>CM042686.1:538924920-548899920 GCA_023614405.1 Avena insularis | reverse complement strand
TTCAGGCCATATAAAGATTTTAACAACTTGCACACCTTTGTCTCTTCACCTTTTACTACAAACCCATTCGGCTGATCCATATAGATCTCCTCTTCCAACTCTCCATTGAGGAATGTTGTCTTCACATCTATTTGATGAACGAGAAGACCATAAGAGGCAGTCAGGGACATTAGTACTCGAATGGTGGTCAGTCTAGCGACAGGTGAATAGGTGTCAAAGTAATCTTCGCCTTCTTTCTGTGTATAGCCCTTTGCTACAAGCCGTGCCTTGTACTTCTCAATAGTACCATCAGGCCTTAACTTCTTCTTGAACACCCACTTATAGCCCACAGGTTTGCAGCCGTAGGGTCGTTCTGATAGTTCCCAAGTTCCATTAGAAAGAATCGAGTCCATCTCATTTTGGACAGCTTCTTCCCAATCATCTGCATCAGGAAATGCATATGCCTCTGCAACGGATCTGGGAGTATCGTCCACAAGGTACACGATGAAATCATTACCAAAGGATTTTGCAATCCTTTGTCTCTTACTCCTTGTGGGAGGTTCATCGTCATCCTTCTCTAGGACTTCCTCATGTGTTTGCTCAAAATTATCAATAGATGCACTAGATTCAGGAAGTATTTTAGAAGAAATTCTAGCAATGCTATGCATATCCTTCATAGGAAACATATTCTCAAAGAATGTTGCATCACGAGATTCCATTATAGTATCAACATGCCTATCAGGAACCTCAGACTTAACCACTAGAAATCTATAGCCTATACTCCACGAAGTATATCCTAGAAAGATACAATCCACTGTTTTAGGTCCAAGTTTGTGTTTCTTGGGAATCGGCATGTTGACCTTAGCCAAACACCCCCAAGTGCGCAAATATGCAAGTGATGGTTTTCTCCCAACCCACTCCTCATAAGGGGTCTTTTCTTTATTCTTGTTAGGAACTCTATTCAGGACATGACATGAAGTCAATAAAGCCTCCCCCACCATGCCTTTCATAAACCAGCAGTGGCTAGCATGGAATTCACCAAGTCAGTCAGCGTGCGGTTTTTTCTCTCGACAATCCTGTTTGATTGGGGCGAGTAGGGAGGTGTCCTCTCGTGAATAATGCCATGTTCCTCACATAAGTGGTCAAAGATTTTGGGAAAATATTCACCACCACGATCCGACCTAAGACGTTTGATCTTTCTCTCTAGTTGATTTTCAACTTCGGCTTTATAAACTTTAAAGTAGTCTAAAGCTTCATCTTTAGTGCGTAACAAATAAACATAGCAGTATCTAGTCGCATCATCAATCAATATCATGAAATATCTCTTTTCACCTTTTGTCAACACACCATTCATCTCATATAGATCAGAATGTATGAGTTCTAGAGGTGCCAAGTTTCTCTCCTCGGCAGCCTTGTGGGGCTTTCGAGGTTGCTTTGATTGCACACAACTATGGCACTTAGAACCTTTGGCAATAGTGAAATTTGGAATTAAACTCATGCTGGACATCCGAGACATCAAACCAAATTTAATGTGACATAAATGAGAATGCCAAACACTGGTATCATCATTAACATCACCACAAATATGATTCACGGATTTATTACAAAACTCTGAAAGAGAGAAACGGAACAAGCCTTCAAACTCATAACCTTTACCAATAAATTGTCCATGTTTCTAAACAACGACTTTATTACACTCTAACACAACCTTGAACCCATCTCTGCATAGAAGGGAGCCACTAACGAGATTCTTGTTCATAGTAGGGACATGCTGCATGTTCCTCAGCTGCATGATCTTTCCAGAAGTAAACTTCAGATCCACCGTGCCAACACCACGAACAGAAGCATGTGATCCATTCCCCATTAGGACAGAAGAATCCCGTGCGACCTGATAAGAAGTGAACATAGAGATGTCAGCACACACATGAACATTAGCACCTGTATCAATCCACCAACATGGTGATTGAAACACTAAAAGAACAGTAAATAAATTACCATACCCATCCGTGTTGCTAGCGGTCACGACATTGACAGTCTTTCCACTTTTCCCTCTGCGATCTCCATGTTCTAGGCAGTCCTTGGAGAAGTGTCCGAGCTCTCCACAGGTAAAGCATCCTAGCTCGGCCTTGTTCGGCTTCTTCTTCTTCTTGACGGTTGTAGTCTTTTCAGGCTTGTTGAAGGAGGGCTTATAGTTCCCTTTGTTCTTGCCGAAGGTCCTCTTCTGCACTATGTTGGCGCTAGACTGACCCTCGCCTCCTTTCTCAGCAGTGTCCTTAGCCCGAGCCTTCTCCTCAACATCAAGAGACGCTATCAGGTTTTCAACTGATATCTCTTGTCTCTTATTCTTGAGAGTTGTGGCGAAGTTCCTCCATGAAGAAGGCAACTTTGCAATGATGCACCCAGCCACAAACTTGTCGGGTAAGTTACACTTAAGGATTTCAAGCTCCTTGGCAAAACACTGTATCTCATGAGCTTGTTCGACTACAGAACGGTTGTTCACCATCCTGTAATCATGAAAGTTCTCCATGATATACAGCCACGCCAAAGATCTGTTATAATCAACTTAGCGTTCAGTGCCTCCTAGAGCTCTTTGCCATCTTTGAAGTGCATGTACACATCAAACAGCTTGTTATCAAGAACACTCAGAACGCATCTCACAAAGATAAGATTGGTTTCCTTGAACTTGTTCTGATCTTGTTCAGATATAGTTCCTTCAGGTAAACCCTCACTAGCCTCGAATACTTTCAGATTTTGCAGCCACATAGTGGTCTTATACTGCCACCTCTTAAAATGAACACCGGTAAACTTTTCCGGCTTCATCGCATCGGCCAAGTGTCCCATGTTTATCTTAGAAAATTGCCTATAATAAGGTTTTTGGATTGTTGGATAATTAGGCACAATTTCCGTGATTAATTCCAGAATATTAAACATGACAATACCAGCTACTAACACATGTAACTCGGACATACTAGATGTACTAAACAACAAGATGAACGGAAACAGACAGCAGCTAAATATGTACTCGCAGAACATGATGAATAACCAGACAACAGCACGTCGCACGTACCGTTCGATTGCAGTAGTCGCAGCAGTAAACTTGGGGAAGATTGATCGAAGCAGACGGCGGCAAAGACGACGATAGGCAGCACCGACGAGCCGTGATGTAGAACTCGAGCAGTCGCGCAGAGCGCTTCCCAAAAACCTTATTCGCCCTCTCCCGTACAGGATCGCAAAGGCGAGTGATTCCGAAGACCTGCTCTCCCGTTTGCCGGTGCACGCCGGCAAGCGGGGTGGAGTAGACTAGGGTGGCGGCGCAAGGCACAGAGGAGGCAAAACCCTAGATTGGTTTTTCGGTGTGTGCATGGTGGAAGTCGTACTGGCGTTTATATAGAGCGGCTCGGAAATCCCGCATAGGGCACGTCTAGCCCACGATCCGGGAACGACCCGAATAGGCTGACTGTTGACACGTCTATCAAAACCGCACAAGTTTTCCTAAACAGAGACATGACTGACGTGACGTGACGAGCGGGCGGGCGGGCGGGCGGCGTTGTCGTCGTCGGAGGAGCGCGCGTGTAGTTCTCCTCTTCTCACTCACTTTACTAAGTGGTGAACCACTCCACCTTATAAGGTGGTGTAACTCTCCTCCAACTTTTCATGTGGGACTAAACTTTAGCTCCCACTCTACTCATATGTGAGCTGCCATCAAATTGGGCCAAATCACACATGGGCTTCCACACACATGGGCTTTGAGATTTAGGGATAAACTGAAATCACGTATGGGCTTAAATAAATTAATCTATTATTTCTAACAGGAATCCGTTCCATTAGGTTATTATACAACAGACCAAGGGCATGCAACAAACTAACCCTTCAATGGCGCGGGGAGCTTAGCCGCCCTCCATCCCGCTCCGTGTCACTTGTGGTGTAAGAGCATCTCTAGCAAACCACGTATCCCGCCACCCATTAAACCGCTGATAAGGGTCGAGTTTCTGATCATTTGTGGACTGAAAATTCATCGCACGGAGTAGAAACGGCAAAAGCAAATCTTAAAATACGAAAATTAAACATTCGCATGAGAGATGCTCTATCAGGATCTTGGCCGGTGATAGCAACATTGGCCGACTGCCCAAGTGTTCATCACGTTGGTGCAACCTATGTAGCTATAGTTTATACATGTGTGCGTCTGAAAATATGAACGGAAGTCCCCTTGGCGGCGCGTGGCTGGCGCTGAGGGTTGGGCTGCGGTTCGGCTCGTGACAAATCCTTTATCTCGATCTTGGTAGATCCCTATGTCGTTTCTCCATCTCATCCTCGTAGTGTCACGTCCGGTTCCAGAGGTGGATCGACCCTGCGCTACCATCTCCTTGCGCGCTGCTAGCCATGGCTGTCGGTTGGGCTCGATGAGGCAGATCCCGCAGGTCGCCGGCGGGTGGCGTGGGGGCTACCGGTCTGGTTTCGCATAAATGGGATTTTGTCCTAGGATCCCTCTCACGCCAAGACGAGGACCTACTTGATGTTGGTCTTTCTTCCTTTGGCTAGAGTGTCGAGTTCCGGAATGCTTCGCTGGTGAACTCCAATGAACGACATGTTGGAGTTTGCCGGATTGGATGGATTTGGGTCGCGCGCAACCATATTTTTATCTGACCGTTTGGTTTCATAGAGAGCGATGTGAAACTTTGCAGTCTTTTGCTATTAAAGACATGCCATTAGTCCCATGGTAAAGTCAGTGGTGGAGAATGACATGGAAGCCGGGGTCTGGGACTGATAATGGTGGTTTGAATCCTGGTGATGATGAGTTTTTGGCTAGGTGATTTGGGTCTTGGAGCAGCGATATCGGAAAGTGGGGGCGACAGTGCAGGAGGATTTCAGAGTTCAAACTTGCAGGGTGAAAACCCAAGGTCTGACCTTAATTGGTTGTGTCTGGCAATGATCTTGTTGAAGGCATTGTTTTGTGAGTGTGGACTTTCTCCAGGGTGAAACCCCATGATCGATGATCAGAGCAATGACGACGCTTGTACACTGTTCCCTTCTTGGAGGCGTCGCTTTTGTAGATGATGGATTTCTGGTGTTGTTTTCGGTGATTTTGATCCACTATTGTAAGGCATAGATCGATGTAGCGAGACTTTTCTTTTTTCTGTAACTCTTCTTTCTTTTTTGGATGTGTGCATCCGTAATGCTAATAGATAATGCGTTGTCGCAGAGGCGGCTGGGTGTAATTGGTATCTTGCGACATTAATATATGCTCCTTTTTTAAAAAAAATGTTAGAGCATCTCCACTCGTTGGTCGTTCCCAGGCAGAAATTCGGAGCTAAATAGCGCCGGACGGAGAAAGTTTTTGGCCTAGGAACGGCCGATTTTCCACTCGCGTTCCCAGGCCGAGTTCCTAGGTTTGGGCAAATTTTAACAAAACTCGGTGAAGTTTGGGCGAATATAGGCGGATTTCACTAATAGATAGCCGATTCGTACATATTATGTCGAATTCGGGCGGGCACCCGAATTCCGACTTCATTTAGGCTAAAAAAATAAAAAATGTCGAGGGGGGGTTGTTACCGGCGTGGATGTGCTCGAGAACGGCGTCGAGCGTCCGGCCAGGCGCACTCCACCAGCGGTGGCGACCCGCCACGTTGTTGCGTGTCGGCGGCGAGCCTGGAGGTCCTTGGTGGGCGGCGAGTTCGGCGAGCCGGCGTTGGGCGAAGAACTGTTCCCAATGCGCGAGGTTGCCGGCATCTTCGGCGAGCTCGGGATCCGGCATCATCGCTAAGGCGTCCTGGATCGCTTCGACCAATTCGTCGCCTTCGGGGACCGGCGGCATAGGCACGCCACCGGCGCTGAGCTTCCACCCACGCGGGCAACGGATGTCCGGCGGCGCCATTTTGCCGGCGGCACGGAGCATCCGCGCCTCCCCTGGCTGGAGCGTCCGCCGGCCGAAGGCGCCGCTTTCGGCCATCGTCTTCGTCGAGTGGTCCTTTTCGCCGGAGCTCGTGGTGGAGTGGGGTGGTCGGGGCGGTGTGCTGTGAACCGGCGACAGAGCCGTTCTTTATAGGTCGAGCGCGGGCGGCGAAGGCGGGATTGGTGTAGCGGTGTGGCGGGAAAAGAGAAAAAAGGCGGGAAGTTGAGGCGGCGTTGGCGCGTCGCCGACGCGGGAGCCGAGGCGGAAGGATGAGGACGATCGGTCTTCAATCGCTGATTGGGCGGGTCCACGCGCCGAATTCGCTTTGTCCGGTGTTCCCGTCGCTCCGAGAACTGCCTGTGATCTCCGAATGTATTTTGAGCCAAATCGGAAAGAAACCGGCATCCTAAGAATGCGACTAGGCCAATTTTTGGCGTCCGGATAAAAAAACGCTCTGGGAATGGCATGCTGGGAACCCGAGTGGAGATGTTCTTAGTACACGAAACCTGCTGGTTGATGAAGGTCTATCATGGTACTAATTGGATTTCAAAGTATATGATGCGCATCGGCTTTTAGAAACTGATGTGTATCGGCCCAGCCCAGTGATGAGTCTGTACACAAAGAGGGGTGGTCAAAAGCGAGCGCATCGGAGAGGACAAGCAGGACGAGACCAAACGGGAAAGAGCAGTCAAGGGGCCGGCGGTCACGCACCGCCACAGCGACTCATCACTCATCAGTCATCAGAGCGAGTGAGACCGAGCGGGCGCTAGTGTGTATGAGTGAGAGAGCGCGAGGATACTCTAATACAAAAGCAGGGCGCAGGCCGTACCCATCTTTCGGCCATGATCTATCATGCCTGTGCTGCTGACTGCTGTGCAGTGCAAGGCCTTCTCTTTACCAGTGAAGCGTACGTATAGTTCAAGGGGGCTGTGCTGCGCAGAAAAGAAAACATCGCGCACGCCGCTCCAAATATACCTGGCCCGGCCGTGACTCTGTCGTTCCTAGTATCTTTCTTTCCTTTTTACTCGCTGCGTTAAGTAAGCCGCCCGGCCCTAATCATTGCTACTCATCCTTGTACTAGTAATAACCGAGTGCCGCGCTTTAGCGTCGCACTTATCATTCCGCGCTTTAGCGTAGGACTCGTGCGAGAGAGAGAGGGCGCACCGGTCTCTTTCTTGTTGCAGCACGCCTTGTGTGTGGCCGCAAGCCTATCGCCTCCCTTGCTTTCCTGGGCTAGCCCATCATCAAACGTGTATTTTTCTTGGCCCTGCGGCACGGAATTAGCGGCGAGAAAAGCCTGAAGACCCGCCGATTTATTCCGTGCGTATACAGGGCAGGGCTGTAGTGCACTACTACTACTCCTACTAGAGCTAGCACTCACGTCACGTAGCTCTGGGCGCGATAGTCAGGCGTACGTGGACGTTCTTTTGACTTGTTGCAAGGAATCGTCAGTACGGGGCGCGCACATGCATGGTGCTGCTCTCCAGTTTGCGCTACGGTGTCGTGTCGTGTCGTGTGGAGCAAGTGCTCGAGCTGCTGCATCGAGTGCTTGTGTGTTTGGCCGACGACTCCTGTAGACCAGTAGTTGGCAGAACTCTTGCGCATGATGCGCTGCTCGCTCTCCATTTCGAGCACTCCGCGCCGGTGGAATGTGCATTATTGAGCCTCCGCTCCATGTGGCCAAGTAGTGGGCGCTGCAGCAGAACCAACAGTTGTGGGTCGCGCAACGCTCGGATCAGTAGGGGTATGGTTCAACTGCTACGCAACACTGAAGGCCGAAGTTCTTCCTGGCCCGGCCAGTGTGGTGGGCTCGACGTTCGGTTCCTTTTTGTACTTTCGATTTCCATTCCAGACTACCCGAATACAATATACGATCACATGGATGGCCGAGATGAAAAGCTGGGGGTTCGTAAAATCTTTCCGCCACGCGCATCATTGCTCGCTTCCCACTAAAAAATTTTAGAGAAACGCGTGTGTCATGTAATCAACAAAGAATGAGGCGATGAGCTGCTGCAGACTCCAGACTGTTTGGAAATTAGCTCTGAATTCGCTGGCCGATCCTACCGCCTCTTAAACAGATTTCGTTCGGCCGGCCCTTCTCCCTTTCTTAAGATAGAAGCGGGAATGGCTTAAGAGCAAGCACAAATAGTATAGACAGCTACTGGCTATAAGCCAAGTATCATATTATTTATAGTCAACTTAGAGCTACAAAGTGTCTAGGAACACGTGCTAGAGCTGACTCTTACATTAGAGCTCACTCTTCTTCTCTTATATTCTCTCATTTCCAACTAGACAAATAAATAATATTTTAATCATTATAACCAACTGATTAGAACTTATTGTACTTGCTAGACAAAGGTGAGGCACTCCGCGAGTAACTCGAATCTTTTCCAGTTTCTATCAGCCTTGCTTAAAATACACAGGCTATATACTGCTCCGTCGTCTAGCTTGTCAATGTGTCCCTACTAGCAAGTGTTTAGCGTAGCGGATATGCCGTCCTTGCACCAAAGAGTGCTACGCAACGAACCGGACTTTTCTTCTCCGCGCACTGCTCCGATTTCTGTTTAACTAACGAACAACTGGTACAGTGACATCCAACTCCCCCCATGAGATCACTTGGAAGTTTGCGAATGATGAGCGCGCGCTATTCGGCAAAACTGGCCTACAAGATGCATTTTGAAGGGCTCACCCCCTTTCGGTTTGCCTTTTACCGCCAATGTGCAAAACTTTTGCATGGTTGATCCTTCTAAACCGAGTTTGGACGGGGATAGACTTTAAAAAGGAGAGTGGTCAAGTTGTGACGTTTGCAAGCTTTGTCACCGAGCGCGAGAATCGGCTGAACATTTTTCTCTTCAAATGCCCTCTGTTCACCATTAGAGTGTGGAACTCTTTGAAAGCTTGGCCAGGCCTTCATGATATGGTGCCAAGTAGTTGATAATTCATGCACTCTGTCAAAGAATGGCGGATCGAAGGAATTAGAAGATGGTGGACGTGAATTTTTCACTCTCGAGTGCGCTAGAACCTTTTTAAATGATTCAATAAAAAGGGTATTAAGGTAAGAATAAAATATGGTATAAATCATGTGTGTAGATAATATGTGCAGGTATCAGCATGTTAAATCTCATCTTATATTATAAAAATATGTAATGTACAAAAATGATAAATTATACCGTTCATAGTATAAGGAGTGGACGTATATCTTCCCTGATAAAACAAAATTTCAGTTTCTCTTTTTCGTATAGGTCATTCAGTTAATTTTTTCTTCAAAATTTGCACGGGTAAATATCAAGGTGACATGTCCGCGTGTGAATTATTTTAATCTTATAAATTACCAGCGTTCGACTTTTAAAATATAAATGTACATGGCACCCGGGGTGCTCCACCGTATTACAGGACCATATCTTCCCGTGTCATGCTAGTTTCTCGAAAAATTTGGAAAGAAAGCAACGCTCAGACGTCTTCTGGAACCAACCAATAACATCGAACATCGCTCGTGACAAAAATCAAGGATGAGGCTAGAATGCGGTGCCTCGCCAGGGCACGAGAGTAGGTTTTTGTTTTGGTCTTGGCAGTTTTTAGGCAAGATTGTTTTGTAAGACCTTAAAAAGCTTCTTCTTGATCAATGAAAATGACAAAACTTTTAGCTTCTTTCTGAAAAAAAGCGAAGTGCACGGCACATTTGCTTCCAGAAAGAGCGAAATTGAATTAGACCGTGTACAAGAGAAAAATACTCCAGAGAAAAATACAGAATCCAAGGGGCTCCATTACTACCCGTCTCAGTACAGGGTACAGGCAGAGCTGCTCAATACGCGGCCGTACCCGTACCGTGCTACTCATTCATTCGGTTGAGTATGTAGCAAGCGGGGACGACCGACTTTTGCGTGAAGGGTTTGAATGCGCAGGACCGGACGCGCCGACGCGGTGGGCCCGGTGTGCTCACGTGAGTGATGGGACAATATTATTATTGTATTTTTCTTCCTTAGAAAATTTTGCGAATCGATGACTGCTGGATTCGGTGCGCAGTTGCAGCAGCATGATTCCTCGCAGCGCCGCCCGTGGCCTTATCCGCGCCGGCCGAGTGCGACTTCTCACGATCCGTCCAAACCTCCCTCGCAACGAAATTCCCGGGCACCTCCAGTTTAAACAAACCGAGCCCCGCCTCGCGCCCTCTCGGTCTCTCCGCACTGCTACTACGCCTACCAATATAGTATGCGTTCGGGTATTTGGTCATTTGGATCTCAATAACCGGTACCGAGACGCACGAAGCTGAACAGATGTTATCTCCTCGAAACATGTTTTTCTCCATGTATATTAATATACAGACTACACGATATAATTTCGAGATAACTGTTGGGACCAACAGCACAATCAAACCCAAGAGAACCAACAAGAGAAAGAAAGAGAAAATAATGCCGACATCGCCAGATCGATGAAAGCGTGATGACTCGCTACCGTTGCGCTCTTTAGAGAGTTCCCACCAAACAGCACCTTTAAAAAGGATTGCGACGACAACACTATTGCACGAACTGATCCTATGATTTTTCATGGTATACGAAGGGGACTGGGGAAGAGGTACAACATCCAACGTCCTTCAAGAAGGAAGGATGACACTCGTAGGCGTCACCACATTGAAGCCGGTTGGACCGACAAATATTTCTCCCGGCCCTAAAAAATCACAACCCTTGACAATTCATCGTCCTCCGTCGAACTTGTCGTCCACCAGCATACATAAACACGGTCTTGCGGTCATCAATGACATCTCACCATGGAAAACGATGTGGGGCCGGCAAAACCAAGAAGACCGCTGAGAACAAGGGCAGCAGGACCGCAGCTACATGGGAGCATAATTTTAAAAACCGGACCGGTGAGTGAACCGGTGAGACGACTGGTTCACTGGTTCGCTGGTCGGATCATCAGTTCATTCAGTTTGATAGCGACAAAAAATTGTTCCTTTTAATTAAAATTTAAGCAATTTTGGAGCAAAACGATAATAAAATGTATATTAAGCGTATATTTCAATATGTAATCACAAAACATGGTGTATCCAAGCGGTATTGGGGCTGATGTGATGATATTTCCTTGAGTTCAATTCCTCTTGCAACATCTTCTGTTTTCCTGGTTTTTGCTATTTGGCTCTTAAAAAACCAGTGAGGTCATCGGTTCAGGTTTTTTGATTAAACCACCAAACCGGTCCAGTTTTTAAAACTAGGCATGGGAGGGAACAACCTCCACCGCCATAGGCAGTAGCACACCAGACATAGTAGCAAGTAGCAAGAGCACACCAGGCCAACACAGACTCGCTCGGACCTAAATCGGGCCCATGAAGCTCTGGTCGCCACGCTGCAGCAAATGCGGCTCCATTGCCGATGCCCTCAGACCAACCAGAGGAAGCCACGCCCAAGTCCGAGCTATCCCACCCTGACCCATATCTGGGCCTACAGGACGCCGGCGGCCAAGGCCAAGGCTAATTCATCCCCACCGCCAATAAGCTATGCCTACACCCCGCCGCCATCCGGGCCTCACCAGATCTCCGCCAGACTCTGTGCACCGCTGCCATGAAGAATTCTCCCAGACTAAGCTCCTTAAGGTCGGGTAGAGGAAGGAGGCCGGCTCCGCTGTTGGGGAACGTGCTACGCAAAACAAAAAATTCTAGCACATAACCGAGATCCAACGCGAGGGAGAAGGTAACGGATCATACCCTCGAAGATCGAACTAGCAAAAGTTTGTCGATGATGAGGTTGGTCGGGCGTCGATCCTCGCAACAAGCCTTAGTGACTCGAGAGGAGATGTATTATCTCACGGATGGCTCCAACGATCAAGTGCTCCAAGCATCTCACCTCCACCGGTATCCACACGTGCAATGAGAACGGCACCGCATCGAAGTGAGATCAAGCTCATGGATGAAGCAACAACGCATCGATGAAGATCCGGTAACACTTCGTCGTCCAGCTAGATTAGATCTAGATGGAGGTAGTAGACGAACAACACTCCAGCGTGAAGAAGAAGTTCATCGTGAAGACGACGTCAACGCGAAGAAAGGTGGAAGACAGACTACGAGATGCCAAGGCGGTGACGACCGGTGGTGGCAATGGTGGCCGGTGGAGGGAGGCGGCGTGGTGGCAGCGTGGCAGGTCACTGGCAGCGATGGTGCATGCGCAGGGGTAGGGCCTGGTTTCTCCAAATCGTGTGTCCTTCGCCTTTGGCCCTACGTCTGTATATATATGCATCTAGCCTCCCTCCAAGAGATATAGTAGAAGTAGAACAGACTATTCCTTCGTTTCCTACACACATACAGAGTAGGAGTAGGACTTCATGTCCCGATAGGACCCCTCCTACCTCCTCCAACTCGACTTAGGGAGGGAGTAGGAGCCCCAGATGAACTCCTCCCTCTCCCACCACCTCTCCCCCACCCGCTGGCCTAGGGGAGGCCCTGGTCGACTCAGCAAAGGTTCCCCTTCCATGCGTGCGGGGGCCGGTGGGGCCCACGTGGACCTCTGGATGATGGTGCTCCCACTGGGATAATTACTTTTATTTATGAATATTTATTCCGAAGCCTTCCAAAAAAATCGAACGCCTTCAAATTAATTCCGGAACCTTCCTAAAATATTCCTCATGTCTTCCATAATATGTCTGGAACAATTCCATCCAATCTTGGTGATATCCTGGACACCTCCGGAATATTCCGTGACACTCTGAAACATCCTTTCGGTATTATTTTATTCTAATATCTTAATCGCGCTCACGTTCTAAATGCCGATAATGTCTTAAGTGGGTGTGATCCTGTGGGTTTGGATATTTACACACATGTCTGGAACTCCTTCCGCGATAATGATTACTATTAACGTCTTGATACACATACTAATTCCCACAAATAACACGAAGATCTTTATTGTGTGAACCGTAGTATTATATTTGATACATATAGTATTGCTTCATCGATAGTTTACATTACCTGAGATGAAACACTAGATTATCCTCGTTACATGGCTTGTACTCTTTACTCATACAGTACTATTGATATAGGCATGAAGGAGGAGGTGAAACCTAATTTAGGACTCCACCAAGCTAGGTGATACGGGTGCATCCCATTGATGATTGGCACGCCAAGACGACCTACGATATGTAATGATAAGTCTAAGGTTGTGTCAAATATTGTTTCTATGTTATTGAGTCCAAGTCCATGTTAGGTTCGAGTCCGTTCGTGTGTTCGGTTTGGGTCTATCCAACCGACTAGTTGCAGGCCTCCTATATAAAGGAGTCAGCCACCTAGGGTTTAGGGGAGTTCAGTTGTTTAGTCTGAAAACTATATTGTGCTCCACCGTGTATCATCCCTCCGGGGATGGCGATATCGTTATCTATTCTATCGAGTGATTTGCTGCGAAGGTTCTTGTGTGCATCAAGGATTATCAAGCTGTGGTTTGAGGCGTAGTGATCTTCATCACGTTACTTGCTGAATTGATTCTTCTTCTTCAGGTGACGTTCATCGGCGTTATTGGAAGATTACCATCGGGTTGACTCACTGTGAAAGATCGGGACAAAACTATAGGATCATCGGCTTGATCCCTATCATGTGGTATCAGAGCTCTCGTTGATCATAGCGTGTTTTTGAAACATCTGTGGATTATTTTTCGACAAGCAGTTTACAGATCGGTTGTGGAGAAGAGATTGGAAGGAAGAAAGAAGGAGATTGTTCTCGGCGAGTGTTGTGTGCTGCCGCCGCCAGGAATAATCGATTTCCAGGCACGTGGATCCAATCTTGGAGGAGGAATCGAAGGGATCGATCGCTGCTTTTCGTTCCATCGCTAGCGGGAGACCCTGATCCCGATCTCGATCCGATCAGATCGGTTTATGTTCAGATCCGATTGTGACCAGGTTTTAAAATAATTGAGATTTTTTTCACATTAAGGAAAGTCCGATTTGTTGGACATCTGGCTAGATCGGCGTTCGGCCACGCGTGCATCGTGGGATCGCGCCACGTTCTGCCAGCGGAAAGAAAAGAAAATTAAAGGCAAGTTTTGGATCGGTATTTTTGTTGGTACCGTATGTGAGTCAATCAATTCCGGATTGCGTGGGATCGGTTCCATAAATAAAAAGGAAAGTTTGGTAAAATCGGTTTGGTCTTTTAAGTGGTCACGGATTTCTAGCCGTCTTGATTTATTTCCATCTATTTACGTGAAGTTTTCCAGCCTGGAAGCGATAGGAATCGATCGCTAGCTTTAGTACGTGGAGCCAAGCAATTGTTTGGGTCAAGGAGTGTTGGAAAAAAAGGCAACCCATCGCTAATTTGGGCTACTTACCAAGTACCAACAACTTCTGTACGTGAAAAAAGGAAAGTCCGATCGCTGAGTTGCCTCACGTCGCTCGCCTGAGGAGAGGCCTCCTCTGTGGTCGAGCGCGAGGCCTCACGCGCCCTCGTCCTCCAGCGTGGGCCACCCGCCTCTGTTCCTTGGCCCGCTCGCGGCAGGAATCGCCTGGGATCACGTCCGCGCCTCTGTTTCGTGGACTCCAGTAAAGGAAAGAAAAAGGAGATAAAAGAAAAGATCGCTGCGGTGTCTGTGTGATTTTTGGTCAGAGTTCTGCTAAACTTCAGAGATAGATCTTGAGGGTAATGTTAGTGATTTTTCAGCACAAGACGTCTACAATGATTATCTAGACCTGAAAAATTGTGTGCGCTGGGATTCTAGTAAATTAAAGTGGAAGCTCCTACATACTGCAACCTCGACAGAATACAAGTTATGGGAAGAGACAATGCAAGCTGTTTTTCGCTTATGTGTTGATCTTTCTCTAGATCTGTAGTTTGATGACACTATCGCTTTTCGTCTTGCAAAAAGGCGTGAGGATGTGCGAATTTTCTGGTGGTGGAATGTGGACACACGTACGCGAGGTGTCTCAATAAATACTGTTTGGGAGAACTACAAAAAGTTTTTACATGCTAAATTTTTGGCATCATCAGAGATAGAGGACAAGGTGATTGTTCCGGATGATGTTGTACCATTGAGTGGGCTAAATTTGCAACTCAAGAAAGTATAAAACGCTGCTTGCATGACAGTTGACAAGGGCCAGCGTTGGAATTTATTTCAGGCGCAGTGTATGATCAAAGGCAAAGCATGCAAGTTAATTATTGATGGAGGAAGCTGTACTAATGGCATTAGTAAGGCAATGGTGGCAGCGTTAGGGTTGTCCACATGGCGTATTCCTGAACCTAAGCATCTACAGTGGTTCAATAGTTGCGGTATGGTGAAGGTAATTCATAAGGTGCGTGTGCCATTTACAGTTGGTGATTATGTTGATGAGATTGAGTGTGATGTGTTGCCATTGGAGGTATGTGGACTGTTACTTGGTCGTCCATGGCAGTATGATCGCAACGTTACACATGCTGGAAGAGCAAATACATATTCTTTTATGCATGGTGACAAACAACAGACTTTGAAGCCTATGCAGGATGTTGACATAAAGTCTGATGTAGAGCTGGTGGTACATAAGGAGAAGGTGCACAAGGCTAAGCCAAAATCTAGGCTAGCTAAGGTGCAGGATGGAGAGCATGATGCACAGTGCGACAATGTTGATATTGCTTTAGCTATGCCTGTAGATGACAAGCCAGTGGAACTTGTTAGTGACAAGCCAGTTAAAGTGCATCCTCTTATTGCTGAGAGGAAGGATGTTGCAGCATGTGTTTCGAAGGTTCTATGTGTTAACACAGGTGTTCACACAGAGGATATTTGTGCTCCTGATGTTCCAGTGCATGTGGTGCAGGGGTAACAAGAGCAGTTTTGTTAGCACACCTATGAGGCGTTTTGTTGGGACAGTTGTGCAGATGCATAGAGGCAAGGATGGACATGTTCGTCAGTTGTGTGTTCCAGGCATTACTCATCTTATGTAGGGTCGTGCAAAGAAGGTCCATGTTCAGCAACCACGGGTTCCAACAAGAGTTGAGAAGAAGAAGAAGACGGTGGCGCCTAGGTCCATGCTCGTATGGAGACGCAAGGAGGTGCAGGCGCCGAGGGTTGTATCAAGTCGAGCAGGCCAAGAGGGAGGATGTGGTGAGGAAGGCAAGCAAGACTTGAAGATGGCTAAGACGCGTGAAGTGATTGTTCATATCACGCCACCTTTCCGACCCGACCCGCAAGCGTTGGGGACAACGCTTCTTGAAGGGGGAATGATGATATGGGCATCAAGGAGGAGGTGAAGCCTAATTTTAGGACTCCACCAAGCTAGGTGATGCGAGCGCATCCTATTGATGATTGGCACGCCAAGACGACCTACGATATGTAATGATAAGTCTAAGGTTGTGTCAAATATTGTTTCTATGTTATTGAGTCCGAGTCCATGTTAGGTTCGAGTCCGTTTGTGTGTTCGGTTTGAGTCTATCCAACCGACTAGTTGCAGGCCTCCTATATAAAGGAGCCAGCCACCTCGGGTTTAGGGGATTTCAGTTGTTTAGTCTAAAAACTATATTGTGCTCCACCATGTATCATCCCTTCGGGGACGGCGATACCGTTATCTATTATATCGAGTGATTTGCTGCGAAGGTTCTTGTGTGCATCAAGGATTATCGAGCTGTGGTTTGAGGCGTGGTGATCTTTATCACGTTACTTGCTAGATTGATTCCTCTTCTTCAGGTGACGTTCATCGGCGTTATTGGAAGATTACCATCAGGTTGACTCGCTGTGAAAGATCGGGACAAAACTATAGGATCATCGGCTTGATCCCTATCAACTATCGATATTCTTGCGATCAACAACTTGTTAACTTGTCCGACCAGATGATGAAGAACATTATAGCACATGACTGGGCCCAAAGTCGATCCCTGTAATAAGCCTTAGTGAGTCGTGAGGAGATGTATTACCCCACATACCGCTCCAACGATCAAGTGCTCCGAGCATCGCACCTCCACTGGTATCCACACGTGCAACAAGAACGGCACCACGTGGAAGTGAGATCAAGTTCTCGGACGAAGCAGGATGTGTTGATGAAGATCCAGCAGCACTTCATCATCAGGATAGATTTGATCTAGACGTAGGTAGTAGACGAACAACACTCCGTCATGAAGAATAAGAAGTTCCCCACGAAGACGACATCAACACGAAGAAATGGTGGAAGACGGACTCTGAGACGCCAAGGCGGTGATGACCGGGGATGGCGGTGGTGGCCGACGGCGGGCGGCGACGGCGGCGCTGGGCAGGGCTAGGGCGTGGTTTCTCCAAAATGTGTGTCCATTGCATTTGGCCCTGCCCTGTATATATATGCGGTTGGCCTCCCTCTATGAAAGAGAGTAGAAGTAGGACTCTAAGTCCTAGTAGGACTTCTCCTTTCTTTCCTCCACACATACATAGAGAGCGTAGGAGTAGGACTTCATGTCCCGATAGGACTCCTCCTACCTCCTCCAACTCAACTAGGGAGGGAGTACGAGTCCCAGAGGGACTCCTCCCTCTCCCACCGCCTCTCCCCACCCGACATCCTAGGGGAGGCGACTCGGCCAGCCCCCTCCCCCCTCCCCCGCGCGCGTGACCCGGTGGAGCCCATGTGTCCCTCTGGCCCATGGTGCTCCCACCGGGATAGTTACTTTTAATTATGAATATTTATTCCGAAGCCTTCCAAAAATTCTAAACTCCTTTGAATTAATTCCGGAACCTTCCTAAAATATTTCTGATGTCTTCCATGATATGTCTGAAACAATTTTGTCCATTCTCGCTGATATCCTAGATACCTCCGGAATATTCCGAGACACTCCAAAAAATCATTTCGGTATAACTTCATTCTAATATCTTAATCGCACTCACGTTCTAAATATCGATAACGTCTTAAGTGTGTGACCCTATGAGTTTGGATATTGAAGGACATGTCCAGAACTCCTTCCGAGATAATGATTACTATTAGCGTCTTGATACACGTAGTAATTTCCGCAAATAACACGAAGATCTTTATCGTGTTAACCGTATTATTAAATCCGATAAATATTGTATTGCTTTAACGAATATAGAGTGAGATATCTTTGTTCGTTTTGTGAGAGTGCCAATTTCTTAGATACAATATGATTTTTCTTTTAATTAATAGATAAAGTCCGATCGTTTTTCTCACGAAAGATATGGCTCCAGTTTTGGTACATATGGTGTGAACTACTCTACCTTCAAGTACACTTCTTCCTCCAATGTCATCGCTCATGTTTGCTTGCACCTCCGGGCTCCGAGCTCCCTGACAGCGGTCTCTCCCGAGCTCATCAACCTCGCCACCCATTGGAGCTCTTCCATCGCGGCCTTCTTCGAAACCCAAACCATGTAACGTGTGTTGGCAGCCCAACAACAAAAGAGAAGCGATATCAGACTTGTTGTGCTCCGTCGCCTAAAATGGAGGATCCGGGAGCCACAGCCACGTTTTGGGGGAGGATTTGAGGATTTCGTGGAGATCACATAGAGGTCCTCCACCTTGGGCGTGCAAGTGAAGCTTCCATGCCCTATGTAAGCGACCCCGTCGTGCCATTGTACGATTCTGAGAACTGTTTCCCTTATTTCTACGTTTCAAAAATCCAATGTAAAAATAGTGTTGGCACTGCAAACTTGGCTACCAAACGAACATGGCTTCCCATTTTGGCGGCGGAGCCGAGCGTGAAGCCCCTCGGAGCAGAGAAGTGGGAACAGGAGTCGACGGCACATGCATGCAGCTGGCCGCCCTATCTTTATGCAACACGTACCTGTCGGTCTGTGCTGCAGCTGCAGTGCTCGCTGTGGGCATGCCAACGGAGTAGACGCGCGGCTCGGTCAAAAACGGAACGGCAGGCACAACTAAACGCAAAGAAAGCAAGCTGGAGCGGAACGAAAGGGAGGAGCAACATTAGAGCGATTGCGTGCCTGGTTAAGATAAACACGACATGAGGTTAGTGTGGGGCGCGAGCCAAGTGGGAGCCCACACGCGCGATGGTGGGGACTAGGGGGCGTGGTGTGGTGTGGTGTGGCTGGCTGCCTGGTTGGGTGCCAGAGCCGGGTACCGCAGCGCAAAGTGAGGCAGACATGGGATGAGCGACGGGTCACGGTCACCACGTCAGTGCCCCATTACGGCCTCGGGTTAGGTCGGAAATAAGTTGGAGCTGGTCCAATCGGACCGGTCGAGCGTGCCACCACTCAACGCTGTCACGGACAGTGCGGTGCCTGCCTGCTACGTACGTCGGAGAAAGGGAGGAAAAATCTCACCGCTCGCTCGCTCCCTCCGTGGAAATTTCAAACTGCCTCGCGCCGTGCTGCAGGGGGGCACCAGCGGCCTCGCAGGCGCGAAGCATGGGGACACGCCGGTACTGAATCACGAGGGAGAAGCGTCCCAGTGCATGCAGCAGCGACACAGAAGCTTTGTGATGAGTAAATTAAAACCGAGCGCGCACGGAAGCCGATATGACAGGGCAAGCTGAGGTCCTAGAGCAGTAAATGTCCGTCTTTTCAAACAGGTACAGGTCCTAGTAGTACAGAGCCAAACAGCCCACACCTCTGCACGATTTCATTGCGAGAGAGAATTTAACAGGCCAAGGAACACAGTCCCAACTCCATTGCAAAACACGGTTGCTTGCAACATTTTCCATCATCTACCTCTACCCCTCGCTGTCCCAAGCTCTCGACTGTCTGCTCCTAACTAAAGCGCACACACACACCATACTGTTACAGGTGACAACATCATGTGATGATGTAACAGCCTAGGGTGCACGCAACAGGCACCCGTTCTTCCCCCGAAACGTTGCTCTCTTCTCACCTCCTGGAACGAGGCAAACAAGGAAGACCAGCTGCACCTCTCTCCTCTTTTTCCTTCGCCCCAAAGTGAAGCCTAATCCTCGGTATCATCATCGATGTACAACCAAACATGCTGCTTACCACTTGAATGAGTAGCTCACGGAAAAACTCCTTGGGCAAAAGGTAGAAATAAAGTTCTGAGCTAATTGCTGCACTGCTGCTGCTGTAGCAATACTAGTAGTACTCTACTAACGAACTAATGAAGGTGGTGGGAGTTGGAAGCAAAGCCTGAGTTCTTCCTAAACCTAACATGACTGACCTAAACCCCCTAGACTCTGATTGATTAATCCAGCCGGGACTACTACTAGCATGACTGATACTACTAGGAAGAGAAATGGGGCAAAGAGTTCTGGTACGGTACAAGACTAATAATACCGCCGGGAAAATGTACAGCCACCGCGGGGTGGTGGCTAGCTAGCTAGCTGGCGAACTAGAACGACGGCACGGCCGGCGCGGTGGCGATGGTGACGAGAGGCCCGTCCTCCTTCTTGCGCCTCATCTCGAGCACCTTGCGGTGGGAGTTGGAGTGGATGGTGCTCACGTACGTTGGGCTGCACGCGGGGCGGTACTCCGGGAGGAGACGGCCGGACTTGTAGCGGACGCCGCAGGCGTTGCAGAGCGTCTTGGCGCCTTCTGGCCCCGCGCGCCACTGCGGGGTCTTCTGGACGCCGCAGTGGCTGCAGCGGCGGTCGCTTGGCGTGGGGGAGGACATGGCCGGGTGCGGCGGGAGATGCTTCGGCTTGCGGCCGCGCTTCTTGGACTTGCTCTTGCCGTGCTTGGACTTCTTGGAGGGCGGGGTGAAGAGGTTGTACTCCTCGAAGAGGATGTCCGAGGCGCCCAGCTGGGCCGAGTCCAGCAGGAAGTAGGGCGAGAAGGAGGCGGACGAGGAGCACGAGGAGGTGGTGGCGGTTGACGAGGAAGACGTGGAGTCTGGCGCGGGGCCCGAGAGCGACCACCCCGATGCCCGGGACCGCTTGCTGCGCTTCGCCTTGACCGGCACCAGCGCCTCCGTGGACAGCGCGCATATGGTCGGGGTGCGCAAAGGGTCGGACGCCGCCGAAGGCAGAGCGCGGTACGCTCCGTCGTTCGGGCGCCGGTGCTGCTGCTGCTGCGGCGGCCGCGCTGCTAGCGACGCCATCATCGAGGCGGGAGGCGCCGGCTGCGGGGGAAGCTCGGAGAGCGAGTCGTCCATGATACGGGACACCCACTCCAGCTCCTCCTCGACGTCATGCGCCTGCGACGAAAATCACAGAGCACCGCACATCACAATTAATTTCCCAGCGTATATACGACAAAAAGGAAAGCCTCGGGAAAGCCACGTATTTGGGCGAGAGAAGCGGTCAAAGGTGTGTTGAAAACCCTCACCGGCAGGTCAACTATCTCCGGCGCCGGAGGCGCGGGAGGCGCGAGCTCGAACGAGACGGCGGACTGCTGCGAGCCGTCGTTGGAGTTGTCCTGTCTCGCGGCGGCGGCGGCGGCCGGCGGCTCCTCGTGCTCTTCGCCGCCGTCCTTGTCCGCGTCGCCATCGCAGAACTCCTCGAGGTCCAGCAGGTCCTCGACGGAGAACCCGTCCTTGTCGGCGAAGCCCCAGGCCGGCGGCGCTTCAGCGGCGGCGGCGACCTCCTCGGCCGACTCTTCCTGGCGGCTACTACCCTTGAGAGCGTCCATCCTCTCGTCCTTCACGGCCCAAACATACACGGACACAGCAAAATCATAAATTCCCCAATTCGAGAAAACCAAGAACCACAAGTTTTCAAGAAACGCTGGCTTTCTTCTCACGCAAAAACAAATAAACGAAAAAGAAAACTCGAAGAAAAAAAAGATTCTCTCTCGTTTCTTTCGTGTCCAGCCTCTTCCGTCCTTACCAGAGAGCTGTGGTGGTGCGCGTAGGACGGCATGGCTGGGGAGGAGGAGCGGAGGAGAGCGGAGGCTGTGGTGGTGATGGTGGTTGTGGCGGCGGCGGTGGTTTTAGCGTTGGAGGCGAAGAGGCTGAGGGAGGGCGAGGAAGGGGAGGCGGAGACGGATGGGATGGGAAGAGGGGAAGAAAGGATGAGCGTTTGGTGGAGCATTGAATGGCTGCCAAAGTCCGTGGGCACAACAAATGCACTGTTCCCTCACGCCCCCCTCCACTTTCTCGCATTTCACTCCTCCTCCCGCCCGCCCGCCCGCTTCCCTCTCCCCCACTCCAAAATTTTCCGTTCCTTCTCTTTCTTTCTTTGGCCTTTGGCGCTTTCTCCCTTCCGTTTCTATCTTATTGTTATTTTATATTTTATGCGCCACTTCGTTATCTTGGTGACATCGGTCGCCTCGCCTGCTAGAGACCCTGGCCAAAAAAGAAGAAAACGGAGCAGGAAAGAAGGGCGAGACGAAATGGCCACTGGTAACAGCAGCAGTCCTCCAGTGGGGGCGAGCGTGGTTTTTTTCCACCGTCTGCGTCGTGATTGTCGTGCGCCGCGGCGAGGGCGGGGTGGTTTTCAAGTTTGTGGCCGGGCGGGGTTAAGGTTAAAGTGGGTGAGCGATTAGTGGCCCGGAGGGGACACGTGGTGGGCCCGGGATGACTGATGCTTTGCTTTCCCTCCGTTTTGAGGGAAGAAAATCATAAATGGCGGCATTTTGAAATGCGGAAAGATTCGAGTTGGATTTGCGCAGGATGGGCCCTTTGAATTCGCTCCTGCGCACCGTTTTGCTCACGTCTCGAGCTTTTCTTTTCTGTTTATACCTGGGCATTTTCCGGGCCGGGCTCGGGCCCAAAGCCCGCCCGTGCAAAACCTAGGCCCGGCCCGACTGTCAGGCTTCAAAATCAGGCCCAGGCCCGGCCCGCCAAACGCATACACATTCGGGGCTGGCCGGGCCGCCGGGCTTTCTCTTTTTTTTCTTTTCTCCTTTCGAGCCGCCCGCACTCCCGCCACGTCCAAGTCTGAGCCCGGCCGTCAGGCTTTTTTGTCGGTCCGTGCCCATGCCAGATCATTTACATTACTCTTTTCCTTTTTTGAATTATTAATTTCATATTTGCTGACCGCACAGTTAACAGACTAGCCACAAAGGTTCTTCTCCAAGCATGTGAATTGTGGTGGTTAATATAACACTTCATTAACATATACTGTATTGTGTAATGATGTCATTTCTGTACACGCTAACAAAATTCATTGTCAACCGGTAGTGGTACAAACCAAAGATTATACTCCCTCCGTTTCAAAATATAAGATGTTTTAGCTTTGTGAACGGAGTGTATCTAGACCTCTTTTAGTGTATAGGTTCACTCCAATGTAGATAAACCTACACACCAAAAGATGTCTAGGTGCATTTCATTCATAAAACTAAAACATCTTATATTTTGAAATGGAGGGAGTATATGGCATATGGTGACAACGAGTCGATGCCATAATGAAAAAGATTGTATAAGTGAAACAAAATGCATGTTTAAAGCGACATTTAAATGGTCGATGCACCATGGGATTAACATTTTCCAAATGTTGAAGAGTACAAGTCCATTACAGCCGGATATAAGTAAATATATTTTCTAGGGTTTAATTATACGGTAGTGCAATAAATATTGTTTACTTGCGTGAAACAAATGTTTTTTCATGTGTGGCCACGCAAAACTAAACTGGCATCCGCCATGGACACACAATGAAGTTAAAATAAAGTTTGTAACAAACATTGATACTAGCAATAATCTAAAAAGACTGAGGCATGATGAATAAAGCAAGGTGTGTTCGAGTGTATTACACGGGGATTGTAAACGATTTTGCATTACAAGTTGTTTATATATTCCAGCCAGTATCAAAACACTCTACCATCTCTTGAATTGAAACAAGCATCGACAAAGCATGTAAGAGGATGTATAATTTTGGGCGAGGTTGATGGTCTTTCTTGTGCATCCCTCGCTTGAGCAATCTACTACACGAACCACCATCTCTTAGCTCCCACCAATGTTGTATGTGGTCAAAGATTTTATAGAGATATATATAGCGAAAACTTAACCTCATGGAGCAATACAAATTATCACCAATTGATACAATACTAACGTAATTCTTTATTTTGAAGTTTAATATCACATCTTTATAGATTTTTGCTATTTTTATTAACTGTTTGTTCTAAATTGTTGTAACATCTCAATGAATTTGGAAATCAAAGGGTAGAATTAGAATTTGTGTATTTGCATCTCATGCATCTAAAAATATGGGGAATCTTAAAAGATTTAAGTTTCAAGAGGCAAAATGATTGTGATTTCTCTCATGTTGATGAATCAAAACACCATTAAGCAACAATAGGCAACAAGTCACTCAATCCTAGTTTAATTCTTTATAGAAGGAAAGCCCATGAGTAAAACTTAAGTGAATCATTATTGAAATAATATCTCAATAAGATCATAATCAACAATCGTAAGCTAAATTAAACTTATAGAAATCAGAAGCTAAGAGACAAGATACTAGTCACATTTCATAGTTGGCATTGCCAAACTAATCATCAGGACGAATGTACAATTCCAAACCGACATGCCAAAATAGGAAATAGCCAAACCAACTTGGAGCCAACCAACACGACCACTAAAACCATGAATATCCGTATAAATCCTAACATGAGAGGCGTCTCTCACACAACCAAGAAGCATGTTAGGACATGCAAGTTATCCATCTGTCAACATGGCAAGGATTTAGCAACACTATAAGTAGGGTAAGCGCCTAGGAGAAGGATCACAACTCACCACACAGCACAAATTTGCACAAAAACCATTAAGCATCAGTTACATAGTTCGAGATAGATCTAGACAGACGGGTGAAGCAGCAAGGAGGATCAGGACAGACACAAAAGACAGGTTGTTCATCCTCTGGTAGGTTCCGACTGGTTCAAGGAGTTGACTACGATGATGGATGCTTAAGTCGTTTCGGATCATGTTAGCCATAGTGATGCTTAAGTCGGTTCGGATCCTGAAGTCAGTTCGGATGTTGGCCACCGAAGCCTATTCAGATATGAGATATGGCAGATGGATGTCAAAATGGCTTTTCTTAATGGAAATTTTGTTGTGTACGTGTATATGATATAGTCTGTGGGTTTTGTCAATCCGGCTTGAAAGGGCATGTCCCCATGTGTGGTTTTGGTAATTAATGACAATCTTTATGGACTAATGTGTAAATTGAGTTTCACTTGTAGTTTTTTCCATTGGCATCGCTTAGACCATGTGTTGGGTTCAAGGTTGAAAAATAAGAAGCAATGTCCAAGGGCTTTGTGCCTATTGGAATCTTGTCGAAGAAGAAGAACAACAAGATCAAGTATGTCTTGAAAAAGAAGAAGAAGATGGAGTTCCTTATGGCCATCTTCAAGAAATGAAGTGCAAGCTCAAAATGCACCATCTCTAGAAGATCTCATGCTTGAAGTTTGCTATCCTCGTTAATCATGGAGTGATGAAGAAAAATTCAAATAATAGATTTCCACATGGAGTGTGGGGGAGCATTTCACAAGTCTTCATCAAGCAAGAGAAATCAAGAAAGACGGTCCATCTTGAGAAGGATAAGATGGTCTACATCAAGCTCAAGTGGACTGATCAAGGCAGATATATGATCTTGATAGGTTTTCTATGTTACTGGTATCTTTTAGTGTTGGGAGACCGGGTTTAGGATAGATAGCCGTACTATCAAGAGGGGCTCTCGAGTGGGTGGCTCGATTGTATCTTTTGGAGAGAGCTCAAACCTTTGCACACATAGCAACATCTCTCTTGGTTGTTATTTTGTTCCTGTCCATGTTAGGATATAGAGCTTGTGGTTATCTTCATAGCAAGCTCTAGTTTATCAAAAAACAGATTTCCCTTGCTTATCTTATTGCATTTTTAATCTTGCAGATTTTCCAGCTCCACACCTTGGGAGATATCTCACATATATATTCGTGGTATTTTCTCCCTTGGATTCTACACGTCATTATCTTTCCAACAAAATTGTTTTCATCTCGTTTGGAGTTCATATGCGGAAGTTATTGCATTTTGCGTTTCTAAAGTTTCCCTGGGCGGAAGTTCCGGATCGCCAACGCGTAAAATCCCAGCATTAGAGCTTATAAATAAGCTGAGATGAGGTGTGTGAATTGCATGCATAGAAAATCTGGATAATTTTCGCCCTTTCAAATAAAACTTGTCAAGGTGATTGAACCTTCTATTAACTTGGTGGAACTGAGGTAGATCATCAAGTTGATTGCGATAAGTTCCAATATAACCTTTGCTGAAACCTTATCTTTGGGTAATGTAGTTTGATCTATGGGCAGATCAAACTGGACCAAGCTAAAACCACCACACAGTTATGAAGGATATTATAGAGATCACATCAGGCTATTCATTATAACAACTCTTGAATACTCAATTAAGTCGATAACTTAAGCGAAGATACTTAATAACTCAATCTTGAAACACTTGTTTGCCATAGTTATTCCTACCATGGGTATTATGGTAGTTCTTAAATATTAACTCTGATCCCGAGTAAAGTGGAAAAGAAAGGCTCTTTATATAGTGATTGCTATAAGTTTTGACGTGGCCTTTAGAAATTGATGAATTTTAGGGAAACAATTTGAAATTTAAATCATTTGAAAAATATTAGAAAATTAAAAGTTAGTATTATTAAATTGTTTTCCAAAATGATTTAGTTGGATTGCTTGATTATATTATAGATATATTAAACAATAATGAGAATTTGAGATAAGATAACAAAGTAATTTAAATAAGAAATGAATTCTTATTTCTTTCCTTAATTCCATTACAATAATACAAAGGGAGATAAATCCATCAAATAAAAGTATTATAGAAAACCAATTACAATAAAATGAAACTTTATTAAATAATAAGAATAATGTTACAAAGATTCTTTACAAAAAGGATAAATAGAAGATGACAAAAATCTATAAAACCTATCTATTCCTATACTACATCTTAAGCATCTAGATCTTGTTCCTACAAATAAGAAAAACAACTAAAAAGGAAATAAAGGGTTAGTTAGTTATTTTTACTCTCAGTGGTGAACAGTGAAGTGCACTGTTCATATTACTTCACTGAGTAGTCAAAAAGGGGCAAGTTTCACTAATGAGCAATATCTGTTCTTTTACAAATAAGCCTTAGAACAACATCATCAACAAAGTAAAGGGGCAAGTTTCACCAGGACTGTAACGAGTAAAAGGGTAAGCAATGAAAACCCATTTCACTTGATCTGATCCATAACCAGGCCAACCAGCAAGGCAACTTAGTCACCTAAATGCATGTAATGTGTTGTCCAAACAGCAGCAGTAGTGTAGCATAGCCACTAGGGAGCTCATTCTATATTCTCAAGTACACAACCAAGCACACACTGAGTCTGCCAAATTCCCAAACAAGTTCACCAGCCTAGAAACACAACAAATTATCCAATCATTCTCAAGATGGTAACATAAGGAGGGGTGGTGCAGGTGGATAGTAAAGTCAAGTACAAGATCACAGGAGCTAGGAGGAGCATGAGCAGCACCAGGAGGTGCAGAGCAAGATCAAGCCAGCAAGAACAAGTTAACAAGATCAAGCTAGCAAGACCAAGCAAGAAAGAACAAGTTAACAAGATCAAGCCAGCAAGATCAACTAGCACCACAACATCATCACCAACAATCAAGTTGTGTGGTGAGTACACATAAAACCATCACATGATCAAATCATCTCAGATTATCAGAGCATGTGTTGTTTCATATGAATCTTCTCAAAAAAACACCCAAGTGAGGTGTATCCATCATAGAAGTAATTTAAATGAAAGCCAATGATCAACCTTTGCAAACAATACTAAGATCTTAGTTTGTGCATCCCTGATCTTGGGTAGTAATCTATATTTCTATATCCAAGCATATCAACAGCCTTAAATAAAGATTTCTGGGTACATCACCTCAGAAATCAATATATCTTAAGAATCTATATGAAACAGTAAGGATGTCAAGTCATTTTCTTAAAGATCTATAAGAATTATTGTTTTACACTTAATATCAAGGCACATCTGTGAGGATAAATAGGTAAAAACTTTAATTTCTACCTAGTTATGCCTTAGACCAGCATCAAAGGCCAAAGAAAATTCATATGCATCATAGGTTCATATATCCAACAGGAGTTACAACTCATTTTAGCCCAAGACACACTAGGACACGGGTAGAATTTAGCCCGGTACTAGAATGAACACTTATGTACCATTCCAAGGAAGTTGTCACAAGTATCTATTCTAAATTAAGCAAATCATACACAGAGATTTCACAAGTAAACTTGCAGAAAGATATTCAATCATATTCTTGGAATAAATAACCAAGAATCATATTTACATTATACAATCTATCATAATCAGAGAATCATAGGAGTATCAAATCAACTTCAATTTGAACATGCCAGTGTACCAGGATTCAGTGAACAATTACTGATAGTGTCACTGTCAGTACTAAGAACATTAAATAGTAGTGACACCCACACCACTAGAATCAATAAACAACATATTACCATAGTATCATTACCACAAGTACTTCTAAATCATTCATTATCCTCAATAATCAAATTGAGGGATAAAACCCTAACATCATAGATGAACCCTAATTAGGGTGTTCCTCACTGTAATCGCAAAGAGGACAACAAGAGAGGCAGAGGAAGAATAAGATGAGGGAATAGAAGCACTTACCCGTGGTCCTTGCTGAGGTTTAGAAGAGGAAGCAGAAGGGCCAACGAGTGCACGATGGCACGGGGAGCACCCGAGGGCGCTGCAACCCGCGCCAAGCCATGGCACGACAGCCACATCCACACCCATGGTCTAGCAGCACCACAGGGCCACCAGAAACACAACACAGCACCACAGGAGCAACGGAGAAAGTGTTGGGTTGGCAGCATCAAAAACAAAAAAAATCCTACGATGAGAACTATATATTGGGTCCGCAGCATAGAAAATAAAAAATTTCCTACGGTGTGAACTACACGCCAAGATCTATCTATTAGGTACAAAGCAACGGGTGGACATACATCCAACGAGAACTTACCCTCGTAGACAACGAGCTTTGTTAACAAGTAGGAACTCGTGGTTGATGTAGTCGTACACTTGTCGATCTCAAGATCGTGATGAAGTCCAGCAGGTCCGCCCAAAGACGCCCATCGATCCAGCTCCAGACCACCAAGTCCAGCACCGTGACAGCAGCGGTGTATCCGTGATCGCACACACGCACGGTACCCGACAACCTCCGTCCCTCGCTCCAAAGAAGCAGGAAGCAAAGAACTCCTTTCCAGATAAAGCCACCGGGAATATGTATCTCGCTAATCCGAGACCATGGGGAATAATACTAGAGGGGAGAGAGATCCTTCATAAGGAGGTGTGTGTGAGAAGTGAGGAGGGGGTGGCCTTTTATAGGAGGAGGGGGGTGCCCCTCCTTCATGGCCGGCGCATGGAGGAGGTGACTCTTCACCTCCTCCATTCATGTGGTGGTAACTCCCTCCATAAATTTGTCCCTTCACATTCTCTTTTAAAGTCTCCACTTTAAATGCATTAAATTTCTCCAAATTTAATGCTCTCTCATTTAATAAAACTCTTTTATTATTTTTATTCAGAATTTTGTTAATTACTTTAATTAACAAACATTCACATAAAACCCCCTGCAACATTTCAATATTACATGCAGAACCAATTTCAGCAATTTCACCCGAAACAGTTTCGGTGTCTATTGAAATAATTCTAGCGCTTTCTTAAATCTTTATCTGAAACATATTTGCTCCAAATGGTGTCGGTATCCCTTAAGTGTGTCACCCTACGGTTCGCGAATAATGCAGACATGATCGAGACCCCTCTCCGATCAATAATCGAGCGGGACACGGAGATCCATACTGACTCCTACACATTCAACGATGACTTCTGTGATCGTGAGAACCTTTAACGCTAGTAACTAAATCCCTTTGTCCCGCGATATATTACATGTCCGAGATTCGATCATCGGTATCTCCATACCTAGTTTGATCTCGTTACCGACATGCACTCTTTTCTCGTTCCCGTGATATAACATTCTAGTGATCACATCACTTGCTTGCAAGATATTTCAATGTGATATCACCGAGAGGACCCAGAGTATATCTATCCGTCATCGGGATTGACAAATTCCACTCTTGATCCATGAGCCTCAACATAACACCTTCAGAGTAATCGAACCCATCTTTATAGTCACCTCATTACGATGTGACGTTTGATGTTATCAAGATACTCTTCCTGTTAGCAATTAACATGATCTCATGGTCTAAGGATAAAGATTACTTATGATGTTATAGCAATATAAACATAATGACTTTGATCGTAATGCTATACTTCGGATGAATGTTCATCACATCATTCCACCAATGGTATGACCTTGTTATTAACAACATCCAATGTCCATGATCAGGAAACCTTGATCATCTTGTTAATCAACAAGCTAGTCTATAAGAGAGGCATAACTAGGACCCCTTTTTGTTTATTAAACACACATGTATTGATGTTTCCGATCAATACAATTCTATGTAAAATAAATATTTATCATAAACATGGAATAAGATAATAACCACTTTATTATTGCCTCTGCATATTCCCTTCATCTCCCACTTGCACTAGAGTCAATAATCTAGTTTGAAAAACTTTATATTGAACACCTATGGCTTTCTAGTGTTGCATATACGCAATTGCTAGTGGTTAACATAATCTCCGGATCCACGATTTCAGGTCCGTGTGTATTTGCATGTCTTTGCGTCTCTACGCATCACTCATTCTCAAATGAAATGGCATTGTATAAATTTGGTCCTCTGGTGAGACCTTTAGTTCGTTCGGGTTAAAATATGTTGATATTATTGTCACACAATATATCTTCATAGTATTAGCCCACTTTGAACCACACCTAGTTTGATAACAAACTACTTAACACAAATGCCCTCCTATGCTGCTACTATAGCAGTCATATACGTAGCCTTTTGTTGTAGTATCCGTCACAATATCTCAATTTTGGAACTCATCCAAATCCATCATGGAACATCTTTTCCATTATATTGTGCCACCAATAGTCTAAATTGAGATAAATTTAATTTGTATCTTGTGACAAAACTAGTATCAATGTAACACTTTACAATGAACTACCTTTAACTATTTGTCACTTATACATGATATATTTACTATTGTCCAATGATCATCTTATGAATCATTCTGGTATATGCTCATAACATTTAGAGCATAGGACATTTTGGATATATACATATCATGGTATAATCGATCCGAATCTTCATGTGATTTTACTCACCAAGTGTTGAAACACTTGAATTTGAATACAATTCTTTCCATGCAGCAAGAACCTTTCTTGTTGTTTCCATATTGAACCCTTTCAATATCTCATATTGAACCCTTTAAATATATTATATATGTATGTCTGGCACAACCATATTAGCGCCTTAATCTATCCATATAGATATTGATGCCTAATATTCTGGGTTTGCCCAAGTCTTTCATCGAAATCTTATTTTAATGAAATCCTTAACTTGTGTCAATTCAAGATACATCATTTCCAATCAACAATATGTTCTCTACATAATGTATTAGAAATATGTCTCAGCGCTCCCACTTAATTTCTTGCAAATGCAAGCATCTTCATCATCTCCGATGAATTTAAACTCTTTTAATAGTTTCATCATGATGAAGATTCCAACTCCGCTATGCTTACTTCAACTATTGAAGTTTACATGCCCTTTTAGCACCCTTTGAATTAACAAAACCCTTCGGACCATGTCATGTACATGTCCTAGGTTACCGTTCTATTAGAAGAACCTTGTTTTGTTTATTCAACTACCATATACCAAATTATATGTAGTGGTTGCTACATTAATCCGTCAAGACTATATATCGCTATGAAAGATCAAATCTTGTCATAGTTAACTCCTTGAACATTGTCGTAAACTTCTTTCCGACATGTCGACTATTTCATAGATGTTAAACATCCATGTCTTATTTCTTTATAGATCCAAACACGACCGATAGGCTTCACGCCTTTCCAGAGGGTCTATGACTTCTAGTCATTTTATGGAGTCAGGGCCCATCATAGCTTCTTTGCATGTAGTCGGTTCATCATTGTCAAAACAATAACGACTTGCTTATCAAATCTTACTATTTGATTCTTACCGACCCACACGGTTCTATAGGAACTCTAATCTCCGAGATCACACCTTTTGTAATCACGAGAGCCATGAGCATTGTGGCCGCCACTGGGACACTTTCAGGCCATTGCTACTTAGCACATATAGCTAAGGTTCAACAACCTTATCAAAGTTCTATTGTCCTCCCACTTAACTTTTCACGAAAAATTCCTTCTCAAGAAACTTGACGTTCCAAGTAACAAACTCTTTTGTCCTCGGTGTTATAGAGAAATTCCCAACAAATCCTTTGGGATAACCTACAAAGACATGCTTATCCGACTTTGGTTGTAAACATTTTACTTATGCATAGCATACCAAAATTTAAGAAAAGACAATTCGGGTTTTATCCCAAACCATAACTCATATGGTGTCCTTTCAACGGATCACGGTGGTGCTCTTTTTAGTGTAAAAGTGGTAGTCTCTAAAGCTTCAATCCTTAAAACATAATGGCAGTTTTATAAATGACACCTTTGATCTTACCATGTCAAACATGGTTTGATTTCATCTCTCGAATATGCCATACTCCTATGGTTTATCGGGAAAACACAAATCATGGAACAATTCATCAAATCTTAGGTGTTTTGCTAAACCTGTAAACCAAATATCTTCCTTAATGATCAAATCATAAACTCTTTTATTTTCTTGTTACAATGATTTTCCACTTCATCTTGAAAGTCTTTGAACAACTTTCAAATGTTTCATACTTCTTCCTTATTAAGTAAATATATAGATATATTCACTCAAATTTTTGAAGAAAGCATATGAAGCAAAAAGATCCATCGCATATGGCTACACATAATGGACTATGCACATCAGCATGCACAATTTCCAATAAGCTAGTCATCCGTTCCTCTCTGGCCTATGGACGGAGTTTCAATTATCTCGAGGAAAGTCTCACATGCGTCAATTGATCAAAATCAAAAGACTCCAAAAATCCATAAACATGGAGTATGTTCATGTTTTATTTCCAATATAATTTAAAACAGCGATATCACTTCATAAGTGATCTTTTAATCATTTGTCTTGCGACATTTTAGCAATAATGTTTATGGATCTGATTTCTCCCACTAGACTTGTAGAAGTTCATCCATCCTTTATGGAATACGGTAATTTATTTGAACAACCATTGTTCTTGTAATACCGGAACAAAATAACAATTATTTAAACAAATCTTGAAGGCTTGGTTTGATGACAACGAAAAACACAATAACACTTTATTTGTTTTTGATGAACATCATCACTCATTCTCTTGCTGGTTACTTAGGCCATTGTAGTTCTTGAATTGCGTTGTCCTGTATGACACTTCATACCAACCAATTCGGTATCCAATACCGGTATCCAATACCTCATAACCACATTGTTTAACAAGCAAGGAATATAGCCATAACATGTATATCTTCTATATACCTAAGTTGGACATCTCCAACCTTTTTATTTTCTATGAAATATTTTATAGATTCTCTTTCAGCAATTCCTTTTTATTTTAAAAGAATCTATCAACATCAATAGTGGTGTCATCAACATGACACATGGTACAAAGCGTATATAGTCAACTACTAATACCTTTGGACTTGCACTTTGAAGTGGATCACCATCATCAAATGTTTGGTGTTTTTTCAAAAATCCATTCTTTAGTAATCTATTAGTGTAGTAAACATTTTACTTACATCTTCTATTCATCCTTATCATGACAACTTTCATGATCAAGCTACTATAGCTTATAAGGAAGAATCGCGAGTATAATATTAGTTCCCAAACCTTTTTGGTAGATTCGGATGCCTAACATCTCCATCCTTCACAAATTCTCATATAATATGAGAACATGTATTTTGCTAAATTATACTCTATCATAATGCAACCCAAAACATTGTTTCAGATATCACAATATCTTACACACATGATGGTTTCTGAAACAATTTTCAGCTCCAATATAATCTTGATATTAAAACAACTTTTTGAATATCAATAATCATGGAGGCAAACATGATACTTTAGATACTAACATTGGAATTCTTACTCTTGATTTAATACTACTTATTAAACTTCATGGAGTAAATAGAGTTTGCTGAAAGTTTGCAATAGGACTTATAAACTTTAAATTGACATTCAAAACAATACGATGTCAGTTCATAAAGTAAATATCCAGAATTCTATAGTTCTATTATCTCAAATAAAAACTAAGCATAAGGTAGAAAACGAATGCCAATGACTAAACAAACTATGCAAATTCACTTTGATTTAATTTATGACAAATTTGGTTCGACTAATCCAAATTAGAAATGAACTCCTACTCAAAAACGACATCCCTCGTGCCTTTTTGGTGATTACATGAACCAAATCCACTACACCAAGTCCGATCATCACGTGAGTTGATGTAGCTTCAAAGGCGAGCATCTATATGGGCATCATACAACTATATGACTCATACTTAACCTTTCGGTCCGTGTTCCGAGGCCATGTTTGTACATGATAGGCTCGCCAAGTAAGAACCTTAGTACTCGCGTGTGTAAAACTGTCTTACACCCGTTTGTATGAAAGCGTAGATTCGAGTACACCCGATCATCACATGATGTCTCGAAACACGATCCATAAAACGGTGCATACTTAAGGAAGAACACATTTTATCTTGATATTTAAATGAGGGATCATATTACAATGCTATAGAAAGCGCCAAACTAGCAGTATAAGATGCTAACATCTAATGTGTAAAGTGAGATGATATGGTCCATGCATTTGATCTCTATCATTTGCATCGTGGTATGATCTCTATCATTTCATTGTGTGTAAGGCCAAGGTCTATAGAACTTACACGTTGAATGTGTTGTAAGAGTATCTGTCATACATCTACTTACAACAATACCATATCAAGACACTAGCCCAGCAACGATCTAAACTAGACGCCTCTAATTTATCAATTGCAAGTTTTATGTGGCTTAGGGCTTTCGGAGATAGAACCGTTCTTACCTACGAACATGAACCACAACGAGGATAACCAAATTATTAGCAACTCGTTGTAAATCAGATATTGACTGTAGTAGGAGAGACAGACACCCGCCAGCCACTTATGCAAAACTAGTTGCATCTCAGCCGTGGAACCGGTCTCATGTACGATGACATGTAAGGTTGGTCCGGGCCGCTTCATCCCACTGTGCCACCAATATCCAAAATACATAGAAGATGTAATAACATGATCATCATCGCCCACATATCAACATATGTGTACTACCCGTGCAAAGCACCTACGCATAGATCAGGCTCTGATACCACTGTTGGGTCCGCAACATAGAAAACAAAAAAATCCTACGGTGTGAACTACACGCCAAGATCTATCTATTAGGTACAAAGCAACGGGTGGAAACGTGAACTTACCCTCGTAGACAACAAGCTTTGTTAACGAGTAGGAACTCGTGGTTGATGTAGTCGTACACTTGCCGATCTCAAGATCGTGAGGAAGTCCAACAGGTCGGGCTCCGGCACGTCCATCAGATCCAGCTCCAGCAGCACCAAGTCCAGCACCACAAAGCAGTGGTGCATCCATGATCGCACACACGTCCGGTACCCCGACAACCTCCGTCCCTCGCTCCAGCAAAGCAGCGGAAGCAGCAACTCCTTTCCAGATAAAGCCACCAGGAACATGTATCTCGCTAATCCGAGACCATGGGGGAATAATACTAGAGCGGGAGAGAGATCCTTCACAAGGAGGTGTTTGGAAGGAGGAAGAGGGTGGCCTTTTATAGGAGGAGGGGGGTGCCCCTCCTTCATGGCCGGCGCATGGGGGAGGTGACCCTTCACCTCCTCCATTCATGTGGTGGTAACCCCTCCACATTAAAATGCCCCTTCACATTCTCTTTTAAAGTCTCCACTTTAAATGCATTAAATTTCTCCAAATTTAATGCTCTCTCATTTAATAAAACTCTTTTATTATTTTTATTCAGAATTTTGTTAATTACTTTAATTAACAAACATTCACATAAAACCCCCTGCAACATTTCAATATTACATGCAGAACCAATTTCAGCAATTTCACCCGAAACAGTTTCGGTGTCTATTACATGACTTTGATCGTAATGCTATACTTCGGATGAATGTTCATCACATCATTCCACCAATGGTGTGACCTTGTTATTAACAACATCCAATGTCCATGATCAGGAAACCTTGATCATCTTGTTAATCAACAAGCTAGTCTATAAGAGAGGCATAACTAGGAACCCTTTTTGTTTATTAAACACACATGTATTGATGTTTCCGATCAATACAATTCTAGCATGTAAAATAAACATTTATCATAAACATGGAATAAGATAATAACCACTTTATTATTGCCTCTCGGGCATATTCCCTTCAGTCTCCCACTTGCACTATAGTCAATAATCTAGTTTGAAAAACTTTGCGTATTGAACACCTTTGGCTTTTTGGTGTTGCATATACGCTATTTCTAGTGGTTAACATAATCTCTGGATCTGACAGTTTCAGGTCCGTGTGTATTTGCATGTCTCTGCGTCTCTACGCATCACTCATTCTCAAATGAGATGGCATTGTATAGATTTGGTCCTTTGGTGAGACCTTTAGTTCGTTCGGCTCAAAATATGTTGATATTATTATCACACAATATATCTTCATAGTATTAGCCCACTTTGAACCACACCTAGTTTGATAACAAACTACTTAACACAAATGCCCTCCTTGTCGCTACTATAGCAGTCATATACTTAGCCTTTTGTTGTAGTATCCGTCACAATGTCTCAACTTTGGAACTCATCCAAATCCATCATGGAACATCCTTTCCATTACATTGTGTCACCCATAGTCTAAATTGAGATAAATTTAATTTGTATCTTGTGACAAAACTAGTATCAATGTAACACTTTACAATGAACTACTTTTAACTATTTGTCACTTATACATTATATATTCTTAGTTCTTCCAAAGCTCATAAGAATATCTTTACTATTGTCCAATGATCATCTTATGAATTATTCTGGTATATGCTCATAACATTTAGAGCATAGGACATTCTGGATATATACATATCATGGTATAATTGATCAAAATCTTCATGTGATTTTACTCACCAAGTGTTGAAACACTTGAATTTTGATACAATCCTTTCCATGCAACAAGAACCTTTCTTGTTGTTTCCATATTGAACCCTTTCAATATCTCATATATGTATGTCTGGCACAACCATATTAGCGCCTTAATCTATCCATATAGATATTGATGCCTAATATTCCGGGTTTGCCCAAGTCTTTCATCGAAATCTTATTTTAATGAAATTCTTAACTTGTGTCAATACAAGATACATCATTTACAATCAACAATATGTCCTCTACATAATGCATTAGAAATATGTCTCAGCGCTCCCACTTAATTTCTTACAAATGCAAGCATCTTCATCATCTCCAATGAATTTAAACTCTTTTAACAGTTTCATCATGGTGAAGATTCCAACTCCGCTATGCTTACTTCAACTATTGAAGTTTACATGCCCTTTTAGCACCCTTTGAATTAACAAATCCCTCCGGACCATGTCATGTACATGTCCTAGGTTACTGTTCTATTAGAAGAACCTTGTTTTGTTTATTCAACTACCATATACCAACTTATATGTAGTGGTTGCTACATTAATCCGTCAAGACTATATATCGCTATGAAAAATCAAATCTTGTCATAGTCAACTCCTTAAACATTGTCGTAAACTTCTTTCCGACATGTCGACTATTTCATAGATGTTAAACAGCCATGTCTTATTTCTTTATAGATCCAAACACGACCGATAGGCTTCACGCCTTTCCGGAGGGTCTTCCAAGTTCAGAAACTTGTTTTCTCGTGTATGGATACTATCACGGATTCTATGACTTCTAGTCATTTTATGGAGTCAGGGCCCATCATCGCTTCTTTGCATGTAGTCGGTTCATCATTGTCAAAACAATAACGACTTGCTTATCAAATCTTACTATTTGATTCTTACCGACCCACATGGTTCTATAGGAACTCTAATCTCCGAGATCACACCTTTTGTAATCACGAAAGCCATGAGCATTGTGGCCGCCATCGGGACACTTTCCGGCGCTGCGCTACTTAGCACATATAGCTAAGGTTCAACAACCTTATCAAAGTTCTATTGTCCTCCCACTTAACTTTTCACGAAAAATTCCTTCTCAAGAAACTTGACATTCCAAGTAATAAACTCTTTTGTCCTCGGTGTTATGGAGAAATTCCCAACAAATTCTTTGGGATAACCTACAAAGACGTGCTTATCCGACTTTGGTTGTAAACATTTTACTTATGCATAGCATACCAAAATTTAAGAAAAGACAATTCGGGTTTTATCCCAAACCATAACTCATATGGTGTCATTTCAATGGATCACGATGGTGCTCTTTTCAGTGTAAAAGCGGTAGTCTCTAAAGCTTCAATCCTTAAAACATAATGGCAGTTTTATAAATGACACCCTTGATCTTACCATGTCAAACATGGTTTGATTTTATCTATCGAATATGCCATACTCCTATGGTTTATCGGGAAACACAAATCATGGAACAATTCCTCACGTCTTAGGTGTTTTTGCTAAACATGTAACTCAAATATCTTCCTTTATGATCGAATCATAAACTCTTTATTTTCTTGTTACAATGATTTTCCACTTCATCTTGAAAGTCTTTGAACAATTTTTAAATGTTTCATACTTCTTCCTTATTAAGTAAATATACAGATACATTCACTCAAATTTTTGGAGAAAGCATATGAAGCAAAAAGATCCATCGCATATGGCTGCACATAATGGACTATGCACATCAGCATGCATAATTTCCAATAAGCTAGTCATCCGTTCCTCTCTGGCCTATGGACGGAGTTTCAATTATCTCGAGGAAATTCTCACATGCGTCAATTGATCAAAATCAAAGGCTCCAAAAATCCATCAACATGGATTTTCTTCATGTTTTCTTTCAAATATAATTTAAACAGCGATGTCACTTCATAAGTGATCTTTCAATCATTTGTCTTGCGACATTTTAGCAATAGTGTTTATGGATGTGATTTCTCCAACTAGACTTGTAAAAGTTCATCCATCCTTTATGGAATACAGTAATTATTTGAACAACCATTGTTCTCATGATACCGGAACAAAATAACAATTATTTAAACAAATCTTGAAGGCTTGGTTTGATGACAACGAAAAACACAATAACACTTTATTTGTTTTCGATGAACATCATCACTCATTCTCTTGCTGGTTACTTAGGCCATTGTAGTTCATGAATTGTGTTGTCCTGTATGACACTTCATACCAACCAATTAGGTATCCAATACCTAAGAACCACATTGTTTAACAAGCAAGGAATATAGCCATAACATGTATATCTTCTATATAGCTAAGTTGGACATCTCCAACCTTTTATTTTCTGCCAAATATTGTATAGATTCTCTTTCAGCAATTCCTTTTATTTTAAAATAATCTATCAACATCAATAGTGGTGTCATTCACATGACACATAGTACAAAGCGTATATAGTCAAATACTAATACCTTTGGACTTGCACTTTGAAGTGGATCACCATCATCAAATGTTTGGCATTCTTTCAAAAATTCATTCTTTAGTAATCTATTAGTGTAGTAAACATTTTACTTACATCATCTATTCATCCTTATCATGACAACTTTCATGATCAAGCTACTATAGCTTATAAGGAAGAATCGCGAGTATAATATTAGTTCCCAAAACCTTTTTGGTAGATTCGGATGCCTAGCATCTCCATCCTTCACAAATTCTCATACAATATGAGAACATGTATTTTACTAAATTATACTCTATCATAATGCAACCAAAAACATTGTTTCAGATATCACAATATCTTTCACACATGATGGTTTCTGAAACAATTTTCAGCTCCAATATAATCTTGATATTAAAACAACTTTTTGAATATCAATAATCATGGAGGCAAACATTATACTTTAGATACTAACATTGGAATTCTTACTCTTGATTTAATACTACTTATTAAACTTCATGGAGTAAATAGAGTTTGCTGAAAGTTTGCAATAGGACTTACAAACTTTAAATTGACATTCAAAACAATACGATACCAGTTCGTAAAGTAAAGATCCAGAATTCTATAGTTCTATTATCTCAATTAAAACTAAGCATAAGGTAGTGAACAGACGCCAATGACTACAACAAATTATGCAAATTCACTTTGATTTAGTTTATGACAAATTGAGTTCGAGTAATCCAAATTAGAAATGAACTCCCACTCAAAAACGACATCCCTCGTGCCTTTTTGGTGATTACATGAACCAAATCCACTACACCAAGTACGATCATCACGTGAGTCGGTGTAGCTTCAAAGGCGAGCATCACTATGGGCATCATATCAACTATATGACTCATGCTTAACCTTTCGGTCCGTGTTCCGAGGCCATGTCTGTACATGCTAGGCTCGCCAAGTAAGAACCTTAGTACTCGCGTGTGTAAAACTGTCTTACACCCGTTGTATGAAAGCGTAGAGTCGAGTACACCCGATCATCACGTGATGTCTCGAAACACGTTCCATAGAACAGTGGATACTCAAGGAAGAACACATTTTATCTTGATATCTAAATGAGGGATCATCTTACAATGCTACTAAAAGCGCCAAACTAGCAGTATAAGATGCTAACATCTAATGTGTAAAGTGGAATGATATGGTCCATGCATTTGATCTCTATCATTTGCATCGTGGTATGATCTCTATCATTCCTTTGTGTGTAAGCCCAAGGTCTATGGAACTTACACATTGAGTGTGTTGTAAGAGTATCTATCATACATCTACTTACAACAATACCATATCAAGACACTAGCCCAGCAATGATCTAAACTAGACGCCTCTAATTTATCAATTATAAGTTTTACGTGGCTTAGGGATTTCGGAGATAGAACCGTTCTTACCTACGAACATGAACCACAACAAGGATAACCAAGTTATTAGCAACTCGTTGTAAATCAGATATTGACTATAGTAGGAGAGACAGACACCTGCCAGCCACTTATGCAAAACAAGTTGCATGTCAGTCGTGGAACCGGTCTCATGTACGATGACATGTAAGGTTGGTCCGGGCCGCTTCATCCCACTATGCCACCAATATCCAAAATACATAGAAGATGCAATAACATGATCATCATCGCCCACATATAAGCATATGTGTACTAGCCGTGCAAAGCACCTACGCATAGATCAGGCTCTGATACCACTGTTGGGTCCGCAGTATAGAAAACAAAAAAATTCCTACGGTGTGAACTACACGCCAAGATCTATCTACTAGGTACAAAGCAACGGGTGGACATACATCCAACAAGAACTTACCCTCGTAGACAACGAGCTTTGTTAATGAGTAGGAACTCGTGGTTGATGTAGTCGTACACTTGCCGATCTCAAGATCGTGAGGAAGTCCAAAGAGGTCCGCCCAAAGACGTCCATTAGATCCAGCTCCAGCAGCACCAAGTCCGGCACCGCAAAGCAGCGATGCATCCGTGATCGCACACACGTCCGGTACCCCGACAACCTCCGTCCCTCGCTCCAGCAAAGCAGTGGAAGCAGCAACTCCTTTCCAGATAAAGCCACCGGGAACATGTATCTCGCTAATCCGAGACCATGAGGGAATAATACTAGAGGGGGAGAGAGATCCTTCACAAGGAGGTGTTTGGAAGAAGGAGGAAGAGGGTGGCCTTTTTTAGGAGGAGAGGGGGTGCCCCTCCTTCATGGCCGGCGCATGGGGGAGGTGACCCTTCACCTCCTCCATTCATGTGGTGGTAACCCCTCCACATTAAAATGCCCCTTCACATTCTCTTTTAAAGTCTCCACTTTAAATGCATTAAATTTCTCCAAATTTAATGCTCTCTCATTTAATAAAACTCTTTTATTATTTTTATTCAGAATTTTGTTAATTACTTTAATTAACAAACATTCACATAAAACCCCCTGCAACATTTCAATATTACATGCAGAACCAATTTCAGCAATTTCACCAAACAGCTTTTTGTCTATTGAAATAATTCCAGCGCTTTCTTAAATCTTTATCTGAAACATATTTGCTCCAAATGGTGTCGGTATCCCTTAAGTGTGTCACCCTACAGTTCGCGAATAATGCAGACATGATCGAGACCCCTCTCCGATCAATAATCAGCAGCGGGACCTGGAGATCCATACTGACTCCTACACATTCAACGATGACTTCTGTGACCGTGAGAACCTTTAACGCTAGTAACTAAATCCCTTTGTCCTGCGATATATTACATGTCCAAGATTCGATCATCGGTATCTCCATACCTAGTTTTATCTCGTTACCGACATGCACTCTTTTCTCGTTCCCGTGATATAACATTCTAGTGATCACATCACTTGCTTGCAAGCTATTTCAATGTGATATCACCGAGAGGGCCCAGAGTATATCTATCCATCATCGGGATGGACAAATCCTACTTTTGATCCATGAGCCTCAACATAACACCTTCGTAGCACTGAACCCACCTTTATAGTCACCCTGTTACGATGTGACGTTTGATGTTATCAAGATACTCTTCCGGTGTTAGCAATTAACATGATCTCATGGTCTAAGGATAGAGATTACTTCATATGATGTTATAGCAATATAAACATAATGACTTTGATCGTAATGCTATACTTCGGATGAATGTTCATCACATCATTCCACCAATGGTGTGACCTTGTTATTAACAACATCAAATGTCCATGATCAGGAAACCTTGATCATCTTGTTAATCAACAAGCTAGTCTATAAGGGAGGCATAACTAGGAACCCTTTTTGTTTATTAAACACACATGTATTGATGTTTCCGATCAATACAATTCTAGCATGTAAAATAAACATTTATCATAAACATGGAATAAGATAATAACCACTTTATTATTGCCTCTCAGGCATATTTCCTTCAATTATTGCCTCTTAGGGCATATTTCCTTCAGTCTCCCACTTGCAGTAGAGACAATAATCTAGTTCACATAGTGATAAATCTAACACCCATGGAGTTCTGGTGTTGATCATGTTTTGCCTAGGGAGAACTTTAGTCAACGGATCTGCTACATTTAGGTCCGTGTGTACTTTACAAATCTTTATATCTCCATCCTTGACATGCTCGCGGATGGAGTGAAACCGACGCTTAATATGCTTGGAATTCTTGTGAGACCTTGGTTCCTTGGCGTTGGCTATGGCACCATTATTGTCACAATAGATCACCATTGGGTCCAATGCACTAGGAACCACACCTAGTTCCGTTATGAACTCCTTCATCCAAACCGCTTCCTGCGCCGCTTCTGAAGCAACAACATATTCCGCCTCCGTCGTTGATCCACCCACCACAGGTTGTTTGGTACTCCTCCAACTAACTGCTGCTCCGTTCAAGAGAAATACATATCTGGATTGAGACTTAGAGTCATCTGGATTGGTGTAAAAGCTAGCATCGACATAACACTTAGCGACTAGCTCTTCTTCACCTCCGTATACAAGAAACATATCCTTAGTTCTTCTTAAGTACTTAAGGATATTCTTGACCGCTATCCAGTGTTCCGAACCTAGATCAGATTGGTACCTACTAGTCAAACTAATAGCATGTGCCACATCCGGTCTTGTACATAGCATGTCATACATTATAGAGCCTATGGCTGAGGCATAGGGGATCTTATCCATGATCTCCCTTTCTTCCGCCGTAGCCGGACTTTGAGTCTTACTCAATGTGTTGCATTGCAACATAGGTAAGAACCCCTTCTTACTTCCGTCCATATTAAACTTCTTTAATATCTTATCAAGGTATGTACTTTGCGATAGCCCAATTAGGCGCCTTGATCTATCTCTATAGATTTTAATGCCTAATATATATGAATCTTCACCAAGGTCCTTCATCGAAAATTTGTTGTTTAGATAACTTTTAACACTGTTTAAAAGATCTATATCGTTTCCAATCAATAATATGTCATCCACATATAATATCAGAAATGCCACATTGCTCCCACTCACTTTCTTGTAAATACAAGCCTCTCCATAAGTTTGGACAAATCCAAACTCTTTGATCACCTCATCAAAGCGGAGATTCCAACTCCGGGATGCTTGCTTCAGTCCATAGATGGATCGCTGAAGCTTGCGTACCTTATCAGTTTCCTTAGGATCGACAAAACCCTTAGGTTATATCATACAACTCTTCTTCAATATTACCATTGAGGAACACAGTTTTGACATCCATCTGCCATATTTCATAATCGAAATATGCAGCAATTGTTAACATAATCCTAAACGACTTTAGCATCGCTACGGGAGAGAATGTCTCATCATAGTCAACTCCTTGAATTTGTCGAAACCCCTTTGTGACAAGTCGAGCTTTATAGATGGTCACGTTACCATTAGCATCAGTTTTTCTTTTGAAAATCCATTTATTCGCAACGGCCTTTCGATCGTGAGGTAAGTCCACCAAGGTCCAAACCTGGTTTTCGTACATGGATTCCATCTCGGATTTCATGGCTTCTAGCCATTTGTTGGAATCTGGGCTCATCATCGCTTCTTCATACGTCGCAGGGTCATCTATTTCATCAATCATGAAATTCATAACAGTATTGCCGTACAGTTTAGGAGTTGCACGTGTCCTGTTTGACCTATGAGGTTCGGTAGTGTCCTCTTTTGGAGTTTCATTATCATTATCATTAGCTCTCTCTTCATCAGGTGAAGTCAACTCCGAATCAATTTCTGGTGCTGTGCTACTCGCCATTTCATGAAGAGAAGGTTCAATAACCTCTTCGAGTTCTACCTTCCAACTACTCACACCTTTCGCGAGAAACTCCTTCTCAAGAAAGGATCCATTCTTGGACACAAAAACCTTGCCCTCGGATCTATGATAGAAGGTATACCCAATCGTTTCCTTAGGGTATCCTATGAAGACGCATTTTTCCGCTTTGGGTTCGAGTTTATCTGGCTGAAGTTTCTTCACATAAACATCACATCCCCAAACTTTAAGAAATGACAGCTTAGGTTTGTTTCCAAACCATAATTCATATAGTGTCGTTTCGACGGATTTAGATGGTGCCCGATTTAAAGTGAATGCAGCGGTTTCCAGTGCATAACCCCAAAATGACAGTGGCAAGTCAGTCAGAGACATCATAGATCGAACCATATCCAATAAAGTACGATTACGACGTTCCGACACACCATTACATTGTGATGTTCCAGCAGGCGTGAGTTGTGAAACTATTCCACAGTCTTTCATATGTGTGCTAAACTCGTAACTAAGATACTCTCCTCCACGGTCGGACCGTAGAAATTTGATTCTTTTGTTACGATGATTTTCCACTTCATTCTGAAATTCCTTGAACTTTTCAAAGGTTTCAGACTTATGTTTCATCAAATAGATATACTCGTATCTACTCAAATCATCCGTGGAAGTAACAAAATAATGATATCCACCTCGCGACGACACACTCATTGGTCCACACACATCAGTATGTATGATTTCCAATAAATCTGTCGCCCGTTCCATTGAACCGGAAAACGGTGTCCTAGTCATCTTGCCCATAAGGCATGGCTCACATGTATCAAATGATTCAAAATCAAGTGATTCCAAAATTCCATCAGAATGGAGTTTCTTCATGCGTTTAACGCTAATATGACCTAGACGGTAGTGCCACGCATATGCAGATATATCATTATCAAGTTTAATCCTTTTAGCATCAACATTATGAATATGTGTAATACTACTATCGAGATCCAACAGAAATAAACCATTCATCACAGGTGCATGACCATAAAAGATATCATTTATGTAAATCGAGCAACCATTGTTTTCAGATTTAAAGGAATAACCACTTCGCATCAAACACGATCCGGATACAATGTTCATGCTCAGTGCAGGCACCAAATAACAATTATTTCGATTTATCACTAATCACGACGGCATATGGAGAGGCAGCGTTCCAACGGTGATCACATCAACTCTTGATCCATTGCCGACCCGCATCGTGACCTCATCCCTTGCTAGCTGTCACTTGTTCTGCAACCCTTGAATCAAGTTACCTATATTAGCAATCGATCCCGTATCAAATACCTAGGTGCTACTACGAGTACTAGTCAGGTACACATCAATAACATGTATATCGCATATACCTTTGTTTGCCTTGCCGGCCTTCTTGTCCGCCAAATACTTGGGGCAGTTGCGGTTCTAATGGCCAGTCCCCTTGCAATAGTAGCACTCGGTATCAGACTTAGGGCCAGCTCGGGATTTCTTCTTAGGTGTGGCAACAGATTTGCTGCCCTTCTTTCCCTTCTGCTCGCCTTTCTTGTCTTTCTTGAAACCGGTGGTCTTATTGATCATCAACACTTGATGCTCTTTCCTAATCACCACTTCTGCAGTTTTAAGCATTGACATAAGCTCGGGAAGAGACTTCTTCATGCCCTGCATGTTATAGTTTATCACGAAGCTCTTGTAGCTAGGTGGCAGAGATTAGAGAACATGATGTATGCCTAGGTCAATGGGAATCGTTATTCCCAAGGACACAAGCTTATTGGCATACCTAGACATTTTGAGTACGTGCTCACTAACGGAGCTGTTCTCCTCCATCATGCAGCTAAAGAACTTTTTAGAACCATTATAACTCTCTACGACAGCATGGGTATCGAAAATCATTTTCAATTCTCCCATGGTATCAAAAGCATTGACATTTTCGAAACACTTTTGAAGTTCTGGCTCTAGCCCATACAGTATGCCGCAATGAACTAAGTTGTGGTCCTCCTGACGAGTTATATAGACATTCCTTTCCTCGTCAGGAGCATTAGGAGCTGGTGGGGGGGCTTAGCGGCGCCTCTAGCACATATTGCTTTTGTGCAGCAGTGAGGATAATCCTCAAATTCATAGCCTAGTTGGTGAAGTTGCTACCATTCGCAGCAAGCTTCTCTTTCTCCATGAACACATTGAAATTAAAAGTAGGTGGTGCCATCTACAACAGAATTTGTAAAGTTTATTTAGACTAAGTTTATGATAGATTGAGTTCAACTAATCCAAATTACTGATGAACTCCCACTAAAAAACAACATCCCTCTTGTCCTTTTGGTGATTACATGAACCAAATCCACTACACCAAGTCCGATCATCACGTGAGTCGGTGTAGCTTCAAAGGCGAGCATCTATATGGGAATCATATCAACTATATGACTCATGCTTAACCTTTTGGTCCGTGTTCCGAGGCCATGTCTGTACATGCTAGGCTCGCCAAGTAAGAACCTTAGTATTCGCGTGTGTAAAACTGTCTTACACCCGTTGTATCAAAGCGTAGAGTCGAGTACACCCGATCATCACGTGATTTCTCGAAACACGATCCATAGAACGGTGCATACTTAAGGAAGAACACATTTTATCTCGATATTTAAATGAGGGATCATCTTACAATGCTACTAAAAGCGCCAAACTAGCAATATAAGCTGCGAACATCTAATGTGTAAAGTGGGATGATATGATCCACGCATTTGATCTCTATCATATGTATCGTGGAATGATCTTTATCATTCCTTTGTGTGTAAGGCCAAGGTCTATGGAACTTACACGTTAAGTGTGTTGTAAGAGTATCTACCATACATCTACTTACAACATTACCATATCAAGACACTAGCCCAGCAATGATCTGAACTAGACGCCTCTAATTTATCCATTGCAAGTTTTACGTGGCTTAGGGCTTTAGGAGATAAAACTGGTCTTACCTACGAACATGGAACCACAACGAGGATAACCAAGTTATTAGCAACTCGTTGTAAATCAGATATTGACTATAGTAGGAGACACAGACACCCGCCAGCCACTTATGCAAAACTAGTTGCATGTTAGTCGTGGAACCGGTCTCATGTGCGATGACATGTAAGGTTGGTCCGGGCCGCTTCATCCCACTATGCCACCAATATCCAAAATACATGAAAGAAGCAATAACATGATCATCATCGCCCACATAAAAACATATGTGTACTACCCGTGCAAAGCACCTACACATAGATCAGGCTCTGATACCACTGTTGGGTTCGCAACATAGAATTTTTTTTTCCTACTATGAGAACTATACGCCAAGATCTATCTCCTAGATACAAGCAACAGGTGGATATACATCCATAGAGAACTTACCCTCGAAGACAACAGAGTTTTGTTAACGAGTTGGAACTCGTGGATGATGTAGTCGTACGCTTGCCGATCTCAAGATCATGTGGAAGTCCTAGCGCCGCAAATCAGCAGCGCATTCATCCTCGCACACACGTTCAGGCCACCAAAAAACCTCCACCTCCTCGCTCCAACGAATCAGCAGAAGCAGCAACTCCTTCAAGACACAATGCCACTGGTATCTCGCTAATCCGAGACCATGGGGGAATATATCTAGAGGGGGAGAGAGATCCTTCATGAGGAGGTGTACTTTGTGAGGAAGGAGAGGGGGGCCTTTTATAGGAGAGGGGGGCTCCTCCCCTACCATGGTCGGCGCCCATGGGGGGTGCCCCCACCTCTTCCTCATTCATGTATCATCACCACAAGTATCATCACCACAAGTACTTCTAAATCATTCATTATCCTCAATAATCAAAACAGAGGGATAAAACCCTAACATCATAGATGAACCCTAATTAGGGTGTTCCTCACCATAATCGCATAGAGGACAACAAGGGAGGTAGAGGAAGAATAAGATGAGGGAATAGAAGCACTTACCCATGGTCCTTGCTGAGGTTTAGAAGAGGAAGCAGAAGGGCTAACGAGTGCACGATGGCACGGGGAGCACGCGAGGGCGCTGCAACCCGTGCCAAGCCATGGCACGATGGCCACATCCACACCCATGGTCTAGCAGCACCACAGGGCCACCAGGAACACAACATAGCACCACAGGAGCGACCGAGAAAGTGTTGGGTTCGTAGCATCAAAAAGAAAAAAAATCCTACGATGAGAACTATACGCCAAGATCTATCTACTAGATACAAGAAACGAGTGGATATACATCCATAGAGAACATACCCTCAAAGACAACAGAGTTTTGTTAACAAGTTGGAACTCGTGGATGATGTAGTCGTACGCTTGTCGATCTCAAGATCGTGTGGAAGTCCTATCGCCGCAAATCAGCAGCGCATCCATCCTCGCACACACGTTCAGGCCACCGAACAACCTCCACCTCCTCGCTCCAGTGAATCAGCGGAAGCAGCAAATCCTTCCAGACGCAATGTCACTAGGAAGATGTATCTCGCTAATCTGAGACCATGGGGGAAGATGTATCTCGCTAATCTGAGAGGGGAGAGAGATCCTTCACGAGGAGGTGTACTTTGTGAGGGAGGAGAGGGGGGCCTTTTATAGGAGAGGGGGTGCTCCTCCCCTACCATGGCCGGTGCCCATGGGCGGTGCCCCCACCTCTTCCTCATTCATGTGGTGGAAGCTCCACTCACATGCATTAAATTTCCACCAAATTTAATGCAACTCTCATTTAATAAAACTCTTTTATTTATTTTATTCAGAATTTTGTTAATTACTTTAATTAACAAACATTCACATAAAACCCCTTGTAACATTTCAATATCACATGCAAAACCAGTTTCTGCAGTTTCACCCGAAACAATTCCGGTTTCCATCGAAATAATTCCAGCGCTTTGCAATTCTTTCGTCTGAAACATATGTGCTCCAAAATGGTGTTTGGTAACCCTTAAGTGTGTCACCCTATGGCTCGCGAATAATGCAGACATGATTGAGACTCCTCTCAAATCAATAATCAGAAGCGGGACCTGGAGATCCATACTGACTCCTACACATTCAACGATGACTTCTGTGATCGTGAGAACCTTTAATGCTAGTAATTTAATCCCTTTGTCTCATGATATATTACATGTCCGATATTCGATCATCGGTATCTAAATACCTAGTTTGATCTTGTTACCGACATGCACTCTTTTCTCGTTCCCGTGATATAACATTCTAGTGATCACATCACTTGCTTGCAAGCTATCTTAATGTGATATCACCGAGAGGGCCTAGAGTATATCTATCTGTCATCGGGATTGACAAATTCCAGTCTTGATCCATGAGCCTCAACATGACATCTTCAGAGTATCTGAACCCACCTTTATAGTCACCCTTTTATGGTGTGATGTTTGATGTTATCAAGTTACTCTTCTGATGTCAGCAATTAACATGATATCATGGTCTAAGGATAAAGATTACTTCGTATGATGTTATAGCAATATAAACATAATGACTTTGATCGTAATGTTATACTTCGGATGAATGTTCATCACATCATTTCACAAATGTTATGACCTCGTTATTAACAACATCCAATGTCCATGATCAGGAAACTTTGATCATCTTGTTAATCAACAAGCTAGTATATAAGAGAGGCATAACTAGGAACCTTTCATTTGTTTATTAAATACACATGTATTGATGTTTCCTATCAATACAATTATAACATGTAAAATAAACATCTATCATATACAAGGAATACATAGTAACAACTTTATTATTGCCTCTCAGGGCATATTTCCTTCAGAAAGTACATCACCGGCAACCACCAAACCCTAGGGTTTGGGGTGGAGATGGCTTGGCCAGAAGAAGAGCCTAGCAACAAATCGAGCAGTACCAATTGGTGGAGCGGCATCGACTACCTCGTCATGCACCACGGCGGTGGTCGGAGAGGCCTGGGAGGGTGGAATCGCGCGACGACAATGTCGGCAGCACAACGCCATAACAGGGGCAAGAGAGAAGGGAGAACGCGTGAGAGCGAGGAAGGGGAACGAGTGTACTGGGCCGATACGGGCCAGTACCACTCAATACTAGTGGGTTTTGACAGGCCCAAATGGGCCGAGTCAGGCCTAGGCCAGCCCAATGGGCTAGGTCCAGATTTTAAAAGAAATTTAAATAAAATATTAAATGGCCAAAATACCCTTGAACATAATTTACACTCTAGAAAAATATAGATAATTCCTAAAAATAAGTATGGTATATCAAAATGATCACAAGAATAATATATGCCTAGGAAAAATATAACATGACTTGTTTAAGCTAGTTATAATGCAAATGAATATTAACACTACTAAATTCTAAATGAAATTTCATAAAACAAGGAAAAGTCCTAAAAATCAATAAAAACAATTATGTGTAATAAAATCAATCTACCATTTTATAAAAAAATATATATTAACTTGAATTTCTACAAATGAAACTTGAAGCAAATATACAAACACATTTAATACTTTGTAGAGTTTTATAAAAATACAAGTGATACTTAAAAATAAATAAAAATCACTTTTAAGATCTTGAATAAATATATTTTACTAGAAAAATATTAAAAGTATTTTTCTAAAGGTTTTTAAGATTTTTAAAAAAGAAATAAATCCTTACCTATTTTATAAAAGACCTAGTTTGTGAATTCTTTAAAACACATTTCTTAAATAAGAAATAATCACAATTCTATGAAATACAACCTTAAATCCTTTATAACTAAAAAACTAAGTCCAAAGCCATTACTGGGATCTATAATAAAACTCAAGGTTAACTTATTAACTTTATAAAATTCTCTCAATAATCATAAATCCAAACTAAACCCAACAACTTTAAGTAAATTTTATAAACATTATTCACTTATAATAGATGTGAATGCTATTTACATTTTAACCATTCTTAACATAACTTCAAGTTCTAACAGATTCAGAAGATCATCTAAAGTTACTTTCCTTAATAAAATAAATCATATTTATAATCACAAACCACTGATGCACTCGACTTTCAACGTAGAGCTCGTTCGGAACCCCAATAGGAAGGTATGATGAGCACAGTAGTAAGTTTTCCCTCAGTTATGAAACCAAGGTTTAATCGAACCAGTAGGAGCAAGGAAACACCCCAAAGGTGTTACTAGCTGAGCTTTGGCAGATGCACTACGGTTAGTAGCAACATGGAGACCTACACAACACAACCACACAACTTTGTCCCCAACTTGCGATGAGGTCGTCAATCTCAACGTGTTTTGCGGAAAACAAAGGATTAAACGTATCAAATGGAAAGAAGTAAAAGTTTGCAGAAAGTAAACACAAGCAGTAAACAGTTTATAGATTGTATGTAAAAGACAAGGACCGGGATCCATAGTTCACTAGAGGTGGCTCTCCTTAGATAGATAACATGCTGGGTGAACAAATTACAGCGGGGCAATTGACAAACACCGAGAAAGCAATACATGCATATACTAATCATCTTGACTCCTTTGAGACTTGATTGGGCAATACAACATAATACATAGACCGCCATCCAACTGCATCTATGACTAATAATCCACCTTTAGGTTATCATCTCAACCCCCTCTAGTATTGGGACAAGTTATGCATCAATCAACTAGTCTTGGGACAATGAACATAGAACTAAGAATGGCCACTATGCTCTCAAAGTAGGTGCATAAAGTTATAAGGTGGAGACTCAATATAATGGTGGAATAAAGACCTTTTGTAAAAGGAAGTAGGGATTCAAGTCTCATAAAGAGCTTCCAAAAATTATGGTACTTATAGCTTTCAGCTCTCATTGCCCCTATCATAAGCATCTTTAAGTGATTAAGGTTAAAGTGACACAACTAAGAGGATATGCTTGACAAGTTATAAACTGAAATCTCATGCCCCTTACTTACGAAGACCGATCCTCATGCTACTCAACTTCAGTCACGAGTAAGCTCTTGTCATTGTAAGTATATGTGTATCATTAAGAACCGCCAACGGGGTACCCCTTGCACATGATACAGGAGCTTTCCCATAATAAAAATGACAAGGCAAGCAGACAATGAGCATGTCAGCGATCTTTTTATTTGCTATTTGCATAGGTTTTTATTGAGGATGCTTCATAGAGTGCTCATTATGGTGATGTTGCAAGTTTCCACCATGATTAGGCATGGCTTAGGCTAGCGGCCCAGGCATTTCTCTAACACACATACAAACTCCATGATCTTACAAGTTCCACTTTTATTTCACAATCACGGATCCGTAAGCAAAAGAACATGATATCAACGGGGTACAAAGTACAAGTGCAATGTTGAAAGCGTTCCCCATGAAACATGGTTCTGCTAATTTCAACTTATAAAGCGCAAGCATATACGCAACAAATAAGGACCCAATGGTTCAAGTTTATTAGAGGCAATAAAGTAAAGTGTGCCATCAAGTTCGTGAGAGCTTTAATCACTAGTTTTCTCATAACAAGTGGAAGGTAAACAAAAGCATGAATGTACTTGGAATAGCATAAGCTAGTAGGTAGGTATGGTGGACTCTTTGGAATAACTTGGTTTAGGGAGTTGGATGCATGAGTGCAACTCATTCTTTGTTGTGGAGGCTAGCAAAAGACTAGGAGCGACAAACTAAGAGAGCAATAATGGCCATAATCATGTAGAGCGACAAAACATCATTGATCAAAGCATAAAGTGATACTACAAGTTGAAAACTAAAGGATCATAAAGTCTATGGTGACTTTGGATAGTCATAACATGGTGTGAGAATGTGCCAAGTCAACCCAAATAAAGCATCAAAGGAGAATACCACTATACTATGCTTTAATATGCTAAAACAACGCATGATTCATCCAAGGCACATTAAGCAATCTCAATTGTTTATAACAAGTCATGCTACAGCAAAGAATACTAAGCATAAAGCCAAAACAATATCAAGCATGGCATGACAAAGCATAGGCCACAGTCAAAAACGAGCTCTTTTTACCACATAAGCATGAGCTTTCCTACTCTTTTCCAAACCAAACCAAACTATTTGCAAACCAATGTATGAAAGAGGGGGTCCAACCAATTTATTCAGAAAACTAAGCAAACCAAGCAAACTAAAAACCAATACAAAAACGAAAAAGAAAACGCTGCAAGAAAAACACAATTGTGTATGAAACAATAAAAATGAAGCGTTTGGAAGAAACCTGGAATTTTTATTGATGAAGAAGGGGATGCCTTGGGCATCCCCAAGATTTGACGCTTGAACTTTTTGGATATTTTTTGGGGTGACACGCGTGGCATCCCCAAGCTTGAGCTTAGTCCATCCTTCATCTCATTACTCATTCCTTCCATATACCTGAAAATTTTCCTTCATACAAAACTTCACACAATCTCATTAGCAACATTAGTGCACTTAAGATAAATAAGTCTCAAGGTTCAGTTCTAACACCAAATAAACTTCCATTAGAACACTAGATACTGTAGCACTTCGCTCAAAAATCTCAATTCCCCAAAGGAACTCAAGAAGGAACTAACAAGAAGCAAATGCAGAAAATGGCAGAAATCTGTCAAAACAGACCAGCAGGTAAATACGATTTTTTTCGAAGACCTTCTGTTGCTCAAATAAAAAAGGGTTGAACTAACGAAAGTTAGATAATAACCTGGGGCAGAAGCATAAAAAATTACAGCTCAATCCGACGTATAGAGCTCTCTAAGGAATTTTTATGGTGAAGCACAGAAATCTGTTTCGGGACAGCAACTTTCCCAATCATTACTTCACTCTCATTAGAGGTTACTCTTGGCTCAAAAAGCAAATAAAAAGGATAAGGAGAGGTTATTACAGAGGTAATAACTTCCAAGACTCATCTAAAACTCTTGGGTTATCTTCCAACAAGTACTTTTCTTTAACACCTTTAAGTTAGGCATAAGAAGCAAAGAAAGAATCAAGTGTTCTCAAATGAAGAAACATTAAGACCAAATTTCTTGCCCTTACCTCTCTTATTTTTATTCTTAACCTTAGGGAAAATTTGATTGTTTGGTGTATAAGAAAGGTGCGTGGTCCCCTTTCCCACATCTATTATTGCTCCAAGGAGTTCTAATAGGGACCTTCCAAGTGTAATTTGTCCTTTTCCTGCACATTCAATAACAAGATAATCAGTAGAAATCATTTTCCCAATGATCTTTGTAAATACTCCTTCAGCTATTCCAATAGGTATTATGGTAGCATTATTAGCAAGGGATATTTATCTTCCTCCTTCAGTAAGCCCCCAAAGATTCAAAGATTCATAAATATCTTTGGGCATAAGACAAAATTCAGACATGATATCGCATCGGGCTTGAAAAGTTTCAGTGTTTATCTCAATCTTTACTGTAGGGAGCCACTTTGATGGTTCAGAATTTATTGGAACATAATTGTGAAGCTCCCTAAGCGTATTATAGCAACTTTCTAAGCTAGTAGTGCTAGCCTTAAGAGTGTTCAACCTAGCAAATATTTTTGCGAAAGAAATATCAGTTTGGCTAGGCATAGTGTAAGTGAGGATCAATTTCTTTATAGCATTAATGGCATCATCCTTATTACATTGGAGGAAATCTCCTCCCACAATAGCATCTAAAGCATATCTATAGCAAAGAGCAAACCCAAGGTAAAAATTGCTAAGGAACAAGCCTTGAATCATTTTAGGCTCAGTCTTTTCATGTAGATCAGAGATTCTAGACCAGGCTTCCTTAAAACTTTCCTCAATTCCTTGTTTAAAAGTGAGGATCATTTCCTCGGGTGACATAGTGATTGGAGCAAGGCTAGACATAGTGGCAACTCAAGATAGGAACTATTTTTTTGTGTTTTCAAATAAGAAAGCAAAACAAGTAAAACTATTTTTTTTGTGTTTTTGAAGAACAAAACAAGCAAACAAAGCAAAAAAGAAACTAAGCAAAACAAAAACAACAAAGTAAAGAGATTGGTTATGAGGGACTCCCCTTGTGAAAATGTCCTTGACTCCCTGGCAACAGCGCCAGAAAAGATCTTGATGCACTCGACTTTCAACGTAGAGCTCGTTGGGAACCCCAAGAGGAAGGTATGATGAGCACAACAACAAGTTTCCCTCAGTTATGAAACCAAGGTTTAATCGAACCAGTAGGAGGAAGGAAACACCCCAAAGGTGTTGCTAGCTGAGCCTTGGCAGGGCGCACTACCGGTGCTAGTAGCAACATGGAGACCTGCACAACACAACCATAGAACTTTGTCCCCAACTTGCGATGAGATTGTCAATCTCACCGTGTTTTGCGGAAAACAAAGGATTAAACGTATCGAATGGAAAGAAGTAAAAGTTTGTAGAAAGTAAACACAAAGAAATAAACAGTTTGTAGATTTAATGTAAAAGACAAGGACCGGGATCCATAGTTCACTAGAGGTGGCTCTCCTTAAGATAGATAACATGCTGGGTAAACAAATTACAGCGGGGCAATTGACAAACATTGAGAAAGCAATACATCCATATACTAATCATCTTGACTCCTTTGGAACTTGATTGGGCATTACAACATTATACATAGACCGCCATCCAACTGCATCTATGACTAATAATCCACCTTCAGGTTATCATCCGAACCCCCTCCAGTATTAAGTTGCAAGCAACAGATTATAGCTTTACTTAACTCGTAAGGTAAACAATACGATTGTTCTATGAACAAAGGATTGTTGTTTTCTCCTAGTAGCAACAACACAACTAGTACCTTAGAGATTTTGTCACTTCCCAGTTACCAGAGGCATGAACCCACTATCGAGCATAAATACTAACTCTTGGAGTTGCTAGCATCTACTTGGCCAAGATAGCTACTAACAACAGAAAGCATGCAAGATCTCAAATAACAAAGACATGATAGAATCAATAATCAATCTGAAATAGCATCTCAATATCCACCGGATCCCCGCAAACACAACATGTATGAATTACAAATAGATGATCTTGATTATGAATGGAGCTCACAAGATCTAAACATGAAAGCACAGAGGAGGAGAAACCAGCCATCTAACTACTACATGGATCCGTAGTCCAAGGATGAACTACTCACGCATCACACCGGAGGCTTGCATGGTGATGAAGAAGGCCTCCAGGGTGAATTCCCCTCTCCGACAGGGTGCCGGGAAGAGCTTCAGATCCCTCCCGATCTAGGGATGGAGATGACGGCGGCTATAGACTCTTTCGTGGATTTTTTGATCGAGTACCTCGGGTTTTTGTCCCGAGGGCAACTTATAGGCGAAAGGAGAGGCCGAGGGGGTGCTAGGGTCGGCCAGACCACCCCTTGCAGGACAAGCCTGGCCGCACGGCCAGGTGGTGTGGCCGGCCCCTGGCCCCTCTCCGTCTCGTATTCTGGCACTTGATCCCTTCCGGAAAAATAGGCACTTTGGCTTTTCTCTCGTCCAATTCCGAGAATATTCATTTTCTGACTTTCCTGGAACCAAAAACAGCAGAAAACAGGCAGTTGGCACTGTGGCTCTTGTTAATAGGTTAGTCCAAGAAATCATATGAAAAGTACTCCAAAGTTGGAACAAAACACAACAAAGTGGATAAAACTAAGCATGGAACATCAAAAATTATAGATACATTTGCAATGTATCAACCACATTTAAACTCCTCATTCACTTAAATTGTAAGTGAATGATCTCATAGTCTCGAACATGCTTATTACAAAGCTTAAAACTTTTAAATACTTTAAACACATCACACTCTAAGTCTATTTATGGTTTAAAGTAAACATTGGTACACCAAGTCATGCTTAATGCCTAGGGAAATTTACGTTTTTATAATTAACTTTTGTCTGTTCCAAATTAAGTCATAAGGCATTTCAGATCCAAGTTTATTGGATAAGTGCAAACAATGTCGATCACATTCATTAACCACAAAGATTGCTTAAACTTTAACAAAGAAATGTTTTCTTCAAAAGTTATTATTTTTGCCACTTCAAACGATAATCTTATAATAAGTCCCTTAAATCTTAACAACTTAACATAATAAATCCCATCATAATTACCAGATAGCAATTCACCTCAATCTTATTGTATTATACTTCACTCTTATACTTTGGATATTAAACACTTAAATACTTTGTAGATAGATTTACTTATGAAGTAAACATTAGAAATAACTAAATCTTAAAATACATCACTTCTATTTAACTCATTCTCATTATTGGGTGTTATCTCGGGATTTTACAAAATGCATTACATTACTTATGCATCAACAGATTGCTTCTTTAAACATTAGTCCTTACCGGACCAATGTTGCTACTTCAGAATTTGGATCTTCTAGTGTCCTAAAGACTATGACTGCATAATCTTACAGTCACAAAAGGCAAGTTCACACTTGCTCATGTCCTTTGATTATTTTCTATAAAATGCTTGTAACTCAAATGTTGTCATCACCTGCATTTCAAGAAGGTCAGAAAATACTATTTTCATAATAATATGATTAAGGATTATTTACCAAGTGGTAATAATCTACTAATAAAGTTCCAGTGGTAAAGGAACATAATATCTAGGACTTAACAACCAATGTCACTAGTGATTCTAGCACCGTATATTACGCATGAACCATGAGATCTGGAATGGGACAGAGAAGTCAGCTGGATCTTCTTCCTTTCGCCTGGACGGATGACCTTATCGTGAAGCTGTAGATTTCTCGTGGAGAATCCATCACATGGGTGGGACCCCTCAGTGCCCCCCGCGATATTGGTGTCTAGATCATCTGTGCATAGCTGTCTTGGTGGAGGTTCACCGTAGCTGATGGTGTCAGTCAGTCAGAACTGCTTATAGAGTCTTCGAGAGGCTACCCAAGCTGTACTCGTGGTAAAGCTCTTGGGGGATCGTGTCTTCATGCGGGTCGCGGAGAAGGTAGTGATTGCTTTCTATCAATGGTTGGTTTCTTTGAAACTGAATCTAATTGGCAAGGTGGGTTCATGGAAGAACAAAAATATTATTATAAGGAACACCGCTTGTCACGAAAAGGGAAACACTTATGGGAACAAATTGATAAATTGTATACCATTGCTAGAAATGTGTGATCTACTTATAATGTTACTTATTGCTTTGATAAATCTTGTTGCTGCAAGAGGTATAAACACCTCCCTTTTCAATACGAGTATAATGATGATGTTACCATATCTTCTTATGTTAAGGGAAATTATGACTTTTATGATGTGGAACAAATTGAAGAATTTATTGCTTGGAAGGGTGCATTTGAACGAGCTTATTTTCTTGAAAATACTAATGATGCACCTTATAAATATGAGGTTTATGATATACTTCAATTTTGATTTGATTATTAAAAGGAAGAAAATGGCTATATTATTGAATATCTTAATAGATGCTCTCCACCAGCAGAAGAGACTAATGCCTTGCAGGAGCCTATGGAAGAAGAAATTGCTGAAACTGGAAGCTCATTGGATGAAAAAGAGGAGGAGAGTGATGATCGAGAGGATGAAGAATGGATCTACCCATTCCTACCTTCTAATGGTAACTCTTTACCCCCTACAATATTTGATTGTTCCCCATGCTTACTAAAGGAGGATGAATGTTATGTTCCTGAAGATTCTTTTGAAAATGTTTATAATAAAGCTCTAGTGTTTGTAGATCATGAAAAGCATGCTTTATGTGATAGTTATATTGTTGAGTTTATTCATGAGGCTACTGAAAATTATTATGAGAGAGGAAAATATGGTTGTAGAAGTTTTCATGGTACTGAAAGACCTCTCTATGTGCTGAAAGTTTGGAAGTTACTCTTGTTTTATCTTCCTATGACTGTCACTTTGTTCTTTGTGAATTTATTTTCATACAAGATTCCTATGCATAGGAAGTGGGTTAGACTTAAATGTGTTCTGAATTTGCTTCTTGATGCTCTCTTTTACTTCAATTCATATTTCTTATGTGAGCATCATCGAAATTATCATGCCTAACTTAAAGGCGTTAAAGAAAAGTACTTATTAGGAGATCACCCAAAAGTTTTAGATGAGTCTTGGAAGATATTACTTCAGTAATAACCGCTCCTTATCCATTTTAATTTGCTTTTTGTGCCAATAGTAACCTCTAATGAGAGAGAGAAGTAATGCTTGGGAAAGTTGTTGTCCCGAAACAGATTTTTGTGCTTCACGTATCTATAATTTTGATGTTCCATGCTTGGTTTTTATCTACTTTCTTATGTTTTGTCCACACTTTGGAGTACTTTTTATACACTTTCTTGGACTAACCTATTAACAAGATGCCACAGTGCCAGCTGCCTGTTTTCCGCTGTTTTTGGTTCTAGGAAAGTCAGAAAATGAACATTCTCGGAATTGGATGGGACAAAAGCCAAAGTCAGTATTTCACCGAGGGGGACACGGAGCCAGAATACCAGACGGAGAGGGGCCAGAGGGCCATCACACCACCTAGCCGCACGGCCAGGCCTGGCCCGTGCTAGGGTGGTGTGGCCACTTAGGGCACCCCCTCGGCCTCCCCTTTTGCCTATAAGATGCCTCTGATACAGAAACCCTAAGTACCCGATAAAATTCCACGAAAGAGTCTGTAGACGCCGTTATCTCCATCCCTAGATCAGGAGGGATCTGAAGCTCTTCCCGGCACCCTGCCATAGGGGAGAATTCACCCTGGAGGCCTTCTTCATCACCATGCAAGCCTCCGGTGTGATGCGTGAGTAGTTCATCCTTGGACTACGGGTCCATGTAGTAGCTAGATGGTTGGTTCTTCTCCTTTGTGCTTCCATGTTTAGATCTTGTGAGCTCCATTCATGATCAAGATCATCTATTTGTAATCCTACATGTTGTGTTTGCGGGGATCCGATGGATATTGATATGCTATTTCAGATTGATTATTGATTCTATCATGTCTTTGTTATTTGTGATCTTACATGCTCTCCGTTGTTAGTAGATATCTTGGCCGAGTAGATGCTAGCAACTCAAAGAGGGAGTATTTATGCTCGATAGTAGGCTCATGCCTCTAGTAATCTGGGGAAGTGACAGAAATCTCTAAGGTACTAGATGTGCTATTGCTACTAGGGAGAAAACAGAAATCCTTTGTTCATAGAACAACCGTATTGTTTACTTTACACGCAATGCATAATGCAATTATCTGTTGCTTACAACTTAATATTGGAAGGGGTTCGGATGATAACCTGAAGGTGGATTATTAGACATAGATGCAGTTGGATTATGGTCTATGCATAATGTTGTAATGCCCAATCAAATCTCATAGGAGTCAAGATGATTAGTATATGCATGTATGCTTTCTCGATGTTTGTCAATTGCCTCGCTGTAATTTGTTCACCCAACATGTCATCTATCTTAAGGAGAACCACCACTAGTGAACTATGGACCCCAGTCCTTTCTTTTACCATCAATCTTCAATTGTTTACTGTTTTCTATTTACTTTCTGCAAGATTTTACTTTCTTCCACACAATACGTTTAATCCTTTGTTTTTAGCAAAACCGGTGAGATTGACAACCTCACTGTAAGTTGGGGGCAAAGTTCTGTGGTTGTGTTGTTCAGGATTCCAAGTTGGCAACAACACCTGGGAGGTGTTTCCTTGCTCCTACTGGTTCGATAACCTTGGTTTCATAACTGAGGGAAAACATGCTGTTGTGCTCATCATACCTTCCTCTTGGGGTTCCCGAACGAGCACGATGTGTTGAGCCAATAATCACGCTGTCGAGAAGCTCTGCGGGGTAACCCTCTGCCCCCGAACTCATCGCAAGACATGCTGATGGGTTACCATTGGCTTCTCAAGGAAGAATACAAGCGCCAACATCAAGTAATTTCACAACTCCAGGCGCGCAGAAAGGCAGCGGACGAGTCAAGCCTTCGGCGGGCTCAACTCTCTTCCATGGGAGGATCCTCCTCCAAGGGAAATGACTACGTGGCAGCCAAGAGACGCTCTCGACTGGCCCACCTTGCCGACAAGGATCAATAAGAGGTCGTGATGACCCACAAGTATAGGGGGTGTATCGCAGTATTTTCGAGGGAAGGTAAACCCAATTTATTGATTCGACACAAGGGGAGCCAAAGAATATTTATAAGCCTTAACAACTGAGTTGTCAATTCAGCTGCACCTGGAAACAATATTGCTCACAGAGCTTATCAAGAGTAATAGTTTTGTAGTAGCAATAGTAAAGTAACAATGATAGTAAAGTGAGCAGTAGTAACAATAGCGATGAACAAAGGGCATTCGAGTACGGTAGGCATAGGGATGGATGGACGGGCGTTGCTTGGACAAGACAATTCACATAGCAATCAGAACATAGGGCAATTGCAGATAAATAAGATAAAGCATCCAAGTACTAGATAATCCTAGGCATGTGTCCCATGTATAGTCATATGTGCTCGCAATGAGAACTTGCACAACATCTTTTGTCCTGCCAACCCGTTTGCAGCGGGGCCTCAGGGGAACTACTGGCAATTAAGGTGCTCCTTTTAATAGAGCACCGAAGCAAAGCATTAACACTCCGTGAACACATGTGATCCTCACATCAAAGCCATTCCCTCCGGTTATCCCGATTTCTATCACTTCAGGGCCATTGGTTCTGGACAACAACGTGTGTATACAACTTGCAGATAAGACCATAAACAATACTATCATAATGAATCAATAACATGTTCAGATCTGAAATCATGGCACTCGGGCCCTAGTGACAAGCATTAAGCACAACAAGTCACAACAAAGTCATAAAGCACTGATAAAAGATACTAGGCACCATGCCCTAACAATCTGATGCCATTACATGAACGATCTCATCCAATCCCTACCATCCCCATAGCCTACAGCGGGGGATTACTCACTCATAGATGGGGGAAACATGGATGGTCGATGGAGAAGCGATGGTGATGATGATGGCGATGATCTCCTCCAATTCCCCGTCCCGGCAGGGTGCCAGAACGGAGTTTCTGGTGTTGTTTTGTGAAATTTGGTGGTGGCGGTGGAGCGGAACTCCTTCTGAAAAATGTCGACCCCCCCGGAGTTTTTAGGTCAGAAGGCTTCTTATAGGCGAAGAGGGAGACTGAGGGGTGCACTGAGGCCCACACCATGCCTCGGCGCAGCTGGGGAACCAAGGCTGGGGGTGTGGCCAGCCGCCCTCCTCCGCCTCGTATTCTGCCCGTGAGTCTTCCTAAAAATAGGCACTTTGGCTTTGTCCCGTCAAATTTCGAGAATATTCATTTTCTGACTTTCCGGAACCAAAACAACAGAAAAGCAAAATAATCACTGTGGCTCTTGTTAATAGGTTAGTCCAAGAAATCATATGAAAAGTACTCCAAAGTGTGGACAAAACACAAGAAAGTGGATAAAACCAAGCATGAAACATCAAAAAATATAGATACATTTGCAATGTATCAGTCCCCAACACACCCAATACACTTGTCAGGTGTATAGGTGCACTAGTTCGGCGAATAGATAGTGAAATACAAGTGGTATGGATATAATATAACGGTGCTAGAAAATACTTCAATGCCATGGAAGAGACTAAAGGCAACTTGAAATAAAGATGGAAGCAAGCAAACATGTAACAGATCTAGTTGCAAACGGTGTTTCAATGCTTAGAAACAAGGCCTAGGGATCATACATTCAATAGTGAACACTCTCATATAAATATCTTCTCTTTATGATACTATTCTTAACTACTCTCCAGTTGGACACTCTAATCCATGGTAGGGCTATAACAGCACACCTCAAAGTAAGCCTTTCCCATCTAGAAAACCCCACACTGTCACCTTGAGCACTAGATGGTTCCAACAAACACCACAATTTCATAAAGACATCTAACTCCAAATATAACCCAGAACAAGTATTTGTAATCTCTAGCCTAAGTGCCACCATGGTGTGTACACTGTCAACTTCACACACATGGGGAGAGCAGAGATCTATTAAAGCACTTGAGTAGCAAGGTAGATCTATAGATTACAATCTCATGATCTCAATAAGATCATATATATAGAGAGAGATGAACACATAGCTACCGGTAGAACCCGTAGCCTCGAGGAAGAACTACTCCCTCATCATCATGGGAATCAACAATGATGATGGAGATGGTGGTGGAGATCGATGGAGATGGCTGCAGGGGCACTTCCCCGTCCCGGCAGGGTGCCGGAACAGAGAATTTCTGTCCCCCGAATCTCCTCTTCGGTGCCGGCGGCGCTGCGGAACTTTTCGTGGCTGGAGGCTTGACGATCTAGGGTTTCTGTATCAGGAGGAATATATAGGCGAAGGGGCGAGGTCGGTGGCTAGCCAGGGGGCCCACACCATGCCCTGACGCGGCCTAGGGGGACCCGCGCCTAGGGGTGGTTTGGCCACCCTGTGTCCCCCCTTCGTCTCTCCTTCTGGCTCCGTGAATCTTCCTGGAAAGTAACGACTTCGGCTTTCGTCCGGTCCAATTCCGAGAATATTCATTTTCTGACTTTCTGGAACCAAAAGCAGCAGAAAACAGGCAACTGGCACTGTAGCTCTTGTTAATAGGTTAGTCCAAGAAATCATATGAAAAGTACTCCAAAGTGTGGACAAAACATAAGAAAGTAGATAAAACCAAGCATGGAACATCACAAATTATAGATACGTTAGCAACGTATCAACATCCCCAAGCTTAACTCCTGCTCGTCCTCGAGTAGGTAAGTGATAAAAAGAAAGAATAATTTTTGAGGTGACATGCACTTTCATAAACTTGATCAAAGTATTTGTAAAACATTGATAGCTGGGATCATAGTACTTCAATCATAACATGAAAGACAAAGTTCTAACAATAAGACATAGCAACTATATTGCAACATGAAAAGGCATAAACAAAAGATTCGTGAATAACAATGCTTTGCAAGACGTTTGTTTGTTTCACATAAAGAAAACATAGCATAGTGGCATTCAGCTTGTCCCTCATAGAGTAGCAAATATAATTGCATAGGACACCTTCAAAGTTCATAAGAGTGACTAGATACAAATAGTTTAAAACAAGCAATATCAAAGTTATGCATCAATCAACAAATCTTGGGACGATGCACATAGAACTAAGAATGGCCACTATGCTCTCAAAGTAGGTGCATAAAGATAGAAGATGGAGACTCAACATAAAAGTAAAAGAAAGTCATTCATAGAAGGAAGCAGAGATTCAAGTCTCATAAAGAGCTTCCAAAAATTATGGTACTTAATAGCTTTCAACTCTCATTGCCTCTATCATAAGCATCTTGAAGTGATTAAGGTTAAAGTTAACAAACTATGGTGTATATGCTTGACGAAGTATAAGTTGGAAATCTCATGTCCCTTGAATACGAGGGTCGCTCCTCATGCTACCCAAGTTTAGTTACCGGTAAGTTCTTGTCATAGTAAGTACATGTGTATCATAGAGAACCTCCAACGGGGTACCCCTTGCCCGATGATACGGAAGAATCCCCATATCAAAATGACAAGGCAAGCAGACAACGAGCATCTCAACAATATTCTTATTTACCATGGGAATATGGTGCTTTTTTCTCTCTTTCCTCTTTTCTCATATCTCTTTTTTTCTTTTTCTCTTTTTTCTCAGTATAGGACTCTTTTTTTTATAAGAAGAATGCTTCATAGACAGCTCATTATGGTTACGCTGCAGGTTTCCACCATGTCAAGATGGATTGCAATAGCGGCCCGTGCATTTCTCTAACACATATACATAACTTCATGGACTTACAAGCTCCCCTTTCATTTCACACCGACGACATCCATAGACAAAAGAGCATGATATCAACTAGGTACAAAGTGCCAGTGCAATGTTGAAAGCGTTCCCCATGACAGCATGGTTCTGCTAATCCCCAACAAATAAGTGCAAGCATATACAACATAGATGACACAATGGTTCAAGTTTATTAAGGGCAAGAAAAGTAAGTGTGCCATCAAGTTCGTGAGAGCTTTAATCACTAGTTTTCTCATAACAAGTTTAATTTGGAAGGTAGATATAAACATGAATATACTTGGAATAGCAAATGCTAATAGGTAGATATGGTGGACTCTTTGGAATAACTTGGTTTTATTTGGAGTTGGATGCATGAGTGGAACTCACACTTGGTTATGGAGGCTAGCAAAAGACTGGGAGCGACCAACTAAGAGAGCAATAATGGCCATAATCATGCAGAGCGACAAAACATCATTAATCAAAGCATAAAATGATACTACAAGTTGAAAACTAAAGGATCATAAAGGCTATGGTGACTTGGGATAGTCATAACATGGTGTGAGCATGTGCCCAGTCAACCCAAATAAAGCATTTAAAGGAGAATACCACAATACTATGCTTCAATATGCTAAAACAACGCATGATTCTTCCAAGGCACATTAAGCAATCTCAATTATTTATAACATGTCATGCTACATCAAAGAATACTAAGCATAAAGCCAAAACAATATCAAGCATGGCATGACAAAGCATAGGCCACAGTCAAAAACAAGCTCTCTTTACCACTTAAGCATGAACTTTCCTACTCTTTTTCAATCCAAACCAAACTATTTGAAAACCAATGCATGAAAGAGGGGGTCCAGCCAATTTATTCAGCAAACTAAGCAAACAAAGCAAACCAAAAACCAAAAACAAAAACGAAGACGCTCCAAGAACAACACAACTGTGCATGAAACAATAAAAATGAAGTGTTTGGAAGAAACCTGGGATTTTTATTGATGAAGAAGGGGATGCCTTGGGCATCCCCAAGCTTTGACGCTTGTACTTCTCGGATAATTCTTGGGGTGACACGGGGTGGCATCCCCAAGCTTGAGCTTTAGTCCATCCTTCATCTCATTACTCATGCCTTCCATACACCTGAATTTTTTCCTTCATACAAAACTTCACACAATCTTTATTAGCAACATTAGTGCACTCAAGATAATAGGTCTTTAGGTTAAGTTTCAACACCAATAAAACTTCCATAAAAACACAAGCTACTGTAGCACTTCCCTCAAAAATCTCAATTCCCCAAAAGAACTCAAAAATGAACAAACAAGAAGCAAATGCAAATAATGGCAGAAATCTGTCAAAACTGACCAGCAGGTAAAGACGAATTTTTTCGAAGACCTTCTGTTGCTCAAATAGAAAAGTGTTGAACTAACTAAAGTTAGATAACAATCTGGGGTAGAAGCACAAAAAGTCATGCCTCAAAAGTACGTACAGATATTTTACACGAATTTTTATGGTGAAACACAGAAATCTATTTGGGACAACAACTTTCCCAATCATTACTTCTCTCTCATTAGAGGTTACTCTTGGCACAAAAAGCAAATAAAAAGGATAAGGAGCGGTTATTACCAAAGTAATAACTTCCAAGACTCATCTAAAACATTTGGGTTATCTCCCAATAAGTACTTTTCTTTAACGCCTTTAAGTTAGGCATGATAGTTTGAGAAGTTGCTCACATAAGAAATATGAATTAAAGTAAAAGAGAGCATCAAGAAGCAAATTCAAAGGATATTTAAGTCTAACCCACTTCCTATGCATAGGAATCTTGTAAAGAAACAAGTCATGAAAGCACAAAGCAACAAGCATAGTAAAGTAAAACAAGTGCAATTTCAAGACTTTCAATATAAAGAGGGGAAACTTAATATTATTGAGATGCATAAACCCATGTTTCCCTCTCTCATAATAACTTTTAGTAGCATCATGAATAAAAGTAACAATATAACTATCACATAAAACATTCTTATCATGAGCCCCATGCTTAAAATAATTAATACTCTCCACATAAACATAGTCATTCTTATTAATTGTAGTGAGAGCAAAATCAACAAAATAGCTATCATTATTATTCTCATCACCATAATCATCAAATATAGGAAGCATATTGTAATCATAATTAATTTTCTCCTCAATAGTAGGTGGACTGAAAATATCATATTCATCATTGTAATCATCATATATTGGAGGTTTGGTATCATCATAAGTAATAGAATAGCTATCTTCCAAAGCTGGGGAACTAAAAAGATCATTTTCATAAAAACTAGTTTCCCCAAGCTTAGACGTTTCCATATCATTAGCAATAATGGTGTCCAAAGAATTCATACTAACAACATTGCTATTAGCATGCAAATAAAGTTCCATAGGTTTTTTAATTTTCTCTTCAAACACTTCATGTCCTAACTCAAGATAAATACTATAAAGCTCTCTAATTTTTTTGTTGTTTTCCATTAAGCCTAACTAGTGAAAACAAGAAACAAAAAAAATTGCAGAATCTAAAGGAAATAACTTCGAGCACTCACACCGGAGGATGTGAGTACCTTTTACCTTACCTCCCTGGCAACAGCGCCAGAAAAATACCTTGATGTCTACACACTTCTATTCTTGTAGACAGTTGTTGGGCCTCCAAGTGCAGAGGTTTGTAGAACAGCAGCAAGTTTCCCTTAAGTGGATCGCCCAAGGTTTATCGAACTCAGGGAGGATGTGGTCAAAGGTATCCCTCTCAAGCAACCCTTCAATCAAGATACAAGAAGTCTCTTGTGTCCCCAACACAACCAATACACTTGTCAGGTGTATAGGTGCACTAGTTCGGCGAAGAGATAGTGAAATACAAGTGTTATGGATATAAGATAACGGTGCTAGAATATACTTTGATGGCATGGAAGAGAGTAAAGGCAAACTGAAATAAAGATGGAAGCAAGCAAACATGTAACAGATCTAGTTGCAAACGGTGTTTCAATGCTTAGAAACAAGGCCTAGGGATCATACTTTCACTAGTGAACACTCTCCTATAAATATCTTCTCTTTATGATACTACTCTTAACTACTCTCCGGTTGGACACTCTAATCCATGGTAGGGCTATAACAGCACACCTCAAAGTAAGCCTTTCCCATCTAGAGAACCCCACACTGTCACCTTGAGCACTAGATGCTTCCAACAAACACCACAATTTCATAAAGACATCCAACTCCAAATATAACTCAGAACAAGTATTTGTAATCTCTAGCCTAAGTGCCACCATGGTATGCACACTGTCAACTTCACACACATGGGGAGAACAGAGATCTATTAAAGCACTTGAGTAGCAAGGTAGATCTATAGATTACAAGCTCATGATCTCAATAAGATCATATATATATAGAGAGATGAACACATAGCGACCGGTAGAACCCTTAGCCTCGAGGAAGAACTACTCCCTCATCATCATGGGAATCAACAACGGAGATGGAGATGGTGGTGGAGATCGATGGAGATGGTGGTGGAGATCGATGGAGATGGCTCCGGGGGCACTTCCCCGTCCTGGCAGGGTGCCGGAACAGAGACTTTCTGTCCCCCGAATCTCCTCTTCGGTGGTGGCGGCGCTGCGGAACTTTTCGTGGCTGGAGGCTTGACGATCTAGGGTTTCTGTATCAGGAGGAATATATAGGCGAAGGGGCGAGGTCGGTGGCCAGCCAGGGGGCCCACACCATGCCCTGGCGCGGCCTGGGGGACCCGCGCCTAGGGGTGGTTTGGCCACCCTATGGCCCCCCTTCGTCTCTCCTTCTGGCTCCGTGAATCTTCCGGGAAAATAACGACTTTGGCTTTTGTCCGGTCCAATTCTGAGAATATTCATTTTCTGACTTTCTGGAACTAAAAACAGCAGAAAATAGGCAACTGGCACTGTGGCTCTTGTTAATAGGTTAGTCCAAGAAATCATATGAAAAGTACTCCAAAGTGTGGACAAAACATAAGAAAGTGGATAAAACCAAGCATGTAACATCAAAAATTATAGATACATTAGCAATGTATCAAAGTGTCATGTAGTCGATGTTCACATGACACCACTAGAAGAAGTACACCACAACTTAAATATCAAACTATTGATATTTCTCAACACAATTCCACTACTAACAACATGACTTCTCCCATTTCCTCAACAACAAAACGAACTACTCACAAGACATCATATGGATCATGATCAGAGATGTAATAATGATGTATAACAATCTGAACATAAACAATAATTCAACGGTTCACTCAATAGCATCAACTACAAGCAGTAATCAACACCGTTCCCCTAAGAACTATGCAAGATTCAACCCAATTGTTATAGCGGTATGGAGATGGTGATGAAGGTGCTGCTGATGATGATGGTTGTGATGATGATCCCGATGAAGTCTAGCTTGATGGTGGTGTTGATGGCGACGATCTCCCCTCTCCGGGAAGGAATTCCCTCGGCAAAAATCTGTCTGCCGGAGAGATCTTTCTCTCTCGGTGTTTTCTGTCCCGCAGAGGTGGCGGAATCTTTCTGTGGTCGTCCCCTGAGTATTAGGGTTTCGGGAGGATTATATACGCCAGAGGGGAGAGCCAGGGATGGACCAGGGCATCCACACCACCTGGTGGCGCGGCCTAGGCCGGCCCCGCGCCAGGGGTGGTGTGGGCCCCCGCGCAAGGCTGGGTAGAAAGTACAAGAGTTGAAGGAAACAAACAAACATACAAGTGATAAAGTCAAACATGCAATCTTCCTTGGAAGCACAAAAGATCTTAACTAGAGAATACTAAACTTATGATCAAATCAAGAAAGAAAAATGATGAAATTATTTTTCTTTAGAGTACTTTTATCTTTTCATTCAACTCTCAAAAATAGTGTTGCTACTGACCGAGCCAGTTTGCCAAAACCAACTAAATTAACTCAGTGATCCCAAAGTGATACCCATACTAACGACAAGATCAATCATATAACCACAAATTGAGAACTAATATAAGATATGCAAAAGAGTAAATGATAGAACTTCTCATTAATATTCCATAACAGCAACTCACACCAAGGGATACATATCTAACGAGAGAGGGGACACTTCCATAATGCAAACCATCCTACATGATAACTTCTCTATTCATGATATGACTCTACTAAAAAGGTAAAAAGATAGAAGATAGTGATGTGATACCGCGACACTCCCCCAAGCTTGGAACAAACCAAGGGGATGCCAAACCTGATGACGAATTACTCCTTCGGTGGTGGTGGTATCCTCTTGATGAGCTCTTTGATTAGTTTCCCCAAGTCCTCAATCTCGAAGGTGAGATTACGAATAAGCTGTGAGTTTTGCTCAATGCGGCTCATGATCATGTCGGGTTGCGAATTCCAGCTCTTGTGATTCTTTCCCCACTCTTCCTCCTTGAAGTCTTCTATTCCTCCATGGCTAGAACGAGGCAAATCCCAATTGGAGGGTAATTTCTCCTTGGGCATATTCTGGTATTGATGCTCATGGATAAGGGTATGGAAAGGATTCTTGGCGCGCGGAGGAAGTGGCCATGGATCTGAACAGTGATGAGGAGGCTTCCCTCCAATTGACATAGTCCTGGCAGGGTTTGCCACCACTCCAATGCTTGCAATGGTAGTGCCGGTGTGCTTGGCCTCCTCTTCATCTTCACACTTGATCTCTTTCTCCTGCCCGAGGTCTTGGAGATCCTCCTCCATAGGCTCCTTCCCCTTATCCTTGGCGGACACCATTGTGCTTCTAAGATTTCAAGAATAGATCCTGGCAGAAACAGATCAAAACAAAAACACGACGAGAACACGATATACGAACCTCGGGAGATCCGGGGGATTATATATTACGAAGTTTCACAACAAAAGGAAGGTACTGGGAGAAAACGGTCAAGATTTGAGTCTGAGTGGCCACACCACCTGGTGGCGCGGCCAGGGGTGGGCCCGCGCCACAGGGTGGTGTGAGCCACCTTGGATCCGTTTTCGTCACTCTTTCGCTCTGTTGCTTTCCTTGTTGACTAAAAAACTGCAAAAATATAACTAGACAGCTCTTTCGCGAAACTTTTCTTACCAGAACTGTTACCTATTTGAAAACGGATTCTGCAGGTCTCTGAATTTGGTATCTAGTAGATTCTTCCGGAGTCACCACTTGAATAACATCAATATCTTCATCTTCATACACTTATTACTTGAGTCATGAAACCTTTCACTTCCTTATTACACCATTATCTCCACTACCTGGAAATTTCTTTCACACAAAACTTCACACAGTTCTCATTAGCAACATTAGTATAAGTGAAGTGATAAAACCTTTTGAGTTCAACTTCAACTAAAAACCATCAAAACATAAGCTACTGTAGCAACTCCTTCTGAAAACCCAAAAAGAATTCAAAAAGGAAATCGAATAAAGAAGCAAATGCATGAGTGGCAAAATCTATCAAAACAGACCAGCAGGTAAAGATCATTTTTTCGAAAATCTTCTGTTGCTCAAATCAAAAAGTGCAAAACTAACGGAAGTTAAATAACAACCTGGGACAGAAGCACAAAACATTACAGCTCAATCCGACATACAGAGATCTCTCGCGAATTTTTATGGTGAAGCACAAAAATCTGTTTCGGGACAACAACTTCCCCAAATCTTACTTCTCTCTCATTAGAGGTTGATCTTGACACAAAAACCAAACAAAAAGGATAAGGAGATGTTATTACCGAAGTAATAACTTACAAGACTCAAATAAAAAACAAAAACAACCTGAAAACACAAATAAATTGGGTTGTCTCCCAAAAAGCTCTTTCTTTATAGCCATTAAGATGGGCATGATGATTTCAAAGATGCTCGCATAAGAATATGAATTGAAGTGAAAGAGAGCATTAAGAAGCAAAAATACACACGTTTAAGTCTAACCCACTTCCTATGCAAGGGAACTTTGTAAACAAACAAGTTGTTGAAACCAGAGGCTATAAGCATAGGAAGGCAAAAGAAGTGCAACATAAAAACTTTCAGCATAAAACGAGGAAACTTGATATTATTGAGATACATAAGAACACATTTCCCTCTCTCATAGTAACTCTCAATATCATGCATAAACTTAACAATATAACTATCACAAGGACCATCGTAACAAGGATCACTTATTCTAATAGAAAACACAGGAATACTAGTTCTCATAACACTACTTTGTGAAACAATATTAGAGGTATCCTTACAAAGGATAGTGTGTCTCTCTTCTACATATTTAGTGACAAAGTATTTCACATTTGCTATTATAGGTTCATCATCCATTTGTTTATCAAGTTCAACAGCTTTATTCGTACTTGCATTAACCATACTAGCTATCATAGAATGTTCCTTTATCTTAACTGGGAAAGGCATTTTCTCAATGTAAGGTTCAGGTAAGACATGATTAGGAGTATAAACTTCAGTATTTCTTGCAGGAACACTCTCAACAGTATCTTTATAAGGTTCATGATACTTATTCCACTTCTATTTAGGCACTTCAATGTAGGAAGCAAAAGCCTTAAAATAAGTTGCAATAGCTTGAGAGTCTAGACCATAAGCATTTTTAATGTTTTAAAAGTCATCAGTTCCCATAAAAGATTCAATGCATTCATAATCATAATTTATACCTGGCTTTCTACCTTTGTCATTCTCCCATGCTTCAGCATTATCTTGAATACGGTCCAAAAGATCCCATTTGGCTTCTCCTTCCATGCGAGTGAATGATCCAGCACAAGAAGCATCCAATAAATCCTTATCATGAAGAGGGAGACTTACATAAAAGTTATTGATAATAATATTGTTGGAGAGCTCATGAATGGGACATTTGAGCATTAGTAACTTCAATCTCCCCCAAGCTTGAGCTGTACTCTCTCCATCAAGAGGCCAAAATTTGTATATTTGATTCCGGTCTTTATAAATCTCACTAGGAGGATAAAACTTTGAATAAAAGAGAGGCACTATTTCCTCCCATTCAAGAGCTTGACCATTCTTCAGCAGCTTATACCATTCCTCAGCTCTTCCTTTCAGCGATAATGAGAATAACTTCTTCTTAACTTGATCTGTAGTAATACCTGCACACTTGAACAACCCGCATAATTCGTGTATAAAGAGCAAATGATCACCGGGATGGACAGTTCCATCCCCAACATAGTAGTTATCCATAACACGATCAATAATTCTTGTAGGTATTTTAAAAGTATCATTCTCAGCAGGTGGTGGTTCATCTACTACCTTAGCAGTGGTAGTAGCATTACCAAATAATAAACTCAGCGAATTATCCATAACGAAAATAAAGCAACTAACAGAAATAAACAATACTCACAGAGAAGTTTCCTTTACCGCCCACTCTCCAATAGAGCTTCACTCCCCAGCAACGGCGCCAGAAAATAGTCTTGATGACCCACAAGTATAGGGGGTGTATCGCAGTATTTTCGATAAGTAAGAGTGTCGAACACAACGAGGAGCAGAAGGTGCTGGCTAGTGGTATGGATCAGGAATTCTCTACAAATACTTAGCAAACGGATTTTTAGGTTTTTTTTGATAAGGCAAGTAAATAGAGTACGAGTAAATAAAAGACAATAGGAATAAATGCAGCAAGTGGCCAGTTCCTTTATGCAGCAAAGGACAAGCCGGTTGTATTACTTAAGATGACCAAATGTTCTCGAGGACACATGGGAATTCTGTCAAGTGCTTTCGCTTCATATAGTTGATTAATCTTCTTTAGCTTGCTAAGTGTTGTGTGGGTGAACCTGTGTTAATGTACCGACCTTCCTAGGACTAATACATACTTGTGATTGTACCCCTTGCAAACATCTGTAAGTACAAGAAAGTAATTAAGGTAGAAACCTAACCACAACTTTAAACTCTAAGACCCTTACGCCCCTCGTGCAATGGTTTCCTAACGGGGGTTTAGGTATCTGTCACTCCGGCAACCCCTACGATTAGTAGCCAAATACACAATGCATTCCCCTTGGCCCATATAGGTGAAGTGTCATGTAGTCGACGTTCACATGACACCACTAGAAGAAGTACACCACAACTTAAATATCAAACTATTGAATCTTTCTCAACACAATTCCACTACTAACAACATGACTTCTCCCATGTCCTCAAGAGCAAAACGAACTACTCACAAGACATCATATGGATCATGATCAGAGATGGAATAATGATGTATAACAATCTGAACATAAACAATAATTCAACGGTTCACTCAATAGCATCAACTACAAGGAGTAATCAACACCAGGAAAGTTTCCCCTAAGAACTATGCAAGATTCAACCCAATTGTTACAGTGGTATGGAGATGGTGATGAAGGTGTTGCTGCTGCTGATGATGATGATCCCGATGAAGTCTAGCTTGATGGTGGTGTTTATGGAGACGATCTACCCTCTCCGGGAAGGAATTCCCCCGACAGAAATCTGTTTGTCGGAGAGATCTTTCTCTCTCGGTGTTTTCCGCCCCGCAGAGGCGGCGGAATCTTTCTATGGTCACCCCTCGAGTATTAGGGTTTCGGGAGGATTATATATGCCAGAGGGGATAGCCAGGGGTGGACCAGGGCAGCCACACCACCTGGTGGCACGGCCTAGGCTGGCCCACGCCAGGGGGGTGGTGTGGGCCCCCTGTGGCCCATCTCTGCCTCCCCTTCTGGCTTCCTTTGTCTTCTGGAAATATAAGATTTTCCATATATTTTCTTGGATTTTCTGATCTTCGCGAATTTTGCCTCCAAACAACACCTTTCCATCAGAATCCTGACTGCAGCGGTCCATGCTCCAAAAGTCATCAACCATGCAAAAACAAATGAAATAACATAAGTATCACCTCTTAATATGAAATATATCAATGAATAACAGTGAATTTTGATATAGAATAGTGATGCAAAATGGTCGTACCAGCCGACCGGCTAGAGGTGGGCCCCATCCCGCGCACAACCGGCCTTGGCCCTTGGCCCTTCCCTCCTTCGGTTTTCCCTCATGTGCCCTTTTTCCCTACGAAGTTTGGCCCATTAGTGGAATGCCCCTTCAAATAGATTTTAATATTATATTTAATATTAATTACATTAATTAATATGTAAATACATATTAAAAAATACGATTTGACCTGAAACACCTTTTGGTTCCTTTTCGATTTCAACTTCGGATCTTTCTCGGAACGATTCCGGTTCTCTCACAGAACTTTTCCGGTTTCCTTTCCTCTTTCATGTGGTGATTCCAACTTACAGAGGATCTCTAGCTCATCGTACCCTTAAGTGTATTTCCCCATGGCTCGGGAATGGCACATACATGATCTCCATCAATGATCAATAGCGGGATCGGGATGCCCATAATGACCCCTGTGCATTCCACGATGATAATGTCGTTTGAGTCGTAAACAATCGTTTCCCATTCCCTTTGCCACTTGATACCTAGTTCACCCGAGATTTGATCTATGATATCTCCATATCTTCATTCGATCTGGTTACCGATGAACTTGTTTTCTCGTTTCTGTGTCGTTGCATTCCGTGACCTAGTTACATGCTTGCAAGCTTCGTTAATGCAACGTCACTGAGATGGCCACTAATGTATATGTCCGTTACATGGATGGGCAAATCCTAGTCTTGATATGTACTCCTCTACGCACCCCTTTGGGAAACCTGAGTAGCACCTTTTCGATCACCCAGTCACGGTGTGATACTTGATAACCATCTTAGCTCCCTCCAGAACGGTGATTTGCATTATCTCACAGTCTAAGGATCAGGTTGTGAGGTTTCCTTAGTTTATCATTAATGGTGAACTTTGTAACTAGATCTCATTAAGATACAACTAGTTGGGTTGTTTGTCTATCACATCATTCAACTAATGATGTGACCTCATTGTCAATTGGCATGAATGCCCATGATCTCGAAACCCTAGATCATCCTCATGACCCATGAACTAGTTCGCTAGAGGTAGCTAGAGACTTGGTTTGTTTAGATATCACATATGTATTAACGTTTTGTATTAATACAACTATATCACAGTATGAAACTATTACGAACTAACTGAGATATGACAATAAAAACCTATTTATTGTTTGCCTCTAGGGTATATCTCCTTCAGTCTCCCACTTGCACTAGAGTACAAATAATCTAGCTCGCATTTTACTCATCATAAACCATATCACATATGTGTTTATTGATCATGCATGCTTATGGAAAACATCTTGTCCATGTTCTGTTTTACCAGATCATTATGTCTTTGCAAATCGTTAATGTCTTCCTAACTTCGACATTCATACCATTATCTCATAATGGGTTGAAGTATTCATTTGGCGACAAAGTGAGACTTTGTTTCTAGTGTTTATAATGACGGTCGTTTTCACTGTTGTCATCTAAACTTAGAAACACAGTTTGCAATCCTTGGTGTATATAAGGCAGTTATGGCAGCAGAACGAGGTCGGTTTCTAGGAGCCTACAGTGACTTTAGATCAATCTCGAGGGCTTTTTCATGGGCACTGTGCCCTGGGACACATCATTCTATGTTATAAGCGAACTATCCCCGCCATAACAATATACATCACATCAGATGGAGCCTTTATACTTCTATATCTATGTAGATCCTAGTGCATGAAATACAACTATGCTACTTGCTTTGCTTCTTACCATTTAAGTACAAACTTAATTCTGGTTCAGTGATTAACTTCAGAATCACTTCAAGACATGTTCTTACAATTAAGAGCTAGTCCTTCCAACCAGAACCTCGGGTCACATTACGTCGAGTATTCAATATGGTTGTATGGAAGAACCTATGATTGAGGCATAGGAGATGCAACACATCTCTTTCTTCCTTTTGACCATCGTTATAATACTAAGACAATGCTTCATATAGTAAGAACTTCTTTCTTACCTTGTTCCATTTTGAACTTCTTTAGAATCTTGCTTAGGACATTCTCAACATCTTCAGACTCAAGTCCAAGAAGCATTCGACATTTGATTTTTATTAAACTTACCAATCTATCTCGATAGATCTAATTGTTTAATAACTTCAACTTCATCCTTATTTATCTACTTAAATTTTATTAACACCAATCACATCATTCACATATGTCGTCCACATATCCCAGAATGATTTCACGCTCCCACTAAAATATGGCATCCATATTTGAGATCTAGGGATTTCACTTAGCTCCCACTCAAAATATGCCTGATACATATTATGATTCAGCCAAGCTACTTATCTCCCACTCAAAATATGTATCTTACATATTAAGATTTTGCCAAGCTAATTATCTCCCACTCAAATGCAGGTCCTCTCGATAATCTTGGACATTCCAAAATTCTTTGATCATCATCAAATTGAGAATTCTAGCTACGAGACTTAAGTATCCATATATGCTAGTGTAAATCCAATAGACTCAAGCATCACCACATTGTAGTCAACTCCTTGAATTTGTCCATACTTTGTGACAAATTGAGCTTTACGTCTCCATTAAGTTTCATTTCCATCTTATGACTTTGAAGTCATTCAGAAATATCAAATAAACTTCTTTACTTAATAAGATCAAGTAACATATTACTCCGCAATCTTAAATTTAACTTAATATAGGATTTTATGACTCCTGGTCATTTCTCGCACTTAGGCCCATCATGCTTATTTGTAATTCGTAGGTATGTCTTGTTCATAAACATGACAAGTGAATCAATAATATATTTCCATGAACTTGCAGAGTATATATTGTTGAATCCTACTTTCTTTATAAAAGTATTCACTGAACATTTATGATCATTATCATTAGTTTCTTCTCTATTCGTAGAGTTCGGTTTCACGAAACAAATTCTGCTGTGCCACTCAACAATTCGGAGGCAAGATCAAATACCTTGTTTTGATCTTTTACTTTCTTCCACCTGTATCTTCATCAAAACACATCAACTTTGGACACCAGCAGGTTTTCCCTTTGTGGAACATGTATTCATAGTTTCCTAAGAATACACTAAACAGACTTGTTTATTCACCACGATTTTGAATTATCGAAACCTCTAAAAACTCGAACATGCCATAACTCTTATGGTGCTGTTTCCATGAATCCTTGGATGTTCCTTTTTATTTCAACCGAGTGTTTGCTCATTTTGATCTCTAACTCTAAACGATAACTATAACCCCGATAAGAGATAATATAATACCATATGTATCTTAATAAATAATGATTATGATGTTTAGACATTTCAATACACTTTGAAATTGCCCTATTATCATAATTTGTGAAACATCTTTCACATGTACTTTTATGCCAAAATTAACTTAAATACTTTAGTCATGTCGATCAAATCAAAGAGACTTTGTATTCTTGTGAATTTCAATATCCCACTTTGTTGTGAACTCATTTGAACAATTCAAATCGTTTCAAACTCATGTTTCATTAAGTAAATACGCTTATTCACTTAAGTCCACAATTAACTAATGATTTCCACTACTTGTTGAAAATACAATACATCACTATGTATAAGATTCAATCATTTCTTCGCATATCACTGTTTTACCAGAATGCGGAGTTTTAGTCATTTTGCCCAATGAGGCATGGTTTTGCAAAGTCTCTAGATTAAGAATCTAGGACCCCGATCTTCATTTAGGATGAAGAACATGTAGTAACCAAAATGAATTAAACTATGGTGCCATATCATAATTAAACTTTGGATATCATTTAGCATTCTAATCCTTTATAAATGCTTAAACTATTATCATTAAGATAGTGATGAGAATAACTCATTTATAATCGTAATTTGACCATAAAGGTATTATTCATAAGAACAGTACAACTAGCTTGTAACTTATTCATATGAACAATTGTCTTGCTAAAAGCAAGACACACAAACAAGGATTACAAAGTTATATTCAAGTCCACTAAGCCAAATGATAATCTTTGAAGAAAGGGGTTGATGTCGGCCATAAACTATTTTGCTTGCCATCATCTTGCCACATTGCCTCATTTCCAGCAATTCTCAAGCAGACCATCCCATTTTCACAAAACAGGACAAGTATCCAATACTTATATAAACTGCAATGAGTTTTGCAAGAATTACATTTATAACTTTGTATATCTAACATATACCCTTTTTCATTCATGACCTCCATTGCAATCAAGCCCTTATGAGAGTTCATAACTCTAATGCAAGATTGCTAAGTGTTTCTCCAAATATTCTCTTTTTCATCCATCATGGAAGAAAACTCATCCAACGGCTCATACTTTATGTGCCTGAGATAAAAGATTGTAATCGAACTCTCCATCGAATGGAGAACGGCTTGTTGGATGATTATGGAGGACACACAAACATTGCGGAGTCATCCGATTATCTCCTAATGGTCATTGTATCAAGAAGAGAAGATCACCTTTTACGAGGATATCCCTCAGGCATGGGTATTAATCTATGAAGTTGGACCCTTTTGCAAAGTTCCACATCAAGAAGTATATTCCCATGGTCGAAAAGGACCTTAATGGGATAGGCCATGATTGACTAAGATATTTGCAAATAGGCATCTAGACTAAGTTCATAATATGAGTTCAATCCTAATTGAGCTCCCACTAAAATTGTCATCCCCTCGATGATTTTAGTGATCACATGATCCCAATCCTCTACACCTCCCCTGATCGTCACGACCATCAGTGTAGCATCAAAGGTAGACATTCCCCAATGTCAATCACATCACCCATGTGACTCATGCTCGATCTTTCGATCTCTTATGTTCCGAGGCCATGTCTACACATGATAGAATCGCCAAATCTAACTTGTGTGTATTCGCTGTGCAACATGGCTTACACCCACTATATGCGAATGTAGATATGTCTAGCCCCCGATCGTCACGGCCGGCTTCATAACAGCAAACTTTCTTGGTGGTGCACACACAAGGGGAACACTATCATTGGAATTATTTAGGGATTATGTTATTTGCTACCACTGAGTATCTAATACTAGCATATAATAAGATATAAAGCAGGTATCAACATCACATGTAAATTTGTGATATGACATGGTCCTTCTCCTTGGGCCTTGATCTCCATCGAGCGCTCCGGCATGATCTCCATTTTCCCCCTTGGTTTGATGCCAATTCCACGACGCCACCACCCGGTTGTCCATTAGAACAATGACTATTACTATACTACTTAGTAACAGAAAAGTAAACTACTTTACCTTCGTAACGACCATGACTATATCAAATCACATGCCCTCCTGCAAAATAAAGTTAGACGCCTCTACTTTACCTATTGCAAGTTTTACGTGGTTGTTAGGGCTTTCGAAATAGAACCGTTTCTAATCTATGAACTTTCCAGCCATAACATGGATCCAAAAGTTGTCTCTACTACACCCCTTCCGGGTCCCTCCGTTGTAAATGCTATATCAACTATTGAATGAGAGACAGACACCTGCTAGCCACTTATATGGTACAAGCCATATGTTGAGCATGGAACCAGTCTCGCATACGAATACGCGTAAGGTCGGTCCGGGCCGCTTCATCAAACAATACCGTGATATAAACAAGTACACATTAGATGGTAACAACTAAGGGATCAATGCCCGCACAATACTTGTGTGTAGTGGCCGTACAACACTCCTACACATAGATCAGCTATGATACCACTGAAGGGTTCCGCAGCAGGAAACAAAAGTTTTCCTATGTTGGAACCTCCTAAACTGCCCAAGATCTATCTATGTAGTAATGCGGTAACGGCCGAGCACATAGAATACATACCCTTGTAGACCGTACGCGGTTAACGTTCCGAGGGGAATGTGGTTGAAGTAGTCAAACTCGTAGCCGACCTCAAGGTCACCAAGCTCCTCGCAGGTCACCCTTTGCTCCTTCTTCATCGTGTAGCAGCTCCGGCTCACGACATCCAAGGTGCCTCAAGTGAGGCCCCTCGTGGTTTCGTACACACACGGTGTATGACGACGACCTCCGACTCCTTGATCCCTGCTAGGAGTGCGGAAGTAGATCTCCGTTTGAATCTCGCAGCAAGCAACTGCTTTCAGTGTGGTGTCTCTTGCTCGGACAGTCCTTACTTGGGATCGTACCAACACATGGAGACGAGAGAGAGAGAGGGAAGGAGAAAGTCAACCAAAGGACTTCTCCAAATATTGGTGTGTCTATTCCCACCCATGGGGACCCCTTTATATAGGGGGTGTGTGCCCTCCCCTTTGGGTTTCCCATGTGGGACTAAACAAGGGAGAGAGGGGGAGGCGCATGAGCCCTTAGGGCACCATGGGCCGACCGGCCAGAGGTGAGCCCCACCCCACGCACAACCCTAGGCTGGTCGGGTGGGCCCCCTTGAGGTGCCTAGGCCTTGGCCCTTCCCTCCTTCGGTTTTCCCTCATGGGCCCTTTTTTCCTAGGAAGTTTGGCCCATTAGTGGAATACCCCTTCAAATTTGATTTTAATATTATATTTAATATTAATTACATTAATTAATATGTAAATGCATATTAAAAAATCTGATTTGACCCGAAACACCTTTCGGTTCCCTTTTGATTTCCTCCAACCGACTTCGGATCATTCCCGGAACGATTCCGGTTCTCTCACGGAACTTTTCCGATTTCCTTTTCTCTTTCATGTGGTGATTCCAACTTACAGAGGATCTCTAGCTCATCGTACCCTTAAGTGTATTTCCCCACGGCTCGAGAATGGCACAGACATGATCTCCATCAATGATCAATAGCGGGACCGGGATGCCCATAATGACCCCTGTGCATTCCATGATGATAATGTCGTTTGAGCCGTAAACAGTCGTCTCCCATTCCCTTTGCCACTTGATACCTAGTTCACCCGAGATTTGATCTATGGTATCTCCATACCTTTGTTCGATCTCGTTACCGATGAACTTGTTTTCTTGTTTCTGTGTCGTTGCATTCTGTGACCCAGTCACACGCTTGCAAGCTTCGTTAATGCAACGTCACCCAGATGGCCACTAATGTATCTGTCCATTACATGGATGGGAAAATCCTTGTCTTGATATGTACTCCTCTTCGTGCCCCTTTGGGAAACTTGAGTAGCACCTTTTCGATCACCCAGTCACGGTGTGATACTTGATAACCATCTAAGCTCCCCCAGAATGGTGATTTGCATTATCTCACAGTCTAAGGATCAAGTTGCGAGGTTTCCTTAGTTTATCATTAATGGTGAACTTTGTAACTAAATCTCATTAAGATACAACTGGTTGGGTTGTTTGTTTATCACATCATTCAACTAATGATGTGACCTCATTGTCAATTGGCAAAAATGCATATGATCTCGAAACCCTAGATCATCCTCATGGCCAATGAACTAGTTCGCTAGAGGTAACTAGAGACTTGGTTTGTTTACATACCACACATGTATTAACGTTTCGTATTAATACAGTTATAGCACAGTATGAAACTATTACAAACTAACTGAGATATGACAATAAAAACCTATTTATTATTTGCCTCTAGGGCATATCTCCTTCAATCATGCAGCGCAAGGTCGACAAGATGCGCGCAAAGCGCGCTTGTTCGACAGATTCAGAGGACGACGAAATAGAGCTCTGTGGCGCCAGATGCTTCAGCAGAGCCATTAGGCAGAAGCGAATGCCTAAGGGGTTCCAACTCCCATGGGAGAACCCAAAATTCGACGGCCCACAAGACCCGAAGATCTGGCTGGACGATCACTTCTCCTCCATTAGGCTGCACGGTGAAAGCTCGAGCACGGCAATGCAATGCCTCCATCTATAGCTGCAAGGCGTCGCTCGAGCGTGGCTTAACAACCTCCCGCGCGGATCCATTCGCAGTTGGGAAGAGCTGGTTTACAGCTTCATGCAAAACTTCAAGGGAACTTACAAAAGGCCGGCGCCAATCGAAGAGTTAAGAGGCTGCCACCAAAGGTCCGGCGAGTCACTGCGCTCATACATCCAAAGATGGTCTATCATCAAGAATTCCGCAGAAGACATCTCCGAGGATCATGGAATCGACACGTTCAATGGCGGCATGCGCCGCAGAGAGCTTAGGGAGGAGCTGGGCCGCTCGAAGCCCAAGACGATTGACCACCTGATGGAGATCACGAATAGGTGGGCCGATGGAGGGGACTCGGTGAAAAACCGTGCCTACTCCGACGATGACGACGACCTCGGGCGTAGACACGACCACCGAGGGAAACGTCGTATGCGCGGATATGAGGACCGCGAAGAGGTCGACATGGTCGCAGCAGGCTACGCCGACAAATGCGACAATAACCGCAACAACGGATACCGCAGCGGCGGATACCGCCACAGTGAAAAAACCATGTAAGTGTGGCAGTGCCGCATTCGCGATGAGGCACCCGCAACATCCATCCAGGACAAACTGTCTGGACCATGCAACATGCACTTCTACATCGACAAACACGACGGCAAGAAAAAGACCAGCCACCTCCTAAAGGACTGCCGTGAATTCCTCAAGCTCCACGAGGGCCTGGCCCAGATGAATTGCAACGCGATTAACCAAGGCTACGGAGCTGCCCCAAGCGTTGTGGCACATGGATCTCCTCCACCACCGCCAGCCCCGATACCTCTCGCGGCTGCACCAGTCCAGAATCATGGAGGCGAACCATACCCCTGACCACTGGGGAACATGGGGATGATCTAGAAAGGCCGCCCCTCAAATCGAGTGCAGAAATCGATCACTCGCCAAGTCAATCTAGCGATGAATTCTCTGCCCTCCACCATTGAGTACCTCAGTGGTAGCGAGTCCTGCATCACCTTCGACAAGAGCGACCACCCGCGTCAAGTACCTCGCCTGGGCCACTGTCCCCTAGTGCTCTAGGCACAGATTGTAGGATTCGAGATGAGTCGCGTCTTCATGGATGACGGAAGTGGCATCAACCTCATGTTCGTGAGTACCTTGCGAGCAAGGCGGATCCCGCTGATATGTCTAGAAGTTTCAGACATGATGTTCCATGGCATCGTTCCAGGGAAAGGCGTGTACCCCCTGGGCAAGATCAACCTCGACATCATGTTCGGTACGCCATAGAACTTTTGGCAAGAACGCATCGACTTTGAAGTTGTCGACTAGCCCTCATAGTACCACTGCATCCTTGGACGTATCGCGTTAGCAAGATTCATGGCGGTACCACATTACGCCTACCTGCAGATGAAGATGCCAGGCCCAAATGGCGTCATCACAATCAACGGAAGCTTCGAGCGATCTGATAGCTGCGATAGGGAATTCAACAAAATCTCCCAGTCCTTCGGCATGCAAGAGGACCCGCAAGGTTGAAGGAGTCGACAGACAACAATCTGCCTCCCCTAAGCAAGCCAAGCTCACCCGACCTATCCTTCGACTCATCAGTACACAATAAGAAAGTCTAGGTCCATCCAATGAACCCGACCAGGATGACCCTCATCGCCAACAACTTGAGTCTCGCATAGGAACTCGCGCTCGTCGAATTCCTCCGTGAGCGCTGGGAAATCTTCGCCTGGTGTCCAATGAACATGCCAGGAGTTCCCAGGGAATTCGCCGAGTACTCACTGAACATAAATCCAGACGCAAGGCCAATCAAGCAAATGATACGTCGACTATCTGAACAAAGACCAAAAGCGGTCGGTATGGAGATCAACAGACTCCTCGATGCAAACTCCATATGCGAGATCAAGGAAAGCACATGGCTCGCAAATCTGGTGCTTGTGCCTAAAAAAGACACGGACATCCTGCGGATGTGCGTGGACTTCACCTCCTTGAACAAGCACTGCAAAAAGGATCACTTCCCATTGCCACGGATCGATCAAATAATCGACTCCATTGCAGGATGCGAGCGCCTCTGCTTCCTCGACGCCTACTCAGGCTACAATCAGCTTCGAATGAAGGAGGAAGACCAGGAGAAAACAGCGTTCACGACACCCTTTGGCGTGTTCTGTTACAACACGATGCCCTTCGGGCTAAAAAACGCAGGAGCCACCTATCAGCGGTGTATGCATGCCTACCTCCAGAGCCAACTGGGACGCAATATCCAAGTCTACGTCGATGCCATCATTGTCAAAGCCAAAGAGGAAGCCGCATTACTCAACGATCTCCGCGAGACCTTCAATAACCTCGACCGCTATCGGGTCAAGCTCAATCCGGACAAATGCGCCTTCAGTGTACCATCTAGGCAACTACTCGGGTATCTCATCTCTGCGAGAGGGATTGAAGCAAACCTGAAGAAAATAAAGGCCATAATGGCCATGGAGAAGCCGAAGAACGTAAAAGGCGTCCAACAGCTGGCTGGGCGAATTGCGGCGCTCAGTCGATCATCGGTCGAATGGGCAAAAAGGCACTGCTCTTCTACCAACTTCTTCATAAAGATGACAAGTTCGAGTGGACAGACGAAGCACAAGAATCATTCGAGAACCTCAAGCGTCTATCCACTTCGCCAGTACTCGTGATGCCTCGCGAAAAGGAGCCGTTGTTGCTATACATCTCCGCCACCAACCAGGTGGTCACCACCGTGCTCGTGGTGGAGCAAGCAGAAGAAAATAAAGTCCACGGGGTACAACGCCTAGTCTACTACCTCAGCGAGGTGCTCACACCAACAAAACAACGGTACTCGTACTACAAGAAACTAGCGTATGACATCTTCATGACCGCTAGGCGACTGCGCTACTACTTCCAGGAGCAGCCAATCATAGTGGTGAACGACGCCCCGCTCGGGCACATACTCAATAATCCTGACGCCACCGAAAGAGTCGCGCTTTGGGGCATAGAACTGTCTCCACGAGACATCACATACGAGAAGCGCGACGCGATCAAATTGCAAGTTCTCCCGGACTTCCTCTTTCACTGGATGGAGAACCAACTCCCCGACAAGCCAGACATGTCCTACCTATGGACAATGCACTTTGATGGATCCAAGCGCAAGGAAGGAGATGGCACAGGTGTCATACTGACATCACCCCAAGGCGACAGATGAAGTATGTTCTGCGAATGCAGTTCATGGCCTCCAACAACGAAGCTAAATATGAAGCATTGATCCATGGGATGCGAATGGCAAAAGCCCGCGGCGCCAAGCGACTCGTCATCTATGGCGACTCCAAATTAGTGTTCAACCAAACAATGAATGAGTGTGACGCTCTGAGCGACAACATGATCGCTTACCGTGACCTCTACGATACACTCGAAGGGGATTTCGACGGCTGCGAGCTGCGACACGTCGGTCGTGAAAGTAACGAGGAGGCAGACATACTCGCCAACATTGGCTCCACCTGCGCCCAAGTGCCACCTGGCATATTTCTAGAGCGCATCTGCGAGCGATCCATCAAGCAAAAGGTCACATAGCCTAAATTTAGTGCGGCAAAGGACACGGGGGCTACGCCACCGAGCGAACCTATGGAAATCGACAACATGGAGCCTGACACAAGACTCAAAGGCCCCATGGAGGTCATGATGGTCGAGCCATACTAGACACGGTCATAAATCACATACCTGCTCAACAAGAGGCTGCCAGATGACCCGACTGATGCACGTCACATAGCGCGACGATCTAAGGCATTCACCCTCATCAACGACGAACTGTACAAATGCAGGATCACGGGAGTCCTTCAACGATGTGTTTTCAACGGGGACGGAAGAGTCATCCTCCTCGACATACACGAAGGCACTTGCGGGCACCACGCCGGCAGTCGTTCCCTTGTCGCCAAGGCTCTGCGAGCTGGATTTTACTGGCCAACAACCATGTGTGATGCCAAGGACATCGTCCAGCGCTGCAACGCTTGCCAGCGATTCACAGACAAAGCGGACACACTGGTGTGGAGCTCAGGCCAATACATGTGGCTTGGCCTTTCACGCAATGGGTACTCAACATGGTCGGCAAGCTCCAGAAATCCTCACGAGAAGGATACGTCTACCTCCTAGTCGCGGTCGACAAATTCACCAAGTGGATTGAGGCCATTCCGGTGACAAACCAATCGGGAGCAAGCGCCGTCAAATTCTTCGAGTCTATTGTCTTCTGCTTTGGGGTGCCATATAGCATCATCAAGGACAATGAGACGAACTTCCCCTTTAAGGAATTCCAGGAATTCTGCGAAAACCTGGGAATAAACACCAGCTACGCCTCGGTGGCCCACCCTCAGACCAATGGTCAAGACGAAAAGGCCAACAACCTCGTCTACGGCGGAATCAAGAAAAGAATCCTTCAACCACTCGAACAAGCTGCCGGGTGCTAGCCAGATGAGCTGCAATCAGTACTTTGGAGCCTACGTACAACTTCGAACAGCGGCACAGGCTACACTCCGTTCTTCATGGTGCACGGTGCCGAAGTAGTACTACCCGCGGAAGTACGCTACAAATCCCCGGGGGTGGTTGCATACAGTGAGAAGGAATCAACTCTTGCACTCAAAGACTTCGTCGACCTCCTTGATGAGGCACGTGAGATTGCAGCAGAGAGATCAACGGTCTACCAGCAGAACCTCCGCAACTACCACATTAGAAGGCTATGCCCCAGATCCTTCGTCGAAGGAGACCTGGTCCTGCGACTGAAGCAACAAGGTCACCCCAAACTCGAGTCCCCTTGGGAAGGACCTTATGTGATCATCCAAGCAGTCAGTCCATGAGTGGGACAATTCTTTACCAAAGATTTCATTCTTTCCCAAGCTTGAGCAACATGCTCATTATCAAGTTGTTTAAACTTCATTATTTCACTTCTCATAGATATAATCTTAGCAGGAGGATAGTATTTTCCAATAAAAGCATCTTTGTATTTAGTCCAAGAATCAATACTATTCCTAGTTAAGGAATTCAACCATTCTTTAGCTTTTCCTCTCAAAGAGAAAGGAAACAATTTCAGCTTAATAATATCACCATCTATATCCCTATGCTTTTGCATCTCACAAAGTTCAACAAAGTTATTTAGATGGGAAGCAGCAGCTTCATTACCAATACCAGAAAATTGTTCTCTCATAACAAGATTGAGTAAAGCAGGTTTTATCTCAAAGAAAGTATCTTCAGGCACAGGTGGAGCAATAGGTGTGCTCATAAAATCATTGTTGTTGGTGCTAGTGAAGTCACACAACTTAGTGTTTTCAAGAGTAGTCATTTTTTGTGTTTTCAAATAAGAAAGCAAACTAGGAAAACTAATTTTTTTGTGTTTTTGATAAAGAAACAAGCAAACAAAGCAAAAAGAAACTAAGCAAAACAAAAATAACAAAGTAAAGGGATTGGTTATGAGGGACTCCCCTTATAAAGATGTCCTTGACTCCCCAGCAACGGCGCCAGAAAAATGCTTTATGGCTCAATGCACGGCGCCCAGAAAAGTGTTGGTGCGTGCTTGATGTAGAGCTCGTTGGGAACCCCAAGAGGAAGGTATGATGAGCACAGCAACAAGTTTCCCCCAGTTATGAAACCAAGGTTTAATTGAACCAGTAGGAGGAAGGAAACACCCCAAAGGTGTTGCTAGCTGAGCCTTGGACGGGCGCACTACCGGTGCTAGTAGCAACGTGGAGACCTGCACAACACAACCACATAACTTTGTCCCCAACTTGCGATGAGGTTGTCAATCTCACTGTGTTTTGCGGAAAAGAAAGGATTAAACATATCGAATGGAAATAAGTAAAAGTTTGTAGAAAGTAAACACAAAGAAGTAAACAATTTGTAGATTTAATGTAAAAGACAAGGACCGGGATCCATAGTTCACTAGAGGTGGCTCTCCTTAAGATATATAACATGCTGGGTGACCAAATTATAGCGGGGAAATTGACAAACATCCAGAAAGCAATACATGCATATACTAATCATCTTGACTCCTTTGGAACTTGATTGGGCATTACAACATTATACATAGACCGCCATCCAACTGCATCTATGACTAATAATCCACCTTCAGGTTATCATCCGAACCCCCTCCAGTATTAAGTTGCAAGCAACAGATTATTGCTTTATTTAACTGCGTGTAAAGTAAACAATACGATTGTTCTATGAACAAAGGATTGTTGTTTTCTCCCTAGTAGCAACAGCACATCTAGTACCTTAGAGATTTCTGTCACTTCCCTAGATTACCAGAGGCATGAACCCACTATCGAGCATAAATACTAACTCTTGGAGTTGCTAGCATCTACTTGGCCAAGATAGCTACTAACAACGGAAAGCATGCAAGATTACAAATAACAAAGACATGATAGAATCAATAATCAATCTGAAATAGCATCTCAATATCCATCGGATCCCCGCAAACACAACATGCAGAATTACAAATAGATGATCTTGATCATGAACGGAGGTCACAAGATCTAAATATGAAAGCACAAAGGAGGAGAACCAACCATCTAGCTACTACATGGATCCGTAGTCCAAGTATGAACTACTCATGCATCACACCGGAGGCTTGCATGGTGATGAAGAAGGCCTCCAGGGTGAATTCCCCTCTCCGGCAGGGTGTCGGGAAGAGCTTCAGATCCCTCCCGATCTAGGGATGGAGATGACGGCGGCTACAGACTCTTTCGTGGATTTTTGATTGGGTACTTAGGGTTTCCGTCCCGAGGGCATCTTATAGTCGGAAGGGGAGGCCGAGGGGGTGCCAAGGGCCACCACACCACCCCCTGGTGTGGGCCAAGCCTGGCCACGCGGCTAGATGGTGTGGCCGGCCTCTGGCCCCTCTCTGTCTCGTATTCTAGCATCTGATGACTTCCAGAAAAATAGGCACTTTGGCTTTTGTCCCGTCCAATTCCGAGAATATTCATTTTCTGACTTTCCTGGAACCAAAAATAGCAGAAAGCAGTACGCATGTGGCTATTGTTAATAGGTTAGTCCAAGAAATCATATGAAAAGTACTCCAAAGTGTGGACAAAACACAAAAAAGTGGATAAAACCAAGCATGGAACATCAAAAATTATAGATACATTTGCAATGTATCAACATCCCCAAGCTTAACTCCTGCTCGTCCTCGAGTAGGAAAGTGATAAAAAGAAAGAATAATTTTTTGAGGTGACATGCACCATCAAAGACTTGATCAAAGTATTTGTAAAACATTTAAAGCTGGGATCATAGTACTTAAATCATAACATGAAAGACAAAGTTCTAGAAATAAGCAAAGAAACTATGATGCAACATGAAAAGGCACAAACAAAAGATTCAAGAATAACAATGCTTTGCAAGACGTTTGTTTATTTCACATAAAGAAAACATAGCATAATAGTATTCAGCTTGTCCCTCAATAGAGTAGCAAATATAGATGCATAAGACACCTCCAAAGTTCATAAGAGTGCCTAGATTCAATACTTTAAAACAAGTAATATCAAGTTATGCATCAATCAACTAGTCTTGGGACAATGCACATAGAACTAAGAATGGCCACTATGCTCTCAAAGTAGGTGCATAAAGATAGAAGGTGGAGACTCAATATAATGGTGGAAGAAAGGCCTTTATAAAAGGAAGTAGGGATTCAAGTCACATAAAGAGCTTCCAAAAATTATGGTACTTATAGTTTTCAGCTCTCATTGCCCCTATCATAAGCATCTTGAAGTGATTAAGGTTAAAGTGAACAAACTATGGTGTACATTCTTGACGAAGTATAAGTCAGAAATCTCATGTCCCTTGTATACGAGGGCCGCTCCTCATGCTACTCAAGTTTAGTCACCGGTAAGTTCTTGTCATTGTAAGTATATGCGTATCATAGAGAACCGCCAACAGGGTACCCCTTGCCCAATGATACGGAAGAATCCCCATATCAAAATGACAAGGCAAGCAAACAACGAGCAACTCAGCAATCTTCTTATTTACCATGGGAATATGGTGCTTTTTTCTCTCTTTCCTCTTTTCATAATCTTATTTTTTTCTTCTCTTTACTCTTTTTTCTCAACATAGGACTCTTTTTTTATAAGAAGAATGCTTCATAGACAGCTCATTATGGTTACGCTGCAGGTTTCCACCATGTCAGCATGGATTAGACCAGCGGCCCAGGCGTTTCTCTAACACATATACATAACTCCATGGACTTACAAGCTCCCCTTTCATTTCACACCAACAACATCCATATACAAAAGAGCATGATATCAACTAGGTACAAGTACCAAGTGCAATGTTGAAAGTGTTCCCCATGAAAGCATGGTTCTACTAATTCCCAACAAATAAGTGCAAGCATATACAACATAGAAGACACAATGGTTCAAGTTTATTAAGGGCAAGAAAAGTAAAGTGTGCCATCAAGTTCATGAGAGCTTTAATCACTAGTTTTCTCATAACAAGTTTAATTTGGAAGGTAAACAAAAGCATGAATATACTTGGAATAGCATAAGCTAGTAGGTAGGTATGGTGGACTCTTTGGAATAACTTGGTTTAGGGAGTTGGATGCATGAGTGGAACTCATACTTGGTTGTGGAGGCTAGCAAAAGACTGGGAGCGACAAACTAAGAGAGCAATAATGGCCATAATAATGCAGAGCGACAAAACATCATTGATCAAAGCATAAAGTGATATTACAAGTTGAAAACTAAAGGATCATAAAGGCTATGGTGACTTTGGATAGTCATAACATGGTGTGAGCATGCGCCAAGTCAATCCAAATAAAGCATCAAAGGAGAATACCACTATACTATGCTTTAATATGCTAAAACAACGCATGATTCATCCAAGGCACATTAAGCAATCTCAATTGTTTATAACAAGTCATGCTACAGCAAAGAATACTAAGCATAAAGCCAAAACAATATCAAGCATGGCATGCCAAAGCATAGGCCACAGTCAAAAACGAGCTCTTTTTACCACATAAGTATGAGCTTTCCTACTCTTTTCCAAACCAAACCAAACTATTTGTAAACCAATGTATGAAAGAGGGGGTCCAACCAATTTATTCAGCAAATTAAGCAAACCAAAGCAAACGAAAAACCAAAACAAAAACGAAAAAAAAGACGCTCCAAGAAGAACACAACTGTGCATGAAACAATAAAAATGAAGTGTTTGAAAAAAACCTGGGATTTTTATTGATGAAGAAGGGGATGCCTTGGGCATCCCCAAGCTTTGACGCTTGTACTTCTTGGATATTTCTTGGGGTGACACGCGTGGCATCCCCAAGCTTGAGCTTTAGTCTATCCTTCATCTCATTACTCATTCCTTTCATACACCTAAATTTTTTTCCTTCATACAAAACTTCACACAATCTTTATTAGCAACATTAGTGCACTCAAGATAAATAAGTCCTAAGGTTCAGTTCTAACACCAAATAAACTTCCATTAGAACACTAGCTACTGAAGCACTTCCCTCAAAAATCTCAATTCCCCAAAAGAACTCAAAAAGGAACCAACAAGAAACAAATGCAGAAAATAACAGAAATCTATCAAAACAGACTAGCAGGTAAAGACGAATTTTTTCGAAGGCCTTCTGTTGCTCAAATCAAAAAGTGTTTAACTAACGAAAGTTAGATAACAATCTGGGGCATAAGCAAAAAAATTCACGCCTCAAAAAGACGTTCATAGATTTTACACGAATTTTTACGGTGAAGCACATAAATCTGTTTCGGGACAGCAACTTTCCCAATCATTACTTCTCTCTCATTAGAGGTTACTCTTGGCACAAAAAAGCAAATAAAAAGGATAAGGAGAGGTTATTACAGAGGTAATAACTTCCAAGACTCATCTAAAACTTTTGGGTTATCTCCCAATAAGTACTTTTCTTTAACGCCTTTAAGTTAGGCATAAGAAGCAAAAGAAAGAATCAAGTGTTCTCAAATGAAGAAGCATTAAGACCAAATTTTGTTTTCATAGGAGAAGCAAAAGAAATCTTTTCTCTATTTTTAGGTAAGTGTTCTATACCTTTCTTGAGTGGGAGTTGGTATTTAATGGTGCCTTCTTTCATATCAATGATGGCACCAACAGTTCTAAGAAAAGGTCTTCCCAAAGTAATAGGACAAGAAGCATTGCATTCAACATCCAAAACATAGAAATCAATGGGGACATAGGCATTGTTAACCATAATAAGAACATCATTAAGACTCCCCATGAGTTTCTTTTTAGCATTATCATCAAGTGGGACATTCAAATAACAATCTTCAAGAGTAGGCAAATCAAGCATATCATAAATCCTTCTAGGCATAATAGAAACACTACTATCAAGATCACATAAAGCTTTGAAATCAAAGTCATTCACTTTCATATTAATGATGGGTTCCCAACCATCTTCTTGTTTTATAGGAATAGAGGATTTATGTTTCATCTTTTCTTCTTTAATCTTTATGAGAGCATCGGTATGCGTTTTGTAAAGGCCATGTTCATAGCACTAGCATTAGGACTTTTAGCAAGATTTTGTAGGAACTTAATAACTTCAGAGATGTTGCAACCATCAAGATCAAAATCAAATTTATCATCTAACGTAGTAGAACTATTACTAGCCTCAACACTAGTGGTGGTAATAGTAGAAACACTAATGTTTCTAGCAATTTCATCTTCTCTTTCCCACTTAGCATGTAATTCAGCTAATAGTCTAACATTTTCATCAATTCTTACTTGTATGGCATTAGTAGCTGCAAAGGGATTATCATTAGTTTCAGGTTTAGCAGCCATTTTATTCAAAGAAGATTGAGCTTCAACCAAAGATGCTATATTTCTCTCAGCATTAGAGAGTTTTTCCTCAATTGTTTTATTGAAAGCAGTTTTTTACTAATAAAGTCTTTAAGCATAACTTCAAGTTCAGAGGGAGCACTCCTATTATTGTTGTAAGAATTTCCATAAGAATTACCATTGTTGGGAGGATATGGCTTATAATTGTTGCTACCAAAGTTACTCCTATAAACATTATTGTCAAAGTTGTTATTTCTTATGAAGTTCACATCAACTTGCTCTTCTTGAGCAACCAAAGAAGCTAAAGGAACATTATTTGGATCAATATGGGCTTTCCCATTAACAAGCATAGACATAATAATAGCAATCTTATCACTCAAGGAGGAGGTTTCCTCAACAGAATTTACCTTCCTACCTTGTGGAGCTCTCTCGGTATGCCATTCAAAATAATTAACCATCATATTGTCCAGAAGTTTTGTTGCAGCACCCAAAGTGATGGTCATAAAGGTACCTCCAGCAGCAGAATCCAATAGGTTCCTTGAAGAATAGTTCAATCCTGCATAAAAAGTTTGGATGATCATCCAAGCAGTCAGTCCATGAGTGGGACAATTCTTTACCAAAGATTTCATTCTTTCCCAAGCTTGAGCAACATGCTCATTATCAAGTTGTTTAAACTTCATTATTTCACTTCTCATAGATATAATCTTAGAAGGAGGATAGTATTTTCCAATAAAAGCATCTTTGCATTTAGTCCAAGAATCAATACTATTCCTAGTTAAGGAATTCAACCATTCTTTAGCTTTTCCTCTCAAAGAGAAAGGAAACAATTTCATCTTAATAATATCATCATCTATATCCCAATGCTTTTGCATCTCACAAAGTTTAACAAAGTTATTTAGATGGGAAGCAACATCTTCATTACCAATACTAGAAAATTGTTCTCTCATAACAAGATTGAGTAAAGCAGGTTTTATCTCAAAGAAAGTATCTTCAGGCACAGGTGGAGCAATATGTGTGCTCATAAAATCATTGTTGTTGGTGCTAGTGAAGTCACACAACTTAGTGTTTTCAAGAGTAGTCATTTTTTTGTGTTTTCAAATAAGAAAGCAAACTAGGAAAACTATTTTTTGTGTTTTTGATAAAGAAACAAGCAAACAAAGCAAAAATAACGTAAGAAAAACAAAAATAACAAAATAAATAGATTGGTTATGAGGGACTCCCCTTGTGAAGATGTCCTTGACTCCCCGGCAACGACGCCAGAAAAATGCTTGATGGCTCAATGCACGGTGCCCAGAAAAGTGCTGGTGCGTGGTTGATGTAGAGCTCGTTGGGAACCCCAAGAGGAAGGTATGATGAGCACAACAGCAAGTTTCCCTCAGTTATGAATACAAGGTTTAATCGAACCAGTAGGAGGAAGGAAACACCCCAAAGGTGTTGCTAGCTGAGCCTTGGCACTACTAAGGTGCTAGTAGCAACGTGGAGACCTGCACAACACAACCACAGAACTTTGTCCCCAACTTGCGATGAGGTTGTCAATCTCACCGTGTTTTGTGGAAAACAAAGGATTAAACGTATCGAATGGAAAGAAGTAAAAGTTTGTAGAAAGTAAACACAAAGAAATAAACAGTTTGTAGATTTAATGTAAAAGACAAGGACCGGGATCCATAGTTCACTAGAGGTGGCTCTCCTTAAGATAGATAACATGCTGGATAAACAAATTACAGCGGGGCAATTGACAAACATTGAGAAAGCAATACATCCATATACTAATCATCTTGACTCCTTTGGAACTTGATTGGGCATTACAACATTATACATAGACTGCCATCCAACTGCATCTATGACTAATAATCCACCTTCAGGTTATCATCCGAACCCCTCCAAGATTAAGTTGCAAGCAACAGATTATTGCTTTTACTTAATCGTGTAAAGTAAACAATACAATTGTTCTATGAACAAAGGATTGTTGTTTTCTCCTAGTAGCAACAACACATCTAGTACCTTAGAGATTTACTTCCCAGATTACCAGAGGCATGAACCCACTATCGAGCATAAATACTAACTCTTGGAGTTGCTAGCATCTACTTGGCCAAGATAGCTACTAACAACGGAAAGCATGCAAGATCACAAATAACAAAGACATGATAGAATCAATAATCAATCTGAAATAGCATCTCAATATCCATCGGATCCCCGCAAACACAACATGCAGAATTACAAATAGATGATCTTGATCATGAACGGAGCTCACAAGATCTAAACATGAAAGCACAAAGGAGGAGAACCAGCCATCTAGCTACTACATGGATCCGTAGTCCAAGGATGAACTACTCACGCATCACACCGAGGCTTGCATGGTGATGAAGAAGGCCTCCAGGGTGAATTCCCCTCTTCGGCAGGGTGCCGGGAAGAGCTTCAGATCCCTCCCGATCTAGGGATGGAGATGACGGCGGCTACAGACTCTTTCGTGGATTTTTGATCGGGTACTTAGGGTTTTCGTCCCGAGGGCATCTTATAGTCGGAAGGGGAGGCCGAGGGGGTGCAGGCTACCACCACCCTCAGTGCGGGCCAAGCCTGGCCGTGGCCAGGTGGTGTGGCCGCCTCGCCCCTCTCCGTCTCGTACGGCATCGATGACTTCGAAAAATAGGCACTTTGGCTTTTGTCCGTCAATTCGAGAATATTCATTTCGACTTTCCTAGAACCAAAAGCAGAAAAGAAAACGGTGACACTGTGGCTCTTGTTAATAGGTTAGTCCAAGAAATCATATGAAAAGTACTCCAAAGTGTGGACAAAACACAAGAAAAGGGATAAAATCAAACATAGAACATCAAAAATTATAGATACATTTGCAATGTATCAACATCCCCAAGCTTAACTCCTGCTCGTCCTCGAGTAGGTAAGTGATAAATAGAAAGAATAATTTTTTGAGATGACATGCACCATCAAAGACTTGATCAAAGTATTTGTAAAACATTCAAAGCTGGGATCAAAGTACTTCAATCATAACATGACAGACAAAGTTCTAGCAATAAGTAAAGAAACTATGATGCAACATGAAAAGGCACAAACAAAAGATTCATGAATAACAATGCTTTGCAAGACGTTTGTTTGTTTCACATAAAGAAAACATAGCATAATAGTATTCAGCTTGTCCCTCAATAGAGTAGCAAATATAAATACATAGGACACCTCCAAAGTTCATAAGAGTGACTAGATTCAATAGTTTAAAACAAGCAATATCAAGTTATGCATCAATCAACTAGTCTTGAGACAATGCACATAGAACTAAGAATGACCACTATGCTCTCAAAGTAGGTGTATAAAGATAGAAGGTGGAGACTCAATATAATGGTGAAAGAAAAGCCTTTATAAAAGAAAGTAGGGATTCAAGTCTCATAAAGAGCTTCCAAAAATTATGGTACTTATAGCTTTCAGCTCTCATTGCCCCTATCATAAGCATCTTGAAGTGATTAAGGTTAAAGTGAACAAACTATGGATAAAATCCTAGGTCTGGCATTTGTTGGTTGTACCTCGTAATGAGCGTCTTTACATTCGTTTCTTTGTTGAAGGCATTGCGGGAATTGCTCTGACTTCATCTCCAGGGTGAAAACCCATGATTTAACCTTAAGTGGTTGGATTCAACGACAACGACACTTGCACGTCGTTCCCTTCGTGGAGACGTTGCTGCTTTTGGGGAATCTTTCTTGCAGACTGTTTGTTGTGAACGGCAGTGGATACTTGCACTTGCCTGCCGGTGATAGCTTCAACATGACTGTTATTTGTCATCCTTTTTTATTTTAACTTTTATTTTGTTTTTTATCTGCGTGCATTCTCAATGTCTTGATTTTTTACATGTTGTTGTTGGAGGGACAAGTGATATTAGCTTGGTATGAATACATTACCCTTTATCGGAAAAATAGTTAGTCAAGTGATAGAGTTGTACTTATTTGTATGGAAGCATTGCACAAGGGAGTGCACGAGTGCTAGTGAGAGACACATATTGCTCAAGGTCTGGAGGTTTTTTTTAGTTCAGCGATGTTTGAGACACTTTGTCGAAGTTTTGGTCTATATTCACTAGTAATTTTTATTGTCTTCCTAGATTTGTTGATATTGGATTATATACTGCCTCCATATCAAAATAGATGTCTTAGGTTTATCAAAATTTGAATGAATCTATGTGCTAAATAGTATCTAGATTCATCTAACTTTTGACAATTTAAGATATCTATTTTAAAACAGAGGGAGTATGTAGGAATATGACTTAAGTTTCGAATTTTGGATCAGCACCCCTAGAAAGTCCAAAGAAACACGTTGACGAAACAAAGTCCAAAGAAACACATTGACGAAACAAATTCAAAACTCTAAATTCAACGGGCGGGCTGCTAAGCGTTAAGGTGGCACGCAAGTCAAGTGGCTTCACCGGACGCGTGTGTGCATCTGGAATTCTGGTTGCTGTCTCCAAAATTGACCCATCCTACTGCTGTAGTTTCGGTAGGGGTAGTTTCGCCAAAACCGCGGTTCCCGCGCTCTGCGGTAGGGGTAGTTTCGGTATTCGATTACGTTGCGTGGAGGCACAGCCTCTTTCTCCGGTACTTCCAGCGTGAACGGCCAGCCCAGCGCTCTGATATTCGAGGCTCGTCTCGTCACGTAAACTGCTACACACGTAACGCATCTTGGGTGTCAGTCCAAGGCAGGCGGCCCACATGTCATCGAGCGACTGCTTTTCACGGCACGGTTCACGAAAGGTCACAGGCTGCCGAGTCGTCATCCAAGCTGGCGGGTGAATCGACGCGTCATGCCAGGGACGTGTCTAACCCCGAATGGGCAGAGAGCGCCCCAGGTTCAATGCTAGACCTGGCCTTTGAGCGGCTGTTTAAAGAGGAGCTGACGGGTGCACTCCAGGTTTCTCTTTAATCTCGGGCTGGCCAGCGTCTATGGGCTGTACTGTAGACCGTGGACATGGTTAACCTTGTCACTTTGTCAGGTTCCCATCGACGCAGGGTAAAATATGAAACATCTCACGGAGAGGCGTACTACTGCATTCACTGCGCCGGTTCGTCCATACTACTAGTACTTGCAATGTACGTCAACCTAGATGCTTCTATCGAGATTGCTGACAGGATCTAACTCTGGTCATTAGGGATGCGTCAACTACAATCTAACCACTAGACTATTGGCTCGTTCTCAACTCTGGGTAGGAGTATTGCTTGTCCCTTTGCCGCAAAAGCATTTTCCATATAAGAACTCACTGACTATATTTATATTTAGATGATAAACCCCAAGACAACCTTACAACACCAGTTCTTCTACGTCTTATTTTTTGAACACGGGTAGGACCCGGCCATCAGGTCGTTCTCCACTGGCGATGAAGACGAGCTCGGTCACGGCCACCTGCGCCATCTCTGGGAGGAATGACACCACTTGGAGACAGATGGGCGTGCCGTGACAGGTTTAGTTGTTGCACATAAAGACTTAGAAACAAGTTCATTTTTGTTTCGACAGTTTTCATCATCGAAGCCTCTCTAGAAGCTGAAAATAACTAGGAATAAATATAAAAAGAGGAAAAAACATACATGGAGATAAAGCGTTCACTAACATGTGCACTATATGTGTCGAAAAGTACTGCTAGAGAACACATCACCAAAACCATCTGCTTGGAGCATCTTCACCCACACCCCCAGGACCACCAACATACCACCGTTTTCATCCAGACAGCGAAATTCGGCCTAGCTACATCCCTGGCTCCTCGATTTCATCTGGATTTGGCCACATTGAACGCTCATGGTCAATTGACCACATGGGTTAACCTAGCCGCCGCCTCCATCGGCCATGTCTTATTCGCCTTCTTCGTTCGAACATCGACGGGTCCCCGCCTTCTCTGCTTGCCGTTCCGGCGGCGGGAAGGGGCGGAGACCTCGGACCTGCGCTTGTCGCCTTGTAATGTCCCTAAAGTTAGAGATTGGTCAACCGGCAGCAACGTTATGGTGGCTATGACGGCGCTATGCGGGACAAGAATAAGGTATACCTAACGAGAGTTTAACTTGTCAATGCCCATTGTTATGGGCTTGGATTTTGGAGAAGGAGAGAGCGCTGGAGGCATCAGTCGGCTAGCAAACAAGCACACAGGGACGCAAGATTTACCCAGGTTTAGGTCTCGTAGAGGTCACTACTCCTGCTTATCTGCTCTTGGAAATAACGAAGGAATCGAAGATTACAAGGACGCGCAGATGCAATCTGGCGAGAGTTGTGGAAACTAGGGTTGCGTGTGTCCTCCTCGCCGCCCCTCCTAGCCTTTATATAGATAGGCTAGGTCTCGGATAGCAGATCGAGTCGGTTACAGATTAAGGTTTTCCCTTTAACCTTTCTATTTTAAGCTTCTTCTTGTCTCGCAAGCAATAAAGAGTCCGTGGGCCACTCGAATTTTCCACTGGGCTTCTGCTGTATCTGGACCGTATATACCAAACTCGAGTACCTGTAGGGTATACCCATGTCAATACCCGTCTCCTTGTCCACTTCGTTGGCGGCGATCTCGCTGGTGGCGTTGAGAAGGGCGGGAAATCGTCTGGTCACTGTTCACATGGAGCGGTCAATCTTGCTCAGTCTACGTATGTTTTAGGTTTGGTGTTAGAAGATTTGAATTTATTCAAGAGTTTAATGGTGACAACTTCGGCTCTGGGACGCTGGTCCTTAGGGGCACGTGCACGAAGACTTTTCGTCTGTCATCAACAACGTCAGGCCGGCTCCGGTAGCGGAGCGGCGACAGCGGCGCGTCGGCGGCTCGCTCTAGGAAAGATAGTGGTCGTTAGGTGGTTGAATGATCTTGATGTAATTTTTATTATGTTTGAGATTCCTTGTACTTCTTGTGAACATTTATAAGAGATCTATATTTTTCTCACGAGGAAAAATTGAACACATGGGTTTTTGGCAAATCATTTATTTACCAATATAAATCATGTAATATTTTAAAAATAGTAAAAATACATTTAGTTCACACCACAAATTTAAAATGACATCGCAGACTTGAAGTCGTTGTTACGCCACTCATCCAACCAATGGCTGACTCCGTCATTTACCCATAATTTGCACTTATATTTTCCTTTGAAAATTAAGAGGACAATATCCATAATGTCTTTTTATTCTTGATCAGTTGGTCAAGGATGTTATAAACAGGACAAAAAGATACCGAAGAACAAAAACAAAATCAAGCAAAAGAATACAAATTTAACGTGAAAAAACTTCTTCAACAAAGAGAGAGAAAATCACGGGCGCCAGCTAGCGAAATTTTATTATACCAGGAAGTGTTTACACAACACCGGAGATTTCGCAGATGCAATTTATTCCAGCCAACGAATTACAAGAGAGAGATATAGCGGTGAAAATCTAGGTCTTCATAGCAACGAAACTTATCCCCTCAGGCCTCGCTCCGCTCGTAAAAAGTTAGCCTCCTTATTAAATTTGGATCACACTTTAACAAAGACATGTCATAACAACCAAAATACACCCTGAAGATGTGCACAATAATAGTATTGCTAGTATTTGCACAAAAATGCTCGGTCATTTATATGTGATTTATATTTAACACCACTATACCCCGAAAAGAAGAACGATGCTAGGCCAAAAGAGTGTCTTACTCCACACTCGCATGACCAGTAAGGTCAATTTTGTTTTCTTTTGAGAAAAGCTGCTAAGGTCAATTAGTGCTCCGTGGTCACCATTAGAAACGGGGACAAGGCCATATTTTGGGACGAGTAAACTGTATCAGCGTTCCAATTCTTTTTCCGTGTCTTCACTTTGGTTATTATTCTTTAAAATTGTACATTTAGATCCTAATTGTTTTATATTGTATCACGTGACATCCTAAATCAGTTAGACTCTCATTGACCGCTGCCACGTATAGGGTCTAGAATTCGTATTGTACACCCTGGATATTTGCGAATAGCCCCCCTAGGCTATTTTTTCTTTCAAAGCTCGGTCCTTGGCTGCACGCCACTCCTGTGTTAGCAGCCAGGCAAGTTGCGTCGTTAGGTTGTTGGACCTGACGTTCTCGGCCGCTGCATCATTGAAGCTTGGAAATGTGGCCTGCAAGCATTATCTCGACGAGCTCCAGCACAAGAACATCACATCAGGATGAGCGTGCGCTCGCTGCTCCCACACTTGGAGATTCGGAACACAGGGCCGGCTCTGCGGAGGAAATCTGTTGGCTCCCACCGGTAAACACACGACGAGGCGCAAGAAGGTGTTGGCAGGTTTGCTGGAGGCGGGAGGTGATTCTTGCACCGCCGCGACAGGAGTCGTCGCCCCGATGGTCCTCCTCCTCCTTCGTTTCTCCCTGATCTAACCTCCCATTCCCTCTGCTCGCCCCGCCCCGCCACCGTTGATGGTATCGACAGCCTCGTGCTAGAGCGCCAGAATCACATCTCAGCTCTAGGTCATGGTGCATGGACACGGCCATGGACCGAGTTTTGAAAGAAAATACAACCTAGGAGGCCTATTCGCAAATGTGCATGGTGTGCTTATGGAGCACGGAAAATTAATACTACGAGACCTGGTCTATTATCCTGAAGGATAGACCCACCTCAATACATAATTGTTGCTCTATTCAATTTTAAACATATAAAAAGACCTAGAAAATTGAAAATAAACGAGACAAGTGTCAGGCATAGGGGAGGGTCTATGAATAGACCCGGTCTTATAGGATTTATTCCACCCCTCCCGTCGCTTGCATTAACCCTATCGTGCATCTCCCCACATATAGGATGAATGGTCAATTGGTGCCGCTGGCTACTCTCCTGATACATACGTCGACAGATGCCAACTGGTAACAGAATGGCCTTGGATCTTCTCGTCTCGGCTTGCCAACGGAACAGTTCCGAAAAGATGGTGCTTGAGCTGCCACCATTTTCGACCGGGCAAGAGACTGCGACGCCCGGAGTCACGGAAAGGAGCGTGGGGTGGTGGTCTTCAATGCCTTTGGCCCCATCTTACTCCGCTGGTGCATGGATCGCAAAATTTGGCGAGAATGGAAAGGAAAGGTAGCTCTGCTTTGGAAGAGAAAGGATACTAATCCTGATAAGGTTTGGCATACGAACGCGCCAAAGGTGCGAACCACCCTTTTCCGTCGACGACGGATATGACCAAAGCTTTTACAGCAACGCACTAATCTGCAACCCATGGATGGAGGAGCGAAAGCCACAGCACGAGGCATGGGAAAGATCGAGCACAACGGAGCTAAAAGCAATATAAAGGGATGTTTAGAGGCACCACAGCGCTCCACATAGGCTATAAATATATTCACCGTTGATCCTAAATTTAATGTCTGAGATTAAAAACTAAGTAGTGTTACGTACAAGAAAGAAGTCTTATTTCACGTTACTGACCACGTAGGTACGCACTTTAGGAGGCATTTAATCCCGTCCAACTTTTGACCAGGCATGCATCCATAGATCGAGTCCGTGCGGACCTGACTTAACTTGGGTGGTTCAAGATATGGTCTGGTCTCGTCCTAGCTCGGGCAAGGACGTCTGCCGCACAGCCGGCGCCCGCCGGCCGAGGAAGACAGACGCGCTGGCGCCATGAATAACTTGAATCGCTCCCTTATCCGGTCCGGTCAGATCTTGGAAGAGATCGAGAACTGAAGCACCCTAACCACACACACAGTGTTGCTCCTGTTCATAAGCAGATCAACCAAGATGAGAGTGCCACATGAGCCGGACACACAGATCCATCACAGCAGCCTAGGGCGTGCTCTGAGTTCATGCGTGAGTTGATTGATCCATGTTGTTGGAGCTAATCATCAGGATTTACCATATTATCATCTGGCTGTGTGGAATTTTTTCTGTAGATCAGTTCAACAATAGCTGCTGCTTTGTCTTATGGAGCCATTGGCTGATGCACGAATCACATCTCGCGAGGAGCCATTGGATGAACACTTCGTCAAACTGATTATTTTTTGATACTGCGAGGAGGCGAATTAAGGTACCTGACCCATATAAAAGTTATTGCACTAACTTTCTTAATACTCCTCTTAACCATCACATGCAACTGCAAATTATTATTTTGGTACTGAAGTTTATGTAGATCAGCTAAACAACAACCGATGCTTTCTTAGTGGCTCCTCAGTTGCAAGTTACTCTTCACATCAGAAACTCTAGAGTCTACAATAAATGAACCAAACAAAAAAAAAGGGTACCTACTGCTACATCATTTGTTTTTCCGAGACATTACATAACCTAGAATTGATGAATTAGCACATGACCTCATCTAGAAATTTTGAGTTGGAGGTATATAAAATATAATATACTTATTTATACACTAAGTAGTATAATGTTAACATTGATTTACCTATTTATACACAATCGGTTGATATACTTTTCGGTGAACTTTGGGAGGAGATCATGATATCTTTGTTTGAGTAAACAACATAAATCTAGAGTCGATGAAAGTAGTCACCATGTTTCGAGGATGCCTCAGTGGCCAAGCACTAATATATTTAGGCGTCAACCACAATCTATGATAGCAATGGCCTTGCAGCAACACGTACACTAGAGGGAAGATTATTAGCTGAACTGACCAATCAACACAATTTTTGCTCCTTATTTTTGCTTCTGATTAGGTTGCTAATTTCTAATGTTCTAGCTTATTAGTTTCAAACATAATATTTGATTTGGCTTGAAATTTTGTATCGAGCCAAAATCACCAAAACGTGAATAGCTGAAAGCAGCAAATATCATAATCTTTATATGAAAGTAAATAGTAAGAGAAGCGCTTACTTCAGATATTATATAGAGAGGGTCAATACAAAAAATTAATGTTTGATGGACATATGACCTGACCCCATATATGAAATCATCTAGAATCAAAATAATAGTCGAGGCACCCATGTCGGCATCGTCAAAGGAGTATGCGAGAAAACATGGTCGCTGAAATTGAAGGTTTCAAATTGAACAAGTGAATAACCAGATCGTTGTTGGAAATTTTTAGTAGGGACATTTAGTGGTAGTGTTCATTTTGATTGTTTTGGTTATTATAAAAAGAATAATAACTTTTTTACTATTGTAGAGACTAAAGAAATTTATATTTAGAAGATAACTTGTACTTTCTGTGAATGTCTTGCATCGAAATAGATGTAGAAATTCAACATAAAATGAGCCACAGACTATTCAAGGCGACTGTACAGATGACTTTCTTGAGTTCTCACCGCTCTGATATCATGGCTCTCTTTGGATCAACTGCCACCGCTGGTTCCTAGCTAGCGAGCCCCCCAAAGCAGTCGATAGGTTTAGCCGATGGATGCCTCTATTTATCAAGCTTGCACCACATGTCAATTAAGCGTGCAATGGAACTATATATATGTTCTACATCTCTTTTCATATATTTACCTTCCATTTTTTCCTACTTATAATTCACACAATTAAGGATCTTAGCGCATAATAGCAAGGAAGGGAATTATTTTAATTTTATATTTGGTGAATTTCATACAAGAACTAGCCTACATCTTTGTCTCTTCTATGTATGTACACAAACATCTGTTCGTATGTTGATGAAGAATTTACTTTCAAGTTGACATTTTTTACATTGATTTTTTATCAAACAATTAGATGGGTAGTTGCACATTTTACTTTTAAAGAAACTTTAGCATTAGAGATATTCAAATTGGGTACCTGCATAATTATATAATAACTAATGTTGCACAAAATTGTTCTCTTCCAAAGCTAATAGGATATGCTCCAAAAATTTAATGCTAACACTCATATATTTGGTGAACCCTTACAATACCACACAGTGATCGATCAGGTATCTCGCTACACATCTATGTCTTATGTAATGAGACGATATCACATATACCAAACTAAAATTACCTTAGATGATTTAGCATCCAACAATTGATCTGAACCTTCATACAGATCCAATTTCATGTAAACAAAATCAGCCAAAAAACTAGACCAAACTATGTGATCAAACCAATATGTTGTTTTCATTAGAGTCAATGATGAGGTTTCATCTTATTGATGCAACTTTTACACTAATAAGTTTAAGAATAATTTATTTTTCTTATAAAGATTTTTTCATTTATAGTGTTAGAAATATTGGGAACTTTATAGTACAACCTAATCCTTTTCAAAGTAAAGTTTGTTCGAGCCTAACCCTTTCGAAAATATAATATGACTCAGGATGTCATAAGTTTTACCAATGATGTAATTTGACTATACGAGTTGCGCTAAAATTTCGGGCAACCAAGCTATCAATATAGTCCGGAAACAAGCAATAGTTTTATGTCAAGGTCGCGACAACACACATCCACATTAAGACGGTTTCCGTGACTCATGCATATACCTTTTATCTTAGGCGATGCTGTCACATTATATGTCACGTGAGCATATATAAATAACTTCATTTAGAGTGGAATATACCATAGCGATAGTTGGAGAAAGTATATCAAAATAATACTATCGGTGTTTCAAGGCATATGGATATCGAAGGCTTTCAAACTTATTTTACATTGATAATCGCATGTAGAAAAATTATTGAAATGTCCAATAGAAAATAATATCATTAGTTTTGTGGAGAATTATATCCTAGAAGTTTGAGAAATATATATATATATATATATATATAGAGAGAGAGAGAGAGAGAGAGAGAGAGAGAGAGAGAAAATAATGGTCGAAGTCATCGCATCTTTGGAGACCATGCATGCCCATTTCTAAAACATAGGATATGTTTGAGATTTATTTCGCATAATATTTCTAGCGGATATATGTTCACGATTTTATATCACTAATATATGAGTACCTATGAATGTATTATTTAATATTAAAACATTTCAAACAAAGAGGATGATGCCCTCGCATTTGCGAGGGCCACTGTGCTAGTATTGGGAAAAACGCAGCCGACCAAGGCAGCTGACAGACAGACAGACTTGGTAAACATGACCATGAGCAATTCACTTTGAATTCGTCAAGACAGCTGCACTGGTTTTCGAGACCACCAGTTCCGAAGCGGTTATCGGGAGGACGGAGGGTTCAAAGAGACGAGAGGACGAGGGTACGTCGGTTGACTCGACTGAGGTGCCAGGTCCCTATGAGACCGGGTCTATTAATAGACCCTATGACTGACATGTGTCTATTTTTTTCTAGTTTTCTAATTTTTTTAATCAGTTTAAAATTCAATGGAGCAGTAGTTTTGTATTTATGTGGGTCTATCCTTCATGATAATAGACCTAGACCAGGTCTCATAGGATTAATTTCTATGTCCCAGCTGGGCGAAAGCAAATGGACCGATGGATATGGAGGCTCCCACCATGTGAGTAGTACTACTGCTTAAAATTTTGAAAGCGAAGGTGGCTGTGCATTGTATCGATCGTTCATGGGCTTCGCGTTGATAGATACGTTCCCTCCAGAGTTCAGATTTGAGACCCTTGCCACGCAGGGCAACGATCTTTATTGATTTCATTCAAGGCCGGTGCCATGGCCATGCCATGCATGTGCATGCATGCACGCAGCCGACGTCGCCACATGCACGCCGTACGCGTGAGAGCCCTACCACTTGACTTGACGCTCGTCCCTACTCCCTCGCCGTGCACACTGCAGCTCCGTCCGTGAGACGGTGCGGTGTTTCCCTGCTCACCGGGCCTGTTTGTCAGCGACGACGTCTCGGGCTCGGACCGGAGATATTCGTCTCTTTCACGCGCTCGCTCTCGGGATATCCGTAGCTTGCAAGGGATGCCCTCCGAGAGCCAGCTAGCTAGCGATATTGCTACTACTGATATTCCGGCCTTCTTCTTTTTGATGTCGAATCCTGCGAGTGACCGTGTGGTGCACCAGCCGAGCCACTGGGCGCCAAGTGGACGCACACATATATCCGTTTACGTGCGCACGTCCTTTTCCACTGTGCGCTAGCTAGGATTGGTGAAGTGGCGGTGGCGAGCTCTTTGCTGTGTCGTATTACCAGTTGCAGCATAATCCATGCACGCCAAACACAAGTTTGGGGTCACGACTTATGGTTAGTGCCAAATGAACAGTACCTATCTTGATCCGCCTTCTCGTGCAGTGGTTTATCCTATGATGCGGCTCGTTTAATTACTCGGACGGCATGGGGTGGACGCGGCCGTTTTCGTTTGGCACCTCCTCCCTCCAGAACACTCGGAAATTACAGAGCAGTACCTTCGAGTGCATAGGGTTTCACTCACCTACTGTAGAAATTTTTAACACTCGCCGAATTTACGGAGTATCTAGTTCGTTGTAAATGCGCGTGTGGACTAGTATTGACTTTGCATGACAGGCGTTGCGTACGTTACGCTCTGGCGATCGGCAGGAACCACGGACGCCGTGTTTCGAGCAATTAATAGGTTATTACTGACTTCAGGCCAGCATGCAGAGGAGAGGACATCTACTGTCCGAGACTTAGAACAGCTCTAACCGAACCTGTAAATCACGTTTACAGTCCACTGAAAACTGATTTTACAGTCGGAATCATTGCGATCGGAACTATAAACGCGGGGCCCACCTTTTTTTCTTCTTTCACAATTCTTCTTCTTCTTGCGCGCGAGCTCACCCCAGTCTGTGTTGGGCCCTGGCCTGCCGCGCCACGGCCACCCGCCGCCACTACGCCTGCCCCCTGCCGCACCGGGCGCCGCCTGCCCCGCGAGCTCGCAGACCGCCCGACGGCGCCTCCCCTGCCTGTCGCGCCCCGACCGCCCGCCGCTCCTTGCGCCCGCCCGACCGCCTGCCCTATGAGCTCCTGGCCGGCCGCGCTCGCCGCCCTGCGAGCCCCTGGCCGGCCGCCCTACGAGCCCCTGGCCCGCCATCCTGCAAGCTCTCAGGCCGCCCGACGGCGCCTCCCCTGGTCGGCCGCCCTCGCCGCCCCTGGTCGGCTGCCCGCGCATGGACGTGCGGTGGTTCGGTGATTTTTCAGCGATTTGGGCGGCGGTCCGGCGATTTTCCGGCGGCGGTCTGGCGATTTTCTGGCGTTGACCGGTTAACAGATGCCTGCAATATTGGCTCAGTTTCGCCTCCGAAACTGAGTATACACGGGACGCGAGAGTGAGTTCTGAGTACCCTATAAATAAATTTACAGGTCGACATATTTTACGAGATTCACTAGAGCGCACGTTTTCAACCGAAACTATAACCGTTCCATTTTTACAGGTTTAACAGGTTTTACATGCTTCGTTATAGCTGCTCTTAAAGCTCGGTTAGAGTGTGAAGCTCTGGGCTTGGCGTCACTATAGGACTGGCTCAAGGCGCCAACGGCCTTTTGTCAGGGCTGTCGGCGTAGGGCCGAGCCGGGCAGGCCAGCAAACAGGCTGTCGGCCTAGGCCAGCCGTCGGCGTATGACAGGCCGTTGGCGTAGCTGCGGGAGGGCTGACGGATGCCACCGACATGGGTAAGTTGTTGGCAATGGGGGGCTCGCGTGGGTCCAGGCAGCCGGGCCGTGACGGCGTGGCGACGACGTCAACACTATCCCAACGGCTTTGCCGTCGGCCCAACATTCAACTCTACGCCGACGACTTCCTTTATCTTTTTTCCCGTGGATCCTTAATTAATACTCATTAATTTATTAGTCTCAATTATATTAATGTGATTTTTTCCAATTGTAGGATTCTTGCTCTCCAAATATCTTCACCCACCTAAAATGACCACGCGAATCTTGTCTCTGATAACTGCACGTCGAGAAATTGCATAACTACTATCACAAGCGTGTGAACATGACTGTCTAAGCGTTGGAATGCCACGAGAATATGCGTGTATCTGTAGCATACATGCACATGTGTGGTGAAAGGTCCATACATGCATTACCTAGCTCCATGGTGCGTCCGTCTACGGTTTCATGCAATAACACTTAGACAAGTATTGGGCATGTAAGAGTAAACTTCCGCAACGGGTCAAACGGAGGTAAAACGGTGGTATTATAGGTCCAACCTTAGTTTTTCATATAATTATGGCCTAAACAGAGCTCAACCAACAGTAAATTACATTGGTCAACCCTCGTACGTAAAAAGTTAGGGGGCTAACCTACGGGGCCCTCGGATTATGGTTTCGCTAGAGAAGGACTGTTTGAGCGCCGGAATATCACGAGAACCTGTTGATGAGGACATCCCTACAATTACACCTACCCCAATGACTACTGAAGATGCTACAACTGTTGCAAGAAAGAATCAATCCAATGAGATTAGAATTGGACCTATTACAAGAGCTCGTGCTAAGCTACTAGAACAACAGGTGAATTTACTAAACGAATCCGGTACTTTGATTGATGAGAACTTTATACTGCCTAAGTCTATGCATTTATGTATGATCAGGTTCGTTGGAGAAACAAGCATGGCGCGAGGAGGAGAAGGGATACAAGAGAAGCCCAACATGATGATCGTCCAAGGATGCGTGAGGGAGGAGCGGGAGGAAGGCGCAAGAGAAGATCATCAAGACGAAGGTAAAAAGATCTGCCACGACCGGAGTGTCCGGCCAGATCCACCCGGACTGTCCGGCCTGGTCGAGAGGCGAACTGGCGTGGACATTCAGTATGCCAGTTCGGATACTACCCGGACACCACCCGGAAACTTCAAAGTTTTCGACCAGACCGGACTGTCCGACACACTTCACCTGGAGTGTCCGGCCTGACCGATGTCCGCCCACCGACCGAGTGTCCGCCGACCGAATCTGGTCCGAGTCGGTTTGTATCAGTTTGAGTCATTTGCGTTTAGTTTCGGTTTCTGGTCGTTCCAGCCGCCCTTATAAGCTATGGGACGACCTCTAGTTAGGGTTTAGACCACGTTAAAATATTTTGGAGTTTCTTTCATAGAACCTCTGGAATTACCCTGTGTTCGAATCTACCAACTATAATTGAGTGTGATCTGTTGTTTCATTGGGAATTAGTAGATTGCATACTACCGTTCATGGTCACGGCTGCGTGCGCAAGAGCGTGGTGTTGTAAATATCCTACAAGGTTCGAGAGCTGTTGCATTGGCATCAGGGATCGAGCGGGAGAGTTCATAGCTACATGCTAGTTATCTATCATCCACCATCATCACCGCCATCCGCTTACTGAGAAGATCAGGCCACCCCATATCATCTTGGTATCAGATTTCTAGTGTTGCCTCGGTAAGCATCCACAAATCCATCCATAGATTAGAGAGTGTTTTCGTCCTATACATAAAAAGCCTTACAAAAAGATTTGCTATATACTAGATTGCATCGTTTTCGAGTTTTAGTTGTTGATTGTATCTTCTCGTAGATCCGATCTGCAGGTTTTTCCTCGTAGGAGTCTAGTTTCCGTTTGTGTCTAGGTTTAAGGTTTCATCTTGTTTTCCGCTGTTCCCACCGTTCCCGTTTCCGTAAGTATTTGTCGTTTTTCCGAGTCCACATAGCGTACCTTTGTTTGCATACCATAGACACAGCCTATCTACAGCATCTGTGCCTAGAAACGTACCCACGAGACTAGTTGCTTTGCTCCGACAGGCTGCTCATTAGGGTTTGTAGTGCAGAAATTTTTCGACAGACAAAACCGGACTATCCGGCCGAATCACACCAGACTATCCAGCCCAACCGGAGTCTCCGGCGCATATCAACTGGACTATCCGGCCTAGTTCTGTTATAAGTTGCTGTGCTCGTTTGCATTGAGTAATATAGTTAAAAAAGATTCAGTATAAAAAAAAGAGAAAAGAGCTACAAGCCTGACAAAAAAGAGATATAGAAGTGTGCAATATTGGAGGCCTTGTTGTATAGCACTAGTAGATCGAGCAATCTTGTGCCTGTTCTATTTGAGCTATTACTAGCGTCTCTCTTGTGCATTGCAATATTCCTTTTCATAAGTTGCTTTGCCACGTTTATCTCCACTGTGTGTGTTTCTTGGGTATTTGTACGATCAACACTAGGACTTGTTTGCGGTGTAGATAGGATACCATACCTATAGCTCTACCTTAAATAACCTATGTGTCCTGCGATCATTCTCTATACTTTTGATATTCACTTCATCACATCAAGTGCATCAGTCTTTGATTTCGTTTGGTAGAGCATCTCTATTCACTTTGGAACGGTAAGATCTCTTTTCTTATTAGTTGTGAGTGAGTTGTGAGAGTTTCCACCATACAGATTTCGATTTTTGCACTAACCTACTAATCATGTCTTCTAGTGATGATGATGTTGTGTTGCAGAAAAAGAAGGATGAGGAGCTCGTCAATTGGCGTGAATATGAGGCTTTGAAATCCCACTTGACACGTGTGTATCCCACACGACAGATGCCATTGACAAGAATCTCCAAGATATGAATATGAGATTGGATCAGCATGTTGGAACAGTTGATACTATCCAAACGCAAGTGGCTACGCTCAATGTCAATGCCACTACTTTGCAGCAGTCCATTGAGGGTTTGACAGCCGCCTTGCATAGAAGGGAAGATCCTCAACATGATGATGCTTTTGATGATGTCGATGAGGGTAGCGCTGTTGATGCTGCTCCACATGTTGGCAGGGGACGTGCTATTCCCCCTGTCCATGCACCTGCTCATGGTCGTGGGTTTGCCCAACTTGGGCGTGGTCCACGTGTGCCTAACCAAGCTGCTGATGACGGTTTGGGCAAGCCAAAATTCTCGATTCCTAAGTTTGATGGTTCCATTGATCCTGAAGACTACCTCACCTGGAAATTGAAAATTGAGAAACTCTGGCAATTATTTGACTATCCAGAAGATAAGAAGGTCAAGCTTGCAGCATCTGAATTCGATGGTTATGCTTTGCGTTGGTGGGATGCTCTTGTGCAACATAGGAGGAAGGACAATGAACTTCCTGTGATGGATTGGCGCGAGATGAAGCAAATCATGAAGGCACGTTTCGTACCAACCAACTACTTGCGCTCAGTTTTTGATAAATTGACGCAATTGAAGCAAGGCACCATGACAGTTGATGAGTACTACATGGAGATGGAGATGCTTATGCAGCGTGCTCAAGTTCGTGAGTCCATTGAGATGACCATGCAGCGATTCCTAAACAATCTGAAGTTACCCATCAAGAGCATTGTTCGTCATCACAAGTATGAGACCATGAATGAGTTGTTGCATCATGCTAGAGAGGCCGAATCCCAGTTGGTAGAAGAGGCGAAGTCACGCGCTCGTTTTCCATCCTCCAGCAGATTTTCGGCCAGACCTACACCTCCTATAGTCACGCCACCAACTGCTGCTCCTTTTACACCATCGGCCAAACCAGCAAGTACATCTTCGTTTGGTTCTAATGCTCGGAAACCCGCTGTTCCTGCTGCTAGCTCGGGTTCCAACATGTCTACTGCACGTACTCGTGATGTAGTGTGCCATACTTATGGAGGTAGAGGTCACTACAAGAAGGATTGTTCAAACAGCAAGGTTATGTTTGTTAATGAACAAGGTGAAGTAGAAAGTGGAGATGAAGCTTCTGAGGATGATATTGATGACGGCGAGGATGGTGCTGATGCATATGCTGAGCGTGCACCCACTATTGTCGTATCTTCACGTGTACTTAGTGTGCAACCGGTTGAGGAATCCCAGCGTTGCAACTTGTTCCAAACAAAAGCTCTAGTTGGACCTAATTCCTGGCGCCACACTTCCCAACCGTGCACCTTACAGGACTAATCCCGAAGAAACTAAGGAAATTCAGAAGCAAGTACAAGCGTTGCTGGATAAAGGGTACATTTATTCTATCTATGATAAAGAATTGTATGCACTTGTTAGAGTACTTGAGGTTTGGTAACATTATTTGTGGCCAACATTCTGATCATGAAGCTTTGAAATACTTGAAAGCTCAATCAAACTTGCATAGAAGATTAGCTAAATGGGTTGAGTTCATTGAGTCTTTTCCTTACATCATTAACTATAAGAAGGGAAAAGAAAACGTTGTTGCTGATGCTCTATCTAGGAAGAACATGCTATTAACCAATCTTGATGTTAAAATTCCTGGATTAGAAGCTATTTGTGCACTTTATGCAACTAACCATGATTTTGCTGAAACATATCGTTTGTGTGCTCTTAGAAACGCATGGGATAAGTATCATATACATGATGGATATTTGTTTTGAGCTAACAAACTATGTATTCCAGAATCGTCGTTGCGTTTGTTCTTAGTGCAGGAATCACATGCTGGTGGTTTGATGGGTCACTTTGGGCGTGAGAAGACATTACTCATGCTTGCTGATCACTTTTATTGGCCCAAGATGAGGCATGATGTGTACAGATTTGTGAGCCGATGTATTACATGCCACAAGTCGAAATCTAAGCTGAAGCCTCACGGTTTGTATACACCTCTCTCTGCACCAACTATTCCATAAGAAGACATTAGTATGGGTTTTGTGCTAGGTCTACCTAAAGCTCAGAGAGGTCATGATTCTATATTTGTGGTAGTAGATAGGTTCTCTAAGATGGCTCATTTTATTGCACTTACAAAAAGCGACGATGTTATTGCTCGCCACAAAAAAACGATTTGGCCACATGTTGCTAAAATGTTTTTCAGGGACATCGTGAGATCACATGGAGTACCAAAGACGATTGTTTCTGACCGTGATGTGAAGTTCATGAGCTACTTTTGGAAGACCTTATGGGGCAAGCTAGGAACGAAGTTGCTGTTCAGTACTACATGCCATCCCCAAACAGATGGTCAAACGGAGGTGGTGAATCGAACATTGTCACAGCTACTAAGGACCATGATTAAAAAGAATCTGCGGGAGTGGGAAGAGTGTTTTCTACATGTTGAGTTTGCTTATAACAGGGTTGTGCATTCAACTACTCAGCTTTGTCCTTTTGAGGTGGTGTATGGTTTCAAGCCATTGCCGCCACTTGATATGTTGCCTCTGCCATTACATGAGAGAGTTGATATGGAGGCATCAAAACGTGCTGATTATGTGAAGAAAATACATGAGAAGACTCGAGAGGCTATTGAGAAGAAAGGCAAGAACATTGCTGCTGCAAGGAATCAAGCAAGGAAAGAAGTGTTGTTCGAGCCTGGAGATATGGTTTGGGTGCATCTACGCAAGGATAGGTTCCCACTACTTCGAAAGTCAAAATTGAAGCCACGTGGTGCTGGTCCTTACAAGGTGTTAGCCAAGATTAATGATAACGCCTACTCGGTTGATATACCTATTGAGGAATTTGGTGGAGTTAGCAATAGCTTCAACATTGCTGATTTGTCACCATATGCTGGAGAAGACCTTGGAGCGTCGAGGTCGACTCCTTTTGAAGGGGGGGGGGAGATGATGAGGACATCCCTACAATTACACCTACCCCAATGACTATTGAAGATGCTACAACTGTTGCAAGAAAGAATCAGTCCAATGAGATTAGAATTGGACCTATTACAAGAGCTCGTGCTAAGCTACTAGAACAACAGGTGAATTTACTCCTAAACGAATCCGGTACTTTGATTGATGAGAACTTTATACTGCCTAAGTCTATGCATTTATGTATGATCAGGTTCGTTGGAGAAACAAGCATGGCGCGAGGAGGAGAAGGGCTACAAGAGAAGCCCAACATGATGATCGCCCAAGGATGCGCGAGGGAGGAGCGGGAGGAAGGCGCAAGAGAAGATCATCAAGACGAAGGCAAAAAGATCTGCCATGACCGGAGTGTCCGGCCAGATCCACCCGGACTGTCCGGTCTGGTCGAGAGGCGAACTGGCGTGGACATTCAGTATGCCAGTTCGGATACTACCCGGACACCACCCGGAAACTTCAAAGTTTCCGGCCAGACCGGACTGTCCGACACACTTCACCCGGAGTGTCCGGCCTGACCGGACTGTCCGGCCCACTTCGACCGGAGTGTCTGCCCGCCGACCGAATCTGGTCCGAGTCAGTTTGTATCAGTTTGAGTCGTTTGCGTTTAGTTTTGGTTTCTGGTCGTTCCAGCCGCCCTTATAAGCTATGGGACGACCTCTAGTTAGGGTTTAGATCACGTTAAAATATTTTGGAGTTGTTTCTTTCATAGAACATCTGGAATTACCCTGTGTTTAAATCTACCAACTATAATTGAGTGTGATTTGTTGTTCCATTGGGAATTAGTAGATTGCATACTACCATTTGTGGTCACGGCTGCGTTTGCAAGAGCGTGGTGTTATGAATATCCTACAAGGTTCGAGAGCTGTTGCATTGGCATCAGGGATCGAGCGGGAGAGTTCATAGCTACAGACTAGTTATCTATCATCTACCATCATCACCGCCATCCGCTTACTGAGAAGATCGGGACACCCCATATCACCTGTGTGACCCTATCGTACATGCACAAGTATGATGGAAGGTTCATACACGAAGTCCCTAACTCCCTGGTTTGACCGTTTACGGTTGCATGCGATAATACCAAGAAAACATTTGAATATTTTATTTTTTTGAGAGTAATCCCTTTTGTACTTTGGACCTTTTCCTTTCTTTTGTCATGTCATGAACCTCTCATTAATTAATATAAGCGGCAAATCTTTTGCCTTAGTTAAAAAAATCTCAAAAAATGGTCCTATGCCGACGACATAGCTAGGTAAGTGTCTAGGGATAAGGTAAGTGGCTCCGGGCCCATGCACCCAAAAAAGGAACCTACTACCGAGGAGGGGAAAATCTTCATTAAGTCTAACGGCGTTGAGTAAGTGGCAATACTAATTTGGAACATGTAATTTTAGTTTTGGTAATAATAATTTGACATGTACTAATGTTTAATTATTGTGCAGTAATTGGGCATATCCTAGGGGGGGCATATGCCTAATATCTTGGTTGGAGTCCTGATTAGGAAGTTTTGGCCGGGCTTGTACAGCGTGGTCCCCGGTGGTGAGTAGAAGCTTGCTCTCCGTTGGGCGGACTATGAGACCGCCGAATGCCCGGGCTGCGGGAAAGCTTCTGACGCTGTGATCACCAAATTTTGGGCAAGGAATACTTCTCGAGTTTCGTTCATAGTTGATAGCCCCGTCGATGAGGGCGTTCGAACGGATCGATGGAACAGGGCCCCCGAATTCCAGGGCCCCCAAATACCTGCAGCCCAGTAGTCAGGCTGTGAGGCGCAGCCATTTCCTTATTCATGAGGCCCAGTGACTTTCAATCGCTGGAGGGTTGTTGGGTTTCCGATCGGGGATAGATCGATCGATCCATCTCCCGTCCGGTGCTCCCATAGATCATGTTCGACGCGACACCCGCATTCGGTTTCTATTCCGCCAGTCTGCCCAGGTCGATCTGGCGCTCGCGTAGTCGGGTCACGCCGGCCGGTCGGCGTGCCTTTCCTAGCTTCCCTCTAATCCTCTTCCTGTCGAACTGTCCTATAAAGGCAAAAACCAGCCGCAATCCAGATCGATCGCCGGGCTTGGATTGGACCCTTGGATGGTTGGACCTTGGACTTGGACTCTTGGTGCACAGAGCAACGCGCAACAAATCAATTTCATTGATTCAATCGGCACAGACAGCAGCTACTAGCCTGTTACGTTCTCAGTCTCGGTCCTTCCCCTCTCTCAAAAGTCTCAAGTTTAAAACTAAATTATTTTGCTCATTTATTCATCTGTAAAACAGGATAAATCATCAGGAAAACAAAGTATCAACATTTAGTGCTATATTTACTTTTTTAGAATGAATAATTTATATAGTTTTAAATATTGTACGGAATAGCATATTTTGAAAATATATAAATATGCTTCGTTCGGTTTTTAGGCTTCGTTCGGTTTTCAGGGCTAGAAAACATAGGAAGCAAAAACTCCAAAAGAACCGGAAGATGCCACGGTTGTAAACCGGAGGAATACGAAACAAAGGAAACGGTTGAGCCATGGGCGTTCGGGCACTCCATGGAAATGGAATTTTTTATTGCGCTCGATTGCTCTCCCTCCCTTGGTACTCTGACAGAGGGCCCACTAATCTAGCTACACGGCAGAGTTTGCCTCGGGCCTCAGCGAAAACATGAGGTCCAACTAGATGTTTCATTTCCCTTAAAAAGTACAGGCTAGCGAAATACTCCTAAGGAATCGATCAAGTTATTCCTATGAAACGAACGTGACCACGGGAAAACTTACCGTAGGAATGGAAACCTGTGAAAATCCTTCACTTTTCATGTGAACCGAACGGGGCCTTAGTAAACATGTGATTTCGTTTTACTACTAATTATTGAGTTTGTAATTTTTTTTGCCCTTTTTATAAGTCGCACTGGACCCCCCAAATCCTGGAGACGGGGTTGATAGTTGATGACTCCATCGTGCTAACTCATGGCTCTCACAATTTTTTATGCATGATTGAAGGCCTATTACAAGGTGCTTCTAGAGGATGAGGCCACATTAGACACGACTTTGTTGGCGGCTTTCCATAAGTTCATACGGTAGTAGTGGTACAATGAAAAGCATATGGCCATGAATCACTTCATGTCAGAGCAGGGTGAGAGTGCCAAGAAGGAAGACAATATCAAGAAGCCGCCTAAGATGATGTTGGCTAATTATATGTCGGTAAGTAAATTGTCACTGAGATTCTATGTTACTGCTAAGTTGCAATTGCATTATCTGTGTTTCAAATGAGTATTGATTTTGCAGGTTATGCCCCAGTGGACCAATGAGAAAGAATACGCATGGGAGGCATTGGCTATGAGGTGGCTCAGGGAAGACACCGAGTTCAAGATCGTGAGCGAGCGGAATAAGGCAAACCATGGCAGCGAGAGAACACACAGTGCGGGAAACCACAACTATGATATCTTTAAGGAAAAGCTGGTATATATATACATGGAACAACCTGCATTTATTCCGCCTCATCTTCCTACTTGATACGCATACCATTTCTTTGGCGATATAGGAGGCTAATATAGGGGGCTTGTTTCCGACATTTTAGCCTGGCAGAAGATGCACCAGAAGAAGGTCGGTCTAAAGGAGCCTCAACCCTCGCTTCCCGAGTACTTCGGTGCTACCAAAGATGACTTGAGGAAATACTACTTGACGGTCCGGGATTTTCATCCGGAAGTGGATGACCCCATTCAGGGGGAGACCAACGACATTTTGTTGATCGTGGCGGGGAACGATAGGCAGCATGGCCGTCACTGTATTCTTAATGCGGTGACCAAGCCTACCACGAATCTCACGCGTATCAAGACTACCCTCACTGCTGACGCCCCCTCTATCCCGCATGCTCGACGGCCGCGTCGATCCACTGATATAAGTTTTTCTCGTTTTCATCCTCTTTCTGATATTCATTCATGAATGGCTAAATTGACGAGATTCATTATTTTTGAAATCGTAGCCTGAGTTGAACATGGCCTACGATTAAGCTCACGCGGACTATAAGGTGGTCACTCAGGAGTGGCATAATAGGAGTGATGCATACGACGAGTACCAAGATTACATGAATGAGATAAGTTTTGACCTTTATTTTTGCAAAAGATGGTAAGTCCCACTTCCCCTAGCTAGTTTGAACATTTATTTCTGCAATGCCTCATATCTAAAGGATCTTGCAGTTGTTCAAGATGTTTATGGCCACTGGAGAGCGGGATTCGGCACCAGTACCAGAACGAGTACCTAGGCCGGGGCCATTCCCACCGATGCCATCGAGGGAATCATTCGCTCGCACCTACTACGCAGGGACCTCGGTAAGTTCTTTTGTCAAACCACGTGTTACCCTACTCCTCTCTAGGCCAACGTACCTCGCAGGTTGCTAACTCTTGCTGAAACATGTAGGGAACGGGATATTCCGGGAACCAACACTTTGGTCGTGCTTCTCCCACGTCGGGTTCATCCGCGAGATCACACCGCTGCACACCGGTGGTCTTTCTCCTCGTGCTTCTCCTCGTGTCACGTCTAGCCTGCTTCCATTGGTGATTCTACGGTAGCTCGACGTAGGTCGGCTGTTCTCGAGCCGGAAGATGTTGGGTTGTCAGGTTAGAGCTAGGTGTAGGGTTCTCGGGTTAGAGGTACATGTCGGGCTCTAGGGCTTTGTATGCACTTGATGATGATACTACTCCCTTCGTTTCAAAATATAAGATGTTTTAGCTTTTGTGAAGAGAGTGTATCTAGACCACTTTTAGTGTATAGGTTCAGATTGAACATGAGTGAATCTACATATTAAAAGAGGTCTAAATACACTCCTTTCACAAAAATTAAAACATCTTATATTGTGAAACGGAGGGAGTACTTTAGATGATGATTATCTTGCTATGTATGATGATCTAGCTATGTGTATGATGATGATCTTACTATGTATGATGATCTTGTTATGTGTATGATTATGATCTTTTTGCTGTGATTTTTCTGTGATTTTTGCTGCAAATAAAATAAAAAAACTGGTAACCTCTATGCCGACGGCGCAGGCTTGCAATTTGGCGTACCGCAGCGTCTATACCGATAGCTTACCCTACCACGCGGCAGCCTGGCCTGGCCCAGTAACTAGGTCTATGCCGACCGCGTAGCCTGTCATGTGGCAGCCTCCGTGGCCCAATGACAAGGCCTAGGCTGACAGTAAGCCTAGCCCTTAGCCTGTCCAGTTCAATCTGAAACTCTGGATCATTTGAACGGCAGAGGTAAAACGAAGCTACCTTGATGCCCAGATTCATGTGAGGCAATATCAGCATTTCTTGTCCCTTGGTTGGTGCTTGCCTCGTAGAAAGGCCCTAGCGAATGCACGACGGATCATGCGATGCGACAGTGCGCAAGGGATCGAGGAGGAGGAGAACATGCATGGGCGTTGGCATGCACTGCATCTGTGCCAACCGGGTCACCACTCGAGATCCAAAATGCAACAGCACCTAGAAAACCACTCGGCTTTTCAACCTTTCCCCACGTCGCCTTTTGGTTTTGCAAGACACATCACCCTCCCTATCCTGTGGCCAGTGCCAAGTGGTGATAGATACTTCGTGGTAGTAGTTCACAGCTCCTTTTACTCCGGCGCGGCGCGGGGCGGTGCGGTGCGGTGCGGATCGAATCACAGGGGAGTTAATGGGCGATCGGTGCCATCAGAATCCTGCAACTCGGCCTTGCCGTTTACAGCAAGCAAAGAGACCGTATACCAAAGTTTCAACCTACACCTCTACTAGCTTTTGACATTAATCGCATAGCATCACGATGTTGCCTATCGGAATTGCTAAAGCTTGAAGGAAAGAATAACTAAGCCAGAGTCATCACGACGGCTATAGATATAACTCAAATCTGGTTCCTGGTCGAATTTGGTTCCGCACCTCCGGTTTCTGTAACCAGCCTCGGTAACTTAACCCGCGAGGCCAATAGTACTGTAAACAAGCTCAGCTAGGACTACTGCTTTTATAAGAAAGGGGTTACTGCTTGCAGTTAATCAACCAAACGGTCATACTCATAAATCTTGGTTAGAGTACATCGGGGCCATGACATGAGAAGTAGGAGTACTACACAAGTACAGAACCATCCTCTTCTGTCCCAAAACAAATAGAGAGGCAGTGAATTATGTCGGTTCAGTACAGCTACTGTACACAACATAGGTTATTTGGGTCATTTCAATTTTATTTGAGAATCATTTGGGTCATTTCACATGGGCCGCAGGTTTTTGGAGAACCCATCGTAACAGACCGTGTGATTGCCCCTGCCGTCTGAAGCGCTCCTAATTGGGCCGACATTCAGCGCGGCTCATCAACGCACACTTTTCTCATGTAATTCAAAATCAGAATTCTCAACGAAAAAAGTAATTCAAATTCTATATATGTACTTTTATAAATCAATTTACTACTAAAAATATGTGTGCCGTAAAAATATAAATATTTACATATGTCAAAATGTATATATCTTAGTAAATATGTGTTATAAAAGTCGTTTCTATAAACAATAAAAAATAGCATACAAAAAAAAAGATGCTCACGGTATAGAAGGCATACATTTTTTGTGAGTATTTCCAAAAATATGTACATATTTTCAAGAAAGGAAAATGAAACGAAAGAAAAGTAAACAAGAAAAGGACAAAAGAAAAGGTGAAATAAAAAAGACCACCAAAGAAGAAAATAAGTGAAACAAAAAATCAAAAGAAAGGAGGGAAACCACACAAAAAATAAAAAATAGAACCAATTTGTAACAAAAAACAGCCAAACACATGAAACATGAAACAACGAGCCCCGAAAGAGAATGTGTTAGGCCCATACGCGCAAGGGAGAGGGTACATCGAGCTCCCGTAACTACCGCTTTAAGAGGTAAATATGATATCCCCTCAATTTCAAATTCAAAAGTGAGCCATTATAAACTAAAATAATCCAAACTAGTCTGAAGTTCCTGAAAACAAAAAGTGAGCAATGACTCATATGGAAGACTTGCGCCTTCCTCGAAGAAAAGTAAGCCTAGGATACCCAATAGGGTTCAATATTTGGACCAAGCGTTGGTGTATCATACATTTGCATTCATGCACGACTCACTCGGAAAACTATTGTCCACGGTACATGAGGTGTATGATAATACAAAAATTATCCGAGTAACCTTCAATTAGTCTTCAAGACCGGCGCCTAACAACATGCCATCACAAAACAAAACAAAAGCGGTGTGATATCCTCCTCACATTTATTCTGGGACATTGTCCCCGAGTTTCTCCCTGGACCAGACACCATAGTCATCTTGAGATATCGAGTGAGAGAGAACGCATAAGAACTTGTGTGGTTGGAGCGATCCCTCATCATCAAAATTTTCTAATGTTGTTTTTTGCATTGTTGCTGAAGGGTTCCGCAGCAGAAAACAAAAAAATCCTAACGACGAGAACGACATAGACAAGATCTATCTATGTAGATGTAAAGTAACGAGAGAGATTCGGTATCCATGCCCTTGAAGATCGAAAGCGGGATTATGTTCTCATTCAAACATTGCCGATATAGTTGAACGGCGTAGCCAAACTTAAGGTCGAGTAGGCGTCCAAGCGACGAGCACCACAACTGGCGGTGCCTACAAAGTTCTACACACGTTTGGTGTAGAGGCGTCTCCCGGGTTCCGGTTCAGCGAAGCAACGGAAGAAAAAGATCCAAGCCGATTTTAATGACACGACGGTGTGTGTATGATGGAGAAATCTCTATCTTGTTGTGCATGTTCCAAACTGGGAAACTCACGTGAGAGAGGGAGAGAGAAGAAAAAAGCCAATTGGTTGATTGAGGAGGGAGGGTCCTCCTTACTTTATATAGGGGGAAGGGGGGGGAGTACCACTACCAAGGAAGTCTTGGGGTGAGACTAAACAAAGAGTAGGAGGTGGCCAGCGGTAAGGGTGGGCCCCACCCACGTGCCATGGCCGGCGGGAGGTGGGGCCCACCCACGCGCCTTGGCCTCCGTTGGAAGGTGGCCCCTCATGGGACCTTCCCCTCCGAGAAGGCCCATATACGTGGGCTGCTCTTTTAATTTATTAAATAAATACATTTAATCATTAATTCATATAATTAATATTAAATACATATTATTTAATTCCTTTCACTTCGAAACTCCTTTCGAACCCCTCTAAACAACTTTGGATTCTCCCGAAACGATTCCGGTTCTCTATTTCTCTATTCTCTTACAATCTCAAATCAACCCTAAGCGTCTCTACCCTTAAGTGTGCCATCTTTACGGTACGGAAATATGCGTACATGATCGATACATATATCCGATCAATGACCAACAACGGGACCTCTAAACCCATGACGGACCCATGCATTCCATGAATAACTTGATCGCTTGAACCTTAAACGTCAAGTCTCATTCTCTTTGCTCTTCGATAATTGGTAGTGATTAAATATGATCTCACGATCAAATGAGTGAGTTACTACGTTTTACTAGATATCGCAATGTTAAACTTTGTGACTGGATCTCATTGCAACAATATGGTTAGGTGTGTGGCCATCACATCATTCATCTAATGACATGACCCGTTGTCAATTGACATAAATATCCATGACCGACAAACCTTGATCATTAGTTGAGCAATGAGCTAGTTTGGGACTTAGTTTGTTTACACACCACATGTGTATTAATGTTTTCGCTTAACACAGTTATAGCATGGTATAAAACTATTATGAACATATGAGAATAATAAAACTATCTTTATTATTAGGCTCTAGAGCATATCTCCAATAGTTGCAAGCTTTGGCTTCTATGGTGCATACTTGCAATGGTTTTTCTCAATAATTGAGTAGGGATGTATTGCATATAAAAATTAATCTAATGCATAGATGTGTATGAAATAGGGCAACTTGTTTTTTCGATTGACCACGAGAAGAACCTCGTGGTGATACAACTATGTTACAACATGAGATAGACATTATATGTGAGATTCTTTCTATTGCAACTGTTGAAAATTTGATCAATTTATCATAAGATTTAATCCATAAAAAAAATAGATAAAACATGACTAAAAGCATAGAGATAAAGCCATGCAATCTAACATAGAGAATGTAAATAACATGTCTAAACAGAATGATAGAAAAAGAAACATTATCTTAATAGAGATGGAATAAGATTACATACGTTGAAGAAGAGAAATCGTTTGCGTTGACATTGGTATTGGTGTTGGCATTTACATCAGCCATGTAGTCAAAGAGATTGTCGACATCAGGGAAGTAGTCGTTGTTGTTGTCTATGACAACATCCGTGATGAAGCTAGTAGTCACGCGTTGTCGTGGTATTGACACGGTAGATTCTACAGGGGTAGCTTATGTAGAGGAGGCAAGGCGACGTAAGAGAATCCGGGAGCAAGATTGGCACACGATGTATCCAGGTTCACGTCCCTTTGATGGAGGATCGCTACGTCCTGCTGTTAATCCAGTATATGATCATAGATTGTTTACATGGAGTCGCCGTAGACGGAGGGAGAGATTAGATCTAATATGACGTACCCTATGGGGTGCCCCTGGTGGCTTTATATATGTAGCCAGTTTGGATTTACAAGTGTTTTGGTGGGCTACATATTGTAGTCGCTATGTTGGGCCTTCAGTCGACGTGGCGTCTGGGTCTAGTATGCGTCTGTCGTCGTATTTAGCAAGTCGTGGAGTCGCCGTTGGGCTGACCTGGTCCAGTCGCTGGTTCTTGTGAACCCACTCGCCATGGCCGACTCCGCTCCGTGGGTATATCCCAATTGGTATTCCCCCATCAGTAGCCCCCGAGCGCGTCGGGGACTCGGCGATGACTTCAAGCCGTCGAATCGGCACAGGCGATTCCGGGATGGAGTCGATGGAGAGTTGTTGACGAGCTCCTGAAATGGAGAAATAGCTCATGAAGTAGTTCATTCTTCAATATGAGTCGACCCATCGGGCGAGTCGCCATTGGACGAAGTCGCCATTAGAGGCCACCAAGTCGCTGATGAAGAAATTGCCGAGTCAGCGCAGGAGACTCCACGATAGGTGAGACCGTGACAGCGAGTCCGCGAGGGAGAGTAAATGATGGAGAGTCCTCGAGCATGGCGAGTCTGCGAAGGCAAGTCCCCGAGCATGGAGAATCTGCAAGGGCGATGAGTCCACGACATGCGAGGTGAGTCCCCGAGTATGGAGAATCCGCGAGGGCAAGGAGTCCACGACACGAGAGCCCGCGAGTGGCGAGTCCGCGATGGGAGAGTCCCCGAGCATGGCGAGTCCGTGTGGGGCGAGTCCACAAGGGGAGAGTCCCCGAGCATGGTGAGTTCATGTGGGGCGAGTCCACGAGGGGAGAGTGTCCGAGCATGGCAAGTCGCTCACCCGATGTTGGTAGGGAATGATTGCGTTATTTTTATTAGCGAGTCTGTCGTCTTGTCCCGAGGGGCTAGTCGCATGGCGACTCCAAAGATGGCTCTCAGTTGGGTGTTCTTCCTGGACGATCTGAGGCTAGGTTTGCGAGTCCTCGTCCGCAATACTTGGCCGTGCGAGTCGCGTTGTCTAAGGTTGAGGAGGACATCATGTTGTTTGTATAACACTGCCATTTATCTTGACCTGAAAGGTCAGTCGAGCAACACGACTCCAATGATGGCTCTTGGTTAGCATTTTTCGTGGACGATTCGAGGCTTGGTTTGCGAGTCCTCGTCCGCACTATTTGGCCATTACGAGTCGCTTTTTCAAAGGTTGACACATGCGAATTGATTTTCCCCGAAGGGAAGAGAGGCCAAGTGGTGAGTCCATGCAGCGTGGCATGCGACCCTCTCTGGCGACTCGTATGATGAGGGGCCCTTAGTAGGCGCGTCATACGTATTCGACATAGCAGAAGTACAGTCACACTTTGGCATAGTCGACGCGGCGGTCATAGAGTCGATGCGGTGGACGGGGGTCATGCTATGTGAATTCGACGCGGCCGACATGAGGTCAACGTGGCGGATGGAGGTCGCGCTATGGTGAAATCGAAGTGGTGGACATGGTGTCAACATGGCGGACGTAGGTCGCGCAATGATGAAATCAACGCGGCGGCCACAGAGTCGACGCGGCGGACAGAGGTCGCGTTGTGCGAAGTCGACACGGCGAACACGGGGTCGACGTGGCGGATGGAGGTCACGCTATGGCAAAGTCGACGCGGCAGCCACAGAGTCAACGCGGCGGACGGAGTTCGCGCTATGCAAACTCGACGCGGCAAACACGGGGTCGACGTGTGATGACCCACAAGTATAGGGGGTGTATCGCAGTATTTTCGATAAGTAAGAGTGTCGAACCCAACGAGGAGCAGAAGGTGCTGGCTAGTGGTATGGATCAGGAATTCTCTGCAAATACTTAGCAAACGGATTTTTAGGGGTTTTCGATAAAGCAAGTAAACAAAATTTGAGTCCCCGGACTCGAATCCGGAAAAGTGCTGGTGTAATTCGACTCAGGCCACGGAGGTCTTACAGGAGTCGAATTCTAGTTATATGGGTGTGAGCACTTGACGCGTCCATCAATACATGTTCATCGTGCCTGTGTGCACAGATATGTTTCTGGTAGTGCATAGTTAAATGCGTTGCCAGGCCTTATTCAGGTCTTACCTTCACGCCATAGGCGCGGCATCCGAATTTTATCATCGCGGAGACGATTCGGATAACCCAAGAGCCTTGATATCTTTGTAGGGGAAAATTGAGGCGGTGTCGCCATGAGTTTTGAGTGTGGATGTTATCAACACATAGTTTTTGTTTAAATAATCATAGGGTGCGACCAGCTCCTATGGGAGTAACCCAGTGCTGGTTGAGTCGAAGACTCGGGGACTAAAACTTCTTGTTGTTGTCGTCTTTTGCTTCTTGTTCGGTTGATAACTTGAGCGGTAGTAAAACACCTTCTTGTTGCTATCGTCTTTGCTGCTTGTTTCGATCGATGACCCGTGGTGCAAAAATATTTTTGTTGATGTCGTCTTTTGCTACTGTTTAAGCTCCCTATGGGAGTAACCCATGTTCATAATCGAACTGTGTTTGGTGGTTGGGTTTGCCTTTTGTAATTGTCCATGTTCTGCAAAAGAAAAGAAAAATCATAGGGTGCGGCGGTATCCTATGGAGTAACCCGAGTGCTCGGTGGAGTCGAAGACTCCAGCAAGGAAAAAATAGTCGAAGTTCTCCATTGCATAGCCTTTTGGTGACGTCGTCTTGGCCTTATATGACCTTAGTTGCCGCGTGGTTTTGATGGGACGTGACGAGCTATGGGTCCCACTTTCTGACTTTGATTTGACTGGGCGTGCGTAATCTTATTTTTAACTGTGCCTCCTCGATTTCCGCGCGTAATGGTAGAAGTGGGGGGACGGTTCATGCTTCCTCTTCTCCACGTGTCCTCCGCGATGCGTGCCATGCGTCCAATAGGGTTTTTGTCAGCCGTTGGATTGCATCTTCCAGGGGTTAAGTAGCGATGCCGCAGCGGTAATTTTCCCATCTGTGTTCTTTCTTCCTTTGCTGCCATCGCCATTGCCCTTTGCTTTCCTGCTTTCCTCTGTGCCCACCTGCTCTACGACGCTGGACCAGCTTCGTTCGTTCCCCAGCTATTTTCATCGCCGCCGCGCAATGGCGAAGAAGAAGGGAGGCGCTGCCGCTGAGTCCACGGCCACCCTCGTTGCAGCGAAGAAGAAGGGTGGCTCCGCTGCTGCGGCCACCAGCGCCGCCGCTGCCGGGAAGAAGAAGGTCGCGGGCACCCGCGTGACTAATGGCGCTTGGTGCCCCTCCATCATCAAAGCGTCGGATCTCCGTCTTCTTCGCCAAGACGGAGTGATCTCTGCATCAGTCGCCGATTCGTGCGTCCCCAGCGGTGAGACCGTTCCTGTGCCTCCTGCTGGTTATCGAGTGATGTTTCTTGCATTCATCATTCGCGGTCTTTCCTTGCCTCTTCACCCCTTTCTTCGGGGTCTTCTTTGTTTCTATGGGCTCCAGCTCCATCAGCTGTCCCCAAATTCTCTCCTCCACATTACTTGCTTCATCACCCTCTGCGAGTGCTGGCTCGGAATCGAGCCGCACTTTGGTCTTTTCAAACGTATTTTTAAATTGAAGCGTCAGTCCGCATCTGGCTCTTTGGTTTATGACGTAGGTGGTTGCGGAATACATGTTGATCCATCCGCCACTTACTTCGATATCAAGCTCACCAAGTCCGTCTAGGGATGGAGGGACAAATGGTTTTATGTGCGCTACCAGAAGGCCAAGGACGAGCACTTTGGTCTCACACCTTTTGATCCCGCGACTCCCTGCAAGAAGATGCGTTCTTGGAAGAACGTGATCATGCCTTCCGAACTCGCGGAGACAGACGTGTTATATCAGCGCGTCTGTGACCTCGAGAGTCGCATAGGCGCAGAAGAGGGAGGCTGCGCCCTTGTTAGGACTTGGCTGTGGCGTCGCGTCCAGCCTCTCCAGGCCAGGGTCCATCCCATGTTCCAATGGGGTGGCGCTGATGATCCCACTCGCGTGTCTGCCGATGGCATGTCCACGAGTGAGGTAGATAAGAGGGTACGACTGGTCACGAAGTATACCCTCAAGGATGTGCTTCCGAACGAGCCAGTCGTTCCTCCTTTCGATGCTTTGAATCCTCCTCCTGAGGTATGGTTGTGCTACGTAGTAGCGTATTTTCTCGATTGCGTCTTCTGTTGCTTATCTGTTTTATTTTTGTATGCAGGAGTGGGCGGTGTCGCCTTGCATGCCTCCCCTCCCTGAGGGGATTATTCCTCGTGAGGCTGTGGAAGAGGACCAGTCTGAGTCGACTATCCCTTCCGATGTTGAAGAGGAAGCCCCCGATTCCGAAAGTCCGGATACTCGCAAGCATTCGCGTAGCGAGGATTCCGACGCGTCGACTCCTTCCACTCCAGGGGGCGCGGCTGTTGGTGCGGAGTCGCCAATTCCCGTCGTTCCTGTGAGGGTTGTGGCACCGTCATCTCGCAAGAAGATGCGATTGCCCAAGGAGTCTTCGTCGGAGTCGACGGAGGCCACATTTGATCTTGATAGATTTGACTGGTAAGTTTGCTAGTAAATTCGTTCGACACTTGTTTTCTTCTTGTTGGCTTTTCCCTGTAGTTTCCTTATCTGAGTGCGGATTTTGTCTTGTAGTCAAGAGGCGTCGTCATCTTCTGGTGACGTCGAATTTTTGAAGGAGTCAGGAGTCGCGACCTCAAAGGCCAAGATATAGGTCGAGCGTGCTCCTTCTCCTCCGGCGGCGGCCCACTCCGGGCACAATTCTTCGAGCTCTCCTCACGTAGGGGAGCATCGAGTAGTAGCTCGGACGATGGTTCAGCAATCTTCTTCGGAGTCGCTGGAAGACCATGTAAGTATATATCTCTCTCTCTCTTTTTTTTTTAACCTGGCAGTCAACGCCCTTTGTTGCCTTCTGCTGATTCCTTGTTTTGCACGACAACTCCTTGTCAAGGAAGCCGCGTAGGTGGCGGAGCAGGTGATGGCGATAGGTCGCCAGCATGCGATTCTGGAGAAGCGCCACCGCGTGGTCGAGAGTGCGTGTTCTATACTTATTTCTTGTCATCTTCTCTGCACATTGGTATCATCATTGTGACCAAATTTTGGTATCCTATAGCTGAGCATAATGCTTTATTGCATGACGTCGCCACGTTGGAAAAGACTCTGGCCGCAGCTGTGAAGGGGCGCGACAAGGCAATTGCGGCTCGTGATGAAGCCCAGAAGCGCGAAGAGGATCTACGTGCCTTCTTTGCGGCCAGGGAGAAGTTGTTCGAAGAGCAACTGTTCTCAGTCGCCAAGGCCCTCTCAGGTACCTTTACTTGGCGGATATTTTTATTGATGTTCTTCTCTTCTTCTGCGGCGCTGGTGGCATTCAGAAGTTCGATCCGTGTGTGTTTTTTGGTGTGGATGCTGGTGGCTTGAGTTTTGATCCACGAGTCCTTGGTCATGATGACGCTCTGGCGGGCGCGGTATCTGCGGTCGAAGACCGTAGTGCCGCTGTCCAAAATACGTTGTCCAAAGCCAAGGCCACCCTGAGTCGCCTCCGGGAGGAGCTGATGCCGAAGGCGGAGCTTGTCGACAATGTCGAGGAGCTGGTGGAGTCACTCGCTGGGGGTGTGCATGCCATGTACAAGAACTCCCTCTGCGCAGCTGGCGCGACCATGTCGCTAGCCATGGTGCAAGCCCACGGAGTCGAAGTGGATCCCTCAGCGGTGTCAAAGACAATGCCTGTTGGCGCGGATGGTTAGCAGGTAGTGTTCGCTCCCTTTGCGACTGCCTGTGCCAAATATGGCCATTCCTTGATAAACACCGTTGCCAAGTATTCGGAGGAGCTCAATCGCGCCAAGAAGGCGTAAAGCTTGACCTCGGGGCGGCGGAAAGTCGTGGCATCGATCGCCACGGACTTGATGAAGCCCCCGAAGTCCTCGAAGTCGAAGAAGCCAGCTGCTCCGTAGTTAGTTTCGTGTAATAGCTGATGAACTCGCTCTTTTGATTGTAGCTCATGCCTGTTGGTGGATGTGTTTGTACATACTTTTATTGATCCTGAATGCATCTGTTACTTTTGGCTTTTGAGTTGGTCGCCTTATTTTTTACGGCTTGATTTTGGTAGGGTACATCAAGTGGCCTGTGGAACCCTGGACTCGCCATCTTTTGAGGATGCAACGGCACCATCTTGCTCCAGTAGAGGAGCTTTCCTTGCTTCGTGACTTCGTGATCGCGTTAAGCGGTGGGCGTGAGTTGCCCGTGATCCGTGGTAGCGCCGATGTGGAAGTCAAAGGCTGAAAAAAGCCGCCGTCATGAGCAATATCTGCTTGGCGGTGGCCTTATCGCGACCAGTTTAAATGTTAGTTTGCTCATCCTCATCTTTTCCTTTGTAGTTAATCGCGATGGTACGTTGTACTCATGCCGTTGATCTGCCGTGTAGTTGTTAGCGCACACCGTCCGCGGGAGGAGAGAGATAGGATTGCCATCCGCCTTCATGATCTTACTCAAGAGCAACTTCAAGAGAGTGGATACTTCTGGGTAGATCATGATCGTGCGACTGCGTTAGCGACCCTGCAGGATCGCGCCTCGCGAGTCATGCTCTTTCTGAAGAAGTCGCAGTCGTGCCTGAAGAACATTTACCGGGCGATGTTCCCGTTGGATGATACTCCATCAAGCCTGCTGGCCCTTTTGACGAAATTTCAAGATATGTCCGCGGTTCGCGAGTGCGTGAGGCAGGAGCTAGTGGCTGGTGCTAAGGCCGTGCTCTCTTTGGTGCGTTTGCACAGGCCGGACGTGGATGTCGCCGCCATTGCATCTGGGCCATCGATGCCACCTGCAAGATCTTCCTGGAACATGGTGCCGCATTATCAAGCGCTAGATCGTCCAGCCGAGGAAATTGTCGACTTCTTCGAGGAGCAAACTAATGTTCTTCTGTTGCAAGGGTAGCCGAATATGTATCCTGCATGCAAGTGTACTGGTGTTGTAAAGCTCATATATAATTTTGTAGATAATTTACAAATAGCTTTTAAAAGCGTGGGGTGCGTTGCACTTATGCGAGTCTTTTTCGTTAGCCTGGTCATCTTTTGTATCTTTCCCCTATCAACCTGTCAGCTGCGTGGCAGCTAGGTTGTGTTTATGTTTAGGGGTTCGATTGATGTGCCAGCTACTCAGGATGTCGCATTTATTGTTCGAAGAACATATGTATATAGGGTATGCGCCAGTATGAAAGTTGACAAGAGAAAAGAGAGCACGGAGTTTTGGGGCACTTAGCTTTCATTTATTCGGAGAACAATACGTAGTACAATGTGCGGCTAAGTAGCCTTGGCTGAGTAGCCTTATTTGCGATTTAAAAGTAAAGAAGAAACGACTAAGGATAGAAGCGTCGCAGTTGTGCGACGTTCCAAGGGTTGGAGTATGCGACTCCTGTTTCTAAATCTTGAAGGCGATAGGCGCCACCTGGGATTACTTCTGTAATCACGTATGGTCCTTCCCAGGGGGACTCGAGTTTGAGATGCCCCTGCTGCTTCAGTCGCAGGACCAGGTCACCTTCGACAAAGGATCTTGGGCGAAGCCTTCTGCTATGGTAGTTGCGCAGGTTCTGCTGGTAGATCGTAGATCTTTCTGCGGTGATTTCTCTTGCTTCGTCAAGGAGGTCGACGGAGTCTTCGAGTGCGAGGGATGACTCCTTCTCGCTGTAGGCGACTACGCGACGCCTGCACTTCGCATAGGGTAATAGTGCCTCTGCTCCATGTACCATGAAGAATGGTGTGTAGCTGGTGGCGCTGTTTGGAGTTGTTCGTAGGCTCCAGAGTACGGAATGCAGTTCGTTTGGCCAGCAGCCTGTGGCTTGTTCGAGTGGTCGTAGGAGTTGCTTCTTGATGCCGCTACAGACGAGCCCGTTTGCCTTTTCCACCTGACCGTTGGTCTGTGGGTGTCTTGACGAGGCATAGCTGATGTTGATCCCGAGTTCTCACGAAATCCTGGAACTCCTTGGATGTAAAGTTCGTTCCATTGTCTGATAATCTTTGTGTGGCACTTGAAGCGGTGAGCGATGGACTTGAAGAACTTGACTGTGCGTCGATTGCTTGGTCAGCATGGCCTCGATCCACTTGGTGAACTTGTCGATTGCGACCAAGAGGTGACGTAGCCTCCTTGTGAGGACCTTGGAAGTTTGCCGACCATGTCGAGTCCCCCAGGCGAAGGGCCGTGCCAATGGAATAGGCCGTAAGCCGGCGCTGGTGCGTGTGGTTTGTCCACGAATCGCTGACAGGCGTTGCACTTTTGGACTATATCTTTGGCGTCGCGCATGGCCGTGGGCCAGTAAAATCCAGCTTGTAGAGCTTTGGCGACGAGGGCGCGGCTGCCGGCGTGGTGCCCGCAGGTTCCTTCATGGATGTCAAGGAGGACTGCTCTTCAATCGGCTAGGGAGACGCATCGCTGTAACACGCCTGTGATGCTACGTTTATACAGTTCGTTGTTGATAACGGCGAATGCCTTGGAGCGTCGCGTGATGTGTCGTGCATCTGTCGGGTCGTCCGGTAGGCGTTTGCTAAGGAGGTACGTGATGTACGGCTACGTCCAGGATTGTTCGATCATCATGACGCTCATTGGCCCCTCGAGTCCTATGTCGAGCTCCAAATCATCGATTGGTGTTGGCTCATTGGGTGGCGTAGCCCCCGAGTCCGTTGCTACGTTTGTTTTCTTCTCTGTGGCCTTCGGCTTGATGGAGCGTTCGCATATGCGCTCGAGAAATACCCCAGGTGGTATGGGTGCACAGGTAGAGCCTATGTTGGCGAGTGCGTCCGCCTCCTCATTGTTTTCGCGACCTATGTGTCGCAATTCGCAGCCGTCGAAGTCTCCTTCAAGTGTGTCGTAGAGGTCGCGGTACGCGATCATGTTGTCGTTTAGTGCGTCGCACTCATGCATTGTTTGGTTTACGACCAGCTTCGAGTCGCCATGTATGATTAGCCTCTTTGCGCCGCAGGCTTTTGCCATCCTCATCCCGTGTAACAGGGCCTCGTATTCAGCCTCGTTGTTTGAGGCTGTGAACTGAATTCGCAGGACGTACTTCAGCTTGTCCCCTTGAGGTGATGTCAGTATGACACCTGCTCCTGCTCCATATTTTCTCTTGGACCCATCGAAGTGCATTGTCCAGAGGTAGGACATGTCTGGCTTGTCCGAGAGTTGGTTTTCCATCCAATGTATGAGGAAGTCCGGGAGAACTTGTGACTTAATTGCGCCGCGCTTTTCGTATGTGATGTCTCGTGGAGACAGTTCGATTCCCCAAAGCGCGACTCGCCCTGTGGCGTCAGGGTTATTGAGGATATGCCCCAATGAGGCATCGTTGACTACCACGATTGGGTGTTCCTGGAAGTAGTGGCGCAGTCGCCGGACGGTCATAAAGACGCCATACGCCAGCTTCTGATAGTGCGGGTACCGCTGTTTTGTTGGCGTGAGGACCTCGCTGAGGTAGTATACGGGGCGTTGTACGCCGTGGACCTTGTTTTCCTCGGCCCGTTCGACGGCGAGTACTGTGCTAACCACTTGGTTGGTGGCGGAGATGTACAGCAGCAGTGGTTCCCTTTCTCGTGGAGTTACCAATACTAGCGAGGTGGATAGCAGGCGCTTGAGGTCTTCGAATGCTTCTTGCGTGTCGTTGGTCCGCTCGAATGTGTCGGTTTTGCGGAGGAGCTGATAGAAGGGCAGCGCCTTTTCTCCCATTCGACTGATAAATCTACTGAGGGCCGCGATTCGCCCAGCTAGTTGCTGAATGCCTCTTATGTTCTTTGGTTTCTCCATGGCCAGTATGGCCTTTATCTTTTTTGGGTTTGCCTCGATCCCTCTCGCGGAGATGAGATACCCGAGCAGTTGTCCGGAGGGTACGTCGAAGGCGCATTTGTCCGGATTGAGCTTTATCTGATAGCGATCGAGATTGGCAAAGGTTTCGCGCAAGTCGTCGATTAGAGAGGCTTCTTCCTTGGTTTTGATTACTATGTCGTTGACTTGGATGTTGCGACCAAGTTGCTCTTTGAGGCAGGCCTGCATGCACCGCTGGTACGTGGCTCCTGCGTTTTTTAGCCCGAAGGGCATTGTGTTGTAGTAGAACACGCCTAAGGGCGTTGTAAACACGGTCTTCTCCTGGTCTTCCTCCTTCATTCAAATTTGGTTATAGCCTGAGTAGGCGTCGAGGAAGCAGAGGCGCTCGCATCCATCAGTGGAGTCGATAATTTGATCGATCCGTGGTAGCGGGAAGTGATCTTTTGGGCAGTGCTTGTTAAGAGAAGTGAAGTCGACGCACATCCGCAGGATATCCGTGTCCTTTTTTGGTACTAGTACTGTATTGGCGAGCCAAGTGCTTTCCTTGATCTCGCGTATGCATTTTGCCTCGAGGAGTCTATTGATCTCCATTTCGACTGCCTGTGCCCGTGGCTCGACGATCGCTGATGTTGCTTGGGCCTTGCGTCGGGGTTGACGTTGAGTGCGTGCTTGGCGAATTCACAGGAACTCTGGCATGTCCGCAGGACACCGGTAAAATTTCCAGTGCTCATGGAGGAATTGACGGCGCGAGTTCTATCTTGAGGACTCAAGTTGTTGGCGATGAGGGCCGTTTTAGCGGGATCCGATGGATGGACCTGCACCTTCTTTGTGTGCACAGATGAGTCGAAGGAGAGATCAGGTGAGCTTGGCCTACTCAGGGGGGCAGACTGTTGTCTGTTGTTTCCTTCAGTCGTGCGAGTTCATCCTGCATGCCGAAGGACTGGGAGATTCTGTTGAATTCCCTGTCGCAACTGTCAGATCGCTCAAAACTCCCGTTGATCGTGATGACACCGTTGGGCCCTGGAATTTTCATTTGTAGATAGGCGTAGTGAGGTACTGCCATGAACCTAGCGAACGCGACGCGCCCGAGGATGCAGTGGTATTGTGAGGGCCAGTCGACAACTTCGAAGTCGATGCGCTCGCGCCGGAAGTTCTTCGGCGTGCCGAATATGACGTCGAGGTTGATTTTGCCCAGGGGGTATACGCCTTTTCCTGGGACGATGCCGTGGAACGTTGTGTCCGATGCCTCCAAGCAGGTTAGAGGGATCCTCATTGCTCACAAGGTGCTCGCGAATATGAGGTTAATACCACTTCCGCCGTCCATGAAGACGCGACTCATGTCGAAGCCCCCAATTTGCGCCTCGAGTACGAGGGGGCAGTGACCCGGGCGAGGTACTTGAGGTGGGTAGTCGCGTTTGTCAAAGGTAATGCACGACTCACTGCCACTGAGGTACTTAGTGGTGGGTGGTGGCGAGTGCGTGGCCAGATTGACTTGGCGAGTGATGGCCTTCTGCACCCTATTGGAGGGGCGCCCCTTTTGGATCATCATGGTACCCATGGCCCGTGGGTACGGTTCGCCTCCGTGGTGTTGGTCCGGTGCAGCTCCGTTCGGGGGTGGCCCAGGTGGTGGTGGTGGTGCGCCATGTGCCACGGCGCCTGGAGCGGTTCCGTAGCCTCTTTCGACCGTGTTGCGGTTCATCCGCACCAATCCCTCGTGTAGCTTGAGGAACTCACGACAGTCCTTGAGGAGGTGACTGGACTTTCTCTTGCCGTCATGCTTATCGATGTAGAAGTGTACCGTGCATGGTCCGGACAGTTTTTCTTCGATGGTGGTCGCGGTGCTTCGCCAGCGGTGCGGCGTTGCCATACTTGCGTGGTTTTCCCAGAGTCGCGATATCCGCCGCTATGGTATCCGCTGTTGCGGTTGTCGTCGCGTCTATCGGCGTAACCGGCGGCGACCATGTTGACGTCATCGCGATCGTCGTAGACGCGCATATGACGTTTGCCCCGGCGGTCGCGTTTGAGTTCTGCTTCCTCGTCAGAGTGAGCGCGGTTCTTCAGCGAATCTTCTCCATCAGCCCACCAGTTTGCGATCTCCATCAGGTGGTCGATGGTCTTGGGCTTTGAGCGTCCTAGCTCCTCCCTGAGTTCTATGCGGCGGACACCATCGTTGAATGCATCAATCGCGCGGTCTTCCGAGATGTTCTCCGCGGAGTTCTTGATGATGGACCACCTTTGGATGTAGGAGCGCAGCGATTCGCCAGATTTTTGCTGGTAGCATCTCAGTACTTCGATTGAAGCGGGGCGTTTGTATGTGCCCTTGAAGTTGTGTACGAAGGTGTAGACCAGCTCATCCCAGCTGCGAATGGATCCGCGCGGGAGGTTATTGAGCCATGCTCGGCCGCCTGGCTGCAACCTTTGCATGGCGATGCCAGTGCTGGCAGCCTGACTGAAGAGATGTGATCCTCCAGCCAGATCTTGCGGTCCTGTAGACCGTCAAATTTTGGGTTTTCCGATGGGAGTTTGAACCCTTTAGGCATTCGCTTCTGCCTGATGGATCTGCTGAAGCATCTGGCACCGCAGAGCTCTCCATCTTCTTCTTCCGAATCAGTCGACCGAGCACGTCGTGCCCTTGACTTGTCGATCTTGCGCTATGTGAGCTCGTCGCGTGCATCGTAGTCGCGATCGTGTCGTCGTGAACGGCGACGTCGAGACAGGTCGTGACTGTCGTCGCTTGATGAGGACGTGGAGTAGTGTTTTGCTAACGCTTTGCCCTTTTTGGGGTCTGGTATTGGTTCTTTGTCGAGGGCGGCCTCGATTAGCCCAAGGCCCGCGATCGTAGATCGGTGCATGGCCGTCCGAGGATCTCTAGCTGGTGGCTGGTTATTGAGAAGGTACATGGTGGTCGCCGTGACTGCGGCTTGCGGCGTTCTTGGAACCACGTTGCCTCTCGTGTCGACTGTCATAGAGCCGAAATCGAGCATTTTTGCGGCGTCTATGCGTTCTTGTTCGGTGAGGTGAGCCATCCGCGACTGCCTCTTCTTGGCGAGATGTTCGTTGCCTCTTGAGGAGGATCCTCCGTAGGAGGAGAGCCCAGCACGACGAAGGCTTGACTCGTCTGCCGCCTTTTTGCGCGCCTCAAGTTCCACGATTGCTTGTTTCTGGCGCTTGAATTCCTCCTTTAGGAGCCAGTGGTAGCCCATCAGTAGTTCTTGCGGAGACCCGAGGGGTAGAGGTGTACCTCGTAGGGCTTCGCGGTAGCGTTCCCACTCTTGCTCGTTGAGCCTGATCACGACGCGTTCGCCGGTTTGCTCGTTGATTATGGTAGGGGGTTCGACTGCTCCTCCATTGCCACCGTTGCCGCCGTTGGTGGCGTTGGGCGAATCGGGGCCGTTGCCGCGGTTGGCGGAGGTGTCGCCCGCGTTGATGACGGCGCACATGAAGTGATTTGGGAGGCTGTTGCTTCCACAACTTTCAGATCCGGAACCGTAGGTTCCTTCTTCAGTGGCTAGATCGTTTAGATCGGAGTCGCGACTGCTGTCACTTACCATGTTCCTGACCGCTGCTGGAGCATTGAGCTCGTTGAGGGTACCGATCGGTGGAGGGAACCATGATGCTGGGGCAATCGCCGGTGCCGTCGGCTGATCGGGCATGCGAAGCGTGCCCATCTGACCAACTTGGAAGCGGAAGCTCCCAATTGCCAGGCTGATTCCTTCGCCCACGGAGTCGAAGGCCGGGCGAGTGGCCGGCGTGTGGACGGTGAAGTCGAAGGCGCCGAAGAGCTGGTGAATCTCCACTGTTGCAGAGTTGTAGATCGCGTTCGATAGGGCCGAAGAAGCCGTGACATCAGCACTCCCAGTTCCCACAGACGGCGCCAATTGACGAGGGTTTAACTCGTCAATGCCCATTGTTATGGACTTGGGTTTTGGAGAAGGAGGGAGCGCTGGAGACATCTACCGGCTAGCAAACAAGCACACAGGGGACAAAGGATTTACCCAGGTTCAGGCCTCGTAGAGGTCCCTACTCCTGCTTGTCTGCTCGTGGAATTATCGAGGGAGTCGAAAGTTACAATGATGCGCAGATGAAATCTGGCGAGGGTTGCGAAAACTAGGGTTGCGTGTGTCGTCCTCGCCGCCCCCTCCTAGCCTTTATATAGATAGGCTAGGTCTCGGGTAGCAGGTCGAGTCGGTTACAAGTTAGGGTTTTCCCCTTTAAACTTTCTATCTTTAGCTTCTTCTTGTCCTTCAAGCAATTGAGAGTCCATAGGTTACTCGAGTCCCTCCATCCGAGCCTTGGCGACACCGTTGGCCTGTACGTATTTGGGCCGTATATACCAAACTCGAGTACCTGTAAGGTATACCCATGTCAGAAACTGAGCTCAATAAACATGGCCTCAGGTTTATGGAGTGAAGAGTCGATAAAAGAATATGGACAAGAAGCATTACATTCATCAAATACATAGATCATAATAGAAGACAACTCACTATTATATAACTAAACTTGCAATGAGTAAAGGAAACACAATAAAGATACATAGAGTAAATCATAATTGGTAATGGCAAACTTAGATCTTGGTCGAAGAATAGTTGATAATTTGCTGGAGTTCACAAATAGCTGGCTTTTCAATGATAGCTTTCAAAGTAGTAAACTTCAAGATAAGAGCAATGTGCAAAACAAGGAACATAAGAAACATGAATGCACAAATCATCATATGAATGAATGAAACACATCAACTCAAAATACTTGCTGAGATAGAAGGGAATAGGTTTAACTGACTCAACTACGAAGTAAAAGAAAGGGCCCTTCAAAGAGGGAAGCAGCGATTGCAAGTCTCATCAAGAGCTCCCAAAAATTATGATACTTACTAGATTTTAGCTCTCATTGCCCCTATCATAGGCATCTTTAGGTGATTAAGGTTAAAGTGAGGTCCAATCTGAGTTATATGCTTGCCAGACTATAAACTGAAAATACCAAGTCCCTTGAGTACGAGGGCCGCTCCTCATGCTACTCAACTTTAGTTACCGGTAAGTTCTTGTTATCATAAGTATGTGCGTATCATTGAGAACCGCTACGGGTACCCTTGCCCGATGATACGGAAGAATCCCCATATCAAAATGACAAGGCAAGCAGACAATGAGTATCTCAGCAATCTTCTTATTTACCATGGGAAAATGGTGCTTTTTTCTCTCTTTCCTCTTTTCATAGTATCTTTTTTTTTATTTTTCTCAATAGCTATCTCTCTCTTTTTTTTATAAGAAGAATGCTTCATATATATCATTATGGTTATGCTGCAGGTTTTCACCATGTCTGTATGGATTAGACCAGCGGCCCAGGCGTTTCTCTAACACACATACATAACTCCATGGACTTACAAGCTCCCCTTTTATTTCACACCGACAACATCCGCAAACAAAAGAGCAAGGTATCAACTGGGTATATAATTACAAGTGTTGAAAGCGTTCCCCATGACAGCACGGTTCTGCTAATCCCCAGCCTATAATTTGCAAGCATATAACTTTCATGGAGAGTTCATAATGGTTCAGGTTTATTAAATGCAAGAAAGTAAAGTGTGCCATCAAGTTCGTGAGAGCTTTAATCACTAATTTTCACATAACAAGTTTAATTTGGGAGGTAGACAAAACAGGAATTTACTTGGAATAGCAATAATGCTACTAGGTAGGTATGGTGGACACAAATGGCAAAGGTTTTGGTTTTAAGGAGGTGGATGCACGAGAAGAATTCCCTCTCAGTACAGGTTTTTGGCTAGCAAGGCTGGGTAGCAAGTACAAGAGTTAAAGGAAACAACCAAACATACAAATGATAAAGACAAACATGCAATCTTCCTTGGAAGCACAAAAGATCTTAACTAGAGAATACTAAACTTATGAGCAAATCAAGAAAGAAAGATGATGAAATTATTTTTCTTTAGAGTACTTCTATCTTTTTCTTTTCAACTCTCAAAAAGGGTGTTGCTACTAACCGAGCCAGGTTTGCCAAAACCAACTAAATTAACTGAATGATCCCAAAGTGCTACCAATACTAACAACAAGATCAATCATATAACCACGAATTGAAAACTAACATAAGCTATGCAAAAGAGTGAATGATAGAACTTCTCATTAATATTCCATAACGGAAACTCACACCAAGGGATACATATCTAACGAGAGAGGGGACACTTCCATAATGCAAACCATACTACAAAATAACTCCTCTATTCATGATATGACTCTACTAATAAGGTAAAAAGATAGAAGATAGTGATGTGATACCGCGACACTCCCCCAAGCTTGGAACAAACCAAGGGGATGCCAAACCTGATGACGAATTACTCCTTAGGTTGTGGTGGTATCCTCTTAATGAGCTCTCTGATCAGCTTCCCCAAGTCCTCAATCTCTAAGGTGAGATTACGAATCAGCCGTGAGTTTTGCTCAATGCGGCTCATGATCATGTCGTGTTGAGAATTCCAGCTCTTGCTATTCTTTCCCCACTCTTCCTCATTGAAGTCTTCTTTTCCTGCATGGCTAGAACGAGGCAAATCACAATTGGAGGGTAATTTCTCCTTGGGCATATTCCGGTATTGATGCTCATGGATAAGGGTATGGAAAGGATTCCTGGTGCGTGGAGGAAGTGATCGTGGAGCCAAACTGTGACGAGGAGCTTCCCCCAGTCTGCATCCGTGCAGTCCTTCTAATCTTGGCAGGTTTCACCACTCCAATGCTTGCAATAGTGGTGCCGGTATGCGGACGTTGGCCTTGCTCCTCTTCACGTTCACTCTTGATCTCCTTCTCCTTCCCGGGGTCTTGGAGGTCTTCCTCCATGGGCTCCTTCCCTTTATCCTTGGCGGACACCATTGTGCTTCTAAGCTCTCAAAGAGTATATCTTGACAGAAACAGATCAAAACAAAAACATGACGAAAACACAATATCCGGACCTCGGGGGATCCGGGGGGTTATATATTACGAAGTTTCACATCAAAAGGAAGGTACTGGGAGAAAACGAGTCGGAGGCGGAGTCCTGGGTGGCCTCACCACCTGGTGGCGTGGCCAGGGGTGGGCCCGCGCCATGGGGTGGTGTGGGCCACCCTGGCTCCGGTTCCGTCCCTTTTTTTCTTCGTAGCTTTCCTTATTGACTGAAAACTACAAAAATATAGTTGGATTGTATTTTCGCGGAACTTTTCTTACCAGAACTGTTACCTAGTTGGAAACGGACTCTGCAGGTCTCTGAATTTGGTATTTAATGGATCCTTCCGGAGTCATCACTTGAATATCATCGATATCTTCATCTTCATATACTTATTACTTGAGTCATAAAACCTTTCTCTTCCTTATTACACCATTGTCTCCACTTCCTGAAATTTCTTTCACACAAAACTTCACACAGTTCTTATTAGCAACATTAGTATAAGTGAAGTGATAAAACCTTTTGAGTCCAACTTCAACTAAAAACCATCAAAACAAAAGCTATTGTAGCAACTCCTTCCGAAAACCCAAAAATAATTCAAAAAGGAAATCGAATAAAGAAGCAAATGCAAGATTGGCTAAATCTGTCAAAACAGGCCAACAAGTAAAGATCAATTTTTCGAAAATCTTATGTTGCTCAAATCAAAAAGTGCAAAACTAACGAAAGTTAAATAACAACCTGGGGCAGAAGCACAAAAAATTACAGCTCAATCCGACAGACAGAGGTCTTTCACGAATTTTTACGGTGAAGCACAAAAATCTGTTTCGGGACAGCAACTTCCCCAAATATTACTTCTCTCTCATTAGAGGTTGATCTTGACACAAAAACCAAACAAAACAGATAAGGAGCGGTTATTACCAAAGTAATAACTTCCAAGACTCAAACAAACAAAAACAAACTAAAAGCAAAAACAAATTGGGTTGTCTCCCATAAAGCTCTTTCTTTATAGCCATTAAGATGAGCATGATAATTTTAAAGAAGCTCTCATAGGGATATGGATTGAAGTGAAAGAGAGCATTAAGAAGCAAAAACACACATATTTAAGTCTCACCCACTTCCTATGCAAGGGAATTTTGTAAACAAACAAGTTATTGAAACAAAAGGCAACTTGCATAAGAAGGCAAAAGAAGCGCAATATAAAAACTTTCAGCATAAAACGAGAAAACTTTATATTATTAAGATGCATAAGAACACTTTTCCCTCTCTCATAGTGATGAGGGTTTAACTCGTCAATGCCCATTGTTATGGACTTGGGTTTTGGAGAAGGAGGGAGCGCTGGAGACATCTATCGGCTAGCAAACAAGCACACAGGGGACAAAGGATTTACCCAGGTTCAGGCCTCGTAGAGGTCCCTACTCCTGCTTGTCTGCTCGTGGAATTATCGAGGGAGTCGAAAGTTACAATGGTGCACAGATGCAATCTGGCAAGGGTTGTGGAAACTAGAGTTGCATGTGTCCTCCTCGCTGCCCCTCCTAGCCTTCATATAGATAGGCTAGGTCTCGGGTAGCAGGTCGAGTCGGTTACAAGTTAGGGTTTTCCCCTTCAAACTTTCTATCTTTAGCTTCTTCTTGTCCTTCAAGCAATCGAGAGTCCGTAGGTTACTCGAGTCCCTCCATCCGGCCCCTGGCAACACCGTGGGCCTGTATGTATTTGGACCGTATATACCAAGCTCGAGTACCTGTAGGGTATACCCATGTCAGTAGCCCTCGAGTGTCCAGTGGAATCGCAGATTCGACTGGGGACTTTTTGAAGCCTTCGAGTGCCTAAATGAGTATATTTTGATTGCTTTTATTTGTGTCATAGGGATTGTTAATATACGTGCCTGATATAACCAAAGTATCGGTATCAGTTAACCACCTTAGGGTGAAACAACGCAATCTACTCAAATTCGAGTCCCCGGACTCGAATCCGGAAAAGTGCTGGTGTAATTCGACTAAGGCCGCGGAGGTCTTACAGGAGTCGAATTCCAGTTATATGGGTGTGAGCACGTGACGCGTCCGTCAAGGCATGTTCATCGTGCCTGTAGGCACGGATATGTTTCTGGTATTGCGCAGTTAAATGCGTTGCCAGGCCTTACCTTCACGCTGTAGGCGCGGCATCCGAATTTTATCATCGCGGAGACGATTCGGGTAACCCAGGAGACGCAGTCTCTTTATAGGGGAAAAATTATGAGGCGGTGTCGCCATGAGTTTTGAGTGTGGATGTTATCAACACACAGTTTTTTGTACAAATAATCATAGGGTGCGCGACCAGTGCTCCCTATGGGAGTAGCCCCCGAGTGCCTGGTTAAGTCGAAGACTCAGGCAGGGACTCAAGAATTTTTGCAACTGCTGTCGTCTTTTGCTTGCTTGTTTCAGTCGATGACTCAGGCATGTACTAAAACACTTTTGCGACTGCTGTCGTCTTTTGCCTGCTTGTTTCAGTCGATGACTCAGGCAGGTACTAAAATACTTTTACATCGCCGTCTTTTGCTGCTTGTTTCGCGCCCCTATGGGAGTAACACATGTCCATAATCGAAATGTGTTTGGTGGTTGGGTTTATACGTGATTGTCCGTGTTCCTGCAACAAGAAAAAGAAAAGTCGTAGGGTGCGCAGCCAGCGCTCCCTATGGGAGTAGCCCCCGAGTGCTTGGTGGAGTCGAAGACTCCAGCAAGGACTAAAAATAGTCGAAGTTTTCCACTGCATAGCCTTGGTGACGTCAGTGCTGACACTTGTATGACCTTAGTTGCCCGCGTGAGCGATTTTGACGGGACGTGACAATCGGTGGGTCCTACCTTCTGACTTTGATTTGACTGGGCGTGCGCAATCTTATTTTTAACTGCGCCTTCTTGATTTCCGCGCGTAATGGTGGAAGTGGGGGACGGTTCACGCTTCCTCTTCTCCACGTGTCCAACACGATGCGTGCCACGCGTCCAATAGGGTTTTTGTCAGCCGTTGGATTGCATCTCCCAGGGGTTAAGTAGCGATGTTGCGGCAGTGTAGGAGTCGCGATTGCCTATTGGGGGAGAGGATGCCTTTTCGTTGGACCCTCCTAGCCTTTATATATGAGGAGGCTAGGTCTCAGGTACCAATACGAGTTGGTTACAAGTTAGATTCAAAATCTAGTCTTGAGGTTTTCTTGTCTTGTGCGTTTGGGAGTCCGTGTCCATATGGGCTTCATATCAGTCGAACCGTCATAGGCGTCATGGACCTTGGCAATTCATCGAGTGGGCCTTCCGTCGAGCCGCACCAGGTACGCCGTAGTTGAGTGCCTATTGGGCATACCCATGTCAGTAGCCCCCGAGTGTCCATGTGAATCGTAGATTCGTATGGAGACTCAGAAGTCTTGAATCTTGCATTAGGATGCCGGAGTCGACAATTATGTCGAGTGCAAAACACTTCTCTCGGAAGTTCATCGGGTCAGTCGAATTTGTAGTAGTTCATAGGGATGATGGTAAACGTGCCTGGTGCAATCGATGGATTGGGACCAGTTAATTGCTCTAGGGAAAAAACAACGCTACCTACTCAAACTCGAGTCCCCGGACTCGAATTCGGAAATTGCTGGCGTAATTCGACTCATGGCCCGGAGGTCTTACAGGAGTCGAATTCCAGTGTATGGGTGTGAGCACTCGACGCGTCCGTCAAGGCATATTCATCGTACCTGCAGGCACGGATATATCTCTGGTAGTGCGCAGCAGATGCGTTGCCATGCCTTATTCATGTCTTATCTTCACGCTGTAAGCGCGGCATCCGAATTTTTTGTCATCGCGGAGATGATTCGGGTGGCCCAGGAGACGTAATCTCTTTGTAGGAAAAATATGAGGTGGAGTCGCCATAGCCTTCGAGTGTGGATGTTATCAATACACAGCATGATGTACAAATAATCATAGGGTGCGCGACCAGCGTTCCCTATGGGAGTAGCCCCCGAGTGCCTGGTTGAGTCGAAGACTCAGACAGGGACTAAAGAACTTTTGCGACTGCTGCCGTCTTTTGTTTGCTTGTTTGAGTCGAATATGCTTTCAGCGCTCCCTATGGGAGTAACCCGAAGCCCACAATCGAATCGTAGATTCGAGTGAAGGGTTTTCATAATGCTCGGATATCTTCATAAATTTCTTCGGATGCGTGGCCAGCGCTCCCTATGGGAGTAGCCCCCGAGTCCTTAGTCGAATCGTGGATTCGAGTGAGGAATCAGAGCGTGCCACTCGAGGATCTTGTATATGCGTGTCCAGCGCTCCAGTTTGGATTAGCCCTCGAGTGTCTGACGGAGTCGTAGACTCGGGCAGAGACTCGAGTCTTGTATCTTGTAGCGGCAGTCGACAATCACGCGAGGAGAAACCACTAACCCGGAAGTGCATCGAGTTAGCGTGTCATGCATAAGGATCTTGAATCAAAGATGCAGTTGGAGTCGATACAGTCACTTTTGTCGGGTGCGTGGCCAGCGTCACGTTTTTGTATCATCAAGCGATGCAACCATCCGAGGAGGAACTCGACTCGGGTCTTGAATGTATGGCGTAGTCATTTATTTTTTCGGCTCTTGTTGGAGGATCCGATAGAATAGCTCGATGCAGTCGACATCTTTGTATGCTGCATAAAATGCAAAGAATTGTGAAGTACTTGTATCTTGTAAAGAATATTTGCATGTCGCCTTGTAAAGTAAGATTCTGGTGCCAATCGAGTCGACACTTTTGCACTATATGCTAGGCCTTTTCGTTAGCCTGATTACCCTTAGTCTCAGTACCTTGCCGAGGTGCTCGGAGTTTAAGGATTCGATGATCAGGCAGAATCAGCTACTCGGGCTATCACGTATAAGGTGCTCGAGTGCGTGGAGTCGACGATACATTAGGTTACTCGAAGAGGACGCAGCCCCCGAGTGTTTCGAGTGCGAGTTACAAAAAATCAGCTCTAAGTAGAAGGAAACTTAGCTTTATTGGTTGTTGACATGGCGGACGGACTCGACACCAACGTGCGACTCGCCACCAACCGAAGATTGTAATGGGTAGCCGCGGTCGAAGACTACAACGGGTCGCTGGCCGATGGAGGTGACGGGTCGCGGTTGCGGGAGCCGATGCAACTTGCGGATCACCCGAGTCGAAGACCACGGCGAGCCACCGTAGTAGAAGACCGCATCGGGTTGATGGAGTTGAAGAACGCAGCTAGTTGATGGAGCCGAGGGAGCCCCCGAGTCTCTGGAGCTGAAGATCGCAGCGGGTCACCGGAGTCGAAGACTCAATAGGCCGCCGGAGTCGAAAACCGTGGCGAGTCGAAGACCAATGCGGGTCGCTAGAGCCGAGGGAGCCCCGAGTCGCCGGATCTAGAGAACACAGCGGGTCGCTGGACCCGAAGGATCCCCCGAGTCGCCAGAAGCGAAGACCACAACGGGTCGTCAATGTCGAAGATCATGGCGGGTCGCCGAAGCGAAGGGAACCCCCGAGTCACTGGACCCGAAGATCGCAGTGGGTCGCTGGAGCGAAGGAAGTCACCGAGTCTCTCCAGCCGAAGACCGGAACATGTCTTGTGGCAAAGTCGACAGAGCCCTTGAATGTAGAGTCAGCACCATGAACATGGAGTCGACGGGGCGGCGAGTCACATGGCGGAGTCGACGTGGCAGCGGGTTACGCGACGGACGTAGTCGACGCGGCGGACCGGAGTCGCTGGTGATGACGAGTTGCCGCATCCGAAAACCGCAACGGGCCATAGCAGTCGAAGACCGCATCGGGTCGCCGGAGTCGGAGGACGCGGAGGGTTCCTGTAGAGGAGGGAGCCCCCGAGTCTCTAGAGTTGAAGATCGTGGCGGGTCTCCGGAGTCGAAGACCACACTGGGTCACCGATGCCGAGGAAGCCCCCGTGTGTAGTTTATGTAGTCGATATGGTCGGACGTGGTCGACGCAGCAAACATGTATGCAAAGCGCCAGAGTCGTCAAACTTTTTATATATTGGAAAGAATTGAAGCAGCTGAATCAACCAGATTTTTTTATTAGACCGAATGACTGCTCGAAGTTTGAAGTCGACGATGATGAAGAGGAAATATGTTTCGAGCTTCCAAGTGTAGAGCAATCGCCAACCCAACAATTCATATTGACTCAGTCACTTCAGTCCAGAAATCCATATACTGGAGTAGGCGATGATGGTGGGTACGTACATAACCATCTCTATTTCGTTTCAGTTTTGCTTTTCCTTGTTTTATCTTTTTGCCTTCTTTTAGTCGTGGTCTCGATATGAACAGAGTATTGATTTTCTTTTCAATCCTCCATGCCCTGGCGTGCACGTATCGGACTTGATCTATTCTTTCAATATCGAAACATGTGTGCTCCGTTACCTGGACTGCTTTTTGATACGTGTCTCGTTGGGATCTGATGCAGAAACATGTTCGGATTGTACTGTTTTAACTCTTGGTGCAGCTCCTCTACTTGCATGTCGCGTCTGCAAACTCCTCTATGTCGCATCTGCCTCGCGTGGACTTGCACGTGTGCGTGCCACAAGTCTAGTTTTTGTTGAACTCAGCCTCCATCGTAGGACGGTCAGCTGAGAAAATCTTTGATCTTGTGTGGATCTGATCGAACAAGGGGGCGGTGATGACGTTGAGACCCATGCCTGCGTTGGAGTTAATATTGGTCGTGGCGGCGATGTCGATGATGAAGTTGTGCGCGCCGACGCATACGAATCGACCGGACGTGATCCGATCGCCGTTTGATGATGAGAGAGCCAAATTAGATATGGCCTCCAATAGACGATGAATCGTAGATCGCTGGTGATGGGGCTGTCGAGATCGTAACATCAGTGTCCCCAGTTCCCACAGACGGCGCCAATTGACGAGGGTTTAACTCATCAATGCCCATTGTTATGGACTTGGGTTTTGGAGAAGGAGGAAGCGCTGGAGACATCTACCGGCTACCAAACAAGCACACAGGAGACAAGGGATTTACCCAGGTTCAGGCCTCGTAGAGGTCCCTACTCCTGCTTGTCTGCTCGTAGAATTATCGAGGGAGTCGAAAGTTACAATGGTGCGCAGATGCAATCTGGCAAGGGTTGTGGAAACTAGGGTTGCGTGTGTCCTCCTCGCCGCCCCCTCCTAGCCTTTATATAGATAAGCTAGGTCTCGGGTAGCAGGTCGAGTCGGTTACAAGTTAGGGTTTTTCCCTTCAAACTTTCTATCTTTAGCTTCTTCTTGTCCTTCAAGCAATCGAGAGTCCGTAGGTTACTCGAGTCCCTCCATCCGGCCCCTGGCGACACCGTGGGCCTGTATGTATTTGGACCGTATATACCAAGCTCGAGTACTTGTAGGGTATACCCATGTCACATAGTAACTTTCAGTATCATGCTTAAACTTAACAATATAGCTATCACAAGGACTATCATAGCAATGATCACTTATTCTAACAGAAAAGACGGGAATACTAACTCTCATAACACTACTTTGTGAAACAATATTAGAGGTATCCTTACAAAGGATAGTGTGTCCCTCTTTCTCATACTTAGTGACAAAGTCTTTCACATTTTCTACAATAGGTTCATCAACCATGTGTTCATCAGGTTTAACACCTTTATTCATACTTTCATCTACCATACTAGCCATCATAGAATGTTCCTTTACCTTAACTGGGAAAAGCATTTTCTCAATATAAGGTTTAGGTAAAACATGACTAGCAGTATAAACTTCAGTATTTCTTGCAGAAACACTCTTAGCAACATCTTTATAAGGTTCATGATACTTATTCCACTTCTTTTTAGGCACTTCAATATAAGAAGCAAAAGCCTTAAAATAAGAAGCAATAGCTTGAGAGTCTAGACCATAAGCATTTTTAATATTTTGAAAATCATCAGTTCCCATAAAAGATTCAATACATTCATAATCATAATTTATACCTGACTTTTTACCTTTGTCATTCTCCCAAGCTTCAGCATTGTCTTGAATACGATCTAGAAGGTCCCATTTAGCTTCTTCTTCCATACGAGTGAATGATCCAGCATAAGAAGCATCTAGTAAATCTTTATCATGTATAGGGAGCCTTGTATAAAAGTTATTGATAATAATATTATTGGGGAGCTCATGAATGGGACATTTGAGCATTAGCAACTTCAATCTCCCCCAAGCTTGAGCTGTACTCTCTCCATCAAGAGGCCAAAAGTTATATATTTGATTCCGATCTTTATGAATCTCACTAGGAGGATAAAACTTTGAATAAAAGAGAGGCACTATTTCCTCCCATTCCAGAGCTTGACCATTCTTCAGCAGCTTATACCATTCCTCAGCTCTTCCTTTCAGTGATAATGAGAATAACTTCTTCTTAACTTGATCTGTAGTAATACCTGCACACTTGAACAACCTGCATAATTCGTGTATAAAGAGTAAATGATCACCGGGATGGACAGTTCCATCCCCAACATAGTAGTTATCCATAACACGATCAATAATTCTTGTAGGTATTTTGAAAACATATTTCTCAGCAGGTGGTGGCTTATCTACTACCCTAGCAGTGGTAGTAGCATTACCAAATAAGAAACTCAGCGAATTATCCAGAACGAAAATAAAGCAACTCTCAGAAGTAAACAATACTCACAGTAGAAGTTTCCTTTACCAATTCCACTCTCCAATAGCGCTTCACTCCCCGGCAACGGCGCCAGAAAATAGTCTTGATGACCCACAAGTATAGGGGGTGTATCGCAGTATTTTCGATAAGTAAGAGTATCGAACCCAACGAGGAGCAGAAGGTGCTGGTAGTGGTATGGATCAGGAATTCTCTGCAAATACTTAGCAAACGGATTTTTAGGGGTTTTCGACAAAGCAAGTAAACAAAGTACGAGTAAATAAAAGATAGTAGGAATAAATGCAGCAAGTGGCCCAATCCTTTATGCAGCAAAGGACAAGCCGGTTGTATTTCTATAGATGACTGAACGTTCTCGAGGACACATGGGAAGCCTGTCAAGTGCTTTCGCTTCATATAGTCGATTAATCTCCTCTAGCTTGCTAAGTGTTGTGTGGGTGAACCTGTGCTAATGTACCGCCCCATCCAAGACTAATACATACTTGTGATTATACCCCTTGCAAACATCCATAAGTACAAGAAAGTAATTAAGGTAGAAACCTAACCACAACTTTAAACTCTAAGACCCTTACGTCCCTTGTGCAATGGTTTCCTAACGGGGGTTCAGGTTTCTGTCACTCCGACAACCCCTACGATTAGTAGCCAAATACACAATGCATTCCCCTAGGACCATATAGGTGAATCATGTAGTCGACGTTCACATGACACCACTAGAAGAAGTACACCACAACTTAAATAACAATCTATTGAATCTTTCTCAACACAACTCCACTACTAACAACAAGACTTCTCCCATTTCCTCAAGAACAAAACGAACTACTCACAAGACATCATATGGATCATGATCAGAGATGGAATAATGATGTATAACAATCTAAACATAAACAATAATTCAATGGTTCACTCAATAGCATCAACTACAAAGAGTAATCAACACCGGGAAGATTTTCCCTATGAACTATAGCAAGATTCAACGCAATTGTTACAACAATATGGAGATGGTGATGAGGGTGCTGATGGTGATGATGGTGGTGATGATGATGATGATCCCGATGAAGTCCAGCTTGATGGTGGTGTTGATGGCGACGATCTCCCCTCTCCGGGAAGGAATTCCCCCGGCAAGAATCTGTCTGCCGGAGAGATCTTTCTCTCTCGGTGTTTTCCGCCCCGCAGAGGCGGCGGAATCTTTCTGTGGTTGCTCCCCGAGTCTTAGGGTTTCGTGCGGATGATATACGCTAGAGGAGAGAGGCTGGAGTGGGCCAGGACGGCCACACCACTCCCAGGCGCGGCCTAGGCCTGCCCGCGCCATGGGGTGGTGTGGGCCCCCTGTGGCCCACCTCCACTCTATCTTCTGGCATCCCGAGTCTTTTGGAAAAATAGGATTTTCCGTATATTTTCCCGGATTTTCTGATCTTTGTGAATTTTGCCTCCAAACAACACCTTTTCTATCAGAATCCTGACTGCAACGGTCCATGCTCCAAAAGTCATCAACCATGCAAAGATAGATGAAATAACATAAGTATCACCTCTCAATACGAAATATATCAATGAATAATAGTGAATTAAGACATAGAATAGTGATACAAAATGGACGTATCAACGTGGCGGACGGAGGTCGCGCTGTGGCGAAGTCGACACAACGGACATGATGTCGAGGCGGCTGACGGAGGTCGTGCTATGGCGAAGTCGACGCGGCAGACGGAGGTCACACTATGCGAAGTCGATGCGGCAGACATGGGGTCGACGCGGCGGACGGAGATCGCTCTATGGTGAAGTCGACACGAAAAACATAGTGTCGAGGCGGCTGACGGGGGTCACGATATGGCGAAGTCGACGCGGCGGACACGCAGTCAACACGGCGGGCGAAGGTCGCGCTTTGGCGAAGTCGACGCGGCGAACATGGTGTCTACGCGGCGGACGGAGGTCACGTTATGGCGAAGTCGACGCGGTGGACACGGAGTTGACACGACGCACGGAGGTCGCACTGTGGAGAAGACGACGTGGCGGACATGGTGTTGACGCGGCGGACACGAAGTCGACCCGGCGGACACGGAGTCGACGTGGTGGATGGAGTAGCGTGGCAGAGCCGTGGGCATTTAGCCAGTGGCATGGCGAGCTCGCGGCAGGCGACTCGTTGAATGTGGCAAGTTGGCGATGGTGGCGAATCCACGAGGGGTGAGACCATGATGGGTGAGTCGACGTGGGCGTGGCGAATCGGCGATGGACGATTCCTTGATGGACGAGTCCACCATGGACGAGTCCCCGAGCAGCGAGTCCGTGATGGCGAATTGGTGATGGCGAGTTCACGACAACGCAATGGTCGTGAACCATCTTTTTAGAGATAGGCGGATCGAGTCGAGCTCGGCCGGGGAGGTGAGCGATTGAAACCGACGCAAAGGCATTCGCCGAATCGCCTCGTCTTTATGGATTAATTCTCCCGCGATATGCACATGAGAAATAACATACGGATACATGTTGTGCGGTACATGGATTCCAAAAAACAATACCTCAAGGATTAGATCCAAATAAAATAGCCAATTGGCAGAGTAATCAAGTCGTATCAAAGAGATGAGATTGAATAGAAAAAGTGAAAACCCATTGGTCACGTGGAAATTCATTTGCTTCTCTTTTGCCATGCGATTAGGACTTCAACATCAAGATTTGATATTTTTGTTGGTAGGTATTGTTGGACCGATCTTGTGGTTCCACTGCTCCACGGACTCCAGTGCTGCGGATCGGACCCATCGCCCTTTTCACACGAAGCTGATATGATCTCAGTTTTGTAGACAATTGCTAGTTTACACGCTCGGCCGTGATGAAGACAGAGCGGCGCTGCTACTGACATAGCTAGGCCAAAGTCAAAGATGGAGGGTACGAGTGACCCATGAACTACCAAGGAACAATGCGCTGATCCAATCCTACATCAATCAATCCTTCAAATAGTGCATAGAAACAACATGCATGCAGGATGAAACCGATCACATGTGTGTGACGTGTCTCGCGTCTGAAATTCCAAGTCGATTGCATGTCCATTGGCATCTAACCCGCGAGTCTCCGCATAGCAGTTCTCAGTTGGCCCGCGAGATGCGATCTGGCCGCCGACGGCGATGAGAGATCCTACCCGTCCGGATTATCACCTCCAAGCACCGCTTGCTCCACAATGGACGCCAACTGTCATGATATTAACACGGCAGATACTACATCGGTAGTTTACGTAGAGGAGGCAAAACAACGTAGGAGAATTCGAGAGCGAGATTGGCACATGATGTACCCAGGTTCACGTCCCCTCGATGGAGGATCGCTACGTCCTGCTGTCAATCTAGTACATGATCATAGATTGTTTACATGGGAGCGACCGTAGGCGGAGGGAGAGATTACATCTAATATGACGTACCCCGTGGGGGTGCCCCTGGTGGCTTTATATATGCAACCAGGTAGGGTTTACAAGTGTTTTGGTGGGCTACATATTATAGTCGCTATGTTGGGCCTTCAGTCGGCGTGGCGTCTGGGTTCCGTATGTGCCAGTCGGCGTATTTATTTAGCGAGTCGTGGAGTCGCCGTTTGGGCCGACCTGGTCCAGTCGCTGGTTCTCGCGAACCCACTCGCCATGGCCGACTCCGCTTCGTGGGTATACCCCCAATTGGTATTCCCCATCACGCGTTAGCGTCCATTAAAATCTTAATGCCCTTCTCCCATACGAGATCTGAAGAGGCGAGGTTTCATAAGCCTAGTGTCCCGACTTATTGTGCATGACACAAGACATGATGGGGAAGATCTGAGTGGCTACAGTGCTCTAGAACCGAATGGCAGGCACATGTGTGTGTTGCATTGTGCCGTGTCTCTCTAGAGAGGAGCGACCTCTCTATTATCGGCACGAGAGAAAGAGAGAGGCGAATATGTAACAATGGGATATGAAAAGGCGCGAGGAGGTGAACCGGACAAACATTGGCCAAAGCTGATCAACCATTAATACATATTCATTCTCCACTAGCGCAAAACATTTCAACTTGGTGCAACTATTCAAATTACAGTCACACGTGACAAAAATAAGACAACTCATACACGAGGCATATGTGGATTATGAGCTCGACTCATTCATGCACACACCGTTACAAGGCGAGACAAGGTGGGCGGCGACGGAGGACCGCATGTAGGTCTCTTCTTTTTATGGTTATAAAAGCAGAAGAGGAGCTTCATTTATAAGGAGGTCCAACTCTCGCACAAGTAGTAATACGAGAATAAACTTCAATCCCACCTCTTTCTGGCATGAATGGTCAAATGGGTCTATGAGATTTTAGAAATTATTGGAATAGGCTAAATGGGTTGGGTCATATTAGCCATGGCGGGTCTCTGAGATTTTAGAAATTATTGGAATAGGCTAAATAGGTTGGGTCATATTAGCCATAATTCCAACAACCCTACCAAATTTCAGAGGCAGTGTAGACAGTTAGGTTGAACTTTCTCCTAAAAATTATGCTACACTAGTAAGCAATTTGAATAAGAGGTCGTGCCTTGAACTACAAGTTTAAGGCACGAAGCCTTGACCAATACTAGGATATTACAGGACTTGTCCGCGGATGGAGTTTATGGGTCATACTATGCGGTCTTTCGTGGGTTTATTAGAGAGAACCCAAATCTCATAGGCTACAATCAGATTCATATATGTGAATAAAAATCAACCTTTCATCCAGAATAGGAGAATACTATCCAGAATAGGAGAATACTGTATTTTCATAAAGTGATATTATTATAAGTAAGGATACCTCCTCTGAGTTGACTAACAACTTGTCTTACAAATCTAATTCACGGGTTCTCCGATCATAAAGATCCTTTACTGACAAAAGTTCTAAACTTGGACACTTCAAATTTGTTTGACTCAAAAACTACCTTGTATCCATCTTGACACATAAGAGATTCGTTAACAAGATTTTTATTTATGGAGGGCACGTGATGCACGTTCTAGGCGCACGGTCTTTTGCGAAGTGAACTTTAGGCGCATAGTCTTTTCATGAAGTGTACTTCAGATCGACCGTACCAACACCATAAAAAAGCATGTGAGTTGTCGCCCACTAGGACGGAGAAAGTCCCCACGACCTGATATGAAGAAAACAAGAAAATATCAGAACAAAAATGTACATTGGCACACGTGTCAATCTACCAGTCAAGATAATGACAGACTGCAAGGATGGGATAAACTGCAAGGATGGTTGGAAATATATCCTACCCAGCATCCTTCATATCAGTGTCACCAATGACAACATTAGTGGTTTTTCCACTCTTCCCATGGTGACACTTGTCAAAGCGCTTAGGGAAACTAGGAACCTAGTGATCATGATCACCACACACATGACAAGTACTTTTTTATCAGTCGCCTTCTAAAGTTTGTAGACTGTGATGTCTTATTTTTTCCATCAAAGTTTTATTTATCATCAAACTTGTTGTTATTGAACTTGTGGGGACTGGAAGTTCTTATTATATAACAAGGTGGCACTAGAACTCTGAGACATGTGTCTTTTGTTTCTTCCACAACAAGATTCCAATGAGATCCTTGATGATAAATTCATGTCTCTTGTGTTTCAGATAATTAGCAAAGTTTCTCCACGCAGGGAGACACCTGGCAGTGATGCATGTGGCAACGAACTTTTCTGGTAAGACACAAGTGAAGTACTTAAGTTCCTTGGAAAATGACTATATCTCATGAGTCTGCACCACCACGAAGTGGTCATCAACCATCTTGTAATCATAGAATTGTTCTATGACATGTAGTTCATTCTAGTCGTATGAGTCTCTAAGCTTAGCCTCGAGCGCAATCCACACGTTCTTGCCATTATCAAATGACATATATAAGTTAACAATGTTATCTTGAAGAACGCTAAGAAGTGAGCCCTAAAAGGATATCACGACATCCTCACATTTCCGATCGGTTCCTGAAAAGATTTCTCTTGAACAATAGCAGGCTCTCCCTCTGGTTTGCCTTGGACACTGTTATAGAAACTCATGATTTGTAACCAGAAGACCGCTCGTGTGCCATCTCTTGTAGTGCACGCCCTAAAAGAACGGCAGCCTCATAGACGTAGAAAAACCACTTGGGGTAAATTACTAACAATAAGATTTTTGAATTGTTAGAAATATGTGCAATTTACCACACGATTTAATCCATTAAAATAATACATAAGCATGATTAAAAATGTAGAGATAAAACTAGCGACGCAATCTAATAGAGAGAATGTAAATAACATGTCTAAACAGATTGATAGAAGAAGAAACATCATCTGAACAAGATGAAATAAGATCACATGGAGTTTCGAAGAGGAACCGATTTCGTTGATATTGGTGTTTGCATTGGTGTTAACATCTGTCGTGTCGTCGAAAAGGTTGTCGATGTCGGGAAAGTAGTCATCGCTAGGGAAGAAGTAGTTGTTGTCCATGACAACGTCCCTATTGAAGTCAGTGGTTGTGCGTTAGTTGTCCCCAAAATCTTATTGCCCTTCTCCCAAACAAGATCTGAAGAGACAAGATTCTGGGGCCCTACTGTCCTGACCCGCGGCGTGTGTTGCAAGATGAGATGGGCAAGACTTGAGTGCATGTGCAGTGCTCTGGAACTGAATGATATGTGCATGTGTATGGTGTGGTGTGTTGCGACTCTCTGGAGAGGAGCGATCTCTCTAGTATAGGCACGAGAGGAAGAAGCGAAAATGTAGCAACAGGAAACGAAAACGAAGCGCGGGAAGGAAAACCGAACAGATAGCGGCCAAAATCGCTCATTCCACAAAACGAGATACAGGCGCATTATGGCGTGGAGGGCGGCGGGGGAGGAGTGTGCATATAGGTCTTATCTTCTTGTGCTTGTACTAGTGGTGAAGTAGCCTCTCTTATAATGAGCTTCAGCTCTTACTCAACTAGCAGTAGAAGACTAAATTTTTGTCCACCTCATATGATGCATGAATGGGTTAACTGGGTCTTTAATGATTTCAGAATTTATTAAGCCATATTAGCCAAATTCCAACGTCGACGCACTAGAATCAAATTTAGTGGTACGTGACAGCCGGCGAGATGGCCATGAGCTCTTTTCTAACAAAAATCTCTTAGAAGTTACTCCCTCCGTTAGGGACTACAAGGCCTATGAGCTTTTTTAGAATGTTAGAAATTACAAGCCCTTTCTCATTTATTATCCTACCTCCTCTAATGCATGATTTTTTTTCTTTCTCTTCTCTCATACATGCACAACTATTGGTGCATGCAATAATTAAGAGGATGGGTTATTGACTTTCTTAATCCTATCAAAGTGCAGAGGGAGTAGAAATAACACTGTTCAAAAAATCGCCCGAATCAGCGATTAATAGGCCGATTAATCGCTACTAGGGACCTAACCGTGTCGATTACCAATAATCTTTTGTGTTAATCCTTTATCCCGACTAATAGCTCTGATAGACCAATTACTAGGTATATTCCCGATTAACTACTGCACTTGGTCCAAAAATTTGCAAAATTTTCAACGCATCGCCCGTCCAACCGCTAGCCCATCCCAATGAAGTAGGTTTTGCGAAGCTTCCGCTCGATTCCTGCCTCCAAGAGCTTAATTCCCTCCGTCACTAACCAGTACCCTGGGTAGGTGGTGGGAGAAGATTAACTTCAGAGGTCAGAGGAGAAGCATATGTGTTTTAATGGGGTTTGGGCTCTAGGTAAGTATGGTTGGGCATATAAAGGCCCATATACAATTTCTTTCTTATATACACGGGTTTTAGGTGCTAATTGATGTAGGTTGTACCGATTAATAGCCGACCGATTAAATCAGTTAATCATCCGAATTCCGATTAGTCGCTACTCCCAAGCCGACCGAGAAATAAAGAGAAAAAATTTCGAACATCAAAGGCTACCATTTACGTTTTGATGAGCTAGCTCAGTTCTTTTAGCAATATGTAGTTTGCATTCACTTAGGCTAGTCATGGTGGGAGTAACTTGGCTAGTAACATAGTCCTATATATATTGCTAACTAAGTATTTAGATGACATGATATACAATTAAATAACGAGTGAGCCTTGTGATAACTAGCTATATTAACATAAAATCACATATTTCAAGACAAAATAAGTCTATATTATAATAAATGAGATTTTACATGATACCATACCTATGTTATTTTTTACTATAAAGATAATAACTTAGCCTAATAACATGTGCATGTTAATAGTCTGAGTTACTCTCCAGCGTGACCAACCTTACTCTTAAACAAATTTGGTCATATTTTAATCTAAAAGAATTCATATATGTGCATAAAGATGAGGAATCGCGACATATTCCATGAGCCGACAGGCCACAGGAGCTGGCCGCTTCGCACAGTCGCGTCGAGCCCAAAGCCCCAAACCCCTGCCGCAATGCCCTCCCTCCCCTCCCCCTTCGCCGCTGGCGACTGCCCCGCCGATAAGTTCGACCCCGACTATCTCTACTTCCTCCGCCACCTCCGCCCCGACGGCAACTCCTATGTCCTCGAGCTCCCGCCCGGCGGGACCTCCCCTGCCTCCGTCATCAAGTACGAGCCCCCCATCGCAAACTCCGACGGCGAATGCGTCTCCGACCCCTCCCCGGGGCGCGGCAGCAACAACAGCCTGACGGAAGAGAGGGACTCGTCCGTGGAGGTGCCCCCCTCGTGGATCGATTCCCTCGTCGACATCGACGAGGATTACCGCGTTTTCCTACAGCACACGCGCGTGGTGAACAACCGCTTGAGGCTCGAGATCGGGGGCGTCGTCGTGAACTACGAGCCGGACCCGGATGCGGCGCAATCTGAAGGTAGCAGCGGACTCGAGGAGCAATCGGAGAAAGAGGCGGCCGTTGCTTCGTCGGGGGAGCAGGAGAAGGGGGGCGAATCAGGGGAGCCGGTGGTAATTATTCCGCGGCAGTACGCGTGCGATTGGCGTGCGGATCCAACGCCTCGGCAAAGGGTGGAGGGTCAGCGAGCTACGGGGCACCACGATGCTGAGCCTAGAGTTGCCTCGGTGAGAATGCGCTTCGCTCTCTGATACCTGTTACTGTTACATTTTCACACTGTTCGCTTACAGAACTGATCGGCCTGTAAAGGATTGCATCTGATTTATGCTTGTCTCTGGAACTCGTCAGCTTGTAGAGTAGCGATTAGTGCCAGTACCGTACATAGGTCTATTGTCAAATTAACAATTGCATCTACACTACTGAGGACTGAAGCTAGTTTGTTCTGTAACAGGTGCATTTTCCCATCAAATTTCCAAATTCGCATATATTTGGGCTCTCACAGTATGCTTGAAAAATTATAGAATCACAGTTATTCTGAAGAATTGAATCAACCTTTATTTCCAAGGAAGTGGACACATTCACGTCTTTGGACATTACACCACCCTGATTGAGCATTTGTGATCAAACATAGCTCCACCACTTTGCCCTTTTTGCTGATTCTTCATTGCCAATCACTTAATATAGGCAAAAGAACATATAACACAGTAGCCATTAACTCTTCTACTTATGCAACTCACTGGGAATATGAGTGATGATAAGCTACTTTTTTGGAATTTAGGTCTTTCCAATTGATATTAATCACTACGAACTTCATTAAAAGATTATAAAGATTTAAGCGAAGGTCTGAAGGTGTACATCACTTCATGTACGATGGGCTGTCTTTTTTTTCTCTCTGTAATGTAACTACTACGTTTGATTTACTTCTCTTCTTGCTTCCTACGAATTTGTAGTCGCGTAGATCACACGGTGTTATATGGCCTCCACATATCAACCTGAGGCCAGATTCAGACTTCAAGCGAAGATTGATGGATGCTCTAAAGAAGCCATTTAGCCGGAAAGAGTACCTTGAGCTGTTTGACATGGCTGCTACCCGTAGGCCTTTAGTGAAGTTGCGACAGGTGCGCAATGATGCAAAATTCTACCCTACTGATGAGATGGGCAATTCATATTTTGACCATTACCCAGGTATGTTCCTGTATCATGTATATACAATTTTTTTTTGAGAATTATGTATATACACTTTATCTGATAAGTACTGTGTTCTTTGTCTCATCTGTTATGTACTGCCTTTTGCCCTGTCCCCCTTCAGAAATTTGTTCCTTATTGTTATTGTAACTGGTCAAGCAATTCCGCGAACTGTATTTTTTGCACTTCATGAACAGTTCTGTCCTGAGATTAGCGACACGCTGCTGTGTTGTTTTAACAATCATCATAACATGAGTTATCCTGGAGTGTTAGAATTCCACTGCAGTATATGCTATACATCATTTTTAATGTATTTATGCAGTACTCTATACTTTTGGTGGGCATCTCAGCTAGCAATCAATCATTTGAACATATTTTTTTCTTGATTGTAATACTATTGATTTGCTGTAGTCAGTTACTCACTCTAGACTCTGTTGGTACACAATAATAAGTAATTTTATTTTGCTTGAGAAGCTTTATTTCCCTCTGACAAGACACTAAGGACATCTACATTTTATAGAGGCTGACCTGCCTCTAAGATGGGCTCCCTAGTCTCCATGCTCAGTCTCCAAATTTAGCACAAAATTGTGCAATGGATAGCATTTCCTATTGCCTTGAAGGTAGACCTCACGAAAAATAAACTAGTCCAATGTCTCAACTGCTTGTTCTCTGCTCATGTGAACCCCCAATCTAATATCTGTGAGTTGTTTACTCGGTAGAGGCTGCCTCCAAGGCTAGAGGTGACGCTAACGTTCTTACATTGGAGGCAGAGGCTGCCTCTAGGAGGAGAGAGAGTGCTTAGAGGCAGTAAAAACCATACACTGCGGATGCTCTAAGCGATCCTTGGTATTGCAGTTGACTTGTATAGTATAAACCAGTAGCAAAGCACATTTCTTATTTTTCTTCATGAATACTAGAAAATATTGATCACAGAGGTTAATTAATGTAAATCACTTTGTATTGTTTGATCAAGAATGCTGTTTTCCTTCAATGGTTCTGAGTTGTTGTGTTTGTATTACTAATTAACACCTTTGTTTATTTTGATTCAGATTTTGTCGAACAAGTTAGAAGCACTAGCTATTCCAATGGTTTAGCTCTGATGCGTGGATTTTTCTTCTGGTTGCAGGTATCCTTTCATACTATTTTCTTCTGATAATAATAATGTAGCCACTAATTGTGATCATGTCTGTTGTTCATGTCTCCATATAAACCCTAAATCCAAAGTCCCAAACCCTAAAACCTTCTAGGTCCTCTCCAATGAACTATTTTTACTTACTCCAGTAAGTTGGTCACAGCTGGAGCACATGTTTTTCTGTTGGTAGAGTTAAAAGGAAATATGTTATAGATAGACTAGTTTGCCATGCAGGCAATATTGCCCATTTAAAGACCATGTTAGGTGGGCCTAATATCAGTCATAATAAAATCAGTTGCTTGCGGCATTAGTACCTTGGTAGCATGAAGATGTTTGCAAACTGTGAAGTTTACACTACTCTTTTGCAGAATAGTGCACACGATGATCAATTCATGCCATGGATAGACGATCTGAAAGAGGTTATTCCATTGATGGACTGAGATTACTCGCATCCATAATTCACTTGTCATCTCTTTATAGAGATAATTCTTTAATGGTGACAAACTGCTCTCATTAGAGAATATTTGCCAATAAGTACTTAAACATTCTGCTTGTGTCGCTCTCTTTCTTGTGGGAGAATAAATGTATATATTGCTCAACCGGTGAAAGGAAAAATTATTTCCTGTGAAATTGCACATTCTAGTTTACACCTGGGATCTACTTATGAATTTAAAACTGGACTTCTCATGTTAAAATTGAGGACTCTGGACCTCATGTTCTACTTGATGTCTCCATGACAAAGATACAATACAAATAAACGTGGTCTTAATAAAACTAAGTATGTACTCTGACAGCGCAGAGCCCAAAAAACATACACAAATAAACTCGGTCTATTCCTGCTGCAATCTTGGTATTTTACTTTGTGCTTTGGTTCATCGGGGTACAATTCCGTTCATCATTTCTTGTTCTGGTGCTAGAGAAATTGATTCCTGAAGCAGGAGGGGGAAATGATGAGAGTGACGAGTCTTCTTTTGAAACATCTCATTATCCCATTCGCTAGCTACGGCAATTTCTTATACTAGGTCGAAGTGGTACAAATCGAAGCTGAAAACCAAACCTAAAGTTAGACTTACCAATTGAAACCTTTTTTCGAGAGTAACCTTTTTTCGAGTGTATGCTGATAAAGACAGCAGTTGAAGTACAAGATCATGCTTCCGTTGCTCGCGACGTCAGCAGAGAACACAACCTAAAACAAAACTTGGCTAACTTCTCGTGATATCAGATTGTGCACTCACACCTACACCAATGATATCAGATTGTGCACTCACACCTACATCAATCGAGTCGCATTGTTTGAATTCCTCCAGAATTTTCGTTGATGGTTGCATCACTGTCGGATGTTCCCCAAAACCCAAGCATTTTGATGCTTTCAGGATGACGAAAGCATCAGATCTCTGTCTGAACTTCCTGACTCAAAAATGCGTCCTTAGCTAGTAGAACCAGAATTCTCCATTTTAGACACCACAACATCTCGAAACAAAGGGAGGTGAACGAGTTCTTTGCACGCAGAAAACGATCTGATCTGATATGAAAAACAAGGATCAAACAATACATAGAGCGGGCGCCAACTGCACGCTTCCCTAGCTTAGTGACCATGAAATTCACTTTGTTGCTCATGCTTGAGGTGACTACGACTCGCTCTTAGTCTTTTCTTCTGCGGTCTTGTTTTGGATGTTGTTTGCCCCTTCTTCGACCAGAGATCCAGAGCACATTAGTCCCTTAACCTTGCGGAATTCATCGTAGTGAACACGGCGATGCTCCTTGAAGCTCACCGATCCTTTGTCACCTTCCGAGTCTGCATGGACACCAGCATATCACTGTATCTTCAGATAGCGTATTGGACTATGATGATAAGCTTACTACACGTTATAATGATGATGAAACATACTGTGTGTTTATGGCCTCAAATATGAACATATAAATAATGATACAAGATAAAATTTATCATCTTAGAAAGGAGATGTGAAAGCTTTATGTAAACTAGGAAACTAAGAAAATCTATATGAGTGGTCATTAGTCAGATCACTTACGGACTTCATTACAGGAAGTTGATGCCATAACATGGAGTTGAACAAGTCAACTTGTAAAATAGATTGCACATTGGTGATTACTGATTTACTCTAGTAACTCTATAAGCATAAAATGTCAACAGAACAAGAAGCTACCAACCATCATCATGTTCCATGGCATCTGTATCATCATCTGAGGTTGCCCAGTCATCATCCTTTGAATCATTTTTACTTGAAGAAGCCACACCATTTAAAGCAGTTAAAATAGCTTCAACGTTAACAGTCTCATCTAGACACTTACCTAAAGAGCGTGTTGGTGATAGTGACTCTAGCGAGCAAGCAACCGAAAATAAATTCAGTCAACATTATGAGCACAAAATGCGGTCAGATATGATGAGTGAGATATAGGCAACAAGACATACCATCATCATCTATCATAGGGTGATACGGTATCTTGAACTGGCTTGTTTGACTCAATCTCATACAGATTGTCCTCATTCCACTCCACACGATGAGAGCTGGAGACAAAAAAGAAATGTCAAATTAATGGAAGCAAAATTAAGCAACTTGAGTTCAAGCCCACATTTATGCAGTCAGTTCAGTCATTTAGTTCAGTCATTTCTTGTATCTCTGGATCATAGCACAACATGTGTGCCAAAAACATGGTTTCATGTGTATATGTAGAACCATATAAAAATGCAAATGGGTCTACGAAATCATGTCCATTTTTTTTCCAAAGACCACATCCCTGAGAAAATCAATGGCCGTATCCTGTTTAAGCATGCAACAAAGCAATGTCGTTTCCCAAGTCTTCATAGTACCATCACATGCAAGAATTTAATTTACCATACCATGGCATGCTGCAACTTGAAAAATAAATTTAGTTACCATACAATGGAGTAAACCAGTTCCATCTAGAAAAACTTTAGTTACCATACCATGGAATGCTGCAACTGGAATAAATTTTATACTCCTCGGGACTTATCAAACACATGTGCTGATCCCTTGTTTACAAGTTGATATACAAAAATGAGATAATTATGCTCTATCGTTGTGCTAGTCCATGCATATCTAAATAAGTCAGTACGCATCATATCTTTTAAACAAGTTTTTTTTTGCTTTAAAGGAGGAACTAAGACTACTAACCTCGTGTTTTAAGATTCTAAGCCTTCCAACTATGGTAAATGGAAGATAAAAAAAAATCTTTACACAGTACCTCTGTTGAAGGCTTGAAGCCAGATAACACAACACCTCTTCTAGCTTCCTGCAGAAAGAGAACTGTCAGGGTAAATCAAACAAAGATGACATGTTATAATGACTATCAGAAAACTACACAGTTGAGCTTGCATTTGAAAAAAGTACACATATTCTGCAACAGTGCTTCAATAATGCAAATATTCATTGGTTCGTATTATATGAGGCCATAGTGTAATTGACAGGTGGAAGGTAAGAGGCACCAATGTCCAAATGGCCGTCCTCAGCCATAATCTATGCTTTTCTTAATCAGAAAAATGTGCAATTTTCTGTTAATTTTGACAGAATGCGCTTACCAACTATTTACTGAAACATACTAAATAGATTTTAAAATCAAAATTTGCTACTTCCTCCGTTCACTGTTATAAAACCTTGTAGATATTTCTATGTGACCAGATACGGACCAAAATGAATGTATCTATATGCGTTTTGTGTATAGGTTCACTCATTTTGGTCTGTATCTGGTCCACATTGAAATATCTACAAGGTCTTATAATAGTGAACCAAGGGAGTATAGGAAATTTTTAAATGGTGGCAACTGGGCATGACATGAAATTGGTGGCCATCTGCTATAGTGTAGCAGAATTACTATACTGGTCTTGTCATGGCATTATGATCAACAAGAGATCTGCACGAACAACCTAATTTAATTTGCATTTCATCCTCCTAGCAGGGGCAGAGCCGCGCCTGGTGCACGGTGTTGTAGCACCGGCCCATCTATGTTACGCAAAGATAAACTATGAGACATCTAGCTCACAAACATGAAATATCATGCTATCCCAGCACCAGTTTCCGATCATTTCTGGCTCCGCCCCTGCCTCCTAACTTAGCTGCTCAAGAACAAGCAGTCCTTTTGCTCGGCACTGCACTATCACACATGCCTTTCTTCTTACAAGTGTTCTGTGAAGGCCAAACATGCCATTGCCAGCCGTGATGATGTTCAACAAAGGCAATCCTAGTTTTCTGCTGGGCATGCTCTTCGAGGCAATTAAAGCGTGGAGAAAGCCACTGGGCAAGTGGGCATGTCCCTCAAGATGACCACTACATCGAGGTGAGTCGTGAGAGGCTGAATCTGAGTGCGGTGGTGAGCAAATTAGGGAAGGGCGGCAGAATTGAAGGAGTTATGCCCTAGAGGCAAATAATAAAGTGTATTATTTGATGACTCATATATGTTCATAATACGTTTCATACTGTGCTATAACTATGTTAATACAAAACGATAATACACGTGTGGTATGTAAACAAACTATGTCTCTAGTTACCTCTAGCGAAGTAGTTCATTGGTCATGAGGATGGTCTGGGTTTCAAGATCATGGGCATTTATGCCAATTGACAATGGGGTCATGTTATTAGTGAAATAACATGATAGACAAACATCGGACCGTTATATCTTGAATGAGATCTAGTTACAAAGTTCACCGTTGATGATAAACACAGAGAACCTCGCAACCTGATCCTTTGACTGTGAGGTAATACAAATCACCATTCCGGAGGAAGCTTAGATGGTTATCAAGAATCATATCGTAAAAGGGTGATCAAAAAGGTGCCACTCAGGTTTTCCGAAGGGATGCGTAGAGGAGTACATATCAAGACCAGGATTTGTGTAGTCCATGTAACGGACAGATACATGTGGCCATCTCGATGACGTTGCATTAATGAAGATTGCAAGCATGTGACTTGGTCACGGAATACAATGACATGAGAACGAGTAAACAAGTTCATTGGTAACGAGACCGAACTAAGGTATGGGGATACCTATGATCAAGTCTTGAATGAATTAGGTATCATATGACAAAGGAAACAGGAAATGACTATCTCACGGTTCGAGCGATTATATTCGTGAAACGCACGGGGGTCACATGGCCATCCAGGTCCCTCTGTTGATCATTGATGTGAGAGTAGTCTCGATCATGTCCGGAGTGTTTCTGAACCGAAGGATGTCACGCTTAAGGGTAGGGACGCTTAGGGTAGATGAGGTATCGTAGGAGAAATAGAGAAAGAGAAACCGGAATAGTTCCGGGTAACATCCGATGGAGATCAGAAGGGGTTAGAAGGTGTTCCGGAGTGAAGGAATAATACAATATGTGTATTTGAATATTAATTGGAGAATTAATATTAATTATATATTTTATTTTATTATTAAAGGCATCATAATGCTAATGGGTCACCCGAAGGGAGGCCCAATAGGGCATGGCGCCTAGGGAGAGGGGGCCAGCCGGCCTAGGCATGGTGGGTCACCCTAATGGGGCCCACCTAGGGTCGGTGGCTGCCCCTAGGTGGCCGGCGGGTGTGGGGATTAGTCCCACACCGCCTGGCCCTAGGGTGGTGCGCCTCCTCCCACTATATATAGGGGTCTCTCCTCCCCCTTTGGAATCATCCCATTCCCTCTCATTCTCTCTATCTCATACATTGAGGACTTCTCCGTAATATTGGGGAGGACCTCGTTGGTGAGTTTTCCACCTTCACACCACCGTCGTGTGATCTGCGATCCGGCATCTACTTCTTCCGCTGCTCGGCTGGATCGGAGTCCGGTTGACGTCTCCTATACCGGATGTGTGACGAACTTCGGAGGCACCACACTTGGGGTGCTGCTCGTCTTCATCAATATACGCCTTGCTACGTAAGGCATGCCTTGGTCTTCAAAGGTATGAATATCGTATCCCTTCTCTGTTACTTATGTCTACATAGTATAGATCCTGGTATTAGTGTTCGAGTAGATAGAATTTTTTTGTTTTCTGCTATGGAACCCTTCAGTGGTATCAGAGTGGGTCTATGGGTAGACATGTTGTACGTATAGAACACATAGCAATATATGGGCATTGATTCTCTAGTTGCTACCCTCTTTTAATGTTCTTGTTCATATCGCGACACTGTTTGATGAAGCGGCCCCCAACCAACCTCACGTGGTGATTCATGAGACTGGTCCACGAATCAAAGTGGCTTAGGGGGGTGTCTGTCTCTCTGCAGTAGTTGATATGGCATCGACATTGGAGGGCCCTGAAAAGGGAAAGAAGAATGGCAATCATTGAATCCATGTTGTGGCTCCACGTTCATAGGTGGGAAGGGGTTATACTGCGAAAGCCCTAAAGCCGCGTAAAACTTGCAACAGATGATATAGAAGCGTCTATTTTTATTATTGCATAGGGGCATGTATTATAACGTGGCAATGACAAGTTTATGAAACTTCCGTTGAAGCCATTGATGATGATCAAAATGCTATAACCATGTCATAACACTTTACTTTTGAAGTATTACTTATTGTGCTGGTATATTTATATTCGATGGTAGCATAATAAGATAATCCCTCACAGTATTCCAGTTATTGTGTGCGCACCACCAAGAAAGTTCTTCGGTATGAGGCGCCCTGCAGTGAGTAGGGGTCAGACATATCTACGTTCGCATACAATGGGTGTAAGCCATGTTGCACTGCGAATACACACAAGTTAGAACTGGCGAGCCTAGCATGGTACAGAGACGTGGCCTCGAAATACAGGAGACCGAAAGGTCGAGCGTGAATCACATAGTTGATGTGATCGACATTAGGGAATGTCCACCCTTGATACTGCACTGATGGTCGTGATGATCGGGGGAGGTGCAGGGGATTGGGATCATGTGATCACTAAACGAGTAGAGGGATGTTCGTTTAAGTGTGAGCTCTTTCAATTAAAACTTGAACTCATTATTATGAACATGGTCTAAACACTTTGCGCCCACCCACCTTCAACCTTAGCACTTTCCTCGAGAAGGACAAGCTGAAAACTGATGGAACCAACTTCACCGCATGTTTCTGCAATCTTAGGATCCTCCTAGTCCCCTACAAGTTGACTTATGTCATCGAGGCCAAGCTTTCGGCTAAGCCTGCAGATTCCGCCTCCCAGGACGAAAAAATGTCTGGCAGTCCAAGGCGGACGATTTCTCCCTCATCTAGAGTGGAATGCTCTATGCCATGGAGCCGGAGCTTCAAACGCGTTTTGAGAAGATGAATGCTTGTGAGATCATTGAGGACCTCAAGGCTGTCTTTGCTCCACAGGCCCGTGCAGAGAGGTATGATGGTTCCGAGCTCTTCTTCTCTGCTAAAATAGAAGAGCACGGCAGTATTAGTGAGCACGTGGTCAAAATGTCTAGCTAGATTAAGCGTTTGAACGCCCTGGATTGCAAAATCCCGGAGGAGCTCACAATTGATAGGGTTCTGCACTCGCTGCCCCTAGCTATAAGAGCTTTGTGATGAACTACAACATGCAAGGGATGACTAAGACCCTTGCTTAGGTGTTCGCCATGCTCAAAACTACTGAGGTTGAAATCAAGAAGGAGCACACAGTGTTGATGGTCAATAAGACCACCAACTTTAAGAAGCCGGGGCAAAAGGGAAAAGGAAAGGGCAAGAAGTCCAAGAAGGATGGCAAGATCGTTGCCAGTACCTCAAAGACTACCAAAGCCCGGCCCTAAGCCTGGCACTACGTGCTACTACTACAAAGGGGATGGGCACTGGAAACACAACTGCCCCAAGTACCTTGAAGACAAGCGAGTCGTCAAGATAGCCGCCAAGCACAAAGGTATATATGATATACATGTTATTGATGTATTCCTTACAAGCGCCAGGAGTAACACCTGGGTATTTGATATCGGATTTGTTGCTCACATTTGTAACTCTCAGCAGGATCTGCAGAGTAGGAGGCGCCTGAGGAAGGACGAGGCGACGATGCACGTCGGCAATGGTTCGAGAGTCGAAGTGATGGCCGTTGGCACCCTGCATCTCCGTCTGCCATTAGGATTACTGTTGGTTTTGAATAAATGCTACTATGTACCCGCATTGAGTATCAATATTGTGAGTGGGTCTTGCTTGTTGCAAGACCGTTATTCGTTTAAATCAGGAACAAATGGTTGTTCAATTTATATGAATGATATCTTCTATGTTCATGCTCCTGTGTGTGATGGTTTATTCTTACTTGATCTTGATGGTAATACACACATCCATAGTGTTGATGCTAAACGTTGTAAGCATAGTGATGATAATTCCATGTTTATGTGGCATTGCCGTCTTGGTCACATTGGCATAAAACGCATGAAGAAGCTTCATTCAGAAGGGCTTATTGGATCATTGGATTTCGAATCCCTTGATACATGTGAGCCATGTCTCATGGGCAAGATGACTAGGACACCGTTCTCCAGGACAATGGAGAGAGCTGTAGACCTACTGGGAATCATACATACGGATGTATGTGGACCAATGAGCGTCTCAACATGCAATGGTTATCGTTACTTTGTTACCTTCACTGATGACTTAAGCAGATATGGATATATCTACTTAATGAAGCACAAGTCTGAAACCTTTGAAAAGTTCAAGGAATTTCAGAAAGAAGTAGAGAATCAACTTAACAAGAGAATCAAGCATCTTCGATCGGATCGAGGAGGCGAGTACTTGAGTTATGAGTTTAACATGCACTTGAAGGACTATGGGATTATCCCACAGCTTACGCCAACCGGAACACCATAGCGTAATGGTGTGTCGGAACGTCGTAACCGAACCCTATTAGATAGTGTGTGGTCCATGATGTCTTTAACTGATTTGTCTGTGTATTTTTGGGGGTACGCGTTAGAAACCGCTGCTTTTATTTTAAACTGAGCACCATCCAAATCGGTGGAGACAACCCCATATGAGATATGGTATGGACAAAAGCCAAAGTTGTCATTTCTAAAAGTTTGGGGTTGTGAGGCTTACGTTAAGAAACGACAGCCTGACAAACTCGAACCCAAATCGGAAAAATGTATCTTTGTGGGATATCCAAGGGAAACCATTGGGTATACTTTCTACAACCAAGCCGAAGGCAAAACGTTTGTCGCAAGAACCGACACCTTTCTTGAGAAAGAGTTTCTTGCTAAAGGAGTTAGTGGAAGGAAAATTGAGTTAGATGAAGTTGTTGACCCTTCTCTCCAAATTCCGAGGAGCGCAATGGAAGCTATTCCGAAACCGTTCTCCAACATGGAGGAAGACCCCAATGATGATGATCAAAACAACGATGTCGAGACTACTGAGGTCCGCAGGTCTACAAGAGTTCGTGCCACTCCTGATTGGTACAGTAGCCTTGTAATGTCTGTCATCCTAGATGAACAGGAAGAACCTGCAAACTACAAAGAGGCTATGGATAGTGCTGACTCCGAGAAATGGCTAGAAGTCATGAAATCCAAAATAGGATCCATGCATGAGAACCAAGTTTGGACTTTGGTAGATCTTCCAGAAGGCCGCAAGGCCGTGGAAAATAAATGGATCTTTAACAAAAAGACAGATGCGAATGGTATGTGACCGTTCACAAAGCTCGACTTGTCACAAAGGGGTTTCGACAAATTCAAGGAGTTGATTACGACGATACTTACTCTCCCGTAGTGATGCTTAAGGCTGTCTAGATTTTATATAGCAATTGCTGCACATTTCGACTATGAAATTTGGCAGATGGATGTCAAGACCGCATTCCTCAATGGTCACATTAATGAAGAGTTGTATATGATGCAACCAGAAGGTTTTGTTGATCCTAACGATGCTGGAAAGGTATGCAAGCTTCAACGGTCCATTTATGGATTGAAGCAAGCATCTCGGAGCTGGAACCAACGTTTTGATCAAGTGACCAAGAGTTTTGGATTTGTCCAACATCAACAAGAGTTCTGTGTTTACAAGAAAGCGAGTGGGAGCTCAGTTGTTTTCTTAGTAGTATATGTGGATGACATATTACTCATGGAAACGATATGGATCTTATGAGAAGCGTGAAATCATATTTGAGTAACCAATTTTCCATGAAAGATCTAGGTGAAGCAGCATACATATTAGGAATCAAGATCTATAGAGATAGATCAAGGCACCTAATTGCATTAAGTCAGAGTACTTACATCGAAAAGATTTTGATGAGGTTCAAAATGGAAAACACCAAAAGGGGTTTTACACCCATGATGAAGAATTGCAAAATGAGTATGACTCAATGTCCTGTAACGGATGATGATAGAGAGAAGATGTCTTACATCCCCTATGCCTCAGCCATAGGATCTATCATGTATGCAATGTTAAGTACGCGACCTGATGTGGCATTGGCTCTTAGTTTAATGAGCCGATACCAAAGTAATCCAGGATCAGATCACTGGACAGCTGTAAAGAATATCCTAAAGTATCTGAAAAGAACAAAGGATATGTTCCTAATCTATGGAGGAAGTGATGAAGCTCTAAACATAACAGGTTACGTGGATGCGAGCTGGAACTCAGATCATGATGACTCGAAGTCTCAAACAGGATTTGTGTTCCTAGTGAATGGTGGGGCGGTAAGCTAGAAGAGTAAGAAGCAGCCGGTGGTGGCGCAATCTTCAATGGAGTCTGAATACATTGCTGCGGCTGATGCGTCATCGAACTGGGAGTTTTTCCAAATGCGCAAGACCCCGTGACGATCTATTGTGATAACACGGGAGCTATTGCAAACGCAAAGGAACCAAGGACTCATTCCATAGCCAAACACATCAAGCTTAGATTTCAGGTCATCCAATAGAACATTGACGAAGGTGAAGTCAAGATTTGCAAAGTAGATACAGAACTAAATATGGCAGATCCTTTGACTAAAGCTCTCCATTAGGAAAAGCACGAACAACACCGAGATTCCATTGGTGTTAGGTTCCTGCCTATTGTAAACTAGTTTTGTTTGTACTCTAGTGCAAGTGGGAGACTTAAGGAGTTATGCCCTAGAGGCAAATAATAAAGTGTATTATTTGATATGACTCCTATATGTTCATAATACGTTTCATACTATGCTATAACTGTGTTAATACGAAACGTTAATACACGTGTGTTATGTAAACAAACCGTGTCTCTAGTTACCTCTAGCGAACTAGTTCATTGGTCATGAGGATGGTCTGGGTTTCAAGATCATGGGCATTTATGCCAATTGACAATGGGGTCATGTTATCAGTGGAATAACATGATAGACAAACATCTGACCATTATATCTTGAATGAGATCTAGTTACAAAGTTCACCATTGATGATAAAACACAGAGAACCTCGCAACCTGATCCTTTGACTGTGAGGTAATGCAAATCACCATTCCGGACGAAGCTTAGATGGTTATCAAGAATCATCTCGTAAAAGGGTGATCAAAAAGGTGCCACTCAGGTTTTCCGAAGGGATGCGTATAGGAGTACATATCAAGACCAGGATTTGTCTAGTCCATGTAACGGACAGATACATGTGGCCATCTCGGTGACGTTGCATTAATGAAGATTGCAAGCATGTGACTTGGTCATGCAATGCAACGACATGAGAACGAGTAAACAAGTTCATTGGTAACGAGACCGAACTAAGGTATGGGGATACCGAAGATCAAGTCTCGAATGAATTAGGTATCATATGACAAAGGGAACGGGAAACGACTATCTCACGGTTCGAGCGATTGTATTCGTAAAACGCATGGGGGTCACATGGCCATCCAGGTCCCTCTGTTGATCATTGATGTGAGAGTAGTCTCGATCATGTCCGGAGTGTTTCCGAACCGAAGGATGTCACGCTTAAGGGTAGGGACGCTTAGGGTAGATGAGGTATCGTAGGAGAAATAGAGAAAGAGAAACTGGAATAGTTCCGGGTAACATCCGATGGAGATCGAAAGGGGTCCGGAAGGTGTTCCGGAGTGAAGGAATAATACAATATGTGTATTTGAATATTAATTGGAGAATTAATATTAAATATATATTTTATTTGATTATTAAAGGCATCATAATGCTAATGAGTCACCCGAAGGGAGGCCCAATAGGGCATGGCGCCTAGGGAGAGGGGCCCAGCCGGCCTAGGCTTGGTGGGCCACCCCAATGGGGTCCACCTAGGGCTGGCGGCTGCCCCTAGGTGGTCGGAGAGTGTGGGGATTACTCCCACACCGCCTGGCCCTAGGGTGGTGCGCTCCCTCCCACTATATATAGGGGTTTCCCCTCCCCCTTTGGAATCATCCCATTCCCTCTCATTCTCCCTCTCTCATCCATTGAGGACTTCTCTGTAATATTGGGGAGGACCTCGTGGGTGATTTCTCCACCTTCATACCACCGTTGTGTGATCTGCGATTCGGCATCTACTTCTTCCGCTACTCGGCTGGATCGGAGTCCGGTTGACGTCTCCTACACCGGACGTGTGACGAACTTCGGAGGCACCACACTTGGGGTGCTGCTCGTCTTCATCAATATACGCCTTCCTGCATAAGGCATGCCTCGGTCTTCAAAGGTATGAATACCGTATCCCTTCTCCGTTACTTATGTCTACATAGTATAGATCCTGGTATTAGTGTTCGAGTAGATATAATTTTTTTGTTTTCTGCTACAGAGCCCTTCAAGAATTCTCTCCAAAGGTATAATAGGATGAGCACACATAAACCACAATCGCTCCAGTGCGTCCTGGCCGATGACCATCATTTTGGAGCGTCATGTAGCCTAGCCCCGTGATTCTGTACGCTTGACAGAGACACATATATTAAAACTGGAAAATAAAGGATCATCGAATCGTCTACGTGTCGTCCGGAATCATCTAACAGCGGGGGCTAGATCTAGATGGCGTGGCTAAACTCGTAGGGATTACTCTTTGTTTAACTAATCGTCACTGTATGACCTGAATGCTCATACCTTAAGAATTGATGTCCAGGACTACGGGCGGAGTAGGGGCAGGACGGTTGGATGAGGTTGGAACGGAGAGCCGCAAGTCAGCGAGGCGCGTGAGAGGCGGAAGGGTTGGTGGGTGTGAGGGGAAGCGGGGTGGGTGTCCGCGATGATGCAGGTACACTATAGGAGAGATTCTAGAGTCGGGTTGGGTCGGATTGGGACCTTGGATATGTCCAGTGAGAAGAGGAAAGACACGGGATGGTGTGTTGCTGACTTGCCATGGTGGAGAGGAAAAGCGCCTCTCACCCACCCCTCTTCCCCTCTCACTCTCTCATCCCAAGCAACAAATGGCCTGCTACCTGCACCGCCCGCAGCCGCTAAGCGCCCGAGCAGCAGGACGCCCTCGATGGACCACCCTGCCTGATCTCCACCGCCCACAGCTCCTCATCCTCGACATCATATTCTCCTCTATCACAAGAACCCTAAACGTAGAGAGGTGGGAGGGGGAGGAAGGGGAGCTTACCGGCGAGGGGCCTCGGGAGGAGGAGCGCGGGAGATGCGGAGGCAGCACCGTCACCGTGGCTGTAGACGAGTTCGCCTTCGGGTCACCATCGAGTTCACCCCTGAGTCGTGTCACTTCCGAGCTAGGGGTTGTCCACGGGTTAGAGCATCCCGTGTCGTACCGAGGAAATAACCGCCCGTTTGCCGTATGAGACGGAAAAACTAGTCATTCTAGATACCCTAAACCGTACCGCATCCTCGATTTTTTATGGTTTTCCGCAAATCATCGCTTCCGTGCCGCATATATACCGTACCGAGTGCTTCTGATACGGCTCATTGCATCCTGACGCGTCTGTCGGTGGGAGGGAAGTTTCCCCTCCCCCGCTTCCCGCTCAGCCGCCATCGTCGCTGATTTGCCGCCGCCGACCGTTTCCACCCCCAATATCCCTCTATTCCCTCTTATCACTCTTTCTCTCCTTGCCACAGCCATGGCCAGACCCAATCTAAACTACTACGAGGCCTTGATGTTCGCCCACCATGGCATCCTCGCACCACCTCACGCGACGATTCCGGTAGGCTTCAAGTTCAGCCACTTCGGGGTGTCGGTGGTGCCGGTTCCGCGTGGTGCCGAGTTGAGTCGCCAGATCGAAGAGCGCCTCTTCAATCGTCACATGCTTGCTGAAATCTCCGTGAATGATCATGCTCCAATGCTTGTACCTCTCGATCATGCTAGGTCCATCATTCCTAAGTGCAATAAACACATCTGATTTAGGCAGCATCATATTCTCATGTATGTGAGGAATAGTTCCTAGAAACGGAAGTACCTTATAGTTAAGTTGTTTGGCACGAGATCGAGTGATAGGTCCTTGTATATGTGTAGCTGTAGGTACAACAGTTGTATCAATAGATGGGATGGTCTCATCAGACAGTGTTCGCACCAAGCCAACCACAAAAAAGATGACCAATAGCATATGCAAGGCGCGCTCAAGCCGCATCACCGTCCTATGTTGACCCCACGACATCTCCACCGCTCGCCGTAGTCGGAACTGAAGCAACTGCACTCGCCCGAGCCGATCCTCCATGAGTTGTCATCTCCTTGTGATGATCTCGAGCCTCCCCATTTCCCACCACTCTCTTGTGAACTCATCCATCATGGTAGGATCCATCATCGTTGTACGATTCTCCTCAGAAAGGAGATCGGTGTTTGCCTTGTTCTCCTCAAGCGCAGTCTTCCTCTCCTCCAAGTCCCAAATTGATTGCCATCTTGATTGCTTCATCTCATTCTTCTTCTATTTCATGAGCAACTTTGCCTCTAAGGTCTTGATTGTCATTGTTTCCTTGGATTTCACCATCTCATCAATCTTGGATGCCAAGTTGGCATGTTCTTTCTCCATCTCGATCCACCCTTTTGTCTTATTGGTTCCATCTGGCCTCCCATTGTTCATTCCTCCCTCCTCATCACTATCATCTAATACAAGAAAATCTCCCTTCTTGGGGTTGGCTTCTTGCTCCCTCAACTTCTACTTCTCCATGTGCTCAAGCAACTTCCAACAATGTTGGAGATTGAATGCCTTTCCTTTGGAGCCCGCCATGTCTTGGTACCTATCCATTGCAAGTCCTTCCTACAAAAGGATCAAAGTGCATGTTAAATCTTATGTATGTTGGAACAATTCAGCGCAAAAGAATGCAAGTTATATTGACTCACATATTCATCTACAGTTCTACCACTTCGAGGTGCTGCCTGGACTTGCTCAATTTCCGCACTCCAACGGATACAACATGACTTGATGACATCCCATCGGCCTTGTAGTGATCGATAGGAGCGGGTTTGGTCTTGAGTAACTCGTGACATGAGCTTGAAAAACTTGTCCTCAATCCTAATCCAATAATGCTTGCCGGTTTGATCCGTTCCATTCACCGCGTCGAGCGACATTTCGTTCCAAGCTCGCACCAAGCATGTGTCCTCGATCATGGTGTAGTTGTCGGTCCTTCTCTTCTTATCTTTTGCTATTGGGTTCACAGCATAGAAAACAAAAATTTCCTACGATGGGAACTCTTAAGCACCAAGATCTATCTACTAGATACAAGCTACGGATGGATATACATCCATAGAGAACATACCCTTGTAGACCGACAAAGTGTAACGAGGTTGAACTCATGGATGATGTAGTCGAACGCTTGCTGATCTTAGGATCGAGAAGAAGTCCAGCACCACAACTCAGCAGTGCACCCGTGATGGTACACATGTTTAGGCCACCGAACAACCTCCACCTTCTTGCTCCAGTGATGCAGCGGAAGCAACAACTCCTTCTAGACGAAATGCCATCGGGAACATGTATCTCGCTAATCCGACACCATGGGGGAATAATTCTAGAGGGGGAGAGAGATCCTTCACAAGGAGGTGTGAGTGAGGAGTAAGAGGGGGCCTTTTATAGGAGAGGGGGGAACCCCTCCCCATGGTCGGCACCCATGAAGGGTGCCCCTTCCTCTTCCTCATTCATGTGGTGGAACCCCCCTCCCTCACATAAATTTGGTAAATTTCCACCAAATTTAATGCAACTCTCATTTAATAAAACTCTTTTATTTATTTTATTCAGAATTTTTTAATTACTTTAATTAACAAACATTCACATAAAACCCCCTGCAATATTTCAATATCACATGCAAAACCAATTTCAGCAATTTCACCCAAAACAATTTCGGTGTCTATTGAAATAATTCCAACGCTTTGCAATTCTTTTGTTTGAAACATATTTGCTCCAAATGGTGTTGGTATCCATTAACTGTGTCACCCTACGGTTCGGGAATAATGCAGACATGATCGATACCCCTCTCAGATCAATAATCAGAAGCAGAACCTAGAGATCCATACTGACTCCCACACATTCAATGATGACTTCTGTGATCGTGAGAACTTTTAACGCTAGTAACTAAATCCCTTTATCTCACGATATATTACATGTCTGAGATTCGATCATCGATATATCCATACCTAGTTTGATCTCATTGCCGACATGCACTCTTTTCTTGTTCCCGTGATATAACATTCTAGTGATCACATCACTTTCTTGCAAGCTATCTTAATGTGATATCACCGAGAGGGCCTAGAGTATATATATCCGCCATTGGGATGGACAAATCCCACTCTTGATCCATGAGCCTCTACATAACACCTTCGTAGCACTGAACCCACCTTTATATTCACCCTGTCATGGTGTGACGTTTCATGTTATCACGATACTCTTCCAGTGTTAGTGATTGACATGATCTCATGGTCTAAGGACTAGGATTACTTTGTATGATGTTATAGCAATATAAACATAATGACTTTGATCGTAATGCTATACTTCGGATGAATGTCCATCAGATCATTCCACTAATATTGTGACCTCGTTATTAACAACATCCAATGTCCATGATCAGGAAACCTTGATCATCGTGTTAATCAAGGAGCTAGTTGATCTATAAGAGAGGCATAACTAGGAACTTTCTATTTGTTTATTAAACACACATGTATTAACGTTTCCGTATTAATACAATTATAGCATGCAAAATAAACATCTATCATATACTTGCAATACATATAATAACAACTTTATTATTGCCTCTCAGGACATATTCCCTTCAGTCTCCAACTTGCACTAGAGACAATAATCTATTTACATAGTGATAAATATAACACCCATGGAGTTCTGGTGTTGATCATGTTTTGCCCTAGGGAGAACTTTAGTCAACGGATCTGCTACATTGAGATCTGTATGTACTTTACAAATCTTTATATCTCCATCCTTGACATGCTCGCGGATGGAGTGAAATCGGCGCTTAATATGTTTGGAATTCTTGTGAGACCTTGGTTCCTTGGCATTGGCTATGGATCCATTATTGTCACTACTGGGTTCGCAGCATAGAAAACAAAAAAATTCCTACAATGGGAACTATTGTACACCAAGATCTATCTACTAGATACAAGCAACAGGTGGATATACATCCATAGAGAACATACCCACGAAGACCGACAAAGCTTTGTTAATGAGATGGAACTCGTGGATGATGTATTCGAATGCTTGTCGATCTCAAGATCGTGTGGAAGTCCTAGCGCCACAAATGAGCAGCGCATCTGTCCTCGCACACACGTTCAGGCCACCGAACAACCTCCACCTCCTCGCTCCAGTGATGCATCGAAATCAAGAACTCCTTCCAGATGAAATGCCACCGGGAACATGCATCTTGCTAATTCGAGACCATGGGGAAATAATTCTAGAGGGGGAGAGAGATCCTTCATGAGGAGGTGTGCTTTGTGAGGGAGGAGAGGGAGGCCTTTTATAGGGGAGGGGGCATATTCCCTTCAGTCCCCCACTTGCACTAGAGACAATAATCTAGTTGACATAGTGATAAATCTAACACCCATGGAGTTTTAGTGTTGATCATATTTTGCCCTAGGGAGAACTTTAGTCAATGGATCTGCTACATTTAGGTCCGTGTGTACTTTACAAATCTTTATATCTCCATCCTTGACATGCTCGTGGATGGAGTGAAATCGTCACTTAATATGCTTGGAATTATTGTGAGACCTTGGTTACTTGGTGTTGGCTATGGCTCCATTGTTGTCACAATAGATCACCATTGGGTCCAACACACTAGGAACCACACCTAGTTCCATTATGAACTCCTTCATCCAAACCACTTCCTGCGCCGCTTCTGAAGAAGCGACATATTCCACCTCCGTCGTTGATCCAGCCACCACAGGTTGTTTGGAACTCCTCTAACTAATTGCTGCTCTGTTCAAGAGAAATACGTATCCGGATTGAGACTTAGAGTCATCTGGATCGGTGTCAAAGCTAGCGTCAACATAACACTTATCGGCCAGCTCTTCTTCACCTCCGTATACAAGAAACATATCCTTAGTTCTTCTTAAGTACTTAAGGATATTCTTGACCGCTATCCAGTGTTCTGAACCTGGATCAAATTGGTACCTACTAGTCAAACTAATAGCACGTGCCACATCCGGTCTTGTACATAGCATAGCATACATTATAGAGCCTATGGCTGAAGCATAGGGGATCTTATCCATTATCTCTCTTTCTTCCGCCGTAGCCGGACTTTGAGTCTTACTCAATGTCTTGCCTTGCAACATAGGTAAGAACCCCTTCTTACTTTTGTCCATTTTAAAATTCTTTAAAATCTTATCAAAGTATGTACTCTGTGATAGCCCTATTAATCCCCTTGATCTATCTCTATAGATCTTAATGCCTAATATATATGATGCTTCACCAAGGTCCTTCATAGAAAATTTGTTATTTAGATAACTTTTAACACTTTTTAAAAGATTTATCTCATTTCCAATCAGTAATATGTCATCCACATATAGTATCAGAAATGCCACATTTCTCCCACTCACTTTCTTGTAAACACAAGCCTCTGCATAAGTTTGAACAAATCCAAACTCTTTGATCACTTCATCAAAGTGTAGATTCCAACTCCAGGAAACTTGCATACCTTGTTAGCATCCTTAGGATTGACAAAGCCCTTTGGTTGTATCATATACAACTCTTCTTCAATATTACCATTGACGAACGCAGTTTTGACATCACATAATCCTAACCGACTTTAGCATTGCTACAGGAGAGAATGTCTCATCATGGTTAACTCCTTGAATTTGTCGAAACCCCTTTGTGACAAGTCGAGCTTTATAGTTGGTCACATTACCATCAGCATCCGTTTTTCTTTTGAAAATCCATTTATTCTCAACGGCCTTTCGGTCGTGAGGTAGTTCCACCAAGGTCCAAAGCTGGTTTTCGTACATGGATTCCATCTCAGATTTCATGGCTTCTAGCCATTTGTTGGAAATCCAGGCTCATCATCGCTTCTTCATATGTCGCAGGGTCATCTATTTCATCAACCATGAAATTCACAACAGGATTTCCATACAGTTCAGGAGGTTTCGTAGTGTCCTCTTTTAGAGTTTCATGATCATTATCATTAGTTCCCTCTTCATCTGGTGAAGTCAACTCCAGAACAATTTCTAGCGCTGCGCCACTTGCCATTTCATGAAGAGAAGGTTCAATAACCTCTTTGAGTTCTACCTTTTGACTACTCACACCTTTCGCAAGAAACTCTTTCTACAGAAAGGATCCATTATTGGCAGCAAAAACCTTGCCCTCGGATCTCTGATAGAAGGTATACCCAATTGTTTCTTTAGGGTATCCTATGAAGATGCATTTTTTTGCTTTGGGTTTGAGTTTATCAGGCTAAAGTTTCTTCACATAAACATCGCATCCCCAAACTTTAAGAAATGAAAGCTTAGGTTTGTTACCAAACCACAATTCATACGGTATCGTTTCAACAGATTTAGATGGTGCCCAATCTAAAGTGAATGCAGTGGTTTCCAGTGCATAACCCCAAATTGACAGTGGCAAGTTAGTCAGAGACATCATAGATCGAACCATATCCAATAAAGTGTGATTACGATGTTCCGACACACCATTACGTTGTGGTGTTCCGGCAGGTGTGAGTTGTGAAACTATTCCACAATCTCTCATATGTGCGCTAAACTCGTAACTAAGATACTCTCCTCCATGGTCAGACCACAGAAATTTGATCTTTCTATTATGATGATTTTCCACTTCACTCTGAAATTCCTTGAACTTTTCAAAGGTTTCAGACTTGTGTTTCATCAAATAGATATACCCGTATCTACTCAAATCATCCGTGAAAGTAACAAAATAATGATATCCACCACACGCCGACACACTCATTGGACCACATACATCAGTATGTATGATTTCCAATAAATCTGTCGCCCTCTCCATTATCCCGAAGAACGGGGTTCTAGTCATCTTGCCCATAAGGCATGGCTCACATATATCAAATGATTCCAAAAGTCCATCGGAATGGAGCTTCTTCATGCGTTTAATGCCAATATGACCTAGACGGGAGCCACATATATGCAAATATATCATTATCAAGTTTAATCCTTTTAGCATCAACATTATGAATATGTGTAACACTACTATCGAGATCCAACAAAAATAAACAATTTATCATAGGTGCATGACCATAAAAGATATCATTCATATAAATTGAACAACCATTGTTTTCGAATTTAAATGAATAACCACTTCACATCAAACATGATCTGGATACAATGTTCATGCTCAGTGCAGGCACCAAATAACAATTATTTAGATTTATCACTAATTCCGACGGCATATGGAGAGGTAGCATCCCGACGGCAATCACATCAACTCTTGATCCATCACCGACACGCATCGTGACCTTATCCCTTGCTAGCTATCGCTTGTTCTATAACCCCTGATTCGAGTTACATATATTAGCAACTGATCTAGTATCAAATACCTAGGTGCTAATGCGAGTACTATTCAAGTACACATCAATAACATGTATATCACATATACCTTTGTTTGCCTTGTCGGCCTTCTTGTCCGCAAAATACTTGGGGCAGTTGCGCTTCCAATGGCCAGTCTCCTTGCAATAGTAGCACTTGGTATCAGACTTAGGGCCATCTCGGGATTTCTTTTTAGGCACAGCAACAGATTTACCGCCCTTCTTTCCCTTCTGTTTGCCCTTCTTGTCTTTCTTGAAACTGGTGGTTTTATTGATCATCAACACTTGATGCTCTTTCCTGATCTCCACTTCTGCAGTCTTAACCATTGACAGAAGCTCGGGGAGAGACTTCTTCATGCCCTGCATGTTATAGTTCATCACGAAGCTCTTGTATGTAGGTGGCAAAGATTGGAGAACACGATGTATGCCTAAGTCAATGGGAATCGTTATTCTCAAGGACACGAGCCTATTGGTGTATCCAGACATTTTGAGTATGTGCTCACTAACGGAGTTGTTCTCTTCCATCATGCAGCTAAAGAACTTTTTAGAAGCATTATAACTCTCTACGGCAACATGGGTATCGAAAATCATTTTAAATTCACCCATGGTATCACAAGCATTGCCATTTTCAAAATGCTTTCAGAGTTCTGGCTCTAGCCCATACAGTATGCCGCAATGAACTAAGTTGTGGTCCTCCTAACGAGTCAAATAGACATTCTTTTCCTCGTTAGGGGCATCAGGATCTGGTGGGGGGCCTAGCGACGCTTCTAGCACACATTGCTTTTGTGTAGTAGTGAGGAGAATCCGCAAATTCATGGTCCAGTTGGTAACGTTGCTACGATTCGTCACAAGTTTCTCTTTCTCCATGAACACATTAAAATTAAAAATAGGTGGTGCCATGTACAACAAAATTTGTAAAGTTTAGACTAAGTTTATGATAGATCGAGTTCAACTAATCCAAATTATGAATGAACTCCCACTCAAAAACAACATCCCTCGTATCCTTTTGGTGATTACATGAACCAAATCCACTACACCAAGTCCGATCATCACGTGAGTCGGTGTAGTCTCAAAGGCGAGCATCTATATGGGCATCATATCAACTATATGGCTCACATTTAACCATTTGGTCTGTGTTCCGAGGCCATGTCTGTACATGCTAGGCTCTCCAAGTAAGAACCTTAGTACTCGTGTGTGTAAAACTGTCTTACACCCGTTGTATGAAAGTGTAGAATCAAAAACATCCGATCATCACGTGATGCCTTGAAACAATGATCCATAGAATAGTGCATACTGAGGAAGAACACATTTTTATCTTGATATCTAAATGAGGGATCATCTTATAATGCTACTAAAATGCCAAACAAGCAATATAAGATGCAAACATCATATGCATAAAGTGAAATGATATGGTTCTTGCACTTGATCACTATCATGTGCATCGTAGTATGATCTTTATCATTACTTTGTGTGTAAGGCCAAGGTCTATGGAACTTACATGTTAGGTGTGTTGTAAGAGTATCAACTATACATCTACTTACAACATTACCATATCATGACACTAGCCTAGTAACAATCTAAACTAGACGTCTCTAATTTATCCATTGCAGTTTTTACGTGGCTTGGGGCTTTCAAAGATAGAACCGGTCTTACCTATGAACATGGAACCACAATGATGATAACCAAATTATTAGCAACTTGTTGTAAATCAGATATTGACTATAGTAGGAGAGACAGACACCCGCTAGCCACTTATGCAAAACTAGTTGCATGTCAATTGTGGAACAGGTCTCATGTGCGAGGACATGTAAAGTTAGTCCGGGCCACTTCATCCCACTATGCTACCAATATCCAAAATACATATAAGAAGCAATAACATGATCATTATCGCCCACATACTCATATGTGTACTACCCATGCAAAGCATCTACGCATAGATCAGGCTTTGATACCACTGTTGGGTTTGTGACATAGAAAACAAAAAAATTCCTACAATAGGAACTAGTAAGCACCAAGATCTATCTACTAGATACAAGCAATAGGTGGCTATACATCCATAGAGAAAATACCCTTGTAGACTAAAAAGTGTAATGAGGTTAAACTTGTGGATGATGTAGTCGAATGCTTGCCGATCTTAGGATCAAGAAGTCCAGCGCCGAAAATCAGCAGGGCATCCGTCCTCGCACACACGTTCAGGCCACCGAACAACCTCCACCTCCTCGCTCCAGTGATGCCGTAGAAGAAGCAACTCCTTCTAGACTAAATGCCACCGGGAACATGTATCTCGCTAATTTGAGACCATGGGGGAATAATTCTAGAGGGGGAGAGAGATCCTTCATGTCACGAGGAGGTGTGAGGGAGAAGGAGTGAGAGGGGGCCATTTATAGGAGAGGGGGAGCAGCCCCTCCCCATGGTCGGCACCCATGGAGGGTGCCCCTTCCTCTTCCTAATACATGTGGTGGAAACCCCCTCACATAAATTTGGCCCTCCATATTCTCCACTTAAATCCTACTTAAAATGCATTAAATTTCCACTAAATCTAATGCAACTCTCATTTAATAGAACTCTTTTATTTATTTTATTCAGAATTTTGTTAATTACTTTAATTAACAAACATTCACGTAAAACCCCCTGCAATATTTCAATATCACATGCAGAACCAATTTCAGCAATTTCACCCGAAACAATTCTGGTGTCTATTGAAATAATTCTAGCACTTTGTAATTCTTTCATATGAAACATATTTGCTCCAAATGGTGTTGGTATCCCTTAAGTGTGTCAGCCTACGGTTCTAGAATAATGCAGACATGATCGAGACCCCTCTCAAATCAATAATCAGAATCGGGACCTGGAGATCCATACTGACTCCCACACATTCAACAATGACTTCTATGATCATGAGAACTTTTAACGCCAGTAACTAAATCCCTTTGTCTCGCAATATATTACATGTCTGAGATTCGATCATCGGTATCTCCATACCTAGTTTGATCTTGTTGCCGACATGCATGCTTTTCTTATTCCCGTGATATAACATTCTAGTGATCACATCACTTGCTTGCAAGCTATCTTAATGTGATATCACCGAGAGACCCCAGAGTATATCTATCCGTCATTGGGATGGATAAACCCCACTCTTGATCCATTAGCCTCTACATAACACCTTTGTAGCACTGAACCCACCTTTATTGTCACCCTGTCATGGTGTGACGTTTGATGTTATCAAGATACTCTTCTAGTGTTAGTGATTGACATGATCTCATGGTCTAAGGACTAGGATTACTTTGTATGATGTTATAGCAATATAAACATAATGACTTTGATTGTAATTCTATACTTTGGATCAATGTCCATCACATCATTCCACTAATGTTGTGACCTTGTTATTAATAACATCCAATGTCCATGACCAGGAAACCTTGATCATCTTGTTAATCAACGAGCTAGTTTATAAGAGAGACATAACTAGGAACTTTCTATTTGTTTATTACACACACATGTATTAATGTTTCCGTATTAATACAATTATTGCATGCAAAATAAACATCTATCATATACTTGGAATACATATAGTAACAACTTTATTATTGCCTCTCAGGGCATATTCCCTTCATTTGCCTCATCATAGGCCGCTTGATCCACCTCTTACAAGGCATCCTCCTCCTCACCATCTTCCTATCCATAATCCTCCCCACCCTCCTCTCCATCACCATCTCCATCCAAGTCATACACACCGAGTGGTGGCTCGGTGAGGCACACCTCCAAATCATTGAGAAGCACTTGCGGGCATTTCGCTGAATGATTTTGGGATAGTTTCCGTGTTGTACCTTGCGGGCATTTCACTGAATGCGTTGTGCGCGACGTCCCCGCTGATTTCAACGGCGCTCTAGAGGTGGCAGGCTAAATAGGAATGGGGGCATCATGGGTAGCTTCTTCTTCATGTCCATCGTTGCCTTTTTTCCACCACTTTTGGCCCGACTTTTGGCCCGGACCCCGCCTTCTTTTGCTCTGCCTTGGGGGCTATGGCTCTCGGGAATGGGTGTTGGGGCGACAACTGCCTTGGCTTGAGCAGCTCCGTCTGGAGTACCCGTGGTCGGGGCAGCAATGGTTGTGTGCTTCCTCTTCTTTAGGGCGGAAGCGGCGGCAGCCGGCGAGCCCGCGTGGACTACCGGAGCAATACGAGGGGGCAGATGCAGCTAAGTGACCTGAATAGCGGTCGGTGCGAGCTTAGCGGGATCCATGGTGCTGATTCTGCTACGTGGCGGCGGTGGAGGGCGAGCGGGGAGGGAGATCGACACCGGGATGCACGCGAGAGCGGGAAGGGAGAAGGGGAAACTTCTGTCCTGCCAAAGTGACAATGGAATGAGGAGCGCATTCGGTTTCCCCTCTCGACCTGTGGATGTATAGGCCGGTGGCTGAAATCTACCGCCCCCTGTAAAAAGATTTATCGACCGGGTCGATTTATGGTAGCCGATCGGTGCATGATTTCTGAGGGGACCGTAAACCAGCTGTTATTTTATGGTTCGGGGAGATATAGGGTAGCTCTAGAGTGGCTCCAAGAGCATCTCTAGCAGATTCCGCATCCTGTCCTACGGCAAAACGCGGATGCGGTAAACAGCAACTTGCCTTTGCGCTCGAAAAATGGCGGGGTGGATCAGATGCCACATGTTGTACCGCAAAGTAGAATATTCCATTTTACGGTTCAGTTGTGCAGCATTTGTTCCGCCCTGTCATGTGTACCGCAAAACAAATTGTACCACAAATCACACAATTTAGTCTATGAACTAGAAATAGAACACCATGGATTAGTAATTGAGGCGACACAATTCAACGAGGAGCTTTTCAATCGAAGTAATTAAAGTGACATAGCGAACGATTAAATGAAAATCCTAATTTATGATCTCACTTATGCTATCATCTTCCGTGTTGTCGTCCGCCTCCATGCTCCCATCCTCTGCCTCATCCTCGTTGCTGCCGCTATTGGAAATCTTGATGATTCCGGTGCGGTTCGCCTCCCTCAGGAACTCTTCCCAGAGCGCATCATTGATGGCGGTGTTGATGGTGCATCTAGGAACCGCCCAAAATTGTGCCCTCCCTTCGGTTTTGTGGTCATCAGGGTGGACCTCGCACCGGTGTTCGAGGCAGATGGCAGGCGTTGCCCTGTGCTATAGCTTGAATAGCCTATGCCGATAGGAGATCGAAGCTGCATATCAGGGCATTTCTCTCTTCCACTTCGACAGTTCGAGGCAGCGCTCTTCGATCGGGCGACTCAACCATGGTAGGCGAACATCAATGCCTCATAGTAGTTTAGATTGGGTCTTGCCATGGCTGCAGCGAGGAGATAAAGAGTGATAGGAGTGAGGAGTGAGTAGAGGGATATTGGGGGTGGAAACGGCCGTCGGCGGCAGATCGGCGAAGATGGCGGCTGAGCGGGAAGCAAGGGAGGGGAAACTTCCATCCTGCCAACATACGCGTCAGGATGCGGTGAGCCGTATCGGCAGCCCTCGGTATGGTATATATGCAGCACATAAGCGACGATTTGCGGAAAACCATAAAAAAATTGAGGATGCGGTATGGTTTAGGGTATCTAGAATGACTAGTTTTTCTGTCTTGTACAGCAAATGGGCGGTTATTATCTCGGTACGGGCCCCCAGCTCGGCAGCGACACGACTCAGGGGCGAACTCAACAGCGACCGGGAGGCAAACTCGGCCATAGCCACGGTGATGGCGCTGCCTCCGCATCTCCCGCGCTCCTCCCCCCGAGGCCCCTCGCCGGTAAGCTCCCATTCCTCCCCTCCCACCTCTCTAGGTTTAGGGTTCTTGTGATAGAGGAGAACAGGACATCTAGGATGAGGAGTTGTGGGCGGTGGAGATTAGGCAGGGTGGCCCTATGAGGGCATCCTGCTGCTGGGGTGCTGAGCGGCTATGAGCGGTGCGGGTAGCAGGCCATTTTCTTGCGTGAGATGAGAGGGTGAGAGGGGAAGTGGGGTAGGTGAGAGGCGCTTTTCCTCTCCACCATGGCAAGTAGGCAACGCACCATCCCGTGTCTTTCCTCTTCTCGCCGGACCTATCCAAGGTCCCAATCCGACTCGACCCGGCTCTAGAATCTCTCTTGTGTACACGCATCATTGGAAGATAGTGAAAAACACGATGAGGATTCAAAATCCTGCATCAGAGTGTTGAGAAGCGCAACGGAATGCGTTCCTGAACGATTCTCTTCACAAAGGAAAGAATCAATGATAATGATCATTGTGTTTTCCCCACTGCTGTTTTCACTACACAAAGTAGGATTCAAAATATACTCCACATCTTGAATGGAGGTATTTGTGAATCATTTGTCATGATTACCAGAATATGGCATACCTATGAACTACTAAGGAAATAAATGTAAACTAGACTTATGAGAAATCCTAGAGGCAAAATTCACTTGAGATTAGGAAGCAATTCATTGTTGAATCTTACAAGTAAAGGGGTTACTTGGATTTTCCCAAATGACTGCAAAGCCATAGTGGAAAAGGGGTGAATGACAAAAGCACAGTTTGTCAAGTATTGGACAAATTCAAATGAATTTGATTCAAGTGTGCTGAATGTCTAGTGGATTTAAAACTAGTAAAGTACTAGTGTCTCATAGTAAATCTCCAAGTTTGATATTTGATCAAAGGATTTTGAAGTCATTCAAAAATAGTTAGTGGATATGCAATTTTCATGAAATTGAGTGGGAGTCATGAAGGTCTTCCTAAAACAATATGTGAATGACATATTTTTGAGTAGGATCAATGTAAGTCTCAAACTCAAATGTGTCGGGAACACATTTTGAGTGGGAGCAAAGTAAGTCGCAGATTCAAATATGTAGGAACATATGTTGAGTAAGAGTAGTGACTCATACTCAAATATGTTGGAAACATATTTTGAATGGGAGCTTAAAAGGAATGATTCTTAAGTGTGTATACGACTGACGTGGGCATACCCTACAGGTACTCGAGTTGGGCATATACGGTCCAGATCTGGCAAAAGCCCACGATGTTACCTAGGCCCAATGCAGGATTCGGGTGACTCATGGAGACTTCGATTGCTTGCGGCACAAGACAAAACTCAAGATAGAAAGTTTGAAGGGATGAACCGTAATCTATAACCGACTCGACGTGCTACCTGAGACCTAGCCTATCTATATAAAGGCTAGGAGGGGTGGTGAGGAGGACAATCACAACCCTAGTTTCCACAACCTCACCAGACTGCATCTGCACACCCCTGTAATTTTCGACTCTTGATAATTCCAAGAGTAGACATGCAGGAGTAGGTACCTCTACGAGGCCTGAACACGGTTAAAACTTGCGTCCCTGTGTGCTTGTTTGCTAGCCGATTTATGCCTCCAGTGCTCCCTCCTTCAACAAAACCCAAGTCCATAACAATGGGCATTGATGAGTTAAACCCTCGTCAATTGGCACCGTCTGTGGGAATTGGGAGTGCTAATGTCGCGGCTTCTTTGGCCCCGTCAACCGCGATCTACAACTCCGCAACAGCAGAGATTTGCCAGCTCTTCGACGCCTTCGACTTCATCGTCCACACGTTGGCCGCTCGCCCGGCTTCGAGTCTGTGGGCGATGGGATTGGCTTGGGATTAGGATCTTACGCTTCCAGGTCGGTCAGCTGGGCACGCTTCGCCTCCCTGACTAGTCGACGACTCCCATGATTGCTCCAGCATCGTGGTTTCCGTGACCAATCGGCACCCTCAGCAAGCTCAATGCCCCGACAATAGTTGGGAGCATGGACAACGACAGTAGTCGCGGATCTGATCTGGGTGGCCTGGCCATAGAAGATGGAGCCTACGGCTCTAGATCTGAAAGTTGTGGGAGCAACAGCTTCCCAAATCACTTCGTCTGCGCCGTCATCAATGCGGGTGACACCAGCGTCAATCGCGAAAACGCCGACACCGGCACTGGCACTGGACTGACGAACGGCAGTATCCCAGTCGCAAATGGTGGCCCCACCAACGGTGCGCCCACCAACGGGACGGGAGGAGAACCGCATCTCACAGCGAATGAGAATACCAGAGAGAAAGTGCTAATCCATCTCAATGACAACAAGTGGGCTCGCTGTTGAGAAGCTCTGCGGGGTAACCCTCTACCCCGAACTCATCGCAAGACATGCTGATGGGTTACCATTCGCCGCTCAAGGAGGAATACAGGCGCCAACAACAAGTAATCGCGCAACTTGAGGCACGCTGAAATCTGGCGGATGAGTCGAGCCTTTAGCGGGCTCAGCTCTCTTCCATGAGAGGATCCTCCTCCAAGGGCAATGACTACGTGGCAGCCAAGAGATGCTCTTGACTAGCCCACCTCACCGACAAGGAATGAGAAGAGGTTGCACGAGTCCTCGACTTTGGGTCCATGACGGTGGATACGCGACGCAACATGCTCCCGAAGACGCCGCAGGCAGCGGTGACTGCAACCACCATGTACAGATGGCCCAAACTATCTCGAGCTTGTTGGGGAACCCAAGGAGGAAGGTATGATGAGCACCGCAATAAGTTTTCCCTCAGTTATGAAACCAAGGTTATCAATCCAGTAGGAGCAAGGAAACACCTCCAAGATGTTGCTAGCTGGACTTTGGCACGGCACACTACCGGCGCCAGCAGCAACGTGGAATCCTGCACAACACAACCACAGAACTTTTCCCCAACTTAAAGTGAGGTTGTCAATCTCACCGGTTTTGCTGAAAACAAAGGATTAAACGTATTGTGTGGAAGAAAGTAATAGTTTGGAAGAAAGTAAATAGAAAGCAGTAAACAGTTGTAGATTGATGGTAAAATGAAGGACGGGGGTCCATAGTTCACTAGTGGTGGCTCTCCTTAAGATAGATGACATGTTGGGTGAAAAAATTACAGCGGGGCAATTAACAAACATCGAGAAATCATACAAGCATATACTAAACATCTTGACTCCTTTGAGATTTGATTGGGCATTACAACATTATACATAGACCGTAATCCAACTGCATCTATGACTAATAATCCACCTTCAGGTTATCATCCGAACCCTCTCCAGTATTAAGTTGCAAGCAACAAATAATTGCATTACGCATTGCGTGTAAAGTAAACAATACGATTGTTCTATGAACAAAGGATTATTGTTTTCTCCCTAGTAGCAACATCACATCTAGTACCTTAGAGATTTCTGTCACTTCTCCAGATTACTAGAGGCATGCACCCACTATCGAGCATAAATACTAACTCTTGGAGTTGCTAGCATCTACTTGGCCAAGATAGCTACTAACAACGGAAAGCATGCAAGATCACAAATAACAAAGACATGATAGAATCAATAATCAATCTGAAATAGCATCTCAATATCCATCGGATCCTCGCAAACACAACATGTAATTACAAATAGATGATCTTGATCATGAACGGAGCTCACAAGATCTAAACATGATAGCACAAAGGAGAAGAACCAGCCATCTAGCTACTACGTGGACCCGTAGTCCAAGGATGAACTACTCACGCATCACACCGGAGGCTTGCATGGTGATGAAAAAGGCCTCTAGGGTGAATTCTCCCTTCTGGCAGGGTGCTGGGAAGAGCTTCAGATCCCTCTTGATCTAGGGATGGAGATGGCGACGACTACAGACTCTTTCGTGGAATTTTGATCGGGTCCTTAGGGTTTCTGTATTGGAGACATCTTATAGGCGAAAGGGGAGGCCGAGGGGGTGCCCAAGGCGGCCAGACCACCCTGGCATGGGCTGGACTTGTGGCCGGTGGTGTGGCGCCCCTAGCCCTCTCTCCGCTTTCAGACATGGCTATGTGTCCCTCTCGGTGAAAAACTGACTTTGGCTTTTGTCCCATCCAATTCCGAGAATATTCATTTTCTGACTTTCCTGGAACCAAAAACAGTAGAAAGTAGGCAGCTGGCACTATGGCTCTTGTTAATAGGTTAGTCCAAGAAAGTGTATAGAAAGTACTCCAAAGTGTGGACAAAATATAAGAAAGTGGATAAAACCAAGCATGGAACATCAAAAATTATGGATACGTCAGCAATGTATCAACATCCCCAAGCTTAACTCCTGCTCGTTCTCGAGTAGGTAAGTGATAAAAAGAAAGAATAATTTTTGAGGTGACATGCACCATCATAAACTTGATCAAAGTATTTGTAAAACAATGATAGCTAGGATCATAGTACTTCAATCATAACATGAAAGACAAAGTTCTAACAATAAGTCATAGCAACAATGTTACAACATGAAAAGGCACAAACAAAAGATTCATGAATAACAATGCTTTGCAAGACGTTTGTTTGTTTCACATAAAGAAAACATAGCATAGTGGCATTCAGCCTGTCCCTCATAGAGTAGCAAACATAAATGCATAGGACACCTTCAAAGTTCATAAGAGTGACTAGATACAAATAGTTTAAGAACAAGCAATATCAAAGTTATGCATCAATCAACAAGTCTTGGGAAAATGCACATAGAACTAAGAATGGCCACTATGCTCTCAAAGTAGGTACATAAAGATAGAAGGTGGAGACTCAACATAAAAGTAAAAGAAAGGCCTTCATAGAAGGAAGTAGGGATTCAAGTTTCATAAAGAGCTTCCAAAAAGTACGGTACTTTTTAGCTTTCAGCTCTCATTGACCCTATCATAAGCATCTTGAAGTGATTAAGGTTAAAGTGAACAAACTATGGAGTATATGCTTGACAAAGTATAAGTTGGAAATCTCATGTCCCTTGAATACAAGGGCCGCTCCTCATGCTACTCAAGTTTAGTTACCGGTAAGTTCTTGTCATAGTAAGTACATGTGTATCATAGAGAACCGCCAACGGGGTACCCCTTGCCTGATGATACGGAAGAATCCCCATATCAAAATGACAAGGCAAGCAGACAACGAGCATCTCAGCAATCTTCTTATTTACCATGGGAAAATGGTGCTTTTTTCTCTCTTTCCTCTTTTCTCATATCTCTTTTTTATTTTTCTCTTTTTCTCAATAGCTAACTCTTTTTTATAAGAAGAATGCTTCATAGACAGCTCATTATGGTTACACCTTTCATACCTAGGTACAAAGTACGAGTGCAATGTTGAAAGCGTTCCCCATGACAGCATGGTTCTGCTAATCCCCAACATATAAGTGCAAGCATATACAACATAGACGACACGATGGTTCAAGTTTATTAAGGGCAAGAAAAGTAAAGTGTGCCATCAAGTTCGTGAGAGCTTTAATCACTAGTTTTCTCATAACAAATTTAATTCGGAAGGTAGATAAAAACATGAATATACTTGGAATAGCAAATGCTAATAGGTAGGTATGGTGGACTCTTTGGAATAACTTGGTTTTAGGAGTTGGATGCATGAGTGGAACTCATACTTGGTTATGGAGGCTAGCAAAAGACTGGGAGCGACCAACTAAGAGAGCAATAATGGACATAATCAAGCAGAGCGACAAAATATCATTGATCAAAGCATAAAGTGATATTACAAGTCGAAAACTAAAGGATCATAAAGGTTTTGGTGACTTGGGATAGTCATAACATGGTGTGAGCATGCCCCCAAGTCAACCCAAATAAAGCATCAAAGGAGAACACCACAATACTATGCTTTAATATGCTAAAACAACACATGATTCTTCCAAGGCACATTAAGCAATCTAAATTGTTTATAATATGTCATGCTACAACAAAGATTACTAATCATAAAGCCGAAACAATATCAAGCATGGCATGAAAGTATAGGCCACAGTCAAAAACAAGCTCCTTTTACCACTTAAGCATGAACTTTTCCTACTCTTTTCCAATCCAAACCAAACTATTTGAAAACCAATGCATGAAAGAGGGGGTCCAACCAATTTATTCAAGCAAAATAAGAAAACCAAGCAAATGAAAACCAAAAACAAAAAACAAAGACGCTCCAAGAACAACACAACTATGCATGAAACAATAAAAATGAAGTGTTTGGAAGAAACCTGGAATTTTTATTGATGAAGAAGGGGATGCCTTGGGCATCCCCAAGCTTTGACACTTGTACCTCTTGAATATTTCTTCGGGTGGCACGGGGTGGCATCCCCAATCTTGAGTTTTATTCCATTCTTCATCTCATTACATCATTCTCTCCATACATCTGAAATTTTTCCCTCATACAAAACTTCACACAATCTTTATTAGCAACATTAGTGCACTCAAGATAATAAGTCTTTAGATTCAGTTTCAACACCAATAAAACTTCCATTAAAACACAAGCTACTGTAGCACTTCCCTCAAAGAGCTCAATTCCCCAAAAGAACTCAAAAAGGAACCAACAAGAAGCAAATGCAAATAATGGTAGAAATTTGTCAAAATAGACCAGCAGGTAAAAACCAATTTTTTCGAAGACCTTCTATTGCTCAAATCAAAAAGTGTTGAACTAATGAAAGTTATATAACAACCAGGGGCAGAAGCACAAAAAATCACGCATCAAAACGATGTACAGAAATTTTACACGAATTTTTACGGTCAAGCATAGAAATCTGTTTCGGGACAACAACTTTCCCAATCATTACTTCTCTCTCATTAGAGGTTACTCTTGGCACAAAAAGCAAATAAAAAGGATAAGGAGCGGTTATTACTGAGGTAATAACTTCCAAGACTCATCTAAAATTTTGGGTTATCTCCCAATAAGTACTTTTCTTTAACGCCTAAGTTAGGCATAAGAAGCAAGAAAAATAATCAAGTGTTCTCAAATGAAGAAGCATTAAGAGCAAATTTTGTTTTCATAGGAGAGGCAAAAGAAATCTTCTCTCTCTTCTTAGGGAAGTGTTCTATACCTTTCTTGAGTGGAAGTTGATATTTAATGGTGCCTTCTTTCATATCAATAATGGCACCAATAGTTCTTTCCAAAGTAATAGGACAAGAAGCATTGCATTCAACATCCAAAACATAGAAATCAACGGGGATATAGGCATTGTTAACCATAATAAGAACATTATTAATACTCCCCATGAGTTTCTTTTTAGCATTATCATCAAGTGGGACATTCAAATAACAATCTTCCAATGTTGGCAAATCAAGCATATCATAATCCTTCTAGGCATAATAGAAACACTACTATCAAGATCATATAAAGCTTTGAAATCAAAATCATTCATTTTCATATTAATGATGGGTTCCCAACCATCTTATTGTTTCATAGGAATAGAAGCTTTATGTTTCATATTTTCTTCTTTAATTTTTATGAGAGCATCAGTAATGTGTTTTGTAAAGGCCATATTCATAGCACTAGCATTAGGACTTTTAGCAAGCTTTTGTAGGAACTTAATAACTTCAGAGATGTTGCAACAATCAAGATCAAAATCATAATTATCATCTAAAGTAGTAGAGATATTACTAGCCTCAACACTAGTGGTAGTGATAGTAGAAACACTAATGTTTCTAGCAATTTCATCTTCTCTTTCCCACTTAGCATGCAATTCAGCTAATAGTCTAACATTTTCATCAATTCTAACTTATATGGCATTCGTAGCAGCAAAGGGATTATCATTAGTTTCAGGTTTAGCAGCCATTTTATTCAAAGAAGATTGAGCTTCAGCCAAAGATGCTATATTTCTTTCAGCATTAGAGAGTTTTTCCTCAATAGTTTTATTGAAAGTAGTTTGTTTACTAATAAAGTCTTTAAGCATAACTTCAAGTTCAGAGGGAGCACTCCTATTATTGTTGTAGGAATTTCCATAAGCATTACCATTATTGGGAGGATATGGCCTATAATTGTTGTTACCAAAATTATTCCTGTAGGCATTATTGCTAAAATTGTTATTTCTTATAAAGTTCACATCGACTTGCTCTTCTTGAGCAACTAAAGAGGGTAAGGGAACATGATTTGGATCAATATGAGCCTTCCCATTAACAAGCATAGACATAATAACATCAATTTTATCACTCAAGGAGGAGGTTTCTTCAATAGAATTTACCTTCTTACCTTGTGGAGCTATTTCAGTGTGCCATTCAGAATAGTTAACCATCATATTATCCAAAAGCTTTATTGTAGCACCCAAAGTAATGGTTATAAAGGTACCTCCAGCAACAGAATCCAATAGGTTCCTTGAAGAATAGTTCAATCCTGCATAAAAAGTTTGGATGATGATCCAATTAGTCAGTCCATGAGTGGGACAATTCTTAACCAAAGATTTCATTCTTTCCCAAGCTTGAGCAACATGTTCATTATCAGATTGTTTAAACTTAATTATTTCACTTCTCATAGATCTAATCTTAGAAGGAGGATAGTATTTTCCAATGAAAGCATCTTTGAATTTAGTCCAAGAAGCAATACTGTTCCTAGTTAAGGAATTCAACCATTCTTTAGCTTTTCCTCTCAAAGAGAAAGGAAACAATTTAAGCTTAATAATATCCCCATCTATATCCCTATGCTTTTGCATCTCACAAAGTTCAACAAAGTTATTTAGATGAGCAGCAACATCTTCATTACCAATACCAGAAAAATGTTCTCTCATAACAAGATTGTTGTTGTTGCTAGTGAAGTCACACAACTTAGTGTTTTCAAGAGTAGTCATTTTTTTTATGTTTTTAAGAAAGCAAAGTAGTAAAACTATTTTTTTGTGTTTTTGATAAAGAAACAAGCAAACAAAGCAGAAATAAACTAAGCAAAACAAAGTAAAGAGATTGGTTATGAGAGACTCCCCTTGTGAAGATGTCCTTGACTCCCCAGCAACGGCGCCAGAAAAAGTCCTTGATGGCCCAAAATATCTCGAGCTCATTGGGGAACCCCAAGAGGAAGGTATGATGAGGACAACAGTAAGTTTTCCCTTAGTTATGAAACTAAGATTATCAATCCAGTAGGAGCAAGGAAACACCTCCAAGGTGTTGCTAGCTGGACTTTGGTAGGGCGCACTACTAGCGCCAGTAGCAACGTGGAAACCTTCACAACACAACCACAGAACTTTCCCCCAACTTACAGTGAGGTTGTCAATCTCACCGGTTTTGCTGAAAACAAAGGATTAAACGTATTGTGTGGAAGAAAGTAATAGTTTGCAGAAAGTAAACACAAAGCAGAAACAATTGTAGATTGATGGTAAAAGAAAGGACCGGGGTCCATAGTTCACTAGTGGTGGCACTCCTTAAGATAGATGACATGTTGAGTGAACAAATTACAACGGGGCAATTGACAAACATCGAGAAATCATACAAGAATATACTAAACATCTTGACTCCTTTGAGATTTGATTGGGCATTACAACATTATACATAGACCGTAATCCAACTGCATCTATGACTAATAATCCACCTTCAGGTTATCATCCGAACCCCCTCCAGTATTAAGTTGCAAGCAACAAATAATTCCATTACGCATTGCGTGTAAAGTAAACAATACGATTGTTCTATGAACAAAGGATTGTTGTTTTCTCCCTAGTAGCAACAACACATCTAGTACCTTAGAGATTTCTGTCACTTCCCTAGATTACTAGAGGCATGAACCCACTATCGAGCATAAATACTAACTCTTGGAGTTGCTAGCATCTACTTGGCCAAGATATCTACTAACAACGGAAAGCATTTAAGATCACAAATAAAAAAGACATGATAGAATCAATAATCAATCTGAAATAGCATCTCAATATCCATTGAATCCCCGCAAACACAACATGTAGAATTACAAATAGATGATCTTGATCATGAACGGAGCTCACAAGATCTAAACATGATAGCACAAAGGAGAAGAACCAGCCATCTAGCTACTACATGGACCCGTAGTCCAAGGATGAACTACTCACGCATCACACCGGAGGCTTGCATGGTGATGAACAAGGCCTCTAGGGTGAATTCTCCCCTCCGACAGGGTGCCGGGAAGATCTTCAGATCCCTCCCGATCTAGGGATGGAGATGATGGAGGCTATAGACTCTTTCGTGGAATTTTGATCGGGTCCTTAGGGTTTCTGTATCGGAGGCATCTTATAGGCGAAATGGGAGTCCGAGGGGGTGCCTGAGGCAGCCAGACCACCCCCTGGCGCGGGCCAGGCTTGGCGGCAAGTGGTGTGGTGCCCCTGGCCCTCTCCGCCTTGTATTCTCGCTCGTGTCCCTCTCGGTGAAAAACTGACTTTGGCTTTTGTCCGGTCAATTCGAGAATATTCATTTCGACTTTCCGGAACCAAAAATAGCGCAGAAAAGCAGCGGTGCATGTGGCTCTTATTAATAGGTTAGTCCAAGAAAGTGTATAGAAAGTATTCCAAAGTGTGGACAAAATATAAGAAAGTAGATAAAACCAAGCATGGAACATCAAAAATTATGGATACGTTAGCAACGTATCATGTACCTCCTCAACAACCAGCCTCTGGTTGGGGATCCGCGAGCCGCCATGCACCGATCTACGATAGCATGCTGGGGCTAATCGAAGCTGCCCTCATCAAAGATCCAACACCGGAGCTGAAGAAAAGCAAGGCTCTAGCCAAATGCTACTCCTCGCCCTCGTCCAGCGATGATAGCCACGACTTGTCTCGACGTCACCGCTCATGGCGTAATGACCATGACTACGAAGCGTGTGATGACATCACGCAGCACAAAGTCGACAAGATGCGCGCAAGGCGTGCCCGTTCGACTGACTCGGAGGACGACGATACAGAGCTCTACAATGCCAGATGCTTCAGCAGAGCCATCAGGCAGAAGCAAATGCCTAAGGGTTTCAAGCTTCCACCGGAGAACCCAAAATTTGACGGCCTACAGGACCCAAAGATCTGGCTGGAGGACCACATCTCTTTCGTCAGGCTACATGGAAGAAGCTCGAGTACGGCGATGCAATGCCTACAACTGCAGCTGTAGGGCGCCGCCCACACATGGCTCAACAATCTCCCACGCGGATCAATTCGCAGTTGGGAAGAGCTAGTCTACAACTTCGTGCGCAACTTCAAGGGCACGTACGAGAGGCCCGCATCAATCAAAGAGCTAAGAGGCTGCCATTAGAGACCTGGCGAGTCACTATGCTCGTACATCCAGTGATGGTCCATAATCAAGAACTCTGCAGAAGACATCTCCGAGGATCGCGCAATCGACGCGTTCAACGGCAGCATGCGCCGCAGAGAGCTCAAGGAAGAAGTGGGCCGCTTGAAGCCCAAGACGATTGACCACCTAATGGAGATCGCGAACAGGTGGGACGATGGAGAGGACGCGGTCAAAAACCGTGCCTACTCCGATGATGATGACGACCTCAGGCGTAGACGCGACCGCCGAGGGAAACATCGTATGCGCGGATATGAGGACCACGAAGAGGTCGATGTGGTCGCAGCCGGCTACGCTGACAAACGCGACGACCAGCGGATACCGCAGCGGGGGATACCGCGACTGCAGAAAAACCACGTAAGTGTGGCAGCACCGCATTCGTGATGAGGCACCCATGACTTCCATCCAGGACAAACTGTCCGGACCATGCAACATGCACTTCTACATTGACAAACACGATGGCAAGAAAAAGTCCAGCCACCTCCTAAAGGACTGCCGCGAATTCCTCAAGCTCCACGAGGGTCTTGCCCAGATGAATCGCGAAGCGATTAATCACGGCTATGGAGCTTCCCCAAGCGCTGTGGCACATGGAGCTCCACCACCACCAGGCCTGATACCTCCTGCGGCTGCACCAGTCTAGAATCATGGAGGCGAACCATACCCCCGACCCCGATCCAGAAGGGTCGCCCCTCAAATCGAGTGCAGAAATCGATCACTCGCCAAGTCAATTTGGCGATGAATTCTCCACACTCCACCATTGAGTACCTCAGTGGCAACGAGTCCTGCATCACCTTCGACAAGAGCGACCATCCGCATCAAGTACCTCTCCCAGGCCACTGTCCCCTGGTACTCGAGGCACAGATTGGCGGGTTCGACATGAGTTGCATCTTCATGGACAGCAGAAGCGGCATCAACCTCATGTTCGCGAGTACCTTGCGAGCAATGCGGATCCCACTGACATGTCTAGAAGTATCAGACACGACGTTCCACGACATCATCCCAGGAAAGGGCGTGTACCCCTGGGCAAAATCAACCTCGACGTCATCTTCAACATGACGCAAAACTTTCAATGAGAACGACGACTTGGGTTGTCGACCGCCCTCGCAGCATACCGTCGCATCCTCAAAAGGCCGATTCGCGAGGTTCATGGCAGTGCCACACTATGCCTACCTGCAGATGAAAATGTCAGGCCCGAACAGCGTCATCACCATCAATGAAGCTTCGAGAGGTCCGACAGCTGCGATCAAGAATTCAACAGAATCTCCCAGTCCTTCGGCATGCAAGAGGAACTCGCAAAATTGAAGGAGCCAACAGACAACAGTCTGCCTCCCCTGAACAGGCCAAGTTCACCCAACCTATCTTTCGACTCGTCGATGCACACCAAGAAAGTCCAAGTCCACCCAACGGACCCGAGCAAGATGGCCCTCATCGCCAACAATTTGTGTCCTGCATAGGAACTCGCGCTCGTCGAATTCCTCCGTGAGCGCTGGGAAATTTTCGCCTGGTGTCCAACGAACATGCCAGGAGTTCCCAGGGAATTCGCCGAGCACTCACTCAATGTAAATCCAGACGCAAGGCCAGTCAAGCAAACAATACGGTGACTGTCTAAACCAAGAGCAAAAGCTGTCGGTGCAAAGATTAATAGACTCCTCGATGCAAACTTCATACGCGAGATCAAGGAAAGCACCTGGCTCGCAAATCCGGTGCTTTTGCCTCAAAAGGACACGGACATCCTGCATATGTGTGTGTGGACTTCACTTCCTTGAACAAGCACTGCCCAAAGGATCACTTCCCGTTGCCACGGATCGATCAAATAATCGACTCTACTGCGGGATGTGAGCGCCTCTGCTTCCTCGACGCATACTCAGGCTATAATTAGATTCGAATGAAGGAGGCAGACCAGGAGAAGACAGCGTTCATGACACCCTTTGGTGTGTTCTTCTATAATACGATGCCCTTCGGGCTAAAAAATGCAGGAGCCACCTATCAGCGGCGTATGCAAGCCTGCCTCAAGAGCCAACTCAGACGAAATATCGAAGTCTATGTCGATGACATCATCGTCAAAACCAAAGAGGAAGTCGTGTTACTCGACAATCCCCGCGAGACCTTCGATAACCTCGACCGCTACCGGATCAAGCTCAATCTAGACAAATGCGCCTTCGGCGTACCATCTGGGCAACTGCTTGGATATCTCATCTCTGCGAGAGGGATCGAAGCAAACCCCAAGAAAATAAAGTCCATACTGGCCATGGAGAAGCCGAAGAATGTAAAAGGCGTCCAGCAGCTGGCTGGGCGAATCGTGGTGAAAAGGCACTGCCCTTCTACCAACTTCTCCGCAAGGCTGACAAATTTGAGTGGACAGACGAAGCAGAAGAGGCATTCGAAGACCTCAAGCATCTACTATCCACCTCGCCAGTACTGGTGACGCTCTGTGAAAAGGAGTTGCTATTGCTATACATCTCCGCCACCAACCAGGTGGTCAGCACTATCCTCGTGGTGGAGCGAGCCGAAGAAAATAAAGTCCCCGGGGTACAATGCCCAGTCTACTACCTTAGCAAGGTGCTCACGCCAACAAAACAGCAGTACCCGCACTACCAGAAGCTGGCGTACGGCGTCTTCATGACAGTGAGGTGACTGCGCCACTACTTCTAGGAGCACCCAATCGAGGTGGTGAACGACGCCCCACTCGGGCACATACTCAATAATCCTGACACCACTGGACGAGTCGCGCTCTGGGGCATAGAGTTGTCGCCATGCGACATCACATACGAGAAGCGCGACACGATCAAGTCGCAAGTTCTCCTGGACTTCCTCGTGCACTGGATGGAGAACCAGCTCCCCGATAAGCCAGAAATTTCCTACCAATGGACAATGCACTTCGATGGATCCAAGCGCAAGGAAGGAGCTAGCGCAGGTGTCATACTGACATCACCCTAAGGCGACAAGATGAGGTATGTTCTGTGAATGCAGTTCATGGCCTCCAACAATGAAGTTGAATACGAAGCCTTGATCCATGGGATGCGGATGGCGAAAGCCTGCGACGCCAAGCGGCTCATCATCTATGGTGACTCCAAACTGGTGGTCAACCAAACAATGACCGAGTGCGACACTCTGAGCGACAACATGATCGCTTATCACGACACACTCGAAGGAGATTTCAACGGCTATGAGCTGCGACACCTCGGTCGCGAAAGCAACGAGGGGCGGACATACTCGCCAACATTGGCTCCACCTGCGCCAAAGTGCCACCTGACGTATTCCTGGAGCGCATCTACGAGTGCTCCATCAAGCAAAAGGCCACAGAGCCTAAAACTAGTGCGACAAAGGACTCGGGGGCTACGCCACCGAGCGAGCCTATAGCAATCGACAACATGGAGTCCGAGACAGGACTCGAAGGCCCCATGGAGGTCATGATAATCGAGCCATCCTGGACATAGCCGTACATCACATACCTGCTCAGCAAGAGGCTGTCAGATGACCCGACTGATGCTCGTCATGTAGCGCGATGATCCAAGGCATTCTCCCTCATAAACGACGAACTTTACAAATGTAGCATCACAGTATTCCTTCAACGATGTGTCTCCAATAGGGACGGAAGGGCCATCCTCCTTGACATACACGAAGGAACTTGCGGGCACCACGCCGACAGTCGCGCCCTCGTCACCAAGGCTCTGCGAGCTAGATTCTACTGGCCAACGGCCATGCTCGATGCCAAGGACATCGTCCAGCGTTGCAACACTTGCCAGCGGTTCACGGACAAACTGCACGCACCTGGCGCGGAGCTCACGCTAATACCAATGGCTTGGCCCTTTGCACAATGGGGACTCAACATGGTCGACAAGCTCCCGAGGTCCTCGCGAGGAGGTTACGTTTACCTCCTAGTCGTAGTCAACAAATTCACCAAATGGATCGAGGCCATGCCAGTGACGAATCAATTAGGAGCCAGCGCTGCCAAGTTTTTCGAGTCCATTGTATACCGTTTTGGGGTGCCACATAGCATAATAACGGACAATGGGACAAACTTCACCTCCAAGGAGTTCCAGGAATTCTGCGAAAACCTGGGAATAAGCAACAACTACGCCTCGGTGGCCCACCCTCAGACCAACGGTCAAGTCAAAAAGGCCAACAGCCTCGTCTGCGGTGGAATCAAGAAAAGGCTCCTCCGGCCACTCGAACAAGCCGCCGGTGGCTGGCCAGACGAGCTGCAATCAGTACTTTGGAGCCTACGCACAACTCCAAACACCGCCACAGGCTACACTCCGTTCTTCATGGTGCACGGCGCCAAAGCGGTTCTACCCGCAGAAGTTCGCTACAAAGCCTCGCGAGTGGTTGCATACAATGAGCAGGAATCAAATCTCGCACTCGAAGACTTCGTTGACCTCCTCGATGAGGCACACGAGATCGCAGCGGAGAGATCAACAATCTACCAGCAGAACCTCCACAACTACCACAGCAGAAGGTTACGCCCTAGATCCTTCGTTGAAGGAGACCTAGTCTTGCGACTGAAGCAGCAAGGGCACATCAAACTCGAGTGCCCTTGGGAAGGACCTTATGTGATTACCGGAGTAATCCCAGGTGGCGCCTATCGCCTTAAAGACCTAGAAAGCAAAGTCGCATACTCCAATCCCTCGAACATCGCGCAGCTGCGTCATTTATACCCTTAGACGTTTTTACTTTACAAATAAGGTATTCATCCAGGCTACTTAGCCACACATTGTACCTCGTACTATCCTGCAATTAAATAAAGCTAAGTGCCCCAAAACTTTGTGTTTTTCTGTTTTCTGGCAATTATATCGCTCGGGGGGCTGCGCCACCCTTTACACCTTCGTTCTACGAACAAATCGCAGTATCCTGAGTAACTGACACACTACCAATCAAACCCTTGATAAATACCACCCAACTGCAACGCACCTGACAGGTTGGCAAGGTGCTGAGATAAATACACATCAGGTGATGACCCACAAGTATAGGGGGTGTATCGCAGTATTTTCAATAAGTAAGAGTGTCGAACCCAACGAGGAGCAGAAGGTGCTGGCTAGTGCCTTGGAGCAGGAATTCTCTATAAATACTTAGCAAACGGATTTTTAAGTTTTTTTGATAATGCAAGTAAATAAAGTGCGAGTAAATAAAAGACAATACGAATAAATGCAGCAAGTGGCCCAATCCTTTCTTTAGCAAAGGACAAGCCGGTTGTATTACTTAAGATAACCAAACATTCTCGAGGACACATGGGAATTCCGACAAGTGCTTTCGCTTCATATAGTTGATTAATCTTATTTAGTTTGCTAAGTGTTGTGTGGGTGAACCTGTGCTAATGTACCGACCTTCCTAGGACTAATACATACTTGTGATTATACCCCCTGCAAGCATCCGCAAGTACAAGAAAGTAATTAAGGTAGAAACCTAACCACAACTTTAAACTCTAAGACCCTGACATCCCTTGTCAATGGTTTCCTAACGGGGGTTCAAGTTTCTGTCACTCCGGCAACCCCTACGATTAGTAGCCAAATACACAATGCATTCCCTAGGCCCATATAGGTGAAGTGTCATGTAGTCAACGTTCACATGACACCACTAGAAGAAGTACACTATAACTTAAATATCAAACTATTGAATCTTTCTCAACACAATTCCACTACTAACAACATGACTTCTCCCATGTCCTCAAGAACAAAATGAACTACTCACAAGACATCATATGGATCATGATCAAAGATGAAATAATGATGTGTAACAATCTAAACATAAACGATAATTCAATGGTTCACTCAATAGCATCAACTACAAGGAGTAATCAACACCGGGAAAGTTTCCCCTAAGAACTATGCAAGATTCAACCCAATTGTTACAGCGGTATGGAGATGGTGATGAGGGTGCTGGTGATAATGATGGTGGTGATGATGATGATGATCCCGATGAAGTCCAGCTTGATGGTGGTGTTGATGGCAACGATCTCCCTTCTCCGGGAAGGAATTCCCCTGGAAGAATTCTGTCTGCCGGAGAGATCTTTCTCTCTCGGTGTTTTCCTCCCTGCAGAGGCGACGAAATCTTTATGTGGTCACTCTCTGAGTCTTAGGGTTTCGGGACGATAATATACGCCAGAGGGGAGAGGCTGGAGTGGACCAGGCACCACACACTGGTGGCGGCCTGGGTGGCCAGGCTAGTGGTGTGGGCCCCCTATGGCCCATCTCCACTTCCCCTTCTGGCATTCTTCGTCTTCTGGAAAAATAGGATTTTCCATGTATTTTCCTGGATTTTCTGATCTTCGCGAATTTTGCCTCCAAAAAACACCTTTTCCATCAGAATCCTGACTGCAGCGGTCCATGCTCCAAAAGTCATCAACCATGCAAAAACAGATGAAATAACATAAGTATCATCTCTTAATATGAAAATATATCAATGAGCAAAAGTAAATTATGATATAGAATAGTGATGCAAAATGGATGTATCAACTCCCCCCGAGCTTAGACTTCGCTTGTCCCCAAGCGAAACCGAACTCAATAAACATGACCTCAGGTTTATGGAGTGAAGAGTCGATAAAAAAATACGGACAAGAAGCATCACATTCATCAATACATAAGTCATAATAAAAGACAACTCACTATTATATAACTTAACTTGCAATAAGTAAGGAAACACAATAAACATACATAAAGTAAATCACAATTGGTAATGACAAACTTAGCTCTTGGTCGAAGAATAGTGGACAATTTGCTGGAGTTCACAAATAACTAGTTTTCAAAGATAGCTTTCAAAGTAGTAATCACCAGGATAAGAGCAAAGTGCAAAACAAGGAACATAAGAAACATGATTGAATAAATCATCATATGAATGAATGAAACACAACAACTTAAAATACTTGCTGATACGTCCATTTTGCATCACTATTCTATGTCATAATTCACTGTTATTCGTTGATATATTTCATATTGAGAGGTGATACTTATGTTATTTCATCTGTTTTTGCATGGTTGATGACTTTTGGAGCATGGACCGCTGCAATCATGATTCTGATGGAAAAGGTGTTGTTTGGAGGCAAAATTCGCGAAGATCACAAAATCCGGGAAAATATACGGAAAATCCTATTTTTCCAGAAGACGAAGGCTGCTAGAAGAGGGAGTGGAGATGGGCCACAGGGGGCCCACACCACCCCCTAGCACGGGTCACCCTAGGCCGCGCCACCAGGTGGTGTGGCCGCCCTAGCCCACCTCTGGCTCTCCCCTCCTCCCGAAACCCTAAGACACAGGGAGCAACCATAGAAAGATTCCGCCGCCTCTGCGGGGCGGAAAACACCAAGAGAGAAAGATCTCTCCGACAGACAGATTTCTGCCGGGGGAATTCTTTCCCGAAGAGGGGAGATTGTCACCATCAACACCACCATCAAGCTGGACTTCATTGGGATCATCATCACTATCATCATCACCATCAGCACCCTCATCACCATCTCCATATTGCTGTAACAATCGGGTTGAATCTTGCATAGTTTTTAGGGGAAACTTTCCCAGTGTTGATTACTCTTTGTAGTTGATGCTATTGAGTGAATCATTGAATTATTGTTTATGTTCAAATTGTTATACATCATTATTCCATCTCTGATCATGATCCATATGATGTCTTGTGAGTAATTCGTTTTGTTCTTGAGGACATGGGAGAAGTCATGTTGTTAGTAGTGGAATTGTGTTGAGAAAGATTCAATAGTTTGATATTTAAGTTGTGGTGTACTTCTTCTAGTGGTGTCATGTGAACGTCGACTACATGACACTTCACCTATATGGGCCTAGGGGAATGCATTGTGTATTTGGCTACTAATCGTAGGGGTTGCCGGAGTGACAGAAACCTGAACCCCCATTAGGAAACCATTGCACAAGGGACGTCAGGGTCTTAGAGTTTAAAGATGTGGTTAGGTTTCTACCTTAATTAGTTTCTTGTACTTACGGATGTTTGCAAGGGGTATAATCACAAGTATGTATTAGTCCTAGGAAGGTCGGTACATTAGCACAGGTTCACCCACACAACACTTAGCAAGCTAAAGAAGATTAATCAACTATATGATGCGAAAGCACTTGACAGTCTTCCCATGTGTCCTCGAGAACGTTTGGTCATCTTAAGTAATACAACCGGCTTGTCCTTTGCCGCATAAAGGATTAGGCCACTTGCTGCATTTATTCCTATTGTCTTTTATTTACTCGCACTTTATTTACTTGCTTTATCAAAAAACCCTAAAAATCCATTTGCTAAGTATTTGCAGAGAATTCCTGATCCATACCACTAGCCAAAGACCTTGGCTTCCTGTTGGCTTGACTCTTACTTATCGAAAATACTGCGATACACCCCCTATACTTGTGGGTCATCAAGACTATTTTCTGGCGTTGTTGCCGGGGAGTGAAGCGCTATTGGAGAGTGGAACTGGTAAAGTAAACTTCTACTGTGAGTATTGTTTACTTCTGCTAGTTGCTTTATTTTCGTTATGGATTATTCGCTGAGTTTCTTATTTGGTAATGCTACTACCATTTCTAAGGTAGTAGATAAGCCACCACCTGCTGAGAATGATGTTTTTAAAATACCTACAAGAATTATTGATCCTATTATGGATAACTACTATGTTGGGGATGGAACTGTCCATCCCGGTGATCATTTACTCTTTATACACGAATTATGCGGGTTGTTCAAGTGTGCAGGTATTACTACAGATCAAGTTAAGAAGAAGTTATTCTCATTATCACTAAAAGGAAGAGCTGAGGAATGGTATAAGCTGCTGAAGAATGGTCAAGCTCTTGAATGGGAGGAAATAGTACCTCTCTTTTATTCAAAGTTTTATCCTCCTAGTGAGATTCATAAAGATCGGAATCAAATATACAACTTTTGGCCTCTTGATGGATAGAATACAGCTCAAGCTTGGGGGGATTGAAGTTACTAATGCTCAAATCTCCCATTCATGAGCTCCCCAACAATATTATTATCAATAACTTTTATGCAAGGCTTCCTCTACATGACAAGGTTTTATTGGATGCTTCTTGTGCTGGATCATTCACTCACATGGAAGAAGAAGCTAAATGGGATCTTCTGGACCGTATTCAAGATAATGCTGAAGCTTGGGAGAATGACAAAGGTAGAAAGTGGGTATAAATTATGATTATGAATGCATTGAATCTTTTATGGGAACTGATGACTTTCAAAATATTAGTATTGCTTATGGTCTTGATTTACAAGTTAATACAAATTGTTTTAAGGCTTTTGCTTCTTATATTGATATCCCAACAAAGGGATGTAGTAAGTACCATGCACCCTATAAAGATATTGCTGACTGTGTTCCTGTTGGGAGTACTGAGTATTGCATTTTTGATCATGTTTTACCTGAACCTTACATTGAGAAGATACCCTTCCCAAATAAGGTAAAGGATCATCCTATGATAACTAGTGTAATCACTAAAAGTGAAAAGAGAACTGTAAAAGTTGATGAACAAATAAGTATTGACTAGTGATGACCCACAAGTATAGGGGGTGTATCGCATTATTTTCGAGGGAAGTGAAACCCAATTTATTGATTCGACATAAGGGGAGCCAAAGAATATTTATAAGCCTTAACAACTTAGTTGTCAATTCAGCTGCACCTGGAAACAATCTTGCTCACAGCAGTTTATCAGTAGCAACAGTTTTGTAGTAGGAATAGCAAAGTAACAGTAGTAATAAAGCAAAAGGCAGAACAATAGCAAGAACATGGGATTCGAGTGCGGTAGGCATAGGAATGGATGAACGGGCGTTGCATGGACAAGACAATTCACATTGCAATTAGAACATAGGGCAATTGCAAATAAATAAGATAAAGCATCAAGTACTAGATAATCCTAGGCATGTGTTCCATATATAGTCATACGTGCTTGCAATGAGAACTTTCACAACATCTTTTGTCCCTTGACCCGTTGTAGGTGGCCTCAAGGGAACTACTGGCAATTAAGGTGCTCCTTTTAATAGAGCACCGGAGCAAAGCATTAACACTCCATGAACACATGTGATCCTCACATCAAAGCCATTCCCTCCGTTTATCCTGATTTCTGTCACTTCGGGGCCATTGGTTCTGGACAACAATGTGTGTATACAATTTGTAGATAAGACCATAAACAATACTATCATAATGAATCAATAACATGTTGAGATCTGAAATCATGGCACTCGGGCCCTAGTGACAAGCATTAAGCACAACAAGTCGCAACAAAGTCATAAAGCACTAATAAAAGATACTAGGCACCATGCCCTAACAATCTGATGCCATTACATGAACGATCTTATCCAATCCCTACCATCCCCATAGCCTACAGCGAGGGATTACTCACTCATAGATGGGGGAAACATGGATGGTCGATGGAGAAGCGATGGTGATGATGATGGCAATGATCTCCTCCAATTCCCCGTCCCGACAGGGTGCCAGAATGGAGTTTCTAGTGCTGTTTCGAGGAATCTGGTGGTGGCGGCGGAGCGGAACTCCTTCTGGAAAAACGCCAAACCCCCTGGAGTTTTTAGGTCAGAAGGCTCCTTATAGGTGAAGAGGGAGACCGTGGGGGTGCCTGGGGGGCCCACACCACCCCCTGGCGCGGCCTAGCCTGGCCCGCGCCAGTAGGTGGTGTGGCCACCCCCTGGCTCTTCTCCGTCTCGTATTCTGGCTCCTGGAGTCTTTGGGTGAAATAGGATTTTTGGCATATTTTCCTGGATTTTTCCTGATAGTTGGTTTTCTGCACAAAAAGTAGACACCAAGGCAATTCTGCTGAAAATAGCGTCAGTCCGCGTTAGTTGTATCCAAATCACACAAGTATAGAGGAGAAACAATAGCAAAAGTGTTCGGGAAAGTAGATACGTTTTGGACGTATCAACTCCCCTCAAGCTTAGCTTATTGCTTGTCCTCAAGCAATTCAGTTGAAAACTGAGTGCGATAAAAGAACTTTCACGAACACCTTTGCTTCATATGATGTAAATATTCTCAGCAATGTGATCAACTACTTAGACAATTCATAATAAAGAGTATGCAACTAAGCTTACTTAATAGGCATTGAAAGCTATGAAGAGATTCCAACTCAAATATAATAAGTAGCATGAGGCATAAACATAAGCAACATTACAATGCTCATAGAAAGGTATGATAGAGTGGTACCACGCTTGCCTTTGATTATGAATATCAAGGCACCTCTGAAGTTCAAGTGATGACTAGAAGTAAAGATATCAAGGATACAAGCATCAAAGTCATAACACAAATAATCAAGTAATGGGACAAGCACAACGAATGACAACTATGCTCTCAAGAAGGTGCTCAAAGAATAAATGGAGACTCAACAAGTAAAGGAAAAGGTTTTGAATAATTTGAAAGGCTTCCAAATGCTGAAAGTATGGTACTCATTAGCTTTGAGCTCTCATCACCCCTATCATAAGCATCTTTAATGTGGTTAAGGTGAAAGTGAGGTCCAATCTGAGTTATATGCTTGACAGACTATAAACTGAAAATCCCATGTCCCTTGAGTACGAGGGCCGCTCCTCATGCTACTCAACTTTAGTTACCGGTAAGTTCTTGTCATCGTAAATATGTGCGTATCATTGAGAACCGCCAATGGGGTACCCCTTGCCCGATGATACGGAAGAATCCTCATATCAAAATGACAAGGCAAGCAGACAATGAGTATCTCAGCAATCTTCTTATTTACCATGGGAAAATGGTGCTTTTTTCTCTCTCTCCTCTTTTCATAAATCTCTTTTTTTCTTTTTCTCTATAGCTATCTCTCTCTTTTTTTTATAAGAAGAATGCTTCATAGATATCATTATGGTTATGCTGCAGGTTTCCACCATGTCAGCATGGATTAGACCAATGCCCAAAGCGCTTTCTCTAACACACATACATAACTCCATGGACTTACAAGCTCCCCTTTTATTTCACACCGACGACATCCGCAAACAAAACAGCAAGGTATCAACTGGGTATATATTTACAAGTGTTGAAAACGTTCCTCGTGACAGCACGGTTCTGCTAATCCCCAGCCTATAATTTGCAAGCATATAACTTTCATGGAGAGTTCACAATGGTTCAGGTTTATTAAGTGCAGGAAATAAAGTGTGCCATCAAGTTCGTGAGAGCTTTACTAACTAACTTTCTCATAACAAGCAAACATTTTATTCGGAAGAAAACAAGGCATATTGAATATGCACGGAAGTAGCAAATGATGCTAATGGGTAGGTATGGTGGACACTTTGGCAATATTTGGTTTAAGGGAGTTGGAAACATGAGTAAAACACTCAGTGGAAGTGAAGGCTAGCAATAGTAAGGGAGCAACAAACGAGAGAGCAATAGCTGTCATTATCATGCTTGCAACAAAACAGGACTACTCATGGCATGAAAGTGATTCAAGATCCTTAAGGCAAAATAATTCATCGAGGCTCAATTGATTATTACAGTCATGTGCATGCGTGAGCATGTGCCAAGTCAATTCAAATGAAACATTCAGAGGAGGATACCACGGTGTCATACCAATTTATGAATAGTGCAATGCAAGCAAACATTCATAAGACATGCTACAAACTATTAGCGAGCTGGAGCTAATCATAAGAAAGCAAGAACTACTAAGCATCCAAAGAAAACATACACTCTACATGAACAGACTAAGCATGCCCACAGTGATGAGTATATGTACAAAAATGAAAACAAATAGAGTTCGTTACCAGCCTCTTACCACGCCTCAAGTTATCATTAATCCTCATTATTGCTCTTCACTTGTGTGGCTTGAATAATAATATGAAACCAATATTCCATTGAGGATTGCCGAACCCTGTAGAAAACTCACAAAAACCAAAGAAGAACGACAAATATTTTTGTTGTTTTTGATTTTTAAAACAAGAACCAAAGGAAAAACAAGCAAAGCAAAATCTTTTTGGGTTTTTCAAATAGTTCAAACAAAGCAAGAAGGGAAAAACAAACCAAGGCAAAAAGAAGAAGCAGACCAAAGAGAAACAACAGAAATATTTTTGGTCTTTTTGTGTTTTAGAAATCAAAAGCAAAGAAGAATGAAAACTAAAAAGAGAATGAAAACATGAATATACAAAGTACCGACGCAACATGATATGAAGATGAGTGCGGTTTCGACGTACCTCCCCCAAGGTTAGGCTTTGGCCTAAGTGGGTATCAATCCCAAGCTGGCCAGGATGATGTGTCACCGTAGTATGACGAGGAGGTCCCCTCGTCCTGGTGCGAGCTCGAGTACTTCCCTCTGTAATGCCCGGAGTAATCATAGGAGGGCACATCCTCCTGGTGCTGCTCGTGGAAACCCAGCAAGCGAAGCTTCTCGTCCACCTCCTCCTTGGAGAACGACCACGGTCTCCTGTGAACACTAAACAAAGAAGGTTGTGGCAAAAGGATCTCCCTTTCATCCCCGTTAGTGAAAAGCATCCTATATACTAGACTCTCCAAATCAGAAGTGGCAGTGACAAAGTGATGAGTTTTCATAGCAACAAGGTCAAGCCTCTGTGATGCCAGCATAGTATCATTGGGATCCACTAAAAGACCTAATGCATTGACTATACGCGAGGCAATGATGCCCCCATAGATAGGCCCCCTAGCAGCTAGGCAGCGAGCAATAAGCGAGCCAAGATTGTACCGAGTATCGTTGTTAAGCGTAGCAGCAAGGAATGCTAAATGATAGTTGGAGATATTACTTGTGTTCTCCCTACCCAATACACTAGTAGCAAGATAATATGCAAAATATCTAAGAGCGGGGAGTTGGATATTTCTTATCTTTCCGCGTTGCGCCACGCGGTCATCATCATTGGTCACCCCTCGGTAAAGCTCCAACAAATCAGCGGGTCGCCCTTGAATTTTCTTCACTATCCCTGTCATGCGTACACCTACAATACTGCAAAACCTCTCCAAAGGCATGGTGAAGGGCAGATTATAGATTTTAAAAGAGACAGTCGACTGATAGGATGTGTTAGTAAACGTGAAGCTCTCAACAAAAGTTTTGGTGAGCATAGCATATTGCGCACTCTCATCTTGCATATATGAGGTCAAACCAACCCTCTCAATCAGTAGAAAGAAATCATCAAGAATACCTGCAGCTTGTAAGAAAGTAAAACAAGGAAAAGAGGATGGGTGAGCATCCCCATCATCCCTTTCACTACCATACGAGTTGCAATGAGATCTTCGTTGTATGATGGCCTAGCCTGAGAGGCTGATCTTGAGGGCCTCGACCTCCTAGGTGCATCACTCTCAAAAATCTCTCCAAAAGTATGGTTGTTCATGCTTGGTATTCTGAAATTTAAACACCTATTAAACAAGTGATTGCAAAGTAAATATAATGAAGGATTCTGCTCATAGGGACTTGTAAGAGGCCTAAACATGCATCAAAACTATATCTCAAAGCATTAAACAAGCTTACAAGATCTCATAACCAGTCACCTATAGCAGCAAAATACTCAATATATAATCCACTAAACACAAATCTACTTGGACAAGGGGAGGAGTCACATACCAGGGAACAAATGCTCCAAATTTCAGCAAGAAAGATGGGCTAAGCAAGGAGATCGAAAAAATCGACAGCAAGCACAGCAAGAACGTGATTTTGAGCAATGAACTGGAGCTTACTCGGGAGAGAGAAGAAAGTGGCAGGTGAGAGAGTTAGTGGGGGGCCAGGGTGGCCCACACCAGGGCATGGCGCCACCCAGGGCTGGCCGCGCCACCATGTGGTGTGCTGCCTGGTGGGCCCCCCTAGTACCTCCTAGGTACTCCTCTGCCCCTTTTTTCACGCAAAAATTTAATATGAATTTTCTGGAATTTTTTGAGACACTTTATTTTTGGGCATTTTTCAGAAATAGAAGAATGATTTTTCTGACAGACAGATTTTTTTTCTTTCGGAAATATGATTCAAGGACAAAACAAGGCTAGAACTACAAAAGTTCTAAGACACTCTAACATGCAAGCAACTAGCAACAAAAAGAAAGCTAAATGAAAGCAAAAACTAAAATGCAAAGCATAGAAATAAACAAAGATAATCATAATGAAAACATTGTTTTGTTCAATGAAATCCTTTTGTTAACAAGGTTGATCAAGTCTTGCTACCAAAATAATTCCATATGAGACAAAACTTTGTATTCCACTAATGATTATGTTACCTCAACCTTGATAGAAATGGTCCCAATCATAATAGTTTCAAATTTTTCTCTTGGTATGGGACAATATATTTCTCCAACTTGAATGCCTTCAACATGTTCAATTGAATTCAAACCATAAGTCCTTTCAATCTTCTTGGGGAAATAGACAGTATGTTCCTTGTCATTAACATTGAAAGTCACCTTTCCTTGATTAAAATTAATAACAGATCCTGCAGTATTAAGAAAAGGTCTCCCAAGAATAATAGACATATTATCATCTTCAGGCATTTCAAGCACAACAAAATCAGTTAATATCAAGCAATTGTGGGCCACCTGAACATGTACATCCTCACATATACCCACAGGAATAGTGGTAGATTTATCAGCCATTTGCAAAGATATATCAGTTGGTATTAATTTTTCTAGTTGGAGCCTCCTATAGAGAGAGAAAGGCATAACACTAACTCTAGCTCCCAAATCACACAAAGCAGTTCTAACATAACTGTTCTTAATAGAGCAAGGGATAGTTGGAATCCCTGGGTCTCCAAGTTTCTTAGGAACCTTACCATTAAAGGAATAATTAGCAAGCAAAGTAGAGATTTCTTCATTAGGGATCTTCCTTTTATTCGAGACAATATCCTTCATATACTTTGAGTAAGGAGGCAATTTAATAGCATCAGTCAAAGGAATTTGTAGGAATAAAGGTTTCATCCACTCACAAAACTTATTATAGTGTTCATATTCCTTTGACTTGTGTTTCTTATCAGGGAAAGGCATAGGTTTTTGGACCCAAGGATCTCTTTCACTACCATGTTTCTTAGCAATAAAATCCTCTTTAGTGTATTTAGTATTCTTAGTGTGGTTTTCAGGTTCTTCTTCAAATTTTTCTTTATTAGGAACTTCATTTCCTTCATTACCACTTTTAGTTTCAGCATCAGAGATAGATATACTATTAGGATCTATAGCAGGTTCAGAGGGTTCTACAATAGTTTTATGCTTCCTTTTCCTGTTCTTACGAGTAGAACCACTATTTTCAGCTTGTTGAGAATCCTGCTCAATTCTTTTGGGATGCCCCTTGGGATATAGAGGATCCTGGGTAGCAGCTCCACTTCTAGTTCTAATTTCATAAGCATGTTTTTCTTTAGCAGCATTAACTAGCAAGTCGTTTCGCACTTTAACGAGTTGATCTATTTGAGTTTGAACCATTTGAAAGTGTTTAACAATCATTTTAACATAATTAGAGGTTCTTTCCACAATATCTTTCAACTCAACAATAGCTCTAGTGTTTTCCATTAGATGATTTTGCACCCTTTTATTAAAGTTATCTTACTTAACAATAAAGATATTGAATTCTTCTAAGAATTGATCAGGAGGTTTAGAGTAAGGGATATCACCTTCATCAAAGTGATGGAGAGAGTGTACCTCAATAGTGGATGAGTAGGGAATAGGCTTACATAATTCTTCTATAGGAGGTAAATTCTTGACATCTGCAGCTTTAATTCCTTTCTCCTTAAGACATTTCTTAGCTTCCTTCATCACTTCATCATTTAATTCAATAACTCCCCTCTTCTTTGATGTTGGAATAGGCGCCAGAATAGATGGTTTAGGTACAATTACTTCAGGTATAGCCGGTTTAAGAGGAGTCCAATCTTCATAATTCTTGCTTATTTTAGCCATTAATTCCTCAGCTTCCTTAGGAGTTTTATTCCTAAAAACACAATCAGCACAACTATCTAGGTATGTCCTAGATTCTTCAGTTAGTCCATTATAAAATATATCAAGAAGCTCATTATTAGGTAATGGACTTCCAGCTTGTGCATGAATCAAAGCACAAAACCTTGCCAAAGGTTCGAGCAATACCTCTTTTTCTCCCTGTTTAAAATCAAAAAGTTCCTGCAAAATAGCATGTCTAGCACTAGGAGGAAAATATTTCTGCAGGAAAGTACTAATCAAGCACTCAGGGCTATCAATAGATCCAGGAGGTAAATTACTAAACCAAGTTTTAGCTTCTCCTTTCAGTGAAAAGGGGAAAATCTTGGCAACAAAGTAAGTACGTATCTTAATATCATCAGAAAACAAGCCACTCATGGTAGAAAGTTCATTCATATGTGCTACCGCACTTTCATTCTTAGTCCCTGTAACACCCTCGAATCGGCCCTATGCAGATTTTAGCACTTCCCGCCAAACCCGCATAGAAACGATTCAAGGACGCCCACCAGGCACTTGCGTGCGGGTGGACAACGAAGTAATACCATTACACATTAGTCCACGATGGAACCCATAGAACATATATATACAACAACGACTCCATGAGTCAAGAATACAGATATACTATACAAAGATCCAAATCACCTTGAAAACGATAGAGCGTCCAACTACGGACAAGATGCAAATGGGTCTAAGAGCCCTGAAGAATAACCAATGACGTCCATAACCCTGCCTAGGCCAAGCCGGAAGGGTAACCCTGCTAACGACGTCGATCTCAAACCTGCTAAAACAAAAGGGGTGCCGACAAAGGGCAAAGGAAAAAGAGGAGCGTCAGTACTGAGGCCAGTACACGACGAGGCTAGAATTTGGCGGCTCTCGCGTACATAGGTATGGTAGACTGAAGCGGCAGCGCAGCATGCAATAAACAACCTATAGACACTCGATTAACTGTTGGCTATTAAAGAGAGATAAGAAAGACCTATTCGGAACCAACCTTATACTAACACCAATCATACCCATCCTGGTATTCCCCCTCGAGACCAAACGAGGAAGTCAAACCGAGGAACTCACACAGTTGGCAGTTTATTCATTCCATTATAGTTCCAGCACTTACTAGTCAGGTATAGATAGCATGAGTCATCCTGATAGCATAAGTAGTGTGCAGTTTTAGTTATCCATTCAGTTGTAGTTGCAGTACTTACTAGTCAGATACCATTAGCATGTGACATCCCAAACCCAGTAGTTGTTGGCACTTTTATTTCATTCCATTGGAGTTGCGATACTTACTAGGCAGGTATACATGACACGATACACACCAGTTCCACCAGTTGTTGGCACTTTTATTATCCATTCCATTGTAGTGAAGCTGATTACTAGTCACATATTAAGTCAAATTTATAGCACTACTTTAGTTATGCTTGTCTATGATCGAGATACTGTGCTCCAAGTCGTCCATAACCGCAGAACCGGCTTTGAAAGATTTACCTGAGGGTGCACAAATAGCAACACACACACGATCAACCTCGGAAAAACCAAATCAAAACCCAACGAGGCTTTCACGACAAAGCAATCACAGGACTCATAAAATATTTCAGGGGGCCACCCCACTAAGCTACCTGCAACGAAGTTGGCCAGCTCCGGAATGGACCCAGGGTTTGTGACGACGGTTGTAAACGACTGGGAACCCGAAAGTGTGGTTGGGCTTGTCGATACCGCGAAAACATGGCACGATCCAAAACAGTACAGGTGCTCCACGCACAATCTGAAATAAGGCAGTAAAGCATGGCATAAGTACAGGATAGTAATAAAGCCCCAAACTAGTTTGTGGCCCCAAGAAATAAGAAATGAATCAAGCTCTGGCTAAGGGGGATTCATAGAGTCTCCCGTATGTGGATAGTGCGAATAGTCAAGGAACATGTATCAAGTACTCGGGGCCTACGGAACACAAGTGGACATGAAAAACCAAATAGCATATATTGCCCACCGGTTCCTCTTTCATTAGTTGTCCCAGCAATTTAATAGTTGTATTTAAAGTCATGATCCTCTCCACCGTAAAGCATCTCCACCATTAAGCATAAGCCAACCTTCCATCAATGGTGGAACGACAACGACGCGAACCAGCACATGAGCAAGCGACTACGACTCGCAAGACTGACTATCTATCAAACAACAGGCAATATGATGTGTCCAAGGCAATATAAAGGCTGCAAGGGATATATTTTGTACGGAACACTAAAGCATCGCGACACAGATAACAATAGATCAACAGGAGGAAATAAAGACTATAAATGCAAAATAGGTAGAAAGGGGGAGAATGCTCGCCTAGAAAGATAGCCGGAGATACATTATCCGAAGGACTTGTCGAAGCTCACATCAACTCAACGGCCTAATCCGTGAAGAAGCAAAGCACTAAAAGAAACACCGGATACACTATTTAATACTACTACAGAAGATCCGGCATGATTATGATATGATGCATGGCATGGCAAAGATGTAGTGCAACTAGACAATATTAAGCAGAACCGGGGTCCCGACAATTAATTATATGGTTTATGTTGTGTAGCTACCCCGCAATTTGAATGTTGTATTAACAAGGCAAAACATGGTATCGGTTCGCTACACAAATTTAAATGGAGTCCGGAATAAGACTAGAATAGCCCGCATATAGACTCCATATTTAATTTAGGTGAATCGACTATTTAACCCAACCCACCAGATGACATGTATGCAAGCATGATGATTTAATGATGTGACAGGTATATGTCATATTATAAAAATAGAGGCTTAGGGTCACACATCTAGGTTCGGAAGATCTTGGTTCCGGGGGTTCGGGGTTCGACAGGGATCGACGGGGATCGGTCTCGGCAGGAACGTTCTCGGACAACGGAGTAGATCTGGTCGCATCCGTGGTCTTCGGGTCCGTGTAGACGGTCATGGCATTCAAGGTGGAGAACTCGGCGTTCCGTGTAGGCGACCTTGGCATCCGGTCCTCGGGCATCGGTGCGGGAAGGAGGTCTTGTCGTACCGGGGTATCGGCGTCCTCGGATTCCGATTGGAGATCTTGGCGTTTTCCGACCGGTCTTATGCTCGGGTAGAAGTACTTGTCGCACCATGTCGGAGTCCTAGGGGTACTGCTCGCCCGCGCTGTTGGCACTCGTAAGATCTTGTCGGGGTTCTTGGCTTCGGGCTCGGGATGAAGACTTGGCGTCCTTGTAGCAGTTCTCGGTATCGGTGTCGGTCTCGAGTTGCATGTCAACTAGGAGGCCTTGTCGGTGTTCTCCGCGCTCGATAGATCTTGTCACCAACCTTGACGTTCAACAATGCGGACACGAGAAGTACTTGGTGACAAAGGCGAACGTCGAAGCAGGAGCTCGCAGACGAGGTTGTGTTTGGCACCTGTAGCGGAGGAAGCAGCACAGGATGGCGGCAGCCGAAGGTCGAGGAAGGACCACCGCACGCAGGCATTGCTGTCAAGAGGCAGCAGGAGCCTCTGCGGGAGGGACCAAGGCGAGAGACGACGAGGATAAGGCGGGGCCTGCCGGGGTGATCTCCAAGCGGCAGGGTTTGAGCGGGGGAGGTGGGGCTCATGCCGGAAGGCGAGGAAGCGACCGACGCGCGGGATCTCAGGGAGCATGACAGCCACGGACGACGAGGAAGATCGAGGCACGGTGAAGAGGTTCTGGCGGGCAGGCTCGGCGGCAGCGACGGCCGGGGTCTGGGAGCTTGGCGGCGAAGAGGGCCGCGACGACGAGCTACGCGCGCGGGGAGGGGCTTGAGCGGCACGGGAACACGCGGCCGGAGGCGAGCTCATAGGAGGCGGCGAGGGCGGGCTCTGGTGACGGAGGAGGCGACGAGGGGCGCGTGGCGTGCAGCGGGAGGGCGCGACCGACGCGGCTGGGCGGCAGCAAGCCCTAGCGGCGCTGGAACGCGGGGCCCTGGCGGCGGCGCCACGCGAGGGAGAGGAAGCGAGGTGCAGGGATCGAGAGGAGCGGGCAAAGCACGCGGGTGCGGGGCGCAGTGGTGGGGCCAGGGGCGTAGACGGGTCGGGGTGGCGTACGCGCAGGGTGGTTGGTTCGATGTGGGGTAGGTGGGACTTGGGAGTGTGAGCAGGAGGATCGGTCGGTGCAGGAGCATGTTGGCGGCCAGGAGCGTGTTGGCGTTGCGCTGTGCACGCGCGGGCTGCCCAGGGGAGTGGCGGCGGGGTCTAGTGGTGAGGGATGGGATTAGGGTTAGAGCTAGGGTTAGGGTTTTCTTTTTATCTGGGTTGTAGGCTGGCTGCTGGTTGGGCCTCGGGCCTGACCAGTGGCTGCCTCCCCAGTCAAAATATTTTTATTTATTTTATTTTTAAAAGGCGTTTGTAAATAGTTTTTAGACAAACAGAAGATCCGAAATAGACCGGGTTTTGATTTGAAATAAAGACAGGAAATATTTAGAAGATAAAAATTGGCTTTTAGAAAATAGTTTTAAGCAAACCATGCATGTTGACATGACGATGCTCGAATGCAACGTGGCATGATGACATGAGCATGTGGTCATGATGATGCAATGCACAAAAACACAGCGATTTTCTAGTAGTGGTTTTAGCGGGATGCCACAATTCGACACCACTAACAAGGGATCTCGCCCTCGAGATCTGCCTCGTGGTACCGGGAAGAAGGTCGACAATCTGAATCTTCTCGCTTCGTGTAGATGCTCACGACACCACTAACAAGAGGTCGTTATCCGTGATCGTTGAGAGAACACTTCGTGCAGGCGACCTTGGCGTCCGGTCCTCGGGCATCGGTGCGGGATGGAGGTCTTGTCGTACCGGGGTCTCTGCGTCCTCGGATTCCGATTGGAGATCTTGGCGTTTTCCGGCCGGTCTTATGCTCGGGTAGAAGTACTTGTCGCACCATGTCGGAGTCCTAGGGGTACTGCTCGCCCGCGCCGTTGGCACTCGGAAGATCTTGTCGGGGTTCTCGGCTTCGGGCTAGGGATGAAGACTTGGCGTCCTTGTAGTAGTTCTCGGTATCGGTGTCGCTCTCGAGTTGCATGTCAACGAGGAGGCCTTGTCGGTTTTCTCCGCGCTCGATAGATCTTGTCACCAACCTTGACGTTCAACAATGCGGACACGAGAAGTACTTGGTGACAAAGGCGAACGTTGAAGCAGGAGCTCGCAGACGAGGTGGTGTTTGGCACTTGCAGCGGAGGAAGCAGCACAGGACGGCGGTAGCCGAAGGTCGAGGACGGACCACCGCACACAGGCGTTGCTGTCGAGAGGCAGCAAGAGCCTCTGCGGGAGGCGCCGAGGCGAGAGACGACGAGGATAAGGCGGGGCCTGCCGGGGTGATGTCCAAGTGGCAGGGTTCGAGCGGGGGAGGCAGGGCTCGCGCCGGAAGGCGAGGAAGCGACCGACGCGCGGGATCTCGGGGAGCATGACGGCCACGGACGTCGAGGAAGCTCGAGGCGCGGCGAAGAGGTTCTGGCAGGCAGGCTCGCGGTAGCGACGACCGAGGTCTGGGAGCTTGGCGGCGGAGAGGGCCGCGACGATGAGCTACGCGCGCGGGGAGGGGCTCGAGCGGCACGGGAACGCGCGGCCGGAGGCGAGCTCACAGGAGGCGGCGAGGGCGGGCTCTGGTGACGGAGGAGGCGACGAGGGACGCGTGGCATGCAGCGGGAGGGCGCGACCGACGCGGCTGGGTGGCAGCAAGCCCTGGCGGCGCTGGAACGCGGGGCCCTGGCGGCGGCGCCACGCGAGGGAGAGGAAGCAAGGTAGGGATCGAGAGGAGCGGGCAGAGCACGCGGGTGCGGGGCGCAGTGGTGGGGCCAGAGGCGTAGATGGGTCGGGGTGGCGTACGTGCAGGGTGGTTGGTTCGATGTGGGGTAGGTGGGACTTGGGAGTGTGAGCAGGAGGATCGGTCGGTGCAGGAGCATGTTGGCGGCCAGGAGCGTGTTGGCGTTGCGCTGCGCGTGCGCGGGCTGCCTAGGGGAGTGGCGGCGGGGTCTAGTGGTGAGGGATGGGATTAGGGTTAGAGCTAGGGTTAGGGTTTTCTTTTTATCTGGGTTGTAGGCTGGCTGCTGGTTGGGCCTCGGGCCTGACCAGTGGCTGCCTCCCCAGTCAAAATATTTTTATTTATTTTATTTTTAAAAGGCGTTTGTAAATAGTTTTTAGACAAACAGAAGATCCGAAATAGACCGGGTTTTGATTTGAAATAAAGACAGGAAATATTAGAAGATAAAGATTGGCTTTTAGAAAATAGTTTTAAGCAAACCATGCATGATGACACGACGATGCTCGAATGCAATGTGGCATGATGACATGAGCATGCGGTCATGATGATGCAATGCACAAAAACACAACGATTTTCTAGTAGTGGTTTTAGCGAGATGCCACAGTCCCACAAAAAGGTTATTTCTCGACAATAGCTATGTAAGATAGATCGAGAGAGAAATCATAATCTTCATACATAATGTTTATGGGAGAAGCAGCAAACTTAGCAGTAGGAGCCAATTTGGGTCTAATAGTACGCCTCTCAAGGAGACTCTTAGCAGCCCTCCTATCATGGGTGTTTTTACATTTTTTAATAAATTCATCGGTCATCTCAACATAACCATCTTCAATATCATAAATTTCACTAGACTCAGGTGAACTAACATGTGTAGTAGTGTCTTCATTAGGAGTTTCAGTATTTCCAACTATAGTTCTAGCAATCATAGCATCTAGGAAAGGACCTAATGAACCACTCTTATCAAGCACAGTAGAAGCAGTATCATAAACATCAGAAGTTTCAGATTCAGCAGTAGTAGTAGTGTGTGTAGCATGTGTATGTGGTGGTGTAACGAGCTTACTTATAACAGATGGTGAATCAAGAGCAGCAGAGGTGTTCAGAACCGTACCTCTTCTTGTAGTGGATGGTAAAATAGGAAACTTGCCATCACGAGACTTACCCATGATGGATGGATAGCAGCGAAGAATAAAGAATCCAAGTGAACTTGGTAAATAAAGCTATGCTCCCCGGCAACAGCGCCAGAAAATAGTCTTGATGACCCACAAGTATAGGGGGTGTATCGCAGTATTTTCGAGGGAAGTGAAACCCAATTTATTGATTCGACACAAGGGGAGCCAAAGAATATTTATAAGCCTTAACAACTGAGTTGTCAATTCAGCTGCACCTGGAAACAATCTTGCTCACAGCAGTTTATCAATAGCAAAAGTTTTGTAGTAGGAATAGCAAAGTAATAGTAGTAGTAAAGCAAAGACAGCAGTAACAATAGCAGTAAACTGTGGGATTCGAGTGCGGTAGGCATAGGAATGGATGAACTGGCGTTGCATGGACAAGACAATTCACATTGCAATTAGAACATAGGGCAATTGCAAATAAATAAGATAAAGCATCAAGTACTAGATAATCCTAGGCATGTGTTCCATATATAGTCATACGTGCTTGCAATGAGAACTTTCACAACATCTTTTGTCCCGCCAGCCCGTTTGTAGCAGGGCCTCAAGGGAACTACTGGCAATTAAGGTGCTCCTTTTAATAGAGCACCGGAGCAAAGCATTAACACTCCATGAACACATGTGATCCTCACATCAAAGCCATTCCCTCCGTTTATCCTAATTTCTGTCACTTCGGGGCCATTGGTTCCGGACAACAATGTGTGTATACAACTTGTAGATAAGACCATAAACAATACTATCATAATGAATCAATAACAAGTTGAGATCTGAAATCATGGCACTCGGGACCTAGTGACAAGCATTAAGCACAACAAGTCGCAACAAAGTCATAAAGCACTAATAAAAGATACTAGGCACCATGCCCTAACAATCTGATGCCATTACATGAACGATCTTATCCAATCCCTACCATCCCCATAGCCTACAACAGGGGATTACTCACTCATAGATGGGGGAAACATGGATGGTCGATGGAGAAGCGATGGTGATGATGATGGCAATGATCTCCTCCAATTCCCCGTCCCGGCAGGGTGCCAGAACGGAGTTTCTGGTGCTGTTTCGAGGAATCTGGTGGTGGCGGCGGAGCGGAACTCCTTCTGGAAAAACGTCAAACCCCCTGGAGTTTTTAGGTCAGAAGGCTCCTTATAGGCGAAGAGGGAGACCATGGTGCTGGGGCCCACCACCACCTGGCGCTAGCTCGGCGCCAAGCCAGTGTGGTGTGGCCACCCCCTGGCTCTTCTCTGTCTCGTATTCTGGCTCCTGAAGTCTTCGGGTGAAATAAGATTTTTGGCATATTTTCCCGGATTTTTGCTGATAGTTGGTTTTCCGCACAAAAAGTAGACACCAAGGCAATTCTGCTGAAAACAGAGTCAGTCCGCGTTAGTTGTATCCAAATCACACAAGTATAGAAGAGAAACAGTAGCAAAAGTGTTCGGGAAAGTAGATACGTTTTGGACGTATCAACTAGAATTGGTGATCATTGCTATTATGGTTTGTGTGATATTGGTGCAAGTTCAAGTGTTACTCCTTATGAGATTTACAAAGAAATTATGCATGAAATCAGTCCCTGTGAACTGGAAGAGATTGATGTGGTCATTCACCTTGCTAATAGAGAGACCATATCTTCAATTGGTATTGTGCGGGATGTATAAGTTCTTTGTGGTAAGATTAAATATCCTGCTGATTTTCTAGTACTTGGTTCAGCTGCTAGTAAAACTTATCCCATCATTTTTGGTAGACCTTACTTGAGTACTTGTGGAGCTATTATAGATTGCAAAAGTGAGAAAATCTTGACTAAGTTTGATGGGGAATCTTATGAGTTTAATTTTTCGAAATTTACTAAAGAACCTTGTGAAAATGAAACCCATAATGAGGATTTTAGAGTTGAACAACTTGCTTCTATTTCTCTTGCTCCTAATAATGCTTTGCAGCAATATATGGAAGACCATGAAAGTGAGATCTTCATGGAAGAAAGAAATGAGATTGACGAGATTCTCCGTCATCAACCTAAGATGCTTAAGCATAACTTGCATGTGGAAGATTTGGGTACCACGTTGCCACCTAAAAAGGATCCGGTTTTCGATCTAAAACCTCTCCCTGACGATCTTAAATATGCTTACATTGATGATAAAAAGATATATCTTGTTATTATTAGCTCTAAGCTTTCACGGAAGGAAGAGGAATGATTATTGGAGGTTTTGAAGAAACACCGAGGGGCTATGGGCTATACTCTGGATGATTTAAAAGGGATTTCACCTACTATATGTCAGCATGCTATCAATATAGAACCAGATGCAAAGCCAGTAGTAGAGCACCAACGGCGTTTAAATCCTAAGATGAAGGAAGTGGTAAGAAATGAGGTACTGAAACTCCTTGATGCTGGTATTATTTACCCTATTGCTAATAGTGAATGGGTTAGTCATGTTCATTGTGTCCCTAAAAAGTGAGGTATTACTATTGTGTCTAATGATAATGATGAGCTTATTCCCCAAAGAATAGTAGTAGGCTATAAGATGTGTATCGATTTCAGAAAGGTTAACAAGGTTACTAAGAAAGATCATTCCCCACTTCCTTTTATTGATCAAATGTTAGAAAGATTGTCTAAAAAGACTCATTTTTGTTTCCTTGATGGATACTCTGGGTTTTCTCAAATTGTTGTTAAACAACAAGATCAAGAAAAAAACTACCTTTACATGCCCTTACGGAACCTATGCTTATAAATGTATGCCTTTTGGTTTATGTAATGCTCCTGCTACTTTTCAAAGATGCATGTCTGCTATCTTTCATGGTTTTTGTGAGGAAATTGTGGAAGTGTTCATGGATGACTTCTCTGTTTATGGAACTTCTTTTGATAATTGTCTGCACAACCTTGATAAAGTTTTGCAGAGGTGTGAAGAAACTAATCTTGTTCTTAATTGGGAGAAATGCCACTTCATGGTTAATGAAGGGATTATCCTTGGGCATAAGGTTTCCGAAAGAGGCATAGAAGTGGATAGAGCTAAAATCGAGGCAATTGAGAAAATGCCCTGCCCAAGAGCCATCAAAGGTATTCGTAGTATCCTTGGTCATGTTGGTTTCTATAGAAGGTTTATTAAATATTTCTCTAAGATATCAAAACCCCTCACTAATCTTCTTCAAAAAGATGTAGCCTTTGTTTTTGATGATGATTGTAAGGAATCTTTTGAAACTCTTAAGAAGGCTTTAACTATGGCTCCTATCATTCAACCACCTGATTGGAGTTTACCCTTTGAAATAATGTGTGATGCTAGTGATTTTGTTGTAGGTGCTGTCCTTGGGCAACAAATTCATAAAAATCTAAATGTTATTCATTATGCTAGTAAGACTCTAGACGTTGCTCAAAGGAATTATGCTACTACTGAAAAAGAATTTCTAGCTGTCGTCTTCGCTTGTGATAAGTTTAGACCCTATATTGTAGACTCAAAAGTCACCAATCATACTGATCATGCTGCTATTAAGTACCTTATGACGAAGAAGGATGCTAAGCCTAGGCTTATTAGATGGGTGTTGCTTTTACAAGAGTTTGATCTACATATTGTAGATAGGAAAGGTGATGAAAACCCTGTAGCTGATAATTTATTTCGATTGGAAAATATCTCTTTTGACCCTATGCCTGTTAATGACAGTTTTCCAAATGAACAGTTGGCTGCGGTAGGGGTAAGCTCGCGAGGGATCCCTTGGTACGCTGATTATTCTAACTTTATTTTCTCCAAGTATTTGCCTCCAACTTTTACAACTCAACAAAGAAGAAAGTTCTTTTATGATTTGAGGCATTATTTTTGGGATGACCCACACTTATATAAAGAAGGAGTGGATGGTATTATGAGAAGATGTGTTCCAGAGTATGAACAAAAAGAGATATTGAGTAAATGTCATGGTAGTGCTTATGGAGGACATCATGTAGGAGATAGAACTACGCAAAAGGTGCTGCAATCAGGTTTCTACTGGCCTACCCTTTTTAAAGATGCAAGAAATTTTGTTTTATCTTGTGATGAGTGTCAGCATGTTGGTAATATTTCTAGATGCAATTAAATTCCTATGAACTACTCTCTAGTTATTGAACCCTTTTATTGCTGGGGATTTGACTTTATGGGTCCTTTTCCTCCCTCTAAAGGTTATACTCATATTCTTGTTGTCGTCGATTATGTTAATAAATGGGTAGAAGCCATTCCTACGAAGAGTGCTGATGGGGAGACTTATCTAAAAATGCTTAAGGATGTTATCTTTCCTAGGTTTGGCATGCCTAGGTATCTCATGACTGATGTAGGTTCTCATTTCATTCATGGTGGTTTTAGAAAGACCCTTGCTAAATATGATGTTAATCATAGAATTGCTTCAGCTTATCACCCCCAAACTAGTGGGCAAGTAGAGTTATCAAATAGAGAAATTAAATCCATCTTGCAAAAGACTGTTAATAGATCTAGAAAAAACTGGGCTAAAAAGTTGAATGGTGCTTTATGGGCTTATAGGACTGCCTACAAAAACCCTATGGGGATGTCTTCTTATAAAATGGTTTATGGGAAAGCCGGTCACCTACCTTTAAAATTAGAACACAAAGCTTACTAGGCAGTCAAAGAACTAAATAGAGATTGTAAGCTCGCTGGTGAGAAAAGATTATTTGACTTAAGTTCTTTAGATGAATGGAGGAGTGAAGCCTATGAAAATGCTAGGCTCTTTAAGGAAAAAGTTAAAAGATGGCATGACAAGCGAATACTTAAGAGAGAATTTCATGTTGGTGAGAAAGTTCTATTGTATAGGTCTCGTCTCAGATTTTTTGCAGGAAAACTAATATCAAAATGGGAAGGACCTTTCATTATTGAAGAACTGTACCGTTCAGGAGCAATACAAATTTCTTCTTTAAAAGATAATACTACACAAGTAGTGAATGGGCAGCGACTCAAGCACTATATTGCTGGAGATTCTTACAATGAAGATGTTGATGCTTTTCAAGTAATAACTCTAGAAAAATTTATCAAGGACCAAATTCAGAGACCTGCAGAGTCCATTTCCAAATAGGTAACAGTTCTGGTAAGAAAAGTTCCACGAAAATACTATCCAACTATATTTTTGCAGTTTTCAGTCAATAAGGAAAGCTATGAAGCGAAAGAGGAGAACGGAGCTGGGTGACTCACACCACCTGTGGCGTGCTCACCCCAGCCACGCCACCAGGTGGTGTGGCCACTCCGGACTCCGTCTCCGACCCGTTTTCTCCTAGTACCTTCCTTTTGTTGTGAAACTTCGTAATATATAATCCCCCGGATCTCCCGAGGTTCGTATATCGTGTTCTCGTCGTGTTTTTGTTTCGATATGTTTCTGACGGGTAGAGTCCCAGATTTGGAGCCACAATGTCTTCCTCTGGATCAGCCAAGGAAGATTCTTTAGAGGATATCATCAACCCATACATGAGAGAGTTGAAGATTCATCCCAAGGAGTTGTTGCTTGAAGATGGGGAGGTCCGGATAAAAGAGTTTCAAGGCCCTAAGGGTGAAGGAAGTCTGGAGGATGGGATGGAAGCACTGGAGCAAGAAGTCTTTAGGTACAAGAAGATGGCGGAACGCGAAGTGGATATCATCCATAAGATTTGTTCCGAACTCATCGCCGAGCACCAAGAGGAGACTGCTGAGCTCAAGGATGAAGTCCTCTCACTCTGCCAAACAACCAACAAACTGCAAGCATAGCTCTACGACGTTCAAAATCAAAACTTTGAGTATGAGGTTAGGTTTAAACGCATAAGTGCTGCTGCAACTTTCAGGATGTTAGAGACCACGATGTACTTTGTTGATGGGAAGCCCTTACCCTGGAAGTTGGACGATGATGAGAGGATACCACCACCACTGGAGGAGTAATTCGTCATCAGGTTTGGCATCCCCTTGGTTTGTTCCAAGCTTGGGGGAGTGTCGCGGTATCACATCACTATCTTCTATCTTTTTACCTTTTTATGTAGAGTCATATCATGAATAGAAAAGTTATCATGTAGGATGGTTTGCATTATGGAAGTGTCCCCTCTCTCATTAGATATGTATCCCTTGGTGTGAGTTGTCGTTATGGAATATTAATGAGAAGTTCTATCATTTACTCTTTTGCATATCTTATATTAGTTTTCAATTCGTGGTTATATGATTGATCTTGTTGTTAGTATTGGTATCACTTTGGGATCATTGAGTTAATTTAGTTGGTTTTGGCAAACCTGGCTCGGTCAGTAGCAACACTATTTTTGAGAGTTGAATGAAAAGATAAAAGTACTCTAAAGAATTATAATTTCATCATCTTTCTTTCTTGATTTGCTCATAAGTCTAGTATTCTCTGGTTAAGATCTTTTGTGCTTCCAAGGAAGATTGCATGTTTGTATTTATCACTTGTATGTTTGTTTGTTTCCTTCAACTCTTATACTTGCTACCTAGCCTTACTAGCCAAAAACCTGTACTGAGAGGGAATACTTCTCGTGCGTCCACTTCCTAAACCAAAACCCATGTCATTTGTGTCCACCATACCTACCTATTAGCATTATTGCTATTCCAAGTAAATTCATGTTTTTATCTACCTTCCAAATTAAACTTGTTATGTGAAAATTAGTGATTAAAGCTCTCACGAACTTGACGGCACACTTTACTTTCTTGTACTTAATAAACTTGAACCATTGGGTCCTTCTTTGTTGCGTATATGCTTGCGCTTTATGAGTTGAAGTTAGCAGAACCATGTATCATGGGGAACGCTTTCAACACTGCCATGGTACTTTGTACCTAGTTGATATCATGATTCTTTTGCCTATGGATCCCGGCGGTGTGAAATAAAAGGGGAACCTGTAAGATCATGGAGTTCATATGTGTGTTAGAGAAACGCCTGGGCCACTAGCCTAAGCCATGCCTAATCATGGTGGAAACTTGCAGCATAACTATAGTGAGCATTCTATGAAGCATCCTCAATAAAAACCTATGCAAATAGCAAATAAAAAGATTGCTGAGATGATCATTGTCTGCTTGCCTTGTCATTTTTATTATGGGATAGCTCCTGTATCATGTGCAAGGGGTACCCCGTTGGCGGTTCTCAATGATACACATGTATATACAATGACAAGAGCTTACTTGTGACTGAAGTTGAGTAGCATGAGGTTCGGTACTCGTAAGTAAAGGGCATGAGATTTCAACTTATAACTTGTCAAGCATATCCTCTTAGTTGTGTCACTTTAACCTTAATCACCTAAAGATGCCTATGATAGGAGCAATGAGAGCAGAAAGCTAATAAGTATCATAATTTTTGGGAGCTCTTTAGGAAACTTGAAATCCCTGCTTCCCTCTGTGAAGGGCCTTTATTTTACTTTTTAGTTGAGTCAGTAAACCTATTCCCTTATATCTTAGCAAGTATTTTGAGTTGTTGTGTTTCATTCATTCATATGATGATTTATTCAATCATGTTTCTTATGTTCCTTGTTTTGCACATTGCTCTTATCTTGGTGATTACTACTTTGAAAGCTATCATTGAAAACCAGTTATTTGTGAACTCCAGCAAACTATCAACTATTCTTCGACCAAGAGCTAAGTTTGCCATTACTAATTATGATTTACTTTATGTATCTTTATTGTGTTTCCTTTACCTATTGCAAGTAAGTTATATAATAGTGAATTGTCTTCTATTATGATCTATGTATTGATGAATGTGATGCTTCTTGTCCGTATTCTTTTATCGACTCTTCACTCCATAAACCTGAGGTCATGTTTATTGAGTTCAGTTTCGCTTGGGGACAAGCGAAGACTAAGCTTGGGGGGAGTTGATACGTCCATTTTGCATCACTATTCTATGTCATAATTCACTATTATTCATTGATATATTTCGTATTGAGAGGTGATACTTATGTTATTTCATCTGTTTTTGCATGGTTGATGACTTTTGGAGCATGGACCGCTGTAGTCACGATTCTGATGGAAAAGGTGTTGTTTGGAGGCAAAATTCGCGAAGATCAGAAAATCCGGGAAAATATATGGAAAATCCTATTTTTCCAGAAGACGAAGGCTGCCAGAAGAGGGAGTGGAGATGGGCCACAGGGGGCCCACACCACGCCTTGGCGTGGGCCACCCTAGGTCGCGCCACCAGGTGGTGTGGCCGCCCTGGCCCACCTCTGGCTCTCCCCTCTGGCGTATATATTCCTCCCAAAACCCTAAGACATGGGGAGCGACCACAGAAAGATTCCGCCGCCTCTGCGGGGCGGAAAACACCAAGAGAGAAAGATCTCTCCGGCAGATAGATTTCTGCCGTGGGAATTCCTTCCCGAAGAGGGGAGATCATCGCCATCAACACCACCATCAAGCTGGACTTCATCGGGATCATCATCACCATCATCATCACCATCAGCACCCTCATCACCATCTCCATATTGCTGTAACAATCGGGTTGAATCTTGCATAGTTCTTAGGGGAAACTTTCCCGGTGTTGATTACTCTTTGTAGTTGATGCTATTAAGTGAACCATTGAATTATTGTTTATGTTCAGATTGTTATACATCATTATTCCATCTCTGGTCATGATCCATATGATGTCTTGTGAGTAGTTCGTTTTGTTCTTGAGGACCTGGGAGAAGTCGTGTTGTTAGTAGTGGAATTGTGTTGAGAAAGATTCAATAGTTTGATATTTAAGTTGTGGTGTACTTCTTCTAGTGGTGTCATGTGAATGTCGACTACATGACACTTCACCTATATGGGCCTAGGGGAATGCATTGTGTATTTGGCTACTAATCATAGGGGTTGCCAGAGTGACAGAAACCTGAACCCCTGTTAGGAAACCATTGTACAAGGGACGTCAGGGTCTTAGAGTTTAAAGCTCTGGTTAGGTTTCTACTTAATTACTTTCTTGTACTTACGGATGTTTGCAAGGGGTATAATCACAAGTATGTATTAGTCCTATGAAGGTCGGTACATTATCACAGGTTCACCCACACAACACATAGCAAGCTAAAGAAGATTAATCAACTATATGAAGCGAAAGCACTTGATAGTCTTCCCATGTGTCCTCGAGAATGTTTGGTCATCTTAAGTAATACAACCGTCTTGTCCTTTGCTGCATAAAGGATTGGGCCACTTGCTTCATTTATTCCTACTGTCTTTTATTTACTCGCACTTTATTTACTTGCTTTATAAAAAAACCCTAAAAATCCATTTGCTAAGTATTTGTAGAGAATTCCTGATCCATACCACTAGCCAGCACCTTCTGCTCCTCGTTGGGTTCGACACTCTTACTTATCGAAAATACTGTGATACACCCCCTATACTTGTGGGTCATCACTTGCTGAGATAGAAGGGAATAGGTTTACTGACCCAACTAAAAAGTAAAATAAGGGCCCTTCGCAGAGGGTAGTAGGGATTTCAAGTTTCATAAAGAGCTTCCAAAAATTATGGTACTGATTAGCTTTCAGCTCTCATTGCCCCTATCATAAGCATCTTTAGGTGATTAAAGTTAAAGTGACACGACTAAGAGGATATGCTTGACAAGTTATAAGTTGAAATCTCATGCCCCTTACTTACGAGTACCGAACCTCATGATACTAAACTTCAGTCACAAGTAAGCTCTTGTCATTGGAAATACATATGTATCATAAAGAATCGCCAACGGGGTACCCCTTGCACATGATACAGGAGCTATCCCATAATCAAAATGACAAGGCAAGCATACAATGAGCATCTCAGCGATCTTTTTATTTGCTATTTGCATAGGTTTTTATTGAGGATGCTTCATAGAGTGCTCATTATGGTTATGCTGCAAGTTTCCACCATGATTAGGCATGGCTTAGGCTAGCGGCCCAGGCGTTTCTCTAACACACATACAAACTCCATGATCTTACAAGTTCCCCTTTTATTTCACACCGTCGGGATCCATAAGCAAAAGAATCATGATATCAACGGAATAAAAGTGCAATGTTGAAAGCGTTCCCCATGATACATGGTTCTGCTAACTTCAACTTATAAAGCGCAAGCATATACGCAACAAAGATGGACACAATGGTTCAAGTTTATTAATTGCAAGAAAGTAAAGTGTGCCATCAAGTTCGTGAGAGCTTTAATCACTAATTTTCTCATAACAAGTTTAATTTGGAAGGTAGATAAAAACAAGAATTTACTTCGAATAGCAATAGTGCTAGTAGGTAGGTATGGTGGACACAAATGGGATAGGTTTTGGTTTAAGGATTAGATGCACGAGAAGCATTCCCTCTCAGTACAGGTTTTTGGCTAGCAAGGCTGGGTAGCAAGCATAAGAGTTGAAGGAAACAAACAAACATACAAGTGATAAAAACAAACATGCAATCTTCCTCGGAAGCACAAAAGATCTTAACTAAAGAAAGATGATGAAATTATATTTCTTTAGAGTACTTTTATCTTTTTCATTCAATTCTCAAAAATAGTACTGCTACTGACCGAGCCAGGTTTGCCAAAACCAACTAAATTAACTCAATGATCCCAAAGTGATACCAATACTAACGACAAGATCAATCATATAACCATGAATTGAAAACTAAAATAAGATATGCAAAAGAGTAAATGATAGAACTTCTCAGTAATATTCCATAACGGCAACTCACACCAAGGGATACATAGATATCTAACAAGAGGGGGACACTTCCATAATGCAAACCATCCTACATGATAACTTCTCTATTCATGATATGACTCTACTAAAAAGGTAAAAAGATAGAAGATAGTGATATGATACCGCGACACTCCCCCAAGCTTGGAACAAACCAAGGGGATGCGAAAACCTGATGACGAATTACTCCTTTGGTGGTGGTGGTGTTCTCTCGATGAGCTCTTTGATTAGTTTCCCCAAGTCCTCAATCTCGAAAGTGAGATTACGAATCAGTTGTGAGTTTTGCTCAATGCGGCTCATGATCATGTCGAGTTGAGAATTCTAGCTCTTGTGATTCTTTCTCCACTCTTCCTCCTTGAAGTCTTCTTTTCCTGCATGGCTAGAACTAGGCAAATCCCAATTGGAGGGTAGTTTCCCCTTGGGCATATTCTGGTATTGATGCTCATGGATAAGGGTATGGAAAGGATTCTTGGTGCGTGGAGGAAGTGACCGTGGAGCCAAACAGTGACGTGGAGGTTTCCCTCCAGTTGACATCCTGTAGTCCTTCTGACCCTGGCGGGTTTTGTCAATACTCCAATGCTTGCAATGGTACTGTCGGTGTGCGGATGTTGGCCTTGCTTTGCCTCCTCTTCATCTTCACTCTTGATCTCCTCCTCCTGCCCGGGGTCTTGGGGATCTTACTCCATAGGCTCCTTTCCTTTATCGTTGGCGGACACCATCGTGCTTCTAACTTTCAAGAATAGTTCCTGGCAGAAACAAATCGAAACGAAAACACAATGAGAACACGATATACGAACCTTGGGGGATCCAGGGGATTATATATTACAAAATTTTACAGCAAAAGGAAGGTACTAGGAGAAAACGGGTTGGAGACGGAGGCCGAGGTGGCCACACCACCTGCTGGCGCGGCCAAGGGCCCCCGCGCCAGGGGGTGGTGTGAGCCACCCTGGCTCCGTTTTCATCCCTCTTTCGCTTCCTAGCTTTCCTTGTTGGATAAAAACTGCAAAAATATAATTGGACAAAATTTTCACGGAACTTTTCTTACCAGATCTGTTACCTATTCGAAAACTGACTCTACAGGTCTTTGATTTGGTCTTTCATAAATTTTTCTAGAGTTACCACTTGAAAAGCATCAACATCTTCATTGTAAGAATCTCCAGCAATATAGTGCTTGAGTTGCTGCCCATTCACCACTTGTGTAGTGTTATCTTTTAAAGAAGAATTTTTTATTGCTCCTGAATGGTACACTTCTTCAATAACGAAAGGTCCTTCCCATTTTGACAGTAATTTCCCTGCAAAAAATCTGAGATGAGACCTATACAATAGAGCTTTCTCACCGACATGGAATTCTCTCTTAAGTATTCGCTTGTCATGCCATCTTTTAACTTTTTCCTTAAAAAGCCTAGCATTCTCATATGCTTCACTCCTCCATTCATCCAAAGAACTTAAGTCAAATAATCTTTTTTCACCAGTAAGCTTACAATCTCTATTAAGTTCTTTAACTGCCCAATAAGCTTTGTGTTCTAATTCTAAAGGTAGGTGACAAGCTTTCCCATAAACCATTTTATAAGGAGACATCCCCATAGGGCTTTTATAGGCAGTCCTATAAGCCCATAAAGCATCGTTCAACTTTTTAGCCCAGTTTTTTCTAGATCTATTAACAGTCTTTTACAAGATGGATTTAATTTCTCTATTTGATAACTCTACTTGCCCACTAGTTTGGGGATGATAAGCTAAAGCGATTCTATGATTAACATCATATTTAGCAAGGGTCTTTCTAAAACCACCATGAATGAAATGAGAACCTCCATCAGTCATGAGATACCTAGGCACTCCAAACCTAGGAAAGATAACATCCTTAAGCATTTTTAGAGAGGTCTCCCCATCAGCACTCTTCGTAGGTATAACTTCTACCCACTTAGTGACATAATCAACGGCAACAAGAATATGAGTATAACCTTTTGAGGGAGGAAAAGGACCCATAAAGTCAAATCCCCAGCAATCAAAGGGTTCAATAACTAGAGAGTAGTTCATAGGCATTTCATTGCGTCTAGAAATATTACCAACACGCTGACACTCATCACAAGAGAAAACAAATTTTCTTGCATCTTTAAAAAGCGTAGGCCAGTAGAAACCTGATTGTAGCACCTTTTGCGTAGTTCTATCTCCTGCATGATGTCCTCCATAGGCACTACCATGACATTTCCGCAATATCTCCTTTTGTTCATATTCTAGAACACATCTTCGCATAATACCATCCAATCCTTCTTTATATAAATGTGGGTCATCCCAAAAATAATGCCTCAAATCATAAGAACTTCCTTCTTTGCTGAGCTGTGAAAGTTGGAGGCAAATACTTGGAGACAATAAAGTTAGCATTTTCAGCATTCCAAGGGCTCCCTCGCGAGCTTACCCCTACTGCAGCCAACTGTTCATTTGGAAAACTATCATTAACAGGCATAGGATCAAAAGAGATATTTTCCAATCAAGATAAATTATCAGCTACAGGATTTTCAGCACCTTTCCTGTCTACAATATGTAGGTCAAACTCCTGTAAGAGTAGCACCCATCTAATAAGCCTAGGCTTAACATCTTTCTTCATCATAAGGTACTTAATAGCAGCATGATCAGTATGAATGGTAACTTTTGAGTCTACAATATAAGGTCTAAACTTATCACAAGCAAAGACGATGGCTAGGAATTCTTTTTCAGTAGTAGCATAATTCCTTTGAGCAGCATCAAGAGTCTTACTAGCATAATGGATAACATTTAACTTTTTATCAATTTGTTGCCCAAGGACAGCACCTACAGCAAAATCACTAGCATCACACATTATTTCAAAGGATAAGCTCCAATCAGGTGGTTGAATGATTGGGGCTGTAGTTCAAGCCTTCTTTACAGTTTCAAAAGCTTCCTTACAATCATCATCAAAGACAAAGGGTACATCTTTTTGAAGAAGATTAGTGAGGGGTTTTGATATCTTAGAGAAATCTTTAATAAACCTTCTATAGAAACCAGCGTGACCAGGGATACTACGAATAACTTTGATGTCTCTTGGACAAGGCATTTCTCAATTGCCTCAACTTTAGCTCTATCAACTTCTATGCCCCTTTCAGAAACCTTATGTCCAAGTACAATACCTTCATTCACCATGAAGTGGCATTTCTGCCAATTAAGAATAAGATTAGTTTCTTCACATCTCTGCAAAACTTTATCGAGGTTATGCAAACAATTATCAAAAGAAGTTCCATAGATGGAGAAGTCATCCATGAACACTTCCACAATTTCCTCACAAAAACCATGAAAGATAGCAGACATGCATCTTTGAAAAGTAGCGGGAGCATTACATAAACCAAAAGGCATACGTCTATAAGCATAGGTTCCGTAAGGGCATGTAAAAGTAGTTTTTTCTTGATCTTGTTGTTTAACAGCAATTTGAGAGAAACCATAATATTCATCAAGAAAACAAAAAATGGGTCTTTTTAGACAACCTTTCTAACATTTGATCAATAAAAGAAAGTGGGTAATGATCTTTCTTAGTAACTTTGTTAACTTTCCTAAAATCAATACACATTCTATGGCCTACTACTATTCTTTGGGGAATAAGCTCATCATTATCATTAGGGACGACGGTAATTCCACTTTTTTAGGAACACAATGAACAGGACTAACCCATTCACTATTAGCAATAGGGTAAATAATACCAGCATCAAGGAGTTTTAATACCTCATTTCTTACCACTTCCTTCATCTTAGGATTTAGACGTCGTTGGTGCTCTACCACTGGCTTTGCATCTGATTCTATATTGATAGCATGCTGACATATAGTAGGAGAAATCCCTTTTAAATCATCCAGAGTGTAGCCCATAGCCCCTCGGTGTTTCTTCAGTACCTCCAATAACCTTTATTCTTTCTTCCCTGAAAGTTTAGAGCTAATAATAACATGATATATCTTATTATCATCAATGTAAGCATATTTAAGATCGCCAGGGAAGGGTTTCAATCGAAGACTGGATCCTTTTTGGGTGGCAACGTGGTACCCAAGTCTTCTACAGGCAAGTTATGCTTAAGCATCTTGGGTTGACGACGGAGAATCTCGTCAATCTCATTCCTTTCTTCCATGAAGATCTCACTTTCGTGGTCTTCCATAAATTGCTGCAAAGCATTGTTAGGAGCAAGAGAAATAGAAGCAAGTTGTTCGACTCTAAAATCCTCGTTATGGGTGTCATTTTCACAAGGTTCCTTAGTAAATTTCGAAAAATTAAACTGATAAGATTCCCCATCAAATTTAGTCAAGATTTTATCCCTTTTGCAATCTATAATAGCTCCACAAGTACTCAAGAAAGGTCTACCAAAAATGATGGGATAAGTTTTACTAGCAGCTGAACCAAGTACTAGAAAATCAGCAGGATATTTAATCTTACCACAAAGAACTTATACATCCCGCACAATACCAATTGGAGATATGGTCTCTCTATTAGCAAGTTGAATGACCACATCAATCTCTTCCAGTTCACAGGGACTGATTTCATGCATAATTTCTTTGTAAAGCTCATAAGGAATATCACTTGAACTTGCACCAATATCACATAAACTATAATAGCAATGATCACCAATTCTAACAGAAAGCACAGGGACACTAGCATTTTTAGTTCTATTAGGATGTGAGACAATATTAGAAGCATCTTCACAAAAGACTATGTGTCCATCTTCTACACTTTTAGTGACAAGGTCTTTCACAATTGCTACCACGGGTTCAATGTTTATTTGTTCATCAGGTTTTACAGTTCTCTTTGCACTTTTATTGATAACACTAGTTACCATAGGATGATCCTTTACTTTATTTGGGAAGGGTATTTTCTCGATATAAGGTTCAGGTAGGATGTGATCAGTAGTGCAAAATTTAGTACTCCCAACTGGAACACAGTCAACAATATCTTTATAAGGTGCATGGCACTTGTTTCATCCCTTTTTCAGAATTTCAATATAAGAAGCAAAAGCCTTAAAACAATTTGTAATAACTTGAAAATCAAGACCATAAGCATTACTAATATTTTGAAAGTCATCAGTTCCCATAAAAGATTCAATGCATTCATAATCATAATTTATACCTGACTTTCTTCCTTTGTCATTCTCCCATGCTTCAGCATTATCTTGAATACGGTCTAGAAGATCCCATTTGGCTTCTTCTTCCATGCGAGTGAATGATCCAGCACAAGAAGCATCCAATAAATCCTTATCATGAAGAGAAAGCCTTGCATAAAAGTTATTGATAATAATATTATTGGGGAGCTCATGAATGGGACATTTGAGCATTAATAACTTCAATCTCCCCCAAGATTGAGCTGTACTCTCTCCATCAAGAGGCCAAAAGTTGTATATTTGATTCCGATCTTTATGAATCTCACTAGGAGGATAAAACTTTGAATAAAAGAGAGGCACCATTTCCTCCCATTCAAGAGCTTGACCATTCTTCAGCAGCTTATACCATTCTTCAGCTCTTCCTTTTAGTGATAATAAGAATAACTTCTTCTTAACTAGATCTGTAGTAATACCTACACACTTAAACAACCTTCATAATTCATGTATAAAGAGCAAATGATCAACGGGATGGATAGTTCCATCTCCAACATAATAGTTATCCATAACACGATCAATAATTCTTGTAGGTATTTTAAAAGTATCATTTTCAGCAGGTGGTGGTTCATCTACTACCATAGCAGTGGTAATAGCATTATGAAATAAGAAACTCAGCGAATTATCCATATTGAAAATAAAGCAACTAACGGAAGTAAACAATACTCACAGTAGAAGTTTCCTTTACCAGTTCCACTCTCCAATAGCGCTTCACTCCCCGGCAACGGCGCCAGAAAATAGTCTTGATGACCCACAAGTATAGGGGGTGTATCGCAGTATTTTCAATAAGTAAGAGTGTCGAACCTAACGAGGAGCAAAAGGTGCTGGCTAGTGGCTTGGAGCAGGAATTCTCTATAAATACTTAGCAAACGGATTCTTAGGTTTTTTTTGATAATGCAAGTAAATAAAGTGCGAGTAAATAAAAGACAATAAGAATAAATGCAGCAAGTGGCCCAATCCTTTCTTTAGCAAAGGACAAGCCGGTTGTATTACTTAAGATGACCAAACATTCTCGAGGACACATGGGAATTCCGTCAAGTGCTTTCGCTTCATATAGTTGATTAATCTTCTTTAGTTTGCTAAGTGTTGTGTGGGTGAACCTGTGCTAATGTACCGACCTTCCTAGGACTAATACATACTTGTGATTATACCCCTTGCAAGCATCCGCAAGTACAAGAAAGTAATTAAGGTAGAAACCTAACCACAACTTTAAACTCTAAGACCCTGACGTCCCTTGTGCAATGGTTTCCTAACGGGGGTTCAGGTTTTTGTCACTCCGGCAACCCCTACGATTAGTAGCCAAATACACAATGCATTCCCCTAGGCCCATATAGGTGAAGTGTCATGTAGTCGGCATTCACATGACACCACTAGAAGAAGTACACCACAACTTAAATATCAAACTATTGAATCTTTCTCAACAGAATTCCACTACTAACAACATGACTTCTCCCATGTCCTCAAGAACAAAACGAACTACTCACAAGACATCATATGGATCATGATCAGAGATGAAATAATGATGTGTAACAATCTGAACATAAACGATAATTCAATGGTTCACTCAATAGCATCAACTACAAGGAGTAATCAACACCGGGAAAGTTTCCCCTAAGAACTATGCAAGATTCAACCCAATTGTTATAGCGGTATGGAGATGGTGATGATGGTGGTGGTGGTGATGATGATGGTGGTGGTGATGATGATGGTGGTGATGATGATGATCGTGATGAAGTCCAGCTTCATGGTGGTGTTGATGGCGATGATCTCCCCTCTCCGGGAAGGAATTCCCACGGCAGAAATCTGTCTGTCGGAGAGATCTTTCTCTCTCGGTGTTTTCCGCCCCGCAGAGGCGGCGAAATCTTTCTATGGTCGCTCTCCGAGTCTTAGGGTTTCAAGAGGATAATATACGCGAGAGGGGAGAGGCTGGAGTGGACCAGGGCGGCCACACCACACAGTGGCGCTGGGTGGCTGGCCAGTGGTGCGGGCCCCCTGTGGCCCATCTCCACTTCCCCTTCTGGAATTCTTCGTCTTCTAGAAAAATAGGATTTTCCATGTATTTTCCCGAATTTTCCGATCTTCGCGAATTTTGCCTCCAAACAACATCTTTTCCATCAGAATCCTGACTGCAGCGGTCCATGCTCCAAAAGTCATCAACCATGCAAAAACAGATGAAATAACATAAGTATCATCTCTTAATATGAAAATATATCAATGAATAACAGTAAATTATGATATAGAATAGTGATGCAAAATGGACGTATCATTAGGCTAACGAAAGGGAACTGCAGAGTACCACACACTCGAAAAGCATACAAGCTAGCAAGCTCTTCACATATTAATGGGTATCAAATACACCCGCCACAATCATATGAATTTTACAACACTTATACATCTATGTGCAGGATACAAATTACGCTACTACTGCAAAAGGAGAACATTTGTCTGCTCTTCAAAGAAGTCGACGATATCCTCCGCTAGACGGTCAACCGCCTGATAGTGCGGCACCATATTCCAAGTCATCCCTTCTGGTGGCGGTGGCGGTCCAGCGGCAACAGACACGACACCCATGCCCGGACGATGCAGTCGAACCAGCGATAGTGCAGCCTTCACACCTGCGACTAACTGTTGGCGCACGCACTCACGGACCGTGCTTATATCTTGAAATTTCGCCAGCAGAGCCAACAGACTTGAGGGCACAACGTCCAGCGGAAACATCGTCTGATATATACACTCCAGACACGACTGCACTTTCTTCAAGCATTGAAGCACCCGCGATGCGCGATCTTGCAAAGTCGCCAATGCGACTGCACGGTCGTGATCCACCCAGAAGTAACCACTAGCTTGTAGCTGCTCCTGGGTTAGGTCATTCATTCGAATGGCCACCCGGTCCTTCTCATCCTGTGGATGACGGGCGCTAACAACTACAAAAGCAAGACTAAAAGCATAAGCCAAGGCATCGCCGTGAATGGCTAAGGAAAGGATAAGAAGATAGAGAGCTAACATTTAAAGTGCTCGTTCAACTGAGCAACTTCGTCTAGGAGATACTTCTCGCGGGTTGTGGCCTTCTCGGCCTTCGACTTCCACACATCCGCGTTGCCGTGAACAATGGGCAACTCTCGCTCCAACTACTTAATACGGTCGTAGAGTCACGAGAGAAGCGACAGCTCCTCCACCTTTGGATGCGGTTGCGCTGCAGTTTCATCGGTGGGAGGAGAGTCGCAAGGATCACTCGAAGGACCATATTACAATCAAGTAAGAAGCAAACAAGGGAATAAGAATACATTGATAAAAAGGGCGAATGCATTCAAATGCAGCAAAGTATTAACATGGGCACTCTCACAAAGCATAGTTCAGCCAAAAGGAAGCTACAATTATTACAGATGACAACTAAGGAGCAATCTACTTCTTCGACTTCGGAGGCTTCATCAAATCCGTGGCAGCCTCCGATGCCACGGACTTTCCGGTCATAGCCCTAGACGCTACAGTCTTCGCCGCCTTTGCTCGCTGCAGCTCCACAGAGTATTTTGCGACTGTATTGATGAGCTGCGGCCCATACTTACTGCGGATACTAGCGAAGGGAGAAAACACTACCTACTGACCATCTGCATCAACAGGCATCACCTCCGAGATCACGTCGAGGTCCAACTCCATGCCATGGGATTGCGCAAGTGCCATGGTGGCGCCGGCAGATCGTTGGAGTTCTTGAAGTCCATGGGAATACCTTCAGCGAAGGATTCCACCAAGTCATCCAGGTTGTCGATTAAGCTGGCCTTGGGGATCAGGTCCTCTCGGAGACGGCTCAACACACCTTTAGCTTTCCCAAGCGTCTCCTGGAGAGAGACGCTACGGTCCTCGACAGCGGCCACGGCGCCAGCCAAGGCATCTGCACGACGTAAGGGCTAGGCATCGAAGCTTACGCCGACGGTATCTGAAGAGCACAAAGTATCAGCATAACGACACAAAAACCAATCGAGGAAAATGCAGGTGAAGTAGCATAAATACCTGAGAGTGCTTTTGCAACCGAGAAAAGCTGTTCTATGAACAACTTCTCCCTCTCAGCAGTAGAGGCGCGCATGTCTTCTTCACGCCTCTGTGACTCCTCCAGAGCGGCGACTGCCTCATCACACTTCTTCTCTGTCACGGCAAGTCCCTTCTCGAGGGAGGTAACGCGACGAAGAAGTTCGTTATGATCACCTGCAAAAGGGCAGAGCACAGCAAACACATGAGTCTACAAATTTCCATACAAAAAGCAGAGCGAAGAGACAAGTGTTAGCATAAACCTTCAACTGCGCGATGGAAGTTATCCAGCATAGCATGATGACGACCCATGACAAGGATTTTCTCCGCAAGGCGAGCGGAGTCCTTTACGATAGGTTGTACCAAAAGAAACAGGGTTTCAGCAATGACAAAGAATGCAAAAGCTCAAAATTCGACTGCTAGAAGAAAAGTGACACTTACGTGTTCCTCCAGGGACTCCGAAGATTCTGTCGAGTGGGCGTCCGTGCAACCATCTGGTGCCCCCTAGTGTGGGGGGAACTCGAACAATTGGCACCGGAGTGGGCCGCCACTGGAGGAGAAGGAGACCGTGCCGCTACCTCCTTGTTCTTGGAGTCTGCGACTCCAGATTCTTTCCCAAATTGGCAGTCGTCAGAAGACGACGACGCTGTTTGACTACAAATGTGACCAATGTCACTTCATAAGGGAAACTTCAAGGAAAACAATACGAATTCGCAAAATATAAAAACTCACCAGTTAAATTTGTCGAGGTCGAAGGAATCATCTGACGCTTCCTTTGGCAACCGCAGCTTCTTCCGAGCGGGAGGAGCCATGGCGCGTACAGGCATGGTGGGGATCGACTCCTCTACAACAGCAGGGGAACCCTCCGGCGTCGACAGTGAGGAAGCATCCGAATCCTTGCTGCAGGAGCGTTTGCGAGTCCCGTGGTCACTAGACTCGGGGACTTCCTCTTCTTCCTCCATGGGGACGATGGAGCCCTACTCGTCTTCTTCATCTACCTCACGAGGAATAATTCCTTCAGGTCGAGGAGGCAAATTGGCAGCCACGGCCCAGTCCTAACACAAGCAAAAACATCAGTATACAAAGGCAGCTACAAGAAATCGAAAAGACAAGAAACTACGAAAAGTAATTCACCTTCGGTGGAGGATTGCTGGCGCAGAACGGAGACATGACTGATTAACCAGGGAGATACTCCTTGGCGGTGTACTTGGTTAGCAGTCGCAACCTCCTATCTACTACACTCGAGGAGATGCCCTTCGCAGAAATGCGAGTGGCATCACCAGCACTGGTCCAGCGGAACATCGGGTGCGCCCTGACCTGTAGAGGCTGAACGCGGCAGCGCATCCAAGTGCGGATAAGCTCTGCCCCACCAACTTCTTTGCCTATGCGCTTCTCGAGGTCGTAGACATGCTGATAGAGAGTCTTCGTCTCTTTGACTTCGGCAGGCATCACAGTGTTCTTCCACGACCTCCTCCGCTTGTAGGGCGCCACCGGATCGAAGGGTGCAAGTCCGTAGTGTTCTCCATCCGCTTTCTAGTCGCGGATGTAGAACCACTTCTCTCGCCGACCTTGGACAGATGAAGTGAGCTTGATGTTGAAGTAGGTGACGTTGGAATCGACGTGGATACCGCAGCCTCCTATGTCGTAGACTACAGAACCGGACGCCGATTGACGTTTGAGATTGAAGAGCTTTTTGAAGAGGCCAAAGTGCGGCTCGATTCTGAGCCAGCACTCGCAAAGAGTGATGAAACAAGCAATGTGGAGGATAGAATTGGGGGTCAGCTGATGAAGCTAAAGCCCATAGAAGCAAAGGAGACCCCTAACAAAAGGATGTAGGGGAAGAGAAAGACCATGAATGATGAACACAAGAAACATCACTCGAAAACCCGCCGGAGGATTGGGGATTACCTCATCACCGGGCATGCGTGAGTCATCCTCGGCGGCGAAGAGTGCCCCGTCCTGGTGCTGGGTTAATAGCTCCGAAGACTTGATGATGGATGGGCGCCACGACCCATTGGTGACGCGGGTCCCCACGCCCTTCTTCTTCCCAGCGCCAGCGGCGCTGGTGCCCGTTGTGGTGGTGCCTCCCTTCTTCTTGGCGGCAACAATGGCGGCCGCAGATCTAGTGGCGGAGCCTCCTTTCTTCTTGCCCATCTTGCCCTAGTGATGCGAGCGTAGGAAATAGCTGGGGAAGGTGCGCAGCTGGTCCAGTGCCACGGAGAAGATGTGCGCAAGGGAGCAGCAAGAACAACAATGGCGGAGGAAGCGCGAGCAAGAAGAGAGATGTGGGGAATTACCGCATGGTGTGTCCCTACTTAACCTCTTAGCAGATGACATCCAACGGCCAGAAGAAAATCTACCAGATGCGTGGCGAACATCGACATTGACGCGTGGCAAGGGTAAACCACGAACCGTCCCCCACTACTCCCATTACGCGTAGAAATCGAGGAGACGCAGTTAAAACAGAAGATTACGCACGCCCGGTCAAATCCAAGTCAGAAAGTGGGACCCACTACTCGTTACGTCCCGTCAAAGCCGCTCACGCAGGCAACTGAGGTCACCTCATCGTCAGCATTGACATCATCAACTCCAGCAGAAGAACGTTTTGACTACTTTAGTCTTTGCTCGAGTCTTCGACTCAACCAAGCACTCGGGGCTACTCCTAACAGGAGCGTTGGCCACGCACCTAAAGAATTTTATGAAGATTTTCAAGCATCATGAAAACCCTTCACTCGAATCAACGATTCGATTGTGGACTCCTGTTACTCCCATAGGGAGCGTTGAAAGCACATTCGACTGAAACAAGCAACAAAAGATGATAGCAGTCGCAAAATGTTTTTAGTCCCTACTCGAGTCTACAACTTGAATAGGCACTCGGGGGCTACTCCCATAGGGAGCGCTAGCCACACATCCTATGATTATTTTTTCTTGTACATCGTACTGTGTGTCAATAACATTCACACTCGAATGCTATGGCGACTCTGCCTCATATCTTTCCCTACAAAGAGATTGCGTCTCCTGGGTCACCCGAATCATCTCCGCGATGGCAAAATTCGGATATCGCGCTTACAGTGTGAAGATAACACCTGAATAAGGCCTGGCAACGCATCTGCTGCGCACTACCAGAAATATATCTATGCCTGCAGGTGCGATGAATATGCCTTGACAGACGCGTCGAGTGCTCACACTTACACACTGGGATTCGACTCCTGTAAGACCTCCGTGGCCTGAGTCGAATTACGCCAGAACTTTTCTGAATTCGAGTCTGGGGACTCGAGTTTGAGTAGATTGCATTGTTTTGCTCTAAGGCAGTTAACTGATACCGATACATCGGATAAATCAGGTACGTATATCAATAATCCCTATGACACGAAACAGAACACTCGAAAATATATTCAGCTATGCATTCGAAAGACTTCATAAAGTCTCCACTCGAATCTGCGATTCCACTGGACACTCAGGGGCTACTGACGTGGGCATACACTACAGGTACTCGATTTGGGTATATATGGTACATATATGGAAAAATCCCACAACATTACCTAGGCCCAATGCAGGATTCGGGTGACTCATGGAGAGTTCGATTGCTTGCAGCGCAAGACAAAACTCAAGGTAGAAAGTTTGAAGGGACGAACCCTAATCTGTAACCGACTCGACCTGCTACCTGAGACCTAGCATATCTATATAAAGGCTAGGAGGGGCGGCGAGGAGGATAATCACAACCCTAGTTTCCACAACCTTGCCAGATTGCATCTGCGCACCCCTATAACTTTTGACTCTCTTGATAATTCCAAGAGCAGACAAGCAAGAGTAGGGACCTCTACGAGGCCTAAACCTGGGTAAAACTTGCGTCCATGTGTGCTTGTTTGCTAGCCGATTGATGCCCCCAGCGCTACCTCCTTCTCCAAAACCCAAGTCCATAACAATGGGCATTGATGAGTTAAACACTCGTCAACGATACATTAAGGATAAAAGTGCAAGTACCAATAAATAATGATTTATAAGGAGTAGAAGTTCATAGTAAGGATATTATGATATTATGTAGTATTCCTAAAAGGGATTATGAAAAGAATTTTAGAATAGAAGTTACTTAAGGAACTGGTCCTTGATAACTCAAATTAGGAATAGAATTAAGTCTAACATTGATGGTTGAAAGAAAGAAAAAGGATGACCATGATCCACTATGTTGAGACATAGGTTCTATCTTAGAAAACCATGATGATAACTTAACATAATATATGATCCAAGAAGAAACATTTGAAAAGTGATTAAGTTTGAATCACGAAACATTGAGCTAAGTTTGTTCGCAGTGTCTAATTGAGAACTGTAGACATGTTTTCCAAATCCATAAAGGATGGCATATCTTAAAGCATAAAGGGTTATGTTATAAGGGAATATGTTGGAAACTCCTGTATTGATAATACCGACTAAAGTCAAGTAGGAAGCGAGGTGAACAAAAACATCAAAAGTTGCACAGGGTGCACTAGTCTTTCGATAATTACATTTACAATATATAAGGGTACCATCTAAGGTGATGTATAATGTTATGGTGGGGCTAGTTCACTTTTAACATAGAATGATGTGTCCCAGGGCACAGTGCCCATGAGAAAGCCCCCGAGGTTGATCTAACGTCACTGTAGGCTCCTGGAATCTGACCTCATTCTGCTGCCATAACAACGATGCATACACAAAGATGTTATCATGTAATGATAAAGTATTAATCTCAATCAAGGTGACATTAGTAAGTTGCAACTGTAAAATACAGACCCAAGACTCAACCTATTCCATGAGCAAGCATGTTCAGGGTACCGGGATATATGGTATTAATGATTAAGAACAATTGCAGCTAGTTTATTTGTACTCTAGTGCAAACCTGGCCATCGGGCTGGGCTTTGGCGTGCCGGCCCGTGGCACGCGAGAAAAGCCTGGTACAGGCCCGGCCCGGCCTGCAGTGTGTCGTCCCGTGAAAAATCTGGGCCATGCCTGTGTTGTGGCCTCAGGCACGCAGGCCAACCCGACATAGCCCGTCAAGGTTGCATCCGGTGGTAGTATAGGAAATAATATGGCAAAAAGAGCACACCGGGGTATCGAACTCCCGACCTCAGCCCCTCGGACAACCCTCTTGACCAACAGGCCACCGAACTCTATCGGTTTTATAGGAGACTCGACCAAATTTGTATATTGACTCGACGAGCCAGCGAAAAACACCAACATGCCCGTGTGCCTAACATGCCACGGGCCGACCCATTTGGCGTTGGTGTCGTGCCCAGGCCTAGGAGGCAGGCCACTGTGCCAACACGACCTGAAACGCGAGCTAGACAGGCCGCCACGTGCCGTGCCGGGCCAGGCCCGCGACGCCAGTGTCGGGACGGTGTCATGCCTGGCCGGCCCGTTGGCCAGGTTTGCTCTATTGCAAGTGGGAGACTATTGGAGATATGCCCTAGATACAAATAATAATAAGGATTATTATCATATTTCATAAATTTTATGATTAAGTTTATGTTATAACTTTATTGAAAGGAAACGTCAATACACGTGTGATATATAAACAACCAGGGGTTCCCGGTGAAACTCTAATCATTGGTTCATTGGTCAACAAATGATCAAGGTTTCCTGATCATGTGGCATTTATGCCAGTTGGAAATGGAGTCAACTCATTCTGAGAATGAGATGATGAATCAATACCCAACCTAAACATCATGACCCGGTCATGCCACGAAGTTCAAGTTATGATGATTAGAATAGACCTCGTAGACTATTCCTTAGACTGTGAGACTATATCAATCACTATCTCCCAAGAATGCTTAGATAGCATCAAACGTCACTTGGTAATATAGTGATAATAAAGGTGTGTTCAAGTATTCGGACGAACCGTAGAGGCAATATATGTCAAGAGTGTGATTTGTCCATCCGTGTGACGCAAAGATACTCGAGGGACCACTCAGAGAAGTTATATCCAATAGCTGTGCAACATGTGATTTGATCACAGGGATATCGCTTGTCGAAACGAGTCAAGTAGCATTGTTCGGTAACAACATTAAACACGACATGGTGATGTCATTGATCAGATATTGGGCAATGCAAGTATCGAGAGACGAAAGGAATAAGACGCGATAGTCACGGTTCAAATGACGAAAGATCTTTGTGGAATGCACAGGGGTCACATGGCCATCCAGGTTCCTCTGTTGATCATTGGTCCAGGAGTGTCTCGACCATGTCTGGAGTGTTCTTGAACCATGGGGTATCACGCTTAAGGGCTTGATGATGCTTAGAGAGTGTTTACAGTATTGGTAAAATCACCAAAGAAGAGAAGAGAGAAAACCGGAAGGGTTTCGGTAAGTTTGGAGGATGTCCAGAGTGAAGGTGGAAGGTGTTCCATAGCCACGGAGAATAAATAATATGTGAATGAATGTTAAATAATGATTTAATCATTTATTCATAATTATTTAATAAAGATAAAATCAATTAAATGGTCAAAAGGCTTAATGGGCCAAAACCCGGAGGGGAAAGGGCCCAAGTGGGGGCCGAATCCCTAGGAGGGGCCAAGGGGTGGCTGATGGCTATACTGGGCCAGCCCCCACGTGGGGCCCATGGTGGGGGGTGGCCGCGTGCCTCCCCACGCCCCTCCCATGATTAGTCCCACCCCAGGATTTTGAGGGAGGTAGTACCTCCCCTCCCCTATATATAGTGGGGGTATTTTGACTAGAAAATACACACAATATTCAATAAAGGTTTCCTCACTTTTGGGGAGACCTCCAATTGATCTATCTCTCTCTCTTCCGTGACCGTGGTCCCAAGATCGGACTGCACGAATGAGAGACATGTTCACCACGGAGCACCGTCGTGCTGCGGGATTCAGATCCAGGAGCTCTACTTCCGCAACTGCTGCTGGATCGGGGAAGCGGGAGTCATCGTCGGGCACCGAATGCGTGTAACTCCCCGCGAGGTGTCACACTTGGGGCACTAGGAGTCGTTGGAGCCGCAGGAGCGTGAGGACTTCAACACGACCTTGAGGTCGGCTTCAGATCGTCTACATCAACAATGCTCTCCTGAGCGTTGACAACGCTTTTTGGTCTTCAAGGGTAAGTTCGGAAAAGTCTCACCCGTTACTGCATTACTAATAGATAGGTCCTGGCAACATCAGGGGTTCAGGGGCGTAGGGTAAAATTTTATTATTTTCATACGCGAACCCCTATAGTCATTGTGGACACACACACCCTGCTTCCCCTCTCATCCACCAACCCTTCCGCCTCTCACGTGCCTCACCGGCTTGCGGCACTCCGTTCCAACCTCATCCCACCGTCGCGCCCCTACTCCACCCATAGTCCCAGACATCGATTCTCGAGGTATGAGCCTTCAGGTCATACAGTGACGATTAGTTAAACCAAGAGTAATCCCTACGAGTTCTGGCATGCCATCTAGATCTGGACCCGCTGTGAGATGATTCCAGATGACACGTAGACGATTCGGCAATCCTTTATTTTCCAGTTCTAGTTTTGGTGTCTCTGTCAAGCGTACAGAATCATGGGGCTGGGCTACATGACGCTCCAAAATGATGGTCATCGACCAGGACGCACTGGAGAGATTGTGGTTTATGTGTGCTCATCCTATTATACCTTTCGAGGGAATTCTGCTGCCCTCCCTAATTATTTAATAAAGAGAAAATCAATTAAATGGTCAAAAGGATTAATGGGCCAAACCCCGGAGGGGAAAGGGCCCAAGAGGGGGTCGAATCCCTAGGAGGGGCCAAGGGGGTGGCCGGTGGCCGTATTGGGCCAGCCCCTACATGGGGACCATGGTGGGGGGCTGGACGGCGCGCCTCCCGACCCCTATCCCATGATTATTCCCACCCCGGGACTTTGAGGGAGGTAGTACCTCCCCTCCCCCTATATATAGTGGGGGTATTTTGACCAGAAAATACACACAATATTCAATAAAGGTTTCCTCACTTTTGGGGAGACCTCCAATTGATCTCTCTCTCTCTCTCTCCCGTGACTGTGGTCCCAAGTTCGGACTGCGCTGCGGGATTCGGATCCAAGAGCTCTACTTCCACAACTGCTGCTGGATCAGGGAAGCGGGAGTCATCGCCAGGCACCGGATGTGTGTAACTCCCCACAAGGTGTCACACTTGGGGCACTAGGAGTCGTTGAAGCCGTAGGAGCGCGAGGACTTCAACACGACCTTGAGGTTTGCTTCGGATCGTCTACATCAACCACGCTCTCATGAGCGTTGACAACGCTTTTCGGTCTTCAAGGGTAAGTTCGCGAAATGTCCCTCCCATTACTTCATTACTAAAAGATAGGTCCTGGCAACATCAGGGGTTCAGGGGCGTAGGGGTAAAATTTTATTGTTTTCATACGCGAACCCCTACAGTCATCATGGACACCCTCCCCGCTTCCCCTCCCACCCACCAACCCTTCAGCCTCTCACGCGCCTCGCCGGCTTGCGGCTCTCCGTTCCATCCTCATCCCACCGTCGCGCCCCTGCTCCACCCTAGTCCCGGACATTGATTCTCGAGGTATGAGCCTTCAGGTCATACAGTGACGATCAGTTAAACGAAGAGTAATCCCTACGAGTTCTGGCATGCCATATAGACCTGGCCCCACTGTGAGATGATTCTGGATGACACGAAGACGATTTGATGATCCTTTATTTTCCAGTTTTAGTTTTGGTGTCTCTGTCAAGCGTACAAAATCACAGGGCTGGGCTACATGACGCTCTAAAATGATGGTCATCGGCCAGGACGCATTACAGAGATTGTGATTTATGTGTGCTCATCCTATTATACCTTTGGAGGGAATTCTGCCGCCCCTCCCTAATTTGCTCACCACCGCACTCACATTCAGCCTCTCACGACTCACCTCGATGTAGTGGTCATCTTGAGGGACATGCCCACTTTCCTAGTGGCTTGCTCCACGCTTTAATTGCCTCGAAGAGCTGCCCAGCATCAAACTAGGACTGCCTTTGTTGAACATCATCACGGCTGGCAATGGCATGTTTGGCCTTCGCAGAACATTTGTAAGAAGCAAGGCATGTGTGATAGTGCAGTGCCGAGCAAAAGGACTGCTTGTTCTTGAGCAGCTAAGTTAGGAGGCAGGGGCGGAGCCAGAAATGATCGGAGACTGGTGCTGGGATAGCATGATATTTCAAGTTTGTGAGCTAGATGTCTCATAGTTTATCTTTGCGTAACATAGATGGGCCGGTGCTACAACACCGTGCACTAGGCACGGCTTTGCCTCTGCTAGGAGGATGAAATGCAAATTAAATTAGGTTGTTGGTGCAGATCTCTTGCTAGTCATAATGCCATGACAAGACCAGTATAGTAATTCTGCTACACTATAACAGATGGCCACCAATTTCATCATGCCCAGTTGCCACCATTTTAAAATTTCCTATACTCCCTTGGTTCACTATTATAAGACCTTGTAGATATTTTAATGTGGACCAGATACAGACCAAAATGAGTGAACCTACACACAAAACGCATATAGATACATTCATTTTGGTCCGTATCTGGTCCACATAGAAATATCTACAAGGTTTTATAACAGTGAACGGAGGATGTAGCAAATTTTGATTTTAAAAATCTATTTAATATGTTTCGGTAAATAGTTGGTAAGCACATTCTGTCAAAATTAACAGAAAATTGCACATTTTTTTGATTAAGAAAAGCATAGATTATGGCTGAGGACTGCCATCTGGACATTGGTGCCTCTTACCTTCTACCTATCAATTACACTATGGCCTCATATAATATGAACCAATGAATATTTGCATTATTAAAGCGCTGTTGCAGAATATGTGTACTTTTGTCAAATGCAAGCTCAAATGTGTAGTTTTCTGATAGTCATTCTAACATGTCATCTTTGTTTGATTTACCCTGACAATTCAAGCTAGAAGAGGTGTTGTGTTATTTGGCTTCAAGCCTTCAACAGAGGTGCTGTGTAAAGATTTTTTTATCTTCCATTTACCATAGTTGGAAGGCTTAGAATCTTAAAACTCGAGGTTAGTTGTCTTAGTTCCTCCTTTAAAGCAAAAAAAACTTGTTTAAAAGATATGATGCGTAGTGACTTATTTAGATATGCATGGACTAGCACAACGATAGAGCATAATTATCTCATTTTTGTATATCAACTTGTAAACAATGGATCATCACATGTGTTTGATAAGTCCCGAGGAGTATAAAATTTATTTCAGTTGCAGCATTTCATGGTATGGTAACTAAAGTTTTTCTAGATGGAACTGGTTTACTCCATTGTATGGTAACTGAATTTATTTTTCAAGTTGCAGCATGCCATGGTATGGTAAATTAAATTCTTGCATGTGATGGTACTATGAAGACTTGGGAAACAACATTGCTTTGTTGCATGCTTATACAGGATACGGCCTAGCTATTGATTTTCTCAGAGATGTGGTCTTTGGAAAAAAATGGACATGATTTCGAAGACCTATTTGCATTTTTATATGGTTCTACGTATACACATGAAACCATGTTTTTGGCACAAATGTTGTGCTATGATCCAGAGATAAAAAGAAATGACTGAACTAAATGACTGAACTGACTGCATAAATGTGGGCTTGAACTCTTTTTTTTTTGACACTATGTGGGCTTGAACTCAAGTTGCTTAATTTTGCTTCCATTAATTTGACATTTCTTTTTCTGTCTCCAGCTCTCATCGTGTGAAGTGGAATAAGGACAATCCGTATGAGATTGAATCAAACAAGCCAATGAGGCAGAAGATAACTGAGCCCAAGATACCGTATCACCCTATGATAGATGATGATGGTATATGTCTTGTTGCCTACATCTCACTCATCATATCTGACCACATTTTGTGCTCATAATGTGGACTGAATTTATTTTCTGTTTGCTTGCTCGCTAGAGTCACTATCACCAACACGCCCTTTCGACAAGTGTCTAGATGAGACTGTTAACGTTGAAGCTATTTTAACTGCTTTAAATGGTGTGGCTTCTTCAAGTAAAAATGATTCAAAGGATGATGACTAGGCAACCTCAGATGATGATGTAGATGCCATGGAACATGATGGTGGTTCCCCTCTCAATGCGACCCGACCCGGCTCTAGAATCTCTCCTGTAGTGTACCTGCGTCATCGCGGACACCCACCCCGCTTCCCCTCTCACCCACCAACCCTTCCGCCTCTCTTGCGCCTCGCCAACTTGCGGCTCTCTGTTCCAACCTCATCCCACCGTCGCGCCCCTGCTCCGTCCGTAATCCTGGACATCAATTCTTGAGGTATGAGCCTTCAGGTCATACAATGACGATTAGTTAAACTAAGAGTAATCCCTACGAGTTCTGGCACGCCATCTAGATCTGGCCTCGCTGTGAGATGATTTCGGATGACACGTAGACGATTCGGCGATCCTTTATTTTCAAGTTTTAGTTTTGGTGTCTCTGTCAAGCGTGCAGAATCACATGGCTAGGCTACATGATGTTCCAATGATGGTCATCGGCCAGGACGCACTAGAGCGATTGTGGTTTATGTGTGCTCATCCTATTTATACCTTTGGAGGGAATTCTGATACCCCTCCCTAATTTTCTCACCACCGCATCCAGATTCAGCCTCTCACGACTCACCTCAATGTAGTGGTCATCTTGAGGGACATGCCCACTTGTCCAGTGGCTTGCTCTATGTTTGTTTGGGCTTTTGGTGGCTTTCCGTAGAAAAAATTCAAAAAATTGTCCAAACGACATAGCTGTTGTGTGGTGGGCTTCGGCCGAAGTGGTGGTTTAAACAGGCGAACCCGGGAAGCACGTCCGCGAGTGCTTCCCGCGGCTTCCCATGCAGCATCGAAGCGACCGATTTCAGGGAGAATATCATTTTGCGGCCCGAAAGTTGAGGCGCCCAGGCAAAGTGGTACGCAAGTTGCTTGTAATCAGCCACATTGACCACATTTGGCGTGCCAAATACTTATGGGGTCTTTTTCGGCACGAATTCAACTTTACGTTTGAATACAAAATATCAGGCTAACACCCGTCAAGTTGACCCCCCTGCCAGTTTTCGCCGTTATGTCATTGTCGTCGTGACTGCCATGTAGGCTTGCAGCGTTGACGTCTACATTCATTACGCGTCTTCTTCTTCCTCAGAGCAGCAATCTGTGGGGTGTTGCGGCCATGGCACGGAGCTGGGACGTGGATGAACCTGCTCGGCTCCGCTCTCCTCCCTGTAGGCTTGCAACGTTGGCGCTTGTATCCATTATGCTTCTTCTTCCCGGAGCAGCAATATGTGGTCGGGGCCATGGCGCGGAGCTGGGACATGGACTAACCTGCTCGGCCCCGCTCTCCTCCCCATCCCGAGTCGGAGCTCGCCCTCACCATGGCCGCACCCATGGCACGGTGCAGGGACGTGAATTGGTTCCTGGTGAGATCTGTCACCATGTCGACCATGCTCGGTCCTGTTTTCCTCTTCTAGAATCTGAGCTCGTCGTCGCCATGGTCGTACTCGCACCAATTCTGCCACCCCTACCGAGGTCTCTATGATAGCTCAAGTTCTGTCATGTCTCCGTGATAGCTCAAGTTCTGCCATGTTGAACCTTCTGCCATGATAGCTCAAATTCTGCCACCCATTGTTGAACCTGTAAGTAATTTGTTGAAGACTATGTGCCGTGTCAAGGTCTCTGTCGGATTTCTTCGGCTTCTGCCAATGTCCACCGCCGATGTGAGATCATTTTGTTACTTCAATACGAAATTTTGACCAATTTAACTTGTTGATGTATTCCTTGATAATTATAATATAATCGAGCACTAAAAATATTTTGTAGTGTGCATGAGCATGATCAGTAATATAATTGAACACTAGAGAGAAATTTTAAGACACTCCATATAGAGGAGTAGATTAATATATATAGAAGGTTCACCAGAGACACCACTGATATATTGTCTTACATGCCACACACATGTAATAATTAACTAAAACAAAATAAAAGCAAGGGCAGCAGCAGGAGGTCGGGACACAGAGACGCCTAGCAGGGCAAGGGCATCAGGAGGAGGCAGGGACAACCTAGTCGAGGGGATACATGCCAGTCATGAAAAAATCTCGGAGGAATTTGTCAAAGGTTGCGTGCTGCACCAAGGTAATCGGCCTATGTTGTCTGCCTCCTCCTCTGCCAACGCCCACCGCATGCTGAATTATGCTGTCGAGATCCACGTTGATTGTTCTGCCACAAAATGGGCAAAACAGTCTCCTCCTACGGTAGAAACGGATTTTCCCACACCGTAACCTCCTCAGCACGTAGCGGCTCTTATTGTCTCTAGATTCCTTGCTAGCATCCACATCATCATTATCCTCCTATTGATTTTTAAGAACATAACTTAGAACTTATACATATGATTGAATTGTATTACAACTCAAGAATTGACAACATGTATATGTAAGACAATATATCCGTGGATATCAAAGAGAAAGCATCTCAGCAATAGCTTGATCAGTTCATATATCATTTCATCTCAACACAATGACAATTAATTGCATCAGAGTGTATGTAGAATAAAAGGTTGCAGCCTCATAAGTTTCTTCGGGGATGGCATGAGTGAACCAAGTAATAATTGCACAACCTATATTGTTCTTGTACATCACCCTAGGTTCACTAACTCATCCCTGAAAAAATTTGACACCAATGTGTCTGCCTCTCTTTTGGGGAAAATTTGAATCATTGGCTGCTATAAGAAATTGGAATGTAATCTTACGAAACAATATTCAGGGATATACATATTCAGGTACAAAAATAATCCTAAATAATGTAATTATAAATAAAAACCAAACGATTAATCTCTAGGTACATGTTGAAAATACTTATGATCAAAATCATGCATATACATATGTATCATACGAATCATTCAAAGATCGGAAACAATTTAAGGATCATACATGTAGTTCCGTATGAGAATAAATCAAGGGCCTCATAATTTTTTTCAGAGATGGAGTTGGCGAACCAAAGTACCAACAACACAGCCTACTCAGGTTCACCAACCCATCCCTAAAAAACGATACCATCATATGTGTCTCTCCTTACACTCATTTGGGGCAAATTTTAAATCATCAGCCTCAGTGAGCAAATGAAATGTAATTCTTATATACTATGAATACATGCATGCAATAACAATTCAGAGATCATAGTTCTATGAATGTGAATAAATCTAGGGGCCTTATAAGTTTCTTCAGGAATGGCGTTAGTGAACCAAGTAACAATTGTACAATCTATATTGTTCATCGCCCTAGGTTTGCTAACTTATCCCTCAAAAACTTTGACACCAATGTGTCTGCCTCTCTTTCGGGGAAAATTTGAATCATTGGCCACAATAAAAAATTGAAATATAATCCTACGAAACAATATTTAGAGATATACATATTCAGGTACAAAAACAATCCTAAATATTTTAATTATAAATTAAAACCAAACAATTAGTCTTCAGGTACATGTTAAAAATACTTATGATCAAAACCATGCATGTACATATGCATCATACCAATCATTCAAAGATCAGAAACAATTCAAGGATCATATATGTAGTTCCATATGAGAATAAATCAAGGGCCTCATAATTTTTTTTAGAGAAGGAGGCGATGAATCAAAGTACCAACATCACAACCTATATTGTTTGTGTGCATTGCTGCCTCGGGTTCACCCACGCATCCTTACTTTGGAGCGTGCGGTACATGCATATTGGGGTTTTGGGACTGGACGGATTGGGGGAAATAACACGAGCTCATGGAAGAAGAAGGCCGAGCGGGTTTATAAACACTGGACCTTTGGTAGTCCTTGAGTGGACACGTGTGGTGGGCGTGGGGATGTGGCTACCACGATCTCCACTTTTTTTTGAAACAACCACGATCTCTACTTTATAACTACATTAAAAACATGTGCATGGCAGACCTCGATTCCACTGCATGCAAGTGTCGCAGAACCAATTTCTAGCAACGTTAGGTCTCCTTGAGGGGCCCTGACGCGTGGAAGTTACTTGCGGTAGGGCCCAGTTGGAAGTGAGATTGAGAGCGCGCTGCGTAAAAATGGGATATGTCTTATTAAAATAGTGTGGTAGTAATTTGCAGTGTCCCGTCAACAACCATGCACTCGATGACCCCGTTGCACCGTGCATATGTTATGGTACTAGTAGGCTTTTCAGACGTGATTAAACATGACATGACCATGATGGCTCAATGCACGGCGCCCAGAAAAGTGTTGATGGCTCGTGGTTGATGTAGAGCTTGTTGGGAACCCCAAGAGGAAGATATGATGAGCACAGCAGCAAGTTTCCCTCAGTTATGAAACCAAGGTTTAATCGAACCAGTAGGAGTAAGTAAACACCTCAAAGGTGTTACTAGCTGAGCTTTGGCAAGGCGCACTACCAGTGCTAGTAGCAACGTGGAGACCTGCACAACACAACCACAAAACTTTGTCCCCAACTTGCGATGAGGTTGTCAATCTCACCGTGTTTTGCGGAAAACAAAGGATTAAACGACGAATGTAAAGAAGTAAAAGTTTGCAGAAAGTAAACACAAAGCAGAAACAGTTTATAGATTGTATGTAAAGAAAAAGGACCGGGATCCATAGTTCACTAGAGGTGGCTCTCCTTAGATAGATAACACGCTGGGTGAACAAATTACAGCGGGGCAATTGACAAACACTGAGAAAGCAATACATGCATATACTAATCATCTTGACTCCTTTGAGACTTGATTGGGCATTACAACATAATATATAGACCACCATCCAACTGCATCTATGACTAATAATCCACCTTCAGGTTATCATCCGAACCCCCTCCAGTATTAAGTTGCAAGCAACAGATTATTGCTTCACAAACTGCGTGTAAAGTAAACAATACGATTGTTCTATGAACAAAGGATTGTTGTTTTCTCCCTAGTAGCAACAGCACATCTAGTACCTTAGAGATTTCTGTCACTTCCCCAGATTACCAGAGGCATGAACCCACTATCGAGCATAAATGCTAACTCTTGGAGTTGCTAGCATCTACTTGGCCAAGATAGCTACTAACAAAGGAAAGCATGCAAGATCTCAAATAACAAAGACATGATAGAATCAATAATCAATCTGAAATAGCATCTCAATATCCATCGGATCCCCGCAAACACAACATGTATGAATTACAAATAGATGATCTTGATCATGAACGGAGCTCACAAGATCTAAACATGAAAGCACAAAGGAGGAGAAACCAGCCATCTAGCTACTACATGGATCCGTAGTCCAAGGATGAACTACTCAAGCATCACACCGGAGGCTTGCATGGTGATGAAGAAGGCCTCCAGGGTGAATTCCCCTCTCCGGCAGGGTGCCAGGAAGAGCTTCAGATCCCTCCCGATCTAGGGATGGAGATGACGGCGGCTACAGACTCTTTCATGGATTTTTGATCGGGCGCTTAGGGTTTTTGTCCCGAGGGCAATATATAGCGGAAGGAGAGGCCGAGGGGGTGCCGGGAGCCACCACATCACCCCCTGGCGCGGGCCAGGCCTGGCCGCGCGGCCAGGTTGTGTGGCTGGCCCCTGGCCCCTCTCCGTCTCGTATTCTGGCACTTGATCCCTTCTGGAAAAATAGGCACTTTGTCTTTTGTCCCGTCCAATTCCGAGAATATTTATTTTCTGACTTTCCTGGAACCAAAAATAGCAGAAAACAGGCAGGTGGCACTTTGGCTCTTGTTAATAGGTTAGTCCAAGAAATCATATGAAAAGTACTCCAAAGTTGGAACAAAACACAAGAAAGTGGATAAAACCAAGAATGGAACATCAAAAATTATAGATACATTTACAATGTATCAACATCCCCAAGCTTAACTCCTGCTCGTCCTCGAGTAGGTAAGTGATAAAAAGAAATAATTTTTGAGGTGACATGCACCATCAAAGATTTGATCAAAGTATTTGCAAAACACTCAAAGCTAGGATCATAGTACTTCAATCATAACATGAAAGACAAAGTTCTAGCAATAAGGAAAGAAACTATGATGCAACATGAAAAGGCACAAACAAAAGATTCATGAATAACAATGCTTTGCAAGACGTTTGTTTGTTTCACATAAAGAAAACATAGCATAATAGTATTCAGCTTGTCCCTCAATAGAGTAGCAAATATAAATGCATAGGACACCTTCAAAGTTCATAAGAGTGACTAGATACAATAGTTTAAAACAAGCAATATCAAGTTATGCATCAATCAACTAGTCTTGGGACAATGCACATAGAACTAAGAATGGCCACTATGCTCTCAAAGTAGGTGCATAAAGATAGAAGGTGGAGACTCAATATAATGATGGAAGAAAGGCCTTTTGTAAAAGGAAGTAGGGATTCAAGTCTCATAAAGAGCTTTCAAAAATTATGGTACTTATAGCTTTCAGCTCTCATTGCCCCTATCATAAGCATCTTGAAGTGATTAAGGTTAAAGTGAACAAACTATGGTGTACATGCTTGAAAGTATAAGTCAGAAATCTCATGACCCTTGTATACGAGGGCCGCTCCTCATGCTACTCAAGTTTAGTTACCGGTAAGTTCTTGTCATTGTAAGTACATGTGTATCATGGAGAACCGCCAACGGGGTACCCTTGCCGATGATACTAAGAATCCCCATATCAAAATGACAAGGCAAGGCATAACGAGCATCTCAAAGATTCTTCTTATTTACCATGGGAATATGGTGCTTTTTATCTCTTTCCTCTTTTCATAGTATTTCTTTTTCTTTTCTCTTTTTCTCAATATAGGACTTTTTATAAGAACAATGCTTCATAGACAATCATTATGGTTACGCAGGTTTCCACCATGTCAAGATGGATTAGACCAGACCGTGCTTTCTCTAACACATATACATAACTCCATGGACTTACAAGCTCCCCTTTCATTTCACACCGAAGACATCCATATACAAAAGAGCATGATATCAACTAGGTATAAGTACCAAGTGCAATGTTGAAAGCGTTCCCCATGAAAGCATGGTTCTGCTAATTCCCAACAAATAAGTGCAAGTATATACAACATAGACGACACAATGGTTCAAGTTTATTAGAGGCAAAAAGTAAAGTGTGCCATCAAGTTCGTGAGAGCTTTAATCACTAGTTTTCTCATAACAAAAGGATGGTAAACAAAAGCATGAATATACTTCGAATAGCATAATCTAGTAGGTAGGTATGGTGGACTCTTTAGAATAACTTAGTTTAGGGAGTTGGATGCATGAGTGGAACTCATACTTTGTTGTGGAGGCTAGCAAAAGACTAGGAGCGACAAACTAAGAGAGCAATAATGGCCATAATCATGCAGAGCGACAAAACATCATTGATCAAAGCATAAAGTGATACTACAAGTTGAAAACTAAAGGATCATAAAGGCTATGGTGACTTGAGATAGTCATAACATGGTGTGAGAATGTGCCAAGTCAACCCAAATAAAGCATCAAAGGAGAATACCACTATACTATGCTTTAATATGCTAAAACAATGCATGATTCATCCAAGGCACATTAAGCAATCTCAATTGTTTATAACAAGTCATGCTACAACAAAGAATACTAAGCATAAAGCTAAAACAATATCAAGCATGGCATGACAAAGCATAGGCCACAGTCAAGAACGAGCTCTTTTTACCACATAAGCATGAACTTTCCTACTCTTTTCCAAACCAAACCAAACTATTTGCAAACCAATGTATGAAAGAGGGGGTACAACCAATTTATTCAGAAAATGAAGCAAACGAAAAACCAAAACGAAAACGAAAAAGAAGACGCTCCAAGAAAAACACAACTGTGCATGAAACAATAAAAATGAAGCGTTTGGAAGAAACCTGGAATTTTATTGATGAAGAAGGGGATGCCTTGGGCATCCCCAAGCTTTGACGCTTGTACTTCTTGGATATTTCTTGGGGTGACACGCGTGGCATCCCCAAGCTTGAGCTTTAGTCCATCCTTCATCTCATTACTCATTCCTTCCATACACCTGAAATTTTTCCTTCATACAAAACGTCACACAATTTCATTAGCAACATTAGTGCACTTAAGATAAATAAGTCTTAAGGTTCAGTTCCAACACAAAATAAACTTCCATTCGAACACTAGCTACTGTAGCACTTCCTTCAAAAAGTTCAATTCCCCAAAAGAACTCAAAAAGGAACCAACAAGAAGCAAATGCAGAAAATGGCAGAAATCTGTCAAAACAGACCAGCAGGTAAAGACGAATTTTTTCGAAGACCTTCTATTGATCAAATCAAAAAGTGTTGAACTAACGAAAGTTAGATAACAACCTGGGGCAGAAGCAAAAACAATTACAGCTCAATCCGACATACAGAGATCTCTCAGGAATTTTTACGGTGAAGCACAAAAAACTGTTTTGGGACAGCAACTTTCCCAATCATTACTTCACTCTCATTAGAGGTTACTATTGGCACAAAAAGCAAATAAAAAGGATAAGGAGCGGTTATTACTGAGGTAATAACTTCCAAGACTCATCTAAAACTCTTGGATTATCTCCCAACAAGTACTTTTCTTTAACGCCTTTAAGTTGGGCATAAGAAGCAAAGAAAGAATCAAGTGTTCTCAAATGAAGAAGCATTAAGACCAAATTTTGTTTTCATAGGAGAAGCAAAATAAATCTTTTCTCTATTTTTAGGGAAGTTTTCTATACCTTTCTTGAGTGGGAGTTGATATTTAATGGTGCCTTCTTTCATATCAATGATGGAACCAACAGTTCTAAGAAAAGGTCTTCCCAAAGTAATAGGACAAGAAGCATTGTATTCAACATCCAAAACATAGAAATCAACAGGGACATAGGAATCATTAACCATAATAAGAACATCATTAAGACTCCCCATGAGTTTCTTTTTAGCATTACCATCAAGTGGGACATTCAAATAGCAATCTTCAAGAGGAGGCAAATCAAGCATATCATAAATCCTTCTAGGCATAATAGAAACACTACTATCAAGATCACACAAAGCTTTGAAATCAAAGTCATTCACTTTCATATTAATGATGGGTTCCCAACCATCTTCTTGTTTTATAGGAATAGAAGCTTTATGTTTCATCTTTTCTTCTTTAATCTTTATGAGAGCATCAGTAATGTGTTTTGTAAAGGCCATGTTCATAGCACTAGCATTAGGACTTTTAGCAAGCTTTTGTAGGAACTTAATAACTTCAGAGATGGTGCAACCTTCAAGATCAAAATCAAATTTATCATCTAAAGTAGTAGAACTATTGTTAGCCTCAACACTAGTGGTGGTGATAGTAGAAACACTAATGTTTCTAGCAATTTCATCTTCTCTTTCCCACTTAGCATGTAATTCAGCTAATAGTCTAACATTTTCATCAATTCTTACTTGTATGGCATTAGTAGCTGCAAAGGGATTCTCATTAGTTTTAGGTTTAGAAGCCATTTTATTCAAAGTAGATTGAGCTTCAGCCAAAGATGTTATATTTCTTTCAGCATTAGAGAGTTTTTCCTCAATAGTTTTATTGAAAGCAGTTTGTTTACTAATAAACTCTTTAAGCATAACTTCAAGTTCAGAGGGAGCACTCTTATTATTGTTGTAAGAATTCCCATAAGCATTACCATTGTTGGGAGGATATGGATTATAATTGTTGTTACCAAAATTGTTCCTATAAGCATTATTACCATAAGCATTGTTGCCAAAGTTGTTATTTCTTATGAAGTTCACAGCAACTTGCTCTTCTTGAGCAACCAAAGAGACTAAAGGAACATTATTTGGATCAATATGGGCTTTCCCATTAACAAGCATAGACATAATTATATCAATCTTATCACTCAAGGAGGAGGTTTCATCAACATAATTTACCTTCTTACCTTGTGGAGCTCTCTCAGTATGCCATTCAGAATAATTAACCATCATATTGTCCAAAAGTTTTGTTGCAGCACCCAAAGTGATGGTCATAAAGGTACCTCCAGCAGCAGAATCCAATAGGTTCCTTGAAGAATAGTTCAATCCTGCATAAAAAGTTTGGATGATCATCCAAGCAGTCAGTCCATGAGTGGGACAATTCTTTACCAAAGATTTCATTCTTTCCCAAGCTTGAGCAACATGCTCATTATCAAGTTGTTTAAACTTCATTATTTCACTTCTCATGGATATAATCTTAGCAGGAGGATAGTATTTTCCAATAAAAGCATCTTTGCACTTAGTCCAAGAATCAGTACTATTCCTAGTTAAGGAATTCAACCACTCTTTAGCTTTTCCTCTCAAAGAGAAAGGAAACAATTTCATCTTAATAATATCACCATCTATATCCCTATGCTTTTGCATCTCACAAAGTTCAACAAAGTTATTTAGATGGGAAGCAGCATCTTCATTACCAATAACAGAAAATTGTTCTCTCATAACAAGATTGAGCAAAGCAGGTTTTATCTCAAAGAAAGTATTTTCAGCCATAGGTGGAGCAATAGGTGTGCTCATAAAATCATTGTTGTTGGTGCTAGTGAAGTCACACAACTTAGTGTTTTCAAGAGTAGTCATTTTTTTGGGTTTTCAAATAAGAAAGCAAACAAGTAAAACTAATTTTTTGTGTTTTTTGAAGAACAAAACAAGCAAACAAAGCAAAAATAAAACTAAGCAAAACAAAAACAACAAAGTAAAGAGATTGGTTATGAGGGACTCCCCTTGTGAAGATGGCCTTGACTCCCCGGCAACGGCGCCAGAAAATCGCTTGATGGCTCAATGCACGGCGCCCAAAAAAGTGTTGATGGCTCGTGGTTGATGTAGAGCTCGTTGGGAACCCCAAGAGGAATGTATGATGAGCACAAGCAAGTTTCCCTCAGTTATGAAACCAAGGTTTAATCGAACCAGTAGGAGCAAGGAAACACCTCAAAGGTGTTACTAGCTAAGCTTTGGCAGGGTGCACTACCGGTGCTAGTAGCAACGTGGAGACCTGCACAACACAACCACAGAACTTTGTCCCCAACTTGCGATGAGGTTGTCAATCTCACTGTGTTTTGCGGAAAACGAAGGATTAAATGTATCGAATAGAAAGAAGTAAAAGTTTGCAGAAAGTAAACACAAAGCAGAAACAGTTTATAGTTGTATGTAAAGAAAAAGTACCGGGATCCATAGTTCACTAGAGGTGGCTCTCCTTAGATAGATAACACGCTGGGTGAACAAATTACAGCGGGGCAATTGACAAACACCGATAAAGCAATACATGCATATACTAATCATCTTGACTCCTTTGAGACTTGATTGGGCATTACAACATAATACATAGACCGCCATCCAACTGCATCTATGACTAATAATCCACCTTCGGTTATCATCCCAACCCTCCAAGATTAAGTTGCAAGCAATAGATTATTGCTTTACGAACTGCGTGTAAAGTAAACAATACGATTGTTCTATGAACAAAAGATTGTTGTTTTCTCCCTAGTAGCAACAACACATCTAGTACCTTAGAGATTTTTGTCACTTCCCCAGATTACCAGAGGCATGAACCCACTATCGAGCATCAATACTAACTCTTGGAGTTGCTAGCATCTACTTGGCCAAGATAGCTACTAACAACGGAAAGCATGCAAGATCTCAAATAACAAAGACATGATAGAATCAATAATCAATCTGAAATAGCATCTCAATATCCATCGGATCCCCACAAACACAACATGTATGGATTACAAATAGATGATCTTGATCATGAACGGAGCTCACAAGATCTAAACATGAAAGCACAAAGGAGGAGAAACCAGCCATCTAGATACTACATGGATCCGTAGTCCAAGGATGAACTACTCAAGCATCACACCGGAGGCTTGCATGGTGATGAAGAAGGCCTGTGGTGAATTCTCTCCCAGGTGTCGGGAAGAGCTTCATATCCCTCCCGATCTAGGGATGGAGATGACGGTGGCTACAGACTCTTTCGTGGATTTTTGATCGGGCGCTTAGGGTTTTCGTCCCGAGGGCAATATATAGGCGGAAGGAGAGGCCGAGGGGGTGCCGGGAGCCACCACACCACCCCCTGGCGCGGGCCAGGCCTGGCCGCGCGGCCAGGTGATGTGGCCGGCCCCTGGCCCCTCTCCGCCTCAGATCTCGCACTTGATCCTTCCAAAAATAGGAACTTTGGCTTTTGTCCCGTCACTCGACAATATTCATTTTCCGACTTTCCGGAACCAAAAATAGCAGAAACAGTACCGCACTGTGGCTCTTGTTAATAGGTTAGTCCAAGAAATCATATGAAAAGTACTCCAAAGTTGGAACAAAACACAAGAAAGTGGATAAAACCAAGCATGGAACATCAAAAATTATAGATACATTTACAATGTATCAGACCACTCGACGAATTTTTCCATGGACGGCTTTGTGTTCCTTCTTGTAGAAGTCTCGCTGAGAGAGACGTCCATGCTGTCTCACGTTGTACTGTGAAGGGCAGGACGTGTGCAACGATCGGCGTTGGATCACACAAGATCAACGGTTGGTGCGCACGATCCGCGTGACAACTGTGACAACCAATCAGGGCGTAGCAGCTAGAGTAAGCACAAGTTTGGGCTTCTACGAGAGAGAGGGGGGCAAAACTGAGTAGTACCAAAAAAGGGCAAAACTGAGTAGTATTAAAATGAAAAGTGAGTGTCTTATACAATGAAATACAATGAAATGCTGCATCACCACACCTCATTGGATGTGTGTGTGTCAGTGTGCATCATTGTGGTTTTGGAAAAGAACACATGCATTGATGCCACCACAACATGTGTCCAACCATATCCAGGAACCCTTACAGCATGCTGGGATTCAACTGCAACATGCATTCTACCACCAGCTTGAAAGATGCTACATCACCACACCTCATTTTTTGTGTGTGTGAGTGTATCAGTATGCATCATTGTGGTTTTAGGAAAAGAACACACATGCAGTAATGCCACCACAACATGTGGTGTCTAACCATGTCCATGAACCCTGACAGCATGCTGGGATTCAACTTCAGGATGCATTCTACCACCATCTTGAAAGATGCTGCATCACCACACCCCATTTGATGTGTGAGTGTATTAGTGTGCATCATTGTGGTTTTAGGAAAATAACACATGTAGTGATGCCACCACAACATGTGTGTTCTTTTCATAAACCACATGGATCCACTAGAGTTCATTGCATTTGTGTTCATTTCATAAACCATATGGATCCACTAGAGTTCATTGCATGTGTGTTCTTTTCATAAACCACACGGATCCACTAGAGTTCATTGCATTTGTGTTCTTTTCATAAACCACAACTAGAGTCATTGCATTTGTGTTCTTTTCATAAACCACATGGATCCACTAGAGTTCATTGTATTTATGTTCTTTTCATAAACGACAACTAGAGTCATTGCATTTGTATTCTTTTCGTAAACCACCAGGATCCACCAGTGTCATTGCATGTGTGTTCGTTTCATAAACCATAGCTAGAGTCATTGCATGAGTGTTCTTTTCATAAACCACATGGATCCACCAGTGTCATTGGATGTGTGTTCTTTTCATAAACCACATCTAGAGTCATTGCATGTGTGTTCTTTTCATAAACCACATGGATCCACCAGTGTCATTGCATTTGTGTTCTTTTCATAAACCACATGGATACACCAGTGTCATTGCATGCATGTTCTTTTCATAAACCACATCTAGAGTCATTGAATGTTTGTTCTTTTCATAAACAACATGGATCCACCAGTGTCATTGCATTTGTGTTCTTTTCATAAACCACATGGATCCACCAGTGTCATTGCATGTGTGTTCTTTTCATAAACGACATCTAGAGTCATTGAATGTGTGTTCTTTTCATAAACAACATGGATCCACCAGTGTCATTGCATTTGTGTTCTTTTCAAAAACCACATGGATCCACTAATGTCATTGCATGTGTGTTCTTTTCATAAACCACATGGAGAGTCATTGCATGTGTGTTCTTTTCATAAACCACATGGATCCACCAGTGTCATTGGATGTGTGTTCTTTTCATAAACCACCACTAGAGTCATTGCATGTGTGTTCTTTTCATAAACCACCACTAGAGTCATTGCATCTGTGTTCATTTCATAAACCACATGGATCCACTAGAGTTCATCGCATGTGTGTTCTTTTCATAAACCACATTGATCCACTAGAGTTCATTGCATTTGTGTTCTTTTCATAAACCACAACTAGAGTCATTGCATTTGTGTTCTTTTCATAAACCACATGGATCCACTAGAGTTCATTGTATTTGTGTTTTTTTCATAAACCATAACTAGAGTCATTGCATTTGTGTTCTTTTCATAAACCACCAGGATCCACCAGTGTCATTGCATGTGTGTTCTTTTCATAAACCACAGCTAGAGTCATTGCATGTGTGTTCTTTTCATAAACCACATGGATCCACCAGTGTCATTCGATGTGTGTTCTTTTCATAAACCACATGGATCCACCAGTGTCATTGCATGTGTGTTCTTTTGATAAACCACCACTAGAGTCATTGGATGTGTGTTCTTTTCATAAACGACATGGATCCACCAGTGTTATTGCATGTGTGTTCTTTTCATAAACCACCACTAGAGTCATTACATGTGTGTTCTTTTTATAAACCACCACTAGAGTCATTGCATGTGTGTTCTTTTCATAAACCACATATGGATTCACTAGAGTCATTGCATGTGTGTTCTTCTTGTAAACCACCACTAGAGTTCATTACATGTGTGCTATTTTCATAAACCACATGGATCCACTAGAGGTCATTAAATGTGTGTTCTTTTCATAAACCACATGGATCCACCATTGTCATTAGATGTGTGTTCTTTTCATAAACCACATGGATCCACAAGTGTCATTGCATGTGTGTTCTTTTCATAAACCACATCTAGAGTTCATTGAATATGTGTTCTTTTCATAAACCACATGGATCCACCAGTGTCATTGTATGTGTGTTATTTTCATAAACCACATGGATCCACCAGTGTCATTGCATGTGTGTTCTTTTCATAAACCACATCTAGAGTCATTGCATGTGTGTTCTTTTCATAAATCACATGGATCCACCAGTGTCATTGCATTTGTGTTCTTTTCATAAACCACATGGATCCACCAGTGTCATTGCATGTGTGTTCTTTTCATAAACCACATCTAGAGTCATTGAATGTGTGTTCTTTTCATAAACCACATGGATCCACCAGTGTCATTGCATTTGTGTTCTTTTCAAAAACCACATGGATCCACTAGTGTTATTGCATGTGTGTTCTTTTCATAAACCACATGGATCCTAACCTTAGGAGAGCCCTAACCTTAGCCCCCAATGGTGGTCGTTAGATCGAGTCTTCTAGAAGGCACGCCCCAAGACACTTGTTTTGCATCACGATTATTACATACCATTCGATCAGAGCGGTTGGATGATTGCGATGGTTCTTTGTAAGAGCGATCCGCGAGTAGGCTGTTTTGTGACATGATTGGCCATGCTTACCGTCCGCTTGCTGTGGAAAAACTGGCAATACCACGGGCTCCCACTTGCCAGGGTCACGCGTTCCTTGGGCCCACCTGCCAGTGTCACATCCAATTTACTTCTCTTCTTTCCCCTCGAAGCCTCTTTCCCTACCTGCGTGCAAATGGCACATACACAATTTGTTGTCCCCCATCCTCCCGTCCTTCGCCGGCACGCTACCCTCCCTGACCAGCATGCGGGATATCTATGAATAAATAAATGGAGCTTGCAAGTATGAATAATGGTGTATGATTATGAACAATTATATTCTCTCTTATTCATCTTGTTAAGTTAAGCAGTTCATTTGGGAAAGGTGCAAAAATTTAAGCCACAAACTGTGTTTCTGTGTTTTGTGCATCAAATGCCACAAATGTTGGTGTTACCTACAATTTTCTCTACACATTCTACACATTCGCATGCTCCCAGGGATAATTATATACAATGAGGTTATGATTCTACTACTAGTATCATCCTACACATTCGCTTGCTCCCAGGGGTCGTACGCTGGTGTGCACATCCGTTGTCCGTAATTAGTGTGCGTGCGCAGACACGTGCCCGTGTCAGTTTGATGAAACACGGTTGTGGTTGCGGTGGCTGTGTGCATGCCGTCGTCTCATTTCCAGACACTTTGCTAAGCTTTCACATGCATTTTTTAAATGCGTGTCTCTGGAACCGCTTCCTCTGCCAGTTAACGGGACCGAGACCACACGAACACCATCATCCATGGCCGGCAAGAAGCAACATGACTCACCATGGGCTAGTCTCCCTGAGGGACTCGTCCAGAAGATAGGTGACATCTTCCTTTCGATGGACGACTTTGACTACTATGCCGCCTTCCGGGCAGTATGCAATGCCTAGCGTGGCTGCACAGAGGAGCGTTTTATGCTAGCCAACTAGATTGTTCTGGAGCACCAGTTGTCGGAGATGACTCCGGTAGATGATGCCGCCATCACGTTGCTGAACGTGAGAACTGGCCGCCACCTTGAGAAGAAGATTAGCGGGGTTATTTGCAGGTGTTTTATTGATATTCATCTGTATATATGTGATCCTTTTTTGCATTTACCTCCTATACTATCTGTTTTTCAAGTTATGTTTCTTCGTCTACTAGTTGGTTTACTTTGATTGAATCTCAGTCTGTTTACCTTTACTGAATCTTTGTTTCTCCTCTCGAAGGTACTTTTATGTGGGTAGCACATCCGGCGGCCTGCTTGTGCTTGGACAAAGGGTGCAGCAGTACAAGAACCGGTTGTACAACCCCTTCTCGGGCGCTATCAAGCGCCTGCGGGTGGAGATACCGACCGAGCAGGTGGCTTCTGTCGCTATGACAATGTTCCCGTCATTGATGGTGTTTACATCAAACCATATGCACAACAACATTCGTTGGGCAGATGAGGACACGGAGGAAGAGAGATGCCCGGTCTTTGGCGAAGGGTCGTACTCGCCGTATGACTTCACGGAACTCCAGAGCATGACTTCTTACGCCGGTGCTGTTTTTGTCGCAGACAGATACAGGTCTGTCCTCTCGACTATGTGTGGTGCTGCTCATGGAGACGTCCAGCTGCAGCGCTCCGCACGGACCCTAGAGATGCATCCTACCATTGCAGGCCCTGTTCCGGACTGCCAGTTCCTAGAGAATCGTTTTTACCTCGTCGAGTCTGATGGAGTGTTGTTCGTTGTGAGTGAACCGGTCTACGACGGCATGCCTGCTGTTTACCGGGTTGATACCCAGAACCATGTCCTCCAGCCGATCAGAGGCATCTAAAGTCGTGCTCTCTTTGTTGCTGACAATCGGGTGCGTCTGCGTCGACAACGCCAGGGTACCCACGGTGCAGGCAGGTAGCGTATACTATGCGGACCTACCCGAGATTACATCTTACAACTTTGAGGCTCTTGCGTGGGAAGAGGAGCCAAGGGTTGTATATGTGTATGGAGTAGGAGGATTACAGATCAATGACCATCCTTTCGAACACGTAAGATTGCTGACGGAGTATTGCAGAACTTACGAGCATTCTGAGCTAGAGATGGTGTCGCCTTATGACGAGGATGGTAACAACCACTATGATTACTACGAGAGCTATCCGTCAGATTGATGGATCGTGTGGGTCTGCTCCTGATGGATTCTTTTCAGGTCATCTCTTTGTGTGTTCAGTTTTTTGTAGTGAACATCTATAAATTATGCAAGTTCTATGTGGTGTCCGTGTAATACAATGGATGTTCTCCCTGTTTCTAGAAGATCGTGTGTTGTACCTCTTATAATTGAACTGTTTTTTCATGTTCGTGTAGTAATTCCGATAGATGCTGGGTTTGTAACAATCCTTAAACAAGTTACAATTGCGAATTACAACAGATTATTACAATCCTCAGTAAACTTGACAGTAATAAAACGAGGCATAAAATTTGCACTCGCACTAAACACAACCAAAATTGTAACCAGCCTAAACAATATCTAAACCCATATCACACCTACTGTAAACAGCGGTAACTCACCCGCAATTAGCTCGTCGGGCGGCGGTAGAGCCTCGCTGAACGGAGGTGTCTTGACATTGGAGGATTGAGGATCGCTCGCTTGGAGGATGGGTTTCGACGTCGCCGGTGCTAGGGGAAAGGAGGGAGAGGATTTGTGAAATTGATCAACGCATCAAGCCACTTAGTTCCTCGATTTGACTAAGAGGTTGTCGCGTTGGCGCTCGCGTCACGAACAGATTATTCACATGTGAGTCCCGGCCGTCTACTTTACGAGGCAGTTTAACGGAATGTTTAAATTTGATAGGTGTGAGATGAGTTTACCTCAAAATGGTCCCGCTCGGTAGTTGGCAGCCCAACTTTACGAAATACGACAATTCCAGACAACTTAGGTACCGCGATGCACTGGCCAGGAAATTTTCGGGCCGCAAACCAACCATCCCGATTTCAGATGGACATATGCTTTACTTCGTCGGTGGAAAAAAAATACACCCCCTTCCCCCACCCGACACTGTCCGTTCTCCCCACCCGAACCCGATGCCCACCCCGACGCTAGAGTTCGAGCGCTCCCCCGCCGCCGCCCTACCTTACCTGCTCGACCTCCGAAGCTAGGGTTCGAGAGCTCCCCCGCCGCCGCCAGACCTTTCCCCGCCGCCCTACCTTACCTGCTCGACCTCCTCCCCGCCGCCATACCTTCCCCCGCTGCAGAGATCATCCGTCCCGTCGGCCACCGTTCAAGATCGACGGGGAGCCCAAACCGCTGGAGCTTCTCCCGCCTCGACCGACCTCGTCGCCGGCTGCCCTCCTCCCCGACCGATTTCGTCAGTCACAGGGAGCAAGGGTTCCTGAGAATCGAATCCTGGAGTCCAGCAGCCAGGCGCCGGTGAAGAAAATAGTCGGCCTGCTTCTGTTTGCCCTGGGGTAGTGCGATGTGTAGGTTCAGTTTTGATTCTGTTTTCCTCCTAGTATTGCTGTAATATTTATATTTTCGGTTTTGTTTTGAACACTGCCTTGTAAGCTGGTATCCCCAGCATCCCACTTTGCTTTATATAAAAGCTTGTTCTATGGACCTTTCGTCGAAAATAATAAAGAAAATAACAACAATAATTATTATTGGAGAGCCTTGATGGTGAAGAGCAATCCTGGTTATCTTGGCGTCTCCGAGCCAATCTCGTTAAGCGGTCCGACCGAGAAGGATGTCATTCAGACAGCTGAGGTTGAAAAGGTGTGTGATGGGTGTCAGATAGACCAAGAAATTCGTAATTTTTCTGCTCTTCTCATGTTTAACATGTTTTGGCCGCATGTTGTAATTGCTGTCGACCAGTTTCTTGCTGATGCGGGCCTGTACGAGAGTCAAGAGGAGGCTGTCTCGCGAGAAGAGGTCTTAGGCAAGCTTGACCAGGTTTGATGATGCTCTGTCGATGTGCTTATATTTTGGATTACAATTTGCTTAGGGCGGTTTCAAGACAACTGTTGTTTGTCATGCCAGACTGTGAAAGCTTGGATTAAGAAGGCCACTAGGCTGAGTGGCTACGGTGAGCAGTTTGTGCAAGAAGCAAATGCCAAGATCTTCACATTCGGTTCATACCGCCTCGGGGTACTCTGTTACTCTGTTTCTTGTGTAGTTCTGTTTCTAAAGAAATACTCAGTTGTCTGTTGTTACTGTGTTTTCATGCTTTCTGCCCATTCTGATGTTTTTCTATCAAATTATGCAAGTGTGTTGATCATTATGCATATATCTATGTAGAGTCTGATGGTGTTAGTTAGGTATATATCGTTGCTGCTTTTACGGGCTTATATCTATCCTAAATTAACTGTTGTGATCTTATTTTGTTACCTATATTGCCCAGGTACACGGTCCTGGTGCAGATATTGATACACTATGTGTGGGTCCAAGACATGCAACTCGAAATGTAAGAGGATCTGTTTTTAAAATTCCAAAGGTATTGCAGTCTTATCGTGTCATATGTGCATTTCATTTTATGCAGGACTACTTCTTCCGCTGTCTACATGATATACTAGCTGAGATGCCAGAAGTTTCGGAGTTGCATCCGGTACCAGATGCTCATGTGCCTGTTCTGGGGTTCAAACTTTGCGGGGTGTCTATTGACCTTTTATATGCAAACCTTGCACATGTGGTGATTCCTGAGGTAAGTTCTGTTTTACAGTTTTGTTATATAGACAATATTTCAGTATTGCATGGCATATTTCTCTTGTACTAATTGTAACAAATGGGTAGAGGATGGAAGCAGTATGCATCCCAGAATGGAAGATCATATAAATGGAGCTTACCATCTTATTCCCTGGTTTTATTGGGCTTGTGAATCATTTCTTGACATGTTCCGATGATGTTTGATAGAGATTCCTAATCATGGTACATGATTCCGTTCCAGGATCTTGATCTTTCTCAGGACTCCATACTGCACAATGTTGACGAACAGGCTGTTCGTAGTTTAAATGGGTGTCGAGTTACTGATCAAATCTTACGATTGGTCCCTAACATTCCGGTCTGAGTTCTTACGAATTTCTGTTCCTCAAAGTAAACATGTTAAAATTATTCTAGGGACTAAAACCCATTTGTTTTCTCAAATCCAGAGTTTCCGCACAACCTTAAGGTTCATGAGGTACTGGGGAAAGCGCCGTGGGGTGTACTCAAATGTATGCTTCTTCTCGCTGCAAGATTATTCTTTAAACTAAAGATACATGCATGATCAGGGAAGGATTGGAACCTTTACGTGAGGAGGCCAACAGAAGAAGAGAACATTTTGCTTTATTCTAAAAAAAGACTGCCTACTCATATATTGCTTGCTTGTCCAGGTTATAGGATTTTTGGGTGGCATAAATTGGGCAATTCTTGTTGCTCGTATATGTCAATTGTACCCAAATGCATCGCCCAGCATGTTGATATCTCGGTTTTTCAGAGTCTACAGCCAGTGGAAGTGGCCCAACCCTGTTATACTTTGCCACATTGAGGAGGGTCCTCTTGGCCTCCCTGTTTGGGATCCAAGAAGAAACTTTAGAGAAAGGGGCCATCAGATGCCTATAATAACACCCGCATATCCTTGTATGAATTCTAGCTATAATGTATCTAGTAGTACTAAGTATGTGTTGATCCAAGAATTCGCCCGTGGACTCGAGATCTGCCAGGTACTTACTGTTTCAGAATGATTGTTTAACTTCTAATAGGAAATCATCAGCAAATAAAATCAATCATGCATTTAAGGCTGATATATAGTAGAGATCACATGATGATATGTTATTGATGTCTACTGTCTAGTAGTAGTGATAATATTGATCTGAAGCGCAAACTGTACTCCCCATTTCTGCAATTCAGTCTGCTAATGTTTAAATGGTTATTATTAATGTAGTTCATGTATTTTACATTGTGATTTAGAGTTATGCAAATTCATTGTTGTAGAGTTATCTAACTTTAATTATTTGATTAATATATATAATGTATGTAATGCCTGTGTTTTCACTGTTAACTTATATACTATACATGAGCAGATTCTTGAGATTATGCGGCTAGTGTGTAGCCCTTTGCATTTATGTTTAGAACTTCTATTTTGAGTTCACTGGTATGTATGTCTCCCATCAGACTTTATTTCACCTTGATGACTAAACTGTAGGCAATAGATGAAAATAGAGCAACCTGGGATGATCTATTCGAGCCATATCCATTTTTTGAATTATATAGAAATTATTTAGAAATTGGTATCACAGCAAGAAATGAAGATGACCTCAGGAATTGGAAAGGCTGGGTAGAGTCTCGTCTTCGCCAACTTGTACTGAAGGTGAATGACTGAAATAAAACTTCCATTCTTCTTAGTAATGTGTGTGCTGTGCTCCTTTAATATGATATTTTGGTTGCTGATGTAGTTTGAGCGATATACACATGAGATGCTCCTTGCGCATCCTCATCCCAGAGATTTCTCAGATGGATCCAGGCCGTTGCATAGCTTTTATTTCATGGGTCTTTGGAGAAAACAAACTGCCCAACCTCATGAAGCTGAGCAATTTGACATCAGAGGAATCGTAAATGAGTTTAAGATTTCAGTTCTTGCTTATGTACATCGGAGAGAAGGAATGGATATTGAAGTGTCCCATGTAAAAAGAAAAGATATCCCTTTGTTTGTTTTTCATGGTGGAGTGCGTCCTCCTCGTTCTTCCAGAACAGCAGTCAGGAACAGTCGCGCTCTTTCTAGGAATGATGTTACAGCTGATGGTCAAGTTGGAAATCCATTGGGGACTGAGAGTTGGAGTGATCCTCAGTCTGCTCAAGATCGTTCTGGTGCCTATCAAGGTACTCCGTTGTTGGCCTCTAGTTTGTCAAGTGGAGAGACCCGAAATGCTCTGAATGGGCATTTGAATCTTCACACAGAAACTGTTGAGCATGAACATCCAGGGCATATCCTTGGAAGTACATCTGCTCCAGGGGACAATGCTGTGTTGGATGTAGTTACACAACCTAATAGTATGCCATCTACTTCAAGCAATGGTGGTCCTACAAATGGGTTGGACCTTTGTTTCCATAGTTCACATAAGGAATCTGAAGGGATTCCTGGAAATAATCTCGCGAGTTCCTCTCCACCTGCGGTTGATGAGCTTGATGAACTGGTATCGTATCATGATAAGCCTAACAATAAGCATGCACCTGCTCATGGATCACCTTTGGAAGGATGTTCTGAAAGGATCCTGGGGCAGATAGGCAGTCTGAACTCCCATGGTAATAATCATCTGAAGCGCAAGGCTGAGGAAGAGCTGGAGGTATATTTTTCTTCAAACTCTTTCCGTATGTATTTAGGATTCTGTTACGGCACGAGTCCTCTTTTTTCCTCTGTTCTTCCTCGAGAGTTGTAAGCTCGCACGACCTACCATTTTTTTATGCTCTGATGAAATCTTGACAGCAGATGGATGATAATTTACTGCTGTGCCTTACTGTTCCTTTTTCATCCATAAGTACATATGCTGGTATTCTCATATAACCCCTTGCTGATTTACAAGCAGAGTACATACTTTTGCTGTAATCATCTAGTATTTCTTAATGATATTGTAATGAATGACTATTACTATTCTCACATGTTCTGCCAAATTGTACACAAGAGCCAGGATGCAATGCATGTTTAAGCGTTTTGACAGTTTGATATGAATATGATCCATTTGATATGATGAAGAGCAATAGAAGAGAAGCAGTATAGAACTCCCAATTTTCGTTCTCTTTTAGCTTACCTGTTTAGTGTACGATTGTATGAATAATTTACTCATTTGGCATCTTTAAAACGATAGAGCTAAGCCATGCCAACCTTGTACTGATTCATTAGCTCTTAATGTTCTGTCTCTAAATTCATATTGTGATCTAGCTTCTTCTGTTGTTATTTGCTTGTATTGTGATATTAATTGTAATTTCGTTTTTGTTTTAAAAAAAGCAACTTGAGCTTCCTGGCCCATCAGTTCGCGCTACTCCTGCATCAATGTCAACTGTCCAAAGAAAGCCCCTCAGGTACTCTTGTATACTTGCCTATATTTGGAAAAGATGACTTTCTAGAAAGTGTGCAATATAACTTCTCTAGCATATGACTCAGTAATATACGAACATATGAAGTATTTAGATCGATCAAAGGAAAAGTAACGATCCATTGTAGTATGATTTTTCATGAAAATTATTTCCATATAATATGATTTTAAAATATATTACTAACATATTCATTTTTGAGAAGTAATAATGGTCGAAGTAGTATGTTCATGTCCATAACATGTTTTATGTTGGAGACTCCCTATGTCGTTATCAATTTATGAATGCTAGGAACAATACTTTGCATGGCCATTCTGTCTCCATTTATCCATCCACTGTATATTGGCAGTTCATACTGCTCGTTGGTTTTACTTCTTGCTGTGAGATGTTATGCTGATCATAATATTTCTTGATTTGTTTAAGGCTCCGATTGTCAACTTTGCCGCAACCAAAACAAGCTGAATGAAGCTCCCGGGTCCAATACCAGGAAAGGCTAAGATGTGAAGATATGGAGGATCGAACAACAAGTTCTTTCAATTCCTCATTTTATTATGTTCGAAATGCAAACATCTAGGTAGGCGGACTTGTGTACTGCAGAAAAAGTAAAAAATGAAAATGTTGTAATATTGAGACCTTTTTTTAACCTGTGGTACTTGTGCCGTTGCTTTCTCGTAATTTTCTAAATCTTGCTTGACCGGTGTGCTCGCTGTAAAGACATGTTTTTGCAAATCAATTTGTTTCGCAAGAAGTGCCGTGCCAGCCTTGTGTATAATTAAACAGTGCTTCGGTGTGTGTTGTCTACGTTCTATTACTTGTATAGTGTTACTCCAGACTGTTTTGGCATTAAAATCTTGCAAGCAAGCGAGCTGTATAATAAGGCCTCAGTTCCTTCTCTAATCTCACATATTCTCGAAAACTGTTCAAACAGCACTTCATGAAGAAAATTAAAGCTGGCCTCATGAAGAAAATTTGCTCAAAGGGCTAATCACATATAACTTCACTTCCAGTATTATGATTTATAAAGAGTACCAAAGACAAATTCTTTTGATATTGACTGAAATTGTGAAGTAGCTAGTAGAACCAGAATTCTCCATTTTAGGCACCACAACATCTCGAAACAAAGGGAGATGAACGAGTTCTTTGCATGCAGAAAACGATCTGATCTGATATGAAAAACAAGGATCAAACAATACATAGAGCGGGCGCCAACTGCACGCTTCCCTAGCTTAGTGACCATGAAATTCACTTTGTTGCTCATGCTTGAGGTGACCACGACTCGCTCTTAGTCTTTTCTTCTGCGGTCTTGTTTTCGATGTTGTTTGCCCCTTTCTTCGACCAGAGATCCAGAGCGCATTAGTTCCTTAACCTTGCGGAATTCATCGTAGTGAACACGGCGATGCTCCTTGAAGCTCACCGATCCTTTGTCACCTTCCAAGTCTGCATGGACACCAGCATATCACTGTATCTTCAGATAGCGTATTGGACTATGATGATAGGCTTACTACACGTTATAATGATGATGAAGCATACTGTGTGTTTATGGCCTCAAATATGAACATATAAATAATGATATAAGATAAAATTTATCATCTTAGAAAGGAGCTGTGAAAGCTTTATGTAAACTAGGAAACTAAGAAAATCTATATGAGTGGTCATTAGTCAGATCACTTACGGACTTCATTACAGGAAGTTGATACCATAACATGGAGTTGAACAAGTCAACTTGTAAAATAGATTGCACATTGATGATTGCTGATTTACTATAGTAACTCTATAAGCATAAAATGTCAACAGGGCAAGAAGCTACCAACCATCACCATGTTCCATGGCATCTGCATCATCATCTGAGGTTGCCCAATTTTTACTTGAAGAAGCCACACCATTTAAAGCAGTTAAAATAGCTTCAGCGTTAACAGTCTCATCTAGACACTTGTCGAAAGGGCGTGTTGGTGATAGTGACTCTAGCGAGAAAGCAACCGAAAATAAATTCAGTCCACATTATGAGCACAAAGTGTGGTCAGATATGATGAGTGAGATACAGGTAACAAGACATAAACCATCATCATCTATCATAGGGTGATACGGTGTCTTGGGCTCAGTTATCTTCTGCCTCACTGGCTTGTTTGATTCAATCTCATACAGATTGTCCTCATTCCACTTCACATGATGAGAGCTGGAGACAAAAAAGAAATGTCAAATTAATGGAAGCAAAATTAAGCAACTTGAGTTCAAGCCCACATTTATGCAGTCAGTTCAGTCATTTCTTTTATCTCTGGATCATAGCACAACATTTGTGCCAAAAACATGGTTTCATGTGTATATGTAGAACCATATAAAAATGCAAATGGGTCCATGAAATCATGTCCATTTTTTTCCAAAGACCACATCCGTGAGAAATCAATAGCTAGGCTGTATCTTGTTTAAGCATGCAACAAAGCAATGTTGTTTCCCAAGTCTTCATAGTACCATCGCATGCAAGAATTTAATTTACCATACCATGGCATGCTGCAACTTGAAAAATAAATTTAGTTACCATACCATGGAGGGAGTAAACCAGTTCCATCTAGAAAAACTTTAGTTACCATACCATGGAATGCTGCAACTGAAATAAATTTTATACTCCTCGGGACTTATCAAACACATGTGCTGATCCCTTGTTTACAAGTTGATATACAAAAATGAGATAATTATGCTCTATCGTTGTGCTAGTCCATGCATATCTAGATAAGTCAGTACGCATCATATCTTTTAAACAAGTTTTTTTTGCTTTAAAGGAGGAACTAAGACTACTAACCTCACGTTTTAAGATTCTGAGCCTTCCAACTATGGTAAATGGAGGATAAAAAATCTTTACACAACACCTCTGTTGAAGACTTGAAGCCAGATAACACAACACCTCTTCTAGCTTTCTGCAGAAAGAGAACTGTTAGGGTAAATCAAGCAAAGATGACTATCAGAAAACTACACATTTGAGCTTGCATTTGACAAAAGTACACATATTCTGCAACAGTGTTTCAATAATGCAAACATTTATTGGTTCGTATTATATGAGGCCATAGTGTAATTGACAGGTGGAAGGTAAGAGGCACCAATGTCCAGATGGCAGTCCTCAGCCATAATCTATGCTTTTCTTAATCAAAACAAATGTGCAATTTTCTGATAATTTTGACAGAATGCGCGTACCAACTATTTACTGAAACAGACTAAATAGATTTTAAAATCAAAATTTGCTACTTCCTCCATTCACTATTATAAAACCTTGTAGATATTTCTATGTGGATCAGATACGGACCAAAATGAATGTATCTATATGCATTTTGTGTGTAGGTTCACTCATTTTGGTCTGTATCTGGTCCACATTGAAATATCTATAAGGTCTTATAATAGTGAACCAAGGGAGTACATGAAATTTTAAAATGGTGGCAACTGGGCATGACATGAAATTGGTGGCCATATGTTATAGTGTAGCAGAATTACTATACTGGTCTTGTAATGGCCTTATGACCAGCAAGACATATGCACAAACAGCCTAATTTAATTTGCATTTCATCCTCCAGCAGGGGCAGAGCTGCGCCTGGTGCACAGTGTTGTAGCACCGGCCCATCTATGTTACGCAAAGATAAACTATGAGATGAAAGATCATGATATCCCAGCACCACTCTCCGATCATTTCTGGCTTCGCCCCTGCCTCCTAACATAGCTGCTCAAGAACAAGCAGTCCTTTTGCTCGGCACTGCACTATCACACATGCCTTGCTTCTTACAAGTGTTCTGGGAAGGCCAAACATGCCATTGCCAGCCGTGATGAAATTTAACAACGGCAGTCCTAGTTTGCTGCTGGGCATGCTCTTCGAGGCAATTAAAGCGTGGATCAAGCCACTGGGCAAGTGGGCATGTCCCTCAAGATGACCACTACATCGAGGCGAGTCGTGAGAGGCTGAATCTGAGTGTGGTGGTGAGCAAATTAGGGAGGGGAAGCAGAATTCCCTCCAAAGGTATACTAGGATGAGCACACATAAACCACAATCGCTCCTGTGCGTCCTGGCCGATGACCATCATTTTGGAGTGTCATGTAGCCCAGCCCCGTGATTCTATACGCTTGACGGAGACACCAAAATTAAAACTGGAAAATAAAGGATCGTCGAATCGTCTACGTGTCGTCCGGAATCATCTCACAGCGGGGGCCGGATCTAGATGGCGTGCCAGAACTCGTAGGGATTACTCTTGGTTTAACTAATTGTCATTGTATGACCTGAAGGCTCATACCTCGAGAATCGATGTCCGGGACTACGGGTGGAGTAGGGGCGCGACGGTGGGATGAGGTTGGAACGGAGAGCTGCAAGCCGGCGAGGCGCGTGAGAGACGAAAGGGTTGGTGGGTGAGAGGGGAAGCGGGGTGGGTGTCCGCGATGATGTAGGTACACTACATGAGAGATTCTAGAGCAGGGTCGGGTCGGATTGGGACCTTCGATAGGTCCGGTGAGAAGAGGAAAGACACGGGATGGTGCGTTGCCGACTTGCCGTGGTGGAGAGGAAAAGCGCTTCTCACCCACCCTGCTTCCCCTCTCACCCTCTCATCTCACGCAATAAAATGGCCTGTTACCCGCACCGCCCGCAGCCGCTCAACGCCCCAGTAGCAGGACGCCTCATTGGGCCATCCTGCCTGATCTCCGCCGCCCACAGCTCCTCATCCTTGACGTCTTGTTCTCCTCTATCACAAGAACCCTAAACCTAGAGAGGTGGGAGGGGGAGGAAGGCGAGCTTACCGGCAAGGGCCTCGGGGGGAGGAGCGCGGGAGATGCAGAGGCAGCGCCGTCGCCGTGGCTGCGGACGAGTTCACCTCCAGGTTACGGTCGAGTTCGCCCCTGATGCGTGTCGCTGCCGAGCTGGGGGGTTCCGTCCACGGGTTACAGCATCCCGCCCCGTACCGAGAAAATAACCGGCTGTTTGCCGTACGTGACGGAAAAACTGGTCAATATTGATACCCTAAACCATACCGCATCCTCGAATTTTTTTTATGGTTTTCTGTAAATCGTCGTTTCCGTGCCGCATATATACCATACCGAGGGCTACCGATACGGCTCACCGCATCCTGACGCGTCTGTTGGCGGGAGGAAAGTCTCCCCTCCCCTACTTCCCGCTCAGCCGCCATCATCGTCGATCTTCCACGCCAGCCGTTTCCACCCCCAATATCCCTCTACTTCCTCCTATCACTCTTTCTCTCATCACTGCAGCCATGCCAGACCCAATCTAAACTACTACGAGGCCTTGATGTTCGCCCACCACGGCATCCTCGCACCTCCTTGCACGATGATTCCGGCAGGCTTCGAGCTCAGCCACTTCGGGGTGCCGGTGGTGTCGGTTCCGTGTGGTGCCGAGTTGAGTCGCCAGATCGAAGAGTGCCGCCTCGAACTTCCGGAGTGGAAGAGATCAATGCCCTGATACGTGGCTTCGAGCTCCTATTGGCATAGGATATTCAAGCTGGAGCACAGGGCGGCACCTGGCATCTGCCTCGAACACCGGCATGAGGTCCACGTCGATGACCGTAAACCCGAAGGGAGGGTGCAATTTTGAGCGGTTCCTGGACGCACCATCAACACCGCCATCAATGATGCGCTCCGGGAAGAGTTCCCGAGGGAGACGAACCGCGTCGGAATCATCGAGATTTCTGATAGCTGCAGCGACAAGGAGAAGGCGGAGGATGGGGGCACGGAGGCGGACGGTGACGGAAGATGATAGCGGAAGCGAGATCATCGATTAGGATTTTCATTTAATCGTTCTCTATGTCGCTTTAATTACTTCGATTGAAAATCTCGTCTTTGAATTGTGTTGCCTCAATTACTAATCCATGGTGTTCTATTTCTAGTTCATACGGTGAATTGTGTGCTTTGCGGTACAATTTGTTTTGCGGTACACATGACAGGGCGGAACATATGCTGCACAACTGAACCATAAAATGAAATATTCTATTTTGCGGTATAACATGCGGCATCTGATCCACTCGGCCATTTTTCGCACCACAAAGTCGAGTTGCAGTTTACCGCATCCGTGTTTTGCGGTAGGACGTGATGCGGTATATGCTAGAGATGCTCTTAGAGCAACTCTAGAGCTACCATATATCTCCCCCAAACCATAAAATAATAGCTGGTACGGTCCCCGCAGAAATCGCGCACCGACGGCTACCGTAAATCGACCCGGCTGACAAATCTTTTTAAGGGGCGGTAGATTTTGTCCACCGGCCTATACATCCACGGGCCGAGAGGGGAAACCGAATGCACCCCTCATTCCATTGTCATTTTGGCGGGACGGAAGTTCCCCCTCCTCCCTTCCCGCTCTCGTGTGTGTCCCGGCGTCGATCTCCCTCCCTGCTCGCCCTCCACTGCTGCCGTGTAGCGGAATCAGCGCCATGGATCCTGCCGAGCTCGCGCCGACCGCTATTCAGGTACCTCGACCGCATCCGCCCCCTCCCGTTGCTCCGGCAGTCCACGCGGGCTCGCCGGCTGCCGCCGCTTCCACCCTAAAGAAGAGGAAGCGCATGGCCGCTGCTGCCCCGACCACCGCTGCTTCAGACGGAGCTGCTCAAACCAAGGTGGTTGCCGCCCTAGCACCCATTCCCCCGAAGGCCGTAGCCCCCAAGGCACAACAAAATAAGGCGGGGTCTGGGTCAAAAGCGGCAGAAAAAGGCAACGACGGACACGAAGAAGAAGCAACCCGCGGCGTCCCATTCCTATTCAGCCTGCCACCTCCAGAGCCACCGTTGAAATCGACGGGGATGACATGCACAACGCGTTCGGTGAAATGCCTGCAAGGTATGACACGAAAACTGTCCCCAAATCCTTTGTCGAGCTTCTCAACGAGTCGGAGGTGTGCCTCACCAAGCCACCACTCGGTGTGTATGAGTTGGATAGGGATGGTGATGGAGAGGAGGGTGGGGAGGATGATGGAGAGGAAGATGGAGAGGAAGATGGTGAGGAGTGGGATGCCTTGTAAGAGGTGGATCAAGCGGCCTATGATGAGGCAAAAGATAAGAAGAGAAGGACCAGCAACTACACCATGATCGAGGACACATGCTTGGCGCGAGCTTGGAACAAAGTGTCGCTCAACGCGGTGAATGAAACGGATCAAACCGACAAGCATTATTGGATTAGGATCGAGGACAAGTTTTTCAAGATCTTGCCACGAGTTGCTCAAGACCAAACCCGCTCCTATCAATCACTACAAGGCCGATGGGATGTCATCAAGTCGTGTTGTAGCCGTTGGAGTGCGGCAATTGAGCAAGTCTAGGCAGAACCTCCAAGTGGTAGAACCGTAGATGAATATGTGAGTCAATATAACTTGCATTCTTTCGTGCTGAATTGTTCCAACATACATGAGATTTAACACGCACTATGATCGTTTTGTAGGAAGGAATTGCAATGGTAGGTACCAGGACATGGCGGGCTCCAAAGGAAAGGCATTCAATCTCCAACATTGTTAGAAGTTGTTTGACCACATGGAGAAGTGGAAGTTGAGGGAGCAAGATGCCAAAGCCAAGAAGGGAGATTTGCTTGTATTGGATGATAGTGATGAGGAGGCAGGAATGAACAATGGGAGGCTAGATGGAACCAATAAGACAAAAGGGTGGATCAAGATGGAGAAATAACATGCCAACTTGGAATCCAAGATTGATGAGATGGTGAAATCCAAGGAAACAATGACAATCAAGACCTTAGAGGCAAAGTTGCTCATGAAATAGAAGAAGAATGAGATAAAGCAATCAAGATGGCAATCAATTTGGGACTTGGAGGAGAAGAAGACTGCGCTTGAGGATAAGAAGGCAAACACCAATCTCATTTCCGAGGAGAATTGTATAATGATGATGGACCCTACCATGATGGATGAGTTCACAAGAGAGTGGTGGGAAATGGGGAGGCTCGAGATCATCACAAGGAGACGACAACTCATGGAGGAGGCTACATCTTTGGCTCAGGCGAGTGTAGTTGCTTTAGTTCTGGCTACAGCGAGCGGTGGCGACATCGGAGGGTCAACTGAGGATGGTGCTGCGGCTTGAGCGCGCTTTGCATATGCTATTGGTCGTCTTTTTTGGGGTTGGCTTGATGCGAACACTGTCTGATGAGACCATCCCATCTATTGATAAAACCACTGTACCTACAGCTACACATATACAAGGACCTATCACTCGAGCTCGTGCCAAACAACTTAACTATCAGGTACTTCCGTTTCTAGGAACTATTCCTCACATACATGAGAATATGATGCTGCCTAAATCAGATATGTTTATTACACTTAGGAATGATGGACCTAGCATGAACTAGAGGGACAAGCATTGGAGCATGATCATGCATGGCGATGGCAACAAGTATCTGAGGATTGAAAAGGACACAACAAGTGGAGATTTCAGAACTTTGAAGCCACCATAATGATGATTGAAGACCTGGACGAAATATTCAAGAATATTACTTCATAGATTCGTCCATAGCTTAATATGTTGTTGCGTCATCTTTATTTTGGGCCAGGCGCATGTTATTTTTCGTAGGAATTAAAATAGGCACTTTTTAGAGTCTGTATTTGAGGGGAAAATGCCTTCTAGGGTTCGATTCGACCACCATACCTATGGCTAGCCGAAACCCCACCTTTTCCTCCTTAAATACCCCTATAGCCGTCACTTTTAGACTCGGATTTTGTTTAGATTAAAAATTAGCCATCATTACAACTTTGTCAAGGCTTGAGTGTCGCAGAGACCTCTTGTACTTCGCACCTATTCAGGATCCCACCTTGCAATAAAGCTTTCATCTTAATCCGCAATATCTTGATTGCAATATTAGTTCTTACTTGTTCTCGATTTCGGGTAGGAATTAAGACCCTCGCTGGTCAGGCTGATCGTGCTTCTGCAAGATCAGTAACCTCTAGAAGATTGGCCTAGTGATTGCATTGGCGCTCGTGATTGCACGTGTAGTCAGATCGTCAAGCCCGAATTCCACCCAAATTAACTTATCACCATCTCATCGAAAGATCTGACACCTTTGCCCTATCAAGTGGTATCAGATTTCAGGTTGCTCGGTGAGATTTACAGTTTTTCCTAGTGTAGATCTATTTTTCATATAACCCACAAAAAATCAAAAAAACAATTAGAGAGATCTATCCTACCACTGATTTTTGCCTTGCATTGTCTTTTCAGTTTTGCATCGTTGAATTTGTGTCTGCATCGTCGCGTCGAGTTGCTAGTCTTAGTGTATCGTCCCTGAGTTTTGAGTTCTGGTCACATTAGTCACCGCCGCCATGCTCGCAGATCACCACCATTGCCATACATCCACCCCCATATTCCGCTGCCATATACCCCTGCCACAATAAACCCTAGACTCCGCCACCGTCTTCCTACCGCGACATGGATCCGATCACTTTTCCTACCGCGGCACGAGTCCGAGTAGAGTTGTTGTTTCCTTGTTAGTTTTTCTTTCCTTCCATATTGTTCCGTGTTGTAATCTAATTTTGTGAGTTAAAGTTTCGCCACAAGTCAAGGAGAGCAAAAAAAGTCTGGAAATGCCTCCGAATTTTTTTCTGGCTATAATAGTTTTTGACCTTGGGGATCACTTTTCTCCATCGACTGTTATAGCGACATTTTTTGGCGCCTATGCGCTTTCCGGAGCACGGTAGAAAAGTTTTGACAAAAAAATCGGGGCCATCCTGTTTTTAGAGCCCGTAGATCAGTTCTAGACACTCGCCATCCTATTGATTTTGGACATCTCGATTCGCTTTTCAAAGCACCATATCGCACCATTACTTGTTGTGCCGCGTCGTGACATCGTTAGTAATCTAGACTCGCATCTCTAGTACGGTCTAGCCTAGGACCAGCACGGTACCGTCGTTGAGCATATTTTCAACTTTCCATTGTTGTTTTGATAATTACTAACCTCCTTTGCTAAGCCTTCCCAGAGCTCCATAGATTTATCCACATGCATTGTGTCGACTCCTGATAATCGCTCGGTTCAATCTCTGGAACCACTGATCCTTGCGGTTGCACATCACATTTCCTTCTACTTGGTAAGAACTTGTAAGAGCTTGTATATTACTTGACGGATTACGCGTGCTTCCACCATATTTCTGTACTCATAGGCATTTACACTTGTACTTTTAAGGACTAACCATGGCAGATATACCTCTTGAGCCGGCAAACATGACGAATGAAGATATGCATACTCACTTCACCAAGCTTTTGGTAGGGCGTGCGCAAGATGTTGATTCAATACTAGATGATGTTGACGTCAAGCTTAACGAAACCATTGACAAGATAGAAGGGCGCGACGACAAGCTCGACGCCAAGTTTCAAGAGATCCTCCACAGGTTACTTGCACCTGTTGCTGCACCATGTCCTCAGCGGCGTTTACCCGACTAGGTGGGGCTTGCATGACGCTTCCCACGCACGGATCATGGTACTGCTGGTTCATCTGCTCCTACTGTAGCTACACCACCTCCTGCTCCCACCGCCAAAGTTGTTGCACCATCGGCTGTCGTGCAATCGCAGTTGACGCTTTCGTGGAATATGAAGAGGATGGTGAGTACAAGTATGAAGATGAGGATGAGTTCGATGAGTATGTCAAATAACCTGTTGGCCGTCCTCGGCATTACTACCGCAACGCTCGACCACCGGTATGTAATAATGATCATGTTGCTAAGCTTAAACTAAATATTCCACCTTTTGAGGATAGGTATAATCCTGATGCATACCTTAAATGGGAATTGGATGTAGATAAATGTTTTGCATGTTTAAGACATCCTGAGAATATGCGTGTTAGTGCTGCTACTTATGAGTTTATAGATTTTGCTTCACTTTGGTGGTCTGAATATTGTTGCTTAAATCATGCTAATGTTCCTAATACTTGGACTGCTTTAAAAACTGCTTTGCGTGTTCATTTTGTACACTAACTTATCAACGAGATTTGCTAAAGAAATTGACTCGTTTAGAACAAGGCAAAAATTCTGTAGAAGAATATTACCAGGAATTACAAACTAGGATGGTTCGTGCTGGTATTGTTGAAAATACAGAACAAATGATGGCCCGTTTCTTTCTTGGTTTAAATAAAGATATTCAAAACATCTTATATTGTAAGGAATATCACACTATTACTTGTTTGTTTCATCTTGCTTGCAAAGCTGAACGTGAAGTGAAGGATCGTCAACCACCATGGAGAAGATCTAACAATTCTGCAGGTCATACATCGTCGTGGACGTCTAGACAATCAGCACCTTCTTTGCGTGGTATACCACCAACACCTACCACATCCAAAGACATCACACCTTCATCATGAACGCCTTCGGTTGCTCCTCCGCCATCATCCAATGGCCCTGCTCGTAGTTCTTCTTCTACGGCCTCCACATGCAAGACAAAGGATATACAATGCCGCAGGTGCTGGGGATATGGTCATATTGAGAAGATGTTCACAACACAGCGTGTTATGATGGTGAATATGATTAAGCAAGTGACTTTTATGAAGATACATTAGCTCTTATTTCTGCACGTGATGGGAATAATTCTGATTCTGAAGAAGAGACAGAGGTAATGGGAGCTGAAACTGCGGATCAAGACAAGAGTTTAGTTGCACAACATGTGTTGAGTGTGGAATTGAGAAAAATTGAGCATGATCAACGCCACAACCTTTTCCAAACAAGAGGCGTTGTCAAGGAACAAGCTATACAGATCATTATTGATGGAGGGAGTTGTAATCATCTAGCTAGTGTTGACATGGTAGAGAAGCTTTCTCTCCCAACAAGACAGTGCACACATTCATATTACATCCAATGGTTTGAGAGTTCTCATAAGATCAAGGTAACAAGAACGATACGCGTGCATTTTACTCTTGGTATATATTCTGATTTTGTTGATTGTGATGTTGTGCCCATGCAAGCTTGTTCTTTGTTACTTGGTAGACCATGGCAATTTGATAGAGAATCTGTTCATAATGGTAAAACTAATCATTATTCTCTTATACATGATGGAAATAAAATTGGTCTAAAACTTATGACTCCTGAACAAATTTTAAAAGATGATCTTGCTAGAGCTAGTAGAGCTAAAACTGAGGAGAAACACAAAAGTGAGAATCAGATTGTTGCTGCAGATTTTGTATCAAAAATATAAGCAATAATCCATATGATTTAATCCGAATAAATAATCGACAAAACATGATCATACATATAACAATTAAATAGATCACGCAAATTAACATAGTAGATGAACATATTACATCTAAATAAGATAAACCTATCACATCTACACCAATCGCTAGAATAAAGAATTCTAGCAGAATTTGAAAGAGAAAGTTCATTATTACGTACGGTAGAGCAGCCGCAACAGCAGTAGTAGCCGCAACAGTAACAACATCGCTCATGTTGATGTTGTCGAAGAGGTCGGTGACGTCCGAGAAGAAGTCGTAGTTCGGGAACTCGTCGTTGGAAGATGTTGTGGATGCCAGTAGTCGCGCAGAAGCGCTCCCCAAAAAACCGATCGCCCCTCACCCATATAGGTTCACAAGATGCGGGCTTCTATAGGCCTACTGTCCCGATCTGCGGTGCACGCCACAAGGCGGGATGGGGAAGACGAATGTGGCGGCACAATAGACTGGAAGAAGACGCATGTGATAGGCTGTACCAATTAGGTTTAGTGCAGACGCTTATATAGTGCAGGTCAGGGGAGATCGTGGGACTCAACCCACATCCAAGTCGGTAACAGCCCACGTTCCATAAAGTCTGGAAACGGCTGACTAATTAATGTGTTCATTAATGACTCGTAATTAATGCATTCCCAACCAGCAAAAATAAAGCTCGACTCAGCGAGATTCCCGCAACCCGCGGCGCGCGCTCGCGTTGTGACGAGGCGAGGCGTGGCAAGGCGAGGCGGGCAGCATCGGAGGAGGAGTGCGCGAGAGCTGCTCTTCTTCTCACACCTTAGTGAGTGGTGGAACAGTCTAGTATATAAGGAGGTGTAACTCTCACTCAACTAGCAATGTGGGACTAAATTTTAGCACCACTAGCATAGCCATATGCTACTATGCACAAATGGGCCAAAAAGAATTTCAGAATTTGTCTAATGGGCCAATAGCCCAAAACTCATCAAATTCCAACAATCCCCCATAAAGTCTCATTGGCACATCACATCACTTTTATTCTAGAATATTGTTTTATACACCGGTGTGTAGTGGAGACTGTTAAGTTAAACTTCCATGTTAAACTTCATGCTATACTAGCTAGCAACTTGAATAGTGGACTATGCCTCGAACTACAAGTTTTCTGCACACTAGTTTCACACAAAATCTAGACCGGTACAGGGCTGTCGCAGGGCTTCCCCACGGTTTGGAGCTTATACGTCATACTCCAGGGCCTTTCATGAGTTTATTAGAGAGCACCCAACTCTCACAGACTGTGACGTTTGACAGTCAGACTCATATAGGTGTGTTCCTTAATAGATGTTCTGCAGGACAACATCTCTGCTTAGAAAAGCTACTTATAACACACTAAGATAAATACCAACCTGCCATGCAGAATAAGAGAGTATTGCATCTTTTTGGAGATGTAAATATAATATGGGCACACTCTCCTCTCAGCTGATCAACAGCTTGTCTCCCAATTCTAATTCATGGGATCTCCGATCACATAGAGTGGGTTACCACTGCGAACAACTCATTGTGTGGGTCTCAAACCCATCTCCCTCGATGCATTATCTATCATATTACGTGATAAACCCTTTGTGAAGGGATCTGCAAAGTTCTTAGATGTTTGGATATAATCCAGAGCAATAACTCTGGAGTTTCTCAATTTCCTGACAGATTTCAATCTCCTCTTCACATGCCTTGATGACTTCATATTGTCCTTAGAACTGTTTACTTTGACGATCACAGTTTGATTATCACAGTTCATTGGGATGGCGGGTATTGGTTTTTCAACCACAAGTAAGTCCATCAAGATCTCACAAAGCCACTCTGCTTCAACAGTGATAGTGTCTAATGTTGTGAGTTTTGCTTCCATAGTTGACCTCGTTAAGATGGTCTGCTTGCAAGACTTCCAGGAAACAGCGCCACCACCAAGTGTAAACAAATAACCACTTGTGGCCTTAATCTCATCAACATCAGATATCTAGTTTGAATCACTGTAACCCTCAAGTACTCGTGGATACCCAGTATAGTGAATATCATAACTCGCAGTGCCTTTCAAATAGCGCAAAACTCTCTCAAGAGCATGCCGATGATCATCTCCAGGATTTGACACAAATCTACTCAGTTTAGTTACAGCAAAGGAAATGTCAGGGCTCGTAGCGCTGGCTAAATACATGAGCGAGCCAATAATTTGAGAGTATCTCAATTGATCTTTAGCATTCCTTCGATTATTTTGAAGTAGCACACTCGGATCATAAGGCATTGGAGAAGACTTGCAGTCGCTATACCCAAAGCGACTCAATATCTTTTCCACATAGTGGGACTAAAGCAGTGTAATCCCACCATTGTCATCCTTCAGTAGCTTGATATTTAAGATTACATTAGCCACTCCCAAGTCCTTCATCTCAAAGCAACGAGATAGGAACTCTTTGACCTCCTCAATAACAACGAGGTTGGTCCCGAATATTAGTATGTCATTGACATAGGGACACATAATAACTCCCTCGCCCCACCATGGCGATAGTACACACATTTATCAGCTTTGTTTACAACAAAGCCTACAGTGGTTAAAGTTCTTTCAAACTTCTCATGCCACTTCTTAGGGGCTTGCTTAAGACCATATAAATACTTCACTAACTTACACACCTTTCCTTCTTGACCATCTACAACAAATCCATCATGCCGCTCCATATAAATTTCCTCATCTAGCTCTCCATTTAGGAAAGTTGTCTTAACGTCCATTTGATGAACGAGAAGACCATGTGAGGTATCCAATAATAGTAGTATTCGAATAGTGGTCAATCTGGCTATAGGTGAGTAGGTATCGAAGAAGTCTTCACCTTCTTTCTAGGTATAACCCTTGGCAACAAGATGTGCCTTGTACTTCTCAATAGTACCATCAGGTCTAAGCTTTTTCTTGAACACTAATGACTGCATATTTGCATCATGTTTTATATTATTGTTTTGCATTATAGTGGTAGGATCTTGGTATTTTACAGCGTTCGCGCATACATTTTATGTCTATTTTCACCAGGATCAGGACAGATGATGGATACAATGGACAAAATTCTTGGAGCAGTTGTATTGGGGAGAAAATGAGTAAAAAACGACATAAATCGCTTATTTGGGAAATATCAATAACACCAGAAGAAAACCCGAAGTGATCGAGGCATCCAGAAGGTTTGACGACCAACTATACATCGAGAATAATTTTCCGGCCGTATAGTTGGCGCCGCCACCGCCTCCTCAAATAGTTTCACCCCGTGCAACTGGATTGGAGAGATGACATGCAGAACAACCAGAAATCACCTAAAACCTCACCTCCAGAAGGAATCTAGAGGGAGAACTTGCCCAAGGGATCCATCTTCGCCCTACGCAGATCTAGGAGGCCAAGGCATCAATCTTCATCTTCATCAACCGCTGCACCACCATCATCTCCATCCATCCCATCTTCACCCCATCTATATCTTGTTGTAATTTCCGTACTTGTTGTGGATTTATATAAGAACTATTCATTTACAATTGTTTCCATTACCATTGCCATGATGTTGATTGCCTCCATATCTGAGTAGATCATTAGTTCTTGGGGAGATGGAGAAACCCTAGCATATGATTGAGATAATATAGAGATTATTATGTTATACATCATTATGTGTATGTGTTAATTGTCTTCATCTTGATGTTGGAAGTTGTGCACCTCCTTAATATTTGCCTCTTACGGGGACATGATGAAGGGGATTACTTGTTGGTAGACGGAGGGATGATATCACTTACTGTGACAATAAACTTGTTGTCATTCTTTACGTACTAACTTGGGGAAACAAGGAGAACTCATAAAGCCATGTCCATGCCACGAGAGAAATCCCTGAATAGCGGGATAATACGATTGATGTCGTTTATCTGTTTGCTGTGGTTATGAAGGATGATGTGAGCAGTGGTTGATGCCTATTTGTCCATATATGGAGCTCCTCCCACATACATACATATCATGAGAATATTCGTTATAATAATCTTGATTGCTTACCCTAAATTGCTAGTGGTGTATCCACCACTCCCCGAGAACGCCTTTTTCCCTTTGCAGTTCCAAGCTCTTTTACACACATAATTCTTACTTTTTGCATTAAGTTTTACTTTACTTTAATTGCTTCATTCAATCAAAAACCCAAAAAATAATTCTATTTTTCTTGCATCTCAAAATTATTCCTTAAGTACTTCATTTAATTTTAGTTAAAAGCATTTTAGTCTTTTGCCTACTTCTCTCTGTGGGATCGATATCTTTATTTCGAAACTAGCTACAAACGATCTATGCACTTGTAGTCATCAAGCTATTTTCTGGCGCCGTTGTCGGGGAGCTTAGCACTATAAGTCACTTTACTTTTAGTTATTTACTTTCGTTGTACTAATTTTTAATTTAAGTTGCAGGACCACAACAATGGACAACACTCAAAATTTAATCCAACTTGAGGTAGTAAGGAAAATGAGTTCGACCATGAATGCTTTTATAGCTGTCAGTAAAAGCATAAATCTGGATGGAATTGAGATCTACCCTTTATTATTTGAATTACTACACTCTAAGAAATTTGCAGGAACCGACAAAGAGAGTCCATATGGACACTTACAATTTTTTGAATATGTTCTTGGTTCCTTTATATTCGACGACTGTAATCCTGATATGGTTAAAACCTAGTTGTTTAGACAAACTCTCTCTAATAATGTTTGTGACTGGTATAGATCTTTTTGTGCAGAAGCACCAAGGACTTGGACGGAATTGAAAACCAATTTCCTATCAAAATATTACTCAGAAAGCAAAGCGCATAGGATGAGAGGTATTATTATCAGTTTCAAAAATAGTCCCGATGAGATTTTGTATGAAGGATATCTAAGGTACAAAAGCTATCTAGATAATTGCCCCCATCATCATTTGCCTGATTGGTTAATCACTCACACTTTTTATGGAAGGCTTAATAATAAAAATAGAACGAACCTAGACACCGCTTCTAATGGTAGTTTTCTATCTTATACCTATGATGAAGCCTGGAAATTAATAATGAAAATGAGGGAGGCAACAAAAAATCTTAAAAATGAGGAGAACATTACGAATAGTTTTTCTGAATATGCTTGTGTTAACGAGTTCCTTGCAGATGAAAGGACTTGTGCAATGATTAAAACCCTTGGCATTGATTCTTACTTACTAAAGAAAATTATTGAGAATTATGCAGGGCATTTACAGGTACCTACAGAATGGGAACCCCATAAAGCCCTTGAAGAAAAGAAGCATGCAAGAGAAACTACGCTAATGGAAGAGTTCTCCTCTACACCTATTCAAGAGAATATCAATAAAAAGCAAAAAGAGGAAGAACAAATAAAGAGAAGATTAAAGAAACCAGAAAAGAACCCCGAAGCTACCAATATAAATAATGTTATATTGAAGGATCTTATGGAGCATGAATGATGGATAATGAAGTGGTTATGCTAGACTTTGAAACCTCAGAATTCATCGAAGGTAAGGTACAAGGAAACGAAACTTCTAAACCTACGACTCCTATATATTGTGGAGAAACTTTCTTATACAGAATTTGTGAGCCCATTTCCACTATAAACACTATGCTTTCATCACTTCGTGAGGAACTTTGCTACAATTTAAATAATCTAGATGTGGAACTAGTAGACACTACTATTAAATTGTCTAATAGAACTAATATAAAACCGGAAGGTGTTATTAGAAATATCTATGTCTTTATTGGATCACTCATGTACCCCCTTGATTTTCATATTGTTGATATGCCTCGAGATTCTTTTTGTCCTATTCTTTTAGGTAGGCCTTTTGTTTCCATAACCAAAGCTCGAATTGATAATAAGAAGGACACTATTTCAATGATGTTTGGAGAAGAGGAAATGACATTCCACTTTGCCAAACTAAAGAAGAGGCCATATGAAGTGGAAGATATCAAGGAAGAGAAAACGATTACCGAGCTAGCCGCAATTCATTTCAGTACTTCACAAGATGAATTAGAGAGGAGCCTAATTAATTGGGAGGAAGCACCGGATGATGAGGAGAGAGAATACATGGATGATTACCTTGATTCAGTTCTAGAAGCACAAAATCCACATGACTATGAAGAACTGGTAAGAAAAGGAGATGAAGAACTTCCACCAATTGAATTGAAACAACTTCTAGATGATATGAGGTATGAGTTTTTAGATAATGAAAATAAATGTCTTGTTATTATTAGTAAAAATCTATCAGAAAATGAAACAAATAAACTCATTTCGGTCTAGATTAAGCATCGTGAAGCTTTTGGATATACTTTAAGTGATATTAAAGGAATAGATCCATCTATTGTAACACATAAGACTACCATGCTTGATGATGTTGAACCTGTAATTGATACACAAAGAAGGCTTAATCTGAAAATGAAGGAAGTAGTAAGAAAAGAGGTTATACGCTTATTAGATGCTGGCATAATATATCCTATTTCTGATAGTAAGTGGGTTAGCCCATCTCATTGCATACCAAGACAAGAGGGTCTTGATGCTGCTATGAATGAGGTTGGTGAGCTAGTTCTTGTAAAAACTATTGTTGGATATCGCATGTGCATTGATTTTTGGAAACTAAACCGTGAGACACAGAAAAATCATAAACCTATACCATTTATGGATAAATTTTTAGAAAGATTTAGTAATAATTCTTATTTCTGTTTTCTTGATGGTTATTCTGGATATTCTCAAATTGCTATACAACTGAAAGATCAAGAGAAAACAACTTTCACTTGCCCTTATGGCACATATGCTTATAGATTAATTCTGTTTGGCTTATGTAATGCAGCTGCGACTTTTCAAGAATGTGTTTTAAAAATATTTGGTGATCTTGTTGAGAAGACTATGGAAGTTCTGACAAATGATTTCGTTGTTTGTGAAACAACATTTTATAATTGCCTCTACAATTTAACCAAAGTTCTGCAGAGATGCAGGCAATCAAATTTGGTTTTGAATTTGGGAACAATGCTGTTTCATGGAGAGAGAAGGTAAAGTTTTTGGGCATAAGGTTTCGGAGAAGGGTATAGAAATAGATAAAACTAATATAAATGCTATAGAAAATCTTCCAATACGTTAGTGTCGTGGGAATGACCACGGTACTACCAGGGGTAGCGATTGATAGGATTGAGGGAAAGAGCTGGTGGCCATCTACGGAGCGAGATGGGGGCGGAGAGACATGATTTACCCCGGTTCAGCCCCTGGAGGGTAAAGACCTACTCCTGCTAGATTGTATTGGTAGCGAGCGAGTTACAAAGGTGGTGAGCTCGGTGGCTAGGCAGCGAGTCGCTTGTAGGGGTGTATGATGGAACGTGAGTACAGAGAGAACCATAGGAAGGTTTATATAGGGGGTACCTCGCTAGGGTTTATAGATATCCAACTGAACTAAACAAGGATTCAGAGGTTTTAACCTAATCCGATTGGGCTTCCGCTACAATTCTGGGCCTCCAGCTTCTAGTCACCAGGCTTATTCTTAGTCTCATTCCAGTCGCCGTCCTGCAGGCCCATTTGCAAGACCCTTGGCCCGGTCGAAACGTCTTGATGGGCATACTCCCATTCAGTATATCCCCATCAGTAGTCCCCGAGGCCAGTGTCTATTCAGCACAGGTGTTCTTTTTGCAGTCAGAGTAGGCGAGTCCAATTTGTACGCCCAGTCGAATCGGCGATGGACTCTATCAACGAAGGAGGAAATTTTCCCACCTGGTCTCCAGTCGCAGCATCGGCGAATGGACTTATGCTCGAGTCGCTGCACCCTGTCGATTGGACAACGCGTATCAGCAGGCGAGTTGAGTGGAAGAAGTTGGACCACCAACTTGGTTAAACTAGCCGTTGGGTAATCCAACGGTAACTTCGGCGTGATTACTGATACATTGCAAATGTATCTATAATTTTTGATGTTCCATGCTTGGTTTTATCCACTTTCTTGTGTTTTGTCCACACTTTGGAGTACTTTTCATATGATTTCTTGGACTAACCTATTAACAAAAGCCACAGTGCCAGCTGCCTGTTTTCTGCTGTTTTTGGTTCCAGGAAAGTCAGAAAATGAATATTCTCAGAATTGGACGGGACAAAAGCCAAAGTGCCTAATTTTTCGGAAGTCATCAAGTGCCAGAATACGAGACGGAGAAGGTCCAGAGGCCGGCCACACCACCTGGCCGTGCGGCCAGGCTGGGCCCACGCCAGGGGGTGGTGTGGTGGCCCCTGGCACCCCCTCGACCTCCCCTTCCGACTATAAGATGCCCTCAGGATGAAAACCCTAAGTGCCTGATCAAAAATCCACGAAAGAGTCTGTAGCTGCCGTCATCTCCATCCCTAGATCGGGAGGGATCTAAAGCTCTTCCCGGCACCCTGCCGGAGAGGGGAATTCATCCTAGAGGCCTTCTTCATCACCATGCAAGCCTCTGGTGTGATGCGTGAGTAGTTCATCCTTGGACTACGGATCCATGTAGTAGCTAGATGGCTGGTTCTCCTCCTTTGTGCTTTCATGTCTAGATCTTGTGAGCTCCGTTCATGATCAAGATCATCTATTTGTAATTCTGCATGTTGTGTTTGCGGGGATCCGATGGATATTGAGATGCTATTTCAGATTGATTATTGATTCTATCATGTCTTTGTTATTTGTGATCTTGCATGCTTTCCATTATTAGTAGCTATCTTGGCCAAGTAGATGCTAGCAACTCCAAGAGTTAGTATTTATGCTCGATAGTGGGTTCATGCCTCTGGTAATCTGGGGAAGTGACAGAAATCTCTAAGGTACTAGATGTGATGTTGCTACTAGGGAGAAAACAACAATCCTTTGTTCATAGAACAATCGTATTGTTTACTTTACACGCAGTCAGAAGCAATAATCTGCTGCTTGCAACTTAATCTTTGGAGGGGTTCAGATGATAACCTGAAGATGGATTATTAGTCATAGATGCAGTTGGATGGCGGTCTATGTATTATGTTGTAATGCCCAATCAAGTCTCAAAGGAGTCAAGATGATTAGTATATGCATGTATTGCTTTCTCGATGTTTGTCAATTGCCCCGCTGTAATTTGTTCACCCAACATGTTATCTATCTAAGGAGAGCCACCTCTAGTGAACTATGGATCCCAGTCCTTATCTTTTATATTCAATCTACAATCTTTTACCGTTTTGTGTTTACTTTCTGCAAACTATTACTTCTTTCCATTCAATATGTTTAATCCTTTGTTTTCAGCAAAACACGGTGATATTGACAACCTCATCGCAAGTTGGGGACAAAGTTCTATGGTTGTGTTGTACAGGTCTCCACGTTGCTACTAGCACCGGTAGTGCGCCCTGCCAAGGCTCAGCTAGCAACATCTTTGGGGTGTTTCCTTGCTCCTACTGGTTCGATTAAACCTTGGTTTCATAACTGAGGGAAACTTGCTGTTGGGCTCATCATACCTTCCTCTTGGGGTTCCCAACGAGCTCTACATCAACCACGCTCCAGCATTTTTCTGGCGCCATACACAGAGCCATCAAGCATTTTTCTGGCGGCGTTGCCAGGGATTCAAGGACATCTTCACAAGGGGAGTCCCTCATAACCAATCTCTTTACTTTGTTATTTTTGTTTTGCTTAGTTTCTTTTTGCTTTGTTTGCTTGTTTCTTTATCAAAAACACAAAAAAATAGTTTTACTTGTTTGCTTTCTTATTTGAAAACACAAAAAAAATTAGTTCCTACTATAGTTGGTATTTCTGTTGGTCTATTATTGTCTTGCTTTATCATGCTTTCTATCAATGGTTGGTTTCTTTGAAACTGAGTCTTATTGGCAAGGTGGGTTCACAGAAGAACAAAAATATTATTATAAGGAACACCGCTTGTCACAATAAGGGAAACACTTATGGGAACAAATTGATAAATTGAATACCATTGCTAGAAACGTGTGCTCCACTTATTGCTTTGATAAATCTTGTTGCTGTAGGAGGTATAAACACCTCCCTTTTCAATGTGAGTATAATGATAATGTTACCATATCTTCTTATGTTAAAGGGATTTATGACTTTTATGATGTGGAACAAATTGAAGAATTTATTGCTTGGAAGGGTGCATTTGAACTTGCTAGTTTGCTTGAAAATACTGATGATTCACCTTATAAATATGAGGTTTATGATATACTTAAATTTTGCTTTGATAATTACAAGGTAGAAAATGGCTATATTCTTGAATATCTTAATAGATGCTCTCCACCAATGGAAGAAGAAATTGCTGAAACTGGAAGCTCATTGGATGAAAAAGAGGAGGAGAGTGATGATCAAGAGGAGGAAGAATGGATCTACCCATCCCTACCTTCTAATGAGAGTAACTCTTTACCCCTTACATTATTTGATTGTCCCCTATGCTTATCAAAGGAGGATGAATGTTATGTTCCCGAGGATTCTTTTGAAAATGTTTATAATAAAGCTCTAGTGATTGTAGATCATGAAAAGCATGCTTTATGTGATAGTTATATTGTTGAGTTTATTCATGAGGCTACTGAAAATTATTATGAGAGAGGGAAATATGGTTGTAGAATTTTTCATGGTACCGAAACACCTCTCTATGTGCTAAAAGTTTTGAAGTTGCTCTTGTTTTATCTACCCATTCTTGTTACTATGTGCTTCTTTGATTTATTTTCTTACAAGATTCCTATGCATAGGAAGTGGGTTAGACTTAAATGTGTTTTGAATTGGCTTCGTGATGCTCTCTTTTACTTCAATTCATATTTTTTATGTGAGCATCTTCTCAAACTATCAAGCCTAATTTAAAGGCGTTAAAGAAAAGTACTTATTGGGAGATAACCCAAAAGTTTTAGATGAGTCTTGGAAGTTATTACTTCAGTAATAACCTCTCCTTATCCTTTTTATTTGCTTTTTGTGCCAAGAGTAAACTCTAATGAGAGAGAAGTAATGATTGGGAAAGTTGATGTCCTGAAACAGATTTCTGTGCTTCACCGTAAATATTCGTGTAAAATCTCTGAACATCTTTTTGAGGCGTGAATTTTTGTGCTTCTTCCCCAGGTTGTTATCTAACTTTCGTTAGTTCAACACTTTTTGATTTGAGCAACATAAGGTCTTCAAAAAAATTCGTCTTTACCTGCTGGTCTGTTTTGACAGATTTCTGCCATTTTCTGCATTTGCTTCTTGTTGGTTCCTTCTTCAGTTCTTTTGGGGAATTGAGATTTTTGAGGGAAGTGCTACAGTATCTAGTGTTCTAATGGAAGTTTATTTGGTGTTAGAACTGAACCTTAAGACTTATTTATCTTGAGTGCACTAATGTTGCTAATAAAGATTGTGTGAAGTTTTGTATGAAGGAAAAATTTCAGGTGTATGGAAGGAATGAGTAATGAGATGAAGGATGGACTAAAGCTCAAGATTGGGGATGCCACGTGTGTCACCCCAAGAAATATCCAAGAAGTACAAGCGTCAAAGCTTGGGTATTCCCAAGGCATCCCCTTCTTCATCAATAAAAATCTCAGGTTTCTTCCAAACGCTTCATTTTTATTGTTTCATGCATAGTTATGTTGTTCTTGGAGCGTCTTCTTTTTCGTTTTCGTTTTGATTTTTCATTTTCTTTGGTTTGCTTAGTTTTCTGAATAAATTGGTTGGACCCCCTCTTTCATATATTGGTTTGCAAATAGTTTGGTTTGGTTTGGAAAAGAGTAGGAAAGTTCGTACTTATGTGGTAAAGAGAGCTTGTTTTTTACTGTGGCCTATGCTTTGTCATGCCATGCTTGATATTTTTTTTGCTCTATGCTTAGTATTATTTGCTCTAGCATGACTTGTTATAAACAATTGAGATTGCTTAATGTGCCTTGGATGAATCATGCGTTGTTTTAGCATATTAAAGCATAGTATAGTGGTGTTCTCCTTTGATGCTTTATTTGGGTTGACTTGGCGCATTCTCACACCATGTTATGACTATCTCAAGTCACCATAGCCTTTATGATCCTTTAGTTTTCAACTTGTAGTATCACTTTATGCTTTGATCAATGATGTTTTGTCGCTCTGCATGATTATGGCCATTATTGCTCTCTTAGTTTGTCGCTCCCAGTCTTTTGCTAGCCTCCACAACCAAGTATGAGTTCCACTCATGCATCCAACTCCCTAAACCAAGTTATTCCAAAGATTCCACCATACCTACCTACTAGCTTATGCTATTCCAAGTATATTCATGCTTTGTCTACCTTCCAAATTAAACTTGTTATGAGAAAACTAGTGATTAAAGCTCTCACGAACTTGATGGCACACTTTAATTTTTTTTGCATCTAATAAACTTGAACCATTGGGTCCTTCTTTGTTGCGTATATGCTTGCGCTTTATAAGTTGAAATTATCAAAACCATGTTTCATGGGGAATGCTTTCAACATTGCACTTGTACTTTGTACCCCGTTGATATCATGTTCTTTTGCTTACGGATCCCGGCGGTGTGAAATAAAAGTGGAACTTGTAAGATCATGGAGTTTGTATGTGTGTTAGAAGCACGGGCGCTAGCCTAAGCCATGCCTAATCATGGTGGAAACTTGCAGCATCACCATAATGAGCACTCTATGAAGCATCCTCAATAAAAACCTATGCAAATAGCAAATAAAAAGATCACTGAGATACTCATTGTCTGCTTGCCTTGTCATTTTGATTATGGGAAAGCTCTCGTATCATGTGCAAGGGGTACCCCGTTGGCGGTTCTTAATGATACACATGTACTTACAATGACAAGAGCTTACTCATGACTGAAGTTGAGTAGCATGAGGATCGGTCTTCGTAAGTAAGGGTCATGAGATTTCGGTTTATAACTTGTCAAGCATATCCTCTTAGTTGTGTCACTTTAACGTTAATCACCTTAAAGATGCTTATGATAGGGGCAATGAGAGCTGAAAGCTATAAGTACCAGAATTTTTGGAAGCTCTTTATGAGACTCCAAAAGGCCTTTCTTCCACCATTATATTGAGTCTCCACCTTCTATCTTTATGCACTTACTTTGAGAGCATAGTGGCCATTCTTAGTTCTATGTGCATTGTCCGAAGACTAGTTGATTGATGCATAACTTGATATTGCTTGTTTTAAACTATTTGTATCTAGTCACTCTTACGAACTTTGAAGGTGTCCTATGCATTTATATTTGCCACTCTATGAGAGAAAAGCTGAATACTATTGTGCTATGTTTTCTTTATGTGAAACAAACAAACGTCTTGCAAAGCATTGTTATTCATGAATCTTTTGTTTGTGCCTTTTCATGTTGCATCATAGTTTCTTTGCTTATTGCTAGAACTTTGTCTTTCATGTTATGATTGAAGTACTATGATCCTAGCTTTGAATGTTTTACAAATACTTTGATCAAGTCTTTGATGGTGCATGTCACCTCAAAAATTATTCTTTCTTTTTATCACTTACCTACTCGAGGACGAGCAGGAGTTAAGCTTGGGGATGTTGATACATTGCAAATGTATCTATAATTTTTGATGTTCCATGCTTGGTTTTATCCACTTTCTTGTGTTTTGTTCCAACTTTGGAGTACTTTTCATATGATTTCTTGGACTAACCTATTAACAAGAGCCATAGTGCCAACTGCCCGTTTTCTGCTGTTTTTGGTTCCAGGAAAGTCAGAAAATGAATATTCTCGGAATTGGACGGGACAAAAGCCAAAGTGCCTATTTTCCGGAAGGGATCAAGTGCCAGAATACGAGACGGAGAGGGGCCAGGGGCCGGCCACACCACCTGGCCGCGCGGCCAGGCTTGGCCCGCGCCAGGGGGTGGTCTGGCCGACCCCAGCACCCCCTCGGCCTCTCCTTCCGCCTATAAGTTGCCCTCGGGACGAAAACCCTAGGTACCCGATCAAAAATCCAGAAAAGAGTCTATAGCCGCTGTCATCTCCATCCCTAGATCGGGAGGGATCTGAAGCTCTTCCCGGCACCCTGCCGGAGAGGGGAATTCACCCTGGAGGCCTTCTTCATCACCATGCAAGCCTCCGGTGTGATGCGTGAGTAGTTCATCCTTGGACTACGGATCCATGTAGTAGCTAGATGGCTGGTTCTCCTCCTTTGTGCTTTCATGTCTAGATCTTGTGAGCTCCGTTCATGATCAAGATCATCTATTTGTAATTCTGCATGTTGTGTTTGCAGGGATCCGATGGATATTGAGATGCTATTTCAAATTGATTATTGATTCTATCATGTCTTTGTTATTTGTGATCTTGCATGCTTTCCGTTGTTAGTAGCTATCTTGGCCAAGTAGATGCTAGCAACTCCAAGAGTTAGTATTTATGCTCGATAGTGGGTTCATGCCTCTGGTAATCTAGGGAAGTGACAGAAATCTCTAAGGTACTAGATGTGATGTTGCTACTAGGGATAAAACAACAATCCTTTGTTCATAGAACAATCGTATTGTTTACTTTACACACAGTCAGAAAGCAATAACTGCATTGCTTGCAACTTAATCTTGGAGGGGTTCAGATGATAACCTGAAGGTGGATTATTAGTCATAGATGCAGTTGGATGGCGGTCTATGTATTATGTTGTAATGCCCAATCAAGTCTCAAAGGAGTCAAGATGATTAGTATATGCATGTATTGCTTTCTCGATGTTTGTCAATTGCCCCGCTGTAATTTGTTCACCCAACATGTTATCTATCTAAGGAGAGCCACCTCTAGTGAACTATGGATCCCAGTCCTTGTCTTTTATATTCAATCTACAATATTTTACCGTTTTGTGTTTACTTTTTGCAAACTATTACTTCTTTCCATTCGATACGTTTAATCCTTTGTTTTCAGCAAAACACGGTGAGATTGACAACCTCATCGCAAGTTGGGGACAAAGTTTTGTGGTTGTGTTGTACAGGTCTCCACGTTGCTACTAGCACCAGTAGTGCGCCCTGCAAGGGCTCAGCTAGCAACATCTTTGGGGTGTTTCCTTGCTCCTACTAGTTCGATTAAACCTTGGTTTCATAACTGAGGGAAACTTGCTGCTGTGCTCATCATACCTTCCTCTTGGGGTTCCCAACAAGCTCTACATCAACCATGCTCCAGCATTTTTCTGGCGCCATACACAGAGCCATCAATTACCGTGGGTAACGGCTACCCGAAGATTGGCGGGTAGCGTACCTTTATAAGGAGAGTGGCGAAGAACCCTGTAGATCTTCTTCCACATTCCTTGCTCCTGCGTACTCCTAGTCTCTCCGTCTCCCCACAATCCAGAATTTTTTAGACCGAGCGACCTCATCTCCTTCTCGATGGCGCCTCCGAAGGACTTGTGGGGGAAGTCCAAGTGTACCACTACGCAGCTCAAGTCGTTCGAGGATGCGGGGGTCCTCTGCAAGGGGAATTGGCGGATCCCCGCACCTTCCGAGGTTGAGCCGAAGCCTCGCGCTAGCGAGTTCATCTGTTTCCAGAGCCATCTAGAGAGAGGCTTGGGATTCCCCACCTTGATCTTATTCCGGTGGTTCTACACGTATTACATGATCAAACCGTTAGATCTTGGTCCACATAGCATCGAGCAGCTGGCAATCTTTGTCGCCTTCTGCGAATGCTACCTAGGATGTCGGCCCTGCTTCCCGCTATGGCTAGAGCTATTCCATGGCTGCATCGTCCGTGATGGAACGGGCGGCCCATCCTGGCGGTTGGCGGCGTCACCTTCCAATTGAATCCGAATGCGAACTTCTTCAAGCTCCTGCTGCCGAAGAAATTCGCGAGCGAGTGGAAGAAGAGCTGGTTTTATGTGAAGGAGTCCACTCCTTTCGGCGAAGTGACACTCCGTATGTATGTTGCAGAGATGAGCGAGCCTCATCGGCTGATAGCATCAAAGCTCCCGACAACTAGAAGATGACCGTCATGGAGATGATGGAGCAGATCCAGGTGCTGAAGAACAAGGGGCTTGAGACGATCAACCTCTACAACTGCTGGCTTGGGCGGCACCTGGTTCCATTGGTGACCCGGCCCCACTAGATGTATGAGTACACCGGGAAGAACGACCCTTCCAGGACGAGCAAGGAGTCTTGGGAGGCTGCGTACTACAAGTCCGCCTTGAAGAAGATCACAGGCACAGAGTTTACCGACGGGACGGCCGGGCTCTCTCTATACATGGCCGTGAAGAATGAAGCCCCTACCGTGAGTTTTCTTCGTTGCTTTTTCTTCAGCCGTGACTTGAGCAGGTGCAATTTGCGTCTGCGACTCGTAATGTTCAATCATGATTTCCAACCGAACCAATCCTCCTTGTCCACTCAGTTGTTTCAAGTCCTCGAAGGTTGGCTTCCCCCACTCGACGAAGAAATGCCCAAAGATCTCGAAGAGGGGACCGAAGGGGAGTCCTCCGAGAGCAAAGAAGAGGCGAGGGAGGTCCCCCTGCCAGCGCCCGCGGCCCGCAAAACTCGCATGTAGAAGCAACGCGAGATCGAAGCGAGTCGCAACCTTGAGAAGCGCGATGATGACGACAAGATCTTGCAGGAGCATAGCTCACGGCGAGTGGCCATGCCGGCGAAGCCCGCACGAAAGCTAAAGTCGATTGCAAAGAAGCCGGCACCAAAGCCGGCATCGCCACCCAAATCACTGGTGGCGTTCAAGTTAGATGAGGAGTCCGGTGACGAGGTGGCCGAAGCTTCGACCAAGATCCCTGAGGATACAACTCCGATAAAGGGAACGAAAGTTGCGGACATAGTGGTGGAATCAGAGGTTTCGCTTGCTGCGATTGTGCCAACGGTCTTGGCTGTCGCGGAACCAGGGGCTGCTGAAGCCACAGGATCGAGGTCGTCGCCATCGGAGGAAGCGACTGTGTCGCCCGGGCCAGAGGTCCCTGCGACCGCAACCTTGACATCGAAGAAACCCACAGTGTCATGGGTCGCGGGTGTCTTCGAGAAGGGGCGCTCGTGCAAGTTGGGCCCAGAACTGGATAAGCCTGCCCATATTAGCACGGGACTGCGCTATCTCCCGGTCACCAAGTGATTTCGATGTTCTCTTTTTCTGTGCTTCAATGTTTTCTTGCGTAATTGGTTCGCTGATCGTGTCTCCTTTGCAGGTTCGGTGCCAAGAAGATTGGTCGCCCTACGGTGGCCTAGATCCTGCCAGTCAATGCCAGAGGGGAAGTTGACCCCTCCAAGAAGAGGAAGCCTGTTGCGGAAGATGCGTCAGGTGAAGGCGCAAAGAAGAAGAAGAAAGGGTGCATCTCTGATGTCGCGGCAGGGGGAAACACGGAGGAAGGTGACTCCGCTACCCGTGTCGAAGAAGTGATGGCCGCTCAATCGGAGCCAATCAAGGAGGCCCCACTGTTGGAGCCGCTGGCCCCGACAACTAGCGCCCCGATGAGGGTGGCCGCATCGTTTCTACGCTTCATGGCAAAGGCATTCTTGACGGCAGCAGAGACTCAGTTGCCGCAAGTTCTAGATATCATCGACAAAGACGTTGGGCAGCTGCGCGGGCGCACATCTTTTTTGGTCCCTTCGACAAACGCCAGCGAGCTTCATAGCATGCTTGGAGCTGCCATTCAGGTATGTCCAGTCACCGAGTGCCTGGTCACTGAATTCCAGCGGTTAGGCACTTAGAGTTTTAGTCGTCCAGTCCTCGAGAGTCTAGTCGCTGAATTTCAGCGGCTAGGCACTTACGATTTTAGTCATCCAGTCCCCGAGGGTCTAGTCGATGAATTTCAGCAGCTAGGCACTTAGGATTTTAGTCGTCTAGTCCCTTATTATAGTTCTGTTTTTAGGGCCTACAAAGGGAATCATCCAATTGGCAAGCAAAGGAGCGCCTGGAGCGTGACCTGCGTGCAGCGCAGGAGGCCAACCAGCGACTCCAAGAAACTGCTGGTGAGTGGGTATTTACTTTGGTGAGCTCGAGCCATTGTTGTTTGCACAAAACTAAATTATGATGCCTTTGCCTCATAGATGGACTCCCTGCTACGATTGCCAAAGGCCCGCAAGGGGTATGTTCCGGCTGCTGAACTGGATGCGGCGAAGGAGCGAATCAACTCGCTGGTGAAGGAGCTGGAATAGGCGAAGGCATCGATGATCTCTTCTGAGGAGAGGGCCAAGGCTGCAGTCGTCACGACGGAGAAGGAGCAGAAGGCCTCCGACTCGGTCATCCTTGGGTTGCAGGGTGACCTTGGTGCTCTTGAGAAACATGTGACGGAGAGCTGCCGCAAGCTTCTTGGTGAGTGTCTTCTCTTTTCTTTTCGGTATGCAGCGAGTCCCCGAGTGGGTGAGTCCTTAGTGATGTTGGGTTTCTGACATTGCAGCCCTGATAGGTCAAAGCAACCCAGTGGTGCAAACCTTTGATGCTTCGCAGTGCGTGACTACAGTGGTGAATGCAGCCACCGCCTCAGCACTGTGTGTCCAAGCCGTGCTTCAAGGGATGTCCCCAACCGAGGTTATTCCTGGGGGGTTGACTGAGGTTTGGCGCTATCTGGAGGAGGCGCCCGCTGTCGTCGAGTGGATGGCATGATCGACCTTCAGGCGTGGGGCCACCACAACATTGAGCCTTGGACTCGCTCACTTCCCCGATGACTTCGACCTTGACGGCGTCCCAGCGGTTACCCTTCGGTGACTAGCTCGGTGGAGATCTCGGAGGTTCTGAGGTTGACCGCCAAGGCTGCTCCATTCGCGGAGCGAGTATTGGCAATGAGAGATTTGCTGTCGTACCAGGAGACGGTGGTGGCACTGGGCGACCCTGAGCCGGAGCACCGTGACCTAAAGTCAGAGCAACACTTCCGGTCGGCATTGTCAAAGTCGTTGACGACATACCCAACGAACCCGTGGGAGCCATTCGTCCGGGTCAAGGGTGATGGCGGGCCCTCTTCATCGGAGCCTACAAAATGAGTTGCTGCCCTAAGGGGCTTTTATATGTTATGGTGATTGGCCGCAAGCAACACTTCCTCGAGCGCTTTGAGCGTGTTGTTCGCTTCTTCGTCCCATTGGAACATGGGGTTCTTGCGCATCAGGCGGTAGAGAGGCATTGCCTTCTCACCGAGCCGAGGGATGAAGCGACTGAGAGCCGCGATTCTTTCGGCCAGCTTCTGCATGCACTCGGGTTTCCCGAGCCTCGCGATGGAGTCGATCTTGGTGGGATTAGCTTTGATGCCTCATTTGGAGACCACGTACCCTAGGAGCTGCCCGGTGGGCACACCGAAGGTGCACTTCCCTGGGTTGAGCTTGATCTTGTACCTCCATAGATTCGTGAAGGTTTCAGCCAGGTCGGCGAGCTGGTCGCTCTGGCGGGTGGATTTTACCACCACGTCGTCGATGCAGATGTGGATGTTGCAGCCAATTTGACTCGCAAGGCACTCCTGCATGCACCGTTGATAGGTCGCGCCAGCGTTCTTGAGGCCGAACGTCATGGCGGTGTAGTATAAGGCGCCGAATGGCGTGATGAACATCGTCTTCTCCTCGTCCTCGACCGCCATTTTGATCTGGTTATAACTAGAGTATGCATCGAGGAAGCACAGCGACTCCGATCCCACTGTTGAGTCGATGATCTGATCAATGCGCGGTAGGACGAACTCCTCCTTTGGGCAGGCGCTGTTGAGGCTGGTGTAGTCGATACACATTCTCTAGGTGTTGTTATTTTGGAGAACCAGGACTGGATTTGCCAGCCACTTGGAGTACTTGATGGGCCGAATGAAGCTTACGGCAAGTAGACGCTATACTTCTTCAGCGATTGCTCGGTAGCGCTCTTCATTGAAGGTCCACAACGACTATTTCACCGGTCGCACTTTGGGATCAGCGTTAATTTTGTGCTCAGTGAGTTCCCTCGGGACACTAGGCATGTCAGATGGTTTTCATGCGAAGATGTCACGATTATCACACAAGAACCTGATGAGCGTGCTTTTCTATGCGGGACTCATGTTCGTCCCGATGGTGACCGTCTGGCTGGAGTCGCCTGGGATGAGCTCGACGGTGGTCACCTCGAAGGTGGAGCTTGTGGCGGTTGGCTTCTTCAGGATGGTAGGGTCATCCTTGTCGATGTTTCTCGCATATTTCGCAAGCTCGTCCGCGTGGTTTGTCTCCATGGTGATGACAGTGTCGTCGAGCTCGGCGCCTTTGTCTTCGCACTCCACAACCATGTCGGGGTCGCCGTGGACGATGATGATGTCGCTTGGCCCCGGGAGTTTCATCATGTTGTAGGCGTAGTGTGGGGTCGCCATGAACTTGGCGAACGCCTGGCGCCCCAGGATGCAGTGGTAGGGGCTATGGAAGTTCACCAACTCGAAGACAATCCGCTCGGTGCGGAAGTTTGCTGATGTGCCGAAGGTGACTGGCAGCGTCACCTTGCCGATCGGGTACGCCTTCCGACCGAGGATGATGCCATGGAAGGTGGTCAGTGTCGACTCGATCGCCGACTCTGGGAGATAGAGCCTCTTGAATGTGTCCAAGTACATGATGTTGATGGAGCTTCCGCCGTCCATTAACGTCTTGGGCAGCCAGTAGTCGGCCACTTTGGGCCTGACCACCAGGGCAACTCGCCCTGGGTACTCGATCCTGGGCGCGTGATCTTGGCGACTCTAGGTGATGCTTTGCTCGGACCAGTTGAGGAAGCAGGGGTTGTCAACCTGGGTCACCGCATTGATAGCGACTACACAGGCAAGCACCTTCTTCTTGCGTTTGGTGCTGAGTCTAGTGAAGGTGTGTAGAGAGCTGATGGCATTGCCGAACCCGCCGGTGTTGCCGTTGTCCCTTGGTGGGTTGTTGTTGGGGTCCGCCCTTGCTCGCCTTGCCTTTTCGATCTCCTTCAGAGAATGGCAGTCTGCGGTGGTGTGGGTGGCAAGTTTCCCCTCCCTGCTGTGGTAGACACAAAGCTGGTTGAGTAGGGCGACAGGGTCGAATTTCAGCTTCACCGTTTTGTTCGTGCGGTAATTGTCGTTGTCGCGGTAGTTTCCTCTGTCGCGTCGGAAGTTTTTTGGGTCATGTTGCCCGTAGCCGGCGTTGGCGACAAGGTCGACTCGCCCGTCACCGCGCCGCTTGCCGATGAGGCAAGTGTTGCTATAGCGCATGTCGCGCTATCGCCCGTTGTCGTGGCCGCTGGTGTGGCATCTTCCCCTCGACTCGTCGTTGGATTCTTGGTTGGGGTCCTCCTCCACGTACCGCTTGGCGGTCTCGAGGAGGTCGAGGATGTTGTCGAGCATCTGGTAGACCCTCTTGATCTTAGCGACCAGAGGCTCATACCGGCACGCGTTCTTGAAGCAGTGGATCGCCATGTCCGGGTGGATGCTAGAGGCGTTGATCCACAGTTCCTGCCACCTCTGGATCCAGTGGCGGGTCGACTCGCACTGACCCTGGATGCATCGCTCCAGGTCCTTGATGGTGGTGGCACAGGTGTAGGAGCCCTCAAAGTGCCTGACGAAGGCGTCGCTCATCTCTCCCACGAGTCGATGCTGTCCACAGGGAGGGTGTTGATCCATTGCCTGGTCGCTCCCTCCATCATCAAGGGGAGGTAGCGAGCGGCGAGTGGGTCAGTGTGGCCGGTGATTCCCATGGCCATCAGGTACGTATCCAGCCACACCACTGGGTTGTACATTGGATCGTATTTTTCGATCTCCTTAGGCACCTTGAAGTTGGCGGGGTACTTCTTGCCTCGGATCATTGGTCCGAAGCACTGGGGGCCGACTCGGCTGAGCGAGCCCATTGGTTCAGGGTCGCCGTGGTTGGTGAGAGTGTGCTTCAAAAGTCGTTGGGCTGGCGCGCCCACTAGGCCTGGTTGTTGACGATGTGTGTTGGGTTCACAGCATATAAAACAAAAATTTCTTACGATGGGAACTATACGCCAAGATCTATCTATTATATACAAGCAACGGGTGGATATACATCCATAGAGAACTTACCCTCAAAGACAACAAAGCTTTGTTAACGAGATGGAACTCGTGGATGATGTAGTCGTACACTTGCCGATCTCAAGATCGTGATGAAGTCCAGCAGGTCTAGCTCCAGCGTGTCCATCAGATCCAGCTCCAGCAAGTTCAGCACCACCAAGTCCAGCACCACAAAGCAGCGGTGCATCCATGATCACACACACATTCGGTACCCGAAAACCTTCATTCCTCGCTCCAGCAAAGCAGCGGAAGCAGCAACTCCTTTCCAGATAAAGCCACCAGAAACATGTATCTCGCTAATCCGAGACCATGGGGAAAAAATACTAGAGTGGGAGAGAGATCCTTCATGAGGACGTGTAAGGAAGAAGGGTGAGAGGGGTGGCCTTTTATGGGAGGAGGGGGCACCTCTCCCCATGGTCGGCGCCCCATGGGGGGTGACCCCTCACCTCCCCCATTCATGTGGTGGTAACCCCCTCCACATTAAAATGCCCCTTCACATTCTCTTTTAAAGTCTCCACTTTAAATGCATTAAATTTCTCCAAATTTAATGCTCTCTCATTTAATAAAAATCTTTTATTAATTTTATTCAGAATTTTTTTAATTACTTTAATTAACAAACATTCACATAAAACTCCTGCAACATTTCAATATTACATGCAGAACCAATTTTAGCAATTTCACCCGAAACAGTTTTGGCGTCTATTGAAATAATTCCAGCGCTTTCTTAAATCTTTATCTGAAACATATTTGCTCCAAATGGTGTCGGTATCCCTTAAGTGTGTCACCCTATGGTTCACGAATAATGCAGACATGATCGAGACCCCTCTCCGATCAATAATTAGCAGCGAGACCTGGAGATCCATACTGACTCCCACATATTCAACAATGACTCTTGTGATCGTGTGAACCTTTAACATTGTAACTAAATCCCTTTGTATCGCGATATATTACATGTCCGAGATTCTATCATCGGTATATCCAGACCTAGTTTGATCTCGTTGCCGACATGCACTCTTTTCTTGTTCCCGTGATATAACATTCTAGTGATCACATCACTTGCTTGCAAGCTATTCTTAATGTGATATCACTGAGAGGGACCAGAGTATATCTATCCGTCACCGGGATGGACAAATCCCACTCTTGATCCATGAGCCTCTACATAACACTTCCGTAGCACTGAACCCACCTTTTATAATCACCCTTTCACGGTGTGACGTTTGATGTTATCAAGATACTCTTCCAGTGTTAGTGATTGACATGATCTCATGGTCTAAGGACTAGGATTACTTCGTATGATGTTATAGCAATATAAACACAATGACTTTGATCGTAATGCTATACTTCGGATGAATGTTCATCACATAATTCCACTAATGTTGTGACCTCGTTATTAACAACATCCAATGTCCATGATCAGGAAACCTTGATCATATTCTTAATCAACGAGCTAGTTTATAAGAGAGGCATAACTAGGAACTTTCCTTTTGTTTATTAAACACACATGTATTAACGTTTCCAAATTAATACAATTATAGCATGCAAAATAAACATTTATCATAAACAAGGAATATGATAATAACCACTTTATTATTGCCTCTCGGGCATATTCCCTTCAGTCTCCCACTTGCACTAGAGTCAATAATCTAGTTTGAAAAAACTATGCATATTGAACACCTATGGCTTTCTGGTGTTGCATATACGCGATTGCTAGTGGTTAACATAATCTTCGTATCTGATAGTTTTAGGTCCGTGTGTATTTGCATGTCTTTGCGTCTCTACGCATCACTCATTCTCAAATGAGATGGCATTGTATAAATTTGGTCCTTTGGTGAGACCTTCAGTTTGTTTAGGTTAAAATATGTTGATATTATTGTCATACAATATATCTTCATAGTATTATCCCACTTTGAACCACACCTAGTTTGATAACAAAGTACTTAACACAAATGCCCTCTTTTGCCGCTACTATAGCAGTCATAGACTTAGCCTTTTGTTGTAGTATCCGTCACAATGTCTCAACTTTGGAACTCATCCAAATCCATAATGGAACATCTTTTCCATTACATTGTGCCACCCATAGTCTAAATTGAGATAAATTTAATTTGTATCTTGTGACAAAACTAGTATCAATGTAACACTTTATAATGAACTACCTTTAACTATTTGTCACTTATAGATGATATATTCTTAATTCTTCCAAAGCTTATAAGAATATCTTTACTATCATCCAATGATCATCTTATGAATCATTCTGGTATGTGCTCATAACATTTAGAGCATAGGACATATTTGGATATATCCATATCACGGTATAATCGATCAAAATCTTCATGTGATTTTACTCACCAAGTGTTGAAACACTTGAATCTTGATACAACTCTTTCCATGCAGCAAGAACCTTTCTTGTTGTTTCCATATTGAAACCTTTCAATATCTCATATATGTACGTATGGCACAACCATATTAGAACCTCAATCTATCCATATAGATATTGATGCCAAATATTTCGGTTTTGCCCAAGTCTTTCATCGAAATCCTATTTTAATGAAATTCTTAACTTGCGTCAATAAAAGATACATCATTTCCAATCAACAATTTGTACTCTGCATAATGTATTGGAAATTTGTCTCAGCGCTCCCACTTAATTTCTTGCAAATGCAAGCATCTTCATCGTCTCCGATGAAATTAAACTCCTTTAACATTTTCATCATGGTGAAGATTCCAACTCCGCTATGCTCACTTCAACTATTGAATTTTGCATGCCCTTTTATCACCCTTTGAATTAACAAAACCCTTAGGACCATGTCTTGTACACGTCCTAGGTAACCATTCTATTAGAAGAACATTGTTTTGTTTGTTCAACTACCATACACCAAATTATATGTAGTGGTTGCTACATTAATCCGTCAAGACTAAATATCACTATGAAAGATCAAATCTTGTCATAGTCAACTCCTTGAACATTGTCGTAAACTTATTTCGGACATGTCGACTATTTCATAGATGTTAAACATCCATGTCTATTTCTTTATAGATCCAAACACGACCGATAGGCTTCACGCCTTTTCGGAGTGTCTTCCAAGTTTAGAAACTTGATTTCTCGTGTATGGATACTATCACGGATTCTATGACTTCTAGTCATTTTATGGAGTCAGGGCCCATCATAACTTCTTTGCATGGAGTCGGTTCATCATTGTTAAAACCATAACTTCTAGTTTATCAAATCTCACTATTTGATTCTTACCCGATGCATACGGTTCAAATAGGAACTCTAATCTCCAAGATCACACCCTTTGTAATCACGAGAGGCATGAGCATTGTGGCCGCCACCGGAACACTTTCTGGCGCTGTGCTACTTAGCACATGTTGCTTAGGTTCATTAACCTAATCAAAGTTCTATTGTCCTCCCACTTAAATTTTGTGAAAAAATCCTTCTTTAAGAAACCTCATGTTCTAAGAGATAAACTCTTTTGTCTTCGGTGTTATGGAGGAATACCCAACAAATTCTTTGGGATAACCTACTAAGACGTGCTTATCCGACTTTGGTTGTAAACATTTTACTTATGCATAGCATACCAAAATTTTAATAAAAGACAACTCGGGTTTTATCCCAAACCATAACTCATATGTTGTCATTTCAACAGATCATGATGGTGCTCTTTTTAGTGGAAAAGCAGTAGTATCTAAAGCTTTAATCCTTAAAACATAATGGAAGTTTTATAAATGACACCTTTGATCTTACCATGTCAAACAAGGTTTGATTTGATCTCTCGAACATACCATACTCCTGTGGTTTATCGGGAAGTGCAAATTCATGGAACAATTCCTGAAATCTTAGGTGTTTTGCTAAACATGTAACTCAAATATCTTCCTTGATGATCAAATCATAAACTCTTTTATTTTCTTGTTACAATGATTTTTCACTTCATCTTGAAAGTCTTTGAACAATTTTCAAGTGTTTCATACTTTTCCTTATTAAGTAAATATATAGATATATTCACTCAAATTTCTGGAGAAAGCACATGAAGCAAAAAGATCCATCGCATATGGCTACACATAATGGACTATGCACATCAGCATGCATAATTTCCAATAAGCTAGTCATTCGTTCCTCTTTGGCCTATGAATGGAGTTTCAATTATCTCGAGGAAAGTTTCACAAGCGTCAATTTATCAAAATCAAAAGACTCCAAAAATCCATCAACATGGAGTTTCTTCATGTTTACTTTCCAATATAATTCAAACAGCAATGTCACTTCATAAGTGATCTTCCAATCATTTGTCTTACGATATTTTAGCAATAATGTTTATGGATGTGATTTCTCCAACTAGACTTTTAAAAGTTCATCCATACTTTATGGAATACGGTAATTATTTGAACAACCATTGTTCTCATAATACCAGAACAAAATAAAATTATTAAAACAAATCTTGAAGGCTAGGTTTGACGACAACGAAAAACACAATAACACTTTATTTGTTTTTGATGAACATCATCACTTATTCTCTTGCTAGTTACTTAGGCCGTTGTAGTTCATGAATTGTGTTGTTCTGTATGACACTTCACACCAACCAATTTGGTATCCAATACCGGTATCCAATAGCTAAGAACCACATTGTTTAACAAGCAAGGAATACATCCATAACATGTATATCTTCTATATACCTAAGTTGGACATCTCCCACCTTTTCTTTTCTGCCAAATATTTTATAGATTCTCTTTCAGCAATTCCTTTTCCTTTTAAAAGAATCTATCAACATCAATAGTGGTGTCATTCACATGACACATAGTACAAAGCGTGTATAGTCAAATACTAATACCTTTGGACTTGCACTTTGAAGTGGATCACCATCATCAAATGTTTGGTGTTCTTTCAAAAATCCATTCTTTAGTAATCTATTAGTGTAGTAAACATTTTACTTACATCTTCTATTCATCCTTATCATGACAACTTTCATGATTAAGCTACTATAGCCTATAAGGATGAATCGTGAGTATAATATCAGTTCCCAAAACCTTTTTGGTAGATTAGGATGCCTAGCGTCTCCAACCTTCACAAATTCTCATACAATATGAGAACGTGTATTTTGTTAAATTATACTCTATCATATTGCAACCATAAACATTGTTTCAAATATCACAATATCTTTCACACGTGATGGTTTCTGAAACAATTATTTCAGCTCCTAGATAACCTCAATATTAAAACAACTTTTGAATATCAAGAATCATGGAGGCAAACATGATACTTTAGATACTAACATTGGAATTCTTACTCTTGATTTAATACTACTTATTAAACTTCATGGAGTAAATAGAGTTTGCTGAAAGTTTGCAATAGGACTTCTAAACTTTAAATTGACATTCAAAACAATACGATACCAGTTTGTAAAGTAAATATCTAGAATTATATAGTTCTATTATCTCAATTAAAACTAAGCATAAGGTAGTAAACAGATGCCAATGACTATAACAAATTATGCAAATTCACTTTGATTTAGTTTATGAAAAATTTGGTTCGACTAATCCAAATTATAAATGAACTCCCACTCAAAAATGACATCCCTCGTGCCTTTTTGGTGATTACATGAATCAAATCCACTACACCAAGTCCGATCATCATGTGAGTCGATGTAGCTTCAAAGGCGAGCATCAATATGGGCATCACATCAACTATATGACTCATGCTTAACCTTTCGGTCCGTGTTCCGAGGCCATGTTTGTACATGCTAGGCTCACCAAGTAATAACCTTAGTACTCGCATGTCTAAAATTGTCTTACACCTGAAATATGATCGTGGATTCAAGTACACCCAATCATCACATGATGTCTTGAAGCGGCAAAACATAAACGGTGCGTACTTAAGGAAGAACACATTTTTTATCTTGATATCTAAATGAGGGATCATCTTATAATGCTACTAAAAGCGCCAAACTAACAATATAAGATGTGAACATCATATGTGTAAAGTGGGATGATATGGTCCATGCATTTGATCACTATCATGTGCATCATGGTATGATCTCTATCATTCCTTTGTGTGTAAGGCCAAGGTCTATGGAACTTACACGTTAAGTGTGTTGTAAGGGTATCAACTATACATCACCTTACAACACTTCCATATCATGACACTAGCCCAACAACAATCTAAACTAGACGCCTCTAATTTATCCATTGCAAGTTTTACGTGGCTTAGGGCTTTCGGAGATAGAACTGGTCTTACCTACGAACATGGAACCACAACAATGATAACTAAGTTATTAGCAACTCGTTGTAAATCAGATATTGACTATAGTAGGAGAGACAGACACCCGCCAGCCACTTATGCAAAACTAGTTGCATGTCAGTCGTGGAACCGGTCTCATGTGCGATGACATGTAAAGTTGGTCCGGGCTGCTTCATCCCACTATGCCACCAATATCCAAAATACATGAAAGAAGCAATAACATGATCATCATCGCCCACATACTCTTATGTGTTCTACTCGTGTAAAGCACCTACGCATAGACCTGGATCTGATACCACTGTTAGGTTCGCAGCATAGATAACAAAAAATTTCCTACGATGGGAACTATACGCCAAGATCTATCTATTAGATACAAGCAACGGGTGGATATACATCCATAGAGAACTTACCCTCGAAGACAACAAAGCTTTGTTAACAAGATGGAACTCGTGGATGATGTAGTCGTACACTTGTCGATCTCAAGATCGTGATGAAGTCCAGCAGGTCCAGCTCTAGCGCGTCCATCAGATCCAGCTCCAGCAAGTCTAGCACCACCAAGTCGAGCACCGCAAAGCAGCGGTGCATCCCCGATCACACACACGCTTGGTACCCCGAAAACCTTCATCCCTCGCTCCAGCAAAGCAGCGGAAGCAGCAACTCCTTTCCAGATAAAGCCACCGAGAACATGTATCTCGCTAATCCGAGACCATGGGGAAAAAATACTAGAGGGGGAGAGAGATCCTTCACGAGGAGGTGTAAGGAAGAAGGGTGAGAGGGGTGGCCTTTTATAGGAGGAGGGGGGTACCCCTCACCTCCCCCATTCATGTGGTGGTAACCCCCTCCACATTAAAATGCCCCTTCACATTCTCTTTTAAAGTCTCCACTTTAAATGCATTAAATTTCTCCAAATTTAATGCTCTCTCATGTAATAAAAACCTTTTATTAATTTTATTCAGAATTTTGTTAATTACTTTAATTAACAAACATTCACATAAAACTCCTGCAATATTTCAGTATTACATGCAGAACCAATTTTAGCAATTTCACTCGAAACAGTTTTGGTGTCTATTGAAATAATTCCAGCACTTTCTTAAATCTTTATCTGAAATATATTTGCTCCAAATGGTGTCAGTATCCCTTAAGTGTGTCACCCTACGGTTCGCGAATAATGCAGACATGATTGAGACCCCTCTTCGATCAATAATCAGCAGCGGGACCTGGAGATCCGTACTGACTCCCACATATTCAACAATGACTCTTGTGATCGTGTGAACCTTTAACGTTGTAACTAAATCCCTTTGTATCGCGATATATTACACGATCGAGATTTTATCATCGGTATCTCCATACCTAGTTTCATCTCGTTGCCGACATGCACTCTTTTCTCGTTCCCGTGATATAACATTCTAGTGATCACATCACTTGCTTGCAAGCTATTCTTAATGTGATATCACCAAGAGGGCCCATAGTATATCTATCCGTCATCGGGATGGACAAATCCCACTCTTGATCCATGAGCCTCTACATAACACTTTCATAGCACTGAACCCACCTTTATAATCACCCTTTCACGGTGTGACATTTGATGTTATCAAGATACTCTTCCGGTGTTAGTGATTGACATGATCTCATGGTCTAAGGACTAGGATTACTTCGTATGATGTTATAGCAATATAAACATAATGACTTTTATCATAATGCTATACTTCGGATGAATGTTCATCACATCATTCCACTAATGTTGTGACCTCGTTATTAACAACATCCAATGTCCATGATCAGGAAACCTTGATCATCTTGTTAATCAACGAGCTAGTTTATAAGAGAGGCATAACTAGGAACTTTCCTTTTGTTTATTAAACACACATGTATTAACGTTTCCAAATTAATACAATTATAGCATGCAAAATAAACATTTATCATAAACAAGGAATAAGATAATAACCACTTTATTATTGCCTCTTGGGCATATTCCCTTCAATGTGCATCCTTGCATCGATGGGCTGGTCGTTGGTAGCGACCATGTTGTTCATCGGTCGTGGCTCGTTGGTGGAGAGCACGGGGTTGGCGGCCCGTGGCTGGTGCAGCAAGGGCTCGAGCGGTGGGAAGTTGAGAGTGTTGGCGATGGTCGGACGACCCCTTGAGGCCGCCCTGCTTCCTGATGAGCGGGAGTACATTCGCCCCCGCGGATCGACTCCCGTGGCTTGCTGATCGATGGCCTAGGTGAGTAAGGACTTGGTGTACTATATCTACAACGCGCCCTCCCCTTGAATGTCGAGGTGGGCGACCATGGCGTCTGCCGCGATGATGTTGTCCATTGGAGTGGAGTATAGAGGGAGCCCGTTGAGATCGTGGGCCTGCGGCGAGATGATGATTTGTGGTTGGTCTAGTGGGGGGGCGACCAATGGGTGGCGGTGGGGCTCCAGACGCCGGTGCGCCAGGTGGTGGGCGGTTGCTGCCGTTGGGCGGCACGTTCTCGCAGTATTCACGCTCGGTCGCGTGCGGGGTCACCCTCGTCGTTGAAATTCAGGACACGACCCTGGACGGTGGAGTTCAGGTGGGTCTTAATGTGGCATTGATGGTAGGGCGATAGCTCCTGCGCCGATTCCCGCTCGAGGCAGAATTTCTCGCGCTCAGCTAGCTCCCTACACGATGCCTCCTCCAGTCGCAGGTGGGCTTCTTCCACCTCCATCGCCGTTGCGGTCGGCGGGATCAGCGTGGGGAATGAATCTGGCGGGGTGCTCATGCTGCCCACCATGTAGATCGTGTTGAAGCGGTTGGATCTGGCACGGAAGTCCTTAGGGGACTCCGATCTGGAGTCGGAGTTGAAGATCCCGAGGATGGAGGAGTCCTCAAAGTCCTCAGGGTTGGAGACCCGTGAGATGGAGTCCTCCCGCGATGCGGTGGTGATGGATCCGGTGACCGAGGCAAGGGTCGCCGAGTCGGTGTCTTCGTGGAGGGCCACGTCGTCCGCGGCGGCATCAGTCCCGGCCGCGTTGTTGGCGGCCGAGTCGTACTCGGTGGCGAGGCGGCTGATGGAGCGAATCTGGTCCTCCGAGAGCAAATCGCGGCGTGGTGGCGATCTACCGATGATCATCGTTCCCGCCAGGTCGACTGCGTCGGTGAAGCCGACGAACAGGTTGATGGTGCCGACCAGCATCACCGCGCTGTGCGTGATCGGGCGCGACGCCAGGATATAGCTGTTGGGCAGGATCTGCAGGATCCCACCGCTGGCGATCATGCGGTCGGTGGAGATCGGCCAATCGATTGGCGTGTAGGGTCTCGCTGCAGAACTCAGGCCGGACCGGCCATGCCCCACGGTGGGCACCACTATCGTGGGAATGACCACGACAGTCGCTACCGAGGGTAGCGATTGATAGGATCAAGGGCAAGAGCTGGTGGCCATCTGCGGAGCGCGAGGGGGCGGAGACACATGAGTTTACCCAGGTTCAGCCCCTCGTAGGGTAAAGACCTACTCCTGCTAGATTGTATTGGTAGCGAGCGAGTTACAGGGGTGGCGAGCTCGGCGACTAGGCAGCGAGTCGCTTGTAGGGGTGTATGATGGAACATGAGTACAGAGAGAACCCTAGGGAGGTTTATATAGGGGTACCTTGCTAGGGTTTATAGATATCCAACCGAACTAAACAAGGATTCAGAGGTTTTAACCTAATCTGACTGGGCTTCAGCTACACTTCTGGGTTCCAGCTTCCAGTCGCCAGGCTTATTCTCGGTCGCATTCCAGTCGCCGTCCTGCAGACCCATTCGAAGACCCTTGGCCCAGTCGCAACGTCCTGCTGGGCATACCCCATTCGGTATATCTCCATCACTCATGAAATAAAAACTAAAAAATGTTTCTAGGACATGCAGGTTTTTATAAGCGTTTTATAAAAGATTTTGCTAAAATAGCTATGCCTCTCACCAACCTTCTTGAGAAAGAAACTCCATTCTACTTAGATCATGACTGCATTGCAACTTTTGAGAACCTTAAAAACAAATTAGTTTCAGCACCCATCATGCAATCTCCAAAATGGGATGAACCTTTTGAAATCATGTGTTATGCAAGTGACTATGCTTTAGGGGCTGTGTTAGGACAACGAGACGAAAAGAATTTAAATGTTATTTAATATGCTAGTAGAACTCTTAATAAGATTCAGAAAAATTATGCTACTACAGAAAAAGAGTTCCTAGCTATAATTTTTGCTTGTGATAAATTTAGATCTTACATTATTAATTCTAAGGTAATAGTTCATATGGATCACCAAGCTTTGCTCCACCTCCTTGTGAAAACGGATGCGAAGCCCAGGTTAATTAGGTGGGTTTTATTACTGCAAGAATATGATTTGCAAATAGTAGATAGGAGGGGTAAGGATAATCCAGTAGTAGATCATCTCTCTAGGATGGAGGGAATAATTACTAACCCCATGCCTATAAATGAGTCATTTCTAGGAGAGTATTTAGCAAACTTTGAAATCGTTGATCCCTGGTTTGCGGATTATGCTAACTATCTCGCAGTAAAATTTATACCTCCTGATATGACAAGAAATCAAAGAATGAAATTATTTAATGATCTTAAATATTAATTCTGGGATGATCCATATCTATATCATCATGGACCTGATGGAATGATTCGAAAGTGTGTTCCTAACCATGAAATGAATGCAATTTTTCAATCTTGTCATTGACAGCCCGTATGAAGGACATCATGCAAGCAAGCGAACTGTAGCAAAGGTACTTCAATCCAGATTCTATTTGCCCACCTTCCTCAATGACGCACACAGGTATGTAGAACACTGTGATGCTTGCCAAAGAAGGGGTAATATAGGTAGGAGATAAGAGATGTCAATAAATTATAGTCTTATAATCGGGGAATGGATTACATGAGACCCTTTATAGAATCAAATGGTTACACTCATATTCTTGTTGCTGTCGATTATATTACTAAATGGGTTGAAGCTATTCCAACCAGCCATGCAGATGCAGCTGCCTCAGTGAAGATGATCAAGGATGTTATATTCTCCAGGTTTGGAGTTTCTAGATTTTTAATCACTGATAGTGGTTCTCATTTTATAAAAAAATCTTTTAGAAAAATCCTCAGCAAATATGGAGTAACTCACCATGTTGCTTCACCATATCATCCTCAAACGAGTGGTCAAGTGGAACTCTCCAATAGAGAATTAAAGACCATACTCGAGAAGACGATGGACAACTCAAGAAAAGATTGGTCGTACAAGTTAAATAACACTATATGGGCATACCGTACTGCGTTTAAAAATTCAATAGGTATGACACCTTATAAGATGGTATACGATAAGACATGCCATTTACCTTTAGAACTAGTGGACACTCCGTGCGTTGCGGCGGGAATGTAAGATTATTTTTGTTGCTAAAAGTAGCATGGACTGTGTTGAATCGAGAAATATGGAGTGGTATTTGATTGGTATGCAAGAAGACTAAAATCGTTGGGCGGAAGTTAACCAATGAAACTTAGATGGTAAAGAGCTTCTGCGTAATTAGTAGCACAACAATAGTACCGTGACAAATGATTTTTTCATCACCAAGTGATTGTTATGGACCCCTAGAATCAATATTGGAGATTGCTAAGAGATGTGTGTTGAAGACATACCGTTTCGAATAGGTTTGAACAAAACTAACTAACGTAGGACATTCTTCTGTGACATAATGGTTGCTTCCCTGTGCACTGCTGCAGGAATATATGTAAAAATATAAATGATAAAATATTATTTAAACATGAACCTTGTTGAAAAAATATATATATGATTATACAATATAAAATTCAGATAATTAAATGTGACTAATACCATTGCCATCAAACATGAAAAATCTAGGAAAAGAGAAAATGAGTGTGTACATGCTAGTAAGAATGAACGCTCGTATTGTTCCCAGTAGTTAAAGCCAACCTGCAGCACAAACCAACAATATTAAGTAACTCATGTTGTGGCCTCCAAAAAATAAAAAAAAATAAACCGTACAAAAGTGAAGAAATAAATTAGGTGAAGTAAGAACTAATAGAGTTACCCACAAAAAAATTAACTATTAAAGTTGAGATGCAAGTTGAGCAATATATAATTTTGACGAAATCATTGATGCCCTTGGAAAAACGGACGGAGACACATGAATATGAGCCCCAAGGTACGGCGTAGATGCAAGTAAGTAGGAGTAAAATTCTAGGATAACATCTTCGTCTTTCTCTATCCTCTCGGTTCCTTATAAATCCACCGCTCCTCTTTGGCAAGAAAATCCACCGCGGTGTTGATCTGCTTAATTCCAACGCTCCCTCCTCTTGTCTAGTTGTTGATCAGTTTAGAGATCCAGGCCATGCAGAGAGATAGAGGCAGAGGTAGAAAGATTAGAGACGGACCTAGAGGATCTCACCCGTTCCCTGGTCAGAACTGAAGGTGCAGCGGTGCCCAATGACTCGCCTCCTTTGAACCTTTCACACATATATATAGCCCTCCAGCCGGCCGAATGCCGTCCCCAGAGATCGTCTTCCCCTGGCAGTGGCGCGCCTTCTTGCTATCTTCTTCTATCATTCCTTCTCACGGGAAAAACTAATAGTCTTGCGAGAAGAAAGCGAGAGAAGTCAGATGGGGTTCACACGTTCGGTCCAAATGCTATGAAAGCGAGGCATAAAATTGTGTGAGTTGCCGGCAGAAGAAAGAGAACCGGCGCTAATAATCTCAGACCGTCACTGGTAGTGGAAGAGCATCGGCATATAGGATCACCGCTAATCTTGGACTCCGACGATTCGGGTGAATATTTAATGAAGAATTTGTCGATCTGGATCCGACGGACAAAAATAATTGAGATGATGTGGCTACACCAGCTTTGAGCTTGCTTTCCCCTTGGCAGTGGCGCGCCTTCTTGCTACCTTCTTCTATTATTCCTTCTCACGAAAAAACTAATAGTATGGCGAGAAGAAAGCGAGAGAAGTCAGATGGGGTTCACACGTTCGGTCCAAATGCTATGAAAGCGAGGCATAAAATTGTGTGAGTTGCCGGCAGAAGAAAGAGAACCGGCGCTAATAATCTCAGACCGTTACTGGTAGTAGAAGAGCATCAGCATATAGGATCACTGCTAATCCTGGACTCCGACGGTTCGGGTGAATATTTAATGAAGGTGTTGGAGATAAGCGGTCGGGCGACACGACCACCGCAGGGACTGTATAGCAAGTCTGAACCCACGGTCAAAATGATGGATCATACAACCGGTGTAGAAATTTGCCGATCTGGATCTGACGGACAAAAATAGTTGAGATGATGTGGCTACAACAGCTTTGAGCTTGCTTCCCCTGGCAGTGGCGCGCCTTCTTGCTATCTTCTTCTATTATTCCTTCTCACGGAAAAACTAATAGTCTGGCGAGAAGAAAGCGAGAGAAGTCAGATGAGGTTCACACGTTCGGTCCAAATGCTATGAAAGCGAGGCATAAAATTGTGTGAGTTGCCGGCAGAAGAAAGAGAACCGGCGCTAATAATCTCAGACCGTTACTGGTAGTAGAAGAGCATCAGCATATAGGATCACTGCTAATCCTGGACTCCGACGGTTCGGGTGAATATTTAATGAAGGTGTTGAAGATAAGCGGCCGGGCGACACGACCACCGCAGGGACTGTATAGCAAGTCTGAACCCACGGTCAAAATGATGGATCATGCAACCGGTGTAGAAATTTGCCGATCTGGATCTGACGGACAAAAATAATTGAGATGATGTGGCTACACCAGCTTTGAGCTTGCTTCCCCTGGCAGTGGCGCGCCTTCTTGCTATCTTCTTCTATTATTCCTTCTCACGGAAAAACTAATAGTCTGGCGAGAAGAAAGCGAGAGAAGTCAGATGGGGTTCACACGTTCGGTCCAAATGCTATGAAAGCGAGGCATAAATTTGTGTGAGTTGCTGGCAGAAGAAAGAGAACCGACGCTAATAATCTCAGACCGTTACTGGTAGTGGAAGAGCATCGGCATATAGGATCACTGCTAATCCTAGACTCCGACGGTTCGGGTGAATATTTAATGAAGGTGTTGGAGATAAGCGGCCGGACGACACGACCACCGACTGTATAGCAAGTATGAACCCATGGCCAAAATGATGGATCATGCAACCGGTGTAGAAATTTGCCGATCTGGATCCGACGGACAAAAATAATTGAGATGATGTGGCTACACCAGCTTTGAGCTTGCAAACATTAAATGATTTTTAGTAGGGATGAACTTTATAGATATTATAGATTGGAACACAAAGCTTTTTGGACGATCAAGAACCTAAACTATGATCTTAAAGCAGCGGGAGAAAAACGTTTATTAGATATTCATGCTTTAGATGAGTTTAGAAATGAGGCTTATGATAATGCTAGATTGTCTAAATAAAAATTGAAAAGATGGCATGATAGAAAAATAGAAAATAAGGCCTTTAAAAGTGGAGGCAAGGTGTTGCTCTCTAATTCTCGTTTTAAGTTGTTTCTAGAAAAGCTCAGATCAAAGTGGGAAGGCCCCTATATAGTTAAAGAAGCTTATTCATCAGGAGCAGTGAATCTCCAGGGAAAAACACCCTCTCTTTCATGGGTGATAAATGGACAACGCTTGAAGCATTATCGAGCAAAAGAAGATATAAGTGCAGTCACCATACAAGTGATCACCCCAGAAGAGGTAATTAAGCAAAGATATACAAGGAATGACAACTGCAAGAAGGATGGAATCGAGACGAAATGAGCAACACTATGGTCAAGCTATTGATCATAAAAGAGCGTTTTATGGGAGGTAACCCATGCGAAAGAAAGGTTTGAGTAAGTTTTTAAATTTTCAATTAAGTTTTAATTGAGCTTGTGTTAAATAAGGAACATTTAAAGGTCTAGCGAAGAAAAAGAAGATTGATAATGCTAAAATCCTGTTCAAGGGATATTGGTCGAAAATTTAAGATGTTATTTTTCTATTAAAACTTGATATTTCATTAAGTTTCAGATTAATACAAAATTCTCGGAGAAGCGGGTAATTTTTGGTGGATCCAGAAGGTTTAACGACCAACTATACGGTGGGAATAAAATTCTGGTCGTATAGTTGCGGTCGTATAGTTATTTCGACATCACCCCTTCCGTTTACAAAAGGTACTGAAGGTTTAACGACCCACTATACGGCGGGAATAAAAATTCCGGTCGTATAGTTGCCTCTGTATAGATATCAATGCCTTCGTCAGAATTCTTTTCTAGGATGCTAGTAGTTTAACGACCAACTATATAGTAGGAATAAAAATTCCGCCCGTTGCCGTCGTATAGATATCAACCCGTCTCTAAAAAAATTATTTAAAGTACAGAAGGTTTAACGACCAACTATACGGTGGTAATAAAAATTCCCGCCCGTATAGTTGGTTCCACCATAGAAGGAAATCTATAGTCGGTTCATAACTATACGACGGGACCTATATAGGTCGCGTCCGTATAGTTGCTCGTTACGAATGGCGGCTAGGGTTTTCGACCTCCCCTTTTAAAGTTGATCGCATCTAACCTTTTTCATTAAGTTTTCACAGAGCTACAGCCTCCAGCCTCGAAAAATCCTCGCCATACCTATACAAGCCCCTTCTAACAATATTCGTGCAGCAAAGCCATGCAGCCCTTCCATGTCAACAAGATTTGGAGGAAGAAAGAAGAGAAGCCCATGAAGAAGATCGAAGAAGTAGAACCTAAAGGATCATCATCATCATCCAGCCCGGAGATCAAGCCTCTCCTAAATTGGGAGGACATGTTCCCGCAAAGTATGGAGATGATGAGGCAAGCAGAGCGGGGAAAGAGCAAGGATGAGTATCTCCCTAATCCCTATCATCACAACATAGGATCCTATTATAAACCTCCTCTCGGTCTATTGCCTCTTAAGCCTAAGAAGGTGCGGCAAGATGAGATTCATGATAAGATCTATCAGTTGGAAAAAAGCTTCGAAAGCATGTGTTGAAACAATTGGAGAAGGGATTGACTCCTACTGGATTATGAGCAAAGACCTTGAGAAAAAGGTCAATGGCATCGATGGTAGAGTTGGTTTCCTGATTAAAACTGTTTTTGAGTTGATAGATGAGAATAAATTCCTCCAGAAGAAAATTTTGCAGCTTCAATACGACATGGCCGAGCTCAGCATCCGCCTCGTAAGCATAGCTAAAGTTTGCAACACAGGGTAAGAAGGCAATACTTTTCCTACCCAGGAGGAGGAATAGGTACCAACAAGGAGTTATTTGATGTTGCTTGGCTTGATTCCAAGCTTGGGGCGATCTTTAAGACCTTGTAATCTATCTTATAAGTTTTATATTACTATTTTAGTTTTGCATTAGTTCGAGCTTAGAAATAAAGTTTGCATCATTTGAATTCCCTTAAGGAATAGTCGATCCCATTTGTGAAATTCCGAGTTTATTATCATATATGGAGCATTATTGAGTTTGTGCTTGTCTTATTAGATATATGAATGGCTTGAGTATAATTTTACTTGTACTTGATGATAGCAATAGGAGTCTTCCACACTATTGGTATTAATGGAACATATAAAGATAATTTAAATCAATATATTGTAAGTTCATGGTTTTATTTACAAAAGTAAAAATAATCTGATTAGTCAAGTTGAGAAAGAAACCTTGAACAGAGAAAAATTTAAAAGTGCTATCAAAATAGAGTGAGAACAAGTCGAGGTAGAGTCTTCAAGTCATAAAGATGCTTTATATACAATTATAATTTGGTAATTGAGATCGTTAAACTTTGAATTTCTACATAAAGTGGAATGTATGGCTAGATCCTTTGCACAACACTTAAACAAAAGTGTGAGCATATAAAAAAAGAGGAAAAGAGAGAAGAAAAAGACAGAATGTGCAAAGAGCAAATAGGCATATACCACTATATTGTAGTAAGACAAAGAGACGTTTTGAGATTTTCAATCCTAAGTGAATATGTTAATCCAAAAACACTTGGGACTACCTTGCTAACTCATTCGGTCGAACCGAATACTTTTACATCATGTTGAGATTCATCTTTTGTGAACTGTTGATCACTAAGGTGTGGAAGCCTGCTAATATTATTCAGATAGTTTGAGTAAGGTACTATTCATGAATTCATTCATATGTATCTTATAGGATAAATACATGCTACAATTGCCTCATTTACTTTATCGACTCAGCTTCATGAATATGAGAATCACATTCACTAAGCCAGCCTTGCTCGGGACGAGCAAGACTCTAAGCTTGGGGAAGTTGATGAGTGCATATTTGCATCATGTTTTATATTATTGTTTTATATTATAGTGGTAGGATCTTGGTATTTTACGGCGTTCACACGCACATTTTATGTCTATTTTCACCAGGATCAGGACAAATGATGGATACAATGGACACAATTCTTGGAGCAGTTGTATTGGGGAGAAAAGGAGTCAAAACAATGTAAATCGCTTATTTGGGAAATATCAATAACATTATAAGAAAACCCAAAGTGATCGAGGCATCCAGAAGGTTTGACGACCAACTATACGGCGAGAATAATTTTCCGGTCGTATAGTTGGCGCCGCCACCGCCTCCTCAAATAGTTTCACCCCGTGCAACTAGATCGGAGAGACGACATACAGAACCACTAGAAATAGCCGAAAACCTCACCTCCGAAAGGAATCTGGAGGGGGAACTTGCCCAAGGGATCCATCTTCACCCTACGCAGATCTGGGAGGCCAAGGCATCGATCTTCATCTTCATCAACCACTGCACCACCATCATCTCCATCCATCCCATCTTCACCCCATCTAGATCTTGTTGTAATTTCCATACTCGTTGTGGATTTATACAAGAACTATTCATTTACAATTGTTTCCATTACCATTGCCATGGTGTTGATTGCCTCCATGTATGAGTAGATCATTAGTTCTTGGGGAGATGGAGAAACCCTAGCATATGATTGAGATAAGATAGAGATTATTTTGTTATACATCATTATGTGTATGTGTTAATTGTCTTTATCTTGATGTTGGGAGTTGTGCACCTCCTTAATATTTGCCTCTTATGGGGACACGATGAAGGGGATTACTTGTTGGTAGACGGAGGGATGATAACACTTACTGTGACTATAAATCTCTTGTCATTCTTTACGTACTAACTTGGGGAAACAAGGAGAACTCATAAAGTCATGTCCATGCCACGGGAGAAATCCCTTAATAACGGGATAATACGATTGATGTCGTTTATCTGACAGTTGTGGTTATGAAGGATGATGTGAGTAGTGGTTGTTGCCTATTTTTCCATATATGGAACTCCTCCCACATACATACATATCATGAGAATATTTGTTATAGTAATCTTGATTTCTTAGTCTAAATTGCTAGCGGTGTATCCACCACTCCCTAAGAACGCCCTTTTTTCTATTGTAGTTCCAAGCTCTTTTACACACGTGATTCTTACTTTCTGCATTAAGTTTTACTTTACTTTAATTACTTCATTCAATCAAAAACCCAAAAATAATTCTACTTTTCTTGCATCTCAAAATTATTCCTTAAGTACTTCGTTTAGTTTTAGTTAAAAGCATTTTAGTCTTTCGCCTACTTCTCCCTGTGGGATCGATATCTTTATTTCGAAACTAGGTACAAACGATATGTGCACTTGCAGCATCAAACACCCATTTACATCCTACATGTTTGCACCCATAAGGACGATTAGTGACTTCCCAAGTTCCATTAGCTAAGATGGAATCCATCTCGCTATGGATAACCTGTTTCTAGTAGTCAGCATCTTGAGATGCATAGGCTTTTGAAATAGAAGTAGGAGTATCATCCACAAGGTACACAATGAAATCATCACAAAATTACTTTGCAGTCCTTTGTCTCTTGCTCCTTTTAGGAGCTTCATTGTCGTCCTCCACAGGACCATCATAGTATTCTATCGGCATAGTGGGTTCAGGAATTATAACAAGTTCCTGACTATATGAACTAGTCATCTCCTGAGTTGATGAGCTTGACATACCTTTCATGGGAAAGTTGTCCTCAAAGAAAGTCACATCATTCGACTCCATAATCGTACCAACATGCATGTTGGATACCTCAGATTTTACTATCAAAAATCTATAGCCAATGCTATGAAAAGCATATCCCAGAAAAACACAATCCACGGTTTTTGGTCCAAGCTTTCGCTTCTTGGGTATTGGAATATTGACTTTCACCAAACATCCCCTAGTTCGTAAGTAAGAGAGTTTAAGCCTTCTATTCTCCCATTCGTCAAATGGAGTCATGGTTTTATCCTTTACGGGAACATGGTTTAGGACATGACAGGTAGTCATTAGCGCCCCCACACCATTCCTTGGAAAGGCCCGATGTATCTAACATGGCGTTAACCAAATCGGTTAGAGTACGGTTCTTTCTTTTGGTCACCCCATTTGACTGAGGTGAGTAGGGAGGCATCCTCTCATGTATAATACCATGTTCCGTATAGAATAGATCAAATTCATTTGAAAAGTACTTGATGACTGCAAGTGGACAAATCAATTGTAGCTAGTTTCGAAGTAAAGATATCAAACCCACAGAGAGCTATTGGTAAAGGCCTTTATGCCCCTCGTTACTATTTACCAAAGAATACTTGTAAGTTGTCTTTGATTCCAAGTAAAGGGTGTTTGAATTGTTTATGGTTATTTGCAGAAAAGTAATTAAAACAAGTGAAAGAAAACAAGTGACATGATTGTATGAAAGTGTGGTTGAACTCAATAGTGAGGTCACCTCTAAATAACCACTTCAATGCCTGAGAGCAATCACCCATACAGGCCACCGCAATTAAGGGTTTCCCCATGGATATCATAATTAGCTTAGGGAGTCCCTCTTGATCCCCTTTGACCGTGTGGGTTACGAGCCGACACCAATCTGTCACGGGGCACTCCAGGTATGCTTCCACAACACGTCCAAAGGGTTTCTTCCTTCCTTTAGTCCCGAAGGCAAATGATATGTGGTCGACTTCACATATCATCTAAAGAGAGAAATCAAATACAAGTCATAATTATATCATAGACAAGCAAGTCATATGGACACAAGAATAAATCATCTTTATTACAAGTTCATAGTGATGCTAGGGTTTCTCTATCTCCCCAAGAACAAAGGAACTACTCACTCATGGAAACAATCAACAACATCATCATAATCAAATGGAAGGATTAAAGTATGAGTGTAGATCTAATGCAAACCACAATTGGATCTGGAATTACAAAGAGATCTAATAGATGAAAGATGGAGTAATGGTGGTGATGAAGATGTATCAGTTGATGGTGAAGGGGATGATGCATTGTTCTCTAATGATCCGTGAAGCAGCTGGGATTTTACCCCAGCCAAGTTCCTCCTTCAGATCCCTTCCGGATGTGGTGTTTCGTGGTTTCTGGTGGCTATGAATGTCGGATCTCCCTCTCGTCTTCGCCAAGAGAAACTATTTGATGAGGCGGTCTCGATGGTGCCTGGTACGGGTGGACGGTACGGGCGGGCTCCACCCGTACTAGTGGCCGTTATCGGTACTGGTGCCTCCTCCTTATTTGTTATTCTTCCAGTTGTGAAGGTAAATTCATAAAATGACTTTTATTACTTAGAAATATCATATAATTACACAATATGATAGCTCTATTTGATATGTTCATCTATGACTCCATGATTTGGGATCCTATTGAAACAAGAATGAAATAGCGCGCGTAGGCATAGTGAAATACAAAAATCCCTACTCTATTTATGCAAAAACAAGAGGTAAATATGTTTCAATTTTGGACGCATCAGTACTCTCCACCATGATCTGACCTTAGCTGCTTGATTTTAAGATCAAGTTGGTTTTCTGCTTCAGCTTTATAGTTTTTAAAGTAATTCAAAGCTTCATCTTTAGATTTCAAAAGATAAACATACTAGTATCTAGTGGAGTCATCAATCAACGTCATAAAGTATCTTTTTCCACCTCTTGTCAACACATCATTCATCTCACAAAGATCTGAAAGTATAAGTTCTAGTGGTGCTAAGTTTCTCGGTTCCGCAGCCGTATGAGACTTGTGGGGTTGCTTTTCTTGCACACAAACTTGACACTTAGAACCTTTGATAGTGGTAAATTTTTGAATTAAAATCATATTGGCTAGCCGCGTCATGCAACCAAAGTTAATAGGACAAAGTCGTGAATGCCAAATATTGGACTCATTATCATCACAAACATGATTAATAACTTTAGTACATGAGTCTGACAAAGATAAGCGGAATAAACCTCCACACTCATAACCCTTTCCAACAAATTGTACATACATAGAGATTACAACTTTATTGAACTCAAAGAACAACTTAAAACCATCTCGACATAGAAGCAATACGCTGACGAGATTCTTATTGATGGAGGGAACATGTTCCACATTCTTCAGCTGTACGGTCTTCCCTAAAGTAAACTTCAGATTACCATACCAACACCATGAACAAAAGCACGTGAGTCATTTCCCATCAGCACGGAGGAAGTCCTTGTGACCTGATAAGAAGAGAACATGGAAATATCAGAACATACATGTGTATTAGCACCCGTGTCAATCCACCATTCAGGAGAATGACATACTGAAAGGATAGCAGGTAAAATACCATACCCAACATCCTTCATCTCAGTATCGCTAATAACAATATTAGCGGTGTTGCCGCTATTCCCATGTTACCGCTTGTCAAAGCGATTAGGACAGCTAGGAGCCCAATGATTAGGATCACCACAGACGTGGCAAGAGCCTTTCTTCGTATCATTTTTCCTCTTAAAGTTGGTTGAGTGAATGGTCTTATTCTTGCCATCAAACTTCCCTTTGCCATCAGATTTGTTCTTATTCTTGAACTTGTGGGATCGGAAGTTTTTCTCTGTACCAAATTGGCACTAGAAGCTCTCTCAAATCCTCAAGCATGTGTGTCCTTTGCTCTCGCTTTCTGTTCCACATGAAGAGACCTAATGAGATCCGTAACGGATAACTCTTGTCTCTTATGTTTCAGAGAAGTAGCAAAGTTCCTTCACAAGGGAGGAAGCTTGGCAATAATGCCTCCGGCCACAAACTTGTCCGGGAGGGTACACTTGAGCTGCTCAAGTTCTTTGGCAAGTGATTGTATCTCATGAGCTTGCTCAACAACGGAGCGCTCATCAACAATCTTATAGTCATAGAATTGCTCCATGACATACAACTCAGTGCGAGCGTCCGAGACCCCAAACTTGGCCTCGAGCGCATTCCACGCATCTTTGCTATTATCAAATGACATGTATGGGTCAACGATGTTGTCCCCAAGAATACTGAACAGAGCCACCATAAACATGGTATCGGCTTTCTTAAAGCCGCTTCCTGCTCAGCAGAAAGATCCCCTTCAGGTTTGCCAAGAGTGGCGCTATAACAGTTTAGGTTTTTAAACCATAGAATTGCTCTCGCGCGCCATATCTTATAGTGCATACCATCAAAAGAAGGCGGCCTAGTAGCTGGGGCTACACCAGTGGAATTCAGTTGCCTATAATCAGGTTTTTGATTGTTGAAAATATAAGCAATAATCCATATGATTTAATCCAAATAAATAATCGACAAAACGTGATCATACATATAACAATTAAATAGATCACGCAAATTTACAGAGTAGATGAACGGATTACATCTAAATAAGATAAACCTATCACATCTACACCAATCGCTACAATAAAGAATTCTAGCAGAATCTGGAAGAGAAAGTTTAGTATTACGTACGGTAGAGCAGCCACAGCGGCAACGGTAGCAGCAGCATCATCGCTCATGTTGAGGTTGTTGAAGAGGTCGGTGACGTCCGGGAATAAGTTGTCGTCCGGAAACTCATCGTCGGAAGACGTTGTGGATGCTAGTAGTCGTGCGAAAGTGCTCCCCAAAAACCTGATCGCCCCTCACCCGTACAGGTTCACAAGATGCGGAGTTCCGAAGGCATACTGTCACGATCTGCGGTGCACGCCATAAGGTAGGATGGGAAAGACGAAGGCAACGATGCAATAGACTAGAAGGAGACGCGCGTGATAGGCTGTACCGATTAGGTTTAACGCAGACACTTATATAGTGCAGGTCAGGGGAGATCATGGGACTCAGCCCACGTTCGAGTCGGTAATAGCCCACATTTCATAAAGTCTAAAAATGGCTAACTAATTAACATGTCTGTTAATGACTCGTAATTAATCCATGATTAATTTTCCCAACCAGCAAAAATAAAGCTCGGCTCGGCGAGGTTCCCACAACCCGCGGGGCGCGCTCACGTCGTGACGAGGCGAGGCGAGGCGGGCGGTGTCGGAGTAGGAGTGCGTGAGAGCTGCTCTTCTTCTCACACCTTAGTGAGTAGTGGAACAGTCTAGTATATAAGGTGTAACTCTCACTCAACTAGCAATGTGGGACTAAATTTTAGCACCACTAGCATAGCCATATGTTTCCATGCACAAATGGACCAAAGAGAATTTCAGAATTTTTCTAATGGGCCAACAACCCAAAACTCATCAAATTCCAACATTTTGTACCACCAAAGATCACTAAATATGATTCTAAACATGCTACTGAAATTCGTTTGAAGGGTCCATGTATGCTTGCAAATAAAATTGATATTGCTTAACTAGATGTGAATAATACTCGATGTTATACAATTGTTTGCAAAGAGGTTTTGTTTTCATTTGAGGATATGCCTCCCTCTTTTCCACTTGTTGTTGCTAACGTTTTGTAGGAATATGAGAATGTTTTTCCACCTGAGATGCCACCAGGACTACCTCCTATTAGATGAATCGAGCACCAAATTAATCTAATTCATGGTGCCTTGCTGCCCAACCACGCACCATATAGAACCAATCCCGAGGAGACAAAGGAGATACAACGCCAAATTCAGGAACTACTTGACAAAGATCACATTTGTGAGTCCCTTAGCCCATGTGTTGTTCCTATTATTTGGTACCTAAGAAAGATGGTTCTTCGCGCATGTGTACTAATTGTAGAGCTATCAATAATATTAGTATTCGTTGCTGTCATCCTATTCCACATTTAGATGACATGCTTGATGAATTGAGTGGCTCTACCATGTTTTCTAAAGTTGATTTGTGTAGTGATTACCACCAGATTCGTATGAAATTGGGAGATGAATTGAAAACAATATTTAAAACTAAGTTTAGTTTATATGAGTGGTTAGTAATGCCTTTTGGTTTAACTAATGCATCCAACACATTCATGAGATTAATGAACGAAAGTTTGATGTGCTTTCATTGGACGTTTTGTGGTAGTCTACTTTGATGATATTCTAATTTACAACAAGTCTTTAGAGAATTATTTGGATCGTTTGCATGCTATTTTCAATGCTTTACACAATGCACGTTTGTTTGGTAACCTTATGAAGTGCACCTTTTGCACTGATCGAATTGTGTTTCTTGGCTATGTTGTTACATCATAGGGTATTGAAGTGGATCTAGCCAAGATTGAAGCGATTAAGAATTAGCAACAGCCCAATACGGTCACACAAGTGAGGAGTTTTCTTGGCTCGCTGGTTTTTATAGGCGTTTTGTCAAAGATTTTGGATCAATTGTTGCGTCGTTGAATGAACTTACAAAGAAGGATGTGCCTTGTGTTTGGGGCGATGCACAACAACAAGCCTTCATGATATTGAAAGATAAGTTAACACATGCTCCATTGCTCCAACTTCCTAATCTTAATAAGACTTTTGAGCTTAAATGTCATGCTAGTGGAATTGGTTTGGGAGGTGTGTTATTACAAGAGGGCAAACCAGTTGCATATTTTAGTGAAAAATTGAGTGGGGCTAGTCTGAACTATTCTACTTATGATAAAGAATTATATGTGCTGGTTCGCACATTAGAAACTTGGCAACTCTATTTATGGCCTAAAGAATTTGTTATACATTCTGATCATGAATCTTTGAAGCATATTCGTAGTCAAGCTAAGCTGAATCGTCACCATGCAAAGTGGGTTGAATTTATTGAGTCTTTTCCTTATGTTATCAAACACAAAAAGGATAAAGATAATATTTATTGCTGATGCTTTGTTGCGCTATTATACTTTCTTATCTCAACTTGACTTTAAAATATTTGGATTGAAAACTATTAAGGAACAATATGTGCATGATGCTTAATTTAAAGATGTGTTGCAGAATTGTAGAGATGGTAGAACATGGAACAAATTCATCTTTAGTGACGGATTTGTGTTCCGTGCTAACAAACTATGCATCCCAGATAGTTTCGTTCGTCTTTTGTTGTTACAGGTGGTGCATGGAGGAGGATTGATGGGTCACTTTTGTGTCAAGAAGACAGAGGATGTTCTTACTGCACATTTTTTTGGCCATGCATGCATCGAGATGTTGAGAGATTCGTGGCATGTTATACTACTTATCAAAAAGCTAAGTCTCTGCCTTAATCCACATGGTTTATATATGTCTCTTCCTGTTTCTAGTGTTCCTTGGCAGGATATTTCTATGGACTTTGTTTTAGAATTGCCTCGTACACAGAAGGGAAGGGATATAATTTTTGTTGTTGTGGATCGGTTTTCTAAAACGGCACACTTTATTCCTTGTCACAAAACTGATGATGCTGTGCATATTGTTGATTTGTTCTTTTGCGAAATTGTACGTTTACATGGTGTGCCAAATGCTATTATTTCTGATCATGATACTAAATTTCTTAGCCACTTTTGAAGATGTTTATGGGCTAAGTTGGGGACTAAATTGCTGTTTAGTACTACATTTCATCCCCAAACTGATGGACAAACTGAAGTAGTCAATAGAACTTTGTCTACTATGTTGCGGGTTGTTTTATAGAAGAACTTAAAATTGTGAGAGGAATGTTTAACTCATATTGAATTTTCTTATAATTGTTTGTTGCATTCTACCACAAAGATGTGCCCATTTGAGATTATGTATGGTTTTGTTCCTCGTGCACCTATTGATTTATTGTCATTACCATCTTCGGTGCAAAATAATTTAGATGCAACACAACATGCTGAAATGATATTAAAATTACATGAGACTATTAAAGACAACATAGAACGCATGAATGCTAAGTATAAACTTGTCGGGGATAGAGGAAAAAAGCATGTTGTGTTTGATGTTGGAGATCTTGTTTGGTTACATTTGCGTAAAGATCGTTTTCCTGATTTCCGTAAGTCTAAGTTAATGCCACACGCTGCTAGTCTTTTTAAGATTTTAGAGAAAATAAATGATAATGCATATAAACTTGAGCTGCCTGCAGATTTTGGTACAGTTAGTCCTCATTTAACATTGTAGATTTGAAGCCTTACTTTGCTAAGGAAGATGAGATTGCGTAGAGGACGATTTCAATTCAAGAAGGGGAGCATGATGAGGACATCCTATCTATTGATACAACCGATGTACCTATAGCTACACACATACAAGGACCTATCACTCGAGCTCGTGCCAAACAACTTAAATATCAGGTACTTCCGTTTTTAGGAACTATTCCTCATATACATGAGAATATGATGTTGCTTAAATCAGATGTGTTTGTTACTCTTAGGAATGATGGACCTAGCATGAACAAGAGGGAAAAGCATTGGAGCATGATCATGCATGGAGATGGCAGCTGATGGCCCAAAATGTAGAGCTCGTTGGGAACCCCAAGAGGAAGGTATGATAAGCATAATAGCAACTTTTCCCTCAGTTATGACACCAAGGTTATCGAATCAGTAGGAGCAAGGAAACAACTCCAAGGTGTTGCTAGCAACTTAAAATCCTGCACAACACAACCACGGAACTTTGCCCCAACTTACAATAAGGTTGTCAATTTCACTAGTTTTGCTAAAAACAAAGGATTAAACGTATAGTATGGAAGATAGTAATTGCTTGTAGAAAGTAAATAGTAAATAGTAACAGTAGATGGTATATCAATGGTAAAAGAATGGACCGGGGTCCATAGTTCACTAGAGGTGATTCTCCTTAAGATAAATAACATGTTGGATAAACAAATTACAGCGGGACAATTGACAAATTTGAGAAAGCATACAATGCATATACTAGACATCTTGACTCCTATGAGATTTGATTAGGCATTACAACATAATACATAGACCGTAATCCAACTATATCTATGACTAACTAGCTGAATGCTCGTGCGTTGCTACGGATACTTAATTTTATTCATTGATATTGCTAAATGTCATGTGTTGCCACATTCCATCTTTTTTTTCTTCTAGCATTGGAATTCATCGAGAGTCCAGGAGTCATGATGCACGAACTTGGGGCCGTCAATCGACAACCATTGATCTTCGAAGGTGAATGGTTCCTAGAGTGTCGGCGGCGTCCTATATATTTACTAAAATTCTTTTTTGTATTTGTCATTCCGTACCATTCATATAACGGGTTATATGACGCATCAGGAAAGTTTGCAGTGGCAACAAAAACTATCAATACTAGGCCAATAGCACATGTGTTATCTAACACATAGCCAGAATAAAAACTATGGGTGTCAATGCAGGACACAACCCAAAATAGGTCCAATATCACCAAGGGACTTGGATCATGATGAACAGAATAGGAGAAATAAATTTCTAAATATGTACATGTGTCTACCGAAGGAGGATATGTCAAGGATACATGAACATGTAGGATACATGAACATGTTTATTTGTATTTGCTTGCACTATATTACTGAATCTAGTCTGGACATAAAAAATTGCGAATGGCAATCTGAACAAATTAAGAATACCGAACCACTGATTCAATTTACTTAGCTACTCCCTCCATTTCAAAATATAAGATGTTTTAGTTTTTGAAAGAAGTGTATATAGACCTTTTTTGAACCCACACACTAAAAGAGGTCTAGATACACTTCTTTTACAAAACTAAAACATCTTATATTTTGAAAAGGAGGGAGTACAACAAAATGCAACGTGTGCACCCAGCAATTACAGAGACCACTAACATCATAAACCCCACCTACGACGCCGTGAAAATATAGACTCATCCTGTAGTGTTTTCTAGAACAAAATGAACTTTGAAACATGCAATTTTCAGAACTAAAGTCTTACAAACAACGACAGACAAAACCAGACCAGATCTGCTGATATGATAGTTTCTTTGCCTCTTGATGAATCTGGAGCAAAATTAATGGACAGCTCACTTGCGTGATATAGTATGAGATCTAGCAGGCACGTAGCCCTACTACCGCTTCGCTGAGGCCGTTGCACGAACGAACCCGTAAGATACCGCTCAAGCAAGTCTGCGTGTAGCCATGAGGTCGCGCGCGGCCAGTGCCCACCTCGCCTCTTGAACCCCTGGCTTTCGCATGCACGGCCCCGCGTGCGCGGAGGGGCTTGGGTCGCGATCCCGTGGCCGCCTGCCTAGGTGCACGAGCTCTCCCGTATGTGCTGCCTCCTACCTCGATGACTGACGTAGCTCCACATGGGATCCTCCTTGATGTGTACGGCCCTCTTAGGTGTCCTTCTCCCTCGCTCGCAATCAACCTCCAGCGGTGCCGAATCGGCACCACTTTGTGCTCCCAGCTCGGGCACCCTTCTCCCTCGCTCGCATCTGACCTCCAGGGGCACCGAATCGACACCACTGTGTGCTCCTGTGCCAGGATCGAGGCGCCGGCGTTGACTACACTGGGAGAGAAAGAGGGTGTCGATGGGCATTGAAGGATGGTATGGCTCTCCCGACGGCGTTGGAGACCTGGGCTGTAGCAAGGGAGCGGCTGGCGGCGGTGCTTGGGCCAAGCGCTCGCGGTAGTCTTGGAACACATGCGGGTTCTCACATGGGGAAGGTCGAATCCAGGGGTTGGTGAGATCGAGGGCGTGGCGTTGCTCCCCATCTCAGGTAAAATCGGAGGTGGATTTTGAGGCGGTCACCGACGCCGATCTGGAGCATGGTGGTCGCCTTGGGGTCGGAGGTGGAGGGGATCGTCGAGGAAAAGACAAGAGATGTCATCTGCATGGAAATCAGTTTTAATGAAATATCATTAAAATTCACTGGATTTCAGTAACTTTCAATAGACACCGATTTAATAACCTTTCGGTCAATAATTTCAGATCTTCCTGTACGACACAAGAGTTTAGATAAATTTAATAATATCAGCTGCAGGCTCGTGTTCCTTCCGGTGAACGGCGGAGTTGAGAAGTGAAAGATTAATTAAATAATTCTATGAAATGACCAAACAAAACGGTGCTAACTATCGCTATTGTTCTTACTACTGCTTTTCTGATCATCAATATCATGTTTCAAAATAGATGTCTTAAATTTGCAAAATTTGGACGAATCTAAACACTATTTGTATATAGATTCATCCAGATTTTTACAAATCTACTACATCTATTTTAAGACTGAGAGAGTAGAAACAATAAGGGATGAACACATCTCACTCAATTATCAGACATAAATCTTCCAGCAGGTAGGGGTAGATGCGCACTGGTGCCATCTGAATATCTGATCGCCACCCGTAGAAGCTGGACGTCTTGAAGTTGGCGACAGGAGAAGAGCAAAACAACAGCGTTGTCGATCTCATATGGGAATTTGCTATCGGTGAGGATGACTCGCATGCTCTTACACCATCAAATCTATACCGACGATGAGCAATCACTTGAAACTGGAAGTAAACAACTTAGGACGGATGGTTAGACGGGTACCATGCCCCAGCATCCGCACCGAGTGCGTCAGGCCTCGTTGAGATCCCCTTCTGCGCCTGCCCTCTGTTGCTCACCGCTTTGGTGACCCAGGCATTCACAGCGGAAGCTTGTCAGGTGTCAATGACTCCCTAGTCTTCCCTGGATCATTTGCAGCCACCCCCTCGTTTTTCCTTTTTCAAAAGCAATCGGCTCCTCCCTCTTTCTCTGCTGCTCTGCCGACCGAACCCTGCAGAGCCCCCATCGTGATGGCCGGCCGCCTCTCCTTCCTGGCCTACGTGTGCTGCCCCGTTTATTGCTTCTAAGCCCACCTCCCTGCAGCACCGCCATCATGCAGAGCTCGCCCGCTCTTGTCATCCCAGGGGCACCGCCACCTCCCCGTTCTACAGCCGCGGGCAGCCTCGCGCCCGACGACATCCAGGACGACAACAGGCGGACCCTCGTCTCTTGGCCGGCGTGGGAGCAGGGCACCAGTCTGCGGAGGCGGCTATTCAGGACTTGTGCAGCGGCGGCGGGGCGTGGACGCAATGGTACGGGGCAGGTCGACGACGAACAGAGCCTTTCAGTTTTTTTACTTCACGGTGGCAGTGGCCGTAATACTTCTAAACTGCAGGGGCAAAAGCGTCCAAAAAGCGGCAGACAGAAAATTCTCGGAGTGACGAACGACGTGAGTTTAATGAATAGTATAGATAATCCACCTTTCGGTTATCGTCCGAACCCCTTCCAGTATTAAGTTGCAAGTAATAGATAATTACATTAAGCAAAATGTGTAAAGTAAATAATACGATTATCTCATGGACAAAAGATTGATGTTTTCTCCCTAGTAGCAACAACACATCTACAACCTTAGAGATTTTTGTCACTTCCCCAGATTACTAGAGGCATGAACCCACTATCGAACATAAATACTCTCTCTTAGAGTTGCACGCATCTACTTGGCCAAGATAGTTACAAATAATGGAGAGCATGCAAGATCACAAATAACATAGACATGATAGAATCAATAATCAATCTGAAATAGCATCTCAATATCCATCGGATCCCCGCAAACACAATATGTAAGATTACAAATAGATGATCTTGATCATAAACGGAGCTCACAAGATCTAAACATGATAGCACAAAGAAGGAGAACCAACCATCAAGCTACTACATGGACCTGTAGTCTAAGGATGAACTACTCACGCATCACACCGGAGGCAGGCATGGTGATGAAGAAGGCCTTCAGGATGATCTCTTCCCTCCAACAGGGTGCCGGGAAGAGCTTCAGATCCCTCCTAATCTACGGATAGATATAGCGACGGCTACAGACTCTTTCGTGGAATTTTGATCAGGTACTTAGGGTTTTCGTCCTGGGATGCTTTTATAGGCGAAGAGGCAAGGTCAGTGGAGTACTAGGAAGCCCACACCCCCTGGTGGCGCGCCCTAGGGCTACCCGCGCCGCCACCAGGTGTGGTCATCCTGGTGCGCCACTTTGTCTCCCCTCCGGACTCCGTGTTGATTTGGGTAAAATATTGACTTTGGCTTTTGTCCCGTCTAATTCCGAAAATATTTCCTTACTAGCTTTTCTGAAATCAAAATAAGCAGAAAACAGGCAACTGGTACTGTGACATCTTGTTAATAGGTTAGTTTCGGAAAATGTATAAAAAATCTCAAAGTGTGAACAAAACATAAGAAAGTATATATAAAACAAGCATGGAACATCAAAAATTATAGATACGTTTATGACATATCAGCAACAAGTATGTGAGGATTGAAAAGGACGCTACAAGTGGAGATTTCAGAACTTTAAAGCCACCGTAATGATGATTGAAGACTTGGACAAAATATTTAAGAATATTACTTCATAGATTCGTCCATAACTTAATATGGTGCTCCGTCACCTTTATTTTAGGCCAGACCAATGTAAACTTGCGAACCGTAAAACGTGGATACAAGCCACGGAAAACCTATTTTACAGTCCAAAAAATAGCCAAAAAGAATGAACCCTATAAATTGGACCTGTATTGAGCGGGGCCCACCACTAACCCACCACTTTCTTCTTTTTTCCCTCTTCCTTCTTCCTCATGTGCTACTCCTGGCTGAACACACCCACACTTCAGCGATCCCCACTCCTCGCCCTGCTCCTAGCGACGCCCCCCCGCCCGTCCCGCGCCGCTAGGCCGCCGAGCCACGCCCGCCCCACACCATAGCCCACGAGCACCATGGCCGCCGCGCGCTAGCAAGGGCCGCCACCCCTGCAGCTGCCTACGCCGCCCGCTACCTCGCCGGCGAGAGCTCGCCACCCGCCTCGCCTGGCTGCGCGATCTCGCCTCGCCGCCCCTGGCCATGGTGTGGCCATGTCGCCGGCGCCTGCAATGGTGGCCGCGCGGCCTATCGATTTGACTATTTTCCGGCGGAATCGGCAAATTTCTAGCCATGTTCGGACGAATTTCCAACGATGGTCCGGCGAACTTTCAAGCGTTCACCGGCTAGATGTGCCTATAATATTGGCTCAGTTTTTCCTCTCAGACCGAGTATAGGAGGGTCAAGAGAATGGATTCTCTGAGCCCTATAAACACGGTTTAAGGGTTGACCCCTGTTTATAGGATTGCTGGCCGATAATTGCGTTTGATGAAAAACTGTTGAACCAGACTTGCCGCCCAAAACGAGTAGTGGACCAAGATGTGATACAACCATGTCCTCGTCATGTAGGAAAACATAGCAAGGCCCCATGGCGCATCAGTCTATCAGAAATTCATAATCTGTATTGATGGGCCGGCCAGATGAATATTTTGCACTGCAGCTCCATACTTGTGTCGCTGGTGCAAATCTGATGAGACCTTGACGGAGGGCTTTGTAGACAGAGTTTGTTGAATAATCTCCAGCTCGAGACGAAGGCCATAATAACTGATCCTCAATAAAAGGACCACGCTCTATTGCAATCTACTACGGCAATCAAGATAGATGCATGTATTGGTTTCTTGGTCGCAAACTGCTAGCTGCTATAGTTCATCAGATAGGTCCAAATCATGACCATCATCAACAGCAGATGAATGGAAAATTAGTAGCAATAATCACAGTGTTGGTGTAGCTAGGTCCTAAACCAGACCCTCTTGTCAACCATTGACATCTTAGCATATGCTTTACCTCTCTTATGTGTTTTCCGCAAGGTAGTCGATAGCCTTTGATCATCGGCTTCAAATCCCAGAGCCGGCGTTTATCAACAAACCTAGGCGTGAAGATGGTCTTCATTTGAGCATACTTCGTTATGGGCTTGTTCAAAAATTTAGTGTGCTTCAGGCAGGCATGCGATTGCGATACTAGTGGGTTAGTGCAATGCTACGAACAAGTGAAACAAATAAAAGTGGCTTGCGATTGAGATTTCGGTGGGTTAGTGTGTTGCTAAGTTACCACGACGTAGTGCATCAGGTTCTCCTCATCATCGAGCGTGAATGACGTGATCTCTGGACACCATTTGAGGCTTAGGTGAACTATCTGGTTCCACTTCATTCTCTACTTCCTAATGTGGTTGTACACCTAATTACTGGTAATCGTGATCCTAGTGAATCAAGAACATCATCGACAACTTTCTTCATGTCTAGACTTCTCTGAACTCCCTGTTACCGCTTACCCTGCTTATCACGAGCTCAACAATACTATTCACTACAAACTCCGATAGAGAAGGTTCAGATACCATTGAAGGTTTGCGGGCATACATAGCTGGATCATTGACAATATTGTTATGCTGCATCCAGCTTAAGTCAATTTTGGTCTTTGAGGGAGCAGACAAGTCGGGAGAACCAGAATGCATGATTTCCTGCAGTACAGTAAGACCATACACGAATCAATTATTCCTATTCTATGACGACCAAAATTGGCCGGCGCCGATGCACGGTCGCGAAAGCGAGCACGTGTGTGTGAGAGAGAGGAGAGTGAGAGAGAGTGCGGGCCCGTTCGACCAAACCGACCAGTTCAGGTATGGTTTTACCGGTTGGTGTAACCAGTGGGGCTAGAGGCATTTTGGTGATTTCAAAATTACTGAAAAGTGCCAATAAACAAATACCTATATATACATCCTCAAAAAGAGTAAATAAAAATAGTCCCAAGTAGAAAAAATATAGAGATCAAAATATTTTTTAGAATTATTAAAAATAGTTTTGTGCGACTAAAAATTTCAAATTCCATCTATGAACTTAAATAAAATCATCTAGTATTTAAAAATACCACGTGTTGCAGTGACATATTTTAAAATACTCTATTATATAAATTAAATGGTATAATACACAATAAACATGGATTTTTCCATAAAATTATTCAAGATTAATTTGATAAAAATAGTCAAGGTGATAAATTTAATTGACATGATATTGTTGTATATTAGATGGATATTGATTGGTGACGCGGACAATTATATGAGGTGATATGGATAGATTGCATGCAAATAAACACTATTATTGATAGATATTAGTGGGTGATATGGCCTTTTGATTGGCTAATGGAGTAGATGATATGGATGGCTTGCATGTAGAGATATATTAACATTAATTGCAGTTAGTGGAGTTTTACTTTATAAGAAGTATAGATACCTTAAAATCATATAAACCTTAAAAATATTCCTAAAATAATTGGAATGTATTCAAAGCTCAATAATACACTTTGAACCCTAAATCATTCAAAATAATACAAATACGTATTTATCAAATTTAAAATAAAAGTAAAATACACTTAAACCATACTAGGAAAATTTAGTAAATAACCTACAAAACAGAAAATTCCACAATCAAGAGGGGTTTATGCCAACACACAAAGACATTGCATTACATATAATTGCACAAGACCATCAAGTTGGTTTTTTACAATATTGTTTTTACCACACAATAACGCGAACCCGAGGTCCACGGGCAAGTAGAACGTTCAAAGTGTACTATTTCGCAGTTGCCAGCAAGTTCAATCTTGCACATCCTTTATCTTTTCAAAATACTTTAAAAAATATTATCACTTGTATTCAAAAGCAAATAATATTTTATAAATGAAATGAAATGTGAGAATACAAGTTGGAAAAAACTTGCGGTAGAGATTCCATTATACCGTAAAAGTTACCCTAGGAATAATACAACAACTATAGTTAGTTATTTCATGGCGCCATATAAACTACGCTGACGATAAATCTTGGTATGGGACAAGCGAGTCATGAGTATTTTTTTGTTCCGTACATCTTTGGATAACTATGTCGAGTTGCATTCTCAATGAGAAATGACACCGGGTGGAATCCCATAATGTTCTCATCCTATGCTGCAGTATAAGAGCAATAACAATAGTATAACCAACAACTGGCTATAAGATAGTACCATGTTAGTCATCAGTAGCCAACATGTAAAATAACAAGTTATAGAAATATACTATTTTATTAATACTTGGTCCACCATTTGCTCTTACAAAGTGCATAGGAGCACATGCTAGAGCTAGCTCTTGCATGAGAGCGAGTACAATAGGATGACATCAGCTAGCTATAATAGGTAAAATAGCTATAGTGATGACTATAGACGACATGATAGTGGCTTATAGCCAACGATGGGCTATACTATTAAACTTTCTCTGAGAGCCGACTCTCTTTCTCTCTCTTCTTCTCTCTCCTCCAACTCAGTACAAATATACTATTTAATATCTTATAGCCAGCTAATCTCAGCCTATTGTACTTGCTCTAATAGCTTTAGTGTCTCAAAAGGGTTGGCAATCAATGCTAATCGTTGACTAGGTTTATTGAAAGGGTAAATTGCAGAATTAAGTAGTGATCGATATAACTTGACTATACTTGGTAACTGGCCTTATACCTTGATGAATTCAAGTGCATAGATCATTTGTAGCTAGTTTTGAAATAAAGATATTGATCCCACACGGAGCAGGAGTCTGAAGTCTAATAATTCTTGAAATAAATATTACGATAAAAATGCTAGATTAAGTTCTAAGTAACAAGATAAAATGCGAGTATTGTGTAAAAGAGTGTTTTTAGGTTTTAGGTATAAGAGCAATAATAAAGTAAAGCAAAATAACTTAATACAAAAAGTAAGTATCGCGTATATAAGAAAGATTGGAACTGCAATAGGGAAAAGGCGTTCTCAGGGAGTAGCGAATACACCACTAGTATTATGAGGATCTAAGATAAAGATTATTATCATGAATATTCTCAACTATGTATGTGTGATAGGAACTCCGTATTTGGACAATTAGGCAGCAATCGCTTCTCACATCATCCTCATAACCACAGCAGTCAGCAATCGACATCAATCGAGTTACTACGCTATTAAAGGACGTAATTCCGTAGGACGTATGCCATAACATGGATAGTGTTCCATGAGTTTCCTCGGTTTCCAAGTTGATACGTAAGGGGTGCCAACGACTTTATAGTTACTGTAAGTGCTAGCACGCCTCCGTCTACCAACTAGTAGTTCCCTCCATCAAGTCCCCACGAGAGGCAAATATTAAGAGATCGACTTCTCTCAACATCAAGATGTAGAGAATCTAACACATGGTCACAACGATGAATATCATAATAGACTTTATCTTATTTCAATCTCATACTAGGGTTTCTCCATCTCCCCAAGAACTAATGATTTACTCAGACATAGAGGCAATCAATATCATGGCAATGGTAATGAAAATAATCATAGATGAATAGTACTTGTATAAATCCACAACGAGTACGGAAATTACAACAAGATCTAGACAAGGATGTAGATGGGATGGATGGAGATGATGGTGATGCAGCGATGGATGACGAAGATCGATGTCTTAGCCTCCCGGATCTGCGCAGGGCGAAGATGGATCCTTGTGGATGAGTTCCCCCTCTAGATGCCTTTCGAAGGTGAGGTTTCTGCGATTTCTGGATGTTCTGTATGTCGTCTTCTCGAACCAATTGCATGGGGTGAAACTATTTGACGAGGCAGAGGCGGCACCAACTATACGGCTGGAAAATTTGCTCCCGCCGTATAGTTGGTCGTCGAACCTTCTGCCTTCCTTGTTCGTTTCTAGTTTTCTTCTGATATTATTAATATTTCCCAAATAAGCGATTTACATTTTTTTAACTCCTTTTCTCCACAGTACAACTGCTCCAAGAATTGTATCCATTAGATCCATCATCTGTCCTGATTCTGGTGAAAACAAACATGAAATATGCGCGCGAGCACCGTAAAATACCAAGATACTACATCTACAATGCAAAATAATAATATAAGCATGCTGAAAATATGCACTCATCAACTTCCTCAAGCTTAGACTCTTTCTCGTCCCGAGCAAGTTTTAGCTTAATGGATGTGATCCTCATATTCATGAAGCTGAGTCAATTAAAATAAATGAGGCAATTGCAACATGTGTTTATCATATACAATACATAGGAACAAGTTCATGAATAGTACCTTACTCTTTGCACAGTGGTATATGTTTATTTGCTCTTTGAACATTCGCTCTTTTTCTTCTTTCTTTTTCTTTTCTTTTGCATACATTCTCACACTTTTGTTTTAAGTGCTATGCAAAGTAGCTAGCCATATATTCCACCTTATGTAGAAATTCAAGGTTTAACAATCTCAATTATCAAATTCTAACTGTATATGAAACATTCTTATGACTTGGAGATTCTATCTCGACTTGTTCTCACTCTATTTTGATAGCGCTTTCATTTTCCTTTGTTCAAGGTTTCTTTTTCAACTTAATTATATAGATAATTTTCTCTTTGTAAATCAAACCGTAGACTTACAACATATTGACCAAATTATCTTTATGTATTCCATTAATACCAATGGTGTGGAAGACTCCTATTGCTATCATCAAATGCAAGAAAAATCATACTCAAGCCATTCATATATCATTAAAGCAAACACAAACTCAATATTGCTCCATATATAATAATAAAATCAGAATTTCATAAAAGGGGTCGACTATTCCTGAAAGGAATTCTAATGATGCAAACTTTATTTCTAGTTTGAACTAATTCAAAAATACTAATAAAAATTTATAGGATAGATTAACAGGTCTTAAAGATCTCCCCAAGCTTGGAATCAAGCCAGGCGGGATCAAATAATTCCTTGCGATTATATGATACCGTGATTGTTGTAGATCACTGTGGCGCCAGGGCGCGTGGTATCTTCTCCTCGTGGGCCAGCCTAAGGCGAAGGGATTGGTTGACAGCTTCTAATTCTTTAACACGCAGCTTGTAGAAAAGATTGTTCATCTCCAGCACTTTTAATTGTTCTTTAATGAACTCATTGTTATCCTCAAGTGTTTGTAGCGCCTTAAGACTCATAGAAAAACCTGCTTCGGTTGTCCGTTTGATATCTTCATCAAGTTTATCAAGATAAAGTCGCAACAAGTGAAGGTGTTTGGGTGTCCCTGGCTTCTCCTTGTCCAACTCTTCAATCTTCAGCTCCAGGGCCTTCAAATCCCTCTTCCGACACCCATGGTCGGCGTCGAGGAACTCTATAGGGATGGTCTTGATCTCCTTGCCTTGCTCGCTATTGCTCCCGGTCTCCATGGGAGCTTTTATTCTTGACTTCTGTCCCTTGGTTGAGATCCCTCACGTGTATATAAGAGGTAGATTGGTTTCTGTAGATTGTGATTAGAGAGAGACAATGGCAGTATATAAGAGGGGTCAGAGGTCGGTAAAACTCGCGAGAAACACCAAATTATCGTCCAAGAAAAGAATCTTAACGAAACAGAGAAAGAAATCACGGATTTGGAAGTGTCCTGGCACGTAACGACCAACTATATGGGCGCAGCCCATATAGGTCCGGCCGTATAGTTGGTTGCGGACAGATATTTCCAAATATCTCAAGTTCAGGTCGATTAAATCACGACTCGAAACCGACAATAATGTTTTTTTAGAACAAAAAATAAATGAAAAGTGTCTGAGAGTTTAACGACCAACTATACAGCCGGAATTTTGGCTCCGCTCGTATAGTTGCGACCGTATAGATACAGACACCGAAAATCAAAAGTGTCTGAGAGTTTAATGACCAACTATATGGTTGAAAATTTGGCTCCGGTCATATAGATACAGACACCAAAAAGCAAAACTATCTGAGAGTTCAACGGCTAACTATACGGCCGGAATTTTTACTCCGGTCATATAGTTGCGACCGTATAGGCCCAGATATCAAAAACAATTTTACAAAGATGATACAGAGAGTTTAACGACCAACTATACAGCGAGAGCTTCCTCTCCGGTCGTATAGCTCCGCCCGTATAGTTGGTAAAACCCCTCTAACACTTTAGAAAAACACAATGGTTTCAAAGGCAGAATTTTTAGGAGTAAAATTTGTGAAAACAAATCACTTATTTGGGTAAGAACACTTACCTTGCACTTACCATTTGCTTATTTGGGGATGAGAAAGTTCTTCCAACAATAAAGACTTCTTCTCCCTTGAAGGAATTAACCTTAATTCGTTGAATAATTCTCGTAAACGAAAATCACCAGGACTAAAGTCCCTCTCAACAAGATTGGTGTCTTGCTAGGCTATCATGGACACTGCATTTAACATCTTTATTTCCTACCTCTGCATAATTTGCAACTCAAATTCTTGAAGCGAAAGAATCCAACAGATCAGTCTTGGCTTATGTTCTTTCCTTTCAAGGAGTTCTTTTAAACTATAACGATCCGTATGAAATCTTATCTTTGCATCAACTATGTAAGAACAAAATTTATCACAAGAGAAAAATACAGCAAACAGTTCCTTTTCTTCCTTTGGATAATTCTTCTGAGCACCATTTAGAGTTCTACTAGCATAATGTATAATATTAAATCTACGACCAATATGGTATCCCAGATTTACTCCTACAACATCACCACTAGCTTCACATACTAAGTCAAAGGTTGTATCCTAGATAGGTGGTTTAATGATATGAGTATGAGATAAAGCATTTTTGAGTTGCTCAAAGGCTTCAAGACATTTATCATCAAAATTAAATCTTACTCCCTTTTGCAGGAGGTTAGTCAAAGGTTTAGATATTCTAGAGAAATTTCTAATGAACCTTCTATAAAAACCCACATGACCAAGGAAACTTCTTATACCTTTAATATCCCTAGGTCATGGCATTCTCTTAGTTTCCTTAACCTTAGCTCTATCAACTTCAATTCCCTTACCTGATACCTTGTGTCCAAAGACTATACCTTCTTTGACCATAAAATGTCATTCCTCCCAGTTTAGAACAAGATTGGTTTATTCACAACACTGCAAAACTCTTTAAAAATTATCCAAGCAGCTCGTAAACGAAGTTCCATAGACAGAAAAGTCATCCATAAATACTTCCATTATGAGTTCTATGAAATCAGCAAAAATAGCAGTCATGCATCTTTGAAAAGTAGCTCAGCATTACATAATCGAAAAGGAATATATCGGTAAGCATGTAAACTATAAGGACTAATGAAAGTTGTTTTAAGTTGGTCATCAAGATGAACAACTATTTGAGAAAAACCAGAGTATCCATCCAAGTAACAAAAATGAGTATGGTTCGCTAACCTCTCTAAAGTTTGATCTATGAACGGTAAAGGATAGTGATCATTCCTAGTTTCTTTATTTATTTTTCTGAAGTCTATGCACATCCTTTGCCCAACAATAGTTCTAGTTGGTATCAATTCATTATTTCCATTAGGAACAACAGTGAAACCGCCCTTCTTAGGGACACAATGAACAGGACTTATCATTCACTTTCTTTAACAGGATAGACTATACCTGCATCCAGTAGGCATACAATTTCTTTTCTTACCACTTCTTTCATTTTAGGCTTCAATCTTCTATTAAATTTTGTAACTGGTTTATCACCTTCCTCCATGAATATTCGATGGACGGCTATTATGGGACTGATGCCCTTCAAGTCATCCATTGAGTACCCAAAGGCCTTACGATGCTCCTTAAGTATCTCCATAAGTTCTTCTTCTTCTTTTCCTGAAAGTTTAGCACTAATAATAAAAGGAAATTTATTTGTATTATCTAGAAACCTGTATTTGAGATTATCTGGTAGAGTCTTCAACTCTAGGGGTGGTAGTTCCTCGTCCCCTCTCTTTTCTGGCTCTTCAAAAGCATCATTAGTTGGAGGTCCCATTATGGGAAGTGAATCAAATTCATCTTCTAGTTCTTCCAGGGACTTGTCCTCCATAACTATTTCTTCATAATTTGGATCTTCATTTATTTCTTCTTCTTGATTACCAAAAAAAAGAGCCGCCATTTCTTCAATAGTTATCTCTTCCTCTTCTTCTTGTATTCGTGGAGGTCTATCTTTAAATTTGGAAAAATGGAATTTATTTTCCGTCCCCCAAGCTTAAGAGACGCAATCTCCTTCTTGAAATTAACATAGGCACCTATATCACCCAAAAAGTTTCTTCCAAATATAATAGGGCAAAGAGTGTCAGCTGGCATATCAACAACTACAAAATCGATGAGAAAGTTTTTATTGCCAATTGTGACGGTTGCATCTTCAACTATTCCCATTGGAATTCTAAGACTTTTATTGGCTAACATAATTGTCATATCAGTATTTTCAATTGTAGCCGGTTCTATTTCTTCTTTTATTATAAATAGAAATCATAAGATATAACATTAACTCCGGTGCCAAGATCACATAAACCGTAATGCGAGGTTTCTTTAAATATGCAGGTAAGAATAGGCTTACCCATATTTTTTACCTTTGTTTTACCTTTAACCAATATGAAAGTCTCTTCACCAAGTTCAATTATGTTACAATGTGCGTACATAGCCATAACTTCTTCCTTGGTTACCTTTTCATCTTTGGTTTCCTCTAGATGTTCCACGACTTCTGGCAAATTTTCTTCTTCCTTTTTATCCTGTACTGCCTTGACCTGTTCATATTCAACAATTTGCTTTCGTGCAGTGTTAGGCAGGGGCGGACGCGCGTTGTGCTGAGTGTGGGCACTGGCCCTCACTCAATTTCCAGTCTTGCCTATACATGTACGATAGGATTAAGTCGATGCCCCCGGTCACCCCAGTACACATGCCCCCGGTCATTGACACCAGCCTTATTTTATTTTTTTGTCAAAGCCCAGTAAGTAAAAAAAGGACCGGCAAGAGCTTTGCTAGACCAGCCTCTCAACTACAGGCCTGATCCTATATCGTGCCCAGAATTGATCGTGCCTTCGGAAGTTTCGCGATCTAGGCAGGCGGACACTCTGCCGCTTCGTGGCTTCATCCCCGGAGAACAGAGCAGGCGGCCGTTCGCTGCTCAACTTCTCCCCTGCCGACGATTGCGGTCGCCCTCTACCACCGCCAGACGCCAGTCTGCCGTGTGCCCAGCCGGCCGGCGCCGCCTGCGCGTCGACAACGTTGCAGTACAGAGCCTCGTCCCCAAATATACGCCTAGGTAATTAAGCACTTGCCTCATAGATTAACATTAGGGTTTTTTAATTTTTGATATAATCTTTTCTATTCTGGGTCTCTCGATCTTTTTCATGCCAAATCAAGGAGCAAATCCTTCCTAATATGGGGTTCTTATTTAATTTTCTAGTACTGATGTGATCGTACTAGTATACTACTGTACCTAATTTTTAGGATTTGGGATTTTTTTATGCAATTCAATCTGGCTAGCCTGACTAATGTACTGATATTCTTAGTTGCTTACCTGTTACTACTTACTTCTAGCATATGAACTAAACTTATACTGATAGTCTTTCAACAATTTGGCAGGAAAAAATAAGAATAATGGAGAGGTATTTGATTAAGAAACCAGTTGATGTTAATCCCACCAACACCACTACAGATACAGAGGGTTCAACATCAGCAAATACCAACCCTAGCGGCAGTACCACTACAGGGAGTTCAACACCAAATGAACCAAGAGCTGCACCGAGACATAATTCTTCTGTTCCAGAACTAATTGATCTCGACAAGCTTCCTCGAGATCCAGCTAAAAGGAAGAGAATGGCAGATTATCACCCCAATCAGCGCGATCAGATCAGGAGAAAGTATTTAACTTGGGGACCTCATCAGCCTCGCGGTTTTAAGTTTCCATACAAGTTGTTTGGGAAGAAGAATAAGAGCAAGAGGAGATTTAATCCTGATTGGTTTGATCAGTATGCTAATTGGATAGAGTACAGCGAGAAGACGGACAAAGCCTATTGCTTATGTTGTTATCTATTCAGGGACAATGTTAAAGACAACCATTATGGGCATGATGCATTTGTAGTAGAAGGATGGAACACTTGGAAGAATTCAGAGAGATTGGTGACTCATGTTGGTGACCGCAATAGCTTTCACAATAGGGCACTAAAGGACTGTGATGATCTATTAAAACAAGATCAGTCTATCCGTGCAGCCTTGCATAGACAAAGTGAAATGGAAAAGAATGAGCATCTCATCCGCTTAAACGTTGCAATTGATGTTTGTCGACACTTGTTGCATCAAGGACAGTCTTTCCGTGGCCATGATGAGTCAAAAGATTCTGAAAATAAAGGAAATTATAAGGAGATGATTGACTACACTATTAAGCAGAATGATGTTGTTGCCAAGGCTTTCAAAAATGCTCCAGATAATAATCAAATGACGTCTCCAAAAATCCAGAAAGATATTGTTGAGTGCTTTGCAAAAGAAATGTTAGGTTATATGATGGAAGAAATTGGCAATGGTGTGACAAGCTTATTGGTAGATGAGTGTAGAGATGTTTCCGACAAAGAACAAATGGCAGTAGTTCTTCGGTATGTTGATAAATGCGGGCTGGTCCAAGAAAAGTTTGTCGGTGTTGTTCATGTGGAGGAGACAACAGCTTCTCATCTCAAGTCTTGCATAGACTTCTTATTTTCAGAACTTGGTTTAAGTCTAAAGCAAGTTAGAGGCCAAGGATATGACGGAGCAAGTAACATGTCAGGTGAGTTTAATGGTTTACAAGCAAAAATTGTGAGTGAGAATAAATCAGCATATTATATACATTGTTTTGCCCATAAACTCAACTTGGTTGTTGTGGCTATTGCGAAGAACGTATTTGATGTTGGAGATTTCTTTGATATGATCTCAGTTTTGTTGAATGTTGTGGGAGCATCTTGCAAGAGAAAAGACCAACTTAGAGAACACCATCGAGAAGAATTAAGGAAAGCAATTGGTTGTGGAGAGATTGCTACAGGAACTGGACTAAATCAGGAGCTGTCACTTCAAAGACCAGGTGACACTCGATGGAATTCCCATTATAAAACATTGTTGGGTTTGTCAAAGATGTTCTCGTCGGCGGTTAAAGTATTAGAATATATTGAGAAAGATGGTACGGATTCTGGAAAGAGGCGCCAAGCTAATGGTCTTCTCAAATACTTCCAAACTTTTGATTCCGTATATTTCTTACAAATGATGATGATGATGATATTAGCTTTCACAAATGGGCTATCAAAAGCCTTACAGAGAAAGGATAAAGATATTGTAAATGCTGTTTCAGATGTGGAATCCACTAAGCGGGAACTAGAAAAGCTTAGAACAAATGAGGGGTGGAATTCTCTTATGGAGAAGGTAACTTCGTGAGAAGCATGGCATAACCATACTCGATATGAAAAATGACTATGTGAACCCAAAGAAACCAAGACAGAAGACCGGCATTAACAATGAACATCATTACCGGGTTGATTGTTTCTTTGCCGTTCTGGATATGTTAGGAAAAGAGTTCCATGATAGATTTAACGAGGTAAATTCCGAGTTGCTTCGATGTATGTCCGCTTTGAGTCCAAGTGATCTATTTGGTCAGTTTGATAAGGAGAAGTTGGTGAAGTTAGCTAAGTTTTATCCTGATGACTTCAATCATAAAGAGATGGTGACTCTCGAGCATGAACTTGCTCTCTATATAGACAATATACTGCATGATACAAGGTTTGCTAACCTGGACAGTATTGGTGATTTAGCTAAACTCATGGTTGATACAAGGAAGCATCTCTCATATCCTTTGGTGTTTAGGCTTTTAAAGTTAGTACTAACACTTCCTGTTGCCACTGCCACCGTAGAGAGATGTTTTTCAGCTATGAAGATTGTAAAGAATGCTTTGCGTAACAAAATTGGTGATGATTACTTGAGCCATAGCATGATTTGCTATGTGGAAAAGGGATTTATGGAGACCGTTACTAATGAAGTGATTGTTGATCGTTTCCATAAGATGAAAAAGCGCCGCGGGAGAGATGAAATGTAATAACTTAATATCTTACACTTCGGTCTCTGTTTATCACCTTCATTAATATTTTCATAGATGATCCTAACATGTGTGTTCCATTTGCAGGTAACAACATTTATCTGGAACACAAATAATATTCACCATTTTACAACCTATGAACTATTTGGATATCTGTCCTGTCTTTTTGTCCAAAAAGGTTTGTTTTGTTTTAGTGAACTTGTCATATTGCTATCGGATGAATTATTTATAAATTATGAGAAGACTGCTATATATATATCAAATTTGAATTTTTATATGCTTACGTACTAGTGATTTTTTTAGTAAAAAAAATATTGGTCATTTTTCTATACATGTGTGCCCCCAGTCCCTTTTTTCCCTGGGTCCGCCCCTGTGTTAGGAAAAGGCATTTCATTTATTGGTTCTAAAGAGGCTAGTGTTGCTTTATCTTCTCTTTTCTTCTCAGGTTTAGGTGGTGGATCATACTTGACCGGTCCCTCTTTTGGACCTTTAATATGTTCCGTAAAAGCTTTAACAACTTGTAACATAAGATCTGAATTCAAGTAAAGCTCCTTAGATAATTCTTTAACATGGCCTTTTTTATTATAGTCATGAATACAATCATGTTCTATTTCTACGCCTCCTTCACTTCCTAGACCAAAATTCTATGAAACTCTATGATCACGAATTCTATTAAGTAAAGCCGAAGCTTTAGGTATAGAAAGATTCATAAAGGCTCAGTGAAAGAGTCTAGTTCAATTTTATTAGATTCAATTAAACCGCCATAAAAGATATGCAATAAATACCATTCAGGTAAATCATGATGAGGACATAGACGTAGTAAATCTTTAAATCTGATATAAGCTCTTACTAGTCCTTCATTAAAACTGTTTTTCTAAGTCATTATAAGACGCCTGATTCTAAAAGATTTTGACAAAGGGTAATATTTTGCTAGAAATTCACAGGCTAGATTATCCCAAGTAGTAGTGGCTTCAAGTGGTAGAGATCTATACCATGAGAGAGCTGTACTAGTCAAAGTCTGACTAAATTTTTTTAACTCTTACCTCATCGGCGGTATATCCCGTTAATAGAAAAGTGCCACATATATCTTTGAAGCATGCAATATGTTCATATGGATCAGGATCTTCTTGATCTCTAGTAAATTGCTTCTTATGTAGAATACTAAGTAGTAGAGGATTTATTTCAAACCCCCTTATCTTCACATTGGAGTTGTCTATTTTATAAATATCGTAGGGCTTCCCAAAGCAGTTGAGTGGGTTAGCACTAGTCATATGCTCAAAATCTATCATGTTGGTGGAAACCTATAACTTAAAACAAAATTTAGCAAGACAAAAATAAATAAGTAAAAATTAAAAGACCTACAACGCTTAGCTCCTCGACAACGGTGCCAGAAAAAGCTTGATGACTGCAAGTGCACAAATCGTTTGTAGCTAGTTTCGAAATAAAGATATTGATCCCACAGGGAGTAAGAGTTTGAAGTCTAATAACTCTTGAAATAAATATTACGATAGAAATGCTAGATTAAGTTCTAATTAACAAGATAAAATACGAGTATTGTGTAAAAGGGTGTTTTTGGGTTTTAGGTATAAGAGCAATAATAAAGTAAAACAAAATAACATAATACAGAAAGTAAGTATTGCGTATATAAGAAAGATTGGAACTGTAATAGGGAAAAAGCATTCTCAGGGAGTAACGGATATACCACGTTCTCAACTATGTATGTGTGGGAGAAACTCCGTATTTGGACAATTAGGCAGCAACCGCTGCTCACATCATCCTCATAACCACAACAGTCAGCAATCGACACCAATCGAGTTACTGTGCTATTAAGGAACGTAATCCTGTAGGACATATCCCATGGCATGAATAGTGTTCCATGAGTTTTCTCGGTTTCCCAAGTTGATACGTAAGGGGTGCCAACAGCTTTGTAGTCACTGTAAGTGCTAGCACGCCTCCGTCTACCAACTAGTAGTTCCCTCCATCAAGTCCCCGCGAGAGGCAAATATTGAGCGGCCGACTTCTCTCAACATCAAGATGTAGGGAATCTAACACATGGTCACAACGATGAATATTATAATAGACTTTATCTTATTTTAATCTCATACTAGGGTTTCTCTATCTCCCTAATAACTAATGATCTACTCAGACATGGAGGCAATCAACATCATGGCAATGGTAATGGAAATAATCATAGATGAATAGTACTTGTATAAATCCACAACGAGTACGGGAATTACAACAAGATCTAGACAAGGATGTAGATGTGATGGATGGAGTTGGTGGTGATGCAGCGGTGGATGATGAAGATCGATGCCTTAGCCTCCCGGATCTGCGCAGGGCGAAGATGAATCCTTGTGGATGAGTTCCCCCTCCAGATGCCTTCCGGAGATGAGGTTTCTACGATTTTTGGGTGTTCCGTATATCGTCTCTTCGAACCAATTGCACGGGGTAAAACTATTTGACGAGGCGGAGACGGCGCCAACTATACGGTCAGAGCTATATGGCCGGAAAATTTGCTCCCGCTGTATAGTTGGTCATTGAACCTTCTGCCTCCCTTTTTTGCTTTTGGTTTTCTTCTGGTATTATTAATATTTATCAAATAAGCGATTTACGTTGTTTTTAACTCTTTTTCTTCACAGTACAACTACTCCAAGAATTATATCCATTGGATCCATCATCTGTCCTGATCCTAGTGAAAACAGACATAAAATATGTGCACGAGCGCCGTAAAATAGCAAGATTCTACATCTATAATACAAAATAATAATATAAAACATGATGCAAAAGCACTCATCATACCTAAGGAAGGGTGACTTAGAGTAATAAGGCCAATGATGCATGTGAAAAAAATAGTACGCCTCTCCAGAGTGTATAAAACATGACATATTACTCCCTGTTATAGGAAAGATCTATAGTTGCAGTGTAGAAAGAAACTCCATAAAGTTGTAACAACACGTGAAGGTGACGGATATATATTTTTCTAAAAAAACTTCACTTTTTAGGAAAACCGTTCTCAAAATTGCACAAGTCTAGGATGTCTGATCCACAACTATAGTTAGGGCATCAAACACCCAAATAGGTATAACTTGTTGAGTACGCTCGTTCTCATCTTTATCTTTTTAACCCTTACTTAGACTATGAGAATTTCAATGATGAAACTAATGAAAATTGAAAGACGAAGGCGAAATCTACTGCGAGGACCTAGATCTTTCAAGAGCCATTGAAGTCATAGACTAGTCTACCGAGTTGAAGACGAAGATGAAGAAGCATCATCAGAAGCGTGTGTAGATTAAAAAGAATAGATGAACAAAGCAGCATGGAATTACCTTAAATAAGTTGCCGAGCTCAAATGATACTAAGTTTAGTGGTACCATTGATTTTCAAGATAGTTAGCTTGAATTTGTATTCGTCCCTAAATCCTCATTAGACCAAGAAGGATCTCGATACTGTTGTACATTTTTAATTGATAATAACAAACATGTACAAGTTAATGAACCCACAATGTTTCTATTGTAACACTTTGAATGATATAATATTTACGAAATACCATTTCGTGAGTTATTATGTCAATTCTACCAGAAATAAACATTTTTGAATGAAACTTCTATGGCATGACAAACCAAAAGACATCGTCCATGTGCAATCGTTTAGAATGTGTGTCACCGAATCATGCATGTAATTACTACCCCGTTTCAATGAACAAGACACATATTTCTTTTTGAAAAATTAAACTACGTAAAGTTAAGATTAAATCATTAACATGTGCAATAAAAAATCAATATTGTTAACATTGTGAAATGTATTTTTATATGATATATGTTGTACTAAAGTTGTTTATAGTTTTTTCTAAACTTATGGTCAAATTTGCATAGCTTAACTTTAAAAAAAATATATATAAACGAAGGGAGTACCGAATTAAGTTTATGGTTACACTTAGTGGAATAAGTACAGTAAGTGCATTCTATTTTATAATATTTAGCACAATGCATTGTTTTCTCACAAATCTAGCCAAATCTTTCTAGTTCCTTCGATTCAAATTAATGTTTTCAAATTTGTTTAGATTCGGATGTATCTAGCACTAAAACATGACTAGATACATTCGAATCTAGATAAATCCGAGAACATTAATATTAATATAGATCTGAGTGACTACACTAAATTTAGCACACTTTGCAGCGTATCTTTTACGATCTCAAAAATAAAAGTAGCACATCTTTTTTGAATGGCAATTAATTCTCCATTTTTCTAAAACGTGCTACTATATGCAATGAATGGTTGGTGGGGGAGCACCGGAGCATTAGATACCTTCCATTTTTGTGAAAAAGTCTGTTGTCAAGACCATAGCATGACCAGCCACCGTTGGATGGTTCCGGAGGCCGAACGTTCCCATCTACACCGTCCATTCGCCCCTCCCCTGTGGCGTCTCTTCGCACTCGCAGAGTGTGTCAGAGGCTAGCTTAGCCACCAGTTACTCGCTTTCGCTCGCTCCCGTAATTTGGACGAGCTGTCAACTGTCTCTTCCCATTCGCCTTCCAACCCAGACGCAAAACCCCCAACCATGCCGCACCCACGCCCTCGCACCGCCTTCCCCACCGCCGCCGCCGTCGCCGCCCAGGGTCTCAGCGTCGACCAGGTCGACCCCGACCACCTCAGCTTCCTGCAGCACGTCCGCCCCGACGGCAATTCCTACGCCGTCAAGCTCCCTGCCAGCGGCGCCTCCCCTCCCGTCACCGTCAGGTACGAGGCGGGGACGGCTGCCGCCAATGGCGAAGCCCAAATCGGCCCCGACCCCTCCCCGGCCCCGGCAGGAAGCGACCGCGTGGTGAAGCAGGAGATCCCGCCCGCGGACGCCCTCCCGTGGTATGAGACCGCGACCATGGACGAAGAATTACGCCAATTCTGGAGGCAAACGCGCATAGAGAATGGCATACTGGTGCTCCAGGTAGGAGAAGACAAGGTCCTCCGCTACATGGTGGACGCTGGGCCAGTTCGACTCAGTGACATAGCTGATGGGGCACAGAAGAAGGGTGGGGAGGAAGTGGCCGCCGTTGCTGCTTTGGGGGAGGATGGCGACGGCGTTGGGGAGGAGAAGAAGAAGGTGGCGGCGATCAGGACGGATGGGCCTGTGCTGGAGCCTCGTGTGCGCGATTCCCCTGCGCCTTGGCAAAAAAAGGTAAAGATCCCTTTTATTTTCCCCTCTCGAGCTAAATGATGCAGCGTCTCTAAAACAGAGCATGCATATGTTGTACCTGGGCAGAAGGTGGAACAGGGCCAGGAGGAGAAGGCTGTAGTGAAATGTGGTGATGAGAAGATGAAGGTGGTGAATAGAGAAGATAAGATGTTGAACGAGCTGTCTGTGGGAACACTGAATACTGTGAACACAGGGACAAAGTTTAGTGATGGACTTGATTCTAAGGCGCACATTGCTTCGGTGAGAATCTCCTGTACCTGTTACTTTCCCCCCAGTCTGCACTCTTTGGCTAACAGATTATGAGGAGTAAACATACGTTTTCAGCAGTGAGCAATGCATTTTTATGGTTTATATACTTGTGGCTGTCGTACATATGCCACATAAGCCTACCAATATGCTAGTATGTCTTGTACCAATGTGCCTGCTGGATGTAGATGATCCGTGAACATGTCTGAAAACTACAATAATACTAATTTCGAGTCACATTATTTCTGAATAAATGAATTTTGGTGTGCGCTTCTTAAAGAGGAAGGAGCATTCATTGCATTTTGCCGCCATCCAATTTGAGAAAATATGATCAACCTTAGTCCCTCACACTTACCTTTTTTATCAGTTGTTAATTTAATAGTTTTTCACAAGGAAATGCATGTTGACTCAGCTTATTTTCTGATTGAAATGCCATGATATTGAGAAAATCAAGCTGATATAGTCCCTTGCCAGGGGGTTATGTCTACTGGAATAGCATGTGTTTGTTTGTAGTAGTAGTATTTTGCTAGTCAAAGGGGTAGGCTGTAGGGGATATGGTCATTTTACCCAATACATGGTACTTCCAGATTTACTTTACAAACTATTTCATGCACACATCTCTTTCATATTTTGAGCATACTTCTTTTCCTTATGGCATTCTAAAAGATGGTATGTGTCTATTTCTGACCAATCTGCATTTTTTATAACATCGTTGTGTGTTTTCCTTTTTCTTCTTTCAAAGTTTCAATTAATGAATTAATATGTGATCCTGCTTTTTGTCGCACTTCCAGCCTGATAACAGAAAGCCACAACTTCGAAGATCTCCTCGGCTTATGCTCCGTTTGCCTGAAAATGGTCATGAGTAGACTCTAGAGTAACGTCTACTTTGGGAGAATAGAAACAGATTGCTTTATTTCACAATATTTTCCTTTATCTTGTTTGAAATTCTTGAGATACATACCATGGATTTGCTGGTTCTCTAATTTTACAATCACCTAGTCGAACTATCTAGCAGCTATTGCATATGCTACTTCTAGGTGTTGCCTTTTTTATTAAATTACCAATGCCATCATAGAGAGGGGCTTTGGTCTTGGTATACAGTTTCATCCAATGCATGTGCAAAAAGAGAAACAATACATATCTGTGTGTGTGAACCTGTTGATATCTGGCTCTGATCTTCACATGGTACAGTTGAGATGGCGTAATTGACTTGATTTTTCTGTTTTCTTCTCTCTTTTGCTATACTTGATAAGCTGATAGCCCCTGCATGCTATGCATTGTTTGATTTGATAATCGGACACAAAAACAGGCTAATCCTAGTTGGCAGGATTCTTTTCACCCCCTCCCCCTCCATTGGGAAAAATTGGGTTTAGTTTGACTACAAATTTTGTTCTAAAATAATTTATTAGTAGTTAAGAAGTATCAGTCATAAGAAATTGATTTTGTGTATCATTACCATATTATCAATTTTGTGTAACATAATCACAATGTTATAAGTAGACAAGTATGAAGTTGAGGTTATATTTTGCCCCATGTGGATTACCCTATTGAAAAACTGGACTTTGGAGGGTATATTTGTGAAAAAAGGGTATGCCCAAATATGTATAAATTGATGGTAAAACCATGGTAACATTCAAAATCTATATACAACAACTGCAACCAAGCCTTTTGTCGTAAGCAAGTTGGGTAGGCTAGATATGAAACCCAAACAGAAATTAGTGAAACGTGCAAGTCAAGCAACAACTAGAGAAAAGTGCAAGCCAAGCATAAACTAGTGGAAAGTGCAAGTAAATAAAAGAGAAAAAGAGTAAATCAAGGTTCAGGCACATGGATTTCTGATTTCCATGCAACCCTATCAAAAGCCAAATCTCTAGGTACATTCCAGCCCTTCAGATCCCTTTTAACTGACCCTCATATCAACTTTGGTCGCCCTCTACCCCTCTTTACATTATCGATACCCCTTAGGATCCCACTATTAACCGGTGCTTCTGGTGGCCTCCGTTGGACATGTCCAAACTATCTCAATCTGTGTTGGACAAGCTTCTCTTCAATTGGCGCCACCCCTACCCTATCACGTATCACTTCATTCCTAATCCAATCTTTTCTTGGCCACACATCCACGTTAGCATACACATCTCTACGACACTCATTTGTTGGATGTGTTGCTTCTTAGTGGGCCAACATTCTGCTCCATAAAGCATGCAGGTCTGATTTCCGGTCTATAAAACTTACCTTTTAGCTTTTGTGGTACCTTGTCACATAGGATTCCAAATGCTTGTCGCCGCTTCATCCATCCTGCCTTGATCCTGTGGCTAACATCCTCATCGATACCACCATTGCTTTGCAGCATTGATCCCAAGTATCGAAAGGTGTCCCTCTTAGGCACTACTTGCCTTCCTAGAACCCATGTGTCCTCGCATCTAACGCCGCTAAAGTTGCACCACATATACTCAGTCTTTGTCCTACTAAGTCTAAACCCCTTGGATCCAAGGGCTGCCTCCACAACTATAGTTTCCTATTGACGCACACCCTACTCTCATCTACTAGGACCACACCATCAGCAAAAATCATATCCCAAGGAATATCTCCTTGTATGTCCTTAGTGATCTCATCTATCACCAAGTCAAAAATGTATGGGATTAAAGCTGAACCTTGATGTAGTCCTATAGTACTTGGGATGGTATCGGTCTCACTATCTCGAGCACGAGCACTTGTCACAACATTCGTGTACATATCTTTGTTAAGGGAAATGTACTTTGTTGGAACTTTGTGTTTCTCTAGTGCCCACCACATGACCATCCTTGGTATCTTGTCATATGCCTTCTCCAAGTCAATGAAAACCACATGTAGGACCTTCTTCTGCTCCCTATATCTCTCCATAAGCTTGCGAAGTAAGAAAATTGCCTATGTAAGTTGATCTCACAAGCGTAACACCATATTGATTTTTAGTGACATTCGTCACTCTCTTCAAGCGATGCTCATTGACTCTCTCCCAAAGCTTCATAGTATGGCTCATAAGCTTAATTCCCCTGTTATTAGCACACCTTTGGACATCTCCTTTATTCTTGAAGATGGGTACGAATTACTTTTCCTCCACTCATTGGGCATCTTGTTTGATTGAAATATGTGGTTGAAAAGTTTAGTTAGCCATACTATCGCCATGTTTCCAAGGCATCTCCACACTTCAATGGCAATATCATCGGGACCCATGACCTTCCCTCCTTTCATCTTTTGCAGGGTTTCCTTAACATCAGCCTTCGGATGAACCGCCTGCTGGTGTTGTCAAAGGACTCATCCAACTCGGCGTAATGCTCTCATTCCCATCATTGAACAACCCGTCAAAATAATCTCTCCATCGCTTCTTGATATCCTTGTATTTCACTAGAACTCGATTGGCCTCGTCCTTGATGCACTTCACTTAGTTGAGGTCCCTTGTTTTCCTCTCACGAATTCTTGCCATCTTGTAGACGCCCATTTTGCCTTCCTTTGTGCCTAGTTTCTCATATAGCTCGCCATAAGCCTTCCCTCTAGCTTCGCTCACCGCTCGCTTTGTGTTCTTCTTCGCTTCTTTGTACTTCTCCATGTTGCTTGTGCTTCTATATTGATATCAAGTCTTGTAGTACTCATCTATCTTGATAGCCTTTTGGACCTCCTCATTCCACCACCACGTGTCCTTAGGCTCCTTTTTCTTACCTTTCGCCACCCCAAGCACCTCCCTAGCTATCTTCCAAATGTGCGTCGCCACCTTTACCCACATGCTCTCAGCATCTCCATCTTCATTCCATGGCCCTTCCGCTATCATCCTCTCCTTAAAGGTCAACTAGGCTTCCCCTTTGAGTTTCCACCATTTTGTACTCGTGATTCGGCACATTTGTTCCGCTGAACATGAGTGGAATCTAAACTCGATCACCACAAGCTTATGTTGCACCACAACACACTCTCCAGGTATCACCTTGCAGTCCAAACAAGCTCGCCTATCCAACCTCCTAGTAAGGAAAAATCAATCTGGCTAGTGTGTTGGGCGCTTTTAAAGGTTACTAGATGAGATAGCCTCTTCCCGAAGAGGGTGTTAGCTACCAACAGGTCGTACGCTACGGAAAAATCTAAAATGTCCTTACCCTCCTGATTTTTACCACCCAACCAAAAGCCCCCATGCACCCCCTCAAACCCCGTGTTAGTTGTACCCACATGACCATTGAGATCTCTTATGAAGAGCTTTTAATTTGTGGGTACGCTACTAACCAAACCCTCTAGGTCCTCCCAAAATTGCCTCTCTATGCTCATGTCGAGCCCAACTTGTGGGGCATAAGCACCGATGACATTCAAGACAAGATCCCCTACGACTACCTTGACTAGGATTAACATCACGATAGGTAGAATTTCCTATGGATAGGAAATTCAAAATCTATATAAATTATATTTTTAATCCACAGGTAAACATAACGACATTGCGAGTGGCCTTCCTCGCATCTAGGGCCTCTATGATTCATATGATTCGAAAAACGCAGGAATCAGAAAAAACATGGAAATTGGATGTCACGGCAGTCCTTTAGAAAAATTTCCTATGATATCCTACAATTAAACAAGTTATATAGGAAAAATTGCAAGAGGAATGTATTCATAAGGAATCTCTTTGAATCAAATCGGTTAACCTGCAGTCATCTGGTACAGTATCTGATTTCTGTGCGTAAGAACCAATACCGTTGGCAAGATTGTACCAAATGGCTTATACATATGGTACAGTAGGCCATAAACTTAAACGCACACAGTTTGCAGTCATGCCCTTCATAGAAGAAAGTGTCTTGTTATGTACTTCCGACACGGACATACTACAACATTATGATAGTTCTGTTTCTTAGTACCACACTGCAAACCATTCTAAAATGCAGGCGTAGTGGGTGCTACTGGCTACAATGCAGACCTGGAAGCGGCTTGCATAATCATACTTACATAACTCTACTTGCATAATCGTACGAAACCACACAGAACATAATAAACATTGACCTGTAGCACTGACGAGGCCAGAATGGATACAAGGGGTGGCTTGAGCGGAGCTTACGTGTAGCTCTCCAAGTAGGATTTCTTTCTGTACTTTGAAAACAAATAAGGATGTTGTTTAGTTTGAAGCAAAAGATTGTTAAATCTGGTCCCGACATTTAGCAGAATTAGTTAGTATTTTACATGTGCCATATTTTGCAAGTTTTGCTCATGATCTCATGCAATTTATTGTTCTTACCTTTCTTTTTTAGTGAGACAATTCCAGACTGTTATCATTGCCATATATTGGCTATACGGATGTTGGCATAAATATGCAGGACAAAAGCAGAACAACTTGAGTGGCTGCTTGACAATTGCTAGTTTGGCGATTTAGGGCTTAGGCTACCAAGTTTGATAGAAACACACCCTAAATCCATACCGCAGAACAGTGGCGTACCCAGAAGCATCTCAAAGCCTGGGAAAACACTAAATTGAGGTGCTTAAGAAGCCCCTTTTTCTAGACAAATCGCCAAAGAAAATCATATGACATACGGCGTGGGCTGGAGGGATGGTAGAACTGCCCCTAAGCAGAAGTAACATATTGATATTAAGTGCATGAAATAATTAACTGTATAATCCTCCTTTTATAATATGTTTTTCATTAAAATCCAACCAAACAGTTGGACTTCCATAAGACATCGCTCGGGGGTACAAGATAGTTGGTCCACCCTAGAGGCTTAAAACATAGCCCTTTAAATTTATACCAGGTATTCATTTTTGTGACACTTAAGTATGCTTATATGTGTAATGTCCACTAAAAGTAGTCCTGTGAGTGCAGTATGTGACTTGAAAACCTGCAGCCGGTATGGTGGCGACTCGACTTTTAACACATTGGCCGCACCCAAGTTGGTAGTTCTTGGACCTGCTTGGGTGCACATTCCTTAATTATCGAGTGTTAGAGTTCTGGCCCAATTAGGAAGGTATAGAGTTGAAATGTCACTCTTAGAAATGCCTCTTGGAAGATTAGCATCAGATCCATTCCCTATGTGGTATAATAGGTGCCCACCAATCCACCATAGCCTTGCTGCCAAGTTATATTTTTGCCATCCTCCATGTAGAGTTAGAGTTCAAGTTCACGACTCCAATCATTCTGGTGTGACAACAAAAGGATAGTTTCTGTTGGATTCGAGAAAAATAAGGATGCATCATGACACAACTTCAGTTCAACGATGCATGCATTTATGAGCGTATCTGCATATAAGAATAGGAGAGTTATCCGTTGAATATGGAAATCTGGACAAATACTGCTACCAGATACCTGCAACATTTCAGCATAAGTTTAGGTAGCGTAGCCACGTGGATTTGGGAGCGGAAAAAAGGAAAGACATATTTTACAATGGTAAAGACATGAGCACACTAACAGTAAGATCAAGGTCAACAAAATAAAAGGAAAATTCTTCGTTCTTACCGTATTGTGCATATCGGATTTGCTCACTTAGTTGTTTCTATAGACCCTGATTTGTATGTGTAGTTTGAAGAAGTCACCAAACGTGCCGTCATCCATAAGAGTCCAAGTAGATTTTTTATTAAGAAATCAGTACACATAAATCACATTCTTATGCATTGTGTTTCTTATTGCGCATAATCTTTTGAGAAGAATAAACCCTAACCACTATAATTGGGTTGAATCTTCCATGATTCATTTCTCAAAAGAATCTAGGATTCGGTTATAGATCTTTAGGTTTAAAGTTATCATTCAAATACTATTTTGTTATATTTGTAATCATAATTGTATGTGAGAATTTTGTAAATCCTATTCCCTTTCAATCTCACCATCTGTTATATACATAATGATCAAACAATTATTCTACATAGTCGTGAATCATCATTCATTACAAATTTTTTTACAGGGATTTTATGGTGTTGTATGGCCTACACATATTATGGAGAGGCCAAAATCATCCTTCAAGGAAAAGTTGCTGCGTGATCTCAGAAGACCATGTTCCCTGGTAGAATATGAGAAACTACTTCGTGAAGCTAGTGACCGCCTTCCGGCAACAAAGAGAAGGCAGACACGCAGAGGCGTGAAGTACTACAACTCTTCACATGAAACGAATAAATCATATTTTGATTCTCACCCAGGTCTGCTTGCTTACTTGTACATTTACTTTGTCCTTTGATCAATTGGTCTTTTGTAATGACTTTCCTACTTATTTTTTTTGTAGAAATATATTTCTGGTAATTATTGCAATCATCTGGCTAAAGTAATTTTTATGCATAACATGTATGTGTCAGAATTATTTTTCCATTCTTAATAAACAGTTTGCCTTGTTATTTATGAAACACTTTGTAGTTGTCTTTGGTCGCAATAGTCATTTTCCTTTTGAAACTTTGCAAAGCAGCTTTGTGCTTTTTCTGTGGTATATTATTTACAGGCTTGTTAAATAAGTATATGCCAAAAGTAGCTTATTGATGGGATTCGTTGAATCTCTCTGGTGTAGTGGTGGATATACGCTTTCCACAGATACACTTGAATCCGCTGTAAGCTTAGCAGGACTGCAACAGAAAAAGCAATGTGTCCCTTGTACGCTTAGCAGGACTTCAAAAGATACATTGGTGAGTGGGGCAGCTTGTGGCGCGCCAGTCGATCAGAGGTCAAACCACGGTTCTGGCAGGCGAGCCAGGCGCGGAAGTGAACCTCATTTGGTGCCCAGGTGCGCCAGGTGAGCCGCCACAGCAGGCCAGCAGGGACATCTCGGGATTGTGTCAAGTAGCAAGATTTGGACAAGTAGTTGCCATTTTCACAAAAGAAATTGTGGGGGGCATTTCCATAATTGTGTTGTATATATTTTCCTGTAATACTTTTATCTTCTCCGAGAAAACACAGAAGTGTGTATCTAGATGCATTAATAGAATTGAAGTTTTTATACAAGCCTTAGAGGCAACAGCCTAGCCGTGCAAGGCAACACAGTTACATTATTCTTAGTGTTGACATCATATGAAGCCCAGCTGCCCAGGCACCCATATGAACTTTCCTCAGACTCGATAGTTGAGGCAGGGTTCTTAATTTCTGGCCTCTCTGCCTGTACGGCACACACATATTCAGTTGCGAGTTCGATCAGCAAGGAGACCCCTTTTGCTGAGCTGAAGGTGTCCCCGTGACAGTTGTCTTCAGGCGGTCCACTAAATCTTTGCTGACCATTGAGGTTGTCGGTACCAACCATTATCCTGTAATGCTAGATTTCCAATGCTGCATGTCCTCTGTAGGCCTGACATAGTGAGTTGTGGAGTACTGATAATGAATAGGCTGTGTTGACTCAACAATCGAGTAGCTTAACTTTCAGCACATGTCCAAAGGTTATAGTGCCATGATGGGATTACCAAATAAAATGTCCAGCAGATTGTTTGCTGTAATAGATTACTTTGTTTTGCTTGAGGAGTTATCTTTCCCGAATAAGAAGAGAAAGTAGTAGCCAATCATATTGATATCTAATTTGAAATAATGCTGTTTGTGTGTGATTAAGAAAACTTATTTTCTCTAACATGTGGATTTACATGTCGTAGTACTAATTAAATGTTTTTTTTTTCATATTTAACTCCAGATTTTGAGAAACAAGTACGAACCACCAGCTATCCCAATCAGTTAGCTCTGTTGCGTGGATTTTTCTTCTGGTTGAAGGTAACCTCATCATATTTATTTGTATTTTTATAACTTTTTTTTTGCAAATAAGTGCATAGTGTCCTGCTTCTAACAATAATGGCTACATTTTTTTGTTAAAGAACTCAATACATTTTTTTTGTATTTTTTTTTGTTCATGGAGGCAGCCCGATATTGAGCTGTTAAAGCTCACACTGGTTATGGTACCAATCATAGTAAATTAGTTTATTTGCATCATTCATTTACCGCATCTTCTTACTGGCATGGAGTAGCAAAGTACTAGCAGCTACAGTGCAGCAGCAAGAGTTTTTGCTGCTAATTCTGAATATTTATTGGTGCAAACCTATAACGGGGTAACTAACGTGATGAGAAGGGCCAGGACAGCACATCATGGTAAACGAGGAGTGGGGGACTTAGGAGAAGGAGGAAACCATGGGTTGGAAGGAAGAACCTTGGGGAGACACTAGATTGATTCCTTCAGATTGCCTAATTGTTAATAGCACGTGGAAGCTCCCTATATACTCCAGATGGACTTCCCTAATAAATGACTAACTCCCTTACAACAGTATATTTCCGTTATGTTATAGTTTAGGCCGATGCTCCCCCCTAACTCGTGTCCCTAACAATTTTCTCTCTTTGTTTGCAGAATGTCACGGATGAGGACCAATTCAGGCCATGGAGAGATGATTTCAGACAGTACTCAATTATTCCTCGTGAATGAGATTAGCCACAGAACAACAGAAGGGCGATCCTTTCTCGATTAGAGAAACTGAGGTTTTCCACTGCCCAGTCTAGGTTTCATCTCAACTTTGGCACATCGTTGTTCGTCCTGTTTAATGACATTAGGCTCAGAAGTGTTGAAGCCTCAGTTTCCCTTTCCGAATTAGTTTGGTCTGCAGTGTGCTGTTATACTGGTTGCTATCCTTATTTTGTCAGCAAATCTTGGAGAACTGATGACACAAGAAACTAGTTATATATGGAAGGTTTATGGACTACCAAGACGTTGTCTAGAGAAAATATACTCTTAATTTTGAATGGAAGGTTTATGGAAGACTATTGTTTTTGTATATGTGCAACTGCAATCTTAATTTTTGGAATGCTCTGGTTCATGCTTCTTTCTTATGGAAGAGCAAGTGTGTACAACTATTTGAATGGGGGAACCCATTGTGTTACATACAGACATCTCTATTTTACATCTGGGATCTGGCTGGTGTTGAATTTGATGCGGGGTTTGCCCATGCTGAAATTGAGCACTCTGGACCTCATGTTGTACTTGATCTCCCCGTCATAGAGAAGCTTGCGGATGTAGTGCTCGAGATCAGAGCCGATCAAGCGAAGCGTGTACTCGGACAGTGGAGCTCCCTGGGTAACAGCAGCACAAATCAATTCAGGTCAGTCCTACACTCCCCACTGTCTCAGTAACTAACTGTTGCTACGATGCTATAGAATTTTGCTAGTACTACATGAATCTGGTTTCAGAAAAATATCCTACATGTAGCAGAAAGCAGAAAAACATGGAAAAGTTTCAGTTTTGTCACGTGTTTTGGTACTGTAGTAGTTTTGTTTACCTCGTAGTGGTCGACAAGGTCCTGGAACTCGTTGTAGACCATCTGGCAGGTCTCGTCGGTCCAGACGAACTCCTGGGTGGGGTCGAGCATGAGCGTGAGCTTGTCCGTCTGCGTCTGGTCGAAGGCGTTGGTCTCCGGGTCGATGTACGCCGCGTAGATGCGCACGTGCCGCGTCGTGCAGCTCAGCCACTGGCTGCCGTACTCCCGCCCCATGTTCTTGCTCTCCGCCAGCGGCTGCCGCGGCAGCGACTGCGCGTTTGCCTTCGCCGGCGCCGCCTGCTCCTCCTCCTGCGGCGTCGGTGGCACGTCCGCCGCCGCGGGCTCCTCCTCCTTCACCTGCTGCTCCTGCTGCTGCTGGGCTCGCACCGGCAGGAACCTGACGCTGCGTGTGGGTTTCAAGCTCGGTGACCGGCTCTGGAGCGCGAACTTCGCCGCTGGGGAGAGGAACGACGAGGCCGCCGCGGTCGCCATGAATGATGTGGTGTGGTCGTCTGCTCTCCCTGTAGCTCCCTCTCTGCCTTTGCTTGGCTGGACAGTGAGTGATCTTCTCGTTTCGATGTCTGGCTGTGTTTGCAGCTGCAGCGCGCGCCGTGTGTACCTGTATGCGGCTCGTGTGGATAAGGGCTGTTTCCCGGCTTTGTTTGCCATGGGCTGAGAAGGCTAGTTGGGCCTGCTGGGCTGACAAGTATATATGGCTTGCGTTGCAGCACAAAGGCACGCGTTTCCATGTCACACGGATAGTTGTCCTAAACAAAAGTCACACGGATGACGCCATAGTAAATCCAACGTTACTTGAGAGAACTGTAATGTGCCTTTTAAACTACACATGTGAGCTGATGATGAGTGACGTTGTAACTTCACATGTGCGTCCATGCTGAAAAAGAAGAAGCAACGCCACCTTTTTTTTTTTAGCTAGGCCAAAGGACCGGACATGCAACGTAGTGAGGGCGAAGCAAAGGAGGTGACTTTAGCTTAGCCGCGCCAGATCCCAGACCCTGTTGCTACGACTTTTAAGTAGTCATTCTGGACACTGCGATCTTTACATCATAATCCTCTCATGCACAATACATTATTTGTACGTCTGTACTGTACATCATCGTAATATTTACCCTGCTGTATGTGAAAAGCACGCAGAAAATGTGGTTGCATTTCAGGCACACATGCATATTTTTTTTATGTATGCAAGAAATCCCCATTGGTCACAACAAATGGTTGAGAAGAATCATCGCATGCATGCAGCATGGAACAAACTTGTGCAGCAAACATAGAAAACATTAGCAACATGAATGCGACGTTTGCGACAAGACATGCACAAAGTTTACAACATTTATGAATGTAGTGTATACAACACCGTAAAATTACAAATCACTCAACTTTATTTTATAGCACCGTGTTCATGGGATCAGGCTTGTCGGCGATGAATCTAGCTCGCCAGAGTCCCCTTGTAGCCGGATCTGGCCACCCCTCGTCCATTCCTTGCATTCGATATCTCCGGAGCTTGGTGGTGTTAAACCGAACTCCATCACCCACCCAGGGGCGGAGACAGGGGGGCGAGCAGGGGCTAGACCCCCCCAAGGATCGGCCCCCCTCAACGTTTCCAGGCCATACTATATGGGCTAGTGGGTATATATAATTAGTGTTTAAGCCTAAACTCATTCTTAATCAATACTTGTATTCGCATCAAAGCCCAACGGGCAAAAGAAGAGCCCATATGCACATGCCATTACCGATCGTAGGTGGGGAAGGAAGCCTAGATCGAAGCCATGACTCCCTCGTATGTTCCTTTGCCCCCCGTGATCGATCGATCTGGCTGCAAAATTGCTATGTCATACCCTAAAAAGAAACACTTCTATGGCGGCGCCGCTCGTAGCCTCGCTGCTCCAGCTCGCCAACTGCCGCCTGGTCTTTGGAAAACCACTCAGATCGGCCGATCGGCTGCCCGGCATGAGTGCATGACGCTTCTAGCCTTCCACCTCTAGCCGCTCTGTTGATCCGGCAATCAAGCATGGCTAGGAAGCTGCGCCCTCCAGTCCGGCAATCAAGCACTGAATTTATAGGTACACCGATATACACATTCTACCACTAGCTTTGTTTTGATGGATTACCGCCTAGCTGTCCGGTTAATCAGTACAAACCTTATAAGACAATGGATCTTATGCGTAATATTTACAAGCTAATCACTTTGTTAAGTTAGATTGTTAAATCTATGCATATTATTTAATAATGCAATTAAAGTACGGTTTCCTTCCACAATTTAATTGACAGGATATGTTTTGACTATGACTAAAGGTTAAAAATATCAGTTTACTGGTATTCCATCTTATCAGTTTCTACGGGTATGTTATATCACATGGGCATTTCTCATTCAATTTCTCTGATATAGAGAAATAGACATGTCACACATGAAACTACCGGAAAAAATTGAGTAGGACCATTTATATGTGTAGAAGGAAATGGTTTTAGCTCGCCCCCCTATGTCGAAATCCTGGCTCCGCCCCTGCACCCACCCATCGCATGATGACTACATCCATCAATCTAGGCACGAGGATGGGTGTCCCGAAGAGAGGAGGAGGAGGGAGGAAGGGGAGAGAGAGGCGAGAATGGGTGGTGCTCCGGTCAGTGGAGGAAGATTCGAGGAGAGAGTGAGAGAGACATGTACGTGGCATGACTCTTTTTTCTCTCGGGGAGAACAACTGATTTCTCTACGTAACTAGTCGATTGAATCAATTGAATCTTATCATTTTATTTCTTCATCTCGGCCCTAAATCCAGATTGAGTGCACTTGAAACTACACGGTCTCAGCGACAACTCGAGCACTCCTCAGCAACAATTCGCAAGTTACGACAGGTAAAATAGCACGTACATACATTATATATGTTTGATAGAACAAATTAACCTAGTCAGTTTTGGATCACCTGTTAATAATTAATCTAATCATTGTTAGGCACATGACACAAATTAATTTTCTTCTCCAGCAACGCACGACCCAGCCGCCATCATCTCATCTGGATTCTGGACTGGCTGTTTGCTTGGCGAGGCAAGGCAAGGCCGCAGCAGCAAGGGGCACCACGGGGAGGTTCTCGCAGTTGCAGATCTCGATCATGTTGCCGTCCGGGTCGTGGAAGAAGAGCTGCTCCACCGTCGTCTCTCCGTCCCACACCCTCGTCGTGACCAGCTCCAGGTTCATGTCGCGGAGCCTCGCCTTCATCAGGGCCATGTCCGAGCACTGCATGCCATTTCGAAATTATTACTCGGGACAAGTTAGGCACAGATAAACACGTACGTCGGTCCATGAGAATTGATGAAGTCTGCAATCTGCAACTCTGTCTGACTTGAATTGCATGCACTGACCTGGAATGATATGTGGTTGCCCTTCGGGTCGATCGTCGCCGGCGGCCTAACCGGCGGCACGCCGCAGTCGGGGCTCCGTTGCAGCAAATGTATGCCCATGTCGTATTTATGCATCCTGCGATCGACGGGTAACATTCCACATTATTAGCAGATACATACTGCGGAGTTAGTCTGCCGATGCGTTGCCCTACTTTTTGCGCGACCGGGTGCTTACCATGCTCCCCTGAAGTCCAGGGACGCCGGCCGTTGGACCAGCTCGAAGCCGAGCACTCGCCGGTAGAAGTCGACGGAGGCTTCGAGGGACGCGCAGGAGAAGGAGACGTGGTTCAGGCGGACGAGAGGCAGGGCGGATTCAGCCCCACGATGCTGATCCAGATCAATGAGGCCCATGTGACGTATGCTTGTGTTTAGATTGCAATAGTAAGCAGTTTCGTTGAATGAATTGGATCGCGGTTCTGGTCAAGACATATATATACCCGCGCGTTGACATGAGAAGTGCCTTAAAGCCAAAGGCTAACGCAAACACGGGTTCAGGAAATTCAGGCATACTCTTCGATTGGGAGACTTGACCTCCACGATGGATCCATCCTAATCTCCTGACAAAGGTATCCATTCATCGCCCGCCTGTTGCTGCGCTGGGTATCTTAGACAGGGATCCACGACATTGACAAGATCAATACTCGGCTGCTCGACACTGTTGGTTTACAGGCGGACAGGTATGTGATGTTCTCCTAGTAAAGTAGGAACGGCGTTTTTTTTAGAGCTAACACGATTTTATATTCCGGTCGGTGGATGACCAAACTCGTCGGGCACTGCGCTGCTTTTTCACCGTACGGGGACATGGCACTAAAGGGTCAGCTAAGAATCAAATCAAAATTTAAAATGTTTTATAAATCAAACCATCTGTCTGGTTTAGAATCCGTTTTCACGAGTAGGCTAGTCACGTCGAGATCTTTGAAACTAGATTACATGTCGATATATTTCAATGTAATTTTTTTCGGTCCAAAAAGTTATCCACCCATAACACGTGAGTTATCCATACCATAATATATAGTTATCCGTCCTATAACATATAAGTTATCCACCATATAAACATGTTGGGTAGCGATGTTCTCGTATATGTGTTGAGCGGGTTTAACTGGAACGTGTTAGCCTAGTTATTAGGGTACCAAGACTTTATTGCCTAGTTTAATTCGATGAAGAGTCGAAACCTAAATCCTTTAAGGGTTCGTCACCCGTACGCCGCCGTGGCGACGGACAACGAAGCCGAGCTACTAGAATATTGGTCGTACGTTATGTTGTTCACTACGACTTAGTGTGGTGGGTGGGTGGGGCACATTTTCTTTATATCGTTCGCAAAACAAGTTTAGATATAGTATTTTTAAAGAAATTATGTTTGATGTTCGACACGACAGCCTTTCAAAGTTGAGTCTTCCGTACGTTGCGAGAGCGGCAATGGACGACGAGGCCGAGCTGTTAGAATAACTTTTTATATTTTATCTGCAGATAAATTTTTGTAGTGGTGGATAATTTACATGTTTTTGGTGGTTAACTTACATGCTCAAGCTTGGATAACTCATGTTATTAATGGCTAACTTTGGGTAAAAAAAAAGTTACCTACCCTTAACACGTGATCTGTGGGTAATTTTGTAATGGTAGATAACTTATATGTTATGGATGCATAACTTACATGTTGAAGGCTGGATAACTCAAGTGTTACGAGTGGCTAACTTTTGGTAAAAAAATTGTCAGAACATACCAACATGAGGTCTAGTTTCGAATATCTCGTCGTGACTAATCTAACAATATAAACAGACCCTAAATCCGATAAACGGTTCAATCTATAAGACATTTTAAAGTTTCAGATTTTAGATTAACTCAATGACGTAAGTAAATTTGTATGCATGCACTAGTAATTGATGACTCTCTCCCGCACCCCCTCCCTCCCGCACCCGCGCGGCCGCGCCGGGCGGACCCCCCTCCCCGGACTAGTCCTCCCTTCCTTGATCTTTCCTCCCGCCGTCGCCGCCCGGATCGTCGCCGGGCAAAGATCTGGCGGCATGGCGACGGCGGCGGAGTCCCTGCCCGTGATCTAGCGGAATAGGCGGCGACGTCCGCATCAGCTGGTTCGGCGGTGGTGTTGTGGCGGGCGGCGGCCGGTGATCCTCGACCCAGATGGCGGCAAGCGGCGGCGGGGATTCAGGTCTTGGCAGGCTGCGATCTACCCCCGTCCGTTGCCCTTGACGCCGGTGCCCAGGTTACGCGTGCCTTGTTCGCGACACTAGGGCGCTTGGGGCATCTTTCCCCAGCGTGGTGGTGGTGACCTCCTTCTCCGTCGAAGTGGTCGGCCTGGTGGTCTTGCCATCGTGCGGCGGATCCTGCTAGTTTCCGGTGGGTGGCGTGGGGGCTGCTGGCTGGCTTTTAATAAAGGAGGTGGTCCTGGATCCCTCTCAAGCCAAGATGAAGATTTGCCGGATGTTGGTCTCCATTGATCTAGTTTCTGTGTCATGTTCCGGAAGGCTCCGCCGGTGAACTCCATAGTGCGCTCATGCCGTGAGTTTGCTGGATCAGATTGGATTCGGTCGTGCGCACCCATGTTTTACTCTAACAGTTTGGTTTCAGAGGGTGCGCTTCGAAGATCTGTTGGCTGTTATTATCATGGGGCATGTTCTTATTCCATGGTGCTGACGGAGAAAGTCATGGAGACCGAGATCTGAGGACTGACAATGGTGGTTTGAGTCTGGGTGGTGATGAGGAATTGGCTAGGTGACTTGTGAATTGGAGAAGTGGCATGCAAGTGGAGGCGACTGCACAGGAGAGGTTCATGGTCATACTTTTCAGGGTGAAAACCCAGGGTCTGGCCTTAATTGGTTGTGCCTGGCAATGACCTTATTGAACGTATTGTTTTGAGAGCGTGAACTTTCTTCAGGGTGAAAACCTAGATCTTTGATCGGGCGATGATGGTGTTTGTGTACTGTTCCCTTCTTGAAGGCATCATTTTTGGAGAAGCTGGACTTCTGGTGCTGTCTTGGTGGTAGTAGTACTGTTGTTTCAGAATGAGTCGCTGTAGCGGGACTTTTCTTTTTTGTAATTTGTTTTTCTTTTTTGGATGTGTGCATCCGTATGGCCGTTAGGGCAATACGTTGTTACAGAGGCTGGGTGTAATTGGTATCCTCATTAATATATGCTCCTTTCAAAAAAATTAAAAAAAATGCACTAGTAATTGCATTTAACCGGTAATTATTTATGCTTTGCATGCTCGTTAGACAGCCTCTAGTTAGATGGAGACGATCAATTCGGTGCTATGGGAATTAATGCTTTGGGCTGTCCGATAGGGATGCAGAAGTGGAATAAATAGGACAAGTGGGATCCTAATTTTAGATCCCTAGACTAACTCTAAACTAAGTGGTAGGAGTGGGATAAGTAGGATTTAACAAATCTCACTTACCCGTTTATCCTACTTAGTTTAGAGTTAGTCTAGATATCTAAAAGTGGAATCCCACTTTTCCCACCTTTGCATCCTTGCTGTCCGAAAGATGCCCGCCAGGTTTGGATATTCTTAGAGCGTCCGTCAGGTAGCAAACTCCTTTATATTTTTCGATTATTTTAGCAGGATCGAGGCCATAAGCTCTGTTTTATACTTTATCACCGACATGACAAACAATTCGACTGCATATTAGGACACAAACATAATAGGGTTGCAGATTTGTTAGCTGCGCATGCTATGGTGTGGGGCTGTCAGCAATGTTTTGGTTGACCAAATCCCCTTGTTTTATTTCTTCTCTATCAGGGTGAAACCAAGCTTCTCGTGATTCACACAAAAAAACGATAGTACTGTATTTTTCTAGTTAGTTATGCTTCATCGTTTGTGCATCTTGTGCTTCAGCTGCTTTATTTTACGCAGGAGCGCTGTTTAACAGGAAGTCAAGCCCTAAACATCAGCTGCTAGCTAAGTAGAAAGTCTCGTAACATTTCATTCGTACGCAGGCATATGCAATCCAGGTTTTGAAAGAGACAGTATGACGTACGTATGTGGAAACCAGCAGGCACAGATAGCTGTCACATGATGGACACGGCATCAGAAAATATGCGCACACTCTAGTAGAGCTGCTGCTGCCATTTGTCTTTGTACTATACCATTTCAATTGCCGGACAACAGAATCTCCGAAGATTGGTCCTGTGATTGCGATTCCCAGATGTACTAACTGTAAGCAATAATGTGTAGGGATATTGCACGGTACCTCAAAGGGTCCCGTCTATCTCATTATATATGGGGATAGTGTTACAATACAGGTACAAGTACATGTTAGTAGAGTCCTATATAGATATGTCTATCACCCTCCCTCAATCTCCACAGGGGTACAAATGTTGAGATTGCGTCTACAGAACTAAAACAATGGTAATGGGAGGGGTTTAGTAAATATGTCTGTCAACTGATCCTTGGATGATATGAACCGAATCTGCAACATCTTATGCGCAACTCTTTCTCGAATAAAGTAAAAATCCACCTCAATATGTTTAGTCCGTGCATGAAATACTGGGTTCGAAGAAAGAAACGTTGTACCAATATTGTCACACCATAGCACCGGTGGACAACGCTGAGGAACACCAAGTTTAGCTAGCAAGGCTTGTACCCATATCAATTCTGCAGTGGCATTAGCAATCGCCTTATACTCAGATTCAGTACTAGAACGAGACACTGTAACTTGCTTTCTAGCATTTCAAGAAATCAAATTACCACCGTAGAAGATGGCATATCCCCCGGTTGATCGCCGATCATCAGAATTACCAGCCTAATCCGTATCAGAGAAAGCGGATAAAATATCAAGAGGCGACGTAGGCCGTCTCAAGTGCAGATCATATGTCAATGTACCATGAACATATCGTAGAATACGCTTCACTGCTGCCCAGTGAGTACAACGAGGAGCAGAGAGAAACTGACACACCTTATTCACCGCAAATGCAAGATCAGGCCGGGTCATAGTAAGATACTGTAAGTCACCAACAATACTACGATAACGAGTAGACTCATCTGCTGAAAGTAAAGTGCCATCACTAGAATTCAGCTTATCAGTAGAAGCCATAGGAGTAGTCACGGGGGTACACTTCAACAGACTAGCACGCCGGAGGAGCTCAGAAGCATATTTTTGCTGACTAAGATGAAGACAACTAGGGAAACGCTTCACCTCAATGCCAAGGAAAAAATGGAGCTCACCAAGATCTTTGAGAGCAAACGAGGACCCCAGCTGGACAAGGAGGCGATCACTAGCAGTAGAGGAGGAACTCACCACAATAATATCATCAACATAGACAAGCAATAATATAGTGATCTCAGGCCTCTGAAAAATAAAGAGGAAAGTGTCAGCAGTAGATGCAACAAACCCAAGACCAGAAAGAACAACACTCAACCGAGCATGCCAAGCACGAGGAGTCTGTTTCAGTCCATAGAGAGCCTTAGTAAGTCGACAAATATAACCAGGACATGATGAATCCTCAAAACCAGGGAGCTGACGCATGTATACCTCCTCCTCAAGAACGCCATGCAAGAAAGCATTCTGAATATCTAGCTGCCGAAGATACCACCCACGTGTAAGAGCCATAGACAGCAGTAACCGAATAGTAGTGGGCTTGACAACAGGGCTGAAGGTATCCTCATAGTCAAGTCCATATCTCTGTGTAAACTCCTTTGCAACCAAGCATGCTTTGTATCTCTCAATAGTACCATCAGATTTCTGCTTGATCTTGAAGACCCACTTGCAGTCAATGATATTAATTCCATGGCGAGGAGGAACGAGTCGCCAAGTCTTGTTGGCTTGTAGAGCAGAATATTCAGTCTCCATAGCAGCACGCCAGTGAGCACAAGTCATAGCATCATGATGATTGGGGGGCTCATTATGAACAAGATCAACAACCCGAGACGCATTCCAAGCAACGGTACCATCTGTCCGCTTCTTAGGCTGACGAACACCACGCATAAGTCTGGTGGTCATACCAGGAGGAGACGGCGTGACAACCGACGGCAAGGCAGGCGATGTGGAGGAGGAGGTTGCATCGGGTGGCGCTTCGAGGCGTGGCCGGCAGGCGGCCCAGCTGAGCGAGCGAGGCGAAGCGGGCCGGCCTCGGGTGCATGGCCAGCGCCATGCATGTGATCGACGTGATCGCCGTGATCGACGTGATCACGGGCGACGTCGACTGGATCTGCATCATCCAATAGCTCGAGACGAGCTCCTCTTCCAACACCTGCACCATGGTTAGGCAAAAGAGACGGTGTATATGCAGCATCAACAAATTGGTCAGGAGTCGGAGGAGTTGTAACGGTAGACGGTATGGTGGAGTTTTGTGGTAAGTGAGCAAAGGGAAAAATTGTCTCATCAAAAACAACATCACGAGAGATATATACTCGGTTGGTAGGAATATGGAGACAGTTGTAGCCTTTATGGATCGAACTATAACCCTGGAAGTCACATTGTTTAGAACGGAACTCAAGCTTGCGACGATTATATGGGCGGAGATGCGGCCAACATGCACAGCCAAAGACTTTGAGAAAAGTATAATCAGGCGTCTCTCCAAGGAGGCGCTCAAGAGGAGTCTCCATATTAATGTCACAGCTAGGCAAGCGATTAATGAGGAAACACGTTGTGGAAAAAGCATCACCCCAAAAACGATACGGCGCCGAGGCATGTGCAAGAAGAGTTAAACCAGTGTCAACAATGTGTCTATGTTTGCGTTCAGCACTGCCGTTCTGTTGATGTGTATGAGGACAAGAAACTCGATGTGAAATACCAAGATCAGTAAAGAATTTGTTTAGACGATGATATTCACCCCCCCATCCGACTGGACATGGATAATTTTTTTGTTTAAGAGACGTTCAACATGTTTTTGAAACTCAATAAAGACATGAAAGACATCAGATTTGTGTTTCAGCAAGTAGAGTCATGTAAAGCGACTGTAAGCATCGACAAAATTCACATAATACTCATGTCCACTGGTAGAAATAGGGCCAGGGCCCCAAACATCTGAATATATAATCTCTAAGGGGGAAGTAGTAACACGAGTTGACAAAGAAAACGACAATTGATGACTCTTGCCTTGCTGACAGGCATCACACACTACAGCTTTATTGACTGACACTGAGGGAAGCTCATGACGGTGAAGAACATGTTGAACTATGGGGGTGGTGGGATGCCCTAAACGTGAGTGCCACTGTTCACGGGAAACTCGGACACCACTGAAAGCTTGCTTGACGGACTTCTCATCAAGACAATAAAGCTCACCACGGCAACCTCCTCTAAGAAGAACGTCTCTCGAAGCCCGATCCTTAACAAGAAAAAAACAGGGATGAAATTCAAAGAAGACGTTATTATCACGTGTAAATTTTTTGACGGAGAGGAGATTACGTGTGATGTCAGGAACATGAAGGATATTTTTGAGATGAAGTGGATGTGATGATGAGGGAATAATAGAATGACCAATATGTTTAATGCGCATACTTGAACCGTTCGCAGTTTGCACTTGTTCCTTGCCGTTGTAGGGCTCGTGGACGGAGAGCTTGGCGAGGTCGTTGCTGAAGTGATCGGTAGCCGCCGTATTAGCGTACCAGGCGGGATCGATCGGGTAGGAAGGTGTCGCGCCATAGGAGATGTTGTTGGTGTTGTTGGCGCGAGTGGCGTGGCGTTGGCGGGCGGTTGGTGAAAGCGAAGTTGCCTCTCCTTGTAGCGCCCGTCATTGCCGGCACCTAGGTATGCGGGATCATACCGCTTGAAGCAACAGGAGGCGACGTGGCCGATCTTGCTGCAGATCTGGCAAGCGGGACGGTTGCCACCACCGCCACCACCAGAGGGCGGGCCTCCACCTCCTCCATTGCAAGAAGAACCGCCACCATCGCCACGCTGCGGTGGCGGTGTCGGCTGGTTGAAGAAGGAAGCCGAGGTAGGCGGCGGGAAGGCGGCACCACACGCCCTGAAGTTGATGTTCGCCATGTGAACGTCGGCACAAAGTTCCGCACGGCGTGCGTTCATGCGCTGCTCGATAGCGAGGAGCTGCGCGTAGACGTCCCGGACCATCATCGGATCACTGAGCGCCCTTGCCGAGACCATCTGAACGAGAGCATCATAGTCACCATCTAGCCCTGCACACAAGTAACCAGTAAACTCGCCGGGGCGTAGCGGCTGACGAATGGAGGCCAGAACATCTGCCATGGACTTGATCTCATTGAAGAACACGGAGGCAGTCTTGTCTAGCTTCTTGGCCTTGTTGAGCTCGCTGTGGATCTGCATCGCGCGCGCCGTAGATTGCGAGGCGAAGATGGCGGCTAGGGTTTCCCACACCTCATGGGACGTGGCCACCATCGTCATCATCCCAAGCACACTCTCGTGGAGGGAGCACACGATGGCGGAGAGGATGGCCTGGTCCTGTTGGTGCCAGGCCGCATACTGCGGGTTGGGGATGGTCGCCGGTGCACCAGTGGTTCCAGCCGCAGGGTTAGGGATCGTCGCAGACGGACACCGGAGGGTGCCATCGACGAACCCAAAGAGTAGATTGCTCCTGAGTATCGGAACAACCTGGGTCCTCCAGTCGATGAAGTTGTTGGGGTTGAGGCGGACGGTGATCTGCCCCGTCAGATTGATGGGCGATGATGGGATGACTGAGGTCGCGACGGTGGCGCCGGCCATCGTGGAGCCGAAGAGGCCCGGGAAGGCGACGCTGATGGAGCCCGAGGAGAGAGCCAAGGTAGCAGTCGAGGTAGCAATCGAGGTAGAGTTCGACATCGGCGTGAGGTCCGGCGGTAGGCGGAAGCGAGATCGCGGCGGCGCCGAGATGAGAGTCGACGGCGGCGGCGATTTTAGGGTTTAGGCCGGTTTCGGCTCTGATACCATGTAAGAAATAATGTGTAGGGGTATTGCACGGTATCTCAAAGGGTCCGGCCTATCTCATTATATATGGGGGTAGTGTTATAATACAGGTACAAGTACATGTTAGTAGAGTCCTATATAGATACGTCTATCATTAACATGCCATGTTAGCTTCTAAGAGTATTTAGACCTAAAGTGATGCAATACAGCAATAGGTTGGGGCATGTGGTTTGTGGATATACCGATATAGTCAGCTGCACTAGCACATTGCAGATCTCATCTCATTGGTCGTTCATTGCCAATCATTTGTTTCTTCTAGCAAATTTGCTTTCACCATATTGGGAGATTTGGACCACATTTTGTTCATGGCTAACTTTGCCACAACCAAGTCTGGGCATACTATGGCTACTAGAACAACCGTGCCAAAGTAAGTGCCCCAAAAGGATTGAACCATGGTTCTCCCATTTGCATCAGCGCCAAGTTGGGGAAGTGGGTGACACCGAAGATTGCTGCTCTGATTTGTACAGGTCGCATCCTCTTAAAATGACATGATCCGCTTGAAGTTGGTTGGAAAGAAATATTGACGAGTAATCTTCGAGACGTGGCACATCGTTGGGCGCACACGGGCATCCACAACCGAGTGGAGCATCATGTGCCAAGGTTCTTCTTCGAACACCACGAGTTCAACCTCCCGTAGTTCCACTAGAGTAGCGCGAGAGTGAGAGGGGTGATGCATGTCGCCTAGCTTTCTACAGAGTTAATGCTACTTTCTTTTGGCGAGCAAATCTCAATTTGACATTGTTCATGATATTTCTTGGGAGGGGCTATCTCACTTCTTTTAACTTTTCATGAAAATAGTTTGATTTTCCACGGGCGGTGCCGCTATTGCCATTGTGGAGACAACTAGATAGTAGGTGAAAATGTATTAATACCAAATGGACTAGTGGTTTTATTGAGTTATATATGAGGGGATTTTCCATAGGCGGTTCATGAACACCATTTGATGGATTCAAGGATAAGTGCCACCAAGATAAATATTTGCACTGAGTTTTAGTAATGGATGAAAATTATTATGGATCAAAGGTTTCATGAAGTATATATGAATGAATGTTCCATAGGGGATTCATGAAGGATTTTGGATGAATTAGATGATGGATTCCATAAATTCAAAACACGCATCAAGGTCATTGAGTTGAATAGATGAGTATATATGTTATGATCAATAAGAAGAAAGTGAAGATAAATTGAAGGCATGAAGATATTGTTCATTGATTAAACCCAATACAATCATGATGAAGTTTATATGAACATATATAGTAATTACCAAGATAGAGTTCATTGGAGGTACCAAAAGCTAGTCATATTTTGGCTTATGAGTTAAGCCATGAAGGATCAAGATTTTGAGAGAATAAATTCAAGATATGGCTTGAACACAAATGTTATATGGCTTCAACACAAATGTTATGATAAGCTCATGAGTTGGCATTGGTTGATCAAGTCTTGAAGCAAGTACTAAAGCTAAAATTAAGTGATGTGCATTGAGTATTTCTTGGCAACAGGAAAGTCAAGCATACTTTAGGAGTCATTCTACAATGCACCCTACCAAGTTGGAAGACCCATAATTTATTGATGACAATGCAATGAGCAGGCATCAAAGATCTTTGGTGTAGATAGAACTCCACAGGGTTTTCCTTTTTTAGGTTACCTTCTAATTTAACGTACTAAGAGTTATTACCAAATTATCCAACTACATGCTAGTATCCAGGAGTTAACTCACAAGACACTAATACAATTATCCCAAAACAACTGGGACAACCAACTACTCTTAAACTATTTATGGAGAAATGTAAGCTCATACGCGGATAAATGCCAATGAAAATGCATTCATCAATTCTATAGCATCAAGCTTCCTGATGTGCATGACCTGGAGTTGATCATACAAGAATGTCAAAAGTAGGATATGACAACCAATTTATGTCACTTGTTCAGTACTACTATTATCAATGCCAACAAGATATTTTTGTTGTATTACAACATTCTCTTAAACAGCATAGATATGTCAAACTAAATGCCTAACACCTGAAGGTGCAATCGGAACAAAATTACCTGAATTTTGTGCTTGGCAAGTGAAGTCTCCTTCTCCTTGTCGATAAATAGGAACTTCTTAGCTTTGAGGTCCTGGTCCAAATCAAGCGAATGATAGAATTGGATGACAACAACGATGACACGGGCCGGCTCAAGGAAGATTTTTATTCAATTACATGATAACCCTGTTTACATATATGATGGGCATGAGATCCCATACTATATACGACAACCCAAAATGTATCTTTGTGGCTGTTCGAAATACTGTAATTTTGCAAAGGGTAATAGAACAGCAGTGGAGTGCAACAAAAGGAAGTCAATATTCAATCAAGCAATGTAGTGGGTATGTCTCTAAGAAATACCAGGCCACGGTTCAAACCTTTGATTACCCAACTGGCTGAGCATGATTGCCATGTCGATATCTCGAGACATTGTCACCATAGCCAATCTATATGAGCATTTTTTTAGAGAACCCAATCTTGCCAGCCCTTTTCATTTTTCTCATGCAGGCTTTTTACTTCTCATAGCATCTGATACTCATTTCAGGCATGCCCTGTTTTGGTTAAACTAATGCAGGTAACTGAATCAGTATAATGCCTAGCACATAAGTTCAAATATAAAGTAGTACCATGATACAAATGTGGGTTGTCACTGATTGATCTGCCCAAGAGTCATGTTAAAGAATTTTTCCACTGAATCAAAATACCACACACCATCCAATCCATGGGTCTCTACAAAATTAGGACATTGTAACTTCTATTTAGTTCTTCTAATTCTTGTTAAATCTAATATTGACACTCTATATTGTAACTCTACTAGAACATGTAGGCACGCGTTGCCGCGCCCGTTTATTAGGACAATAGATTTTTCATATTTGAAAGAAATAATTTATAGGAGTAAAACTCATACAACAATTGAAGTAAACACTGGCTAGCCATGAGCATGGCATCATTGGAATTGGATACCTCATATAAAAAATCTTTACACAAACAAATCAGTGTAGTATAAATTACAATACCAGATAAAAGGTGCATGAACCAACACACAGTGTAATACGAGGCTGCATAAAAATGTGTTTTCAATGTTGCGGTGATCCCGCGAGGGGGCATATGCTACAAAATCTGAGCAGTAGAAGATATTCTCCCGGGGGCACATGCTACAAAATCTGAACAGTAGAAGATATTCTCAGGAGACTCTACCTTTTACGCCCTCAAGGCTAGCTTCCACTGATTCATAAAGCTTTTCTGTAATTTATCCAACCTACATAAACACGGATAATATTTTTAACCCAGCCAAATGGTTAACCGAAATAGAAAGAGCTATAAGATAATTAAATATGAAACATGCAGTTTGAATAAATGCAGACCACATCCATTAATCTTTGAGAGCTTTCAGTGTTGGTTGCAGTTCAGCCTCCCCAATCAGACCGTTACCAGCAATGCTGAACACATAAAACACACAATAGTCCAATTAAGTATTTAAGTAAGATGTTAGTAGGTTGCATAATCACAGAGCTACAAATCTGGCAATTACCGTAACTCTCCTTGATTTGCATGACTACATAGGTGGCAAACAAACTAATGCTGCAATTCCTAAAAACAACTAAGCAAACTAAAGTGGCAAAAAAGCAAAGATTGGAGCATTTTATTGTTCTATTTGACCTGGTACATACAACATCAATCATAACTGATAGTATGGGATTCCATATAGCATGGTGATCAAATTATCTAACTATATACAATTTAAAATAATGGAAATGATATGCATGACATGGGTCGGCATTGCAGGGATGTTCATTTCTTCTGAATTCTCATTGTCTTTCTCTCTATCTTGGTCTTCCCTCCTCTGCCCAGTCTGTTCCACAATCAGCAGCTTTGCTCTTGCTCTTTCCTTTGGCCTAGCTTGTTCAGCAATAGTCAGCTTTGGTCTGAACCCAGCTTGCTTGATACTGCTTCTTGTAAAACAACGAAATTCAGCCTAAAAAATTTGAGTCTGGACCTTGCGAGAGTGTCGCTGTTTTTTGTGCAGAGAAACAAGTATAGCTGAAAAAATTGGAGGTTTCTCTTCACTAACAATAACTACATTAGATTCTTCAAAAGAGAGAGAGATCGTGCCTCCGAAAGCCCTTGGGGAAACAGACTTTCTCCTAGTTACTAGCTTTTTTAGATTCTCTGACAGAGACAACTGAAAACCTTTCTCACAACCGAACGCAATGGACCATGTCCTCTTAGGCATCTAGGTCAGCAATGCCAAAACATTGTAAGCAGACATATACTTTGAAGGAAATCTATGAGAAAATCAAAAACTGACCTGGGTGGCAGCCATTGCAAATACTGAGGTGAAGAATTCCACGGCCAATTAAATTAGACCAAATTCCAAGATTTAACTTAATCAAAAGACTTGAACCAGGATGAACACATACTGCAATAGTCTGGATTTCTGATTTTAGGAACGGTGACTATTGGAATGTTGAGAAAATAGGGATTTCGCAGTAGAGACTATCAATCTACCAGAACAACACTGGACCCATAAGTTGGGCGAGTAGAAGTAGTCTAGAGAGAATTCATTCAACATATTTTATAGGACAGCAGAGGCAGCATAGTAGCGTACCAGCATCACTCGCCACCAGGGATTCGCTCATTATGGCCACAATTGTTTGCAGGAACTGAAAATTAAACTCAAGCCATCAATATCATTTACTACCGACGCATCAGGTCATCACCATCAATGACGAGGGGAGGCGTGTCCCGTGCCGCATCGTATCCCCTCTCTCCCGATCCATCGTGCGGAATATTTTTTTTCCATCCATCGCTTTCCTGTTCGCTCAGTGTGGCCATATCGACATTGCTTGCTTGGTGGACTTAGTGCGTACGGCCTCTAGTTCACGCGCATCAGTGGGCTTTGGCCTAGTTAATCAGAATGGGTCAATTTGATCTCCAGAGTAGCTGCTCCTAGGAACTTTTGGCCCACGGCGGAAATTACTGAATATCTGACGATTGAAAATAGAAAGGCAGTGCGATCCGACGGCCGAGAATGTCTAAGTCGTGACAGCCCTCCTCTTTGGCTCAGTTGTAATGTCCCTAATATTGGTACTTGGTACAAGTCCTCAACACCGTGCTTCAAAATAAATCGAGTACCAATTTTCAACGTTCTATTATCACAGTTTAGATCTGGTGTACATGGCAGTTCAGCATGTTAAAGAAATTAAGACGTTATTGTAAAACATCTTGGATGCCGAAATTTAAGCCTTAAATAACACATCTTAAGCTTCCAGAGCAGCAATTCCATATAACCAAGAACCCAGTAGCACAAACAAGATGCAATACCAAGGAACCGAATCTGGTTTTCTTGTATCAAGCCCCATATACTAAAATTGCAGTTCTGTTCATGGAGGGGATAAATGTTGGTGCACAAACAAATCCTTGTTCCATGTTATGTCTCCTTGTTAAATTGAAGGCTTAGTTTATTTATTTCTCACGAAACATGGAACCAGTAAGATTATTTTGTGATCTCACCTTCACCAATTGGCGTGCTTTGCATTTGAGTGGACACACCTAGACTTGTTGCTATGGGTATCCCCTGTAAGTTTTGGATTTTACCTTTTGGGAAAGAACAGATGTTTGAGCTTTTATTAGTACGCCTGGGGTTAATTAACAGAATAGACAAATAGTTATTTTGCAAATGGTATGGTTAACATGTAAAAGATATTTCACCGCTGCGTCCTAGACTATCTCGACACAATGTTAAAAATAAAATTGTGGGGCTTAGCACAGATAGATCTAAAAAGAGTACATGATTGCAACTGAATAACTCAAGGCTTAAGTACAATGGCCTATAAAATTAGATATTAGTGCATCTCTATATCTGAAGCAAAACTTACAAAGGAGATACCAAAAATCCATGAAAGTATGAAGTGGAAATATGATAGAGATAAAGAGGGAATACTTGTGGTGGGCGGTGGCTATTGCCTTAGCTAACGGTTGCAACTGAGGTGAAGCGCAGGAGGCAGAGGTGGTGGTGGCGAGCTACATGCATGTCGGTCGGTCCACCGTACAATGCTAGATTCCAGTATCCGGTCGTGCTGCCTCCTCCTCGAGTATTCTGTGTCTCACCACCAAATATACAAATCACAATTCAGTAATCAAGAAATCCAATCGCAATGAGAATCTAGCATAAATTTAAAAATTCTACAAACATACCAAGAGCACAACACCATCCAAGGGGATTACATTTCACAAAATAGAGCATCATATAATCGAGAATCGCATTACCTTGGTATAGTTAGTAAAGGTGGATAATGTAAGAGATAGCTGTGGGTGAGGTGGATGGCAAGAGATCTAGCCGAGCGAGCAACAACATGGGTGGAAGATGTGGAGGAGTTCCTAATTCCAAGGGCAGAGAGCTTCTGTCGAGGTCAAAAGGAGGCATGCACGGCGAGGTCAAGGCCGGGTAGGTCATGGGTGGAAGACGTGGAGGAGTTCCTCATTCCAAGGACAGGGAGCTCCTTTCGAGGTCTAACAGAGGCATCCACGGCGAGGTCATGCTGAGGAGGGCCCGGGCTTGAGGTCCAGACGGAATCAAAGTCTATCGTGTCACGGAAGGACGAGAAGACAACCGTGTCATCGGGCGGGGAGGTGCAGGATCTCCTCCAGCAGGCCTCCTCCATCGGTTCCTCCGCTGCTTCTTGGTCGGGGCGTGGCAGAGAAGAGAACTGACTGCAGGTTAGGATGGGAGACACGCCAGGCAGGAGGGCACCTCCGGTGGAAATCGACATGGGAGTGGGAAGGCACCGTCATTGAACACGATGCACGGATAGGAAGGCACCGCCAGGTGATCTCGAAGAAGGGGGTGGGAGGACTCTAACGGTGGCCGAGAGGGAAGAGCGACGCTGGTGCCCGGTTCATGGGACGGAGGCAGGAGTTGGGGAGGAGTTTGGATCAGGAGGAGATGAGAAGCTTCATTTTGGGGAGGAGGGAGGGGAGAAAGAAACGTGGATAAATTTCGTTGATTGGTCGCCTTATTTGTCTCTGGGTGGGAGGGTACTCGCGGGACGGGATTGATGATGGAATCGCTCGACGAATCCATCGACGTAGCGGCATAAAACGGAACCACTAACTTCTTTTTAGATAGTACAGATAGTAATGAGTGACTCTTTTTCTTTTTCTTCCATCATATTAAGGGGTCTCCCAAGAACTATCTATTATGTCTTGCACATACTTAATAGTTTCTCCATGATGATTTTGAGTTTGGATGAGGTTTTTAAAGGATATTACTTATTGAGTTAAGTGATCCAATTTTTCATTTAGAGCATTTTGTCTTTCAAACTTAGCTATAAATTCTTCATTTAATTCCTTTTGTGTTGACATGAAAGATCTGATAGTATTCTCTAAATATTTGGAAGCATTATTACTACTAGTATATTTATTAGGAACATAAGGTGGCCTACAATAAGAGTTACTACAGTTGTTCCAATACCCATTGTTACCAAAGTTTCTTATGTAGTTGATATCTACATTTTCATTGATGTTTCTCTAGCACACTCCTTATACATATAAGGGCTGAGTTTTTGTTCGATTTTGCTCTAAAAAGTCGTGGGCTAGAATAGAAATGATAAATCGAAATCTAAAAATCAAATATTCCGAGCATCTCTTTTTTTCTTGTAGGTGTTCTTCCTCACCGTGCAACTAGCCGCGCCACTGCCTGGGAATCCCGCGCCGCCCCATCTGCCGCAACAACGTCATCCAGCCAGATACGCATCTAGCTAGCTAGCCATTAGATGGAATCAATAGCTAATCATGTCCAGCCGGCCGCCCACCGCCGTCGGCTGCCCGCCCGTCTTCTGCTCGCTCGCTCGCCAGCTGTTGTCGCCCGACCCATGCACGCGCTGCTGCTACTTGCTCGCTCGACTGGCCGCTCGTCGACCAATCCGCCGGCCGCATCGGCGCAATGTACGGGCTACTCTTTGACGTGGCGTGCTCGAATTATGAACGTCAGTGAACAATTTTGGCGGAGTTGCAAAAACTTGATGACCGGAGGCGGTTGCACGTATGGCGGTGTGGTAGTGTTGGTGTGAAAATCCATCTAGTTCCGGTCAGTTTGTGATTCTTAAACCACCCTCGAAACCTTAGAAGTAAGGGTTGGAGGGTCGGGTTTAAAATGCCCACTACAACTTTTATAGTTTTGTGGACTTTTAAAGGGTTTGTTCTGGCCAAAAAATGGCCCAAAACCATAAGCTCACCAGAATTTTTAAGGATTTGGCTGTTTTAAGGGGTCTACTAGAGATGCTCTAACTCTTGTAGGGGAACATTATCAACATTTTGTTTAGATATGTGAGCAAGTATGGCATCCATTTTACTAGACAAGGAGTATACTTCTTCAATAGAATTAACTTTTCTAGATGATGGGTTTGGTGCTCTTTCAGTGTGCCATATTGACTATGGTTATACAACATGTTTTCTAAGATGGCTTTTGCTTCTAGAATAGTTTTACTCATGAAAGCACCCCCCACAGCGGAACCTAACATGCTTATTGACATATAGTTTAGCCCATCATAGAAAGAGTGTAAAATAGTACATTCATTTACTCCATGTGATGGGCAAGTTCTTAGCATGTTTTTAATTCTTTCTCAAGTTGTTGCTAGATGTTCATTATCATTTTTCTTAAAGGATAGGATATTATTCCTATTTTGCAAGATTTTAACAGGTGGGTAATAATTCTTTATGAAAGCTTCTTTAAGATCATTCCAAGAGTTTATGCTAGAAGCTGGTAGTGATAATACCATTCTTTAGCTTTGCCTCTAAGTGAAAATGGGAACAATTTGAGTTTAACAATATCATTTTCCACATTTTTTCATTTTTGCATATCACATATTTCACAAAAGTCATGTAGGTACATAGAGGCATCTTCACGAGCACTCCCCCCCCCCCCAATTTTTCTTTAGCAATAAGATTAAGTAACCTAGAACTAACTTCAAAACTTTCAACTGTTATTTCAGGAGTTGTAATGGGCCTAGCAATGAATTGATCATTAGGAGTGTTGGTATAGCCACAAGGTTTTGTATTTCTTTCTCCCATGTTTGTAAGAAAAAATATACTAATATTTATGGTTTTTATGTTTTAATTAAAACTAACAAATAAATAAAAGACTAAAACAAGACAAAATAAAATTGCTTTGAAAATCTAAAAGAGAAGGAAAAGCTCATAGTGGTGCGACCTCCCCAAGCTTAGGTGTTTGCACAAAGTTGATTAAGATGCCTGCCAGGAAATGTTCTAGCAACTGTAGTGGGGGTTTAACCACACTTGCAACCACTATAAGATCTCTTGCAACTCCCCGATAATGGTGCCATAAAATATTCTTGATGACAACAACTCTGTGTGCACCAACTCGTTGGGACTCCAAGTGCAGAGTGTTGTAGCAAGCATCTTTTTCCCACAAGGGTGACTCGAGGGTTTATATCAAACTCTCGGGGAATTGGCAAAGGGTATCTTTTTCTTCTCTTCTCAAGCAACCCGCAAAGCAAAGTTTTTGCCTTGAACCCAACTCCACTGTGTGGTTTTCAAGCAGAAGGTTTCGTATTAGTAATATGAAATAATAAAAAAATTAAGTAAAGTGAAACAATAAAAAAATATGCAAATAAAATAATTTATAACTAGGTAAGCAAAGTAAATGCAATAATGAAAGGTATTTTGTGTTTTGTTTGTGTTTGTAATAAAGAAAGTATTTTTGTGTTTTTAAGATAATAAATTGCAACAAAGGAAAATTATAGTAGTGTTTGAAGGTAGTTTCCTATGATAAAAGTTGGACCAGGGTTCATGGGTTCACTTATCTACTCTCTTTTAAGTTGTAGTGGACATAAAACAATTCATAATCAATATACTATTGGTGGAACATCACTATGTGTTTGATAAGCATTCATATGCACATCACGTGCTAACATAGAGATGATGCAACACATCTCTCTTATATTCCTCTAGAAAGGGAAAACTGCAAGCAATCTAGAATTAGGAATTAACAGAGTATAGCTTTAAGTACTTTGATATGATGTTTGAATAACAAATATGCTACCTTGGCTAAACAAGATTATCAAGATATCACAAGATAATTATAGCACATGAATTCACTTAATCCCTAGTGAGGTAATAAAAGGTAAAAACCATAGTAGATCTTAAATTTGTTGTCACTATTCAATCACCACCACCATGTTACTACATCTAATACACACTTTGCCCCACACACGCTCTTGCATACAAGTTGTATCAAAACAAGCCATTAAGAATGGGATACATCATATGCATCTATCAATACATCTTACACATAGATAGATTCTAATCTAATATATCAAATCATAGAATAAAGATCCACCACATAAGAATTACATAGTCGTGTAGGGAATCTCATATGGTACTAGATCTATTAAGAACAAGAGAGAGAGAGAGAGATCAAGCTACTGCCACAAACTCATAGTCAAGAGGTGGACTACTCCCTCTTCATCATGGTGATAAAGTTGGAGATGTTGGAGAAGGTAGAGATCCCTCAGGCGGCGGCTCTGGTGGAGTTTTCCCCTTCAATCTTCGATGGTTCTGACTCCTTTTTGGTGTTTCTGTGTTTTCTACGACGCTCTCCTCGAGGATGCCCTAAGGGACCCTTTTTAGTAGTTTTTATGTCAAACCAATTCGGCGGGCAAAAGATTGAAGCAAATCGGATGGCCGAGGACCGAAAGAGGTGTGGTGGCACGTGCACCAGGGTAGGCCACGCTACCTGCCCTATTTCGGGCCTCCGATCCTCCCTCGTGAGGTCCAAGCACTCTAGATCAGTGTGTTCTCGAAATATTGGCTTTCCTAGAATATCAGCTCCATTCGGCTTTGTTTAGGTCCCTGAAAGATCAAAATACACAAAACAAGGTTTTCCTGTCCTACAGAGTTGTAACCAAAATAAAAGGGATCATTGGTAAATCACCAAAAATCAATATAAAACATGGTTATTATATTATAAATGTTGTATATATGTGATAATATGTGTCAATAAACTACAAAGTTTATGTATGCATTTTACATGCATCACATCCTAGGACTCAGAAGTGCAAAATAAATGATAAAAACAAGACGTTGTGTTCTCGAATTTCTATTTTACATAGGTGTAACCATTCGTCTTGCTTCCACTAGTATTGGAACTATTTTTGAGTATAAACTTGTAAACATGTTAGTTCCCTAATTTTATAGTCATTAACGCCAAAATCTACACGAGCTATGATTTTTCCTTGAACATGATGTTATTTTAATATGTTTGGTGATATGTCCATTTTGCATCACTATTCTATATCATAATTTACTGTTATTCATTGATATATTTCATATTAAGAGATGATACTTATGTTATTTCATCTGTTTTTGCATGGTTGATGACTTTTGGAGCATGGATCGCGGCAGTCAGGATTCTGATGGAAAAGGTGCTGTTTGGAGGCAAAATTCATGAAGATAAGAAAATCCGAGAAAATACATGGAAAATCCTATTTTTCCAGAAGACAAAGGAAGCCAGAAGGGGAAGTGGAGATGGGCCACAGGGGGCCCACACCACCCCCTGGCGCGGGCTACCCTAGGCCATGTCACCAGGTGGTGTGGCCGCCCTGGTCCACCCTTGGCTCTCCCCTCTGGCGTATATTATCCTACCGAAACCCTAAGACTCGAGGGGTGATCACAGAAAGATTCCTCCGCCTCTACGGGGCGGAAAACACTGAGAGAGAAAGATCTCTCTGTCAGACAGAATTCTGCCGGAGGAATTCCTTCCCGGAGAGGGGAGATCGTCGCCATCAACACCACCATCAAGCTGGACTTCATCGGGATCATCATCATCATCACCACCATCATCTCCACCAGCACCATGATACATTGCAAATGTATCTATAATTTTTGATGTTACATGCTTGGTTTTATCCACTTTCTTGTGTTTTGTTCCAACTTTGGAGTACTTTTCATATGATTTCTTGGACTAACCTATTAACAAGAGCCACAGTGCCAACTGCCTGTTTTCTGCTGTTTTTGGTTGCAGGGAAGTCAAAAAATGAATATTCTCGGAATTGGACGGGACAAAAGCCAAAGTGCCTATTTTTCCGGAAGTCATCAAGTGCCAGAATACGAGACGGAGAGGGGCCAGGGGGCCACCACACCACCTGGCCACGCGGTTAGGCCTGGCCCGCGCCAGGGGGTGGTGTGGCCGCTCCCAGCACCCCCTCGGCCTCTCCTTCCGCCTATATATTACCCTCAGGACGTAAACCCTAAGGGCCCGATCAAAAATCCACGAAAGAGTCTGTAACCGCCGTCATCTCCATCTGAAGCTCTTCCCGACACCCTGTCGGAGAGGGGAATTCACCCTGGAGGCCTTCTTCATCACCATGCAAGCCTCCGGTGTGATGCGTGAGTAGTTCATCCTTGGACTACGGATCCATGTAGTAGCTAGATGGCTGGTTTCTCCTCCTTTGTGCTTTCATGTTTAGATCTTGTGAGCTCCGTTCATGATCAAGATCATCTATTTGTAATCCTTACATGTTGTGTTTGCGGGGATCCGATGGATATTGCGATGCTATTTCAGATTGATTATTGATTCTATCATGTCTTTGTTATTTGAGATCTTGCATGCTTTCCGTTGTTAGTAGCTATCTTGGCCAAGTAGATGCTAGCAACTCCAAGAGTTAGTATTTATGCTCGATAGTAGGTTCATGCCTCTGGTAATCTGGGGAAGTGACAGAAATCTCTAAGGTACTAGATGTGCTGTTGCTACTAGGGAGAAAACAACGATCTTTTGTTCATAGAACAATCGTATTGTTTACTTTACACGCAGTTCGTAAAGCAATAATCTGTTGCTTGCAACTTAATCTTTGGAGGGGTTCGGATGATAACCTAAAGGTGGATTATTAGTCATAGATGCAGTTGGATGGCGGTCTATGTATTATGTTGTAATGCCCAATCAAGTCTCAGAGGAGTCAAGATGATTAGTATATGCATGTATTGCTTTCTCGGTGTTTGTCAATTGCCCCGCTGTAATTTGTTCACCCATCATGTTATCTATCTAAGGAGAGCCACCTCTAATGAACTATGGATCCCGGTCCTTTTCTTTACATACAATCTACAATCTTTTCTTTGCTTTTACTTTTACGCAAACTTTTACTTATTTCCATTCGATCGTTCAATCCTTTGTTTTCCATAAAACACGGTGAGATTGATAACCTCATCGCAAGTTGGGGACAAAGTTACGTGGTTGTATTATGCGGTCTCCATGTTGCTACTAGCACCGGTAGTGCGCATACAAAGCTTCGACTAGTAACACCTTTGAGGTGTTTCCTTGCTCTTGGTTAGATTAAACCTTGGTTTCATAAGCGAGGAAACTTGTCTTTGTGCTCATCATACCTTCCTCTTGGGGTTTACAACAAGCTCTACATCAACACCACGCACCAAGCACTTTTCTGGGCGTCGTGTATTGAGCCATCACCCGCGCCATGGGGTGGTGTGGGCCCCCTATGGCCCATCTCCACTCCGTCTTCTGGCATCCTTAGTCTTCTAGAAAAATAGGATTTTCCGTATATTTTCCCGGATTTTCTGATCTTCGCGAATTTTGCCTCCAAACAACACCTTTTCCATCAGAATCCTGACTGCAGCGGTCCATGCTCCAAAAGTCATCAACCATGCAAAAACAGATGAAATAACATAAGTATCACCTCTCAATATGAAATATATCAATGAAAAATAGTGAATTAAGACATACAATAGTGATGCAAAATGGACGTATCAACTCCCCCCAAGCTTAGACTTCGCTTGTCCCCAAGCGAAACTGAGCTCAATAAACATGGCCTCACGTTTATGGAGTGAAGAGTCGATAAAAGAATACGGACAAGAAGCATCACTTTCATCAAATACATAGATCATAATAGAAGACAACTCACTATTATATAACTCAACTTGTAATGAGTAAAGGAAACACAATAAAGATACATAAAGTGAATCATAATTGGTAATGGTAAACTTAGCTCTTGGTCGAAGAATAGTTGATAATTTGCTAGAGTTCACAAATAGCTGGTTTTCAATGAAAGCTTTCAAAGTAGTAAACCTCAAGATGAGAGCAATGTGCTAAACAAGGAACATCAGACATGATCGAATAAATCATCATATAAATGAATGAAACACAACAACTCAAAATACTTGCTGAGATAGAAGGGGGTAGGTTTACTGACTCAACTAAAAAGTAAAAGAATGGCCCTTCACAAAGGGAAGCAGGGATTGCAAGTCTCATAAAGAGCTCCCAAAAATTATGATACTTGCTAGCTTTCAGCTCTCATTGCCCCTATCATAGGCATCTTTAGGTGATTAAGGTTAAAGTGACACAACTAAGAGGATATGCTTGACAAGTTATAAATTGAAGTCTCATGCCCCTTACTTAAGAGTACCGATCCTCATGCTACTCAACTTCAGTCACGAGCAAGCTCTTGTCATTGTAAATACATGCGTATCATTGAGAACCGCCAACGGGGTACCCCTTGCACATGACACAGGAGCTATCCCATAATCAAAATGACAAGGCAAGCAGACAATGAGCATCTCAGTGATCTTTTTATTTGCTATTTGCATAGGTTTTTATTGAGGATGCTTCATAGAATGCTCACTATAGTTATGCTGCAAGTTTCCACCATGATTAGGCATGCCTTAGTCTAGCGGCCTAGGCGTTTCTCTAACACACATATAAACTCCATGATCTTACAAGTTCCACTTTTATTTCACACCGCCAGGATCCATAAGCAAAAGAACATGATATCAACTAGGTACAAGTACCAATGAAGTGTTGAAAGCGGTCCCCATGATACATGGTTCTGCTAACTTCAACTCATAAAGTGCAAGCATATACGCAACATAGATGGGCACAATGGTTCAAGTTTATTAAGTGCAAGAAAGTAAAGTGTGCCATCAAGTTCGTGAGAGCTTTAATCACTAATTTTCACATAACAAGTTTAATTTGGAAGGTAGATAAAAACATGAATTTACTTGGAATAGCAATAACGCTAATAGGTAGGTATGGTGGACACAAATGGCAAAGGTTTTGGTTTTGAGGATTGGATGCACGAGAGGAAATCCCTCTCAGTACAGGTTTTTGGCTAGCAAGGCTGGGTAGCAAGTATAAGAATTGAAGGAAACAAACAAACATACAAGTGATAAAGACAAACATGCAATCTTCCTTGGAAGCACAAAAGATCTTAACTAGAGAATACTAAACTTATGAGCAAATCAAGAAAGAAAGATGATAAAATTATTTTTCTCTAGAGTACTCTTATCTTTTTCATTCAACTCTCAAAAATAGTGTTGCTACTGATCGAGCCAGGTTTGCCAAAACCAACTAAATTAACTCAATGATCCCAAAGTGATACCAATACTAACAACAAGATCGATCATATAACCATGAATTGAAAACTAATATAAGCTATGCAAAAGAGTGAATGATAGAACTTCTCATTAATATTTCATAACGACAACTCACACCAAGGGATACATATCTAACGAGAGAGGGGACACTTCCATAATGCAAACCATCCTACATAATAACTCCTCTATTCATGATATGACTCTACTGATAAGGTAAAAAGATAATAGAAGATAGTGATGTGATACCGCGACACTCCCCCAAGCTTGGAACAAACCAAGGGGATGCCAAACCTGATGACGAATTGCTCCTTTGGTGGTGGTGGTAATATTTTCTTAGTTGACGCGAGGAAATCTTCCAGCATCTTGCGAAGCCTATCATTCTCCCATTGAAGCATGTACACCTTCCTCCTCAAGTCTCGGTACTTGTCGCAAAACTCCTTAGTGACTCATAGGGCTTCCGTTGATGCAGGGCAAGATACTAAAGGTACCAGCCCCTGCTTGGGGTCTTGGAGGTATTCCTCCATAGGATCCTTCCCTTTATTCTTGGCGGACACCATGGTGCTTCTAGACTTTCAAAGAGTATGTCCTGGTAGAAACAGATTGAAACAAAAACACGACGAAAACACGATATACGAACCTCGGGGGATCCAGGGGTTATATATTACGAAGTTTCATATCAAAAGGAAGGTACTGGGAGAAAACGAGTCGGAGGTGGAGTCCGGGGTGGACTCACCACCTGGTGGCACGGCCAGGGGTGGGCCCGCGTCACAGGGTGGTGTGAGCCACCCTGGCTCCGGTTCCGTCCCTTTTTCACTTTGTAGCTTTCCTTATCGACTGAAAACTGCAAAAATATAGTTGTATTGTATTTCCCCGAAACTTTTCTTACCAGAACTGTTACCTATTTGAAAACAGACTCTGCAGGTCTCTAAATTTGGTCCTCGATGAATTTCTCCGGAGTTATAACTTGAAAGGCATCAACATCTTCATTGTAAGAATCTCCAGCAATATAGTGTTTTAGTCGCTGTCCATTCACTACTTGTGTAGTATTATCTTTTAGAGAAGAAATTTTTATTGCTCCTGAACGGTATACTTCTTCAATGATGAAAGGTCCTTCCCATTTTGATAGTATCTTACCTGCAAAAAATCTGAGACGAGACCTATACAATAGAACTTTCTCACCAACATGAAATTCTCTCTTAAGTATTCGCTTGTCATGCCATCTTTTAACTTTTTCCTTAAAGAGCCTAGCATTCTCATAGGCTTCACTCCTCCATTCATCTAAAGAACTTAAGTCAAATAATCTTTTCTCACCAACGAGCTTACAATCTCTATTTAGTTCTTTAACTGCCCAGTAAGCTTTGTGTTCTAATTCTAAGGGTAGGTAACAAGCTTTCCCATAAACCATTTTATAAGGAGACATTCCCATAGGATTTTTGTAAGCAGTTCTATAAGCCCATAAAGCATCATTCAACTTATTAGCCCAATTTGTTCTAGACCTATTAACAGTCTTTTGCAAGATAGATTTAATTTCTCTATTTGATAACTCTACTTGCCCGCTAGTTTGGGGGTGATAAGCTGAAGCAATTATATGATTAACATCATATTTAGCAAGGGTCTTCCTAAAACCACCATGAATGAAATGAGAACCTCCATCAGTCAAGAGATACCTAGGCACCCCAAACCTAGGAAAGATAACATCCTTAAGAATTTTTAGAGAAGTCTCCCCGTCAGCACTCTTTGTAGGAATGGCTTCTACCCACTTAGTAACATAATCAACGGCAACAAGAATGTGAGTGTAGCCTTTCGAAGGAGGGAAATGACCCATAAGTCGAATCCCCAACAATCAAAAGGTTCAATAACTAGAGAGTAGTTCATAGGCATTTCATTGTGTCTAGAAATATTACCTACACGCTGACATTCATCACAAGATAAAACAAATTTTCTTGCATCTTTAAAAAGGGTAGGCCAGTAGAAACCTGATTGTAGCACCTTTTGTGCGGTTCTATCTCCTACATGATGTCCTCCATAAGCACTGCCATGACATTTATGCAATATCTCCTTTTGTTCATATTCTGGAACACATCTTCACATTATACCATCCACTCCTTCTTTGTATAAGTGTGGGTCATCCCAAAAATAATGCCTTAAATCATAGAAGAACTTTCTTCTTTGCTGAGCTGTAAAAGTTGGAGGCAAATACTTGGAGACAATAAAGTTAGCATAATTAGCGTACCAAGGGCTCCCTCGCGAGTTCACTCCTATTGCAGCTAACTGTTCATTGGGAAACTATCATTAACAGGCATAGGGTCAAAAGAGATGTTTTCCAAACGAGATAAATTATCAGCTACAGGGTTTTTAGCACCCTTCCTATCTAATATATGTAGATCAAACTCTTGTAAAAGCAGTACCCATCTAATAAGACTAGGCTTAGCGTCCTTCTTCATCATAAGATATTTAATAGCAGCATGATCAGTATGAATGGTGACTTTGAGTCCACAATATAGGGCCTAAACTTATCACAAGCAAAAACAACAGCTAGAAATTCCTTTTCAGTAGTGGCATAATTCCTTTGAGGAGCGTCTAGAGTCTTACTAGCATAATGGATAACGTTTAACTTTTTATCAATACATTGCCCAAGGACAGCCCCTACAGCAAAATCACTAGCATCACACATTATTTCAAAGGATAAACTCCAATCAGGTGGTTGAATAATAGGGGATGTAGTTAAAGCCTTCTTAAGAGTTTCAAAAGCTTCCCTACAATCATCATAAAAAACAAAGGGTGCACCTTTTTGAAGAAGATTAGTGAGAAGTTTTGATATCCTAGAAAAGTCTTTAATAAACCTCCTATAGAAACCAGCATGACCAAGGATACTACGAATACCTTTGATGTCTCTTGGACATGGCATCTTCTCAATTGCCTCAACCTTAGCTCTATCAACTTCTATGCCTCTTTCAGAAACTTTATGCCCAAGAACAATCCCTTCATTTACCATGAAGTGGCATTTCTCCCAATTAAGAACAAGATTAGTTTCTTCACATCTCTGCAAAACTTTATCAAGGTTGTGTAGAGAATTATCAAAAGAAGTTCCATAGACAGAAAAGTCATCCATGAACACTTCTACAATTTCCTCACAAAAACCATGAAAGATAGCAGACATGCACCTTTGGAAAGTAGCAGGAGCATTACATAAACCAAAAGGCATATGTCTATAAGCATAAGTTCCATAAGGGCAAGTAAAAGTAGTTTTTTCTTGATCTTGTTGTTTAACAACAATTTGAGAGAAACCAGAATAACCATCAAGAAAACAAAAATGGGTCTTTTTAGACAACCTTTCCAACATTTGATCAATAAAAGGAAGCGGGTAGTGATCTTTCTTAGTAACTTTATTGACTTTCCTAAAATCGATGCACATCCTATAGCCTACCACTATTCTTTGAGGAATAAGCTCATCATTATCATTAGGGACAACGGTAATACCTCCCTTTTTAGGAACACAATGAACAGGACTAACCCATTCACTATCAGCAATAGGGTAAATGATACCAACATCAAGGAGTTTCAATACCTCATTCCTTACCACTTCCTTCATCCTAGGATTTAAACGTCGTTGGTGCTCCACTACTGGGCTTACGGTTCTATGTTGATAGAATCTTTGACATATAGTAGGTGAAATCCCTTTTAAACCATCCAGAGTATAGCCCATAGCTCCTCGGTGTTTCCTCAAAACCTCCAATAACCTTTCTTCTTCCTTCCCTGAAAGTTTAGCGCTAACAATAACAAGATATATCTTTTTATCATCAATATAAGCATATTTAAGATCATCAGGGAGAAGTTTTAGATCGAAAACCAGATCCTTTTTAGGTGGCATCGTGGTACCCAAGTCTTCTATAGGCAAGTCGTGCTTAAGCATCATAGGTTGATCACGGAGAATCCTGTCAATTTCATTCCTTTCTTCCATGAAGATTTCACTTTCATGATCTTCCATAAATTGCTGCAAAGCATTGTTAGGAGCAAGAGAAATAGAAGCAAGTTGTTCAACTCTAAAATCCTCATTATGGGTTTCCTCTTCGCAAGGTTCTTTAGCAAATTTCGAAAAATTAAACTCATAAGATTCCCCATCAAACTTAGTCAAGATTTTCTCCCTCTTGCAATCAATAATATCTCCACAAGTAATCAAGAAAGGTCACAAAGAACTTCCACGTCTCGTACAATACCAATTGGAGAGATGGTCTCTCTATTAGCAAGGCGAATAACCACATCAATCTCTTCCAACTCGCAAGGACTGATTTCATGCATAATTTCTCTGTAAAGCTCATAAGGAATAGCACTGGAACTTGCACCAATATCACATAAACCATAATAGCAATGATCACCAATTCTAATAGAAAGCACAGGAACACTAGCCTTTTTAGTTCTATTGGGATGTGAAACAATATTAGAAGCATCCTCACAAAAGACTATGTGCCCATCTTCTACGCTTTTAGTGACAAGGTCTTTCACAATTGCTACCACGGGTTCAATGTTTATTTGTTCATCAGGTTTTACAGTTCTTTTTTCACTTTTGGTGATTACATTAGTTATCATAGGATGGTCCTTTACCTTTTTGGGGAAGGGAATCTTCTCGATATAAGGTTCGGGTAAGATGGGATCAACAATGCAATACTCAACACTTCCAATAGGAGCATAGTCAACAATATCTTGGTAAGGTGCATGGTATTTGTTCCATCCCCTTTTTGGAATTTTGATATAGGAAGCAAAAGATCTAAAGCAATTCGTAATAACTTGCAAATCAAGACCATAAACACTACTAATATTTTGAAAGTCATCAGTTCCCATAAAAGATTCAATGCATTAATAATCATAATTTATACCTGACTTTCTACCTTTGTCATTCTCCCAAGCTTCAGCATTGTCTTGAATACGGTCCAGAAGATCCCATTTAGCTTCTTCTTTCATGCGAGTGAATGATCCAGCACAAGAAGCATCCAATAAATCCTTATCATGTAGAGGGAGCCTTGCATAAAAGTTATTGATAATAATATTGTTGGGGAGCTCATGAATGGGACATTTGAGCATTAGTAACTTCAATCTCCCCCAAGCTTGAGCTGTACTCTCTCCATCAAGAGGCCAAAAGTTATATATTTGATTCCGATATTTATGAATCTCACTAGGAGGATAAAACTTTGAATAAAAGAGAGGCACTATTTCCTCCCATTCCAGAGCTTGACCATTCTTCAGCAGCTTATACCATTCCTCAGCTCTTCCTTTCAGCGATAATGAGAATAACTTCTTCTTAACTTGATCTATAGTAATACCTGCACACTTGAATAACTTTGCATAATTAGGTGTATAAAGAGCAAATGATCACGGGATGGGCGGTTCCATCCCCAACATAATAGTTATCCATAACACGATCAATAATTCTTGTAGGTATTTTAAAAGCATCATTCTCGGCGGTGGTGGTTCATCTACTACCTTAGCAGTGGTAGTAGCATTACCAAATAAGAAACTCAGCGAATTATCCATAACAAAATAAAGCAACTAACGAGTAAACAATACTCACGATGAAGTTTCCTTTACAGTTCCACTCTCAATAGCGCTTCACTCCCGACAGCGGTGCGGAAAATAGTCTTGATGACCCACAAGTATAGGGGTGTATCGCGATATTTTGATAAGTAAATAAGACGAACCCAACGAGCGAGAAGGTCTTTGGCTAGTGGTATGGATCAGAATTCTCTTGCAAATACTTAGCAAGCGGATTTTAGGGGTTTCGATAAAGCAAGTAAACAAAATGCGAGTAAATAAAAGGCGGTAGGAATAAATGCAGCAAGTGGCCCAATCCTTTTTGAAGAAAGTTGGCCCACTTACTTTATTTGCTAAATGCTATTTACTGCATTATCAAAAATCCTAAAATCCGTTTATAATTTGATATGGAAAATGACAAGGGAAGAAAGTCAGGTGAAAATTATGAATCTTTAATCTTTATGGGAAAATATTAAAAATGCTTATAATCTAAACTCTCAAGCTATTGCAACTTATGTTAAGGCTTTTGCTTCCTATATTGAAGTTCCTAAAAAGAAGTGGAATAAGTATCATGAACCATATAAAGATGTTGCTAAGTGTGTTCCTGCAAGAAATACTAAAGTTTATACTGCTAATCATGTTTTACCTAAACCTTACATTGAGAAAATCCCTTTCCCAGTTAAGATAAAGGAACATTCTATGATAGCTAGTATGGTTAATGAAAGTACAAGTAAAGCTGTTGAAGCTGATAAAAAAATTGATGATCAACCTATAATAGAAAATGTGAAAGATTTTGTCACTAAATATGAAGAAGATGGACACAGTATCTGTTGGGGATCGGTGCGGAAAACAAAAATTTCCCTATGATGGAACCCCAAAACTGGCTAGGATCTATCTATGTAGTAATGCGGTAACGGCTGATGCATAGAGAATACATACCCTTGTAGACCATACACGGTTAACGTTCCGCGGGGAATGTGGTTGATGTAGTCGTACTCGTAGCCGACATCAAGGTCGTGAAGCTCCTCGCAGGTCACCCCTTGCTCCTTCTTCATCTTCATCGTGCAACAGCTCTGGCTCACGACATTTAAGCACCCCAAGTGTTGCGCCTCGTGTCTTCGTACACATTCGGTGCATGATGAGACCTCTGGCTCCCCGATCCCGCCGGGAGTGCGGAAGTTGATATCCGGCTAGGAATCCCTGCAGTGCAACGGCATACTGTAGGTGTGCCTTGATCGCACAGCCCAGACTTGGGGCCATGGTCACAAGGTATAAAGAGAGAGGGAAGGAGGAAGTCAACCAAAGGACTTCTCCAAATATTGGTGTGTCTCATCCCACCCATGGGCACCCCTTTATATAGGGGGAGGGGGTGTGCCCTCCCCTTTGGGTTTCCCATGTGGGACTATTCAAGGGAGAGGGGGGAGGCGCATGGGCCTCATGGGCGAACCGGCCAGGGGTGGGCCCCACCCCGCTCATAGCCCTAGGCTGGCCGGGTGGGCCCCCCTTGAGGCGCCTGGGCCTTGGCCCCTTGGCCCTTGGCCCTTCCCTCCTTCGGTTTTCCCTCATGGGCCTTTATTCACTTGGAAGTTTGGGCCATTAGTGGAATACCCCTTCAAATTAGATTTTAATATTATATTTAATATTAATTACATTAATTAATATGTAAATACATATTACAAAATCCGTCTTGACCCGAAACACCTTTCGATTCCCTTTCGATTTCCTCCGAACAACTTCAGATCTTTCCCAGAATGATTTCGGTCCTTTATTCTTTCTCCGAACAACTTCGGATCTCTCTGAGGAACGATTCTGGCTTTATCTTTCTCTACTGTGATTCCGTCTTACGAATGATCGCTCTCATCGTACCCTTAAGTGTATCCTCTCATGGCTCAGGAATGCTCTAGACATGATCTGTATCAATGATCAACAGAGGGACTAGGGATGTCCGTGTGACCCCTATGCATTCCTGATGACAATGTCGTTTGAACCGCTAAATGTAGCATCCTCTTCCTTTTGTTTCTCGATACAACTTGTTCGAGATCCGATCATTGGTATCCCATACCTTGTTCAATCTCGTTCACGACAAGTTCTGTTTTCTTGTTACCGTGATATTACATCCCCGTGACCTAGTCACGTGTTGCAACATTTATGGATGTAATTTCACCAAGCCGGCCGTATGTATCTTTACCCGTCATGTGGGTGAACAAATCTCGGTCTTGCAGTCACTTGTCATCAACTATTCCTTCGGAATACCCAACGTACACCTTTATAACCACTGTATTACCAAGTGGCGCTTGATGCAGTCAAAGTAGCCTCGGGAAACAGTGAGTAATATGAGCTCACGGTCTAAGGAGAAGGAGTCTAGGTATAGCTGTTGCAACAATGAACTATATGACTTGATCGTGTTGCAATCCTTCGAGGAATGTCCAATCACATCATTATCTAATGATATGATCCCGTTGTCAGTCGGCATAAATGCCCATGATCTTGAAACCCAGATCATCTTCGTGACCAACGAACTAGTATGAATAGAGGCTACTAGGGACTTGGTTGTTTCATACCACACCTGTACCAATGTTTCTACTTGGCACAGTTATAGCACAATATGAAACTATTATAAACTAATTGAGATATGACAATAAAAACCTATTTATTATTTGCCTCTAGGGCATATCTCCTTTAGTCTCCCACTTGCACTAGAGTACAAATAATCTAGCTCGCATTTTACTCATATAAACCATATATCATATGCGTTTACAGATCATGCATGCTCATGGGAAACGTCATGTCCATGTTCTATTTTACCAGATCATTATGTCTTTTGCAAATCGTCAATGTCTTCCTAATTTTGACATTCACACCATTATCTTATAATGGGTCGAAGAATTTTTTTGGCAACAAAGTGAGACTTTGTTTCTAGTGTTTATGATGATGGTCGTTTTCACCGTTGTCATCTAAACTTCGAAACACACTTTGTTATCCTTTGTGTATATACTATAGTTATGGCAGTAGAACGAGGCCGGATACCAGGAGCTTACAGTGACTTTAGATCATCCTCGAGGGCTTTCTCATGGGCCCTGGGCCCTAGGACACATCATTCTATGTTAAAAGCAAACTAGCCCTGACATAACATTATACATCACATCAGATGTAGCCTTTATACTTCTATATCTATGTAGATCCTAGTACATGAGATGCATCTATGCCACTTACATTGCTTCTTGCCATTTATGTACAAACTTAATTCTGGTTCTGTGATCAACTCAGGAATCACTTAAAGACACGTTCTTACAGTTAAAACTTTGTCCTACCAACCAGAACCTCGGGTCACATCACGTCGAGTATACAACATGGTTATATGGAAGAACCTATGACTGAGGCATAGGAGATGCAACGCATCTCTTTCTTTCAACCATAGTTGCAATACTAACTCAATGCTTCATATAGTAAGAACTTATTTCTTACCTTGTTCCATTCTAAGCTACTTCAGAATCTTGCTTAGGACATTCTGAACATCTTTCAGAATCAAGTCCAGGAAGCATTCGACATTTAGTGTTTATTAAACTCACCAATCTATTTCGATAGATCTTGTTGTTTAATAACTTCAACTTCATCCTTATTTATCTAACTTAAATATTATTAACACCAATCACATCATTCACATATGTCGTCCACATATCCCAGAATGATTTCACGCTCCCACTCAAATATGACATTCATGTTTGAGATCCAGGGATTTCACTTAGCTCCCACTCAAATATGACATTCATGTTTGAGATCCAGGGATTTCACTTAGCTCCCACTCAAAATATGTCAGCTACATATTATGAATTAGCCAAGCTGATTTGCTCCCACTCAAGTCTAGGTCCTCTCGATAATCTTGGACATTCCAAAATTCTTTGATCATTATCAATTTGAGAATTCCAATTACGAGACTTCAATATCCATATATTTCTAGTGTAAATCCAAAAGACTTAAGCATCAATACTGTTGTAGTCAATTCCTTGAATTTTTCCAAACTTGTGACAAATCGAGCTTTTTGTCATTCATTAAGTTTCATTTCCTTCTTATGACTTTGCAGTCATTCAGAAATATCAAGTAAACTTATTTACTTTAATAAGATCAAGTAACATGTTACTTTGTAATCTTAAATGTAACTTAATATAGGATTTTATGACTCCTAGTCATTTCTCGCACTCAGGTCCATCACGCTTCTTTGTAATTTATAGGTATGTCTTGTTCAAAAGATGACAAGTGAATCAATAATATAATTCCACAAACTTGTAGAATATATAGTTGAGTCCTACTTTCTTTTGTAAAAGTATTCCCTGAAACTTTATGATCATTATCATTAGTTTCTCCTCTATTTGTAGAGTCGGTTTCTCAAAACAAATTCCGCTGCGCCACTCAACAATTCGGAGGTAAGGTCAAATACCTTGTTTTGATCTTTTACTTTCTTCCACTTGAATCTTCATCAAGACACGTCAATTTTGGACAACAGAAGGTTTGCCCTTTTGTGGAAGATGCATGCATAGCTTCCTAAGAATGCTCTACAAAGACTTGTTTATTCGCCACGATTTCGACTTGTCGAAATCTCCAGAAACTTGAACTTGCCATAACACTTATGGTGTTGTTTCCACGAATCTTTTAGATGTTCCTTTGTATTTCAAATGAGTGTTTGCTTATTCTGATCTTTAACTCTAAACGATAACTATAACCGCTATAAGAGATAATATGATATCAAATGTATCTAATACAAAATGTTTATGATGTTTAGACATTTCAACAAAGTTTGAATTCGTCCAATTATCATAATTTGTGAAACATCTTTCACAAGTCCCTTTTATGCTAAACTTAACTTGAATACCTTAGTCATGTCGATCAAATCGAAGAGACTTGTTAATTCAGTTAATTCAATATCCCATTTAGTTATGAACTCATTTGAACAATTCAAATCATTTCAAACTTCATGTTTCATTAAGTAAATACACTTATTCACTTAAGTCCACAATAAATGATTTCCACTACTTGTTGAAAATACGATACATCACTATGTATAAGATTCAACATTTCTTCGCATATAACCGTTTTACCAGAATGCGGAGTTTTAGTCATTCTGCCTGAGAAGCATGGTTTTGCAAAGTCTCTAGATTAAGTATCTAGGACCCTGATCTTTCATAAAGAACCTGCAATAACCAAAATGACTTAAACTGTAGTGTCTTTTCATTATTAAACTTTGGATATCTTTTAGCATTCTAATCCTTTATAAATGTTTAAACTTATTATCATTAACATAGTGATGAGAATAACTTGTTTGTAATCGCAATGTGACCATAAGGTATTGTTCATAACAATAGTACAAACTGGTTTGTAACTTGTTCATATGAATAATTGTCTCGCCAAAAGCAAGACACACAAACTAGGATTACAAATTATATTCAAGTCCACTAATCCAAATGATAAACTTTGAGGGAAGAGGTGATGTCGGCCATCAACTATTTTGCTTGCCATCATCAAGACACGCTGCCTCAAAAACAACAATTCTCAAGCAGATCATCCTGTTTTCACAAAATGGGACAAGTATCAAATACTTTGCAAACTGCAACGAGTTTTGCAAGAACCACATTTATAATTTTGTATATATAATATATCCCTTTTTCATCCATGACCTCCAATTGCAATCAAGCCCTTCCAAGAGTTCTCAACTCTAATGCAAGATCGCTAAGTGTTTTTCCAAACAATCTCTTTTCATCCATGATGGAGGAAAACCCATCCAATGGCTCATACTCTATGTGCCTTATTCTGTAGAATACAAAATGTAGCCCAACTCTCCATCAAATGGAGAATGGCTTATTGGATGATTATGGAGAAAACACAAACATCCTGGAGTCATCGAATTATCTCCTAATGGTTATTGTATCAAGAAGAGAAGATCACCTTTTTACGAGGATATCCCTCAGGCATGGGTATTAATCTATGAAGTTGGACCCTTTTGCTAAGTTCCATATTAAGCAATATATTCCCATGGTTGCAAAGGACCTTAATGGGATAGGCTAAGATCTACTAAGATATTTGCAAATAGACATCTAGACTAAGTTTATAATAAGAGATCAATTTATAATTGGTCTCCACTAAAATTGTCATCCCCTGGACGATTTTAGTGATCGCATGATCCCTATCCTCTGCACCTCCCCTGATCATCACGGCCATCAGTGCATTATCAAAAGTAGACATTCAATAATGCCAATCACATCATCCATGTGACTCATGCTCGATCTTTCGATCTCTTGTGTTCTGAGGCCATGTCTGCACATGCTAGGCTCGCCAAATCTAACTTGTGTGTATTCGCTGTGCAACATGGCTTACACCCACTATATGCGAACGTAGATATGTTCCCTACTCACCATGAGCGCCTCATACCGAAGAACTTTCTTGGTGGTGCACACACAAGGGGAACACGGAACATTGGAATTAAATAGGGATTATATTATTTGCTACCGTTGAGTATCTAAATACTAGCACACAATAAGATGTAAAACATGTATCAACATCATATGTATAATGTGATATGATATGGTCTTTCTTGCACCTTGATCTCCATCGAGCGCTCCGGCATGATCTCCATCTCGCTATTGGTTTGATGCTAAGTCCACGCCGCCGCCACCAGGTCATCCATCAGAACGATGACTATTACTATACTACTTAGTAACAGAAAAGTAAACTACTTTACCTTCATAACGACCAATGCCATATCATAATCACATGCCCCCTGCAAAATAAAGTTAGACGCATCTACTTTATCTATTGCAAGTTTTACGTGGTTGTTAGGGCTTTCGCACTAGAACCGTTTCTAAACTACGAATTTTCCAACCACAAAATGGATCCGACAGTTGTCTCTACTACACCCCTTTCGGGGCCCTCCGTTGTAAATGCTATATCAACTATCGGATGAGAGACAGACACCCGCTTGCCACTTATACGGTACAAGCCGTATGTTGAGCGTGGAACCAGTCTCGCTGCATTTAATGGCGTAAGGTCAGTCCGGGCCGCTTCATCAAACAATACCGCGATATAAACAAGTACACATTAGAGGGTAACAACTAAGGGATCAATGCCCGCACAATACTTGTGCATACTGGCTGTACAACACTCCTACGCATAGATCGGCTCTGATACCACTGTTGGAGATCAGTGCGGAAAACAAAATTTTCCCTACGATGGAACCCCAAAACTGGCTAGGATCTATCTATGTAGTAATGCGGTAACGGCCGATGCATAGAGAATACATACCCTTGTAGACCATACGCGGTTAACGTTCCGCGGGGAACGTGGTTGATGTAGTCGTACTCGTAGCTGACCTCAAGGTCGTGAAGCTCCTCGCAGGTCACCCCTTGCTCCTTCTTCATCTTCATCGTACAACAGCTCCGGCTCACGACATTTAAGCGCCCCAAGTGTTGCGCCTCGTGTCTTCGTACACATCCGGTGCATGATGAGACCTCCGGCTCCTCGATCCCGCCGGGAGTGCGGAAGTTGATATCCGGCTAGGAATCCCTACAGTGCAACGACATACTGCAGGTGTGCCTTGATCGCACATCCCAGACTTGGGGCCATGGTCACAAGGTATAGAGAGAGAGGGAAGGAGGAAGTCAACCAAAGGACTTCTCCAAATATCGGTGTGTCTCATCCCACCCATGGGCACCCCTTTATATAGGGGGATGGGGTGTGCCCTCCCCTTTGGGTTTCCCATGTGGGACTATTCAACAGAGAGGGGGAGGCACATGGGCCTCATGGGCGAACCGGCCAGGGGTGGGCCCCACCTCACGCACAACCCTAGGCTGGCCGGGTGGGCCCCTCTTGAGGCGCCTGGGCCTTGGCCCCTTGGCCCTTGGCCCTTCCCTCCTTCGGTTTTCCCTCATGGGCCTTTATTCACTTGGAAGTTTGGGCCATTAGTGGAATACCCCTTCAAATTAGATTTTAATATTATATTTAATATTAATTACATTAATTAATATGTAAATACATATTACAAAATCCGTCTTGACCCGAAACACCTTTCGGTTCCCTTTCGATTTCCTCCGAACGACTTCGGATCTTTTCCGGAATGATTCCGGTCCTTTATTCTTTCTCCGAACAACTTCGGATCTCTCTGAGGAACGATTCTGGCTTTCTCTTTCTCTACTGTGATTCCGTCTTACAAATGATCGCTCTCATCGTACCCTTAAGTGTATCCTCTCACGGCTCGGGAATGCTCTAGACATGATCTGTATCAATGATCAACAGAGGGACCAGGGATGTCCATGAGAACCCTATGCATTCCTGATGACAATGTCGTTTGAACCGCTAAATGTAGCATCCTCTTCCTTTTGTTTCTCGATACAACTTGTCTGAGCTTCGATCATTGATATCTCATACCTTGTTCAATCTCGTTCACAACAAGTTCTGTTTTCTTGTTACCGTGATATTACATCCCCGTGACCTAGTCACATGTTGCAACATTTATGAATGTAATTTCACCAAGCCGGCCGTATGTATCTTTACCCGTCATGTGGATGAACAAATCCCGGTCTTGCAGTCACATGTCATCAATTATTCCTTCGGAATACCCAACGTACACCTTTATAACCACTGTATTACCAAGTGGCGCTTGATGCAGTCAAAGCAACCTCGGGAAACAGTGAGTAATATGAGCTCACGGTCTAAGGAGAAGGAGTCTAGGTATAGCTGTTGCAACAATGAACTATATGATTTGATCGTGTTGCAATCCTTCGAGGAATGGCCAATCACATCATTCTTCAATGATATGATCTCGTTGACAGTCGGCATAAATGCCCATGATCTTGAAACCCAGATCATCTTCGTGACCAACGAACTAGTATGAATAGAGACTACTAGGGACTTGGTTGTTTCATACCACACCTGTACCAATGTTTCTACTTGGCACAGTTATAGCATAATATGAAACTATTATAAACTAATTGAGATATTACAATAAAAACCTATTTATTATTTGCCTCTAGGGCATATCTCCTCTAGTATCCTCCGTAAGGATATCCCTAATATTGCTTCACAAAGTAGTGTTATGAGAGCTAGTGTCCCTGTGTTTTCTGTTAGGATAAGTGATCATTGCTACAATGGTTCTTGTGATAGTTACATTATTAAGTTTATACATGATACTGAAAGTTATTATGAAAGAGGGAAGACTATTCTTATGCATCTCAATAATATCAAGTTTCGTCGTTTTTTGCTGAAAGTTTTTACGTTGCACTTGTTTTGCCTTCCTATGCTTGTAGCTTCTGGTTGAAATAACTTGTTTGTTTACAAAATTCCCTTGCATAGAAAGTGGGTTAGACTTAAACATGTATATTTTTGCTTCTTGATGCTCTCTTTTACTTCAATTCATATCTTATGTGAGCATCTTTGAAATTATCATGCCCATCTTAATGGCTATAAAGAAAGAGCTTTTTGGGAGACAACCCAATTTATTTGTGTTTTCAATTGTTTTTGTTTATTTGAGTCTTGGAAGTTATTACTTCGGTAATAACCTCTCCTTATCCTTTTTGTTTGGTTTTTGTGTCAAGATCAACCTCTAATGAGAGAGAAGTAAGATTTGGGGAAGTTGCTGTCCCGTAACAGATTTTTGTCCTTCACCATAAAAATTCATGAGAGATCTCTGTACGTCGGATTGAGCTGTAATTTTTTTTGATTCTGCCCCAGGTTATTATTTAACTTTCGTTAGTTTTGAACTTTTTGATTTGAGCAACAGAAGATTTTCGTAAAAAATGATCTTTACCTGCTGGTCTGTTTTGACAGATTTTGCCACTCTTGCATTTGCTTCTTAAATCGATTTCCTTTTTGAATTCTTTTTGGGTTTTTGGAAGGAGTTGCTACAGTATCTTATGTTTTGATGGATTTTAGTTGAAATTGGACTTAAAAGGTTTATTACCTCGCTTACACTAATGTTGCTAATGATAATTGTGTGAAATTTTGTGTGAAAGAAATTTCCAGGTTATTGTAGAAAATGGTGTAATAAGAAAGTGAAAGGTTTCATGACTCGAGCAATATGAGTATGAAGATGAAGATATTGATGTTATTCTAGTGTTGACTCCGGAAGAATCTACTAAATGCTAAACTCAGAGACCTGCAGAGTCTGTTTTCGAATAGGTAACAGTTCTGGTAAGAAAAGTTCCACGAAAATTCTGTCCAGTTATATTTTTGGAGTTTTTATCTAACAAGGAAAGCATAAAGCGAAAGAGGGAAGGAAACAGAGCCAGGGTGGCTCACACCACCCCCTGGCGTGGGCCCCCTGGCCGCGCCAGCAGGTGGTGTGGCCGCCTCGGCCTCCGTCTCCGACCTGTTTTCTCCTAGTACCTTCCTTTTGTTGTAAAACTTCGTAATATATAAACCCTCGGATTCCCCAAGGTTCGTATATCATGTTCTCGTCATGTTTTTGTTTCGATCTGTTTCTGCCAGAAACTATTCTTAAAAGTTAGAAGCACAATGGTGTCCGCCAAGGATAAGGGAAAGGAGCCTATGGAGGAAGATCTCCAAGACCCCAGACAAGAGAAGGAGATCAAGAGTGAAGATGAAGATGAGGAAAAGCAAAGCCAACATCCGCGCACCAACACTACCATTGCAAGCATTGGAGTGTTGGCAAGATCTGCCAGGGTCAGGAGGACTACACGGATGTCAACTGGAGGGAAACCTCCGCGTCACTGTTTGGCTCCACGGTCACTTCCTCCACACACCAAGAATCCTTTCCATACCCTTATCCATGAGCATCAATACCAGAATATGCCCAATGAGAAACTACCCTCTAATTGGGATTTGCCTCGTTCTAGCCATGCAGGAAAAGAAGACTTCAAGGAGGAAGAGTGGGGAAAGAATCGCAAGAGCTGGAATTCGCAACCCGACATGATCATGAGCCGCATTGAGCAAAACTCACAGTTGATTCGTAATATCACCTTCGAGATTGAGGACTTGGGGAAACTAATCAAAGATCTCATCGAGAGAATACCACCACCACCGAAGGAGTAATTCGTCATCAGATTTTGGCATCCCCTTGGTTTGTTCCAAGCTTGGGGGAGTGCCGCGGTATCACATCACTATCTTCTATATTTTTACCTTTTTAGTAGAGTCATATCATGAATAGAGAAGTTATCATGTAAGATGGTTTGCATTATGGAAGTGTCCCCCTGTTAGGGGTTGCCGGAGTGACAGAAACCTGAACCCCCGTTAGGAAACCATTGCACAAGGGACGTAAGGGTCTTAGAGTTTAAAGCTGTGGTTAGGTTTCTACCTTAATTACTTTCTTGTACTTACGGATGCTTGCAAGGGGTATAATCACAAGTATGTATTAGTCCTAGGAAGGTCGGTACATTAGCACAGGTTCACCCACACAACACTTAGCAAACTAAAAAAGATTAATCAACTATATAAAGCGAAAGCAATTGACAATATTCCCATGTGTCCTCGAGAATGTTTGGTCATCTTAAGTAATACAACCGGCTTGTCCTTTGCTGAAGAAAGGATTGGGCCACTTGCTGCATTTATTCTTATTATCTTTTATTTACTCGTACTATATTTTCCTGCATTATCAAAACCCCCTAAAAATCCGTTTGCTAAGTATTTACAGAGAATTCCTGCTCCAAGCCATTCGCCAACACCTTCTGCTCCTCGTTGGGTTCGAGACTCTTACTTATCGAAAATACTGCGATACACCCCCCATACTTGTGGGTCATCATTTGGTCACCCGGTGGAACGCGACCTACTCATATGACTGAAGAGGCGTTTAAGGGCTTGTTGAGAGTGATTAGAGCATGAAACAAGGCCAATTTCAAGATACCTCGATGAGAGAAGCTCATGTCTTGTAGGGCGTCCATAGACGTGGTCACTTTCAAAGCTCCACTTGTCGCAACAATCCATGCCACACAAGCTGGTATATGAGATCCGAACACCTGATCCAAGACTCACAAGGTCCCTAGGGGTGTGCCTTTGCCTGCGGGTTTAATTCAAGTGAGAGTGGATGGTTTCATGCTAATAGGGATACCTAAAGGTTAGTAGACCCTTACAAATAAACAACCCTACCTTTGAGGGAGCCAAAGGATAATGTCAGGAAGGTAAAATCTTGGTCTACAAGCGGATGGACTAGGAGATAGGGTGTAGTACCTATATAATCCATGGTGGACTAACCCACTAAGCCCTCCTCCCACTTGGGCATCTTTGCATTTGTACATCTTCTATTCACACTGTCTTTTATTCTTCTCTCTCCCTTTTGACTTGTTCACCATGAAAGGATGCTTATACTTTTGTTGACTTGGTTTGATAATTCGCCACTTTGATGCTACATAGGACGAGACGGGACCCCCAACTAAGATTAGATATCCGTGCCCCCAATAGAATATAAGGGTAACTTGTTTGTCTCATCGAGTTTTTTGCCTAACTTAAAAATCACACCATTGTCGCCTACAACTTCTGAAATGAGCCAATGTAATAGAAGGCGGTTGCGCTAGGCTCACAATACGCTGCTTGCAGATGACAAGGTGGCATGAAAATAATGGTTTGATCCTTGGTTGCATTGTGGAAAATGAGAGGGCAACAAGGAGGTGTCGGTGCTCACACAGACTTTAAGAGGACAACAACGCCACATGGAGTTGTCGAGATGTCAACGAAGCAGACGAAAATGCGAGGCTTGTGGAAGCTATAAATGGGATGAGTCAGAGGCTCTCCTAACTTGGAAAAGACGATAATGGATGTCGCAGGTGAAGCTTGTGGACATCGCACAATTGTGTACAAGGTAAATGATATATTTTTGAACTGGCATGTGTATTCCGCCAAGTCGTAGTCCATCGAGGCATCGAGGAATCCCAACCCACTGTTTTGGTGGGTCCAACCCAAGTATATGATTTTTTAGGTACAACCCAAGTATATGCTGGTTAATGGGACTATTAGGGAATGCATACTAGTTCATAGGACAATTTTATCTTATATTTTTGGTGGGTCTAATCCAACTATTTTTTAGGAGAAACTGCTCTCATAATGACATGCATGTAGAAGGAATTGTGGAGAATGCACAGCTCCCATAGGGTCGACTGTCTCATATATATAGATAATTATAGGTACAATCCTGAGAGTACAAGGAGACCTATCTCAACACGATCTCAACCCCCCGATGAAGGGTCGGTACCGACACATAGACTGAAATGAAACTCGTCGAAGGTCGACATCGGCAATCCCTTGGTCATGATGTCCGCAAATTGCTAAGAAGTCGGTACGTGAAGAACTCGAACGTGATCGAGAGCAACCTGCTCACGAACAAAGTGGATGTCCAGCTCGATGTGCTTGGTGCATCGATGATGAACGGGGTTGGCAGAGAGGTAGACATCCAAAACATTGTCACAGAACCTGCAATTGGCCACGGCGTTAGCCACGGCCCGATACTCGGCCTCTGCACTAGAGCGAGAGACGGTGGGTTGTCGCTTGGAAGACCAAGAGACGAGCGACAAGCCGAGGTAGACACAGTAACCCGAGGTAGACCGCCGCCTGTCAGGGCAGCCAGCCCAGTCCGCGTCCGAGTAGGCGACGATGTCCGTCGACAGCGAGGCGTGCAGCGAGAGGCCGAGGTCCATAGTGCCACAGATGTAGCAAAGTATCCGCTTCACCACTTTCTAGTGGGCGTCCCGAGAAGCATGCATATGCAAGCACACTTGTTGCACGACATACTGCAACTCCGGACATGTCAACGTCAAGTACTGCAGGGCACGACGATAGAGCGATAGAATGACGCGTCAGGGGCCAGCGACCCATCGCTAGCCAAAATCTTGGCCTTCGTGTCGACTGGAGTAGGCACAGGGTTGCAGTTAAGCATCCTAGCGCGCTTGAGGAGCTCATGAGCATACTTCCGCTGATGAAGAAAGAGCTCATCTGCGCGCCGGACGACCTCGATGCCGAGGAAGTAGTGGAGCGGGCCAAGGTCCTTGAGTGCGAACTCGGCGTGAAGGCGGTCGGTGAGCTGTCGAAGGAGGCCAGCAGTGCATGCCGTTAAGATGATGTCGTCGACATATAGCAACAAGTAGGCAGTGTCAGTGCCTTGGCGATAGACGAACAGCGACGTGTCAGAGCGCGTGGAGCGGAAGCCAAGCTGATGCAGAAACGCAGCGATGTGTTGGTACCAGGCGCGCGGGGCCTGCTTCAGTCCATACAAGGACCGAGAAAGCAGGCACACATGGTCCAGATGCTCCACATCGACGAAACCGATGGGCTGCTGATAGTACACCTGCTTGGAGAGATGGTCGTGGAGGAAGGCGTTGGAGAATCCATCTGGTGCACCGGCTAGGCACGAGAGACGGCAAGGTGAAGGACGGTGCGGATCGTGCCCAGCTTGACGACCAGGGTAAACGTATCCGTGAAGTCGACGCCTGCCCGTTGTTGAAAGCCGCGAACCACCTAACGCGCCTTATAGCGCTCCAGGGCACCGTCAAGACCCATCTTGTGCTTGAAGACCCACTTGCCGGTGATGACATTAGCGCGGGCGCGGCAAGGGACCAACTCCCAGGTTCGGTTGCGCCGCAACACGTCGAACTCCTCCTGCATCACGGCGTGCCATTGCGGGTCGCGCAAAGCGGCCCGGGCAGAGGTGGGCACTGGCGAGATCGCGGACGTAGAGGCGGTGCAGACGTACTCGTCGGCGGGGTAGCGGGTGGAGGGCCGGCGCACACCCGCACGCGCACGAGTGACGACACCCGCTGGAGGGGCGGGCGGGGCGGGCGCAGCATCCGCAACCGAAGCGGGCAACGAAGGCGAGGTCGATGAAGAGGGTGCCGAGCTGGACGAGGGCGATGAGGGCGACATGGGCGGTGTCGCCGACGCGGGCGGAGACGGGGCCGCGGCAGGTGGCAACCCTGGGGGCGACCCGGCGGTGATCCGGGCGGCGTCACGGGCCCGTGTGTCGAGGGACCAGGCGGGGTGGGCGCAGATTGGGCCGCCGCGGTCACTCGTCGGCGAGCACGGCCGACCTCAGGGGGCCAGCATGCACCGGGGATGTCGTCGAAGGGGTCGCCAGTAATCCCTGCTGAAACGGAAACACCAACTCGTCAAAGTAAACGTGTCGTGAGGTGATGACACGATGGGAGACCAGATCATAGTAGCGGTAGCCCTTGGTGTTGGCTGGGTAGCCGAGAAACACACAAGGGAGAGAGCGCGGCGCGAGCTTGTGCGTGGCGGTGGCGGGCGTAAGTAGTAGCAATAGAAGATGCGAAGATCGTCGTAGGCGGGGGGCACACCAAAGAGGAGGTGGTGCGGCGTGTATTGCCAGCAAGAACGGCAGGGGCGGATGTTGACTAGAAGGGTAGTCGTGGCGAGAGCATCCGGCCAGAACTGTGGGGGCATGTACGCGTGGAACAAGAGGGTGCGGACGCAGTCGCTGAGAGTACGAAGGATGCGTTCGGCGCGACCGTTTGTTGAGAAGTGTATGGACAGGTTAGACGGAAGATGGTGCTGTGAGAGGCGAGAATGGTGCGGATGGTGATGTTGTCGAACTCTTTGTTGTTGTCGGTTTGTAATGCGTTTATGGGGCGACCCAATTGTGTGGAGACGTAGGCGAAGAAGGAGGTGAGGGTGGAGGCGACGTCGGATTTACGGCGAAGGGGAAAAGTCCACATAAAATGTGAGTAATCATCCAAAAGCACGAGATAGTAAGTATATCCAGAATTACTCGGAACATGCGAGGTCCAAACATCACTATGAATGAGTTGAAACGGAAAACATGCAACTGTGGAGGAGGAACTACATGGAAGACGAACATGTTTGCCTAGACGACATGCTTCATAGGAACGAGCATCCGTTTTACAAGAAAAGGAGAATCCTTGCATTATTTGACGAAGGGCGGTGGAGCTAGGATGGCCGAGGCGGGCATGCCAGAGGTCGATGCCGACGGAGAGTGCGAGATGGCTGGTGGTGGTGGTGGAGGACGACCGAACAGGGTACAAATCGCCAGTGCTGTCACATCGGTGGAGGAGCATCCGGGTACGACCATCCTTAACAGAGAAACTAGAAGCGTCAAATTCCACAGTCACAGAATTATCACGAGTGAGAGAACGAATAGAAACTAGGTTTTGAATCAAGTTAGGGGAAACGACAACATTATTGAGAGTGAGAGGAGTGGAGGTGGAGGGAAAGGAGGCAGAGCCAGTGTGAGTAATGGGGAGAGCATGACCGTTGCCAATGATTATGTGAGAGGAAGTAGAAGTGGGAGTGGAAGTGGAGAGGTTACCGGGGTGATATCCCATGTGCGCGGAGGCGCCAATATCCATGAGCCAATCGCCACCGCCGCCATACGTGCCCGCGGTGGGAGCGGTCTGGAGAGCGGTCAGCAACACGGGATCCCACGGGACCGATGTCGAGGGCGCGGAGTAGTAGCCTAGGGGAGTTGGAGGCATGGCGTGGACCGGCGCAGCAACGGGCTGAGGCGAAGCGAAGAACGCCTGGTGGGTGGCCGGGCGTGGCCCCAAGATGCTCGGGTGAGGCGCCCGCGACACGGTCATCGTGTAGGCGTGGACAACCCCGGTCCAGGGGTTGTGACCCGTACTCCAAGGCGGCGTCGGTGCAGCTGACTGATGTGAGCAGGGCTGGGGCGCGGGGACGTAGTCGCCGTTGTCGCCGTTTCCTCCGTTGTCGCTGGTGCGACCACGCCCGCGCTAACGGCGACCGCCACCATTGCCACCACCATTGGCAGGAGGCGGAGGCGCGGCAGCTAGGGCGCGTAGAACCCTAGGGGCGGGGTGAAGGCGCGAGGAGGAGGGGTCGTAGGCGCACTAGCGGGGGCGCCCCGCGAGAGACCCGCAACGAAGGCAGTGTGAGCCGCCCGAGCCCGGAGATTCTTCAGCCGCCGCTCCTCGAGACGTAGATAGGCCACGACTTGCTCGAAGGACGGCATGGTGAGCAGCGTGAGATTGGCGGAGGCGTTGCTGAGGTCCTCGCCGAGACCCGCAACCAGCGTGGAAAGGAGGATCTTGTCGTTGATCGGAAACTCCAAGTCACGAAGCTCGTCGGAGAGGCTCTTGAGGCGGAGGCAGTAGTCGTTGAGGGAGAGGTCATTTTGGTGAGTGCCGAAGAACTCCTGCTGGAGGAACGTGACACGCTGGATCTTGTTGTCGGTGAAGAGGCCGGTGATCTTGGTCCGCACTGCAGTGACGGTCGCGCGTAACGACGGTCTGAAGATCTCGGAGACGGTCTGGAAGAACCAGCGGGTGATGGTGGCGTCGATCGTCAACCAGTCGGGGTCGTGCGGCATGGCGAGGAGGTCGATGGTGTCGTCGACGTGATCAAGGAGATCATACTCGCGGAAGAGAAGGCCGAAGTACGTCTTCCACGGGAAGAAATTTGCAGTGGCTTGAGAGAGCTTCACTCGCACGCGCTCGAGGATGGGAATGTCACGGATGATGGCGACGGAGGGGCCGGTGAAGGGATTGCTGCTCCCGGAGACGGAGGAGTTGAAAGGGTTGCTGGAGGAGGAGTGGTCGGCCATGGTGGGGCGGAAGCGGTGGTGGAGAGGAGGCCGACGGCGCCAAGGGAAGGTGTGGCGGCGGCTAGGGTTTGGATGGCGGGGGAGGGGCCGGCGGCGCCTAGGGAAGAGAGGCGGCGGCTAGGGTTGGCGGCGGGGAGGGGGGCCGGCGGCGCCTAGGGGAAGAGAGGCGGCGGCTAGGGTTTGGGGGTCGAGGTTAGGCTGATACCATGTAGAAGGAATTGCGGAGAATGCACAGCTCCCATAAGGCCAGCTGTCTCATATATATACAGACAACTACAGGTACAATCCTAAGAGTAAAGGAGACCTATACAGAGTACAATACGTATCTCAACAATACAAACCGGCTGTAGTGTAGGAATGTGACTTGGACCTTTTTTTTTTTACATGATGTGACTTGGACCCTTGGTGGAACAGTAGTAGTACATCGTACAACTCTTGTGCGGCGATATCGCTTTCGATTTGTGGACGTACATGTACGGACTACAGCCGACTCCACCTACCAAACCTAAAACCGACGGGCAGTTCTTCACACATCCTTTGGAGGTTACACAAAACACACGCAAGTGGACCACAGTGGTTCACCTAAAGAAATTCTGTCACATGGTTTACGGCCAAAGTACACGCCCAAATGGACCCCGGCCTAAAATTAAAGTCTAGCGAATCCTTTTGCTTGAAGGTAAGTTTTGGGAATCCTTGATCCGTGAAGAATTGCATCAAGTGCAGCTTCTACACCGCCCCCTTCCTGTCTTCGGGAATAACAAAGAAGCCCACGCATTTTCGTCTCAAATTAAGGAGTGAAGACAGTTCATAGATTTTTACCTTAACCGTGTTCGACTAAAATTCTCATGTTAGTCTGAGCCTGTGGAAGAACACATACATAAAATATCCCCTGGTATATTCAAAGTTTTGTCACCCTGACAGAACTGCCTACACGTACCGGGGGACCTCTCCTCCCGTGAGAAAAAGAGGCGGCGGCTAGGGTAAAAACCCTAGCAGCCGTCACGATCTACTTCGTCCTCGCCGTCTGCGATCGAGCGAGCATCGACGGGTCCCTGCCTCCTCTGCTTGCCGCTCCGGCGACGGGAGGAGGTGGGGACCTCGGACCTGCGCTTGGCGGTGTAAAGGGCCCCTAAAGTTAGAGTTTGGTCATCCGGCATCGTCGTTATGGTGGCTATGGCGGCGTTGTGCAGGACAAGAATAAGGTATACCCGCCTCCTCTTCCACCTCGCCGGCGACGATCCTGCTGCTGGCGTTGAGGAGGGTGGGGATTCGTCTGGTCGCCGCTTTTATAGAGTGGTGGATCTCGCCCGTCTACGTATGCTCGGATCTCGTCCCGTCACGTGTGTTTAGGTTTGGTGTTACAAGTTTGAATCAATTCAAGGGTTCTATGGCGACAACTTCATCTCGGGCGCTGGTCCTTAGGGCACGTGCGAAGACTTCCCGATCATCAACAATGGCATGCGGCTCGTAATGGAGTCGCGATAGCGTCGGTGCTCGATCGATCGGCGATAGTATTAGATTAGGTGGTCCAAAGACCTCGATGTAATTTTTATTATGTTTAAGATACTTTATACTTCTTATGAACTCATGAAATAGATCCGGATCTTTTTCCGTAAAAAAAAAAAGTTTTGTCACCCACTTGCGCAAAATGTTGTTCTGTCTATCACAGTTCACACTAGTGTGTAACAAAATCGCGTGACCGGGTCTATGGGACATCATCATCATATACTGTTTGGCCAGCGATCATTGTCGCTGCCCTTGGGTAAAAATAACCGAGGAGACATCCACATATCGCATCATTCATTTTAAATCATGGACGAACCACAGATGTCGACCTTGTCTGAAATGGTACAAGGACTGTTCTATATTCTTGGTTGCATGCGCAATTTTAAATCCCCTCCGACTCGGACAATGCCGCATGGTGATTTGATACCGTCCAACCATCTGCACTCTGCAGTGGTGCACTACTATTGTGAGTACTGTACATAGCTAGAGCGGCAAGACAAGAGTGTGCATCGGAATGATTGAAACAAAACAAGTGGTTAAGAACTTAAGATGCCTATATAAGTACGTGACACTCACTCACCTATATATCGATCGAGTAAAAGCCAAGTAGCCTCACGAAAGAACCCAAACAGGCAACAATCAACTAGCATTTGCTTTGCCGCTAAGGCACATCAAGATGAAAGAAACTTCACCCTTTTTTCTCCCCGAGAATTTTGTAATGTAAACGTCCACCTCATGCCATTATTACAAAAGTTAAATCATGTAATCTAATCTAGCAGCGGTGCTTGTTTTTAAGGGTAAAAGGCCCGAAGGGCCTGGAAACTACATTAAAAACGCGGAGGGTACCATTTTACAGAAAGACGACCATGAGCGGTGTTAGATGTATATATCTGTATATTGTATTTCCCCCATATGTTAGGGGGGAGCTTCGCATTGCAGATTATATATTGCGCTTTTCACGGAGAATACATGTTGCATATTCCTGACATGGTATCAGAGCTAGGTTAGACAAATTTTTCTTCAACATCGTCACAGCCGCCACCGTCCCTATCGTCGTCGTTCATCCGACGTCATCGCCGCCGGTTACCGCTGTTTTCTGCAACATCTGTAGATCGGATCTGCCTCCGATTGGATCCGCTGCCCGAGCCATTCGCCGCCGGGCCAACCGTCTGCCCCGCTGCCATCTGCTGTCGCCCCGTCGTCTGGCCACCGCCCGTGCCTGCTCAACTCCCTGGATCCCCGCGCCAGGACTCCACCTTGCGCCAGGACGTCACCTCACGACGCAACTCCTCCTTTTGTTTTTACATACGCCGCCGCCGCTCTTGGAAGCTGCTGCTATTCCACGTCCCCTGATCGATCCACCAAGCTGGCTGCTATTCCACGTCCTCAAGGCTGGCTGTGCTAGACACGTATTTGGTTGCTGGCTTGATAGCATGCAGAACTTCTAATCTGGTTGCTGCTAGACACGTATTCCGGTGGACACGTGGTTTTGATTGCTGTTTGCTGCTCGTGACTTGCTGATCTGCCTGGACCTCACCCAATAGATTTATTCTCCGCTGATTCCTACGTCTGCCGGCCATCTGTCCGCCCGCCAGCGCCCTCTGCCCGCCCCGCTGCATCTCCGCCGGCTGCTGGCCCTATTACTCGTAAGATCTGATCTGAGACTGACGAGTTGACTTTAAAAAAAAAAAAAAGATGTCTTCTTCATCGGGTTATGTTGCGATTCCTCGCTGTCCGGTGATCTTCGATGGCGCGAATTACCCTGATTTCGCTGCCTTTATGCGCGTTCACATGCGCGGTCTCCGTCTTTGAGGTGTGCTCTCGAGGTCTCACGTCCATTGTGCCCTCGCTCTGTGGCTTCTTCCGCCGACGCCGATTGTTCTTGCGTGATGCTTCTCGGAGGCCAAGGATCTTTGCTTTCGAGATCTTGATAATCTGATATCTTTGCTATGACCAAGTTCAAGCGGTACCCTTGATCTCGGGGCCTATCGACACGCCCGACCGCTTACACTCGGTGGGTTGATGAGGATGCTCGTCTGCTTTGTTCTCACCTCGGTGTTACGCCCAAGATGTCTGCCGAGTTATGAGTCTCCTCTTTGCTCGATGGGCCCATCTTCGCGATGCTATCGGTCTGGGATGCTCTTTACCGTCTGGTTCGCCAGAGCATACTCTTCGCAGGTGATTCCACTATTGATGAGTTTATACTCAGTCCGTTATCTGGCGCCGCCTTGATTCTCTTTGTCTTGTTGTTTGTGGCACATGCTCGTCTTTGCCAGATTGTCGCGCCGGACTTGGAGTTTCACCGCATCTATGAGTTTCGTCTGCTTCGCCAGAGTTTGATCCGGCGTGCCCAGCTGAATGCTTTCGTGGTCGTGTTCTCGCTCTGAAGCCGAGGAGACCCGTCTCCGTGGTGCCGGTCTTCTTGCGGTTCCATCTGCGCTTACTCATGGTGCTCTTTGCCGTCTGCTTCCTCGACTCACCGGTCCTCGTGCCGCCACCGATACTACCCACTCCTCCGTGTCGTGGTCGAGTCAAGACCAGCTGACCTCGTGGTCCGAGTCGGCCAGCAGCTCGTGGTCAAGGTCGCCGTGGTTCTCTTCACACGCTTCTTCGCAATGGGGATGGTCACACTTGGGCCACCTGTTATACACGGACCCCAGCTTACGCCAAGACACCAGGCTCGTGGGCGGTCGACTCTTCCGGATCTTTAGCTTGCTCTCCGATCGAGACATTATCAGAGTCTTCGCGTGCGCTTGTCGCCATGTGCTCTTCTTCGACGGACACCGCTGGTTCTATGATCGACTCTTCAGTAATCGTGCGACCACCACCTTCTACACAGTACGTCTCCGTGGTATCCGGATTCGAGCTTCTTTTCATATGACCTTTGAGTCTTCTTCTCTGTCTCTCCTCATTCTCTCTCTCTTCTCCATCCGTCTGTTTTACGGTGATGGTACCTCTCTCCTGTTTCTAGTCGGGCACCCTTTCTACTTCTTCTTTTTTGTTCTGATATTTCTCATGTCCTCTTCTTAAGATGAATCATTCTCTGCTAGCCAGCTACCATCACTGTTGTCGCGTCATTCTTGATGTTGATTCTTGTGTTGTCCAGACTGCTTGCACCGAGGCCCTGGTTGAGCCGCCTCGCAGCCGTGATTCTTCGTGACTTTGGGAGTTAGGCTTCGTTCCTTCGCTGCCACTTCATCTGCCAGTTCTTCTCCGGTTGTCACCTCTACTACTAGCTCTTTTCAAAGGTGGCATCATCGTCTTGGTCACCTTGACTCTACTTTGTCGTCATTAGTTCATCGTGGTCTTATAGAGTGCATCTTAGGAGATGGGTCTTTGCATTGTCGGGGTTGTAGGTTGGGTAAATGATTCAGCTTCCCTATCCTACTAGCGCCTCGTATCTCAAAGAACCTTTTGATTTAGTTCATTCCGATGTTTGGGGTCCGCCTTCGCTCAAAGGGGCCATCGCTACTATATTTTATTCATCGATGATTTTTCTCGGTACACTTGGTTGTATTTTATGCGCCTCGTAGTGAGGTGCTCTCCATATATCAGCGTTTTGCGGCCATGGTTCGTACTCAATATTCTACCCCATCCGTGTGTTTCGTTGATTCTATTTGGTGAGTATATCTCCAGATGTTGCGAGGTGTTCTTGCTGAGGTGGCACTCTTGCTCGATTCTCTGTCTGGCGCACATGCCCGAATGGCGTTCTTGGCGTAAGCATCGCCATCTTCTTGAGACCACTCGCTATGATGATTGCTTCTTCTCTCCGCCGCATTGGCCGAGGTCGCGCACGTCGGCTTACCTCATCAATATTCAGCCTTTTGCTGCCTTGCAGGGTGGTATCCCTCTTGAGTGCCTCTCTGGACAGTCTCCAGATTACTCCATGCTTCGCTTGTTTGGTTGTGTTTGCTATGTTCTCCTTGCTCCTCGCGAACGCACCAAACGGACCGCTTCACTGTTGAGTGTGTCTTCCTGACATGATGATGAGCATAAGGGCTATCGCTGTTGGGACCCTGTTGGTCGTCGGATGCGTATCTCTCGTGATGTTACTTTTGATGAGACGTCCTTTCTATCCTCGCCCCACCGGTACTTACCCGGTGGAAGATATCTCTTTTCTTCTCTTTCCTGACACACCTCCTTCTACCCCTATTGTGTCTTCTTCCGGATCTCCTCCCCCTGATGTCTCTTCTTCGACATCGTCCGTTTCTGCTCCGTCTAGTTCTCCTAGTTCTCCTCGTTCTCCGGAGTCTTCCTCTACTATTCCCTCTTTTTCATCGTCGTCTCCTGCGTCGTCTTCCTCTGATGATCTTCCTCTACTTCTGCTCGTCATTGCCGTGCCCCCAAATCACATTTCCTAGTCAGTATGGTCTTTCTGTTGCCTCCGAGCCGACCTCTTATCGGGATGCTGAGCATCATCCTGAATGGCAGCTGGCCATGGCTGAGGAGATTGCTGCGCTTGAGCGCACTAGCACCTGGGATCTTGTTTCTCCTCCTCCCGGTGTTCGTCCTATCACGTGTAAGTGGGTCTATAAGATTAAGACTCGCTCTGATGGATCTATTGAGCGCTATAAAGCGCGTCTTGTGGCTCGTGGTTTTCAGCAGGAGCATGGTCGTGACTATGATGAGACCTTTGCTCCTGTCGCTCATATGACCACCGTATGCATTTTCTTGCTGTTGCTTCGTCACACCGGTCCGTGTCCCGCTTGATGTTCGTAATGTCTTTCTCAATGGTGAGTTGAGTGAGGAGGTTTATATGCCCTCCTCCCGGGTACTGTTCTGAGGGATGGTTTGTCGTCTTCGACGTTCTTTTATGGCCTCAAACAGGCCCCTCGTGCTGGTTTGAGCGCTTTGCCTCTGAGTGATCGCTGCTGGTTTCTCCCTAGTGATCATGATCCAGCGCTGTTTGTTCACACTTCTCCTCGTGGACGACTTCTTCTTCTCTATGTTGATGATATGATCATTCTTGGTGATGATCCTGAGTATATCGCCTTTGTTAAGGCTCGTCTTCGTGATCAGTTTCTTATGACTGACCTTGGTCCTCTTCGATACTTTCTTGGGATTGAGGTTTCCTCCACTTCGGATGGATTTTATATCTCCAAGGAAAAGTATATTCAGGATCTTCTTGCTCGTGCTGCTCTTGGGGATGAGCGCACTGTTGAGACTCCTATGGAGCTTAATGTTAAGCTTCAACTTACTGATGGTGATCCTCTTCGATCCGACACGTTATCGTCATCTTGTTGGGAGTCTTGTTTATCTTTTGTCACTCGTCCCGACATCTCTTATCCTGTTCATATTCGAGTCGGTTTGTTTCGCTCCTACCACTGCTCACTATAGTCATCTTCTCCGTGTTCTTCGTTATCTTCGTGGTACGATCACTGCCGTTTTCTTTTCTTTCGCGTTCTAGCTCCCTCCAGCTCCAAGGCTATTCGGATGCTTACGGCGAAAGTGATCCTTCGGATCGCTGTTCCTTTCTGCCATCGTGTATTTCTTGGTGGTTCGCTTATTGCTTGGAAGACGAAGAAAGCAGAATGTTTCTCGTTCGAGTGTTGAGGCTGAGTTGCTATGGCCTTGTTGATCGCTGAGGTGACCTGTTACGGTGGTTACTTATGGATTTTGGGGTCTCTATTACCACACCCACCTGATTTTGTCTCGACAAAGACAGTGCTATTAGTGTTGCACGTGATCCGTCACATGAGCTTACCAAGCATATTGGTGTTGATGCTTTCTATACACGTGCTTTCGAGTTGTTGCGCTTCAAGATGTGCCTTCAGATTTGGCGGATTTCTTCAGGCCATGCACGTAGCGTAGCATGATTTCTTACTCTCCAAACTCAGTGTTGTGGATCCACCATGAGTTTGAGGGGGGGGGGTTAGATGTATATATCTGTATATTGTACTTCCCCCATATGTTAGGGGGCTTCCTGCATATTTGCCCTATACCTGTACTATATATTGTGGCCTTTGGCCCCCAGAGGAATACATGTTGCATATTCCTGACAAGCGGCACCCGAATAATTACACACAAGACCTCGATTTTTACGAATCACACCCCAAAATATAATCATGCCGGCCCGCGAAACATGGTCGCGTCCTTGAGCTATGCCGCCAGGTGCAGCCGCTCTTGACGCCACCCGGGACGAGACAACTTGGGACGCCGGAGAAAATGGACTCTCCCGCACCGGTGCTGAATAAGATCCTCGCTTGGAGGACAAATGAAATCGAGCCAACCACGTGTTCAAGCGCATCTGTGCCAAGCTTGTGGCCAAAGATAGCGGCAACCACGTAGAGCTGCTGGAAATCGTTGTTGTAGAAGTCGTAGTTTTCAGAGATTTCGAGCACCACCGCCCAAAACCACACAGCTTCCACATAGCCGCATCAACACTGATAGCACCCTCCCCCCTCGCCACCAAGGCCGACTAGTAGAAGAGGCAGTGGAGTACAGCTACTATGATGGAAGCAGAGGCACTTATTGAAGAAGCAGCTTAGCGGCGGAGCAGACTGCCGCGTCTTCCTCCTCGGAAGCACACGCGAGAGCTCCGTCGCCGGATTTCTAACGCCACGATAACACGCTAGAACATGGACAACCCCCCTCCCACCACCACCACCTTGCAGATACTCCAGCACCCTCGTTGCTCCTTCCCTTCCCCTCGCCACGACGGTCGGCCAACAGGAGAAGAAGCAGCAAAATGACACCGAGAGGAAAAGCCCCTTTATTTGTGGAGGATGAGGTTGCCTGCGTCCTCAACGCATTCGGTTCTAACCGCTGGAGCTCCGCATGGAAGAAGAAAGGCAGCCGTCTTCTCAAGATATCGGGAAAGAAACCATGAAGCCGCCTCCCGACAAAGAGCAAACAACGGCATAAAGCCAAAACCTAGAGAAACTACTACTGCATGACCCTAGATCCATGCCGGTGCTGCTCCTCCTCCGCCTCTGGACGGCTATTTCAGCGGGAGGGGCTCGGGTTCGACCTGGTCACCCCTAGGTCACTCGCAAATGGGAGCGGTTGAGAGGTGAGGGGAAAGGGGAAAGTGAGCCTAATCATCTTGCTTGAAACCCAAAAATATTCATACATAGTAGTAGGCCATATTATAAAATATGATTTTTCAAAAGTTGCCAAACATCATGGTTATCATTTTTGTGGTAACAAATACATGTAACAAGACGGCATGCACGATATTTTCATTTTCTATATATTTTCTTTGATTTTTTAAAGCTACCTTCAGCGGTGCTTTTTAAGGCTGCAAGGCTAGTGCTAAAAGGAGATGGCAATACACCGAAGGGTCGAGGGCCTGCGTGCAAAACACAATGCAGATAAAAAAGAAAAAGACAGCCAGAAAGATGTGGGGACAAAGGAATCGACGGTCTCCCCTCCCTCTGGCCAGTTGGGTTCCTGTGGGAAAAATTAAGGAGGAGGGGCCGAAAAGTAAAGCCACCGTCGTCTACGATAACTCCCCCGAAACGGCCAGATCGTGGCCAAGGTGGTGGTGGTGCAGGTGCTGCCGTTCTGTTGCCGCGGTGGCCGAGTTCGTTCGCTCCTGCTGCCGCTCGCAAACACTACCACGATCCCGCTCCTCGGGCAGCCAGAATTCAGAACACCGTCCTCTGATTTCCCCCCTAAGCACAGGCAAACCCCCAGTGGCACTGGCAGCCGCTGCTACCTCGCCAGCCATGGCCGCCGCCGAGACAGGCCCCTGCTACCCGCCGCCGGAATCTAGCGGCGCCTGTGTTTCTCTAGGCTCGGTAAAATCCCTCGCCATTCCACTCGCCGTCGCTTACGCATTACCACAAACAGGTCGCCGCTGATTAGTTTTTACTGCCTTTTACTCCGTCAGCGGCGCGATCTAGCTTAACGAGGCCCCGGACGTCGAGCCTAATTGCCATGTGATCCAGGGCTCGGTAGTGGTGGTTTCCACCGTCGGTGGGATCATAAAATATATGTCTGTAGGAGCGTCCTTGGGAAGTAGGATGGTCAACATCGGCGCGAGTAGCTGCTAGATTTGGCCTGATTAGTGCGGTTTCACTGTAGTAGACGACACCCCGTAACCACCACCACCATCCGACTCATCTGCATCACCGAGGTCCCACGGGGAGAAATGCTTGCGTTCCCCTCCACCTACTAGAGCAACCACTCATTTGCCTTGCTCAGTTGCTCCCTGCCCAAATCGCAGGAGCAGCACAGGTTCTTGATCCAGTTCCCTTTTGCTTCCATTAATTCCTTTATTTTGTCTGCACGTGCTTCAGTTCTGGTTGCTCTTGGCTTATTAATGGCGTTCTGTTGGCAGATGGTGTAGTGCAGGGAGAGGGGGAGTGAGTGAAAGCAGAGAGCGAGAGAGATGGGGGCCATTGGAGGCGATGAGATGGCGCAATGGGATAAGGTGGATGGAGGTGAAGTGGTCAATGGTGGCGGAAGTGGTGCGGGGAGGCTGGAGAAGATACTGGTTTCGGTGAGGTTGAGGCCGCTGAGCGAGAAGGAGATTGCGCGTGGGGATCCGTCGGAGTGGGAGTGCATCAACGACACTACCGTCATCGCCCGGAGCGCCTTCCCGGACCGGCCAACGGCTCCGACTGCATACTCCTTTGGTTGGTGAATGTGCATGGTTTTCTCTAGTTTATTACCTGTGCAACTTCTATAATTATATGGTCCCTAATTATGCTGCATTTCGCTTGCATTTCAGAAACATTCAAATTGTATATCTGTAATTGGACTCTGGAGTCTGGAGTACCAACTCCAGACCATAGGCAATCTGTCACTTATATGGATATCTTCTTCTTACTGGCAGTTAAAACAACTTGACTAACCTGATCACCCCTCATGGTCTGACATGAATAACTTGGATAGCGATTCTCCAGTTTAAAGAGAAGTACTTATCATTAAAAAACCTCAGTTGTAATTGAAATATTCAGATTTTACAAATTGATCTGGACAGTTTTATTATGTGATGAATTTCATCATATAATCAGTGGAACTCTAGTTCGTTCCTTCCACAATTATGCTCTACACATAGTTCACTCACTTCCAGCTCTTTTATTGACAAAACTCTTTTCCAATTACAGACAGGGTATTCCATTCTGACTGTGATACCAAGGAAGTGTACAAGCAAGGGGCCAAGGAAGTTGCTCTCTCTGTAGTTAGTGGCATTAACTGTTAAGTTCAAACTGCATATTTTTTGTACTATTTCTATTTTTTTTAAACAAAGCAATGAACTCACTGAACATTTTACTGTTGTCCGTAACAGCTAGTATTTTTGCATATGGTCAAACAAGTAGTGGAAAGACATACACCATGACTGGAATAACGGAATGTACAGTTTCAGATATTTACGATTACATTGGAAAGGTAACTAAACACCTATCTTTCATCAAATTTTAATGTCACAGTTTGATCCAAACGTGCAAGTATTGGTTTGAAATAATGCTCAGCATTCTTTTGCAGCATGAGGAGAGAGCATTTGTGTTGAAATTCTCAGCAATAGAAATATATAATGAAGTTGTAAGGGATCTTCTTAGTTCAGAAAGCTCTTCTCTTAGACTGTGGGATGATGCAGAGGTCAGAAACTCCTACTTTTGGTTGTACATACTGTTATTCCCCTTCATTACTAATGCCTTGATACTGTATATTCTACAGAAGGGGACTTATGTAGAGAACCTTAAAGAGGTGATATTGAGGGACTGGAACCACCTCAAGGAACTTATTGCTGTGTGTGAAGGTGAAAAGATGTTGTTTGTATTAGCCTATTCAATTTATAAGTGGTGCGTCAACTTATTTGTGCAATATGTTCTTGTACCAGCTCAAAGGAGAACTGGAGAGACATACCTAAATGAAAACAGCTCCAGATCACATCAAATACTTAAATTGGTTGGTTCACTACTTTGTTGCATGTAAAAAGAGGCTTTAGTATATTTGATGTTCATTATTCCTGACCTTTTTATATATTCATTCAGACTATTGAAAGTTCTGCTCGTGAATTCTTGGGTAAAGACAAGTCAACGACACTTGCAGCCAGTGTGGTAAGAACAAAGATTCACATTTTGGTCATATTTGTTATTTTTTCATAGAAGTGTGAGCATCATCTGTTGTCATGTGCAGAATTTCGTTGATTTGGCTGGAAGTGAGCGTGCATCTCAGGCACAATCAGCTGGTACTAGACTGAAGGAAGGTTGTCATATTAATAAGAGTTTGCTTACTCTAGGAACTGTTATTCGGAAACTAAGGTTACATCCCTAACTAAATAATTTCTGTTGTATCGAGTTGCAGTGCAAGGTTTCTCTAGGTTCAAAAGTCCTTTGTGTTATAGCGTTGGTGTATAGATGTTCTAGCTTCTGTTTACATTATGTATTTGTTTAACCTATGCAGTAAGGTAAGAAATGGGCACATACCATATCGAGATTCAAAGCTCACACGTATATTACAACCTTCTCTGGGAGGTAATGCAAGAACTGCAATTATCTGTACAATGAGCCCAGCCAGAAGCTATATGGAGCAATCAAGAAATACCCTGTTATTTGCAAGTTGTGCAAAGGAAGTAGTTACTAATGCACAGGTTAATGTAGTCATGTCTGATAAAGCTCTAGTTAAGCATTTACAAAGAGAACTTGCGAGATTGGAGAGTGAATTGCGATGTCCGGCAGCTTCCTATTCCAGTCTCGAAGCATTGGTGAAGGAAAAGGATAACCACATCCGGAAGGTAAATGCTACTTCCGAGCATGTTGCATGTATCGCTTACTCAAATGCGAAATGCACCAACTTTCTTGTGATGGTCTAAGAGTTCCACATACCCTTCCTTGCAGATGGAGAAAGAAATTAAGGAATTGAAGGTACAGCGTGATCTGGCACAATCAAGGCTGCAGGATTTGCTCCAAGTTGTTGGAGATAACCATGTTTCAAAACGTCCCCTGGTAAATGAGCCTTCTTACTTCCTACTTAGTTACTCTAACTGTTGTGTCATAACCATACGAAGTTTTTTGTTTTCTCTCTTATGTACATGCAGGCTTCTGGGAGGAACTTTACCTTCGACGTGCCTCAGCCATGTGAAGATCAGAAATCAACAACCGAATCATCAGAAGTTGACAGTGTCCAAAGTTTCAGGTTCCAAGGACGCCATGCAGCACAAAGGGAACTTAGGTCTCAGCAGTCCGAAAATAATGTGCCATTTGCTCCCCCATCTAGCTATTCAGTCAGCAGTCCTCCATTCAGTGGGATGCCCCCAACCAACAGCAGAGATGATGTCTCGCATATCTCAAATGAGGATTCGGATGATGTTTGCAAGGAAGTACGATGTATAGAGACCAATGAAACACAAGGAAGAGATGGTTTGGACTCGTCAGCTATCGGGAGCAATAGTTTGCAAGATTCGGACGTGGGTACTAATATGCATGGAAATAATGATTCTAGACACCATGATGAATCCACTATTACCCTGGAGCAACATCTAGAGACTGTCAGAAAACCTTTTGCCAATCTTGTCGCAGATCTAGGATCTTCAACACGAAATCCATCCAGCTCCAAAGGAATTCGCAGAAGCAGGAGCTGTAGGTCTCTGATGGGTGCTACCATGTTTGAAGATCTGGACAAGGATAATTGCACACCACCAAGCAGAAGATTCATGGACTTCCCCGGGAGACCTGAAGGGTATCAAACAAGGGGCTCTGCACTGAACTTCGATGCAGAGAGTGAAACTCTGTCACGGGCACCACTGAACTTCGATGCAGAGAGTGAAAATCTGTCACGGGCAGGGTCAATGCTTTCTGAAATTACAACTGCAAGGGGTGCACCCAAAGCAAACAGTTCTGTTGCTGGTGACACAGAATTTACTGGCATTGGTGAATTTGTTGCTGAACTGAAAGAAATGGCTCAGTATCAGAAGCAACTCGGTGGTCAGGTGGGGAACTATTTAATTGTTTCCAAAGAGTTATATTGCTCCTGCCAGCACAGCACATTTTACTATTTTCAGTTTACAGAAAGTGAAGATACAGTGCAGATTTATGCTGCGCAGTTTTCAGTAATTGAATGAGTTCTTAGTATAACCTGATTATAACATCCGACCACACTGGGATAATATAATATGCAAGTTTTGAATAACATTTTGTTAATGTTTTTCAGTATGCCAATGGAGAAGTAGCAGAAGGAACCATCAGGAGCGTCGGAGTGGATCCTATTATGGATGGCTTGCAATCACCTTCAAGATGGCCACTGGAATTTGAGAAGAAACAACAAGAGATTATTGACCTTTGGCATGCATGCTATGCTTCTCTGGTGCATAGAACATACTTTTTCTTGTTATTTAAAGGAGACCCAGCTGACTCCATTTACATGGAGGTGGAGATAAGAAGGCTATCTTTTCTTAAGGATACATATTCCAATGGTGGCATGGAAAACAAAGTTGTAGCTGGTAGCTTGAGTACTTCTTTGGTGTCGAGGTAACTCATGTTTCCTTTACTTCTCTGCATTATGGCGCTTGAATTCCTCCTGATGAAAATTGCCTGCTATATGTAGTGCCAGGAAGCTGCAACGTGAAAGGGAGATGCTCTGCAGGCAAATGCAAAAGCGGCTCTCGCTTGTGGAAAGAGAGAGCATGTACAGCAAGTGGGGAGTTTCACTGTCCTCCAAGAGGAGAAGGCTTCAGGTCGCTCGTCGCCTTTGGACCGAAACTAAAAACCTCGAGCATGTCAGGGAGAGCGCTTCCCTCGTCGCCCGACTGATCGGGCTCCTGGAGCCAGGAAAGGCGCTGAGGGAGATGTTTGGACTGAGCTTCGCGCCGCAGCAGTCCACTCGACGGTCCAGTAATAGCTGGAGATATGGACGTTCTTCTCTGGACTGATCCATTAAACCTTACAACATGCAAATGAACAAGACAGGCTCCCCCTTCTTGTTTCTGCCCCTCCTTGTTGTCTATAGAATTTCAGAAACATTAGTCGTTATAGCTTACTTATAGGCCCTTAAATGTGTTTATGCTTCTCAAAAAAAAAATGTGTTTATGCAATGATATTTTCGACTGGTCCATGGATCGATTTCACACCAAGGTACAGTGTCCACTGAACTAGCAGGATTAAACACGTAACGTTTCTGTAAGTTGATACAAAGTGTTGTTCTGTTTAGAAATGAGATTTAAGCTGTGCGATTTCTGGACGATCATCCAACATGGATTGCAATGAGTTTCTTTCACCGACAAAACGTGATATTTACACTTGTTTACAACCCTCGACAAGGAGTCAAGCAAAATAAGCAGCAGCAGCAACAACAACAATAGGACTGACAATATTTCTTTAAATCTGATGAAGTGACATCAATGTGTCCTAGCCAAGAACCATCCGAAGGTACGACGTGGCGATGAAGGCTCCTCGAGGGGTACCGCCTCTCCCCCGACCGGAGGTGGCGCACGGGTGACCGTGTGCGTCATGGCGGGCAGGAAGTGGTCGAGCTTGCACGAGATGGCGACCACGATCGTCCCCTGGGCGCCGTACTCCAGGTATGCCCTGGTCATCAGCGGCGAGAAGTGCGGGCTGAGGAGGTCCGACGCCGGCAGCACGAACACGTGGGAGCTGTACCCCGGGGGCTCCACCCGCACGGCCACGGGCGTCTGCGTCTTCACCATGCTTTCTAAGAACTCCATGGTGGCGGCCGTGTACCCCGGGGTGCCCCGGGGCTCCGCCCGCACGGTCAAGGGCGGCCGCGATCGAGCGCATGCGCCGACGAACGGAAACCTGATCCGCGCGGCACCTGGTGGCGGCCTGAGTTGTCTCAAGTCTCGGAACTTGATGGAGGCAGAGATCGGTATACCCGTGGTCGTCGTTCGGTGGACTTGTGATCTGTTTATAGTAGTACCTCGTTTAGCTGCTGAGTGGGATTCGGAGTGGTTTGACATTTGGCGCAGCAGTCTGGATCCGACTCGGGAAGGAAAATTGAAAAAACCGAGCAGGCTGAGCGGGAATCGGACTGGTTCTCTACGGCAGGATAGACAGATTTTCCGTGCCTTGGCGCGGGCCGTTGCGTGGGCTAATCCACGTTGCCAACCAGCCGAAAGTATTGGGCCGCGAATAAAAGCATCTCCGGCCGCGTCCCTCGAACCTCGTCCGACAACAGCATCGGATAAGAGCATCTCCACCCATAGCCATGTTTCCACGAGGGCGTCCCAGGGCTAATTTTATACTCGGACCGCGAAAATTGGCACCGTCACGTTTTTCAGTAAGCCGAATTTCGCCAGATTAGACCAACTTTTATCTAATGTTTTCAGGCCAAACTCGTGGCGCTGGGAACCGCCTGAGAACGCCGGACTTAGAGGAATCGGCGGAAAAAAACCCGCGTGTGGCCCCGTCCTGTCAGCGAGTGAAGTCGAGCCGTCCTCATCCCCTCGCCTCGGCTCCCGCGACGGACCGCCGGGAAATGGCTGTCCGTCTCGTCGGCCATGCATGGCCTTAATGGCGCGCCACCGACAGTCCATCTTTTCGCCGTGTCCTCTTTTCCCGCCTTCGCCGCTACACCCCTCCCGCCTCTTTCGGCTATAAATGCCGTTGCCCTCGCCGGTTCCCAGAGCACACTCTCACGCCTCCCATTCTCCAACCACAAGCTCCACCTTATCTGGTGAAGAGAAGAAGATCTCGGCGGCAGCAATGGCGGAACGCTTCCCCGGTGACCCTGCAGCGGCCAACGGCTTCAGTCGTCATTCTCTGCAGCCGTGGGAGTCACGGATGCTCTACGAGGCCGGCTACCCGGTGCCGCCGAACTTCCGGTGCCCGCCGACATGGAGGCTCAGTGTGCCCGTGCCGCCGGTGCCGTCGTCCGAGGAGACCGTCGACGAGATTCAACTCGTCATCGCCGGCATGGAGGACCCCGAGATCGCTGAGGCCCCGGGTAACCTAGCGTAATGGGAGCAATTCTTCATCGACCGGCGAGAGAAGCAACTCGCCGCCCACAACGGCGCAGGCCCACCGCCGCCGAGGAACAACTCGACGGGCAGGCATCGTTGGTGGAGCGCTCCCGGCCGCACGCTCGACGCCGTTCTGGAGCACATCCAGGTGGGAACTACCTGTGGCTGGGGTATCCCCGCGTTCACCTCCTACGATCTCCCGACGACGTGGATCTAGCTGGATGCCGAGGAGGATGGCGAGCGGATGAAGGCCCGCGACGCTTGCACCTGGTCCAGGGCAGACTGAGAGCAGGCGGAGGCAGCGCACGTACGCCGGCTGCACGAGCAGGCCGAGCATCAGGACGCAAGCGGTGTTCGCCGCCAGAGCGCCTACCTGGGCATGCCGCTCGTCGTCCTCGACGACAGCGAGGAGGATGCGGTCGGGCCCTCGCAGCCGTGGCGTTGCGGTGACACCGGCCAGGGCAGCTCCCGGCCTCCTCAGCCGCCGAGCGACGACGACGGTGATGAACAGACACATGACACCGACTACACGTCATTCTACCGCTTTGGCATGTGAACGGTGTCAGCATCGGCATCAGCGGCAGCATCAGCATCGACATCGGCATCGCAGTAGTTATTTTTAAGTTTTTTCAGTTTTTATTTAGCCTACCACAGTTAAAATTCGGGTATATGTCTGTATTTGGCTTACTATGTACGAACTCGTATATAGTTTAATGAAATCGCCTGCGTTTGTTTAAATTTCGCCGTGTTTGACTAAATTTTTGGCCAAATGCCCGGAACCAGAAAGTTACATCCGTCCGGCGTTAAAAAGCTTCGGAATTGGGCCTGGGAACACCGAACGAGTGGGGATGCTCTAAGCAGCGGATTCGGTGTGCGGGAAAAGTGAGTGTACCGGATCTATACTGTATGGCATATGGCCAGCTTATCAATAAGGACAAATCCTCTACCTATTTTAGTAAAGCATGCCCTAGGGTGTGAGGGGTCAAACAGACAGTAGCAGAGCCAAAGTATTCTAGAAGCATGAGGAAATCATATTTTTTCGAACAAAATCACTACATAAGGATAAAAAATACAAGGCATCACACGTCAGCAAGTCTGGGCGACTATCTAGGATGAAGGGATGGTAGATCTACTTTTGCTAACAGGTGCTTGATGTTCACAATGAGACCCTCAATGAAAAATACCTAGGCATGTCTTTTGATGTGGGACGATCTAGGAGCAGTGCTTTCAAAGGATAGAATTTGGAGCAAATTGCACGGATGGTTGGAGCAATTATTATCGCCTGGCGGCAAGGACATACTCATCAAGTCAGTTGCTCAAGCTTCGCCGATTTTCTCAATGGCGTGTTTCCTGCTGCCGCGAGGTCCGTGTCACCATATCTTTTTTTTGAAGTACTATACTGCGACAATTTTGGTGGGAAGTCGTGAAGGAGTGCACAAGCTGAGCTGAGTTCTCATGGCAGGAAATGTGCAAGCCAAAATCCATGGGGCGAGAGGGGGTTAGATACATAGAGCTCTTTAACCTAGCCCTCCTTGTTCGGCAAGGTGCCAAGGTTGGCACATGTTGTAGAGTACGGAGTCCCTCGGTGCCCAGGTTTTGAGAGCTCTTCATTTCTTCAGCTCGGATCTTTTGCATGTTGAGTTAGGGTCGTTGTTGTCACAGGTTTAGAGGGCTACTCATGATGGAGTAAAGGTCATGTAGCAGGGCTCGTGCGGCGCATTGGCACGAGCGAGAATACGGATCCATGGAATGTTCAATGGATCCCGAGAGATGGTATGTTGCGGCCTGCAGCGTGCCTCAAGGATGATCCACCCATGCGGTTGTCTGATTTAATTGATCCAACAATGGCTATGTGGAGGGAGGACAAGCTGAGGGAGTACATGCTGATGAATATTGACACTATTCTGGAAATTCTAGTTAGTAGCAGGAGATAAAGGGAATTTTGGTCGTGGCATTATGCTCGAAAAGGAGTTTTTTTGGTTCAATCAACTTAAAAAATGCCGGTGAGCACGAGGGAGAAGAGAGTATGATGGTTGGACAGTGCAGCATCACGATTCAACGGGGAAAAGATGGAGAAGGAATGGACCTCACTTTGGCATACCCAAGTGTCATCAAAGGCGAAGGTTTTTCTCTAGAGATTAGCAAAACAGTCGTTAACACGCTGAACGACATACCCAATCATCGAGGGATGGACAAGGATGATCGATGCCAGCTCTGTGGTGCACATGATTCGTGACGACATGCACTCATCGAGTGTGCGATGTCGAGGTGTGTGTGGGCATTGTTCGAAGAGGAGGTTACTGAACACATCAGCGTCTTGGAAGAAGGAGATGCACACCAATGGTTAGCGGTGCTGATCGAGACATTGAGCCACAAGGACCATGTCACTGTTTTTGTCACGCGATGGGTAATCTGGCATGCTCGGAGGAAAGTCATGTTAGGACTAGAAGCTCTCGGTAGATTCTATAGTACTAGGGCTTTGCTTTTACAGAGAGAGATGGGAGGAAGTACCTTCGTTCTGGCTCGATGAGCCAGAGGCGTTTGCCATGGCGAAGAGGTCGACGGTGATGGCGTGGCTAGGGTGACTAAGCAGTGGCGGCGGCGGTGCTTCCTGTGGCTCGCGCTAGGAACCCTAGATTGGTAGGGATGTAGGTGGGGGGAGCGGCGACGCGTCGAATCTCGTAACGTGTGCCCCAGCCCCCACCTCCTCTTTATAGCGCTGCCACAGGGGCCCACCAACCATATGAGGGTTGGGCGCCCCCGATCAGGGCGCGGATAAGGGGCCGGTCGATCCGTTGGGATTGACTGGGAGAGAGTCAACCTAACATTCTCCCCCTTGATCTCGACTTTACTTTTTACTTTATACTTTACTCATTTCATCACAATTCAGTACATAGAGCATGTTTCATCATCACAGCTCAATTGCCGATAGAATCAGACATCTACAATATACCTCTTGTTTTGAAACAAATTTTGTTTCTTTTGGGCCTCTTACGATCCAAGAATCATAGGCTTTCCCTTAAACCCATGCCGACTAAGTGCTCCTTGAACACATTGGGTGGTAAGCCTTTCGTTAGCGGATCCGCAAGCATATCCTTTGTCCTTATATGCTCGAGTCTTATAGTGTGATCCTGGATCTTATCTTTCACAACATAATACTTTATCTCTATTGGTTTGAAAGCATTACTCGACTTGTTGTTGTGAGCATAAAATACTGCGGGCTCGTTGTCACAGTACATCTTTAGTGGCCTATCAATGCAATCTACCACTTTCAAGTTGGGTATAAATTTCTTTAACCATATTGCCTGCCCCGTTGCCTCATAACATGCTATAAATTCTGCATACATGGTGGATGATACAACTATTGACTGTTTGGAGCTTCTCCACGAAATAGCCCCTCCTGCGAGAGTGAAGATGTATCCTGTCGTGGACTTTCGATCGTCTCAATCTCTCGCAAAATCAGCATCTGAATACCCTTTTATCTCTAGGGAATCAGATCTTCTATATGTTAGCATGAGGTCTTTCGTGCCTTGCGCATAACGCAATGCTTTCTTTACCATCTTCCAGTGCTCTATGCATGGATTCTCTTGATATCTACCGAGTACCCCGGTGATAAAAGCTAAGTCAAGGCGAGTGCACACTTGTGCATACTATAAGCTTCCAACGGCCGAAGCATATGGTACTGCTTTCATTTGATCGATCTCATATTGACTTTTGGGATATTGAAATTTCCCAAAGCTGTCGCCCTTGACTATAGGAGCAGGTGTGGTATTGCACGCATGCATACTGTATTTCTTTAGAATCTTCTCTAGGTATGCCTTCTGCGACAGTCCTAGAACCCCATTTGATCTATCTCGGTGAATTTCTATGCCCAAAACATATGAAGCTTCACCAAGATCTTTCATGTCAAAGTTTGAGGACAAGAACTTCTTTGTTTCTAGTAGTAGACCGACATCGCTGCTAGCAAGAAAGATATCATCCACAGACAGAATTAGGAAAATATATCTCCCACTTTTAAACTTTGCGTAAATGCAGTTGTCCTCAACATTCTATTTAAACCCAAATTTCTTAATGGTCTCATTAAACTTTAGATACCACTGTCGTGAAGCTTGCATTAATCCATAAATGGATTTCTTTAGGCGGCATCCCATGTTTTCCTGCCTTCCATGACAAAACCCTTAGGTTGTTTCATGTAGACTCTTTCTTCTAAATCCCCATTTAGAAATGCCGTCTTTACATCCATTTGATGCAGCTCTAAATCAAAATGTGCAACTAGTGCCATTATGATTCTGAAGGAATCCTTACATGAGACTAGAGAAAAAGTCTCATTGTAATCTACTCCTTCTCTTTGTGTAAATCCTTTTGCCACAAGTCGTGCTTTGTACTTCTCCACATTCCCTCTAGAGTCACATTTAATTTTGTAGACCCATTTACAGCCTACTGTTTTGGCTCCTTTGGGAATTTCCTCTAAGTCCCAAACTTCGTTGGAACTCATTGACCTCATCTCATCTTCCATGGCCTCTAGCCACTTGGATGAGTGAGGGCTACTCATGGCTTCTTCAAATGAAGTGGGATCATTCTCCATTTGAACTCTTTCTGTGTTATAGACTTTATAATCAGTAGAAATCGCTGATCTTTTAACTCTTTGAGACCTTCTAGGGGCCTCATCTGTTGGGACATTTCGTGCCCTTCTAGGTGCCTCATTCGTTGGCATATTGTGTGTCTCAACGTGTGGCACATCATGTTGAGGTCGCTGCTGCTGCTCCCTTTCACGCTCAACAGTGGGTTCAGTCGGCTCCTGACGGACAGGTTCTGGATCCTCACTCACTTTTGTCATGGGTGGAGTTGCAACAGGTGCTTGCACCACAACCTCAGGGGTTGTCGATGCAGGAACAACAGGCAGCGAGAAGAATGGCTCCTGAGTCATCAGATTAGGTGCATGCACCCTCTTCTCCTCAAGATCAATTTTCCGAGCTACCATGCACCCCCTCATCATTTCGTCCTCTAAGAAGACAGCATGTCTCGTTTCTACAAACTTTATGTATCTATTTAGAAAGTAGAAACGAAAACCTTTTGATTTTTCAGGATAACCAATGAAATGGCAACTGACTGTTTTAGGTTCAAGCTTTGCAATATTTGTATTAAATACTTTGGCCTCAGCTAGGCTCCCCCACACCCTTAGGTGTTGCAGTGAGGGAACTCTCCCTGTCCATAACTCATACGGTGTTTTGGGCACCGACTTGCTTGGTACTCTGTTGAGAATATGAATGGCGGTTTTTAACGCCTCCATCCACAATCCCAATGGCAAGGTGGAGTAACTCATCATGCTGCGAACCATATCCATAAGGGTACGGTTACACCTTTCAGCTACTCCATTTTGCCGAGGCTCGCCCAGCATTGAATATTGGGCCAGTATGCCAGTCTCCTGTAAGAACCTTGCAAAAGGTCTAGGGACTTGGCCATATGGGGTGTGTCGACCATAGTACTCCCATCCATGGTCAGACCTTACTATCTTTATTGTTTTACTGTGTTGGTTCTCAACTTCAGCTTTGAATATTTTAAATTTATCCAACTCTTCCGATCTTTCTTTAATTGGATAAATATAACCATAACGGGAGTAATCATTTGTGAATGTTATGAACGAGTCATAACCATCCACACTTTTCACTGGAAATGGTCCACATATGTCAGTGTGAATAATTTCCAGTGTTTCGGCGCTTTGATTTGCACCCTTTTTGATTTGCTTTACATACTTTCCTTTAACGCAATCGATGCATTGCTCTATGTCGGAGAACTCTAGCGGAGGAAGAATATCGTTTTTAACTAGTCTTTCTATTCTCCCCCTCGAAATATGGCCTAATCGACAGTGCCATAATTTCGACGAGTCTTGAGTTCTCTTTCTTTTCTTTGGTTCTTTATCCGACGAGGAAACATTCTCTTTCACTTTACAGACAAAAATTAACTTTCTCGCGAGTGGATAATAAATAAAGCTCATTATGAAGGAAAGCAATACCCACACAATCTTTATTACAATAAATAGCACACTGGCCATGTCCAAAATGACACTGATAATTAAATTTGTCTAAACGCGACACACTTATTAAATTTCTATGCAAAGAAGGAACATAAAGAACATCCGTTAGCAAGATCATTGATCAATCGGCAAGCTCCAAAGAGATATCACCAACGGCCTCAACATCCGCTTGGACTCCATTTGCAACTTCAACGCATCCTTCGTTTCTTTTCATAGTCCTCGTCGAATGGAATTCCTGTAAAGAATTTGCAACATGAACAGTTGCCCCTGAGTCAATCCACCAAGTAGATTTTGAAAGTTGTGTATACAAGGATTCATTTACAAATGAAACTATATTGTTACCTTTTCTTGCCATTAGCTCCTTTAGAAAAACGGAGCAATCTTTCTTGTAGTGCCCTTTCTTGCCGCAGTGAAGACAAGCATCTTTGTTGACTGGGTGAGCAGGCCTGTGCTGAGGCTGATAGTGCATGGGAGCTTTACCGTGTGGCTTAGAAGGAGAGCCATGGTTGCTGTGAGTGAAGGTCCTTTTCTTGTTGTCCTTCACTAGGTTCAATGAACCACCATTCTGGGTTTTGAGCCTCTCCTCCTCTTGAGCACACATGGTGGTGGTCTTTTCTATGTCCCATTTTTCAGGGGCCATATTATAATTGACAATAAAGTTCTCAAACTGTTGAGGTAGTTACACCGTGACCATGTGGACAAGGAGAGTAGGTTTTATCTCCAGATCAGCTTCCATGGCCTTCAATTTGGCAGTCATGTTGCTCATCCGGAGGATGTGCTCCCTGATGACATGCCCACCTCCTGTATACTTTTCTGTCACCAGCTACTTGAGCAGTTGGGTTGCATATGTCTTTGAAGAGCCAGTGAACTGGCTCTTTATCCTTTCCATGTACTCCCCTACGGAAGCACACTCTGTGATTGAACCAACAATTGCCGGCTCAACTGTGTTCTTTATGAATGTCATGCATTTCTTGTTGGCGTTCTGCCACTTTTGGTTCTCTATGGAGTATTCCAGCTCTACTGGAGCATAGTCACTTTTCTTTCTATCCCATGCGACGTCATCATCAGTAGCATCTATGATAGGCTCTGTCGGCTTGGTCTCAAGGACCCAATCCACCTCAGCGCAGATGAACGCGAAATCCACCTTCTTTCTCCACTCGGAGTAATTGTCACCTCTCAGTGTGGGGACCTCCTTGATGCAGTTCATCAAGTAGAACCCTTCTGAAAACCACAAAGAAGTGAGAACAGTAACAATTGCATGTATTAATCCAACATTGGTCAAAATTAAGACATACAAATGCTTATGCAATTAATTCTACATCACCGTTGGGCAGAACATAAAATTAAAAGCACACGACTTTAATTACTTTGAAATAACACACTAATCACAATCATGCTATTTACAACGTTGGTTAGAAAAATAACATGAATATGACCAGAATATAACTTTAACATGCTCTCAAAAATTTAATATCACTTTTGTCTACATTAAATTTTAAAAGAGCCCTTTAACTATTTGCAGCGGAAGAATGAATTAAAATTCATCAACTTTACATCTTACAGAAACTTTACTGTTACTTTTTCATTTTCTAGACAAAATTTCGTTGGATAACTTTGAATAAAAAAGACTAGACGAAATTTGTCAAAAAAAACTGTACAAAAATCATCTAAAACAGCCTCTGTAAAAACAAAAAACAAAAAACACGGGTACTGTACACGTGCGTGCAGCAGATAACGGCCCACTGCCCCCCTGTGCAATGCATAACACCTGCGGCCTGCTGCGCGAGGTGCCTGCAAAATGCGTCTCGGAGCCCGGCAACAGCCCAAAGCCCATCACCGCCCACAGCGAGCCGCGCACCCTATCCTGGCCGTCCATCCTGGCAGCAGCCAGAACGAAGGTACTTCCTCCCATCTCTCTCTGTAAAAGCAAAACCCTAGTACTATAGAATCTACCGAGAGCTTCTAGTCCTAACAAGTCATACATGAGGAAAAAATTAGAGTCCCCTCTGAGTGCACCATTTTGTGAAAAAATTCATCGGCGATCTATCGCAGGAAAGGGACAGAGGCGAGAGAAATACGACGACGCCTACCAACACAAGTAGGCTGAACTAGGAACCACCACCGTTGGGAATGGCGAAGGCAAATGCGGACGCTGCTATGAGCAAGAACATAGGGAGGGGTTTAGTTGCGGTTGTGGAGCGTAATGACATAGGTTATTTCATGGGAGCCTGATACCTTCGATCCACATTCACGGATGAGCTTTTTCCTAGAAGACCTAGGTTTAATCGAACCTCGGAAAGCACTACTAAAAGGTAATAAAAAAGGACACGTCTACAAGACTTTGTTTGTTCGTTTTACCTTAGTTTACCGACCAATCTAGTTTACTTTATAATAGATTGAATCAATGGATGGAGATAGGTCAGGGTTGAAGATTCACCTGAGCTACACATCATATGGGATAAAAGATAATAATAAGCATAGCCATGTATAATGTTTGAACGGAGATAATCTCTTGTGGGCAACACATCCTAATATACTAGAGCCTCTGTGATGCAGCTGGCATAGCAATAGTATTTTAATCCAACCGAGTGCACACCGAAGCCATGGGTTACAAACGAGTATTAAGTGTAAAATACGGATCAAAGCTTTAAGTGGTGATATTGTTGTGAATCACGAATGAGTCGCTAAGCGAAGACCGTACTATCCTTTCTGTCACTGAGGTTCCTATGAGATCGCCACTAGCCAAGTATCTCACCTGAAGCCTTTATCAATCTATGGTATCTTAGGTACCTACAAGTCCACATATCGAGACAAGAGACGAAGAAACAAAAGATACAAATCTCAATTGCAAACAAAATACGATACTCCCATGATCTAGATGCACATAATCGCTGCGAGGTTTCTCTCGAACCCGCAGCCCGTGAGGACTACTTACTCATAACAAATAGATCGGAGATAGGAAACATCATACAAATACTTAGATTAAAATCAAATATTCTTACAATGGTCGCCAAATCACAAGGAGATCTAAAAGTACAAAGCAATGACTATGGCTAGTGTGATGAGGGGAGGATAGCTACTACTCCTATTATTTCGCCGCCTCCTTCCATCCTGAAGATTGGGCTTCTCTGCATTGCAATTCCTCCCATGGATGAGGTGAAGACCAATTTCAGAACACCTCCAGTTCTAAAACATTTTGGTCAAGGCGTGGCCAAGCTCAATTGAAAGTTCGGTTTACTTCAGTTTAGGTTTTGAGACGTTTGAGTCTTTTTATTTCCTGATTTTTTAAGTCCGAAGTGTTTAATTTTATTTTGTGTGATGGTATTTGGGCCTGTCCAAAACCACTTTTAATTCAGCAATTTAGGATTTAGTTGTGGCGTGGGGCCTGTCCCACCCAAGTCTCGCTGGAGTCACCCTATAAAGGGTTCCTGGCAGCCGCCATTGTATCTTAGACTTGTTAGTTTCAAGATAAAAGAGACACCAAAAAAGTCTAAATGTTTGGGGTTGCATATCGTCGTGTTTGCTTACTAATCTTCAAGGTCTGATGTTGTGCCATGCATGGGAGTTGATTCTGATCAGTTCCAACATGAGGAATTGAAGAGAGATCGGTTTGATCTAGTTTAGATTGATTTCTCTTATTATCTTGATGATTCTATTGATCGTCGTTAACGATCGAGCCTAAACCCCTTTGGATCACGTTGATCCTTATCATCTTGGTACCATATTCATCGGGTTTGTCACAATGATTTTCTACTAAGATTTCTCATCTGCTGATTTTTGCTGAGAAGTTTTGCTGCCGGAGGCGATTTGCCAAGACACCGGTTCTGTTAGAAGATATTCAATTGGATCGTTCCTACTTCAAGATTGCATCTGATATATTTTGGAATCCACGCCAGCAAGGTGTTCACATCGTGCTTCCTTGTCGAAGCCAAGGCAACGCTGTCGCTGGTGTTTTCCTCCCTGATCCCGATTGATCGATCCTCAGAGTCCTGCTTAGATCTGATTGCTACAAAGAAAAATCACGAGGGAGCGCTAATGGCATGTTGCACCATAGACGGCTCTGTGGTCGAGCGAGACCGGCCGCGCTTGCCCTGCGTGATCGTGGGATTACCTGGCCGCACGCCTGACTTCCCTGGCAGGCCAGCCCAAGTGCCTGGTATCCACTCGCCACACCCGCACGCCCATCGCGATCGGCCGACCACTGGATCTACTACCGCCGGAGGACAGATATGTCTGTCCTTGAGCGTGGCTTTGCCTGCATTGTTTTTGGGGGCGTGTTGAATTTTGCTGCAGATGGATACTTTGGTGATTGCTGAAAATTCTGCTGATGTGGCTGCTACAGTTCCAAAGCCTAAGGAGGTTGCTCTTACGGTCTATGCAGATGATCTCCCTGACAATGTCCGTGTTGGTTTTGACAACACCTGCGTGTACATCAAAGAATGTACGGATGCTTTGGAGGAGAGGTTGAACACAAAATTGGAGGCCATCACTACTAGGCTCGATGTGCTGACGGATACCCTCATTAATTTGCCGGTGTGAGCTGATCCCCTCATGTTGCTCCATTACGGGATGCACCACCACCAAGATATGGATATGTTGACGCTCGTGCTCGACGTCCCGTGGCACCAGCACATGGAGGCGCCAATGCTGATTTCGAGGACGATGCTGCATACGCACCACAACAACGCCACGTTGAGGGTCGTCCTGCAGCCCCTTTTGGTCGTGTTTTGCCTGTTGACCGAGATCTTATTGGTCATGCCGCATGTGTTACATTGGATGATGGTATTGGACGTGTTAAAGTTTCCATACCACCATTCTCTGGCGTGGGAATTCCTGAGGATTATTTGGAGTGGGAGATGTGTGTGAGTCATATTTTTGTAGCCCACCATTATACCAAGGAGAAGAAGCTTCAACTTGCTGCTATCGAGTTCTCTGGTTATGTACTGATTTGGTGGAGCCAAATTTTGTGTATACCAAATCGCCCAACGTCATGGAGGGGAATGAAAGAACTCATGCAACATTGATTTGTTCCTAGACATTATAAGAGAGACATGCACAATAAATTGCAGCACCTCACTCAAGGTACTAAATCAGTGGATGAGTATTATAAAGAGATGGAGTTGTTGATGATACGTATAGAAACAAGGGAGGACCCGGAAAGCACAATGTCTCGGTTCTTTAATGGCTGAATCTTGAGGTGCAAGATCGTGTAGAGATGGTTACCTACTATGATCTTCAGGATCTTGTGCACTAGGCTGAGCGTGCGGATCAACAGCTCAAACGACACCAAGTTGGAGCCCCTGCAAATTCATGGTGTGGTTCTAGTGCTAAGTCAACACCTTCTACACGTTCCCACCCTGTTTCCCATACTGAGGTGCAAAATCTGGAGTGTCCAAAGTTGGATCTAGTACAGAGTCCACACGCACATTGAGTGTTTTACTTGTGGAGGCCGAGGACATATGAGGCGTGATTGGCCTAATAAAAAAAAGGTGCTGCTCACACGAGATGGCTATGTTTCTGCTAGTGACGATGATAAGGTTGCTGCTCCATCTAGTGATGAGTCTCAGGAACATGACAACATTGATGTGTATCCTGAGGATGCTTCTCCTAATTGCACTAGCTGATGGTGCAACGTGTGCCAGAAGATCGCATAGAAGGACAAGGACATCGCTGGAATATTTTTCAGATTCAATGCATAGTCAAGAACACCACTTGCAAGCTGATTATTGATGGTGGAAGCTACACCAATATTGTTAACAAGAGCTTGGTGGATTCTCTTTCATTACCTACATGGAAACACCTGCAACCACATTGTGTTGAGTGGTTGTATAATTCAGGGAAGCTAAAGGTAACACATAAGGTGCACCTAAAATTTTCAGTAGGTAATTATGAGGACACGGTAGTCTGTGATGTGTTTCCTATGGAAGCATGTCATGTGCTGGTAGGACGACCATGACAATTTGATAAGCGTTCCAATCATGACGGAAGATCCAATGTTTATTCCTTGTGGCATGAAGGAAAGCGTCATGTGTTGTATCCTATGCTTGACAAAGATATCAAAGTAGAGGTGCTTGTTGAGAAGAAGAAAGTCCAACACATTAAGGCGAAACCGAGGATAGTTTCCATTCAAGTTGGGGGTGGTGAGGGGAGGATATCTACTACTCCTATTATTTCGTTGTTTCCTTCTATCCTGAAGATTGGACTTTTCTGCATTGCAATTCCTCCCATGGATGAGGTGAAGCCCAATTTCAGAACACCTCCAGTTCTGAAACGTTTTGGACAAGGCATGGCCAAGCTCAATTGAAAGTTGAGTTTACTTTGATTTAGGTTTTGAGATGTTTTAGTCTTTTTATTTCCTATTTTATTTAAGTCTAAAGTGTTTAAGTTTTATTTTGTGTGATGGTATTTGGGCCTGTCCAAAACCAATTTTAATTCAGCCATTTGGGCTTTAGTTGTGGCGTGGGGCCTGTCCCACCCAAGTCTCGTTGGAGTCACCCTATAAAGATTTCCTGGCAGCCGCCATTGTATCTTAGACTTGTTATTTTTGAGATAAAAGAGACACCAGAAAATTCCCAATGTTTGGGGGCGCATATCGTCGTGTTTGCTTGTTGATCTTCAAGGTCTGATGTTGTGCCATGCGTGGGAGTTGATTCTGATCAGTTCCAACATGAGGAATTAACGAGAGATCAGTTTGATCTATTTCAGATTGAGTTCTCTTATTATCGTGCTGATTCTATTGATCGTCATGAAAGATTGGGCCTAAACCCCTTTGGACCACGTTGATCCTTATCATAGTGGATGGATGGATGGTGGGGGTGATGAACAATGGTGTGGATCTCCTTTGGTGGTGTTGTGATTGAATCTAAGAATGGCAGCTCTCTGGCCGGCGGCTGGAGCCTCAAAATATATAGGCATTTTCACGAAAGTTGTAGGGTTTAACGAGACGAAGTTGTCGCCACCTGGTATGGGTGGGCGGTACGGGCGGGCCCCACCCGTACCAGTGGTTGTTAAGCTTACTGACGCCTTGGAACGACTCCCCAATTACTTGGCCGTGTGGACTTCCTCAAAAACTTTCATTATGACTCCTTATTTCGCATTAAAAACCGTGATTTCCTGCACAACATAATTCAAAGAGATTTTTTGCATATCTTTGAAATTATTAGTCATTAGTGGCAAGGATTGAGAGTTTCTTGGCAATTGCTTGACCAAAAACAATGTTTAAACACGGTGAAAGATGGCAAATTTTAGAGCCATCAACTTCCCCAAAGCTCAAACCTCGATCGCCCTTGAGCAAGAAGAACCAAAAGAACTATAAGGAATTCTGCATTTAAACTTGAAACAATGAGAATAAGAATTCGCTTATGGTTGGTAGTCATATGCGCTCATCACTTCATTCATTTGCAAGGCTTATCAAAGTTAGAGAGATGACAAGAATACTATACAAGCTTCGGTAAGTCAAGACAATCAAAGTAAAGTTTAATATAAGTATGAGTAACTATAAGTGTAGCAATCAATCCAATTCTTCTAATTAACTCTCAACTTGCCAAGGAACACTAGAATGTTTAAATAGCATAATTGAGTAAGAGAGTTTCATGTCCTAAGTAGCATAACAATGAAGTGTCTTATTTACACCCACATCAATAAATCAAGTCTATCAAAAACACTTCTAATCCAATCACTATCTTTCAAGAAAATCTCGCAAAGTAGTAATGAGACCATGTCAAGGACTTGTTATGTGGATCCTCATAGATTTTTTTTATTCTTTCAAGGATCACTGGATATTTCTTTTGCAAGTGTTTGCACAACATTTGAGAGTACCAATACTTTTGCCCATATATTGACACGTGTGACACTCATGTCATCAACTCATAGCCGAAATCCGGGGTTATACCATGGATTGTTCAAAAGCTAGCGGAGTTGTTGGCATCCCAAAGGTGTGTATTAGAGACATAGAACAAAGTTTTCTCACTTCTTTCTCTATTTTTTGGAGCTAGTACCGTGGTTTGATCCACAAGGTTAGATTTGTCATGCATCACAATTACCACTACACTTTATTTCAATCAAACAACTCCTTTCATGAGTGTCGTCAATACTATCAAAATATCTATGGGGTTAAGTATCTTCAAGGGTATACTCTCAAGACAATCATTCATCAAACAAGTCGTAAATTTTAGACTTTTTATTATTGTACTTGTTTGGCAATATTATTTCCAATGCAAGACTTGGTTAACTAAAAGAACTTGAGCATGAGCTTCAACAACTAATCATCATACCAATAAAAAGCCTTACTCTAACTGACATGGGTATACCCTACAGGTACTCGAGCTTGGTATATACGGTCCAAATACGTACAGGCCCACGGTGTCGCCAAGGCCTAGACGAAAGGACTCGAGTAACTTGTGGACTCTCGATTGTTTAAAGGACAAGAAGAAGCTAAAAGATAGAATGTTTGAAGGGGAAAACCCTAACTTGTAACCGACTCGACCTGCTACCCGAGACCTAGCCTATCTATATAAAGGCTAGGAGGGGGCGGCGAGGAGGACACACGCAACCCTAGTTTCCACAACCTTCGCCAGATTACATCTGCGCACCATTGTAACTTTCGACTCCCTCAATAATTCCACGAGCAGACAAGCAGGAGTAGGGACCTCTACGAGGCCTGAACCTTGGTAAATCCTTTGTCCCCTGGGTGCTTGTTTGCTAGCCGATAGATGTCTCCAGCGCTCCCTCCTTCTCCAAAACCCAAGTCCATAACAATGGGCATTGACGAGTTAAACCCTCGTCAATTGGCGCCGTCTGTGGGAATTGGGAGTGCTGATGTTGCGGCTTCTTCGGCCCCATCAACTGCGATCTACAACTCTGCAACAACGGAGATTCGTCAGCTCTTCGGCGCCTTCGACTTCACCGTCCACCCGCCGGCCACCCGCCCGGCCTTCGAGTCTGTGGGCGACGGGATCAGCCTGGTGATTGGGAACTTCCGCTTCCAAGTTGGTAAGATGGAGACGCTTCGCATGCCTGATCAGCCGACAACACCGGCAATTGTCCCGGCATCATGGTTCCCTCCATCGATTGGCACCCTCGGCGAGCTCAACGCTCCGGTGGCAGTCGAGAATGCGGTCAGCGATAGCAGTCACGACTCCGATCTAAGCGATCTGGCCACTGAAGATGGAACCTACGGTTCCGGATCTGAAAGTTGTGGAAGCAACAACTTCCCTAATCACTTCATGTGCGCTGTCATCAACGCAGGCGACACCTCTGCCAATCGCGGCAACGGTGGTAACACCGGCAACAGCACCGATCCGCCCAATCGCGGCAACGGTGGTAACACCGGCAACGGCACCGATCCACCCAACGCCGGCAACGGTGGCAACGGTGGCAACGGCGGTAACGGTGGCAACGGAGGAGCAGTCGAACCTCCTAGCATGATCAACGAGCAAACCGGTGAACGCGTCGTGATCAGGCTCAATGAGCAAGAGTGGGATCGTTGTCGCAAAGCCCTACGAGGTGCACCTCTACCCTTCGGGTCCCCGCAGGAACTGCTGATGGGCTACCATTGGCTCCTAAAAGAGGAATTCAAGCGCCAAAAACAAGCAATCGCGCAACTTGAGGCGCGTAAAAAGGCAGCAGACGAATCAAGCCTTCGCTGTGCTGGGCTCTCCTCCTCCGGAGGATCCTCCTCAAGAGGCAACGAGTACCTCGCCAAGAAGAGGCAGTCGCGGATGGCTCACCTCACCAAACAGGAGCGCATAGAGGCCGCGAAAGTTCTCGACTTCGGCTCTATGACAGTCGACACGAGAGGCAACGTGGTTCCTAGGACACCACAAGCCGCGGTGACAGTAGCCACCATGTACCTCCTCAATAACCAGCCGCCAGCTGGAGATCCCCGAACGGCCATGCACCGATCTACGATCGCGGGCCTGGGGCTAATCGAGGCCTCCCTCGACAAGGAGCCGGTACCAGACCCAAAAAAGGGCAAAGTGCTAGCAAAGCGCTACTCCTCGCCCTCGTCCAGCGATGACAATCACGACCTGTCTCGACGCCGCCGCTCACGGCGACACGATCGCGACTATGATGCACGCGATGACCTCACACAACACAAGATTGACAAGTCAAGGGCACGACCCGCTCGTTCGACTGACTCGGAAGAGGAAGATGGGGAGCTCTGCGATGCCAGATGCTTTAGCAGGGCCATTAGGTAGAAACGAATGCCTAAAGGGTTTAAACTCCCATCGGAGAACCCGAAATTCGACGGTCTACAGGACCCTAAGATCTGGATGGAGGACCACATCTCCTCCGTTAGGCTACATGGAGGCAGTCGAAGTACTGCCATGCAATGCTTGCAGCTACAGTTGCAGGGCGCCGCCCGGGCATGGCTCAATAACCTCCCACGCGGATCTATTCGCAGTTGGGATGAGCTGGTCTACAGCTTCGTGCGCAACTTTAAAGGCACGTACAAACGGCCCGCCTCAATCGAAGAACTGAGATGCTGCCAGCAAAGATCTGGCGAATCGCTGCGCTCTTACATCCAAAGGTGGTCCATCATCAAGAACTCCACGAAGAACATCTCGGAAGACCGCGCGATTGATGCATTCAACGGTGGTGTCCGCCGCATGGAACTCAGGGAGGAGCTAGGCCGCTCAAAGCCCTAAATCATCGACCACCTGATGGAGATCGTGAATCGGTGGGCTGATGGAGAAGATTCGGTGAAGAATCGCGTTCACTCCGACGAGGAGGCAGAACTCGTACGTAGACGCGACCGCCGAGGCAAGCGTCGCATGCGCGTCTACGACGATCGCGATGATGTCAACATGGTCGCAGCCAGCTATGCCATAGACGCGACGATAACCGCAACAGCGGATATCGCAGCGGCGGATACCGCGACTCCAGGAAAACCACACAAGTATGGCAACGCCGCACTCGCGATGAGGCACCCGCGACCTCCATCGAGGACAAACTGTCCGGGCCATGCACGGTACACTTCTACATTGACAAGCATGATGGCAAGAGAAAGTCCAGCCACCTCCTCAAGGACTGCCGCGAGTTCCTCAAGCTACACGAGGGATTGGTTCGAATGAACCGCAACACAGTCGAAAGAGGCTACGGAGCCGCTCCAGACGCCATGGCACATGGCACACCACCACCACCACCCGGGCCACCCCCGAACGGAGCTGCACCGGACCAGCACCACGGAGGCGAATCGTACCCATGGGCCATGGGTACCATGATGATCCAAAAGGGGCGCCCCTCCAACAGGGTGCAGAAGGCCATAACTCGCCAAGTCAACTTGGCCACGCGCTCGCCACCATCCACCACTGAGTACCTCAGTGGCAGCGAGTCATGCATTACCTTCGACAAACACGACCACCCGCCTCAAGTACCTCGCCCAGGTCATTGCCCCCTCGTACTCAAGGCGCAAATTGGAGGCTTCGACATGAGTCACGTCTTCATGGATGGCGGAAGTGGCATCAACCTCATATTCACGAGTACCTTGCGAGCAATGAGGATCCCTCTAACCTGCTTGGAGGCATCGGACACAATGTTCCATGGCATCGTCCTAGGGAAAGGCATATACCCCTTGGGCAAAATCAACCTCGACATCATCTTTGGCACGCCGAAGAACTTCCGGCGCGAGCGCATCGACTTTGAGGTCGTCGACTGGCCCTCACAATACCATTGCATCCTTGGGCGCGTCGCATTTGCCAGGTTCATGGCAGTACCACACTACGCCTACCTGCAGATGAAAATGCCAGGTCCCAACGACATCATAACGATCAACGGGAACTTTGAGCGATCTGACGCTTGCGATAGAGAATTCAACAGAATCTCCCAGTCTTTCGGCATGCAGGAGGAACTCGCAAGACTGAAAGAGACGACAGACAACAGTCTGCCTCCCTTGAGTAGGCCAAGCTCACCTGATCTCTCCTTAGACTCATCTGTGCACACAAAGAAGGTGCAGGTCCATCCATCGGATCCCGCTAAAACGGCCCTCATCGCCAACAACTTGAGTCCCGCACAGGAACTCGCGCTCATCGAATTCCTCCGTGAGCACTGGGAAATTTTTGCCTGGTGTCCTGCGGACATGCCAGAGTTCGGAATTCGCCGAAACACGCACTCAACGTCAACCCGACGCAAGGCGATCAAGCAAACAATCGGTATGCATGTCAGCCTTAGCGATCGGAATGGAGATCAACAGACTCCTTGAGGCCAAGTTCATACGCGAGATCAAGGAAAGCACTTGGCTCGCCAATACGATGCTGGTACCAAAAAAGGACATAGACATCCTCTGGATGTGTGTGGACTTCACTTCTTTAAACAAGCACTGCCCAAAAGATCACTTCCCTCTGCCACGGATCGACCAGATCATCGACTCCACTGCGGGATGCGAGCGCCTCTGCTTCCTCGACGCCTACTCAGGCTATAACCAAATTCGAATGAAGGAGGAAGACCAGGAGAAGACAGCGTTTACCTCGCCCTTTGGTGTGTTCTGCTACAACATGATGCCCTTCGGGCTAAAAAACGCGGGAGCCACCTACCAGCGATGCATGCAGGCTTGCCTTAAGTAACAACTAGGTCGCAACATCCAAGTCTATGTCGACGACATAGTAATCAAGACCAAGGAGGAAGCCTCTCTAATCGATGATTTGCGCGAAACCTTCGCCAACCTCGATCGCTACCGGATCAAGCTCAATCCGGACAAATGCGCCTTCGGCGTACCATCTGGGCAGCTACTCGGATACCTCATCTCCATGAGGGGGATCGAGGCAAAACCGAAGAAGATAAAAGCCATACTGGCCATGGAGAAGCCGAAGAACATAAGAGGCGTCTAGCAACTGGCCGGACGAATCGCGGCCCTCAGTCGATTTATCAGTCGGATGGGTGAAAAGGCACTGCCCTTCTACCAGCTCCTCCGCAAAGCCAAAAAATTCGAGTGGACCAATGAAGCACAAGAAGCATTCGAAGATCTCAAGCACTTGCTATCCACCTCGCCAGTACTGGTGACTCCACGAGAAAGGGAACCACTATTGCTGTACATCTCCACCACCAACCGGGTGGTTAGCATAGTGCTCGTCGTTGAGCGAGCCGAGGAAAACAAAGTCCACGGCGTACAACGCCCGGTATACCACCTCAGCGAGGTCCTCACGCCAACAAAACAGCGGTACCCGCACTACCAGAAGCTGGCGTACGGCGTCTTTATGACCGTCCGGCGACTGCGCCACTACTTATAGGAACACCCAATCATGGTAGTCAACGACCACCCATTGGGGCATATCCTCAATAACCCCGACGCCACGGGGCGAGTCGCGCTTTGGGGGATAGAGCTGTCTCCATGAGACATCACATACGAAAAATGCGACACCATCAAGTCGCAAGTGCTCCCTGACTTTCTCGTGCACTGGATGGAGAACCAGCTCCCGGACAAGCCAGATATGTCCTACCTCTGGACAATGCACTTCGATGGGTCCAAACGGAAGGACGGGGCAGGCGCAGGTGTCATATTGACTTCACCTCAAGGGGACAAGCTGAAATATATCCTGCGAATGCAGTTCACAGCCTCAAACAACGAGGCTGAATACGAGGCCCTGTTACATGGGATGAGGATGGCAAAAGCTTGTGGCGCCAAAAGGCTCATCATATATGGCGACTCCAAGTTGGTCGTCAACCAAACAATGCACGAGTGCGACGCACTGAACGACAACATGATCGCGTACCACGACCTCTACGACACACTCGAAGGAGACTTCGATGGTTGCGAGTTGCAACACATAGGCCGCGAAAGCAACGAGGAGGCGGACACACTCGCCAACATAGGCTCTACCTGCGCCCCCATACCACCTGGGGTATTTCTCGAGCGCATATGCGAATGCTCCATCAAGCCAAAGGCCGCAGAGAAGAGAACAAGCGCAGCCATGGACTCGGGGGCTATGCCACCCAATGAGCCAATGGCACTCGATGACTTGGAGCTGGACACAGGACTCGAGGGACCAATGAGCGTCATGTTGATCGAGCAATCTTGGACACAGCCGTACATTACGTACCTCCTCAGCAAGAGACTACCGGATGATCCGACAGATGCACGGCACATCGCGCGGCGCTCCAAGGCATTCACCATTCTCAATGGCGAACTGCATAAACGCAGCATCACAGGAGTGCTACAACGATGCGTCTCCATGGCTGACGGAAGAGCAATACTCCTTGACATCCATGAAGGGACCTGCGGGCACCACGCACGCAGTCGCGCCCTCGTCGCCAAAGCTCTACGAGCTGGATTTTACTGGCCCACGGCCATGCACGACGCAAAGGACATAGTCCAAAAATGCAATGCTTGCCAGCGATTCGCGGACAAGCCACACGCACCAGGCGCAGAGCTACGGCCTATTCCATTGGCCTGGCCCTTCGCACAATGGGGGCTTGATATGGTTGGCAAGCTTCCAAGATCCTCGCGTGGAGGCTACGTCTACCTCATGGTGGCTGTCGACAAATTCACCAAGTGGATCGAGGCCATGCCAATGACCAACCAATCAGGGCACAGCGCAGTCAAGTTCTTCGAGTCCATCGTCTACCGTTTCGGCGTGCCACACAGCATTATTACCGACAACGGGACGAACTTCACATCCAAGGAGTTCCAAGAATTCTGCGAGAACCTGGGGATCAACATCAGCTACGCCTCAGTAGCGCATCCACAGACCAACGGCCAGGTGGAAAAAGCAAACGGGCTCGTCTGCAGCGGCATCAAGAAGCGACTCCTGCGACCACTCGAACAAGCGGCGGGTTGCTGGCCAGATGAGCTGCAATCCGTACTCTGGAGTCTACGTGCAACTCCAAACAGCACCACGGGCTACACGCCATTTTTTATGGTGCACGGAGCAGAGGCAGTGCTACCAGCTGAGGTACGGTACAAAGCGCCGCGCGTGGTCGCTTACAGCGAACAAGAGTCATCCCTCGCACTCGAGGATTCCGTCGACCTCCTTGACGAAGCAAGGGAAATCGCCGCAGAAAGATCAACGATCTACCGGCGAGAACTACCACGATGAAGGCTTTGCCCCGGATCCTTCGTCGAAGGTGACTTGGTCCTGCGATCGAGGGCATCTCAAGCTCGAGTCCCCCTGGGAAGGACCGTACGTGATTACAGAAGTAATCCCAGGTGGCGCCTATCGCCTTAAAGACCTAGAGACAGGAGTCGCATACTCCAACCCTTGGAACGTCGCACAACTGCGACGCTTCTACCCCTAGTAGTTTTACTTTTTACATCGCAAACAAGGCTACTCAGCCAAGGCTACTTAGCCGCATATTGTACCTCGCACTGTTCTTCGAATAAATAAAAGCTAAGTGCCCCAAAACTCCGTGTTCTCCTTTACTTTGTCAATTTTTATACTCGGGGGCTGCACCACCCATACGTCTGTTCTTCGAACCAGTAACGCGATATCCTGAGTAGCTGGCACATCAATCGAACCTCTTAATACAAACCCTACCCAGCTGCAACGCACCTGGCAGGTTGACAAGGGACCAAGGAAAAAGATGGCCAGACTAACGAAAAGGACTCGCATGGTGCAACGCACCCCACGCTTACAAAGCTATTTGTACACATTCAACAATAAATGATCTACAAATATATATGAACTTTACAACACAAGTACACTTATGTGCAGGATACATATTTGGCTACCCTTGCAACAGAAGAACATTAGTTTATTCCTCGAAGAAGTCGACGATCTCTTCGGCTGGGCGGTCCACCGCCTGATAGTGCGGCACCATATTCCAGGAAGATCCTGCTGGTGGTGCCGGTGGCCCATAGGCAATGGCGGCGACATCCACGTCAGGCCTGTGCAAACGCACCATTGAGAGGGCAGCCTTGGCACCAGCCACCAACTGCTGCCTCACGCACTCGCGAACCGCGGACATATCTTGAAATTTGGTCAGGAGAGCCAGCAGGCTTGATGGAGTGTCATCCAGCGGGAACATCGCCCGATAGATGTTCTTCAAACACGACTGCGACTTCTTCAGGAAGAGCAGCACTTGCGAGGCGCGATCCTGTAGGGTCGCTAATGCAGTCACACGATCATGATCTACCCAGAAGTATCCACTCTCCTGAAGTTGCTCCTGGGTGAGATCATGAAGGCGGATGGCAATCCTATCCCTCTCCTCCTGCGGATGGCGTGCGCTAACAACTACACGAAGCAGCATCAACAGCATGAGTACAACGTACCATTGCGACTAACTACAAAGAAAAAGATGAGGATGAGCAAACTAACACTTAAACTGGTCGCCCAGCTGCGTCACCTCGCCAAGCAGATATTGCTCGCGGGTGGCGGCTTTTTCAGCCTTCGACTTCCAAACGTCTGCGCTACCGCGGATCACGGGCAACTCACGCTCCAGTTGCTTAATGCGATCACGAAGTCGCGAAAGCAAGGACAGCTCCTCTACCCTGGAGCGTGGTGGTGCCACTGTATCCTCAAGAGATGGCGAGTCCTGGGTTCCCCCACAGGACCACTTGATGTACCCTAGCAAAAAGTCAAGCCAGAGGCAAATAAGGCGACCAACTTAACACAAAGTCAAAAGTAACAGATGCATTTAGGATCAGCATAAAGTATCCACAAACACACTCGCCAGCAGGCATGTTCTCCAATCAAAAAGACAATTCATCAACTATTACAAAAAACTAACTACGGAGTAGCTGGCTTCTTCGACTTCGACGGCTTCGGGGGCTTCATCAAGTCCGTGGCAGTATCAGACGCCACTGACTTTTCGCCAGCTCCTGAGTCCGAAGCCTTCGCGACCTTCTTAGCACGCTGGAGCTCCTCCGAATACTTGGCAACGGTATTTATCAAGAAATGGCCATATTTGGCACAAGCAGTCGCAAAGGGAGCAAATACTACCTGCTGACCATCCGCGCCAACAGGCATCGTCTTCGACACCGCAGAGGGATCTATCTCGACTCCGTGGGCTTGCACCATGGCAAGTGACATGGTCGCGCCAGCCGCGCGGAGGGAGTTCTTGTATGTGGCAGGCACACCCCCGGCGAGTGACTCCACCAGCTCGTCCACAATGTTGACCAGCTCCGCCTTCGGCATCAACTCCTCCCGGAGGCGACTAAGGGTGACCTTGGCCTTGGACAACGTATTTTGGATAGCGGCGCTACGGTCCTCGACCGCAGACACCGCGCCCACCAGAGCGTCATCGCGACAAAGGGCCTGTGGGTCAAAGCTCAAATCGCCAGCATCTGCACAGAAAACCCACACATGGATGAAATCTCTAGCGCCACCGGCAAAACTCTAGATGCAGAGAAGGACAACAATAAAATATCTACCGGCAAAGGTACCTGAGAGGGCCTTGGCGACTGAGAACAGTTGCTCTTCGAACAACTTTTCCCTAGCCGCAAAGGAGGCACGCAGATCCTCTTTGCGCTTATGTGCATCATTACGAGCCACGATTGCCTCGTCGCGCCCCTTCACAGCTGCGGCTAACGTCATTTCCAAGGTGGCAACATTGCGCAGTAAAGCATTATGCTCAGCTGCATGGCAACTAAAAGTTGACTATCAGTTGACTATACCAAAAAAAGGAGGAAACGAAAAAGAATAAGTGTCGAACACTCACTTTCGACGACGCGGTGACGCGACTCCAGCATTGCATGCTGGCGGCCCATTGCCATCACTTGCTCCGCCACTTGCGCGGCTTCCTTTACAAGGAGCTGTCGCACAAAACAAGGGATCAGAAAGGGCAATAGAAAACATCGACTGCCACACTAAAAACAAAGGAAGATATACTTACATGGTCCTCTAGCGACTCCGAAGAGGTTTGCTGAACCGTCATCCGAGCAACCATTCGATGCTCCCCTACGTGAGGAGAGCTCGAAGAATTATGCCCGGAGTGGGCCGCCGCCGGAGGAGAAGGAGCGCGCTCGACCTCTACCTTGGCCCTTGAAGCCACGACTCCCGATTCTTTAAAAAACTCGACGTCGCCGGAAGATGACGATGCCTCTTGAATACAAGACCAAATCCACATTGAGAAAAGGGCAAACTCTAGGGCAAAACCAACAAGAAGAAAAACAGAAAAGAATGAATGACCTAGCAAACTTACCAGTTAAAGTTTTCAAGATCGAACGTGGCCGCCGCCGATTCCGACGAAGACTTCTTGGGCAATCGCATCTTCTTGCGAGAAGAAGGTGACACAGCCCTCACAAGAACGGCTGGAATTGGCGACTCCGTGCAAACAGCCGTGCCTCCTGGAGTCGAAGGAGTCGACGCGTAGGAGTCCTCGCTACGCGAACGCTTGCAAGTATCCGGGCTCTCAGACTCGGGGGCTTCCTCTTCCACATCAGAAGGGACTGTCGACTCAGACTCGTCCTCCTCCAAAGCTTCGTGAGGAATAATCCCCTCAGGGAGAGGAGGCATACAAGGCGACACCGCCCAATCCTGCATACAAACAGAACAAATAAGCTAACAGGAAAGCAATCGTGAAAATAAGCTACTGCGTAGCACAACTATACCTTAGGAGGAGGATTCGAAGCATCAAAAGGAGGAACAACTGGTTCACTTGGAAGCACATCCTTGACAGTGCACTTCGTGACCAGTCGAATCCTCTTATCCACCTCACTCGCGGACATGCCATCGGCAGACACGCGACTGGCATCATCAGCGCCACTCCATTGAAACATGGGATGGACTCTAGCTTGGAGAGGCTGGACGCGACGGCGCAGCCAAGTCCTGATAAGAGCGCAGCCTCGCTATTCTGTGCCTATGCGACTTTCGAGGTCGCAGACGCGCTGATACAGCGCGTCTGTCTCCGCGAGTTCGCCAGGCATAACTACGTTCTTCCAAGAACGCATCTTCTTGCAGGGAGTCGCCGGATCGAAGGGCGCGAGTCCAAAGTGCTCATCTTTGGCCTTCTGATCGCGGACATAGAACCATTTGTCCCTCCATCCCTGGACGGACTTGGTAAGCTTGATATCGAAGTAGGTGGCGGATGGGTCGACATGGATTCTGCAACCACCTACGTCATAAACTAAAGAGCCAGATGCGGACTGACACTTCAATTTAAACAAGCGCTTGAAAAGACCAAAGTGTGGCTCGATTCCGAGCCAGCACTCACAAAGGGTGATGAAGCAGGTGATGTGGAGAATCGAATTTAGGGACAGCTGATGGAGTTGGAGCCCGTAGAAGCAAAGAAGACCCCTAAGAAAGGGGTGGAGAGACCTCAAATGACGAATGCGAGAAACATCACTCGAAAACCAGCGAGAGGAGTAGGAATGGTCTCACCGCTGGGGACGCGCGCATCGGCGACTGCCGCAGAAATAACTCCATCCTGGCAAAGAAGACGGAGATCCGATGCCTTGATGATGGAATGGCGCCATGCACCATTTGTCACTCGGGTGCCCGCGACCGGCTGGTTCATGACGGAGCCACCCTTCTTCTTCGTCGGCGACGGTGGCATGAATCAGCAACACCTCCTTTCTTTTTCCCCATTGCGCGGCGGCGATGAGAGCGCAGAAAGTAGCTTGGAAACGAGCGAAGGTGGTCCAGCGCCGTGGAGGAGATGAGCACAGGGAAAAGCAGAAGAACAGCAGCAATGGCGATGGCAGTAAGGAAGAAAGAGCGCAGATGGAAAATTACCACCGTAGCACCGCTACTTAACCCCTGGGAGACGCAATCCAACAGCTGACAAAAACCCTATTGGATGTGTGGCACGCATCACGTTGGACACGTGGAGAAGAGGAAGCGCGAACCGTCCCCCACTTCTACCATTATGCGCGGAAATCAAGGAGGCGCAGTTAAAAATAAGATTATGCACGCCCAGTCAAATCAAAGTCAGAAAGTGGGACCCACCGCTCGTCACGTCCCGTCAAACTTGCTCACGCGGGCAACTGAGGTCATATGGCCAAGACGACATCACCAAGGCTACGCAGTGGAAAACTTCGACTATTTTTAGTCCTTGCTGGAGTCTTCGACTCCACCAAGCACTCGGGGGCTACTACCATAGGGAGCGCTGGCCGCGCACCCTACGACTTTTTCTTATCTTGTTGCAGGAACATGGACAATCACAAAAGCAAACCCAACCACTCGAAACACAGTTTGATTATGGACATGGGTTACTCCCATAGGGAGCGCCGGAAACAAATTCGACTGAAACAAGCAGGCAAAAGACGACAGCAGTCGCGAAAGCATTTAGTCCCTGCCTGAGTCATCGACTGAAACAAGCAGGCAGAAGACGACAGCAGTCGCAAAAGTTTTTAGTCCCTGTCTGAGTCTTCGACTCAACCAGGCACTCGGGGGCTACTCCCATAGGGAGCGCTGGTCACGCACCCTATGATTATTTGCACAAAAACTGTGTGTTGATAACATCCGCACTCGCAACCTTTGGCGACACCGCCTCACAAATTTTCCCTACAAAGAGACTACATCTCCTAGGACGCCTGAATCGTCTCCGCGATGATAAAATTCGGATGCCGCGCTTACGGCGTGAAGGTAAGACCTGAATAAGGCCTGGCAACGCATTTAACTGCGCACTACCAGAAATGTATCCGTGCCTATAGGCATGATGAACATGCCTTGACGGACGCGTCGAGTGCTCACACCCATATAACTGGAATTCGACTCCTATAAGACCTCCGCGGCCTGAGTCGAATTACGCCAAAGACTTTCGATTCAGTGCAGGGACTTGAATTTGAGTAGATTGCGTTGTTTCACCCTAAGGTGGTTAACTGATACCGATACTTCGTTTATATCAGACACGTATATCAACAATCCCTATGACACAAATAAAAACAATCGAAATGTACTCATTTAGGCACTTGAAGGCTTCAAAAAGTCCCTAGTCGAATCTGCGATTCCACTGGACACTCGGGGGCTACTGACATGGGTATACCCTACAGGTACTCGAGCTTGGTATATACGGTCCAAATACGTACAGGCCCACGGTGCTGCCAAGGCCTTGACGAAAGGACTCGAGTAACCTGTGGACTCTCGATTGTTTGAAGGACAAGAAGAAGCTAAAAGATAGAAAGTTTGAAGGGGAAAACCCTAACTTGTAACCGACTCGACCTGCTACCCGAGACCTAGCCTATCTATATAAAGGCTAGGAGGGGGCAGCGAGGAGGACACACGCAACCCTAGTTTCCACAACCTTCGCCAGATTACATCTGCGCACCATTGTAACTTTCGACTCCCTTAATAATTCCACGATCTGACAAGCAGGAGTAGGGACCTCTACGAGGTCTGAACCTGGGTAAATCCTTTGTCCCCTGTTTTCTTGTTTGCTAGCCGATAGATGTCTCCAGCGCTCCCTCCTTCTCCAAAACCCAAGTCCATAACAATGGGCATTGACGAGTTAAACCCTCGTCACTAACCATATTAAATTACTTCCCACTAGCATGGCATCTAGCAAATCGACCAACTAAGATAAACAACTCAAACTTCATAAGTGGGAGACATAGGATATACCTCTCATAAGTAACTTCATGATCCTCTTCCTTATAGGGATGTGTTCCTTCAAATCTCAAACACGATTACTCTCATAATTATATTAAAGCAAAGAGGAAAAGTGCGAATCCACATTTACGAAAAAAGGAAGAATGGAAAAATATTTTTGTATTTTCGAGAATAGGGATTTAAAGAATAGAAAAGAACTTGCGACCAAGCAAGGGTTTTAAGAAAATAAAAACAAACAAAAGAAAAAACAAAAACTAATTAAAAACAAAAGAAAAATAAAAAGCAAAGTATTGGAACAAACCAACACGAGTGTTTGAAAAGCTCATAAGGAGCAGAAGTACAACCTCATTATTACACAAATAAATTTGTCAGGGTAACACATCCCCAAGCTCAGGCTTTTGCAAGCCCTTTCGTTGCTCATTATGGTGGCAGTGGATAATCTCCCACGTTCCACTGGCTGCTCCAATCATGGAGCTGGGTGGCGAGGCTTGCAGTAGCATCTCAAAGGTTGATGGAGATGTTGTTCATATTTTGGACATTTCCTTCAAGTGCATAGATATCTTCATAAGTGGTGTAGTAGTTTGGTGGCTGCTCATCTTGTTCGGGTCCTTCTTGTTCCACTTCTTCATCTTCTCCTCCTCCCATAGGTATTTCTTATTGGGGTAGGTTAGCTTCAACCTGCGCGTCAAAACACAAACATCCATCCTCAATAGAGAATAAACCGTTAGGAAACGGAGCCAGGATCAAGTGATCCGCTCCAGGTATATCTAAGAAGTACCTATCATGAGTTTTAGAAACCATACCACATGCTCTTAGAGTAGAGAGACCGAGACGGTTACTTCCTGTCAACGGTTGGATGTTACCTAGGTTGATGAGAAGCGCGCATGCAAGAACGGTCACAACTCCTCCTACACATATGGGTCCTCGAGATTAAAGAGCCTGATGCTTAAGTTAAAACATGAGAAGAGCACCCAAATTTGGCGTTAAGTTACAATTAATAATAGCAGATTTTGCGAGGATCAACATGTCCTCCTCATTAACTCTAGTAAACTCACCACATGCCTGCAAAGTATTAGCAATCACATATAGTAAATAACGAATAGCAGGATGATCAATTTGGTTCCTCTTGGGTGTGGTTCCACGGATTATCATTGAATTAAAGTATTGAATAGGGGAAGGATCTAAAACAAAAGTAGTTGTGCGTACATCGGTAGTGTTGTTGGCAAACCCAAAGCATTGAGCCCATTGGTCGAGTGTTAGGGTGTACTCACAGTTCATAGGGCGGAATTTGATGCGATCAACTCCGGGCCTTTGTTCCTTGGTACAACCGTAAGGATCCACTCTGTGTGTCAAGGTGCTGAAGAACTCAAGCGTCAAGCGGCGATACATGACAACATCATGAAAGACAAAATCATACAAACCAACATTGTTGCAAAGTAAATCGAAATCAGCTCGAATGCCAAGTTGGTTCAGGATATAAGGACACGCCCACTTGGTGGACTTGATTTATCGGAGCTTGAGACGATTGAAACGGTTCAGCTGAAACTCCTCGGTGAACTTGGTACCAAGTGACTCGGGGGTTAACCTATCAATGTGTGGTGCGGAAGATTCCGCAGCCATCTCACGTGTACGGCTCCTCGTATTCATCTAAAAATAAAAATAAGATAAAGTAAATAAAAATTTCTACAGAAATTTTAGTCCAACAGAAACATAGCATAAGCGATTCTCTACACTAACTACAAAAGAAACTCCTCTAAAACAATACTAAGCATGCTCAATATCAAGATTGGATCAAGAACAAGACCTAAGTCTAGATTGACAATGATGAAAGATTGAGTGAAGCTTTTGTACAAACAAATTAAGGATCGGGGGAGAATCATACCTTAGATCGAATAAGTGTGAGGAATCGAAGAAAGATTAAGTAAATTTGAAGATCCAATGAAGGTGGTTTTGAGTTTGGAGGAAGAACAAAAGGAAAGATTTCTTTTGGGGGATTTTTGGTTACCTCCTCGGGGTTAATATGACGGCCGCGTATGTGGTACTAGCGGGCGGTAAGGGCAGAGCCCGCCCGTACTGGGTGACTTACCTTGCAACGACAGCTGCTCTCAGGCGGTGCACTCGGTACGGGTGCATGGTACGGTCGTGCGCGCCCATACTACTAGTCGTTATCAGCTCTGAGTCTTTGCTTGAAAACTGATGTTTGCTTCGAGGTGCGGTAGCAGTCCGGCAGTACCGATGGCCAGGTCTTGACAACGATACGAGGCTAAAATCAAAATTTCTACCTTCCTTCGACTTGATGTGGTACGGGCGCATGGTACGGTCATCTCCGGCCGTACCAGTGGTTGTTAAGAACACTGTGAGCTGCATAACTCAAATTTTTATTAGAAGCTCCGTGTGCCTTTGCACATCTTGTCAAAGGGCAAAATAACAGCAAATATACTAAGTAAAGATCCACTAATACTTCTTAGGCCATGTGTTAGTTAAATAAAATATGGAGGATTACCCTATTTCTTCTCCTCTCTCCAAAGGTCTTCTTGAACACTCTTTATCAAAAACAAAAAGAAAACAAAAAACAAAACCAACACAGCAAAAACTAAAACACGAAGAAAAATTTATTTCACATGGGTTGCCTCCCATGAAGCGCTTCTAGTTAAGGTCAATTAGCTTGACCTTGATGGCAATAACTTAGGTTTAAGAAGTGGAACACCCACTCCGAAGTAGTTGGCTTTTAAATTAATTACACCATCATCATCATTAGGCTTGGCCTTCTTTTTCCTAGAGAAGTGGACTATAAAAGGATCTCTAGATGGTAGCCCTATTCTCACATTCCCCTCATGTAAATTAATCAAAGCTTTAATAGTCCTTAGGAATGGCCTACCTAGAATTATAGGTGCTATGGGATCTTCAGGCATGTCCACAATAACAAGATCAATAAGAGCGGGACTACCTTTAATTTCAAAAATTATATTTTCTTTAATCCCAACAGCTTGCTTATAAGTTGAATCAGCTAGATGGAAGCTCAGTTAAGTAGTAACGAATGGCCCCAAGTTTAACTTGTCAAATAAGCTTTTGGAAATTGTTGAGACGCTCGCACCAAGATCACAAAGTGCGGATATCTCATTCACTCCCAACTTAATTTTAATAGTGGGATCAAATATATCATCTAGCTTAGCTGGAAGATTATTAGCTAGTCTTTTATAATCCATCTCTAAATCATGAACTTTAGATGCTACTTGTTGTATAAATTATTGGTACATAGCATCATTACCTTGTTCTATACCTGGATTCTTCATGGTGATCATCTTCAATAGATCTTCCACGGTATATTCTGGTGTTGGTGTGTTGCTATAGTCCAGCTCTCCAGGCTTTTCTTCATTGGTTACCACCCTCATCACTTGAGGTCTTCTACCAGATTTGGCTCGGGTTTTCCTACAAACTTTTCTAGTATGAGAGCTTGGCTCTCAGCTATCTTACCTAGCTGAGCCTCCATGGTCTTTGTTATTTCCTGTAGAGCCTGCACATCATTTCTAATTGCAACGGCTTGGTTAGATAATTTTCCTATACTACTTTCATGGTTCTCCTTGATTTTAATAAGCATATTATTTTGCTCGGTTTGAGCTTGTATAAATGTTCTAACAGTTTGCTCAAACGAGAGATTGCCATGATTTGCTCCATTTGTATTATCATAATTATTATAAGGAGCTCATGCATGATTAGAATGTTATTTTTGAACATTAGAAGCATAATTATTTTTCCATGCAGGATTAAAAGGAGTGCGAGCTATAAAATTAACATCATTAACATCGGTAGCGATAGCGTTAACTTGGGTATCTTCCTTACCCCTTACTATGCTAAGCAACTCGTCTACCTTAGATGTAAGCTCTTCATTATTTACCTCGGTAATTGAACTTACTCTCTTCGAGGTTCTTTCCACATGTCATTGGGCACGATTATTTTTCATATCATCAAGTAACTTATTTGCAACACTCACTTGCTTTCCCATGATTGTTCCTCCTGCTGCGGTATCTAGCATAGACTTAGACATTGGGTTAAGACCATTATAAAACAAATGTAATATAAGCCACTCTTCTATCCCATGACTAGGATAGTTCATTACAGCTTCTTTCATTCTTTCCCATGCAAGCGCTAGTGCCTCACGGTCTTCTTGTCTAAAGCTTGTAATGTTGGATCTTAGCCACATAGTCTTAGCTGGGGAGGAATTAGTCATAAACAAATTAGTACATTCCTCACAAGATTTAATAGTGCCCTTTGGTAGAGATAGCAACCAATCTTTAGCCTTTCTTCTAAGAGATAAAGGAAACAATCTTAATTTAACATCATTTGGATCTACATCCTTAATACGCATCATGTCGCAAATTTCAGTGAAAGTGTTTAAGTGCAAACCCGAATCTTCAGCGGATGAGCCCCCAAACTTAAAAGGTTAGGCTTTATCTCATAAGTTTCCGCATCAACTATGGGTTGAGTGATGGGTGCATGAATAAAATCATCAGTGGGAGTAGCATGCTCCCCTAATCTCTTTTGAGCCGTGTCTCTTATATTTTTTGGTATTTTTAAGTAATGAAAACAAATAACAAGTAGCTATTTTTTGGGGTTTTCAAATAGATAACAAGAAAGTAAACTAAGAACCCGAATTAAACTACAAACTAACAATAAAACTAAAAACAAGGTCTCTAGCGACCTCACTAGGATAGTGAAATTGCTTCCCTGGCAACGGCGCCATAAAAAGGGTTGATACCTTCGATCCGGATTCACGAATGTAGTATAATAGCTTTTTCCCTAGAAGACCTAGGTTTAATCGAACCTCGAAAAGCACTGCTAAAAGGTAATAAAAAAGGACACGTCTACAAGACTTTGTTTGTTTGTTTTACCTTAGTTTACCGGACCAATCTAGTTTACTTTATAATGGGTTGAATCAATGGATGGAGATAGGCTAGGGTTGAAGATCCACCTACAGTTGCACATCATATGGGATAAAAGATAATAATAAGCATAGTCATGTATAATGTTTGAACAAATATAATCTCTTGTGGGCAACACATCCTAATATACTAGAGCCCCCGTGATGCAGTGGGCATAGCAATAGTCTTTTAATCCAACCAAGTGCACACCGAAGCCATAGGTTACAAATGATTATTAAGTGTAAAACACAGATCAAAGGTTGTTGTGAATCCCGAATGGATCGCTAGGCGAAGATCGTACTACCCTTTCTGTCACTGAGGTTCCTATGAGATTGCTGCTAGCCAAGTATCTCACCTGAAGCCTTTATCAATCTATGGGATCTTGGGTACCTGATGACCCACAAGTATAGGGGGTGTATCGCAGTATTTTCGATAAGTAAGAGTGTCGAACCCAACGAGGAGCAGAAGGTGCTGGCTAGTGGTATGGATCAGGAATTCTTTGCAAATACTTAGCAAACCGATTTTTAGGGTTTTTTGATAAAGCAAGTAAACAAAGTACGAGTAAACAAAAGACAATAAGAATAAATGCAGCAAGTGGCCCAATCCTTTATGTAGCAAAGGACAAGCCGGTTGTATTACTTAAGATGACCAAACGTTCTCGAGGACACATGGGAAGACTGTCAAGTGCTTTCGCTTCATATAGTTGATTAATCTTCTTTAGCTTGCTAAGTGTTGTGTGGGTGAACCTGTGCTAATGTACCGACCTTCCTAGGACTAATACATACTTGTGATTATACCCCTTGCAAACATCCATAAGTACAAGAAAGTAATTAAGGTAGAAACCTAACCACAGCTTTAAACTCTAAGACCCTTACGTCCCTTGTGCAATGGTTTCCTAACGGTGGTTCAGGTTTCTGTCACTCCGGCAACCCCTATGATTAGTAGCCAAATACACAATGCATTCCCCTAGGATCATATAGGTGAAGTGTCATGTAGTCGACGTTCACATGACACCACTAGAAGAAGTACACCACAACTTAAATATCAAACTATTGAATCTTTATCAACACAACTCCACTACTAACAACATAACTTCTCCCATGTCCTCAAGAACAAAACGAACTACTCACAAGACATCATATGGATCATGACCAGAGATGGAATAATGATGTATAAAAATCTGAACATAAACAATAATTCAATGGTTCACTCAATAGCATCAACTACAAAGAGTAATCAACACCGGGAAAGTTTCCCCTATGAACTATGAAAGATTCAACCCAATTGTTACAGCAATATGGAGATGGTGATGAGGGTGCTGATGGTGATGATGGTGGTGATGATGATGATGATACCGATGAAGTCCAGCTTGATGGTGGTGTTGATGGCGACGATCTCCCCTCTTCGGGAAGGAATTCCCCGGAAATCACTGCGAAGAGATCTTTCTCTCTCGGTGTTTTCCGCCCTGCAGAGGCGGCGGAATCTTTCTGTGGTCGTCCCCCGAGTCTTAGGGTTTCGGAAGGATAATATACGCCAGAGGGGAGAGCCAGGGGTGGACCAGGACGGCCACACCACCTGGTGGCGCGACCCAGAGTGGCCCGCACCAGGGGGTGGTGTAGGCCCCCTGTGGCCCATCTCCATCCCCCCTTTGGCTTCCTTCGTCTTCTGGAAAAATAGGATTTTCCGTATATTTTCCCGGATTTTCTGATCTTCGCAAATTTTGCCTCCAAACAACACCTTTTCCATCAGAATCCTGACTGCAGTGGTCCATGCTCCAAAAGTCATCAACCATGCAAAAACAGATGAAATAACATAAGTATCACCTCTCAATATGAAATATATCAATGAATAACAGTGAATTATGACATAGAATAGTGATGCAAAATGGACCTATCAACTCCCCCAAGCTTAGACTTCGCTTGTCCCCAAGCGAAACTGAGCTCAATAAACATGACCTCAGGTTTATGGAGTGAAGAGTCGATAAAAGAATACGGACAAGAAGCATCACATTCATCAAATACATAGATCATAATAGAAGACAACTCACTATTATATAACTCAACTTGCAATGAGTAAAGGAAACACAATAAAGATACCTAAAGTAAATCATAATTGGTAATGGCAAACTTAGCTCTTGGTCGAAGAATAGTTGATAATTTGCTGGAGTTCACAAATAACTGGTTTTCAATGATAGCTTTCAAAGTAGTAAACACCAAGATAAGAGCAATGTGTAAAACAAGGAACATAAAAAACATGATTGAATAAATCATCATATGAATGAATGAAACACAACAACTCAAAATACTTGTTGAGATAGAAGGGAATAGGTTTACTGACTCAACTTAAAAAGTAAAATAAAGGCCCTTCGCAGAGGGAAGCAGGGATTGCAAGTCTCATAAAGATCTCCCAAAAATTATGATACTTACTAGCTTTCAGCTCTCATTGCCCCTATCATAGGCATCTTTAGGTGATTAAGGTTAAAGTGATCAAATATGAGGATATGCATTGACAAGTTGTAAATTGAGAATCTCATGTCCCTTGAATACGAGGGTCGCTCCTCATGCTACTCAAGTTTAGTCACCGATAAGTTCTTGTCATCGTAAGCATATGTGTATCATAGAGAACCGCCAATGGGGTACCCCTTTCCCGACGATGCGGAAGAATCCCCATATCAAAATGACAAGGCAAGCAGACAACAAGCATCTCAGCTATCTTCTTATTTACCATGGGAATATGGTGCTTTTTCTCTCTTTCCTCTTTTCATAATCTCTTTTTTTCTTTTTCTCTTTTTTCTCAATATCAGACTCTTTTTTATAAGAAGAATGCTTCATAGATGCTCGTTATGGTTACGCTGCAGGTTTCCACCATGTCAGCATGGATTAGACCAGCGGCCTAGGCGTTTCTCTAACACACATGCATAACTCCATGGACTTACAAGCTCCCCTTTCATTTCACAAGCGACATCCATAGACAAAAGAACATGATATCAACTAGGTACAAAGTACCAGTGCAATGTTGAAAGTGTTCCCCATGACAGCATGGTTCTGCTAATTCACAACTCACAAAGCGCAAGCATATACGCAACATAGATGGGCACAATGGTTCAAGTTTATTAAGTGTAAGAAAGTAAAGTGTGCCATCAAGTTCGTGAGAGCTTTAATCACTAATTTTCACATAACAAGTTTAATTTGGGAGGTAGATAAAACAAGAATTTACTTGGAATAGCAATAATGCAAATAGGTAGGTATGGTGGACACAAATGGCGTGGGTTTTGGTTTAAAGGAGTGGATGCACGAGAAGAATTCCCTCTCAGTATAGGTTTTTGGCTAGCAAGGCTGGGTAGCAAGTATAAGAGTTGAAGGAAACAAGCAAACATACAAGTGATAAAGACAAACATGCAATCTTCCTTGGAAGCACAAAAGATCTTAACTAGAGAATACTAAACTTATGAGCAAATCAAGAAAGATGATGAAATTATATTTCTTTAGAGTACTTTTATCTTTTCATTCAACTCTCAAAAATAGTGTTGCTAATGACCGAGCCAGGTTTGCCAAAACCAACTAAATTAACTCAATGATCCCAAAGTGATACCAATACTAACAACAAGATCAATCATACAACCACAAATTGAAAACTAATATAAGCTATGCAAAAGAGTGAATGATAGAACTTCTTATTAATATTCCATAACGGCAACTCACACCAAGGGATACATATCTAACAAGAGATGGGACTGTTCCATAATGCAAACCATCCTACATAATAACTTCTCTATTCATGATATGACTCTAGTAATAAGGTAAAAAGATAGAAGATAGTGATGTGATACCGCGACTCTCCCCCAAGCTTGGAACAAACCAAGGGGATGCCAAACCTGATGACGAATTACTCCTTCGGTGGTGGTGGTAATATTTTCTTAGTTGATGTGAGGAAATCTTCCAGCATCTTGCGAAGCCTATTGTTCTCCCATTGAGGCATGTCCACCTTCCTCCTCAAGTCTCGGTACTTATCGCAGAACTCCTTAGTGACTCGTAGGGCTTCCGTTGATGCAGGGCAAGTGACTAAAGGTACCAGGCCCTGCTTGGGGTCTTGGAGATCTTCCTCCATAGGCTCCTTTCCCTTATCCTTGGCGGACACCATTGTGCTTCTAAGCTTTCAAGAATAGTTCTTGGCAGAAACAGATCGAAACAAAAACACGACGAAAACATGATATACGAACCTCGGGAGATCCGGGGGATTATATATTATGAAGTTTCATATCAAAAGGAAGGTACTGGGAGAAAACGAGTCAGAGGCGGAGTCCTGGGTGGACTCACCACCTGGTGGCACGGCCAGGGGTGGGCCCGCGCCACAGGGTGGTGTGAGCCACCCTGGCTCCGTTTCCGTCCCTTTTTCCCTTCGTAGCTTTCCTTATTGACTAAAAACTGCAAAAATATAGTTGGATAGTATTTTCACGGAACTTTTCTTACTAGAACTGTTACCTATTTGAAAGCGGGCTCTGCAGGTCTCTGAATTTGGTATCTAGTAGATTCTTCTGGAGTCATCACTTGAATATCATCGATATCTTCATCTTCATACACTTATTACCTGAGTCATAAAACCCTTCTCTTCCTTATTACACCATTATCTCCACTACCTGGAAATTTCTTTCACACAAAACTCCACACAGTTCTCATTAGCAACATTAGTATAAGTGAAGTGATAAAACCTTTTGAGTTCAACTTCAACTGAAAACCATCAAAACATAAGCTACTATAGAAACTCCTTCCGAAAACCCAAAAAGAATTCAAAAAGGAAATCGATTAAAGAAGCAAATGCAAGAGTGGCAAAATCTATCAAAACAGACCAGCAGGTGAAGATCAATTTTTTCGAAAATCTTCTGTTGCACAAATCAAAAAGTGAAAAACTAACAAAAGTTAAATAACACCCTGGGGCAGAAACACAAAAAATTACAGCTCAATCTGACATACAGAGATCTCTCTCGAATTTTTACGGTGAAGCACAAAAATCTGTTTCGGGACAGCAACTTCCCCAAATATTACTTCTCTCTCATTAGAGGTTGATCTTGACACAAAAACCAAACAAAAAGGATAAGGAGAGTTTATTACTTAAGTAATAACTTCCAAGACTCAAAGAAACAAAAACAAACTAAAAGCAAAAATAAATTGGGTTGTCTCGCAAAAAGCTCTTTCTTTATAGCCATTAAGATGGGCATGATAATTTTGAAGATGCTCACATAGGAATATGAATTGAAGTGAAAGAGAGCATTAAGAAGGAAAAATACACACATTTAAGTCTAACCCACTTCCTATGCAAGGGTATTTTGTAAACAAACAAGTTATTGAAGCCAGAGGCTACTTGCATAAGAAGGCAAAACAAGTGCAACATAAAAACTTTCAGCATAAAACGAGGAAACTTGATATTATTGAGATGCATAAGAACACTTTTTCCTCTCTCATAATCACTTTCAGTATCATGCACAAACTTAACATTATAACTATCACAAGAACCATCGTAGCAATAATCACTTATTCTAACAGAAAACACAGGAATACTAGCTCTCATAACACTACTTTGTGAAACGATATTAGAGGCAGCCTTACAAAGGATAGTGTGTCCCTCTTCTTCATATTTAGTAACAAAGTCTTTCACATTTGCTATTATAGGTTCATCAACCATTTATTTATCAGGTTCAACAGCTTCATTCATACTTTCATTAACCATACTAGCTATCATAGAGTGTTCCTTTATCTTAACTGGGAAAGGCATTTTCTCAATATAAGGTTCAGGTAAAACATGATTAGCAGTATAAACTTCAGTATTTCTTGCAGGAACACTCTTAGCAACATCTTTATAAGGTTCATGATGCTTATTCCACTTCTTTTTATGCACTTCAATATAGGGAGCAAAAGCCTTAAAATAAGAAGCAATAGCTTGAGAGTCTAGACCATAAGCATTTTTAATATTTTGAAAGTCATTAGTTCCCATAAAAGATTCAATGCATTCATAATCATAATTTATACCTGACTTTCTACCTTTGTCATTCTCCCAAGCTTTAGCATTGTCTTGAATACGGTCCAGAAGATCCCATTTAGCTTCTTCTTCCATGCGAGTGAATGATCCAGCACAAGAAGCATCCAATAAATCCTTATCATGTAGAGAAAGCCTTGCATAAAAGTTATTGATAATAATATTGTCGGGGAGCTCATGAATGGGACATTTGAGCATTAGTAACTTCAATCTCACCCAAGCTTGAGTTGTACTCTCTCCATCAAGAGGCCAAAAGTTGTATATTTGATTCCGATCTTTATGAATCTCACTAGGAGGATAAAATTTTGAATAAAAGAGAGGCACTATTTCATCCCATTCAAGAGCTTGACCATTCTTCAGCAGCTTATACCATTCCTCAGCTCTTCCTTTTAGTGATAATGAGAATAACTTTTTCTTAACTTGATCTGTAGTAATACCTGCACTCTTGAACAACCCGCATAATTTGTGTATAAAGAGCAAATGATCACCAGGATGGACAGTTCCATCCCCAACATAGTAGTTATCTATAACACGATCAATAATTCTTGTAGGTATTTTAAAAGCATCATTCTCAGCAGGTGGTGGCTTATCTACTACCTTAGCAGTGGTAGTAGCATTGCCAAATAAGAAACTCAGCGGATTATCCATAACGAAAATAAAGCAACTAGCAGAAGTAAACAATACTCACAGTAGAAGTTTCCTTTACCAGTTCCACTCTCCAATAGCGCTTCACTCCCCGGCAGTGGCGCCAGAAAATAGTCTTGATGACCCACAAGTATAGGGGGTGTATCGCAGTATTTTCGATAAGTAAGAGTGTCGAACCCAACGAGGAGCGAAGGTCTTTGGCTAGTGGTATGGATCAGGAATTCTCTGCAAATACTTAGCAAATGGATTTTTAGGGGTTTTTGATAAAGCAAGTAAACGAAGTACGAGTAAACAAAAGACAATAAGAATAAATGCCGCAAGTGGCCCAATCCTTTATGTAGCAAAGGACAAGCCGGTTGTATTACTTAAGATGACCAAACGTTCTCGAGGACACATGGGAAGACTGTCAAGTGCTTTCGCTTCATATAGTTGATTAATCTTCTTTAGCTTGCTAAGTGTTGTGTGGATGAACCTGTGCTAATGTACCAACCTTCCTAGGACTAATACATACATGTGATTATACCCCTTGCAAACATCCGTAAGTACAAGAAAGTAATTAAGGTAGAAACCTAACCACAACTTTAAACTCTAAGACCCTTACGTCCCTTGTGCAATGGTTTCCTAACGGTGGTTCAGGTTTCTGTCACTCCGTTAACCCCTACGATTAGTAGCCAAATACATAATGCATTCCCCTAGGCCCATATAGGTGAAGTTTCATGTAGTCGACGTTCACATGACACCACTAGAAGAAGTACACCACAACTTAAATATCAAACTATTGAATCTTTCTCAACACAACTCCACTACTAACAACATGACTTCTCCCATGTCCTCAAGAACAAAATGAACTACTCACAAGACATCATATGGATCATGATCGGAGATGGAATAATGATGTATAACAATCTGAACATAAACAATAATTTAATGGTTCACTCAATAGCATCAACTACAAAGAGTAATCAACACCGGGAATGTTTCCCCTATGAACTATGCAAGATTCAACCCAATTGTTACAGCAATATGGAGATGGTGATGAGGGTGTTGATGGTGATGATGGTGGTGATGATGATGATGATGATGATCCCGATGAAGTCCAGCTTGATGGTGGTGTTGATGGCGACGATCTCCCCTATCTGGGAAGGAATTCCCAAGAATCATGCTGTAGGAGATCTTTCTCTCTCGGTGTTTTCCTTGACAGAGGCGGAATCTTCGATGGTCGCCCCGAGTCTTAGGGTTTCGGGAGGATAATATACGCGGAGGCGAGGGGTGGACCAGGCGGCCACACCACGGTGGCGCTTGACCCACGGTGGCAGCCAGAAGGTGTGGGCCCCTGGCCCATCTCCAGCCCCCTTCCGCTTCCTTTCTTACGGAAAAATAGGATTTGTCGTATATTTTCCGGATTTTCTGATCTTCGTGAATTTTGCCTCCAAACAACACCTTTTCCATCGAATCCACGACTGCGGTCCATGCTCCAAAAGTCATCAACCATGCAAAAACAAATGAAATAACATAAGTATCACCTCTCAATACGAAATATATCAATGAATAACACTGAATTATGACATAGAATAGTGATGCAAAATGGACGTACAAGTCCACATATCGAGACAAGAGACGAAGAAACAAAATATACAAATCTCAATTGCAAACAAAATACAATACTCCCATGATCTAGATGCACAAAATCGCTGCGAGGTTTCTCCCCAACCCGCAGTCCGTGAGGGCTACTCACTCATAACAAATAGATCCAAGATAGAAAACATCATACAAATACTTAGATTGAAATCAAATATTCTTACAATGGTCACCAAATCACAAGGAGATCTAGAAGTACAAAGAAATGACTATGGCTAGTGGATGGATGGTGGGGGTGATGAACAATGGATGAACAATGGTGTGGATCTCCTTTGGTGGTGGTGTGATTGAATCTGAGGATGGCGGCTCTCAGGCCAGTCGATGTAGCCTCAAAATATATAGCTATCTTCACGAAAGTTGTAGGGTTTGACGAGACGAAGCTGTCGCCACCTGGTATGGGCGGGCAGTACAGGCGGGCCCTGCCCGTACCAGTGGTTGTTAAGCTTGCTGACGCCCTGGAATGACTCCCCAATTACTTGGATGTGTGGACTTCCTCAAATACCTTCATTATGACTCCTTATTTCGCATTAAAACCCATGATTTCCTACACAACATAATTTAAAGAGAGGTTTTTCTTATCTTTGCAATTATTAGTCATTAGTGGAAAGGATTGAGAGTTTCTTGGTAGTTGCTTGACCAAAAACAATGTTTAAACACGGTGAAAGATGGCAAATTTTAGAGCCATTAGAGCCTTGGTGAGAGTTTTTGCAGCCAAAACTGATGCGGAGACCTTGGAAGCATTGGCCTGCAGCGAAGCAGTAGACCGAGCGCATGACCTCAACGTCAATAGGTTATTGGTGGAAAGCAATTGCCGCAATGTAATCACCATCCTCGAGCAGGGAACAATGGGAATCTACGGGCATATCGTCCAAGAAATCTCCTATGATCGGACGAGTTTTGAATTCATGGTTTTCTGCCATGAGAGTAGAGTTTCGAATAAATAGGCTCATAGCCTCACTAGAAGTGTAGTTCGTGATGATCAAGGCCACCGCCTTTGGTTGGGTTAGCCTCCCGAAGGCTGTTGTATTTCTCTAGTTGTTGAAGTTTAACAAAAGTCTGATGTCCCCCATAAAAAATAGCGTCGAACCCCCAAACGCATACTGAATTGTTTTTTCTTTATCCAACTTCAACCATGTTTCTAAATAATCTTGTCATGTTTCAACACATAACTAAATTAGTTTTACAATAATTAAAATAAAATAAAATAACCCGTACAATTTAAATAAAAGTAAGTTCAACTTCATCAAGCGGACTCTCCTTTGATCATCCAATGATGCTCTGTGAGATCATTTTGAAGTTGATGATGACCATATAGGTCACTGTTTTCGGCACGTATGGCGAGAAAATCAGTAAACTCCATCGACATCTGGTGATAAACAACGGGAAGAGAATCCTGACACTCATAGAGATGATCATCATTCGATGGAGATTGGTTCTCACTCTCCATGATCATGTTGTGCATGATCACACACATTCATCACCTCCTGATCTTCAGATGACGTAAGAGCAGGGTACAAATTAATAGGAAATCAAGATTGGAGCACACCAAATTCCTGCTCTACATTGTTCCTTCAACTCCTGGCGCAAACCAAACCAATTATTTTTATGACCTCTAGGGGCTCTGCGGTGACCCAGCATACCACTACATGTTGTAGTATACTATTTTCATTGACATAACATTCATGGAACACCATTCCGCAAATATCACATCCTTCAGAGTGGTACAACAGAAACATTGCGGGTCCAAATTACAAACATACACATATTATTATTATTACAATACCCAAAGATAGAGATCTTTGAAAGGTTCAAACTTACAAACCATACAACTTATATAATAAGTTCAGCGGAAGAATGAAAGACACAATGATAAAGAAAGACGTGAGCTTAACAGCTTACTCTATAGGGTTCATGTTGCTCGGCTCAACCTACATAACTAAGTTATGGCCTGATAACTACTCCGACTTATTGTCCTCAGCTCCAATGTGTATCTTGTAGTCCACCCCTTCGACTGCACCGGACAGGTCTGGCTCTTCGTAGTAGAAGTCGTTCTGGACTTTTGTAGCATACACCTGGTTATCCTTCTATTCCTCAGAGTCTAGCAAGGGATTCAAAGGAAAGGGTGAGTAACAACGTTACCCAGCAAGCGCATTATATGCATGGTGGGAAGTTTCATGCTCTAACTACCACCTGAGACTATAAGTCTTTGGCACTATGCATTTTTCGTAAATGTTTCTTAAAAGATTGATTTTATTATAAAAACTATGCCCATCGGCCTTCACAGGTTGACCGGAACTTCATGGAGTTCCTTTCCTTCCGCGTTCATAGCTCCTTCCCGGAACAAGGAGTAACATGTCACAATTATTACACTCTGCAGAGGTGCATTGCTTTACCCATAAGAGACCAAATCCTTATTGCACAACTGGGCGTACTTTCCCGTCCACAATTCCTTGATGTGGGGCCCAGAAGTTGATCCAAGCCAATCACTGCCCTTCTCTGTGACCCCGCATGAAGACACGACCCCTCAGGACATGCCCCACCTCTGTTAAGCCCCTTATTGGACCAACTATAACTCTAGTAAGCACCTGAAGACTCTATGAGACAGTTGTGCCCCTGGTAAGCTCCCAAATGACCGGCAATACCTCTGCCAGCCGCTCACAGATAATCTTGACACCAGTATCGTGGGGAACTAAGGGGTCCCAACCCATGCTGAGCCTCGAAAGGTACTCTAGCCCACAAGATAGTGATCCGTCCATGCGAAAGGGAGAAGATCCAGCTGACTTCTCTGTCCCATTCCAAATCTTATGGTTAACGCGTAATATACGGTGCTAGAATCACTGATGTCATGAGTTGTTAAGTCCTAACTATTTAGCAACCGGAATCCTAGATTCTGTTGTCATTCATAGTATTTATCATCACTTAGGACATAGGTGATAACACACAATTTTCAAATACTTTCATAAAGTATCTTCAGAGGACATGAGCAAGTGATGAACTTGCCTTGTGACTGTAAGGTAGTGAAGTCGGATGTTTTGACTTGACCTTGAGCTCTTGTTTCTCCAAAACACCGTTATTGCCCGGTAAGGAAAATATTTAAAGAAGCAATATGCTATGCATAGTAATGTCATGCAATGATTTATTATTTTTCATCTTTGCATGTTTTACCCACCTTATAAAGGTTTTAATATTTCTTTTAATTAATAAAAGGAATGTAATGCTCAAAGACTATTAAATTCATATAATTCTTATATCTAATATTTTTGTGATAACTAGTATTATTTTAAGAGTTTAAAACCCCTTCTAATACTTTCTTAAAATTCTAATAAGGAATTAAGATTTTATTTTTAACAAACTTGACTTACTTTCCAAAAATACAATTTAGTCTTTTCTATAATAGTATATCCATTTAGGATCTTAAAAGTGAATTTTATTCAATTTTAAGTATTTTATTTATTTTTTATAAAATTCCAAAAGGAATATATACAATTTAAATAATAGACCTAAATTTAGTTACCTAAAATTACTATTTTTAATTTTTATTGGGTAGAGGATATTTTTGTGATTTCATAGATATATTATTTGTATTTTTAGGATTTTTATTTATTTTTCTAGAGCCTATTTTATCTCAGGGGTATATTTGTAATTAAATAATTTTAAACAAGTCCTACTTTTAGAACTTGGGCCTGGCCCACTAGACTAGCCCGGCCCAGCCCACTTGGGCGGTCAAAAGCCCCTGGGCAGTACTGGGCTACCCACCAGCCTAGTACCCCCACTCTCTCTCCCCTATCTCACTTCTCTCTCGCGCGACACCCCCTCTGGCCGCTCAATGTTGTCGCCGCTGCGCGTGATTCTAGCCACCACATGCCACTGTGACCGCCATAGTGGTGCAAGATGATGCGGATGATGTTGCTGCTCGATGTTGTCTCACTCGATCTGGCGCTGGCGCCCTTGCTGGCCGCGCTGACCCCACCCCGTGGCTAGGGTTTGGGTCCGCCACGCTCTAGCGCTCCCTCGACGACCCTGTAGTGCTTGTGGTGTGGTTCTTCTTATTCGGTCGCCTCCGACACGTGGTGGTGTGGGTTGTAGCGCCCCTTCGGGGTGCTCCTCATGTCGCTGCTCCTCTCTATCGCCGGCCTCCTTTCTACTTCCTCTTCAATAACCTTGCGAGGACCTCAAGTAAGTCTCCCTCTTCACCTCTCTCTATGCTCTCTCTGTGTGCTCTCGTAGTGTGCTCCCTCTCTGTGCCTGCAAAGAAGAATTAGGGTTATTCCTGTGTTACTGTGTGCAGTTAGAGATGATGAACTGATTCATTTGTCCTTTAGTGATTAGCCATGTGGATTGATGATCTATCCTATTGTGGAATTGTTGATAGTGATTACTGTCAGTGTTAGTCAGATTTCTGAATCTCTCTCACTGTCAGTATTAGTCTGATGCCACTATGGACATGATTGGATTGGAGATATAGCCTCTGGCTATGATGGATATGCTTCAGGGTTAAAGTTTATAATTTGATTCCTTGTTTAAATGTATCTCATGAACCTTGATGAACTTGAATGAAGATAATATGGATATATATAAATGATTCCTAATATATGATATTAGGAAGATGATTAAATACTCCTTTTTAAATATGATTAGACTATGAAACTTCCATGTTTGGGTTACCTAGCTAGATTAGGTCTTGTGACACCCTCTCTGAGTGGCATACACGATCTGATCTTGTTCCAGGTTCTTCCTGAACTATATTATTGGAAAATAGATAGGATTTATGAGAGTTGAGAAACTCCCTGGAGTTCTATGTGAATACCGTTGCCTCTAAATAGACCTATGATGATGGTCTGAGGTCTTCCTAAAGTTAATACCACTTGTTTTTACTTGATGCCTAGCTGCTCATGTGTTTATCATGTCCTTGCATGATCAGATATAGATATATTCATGATTACATATATGAACATGATCATGATCAACTATTGCATTAAAATATGTTGGGATATACCCTGTTAGCCTTGTGTTGGTGTTTCCTTTTACTTCTGGCTTGTGGTAGCACTGGATCTGTTTCTGCCTTCCCTTTGGCCTTGTCTTGCTCCTCCTAGTGTTGCTGCTCCTATGTGGCCTTGATGTCCACCTAGTTCATCCCCCTCCTCAAGTCACCATATTTGCTACTCATCTCTTGGTGTTTCTATGGTGAAAAGTGGATTGATCAGGTGGTGTGGTTGCAAGAACTAGTGTTATTCTTGTGTAGGCTGGTGAAAAATTGTGGTTGAGCTTTGCAAAGTGAATAGCAAAGCTTGCTTTGCTCTATACTGTTGTGATTTAAACTACCTCTTTGTTCTCTGCTGCTGACACCTCAATGCATGCATTTAGGTGTGTGAGCTGAATAACTGTTTGCTTTGCCTATGGATGAGATCAAGTGAATTTGGTTTAAACTCCCTCATCCTATTACTATTCCTTGTCCTAGTGAAACTTGCCCCTTTATACCTATGATGTTGTACCGAGGCCTTAAATGTTTAAAAGAATAGATTCTACACTTGATGGATTTGTCCCTTCTTTAAATGAATTGGCTCAATGATGTTTAGAAAACAGTGCATTACACTGTTAATGACTGAGAGAAACTAACACTAATCCCCCTCTTTGTCCATTTCATTTTCTGTCTTTGTTTGCAGGTACAAGACCAAGTGAAGAATAAGAAGATTAGATTAGGATTAGTTTAGGACTAGTCTATTAGTTTTCATTTTTAATCTTTTCTTTTTCTCCTTTCTAAGAACAATGTAATATGTATTTATTATTTAATAAAGCTTTTATTTCTTTGAGAATTGTCTCTGTAATGTTTTTTACTTCATATACCTTTGTATTTATTTATTACTTGTTGAATAAAGGAAACAATAAAGAAATAAATTTCTGAGTTCTACCTCCAAACAGCCCCTTTTCATCAGAATCCGGACTACAGCGGTCCATCCTCCAAAAGTCATCAACCATGCAAAAATAGATGAAATAACATAAGTATCATTTCTTAATATGAAATATATCAATGAATAACTGTAAATTATGATATAGAATAGTGATGCAAAATGGACGTATCAATGTCAAGTATTCTCTACATGAGCACATGGATCATGCAACAAGATTATTTTGCAGCAATCAAGGCAAGAACTCAAGGCCAAGGGATAACTCAAGACCAAATAGACCAAAGGGAAGAACATGATACAATCGCAATGACAAGAGTCATTTTGTTGGTGAGTGCATCTATGATATAAGAGAATACCATGGTGGTTGGCTTGTTCTCAAGGAAAAATCCAAGACTTACCTCACGAAGAACTACGACAACAAGAACTAGCCCAAGAGGAAACAAGAGTGTTGGTAGTACAAGATGAGTATTCTTCTAATGATGAAGATGACAAGAAACAAGGTGAGGTAGTGGGAGTGGACGCCATCGCCACCACCTTCGCTCCCTCCACATCTCTCTTTAACTCCCCAAATGAGAACAACATCAACAACCCCAAGTCTCTCATGGCAAAAGCCACTAAGGTAACATCTTCATCCAAGCCCATTTCATATGTTCCTTCTATGAATGATGTTTGTCGTCAGATTAATGACAAGTACGCCATGAGGGGGTCCTCGAGGCGTGCGGAAGAGAGGGGTGTGAGACGTACGGTATTCCGGGATGGTGAGCACACAAGTTTATCCAGGTTCGAATCACGGCTTTGACGGATCCTACTCTGCTAGCAATCGATGTCTGGCAGCCGAATATGGGTTATAAGGGTTTTGCCTGTGCGAGTTGAGATTGTAGACTATTGAGGGTGCCCTAAAGGCTCTCCCTAGGACGGCTTATATAGATATCCAGCCTAGGGTTTACAAAAGAGATCTATCCAGCTACGACTAAGAGTCAGTTACAGAGTACATCTTGAACTACAAGTAACACTATGGGCCTAAGTCGGTAAGTCTTCTGGGCCTTCCCAGAGCGGATGGACTCTCTTCTCTCCTGACTTTGCCCGTGAAGCAAAGCTCTAATCCGAAGTGGGCCACCCTAGTCAGTGAGGAACTGTGAGGATACCTAGAAAGTATATCCCCAACAACAGCCCCCGGAGGCCTCCAAGATCCAAAGTCGGATTTATCATCGTCTAGCTTAATCTTCGGCTTGCAGAATCTTGAAGGGTTCCTGAAACTTCACAATAAAAAATACGATCCGAGTCTTAAAAAATAAGTCGGACCTATCAACAGGAAACTCGGGTTTTCCAGCTTGATTTCAAACTAAGCCGGAATTTGGTCTCTATCACCACCTGACATAAGTCATGGTCAAGTCACATCATCTGACAGGCATTTCGTCAGCACGACTGTTGGTGGGTCCGCGGTTCGTGGAACCGAGTCGCCGTTTCAATGCGTGCACAGAGATCGAGGCGACGTAATCATCGCGTGGGACCTTCCCAGTTCCTTCCACGATGTGTGGCGGTTATACTGTAGCATTTGCACGAATCTTGGCGCAGTTAGGTGAATATAAGGGGTTAGTATTTTCTCCTTCTCCTTTCACCGGTCCTTTGCCTTTTCCTCTCCTTCCAATCTCCATGCGCGCACAGAGCTTCCCCGTTTCCCCCAAAGAACTCCCAGCGCTGCCCATTCTAGGTCAACTGCTCGCCGGAGAAATGGCCTCATCTTCCTCTTCCGGCTTGGCGGAAGCGGCGGTGGCGACGGAAGTGGTGGCGGAGAAAGAGAGCTTTCGTGGGCTATAGATTCCCTGCACGCTCAACGACGAGGGTCTCAAGAACGTGGAGAAAGAAGGGCTCCTCCATGCCGACGACTAGCGGAGCGGCTTCGGGGAAACCGTCCCCAACCCACGCAACGTCGAGCGGGTCCACTTCGGCACCCACCTCGACAGAGGTTTGTCGTTTCCTCCCTCGGAGTTCTTCTCCGAGGTGATTGATCATTACGGAGTTCAACTCCATCATCTTCCTCCCAACTCTCTTTTAGAGATGAGTGCGTATGCTTCGTTGTGTGAGGGCTTTCTCGGCATTAGGCCGAGTTTGACTCTATTCCGGTACTATTTTCATGTCCGGATAAACTCCATTACCGCCGGTGTTCCTTACATCACTGGTACTATTAGTTTTTCTCTTAGACGCGAGCACGCGTATCCCAAAATTTTAGCTAGTGACTCGGTCAAACAATTGATGGGTTCGTAGCATGGAAAACAAAAAAATTCTACCGCAAGAACGAACAAAACCCAGATCTAATCTAGATAAAAGCCAAGATCTAATCTATTAGACATGTGCAACGAGAGAGATCTGTACTAACCCTTGTAGATCCGAAAGCCTTATGCGAGATCGGATCTCATGGTTGATGTAGACGATCACTTGCCGATCTCAAGATCTAGTAGACCTTCCTCTCCCCGTTCCAGCGAGCAGCGGAGGTAGTAGATCTCTCCACGGAATCCCAGCAGCACGACGGCGTGGTGGTGGTGGTGGAGTAGAGAATTCTGCAGGGCTTCGCCTAAGCCAGAGCAGATGGAAGGAGGAGGAGAGAGGCGGCTAGGGTTTTGAGTGGGAGGGGCAAAGGGGGGTGGCGCCTCCACCCCTCTATATATAGAGGGAGGGGTGCGGCCTAGGGTTCCTACCCCTAGGCCCACCCCCTAGGGCCGGCGCACAAGGGAGCTTAGGGGGAGAGTCCTTCCCCCCCAAGTTTCCCTTACTTACCCTATAAGTTTCCCTTTATCCTTTCTTGGTTTTCAAGTAAACTCCAAAAAATCTTCTAGAACCTTCCAGAACATTCCAAAACCTTCTAGAATCCCCATATAAATACTCCGGAACATTTCCTAACTTAGAAAATGATCTCCATTATATGAATCTTATTCTCCGGACAATTCCGGATCTCCTCGTGATGTCCCAGATCCAATCCGAGACTTCGAACAACATTCGGTCTCCAATGCACATTCCATATCTACTTAAAACAACTTCGAACCTTAAGTGTGTCACCCTACGGTTCGTGAATATGCAGACATGATGGAGACACCTCTCCGATCAATAACCATCAGCGGGATCTGGAGATCCATAACGGCTCCCACATACTCAACGATGACTTCGTGATCGATAGAACCATTAACATATGAAACCAATTCCCTTTGTCACGCGATACTCTACTTATCCGAGGTTTGATCGTCGGTATCTCCATACCTAGTTCTACCTCGTTACTGATAAGTACTCTTTACTCATTCCATGTTATGTCATCCCTTGTGACCTAGTCACATGCTTGCAAGCTAACTAGATGACATTCCACCGAGAAGGCCCAGAGCATATCTATCCGTCATATGGATGGACAAACCCCAATCTTGGTCCATGCGCTTCAACACATATTTTCAGAATACCCAATGACACCTTTATAACCACCCAGTTACGAAGCGGTGTTTGATGTCATCAAGGTACCCATTCGGTGATGGTGATTAACATAACCTCATGGTCGAAGGATTAGGTTACTATGCATTTGAAAGCTTGTAGCAATACGAAATTAATGACTTGATCTTATGCTACGCTTACTAGGGTGTGTGTCCATCACATCATTCTCCTAATGATATAACCTTGTTTATTAATGACATCCAATGTCCATGATCAGGAAACCATGATCATCAATTAATCAACAAGCTAGTTCAACAAGAGGCTTACTAGGGACTCTTTTATGTTTACAAAACACACATGTATTAGTGTTTCCTTATAATACAATTATAGCATGGGATGCAAACATTCATCATAAACACAAAGATATAATAATAACCACTTTTATTATTGCCTCTTGGGCATATCTCTAACAGTCTCCCACTTGCACTAGAGTCAATAATCTAGATTACATGGAAATATACCTAACACCCACGGCATTCTGGTGTTGGTCATGTTTTGCTCTAGGGAGAGGTTTAGTCAACGGATCTGCCACATTCATATCAGTGTGTACTTTGCAAATCTTTATGTCACCATCTCGGACATACTCGCGAATAGCATGGAAACGTAGCTTGATGTGCTTCAGCTTGCTATGTGACCTTGGCTCTTGTGCATTAGCTATGGCACCTGTGTTGTCACAGTAGATGGCCATCGGGTCCAACGCACTAGGAACCACGCCAAGTTCAGTAATGAACTCCTTCATCCATATGGCTTCTTGTGCAGCCTCCGAAGCAGCTATGTATTCTGATTCAGTTGAAGATTTTGCCACAATGCTTTGCTTGGCACTCCTCCAGCTCACTGCAGCACCATTCAAAATAAATACGTATCCAGATTGTGACTTCGAGTCATCTGGATCGATGTTCCAACTAGCATCAGTGTAACTGTTTACAACAAGCTGTTCATCACCTCCATAAGAAAGAACCATATCCTTAGTCCTATTCAGGTACTTTAGGATATTCTTGACCGTTGTCCAGTGCTCCATTCCAAGATCACTTTGATATCTGCTAGTCAAACTAACAGCATGTGCTATATCCGGTCTTGTACACAGCATGGCATACATGATAGAACCTATGGCCGAGGCATAGGGAATATTATTCATCTTCTCTCTATCTTCTGCCGTAGCTAGACTTTGAGTCTTACTCAAGGTCTTACCTGACAACATGGGCACGAACCCTTTCTTGCTCTCTTCCATTCTAAACTTCTTTAGAAATTTGTCCAAGTATGTACTTTGTGAAAGCGCTATTAGGCGTCTTGATCTATCTCTATAAATCTTGATGCCTAGAATATATGCCGCTTCGCCAAGATCCTTCATTGAAAAACTATTATTCAAATAGGCTTTGACACTATTAAGAAGTTCTATATCATTCCCAATCAACAACATGTCATCCACATATAGTACTAGGAATGCCACAGAGCTCCCACTCACTTTCTTGTAAATACAAGCTTCTCCATAAGTTTGTATAAATCCAAAGTTTTTGATTACTTTATCAAAACGTTGATTCCAACTCCGGGATGCTTGCTTCAGTCCATAAATGGAGCGCTGAAGTTTGCATACCTTGTCAGCATCTTTAGGATCGACAAAACCCTTGGGTTGTACCATATACAACTCTTCCTCAATGTCACCATTCAGGAATGCCATTTTGACATCCATCTGCCAAATCTCATAATCGAAATATGCAGCAATTGCTAACAAAATCCTCACAGACTTTAGCTTCGCTACTGGTGAGAATGTCTCATCGTAGTCAACTCCTTGAATTTGTCGGAACCCTTTCGCGACAAGTCGAGCTTTATAGACGGTAACATTACCATCAGCATCTATTTTTCTTTTGAAAATCCATTTGTTCTCGACAGCCTTACGGCCATCCGGTAAGTCCACCAAAGTCCATACTTGGTTTTCGTACATGGATCCCATTTCGGATTTCATGGCTTCTAGCCATTTGTCGGAATCTGGGCTCACCATAGCTTCTTCATACGTCACAGGGTCATCAGTGTTGTCCACCAACATGACGTTCAAGGCAGGGTCATACCAATCAGGAGTGGTACAAACCCTCGTTGACCTGCGAGGTTCAGCAGCAACTTCGTTCGAAGTTTCATGATCACCATTATTAGCTTCCTCTCCAATTGGTGCAGGCGGCACAAAAACATCTTCCGGTGCTGCGCTACTCTCAACTCCGAGAGAAGGTTCAATAACCTCGCCGAGTTCTACTTTCCTTCCAGTCAATTCCTTCGAGAGAAACTCCTTCTCAAGAAAGGATCCATTCTTGGCAACAAAAACTTTGCCTTCAGATCTAAGATAGAGGGTATACCCAATTGTTTCTTTAGGGTATCCTATGAAGACGCATTTCTCCGCTTTGGGTTCAAGCTTATCAGGTTGTAACTCCTTTACATACGCTTCGCAACCCCAAACTTTAAGGAACGACAACTTAGGTTTCTTTCCAAACCACAATTCGTACGGTGTCGTTTCAATGGATTTAGATGGTGCCCTATTTAAAGTAAATGCGGCTGTCTCTAATGCATAGCCCCAAAACGATAGCGGTAAATCTGTAAGAGACATCATAGACCGAACCATATCTAAGAGAGTTCGATTATGACGTTCGGACACACCATTACGCTGTGGTGTTCCCGGCAGTGTCAATTGCGAAAGTATTCCACATTTCTTTAAATGCATGCCAAACTCATAACTTAGATATTCACCTCCGCGGTCAGAACGTAGAAACTTAATCTTCTTGTTATGATGATTTTCCACTTCACTTTGAAATTCCTTAAACTTCTCGAAAGTTTCGGACTTATGTTTCATAAAGTAGACATGCCCATATCTACTTAAGTCATCCGTGAAAGTGAGAACATAACGATATCCACCACGCGATGCTACACTCATTGGACCGCACACATCGGTATGTATTATTTCCAATAAGTCTGTAGCTCGCTCCATTATTCCAGAGAATGGAGTCTTAGTCATTTTCCCATTAGACATGCTTCATCTTTCAAGTGATTCAAAATCAAGTGATTCAAGAAGTCCATCGAATGGAGTTTCTTCATACGCTTCACTCCAATGTGACCAAGGCAGCGATTGCCACATGTATGTAGAATTATCATTCAATTTTGTTCGTTTAGCATCTATGTTGTGAACATGTGTATCACTACTATCGAGATTCAGTAAGAATAAACCATTCATCTTAGGTGCAATACCATAAAAGATATTACTCATATAAATCGAACAACCTTTATTCTCGGACTTAAAAGAGTAACCGTCTCGCAATAAACAAGATCCAAATATAATGTTCATGCTTAACGCAGGCACCAAAAAACAATTATTCAAATTTAAAACTAATCTCGAAGGTAGATGTAGAGGGAGCGTGCCGATGGCGATCACATCAACCTTGGAGCCATTTCCAACGCGCATCGTCACCTCGTCTCTCGCCAGTCTTTGCTTATTCTGTAGCTCCTGTTTCGAGGTACAAATATGAGCAACCGAACCAGTATCAAATACCCAGGCACTACTACGATTACTAGTAAGATACACATAAATAACATGTATATCGAATATACCTTTCTTCTTGATGTTGTCGTTCTTCAGATCCGCCAGGTACTTGGGGCGATTCGCTTCCAAAGGACTGCACCCTTGCAAGAGAAGCATTCAGTTTGTGCTTAGGACCAGCCTTGGGCTTCTTAGCAGGTGCGGCGGCTTTCTTGCCGTACTTCTTGAAGTTTCCCTTGTTCTTAGGCTTGCCCTGTTTCTTGAAATTGGTGGTCTTATTGACCATCAACACTTGGTGCTCCTTTTTGATCTCCACTTCAGCAGTTTTCAGCATGGACGATAGTTCAGGCAACGTCTTGTTCATGCAGTGCATATTGTAGTTCATCACAAAGTTCTTATAACTTGGTGGCAGTGATTGGAGGACACGGTGAATCCCTAACTTATTAGGAATCGTTATCCCCAACTCTTGGAACTTGTTTGCGTGCCCAGACATGGTGAGCACGTGATCGCTAACGGAGCTACCCTCTTCCATCTTGCAGTTAAAGAACTTTTCGGAGGCCTCATAGCTCTCCACGGCCGCGTGAGTCTCAAAAATGAGCTTGAGCTCCTTAATGATCTCGAACGGGTCGTGGTGCTCAAAGCGCTTCTGAAGCTCCGTTTCTAAACCGTACAGGATGGCACACTGAATTGTGGAGTAATGGTTTTTCCGAGTGGCGTAAACATTCTTTACGTCATCGGTGGCATCTTCTGCAGGTGGGTCACCTAGCGGTGCTTCGAGCACATAGGTCAACTGACCAGCCCTGAGGACAATATTCAGTCCACGGAGCCAGTCCGTGAAGTTGCTTCCATTGTTCTTAAGCTTTTCTTTCTCTAGGAACACATTGAAATTGATGGAGAGCTTCGCCATAATCTACAACAAATTTGCAAGTAGTTTATACTAAGTTTATGATAAATTGAGTTCAATTTTAATTCTTAAATTAACTAGGTGAACTCCCACTCAAAACAACATCCCTCACATTGTCTTAGTGATTACACGAACCAAGTCCACTACACCAAGTCCGATCTTTACGAGAGAAGATGTAGTTTCATCGGCGAACAATCTTCATGTTCATCATATCATTTATATGATTCATGCTCTACCTTTCGGTATTCCTTGTTCTGAGACCATGTCTGTACATGCTAGGCTCGTCAAGATTAACCTTAGTTTCCGCATGTGCAAATCTGGCTTGCACCCGTTGTATGCACACGCAGAATCTATCACATCCGATCATCACGAGATGCTTCGAAACGACGAGTCTTAGCAACGGTGCCAACTAAGGACAAACACTTTATTACTTGATATTTAGTGAGAGGGATCATCTTATAATGCTACTGTCGCGATCTAAGCAATACAAGATGCATAAAGGATTAACATCACAGGCAATTCATAATTAGTGTGATATGATATGGCCCTTTCTTCTTATGCCTTTGATCTCCCCGGAGGTTTCTCTGGATATGCATACGGTGGATAACCCCGTAGTGCCGGTAAGCTTCTATCAGTACACCTTTTTATGTGTCTCAATCTTTGAGTTACACTGCAATGCTGATAGGTTTTCTTATTTTCAGCTTGCTGACCTCCCCGAATCGGAACTTGCTCCGCTCGAAGGATATCCTCCTGAGTTTTCTCAGGAGACAGAGGTGGTCCCATTGCCGGACCTTGCGCTCAGGAAGCGCAAAGCTCCGACAGTGGCTATTGGCACAAAGGAGGTGCCTGTTGTGAAGAGGTAACCTTCAATCACAACTTTCCGCCTTTGTATTTTAGTCGAATTTCTTTCCGAGATGTAATGTTTCCGTCTTTATTACATTCTCAGAGCAAAACCGCTCATCAAGGGCAAAGGGAAAGGGATTCCTTCGAAGCCGCTGCGACAAACGAAGCTTACCATAGCTTCTCCTGCCGTGGCTCCTCCGACTCCTGCCCCTCAACCTTCCACAATGCCGGTGATCTCCCCGGATGTCGCAGAAGATCCGGATCCTTCAACGGGGCCTGCGAACCTTGAGTCGCAAACTGACGTCACCATGGGTGAGTCAGATTTAGATAAGGGTGAACCCTCTTTGGGTAATGATCCCTCGGCAGAAACCTTCGCCGAAAACCTTATCAGCAATCCGGGACTTGCCAAGTTTGGCCTATCCCGGAAATCTGCTGAAGAGATCCAGTGGCTTGCCAGGCCATGCCTGGAGAAAAGAACCTTATCTGCCGAAGAAGAAGCGCAAGAAGCAGAGGACGTCAAGTTCTCCAACCTTCTCGCCCAGGTGCGCCGTCGCGACGAGAGGATTAGGACTGGTGAGCTTCCAACAACCCTAGTGATTCCTCTGACTCTCGCCGAGAAGGTGGCCGTTGAAGTGAACGCGAGTTTGGATAAACTCACTCGCGAACAATATGTAAGTCGGAATTCCCACTCCTGTTTTTCCTTTATTTCTTATCATATCCTCTAGCCCCCAAGCATGAAGTAGGATATACAATTCGGGTTTATGCTTCATTAGGATGCCAAAGAATGAACTAGTGTAGCCCCCAAGGCTCATGCTGATATTAGCAAAAATATTAGCCCGAGTCTTAAGTAGCTTTCTGACTTTGGGTATTCTAACTTACAGAAAGTATGTTCCTATAACCAGGATTTATTGAAAAATGTATGTGATAAACGGAGAGAGATCAAGGCTCTTCGACTTAAAAATGCTGAACTTAAAGTTGCCAAGGATGAGGCCGAAGGTGAACATTCCGAGACTCAAACCTTGTCTTTGTATTTTCAATGTCGAATTTGTTCTAAACTGTTGTTCTTTTTGACTTACAGCGCTAGTGAAACAATCCTGCGCCATGATTGAAGAGGCCAAGAACCTCAAGACCTTGGTGGTGGAGAACAAGGAGCTTCGTCAAGAGCTGGATAAGCTCAAGGCGGATCATGAAAAGAGCATTGCTCAAATCCTTGAGTCCTCCTCCATGGCTACTGATGAGTGTGATCGCAAGATCGCTGCTCAAGATAAAACAATCTCGGACCTAAAAATGAGCTTAGCAGAGAGAAGGATCTTTCCGATGTGCTCCGGGCTAAATTCCAGAGCCTTCGGGAAGAGAAGACCAAAATCGACGACGTCATTTTCGGTACGTTCCATCTGTTTGACTTTTCCACTTTCTTTGACTTCTACCAATGTCGGAATTTTCTTGACTTGTTTTATGTATAGGTCCTCTGGACTTGACGGACTCTTCCTCCACCGAGCCCCGTACCCACCGGCTTACCCAAGTCGGTGACCTGCTTCATGACTTCCGCCAATCCCTTGAGGACATCGGCGAAGCTCTCAAGATTCCGGACATGCCTAGCATGTCGGATTTTCAGGTGCGGGACAAGGCAAAGGAGATGCCGCAACTTGTTCAGGATTGGAACATGTCCTACGTGCGGACTGCTGCGCAGAACGCTCTCACCATAGTCATGAGCCACCATGGAAACATGGAAATATGGCAAGTGACGAGAGGGTACAGCAAAGTAGATGAAGACGGCCAGGAGCAGGACCTTCAAGCCATCACGCACTCCTGCGCCGGATATGGGTGTCACGTGGCTGACCTGACCAGCTACGAGATCCCCTTCTTCACCCGCGTAGATACTCCGCCTCCTCCTCCGGAAGAATCAGCAGAAGTTTCCGACGATGAACGCACCACCTCGGATGCGGACATCTCAGAACGATATCAAGGCGGCATTTCCAGCGAGCCGGCAGCTCCTTCATTTCCTCCTGCATCATAAATTGCCAGAAATATTTGTATTATCCTGAAAAAACATGATGCGTCTGTAAATGTAAAGTACTATGATTTTGCTAGTGCTAAGATTTTGATCTATTCAGCACTTTTGGCTTTAATTTTTGTGTGCCTGAAATGTTTACATAAGCACTTGTATTTTTCCATCCCTACTTATCGCTTATCTAGCTTTCTGCCTCGTCCCTTTCGTGAGCCGGCTAAACCTTTTGCCAGAAACTTTGCCGAGCAATGGAGCTCAATTGCTAAACTAGTTTAAACTCGGAAACAAAGCCGACTTCCAGTACCAACAATTCACTACTCGGAAAATGCCCGCATCCAGCAATCAGACAAATAACCAAAGTAAAGACTAGAAACTTTAGAGTTATACCCGAGGGTAGCAGTTTTAGAATCGTAAATCTAAACCAGAACGAGCATGAGCATAAAGTACTTTCAAGCATTCTAGGATTTTCGACTATGACATGATCATTCGGAAATAAGATGGTAAAAACTTCTCAGAAAAAATTGAGGCAACCAAAACTTTTATTTCTCCCAGAACATGTACATATATATGTTTACAAAGAAGGATAAACTAAGAATAAAAGGGACGTAGCTGAGCAATATTCCACGGTCTGTCTAACTCATCCGGATCTGTACTGCCTCCAGCTCTCGTTCTCTTCTTAGTAGCAAGTCTTTCTTTGACTGGCATCATGTCAGTTAAGTAGTATGATCCATTGTGCAATACTCGACTAACTAAAAAGGGCCCTTCCCATACTGGGGAAAGTTTGTGCTTTCTTTGTTGCACAAACCGGAGAACCAAATCACCTCTATTGAAGGATCTGTTTCTGACTCTCTGGCTATGATACTTGTGTAACTTCTGCTGATAGGCTGTAGATCTCATTTCAGCAACGACGCGAACTTCTTCGACTAAGTCGAGGTCATTTTGTCGAGAAATCTCGGCATCCTCTTCAATATACACGGCCACTCTAGGAGAAGTGTGAATCAAATCACTAGGAAGAACTGCTTCTGCACCATAGACCAAGAAGAAAGGTGTGTATCCGGTTGACCTATTTGGAGTCGTTCGTAAACTCCATATTACAGAGGGTAATTTCTCTGCCCAAGCCCCCGCAGCACGTCGTAGTGGTGCTTCGAGTCTCGGTTTTAGGCCTTGTAGGATTAAACCATTTGCTCTTTCAACTTGTCCGTTAGCCTATGGATGTGCGACTGATGCAATGTCAAACCGGATATTTTGCTCGTTGTAGAATTCGGCCAATTCTCCCATAGAGAAGTTACTCCTGTTGTCCGTGACAATGTTATGTGGATAACCATACCGGATTATAACATCCTCGACAAATCTTTTGGTTGTTGCTCCATCACAACTAGTGACAGGTTTAGCCTCAATCCATTTGGTGAATTTATCCACCATCACTAAGAGGTGAGTAAATCCACTTGGAGCTCGTTTAAAAGGTCCTACCATATCAAGCCCCCAGACCGCAAAGGGTCATGTTATAGGTATTGTTCGCAGCTGATCAGCCGGAACATGAGCTTGTTTGGCGTACTTTTGGCAGCCTTTGCACGTCTTGACTAATCGTTCGGCATCTGCGTGAGCTGTAAGCCAGAAAAATCCGTGTCTAAAAGCTTTTGCCACTAAAGATTTGGCTGCAGCGTGGTGACCACACTCGCCTTCGTGGATTTCCCTTAAGATTTCCACTCCTTCTTCCGGAGATACACAGCGCTGGAAACCCCCAGAAACACTCCGCTTATAGATCTCACCTTTAACAATAGTATAGGCTTTTGCTCGTCGGATAATCTGCCGGCTTAGCACCTCGTCTTCGGGTAATTTTCCATCTACCAAATAATCGAGGTAGGGTTGAGTCCAGCTGGGAATCACAGCCAGAACTGCTATCAAAGGTGAGTCGGATTTGGTTGGATATTCCTCATCTACTCCCTTTATTGAGGGAACCTTGAGGTGCTCTAAAAAAGCGCCATCCGGGACCTCTTTCCGCGCAGAACCTATCCGAGATAGTGTGTCTGCTTCCTCATTTTATGCTCGAGGAATATGTTGAACTTCAAATCCTTCGAACGATTTAGATAGGTCATCCACGACAGCTTTATACGCTGCCATGTGCTTATTTGCATTACAAATATCCGACACTTGTTGAGCAACAAGATCCGAATCTCCGTAACACATCAAACATCGGATGCCAATATCCTTAGCAATCTAGATTCCATGCAGCAGTGCTTCATACTCGGCAATATTGTTTGTCGCTGTGAAGTGGATCTACAACACGTATAAAAGTTTATCTCCTTGGGGTGACTTGAGCACCACGCCAGCCCCCGAGCCCCCGCGAGCCTTAGACCCATCGAAGAAGAGGGTACAATATTCCGACTCAGGGAGGATCATGTTCTCCTTCGTCTCTGTCCAATCAGCGACAAAGTCAGCAAGGATCTGGGATTTGATTGTTGTCTGAGGTTTATACTCAATGTCAAAAGCTGAAAGCTCTATGCCCCATTTGGCGACACGTCCTGTGGCGTCACTGTTGTTGATTATATCTCTCATGGGAGCTGTGCTCACCATGGTAATTGGATGCTCCTAAAAGTAGTGTCGCAACTTACGAGATGCTAGAAAAACACCGTAAGCCAACTTTTGATAATGCGGATACCGATGTTTTGACTCTGTTAGGACTTCACTGACAAAGTAAGTCGGGCGCTGCACCAGGTGCTCCTGATTTTCCTCCGGTCTCTCCACTACCATGACGATACTAACGAACTTATTAGTCGCATCAAGATAAAGCAACATCGGTTCTTGAGGTTCCGGCGCTGCAAGGATAGGAGCAGATGATGCATTTTCTTCAGTCTTGTAGTGCTTCAGCTTCATCACCCAAACAAAATCTTTGGTCTTTTTCAGGAGTTTGTATAATGGTGCGGCTCTTTCACCAAGCGGCTTACAAACCGATCGATCAGTAATGCAACCAGTTAGTCTTTGTACGTCCTTCAGGCGAGTTGGCCTGGAAATATTGAGTATAGCCTTGATTTTGTCTCGGTTCACCTCTATGCCTCTCTGAGACACGATGAAACCTAACAATTTTCCGGCTGGTATTCCAAAGAAGCACTTCTTCGGGTTAAGCATGATGTTGTATTTTCGTAGGTTGGCAAATGTTTCCTCCAAGTCGGAAATCAGCGTTTCCTTCTTTTTGGACATTACTGCAATATCATCCACGTATGCATGTACATTACGTCCGAGTTGGTCATGGAGGCAATGCTGCATCGTGCGCTGGTACGTAGCTCCTGCGTTCTTCAGCCCAAAGGGCATCGTAACAAAACAGAAGGTTCCAAAGGGGGTTATGAATGAAGTTTTGACTTTGTCAGATTCCTTCATCCGGATTTGGTGATAACCGGAATATGCGTCAAGAAAACAGAGGAGTTCCAAGCCTACTGTAGAATCGATAACTTGATCAATTCTAGGCAGAGCGAACGGATCTTTTGGACAAGCCTTGTTCAAGGCAGTATAATCAACACACATCCTTAAATCAGCGGTGTCCTTTTTAGGGACCATTACAGGATTGGCCGACCACTCAGTGTGGATGACCTCCTCTATGAATCCGGCTAACTCGAGTCGTGCTAGTTCCTTAGCTATTGCCTTACGCTTTTCATCGCCAAATCATCGTAGGGATTGTTTGACGGGTTTAGTGTTCGGGGTTTACATTTAGAGAGTGCTCCGCAAGTTCCCTAGGTACTCCGGTCATGTCAGATGGCTGCCATGCGAAGATATCTTGATTTGCTTGGAGGAACTTGACGAGCGCGCTTTCCTATGCGCTACCTAGACCTACGTCTATCTGGGTCACCTTGGAGGGGTCATCATCCTTCAACAGAGTCTTCTTCGTCTCTTCTGATGCCTTGAACTCCGGATTTGTCTTTGTCACCTCCTTCTTCGTTGCGGGCATCTCGGACGGATCTATGCTCTTCTTGATCTCCTGGTACTCCTGGGCGTGCAGCACAGCTTTAGCAAAGGCGGCATTTCCATCCTCGCACTCTCGTGCTTTCTTCGGGTCTCCCCTGATGGTGATCATGCCGTTGGGACCTAGAATTTTCATCATATTGTAAATGTAACACGGATGAGCCATAAAAGCCCAGTAAGCCGGACGTCCGAATATAGCATGGTACGCGCTCTTGAACGGGACCACTTCGAAGGAAAGTGCCTCCGTCCGATAGTTCTTTGGAGTTCCAAAGGTAACATCCAAAGTGATCTCTCCCAGGGAATTAGCTTGTCTTCTCGACAACTCCGTGAAAGATCACGTAGCTATGGTTCACCGTGTTTCGAGATCTTCATCCGCGAAGCGTTTCGACATAGAGAATATTGATCGCTACCACCGTCCATGAGGGTCTTGGAGAAACCATAACCGCCAATCTGGATTGACGATTAAAGTGTATTTTCCTCATTGTGTAACTTAGGCGGATGATCATCATGTCAAATGTGATTGCCACTTCCGACCAGTCTAGATACTGGGGGACAGCCGGAACTGTTGCATTGAGCTCGTGTAGAACTGCTTTCTTGACCTTTGCTGGTTGAGATCCGAGGAAAGTGACATACGTGTCCTTCTTGGTGGGAAAAGTTTTCTTCCCTTCTGACTTGGGATTTGAAGCATCAGCTTCCTCCATGTCGGAATCTTCCTTGGTCTCTTTTTCTTTTTCGGGATTCTTCTTTCCCTTCTTCCGCTTAGCTTTATAGCCTGCAGTGTCATCTCTTTTGATGTCGTCATTGAAACGACATTCGGTGTTGGTGTGGGACGAGCCCCCATTGGCGTCTAGCTGATGCACACATGGGTTATTGGCAATGTCGGCCCAAGAGTAGGTTTTGCCTGGTTGCTGGTCTCCTCTACCCTAGACTCTTGAAGTTCCACGACCACGCCCGCGGCCTCCGCCGCGTCCTCCTCGCCCTCTAGACCCGAAAGTAGCAGTGACCACTGCCGTTTCCGCGTTGGGTTTTTCCTCCAAGGTATTTTTGCGCTTCTGAGCTTGTTGCTTTGGTTGTTTTGCTGACTGAGGCACAACTAGGGCATTGAGCAATCCCTCTGCATTGTCGTCAGCATCTGCATACTTGCTCGTTGTTTCTATCATCTCTCCCAAATCAGTGACCTTATCACACTTCAAGTGATGGCGCAGTAGACCAATTGGGATACCTGCAATGAAAGCTTCAATTGCAGTTTGATCATTCACTCCTTCACAGGAGTTCTTGGTGTCAATCCATCGTCCGAGGTAGTCCCGGCAAGTTTCTCCGGCTTTCTGGGTGCAACGCTGTAGGTCTCCGACCATACAGGGCCTCTGATATGTGCCTTCGAAATTCCGAAAGAACGCACTTTGCATGTCATACCAGTTATGGATGGTGTTCTCCGGAAGTTCATTGAGCCATGATCGTGCCGTCTTCCGCAACATAAGTGGGAGATACCAGGTAGCGACCAGGCTGTTTTCGCCTTTAGCGATGCAGCAAGCTTGGAAGAAATCCTGTAGACAGGTATCTGGCCTAGCAATGCCATCGTAGGCTTGGATATGTCTTGAGATAGAAAATCCTTCCGGGAATTTTGTAGCTCTGATGCGTGGTCCGAAGCACTTTGGGCCCACGTAGATATCATCGTTTTTGTAGCGTCGAGCCTCTTTGTTGGAATTGATCCTGTGCCTTGCGTCGTTCGGGGATAGAGATCGTCCCGAATGTCGGCTGTGGCTGCGGTGCCTTGGAGCCGGACTTCGGCTTCTGCCACCACCTCATCTGCCACGTCATCCTCCTTGCCCTCCTTGGGAGCCGTTGTGATGATTGTGTGGTGGAGAGGGTGGGGCAGCTGGATAGTTTCCGGCTGATCGCCGACCTCCGTCTGGAATGTCATTATTCCGATTCTGGGGAGGGTCTTGACTATGATGAGCCCCCTGCCGGCTTGTCCCGGCATGGTTTCCATCGTTTCTTCATCCGTTGTTCCCACCATGGTGGGGCTCAACCGGACGACTTGCATGTCTAGGAGGTGGCATTTTTTTACGATCCTCCTCCCGACGTTTCTCTTTATCTTCTCCCTTTCGATCATTAGATTCTCGTCGGGGAGGATTCCTCGGATTCAGAGCAGCGATGGCCTCTTTCTCGGCCGCTGGTGCGACGTTGCTCTAGTCGCGTGTAGTCCTGCGATGCTGTCCTAACGATCCGGTTCTCGAATAATTGTCCTCCCATTGTTCGGGGCGATAATGCTGCTCCGGAATGCAGTGGGGTCTTACGTCATCCCATGCCGGATTTGTGCGACATTGGTCGGAATCCGAGACCAGTTTTTGACTTCCGGACATGGCGACCTTTTGCTGCTCTAGTCCCTTGTTGAGTAGTTTGATACCCAAACGGATCTCCTCTGGTCCTGGATTAGCCGATAGAATTTCTCCGGCCGCCACGGTATTCTGTACTGGGGTTGGATATACCCAATCTCCTTTGCTATCTTTCCGTGGCTTCCCCATCTCATATCCGAAAAGGACGGCACGGATATGTGGGAATTGGTCGTCATTGGTGTGACGCTTCCATGTCTTCTGATGCAACCGAGACATGTAATCCTTAGTTGCCATGCATTTCTTCTCCTCCTCGATGTTTTTGGCTTCATCCAGGAGTTGTTGACGACGCGCTTCTAGGGCTTGGGCCCTTTCGTCTAGCTCTTCAGCAGTAAGTTCTGCAGCTGTAGGGATGGGTGTGGTTAATGCAGCATCGATGAGTTTACACACAACTTCAGTGATCACGTGTCCATCCACCGATTCTTCTTTTTCGGCTCTTCTAGGATAAGTGCTCCATCCGAGTCTTCTTCGTATTCCTCAGCAATCACCTCCTCTGCCAGAGGGTCTTTTGCCGGGGTCTTGTTTTTCTTGTCCTTCTTCTTTGCCTTCTTGGCAGCGCCGGTAGCAAAGACGGGTTTGGGTCTGTTTCTCGGAGTCAAGCTCTGATCGGTACTTTTGGACATCTGGACTTCAGGATTATCTCCGACGTCCATGTCATCCTGCGCTTTAGGAGAGTGTTCCCCGGATCCTTCATCCATGGCTTCTCCTTCTTCTGCAGCCTTGGAGTTGTACTCCTCTTCATATTCCGCGAAGAACTTTCAGAAATCTGCTGACGTCATCGATTCATCCGAGGATGCGGGTACGTCGGTGTTTGTTCCAATTGCCTCTAGCACCGAGTCGGTGTTTTCTCCAGCATCAGCAGAGCTGGATCCGGATCCCATGTACCCGACGAAGTGCGAAGCGTGCTTCCTGAGGTACCTCCGGCTTTCACGATCAGCCATGTCGAAACTTTTGATGGTCTCGAGAATTGCATCTGCGCTTGCATCTTGCATTATCATATGTCGTAGTGTGTACTTTAGGAAAGGTTTGTCTGTCCCGGCATCATCAGAGCCGAAATCAGTGTCATTGATATGCTCCTCTTGGATTTTGACTTCCGTGGGTGGGTCGATCTGGGATCTGGCTCCTCTAGTGAGATTCACTCCAGATTCGACTTGGACCGCTAGGTCTTCTTCAGGCTCGGATTTCTCCACTATCTCCGCAACTGGTGCGGGCTGGGTGGGTTTAGGGTTTTCTGCGATCCGGAACTCTGCCGCCTCCGCGGACAAAGGGGACCCAGAAGATTCTTCTGCCTCTATCATCACCGCTGGGGTGGGTGGGGCAGGTTCAGCGAAACCGATGTAAACATCGATCTCGCCAAAAGACATGATTGTGTAGGCAGTCACAGCCTCCCTAGCCAGAATCCAAGTCTCGTCGAGAACGATGAGAGGGACATCGCTGGCATAGAGGATGCATCCGACGGTGATAGTCTCGCCGATTCCGATTCTTGCAGATTCCGCTCGGAACGCAGATCCGAAGCTCACTTGCCCCACGGTGGGCGCCAACTGTCATCGGATTGATGACAAGTACGCGATGAGGGCGTCCTCGAGGCGTGCAGAAGAGAGGGGTGTGAGACGTACGGTATTCTGGGACGGTGAGCACACAAGTTTACCCAGGTTCGAATCCATCGGCTTTGGATGAATCCTACTCCTGCTAGCAATCCAGTAATACGGCAGAGCCGGAACATGGGTTACAAGGGTTTCGCCTGTGCGAGTTGAGATTGTAGACTATTGTGGGTGCCCTAAAGGCTCTCCCTAGGACGGCTTATATAGATATCCGGCCTAGGGTTTACAAAAGAGATCTATCCGGCTACGACTAAGAGTCGGTTACAGAGTACATCTTGAACTACAAGTAACACAATGGGCCTAAGTCGGTAAGTCTTCTGGGCCTTCCCGTAGCCGGACTGGACTCCGTCTTCTCTCCCTGACTGGGCCGCCCGTGAAGCAAAGCTCTAACCCGAAGTGGGCCACCCTAGTCAGTGAGGAACTGTGAGGATACCCGAAAAGTATATCCCCAACAATGTTGATGGGCTCAAGGTGAAAAACGAGGTTGTTGGTGTTGATGACTTCATAGCAACCATGGAAGATAAGACCAAAAGTTACTTTGAGGCTCTCATGAGCCAACTAGGTCAAGCACAAGATTTTCTTGAGGAGAAAGAAGAAACCATTGATTTGTTGGGTAAGAATGAGCGAGATGTCGCTGATGAGATTGCCTCCCTCTCAAGCTCTTTAGGAAGATAAAGGGTCTTGAGGGCCACTCTTGAGATGAATGTCTCTAAACTTGAGGAATCTCATAACTTGTTTGTCTCCCAACTCATTAAATAACACGATCATGTTCTTTTTTTGGACAAGAGCATATATTAATATCACAAGATACCAATTACACCTAACCTCTGCAACAACGCATTACCCTAGCAGACATACGGATGCACACAACCAAAAAAAGAAGAATTACAAAAAAAATCCGCTACAGTGACCCATTCGTTGAAACAGCAGTACTACCACCACCAAGACAACACGAGAAGTCCAGCTTCTCCAAAAACGATGCCTCCAAGAAGGGAACAATGCAAAAACATTGTCATCGCCCGATCATAGATCTTAGATTTTCACCCTGAAGAAAGTCCACACTCTCAAAACAATACCTTCAACATGGCCATTGCCAGGCACAACCAATTAAGGCTAGACCCTGGGTTTTCACCATGAAAGGTAGGACCGTGAACCTCTTCCGTGCAGTCGCCCCCACTTGCATGCCACTGCTCCAAGTCACGAGTCACCAAGTCAATTCCTCAGCACCACCCAGACTCGAACAACCATTGTTAGTCCCTAGATCCGGTCTCCATGACATTATCTGTTAGCACCACGGAACGAGAACATGCCCCATGATATTAATTGCCAACAGAGCTTCAGAGAGCTCCCTCTGAACCTAAACGATCAGAGTAAAACATGGGTGCGCACGACCAAATCCCATCCGATCCAGCAATCTCACGGCATGAACGCACTATGGAGTTCGCTAGCGGAGCCTTCTGGAACATGACACGAAAACTAGATCAATGGAGACAAACATCAGGTAGATCTTCGTCTTGGCTTGAGAGGGACCCTAGGACCACCACCTTTATTGAAACCGAGTCAGTAGCCCCTGCCACCCGCAGGCAACTAGCAGGATCCGTCGCTCGACGGCGAGACCACCTGGCCGACCACTCTGATGGAGAAGAAGGTAACCACCACCATGCCATGGATAGATTGTTGGGTTCGCAGCATAGAAAACAAAATTTTACTACAATGAGAACTATACACCAAGATCTATCTACTAGATATAGAGCAATGGGTGGATATACATCCATAGAGAACTTACCCTCAAAGACAACAGAGTTTTGTTAACGAGTTGGAACTCGTGGATGATGTAGTCGTACGCTTGCCGATCTCAAGATCGTGTGGAAGTCCTAGCGCCGCAAATCAGCAACGCATCCATCCTCGCACACATGTTCAAGCCACCGGACAACCTCCACATCCTCGCTCCAGTGAATCAGCAGAAGCAGCAACTCCTTCCAGACGCAAGTCCACCAGGAACATGTATCTCGCTAATCCGAGACCATGGGGGAATATCTAGAGGGGGAGAGAGATCCTTCATGAGGAGGTGTGCTTTGTGAGGGAGGAGAGGGGGGCTCCTCCCCTCCCATGGCCAGCAGCAAAGGGGGTGCCCCCACCTCTTCCTCATTCATGTGGTGGAAGCTCCACTCACATCAATTCAAGCTCCACCCAAAATTCCACTCACATGCATTAAATTTCCACCAAATTTAATGCAACTCTCAATTAATAAAACTATTTTATTTATTTTATTCAGAATTTGGTTAATTACTTTAATTAACAAACATTCACATAAAACCCTTGCAACATTTCAATATCACATGCAGAACCACTTTCTGCAATTTCACCCGAAACAATTCTGGTTTCTATCGAAACAATTCCTGCGCTTTGCAATCCTTTCGTTTGAAACATATGTGCTCCAAAATGGTGTCCGGCAACCCTTAAGTGTGTCACCCTATGGTTCGCGAATAATGCAGACATGATTGAGACTCCTTTCAGATCAATAATCAGAAGCGGGACCTGGAGATCCATACTGACTCTTGCACATTCAACAATGACTTCTGTGATCGTGAGAACCTTTAACGCTAGTAACTTAATCCCTTTGTCTCATGATATAATACATGTCCGAGATTCGATCATCGGTATCCAAATACCTAGTTTGATCTCGTTACCGACATGCACTCTTTTCTCGGTCCTGTGAGATATAACATTCTAGTGATCACATCACTTGCTTGTAAGCTATCTTAATGTGATATCACCGAGAGGGCCCAGAGTATATCTATCTATCATCGGGATTGACAAATTCCACTCTTGATCCATGAGCCTCAACATAACACCTTCGTAGCACTGAACCCACCTTTATAGTCACCCTGTTACGGTGTGATGTTTGATGTTATCAAGATACTCTTCTGGTGTTAGCAATTAACATGATCTCATGGTCTAAGGACTAAGATTACTTCGTATGATGTTATAGCAATATAAACATAATGGCTTTGATCGTAATGCTATACTTTGGATGAATGTTCATCACATCATTTCACAAATGTTGTGACCTCGTTATTAACAACATCCAATGTCCATGATCAGGAAACTTTGATCACCTTGTTAATCAACGAGCTAGTCTATAAGAGAGGCATAACTAGGAACCTTTTTGTTTATTAAACACACATGTATTGACGTTTCCTATCAATACAATTATAGCATGCAAAATAAACATCTATCATATACAAGGAATACATAATAAAAACTTTATTATTGCCTCTCAGGGCATATTTCCCTCAGTCTCCCACTTGCACTAGAGACAATAATCTAGTTCACATAGTGATAAACTAACACCCATGGAGTTCTGGTGTTGATCATGTTTTGCCCTAGGGAGAACTTTAGTCAACGGATCTGCTACATTTAGGTCCGTGTGTACTTTACAAATCTTTATATCTCGATCCTTGACATGCTCGTGGATGGAGTGAAACCGGCACTTAATATGCTTGAAATTCTTGTGAGACCTTGGTTCCTTGGTGTTGGCTGTGGCTCCATTGTTGTCACAATAGATCACCATTGGGTCCAATGCACTAGGAACCACACCTAGTTCCGTTATGAACTCCTTCATCCAAACCGCTTCCTGCGCTGCTTCTAAAGCAGCAACATATTCCGCCTCTGTCGTTGATCCAGCCACCATAGGTTGTTTGGAACTCCTCCAACTAACTGCTGCTCCGTTCTGAAGGAAATATGCCCTGAGAGGCAATAATAAAGTTGTTATTATGTATTCCTTATATATGATAGATGTTTATTTTGCATGCTAGAATTGTATTAATCGGAAACATCAATACATGTGTGTTTAATAAACAAAAAGGGTTCCTAGTTATGCCTCTCTTATAGACTAGCTTGTTGATTAACAAGATGATCAAGGTTTCCTGATCATGGACATTGGATGTTGTTAATAACAAGGTCACACCATTGGTGGAGTGATGTGATGAACATTCATCCGAAGTATAGCATTACGATCAAGTCATTATGTTTATATTTCTATAACATCATACAAAGTAATCTTTATCCTTAGACCATGAGATCATGTTAATTTCTAACACCTGAAGAGTATCTTGATAACATCAAACGTCACACCGTAACAGGGTGACTATAAAGATGGGTTCAGTACTACGAAGGTGTTATGTTGAGCCTCATGGATCAAGAGTGGAATTTGTCAATCCCGATGACGGATAGATATACTCTGGGCCCTCTTGGTGATATCACATTGAGATAGCTTGCAAGCAAGTGATGTGATCACTAGAATGTTATATCACGGGAACGAGAAAAGAGTGCATGTCGGTAACGAGATCAAACTAGGTATTTGGATACCGATGATCGAATCTCGGACATGTATTATATCAAGAGACAAAGGGATTTAGTTACAAGCGTTAAAGATTCTCACGATCACAGAAGTCATCGTTGAATATGCATGAGTCAATATGGATCTCCAGGTCCCGCTTCTGACTATTGATCTGAGAGGAGTCTCAATCATGTCTGCATTATTCGTGAACCATAGGGTGACACACTTAAGAGTTACCGGACACCATTTTGGAGCACATATGTTTCAGACGAAAGAATTGCAAAGCGTAGGAATTGTTTAGGTAGAAACCGGAAATTGTTTCGGGTGAAATTGCAGAAAGTGATTCTGCATGTGATATTGAAATATTGAAAGGGGCTATATTTGAATGTTTGTTAATTAAAGTAATTAACAAAATTCTGAATAAATTTAATAAAAGAGTTTTATTAAATGAGAGAGCATTAAACTTGGAGAATTTTAATGCATTTAAAGTAGGGACTTTAAAGGGGAATGTGAAGAGGCATTTTAATGTGGAGGGGTTACCACCACATGAATGGGGGAGGTGAGGGGTCACCCCCCATGCGCCGGCCATGGAGAGAGGGGGTACCCCCCTCCTCCTATAAAAGGCCACCCTCTTCCTCCTTCTTCCTCACACCTCCTTGTGAAGGATCTCTCTCCCCCTCTAGAATTATTTCCCATGGTTTCGGATTAGCGAGATACATGTTCCCGGTGGCATTTCGTCTGGAAGGAGTTGCTGCTTCCGCTGGATCGCTGGAGCGTGGAGGTGGATGTTGTCCGGTGGCTTGAACGTGTGTGCGAGTACGGATGTGCTGCTGAGTTGCGGCGCTCAGACTTCCACTCGATCTTGAGATCGGCAAGTGTACGACTACATCAACCACGAGTACCTACTCATTAACAAAACTCGTTGTCTTCGAGGGTGTATGTCCACCCGTTGCTTTGTACCTAGTAGATAGATCTTGGCGTGTAGTTCTCATCGTAGGAATTTTTTTGTTTTGTATGCTGCGGACCCAACAGTGGTATCAGAGCCTGATCTATGCGTAGGTGCTTTGCACGGGTAGTACACATATGTTTATATGTGGGCGATGATGATCATGTTATTGCATCTTTTATGTATTTTGGATATTGGTGGCATAGTGGGATGAAGCGGCCCGGACCAACCTTACATGTCATCGTACATGAGACCGGTTCCACGACTGACATGCAACTTGTTTTGCATAAGTGGCTGGCGGGTGTCTGTCTCTCCTACTATAGTCAATATCTGATTTACAACGTGTTGCTAATAACTTAGTTATCCTTATTGTGGTCCATGTTCGTAGGTGAGAACGGTTCTATCTCCAAAAGCCCTAAGCCACGTAAAACTTGCAATTGATAAATTAGATGCGTCTAGTTTAGATCGTTGCTGGGCTAGTGTATTGATATGGTATTGTTGTAAGTAGATGTATGATAGATACTCTTACAACACACTCAACGTGTAAGTTCCATAGACCTTGGCCTTACACACAAAGGAATGATAGAGATCATACCACGATGCAAGTGATAGAGATCAAATGCATGGACTATATCATCTCACTTTACACATTAGATGTTAGCATCTTATACTGCTAGTTTGGCGCTTTCTGTAGCATTGTAAGATGATCCCTCATTTAGATATCAAGATAAAAATGTGTTCTTCCTTGCGTATGCACCGTTCTGTGGATCATGTTTCGAGACATCACGTGATGATCGGGTGTACTCGAATCTACGCTTTCATAGGAACGGGTGTAAGACAGTTTTACACACGTGAATACTAAGGTTCTTACTTGGCGAGCCTAGCATGTACAGACATGGCCTCGGAACACGGACCGAAAGGTTAAGCATGAGTCATATAGTTGATATGATGCCCATATAGATGCTCGCCTTTGAAGCTACATCAACTCACGTGATGATCGGACTTGGTGTAGTGGTTTTGGTTCATGTAATCACCAAAAGGACACGAGGGATGTCGTTTTTGAGTGGGAGTTCATTAGTAATTTGGATTAGTTGAACTCAATCTATCATAAACTTAGTCTAAATAAACTTTACAAATTCTGTAGATGGCACCACCGCTTTTAATTTCAATGTGTTCATGGAGAAAGAGAAACTTGTGAATGGTAGCAACTTCACCAACTGGCTATGAATTTGAGGATTCTCCTCACTTGCAAAAAGCAATATGTGCTAGATGCACCGCTAGGCCCCCACCAGCCTCGATGCCCCTCACGAGGAAAAGAATGTCTATGTGACTCGTCAAGGACCACAACTTAGTTCATTGCGGCCATCAGTATGGGCTAGAGCGAACTTGAAAGCGTTTGAAAATGGCAATGCCTTTGATACCATGGGAGAATTGAAAATGATTTGTGATACCCATGTCAGTAGAGAGTTATAATTCTACTGAAAAGTTCTTTAGCTGCATGATGGAGGAGAACAGCTCATTAGTGAGCATGTACTCAAAATGTCTAAATCGCCGATAAGCTTGTGTCCTTGGGAATAACGATTCCATTGACTTGGGCATACATCGTCTTCTCCAATCTCGCCACCTAGCTACAAGAGCTTCATGATGAACTATAATATGTAGGGCATGAAGAAGACTCTTCCGAGCTTCACAATGCTTAAGACAGAAGTGGAGATTAGGAAAGAACATCAAGTGTTGATGATCAATAGGACCACCGGTTTCAAGAAGGACAAGAAAGGCAAGCACAAGGGAAATAAGGGTGGCAAATCTGTTCATTGCGCTGAAAAAGAAACCGAGCTGGCCCTAAGTCCGATACGTGCTACTATTTCAAGGGATCGCCATTGAAGCCTTGCCCCAAGTATTTAGCGGACAAGAAGTCCGACAAGGCAAACAAAGGTATATGTGATATACATGTTATTGATGTGTACTTGACTAGTACTCAGAGCACCTAGGTATTTGATACGGATTAGTTGCTAATATATGTAACTCGGTTCAGGGCTGGAACAAGCGACAACTAGCAAGGGATGAGGTCGATGGCTCAATGGATCAAAGTTGATGTGATCGCCACGGGATGCTACCTCTCCATATTCCATCGGGATTAGTTATAAACCTAAATAATTGTTATTTGGTGCCTGCACTGAGCATGAACATTGTATCCGGATCGTGTTTGATGCAAAGTGGTCATTCCTTTAAATCTAAAAACAATGGTTGTTCAATTTATAAGAATGATATCTTCTATGGTCATGCACCTATGTTGAATGGTTTATTTCTGATGGATCTCGATAGTAATATTACGCATATTCATAATGTTGATGCTAAAAGGATTAAACTTGATAATGATATATCTGCATATATGTGGCACTGCCGTCTAGGTCATATTGGTGTTAAACGCATGAAGAAACTCCATTTTGATGGACTTTTGGAATCACTTGATTTTGAATCATTTGATACATGTGAGCCATGCCTTATGGGCAAGATGACTAGAACGCCGTTTTCCGGTTAATGGAACGGGCGACAGATCTATTGGAAATCATACATACTGATGTGTGTGGACCAATGAGTGTGTCGGCGCGAGGTGGATATCGTTATTTTGTTACTTTCACGGATGATTTGAGTAGATATGGGTATATCTATTTGATGAAACACAAGTCTGAAACCTTTGAAAAGTTCAAGGAATTTCAGAATGAAGTGGAAAATCATCGTAACATAAAGATCAAATTTCTGCGGTCCGACCGTGGAGGAGAGTATCTAAGTTACGAGTTTAGCACACACATGAAAGAGTGTGGAATAGTTTCACAACTCACGTCTGCCGGAACACCACAACGTAATGGTGTGTCGGAACGTCGTAATCGTACCTTATTGGATATGGTTCGATCTATGATGTCTCTGATTGACTTGCCACTGTCATTTTGGGATTATGCACTGGAAACAGCTGCATTCACTTTAAATCGGGCACCATCTAAATCCGTTGAAACGACACCGTATGAATTATGGTTTGGAAACAAACCTAAGTTGTCATTTCTTAAAGTTTGGGGATGCGATGTTTATGTGAAGAAACTTTAGCCGGATAAACTCGAACCCAAAGCGGAAAAATGCGTCTTCATAGGATACCCTAAGGAAACGATTGGGTATACCTTCTATCACAGATCTGAGGGCAAGGTTTTTGTTGCCAAGAATGGATCCTTTCTTGAGAAGGAGTTTCTCGCGAAAGGTGTGAGTAGTCGGAAGGTAGAACTCGAAGAGGTTATTGAACCTTCTCTTCATGAAATGGCGAGTAGCACAGCACCAGAAGTTGTTTCGGAGTTGACTTCACCTAATGAAGAGAGAGCTAATGATATTGATCATGAAACTCCGAAAGAGGACACTACCGAACCTCGCAGGTCAAGCAGGACACGTGCAGCTCCTGAACTGCAGGCAATCCTGTTGTGAATTTCATGGTTGATGAAATGGATGACCCTGCGACGTATGAAGAAGCGATGATGAGCCCGGATTCCAACAAATGGCTAGAAGCCATGAAATCCGAGATGGAATCCGTGTACGAGAACCAAGTTTGGACCTTGGTGGACTTACCTCACGATCAAAAGGCCGTTGAGAATAAATGGATTTTCAAAAGAAAAACTGATGCTGATGGTAATGTGACCATCTATAAGGCTCGACTTGTCGCAAAGGGGTTTCGACAAATTCAAGGAGTTGACTACGATGAGACATTCTCTCCCGTAGCGATGCTTAAGTCGGTTAGGATTATGTTAGCAATTGCTACATATTTCGATTATGAAATATGGCAGATGGATGTAAAAACTGCGTTCCTCAATGGTAATATTGAAGAAAAGTTGTATATGATACAACCTAAGGGTTTTGTCGATCCTGAGGATACTAATAAGGTATGCAAACTTCAGCGATCCATCTATGGATTGAAGCAAGCATCCCGGAGTTGGAATCTCCGCTTTGATGAGATGATCAAAGAGTTTGGATTTGGCCAAACTTATGGAGAGGCTTGTATTTACAAGAAAGTGAGTGGGAGCAATGTGGCATTTCTGATATTATATGTGGATGACATATTATTGATTGGAAATGATATAGATCTTTTAAATAGTGTTAAAAGTTATCTAAACAGCAAATTTTCGATGAAAGACCTTGGTGCAGCGTCATATATATTAGGCATTAAAATCTATAGAGATAGATCAAGGCGCCTAATTGGGCTATCATGGAGTACATACCTTGATAAGATATTAAAGAAGTTTAATATGGACGAAAGTAAGAAGGGGTTCTTACCAATGTTGCAAGGCAAGACATTGAGTAAGACTCAAAGTCCGCCACTCTGTAAGAAAGAGAGATGATCGATAAGATCCCCTATGCCTCGGCCATAGGCTCTATTATGTATGCCATGCTATGTACAAGACCGGATGTGGCACATGCTATTAGTTTGACTAGTAGGTACCAATCTGATCCAGGTTCAGAACACACGATAGCGGTCAAGAACATCCTCAAGTACTTGAGAAGAACTAGGGATATGTTTCTTATATACAGAGGTGAAGAAGAGCTAGTCGCTAAGTGTTATGTTGATGCTAGCTTTGACACTAATCCGGATGACTCTAAGTCTCAATCCAGATACATATTTCTCTTGAACAGAGTAGCAGTTAGTTGGAGGAGTTCCAAACAACCTGTGGTGGCTGGATCAACGATGGAGGCGGAATATGTTGCTACTTTAGAAGCGGCGCGGGAAGCGGTTTGGATGAAAGAGTTCATTACGGAACTAGGTGTGGTTCCTAGTGCGTTGGACCCGATGGTGATCTATTGTGACAACAATGGAGCCATAGCCAACGCAAAGGAACCAAGGTCTCACAAGAATTCCAAGCATATTAAGCGTCGGTTTCACTCCATCCGCGAGCATGTCAAGGATGGAGATATAAAGATTTGTAAAGTACACACGGACCTAAATGTAGCAGATCCATTGACTAAAGCTCTCCCTAGGGAAAAACATGATCAACACCAGAACTCCATGGGTGTTAGATTTATAACTATGTGAACTAGATTATTGTCTCTAGTGCAAGTGGGAGACTGAAGGAAATATGCCCTGAGAGGCAATAATAAGGTTGTTATTATGTATTCCTTATATATGATAGATGTTTATTTTGCATGCTAGAATTGTATTGATCGGAAACATCAATACATGTGTGTTTAATAAACAAAAAGGGTTCCTAGTTATGCCTCTCTTATAGACTAGCTTGTTGATTAACAAGATGATCAAGGTTTCCTGATCATGGACATTGGATGTTGTTAATAACAAGGTCACACCATTGGTGGAATGATGTGATGAACATTCATCCGAAGTATAGCATTACGATCAAGTCATTATGTTTATATTGCTATAACATCATACGAAGTAATCTTTATCCTTGGAACATGAGATCATGTTAATTGCTAACACCTGAAGAGTATCTTGATAACATCAAACGTCACACCGTAACAGGGTGACTATAAAGATGGGTTCAGTACTATGAAGGTGTTATGTTGAGGCTCATGGATCAAGAGTGGAATTTGTCAATCCCGATGATGGATAGATATACTCTGGGCCCTCTCGGTGATATCACATTGAGATAGCTTGCAAGCAAGTGATGTGATCACTAGAATGTTATATCACGGGAACGAGAAAAGAGTGCATGTCGGTAACGATATCAAACTAGGTATTTGGATACCGATGATCGAATCTCGGACATGTATTATATCAAGAGACAAAGGGATTTAGTTACAAGCGTTAAAGGTTCTCACGATCACAGAAGTCATCGTTGAATATGCAGGAGTCGGTATGGATCTCCAGGTCCCGCTTCTGACTATTGATATGAGAGGAGTCTCAATCATGTCTGCATTATTCGCGAACCGTAGGGTGACACACTTAAGGGTTACCCGGCACCATTTTGGAGCACATATGTTTCAGACGAAAGAATTGCAAAGTGCAGGAATTGTTTCGATAGAAACCGGAAATTGTTTCGGGTGAAATTGCAGAAAGTGGTTCTGCATGTGATATTGAAATATTGCAAGGGGCGATATGTGAATGTTTTTTAATTAAAGTAATTAACAAAATTCTGAATAAATTTAATAAAAGAGTTTTATTAAATGAGAGAGCATTAAACTTGGAGAATTTTAATGCATTTAAAGTAGGGACTTTAAAGGGGAATGTGAAGAGGCATTTTAATGTGGAGGGTTACCACCACATGAATGGGGGAGGTGAGGGTTCACCCCCCATGCGCCGGCCATGGAGAGAGGGGGTACCCCCTCCTCCTATAAAAGGCCACCCTCTTCCTCCTTCTTCCTCACACCTCCTTGTAAAGGATCTCTCTCCCCCTCTAGAATTATTCCCCATGGTCTCGGATTAGCGAGATACATGTTCTTGGTGGCATTTAAATGGAAGGAGTTCTTGCTTCCATTTGGATCGCTGGAGCGAGGAGGTGGAGGTTGTCCGGTGGCTTGAACGTGTGTGCGAGTACGGATGCGCTGCTGAGTTGTGGCGCTCGGACTTCCACTCGATCTTGAGATCGGCAAGTGTATGACTACATCAACCACGAGTTCCTACTTGGTAACAAAACTCGTTGTCTTCGAGGATAAGTTCTCGTTGGATGTATGTCCACCCGTTGCTTTGTACCTAGTAGATATATCTTGGCGTGTAGTTCTCATCGTAGGAATTTTTTTGTTTTCTATGCTGCGGACCCAACACGTCCAAGAGAAATACATATCCGGATTGAGACTTAGAGTCATCCGGATTGGTATAAAAGCTAGCATCGACATAACACTTAGCGACTAGCTCTTCTTCACCTCCGTATATAAGAAACATATCCTTAGTTCTTCTTAAGTACTTAAGGATATTATTGACCGCTATCCAGTGTTCCGAACCTGGATCAGATTGGTACCTACTAGTCAAACTAATAGCATGTGCCATATCCGGTCTTGTACATAACATGGCGTACATTATAGAGCCTATGGCTGAGGCATAGGGGATCTTATCCATTGTCTCTCTTTCTTCCACCGTAGCCGGACTTTGAGTCTTACTCAATGTCTTGCCTTACAACATAGGTAAGAACCCCTTCTTACTTCTGTCCATATTAAACTTCTTTAATATCTTATCAAGGTATGTACTCTACGATAGCCCAATTAGGCGCCTTGATCTCTCTCTCTATAGATTTTAATGCCTAATATATATGAAGCTTCACCAAGGTCCTTCATCGAAAATTTGCTGTTTAGATAAATTTTAACACTATTTAAAAGATCTATATCATTTCCAATCAATAATATGTCATCCACATATAATATCAGAAATGCCACATTGCTCCCACTCACTTTCTTGTAAATACAAGCCTCTCCATAAGTTTGGACAAATCCAAACTCTTTGATCACCTCATCAAAGCGGAGATTCCAACTCCGGGATGCTTGCTTCGGTCCATAGATGGATCGCTGAAGCTTGCATACATTATCAGCATCCTTAGGATCGACAAAACCCTTAGGTTGTATCATATAAAACTCTTCTTCAATATTACCATTGAGGAACGCGGTTTTGACATCCATCTGCCATATTTCATAATCGAAATATGCAGCAATTGCTAACATAATCCTAACCGACTTTAGCATTGCTACGGGAGAGAATGTCTCATCGTAGTCAACTCCTTGAATTTTTTGAAACCCTTTTGCGACAAGTCGAGCTTTATAGATGGTCACATTACCATCAACATCAGTTTTTCTTTTGAAAATCCATTTATTCTCAACGGCCTTTCGATCATGAGGTAAGTCCACCAAGGTCCAAACCTGGTTTTCGTACATGGATTCCATCTCGGATTTCATGGCTTCTAGCCATTTGTTGGAATCCGGGCTCATCATCGCTTCTTCATACGTCGCAGGGTCATCCATTTCATCAATCATGAAATTCATAACAGGATTGTCGTACAGTTCAGGACATGCACGTGTCCTGCTTGACCTGCGAGGCTCGGTAGTGTCCTCTTTCGGAGTTTCATGATCAATATCATTAGCTCTCTCTTCATTAGGTGAAGTCAACTCCGAAACAACTTCCGGTGTTGCGCTACTCGCCATTTCATGAAGAGAAGGTTCAATAACCTCTTCGAGTTCTACCTTCCGACTACTCACACCTTTCGCGAGAAACTCCTTCTCAAGAAAGGATCCATTCTTGGCAACAAAAACCTTGCCCTCGGATCTGTGATAGAAGGTATACCCAATCGTTTCCTTAGGGTATCCTATGAAGACGCATTTTTCTGCTTTGGGTTCGAGTTTATCTGGCTGAAGTTTCTTCACATAAACATCGCATCCCCAAACTTTAAGAAATGACATCTTAGGTTTGTCTCCAAACCATAATTCATACGGTGTCGTTTCAACGGATTTAGATGGTGCCCAATTTAAAGTGAATGCAGCGGTTTCCAGTGCATACTCCCAAAATAACAGTGGCAAGTCAGTCAGAGACATCATAGATCGAACCATATCCAATAAAGTACGATTACGATGTTCCGACACACCATTACATTGTGGTGTTCCGGCAGGCGTGAATTGTGAAACTATTCCACAGTCTTTCATATGTGTGCTAAACTCGTAACTAAGATACTCTCCTCCACGGTCGGACCACAGAAATTTGATCTTTCTGTTATGATGATTTTCCACTTCATTCTGAAATTCCTTGAACTTTTCAAAGGTTTCAGACTTATGTTTCATCAAATAGATATACCCATATCTACTCAAATCATCCGTGAAAGTAATAAAATAACGATATCCACCTCGCGCCGACACACTCATTGGTCCACACACATCAATATGTATGATTTCCAATAAATCTGTCGCCCGTTCCATTGAACCGGAAAACGGCGCTCTAGTCATCTTGCCCACAAGGCATGGCTCACATGTATCAAATGATTCAAAATCAAGTGATTCCAAAAGTCCACCAGAATGGAGTTTCTTCATGTGTTTAACGCCAATATGACCTAGACGGCAGTGCCACATATATGCAGATATATCATTATCAAGTTTAATCCTTTTAGCATCAACATTATGAATATGCGTAATATTACTATCGAGATCCAACAGAAATAAACCATTCAACATAGGTGCATGACCATAAAAGATATCATTCATATAAATCGAACAACCATTGTTTTCAGATTTAAAGGAATAACCACTTCGCATCAAACACGATCCGGATACAATGTTCATGCTTAGTGCAGGCACCAAATAACAATTATTTAGATTTATCACTAATCTTGACGGCATATGGAGAGGCAGTGTTCCGACGGCGATCACATCAACTCTTGATCCATTGCCGACCAACATCATGACCTCATCCCTTGCTAGCTGTCGCTTGTTCTGCAGCCCCTGAATCGAGTTACATATATTAGCAACCGATCCCGTATCAAATACCTAGGTGCTACTACGAGTACTAGTCAAGTACACATCAATAACATGTATATCACATATACCTTTGTTTTCCTTGCCGGCCTTCTTGTCCGCCAAATACTTGGGGCAGTTGCGCTTCCAATGGCCAGTCCCCTTGCAATAGTAGCACTCGGTATCAGACTTAGGGCCAGCTCGGGATTTCTTTTCAGGTGCGGCAACAGATTTGCCACCCTTCTTTCCCTTCTGCTTTCCTTTCTTGTACTTCTTGAAACCGGTGATCTTATTGATCATCAACACTTGATGTTCTTTCCTAATCTCCACTCCTGCAGTCTTAAGCATTGACAGAAGCTCGGGAAGAGACTTCTTCATGCCCTGCATGTTATAGTTCATCATGAAGCTCTTGTAGCTAGGTGGAAGAGATTGGAGAACATGATGTATGCCTAAGTCAATGGGAATCGTTATTCCCAAGGACACAAGCTTATCGGCGTACCCAGACATTTTGAGTACGTGCTCACTAACGGAGTTGTTCTCCTCCATCATGCAGCTAAAGAACTTTTCAGAAGCATTATAACTCTCTACTAAAGATGGGTATCGAAAATCATTTTCAATTCTCCCATGGTATCAAAGGCATTGCCATTTTCAAAACGCTTTCGAAGTTCTGGCTCTAGCCCATACAGTATGGCACAATGAACTAAGTTGTGGTCCTCCTGACGAGTTATATAGACATTCTTTTCCTCGTCAGGGGCATCAGGAGCTGGTGGGGGGCCTAGCGGCGCCTCTAGCACATATTGCTTTTGTGCAGCAGTGAGGAGAATCCTCAAATTCATAAATTCATAGCCCAGTTGGTGAAGTTGCTACAATTCGCAGCAAGTTTCTCTTTCTCCATGAACACATTGAAATTAAAAGCAGGTGGTGCCATCTACAATAGAATTTGTAAAGTTTATTTAGACTAAGTTTATGATAGATTGAGTTCAACTAATCTAAATTACTAATGAACTCCCACTCAAAAACGACATCCCTCGTGTCTTTTTGGTGATTACATGAACCAAATCCACTACACCAAGTCCGATCATCACGTGAGTCGGTGTAGCTTCAAAGGCGAGCATCTATATGGGCATCATATCAACTATATGACTCATGCTTAACCTTTCGGTCCGTGTTCCGAGGCCATGTCTATACATGCTAGGCTCGCCAAATAAGAACCTTAGTATTCGCGTGTGTAAAACTGTCTTACACCTGTTGTATGAAAGCAAAGAGTCAATTACACCCGATCATCACGTGATGTCTCGAAACACGATCCATAGAACGGTGCATACTTAAGGAAGAACACATTTTATCTTGATATCTAAATGAGGGATCATCTTATAATGCTACCAAAAGCGCCAAACTAGCAATATAAGATGCAAACATCTAATGTGTAAAGTGAGATGATATGGTCCATGCATTTGATCTCTATCATTTGCATCGTGGTGTGATCTCTATCATTCCTTTGTGTGTAAGGCCAAGGTCTATGAAACTTACACATTAAGTGTGTTGTAAGAGTATCTATCATACATCTATTTACAACAATACCATATCAAGACACTAGCCCAGCAACGATCTAAACTAGACGCCTCTAATTTATCCATTGCAAGTTTTACGTGGCTTAGGGCTTTCGGAGATAGAACCAGTCTTACCTACGAACATAGAACCACAACGAGGATAACCAAGTTATTAGCAACTCGTTGTAAATCAGATATTGACTATAGTAGAAGAGACAGACACCCGCCATCCACTTATGCAAAACTAGTTGCATGTCAGTCGTGGAACCGGTCTCATGTGCGATGACATGTAAGGTTGGTCCGGGCCGCTTCATCCCACTATGCCACCAATATCCAAAATACATAGAAGATGCAATGACATGATCATCATCGCCCACATATAAACATATGTGTACTACCCATGCAAAGCACCTACGCATAGATCAGACTCTGATACCACTATTGGGTTCGCAGCATAGAAAACAAAAAATTTCTATGATGAGAACTATACGCCAAGATCTATCTACTAGATACAGAGCAATGGGTGGATATACATCCATAGAGAACTTACCCTCGAAGACAACAGAGTTTTGTTAACGAGTTGGAACTCGTGGATGATGTAGTCGTACGCTTGCCGATCTCAAGATCGTGTGGAAGTCCTAGCGCCGCAAATCAGCAGCGCATCCGTCCTCGCACACACGTTCAAGCCACTGGACAACCTCCACCTCCTCGCTCCAGCGAATCAGCGGAAGCAGCAACTCCTTCCAGACGCAAGGCCACCAGGAACATGTATCTCGCTAATCTGAGACCATGGGGGAATATCTAGAGGGGGAGAGAGATCCTTCACGAGGAGGTGTGCTTTGTGAGGGAGGAGAGGGGGGCCTTTTATAGGAGAGGGGGGCTCCTCCCCTCCCATGGCCGGCGGCCAAGGGGGTTCCCCCACCTCTTCCTAATTCATGTGGTGGAAGCTCCACTCACATCAATTCAAGCTCCACCCAAAATTCCACTCACATGCATTAAATTTCCACAAAATTTAATGCAAATCTCAATTAATAAAACTCTTTTATTTATTTTATTTAGAATTTTGTTAATTACTTTAATTAACAAACATTCACATAAAACCCCTTACAACATTTCAATATCATATGCAGAACCACTTTCTGCAATTTCACCCGAAACAATTCCGGTTTCTATCGAAACAATTCCTGCGCTTTGCAATCCTTTCGTCTGAAACATATGTGCTCCAAAATGGTGTTCGGCAACCCTTAAGTGTGTCATCCTACGGTTCGCGAATAATGCAGACATGATTGAGACTCCTCTTAGATCAATAATCATAAGCGGGACCTAGAGATCCATACTGACTCCTGCACATTCAACAATGACTTCTGTGATCGTGAGAACCTTTAACGCTAGTAACTTAATCCCTTTGTCTTATGATATAATACATGTCCGAGATTTGATCATCGGTATCCAAATACCTAGTTTGATCTCACATCGACATGCACTTTTCTTCTCGTGATATAACATTCTAGTGATCACATCACTTGCTTGCAAGCTATCTCAATGTGATATCACCGAGAGGGCCCAGAGTATATCTATCCGTCATCGGGATTGACAAATTCCACTCTTGATCCATGAGCCTCAATATAACTCCTTCGTAGCACTGAACCCACCTTTATAGTCACCATGTTACGGTGTGACGTTTGATGTTATCAAGATACTCTTCCGGTGTTAGCAATTAACATGATCTCATGGTCTAAGGACTAAGATTACTTCGTATGATGTTATAGCAATATAAACATAATGACTTTGATCGTAATGCTATACTTCGGATGAATGTTCATCACATCATTTCACAAATGCTGTGACCTTGTTATTAACAACATCCAATGTCCATGATCAGGAAACTTTGATCATCTTGTTAATCAACGAGCTAGTCTATAAGAGAGGCATAACTAGGAACCTTTTTGTTTATTAAACACACATGTATTGACGTTTCCTATCAATACAATTATAGCATGCAAAATAAACATCTATCATATACAAGGAATACATAATAACAACTTTATTATTGCCTCTCAGGGCATATTTCCTTCATAGATGCCCCAAGCGTCCTCATGTCGCGAACATAGCCCGGGGAAACCAGGACGAGCCGACATCGAGGGCGACGAACGGCCAGCAAATGTCGTAGCCTGTCTAGGACCATCTGGCTCGAGATCAGAACCCGAATCCCCGCCGTCGCCTGCTGCCATCTACCGCCATTCGTCACGGTCCTCCGGCCACCGCCAGCCACGACACCGCTGTCGACACCGGCCAGATGCGGGCGCTGCCGCCAGTCCCCGCTGAATCGCAACCGAGGTCACTGCCGTCGCTGCCATGCCACCAGGGCTTTGCTCGGTGACGATCCGGGCGGCGACGACGGGTAGGGAGGTCGCGGAAGGGGGGTCGAGGACGGGGAGGAGAGGGGGCCGCTCGGCGCGGCGCGCGCTGGTGCGGGAGAGGTTACTTTGGTTGAAGTGTTTAACGATGAAAAGATTGAGTTTGGCATTGGTCATACTAGGACTCTTGAGGATTTTGAGAAACTCAAAAAGGAACATAAATCCTTAGAGAGTAAATTCTCTAGCCTCTTTGAGTCCCATGAACAACTTTAAAATCGATTGACTCAAGAACAATCAAAGTCTACCTCTATAAATGATGTTGATATGTCTAGTTCCACTAACGCTTGTTACCAGCATGTAAATATTGTTGAGGAGAACAAGGGATTGAAAACCCAACTTGAAAAATGACAAGTAGATAAAAAGGGACTTGGATATGTTATCAAGCCCAAAAAGGAAAATAAGAACAACGGGAAGAAGAACAATGTGAAGATATGCATGGGTAAAGTAAGAGCATGTCTCTAGGCTCTAGCAATGGTCAGAATTCTCTCTAAAAAGAAATCGGATGACACAAGCTCCTGCTGGATAAGGGCGTTAGAACATCGCTTAATCATATTTAATCATCTCAATCGTTGCCTCTCTTGCATGTACTAGTAGTAGTGAATGAATTGGCTACCAGACGGCAGAGTTATGCGGTCCTATCATAACAGAGAAGACAGGAAAAGAAGCACGGAAGTCCATAATTGTCACGCGAAGCTGTCGAGATGGGTGCTTACTAAAAGAAGACAGTCATGTTTTGCCATGTTAATGCTACAGGCCTACAGCCCGATTTTCATCTTTGTAGGTACGGCTTGATGATGTACAGATACATAGTGCAGTATGGGCTTATATGCGCTAAGTTGCTCCCTATAGTTTGATATATATTTGATGATCCATGTATTTATGAATTTGAATCGGCTTCCGGTTTTTTAATAATGCAACCATCTAGCCACGTATAGGAGGAGTGGAGATTTGTGGCTCTTTTTTAAAAAGTTGAAAATTATATTTTGCGTTTTTTTAATAAGTGCAAAATATTAATTTTAAATACATACACACAAAAATACTAAAAGTGTGGATCCATGCATGCATATTTTTAAATCCACAATTTTATAGGTTTTGTTATTTTTGTGTAGCCCATAATATAAAGAATTTAGTGTTACGACTTTGCATATTTGTGGATACAACATTGACTATGTTTAGAGTTGTTTTCATATTATTTGGAACTCGTAAAATATGATATATTTTTTTGAAACGAAGGGAGTACTGAAAATTGGCAGTCAAAGACACTTTCCACGTATCCGAGGGTGTTGCTTGCATTATCATACATTTTTTATTTGTTCGGAGGCAGATATAGTTGTCTTCTTTTTAGAAAATTATTATTTTTCAATAGAAGACCATGCATACAGGCACGCATAGACACGTACGGTTACCTGGATTTTTTTGTAAATCTTACCCTGTAGGCTTCGTAAGAGAAGCCGATTTGAACAAAGGTAGAATATATTATTTTTGACTGCTTTGGTGTATTTCGAGAAGTATTTTGCAAAATATCTTTTATTTCATAAAATATATTGTACTGTAATAGAGATTAATGGTAAAAGTATATTTGAAAGTCTACTAGTATCCAAAACAACAACTTCTATTCTATGGTACATGAGTAGTAACATTTCTAACCTTTTAAATCAAAATCCAATTCAGTAGTAACATTGTTAACCCTTTAACTCAGAATTCAACTCACTAGTAACATTTCTAGCCTTTTAATCAAAATCCAACCCTCCCCAACCTCACTTCATATATAATAACTTGCAAACTAAAAATTACTACTGCTTTTTTGCTAGAATTTCATAATACCAGTACCCCCTTTTTAGACTAAGTGGGGTGCACTTTTATTTAGATTATCTGAATTTACAAACTTCTAGACACAAGTAAGGATTAGTAGCATTGCTCTTATATAGATTATGGATCGGGTGGTCACTATAGGTTTATATTTCACATCATTTTCAAAGTAAGTATATTGTTGGCGGATACTCTACATTTTTTTTGTTTGAAAAATGCTTTTCTTCTAGTTCGTTGTCACATACTTACTTTTGAAATATTTCCCAAAAAAATAAAATATTTGGTGGACGAAGAAACTTAATTATTTGAAAAGGTATATACCAATCCACTAGAATCACAAGAGATTGAGAGTTTACGGCTAATCTAAGAAGCATCCCACTCTATTGGTGCATTTTAATTATAGGATCGGCTCATTTTATCCATAACTAGTCAACTATTACTCGTTCAAGGTTGCAAAAGGTATCACAATACTACTTGAAAACTACGTATAATGTTGTGCTATCTAGATCAGGGCTATACATAGAAATAGAGAATCATGTATAACTTCTAACATGGTGATGGATCGGATGCACGGAAAAAACTTGCATGAAAACCAAAAGGGGTCCTTTCACATCGCATGAAACCCCTTCTGTCTTACTTTTGCCAAACATCATAGTAGATAATTACATCTCTAGCATGACACACATATTGCAAATAGGTAACATAGGCCACAAATAAAATATCTTGTTGTACCAGGTCCCATCTTCCAATGGGGCCGAGAAAAAGACACATCTCGATTTCTTATTGTCGCAATCGGTCATCCTTTCTTTTTAAAGAACATCGTTTATATTTCGGAGTTCCTCATGCATGTAAGCGCCAAGTAAATTTATATATAGGAAGAAAAGAGGACTAAAATGCCAATTCGTCATATTTATTTAAAATTTATATATAGGAAGAAAAGAGGACTAAAGCGCCAAGTAAATTTTAAATTTATTTAAAAGAGCACCTAGGAGGCATTCAACATCGTTCAATGTAGGATTGAATACTACTAGTCAACTATTACGCGTTCAATGTCCTAAAAGGGAATCACAATACTACTTGAACTATTTATAAAGTCGTATTATCTGAAACGGTGCCATACATAGTAAGAGAGAATCATGTGTTACTTCTAAAATGATGATGGACACAAGAAAAAAACTTAAATGAATACCAAAAGTAAGCATCCGGTGAAACTTTTCTATCCATTGTTTACTTTTGCCAAACAGAACATTTCCTATAGATAATTACATCTTTAGATATGGCACACATGTCACACATAGGCAACGTAGGCCACAAATAAAATATCTTGTTGATCCACGTCTCATCTCGCCAATGGGTTTGAGAAAACGACACATCTCTCTTATAGTCACAATCGACATCCTTTTCTTTTTAAAGAACACGGTTTATGTTCGGGGGTTCCTCCTTGCACGTAAACGCCAAGTAAAATTATATAGAATGAAAAGAAGATTAATGTGTTGATTCACCGCATAGAAATTGTATGCATTTCTATTCACAAAGATTCCGAGCCGAAATTCATAAACAAAGAAACATGGAGAAAATGGTGGTAGACACGCACATACTTTGTTTGTCTACAATCCTTGACCTGGAATCCTCATTTACTGATCCTAATCCAATACTACTATTGAAATTAAATTAGTCTTCCACCACAATAACTCAACTACACAAGAGAAAAAGAGAGGTAACGATAGCTCAACAACTAAATTTACTATGGTTTCGTGGTCGCGACCATAATAATCCCATGATGACGACACCAACGTACAGCGACCCAGTAGTAACCCCAAAACGAAAACCAGCGATCCTTCTTAATCCTCACAGATAAACAACCCCGACTCAACTCCCCCGGCACCCAAATCTGCAACTCCAACCTCTCCTCCCCCTCTCTTCCCATTAGCGTGCAGATCTGTCCATCCCGATTTGGATCGCCGCAGATCGGATTTATGCAGTCTTACTGCTGCCAGCGCCAGCCATGCCGTGCAGCTTGGGTGGGGGCGAGAGCTTGAGCAGTCGCGGCGACGAGGAGGACCCGGCCGGCGCTGCGCCGCGGCGGCGGCAATGTCCAGCATGTCGGACTCGGGGGGCGGCGGCCGCGCGGGCGCGGAGCTGATGGCGGAGCAGTTCCACCTCAAGGTGCTCCACGCCGTCCTCGCCGTGCGCTCCCCGCGGCCGCTCGCCGCTCCGGCGACGCCCGCCGCCGCGTCCGCGTCGTTCCGCCGGCGCGACAGGTGGTTCCACCTCCCGCTCCACGACCCGCCACCGCCCCCTTCGGCCGAGCGCCTGGAGGCGCCGCCCCCCGGGGAGCCGCTCGTGGTGGACATCCACCTTGCCCCCGCCGGCAGCGGGGGAGCCGGAGGGGAGGTGGTGGAGAGGTGGACGGTTGCGTGCGAGCCCTGGCCGGACGCTGCGGCGGCGGGCGAGGGGATAGCCGTGAACCGGGCCTACAAGCGGTGCATGACCCTGCTGAGGTCGGTGTACGCCACGCTCCGCCTCCTCCCGGCGTACCGCGTCTTCCATGTCCTTCGCCGTGCCAGCGAGTCCTACAACTATGAGATGGGCTACCGCGTCGGCTCCTTCGCCGTGCCTTTCTCGCGTGACGAGGAGGCTGCCATGCGCTCCCACCGCTTCGTCCCCGTCGACACGCAGCCCGGCCGTCTCGTCGTCTCCGTCCAGTACCTCTCCAGCCTAGCCGGATTCAAACTGGAGATCTCCTCCCTCTCGCCCTCCATGTTGATTCCCAACTACGCGGTCAGCCCAGCAGCTGAGCCCATGCGCGCCTTCCCTGCTTCGCTCACGGAAGCCACGGGCTCTGCTTTCCCACAGTCATATCAGCATCATCAGCGCCCGCACAGCTGGGCGCAGCCTGCTCTCTGGCCCCATGCGCCCACTCAGCAAACGAGATTCTCCCCTCCGCCATTGCATTACGCCTCACCAACACCATCGCCCCCAAACTTTCCCGGTGGGTACCTGCAGTCACCTCTGAGGGGGAGAGGGGAGTCTGCACCGGTGACCATACCTGGTGAGAGAAGGAGCCCCGTGCACCGTCAGAGCATGCTGGACCCAATGCTACCACCGCTATCTCCGAGGAGAGGAGACAAAGGGGCAGCAGGTTCACAAGAGTCGCCATCAGATATCAGCCGGTCATTTGGGAGACTTCGGATGGGGGATCAATATGGGAGCTTGTCACCAGGATCCAAGGTCATTCATTATGGTTTTGACACTTGCTAAATTGATGTTTACTTTAGTACTTATGATTATGCTTTTACATTCAAGATTGGATTTGATAGCCTTTTCAGTTTCACGAAACTAAGGGTATAAGGAATTTCCAACTAAATTTGACTGTTGACTGTACCGGTGGGCTTTAGGCCAGCTTGAACCGATCAATATTAAAATTTACAGCAGTTACAAAATAGCATGTATGTATTGAAACTAGATAACTGGTACCCGACAGGTTGCTCACCTGGTAGCTATTATATGGGGTATAATCAGCTTTGTACTTGGTTGTACTGGTCCTTATACAGCCTAGTAGACCTAGTTTCAATAACTTAGCAGAAAGACAATTGTGAAGTGGAAGTTAGTTAGGGATCATGCCCAATTCTATGTGGAGCCAAAATTTCTTTGTGATTTGTTGCAGAATACCACTTACCCCATTTTTGATCAGTTCCCAATTTGCCATGTCGGACAGAAATGTCACAGGGAGTGCCTAAATTGTAATGATGTCAGACCATACAATTAGTATTGTCAGTGAAGTTTCATGTAGCATTTTTCTAGAGAGTATTTAGAGATTATTAACTGTTCCTTCTCTAAAGTAGTTACGATCACAAATGTTTTCTTGTAAGAAATATATTTTCCAAAATCAAGTTTTCATCCTAAGGTAGTCTGGAATTTAAGTTAACTTTTGTTGTAGAATATTTATTGGACCTTGTAATTTTTTTTTGTGCCCTGTTTAGAGGAAATAGATTTGACCTTCTTAGTGACCTAATGGAATCTTATTTATTGAAACGCTCTTGCACTATTTATGAGAACCGACATATATCATGTTAATTTTATGCCTTGATATTGCTTGACTCCCTCATGTGCAGGGGAAGGACAGTAAGGATGAATCTGGAAGATTCTCTGCACTCTCCTCTTGTGATTCACCTCGGCAAGATGATCTAGATGATGCAGATTATCCTTTCGCCGTGGATGATGTCGATCCACCAAACTCCCGACCTGGGTATGTCTAAATAACTTAAGTAGTTTAATTTGGCAGATCATTTTGCTCTTTCATTTTCACAAGTTCACAAAGGAGAAATAGCTGATTCTTACTAAAAACATATATCTTATCTATGGAGAGCTGGAGCATTTTCATTTATTATGCATCGTGGAAGGGGATTGCATGAAGTCCTCTTTGTTAGTAATAGGATTCGACACAATGGAGTAGTTAGTTACTCAACATTCTAGTTAAATAATGCTAGAGGAGCTTACATCCAATTTTTATTTGTTGGAGCTTGCATTCTTCTAAAGTAGCTCGAAGAGCATTGTTGGTCTTGTCAAAACTCTATAGACAGTGAGAAATAGTACTTCCTCCGCTGGGAAATAAGTGTCACAGATTTGTCTACGTACGCATGTATCTACACACCAAAACACGCGTATCTAGACAAATCTGTGACACTTATTTCTGAACGGAGGGAGTAGTTTCCTGTGGTCTGTGGGCATTTAAAGACCATGGCATGAGCAAAGTGTTTGTCTAATTCTGGAGTTAAAGACCATGGCATGAGAAAATTGGAGTCTGAAGCTGAAATAAATTATCTCTTCAAAACCTCTAAAATTATGAGTAAGCAATTCCATGTTTCAGAAGAAGGTGCCTTGACCTATACTTTTTCAATATGTAGTTCACTATGATGATTTAACAATATTGCTGATGAACAAATTGCGTGTTGTTGCCAATGAACAAATTGTGCGTAATTGCCCATGAACATTGTTGGTCTTGTCAAAACTCTATACACGGTGTGAGTAGTAGTTTACTGTGGCATTTGGGGATTTAAGACCATGGTATGACTGTATGAGCAAACTGTTTGTCGTTTAATTCTGAATTTGAAGACCATGGCATGAGCAAACTTGAGTCAGCAGCTGAAAGAAATATCTCATCCTGTACCTTTTAAATTATGAACATAAGCAAATCATACCATGGTCACCTTTTAAATTATGAACATAAGCAAATCCATGTTACAGAGAGATGCCCCAACATATGCTTTTTAAATACGTAGTTCACTGTAATGATTTAATAGTATTGTCCATGAGCAAATTTTGTGTGATTACCATTTTTAAAAGTTTCTATGTGCAAATTTCAGTTTTTTTAACTTGACTTGCGATCTGAAAAAGGTTTCCTATTTTAGGGTGTGTTCGGTTCGGAAACGAAGTGGAATGGAATGCCATGGTTCCATTCCACTGGAATGGGTTGGTTCCGTTCTTATGTTTGGTTAGAACAAAAAATATGTAATGGAATGGTTCCATCCTATGTTCGGTTGGGCCAAAAAAGTAGAATGGAATGGTTCTATTCTATGTTTGGGTGCATTTAGCAAAAAGGATGGCAAGAGAATAGAGAGAGTGAGAAGGTTTGGGTGGCTTTAGCATAGAGGAACGGGGAGATTCCACCGATTTGGAGGAATGGGTGCATTCTGGATCTAGAGGGAATATTCTCTTTTGAGGAACCACCTCGTTCCATTCCATTTCTCAACTGAACACTAGAACGAATCTCAGGTGTGGAACCATTCCATTACATTCCACTTCATGACATCAACTGAACACACCCAGTAAAAGAAATGTGTGACATTTGATTGTATATCTACTCTCGCTCAATCCAGTTTAACTGGAACTCCTGTGATATATTTTGGTTAAACAAGTTTACTATGGTACAGCTGGTAGTTTTGATGTACTTTATACACGCTTTCCACCATAAAATACTCTATCACACGAGTGGGAGCAGGCATTTGGTGCAAATAAACATAGAGATATTTGTATGCCATTGCGAGTATGAAAGTACACAAGCTCTTTTTTTTCTACACTACTACTGTGATAGACTGATATTCTCAGTTAAAATTGTAGAAGTGACCAATGTACCTGTATGTAGTTACTCTCACATATATTTTTCTCTGCTCAATTCTCATATGGTCAAAATTTCCAAACCACACCAACCCTGTTTCCTTCAAGGAAGTGCCGTGTTTTGGATTTCACTCAGTTTGGGGATTTTGACCAATACGGAAAAATGCAGAAATGTGATAGTAATTACATAGGGTTCCATTGGTCATTTCTAATTCTTATTTTTAATATAGAATACTTGGAACTCTTACGTTGAGGTGTAGATTTTTTTGTTTGAAAAAAAGATGAGCTTTTTGAGTGGCATAAAAACAATCCAATCTGCAATAGCATAAAAAACTATTTTGATGTGTAGCAGTGGGGTCTGTAGTATATACAGGATGATCCCTAGATTCATTTTGAGATGAAAGGTTCTATACCATGGCCAGCCTGTTTGTTAAAGTTATTGCACTGGCTAGCAATTGGAGCATAATTCCTTGTCTCCGGTAGGCTGCTTATGGTGTACACACTAATTTGAAGATCATTCTCTCATGTTCTTTTCCTTATGCTGAGATTGCAAGTAGCTAATTTTGACAAGTCTGTTATGGTCCATATTTCTAGTGCAAGGCATCACATTTGCAAACTTAATTCGTAGTAAGTTAAAATGGACTTTATTATCCATCGTTCTGAATTATAAGTTGTAGGAAACCTGGTGAAGTCTGTCCACGTTTGGTACTGCATGCTTTCAAGGCTTATTATTTCGAGTGGGCGCTGAAAAATAAGGAGGTATTACAAAACCAAGAGAAGGGGATGAGAAAATGATCATGCTATCCTTACTTAAATACTTTGGAAATGTGACAAATACTAGCTGGTGATTTACTACTTGTTGATGCTTGCGGTAGATGACATAAATATGGGTTAACAAGGAAAAACATCAATAAATTTGCATGCATGCCTTGCATTATGAAAACAAGATGTAAAAACTTCCATGCCTTAGGAGAAAGAAAAGAACGGAGTATTATCAGGCCATGCATGGTGCTATAATTTTACATGAACATGCATTTTTTACCCCTGGTGGGCCATACCCCATATTATGTACCACACATCGTGCTTTGAGACTCCCATATTTTATGTCTCTACACTATGCATCATTGTACTCTCCGTTGATGAACTAATGCTTCACAAATCCATTTATATGTACGTTAGACGTTGAAAATGAATTAAGGTAGTCGAATCTGGATCTGGTTTACCTTTGTTTTAGACATTTTGATACTTTAGAGTTGACTTTTGAAGGCGAGCAAGATATGCTAGAATGATAATGACGATAACATGTGAATCTGGAAGCATGAACTGACAATAGATCTAGGGCTGGTATAGCCTGCCGTGGGCAGCCACGCAATCCAATTTTGCTTATATGTTTTCTACGGTTGTCATTGCTCTTTTAATGGTCATGGTTATGTAGTGGCAAATTCTTGAAGGGACTCTGCAGCATGCAGGACTCCCCTCTGCCATCTGATATTTGCCTCATACAGCTTCCTACATTACGAGATATTTTGGATCTACATGTCCACATCTTGATGTACCTGCTCCTCTGATTCAACTAACGCAAGCTCATTGATACAGGAGCAGTGATGGAAGGGAAGCTGGAGATCAGGCAGGCTCATCATCCCATAAATCACAAGATGCGGCAGTCGGCTCTCTGGTTCATTTGCTGAGAACCGCACGCCCGCTGCGAGATTCTAGCTATTCGTCTCAGTCAGGGGCTGAGTCTAACGCCACAGCCTCGACCAGTTCTGCCATCTCTCGCAGGACATCTGATGCCCTTGAGGAGCTCCAGTCTTTTAAAGCAATCAGGGAGAGACTGCTGTCCGGGAGCAGAGCAAAAGATCGTCAGTCGCCGGAAAAACCATAGCACCGTCCTTGTTTCTCTTGACTTCATCGCTTGAGATCCCTACGACGGAACGTGCTGTGCAGTGAGCCCAGCGATGTTCTGTCGAGGCGTTTGTGTATATAACTGATGAATTGATGCTTTTTAGTTGAAGATAAGATACAGGCCCCGATTGATATTCAGCGAGGGAATCTCATCATTCTTGAACTCTTAGGAGGATTGCTGTCCGCAGCTGTGTTTATACCGCTCTTGTATACTCGCGAAGTAACACGTAGGTGGGAGCCTTGGCTGAACCTAGTGCTCTTGTGTTGTGTGCGTGTGTAAATTATGTAACTATACTGAACCCGACTGTTCATTGGACATCAATGTTGATTAGTAATCGCCATTCAGAAGTCTGCTCCTAATTTTTATCTGGTGTTTTTGTTTTGATATGAGAAGCGGTCGATTTGCATTCAAATGATTTGTGAGTGGCATTGCTATTGCCAATCGGAAAGCTTTGCAGCTTGCACAACCTTCAGGTTTTACTATTAGCACATTGTATGTTCCTTGTCTGAAGTGTCAGCTAGCCGGCCCTTAATCTGCCGATGCGATGGTATGGAAGTTTTCATCCGTTCCATGGAAAAAGGGAAACGGGAGAAAATGTGAAAACATAAATAAATTTGTGGAAAGGAAACAAAAACGGATTTTTCTTGTAGAATCAGAAATGACAGTACAAAGTTAAGTACTGCTCGCCCTTCAGATGGCTGTGCCTATTTTCTCTCTACTCCTTTTGTTTTGATCCGACGACTTGTGGATTTGCAGTCTTTAGAAACATCATCTGCTGCCGTGTGAGTGGCACTGCTTACAAGCTGTCAATGTCGCTAGAAACCAGGTTTCAAATCGTTTAATCTGTTTTTTTTGTGTCTTTCAAAATGGTGAGGCGATGGCTACTTCCTGAAGTCAGTATAAGGTCCTCTCCGTCCTAGTCGCGCTCCGGTGGTGTGTTCTGCACCGACGGAGGACGCGTGAAGTCGTGTGTCCGGCCGATATACTAGGATCTGGTTGGTTTTCGTGTTAGTTGGTGCTATTCCAGGTCAGTCTCTTCCAATCTACGGATATCATCATTGGCGACGGTTGCTGCTCTAGTGTGCTGGTTCTTTGGAGCCTTAGCACGACGACTCCCTGTCTGTCTACTTCAACAGCTCTACTACGACAAGCTTTGTCCGGCTCCGGCGATGGAGGGGTGAGGACGGTGGCGCGCCTTCGGCTCGTGCTAGTGTTTGTAGTCGTCGTTAGGTCGGCCATCAACCTATTTGTAATTTTTATTACTTTTAGATTTTTTTTACTACTATTGATGATTATTAATAGATAGGTGGAATTTCGCAAAAAAAAAATTGTCATGCACCAAAAAAAGTTTTTGAAACAATAAATTGTTTTCCTTAAAAACAATGATATGCTTTCCTGAAATTCTAAACTTCGTAACATTCTTCATATTGATTCTATTGGTTTACATTGTAAGATTCCGTCGCATCTTTTCGCTTGTCCACCAGATCAATCTCAGAAAAAAGGCTAAACGCAGTTTTTTCTTCCAGACATGGCCGACACAGACGAGAACATCGTCCATTCGCTCGACTGGATTTGTTTGGGCTAGGCTGGGCCGCAAGAACTCTATCCTGCATGCGACCAGTGTGCATCAATGGCGGGTTCCAAATCCTGCACAGTGGACGGGCTTCTTTTTTTTGCAAAGAAACGACGAGCACAAATGGACCTATCTGTTGGATACTGTTTCAGACAAATCACTAATTCCTTCAGATTCTCAAAAAAATTGAACTGCTCATATGCTGGTTCTCGTGAAAATCTTTGCGTTTGCGTAGGCCGCCAGTCTGACAGGTATTTTTTCGAAAATTCCACCGATCTATTAATAATCATCAACAGTGATACAAAGATGCCTAAAAGTAAAAAAAATTACAGTTATATCGATGGACCACTTAGTGAAGACTACAAACAATAGCACGAGTCGAAGGCGCGCCGCCATCTTCGCCCCTCCATCACCGGAGCCGGGCAAAGTTTATCGTAGTAGAGCTTATTGTAGTAGACATACGTGAAGCCGTCGTGCTAAGGTCTCAAAGAACTGACGCACTAAAGCAGCAACCATCGCCAATGATGAGAAAAAGACTGACATGAAATTAACACAAAAAACGACTAGATCCCAGGATATCAGCGGACGCACGACTCCACACGCTCTCCATCAACGGTAGGCGCACCACCGGAGCGAGGCTAGATCACGGAGAACTTTATTCTAACTTCAGGATGTAGCCGTTGCCTTAACATACTGAAAATACATGAAAAACAGTCTAAGTGAAGAACAAAAACCTACCGCCAGTGAGAGGCCATGGTCCACCACACCGCCAATACCCTTAGCCCATCGAAAGCGGAACGGACCGACGGAGGGAAGAAACCCTAGATGTGTTTTTTCAGCTGCCGCCTCTCGCCTCCTGGGAGCAGCCGCACAAACCGGTTCGATCGGCCAGTCTGACGTTGATTTGTGAGCTAAATACACCACCAGTCTCAATAGTTGTCTAGGATGTGCAAATTAGTCCACTACTTGCAAAATGGGGTCAAGTAGTCCCAAAAGTTGCAAACGGATGCAAAACTAGTCCCAGATGCCTCTAGGCCCACCTGTCAGAGGGATCGTATATAAAAATGCAAAGTCGTTGGGGTTTTAACCCTGACGTCTACCCACTACAAAAGACAATGCATATTGATTCTTTAGAGCAGGAGCAATAATACAGCCTCATGCCGGCTATACACTCATGCCACATCATCTAAAGCTTTCGTAAACATCTATCCATACAATAAGCAAGTTATTAAATTGGTTATACTAAGTATTTAAATATTAAATGTTTGCAGGTTGCGGCTGGTTACATGAAAGACTCAAGGGATGCTAGCCACGGGCTCTATCGCCCACGCACCAGTTGGGCTGCAGCTTTTGGGTTGGCGTGCTGTCGCCCAGCCGTAGAAGTAGCGCCGGCTCTTTTCTCTTACCTCTTTTCTCTCTCTTTCAGCTAGATGTTTGGCAATATAAAATTGCTTACAGCCCGCTGAGTAGAACTTATTGTACTTACTTTTATAGTCCAAAAGAAATTATACCTGCATACAAACAACGCACCGATTGGCCAGTCCGTGCCGTCTAAAGCAACTACGCCTGTACCTGCACAGCACATCCGAAGTCCACACATGAACTTCGAACAAAAGAATATAAACACACAACCCCTTGAGAAATCAAATAAGTAAAACTGTTCATTTTGAAGTTTTTCTTTGGATGTAAAGATATTGTGGCAAATTACACAATGGCTGGTGGTCGATGAAATTTAAATTATCAAAACATACACAAAGCGGAAGTGATATACTCTAATCACAAGGAACATGTTGTAATGTCAAATCTGATTTATTTCTAGCCGCAAAAAAACACTGCCCTATTTTGCAGTGCGAAAGTAATCCATAAAGTTTTGGGCAGAAGATCATGTGAAGTGGGGACATGCCAACAACAACTCATGACCACCCTCGCATACGATTCAAAATTGCTTCTCAAGCTTATATACCATTGAAAAGTTCAAAACGATTCAAAATTGCTTCTCAAGCTTATATACCATTGAAAAGTTCAAAGCTGACGCTATATAAGAGAGTTGCTAAAATTATGACATACTACAATCTATTACGTAACTTTCCCGACCACAACCAGCGGGTTGGCCTAGAACCTGTCGAGCCTGATGAACTGCTAGACGTAGACGAGCATGGCCTGGACAAGCCGCACCAGAGATCGAACACGCACGACACGTCGATGCCAAGGACACCGAGAACCTCTTCGCGCCGCGGCGAGCCGGATCTGCGTGGCGGGTAAGTGGATGACTGTGTATTGGGAAGAAAGACAACGATGCAAAGGCATGGTCCACACAGTCCGTCGTGGCCATGAGTGGGACGGTGACGACACACTTGATACATGCAGGCGTGGTTTGATGCATGCAAGTAGCTCACACATGCTCGACGGGTGCATGATATAGGCAATGTACCTCACATATGTAAGGCCACCCGCGGTTACAAGGTGCCCAAGGGTGACATGCCAACTGGATCATGCAGACGTGAGATAATAAAGATTGAACTGCACAAAGTAAGTTGATTTGTAGTGGTTTGATACGTGTGTAGCCAAGTTGGAGGTCCAAGGTTCAACCCCAGCGATTTTTCATTTTTAGGTACGTCTTTCCTCCCTCTGCCATGTGGGCCTAGAAAGTAAGAAAATAATACTGTCACATGTGCAAAACAAAAATATGTAGTGGCGTTTTTGCAAAAAAAAACTCAGTGCCACGTGTCCCCAGACATCTGGGACTAGTTCTGCACCCTTTCGTAATTTTTGGCACTACTTAACCTATTTTGCAAGTAGTGGGACTCACTAAAGATTTTTTATTTTTAGGTACGTCTTTCCTCCCTTCGCCATGTGGGCCTAGACAGTAAGAAAATAATACTGTCACAAGTGCAAAACAAAAATATGTAGTGGTGTTTTTGCAAAAAACTCAGCGCCACGTGTCCGCAGCGGTGGCATCTAGGACTAGTTTTGCACCCTTTTGCAACTTTTGGGAATATTAACCTAATTCTGCAAGTAGTAGGACTAGTTTGTACATCCTACACAACTATTGGGACGGGTGATGTATTTAGCTCTTGATTTGTCAATTAGCTTGTCCGCCCTCGAAACATTTTTAAAAGATCAAGAGAGCCCCTGAAAGAGGAGCACCAGTTCCGTTAAACTCGAATGAAACGAACAACGTACAAGTTCACAAGCTTACAAAGAAAGTAAAACAACAGGGAGCTAATCCTAGCCGAAACGTTTTTGACCTAGCGCTCTGGCGATAGCCGAGGCGACTAGGGTTTTGTTCCTCCGCCTCCGACTCTGATCGGGGTGGAGTTTCTCCAGTGTTCTGATTGAATTACCCGGTCTCCCAGGGTTCTTGGCTGGCTCGGCTCCACTCGTATGTGGTCCTTCCGGCCTCGTTTGTTCAGGAAAGGGTTTAGGGTTTGGTTGCGTACTGATCCGATGTCGTCGTCTTCCGCAAACTCGGCAACATTGCCGATCGGATCGGGGGAGAAGAAGGATGAAGAGATTGATGATTTGCTGCTAAGGTTTGGAATTGAAGATGATGAATTTGATGACCTGGTGTTCGAGGAAGAAGAAGGAGCTCCAAAAGAGGGAATCAAGTGGATGGCGTTGGAAAGGGTGCATATTACAAATATCTTTAGCCCCTTGACGTTTGAGCAGAACATGCGTCAGGCTTGGAGCCCGGCAAGGGAGGTGCAGTTTCAATATCTAGAGGGGAATCTGTTCACTATCCAATGTTTCTGCCTAGGAGATTGGTTGAAAGTGGAGAAGGGGACCCTGGCTGTTTAGGCAATCCGTGGTTTGCATTGAACCTTATGATGGACTCTTGCCGACTGACTCAGTTGATCTTAATTACTTTACTACATGGATCCAGATCCACAAGATCCCTGTTGGGTACTGGAAAAAACCCTACTGACGAATCTTACCAAGAAGATAGGAGAGGTAGTAGAAGTACAAACAAACGTGCAGGGTGCTGGTAACTTTGTGCGGGTGCGGGTTAATATGGACGTTCGTAAAGCTCTGGGCAGATTTGTTTCAATGTCGAGAAGGGGTCAGAGGGAAATATATCAAATCAAATATGAAAATATGCCAAGGTTTTGTGGCGCATGTGGTTTTATTGGCCATATGAACTTGGAGTGTGGAACAGGTGAGCACAACATTGATTCCCTCAAATGGGGGGACTGGCTTAAAGCTGACTGGGATTCTTGGTTCCGAAGTGCCCCGGTGGGTGGCCGTGGAGGGGGAAGAGGTGGACGTGGAGGTCGCTTCAGCAACCCCTCTAGAGATGGTCGCGGGGGTGCTCCGCCTGGCAGGGGTGGTTTCCAGACGAACTAGAGGCACAATGAACGACAGGGGATGTATACGAGGATGCCTAACGATGAATCGTTGAAAGATACTGCTACTAGTCCGGTGAAAAACAAGGATATGGATGTTGATAATGAAGGAAAATCGAGCTCCGGTGCTAAACGTGGGCTGGTGAATGAGTTTGATAAGGAACTTCTACGGGATTATGATACTATGATGAATGCAAGCCCACTCGCAATGATAACTGATGGGGTCGAGACCCCGATGGATGAACAAAATCTAGCTAAGGAGGTGCAAAGTAATAAACGCTCAAAGAAGAGTGGAGTTAACTCCTCTTCATTAGGATCGGCGGGCTCCCGTGAGGGGCCTGTCTGGGAGCAATGTAGATATTATCTCTCAACTGTCAGGGCTTGGGTAATGCCCCGACAGTTCTTGCGCTTCAGGATCTTCAGAGGCGTGTTAACCCCGAGGTGATGTTCTTGTCGGAGACACATCTCGATACTTATCCGGCAAAATGCTTACGAAGGAAATTGAAGATGGACCATCAAATTGTTAATCCCAGTACTAACAGGAGCGGTGGAGTTATTCTTTTTTGGAAGCGATAAGTGGTGATCCAACAAATATTTTCAGCTCCTAAGTATATTGATGTTAAAATTTTAGAGGGATCAAATAATACGTGGAGGTTTACTAGCATCTATGGCAAACCTAGGTGGCAGGACAAATACAAAACATGGGATAAATTGAGAGAGCTAAAAGGCCAATATGACCTACCGTGGGTGGTCATGGGAGATTTCAACGAGATAATGTTTTCTAGTGAAAAAGATGGTGGCATGACCAGGCCCAATAGCTATATGCATGCTTTTCAGAGTGCTCTGGATGATTGTGAATTGGAGGACCTTGGGTTCTCGGGGGACAATTATACCTAGAAGAGAGGGAGGATCCGTGAGAGACTTGATAGGGCTGTGGCGTCAAGTTTCTGGTCGGTACAACACCCGGGAGAGGTGGTGCAGCACCTAGGATACATTAAATCGGACCACAGACCGATTCTTCTAGATACGGATTACAAGAATGTTGAGGGCCAAGACCATCCAGGGCCGAAGCGCTTTGAGGCGAAGTGGCTCAAAGAAAAAAACTTCCGAGATGTGGTTCTACATGCTTGGAATGCGACATCACTTGCGATACCGCATGGGTCGGTGTTAATGAAACTTGGGCACATGCATGGAGCCTTGCATGAGTGGTACCGGAGGGTCTTGAAGCAACCTAAAAGGAGACTCAGGACTGCACAACGGGAGTTTGAAAAGACTGTCAGCGGAATTATCAACGATGAAAGTGAAGCAAAAGCAAAAGAAATGGCTGAGGTGATTGAGATGTTACTTGAGCAAGAAGAGGTTCGATGGCTCCAACGATCAAGAGCTAACTGGATGCAGCAGGGAGATCGTAATACCTCGTTCTTCCATAATTTCGCTTCGGCACCTCGGAAAAAAAACTATATCAAAAAATTGAAAAACAATGACGATTATTGGATTGAAGGTACGGAATCACTAAAGCCCTTAGTATTTCAGTATTTCTCTAATTGTTTACATCTGAGGTGCAGGGCATTGATCCTAACATTAGAGAAGATCCGTCTGAAAGTTACTAATGATATGAACTTAAAGTTGTTGGCCCCTTTTTCATCTGAGGATGTCAAGAAGGCCATGTTTAGCATTGGAGACTTTAAGGCGCCAGGGCCTGATGGTCTCCATGCGGTTTTCTATAAGAAATTCCGGGATATCTGTAGAGACTAGGTAACTGGAGAGGTGCTGCATGCGCTAAATACAAGCACTATCCCAAAAGGATGGAATGATACTACTGTGGTTCTAATTCCAAAAACTGAGGACCCAGAGCGGATCACTCAGTTTCGTCCCATAAGCCTTTGCAATGTTATATACAAAATTATCTCGAAGATGCTTGCTTTGAGACTAAAGAGTGTTCTTCCGGAGGTCATTTCCCCTATGCAGAGTGCGTTTGTGCCTGGACGCCTCATTACTGACAACGTGCTGGTTTCTTATGAGAGTGTACATGCTATCAACAATAAAAGGAAAGGAGCAATTGGTTCTTGTGCAATAAAATTAGATATGCATAAGGCTTATGATAGAGTGGAGTGGGTTTTCTTAGAGAACATGATGAGAAGACTGGGTTTTGATGAGATATGGATACGCCTTTTGATGGCGTGTGTTACCTCGGTTCGATATCAAGTGAGATTTAATTCTGAGGAGACTGATATGTTTGTTCCTACTAGAGGGCTCCGTCAAGGGGACCCTCTTTCCCCTTATTTGCTCCTTCTATGTGCGGAAGGTCTTTCAAGTTTGTTGTTGCATGAAGAAGAAGTTGGTGGCATTGATGGGATACGGGTGTGCAGAAATGCATCGTCAGTTTCACACCTCTTATTTGCTGACGATTCCCTAATTCTCATGAGGGTGGATATGAACAATGCAACTTCCCTGCGACAAGTCTTGGATTCCTATTGTGCAAACTCGGGACAACTGGTGAGTTTGGCTAAGTCAAGCATATTTTTCTCGCCTAATACCAATGTTGTTGTGAGAGCTGAGATTTGTGATATCTTACACATTGACAATGAGGCTTTATCAGATAAGTATTTGGGTCTCCCTGCAATTGTGGGAGCTGATAAGAGTGAGTGTTTTGAGCATTTTATTGAGAGGATTATTTAGCGCATCAATGGGTGGAAGGAAAAGCACCTCTCTATTGGGGGTAAGGAAATTCTGATTAAGGCTGTTGCACAAGCCATTCCTGATTATGCAATGTCAGTTTTTCAAATCCCCTTAGGTGTATGCAAAAGGATGATGAAGGCTATTGCAAAATTCTGGTGGGGTGATGTTGATAATAGCAATAAGATGCATTGGTATGCTTGGTGGAAGCTTTGCTTTCCCAAAAGTGAAGGAGGGATGGGTTTCAGAGATTTCAAATCTTTTAATCTTGCTATGTTAGCAAAACAGGCGTGGAGACTCATCACAACACCAGAGTCTCTCTGTGCACAGGTTTTAAGGTCTAAGTATTATCCTAGTGGTGATATTCTAAAGGCTGGTCCGAAAGCTGGGGCCTTTTTTACTTGGCAAAGCATTCTAGCGGGACTAACAACTTTTAAAAGAGGATACATCTGGAGGGTTGGTAATGGAGAAAGTATTAATATTTGGAGTGACCCATGGCTAGCGAGCAGCCCTACAAGGAAGGTGGTGACACCGCGAGGAGGTACGCTGTTGACTAAAGTGTGTGAATTAAGGGACCCTCACTCGGGTCAGTGGGATGAAGACCTTATCAGATCTTTATTCCTTACGGTGGATGCTAATAGGATTCTGCAGATTCCGATTAATAATTAAGGATTTGAGGACTTCATTGCATGGAATCATACGTCTCATGGTAGATATACGGTGAGGTCTGGGTATCACTTGCAATGGCACCACACGTTTGGACCATCGGCGGGTCAAATTTCTATCCCGGGAACTTCTGCTTCTAATCCTATTTGGAAGATTCTTTGGAAGCTTAAAATCCCAAGTAAGCTTAAATTTTTCTGTTGGCGTGCCCTGCATGGGATAATCCCCCTCAAGTCGATCCTGGTCAATCGACATATCGGTGAGGAGGGGGGTTGCCCGATTTGTGCCCAAGGACCGGAAGATGTGAGGCATTTGCTATTCTTGTGCCCAACTGCTATTGACATGTGGCAGTCCCTGGGACTATATGATCGGATCTCTGAAGCTATGGCAAACGAATTGTCGGGCTCGGTCATTTTGGAGTGCTTGCTGTGGCAAGAAAATACCGACCATATGTTAAATGTTGGACGACGAGAGCTGATTGCTGTAACAGCCTGGTACTTATGGTGGATGAGACGGAGGAGGACACATGGTGAGCATGTCCCTTCATTATTCTCCTGTAAGTTTTCTGTATTATCTATTGTTGCCAATAACTCAAAAGGAGCCATGCCAACCAACGCTGCAATAGACGTTTCCTGAAAGCGCCCTGAAACAAGGTATGTCAAAGTTAATGTTGATGCATCATTTCATGTGGATTCTTATTCGGGCGCGGTTGGTGCGGTGTTACGGGACTACCAAGGGAAATTTGTAGCTGCTTCTTGCAAATATATTTCTAATATTTCATCAACCTCAATGGCGGAAGCGGTAGCGATGAAGGAAGGTCTCAGTTTGGCAAACAAATTGGGCTGTCATAATCTAATAGCTGAGGGTGATTCAACGGAGGTAATAGAAGCCTGTTCTTCTCAAGATACCTGGTGAACAGGATCAGCGGCTATTTACGCGGATTGTCTTGACATTTGCTCATCAATTGGCAATGTTATTTTTAGCCAATGTCCGAGGGAGGCGAACAAGGCGGCACATGAGATAGCTAGCTTTTGCTTCAATGCCAAAATTATTTGTAATTGGGACGATGAGCCCCCTAGCTTTCTCTTAGATAAACTTATAAACGATGTAATGATTGTTTGAAAGGTTGCAAGTTTCAGACGTACTCTTTTTCCTTACCGGGGTACCTAAGGGGACTGGAAGATCTTAATGAGGCGGCTTGCGGGCCTAATATATAATGTTTTCCCTCAAAAAAAAAGTAAAACAACAGGTCACTTTGCATGAATCAGACTAAGGCAAAAAAATATATCATTAGGCCTTGTTCGTTTAATCCCACGAAGGGTTGGATTCGTCTGGATTGACTTGGATTTAGGCCCGCATCCCGATTTTCCAGCCCCGCAATGATTTTTTCCAACCCACATTGCACTGTTCGCTTACACCTAGAGTGGATTTTCTGGCCAACATATCCAGGCCATCTCTATTGACTTCACTTGGAAAAAAATTATCGCCACCTGATATCTGCAACCATACGAGCGAGTGACGAGTGACGCTTTCAGTAGCGCAGGCCGGATCGCACATGCAACGCATGGATTAACAGAACGGCTGGGAACTTAAAAAAAATATGACAAATGGATTAACGAGTTCATTTGGGTTTGGGTGAACGTATGGATCAACCAAATCCATACATGCATCTCTTCCAGATCTAAATTTAATCCCAACAAAACGAACGAGGCCTTAGCAGGCTAAACTCCGGGGAAAGGATTTCTATCTAGCGCTACAATAGATTTGCAATGGATAATCCAGCCTCGCGACCAGCGGAAAGGTATTGCCCGCAGATAGCTGGAGGGCCGCTCGAGTGTCTTCAGCTTGCACTAGGTCCGTTTTAGAGCATCTCTAACAGATACCGCATCCCGCGGTATTGCAAAATATGGACGTGGTAAACTGGGAACCTGGTTTGCTGTGCGAGAAAGGGTGAGACAGATCAGATGTCGTATATTGAACCGCAAAATAAAATATTCTATTTTACGGTTTAGTTTTGCTGTATCTGTTCCACCCCGTCTAGCACACTGCAAAATAACATATACTGTAGATCCAATTATGCAAACCAATAGTTCAAACCAATAGGAAAATTTCAAAGTTTTACAACAACAGGCAGATACAATAGCATGAATGAACGGAAAATGAACATGTAGGCTTCCTGATGATCAACTCCACCATTCGCAGCAGCACTCGCAGCAGCTCGTCGAGCTTGCCTTGCCTCGAGGATCTCCCTCGTTCGATCTTCCCACCACTCTTTTCTGATCGGATCCATCTTTTCAGGGTCCATGGTCATCACTCGTGTTTCGTCGGCAATTGCAGTTGCTCTAGCTTTTTCCTCTTCGAGACGGATCCTCCTCTCCTCAAAATCAGCTTTGCGCTTCTCATCTTCACGAGTTGCAAGCGACATTTGCAGTTTTGTCTCTTCTCTCTTGTCAGCCATCTTGAGCTTGGTTTCTATTTTTTGTTGTGCCACTAGAAACTTGTGCTTCATCATTCATCAATCTTGTCCCTCAGCCTTTCGTGCTCAACCTTTCTCTTGATCTCTTCTTTCACCTTCTTCGCACCATATGGCGTTTTTCTTTTTGGTTTGGGTTCTTCGTCTTCCTCCTCGTCATCTTCCTCCAAGTTTATGGTAGCGCCATTTCTAGAAGGTGGTGCCTCTCGATCTCGTACCCTCCACTTCTCATTGTCCTTGAGAAATTCCTAGCAGTGATGCAAAGCAAATGGTTTGTTCCTCGATATGGCCATGTCTCTGTACCTAAGTTGGGCAACACTGTCATAGTCGTCAATGTTGGCCCCGCTAGGCGGGTGAGTCTTGACTTGGTCGTAGGCGGAACTCTATCGACTGCAAGATTGTTTGATCGTATCCCACCTACCTTGGAGAGATCTCAATGTGCGAGTGCTTTCCTTCGGCACTTTCTTGAAAAAATGTCATCAATCCGCTGCCAATACTTCTTCCGGGACTGGTCTGTTCCGGTGACAGCATCCATGGACACACCTTCCCAAGCCCGGATCAATGTCGTGTCTTCGTCCATGGTGTAGTTTGCCGACCTCTTCGATTTTACCTTATCTTGAGCAGCATTGGAGGCCTCCTTGTCCACCTCTTCTAGTTCATCGTCTTCCCACTCATCGGTCTCACGCACTCCTTGCTCCCCATGACCCTCTCCTTCACCCTCGTGGGTAACACTATGAGTAGGCTTGTCAGGTAGGGGCGGGCCTCCGTTGACATTCACTGCCACGTCATTCATCATGTCAACGAACAAACACGGAACCGACAGAAAATCCTCGCTACGAATACCAGAATTTTATGGTCATTTTTAGGCAACAAAATTCTAGGCGATATGTGCAACAAATTTAGGGTGAATTTGACCGCAATCAGATCAGCACGGGACCACATACCTTCCAGGAACAGGGGCGAATTGGGTGGGTGGACGAGGGGCAACCGCCATCACCGGCGTACACGCAGAGAGGGGCTTCTGGCTCACGGGTTTCTTGGACTTTGGGATGGAGGGCGCCATGTATCCGCTGATTTTCTTCTGACCGCAGGAGGGACGTAGGCCAGTCGAACCACCGGCAGCACAGGGCTGTGCTCCTAGTCGCCTCCTCGCCAGTTTCGCCACCGGCGCAAGCGCAAGGCTGGCATCGATGGCATCCATGATGGGAGGGGTTGCTAGCACGGATTCCACCATGGAATCGGTGGGAAGAGGCCGGGGAGTGCTCATGTCGGTGGGGGTAGGAGGCGGTGCGGTGGGGAAAGGCTACATGCGCGAGGACGACGAGATCGGAAAATGGTGGCGGCGGCGGGAGCGGAAATGTCCCTCGCGCCAAGCGAAAGTGAGGATGCGGTTCCCTGCATCGGTAGCATTCGGTACGGGAAATATGCGGCACCGAAGCGATGATTTGCGGGAAATCGTAAAAAAAAATCGGATGCCATACGGTTTAGGATATCTGGAATGGCCACTTTTTCCGCCTCGTATCGCAAACTGGCGGTTATTTTGCGGTACGAGGCGAGATGCAGTATCTACTAGAGATGCTCTTATGGGATGTAGCTGCCCATAAATGGATTCATAATGGTGTGATTGGAGTGGTCATGGAGGCAACTGCTTTGTCAGCTGAAGACAGTGTAGAAGGTGCGATGAGCAATGCCTTAGGCAGATGATCTCCCAGAGATCCAACGACCAGCTATCAGCTACAGCTCCCCGTTTCATCTCCACTGGATTCCACGGGGCGCTCTCAGCACCTAACACACCAATTTGGAGAACATGTCAATTTGTGACAGCATCATTGACTTGAAAAGCGGTCTCCACTTTTTGCGAGTCCAGGCCCCAAACCCGCTCGAAAGAAATCCAAGTTTGGAGATCAAATACCAAAGCATTATGACTTTTCCACAAGCTCCAAATAATGGCAGCACAAATGGTATTTCAGGCAGAATGCTTTTTATTTGCAATGCAACAAGTAATCTAGGCATAACTGAATGTCAAAAAAATCAGAGACAAACTTTCAAATGTTTGTTGCCATAGCACAACCAAAAAACATATGATCTATAGATTCATCCTCAATACAGAAAATACAATTGATAGGTGTTCCGAGGTTTATTTTCAGCAGGTTATCTCTTGTCATTAGCTTGTTGTTAGATAATAACCAGAGAAATATGTGAATGGGGAACCACCAAGGCCCAAATGGCCAGGATCTCTAAGGAGGAAGCTTGGTACCTTTGCGCGGCGGGAACAAATTTTGGCTGCTTGTTATTGTTACTCCAAGTTAGGTCTGCTCCGCCTGGGTGCTAAGGTAGCGTCGGGATGTAGTGGATCTATGAGGAGTAGTGGAGAAGATCTGCCTTGGAGTTATGAAGCCAATCTTTTCTGTAATCCAAATCAGAAGTTGTTTGCCAGCCGATTATCCTGTCCAAATCGAGGCCATCAAGCTTGCCGGCGAGATCCTTCTTCAACCTCCATTGAGAGGCCCAGCTATTACAGAGGCGGTTTGGAAGAAGGATCTGATTGCTTTCTTCTGAATAGCTGTAGGGTCCTTATTGTAAAGCGTATGGGCATGGTTGTATTTCCCTATCTTCTAAGGTCATGCGTGAAAATCTGTAACTCCTTCGTTTTATTTAAATGTATGGCTTACAACCCCTTCTGGGGCTCTCCTTTTCAAAAAAACCAAGGCCCAAATAGTTGGAATATAAATGAGAGTAACTCCTCTAAAACTAATGATGTTGTAACAGGAGCTAGTGGAGTATTGGCCAATGGTGTTGTACACCCATATAAGAGAATCACGGTCATCGGTGAAAGAAATGCTCCTAGCCACTTGCTCTTTTTCATTTTTTCTTGGAGGACGGAGCTAAAATTTCTCCTAAAGGAAAGTTTCAAATTGACTCCATCCCAGATTTGTCTAATAGTGGCTAGTTGCTCGTTGCAAATAGTGTAGATGTGCTAGAATTGGACTGAGAGGGGGGAGTGCCAAACTAGTTGTCCTCCCAGAACTTGATTTTTTCCACATCACCCACTACCCATATGTACACAAACATAACAGAATTTACTGCCCACAAGAAATCTTTAAATAATCTGGAAGAAGTAGTGCCTTTACAGGAAAAAATTAGGATTGTTGGTATCATATTTGGCATCAATGATTTTCTTCCACAGATTATCACCACTACAGGAGTATCTTTTCAGTTAAGAAGCCAAAAGGCAAATATTAACATATCTAAGACAAGGAATACTCAAACCCCTTGAGATTTGGGAATTCAGACCAAGTTCTAGTTAGCTACATGTAGTTTCCTTTTGTCTTTATCCATAGATAGTTATCCAGTTGGGAGTTGATCAAATATAGATCCCACTTTGGGATACTGAAAAGGAAAGCAAATATATGGGGTTGCTTGCAAGGTAGGTTTCGATAAAAGTGACCCTATGTTATGGGTCCCTTATGGGATTAACCCTTGGGTGGCTCGATCTTCACAGATTTGATGCGGGGAGTGAGGGGAAACTCGATGAACACGATGAATGCAACTCTAATGCAAGGTAAAGATACAAACACACACCAAAACACACCCGATTTGATTTGCTCCCGTTGGTTCTAACAACCAATCCAATAGAATCCTCGTCGAGAGACCTTGAAGTAGAATCACCAAAGGAGAGATTGGCAAGCAGATGATATAATACAAATCAAGGAGAGAGTAGCAACCAAGTATAATCCCAAAGGGGAGAGACTAAGCACTACTAGAATCCTTGACAAGGAGAGACCAAACACTTGAGGAGGGTCTTGACAACTTGGAGAAGGGCACCGACTCCAAGGCCTTATACAACTCATAGATAACTATTGATAGGGGGTTCCCATCATGGGTAGGCACATGCCTTAATTCATATTCAACTCTAGGGTTTCAAGAAGGTAGTAGGGGCACATATATATAGGACAACCACGAGCTAGTGGTATTTTAGGCATAAAAGGGAGTTTGGGGGCGTTACTTGGGCCAGGCCCAACTCAAGGCGTGCATGTTTGTTTCACTTGCACCGGAGACTCCGGGGTGGAGGGGTCGGAGACTCCGGGGTTGTCTTCGGTCTCCGGGCCAGACTCCAGGGTGGAAGATAGGGAGTTCCAGGCGCTATTCTGGAGTATAGTCCAGAGTCCTTGGGGTGACGGGTTGAAGGCTCTAGGGTCCAAGGCCGGAGACTCCGGCCTTGGTTCAACAACTTCTTGCGTCTTCTCTTCCAGGCTTCTTTCTTGGTGGTCTTGGATCCAGGGTCATCCTTGCCTCCTCCTCTTGGCATCATGGTCATGGGCCTAGTCATACGATCGTCATTTGTCTCAAGCGGGATTCCATTCACATGATAGCCAACGGAAGGTAAGAGATGGAAGGAATTCACCTTTGTAGGTGTGGTTGGTGTAGCATGATGTGGACCAATGGAGATTGCCATATGTTGCATTGCATCATCTCCTCCCGCTTGAAAACGAGTCGACCTCAACAATGTTCTTTCATCATGCAAGGAAGGAGGTGTGCTCTTGGCCTTGTGCTTGTTCATAGTCGGATCACCGGTGTAAAAGCCTTGTTCACAGATGTTGAAGAGATTGTAGATCTTCTTGCCATCATGTTGTGGTTGGAGATCTTGTATCATGCTCCTTCTAGGTGGTGGTCTATCTTGGATACCTTGCAAAACCAACAACAAAGAGAGAATTGTATGATGGATTATTAGTATGGGTCATACTCAAAGATCTCTTTTCACATTTGGTGGCTTGCGACGTGTCACTCATGATTTTTTACTCATTTGGGGCTTGTGTCACTCGCTCTCGTGATGGTGGTTCACTCTCTCACCACTCATGTCACAAGGGTCATGTTGGATGCAATAACTTGGCTTGGCGTCATAGGTTGGAGAACGAATGTCTTGTCACTCCACTTGAAGGAGTATTGGTTAGTGATACCATGATGTAGAGCTCCTCTATTGTATGGCCATGGTCTCCCAAGGAGCATGTGACGCACGGACATTGGCACGACATCACACTCGACAGTGTCTTCATATGGGCCAATCTTGAAGGAGACATTGACCTTGGATGTTATCTTGAGTGCTCCATTGTCATCAAGCCATTTGACATGATAGGGATGGGGGTGCGCTATGCATTTCAACTTGAGTTTCTCAAAATTTCTGTACTTGCAAGGTTGTGGAAACTACCTCCATTGATGATCACCTTTATGGACTTGCCATCAATTTCGGCATGAGTTTGGAAGATATTGAGGCGTTGATCCTCTCTTGGTATGGAGTTTGTTGTCAAGACTTGAGTAATGACTGGGGAAGGTCTTGGATCATGCTCTCATATAAGGGTGTCATCCTATTCCATCGCAGCTTCCCTTGCAATTGCTTGTTGAGTCAAAGCCTCATATACTTCTTCACTCACAGAATAGGTCACGCCATTCTCATCCGTAAGCATAACTCTTGTGTTGGTGCACTCATATGACTTGTGACCCTTCACTCCACACTTGAAGCAAGTAACTTGACTATCCGATATCGTGTTGGAGGAGGATGTTATCGCCGTTTTTGCTTGCTTGGATGAGCTTGATGCTTGGTTTTTTTGGCTTGGCAGAGGCATTTGCATTGACGGAAGTAAAGTGCCTTGGTATTCTCAAAAGCATTTTATTTTTGCAAGTGACTCTCGGCTTTGGTAGCTTGATGGAGGAGCTCGGTGAGGTTCTTGTATGTTCAAAGTCAACAATTTTCCTTATTGGGCGGCTCAACCCGTTGAGTTACCTTGCGATTGTTTGCTCTTCGAGTTCTCTCACATCGGCTCGCATCATAGTCTTCTCCATTTCCTTGTAAAACTCTTCAATTGACCTTGTGCCTTGCCTCAAATTTTGTAGCTTATTGATACATTACAAATGTATCTATAATTTTTGGTGTTCCATGCTTGGTTTTATCTACTTTCTTGTGTTTTGTCCACACTTTGGAGTACTTTTCATATGATTTCTTGGACTAACCTATTAACAAGAGCCACAATGCCAGCTGCCTGTTTTCTGCTGTTTTTGGTTCTAGGAAAGTCAAAAAATGAATATTCTTGGAATTGGACGGGACAAAAGCCAAAGTCATTATTTTACCGGGGGACACTTGGAGCCAGAATACGAGACGAAGAAGGGCTAGAGGGCGGCAACACCACCTGGCTGCGCGGCTAGGCTTGGCCCGCGCCAGGGGGTGGTGTGGCCAGCCCATGCACCCCCTCGACCTCTCCTTTTGCCTATATATTTCCTTTGATACGAAACCCTAAGTACCCGATCAAAAATCCACGAAAGAGTCTGTAGTCGTCGTCATCTCCATCCCTAGATCGGGAGGGATCTGAAGCTCTTCCCAGCACTCTGCTGGAGAGGGGAATTCACCCTGGAGGCCTTCTTCATCATCATGCAAGCCTCTGGTGTGATGCGTGAGTAGTTCATCTCTAGACTACAGGTCCATGTAGTAGCTAGATGGCTGGTTCTCCTCCTTTGTGCTATCATGTTTAGATCTTGTGAGCTCCGTTCATGATCAAGATCATCTATTTGTAATTCTGCATGTGGTGTTTGTGGGGATCCGATGGATATTGAGATGCTATTTCAGATTGATTATTGATTCTATCATGTATTTGTTATTTGTGATCTTGCATGCTTTCCGTTGTTAGTAGCTATCTTGGCCAAGTAGATGCTAGCAACTCCAAGAGTTAGTATTTATGCTCGATAGTGGGTTCATGCCTCTAGTAATCTGGGGAAGTGACAGAAATCTCTAAGGTACTAGATGTGTTGTTGCTACTAGGGAGAAAACAACAATCTTTTGTTCATCGAACAATCATATTGTTTACTTTACACGCAATTCGTAATGCAATAATCTGTTGCTTGCAACTGTATACTGGAGGGGGTTTGGATGATAACCTGAAGGTGGATTATTAGTCATAGATGCAGTTGGATGGCGGTCTATGTATAATGTTGTAATTCCCAATCGAATCTCAAAGGAGTCAAGATGATTAGTATATGCTTGTATGCTTTCTCGATGTTTGTCAATTGCCCCGCTGTAATTTGTTCACCCAGCATGTTATCTATCTTAAGGAGAGCCACCTCTAGTGAACTATGGACCCTAGTCCTTTCTTTTACATTCAATCTACAATCAAATTGTTTACTGCTTTGTGTTTACTTTCTGCAAACTATGACTTCCTTCCATACGATACGTTTAATCCTTTGTTTTTAGCAAAACTGGTGAGATTGACAACTTCATCGCAAGTTGGGGACAGAGTTCTGTGGTTGTGTTGTGTAGGTCTCCACGTTGCTCCTGGCACCGGTAGTGCGCCCTGCCAACGTTCAACTAGCTATAGCTTTGGGGTGTTTCCTTGCTCCTACTGGATTGATAACCTTGGTTTCATACTGAGGGAAAACTTGTTGCTATGCTTATTATACCTCCCTCTTGGGGTTCCCCAACAAGCTCGATATATTTTGGGCCATCAAGCTATTTTTCTGGCGCCATTGCCGGGGAGTCAAGGACATCTTCACGAGGGGAGTCCCTCATAACCAATCTCTTTACTTTGTTATCTTTTTTGCTTAGTTTAGTTTTGCTTTGTTTGCTTGTTTCTTTATCAAAAACACACACAAAATTAGTTTTACAAGTTTGCTTTCTTGATTGAAAACTCAAAAAAAAATTAGTCTCTATCTTAAGTTGCCATTATGTCTAGCCTTGGTCCAATCACTATGTCACCTGAGGAAATGATTTTCACTTTTAAACAAGGAATTGGGGAGAGCTTCAAGGAAGCTTGGTCTAGAATCTCTGATCTACATGAAAAAACTGAGCCTAAAATGATTCAAAGCTTGTTCCTTAGTAGTTTTTACCTTGGAATTGCTCTTTGCTATAGATATGCTTTAGATGTTGTTGTGGGAGGAGATTTCCTTCAAAGCAATGAGGATGATGCTGTTAATGCTATACAGAAATTGTTCTTTACTTACAACTTGCCTAGCAAAACTGATATTTCTTTAACAAACATATTTGCTAGACTGAACACTCTTGAGACCAGCACTGCTAGTTTGAAAGATTGCTATAATACGCTTAGGGAGCATCATAATTATGTTCCAATAAATTCTGATCCATCAAAGTGGCTCCCCACAGTAAAGATTGATATAAATAATGAAACTTTTCAAGCTCGCTGTGATATCATGTCTGAATTTTGTCTTATGCCTAGAGATATTTATGAATCTTTGAATCTTTGGGGGCTTTCTGAAGGAGGAAAATAAATATCTCTTGCTAATAATGCTACAATATTACCTATTAGAACAACTGAAGGAGTGTTTACAAAGATCCTTGGGAAAATGATTTCTACTGATTATCTTGTTATTGAATGTGCAGGAAAAGGACAAATTACACTTGGAAGGTCCCTATTAGAACTCCTTGGAGCAATAATAGATGTGGGAAAAGGGACCATGCACCTTTCTTATCCACCAAACAAACATATTTTCCCCAAGGTTAAGAATAAAAGTAAGAGAGGTAAGGGCAAAAAATTGGTTTTAATGCTTCTTCATTTGAGAACACTTGATTCTTTCTTGCTTCTTATGCCTAACTTAAAGGCGTTAAAGAAAAGTACTTATTGGGAGATAATCCAAAAGTTTTAGATGAGTCTTGGAAGTTACTACTTCAGTAATAACCGCTCCTTATCCTTTTTATTTGCTTTTTGTGCCAAGAGTAACCTCTAATGAGAGAGAAGTAATGATTGGGAAAGTTGCTGTCCCGAAACATATTTCTATGCTTCACCGTAAAAATTCGTGTAAAATCTCTATACGTCCTTTTGAGGCGTGAATTTTCGTGCTTCTGCCCCAGGTTGTTATCTAACTTTCATTAGTTCAACACTTTTTTATTTTAGCAATAGAAGGTCTTCGAAAAAATTCGTCTTTACCTGCTGGTCTATTTTGACAGATTTCTACCATTTTCTGCATTTGCTTCTTGTTTGTTCCTTTTTGAGTTCTTTTGGGGAATTGAGATTTTTGAGGGAAGTGCTACAGGAGCTTGTGTTTTAATGGAAGTTTTATTGGTGTTAGAACTGAACCTTAAGATTTATTATCTTGAGTGCACTAATGTTGCTAATAAAGATTGTGTGAAGTTTTGTATGAAGGAAAATTTTCAGGTGTATGGAAGGAATGAGTAATGAGATGAAGACTGGACCAAAGCTCAAGCTTGGGGATGCCACGCGTGTCACCCCAAGAAATATCCAAGAAGTACAAGCGTCAAATCTTGGGGATGCCCAAGGCATCCCCTTCTTCATCAATAAAAATCCCAGGTTTCTTCCAAACGCTTCATTTTTATTGTTTAATGCACAGTTGTGTTGTTCTTGGAGCGTCTTCTTTTTCGTTTTCGTTTTGTTTTTTTGTTTGCTTTGTTTTCTTAGTTTGCTGAATAAATTGGTTGGACCCCCTCTTTCATACATTGGTTTTCAAATAGTTTGATTTGGATTGGAAAAGAGTAGGAAAGTTCATGCTTAAGTGTTAAAGAGAGCTTGTTTTTGAGTGTGGCATATGCTTTGTCATGCCATGCTTGATATTGTTTTGGCTTTATGCTTAGTATTATTTGCTGTAGCATGACTTGTTATAAATAATTGAGACTGCTTAATGTGCCTTGGATGAATCATGCATTGTTTTAGCATATTAAAGCATAATATTGTTGTATTCTCCTTTGATGCTTTATTTGGGCCGACTTGGCGCATGCTCACACCATGTTATGACTATCCAAAGTCACCATAAGCCTTTATGCTCCTTTAGTTTTCAACTTGCAGTATCACTTTATGCTTTGATCAATGATGTTTTGTCGCTTTGCATGATTATGGCCATTATTGCTCTCTTAGTTTGTCACTCCCAGTCTTTTGCTAGTCTCCGTAACCAAGTATGAGTTCCACTCATGCATCCAATTCCTTAAACCAAGTTATTTCAAAGAGTCCACCATACCTACCTATTATCATATGCTATTCCAAGTATATTCATGTTTTTATCTACCTTCTGAATTAAACTTGTTATGAGAAAACTAGTGATTAAAGCTCTCACGAACTTGATGGCACACTTTACTTTTCTTGCCCTTAATAAACTTGAACCATTGTATCGTCTATGTTGTATATGCTTGCACTTATTTGTTGGGGATTAGCAGAACCATGCTGTCATGGGGAATGCTTTCAACATTGCACTTGTACTTTGTACCTAGTTGATATCATGCTCTTTTGTCTATGGATGTCGTTGGTATGAAATGAAAGGGGAGCTTGTAAGTCCATGGAGTTATGTATATGTGTTAGAGAAACGCCTAGGCCACTGGTCTAATCCATGCTGACATGGTGGAAACCTGTAGCGTAACCATAATGAGCTGTCTATGAAGCATTCTTCTTATATTAAAAAGAGTGCGATATTGAGAAAAAAAAAGAGATTATGAAAAGAGGAAAGAGAGAAAAAAGCACCATATTCCCATGGTAAATAAGAATATTGTTGAGATGCTCGTTGTCTGCTTGCCTTGTCATTTTTATATGGGGATTCTTCCGTATCATCGGGCAAGGGTACCTGTTATGTTCTCTTTGATACACATGTACTTACAATGACAAGAACTTACCGGTGACTAAACTTGAGTAGCATGAGGAGCGGCCCTCGTATTCAAGGGACATGAGATTTCTAACTTATACTTCGTCAAGCATGCACACCATAGTTTGTTCACTTTAACCTTAATCACTTCAAGATGCTTATGATAGGGGCAATGAGAGCTGAAAGCTATAAGTACCATAATTTTTGGAAGCTCTTTATGAGACTTGAATCCCTACTTCCTTGTATGAAGGCCTTTCTTCCACCATTATACTGAGTCTCCACCTTCTACCTTTATGCACCTACTTTGAGAGCATAGTGGCCATTCTTAGTTCTATGTGCATTGTCCCAAGACTAGTTGATTGATGCATAACTTGATATTGCTTGTTTTAAACTATTTGTATCTAGTCACTCTTATGAACTTTGAAGGTGTCCTATGCATTTATACTTGCTACTCTATGAGGGACAAGCTGAATGCTACTATGCTATGTTTTCTTTATGCGAAACAAACAAATGTCCTCAAAGCATTGTTATTCATGAATCTTTTGTTTGTGCCTTTTCATGTTGCAATATAGCTTCTTTGTCCTATTGCTAGAACTTTGTCTTTCATGTTATGATTGAAGTACTATGATCCCAGTTTTGAATGTTTTACAAATACTTTGATAAAGTTTATGATGGTGCATGTCACCTCAAAAATTATTCTTTCTTTTTATCACTTACCTACTCGAGGACGAGCAGGAGTTAAGCTTGGGGGTGTTGATACATTGCAAATGTATCTATAATTTTTGGTGTTCCATGCTTGGTTTTATCCACTTTCTTGTGTTTTTTCCACACATTGGAGTACTTTTCATATGATTTATTGGACTAACCTATTAACAAGAGCCACAATGCCAGCTGCCTGTTTTCTGCTGTTTTTGGTTCTAGGAAAGTCAGAAAATGAATATTCTTGGAATTGGACGAGACAAAAGCCAAAGTGATTATTTTACCGGGGGACACTTGGAGCCAGAATACGAGACAGAGAAGGGCCAGAGGGCGGCCACACCACCTGGTCGCGCGACCAGGCTTGGCCCGCGGCAGGGGTTGGTGTGGCCAGCCCAGGCACCCCCTCGGCCTCTCCTTCCGCCTATATATTGCCTCTAATACGGAAACCCTAAGTACCCGATCAAAAATCCACGAAAGAGTCTATAGCCGCCGTCATCTCCATCCCTAGATTGGGAGGGATCTGAAGCTCTTCCAGCACCCTGCCGGAGAGGGGAATTCACCCTGGAGGCCTTCTTCATCATCAAGCAAGCCTCCAGTGTGATGCGTGAGTAGTTCATCTCTAGACTACGGGTCCATGTAGTAGCTAGATGGCTGGTTCTCCTCCTTTGTGCTATCGTGTCTAGATCTTGTGAGCTCTGTTCATGATCAAGATCATCTATTTGTAATTATGCATGTTGTGTTTGCGGGGATCCGATGGATATTGAGATGCTATTTCAGATTGATTATTAATTCTAACATGTCTTTGTTATTTGTGATCTTGCATGCTTTCCGTTGTTAGTAGCTATCTTGGCCAAGTAGATGCTAGCAACTCCAAGAGTTAGTATTTATGCTCGATAGTGGGTTCATGCCTCTAGTAATCTGGGGAAGTGACAGAAATCTCTAAGGTACTAGATGTGTTGTTGCTACTAGGGAGAAAACAACAATCCTTTGTTCACAGAACAATCATATTGTTTACTTTACACGCAATTCATAATGCAATAATCTGTTGCTTGCAACTTAATACTGGAGGGGGTTCGGATGATAACCTGAAGGTGGATTATTAGTCATATATGCAGTTGGATGGCGGTCTATGCATAATGTTGTAATGCCCAATCGAATCTCAAAGGAGTCAAGATGATTAGTATATGCTTGTATGCTTTCTCGATGTTTGTCAATTGCCCCGCTGTAATTTGTTCACCCAGCATGTTATCTATCTTAAGGAGAGCCACCTCTAGTGAACTATGGACCCCGGTCCTTTCTTTTACATTCAATCTACAATCAAATTGTTTACTGCTTTGTGTTTACTTTCTGCAAACTATGACTTCCTTCCATTCGATACGTTTAATCCTTTGTTTTCAGCAAAACTGGTGAGATTGACAACCTCATCACAAGTTGGGGACAAAGTTCTGTGGTTGTGCTGTGCAGGTCTCCATGTTGCTGATGGCACCGGTAGTGCGCCCTGCCAACGTTCAGCTAGCTACACCTTTGGGGTGTTTCCTTGCTCCTACTGGATTTATAATCTTGGTTTCTTACTGAGGAAAAACTTGTTGCTATACTCATCATACCTTCCTCTTGGGGTTCCCCAACGAGCTCGATATATTTTGGGCCATCACTTATCGAAGAGGTTTTGGCGATAGTGCTCGGGGACGAACCTCGTGTACATCACTTCCTTCATCTCCGTCCAAGTGGTAATATGAGGTTCTTCTTGCTTCCCATGGTTCTTTTGATATTATTCCCACCAAACATTGGCATAATCCTCAAACTCAAGGGATGCCATTGCAACTTTCTTCTCTTCGGAGTAGTTGTGTACTCGGAAGATTTTATCAACCTTGATGTCCCAATCAATGTATACATCGGCATCTTATTCTCCCTTGAACTTGGGCATAATGAACTTTAGCTTTCCAAAATTTCCATCCTCATTCTCATGGTGGTGGTTGCGGTGTTCTTGTCCCGTGTTTACTTCACTTGGTGCGCATGGTGGACGAGGAGGAGGAGCTTGATGCGCAAAGTCTATTCTACGCCTTTGCTCGGGATCATTTGCATTCATTGGTTGTTGATGACGATGGTGGGGTTGAGCATAGCGATTGTTGCGTCTAGCGTGGCGTGCATCCTCATCATCATCACTTGCATCCTATTGCGGCTCTCGATTGACATCTCGCGGTTGGTGATGGTGATGGTGTGGGTGATGACGCTGTATTCACCATGACATTCTTGCTCTTGTGGAGGTTGCACTTGTACCATTGCTTGTTGTGGTGGGGGACCATGTCCTTCTTAATGTTGCAGATGTGCATGATGATCATGTTGCCGATGATGTCTTGCATGGTGCGGTTGTTGAGCGTGTGGATCAACCACTTGTTCATGTTGGTGACAAGCGTCATGTTCCCCCATTATGGTTGTGGGGTTCTCCATGACGATACTGTGAGCGTGAAGACTCGCCATGACGACTTGAGGAGTGCGTACGAGACGAACTTGACGAGCTTGAATGATGTCCATGACGGTTGCCGAGATTGGAAATGGCTTGGTGAAGATCTTGGAATTGAGCGTGATGCTACGACTGATGTTGCCGATCATGGTAGTAGAACTCTTGAAAAATTTCATCAAGCCGGTTCTCAAGCCTCTCAAATTGGGCATTGAATTCTTGGCGCGGCATCCATAAGTTGTGGCACGTGGCAAAACCCTTTTGGTTGTTGAAGTTGCCATCTCCACTAGCTCCGCTTCCCCTAGAAATGTTGTATTACCACAATTTGGACAAAAGGGTGATATTGGTGGAATGGTATGTGCTACCTGCCTCATCGAGTCAAAAGTTGGAAAGGTTGTTCTTACGGAGAGTAAAGCAAGTAACGATACACAACACACACACAGGCCTACGGTGGAAGGTTAGGAAGGTGGATAGCAAATGGAAAAACTAAACGAAAAGGTTATTATCAAAAGTGGGTAAAATCCAACAAAAACAAAGTCAAAGAAAAATGTCAAAAAGGATGACGAGAACCTACGACTATACACATACGATGGATATTAATGTGGCTATCACGACTATGAAAATGAGAAAAGAACAAAATTGGTCCTAATGAAGATTAATGCTCGGTGTCGTGCTAACGCTAGGAGAGACCGTATCCCATTTGCCAAAAGACTGAGAAGCAACACATTTGCACGCTTTCCTTGCTTTTGCTCGCACTCTTGCTTAGAAGTTTTGGACTCTCTTTTGCTATTAGTATCTTTCTTTTTCTTTTGCTAAGAAGCTTTTCTTTTTTTTTTGATGTACGTCTTTCTTTCTATGCTATTGAGTTAACTTTTGTTATTGCCTCTACACTATGACTATGCAAGAGAAAGTGCACAATGCTTCGGAAAACACAAGATGAGTTACTCTCGATAGGTTAGGTAACACACAAAAGAAGAAAGGGGGTTAACAAGGGTGGTGCAAGTTATACCTTGTGGGATGACGAACTTGCAACTGTTGGTGGAGGGATGGTTTGAGTTCCGTGGTGTCGATGTCAAGCGCGACGTGTTGTTGTTGCGGAAGCTTTGTTAGAATGACAGACACACGCACGAAACACAAACGTCAAAAGGAATCAGTCAAAAAGGAAAATAGGATTTTTTTGTTAGGGCCGGAGACTCCGGTGTATGGGGGCGGAAACTCCGTGGGGGGAGACTCCGGTGCTGGCGGCCAGAGACTCCTGTGTCGGGGCTAGCACCACGAACAACTTGTGTTCTTGAGCGGAAATTCGGGCCTTCAATCCTCAAATCTAGATTTTTTCGACCAAATTGGGCTGGGAAACGCAGGAAAATGGTAGAGCAACTCCAAAGACAAGTTTCTTATGGATCCAAACCACAATCAACTCACCAAAACGAGAGATTGATTCAAAAGTAATTTGGGGCAATATTTTTGGTATTTTCGAATTTATGGAGGAAATCGATGAACTAAGTCAAATCCATGGCAACCAAAAGCTCTTGATACCAGTTTGTTATGGGTCCCTGATACGTCCATTTTGCATCACTATTCTATGTCATAATTCACTGTTATTCATTGATATATTTCATATTAAGAGATAATACTTATGTTATTTCATCTATTTTTGCATGGTTGATGACTTTTGGAGCATGGACCGCTGCAGTCAGGATTCTGATGGAAAAGGTGTTGTTTGGAGGCGAAATTCGCGAAGATCAGAAAATCCAGGAAAATATACGGAAATTCCTATTTTTCCAGAAGACGAAGGAAGCCAGAAGAGGGAGTGGAGATGGGCCATAGGGGGGCCACACCCCCTGGCGCAGGCCACCCTAGGCCGCGCCACCAGGTGGTGTGGCCGCCCTGGCCCACCTCTGGCTTTCCCCTCTGGCGTATATATTCCTCCCGAAACCCTAAGACTCGGGGAGCGACCATATAAAGATTATTTTGCCTCTGCGGGGCGGAAAACACTGAGAGAGAAAGATCTCTCCGACAGACAGATTTCTGCCGGGGGAATTCCTTCCCGAAGAGGGGAGATCGTCGCCATCAACACCACCATCAAGCTGGACTTCATCGGGATCATCATCGTCATCACCACCACCATCATCACCATCAGCACCCTCATCACCATCTCCATATTGCTGTAACAATTGGGTTGAATCTTGCAATAGTTCTTAGGGGAAACTTTCTCGGTGTTGATTACTCTTTGTAGTTGATGCTATTGAGTGAACCATTGAATTATTGTTTATGTTCAGATTGTTATACATCCTTATTCCATCTCTGATCATGATCCATATGATGTCTTGTGAGTAGTTCGTTTTGTTCTTGAGGGCATGGGAGAAGTCATGTTGTTAGTAGTGAAATTGTGTTGAGAAAGATTCAATAGTTTGATATTTAAGTTGTGGTGTACTTCTTCTAGTGGTGTCATGTGAACGTCGACTACATGACACTTCACCTATATGGGCCTAGGGGAATGCATTGTGTATTTGGCTACTAATCGTAGGGGTTGCCGGAGTGACAGAAACCTGAAACCCCGTTAGAAAACCATTACACAAGGGACGTAAGGGTCTTAGAGTTTAAAGTTGTGGTTAGGTTTCTACCTTAATTACTTTCTTGTACTTATGGATGTTTGCAAGGGGTATAATCACAAGTATGTATTAGTCCTAGGAAGGTCGGTACATTAGCACAGGTTCACCCACACAACACAGAGGAAGCTAAAGAAGATTAATCAACTATGTGAAGCGAAAGCACTTGACAGTCTCCCCATGTGTCCTCGAGAACGTTTGGTCATCTTAAGTAATACAACCGGCTTGTCCTTTGCTGCATAAAGGATTGGGCCACTTGCTGCATTTATTCTTATTGTCTTCTATTTACTCGTACTTTGTTTACTTGCTTTATCGAAACCCCCTAAAAATCCGTTTGCTAAGTATTTGCAAAGAATTCCTGATCCATACCACTAGCCAGCACCTTCTGCTCCTTGTTAGGTTCGACACTCTTATTTATCAAAAATACTGCGATACACCCCGTATACTTGTGGGTCATCAAGACTATTTTCTGGCGCCGTTGCTGGGGAGTGAAGCGCTATTAGAGAGTGGAACTGGTAAAGGAAACTTCTACTGTGAGTATTGTTTACTTCTGTTAGTTGCTTTATTTTCGTTATGGATAATTCGCTGAGTTTCTTATTTGGTAATGCTACTACCACTGCTAAGGTAGTATATGAACCACCACCTGCTGAGAATGATGCTTTTAAAATACCTACAAGAATTATTGATCATGTTATGGATAACTACTATATTGGGGATGGAACTATCCATCCCGGTGATCATTTGCTCTTTATACACGAATTATGCGGGTTGTTCAAGTGTGCAGGTATTACTATAGATCAAGTCAAGAAGAAGTTATTTTCACTATCACTGAAAGGAAGAGCCGAGGAATGGTATAAGCTGATGAAGAATGGTCAAGCTCTGGAATGGGAGGAAATAGTGCCTCTCTTTTATTCAAAGTTTTATCCTCCTAGTGAGATTCATAAAGATCGGAATTAAATATACAACTTTTGGCCTCTTGATGGAGAGAGTACAACTCAAGCTTGGGGGAGATTGAAGTTACTAATGCTCAAATGTCCCATTCATGAGCTCCCCGACAATATTATTATCAATAACTTTTATGCAAGGCTTTCTCTTCATGATAAGGATTTTTTGGATGCTTCTTGTGCTAGATCATTCACTCGCATGGAATAAGAAGCTAAATGGGATCTTCTGGACCGTATTCAAGATAATGCTAAGGCTTGGGAGAATGACAAAGGTAGAAAGTCAGGTATAAATTATGATTATGAATGCATTGAATCTTTTATGGGAACTGATGACTTTCAAAATATTAGTAATGCTTATGGTCTTGATTTACAAGTTATTACAAATTGCTTTAAGGCTTTTGCTTCTTATATTGAAATTCCAAAAAGGGGATGGAACAAGTACCATGCACCTTATAAAGATATTGTTGACTGTGTTCCTGTTGGGAGTACTGAGTATTGCACTATTGATCACATCTTACCTGAACCTTATATCGAGAAGATTCCCTTCCTAGATAAGGTAAAGGATCATCCTATGATAACTAGTGTAATAACTAAAAGTGAAAAGAGAACTGTAAAACCTGATGAACAAATAAACGTTGAACCTGTGGTAGCAATTGTGAAAGACCTTGTCACTAAAGGCATAGAATATGGACACATAGTATTTTGTGAGGATGCTTCTAATATTGTTTCACATCCTAATAGAACTAAAAAGGCTAGTGTCCATGTGCTTTCCGTTAGAATTGGTGATCATTGCTATTATGGTTTATGTGATATTGGTGCAAGTTCCAGTGCTATTCCTTATGAGCTTTACAGAGAAATTATGCATGAAATCAGTCCCTGCGAATTGGAAGAGATTGATGTGGTTATTCACCTTGCTAATAGAGAGACCATCTCTCCAATTGTTATTGTACAAGATGTGGAAGTTCTTTGTGGTAAGATTAAGTATCCTGCTGATTTTCTAGTACTTGGTTCAGCTGCTAGTAAAACTTATCCTATCATTTTTGGTAGACCTTTCTTGAGTACTTGTGGAGCTATTATAGATTACAAGAGGGAGAAAATCTTGACTAAGTTTGATGGGGAATCTTATGAGTTTATTTCGAAATTTATTAAAGAACCTTGTGAAGAGGAAACCAATAATGACGATTTTAGAGTTGAACAACTCGCTTCTATTTCTTTTGCTCCTAACAATGCCTTGTAGCAATTTATGGAAGATCACGAAAGTGAGATCTTCATGGAAGAAAGGAATGAGATTGACGAGATTCTCCGTTGTCAACCCAAGATGCTTAAGCATAACTTGCCTGTAGAAGACTTGGGTACCACATTGCCACCTAAAAAGGATCCGGTCTTCGATCTAAAATGTCACATCCCAAAATTCTCCTAATTTTTGGAATGTGAAATAAATAAATAAGTTTGATTGATTGTTTGACTTTGTTGAAAATTCTCAAAGAGAAGAAACTTTTTGAATAGAAAATCCTCTCAACCTTGAATTCAAAATCTTATATTATTTTGTTATGACCTAAGTAGCCATATGGGCAAAAGGGCATGGATTTATTATGGATTTTAGAATTGGTGTGCAAGATCTCAAAATGAAAATCATGAAGCGTTCATAAGAATTTCATCCATGCAAAGTTCTCACAAACTGAATCCAAATCCTGGTATCTAAATCCTATAGTTGATTCGCCCAAATGTTCCTAAGGGTAATTAAATTGACTTTATAAAACCCATTGTTGTTAAGGCATAAATTATTGATAATTATAACCTAAAAAGATCCAATTAATACTATAAAATTTTAGAAACAAAATTGAGCTCATTTGGAGCTAGTATGAAAAAGTTATGGAATTAATACAAACACATAAAGATATAAATAAAATGGAATATACAAGGATTTATAAACCTACTACTTCCAAACTAGTAAAAAGATTACAAATTTGATCCTATAATGATCTATTCGATTTTAGAAAAATTTAGAAACAAGAATCATGTCATTTGGAGTTCGTATGCAAAAGATATGAGGGAAACAAGATTTAAAAAAAAAACTGAACGGGCCGGCCCAGCTGGTCCGACCGGACCGATGAAGCAGGCCACGCGCGTACAGGGATCGATCGGTTGTTCCGAAAAGCGTGCAAAAATCTGTTTTGTAGACCTATCTCTACTCAAACTCTTATAACTTTTTATCTACAACTCCGAATCGATTTCTGTTTGTTTCTACTTGTTCTCTACTCCAAGGCCTATCTCTACACCATCCTAAATCTCCATATAAACTCGTGGAGCCACGGCTGTACGAGTTTCTATTCTCGAAATCCCGAATCTACCTATTCCCGAATCTTGTTTCGCTTTTTAACCCATCTAGACTTCGTCGTTTGCTTTCGGTCAAAAAACGAAAGTTGAAGATCGCGTCGAAATCTTTCAATTCCGACAAACCTCACCTCTTTTCATCCACCACAGCCGGAGAATTTCGTATCGCAATATTTCAGATCTTACGGTGTAAATCCAAGATGTACTCGCGCTCGTTTCTTCAAATCCAAATTCTTTTGGTGAGAAGGTAGGAATAATGATTCCCCACAACTTTCATGTTCTGAGTTTTTCAATTTGACCTACGGATTTGTCTCTCTAACACAGATCTCTTTCTTGTCTATTCTGAGCAAAAATCGGGTCAATCTCTTCTTCTAGCCACCGGATCCTATCCAGACGGTCGAGATCCAATCAAACCGGTGCGTGCCATGTCGTCATCCCGGTCATCTTCCTCATCAATGCCACGTCAACGTAAGGTCAACATCTAGTCCCAGTCAGCATGCAAAGTCAACCTGTCCAGTCAGCGGAATATTCCCTGGAATATTCCGTTCGAATTTAAATTTGCATATTATAGATCTAACTTGTAAAATTCATTAGAAATTCATACCATGTCCAAAAATTGCGTATAATATACCAAATTGAAGATAATTTCACGTAGAATCATCTTATAAGAATAGATCCAACTTTTACTGTACGTGGTTACTGCAGTAATTTAATTAGTTTTAATGGTCTTTTAGGTTAATAAATTCACAGGATATTATCTGTAACTCCGAAAAATATGAATAATATATCAAATTGAAGCTACTGTAATGTACATTAATAATATCTGGTTGGATCTGTCCTTTGCAGATTATTTAACCCGTAGCAATTTAATTAGTTCTAATGGCTTATTAAATCATTAAATTCATAGTAAATTAATTGCTTGTCACAAAAATACAAATGATATACCGATGGAAAGCTGGTTCCATGTAGATGATCAATATGCAATTAGTTCAGCATTTTACTGTAAGGATTTGCCGTGAAGGTTTAAATGGTTTAATAGCCTATTTAGAGTAATAAATTCATAAGAAAATAAATACTATTCAGAAAATTACAAATAATATGTCCCTGAAATCACAATTCCCTGGAGATTACAGATATAATTTTAGTTTGATTTTTAGGCAACGGAAACTGTATGAATCATTTAAAACCCATTAAACACTATTTAAATCATATAAAAAGATTTATAACTCCGATTAGGGTGAATCCAACGAGGGGCTGGTTCGTATTAACGTCCTCTATCCAGTAAACCCAAGAAACAAATTTAATTCTACAGTTAGAACAGGTGTTACAACAGAACTATCAAAACCCTTATATTGGCAAGTAATTATTAATAACAAGTACCCTATTGCATTAAATAAACTCATACATGCATCATATGATATATTAATGTTCATAAAACTAATTATAACCATTGTGTCATGTTAAATCGTCATGCATGTTTTCAATCATCCTTGTTGTGTTTGTTATGTTTGCAATTGTTTTGATTGGAACTACCTTGTCCTCGTATTAGATTGTTCGGAGAGTGCGATTGCTGCGGAGAAATACAATCAACACCCATATCATCAACATAAGGCAAGTTACACCACTTGTTCATAATTTTGTCCCAGTTTTGATTCTATGCATGTGATCTTCAAAATTCTGTAGTATGCATGTGTAGGATGTTCTAGTAGAATTTTTCCTTAGTATTATTTTGCAAGTGCGATGATTTTGTAGTATGCCATGAGTAGCTCTATACTTAGGATTTCCCATCCTAATAGGTTACCCCTGTTTTTGCTAAGTATTGCTTGCTATGCTATATATACAAAGTACCGCTGGGGGTTCAAAGACAAAGAATTTTCTAAGTATAAAGGCTCTCTAGAGCAAACTTTTCTTCTCAAATCCACTTCAAAATAAAACTAAGTTTTCTTCTCATGAATGGTTGTCGGGTCAACGAGTGTGAATTTTGGTGGAGGACGGCCCAGAATCAAAGAAGTCCGCCATGTTTCAGAATTCAGAAGCTTCCAAAGGCAACCACAATACATTATGGGCTCTATCTTGGCCTAGTACTTAGTGGGAAACCTCACCGGGTACCAACATTTGGAGGATTATTGGCAGTTGGATCCGGAAGGTAGAGGGCTACTAAGGAAAGCCTCGCCATGGTCTTGTCTGTAAAAGGACTTGATCGTGGATTGTGGGTAAAGTGCACAAACTCGAGAGTATTGCAATCTGATCGATCACCGTGTTCACGTAATGTAACAACATTGAGCGTCTGAAGGATGGAGCCTCTGAAGGATCTTCCTCTCTCTTTTCAAAAACAAAGTTTTGAAACCCCATGGCGTGCGTAATATCGCCAATGGGTGGGAATTTGGGAACTTGGTGTGTAATATCCAAGTGACGCTTGGTGCGTAATATCCAAGTGTTTGGTTGTTTGGACACTTGGTGCGTAATATCCTCGTGTGCCACTCGACCTTATTTTATCAAAGCAAATGTTTACAAAGTAGGACAATCCTCTCCTCTTCTCTCTACTTAAGAAAACCAGCTTTGAGCAAATGAACTCTACAGCCTAAACTAGCCTTGCATGTAGAGATAGTCTTTTCTTTCCTTGGTGTAATTTGCCGATACATTCAAAGTATTGACCCAACTTGTTGGCTGCACGTTTCATGTGCAGAATTTCGGAGATCGTTGAAAGGTGCGCTAGGATCGCGGGTCTTCACTCAACCTGCCTGTGGCATTGATGGGACTCCAAGTTGCATTTATATCGCTTCTGTTGTAATAATGTAAACTCTGGATTATTCGATTCATGTAATAAAGACTTGTGTTTTACATGATATTTCATCGATTGTGAGTGCTAGCTATTGATCCAGGGACTAGCATGTTAATCACAGGGACTTAGGATCCTTACCGATCCGAGGTCACTACATAAAACCTCTCCCTGATGATCTTAAATATGCTTATATTGATGATAAAAAGATATATCCTGTTATTATTAGCTCTAAACTTTCAGGGAAGGAAGAAGAAAGGTTATTGGAGGTTTTGAAGAAACACCGAGGAGCTATGGGTTATACTCTGGATGATTTAAAAGGGATTTCACCTACTATATGTCAACATTCTATCAATATAGAACCAGATGCAAAGCCAGTAGTAGAGCACCAACGACGTTTAAATCCTAAGATGAAGGAAGTGGTAAGAAATGAGGTATTGAAACTCCTTGATGCTGGTATTATTTACCCTAATGCTGATAGTGAATGGGTGAGTCCTGTTCATTGTGTTCCTAAAAAACGAGGAATTACCGTTGTTCCTAATGATAATGATGAGCTTATTCCCCAAAGAATAGTGGTAGGCTATCAGATGTGCATTGATTTTAGGAAAGTCAACAAAGTTACTAAGAAAGATCACTACCCGCTTCCTTTTATTGATCAAATGTTGGAAAGGTTGTCTAAAAAGACCCATTTTTGCTTTCTTGATGGTTATTCTGGTTTCTCTCAAATTGCTGTTAAACAACAAGATCAAGAAAAAACTACTTTTACTTGCCCTTACGGAACTTATGCTTATAGACACATGCCTTTTGGTTTATGTAATGCTCCTGCTACTTTTTAAAGATGCATGTCTGCTATCTTTCATGGTTTTTGTGAGGAAATTGTGGAAGTGTTCATGGATGACTTTTCTGTCTATGGAACTTCTTTTGATAATTGTCTGCACAACCTTGATAAAGTTTTGCAGAGGTGTGAAGAAACTAATCTTGTTCTTAATTGGGAAAAATGCCACTTCATGGTCAATGAAGGGATTGTACTTGGACATAAGGTTTTGGAAAGAGGCATAGAAGTTGATAGAGCTAAGGTTGAAGCAATTGAGAAAAGGCCATGTCTAAGAGACATCAAAGGTATTCGTAGTATCCTTGGTCATGTCGGGTTCTATAGAAGGTTTATTGAAGATTTTTCTAGGATATCAAAACCCCTCACTAATCTTCTTCAAAAAGATGTACCCTTTGTTTTTTATGATGATTGTAAGGAAGCTTTTGAAACTCTTAAGAAGGCTTTAACCATAGCTCCTATCGTTCAACCAACTGATTGGAGTTTACCCTTTGAAATAATGTGTGATGCTAGTGATTTTGCTGTAGGTGCTGTCCTTGGGCAACAAATTGATAAAAACTAAACGTTATACATTATGCTAGTAAGACTCTAGACGCTGCTCAAAGGAATTATGCTACTACTGAGAAAGAATTTCTAGCTATCGTCTTCGCTTGTGATAAGTTTAGACCCTATATTGTAGACTCAAAAGTCACCATTCATACTGATCATGCTACTATTAAGTACCTTATGATGAAGAAGGACGCTAAGCCTAGGCTTATTAGATGGGTGATGCTTTTACAAGAGTTTGATCTACATGTAATAGATAGGAAAGGTGCTGAAAACCCTGTAGCTGATAATTTATCTCGATTGGAAAACATCTCTTTTGACCCTATGCTTGTTAATGATAGTTTCCCAAATGAACAGTTGGCTGCAGTAGGGGTAAGCTCGTGAGGGAGCCCTTGGTACGCTGATTATGCTAATTTTATTGTCTCCAAGTATTTGCCTCCAACTTTTATAGCTCAGCAAAGAAGGAAATTCTTTTATGATTTGAGGCATTATTTTTGGGATGACCCACACTTATATAAAGAAGAAGTGGATGGTATTATGCGAAGATGTGTTCTAGAATATGAACAAAAGGAGATATTGCATAAATGTCATGGTAGTGCTTATGGAGGACATCATGCAGGAGATAGAACTATGCAAAAGGTACTACAATCAGGTTTCTACTGGCCAACCCTTTTTAAAGATGCAAGAAAATTTGTTTTATCTTGTGATGAATTGTAACACCCTCGAATCGGCCCTATGAAAGTTTTAGCCCTGTCCGCCAAACCCGCATAGAAACGGTTCAAGGACGCCCACCAGGCACTTTCGTGCGGGTGGAAAAACGAAGTAATACCATTACACAACAGTCCTCGATGGGACCCACAGAACAGATATATACATCAACGACTCCATGAGTCAAGAATACAGATATACTATACAAAGATCCAAATCACCTTGAAAACGATAGAGCGTCCGACTACGGACAAGATGCAAATGGGGCTAAGAGCCCTGAAGAATAACCAATGGCGTCCATAACCCTGCCCAGGCCAAGCCGGAAGGGTAACCCTGCTAACGACGTCGATCTCAAACCTGCTAAAACAAAAGGGGTGCCGACAAAGGGCAAAGGAAAAAAGAGGAGCGTCAGTACTAAGGCCAGTACACGGTGAGGCTAGAATTCAGCGGGTCTCGCCTACATAGGTATGGTGGACTGAAGCGGCAGCGAAGCATGCACTAAACAACCTATAGAGACTCGATTCATCTCTCGGCTATTAGAGAGGGATAAGAGAGACCTATTCGGATCCAACCTGATACTAACACCAATCATACCCATCCTGGCATTTCCCCCTCGAGACCAAACAAGGAAGTCAAACCGAGGAACTCACACAGTTGGTAGTTTTATTCATTCCATTATAGTTGCAGCACTTACTAGTCAGATATAGATATCCTGAGTCATCCTGATAGCATAAGTAGTGGGCAGTTTTAGTTAACCATTCAGTGGTAGTTGCAGTAATTACTAGTCAGATATAATTAGCATGTGACATCCCAAACCCAGTAGTGGTTGACACTTTTATCACATTCCATTGGAGTTGCAATACTTACTAGGCAGGTACAACATGACACGATACACCCCAGTTCCACCAGTTGTTGGCACTTTTATTATCCATTCCATTATAGTAAAGCTGATTACTAGTCACATATTAAGTCAAATTCATAGCACTACTTTAGTTATGCTTGTTTATGATCGAGATCGTGTCTAAGTCGCCTATAGTCATGACACGGCTTTAGAAGATTTACCTGCAGGTGCACAAATAGCAACACACACACGATCAACCTCGGAAAAACCAACTCAAAACCCAACGAGGCTTTCACGACAAAGCGATCACAAGATTCATAAAATATTTTAGGAGGCCACCCCACTAAGCTACCCGCAATGAATTTGGCCGACTCCGGAACGGACCCAGGGTTTGTGGCAATGGCTGTAAACGACTGGAAACCCGAAAGTGTGACTGGGCTTGTCGATACCGCGAAAACATTCCATGATCCAAAATAGTACAGGTGCTCCACGCACAATCGTAAATAAAGCAGTAAAGCATGGCATAAGTATAGGATAGTAATAAAGCCCCAAACTACTTTGTGGCCCCAAGAAATAAGAAATGAATCAAGCTCTGGCTAAGGGGGATTCATAGACTCTCCCGTATGTGGATAGTACGAATAGTCAAGGAACAGGTATCAAGTACTTGGGGTCCTACGGGACACAAGTGAGTGTGGAAGAACCAAATAACATCTATTGCCCACCGATGCCTCTGCATTAGTTATAACTAGCATTTTAATAGTTGTATTTAAAGTCATGATCATCTCCACCATAAACATCTGCCAGCATTCCAACAACTGTGGTACTCGACAACACGAGATCACACCTGAGCAAGCAACTACAACTCGCAAGGCCTGCTATCTACCAAACAATAGGTAATAGGAGGTGTCTAAGGCAATATATTGGCTGCACGGAATATATTGGGTACGGAACTAAAGCATCGCGACACGGATAGCAATAGATCAACAGGAGGAAGTAAAGACTATAAATGCAAAATAGGTAGAAGGAGGAGAGATGCTCGCCTGGGAAACACTGCCGACGGATCATATCCGGAGAACTTGTCGATACTCGCAACAACTCATCGGCCTAATCCGCGAAGAAGCAAACACTAGAAGAAACACCGGATGCAATATTTAATACTACGGCAGAAGATCCGGCATGATTATGATATGATGTAGATGCGGTGCAATTAGGCAGTATTAAGCGGAACCGGGGTCCCGACAATTAATTAAATGGTTCAAGTTATTTAACAACCCCGCAATTTAAAAGTTGAGTTAGCAAGACAAAGCATGGCATCTGTTCGCTACACCAATTTAAATGGAGCCGATATAAGACTAGAATAGCCCGCATATAGTCTCCATATTTAATTAAGGTGAATCGACTATTTAATCCAACCCACCAGATGACATGTATGCAAGCATGCTGATTTAATGATGCGACTGGTATATGTCATATTATAAAAAATAGGGGTCTCGGAAAGGGGATCACATTAGGGTTCGGCGAACTTGGGCTCCGAGGGTCTAGGGGTCGCCGAGATCGGCCTTCGCCTTCGGGAACAGGACTTGGCATCCGGGAAGGAGAGCATGAAACCGCTGCCGAGGTTTGGATCCAGGGTCTCGGGGTCTTCGGATCCGCATCCATGAAGAAGACCTTGGCGTTCCGGATCGGTCTCGGGGTAGGAGAACATGGCGCGCCGGGGTCGATGAGGTTCGGGCTCGACTGGATCGGTCTTCAGATCCTCGAAGGAGAGCTTGGCGTGCCTAGAGTTCGGTCTCCGGGGATCGACGCTTCGTATCTGTAAAGATCTTGCCGATGAACAGGGATATCAGCGTGCAGGTCTCAGCAGTGTGCTTCGAGTAATCGGAACAATGCCACTTAACCCTCGATCTTACCTCGTTGGCACCACACAACATGCCCAATAGCTAGCAGCATCTTGTCAAGTGGACAAAGGCAACATCCTCACGATGAAAACAGCAGACGAACAAGTGCAAAGGCTGCAAGGCTACAGGAAAACGACACAGACGTCGGGGATGAGGCGAGGAAGGCGTCTTGGGTCGGGGCACGGCGGGTGCAGGCTCGATGCAGGCGCTCCTCGCGGCGAGGGTGGCCAGAGGTGGAGGGCCATGGCGGGGAAACTGGCGATAGAGGGCGGAAACGCCAGGGCCGAGCGGTGGCGAGGCTCGCTGGCGGTGGCCCGACATGGCAGAGGCGGCGGAGGTAGGACGCGGGTCGAAGGCGAGACGCGGTGCGGTCGGGGAGCGTGAGGAGCATGCTCGATGATGGCCGGGAGGGCTCTGGGGCGGCGATGCCTGGCGTCCGGGGCCACGTGGCGGCGACGCATCCGTGTCGGGAGGAAGACAGAGGCGATGGCGCGTGACGTGGACGTTGCAGGGGCACGCTCGGGCGGACGGTGAGCTTGCCGAGGAGCGGTGACCGCAGAGAGGAAGCATGGGGCGTCCACGCTGTGGCCCAGAGAGGAGAGGAAGGTGAGGCCGGCGGCCGAGCTTGGTCGTGCAGGAGCGGAGCGGCCGGTCATGGCGTGCTCGCGGTCGGGGTCAAGGAAGGGTGGCCGAGGCAGAGAGAGGAGGGCGCCAGGCAGAGGCGAGGCGAGCGGCGCTTGGCCGGAGACGAGGTGACGCGGTGGCGACGGACATAGGAGCCTGGCCGGGAGGACGTGAGGCCGGCGAGGCGGAGGGAGGCGCTGGCGACACGGCGGTGGTTGGACAGGGGACGGGAGAGGCGGCCGGGGACAGTGGCGTCAGGGATCCCGAGGCGAGCGGGGGTAGGTGGGGAGGTGGAGTGCGGTGGAAGGACAGGGGTGGGGCCGGGTGACGGGAGTGGGATCCCGAGGTGGTGTGGGGCCGGGCACGGGAGTTTTTGTCGGGAGGGAGGAGGGCTCTCTCCTGGGCGGTTGGTGGGGAGGTGGCAGGTGGCGGCTGGCTGGGGGTGTGGGGCCCGGGTGGAAGGGAGAGAAGGGGTGAGGTGGCGGCCTGGGAGTGGCCGGAGTGAGGTGGCAGGGGTGGAATTTTGGGCAGGTGTGCGCGGGGTGGATCAGGAGCGTGGCCAGCGCGACGTGGGGAACGGCAGGTGGGGAGGCGGGAAAAGGAGGTGGGGTTCGATCGGTGGAGGGAATTGGGCCAGGGGGTGGGGCCAGGGTAGTGTGTGGTGTGCGTGTGTGTTGTGTGGGTGCGGGTGCACAGGGTGTGTGGGGTGGAGGTTGTGGCGGCTGGGAGTTAGAGAGAGGAGAGGGGTTATGGTTAGGGTAGCTAGGACTAGGGTTTGGGGTTAGGACTAGCTTTTATTTGGAGGTGGCCGGCTGGGCTTTCGGGCCTGGCTGGGTGCTTCCTACAAAAAGAATTCAACATTTTATTTTATTAAAACAAGGCTTTTGCAAACCGTTTGTAGACAAAGCGAAATAATCCGGAAGACCGGTGTTTGTATTTGAATAAAGACGGGGGATATTTAGAGAACAAAAACTAGACTTTTCGAAAATAGTTTTAGACAAAACCATGCATGATGATGACGATGCTCAAATGCAATGTGGCACGATGACATGAGCATGCGGTCATGATGATGCAATGCACAAAACACAGCGATTTTCTAGTAGTGGTTTTAGCGGGATGCCACATGAATGCCAGCGTGTTGGTATTATTTCTAGACGCAATGAAATGCCTATGAACTACTCTCTAGTTATTGAACCCTTTGATTGTTGGGGATTTGACTTTATGGGTCCTTTTCCTCCCTCAAAAGGTTATACTCATATTCTTGTTGTTGATTATGTTACTAAATGGGTAGAAGCCATTCCTACGAAGAGCGCTGACGGGGAGACTTCTCTAAAAATGCTTAAGGATGTTATCTTTCCCAGGTTTGGAGTGCCTAGGTATCTCATGACTGATGGGGGTTGTCATTTCATTCATGGTGGTTTTAGAAAGACCCTTGCTAAATATGATGTTAATCATAGAATTGCTTCAGCTTATCACCCCCAAACTAGTGGGCAAGTAGAGTTATCAAATAGAGAAATTAAATCCATCTTGCAAAAGACTGTTAATAGATCTAGAAAAAACTGGGCTAAAAAGTTGAATGATGCTTTATGGGCTTATAGAACTTCCTACAAAAACCCTATGGGGATGTCTCCTTATAAAATGGTTTATGGAAAAGCTTGTCACCTACCTTTAGAATTAGAACACAAAGCTTACTGGGCAGTTAAAGAACTCAATAGAGATTGTAAGCTCGCAGGTGAGAAAAGATTATTTGATTTAAGTTCCTTAGATGAATGGAGGAGTGAAGCCTATGAAAATGCTAGGATCTTTAAAGAAAAAGTTAAAAGATCGCATGACAAGCGAATACTTAAGAGAGAATTTCATGTTGGTGAGAAAGTTCTATTGTATAGGTCTCGTCTCAGACTGTTTACAGGAAAGCTACTGTCCAAATGGGAAGGACCCTTCATTATTGAAGAAGTGTACCGTTCGGGAGTAATAAAAATTTCTTCTTTAAAAGATAATACTACACAAGTAGTGAATGGGCAGTGACTCAAGCACTATATTGCTGGAGATTCTTACAATGAAGATGTTGATGCTTGATGTCTACGCACTTCTATTCTTGTAGACAGTTGTTGGGCCTCCAAGTGCAGAGGTTTGTAGAACAGCAGCAAGTTTTCCCTTAAGTGGATCACCCAAGGTTTATCGAACTCAGGGAGGAAGTGGTCAAAGGTATTCCCTCTCAAGCAACCCTGCAATCAAGATAAAAGAAGTCTCTTGTGTCCCCAACACACCCAATACACTTGTCAGGTGTATAGGTGCACTAGTTCGGCGAAGAGATAGTGAAATACAAGTGGTATGGATAATTATAAGTGGTAACGGTGATAGAGAATTGCTTGGTGGCGTGGAAAAGACTAAAGTAAAACTGAAATAAAGATGGAAGCAAGCAAACATGTAACAGATCTAATTGCAAATGGTGTTTTAGTGCTTAGAAACAAGGCCTAGGGATCATACTTTCACTAGTGAACACTCTCATATAAATAAATTCCTCTTTATGATACTACGCTGAACTACTCTCCGGTTGGACACTCTAATCGATGGTAGGGCTATAACAGCACACCTCAAAGTCCATCTTTCCCATCTAGAAAACCCCACACTGTCACCTTGAGCACTAGATGAGTCCAACAAACACCACAATTTCATAGAAACATCCAACTCCAAATATAACTCATAACAAGTATTTGTAATCTCTAGCCTAAGTGCCACCATGGTGTGCACACTGTCAACTTCACACACATGGGGAGAGCAGAGATCTATTAAAGCACTTGAGTAGCAAGGTAGATCTATAGATTACAAGCTCATGATCACAATATGATCATGCATAGAGAGAGAGATGAACACATAGCTATCGGTAGAACCCTTAGCCTCAAGAGAGAACTACTCCCTCCTCATCATGGGAATCAGCAATGGTGATGTAGATGGTGGTGGAGATCGATGGAGATGGCTCCGGGGGCACTTCCCCGTCCCGGCAGGGTGCCGGAACAAAGACTTTCTGTCCTCCGAATCTCCTTTTTGGTGGCGGCGGTGCTGCGGAAGTTCTCGTGGATTTCTGATTGACTATCTAGGGTTTTGGTATCGGGAGGCTCTTATAGGAGAAGGAGGCAAGGTCGGTGGAGTGCCAGGGGGCCCACACCATGCCCTGGCGCGGCCTAGGTGGACCCGCGCCATGGGGTGGTGTGGCCACCCTGTGGCCCCTCTCGGGCTCTCCTTCTGGCTCCGTGAATCTTCCGGGAAAATATCGACTTTTGCCTTTGTCCGGTCCAATTCCGAGAATATTGATTTTCTGACTTTCCTAGAACCAAAAACAGCAAAAAACAGGCAACTGACACTGTAGATCTTGTTAATAGGTTAGTCCAAGAAATCATATGAAAAGTACTCTGAAGTGTGGACAAAACATAAGAAAGTAGATAAAACCAAGCATGGAACATCAAAAATTATAGATACATTTGCAATGTATCAATGCCTTTCAAGTGATAACTCCGAAGAAATTTATCAAGGACCAAATTCAGAGACCTGCAGAGTCTATTTTCAAATAGGTAACAGTTCTGGTAAGAAAAGTTCCACGAAATTACTATCCAACTATATTTCTGCAGTTTTTAGACAATAAAGAAAGCTATGAAGCGAAAGAGGGACGGAAATGGAGCCAGGGAGCCTCACACCACCCTATGGCGCGGGCCCACCCCTAGCCACGCCACCAGGTGGTGTGGCCACTCCGGACTCCGTCTCCGGCCCGTTTTCTCCCAGTACCTTCCTTTTGTTATGAAACTTCGTAATATATAATCCCTCGGATCTCCCGAGGTTTGTATATCGTGTTTTCGTCGTGGTTTTGTTTCGATCTGTTTCTGCCAGGAACTATCTTTGAAGTTTAGAACCACAATGGTGTCTGCCAAGGACAAGGGAAAGGAGCCTATGGAGGAGGACCTCCAAGACCCCGAGAAGGAGAAGGAGATCAAGAGCGAAGGTGAAGAGGAGGCAAAGCACACCGGCACTACCGTTGCAAGCATTGGAGTGGTGGCGAACCCTACCAGGATTAGAAGGACTACACGGATGTCAACTGGAGGGAAACCTCCGCGTCACTGTTTGGCACCAAGGACACCTTCTCCAAGCACCAAGAGTCCCTTCCATACCTTTATCCATAACCATGCAGGAAAAGAAGACTCCAGGAGGGAAGACCGGAAAAAGAATCACAAGAGCTGGGACCCACAATCTGACATGATCATGCACCGCATCAAGCACAACTCGGAGTTGATTCATACCCTCACCTTCGAGATTGAATACTTGGGGAAATTGGTCAAGAAGCTCATCGAGAGGATACCACCACCACCGAAGGAGTAATTCGTCATCAGGTTTGGCATCCCCTTGGTTTGTTCCAAGCTTGGGGGAGTGCCGCGGTATCACATCACTATCTTCTATCTTTTTACCTTTTTAGTAGAGTCATATCATGAATAGAGAAGTTATTATGTAGGATGGTTTGCATTATGGAAGTGTCCCCTCTCTCGTTAGATATGTATCCCTTGGTGTGAGTTGCCGTTATGGAATATTAATGAGAAGTTCTATCATTTACTCTTTTGCATAGCTTATATTAGTTTTCAATTCATGATTATATGATTGATCTTGTTGTTAGTATTGGTATCACTTTGGGATCATTGAGTTAATTTAGTTGGTTTTGGCAAACCTGGCTCGGTCAGTAGCAACACTATTTTTGGGAGCTGAATGAAAAGATAAAAGTACTCTAAAGAAATATAATTTCATCATCTTTCTTTCTTGATTTGCTCATAAGTCTAGTATTCTCTAGTTAAGATCTTTTGTGCTTCCAAGGAAGATTGCATGTTTGTTTTTATCACTTGTATGTTTGTTTGTTTCCTTCAACTCTTATACTTGCTACCCAGCCTTGCTAGCCAAAAACCTGTACTGAGAGGGAATTCTTCTCGTGCATCCACCTCCTTAAACCAAACCCATGCCATTTGTGTCCACCATACCTACCTATTAGCATTATTGCTATTCCAAGTAAATTCTTGTTTTTATCTACCTTCCAAATTAAACTTGTTATGTGAAAATTAGTGATTAAAGCACTCACGAACTTGATGGCACACTTTACTTTCTTGTACTTAATAAACTTGAACCATTGGGTCCTTCTTTGTTGCGTATATGCTTGCGCTTTATGAGTTGAAGTTAGCAGAACCATGTATAATAGGGGACGCTTTCAACTCTACCATGGTACTTTGTACCTAGTTGATATCATGATTATTTTGCCTATGGATCCCGGCGGTGTGAAATAAAAGGGGAACTTGTAAGATCATGGAGTTCATATGTTTATAGAGAAATGCCTGGGCCGCTAGCCTAAGCCATGCCTAATCATGGTGGAAACTTGCAGCATAACTATAGTGAGCATTCTATGAAGCATCCTCAATAAAAACCTATGCAAATAGCAAATAAAAATATTGTTGAGGTGCTCATTGTCTGCTTGCCTTGTCATTTTGATTATGGGATAGCTCCTGTATCATGTGCAAGGGGTACCCCGTTGGCGGTTCTCAATGATACATATGTATTTACAATGACAAGAGCTTACTTGTGACTGAAGTTGAGTAGCATGAGGTTCGGTACTCGTAAGTAAGGGGCATGTGATTTCAACTTATAACTTGTCAAGCATATCCTCTTAGTTGTGTCACTTTAACCTTAATCACCTAAAGATGCCTATGATAGGGGCAATGAGAGCTGAAAGCTAATAAGTATCATAATTTTTGGGAGCTCTTTATGAAACTTGAAATCCCTGCTTCCCTCTGCAAAGGGCCTTTCTTTTACTTTTTTGTTGAGTCATTAAACCTGTTCCCTTCTATCTCAGCAAGTATTTTGAGTTGTTGTGTTTCATTCATTCATATGATGATTTATTCAATCATGTTTCTTATGTTCCTTGTTTTGCACATTGCTCTTATCTGGATGTTTACTACTTTGAAAGCTATCATTGAAAATCAGTTAATTGTGAACTCTAGCAAATTATCAACTATTCTTCGACCAAGAGCTAAGTTTGCCATTACCAATTATGATTTACTTCATGTATCTTTATTGTGTTTCCTTTGCTTATTGCAAGTTGAGTTATATAATAGTGAGTTGTCTTCTATTATGATCTATGTATTGATGAATGTGATTATTCTTGTCCGTATTCTTTTATCAACTCTTCACTCCATAAACCTGAGGTCATGTTTATTGAGTTCAGTTTTGCTTGGGGACAAGCGAAGTCTAAGCTTGGGGGGAGTTGATACGTCCATTTTGCATCACTATTCTATGTCATAATTCACTGTTATTCATTGATATATTTCATATTAAGAGATGATACTTATGTTATTTCATCTATTTTTGCATGGTTGATGACTTTTGGAGCATGGACCGCTGTAGTCAGGATTCTGATGGAAAAGGTGCCGTTTGGAGGCAGAATTCACGAAGATTAGAAAATCCGGGAAAATGTACAGAAATTCCTATTTTTCTAGAAGACGAAGGAAGCCAGAAGAGGGAGTGGAGATGGGCCACAGGGACCCCACACCACCCCCTAGCTGGCCACCCTAGGTCAAGGCCACCAGTGGTGTGGCCGCCCTGGCCCACCTCTGGCTCTCCCCTCTGGTGTATATATTCCTCCCGAAACCCTAAGACTCGGGGAGCGACCACAGAAAGATTCCGCCGCCTCTACGGGGCGGAAAACACCGAGAGAGAAAGATATCTCCGGCAGATAGATTTCTGCCGGGGGAATTCCTTCCAGGAGAGGGGAGATCGTCGCCATCAACACCACCATCAAGCTGGACTTCATCGAGATCATCATCATCACCATCATCACCATCAGCACCCTCATCACCATCTCCATATTGCTGTAACAATTGGGTTGAATCTTGCAATAGTTCTTAGGGGAAACTTTCCCGGTGTTGATTACTCTTTGTAGTTGATGCTATTGAGTGAACCGTTAAATTATTGTTTATGTTCAGATTGTTATACATCATTATTCCATCTCTGATCATGATCCATATGATGTCTTGTGAGTAGTTCATTTTGTTCTTGAGGACATGGGAGAAGTCATGTTGTTAGTAGTGAAATTGTGTTGAGAAAGATTCAATAGTTTGATATTTAAGTTGTGGTGTACTTCTTCTAGTGGTGTCATGTGAACGTCGACTACATGACACTTCACCTATATGGGCCTAGGGGAATGCATTGTGTATTTGGCTACTAATCGTAGGGGTTGCCGGAGTGACAGAAACCTGAACCCCTGTTAGAAAACCATTGCACAAGGGGCGTAAGGGTCTTAGAATTTAAAGCTGTGGTTAGGTTTCTACCTTAATTACTTTCTTGTACTTACGGATGTTTCCAAGGGGTATAATCACAAGTATGTATTAGTCCTAGGAAAGTCGGTACATTAGCACAGGTTCACCCACACAACACTTAGCAAGCTAAAGAAGATTAATCAACTATGTGAAGCGGAAGCACTTGACAGTCTTCCCATGTATCCTCGAGAACATTTGGTCATCTTAAGTAATACAACCGGCTTGTCCTTTGCTGCATAAAGGATTGGGCCACTTGCTGCATTTATTCTTATTGTCTTTTGTTTACTCGTACTTTGTTTACTTGCTTTATCGAAAACCCCTAAAAGTCCGTTTGTTAAGTATTTGCAGAGAATTCCTGATCCATACCACTAGCGAGCACCTTCTGCTCCTCGTTGGGTTCGACACTCTTACTTATCAAAAATACTGCGATACACCCCCTATACTTGTGGGTCATCAGTCCCTTGTGGGATTGACCCTTGGGTGGCCCGATCTTCACATATTTGATGCGGGGAGTGAGGGAAAACCCGATGAACATGATGAATGCAACTCTGATGCAAGGTAAAGATATAAACACATGCCAAAACACACCCGATTCGATTTGCTCCCGTTGGTTCGAACAACCAATCCAATAGAATCCTCGACGAGAGACCTTGTGGTAGAATCACCAAAGGAGAGATCAACAAGCGATGATATAATCCAAATCAAGGAGAGAGTAGCAACCAAGTAGAGTCCCAAAGGGGAGAGGCCAAGCACTACCAGAATCCTTGACAAGGAGAGACCAAACACTTGAGGAGGGTCTTGACAACTTGGAGAATCACACCGGTTCCAAGGCCTTGTACAACGCATAGATAACTATTGAGAGTGGGTTCCCATCATGGGTAGGCACATGCCTTAATTCATCTTCAACTCTAGGGTTTTAAGAAGGGAGTGGGGGCATATATATAGGCCAGACCCAAGCTAGGGGTATTTTAGGTATAAAGGGGAGTTTGGGGGCATTACATTGGCCAGACCCAACTCAAGGCGTGCATGCCTCTTTGACTTGCACCGGAGACTCCGGGGTGCCAGAGACTCCGGGGTCATCTTCGGTCTCCAGGCAGGACTCCAGGGTGGCAGATACAGAGTTCCAGGCGCTGGTTCGGAGTCCTGTCCGGAGTCCTTGGGGTGACGGGCCGAAGACTCCAAATTTAGTCTCCTGGAGTGCCAGGAAACAAGCCACTGTGTCACGTTCTAGTACTGAGGCTGAATACAAGGCTTTAGCCAATGCTACCACTAAGTTAATATGGGTTGAAACTTTTCTTGTTGAGCTCTCGGTGTGAAGCTAAAAGAGAAGCCATGCTTATGGTGTGACAACTTGGGTGCCACCTATTTGTCTGCCAATCCTGTTTTCCATGCTCGCACAAAGCACACTGAGATTGACTATCATTTTATCCGGAAAAGAGTTGCCAGCAACAACTTAGATATCAAGTTTATTTAACCAAATATTAGATAGTAGATGGTTTTACTAAGGCTCTACCTGTCAAGAGTCTAGATGAGTTTAAGCTAGAGGTTTAGATTAAGGGGGAATGGTAGAGTATGTAATATCGTATGTGTACATGTACGAAGTAGTACTCCGACGTATACGTACAAACCATGTATCACCACGTAGGGGGTTGTTCCCTATCTATATAACACACAACCGATGACCCAAAAGGGCATATGCATCGTTCCACCAAATTCTACACGACCCAGAATCGCTCTTTCCCTTCGTGGTTGCGGAGATCTGTATGGACCCCCCCGCCCGTGAACAGCGCTCAAGGCAAGCTCCGCCTTCCGCTCCTTCTTGAAACGCTTTGGCCAATACGATCTCGTAGGCGAGTACCGAGCCATTGCCCTCTTCCGCTCCGGCAGTTGGCGACGGCGCTCCTCGATCCGGCTCGCTTGCTCGAAACTGCTCAAAAGTGGCGCCACCGGCACCCCGACGTAGCTGAGTTCCTAGCTGGCTGACAACGACACGCGCGCAGTCGTGAGGATGTCGTAGTAGACGAACATTACGGCCTCATAGAAGTTTAGAGTGAGCCTCTTCATGGCAGTGTGGAGGAGAGAGTGTGAGGGTGGGGATGGACCGGTCCTCGATGGACATATATACACGGAGACGACGAAGCGACGTTGGAATCAAAACGGAATATTTGTTTTTAAAGATCGTGAATACGGGGTCTGTTCGGCCGCATCCCGCGTGGAGAGAAATAATATGCTTTTATTAGCCCTTATACGCATTTTAAGAACCGGACGGATAAATGTATGCTAGAGATGCTCCTAGTGGGAGATGACTCACCCAAAGTCCTGCCCAAGGAGGGGCCTCGTCGACTCATGGCATCTTTGTAAAACTTGTAGCCGTGTATTAGTAGTTCTTGTGAGGATCGGCCACGCCACGAACTTGCTGGAACCGAAAAAGAAGTGTACACGCACGCATGCCGGCCGGGCCGATCTTATCTTGGCGGTGACGTCGCGAAACGTACTACTCCCTTTGGTGTGGTGTATGCCCCGCTCTCCATGCTCAGCCCCAACTGAATTCGATCGCCTTTAACTAAAACTGTTGCCGCGCGCGCGCGCACGCGGTGACGTCTCCTTCGAGCCAAGCTTTACGATCCAGCCCAACAATATCACAAATTAGGTAGGCTAGGCTGCGTAGCATCGATCGATCACGCGTATGTACGTATATACAACCATTTCTAGCGCGCTTTATTCGCCGGTGGCGCGCACTGGGTGCCGGCTATAGCTACTAGTTTGAGGAAGACGTACGACGATCGCTAGCTTTGCCGTGGTTTGCTCCACAAAAGAACGCGCACTACCCGTGGTAGCCACGCGCCCATCTGATTTTGTACCCATGATATTCCTCGGTTTAGTTAAGGTCTCCATCGAGCCTTTTCTTTTTGTCTCCCACTATGAGCATGATCGCGTCACAGCGCTCGATCGACCGATCGACGCTTTCAAAAACCTCGTTCACTGATCGATATCGATAGGGTGCAATGCTATAAGGCCTTCGACGATGGGAGTCTCTTAGCACGATATCCTAGATAAAATGCTTATATGGCATGTTAATTAAGAATGAGGTTAGCTATAGTGGGAGTATCATAACTATATCATGCATGTCATGTTGGCAAAAATCTGACGTGACACAATAATAAATAAAGAAAGAGATGGTTAGAATATCATAGGTAGGTAGATACTATATCATAGCACGTGAAACTAAAAATTCTAATGCATGTAAATCTCGTACACAATTTTACATTAAGATCCTACAAATCATTAAATATAATACTAATATGATACTACCACATGATACTATGCACTATAGAGATAGTATCATACACTGACATCATATGCATGATACTAGTAGTACTCCCACTATGACCAGCCTGAGAGAGGGTGTTGTTGTATCTTAGCTAAGATACTAGCGATGCAGGTGGGATGGGTTCGGGACAACCCGCCTCCCGCCTAATGAGTCCGCCGGGCCACAATGGGATTAGCGGGATCTGAGGAAACGAAACAATCGGTTACCACGGGACCCGACAAACTACTCCGTCAGTACAAATCAGGCTGAGCGGCCTAGAGTCTAGCAGCTGCAGGATTAACTCCCTATCCGCACGGGCGAGTTATTTCCGGGGTACTTCTATAGGCTGGGCGGTTACAGTTGGGATTAGTGGGATAGCTAGCAGTAATCCCGCCGGGAGAAATCGGAAAATTAGAACCGGAATAGATGGGCTCAGCTGGCAGGACGGGAGGCGGGTTTGGCGGCATGCCCGCCCCACTTGCATCGCTATAAGATACACCCTTTGCACATAATCATAGGCAAAAAGAGTTGATAGCCAATCAAATACATACATGAGAGCAAAAACATTAAATTAAGATACAACCTCTAAGATAGTAGTACAACGCATTGGAGAGGTTGTCTCTTAGAACATGTTTGGTTCGTGGATTTGTAACGTAACTTGATAACGGCGGAATCTGATAATGTTAATTTCTGTTTGATTGGACTTGGCTGTAATCAGATACCACGTAGTCAAATTACACCGCTATACAAATTCGTTTCCGGTCACTCTCTAGTGTTATTTGTTTCCTCTGTCCGAACGGTATCGGTCGCTGCTGTCCTGATGCCACGCCCCCCGCGCTCTCGCCTCGTCCCCCGTCATGCATCTCGTCTTCCTAGTCTCAGAGAGCTGGGAGCTTGCGAGCCGCCAGATCGCTTGAAGGAGAAGACCAAACTACAAAGCTGTGAGTGCGACAGGGCCGTCGGAGGCGGCACGGCCGGAGCCCGGCAGCGGGGGAGTACCGGAGTAGTAGCTAGCTGTCAAGGTCGAAGGCAAGGGAGCTGCGGCGGCCAATGAATTGCGCGTGGCAGAGCCAGTCTACCGGCCAGAGTCGTATGGGAGGATCTGGCATGAGCCGGGCGCCATGGCAACAAGGTCAACAGCAGCAGCCAAGATCCATTAGGTGGGCTCTCGTCGATCCTCTTCCGCCGAGCAGCAGCCCCAATTCCTTCTGTAGCTCGTCCTCCCTCGATCCCCTCTGACATAAATCTTTTCCGTCGACCCGTCTCCGGCGAGGAGCAGCACCAGCACATGTGTTATTCCCCGATCTATCTTTCTAAATCCTCGTTCCAAGCAGTTTAGACACACGAGGAGCTTCCGCAGCCGCTTGTCTTCTATACGACGCAACGGGAGGAGCCTATGCGAGGCCTTCTCAGAAATTTCATGCCGCTCCTTCACCTCCTTTGGATCTTCAGTCAGTTTCTTGTTGGGTATCCTCCTCATGTGGGTTATGAGGAGATGGCCTTATGCAGCCTTTCAGGCGGTCCAAACAGGTGCAAGAGCCCACCAACCTTTAGGGTTATGACCAAGGGTCATTTTGGACATTGCACATGAGGGAAGGGGGATGATAAGCCTCCCATCCAGCCACCACAAAAGGTGGATAGACAAAAAATCAAGGATAGCCTTCATTGTAGAAGAAAACCAAGAGAGAAGGGAAAGAGGAGAAATTGAAGGAAGAAGCTGAATCAAGCACCGGGCTTTGCTCACAAGGTCGTGGCGTCTAGATCCACTACCTTCTCTCCTTCAAGCTGTGGTTCCACCATCTTTGGTGAGATTGCTCCGATTCATAGCTCTTGCGCCCCAAATATTGATGTATGAGATCCTCTAGTGCTCTCTAGAGAAGAACAAGTTGTATCTTCATTTGATAATAGTGGAAGAAGATTTAGATAGCTTCGGCCCGTGGTTTTTCCTCTCAAGTTGAGAGGTTTTCCACGTAAAAAGGATTGGTGTCCCTGTGTGTTGATTTGCTTGTTGCTGCTCCTATGTGCTGAGAGCACGTATGACTTGTCCTGCCTACCTGCAGATTTCAGCAGCTGTGTGTGGGAGCACACAGGACTTGTCCTCGGTTGGGACAAAATTTGTTTCCTCCATATATGTTTGATGCATATGTTTTCTTCCGTGACTGAGCAACGATCCGTGGAGTTAGCATACGAGTGGTGTTGAAGTTTACATCTTATTCCGCTGCATATTTTTAGATCACGCTTGAGTGTGCTAATTCCCCAACACTTGTTAATCTTTCAGAAGATTTCTAGAGTTTGATTTGTTCTTGATTAGGCCATGATGATTTGTCAGAAATTTTTGTGGAGCCAGTACCACTATTACCACTATGATCTAATTACCTTGTTGAACCAAACAGGTTTCTCGTTTGCCCATTCCGTTAACAGTACCACCGTGATCTGATTATGTTTACGTTTACTTTATCTTTTCTGAACCAAACACGTTCTTAGATATTTATAATTCTTACGGTAATGTCTAAGATACATCTCATTATGAAGACAGTACTCCCTCCGATCTAAATTAATTAACTTGAATTTGTCTACATTCGGATGTATCTAGCACTAAAACATGTCTAAATACATCCGAATCTAGACAAATCCAAATCAATTAATTTGGGTTAGAGGGAGTATACTACTTCCATTGGAATGGACCCGTACATATTCATGGTGCATTTACTTTGGTACTGAAATGGAGGCGTGCGAAAGCCGTAACGTACGTAGTCAAAGCGAAGGCACACACACAGCAGGAGTAAACGAGAGGATCGTCGAGCGGGATGCGCGTGTCAACATCCGCAGATCGATCCCGTGTGGAGTACACGTCGGCACAGGGGCGTGTGCCTGCCACACGCGAGTGCGATCCGAGCCCTCCATTCCTCGAACCCTAGCGGCACCTCCTATAAAACTCCCCCACAAGGGGCGTGTGGCCGCCACACTCCAACATCCCAACCACCTTCAGCTTCTGCGCACACGCCATTTCCCTCCCCCGATCGATCGACCTTCTTCTTGATCAGGCGCTCCGGCTCGCCCTGGATCGATCCATGGACCCGCACATCAGCTCCCACGTGCACGCCGACGCCGCGCGCACGACGAAGGAAGACGACGTCGTCGTCGACGTCGAGGCGGCCGATGGCTCGTCGACGAAGCCAGCCGGTCAGGCGGCGGATCTCCCGAGCGAGGGAGGCAACGACGACGAAGGCGGCGCAGCCGTCGACTACATGGCCCGGGCGCAGTGGCTCCGCGCCGCGGTCCTGGGCGCCAACGACGGGCTCGTCTCCGTGGCGTCGCTCATGATCGGCGTCAGCGCCGTCAACGAAAACGGGAAGACGATGCTCCTGTCGGGCCTCGCCGGGCTGGTGGCCGGCGCCTGCAGCATGGCCATCGGCGAGTTCGTCTCCGTGTACACCCAGTACGACATCGAGGTGTCCCAGATCAAGCGCGGTGCCAGGGACAAGCAGAAGGGGAAGAAGGACCTGCCGAGCCCGACGCGGGCCGCGCTGGCGTCCGCGCTGGCGTTCGCGGTCGGCGGCCTCGTGCCACTGCTGGCCGGCGGGTTCGTGAGGGCGCATCTCGCTAGGGTCTGCGCGGTGTGCGCGGCGACCACCGTCGGGCTGGCAGGGTTCGGCGCCTCGGGCGGGTACCTGGGCGGCGCCAGCATGGCGAGGTCGGGGTTCAGGGTGCTCGTGGGCGGCTGGCTCGCCATGGCCGTCACGTACGGCGTGCTCTGGCTCGTCGTCAAGGTGTTCCGCATACACGCCTCGTCGTTGGGCTGATATGAGATATGTGGTCCGTCGGTCTGGTACTCTCTGGTTTGGCAGGTCGCGCGCGTTTGCTGAAATAATGCAAGGAAATTAGAGCTACTAGCTGTCAATTACTTTCTCGTCATGACCATGGTTAATGGCTATCCATATGTTGAGTAGAGATCCCCGGTGGGTCGGGTTGTCGATGTGTAATGGCTATACTTGGTTGCAATATTGTAAGGCCTAGCTAGCTAATATATATGATATACATCTTATATTTGAAACGGAGGGAGTAGTTTGATTGGTTTCTAAAGATGTTGGTGTGAGATATGCTCCATCTGCCGATCTCTGTACTTTGCACTTCTGAAACTAGAGTCGTTACTGTTTTTGGAGAAACATAAAGATCTAACTAGTGCATGCGCGTCTTGAAAAACATCGGTAAATAGACGCAGAAATGTTAAGCTTGAGCTAACATGCAACGAGTAGCTAGGTGAGGAGCGATCAAGTTCTGGGATCGAGGGCTACAAAATGCAAAGTACGATAGTGCGTCATGCGCATTAACAGACATGTTTCCGTTTCAGTCTTTTCAGAAAGAAAGAAAAAGCATATACACGCGACCATACTTTTGAGTACATACAGAATGGCTAAGCTGCACGCAACCTTTCCGCAGATCCCTCATCAGTTTCAGACTGCCTTATTCATTCCTGTGTCGGCCGAGCGCGACCCGGCCCAATTTTCGCTGACCGAAAAGGATCAACTGCCACGACATCATCGGCATATTTCACAGAGTAGAATTCTCGTGGTTACCGCACGCCTCGGCCCACTTTAAGCCCAAGTGGAACCTAAGATTTGTCGTACGGGCCTCATAAACAATAACACACGCTTTTCTCTACGCTTTCAAGCATTCAGGGCTCTTTGTGGAAAATAAAAGCATTCACATTTTTTTTAAATAATACACTTTTAAAATTTATTTTGGGAAGTATTGCACAAATTTGAAAATTTACAATTCTAGAACATAGTCAGCTTCGGCCTAGCTGAATGGGCCACTCGGCCTAGGCCTCACCGATTCAGCTCCATTCGGCGAGGAGCACGCCGATTGCATGTGGCCGTGTGGGGCCGTGGGGCCCAAGCTGGCCGAATGCCCCACTCAGTCAGGGCTAGGCCGAATCGACCACTCGGTCAGGGCCTCGCCGAGTGCATCTGACGAGTCGAGGACCGCGTCGGCCGCCCCCGCTCTTCTCCTTTCTTCCTCCCAGGCCCACATTCTTCTTTCTCTCTTCCAGCGCGAGAGTTCATCTTCTCAGCACCTATTTCCCCCCCGATTTTTTGTTGTTTTCCAGCTAAACTTCATTCTAAAAGCATTTGAGTGGTAGGGGAAGCTCGACCTACTGATGGGTTAGCTCAAAATAAGATTTGGTGGAATGGTGGTGGTATGCCATTGGAGCAATGGCAGTGGTGTTGTTGCGGTTGAACTTGGTGTTGGGGGCTGTATGAGCTGCAACGTGCTGCTTGTCCGGTGAACCGAGGCCGCTATACGAAGTTGCTTCTCACGCTTCAAGGGTAAACTCAAATCGCTCGAAGATGGAAGGTTTTTCCTTCTTCTTTGTTTAGCACGCAGAGAATCCTTGACTTTGGTCGGTAATTTTCCATGCAATGCAACAAAGTAATTATACCTTCGGATTCCAAGGGGGGAATCCAGGATATCCATAATATCCACAATAAGATTGGAGGACACTATGTGAATGTCATCCAGGAGATTGAAGCTTTGGTAAGAGATCTTACTTCATGTTCCTTTATTCATGATGAAGGTAGAAGATCAAACAATGAGGTACATTGCCGAGCAAAGCATGTTTTAGGTGTAGGACGCAAATGTGGCTAATTCATCCTCTAGGTTTTGTTCATATTCCTGCAAAAGATATTAATCAACAAACCGAAGTGTGTCTTTCCGTAGAAAATAGGCAATTTCAAGTGTCTTGTTCGAGATGGTGAGGTGACAACAACATCTTGAAATCAGAGCAAGATTTTCCTTGACTTATCCCGCCAGAGCGGTGCGTAGGGGTCGAGTGGAGCTCGAGTCACCCCGATGCACCGCTTTACTCGGCATAAAATTTTCGAGCAACGGGCTATTATATAAAAGTATGGTTTACATATATATTACTATAAAGAATCACGTAATAAAAAATCAAAAATCTTTCTATATGGATGAAACAAAGGATAAAGTTACTTGCAGAAGATGCCTTGTATTCTCAAATTCAAAATATATCGTCAATCACGAAGGCTCAATAAGCTGCAAAATAAAAACTAGGTTTAGTTTCCAAGTGGAATAGATGAGTGCCCATAAATTACAACATTGAAGTAGCTAAAGTTTTCATATTACCTTTTTATGTTTTAGAAGTACAGTCAAAATTGAGCCTTCTGCTTTTTACCCAAACTTCAAATACAGAAAATTAAATTAATTTTCTTGGTTGGCGAGATCCATTAACCAAGTATTTTGTTTCTTACCACTTCTTTTAAATTAGGATGATAATGTTCTACCAATTTTCTCTTCCCTGAATTGTATAGAATCTCCTCTTTTCAATTCATGTCTTCTGAGACATCTTGTGATGGGGCTTTTCTTTTGAGAACAAAACTATCCATAATACACCTGCGTTTGACAAATACATGCGTCAGACTTGGAAAGGGTTTCAAGAATTACCGGCAAAAGTTAAATCTGTAGATTTTTAGATTAACAAAAGTCTAGGCACCGGCTGCCGGAACGGAGACTAGGCTGACGGGAGAAAAATCGAGAGAGGAGATAACCTGATCGGAGGAGCTTCCGAGACATGGTTTCCATCTCAGCCTTTTTTCTGATCGATCTAATCAATCAAACCAGGCAATGAGGCATATCGTGGATCTTGCCGTGCGTGCACATTTTTTTTTAAACAACATGCGTGCGGGCCGGGACTATTGGCCTATTTGGTTTAGCTTATTTTTGGCTTATAAACCAAAAAAAACATCTAAATACTCCCTCCGGTCCATATTAACATTCTCAACCGTGACTAGATTCGAATGCATCTAGACTAATATTTAGTCAAAGTTGAGAATGTTAATATAAACCGGAGGAAGTAGGTAATTTTGATTTTAGCTTTTGGCTTATAACATCATATAACCATGTCTAGTTAAAAACCAAAAGCAAGTAAACAACCATTTAGGGAGTGTGTCGATTTGGTGGACAAAGCTCCACGGTGGACTTTTTTTTTCTGAAAAAATTAAATTTAACAATTCAAAAAAAATCAGAAAAAATACCAGAATATAGGTAATGATTTATAATACACGCATGCAAAAAATTATGTGAAAAAACTTTGTATTCTGCCCTTCGCAAAAAAGAGAAATTATCTGATCTGGACGTGAATAGTACAACTTTTAATGGGCCTCCGTTTTTCCGACATTTGTCACATTTGTATTTTCTATTGCTTCCAAAATACAAAGTATTTTTCGTTCAAATTTTGCAGAATTGTATTTTGTATTGTTGCTATATGAAGATATTTTTTTCAAAATATTTGATGATTTTTCAAAAATTTAAAAACATCCTCCATAGAGGACATGCTCCAAAGCCATTTTCCGACCATTTATGTGTGCGAGATTTAAGGCCAAGCAAACAGTTTGTATAGCTACGTGCGTTGACTTGAACTGTTTTTTTTTTCCTGATTGATCGATCGAAACTATGGTCGGCCGCCCTCGCGTGCGGGACATGAGCAGCGCTCGACGGACTGGGCCAGTCCCTGATGACAACCTCTAGAAAATGGAGGAGTACCTCCAATCACTGTAACAGTGTAGAAACCTGAGGAGAAAGAAAACGCATGAAAAAATGGCCGCGACATCCCTCTAGAAAAACACTCTCGAGCGGGATGCGCCGCACACGGCAGGGGAGCCCCCTGGCCCTGCGCGCTACCGTACCTCCATTTGCCCCCAAATTAACCTGCTGCGCCCTCAATCCTCATCGACTTGTACTTCTCCGTAGAGAACCGACTAGGAAATTAGGCGCAGCAACATGCTGCGCCCGTGGCTTTAACCATCGGACCAAACAGGTAAGGAGTTAGTGATAGCAAGGCGCATACGGCTTTTACCTTTGTTTTCCATAGTTGAAGGGGCTTGAGCTCCCAATTCATCGAGGTGGCTTTGGAGGAAGATAATCAAGTTCATGGTACAACATAAGACTAAAAAATTAAGCTAACATGGCAAATGAGCTAACATGAAAACAAAGAAAAAGAAGAAAAACAAAGAGTGGTGGAACAATGAGGTAGCAGCTGTATGATTGTAACTTTCTAATTCATCAAAATTATTTTGGGTAACTTTCTTTATGATTGTAAGCAGACCAAAGTTGAAACAAACATCCGTCCAGATTCCATTTTTAATTCGTACTGAAACATGTACATGCTGAGATTCAGTTACTTGTATGTGAGGACTATACCAATAGATAACTAAGCAGCAAGAATAAGCTATCATCAACCGTTGAAGGGTCTTTATTTTATATGTTTATCAAAGATCAGTGTATTGTTCTCCTTTATCTAAAAGAAACAATTTAACTGCAATTTTGTGTGATCAGGAAAATTGTGATGCAGAGGTTAAAAGACAGGCTTAAAATATGATAAAGGATCGTTATTTCTGGCATGGTGCCTCTATGTTTCATTCAACCAAAACACAAAATTCCTCTTTAACTGCAGGCTTGGAATGTGTTGCAGAGGGTTTATCTATAGTTAAAAATGGTTTAATTAAAGTGGCGTGGAACACATCTCCCTCATTAAGATCATCAACATAATTTAAATAAAATACATGTATGCTTTTCTTGGAAGCTAGCATTAACAATTCTTAACTGAATTATGTAACTTGCACACCAGTTCGCTGACTGTAGAAAGTTTTATACAAAACAATGGTACATAGTGAAAGAATAATGAATAGCATACTAAGGTGTTTATAAAATGTCTATAGGGTAATTCACTTGGAAAAACATGTACTCCCTCCGTCCCAAAAAGGATGTCTCAAATTTGTCATAGAATTCTGTCCAGGTCTTAGAGCATTACTTTAACAACAAACTATGTTGCCGCTGAATGAAATTTATACATAGAGCAGTAAACATAGAAAATATATATGTGTAATCAGGTAAAATTCAAGTACTGAAGACCCGACGACACATGCTGTGAACAACGCACACACTGAAAGAGTCTCTGAACCACTTACAATACATGGCCTTGATTTGGCGAATTTTCGGCTAGGTAACCAAGCACAATAGAACTGGACAAAGGAGCAGAACTAAGATAGTCTGCAAACTTTAAGAATATCCTATATATTATTTAATTTGTTAATGTACGGACCAAGAAGTGGCTCAGCAATTAGAAGATACCTTGAGGAAATCCGAAGTAATGAGACATCTTTACAATGGTCCAATGCATGCCCATCTCTTTTGGCTTTATCTGAACTTCCTATTTCCATTCATAATCTTGAGGTATCGATTTAGATTTCCTTTGAAACACAGGATGCTTATCTACCTTGTCTCTATTGCGGCCAGATGCTTCAACCTGCATGCCATTAAATGAACCCTTCAGAAGATCCGGATGAAAAAAATACCGGCAAGTAAATGACCGTACAGAATTAGTGAATCGATCATTTGAGTAGTTACTAAAAAGGTTGGATGATATAATTTGGCAAGTTCACTAAAATGTATTGCCTCTGTTCCACAATATAAGACGTTTTGGTAGGTTAAAATAACCTACCAAAACCTCTTATATTTAGGAACTGAGGTATTAACTTTTTATTTTGAGACACACCAAATAGACTCCAATCGATTGCCTTGGTATTAAACGGGATCCCACCTCACGTCCTGGTCTTTATGTGTATCATCCAGCCATCTCTCCACAGGGGTAGCTTCTAGTGAACCTATAAGTTTCGAACCATCCCATCTTCTTTGTTCTGAAAGTTAAATAATCATCACATATCAAAAGCAAACTGAATAATGATGGTGTTGTAGTGTAAACGGCTACCTCAACGATAAAGCATTCAGAAGTATTCTTTGTACGCACACGCGATGACCTTTGTTGCTCCCAGTCATCATCTCTGATGTTTATTTTTCCTAAAATATGATTTATTGGAAACCATGATCTGATATTTATTTTGCTAACCTAGACAGTAAGAACAATATTTGCAATTAGCCTAAAGCATGGTCTGATGCTTATTTTGAAATTCTCAAGACCAAAATGTCTAATTAACCTGAAACATGGTCTGATGTTTACTTTCCTTACTTGGATAGAAAAACAATATTCCCTCCGATCCTAATTAATGTTCTCAGATTTGTCTAGATTCGGATTTATCTGGCTAGATACATCCGAATCTAGACAAATCTGAGAACAATAATTAGGATCGAAGGGAGTATGTTCAATTAAAAGATAGCTTAACATAAAATATTACCTGATGCTTGCTTCCTAGAAGAAAATATGCAGAGAAATAGTTTATTGAAAGATAAGACCATTGCTGCAAAGAAGGTAGCAAGTGTTTGTGCAAATACTTTAGTGGTAGCTTCCTGACCAAACGAATACATGTCTCGAGGCATAGACGTCCAGGCACTTCCTTGCTTTGCTACTATTTTTTGTATTTGCACAAATACAGACTACACCATTTATTTCATACTTTAATTTCACTTATATGGTTCATCATCTAGAACCTGTTTTTCTTCACCAAGTAAACAACAAAAACGGTGCAAGAGCAGAAAAGCTGAAAAAGGAAATTGTACCATAGCTCTGAACATAGTGAACTAGGTCGCAAGGATAAATTAGATGAAAATCTAATTACAGTTGCACGTAGATCATCATCATCTAGATGCCTTCTGCTGGTGTCTATGGATGTGATATAGACCCTCAAAGCTGGCTAGCCTGCACTCCCTACATTGCACAATCAACACGTCATGACAAATAGACACATCCAACTCTCATCTTATTTAGTGATATGACATTATGAACCAAGCCAATCTGGATAAAGTATACATTACCTGATGCATTTGTTTGTGAACAAACCGATCTGTGAGCCGTTCAAGCCCCTTCTCTAGTTTGAATTGCAACCCTGTAGGCCGCATCATGTCCTTAATTAAATGTTTTCTTCAGTATTCCTTCTCTATAGATAAAAAAACGAATAGCGCTCAGTCTATAAGTTGCCTCCGCTGCTAATGATGGAATTTTTGTGGCTGTTGTAAAAAAATCCAAGCGAATAGCGCTCAGTCTATAAGTTACCTCCGCTGCTAATGATGGAATTTTCGTGGCTGTTGTAAAAAAATCCAGAGTTTGTGGCAGTTATTGTGCTAGAATTTAAATTATTTGGTTGACGTCTATCTCCAAATTTAACCTTGTGACGTGCAGCTCATCGGCCAGAATAGTTCCTTTGTAATCTTTTTCATGTCATGTGTTCCATTGCAAGTAATGGATAGACAGAGAATTGATATTTGCAGCGAGACCTTGAAGAAACAAATTTTTGAACACATGGATCTGAAAGTTTATAGAAACATTGTACATTTTTTATATAATGTGGTGAACATCAACATGTGATAAGTAACCTTGTATTAACTGAGTTGATCATCCCCAATAGAAACTCATCTTGAGATGTCATCTCTTGAGCTCGTAGTCATAGCTATGTGCCTAATGACCAGAAATGCAAACCAGGCACAGAAACATAAGCTAATCAAGATGGAGCTGTTATGCGATCAGGGAGAGGTACCTAGCATGGAGGGGAGATCAAAGACTATGACCATATGAATGGACGCCGCATCAGTGTATGTTAAACATGTCAATGGAATCAAATATTGATTTGACACGACCTACATGTCATCAGACAGGAGATTGAAATCTCAAACAAAATTAATAGGGAAGTAAGCAGGACAAAAAAGGAGGGGAGCTCGTACCAGTTGGTGAAGAAGAAGGGTGATGTAGATGGATGGGTATCTCGCGATGCGGCGGAGCCCTGGCACGGCGGCGGCACCCCTCGCCAACCCACTTCTGTAGCACCTCCGTTGCGCTGTGCTTCGTCAGCCGCAGCCGGAAGATGCGGGTCCTCGGGTCGCCCTCCGGCCTACGACTATGACCGTGCTTGGGGTAGCGGTTGTAGTGCAGAGGAGGCGGCGGAAGAAGTCAGCGTCTAGGGCTTGTGCCGATGGAGCGGGGGAGAGAGAGGGATCACGAAGCACCAGCGCCTCGGGAGGAATAATCACCATGGGATCTGGGAACGATTCCGTCCGCCATGACCTTGACCTCGCCATCTGGGGATGATTATGTCCTCTCTGTATGGTAGGGAGGTGGGAGTGGAAGCGAGACCAAGACCTCCGGTCGGATTTGACGGGAGTCTTCGAGAGAGGACGTGGGAGGAAGATGGGACGGATAAACTGGCCGGGAGAAAAAACGTACTGTAGATGCGTGTACTGTAGATGCACGTCTACAGTAAAATCGCTGATTTGGATCGCTCCGCCGATTGCTGAAGTGCTTGACTTTCATATAGGTAGTTATATGATCCTGTACATGTCACCGTTGAAAGCGACATCTCCACGGTCCAGTGAACCAGAGACAGATACTCGTGGCTCATCCGATACTACCATGCAAACCACAGACCTACCAAGTACGTGGGCTGACGGCAGACCATCAAAACGGGTGACAGGTGTGAGAGAAATGTACCGTATGTAGTTTTCATTTTCTTTTCTCTTTTATATCCTCAATATACGAAAACTGCAGTGGGATTCTCCCCACTGTTCCTCCCAAGCCCTTGTTTACTTTTCTTGTATTCACTAGCGTATTCGTGGGGATTTGAGAGAATTATTCCAATTCCTCTAAAATTTCCGTAGCCCGTTTATCACGCCGAGATTGGCTGGGATAATCCTGGAATATCCCCACATATCCTTCATGTTTTTGTCTAGATTGAAAACTCTCCTCTAAAGTTGAGTATTTTTGGAAAAGAGTATTGTAAGGGATTGAAGAGTATTGGATGAACACCAAATCCCCGCTTATCCCCAAAACTCCAGTGTGTAAAAATACGAGAGAAGTAAACTATGCCTAAAAAAAATATGTGGTTGCAGAAAGTACGAATTGGCAATGGTTCTTCCCAAGAGAGAAATAAATGAGGGCCTCTCCCAACCTCTCGACCCTTGAAAGTCGCCAGGCGCCGCTGCCGCCCGGTCCCTCTCCCCTCCGCCTCCGGTGCCGTCGTCGTCGCGGGGTGGGGTGGGTAGAGGCGGCTGGGGCCCCTTGTGCAGTAGGTCTAGTAGTAGCTCTAGGGTAGGCTTTTCGTCTGTGCAGTTTGGCGTCATGTCCTACGGGAGTGTGCAGTGGCGACGCTCGAGCAGCCTCCGGTGGCCGGCGACGACTTGCCTCCTCCTCTTGGTGCTTCTATGGTTGAAGCTGTTGGAGGGTGTGGTGCTCGTTCCCCTCCTACTAAATAAGCTTGTCCCCCTCCCTTTGAGCTCAATCCGGTGGACGGGATCCCGGTGCTCTGGCCACCGGTTTATAGGTGCTGATGTGGTGGCTGTGAGGCTGGGCTTGGTTCTGAGCTGCTCTTGGGGTTGATTTGGTGGTTCAAAGGAGGGAGTTTCCGGTTCCAACTGGTTGGTAAGAAGAGGATTGCTTCTCTGTCTCGCCTGGCTAGCCGTGGTGGCAGGGGGACGAGGCGCAGTGGTGTGGAGTGGTGGCCCCCTTCTTTCGGCCGATCGTGGCGGCGAGGGGACGAAGGGGACAAACACTGCTTTTGATTCTTCTTACTCAAGATGGTGTCGACTGGGACAAATGCATACTATGGTGCGGATTTGCCAAGGCTGTCATGGTGTCAGTATAGGCAGGGATACCCAAATCTCCATTGGCCCTTGCTGGAGATCGGAGGAGATCGGGTCTCCATCTACTGCTGCTCCAAAAGGTTTTCAAATGCATGAATTTATCTCTCATTTGGAAGTAGCTATTTAGTCTTGCTGCTACATAAAGGATCAATTGCGAATTGCTGTTAAGACAGGTGAGATTGTCTCCGATGTCGCTCCCCAGATTTGGCGATGAAGATCTCTTCGAATTGAGCTCGGTGAAGCCTCCTCTACATCTACAGCTCAATTTCAACCTCGCGTCCCTGAGCCATCACGACTGCTGGTTGAACCGCTGGCTTTTTGGTTGGCTTGACATTGTGAGGCCCTGGAAGAACTCATTTGCAGGAGCAGCGCGTTCATGTTCTCGATGGACTTCCTGATAGGCTTCATTTATGTTCTTCTGCTCAGGCAGCCTTCGGTTTTACTTTTCTCTTGTGTGCATCTAGATTGTAGATTTGATTCTGATTTTCAGAGTACATGTTGTTTGAGCTACAATGTAATTTGGGTCTCATATTAATATATTAGCTCTTTGCTCAAAAAAAGAGAGAAATAAATGAAAAACATGTAAAAAGCGGGGTACAAATGAGAGGGATGTGTGCGAGTGTGGCGTTGTTAAACGGCCACCGGATTGGAGCTGCCGGATGATTTGCGAGGTGAGCTGCGGAACAATCCAAAATTTGACGCCCACTTGGGTTTTGCTCTGCACGGTCGCTCGTGGTCGAAAACGTAGAGACGTGGCCGCTTCGTTGGCACTGTTTTACCCTGCCCCATTTCTCCCACAGCTCTGGATAGATAGGTACGGTTGTGTACTAATTGAAAATTTGTCAAAATTTCAGCTTTTTTTGCCAAAAAAAAACTCGGTTGTTGGTACGCTAGCTCTTTGAGTCGTTTCAAGGGAAAAATTCAATGCGGATTTCTTTAGTAGCGCAACCGAGGTACTCAACTTGTCATGCCACACGGGTTGAAGTGGTGCAGGACGTCAAACACGAAGGATGTACGCCGATCTGTATTTCAGTAACATGTTACTAAAAAAAATCATCAGGAATATGACATGCTTGCTAGCATAAAATAGAGGATTGTGAAACATCTGCAGGCGGCGGGATAGTTGTTTGGATGGAATATAGGAAAAACACATTAAAATAGCCTCAATCCTATACGGTTAAACCCGCAAAAAATCCTATACGATTAAGTCTTAAAACCAAGTACATTGAATGCCCAAATTCCTATAGATTGAGACATATAGGACGTGTTTGGTAGAGTGAAGGAGCTCTAACCAGGCCCGCAATACCCAAATTTGGGTTGATTGGTTCTCTGTAGTGCTAGTCGAGCCTTTATGTTTGTATGTCTTTTAGACCAATGCCATCAAATTCGTCACACACGTTCGATAGTTTGAAATTTTCTTTGTACACTACATTCATCTTATTGTTTCACACAACTGTCATGTGTTGTAGAGTATGTTTTTAATTTGGATGCTCCTAGATGAACCATCGATGAGTTAACTCTTTTATCTCCCAAGTGTTGGTGAGATTGTAGGTATCTCTCTAATCCCATGTAAGTGTGTTTTTTAGTTGTCTTTGTACCTCTATCTCCTGGTCGTTACTTTTTTGTCAATCCATCGCTTCGTGATGAGGTCTACATGAGAAAGATACACATCGGTGATGTGATTCTATTTCAACAACCGATTCTCGGTTTCAAGAACTTCAAGTTTGTGATAATGTTTGGGCCATTTCAGACCAATTTCGTTAAATTATGGCACACCGTCCGATCGTTTCAAAAAAAATTATCACTAGTTCCATCTCGTTGGTCATGATAACTATCGAGCTAAGCTTTTGTTTCTGAGGGTCATAAACAAAATGGTTTCGGATTATTTGCAAATGTGGTGGTGTAAGTGGTCAGTTTATATACCATGTTAAAAAGAGGTGAGAACGGAACAACCAAACACATATTGCATCACTGGAGCTCAAAACCGTCGCTGCACTCCGACGAGCCACGTCGCCCACCTCCCTTCCCTCTCACTTCCCAGGACGCCGCCTGCCCCTCTCTGTGTTCTCTCCCACCGGCCACGGAAGCCGATACAGTGGCCACCCGCGCGCCCCTGCCCGACTAAGAGGGGCTAGGAGCACCGACGCCGGAGTAGCCACACTCGCCGGCCGGCGTGAGGATGAGCGTTGCGCTCGCGTCGGGCTACTGCATAGTCCCACTTCTTTTTCCTTTATTTTTTATATTTTGATTTTTTTAATAGAGCTGATAGGTGGGCCCCAGTCTATCTCAGCAACCTTGGCCCTTACAGGTAGGTCCCGCTGTCAGTTACCGTGTCAATTCGTGATCAGACGACAATTACTGCTTTTTACAACAACTCGGTTTTAATCCGGTAGTTTTTCTGCGATTTAGAGGTCGACTGGTACCATTTAGGATTTTTTTTTTGCGAAATTTCACCGATCTATTAATAATCATCAACAGCAGTACAAAGAGACCCAAAAGTAATAAAAATTACAAATAGGTCATTAGACCTAGTGACAACTACAAACACTAGCGCGAGCCGAAGGCGCGCTGTCGTCCTCGCCCCTCCATCACCGGAGTCGGACAAAGCTTGTCATAGTAGAGCTTGTTGTAGTAGACAGACGAAAAGTCGTCGTGTTAAGGCCACAATGGACCAGCGCACTAGAGCAGCAACCATCGCCAATGATAACATCCGTATAACGGAAGAGATTGACCTGAAAACAAATTGACGAACACGAAAACAGACAGAATTTCAGGAGATCCGCCGGACAAACGACTCCATGCGCCCTCCATTAGCGCTAGATGCACCACCGGAGCGAGGATAGAGCGGGAGGGGGGGCACCGACGAGAGGCTGTGGTCCACCACACCTCCAAGGCCCTGAGGCCACCTAAGGGCATGTACAGCGTGAGATATTGCTAGACTCATGCTAAGAAAATTGCTAGACTTAAGTCTAAAAAATGAAATGTGCTCCAGCGTTTAGCACGTGTAAAGGCCCCACCAATTAGAATAAAAAGAATCAATGTAGAAAGTCTATCATACAATGACAAGTGGGCTTATGTGGCATATGATTCACATATGTCTAGTACTAGACTCAGAGTCTAAGAAATCTTGGCTAGACACACTTCCTCCACTGTTTGAATATAGGTCTAAAAGCAAAAAAAATCGCTTAGCCATAGGTTTTTCACCACACTGAACACGCTCTAACAATTCCGAACTGAACACACCCTTATATTTTGAAACGGATGGAGTACATTCATTATCATCTTTGAAATGCTTAAATAGAGATTTGGTTATTATGAAAAAGAATAAATCAAACACGGCTGAACTAAAATGGCAATCCAAAACGTGAGACGGGAAACGATCCGCGCAGGCAGCCCCGCGGCTGACATTATCTGCAGCAGGCTCACAAATAAGGCGCGGCCATCTCAGCGCTCACCCTCGAGCGCAGGCAGGCGGCAGCAAGCAAAGGCCAAGGCAAAGCACGCACGCACACACAGGCACCATGGCCGCCGAGGCACTCCCGCGGGTCGCCACGCGGACGGCCGCGCGCCGGCCGTCCGTCGCCGCCGCTTCCGCCTCGCGCCTCCTCCTCGGCCAGCGCCCCTTCCTCGCGCCGTCCGCGTCCCGCTTCGCCGCCGGGCGCGCCGCGGTGGCCGGCCCGGCCGCCGGAATCCGCCCGCGCACGCGTAGGCCGCGCCTCTCGGTCGTCGCCATGGCCGGCAATGGTGAGTGTGCATCAGTCAGTCGGTTTCGGCATTCCTTTTGAGCTCTTCCCTTCTTTAGACGTGTGTTGTGGCTCTGTACTGCGAGTGTGCAAGCCTAGGTGTGGTTGCAGCAGGTTTTCTCTGCAGATGCCGTGTTTGATAAAATGACCAAGAGAGCATAGGCGATGTTTCATAAAATCCACTACCAGAGTCGCACTGGATTACAATCCAGTATGGTGAATTTAGGCGTGTGTTCTGTTGGGTAGTTTATCAGGCGCTCCGCCACTTTCACAAAGGGAGGCAGGTTGGAACCGTGTGTGCCTGCGGACTGCAGTGGTGCTTACGGTTGTTAGTGGGCTGTCAGATAAATATTTAACGAAGTTGTTTATCCAACATGGATGAAATACCAAATACTACAAAGCTCTGTACTTGCTGTAAAAACTATGCTGGGTTTCACAATTTCTGTTAGAATTTGTTTGTAGAAGGTAGCAGGAGTAGTCGTGTGTAAGTTCTCATTTTAATGGGATGTACGGGTAAGTGTTACAAAAGTATTTATAGTTCTCAAGAAAATGCATATCTTAACGAGGTTTACTTATTCAAATCAACAGAATTACCAAAAAATATGAAAATTAAAACAGAGGGTTTTGAACTAAATTAGGATAGCAGAATAACACAGTGTCATGTATCGAAGTTTATTTAAAATTCTTATTAATAACATAATACCTTATCTATCAAGAAAATCGTTAGTATAAACTAAGGAAAATGGAGCCTGCCTTGTTCACTGTGGTGGGCACGAGCATGCTTTGACAGTGTAACAATCAAATCAAAGTGTTTTGGCGGGATGATGTTCATTAAGTGACGTATCTACTGAGACAGTACAAGCCAAATAAAGAGCAAGATATTACGTATGGAAGTTCCTCATGAAAGTTGACTATAGGGCTATTTAGCATTGAATCTGAACAGTACATGAGAAATAATAAACCTTTTCTCAAGCTCTATAGTTCTGTTAGACTGTGACCGTTCCTTTTAGATTATGTAAACTTTACTCTCGGCCATCTTACCCTGTAAAAATCAGCCATTTGCTCAGCTTAATGACTTAAATGTTACTACTTTTCATTCTATATCCAGATCGCCAAGTACCTTTGGAGGATTACCGTAATATTGGTATTATGGCCCATATTGATGCTGGGAAAACAACAACTACAGAGCGCATTCTCTATTACACTGGAAGGAACTACAAAATTGGTGAGGTTCATGAGGGAACAGCCACTATGGACTGGATGGAGCAAGAACAGGAGAGAGGAATAACCATTACATCTGCAGCAACCACTGCTGTCTGGGACAAACACAGAATCAACATCATTGACACTCCTGGGCACGTCGACTTCACTCTTGAGGTTGAACGTGCTCTCAGGGTGCTGGATGGTGCTATATGTCTCTTTGACAGTGTTGCTGGGGTCGAACCACAATCTGAAACTGTGTGGCGCCAAGCAGATAAGTATGGAGTTCCACGAATATGTTTTGTGAACAAAATGGATCGCCTTGGAGCTAACTTTTATAGAACTAGGGACATGATAGTGGCAAACTTGGGTGCAAATCCTTTGGTGATACAGTTGCCGATAGGTTCGGAGGACAATTTCCAAGGAGTTGTTGATCTAGTCAGAATGAAGGCTATTGTATGGACAGGAGAGGAACTTGGTGCACAATTTTCATACGAAGACATACCTGCTGATCTCGAAGAGATGGCTCAAGAATACAGAGTTCGGATGATAGAAACTATTGTTGAGTTGGATGATGAAGCTATGGAGGGCTATCTGGAAGGAAATGAACCCGATGAGGAAACTGTGAAGAGATTAATCAGAAAAGGAACAATAGGTGCCAGCTTTGTCCCTATTTTATGTGGTTCAGCCTTCAAAAACAAGGGTGTCCAGCCATTGCTTGATGCTGTTGTTGATTACTTGCCATCACCACTTGACCTGCCACCAATGAAAGGCACTGACCCAGATGACCCTGAATTGGTTCTCGAAAGACTTCCTAGTGACGACGAGCCATTTTCTGGGTTAGCTTTCAAGATCATGACTGATCCATATGTAGGTTCATTAACATTTGTCCGTATATACTCGGGAAAGCTGATTGCTGGTTCATACGTTCTCAATTCAAACAAAGATAGGAAGGAAAGAATCGGAAGGCTTCTAGAGATGCATGCAAACAGTAAGGAGGATATAACAGTTGCTGTGACAGGTGACATAGTAGCCCTTGCTGGTCTGAAAGATACAATTACTGGTGAAACACTATGTGACCCAGATAACCTTGTAGTGCTTGAACGTATGGAATTCCCTGATCCTGTCATTAAGGTTGCTATTGAACCAAAGACCAAAGCTGATGCTGACAAAATGGCAAATGGATTGATAAAGCTTGCTCAGGAAGATCCATCATTCCACTTCTCTAGGGATGACGAAACCAACCAGACAGTTATTGAAGGGATGGGAGAATTACACCTTGACATCATTGTTGACAGATTAAAGAGAGAGTTCAAGGTTGGTGTTCTGACTAGTTGTAGTTATGCTGTACATACCTCACAACTTCTTCATCTGATTATATTTAAATTGTATCAATTATTTCATAGATCAACGCAGTCTAGGCGCTGCACTAGACCTGAAAATTATGAATTATGTCTCATTATAACTTACTCTTATGCAAATGTCTGACCAGGTTGAGGCAAATGTTGGAGCTCCACAAGTCAACTACCGTGAAAGTATTTCCAAAATTGCAGAGACTCATTATGTCCACAAAAAGCAGTCCGGTGGATCAGGGCAGTTTGCAGATATTATTGTGAGGTTTGAGCCTATGGAAGCTGGAACTGGGTATGAATTCAAGAGTGAAATAAAGGGAGGGGCAGTGCCAAAAGAATACATACCAGGCGTGATGAAGGGAATTGAAGAAAGCTTACCCAATGGTGTCCTTGCTGGTTACCCAGTTGTGGATTTGAGAGCAGTGCTGGTTGATGGCTCCTACCATGATGTTGATTCAAGTGTCCTTGCATTCCAAATTGCAGCCAGGGGGGCCTTCCGTGAAGGATTGAGGAAAGCTGGTCCAAGACTCCTGGAACCTGTAATGAGGGTTGAAGTGATTACCCCTGAGGAGCATTTGGGTGACGTTATTGGTGATTTGAACTCTAGAAGAGGACAGGTTAACAGCTTCGGGGATAAACCAGGTGGACTGAAGGTATTAAGGAGTACATTCTCTCCATTCTACTGCTACTACTTTGACTAACACTATAACAATATGAGTAATTTTGATTGTTGGTGTTCCCTCTTTGTTCTCTCTTCTCTCTGTTCTCTCTTTTGAGTAAAAGCAGAAAATGAGGGACTAGCACTACAAATGAGAACACACAGAAGTTTCAGGCAACAGATGCCTTCTTCTATTAGCTTTTGTAGCAACGGATGCTACACTACTTGGCAACAAATGCCTACTGAACTTAGCAACCCATGCTTACACACATATGTATGACAAACATACGTATGTGCTTCAACCTGACACACAGGCTATCTACTACTCCCTCCGTTCAGAAATATAAGACGTTTTAGCTTTGTGAATCGAATGTATCTAGACGTCTTTTGGTGTATAGGTTCGTAGAGGTTCGGAGTGAACCTATACACTAAAAAGGGTCTAGATACATCCATTTCACAAATCTATAATGTCTTATATTTGTAAACGGAGGGAGTACATCTTGGCTTGCAACTTATGCTAGTCCACAGCAACCTATGCTTACACACATATGTATGACACACATACATATGTGCTTCAACCTGGCACATAGGCTATCTACTACATCTTGGCTTGCAACTTATGCTAGCCCACAGCAACCTATGGTTACCCGAGCAACCTATGCTAGGACCTATTTATACTTGTACATGACCCTTTAGATTGTTGCCATGTGACACAATCTAAACCCTACACCATATTTCTAGAATACTCTACAAATTCTAGACATTTCATACTACTCATAAATATCTTACACTAGAACATTCCTAATTCTAGAGTTCTCCCTGCCCTGGATACTTCATGACCTAGCTAGTTCCTTCTACTAGCGAACTACATTGACAAGATTACTTCTAACAGCAAACACACAACCGATGTGTGCTCTACAGCCTGCACATAACCTATGTGTGCAGATCACACTATGACAATATTACATTCAGGCTAACATTGATAAATTGGAATCTGATTATGTATTTCGTTTATTTGACGTCTAAAAAAATACTAATTTTGAGTTTAGTCCATTAAATTTTCCTGCTGCATTTGACATCCATTGTCAGCTATCTCCGAGAATCTGGCATTCAGTTAACCCTTTTAATCTCTTTTTTCCTGGAATAATAACTCTTTTTTTGTTGTTATTTCTCCAATTAATCTTCTACTTTAGCATTATGTGCTGTCTGAAATGTAACCTCGTAGTCTCCTAGGAAAAAAAAGAGTATCTTCCAGACTTTAACAGTTTAACTTGCTTTTTTGTGCAGGTGGTTGACGCTTTTGTGCCGCTTGCCGAGATGTTCCAGTATGTCAGCACTCTAAGGGGAATGTCCAAGGGCCGCGCGTCCTACACGATGCAGCTCGCCAAGTTCGACGTTGTCCCACAGCATATCCAGAACCAGCTCTCTGCGGCAAAACAAGAGGAGGCTGCAGCTTAATTTTTCGGTGAGTCTCGTAGATATATACATGGCGACGGGAGAGCAAGTGAATAGGACATCAAAGATGTATGTAGCTTTGTAGTGTCGAACCCAACCCAGCGGGTGTTAATTATTTTCCATTGTTTTCGGACCTGATAACGTCGTAATTTTTATACGAGAAAACTCCGTTATAATTTTTTCTTCAGTTCAGTCAATGTTCCTTTCTCTTTTCTTGTAATGCTATATGATCAGATTGCATGTTGTCATTGGAGGTGTTTTTACAACTCTTGCTATATATATCGCTGCACCATGTGAAAATTGGTCTGTGAGAGAGATGGAATTCTCAGAACCTTGGTCCATGTGAGCACTTTATAGAACTTAGCTGTGTTTCTAAATAACTGGAACTATAATTTCCGCTCATGTTCTAAATCCTGGGTTCCGTTGAGCATATTTTCTTCCGCAGAGAGCCTGACTGATTTATGGCAAAAGTCTGAACAGAAAGAGCAGGTGGAACTCTGCCTTTCCCCGGGCTCTTCTCTCTGGTTCCTTTTGTACCCCTCTTCCTCTGTTTACTGCTCCCTCCGCTTCATAATAAGTGTCGCTCATTTTGCACTAAGCTAGTACAAACTCGCTCATTTTGCACTAAGCTAGTACAAACTTTGTACTAGATGAGCGACACTTATCATGGATCGGAGGAAGTACGACTTATTATGTTCCCATCCTCCCACATAGGTCTGAGCTCGAAAGAGCAGCAATATACTTCTTCGAATAGGGTGTCAAGTGTGATCCCACCTCTAGTTCATCCGTCAAATTTTGAGCAAAAATTTCCACTGAAATTTATCAAAAGAACTAGAAGTGGGACTTAGTGTGATCCCCCACTCGGCACCTTTATCTTCAAAGCAAGTTCATAGTGACAACGGGAAGGAAACCAGATCCCAGACACGGTGAAGATATCAGATCACATGTAAGCCATTTAATAACCACCACGAAATGTACTTTTACACACACCCAAATCTGGAGGAAAATTTCACAGCATTTTTTACGCAATCATCCAACTAACTAAAGCCTGAGACACTTTCAGCCTTAGTCTACTTCATTTGGACTATCCCTGCGCTCACAAGCTTCTGAATCTTTTGCTTCACTCCTGGGTTCTTGAGGTGCTCCTGAGCAGCCTTTGGATTCTCCTGGAAATCAATTAACACCTGCACAGAACCTCAGAATTGTCAGATTGTTCCCCAAGCTCTGGTTCAAGAAAGGTGTGTGAGCATCTGATGAGAAATTACCTGCCGCATGACAGGGTCTGTCAGGATGTTCTGGATTTCAGGGTCCTGCATAGCTTTGCCCTGCACAAAGGGGAGAAAGAACAACATTAATAACATCGCTCCTCCTAAAGCAATCGATGAGCCAGAAGAACCACCCAGTTGATGGAAGGAGGGTCTTTTACCTGTCTCTCTTTCAGTTCCTCCGGGGTAAGTTCACCTCTGTTCGCCTTGTTGATCTGTTGAATACACCTGAAGAAGGACAGCAACAGTTAGGAGCTGCTTAGTGGAGCCCACAATAAGAAGCCAGTGACAGATTATCTCTTTATAAGCATTGCTTACCTCTTCACACCATCAAGCAACTCTTGGTTACTCGGATCATGCTTTAGCCCTTCCTGATATGTTTCCATTGCTTTGTCGTATTCTTTCATGAAAAACTGGATCGCGCCTTTCCTTGTGTATCCCTTGGAGAATGTAGGATCTAGCTCGATGCACTTCTCAGCATCCTTGAGACCTTCAGGCATGGCAGCCAGCTTGGTGTAACAGGCAGCCCTGTTGCTGTACACCTAAAATACAGATACGTAACCAATAGCTTAGCATTGAGCAACACTACCAAACCGAACAAGCACACACATATATTGTGGAAGTGTCTAATACACCTAATATAGCAAACCATCATCCACAGGCTAATAATTCAGATGACATATGCAAATTCGAAATGTTATTTACATTATCGGTTAGGTTCCTGTCAGATGTACCAAGGCAAAACATGTACCGACGAAGGCGCAGATATAACAGCGAGATGGCTTCACAGGAATTTTTTTAAGCTGTTGAGGAAGATAAAAATATCAAGGAATTACCTTTGGATCCTTTGGGTTTCTCCTGAGCGCTTCAGTGTAATGCTTCACTGCTTCTGGGTATTTTTGCTGCTTAAAGAATTCATTGCCTGCACAGCAGTAGCAAGATATAAAAACCTCATCATCAACACCTTACACCCATAAGCAGTGAATTAACTTTGGAATTGCGATAGAAGCAAGTAAACAAGTGTTAACAGTAGTACGCAGACACCATACCTTTCTCTCTCTCCTCATCAGCTATTTTCGGATCATAGTATTCTTGTTGCTCGAGCTCCTTCTTTGCTCGTTCTGCATCATTTAGTCTTTTCAGGGTGTCTGGGTTTCGATGCTCAGTTAGAGCCTTCTGGAAAGTTTCAATGGCAACATCGTAGTCTTTGGAACTCTTGGCAAGTTTGGCAAGAGCAGTTCCTTTCCTTGTCAGTGCCCTTGAGATCATCTTGAAGTCAGCACGAAGTTCCCTTCCCCTCTCAACAGCCATATCGCAATCCTTAATGCACTCATCATACTGGAATTTAGGGAAACAGAACATTAGCTCTCAGATCACCAGAGGCATAATACTATTTTTAAAGGGGATCCTGATTCGAATTACTATTTTTAACTTGAAACATGTTCGGTGGACAATCATAGGAAAGACACACTACTGGTTTGGGTCACTAACAGAGTCTTGTGCTTATGAATTTGGGTATTTAAGGACCATAAACCTAATAAACTGCCATACAAGTCCAAGCCCCAAGAAGGCAAAGACAGAGACAGAGACAGAGATTCATTGTTGATGTTCAATGAATAAGAATCACGTGAACAGTGAAATAATTCTATCTTTCGGTAGTTCCTATAAAAAATACCAAGGAAACGAACTACATGGCAACATATTCCAAGTATATTTAGCATATTCCCTTCCTCAATACTCCCAGGTCCCAACAGGCAGCATATCTAAAACGATTGGTATGTGCTGAACATCCAAGTATTCAGAAATTTCTCAGATTCTTACCGAAATCACGCACATCAATTCAAATAGCTTTAAAAAACAGGAGCCTTAGAAGAAATAGCTGACCTGTCCCATCTCAAGGTAAACAGCGGCGCGGTTTGTGAGGTAGGAGATGATCTCGTCGTCGAGTTCCATGGCTTTAGTGTAGTGCTGGATCGCCGTCTCGAAATCTTTCTTTCTGTAAGCGGCGTTCCCGGCTTCCTTCTCCTTCTGCGCCGCCGCTTTCTTCTCCTTCCGCTCCTTCTCCTCATCTGTCAACTCAACAGGTTCGGGCTCTGGCTCCCTGGGCTTGGTCTCGGGCTGCTTCTGCTGCTGCTTCGGAGACGGCGGTGGCGGGGTCGACTGAGACGGCTCCGGCGCCGGCTCGGAGGCTCCATTACCGTTCTGGGTCTGGATCCTAATGTTAAGCAAGAGGCTGAGCACCTGCACCATGCGGGGGTCGGAGAGGTAGTTGTTGAGGCTGGCGGGGTTCCGCTGCACCTCGCGGAGCATCTGCGTGAAGTCCGGCTGCTCGAGGTAGGCGCGCGTGGTGGGGTCGGCGGCGATCTTGCTCCAGATGTCCGGCCCCTGGAACACGTTGCCAATGGCGTCGGCGCCGGAGGGAGGGCGGGCTCGCGGGAGGGCCTGGCGGGCCTGGGCGAGCCCGTCCTTGAGGGCCGCGTTGGAGGGCTCGAGGTCGAGCCCCTTCTCGTAGGCCTCGACGGCCCCCGCGGCGTCCCCGAGCCCGACGCGCGCGGCGCCGAGGCGGGAGTAGCCCTTGGCCCAGTCGGGCCTGAGCGCGACGGTCCTCTCGGCGTCGGCGAGCGCCTCCTTGTAGCGGCCGAGGGAGGCGTAGGCCGCCGAGCGGTTGGAGTAGAGGACGTGGTTGTCGGGGGCGAGTGCGATGGCGTCGCCGAAGTGGCGCGCCGCCTCCTCGAAACGGCCCGCCGAGAAGGCCGCGTTGCCCTTGGCCTTCGCCTCGTCGGCCATGGCGATTAGCTGGTGATTCTGCTTGGGTTGCGGTCGATCGGGATGTGGGGGAACTCGAGTCGAGATCGTCGGATTCGAATCGACTGGCTAGCTTGGTCGGAGAGACGGTGGGGAGGAGCAAATTATATGAGGGGGAGAAGGTTCCCGACGGCGACCGTCCGATCTCAACGATTCTGGAAGGTTCCTGAGGTTGGAAGGTTCTCGATGCTGGGTGCGGGACTGCTGGTTTGGTATGGTCCGGTTCGAATTGAGAGTCGTTGTTCTTTGCTGAGACGGACATGAGGTCAAGTCCATGCCGTACCCGGGCGTGGTTAGGGTATCTCCATCGGCCGACTCAACCCGTCCCATGATCACCGTCCGAATTCATCCGCGGACGTGTGGGACGTGTGCGGCGTCCAGCGGCACGATCCAATCGAACAAACGCAATGCGGACCGACCCATCCGTGCACCAAATGTAGGAAACGGTTGCGTCGGCTCGAACACGCGCGGACCGAAGGCGTGTCCTGCCCGTTGGTGCCTCTGGTCCACCTGTCAGCCACCACGGCGTTGATTGAGACCCGCACAGTGGCACCGGTTCAGAGTCGCTGGCAGAAGGCTGACCGGCGGCAGCCTACGCCATCAATGGTGACAAGACGACACACTGACTAACTGGACGCCACGCTATCCATCGCTAGCAGCGCCGCTCGGCCCGCCTCTGACCGACACTTCAATGCCGCTCGTCTCCGGCATCCGATCTGGGCCTTTTAACTACCGCCATGTCATTTTCTCCCACACCACACCATTCTCTTCCACATGATCGGCGGCAAAGGATCGAGGGGAGGGTGTGCCGACCGTGGACGTCGAGGGGGGCGCGGAGGATGCGGCCAAATCGGCGTGCCACCACGCTCTCCCTCAACGTCATCGTCGCCCGACGAGGTTGACCCAGGCATCCAGTTCGTCGTGGCCATCCACTTCGGCATGCCAAGTGACAGGCTGCTCCTGCCCCACAAATTCGTGACCCTGGTTGGCGACGCACCGCCCCCGCTTTTCATCCTGCGGGCGAATGGTTTCAGGACCACCCGGCACCCGTTCGATCTACAGTTCGACCACCTCGGCCAGTTGTACCTCGGCAACGGCTAGGAGTGCTTCGCCCGCGCACACCAGATCGAAGCGGGCAACGTCCTCGTCTTCAAGTACGACGATGAAGGAAGGCTCGACGTCAGCGTCTTCGACGATAGCATGTGCTGGAGATGGTACCGCTCGACCTCCTCCTCCTCCTCCTCCGACTACGACGAGTAGGCTAGGCTGCGTGCGCGCCATGTACGATGTATCAATGTAGGCATTGCCATTTGCAATGAAAATCTTTATTCAAGCCCTAGAACATCTTGTTACAAGCACACCACACACACCTACAACTACGCGCCATCGCCGGCGCTGGGTCAGATACACCATTCGTCATTGAGAGACACGATGATCGCCCGCTGCGTCTGCACCTCCTCTTCAGCTCGGTTGAGGCGGGCTCACAGGGAAGCGTCGTCGGGATTGGCCAGCACCGCTTCCCGGAGGTCGTCCCGCACCAATGCGAGTTGGTCCCATCGCTGGTACTCCGACAGGAAGACGCGTTCCGCCACCTCCATCGTGAAAGGCTCGCCGGTGGTCACGTGACGGTTATAGAAAGGGCAACGCGGTCCGGTGCGCAATGTGTAAATTTGCGGGTGCCCCGGAATCGGAGACTCCGGCGGGTTCTACCACCATGAGAGCGACGGACGCTCGGGCACCTCTTCTCTGCGGGAGTCGGGGTTGCCACGGAGCTCGTCGGAACGACGACGGCGGCCAGGCATGGTGGTTTTGTGCTTGGGATGGCGCGGGTCTGGTCGAAGATATCTCGACGCCCTCCCTTTTTATGGAGGTGCCTGGACGCGGCGGGAAACACCTAGAACTCGGGGGAAGCGCCAGGAAAGAAAGGCGGGTGACGGCGAGAAGCACTGAAAATACGCCGACGTTGGTGATGACCCGGACAGATCAGACCCTGACCCAAAAGCCACCGTGGACCGACCCAAATAGACAGAAATAAAGCGTTTGGGTCGGCCGAATGAGTCAGTCCGGTGAAGATGCCCTTATTCTTGGAATTGATGGACTCCATGGGCTCGTGTTCTGGACTTCGGCTCAAGTTTAGCAGGCGGGAGGATAATGATGTCGGCCTAATAGGTGCGATTATGTGTCTCGCTTACAGCGAGTACTAGCACGGAGGGGTTGCGCGATCGGCTTCACTGTTTCCCTGCTAATTCTCCTTCGTTTTGTTCTCTTCCTTTCAAGTTTTCTTTCTACCTCAAAAAAAATGTTTTCTTTCTTTTTTCTTCACTTTATATTTCTATTTCTATTTTTATTTTGATCTCCATTTTTTGGAACAAATACTTCAATAGGTACTACCACTATTCTAAATTATAAAATGTTTTGATAGGCTATTTTAGCTTACCAATTTTTTTATATTTTGAAGTAGTGGTAGTATTATCTAAACATATAAACATTTTTTCTAAGATAGATGTGTTGTTTGTATTTCTCCTTGTGTTAATTTATAATTTTTAATAACATATTTCACAAGATAAGTGTACATTTTTTGAGATAGGTGAATACTTTGTCCGAACCCATCAAAATTTATGAGATCAGTGCACCTCTTTTGAGGAATCCTATTTTTTGGGTTCAAAACATGGACATATTTTAATACACATGAACATTAAATAAAAATATATGAGCATATTTTTGTATTAGAGAAAAATCTTTTTGTTATATGTGAACAGTATCAGGTTTTCCGATGAATGTTTATTTTCCATCAAAAAATGAACGTTTTTCTGAAAATCACATGAACATTCTTTTGAACTACATGAACATATATTTATAACTAATACGAAAATAGGAAAACATCCGGAGAAATAACTAATACAAAAATAGCTCACATGTCTCATCTCAAGGTAAACGGCGGTGCAGTTTGTGAGGTAGGAGATGTCCTCGTCGTTGAGTTCCATGGCTTTTTATGTAGTGTTGGATCGTGGTCTCAAAATCTTTCTTCTTGTAAGCATCGTTCCCCACTTCCTTCTCCTTCCGCATCACCGAATTCTTCCCCTTCCTCTCCTTCTCGTCATTCATCTCAATAGGTGTCTCCCTCGATTTGGTTTGTGGCTACTGCTTTGGAGACAGCGGCAGCGGGGTGGACTAAGACGACTCCGACTCATAGGCTTCACTACCGTTCTGGTTTTGGATCCTTGTGTTAGACAATAGTCTAAGCATCTGCACCATGCAAGGGTTCGAGAGTAGTTGTTGAGGCTGTCCGGGTTCCGTTGCCCTTTCTGTCAATGGATTGAACCCATTTAAATAGGGTTAGGGTTATGGACCAAGAGGCAATGGGTGTCGCATCACCCCTAATCCCTATATATAGATGGGTGGGGAGGCAACAAGGGGAATCACGTGGGCATTGTTACTTGGGCCTCACTCCCACCATTATAGCCTTGCGGCGGAGGAACCGAGGCTCGCATCTCTCCCTTTGTTGCTCCACTTCATATCTGTGTGAGCTAGAATAGCTCACTGCACTTGTGGTGCTCAGTGGCGCAAGACGACAACAGTGTTAACTGGATAGAGAGGAAGAAAGGTCCCAGGATCAAAACAGTGCAGCTCGGAGCTAGACCTGTGATGAGGAACAAGGATTGCACCGCCCGACGCGACTTTCGCACCTCAGCCGAGTCTTGGGTTTGCCTCGCCAAATTTTAGCCCGAAAGTTTTTTTGTTTTCTGTCCTAGCTTCGAGCGTGGCTCAGCATCAGCGATCACTATCAAGGAGTCGTCTTCCATTTGACTTTCGTGTTATGCATCGGGTGTTATAATAGATGGCCATACTTGGCAGCGTTTTGGTGAACGAGAATTTGAATTGTGGCTTAGACTATTTATGTTTTGATTCCAAATTGCAAACAAAATGGTTGAAAAACTATCGCGAGTTACCTATGGGGGCGTGGTTGGGGAGAGGCTCACCCTATATACGGCCACTGGTATTGGCGCACCCCCATACGAGACATCTGGTGTTGTGCTGGACGTTGATATCTTCGATCAAAATTCACGGATGTAGTATAATAACTTTTTCCCTAAAAGACCTAGGTTTAATCAAACCTCGGAAAGCACTGCTAAAAGGTAATAAAAAGGATACATCTACAAGACTTTGTTTGTTCGTTTTACCTTAGTTGACTAGACCAATCTAGTTTACTTTATAACGGGTTTGAATCAATGGATGGAGATAGGCCAAGGTTGAAGATCCACCTGCAACTACACATCAAATGGGATGAAAGATAATAATAAGCATAGTCATGTATAGTGTTTGTATTGAGATAATCTTTTGTGGGAAACATTGAAGGAGATATGCCCTAGAGACAAATAATAAATAGGTTTTTATTGTCATATCTCAATTAGTTTATAATAGTTTCATATTGTGCTATAACTGTGCCAAGTAGAAACATTGGTACAGGTGTGGTATGAAACAACCAAGTCCCTGGTATCCTCTATTCATACTAGTTCGTTGGTCATGAGGTGATCTGGGTTTCAAGATCATGGGCATTTATGCCAATTGACAACATGGTCATATCATTGGAGAATGATGTGATGGGCATTCCTCGAAAGATTGCAACATGATCAAGTCATATAGTTCATTGTTGCAACAGCTATACCTAGAATCCTTTTCCTTAGATCGTGAGCTCATATTACTCACTGTTTCCCGAGGCTGCTTTGACTGCATCAACCGTCATTTGGTAATACGGTGGCTATAAAGGTGTACGTTGGGTATTCCAAAGGAACAGTTGATGACATGTGACTGCAAGACCAGGATTTGTTCACCCACATGATGGGTAAAGATACATACGGCCGGCTTGGTGAAATTACATCCATAAATGTTGCAACATGTGACTCGGTCACGGGGATGTAATATCACGGTAACAAGAAAACATAACTTGTTGTGGACGAGATTGAACAAGGTATGTGATACCAATGATCGGATCTCGGACAAGTCGTATCAAGAAACAAAAGGAATTGGATGCTACATTTAGCGGTTCAAATGACATTGTCATCAGGAATGCATAGGGGTCACATGGATATCCCTGGTCCCACTGTTGATCGTTGATACAGATCATGTCTAGAGCATTCCTGAGCCGTGAGAGGATACACTTAAGGGTACGATGAGAGCGATCATTCGTAAGACGGAATCACGGTAGAGAAAGAGAAAGCCGGAATTGTTCCACAGAGAGATCCGAAGTTGTTCGGAGAAAGAATAAAGGACCAGAATCATTCTGGGAAAGATCCGAAGTTGTTCGGAGGAAATCGAAAGGGAACCGAAAGGTGTTTCGGGTCAAGACGGATTTTGTAATATGTATTTACATATTAATTAGTGTAATTAATATTAAATATAATATTAAAATCTAATTTGAAGGGTTATTCCACTAATGGGCCAAACTTCCTAGGGAAAAAGGGCCCATGAGGGAAAACCGAAGGAGGGAAGAGCCAAGGGCCAAAGGGCCAAGGCCTAGGCGTTTCAAGGGGGCCTACCCGGCCAACCTAGGGCTATGCGCGGGGTGGGGACCACCCCTGGCCGGCTGGCCCATGGTGCCCTAAGGGCCCATGCGCCTCCCCCTCTCCCTTGAATAGTCCCACATGGGAAACCCAAAGGGGAGGGCACACCCCCTCCCCCTATATAAAGGGGTGCCCATAGGTGAGATTGAACACACCAATATTTGGAGAAGTCCTTTGGTTGACTTCCTCCTTCTCTATCTCTCTAGCCCTTGTGACCATGGCCCCAAGTTTGGGCTATGCGAACAAGGCACACCTGCAGTACGCCATTGCGCTGTAGGAATTCCTAGCCGGATATCAACTTCCGTACTCCCAGCAGGATCGGGGAGACGGAGGTCTCATCGTGCACCGGATGTGTACGAAGACACGAGGCACAACACTTGGGGAGCTTGAATGTCGTGAGACGGAGCTGCTGCACGATGAAGAAGGAGCAAGGGGTGACCTGCGAGGAGCTTCGCGACCTTGAGGTCGGCTACGAGTACAACTACATCAACCACGTTCCCCTCGGAACGTTAACCACGTACAATCTACAAGAATATGTATTCTCTATGCATTGGCTGTTACCGCATTACTACATAGATAGATCCTAGGCAGTTTTGGGGTTCCGTCGTAGGATTTTTTTTGTTTTCTGCCGCGGATCCCCTTCAAACATATCCTAATATTCTAGAGCCCCCGTGATGCAGCGGGCATAGAAATAGACTTTAATTCCAACCGAGAACACACCAAAGCCACGGGTTGCAAATGATTATTAAGTGTAAACACAAATTAAAGCTTTAAGTGGTGATGTTGTTGTTGATCCCGAATGGGGCGCTAAACGAAGACCGTACTTCCCTTTCTGTCACTAAGTTTCCTATGAGATCACCGCTAGCCAAGTATCTCACCTCAAGCCTTTATCAATCTATGGGATCTTGGGTACCTACAAGTCCATAGATCGAGGCGAGAGACAAAGAAGCAAAAGATACAAATAACAAATCCAAACAAAATACAATTCTCCCATGATCTAGATGCACATAATTGCTGCAAGGTTTCTCTCCAATCCACAGCCCGTGAGGACTACTCACTCATAACAAATAGATCGGAGATAGCAAACATCATGCAAATACTTAGATTGAAATCAAATATTCTTACAATGGTCGCCAAATCACAAGGAGATCTAAAAGTACAAAGCAATGGCTATGGCTAGTGGAGGGATGGATGGTGGAAGTGATGAGCAATGGATGAAAAATGGTGTGGATCTTCTTTGGGGGTGTTGTGATGCAATCTGAGAATGGCGGCCTCTGGCCGGCGGCTGGAGCCTCAAAATATATAGGTGTCTTCACAAAAGTTGTAGGGTTTAAAGAGACGAAGCCGTCGCCACCTGGTACGGGCGGGCGGTACGGGTGGACCGCGCCCATACCAATGGTCCTTAAGCTTGAAGGCACCCTGGAACGCCTTTCCAATTACTTGGCCATGTGTACTTCCTCAAAATCCTTTATTATGACTCCTTATTTCGCCTTAAAAGCAGTGATTTCCTGCACAACATAAATCAAAGAAAGGATTTGCTTATCTTTGCAATTATTAGTCATTAGTAGCAAGGTTGAGAGTTTATTTGGCAATTGCTTGACCAAAAACAACGTTTAAACGCGGTGGAAGATGGCAAAAATCAGAGCCATCAACTTCCCTAAATCTCAAACCTTGATCGTCCTCGAGCAAGAAGAACCAAAAAAACTATAAGAAATTCAGCGTTTAAACTTGAAACAACGAGAATAAGAGTTCACTTACAGTAGGTAGTCGTATGTTCTCAACACTTCATTCATTTGTGAAGCTTATCAAAGTTAAAGACATGACAAGAATACTATACAAGTTTCGGTAAGTCAAGATAATCAAAGTAAAGTTTAATATAAGTATAAATAACTAGAAGTGTAGCAATCAATCCAATTCCTCCAATTAACTCTTAGCCTGCCAAGGAACACTATGATGTTTAAATAGCATAATTGAGTAAGAGAGTTTCATGTCCCAAGTAGTATAACAATGAACTGTCTTATTTACACCCACATAAATAGATCAAGTCAATCTAAAACACTTCTAATCCAATCATTGTCTTTCAAGAAAAATTCGTAAAGTAGTAATGAGACCATGCCAAGGACTTGTTATGTGGATCCTCATAGATATCTTTTTTTCTTTCTTTTTCATCTCATTTTTCAAGGATCATTGTGTGTTTCTTTTTGCTAGTATTTGCACAACCTTTGAGGGTACCAATACTTTTGCCCATACATTGACACAGATGCCAATCATGTCATCAACTCATAGCCGAAATCCGAGGTTATACCATAGATCGTTCAAAAGCTAGCGGAGTTGTTGGCATCCCAAAGGTGTACGTCAGAGACATAGATCAAAGCTATCTCGCATCTTTCTCTTTTTTTGAGCTAGAACCATAGTTTGATCCACAAGGTTAGCTTTGGCATGCATCACAATTACCACTAGACTTCATTTCAATCAAACAACTTCTTTCAAGAGTGTCGTCGAGACTATCAAAACATTTGTGGGGTTAAGTATCTTTAAAGGTAAACTCTCAAGACAATCATTCATCAAACAAGTTATAAATTTCAGACTTTTCCTTGTTGTACTTGTTTGGCAATATTATTTCCAAGGCAAGACTCGATTATCTAAAAGAACTAGAGCAAAAGTTTCCACAACTAATCATTCATACAAATAAAAAGCTTTAATCTAACTATTTTGAATTACTCCCACTAGCATAACATCTTAGCAAATCAACCAACTAAGATAAACAATACAAACTTCAAAAGTGGGAGACATAGGACATACCTCTCATGAGCAACTTCATAATCTTCTCCTTATAGGGATGTGTTCCTTCAAAATTCAAGTAAAACCACTCCCATAATAAAATTAAAGCAAACAAGCAAGGTGCAAAACCACTTTCACGAAAAAGGAAAAATGGAAAAATCTTTTTGTATTTTGAGGATGGGGATTAGAGAATAGAAAAGAACTTGCGAACAAGCAAGGAACTAAGAAAATAAAAACAAACGAAAAAGAAAACCAAACAGAAAACAAAAGAAAAGCAAGGTGTTGGAACAAACCAACACGAGTGTTTCAAAGCTCGTAAGGAGCTGGAGAACAACCTCATTATTACACAAACAAAATTGCTAGGAGACACATCCCCAAGCTTAGGCTTTTGCAAGCCCTTTTGTTGCTCATTGTGGTGGTGGTGGATAATCTCCCACATTCCATTGGCTGCTCCAATCATGGAACTTGGTGGAGAGGTTGGCAGTAGCATCTCGAAGGTTGATGGAGAGGTTGTTCATATTTTGGATATTTCCTTCGAGAGCATAAATATCTTTATAGGTGGTGGAGAAGTTTGGTGGCTGCACATCTTGTTCGGGTCCTTCTTGTTCTACTTCTTCATCTTCTCCTTCTTCATCATTGGGTACTTCTTGTTGGGGTAGACTTGCCTCAACATGCACGTCATAACGCAAACGTCCCTCCATGATAGATAATAGACCATTAGGCAAAGGAGCTGGGATCAAGTGATCCGCCCCAGGTATATCAAGGAGGTATCTACCATTAGTTCTAGAAATCGTACCACAAGCTCTCAGAGTAGAAAAACCAAGATGACGATTTCCTGCCAACGGTTGGATGTTACCTAGGTTGACGTGAAGTGCACTTGCAAGCATGGTTGTGACTCCTCCTCTGCATATGGGACCATGAGATTGCAGAGCTTGATGCTTAAGATAAAACAAAAGAAGGGCGCCCAAATTTGGCATTAAGTTACAGTTAGGAATAACATCTTTAGCAAGGATCGTCATGTCCTCCTCATTGACTCTAGTAAATTCACCACGTGCCTACAAGGTGTTAGCAATAACATAAAACAAATAACGAACAACATGATGATCAATTTGGTTTCCCTTGGGTGTGTTTCCACGAATTCTTATTCTATTAAAGTAAACCAAAGGTGTTGGATTCAGAACAAAGGTGGTGGAGAATATGTCGGTGGCATTGTTGGCAAACCCAAAATAGTGACCCATTGGTCGAGTGTCAAGGAGTACTCACGGTTCATAATACGGAAGTTGATGCGATCAACTCCGGGCATTTGCTCCTCGGGGCAATAGTGAGAGCACACCGAATGTGTCAAGGTGCTAAGAAACTCAAGCATCAAGCAGCGGTATGTGGCGACATCCTGAAAAACAAAGTCGTACAAACCAACATTGTTGCATAATAAATTGAAATTAGCGCGAATGCCAAATTGGTTCAGGATATAGGGACACACCCACTTGGTGGACTTGATTTCTCGGAGCTTGAGATGGTTGAAACGGTTCAGCTAAAACTCCCTGGTGAACTCGATACCAAGTGACTCGGGGTCAATGTATCAATGGGTGGTGCGGCTTGTTTCATAGCCATCACACGTGTACGGCTCCTCGTGTTCATCTAAAACAAAATAAATAAAAATGCTAATAATTTTTTTAGTCCAATTGAAACATAACATAAACGATCATCTACACTTGTTACAAAAGAAACTCCTCTAAAACAAAACTAAACATGTTCAATATCAAGATTAGCTCAAGAACAAGACCTAAGTCTAGATTGATAATGATGAAAGATTGAGTAGAGTTTTGACGCAAATAAGTTGGGGACCAGAGGAGAAACATACCTTAGATCGATTCAGTGCGAGGAATCAAAGAAAGATCGAATAAAGTTGAAGATCCAATGGAGATGGTTTGGAGTTTGGATGTAGAAGAAAGAGATTTTTTTTGTATTTTGGGAATTTAGGGTTACCTCTTCCTGGGATGATATGGCGTCCAAGTACGTGGTATGGGCGGGCGGTACGACCGGAGCCCACCCATATCGAGTACATACCTTGGGGTCAAACAAATCCTTCCATGCCCGTACTATAGGTCGTTACGCGGTTAGTATGTTTGCTTGAAAGTTGATGTTTTGCTCGAGGGTACGGTACGGGCGGGCGGTACGACCGCCTCCGGCCGTACCAGTGGTCGTTACGATCACTGGGTCCTGCAGCAAAACAACATGTATATTTCCAGAGCTTCGAAGTGGTATGGGCGCGCGGTACGGGGTCTCCCGATCGTACCAGTGGTCGTTACGCGGACTATAAGCTGAAAAACTTGTAGAATTTTGTTAGTAGCTTTCGCGCCTTTACACATCTTAGCGATTGACAAAATAATAGCAAAATAGACTTCATAAAAATCAGAAATACCTTAAGGCCATGTGTTAGTTAAAATAAGATCGAGGATTACCATATTTTCTTATCCTCTCTCCAAAGGTCTTCTTGAACACTCTTTATTAAAAACAAAACAAACAAAACAAAAAAACTAACACAAGAGTAAAAACTTTTATTTCACATGGGTTGCCTCCCATGAAGTGCTTCTAGTTAAGGTTAATTAGCTTGACCCAGATGGTGATCATTTAGGTTTTGTGAGTGGAACACCCACTCCAGAGTAATTGGCTTTCAGTTTAATTATACCATCATCATAATTATTAGGTCTGGCCTTTTTCTTCCTAGGAAAGTGGACTATAAAAGGATCTCTAGACGGTAGTCCTATTCTCACATTCCCTTCGTGTATATTGATTAAAGATTTAATAGTTCTAAGGAATGCTCTACCTAGAATTATAGGTGCTATGGGATCGTCAGGCATGTCCACTATAACAAGATCAGTAAGAGCAGAACTTCCTTTAATTTCAACAACTATGTTTTCTTTTATCCCAACAACTTGTTTATAAGTTGAATCAACAAGATGGAGTCTCATTTCAGTGGTTACAAAAGTCCCCAAATTTAATTTGTCAAATAGACTCTTGGAGATTGTTGAGACGCTTACACCAAGATCACAAAGTGCAGATATCTCATTAACACCAATTTTAATTTTAATAGTGGACTCAAATATATCCTCTAGCTTAGCAGGAAGCTTATCAGCTAGTATTTTATACTCCATTTCTAATTCTCAAACTTTAGATGCTACTTGTTGTATAAATTGTTGGTATATAGCATCATTACCTTATTCTAGCCAAGGATTCTTTATGGTGATCATCTTTAATAGATCTTCCACAGTGTATTCAGGAGTTGGCGCGTTGTTATAGTTTAGCTCTCCAGGCTTCTCTTCATTCATTTCCACCCTCATCATATTGAGGTCTTCTACCGGATTTGGCTTGGGCTTTCTAGCGATTTTTTCTAGTATGAGAGATTGGCTCTCAACTACCTTGCCCAATTGTGCCTTCACGGTCTTTGTCCTTTCCTATAAAGCCTGCACATCATTTGTAATTGCAACGTCTTGCTTAGATAATTTACCAATACTAGTCTCATGGTTCTCGGTGATTTTAATAAGCATATTATTTTGCTCGGTTTGAGCTTGCATAAAGGTTCTAACAGTATGTTCAAACAAGAGATTGCCATGATTTTCTCCATTATGATTATCATAATTATTGTAAGGAGCTCCTGCAGGATTTGGTTCGATCTATGATGTCTCTGACAGACTTGCCACTGTCATTTTGGGGTTATGCACTGGAAACCGCTGCATTCACTTTAAATCGGGCACCATCTAAATCCGTTGAAAAGACATCATATGAATTGTGGTTTGGAAACAAACCTAAGCTGTCATTTATTAAAGTTTGGGGATACGATATTTATGTGAAGAAACTTCTGAAGGAGTTATGCCCTAGAGGCAAATAATAAAGTGTATTATTTGATATGTCTCCTATATGTTCATAATACGTTTCATACTGTGCTACAACTATGTTAATATGAAACGTTAATACACGTGTGGTATGTAAACAAACCGTGTCTCTAGTTACCTCTAGCGAACTAGTTCATTGGTCATGAGGATGGTTTGGGTTTCAAGATCATGGGCATTTATGCCAATTGACAATGGCGTCATGTTATTAGTTGAATAACATGATAGACAAACATCCGACCATTATATCTTGAATGAGATCTAGTTACAAAGTTCACCATTGATGATAAAACATAGAGAATCTCGCAACCTGATCCTTTGACTATGAGGTAATGCAAATCACCATTCCGGAGGAAGCTTAGATGGTTATCAAGAATCATCTCATAACAGGGTGATCAAAAAGGTGCCACTCAGGTTTTCCAAAGGGATGCGTAGAGAAGTACATATCAAGGCCAGGATTTGTCTAATCCATGTAATGGATAGATACATGTGGCTATCTCGGTGAAATTGCATTAATGAAGCTTGCAAGCATGTGAGTTAGTCACGGAATGCAACGACATGAGAAAGAGTAAACAAATTTCATTGGTAACGAGACCGAACTAAGGTATGGGGATACTGAAGATCAAGTCTCGAATGAATTAGGTATCATATGACAAAGGGAATGGGAAACGACTATCTCACGGTTCGAGCGATTATATTCGTGAAATGCACGGGGGTCACATGGCCATCCAGGTCCCTCTGTTGATCATTGATGTGAGAGTAGTCTCGATCATGTCCGGAGTGTTTCCGAACCAAAGGATGTCACGCTTAAGGGTATGGACACTTAGGGTGGATGAGGTATCGTAGGATAAATAGAGAAAGAGAAACCGGAATAGTTCCAGGTAACATCCGATGGAGATCAGAAGGGGTTCGGAAGGTGTTCCGGAGTGAAGGAATAATGTAATATGTGTATTTGAATGTTAATTGGAGAATTAATATTAAATATATATTTCATTTTATTATTAAAGGCTTCATAATGCTAATGGGCCTCACCCGAAGGGAGGCCCAATAGGGCCTGGCGCATAGGGAGAGGGGGCCAGCCGGCATGGGCTTGGTGGGCCGCCCTAGTGGGGCCCACCTTGGGCTGGCGGCTGCCCCTAGGTGGCCGGCGGGTGTGGGGTTTAGTCCCACACCGCCTGGCCCCTGGGTGGTACGCCCCCTCCCACTATATATAGGGGTCTCCCCTCCCCTTTGGAATCATCTCATTCCCTCTCATTCTCTCTCTCATCCATTGAGGACTTCTCCGTAATATTGGAGAGGACCTCGTGGGTGAGTTCTCCACCTTCACACCATCGTCGTGTGATCAGCGATCCGGCATCTACTTCTTCCGCTGCTCGGCTGGATTGGAGTCCGGTTGATGTCTCCTACACCGGACGTGTGACGAACTTTGGAGGCACCACACTTGGGGTGCTGCTCGTCTTCATCAATATATGCCTTCTTGCGTAAGGCGTGCCTCGGTCTTCAAAGGTATGAATGCCGTTTCTCTCCTCCGTTACTTATGTCTACATAGGATAGATCCTGGTATTAGTGTTCGAGTAGATAGAATTTTTTTGTTTTCTGCTACGAAACCCTTCAGTGGTATCAGAGCGGGTCTATGGGTAGACATGTCGTACGGATAGAACACACAGAAATATGTGGGCATTGATTCTCTAGTTGCTACCCTCTTTCAATGTTCTTACTCATATCGCGACACTGTTTGATGAAGCGGCCCCCAACCAACCTCACGTGGTGATTCACGAGACTGGTCCACAAATCAAAGTGGCTTAGGGGGGGTGTCTGTCTCTCTATAGTAGTTGATATGGCATCGACATTGGAGGGCCCTGAAAAGGTAAGAAGGACGGCAATCATTGAATCCATGTTATGGCTCCACGTTCGTAGGTGGGAAGGGGTTCTACTACAAAAGCCCTAAAGCCGCGTAAAACTTGCAATAGATACTATAGAAGCGTCTATTTTTATTATTGCATAAGGGCATGTATTATAACATGGCAATGACAAGTTTATGAAACTTTCATTGAAGTTGTTGATGATGATCAAAATGCTATAACCACGTCATAACACTTTACTTTTTGAAGTATTACTTATTGTGCTGGTATATTTATATATTTGACGGTAGCATAATAAGATAATCCCTCGTAGTATTCCAGTTATCGTATTCCCCTTGTGTGTGCACTACCAAGAAAGTTCTTCGGTATGAGGCGACCCATGGTGAGCGGGTGTCAAACATATCTACGTTCGCATATAGTGGGTGTAAGCCATGTTGCACTACGAATACACACAAGTTAGAACTGGCGAGCCTAGCATGTTACAGAGACATGCCTCGGAATACAAGAGACCGAAAGGTCAAGCATGAATCACATAGTTGATGCGATCGACATTATATAATGTCCTCCTTTGATACTGCACTGATGGCCGTGATGATCGGGGGAGGTGTAGGGGATTGGGATCATGTGATCACTAAACGAGTAGAGGAATGTTCATTTGAGTGGGTTCTTTTGTTTTAAGTTCGATAACACAATTAAAACTTGAACTCATTATTGTGAACATGGTCTAAACACTTTGCAAATCCATTGTAGATATCTCGCCCACCCACCTTCAACCTTAGCACTTTCCTCGAGAAGGACAAGCTGAAAACTGATGGAACCAACTCCACCGCATGGTTCCGCAATCTTAGGATCCTCCTAGTCCCCTACAAGTTGACTTATGTCATCAAGGCTGAGCTTCCGGCTAAGCCTGCAGATTCTGCCTCCTAGGATAAAAAGAATGTCTGGCAGTCCAAGGCGGACGATTTCCCCCTCATCCAAAGTGGAATGCTCTATGCCATGGAGATGGAGCTTCAAAAGTGTTTTGAGAAGATGAATGCTTTTGAGATCATTGAGGATCTCAAGGCTGTCTTTGCTCCACATGCCCGTGCAGGTAGGTATGATGCTTCCGAGCTCTTCTTCTCTGCTAAAATGGAAGAGCACAGCAGTATCAGCACGTGGTCAAAATGTCTAGCTACGTTAAGCGTTTGAACACCCTGGATTGCAAAATCCCGGAGGATCTCGCAATTGATAGGGTGCTGGACTCGCTGCCCCTAGCTATAAGAGCTTTGTGATGAACTACAACATGCAAGGGATGACTAAGACCCTTGCTGAGGTGTTCGCCATGCTCAAAACTGCTGAGGTTGAAATCAAGAAGGAGCACACAGTGTTGATGGTCAATAAGACCACCAATTTTAAGAAGATGGGGCAAAAGGGAAAGGGCAAGGGCAACAAGTCCAAGAAGGATGGCAAGATCATTGCCACTACCTCAAAGACTGCCAAGCCCGGCCCTAAGCCCGACACTACGTGCTACTACTGCAAAGGGGATGGGCACTGGAAACACAACTGCCCCAAGTACCTTGAAGACAAGCGAGCCGGCAAGATAGCCGCCAAGGACAAAGGTATATGTGATATACATGTTATTGATGTGTTCCTTACAAGCTCTAGGAGTAACACCTAGGTATTTGATACCGGATCTGTTGCTCACATTTGTAACTCTCAACAAGATCTGCAGAGTAGGAGGCGCCTGAGGAAGGACGAGGTGACGATGCACGTCGGCAATGGTTCGAGGGTCGAAGTGATGGCCGTCGGCACCCTACATTTCCATCTGTCGTCAGGATTATTTTTGGTTTTGAATAAATGCTACTATGTACCCGCATTGAGTATGAATATTGTGAGTGGGTCTTGCTTGTTGCAAGACCATTATTCGTTTAAATCAGGAACAAATGGTTGTTCAATTTATATGAATGATATTTTCTATGTTCATGCTCCTGTGTGTGATGCTTTATTCTTACTTGATCTTGATTGTGATACACACATCCATAGTGTTGATGCTAAATGTTGTAAGCGTAATTATGATAATTCCATGTTTATGTGGCATTGCCGTCTTGGTCACATTGGCATAAAACGCATGAATAAGCTTCATTCAGAAGGGCTTCTTGGATCATTGGATTTCGAATCCCTTGATACATGTGAGCCATGACTCATGGGCAAAATGACTAGGACACCATTCTCCGGGAGAGTGGAGAGAGTTGTAGACCTACTAGGAATCATACATACGGATGTATGCGGACCAATGAGCGTCTCAACACACAATGGTTATCGTCACTTTGTTACCTTTACTGACGACTTAAGTAGAGATGGATATATCTACTTAATGAAGCACAAGTCTGAAACCTTTGAAAAGTTCAAGGAATTTCAGAAACAAGTAGAGAATCAACTTAACAAGAAAATCAAGCATCTTTGATCGGATCAAGGAGGCGAGTATTTGAGTTATGAGTTTAACATGCACTTGAAGGACTGTTGGATTATCCCACAGCTTACGCCAGCTGGAACACCACAGCGTAATGGTGTGTCGGAACATCGTAACCAAACCCTATTAGATAGTGTGCGGTCCATGATGTCTTTAACTGCTTTGCCTGTGTCTTTTTGGGGATACGCGTTAGAAACCGTTGCTTTTATTTTAAGCCGACACCATCCAAATCCGTGGAGACAACCCCATATGAGATATGGTATGGACAGAAGCCAAAGTTGTCGTTTCTAAAAGTTTGGGGTTGTGAGGCTTACGTTAAGAAACTGCAGCCTGACAAACTCGAACTGTTGGGGGGATGACCCCGGGTAGGGTCACTCTGGGGTATAAAGGCCGAGTTAGCCAAGATTCGGCAAGGCCAAAGCGGATGCTGGCCGGGTCACCTATAGGCAGGCCGGATCATGGAGTAACCCGGACCAGGGGGTCACCTAACATTATATCAGCCGACTTAAGGAGTAAGTCGGAAGTGCTTGTCTAACTTGTATTCAGGAACAGGTATAGCCGGATCTACCATGATCCGGGTCCTATTTAGCTTCTGGGAGAAGGAAGGAATCTCTCTGGTCAAAAAGAAGGCCCAGTATGCACTGCATGAGCGAAGCAAGCAAGGGCAGGACCACCGGGTCATGGCCGACAAGGGTGACGACGCCTGTCGCCGACGGCGCCGCAGAGGCTCACGTAGCTAAAGCATGTGTGACGCGGGGAAAAAGCACCCCGGTCGGGTTACCACTTTGAGAGGAGGCATATTCTTAGGAATATGCCTCCACATATGCCCTAGGCAGAGACTAGGCCGCCTCTATATAAGGGGGGCTAGGGTTTTAGTAGAGGGGGTTGGGTTTTCTTTGATACCGATTTGGCTAAGGTTCTAGGGGTGAACTGTGGGTGAGAGTAAGAGAGCTCCTTCTTCCTCCTCTCGCCAATACAGCTCAAGGAGCACTTGTAATCTTGAAAGGAAAGCAATACAATCTTCTGTGTGGAGAATCACTCCACTATCCCTCCCTGGATTCCCCTAGCGTGTATTAGTCCCCACCTTTAGCCTATCCATGGCATCTGCCGTGACACCACCATGACAGTTGGTGCCCACCGTGGGGCTAGCGGCGCTAGCAGGGGTGAAGATCCGGACGGGAAACCTCATCGGCACCGGCGAACACATTGTCTCCGGGCTCGTTCAGCACTTTGGAGCGCTAGACTTCGTCAGCGACAACGCTGGCTGCTTCGGCACGCGCCCACTTCCGTGCAACGGCCTCTTCGTCAAGTTGGGTGCGCACAAGGTCTACATTGCTGTGGACATATCATGCGTTCATCCGCAGCGCGTCGTCGAGGCAGGGGAACCACCCCTTAGCGTGGTTCACGGGGAGCGTATCACTCGCTCCCCGGACCGTCTTAGTGATGATGATCAAGCCGGTGCAAAGCGCAAGCAAGGATCCAACACCGGACCTAGAGGTAACACTTAAGGCACCGAGGAAAGGTAGAGGACCCCCACTAGAGAGGCCTGAGAATGTACTGAGAGAAGCTATGGATAGCTTGGCAAACCCGGTAGCAGCAGTGGTAGATCCGGCTCAGGCACAGGTCGAGCTAGAGGAAACTAGGCAAAAAATACTAGAAGGCGCAAAGAAAATAGCCGCGGCTCATCAGTCGTTGAACATGACGCTGCGTGAGTATGCAAAAGCAAACAAAGTTGATACGGTAAAAGTAAAAGGGATAAATCTCATAAGCGAGATGAACAGAGAAGGTGATAATGGAGCCGAGGAATCGGAAAACTGTTTGTCCGTGGGGTTGCCGAAGTATAGTACCCCGGCGAAGAACCTCAGAGCAGCGGATGCGGCTGCATCCGAGTTAGAGGGTCTGACGGGTGAGGCCGGTCAAAGACAACAAGATAGGGTTAACGAGTTAGTTCGGATCGCGAACAGACAGAACGAAGAGCTACTCAGAGCTAACCCGGAGAGAGTTGGAGCTTCCAAAATCGTCCATTTGGCGATGGGTAACCCAGAGAAATCCGCTGGAGCCGCATCGTCTCCTCATGGTGGTCCAAGGAGAGAAGAGGTAGTAACCTCGGCCAAACGGAACAAACAGATCGTCCCATACGACCCGACGCGGGCAGGAAAAGCAAAAGAAGCACGGAAAAATGACAATCGACGAAGTGTGAGCCGAGGTGAAGCTGGCCGAGGTAACCATGACCAAGGTAATGCCTGTCAAGGGAACGTTGTCAATGGCAATGCCGGACAGCGAAACTCGGCAGGAGCAGGACAACCGCAGCAGCGGAATATACCAAGGCAAGAGCAAAGCGCCGGCCGAGGTATGCAATAGAGAGTTGCGCCACAGGAGCAAAACCGGTACAGCGACGGTGATTCGGAGATGATGAACGTGGGGTACCCAAGACCGGACTATCATGTGATAGGGTCAAGATTGGGAAGCAGGGATTTGATGCCGGATGACGCCAGATTGAAACTGGATCGCCTATATAGGTCGGAACAGATCGAATGTCAAGGTCCACCGGGTCCAGCGTGCTTTGGACCCCAGATCATGAAGGAGCCACCGGTACCTAACTTCCAGCTGCCCAGGGGCACGAAGACGTATGGCGGCAGTACCAAGCCGGAGGATTGGCTAATAAACTATGCTACGGCTATGAAAATTGCCACTGGCAACTTGAGATGGGGTGTGCGATACATACCCCAGATGTTAGAAGGTCCGGCCAGAGTATGGTTGAACAATTTGCCACCCGGAAGCATCAACTGCTGGATAGATTTTGAAGAAATGTTTATCAGCAACTTCTCAAGTACATATCAGAGGCCGAATAGGCCGCAGACCCTAGCAATGTGCAAGCAAAGACCTAATGAGACAGACCGTGAATTCTTGACCCGGTGGTGTACCGTGAGAAACTCGTGTGAGGGTGTCATAGAGTCACAGGCCATAGCGTGGTTTGCGCAAGGGTGCAGATATGGCAGCGAGCTGTGGATGAAGTTGCAAAGGAAAATGCCAATTACGTTGGCAGAGATGATCCGGATTGCCGATTCGTATGCTTTGGGTGATCCGACTCAACATAGGCTCGCGTCAAACGAGTCAAACGAGGAATACTATCAGAGGGATGGAGCCGGGTCATCTCGGAGGAATGACTACAGAGGAAAAATAAGAGATGATAGACCGGATCATCACTACGGTTCGCAACAAGTTGCAGCTGTGAATCAAGATCAACCCGGAGCAGGGAGCAACCAGCGCCAGAAAACTGGAGGGCAATGGACTCCAAGAAACGATGGCAAGAAAACGTGGACGCCGGAGCAAAAGAAACAATGGCAAGAAAAGAAAGACCGTCCGAGGTATACCTATGAGTTGATGTTGGACCAGCCGTGTAAGTTTCACACGCCAACTCCGAATAGCCCGGCGGGTCACACAACGAGGCAATGTGAGTGGATGCGTAAGATAGAACAAGGTGGTTCGGGGAATGCTCAGGCACCCCGGAATGATCAACCTCGGCAGGAGTTACCCTGGCAGCAATTGCTCTCCGGAGCGAACATGCAATAGCTAATGTTGCCTCCCCCTCCGCCGAGGTATGATAACAATGAGAGAAGGGATGCAGTGCATCAGGTGGAAAATCAGCACCAGCCGGATCAGAGGTACCCCGAAAACGAGGGGAGGAATGAGTACAGAGAACATCACCAGAGCTATTGTGTGTTCACAACTGAGGAAACAGATAGAAAGAGCTTGCAGCGCCGACATATGGAGGTCAATGCGGTAATGCCAACAGTGACGAGGTACATGCCTTGGTCGGACCAAGAAATCACCTGGAACATCAAAGATCATCCCAAGCTCATGCCGAGTCCAGGTTCGTATGCGCTAGTGCTGGACCCGACATTCATTGAGCCGAACATCAATGTGAGGTTCTCCAAGGTACTGATTGACAATGGCAGTAGCATTAACATCATGTATGCGGATACAATGCGCAAGTTGGGTATCTCGGAGAACATGCTCCAGGCTACAAGGACAACTTTCCATGGTATTGTACCAGGCATTTCTTGTGAGCCCATAGGCAAAGTCCGGGTTGACGTGCTATTCGGCACGAGAGATAATTGTCGAACTGAGAATCTGGAGTTTGAGGTGGTGAACTTGGAAAGTGCGTATCACGCATTAGTCGAAAGACCAGCATTGAACAAGTTCATGGCAAGCTGCCACATCAGTTATCTGAAGATGAAATTGCTCGGGCCAAATGGAGTGATTACCATTGCTGGAGATTTCCGACGTTCCATTGAGTGTGCCTCAGCTGGGTCTAACCTAGCCGAGTCACTCGTGATTGCGCAAGAGAAAAGAAAAATCCAAGAGGTGGCGGCATTAGCTCAGTCTGCGCAGTAGTATATGCCGGCGTTGAGTAACCCGCATGGTAGCGTTTCATTCCAAGCCGCAAAGGATACCAAGAAGGTTCCAGATGATGACATGTTCCCGGAGCGCACCGTAACAATTGGTGCCGGGTTAACTGATAAATAGGAAAGCGAGCTCGTCAACTTCCTCCGTGAGAATCGGGACATTTTTGCTTGGTCCACACAGGATCTGCAAGGTGTTCCGAGGGAGTTGGCCGAGCACTCTTTGAACATAAGACCCGGAGCAAGGCCGGTGAAGCAACCTCTCCGCCGCTTTGCCAAGGATAGGAGAAAAGTCATTGGAGACGAGATAGCTTGGTTGCTAGCAGCAGGATTTATCATGGAAGTACTGTATCCGGATTGGCTCTCTAATCCGGTGCTGGTAGGAAAGAAGAAGGATGATCCGAACGTGGCAGTGGTTTAGCGTATGTGTATCGATTACACGAACCTGAATAAGGCGTGTCCAAAAGATCCATTTCCACTGCCGAGGATAGATCAGGTCATAGACTCAACCGCGGGATGTGAACTGTTGTCATTCATTGATGCATATTCTGGTTTCCACCAGATACCTCTGAATCTGGATGATCAAATAAAGACCGCGTTTATCACCCCGTACGGGGCTTATTGCTATCGCACTATGCCGTTTGGTTTACGTAATGCAGGTGCAACGTACCAAAGATGTATGCAAAAATGTTTGCACGACCAAATAGGTCAAAACATACAAGTATACGTGGATGATGTGGTTATCAAGACCAAGGAAAGCAAAACGCTCCTTGACGACATCAGGCAGACATTCGCGAACTTGAGAAGGTTCCGGATGAAGCTTAACCCGGAAAAATGTACCTTCGGTGTCCCGGCTGGAAAATTACTCGGATTTCTCGTCTCCAGCCGAGGTATCAAAGTTAATCCAACTAAGATTCCGGCCATTGAACGAATGGAGCTGCCGAAGTGTCTTAACGATGTCCAGAAGTTCACTGGGTGCCTAGCATCGTTGAGTCGGTTTGTATGTCGGTTGGGAGAAAAGGCATTGCCTCTCTACCAACTCATGAAAAAGTCGGATAAGTTCGTTTGGACACCACAGGCCGATGAAGCCTTTGCCCACTTAAAAAAGATGTTGGCCACTGCACCAGTGTTAGCCTCTCCACTATCAAAGGAGCCAATGTTGCTCTACATAGCCGCAACCAACCGAGTTGTAAGTGCAGTGATTGTAGTAGAGCGCAATGAAGAGGGTAAGTCGGTGCAGAGGCCAGTGTATTACTTGAGCGAGGTATTATCTGCCTCAAAACAGAACTACCCGCACTTTCAAAAGGTGGCATATGGTGTCTATATGGCGGCAAAGAAGTTAAAGCATTACTTTGAGGAGCACCCCATCAAAGTGATATGTGAAGCTCCCATATCCGAGATAATGGGTAACAAGGATGCGAGCGGCAGAATTGCAAAATGGGCAATTGAGCTAGCTCCTTATGCGCCCCAATACGACAGAAGAGATGCAATCGAGTCTCAGGATATGGCAGACTTTTTTATAGATTGGGCCGAGGTACAATACGAACCACCACCACCAGATCCGAACTACTGGAGGATGCACTTTGACGGGTCGAAAACCAAAACCGGATTAGGCGTCGGGGTTGTGCTTACCTTGCCAAAGAAGGACCAGCTAAAATACGTATTATAGATCCATTTCGCGGCATCAAACAATGTCGCTGAGTACGAGGCTCTTGTGCATGGGCTCAAAGTGGCAAAAGAGATTGGCATACGTCGGATAATATGCTTTGGCGACTCGGATTTGGTGGTGCAGCAAGTGTCCGGAGTGTGGGGCATACTGGATCCAAACATGGCACTGTACAAGTTTCATGTGCAGAAGATATCTGGTTACTTTGAGGGGTGTGAATTTCACCATGTACCCCGAGTGGAAAACGAGGCTGCCGACATGCTATCGAAGCTCGGATCAACCCGACAGGAAATTCCACCGGGTGTAGCATTGGAACACCTCAGAAAACCATCTATCAGGCCGTCCCCAGGAATCGACTCGATCTATGTCCCGGAAGATACAGAATCCGGAGCTGAGCCCATGGACATTGACACAGGAGGTAGTACGCGAGACCCGGGGACTGCATCAACAAACCCAGGGACTGCCTCAGCAAACCCGGGGACTACCTCGCCGACCGGGGCCTTTCGGCGTGATCCGGCTGAAGTTATGCCGGTAGATCAGATGGAAATTGATGAGGACGTGTTCCCTGCACAAGCAATACCAGCTTGGGCACTGCCTATATTCCAATTCCTGAAAGATGGAACGTTACCCACTAAGGAGGTGTTAGCCAGGCAAACTAAGAGGAGAGCAAAAGCATACACAATTATCAATTCCGAGCTGTACAAACGGAGTGTAACCAATGTCCTCCAGCGATGCGTTGACCCGGAAGAAGGGCTTGACATCCTCCGAGATATACACCAAGGAGAATGCGGGCATCATGCTTCATCCAGAGCCTTGGTGGCAAAAGCATTCCGGCATGGGTTTTACTGGCCAAGTGCCTTAGAACAAGCAGAAGATCTGGTGAGAAAATGCAATGGTTGTCAGAGATATGCTATTAAAAAACATATGCCAATGTTGGAACTCAAGACCATACCAACTATGTGGCCATTTGCCGTATGGTGCTTGGATATGGTTGGCCCGTTCAAACCAGCAAGGGGAAACATGACACACATTTTGGTCATGGTGGATAAGTTTACAAAATGGATTGAAGTGAAGCCTATAAGAAAATGTGATGGAGCTACGGCCGTAACATTTCTCAAAGACATTATCTTGAGATATGGTTATCCTCACAGTATCATAACTGACAATGGCACAAATTTTGCGGAAGGATCATTTGCGCGCTTCTGCCGGGACAAGAAGATCCGACTCGGTAGCTCACCCCGCATCGAACGGACAAGTGGAAAGATCCAACGGATTAGTATTATCCGGGATAAAATCTCGGCTCATTGAGCCGCTGCAAAGATCAGCGGGGTGCTGGATAGAAGAACTACCAGCGGTACTATGGAGTTTAAGAACAACTCCGAATCGATCAACAGGCTATACGCCGTTTTTTCTGGTATACGGGGTAGAAGCTGTATTACCAGCCGACATAGAGCATGACTCCCCTAGGGTCACCCAATACACAGAAGCCGAAGTGCAAGAAGCCCGACAAAATGATGTTGATCTGCTAGAAGAAGCGAGAGAACTGGCACTGTCCAGATCCGCCATATATCAGCAAAATCTCCGACGCTACCATAGCCGGAAAGTGTGCCCCTGAGTCTTTCGGGAAGGCGATCTGGTGCTCCAGTTGGTACAACGTACTACTGGCATGCATAAATTATCCCCCCCATGGGAGGGGCCATTCATTGTGAGCAAAGCATTGCACAATGATTCTTACTATCTTATAGATGCAAAGCCACAGGAAAAGAACAAGGCGGACAGGTCCGAAGAGGAATCTAAGCGACCGTGGAATGTAGCACTACTTCGTCCTTTCTACACTTAGCTAAGAAGTGTATGTATCCGAGTCGTCTCATATGTCGGTATGTATGTCGGCAATGAGCTTATCAATGAAATAGTAGCGCCTCGGCGATAACTGGGGCGCCTTAATAATTATTGTTGTCGTCTCTTGTGCGTTAGCTGGAATAAGTTGTTCTACTTAACCCGGATTAGTAATGTGTGAGCACCAAAAACCCAACTCTTCGACTTGCTGCTGTCCAACAAGAATTGGCTTCATGGCAAGCAAGAGAACAAGTTTGGAATTGCGTAGCACATGAAAAGCTTGGATTCGTAGTATTGTTAAGACGATTTCTTAGTATTGTTAAGATGATTTTTGAAGCTCGGATTCGTAAGTCATAAAACCGAATCAAGGTAGACACGATCCGAGCCAAAAGATTGGATGAACAAGAAAAAGAAACTCGGGGACTAAGCCCAAGTTAACCCGGCATAAGAACTTAGTAGCAAAATATCACATATACACAGCATACAGTTGCAACCGGATACCGGGGATCTGATAAATTTTCAAGTTTTTTGACCTAAGGAGCAGCAGGAGGAGGAAGTTCGGCGTCGTCTTCGCTGTCTTCAATATCTGAGGCATCGCCTTCTTTGTCCTCATCTGACCCGTCTTCAGCGTTCTCAGCATTCTCGTCCCCAGCGGATTCCAGGAAGCTCGGTCCTTCAACCCACTCATGGATAGGAGAATATTCGATGAGGCTATAGGCGCAAGCCTGGCGCCGAGCTACCCACTCCGGGTCATTAGTCCATCTGGATCCGGTGTGCCGGCGTGTAAGGAAGTTGAGGTCGATCTTCTCATACCATGTGAGTATGTGGCACGCCCAGCGGACTCCCTCCAGAGGTCGAGCTAGGTCTCGATATCCGACAGCTTTTCAGCAAGAAGTGTGATTCTCTTTGGAGCGCTCTCACCGGGCCAGAACGTGTTGAAAACTTAGACTGAAACGTCGAGGAGATCCTTGCCGTAGTTCTTGATGATTTCCACACGAGATGACAGGCTGACCAATAGGTCATCCATGTCTAAGGGAATGCTCTCACCGTCAAGAGCGACGGGAGTACCCCTCTCTCGACGGAAATTGGCAACAGCAGCGCTTGCAATAGGAGTACCCTCTGGAAGGTGGCCTGGAAACAAGGCAAAGGGAAGAAGCTGAAGAAAAGACATATGAAGTAACCCGGAGAATTATGTCGGATAAGGGAAAGGAACTTACGTGAAATGTGGCTGTGAATCCGGGTCAACTCCTTGATGCAGTCATCGCGTCTCTTGCGAAGTTGCTCAAGCTCAGCGTTTGCCGATCCAAGCTGGATGTCGGATTCTTTGAGTAGGTCCTGGTCCTTGGAGATCTGGAGAGTGAGGCGCTCGCGCTCTTCTGTGAAGTTCTGGCCAACCTTTTGGAGCTCGGTTTGGTGCTGGGCCTTCATCTTTTCCATCTCAGCCTTGAGCCTGGCAATCTCATTGTCCTTGGTCCGGAGGAGAGCGAGCTCATCATCTTTTTTCTTCAGCTCGGCTTGATGCTGCCCTGCTTGTTCGAGAAAATGCAGCATCATATCAGGCACGTGCACACTATCCTCAAGCGATGCTGAAATAGTATGTTGACCCGGCAGAGCCGAGGAATGAATGTTTACCGAGCCAAGGAGAAAAGGAAATGGAAAACACTACAAGGTCGGACAAAAAGGACATACCCTTGATTTGCTCCAAGTTCTTCCGCATGATCTTGTTCTCAGCCTCCACCCTAGCTGCAGAAACCGAATGAGGAGATTAGTTCGGTAGAAGAAGATGAAGAGAAACGGAAAAGCGCCAAGGGAGAAACTTACCCCTTTTTTCATGTTCCGCGATAAGTGCAACATGCTTTGCACGTAGCATCTTGTGGGTATCCAGCAGGCGTTGGAATTCAGCACTCCGGCGATTGGTGGTCACCTGAAAAATGTACAAAAGCATAAATTAGCTTGGTGTACAAGATCCGGGCCAAGTGGAACTTAACCTGGCTCTAGGTGTGTGCATATTCGAAGTGTACAAGATCCGGGCTAAGTGGAACCTAACCCGGCTCTAGGTGTGTGCATATTCGAAGTGTACAAGATCCGGGCCAAGTGGAACTTAACCCGGCTCTAGGTGTGTGCATGTTCGAAGTGTACAAGATCCGGGCCAAGTGGAACTTAACCCGGCTCTAGGTGTGTGCATATTCGAAGTGTACAAGATCTAGGCCAAGTGGAACCTAACCCGACTCTAGGTGTATGCATATTCGAAGTGTACAAGATCCGGGCCAAGTGGAACTTAACCCGGCTCTAGGTGTGTGCATATTCGAAGTGTACAAGATCCGGGCCAAGTGGAACCTAACCCGGCTCTAGGTGTGTGCATATTCGAAGTGTACAGGATCCGGGCCAAGTGGAACTTAACCCGGCTCTAGGTGTGTGCATATTCGAAGTGTACAAGGTCTGGGCCAAGTGGAACCTAACCCGGCTCTAGGTGTATGCATATTCGAAGTGTACAAGATCCGGGTCAAGTGGAACTTAACCCGGCTCTAGGTGTGTGCATATTCGAAGTGTACAAGATCCAGGCCAAGTGGAACTTAACTCGGCTCTAGGTCTGTGCATATTCGAAGTGTACAAGATCCGGGCCAAGTGGAACTTAACCCGGCTCTAGGTGTGTGCATATTCGAAGTGTACAAGCTCCGAGCCAAGTGGAACTTAACCCGGCTCTAGGTGTGTGCATATTCGAAGTTCACATGGAGCTACATTAGTTTTCTAATGAGCATCCAACCGAGTAACAAGTTACTCCACCGGAGGCTCGGGGACTAATGGTTATTATCTACAGCATGTAAAGGATAAACGACATACCTCCATCATCCGCCCCGTGAGGTTAATTGCCTTGGCGGCTGTGTTCATTTGGGCGGAAAATTCTGCGGGGCCGAACTTTTCCGGGAGATCGTCGTTGTGGACGAACTCCGCCTTGTTCCAGTTCATGACGAACTAAATCAGGCTCGGAGGATACCGCTCACCGGTGAGCATATGGGGTGCCACCAAGCCCTTCGCATGCGCTTCTTTCCTCTCAACCAAAGCAAGGGCTGGGCTAGTATGCAGAACCATTTGCTGCGCGTCAGTTGGCTCGGCAGGGGCATCCTTCGCTGCTGGAGCTTTCTTGGGAAGCATCGACGCTAGGGTTCGCTGCCCAGCCTCGACGAATGCTGACTTGGTAGCATCCGGAGCCTTTTTGCCCTTGGCTTGCTGGGAAGAAGTAACTACAGCGGATTTCCCCTTAGGAGCTGCTGGGGTAGTTCCTCGCCAAGGTTGAGATGACTCGGACGAGGCGGAAGAACTTGGTGCGGTTGTTGATTTTCTTAGTGCCGGAACGGGTGCTGGTGCTGATTCGGTCACGTAGTCTTGAACCGCTGCGGTCTTTGGGGCGGTGCTGGTGTTGAGGTAGACTCGGTGGCTGCTGGTTGTGGCGATGCCGAATTTGTGGACGCCGTCGCCTCGGCTGGACCGATCCCTCCCGCTCCGAGGTTGCACTCCTCTTGCCGAGGTAGTGTGGAATCCGGAGCAGCCGCGGAACCCTTTGGAATAGGGCTCAGCGAACGTGACTCGTCGTCACGAAGGGGAGAAGGGCTAGATCGGAGCGGTGAAGAGATGCTAGATCCGCTCTGAGGGACCTCCACCGGAACCCTGCAGAAGAGAATAATGTCAGAAGAGGAATTACAACAATGCAAGGAAAAGTGGGTTACGGAAAGAAAAATTACTTACACATCCGAGGTGTGGGCCTCCTTGGGTTTCCGAGCCCTTTGTGCCGGGGCTTTGCCTGCCGGCTTGGAGGCAGCTTTGTCTCCGGCCTTCTTTCGCCTTTTTGTGGGCTAAGAAGGTCCGGAGGAGGAACTCGGTGCGGCTCCGCGTTTCTTCTTCGGTGCCACCGGAACCGGTTCGTCCGTAGCAAGCGGAGGATCCTCATGGATATGCCCACCAGGGTTAGCTGATGCCAGAAAGGCAAAAGAAAGAGGGATAGCCTCAACAGGTTCAATCACGTCAACATCCGAGTCATCCTCATCATCGGGCCAGTCTCTAAGAGAAGAGAATTTACCGCTGGGTCGTTTTGTAGCGTCGGTCATAGGGAGAAACATCTCCTGGTTCGGCTCCTCCTCATCCGGGGTTTCTCGGTCCGGCGCCCACTTAAGGGTTGGATCCGTGCCGTCCTCAAGGGTTTGCTGAAGGAATAGCTGAGAAATGGAATGAAGAACAGAGTCAAAAATACAACAAAACCGACATATATTTAATCCGAAGTAAGTTTGCCCTGCGAAGCTTACCACGGGAGGGAGCCTGTCACGACAAAAGTGCTCAATTCCCCATGTCCATTCAGTGGAGAAATCCTTGTGGGTGGTGAAGAGAGCCTTAACCCGGCGAAAAATCTCCGTGTTGCTGAGCTCGAAGGAGGAGGTTCGGTTGGGGTCGCGACCGAAACTCATGTGGCACACCTTGTGGGTGCGCTTCTGGAGGGGAGAGATTTGGTTGCGCACGAACGTGATCATATCATCCTCGTTGCACAATGCGAGTTTCTTCAGTTCCGCGAACCTCTTGTTAACCTGGTTGGCCAGAGCCGTGGGCTTCTTGGAGATCTCCTCCCAAAATTCCGGGTTAGGTGGACCCGGAGTATAGGGGAGCAACCGAATCAAATCTTTGGTGCCCGCGTTCTGGACATAGAAGAAGGTCCGGGCCCATACTTTGCAGGAGTCAAGCCCGGTGACCCGGGGAAACCGGAAGTCCTCCGGGGTGAGATGGACGCAGCTCCAAATTGGGTGAGCTGCTTATCCTCCGACTCAACTTGGATGTTGGGGATGACGTTACGGCGAAGGCCGAAAAACCGGATCCACAGCTCCTTCGTGGGCCACAGTCTGGTGTAGCCCTCGATCGTAGAAGCAAAAGTAGAGAGAGAAGTGATAGCGTTGGATGGAAGGTGGTGCGGCTGCAAGTGGTAGGTGCTAAGCTAATCCCGGAAGAAGTCGCTCACCGGCAAGCCGAACCCCCGTTGGAAGTGGGACAAGAACACGACGAACTCACCCAGATTGGGTGAGGGGCGGTCGGCGGAGGGAGACGGCGACGACGGCAGGGATGCGTCTGGTCCGGTAGATCCAGTCAAGGTCATCTTGACAGACCCATGACCCGGCCCACGCGCCACGGTCCGCCGCAGCGGCGTCCTCCTCCATTTCTTGCTCGGCGACAATGAGCTCCTCCTCCGTCATCTCGTACTCTCTACCCTCGCTGGCGCTAGCGGCGGCGGGGATCAGAGGCCTGGATTGGCGAGGACCCGTGGCGAGGGAGTTGCGATGCAGGCCTGAGGAAAAGTCTGCGCGGCGCTGTTGCTAGGAGCATCGGTGGCGCGATCGCGAGGAAGATGAAGAAGAAGAGCAACAGGCGGAGGCGCGAAGAGGAAAAATCCTAAGGGGTGCGCCCTCCGCTATTTAACCACCCCCTAAGAGGGTGAGTGGGATCGCGCCCTGCAAATGAGCCACATGGTGTGGCCGTGTATCAACTGCCTCAGCCAATCAGTGAGGAGCCACACGGAGGGCCACATGGCAGAGGCGATCCCATGACGTGACGCACTGATGCGGTAAACGAGGAGGCAGGCATGACGTGACCCTCGCACAGTGATAACTGACAATTACTGCGGCGGTTACTGTGCAGGCCCTTAAAATAAGACAACGTAATGATTAGCCTCCACATGGGTTGGCGTATGAAAGAAGGAAACAAGGCTCGGATAGAGCCATGGTAGCCCGGACAGCAGGTAAAAACTTAGAATGTGCAGAGGGAACATAAATCCGTGAGATCCGAGTCAAAGTGGTAACCCGGCTGACAAGTGAAAACTTGGAACGTGCGAAGGGAACTTAAATCCACATAATCCAAGATAAAGAGCTAAATCGGAAATAACGTCCAAGGCTCGAACATAAATGAACCTGATGTGGCCTTAGCGGCCAAGGCGGCTAAGACCGCACCAGCTTCGGGGACTAATGTTGGGGGGATGACCCCGGGTAGGGTCACTCCGGGGTATAAAGGCCGAGTTAGCCGAGGTTCGGCAAGGCCAAAGCGGATGCTGGCCGGGTCACCTATAGGCAGGCCGGATCACGGAGTAACCCGGACCAGGGGGTCGCCTAACATTATATCAGCCGACTTAAGTAGTAAGTCGGAAGTGCTTGTCTAACTTGTATGCAGGAACAGGTATAGCCGGATCTACCATGATCTGGGTCCCGTTTAGCTTCTGGGAGAAGGAAGGAATCTCTCTGGTCAAAAAGAAGGCCGATCGCCTTTGCATGGCAAGCAAGCAAGGCGGGACCACGGGTCATGGCCGACAAGGTGACGATGCGTGTCGGTGGCCAAGCGTCGTAGAGGCTCACGTAGCTAAAGCATGTGTGACGCGGGGGAAAGCACCCCGGTCGGGTTACCACTTTGAGAGGAGGCATATTCTTAGGAATATGCCTCCACGTATGCCCTAGGCAGAGACCAGGTCGCCTCTATATAAGGGGGGCTAGGGTTTCAGTAGAGGGGGTTGGGTTTTCTTCGATACTGATTTGGCTAAGGTTCTAGGGGTGAACTGTGGGTGAGAGTAAGAGAGCTCCTTCTTCCTCCTCTCGCCAATACAGCTCAAGGAGAACTTGTAATCTTGAAAGGAAAGCAATACAATCTTTTGTGTGGAGAATCACTCCACTATCCCTCCCTGGATTCCCCTAGCGTGTATTAGTCCCTACCTTTAGCCTATCCATGGCATCTGCCGTGACAGCACCATGACACGAACCCAAATCAGAAAAATGTATCTTTGTGGGATATCCAAGGGAAACCGTTGGGTATACTTTCTAAAACCAGGCCGAAGGCAAAACGTTTGTCGCAAAAACCGGCACCTTTCTCGAAAAAGAGTTACTTGCTAAAGGAGTTAGTGGAAGGAAAATTGAGTTAGATGAAGTTGTTGACCCTTCTCTCCAAATTCCGAGTAGTGCAACGGAAGCTGTTCCAAAACCGCTCTCCAACATGGAGGAAGAGCCCAATGATGATGATCAAAACAACAACATCGAGACTCCTGAGGTTCGCAGGTCTACACGAATTCGTGACACTCCTGATTCATACAGTATCCTTGTGATGTCTGTCATCCTAGATGAACAGGAGGAACCTGCAAACTACAAAGAAGCTATGGATAGTGCTGACTCTGAGAAATGGCTAGAAGCCATGAAATCTGAAATAGGATCCATGTATGAGAACCAAGTTTGGACCTTGGTAGATCTTCCAGAAGGCCGCAAGGCCGTGGAAAATAAATGGATTTTTAAGAAAAAGACAGATGCGAATGGTAATGTGACCGTTTACAAAGCTCGACTTATCGCAAAGGGGTTTCAACAAATTCAAGGAGTTGATTATGACGAGACATATTCTCCTGTAGTGATGCTTAAAGCTGTCCGGATTTTAATAGCAATTGCTGCACATTCAGACTATGAAATTTGGCAAATGGATGTCAAGACCGCATTCCTCAATGGTCACATTGATGAAGAGTTGTATATGATGCAACCAGAAGGTTTTGTTGATTCTAAGGATGCTAGAAAGGTATGCAAGCTTCAACGGTCCATTTATGGATTGAGGCAAGCATCTCGGAGCTGGAACCAATGTTTTGATCAAGTGATTAAGAGTTTTGGATTTGTCCAAAATCAACAAGAGTTCTGTGTTTACAAGAAAGCGAGTGGGAGCTCAGTTGTTTTCTTAGTAGTATATGTGGATGGCAGATTACTCATGGGAAACGATGTGGATCTTTTGAGAAGCGTGAAAGCATATTTGAGTAATCAATTTTCCATGAAGGATCTAGGTGAAGCTGCATACATATTAGGAATCAAGATCTATAGAGATAGATCAAGGCGACTAATTGCATTAAGTCAGAGTACTTACATCGATTTTTTTGAAGAGGTTCAAAATGGACATACCAAAAGGGGCTTTGTACCAATTATGAAGAATTGCAAAATGAGTATGACTCAATGTCCCGTAACGGATAATGATAGAGAAAATATGTCTTACATCCCCTATGCCTCAGCCATAGGATCTATCATGTATGCAATGTTAATTACGCGACCTGATGTGGCATTGGCTCTTAGTTTGACGAGCCGATACCAAAGTAATCCAGGACCGGATCATTGGACAGCTGTAAAGAATATCCTAAAGTATCTGAAAAGAACAAAGGATATGTTCCTAATCTATGGAGGAAGTGACGAAGATCTAAACATAACGGGTTACGTGGATGCGAGTTGGAACTTGGATCATGATGACTCGAAGTCTCAAACAGGATTTGTGTTCCTAGTGAATGGTGGGGCGGTAAGCTAGAAGAGTAAGAAGCAACCGGTGGTGGCGGAATCTTCAATGGAGCCTGAATACATTTTTGCGGCTGATGCAGCGAATGAAGCTGTTTGGCTAAGGAATTTCGTCATCAAACTGGGAGTTTTTCCAAACGCGCAAGACCCCATGACGATCTATTGTGATAACACGGGAGCTATTGCAAACACAAAAGAACCAAGGACTCATTTCACAGCCAAACACATCAAGCTTAGATTTCACGTCATCCGACAGAATGTTGACGGAGGTGAAGTCAAGATTTGCAAAGTAGATACGGAACTAAATATGGCAGATCCTTTGACCAAAGCTCTCCAACAGGAAAATCACGAACAACACCGAGATTCTATTGGTGTTAGGTTCATGCCTATTGTAAACTAGTTTTATTTGTACTCTAGTGCATGTGGGAGACTGAAGGAGTTATTCCCTAGAGGCAAATAATAAAGTGTATTATTTGATATATCTCCTATATGTTGATAATACGTTTCATACTGTGCTATAACTATGCTAATACGAAACGTTAATACATGTGTGGTATGTAAACAAATCGTGTCTCTAGTTACCTCTAGCGAACTAGTTCATTGGTCATGAGGATGGTATGGGTTTCAAGATCATGGGCATTTATGCCAATTGACAATGGGGTCATTTTACTAGTTGAATAACATGATAGACAAACATCCGACCGTTATATCTTGAATGATATCTAGTTACAGAAGTTCACCATTGATGATAAAACACAGAGAACCTCGCAACCTGATCCTTTGACTGTGAGGTAATGCAAATCACCATTCCAAAGGAAGCTTAGATGGTTATCAAGAATCATCTCGTAACAAGGTGATCAAAAAGGTTACACTTAGGTTTTCCAAAGGGATGCATAGAGGAGTACATATCAAGACCATGATTTGTCTAATCCATGTAACGGATAGATACATGTGGCCATCTCGGTGATGTTGCATTAATGAAGCTTGCAAGCATGTGACTTGGTCACGGAATGCAACGACATGAGAATGAGTAAACAAGTTCATTGGTAACGAGACCGAACTAAGGTATGGGGATACCGAAGATCAAGTCTCGAATGAATTAGGTATCATATGACAAAGGGAACGGGAAGCGACTATCTCACGGTTCGAGCGATTATATTCGTGAAACGCACGGGGGTCACATGGCCACTCAGGTCCCTCTGTTGATCATTGATGTGAGAGTAGTCTCGATCATGTCCGGAGTGTTTCCGAACCGAAGGATGTCACACTTAAGGGTAGGGACGCTTAGGGTAGATGAGGTATCGTAGGAGAAATAGAGAAAGAGAAACCGGAATAGTTCCTGGTAACATCCGATGGAGATCGGAAGGGGGCCGAAATGTGTTCCGGAGTGAAGGAATAATGTAATATGTGTATTTGAATATTAGTTGGAGAATTAATATTAAATATATTTTTTATTTTATTATTAAAGGCTTCATAATGCTAATGGGCCTCACCCGAAGGGAGGCCCAATAGGGCATGGCGCCTAGGGAGAGGGGGCCAGCTGGCCTGGGCTTGGTGGGCCGCCCCAGTGGGGCCCACCTAGGGCCCCCCTAGGTAACCGGCGGGTGTGGGGTTTAGTCCCACACCGCCTGCCCCCTGGGTGGTACGCCCCCCCTCCCACTATATATAGGGGTCTCCCCTCCCCCTTTGGAATCATCCCATTCCCTCTCACTCTCTCTCTCATCCATTGAGGACTTCTCTGTAATATTGGAGAGGACCTTGTGGGTGAGTTCTCCACCTTCACACCACCGTCGTGTGATCAGCGATCCGACATCTACTTCCGCTGCTCGGCTGGATCAGAGTCCGGTTGACGTCTCCTACACCGGACGTGTGACGAACTTCGGAGGAACCATACTTGGGGTGATGCTCGTCTTCATCAATATACGCCTTCCTGCATAAGGCGTGGCTCGGTCTTCAAAGGTATGAATGCCTCTTCTCTCCTCCGTTCCTTATGTCTACATAGGATAGATCTTGGTGTTAGTGTTCGAGTAGATAGAATTTTTTTGTTTTCTGCTATGGAACCCTTCAACTTCAGTCTGATAAACTTGAACCCAAAGAGGAAAAATGCGTCTTCATAGGATACCCTAAAGAAACAATTGGGTATTCCTTCTATCACAGATCCAAGGACAAGGTTTTCGTTGCCAAGAATGGATCCTTTCTAGAGAAAGAGTTTCTCGCGAAAGCTATGAGTAGTCGGAAGGTAGAACTCAAAGAGGTTATTGAACCTTCTCTTCATGAAATGGTGAGTGGCGCAGCGCCGGAAATTGTTCTGTAGTTGACTCCATCGAATGAAGAAGGAACTAATGATAAAGATCATGAAACTCCTAAAGAGGACACTATCGAACCTCGCAGGTCAAGCCGGACACGTGCAGCTCCTGAACTGTACAGAAATCCTGTCGTGAATTTCATGGTAGATGGAATTGATGACCCTACGACATATGAAGAAGCGACGATGAGCCCGGATTCCAACAAATGGCTAGAAGCCATGAAATCCAAGATTGGATCCATGTACGAAAACCAGGTTTGGACCTTGGTTGACTTACCTCACGACCAAAAGGCCGTTGAGAATAAATGGATTTTCAAGAAGAAAACTGATGTTGATGGTAATGTGACCATCTATAAAGCTCGACTCGTCACAAAGGGGTTTCGACAAATTCAAGAGTTGACTACTATGAGACATTCTCTACCGTAGTGATGCTAAAGTCGGTTAGGATTATGTTAGCAATTTCTGCATATTTCGATTATGAGATATAGCAGATGGATGTCAAAACTATGTTCCTCAATGGTAATATTGAATAAGAGTTGTATATGATACAACCTAAGGGTTTTGTCGATCCTAAGGATGCTGAAAAGGTATACAAGTTTCAGCAATCCATCTATGGGCTGAAGCAAGCATCCCGGAGTTGGAATTTCTGCTTTGATGAGGTGATCAAAGAGTTTGGATTATCCAACCTTATGGAGAGGCTTGTATTTCCAAGAAAGTGAGTGGGAGAAATGTGGCATTTCTAATATTATATGTGGATGACATATTATTGATTGGAAATGATATAGATTTTTTAAACAGTGTTAAAAGTTATCTAAATAGCAAATTTCCGATGAAGGACCTTGGTGAAGCATCATACATATTAGACATTAAGTTCTATAGAGATAGATCAATATGCCTAATTGGGCTATCACAAAGTACATACCTTGATAATATTTTAAAGAAGTTTAAAATGGACGGAAGTAAGAAGGGGTTCTTACCAATGTTGCAAGGCAAGACATTGAGTAAGATTCAAAGTCTAGCTACGGTGAAAGAAAGAGAGATAATGGATAAAATCCCCTATGCTTCGGCTATAGGCTCTATAATGTACGCCATGCTATGTTGAAGACCGAATGTGGCACATGCTATTAGTTTAACTAGTAGGTACCAATCTGATCCAGGTACGGAACACTAGATAGCGGTCAAGAATATCCTTAAGTACTTAAGAAGAACTAAGGATATGTTTCTTGTATACGGAGGTGAAGAAGAGTTGGTCGCTAAGTGTTATGTCGATGCTAGCTTTGACACCAATCCGGATGACTCTAAGTCTCAATCCGGATATGTATTTCTCTTGAACGGAGCATCAGTTAGTTGGAGGAGTTCCAAACAACCCATGGTGCCTGGATCAATGACGGAGGCGGAATATGTTGCTGCTTTAGAAGCGACACAGGAAGCGGTTTGGATGAAGGAGTTCATAACCGAACTAGGTGTGGTTCCTAGTGCGTTGGACCCAATGGTTATCTATTGTGAAAACAATGGAGCCATAGCCAACGCCAAGGAACCAAGGTCTCACAAGATTTCCAAGCATATTAAGCGCCGGTTTCACTCCATCTGCGAGCATGTCAAGGATGGAGATATAAAGATTTGTAAAGTACACACAGACCTGAATGTAGCAGATCCGTTGACTAAAGTTATCCCTAGGGCAAAACATGATCAACACAAGAACTCCATGGGTGTTAGATTTATCACTATGTAAACTAGATTATTGTCTCTAGTAAAAGTGGGAGACTGAAGGGAATATGCCCTCAGAGGCAATAATAAAGTTTTTATTATCGTATTCCAAGTATATGATAGATGTTTATTTTGCATGCTATAATTGTATTGATTGGAAACATTAATACATGTGTGTTTAATAAACAAATAAAGAGTTCCTAGTTATGCCTCTCTTATAAACTAGCTCGTTGATTAACAAGATGATCAAGATTTCCTGATCATGGACATTGCATGCTGTTAATAACAAGGTCACATCATTAGTGGAATGATGTGATGAACATTCATCCGAAGTATAGCAATATGATCAAAGTCATTGTGTTTAAATTGCTATAACATCATACGAATTAATCCTAGTCCTTAGACCATGAGATCATGTCAATCACTAACACTAGAAGAGTAACTTGATAACATCAAATGTCACACCGTAACAGGGTGACTATAAAGGTGGGTTCAGATACACCAAAGATGTTATGTAGAGTGATGACCCACAAGTATAGGGGGTGTATCGCAGTATTTTTGAGGGAAGTGAAACCCAATTTATTGTTTCGACACAAGGGGAGCCAAAGAATATTTATAAGCCTTAACAACTGAGTTGTCAATTCAGCTGCACCTAGAAACAATCTTGCTCACATCAGTTTATCAGTAGCAACAGTTTTGTAATAGCAATAGCAAAGTAATAGCAGTAGTAAAAGTAAAGACAATAGTAACAATTGTAGTAAACAGTAGGATTAAAGCGCGGTAGGCATAGGGATGGATGGGCATTGCATGGACAAGACAATTCACATGGCAATCAAGACATATGGCATTTGCAGATAAAAAAGATAAAGCAGCCCAGTACTAGATAATCATAGGCATGTGTTCCATATATAGTCATATGTGCTCGCAATGAGAACTTGCACAACATCTTTTGTCTTGCCAGCCCGTTTGTAGTGGGGCCTCAAGGGAACTACTAGAAATTAAGGTGCTCCTTTTAATAGAGCACCGGAGCAAAGCATTAACACTCCATGAACACATGTGATCCTCACATCAAAGCCATTCCCTCCGGTTATCCTGATTGCTGTCACTTCGAGGCCTTTGGTTCCGGACAACAATGTGTGTATACAACTTGCAGGTAAGACTATAAACAATACTATCATAATGAATCAATAACATGTTCAGATATGAAATCATGGCACTCGGGCCCTAGTGACAAGCATTAAGCATAACAAGTTGCAACAAAGTCAAAAAGCACTAATAATAGATACTAGGCACCAGGCCCTAACAATTTGATGCCATTACATGAACAATCTCATCCAATCCCTACCATCCCCATAGCCTACAGTGGGGGATTACTCACTCATGGATGGGGGAAACATGGATGGTCGATGGAGAAGCGATGGTGATGATGGTGGCGATGATCTCCTCCAATTCCCCGTCCCGGCAGGGTGCCAGAACGGAGTTACTGGTTCCGAATTGTGGAATTTGGTGGTGGCGGCGCAACGGAACTCTTTCTAGAAAAATGTCGAACCCCCCTCGGTTTTTAGGTCAAGAGGCGACTTATAGGCAAAGAGGGAGGCCGAGGGGCAGCCGAGGCGGCCACACCACCCCCAGGCGCGGCCTGGCCTGGCTCGCGCGGCCACGTGGTGTGGGCCCCTCGTGTCCCTACTTCGTCTCGTCTTCTAGCTCCGTGAGTCTTCTGGTGAAATATGATTTTTGGCATATTTTCCGGGATTTTTCCTGATAGTTGATTTTCTACACAAAAACTAGACACCAAGGTAATTCTGCTGAAAATAGCGTCAGTCCGTGTTAGTTGTATCCAAATCACACAAGTTTAAAGGAAAAATAATAGCAAAAGTGTTCGGGAAAGTAGATACATTTTGGACGTATCAACTCCCCCAAGTTTAGCTTATTGCTTGTCCTCAAGCAATTCAGTTGAAAACTAAGTGCGATAAAAGAGCTTTCACGAACACATTTGCTTCATAAGATGTATATATTCTCAGCATATGATCAACTACTCAGGCAATTCATAATAAAGAGTATGTGTAGGGTCCCCAACCTTTAATAGGATTGAGCCCCCCTGTGTTTACAATGCTAGTCCCTGGATCAATAGCTAGCATCCACAGTTTAGATGTAATATCAAGAAACAAAGGTCATAATATAACTTTATAACCAGGAATAACATAATTTTATTTCTTCAATACATAGCTCATTTGGCTATTACATTACATTGCAGCGGAATAACTAAAATCATGGGGTCCTTCATCTTCAAAGTGCCATAGGCAGATGTTGGTTGTAGACTTTGTAATCCTAATCAATCAATCTTCACTAAAAGCAATCAAACCTGCAACATACAAGTTACAGCCACAAAGGGTCAATACATTTGAATTGTATTGGCAAGTGATACTATGGTAGTATAGTGGAGTCTATCATCTATATGCATTTGGCTAAGTGGAGTTGAGGCTTGCATTGCTCAAAATAGATTTTTCCTTAACATTTGAAAATACTAAGTTTTGCTTGGCAAAATTATTTTTCCCAATCAAAGATTTCAAGATCCTTGTACCAAGCCATCTCTCCATCAAAGATTGAAGAATTCAAACAACCCTTGTTCAAACCACAAGATTTTAACTTAGAAATTTGAATGATGAGATTCTTGATTGCTTCCATGTCTTGATGCTCAAATTGTCCTTTACCAGGGACATGGCTAAGTACTTAGGTTTTACACTCTGCAGAGGTGGTGCACTTTCCCCACAAGACTTGGTTTCCCAAGACAAGATCTTTCAGAAGCCTTCCCTTAGACCATCATGGACGCGCTCCAACCTATCAAACACTACCACCCACTGTCCATATGGCTAAGTTCTTGCAACCTATATGATCATGGTAGAGCCCATATTGCCAAGTGGTTGCACTTGAAGCTTCTCAACATTTGACATCTCAAATCTCTTTGTTCCTGGGTGGCCATCCACAAGTGAGATACACAAGCCAAGTCCATGGCCTTGTGAACCACTCAACACAAACCATTCCTTCCATTCCACCCAGGTAATTCATTTACTTAGTTGTTTTATTAAACAAAACACAAGTCCTCAGACTTAGGATATTTTTCCATAGTGTGAATATATATTCCACCCAAGTTTTCTATTAGCTAGGCTAAGCTGGATAGTAATAGGATTCTTAACTTTAGGAAAATCCTACTAAGGATTCATCTACTAGGTTTTCCTATAGCAAGGTCTATACTTTAGCAAAATAAAATCCATGCAAGTTTTACTTAGAGAAAACACTAATGCATAGTGAAAGTAATGGGACAAAAGTATGAAGCATCACTTGCCTTTTTGGTAGAGTATGGGTTCACTCCTTGTCCTTGCAACAATCACACTCTTCAAGTCACTACAATTCAATCAAGCAAGGCACAAACTCAATCTACCAATCAAGCAAAACAACACACATAAAAAAAACAAAGTCAAAGTAATGCATGCAAGCATGCCAAGCTTTGTTTTGTTTGAAAAAGTGGTTCCTAGTGGGTCATAGACATTTGGGTACATCTAATGGTCATTTTTTCAAGTGGCAAAATCATTTGCAAAGAGGTTTCACTTCAAAACCATTTTCAAAACAAAGTATCATTTTATGAGGTGTAGAAATATTTTTTTTACCAAGGCATTAACCTATAGGGTTCATCCAATATGTTTTCAAATCACAAAACTTGGTTTTTTGCGGTCAGAGAGTTTGAAACAAAACATTTTCCAAAGGTTTTCTTCCAAAACCATTTTTAATAAAATACCACATTTCTATTTGACTAGAAATGGTTTTAAATCAAAGATTCCTTATTTTGTTTCACCAAATGAGTTGCTATTGCAAAACTTGGTGTTTTGGGTCAGTAGGTTTGGTCCAAACCATTTTCCCAAAGTTTTCTTTACAAAAACATTTTCATAAACAAAACAATAGTTTTATTTGGCTAGAAATGGACTAAACTAATTAATCCATTCGAAACCTTTCTAAATTCATTTTCCAAAACATGGGTTGGTTCCTAGGGTCAGTAAGGTCACAAAAAACCATTTTGTAAAGGTTTTAACCCAAAAATCATTTTTAAATAATTTTTCTAATCTAAACAAGCACACAAAAGATTCTGCAAAAACAAGCAAATTAATAGATACTATTTGCTAAACTAAGGGAAAGGTTGGCTAGGGCTTGCTCTCCTGAATCCAACGACATAAAATTTGTAATTTTTGGACGTGTGGATTCAAAGATACAAGGGTTTGAAATTCACAGAATATTCTGTTTTCAAATCTGTTTTTAAACAGAACAGTGACACGCGTCGCGTTCTAACTGGGTGGTACCGGTTCGGCCGGATCGGCAACGTGGACCGTAGGATCTAGGTTGATCGCACGGCACGTATGCCGTACTCTTCGCGGCTTAAGTGATCTATCGTAGGTGTTGGATTAAGATCCTACGGATGCTAATGCTCGGTCACAGATGGGCGGCGCTGCGGTGGCTACCGGCAGCGGAGCTGTCGGTCGACGATGGTGCCGATGCTACAGGAGGTGAGGGAGAAAGGGGAGATGGTCACCAGGCTCAGGAGAACACGGCGAAGCTCAAGGTACTCGCGGTTGGTCAAGGGGCACACGGAGACGGAGGTAATCGCTTGCCGGAGTCGTCGTCGGCGTCGGTTGGTCCTGCTCGCGGTTGGAGTCGACGCTACAGATCAAGAGAAGGTAGACCGAGGGCATGGTTAGACGAAGAAGATCATGGCAGAGCTGTGAGCGTGAACGAGAAGTGAAGGGGCGGTCTGGTTCACCTGGGATACGTCGCCGGAGAAGTTGCAGACGGCGGCGCTGTTCGGAGCTTGTCGTAGCCGACGCTCTAGGGCGCCCGCGGTCGAACTAAAAGTGTTGGGAGGTGCGTCTGGGAGTGGGGAAGCTGCTAGGTTGTACAGGGAGGCACGGGGCGATGAGTCTTGGCCGGAATCGACACCGGAACATCGTCGGACAGTGGCCGGTGTGCGGCGCAATTCGTCCAGCCTGGGGGCAGAGAGAGGGAGTGGTCTAGGGGAAATGGAGGAGAAGGCGCTGGCGTTTAAGTAGGCGTCGTCGCAGGGGGAGATTAACGCAGCATTAACGCGAATTTAATCGGCGAAATCAACGCAGGAAACAGCCGGCGAGGGGGAAGAACAGGTCGTGCGGGTAAGAAAGAAGAACAGGAGGAGTGGGGTCTACCTGTCAGTGGGAAATGAAAAGAGAGGGAGGTCCACCGGTCAGCCTCAGTGCGGGTTTCATTTGCGGTGAAGAAAACGGTTCGGGGGAATAAGAGGAGATGGGCTAGGTGGGCTGTTGGGCTAGTTGGGCCAGATGGTGGGCTGCTCTATTTTTTTTTCTGTTTCTGAATTCCTTTTTCCTTTTCTATTTCTATTTTTCTGTTTTGAAATTCAACCAACTATTCAAGCATTCAAACAACAAACAAATTGATTCAAACAAACATCAAACTTTTCATTTGAATTTGGTTCTGTTTAAGACATCAACCAAAGTCCAAAATAAAATAATATTTTTATTCATTTTAGGATCCATTCAATAATTAAATAAAATGGATCTTTAGTTATTAAATCAAGTAGGGTTTGTTTTAATTAAAATCTTTATTTAAAATATTTCTTTTCATTTTGAAAACCAAAACCTTTTATTAAAAGATCCAAAATAGTATTTCCAAAATATTTTATTTTCCTTTATTAAATGTTTTATCTTTTTAAATCCCTTTAGGATTTTTTGTTCACCAATTGGTATGGGTTTTTGGTAAGGGCTTTATTAGCTTTGGAAATTCAATTTCCTTATCTTATCATATTCATAAGATTTTATTTATGGTTCCAAACTAAGTGAAACCAATCTCTATGGTCTTACTTGAACCTTTGTGAATATTTGTTGATCAAATTTTGTATGGATCAAATCCATGGATTTGGAGATAATTTGGAAATGGTTTTTATTCCATTAGGGCTTAGGGTTTTGGATTTATTTTCCAAGTGTTCCAATTTCCAGATACATTCATTGAGGAATGCATTTCTCTTGATTTGGATTTGTTGAATTCAAACTTTATCCAAAGTTTGTTCAGGATGGGATTTTAAGTTTCCTCTTAGAAACAAAAGTTTCTTTTCACCCTGATTTTCAACAAATATTTATTTTGTTTATTTATTTTCACATTACAAGATTTGGAAAATCTTGGGATGTGACAGTATGCAACTAAGTTTACTTAATAGTCATTGCAAGCTATGAAGAGCTTCTAACTCAAAAATATTAACTGGCATGAAACATAACCTTAAGCAACATTGCAATGCTCATAAAAATGTATGATAGGGTGGTATCTTGCTTGCCTTTGATTGTAGAGAAAAAATAAATGCCAAGGTACCTCTGAAGTTCAAGTGAAGACTAGAAGTAAAGATATCAGAGATACAAGTATCAAAGTCATAACACAAATAATCATGTTTTGAGACAAGCATATTACACTAAGAATGACAACTATGCTCTCAAGAAAGTGCTCATAGAATAGGTGGTGACTCAACAAAGAAATGAAAAGGTTTTGAATAGTTTGAAAGGCTTCCAAATGCTGAAAGTATGGTACTCATTAGCTTTGAGCTCTCATTGCCCCTATCATAAGCATATTTAAATGGTTAAGGTGAAAGTGAGGTCCAATCTGAGTTATATGCTTGACAGACTATAAACTGGAAATCTCATGTCCCTTGAGTATGAGGGTCGCTCCTCATGCTACTCAACTTTAGTTACCGGTAAGTTCTTGTCATAGTAAACACGTGCGTATCATAGAGAACCGCCAGCGGGGTACCCCTTGCCTGATGATACGGAAGAATCCCCATATCAAAATGACAAGGCAAGCAGACAACGAGTATCTCATCAATCTCCTTATTTACCATGGGAAAATGGTGCTTTTTTCTCTCTTTCCTCTTTTCTCATATCTCTTTTTTTTTATTTTTCTCAATAGCTATCTCTTTTTTAAAAGAAGAATGCTTCATAGATACTCATTATGGTTACGCTGCAGGTTTCCACCATGATTAGGCATGGATTAGACCGGCGGCCTAGGCGTTTCTCTAACACACATACATAACTCCATGGACTTACAAGCTCCCCTTTTATTTCACACCGACGACATCCGCAAACAAAAGAGCATGATATCAACTGGGTATATATTTACAGGTGTTGAAAGCGTTCCCCGTGACAGCACGGTTCTGCTAATCCCTAGCCTATAATTTGCAAGCATATAACTTTCATGTACAGTCACAGTGGTTCAGGTTTATTAAGTGCAAGAAATAAAGTGTGCCATCAAGTTCGCGAGAGCTTTACTAACTAACTTTCTCATAACAAGCAAACATTTTATTCAGAAGAAAACAAGGCATATTGAATATGCACGGAACAACAAATGATGCTAATAGGTAGGTATGGTGGACACTTTTGGCAATATTGGTTTTGGGGAATTGGAAACACGAGTAGAGCTCATACCCAATGCAAGTGAAGGCTAGCAATAGTAAGGGAGCGACAAACGAGAGAACAATAACTGTCATAATCATGCTTGCAACAAAACATGACTAATCATGGCATGAAAGTGATTCAAGACCCCTGAGGCAAAATAATTCATCGAGGCTTAACTGATTATTGTTTCAGTCATATGCATGCATGAGCATGTGCCAAGTCAATTCAAGTGAAACATTCAGAGGAGGATACCACAGTGTCATACCAAGTTATGAATAGAGCAATGCAAGCAAACATTCATATGACATGCTACAAACTATTAGCAAGATGGAGTTAATCATAAGAAAGCAAGAACTACTAAGCATCCATAAATAACACACACCATACATGAACAGACTAAGCATGCCCACAATGACGAGTATATGTAGAGAAATGAAAACAAATAGAGTTTGTTACCAGCCTCTTACCACACCTCAAGTTGTCATTAATCCTCATTATTACCCTTCACTTGTGTGGCTTGAATAATAACATGAAACCAAATTCCACTGAGGACTTCTGAACCCTGCAACAAGTTCACAAAACCAAAGAAGAACAACAAATATTTTTGGTGTTTTCAATTTTTCAAAGGCAAGAACAAAAAGGAAAAACAAGCAAAGCAAAATCTTTTTGGTTTTTTCGAATAATTAAGACAAAGCCAAAAAGGAAAAAGCAAACCAAGGAAAAAGTAGAAGAAGCAAACAAAGAGAAACAACAGAAATATTTTTGGTCTTTTTGTGTTTTAGAAAGCAAAAGTAAAGAAAGAACGAAAACTAAAAAGAGAACGAAACATGGATATACAAAGTGCCGACTAAACATGATATGGAGATGAGTGATGTCGGTGTACCTCCCCCAATCTTAGGCTTTTGGCCTAAGTGGGTATCAACCCAACGCGGGTAAGGGTTCCAAGTAGGCGGGTCATTGTAAGAATGATCGTGGTTAGGCCCTTGGGAAGAAGAAGAAGCTCCCCAATCATAGGTAGGCTGCTGATATGAAGGCTCCCCCTCATTCGAAGGCTGGACCGAATCATCTGTAACCTCCCTTGTAGTATCCTTCTCCTGTTGGGAGAGCTCTCCCAGGTACGTATCAAGCTCCTCCTCAGTGAGTGACCATCCCACCCTGGTATCAAGGTTAAACAAAACAGGTGCAGGCAAAAGAACAAATCGCTCGGACTTACTCCTTCTCCAACTAGCCTTGAGAAAGGTTATTTTATAAGACAAATCACTCAAATTAGCCCAAGAATAAACAAATTTATGCTGTATCATGGAATTAAGATCAAGCCTTTCTATGGGAAACTATAGGTCTAGATGATGAGGCACTAAACCATGCAAAGCTAATAACCGAGAGTCACCTTTCTTGCGGTTAGAAGCAAGACGGAAAGCTATCAAGGCACCCAAGTTGTAAGTTCTATCTTGTTTTAAAGCAGCTGAGATGAAAGCTAGATCATAAGTGGAAAGCTTATTAGCAGTTTTCCTAGCGAGAACACACTTGGCAATAAAGTAAGCAAAGTAGCGAATAGATGGGAGATGAATGTTATGGATTTTACCACTCTCCTTTGTGAAGCTGCTCCCTTGGCAAATCTCCGCATACAAGTCCATGAGTGGTGCAAGCCTCTCTTTAATCCTTCCACACGATCCCCACTAAGGTACCTTAATAGCTGCACAAAAGTCATCAAGAGGAAGGTCGACAACTGTATTGTAAATTTTGTAGTGGACCATGGGGTTAGGCAAAGAGTAACTAAATCGAAAGTCCTGCACTACAGACATAGTTAGTTTCACAAACTGATAAGGTTCATCTTCCACAAAGTGCTCCAATCCTGCATTAGGAACTAAGGTATGGAAGTCCTGGGAAATTCCTGCAGCCCTCATGAATTCGAAGCATGGATAGATGGAAGGAAAAACTTCCTCCTCTCGGTGAACCTTCATAACCTCAGGCACCCTCAGTTCATGTTGGTTGAGTTGATGCTCATTCATCTTCTATTCTGAAATTTAAACATCCATTACACATGTGATTACAAAGTGAATACATAATGAAGAGAACTACTCATAGGGACTTGTAAGAGGCCTAAACATGCATCAAAACAATATCTCTAAGCATTGGACAAGCTTACAAGCTCTCATAACATGTCACCTACAACAGCAAAATACTCAAGATATAAACCACTAATCACAAATTTACTTGGACAAGCGGAGGAGTTACATACCGGAGAACAAATGCTCCAAATTTCAGCAACAAAGATGGGCTGAGCAAGGAGATCAAAAAATCATGGGCAAGAACGACAAGAACGCGATTTCCAGCAAAGAACTGATGTTTTCTCGGGAGAGAGAAAGAAGTGGGAAGTGAGAGAGTGAATGGAGGGCCAGGGATGGCCCACACCATGGCCAGGCGCGCCCTTGGGTTGGCCGCGCCACCAGGTGGTGTGCCTACCTGGTGGGCCCCCTGGTACTCTCCAAGCACTCCTCTGCCCCTTTTTCACGTAAAAATTTAATATGAATTTTTTGGATTTTTTCGGGACACTTTATTTTTGAGCAATTTTCAGGTATAGATGAATGATTTTCTGACAGAAAGATGTTTTCGGAAAGATGTAAAATCAAAACAAGGCTAAAACTTCAGAAGTTCTAAGACACTCTAACATGGAAGCAACTAACAACAAAAAAGTAAACTAAATGAAAAGCAAAAACTAAAATGGATAGAATGGAAGTAAGCGGAGATAATCATGGTGAAAACATTGTTTTGTTCATTAAAATCCCTTTGTTAACAAGGTTGATCAGGTCTTGTTACCAAAACAATTTTATATGAAACAAAACTTTGTGTTCCACTAATGATTATGTTACCTCAACCTTGATAGCAATGGTCCCAATCATAATAGTTTCATATTTTTCTCTTGGTATGGGACAATATATTTCTCCAACTTGAATGCCCTCAACATGTTCAATTGAATTTAAAGCATAAGCCCTATCAATCTTCTTGGGGAAATAGACAGTATGCTCTTTGTAATTAACATTAAAAGTCACCTTTCCTTGATTACAATTAATAACAGCTCTTGCGGTATTAAGAAAAGGTCTCCCAAGAATAATAGACATATTATCATCTTCAGGCATTTCAAGCACAACAAAATCAGTTAATATCAAGCAATTATGAGCCACTTGAATAGCTACATCCTCACATATACCAACAGGAATAGTAGTAGATTTATCAGCCATTTGCAAAGATATATCAGTTGGTATTAGTTTTTCCAGTTGAAGTCTCTTATATAGAGAAAAAGGCATAACACTAACTCCTGCTCCCAAATCACACAAAGCAGTTCTAACATAACTATTTTTAATGGAGCAAGGAATAGTTGGAATCCCTGGGTCTCCAAGTTTCTTTGGAACCTTACCATTAAAGGAATAATTAGCAAGCAAAGTAGAAATTTCTTCATTAGGGATCTTCCTTTTATTCGAGACAATATCCTTCATATACTTTGAATAAGGAGGCAATTTAATAGCATCAGTCAAAGGAATTTGCAAGAATAAATGTTCCATCCACTCGCAAAACTTATTATAGTGTTCATCTTCCTTTGACTTGTGTTTCTTATCAGGGAAAGGCATAGGTATTTGGACCCAAGGCTCTCACTACCATGTTTCTTAGCAACAAAATATTCTTTAGTGTATTTAGTATTCTTAGTGTGCCTTTCAGGTTCTTCTTCAACTTTTTATTTATCAGGAGCATCATTTTCTTCATTACCACTTTCAGTTTCAGCATCAGAGATAGATATACTATTAGGATCTTTAGCAGGTTCGGAAGGTTCTACAATTGTTTTATGTTTATTTTTTCTTTTCTTAGGAGTAGTACCACTATTTTCAGCTTGTTGAGAATCCTGCTCAATTCTTTTAGGATGCCCCTCAGGATATAGAGGATCCTAGGTAGCAGCACCATTTCTAGTTCTAATTTCATAAGCATGTTTTTCTTTAGCAGCATTAACTAGCAAATCTTTTGTACCTTAATAAGCTAATCAATTTAAGTTTGAACCATTTCAAAAGTTTTAACAAGCATTTTAACATCATTAGAGGTTCTTTCCACAATGTCTTTTAACTCAACAATAGCTCTAGGGTTTTCCATTAAATGATTTTGCACCCTTTTATTAAAATTATCTTGCTTAACAATAAAAATATCAAATTCTTCTAAGCATTAATGAGGAGATTTAGAATAAGGAATATCACCTTCATCAAAATGTTGGAGAGAGTGAACCTCAATAGTGGATGAGTGGGGGATTGGCTTACATAATTCTTCTATAGGAGGTAAATTCTTGACATCAGCAGCTTTAATTCCCTCCTCCTTAAGACATTTGTTAGCTTCCTTCATCACTTCATCATTTAGTTCAATAACTCCCCTCTTCTTCGATGTTGGTATAGGCGCAGGTATAGCTGGTTCAGGTATAATTCTTTTAGGTATAGCTGGTTCAGGAGGAGTCTAGTCTTCATAATTCTTGCTTATTTTAGACATTAATTCCTCAGCTTCCTTGGGAGTCCTATTCTTGAAAACACAATCAGCACAACTATCCAGGTATGTCCTAGATTCTTCAGTTAGTCCATTATAAAATATATCAAGAAGCTCATTCTTAGGTAATGGACATCCAGCCTATGCATGAATCAAAGTACAAAACCTTTCCCATGATTCAGGCAATATCTCTTTTTCTCCCAGTTTAAAATGAAAAAGTTCCTGCAAAATAGCATGTCTAGCACTAGAAGGAAAATATTTCTGCAGGAAAGTACTAATCAAGCAATCAGGGCTATCAATAGATCCAGGAGGTAAATTATTAAACCAAGTTTTAGCTTCTCCTTTCAGTGAAAAAGGGAAAATTTTAGCAACAAAGTAGGTGCACATCTTAATATCATCAGAAAATAGGCCACTCATGGTAGAAATCTCAGTCATATGTGCTACCGCACTTTCATTCTTAGTCCCACAAAAAGGTTCTTTCTCAACAATAGCTATGTAAGATAAATCAAGAGAGAAATCATAATCCTTATCTTTAATGTTTATGAGAGATGCAACAAACTTAGCATTAGGAGACAATTTGGGTTTTATAGTACGCCTCTCAAGGAGACTCTTAACAGCACTCCTATCATGGGTGTTTTGACATTCTTTAATAAATGCATCGGTCATCTCAATATAACCATCTTCAATATCATAACTCTCTCTAGACTCAGGTGAACTGACAGGTGTAGTAGTGTCTTCATTAGGAGTTTCAGTATTTCCAGCTATAGTTCTAGCAATCGTAGCATCTAGGAAAGGACCTAATGAACCACTCTTATCAAGCACAGTAGAAGCAGCATCGTAAGTATCAGAAGTTTCAGATTCAGCGGTAGTAGCAGTGTGTGTAGCATGTGTATGTGGGGGTGTAAGGAGCTTACTCATAACAGATGGTGAATCAAGAGAAGCAGAGGTGTTTAGAACCGTACCTCTTCTTGTAGTGGATGGTAATATAGGAACCTTTCCATCATGAGACTTACCCATGATGAATGGATGGCAGCGAACAATAGTGAATCCAAGTGAACTTGATAAATAAAGCTATGCTCCCACAAAGCGCAGTGAAATAGTCTTGATGACCCACAAGTATAGGGGGTGTATCGCAGTATTTTTGAGGGAAGTGAAACCCAATTTATTGCTTCGACACAAGGGGAGCCAAATAATATTTATAAGCCTTAACAACTGAGTTGTCAATTCAGCTGCACCTAGAAACGATCTTGCTCATAGCAGTTTATCAGTAGCAACAGTTTTGTAATAGCAATAGCAAAGTAATAGCAGTAGTAAAAGTAAAGACAATAGTAACAATTGCAGTAAACAGTAGGATTAAAGCGCAATAGGCATAGGGATGGATGGATGGGCGTTGCATGGACAAGACAATTCACATGGCAATCAAGACATAGGACATTTGCAGATAAATAATATAAAGCATCCAAGTACTAGATAATCATAGGCATGTGTTCTATATATGGTCATACGTGCTTGCAATGAGAACTTGCACAACATCTTTTCTCTTGCCAACCCGTTTGCAGCGGGCCTCAAGGGAACTACTGGCAATTAAGGTGCTCCTTTTAATAGAGCACCAGAGCAAAGCATTAACACTCCGTGAACACATGTGATCCTCACATCAAAGCCATTCCCTCCGGTTATCCCGATTGCTGTCACTTCGGGGCCTTTGGTTCCGGACAACAACGTGTGTATACAACTTGCAGGTAAGACCATAAACAATACTATCATAATGAATCAATAACATGTTCAGATCTGAAATCATGGTACTCGGGCCCTAGTGACAAGCATTAAGCATAACAAGTTGCAACAAAGTCAAAAAGCACTAATTATAGATACTGGGCACCATGCCCTAACAATCTAATGCCATTACATGAACGGTCTCATCCAATCCCTACCATCCCCATAGCCTACAGCGGGGTATTACTCACTCATGGATGGGGGAAACATGGATGGTCGATGGAGAAGCGATGGTGATGATGATGGCGATGATCTCCTCCAATTCCCCGTCCCGGCAGGGTGCCAGAACAGAGTTTCTGGTTCCAAATCGCGGAATCTGGTGGTGGCGATGCAGCGGAACTCTTTCTGGAAAAATGTCGAACCTCCCTCGGTTTTTAGGTCAAGAGGTGACTTATAGACAAAGAGGGAGGCCGAGGGGGCAGCCGAGGCGGCCACACCACCCCCAGGCGCGGCCTGGCCTGGCCCACGCGGCCAGGTGGTGTGGGCCCCTCGTGGCCCTACTCCGTCTCATCTTTTGGCTCCGTGAGTCTTCTGGTGAAATAGGATTTTTGGCATATTTTCCAGGATTTTTCCTGATAGTTGATTTTCTGCACAAAAACTAGACACCAAGGCAATTCTGCTGAAAATAGCGTCAGTCCGTGTTAGTTGTATCCAAATCACACAAGTTTAGAGGAAAAACAATAGCAAAAGTGTTCGGGAAAGTAGATAAGTTTTGGACGTATCATAGAGGCTCATGGATCAAGAGTGGGATTTGTCCATCCCGATGATGGATAGATATACTCTGGGCCCTCTCAGTGATATCACATTGAGATAGCTTGCAAGCAAGTGATGTGATCACTAGAATGTTATATCACGGGAACGAGAAAAGAGTGCATGTCGGTAACAAGATCAAACTAGGTATGGAGATACCAATGATCGAATCTCAGACATGTAATATATCACGAGACAAAGGGATTTAGTTAGTAATGTTAAAGGTTCTCATGATCACAGAAGTCATTATTGAATGTGTAGGAGTCAGTATGGATCTCTAGGTCCCGCTACTGATTATTGATCGGAGAAGGGTCTCGATCATGTCTGCATTATTCGTGAACCATAGGGTGACACAATTAAGGGATACCGACACCATTTGGATAAAATGTGTTCCATAGAAAAGAATTGTAAAGCGCTGGAATTATTTCAATGGACACCGAAATTGTTTCAGGTGAAATTGCTAAAATTGGTTCTGCATGTGATATTAAAATGTTACAGGGGGTTTTATGTGAATGTTTGTTAATTAAAGTAATTAACTAAATTCTAAATAAAATAAATAAAATAGTTTTATTTAATGAGAGTTGCATTAATTTTGGTGGAAAATTAATGCATGTGAGTGGGAGTGGGAGTGGAGGCATGTTTATATGAGTGGAGCATCCACCACATGAATGAGGAAGAGGTGGGGGCACCTCCCTTGGTCTCCAGTCATGGAAAGGGGCTGCTCCCACTCACTATAAAAGGTCCCCCTCTTCTCCTCTCATAGCACACCTCCTCGTGAAGGATCTCTCTCCCCCTTTAGAATTATTCCCCATGGTCTCGGATTAGTGAGATACATGTTCCCGATGGCTTTTAGTCTGGAAGGAGTTGTTGCTTCCACTGCATTGATACGTCCATTTTGCATCACTATTCTATATCATAATTCACTGTTATTCATTGCTATATTTCATATTAAGAGATGATACTTATGTTATTTCATCTGTTTTTGCATGGTTGATGACTTTTGGAGCACGGATCATCGGTCGAGGATTCTGATGGAAAAGGTGCTGTTTGGAAGCAAAATTCGCGAAGATCAGAAAATCCAGGAAAATACATGGAAAATCCTATTTTTCCAGAAGACGAAGGAAGCCAGAAGGAGGAGTGGAGATGGGCCACAGGGGGCCCACACCACCCCCTGGCGCGGGCCAACCTAGGCTACGCCACCAGGTGGTGTGGCCGCCCTGGCCCACCTCTAGCTCTCCCCTCTAACGTATATAATCCTCCTGAAACCCTAATACTGAGGGAGCGGCCACAGAAATATTCCACCGCCTCTGCGGGGCGGAAAACACCGAGAGAGAAAGATCTTTCTGGCAGACGGATTTCTGGCGGGGGAATTCCTTCCCGGAGAGGGCAGATCGTCGCCATCAACACCACCATCAAGCTGGACTTCATCAGGATCATCATCATTATCACCACCATCATCACTATCAACACCCTCATCACCATCTCCATATTGTTGTAACAATTGGGTTGAATCTTGCATAGTTCTCAAGGGAAACTTTCCCGGTGTTGATTACTCTTTGTAGTTGATGCTATTGAGTGGAACCACTGAATTATTGTTTATGTTCAGATTGTTATACATCATTATTCCATCTCTGATCATGATCCATATGATGTCTTGTGAGTAGTTCGTTTTGTTCCTGAGGACATGGGAGAAGTCATGTTGTTAGTAGTGGAATTGTGTTGAGAAAGATTCAATAGTTTGATATTTAAGTTGTGGTGTACTTCTTCTAGTGGTGTCATGTGAACGTCGACTACATGACACTTCACCTATATGGGCCTAGGGGAATGCATTATGTATTTGGCTACTAATCGTATGGGTTATCGGAGTGACAGAAACCTAAACCCTCGTTAGGAAACCATTGCACAAGGGACGTCAGGGTCTTAGAGTTTAAAGCTGTGGTTAGGTTTCAACCTTAATTACTTTCTTGTACTTACGGATGTTTGCAAGGGGTATAATCACAAGTATTTATTAGTCCTAGGAAGGTCGGTACATTAGCACAGGTTCACCCACACAACACTTAGCAAGCTAAAGAAGATTTATCAACTATATGAAGCGAAAGCACTTACGGTATTCCCATGTGTCCTCGAGAACGTTTCGTCATCTTAAGTAATACAACCGGCTTGTCCTTTGCTGAATAAAGGATTGGGCCACTTGCTGCATTTATTCTTATTGTCTTTTATTTACTCGTACTTTATTTACTTGCTTTATCAAAAAACCCTAAAAATCCGTTTGCTAAGTATTTGCAGAGAATTCCTGATCCATACCACTAGCCAGCACCTTCTACTCCTCGTTGGGTTCGACACTCTTACTTATCGAAAATACTGCGATACACCCCCTATACTTGTGGATCATCATCACTATTTTCTAGCGCCGTTGCCGGGGAGTGAAGCGCTATTGGAGAGTGGAACTAGTAAAGGAAACTTCTACTATGAGTATTGTTTACTTCTGTTAGTTGCTTTATTTTTGTTATGGATAATTCGCCGAGTTTCTTATTTCGTAATGCTACTACCACTGCTAAGGTAGTAGATGAACCACCACCTGCTGGGAATGATGCTTTTAAAATACCTACAAGAATTATTGATCGTGTTATGGATAAATACTATGTTGGGGATGGAACTGTCCATCCCGGTGATCATTTGCTCTTTATACACGAATTATGCGGGTTGTTCAAGTGCGGTATTACGCATCAAGTTAAGAAGAAGTTATTCTCATTGTCACTAAAAGGAAGCGCTGAAGAATGGTATAGGCTGCTGAAGAATGGTCAAGCTCTTGAATGGGAGGAAATAGTGCCTCTCTTCTATTCAAGGTTTTATCCTCCTAGTGAGATTCATAAAGATCGGAATCAAATATACAACTTTTGGCCTCTTGATGGAGAGAGTACAGCTCAAGCTTGGGGGAGATTGAAGTTACTAATGCTCAAATGTCCCATTCATGAGCTCCCCAATAATATTATTATCAATAACTTTTATGCAAGGCTTTCTCTTCATGATAAGGATTTATTGGATGCTTCTTGTGCTGGATCATTCACTCGCATGGAAGAAGAAGCTAAATGGGATCTTCTGGACCATATTCAAGATAATGCTGAAGCTTGGGAGAATGACAAAGGAAGAAAGTCAGGTATAAATTATGATTATGAATGCATTGAATCTTTTATGGGAACTGATGACTTTCAAAATATTAAAATGCTTATGGTCTAGACTCTCAAGCCATTGCTTCTTATTTTAAGGCTTTTGCTTCCTACATTGAAGTGCCTAAAAAAAGTGGAATAAGTATCATGAACCTTATAAACATATTGCTAAGAGTGTTCCTGCAAGAAATACTGAAGTTTATACTGCTAATCATGTTTTACCTGAACCTTATATTGAGAAAATGCCTTTCCCAGTTAAGATAAAGGAACATTCTATGATAGCTAGTATGGTTAGTGAAAGTATAAGTAAAGCTGTTGAACCTGATAAACAAATGGATGATGAACCTATAATAGCAAATGTGAAAGACTTTGTCACTAAATATGTAGAAGAGGGACACACTATCCTTTGTAAGGATACCTCTAATATTGTTTCACAAAGTAGTGTTATGAGAGCTAGTGTTCCTGTGTTTTCTGTTAGGATAAGTGATCATTGTTACGATAGCCCTTGTGATAGTTATATTGTTAAGTTTATGCATAATACTGAAAGTTACTATGAGAGAGGGAAAAGTGTTCTTATGCATCTCAATAATATCAAGTTTCCTCATTTTATGCTGATTTTTTTTATGTTGCACTTATTTTGCCTTCCTATGCTAGTAGCCTCTAGTTTCAACAACTTGTTTGTTTACAAAATTCCCTTGCATAGGAAGTGGGTTAGACTTAAACTTGTGTATTTCTGCTTCTTAATGCTATCTTTCACTTCAATTCATATTCCTATGTGAGCATCTTTGAAATTATCATGCCCATCTTAATGGCTATAAAGAAAGAGCTTTTTGGGAGACAACCCAATTTATTTGTGTTTTCAGTTTGTTTTTGTTTTTCTTTGAGTCTTGGAAGTTATTACTTCGGTAATGACCTCTCCTTATCCTTTTTGTTTGGTTTTTGTGTCAAGATCAACCTCTAATGAGAGAGAAGTAATATTTGGGGAAGTTGCTTTCTCGAAACAGATTTTTGTGCATCACCATAAAATTTCGTGAGAGATCTCTGTATGTCGGATTAAGCTGTAATGTTTTGTGCTTCTGCCCCAGATTATTATTTAACTTTCGTTAGTTTTGCACTTTTTGATTTGAGCAACAGAAGATTTTCGAAAAAATTGATCTTTACCTGCTGGTCTGTTTTGACAGATTTTGCCACTCTTGTATTTGCTTCTTTATTTCGATTTCCTTTTTGAATTCTTTTTGGGTTTTCGGAAGGAGTTGTGTAACTACCTCGGTGAATTACGCTCTTAGTTACATGCCTGGATGAGCGAAAGTGGTTAAAATAGTACGGTGGGGCCCAGGGGCCACTCACAGGTAGACCTTTCGGCCGTCCTAACCACTTTCAGAACATCAGGACAAGAACGGCGTAATTCCGGCGAAGGGATCAACAACATACACAAGTGAGTATGTATGCAAGCCACATACAACAGTCCTCAGAGCCATTCCATCTAAAAGAAATAGAAATATTGCAACACCATACGGCAAGATCCAAATATCCTAGATAGATATAATAGTTTAGGATATCTCCTCATACATCAAACATCAGAGTATCAGGCGGAAGCGGAAAACAAGATCCGAGTACGGATAAGAAGCAAATTGGCATAAGATGCCACATAAATAAACACATCCCGCCCACAGATCTCACGGATCCCCGTTCCCGGAATCTCTACACCGAGTGATCGTTGCCAACATCATCCGTCTCCTCCACCCAGTATCCATCTTGCGAGTACACCTGTTCATCGGAATCAAACAATTTATCGTGTGAGACCCTAGGGGTACTCAACAAGTCTTTATGCCTCTAAATGGGACATAACCTGGGGTGACGCAATTGCAGCAAAAGATAATAACTAACAAGTCTATAGATACTCGCTACCCATCCGCCTAATCAAAGATAGACGGATGTCCGTTAATTAGGAACAACAGTTATAACAGTATAATTAACAGATCCATCCTCCTTCTCGCTTACCAACGAGAAAGCGGACGAACAACCCCCATCCGTCGACAGTTTTATTAACCATTCTGTGAGTGTTGCACTATTTACTAGTCAGGTACTTAGTCAAATTAAAAGCGGTACTTTAGTTATACTTTTCTATGATCGAGAAACTATGCTCCAAGTCGTCCATAACCGCGGACATGGCTTTCAGAAAGATTTACCCTGCAGGGGTGCACAAATAGCAACACACACTCGAGCAACCTCAGAAAAACCAAATCAAAACCCAATGAGGCATTCATGACAAAGCGATCACAAGATTCAGAAATGTTTCAGGGGGCCACCCCAATAAGCTACCATAGCGAAGTTGGCGGCTCGAGACGGACCCGGGGGTTTCTGACGGCGGTATAAATAGGGAACCTGAAAGGGTGATTGGGCTTGTCGATACCACGAAAACGTGGCGCGATCCAAAACAGTACAGGTGCTCCACGCACAATCTTAAAAAAAGCAGTAAAGCATGGCATAAGTACAAGATAGTAATAAAGCCCCAAACTACTTTGTGGCCCCAAGAAATAAGAATGAATCAAGCTCTGGCTCAGGGGGGTCCATAAGGCCTCCCGGATGTGGATAGTGCGAATAGTCAAGGAACATGAATCAAGTACTCGGGGTCCTACGGGATACAAGTGAGCATGAAGAACCAAATAGCAGATATATCCCCTTCTCAGCGTCTATTCAAAAAAGAACCAAACAAACAAGGGCCAACATAAATAAAGTTCACAAGCATATGTATTGAAATGCGACAAGCAAACAAGCATGCCATGATGAATGATGCACAATTTACATGGCAATAAAGTAGCATGGCATGGGTGAGATGTGGAATGCAAGAATAAAGCATTTTATTGAGTTTTAGTCATTTTTTTATTCCCAATTAAGTTGATGTATACTTATTATTTATATGATGCATGCTGCAATTCAGAACATGGAATGCATAGTTGGAACGGGCTCGTCGCGCTGATCGATTTATACATATTATTTGTCAAATTTGGAGTTATAGATTTAAAGTTATTAATTTATTAAGAAAAGGGCATTTTAATGTAATTTTAATCATCTCGAAAATTTAAAGTGTTCAAATAATATTTTGAATGGCATATTTGAATTCCTCACATTTTTCTGATTCAAAAACATATATTACATGCATTATTTGGATATATGATTTAAAAGTTATTTAAAAACAGATTTGAATTTGTATTTAAACATTTCTAAATTGTTTTGTTTAAATAGATAAACAGAAAACTTTTTCTACTCAGAGGGGATTAGCTCAAGCCGCTGACAAGCCAATGGGGGCATTGACTGGGTTGGCGTTTCTCACCAGGACATTTCCTAGCCGCAATCACGGCAGTGGGCCGGGTTCGTCGGGGGCCACGCGCGCGCGTCGCCCAGCAGGGACGTGACACGTGGGCGGTCTAGGGACTACGCGGTGGTGTTTTCCAGAAAACCGAGGTGCTTTTCCGTAAGAACGGCGGGCGACTGACAGGTGGGGCTGCGGGTTGAGGCGGGAAAAAGGGCAGGGGGCTAAGTGCAAAATGGCGCCGGCTGTTGCTGCTCGCTGACAGAAGGAGGTCGTGCCGGCGGCGGATCCGGCCGTTTTCCGTCGACGGTGGCGACGAGTCCGCTGGACAAAACGCGCCGACCTAAAAACGAAAAACGTAGAGGGGACAACGGGCTACAGATTACGAGCAGGGGGCATCTCCGTAGGATGGCTGTGCTGGCCGGGCTTCGATGAGGAACATGGGGGGCAGAGGGGTCTGAGGCTACTGCTGACAGCCCGAGCACGCAACGCTGTGGCCAGTAGCGCCGACGGCCAGTGCGGCGGAGCTACGGCGCAGGAGGAAGAGGAGGGCCATGTCTAGGAGATGCAGGGGCTCACCGCGGTGTCGCCGGAGTGGTCGGAACACGCGGAGGTGGTGGAGATCTTGCGCCGGGCTCACGAACGACGAGCTCGGTCTTCTCCGGTTCACGGCGACGCTAGGCTGCTCCGGCGAGGTTCCGGCCCCGGGCTGGTACGAGACGAAGAAGGGGAAGCAGAGGACCTCGTCGGTGCTCCTAGCTGGGCTTGGAGAGCACCATGTCGTGCAGATCCTGAACAAGGCAGGAGTATCTAGGGTTTTGGCTAGGTGGTGGCCATGGCTTTCTAGGGAGGAAGGAGGGAGGAAGGTGGGGTGCCTGGGTTTCCAGATCTCGACCTGAGGTGTACTAGGGTGGTTGGGGTGATAAGGAAGAGAGGGGAGAGGCACATGGGATGGTTCACTTTTTTGGCAAAGTAGGGGAAGGCCTCGGGTGATCTTTCTCTCCTCTCTCTCTTGTTGCCTTGCTAAGAGAGGAAGGGAGGGGACCAGGGGAGAGGGGTATGTGATGGGCTGGTGGAGTACTTGCCAAGAAAAGAAAGGGTGAGAGAGAGAGCCTCAAGTGGTGGTGGCTCGGCCTAGGCTAGAGGGAGAAAGGGAAGGTGAGAGAGGCTAGGGTTTTTACTAGGTGTAGATAGAGGGAGAGACAAAAGAGCTAGAAGAAAAGATAGAGATGAGGTGGTAGATAGGGAGTTTAGGTTGTTAGGTTTGTAAAGGATTTGCTCAACCAAACCCAAAGAAAACCTGGTGGCCACTCTAGAATATTGGACAGATGGAGAAAAGAAGCAGGTGATTATATTGCATGCACATGCAATAAAGGGCATCAAATAAGAAAAGGAGAGGGTGTTTAAAAGGGTTTTGATGCACAAGGCAAAGAAACTAGGATCCAAAAGAGGTGGATGGAATAAGAAAGAAAGGGTTCACTCCAAACCAAAGAAAACCAAGGGAGAAAGATGAGTGCTTTGCGTGGCCCATGCATAAGTATTAAATGCCATGTCATAATCTTGTGAAAACAATAATAATATACCATGGCATTAGTACTATGCATTACCAACATGTGGAGTAAAGGCCAAGCAAAAGAAAATAGAATTGGATCCACCCAACCCACATGAGCTAGATTAAATGTCAAACGAAAAATAAAAGCCCATGGGTAATTAGGATGGTGGAATTATAAGGTGGTGACAAAGAAAGGTGATGGAGTTGAATGAAAGATATGCCCCAACTCAACTTGGGCATTAAACAATATATCAATAACCAAATACAATATATCAAGAGGCAAATACAATTAATAATGCATATGAGAGAAGAACCAAATGGAAAAAGGGTTTTATACGATGCTCAAATGCAAGGTGGCATGATGACATGAGCATGATATTATTATGATGCAGAAATTATATATAGGAAGTAGCCATTATATTACTAGACCAAGTAGCATTACAATTGTTAGACAATTGGGATGCTATAACTCTCCCCCACTAAACAGGAATCTCGCCCCGAGATTCTAGGAAGAAGAAGAAGACTCGAAGAGGGTAGGATGCTTGGCACGGAACTCATCTTCACGTTCCCAAGTGGCTTCATCAACGGAATGGTGCGACCACTGCACCTTGCAGAACTTGATGGACTTGTTGCGAGTCCTTCTTTCCGTGACTTCAAGAATTTTTATGGGGTGTTCTTTATAAGACAGATCCTCTTGGAGATTGATGAGTTCATGGTCCACGGTCCTGCCGGGATCCTTGAAGAACTTCTTGAGTTGAGAGATATGGAAAACATCATGGACCTTGAGTTTTTCAGGGAGCTCAAGAGCATAAGCATCTTCTCCCCTTATGCCACGAATTTTGAAAGGACCGATGTATCTAGGACCAAGCTTTCCTTTGATACCAAAGCGGTGCGTGACTCTCATGGGAGTGACACGAAGGTAAACGAGATCACCAGGGACATACGCCATGTCCGTGTGCTTTCTGTCATAATTGCTCTTCTGGCGACTTTGAGCAACCTTCAGATTTTCAAGAATGATGTGAACCTTCTCCTCCGCTTGAGTTACAATGTCGGGGCCAAACAATATTCTTTCACCTGCGCCCGACCAACCAATTGGAGTTCTGCATTTGCGACCATAGAGAGCCTCAAATGGTGCCATCTTTAGACTTTTCTGGAAGCTCTTGTTGTAAGAGAATTCAGCATAAGGAAGACATTCTTCCCACTTCATGCCGAAAGAGATAACGCAAGCACGGAGCATATCTTCCAGAATCTGATTGATCCTTTCAACTTGTCCTTGCGACTGAGGATGGTAAGCTGTGCTGAAGTTCAATTTTGTTCCCAAAGCATTTTGGAAACTTCCCCAGAACTTGGAAGTGAAGATGCTTCCATGGTCTAAACTGATCTCAAGAGGAACCCCATACAGAGAGACAATTCTATTGATATAGAGCTCCGCCAACTAAATTGCAGAAATTGTTTCCTTGACTAGAAAGAAGTGAGCCACTTTGGAAAGCCTGTCGATGACAACAAAGATTGCATTGTTGCCCTTCTGCGACCTTGGAAAACCAGTGATGAAGTCCATCTCTACTTTCTCCCATTTCCATTCCGGAGGTTTCAATGGCTGAAGAAGACCGGAAGGTTTCTGATGGACCGCTTTAACTCTACGGCAGACATCACACTCCGAGACATACTTGGCACAATATCGTTTCAATCCAGGCCACCAATATTGCGTTTTCAAGTCCATGTACATCTTAGTCCTGCCAGGGTGGATAGAAAGAACAGAATCATGCGCCTTCTTAAGAACTTGCTCTCTTAAACCCGGGTAGTTCGGAACGAACATCCAGTGTTCAAAGAAAAGAGTGCCTTGGTCATCGACATGGAAGGACTCATACTTTGGAAGCTGAATGTTGGAGATGATCTTTTTAGTGTAAGGATCACCAAGTTGAATGGAGCGAACCTTTTCTTCCAAGAGAGGTGTTGCCAGAAGGTTCAGGAGATACCCTTGATCCACAATTTCAAGGTTGAGCTTGCGGAATTCCTTGCACAAGAGAGGTTGTTGTTCTTCCACCATGAGATTGTTGACATAAGCTTTTCGGCTGAGAGCATCGGCCATGACATTAGCTTTGCCCAGAGTGTAGTTGATGGTCAAATCGAAATCATTGATTGCTTCAATCCACCTCCTCTGATGAAGGTTGAGATCAGGCTGGGTGAAGATATACTTCAGACTCTTGTGATCAGAAAAGATCTCACAACGGTTGCCAAGCAAGTAATGCCTCCATACTTTCAAAGCAAAGACAACTGCTGCGAGCTCGAGGTCATGTGTAGGATAGTTGATCTCATGCGTCTTCAACTATCGAGAGGCATAAGCAACAACTTGTTTTTCTAGCATAAGGACCGCACCCAATCCTTGCAAAGAGGCGTCACAGAATATCTGGAAAGGCTTGGATGTATCTGGAGGAATCAAGACTGGTGTGGAAGTGAGCTTCTCTTTAAGTGTTTCAAAGCTTGCTTGACATGCAGGAGTCCAAAGGTATTTCTTGCCTTTCTTGAGGAGATCGGTAAGAGGCTTCGCAATCTTTGAGAAGTTCTGAACGAAGCGACGACAATAACTAGCCAAACCAAGGAAACTCCGGACTTCTTTGACATTTACAGGAGGAAGCCAGTCAACAATTGTCATAATAGTTTCTGGGTTGACGGCAATGCCCTTGGCAGAGATGACGTGACCAAGGTAGGTGACTTGAGGCAGCCAGAACTCACACTTGGAGAACTTTGCATACAAGCGGTTCTCACGAAGCTTGTTTAGGACACACCGAAGGTGTTCTTCATGTTCTTCCTTTGACTTATAATAGACTAGGATGTCATCCAGATAGACCACAACGAACTTATCAAGATACTCCATGAAAATCGAGTTCATAAGCCTCGAGAAGGTGGCAGGTGCGTTGGTGAGACCGAAAGACATGACCGTGTACTCATACAGGCCATAGCGGGTGGTGAAAGCTATTTTAGGAACATCTTCCTTGCGAATCTTGATTTGATGATATCCACTTCTCAAGTCAAGCTTAGAGAATACCACAGCACCAGCTAGCTGATCGAAGAGATCATTAATCCGCGGAAGAGGATATTTATTCTTGATGGTTTTAGCATTGAGAGCCCGATAGTCAACACAAAGCCTATCAGTCTTGTCTCGCTTCTTCACAAAGATGGTTGGGCTATCCCAAGAAGAAGTACTGTGCTGAATGAAACCCAACTTCTCTTGTTCATCAAGCTGACGTTTGAGTTCAGCCAATTCAGCAGGACCCATTTTATAAGGTCGCTTGGAGATAGGAGCGGTACCAGGTTCAAGCTCAATCACAAACTCGACCTCACGGTCAGGAGGCATACCCGACAACTCTTCAGGAAAAACATCTGGAAACTCACAGAACACCGGAACACTCTGAATAGCTTACATAGCATCATCATTCAGAGCCACCAAAGAGAAAAGCTGAATAGCAGGAGTCAGACTTGGAGAATAGACTATATGGCCTTCAGGAATTTTCAGAGAAACTGAGCGTTTAGCACAATCAATCACAGTTGCATTTGCTGTTAACCAATCCATGCCCAAGATAACATCAATGTCAAAGTTGCCCAGAATAATTAAGGAAGCCGGGAACGAAGAACCACCAATCTCAATTTGATTGCCATGGCTGATTTTAGAAGCCCTCATGCTTGAACCAGGAGATTGCACCATGAGGCGAGTTGGTAAAGCATCATAAGGTAACCCATTACTCTCCGCAAACTTGTATGGCACGAAAGAATGTGATGCACCAAAATCAAATAAAACTCTTGCAGGAACTGAGTTAACAGGAAGCATACCCATCACAACTCCAGGTGCATGCTCAGCTTGAGCAACGTTAACATAGTTGGCACGAGCAACAGTAGACCCGGGCTTGGTGTTGATGTTGAGAGCCCGAGGTGGTGGTGCACGAACCATAGGAGAGCTTGCCGCAGGTCTTGGAGGTGGTGGAGGAAGAGCTTTGTTGTTCATTGGATAGTTCCAGTGTTGATGCCCAGTGTTTCCACAAGTGTAACAGGCACCAGGTGGACGTGGAGCAACGTAGCCAGGGACTCCGCCAAGCGCTCCAGGGTAGTTGTGGTTGTATCCCCTAGGAGCAGCAGTGGAGGAGTTTGGTGGCCTTGCCGCGTAGCTTGAAGGTCTTGGTGGAGCCAGGAGCGACGGTGGGGTGTTAGGAACCCAGACACGACACTTAGAAGGAGCTGACATAGCTGAAGAGCTTGCTGCATCGCGGTGGTGTTTCTTTGACTCCTCAAACACTTGCCTACTTGCTTCTTCCTGCAGAGCTGTATGTTGGAGTTCTAGAAAAGACCCCGGCCTTGCATGAGTGATTGCATATTTGATTGATGCATTAAGCCCTTGTCTCAACCTCTTTTGCTTCTTCTTGTCATCAGATATTTCATCGCCACCATACCGAGAAAGGTTCATGAAGTTTCTGATATAGGTATTGACATTGTCATTGCCCTGCTTGAGGTTGAGAAACACTTCCTTCATCCTCTCCATGACAATTTCGGATATTGCTCTTTGAAAGCTCCAGTGAACTGTTCCCAAGTAGGCTGAAAACCAGTGTAGTTTGCCTTGAGGTAATTCTCCCACCACAGAGCTGCATCTCCCTTCAGAAGGTGAGTGGCACATTTTACCCATTCTTGCTCAGGAACATCAGCAGTCACCAGTAACCTTGACATCTCACGCAACCAATCATCCGCATCAAGTGGCTGATCAGACACCTCAAAGTGGCGCGGGTTGAACTTCAGGAAGCTTTTGATATCTCCTCGCTTGGGAGGTGGAGGTAGCGGAACAAACTCATTCCTCCTGACACTTTCTTCAAAACGCTGCTGGTTCTGCTATATTGTACCCAAGGCATTAGCAATACTTGTCAACGCAGCCCCCTGTTCAGGTGGTATGTCCTCCTCAGAACGGCGTGGTGGTGCCATCCTGCGATTGATATAAAACACAAGTCAGTACCATAATGGAAAATAATAATAATCCAAAATAGTACCAAAATGTAATTAACCAAGATTTAAAGGATACAAATTACTAAGATGATATTAAAATATCAACAAAGTTCAAAGCACCTAGAAGATATTAAGTATATACTTTGCATTGAACAAGGAGTGTGGTACACAAGCTAACAAAGAAAATTTTCCGCAAATTTGGCATTAAAATACCACTTTGTCATAAAACCACTTAACGAATCAAGATTAGTAACTCTACCAATTCAATATACAAGAGCGAATGATAAAAGTAGTGGTATGGTCGCGACTCCATCCCGCACTCAAATCATTACTCCGCACATGAATAAGTAAAACACATATCCCAATACTTTCTTCTTCAGATGAACCTAAAGATTAGTAACTACGGAAACGAACACCCCAAACAAGATCACGTCGGATAACAAAAAGTAAGACAGATCGCACCGGTATACAACGAATCAGATAGATCGCGTTGGTTGACAAAGACCTGTCGGTATGGAATGTACCAACAGTTGATAACCAAAAACAGATAGGGATAACATTTGGATGCAACAGATAGACAAGGAATTCACACACACACACACAACCTATGGTACTACGGAACCCAGAACACGTGAATCCTAGTTTGAATTTTAGAAGAGGATTGAAAATGTTACACTTCCTTACCAGAAAAAGGGTGGGTGGGTAGGTAAGAAGAAAAATGGAAGCAGTCCTACTCTCGCGTTTTGTTTTTCCCTAGTATACATATCTACCAAAAATATTTGCTAGACTGACAACGACCATTTGGCTGAGACCCTGAAGGGCGGGATGGCTCTGATACCAATTGTAACTACCTCGGTGAATTACGCTCTTAGTTACATGCCTGGATGAGCGAAAGTGGTTAAAAATAATGCGGTGGGGCCAGGGCCACTCACGAGTAGAACCTTTCGGCCGTCTAACCACTTTCGAACATCGGGACAAGAACGGCGGTGTGTCGGCCGAAGGGATCAACTACATACACAAGTAAGTATGTATGCAAGCCACATACAACAGTCCTTAGAGCCATTCCATCTAAAAGAAATAGAAATATTACAGCATATACGGCAAGATCCAAATATCCTAGATAGATATAATAGTTTAGGATATCTCCTCATACATCAAACATCAGTATCGGTGAGCGGAAAACAAGATCCGATGCGGATAAGAAGCAAATCGGCATAAGATGCCACATAAATAAACACATCCCCCCACAGATCTCATGGATCCCTATTCCGGAATCTCTACCTTTGAGTGATCGTTGCCAACATCGTCAATCTCCTCCACCCGGTATCCATCTTGCAGTACACTGTTCATCTAAATCAAACAATTTATCGTGTGAGACCCTAGGGTACTCAACAAGTCTTTATGCCTCTAAATGGGACATAACACAGGGTGACGAATTGCAGCAAAAGATAATAACTAACAAGTCTATAGATACGCTACCCATCCGCCTAACCAAAGATGAGCGGATGTCCGTTAATTAGGAACAACAATTATAACGATATAATTAACAGATCCATCCTCCTTCTAAACACCAACGAGAAAGCGGACGAACAACCCCCATCCGTCGGCAGTTTTATTAACCATTCTGTGAGTGTTGCACTATTTACTAGTCAGGTACTTAGTCAAATTAAAAGCGGTACTTTAGTTATACTTTTCTATGATCGAGAAACTGTGCTCCAAGTCGTCCATAACCGCGGACACGGCTTTCAGAAAGATTTACCTGAGGGTGCACAAATAACAACACACACTCGAGCAACCTCGGAAAAACCAAATCAAAACCCAGCAGGCATTCACGACAAAGCGATCACAAGATTCAGAAATGTTTGAGGCCACCCCAATAAGCTACCATAGCGAAGTTGGCGGCTCGAGACGGACCGGGGTTTGCGACGATGGTATGTATTTGGGAACCCGAAAGTGTGGTGGGCTTGTCGATACCAGCAACGCGTGATCCAAAAGCGATCTGGTGCTCCACGCACAATCTTAAATAAAGCAGTAAAGCATGGCATAAGTACAGGATAGTAATAAAGCCCCAAACTACTTTGTGGCCCCAAGAAATAAGAATGAATCAAGCTCTGGCTCAAGGGGGTCCATAAGGCCTCCCGGATGTGGATAGTGCGAATAGTCAAGAAACAGGAATCAAGTACTCGGGGTCCTACGGGACACAAGTGAGCATGAAGAACCAAATAGCAGATATTGCTCACCGGTGCCACTTTTATTAGTTATCCCATTACTACTCAGGTTAAGTTGTTTAGGTACCTCATTATCCATCTGACACTCACATACCCTACACATGCTGTTCTACGACTCGCATGGCTCAAACAACTCCTGTAGTAATGGCTCATGGGATGGAGGAACAAGCTTCGGTGGGGTTTAAAAGTAAAGGCTATGCGTGCCAGGATTCAATTTAATGCAATCGCGACTCAATGATGCAAGAATAAGATAGAGGCAATAGGTACTATATGTATGAAAGCATGTGGTAGTGCTTGCCTGGCAGCTCAGCTGAGTGGAAGACGGATCTGGGTAGTGCTCCTGGGGTTCTTGATATATCCCCTGCTCAGCGTCTATTCAAAAAAGAACCAAACAAACAAGGGCCAACATAAATAAAGTTCACAAGCATATGTATTGAAATGCGACAAGCAAACAAGCATGCCATGATGAATGATGCACAATTTACATGGCAATAAAGTAGCATGGCATGGGTGAGATGTGGAATGCAAGAATAAAGCATTTTATTGAGTTTTAGTCATTTTTTTATTCCCAATTAAGTTGATGTATACTTATTATTTATATGATGCATGCTGCAATTCAGAACATGGAATGCATAGTTGGAACGGGCTCGTCGCGCTGATCGATTTATACATATTATTTGTCAAATTTGGAGTTATAGATTTAAAGTTATTAATTTATTAAGAAAAGGGCATTTTAATGTAATTTTAATCATCTCGAAAATTTAAAGTGTTCAAATAATATTTTGAATGGCATATTTGAATTCCTCACATTTTTCTGATTCAAAAACATATATTACATGCATTATTTGGAAATATGATTTAAAAGTTATTTAAAAACAGATTTGAATTTGTATTTAAACATTTCTAAATTGTTTTGTTTAAACAGATAAATAGAAAACTTTTTCTACTCAGAGGCGATTAGCTCAAGCTTCTGGAGGTCCGTCTTGACTCAGGCCGGTGAGTGGCCTGGGTTGAGTTCGTTCTCACCAGGACATTTCCTAGCCGCAACCGCTGATAGGTGGGGCCGGGTTCGGCAGGGGCCACGCGCGCGCGTCGCCCAGCAGGGACGTGACACGTGGGCGGTCTAGGGACTACGCGGTGGTGTTTTCCAGAAAACCGAGGTGCTTTTCCATAAGAACGCAGGCGGCCAGCGTGAAATTTGGGGCTGCTGCGGGTTGGCGGGAAAAAGGCGAGGCTAAGTGCAAAATGGCGCCTTTGCTTCTTCATTGGCGGAAGGAGGTCGTCTTGCGTGGCGGAATCTGGTCGTTTTCCGTCGACGGTGGCGACGAGTCCGTTGGACGAAACGCGGCGACCTAAAAGCAAAAGCGTGGGGACAACGAGCTCTGATTCTGGCGGGGCATCTCCGTAGGATGGCTGTCTTGGTCGACTTCGATGAAACAGGAGGCGGAGGGTCGAGGTTGCTGGCAGCCCGAGCACGCAGCCTGTGGCAGAGCGCTTCGGCGGAGTCTTGGCGGAGCTCTGGCCTGGGAGGAAGAGGAGGGCCATGTCTAGGAGATGCAGGGGCTCACCGCGGTGTCACCGGAGTGGTCGGAACGCGCGGAGGTGGTGTAGATCTTGCGTCGGGCTCACGGACGACGAGCTCGGTCTTCTCCAGTTCACGGTGGTGCTAGGCTGCTCCGGCGAGGTTCCGACCCTGGGCTGGTATGAGACGAAGAAGGGGAAGCAGAGGACCTCGTCGGTGCTCCTGGCTGGGCTTGGAGAGCACCATGTCGTGCAGATCCTGAACAAGGCAGGAGTATCTAGGGTTTTGGCTAGGTGGTGGCCATGGCTTTCTAGGGTGGAAGGAGGGAGGAAGGTGGGGTTCCTGGGGTTTCTAGATCTCGACCTGAGGTGTACTGGGGTGGTTGGGGTGATAAGGAAGAGAGGGGAGAGGCACATGGGATGGTTCACTTTTTTGGCAAAGTAGGGGAAGGCCTCGGGTGATCTTTCTCTCCTCTCTCTCTTGTTGCCTTGCTAAGAGAGGAAGGGAGGGGACCAGGGGAGAGGGGTATGCGATGGGCTAGTGGAGTACTTGCCAAGAAAAGAAAGGGTGAGAGAGAGAGCCTCAAGTGGTGGTGGCTCGGCCTAGGCTAGAGGGAGAAAGGGAAGGTGAGAGAGGCTAGGGTTTTTACTAGGTGTAGATAGAGGGAGAGACAAAAGAGCTAGAAGAAAAGAGAGAGATGAGGTGGTAGATAGGGAGTTTAGGTTGGTAGGTTTGTAAAGGATTTGCTCAACCAAACCCAAAGAAAACCTGGTGGCCACTCTAGAATATTGGACAGATGGAGAAAAGAAGCAGGTGATTATATTGCATGCACATGCAATAAAGGGCATCAAATAAGAAAAGGAGAGGGTGTTTAAAAGGGTTTTGATGCACAAGGCAAAGAAACTATGATCCAAAAGAGGTGGATGCAATAAGAAAGAAAGGGAAGCTCACAAAAGAAAGGGTTCACTCCAAACCAAAGAAAACCAAGGGAGAAAGAGGAGTGCTTTGCATGGCCCATGCATAAGTATTAAATGCCATGCCATAATCTTGTGAAAACAATAATAATATACCATGGCATTAGTACTATGCATTACCAACATGTGGAGTAAAGGCCAATCAAAAGAAAATAGAATTGGATCCACCCCAACCCACATGAGCTAGATTAAATGTCAAAAAAAAAAGCCCATGGGTAATTAGGATGGTGGAATTATAAGGTGGTGACAAAGAAAGGTGATGGAGTTGAATGAAAGATATGCCCCCAACTCAACTTGGGCATTAAACAATATATCAATAACCAAATACAATATATCAAGAGGCAAATACAATTAATAATGCATATGAGAGAAGAACCAAATGGAAAAAGGGTTTTATATGATGCTCAAATGCAAGGTGGCATGATGACATGAGCATGATATAATTATGATGCAGCAATTATATATAGGAAGTAGCCATTATATTACTAGATCAAGTAGCATTACAATTGTTAGACAATTGGGATGCTACAAGTTGCTACAATAGCTTATGTTTTGATGGTTTTCAGTTGAAGTTGAACTCAAAAGGTTTTATCACTTCACTTATACTAATGTTGGTAATGAGAACTGTGTGAAAGAAATTTCCAGGTTAGTGGAGCTAATGGTGTAATAAGGATGTGACAGGTTTTATGACTCAAGTAATAAGTGTATGAAGATGAAGATATTGATGTTATTCAAGTGGTGACTCTGGAAGAATCCACTAAATACCAAATTCAGAGACCTACAGAGTCCGTTTTCAAATAGGTAACAGTTCTGGTAAGAAAAGTTCCGCGAAGGATCTGTCCAGTTATATTTTTGCAGTTTTTAGTCAATAAGGAAAGTTACGAAGCGAAAGAGGGACGGAAATGGAGCCAGGTTGGCTCACACCACCCTGTGGCGCGGGCCCACCCCTGGCCGCACCACCAGGTTGTGTGGCCACTCTAGACTCCGCCTTCGACTCGTTTTCTCCCAGTACCTTCCCTTTGTTGTGAAACTTCGTAATATATAACCCCCCGGATCTCCCGAGGTTCGTGTATCGTGTTTTTGTTTCGATCTATTTCTGACAGGTAGAGTCCCAGATTTGGAGCCGCAATGTCTTCCTCTGGATCAATAAAGGAAGATTCTTTAGAGGATATCATCAACCCATACATGAGAGAGTTGAAGATTCATCCCAAGGAGTTGTTGCTTGAAGATGGGGAGGTCCGAATAAAAGAGGTTCAAGGCCCTAAAGGTGAAGGAAGTCTAGAGGACAGGATGGAAGCACTGGAGCAAGAAGTCTTTAGGTACAAGAAGATGGCGGAACGCGAAGTGGATATCATCCATAAGATTTGTTCCGAACTCATCGCCGAGCACCAAAAGGAGACTACTGAGCTCAAGGATGAAGTCCTCTCACTCCACCAAACAACCAACAAACTACAAGCACAACTCTACGACATTCAAAATCAAAACTGTGAGTATGAGGTTAGGTTTAAACGCATAAGTGCTACTGCAAGTTTCAGGATGCTAGAGACCACGATGTCCTTTGTTGATGGGGAGCCCTTGCCCTGGAAGTCGGACGATGATGAGAGGATACCACCACCATCAAATGAGTAATTCGTCATCAGGTTTGGCATCCCCTTGGTTTGTTCCAAGCTTGGGGGAGTGTCGCGGTATCACATCACTATCTTCTATCTTTTTACCTTTTTAGTAGAGTCATATCATGAATAGAGAAGTTATCATGTAGGATGGTTTGCATTATGGAAGTGTCCCCTCTCTCATTAGATATGTATCCCTTGGTGTGAGTTGCCGTTTTGGAATATTAATGAGAAGTTCTATCATTTACTCTTTTGCATCTTATATTAGTTTTCAATTCATGGTTATATGACTGATCTTGTTGTTAGTATTGGTATCACTCTAGGATCATTGAGTTAATTTAGTTGGTTTTGGCAAACCTGACTCGGTCAGTAGCAACACTATTTTTGAGAGTTGAATGAAAAAGATAAATGTACTCTAAATAAATATAATTTCATCATCTTTCTTTCTTGATTTGCTCATAAGTTTAGTATTCTCTGGTTAAGATCTTTTGTGCTTCCAAGGAAGATTGCATGTTTTTTATCACTTGTATGTTTGTTTGTTTCCTTCAACTCTTATACTTGCTACCCAGCCTTACTAGCCAAAAACCTGTACTGAGAGGGAATTCTTCTCGTGCATCCAATCCTTTAAACCAAAACCCATGCCATTTGTGTCCACCATACGTACCTATTAGCACTATTGCTATTCCAAGTAAATTCATGTTTTTATCTACCTTCCAAATTAGACTTGTTATGTGAAAATTAGTGATTAAAGCTCTCATGAACTTGATGGCACACTTTACTTTGTTGCATTTAATAAACTTGAACCATTGTGCCCATCTATGTTGCGTATATGCTTGCGCTTTGTAAGTTGTGGATTAGCAGAACCATGCTGTCATGGGGAACACTTTCAACATTGCACTGGTACTTTGTACCTAGTTGATATCATGTTCTTTTGTCTATGGATGTTGACGGTGTGAAATGAAAGGGGAGCTTGTAAGTCCACGGAGTTATGCATGTGTGTTAGAAAGCCTGGGCATGGGTCTAATCCATCTTTGTCATGGTGGAAACCTCCAGCGTAACCATAATGAGCATCTATGAAGCATTCGTCTTATAAAAAAAAAGATAGAGATTGAGAAAAAGAGAAAAAGAAAAAGAGATGAGAAAATAGGAAAGAGAGAAAAAGCACCATATTCCCATGGTAAATAAGAAGATTGCTGAGATGCTCGTTGTCTGCTTGCCTTGTCATTTTGATATGGGGATTCTTCCGTATCATCGGTCAAGGGGTACCCCGTTGGCGGTTCTCCATGATACACATGTGCTTACTATGACAAGAACTTACCGGTGACTAAACTTGAGTAGCATGAGGAGAGGCCCTCGAATTCAAGGGACATGAGATTTTCAACTTACAACTTGTCAAGCATATCCTCGTATTTGATCACTTTAACCTTGTGGCGCCCCGCAAAAACCACTACTAGAAAATCGTGTTATTTTTGTGCATTGCATCATCATGACCGCATGCTCATGTCATCATGCCACCTTGCATTTGGGCATCGTCATGTCATCTGACATTTGTTGTATAAAACTATTTTCGAAAAACCTGTTTTTGTTTTTAAAACGCCTCTTCTTTATTTTAAATCAAAACCCGGGTCTCCGGAATATTTTTGCTTTGTCTACCAACGGTTTTCAAAAGCCCCATTTTAAATACTAATTTTTTATTTTTATTTTTAGAGGCAGCCGTACCGGGCCGATCCGACCCAGTCGGCCACCCAAGATACCCAGTGCACTAAACCCTTTTCTACTAACCCAATCTACCCACCTGCCTCCACCTCACTCCCACCACTCACGGTTCGCCACCTCATCTCTCCTTTCTCCTCCAGCCAACCACCACGCGCCACCTCACCCTGGCCCACCCACACCACTCACACACCACAGCCCTGCCCACATCCCCCACCCCACCTGGTCGCTCCCTCCTCCCTCCCGATAGCCACCGACCCCACCTGGACCACCCCACGCGTGCCCAGAATCGGTCCATCCCCAGCCTCCACCTATCCCACTACTTGACCCCACCACCTGCCACGCTTTGGCGAAACCCACCACGTGTCTGCATGACCCGGCCAGCCCCCCCAGGCACGCCCATCGCCACCCCCACCACTCCCCACCTCGCGACCCCATGCGTCTCTCCCTCCTCTCCTCGTTCTCGCCTCCATGGCAGTTCCCAGCCTCGCCCCACCAGCCGCGCCGCTCCCCACCGCCGCCGCTCGGCTTCCCCTAGTCCGGCCGCCACCTCTTGGCCGTCCCCCTCACCGGCAGCTCTCCGCCCCACCCCACCAGCCAGCGCCCCAGACCCCACGCCTTTGTCCCGCCTCTCTCTCTCCCATAACCCTTGCCGCCCTCCCGCTCGCCTCTCCTCACCAATTCCGAACCCCCGTCCTCCCTGAGCCTCGCTCGCCCCTCACCAAGTCGCGCCGCCGCCAAGACCCCCTCTCCGGTGGCAGTCCCGCCCGCCTCTGCCTCTTCTCCATGGATGTTCCCACCTCACCGCCTAACCGCCGTAGGCCTCGTCGGCCTCCACCCTCTCCTGCGGCCCCGTGTCGTGCGCCTTCTGCCGTCCCCATGGCGCCGTCCACCGCCACCAGACGTGGGCCCCGCCTCTGCCATTGGCCCTGCGCTCCCTCGCCGTGAGCGTGTGCCTCTGTCATACCTTGGCAAGTCGGCCTAAGGGGCAGCCTCCTCCGTCGGCCTCGACCTCGCCCTACAGCCGTCGTCGTCCTTGTCCCACGCCATGCGCTCCCGGCCTCCTTCATGTGTGCGACTACAAGGTCAAGCTCTGCATGCCTGTTGGTACACCGTGTTGAGGATACCGTGTTCAGTCCTCGATGTGGTGTTTTCCTCTGGACATGTTGTATATGGATGTTGCCACTGACTTGGTTTTTGCCATTCTCTGTGTGGTTGCAACCTTGGTGCTACCAAGTCCTATATGAAGACCCATTTTCTCAGGAGCTTTGTCGACAAGGCCTCATCGCTTGAAGTGTTGCCACCCCATGGTTTCAGTTCGGGACACCAAGATGAAGAAGAGATCCCAAGAATCAAGGAACCTCGGAGAACAACCGAACCCCTCGAAAACCTCAAGTCCTTCTCGAACACCCGAAGGCCAATCTCGAGACCCGAAGACCGATCCTAGATGCGAAGACCGATCCCGGCGATCCCGAACCCGAACCCTCAGCAACCCCAAGATCGTCGAACCACCAAGTGTGACCCCTTTTCCGAGACCAATATTTTTATAATATATGATGTATAATTGTTGCATTAAATTATTCATGCTTGCATACATATTCGTGTGGGTTGGGGGCACTATGCCGATTCACCTCATAATTAAATATGGCGACCATATGCGGACATTTCTAGTCTCATATTGGCCCCATTTAAATTTGTGTAGCAAACCGGTGCTATCTTTTGCCATGTTAAGACAACCTTTAAATTGTGGGGTATCTAAACAACTGGAACCACTTAAATATTTGCCGGGACCCCGGTTCCGTTAATATTGCCTAATTGCATCGCATCTTGCCATGTCATACATCATACATGCATCATGCTCGATCTTTTGCCGTAGTATTAAATAGTGCATCCGGTGTTTATTCTAGTGCCTTGCTTCTTCACGGATTAGGCCGATGAGTTGATGCGAGTGTCGACCCGATCTTTGGATGAACCTTCGGCAATGTTTTCAGGCGAGCATTCTTCCCCTTTCTACCTATCTTACTTTTATAGTCTTTATTCCCTCCTGATGATCTATTGCTATCTGTGTTGCGATGCTCTAGTTCGTGTCCGTGATATCCCTTGCAGCCTTATATTGCCTTGGACACATCCTATTACCCGTTGTTTGGTAGATAGTTGGACTTGCGCGTCGTAGTCGCTGGCTCAAGTGATGTTGTGTGTCGTCAAGTACCACAGTTGTTGGAGTATTGCCGCATGTTTAATGTTGGAGGTGATCATGGCTATAATTACCGTTTAATAACTAAAATTTGAAGTAGGTAAATGCAGAGGCACAGGTGGGCAATAGATGTTATTTGGTTGTTAACCGTCCACTTGTGTCCGTGGGACCCGAGTTCTTGACACTGTTAGAGATCGAGCGCTAACCACAGGTGGGGTGTGTGGGCACCCCATCGATTAGTACCTGATTTCAAAGTATTGTACCGGGGCCACAATTAGTTTGGGGCTTTATTACTATTGTACTTATGCCATGCTTTCTTTGTAATTTAAATTGTGCGATGTCTTACTGTCTTGTTTAGGGCCGTGACACGTTTTATTTGTGTCGACAAGCCCAATCACACTTCGGGTTCCCGATTGTTTCTGACCGTCTACACAAACCACGAGTCCGTCTCGGAGACCGGCCGACTTTGTTCGGTAGCTTAGTGGGGTGGCCCCATGTACTTGCTTTGGGTGCAGGAAGCGTCATGACTTAGGCCCGCCGACATACCGATGGGTGTATGTTAGCGATCGGCAAAAAGGTCGAAGTGCGTGTGGATACTTTGGTGCACCCTGCAGGTTAAATCTTTTCAAAAGCCGTGTCGGTTATGGACGACTTGGAGCACAATTCTCGATCATAGACAACTATAACTAAAGTTTACTGTTATAAATTGACTTGTATCCGATATGACTAGTAATCTGCTTCACTACAACGGAATGGTTAAATAAAAGTACCAACAACTGCTGGGTTTGGGATATCTCATGCTAATTGTATCTGACTAGTAAGTGTTGCAACTACAATGGAATGGTTAACTAAAAGTGCCCACTGCTTATTATATCAGGATGACTCATGCTATCTACACCTGACTAGTAATTGCTGCAACGATAACGGAGTAACTAAAACTGCCAACTGTGTGAGTTCCTCGGTTGACTTCCTCGTTTGGTCTCGAGGGGGAAATACCAGGATGGGTATGTTTGGTGGTAGTATCATGTTGGTTCCGAATAGGTCTTTCTTACCCCTCTCTGATAGCCGACCGTTATCTCGAGTCTCTATAGGTTGTTTAGTGCATGCTGCTGCCGCTTGATCCACCATACCTATGTAGGCGAGGACGCCGAACTCTAGTCTCGCTGTCTTGGCCTCGATCTTGACAGCTCTCTTTTTTCTTTGCCCTTTGTCGGCACCCCTTTTGTTTTTAGCAGGTTTTGGGATCGACGTCGTTAGCAGGGTTACCCTTCCGGCTTGGCCTGGGCAGGGTTATGGACGCCATTGGTTATTCTTCAGGGCTCTTAGCTCAATTTGCATCTTGTCCATACTCGGACGCTGTATCGTTTTCAAGGTGATTTGGATCTTTGTAAGTTATATCGGTATTCTTGACTCTTCGAGTCGTTGTTGTATATATCTGTTCTGTGGGTTCCATCGTGGACTATTGTGTAATGATATTACCGTTTCCACCCTTGCGAAAGTGCTGGTGGGCACCTTTGAATCGTTTCTATGCGGGTTTGGCGATTCGCTAAAACTTGCATAGGGCGATTCGAGGTGTTCTGAGTGGTATCAGAGCTCAGCAGTTGCGATACCGCACAAGTCCAGCCTGTAGGATAACCTAGCTAACGGCCGAAGTAGATTGTCAAAACTATTTTTGCAAAAGTCGGTGGGATAGTTCTGATTAGGTATGATTTTACTCCTTACCCCTCTGCTATTCTCCTCTTACCTCTGCGTGTTTTGAATCCACTCTCTTACCTTTCTTCAAGTCCAGGATTTCTCGTGGTTGGGTTCCATCGTACCTTCAGGGTTTCGCTTCCTCCTTTGGTAACGGTGTTGCTACATCTGGTCTTCATGCTATCCGAGGAATCCTTCGTCTGGTGGACTTCTCTTTGTTCCTTCTCGTGCCTTAGGTGTTTTCGGCGACAACATCATCTCGCCGGATCCGATCACGAGTCATCACTCCTTTGTTTCTGAACCTCGATTGTCGAGATCTTCAGTCTGAATTCCAAGAATGGGTGCACGCTTTTCTACTGATTGTGCAGAGTAATAGTTTGGGTGCGTGATGGATTGGCCCCCATGCCGACTACCCCTTCTATTCGCTTTTGTACATTGAAGTGGATGAGAATGCATCGGTTCCCTCTTTCTATCGAAGCTAGAGGTGGCTTTATTTGTTGATACCTCTACCTTCGACCTTTTGTTCCCGGAGTGTTCTCTCGACGATCACGGACAACGACCTCTTGTTAGTGGTGTCGCGATGACCTACATGATGCGAGAAGATTCAGATCGCCGCCCTTCTTCCCGGTACCATGAGGCGGATCTCGAGGGCGAGATCCATTGTTAGTGGTGTCGAATTGTGGCGCCCCGCAAAAACCACTACTAGAAAATCGCGTTATTTTTGTGCATTGCATCATCATGACCGCATGCTCATGTCATCATGCCACCTTGCATTTGGGCATCGTCATGTCATCTGACATTTGTTGTATAAAACTATTTTCGAAAAACCTGTTTTTGTTTTTGAAACGCCTCTTCTTTATTTTAAATCAAAACCCGGGTCTCCGGAATATTTTTGCTTTGTCTACCAACGGTTTTCAAAAGCCCCATTTTAAATACTAAAATATTTATTTTATTTTTAGAGGCAGCCGTACCGGGCCGATCCGACCCAGTCGGCCACCCCCAGTACAAAACCGGTCTGCCTAAACCCTTTTCCTACCCCAACCCAATCTACCCACCCTGCCTCCACCTCACTCCCACCACTCACGGTTCGCCACCTCATCTCTCCTTCCTCCTCCAGCCAACCACCACGCGCCACCTCACCCGCTGGCCCACCCACACCACTCACACCCACACAGCCACCGCCCCCTGCACATCCCCCCACCCCACCTGGTCGCTCCCCTCCTCCCTCCCGATCGCCACCTACCCCACCTGGACCACCCCACGCGTGCCCCAGAATCGGTCCATCCCCAGCCTCCACCTATCCCACTCGCCGCGTGGGCCCCTTGGCGCGACCCCCACTTTGCCACGCTGGCAGTGAAACCCACCAGCGTGTGCATGGCCGACCCCCCCCCTGGCACGCCCAGCCCATCGCCCGGCCCCACCACTCCCCACCTCGCGACCCCCGCGCGTCTCTCCCTCCCTCTCCTCGTTTCTCGCCTCCGCCGGCGCGGTTCCCCACGCGGCCTCGCCCCACCAGCCGCGCCGCTCCCCACCGCCGCCGCTCGGCTTCCCCCTAGTCCGGCCGCCGCCTCTTGGCCGTCCCCCTCACCGACGCTCTCCGCGCCCCACCCCACCCGAAGCGCGCGCCCCCAGACCCTGGCCTTTGTCCCCGCCCTCTCTCTCTCCCCGCAACCGTCGCCGCCGCCCTCCCGCTCGCCTCTCCTTACCAATTCCGAACCCCCGTCCTCCCTGAGCCTCGCTCGCCCCTCACCAAGCCGCGTCGCCGCCAAGACCCCCTCTCCGGTGGCAGTCCCGCCCGCCTCTGCCTCTTCTCCATGGATGTTCCCACCTCACGCCTTCTTGGCCGTAAACCTTGACCTCCACCCTCTCCCGCGGCCCCATGTCGTGCGCCTTCCGCCGTCCCCATGGCGCCGTCCACCGCCACCAGACGTGGGCCCCGCCTCTGCCATCGGCCCTGCGCTCCCTCGCCGTGAGCGTGTGCCTCCGCCGTCAGCCTCGCAACCGCCCAACCCGTCGGCCTCGCCCCTCGTCGCCCGTGCTCCACCGCCAAGGGGCGACCCCAAGAAGAGCGCAGGTCCACCTTGTCCTGCCTACCCGCCTCGCCCGAGCAAGCCGGCCGCAGCAGCGCTCCTCCGTCGGCCTCGACCTCGCCCTACAGCCGTCGTCGTCCTTGTCCCACGCCATGCGCTCCCGGCCTCCTTCATGTGTGCGACTACAAGGTCAAGCTCTGCATGCCTGTTGGTACACCGTGTTGAGGATACCGTGTTCAGTCCTCGATGTGGTGTTTTCCTCTGGACATGTTGTATATGGATGTTGCCACTGACTTGGTTTTTGCCATTCTCTGTGTGGTTGCAACCTTGGTGCTACCAAGTCCTATATGAAGACCCATTTTCTCAGGAGCTTTGTCGACAAGGCCTCATCGCTTGAAGTGTTGCCACCCCATGGTTTCAGTTCGGGACACCAAGATGAAGAAGAGAGATCCCAAGAATCAAGGAACCTCGGAGACCAAACCGAACCCCTCGAAAACCTCAAGTCCTTCTCGAACACCCGAAGGCCAATCTCGCCGAGACCCCGAAGACCGATCCTAGATGCGAAGACCGATCCCGGCGATCCCGAACCCGAACCCTCAGCAACCCCAAGATCGTCGAACCACCAAGTGTGACCCCTTTTCCGAGACCAATATTTTTATAATATATGATGTATAATTGTTGCATTAAATTATTCATGCTTGCATACATATTCGTGTGGGTTGGGGGCACTATGCCGATTCACCTCATAATTAAATATGGCGACCATATGCGGACATTTCTAGTCTCATATTGGCCCCATTTAAATTTGTGTAGCAAACCGGTGCTATCTTTTGCCATGTTAAGACAACCTTTAAATTGTGGGGTATCTAAACAACTGGAACCACTTAAATATTTGCCGGGACCCCGGTTCCGTTAATATTGCCTAATTGCATCGCATCTTTCCATGCCATACATCATACATGCATCATGCCCGATCTTTTGCCGTAGTATTAAATAGTGCATCCGGTGTTTATTCTAGTGCCTTGCTTCTTCACGGATTAGGCCGATGAGTTGATGCGAGTGTCGACCCGATCTTCGGATGAACCTTCGGCAATGTTTTCAGGTGAGCATTCTTCCCCTTTCTACCTATCTTACTTTTATAGTCTTTATTCCCTCCTGATGATCTATTGCTATCTGTGTTGCGATGCTCTAGTTCGTGTCCGTGATATCCCTTGCAGCCTTATATTGCCTTGGACACATCCTATTACCCGTTGTTTGGTAGATAGTTGGACTTGCGCGTCGTAGTCGCTGGCTCAAGTGCTGTTGTGTGTCGTCAAGTACCACAGTTGTTGGAGTATTGCCGCATGTTTAATGTTGGAGGTGATCATGACTATAATTACCGTTTAATAACTAAAATTTGAAGTAGGTAAATGCAGAGGCACAGGTGGGCAATAGATGTTATTTGGTTGTTAACCGTCCACTTGTGTCCCGTAGGACCCCGAGTTCTTGACACCTGTTAGAGATCGGCGCTAACCACGATTGGGGTGTGTGGGCACCCCCATCGATTAGTACCTGATTTCAAAGTATTGTACCGGGGGCCACAATTAGTTTGGGACTTTATTACTATTCTGTACTTATGCCATGCTTTACTGCTTAATTTAAATTGTGCGATGTCTTTTGTCTTGTTTAGGGCCGTGACACGTTTTTTTGTATCGACAAGCCCAGTCACACTTTCGGGTTCCCAGTCGTTTACAGCCGTCTACATAAACCCTGAGTCCGTCTCGGAGACCGGCCGACTTCGTTGCGGGTAGCTTAGTGGGGTGGCTCCCATGTACTTGCTTTGGGTCTGGGAAACGTCATGACTTAGGCCCCGCCGACATACCGATGGGTGTATGTTAACTGATCTGGCAAAAAGGGTCGAAGTGCGTGTGGATACTTTGGTGCACCCTATGGTTAAATCTTTTCGAAAAGTCGTGTCGCGGTTATGGACGACTTGGAGCACAGTTCTCGATCATAGACAACTATAACTAAAGTTTCTTGTTATAAATTGACTTGTATCCGATATGACTAGTCGCTTCACTACAACGGAATGGCTAAATAAAAGTACCAACAAGCTGCTGGGTTTGGGATATCTCATGCTAATCGTGTCGATTAGTAAGTGTTGCAACTTCTAGCGGAATGGTTAACTAAAAGTGCCCACTTGCTTATTATATCGGGATGACTCATGCTATCTACACACGACTAGTAATTGCTGCGATATAGCAGAGTAACTAAAGCGCCAGCGTGTGAGTTCCTCGGTTGACTTCCTCGTTTGGTCTCGAGGGGGAAATACCAGGATGGGTATGTTTGGTGGTAGTATCATGTTGGTTCCGAATAGGTCTTTCTTACCCCTCTCTGATAGCCGACCGTTATCTCGAGTCTCTATAGGTTGTTTAGTGCATGCCGCGCTGCCGCTTCAGTCCACCATACCTATGTAGGCGAGGACCGCCGAATTCTAGTCTCGCCGTGTACTGGCCTCAGTACTGACCGCTCTCTTTTTTTCTTTGCCCTTTGTCGGCACCCCTTTTGTTTTTAGCAGGTTTTGGGATCGACGTCGTTAGCAGGGTTACCCTTCCGGCTTGGCCTGGGCAGGGTTATGGACGCCATTGGTTATTCTTCAGGGCTCTTAGCTCAATTTGCATCTTGTCCGTACTCGGACGCTGTATCATTTTCAAGGTGATTTGGATCTTTGTAAGTTATATCGGTATTCTTGACTCTTCGAGTCGTTGTTGTATATATCTGTTCTGTGGGTTCCATCGTGGACTATTGTGTAATGATATTACTTCGTTTTCCACCCGCATGAAAGTGCCTGGTGGGCACCTTTGAATCGTTTCTATGCGGGTTTGGCGAGATTCGCTAAAACTTGCATAGGGCCGATTCCGAGGGTGTTACAAACCTTAATCACCTAAAGATGCCTATGATAGAGGCAATGAGAGATGAAAGCTAATAAGTATCATAATTTTTGGGAGCTCTTTATGAAACTTGAAATCCCTGCTTCCCTCTGCGAAGGGCCCTTTCTTTTACTTTTTAGTTGAGTCAATAAACCTATTCCCTTATATCTCAGCAAGTATTTTGAGTTGTTGTGTTTCATTCATTCATATGGTAATTTATTCAATCATGTTTATTATGTTCCTTGTTTTGCACATTGCTCTTATCTTATTGTTTACTACTTTGAAAGCTATCATTGAAAACCAGTTATTTGTGAACTCCAGCAAATTATCAACTATTCTTCGACCAAGAGCTAAGTTTGCCATTACCAATTATGATTCACTTTATGTATCTTTATTGCGTTTCCTTTACTCATTGAAAGTTAAGTTATATAATATTGAGTTGTCTTCTATTATGATCTATGTATTAATGAATGTGATGCTTCTTGTCCGTATTCTTTTATCGACTCTTCACTCCATAAACCTAAGGTCATGTTTATTGAGTTTAGTTTCGCTTGGGGACAAGCGAAGTCTAAGCTTGGGGGGAGTTGATATGTCCATTTTGCATCACTATTCTATATCATAATTCACTGTTATTCATTTATATATTTCATATTAAGAGATGATACTTATGTTATTTCATCTGTTTTTACATGGTTGATGACTTTTGGAGCATGGACCGCTGCAGTCAGGATTCTGATGGAAAAGGTGTTGTTTGGAGGCAAAATTCGTGAAGATCAGAAAATCCGGGAAAATACATGGAATATCCTATTTTTCTAGAAGAAGAAGGAAGCCAAAAGGAGGAGTGGAGATGGGCCATAGGGGGCCCACACCACCCCCTGGCGCGGGCCACCCTAGGTTGCACCACCAGGTGGTGTGGCCGCCCTGGCCACCTCCAGCTCCCCCCTCTGGCGTATATAATCCTCCTGAAACCCTAATACTGAGGAAGCGACCACAGAAAGATTCCGCCACCTCTGCGGGGCGGAAAACACCGAGAGAGAAAGATCTCTCCGGCAGACAGATTTCTGCCGGGGGAATTCCTTCCCGGAGAGGGGAGATCATCGCCATCAACACCACCATCAAGATGGACTTCATCGGGATCATCATCATCATCACCACCATCAGCACCCTCATCACCATCTCCATATTGTTGTAACAATTGGGTTGAATCTTGCATAGTTCTTAGGGGAAACTTTCCCGGTGTTGATTACTCTTTGTAGTTGATGCTATTGAGTGGAACCATTGAATTATTGTTTATGTTCAGATTATTATACATCATTATTCCATCTCTAATCATGATCCATATGATGTCTTGTGAGTAGTTCGTTTTGTTCTTGAGGACATGGGAGAAGTCATGTTGTTAGTAGTGGAATTGTGTTGAGAAAGATTCAATAGTTTGATATTTAAGTTGTGGTGTACTTCTTCTAGTGGTGTCATGTGAACGTCGACTACATGACACTTCACCTATATGGGCCTAGGGGAATGCATTATGTATTTGGCTACTAATCGTAGGGGTTGCCGGAGTGACAGAAACCTAAACCCCGTTAGGAAACCATTGCACAAGGGATGTCAGGGTCTTAGAGTTTAAAGCTGTGGTTAGGTTTCAACCTTAATTACTTTCTTGTACTTACGGATGTTTGCAAGGGGTATAATCACAAGTATATATTAGTCCTAGGAAGGTCGGTACATTAGCACAGGTTCACCCACACAACACTTAGCAAGCTAAAGAAGATTGATCAACTATATGAAGCAAAAGCACTTGACGGTATTCCCATGTGTCCTCGAGAACGTTTGGTCATCTTAAGTAATACAACCAGCTTGTCCTTTGCTGAATAAAGGATTGGACCACTTGCTGCATTTATTCCTATTGTCTTTTATTTACTCGTACTTTATTTACTTGCTTTATCAAAAACCCCTAAAAATCTGTTTGCTAAGTATTTGCAGAGAATTCTTGATCCATACCACTAGCCAGCACCTTCTCCTCCTCGTTGGGTTCGACACTCTTACTTATCGAAAATACTGCAATACACCCCCTATACTTGTGGGTCATCATGCATCGCTGGAGCGAGGAGGCAGAGGTTGTCCGGTGGACCAAACATATGTGCGATCATGGATGCGCTACTGATTTGTGGCGCTAGGACTTCCTCTCGATCTTGAGATTAGCAAGCGAATGACTACATTATCCACGAGTCCAATCTCGTTACACTTTGTCTGTCTTCAAGGGTATGTTCTCTATGGATGTATATCCGCCCGTTGCTTGTATCTAGGTAGATAGATCTTGGCGCTTAGTAGTTCTCATCTTAGGAATTTTTTGTTTTCTATGCTGCAAACCCAACAGTTCTGCTGAACCAAACTTAAAAGATTAGGCTTAATTTCATATGCTTCCGCATCAACAACGGGCTGAGTAATAGGTGCACAAATAAAATCATCAGTAAGAGTAGCATACTCCCCAAGTTTCTTTTGAGCCATGACTCTTCTATTTTTAGTATTTTTAAAGTAGAGGAAACAAATAAACAAGTAACTAATTTTTTTGGGTTTTAAATAGATAACAAGAAAGTAAACTAAAACAAGAAATAAACTACAAACAAAAATAAAACTAAAAACAAGGTATCTAGTGACCTCACCAGGATAGCGAATTGCTTCCCCGACAACGGTGCCAAAAAAGGATTGATACCTTCGATCCAGTTTCACGGATGTAGTATAATAGTCTTTTTCCCTAGTATATCTAAGTTTAATGGAACCTTGGGAAACAATGCTAAAAGGAAATAAAAAGGACACGTACGGAAGACTTTGTATTTTTTTATTTTACCTTCGTTTACTAGACCAATCTAGTTTAGTTTATATCATGGGTTGATTCAATGGATCGAGATAGGCTAGGGTTGAAGATCCACCTATAGCTGCACATCATATGGATAAAAGATAATAATAGGCACAATCATGTGGAATGTTTTAATAGAGATAATATTTTGTGGGCAGCACATCCTAATATACTAAAGTCCCTGCGAGCCACATTCATAGTAATAGTCTTTTGATCCAAACGAATGCACCATGAATCACCAGGCTATAGACAGTTATTAAGTGGAAAACACCGATCAAAGCCTTAAGAAGAGATGTTGTTGTTGATCCCAAATGGGTCGCTAAGCGAAAACCGTACAATCCTTTCTGTCACTGGGTTTCCTATGAGATCGCCGCTAGCCAAGTATCTCACCTCAAGCCTTTATCGATCTCGAGCGTCTTGGGTACCTACAAGTCCAAAGATCGAGGCAAGAGACAAAGAAACAAAAGATATAAATCCCTTATTCAAACAATACACAACACTCCTATAGATTAGATGCACATAATTGTTGCGATGTTTCTCCCCAACCTGCAGCCCGTGAGGACTATTGACTCATAACAATAAGATTAAGGATAGAAAATATTATGCAAAATACTTAGATTGAAATCAAATATTCTTACAATGGTCGCCAAATCATAAGGAGATATTAAGTACAAAGTAATGGCTATGGCTAATGGAGAGGATGGAAGATGAAGGGGATGAACTATGGTGTGGATCTCCTTTGGTGATGTTGTGATGCAACCTGAGAATAGCGGCCTTCTGCACGGCGGCTAGGACCTCAAAATATATAGGTGTCTTCACAAAAGTTGTAGGGTTTGACGAGACGAAGCCGCCGCCACATGGTACCGGTGGACGGTACGGGCAAACCTGCCCATACCGGTGGTCGTTATGGCTGTTGTCGCCTGGTAATTGCTCTAGAATTACTTGTTCGTGTGGACTTCCTTAAAATCTTTATTTATGGCTCCTGATTTTGCATTAAAAAGCGTGATTTCCCATACAATACAATTCAAAGCAATGGTTTGCATATCTTTACAATAATTAGTTATTAGTGGCAAGGCTAGAGAGATTCTTATCAATTGCTTGACTAAAAACAATGTTTAAACGCGGGAAAAGATGGCTATTTTTAGAGCCATCACCTGCCTTCGTATATGGAGGAGCTGAGAACCTCGAGGCGTCACCGACAAGCCGCAACATGTTCGACACAATGTTGCAAAGGTGCGCCAACCTGCACTTTTTTCAATATTAGACACAAATAAATATTATTCAATGTAATTACAAGTAACACACATCATTGGGGTGTTTGTAGTATCGATGTTGAAACGATTTTGCAAAGTATGGATGTTGGATCACACGAGGTTATATCCCAAGAAACACCCTCTCAGTAATATGAGTGCACTCAATGCTCCCAACATCACCAATGTTGGTAGTGAAGGTGAGACACAAAGGGCATGTTTGGTAGGCCGGATCTTCCTTTCTCGCATCCGGCGAGAAAAAATAAGCCTGTATTCTCGGGTCGCATGAAATTTCTGCACCGCATGAAATTTAAAGCAGCCCAAATGTTAACCCGCTAGTAACGTTGATTTTGGTTGTTTTCACGAAGATAGACCCGCTGGGTGCAAAATCTTCGCGCTAGATGCAACCTAGCCACATAAACTTTCCCTTTCTCTCTAAACGTGATTAACTCAATCCCCTCCAATCTACCTAAGCATGCTCATATTCAAAATAAGTTGTACATAAAGATGGGAATCGACGTTGCGATTCCATTCCAACAATCTGTTCATAGTTTCGTTGACCTTTTAGTGGTCTATTTCGTGTTCATGTTTACACATTTTATGAACAAATTTTGCCAAATTTATCATATACAGGTGACCGTTTGAAATTTTCTTTGAGGTGTAGCTTCGCGTCACCATTTCGCACAACTTTCATGTTATAAGTTTTTCGTGTTGACATTCATAAACGAGTAGATCTGAACTGTCAAATATGCGTACATATATGTAGATCTACTCGTATATGAATGTCAAATCAAAAAACTTACAACATGAAAGTCGCGTGGAATGATGAGCTGAAACTTCCACTCAAAGGAAATTTCAAATGATCTAATATGTGTGATGAATTTGATAAAATTCGTTCAAAAAAAGCTATGAAAAGGAACACGGCGTAAAGTTTCAAACACTCAACGAAATTACAAATCGCTTGCAGGAATGGATTCGTAACATCGAGGATCATCTTTTTCATCTAGACATTATCTCGAATGGAGACATAGTCAGATAGATTAGAGAGGTTTAAGATCAATACGTTATTTAAATGCATCACACTCATTGTCTCATGTCACAATGCCCTGTTGGTGGGAAATGAGAATACGGGCTACCAATCAAGAGCCCAAAATTGTCCCAAGTCAATCTCTCCCATGCAGCATCCAGCGGGCCAAAAAAATGGAAAAAAGAGGCCCGAGTAAGCAAACACGCCCAAAGTGAATATGCCAACGGTGGCAATGTAGGCGACGAGCCATGCCTGGCTAGACATTGTTTATGATCATGATGTGGTTGTACGGACTTTGCTTTTATCTATATTCTTGTCAAACTATGCTATGCATTTGAACTTGACATGTGTGTGATGATTATGCATTCGAACTTGATATGTTCGTGATAATGTCTAAATTGATATGTTATTTATGCAAAGATTTAAATCCATATGCTCTTGATAGGTTTATGGTGATCTTGCAAAGTAAAAATGAGGTAGGTTTGGTGTTCTATTTTACATCATCAAAAGTTGTGGTGCTACCCTATTTTACATCATCCGAAAAGGATGACCTAAACTTCGTACCTAAAATCCAAAAAGTAGTGGTCTTGAATAGTCATGAGTTTTAGACCATCCGTTAAGATCTCTAAGCTCGTTTGCCTTGAACAGTCACACATTGGGGGATAGAAATTGCACAAGTTGGTAGACCAAACTTGAAAACTTGCATAATGACGGCAGGAGTTATTAGCATAGCATCGGTCAAATCATTTATGCTGTGTTTGGATGTATGAATTTAGTCTTGGAATTGCCCATTTAGAATCTCTGGGCCGAATTCAGCCGTTTGGGGTGGCCTCGGAATAGTTGTGTGGAAACTAGAAGCAATTCCGAGACCCCCTCCCGCTAGCGACTTGACTGCCTCATGAGTTTCGAAGCTTACCGCTTCACTACTCCCTCGAATAGAACATGGCCACGCGAGCCAACGACTACCACGCGCGACCTACAGCTATCCGGCGGCGGTGGCTCCGGTGACTCCTTCCCTCCCTCCCCTCTTCCCATCCCTCCTCTCCCTTCCCCCTTTCCAATCCCTGCCTCCTTAAAGCAAGCCGGCAGCAGCGACGCCGTCCGTGCACTCTATGGCTCCGGCCACAAACCCTAGATCAAGCACTGTAGGAGAATGCCGGTGGGAGGAGTAGCGGCGACAAGGGAATGGCGATGGGAGGAGAACGCCGGCGACAAGGGAACATCGATGGGAGGAGAATGCCGGCGGGAGGGAACGGCAGCCACTCCCCTGGATCTCCCAATTTCCACGACCCTTCCAATTTCTTCCTATTTTTTCTTCTCAATTATTCATATGTTTGATTTTTTGAACTACAAACTCTGGGAATAATAAGTAGGTGTTGAGTTCAGTTGAAGATATAAAAACTTCATTTTTTCTACTCTATGATCTGACATATGAATTTGTGCAATATACACATGTGTTGTTCCTCTTCATGTTTATGCTTGGATATTGGAAAATGAATATGATATATGGTATGTGATTGGTTTATATAGTAGGTATGCTCTGAATATACATATTTGTGTGATTGGATTTCAAACATAGACAAGTTTATATGGTCTAAACTCAACAAAACATTTGATTCCATGGTTTGTACATCCAAACAAGAAATAGAATTGGGTGCTACCCTTGATTCCAATAGCAAATTCTATACGCAACCAAACAACAGAATTAGAATTGCAGGTCATTTCCTTTCCACCTTGGATTTGGAATCTCCAGTCCAATTCAATTCCGAGCTTAAATTCATACATCCAAACACAGCACAAAACTGTCAGGTTTTCAGCTGCACCACATGCTGTTCCTCTGAAGTGCACATGCTGTTCCTCTGAAGTCGTCGCCGATTCTTTTTCTTTTCTCTCCGACAAATCGGGTCGTGTTATGCGTCACACCGTGTCCAGCGCGGGTCGATCACGTTTCCCTCTCCTCTCCCGCCTTCACCATTTCAACAGGCAAACTCCGGACTTATCTTCTGCATAAAAATGTCAGCTTGCTTGACAAGATACCAGTGGCGTGGGGAGGATCGCCTGCCACTGCAGCCGCTCTCGTCTTTTCTCCGCCATTCCTCTTATCGTCTGCTAGTCCACGACGCTAACCGCCTCCGCCGGCGCCGTGTGCGACGTGGTGCTCGGTCACGGCCGAAATCCGGTAGGAACCACGGCGCTTTTTATGAACTTTAGGCGTGCATCCCGATGCCATGGTTGGGATTCTGTCCACGCCACGCAAATCCGACGACGGAGGCGCTGCGCGAGGTGGAAACTGCCTCGTCGGCGTCACGACCCGGAAGGCGACGACCCGCGCACCACGGCCACCACGTGTCCGCGTGGAGCGCGCCGCTGCGGCTATAAGATGCGGCCAAAGTCCCCACAGGCGCCATCACACTTCGCTCTCTGCTTTCTCCCTCGATCTAGCCGAAGTTGTTCTTGAGGGTGGTGATGGCTCGGTGGTGGGTTTGTGGACTCCTGTCGCTCCTGGCGGTGGCCGCGGCCGCGGCCGCTGCAGAGGGGAATGCGGACCTGCTGATTCGGCTGCCGACGCAGAGGGGGCATGACGCTGCAACTACCCCTGCCCCTGCCCCTGCCCCGGCCCCGGCCCCTGCCCCTGCCCCTTCCCCATCGGCGGCGGCGGCGGGGGAAGGGGTCACAAGGTGGGCCGTGCTTGTCGCGGGCTCCTCCGGTTTCGGGAACTACCGGCACCAGGTGAGAGTCCGTCGGCGGCTTGGGATGTGAGTAGGATTGTTAGGGTCTACTAGTGCGATTGCGAGCTGAAATTTAAAACTGCTGGTCAATTCCCCCCCTTTTCCTGTGCACGTTTATTAAGTTATGTTGAGAGATTCGAATTCGAGGATGCTTGAATCTTTCGCTACGAAGCAGTTAACAGGGACAAAATTTTAGCTCGGGTGAGGACTACTAATTGGCATAGCTTGTTCATAGATCATGGTCATAACTCATAATGACTCGCTCTGTATATGAAATTTTGATAGCATGTGCTTGGTCAAAATTCCATGACTGAACAATTTATGAGTTCTTACTCAACGGTGTGGTGTTCTTGATGCACTACAGGCCGACGTGTGCCACGCATACCAGATTCTGAAGAGGGGAGGAGTAAAGGAGGAGAACATTGTGGTGTTCATGTATGACGATATCGCCAAAAACTCTCTCAACCCAAGACCTGGTGTCATCATCAACAATCCTAAAGGCAATGATGTCTACGCTGGTGTTCCAAAGGTATTGCCTGGCTGTGCTCCCTTCCCTTTAGATTTAGTTTCAAACAAGAGTGTGCATGTAATTCGAATTTCACACCTTACAATAGATTTCACTTTTATGGCACTGTATTCCTACAAGACTGATCAAATTAACATGAACTATAGGACTACACTGGGGATCAGGTCACCGCTAAAAACTTCTTTGCAGTTCTCATGGGCAACAAAAGTGCGGTTACTGGAGGGAGTAAGAAGGTGATAAACAGCAAACCAGAGGATCACATCTTCATCTATTACTCGGATCATGGGGGCCCTGGTGTTCTTGGTGCACACTCCCACATAAACCTTGTTATTTAACTGATAGTTTGTGCGTAACTTAGCTAACCCTATCAAGTCTGTAGGTATGCCCAACATGCCATATCTTTATGCTGGCGACTTCATTGACGTGTTAAAAGAAAAGCATGCTTCCAAGGGTTATTCAAAAATGGTAGAATATTCTTTCATTTCTTTTCCCTAGAAATAGTCTATTTTTTAAATCTGAATTGTACTCTTAGAGTCTTATCTGGAATTGAAATTATAATTTGTACAGGTTATATATGTTGAAGCGTGTGAAAGTGGCAGTGTATTTGAGGGTTTAATGCCAGAAGATCTTAATATTTATGTTACAACAGCATCAGGTGCAAAGGAAAACAGTTGGGGAACATACTGCCCTGGGTCGAAACCACCACCTCCTGCTGAATACGTTACCTGTTTAGGTGACGTCTACAGTGTTTCTTGGATGGAAGATAGGTAAGCATGTCTGAAATATTTTATGCTTTGTGCCTGATATGTATTTTGACATCTCATAAGACCTATATCCTTTTATACATTTGTCAAAGGTATGTCTATACGGCTTATATATTGGAGTATTTGGTAGTGGTCTTGTTTGAACTGTTTCCTATGTTGAAACTGTTTTTTCATTGTTAACCTGCTGTATTTTATCTTGCTCACCTCTTGTGTATATACTGGAAATTTGGATGTGCAACCTGGTTTTCAGACCCTATTCAAAATGAATTCTTACTTCATCACCCTCTAGAAGTCATGCTTTCGTATTAGTTTGTGGTTAATGAACTATTATCTCCTAGAAGGCAGAACATGGGTGTGTTTTAATACGGTCATTAGCAACCGGACTAACACATAAATAATTTATAAGTCACACCGCGCTTGCAAATGGTAGTAACAAAGAAGTGCAAATACAAAAGGTGAGTGAATAGGTTTGGGAAGTATCAGCTGCTAGATCAATGTTCTTTCCTATAACCATGACGCTTGCTGATTTGAACCATTCGATCCTACTTTGCAGTGAAACTCACAATCTAAAGAAGGAAACAATCAAGGATCAGTACGATGTGGTAAGTCTCGAGTACACTTTCTTCATTCTGATTAGTCGCATCTATTCACTGCTTTCTTGGGCAGGTTAAAAAGAGAACGTCAAGCTCAGATAACGGAAACAAGGGTTCTCATGTCATGGAGTATGGTGACAAGACATTCAAGGACGAGAAGCTTTTCCTTTATCAAGGTTTTGATCCTGCAAATGCCAACATCACAAACAGGCTGCTTTTTCCTAGCCTGGAGGGTGCAATCAATCAAAGAGATGCGGATCTTCTCTTCATGTGGAAGAGGGTAAATTCCAGTTGTTTCTTCAGTCTCAGTTGGCCCGGTTATTGCCTGTCTAGTTCATATATTTTATATTATTGGTTATAAGTTATAAACCATCACCTTGGACCTTTACTTCTGTAGTTGCTACACGTAGAACCAAGCGTTGCTGCACGAAACAATGCATCTTTCTGTGTTATATGACTCATGAACTCCTACGTATACTCCATGCAAATACTCCGAGGGTACCCAGTATGTAGTGGTTCATAAATCTTGAAATTTGGTTACTTAGGATATTCCAAATGAAATGTAGAAAATCTAGAGAAAAGGTTTGGATATTTTGGATGATTTTTAAATCAAATGCAATTATCTTATTTTGTGTTTTATCCTTTGAATAAAAAATGAGTACTTTTCCTTAAGGGTGCTTAGGAGAGCTTGTTATAATGTAATTTTCACAATGACCAATCAGAGTATAATTTATACGGTGTATTTGGCGGGGTTTGCCTAGAAGCCTCATCAACAGGATTATGGACATCTTAGAGAAAATAGGATGGCCGTAAGCTTCTAAATACAAATATAGCTTGTTTCAACTTGAAAATATGGGCGACGGTACTCTGAACAATGACATCCAGCTTGAGAGGGTTTGAGCTCATATACTAGCTTTGAGCTTAAGCTTGTGACCTCTCATGACAGGCAGAAGTTTTGCACATCATTATTTGCTAACATATCTTCTCACTTTCAGTATGAGCAGTTAAATGAAGGATCAGAAGAGAAGTTGAGGGTTCTCAGGGAGATCAAAGAAACTGTGGTACACAGGAAGCATCTCGACAGCAGCATCGATTTCATCGGAAAGCTTGTCTTTGGATTTGAAAACGGACCTTCAGTGCTTGAGGCTCCTAGAAACCCTGGCCAACCATTAGTCGACGACTGGGATTGTTTGAAAAGGATGGTGAGTTTAGCATTTTTATTTAAATTTGAATCCCATAATCCTCTCTGTTTCCTGATGAATTACTCTGTATTGATGCCTGTTGTCAGGTGCGGATTTTTGAATCCCAATGCGGATCACTCACTCAGTATGGCATGAAACACATGAGGGCGTTTGCAAACATATGCAACAATGGAATCTCCGAGGCCGAGATGAAGGAGGCAAGCATCAAAGCTTGCGGCGGTTACAACTTGGCAAAGTGGAGCCCACTGGCTCTGGGGCACAGCGCCTGATCCTGCTGCAGTACATGGGAGCAACAGCGAATGCTCCAGAGGTTCCTATAGCTCGTATGTGTACATACATACCATGATACACAAGAAAGGACCCAACAGGGCCGTAGCATTGTGTGTGTTGGGTTTATCAGTAGTTCATCGTGGTGCCTTTGTAAATCAAGTTTGACTGCAATCAACTGAAGGGCGATGACACAAGTAGTATGTGAATGTTGCTGCATGATGAAGCCCCCGATTTTAACTGCAATCAATTGAAAGGCCGTTACTATGACCGAAATCGATTATGATCTGGGCTAGCATGGACCTGATCTGGGCATGATGGCCATGCCTATTGCATCCTGTCGGCGATCGCCTTGGCGGTGGAGGGTAGTGGATCCCCTCCTGTTGGCTGTTGTGCCGACCAATTGGTATTGGTAGTTGTTGTCCTTCGTCTGACCCGTCAGCCTTGCGGTGGACCGCCTATCATGCCATGGGCTTGAGTTTGAGGGTGCTAGGATGGCGGCTCTAGATGGTAGGCTACATGCTTTGGCTCTCCGACGGGGAGTGCGGTAGCAAGTGTTGGCAGTATGCTTCGGCCATGCGGATGGCGAGGTGTGCTGCGGAGGGTGGTCCTAGCTATGTTGTCATCGGTAGTGGTCAAGCCCTATTCTAGATCTGGAGTTCTCGGTCCACTATGGTAGGTTAAAATCTTTCTCGGAAGAGGCACGATATTTTGGGTGATCCACATGACCAAAAGTGATGCCGGTCTCGCACTAACGAAGAGTCATGGCACATCTAGGTTGACTTCATAGACGATATCGTGTTCTACAACCTTTTGAACACACTTGTTTCATAAATAGACGGGTCCATTAGATTACGCCAACTTGGTGACGCTTGTGCTCGATTGCGATCTGGCCCAAATACGACCAATGAATCTGACTCCCTTGCGATCTTGGTATATTGAAGATAGATGTCAATTCCACTGACATGGCCCTCGGGCTGATGGAGATAGGTACCGAGATCTCCGTCGACAGGAATGGCATGCAGATACAAAGCTTGCCAACTAGACTTTATCATAATTGTCTATGTATTATCATTGTTTTAGACCTTATGAGCTTCCCTACATGATTCTGGCATTGTTTATGAAATTATTATGGTGGATCCTTTGTCAATGAAATGATTAATGTGATGCAATCTTGATTCATGTTTGTCATTGATGTGTTTGTCATTGATGTATTTGTAGATGTATATTATTACCTTGTTCATTATATTAGTTTTAGATACCCTAACAGAGTGGGGAATAGTGGCAATGGTGTGTATTAGATGGAGTAGAACTTGTGGTGTGTCCTTGATACTGGCAGAAAATTTGGAACAGTTGTTTCTACCTTTATTGTTCTACCTCACTAGGGATAAAGGGAAGGCAACATGTTGTATTACTCAATGACGGAAAGAGTGGTTTTGTTTTTACACTAAGTGCATGAGAACTTTCAACTTCATGCTTTCTATCTTAATGTAGTGCTTTGTTTCCTTACTCAATTCTAAGTGATGTATGATCTTGCCCTCACTCCTGAGTATTAGTGAGATACATTTCATCATCTCAACATTAGGACATGATGGCCATATGAATGTGTATCACTGGATAGACAAATATAGAACTTGCATCTTGTATTAACCATGTTATATCTATGCTTTATTTTGTGCCAACATGTTTATGAGAGAGATAAAATGAGCACATGATCCCAAATCATTTTTATTAATACTTGCAACAACTCTTTTTCAATTATGTTTGTTTACTTTCTTGGCACCCTTTGCCAAAGCATGAGAACGTAAAACACTACATTGCTAGCAAGCACCACTTTTCAACCATAATTATCAAAACCATCATCCTTGTTTATTTAGTTTGTTAAGTGCATATAAAAATATAATTTTGACACTTTAGTTTGAGAGAATAAATAGCTTAAACCTCCATCTCCTCGTAGGTTCGACATTCTTTACCTTGACATTCATAGGTGCTAGAACTATCACCTACATGTTGGGGTTATCATGAGTAATAAGTGAATATATCTATAGACAATGCTCTTTCTTTATACTACACTAAGCTCAACTCAATTTCCTCTCTTAAGATTGTCTCAAGAATGAGAGAGAGAAACTTTCCTAGACGAATGGGATAGTTGAAATCTTAGTTACACCCAAAGGAGATATGCCATAGAGGCCAATAATAAAGATGTTTATATTGACATATATCCTTAGTTTATAATATTTTGTATCATGCTATAACTGTATTAAGTGGAAACATTAATACATGTGTGATATGTAAACAAACCAGATCCCTAGTATCCTCTAGACTAGTTCGCTGGGCAGATGATGATCGAGGTTTCCCGATCATGTATTTTAAACAGTAATTGGCAACGAGGTCACTTCATTAGAAGTGATGGACAACACCCAACCCTAGTATTGCAATATGATCCAGTCACATAGTTCAACATTGCAATACCTAGCAAAGCATAGTGATTCTATCCTTTGACCATGAGATCATATTAGTCACTGTCTCCCGAGGCTACTTTGACCACATCAACCGTCATGACCATATCTGTGTGACTATAAAGGTGTGTATCAGGTATTCAAGAGGAACTTTTGAGGCCTATGTATTACGATCAGGATTTTCCCATCCAAGTGATGGATAGATACCCTGGGCCCACTCGGTGAGATTATATCTATAAGTTTGCAAACATGTGACTAGGTCACAGGGATGTAATACCACAGGAACGAGTAAGTATGTTTGTCGATAAAAAGATCAAACTAGGTATGGCGATACCGGAAATCAGATCTGGGACAAACTAGTTATCATAGAGAAAAGGGAATGAGACTCGACATTCAAGGTTCAAGCGAACAAGTTATTCATGGAATGCATGGGGGCCATCATGTGTTTCCAGATACCGATGTTGGTCATTGATAAGAGAGGTGTCTCGATCATGTCTATTTATTCCCACGCCATAGGGTGTCACACTTAAGGGTAGAGACACTTAGGGATTGATCCAAGATTGTAGGAGAAAAGAGAGAACTTCAAAATTGTTCCAGGGAGATACCAAAAGTGTTTCGAGGATATCTGATGATGATAGGAGGGGTCCGAAAGGAGTTTCAAAGTGATAGGAATTAAATAACATGTATTTAATATTAATTAAATAAATTAATATTAATTAATTAATATTAAAATATTATTTAAATTGGATTTATGGGGCAGCGCACCTAATTGGGCCTCATCGGAGGGGGCCCAAGAGGGGGCCGCGCCCTAGGGAAGGCCAAAAGGGGGGCCAACGACCCTAGTGGGCTTCCCCCCATGTGGGGCCCATGGAGGGGGCTGGCCGAAGGCGCCTCCTCCCACCTCTCCCTCCTGTTTAGTCCCACCCCGGGACTTTGAGGGAGGTAGTAGCTCCCTTCCACCTATATAAAGAGGGGCACCCCTTTCCCCAAATCCATCCCATCAATTGGCTTTGCCTATTCTCTCTCCGTCCCCCCTCTCCCTCATGTGTGGTTCCCAAGATTGGAACCACATACGGGGATAGGGGTTTCTCCATCATACGCACGCTGTCGTGCTGCTAGACTCGGTCTAGATCAATCTTCTTCTGCTGCTTTGCTGGACCGGAGCTCGGGAGACATCTCTACACCGTATGTGTGTAAGGCCACGAGGCATCGCCACTTGTGGTCCTTTTGCTTGGAGCTTGGATCTTGTACATTGACACGACCATGAGGCCATCTACGTCATACAAGGACCAGTGGTGACTTGCAAAGAGCTTTGCGACCTTGAGGTTGGGCGAGTTCGACTACGTCATCCACGTTCCCCTCAGAACGTTAACCACTTTCAGTATTCAAATGTATGAACAACAAATTCTCGCTTGTTACTATACATCTGCATATATAGATCTTTGGCTAGGTTTGTTCACCATAGGATTTTTTGTTTTCTGCCATAGAACCCCTTCAGTGGTATTAGAGCCGATCCACGCATAGATGATTTGTACGAGTAGAACACATGTTGATTGTGTGGGCATTGATTTTCTAGTTTCTACCGTACCATGTGTAATTGTTCATATCGCAGCAATGTCGGATGAAGCGGCCCGGACTGACCTTAGAAGTAATCTTACGCGAGACTGGTTCCACGACTGACATATGGCTTGCACCATATAAGTCGCTAGAGAGTATCTGTCTCTCTAACATTAGTTGCTATAGCATTTACAAAGGACAGTCATGAGAAGGGACTTAAAACAACAACTGGTTAATCCATGTTATGGTTGGAAGTTCGTAGGTAGAAATGGTTCTCTTGCGAAATGCCTAACAACCGTGTAAAACATGCAAAGATAAAGTAGAGGCGTATAACTTTATTTTGAAGGGGCTTGTGATATGTATGGTCAAGGTAAGTGTTTATGATATGAACAACTGAAGGCAAGGTGGCACCGTGTACCTGGTGCAATGTCGATGCACTCGATGGAGATCAAGGCACGACGACCATATGATATCGCATAAACTATTTGTATTTGATGTGAATTGGTTGTGCATCTTATTATGCTAGTATTATACTTACAATGGTAGAATTTAAGATGATCCCTCAACTTAATTCCAATGTCCATGTTGTCCCATTAGTGTGCACCACCAATGCAACGCCCGTCCATCCATCCCTATGCCTACCGCACTTTAATCCTACTGTTTATTGCAATTGTTACTAGTGTCTTTACTTTTACTACTGCTATTACTTTGCTATTGCTACTACAAAACTGTTACTACTGATAAACTGATGTGAGCAAGATTGTTTCCAGGTGCAGCTGAATTGACAACTCAGTTGTTAAGGCTTATAAATATTCTTTGGCTCCCCTTGTGTCGAATCAATAAATTAGGTTTCACTTCCCTCGAAAATACTGTGATACCCCCCCTATACTTGTGGGCCATCAATCCACTGCGTGTACCACCGACCAACCAAAGCGATCCATCTGATGCGCTGTAATGATGGCCACTAAACAACATTCCTATCTCTAAGCTTATTGGGGTGTAGTGTAGGTAGGACTGCGGCCGTAGTATGTGCGGCGACCGCGCATCATGGGACGAACCTTTGCCGGCGACAGCCAACCACTCCCTTGCTGAATATATTCCTGATAAACAAAACCTAAAAGGAGCCACACCCTCTCTGAGTCAGAGAGTGCGCATCTAACGCTTTGTTTTTTTAGATCAACAGGGATTTTATCCCCGGTTCCATTTCAAGAAATGAAACCCAAACACAAGTCTCGAGTTTTGTTACAAATCAAAAGGCTCTATCCCATAGGCCACTACACCAAGGAGCAATCAAAAGGAAGCTAGAGAGTTCCAAGAAACCCAAGCTAAGACAGTTTAGAAGGCTAAACCATTACAATCAGAGCATACATAACGGGAGAGGACACTGGCTGTTTGAATATCAGAACACCACATGGACCTCGTCATTCGTCTCAGGATGAGCTTTGAGGGATGCCAGAGAAGCACGGCCTCCATAGCTCGACGACACCATGGATTTCCAAGTGGTGATCCACTCGAAGCTTGAGAAAATGATTTTTCCTTGAGCTCTAGTGGGTTCTTCAGCCTGTTTGCCATCCTTTCCATGAACAAGATGATCTTCTCCTCTTCCAGCTCTTTGAATGGTATCTTCCAATTTCTCAGATAGGAAAGAATCAGGTGCCAAACCTGCTTCAAGTTAATCCAAGAAGTATGATTAAACACTAAATTATTCCTATTGTTCCACATACTCCGTAGAACAACAGCAGAAACTACATTGAAATGTAAATGCTTCTTATTAGCTAGCCATCTCAGAGCAATGGATTAATAATTAATAACTAGGATGTCAAAAATGTCATGGACATCTGCCCATAAAACTTTGGACACCACATAATCAAAAAACAAGTGATAAACCGTTTCTATTTCCTTACAGAGGTTGCACTCAAGTGGTTTAGGGATTCCTCTAGCTCTAAGGTTATATCTAGTAAGAATTTTGTTTTGGGCGAAAAGCCAAAAGAAAACTTGAATTCTAGGGGCTATTTTCAGTTTCCATACAGCAGGCAGGTAAATCTGAGAAATCCCCCTGAAATTCACCAAAGAGTACATGGAGCTAGAAGAGTATACCCTTTAGTTTCATACTGCCAAATTAATTGATCTACATCCTTAGTGAGGGAAATGGATTGTGCAATCCCTAGTATTTCCTGCCATTGGATCATCATTTGGTCAGAAAAAGTTCTCCTAAAGTCACATTTAAGATGTGTCCCATCCCAAAGATCAGCTATGGTTTTAGTTTGTTGGTTAGAAACTAAGTACACTTCCCAATATTGAGTGGCTAAAGTAGAGTTCCTAAACCAAACATCTTCCTAGAATTTGATGGACTTGCCATTACCAACATGCCATTTATAACCTACTTCTACTGCCCTGGATGCCCACATGACCCCTTTACAAAAGGTGGAAGGGTGTACATCATGACAGCAGAGGATGTTGGGGTTCTTAGTTCTATATTTAGCATCTATAACTTTCTTCCAGAGAGTCCCTTCTCCTTGGATATACCTCTTCACCCAAGACCCCAAAAGACACAGATTGAGATCTTGCATGTTTGGAATTCCCAAACCCCCAAACTATTTTTTCATACAAACCGAGGGCCAGTTAGCTAGGTGGATTTTATGATTACCCTCTTCATTGTTCCAGAAGAATTTAGCCATATGGGAATCTAAAAGCTTCAAGGCCCATTTGGGAAATTTAAAAAAGGATGGCAGATATATAGGTATACTAGATAAGCAAGCTTGGATAAGCACTTTTTTGGCAGCATAAGAAAGAAGCTTCCCCCTCCAACCAGTGATCCTTCTCAAAAGGTTCTCTATCAAAGGTTGAAGATCTTCTCTCCTCAGCTTATCAAAGTGCAGTGGGATCCCCAAATATTTAATAGGGAAGCTGCCCTTTGTACATTCAAAAATCTCTAGAAAAGGGTTAACCTCATCATCATCTAGGTTAATAGGGATGAGCTCACTCTTATGGTGTTTATTCTCATCCTAGAAATTTTCTCAAAACAAGTAAGAACCCATTTTAAATTTATAGCACCTAACTTGTCAGGTTGTAAGAATAGCAGAGTGTCATCTGCATATTGCAGACAGATTAATCCTCCTAGAACAAAATTAGGGCATAACCCCCTAATGGCCCCACAAGCAGAGCCTTTGATTAACATTTTGGAGAAAACATCAATCATAATATTAAACAAAAGGGTAGCAATGGGGTCACCTTGTCTAAGACCTTTACTAGTTAGAAAGAAATCACTTTCATAGTCATTTACTTTAACTCCTATAAATCCTCCTAGAGAGATTTGCCTAATGAATCTAATGAAAGTAGGGAGGAAACCTCTAAGTTCTAAAACCTCAAAGAGGAAGTCTAAATTAACTCTATCATAAGATTTTTCATAATCTATTTTCAACACTAAGCCTTTATTTTTACTGCTATGCACCTCATGGATGATATCATGAGCTGTGACCACACTTTCAAGAATGAATCTACCCCTGATAAAGGCAGACTAGTTAGGGGATATGAGTCTGCCAATAATCTTAGCCAATCTATTAGTCAAAACCTTAGTAATTTTTTTGAAAGAACAATTCAATAGACTAATAGGTATAAACTTCTTCATAACTCTAGCATCATTCTCTTTTGGAATCAGGGTAATCATAGCAAAGTTCATGTTGGGTCCGCAGCATAGAAAACAAAAAATTTCCTACGATGAGAACTACACGCCAAGATTTATCTACTAGGTACAAAGCAACGGGTGGACATACATCCAACGAGAACTTACCCTCGAAGACAACGAGTTTTGTTAACGAGTAGGAACTCGTGGTTGATGTAGTCGTACACTTGCCGATCTAAAGATCATGAGGAAGTCCGAGCGCCGCAACTCAGCAGCGCATCCGTACTCGCACACACGTTCAAGCCACCAGACAACCTCCACCTCCTCGCTCCAGCGATCCAGCGGAAGCAACAACTCCTTCCAGACGAAATGCCACCGGGAACATGTATCTCGCTAATCTGAGACCATGGGGGAATAATTCTAGAGGGGGAGAGAGATCCTTCACAAGGAGGTGTGAGGAAGTAGGAGGAAGAGGGTGGCCTTTTATAGGAGGAGGGGGATGCCCCTCCTTCATGGACGGCACATGGGGGGGTGACTTGTCAACACCCGGATTTTTAATCCTAGATGCCCGTTATGCCATACCTCACAATCCCAGGATTACCATTTTTGCGAGACATAACGGATTGGATATCACAGTACATCATCCATTACAAACCATACATAAGGTCTTACACAAATAAGGATCTCATGATCCAGTCTTAATACAACAAGCAGCGGAAATAAAAGATAAGCGTAGCGCTGGGGTCCATCTTCAGGGGCACAGGCAATACTGACGAAGGCAGATAGTCCTAGTTATCATAGCCGTCCTGCTGGCCATCATCTTGGTAGTCTCCTTCATAGCCTGGCCATGAGAATAGCTAGGGACAAAAGCCATGAGTACTCTTTAAGTACTCGCAAACTACCACTAACAAGTAGTATAGTGATAAGTTAAAGTGCTAAATCTAAGTTTAATTATAAGGTTAAGTTTGAAACCTAAGCTGAGTTCTGAAGCAAAGAAAGATAAAACAAAGTTCTAGAATCACTTAAGCTGGGAAGCTATTTTCATAAACACAACCCTGTTGTGGTCAAGTCAAGATTCATCATTCATTTCATAAGTTGTTAGGAAAACATCTGACAACGAAACAGTATGGCCATTCCAACTGTCCATAACCGTGGACGCGGCTATTCGAATAGTTTGACACACTGCAGAGGTGGTACACTTTCACCACAAGATTCGATACATCTGTCAGGGATAACCCTAAATCATCATACTTAGTATGCAGATAATCAACCATAACCTTCCCTTTACACACCCTAGTATAAGCACCTCTCCTATGATCATGGCCTGCCAACCATGACCATCAGTCATCTTGGGCACTGCATAGGTGGACAACATTGAGAGGTAGCCTCAGCTCAAACCTCTCCCACGAGGGAACTAATACTAATGCATATAACTTCCGGCTAAGCCTTACCCAATTCAGGTAGTGTGGTTGTACGGTAAATTTGGAATGGTATCGCATCCGAATCCAACCATCAGTTTTATAAAAGGGCTAAGGCTCATGCCTCAACATTTTCATCATCATAAACCATTTGTGTTTCTCAACACATGTCAAAACATCTCAATAGAATGACTCATCATTCCAAGGTTTTCCATAATTCATTTTCACCAAGTGTTCCCATCTAAGTGACTCAAGTTTTTGATCTACTCTAAACTACTAAGTTAAGAGTGTTCACTAAGGTGGAAAATGGTGGGATCCATCTCATGCCATAGAATGACATCTAAAGGGTTCTAAATAGGTCAAGTTTTATACTTTTTATGCTACCTTCAAAACAAGTAAAGAACTTTGGGTAAAGTAAAGGAAGTAAAGCTTGAAACTAAGACTTGGATGAAATACTAGTCAAGGTAGTATAACTCAAGCATGCCTAAAGCATCTTTGCTAAACCATCTAGTTCAATCCTAGCTTGCTAAGCATTATACTTGCAAGTGTTAGCTTGCCTTGGTTGGTGCAGTGGTTGAAGTTTTCTTCTTCTTCTTCTTGGTAGAACTCCTCCTCCTCGTAAGCTTGGTCGGTACTATCTTCTATAAATGCATACGGAGTACACAATCACCACACAATACTTAACTAGTTTACTTAGTACTCTAAGGCACACAATTGATGATCTATTATCATCACAAGCATCACAAGTTTTAATCCATAGTTTCCTTCTTTTTATTTTAGAAAAGTAATTTCTACTCATTGAAAAATTAACTAAGCTTTAATATTCACCACTTAAAATATGGGATCATGTGGCACATGTCATCACCACATATTCTAACATGTGGGAATGCAATTTAAGGGTTGGATCAAAATTACTTTGGTTTAAGTTCATTATTTAATGATTTAAAGTGACTAGAAATGCCTATATAGCATTATTTTGGTACTAGTCCAAAGTCACGGCATGTAAACCTTGATATTATTACATATTCAGATAGGCATGATGAAATGTGATTTTTGAGAGTTGGAATCAACTCAAAATCTATCTTGGTTGATTTTATAAAAATGTTGCAAGGTGCAAATGCTTCTGTTTTATTATTTTTACTAGCAGAGATCTATAACTCTAATTGAATTAAATCCAACGGGCTTGGATAGATCATTTCAGTACCTTTCAGACAAAATTGGTTTCATGCAATTTGGAGTTGTAAATCTCTCTGAATTGATTTTCAAACTCACAGACAGAACTAAGTTTAAACTAAAAAGAAAATTCCTAATTTAAACTAACTGGGTCGCGCGGGAAACTCTAACGGCCCGGCCCAGTGTCACTCCGCGGCGCGGGGCTCAACTAACAGGGGGGTCCACCAGTCAGCGACACATAACGCGCGAAGCGGTACGGGGCAATGTGGGATGTTAGATTAGAGTGGGGATCAACGACTGTGGCTTGTCGTTGATGACGGACCTGTCGCCGGCGAGCTCGAACCCTAGCGACGCAGTGGGGGTGCATAGGGGGCGTACCGGTGCTCCAGGGACGACGGCGAGGCGGGCAAACAGACTGGTGGTCGACGGCGAGCTCAGGGACGGTCGAGGCAGCTCCGGGGGTGGTCGCAATCAGCAGCGCCCTTCTCCTCTAGAGGCGGCCTGCTCTAGTGCAATTCCAGCGAACTGCTGCTCCCATTGCTCTGGCTAGAGGTGTGGGATGATCAGTGAGGTGAGGGGAGTGGAGTGGTGTGCTTCAAATGGCTGGGGGTGCCCTCCTTTTATAGGCTCGACAGCGAGACCGAGAGGGATGGGAAGGCGACGGTGGCGACATGGCTACGGGAGGCTAGCGGCATGGCTAAGGGTGGCGATCGACGGGCGGTCTCTTGGCGGTGCTCTAGGAACTTAATGCGGGTGTAGGAGCGGTGGTATGCGGTCGGGGGCAGCTAGCGCTCTGAGCGGCAGAGGCGGCGGTGTCCACTGCGAGCGGTGGCTGTGGTGCGTTGGGCGGCGAACAGGCATGTCCGGCGTGTTCCCTGGGTCATGGCGGAGCGGTGGGCGCGGGTTGTGGTCGAGCGGCGGCTTGTGCATGCGTGCCGGGTGCGGCGCTCTGGCGTGGTGGCACTGGGCGTGGGGATTGCTCGGTGGTCCACGGCTGGGCCTGGCTTGGGGAGGGGACAGTGAGCGGCGGTGAGGTTCTGGCTACCTCCTAGACATGGCGAGAGAGGGGAGGTGGTCTGCTACAGTGGGGCATGGGGTGGCTGGCGAGTTGGTGCTCGGCATGGCCTTGCACTGCCACTAGGGTGGTAGGAGAGGGGGTTTAAAAGCTGTGGTTAGATCATTTGGGGACAGAGGGAGGTTTTTGAGGGAATTTGGGTGCAAAACCCTGTTGCAAATAGTGAGCTAGGTTTAGAGTTTAACCCTGCCTACCAAGTGTTTGATTAAATGGCCGCAAGAAATAAACTTTTAAATTTTGAAAAGATTTTTGGTGGGTTTGCTAGGCATAAGCTTGGGACTCTGTGGTTGCTTGGGTTTTGAAAATTGAGCTTGTTTGAGTGGTTTTTGAATTAGTGGGATCTTCCCATATGAAATTGATTCCATTTTAAACTGTCATTTAAAATTAGCATTTGAATGTTTTTAGCAGATCACAAAGTGGGCCTTGGTACCTCATTATGTGTACTAGCAAGGGGTGCAAAGATTCAGAATTATTTCTGTTGGGAAATGAGTGCTAGGAACACTCAAAGTAGTGTAGTGGATTAAAATGGCCAAAATGACCATTCACTTCAATTATTCATTTTGAATTGTTTTTCTTTGGGAAAAGTTTGGGATGATTTAGGTGATGTTTATTTCACCTAAGAAACATTTTACAAGCAAAGAATCACAGAACCATGGCAATTCAAATCAACTCCTAATTCAAATGCACCTACACATGAATGCTTTCATATTTTTAAATGGAAAAGTTTTTGTTAACCCTAATTTTGATGATTTGGATCTTAATAAGCTTGGATTAAAGTTTTGGGATGTTACAAACCTTCCCCCCTTAAGCAAAATCTCGTCCTGAGATTTACAAGAAAACTAGGAACTAAAGAGATATGGGAACTCTGTCCTAATGTAATCTCCGCGCTCCCAAGTGGCTTCCTCCTCGGTATGGTTGCTCCACTGAATCTTGAGAAACCTGATACTCCTGGTCCTGGTGGTTCTGTAGGCTTCTTCTAAGATACGGATGGGCACTTCACGATATGTCAGGTCATTGTTGATCTCCACAGCTCTGTGATCGATGTTCTTGAAAACTTCAGTCTTCTCTGGCACTTCTAGGCATTTGCGAAGTAACGAGATATGGAACACATTGTGGATGGCTGACATCTCTTTAGGTAGTTCCAGTTGATACAATACTTCTCCTCGACAGTTCAGAATTTTGAATGGCCCGATATATCTGGGGGCTAACTTTCCTTTCAGACTAAAGCGTTGGGTTCCCTTTAATGGCGAAACTTTGAGATATACAGAATCTCCGACATTGAAAGTTAGGTCTCTCTTCTCTTTTCAGCATAACTCTTTTGTCTGGATTGGGCGGTCTTGAGGTGCTCACAGACTTTGTGAACCCTCTCTTCGGCTTCTCGGAGAATGTCGGGTCCAAAGATCTGTCTCTCTCCTACTTGCGACCAATTCAAAGGGGTATGGCACTTTCTTCCGTATAGGAACTCAAATGGTGCCATCTGCAAACTAGCTTGATAACTGTTGTTATATGAGAATTCTGCGAAAGGCAGATAGTCTTCCCATTTTGATCCATATTCCAACACACAAGCTCTAAGCATATCCTCTAAGCTCTGGTTGACTCTCCGTGTCCATCATTCTGCTTATGGGTGATACGCGGTGCTAAAGTTCAACTTGGTTCCCAATCCTTCCTTAACTTTCTGCCAAAATCTCGAGGTAAACTGGGTTCCTCGATCTGATACTATGGTCTTGGGGGTTCCATGCAGACTAACAATCCTAGCAATGTACAGTTCTGCTAGCTTTGCACTTTGGTAGGTAGTCTTGACAGGTATGAAGTGGGCTACCTTGGACAGTCTATCAACTATGACCCAGATTGAGTCATTTCCCCTACTAGAAGTAGGTAAACCGGTGATAAAGTCCATTCCGACGGAATCCCATTTCCATTCCGGAATCTGCAATGGTTGCAACAGTCCTGCGGGTCTCTGATGCTCTGCTTTCACTCTTTGACAGATGTCACACTTGGCGATGTAGCTTCCGATTTATCTCTTCATCTTGTGCCACCAAAATTGCTCTTTCAAATCCCGATACATCTCCGTTCCTCCAGGGTGGATAGAATAAAGAGTATCATGAGCTTCCTTCATGATAATTTGCTTTAGTTCCGAATCTGTTGGCACACATATACGTCCTTTGTACCACAGTACTCCTTCTTCGTCTTCGGTGAATCCAGGTACCTTTCCTATACCAATACGCCGTTTGATTATGTCGATACTTTCATTCCCCTTCTAGGCTTCCTTGATTTGGTCAATCAAAGTGGGTTGAAGTTCAATGCTAGCTAAGAATCCTTTGCTAACCAATTCAGTCCTGAACTGCTCCAACTCCTCATACAAACTTGGCTGCTTCTCCTTGATCATGGCGTTTAGCCTACACGGCAATCTGCTAAGAGCATCCGCTACCACATTGGCTTTGCCGGGGTGATAGTGAATGTCAAGGTCATAATCCTTGATTAACTCTATCCATCTCCTTTGCCTCATATTCAGCTCCTTTTGAGTGAAAATATACTTCAAGCTCTTATGATCTGAGTAAATCTCACAGCGATTACCCATTAAATAATGACGCCATGTCTTCAGTGCCAAAACTACGGCTGCTAATTCAAGATCATGGGTCGGATAGTTCTGCTCATGCTGCTTCAGTTGTCGAGACAGATACGCGATGACTTTGCCTTCTTGCATCAATACACATCCTAGACCAATCTTGGATGCATCACAATATACATCAAATGGCTTCTTGATGTCTAGCATGATCAAAATTGGGGCTGATATCAATCTCTTCTTCAGCTCCTGAAAACTGGCTTCACATTTGTTTGTCCATTCAAACTTCTTGTCCTTCTTCAACAATTGGGTCATGGGTCGGGCTATGCTCGAGAATCCTTCTACGAACTTGCGGTAGTATCCCGCTAATCCGAGAAATGCACGGACTTGGGTTTGAGTGGTTGGGGCTTCCCATTCTTCGACATCTTTGATCTTGGCGGGATCAACAGAGACTCCTCCGGCAGACACAATATGTCCTAGGAATCCTACTTCTTTCAGCCAAAACTCACACTTGCTAAACTTGGCATATAACTGATGCTCTCTCAGGGTTTCTAGGATGATTCTCAGATGTTGCTCATGCTCTTCTTCTGACTTGGAGTAGATAAGGATGTCGTCGATAAACACACTACAAACTTATCTAGGAAATTCATAAACATCTTATTCATGAGATTCATGAAATAAGCAGGGGCATTGGTTAATCCAAAAGACATAACCGTATACTCGTATAAACCATAGCGAGTAGTAAAGGCGGTCTTCGGAATATCCGTTGCACGAATCTTAAGTTGGTGATAACCAGTCCTAAGATCAATCTTTGAGAATACCTGGGCTCCGGTCAATTGATCAAATAAATCTTCTATCTTTAGCAAGGGGTACTTGTTCTTGATGGTGACGTCATTCAACTTTCTGTAATCTGTACACAGACGATTGCCTCCATCTTTCTTGTCGACGAATAACACTGGTGATCTCCATGGCGATGCGCTTGGCTGAATCAAGCCTATTGCTAACATGGCATCTAACTACTTCTTCAGTTCCACTAACTCTGAGGGGTTCATGCTATAGGGCCTCTGGGCTATGGGTCCGGTTCCGGGGATTAGTTTGATAATGAACTCAATATACCTATCCGGGGGCATACCTGGTGATGACCCACAAGTATAGGGGGTGTATTGCAGTATTTTCGGTAAGTAAGAGTGTCGAACCCAAAAAGGAGCAGAAGGTGCTGGCTAGTGGTATGATTCAGGAATTCTATGCAAATACTTAGCAAATGGATTTTTAGGGGTTTTCGATAAAGCAAGTAAACAAAGTACGAGTAAACAAAAGACAGTAAGAATGAATGCAGCAAGTGGCCCAATCCTTTATGCAGCAAAGGACAAGCCGGTTGTATTTCTATAGATGACCAAACGTTCTCGAGGACACATGGGAAGACTGTCAAGTGCTTTCGCTTCATATAGTCGATTAATCTTCTCTAGCTTGCTAAGTGTTGTGTGGGTGAACCTATGCTAATGTATCGCCCCATCCAAGACTAAATACATACTTGTGATTAAACCCCCTTGCAAACATCCGTAAGTACAAGAAAGTAATTAAGGTAGAAATCTAACCACAGCTTTAAACTCTAAGACCCTTACGTCCCTTGTGCAATGGTTTCCTAACGGGGGTTCAGGTTTCTGTCACTCCGGCAACCCCTACGATTAGTAGCCAAATACACAATTCATTCCCCTAGGCCCATATAGGTGAAGTGTCATGTAGTCGACGTTCACATGACACCACTAGAAGAGGTACACCACAACTTAAATAACAATCTATTGAATCTTTCTCAACATAACTCCACTACTAACAACAAGACTTCTCCCATGTCCTCAAGAACAAAACGAACTACTCACAAGACATCATATGGATCATGATCAGAGATGGAATAATGATGTATAACAATCTGAACATAAACAATAATTCAATGGTTCACTCAATATAATCAACTACAAAGAGTAATCAACACCGGGAAAGTTTCCCCTATGAACTATGCAAGATTCAACGCAATTGTTACAGCTATATGGAGATGGTGATGATGGTGCTGATGGTGGTGATGATGATGATGATGATCCCGATGAAGTCCAGCTTGATGATGGTGTTGATGGCGATGATCTCCCCTCTCCGGGAAGGAATTCCCCCGACAGAAATCTGTCTGCCGGAGAGATCTTTCTCTCTCGGTGTTTTCCGCCCCGTAGAGGCGGCAGAATATTTCTGTGGTCGCTCCTCGAGTCTTAGGGTTTCGGGAGGTTGATATACGCCAGAGGGGAGAGGCTGGAGTGGGCCAGGGCGGCCACACCACTCTTTGGCGCGGCCTAAGCTTGCCCGCGCCATGGGGTGGTGTGGGCCCCCTGTGGCCCACCTCCACTCCATCTTCTGGCATCCTGAGTCTTCTGGAAAAAAGGATTTTCCGTATATTTTCCCAGATTTTCTGATCTTCGTGAATTTTGCCTCCAAACAACACCTTTTCCATCAGAATCCTGACTGCAGCGGTCCATGCTCCAAAAGTCATCAACCATGCAAAAATAGATGAAATAACATAAGTATCACCTCTCAATACGAAATATATCAATGAATAATAGTGAATTAAGACATAGAATAGTGATGCAAAAAGGACGTATCAACTCCCCCCAAGCTTAAACTTCGCTTGTCCCCAAGCGAAACTGAGCTCAATAAACATGACCTCAAGTTTATGGAGTGAAGAGTCGATAAAAGAATACGGACAAGAAGCATCACATTCATCAAATACATAGATCATAATAGAAGACAACTCACTATTATATAACTCAACTTGTAATGAGTAAAGGAAACACAAATAAAGATACATAGAGTGAATCATAATTGATAATGGCAAACTTAGCTCTTGGTCGAAGAATACTTGATAATTTGCTGGAGTTCACAAATAGCTGGTTTTTCAATGAAAGCTTTCAAAGTGGTAAACATCAAGATAAGAGCAATGTGCAAAACAAGGAACATAAGAAACATGATTGAATAAGTCATCATATGAATGAATGAAACACATCAACTCAAAATACTTGCTGAGATAGAGGGGAATAGGTTTACTGACTCAACTTCAAGGTAAAAGAAAGGCCCTTCAAAGAGGGAAGCAGGGATTGCAAGTCTCATAAAGAGCTCCCAAAAATTATGATACTTACTAGCTTTCAGCTCTCATTGCCCCTATCATAGGCATCTTTAGGTGATTAAGGTTAAAGTGACACAACTAAGAGGATATGATTGACAAGTTATAAGTTGAAATCTCAAGCCCCTTACTTATGAGTACCGATCCTCATGCTACTCAACTTCAGTCATGAGCAAGCTCTTGTCATTGTAAATACATGCGTATCATTGAGAACCGCCAACGGGGTACCCCTTGCACATGACACAGGAGCTATCCCATAATCAAAATGACAAGGCAAGCAGACAGTGAGCATCTCAGCGATCTTTTTATTTGCTATTTGCATAGGTTTTTATTGCGGATGCTTCATAGAATGCTCAATATAGTTGTGCTACAAGTTTCCACCATGATTAGGCATGGCTTAGGCTAGTGGCCCAGGCGTTTCTCTAACACACATATAAACTCCATGATATTACAAGTTCCACTTTTATTTCACACCGCCGGGATCCATAAGCAAAAGAACATGATATCAACTAAGTACAAGTACCAACGAAGTGTTGAAAGCGGTCCCCATGATACATGGTTCGGCTAACTTCAACTCATAAAACGCAAGCATATACGCAACAAAGAAGGACCCAATGGTTCAAGTTTATTAAATGCAACAAAGTAAAGTGTGCCATCAAGTTCATGAGAGCTTTAATCACTAATTTTCACATAACAAGTTTAATTTGGGAGGTAGATAAAACAAGAATTTACTTGGAATAGCAATAATGCTACTAGGTAGGTATGGTGGACACAAATGGCAAAGGTTTTGGTTTAAAGGAGGTGGATGCACGAGAAGAATTCCCTCTCAGTACAGGTTTTTGGCTAGCAAGGCTGGGTAGAAAGTACAAGAGTTGAAGGAAACAACCAAACATACAAATGATAAAGACAAACATGCAATCTTCCTTGGAAGCACAAAAGATCTTAACTAGAGAATACTAGACTTATGAGCAAATCAAGAAAGAAAGATGATAAAATTATTTTTCTTTAGAGTACTTCTATCTTTTTATTTTCAACTCTCAAAAAGGTGTTGCTACTTACCGAGCCAGGTTTGCCAAAACCAACTAAATTAACTCAATGATCCCAAAGTGATACCAATACTAACAACAAGACCAATCATATAACCACGAATTGAAAACTAACATAAGCTATGCAAAAGAGTGAATGATAGAACTTCTCATTAATATTTCATAACGGCAACTCACACCAAGGGATACATATCTAACGAGAGAGGGGACACTTCCATAATGCAAACCATACTACAAAATAACTCCTCTATTCATGATATGACTCTACTAATAAGGTAAAAAGATAGAAGATAGTGATGTGATACCGCGGCACTCCCCCAAGCTTGGAACAAACCAAGGGGATGCCAAACCTGATGACGAATTACTCCTTTGGTGGTGGTGGTATCTTCTCATCTTCATCTGTCTTCCAGAGTAAAGGCTTCCCATGAACAAAGGACATCGTGGTTTCCAACATCCTGAAACTCGCAGCAGCACTTATGCGTTTAAATCTAGCCTCATACTCACAGTTTTGATTTTGAACGTCATAGAACTGTGCTTGTAGTTTGTTGGTTGTTTGGCAAAGTGAAAGGACTTCGTCTTTGAGTTCAGTAGTCTCCTTTTGGTGCTCGACGATGAGTTCGGAACAAATCTTATGGATGATGTCCACTTTGCGCTCCGCCATCTTCCTGTACCTAAAGACTTCTTACTCCAGTGCTTCCATCCTGTCCTCCAGACTTCCTTTACCTTTAGGGCCTTGAACCTCTTTAATCCGGACCTCCCCACCTTCGAGCAACAACTCCTAGGGATGAATCTTCAATTCTCTCATGTATGGGTTGATAATATCTTCTAAGGAACCTCCCTTGGATGATCCAGAGGAAGACATTGTGGCTCCAAATCTGGGATTCTAACTGGCAGAAACAGATCGAAACAAAAACACGACGAAAACACGATATACGAACCTCAGGGGATCCGAGGGGTTATATATTACGAAGTTTCATATCAAAAGGAAGGTACTGAGAGAAAACGGGTCGGAGACGGAGTCCTGGGTGGCCTCACCACCTGGTGGCACGGCCAGGGGTGGGCCCGTGCCATGGGGTGGTGTGGGCCACCCCGGCTCCGGTTTCGTCCCTTTTTCGCTTCGTACCTCTCCTTATTGACTGAAAACTGCAAAAATATAGTTGGATTGTATTTTCGCGGAACTTTTCTTACCAGAACTGTTACCTAGTTGGAAACGGACTCTACAGATCTCTGAATTTGGTCCTTAATGAATTTCTCTAGAGTTATAACTTGAAAGGCATCAACATCTTCATTGTAAGAATCTCCAGCAATATAGTGTTTGAGTCGCTGTCCATTCACTACTTGTGTAGTATTATCTTTTAGAGAGGAAATTTTTATTGCTCCTGAACGGTATACTTCTTCAATGATAAAAGGTCCTTCCCATTTTGATAGTAGCTTACCTGCAAAAAATCTGAGACAAGACCTATACAATAGAACTTTCTCACCAACATGAAACTCTCTCTTAAGTATTCGCTTATCACACCATCTTTTAACTTTTTCCTTAAAGAGCCTAGCATTCTCATAGGCTTCACTCCTCCATTCATCTAAAGAACTCAAGTCAAACAATCTTTTCTCACCAGCGAGCTTACAATCTATATTTAGTTCTTTAACTGCCCAGTAAGCTTTGTGTTCTAATTCTAAGGGTAGGTGGCAAGCTTTCCCATAAACCATTTTATAAGGAGACATTCCCATAGGATTTTTGTAAGCCGTTCTATAAGCCCATAAAGCATCATTCAACTTCTTAGCCCAGTTTTTTCTAGACCTATTAACAGTCTTTTGCAAGATAGATTTAATTTCTCTATTTGATAACTCTACTTGCCCGCTAGTTTGGGGGTGATAAGCTGAAGTAATTCTATGATTAACATCATACTTAGCAAGGGTCTTTCTAAAACCGCCATGAATGAAATGAGAACCCCCATCAGTCATGAGATACCTAGGCACTCCAAACCTAGGAAAGATAACGTCCTTAAGAATTTTTAGAGAGGTTTCCCCGTCAACACTTTTCGTAGGAATGGCTTCTACCCACTTAGTAACATAATCAACGGCGACAAGAATATGAGTGTAACCCTTCGAAGGAGGGAAAGGACCCATAAAGTCGAATCCCCAACAATCAAAAGGTTCAATAACTAGAGAGTAGTTCATAGGCATTTCATTGCATCTAGAAATATTACCAACACGCTGACATTCATCACAAGATAAAACAAATTTTCTTGCATCTTTAAAAGGGTAGGCCAGTAGAAACCTGATTGTAGTACCTTTTGTGCAGTTCTATCTCCTGCATGATGTCCTCCATAGGCACTACCATGACATTTATGCAATATCTCCTTTTGTTCATGTTCTGGAACACATCTTCGCATAAAACCATCAACTCCTTCTTTGTATAAGTGTGGGTCATCCCAAAAATAATGCCTCAAATCATAGAAGAACTTTCTTCTTTGTTGAGCTATAAAAGTTGGAGGCAAATACTTGGAGACAATAAAGTTAGCATAATCAGCATACCAAGGGCTTCTCATGAGCTCACCCTCATCATGCTTAACTGTTCATTTGGGAAACTATCATTGACAGGCATAGGATCAAAATAGATGTTTTCCAAACGAGATAAATTATCAGCTACCGGGTTTTCAGCACCCTTCCTATCCACTATGTGTAGATCAAACTCTTGTAAAAGTAGTACCCATCTAATAAGCCTAGGCTTAGCGTCCTTCTTCGTCATAAGATATTTAATAGCAGCATGATCAGTATGAATGGTTACTTTTGAGTCCACAATATAGGGCCTAAACTTATCACAGGCAAAAACAACAGCTAGAAATTCATTTTCAGTAGTGGCATAATTCCTTTGAGCAACGTCTAGGGTCTTACTAGCATAATGGATAACGTTTAACTTTTTATCAATACATTGCCCAAAGACAGCCCCTACAGCAAAATCACTAGCATCACACATTATTTCAAAGGGTAAACTCCAATCCGGTGGTTGAACAATTGGGGCTGTAGTTAAAGCCTTCTTAAGAGTTTCAAAAGCCTCCCTACAATCATCATCAAAAACGAAGGGTACATCCTTTTGAAGAAGATTAGTGAGAGGTTTTGATATCCTAGAGAAGTCTTTAATAAATCTCCTATAGAAACCAGCGTGACCAAGGATACTACGAATACCTTTGATGTCTCTTGGACATGGCATCTTCTCAATTGCCTCAACCTTAGCTCTATCAACTTCTATGCCTCTTTCAGAAACTTTATGCCCAAGAACAATCCCTTCATTAACCATGAAGTGGCATTTCTCCCAATTAAGAACAAGATTAGTTTCTTCACATCTCTGCAAAACTTTATCAAGGTTGTGCAGACAATTATCAAAAGAAGTTCCATAGACAGAAAAGTCATCCATGAACACTTCTACAATTTCCTCACAAAAACCATGAAAGATAGCAGACATGCACCTTTGGAAAGTAGCAGGAGCATTACATAAACCAAAAGGCATACGTCTATAAGCATAAGTTCCATAAGGGCAAGTAAAAGTAGTTTTTTCTTGATCTTGTTGTTTAACAGCAATTTGAGAGAAACCAGAATAACCATCAAGAAAAATAAAATGGGTCTTTTTAGACAATCTTTCCAACATTTGATCAATAAAAGGAAGCGGGTAGTGATCTTTCTTAGTAACTTTATTGACTTTCCTAAAATCGATGCACATCCTATAGCCTACCACTATTCTTTGAGGAATAAGCTCATCATTATCATTAGGGACAACGTTAATACCTCCCTTTTTAGGAACACAATGAACAGGACTAACCCATTCACTATCAGCAATAGGGTAAATAATACCAGCATCCAGGAGTTTCAATACCTCATTCCTTACCACTTCCTTCATCTTAGGATTTAAACGTCTTTGTTGCTCCACTACCGGCTTCGCATCTGGTTCTATGTTGATAGAGTGTTGACATATAGTAGGTGAAATCCCTTTCAAATCATCCAGAGTGTAGCCCATAGCTCCTCAGTGTTTCTTCAAGACTTCCAATAACCTTTCTTCTTCCGTCCCTAAAAGTTTAGCGCTAACAATAACAAGATATATCTTTTTATTATCAATATAGGCATATTTAAGATCATCAGGGAGAGGTTTTAGATCGAAAACCGGATCCTTTTTAGGTGGCATCGTGGTACCCAAGTCTTCTACAGGCAAGTCATGCTTAAGCAACCTGGGTTGATGACGGAGGATCTCGTCAATCTCATTCCTTTCTTCCATGAAGATCTCACTTTCGTGATCTTCCATAAATTGCTGCAAAGCATTGTTAGGAGCAAGAGAGATAGAAGCAAGTTGTTCAACTCTAAAATCCTCATTATGGGTTTCCTCTTCGCAAGGTTCTTTAGTAAATTTAGAAAAATTAAACTCATAAGATTCCCCATCAAACTTAGTCAAGATTTTCTCCCTCTTACAATCAATAATAGCTCCACAAGTACTCAAGAAAGGTCTACCAAAAATGATAGGATAAGTTTTACTAGCAGCTGAACCAAGTACTAGAAAATCAGTAGGGTACTTAATCTTACCACAAAGAACTTCGACGTCTCGCACAATACCAATTGGAGAGATGGTCTCTCTATTAGCAAGGTGAATAACCACATCAATCTCTTCCAACTCGCAAGGACTGATCTCATGCATAATTTCTCTGTAAAGCTCATAAGGAATAGCACTGGAACTTGCACCAATATCACATAAACCATAGTAGCAATGATCACCAATTCTAACAGAAAGCACAGGAACACTAGCCTTTTTAGTTCTATTGGGATGTGAAACTATATTAGAAGCATCCTCACAAAAGACTATGTGCCCATCTTCTACGCTTTTAGTGACAAGGTCTTTCACAATTGCTACCACAGGTTCAATGCTTATTTGTTCATCAGGTTTTACAGTTCTCTTTTCACTTTTAGTGATTACATTAGTTATCATAGGATGATCCTTTACCTTATCTGGGAAGGGAATCTTCTCGATATAAGGTTCAGGTAAGATATGATCAATAATGCAACACTCAAAGTCTAACAGAACACGATCAACAATATATTTATAAGGTGCATGGTACTTATTCCATCCCCTTTTTGGAATTTCAATATAAGAAGCAAAAGCTCTAAAGCAATTCGTAATAACTTGCAAATCAAGACCATAAACATTACTAATATTTTGAAAGTCATCAGTTCCCATAAAAGATTCAATGCATTCATAATCATAATTTATACCTGACTTTCTACCTTTGTCATTCTCCCAAGCTTCAACATTGTCTTGAATACGGTCCAGAAGATCCCATTTAGCTTCTTCTTCCATACGAGTGAATGATCCAGCACAAGAAGCATCCAATAAATCCTTATCATGTAGAGGGAGCCTTACATAAAAGTTATTGATAATAATATTGTTGGGGAGCTCATGAATGGGACATTTGAGCATTAGTAACTTCAATCTCCCCCAAGCTTGAGCTGTACTCTCTCCATCAAGAGGCCAAAAGTTGTATATTTGATTCCGATCTTTATGAATCTCACTAGGAGGATAAAACTTTGAATAAAAGAGAGGCACTATTTCCTCCCATTCCAGAGCTTGACCATTCTTCAGCAGCTTATACCATTCCTCAGCTATTCCTTTCAGTGATAATGAGAATAACTTCTTCTTAACTTGATCTGTAGTAATACCTGCACACTTGAACAACCCGCATAATTCGTGTATAAAGAGTAAATGATCACCGGGATGGACAGTTCCATCCCCAACATAATAGTTATCCATAACATGATCAATAATTCTTGTAGGTATTTTGAAAACATCTTTCTCAGCAGGTGGTGGCTTATCTACTACCTTAGTAGTGGTAGTAGCATTACCAAATAAGAAACTCAGCGAATTATCCATAACGAAAATAAAGCAACTAGCAGAAGTAAACAATACTCACAGTAGAAGTTTCCTTTACAAGTTCCACTCTCCAATAGCGCTTCACCCCCCGGCAACGGCGCCAAAAAATAGTCTTGATGACCCACAAGTATAGGGGGTGTATCGCAGTATTTTCGATAAGTAAGAGTGTCGAACCCAACGAGGAGCGTATTTGGCTAGTGGTATGATTCAGGAATTCTCTGCAAATACTTAGCAAACGGATTTTTAGGGGTTTTCGATAAAGCAAGTAAACAAAGTACGAGTAAACAAAAGATAGTAAGAATGAATGCAGCAAGTGGCCCAATCCTTTATGCAGCAAAGGACAAGCCGGTTGTATTTCTATAGATGACCAAATGTTCTCGAGGACACATGGGAAGACTGTCAAGTGCTTTCACTTCATATAGTCGATTAATCTTCTCTAGCTTGCTAAGTGTTGTGTGGGTGAACCTGTGCTAATGTACTGCCCCATCCAAGACTAAATACATACTTGTGATTAAACCCCCTTGCAAACATCTATAAGTACAAGAAAGTAATTAAGGTAGAAACCTAACCACAGCTTTAAACTCTAAGACCCTTACGTCCCTTGTGCAATGGTTTCCTAACGGGGGTTCAGGTTTCTATCACTCCGGCAACCCCTACGATTAGTAGCCAAATACACAATGAATTCCCCTAGGCCCATATAGGTGAAGTGTCATGTAGTAGATGTTCACATGACACCACTAGAAGAAGTACACCACAACTTAAATAACAATCTATTGAATCTTTCTCAACATAACTCCACTACTAACAACAAGACTTCTCCCATGTCCTCAAGAACAAAACAAACTACTCACAAGACATCATATGGACAATGAACAGAGATGGAATAATGATGTATAACAATCTGAACATAAACAATAATTCAATGTTTCACTCAATAGCATCAACTACAAAGAGTAATCAACACCGGGAAAGTTTCCCCTATGAACTATGCAAAATTCAACGCAATTGTTACAACAATATGGAGATGGTGATGATGGTGATGATGGTGATGATGGTGGTGGTGATGATGATGATGATCCCGATGAAGTCCAGCTTGATGATGGTGTTGATGGCGACGATCTCCCCTCTCCGGGAAGGAATTCCCCCGGCAGAAATCTGTCCGCCGGAGAGATCTTTCTCTCTCGGTGTTTTCCGCCCCGCAGAGGCGGCGGAATCTTTTTGTGGTTGCTCCCCGAGTCTTAGGGTTTTGGGAGGTTGATATACGCCAGAGGGGAGAGGCTGGAGTGGGCCAGGGTGGCCACACCACTCCTTGGCGCGGCCTAGGCTTGCCCGCGCCACGGGGTGGTGTGGGCCCCTGTGGCCCACCTCCACTCCATCTTCTGGCATCCTGAGTCTTCTGCAAAAATAGGATTTTCCGTATATTTTCCCGGATTTTCTGATCTTCGCGAATTTTGCCTCCAAACAGCACCTTTTCCATCAGAATCCTGACTGTGGCGGTTCATGCTCCAAAAGTCATCAACCATGTAAAAATAGATGAAATAACATAAGTATCACCTCTCAATACGAAATATATCAATGAATAATAGTGAATTAAGACATAGAATAGTGATGCAAAATGGACGTATCACCTGGCAATTCATCTGGGAATACGTCGGGGTATTCATAGACTACTCTTACTTGGTCTATGGTGGGTAGGGCTAGACTCTTGTTGCACTTTAATTGGCGAGGTAAGGTTTCAGAGATATGTTCTACTGTTACTCCAGAACTACTGGTCATGGTGATGGCTTTCTTAGCACAGTCTATCAGTCCTTTATGCCTTGACATCCAGTCCATACCTAGTACTACTTCTAATCCTTTGGTTCCAAGTGCTATTAGGTTGGCATCAAAATCTATCCCATGTATTCTGATAGGTACCACTTTGCAAATTTTTCTAGCTTTTGTAGTTGAACCGGGGATTTGAACTATCATGACATGCTTCAAGTTGGTTGGGTGAATCTTACTAGTGCATGCAAATTCTTCAGTGACAAATGAATGCGATGCTCCCGAATCAAACAATACTCTTGCTAAAACTGAGTTGACATAAAACATACCCAACACTACATCTGGCGCTTCTTGTGCTTCTTCTGCGTTCATGTGGAAGAGACGACTGTTGCGGTTGTGAGGGTTCCCTAGGGAAAACCTTCTTCCTGGTTGAACACGACGCTGCTGCTGAGCTGGGGCATTCACATTGGCATTGGTTGCAGTCTTCTTGGGACACTCATTGGAGTAGTGACCCTTCACTCCACACTCGAAACAAGTGATCTAGGACTTGTCCTTGGCTGCGACAGGCACAACATTGCTGCCAGTTTGGGGTGCAGTGTTGTTGTTGTTGTTGTTGCTCTTGGGAGGTGCACGGTTGAAATTGTTGGCGTTGCCGGAGTGGTTGTTGTTTCCTCCGGACTTCACATTGCCTCCGCTATGGTTGGGGTAGCTTGGGCGAGAAATTGGGGGTCGGTTGTTCCTTGGTGCATATCCTGGTGAGGGGTTGGGACAGTACTTCTGGTGACTGCTGGATCCTGATTGCTGCATCATACGACATTTGTGGTTGTCGTTTGCCTGATTAATCTTCCCTTCCATCTGAATGGCAGAGTCGACTAGCTCTTCGAGATCCTGAAAACGGATGTTGACGAGGACAGTCTGCATCTCGTCATGCAGACCGTTCAGGAATCTCTCCTTCTTCTTTGCCTCCGTGTTGATCTGATCAGGTGCATATCTGACAAGTGACAGGAATCTGTCATGGTATTCTACCACAGTCATTCTTCCTTGCTTCAATTCGCGGAATTCATCTCTCATCCTATTGACTAGACCTTGCGGCACGTGGGTGCGGCTGAACTTGACTTTGAATGCTTCCCATGTCATAACCTGACCATGGTTCATATTGCGGATACTATTCCACCAAGCTCTTGCATCTCCCGCCAGATAGCGGGTGGCAAAGAGAACTTTCTCATTTTCATCAACTCCTGCAACTTCGAGGTTGTTTTCCATCGTCTGCAACCAGTCATCCGCATCTAATGGGTTTTCAGATTGGTTGAAGATTGGGGGATTGGTATTCTGAAATTTTTTGAGTTTGGATCCATGGTGATCCTGATTTCCATGCCCTTTGTTGTTGAGAGCCATCTGGGCGATCTGCTACAATGTTGCTAAGTTGGCTTGACGTTTTGTACTGCTTGCTTCACGGTCTGCGATGAGGTTCTGCAAGATCTGCAGCATCGGGTCTTATGACTAGCTGCTCCCTCCTTGGTTTCCATGAGTCATCTGAAGATTGAGGTAGATAAAGGGGTAAGAGGGAAATTCTAAGGTTCATGGTTTTGGTTCCAAAGCTAAAACTTTGAGTTAGACTCAGGTTTTTCAACTAACTCCATTTCATTCATGCAAACAAACACACGATACAACACACACCACAACAAACAAAGGAAAACAGATGGTTTGAAGAACCATTCTGCAAGCTACGATACAGTGGGACCGATACATATCATGCTACGACAGTGCTCTAGTGCATCTACTCATCGTCGATGAAGTCGGAGTCCTCATTGTCAGTGTAGAAGTCCACAGCATCCTCCTCTAGAAAGTCATCATTGTTGCTGAGGTAAGAATCCATGTCTCCCTAGATGTCTTCACCCTCATCTTCTTCTTCCTTGGCGGCAAGCTGAGCTTCCTGCTCCTTGACGGTCTTCTCGAGGTCAGCCACCTTCTTGCAAAGATGGGCGATGGTGCGATCCTTCTTGGCACGCTGGCGGTGAAGAGACTGGCGATCCTGGACGAGCAGTGCAAAAGTCTAGGCCTTCTGGTCGGCAATGGCAGGGTTCTGGTTAGCTAGCTCCCTGGCATTGTCCAGTTCCTGCTGTCTGCCGTGTAGCAAGAAGTCAAGATTCTCCACTTGACGCCTCAACTCTGGGTGACTTGGCATCTCCATCGGCATTCCCATGAAGTCACGTCTTGCATAGTGAGCAAAACGGGTTCCTTGGATTTTGTTGACGCTGAGGGCACATAGACGTGCGAGAGCTTCATGCATTGCCCTGGCTAATCCATCTAGCCAGTTGTTCTCTCTCACGGAGAACTAAATTCTCCCAGACGTTGGTGCTTCAATGCTTCCTCTAAGATTAGCGGTGACTAGCCACTGTAGGTCTCCTCCTAGGGGTCTTGGAAGTTGAGCTCCAAGAAACTCCGGATGTGGGTGTCCCAATAACTCCGACAGTGAATCCAGATCCCTCTCGAAGATCAGCTGACCTCCGTTTCCCAACTGGTAAAACTTGCTGAACTGAGTCTCCATCTACAAGAATTAAGGATGAGGAAATTAGTGAAGTGATCAAGTGTGTCAAATTTTAAGTAATAATGTAAGAATTTTGAGGAACATGAATTTTGAGAAAGAAAGAATCCCCAAGGATAAGAGAGGAGATAGTTTTTCGTAAATACTCACTTTGGTTTTGAAACTAAGTTGTTGTTCTGACGTCCATTCTAACTAGGGTCTCCTATGGTCAGGATGGCTCTGATACCAACTTGTCAACACCCGGATTTTTAATCCCAGATGCCCATTATGCCATACCTCGCAATCCCAGGATTGCCATTTTTGCGAGACATAACGGATTGGATATCACAGCACATCATCCATTACAAACCATACATAAGGTCTTACACAAATAAGGATCTCATGATCCAGTCTTAATACAACAAGCAGCGGAAATAAAAGATAAGCGTAGCGATGGGTTCCATCTTCAGGGGCACGGGCAATGCTGGCGAAGGTAGATAGTCCTAGTTATCATAGTCGTCCTGCTGGCCATCATCTTGGTAGTCTCCTTCATAGTCTGGCCATGAGAATAGCCATGGACAAAAGCCATGAGTACTCTTTAAGTACTCGCAAACTACCACTGACAAGTAGTATAATGCTAAGTTAAAGTGCTAAATCTAAGTTTAATTATAAGGTTAAGTTTGAAACCTAAGCTGAGTTCTGAAGCAAAGAAAGATAAAACAAAGTTCTAGAATCACTTAAGTTGGGAAGCTATTTTCATAAACACGGCCCTATTGTGGTCAAGTCAAGATTCATCATTCATTTCATAAGTTGTTTGGAAAACATCTGACAACGAAACAGTATGGCCATTCCAACTGTCCATAACCGTGGACGCGTCTATTCGAATAGTTTGACACTCTGCAGAGGTGGTACACTTTCACCACAAGATTCGATACATCTGTCAGGGATAACCCTGAATCATCATAATTAGTATGCAGATAATCAAACATAACCTTCCCTTTACACACCCTAGTATAAGCACCTCTCCTATGAGCATGGCCTCCCAACCATGACCATCAGTCATCTTGGGCACTGCATAGGTGGACAACATTGAGAGGTAGCCTCAGCTCAAACCTCTCCTGCGAGAGAACTAATACTAATGCATATAACTTCCGGCTAAGCCTTACCCAATTCAGGTAGTGTGGTTGTACGGTAAATTTGGAATGGTATCGCATCCGAATCCAACCATCAGTTTTATAAAAGGGCTAAGGCTCATGCCTCAACATTTTCATCATCATAAACCATTTGTGTTTCTCAACACATGTCAAAACATCTCAATAGAATGACTCATCATTCCAAGGTTTTCCATAATTCATTTTCACCAAGTGTTCCCATCTAAGTGACTCAAGTTTTTGATCTACTCTAAACTACTAAGTTAAGAGTGTTCACTAAGGTGGAAAATGGTGGGATCAATCTCATGCCATAGAATGACATCTAAAGGGTTCTAAATAGGTCAAGTTTTATACTTTTTATGCTACCTTCAAAACAAGTAAAGAACTTTGGGTAAAGTAAAGGAAGTAAAGCTTGAAACTAAGACTTGGATGAAATACTAGTCAAGGTAGTATAACTCAAGCATGCCTAAAGCATCTTTGCTAAACCATCTAGTTCAATCCTAGCTTGCTAAGCATTATACTTGCAAGTGTTAGCTTGCCTTGGTTGGTGAAGTGGTTGAAGTTTTCTTCGTCTTCTTCTTGGTAGAACTCCTCCTCCTCGTAAGCTTGGTCGGTACTATCTTCTATAAATGCATACGGAGTACACAATCACCACACAATACTTAACTAGTTTACTTAGTACTCTAAGGCACACAATTGATGATCTATTATCATCACAAGCATCACAAGTTTTAATCCATAGTTTCCTTCTTTTTATTTTAGAAAAGTAATTTCTACTCATTGAAGAATTAACTAAGATTTAATATTCACCACTTAAAATATGGGATCATGTGGCACATGTCATCACCACATATTCTAACATGTGGGAATGCAATTTAAGGGTTGGATCAAAATTACTTTGGTTTAAGTTCATTATTTAATGATTTAAAGTGACTAGAAATGCCTATATAGCATTATTTTGGTACTAGTCCAAAGTCACGGCATGTAAACCTTGATATTATTACATATTCAGATAGGCATGATGAAATGTGATTTTTGAGAGTTGTAATCAACTCAAAATCTATCTTGGTTGATTTTATAAAAATGTTGCAAGGTGCAAATGCTTCTTTTTTATTATTTTTACTAGGAGAGATCTATAACTCTAATTGAATTAAATCCAACGGGTTTGGATAGATCATTTCAATACCTTTCAGACAAAATTGGTTTCATGCAATTTGGAGTTGTAAATCTCTCTGAATTGATTTTCTAACTGGGTCGCGCGGGAAACTCTAACTTGCAGACGAGTGTCACTCCTTGCATGGGGCTCAACTATTGGGGGTCCACCAGCGACTCATCTTGCGCCAATGCAGGCAATGTGGGATGCTAGATTAGAGTAGGGATCAACGGCTGTGGCTTGTCGTCAACGACGGACCTGTCGCCGGCGAGCTCGAACCCTAGCGGCTTAGTGGGGGTGCATAGGGGGCGTACCAGGGATCCAACAACAACGGCAAGGCGGGCAAACAGACTGGTGGTCGACGGCGAGCTCAGGGACGGTCGAGGCATCTCCGGGGGTGGTCGCAATCAGCGGCGCCCTTCTCCTCCAGAGGCGGCCTGCTCCGGTGCAATTCCGGCGAACTGCTGCTCCCCTTCCTCCGGCTAGAGGTGTGGGATGATCAGTGAGGTGAGGAGAGTGGAGTGGTGTGCTTCAAATGGCTAGGGGTCCCCTCCTTTTATAGGCTCGACGGCGAGACCGAGAGGGATGGGCAGGCGACGGTGGCGACATGGCTATGGGCGGCTAGCAGCATGGCTGAGGGTGGTGATCGACGGGCGGTCTCCTGGCGGTGCTCTAGGAACTTAATGCAGGCGTAGGGGTGGTGGTATACGGTCGGGGGCAGCTGGCGCTCCGAGCGGCAGAGGCGGCGGTGTCCACTGCGAGCGGTGGCTGTGGTGTGTTGGGCGGTGAACGGGCATGTCCGGCGTGTTCCCTGGGTCGCGGCGGAGCGGTGGGCGTGGGCTGCGGTCGAGCGGCGGCTTGTGCACGCGTGCCGGGTGCGGCGCTCTGGCTCGTGCTCGGCATGGCGTGGTGGCACTGGGCGTGGGGATTACTCGGTGGTCCACGACTAGGCCTGGCTCAGGGAGGGGACAGTGAGCAGAGGTGAGGTTCTGGCTACCTCCTAGACATGGCGAGAGAGGGGAGGTGGTCTGCTGCAGTGGGGCAAGGGGTGGCCGGCGAGTTGGTGCTCGGCATGGGCTTGCACTACCACTAGGGTGGTAGGAGAGGGGGTTTAAAAGCTGTGGTTAGATCATTTGGGGATAGAGGGAGGTTTTTAAGGGAATTTGGGTGCAAAACCCTGTTGCAAATAGTTAGCTAGGTTTAGAGTTTAACCCTGCCTGCCAAGTGTTTGATTAAATGGCCGCAAGAAATAAACTTTTAAATTTTGAAAAGATTTTTGGTGGGTTTGCTAGGCATAAGCTTGGGACTCTGTGGTTGCATGGGTTTTGAAAATTGAGCTTGTTTGAGTGGTTTTTGAATTAGTGGGATCTTCCCATATGAAATATATTCCATTTTAAACTATCATTTAAAATTAGCATTTGAATGGTTTTAGCAGATCACAAAGTGGGCCTTGGTACCTCATCATGTGTACTAGCAAGGGGTGCAAAGATTCAGAATTATTTCTGTTGGGAAATGAGTGCTAGGAACACTCAAAGTAGTGTAGTGGATTAAAATGGCCAAAATGACCATTCACTTCAATTATTCATTTTGAATTGTTTTTCTTTGGGAAAAGTTTGGGAATGATTTAGATGATGTTTACTTCACCTAAGAAACATTTTACAAGCAAAGAATCACAGAACCATGGCAATTCAAATCAACTCCTAATTCAAATGCACCTACACATGAATGCTTTCATATTTTTAAATGGAAAAGTTTTTGTTAACCCTAATTTTGATGATTTGGATCTTAATAAGCTTGGATTAAAGTTTTGGGATGTTGCATGACTCCTCACCTCCCCCATTCATGTGGTGGTAACCCCTCCACATTAAAATGCCTCTTCACATTCCCCTTTAAAGTCCCTACTTTAAATGCATTAAAATTCTCCAAGTTTAATGCTCTCTCATTTAATAAAACTCTTTTATTAAATTTATTCAGAATTTTGTTAATTACTTTAATTAACAAACATTCACATATAAGTCCTTGCAATATTTCAATATCACATGCAGAACCACTTTCTGCAATTTCACCCGAAACAATTTCCGGTTTCTATCGAAACAATTCCTGCGCTTTGCAATTCTTTCGTCTGAAATATATGTGCTCCAAAATGGTGTCCAGTAACTCTTAAGTGTGTCACCCTATGGTTCGCGAATAATGCAGACATGATTGAGACTCCTCTCAGATCAATAATCAGAAGCGGGACCTGGAGATCCATACTGACTCCTGCATATTCAACGATGACTTCTGTGATCATGAGAACCTTTAACACTTGCAACTAAATCCCTTTGTCTTGTGATATATTACATGTCCGAGATTCGATCATCGGTATCTCCATACCTAATTTTAACTCGTTGCCGACATGCACTCTTTTCTTGTTCCCGTGATATAACATTCTAGTGATCACATCACTTGCTTGCAAGCTATCGTAATGTGATATCACCGAGAGGGCCCAGAGTATATCTATCCGTCATCGGGATTGACAAATTCCACTATTGATCCATGAGCCTCAACATAACACCTTCGTAGCACTGAACCCATCTTTATAGTCACCCTATTATGGTGTGACGTTTGATGTTATCAAGATACTCTTCAGGTGTTAGTAATTAACATGATCTCATGGTCTAAGGATAAAGATTACTTCGTATGATTTTATAGCAATATAAACATAATGACTTGATCGTAATGCTATACTTCGGATGAATGTTCATCACATCATTGAACTAATGTTGTGACCTTGTTATCAACAACATCCAATGTCCATGATCAGGAAACCTTGATCATCTTGTTAATCAACAAGCTAGTCTATAAGAGAGGCATAACTAGGAACCCTTTTTGTTTATTAAACACACATGTATTGATGTTTCCGATCAATACAATTCTAGCATGTAAAATAAACATTTATCATAAACATGGAATAAGATAATAACCACTTTATTATTGCCTCTCGGGCATATTCCCTTCAGTTCATTACTAAACTTGGCGTGGTTCCCAGTGCGTTGGACCCGATGGCCATCTACTGTGACAACACAAGTGCCATAGCTAATGCACATGAGCCAAGGTCACATAGCAAGCTGAAGCACATCAAGCTACGTTTCCATGCTATTCGCGAGTATGTCCGAGATGGTGACATAAAGATTTGCAAAGTACACACTGATCTGAATGTGGCAGATCCGTTGACTAAACCTCTCCCTAGAGCAAAGCATGACCAACACTAGAACGCCATGGGTGTTAGGTATATTACCATGTAATCTAGATTATTGAATCTAGTGCAAGTGGGAGACTGTTGGAGATATGCCCAAGAGGCAATAATAAAAGTGGTTATTATTATATCTTTGTGTTTATGATGAATGTTTACATCCCATGCTATAATTGTATTATAAGGAAACACTAATACATGTGTGTTTTGTAAACATAAAAGAGTCCCTAGTAAGCCTCTTGTTGAACTAGCTTGTTGATTAGTAGATGATCATGGTTTCCCGATCATGGACATTGGATGTCATTAATAACAAGGTTATATCATTAGGAGAATGATGTGATGGACACACACCGGGCAATAAACATGGAATAAGATAATAACCACTTTATTATTGCCTCTCGGGCATATTCCCTTCAGTCTCCCACTTGCACTAGAGTCAATAATCTAGTTCGAAAAACTTTCCGTATTGAACACCTATGGCTTTCTGGTGTTGCATATACGTGATTTCTAGTGGTTAACATAATCTTCAGCTCTGACAGTGTCAGGTCCGTGTGTATTTGCATGTCTTTGCGTCTCTACGCATCACTGATTCTCAAATGAGATGGCATTGTATAAATTTGGTCCTTTGGTGAGACCTTTAGTTCGTTTGAGTTAAAATATGTTGATATTATTGTCATACAATATATCTTCATAGTATTAGCCCACTTTGAACCACACCTAGTTTGATAACAAACTACTTAACACAAAGGCCCTCCTTTGCTGCTACTATAGCAGTTATATACTTAGCCTTTTGTTGTAGTATCCGTCACAATGTCTCAACTTTGGAACTCATCCAAATCCATCATGGAACATCCTTTCCATTACATTGTGCCACCCATAGTCTAAATGGAGATAAATTTAATTTGTATCTTGTGACAAAACTAGTATCAATGTAACACTTTACAATGAACTACCTTTAATTATTTGTCACTTATACATGATATATTCTTAGTTCTTCCAAAGCTCATAAGAATATCTTTACTATCGTCCAATGATCATCTTATGAATCATTCTGGTATGTGCTCATAACATTTAGAGCATAGGACATTTTGGATATATACATATCATGGTATAATCGATCAAAATCTTCATGTGATTTTACTCACCACGTGTTGAAACACTTGAATCTTGATACAATTCTTTCCATGCAGCAAGAACCTTTCTTGTTGTTTCCATATTGAACCCTTTCAATATCTCATATATGTATAAGCACAACCATATTAGCGCCTCAATCTATCCATATAGATACTGATGCCTAATATTCCGGTTTTGCCCAAGTCTTTCATCAAAATCTTATTTTAATGAAATTCTTAACTTGTGTCAATACAAGATACATCATTTCCAATCAACAATATGTCCTCTACATAATGTATTAGAAATATGTCTCGGCGCTCCCACTTAATTTCTTGCAAATGCAAGCATCTTCATCATCTCCGATGAATTTAAACTCTTTTAACAGTTTCATCATGGTGAAGATTCCAACTCCGCTATGCTTACTTCAACTATTGAAGTTTGCATGCCCTTTTAGCACCCTTTGAATTAACAAAACCCTTCGGACCATGTCATGTACACGTCCTAGGTAACCGTTCTATTAGAAGAACCTTGTTTTGTTTATTCAACTACCATACATCAAATTATATGTAGTGGTTGCTACATTAATCCGTCAAGACTAAATATCGCCATGAAAGATGAAATCTTGTCATAGTCAACTCCTTGAACATTGTGGTAAACTTCTTTCCGACATGTCGACTATTTCATAGATGTTAAACATCCATGTCTATTTCTTTATAGACCCAAATACGATCGATAGGCTTCACGCTTTCTGGAGGGTCTTCCAAGTTCAGAAACTTGATTTCTCGTGTATGGATACTATCACGGATTCTATGACTTCTAGTAATTTTATGGAGTCAGGGCCCATCATCGCTTCTTTGCATGTAGTCGGTTCATCATTGTCAAAACAATAACGACTTGCTTATCAAATCACACTATTTGATTCTTACCGACCCACACGGTTCAATTGGAACTCTAATCTCCGAGATCACAACCTTTGTAATCACGGGAGCCATGAGCATTGTGGCTGCCACCGGGACACTCTCCGGCGTTGCGCTACTTAGCACATATAGCTAAAGTTCAACAACCTTATCAAAGTTCTATTGTCCTCCCACTTAACTTTTTGCGAAAAATTCCTTCTCAAGAAACTTGACGTTCCAAGTAACAAACTCTTTTGTCCTCGGTGTTATGGAGAAATTCCCAACAAATTCTTTGGGATAACCTACAAAGACGTGCTTATCCGACTTTGGATGTAAACATTTTACTTATGCATAGCATACCAAAATTTAAGAAAAGACAATTCGGGTTTTATCCCAAACCATAACTTATATGGTGTCATTTCAACGGATCATGGTGGTGCTCTTTTCAGTGTAAAAGCGGTAGTCACTAAAGCTTCAATCCTTAAAACATAATGGCAGTTTTATAAATGACACCTTTGAGCTTACCATGTCAAACAAGGTTTGATTTGATCTCTCGAACATACCATACTCCTGTGGTTTATCGAGAAATGCAAATTCATGGAACAATTCCTGAAATCTTAGTTGTTTTGCTAAAACTGTAACTCAAATATCTTCCTTTATGACCAAATCATAAACTCTTTTATTTTCTTGTTACAATGATTTTTCGCTTCATCTTGAAAGTCTTTAAACAATTTTCAAATGTTTCATACTTCTTCCTTATTAAGTAAATATATAGATATATTCACTCAAATTTCTGGAGAAAGCATATGAAGCAAAAAGATCCATCGCATATGGCTACATACAATGGACTATATACATCAATATGTATAATATCCAATAAGTTAGTCATTTGTTCCTCTTTGGCCTATGAACGGAGTTTATCTCGAGGAAAGTTTCACAAGCGTCAATTGATCAAAATCAAACGACTCCAAAAATCCATCAACATGGAGTTTCTTCATGTTTTATTTCCAATATAATTTAAACAGCGATGTCACTTCATAAGTGATCTTTCAATCATTTGTCTTGTGACATTTTAGCAATAGTGTTTATGGATGTGATTTCTCCCACTAGACTTGTAAAAGTTCATCCATCCTTTATGGAATACGGTAATTATTTGAACAACCATTGTTCTCATAATACCGGAACAAAATAACAATTATTTAAACAAATCTTGAAGGCTAGGTTTGATGACAACGAAAAAACACAATAACACTTTATTTGTTTTCGATGAACATCATCACTTGTTCTCTTGCTAGTTACTTAGGCCATTGCAGTTCATGAATTGCGTTGTCCTGTATGACACTTCATACCAACCAATTCGGTATCCAATACCGGTATACAATACCTAAGAACCACATTGTTTAACAAGCAAGGAGTACAACCATAACATGTATATCTTCTATATACCTAAGTTGGACATCTCCAACCTTTTCTTTTCTGCCAAATATTTTATAGATTCTCTTTCAATAATTCCTTTTCTTTTGAAAGAATCTATCAACATCAATAGTGGTGTCATTCACATGACACATAGTACAAAGCGTATATAGTCAAATACTAATACCTTTGGACTTGCACTTTGAAGTGAATCACCATCATCAAATGTTTGGTGTTTTTTCAAAAATCCATTCTTTAGTAATCTTTTAGTGTAGTAAACATTTTACTTACATCTTCTATTCACCCTTATCATGAAAACTTTCATGATCAAGCTACTATAGCCTATAAGGAAGAACCGCGAGTATAATGTTAGTTTCCAAAACCTTTTGGGAGATTCGGATGCTTAGCATCTCCATCCTTCACAAATTCTCATACAATATGAGAACATATATTTTGCTAAATTATACTCTATCATAATGCAACCAAAAACATTGTTTTAGATATCACAATATCTTTCACACATGATGGTTTCTGAAACAATTTTCAGCTCCTAGATAACCTCGATATTAAAACAACTTTTGAATATCAAGAATCATGGAGGCAAAACATGATACTTTAGATACTAACATTGGAATTCTTACTCTTGATTTAATACTACTTATTAAACTTCATGGAGTAAATAGAGTTTGCTAAAAGTTTGCAATAGGACTTATAAACTTTAAATTGACATTCAAAACAATACGATACCAGTTCGTAAAGTAAATATCCAGAATTCTATATCTCTATTATCTCAATTAAAACTAAGCATAAGGTAGTGAACAGACGCCAATGACTACAACAAATTATGCAAATTCACTTTGATTTAGTTTATGACAAATTTAGTTCGACTAATCCAAATTAGAAATGAACTCTCACTCAAAAACGACATCCCTCGTGCCTTTTTGGTGATTACATGAACCAAATCCACTACACCAAGTCCGATCATCACGTGAGTCGGTGTAGCTTCAAAGGCGAGCATCAATATGGGCATCATATCAACTATATGACTCATGCTTAACCTTTCGGTCCGTGTTAGAGGCCATGTTCAGACATGCTAGGCTCGCCAAGTAAGAACCTTAGTACTCGCGTGTGTAAAACTGTCTTACACCTGTTGTATGAAAGCATAGAGTCGAGTACATCCGATCATCACGTGATGTCTCGAAACACGATCCATAGAACGGTGCATACTCAAGGAAGAACACATTTTATCTTGATATCTAAATGAGGGATCATCTTACAATGCTACCAAAAGCGCCAAACTAGCAGTATAAGATGCTAACATCTAATGTGTAAAGTGAGATGATATGGTCCATGTATTTGATCTCTATCATTTGCATCGTGGTATGATCTCTATCATTTCTTTGTGTGTAAGGCCAAGGTCTATGGAACTTACACGTTGAATGTGTTGTAAGAGTATCTATCATAGATCTACTTACAACAATACCATATCAATACACTAGCCCAGCAACGATCTAAACTAGACGTCTCTAATTTATCAATTGCAAGTTTTACGTGGCTTAGGGCTTTCGGAGATAGAACTTCTCACCTACGAACATGAACCACAACGAGGATAACTAAGTTATTAGCAACTCGTTGTAAATCAGATATTGACTATAGTAGGAGAGACAGACACCCGCCAGCCACTTATGCAAAGCAAGTTGCATGTCAGTCATGGAACCGATCTCATGTACGATGACATGTAAGGTTGGTCTGGGCCGCTTCATCCCACTATGCCACCAATATCCAAAATACATTAAAGAAGCAATAACATGATCATCATCGCCCACATATAAACATATGTGTACTACCCGTGCAAAGCACCTACGCATAGATCAGGCTCTGATACCATTGTTCGGTCCACAGCATAGAAAACAAAAAATTCCTACGATGAGAACTACACGCCAAGATCTATCTACTAGGTACAAAGCAACGGGTGGACATACATCCAACGAGAACTTACCCTCGAAGACAACGAGTTTTGTTAACGAGTAGGAACTCGTGGTTGATGTAGTCGTACACTTGCCGATCTCAAGATCGTGAGGAAGTCCGAGCGCCGCAACTCAGCAGCGCATCCGTACTCGCACACACATTCAAGCCACCAGACAACCTCCACCTCCTCGCTCCAGCGATCCAGCGGAAGCAGCAACTCCTTCCAGACGAAATGCCACCGGGAACATGTATCTCGCTAATCGGAGACCATGGGGGAATAATTCTAGAGCGGGAGAGAGATCATTCACAAGGAGGTGTGAGGAAGTAGGAGGAAGAGGGTGGACTTTTATAGGAGGAGGGGGTGCCCCTCCTTCATGGTCGGCGCATGGGGGGTGACTCCTCACCTCCCCCATTCATGTGGTGGTAACCCCTCCACATTAAAATGCCTCTTCACATTCCCCTTTAAAGTTCCTACTTTAAATGCATTAAAATTCTCCAAGTTTAATGCTCTCTCATTTAATAAAACTCTTTTATTAAATTTATTCAGAATTTTGTTAATTACTTTAATTAACAAACATTCACATATAACCCCTTGCAATATTTCAATATCACATGCAGAACCACTTTCTGCAATTTCACCCGAAACAATTTCCGGTTTCTATCGAAACAATTCATGCGCTTTGCAATTCTTTCGTCTGAAACATATATGCTCCAAAATGGTGTCCGGTAACTCTTAAATGTGTCACCCTACGGTTCGCGAATAATGCAGACATGATTGAGACTCCTCTCAGATCAATAATCAGAAGCGGGACCTGGAGATCCATACTGACTCCTGCAAATTCAATGATGACTTCTGTGATCGTGAGAACCTTTAACGCTTGTAACTAAATCCCTTTGTCTCGCGATATATTACATGTCCGAGATTCGATCATGGGTATCTCCATACCTAGTTGATCTCGTTGCCGACATGCACTCTTTTCTTGTTCCCGTGATATAACATTCTAGTGATCACATCACTTGCTTGCAAGCTATCTTAATGTGATATCACCGAGAGGGCCCATAGTATATCTATCCGTCATCGGGATTGACAAATTCCACTATTGATCCATGAGCCTCAACATAACACCTTCGTAGCACTGAACCCATCTTTATAGTCACCTGCACGGTGTGACGTTTGATGTTATCAAGATACTCTTCAGGTGTTAGCAATTAACATGATCTCATGGTCTAAGGATAAAGATTACTTCATATGATTTTATAGCAATATAAACATAATGACTTGATCGTAATGCTATACTTCGGATGAATGTTCATCACATCATTCAACTAATGTTGTGACCTTGTTATTAACAACATCCAATGTCCATGATCAGGAAACCTTGATCATCTTGTTAATCAACAAGCTAGTCTATAAGAGAGGCATAACTAGGAACCCTTTTTGTTTATTAAACACACATGTATTGATGTTTCCGATCAATACAATTATAGCATGCAGAATAAACATTTATCATAAACATGGAATAAGATAATAACCACTTTATTATTGCCTCTCGGGCATATTCCCTTCAGTTCAGCCTGAAGATGTCTAATTTGTCCTCATGCCATGCATTAAACATTGACATAAGGTCATATTTGATAATCTCCCAAAAAGACTGATAAAACATAAAGGATAAGCCATCAGGTCCAGGTGCCCCTTCAGCATAAGAACCAAAAACAGCTAATCTAATTTCCTCTTCAGTGAAAGAGGCTTTTAATTCTATATTTTCAGTATTACTAACTTTATCTTCTTCAGAGAAAAAGTCCTTTTTCAGCTTCACATTAGGCCTAGGTTCCCATGCAAAAAGATCTTTATAATAATCAGAAGCAACTTTAAGCATATCTTTAATCTCAGTAACTGGCCCCTCTAGGCCATCTAGAACATTAATTAGTTTCTTCCTCCTTCTCTGATTAGCTACTACATGGAAGTAAGCAGTATTCCTATCTCCTTCTAGGATATTCCTATCTCTAGATCTTTGCCTAGCTTTAGTTCCCTCTATAATCCAATATTTATGGAGTTCTCTAAAAATCTAGTCTAGCCTGCCTCTCTCTTCCTCGGAGAGCATTTGAGTCTTAGACTTAATGTCCAAGGAATCATATTCCTTCATGAGCTTATCTCTCCTAATGGAAACTTCCACATTAATATTCCAACCCTTAGATAATTGCCTAAAGTATCTAAATTTTCCTTGCCAAACATTAAGAGGATTAGAGCTATCTATTCTCAAATACCAAGCCTTAATAACTATATCTTTAAAATCTGCTCTAGTGATCCACCATTTCTCAAATTTAAATCTAGTGGGTTTGAGAACATGTTGTTCACCTAAGTCCCACACTAAAGGGGTATGATCACTTCCTATGCTAGAAAGGGCCCTAGCACTAGCCAGGGGAAAGTTCCTATCAAAATCAGTGGAGCAGAAGATTTTGTCAAGTTTACACATGACAGGGTCTTCTTGATTATTTCCCCAAGTATAAGCTCTACTTGACAGACCAATCTCCATGAGAGCCCATAGTTCTATCCAATCATTAAACTTATCTACCCATTTATAGTCTATATTCTTATTATTTTTATCAGCATGAGATCTAATTAAGTTAAAATCTCCTCCTATCATAGCTAGACCATCCCAATTAAGAAAAAGTCCATGCAGCTCAGAGATGAAGTCTTGCTTCTTCTCTTCATAAGCAGAACCATATACAGTAGTAATTATACAAACAAACTCAGTAAGTTTATTCCTAAGGACAACACTAACTGAAAAGGATATAATATCCCAGGCAACAACATCAAAGAAATCTAAGTTGACACCAACAAGTATACCACCTGGAATGCCAACAGAAGGGAGGTAATTCCAAGCAAAATTCCTATTTCCTAATAAATTCTTCAAAAAGGAATGACTGAAGCTATCTTTCTTGGTTTCCTGAAAACCAATGTAATCTACTTTTAAAGGAATAAAATTATCTTCTATGTATTTCTGCCTACCAGGAGCATTGAGACTCCTATTGTTCCAAAAAAACACTAATCATGAGACCCTCTTCTTGGGGTGCTTGCCCCGAGATCTATGTAAAACCTCTATCCATCCCTCTGCTTCTTCATCCAAATCTCTAATTTCAGATGAAGTATCAGCATGAGTGTTGGAAAAGCTAGAATCTACATTAGAACTAGTAGAACTCTCATCAGCTACCTCTACTCCTATATTATCAGAGAACATCTCTAAATCTAAGGTAGAAAGAACTGTAAAAGGGTTTGCTGACATTATACCTTTCATGGTTTTTGGGACCTCCAGGTTGTTGATTTTCTTCAAATCCACAGCTCTTTCAAGGATATTCTTGGATCTATCCACTCTGGTGCTCTGTCTAGTAGGCTGCACTGGGCCCCACTGTTTCTGCTTCTTTGGTGCCTTCTGCCTTAGGAGGGAATCATCCCTTTCCCTTACCCCCAATTCCTTGAAATTAGGCATAATTTCATTAGGTAGTTCCCCCATAGAAACCTCCATTCCCTTGCTTATGTGTCCAGCTTCTGTGCAAAGCTCATGTCTTCTGATTGGTCTTCCATCCAAAACTTCTGAATCTCTGACTCAGTATCAGGTGCCACAGGAGTTTTGTCCCAGATGAAATTTCCTTCCAAATATACAACACCTTTCTGTACCATTAACTAGAACATTGCCTTTGCACTGTAAGTTGAATCTGCTGCCATCCTAACTTTGCTAGTGCCTTGCCCTCCATTCCTAGTTGGTCCACCAGAACTTGCTTGCTGAGAAGTCAAACCACTCCCAGAAGGACCACACTGGCCCATATTTCCTCCATATACAGTAGACATGTCTTCATTCCTCTTGTTCTGATCATTCTGGTCTTCATCCAGCTGGTCTTCTTCCACTTCCACAACAGGAACAGTGGTGTCTAGGGTGAATCCCAGGTGGAACAGATGGCCATGGAAATTGAAGAGCCTACCAGCAGGAAGTTTGGAGGGTTCCTTGCACTTGATCAAGACTCTTACTTCCTTAGCATTATTTCTGAAAATACTTTGCCAATCAACATCATCCAAGATACCACAAATGAAGACCGCCTGATCTAAAGTATTCCATTCATACCACTTAGTCTATAGTCCTGTAATGATCACCCAGATTTTCTTTAGAGACTCCACTGGTTCTGGGTCATCATTCCAAGATTCTACCTTCACCCACACTCCTAGTTTTGACACTCCAAACTTTGGGTATCCAATCACCTGTTCAACCACAATATGTGGAAGGAACTTTACTAGGAAAGTGTTCTCTACACCTAATTGTCTGATCTGTTAAGGCTAGTTTGTTTTGTAAATCTTGGAGAATTCCTGAGCTAATTCATCAGCAGTTAAAGATCCCTCTTCCACCAGCACAATACCACAGTTCTTGGTAGAGGCAATAGGATTCATCACAACTTCAGGAGCCTCAATGTGATAGAACCCTAAACCTGGGGCACCATTGCCTATATACTTAGCCATTTGATGTGGCCTCTTCCTTACTGGACACTTGTCAACACCATGAGAAGCACTCTTGCATATGAAACATAGAGGAGTTTTCTCACAGCCACTTTGCAGATGACCTGGTTCCCCACAGCACATGCAAATAGCATTGATATAGTTCCACTGAGCACTAGGATTTACAGGAACAACAACTTCTTTCTGGGCAACCCCTTGCTTCTTCTTTGTTTTTGACGTCTAGCGCTTTGTTGTACTAGTATGTGCTTATTCTGATCTTTTTTTCATTTGGTCCTCTTTTTGTGATAAGATTATTCGCAAGATGACATCGGGCGGACCGTGGCGATAATAATCGGCATCTTGGCAGGGCTAGCGCTCATCGTGGTCTTCATCTCCTTCCTCAGGAAATCATGTAATCAAATCCCCTCTTCTATTTGGAGAAAAACCCCTTTCTTGTTTTCCTTCAGGAGAGTATATTGTTCTAGCATGCTACTGAAAGTTGGTGTGTCATTGCAGGTTAATTTACTCAGGTTAGCTCCTGGAAGAAGCTCCGATTCTTCCTTACATAATGGCCCTAGACCGAACTGACTTGTAAAAGAGGGATCTACACTACACTAGCATGTACGGCCAGGACGAGCTTCACAAAGATTGTAAATCTCATCTTGTTAGCGATAGATTATGCAAGTGATCTTTGGTAGGGCTGCCTGTAGGAGGACCATGACCTACTACGGGCCATCAGTTTTGGCCCCCACCTGTTCATCACCATCACCAAATCAGAGGGCATTGTCATGCAGAAACATTCATAAACTTGTGTCACAACCATTGCCTTTCAATTGATTCAGTCAAAGTCGATGTACAAAGGCACATGCATCATCATATAAGCTACTGATTGACCCAACACACACAAGTGACGACGCACTGTCGTTGGGCGGTTTCTTCTTTCTTGTATCATCAGTGGTGTGCTACGTACTCCCTCCGTTTAGAAATATAAGACATTTTAGCTTTGTGAAATAAATGTATCTAGACTTTTTTAGTGTATAGGTTCACTTCGAACCTCTACGAACCTATACACTAAAAGATGTCTAGATACATTCGATTTACAAAGTTAAAACATCTTATATTTCTGAACGGAGGGAGTATGTGTGTATATGTATGTGTGTATGCATGTACACATACGAGGTCTACGAACCTCCAGAGCATTTCCTATTGTTCCCATGTACTGCAGCGAGCGGCTGGATCAGGCGCTGTGGCCTAGAACCAGTGGGCTCCACTTCGCCGAGTTGTAACCGTCGCAGGCGCTCGTGCTTGCCTCCTTCATCTTGGCCTCGGAGACGCCGTTGTTGCAGAGGTTTGCGAACGCCCTCATGTGTTCCATGCCATACTGGGTCAGTGTTCCGCAGTGGGATTCGAACACGCGCACCTTATGATGGGCATCAGAAAAGGAGTAAGTTCATCAGGAAACAAAAAGAACGTGGGGGTCCATGTGTTGCAATATTTGTGGAATTTAAATAAGAAAACTCACCATCCTCTTCAGACAATCCCAGTCGTCGACTACCGGTTGGCCAGGGCTTCTAGGAGCCTCAAGCGTGAAAGGCCCCTTTTCAAATCCAAAGACCAGCTTCCCGATGAAATCGATGCTGCTGTCCAGATGCTTCCTGTGTACCACGGTTTCTCTGATCTCCCTGAGAACCCTCAGCTTCTCTTCTGACCCCTCATTCAGCCGTTCATACTGAAAGCAACAACATACATTAGCAGACAAATTTGATGTGCCGAAATTGAGCCTGTCATGAGACAACAAGAGCTTGAGCTGAAAGTTACTATACTGTCACCATATCTTCTCAACACCATGAAACTACATTTGTATTTAGAAGCTTAAAGCCAGCCTCCTATAATTTCTCGGATGTCCATTATACCGTTCATCATGAGGCTTCCAGTTAAACATTAGCCCACCAAATACTCTGACCATTCGATGCGAATTATATATAAAACTATTCATTTTCTTCAATGTTGAGGATGAATTTACAGAACAGGTTAATTAAATTTACTTACAAAATCATTCCAAATATTTCCTCCTCTCTACAGTTTCTATATTCTATTTATAATATCCTAAGGAACCAAATTTCAATATTTAAGAACCACTAAATGCTGTGTACCATTGCAGTATCTGTAGGAGTTCATGAGTCATAACAAAGAAAGATGCATTGTTTCAAGTGGCAACGCTTGGTTCTACATGCAGTGACCACAGAAGTAAGTGTCCAAGGTGATCGGTTACTCCTTATAACAAATAACAGAGAATATATGAACCAGACAGGATATAACTGGACTAACTGAGACTGAAAGAAACAGATGGAATTTACCCTCTTCCACATGAAAAGAATATCCGCATCTCTTTGATTGATTGCACCCTCCAGGCTAGGCAAAAGAAGTTTGTCTGTCTTGTTGGCATTTGCAGGATCAAAACCTTGATAAAGGAAAAGCTTCTCATCCTTGAATGTCTTGTCCCCATACTCCATGACATGAGAACCCGGATTGACCTTATCTGAGCTTGAAGTTCTCTTTTTAACCTGCCCAAGAAAGTAGTGAATAGATGCCACTACCAGAATGAAGAAAGTGTACTCGAGACTTACCACATCATACTGATCCTTGATTGTTTCCTTCTTTAGGTTGTGAGTTTCACTGCAAAGTAGGATCAAATGGTTCAAAACAGCATTCTCATGGTTATAGACAACTGATAGAAGAACATTGCTCTAGAAGCTGATACTTCCCAAGCCTATCTTTGCTACTTACATTTGCAAGTGCAGTGTGACTTATAAATTATTTATGTGTTAGTCAGGTTGGTAATGACTGTACTAAAAAGCACTCATGTTGTGCCTTCTAGTGTGATAATACTTCGTTAACAACAACAAAATACAAAATCATGACTTGCAAGGGTGATAAAGTATGAACTCCTTTTGGATAGGATCTAGAAATCAATCTGAAGATATAAATTTCTTGTACATACAAGAGCTGAGGAAGAACGAAAGTAAAATAGAGCAGGTTAACAATCACAAAAAAGTTTCTGCATAGGAATTATTCCAAACATGACCATACCAAATATTTGTAATATAAATCATTCTACTATATCACATTCAAGAGTAGACTAAAAACATGAATAAAGTAAGCCTTACAGACATACTTTTGACAACTGTAAAAAAGAATGCAGGTTTATAAAACAGGCACCGAGCATAAGAATTTTCAAATGACGCTTACCTGTCTTCCATCCAAGAAACACTGTAGACATCACCCAAACAGGTATCGAATCCATGAGGAGGCGGTGGATTCATCCCAGGGCAGTATGCTCCATAACTACTTTCGACTGGGTTTGCTGCTGTTGTAACATAAATATTAAGATCGTGTGGCAATATTCCCTCGAAAATACTGCCACTTTCACAGGCTTCAACATAAATAACCTGCCAAGATTGTAGTTTGAGTTACAGATAGACTCCAAGAGTACTGTTTCAAATTAAAAACTAAACAAATTTTTAGGGGAAAAGAGAAAGAATGAAATATTATACCATTTTTGAATAGCTCTTGGAAGCATGCTTTTCTTTTAACATCTTGATGAAGTCACCAGCATAAAGATATGGCAAGTTGGGCATACCTACAAACTTGCTAAGGTTAGCCAAGTTACACACAAGAAATCAGCTAAATAACAAGGTTTATGGGAGAGGTATGCACCAAGAACACCAGGACCCCCATGATCCGCGTAATAGATGAAGATGTGATCGTTGGGCTTGCTGTTTATCACCTTCTTACTCCCTCCAGTAACCGCAGTTTTGTTGCCCATGAGGACCGCAAAGAAGTTTTTAGTGGTGACCTGGTCACCAGTGTAGTCCTGTAATGCATGTCAAGTTGATCAGTCTAGTAGGAATACAACACCATGCATTCATACATTCAATCCAACAACACTAAAGGTAGCAATTATACTCTGATTAAAAAGTGCAATCTATTTTAAGGTGTGAAATTAGAATTACGTGCACACTCTTGTTTGAAACTAAAATTAAAGGGAACAGAGCCAGGTAATACCTTCGGAACACCAGCATAAACGTCTTTGCCTTTAGGATGGTTGACGATGACTCCATGTCTTGGGTTTACGGAATTGTGGGCGATATCGTCGTACATGAACACCACAATATTCTCCTCCTTCAGTCCTCCCCTCTTCAGAATCTGGTAGGCGTGGCACACATCGGCCTGTCGTGCATCAAGAACACCACAACAATGAGTAAGAACCCATAAAATTGTTCGGTGATGGAATTTTGATCAAGCACATGCTATCAAATATTTATACACAGAGCAGCATTGAGTCATTATGAGTTATGAGACCATAATCTACGAAGAAGTTACGCCAATTGGCCCTCCCCCAGTAGCGAGATTCAAGCATTCTCGGATTTGAATGACCCAACAGAGCTTAATAAACGTGCACGTGAAAGGGGACATTTTGACCAAAAAGTTTTCAACTTCAGCTCGCAATCGCCTGTGCAATCCTACTCGCATCCGAAGCCGTCGAAGGATTCTCACTCTCACCTGGTGCCGGTAGTTGTCGTAGCCGTTGGAGCCCGCAATGAGCACGGCCCACCTCGTGACCCCTTCCTCCTCCCCTGCCGCTGCCGGAGCAGGGGCAGGGGTAGCTGCAGCGTCAAGCCCCTTGTGCGCCGGCAGCCGAATCAGCGGCTCTGCATTCCCCTCCGCAGCGGCCGCGGCCGCGGCCACCACCAGGAGCGAGAGGAGTCCACGAACCCACCACCGAGCCATCGCCGCCCTCGGGAACAACTTGGTGTGCTAGCTAGAGAGATTGAGGGAGAAAGCAGAGAGCGAACTGTGATGGTGTTGGTCGGGACTGGGGCCGCATTTTATAGCCGCAGCGGCGTGCTCCACGCCGACAGGTGGTGGCCGTGGCATGCGGGTCGTGACGCCGACGAGGCAGATCGCAGCTCGCGCAGCGGCGCCTCCGTAGTCAGGTGAGTGGCGTTAAACACCAGAACTCAATGGGTGTTAGATTTATCACTATATAAAATAGATTATTGTCTCTAGTGCAAGTGAGAGACTGAAGGAAATATGCCCTGAGAGGCAATAATAAAGTTGTTATTATGTATTCTTTGTATATGATGTTTATTTTGCATGCTATAATTGTATTGATAGGAAACATCAATACATGTGTGTTTAATAAACAAAAAGGGTTCCTAGTTATGCCTCTCTTATAGACTAGCTTGTTGATTAACAAGATGATCAAGGTTTCCTGATCATGTACATTGGATGTTGTTAATAACAAGGTCACAGCATTTGTGAAGATGTGATGAACATTCATCCGAAGTATAGCATTACGATCAAGTCATTATGTTTATATTGCTATAACATCATACAAAGTAGTCTTAGTCCTTAGACCATGAGATCATGTTAATTGCTAACACCGGAAGAGTATCTTGATAACATCAAAGCGTCACCGTAACAGGGTGACCATAAAGGTGGGTTCAGTGCTATGAAGGTGTTATGTTGAGGCTCATGGATCAAGAGTGGAATTTGTCAATCCCGATGACGGATAGATATACTCTGGGCCCTCTCGGTGATATCACATTAAGATAGCTTGCAAGCAAGTGATGTGATCACTAGAATGTTATATCACGGGAACAAGAAAAGAGTGCATGTCGGTCACGAGATCAAACTAGGTATTTGGATACCGATGATCAAATCTCGGACATGTATTATATCATGAGACAAAGGGATTAAATTGCGGATGTTAAAGGTTCTCACGATCACAGAAGTCATCGTTGAATATGCAGGAGTCAGTATGGATCTCCAGGTCCCGCTTTTGATTATTGATCTGAGAGGAGTCTCAATCATGTCTGCATTATTCGCGAACCATAGGATGACACACTTAAGGATTACCGGACACCATTTAGGAGCACATATGTTCCAGATAAAAGGTTTGCAAAGCGCAGGAAATGTTTCGATAGAAACAGGAATTGTTTCGATAGAAACCGGAATTGTTTCGGGTGAAATTGCAGAAAGTGGTTCTGCATGTGATATTGAAATGTTGCAAGGGGTTTTATGTGAATGTTTGTTAATTAAAGTAATTAACAAAATTCTGAATAAAATAAATAAAAGAGTTTTATTAATTGAGAGTTGCATTTAATTTGGTGGAAATTAAATACATGTGAGTGGGATTTTGGGTGGAGGCCATGTTTATGTGAGTGGAGGTTCACCACATGAATGAAGGAGGGGAGGAGTCCCCCCCCTCATGATCCGGCTATGGGAGGGGAGGGGTCCCCCTCCCTCCTATATAAAGCCTCCCTCTTCCCTCTCACAAAACACACCTCCTCGTGAAGGATCTTTCTCCCCCTCTAGATATTTCCCCATGGTCTCGGATTAGCGAGATACATGTTCCCGGTGGCCTTGCGTCTAGAAGGAGTTGCTGCTTCCGCTGATTCGCTGGAGCGAGGAGGTGGAGGTTGTCCGGTGGCTTGAACGTGTGTGCGAGGACGGATGCGCTGCTGATTTGCGGCACTCGGACTTCCACGATCTTGAGATCGGCAAGCGTACGACTACATCAACCACGAGTTCCTACGTTCTCCATGGATGTATGTCCACCCGTTGCTCTGTATCTAGTAGATAGATCTTGGCGTATAGTTCTCATCGTAGGAAATTTTTTGTTTTCTATGTTGCGGACCCAACAGTGGTATCAGAGCCTGATCTATGCGTAGGTGCTTTGCACGGGTAGTACACATATGTTTATATGTGGGCGATGATGATCATGTTATTGCATCTTCTATGTACTTTAGATATTGGTGGCATAGTGGGATGAAGCGGCCCGGACCAACCTTACATGTCATCGTACATGAGACCGGTTCCACGACTGACATGCAACTAGTTTTGCATAAGTGGCTAGCGGGTGTCTGTCTCTTCTACTATAGTCAATATCTGATTTACAACGAGTTGCTAATAACTTGGTTATCCTTGTTGTGGTTCATGTTCGTAGGTAAGGCCGGTTCTATCTCCGAAAGCCCTAAGCCACGTAAAACTTGCAATTGATAAATTAGAGGCGTCTAGTTTAGATTGTTGCTTGGCTAGTGTCTTGATATGGTATTGTTGTAAGTAGATGTATGATAGATACTCTTACAACTCACTTAACGTGTAAGTTCCATAGACCTTGGCCTTACACACAAAGGAATGATAGAGATCATACCACGATGCAAATGATAGAGATCAACTGCATGGACCATATCACCTCACTTCACACATTAGATGTTAGCATCTTATATTGCTAGTTTGGCGCTTTTGGTAGCATTATAAGATGATCCCTCATTTAGATATCAAGATAAAATGTGTTTTTCCTTAAGTATGCACCGTTTTGTGGATCGTGTTTTGAGGCATCACGTGATGATCGGGTGTTCTCGACTCTACGCTTTCATACAACGGGTGTAAGACAGTTTTACACACGCGAATACTAAGGTTCTTACTTGACGAGCCTAGCATGTACAAACATGGCCTCGGAACACGGACCGAAAGGTTAAGCATGAGTCATATAGTTGATATGATGCCCATATAGATGCTCGCCTTTGAAGCTACACCGACTCACGTGATGATCGGACTTGGTGTAGTGGATTTGGTTCATGTAATCACCAAAAGGACACGAGGGATGTCGTTTTTGAGTGGGAGTTCATTAGTAATTTGGATTAGTTGAACTCAATCTATCATAAACTTAGTCTAAATATATTTTACAAATTCTGTTGTAGATGGCACCACCTGCTTTTAATTTCAATGTGTTCATGGAGAAAGAGAAACTTGCTGTGAATGGTAGCAACTTCACCAACTGGGCTATGAATTTGAGGATTCTCCTCACTGCTGCACAAAAGCAATATGTGCTAGATGCGCCGCTAGGCCCCCCACCAGCTCCTGATGCCCCTGACGAGGAAAAGAACGTCTATATAACTCGTCAGAAGGACCACAACTTAGTTCATTGCGGCATATTGTATGAGCTAGAGCCAGAACTTCGAAAACGTTTCGAAAATGGCAATGCCTTTGATACCATGGGAGAATTGAAAATGATTTTCGATACCCATGCTGCCGTAGAGAGTTATAATGCCTCTGAAAAGTTCTTTAGCTGCATGATGGAAGAGAACAGCTCTGTTAGTGAGCACGTACTCAAAATGTCTGGGTACACCGATAAGCTTGTGTCCTTGGGAATAACGATTCCCATTGACTTAGGCATACATCGTGTTCTCCAATCTCTGCCACCTAGCTACAAGAGCTTCGTGATGAACTATAATATACAGGGCATGAAGAAGTCTCTTCGAGCTTACATCGATGCTTAAGGCTGAAGTGGAGATTAGGAAAGAACATCAAGTGTTGATGATCAATAAGACCACCGGTTTCAAGAAGGACAAGAAAGGCAAGCAGAAGGGAAAGAAGGGCAGCAAATCTGTTGCCGCGCCTGAAAAGAAACCCCGAGCTGGCCCTAAGTCTGACACCGAGTGCTTCTATTGCAAGGGGACTGGCCATTGGGGCAATCGCCCCAAGTATTTGGCGGACAAGAAGGCCGCAAGGCAAACAAAGGTATATGTGATATACATGTTATTAATGTGTACTTGACTAGTACTGCAGAACACTGGGTATTTGATACGGGATCGGTTGCTAATATATGTAACTCTGTTCAGGAGCTGTGGAACAAGCGACAACTAGCAAGGGATGAGGTCACGATGCGGGTCGGCAATGGATCAAGAGTTGATGTGATCGCCGTCGGAATGCTGCCTCTCCATATGCCGCCAGGATTAGTTATAAACCTGAATAATTGTTATTTGGTGCGTGCACTGAGCATGAACATTGTATCCGGATCGTGTTTGATGCAAAGTGGTTATTCGTTTAAGTCTGAAAACAATGGTTGTTCGATTTATATGAATAATATCGTTTATGATCATGCACCTGTGTTGAATGGTTTATTTCTGTTGGATCTCGATAGTAGTATTACGCATATTCATAATGTTGATGCTAAAAGGATTAAACTTGATAATGATATATCTGCATATATGCGGCACTGCCGTCTAGGTCATATTGGCGTTAAACGCATGAAGAAACTCCATTCTGATGGACTTTTGGAATCACTTGATTTTGAATCATTTGATACATGTGAGCCATGCCTTATGGGCAAGATGACTAGAACGTCGTTTTTCGATTCAATGGAACGGGCGACAGATTTATTGGAAATCATACATACTGATGTGTGTGGACCAATGAGTGTGTCGGCGCGAGGTGGATATCGTTATTTTGTTACTTTCATGGATGATTTGAGTAGATACGGGTATATCTATTTGATGAAACATAAGTCTGAAACCTTTGAAAAGTTCAAAGAATTTCAGAATGAAGTGGAAAATCATCGTAATAGAAAGATCAAATTTCTGCGGTCCGACCGTGGAGGAGAGTATCTTAGTTACGAATTTAGCACACATATGAAAGACTATGGGATAGTTTCACAACTCATGCCTGCCGGAACACCACAACGTAATGGTGTGTCAGAACGTTGTAATCGTACTTTATTGGATATGGTTCGATCTATGATGTCTCTGACTGACTTTCCACTGTCATTTTGGGGTTATGCACTGGAAACCGCTGCATTCACTTTAAATAGGGCACCATCTAAATCCGTTGAAAAGACACCGTATGAATTATGGTTTGGAAACAAACCTAAGCTGTCATTTCTTAAAGTTTGGGGATGCGATGTTTATGTGAAGAAACTTTAACCGGATAAACTCGAACCCAAAGCGGAAAAATGCGTCTTCATAGGATACCCTAAGGAAACGATTGGGTATACCTTCTATCACAGATCCGAGGGCAAGGTCTTTGTTGCCAAGAATGGATCCTTTCTTGAGAAGGAGTTTCTCGCGAAAGGTGTGAGTAGTCGGAAGGTAGAACTCGAAGAGGTTATTGAACCTTCTCTTCATGAAATGGAGAGTAGCGCCACGGAAGTTGTTTGAGTTGACTTCACCTAATGAAGAGAGAGCTAATGATATTAATCATGAAACTCCGAAGAGGACACTACCGAACCTCGCAGGTCAAGCAGACACGTCAGCTCCTGAATCGTGCGACAATCATTATGAATTTCATGATTGATGAAATAGATGACCCTGCGACGTATGAAGAAGCGATGATAAGCCCTGATTCCAACAAATGGCTAGAAGCCATGAAATCCGAGATGGAATCCATGTACGAAAACCAGGTTTGGACCTTGGTGGACTTACCTCACGATCGAAAGGCCGTTGAGAATAAATGGATTTTCAAAAGAAAAACTGATGCTGATGGTAATGTAACCATCTATAAGGCTCGACTTGTCGCAAAGGGGTTTCGACAAATTCAAGGAGTTGACTACGATGAGACATTCTCTCCCGTAGCAATGCTTAAGTCGGTTAAGATTATGTTAGCAATTGCTTCATATTTCGATTATGAAATATGGTAGATGGATGTCAAAACTGCGTCCCTCAATGGTAATATTGAAGAAGAGTTGTATATGATACAACCTAAGGGTTTTGTCGATCCTAAGGATGCTGATAAGGTGTGCAAACTTCAGCGATCCATCTATGGACTGAAGCAAGCATCCCGGAGTTGGAATCTCCGCTTTGATGAGGTGATCAAAGAGTTTGGATTTGTCCAAACTTATGGAGAGGCTTGTATTTACAAGAAAGTGAGTGGGAGCAATGTGGCATTTCTGATATTATATGTGGATGACATATTATTGATTGGAAATGATATAGATCTTTTAAACAGTGTTAAAAGTTATCTAAATAGCAAATTTTCGATGAAGGACCTTGGTGAAGCTTCATATATATTAGGCATTAAAATCTATAGAGATAGATCAAGACGCCTAATTGGGCTATCGCAGAGTACATACCTTGATAAGATATTAAAGAATTTTAATATGGACAGAAGTAAGTAGGTGGACTTACCTATGTTGCAAGGCAATACTTTGAGTAAGACTCAAAGTCCGGCTACGGCGGAAGAAAGAGAGATAATGGATAAGATCCCCTATGCCTCAGCCATAGGCTCTATAATGTATGCCATGCTATGTACAAGACCGGATGTGGCACATGCTATTAGTTTGACTAGTAGGTACCAATCTGATCCAGGTTCGGAACACTGGATAGCGGTCAAGAATATCCTTAAGTACTTGAGAAGAACTAAGGATATGTTTCTTGTATACGGAGGTGAAGAAGAGCTAGTCGCTAAGTGTTATGTCGATGCAGGCTTTGACACTGATCCGGATGACTCTAAGTCTCAATCCGGATACGTATTTCTCTTGAACGGAGCAGCAGTTAGTTGGAGGAGCTCCAAACAACCTGTGGTGGCTGGATCAACGACGGAGGCAGAATATGTTGCTGCTTCAGAAGCGGCGCAGGAAGCGGTTTGGATGAAGGAGTTCATAACAAAACTAGGTGTGGTTCCTAGTGCGTTGGACCCAATGGTGATCTATTGTGACAATAATGGAGCCATAGCCAACGCCAAGGAACCAAGGTCTCACAAGAATTCCAAGCATATTAAGCGCCGGTTTCACTCCATCCGCGAGCATGTCAAGGATGGAGATATAAAGATTTGTTAAGTGCACACGGACCTGAATGTAGCAGATCCGTTGACTAAAGTACTCCCTAGGACAAAACATGATCAACACCAGAACTCCATGGGTGTTAGATTTATCACTATATAAAATAGATTATTGTCTCTAGTGCAAGTGGGAGACTGAAGGAAATATGCCCTGAGAGGCAATAATAAAGTTGTTATTATGTATTCCTTGTATATGATAGATGTTTATTTTGCATGCTATAATTGTATTGATAGGAAACATCAGTACATGTGTGTTTAATAAACAAAAAGGGTTCCTAGTTATGCCTCTCTTATAGACTAGCTTGTTGATTAACAAGATGATCAAGGTTTCCTGATTATGTACATTGGATGTTGTTAATAACAAGGTCACAACATTTGTGAAATGATGTGATGAACATTCATCTGAAGTATAGCATTACGATCAATTCATTATGTTTATATTGCTATAACATCATACAAAGTATTCTTAGTCCTTAGACCATGAGATCATGTTAATTGCTAACACCGGAAGAGTATCTTGATAACATCAAACGTCACACCGTAACAGGGTGACCATAAAGGTGGGTTCAGTCCTATGAAGGTGTTATGTTGAGGCTCATGGATCAAGAGTGGAATTTGTCAATCCCGATGACGGATAGATATACTCTGGGCCCTATCGGTGATATCACATTAAGATAGCTTGCAAGAAACTGATGTGATCACTAGAATGTTATATCACGGGAACGAGAAAAGAGTGCATGTCGGTAACAAGATCAAACTAGGTATTTGGATACTGATGATTGGATCTCGGACATGTATTATATCATGAGACAAAGGGATTAAATTGCTGATGTTAAAGGTTCTCATGATCACAGAAGTCATCGTTGAATATGCAGGAGTCAGTATGGATCTCCAGGTCCCGCTTCTGATTATTGATCTGAGAGGAGTCTCAATCATGTCTACATTATTCGCGAACCGTAGGGTGACACACTTAAGGGTTGTTGGACACCATTTAGGAGCACATATGTTCCAGACAAAAGGTTTGCAAAGTGCAGGAAATGTTTCGATAGAAACAGGAATTGTTTCGATAGAAACCGGAATTGTTTCGGGTGAAATTGCAGAAAGTGGTTCTGCATGTGATATTGAAATGTTGCAAGGGGTTTTATGTGAATGTTTGTTAATTAAAGTAATTAAAAAAATTCTGAATAAAATAAATAAAAGAGTTTTATTAATTGAGAGTTGCATTTAATTTGGTGGAAATTAAATACATGTGAGTGGGATTTTGGGTGGAGGCCATGTTTATGTGAGTGGAGGTTCACCACATGAATGAAGGAGGGGAGGAGTCCCCTCCCTCATGCGTCGTCTATGGGAGGGGAGGGGTCTCCCTCCCTCCTATATAAAGCCCCCCTCTCCCCTCTCACAAAACACACCTCCTCGTGAAGGATCTCTCTCCCCTATAGATATTCCCCCATGGTCTCGGATTAGCGAGATACATGTTCCCGGTGGCCTTGCGTCTGGAAGGAGTTGCTGTTTCCGCTGATTCGCTGGAGCGAGGAGGTGGAGGTTGTCCGGTGGCTTGAACATGTGTGCGAGGACAGATGCGCTGCTGATTTGCGGCGCTCGGACTTCCACACGATCTTGAGATCGGCAAGCGTACGACTACATCAACCACGAGTTCCTACTCGTTAACAAAACTCGTTGTCTTCGAGGGTAAGTTCTCCATGGATGTATGTCCACCCGTTGCTCTGTATCTAGTAGATAGATCTTGGCGTATAGTTCTCATCGTAGGAATTTTTTTGTTTTCTATGCTGCGGACCCAACATTTGTCCCCTAGTTACTCCCCTGTTCCCTCTTAGCCTAACCAGCTCCCCTTCGCTGGCATAGTGGAGCTTGAAAGTGGTCATCGCCGGCCGACCACGGCCAGCTCGCACCAGACCACGCCGCACCCAACCAGCATGTCCACTAGCATCATCGCACCTCATCACACCCACTGTCCAGCCACAGGCCCAATGAGCCATGGACCACACTAGCACCGCCACGCCTCTACATGTTATGTCTCGAAAGGCTAGCTCGCCGCTCCCGACTGAACCACGCCACCCCATGCCTCGCAATTACGCCCATAAGAACCGCCAGGGAACACAGCACTGCCCACTAGCCACCGCCATGCCGATAGCCGCATGTAACCTCATCACCGACGAGCTCGCGCCCGCACCGCTCGGTCCCCTCTCCGCAGTATAAAAGGAGGCCACCCCTGCCTCTCTTCTCCACACCATTCCACTCACCTCCTCTCACTGAGCCTCCCACACCTCTTCCCGGAGCAAGGCGAGCACCACCGTGCTGGAATTGCACCGGAGTCCGCCGCTGCTGGAGGAGAAGGGCGTCATCGATTCCGACCACTCCGAGCCTGCCGTGACCACGCCTCGCCTCGCCATCGTCTACCACGTTGTTTTCCCCCGTCATCGAGCCTAGCTGGAGCCCAGGTGAGCCCCATGAGACCCCCACTGCCGCGCTAGGTCACATTCCTCGCCGGAGCAGTTCGTCGTCGACGACGACTCCTAGCCATTGGATTAGAATAGGATCACACAACTCAGATGCGTAGATACCGTTTCACGTAGTTAGTCTCGCTAACTGGTGGAACCCATCTGTCAGCAGCCCGCTACGCCGCGTAGTGTAACTGGGCCGACCCGTTTAACTTCTTGCGCTGGCCTGGAAATTCAAATAATTGTTTTTCTATTTAGGTTTAAACTAGTTTCCATCCACATATTCAAAAATCAATTCAGAGAGTTTCACTGAACCAAATTGCATGATTCAAATTTTTTTAGAAAGATAATAAAATTATCTATCCAAGCCCGTTGGATTTAAATCATTTGGAGTTAGAGATATTCTATAGCAAAATAAATAAGACAGAGACTTTTGCAACTTCAAACATTTTTCAAAAATCAACCATAATAGCTTTTGAGTTGATTCCAACTCTCAAAAATTTGATAATATCTATCTGAATATGTAAAAATATCTAGGTTTGCATGCAGTGACATTGGACTAGTACCAAAAGAATGCTATTAGGGCATTTCTAGTCTTTAAATCTATTAAATGATAATCTTAAACTTAATAAAATATGATCAACCCTTTAAATCACATTCCCATGTATTAGAATATGTGGTGATGACATGTGTCCACATCATCCCATATTTTAATTGGAGAATATTAAATCTTAATTAATTTCAATGAGTGGAAATTACTTTTCTCCAATAAGATAAATAAAACTAGTTCATTATTTCATGTGATGATTGTGATGATGCTAGATCATCAAGTGTGAGGCTTAGTGTGCTAAATAGAATTAGTTAAGTATTGTTTGGTGATTATGTACCCCATATTTATTTATAGACGATAGTACCGACCCAAGCTACGAGGAGGAGGAGTTCTACCCTGAAGAAGAGGAGGAAAACTTGAATCACTGCACCAATCAAGGCAAGCCATCACTAATTGCAAGATAACCCAAGCAGGATGCATTAGGCATGCTTTGGTTATATACCTTTGATTTATACCCATCCCAAGTTTTACTTGCAAGCTTTACTCTTTACTTTACCAAAGCTCTTTACTTTTAGTTAGTGCTTTGTGAGTATTGGAAAAGTAGTATAGATAGCATAAAGAGTATAAAACTAGGCCTATACTAGATGTCATTCTATGGCATGAGATTGAGATTAATATCCCTCATTAGTGAACACTCTTAACTTAGTGGCTAGTGCAAAGCATAAAACTTGATCACTTTAGATGGGAATACTTGGTGAAATGATTGTGAAAACCTTGGAATGATGAGTCATTCTATTGAAATGTGTTGACATGTGTTGATAAACACAAATTGATTTGATGATGAAAATGTTGAGGCATGAGCCTTAGCCCTTTATAAAAACTAATGGTTGGGTTCGGATGCGATACCATTCCAATTTTACCGTACAACCACAATACCTGAATTGGGTAAGTCTTAGCCAGAAGTTTATATGCATTAGTATGGGTTCCCTCGTGGAAGAGGTTTGAGCTGAGGCTACCTCTTGATGATGTCCACCTATGCAGTGTCCAGGATGGCATATGGCCATGGCTAGGAGGCCAAGCTCATAGGGGAGTTGCCTATACTAGAGTGTGTAAAGGAAAGGTTATGATTGATTATTCGCATACTAAGTATGATGATTCAGGGTTGTCCCTAGCGGATGTATCGAATTTTGTGGTGAAAGTGTACCACCTCTGCAGAGTGTCAAACTATTCGAATAGCCACGTCCGCGGTCATGGACAGTTGGAGTGACCATACTGTCCCGTCATCAGATGTTTTCAAAATGACTTGTGAAGTGAACTATGATTTTGACTTGACCACAACAGGGTTGTGAATATGAAAATTAGGTTCCCACTTAAAGTGATTTAGAACTTTTACTTAGTTTTCTTTACTTCTAAACTCAGTTTAGATAAACCTGGCTTTTTGCAAATAAACTTAGAGCTTAGGATCCTACTAGAACTACCTTACTTGTTAGTGATAGTTTGCGAGTACTTAAAGAGTACTCATGGCTTTATCCCTGGCTATTCCCGTGGCCAGACTATGAGGAGGACTATCAGGAAGATGGACAGTAGGACGGCTATGACAACTAGGATCATCTCCTATTGTCAGCATTTCCTGTGACACTGAAGATAGAGCCCACTACTACGCTTATTATTCCGCTGCTTGTTTGTATTAAGACTGGATCATGAGATCCTTTATTTGTGTAAGACCTTACTATGGTTTGTAATGGATGATGTACTGTGATATCCAATCTGTTATGTCTCGCAAAATGGTAATCCTGGGATTGCGATGTATGGCATAACAGGCATCTGGGATTAAAAATCCGGGTGTTGATAGTTGACCTTCTCTCTTTCTAGGTGGTACATGTTTCATGGGACCGAAAGTTCCGCACTAAGGTGGCTAGAAGTTCTAGTCTGGCCGAAACTTCCAAGCAACTTTCGGTCCATCTTCTAGCCCTATTCTGGACCACTAAAAATATTCACACTTAAATCACCTCACCCAGCAGGGTGAAGATCCATGTGCTTTACAATGCTAGTCTCTAGATTATCTAACACACACAGTTCAAGATGAAATATTACGAAATAAAGGTTATAATTATTACATTGTATGATCTAGAATCTAAGTAATTTATTATAAGGTGCATAGCCAAAGGCTATCTAGTTCAAATCACACAGTGTAGGTAAACAAATAGCATGGACCCCCTTCATCTTCATGTGTCAGAGGCGCAGATGTCGAGTGGAGACTTGTAACACTAACATCATACTTCACTTGTCTTTAGAGTAACCTGCAACATGAAATGTTACAGCCGCAAATGTCAATACAATGAATATATCGACAAGTGTCACATGAGAGATATAACATAACATATCCTCTACATGAATATTTGGTTGAGTGGAGTTTTGGCGGAATTTGATGAAGAAATGCTTTTATTCTATCATTTTTAAAATATCTTTCATCTAATTAAAAGGGTGCCACTGATAGAGATCAGTGAACCCTCCAACCCCTTATCCACCAAACAAATTTTAGTTTAAAAAATTGGGATGAGGAGATTCTTGAATGGCTTCAGTGTTTAGTTGCTCAAAATGGCTAACTACATGGATTGACACTCTCGAGAGGTGGTGCACTTTTTCCACAAGACCTAATCAATCCTTTCTACCATGACACCCATTTTGCACAACGGTAGAGAGAAAACCGAGACGAGACCTTTCATAAGTAATCACACAGACCACCACATGGACCAGCTCCACTTACACATTCTACATCTTGATGTAACAGCGGGTGAGACTTAAAGAGACAAATGAAACCTATTTAAATCTTATGCACCATAATTGGAAAACTCACTTTATTCCCTCTCTTCAATAGTTTAAATATGGTTAGATTAATATTTTAAAAGTTGGTTTAAGTAAAATACAAACAAGTTGGTTAGTCATGTTTATCCACTCTCATATAAAAGTTTTTAATCCTAGATGAGAAAAAATCATACAAGTAATCAAGGTTTATTTTCCTTGAGAATTTTTAATAAAGTCATACAATTCATGTAACTTATTTATTTTACTAACATTCCAAATTTGGAACATTTTTGGGACATGACCGTCTGAGACAGTTCAAAATTAATGGCCAGAATTTTGTCTTGGTCGACACTAGAACTTCTGTTGTTTGTACATTGTAACTTCCTTTGTTTACCAACGGGAACTTCCATTATCTACTAAGCATAACTTTCGATGTCGACCAACCAGAACTTCCTCCCCGAAGCACCGCGCAACAACAAGAATCAGAGGGTTCTCTCCATCTAAAGTAGGAAGGTTTTTGTTGGTGCAAATAATGTTTTTGATAGTAAAGTTTTCCTTTGACTCAAATAAATAAAAAACTTAGAAATTGTCTTCTCTCTTTTCACTTTTGAGGGGTCGATGCCGTGTAGTATATTTGATCGAATGTATCTAAAAATTTTAGCACACGGTGATATCACGGTCATTATTGTCATTAAACACCCAAAACCACTTAGGAGGAAAATGCTCTTTCAGATATTGCTCATCAACATACGGAATTTGGAGGTTTAGGTGTTGTTGATTTATGTGATGAACATTTGTTTTTTAAGTAAATGGCTTTGGGAGTTGGATAAAAATATGAAAGTTAGTATATTTTCATATATAGTTCGTCATACTTATAAGTTTGACTTTGACCAAAGCTAATACATGTTCTTTTGCATATTTGTGGAAATCATGTTTTCATTTGCCTTTGGTTTTATTTGTCTTTTTCTTTGCTTCTTGTTTCCAAAACTAAAATACCAAAAAAAAATCTTCTTTTGGTTTCCTTTTTCGTTTACCTTTTATATAAAACACAAACAACAAAATAATTTGCTTCTTCTTGATTCTTCTTTGTACTTTTTGCTTCCTTTTTCTTTTTGGTTTTGAATTTTTTCCTTGTTGAAATAAGGTTTTTAGTTTAAGTTTGTATTATTTAAAAATAAATTGCCAAGTTTTACCCATTTGGACACTATTAGATGTTTACAATTGCATGGGCTGGAGTTTTCTATGTGTTGTTGTTCATGAAAATATTTTCCATATTTTTATGTAGCTCCTAAAAATCTAGAAAAACTAATGACGTTACATATTTTGTTCCTTTACATGCATTTTCTGTCTTAATTGTTTTATGTTCCTAAGTGGGCCTATCTACATGTTTTCTAGATGTTGTTTTTTAGCAGATTTTGCCTTTTGTTGCGGAAGTGGCTATTCTGAGTTTCTACTCGATTATTTTTGGGTTTGTTGACTTTTTGGGAATGTTATCCACTTGTGGTACTCTCTGGAAATTTTTTAACCAAGTTCACCCCCAATGAGAGAAAGTTTTATGTGGAAGTTTTTTCATAGGGAATGAAGGAACAACAGACAAGGAGTCATCCAAGTATGTTAAATCCATAATATTGGGGATGCCTATGGAACCCTACTTGTCGTTGTTAGTGAAACGATAGTGCCTAGGAAGGCTTGATAGAGGGTGGAAGCAAGCAGGGAAGCAGCGACGGCATCCACAGGCGGGATTGGATACAAGCTGAGTGTAGCGAGACACAAGAAGTACCCAGGTTTGGAGCCCTCTTGTAAGAGGTAAAACTTCTAATCCTACCGATCTGACTATGTGGATGATGAACACAAGAACTATACGGGCTCCTCAAGATGTATGAGGACTAACGATCTAGCAGAGTCCAACCCTCGCTATGGAGGCCTCACCACCCCTTATATAGGCCTAGGGTAACGGTTACAAGGTATGGCTGGCTGGCGGGTCCCACAGGTGGGCCCCAGCCGGCTGGTCATCTACAATAATGTGTAGTGGAGTTCATGTCTATAGTGGGCGACGTGCGATACGTCGTGAGCACAACGTTATCCGTTATCCACTGTTCCCTGCTTTAGCAACAAAGTCTTTGGTATGGGCTTCACGCCTTAGTTGCCTTTAAGTCTCGTCGGTAGGCTAGGGTGTATTGCACACTATGTTGCGTGTCACCCTAACTTCCTCATCTTCTAGCTTCACTAGTTTGGCTGGGATCATCTAGCCGGACCGACGCATCAACGACCTTCTTGCATCCGGCTAGATCACTCTAGTCGGCACCTCAAATCCTGGCCTTCTCGGAGCTTTGTCCTTAACCCTTCATCCGGATGGGCCACGCCATCCGGCTCGTGGTGTTGTCTCTTTTATCTCATCCGACTGGCCTACCCGGGGCACCCCCCCCCCCGACACTACTGCACTTACATACCTCTCGGTTTGCAAACATTCAAACTTTTCTTTTGGGAAACATACAAGTTTCTCATAAACTTCGAGCATCTATATCTTTACTTTTTAGGTTATCGTATATCATAGTCATGTTGCCAAGACCACTATCAATGAAGTTGTTGTAGAAATAAAAGAATTTGATGCACCTTAAAGTAAAGGGAAATGGATCGATGAATAATTACATAGGAGGAACTCATGATATTTCTACACTTGGTGTGATGTTTATTTTAGAGTTCATGATATTTTGCAAGCATCATATTTAGTACAAGCTCTCATTTACCTCTTGCGTGTTTAAGTTAAAGTTTATATTTCATGTTAGGGAATGAGTAGTACCATGTATACTTTGGCATTCTTTTTCTTAGTGGTCAACATTCTTCCTCTTGGTATCCTTTCACAAATCAAGCAAAGCTTATACATCCAAAAAATCCTAAAACCAAGTTATTTCCAATAGAGTCCACCATATCTACCTACATAGCATTCATACTATTCTAAGTATATTTCTCATGTGCTATTTTATCTATATTCCAAATCATGTTGCTTTTGTCTATGATTGGCATGGATTAGTTGTTTGTGGGGTTAATCTACAAACTTGACATGCATCAAATAAAAATAAGCAGGAAAGTTACATGTGACTTTTAATAAAGTTATAATCTAGTTTTGTGAGGGAGATTTAGTCTTGTATGAAAAGTAACTAGGAAAATATGCTATCAAGGGGACATGGGATACTCTAGTTTGTACACAAACAATTAACTTAAAGTTATTTACGAATCTTCTAATACGCATGCTTCCCATGGAAAGTGATTGAAGGAGGGCACCCGAGATTCGTCTAGCCATGGAATGAAGAAAACATTTGGGGGAGTGTGTACCTTGATTAAAAGATCCATGAATAAAAATTTGATATTATGTGTATTAAGGCTAGACAGTTAACTGGTACCATGTACTATGGTGAAAGTGTTCAGCTATCTAAGGCAAAGACTTAGATATTTGGTTGAACTTTATGTATATATTGTATGATCTATTCTTTTCTATAGTATCTTATCCTATAAGAATTTATCTTTCTTGCAAAATTACTCATCACCCTCTTTCTATCAAATACTTGCTCTCTAAAATTAAAATGTTAATGATTGGGGTAATGTAATGATGAACCATGATCTACAACATGCCCTTAAGTAATGAGGTTTGGAAGCTAGATATCTTGCACATGTTTAATCATTTCTTACACTCTACTTCTTTCTGAGTCAAAAGAAACAAAGTTTCTTAAAATAAAAATATCTCTATTACAATACCAAAATTTAGGAACAATTCTCAATGCATAAGATTTCTTATGAATTATTAATATATTGCATACAAGTTTGTTTAATTTTCCATAGTACTTGTTCATTCACTATTATGCAAAATGCATTTGTTATTATGCATATTTGAAATTTATGTTTTATTTTACTTCATAGGATGATTGCTTGTTGTTATTTACTTATCAATGAACTATAATACTTTGAGTAGTAATGATCGTGCATTTTATATTGTGTATATACTGACAGTAAACTAGAAAGCTCATTTAGTTATCACCTTTATGCTCGAGTACGAGCATAGAATAAGTTTGGGGATGCTGATGCATGTAAAATGCATCTATATTCTTCATAGTTTATTATGTTATGTTCTAACATATTTGCATCATATTGGAAAAAAATCAAAAATAGGAAATGGAATAAGCCTCCACACTCATAGACTTTAGCAATAAATTTTCCATGCTTTGACAAAAATACTTTATTGGAATCTAACACTACCTTGGACCCATATCTACATAGAAGGGATCCATATTACCCAAGAAAATTTTAGATCTACCATTCCAACACCACAAACAAAGGCATGTGACATATTCTACCTTAGGACTAGGGAATGCAAAGTGAATTGATAAGAAGTAAACATAGATATGTCATCACAAACATGAATTTTAGCACCCATATCAGTCCACTATCATGGAGATCAAAATACTACAAGAATAACAGGTAAATTACCATACCATCGTTATTGATAGCGTTCACAACGTTGATAGTTTTGGAATTGTTTCCGTCTCTGTGATATACATGACTTGTGAATTCCTTGGAATAGTGGCCGAGCTCTCAAAAATGAAGCAGCCTAGATCAACTTTGTCCATATTCTTCTTCAAGATAGTACTTTTGACAAGCTTATTGAAGGAGGTCTTATTCTTCTCATTGTTCTTGTTGTAGGGATTTTTCTGCACCATGTTGGCATTAGGTTGACCCTTGCATCCTTTATCACTAGTGTCATAAGAATATGCCTTCTCCTCAACGTCAAGAGGCACTATTAGTGTTTAACTAATATATCGTGTCTCTTGTGTTTAAAGCAATGACAAATTTCCTCCATTAAGGGGCAATTTTGTAATTATACATCCAACCACAAACTTACAGTAAGGCGATGCACTTAAGGATTGTGAGTTCTTTTCCAATGCATTGTATGTATTGATCTTGTTAAACTATAGAATGGTTAGTCACCATATTGTAGTCATGAAAGCTTTAAACAATACACATTCCACAACATACATCAGATGCCCCACTCCTCCTTGCCTACTACTCCTTGCCTCCTACAGAGGAAGCTGCATGGCAAAGGCCTACTTTATGGATGGCATACGACTGGTCCTTGTCTCCATGGTCGTTCTCGCAACGGGAAAATCACCGGCTAGAATGCAGCGGTGGCCCTAGAAGCTGATCGTGTATGGCATATCAAAGATGTTGGGGCAGGGGATCAGGATCCTTTGGTGGTGGCTACGATACCAATACTATGTGAGGTGTGTGATGCGCTCGACTTTCGACGTAGAGCTCGTTGGGAACCCCAAGAGGAAGGTACGATGAATATAGCAGCAAGTTTTCCCTCAGTTATAAAACCAAGGTTTAATCGAACCAGTAGGAGCAAGGAAACACCCCAAAGATGTTACTAGCTGAGCTTTGGCAGGGCGCACTACCGGTGCTAGTAGCAACGTGGAGACCTGCACAACTGATGACCCACAAGTATTTTCGAGGGAAGTGAAACCCAATTTATTGATTCGACACAAGAGGAGCCAAAGAATATTTATAAGCCTTAACAACTGAGTTGTCAATTCAGTTGCACCTGGAAAACAATCTTGCTCACATCAGTTTATTAGTAGCAACAATTTTGTAGTAAGAATAGCAAAGTAACAACAGTAGTAAAGCAAAGACAGTAGTAACAAAAGCAGTAACAGTGGGATTCGAGTGCGGTAGGCATAGGGATGGATGGACGGGCGTTACATGGACAAGACAATTCACATAGCAATCAGAACATAGGGCAATTGCAGATAAATAAGATAAAGCATCCAAGTACTAGACAATCCTAGGCATGTGTCCCATATATAGTCATACGTGCTCGCAATGAGAACTTGCACAACATCTTTTGTCCTGCCAGCCCGTTTGCAGCGGGGCCTCTAGGGAACTACTGGCAATTAAGGTGCTCCTTTTAATAGAGCACCGAAGCAAAGCATTAACACTCCGTGAACACATGTGATCCTCACATCAAAGCCTCTCCCTTCCGGTTATCCTGATTTTTTCACTTCGGGGCCATAGGTTCCGGGCAACGACCTGTGTATACAACTTGCAGATAAGACCAAGAACAATACTATCATAATGAATCAATAACATGTTCAGATCTGAAATCATGGCACTCGGGCCCTAGTGACAAGCATTAAGCACAACAAGTCGTAACAAAGTCATAAACCACTAATAGAAGATACTAGGCACCATGCCCTAACAATCTGATGCCATTACATGAACGATCTCATCCAATCCCTACCATCCCCATAGCCTACAGCGGGGGATTACTCACTCATAGATGGGGGAAACATGGATGGTCGATGGAGAAGCGATGGTGATGATCTCCTCCAATTCCCCGTTCCGACAGGGTGCCAGAACGGAGTTTCTGGTGCTGTTTCGTGGAATCTGGTGGTGGCGGCGGAGCGGAACTCCTTTTGGAAAAACGTCGAACCCCCCGAAGTTTTTAGGTCAGAAGGCTCCTTATAGGCGAAGAGAGAGACTGCCTGGGGACCACCACCACCTGGCGCGGCCGGCCCAGCGCCCAGCCAGTGGTGTGGCCACCCTGTGGCTCTTCTCCGCCTCGTATTCGCTCCCGAGTCTTGGTGAAATAGGATTTTTGGCATATTTTCCGGGATTTTTCCTGATAGTTGATTTTCTGCACAAAAAGTGGACACCAAGGCAATTCTGCTGAAAACATCGCCAGTTCGCATTAGTTGCATCCAAATCACACAAGTATAGAGGAGAAACAATAGCAAAAGTGTTCGGGAAAGTAGATATGTTTTGGACGTATCAACTCCCCCCAAGCTTAGCTTATTGCTTGTCCTCAAGCAATTCAGTTGAAAACTGAGTGCGATAAAAGAACTTTCACGAACACATTTGCTTCATATGATGTAAATATTCTCAGCAATGTGATCAACTACTTAGACAATTCATAATAAAGAGTATGCAACTGAGTCTACTTAATAGTCATTGCAAGCTATGAAGAGATTCCAACTGAAGAACAATAAGTAGCACAAAGCACAAACATGAGCAACATTACAATGCTCATAGAAAGGTATGATAGAGTGGTATCTCGCTTGCCTTTGATTATGAATGCCAAGGCACCTCTGAAGTTCAAGTGATGACTAGAAGTAAAGATATCAAAGATACAAGCATCAAAGTCATAACACAAATAATCAAGTAATGGGACAAACACAAAGAATGACAACTATGCTCTCAAGAAGGTGCTCAAAGAATATGTGGATACTCAAATGGTAGAAGAAAAAGGTTTTGAGAAATTTGAAAGGCTTCCAAATGCTGAAAGTATGGTACTTGTTAGCTTTGATCTCTCATTGCCCCTATCATAGGCATCTTTAATGTCGTTAAGGTGAAAGTGAGGTCCAATCTAAGTTATATGCTTGACAGACTATAAACTCAAAATCCCAAGTCCCTTGAGTACGAGGGCCGCTCCTCATGCTACTCAACTTTAGTTACCGATAAGTTCTTGTCATCGTAAGTATGTGCGTATCATTGAGAACCGCCAACGGGGTACCCCTTGCCCGATGATACGGAAGAATCCCCATATCAAAATGACAAGGCAAGCAGACAATGAGTATCTCAGTAATCTTCTTATTTACCATGGGAAAATGGTGATTTTTTCTCTCTTTCCTCTTTTCATAAATCTTTTTTCTTTTTATCAATAGCTATCTCTCCTTTTTTTATAAGAAGAATGCTTCATAGATATCATTATGGTTACACTGCAGGTTTCCACCATGTCAGCATGGATTAGACCAGCGGCCCAGGCGTTTCTCTAACACACATACATAACTCCATGGACTTACAAGCTCCCCTTTTATTTCACACCAACGACATCCCGCAAACAAAAGAGCAAGGTATCAACTGGGTATATATTTACAAGTGTTGAAAGCGTTCCCCGTGACAGCACGGTTCTGCTAATCCCCAGCCTGTAATTTGCAAGCATATAACTTTCATGGAGAGTTCACAATGGTTCAGGTTTATTAAGTGCAGGAAATAAAGTGTGTCGTCAAGTTCGTGAGAGCTTTACTAACTAATTTTCCCATAACAAGCAAACATTTTATTCGGAAGAAAACAAGGCATATTGAATATGCACGGGAGTAGCAAGTGATGCTAATAGGTAGGTATGGTGGACACTTTGGAAATATTTGGTTTAGGGAGTTGGAAACATGAGTAAAACACTCAGTGGAAGTGAAGGCTAGCAATAGTAAGGGAGCGACAAACGAGAGAGCAATAGCTGTCATTATCATGCTTGCAACAAAACAGGACTAATCATGGCATGAAAGTGATTCAAGATCCTCAAGGCAAAATAATTCATCGAGGCTTAACTGATTATTACAGTCATGTGCCTGCGTGAGCATGTGCCAAGTCAATCAAATGAAACAATCAGAGGAGGATACCACAGTGTCATACCAATTTATGAATAGAGTAATGCAAGCAAACATTCATGAAACATGCTACAAACTATTAGCGAGTTGGAGCTAATCATAAGAAAGCAAGAACTACTAAGCATCCAAAGAAAACATACACTCTACATGAACAGACTAAGCACGCCCACAGTGATGAGTATATGTACAAAAATGAAAACAAATAGAGTTCGCTACCAGCCTCTTACCACGCCTCAAGTTGTCATTGATCCTCATTATTTCTCTTCACTTGTGTGGCTTGAATAATAATATGAAACCAATAGTCCACTGAGAACTGTCGAACCCTGTAGCAAACTCGCAAAAACCAAAGAAGAACGACAAATATTTTTGGTGTTTTCGATTTTTAAATAAGAACCAAAAGAGAAAAACAAGCAAAGCAAAATCTTTTTGGGTTTTTCGAATAGTTCAAACAAAGCAAAAAGGGAAAAACAAACCAAGGCAAAAAGAAGAAGCAAACGAAAGAGAAACAACAAAAATATTTTTGGTCTTTTTGTGTTTTTAGAAAGCAAAAGCAAAGAAGAACGAAAACTAAAAAGAGAACGAAAACATGAATATACAAAGTACCGACGCAACATGATATGGAGATGAGTGCGGTGTCAGCGTACCTCCCCCCAAGCTTAGGATTTTGGCCTAAGTGGGTATCAATCCCAAGCTGGCCAGGATGAAGTATCACCAGGGTACGACGAGGAGGTACCCTCGTCCTGGTGTGAGCCCGAGTACGCCCCTCCGTAATATGCGGAGTAATCATAGGAGGGCGCATCCTCCTGGTGCTGCTCGTGGAAACCCAACAAGCGAAGCTGCTCGTCCACCTCCTCCTTGGAGCGCGACCACGGTCTCCTGTCAACACTAAACAAAGCAGGCTATGGCAAAAGGATCTCCCTTTCATCCCTGCCAGTGAAAAGCATCCTATATACTAGATTGTTCAAATCAGAGGTAGCAGTGACAAAATGATGAGTTTTCATGGCAACAAGGTCGAGCCTCTGTGGTGCTAACATAGCATCATCGGGATCCACTGAAAGGCCTAATGCATTGACTACACGCGAGGCAATGATGCCCCCATAGATAGGCCCCCTAGCAGCTAGGCGGCGAGCAATAAGCGAGCCAAGATTGTACCGAGTATCATTGTTGAGCGTAACAACAAGGAAAGCTAAGTGATAGTTGAAGATATTACTAGTGTTCTCCCTACCCAATACGCTAGTGGCAAGATAATATGCAAAGTATCTAAGAGCAGGGAGTTGGATATTTCTTATCTTTCCACGCTGCGCCACGCGGTCATCATCATTGGTCACCCCTCGGTAAAGCTCCAACAAATCAGCGGGTCGCCCTTGAATTTTCTTCACGGTCCCTGTCATACGCACACCTACAATACAGCAAAATCTCTCCAAAGGCATGGTGAAGGGCATATCATAGATTTTAAAAGAGACAGTAGATTGATAGGATGTTTTAGTAAATGAGAAGCTCTCAACAAAAGTTTTGGTGAGCAAAGCGTACTGTGCACTCTCATCTTGCATATAAGAGGTCAAGCCAACCCTCTCAATCAGTAGCAAGAAATCATCAAGAATACCTGCAGCTTGCAAGAAAGTAAAACAAGGAAAAGAGGATGGGTGAGCATCTCCATCATCCCTTTCAGTGCCAATACGTGTTGCAATGAGGTCTTCATTGTATGAAGGCCTAGCTTGAGAGGCTGTTCTTGAGGGCCTCGACCTCCTAGGTGCATCACTCTCAAATATCTCTCCAAAAGTGTGGTTGTTCATGCTTGGTATTCTAAAATTTAAACACCTATTAAACAAGTGATTGCAAAGTAAATATAATAAAGGATTCTACTCATAGGGACTTGCAAGAGGCCTAAACAAGCATCAAAACTATATCTCTAAGCATCAAACAAGCTTACAAGCTCTCATAACCAGTCACCTACAGCAGCAAAATACTCAACATATAATCCACTTAAACACAAATCTACTTGGACAAGGGGAGGAGTCACATACCAAGGAACAATTGCTCCAAATTTCAGCAATAAAGATGGGCTGAGCAAGGAGATCAAAGAAATCGAGAGCAAGCACAGAAAGAACGCGATTTTGAGCTATGAACTGGAGCTTACTCGGGAGAGAGAAGAAAGTGCCAGGTGAGAGAGTAAGTGGGAGGCCAAGGGTGGCCCACACCAGGGCATGGCACCACCTAGGGCTGGCCGCGCCACCACATGGTGTGCCTGCCTGGTGGACCCGCCTGGTACCTACCAGGTACTCCTCTACCCCTTTTTTCACGTAAAAATTTAATATGACTTTTCTGGAATTTTTTGAGACACTTTATTTTTGGGCTTTTTTTCAGAAATAGAAGAATGATTTTCTGACAGACAGATTTTTTTCTTTTTTTGGAAACATGATGCAAGGACAAAACAAGGCTAGAACTACAGAAGTTCTAGCATGCAAGCAACTAACAACACAAAGAAAACTAAACGAAAGCAAAAACTAAAATGCAAAGGATGGAAATAAACGGAGATAATCATAATGAAAACATTGTTTTGTTCAATGGAATCCTTTTGTTAGCAAGGTTGATCAAGTCTTGCTACCAAAACAATTGCATATGAGACAAAACTTTGTATTCCACTAATGATTATGTTACCTCAACCTTGATAGCAATGGTCCCAATCATAATAGTTTCAAAATTTTCTCTTGGTATGGGACAATATATTTCTCCAACTTGAATGCCTTCAACATGTTCAATTGAATTCAAACCATAAGTCCTTTCAATCTTCTTGGGGAAATAGACAGTATGTTCCTTGTCATTAACATTGAAGGTCACCTTTCCTTGATTACAATTAATAACAACTCCTGCAGTATTAAGAAAAGGTCTCCCAAGAATAATAGACATATTATCATCTTCAGGCATTTCAAGCACAACAAAATCAGTTAATATGAAGCAATTATGAGCCACCTGAACAGGTACATCCTCACATATACCCACAGGAATAGTGGTAGACTTATCAGCCATTTGCAAAGATATATCAGTTGGTATCAATTTTTCAAGCTGAAGCCTCTTATAGAGAGAGAAAGGCATAACACTAACTCCAGCTCCCAAATCACACAAAGCAGTTCTAACATAAATGTTCTTAATAGAGCAAGGGATAGTTGGATTCCCTGGGTCTCCAAGCTTCTTATGAACCTTACCATTGAAAGAATAATTAGCAAGCAAAGTAGAGATTTCTTCATTAGGGATCTTCCTTTTATTCGAGACAATGTCCTTCATATACTTTGAGTAAGGAGGCAATTTAATAGCATCGGTCAAATGAATTTGCAACAATAAAGGCTTCATCCACTCACAAAACTTATTATAGTGTTCATCTTCCTTTGACTTGTGTTTCTTATCAGGGAAAGGCATAGGTTTTTGGACCCAAGGTTCTCTTTCACTACCATGTTTCTTAGCAATAAAATCTTCTTTGGTGTATTTAGTAGTCTTAGTGTGGTTTTCAGGTTCTTCTTCAACTTTTTCTTCATTAGGAACTTCATTTTCTTCATTACCACTTTCAGTTTTAGCATCAGAGATAGATATACTATTAGGATCTATAGCAGGTTCAGAGGATTCTACAATAGTTTTATGTTTCTTTTTCCTTTTCTTACGAGTAGAACCACTATTTTCAGCTTGTTGAGAATCCTGCTCAATTTTTTTGGGATGCCCCTCAGGATATAGAGGATCCTGGGTAGCAGCACCACTTCTAGTTCTAATTTCATAAGCATGTTTTTCTTTAGCAGCATTAACTAGCAAGTCGTTTTGCACTTTAACGAGTTGATCTATTTGAGTTTGAACCATTTGTAAGTGTTTAACAATCATTTTAACATCATTAGAGGTTCTTTCCACAATATCCATCAACTCAACAATAGCTCTAGTGTTTTCCATTAGATGATTTTGCACCCTTTTATTAAAGTTATCTTGCTTAACAATAAAGATATCAAATTCTTCTAAGAATTGATCAGGAGGTTTCAAGTAAGGGATATCACTTTCATCAAAGTGTTGGAGAGAGTGTACCTCAATAGTGGGTGAGTAGGGAATAGGCTTACATAATTCTTCTATAGGAGGTAAATTCTTGACATCTGCAGCTTTAATTCCCTTCTCCTTAAGACATTTCTTAGCTTCCTTCATCACTTCATCATTTAATTCAATAACTCCCCTCTTCTTTGATGTTGGAATAGGCACAGGAATAGATGGTTCAGGTACAATTACTTCAGGTATAGCTTGTTTAGGAGGAGTCCAATCTTCATAATTCTTGATTATTTTAGCCATTAATTCCTCAGCGTCCTTCAGAGTCCTATTCCTGAAAACACAATCAACACAACTATCTAGGTATGTCCTAGATTCCTCGGTTAGTCCATTATAAAATATATCAAAAAGCTCATTCTTAGGTAATGGACTTCCAGCCTGTGCATGAATCAGAGCACAAAACCTCGCCCAAGATTCGGGCAATACCTCTTTTTCTCCCTGTTTAAAATCAAAAAGTTCCTGCAAAATAGCATGTCTAGCACTGGGAGGAAAATATTTCTGCAGGAAAGTACTAATCAAGCACTCAGGGCTATCAATAGATCCAGGAGGTAAATTACTAAACCAAGTTTTAGCTTCTCCTTTCAGTGAAAAAGGAAAAATCTTAGCAACAAAGTAAGTACGCATCTTAATATCATCAGAAAACAAGACACTCATGGTAGAAAGTTCATTCATATGTGCTACACTTTCATTCTTAGTCCCACCAAAAGGTTCTTTCTACAATAGCTATGTAAGATAGATCAAGAGAGAAATCATAATCTTCATCTATAATGTTTATGGGAGAAGCGACAAACTTAGCGGCAGGAGATAATTTGGGTCTAAATGCGCCTCTCAAGGAGACTCTTAGCGCTCCTATCATGGGTGTTCTTACATTCTTTAATAAACTCATCGGTCATCTCAACATAATCTTCTTCAATATCATAACTCTCACTAGACTCAGGTGAGCTAACAGGTGTGGTAGTGTCTTCATTAGGAGTTTCGGTATTTCCAGCTATAGTTCTAGCAATTGTAGCATCTAGGAAAGGACCTAATGAACCACTCTTATCAAGCACAGTAGAAGCAGCATCATAAGCATCAGAAGTTTCAGATTCAGCAGTAGTAGCAGTGTGTGTAGCATGTGTATGTGGTGGTGTAACGAGCTTACTTATAACATATGGTGAATCAAGAGCAGCAGAGGTGTTCAGAACCGTACCTCTTCTTGTAGTGGATGGTAAAATAGGAAACTTGCCATCACGAGACTTACCCATGATGGATGGATAGCAGCGAACAATAGAGAATCCAAGTGAACTTGATAAATAAAGCTATGCTCCCCGACAGCGCTTGGAAAATAGTCTTGATGACCCACAAGTATAGGGGGTGTATCGCAGTATTTTCGAGGAAAGTGAAACCCAATTTATTGATTCGACACATGGGGAGCCAAAGAATATTTATAAGCCTTAACAACTGAGTTGTCAATTCAGCTGCACCTGGAAAACAATCTTGCTCACAGCAGTTTATTAGTAGCAATAGTTTTGTAGTAGGAATAGCAAAGTAACAGCAGTAGTAAAGCAAAGACAGTAGTAACAAAAGCAGTAACAGTGGGATTCGAGTGCGGTAGGCATAGGGATGGATGGACGGGCGTTGCATGGACAAAACAATTCACATAGCAATCAGAACATAGGGCAATTGTAGATAAATAAGATAAAGCATCCAAGTACTAGACAATCCTAGGCATGTGTCCCATATATAGTCATACGTGCTCGCAATGAGAACTTGCACAACATCTTTTGTCCTGCCAGCCCGTTTGCAGTGGGGCCTCTAGGGAACTACTGGCAATTAAGGTGCTCCTTTTAATAGAGCACCGGAGCAAAGCATTAACACTCCATGAACACATGTGATCCTCACATCAAAGCCTTTCCCTTCCGGTTATCCCGATTTCTGTCACTTCGGGGCCATAGGTTCCGGACAACGATGTGTGTATACAACTTGTAGATAAGACCAAGAACAATACTATCATAATGAATCAATAACATGTTCAGATCTGAAATCATGGCACTCGGGCCCTAGTGACAAGCATTAAGCACAACAAGTCGCAACAAAGTCATAAAGCACTAATAGAAGATACTAGACACCATGCCCTAACAATCTGATGCCATTACATAAATGATCTCATCCAATCCCTACCATCCCCATAGCCTACAACGGGGGATTACTCACTCATAGATGGGGGAAACATGGATGGTCGATGGAGAAGCGATGGTGATGATCTCCTCCAATTCCCCGTCCCGGCAGGGTGCCAGAATGGAGTTTCTGGTGCTGTTTCGTGGAATCTGGTGGTGGCGGCGAAGCGGAACTCCTTCTGGAAAAACGTTGAACCCCCCGAAGTTTTTAGGTCAGAAGGCTCCTTATAGGCGAAGAGAGAGACCGAGGGGGTGCCTGGGGGGCCCACACCACCCCCTAGCGCGGCTGGATGGCGCGCCAGTGGTGTGGCCACCCCTGTGGCTCTTCTCCGCCTCGCTATTTGCCCCGAGTCTTCGGGTGAAATAGGATTTTTGGCATATTTTCCGGGATTTTTCCTGATAGTTGATTTTCTGCACAAAAAGTGGACACCAAGGCAATTCTGCTGAAAACAGCGTCAGTTCGCATTAGTTGCATCCAAATCACACAAGTATAGAGGAGAAACAATAGCAAAAGTGTTCGGGAAAGTAGATACGTTTTGGACGTATCAACAACACAACCATAGAACTTTGTCCCCAACTTGCGATGAGGTTGTCAATCTCACCGTGTTTTGTAGAAAACAAAGGATTAAACGTATCGAATGGAAAGAAGTAAAAGTTTGCAGAAAGTAAATACGAAGCAGTAAAAGATTGCAGATTGTATGTAAAGAAAAAGGACCGGGATCCATAGTTCACTAGAGGTGGCTCTCCTTAGATAGATAACATGCTGGGTGAACAAATTACAGCGGGGCAATTGACAAACACCGAGAAAGCAATACATGCATATACTAATCATCTTGACTCCTCGGAGACTTGATTGGGCATTACAACATAATACATAGACCGCCATCCAACTGCATCTATGACTAATAATCCACCTTCAGGTTATCATCCGAACCCCTCCAAAGATTAAGTTGCAAGCAATGATTATTGCTTTTACGAACTACGTAAAGTAAACAATACGATTGTTCTATGAACAAAGGATTGTTGTTTTCTCCCTAGTAGCAACACACATCTAGTACCTTAGAGATTTCATCACTTCCCCAGTTACGAGGCATGAACCCACTATCGAGCATAAATACTAACTCTTGGAGTTGCTAGCATCTACTTGGCCAAGATAGCTACTAACAACGAAAATCATGCAAGATCTCAAATAACAAAGACATGATAGAATCAATAATCAATCTGAAATAGCATCTCAATATCCATCGGATCCCCGCAAACACAACATGTATGAATTACAAATAGATGATCTTTATCATGAACAGAGCTCACATGATCTAAATATGAAAGCACAAAGGAGGAGAAACCAGCCATCTAGCTACTACATGGATCCGTAGTCCAAGGATGAACTACTCACGCATCACACCGGAGGCTTGCATGGTGATGAAGAAGGCCTCCAGGGTGAATTCCCCTCTCCGGCAGGGTGCCGGGAAGAGCTTCAGATCCCTCCCGATCTAGGGATGGAGATGACGGCGGCTACAGACTTTTTCGTGGATTTTTGATCGGGTACTTAGGGTTTTCGTCCCGAGGGCAACTTATAGGCGGAAGGAGAGGCTGAGGGGGTGCCGGGAGCCACCACACCACCCCCTGGAGCGGGCTCAGCCTGGCTGTGCGGCCAGGTGGTGTGGCCGGCCCCTGACCCTTCTCCGTCTCGTATTCTGGCACTTGATCCCTTCCGGAAAAATAGGCACTTTGTCTTTTGTCCTGTCCAATTCTGAGAATATTTATTTTCTGACTTTCCTGGAACCAAAAACAGCAGAAAACATGCAGCTGGCACTGTGGCTCTTGTTAATAGGTTAGTCCAAGAAATCATATTAAAAGTACTCCAAAGTTGGAACAAAACACAAGAAAGTGGATAAAACCAAGCATGGAACATCAAAAATTATAGATACATTTGCAATGTATCAGTGTGGCAGCTAGAGCTAACCATAGCAGAAGTGTAGAGGTCGCGACGAGAAAGTTGTTCGCGGACCGACGTGCCTAGGGAGCATGATCTGGAGCGGCTTAATGTGAGATGGTGGTTGTTGCGTGCGACTGCTGTTGTGAGCTAACATGGTAGCTTGTAGGCGATCAAGTGGTCGTGGTCGTATAGCCATGATCTTATCGCTCCGACGTTAATTTATGGAGGACTAGGAGTTTGGGTTTAGGAGTGATAGCCCTGGACCTTTGATAGCAGCGGCGAAATCCGGTTTCATGTGGATGACACATCGACGGGGTCTTGAGATGGTGATAGCCTTTCAAGGCCGTCGGTTGTATGAGACATCCCGTTCATCTCCATATCGGGTCCGATCCATTTCTTCAGGTGATACGAGCGGCGACTCCTTGCAGATGCGCCAAGTCATTCTTATTGTTGGCAGGTGTTACGCACGACGTCTCATTTGGAGGCACCAAGTCATTATTACTGCTGGCAGGTGCTATGCATGGTGGCCGCTATGGAGGCGACAAGCCATGCCGCTGCTGGATTGAATGTGGTGCAACAATGACGGGAAGCGAGGTGGTATGGGACGTCTCCGTATTTTGGTACCTCCTCCAGTTGTATCCAGCTTTCGAGATGTCGATAGAAGAACAAGAGATGATGATACGTGCAACTTCTATGACAAGTATACGGTTTCTAGTGCAAACACAAGATATCTGGTCGATGAGACTATGTCGACGCGGGCCCACGCTAAAGGTAGTGGATCAAAGCTTGGTTTGGGGTATAAAATCCCAAGATCAATCTATTGTTGGACTCGTCACCATAGGTCCACAGGCGCTTTTGCACGTTTCCTTCTTGAGGGCTTAGCCTAGGAGCTATGCAATTTCCGCTTGTTCAGGTTTTTACCATAGGGTTTAGTGGTTGCCTGATGGAATTACTGTCGCGAGGCATACAACCTCGAGATTTCTTTTTCAGGTCGAACTTGTCCGGCTACTGGATTTTGCACTTCAAATGATACAAAAGTGTGTGCATCACGCGATGCAGAGACCATGACTCCGTTTCTCTTCTAATAAAAATTAGTTAGACTTAGCATTCAGTTCATCCAACGGGATATTACACGAAGATAGTGTAGTACCTGACACGAAGATAGTGTAGTCTTCCTCAAACTTTCTCATATTATCATCATAGGGAGTTCATCAAGGCTGGCCATTAGCCCATTACTAACCGAGAATATCTTCAAAAGACAGAGTTTGGACTTAACTCGCCACCTCCTAAAGTGCACACACTGGTAAATTTATCCGAACTAAATGCATAGGCAAAATCAGCCATAGCTAACCCAGAAAATTTCCTACAAGTAGGTTTTCGGATTGTTGAAATAAGAGGCAAACTCTCTCTCGTTCGCCAATGCACGGCACTCTAGTTGATTTTCAACTTCAGACCTATATATTTAAATAAGTCTAGAGACTCACCAAATAAGCATAGCAAAATGTCACTCTATGCGTTTTGTCAATATACATTCATCTTATATAAATCGAAATGAATTCATATTCTTTCCCCAGCAGCATGCTTTAGGGGTTGCTTTCATTGCACATAACTCTGAGACCTAGAACATTGCACACCACGGCCATCACGGCAATAGTGGAGCACTGTATGGCAATAGTGGAGCAAATCCTTCAAATTCCTCTTGCTTACATATTGTCTTTGTGTATTCTATGTTTTCTCTCTTTTCTCTGGTCCATATTAATAGTTTTAACTTTGTCTAGATACGAATTAGAAACATTAAAGTCGGTTTCCACTCATATCTTGCTTACATCTGGCCACATCGGCAGACAAAATCCGGTTGCTATCTCTAGCAAAAGCGGCATATCGGTCTGCTCGAAAGCCTGAGAGGAGATACTAGCGTAGCGTAGCGTTCTGGAGCCTCTCGCTCCTTTTTCTCTCTCCGCACTGGAAGCGTACGCTCCTTTTTTCTCTCCACACTGGAAGCGTCAGTTTCTCCATTCCCCTTCCATCGCGATAGAACTCGGAGGCTGCGCAAACCACGGAGCCATGTCGCCGGCTAATTCATGACGCTATCTACCGTTGCCGGCGCGGAGTGCGACGTTGCGCCTGGTCATGGCCGAATTCCGGCGATTTTTAGCAAGTTTAGGCGTGCATTCCCAAGCCAGGCGCCCCTGCGCCTGCGCGTCTGGGCGAGGTGCGATCTGCCTCGTCGGCGTCACGGCCCGCACACCACGGCCACCACGTGTCGGCGTGGAGCTCGCCGCTGCGGCTATAAAATGCGGCCCCAGTCCCGACCAGCACCATCACAGTTCGCTCTCTGCTTTCTCCATCGATCTCTCTAGCTAGCACACGAAGTTGTTCTCGAGGGTAGCCATGGCTCGTTGGTGGGTTTGTGGAGTCCTCTCTCTCCTGGCGGTGGCCGCGGCCGCGGCCGCTGCGGAGGGGAATGCGGGGCCGCTGATTCGGCTGCCGGCGCAGAAGGGGCTTGACGCTGCAGCTGCCCCTGCCCCTGCCCCGGCGGCGGCGGCGGAGGAGGAAGGGGTCACGAGGTGGGCCGTGCTCGTTGCGGGCTCCAACGGCTACGAGAACTACCTGCACCAGGTGAGACTCCATCGACGGCTTCGGATGCGAGTAGGGTTGTACAGGCGATTGCGAGCTCAAGTTCAAAACTTTTTGGTCAAAATGTCCCTTTTCATGTGCACGTTTATTAAGCTCTGTTGTGTCATTCGAATCCGAGGATGCTTGAATCTCGCTACTGGGACAAAAAAATAGCTTGGGTGAGGGCCAATTGGCATACATTTTCGTTGATTATGGTCATAATGACTCAATGCTGCTCTGTGTATAAAAAAATGATAGCATGTGCTTGGTCAAAATTCCATCACTGAACAATTTTTATGGGTTCTTACTCATTGTTGTGGTGTTCTTGATGCACAACAGGCCGATGTGTGCCATGCCTACCAGATTCTGAAGAAGGGAGGACTGAAGGAGGAGAACATTGTGGTGTTCATGTACGACGATATCGCCCACAATCCCGAAAACCCAAGACATGGAGTTATCATCAACCATCCTAAAGGCAAAGACGTTTATGCTGGTGTTCCGAAGGTATTATCTGGCTCTGTTTTTAGTTTCAAACAAGAGTGTGCACGTAATTCTAATTTCACACCTTAAAATAGATAGTATCACTTTTCAATCGGAGAATGATAGGTACCTTTAGTGTTGTTTGATTGGATGTATGAGCGCATGGTTTTGTATTCATACTAGACTGATCAACTTGACATGCACTACAGGACTACACCGGTGACCAAGTCACCACTGAAAACTTCTTTGCAGTACTCATGGGCAACAAAACTGCGGTTACTGGAGGGAGTAAGAAGGTGATAAACAGCAAGCCCAACGATCACATCTTCATCTATTACGCGGATCATGGGGGTCCTGGTGTTCTTGGTGCATACCTCTCCCATAAACCTTGTTATTTAGCTGATTTCTTGTGTGTAACTTGGCTAACCTTAGCAAGTTTGTAGGTATGCCCAACTTGCCATATCTTTATGCTGGTGACTTCATCAAGGTGTTAAAGGAAAAGCATGCTTCCAAGAGCTATTCAAAAATGGTATAATATTCATTCTTTCTATTTTCCACCAAAAATCAGTATAGTTTTTAATCTGAAACAGTACTCTTAGAGTCCATCTGTAACTCAAACTACAATCTTGGCAGGTTATTTATGTTGAAGCCTGTGAAAGTGGCAGCATTTTCGAGGGAATATTGCCACAAGATCTTAATATTTATGTTACAACAGCAGCAAATGCAGTCGAATATAGTTATGGAGCATACTGCCCTGGGATGAATCCACCACCTCCTCATGAATTCCTTACCTGTTTGGGTGACGTCTACAGTGTTTCTTGGATGGAAGACAGGTAAGCATCATTTGAAAAATCTTATGCTCGGTGTCTGTTTTATATACCTGCATCCTTCTTTACAGTTGTCAAAAGTATGTCTATAAGGCTTGTGTATTCGAGTTTTTAGTTTGCGTAGTATGATTTATATTAGAAACATTTGGTTGGTCATGTTTGGAATAATTCCCATGTAAAAACTTTTTTATGATTGTTAACCTGCTCTATTTTACTTCCGTTCTTCCTCAACTCTTGTATGTACAAGAAATTTATATCTGCAGATTGATTTCCAGACCCTGTCCAAAAGGAGTTCATACTTTATCACCCTTGCAAGACATGCTTTTGTATTTTGTTGTTAATGAAGTATTGTCACACTAGAAGGCACAACATGAGTGCTTGTTAGTTCAGTCATTACCAACCTGACTAACACATAAATAGTTTATAAGTCACATTCTCTTGCAAATGTAAGTAGCAAAGACGTGCAAATACAAAAGATGAGTGGATAGGCTTGGGAGTTGGGAAGTATCAGCTGCTAGAGCAATGTTCTTCTATCAGTTGTCTATAACCATGAGACTTCTGTTTTGAACCATTTGATCCTACTTTGCAGTGAAATTCACAACCTAAAGAAGGAAACAATCAAGGATCAGTACGATGTGGTAAGTCTCGAGTACCCTTTCTTCATTCTGGTAGTGGCAGCTATTCACTACTTCCTTTGGCAGGTTAAGAAGAGAACTTCAAGCTCAGATAAGGTGAATCCAGGTTCTCATGTCATGGAGTATGGGGACAAGACATTCAAGGATGAGAAGCTTTTCCTTTATCAAGGTTTTGATCCTGCAAATGCCAACAAGACAAACAAACTGGTTTTGCCCAGCCTGGAGGGTGCAATCAATCAAAGAGATGCGGATATTCTTTTCATGTGGAAGAAGGTAAATTCCATCTGTTTTTTCAGTCTCAGTTACTCCAGTTATCTCCTGTCTATTTCATATATTCTTTGTTATTTATTATAATCCATCACCTTGGTCATTTACTTCTGTCGTCACTGCATGTAGAACCAAGCATTTGTGCTTGAAACAATGCATTTTTCTTTGTTATGACTCATGAACTCTCTTACAGATACTGCATCCAAATACTGCAAGGGTACACAGCATGTTGTGGTTCTTAAATCTTGAAATTTGGTTACTTAGGATATTATAAATAGTATATAGAAGCTCTAAAGAGGAGGAAATATTTCGAATGATTTTGTAAGTAGAATTAATTATCCTGTTTTGTGAACTCATCCTCATCATAGAAGAAAATGAGTAGTTTTCCAACATAATTTTCGCATTGAACAGTCAGAGTATCTGGTGGGCTAAGGTTTAACTAGAAGCCTCATGAACGGGATTATTGACATCTTAGAAATTATAGGAGGTTGGCCTTATAAGCTTCTAAATACAAAATGTAGTTTCATAGTGTTGAGAAAATACGGCGACATTAATTAATAAAAAAAAGAAAATATGGCGACAGTATGCTAACTTTCAGCTCGAGCTCGTGTTGTCTCACATGACAGGCTCAAGTTCTGCACATCAAATTCTGTAGCCTGTACTATCAAATTTGTCTGCTAATGTGTGTTCTTCGTTTCAGTATGAGCGTTTAAATGAGGGGTCAGAAGAGAAGCTGAGGGTTCTCAGGGAGATCAGAGAAACCGTGGTACACAGGAAGCATCTCGACAGCAGCATCGATTTTATCGGGAAGCTGGTCTTTGGATTTGAAAAGGGGCCTTCCACGATCGAGGCTACTAGAAGCCCTGGCCAACCGGTAGTCGACGACTGGGATTGTCTGAAGAGGATGGTGAGTTTTCTTATTTAAATATTGCAACACATTTACCGGTGTTATTTCTGTTCCCTGATGAACTTACCCTCTACTAATGTCCATCGTCAGGTGCGCGTTTTCGAATCACACTGCGGAACACTGACCCAGTATGGCATGAAACACATGAGGGCGTTCGCAAACCTCTGCAACAACGGCGTCTCCGAGGCCGAGATGAAGGAGGCGAGCACGAGCGCCTGCGACGGCTACAGCTCGGCGAAGTGGAGCCCACTGGTTCTAGGCCACAGCGCCTGATCCGCTCGCTGAAGCACATGCTGGGAGCAACAGCGAATGCTCCAGAGGTTCCTAGACCTCGTACGTACATACATACACACATACATATACATACACACACACATACGTAGCATACCAGTGATACAAGAAAGAAGAAACCACGCAACAGTGCGTCGTCACTTGTGTGTGTTGGGTTAATCAGTAGCTTATGATCATGCGTGCATGTGCCTTTGTACATCAAGTTTGACTGAATCAATTGAAAGGCAATGGTTGTGACAAGTTTATGAATGTTTTCTGCATGACAATTGAGTAATGACAATGCCCTCTGATTTTGTGATGATGGTGAACAGGTGGGCCGTTTAGTGGACCAAAACTGATGGCCCGTAGTGAGGCCATGATCCTCCTGCAGGCAGTCCTACCAAAGATTACTTGCATAATCTACTACTAACAAGATGAGATTACGATCTTTGTGAAGCTCCTCCTGGGTAAGTTCATGCTAGTGTAAATCCCCCTTATGCAAGTCAGTTCGGGCTAGGTCCATTATGCAAGAATCGAAGCTTCTTCCAGGAGCCAACCTGAGTAAATTAACCTGCAATGAGACACCAATTTTCAGAATTTCAGTAGCATACTAGAACAAGAAAAGTCATTCTGAATTCTGAAATGGAAACGAGAGAAGAGGGATTTTTCTCCTGGTGGTGAGGGAGGGGGACTTTACATGATTTCCTGAGGAAAGAGATGAAGACCACGATGAGGGCCAGCCCTGCCAAGATGCCGACTATTATCGCCACGGTCTGCCCGACGTCATCTTGTGAATAATCTTATCATCAAAAAAATTGAAGAATTAGCATCCTTGTGATTACTGAAATTAATTAAATATTACAGGCTAGCTTGTTGATCACATGTTCAAGAATATATCATCTTATCAATTTGCACTACTTTTTCATGATAGATGAATAGGGCAATGTAGACGTAGTACTTGAGATGATCACAGGCTAGCTTGTTGATCACATGTTCAAAAATATATCATCTTATCAATTTGCACTACTTTTTCATGACATATGAATAGGGGCAACCTGTAGACGTAGTACTTGAGATGAAGTCTACATGAACTTCTTTCAGATACCATACGATCTTACCGCGAGAACACACGCACGTCTACCGCCTACGATGACAGGTGAGCTCTCCGACCACGAGAACCCTCATACGGCTAGAGGCTGCGCCACCATGTCGTCACTGGCGGACCCATGCCCGCTAGAAACCGCGGACGACATGGGCTTACGGGGCCACGTCGGCTCTCGGTGGGCCCCATGACCGCGAGAGTCCGCAACCTTCCTAGGCTCACGTCGCGGTTTGAAACACCTTCCACAGAGCAAAACTCTGCCCGCGTACGCTAACGGTGGACTCATTTGCCGCACACAGTCCACCGTAAGGCCCACCCGCCATCGACGGTCGCTCCATGCAGGTGCGAAGGTGTGTCGCGTCTGAAATGCCTTCGACGGACGTATGTTGACGGCGGGCACATGGCACGAGTGTGGTCCACCGTACACTAGTACAAACGCGTTACTTAGAGACGGTTATTGCCCATAGAGCTTAACCATTTTCTCGTTCTGGCTCAAGTGCATAGCCTCTAGAGCGCACCACCTGAGCCGGTTTTCCATTCCGGCTCTAAGCTACACAACTTGAGGCGGTGGAAAAATATAAACGCCTCTAAGAAATACGACCTGGAGACGGCTATTAGTTTGGACCGCTTGTAAGAACTCCTCACCCTCAGACGGCTTCTAGTAGGGACCACCTCCAGGAGTAAGGGACCCAGAGTCCGATTCAAATAAAGACAGTCTCCAGAACAAGGACACCTCGAAGCGGTGGTTATTCATGGCCGCCTCCAACAGTAGTGCTAATTCAAACTCAATCATAACAGACATGACACAGAATCATTATGATTCAGCAGACAGAAAATGGATAGAAAAATTATTATAGCTCAAGTACTTAGAAGCCAACCAAAGAAGACCATTATATTAATAACTATCCCTAGCCAGAGGAAATCCATACAAATTAAGCCATTACGTTATGGCAATATATACAAAGTGGAGTCCCTACATCAAACAACTAGCATAATTAGTACTCTCTAACAAACCCTTATTGTATTTATAATAGGCCTCCGGTGAAAGTTGCTGAACCGAAATATGTACCTCTCTATTATCTTTTTCATCAAAGCAAAAAAAGGATAATTCTATGCTACTTCAAGTTGAAGCTTCTCACAACCTTCTCCCATCTAGACTTCAAGATTGCATTTGACCCATCTCCCATCGTCATCCTAATCATCTTTGACTTCTTACTGTTCATTTTCCAAACATGAAATCAATAGGTCCATCAAGGCGATTCTTTAGGTATTTTCTTGTGAACTCAACACCAACTGTCTCTACAAGTACAAAGAATTGAAGAATTAGCCTGTTTATGATTACTAGAAGTAATTAAATATCATAGGATAGCTTGTTGATCACATGTTCAAGAATATATCATCTTACCATCTTGCACTTCTTTTTCATGACAGATGAATAGGGCAACCTGTGTAGACGTAGTACTTGATTTTTGGTGAAAATTCAGGTTCACACCAGTCTAAGAGGAAGTCTACATTAACTTCTTTCAGATACATGTCGTTTTCAAAAAGGCTCTGCTTGTGTTAGGGGCCTGATGCAACAACACATAATTTTTTTAATGTGGTGGAATATCCATGTCTACCATCTAAACAAATATAAAATAAATGACTGCAATTTTGATGTTCTTTGACCTCTAAACTCAAGCCTCTCAATGGTCTCTTCATCTGATGACTAAAAATCAAAACTGCTAAAGCTAATGCAAAAACTATCATCGCTAGAGAGCATTATTGCATCATCACTACATGTTTCCATCTGTTAAATAGATACATAGATAGAGCATCTTAATACAATCAAGATGCAAGCAGACTAATAAAGTGACAATTAAAATAGATACATACTAATGAGGAATCAATTAAATCTCTATTGCTAGAAGGGCAATGAACAATGAGGAATTAATAAAAAATTGCATATTTTGAGATTACAGACATTGCCAATTTACGAGGGGTTAACTAGTCAATTCCCATCGTTAATGGACTTAGGTTCGAGGGATTGAGGAGCGCTAGAGGCGTCGATCAGCTAGCAAACAAGCACATAGAGAGACACGAGGTTTTACCCAGGTTCAGGCCTCGAAGAGGACTCTACTCCTGCTTGTCTGCTCTATGATTATCGGAGAGTCGAAAGTTACAGGGGTGAGCAGATGCAATCTAGCGAGGTGTATGCTGAAATTGTGGATATCCTCCTCGCCGCCCCCTCCTAGCCTTTATATAGGGAGACTAGGTCTCGGGATAGCAGGCCGAGTCGGTTATAGATTAGGATTTTCTCCTTTTGAATTTCTATCTATTGTTTTGCCGTGTCCTCCAAGGAGTCGCCTTCCTCTGGACCTAGGCCACTCGAATCCTTGTTGGGCTTCGATTGCACTATGGATTCCTCTTGGGCTGGACCGTATAGGCTAAACTTGAGTATCTGTAGGGTATACCCATGTCAGACAAATAGAGGCTGGCTGGGGGGAGGCTCTCCTGATAGCGTCGTCGGGTCTTTGTAGATCAGAAACCCTGAACCCTAAATTTGATAAGCAAAATGGCAAATTCCATACCAAAATTCCTAAATCAAAGCTCTACATTAGGGTTTTTGGGGTTTGGTTTTTGCGCATACCTAGCTGGAGGACGAAGGGGTCCTCGGAGACAAGGGAGAGCATCCGCATCGCAGGGGACCGGAGGCGGCGGGGAGGAGGGGCAGGGGACAGTGGGGGTCTGGGCGGACGGGGAAGAAAAAGTGTGGCACATATCTGGAATATTTATCCAAATATTTTCAGATCTTTGCCGCCAAGTACTAGCCTTAGACGGTTGCAAATGGAAAACTTCTCTAAGAACATCCTTTGTCCATTATTTTATATTTTGCCGCCAAATACTTCCCTAAGATGGCTAGAAATTTGAAAGAACTAATATTTGGAACTCCGGGTATATTCGGAACTCCAGAGTTTTCTTATCCTAAAATTTGAGAATTATTCAGAACCAAAAGACAAAGGAAGGTGTCTATATATACTTGCTAGTGTGAAATTGAGTCCTAAGACTAAACGAGGTTCATACATTGAAGAAAATATTTGGCGTAGTATAAACCTTGGATATTGCCCTAAAAGGCATGGCAACTCCTAGTGTTCATGCACTTGCTGCAAAGCAATAAGATGCAAGTGTTTTGAATTTGACTAATTCAAATGTTTAATCATGAAGTGGGATCATTTGGTTACTTAAATATGATTTTTCCACCAATATAAACTTTTTTCGTGTATTCTTTGAAGGAAGTCTCGTTGAGTGAATATTCGGAACTCCGGATATATTCGGAACTCTGGATTTAGTTAATCCTACTTTTTGACAATTATTCATAATTTAAAGGCAAAGGAAGATGTCTATACATTCTTGCTAGTGTGAAATTGAGTCCTAAGACTAAATGAAGTTCATACATTGAAGAAAATATATGGCGTAGTACAAACCTTGGATCTTAACCCGAAAAGTATGACGACTCCTAGTGTTCATGCGCTTGCTGCAGAGCAATAAGGTGCAAGTGTTTTGAATTTTACTAATCCAAATGTTTAATGACGATGCGAGATCATTTGGTTAGTAAATATGAATTTTCAAGCAATTTAAACTCTTTTTTCATGTATTTCTTGAAGGAAGTCTCATTATGAATATTCGGAACTCCGAACATATTAGGACCTACGGAGTTTGGTAATCCTAAAAGTTGACAATTATAATATAATTGAGCACTAAAAAATTTGGTAGTATGCATGAGCATGATCAGTAATATAACTAAAGAAAACTTCATATAAAGGAGTAGATTAACAACGAGGTACTTAATTAGTAGTTCAACCACCACAAACGTCTTACATGTAACACTAGAGGTAATAATTAACTTAAACAAAATAAGCAAGGGCAGCAGCAGTAGTAGGGGCAGCAGTAGGAGTATCATCCTACTCAAGGGGAAACATGTTAGTCTTGACATATTGCGAGAGGAATTTTTCGTTTTCTATGTGCTTCGTCAAGGTATTCGACTGGTGCCTACGACCGCGGCCACGAACGATGCCCATCGAGTGCTGGATCATGTTTTCGAGATCCTTGTCGATGTCTCTGCCAAAAAATGGGCAAAATAACTTCCCCTTATGGTGGAAAGGAATTTGCCCACTCTGTAACCGTCTCAGTACGTAGCGGCTCTTGCAGTCTCTGGAGTACTTGTCATCTCCCACGTCATTAAATTCTTCCTGTTGATTTTTAAGTACATAACTAGAACTCATATAAATGACTGTATTATAATACAACTCAAGCATTGATAACATATGTAAGTCGGTATTAAATTGATATCAAAGGAAATGTATCTCAGCAATAGTTTGATCAGCTCATATATCATTTCATGTATCCAAACAAAATGACAAGTAATTAGATCAACATCAGTTGATAATTTATATTATCATACATATCATCATCATTATTTTATGCAGTAAAGTTTCCCGGATAGTGTAACACAAGAATGAAACAAATAGATTTAGATACATGTAGCACAAGAATCAAATAGGAGATTCAGATACATATGGAATAAATCTAGAGCTTTATAAGTTTTTCAGAGATAGAGTAAGTGAACCAAGTACCAATTGCACAACCTATTGTTTTTGTGCATTGCCCCAGGTTCAGTAACCCATCCCTGAAAAATCTGACACCAATGTGTCTGCCTTGCATCCTTTTGTGGCAAATTTGAATCATTGACCTTAATAAGAAATTGAAATGTAATCCTTATACACTATGAATGCATGTGTTTCCTAAATATTATAATAATAATAACAAGAACCAAACAATATTCATAGGTACATGCAGAAATAACTTATGATCAAACCATGCATATATATGCATCATATGAATCATTTGTTTCATGGATATATAGTGTAATCACATAATCAAAAGAATGAAACAAGAGATTCAAATACATGTAATAAATTAAATGTATGATCACAATTGGTTATGTACTAGCAGAAACAATTCAAATATAAAAGTTCCATATGAATGTAAAATAAATCTGGGGTATTATAAGTTTTTTCAAAGATGGAGTTGGTGAACCAAAATACCAACCAAAATCTATATTGTTCGTGTACATTGCATTAGGTTCACTAACTCGTCCCTAAAAAAATCTGACACCATCAAATGTGTTACCTTGCACGCTTTTTTGGGAAAATTTGAATCATTGGCCTCAGTGAGAAATTGAAATATAATCTTTATACACTATGAATGCATGTGTTTCCTACATATTATAATAATAATAACAAGAACCCAAACAATATTCATAGGTACATGTAGAAACAACTTATGATCAAACCATGCATATAAATACATCATATGAATCATTTGTTTCCTGGATATATATAGTGTAATCACATAATCACAATAATCAAACAAGAGATTCAGATACATGTAATAAATTCAATGTATGATCACAATTAGTTGTGTACTGGAAACAATTCAAAGTTCAAAGTTTCATATGAATGTAGAATAAATCTGGGGCCTTATAAGTTTTTTAGAGAGGGAGTTAGCGAACCAAAGTACCAAGCACAACCTATATTGTTCATGCACATTGCCTCAGGTTCACTAATCCATTCCTAAAAAATCTGACACCATTAAATGTGCCACCCTTGCACTTTTTTGGGGAAAATTTGAATCATTAGCCTCAATGAGAAATTAAAATGTAATATATACACTATGTAACATATATGCATGGTGTGTATCGAAATCAACACTCCAGTAACAACAATCCCTAGAAGCCCTAAAATCAAATATGTTACAGATCGATTAAATCTACAACACATAAGAACTGTATGAACAATAATAAGTAAATGTAAAATTACTAGATGGTAGATGAACATATCTAATCAAATCTCCAAAACAATCGACCGTTCGAACCATGTATTCTAATATTTCTACAACAAGAAGATGGCTGAACAAAACAATCTATAGATTGAGAAAATCCTACGTATGAACAGTGAAATCTGCGACTGCGAATAGAGAAGCAAAGTAGTACCTCGAATTCCTCATCGGAGACCTCCTCCTCGAACTCATCCCTCTCCTTGATTGCTTCGAGGATGGGGTCATTGATGATGTGGGTGTAGTTCTCGTCTTCCACCGGGTTGAAGAAGCTACCTCTGCCTGCATGACCCTCATACAGATCTGCCGTTGGCACCACGATGTTGTCATTCATCTTCTGCTCGACAGAGACGATGACTGGCTAGACGGAGCCCGAAGCAGTGATGACACGGCGACGAGCGGCGTGTGTGCCTAGAGAAGCCGACTCTGCCTAATCGACGACGACCGATCCATCTATTGCGCCTCCAACTAGCTTCACCTCCGTATTTTCTCCATGGGTACGCTTCATGGCGCATCTAAGGGAAGGGTGGTGCTATGGAAGGAGATTCTACGTGTGCGAAAGCTACAGATTGGGGTTTATTGACTAGACAGATTGGGCTAAAAGGATGCTAGCTCCTGCAAGACGAAGGACAAGCGGGTTTATATACGCGACGACGATTGGTTTCCCTCTAGTGGACACGTGGGTGTGGACATGTGGGTGTGTACGCGTGGGTGGTGGACTCGTGCATGATCTCCACTTTCTAATTGCATTAACAACAGATCAATGTGCATGCTACCTTGAAAAACGTGCATGAAGCCAGTTTTTGAGATGGGTGGTATAATGGTCCACCTTAGTAGACCCTTGGAGGCAGTTAATATTTGTGACTGGCTATGGTTCAATGATCTAGGGAGACGGCACTATTTTCCTTCATCTCGGGTACCCTCCATAGGTGTTTCTTTTTAAAGATTGGCTGAGAGGGAAGTAACACTAGAGACAATGCTAATTCCCAACCATCTGAGGTTACAATTAGAGGCGGTCAAAGAATTACGACCGTCTGAGGTTGATGAACACAACCAGTTATTTGTATTTTAGGGGTAAACCCTTTCTAGGCATTGTCTCTAAGTAACGAGTTTGTACTAGTGGTAAGTCCCACCCGACAGCGATGATAGCTCCACGTGGCAGGTGCAGAGGCGTTTCGTGCCTGAAATCGTGCCCCCGCACGCTGACGGTGGGCCTAGGGTGCACGTGTGGTCCACCATATGGTGAGTAAGGGTCCTGCGAGGCCCACCAGTCCGCGACTCTGTTCGTGATTCAGGGTTCGAAAACGGACACCAAAGAGCACTAGACGCGGGATTGGAGTAAAATTTCAGGTCCAAAGGATGCATTTCAGCTGTCGATTGTTGACATCCTATGGTGGAAAAGAATCAAGGCGACTTGCATAGCAGTTTCGGTCGAAACAATCTAGCGCTATTATTTACTATGATAAGTCTAGAGAGTCATCCTAAATTTGTAGTAATAGTAAATAAACATAGAAAAATCTAGTTAATGCCATGAAATGTCATTCTGTACATTTTGTCAATATACATTCATCTTACATAAATCAAAATGAATTCAAATTTTCCCCAACTGCCATGCGATGCTTTAGGGGTTGCTTTCATTGCACATAACTCTGACACCTAGAACCTTTGGCAATAGTAGGGCACACCATGGCTCGCACGGCAATAGTGGAACACACCACAACAATAGTGGAGCATACACTAAGAGCATCTCCAACAGTCGTGCTATAAAAACTGCCAATATACAGCGTTGGTGCCAGTTTTTAGCGCTCCGGCAGGCGCTACAAATTAACGCGCCCTGGAAAAAAATTGTGCGCGCGGGATATTGCCCACCAAATATGTTGCACCGGCTTCAGCATGCTGAATCTCGTTAGTTCGCGCATGAAGTCCAACTGCGCGAAGAAAAACTTGGCTTTTACAATACGCAAGTAGCGGCTAGGAAAGATGCTGAGAGAGCATTCTGGATTTTGCAAGTCTAATTTGCTATTGTGAGAGGACCAGCTAGATTTTGGACCAGGATATCCTTTCGTATATTATGAATGCTTGTATCATGCATAACATGATCATAGAGGATGATCATGGAAAAGATGTAGATACTCCTACTTTGACTTGATGGGGGTTCCCGTGCAAATGAGGAAGAATCAAGAGAGGGTGACTCCTTTTATTGCCTCGTATCATTCAATTCATTGCATGGAGACGCACGATGATCTTCAACTTGATCTCATCGAAGAGTGGTAGAAATGTAACGGGCAACTACTGTCTATTTATTTGTATGTTTGTTGTATTGTTAAAAGACAATTTGTTGTATTGTTGATGGACAGTTATTGTATTTGTTGTAACAGTGGACAAGTTGTTGTATTTGTTGTAGATTTATTTCGATGTAAAAAAAGAAAGCTATTTGTGGCGCACTGTAATATGCATCCTTGCTCCAACCCCTTTGCTAATTCGGTTACCGTTCCTCAAATACTCCTTGGTATAATGCGTTATAGACATATCGTGTAACTGTTTCTCTCTCCTAGGTCTAAGGCGATTCCCATGGCGATCGCCACAGTCTAGGGTTAGAATCCTCGTTTGAGACGTGCTCGCGAGCGCGGTCTTCTCTCTCGTGCCTCCCTGTTCTCCCGACGCTGCCCTAGTTGACTCCCTCGCTTCTCCTCGTGTTGGTTCGGGGCGATCCAGGGGCTCTCCTAGATTGCTACCCGCCCTTGGCTAGCGGCTTGGATCGGGGGTGTTGGCGATGACGGATCGGTCGGCAGGGAACAGTGTGGGCAAGATGGTGGTGGCGGCCTCCTCTAAGGAGGCAGGAGGATCCTCGAGGGACATGGTGACTACCCCTCCTCCGGTGGCGGCAGCCGGATCCGAGGGTATCTCGGAGATGATGGGCCGCCTTCGGTTAACAGTTGTAGAGGCTGCTGCTGTGGTGCTGGACGACAATGCCGGCGATATTCCTGTCCACTCTAAGTGGGCAATTGTCGGCAAGGTTCTGGCTCCTTCAACACTGCATATTAGCACGATTGCGTCTGCTCTGCGGCTGGCATGGGGGAACCCGCATAGTCTGTTGATGAATCCCGCGGGCGACAATATATTTGTAGCTGAGTTCACAAAGAAAGCTGATAAGGATCGTGTCATGGATGGCCCTCCTTGGGTTGTTGGTAAACATGATGTCCTTCTGCAAGATTTCAATATTGATCAGAGGCCCTCGGACATGGTTTTCAAGATGCTGAAATTGTGGGCAAGGATCATAAATCTGCCGTTTGGGTATATGCACAAGAGGTAGGGAGCTGCAATGGCAGGTCCTTTGGGCATTGAGGGAAGTGTCCCGATTGTGGGCTGTGATGCATCGTGAAGATGCTGGGGCAGCTATATGTGCGCTCGTGTTGATGTTGAAGTTGACAAACCGCTTAGACGGGGAGTCATGATTTATTCTCAACGTCGGACGAATACAGATTGGTTTGAGGTCTAGTATGAAAATATACCTCATTACTGTTTCTCCTGCGGTTTGCTTGGACACTGGTCCCTGGAATGCAAGAACCCAGGTAAGAGAGATGCTGACGGAAAACTTCCGTACTCGACTGATAGACTGTGTGCCCCAAATGACCGGAAGAAGAAATACCAAGGGTCATGGTCGTCGAATGGATTAGCGTCAGCTGGGCAAGGTCAGTCCTCCACTCAGGCCAATGAGAAGACAAACCAACCTGAGAATGGCGGGACAGTTAGGTGATACATTGCAAATGTATCTATAATTTTTGATGTTCCATGCTTGGTTTTATCTACTTTCTTGTGTTATGTCCACACTTTGGAGTACTTTCCATATGATTTCTTAGACTAACCTATTAACAAGAGCCATAGTGCCAGCTGCCTGTTTTCTGTTGTTTTTGGTTCCAGGAAGTCAGAAAATGAATATTCTCGGAATTGGACGGGACAAAAGCCAAAGCTATTATTTTACCGGAAGACTCATGGAGCCAGAAGACGAGACGGAGAGGGGCCACAGGGTGGCCACACCATGTGGTGGCGCGGGCTAGCCCTGACCGCGCCACCAGGTGGTGTGGGCCCCCTGGCTGCCCACCGACCTTGCCTCTTCGCCTATAAGAAGCCTCCAGATGCATAAACCCTAAAGAATCAAGCCTCCAGCCACGAAAAGTTCCGCAACACCGCCGCCACCGAAGGGGAGATTCGGGGGATAGAAAGTCTCAGTTCCGGCACCCTGCCAGGACAGGGAAGTGCCCCCGGAGCCATCTCCATCGATCTCTACCGCCATTTCCATCACCATTGCTGATTCCCATGATGAGGAGGGAGTAGTTCTTCCTCGAGGCTAAGGGTTCTACCGGTAGCTATGTGTTCATCTCTCTCTCTATGCATGATCATATTGTGATCATGAGCTTTGTAATCAAGTAGATATACCTTGCTACTCAAGTGCTTTAATAGATCTTTGGCTCTCCCCATGTGTGTGAAAGTGACAGCGTGCACACCATGGTGGCACTTAGGCTAGAGATTACAAATACTTGTTATGAGTTATATTTGGAGTTGGATGTCTTTATGAAATTGTGGTGTTTGTTGGAACCATCTAGTACTCAAGGTGACAGTGTGGGTTTATCTAGATGGGAAAGGCTTACTTTGAGGTGTGCTGTTATAGCCCTACCAAGGATTAGAGTGTCCAACCGGAGAGTAGTTTAGAGTAGTATCATAAAGAGATGATATTTATATGAGAGAGTGTTCACTAGTGAAAGTATGATCCCCGGGCCTTGTTTCTAAGCACTGAAACACCGTTTGCTACTAGATCTATTACATGTTTGCTTGCTTTCATCTTTATTTCAGTTTGCCTTTAGTCTCTTACATGCCAGCAAGTTATTTTCTGGCTCTGTTACCACTTATAATTATCCATACCACTTGTATTTCACTATCTCTTCGCCGAACTAGTGCACCTATACACCTGACAAGTGTATTGGGTGTGTTGGGGACACAAGAGACTTCTTGTATCTTGATTGCAGGGTTGCTTGAGAGGGGATACCTTTGACCACTTCCTCCCTAAGTTCGATAAACCTTGGGTGATCCACTTAAGGGAAAACTTGCTGCTGTTCTACAAACCTCTGCACTTGGAGGCCCAACAACTGTCTACAAGAATAGAAGTGCGTAGACATCAAGCTATTTTCTGGCGCCGTTGCCGGGGATGTAAGGTAAAAGGTATTCACACCGGAGGATTAAAGAAGAAGAACCTTCCATGGCAAACGCCTATTTTCTGGCGCCGTTGCCGGGGAGGTAAGGTAAAAGGTACTCACATCCTCCAGTGTGAGTGCTCGAATTTATTTCCTTTAGATTCTGCAATTTTGTCTTTTTGTTTCTTGTTTTCACTAGTTAGGTTTAATGGAAAACAACAAAAAAATTAGAGAACTTTTTAGTATTTTTTCTAAGTTAGAATATGAATTGTCTGAAAAGAAAATTAAAATACCCATGGAACTTTCTTTGCATGCTAATAGCAATGTTATTAGTATGAATCTTTTAAACACCTTTGTTACTAATGCTATGGAAACGTCAAATTTGGGGAAGTTGGTTTTTATGAAAATGATCTTTTTAGTTCCCCAGTTATAAAGAAGAAAATTTGCTCTGATGATACTTTATCTCCCATATGTGGTAATTCTAATGATACTTGTGATATTTTAAATCCACATACTGAAAGCATCCCTTTTAAAATACCCATAAAAATTGTTGAACGTGTTATGGATAACTGCTATTTTGGAGATGGAACTGTCCATCCTGGTGATCATTTACTCTCTGTACATGAATTATGCGAGTTGTTCAAGTGTGCAGGTATTTCAATAAACCAAGTTAAGAGGAAGCTATTCCCTATTTCACTTAAGGGCAAAGCAAGGGAGTGGTATGAGCTGCTAGATGATCCTCATCATTTGGAGTGGAAGGAACTTGAATCTCTCTTCTACTCTAAATTTTATCCTCCTCATGAAATTCATAAAGATAGGATTATATTTATAATTTTCACCCTCATGATGGAGAAAGTATTGCCCAAGCATGGGGGAGATTGAAGTCACTAATGCTCAAATGTCCCATTCATGAGCTCCCCAGTAATATTGTTATTAATAATTTCTATGCAAGGCTTTCAGGACATTACAAGGACTATCTAGATACTTGTTTAGAGGGATCCTTCACAAGTAAGGAGGTCAAAGCTAAGTGGGATCTTCTTGAAACAATTCAAAGCAATACCGAAGATTGGGATAACAACAAAGGTAAAGAACCAGGTATAAACTATGAGTATGGTTGCATTAAGTCTTTAGCTGAAACTGCCGATTTTCAAGAGCTTAGTACTAAATATGGTCTTGATCCTCAAATTCTTATTGATTATTTTAGAACCTTTTCTTATCATATTGATGCTCCTAAATAAAAATGGGACATGTATCATGAACCTTATAAAGACACCTGCATGGAAAATGAAATTGTTATTAATGATAGCAATAAACATGCTCAAACCTCTAGAAGTACTACTTCTTATAAGCATGTTACTTTTTGTGGAATACATAGACCTTGTGATAATAATCAAATTGAAGAAGAATATTGTATCACCCACAGGAATGAAAAAACTAGAACGTGGTATAGGGCTCTAAATGATCTTGGTAAAAAAGTTTGTGCCCTCTATCCTTTTATTTGTGAACTTTGCTTTGAAGTGGGTCATTTCAATTTTCAATGCTCAGGCCATAATAATAGCCCTTCTAATCCAATGAGTACTGCAAGTTTGTATTGTGATGACATGATCACTCCTAATCAGCATGATGAACTTACATTATTTTTGGGGTGTGAAGAATTATCAATAAAAACTTCTTTGGTAGATATGAGTGCTTTTGATATGAATAGCGTCCTGCATGGTTGTCATCTTTATTATGTTGATAATTGTCACACAAATACTTACATACAAAATATTATAGAAGATGAGATTTTACCAAAATATTATAGGACTAATATGTGTTTTGGTCTTATTAATGAAAAGGAGGAATCCTCCAAAGTTTCTTCTATTGTCTCTAACAATGAACCAGGGTATATGGAGAAGCTTCCTTTCAAGACTCTCCCCCCTAAAGATCAGAAGAAAAAGAAGAAGAGGAGGAGTAAAAGGAGAGAGGAAACGGTATTTTCCCCTAAGCATGTTGCTCCTATTATAGTTTTTGATGAGTCTGAACTCGATGATGTTCCTATGCCTATTAACTATAGTAGTGATCATGATTGGGAAAAGCACACTAACTTTGATATTCAAAATCTCTTCGGTACTAATTTTGAAAATGATGATATTAATAATTGCTATACTTTAGTGATATCCATGATCCTTCCAATGATGATATGTTTACAAATGAACACACTTTGGAAGATAACTATTCTATTGCTTATGATGATTGCAATGATGAATATGATATTTTCAGTCCACCTACTATTGAGGAGGAAATTAATTATGATTACAATATGCCTCCTATATTTGATGATTATGGTGATGAAAATAATAATGATAGCTATTTTGTTGAATTTGCTCCCACTACAATCAATAAGAATGACTATGTTTATGTGGGTAGTATTAATTTTTTTATGCATGTGTCTCATGATAAGAATGTTTCTTGTGATAGTTATATTTTTAATTTTATTCATGATGCTACTGAAAGTTATTATGAGAGAGGGAAACATGGTTTTATGTGTCTCAACAATATTAAGTTTCCCCTCTTTATATTGAAATTTTTGAAGTTGCACTTGTTTTGCTTTCCTATGCTTGTTGCTTTGTGCTTTCATGACTTGTTTCTTTACAAGATTCCTATGCATAGGAAGTGGGTTAGACTTAAATATGCTTTGAATTTGCTTCTTGATGCTCTCTTTTACTTCAATTCATATTTCTTATGTGAGCATCTTCTCAAACTATCATGCCTAACTTAAAGGCGTTAAAGAAAAGTACTTATTGGGAGATAACCCAAAAGTTTTAGATGAGTCTTGGAAGTTATTACTTCAGTAATAACCGCTCCTTATCCTTTTTATTTGCTTTTTGTGCCAATAGTAACTTCTAATGAGAGAGAAGTAATGCTTGGGAAAGTTGCTGTCCCGAAACAGATTTTTGTGCTTCACCGTAAAAATCTGTGTAAAATCTCTGTACGTCCTTTTGAGGCATGAAATTTTGTGCTTCTTACTCAGGTCGTTATATAACTTTAATTAGTTCAACACTTTTCAATTTGAGCAACAGAAAGTCTTCGAAAAAATTCATCTTTACCTGTTGGTCTGTTTTGACAAAATTCTGCCATTATTTGCATTTGCTTCTTGTTGGTTCCTTTTTGAGTTCTTCTGGGGAAGTGAGCTTTTTGAGGGAAGTGCTACAGTAGTTTGTGTTTTAATGAAAGTTTTATTGATGTTGGAACTGAACCCAAAGACTTATTATCTTGAGTGCATTAATATTGCTAATAAAGATTGTGTGAAGTTTTGTATGAATGAAAAATTTCAGTTGTATGGAAGGAATGAGCAATAAGATGAAGGATGGACTAACGCTCAAGATTGGGGATGCCACACGTGTCACCCCAAGAAATATCCAAGAAATACAAGCGTCAAAGCTTGGGGATGCCCAAGGCATCCCTTTCTTCATCAATAAAAATCTCAGGTTTCTTCCAAACACTCATTTTTATTGTTTCATGCACAGTTGTGTTGTTCTTGAAGCGTCTTCTTTTTCATTTTTGTTTTGGTTTTTAGTTTGCTTTGTTTGCTGAATAAATTGGTTGGACCCCCTCTTTCATACATTGGTTTTCAAATAGTTTGGTTTGGATTGGAAAAGAGTAGGAAAAGTTCATGCTTAAGTGGTAAAGAGAGCTTGTTTTTGACTGTGGCCTATGCTTTGTCATGCCATGCTCGATATTGTTTTGGTTTTACGCTTAGTACTATTTGTTGTAGCATGACTTGTTATAAACAATTAAGATTGCTTAATGTGCCTTGGAAGAATCATGCGTTGTTTTAGCATATTAAAGCATAGTATTATGGTATTCTCCTTTGATGCTTTATTTGGGTTGACTTGGCGCATGCTCACACCATCTTATGACTATCCCAAGTCACCATAGCCTTTATGATCCTTTAGTTTTCAACTTGTAGTATCACTTTATGCTTTGATCAATGATGTTTTGTCGCTTTGCATGATTATGGCTATTATTGCTCTCTTAGTTTGTCGCTCCCAGTCTTTTGCTAGCCTCCACAACCAAGTATGAGTTCCACTCATGCATCCAACTCCCTAAACCAAGTTATTACAAAGAGTCCACCATACCTACCTACTAGCATATGCTATTCCAAGTATATTCATGTTTTTATCTACCTTCCAAATTAAACTTGTTATGAGAAAACTAGTGATTAAAGCTCTCACGAACTTGATGGCACACTTTACTTTCTTGCATTTAATAAACCTGAACCATTGGGTCCTTCTTTGTTGCGTATATGCTTGCGCTTTATAAGTTGAAATTAGCAGAACCATGTATTACGGGGAACGCTTTCAACATTGCACTTGTACTTTGTACCCCGTTGATATCATGTTCTTTTGCTTATGGATCCCGGCGGTGTGAAATAAAAGTGGAACTTGTAAGATCATGGAGTTTGTATGTGTGTTAGAGAAACGCCTAGGCCACTAGCCTAAGCCATGCCTAATCATGGTGGAAACTTGCAGCATCACCATAATGAGCACTCTATGAAGCATCCTCAATAAAAACCTATGCAAATAGCAAATAAAAAGATCGCTGAGATGCTCATTGTCTGCTTGCCTTGTCATTTTGATTATGGGATAGCTCTTGTATCATGTGCAAGGGGTACCCTATTGGTGGTTCTTTATGATACATATGTACTTACAATGACAAGAGCTTACTCGTGACTAAAGTTGAGTAGCATGAGGTTCGGTCTTCGTAAGTAAGGGGCATGAGATTTCGGTTTATAACTTGTCAAGCATATCCTCTTAGTTGTGTCACTTTAACCTTAATCACCTTCAAGATGCTTATGATAGGGGCAATGAGAGCTGAAAGCTAATAAGTACCATAATTTTTGGAAGCTCTTTATGAAACTTGAATCCCTACTTCCTTCTATGAAGGCCTTTCTTCCACCATTATATTGAGTCTCCACCTTATATCTTTATGCACCTACTTTGAGAGCATAGTGGCCATTCTTAGTTCTATGTGCATTGTCCCAAGACTAGTTGATTGATGCATACCTTGATATTGCTTGTTTTAAACTATTTGTATCTAGTCACTCTTATGAACTTTGAAGGTGTCCTATGCATTTATGTTTGCTACTCTATGAGGGACAAGCTGGATACCACTATGCTATGTTTTCTTTATGTGAAACAAACAAACGTCTTGCAAAGCATTGTTATTTATTAATCTTTTGTTTGTGCCTTTTCCTGTTGCAACATAGTTTCTTTGTCTTATTGCTAGAACTTTGTCTTTCATGTTATGATTGAGGTACTATGATCCTAGATTTCAATGTTTTACAAATACTTTGATCAAGTTTATGATGGTGCATGTCACCTCAAAAATTATTCTTTCTTTTTTATCACTTACCTACTCGAGGACGAGCAGGACTTAAGCTTGGGGATGTTGATACATTGCAAATGTATCTATAATTTTTGATGTTCCATGCTTGGTTTTATCTACTTTCTTGTGTTTTGTCCACACTTTGGAGTACTTTTCATATGATTTCTTAGACTAACCTATTAACAAGAGCCACAGTGCCAGCTGCCTGTTTTCTGTTGTTTTTGGTTCCAGGAAGTCAGAAAATGAATATTCTTGGAATTGGACGGGACAAAAGCCAAAGTTATTATTTTACCGAAAGACTCATGGAGCCAGAAGACGAGACGGAGAGGGGCCACAAGGTGGCCACACCATGTGGTGGCGTGGGCTAGCCCTGGCCACGCCACCAGGTGGTGTGGCCCCCCTGGCCGCCCACCGACCTTGCATCTTCACCTATAAGAATCCTCCCGGTGCATAAACCCTAAAGAATCAAGCCTCCAGCCATGAAAAGTTCCGCAGCACCGCTGCCACCGAAGGGGAGATTCGGGGGACAGAAAGTCTCTGTTCCGGCACCTTGCCGGGATGGGGAAGTGCCCCCGGAGCCATCTCCATCAATCTCCACCGCCATCTCCATCACCATTGCTGATTCCCATGATGAGGAGGGAGTAGTTCTTCCTCGAGGCTAAGGGTTCTACCGGTAGCTATGTGTTCATCTCTCTCTCTCTATGCATGATCATATTGTGATCATGAGCTTTGTAATCAAGTAGATCTACCTTGCTACTCAAGTGCTTTAATAGATCTTTGGCTCTCCCCATGTGTGTGAAAGTGACAGCGTGCACACCATGGTGGCACTTAGGCTACATATTACAAATACTTGTTATGAGTTATATTTGGAGTTGGATGTCTTTATGAAATTGTGGTGTTTGTTGGAACCATCTAGTACTCAAGGTGACACTGTGGGGTTATCTAGATGGGAAAGTCTTACTTTGAGGTGTGCTGTTATAGCCCTACCATGGATTAGAGTGTCCAACCGGAGAGTAGTTTAGAGTAGTATCATAAAGAGATGATATTTATATGAGAGAGTGTTCACTAGTGAAAGTATGATCCCTAGGCCTTGTTTCTAAGCACTGAAACACCGTTTGCTACTAGATCTGTTACATGTTTGCTTGCTTTCATCTTTATTTCAGTTTGCCTTTAGTCTCTTACACGCCAGCAAGTTATTTTCTAGCACCGTTACCACTTTTAATTATCCATACCACTTGTATTTTCACTATCTCTTCGCCGAACTAGTGCACCTATACACCTAACAAGTGTATTGGGTGTGTTGGGGACACAAGAGACTTCTTGTATCTTGATTGCAGGGTTGCTTGAGAGGGGATACCTTTGACCACTTCCTCCCTGAGTTCGATAAACCTTGGGTGATCCACTTAAGGGAAAACTTGCTGCTATTCTACAAACCTCTGCACTTGGAGGCCCAACAGCTGTCTAGAAGAATAGAAGTGCATAAACATCACTGGGCAGAAGGCAGAAGGTTTTGCCGAGGTTTCATCACCGATTAAAAAGGTCCAGCAGCGTACTCGTTCCAAGTAGAGTACGGGTGGCAAGGGCCTGGCTAAAGGGAAAATTCCTGCCCAGGAGGACGGGAAGGCGTCGTCGGGACAAAAACGCAAATCACAGCAGGTGTATCGTGCAAAATCTCCTTCTATTTTGAATGAAACTAATAACTTGCGGTTGCTAGTTCTCCATCAGGGACCTTTGACACATGATGGTGGTGGTTTACTGCTGACTCGTGGTTGATATCGAGCTCGTTGGGGAAGCCCAAGAGGAAGGTATGATGAGCACAACAGTAAGTTTCCCTCAGTTATGAAACCAAGGTTATTGAACCAGTAGGAGCAAGGAAACACCTCCAAGGTGTTGTTTCCAACTTGGAATCCTGCACAACACAACCACAGAACTTTGCCCAACTTACAGTGAGGTTGTCATCCTATAGGAATTCCACTATAGGAATTGAGTTGTTGTTATTGTAAGTTAACACGGTTCATTATTAAACCATGGATTTGATTTACCAAATCCTTCATTATTGTATACTCTTTGATAGATATAGCGCAACCCAAATCAATCCCTAATCCTTATTTTACAAGTTCTTAATGGGCCCTTTTCTTATTTTGAATGTAAATACCTAATCTCACCGGTTTTGCTAAAAACAAAGGATTAAACGTATTGTGTGGAAGAAAGTAATAGCTTGCAGAAAGTAAACAGAAAACGGTAAACAATTGTAAATTGATGGTAAAAGAAAGGACCGGGGTCCATAGTTCACTAGTGGTGGTTCTCCTTAAGATAGATGACATGTTGGGTGAACAAATTACAGCGGGGCAATTGACAAACATCGAGAAAGCATACATGCATATACTAATCATCTTGACTCCTATGAGATTTGATTGGGCATTACAACATTATACATAGACCGTAATCCAACTGCATCTATGACTAATAATCCACCTTCAGGTTATCATCCGAACCCCCTCTAGTTTTAAGTTGCAAGCAACAGATTATTGCTTTACACATTGCGTGTAAAGTAAACAATATGATTGTTCTATGAACAAAGGATTGCTGTTTTCTCCCTAGTAGCAACAACACATCTAGTACCTTAGAGATTTCTGTCACTTTCCCAGATTACTAGAGGAATGAACCCACTATCGAGCATAAATACTAACTCTTGGATTTGCTAGCATCTACTTGGCCAAGATAGCTACTAACAACGGAAAGCATGCAAGATCACAAATAACAAAGACATGATAGAATCAATAATCAATCTGAAATAGCATCTCAATATCCATCGGATCCTCGCAAACACAACATGTATGAATTACAAATAGATGATCTTTATCATGAATGGATCTCACAAGATCTAAAAATGGTAGCACAAAGGAGAAGAACCAACCATCTAGCTACTACATGGATCCGTAGTCCAAGGATGAACTACTCACGCATCACACCGGAGGCTTGCATGGTGATAAAGAAGGCCTCCAGGGTGAATTCTCCCCTCCAGCAGGGTGCTGGGAAGAGCTTCAGATCCCTCCCGATCTAGGGATGGAGATGACAGCAGCTACAGACTCTTTCGTGGATTTTTGATCTGGTACTTAGGGTTTCTATATTGGAGGCAATATATAGGAGAAAGGGGAGGCCGAGGGGGTGCCCTAGGCGGCCACACCACCCCCTGGCGCGGGCCAGGCCTGGCCGCGTGACCAGGTGGTGTGGGCGGCCCCTGGCCCCTCTCGTGATCGCCTCGTGTCCCCTCGGAGAAAGATTGACTTTGGCTTTTGTCCCGTCCAATTCCGAGAATATTCATTTTCTGACTTTCCTGGAACCAAAAACAGCAGAAAACAAGCAGCTGGCACTGTGGCATCTTGTTAATAGGTTAGTCCAAGAAAGTGTATAAAAAGTACTCCAAAGTGTGTGCAAAACATAAGAAAGTAGATACAAACCAAGCATAGAACATCAAAAATTATAGATACATTTGCAACGTATCAACATCCCCAAGCTTAACTCCTGCTCGTCCTCGAGTAGGTAAGTGATAAAAAGAAAGAATAATTTTTTAGGTGACATGCACCATCATAAACTTGAACAAAGTATTTGTAAAACATTGATAGCTGGGATCATAGTACTTCAACAGAGCATGAAAGATAAAGTTCTAACAATAAGACATGGCAACTATGTTGTAACATGAAAAGGCACAAACAAAAGATTCATGAATAACAATGCTTTGCAAGACGTTTGTTTGTTTCACATAAAGAAAACAAAGCATAGTGGCATTCAGCTTGTCCCTCATGGAGTATCAAAACATAAATGCATATGACACCTTCAAAGTTCATAAGGGTGACTAGATACAAATAGTTGAAGAACAAACAATATCAAAGGTATGCATCAATCAACAAGTCTTGGGACAATGCACATTAAACTAAGAATGGACACTATGCTCTCTCAATAGGTGCATAAAGATAGAAGATGGAGACTCAACATAAAAGTAAAAGAAAGGCCTTCATAGAAGGAACCAGGGATTCAAGTTTCATAAAGAGCTTCCAAAAATTATGGTACTTATTAGCTTTCATCTATCATTGCCCCTATCATAAGCATCTTGAAGTGATTAAGGTTAAAGTGAACAAACTATGGAGTATATGCTTGACAAAGTATAAGTTGGAAATCTCATGTCCCTTGAATACAAGGGCCGCTCCTCATGCTACTCAAGTTTAGTTACCGGTAAGTTCTTGTCATAGTAAGTACATGTATATCATAGAGAACCACCAACGGGGTACCCCTTGCCCGATGATACGGAAGAATCCCCATATCAAAATGACAAGGCAACCAGACAACGAGCATCTCAACAATCTTCTTATTTACCATGGGAAAATGGTGCTTTTTTCTCTCTTTCCTCTTTTCTCAACTTTTTTTTTTCTTTTTTCTCTTTTTCTCAATCTCTATCTCTTTTTTTCATAAGAAGAATGCTTCATAGATTGCTCATTATGGTTACGCTGCAAGTTTCCATCAAGATTAGGCATGGATTAGACCGGAGGCCCAGGCGTTTCTCTAACACACATACATAACTCCATGGACTTACAATCTCCCCTTTCATTTCACACCGACGACATCCATAGACAAACCAGCATGATATCAACTAGGTACAATGTACAAGTGCAGTGTTGAAAGCGTTCCCCATGACAGCATGGTTCTGCTAATCCCCAACATATAAGTGTAAGCATATACAACATAGACGACACAATGATTCAAGTTTACTAAGGGCAAGAAAAGTAAAGTGTGCCATCAAGTTCGTGAGAGCTTTAATCACTAGTTTTCTCATAACAAGTTTAATTCGGAAGGTAGACAAAAACATGAATATACTTGAAATAGCAAATGCTAATAGGTAGGTATAGTGGACTCTTTGGAATAATGTGGTTTTATTTGGAGTTGGATGCATGAGTGGAACTCATACTTGGTTATGGAGGCTAGCAAAAGACTGGGAGCGACCAACTAAGAGAGCAATAATGGCCATAATCATGCAAAGCGACAAAACATCATTAATTAAAGCATAAAGTGATATTACAAGTCAAAACCTAAAGGATCATAGAGGCTATGTTGACTTGGGATAGTCATAACATGGTGTGAGCATGCGCCAAGTCAACCCAAATAAAGCATCAAAGGAGAATACCACAATACTATGATTTAATATGCTAAAACAACGCATGATTCTTTCAAGGCACATTAAGCAATCTCAGTTGTTTATAACATGTCATGCTACAGCAATAAATCACTAAGCATAAAGCCAAAACAATATCAAGCATGACATGACAAAGCATAGGCCACAGTCAAAAACAAGCTCTTTTTACCACTTAAGCATGAAATTTTCCTACTCTTTTCCAATCCAAACCAAACTATTTGGAAACTAATGTATGAAAGAGGGGGTACAACCAATTTATTTAAGCAAACTAAGCAAACCAAGCAAATGAAAAACCAAAAACAAAAACAAAGACGCTCCAAGAACAACACAACTGTGCATGAAACAATAAAAATGAAGTGTTTGGAAGAAACCTAAGATTTTTATTGATGAAGAAGGGGATGCCTTGGGAATCCCCAAGCTTTGATGCTTGTACTTCTTGGATATTTCTTGGGGTGACATGGGTGCCATCCCCAAGCTTGAGATTTAGTCCATTCTTCATCTCATTACATCATTCTCTCCATATACCTGAAATTTTTCCTTCATAGAAAACTTCACACAATCTTTATTAGCAACATTAGTGCACTCAAGATAATAAGTCTTTGGGTTCAGTTTCAACACCAATAAAACTTCCATTAAAACACAAGCTACTGTAGCACTTCCCTCAAAAAGATCAATTCCCCAAACAGAACTCAAAAAGGAATCAACAAGAAGTAAATGCAAATAATGGCAGAAATCTGTCAAAACAGACCAGCAGGTAAAAACAAATTGTTTCGAAGACCTTATGTTGCTCAAATAGAAAATTGTTGAACTAACGAAAGTTATATAACAACCTAGGGCAGAAGCATAAAAATTCATGCCTCAAATCGACGTACAGAGATTGTACATGAATTTTTATAGCGAAGCACAAAAATCTGTTTCAGGACAGCAACTTTCCCAAGCATTACTTATGTCTCATTAGAGGTTACTCTTGGCACAAAAATCAAATAAAAAGGATAAGGAGCGGTTATTATAGAGGTAATAACTTCCAAGACTCATCTAAAACTTTTGGGTTATCTCCTAATAAGTATTTTTCTTTAACGCCTTTAAGTTAGGCATAAGAAGCAAGAAAAGAATCAAGTGTTCTCAAATGAAGAAGCATTAAGAGCAAATTTTGTTTTCATAGGAGAGGCAAAAGGAATCTTCTCTCTCTTCTTAGGGAAGTGTTCTATACCTTTCTTGAGTGGGAGTTGATATTTAATGGTGCCTTCTTTCATATCAATAATGGCACTAACAGTTCTAAGAAAAGGTCTTCCCAAAGTAATAGGACAAGAAGCATTGCATTCAACATCCAAAACATAGAAATCAACGGGGACATAGGCATTGTTAACCATAATAAGAACATCATTAATACTCCCCATGAGTTTCTTTTTAGCATTATCATCAAGTGGTACATTTAAATAACAATCTTCCAATGGTGGCAAATCAAGCATTTCATAAATCTTTCTAGGCATAATAGAAACACTACTATCAAGATCACATAAAGCTTTGAGATCAAAATCATTCACTTTCATATTAATGATGGGTTCCCAACCATCTTCTAGTTTCATAGGAATAGAAGCTTTATGTTTCATCTTTTCTTCTTTAATTTTTATGAGAGCACCAGTAATGTGTTTTGTAAAGGCTATATTCATAGTACTAGCATTAGGACTTTTAGCAAGATTTTGTAGGAACTTAATTACTTCAGAGATATTTCAACCATCAAGATCAAAATCATAATTATCATCTAAAGTAGTGGAGCTATTGTTTCCCATATTCCGAAGAATTTCAGCATTGTTATTAGAAAAGGTTCCATTGGGTTTACTAGCTTCAACATTAGTGGTAGTGATAGTAGAAACACTAATATTTCTAGCAATTTCATCTTCTCTTTCCCACTTAGCATGCAATTCATATAATAATCTAACATTTTCATCAATTCTAACTTGTATGGCATTAGTAGCAGCAAAGGGATTATCAATAGTTTCAGGTTTAGTGGCCATTTTATTCAAGGGAGATTGTGTTTCAGCCAATGATGCTATATTTCTTTCAGCATTAGAGAGTTTTTCCTCAATAGTTTTATTGAAAGCAGTTTGTTTACTAATAAAATCTTTAAGCATAACTTCAAGTTCAGAGGGAGCACTCCTATTATTGTTGTAGGAATTTCCATAAGCATTACCATTATTGGGAGCATATGACCTATAGTTATTATTACTAAAATTATTCTTGTAGGCATTGTTGCTAAAATTATTATTTATTATAAAGTTTGCATCAACTTGCTCTTCTTGAGCAACCAAGGAGGCTAAGGGAAATGATTTGGATCAATATGATCTTTCCCATTAACAAGCATAGACATAATAACATCAATTTTATCACTCAAGGAGGAGGTCTATTCAACAAAATTTACCTTCTTACCTTGTGGAGCTCTCTCAGTGTGCCATTAAGAATAGTTAACCATCATATTATCCAGAAGCTTTATTGCAGCACCCAAAGTAATGGTCATAAAGGTACCTCCAGCAGCAGAATCCAGTAGATTTCTTGAAGAATAATTCAATCCTGCATAAAAGGTTTGGATAATCATCCAAGCAGTCAGTCCATGAGTGGGACAATTCTTTACCAAAGATTTCATTCTTTCCCAAGCTTGAGCAACATGTTCATTATCAAATTGTTTAAACTTCATTATTTCACTTCTCATAGATATAATCTTAGCAGGAGGATAGTATTTTCCAATAAAAGCATCTTTGCATTAGTCCAAGAATCAATACTATTTTTAGTTAGGGATTGCAACCATTCTTTAGCGTTTCCTCTCAAAGAGAAAGGAAACAATTTAAGCTTAATAATATCCCCATCTATATCCCTATGTTTTTGCATCTCACAAAGTTCAACAAAGTTATTTAGATGAGCAGCAGCATCTTCATACCAATTCCAGAAAATTGTTCTCTCATAACAAGATTGAGTAAAGCAGGTTTAATTTCAAAGAAAGTAGCTTCAGGAACAAGTGGAGCAATAGGTGTGCACATGAAATCATTATTGTTGGTGCTAGTGAAGTCACACAACTTAGTGTTTTCAAGAGTAGTCATTTTTTGTGTTTTTAATAAAGAAAGCAAACTAGTACAACTAATTTTTTGTGTGTTTTTGATAAAGAAACAAGCAAACAAAGCAAAAATAAACTAAGCAAAAAAAAACAAAGTAAAGAGATTGGTTATGAGGGACTCCCCTTGTGAAGATGTCCTTGACTCCCCGGCAACAGCGCCAGAAAAGTACTTCCTGACTCGTGGTTGATATCGAGCTCGTTGGGGAACCCCAAGAGGAAGGTATGATGAGCACAGTAGTAAGTTTCCCTCAGTTATGAAACCAAGGTTATCGAACCAGTAGGATCAAGGAAGCACCTCCAAGGTGTTGTTTCCAACTTGGAATCCTGCACAACACAACCATAGAACTTTGCCCCAACTTACAGTGAGGTTGTCAATCTCACCAGTTTTGCTGAAAACAAAGGATTAAACGTATTGTGTGGAAGAAAGTAATAGCTTGCAGAAAGTAAACAGAAAACAGTAAACAATTGTAGATTGATGGTAAAAGAAAGGACCGGGGTCCATAGTTCACTAGTGGTGGTTCTCCTTAAGATAGATGACATGTTGGGTGAACAAATTACAGCGGGGCAATTGACAAACATCAAGAAAGCATACATGCATATACTAATCATCTTGAATCCTATGAGATTTGATTGGGCATTACAACATTATACATAGACCGTAATCCAACTGCATCTATGACTAATAATCCACCTTCAGGTTATCATCCGAACCCCCTCCAGTTTTAAGTTGCAAGCAACAGATTATTGCTTTACACATTGCGTGTAAAGTAAACAATATGATTGTTCTATGAACAAAGGATTGCTGTTTTCTCCCTAGTAGCAACAACACATCTAGTACCTTAGAGATTTTTGTCACTTTCCCAGATTACTAGAGGAATGAACCCACTATCGAGCATAAATACTAACTCTTGGATTTGCTAGCATCTACTTGGCCAAGATAGCTACTAACAACGGAAAGCATGCAAGATCACAAATAACAAAGACATGATAGAATCAATAATCAATCTGAAATAGCATCTCAATATCCATCGGATCCTCGCAAACACAACATGTATGAATTACAAATAGATGATCTTGATCATGAACGGATCTCACAAGATCTAAAAATGGTAGCACAAAGGAGAAGAACCAACCATCTAGCTACTACATGGATCCGTAGTTCAAGGATGAACTACTCACGCATCACACGGGAGGCTTGCATGGTGATGAAGAAGGCCTCTAGGGTGAATTCTCCCCTCTGGCAGGGTGCCGGGAAGAGCTTCAGATCCCTCCCGATCTAGGGATGGAGATGATGGCAGCTATAGACTCTTTCGTGGATTTTTGATCCGGTACTTAGGGTTTCTGTATTGGAGGTAATATATAGGCGAAAGGGGAGGCCGAGGGGGTGCCCTAGGCGGCCACACCACCCCCTAGCGCGGGCCAGGCTTGGCCGTGCAGCCAGGTGGTGTGGGCGGCCCCTGGCCCCTCTCCGTCTCGTATTCTGGCTCCGTGTCCCCCTTAGTGAAATATTGACTTTGGCTTTTGTCCCGTCCAATTCCAAGAATATTCATTTTCTGACTTTCCTGGAACCAAAAATAGCAGAAAACAGGCAGCTGGCACCGTGGCATCTTGTTAATAGGTTAGTCCAAGAAAGTGTATAAAAAGTACTCCAAAGTGTGGGCAAAACATAAGAAAGTAGATATAAACCAAGCATGGAACATCAAAAATTATAGATACGTTTGCAACGTATCATTTACCCAGTGATGAGAATCTGAGCAACGAATCGAATAAGAAAGTTAAGAAGTGTGACGTTGATGTCTACACACTTCTATTCTTGTAGACAGTTGTTGGATCTCCAAGTGCAGAGGTTTGTAGAACAGCAGCAAGTTTACCTTAAGTGGATTATCCAAGGTTTATTGAACTCAGGGAGGAAGTGGTCAAAGGTATCCCTCTCAAGCAACCCTGCAATCAAGATACAAGAAGTCTCTTGTGTCCCCAACACACCCAATACACTTGTCAGGTGTATAGGTGCACTAGTTCGGTGAAGAGATAGTGAAATACAAATGGCATGGATATAAGACAACGGTGCCAGAAAATAGCTTGATGGCGTAGAAGAGACTAAAGGCAAACTGAAATAAAGATGGCAGCAAGCAAACATGTAACAGATCTAGTTGCAAACGGTGTTTCAATGCTTAGAAACAAGTCCTAGGGATCATACTTTCACTAGTGAACACTCTCATACAAATATCTTCTCTTTATGATACTACTCTGAACTACTCTCTGGTTGGACACTCTAATCCTCGGTAGGGCTATAACAACACATCTCAAAGTTCGCTTTCCCCATCTAGATAACCCCACACTGTCACCTTGAGCTCTAGATGGTTCCAACAAACACCACAACTTCATAGAAACATCCAACTCCAAATATAACTCATAACAAGTATTTGTAATCTCTAGCCTAAGTGCTACCATGGTGTGCACGCTGTCACTTTCACACACATGGGGAGAACAGAGATCTATTAAAGCACTTGAGTAGCAAGGTAGATCTAATTGATTACAAAGCTCATGATCACAATATGATCATGTATAGAGAGAGAGATGGACACATAGCTACCTGTAGAACCCTTAGCCTCGAGGAAGAACTACTCCCTCATCATCATGGGAATCAGCAATGGCGATGGAGATGGTGGTGGAGATCGATGGAGATGGCTCCAGGGGCACTTCCCCATCCCGGCAGGGTGCTAGAACAGAGACTTTCTGTCCCCCGAATCTCCTCTTCGGTGGTGGCGGCGGTGCGGAACTTTTCGTGGATTTCTGATTGATGATCTAGGGTTTTTGCATCGGGAGGATTTTATAGGTGAAGGGGCAAGGTCGGTGGCCGGCCAGGGGGGCCACACCATGCCCTAGCGCAGATAGGGGGACCCATGCCTAAGGGTGGTGTGGCCACCCTGTGGCCCCCCTTCGTCTCTCCTTCTGGCTCCGTGAGTCTTTCAGGAAAATAACGACTTTGACTTTTGTCTGGTCCAATTCTGAGAATATTCATTTTCTGACTTTCCTAGAACCAAAAACAGCAAAAATAGGCAACTGGCACTGTGGCATCTTGTTAATAGGTTAGTCCAGGAAAGTGTATAAAAATACTCCAAAGTGTGGACAAAACATAAGAAAGTAGATATAAACCAAGCATGGAACATAAAAAATTATAGATACGTTTGCAGCGTATCAGACGTCTCAGGATCGGCGGATCAGGCAGGAGCTGTGGAGCAACCCCACCCGACGCAATGATCATCTTATGTTGGAACTATCATGGACTTGGGACGGACACGACAGTTGGCGAGCTTCGCTGGTTAGTGAAGTTCCATCGCCCCACCCTCCTCTTCTTGTCTGAAACGAAGATGAGGGATACCAGAGTCCGCAGCTTCATGCGGTCATTGGGTTACTCTGGATGTTTTGCTGTTAGCAGTGATGGCCTTAGCGGTGGCTTGGGTCTATTTTGGTTATCCTTGGTCTCTGTCTCTATTCATGTCTTTAATAGCCGGTGCATTGACACTCACATTACACCGGAAGGAGGAGTGACCTGGTGATCTACCTTTGTGTATGGAGAACCTAAACATGAACTCCGTCATGAGTTCTGGGGTTTTCTTCATACATTGAGCACGAGTTGGAATGGTCCGTGGATATGTTGCGGAGATTTCAACGAAGTCCTAGCGCAAGACGAGCATCTGGGACCACAGGACAGGATTGAATCACAAATTGTAGCTTTCCGTGACTGTTTGCAATACTGTGAGTTAATGGATATGGGCTTTGATGGACCTAAATATACTTGGTCTAATCGGCAAGGTGTTGACAATCATATCAAAGTGCGTCTTGATAGGGTAGTGGCCAATGCCGATTTCACCCAGCTCTACGATGACTGCACTATTGATAACGTGATCAGCACTTCATCGGATCACTACGCGGTCATGGTTACATTATTTAAGGATCCTTGCCAGAGTCAGAATCACGCTGTGTCACACAACTTCAAGTATGAGGCTATGTGGCGACGAGCTCCAGATTACAAGGATTTCTGGAGGAGGCTTGGACCGTGAACAGTAATGGCACCCCTTCCCTTCGCTCAACCTAGGCGACCCTGAACCATATGGCCCCAACGTTGAGGGACTGGAGCTGGGCTTCCTTCGGTTCAGTTCATAAGCAAATTCGGCGCTTGGAACAGCGGCTGTTTTACCTTAGGGGGATGCCACTATCGGAGGAGAGTGTCGAGGAGGAGCATGACATTGAATGCAAGCTCTGTGATCTGTTTGAGTGTGAAGAAATTATGGCGCGTCAACAATCACGGGTGGAGTGGCTCCGGGAGGGAGATCGCAACACCTCCTTTTTTCACGCTAGGGCATCGACTCGCAAACGGATTAATAAAATCTCTATGTTGGTACGCAAGGATGGCTCAAAATGTGACTCACAGAAGGAGATTAAAGGTATGGTTCACCTATTTTATGAACAACTTTTTTCTTCTAAACCCTGTGACTCAGTGGATGCAGTTCTCGAGACAATCCCTACTAAGGTTACCGCTGATATGAATAGAGAGCTTTATAAACCATATACCGATGAGGAGATTGGGGCTGCTTTGTTTCAAATGGGGCCTACAAAGGCGTCCGGTCCAGATGGGTTTCCGGCATTGTTCTATCAAACCCATTGGGATTTTTTCAAGGGGGAGATATGTAATGGTGTGAGGACTTTTTTATGTGGAGGAGATATTCCAGAGGGTCTATGTGATTCTATCATTGTGTTGATTCCCAAAGTTGCAAAGCTGAAGCATCTTAAAATCTTTCGACCCATCAGCTTGTGCAACGTCCTCTACAAGATTTCGTCTAAGGTTTTGGAAAACAGGCTTAAGGTGATTCTTCCATCTGTTATTTCTAAACATCAAAGTGCTTTTGTGCCAGGGTAGTTGATCATAGATAATGCCTTGATCGCTTTTGAAATGCTTGTACACCATCTGCAACCAGTCCTCCAAACGCCCTCTCTTTGCGCTGAAGATTGATGTGATGAAGGCTTATGATCGGGTGGAGTGGGATTACCTTCACGGTTGCCTTTGTAAGCTTGGTTTTGACCCTTCATGGATTCAGTCTATTATGAGATGTGTTACATGCGTTCGCTATGCGGTGAGGGTTAATGGCGAACTAACAGAACCAATGATTCCATCTAGGGGTATTCGTCAGGGAGATCCAATTAGTCCTTATTTGTTTCTTCTCTATACGGAAGGGTTGTCATGCCTGTTGCAATATAAGGAGGATAGAGATGAGCTCTATGGTATTCATAATGGTAGACTCGGTCCTTCTATATACCATTTACTGTTTGCCGATGACAACATCTTCTTTGCAAGAAGTGATAATAGGAGTGTGGATGCTCTTAAAGATACTCTCGGGACTTACTGTGCAGGCTCTGGACAGAAAATTAATCTTGAGAAGTCATTAGTCTTCTTTGGCCACAAATGTACGGACCAAGTGAAGGACAGTGTGAAGGAAAGATTGGATGTGCAAAGTGAGGTACTTAATAATTTCTATCTCGGTATGCCCACCTCAGTTGGCCGATCTCCAATCGCCACCTTCAAGTTTCTCTATGACAAGATATGGAAGTATATAAATGGCCTATCTGGTAGACCGTTGTCGAAGGAGGGCAATGAGATGCTTCTTAAAGCGGTTGTCCAGGCCATTCCATCCTATATCATGAGTTGTTTCGAGCTTCCCCTCACCATTTGTGATATGATAAAATCAGTGATAGCTAATCAATGGTGGGGTTGGGAGGACGAGAAGAGGAAGATGCACTGGAGATCATGGGAATGGTTATCAACACCAAAGTTTCTCGGGGGCATGGGATTTCACAATCTCGGCCTTTTCAATCAGGCCATGCTGGCAAAGCAGGGGCGGAGACTCCTCACAGACCCAACTTCTCTGTGTGCTCGTGTTCTAAAGGGAAGTACTATCCCACATCGTACTTCTAGAGCGCACCGAGACCAAGATCATCATCCTACACTTGGCAAAGTATTCTCCGTGGTAGAGAGTTGCTTTCTCAAGGGGTTCGATGGGGTATTGGCAATGGGCGCATGGTGAGAATTACTGGAGATAATTGGATCCCGCACTACCCGCCAGAGATTCTTAAACCGGTCTCTCCAATACCAGCCAATGTGACGGTGTTCTGTCTGCTTGATGAGGCAGGCAAGTTAAATCACGAGAATGTGCATGCTTTTTTCACTCCAAACACGGCGGCTCAGATTTTGCAGATTTCGATCACCGGACATGTTGATGGGGATTTTGTGAGCTGGCCGCACACTAGGCATGGCACCTTTACTGTCAGATCTGCTTACAACCTTGCCCGCTCAGCCAAATTTGTCCAGACGCATAGCAGGACAAACCGGGGTATGCCCTCAAACTAGTCAGTGAGTGAGTGGGATTGGAAAGCAGTCTGGAAAATCAAGGCGCTGGGGAAAATGATCATACACTTATGGCGTTTTGCGCATGACTGTCTGCCGAGTGGGGTGCAGCTACGCAAACGTCAGATACCCGCTAATGGCTCTTGTATTTTCTGTGACCAGGTGGAGGGCAGCGAACATGCCATGTTGTTCTGTCAGTTCACCCGAGTGGTTTGGCGAGAAGTAAAGCTGGTGGTTCCCTTACACTTGAAGAGAAAGAGCTACTCATCCAACATTGATTGGCTATTCTCCTTCTTGGCCCGTTCATCTGTGCTACAGGTTACGACCCTGGCGGTGAGTTTCTGGCATATCTGGGATGCGCGCAATGAGGCTCGTAATTCAGACATCAAACCCAACCCCGAGCGTACTGCGGCAAAGATATTGTCGTGATGGTGTCACGGCAGATGCCATGGATAGGCTAAAGGTGGGGACTAATACACGCTAGGGGAATCCAGGGAGGGATAGTGGAGTGATTCTCCACACAGAAGATTGTATTGCTTTCCTTTCATGATTACAAGTGCTCCTAGAGCTGTGTTGGCGAGAGGAGGAAGAAGGAGCTCTCTTACTCTCACCTACAGTTCACTCCTAGAACCTTAGCCAAATCGGTATTGAAGAAAACCCAACCCCCTCTACTGAAACCCTAGCCCCCCTTATATAGAGGGGGCTTGGTCTCTGCCTAGGGCATACGTGGAGGCATATTCCTAAGAATATGCCTGCTCTCAAAGTGGTAACCCGACCGGGGTGCTTTTCCCCCGCGTCACACATGCTTTAGCTACGTGAGCCTCTGCGGCGCCGTCGTCACCCTTGTCGGCCATGACCCGGTGGTCCTGCCCTTGCTTGCTTCGCTCATGCAGCGCGTACCGGGCCTTCTTTTTGACCAGAGAGATTCCTTCCTTCTCCCAGAAGCTAAACGGGACCCAGATCATAGTAGATTCGGCTATACCTGTTCCTGCATATAAGTTAGACAAGCACTTCCGACTTACTTCTTAAGTCGGCTGAGACAATGTTAGGCGACCCCCCCTGGTCTGGGTTACTCCGTGATCCGGCCCGCCTTGAGGTGACCCGGTCAGGATCCGCTTTGATCTTGCCGAACCTCGGCTAACTCGGCCTTTATACCCCGGAGTGACCCTACCCGGGGGTATCCCGCCAACATTAGTCCCTGAAGCTGGTGCGGTCTTAGATGCCTTGGCCGCTAAGGCCGCATCAGGTTCATTTATGCTCGAGCTTTGGATGTTATTTCCAAGTTAGCTCTTTATCTCGAATTATATGGATTTACGTTCCCTTCGCACGTTCCAAGTTTTCACTTGCTGGTCGGGTTACCACTTTGACTCGGATCTCATGGTTTTACTTTCCCTCTGCACATTCTAAGTTTTTACTCGCCGTCCGGGTTACCATGGTTCGATCCAGACCTTGTTTCCTTCTTTCATACGCCAACCCACGTGGAGGCTAATCATTACGTCGTCTTATTTTAAGGGCCTGCACAGTAACCGCCGCAGTAATTGTCAGTTATCACTGTGCGAGGGTCACGTCACGCCTGCCTCCTCGTTTACCGCATCAATGCGTCACGTCATGGGATCGCCTCTGCTCTGTGGCCCTCTATGTGGCTCCTCTCCGATTGGCTGAGGCAGGTGATACACGACCACACCATGTGGCTCATTGGCAGGGCGCGATCCCACTCACCCTCTTAGTGGGTGGTTAAGTAGCGGAGGGGCGCACCCCTTAGAATTTTTTCCTCTTCTGCGCCCCTCTGCCCGTTGCTCTTCTTCTTCGTCTTCCTCGCGATCGCGTCGCTGCCAGTGCTCCTAGCAGCAGCGCCACCGCCGCACTTTTCCCCGTGCCTCTGCGTCGCAGCCACCGCTGCGCAACTTCCTCGCCACGGGTCCTCGCCAATCCAGGCCTCAGATCCCCGCCACCGCTAGCGCCAGCGAGGGTAGCGAGTACGAGATGACGGAGGAGGAGCTCTTCGTCGTCGAGCAAGAAATGGAGGAGGACGCCGCTGCGGCGGACCGTGGCGCGTGGGCCAGGTCATGGGTCTGTCAAGATGACCTTGACTGGCTCTACCGGACCAGACGCATCCCTGCCGGCGTCGTCGCTCGTCTCCCCTCCGCCAAACTAGCCCCCTCACCCAATCCGGGTGAGTCCGTCGTGTTCTTGTCCCACTTCCAACGGGGGTTCGGCTTGCTGGTGAGCGACTTCTTCCGGGATTGGCTTAGCACCTACCACCTGCAGCCGCACCATCTTCCAGCCAATGCTATCACCTCTCTCTCTGCTTTTGCTTCTACGATCAAGGGCTACACCGGACTGTGGCCCACGAAGGAGCTGTGGATCCGGTTTTTTGGCCTTCGTCGTAACGTCATCCCCAACATCCAAGTTGAGTCGGAGGATAAGCAGCTCACCCAATTCAGAGTTGCGTCCATCTCGCCCCGGAGGACTTCCGTTTTCCCCCGGGTCACCGGGCTTGACTCCTGCAAAGGATGGGCCCGGACCTTCTTCTATGTCCGGAGCGCGGGCACCGAAGATCTGATTCGGTTGCTCCCCTATACTCCGGGTCCACCTGATCCGGAATTCTGGGAGGAGGTCTCCAAGAAGCCCACGGCTCTGACCAACCAGGTTAACAAGAGGTTCGTGGAACTGAAGAAACTCAGATTGTGCAATGAGGATGCTATGATCACATTCGTGCGCAACCGAATCTCTCCCCTCTAGAAGCGCACCCACAAGGTGTACCACATGAGCTTCGGCCGCGACCCCAACCGAACCTCCTCCTTCGAGCTGAGCAACACGGAGATTTTCCGCCGGGTTAAGGCTCTCTTCACCACTCACAAGGATTTCTCCGCTGAATGGACGTGGGGAATTGAGCACTTCTGTCGTGACAGGCTCCCTCCGCGTAAGCTTCAAGGCAAACTTACTTCGGATTAAATATATGTTGGTTTTTGTTGTATTTTTGACTCTGTTCTTCATGCTTTCTCTCAGCTATTCCTTCAGCAAACCCTTGAGGATGGTACGGACCCGACCCTTAAGTGGGCGTCGAACCGAGAAACCTCGGATGAGGAGGAGCCGGACCAGGAGATGTTTCTCCCTATGACCGACGCTACAAAACGACCCAGCGGTAAATTCTCTTCTCTTAGAGACTGGCCCGATGATGAGGATGACTCGGATGTCGACGTGATTGAACCTGTTGAGGCTGTCCCTCTTTCTTTTGCCTTTCCGGCATCAGCTAACCCCGGTGGGCATATCCACGAGGATCCTACGCTTGCTACGGGCGAACCGGTTCCGGTGGCGTCGAAGAAGAGGCACGGAGCCGCACCAAGTTCCTCCTCCGAACCTTCTTAGCCCACAAAAAGGCAAAAGAAGGCCGGAGACAAGAGGCGCCTCAAGCGGCAGGCAAAGCCCGGCGAAGGGCTCGGAAACCAAGGAGGCCCAAACCTCGGATCGTAAGTCATTTTTGTTGCGTAACTCACTTCTCCTTGCATCGTGGTAATTTCTCTTGACATTATTCTCTTCTTGGCTCCGGTGGGCGTCCCTCGAGCGGATCTAGAATCTCTTCACCACTTGATCTGGCCCTTCTCCTCCTCGTGGCGACGAGTCACGTCCACGAGCCCTATTCCGGAGGGTTCCGGCTGCTCGGGTTCCGCACTACCTCGTCGAGAGGAATGCAACCTCGGGCGGGAGAGGCTGCCCATCCGAGGCGATGGCGTACACAACCGGCATCGCGCAACGATGTACCGAGACTACCTCGACACCGGCCGGCCCAGCACCAGCAGCAGTTCCAGTACCAGTGACCGAACCAGCACCAGCACCCGTTCCGGCACCAAGAAAATCAACAACCGCTCCAAGTCCAGCTATAAGAGCTCCAGCGCCAAGTTCTTCCGCCTCGTTCGAGTCATCTCAACCTCGGCGAGGAACTACCCCGGCAGCTCCTAAGGGAAATCTGCTGCAGTTACTTCTTCCCAGCAAGCCAAGGGCAAAAAGGCTCCGGATGCTACCAAGTTTGCATTCGTCGAGGCTGGGCAGCGAACCCTAGCGTCGATGCTTCCCAAGAAAGCTCCAGCAGCGAAGGATGCTCCTGCCGAGCCAACTGACGCGTAGCAAATGGGTTCTGCATACCAGCCCAGCCCTTGCCTTGGTTGAGAGGAAAGAAGCGCACGCGAAGGGCTTGGTGGCACCCCATATGCCCACCGATGAGTGGTACCCTCCGAGCCTGATTGAGTTCGTCATGAACTGGAACAAGGCGGAGTTCGTCCACAACGATGATCTCCCGGAAAAGTTCGGCCCCGCAGAATTTTCTGCCCAAATGAATACAGCCGCTAAGGCAATTAACCTCGTGGGGCAGATGATGGAGGTATGTCACTTCTCCTTTACATGCTGTAGATAGTAACCATTAGTCCCCGAGCCTCCGGTGGAGTAACTTGTTACTCGGCCGGATGCTCATTAGAAAACTAACGTAGCTCCATGTGAACTTCGAATATGCACACACCTAGAGCCGGGTTGAGTTCCACTTGGCCCAGATTTTGTACACTTCGAATATGCACACACCTAGAGCCGGGTTAAGTTCCACTTGGCCCGGATCTTGCGCACTTCGAATATGCACACACCTAGAGCCGGGTTAAGTTCCACTTGGCCCGGATCTTGCGCACTTTGAATATGCACACACCTAGAGCTGGGTTAAGTTCCACTTGGCCCAGATCTTGTACACTTCGAATATGCACGCACCTAGAGCCGGGTTAAGTTCCACTTGGCCCAGATCTTGTACACTTCGAATATGCACCAAGCTAATTTTACGCTTCTGTACTTTTTTCAGGTAACCACCAATCGTCGGAGTGCTGAATTCCAACGCCTGCTGGATACCCACAAGATGCTACGCGCAAAGCACGTTGCACTTATTGCAGAACATGAAAAAAGGGGTAAGTTTCTCCCTTGGTGCTTTTCCGTTTCTCTTCATCTTCTTCTGCCGAACTAACCTCCTCATTCGGTTTCTACAGCTGGGGTGGAGGCTGAGAACAAGATCATGCGAAAGAACCTGGAGCACATCAAGGGTAAGTCCTTTTTGTCCGACCCTGCTTTGCTTTCCATCTTATTTTCTTCTTGGCTCGGCAAACATTCATTCCTCGGCTCTGCCAGGTCAACACACTATTTCAGCATCGCTTGAGGATAGTGTGCCCATGCATGATATGATGCTGCATTTTCTCGAACAAGCAGGGCAGCATCAAGCCGAGCTGAAGAAAAAAGATGATGAACTCGCTCTCCTCCGGACCAAGGATAATGAGATTACCAGGCTCAAGGCTGAGATGGAAAAGATGAAGGCCCAGCACCAAACCGAGCTTCAAAAGGTTGGCCAGAACTTCACAGAAGAGCGCAAGCGCCTTACTCTCCAAATCTCCAAGGACCAGGACCTACTCAAAGAATCTGACATCCAACTTGGATCGGCAAACGCTGAGCTTGAGCAACTTCGCAAGAGACGCGATGACTGCATCAAGGAGTTGACCCAGATTCACAGCCATATTTCACGTAAGTTCCTTTCCCTTATCCGACATAATTCTCCGGGTTATTTCATACGTATTTTCTTCAGCTTCTTCCTTTGCCTTGTTTCCAGGACACTTTCCAGAGGGTACTCCTATTGCGAGCGCTGCTGTTGCCAATTTCCGCCGAGAGAGGGATACTCCCGTCGCTCTTGACGGTGAGAGCATTCCCTTAGACATGGAGGACCTATTGGTCAGCCTGTCATCTTGCGTGGAAATCATCAAGAACTACGGCAAGGATCTCCTCGACGTTTCAGTCCGAGTTTTCCACACGTTCTGGCCCGATGAGAGCGCTCCGAAGAGAATCACACTTCTTGCTGAAAAGCTGTCAGATATCGAGACCCAGCTCGACCTCTGAAGGGAGTCCGCTGGGCGTGCCGCAGCTGATACTATCCTTCACCACATACTCACCTGGTATGAGAAGATCGACCTCAGCCTCCTTACAAGCCGGCGCACCGGATCCAGATGGACTGATGACCCGGAGTGGGTAGCTCGGCGCCAGGCTTGCGCCTACAGCCTCATCGAATATTCTCCTATCCATGACTGGGTTGAAGGACCGAGCTTCCTGGAATCCGCTGGGGACGAGAACATTGAGAACACTGAAGACGGGTCGGATGAGGACGAAGAAGGCGATGCCTCAGATATTGAAGACAGTGAAGACGATGCCGAACTTCCTCCTCCTGCTGCTCCTTAGGTCAAAAAACTTGAAAATTTATCAGATCCCCGGTATGCCAGGTGCAACTGTATGCTGTGTACATGTGATATTTTGCTACTAAGTTCTTATGCCGTGTTAACTTGGGCATAGTCCCCGAGTTTCTTTTTCTTGTTCGTCCAATCTTTTGGCTCGGATCGTGTCTACCTTGATTCGGTTTTATGACTTACGAATCCGAGCTTCAAAAATCATCTTAACAATACTAAGAAACTTTCAGACTTAGCTCAAAAAATAAAGCTGCATAATAACTTGAAAATAAATATAGGGTTAGTCCGAAAAACAAATGTTAGCTCGAATAAATTCGTTTTCTTAGTTGCTTTTCATGTGCTACGCAATTCCAAACTTGTTTTCTTGCTTGCCATGAAGCCAATTCTTGTTGGACAGCAGCAAGTCAAAGAGTTGGGTTTTTGGTGCTCACACATTACTAATCCGGGTTAAGTAGAACAACTTATTCCAGCTAACGCATAAGAGACAACAATAATAATTATTAAGGCAGTCCCCGAGTTACTGCTCGAGGCACTACTATTTCATTGATAAGCTCATTGCCGACATACATACTGACATATGAGATGACTCGGATACATACACTTCTTAGCTAAGTGTAGAAAGGACGAAGTAGTGCTACATTCCACGGTCGCTTAGATTCCTCTCCGGACCTGTCCGCCTTGTTCTTTTCCTGTGGCTTTGCATCTATAAGATAATAAGAATCATTGTGCAATGCTTTGCTCACGATGAATGGCCTTTCCCATGGGGGGGATAATTTATGCATGCCAGTAGTACGTTGTACCAACCGGAGCACCAGATCGCCTTCCCGAAAGACTCGGGGGCACACTTTCCGGCTATGGGTAGCGTCGGAGATTTTGCTGATATATGGCGGATCTGGACAGTGCCAGTTCTCTTGCTTCTTCCAGTAGATCAACATCATTTTGCCGGGCTTCTTGCACTTCGGCTTCTGTGTATTGGGTGACCCTAGGCGAATCATGCTCTATGTCGGCTGGTAGTACAGCTTCTGCCCCGTATACCAGAAAAAATGGCGTATAGCCTGTTGATCGATTCGGAGTTGTTCTTAAACTCCACAATACCGCTGGTAGTTCTTCTATCCAGCACCCCGCTGATCTTTGCAGCAGCTCAATGAGCCGGGGTTTTATCCCAGATAATACTAATCCGTTGGATCTTTCCACTTGTCCGTTCGATGCGGGGTGGGCTACCGAGGCTATGTCGAGTCGGATCTTCTTGTCCCGGCAGAAGCGTGCAAATGCTCCTTCCGCAAAATTGGTGCCATTGTCAGTTATGATACTGTGAGGATAACCGTATCTCAAGATAATGTCTTTGAGAAATGTTACGGCCGTAGCTCCATCACATTTTCTTATAGGCTTCACTTCAATCCATTTTGTAAACTTATCCACCATGACCAAAATGTGTGTCATGTTTCCCCTTCTTTGGTTTGAGCAGACCCAACCATATCCAAGCACCATATGGCAAATGGCCACGTAATTGGTATGGTCTTGAGTTCCGACATCGGCATATGTGTCTTGGTAGCGTACCTCTGACAACCATTGCATTTTCTCACCAGATCCTCTGCTTGTTCTAAGGCATTTGGCCAGTAGAACCCATGCCTGAACGCTTTTGCCACCAAGGCTCGGGATGAGGCATGATGCCCGCATTCTCCTTGGTGTATATCCCGGAGGATGTCAAGTCCTTCTTCCGGGTCAACGCATCGCTAGAGGACATTGGTTACACTCTGTTTGTACAGTTCGGAATTGATGATTGTGTATGCTTTTGCTCTCCTCTGAGTTTGCCTGGCTAACACCTCCTCAGTGGGTAACATTCCATCTTTCAGGAATTGGTATATAGGCAGTGCCCAAGCTGGTATTGCTCGTGCAGGGAACACGTCCTCATCAATTTCCATCTGATCTACCGGCATAACTTCAGCCGGATCATCTTGGCGATCCCGGTCGGCGGCGGTCCCGGGTTCTTGATGCAGTCCCCGGGTCTCGCGTACTACCCCCCGTGTCAATGTCCATGGGCTCAGCTCCGGATTCTGTATGTTCCGGAACATAGATCGAGTCGGTTCCTGGGGACGGCCTGGTAGATGGTTTTCTGAGGTGTTCCAATGCTACACCCGGTGGAATTGCCTGTCGGGTTGATACGAGCTTCGATAGCATGTCGGCAGCCTCGTTTTCCACTCGGGGTACATGGTGAAATTCACACCCCTCAAAGTAACCAGATATCTTCTGCACATGAAACTTGTACAGTGCCATGTTTGGATCCAAGGCGTCCCACACTCCGGACACTTTCTGCACCACCAAATCCGAGTCGCCAAAGCATATTATCTGACGTATACCAATCTCTTTTGCCACTTTGAGCCCATGCACAAGAGCCTCGTACTCAGCGACATTGTTTGATGCCGCGAAATGGATCTGTAATACGTATTTTAGCTGGTCTTTCTTTGGCGAGGTAAGCACAACCCCGGCGCCTAATCTGGTTTTGGTTTTCGACCCGTCAAAGTGCATCCTCCAGTAGTTCGGATCAGGTGGCGGTGGTTCATATTGTACCTCGGCCCAATCTACAAAAAAGTCCGCCACAGCCTGAGACTTGATTGCTTCTCTTACATCTTATTAGCGCATAAGGAGCTAGCTCAATTGCCCATTTTGCAATTCTACCACTCGCATCCTTGTTACCCATTATCTCGGATATGGGAGCTTCACATATCACTTTGATGGGGTGCTCCTCAAAGTAATGCTTTAACTTCTTTGCCGCCATATAGACACCATATGCCACCTTTTGAAAGTGCGGGTAGTTCTGTTTTGAGGCAGATAATACCTCTCTCAAGTAGTACCTTTGGCCTCTGCGACTTACCCTCTTCATTGCGCTCTACTACAATCACTGCACTTACAACTCGGTTGGTTGCGGCTATGTAGAGCAACATTGGCTCCTTTGATAGTGGAGAGGCTAACACTAGTGCTGTGGCCAACATCTTTTTTAAATGGGCAAAGGCTTCATCAGCCTGCGGTGTCCAAACGAACTTATCCGACTTTTTCATGAGTTGGTAGAGAGGCAATGCCTTTTCTCCCAACCGACATACAAACCGACTCAACGATGTTAGGCACCCAGTGAACTTCTGGACATCGTTAAGACACTTTGGCAGCTCCATTCGTTCAATGGCCCAAATCTTAGTTGGATTAACTTCGATACCTCGGCTGGAGACGAGAAATCCGAGTAATTTTCCAGCCAGGACACCGAAGGTACATTTTTCTGGGTTAAGCTTCATCCGGAACCTTCTCAAGTTCGCGAATGTCTTTGATGTCGTCAAGAGGCGTTTTGCTTTCCTTGGTCTTGATAACAACATCATCCACGTATACTTGTATGTTTTGACCTATTTGGTCGCAAACATTTTGCATACATCTTTGATGCGTTGCACCTGCATTACGTAAACCAAAGCGGCATAGTGCGATAGCAATAAGCCCGTCTGACGGGTGATAAACGCGGTCTTTATTTGATCATCCAGATTCAGAGGTATCTGGTGGAAACCAGAATATGCATCAATGAATGACAGCAGTTCACATCCCGCGGTTGAGTCTATGACCTGATCTATCCTCGGCAGTGGAAATGGATCTTTTGGACATGCCTTATTCAGGTTCGTGTAATCGATACACATGCGCCAAACCACTGCCACGTTCGGATCAGCCTTCTTCTTTTCTACCAGCACCGGATTAGAGAGCCAATCCAGATACAGTACTTCCATGATAAATCATGCTGCTAGCAACCGAGCTATCTCGTATCCAATGACTTTTCTCCTATCCTTGGCGAAGCGGCGGAGAGGTTGCTTCACCGGCCTTGCTCCGGGTCTTACATTCAAAGAGTGCTCGGCCAACTCCCTCGGAACACCTTGCAAATCCTATGTGGACCAAGCAAAAATGTCCCGATTTTCACGGAGGAAGTTGAGCTCGCTTTCCTATTTATCAGTTAACCCGGCACCAATTGTTACGGTGCGCTCTAGGAACATGTCATCAATTAGAACCTTCTTGGTATCCTTTGCGGCTTGGAATGAAATGCTACCATGCGGGTTACTCAACACCGGCATATACTGCTGCGCGGACTGAGCTAATGCTGCCACCTCTTGGATTTTTCTTTTCTCTTGTGCAATCACGAGTGACTCGGCTAGGTTAGACCCAGCTGAGGCACACTCAATGGAACGTCGGAAATCTCCAGTAATGGTAATCACTCCATTTGGCCCGGGCAATTTCATCTTCAGATAACTGATGTGGCAGCTTGCCATGAACTTGTTCAATGCTGGTCTTCCGAGTAAAGCGTGATACGCACTTTCCAAGTTCACCACCTCAAACTCCAGATTCTCAGTTCGGCAATTATCTCTCGTGCCGAATAGCACGTCAACCCGGACTTTGCCTATGGGCTCACAAGAAATGCCCGGTACAATACCATGGAAAGTTGTCCTTGTAGCCTGGAGCATGTTCTCCGAGGTACCCAACTTGCGCATAGTATCCGCATACATGATGTTAATGCTACTGCCATTGTCAATCAGTACCTTGGAGAACCTCACATTGATGTTTGGCCCAATGAATGTCGGGTCCAGCACTAGCGCATACAAACCTGGACTCGGCATAAGCTTGGGATGATCTTTGATGTTCCAGGTGATTTCCTGGTCCGACCAAGGCATGTACCTCGTCACTTCTGGCATAACCGCATTGACCTCCATATGTCAGCGATGCAGGCTCTTTCTATCTGTTTCCTCAGTTGTGAATACACAATAACTCTGGTGATGTTCTCTGTACTCATTCCTCCCCTCGTTTCCGGGGTACCTCTGATCCGACTAGTGCTGATTTTCCACCTGATGCACTGCATCCCTTCTCTCATTGTTGTCATACCTCGGCGAAGGGGGAGGCAACATTAGCTGTTGCGTGTTCGCTCCGGAGAGCAATTGCTGCCGAGGTAACTCCTGCCGAGGTTGATCATTCCGGGGTGCCTGAGCATTCCCCGAACCACCTTGTTCTATCTTACACATCCACTCACATTGCCTCGATGTGTGACCCGCCGGGCTACTCGGATTTGGCGTGTGAAACTTACACGGCTGGTCCAACATCGACTCATAGGTATACCTTGGACGGTCTTTCTTTTCTTGCCATTGTTTCTTTTGCTCCGGCGTCCACGTTTTCTTGCCATCGTTTCTTGGAGTCCATTGCCCTCCAGTTTTCTGGCGCTGGTTGCTCCCTGCTCCGGGTTGATCTTGATTCACAGCTGCAACTTGTTGCAAACTATAGCGATGATCCGGTCTATCATCTCTTCTTTTTCCTCTGTAGTCATTCCTCCGAGATGACCCGGCTCCATCCCTCTGATAGTACTCCTCGTTTGACTCGTTTGACGCGAGCCTAGGTTGAGTCGGATCACCCAAGGCATACGAATCAGCAATTCGGATCATCTCTGCCAACGTAATTGGCATTTTCCTTTGCAACTTTATCCACAACTCGCTGCCATATCTACACCCTTGCGCAAACCACGCTATGGCCTGTGACTCTATGACACCCTCACACGAGTTTCTCACGGTACACCACCGGGTCAAGAATTCACAGTCTGTCTCATTAGGTCTTTGCTTGCACATTGCTAGGGTCTGCGGCCTATTCTGATATGTACTTGAGAAGTTGCTGATAAACATTTCTTCAAAATCTACCTAGCAGTTGATGCTTCCGGGTGGCAAATTATTCAACCATACTCTGGCCGGACCTTCTAACATCTGGGGTACGTATCGTACTGCCCATCTCAAGTTGCCGGTGGCAATTTTCACAGCCATAGCATAGTTTATCAGCCAATCCTCCGTCTTGGTACTGCCGTCATACGTCTTCGTGCCCCTGGGCAGCTGGAAGTTAGGTACCAGTGGCTCCTTCATGATCCGGGGTCCAAAGCACGCTGGACCCGGTGGACCTTGACACTCGATCTGTTTCGACCTATACAGGCGATCCAGTTTTTCAATCTTGCGTCATCCGGCATCAAATCCCTGCTTCCCAATCTTGACCCTATCACATGATAGTTCGGTCTTGGGTACCCCGCGTTCATCATCTCCGAATCACCGTCGTTGTACCGGTTTTGCTCTTGTGGCGCACCTCTCTGTTGCATACCTCGGCTGGCGTCTTGCTCTTGCCTTGGTATATTCCGCTGCTGCGGTTGTCCTGCTGCCGCCGAGTTTCGCTGTCCGGCATTGCCGTTGGCAGCGTTCCTTTGACCGGCATTTCCTTGGTCGTGGTTACCTCGGCCAGCTTCACCTCGGCTCACACTTCGTTGATCATCATTTTTCTGTGCCTCTTTTCCTTTTCCTGCCCGCGTCGGGTCATACGGGACGATCTGTTTATTCCGTCTGGCCGAGGTTACTACCTCTTCTCTCCTTGGACCACCATGAGGTGACGATGCGGCTCCAGCGGATTTCTTCGGGTTACCCATCGCCGAAAGAACGATTTTGGAAGCTCCAGCTCTCTCCAGGTTAGCTCTGAGTAGCTCTTCGTTCTGTCTGTTCGCGATCCGAACTAACTCGTTAACCCTATCTTGTTGTCTTTGACGGGCCTCACCCGTCAGACCCTCTAACTCGGATGCAGCCGCATCCGCTGCTCTGAGGTTCTTCGCCGGGGTACTATACTTCGGCAGCCCCACGGACAAACAGTTTTCCGATTCCTCGGCTCCAGTATCACCTTCTTTGTTCATCTCGCTCATGAGATTTCTCTCTTTTACATTACCGTATCAACTTTGTTTGCTTTTGCATACTCACGCAGTGTCATGTTCAACGACTGCTGAGCCGCGGCTATTTTCTTTGTGCCTTCTAGTATTTTTTGCTTAGTTTCCTCTAGCTCGGCCTGTGCCTGAGCCGGATCTACCACTGCTGCTACCAGGTTTGCCAAGCTATCCATAGCTTCTCTCAGTACATTCTCAGGCCTCTCTAGTGGGGGTCCTCTACCTTTCCTCGGTGCCTTGGGTGTTACCTCTGGGTCCGGTGCTGGATCCTTGCTTGCGCCTGCACCCGGCGCAGTCATCATCACTTCAGCACGGTCCGGGGAGCGAGTGATACGCGCCCCGTGAACCATGCTAAGGGGTGGTTTCCCTGCCTCGACGACGCGCCGCGGATGAACGCATGATACGTCCACAGCAACGTAGACCTTGTGCGCACCTAACTTGACGAAGAGGCCGTTGCGCGGAAGTGGGCACAGGCCTGAACATGCTGAGGCCTTGGCCTTACGACGCGCAGTGGAGCTCGCCCGAGATGAGGGGATGGCCAAGGTAATCTTCGAATCAGACTGCTTATCACTGGTACAACGGCTTAACTCCACGCTTGTGGACAGATCATCAGTGGGAGTTGTGGCCGCTGGTATCAAAATTTTAGCAAGGAGCTTCGTTTCAGCTTCTTTCCTGTCATGTAAGCCGTTCTCTTAATAAGGCAGCGCGTATCTTAGCTAAGTCTAGTGAGGATGCAAACTCTAGCAATGTTTTCTATTCTATTCCGGATTGTATCCGAGGAACTATGTCTATTAATAAAGTTTAATCAATAAAGCGCTATTTCCTGTAAAAAAAAAACTCATTGGTAAGTAAGTACAGATAAGCCCGTCGAGCGGTAGAGGCGCAGCAAGATCCGCCAGAGTTTCACATGGCCGGTTTCCAAAGAGCAAAACGAGCTCAGTCACATGATCAAGACTCCAGCATCGACCTGGAAAAACAACCATGTTCACATGACAAGGTTTCCTCAAGGCAAAAGGAACCGCTCACGTGATCGAAATTCCGCCATCCACTAGCGAAAACAACAAAGTTTGTCCTAGTACAGTAGTACTTCCTCCGTTCGGAAATATAAGACATTTTAGTTTTGTGCACTATCTAAGACAGTTTTTAGTGTATAGATTCACTCCGAAACGCTATAAACCTATACACTAAAAGTTTTCTACTCCGGAGTAGATACATTCGATTCAAAAAGCTAAAACGTCTTATATTTCTGAACGGAGAGAGTATATTGGTACGTAGGGTCTGTTTGGATGACAGCCGGGTGCTGTCAAACCAATATTTTGGCGTTGAACCTAGGCGTGGGCGTCCGTTTAGATTGCTGACAAAATTTCGGATCGGTGCCAATATTTTTGGCTACGCGTTCACTTTCTCTGCCAACAACTTGACGAATCAGCGGCGGCAAAAACCTACGCCGAATAAATTGGCGCGCCCAGCTTTGGTAGGGCGAGCGCTGGCGCAATCCAAACAGCCCGTAGTGTGGTCAATTAATAAGGCCTAAGTGCACTGCACATACATACCGTCCTGGGTGCATGTCGGCCACCAGTATATCTGGTCGGGTGCGAAAATAACTGTGTTTGCGTTTTATCCTCTGGAATAGCCTTTGGATCCACGACGTGTTGCCGTTGGGACTGATTTACCCCGTGACTGTACCTGCAACATCTCTAGCTACCGCATCAAGGATCCTCCCCACATAATAAAAATGACTATTTCAAATACTGGTAAAACCTGCCGTATCATATTTTTTGCTGTTCATCGCAAATACACGTTTCCATGCTGTATATTTGCAGTTTTCAAAGTCGGATATGCAGTGAACTGCAAATGTAAAACGGTTGGCGGGAGGAAATATTCAGCTACAGTGCCTCCTGTTCTCGCCGCTGTCACCGCCGCCAGAGGTTGATTATGGCCATACCGACGATGTCGTCGCCGCCGGTGCGGGGGTCATCCCACACGCACATCTCACCGTCGTCCTGCACGCGCAATCAGCTATGCGCCCGCAACAGTCACACACCGTCCTCCGCCCATGCTCGGCCGCGTCCGCCGTGCGGCAAGCCAAGCACACAAGCAGCAAGCAGTGGCAAGCAGCGGCGGCAAGCAGACAAGCAGCCTGCACATTCTCCCGTCGTTGTGCGCCCGCGCCACTATCGTGCGCCTCGTCAGTTTCCGGCCTCCGACGGGTCAACATCAACCACTCTGGCCGGCGCCAGCGGCGCATAGCACAACTCCGGCGAGGGGCAGCGCTCAAAATAGGAACGAGGAGCACATAAGGGGCCTGCGGGAAAGCACTGCGAATAATACGATAGAATATTCACAGAATATTCTATTTTGCGGTTAAAATATATGGGGTCTGTTCTGCCAGGACACAAAACTTTTGAGGTTTCGAGTTTTGCAGTATCTGTTAGAGATACTAACTCTAACTCCATAGGATTTCATGGCGCCTTCTTTGTCGATCCCCTTGACTTATGCAAATTAAGCCAACAAGGAGGGTAGAATTATGTGTAGATGAAGAGGAGGGGAACGGATGTCATGTGAGTGACTGCGTGAGACCGACCGATCGACCATGTAGGCGTGGAGCCAAAGGTAAAATCAGGATTTGCCAGCAAGCTTAGTCTTTAATATGTACGGACATCGCAGCTCACGTGCAGCCCTTTTAACCATTCATGCATCGCCAACATAATGTTTGCGTCACACGCTTAACTAGGTCTGCCGCTTGTATTATAATCATAGGGAGTTCATCAAGGCTGGCCATTAGCCCATTACTAACCCAGAATATCATCAAAAGACAGGGTTTGGCCTTAACTTGACACCTCCTAAAGTGCACACACTGGTAAATTTATCCCAACTAAGTGCATCGGCAAAATCAGCCATAGCTAACCCAGAAATTTCCTACAAGGTTTTGAGATTGTTGAAATAAGAGGCAAACTCTCTCTCGTTCACTCTGGTTGATTTTCAACTTCAGACCTATATATTTAAATAAGTCTAGAGATCAGCCTTAATTTGTAGTAATAGTTGTTGGTTTTGATCTATCAGGTTGTCACGATAACAAACTAGATAATATAGAGATAAGACAAAAAAAACTTACGATAAGAAAAGGGAGGCCCACGAACCAACGTTCGAGACCTCACCTGTAGGCTAACTAAATGGCCTGATCGGGGGCGCTCTAACCAACTAATGGTTAGGGCCCCCACTAGTAGAATACAGACCTTTAGTCCTGGTTCACAACTGCATGCCTTTAGTCCCGGTTGCACAAACGGAACTAGATAATCGGGACTAGAAGCTCCCCTTTAGTCCCGGTTGTGTTATAAACCGGAACTAAAGAAACTCCACATGACCGCGTTGGAGAGTGGGGGTGGAGGACCTTTAGTCCCGGTTCGTACCATGAACCGGGATAAAAGGAGCTTTGTTGCGGCAGCGAATTGGGGGTTTCTGTCAGCGGCATGGCCTTGACAATGAGTTACTGCCTGATAGAGTTTGGGGGCTTTTTTTACCGCGGCAGAGTTTTGGGACGTTTTTCTACCGCAGCAGAAGGGAGAGGTTTGGCGTAAGTGACATGCCGGGGAGAGACGGAGAGGGAGGCAGCCACCGGCCGGCCAAGGAGGCCCAAGTGGGCCCCGCGCGGGTGGCCAAGGCCTAGCCGGCCATCCCCCTCCTCCTTTCTCCTTTTGTCTTTCCCACTTGGGCCTTTCTCCCTCCAGATTTGGCCCAATAAGGTATTTTAACCCTTTAATTGATTTATATTTTATGAATAAATGATTAAATCAATATTTAACATTCATTCACATATTATTCAATCTTTGTGGCTATGGAACACCTTCCACCTCCACTCTGGACATCCTTCGGATTTACCGAAACCCTTCCGGTTTTCTCTCTTCCTATTCTTCGGTGATTCTACTGATCCTGTAAACACTCTCTAAGTATCACCAAGCCCTTAAGTGTGATACCCCATGGTCCGGGAACACACCCGGACCAATGATCAATAGAGGGGCCTGGATGGCCATGTGACCCCTATGCATTCCACGAAATCTTTCCTCATTTGAACCACGACAATCGTGTCTTATTCCTTTTGTCTCTCGATACTTGCATTGCACGAGATCTGATCAATGACATCACCATGTCGGGTTCAATCTCGTTACTGATAAATGCTACTTGACTTGTTTCGACATGTGATATCCCTGTGATCAAATCACACGCTACACAGCTATTGGATATAACTTCTCCGAGTGGGCACTCGAGTATCTTTACGTCACGCAGATGGACAAATCCCACTCTTGACGTATAATTCCTCAATTGTTCCTCCGAATACCTGAACACACCTTTATGATCGTTGTTTTACCAAGTGATGTTTGATGCTATCAAAGTACCCTCAGGAGATAGTGATTGATATAGCCTCACAGTCTAAGGAATAGTCTACTAGGTCTATTCTAATATAGTAACTTGAACTTCGTGACATGATCGGGTCACGATGTTTAGGTTGGGTATTAGTTCATCATCTCATTCTCAGAATGAGGTGACTCCATTTCCAACTGGCATAAATGCCACATGGTCAGGAAACCTTGATCATTTGTTGACCAATGGACTAGTGACTAGAGTTTCACTAGGAACCCCTGGTTGTTTATATATCACACGTGCATTGATGTTTCCTTTCAATACTGTTATAGCATGATATAAAACTTAATCGTAAACTTTATAAAATATGATAATAATCCTTATTACTATTTGTCTCTAGGGCATATTTCCAACACCTCTCCCTAAGAGGACTACTCGAGCTCTTCCTCAAGTTGTGGCATCACCTAAGAAGAAATCTAGCAAGACAAGAACTTGCTACATTTCCGTGAGAAGGGGCACATTTCTTCCTCATGCACTAGTGGTATTTCCTCATCCAGCCCTATCTTGATTGATGGTGATTATTCTCTTGGTAAGGATGAGGTTGGCAATGTATTTGCCAAAAATTTTGGTACTCAATGTGGTGTCAAGAAAAGAACCATTTGGGTTTCCAAGCCTATTGTGACTAACTTCTTAGGACCCAACTTGGTTGGGGACTAACAAGCCAAAACTTGATCAATAGGTGATTTTGGGAGGACAATGGAGACTTGGTTTCATTATGAAGAATTGAGGGATCTTCATCTATTATATTTGTCAAGGCAAGTCATGTGAATTATATTGCCTCTATTATATTTTCAATGTTCCTCCTTGCGGTAACATATGCTTAACTCATTACATTGAAAGTTACTTTATCCTTGTGCATGTGTTGGTTTTGTACCTTGCATGTTTGTTGTATATGTTGTGCTTACCATTTTATTATCTTGAGTTATCAAGTATATTTGTGTTTGTTGGTTTGCACACCATGTATATATGTTTCTTGTGTTGGATCTATTAGTGAATTCAATTGGTATCTTTTTCGGCTCTTGTGAGAGAATAATGGACTATCCCATTTTGGGGGAGTGCTATGGTTTGGCATTCCACAATCCTAAAATGTGTGCACATGAGAAATACCACCTAGTATTGATAGTGCAATATTATCTAGTCTCTATGTGGTATGTGTCTCATGAGAAATTCATGTTCTATAGTGTCCATTAATTATCTCTATATGGTTCATTTGCCTCGTGTTGAGATTTATTGTTTATCACATTATGGGGGAGTCATATGCTTAGTGGATATTACAAACCTAGACTATGTGAAAATTCGAGGTTGTGTCACTTAGAATTGATATTGAATTATCTAGCTCCTATGTGACACATGTGCTCAAACAAGTTTAATTTTTCTTGAATGGCTTTGCCTCTCATACTTTGGATCTTGTTTATGTGAGTGTTTCTTGGTATGTGTTTCCTCATATTTGGATCCTTATATCCTCATGGAAACCATTAGCTTCAATTCACTCCAATCACTAGTGATCATGTAACTATTGGAAGCTACCAAGAATCTCTTTCAAAGCATCAAGCTTAATTCTTATACTTTGTTATATGCTTCTTTGTGTGAATATGATCTTGGATATCTATGTGAACTACCTCGGGAAGATTATTCCCAATACTTCTTGTCCTTGGACAATTGGTACTCTATATATGGTAGAATCTTTTGATCACATTCATTTTGGCCTTGGATTATTTTTGTCCTATCTTTGGCCAAAAAATGTTGTGTGTTTCTCCCAAGCTTTCCTTTCCTCTTATGGATCTTCTTATGTTTTTGGTATCCTCTTGTGTTTTATTTAATATAAGTAGTAGTGATTATCTCATTTGTGTGCATTTTGCATTCAAAAGCAAAAATCCTAAATAATGTACTACTTATGGGTGAGCTCTCCTATAGTATTTAGAACACTCCTATTTATGCTTCTTGTTTGATCCATATCATGTTTTATGTTCTTAGAAGTTTGATCATTTCGTTTTGGTATTTTGTGCCATCATGAAAAGTGCTTAGAGTTTGGTTTATGTGTTGGAACCTTGCTCTTTTGGGGAGTTGGTTCTTTATCATTCCTTGTTTCGTGTTTTGACTTTTTGGAATGAGATAAACCCTTGAGAATTTGTGTTTTTATCTATCTTTTTCTCTTTGGATTTTGTCTAGTTCATGTGTTGAACTTGTGACCATTCATGTGTTGAATTGGTTCATTGATATAATTTGGACACCTTTTGTCGTGTCACACTCTTGTGTATGCCATCTCGGTTTACTTGGTGTTTTTGTTCAAATTGTATATCCTTGTTGGTTGTTGAAAGTCTTGTGCATGCATATTCACTACATGTTTATTCCATGGCATGCTTGCTTTCTTAGATCCAATATATAGGGGAAACTCCACCAAATCATAATTGGCTAAGATGTGCACGAAATCCAATTTCATATCAATATGCACATGTTTATGTGGAGTCCCTCCTATGTATTGTAGTTGCACTAACTACTTTGGACCCAATATGTTTGGGGACCATTTTGTACTTAATGTGTTTTAGATACATTGGAGATATATTGGACACTCGTCTCTCAAAGTTTGAAGAAGTGGTGCGTTCATGGAAATTGGAGGCAATCTTTAGGATGATCAATGAATTCATATCCTCTACATCCTACCAATTATATCCTGGTAACAAGAATCTCTTTTTCATGCTCATATATCTTGCTTCCAACCGTGTGTGGGTTGCCTTCTAGCATGAATTGTTGTATTTGGATTTGTTGTGGTTCTAGCTTTGGTTTTAAGAGAACTCCCTATTGCAAATATGTGTAAGTTGAGATGAGTGTATATAATTGGGACTATACAAAATCATGCATATGATTCACCAATCCCAAATATGTCAATCTAGGAATTTTATTCCCTATCCTTTCCTCAACTCCTCTCATGTGCAATATTTAGACTTTGTTAGTTGACTTTTCTTTGTGATACTTGTTGATTTTCTCCATATATTCCAACCATCTCCTTTTTGTAGGGGTTCCGCGCATAAAAACAATAAATTTTACTCTATGCCCCTGAACCCCTGAAGCTGCCAAGACCTATCTATTAGTAATGTCTGATGTGGAGGGCTTTTCGCGAACTTACCCTTGAAGACCGAAAAGCGTTGTCAATGCTCAGGAGAGCGTGGTTGATGTAGACGAGCTGAAGCCAACCTCAAGGTCGTGATGAAGTCCTTGCACTCCTTCTGGCTCCAACGACTTGAGTGCCTCAAGTGCGACACCTCGCGGGGAGTTACACACGTCCGGTGCCTGATGATGACTCCCGCTTCCCCGATCCAGCAGCAGTTGTGGAAGTAGAGCTCCTAGATCAATCCCAGCAGCTCTGCGGTGAAGATGTCTCTCGCTCGTGCAGTCCAGACTTGGGACCACGGTCACGAGAGAGAGAGAGGGGGAGAGAGAAAATATCAATTAGAGGTCCTCCCAAAAGTGGGGAGACCTTTATATATTATTGGTGTATTTTTCTAGGCCAAATACCCCACATTATATAGGGGGAGGGGAGGTACTACCTCCCCTCAAGTCCCGGGGTGGGACTAAAGGAGAGGAGGGGGTGGGGTGGCCGCCGACCAGCCCCTAGTGGGCCCCACGGGGGGGGGGGCAAGGCCCAGCCAGCCTCCCCCTTGGTCCCTCTCCCTCTCTCCTTTCCCCTAATGGGCCCTCTCCCTCCGGAATTGGCCCATTAAGCCTTTTTGACCTTTAATTGATTTTCTCTTTATTAAATAATTATGAATAAATGATTAAATCAATATTTAACATTCATTCACATATTATTTAATCTCTGTGGCCATGGAACACCTTCCACCTCCACTCTGGACATCCTCCGGATTTACCGAAACCCTTCCGGTTTTCTCCCTTCTTTTCTTCGAGTGATTCTATCGATCCTATAAATGCTCTCTAAGCATCATCAAGCCCTTAAGCGTGATACCCCACGGTTTGGGAACACTCCAGACATGGTCGGGACAATCCCGCACCAATGATCGACAGAGGGACCTAGAAGGCCATGTGACCCCTGTGCGTTCCACGAAGATCTTTCGTCGTTTGAACCGGGACAGTCGTGTCTTATTCCCTTTGTCTCTCGATACTTGCATTGCCCAAGATCTGATCAATGACATCACCATGTCGTGTTCAATCTCTTTGCTGAACAACGCTACTTGACTCATTCCGACAAGTGATATCCCCGTGATCTAATCACGCTGCGCAGCTATTGGATATAACTTCTCCGAGTGGCCCTTGAGTATCTTCCCGACACATGGATGGACAAATCCCGCTCTTGACATATATTGCCTCTACGGTTTCCTCCGAATACCTGAACACACCTTTATAACCACCGTTTTACCAGATGGTGTTTGATGTTATCTAAGCACTCTCGGGAGACAGTGATTGATATAGCCTCAAGGTCTAAGGAATAGTCTACGAGGGTCCTATTCTAATCATCGCAACTTGAACTTCGTGACATGATCGAATCACGATGTTTAGGTTGGGTATTGGTTCATCATCTCATAATGAGATGACCTTATTTCCAACTGGCATAAATGCCACATGATCAGGAAACATGATCATCTGTTGACCAATGAACCAGTGACTAGAGTTTCACTAGGAACCCCTGGTTTGTTTGTATATCACACGTGTATTGATGTTTCCACTCAATACAGTTATAGCATGATATAAAACTTAATCATAAACTATATGAAATATGATAATAGTCCTTACTACTATTTGACTCTAGGGCATATTTCCAACAGTCTCCCACTTGCACTAGAGTACAAATACACTAGCTGTATTTGTTCTTAATTATTGGTACCATATAACCGGTGCCTAGAACATGCTTGCTCATGGAAGAGGTTGAGTCTTGGGTCTGTACTTTATAGTCCCAAATCCTTTGCAACTTACTAATGTCACTTTGATTGACATTAATATTCTATCATCACATGACAACATCTGTGTGTATGCATCGTCGCTATGGCAGCAGAACGAGGCCTGATTCCAGGAGCCTACAGTGATGTTAGATCAACCTCGAGGGCTTTCTCATGGGCACTGTGCCCTAGGACACATCATTCTACGTTAAAAGCGAATTAGCCCCGCCATAACATTATACAACACTTTAGATGGTACCCTTATCTATTATTATAAATGTATTCATCGAAACACTAGTGCACTCGGTGCAACTTTCGATGTTTTTGTTCACCTCGCTTCCTATTTGACTTTGATCGGTATCTACAGGAGTTTCCAACATATTCCCTTATAACATAACTCTTTATGCTTTAAGATATGTCATCCTTTATGGATTTGGAAAACATGTCTACAGTTCTCTACTAGACACTACGGACAAACTTAGCTCAAACGTTTTGTGATTCGAACTTAATCACTTTCAAACGTTCCTTATTTGGATCACACATTATGCTAAGTTATCATCATGGTTTACTAAGACAGAACCTATGTCTCAACATAGTGGATGATGATCATCCTTTTCTTTCTTTCAACCATTGATGTTATTCCTAATTTGAGTTATCAAGGATCAGTTCCTTAATTAACTTCTATTCTGAAACGCTTTTCAGAATCCCTTAAGGAATACTACATAATATGATAATACAGTTTATTATCAACTTCTATATCTTATAAATCATTATTTATAAGTATTTGCGCCTTCATCCTTAACATACTTAAGAATTACTCCTATAAGCTCCCACTCAAAATATGTTCCTACATATTTGAATTTGAGTCTTATATTGCTCCCACTTAAAAATATGTCAATCACATATTGTTTCAGGAAGACTTTCATAGCTCCCACACAATTTTATGCAAATTGCATATCTCCTTACTATTTTGAATAACTTCAAAATCCTTTGATCAAATATCAAAGTGAGAGATTTACTATGAGATACTAGTACTTTACTAGTTTTAAATCCACTAGACATTTAGCACACATGAATCAAATTCATTTGAATTCATCCAATACTTGACAAGTTATGCTTTTGTCATTTACCCCCTTTTTCCTACTATGACTTTACAGTCATTTGGGAAACTTCAAGTAACTCCTTTTACTTGTGAGATTCAGCAATGAATTGCCTTCTAATCTCAAGGGAAGTTTGCTTCTAGGATTTCTCATAATTTGGTTCACCATTATTTCCTTTGTAGTTCGTAGGTATGTCAAATTCCAAGAATCATGACAAAATGATTCACAAATGTCTCCATACAAGATACAGATTTACATTTTGAATCCTACTTCATGTAGTGAAAAACAACAGTGGAGGGAAAAACACAATGATCAAAATCATTGATTATTTCCTTCCGTGAAGGGAATCGTTCAGGAACGTTGTCTGTTGCGCTTCTCAACACTCTGATGCAGGGTTTTGAATCCCCATTGTGTTTTACACTAATTTATTTGCTCATAATTGAGAAACATCACTAGAGGTGAGCTTTCTGAAGAATGCACCAAAATCCAAGCAATACGAATCTTGCTTTCCTTTTGGTTTGAGCTATGGGTTTTGTATTCAAAGTTTCCAATGAATACTCTACAAGGACTTATTCGCTATTGTTTTGGTTATATCGAATAACCCCAAAACTTTCACGAATTCAAATGGTTTACCAATTCTAATTGAGTGCTAACTATTTCTAAACTAATGGTCTCTCCATATATACTACAACGATTTATTTGGTGCCTTCTATTCAACCCCTTTTTTATATCTAATATCACATTGTGATGCTTTGTATTTTGACGTTCCAAAACACTTTGCATTCCACAATTTCTTTTATGCCATTCTTATAAAGTTGAATTTCATTACTATTGATCAAATCATAGTAATTGGATTCTCTTTTATATTAATACCTTTGTTGATGAAACACTTTGATCAAATCAAATAGTTTCATATTCATGTTTCCTTTGGTAAACTACTTTACACATTTAAACAATCATTTAATGATAATTACCATTGATGTTAAACTCCAATACATCGAATATGTATTTACTTTTAACAATTCATTAAACACTTTGTATTCAAGTAATACACGGTGTTCAAGTTATTTTGCCGAACTTGGGCATGATTTATATGTGACAAGAAATCGAATGACTTTCACATATTATTACATAACTTTGAATTCAAACAATGGTTTCATTCATTAATGAAATATCATTAAGTTGGGTATTTTAAACAAGGCATTTTAATGTATTACAAATGTTCATGCATTATCAATCAGTTTCAAACAATAAGGATAATTCACAAGTAATCAAACAAGATATGAACACGAATAGAAATCATTCATAAAAGTGGAACAACTGTTTGTTACAAACTTATATGAATAACCGTCTCACGAAGTGTGAGACACACTAAAGAAGTTCAAATCTCTCGATTACAAAAATCATCCTAAAACATAAACTAAATGATAAATGTCGAGGGAGAGTGTCGTTGGCCGTCATCATCATGCTCGCCATCAACACGCAACGTCACCTCCTCTCCAGCAAGCACCTCTCATGCAGAAGGACCTGTTTTCAGCAAAACAGAATAAGTATCAGATATACTTAACACTGCAATGTGTTTGCAAGATTATAACATTTATAAAATTGTATATCAAATATATACCTTGGTCATTGATGACCTCTTCGGCGATTGGTTCAACCTTTACGTTCTGAAAACGTAATATGAACTCATGGAAGTCCAATGCTTCCGTATCACCACTCCTGATGCTACTCCGGACATGTCCTTTGTAGCTGGGAGGCAACGACCGAAGCAACACGTCTATCGCAAATGGATCAGCCATCCAGTAATCCACGAAGTGAACCAGTATCGTGTGTGCATCAAGCATGCGCTCCAAGTGACTTTTTAGACATGTATGCTCCTCCATCTGTATGGAAAGGAACTCTCCAAGCAACTCGTGCTTCCACATGCGCACATGGCCTATGAACTCTGCTCTCAGCTGATCCACCATCGAATATGGGTCAAGATCACCCATGAGCGGATGTAGTTCATCCACCATCCCGTAACGCATTATTATCTAAATGTAGGTGGACATCTCTTGGAGATAGTAGCGGTCTGCCAGTTCTTGTGGGGTCTCATAGTAGTCTGGCTCAGTCAAATCCATCGTGCGGCGTATGTAGTCTACCACATGATTCCTAGTAAGGAGATCATCTAGGCGCACTAGCCAACTAGGGAAGTTGGATCCATCAAGTCTAAGTTTTTCACCCTTTACCCAATCCTCAATCTCAAAGTAAGCTTCACGGTGAGCCATCAATTAGAGGTCCTCCCAAAAGTGGGGAGACCTTTATTGATTATTGGTGTATTTTTCTACGCCAAATACCCCACTTTATATAGGGGGAGGGGAGGTACTACCTCCCCTCAAGTCCCGGGGTGGGACTAAAGGAGAGGAGGGGGTGGGGTGGCCGCCGGCCAGCCCCTAGTGGGCCCCGTAGGGGGCAAGGCCCAGCCGGCCTTCCCATTGGTCCCTCTCCCTCTCTCCTTTCCCCTAATGGGCCCTCTCCCTTCTGAATTGTCCCATTAAGCCTTTTTTACCTTTAATTGATATTCTCTTTATTAAATAATTATGAATAAATGATTAAATCAATATTTAACATTCATTCACATATTATTTAATCTCCGTGGCCATGGAACACCTTCCACCTCCACTCTGGACATCCTCCGGATTTACCGAAACCCTTCCGGTTTTCTCCCTTCTTTTCTTTGGCGATTCTATCGATCCTATAAATGCTCTCTAAGCATCATCAAGCCCTTAAGCGTGATACCCCACAGTTCGGGAACACTCCAGACATGGTCGGGACAATCCCGCACCAATGATCGACAGAGGGACCTGGATGGCCATGTGACCCCTGTGCGTTCCACGAAGATCTTTTGTCGTTTGAACCAGGACAGTCGTGTCTTATTCCCTTTGTCTCTCAATACTTGCATTGCTCGAGATCTGATCAATGGCATCACCATGTCATGTTCAATCTCGTTACTGAACAACGCTACTTGACTCGTTCCAACAAGTGATATCCCCGTGATCTAATCACACGCTGCACAACTATTGGATATAACTTCTCCGAGTGGGCCCTTGAGTATCTTCCCGTCACATGGACGGACAAATCCTGCTCTTGACATATATTGCCTCTACGGTTTCCTCCGAATACCTGAACACACCTTTATAACCACCGTTTTACCAGATGGCGTTTGATGCTATCTAAGAACTCTCGGGAGACAGTAATTGATATAGCCTCATGGTCTAAGGAATAGTCTACGAGGGTCCTATTCTAATCATCGTAACTTGAACTTCGTGACATGATCGAATCACGATGTTTAGGTTGGGTATTGGTTCATCATCTCATTCTCCGAATGAGATGACCTCATTTCCAACTGGCATAAATGCCACATGATCCGGAAACATGATCATTTGTTGACCAATGAACCAGTGACTAGAGTTTCACTGGGAACCCCTGGTTTGTTTGTATATCACACGTGTATTGATGTTTCCACTCAATACAGTTATAGCATGATATAAAACTTAATCATAAAAACTATATGAAATATGATAATAGTCCTTACTACTATTTGACTCTAGGGCATATTTCCAACACTTTTCCCTTGGAGATTGTTGTAATATATGTAGTGTGTTGGTGTTTGAAGTTCATTAATGAACAATAAGATAAAATTGTGCCTTTGTCCATGCTTACAAGGAAAAATCTTACTGGTATATGTTATGACTTCATTTTGGCTTTGATGTGCTTTCTTGAGTATCTTATTTATGTGTGCATGTTTCTTTGTGGACATATGTCTTTGTGATGCATTGCACTTAGATACTTATACACATAAGAGAAGATAATTTTAGTTGAGATTTTTATTCCTTGGATACCACCTTTTATTCCTTTATGATTCTTCAGTGGCTTCCAAATTTGTTTGCCTATGAGTGCTTGTTCCTTTGCATCTTCCGGCACTCATATTTGTTCTCTCATGCCTTGTATTTTTAAATGAATTTGGGTGAGTGAGGATTCCATGATCATGCACTTTGTTCCCAAATATAATTATTATAATTGGTGCATGATCTTTGGGGAGCTCCTCTAATTCATTTAATAATGCTCATTTGCCTTCTTTCTCATTTGTTGTGTTTTAAATGCCCATGGGGGAGCGAGGATTCCATATTTGTGCATGATGTATCTATTTGTGCACAAATCTTGTGAGGCTTATCGATTTTTATTTAAAACACTCTTTTGATCTTATCATAATATCTTGCTATGTTCATTTGGACTCATTTGTTGTTTTCAATTGGTTTGTTGGATCTTGTGATTGGTTGCGTCATTTGTTGATGCTTCGTTAATGTTATTTCTTTGGCAATATTCGTGTCCTCAATATGGTTATACTTTATCCCGAGTATTCATCATTGGATATGTGCGAAGGCACACCTTTGGAGGAATTATCACTATATTGGCCTTCTAGAACTTGTCACCCATTTCGGCAATCGATGCCAATTGGGGAGAAGTTTTAGAGGGTTTAAGGGAATTTGGTTCTTCCTTTGAGTTTGTTCTTAAGCATTTGCCTTTCATGCTCTTACATCTTTGTTGTTGCTTAGCATGTGCTATACATAGAGGAAACTCCACCAATGATAATCATTGGCAATATATGCAATGAAATTCAAGTTCATCACACTTGCATAGATTGTGGGGGAGTTTGCTCTATATATTGTGGTGATACCAATATAACATACTTGTGTAGTATTTGATATTGGGGCTACCATTTTATTTGTTAAATTTATTATATAAACCCTCTCAAAGGGATTGTGATCAATTACCAAAATGGGGGAGATTGAAAGTGCATGTGGGCCTCCATGTGTGGTTTTGGTAATTAATGACAATCTTTATGGACTAATGTGTGTATTAAGTTTCACTTGTAGGAATTGTCCATTGGCATCGCTTGGAGCATGTGTTGGCTTCAAGGTAGATGGAATAAAGAAGAAGATGTGTTGTGCAAGCTCAAAATGCGTCATCCCTAGAAGATCTCATGTTTGTTGCTTGTCATCCTTGATGATTATGGATTAATGAAGATAAGGTCAAAGTATGATCAAGGCAAAGGTATTCTTGATAGGTTTTCCTTTTTGTTGGTCCCGTGTTGGTAGTTGAGAGACCGGGTTTAGGATAGATTGTCGTACTATCAAGAGGGGCTCTCGATTGAGTTACTCGATCGTATCATTCGGAGAGAGATCAAACCTTTGTATTCTTAGCATAATCTTTATTGGTTGTTTATTGTTACTATCCATGTGAGGATATAGAGCTTATGGTTACCCTCATAACAAGCTCTTGTTCATCAAAAATGGTTTTGCCTTTTATACCTTGTTGTGTTTTTGATCTCAGAGGTTTTCTGGATTCTCACAGAGTGAGGTATCTCACATTATAATACTTGATACTTTCTCATTTGGTGATATCTAATATTTCCGTTTTGGTTGGGTAGGTCTTGTTGTCCTCTTTCTAACAAAACTAGTTTCGGGTCAATCGGAGTTCCCTAGCTAAAGTTATGCATGTTTGGATTTGCCTCGTTTTGTTTTAAAAAGGAAAAGAAAAAAGTTTTTTCAGGGCCATCCGGTAGTTCCGGGGTCGGTACTGGGCTGCACCGATCCGTCCTTGCCAGCCTCTATTCGGCCCGGTGGTTCTGACCGGTACTACCGGCCCAGAGAGGCACTACCGCACGGGCGAGCCGTTAGTACCGGTCGATCCAGCAACTCCCTACCCAGCTGCTCTCCTTCCCAGCCGTTCCCCAGCCCAGCCTGCCTTGCTCCCGCTTGGCTCTGCTGCGCGAGCCGGCTTTCCGCGCACGTTCTTCCTCCGATCCCCTTCCACCCACTCTCGCTTCCTACGCTCATCTTGCCCGCTTTTTGTGCATCTCTCCCTTGCTTGCTGGATCGATCGCCCCGGTTGCCTGGATAAGTTGACCTGCTTCGCTGGGAGGGTGCGGTAGTATTGGCCCAGGGCGGAAAAGGCCCCAACGGGCAGATCCCTGGCCATTTTCTCCCATTTCAACTAGTTCTTCCTCAATATTTCTCAAGACCTTTTTCCCTATTTGACTTAATCTCATGGCTTGATTTCTTGACCCCCCCTTCAATGATTCTTGCCAATTTTTTAGGGGAAGATAGAGGAGATCTAGATCTACATTTTGACCAAACCAAATCACCTCTTTGTGAGTGAATCTTTAGGATCTAGATCTTTGGGGGATTTTGTGTTCCCCTTTTGTGTTATTACTCTCTTGTTCCCCCAATTGCTTTAGTAGCCGTGCTGGAACTTGAGAGTGAAGATTTGGGGCATCTTTGTGGTGTTCTTGCCATTTGCATTAGGTGCATCGGTTTGTGTTCTCCCCGGAGGATTTGGTTGGTGATATTCATTGAAGCTTGTCCTTATTGGGTTCTTGGAACCCTAGACGGTTGTGTGGCCTTTGTGGTGTGTTCTTGGGGCCTTCAATTAAGTTCTGAAGCTCTCCCCAAGATTGTGGCCTTGGTGGAGTTTATTAGGAGCCTCCAATTAAGTTGTCTAGATAACCCCAATCTTGTACGGGTTCGGTGACCACCCTCAAGTGTCCCATAGTGGAACGGGTGCTTGCCGCATGGTGGGTGCTCGGGAGAATAGGGCGAGGCCTTTGTGGCGTTGGTGGTCTTACTACCGCCCACCCTTCCGATGAGACCTACTCCCTTGTTTGGAGGAACTCGGTAAAATATCATCATCCCCGCGTGCCTCAGTTATCTCTATACCCGAGCTCTTTACCTATGCACTTTACATTGTGATAGCCATCGTGCTTGAAATAATCTATATTGCTATCACATTGTTGCTTTTCTTGCTTAGCATAAGTTGTTGGTGCACATAGGTGAACCTTAGTATATCTAGGCTTTGTGCTTAACAAAAGAAAATGCTAGTTTTATTCCGTCGTTGCTAAGCCCATCTCATAGAAGTTTTTAATCGCCTATTCACCCCCTCTAGGCGACATCCATGAGTTTCACCATTTTTCAAAAATACTAGACCACCTTACATGGACAATTTCCCAACCGGGGCATTTCAAACTTTCAGTAGGAAGTGGGTCTGGTTTGAACTACATGTACATGATCTAATGCTCATGATTTTTTGAAAAAAATCATTTTTAGACTCACAATATGATGTTTCTTCAGATATCCAATGCAAGTTTAGCGAGGCTCATCTCCTATCTTCATGCCCGCCGTTTTGACCATAGTTTTAAATAGGCATAACAATTTCAAAAACGGTCCGAACAATGTAAAACCTTCATGTGGTGTCATATTATGTGACATATATAGTTGCAAGTAAAAATACCAAACTTGATATATTGATTGCATCTCAAAAGCCACCAAAGGCATAATTCAAAATACATATAGTCACTTGTTTCCTAAAATGCCTTGGAGGTGATACATTGCAAATGTATCTATAATTTTTGATGTTCCATGCTTAGTTTTATCCACTTTCTTGTGTTTTGTTCCAACTTTGGAGTACTTTTATTATGATTTCTTGGACTAACCTATTAACAAGAGCCACAGTGCCAGCTGCCTGTTTTCTGTTGTTTTTGGTTCTACAAAAGTCAGAAAATGAATATTCTCGAAATTGGACGGGACAAAAGCCAAAGTGCCTATTTTTCCGGAAGGGATCAAGTGCCAGAATACGAGACGGAGAGGGGCCAGGGGCCAGCCACACACACTGGCCAGCGGCTAGGCACAGCCGCCAGGTGGTCCAGCCGACCCCTCGGCCTCTCCTTCCGCCTATAAGTTGCCCTCGGGACGAAAACCCTAAGTACCGGATCAAAAATCCATGAAAGAGTATGTAGTCGCCGTCATCTCCATCCCTAGATCGGGGGGGATCTGAAGCTCTTCCGGCACCCTGCTGGAGAGGGGAATTCACCCTGGAGGCCTTCTTCATCACCATGAAAGCCTCTGGTGTGATGCGTGAGTAGTTCATCCTTGGACTATGGATCCATGTAGTAGCTAGATGGCTGGTTTCTCCTCCTTTGTGCTTTTATGTTTAGATCTTGTGAGCTCTATTCATGATCAAGATCATCTATTTGTAATCCATACATGTTGTGTTTGCGGGGATCCGATGGATATTGAGATGCTATTTCAGATTGATTATTGATTCTATCATGTCTTTGTTATTTGAGATCTTGCATGCTTTCTGTTGTTAGTATCTATCTTGGCCAAGTAGATGCTAGCAACTCCAAGAGTTAGTATTTATGCTCGATAGTGGGTTCATGCCTCTAGTAATCTGGGGAAGTGACAGAAATCTCTAAGGTACTAGATGTGCTGTTGCTACTAGGGAGAAAACAACGATCTTTTGTTCATAGAACAATTGTATTGTTTACTTTACACGCGATTAAAGCAATAATCTGTTGCTTGCAACTTAATCTTTGGAGGGGTTCGGATGATAACCTGAAGGTGGATTATTAGTCATAGATGTAGTTGGATGGCGGTCTATGTATTATGTTGTAATGCCCAATCAAGTCTCAAAGGAGTCAAGATGATTAGTATATGCATGTATTGCCTTCTCGGTGTTTGTCAATTGCCCCGCTGTAATTTGTTCACCCAGCATGTTATCTATCTAAGGAGAGCCACCTCTAGTGAACTATAGATCCCGGTCCTTTTCTTTACATACAATCTACAATCTTTTACTGCTTTGTGTTTACTTTCTGTAAACTTTTACTTCTTTCCATTCGATACGTTTAATCCTTTGTTTTCCACAAAACACGGTGAGATTGACAACCTCATCGCAAGTTGGGGACAAAGTTCTGTGGTTGTGTTGTGTAGGTCTCCACGTTGCTACTAGCACCGATGGCGCCTGCCAAAGCTCAGCTAGTAACACCTTTGAGGTGTTTCCTTGCTCCTACTGGTTCGATTAAACCTTGGTTTCATAACTGAGGGAAACTTGCTGTTGTGCTCATCATACATTCCTCTTAGGGTTCCCAACATTCTCTACAACAACACCACGCACCAAGCACTTTTCTGGGCGCCGTGTATTGAGCCATCAAGCGATTTTACGGCCGTTCTTGAGTCAAGGCCATCTTCACAAGGGGAGTCCCTCATAACCAATCTCTTTACTTTGTTGTTTTTGTTTTGCTTAGTTTTCTTTTTTCTTTGTTTGCTTGTTTTGTTCTTCAAAAACACAAAAAAAATAGTTTACTTGTTTGCTTTCTTATTTCAAAAAACACAAAAAAATTAGTTCCTATCTCATTATGGTTAACGATTCCTATGTCCCCGTTGATTTCTATGTTTTGGATGTTGAATACAATGCTTCTTGTCCTATTACTTTGGGAAGGCCTTTTCTTAGAACTGTTGGTGCCATCATTGATATGAAAGAAGGCACCATTAAATATCAACTCCCACTCAAGAAAGGTATAGAACACTTCCCTAAAAAGAGAGAAAAGATTTCTTTTGCTTCTCCTATGAAATCAAAATTTGGTCTTAATGCTTCTTCATTTGAGATCACTTGATTCTTTCTTTGCTTCTTATGCCTAACTTAAAGGCGTTAAAGAAAAGTACTTGTTGGGAGATAACCCAAGAGTTTTAGATGAGTCTTGGAAGTTATTACCTCTGTAATAACCTCTCCTTATCCTTTTTATTTGCTTTTTGTGCCAAGAGTAACCTCTAATGAGAGTGAAGTAATGATTGGGAAAGTTGCTGTCCCGAAACAGATTTCTGTGCTTCACCGTAAAAATTCCTGAGAGAGCTCTGTACGTCAGATTGAGCTGTAATTTTTTGTGCTTCTACCCCAGGTTGTTGTCTAACTTTCGTTAGTTCAATACTTTTTGATTTGGCAACAGAAGGTCTTCGAAAAAATTCGTCTTTACCTACTGGTCTGTTTTGACAGATTTCTGCCATTTTTTGCATTTGCTTCTTGTTAGTTCCTTCTTGAGTTCCTTTGGGGAATTGAGCTTTTTGAGGGAAGTTCTACAATAGCTAGTGTTCTAATGGAAGTTTATTTGGTGTTAGAACTGAACCTTGAGACTTATTTATCTTAAGTGCACTAATGTTGCTAATGAGATTGTGTGAAGTTTTGTATGAAGGAAAATTTTCAGGTGTATGGAAGGAATAAGTAATGAGATGAAGGATGTACTAAAGCTCAAGCTTGGGGATGCCACACGTGTCACCCCAAGAAATATCCAAGAAGTACAAGCGTCAAAGCTTGGGGATGCCCAAGGCATCCCCTTCTTCATCAATATAAATTCCAGGTTTCTTCCAAACGCTTCATTTTTATTGTTTCGTGCACAGTTGTGTTTCTCTTGGAGCGTCTTCTTTTTTGTTTTCGTTTTGGTTTTTAGTTTGCTTGGTTTGCTTAGTTTTCTGAATAAGTTGGTTGGACCCCCTCTTTCACACTTTGGTTGCAAATAGTTTGGTTTGGTTTGGAAAAGAGTAGGAAAGTTCATGCTTATGTGGTAAAAAGAGCTCGTTTTTGACTGTGGCTATGCTTTGTCATGCCGTGCTTGATATTATTTTGGCTTTATGCTTAGTATTCTTTGCTGTAGCATGACTTGTTATAAACAATTGAGATTTCTTAATGTGCCTTGGATGAATCATGCGTTGTTTTAGCATATTAAAGCATAGTATAGTGGTATTCTCCTTTGATGCTTTATTTGGGTTGACTTGGCACATGCTGACACCATGTTATGACTATAACAAGTCACCATAGCCTTTATGATCCTTTAGTTTTCAACTTGTAGTATCACTTTATGCTTTGATCAATGATGTTTTGTCGCTCTGCATGATTATGGCCATTATTGCTCTCTTAGTTTGTCGCTCCCAGTCTTTTGCTAGCCTCGACAACAAAGTATGAGTTCCACTCATGCATCCAACTCCCTAAACCAAGTTTTTCCAAAGAGTTCACCATACCTACCTACTAGCTTATGCTATTCCAAGTATATTCATGCTTTTGTTTACCTTCCACTTGTTATGAGAAAACTAGTGATTAAAGCTCCCACGAACTTGATGGCACACTTTACTTTATTGCCTCTAATAAACTTGAACCATTGTGTCTTCTATGTTGTATATGCTTGCACTTATTTGTTGGGAATTAGCAGAACCATGCTTTCATGGGGAACGCTTTCAACATTGCACTTGGTACTTGTACCTAGTTGATATCATGCTCTTTTGTATATGGATGTCGTTGGTGTGAAATGAAAGGGAGCTTGTAAGTCCATGGAGTTATGTATATGTGTTAGAGAAACGTCTAGGCCGCTGGTCTAATCCATGCTGACATGGTGGAAACCTGTAGCGTAACCATAATGAGCTGTCTATGAAGCATTCTTCTTATAAAAAAAAGAGTCCTAGATTGAGAAAAAAAAGAGAAAAGAAAAGAAAAGAAAAAAGAGATACTATGAAAAGAGGAAAGAGAGAAAAAAGCACCATATTCCCATGGTAAATAAGAAGAATGCTGAGATGCTCGTTGTCTGCTTGCCTTGTCATTTTGATATGGGGATTCTTCCATATCATCGGGCAAGGGGTACCCCGTTGGCGGTTCTCAATGATACACATGTACTTACGATGACAAGAACTTACCGGTGACTAAACTTGAGTAGCATGAGGAGCGGCCCTCGTATACAAGGGACATGAGATTTCTAACTTATACTTCGTCAAGCATGTACACCATAGTTTGTTCACTTTAACCTTAATCATTTCAAGATGCTTATGATAGGGGCAATGAGATCTGAAAGCTATAAGTACAATAATTTTTGGAAGCTCTTTATGAGACTTGAATCCCTACTTCCTTTTACAAAAGGCCTTTCTTCCACCATTATATTGAGTCTCCACCTTCTAACTTTATGCACCTACTTTGAGAGCATAGTGGCCATTCTTAGTTCTATGTGCATTGTCCCAAGACTAGTTGATTGATGCATAACTTGTTATTGCTTGTTTGAAACTATTGTATCTAGTCACTCTTATGAATTTTGAAGGTGTCCTATGCATTTATATTTGCTACTCTATTGAGGGACAAGCTGAATACTATTATGCTATGTTTTCTTTATGTGAAACAAACAAACGTCTTGCAAAGCATGTTATTCATGAATCTTTTGGTTGTGCCTTTTCATGTTGCATCTTAGTTTCTTTGCTTATTGCTAGAACTTTATCTTTCATGTTATGATTGAAGTACTATGATCCCAGCCTTGAATGATTTGCAAATACTTTGATCAAGTCTTCAATGGTGCATGTCACCTCAAAAATTCTTTCTTTTTATCACTTACCTACTCGAGGACGAGCAGGAGTTAAGCTTGGGGATGTTGATACATTGCAAATGTATCTATAATTTTTGATGTTCCATGCTTAGTTTTATCCACTTTCTTGTGTTTTGTTCCAACTTTGGAGTACTTTTATTATGATTTCTTGGACTAACCTATTAACAAGAGCCAAAGTGCCTGCACATTTTACATTGTTTTTGGTTCCGAAAAGTCGAAAATGAATATTCTCGAATTGGACGGGACAAAAGCCAAAGTGCCTATTTTTCCGGAAGGGATCAAGTGCGGAGATCTGAGAGGGGCCAGACGGCCACACCGCTGACCCACGCCAGGGGTGGTCAGCCGACCCCAGCACCCTCGGCCTCTCCTTCCGCCTATAAGTTGCCCTCGACGAAAACCCTAAGTACCATCAAAAATCCACGAAAGAGTCTCAGAGTCATGTCATCTCCATCCCTAGATCGGGGGGATCTGAAGCTCTTCCCGGCACCCTGCCGGAGAGGGGAATTCACTCTGGAGGCCTTCTTCATCACCATGAAATCCTCCGGTGTGATGCGTGAGTAGTTCATCCTTGGACTATGGATCCATGTAGTAGCTAGATGGCTGGTTTCTCCTCCTTTGTGCTTTCATGTTTAGATCTTGTGAGCTCCGTTCATGATCAAGATCATCTATTTGTAATCTATACATGTTGTGTTTGCAGGGATCCGATGGATATTGAGATGCTATTTCAGATTGATTATTGATTCTATCATGTCTTTGTTATTTGAGATCTTGCATGCTTTCCGTTGTTAGTAGCTATCTTGGCCAAGTAGATGCTAGCAACTCCAAGAATTAGTATTTATGCTCGATAGTGGGTTCATGCCTCTGGTAATCAGGGGAAGTGACAGAAATCTCTAAGGTAATAGATGTGTTGTTGCTACTAGGGAGAAAATAACGATCTTTTGTTCATAGAACAATTGTATTGTTTACTTTACACATAGTTCGTAAAGCAATAATCTGTTGCTTGCAACTTAATACTGGAGGGGGTTCGGATGATAACCTGAAGGTGGATTATTAGTCATAGATGCAGTTGTATGGCGGTCTATGTATTATGTTGTAATGCCCAATCAAGTCTCAAAGGAGTCAAGATGATTAGTATATGCATGTATTGATTTCTCGGTGTTTGTCAATTGCCCCGCTGTAATTTGTTCACCCAACATGTTATCTATCTAAGGAGAGCCACCTCTAGTGAACTACGGATCCCGGTCCTTTTGTTTACATACAATCTACAATCTTTTACTGCTTTGTGTTTACTTTCTGCAAACTTTTACTTCTTTCCATTCAATACGTTTAATCCTTTGTTTTCCGCAAAACACGGTGATATTGACAACCTCATCGCAAGTTGGGGACAAAGTTCTGTGGTTGTGTTGTGCAGGTCTCCACGTTGCTACTAGCACCGGTAGTGCATACCAAAGCTCAGCTAGTAACACCTTTGAGGTGTTTCCTTGCTCCTACTGGTTCGATTAAACCTTGGTTTCATAACTAAGGGAAACTTGTTGCTGTGCTCATCATACCTTCCTCTTGGGGTTCCCAATGAGCTCTACATCAACACCACGCACCAAGCACTTTTCTGGGCGCCGTGTATTGAGCCATTAGGAGGCCATAAACCTTCTTCACGTATGTGCCTTGCTTATGATCGTGTCAGCCGTAACCATGGAGTATCTTCATCATTTAACAGGATGCTTCGGTCAATGACAAGGGTATGACTATTTTGGTCCTTATGATTTGCTACCTAGGACCTACGAAAAGGCTTACAGCCCATGAAGAATCAAGATAAAGGCCCAAAGAAGCAACCGATAGAGACTGTAATTGTACTAGGAAGGAAGAAACAAAGACCAACATCGAGTTGGTGTTTTAATCAAGTAACCTATCTGCATACAGCTTTGAGACCCGACCTATTATATATAGGGCGGGAGAATCCTAGGAAGAACACCGAACAATCCCCAAGCGATTTGTAATAGAGCGATTCCTCTTAATATTCATGCGACTTTGATTTATTGTTTCCTGACTTCTGACTTCTTCATGGACATTGTCAAGATCTCCCCTCGACAATTGGCGCCATCTTTGGGAAACTTGAACGCTGGAACCATGGATTCGGCGGAATATTCTTCGCCAAGCACCAACCTAACGAAATCAGATCCACACCCGCCCACCCCTGTAATAGTACCCGCTGGATTCAACGGTGTATCCGAACTGATTATCGGGAGCTTCCACTTCCAAGTTGAAAACACTCAAGATGTCGTGGTGGTGGCACGGCAGATGCCATGGGTAGGCTAAAGTTTGGGGCCAATGGATGCTAGTGGGATCTGGGGAGGGAAGATGTAGTTGATTCTACACACAGAAAACTAACGCAAAGATCTTTATTTCTCCTTCCTTGGGCTACAAGTGCTCCTTGAGCTGTATACAAGGAGAAAGAGAGAATTTTACCGGCCTAACGGTCCCAAGAATGAGTCGATCCCTTCCTTAGGGTCTAAGCCTCCCCTTATAAAGGAGAGCCCTGGGTTCTTCCAGGGCTGACGTGGCAAGCATATTCGAGGAATATGCTTGTCCCAATATAGTAGTTCGGCGCTCCTCTTTCCCTATCGCCCTTCTCACTGCGGTAAGATTCCAGAGGGCCCCTCCTGCTTGCCTCGGGCTCCAGAACTGTCACCTCCGTGACCTCCTTCTGCCCCTCTGTCGTTCTGCACATTTGTCTTTAGCTCTTGGCTCTGCTCAGATTCCGTGACTAGGGTTTGACTTTGGGCTTCTCCTTCTCCTGCAAGCTTCGTATCATTCGGCCCTTCCTCGCGTAACTCGGCATGTCCTTCACCTGCATTAAGATCATTCGGGCCAACCCGGCCGGCTTACGCCGTATCTCGGCCGGGTAATGCCTTGCCATCACTACTGAGGTCCTGCCTTTCCTTATCTCGGCCGACCTTTACAAGACTCGGCCAGCTTAGAATATAACTTCCGAAACCGGACGGGAATAATCCTTTCGTCTTTCCCCGTCCTTACCCTATCCTGGGTTACCTCCCCAACATTAGTCCCCGAAGCTGATATGGTCCCGCCGATAACCTCGGCCGGGTCGTATCAGTTTCATGATACTCATTATGCATTCTTTCCGAGTTATCTTCCGCCCGCTCGTGGTAACACCGTATTTACTAGTGCACGCCTCGTCCCACGTGTCATTCTCATCATTGTTTCTCTAGTTCTTTGTTCCTCCACAGTATTTACTGACAAGCTACAGTTACTGCCGCGCCTGTCACGCCGTTGCTGCGACGCCTCGTGCGCCGTTCTCGTTGGGGATCGTGAGCTCCTTGGTCAATTGTGTGGCCTTCGGTGCGGTTCCGCTCAGCGACGCGTGGTCGTGCTGCGCACACGATCCGTGCTGCCCACTGCCACACCCACGATCCCACTACCTTGCTTGCGGCTAGGCTATAAAGTGGGGGCGCGGCGTCGGGGATTCACTTTCCCCTTCTCGCTGCGCTTCTTCTTCTTCCTCTCCGCCTCGCCGCAGCTTCGCCGCGGTGCGTTCATCAGAACTTCTGACGGCGAGGACTCCGCCGCGTCGCTCCGTCTGCCTCCTCCGTGTTCGCTAGCTTTGGCGTCTTCGCCGGTGAGTTCTATCCGACTCCATTGCCTAGGCCCTACCCTAGATTTCTCTGTCTAGGTTTCGTATTCGTGTGGCGGTTTCTCTGCTCCTACGTCGTCGTTCTCGTTCAAAATTGCGACGGGGCCTCGTGGCTCTAAACATTCCTCCGCCGCCAGTTCTTCCTCCGTCGATTTTTCCAGCGAACCCATGTCTAGCTCGTTTAGTGGTGCCCTGGTAGAGGATGACGATGCTGGCTCTGGCCCTGAGCGAGGCTCGTGGCAAGGTTCATCCGTTACCCGCCGCGAGATCGAATGGCTTATCCGAACTCGGAGGATTCCCGCCGAGGTCTCCTGTCGCTTACCCGGCAGCGAGTCTTCTCCGGATATTAGGGAGGGCGAGTACGTAGTTTTTATGTCACATTTCGCCTTGCTTTGGTCTCCCCCTTAGCGACTTCGCGAGAGATTTTCTCGACTACTTCGGCCTTCAGCCGCATCATCTTCCCGCAAATGCCATCGCTTCTCTTTCTGCTTTTATCTCTGCTTCAGAAGGATACTTCGGCCTATGGCCGTCTGTGCATGTCTGGTCGAAGTTCTTCTAGATTCATTCTAATGTAGTCCCTGACAAGTCTCTGCACCCTTCCGAGAAACTGCTTACTCAGTGCGGGGCAGCGTCCATTACACCTCGGAGGAAGTCCGTATTCCCTCGTGTCACCGGGTTAGAATTGTGCAAGAAGTGGCACAAATCCTTCTTTTATGTCAAGAACAGAGGGGCGGAGGATAAGATTCGGCTTCCTGCCTTCTCCATTGGTCCGCCTTCCAAGGTAAATTGGACTTACAATCCGAGGAGGAGTCACGTCTTGGCCGAGCTTTTCGAAACTCGGCTCAAGGAGCTGATCCGGGCAGATTACTGTGGCGAGGACTTGATGGCTACCTTCATCAGTAGCCGAATTTTCCCATTCCAGAAGCGGACTCACAAGCTGTGCTACATGAGTGGTCCTCTTGACCCTAACCGAGTCTCGACCGTGGAGCTGGACAACTATCTTATCTATAAGCGTGTCCGAGCTATCTTCAAGACAGAGATGCCTGAGGATTGGGCTTGGGGATTGAAACCGTTCACCCGCGATCGTCCGCCTCCCGAAGTAAGTTTAACCATTAATGCTTTGATTTTCTATTGTTTTAATAGCTGTTTTCGCTAACCTTCCTTCTTTTTCGCCTCACAGAGGTTCGCAGAGCAAAAGGACGAGGATGCCGAGGTTTTGTCGCTTCCATGGACTGCGGACCAGAATACCCCGGATGTTGGGGAGCCGGACTCCGAAGAATTCGTCCCTAAGTCGGATTTCGCTCAGGCCCGCGCTCGTGGCAAGACTTCGGTCCATGAGGAGGAAGGTGATTCGGACGGGGTCCAAGTTCTTGAGGTAGTTGCCGCAATGCCTATTTCTTATGCATTTTCGGCTTCTACTTTCCCAGCTAATCCGGCCGGTCAGGTTCACGACGCCGAGCCTATTGCTTCCCGGCCCCCAGTTACCTCGGGGAAACGCGGGGCTCCTGCTAGTGCCTCAGAGGCGGCCCCAAGCGAATGAAGAAGTCTGCTCCGAATCCTCGAGCGCAAGACCATGCAGGGGTCGCGGGTAAGGTCATTTCGCTCAGATTTCTTGTTTCCCTCTGCTTTTCATCCCGACATCCTTTTTCTTTTTATTTTCGCGGTTCGCTTCCGTTAAGCTGGCGGTCCTAGCATGACTAGCCGCCTGATTCGCAGCCGTCTCCTCCGCCTGTTGAAGATACTAGGATTCCATCCTGCTCATGCTGCGTCTCCTCCAGCTCACGTCTGTCATCCCTCGTCACGATGCGCCTGATACTCGTGTCTCTAGGATTTCTACCGAACCCGTTGCCCCTCCATTGAATCCGAGCATATCCACCGAGCCTCTTTCTACCTCGGTAGCTCCTATAGTAACCCCAACCGCAGCCATGGTCGCTAATACCCCGGCGTCCTTTGCGCCTGTGATCCCTCCTGCTCCTAAAGGCCTTTGTTCCCATTGCCGAGGTATCGGCTTGCTGGTGCCTCCTCTCGAAGAAAAACTGTTGCCACCAAGGCTTCCACTTCCCAAAAGGTCTTGCTGGTTCTTCTCAGCGAGTATTGCCGACGTCTTTAGCAAAGGAACTGCGCCTACCAAAGCCTCCGTTACCTCGGCCAAAGACCCATTTTGCTCTTCATACAAGCCATGGGCTGCGGTGGTTGCACAACATGTCCGAGGTAAAGTCTTAACCCGGACGGCTAGTGGGAACAACCTCGGCTCGCTGGTGGAATATGCTCATAATCGAATGTCATGATCAGCTTGAGGGCAATCAAGCAAAGCCGTTTCAACTTTCCGACATCGCAATGCTTGGATCGAGCTGCCAAGATCATTCTGGATAGCAACAAGATGAACGAGGTAATTGTTGCTTCTCGGGGTTTAGACTGATTCTCCATATGCTATTATATATACATTAGTCCCCAAAACTTGCAAACGAGTAACTTGTTATTCGCTTGGAAGTTTTATAGTCTATACTTAACTCGACTTAATTTAGGGTTCGAGCCTATATCCGAGTAGATCTATCTTAAACTTTGCTTAAATTTTATCTAGCTGTTCTTTGAATGTCCGCCACATAGGTCCGGGTTAAGCTTTTACCGACTCGAATCTACTTTTGGCTTTGAATATCCAGCCACCTAGATCTGGGTTAAGTTTTCGCTTAACTCGGATCTGTTTTGGCTTTGAATATCCAGCCACCTAGATCTGGGTTAAGTTTTCGCTTAACTCGGATTTGTTTTGGCTTTGAATATCCAGCCACCTAGATCCGAGTTGAGTTTTCGCTTAACTCGGATCTGTTTTAGCTTTGAATATCCAGCCACCTAGATCCGAGTTGAGTTTTCGCTTAACTCGGATCTGTTTTAGCTTCGAATATCCAGCCACCTAGATCCGGGTTAAGTTTTCGCTTAACTCGGATCTGTTTTGGCTTTGAATATCCAGCCACCTAGATCCGGGTTAAGTTTTCGCTAACTCGGATCTGTTTAACTTTGAATATCCAGCCACCTAGATCTGGGTTAAGTTTTTGCTTAACTCGGATCTGTTTTGGCTTTGAATATCCAGCCACCTAGATCCGAGTTGAGTTTTCGCTTAACTCGGATCTGTTTTAGCTTTGAACATTTATTCATCGTTTTGCTCCATTGTTCAGGTTGCACACGACAGGCGGACTGCCGAATTTCAAAGGTTGCTTTTTTCGCACCGCAAACTGGAAGAGAAATACGAGAAAGTCCTTCCTGTGGTAAAAAAGGCTGGTAAGTTGATAGTTCCTTTTCATCATTTTCGACTTACTTTTGTCCGCGAGGTGTCGGCTCACTTTTTTGGTAAACAGGTAATATCAATAATCTCAACATTCGTCTTGAGAAGAAAGTCAAGAGCTTGGAAGGTTAGTTTCCCTCTTACCCTACACCTTTTCGCCCTTTAGAATACGCGCTAAACTTTTTTATTTTGTTTGGCTGTGGCAAAGCCGAGTTGCAAACCTTCGCAGCATCTCACCTGACGTGATGCTGCATTTTTTAGAACAAAGCGCTACTCATTCGGCGCAGCTAAAAGAAAAAGATGATGAAATAGCTCGCCTGCGGGCCGAGGTGGAGACCCTTAAGCTCTCTCAGAAATCTGAACTAGAAAAGGTCGATCAGGAATTCTCCGAGGAGAAGAATCGGCTGGCTTTGGAGCTGCAGAAGAATAAAGAACTCCTCGAGGCTGCCGAACTGAAAACTCAGGGAATGAGCGAGGAAATTGCTTCATTTGAGAAGAGCAAGATCATCTGGGCTAAAGACCTCCATAAAATGTTGAGTTATATTCATTGTAAGTTTCTTATCACAGCCGAAGTATATTCATTGTAAGTTTCTTAACACAGCCGAATTATATTCATTGTAAGTTTCTTATCTCCTGACGCATTCGTGTTTTTGCAGTCATTTCGAAGCTAAGCTGTGAGCTCGAAGTGGTTCTAGCAGCTCGTGGCGCCGAGGTGTCCTGTTGATTCGAAGTACTCGATGGAAGATTTCCTTGTCATTTGTCGGTAAGCTATTGGTCCGATGAAAATTATGGGCAGGGACTTGGTGCAGGCAGCTATCCGAGCCTACCATGTTCTCTGGCCTAACACTTCTGGGACCCCTGATATCAATGAGGTCGAATTACTGGTGAAAAGACTTATGGCATCTGAGAGGCAACTAAGTCTCTGGAGGGAATCACGAAATGACGGTAGCGATATGGCTCTAAGCATTATTATGTCATGGTACAAAGACATCTCTCTTGATATCTTGAGAAATCTGCGCCGGTTCTCGTTGGGTTGAGGACCCCACTTTACGTCGCTCTCCGGCAAGCAAGCTCGCCTTTCAACTCGTCGAGTATGCCGATGTGCATACCTGGAATGAAGGGCCGAGTTTCCTTCCAAACCCGGACGAGGAGGTCGTAGTCGAGGATGCATCAGATGACGATTCAGCTGAGCAAGGGGGAGATGAAGATGACTCGGCCACTTCTAGTGACTCCAGTTCGAGCTCGGATGACAACGGCGACGCGCGATCCTCCTCCAAGGGTACCGGGCATTCCACTGCGCAAATTGATGCTCCTCAGCCTCGGGTTTCGCCGAGGTTGCACCTAGGTCTGCGGAGGGCGAGGTAACATCGGCCGAAGTTCCTCCTACCTCGGAGTCCCCAGCCCCTGACCAGATTGCCGCCTCTCCAGCTAAAAACGTTTAAGTCATTTCCTATCCCTGGTATGCCGGGCGTACAATGTAGGTGAAACATTCATCTGTCCTCTATGGAATGAATTTCTTTTGCCGTGTGCTGCTGAGACACATGTTTGTAATTGTTATCACTTTGTCTAAGTGGTCTTGTTTGTCCGAATTCTTGCTTTGGTAGCCTGCAATTTTTTGGTGTTAGGATGTATCTTTGTCTTTGTTTTCTCGTGCTTTAGTCGAGTAATCTGGGTGTGAGCTTCGAACATCATACGGGGTTGATCTGTTCTTATTCTGAGTGCCGAAGTGTGATACCTTTTTCGTATCAAAGATTGACTACTACTTTGGAACAATATATGGTAGTCCCCGGGTGACTGCCTGTTCTGCTGAAGTCTAGTGTGTAAACTAAATTTCAGGAATAATATAAGACCCCCGCCGAGGCGCTGCTCAGGGTGTTAAGTTTTGGTGCTCAACATAACACTGGGGCGGTATATGGTAGTTCTCTAGTTGCTGCTTTGAATGCCGAGGTTTAGTACATAAAACGAAATTTCAATAACATATAGCAGTCCCCGAGTCACTGCTCTGGATGCCGAAGTTTAGTACATAAGATGAAATTGAAATAACATATAGCAGTCCCCGAGCCACTGCTCTGGATGCCGAGGTTTAGTGCATAAGATGAAATTGAAATAACATATAGCAGTCCCCGAGCCACTGCTCTGGATGCCGAGGTTTAGTACATAAGATGAAATTGAAATATCACATAGCAGTCCCCGAGTCACTGCTCTGGACGCCGGGGTTTAATACATAGGATGAGATTGAAATAACATAAGGCAGTCCCCGAGTCACTGCTCTGGATGCCGAGGTTTAATACATCATTGGTCCCTGACCTTGAAATACTATGCTATGAGTAAAATGGACGAAGCAAGGCTACATTCCATGGCCGCTTCGTTTCTTCGCCAGCTTTGTCTGCCTTGTTCCTTCCGGGGGATTGAGCGTCGATTAGATAATAGGCATCGTTATGTAATGCTTTACTCACGATGAATGGTCCCTCCCATGGAGGTGACAGCTTGTGCATGCCGGCCGTGTGTTGCACCAGTCGGAGGACTAAATCTCCTTCTTTGAATACCCTTGGATTCACCTTTTTGCTGTGATATCGTTGCAAGTTCTATTGATAAATAGCTGATCGTGATAGTGCCAGTTCTCTGGCTTCTTCTAGCAGGTCTACAGTATCTTGCCGAGCTATTTCGTTTATCTCTGAGGTTGTATACTGAGTAACTCTTGGCGAGTCATGTATTATGTCGGCTGGAAGCACCGCCTCTGCCCCGTATACCAGAAAGAATGGTGTATAGCCTGTTGATCTATTCGGAGTAGTCCTGAGGCTCCATAATACGGCTGGGAGTTCCTCAATCCAACATCCTGCCGACCTTTGCAGCGGTTCAACAAGTCGTGGTTTTATTCCTGACAATACTAGTCCATTAGACCTTTCCACTTGCCCATTAGATGCTGGGTGAGCCACAGAGGCAACATCTAGTCTTATGTGTTTCTCTCGGCAAAATCTGGCGAAAGCTCCTTCTGCAAAATTTGTGCCATTATCTGTGATGATACTGTGCGGATACCCATATCTTAAAATAATATCTTTGAGAAATTTCACTGCTGTGGGCCCATCGCATTTTTTTATTGGTTTCACTTCAATCCATTTTGTGAACTTGTCCACCATAACCGATATGTGGGTCATTCCCCCTCGGGCCGGCTTAAATGGTCCCACCATATCTAAGCCCCACACAGAAAATGGCCAAGTGATGGGTATTGTTTTTAACTCGGCCGATGGCATATGTATCCTGGTTGCATATCTCTGACAATCATTGCATTTTTCAACCAACTCTTTGGCTTCTTTCAACGCCGTTGGCCAATAAAATCCATGCCTGAATGCTTTGGCTACCAAGGCACGAGATGAGGCATGGTGTCCACACTCCTTGATGTATATCTAGGAGGATCTCCTGCCTTCATCGAACTCACACATTTCTAATACGCTTGTGACGCTTCTTTTATATAGCTCATTGTTTATGATCGTATAGGCTTTCGCTCTCCTTACAGTTTGTCTTGCTAACACTTCATTGCTCGGTAACATCGCGTCTTTAAGGTAAGAGAATATGGGTTGCGCCCACAGCGGTGTGATTTTTTCTGGTGTGGTCTCACTGTCTATTTCCATGTTTTCTGCCGGCATATCTACCTCGGCCTTCTCCATAATTGTGCTTACTTCTGCTATCCTCTTCTTGGGGGGTTCCGAGTCATATTGCTGGTCTACTTCCATCGGCGCATTTTCTTCTGCTGAATTTGCCGGAATAAAGATAGATTCGGATTCTGGTGACGGGATTATTGATGGTTTTCTGAGGTGTTCCAAGGCAATACCCGGGGGAATTGACTGCCGGGTTGATCCGAGTTTTGACAACGTGTCTGCGGCATCATTTTCTGCCCGAGGTACGTGGTGAAATTCACATCCTTCAAAGTACCCACTGATCTTTTGCACATGGAATCTGTATAAAGCCATATTGGCATCTAACGCATCCCAATTGCCTGAGACTTGCTGTACCACTAGATCCGAGTCCCCATAGCATAAGATTCGGCGTATGCCAATCTCCTTTGCTACTTTCAATCCATGGACCAGTGCTTCATATTCGCCACGTTGTTGGATGCGCAAAATGTATTTGTAGCACGTATTTCAGCTGATCTCTTTTAGGCGAGGTTAACACTATTCCTGCCCCCAAACCAGTTCTTAGTTTGGAACCATCGAAATGCATCGTCCAATAATTTGGATCTGGTAATGGTGGCTCATATTGCACTTCGGCCCAATCTACGAAGAAGTCGGCGACTGCTTGAGATTTGATTGCATCTCTCCTATCAAATTGTGGAGCGTATGGTGACAATTCGATTGCCCATTTTGCTATTTGGCCACTTGCATCTTTGTTGCTCAATATGTCGGCTATGGGCGCTTCACAGATTACTCTGATGGGATGCTCTTCGAAGTAATGTTTAAGCTTTTTTGCCGACATATACACCCCATAAGCCATCTTCTGATAATGTGGGTAATTCTATTTTGAAGTGGATAACACCTCACTTAGATAATACACCGGCCTCTGTACGGACTTACTATCTTCAAGTCGTTCTACTACGACTACATCACTTACTACTCTATTGGTAGCCGCTATATAGAGCAACATAGGCTCTTTTGATAATGGAGAAGCCAAAATAGGTGCTGTGATCAACATTTTTTTCAACTCATGAAACGCGCTGTCCGCTTGTGGAGTCCAAACGAATTTATCTGATTTCTTCATTAGCTGATACAGTGGTAGCGCCTTCTCTCCCAGCCGACATACAAACCGGCTGAGCGAGGCTAGACAACCCATGAATTTTTGTACATCATTTAAGCATCTTGGCAATTCCATTCTTTCTACTGCCTTTATCTTTGTTGGGTTGGCCTCTATACCTCGGCTAGATACAAGAAAACCGAGTAATTTCCCTGCCGGCACGCCAAACGTACATTTTTCCGGATTAAGCTTCATTCGGAACCTTCTCAGGTTCGCAAAAGTCTGTCGTATATCTTCCAGCAACGTTTTGCTTTCCTTGGTTTTGATGACCACGTCATCTACATATACTTGTACATTTTTTCCTATCTGATCATGTAGACATTTTTGCATACATCTCTGATATGTTGCTCCTGCGTTTCGCAGGCAGATAACATTGTGCGATAGCAATAAGCCCCGTATGGGGTAATAAACGCAGTCTTTATTTGATCGGCCGGATTTAACGGTATCTGATGGAAACCAGAATACGCGTCTACAAATGACAATAACTCACAACCAGCGGTCGAATCAATGACTTGGTCTATTCTAGGTAATGGGAAAGGATCTTTTGGACACGCCTTGTTCAGGTTCGTGTAATCGATACACATTCGCCATACAATGGCTACATTGTGATCATCCTTCTTCTTTTCTACTAGCACCAGATTCGATAGCCAATCCGGATACAACACCTCCATGATGAACCCGGCTGCGAGGAGCCGAGCTATTTCATCCCCTATTATTTTTCTCCTGTCTTCGGCGAAGCGGCGGAGAGGTTGCTTCACCGGCCTTTCTCATGGCCTTACATTCAAAGAGTGCTCAGCCAACTCCCTCGGAACGCCTTGCAGATCCTGAGTTGACCATGCAAATATGTCCCGATTCTCACGGAGGAAGTTGGTGAGCTCGCTTTCCTATTTAGCGTCCAGGCCTGCACCAATAGTAATAGTACGCTCCGGGAATTGCTCATCTATATGAAACTTCTTTGTTTCTTTAGTCGGCTGAAAAGAGACACTGCCATGCGGGTTGGCTAGTGCCGACATGTTCAGCTGCGCCGACTGAGCGAGGGCTGCTACCTCCTGAATCCTTCCTTTTTCTCTTGCTATAACCAATGATTCGGCCAAATTTGACCCGGCTGAAGCACACTCCATTGACTTCTTGTAATCCCCTGCAACTGTTATCACTCCTTGTGGTCCGGGTAGCTTCATTTTCAGATAACTTACATGACAGCTGCCCATGAATTTGGCCAACGTTGGCCGTCCGAGTAAAGCATGATAACAACTCTCTTGATCCACCACCTCAAACTCTAAGTTTTCTGCTCTGCAGTTATCTCTTGTGCCGAATAACACATCCACTCGGACCTTACCAATGGGTTCACATGAAAGCCCTGGCACTATCCCATGGAAAGTGGTCCTCGTGGACTGCAACATGTTCTGTGATATTCCAAGTTTATGCATGGTATCTTTGTACATGATGTTGATACTACTTCCATTGTCAATGAGTACCTTTGAGAATTTCACATTGATGCTTGGTCCAACAAATGTCGGATCCAACACGAGTGCATATGATCCGGGATTCAGCATTATCTTGGGATGATCCTTTATGCTCCAAGTTACCTCCTGATCCGACCAAGGCACGTATCTTGGTACCGCCGGCATAACTGCATTTACTTCCATATGCCGGCGTTGCACACTCTGTTTGTCTTGTTGTTCCGTTGTGAACACGCAATAAGACTGATGATGTTCTCTGTAATCATTGCGTCCCGTATTCGCCGGGTTTGTTCTTCCATCCTGGACTTGGTTCATTACTTGATGCACCGCGTCTCTCCGATCCGAGTTATCGTACCTCGGGGGAGGGGGCGGTAACATCAGTTGCTGTGCATTCGCTCCAGTCAACTGTGGTTGATGCTGCTGATGTACTTGATGGGGTGCCTGAACTCCCGCGGGGTTCCCCATTGCATTTTTCATCCATGCACATTGGCGGGTTGTATGGTTGGCTGGCCTGGATGGGTTTGACGTGTGAAATTTGCACGGCTGATCTAACATGGATTCGAACGTGTACTTCGGCCTCTCCTGCCACTGTTTCTTTTGTTCGGGGGTCCACTGCCTTTTTCCTTCATTCCTTGGTGTCCACTGCTGAGGACCATTCTTTTGCCGTTGAGTCGCTCCGTGACTCGGCTGATCTTCGCATCTTGCCACTTGGGCGAATTATATCTATAATCCGCCTTTCCTCTCTTCTTCTTCTCTGAAATCACCGCTACCGATGACCCGGCCAAATCTCTTGCATAATGGTCCTGTTGCTCGCGGTGATCCACCGACATTAATTCTGGTTGCGTCGGGTCTCCTAACGCGTAGGAGTCCGCTATTCTGATAGTTTCTGCCAGTGTGGTCGGCATATCTCTTTGCAGACGTTGCCACAATACGCTGCCATAACGGCATCCTTGCGCGAACCAAGCTATTGCTTGCGATTCTATAACTCCTTCACATGAGTTTCTCAGGTTGCACCACCGAGTTAAAAATTCTCTATCTGTTTCATTCGGCCTCTGCTTGCACATGGCTAGCTGTTGTGGCCTGTTCGGCCTCTTGTATGCGTCTTTGGTAAAGTTGTCGACAAACATTTCCTCAAAATCCAGCCAACAGCTTGATACCGCTTGGTAAATTATTCAGCCACACTCTAGCTGGTCCTTCCAGCATTTGTGGGACGTGCATCTTGCCCATCATAAGTTTCCACCCGCTATTTTCACAGCAGTGGCATAGTCAATTAACCAGTCTTGTGGTTTGGTACTCCCATTATATGTTTTCGTGCCCCTTGCCAGCTGAAAGTTCGGCACAGGTGGTTCGCCCATGATCCGTGGTCCAAAGCATGTCGGCCCTGGTGGACCCTGTTCTTCCAACAACTCGGACCTGTATAGCCGGTCCAGCTTCACTCTTGCATCATTTGATGGCAAATCTCTACGTAACTTCATCGTATTCCATAGTGATTGTTTCCGCCATGGATCGCATATTCCATCTTAGAATAACCATCATTGTATCTTTCATTAATTTGATTGTGCGAGCTGGCCTCGTTTCTCTTTCTCTGCCGGGTTCATGCCTTGGTTGCGGGTTGAGTGGCGTTCTCTCCTTACTTGACCGGGTATTGTTCTCCTGATTGCCTCTCGCGGGCTCTCTTCGCCGAGATCTCCGTTGCTCCGCCGCTTGCCTCTCTCAACACGGCCGTGGTTCCTCTCCCCACTGTTACCTCGGCTTGCATTGCCTCTGTTCTCATTTGCCTTTCCGGCCATTGCCGGATCATATGGAACAATTTGCTTGTTCCTCTTTCCTGAGGTTACTGCTTTGTCCCTTCGTGCATTATTTCCGGGTGAAGATGCCGCCACTTGACAGGGCAGGTGCTGCTCTGCCGAGTAAACCATTCATGAGGCCCCGCCTCGCGGGTTTGCTCTGAGCATTTCCTCGTTTTGCTGGCGCGATGCGCACCAGCTCGTTCACTCTTTCTTCTGTTTAAGCCGGGCCTGGCCGATCAACCCTCTAACTCTAATGCTGCGGCATTTGCCTTAGGTTTTTGCCGCATGTACCGCAAACCCAAATCCACCGATTCGCTTTATGAGCATCATGCTCTTTGTTGATATCATCCATGAGGTTTTTCCTCTCAATCTTAATTCGTCCACCCGTTGGGCGCGACGCTGCTTATTAGCTTTGGCATATTCTCGCGAGGTCCTGTTAAGGACTCCGCAAGGCCGACACCTTTTGGCCTCTTCCAGACCTTTTGCCTGGTTTCCTCTAACTCTGCTCGAGCATTTGCCGGATCAAGTATCGGCGCTTCGGTGTAGTCAAGTTTTCTATGGTCGCTCAAGAATGTTCTTCGCCTTTCTAGAGGTGGCCTCTTACTCTTGGTGCCTTTGGGGTGGTGTCCTGCACTCGGTTGGGTTGGTCGGCGGGATTACCTCGGCGGGTAGTGGTGCGGTCTGCCTGGTGCGCCTGCAGCGATGGCGGGTTCTTCGCTGACCCAGAATCGCTGCTCCAGCTTGCACTCGCCGCGACCATCACCTCGACGCTTCTGCAGGATGTGCTCTGGCGGACGGCTCGCAGCGTTAAGAGGTGGCTCTCCTGCAACAACAACTTGGTGAGGATAAACGCTGGAGACGTCGACGCCGACGTAGACCTCGTGCCCGCCTAGGCTGATGAAGACACCATTACGCGGGGGAGTTCTCCCCCTGAAGCTCCCCGCATTGTCGCTGACGTAGTCACAGAGACCAAATCTGGACCAAGCCGTAAACAACGCCGGTCTTGATGAAGTTTCCGTCCGGATCATAACTCCACCGCTAGCTGCTGGCCCCACGATGGGCGCCAACCGTCGTGGTGGTGGCACGGCAGATGCCATGGGTAGGCTAAAGTTTGGGGCCAATGGATGCTAGTGGGATCTGGGAGGAAGATGTAGTTGATTCTACACACGTAAAACTAACGCAAAGATCTTTATTTCTCCTTCCTTGGCTACAAGTGCTCCTTGAGCTGTATACAAGGAGAAAGAGAATTTTACCAGCCTAACGGTCCCAAGAATGAGTCGATCCTTCCTTAGGGTCTAAGCCTCCCTTATAAAGGAGAGCCACAGGTTCTTCCAGGTCGCGTAACAAGCATATTCGAGGAATATGCTTGTCCCAATATAGTAGTTCGGCGCCCTCTTTCCTGTCGCCCTTCTCACTCGCGTAAGATTCCAGAGGGCCCTCCTCGCTTGCCTCGGGCTCGTAACTGTCACCTCCGTGACCTCCTTCGCCTCCGTCTGCTTACGCACATTTGTCTTTAGCTCTTGGCTCTGCTTTCAGATTCCGTGACTAGGGTTTGACTTTGGGCTTCTCCTTCTCCGCAAGCTTCAGATCATTCGCCCTTCCTCACGTAATCGGCATGTCCTTCACCTGCATTAAGATCATTCGGCCAACCTGCCGGCTTACGCCAGTATCTCGGCGGGTAATGCATTGCCATCACTCGAGGTCCGCTTTCCTTATCTCGGCCGACCTTTACAAGACTCGGCCAGCTTAGAATATAACTCGGAAACTAGACGGGGAATAATCCTTTCGTCTTTCCCCGTCCTTACCCTATCCGGGGTTACCTCCCCAACACAAGAGCCACACCCTTCGGCCCTGATCACATCAGAACCATCGGTGGAACAAACTAAGCTTGCGATGGCTCTAGCATCATCTGTTGGATCTTCCATCGAGATCATGGCAGAAATCAAAACATCCAACAAAAATAGGAAAGACAAGATAAATCTAGGGGACCTTGGTGGTCTTTACGACAAAATCTCCCTCGGATCAGATATCCCACTAACTTCACCACACGAAATAATCCTAGCAAACTCTGAACCTGAGGAAAGCAGCGTAAGCATCGAGTACGGAATAAGGATGGCAGAAATCTACGCAGAACAGAAAGTAACAGACTTCACTGGTCCACCCAACAATGTCTACCCCAATTAAGATGACGACATTACAAGTCCATATATTACGCACCACCAAGTGTACATGATCAATTTTGAAACCTCGACGTCGTGCGACTAACGGTAACCCTATCCTCGACCCGAATAGCCCTTTATCAGATGACAATGCAGGGAATCACAGCAAAAAGGAAACCACGGAAACATAGGAGAAACAACAGACAACTGTATAATCCAAGGAGGAGGAGCAGAACCAAACGGAGAAGAAAGGCGAACTCTCCGATTACCAGCAGCAGCATGGCAAAAGGCCAGAGAAGCAATTTCGGGTGTAGTCCCGATGACAACAGATGCCTCACATGAAGATTTATTGGCATACCAATATTTGCTTCACCAGAAAAAGAGAGACTTACTAAGGATGCAAAGGCAACTCGACAAAAGAAAACGGATGGCCGACGAGTCCATCTTACAACAGGCACAACTAAGCTCTACCCAAAGATCCGGGAGCATAACAGGTGGAGCACCACCAAGAAGGGAAACATCATGACTGCGGAATGTCCCTGAAACAGAAAGAAACGAACTGATCAGAGACCTTGATTTGTCGTTCATGTCAGTAGATCAAGTAGGGAACATCAAATCTAAAATGGCTCAAGCAGCAATTATAGCTGCGCAAACGTACCTAATCACAACCCAACCTGGACCCGATGATCCTTCGTATCTCTCCACCGCTCTGCTCTGATGAACCTAGGCATGGTGGGAGAAACTCTCGCACAAGCAGAGCAAGGAATTATGCATCAACCTGACAGATCTCCACACTGTCACGGTAGCCGTCGATAGACAACGCACACCCGACGATCTCGATCACCACATCAGGAACATCTCTCGGGACCAGAGTCGTGAAGCAACGCAAGAGACGACAACCGCAATAGAAGATACCATGACGATGACAATGAGGATGATTATGGGCTACATGGAGCCAGCTGTTTTACCCAACGAATTCTTAAAACCTTGGTACCCAAAGATTTCAAACTTTCGCATGACCGTCAAAAATACTATGGACTTCAGGAACCCGAAGCATGGTTAGCAGACTATTTGGCCACCGTGAAACTACAGGGCGGCTCCACACCTATAGCAATGCAAAGTTTACAACTAGACCTCACTAGCGCTGCAAGGTCATGGCTAAGACAGCTACCCGGAGATTCTATTGGTAGCTAGAACAATCTCGAAGATAAGTTTATTCGACACTTTTAGTCCACATTCAAACAACCCGCATCCTTAGAGCAGTTACGGGCATGTAAACATAAGCCTGGGGCAGAGCATTTATCCAGCGGTGGAACATCATCAAAAACTCAGCTGAATCCATGTCCGACGAAAGAGCAATCGACGCCTTCAACGGCAGACTCTATCTCCATGAATTCATAGAAAAGTTAGGGCGTGTCAAGCCCAAGACAATTTCACAGTTAATGGACATAGCAAATCGTTGGGCTGATGGAGAATATGCGCTACACAACAAACGAATGCGTTCACCCGAGGAAGACAGGGATAAACGCGAAAGCGACAGGAGGCGACGAAACAATGATGGAAGCACGGGACCAAGATATGTCACAGCCAGTTTTTCGGGTGAAGGAAACCATAGGAATGACGACTACAACAGTGGGTACCGTAGCAATAGGGAGGAAGACGGAGGAAGTAAATCAGTGCAACAATATCAATCAAGAGCCCGGGACACACCTATGTCCGCCATGAAAATGTTGGAAGGCCCCTGTAATATGCACTTTTACATCGACTCATCAGGAAAAAGACAATCCAACCACCTTATGAAAGATTGTTGAACATTTTTAAAGATGCAAGAGCTATGCAATGCAAAAGCAACCGAAGCAGCAAGACGGGGATACACATCCACACCTAGCACACTAACCATCGATGCGCCACCACCACAAGCAGGGCAACCGCAGAACACAACTGATCAAGGTAATGAATACCCTAGGTCAAAAGGGACAATGTTAATGATTCAAAAAGGGTGACCATCCAACAGAATTCGGAAGCTAATTACAAGACAAGTCAACATGGTAGAGATGGCTCCACCATCCACACCCGAATATCTTCACTGGTCAGAACAGAAAATCACATTCAGCAGAGCCAATCATCTACATTAAATACCACGACCGGGTCATTCGGCCTTGATAGTTGAAGCACAAATTGGTGGTTTCGACATGAGCAAAGTTTTCATGGACGCAGGAAGCAGCATAAACTTGATTTATGCCAAAATGCTTAGGGCAATGAACTACCCTTTGGCAAATTTGGCACCAACAGAAACATCCTTCCACGACATAGTACCAGGTAAAGCTGAAATTCCTTTAGGTAAAATTTTCCTTGATGTTGTGTTTGGATCCAAAGAAAATTTCAGGCGGGAAAATCTCGAGTTCGAAGTTATGGACTGGCCCTCGCAGTATCGCGTGATCCTGGGACGCCCATCTTTCGCACAATTCATGGCAGTTCCGCATTATGCATACCTAGTCATGAAGATGCCAGCACCAAAAGGAATCATATTAGTAAAAGTAAGCTTCACATGTTTCGACAATTATGATCGGGAACTCAACAAAATCTCTAAATCTTTTAGGATGGCAACCGAGTTTGAGCAGCTCAAAACAACAACAACAACAACAACAATAACAACAGAACCTCTCGCACTAACACGTGTCAATCCTGATCAGGCCTTTGACACTGCAAAAGACACCAAAGAAGTACATATACACCCCATTGACCCGAAAAAGACAACATTTGTGGCCTCCAACCTTGGTCCCGCATAGAAAAGTGCGCTCATCGAGTTCCTCCATGAGCAGTGGGAAATCTTAGCATGGCTACCTTCTGACATGTTGGGAATTCCTAGGGAACTCGCTGAGCATGCACTAAATTTGGATCCAAAAGCAAAACCAGTAAAGCAACCGCTTCATCGTTTCATAGAACCAAAGAACAAAGCTATTGGAAAAGAGCTACATCGTCACACTAATGCTTAATTTATAAAAGAACTGAAGAAAGCAGAATGGGTCGCAAATCCAATATGCATCCCAAAGAAGAATACCAAAGAGCTACGGATGTGCATCGACTTCACCGCATTAAATAAACATTGTCCAAAGGATCACTTTCCACTACCGCAGAATCGACCAAATAATCGATGCAACCGCAGGGTGTGAACGTCTTTACTTTTTGGATGCATATTCAGGATAACACCAGATTCAGATGAAGGAGGAGGATTAGGAGAAAACAGCATTCATCACACCTTATGGTGTATTTTGTTACACAACAATGCCTTTCGGCCTCAAAAACGCCGGAGCAACGTATCAACGGATGATGCAGAGTTGCTTGGGAAACCAAATCGGTACAAATGTACAAGTATATATTGACGATGTCATAGTTACATCAAAGAAAAGTTCGTCACTTATCAAGGGTCTCGAAGAAACATTCAACAACCTCGACAAGTTCTGTATCAAATTAAACCCGACGAAGTGCTCCTTTGGAGTCCCAGCAGGGCAACTCCTTAGATACCTGGTATCATCAAGAGGAATCAAAGCCAATCCTGAGAAAATACAAGCAATTTTAACAATGAAAAAACCAACAAATTTACGAGGAGTACAACAGTTGGCTGGGCGAGTGGCAGTGCTTAGCCACTTTGTTGCTCGATTAGGAGAAAAAACATTACTGTTCTACGCCCTTATGAGAAAATTAAACAAGTTTGAATGGATCGAAGAAGCACATCACACATTTGAAGATCTCAAGAGGACGCTTTCGACGCCCCCCGTCATCGTGTCCCCGCGAGAAAAAGAGCCACTATTTCTTTACATAGCCACCACAAATCAGGTGGTCAGCATGGTCCTAGTGGTGGAGCGAGCCGAAGAAGGAAAACCTATGGTGTTCAAAGGACAGTTTATTTTTTGAGTGAGGTCTTCTCTCCATCCAAGCAAAGGTACCCACATTACCAAAATTAGCATATGGAGTATTTATGACAGCATGAAAACTACGCCATTATTTTTTGGAACATCCGATCATAGTGGTCAATGAGGCACCTTTGTCGAACATCTTTAATAATCCAGAAGCAACTGGGCATGTCTCCCTATGGGGCATTGAATTGTCCCCTAGGGACATCACGTCTGATAAGAGAAAAGCAATCGAATCGCAAGTTCTGCCTGATTTCATCACGGAGTGGACCGAGTTACAATGTGCAGGTCCACCCGACCTTTTGAGTGCCTGGACAATGTACTTTGATGGATCAAAAAGAACAGAAGGAGCAGGAGCGGGGGTCATATTAATATCACCACAAGGCTACAAGATGCGATATATACTTCGGATGAGCTTTGCGAACGCATCCAATAATGAAGCCAAATACGAGGCCTTGTTGCATGACATGCGGATGCCCAAGGCCTACGGTGCAACTCGTCTAAAAATCTTCGGTGACTCCAACCTCGTAGCACAACAAACAATGAACAAGTGTGACGCTGTCAGCAACAATATGATTGCTTACCGCGACTTGTATAACACCATGGAAGCTCAATTTGACAGATGTGAAGTATCACACATAGGAAGAGGAAGCAATGAAGAAGCCGATAATCTGGCAAACATCAGGTCCCTATGCTTACCAGTACCACCCGGAGTTTTTTGGGAGGAAATATCTGAATGTTCTATCAAAGCAAAAGGAGTTTTCTGAAGTCATAGCACCCACGACAGGGAAAAAGAGTAATCCACGAAAAGACCTGGGGCTCCATCAACCTGTACAAGTGTAGAAGATGCCACCCGAGAAGAACTAGAAATTGATGAAGTTATATAATAGAGTCTACATGGATGCAGCCATACATAGCCTATATGGTTCGGGGAGAATTACCCGAGGATATAACGGAAGCCTGGCAAATCACTTTACGATCAAAAACTTTCAGAATAATAAAAGGGAATTATATAATAGAAGCATTTTGGGTGTGTTACAGCGATGTATCACACCCGAAGAAGGAAAAACCATACTAAAAGATATACATGAAGGAGTTTGCGGTCATGATGCCAGCAGTCGAGCAATTGCCGCCAAAGCATTCAGGGCAGGATTTTATTGGTTTATAGCAGTTCAAGATGCAAAGGATATAGTCAGAACATGTGAAGCATGTCAACAATTCGCAACAAAACTAGGAGCACCAGCAGCTGAATTAAGCCCTATACCTTTAGCTTGGCCCTTCGCTCAATGGGGGCTTGATATGGTGGGTAAACTTCACAAGTCATCTCCAGGAGGACACGTCTTTCTGCTTGTAGCAGTCGACAAATTCACTAAATGGATTGAAGAAATGCCAGTCACTACTCAAGATGGAACTTTGGTTGTGAATTTCATAAAGTCAATAGTATTTCGGTTTGGCGTGCCAAACAACATCATCACGGACAATGGATCCAATTTTACCTCCAATGAGTTTAAAGAATATTGCTAAGAGATGGGCATCAAGGTAAGCTACGCCTTAGTAGCCTACCCGCAAACAATGGGCAGGTAGAAAAGGCCAATGGACTAGTAACTGTTGGCCTCAAGAAAAGGTTCCTAGTACCATTCGATAGAGCAAAAGGAGCCTAGGTTGATGAGTTGCCATCTGTTTTGTGGAGTTTATGAACTACTCCAAATAATTCGACACAAGAAACACCTTTCTTTCTAGTCCACGGTGCTGAAGCCGTCCTTCCTGTTGAAGTTTCACATGAATCTCCAAGAGTAGTTGCATATAACGAAGAAAAATCAAGAGAAGGACTTGAAGATGACGTTGATACACTTGATGAAGCTCGAGATGAAGCCCTACAGAGAGCCACCATATATCAGCAAAACTTGCGTAACTATCACAGTCGACGATTACAACCTAGGTCCTTTGCAGTAGGGGACCTAGTTCTTCGGCTCAAGCAATATGGCCACAAAAAACTAAAGTCACCTTGGGAAGGACCCTACATCTTCACAGAAGTTATTCCTGGAGGAGCGTATCGTCTACAAGACAAGAATACAGGAGTTCACTAGTCCAATCCATGGAATGTAGCATAGCTACGACGTTGTTATGCTTGATAGATCCACTATTTACTTATGAAATTCAAAAAGGCCTACGGCCTGGTGATGACCCACAAGTATAGAGGGTGTATCGCAGTATTTTTGATAAGTAAGAGTGTCGAACCCAACAAGGACCAGAAGGTGCTGGCTAGTGGTATGCATCAGGAATTCTCTGCAAATACTTAGCAAATGGATTTTTAGGGTTTTTTGATAAAGCAAGTAAACAAAGTATGAGTAAATAAAAGACAATAGGAATAAATGCAGCAAGTGGCCCAATCCTTTATGCAGCAAAGGACAAGCCGGTTGTATTACTTAAGATGACCAAAACGTTCTCGAGGACACATGGGAAGACTGTCAAGTGCTTTCGCTTCATAAAGTTGATTAATCTTCTTTAGCTTGCTAAGTGTTGTGTGGGTGAACCTGTGCTAATGTACCAACCCATACAGGACTAATACATACTTGTGATTATACCCCTTGCAAACATCCTAAAGTACAAGAAAGTTGTTGGGTCCTCAGCATAGAAAACAAAAATTTTCCTACGGTGTGAACTATACGCCAAGATCTATCTACTAGGTACAAAGAAACGGGTGGATATACATCCAAAGAGAACTTACCCTCGTAGACAACGAGCTTTGTTAACGAGTAGGAACTCGTGGTTGATGTAGTCGTACACTTGCCGATCTCAAGATCATAATCAAGTCCTGCAGGTCCGGCTCTAGCACGTCCATCAGATCCAGCTCCAGCACCACCAAGTCCAGCACCGCAAAGCAGCGGTGCATCCGTGATCGCACACACGTCCGGTACCCCGACAACCTCCGTCCCTCGCTCCAAAGAAGCAGCGAAGCGACAACTCCTTTCCAGATAAAGCCACCGGGAACATGTATCTCGCTAATCCGAGACCATGGGAATAATACTAGAGGGGGAGAGAGATCCTTCACAAGGAGGTGTGTGTGAGAAGTGCGGAGGGGGTGGCCTTTTATAGGAGGAGGGGGGTGCCCCTCCTTCATGGCTGGCGCATGGAGGAGGTGTCTCTTCACCTCCTCCGTTCATGTGGTGGTAACTCCCTCCACATAAATTTGCCCCTTCACATTCTCTTTTAAAGTCTCCACTTTAAATGCATTAAATTTCTCCAAATTTAATGCTCTCTCATTTAATAAAACTCTTTTATTAATTTTATTCAGAATTTTGTTAATTACTTTAATTAACAAACATTCACATAAACCCCCCTGCAACATTTCAATATTACATGCAGAACCAATTTCAGCAATTTCACCCGAAACAGTTTCGGTGTCTATTGAAATAATTCCAGCGCTTTCTTAAATCTTTATCTGAAACATATTTGCTCCAAATGGTGTGGTATCCTTATGTGTCACCCTACGGTTCATGAATAATGCAGACATGATCGAGACCCCTCTCCGATCAATAATCAGCGGGACCTAGAGATCCATACTCCTACACATTCAACGATGACTTCTGTGATCGTGAGAACCTTTAACGCTAGTAACTAAATCCCTTTGTCCCGCGATATATTACATGTCCGAGATTCGATCATCGGTATCTCCATACCTAGTTTGATCTTGTTACCGATATGCACTCTTTTCTCGTTCCCGTGATATAACATTCTAGTGATCACATCACTTGCTTGCAAGCTATTTCAATGTGATATCACCGAGAGGGCCCAGAGTATATCTATCCGTCATCGGGATGGACAAATCCACTCTTGATCCATGAGCCTCAACATAACACCTTCAGTAATCGAACCCACCTTTATAGTCACCCTGTTACGGTGTGACGTTTGATGTTATCAAGATACTCTTCCTGTTAGCAATTAACATGATCTCATGGTCTAAGGACTAAGATTACTCATGATGTTATAGCAATATAAACATAATGACTTTGATCGTAATGCTATACTTCGGATGAATGTTCATCACATCATTCCACCAATGGTGTGACCTTGTTATTAACAACATCCAATGTCATTGATCAGGAAACCTTGATCATCTTGTTAATCAACAAGCTAGTCTGTAAGAGAGGCATAACTAGGAACCCTTTTTGTTTATTAAACACACATGTATTGATGTTTCCGATCAATACAATTCTAGCATGTAAAATAAACAATTATCATAAACATGGAATAAGATAATAACCACTTTATTATTGCCTCTCGGGCATATTCCCTTCAGTCTCCCACTTGCACTAGAGTCAATAATCTAGTTTGAAAAACTTTGCGTATTGAACACCTATGGCTTTCTGGTGTTGCATATACACTGTTGCTAGTGGTTAACATAATCTCTGGATCTGACAGTTTCAGGTCCGTGTGTATTTGCATGTCTCTGCGTCTCTACGCATCACTCATTCTCAAATGAGATGGCATTGTATAAATTTGGTCCTTTGGTGAGACCTTTAGTTCGTTTGGCTAAAAATATGTTGATATTATTGTCACACAATATATCTTCATAGTATTAGCCTACTTTGAACCACACCTAGTTTGATAACAAACTACTTAACACAAATGCCCTCCTATGCTGCTACTATAGCAGTCATATACTTAGCCTTTTTGTTGTAGTATCCGTCACAATGTCTCAACTTTGGAACTCATCTAAATCCATCATGGAACATCCTTTCCATTATATTGTGCCACCCATAGTCTAAATTGAGATAAATTTAATTTGTATCTTGTGACAAAACTAGTATCAATGTAACACTTTACAATGAACTACCTTTAACTATTTGTCACTTATACATTATATATTCTTAGTTCTTCAAAAGCTCATAAGAATATCTTTACTATTGTCCAATGATCATCTTATGAATCATTCTGGTATATGCTCATAACATTTAGAGCATAGGACATTCTGGATATATACATATCATGGTATAATCGATCAAAATCTTCATGTGATTTTACTCACCAAGTGTTGAAACACTTGAATCTTGATACAATCCTTTCCATGCAGCAAGAACCTTTCTTGTTGTTTCCATATTGAACCCTTTCAATATCTCATATTGAACCCTTTCAATATCTCATATTGAACCCTTTCAATATCTTATATATGTATGTCTGGCACAACCATATTAGCGCCTTAATCTATCCATATAGATATTGATGCCTAATATTCTTTGCCCAAGTCTTTCATCGAAATCTTATTTTAATGAAATCCTTAACTTGTGTCAATTCAAGATACATCATTTCCAATCAACAATATGTCCTCTACATAATGTATTAGAAATATGTCTCAGCGCTCCCACTTAATTTCTTGCAAATGCAAGCATCTTCATCATCTCCGATGAATTTAAACTCTTTGAACAGTTTCATCATGGTGAAGATTCCAACTCCGCTATGCTTACTTCAACTATTGAAGTTTACATGCCCTTTTAGCACCCTTTGAATTAACAAAACCCTTCGGACCATGTCATGTACATGTCCTAGGTTACCGTTCTATTAGAAGAACCTTGTTTTGTTTATTCAACTACCATATACAAAATTATATGTAGTGGTTGCTACATTAATCCGTCAAGACTATATATCGCTATGAAAGATCAAATCTTGTCATAGTCAACTCCTTGAACATTGTCGTAAACTTCTTTCCGACATGTCGACTATTTCATAGATGTTAAACATCCATGTCTTATTTCTTTATAGATCCAAACAGGACCGATAGGCTTCACGCCTTTCCGGAGGGTCTTCCAAGTTCAGAAACTTGTTTTCTCGTGTATGGATACTATCACGGATTCTATGACTTCTAGTCATTTTATGGAGTCAGGGCCCATCATCGCTTCTTTGCATCTAGTCGGTTCATCATTGTCAAAACAATAACGACTTGCTTATCAAATCTTACTATTTGATTCTTACCGACCCACATGGTTCTATAGGAACTCTAATCTCCGAGATCACACCTTTTGTAATCACGAGAGCCATGAGCATTGTGGCCGCCACCGGGACACTTTACGGCACTACGCTACTTAGCACATATAGCTAAGGTTCAACAACCTTATCAAAGTTCTATTGTCCTCCCACTTAACTTTTCACGAAAAGTTCCTTCTCAAGAAACTTGACGTTCCAAGCGACAAACTCTTTTGTCCTCGGTGTTATGGAGAAATTCCCAACAAATTCTTTGGGATAACCTACAAAGATGTGCTTATCCGACTTTGGTTGTAAACATTTTACTTATGCATAGCATACCAAAATTTAAGAAAAGACAATTCGGGTTTTATTCCAAACCATAACTCATATGGTGTCATTTCAATGGATCACGATGGTGCTCTTTCAGTGTAAAAGCGGTAGTCTCTAAAGCTTCAATCTGTAAAACATAATGGCAGTTTTATAAATGACACCTTTGATCTTACCATGTCAAACATGGTTTGATTTCATATCTCGAATATGCCATACTCCTATGGTTTATCGGGAAACACAAATCATGGAACAATTCCTCAAGTCTTAGGTGTTTTTGCTAAACATGTAACTCAAACATCTTCCTTTATGATCGAATCATAAACTCTTTATTTTCTTGTTACAATGATTTTCCACTTCATCTTGAAAGTCTTTGAACAATCTTCAAATGTTTCATACTTCTTCCTTATTAAGTAAATATACAGATATATTCACTCAAATTTTCGGAGAAAGCATATGAAGCAAAAAGATCCATCGCATATGGCTACACATAATGGACTATGCACATCAGCATGCACAATTTCCAATAAGCTAGTCATCCATTCCTCTCTGGCCTATGGATGGAGTTTCAATTATCTCGAGGAAAGTCTCACATGCGTCAATTGATCAAAATCAAAGACTCAAAAAATCCATCAACATGGAGTTTCTTCATGTTTTCTTTCAAATATAATTTAAACAGCGATGTCACTTCATAAGTGATCTTTCAATCATTTGTCTTGTGACATTTTAGCAATAGTGTTTATGGATGTGATTTCTCCAACTAGACTTGTAAAAGTTCATCCATCCTTTATGGAATACAGTAATTATTTGAACAACCATTGTTCTCGTAATACCGGAACAAAATAACAATTATTTAAACAAATCTTGAAGGCTTGGTTTGATGACAACAAAAAAATACAATAACACTTTATATGTTTTCGATGAACATCATCACTCATTGTCTTGCTGGTTACTTAGGCCATTGTAGTTCATGAATTGCGTTGTCTTGTATGACACTTCATACCAACCAATTCGGTATCCAATACCGGTATCCAATACCTAAGAACCACATTGTTTAACAAGCAAGGAATATAGCCATAACATGTATATCTTTATATACCTAAGTTGGACATCTCCAACCTTTTATTTTATGCAAAATATTTTATAGATTCTCTTTCAGCAATTCCTTTTCTTTTAAAAGAATCAATCAACATCAATAGTGGTGTCATCAACATGACACATGGTACAAAGCGTATATAGTCAAATACTAATACCTTTGGACTTGCACTTTGAAGTTGATCACCATCATCAAATGTTTGGTGTTCTTTCAAAAATCCATTCTTTAGTAATCTATTAGTGTAGTAAACATTTTACTTACATCTTCTATTCATCCTTATCATGACAAATTTCATGATCAAGCTACTATAGCCTATAAGGAAGTATCGCGAGTATAATATCAGTTCCCAAAACCCTTTTGGTAGATTCGGATGCCTAGCATCTCCATCCTTCACAAATTCTCATACAATATGAGAACATGTATTTTGCTAAATTATACTCTATCATAATGCAACCAAAAACATTGTTTCAGATATCACAATATCTTTCACACATGATGGTTTCTGAAACAATTTTCAGCTCCAATATAATCTTGATATTAAAACAACTTTTTGAATATCAATAATCATGGAGGCAAACATGATACTTTAGATACTAACATTGGAATTCTTACTCTTGATTTAATACTACTTATTAAACTTCATGGAGTAAATAGAGTTTGCTGAAACTTTGCAATAGGACTTATAAACTTTAATTGACATTCAAAACAATACGATACCAGCTCGTAAAGTAAATATCCAGAATTCTATAGTTCTATTATCTCAATTAAAAATAAGCATAAGGTAGTGAACAGATGCCAATGACTACAACAAATTATGCAAATTCACTTCGATTTAGTTTATGACAAATTGAGTTCAACTAATCCAAATTAGAAATGAACTCCCACTCAAAAACGACATCCCTCGTGCCCTTTTGGTGATTACATGAACCAAATCCACTACACCAAGTCCGATCATCACGTGAGTCGGTGTATCTTCAAAGGAGAGCATCAATATGGTCATCACATCAACTATGTGACTCATGCTTAACCTTTTGGTCCGTGTTCCGAGGCCATGTCTATACATGCTAGGCTCGCCAAGTAAGAACCTTAGTATTCGCGTGTGTAAAACTGTCTTACACCCGTTGCATGAAAGCGTAGAGTTGAGAACACCCGATCATCACATGATGTCTCGAAACACGATCCATAGAACGGTGCATACTTAAGGAAGAACACATTTTATCTTGATATTTAAAAGAGGGATCATCTTACAATGCTACAGAAAGCGCCAAACTAGCAGTATAAGATGCTAACATCTAATGTGTAAAGTGAGATGATATGGTCCATGCATTTGATCTCTATCACTTGCATCGTGGTATGATCTCTATCATTCCTTTGTGTGTAAGGCCAAGGTCTATGGAACTTACACGTTGAGTGTGTTGTAAGAGTATCTATCATACATCTACTTACAACAATACCATATCAATACACTAGCCCAACAACGATCTAAACTAGACGCCTCTAATTTATCAATTGCAAGTTTTACGTGGCTTAGGGCTTTCGGAGATAGAACTGTTCTTACCTACGAACATGGAACCACAACAAGGATAACCAAGTTATTAGCATTCGTTGTAAATCAGATATTGACTATAGTAGGAGAGACAGACACCCGCCAGCCACTTATGCAAAACTAGTTGCATGTCAGTCGTGGAACCGGTCTCATGTACGATGACATGTAAGGTTGGTCCGGGCCGCTTCATCCCACTATGCCACCAATATCCAAAATACATAGAAGATGCAATAACATGATCATCATCGCCCACATATAAACATATGTGTACTACCCGTGCAAAGCACCTACGCATAAACCTGGCTCTGATACCACTGTTGGGTCCGCAGCATAGAAAACAAAAAATTTCCTACGGTGTGAACTATACGCCAAGATCTATCTACTAGGTACAAAGCAATGGGTGGATATACATCCAACGAGAACTTACCCTCGTAGACAACAAGCTTTGTTAACGAGTAGGAACTCGTGGTTGATGTAGTCGTACATTTGACGATCTCAAGATCGTGATGAAGTCCAGCAGGTCCGCCCAAAGACGTCCATCGATCCAGCTCCAGCACTACCAAGTCCAGCAGCAAAGCGGTGCATCCGTGATCGCACACACGCCCTGCACCGACAACCTCCATCCTCGCTTCCAGAAAGCAGCGGAAGCAGCAACTCCTTTCCAGATAAAGCCACCGGGAACATGTATCTCGCTAATCCGAGACCATGGGAATAATACTAGAGGGGGAGAGAGATCCTTCACAAGGAGGTGTGTGTGAGAAGTGAGGAGGGAGTGGCCTTTTATAGGAGGAGGGGGGTGCCCCTCCTTCATGGCCGACGCATGGAGGAGGTGTCTCTTCACCTCTTCCATTCATGTGGTGGTAACTCCCTCCACATAAATTTGCCCCTTCACATTCTCTTTTAAAGTCTCCACTTTAAATGCATTAAATTTCTCCAAATTTAATGCTCTCTCATTTAATAAAACTCTTTTATTAATTTTATTCAGATTTTTGTTAATTGCTTTAATTAACAAACATTCACATAAAAACCCCTGCAACATTTCAATATTACATGCAGAACCAATTTCAGCAATTTCACCCGAAACAGTTTCGGTGTCTATTGAAATAATTCCAGCGCTTTCTTAAATCTTTATCTGAAACATATTTGCTCCAAATGGTGTCGGTATCCCTTAAGTGTGTCACCCTACGGTTCGCGAATAATGCAGACATGATCGAGACCCCTCTCCGATCAATAATCAGCAGCGGGACCTGGAGATCCATACTGACTCCTACACATTCAACAATGACTTCTGTGATCGTGAGAACCTTTAACGCTAGTAACTAAATCCCTTTGTCCCGTGATATATTACATGTCCGATATTCGATCATCGGTATCTCCATACCTAGTTTGATCTCGTTACCGACATGCACTCTTTTCTCGTTCCCGTGATATAACATTCTAGTGATCACATCACTTGCTTGCAAGCTATTTCAATGTGATATCACCGAGAGGGCCCAGAGTATATCTATCCGTCATCGGGATGGACAAATCCCACTCTTGATCCATGAGCCTCAACATAACACCTTCGTAGTAATCGAACCCACCTTTATAGTCACCTGTTATGGTGTGACGTTTGATGTTATCAAGATACTCTTCCGGTGTTAGCAATTAACATGATCTCATGGTCTAAGGACTAAGATTACTTCGTATGATGTTATAGCAATATAAACATAATGACTTTGATCGTAATTCTATACTTTGGATGAATGTTCATCACATCATTCCACCAATGGTGTGACCTTGTTATTAACAACATCCAATGTCCATGATCAGGAAACCTTGATCATCTTGTTAATCAACAAGCTAGTCTATAAGAGAGGCATAACTAGGAATCCTTTTTGTTTATTAAACACACATGTATTGATGTTTCCGATCAATACAATTCTAGCATGTAAAATAAACAATTATCATAAACATGGAATAAGATAATAACCACTTTATTATTGCCTCTCGGGCATATTCCCTTCAAAAGTAATTAAGGTAGAAACCTAACCATAGCTTTAAATTCTAAGACCCTTACGTCCCTTGTGCAATGGTTTCCTAACGGGGGTTCAGGTTTCTGTCACTCCGGCAACCCCTACGATTAGTAGCCAAATACAAAATGCATCCCCCTAGGCCCATATAGGTGAAGTGTCATGTAGTCGACGTTCACATGACACCACTAGAAGAAGTACACCACAACTTAAATATCAAACTATTGAATCTTTCTCAACACAACTCCACTACTAACAACATGACTTCTCCCATGTCCTCAAGAACAAAACGAACTACTCACAAGACATCATATGGATCATGATCAGAGATGGAATAATGATGTATAACAGTCTGAACATAAACAATAATTCAACGGTTCACTCAATAGCATCAACTACGAAGAGTAATCAACACCGGGAAAGTTTCCCCTATGAACTATGCAAGATTCAACCCAATTGTTACAGCAATATGGATATGGTGATGAGGGTGCTGCTGATGATGATGGTGGTGATGATGATGATCATGATGAAGTCCAGCTTGATGATGGTGTTGATGGCGACGATCTCCCCTCTCTAGGATGGAATTCCCCTGGTAGATATTTGTCTACCGGAGAGATCTTTCTCTCTTGGTGTTTTCCGCCCCGCAGAGGCGGCAGAATATTTCTATGGTCGCTCCCCGAGTCTTAGGGTTTTGCGAGGATGATATACGCCAGAGGGGAGAGGCTGGAGTGGGCCAGGGTGGCTACACCACTGTGGCCTTATGGCTGCCTGCGCCAGGTGGTGTGGGCCCCTGGCCCATCTCCACTCCGCTTCCGCATCCTTAGTCTTCTGGAAAAATAGGATTTTCCGTATTCGAATTTTACGATCTTCAATTTTGCCTCCAAACAGCACCTTTTCCATCGAATCCGACTACAAGTCCATGCTCCAAAAGTCATCAACCATGCAAAAACATATGAAATAACATAAGTATCACCTCTCAATATGAAATATATCAATGAATAATAGTGAATTAAGACATAGAATAGTGATGCAAAATGGACGTATCAACTCCCCCCAAGCTTAGACTTCGCTTGTCCCCAAGCGAAACTAAGCTCAATAAACATGACCTCAGGTTTATGGATTGAAGAGTCGATAAAAGAATACGGACAAGAAGCATCACATTCATCAAATACATAGATCATAATAGAATACAACTCACTATTATATAACTCAACTTGTAATAAGTAAAGGAAACACAATAAAGATACATAAAGTAAATCATAATTGGTAATGGCAAACTTAGCTCTTGGTCGAAGAATAGTTGATAATTTGCTGGAGTTCACAAATAGCTGGTTTTCAATGATAGCTTTCAAAGTAGTAAACATCAAGATAAGAGCAATGTGCAAAACAAGGAACATAAGACACGATTGAATAAATCATCATATGAATGAATGAAACACAACAACTCAAAATACTTGCTGAGATAGAAGGGAGTAGGCTTACTGACTGAATCTACAAATTAAAAGAAAGGCCCTTCAAAGAGGGAAGTAGGGATTGCAAGTCTCATAAGGAGCTCCCAAAAATTATGATACTTACTAGCTTTGAGCTCTCATTGCCCCTATCATAGGCATCTTTAGGTGATTACGGTTAAAGTGATCAAATATGAGGATATGCATTGACAAGTTGTAAGTTGAGAATCTCATGTCCCTTGAATACGAGGGCCGCTCCTCATGCTACTCAAGTTTAGTCACCGGTAAGTTCTTGTCATCGTAAGCATATGTGTATCATAGAGAACTGCCAGCAGGTACCTTGCCCGATGATACGGAAGAATCCCCATATCAAACTGACAAGGCAAGCAGACAACAAGCATCTCAACAATCTTCTTATTTACCATGGGAATATGGTGTTTTTTTCTCTCTTTCCTCTTTTCATAATATCTCTCCCTTTTTTCTTTTCTATTTTTCTCAATCTTTATCTCTTTTTTATAAGAAGAATGCTTCATAGATACTCGTTACGGTTACGCTGCAGGTTTCCACCATGTCAGCATGGATTAGACCAGCGGCCCAGGCCTTTCTCTAACACATATGCATAACTCCATGGACTTACAAGCTCACCTTTCATTTCACACCGACGACATCCATAGACAAAAGAACATGATATCAACTTGGTACAAAGTACCAGTGCAATGTTGAAAGCGTTCCCCATGATAGCATGGTTCTGCTAATTCACAACTTACAAAGCGCAAGCATATCATAACATAGGTGAGCACAATGGTTCAAGTTTATTAAATGCAAGAAAGTAAAGTGTGCCATCAAGTTCGTGAGAGCTTTAATCACTAATTTTCACATAACAAGTTTAATTTGGGAGGTAGACAAAACAAGAATTTACTTGGAATAGCAATAATGCTACTAGGTAGGTATGGTGGACACAAATGGCATGGGTTTTGGTTTAAAGGAGTGGATGCACGAGAAGAATACCCTCTCAGTACAGGTTTTTGGCTAGCAAGGCTGGGTAGTAAGTATAAGAGTTGAAGGAAACAAACAAACATACAAGTGATAAAAACAAACATGCAATCTTCCTTGGAAGCACAAAAGATCTTAACTAGAGAATACTAGACTTATGAGCAAATCAAGAAAGATGATGAAATTATTTTTCTTTAGAGTACTTTTATCTTTTTCATTCAACTCTCAAAAATAGTGTGCTACTGACCGAGCCAGGTTTGCCAAAACCAACTAAATTAACTCAATGATCCCAAAGTGCTACCAATACTAACAACAAGATCAATCATATAACCACGAATTGAAAACTAATATAAGCTATGCAAAAGAGTAAATGATAGAACTTCTCATTAATATTCCATAACGGAAACTCACACCAAGGGATACATATCTAACGAGAGAGGGGACACTTCCATAATGCAAACCATACTACATAATAACTCCTCTATTCATGATATGACTCTACTAATAAGGTAAAAAGATAGAAGATAGTGATGTGATACCGCAGCACTCCCCCAAGCTTGGAACAAACCAAGGGGATGCCAAACATGATGATGAATTACTCCTTCGGTGGTGGTGGTATCCTCTTGATGAGCTCTTTGATCAGTTTCCCCAAGTCCTCAATCTCGACGGTGACATTACAAATAAGCTGTGAGTTTTGATCAATGTGGCTCATGATCATGTCAGGTTGAGAATCCCAGCTCTTGCGATTCTCTTTCTGCTCTTCCCTCTTGGAGTCTTCTTTTCCTGCATGGTTATGGATAAAGGTATGGGAAGGATTCTTGGTGTGTGGGGGAAGTGACCGTGGAGCCAAACTATGACGATGAGCTTTTCCCCCAGTCTACATCTGTGTAGTCCTTCTAACCCTGGCAGGTTTCGTCACCACTCCAATGCTTGCAATGGTAGTGCCAGTGTGTGGATATTGGACCTGCTCCTCTTCACCTTCACTCTTGATCTCCTTCTCCTTTCTGGGGTCTTGGAGGTCTTCCTCCATAGGCTCCTTCCCTTTATCCTTGGCAGACACCATTGTGCTTCTAAACTTTCAAAGAGTATGTCCTGGCAGAAACAGACCGAAACAAAAATGTGACGAAAACACGATATACGATCCTCGGGGGATCCGGGGGTTATATATTACGAAGTTTCATAACAAAAGGAAGGTACTGGGAGAAAACGAGTCGGAGATGGAGTCCGGGGTGGACTCACCACCTGGTGGTGCGGCCAGGGGTAGGCCCGCGCCAAAGGGTGGTGTGAGCCACCCTGGCTCCGTTTCTGTCCCTTTTTTCGCTTCGTAGCTTTCCTTATTGACTAAAAACTGCAAAAATATAGTTGGATAGTATTTTCGCGAAACTTTTCTTACCAGAACTGTTACCTATTTGAAGACGGACTCTGTAGGTCTCTGAATTTGGTCCTTGATGAATCTCTCCGGAGTTATAACTTGAAAGGCATCAATATATTCATCTTCATACACTTATTACTTGATTCATAAAACCCTTCTCTTCCTTATTACACCATTATCTACACTTCCTGGAAATTTCTTTCACACAAAACTTCACACAGTTCTCATTAGCAACATTAGTATAAGTGAAGTGATAAAACCGTTTGAGTCCAACTTCAACTGAAAACCATCAAACATAAGCTACTATAGCAACTCCTTCCGAAAACCTAAAAATAATTCAAAAAGGAAATCGAATAAAGAAGCAAATGCAAGAGTGGCAAAACCTGTCAAAACAGACCAGCAGGTAAAGATCAATTTTTTCGAAAATCTTATGTTGCTCAAATCAAAAAGTGCAAAACTAACAAAAGTTAAATAACAACCTGGGGCAGAAGCACAAACAATTACAGCTCAATCTGACATACAGAGATCTCTCACGATTTTTTACGGTGAAGCACAAAAATCTGTTTCGGGACAGCAACTTCCCCAAATATTACTTCTCTCTCATTAGAGGTTGATCTTGACACAAAAACCAAACAAAACGGATAAGGATCAGTTATTACCGAAGTAATAACTTCCAAGAGTCAAAGAAACAAAAACAAATTGAAAGCAAAAACAAATTGGGTTGTCTCCCATAAAGCTCTTTCTTTATAGCCATTAAGATGGGCATGATAATTTTTAAGATGCTCACTCAGGAATATGAATTGAGGTGAAAGAGAGCATTAAGAAGCAAAAATACACACATTTAAGTCTAACCCACTTCCTATGCAAGGGAATTTTGTAAACAAACAAGTTGTTAAAACCAGAGGCTACTTGCATAGGAAGGCAAAAGAAGTGCAACATAAAAACTTTCAGCATAATATGAGGAAACTTGATATTATTGAGATGCATAAGAACACTTTTCCCTCTCTCATAATAACTTTCAGTATCATGCATAAACTTAACAATATAGCCATCACAGGGGCCATCATAGCAATGATAACTTATTCTAACAGAAAACACAGGAATACTAGCTCTCATAACACTACTTTGTGAAACAACATTAGAGGTATCCTTACAAAGGATAGTGTGTCCCTCTTTTTCATAATTAGTAACAAAGTCTTTCACATTTGCTATTATAGGTTCATCAACCATTTGTTTATCAGGTTCAACAACTTTGATTATACTTTCATTAACCATACTAGCTATCATAGAATGTTCCTTAATCTTAACTGGGAAAGGCATTTTCTCAATGTAAGGTTTAGGTAAAACATGATTAGCAGTATAAACTTCAGTATTTCTTGCAGGAACACTCTCGGCAATATCTTTATAAGGTTCATATACTTATTCCACTTCTTTTTAGGCACTTCAATATAGGAAGCAAAAGCCTTAAAATAAGAAGCAATAGCTTGAGAATCTAGACCATAAGCTTTTTTAATATTTTGAAAGTCATCAGTTCCCATAAAAGATTCAATGCATTCATAATCATAATATATACCAGACTTTCTACCTTTGTCATTCTCCCAAGCTTCAGCATTGTCTTGAATACGGACCAGAAGATCCCATTCAGCTTCTTCTTCCATACGAGTGAATGATCCAGCACAAGAAGCGTCCAATAAATCCTTGTCATGTAGAGGGAGTCTTGCATAAAAGTTATTGATAATAATATTGTTGGGAAGCTCATGAATGGGACATTTGAGCATTAGTAACTTCAATCTCCCCCAAGCTTGAGTTGTACTCTCTCCATCAAGAGGCCAAAAGTTGTATATTTGATTCCGATCTTTATGAATCTCACTAGGAGGATAAAACTTTGAATAAAAGAGAGGCACTATTTCCTCCCATTCCAGAGCTTGACCATTCTTCAGCAGCTTATACCATTCCTCGGCTCTTCCTTTTAGTGATAATGAGAATAACTTCTTCTTAACTTGATCTGTAGTAATACCTACACACTTGAACAACCCGCATAATTCGTGTATAAAGAGTAAATGATCACCGGGATGGACAGTTCCATCCCCAACATAGTAGTTATCCATAACACGATCAATAATTCTTGTAGGTATTTTGAAAACATCATTCTCAGCAGGTGGTGGCTTATCTACTACCTTAGTAGTGGTAGTAGCATTACCAAATAAGAAACTCAGCGAATTATCCATAACGAAAATAAAGCAACTAGCAGAAGTAAACAATACTCACAGTAGAAGTTTACTTTACCAGTTCCACTCTCCAATAGCGCTTCACTCCCTGGCAACAACGCCAGAAAATAGTCTTGATGACCCACCAGTATAGGGGGTGTATTGCAGTATTTTCGATAAGTAAGAGTGTCAAACCCAACGAGGAGCAGAAGGTGCTGGCTAGTGGTATGGATCAGGAATTCTCTGCAAATACTTAGCAAACGGATTTTTAGGGTTTTTTGATAAAGCAAGTAAACAAAGTACGAGTAAATAAAAGACAGTAGGAATAAATGCAGCAAGTGGCCTAATCCTTTATGCAGCAAAGGACAAGCCGGTTGTATTACTTAAGATGACCAAACATTCTCGAGGACACATGGGAAGACTGTCAAGTGATTTTGCTTCATAAAGTTGATTAATCTTCTTTAGCTTGCTAAGTGTTGTGTGGGTGAACCTGTGCTAATGTACCGACCCATCTACAACTAATACATACTTGTGATTATACCCCTTGCAAACATCCGTAAGTACAAGAAAGTAATTAAGGTAGAAACCTAACCACAGCTTTAAATTCTAAGACCCTTACGTCACTTGTGCAATGGTTTCCTAACAGGGGTTCAGGTTTCTGTCACTCCGGCAACCCCTACGATTAGTAGCCAAATACACAATGCATTCCCCTAGGCCCATATAGGTGAAGTGTCATGTAGTCGACGTTCACATGACACCACTAGAAGAAGTACACCACAACTTAAATATCAAACTATTGAATCTTTCTCAACACAACTCCACTACTAACAACATGACTTCTCCCATGTCCTCAAGAACAAAATGAACTACTCACAAGACATCATATGGATCATGATCAGAGATGGAATAATGATGTATAACAATCTGAACATAAACAATAATTCAACGGTTCACTCAATAGCATCAACTACGAAGAGTAATCAACACCGGGAAAGTTTCCCCTATGAACTATGCAAGATTCAACCCAATTGTTACAGCAATATAGAGATGGTGATGAGGGTGCTGATGATGATGATGATGGTGGTGATGATGATGATGATGATCCCGATGAAGTCCAGTGATACGTCCAAAACATATCTACTTTCCCGAACACTTTTGCTATTGTTTCTCCTCTAAACTTGTGTGATTTGGATACAACTAACGCGGACTGACGCTGTTTTCAGCAGAATTGCCTTGGTGTCTACTTTTTGTGTAGAAAACCAACTATCAAGAAAAATCCGGGAAAATATGCCAAAAATCCTATTTCACCCAAAGACTCCAGGAGCCAGTATACGAGACGGAGAAGAGCTAGGGGGTGGCCACACCACCTTTGGCCTTGCGGCCAGGCCAGCACGCCTGGTGTGGGCCCCCTAGGCACCCCCTCGGCCTCTCTCTTCGCCTATAAGGAGCCTTCTGACCTAAAAACTTCGGGGGGTTCGATGTTTTTCCAGAAGGAGTTCTGCTCCGCCGCCACCACCAGATTCCACGAAACAGCACCAGATTCCCCCATCTATGAGTGAGTAATCCCCCGCTGTAGGCTATGGGGATGGTAGGGATTGGATGAGATCGTTCATGTAATGGCATCAGATTGTTAGGGCATGGTGCCTAGTATCTTTTATTAGTGCTTTATGACTTTGTTGCGACTTGTTGTGCTTAATGCTTGTCACTAGGGCCCGAGTGCCATGATTTCAGATCTGAACATGTTATTGATTTATTATGATAGTATTGTTTTTGGTCTTATCTACAAGTTGTATACACACGTTGTTGTCCGGAACCAATGGCCCCGAAGTGACAGAAATCGGGATAACCGAAGGGAATGGCTTTGATGTGAGGATCACATGTGTTCACGGAGTGTTAATGCTTTGCTCCGGTGCTCTATTAAAAGGAGCACCTTAATTGCCAGTAGTTCCCTTGAGGCCCCGCTGCAAATGGGCTGGCAGAACAAAAGATGTTGTGCAAGTTCTCATTGCGAGCACGTATGACTATATATGGAACACATGCCTAGGATTGTCTAGTACTTGGATGCTTTATCTTATTTATCTGCAATTGCCCTATGTTCTAATTGCTATGTGAATTGTCTTGTCCATGCAACGCCCGCCCATCCATCCCTATGCCTACCGCACTCGAATCCCACTGTTTACTGCTTTTGTTACTGCTGTCTTTACTTTACTACAAAACTATTGCTACTGATAAACTGTTGTGAGCAAGATTATTTCCAGGTGCAGCTGAATTGACAACTCGGTTGTTAAGGCTTATAAATATTCTTTGGCTCCCCTTGTGTCGAATCAATAAATTGGGTTTCACTTCCCTCGAAAATACTGCGATACACCCCCTATACTTGTGGGTCATCAAGACTATTTTCTGGCGCTGTTGCTGGGGAGCATAGCTTTATTTATTAAGTTCACTTGGATTCTCTATTGTTCGCTGCTATCCATCCATCATGGGTAAGTCTCGTGATGGCAAGTTTCCTATTTTACCATCCACTACAAGAGGAGGTACGGTTCTGAACACCTCTGCTCCTCTTGATTCACCGTCTGTTATAAGTAAGCTTGTTACACCACCACATACACATGCTACACACACTGCTACTACTGCTGAATCTGAAACTTCTGATGCTTATGATGTTGCTTCTACTATGCTTGATAAGAGTGGTTCATTAGGTCCTTTCCTAGATGTTACGGTTGTTAGAACTATAGCTGGAAATACCGAAACTCCTAATGAAGACACTACCACACCTGTTAGTTCACCTGAGTTTAGTGAAAGTTATGATATTGAAGATGGTTATGTTGAGATGACTGATGAATTTATTAAAGAATGTAAGAACACCCATGATAGGAGCGCTACTAAGAGTCTCCTTGAGAGGCGTACTATTAGACCCAAATTGTCTCCTGTTGCTAAGTTTGCTGCTTCTCCCATAAACATTATAGATGAATATTATGATTTCTCTCTCGATCTATCTTACATAACTATTGTCGAGAAAGGACCTTTTTGTTGGACTAAGAATGAAAGTGCGGTAGCACATATGAATGAACTTTCTACCATGAGTGGCTTGTTTTCTGATGATGTTAAGACGCGTACTTACTTTGTTGCTAAGATTTTCCCCTTTTCACTGAAAGGAGAAGCTAAAACTTGGTTTAGTAATTTACCTCCTGGATCTATTGATAGCCCTGAGTGCTTGATTAGTACTTTCCTGCAGAAATATTTTCCTCCTAGTGCTAGACATGCTATTTTGCAGGAAATTTTTGATTTTAAACAGGGAGAAAAGGAGGTATTGCCCGAATCTTGGGCAAGGTTTTGTGCTTTGATTCATGCACAAGCTGGAAGTCCATTACCTAAGAATGAGCTTCTTGATATATTTTATAATGGACTAACCAAAGAATCTAGGACATACCTAGACAGTTGTGTTGATTGTGTTTTTAGGAATAGGACTCCTAAGGAAGCTGAGGAATTAATGGCTAAAATAAGTAAGAACTATGAAGATTGGACTCCTCCTAAACAAGTTGTACCTGAAGTAATTGTACCTGAACCATCTATTCCCGTGCCTATTCCAACATCAAAGAAGAGGGGAGTTATTGAATTAAATGATGAAGTGATGAAGGAAGCTAAGAAATGTCTTAAGGAGAAGGGAATTAAAGCTGCAGATGTCAAGAATTTACCTCCTATAGAAGAATTATGTAAGCCTATTCCCTACTCATCCACTATTGAGGTACACTCTCTCCAACACTTTGATGAAGGTGATATCCCTTACTCTAAACCTCCTGATCAATGCTTAGAAGAATTCGATATCTTTATTGTTAAGCAAGGTAACTTTAATAAAAGGGTGCAAAATCATCTAATGGAAAACACTAGAGCTATTGTTGAGTTGAAAGATATTGTGGAAAGAACCTTTAATGATGTTAAAATGATTGTTAAACACTTTCAAATGGTCCAAACTCAAATAGATCAACTCGTTAAAGTGCAAAACGACTTGCTAGTTAATGCTGCTAAAGAAAAACATGCTTATGAAATTAGAACTAGAAGTGGAGCTGCTACCCAGGATCCTCTATATCCTGAGGGGCATCCCAAAAGAATCAAGCAGGATTCTCAACAAGCTGAAAATAGTGGCTCTACTCGTAATAAAAGGAAAAAGAAACATAAAACTGTTGTTGAACCCTCTGAACCTGCTATAGATCCTAATAGTATATCTATCTCTGATGCTGAAACTGAAAGTGGTAATGAAGAAAATGAAGTTCCTAATGAAGAAAAAGTTGAAGAAGAACCTGAAAACCACACTAAGAATACTAAATACACCAAAGAAGATTTTATTGCTAAGAAACATGGTAGTGAAAGAGAGCCTTGGGTCCAAAAACCTATGCCTTTGCCTGATAAGAAACACAAGTCAAAGGAAGATGAACACTATAATAAGTTTTGTGAGTGGATGAAGCCTTTATTCTTGCAAATCCCTTTGACTGATGCTATTAAATTGCCTCCTTACTCAAAGTATATGAAGAATATTGTCTCGAATAAAAGGAAGATCCCTAATGAAGAAATTTCTACTTTGCTTGCTAATTATTCCTTCAATGGTAAGGTTCCTAAGAAACTTGGAGACCTAGGGATTCCAACTATCCCTTGCTCTATTAAGAACAGTTATGTTAGAACTGCTTTGTGTGATTTGGGGGCTAGGGTTAGTGTTATGCCTTTCTCTCTCTATAAGAGGCTTCAACTTGAAAAATTAATACCAACTGATATATCTTTGCAAATGGCTGACAAATCTACCACTATTCCTGTGGGTATATGTGAGGATGTACCTGTTCAAGTGGCTCATATTTACTTGATATTAACTGATTTTGTTGTGCTTGAAATGCCTGAAGATGATAATATGTCCATTATTCTTCGGAGACCTTTTCTTAATACTGCAGGAGTTGTTATCAATTGTAACCAAGGAAAGGTAACTTTCAATGTGAATGACAAGGAACATACTGTCTATTTCCCCAAGAAGATTGAAAGGACTTATGGTTTGAATTCAATTGAACATGTTGAGGGCATTCAAGTTGGAGAAATATATTGTCCCATACCAAGAGAAAAATTTGAAACTATTATGATTGGGACCATAGCTATCAAGATTGAGGTAACATAATCATTAGTGGAATACAAAGTTTTGTTTCATATGCAATTGTTTTGGTAGCAAGACTTGATCAACCCTTTTAACAAAAGGATTCCATTGAACAAAACAATGTTTTCATTATGATTATCTCCGGTTATTTCTACCCTTTGCATTTTAGTTTTTGTTTTTGTTTAGTTTTCCATTTGTTGTTAGTTGCTTGCATGTTAGAGTGTCTTAGAACTTCTGTAGTTCTAGCCTTGTTTTGTCCTTGCATCATGTTTCCAAAAGAAAAAAATCTGTCTGTCAGAAAAATCATTCTTCTATTTCTGAAAAATGCCCAAAAATAAAGTGTCTCGAAAATTCCAGAAAATTCATATTAAATTTTTACGTGAAAAAAGGGGTAGAGAGTACCTGGGAGGTACCAGGGGGGCCCACCAGGCAGGCACACCACATGGTGGCACGACCAGCCCAGGGTGGCGCCAGGCCCTAGTGTGGGCCACCCCTACCCCCCACTAACTCTCTCACTTGCCACTTTCTTCTCTCTCCCGAGTAAGATCCAGTTCATTGCTCAAAATCGCGTTCTTGCTGTACTTGCTCTCGATTTTTTCGATCTCCTTGCTCAGCCCTTCTTTCTTGCTGAAATTTAGAGCATTTGTTCCCTGGTATGTGACTCCTCCCCTTGTCCAAGTAGATTTGTGTTTAGTGGATTATATCTTGAGTATTTTGCTATTGTAGGTGACTGGTTATGAGAGCTTGTACCCTTGTTTGATGCTTAGAGATATAGTTTTAATGCATGTTTAGGCCTCTTGCAAGTCCCTATGAGTAGAATCCTTCATTATATTTACTTTACAATCACTTGTTTATTAGGTGTTTAAATTTCAGAATAGAAGATGAGTGACCACCACCTAAACCAACATGAGCTTTGGGTGCCTGAGGTCATGAAGGTCCACCGGGAGGAGGAAGTTTTTCCCTCCATTTACCTATGCTCTAAGTTCATGAGAGTTGCAGGAATTCTACAAGATTTCCACACTTTGGTTTCTAATGCAGGGTTAGAGCACTTTTTGGAAGATGAACCTTGTCAATTTGTGAAGCTAACCATGTCTGTGGTGCAGGATTTTCAATTTAGTCACTCTTTGCCTAACCCCATGGTCCATTACAAAATTTACAATATTGCTGTCAACCTTTCTCTTGATGATTTTTGTGCAGCTATTAAGGTACCTCAATGGGGATCATGTAGGAAGATTAAGGAGAGATCTGAACCACTCATGGATTTATATGCAGAAATTTGCCAAGGGAGTAGCTTCTCGAAGGAGAGTGGAAAAATCCGTAACATTCATCTTCCCTCCATTCGCTACTTTGCCTACTTTATTGCCAAGTGTGTTCTTGCTAGGAAAACTGCCAATAAGTTATCTTCGTTTGATCTAGCATTTATCTTTGCTGCTCTTAGATGAGATAGGTCTTACAACTTGGGTGCTTTGATAGCTTTCCGTCTTGCTGCTAACCGGGAGAAAGGTGGAATTTGTGGAGGCCTCATTGCTTCTCGTTTACTAGCATTGCATGGTTTAGTGCCTCATCATCTAGACCTACAGTTTCCTATAGAGAGGCTTGATCTTAATTCCATGATACAGCATAAATTTGTTTCCTCGTGGGATAGTATGAGTGAGTTATCTTATGAAATAACCTTTCTCAAAGCTGGTTGGAGAAAGAGCAAGTCCGAGCGTGTTGTTCTTTTGCTCGCACTGTTTTGTTTAACCTTGATAACAGGGAAGGATGGTCCCTCACTGAGGAGGAGCTTGACACGTACTTGGGAGAGCTCTCCCAACAGGAGCAGGACACTAGAAGGGAGGTCACGGATGATTCGGTCCAGCCCTCGAATGAGGGAGAATCTTCATATCAGTAGCCCGCTTATGATTGGGGAGCTTCTTCTTCTTCTCACGGGCCCAGCTATGACCATTCTTACCAAGATCCGCCCGCTTGGAACCCCTATTCGTACATGGATTGATACCCACTTAGGCCAAAAGCCTAAGCTTGGGGGGAGGTACGCCGACACCGCACTTATCTCCATATCATGTTGCGTCGGTACTTTGTATATTCATGTTTTCGTTCTCTTTTTAGTTTTTGTTCTTCTTTTGCTTTTGCTTTCTAAAACACAAAAAGACCAAAAATATTTTTGTTGTTTCTCTTTGGTTTGCTTCTTCTTTTTGCCTTGGTTTGTTTTTCCCTTTTTGCATTGTTTGAACTATTCGAAAAACCCAAAAAGATTTTGCTTTGCTTGTTTTTCCCTTTTGGTTCTTGTTTAAAAATCGAAAACACCAAAAATATTTGTCGTTCTTCTTTGGTTTTGTGAGTTTGCTACAGCGTGCAGCAGTCCTCAGTGGAATATTGGTCTCATATTATAATTCAAGCCACACATGTGAAGAGCAATAATGAGGATTAATGACAACTTGAGGCGTGGTAAGAGGCTGGTAACGAACTCTATTTGTTTTCATTTTTGTACATATACTCATCACTGTGAGCATGCTTAGTCTGTTCATGTAGGGTGTATGTTATCTTTGGATGCTTAGTAGTTCTTGCTTTCTTATGATTAGCTCCAGCTCGCTAATAGTTTGTAGCATGTCTTATGAATGTTTGCTTGCATTGCCCTATTCATAAATTGGTATGACACCGTGGTATCCTCCTCTGAATGTTTCATTTGAATTGACTTGGCACATGCTCACGCATGCACATGATTGTAGTAATCAGTTGAGCCTCGATGAATTATTTTGCCTTGAGGATCTTGAATCACTTTCATGCCATGAGTAGTCCTGTTTTGTTGTAAGCATGATAATGACAGCTATTGCTCTCTTGTTTGTCGCTCCCTTACTATTGCTAGCCTTCACCTCCACTGAGTGTTCTACTCAAGTTTCCAACTCCCTAAACCAAATATTTCCAAAGTGTCCATCATACCTACCTATTAGCATCATTTGCTACTTCCGTGCATATTCAATATGCCTTGTTTTCTTCCGAATAAAATGTTTGCTTGTTTTGAGAAAGTTAGTTAGTAAAGCTCTCACGAACTTGATGGCACACTTTATTTCCTGCACTTGATAAACCTGAACCATTGTGAATTCTCCATGAAAGTTATATGCTTGCAAATTATAGGCTAGGGATTAGCGTAACTCATGTCACGGAACGCTTTCAACACTTGTAAATATATACCCAGTTGATACCTTGCTCTTTTGTTTGCGGATGTCGTTGGTGTGAAATAAAAGGGGAGCTTGTAAGTCCATGGAGTTATGTATGTGTGTTAGAGAAACGCCTGGGCCGTCGGTCTAATCCATGCTGACATGGTGGAAACCTGCAGCGTAACCATAATGATATCTATGAAGCATTCTTCTTATATAAAAAGAGAGAGATAGCTTTTGATAAAAGGAAAAAAAAGAGTTTTATGAAAAGAGGAAAGAGAGAAAAAAGCACCATTTTCCCATGGTAAATAAGAAGATTGCTGAGATACTCATTGTCTGTGTGCCTTGTCATTTTGATATGGGGATTCTTCCGTATCATCAGGCAAGGGGTACCCCGTTGGCGGTTCTCAATGATACGCACATACTTACGATGACAAGAACTTACCGGTAACTAAAGTTGAGTAGCATGAGGAGCGGCCCTCGTACTCAAGGGACTTGGATTTTCAGTTTATAGTCTGTCAAGCATATAACTCAGATTGGACCTCACTTTCACCTTAACCACATTAAAGATGCTTATGATAGGGGCATTGAGATCTCAAAGCTAATGAGTACCATACTTTCATCATTTGGAAGCCTTTCAAATTATTCAAAACCTTTTATTCTACTTGTTGAGTCTCCACATATTCTTTGAGCACCTCCTTGAGAGCATAGTTGTCATTCTTTGTGTTTGTTCCATTACTTGATTATTTGTGTTATGACTTTGATGCTTGTATCCTTGATATCTTTACTTCTAGTCATCACTTGAACTTCAGAGGTGCCTTGATATTCATAATCAAAGGCAAGCGAGATACCACTCTATCATACCTTTTTATGAGCATTGTAATGTTGCTTACGTTTATACTTCATGCTACTTATTATTTTTGAGTTGGAATCTCTTCATAGCTTGCAATGAATATTAAGTAGACTTGGTTGCATACTCTTTATTATGAATTGTCTAAGTAGTTGATCACATTGTTGATATTATTTACATCATATGAAGCAAATGTGTTCGTGAAAGTTCTTTTATCGCACTCTGTTTTCAACTGAATTGCTTGAGGACAAGCAATAAGCTAAGCTTGGGGGAGTTGATACGTCCAAAACGTATCTACTTTCCCGAACACTTTTGCTATTGTTTCTCCTCTAAACTTGTGTGATTTGGATACAACTTCGTGATCGACGTTGTTTTCAGCAGAATTGCCTTGGTGTCTACTTTTTGTGCAGAAAACCAACTATCAGGAAAAATCCGGGAAAATATGCCAAAAATCCTATTTCACCCGAAGACTCCAGGAGCCAGAATACAAGACGGAGAAGAGCCAGGGGTGGCCACACCACCTACTGGCGCGGGCCAGGCCAGGCCACGCCAGGGGCTGGTGTGGCCCCCCCAGGCACCCCCTCGGCCTCTCTCTTCGCCTATAAGGAGCCTTCTGACCTAAAAACTTCAGGGGGTTCGAAGTTTTTCCAGAAGGAGTTCCGCTCCGCCGCCACCACCAGATTCCACAAAACAGCACCGTAAACTCGTTACGGCACCTGCGGACGGGAATTGAGGAGATCATCGCCATCATCATCACCATCGCTTCTCCATCGACCATCCATGTTTCCCCCATCTATGAGTGAGTAATCCCCCGCTGTAGGCCATGGGGATGGTAGGGATTGGATGAGATCGTTCATGTAATGGCATCAGATTGTTAGGGCATGGTGCCTAGTATCTTTTATTAGTGCTTTATGACTTTGTTGTGACTTGTTGTGCTTAATGCTTGTCACTAGGGCCCGAGTGCCATGATTTCAGATCTGAACATGTTATTGATTCATTATGATAGTATTGTTTTTGGTCTTATCTGCAAGTTGTATACACATGTTGTTATCCGAAACCAATGGCCCCGAAGTGACAGAAATCGGGATAACCGGAGGGAATGGCTTTGATGTGAGGATCACATGTGTTCATGGAGTGTTAATGCTTTGCTCCGGTTCTCTATTAAAAGGATCACCTTAATTGCCCGTAGTTCCCTTGAGGCCCCGCTGCAAATGGGCTGGCAGGATAGAAGATGTTGTGCAAGTTCTCATTGCGAGCACGTATGACTATATATGGAACACATGCCTAGGATTGTCTAGTACTTGGATGCTTTATCTTATTTATCTGCAATTGCCCTATGTTCTGATTGCTATGTGAATTGTCTTCTTCATGCAACGCCCGTCCATCCATCCCTATGCCTACCGCACTCGAATCCCACTGTTTACTGCTTTTGTTACTGTTGTCTTTACTTTACTACTGTTGCTACTTTGCTATTCCTACTACAAAACTGTTGCTACTGATAAACTGTTGTGAGCAAGATTGTTTCCAGGTGTAGCTGAATTGACAACTCAGTTGTTAAGGCTTATAAATATTCTTTGGCTCCCCTTGTGTCGAATCAATAAATTGGGTTTCACTTCCCTAGAAAATACTGCGATACACCCCCTATACTTGTGGGTCATCATCCAGCTTGATGATGGTGCTGATGGCGACAATCTCCCCTCTCCGGGAAGGAATTCCCCTGGCAAAAATCTGTCTACCGGAGAGATCTTTCTCTCTCGGTGTTTTCCGCCCCGTAGAGGCGGCGGAATCTTTCTATGGTCGCTACCCAAGTTTTATGCTTTCGGGAGGATGATATACGCCAGAGGGGAGAGGCTAGAGTGGGCCAGGGTGGCCACACCACCTGCTGGCGCAGCCTAGGGCTGCCCGCGCCAAGGGGTGGTGTGGGCCATCTCCACTCCGTCTTCTGGCATCCTTAGTCTTCTGGAAAAATAGGATTTTCCGTATATTTTCCCGAATTTTCTGATCTTCGCGAATTTTGCCTCCAAACAACACCTTTTCCATCAGAATCTCGACCGCAATGGTCCATGCTCCAAAAGTCATCAACCATGCAAAAACAGATGAAATAACATAAGTATCACCTCTCAATACGAAATATATCAATGAATAATAGTGAATTAAGACATAGAATAGTGATGCAAAATGGACGTATCACCTGGCTTTTAAAAGCCAAGAATACTTCGGCTTATGGCCAGACGGCAATCCGCCAGAGTAATGTACCAACGGTTACATAGTATATGTATAAAGATAAGTCCTTTACACCTTCAAATTCCATTCATATAAACTCAAAAGAATATTTTTACATGTTTGCTTGACTTAACATCAGTTATGAGCCTATGTCCAGATACATGCATCCAAACATAGCCTCGGGGGCTACTCCCATCAGGAGCGCTGATGCGCACCTGTTAGAAACATTATGCAAGCCCGAATAAATTATCACCTACAATACTTGGGAGTTTTACATTTATGTATCCTCTAGAGTTTACTCCCATCGGGAGCTTTTATCATAAATATAAAAATATATTGCAGAATTCATAAATATTAGCTGCCTAGCAGGGCATCCGACAATATATATATAAAATCTCGGATCGTAGCTAAATGCGATAAAACTCCGAATGCCGTGTTCAGAAACATGAAGGTAAGTCCCGGGGATTCATCATGTGTGGCCTGGTAATCACACAAGAATGCGCTCTGCCAGTATTATATCTGTATCTATGATACGATGAAAATTCCCGACGGACGCGTTGGGTACCCGATAAAATAAAACTAGAACTCAGTATTTGATAAGACCTCAGCGGCTCAAACTGAGTTACGCCAGTAATAAATTCCGAATTCAGGCCTAGGGACTTGAATTTGATATAGGACAACCTTTGTTTTTGCCCAGGAGCAATTAACTGATTCTCGATCCGTCGGATGCATCAGGATCATTGTACCAAATCTCTATAAAGCTTAAATACTAAAAACAAAGTAAATAGTTAAAACATTTCTTGAGACTCAACCCGAATCTATAGTTCGAGTAGAGTCTCGGGGGCTAATGACATGGGTATGAATACTTGGGTCCTTATGACTTGCTACCTAGGACCTGTGGAAAGGTTTATGATGTCTACGCACTTCTATTCTTGTAGACAGCTGTTGGGCCTCCAAGTGCAGAGGTTTGTAGAACAGCAACAAGTTTTCCCTTAAGTGGATCACCCAAGGTTTATCGAACTCAGGGAGGAAGTGTTCAAAGGTATTCCCTCTCAAGCAACCCTTCAATCAAGATACAAGAAGTCTCTTGTGTCCCCAACACACCCAATACACTTGCCAGGTGTATAGGTGCACTAGTTCGGCGAAGAGATAGTGAAATACAAGTGGTATAGATAATTATAAGTAGTAACGGTGCTAGAAAATAGCTTGGTGGCGTGTGATTGACGTGGGAAAAGACTAAAGGCAAACTGAAATAAAGATGGAAGCAAGCAAACATGTAACAGATCTAATTGCAAACGGTGTTTTAATGCTTAGAAACAATGCCTAGGGATCATACTTTCGCTAGTGAACACTCTCTCATAAATATATTATCTTCATGATACTACTCTTAACTACTCTCCGGTTGGACACTCTAATCTATGGTAGAGCTATAACAGCACACCTCAAAGTAAGCCTTTCCCATCTAGATAACCCCACACTGTCACCTTGAGCACTAGATAGTTCCAACAAACACCACAATTTCATAAAGACATCCAACTCCAAATATAACTCATAACAAGTATTTGTAATCTCTAGCCTAAGTGTCACCATGGTGTGCACGTTGTCACTTTCACACACATGGGGACAGCCAAAGATCTATTAAAGCACTTGAGTAGCAAGGTAGATATACTATACTACAAAGCTCATGACCACAACATGATCACGCATAGAGAGAGATGAACACATAGCTACCGGTAGAACCCTTAGCCTCGAGAGAGAACTACTCCCTCATCATCATGGGAATCAACAATGGTGATAGAGATGGTGGTGGAGATCGATGGAGATGGCTCCGGGGGCACTTCCCTGTCCTGGCAGGGTGCCGGAACAGAGACTTTCTGTCCCCTGAATCTCCCCTTCGGTGTCGGTGGCGCTGTGGAACTTTTCGTGGCTGGAGGCTTGATTATTTAGGGTTTCCGCAGCAGGAGGCATCTTATAGGCGAAGAGGCAAGGTCGGTGGGCGGCCAGGGGGCCCACACCACCTGGTGGCGTGGCCAGGGCTAGCCCGCACCACCACATGGTGTGGCCGTCCTGTGGCCCATCTCCGTCTCGTCTTCTGGCTCCGTGAGTCATCCGGTAAAATATCAACTTTGGCTTTTGTCCCGTCCAATTCCGAGAATATTCATTTTCTGACTTCCTAGAACCAAAAACAGCAGAAAACATGCAACTGGCACTGTGGCATCTTGTTAATAGGTTAGTCCGAGAAATCATATGAAAAGTACTCCAAAGTGTGGACAAAACATAAGAAAGTAGATAAAACCAAGCATGGAACATCAAAAATTATAGATACATTTGCAATGTATCAACATCCCCAAGCTTAACTCATGCTCGTCCTCGAGTAGGTAAGTGATAAAAAGAAAGAATAATTTTTGAGGTGACATGCACCATCATAAACTTGATCAAAGTATTTGTAAAACATTGATAGCTGGGATCATAGTACTTCAACATAGCATGAAAGATAAAGTTCTAACAATAATACGTAGCAACTATGTTGCAACATGAAAAGGCACAAACAAAAGATTCATGAATAACAATGCTTTGCAAGACGTTTGTTTGTTTCACATAAAGAAAACATAACATAGTGCCATTCAGCTTGTCCCTCATAGAGTAGCAAATATAAATGCATAGGACACCTTCAAAATTTATAAGAGTGACTAGATACAAATAGTTTAAAACAAGCAATATCAAGGTATGCATCAATCAACAAGTCTTGGGACAATGCACATAGAACTAAGAATGGCCACTATGCTCTCAAAGTATGTGCATAAAGGTAGAAGGTGGAGACTCAATATAATGGTGGAAGAAAGGCCTTCATAGAAGGAAGCAGGGATTCAAGTCTCATAAAGAGCTTCCAAAAATTATGGTACTTATAGCTTTCATCTCATTGCCCCTATCATAAGCATCTTGAAGGTGATTAAGGTTAAAGTGACACTAAGAGCATATGCTTGACAAGTTATAAACCAAAGTCTCATGCCCCTTACTTACGAAGACCGAACCTCATGCTACTCAACTTTAGTCACAAGTAAGCTCTTGTCATTGTAAGTACATATGTATCGTAAAGAACATGACGGGTACCCCTTGCACATGATACAGGAGCTATCCCATAATCAAAATGACAAGGCAAGCAGACAATGAGCATCTCAGCGATCTTTTTATTTGCTATTTGCATAGGTTTTTATTGAGGATGCTTCAGATAGTGCTCATTATGGTGATGCTGCAAGTTTCCACCATGATTAGGCATGGCTTAGGGTAGCGGCCTAGGCGTTTCTCTAACACACATACAAACTCCATGATCTTACAAGTTCCACTTTTATTTCACACCGTCGGGATCCATAAGCAAAAGAACATGATATCAACGGGGTACAAAGTACAAGTGCAATGTTGAAAGCGTTCCCCATGATACATGGTTATGCTAACTTCAAATTATAAAGCACAAGCATATACGCAACAAAGAAGGACCCAATGGTTCAAGTTAATTAAGTGCAAGAAAAGTAAAGTGTGCCATCAAGTTCGTGAGAGCTTTAATCACTAGTTTTCTCATAACAAGTTTAATTTGGAAGGTAAACAAAAACATGAATATACTTAGGAATAGCATAAGCTAATAGGTAGGTATGGTGGACTCTTTGGAATAACTTGGCTTTAGGAGTTGGATGCATGAGTAGAACTCATACTTGGTTGTGGAGGCTAGCAAAAGACTGGGAGCAACAGAACTAAGAGAGCAATAATGGCCATAATCATGCAGAGCGACAAAAAATCATTGATCAAAGCATAAAGTGATACTACAAGTTGAAAACTAAAGGATCATAAAGGCTATTGTGACTTGAGATAGTCATAACATGGTGTGAGCATGCGCCAAGTCAACCCAAATAAAGCATCAAAGGAGAATACCACAATACTATGCTTTAATATGCTAAAACAACACATGATTCATCCAAGACACATTAAGCAATATCCATTGTTTATAACAAGTCATGATACAACAAAGAATACTAAGCATAAATCCATAACAATATCAAGCATGGCATGACAAAGCATACGCCATAGTCAAAAACAAGCTCTCTTTACCACTGAAGCATGAGCTTTCCTACTCTTTTCCAAACCAAACCAAACTATTTGAAAACCAATACATGAAAGAGGGGGTCCAACCAATTTATTCAGAAAACTAAGAAAACAAAGCAAATGAAAAAACAAAACGAAAATGAAAAAGAAGACTCTCCAAGAACAACACAACTGTGCATGAAACAATAAAAATAAAGTGTTTGGAAGAAACCTGGGATTTTTATTGATGAAGAAGGGGATGCCTTGGGCATCCCCAAGCTTTGATGCTTGTACTTCTTTGATATTTCTTGGGGTGACACGCGTGGCATCCCCAAGCTTGAGCTTTTGTCCATCCTTCATCTCATTACTCATTCCTTCCATACACCTGAAAATTTTCCTTCATACAAAACTTCACACAATCTTTATTAGCAACATTAGTGCACTCAAGATAATAAGTCTTTAGGTTAAGTTCTAACACCAATAAAACTTCCATTAAAACACAAGATACTGTAGCACTTCCCTCAAAAAGCTCAATTCCCCAAAAGAACTCAAAAAGGAATCAACAAGAAGCAAATGCAAATAATGGCAGAAATCTGTTAAAACAGATCAGCAGGTAAAGACGAATTTTTTCGAAGACCTTCTGTTTCTCAAATCGAAAAGTGTTGAACTAAAGAAAGTTAGATAACAACCTGGGGTAGAAGCACAAAAATTCACGCCTCAAAAGGACGTGCAGAGATTTTATACGAATTTTTACGATGAGGCACAAAAATCTGTTTGGGACAACAACTTTCCCAATCATTACTTCTCTCTCATTAGAGGTTACTCTTGGCACAAAAAGCAAATAAAAAGGATAAGAAGCAGTTATTACAGAAGTAATAACTTCCAAGACTCATCTAAAACTTTTGGGTTATCTCCCAATAAGTACTTTTCTTTAACGCCTTTAAGTTAGGCATGATAGTTTGAGAAGATGCTCACATAAGAAATATGAATTGAAGTAAAAGAGAGCATCAAGAAGCAAATTCAAAGCACATTTAAGTCTAACCCACTTCCTATGCATAGGAATCTTATAATGAAACAAGTCATGAAAGCACAAAGCAACAAGCATAGGAAAGCAAAACAAGTGCAACTTCAAAAATTTCAACATAAAGAGGGGAAACTTAATATTATTGAGATGCATAAAACCATGTTTCCCTCTCTCATAATAACTTTCAGTAGCATCATGAATGAAATTAACAATATAACTATCACATGAAACATTCTTATCATGAGCCACATGCATAAAACAATTATTATTCTCCCTATAAGAATAGACATTCTTATTAATCATAGTGGGAGCAAATTCAACAAAATAGCTATCATTGTTATTCTCATCACCATAATCATCAATTATAGGAGGCATATTGTAATCATAATTAATTTTCTCCCCAATAGTAGGTGGACTGAAAATATCATATCCATCATTGTAATCATCATATATTGGAGGTTTAGTATCATCATAAGCAATAGAATAGCTATCTTCCAAAGCTAGGGAACTAAAAAGATCATTTTCATAAAGACTAGCTTCCCCAAGCTTAGAATTTTCCATAGAATTAGCAATAATGGTGTCCAAAGAATTCATACTAACAACATTGCTATTAGCATGCAAATAAAGTTCCATAGGTTTTTAATTTTCTCTTCAAACACGTCATGTCCTAACTCAAGATAAATACTATAAAGCTCTCTATTTTTTTGTTGTTTTCCATTAAGCCTAACTAGTGAAAACAAGAAACAAAAAGACAAAATTGCAGAATCTAAAGGAAATAACTTCGAGCACTCACACCGTAGGATGTGAGTACCTTTTACCTTACCTCCCCGGCAACGGTGCCAGAAAATAGCTTGATGTCTACGCACTTCTATTCTTGTAGACAGCTGTTGGGCCTCCAAGTGCAGAGGTTTGTAAAACAGCAGCAAGTTTTCCCTTAAGTGGATCACCCAAGGTTTATCGAACTCAGGGAGGAAGTGGTCAAAGGTATTCCCTCTCAAGCAACCCTGCAATCAAGATACAAGCAGTCTCTTGTGTCCCCAACACACCCAATACACTTGTCAGGTGTATAGGTGCACTAGTTCGGCAAAGAGATAGTGAAATACAAGTGGTATAGATAATTATAAGTAGTAATGGTGCTAGGAAATAGCTTGGTGGCGTGTGATTGACGTGGGAAAAGACTAAAGGCAAACTGAAATAAAGATAGAAGCAAGCAAACATGTAACAGATCTAATTGCAAACGGTGTTTTAATGCTTAGAAACAAGGCCTAGGGATCATACTTTTGCTAGTGAACACTCTCTCATAAATATATTATCTTCATGATACTACTCTTAACTACTCTCCGGTTGGACACTCTAATCTATGGTAGAGCTATAACAGCACACCTCAAAGTAAGCCTTTCCCATCTAGATAACCCCACACTATCACGTTGAGCACTAGATAGTTCCAACAAACACCACAATTTCATAAATACATCCAACTCCAAATATAACTCATAACAAGTATAATCTCTAGCCTAAGTGTCACCATGGTGTGCACGTTGTCACTTTCACACACATGGGGACAGCCAAAGATCTATTAAAGCACTTGAGTAGCAAGGTAGATATACTATACTACAAAGCTCATGACCACAACATGATCACGCATAGAGAGAGAGATGAACACATAGCTACCGGTAGAACCCTTAGCCTCGAGAGAGAACTACTCCCTCATCATCATGGGAATCAACAATGGTGATAGAGATGGTGGTGGAGATCGATGGAGATGGCTCCGGGGGCACTTCCATCTGGCGGTGCGAATAGAGACTTTGTCTCCGAATCTCCCCTTCGGTGGCGGTGGCGCTGCGGAACTTTTCGTGGCTAGAGGCTTGATTATTTAGGATTTCCGCATTAGGAGGCATCTTATAGGCGAAAAGGCAAGGTCAGTGGGCGGCCAAGGGGACCACACCACCTGGTGGCGTGGCCAGGGCTAGCCCGCACCACCACATGGTGTGGCCGTCCTGTGGCCCATCTCCGTCTCGTCTTCTGGCTCCGTGAGTCATCCGGTAAAATATCAACTTTGGCTTTTGTCCCGTCCAATTCCGAGAATATTCATTTTCTGACTTCCTAGAACCAAAAACAGCAGAAAACATGCAACTGGCACTGTGGCATCTTGTTAATAGGTTAGTCCGAGAAATCATATGAAAAGTACTCCAAAGTGTGGACAAAACATAAGAAAGTAGATAAAACCAAGCATGGAACATCAAAAATTATAGATACATTTGCAATGTATCAACATCCCCAAGCTTAACTCATGCTCGTCCTCGAGTAGGTAAGTGATAAAAAGAAAGAATAATTTTTGAGGTGACATGCACCATCATAAACTTGATCAAAGTATTTGTAAAACATTGATAGCTGGGATCATAGTACTTCAACATAGCATGAAAGATAAAGTTCTAACAATAATACGTAGCAACTATGTTGCAACATGAAAAGGCACAAACAAAAGATTCATGAATAACAATGCTTTGCAAGACGTTTGTTTGTTTCACATAAAGAAAACATAACATAGTGCCATTCAGCTTGTCCCTCATAGAGTAGCAAATATAAATGCATAGGACACCTTCAAAATTTATAAGAGTGACTAGATACAAATAGTTTAAAACAAGCAATATCAAGGTATGCATCAATCAACAAGTCTTGGGACAATGCACATAGAACTAAGAATGGCCACTATGCTCTCAAAGTATGTGCATAAAGGTAGAAGGTGGAGACTCAATATAATGGTGGAAGAAAGGCCTTCATAGAAGGAAGCAGGGATTCAAGTCTCATAAAGAGCTTCCAAAAATTATGGTACTTATAGCTTTCATCTCTCATTGCCCCTATCATAAGCATCTTGAAGGTGATTAAGGTTAAAGTGACACAACTAAGAGCATATGCTTGACAAGTTATAAACCAAAGTCTCATGCCCCTTACTTACGAAGACCGAACCTCATGCTACTCAACTTTAGTCACAAGTAAGCTCTTGTCATTGTAAGTACATATGTATCGTAAAGAACCGCCAACGGGGTACCCCTTGCACATGATACAGGAGCTATCCCATAATCAAAATGACAAGGCAAGCAGACAATGAGCATCTCAGCGATCTTTTTATTTGCTATTTGCATAGGTTTTTATTGAGGATGCTTCAGATAGTGCTCATTATGGTGATGCTGCAAGTTTCCACCATGATTAGGCATGGCTTAGGGTAGCGGCCTAGGCGTTTCTCTAACACACATACAAACTCCATGATCTTACAAGTTCCACTTTTATTTCACACCGTCGGGATCCATAAGCAAAAGAACATGATATCAACGGGGTACAAAGTACAAGTGCAATGTTGAAAGCGTTCCCCATGATACATGGTTATGCTAACTTCAAATTATAAAGCACAAGCATATACGCAACAAAGAAGGACCCAATGGTTCAAGTTAATTAAGTGCAAGAAAAGTAAAGTGTGCCATCAAGTTCGTGAGAGCTTTAATCACTAGTTTTCTCATAACAAGTTTAATTTGGAAGGTAAACAAAAACATGAATATACTTAGGAATAGCATAAGCTAATAGGTAGGTATGGTGGACTCTTTGGAATAACTTGGCTTTAGGAGTTGGATGCATGAGTAGAACTCATACTTGGTTGTGGAGGCTAGCAAAAGACTGGGAGCAACAGAACTAAGAGAGCAATAATGGCCATAATCATGCAGAGCGACAAAAAATCATTGATCAAAGCATAAAGTGATACTACAAGTTGAAAACTAAAGGATCATAAAGGCTATTGTGACTTGAGATAGTCATAACATGGTGTGAGCATGCGCCAAGTCAACCCAAATAAAGCATCAAAGGAGAATACCACAATACTATGCTTTAATATGCTAAAACAACACATGATTCATCCAAGACACATTAAGCAATATCCATTATTTATAACAAGTCATGATACAACAAAGAATACTAAGCATAAATCCATAACAATATCAAGCATGGCATGACAAAGCATACGCCATAGTCAAAAACAAGCTCTCTTTACCACTGAAGCATGAGCTTTCCTACTCTTTTCCAAACCAAACCAAACTATTTGAAAACCAATACATGAAAGAGGGGGTCCAACCAATTTATTCAGAAAACTAAGAAAACAAAGCAAATGAAAAAACAAAACGAAAATGAAAAAGAAGACTCTCCAAGAACAACACAATCAGGCATGAAACAATAAAAATAAAGTGTTTGGAAGAAACCTGGGATTTTTATTGATGAAGAAGGGGATGCCTTGGGCATCCCCAAGCTTTGATGCTTGTACTTCTTTGATATTTCTTGGGGTGACACGCGTGGCATCCCCAAGCTTGAGCTTTTGTCCATCCTTCATCTCATTACTCATTCCTTCCATACACCTGAAAATTTTCCTTCATACAAAACTTCACACAATCTTTATTAGCAACATTAGTGCACTCAAGATAATAAGTCTTTAGGTTAAGTTCTAACACCAATAAAACTTCCATTAAAACACAAGATACTGTAGCACTTCCCTCAAAAAGCTCAATTCCCCAAAAGAACTCAAAAAGGAATCAACAAGAAGCAAATGCAAATAATGGCAGAAATCTGTTAAAACAGATCAGCAGGTAAAGACGAATTTTTTCGAAGACCTTCTGTTTCTCAAATCGAAAAGTGTTGAACTAAAGAAAGTTAGATAACAACCTGGGGTAGAAGCACAAAAATTCACGCCTCAAAAGGACGTGCAGAGATTTTATACGAATTTTTACGATGAGGCACAAAAATCTGTTTGGGACAACAACTTTCCCAATCATTACTTCTCTCTCATTAGAGGTTACTCTTGGCACAAAAAGCAAATAAAAAGGATAAGAAGCAGTTATTACAGAAGTAATAACTTCCAAGACTCATCTAAAACTTTTGGGTTATCTCCCAATAAGTACTTTTCTTTAACGCCTTTAAGTTAGGCATGATAGTTTGAGAAGATGCTCACATAAGAAATATGAATTGAAGTAAAAGAGAGCATCAAGAAGCAAATTCAAAGCACATTTAAGTATAACCCACTTCCTATGCATAGGAATCTTATAATGAAACAAGTCATGAAAGCACAAAGCAACAAGCATAGGAAAGCAAAACAAGTGCAACTTCAAATATTTCAACATAAAGAGGGGAAACTTAATATTATTGAGATGCATAAAACCATGTTTCCCTCTCTCATAATAACTTTCAGTAGCATCATGAATGAAATTAACAATATAACTATCACATGAAACATTCTTATCATGAGCCACATGCATAAAACAATTATTATTCTCCCTATAAGAATAGACATTCTTATTAATCATAGTGGGAGCAAATTCAACAAAATAGCTATCATTGTTATTCTCATCACCATAATCATCAATTATAGGAGGCATATTGTAATCATAATTAATTTTCTCCCCAATAGTAGGTGGACTGAAAATATCATATCCATCATTGTAATCATCATATATTGGAGGTTTAGTATCATCATAAGCAATAGAATAGCTATCTTCCAAAGCTAGGGAACTAAAAAGATCATTTTCATAAAGACTAGCTTCCCCAAGCTTAGAATTTTCCATAGAATTAGCAATAATGGTGTCCAAAGAATTCATACTAACAACATTGCTATTAGCATGCAAATAAAGTTCCATAGGTTTTTAATTTTCTCTTCAAACACGTCATGTCCTAACTCAAGATAAATACTATAAAGCTCTCTATTTTTTTGTTGTTTTCCATTAAGCCTAACTAGTGAAAACAAGAAACAAAAAGACAAAATTGCAGAATCTAAAGGAAATAACTTCGAGCACTCACACCGTAGGATGTGAGTACCTTTTCTATACCTCCCGACAGCGGTGCGGAAAATAGCTTGATGTCTCGCACTTCTATTCTTGTAGACAATGTTGGGCCTCAAGTGAGAGGTTTGTAAAACAGCGACAAGTTTTCCTTAAGTGGATCACCCAAGGTTTATCGAACTCAGGAGGAAGTGGTCAAAGGTATTCCCTCTCAAGCAACCCTGCAATCAAGATACAAGCAGTCTCTTGTGTCCCCAACACACCCAATACACTTGTCAGGTGTATAGGTGCACTAGTTCGGCAAAGAGATAGTGAAATACAAGTGGTATAGATAATTATAAGTAGTAATGGTGCTAGGAAATAGCTTGGTGGCGTGTGATTGACGTGGGAAAAGACTAAAGGCAAACTGAAATAAAGATAGAAGCAAGCAAACATGTAACAGATCTAATTGCAAACGGTGTTTTAATGCTTAGAAACAAGGCCTAGGGATCATACTTTTGCTAGTGAACACTCTCTCATAAATATATTATCTTCATGATACTACTCTTAACTACTCTCCGGTTGGACACTCTAATCTATGGTAGAGCTATAACAGCACACCTCAAAGTAAGCCTTTCCCATCTAGATAACCCCACACTATCACGTTGAGCACTAGATAGTTCCAACAAACACCACAATTTCATAAATACATCCAACTCCAAATATAACTCATAACAAGTATAATCTCTAGCCTAAGTGTCACCATGGTGTGCACGTTGTCACTTTCACACACATGGGGACAGCCAAAGATCTATTAAAGCACTTGAGTAGCAAGGTAGATATACTATACTACAAAGCTCATGACCACAACATGATCACGCATAGAGAGAGAGATGAACACATAGCTACCGGTAGAACCCTTAGCCTCGAGAGAGAACTACTCCCTCATCATCATGGGAATCAACAATGGTGATAGAGATGGTGGTGGAGATCGATGGAGATGGCTCCGGGGGCACTTCCCTGTCCTGGCAGGGTGCCGGAATAGAGACTTTCTGTCCCCCGAATCTCCCCTTCGGTGGCGGTGGCGCTGCGGAACTTTTCGTGGCTAGAGGCTTGATTATTTAGGATTTCCGCATTAGGAGGCATCTTATAGGCGAAAAGGCAAGGTCAGTGGGCGGCCAAGGGGACCACACCACCTGGTGGCGTGGCCAGGGCTAGCCCGCACCACCACATGGTGTGGCCGTCCTGTGGCCCATCTCCGTCTCGTCTTCTGGCTCCGTGAGTCATCCGGTAAAATATCAACTTTGGCTTTTGTCCCGTCCAATTCCGAGAATATTCATTTTCTGACTTCCTAGAACCAAAAACAGCAGGGTGCCGGAACAGAGGCTTTCTGTCCCCCGAATCTCCCCTTCGGTGGCGGTGGTGTTGTGGAACTTTTCGTGGCTGGAGGCTTGATTATTTAGGGTTTCCGCATTGGGAGGCATCTTATAGGTGAAGAGGCAAGGTCGGTGGGCGTCCAGGGGGCCCACACCACCTGGTGGCGCGGCCAGGGCTAGCCCGCGCCACCACATGGTGTGGCTGCCTTGTGGCCCCTCTCCGTCTCATCTTCTGGCTCCGTGAGTCTTTCGGTAAAATATCAACTTTGGCTTTTGTCCCGTCCAATTCCAAGAATATTTATTTTCTGACTTCCTGGAACCAAAATAGCGAAAAAGCAGGCACACAACGTGGCATCTTGTTAATAGGTTAGTCCAAGAAATCATATGAAAAGTACTCCAAAGTGTGGACAAAACATAAGAAAGTAGATAAAACCAAGCATGGAACATCAAAAATTATAGATACATTTGCAATGTATCAGCTTACAGCCGATGAAGAATCAAGATAAAGGCCCAAAGAAACAACCGATAGAGACTGTAATTGTACTAGGAAGGAAGAAAGAAAGACCGACATCGAGTTGGTGTTGTAATCATGTAACCTATCCGCATACAGCTTTGAGACCCGACCTATTATATATAGGGCGGGAGAAGCCTAGGAAGAACACCGAACAATCCCCAAGCGCTTTGTAATAGAGCGATTACTCTTAATATTCAGGCAACTTTGATTTATTGTTTCCTGACTTTCGATGAAATCCCCAGCATTCTGTTTTCCGCAAAACCTTAAGTCCTTCATAGACATTGCCGAGATCTCCCCTCGACAGTTAGTGTTCACTTTGAAGGGCAGAATTTCATCAAACTTATTATAATTTTATGACATGTCTATCTTGTCCTCCACTCCCACGATGTTTCTTTTCCCTGAAAGAACTATGTGGCGCTTTAGCTCATCGTATGATGTATTTGTTTCCTTATTTTTTCTTATTTTTGGTTTGGTAGACAAGTCCTTCACATAGAAAACCTGAGCCACATCATTGGCTAGGATGAATGGTACGTTTGTGTACCCAAGATTGTTGAGATCCACTTTTGTCACTCCATACTTCTTGTCTACCTGAATCCCGCCTCCTGTTAGCTTGACCCATTTGCACCGAAACAAAGGGACCTTAAAAGAAGGTCCATAGTCAAATTCCCATATCTCCTCTATGTAACCATAATATGTGTCCTTTTTCCCATTATTGTTTGTTGCATCAATGCGGACGCCACTGTTTTGGTTGGTGCTTTTTTTATGTTGGGCGATCATGTAAAATGTATTTCCATTTATCTCGTACCCTTAGAAAGTCAATACAGTCGAAGATGGTGTCCTGGCCAACAAGTACAGATGATCTCCAACATTGGTGTTATTTATAAGATGTGTTTGCAACCAACCGCCGAAAGTCACCATGTGTGCACGTGTAGTCGATTCGTTAGACTCCCCTGGTATTTGGAGCATAGAATATTCTTGTGTTCATTGATATACGAAGCCACCAAGGTGGAACTTTGTAGAACTGTGTAGTATGCTTGAGTGAAATAATGACCGTCTCTACTTATTATTGCTTTCTTTCCTAGCGTGCCTTTTCCACTCGGTCTCCCCCTATGCCGCGATTGAGGAACACCCATTAGCTTAAGATCAGGAATAAAGTCAACATAGAACTCAATGACCTCCTCTGTTCCATAGCCCTTAGAGATGCTTCCTTTTATCCTATCATAGTTATGAACATATTTATTTAGGGTTTTCTATTTTCGTGCCCTAGGTTCGTTAGTTGTACTCAGTTTTCCCCAGCCGCTTAGTGTTTCTTCATTTTCCCCCTTCCTCTATTCTGAAACCCTCACAGGCGCTCGGACGAGGGGATGCCGTCAGGTCAAAGGCTTGACCATTACATGCTGACAGGTGGGACCGTGTTGGGGCGGGTCATGTGTTGAGCGTTACGTTACGTCGCCTCGACTGTTACATGCTGACATGTGGGGCCAAGATACACGACGGACCAGCCATCCATCTCTCGCTGATTATGGGGGATGTGTTGTGGGACCGTGTGCGGCGCGTTTGGTGGTTACGTGCGCCCCATCGCCTAAATTGGAAGTTTTCTTATTTTGTTATTTTTATGATTGGCAATTATAAGAGTGCCTTTTCCCCTCTCTCTCTCGCTAACAGTTGTGTTTTTTTTTGCCCAAAAAAGTAGCGAATCTAGAGCAGCTTCTCTCTTTATTCATTGTTCCTTTTGGCCCTCGTTTTCCCCCAATCTGGTAGCAAATCTAGAATAGCAAATCTAACCAGCACCATAAATAAAGTCAGTAAATAGAGCAGATGTAGATAAAGCAACTAATATAGGTTATATAGTATGGTACTTAACGAGGTTTAACAATTAGGCTGCTCACTAGCAGCAGCAGACAAGTTCAACATAGACAAGACACAAGAAGTTGCTTTACAGCCGCAGTAGCACAAGATTAGTGGCCCCTCATGGCCTCCGCCTCCTCCCTCTGGCGTCTCCTCCACTTCTTGCTTCTCAGTTCCTTGACCTTGGGCACCTTGGGCTTGATCGGGGGCATGCGACCCTCCTCGATAGCCACCTTCTAGAGGTTGCGGAGGTGAAGGCCGAGCACCTGGTGCTTGGCTCTAAAGCCATAGACGTTCACAGACTCGCTGTAGGTCCTCACGTCCTCGGCATGCTTCACGAGGGAGTTGAAGTCGGTGGCGCTGAGCCTCCTGGTGGTGCAGAAGGGGCAACTGTAGACGTCGCCGGCGAAGAAGTTGTTGTACTGGCCGGACTTCAGCCTCCTCAGCATATGATGAGTTTTGGTGTCCTTGGACTCGTCATCGCTGTAGACATTGCTGCTATCCTCCTGTTGGAAAAAACAGTAGAGTGCAATAAGGACATGATTAAGATACTTTGATTATCAGGATTGATTATTTGCATAAATTAACCGATTGAGATACCCTGATTATTCCCCAAATCTCAAACCAAATCGAATACTTATCCCAACTACGAATAGGGGGATTCAAATACGAACAGGGGGATTCATCGAAATACGAGATCTAACACAAGAGGATTAGCTACTGTAAAAATACGAACAACCAAACCCTAATAACATACGATCTAGCATCCAACGATGGGAATGGGGGAAGAACAAGGGAAGGGGAGAAAACCCTGGTTACCTCCAACCATGGGTCGACGATGTTGGTGTCATAGGGGTTCTCGGGCCTTATGTAATCAACCTCCACGTAGGGGTCCCAGTCGAGCGGGATCTGGCCGAGACTGGTGGGGGCCTCCTCACCGGCGGCTACAATGGATGAGGGGACGGGGACGGAGGCTGCCTTTGATGCTTGGACGGGGCATTGTACGGGGACCTCCTCGCCAGTGGCCTTGGAGGTGCTGATGGCCACCGCGTCGTTCTTCTCCATCCCCGGCATTGTTGGGGTTTTCTTGGGGGTTTGCAGAAGGTGATGGGACGGTGGAGAAAGTTGAGTGAGCGAGTGAGTGATGAGTGAGAGTGAGGAGGCCTCTATTAAAGGAGAAGGGAAGCAACGTTTCGTTGCACCACTATGCACCGCATAACCGCGTACGCTACTGCACCATGCACGGCCACACGTGTCCGCAACTGCCCCGTGCACCGCACATGCGTACCGTGAGTCATGTTTTCCCCCTCATGTCTAACCCTGGCGACTTAGTTGTGCTCAGTTTTTCCCTCGAGTGTAACACTAGCAGTTTGATTGTACTCAGTTTTACCCTCTAGTACTAACACTGCTATGTGCAATATACTCAATTTTATCCTCTAGTGGTTGGTCAACATAGAGTCAACAAATGGGTTTTAGCTAGCTAATTGAGTCATTTTATGCACAACAAATTTAAAAAGATTAAAACACAATGGCATCTATCTAGGAAGTCTTATTATGTGACCTGCCACCATAAGAAATGTATATAAATCAAGTTTTAACCTAAATCACCACTTCTCAAATCACCTACTATCTATGAAGGTTCATGGCTTTCTACTTAATCCTCTTCCCAAAACATCCCTCCCCAAAACATAGTTGTCTAAATGAGGCAATAATTGTCAAACTGGTGTATATTTGAATTGCAAATAGTTTGATGTATGCCAAGATATATCTTATTGTATAAAAGACACATTTTCCATTTTTTAAATCTCTTTCTATTTTGTTTTTGAATCCCTTTGTCAGTCTTGCCCTTGGTTTTTAAGTTCTACTCAGCTTTGCCCTTGGTTCTTAAGTTCTACTCAGTGTTCCCCTCTCGTAGTCACAATCTCTCACACATGTGCTCATCTTCGCTGCTACGCTCTGATTGGTTGAGACAGTTGTCACACAGATCGTGCCTACCAACCGTTGATCCTCTGTGATCTAGAGGATAAGATAACCCCTATATCTGTCGGGGGCACCCCTCTATCCATGCAAAATAACGAGTTTGTCACCGGTACTTTAACTCCATAAACAAATAAACTTGAATATAATTTGAAGGGAACATGTTCAAAGGTGTATAATTTGTGCATTTCATTCCACTATATGAAAATGATAATCTCTCAAGATTTTCTTCACAACATTATCACGTATTAAATGCGATTTCAAAGAGTTCAAATGTGTATAATTTTCATATATGCAAGTTTATATATTACATGCAACTCTATGAAAATGGGGGGATAAAATGATAATCTCTCAAAATTTTGCTAGCACATCATTATCTCGTTATTAAGTGCGAGTTCACAGTGTTCAAAGGTTTAAATTTTTCGTATACGTAAGTTTATGCATTATATTTCACTCCATGAAAATGATAATTGATCAGGATTTTATTAGCACAATATTATCATGTCCTAAGTGTGATTTCAAAGAGTACAAAGGTGTATAATTTTCACACATGTCAGTTTATGCATTACATTCCGCTATATGAAAATGATAACCTCTCAAGATTTTCTTAGCACAACATTATCACGTATTAAGTGCGATTTAAAAGAGTTCAAAGGTGTATAATTTTCATATATGCAAGTGTATGCATTACATTCCACTCTATAAAAATAATAATATCTCAAGATTTTCTTAGCACAACATTATCACGTATTAAGTACAATTTCAAAGAGTTCAAAGGTGTATAAACTTCGTATATGCAAGTTTATGCATTATATTCCACCCTATGAAAATGGGAGGAAAAATAATAATCTCTCAAAATTTTGTTAGCACATCATTATCACGTATTAAGTGCGATTTAAAAGTTTTCAAAGGTTTATAATTTTTGCATATGCAAGTTTGTGCATTACATTCTACTCTATAAAAATGATAATCTCTCAAGATTTTCTTAGCACAACATTATCACATATTAAGTGCGATTTTAAAGAGTTCAAAGGTGTATAATTTTTGTATACGCAAGTTAATGCATTATATTTCACTCCATGAAAATGATAAATGATTAGAATTTTATTAGCACAACATTATCAATATCCTAAGTGCGATTTCAAAGAGTTCAAAGGTGTATAATTTTCGTATATGCATTATATTTTACTATATGAAAATGAAGCTAGACAAAGGGCCGCCATCACCAGAGAAGAAGAAGAAAGGGGAGGCAACGACACGGGCGCGGGCGCGGGGCTGGCTCAGGGTCCTATCTTGCAACGCCAACCTAGATAAGTTGTGGGTTCGGTGCTCACGTGGATAAGTTGTGGGTCCGGCGCTCACGTGGATAAGCTGTGGGTCCGATGCTGATCTGGATAAGTGGAGAGAGGTGTCCACTACGGGAACCGACTGAACACGGCCCCACTTGTCAGCATGTAACGTCAAAGGTACACTACGGGACCCGACAGAACGCGACCCTACTCGTTAGCACATAACGGCGAGGGTCCACTACGGGACCCGACTGAACGCGGCCCCACTTATCAGCACGTAACAGCAAGACTGACGGATATTGAGTTTTCTGACCGTGTGAGAGTTTCGTACAAGGAGTGGCCAAAAGGGAGGAAAAGTTAAGCGGCTGGGGAAAACTGAGTACAACTAACGAACCGAGAGTACGAAAATAGAAATCCCATTTATTTAAGACTCCCATGAACCTCTCAAAGGGAACATATTTTGTAGAAATACATGACCAAGAATGGCAACATCTTCGACTAGGTGAACTAGGAGATGCGTCATAATATTGAAGAATGATGGTGAGAACACCAACTCAAAACTAACAAGACATTAAACCACATCATTCTGTAACCTTGGTAGACTATCTAGATTGATTACCTTCTGAGTAATTGCATCGATGAATGCACATATATAGCTTCACAATGGGTACTCCAATATTTTTCGGTAGAAGCCCCCTCAATGCAACCGGAAGCAATTCTATCATAATCATGTGGCAGTCATGAGACTTTAGGTTTTGGAATTTTTTTTCTCTACCGTATTTATTATTCCCTTTATATTTAGCGAGAAGCCAGACGGACCTTAATACTGTTCAAGCATTCAAAAATATTTCCTTTTTTTTTGGTAAGAGTGTACCTGGAAGGACCTTGATACTTCTCTGGATGCATGCCATCTCGTTCGTTCATACGTTGTTGGTCCTGCCTTAATTTCGGTGTATCTTTTGACTTCCCATACACGCTCAAGAATCCTAGAAGGTTCACACAAAAATTCTTCGTCACATGTATCACGTTGATTGAAGAGCGGACGTCTAGGACTTCCCAATAGGGTAGCTCCCAAAATATAGATTTCTTCTTCCACATGGGCGCGTATCTGGTAGCGTCATTCGGAACAGATTGACCGACAGGGCCCTTTCTAAAGATTACTTTTAGATCCTTGACCATACCAAATACGTAATCCTAGTATGAGGGACGGGTTTATTTCGGTGATCTGTCTCACCTTTGAAATGCTTGCCTTTCTTACTTATGATATGCTTGGTCGTAAGAAATCGATGATTCCCCAGATACACAACCTTTTTACATTTATGCAAATATGTATCTCCAGTCTCATCTAAACAGTGTGTGCATCCATTGTATCATTTTTTGTCTGTCCTAAAAGGTTACTAAGATCAGGACAATCATTGATGGTAACAATAAGCAATGCTCGTAGGTCAAATTCCTCATGTTTGTGCTCATCTCACACATATACATCTTGTCCGTGTCACAACTATAAAATTTCTTCAACTAATGGTCTTAGGTACACATCAATGTCGTTGCCGGGCTGCTTCGGTCCTTGGATGAAAAATAACATCATAATGAACTTCCGCTTCATGCATGATTCAAGCAAAGCTACTGTAGTAGTAGCTACCCCAGCCCTATTGTTGCCAGCTGTGTACACGTCCTGAAGCTCACATGGGTCACTTTTATTCAGGAGCTCTATAGCTTATTGCCGCAGCGAATTCCGAACACCTTCTTCACCATATTTCTTGTGAAAACCATCATGTTCTTGCGTGTTTTATACTCCCGCAGATTTAGATTAGTGTTCAATGCAATATAATCTATCAACCCACTAGGAATCCTGAATAGCGACATCTAAATAAGTTCTAAACGCACTCTTCACAGCAATAACTGCTCGCTTTTCAGGATTAAGACCATTAGCCAAGGTTCGCAAATGCTTCGCAGATAGGCGTTTTTTTGCCATCTATGTCTTCACCATATCCTCCTACACAACATCAAACACGAAAACAAAACTCAGTGAAGCAAAACTAATTAACAATGTACCACCTGCATTGAAGCAAAAAATCTAAAAATAGATAGATGCATTGTAGCAAAAACAAAAACTAAGGACAAATCTGCCTAGAAAAGCTAATGAAATAATTAAAAGGAGAGGACACATGCATAATGTAGCAAAACTAGTTGAATGGGGCACCACATCGAGCAACATTGTAGCAAAATCAATCAAAATTCAACCAAAGATTGCTTACAGATTTAGTTGTTGCAGGAATAAAACCTAGCAAATTAACATATTCAGGACAGACACTAGAATAACAATCCTACCGAGCACAAAATATACAGGAAACATCACGAAGGGGAACGCGGCAAAAATGGAGAAAAAAATGCTAAAACCCTATCTGGCGGAGACGGAGATGAACTCACCACCATGGCTAAGGCCGCGCCGATTATCTTCCCCTTCCGACCGGTCTTCTTCTTCAATGGCTCCATCCGCGATTTTTGCCCTGCACCACACGGTGGCTACCTAGGGTTAGAGAATTGGAGACTAAATCGCGCATGCGGGGCTGGGAGAGAAGTCGGAGGTGAGAAGAGAGCGAGAGAAACCGGAAGATCTAACCGCCGGCTGCAACATCCCCGGAAGCAGCACTCGCCGTCGACGAGCGGCCTCGCTCCACGGTCACCTCCGTCTCCGCCTCGACACCGAGCGCCGCAGTAACTGCGCGAATGCAGCACGGACGGGCACGCGGGATTTCAGCATACTTCGAGGAGGTTCAGGAGCGGGTCGACGTGGCGCGCGCGAAAAGCTTGGATCGTGTCCGACCGAACAGCCAGCGAGTAGGATGACGGGACGACACGATCGTCCCGGGAAACACATCATTTTCCTTTACCGGGTAGTCGGTACTCGGTAAAACAGGTTACCTGGCGGTGGGTTCTGGACTCCTCTAGCCACAATCATATCATGCGTCGGTGTGAGTAGATCCTAGTTTCCTTTCTCGCTCTGGCCACATAGGCAGGCAAAGTCCGGTTGCAATCTTGCGAAAGCGGCATCAGTTTGCACGAAAGACTGATGGGAAGACTGTACCTGGTCCAGTTCTGAAGCGTCGGTTTCTCGCCATTCCTCTTCCGTCGCGATAGAACTCGGAGGCTGCGCAAACCACGGCGCCATGTCGCCGGCTAATTCATGACGCTAACCACCGTCGCCAGCGCGGAGTGCGACGTTGCGCCTGGTCATGGCCGAAATCCGGTAGGAACCACGGCGTTTTTTTAGCAAGTTTAGGCGCGCGTTCCCAAACCAGGATTGGGACTCTGTCCACGCCACGCCACTCACCTGACTACGGAGGCGCCGCTGCGCGTCTGAGCGAGGTGCGATCTGCCTCGTCGACGTCACGACCCGCACACCACGGCCACCACGTGTCGGCGTGAAGCACGCCGCTGCGGCTATAAAATGCGGCCCCAGTCCCGACCAGCACCATCACAGTTCGCTCTCTGCTTTCTCCCTCAATCTCTCTAGCTAGCACACCAAGTTGTTCTCGTGGGTAGCCATGGCTCATTGGTGGGTTTGTGGAGTCCTCTCGCTCCTGGCGGTGGCCGCGGCCGCGGCCGCTGCGGAGGGGAATACGGAGCCGCTGATTCGGCTGCCGGCGCACAAGGGGCTTGACGCTGCAGCTGCCCCTGCCCCTACCCCGGCGGCGGCGGGGGAGGAGGAAGGGCTCACGAGGTGGGCCATGCTCGTTGCGGGCTCCAACGGTTACGACAACTACCGGCACCAGGTGAGAGTGAGACTCCTTCGACAGCTTCGGATGCGAGTAGGATTGTACAGGCTTTTGCGAGCTGAAGTTGAAAACTTTTTGGTCAAAATGTCCCCCTTTCATGTGCACGTTTATTACGCTCTGTTGGGTAATTCGAATCCGAGGATGTTTGAATCTCGCTACTGGGACAAAAAATTAGCTTGGGTGAGGACCAATTGGCATACACTCTTCGTAGATTATGGTCATAATAACTCATAATGACTCAATGCTGCTCTGTGTATACAAATTTGATAGCAAGTGCTTGGTCAAAATTCCATCACTGAACAATTTTATGGGTTCTTACTCATTGTTGTGGTGTTCTTGATGCACAACAGGCCGATGTGTGCCACGCCTACCAGATTCTGAAGAGGGGAGGACTGAAGGAGGAGAACATTGTGGTGTTCATGTACGACGATATCGCCCACAATTCCGAAAACCCAAGACATGGAGTAATCATCAACCATCCTAAAGGCAAAGACGTTTATGCTGGTGTTCCGAAGGTATTACCTAGCTCTGTTCCCTTTAATTTTAGTTTCAAACAAGAGTGTGCACGTAATTTAATTTCATGCCTTAAAATTGATTGCACTTTTTAATCAGAGAATGGTTGGTACCTTTAGTGTTGTGGCCTGGATTGGATGTATGAATGCATGGTGTTGTATTCCTACTAGATTGATCAACTTGACATGCATTACAGGACTACACTGGTGACCAGGTCACCACTAAAAACTTCTTTGCGGTCCTCATGGGCAACAAAACTGCGGTTACTGGAGGGAGTAAGAAGGTGATAAACAGCAAACCAAACGATCACATCTTCATCTATTACGCGGATCATGGGGGTGCTGGTGTTCTTGGTGCATACTCTCACATAAACCTTGTTATTTAGCTGATTTCTTGTGTGTAACTTGGCTAACCTTAGCAAGTTTGTAGGTATGCCCAACTTGCCATATCTTTATGCTGGTGACTTCATCAAGGTGTTAAAAGAAAAGCATGCTTCCAAGAGCTATTCAAAAATGGTAGTATAATACTCCCTCCGTCCCAAAATAAGTGACGTGAGTTTGTCTAGATTCGGATGTATCTAGACACGTTTTAGTTATAGATATATGTGAATCTAGACAAACCCAAGTCACTTATTTTGGGACGGAGGGAGTATTTCATTCTTTCTCTTTTCCCCTAAAAATTTGTTTAGTTTTTAATCTGAAACAGTACTGTTGGAGTCTATATGTAACTCAAACTACAATCTTGGCAGGTTATTTATATTGAAGCCTGTGAAAGTGGCAGTATTTTCGAGGGAATAATGCCACACGATCTTAATATTTATGTTACAACCGCAGCAAACCCAGTCGAAAGTAGTTATGGAGCATACTGCCCTGGGATGAATCCACCACCTCCTGATGAATTCGATACCTGTTTGGGTGATGTCTACAGTGTTTCTTGGATGGAAGACAGGTAAGCGTCATTTGAAAAATCTTATGCTTGGTGCCTGTTTTATAAACCTGCTTTCTTTTTTACAGCTGTCAAAAGTATGTCTGTAAGGCTTAGTTTATTCATGTTTTTAGTCTACTCTTGAATGTGATATGGTAGAATGATTTATATTACAAATATTTGGTATGGTCATGTTTGGAATAATTCCAATGCAGAAACTTTTTTGTGATTGCTAACCTGCTCTGTTTTACTTTCGTTCTTCCTCAGCTCTTGTATGTACAAGAAATTTATATCTTCAGATTGATTTCCAGATCCTATCCAAAGGAGTTCATACTTTATCACCCTTTCAAGTCATGATTTTGTATTTTGTTATTGTTAACGAAGTATTATCACACTAGAAGGCACAACATGAGTGCTTTTTAGTACAGTCATTACCAACCTGACTAACACAATAAATAATTTATAAGTCACGCTGCACTTGCAAATGTAAGTAGCAAAGATAGGCTTGGGAAGTATCAGCTTCTAGAGCAATGTTCTTCTATCAGTTGTCTATAACCACGAGACTGCTGTTTTGAACCATTTGATCCTACTTTGCAGTGAAACTCACAACCTAAAGAAGGAAACAATCAAGGATCAGTACGATGTGGTAAGTCTCGAGTACCCTTTCTTCATTCTGGTAGTGGCATCTATTCACTACTTTCTTGGGCAGGTTAAGAAGAGAACTTCAAGCTCAGATAAGGTCAATCCGGGTTCTCATGTCATGGAGTATGGGGACAAGACATTCAAGGATGAGAAGCTTTTCCTTTATCAAGGTTTTGATCCTACAAATGCCAACAAGACAGACAAACTTCTTTTGCCCAGCCTGGAGGGTGCAATCAATCAAAGAGATGCGGATATTCTTTTCATGTGGAAGAGGGTAAATTCCATCTGTTTCTTTCAGTTTCAGTTAGTCCAGCTATATCCTGTCTACTTCATATATTCTCTGTTATTTGTCATAAGGAGTAACCCATCACCTTGGACACTTACTTCTGTGGTCACTGCATGTAGAACCAAGCGTTGCCACTTGAAACAATGCATCTTTCTTTGTTATGACTCATGAACTCCTACAGATACTGCAATGGTACACAGGATTTAGTGGTTCTTAAATATTGAAATTTGGTTCCTTAGGATATTATAAATAGAATATAGAAACTGTAGAGAGGAGGAAATATTTGGAATGATTTTGTAAGTAAAATCAATTAACCTGTTCTGTAAATTCATCCTCAGCATTGAAGAAAACGAATAGTTTTATAATTCGCATTGAACGGCCAGAGTATTTGGTCGACTAATGATTAACTAGAAGCCTCATGAACGGGATTATGGACGTCTTTGAAATTATAGGAGGCTGGCCTTATAAGCTTCTAAATGCATGGTGTTTAGAAGATATGGCGACACTATACTAACTTTCAGCTCAAGCTCGTGTTGCCCCATGACAGGCTCAATTTCGGCACATCAAAGTTGTCTGCTAATGTATGTTTTTGCTTTCAGTATGAACGGTTAAATGAGGGGTCAGAAGAGAAGCTGAGGGTTCTGAGGGAGATCAGAGAAACCGTGGTACACAGGAAGCATCTGGACAGCAGCATCGATTTCATCGGGAAGCTTGTCTTTGGATTTGAAAAGGGTCCTTCCACGCTTGAGGCTCCTAGAAGCCCTGGCCAACCGGTAGTCGACGACTGGGATTGTTTGAAGAGGATGGTGAGTGTAATATTTTTTTTTTTTGAAAGTAATAATTTATTATTTAAATCCCACAAATATTGCATTCACCATTTACCAGCTTTCTTTCTGTTCCCTGATAAACTTACTCTCCTACTGATGCCCATCGTCAGGTGCGTGTTTTCGAATCCCACTGCGGAACACTGACCCAGTATGGCATGAAGCACATGAGGGCGTTCGCAAACCTCTGCAACAACGGCGTCTCCGAGGCCGAGATGAAGGAGGCGAGCACGAGCGCCTGCGACGGTTACAGCTCGGCGAAGTGGAGCCCGCTGGCTCTAGGCCACAGCGCCTGATCCGGCCGCTCGCTGCAGTACATGGGAGCAATAGGGAATGAGTGCTCCAGAGGTTCCTAGACCTCGTACGTGCACATACTACATACACACGTAACGTAGCATACCACTGATACAAGAAAGAAGAAACCACGCAACAGCGCGTCGTCACCTGTGTGTGTTGGTTTAATCAGTAGCTTATGATCATGCATGTGCCTTTGTACATCAACTTTGACTGAATCAATTGAAAGGCAATGATGGTGACACGAGTTTATGAATGTTTCTGCATGACAATGCCCTCTGATTTGGTGACGATGATGAACGGGTGGGAAGTTCAGTGGACCAAAACTGATTGCCAGTAGTAAGGCCATGATCCTACTACAGGCAGCCCTACCAAAGATCACTTGCATAATCCATATCTCTTTTGCAAGTCAGTTCGGTCTAGCGCCATTATGTACGCAAGGATCGAAGCTTCTTCCAGGAGCCAACCTGAGTAAATTAACCTGCAATGAGACACCAATTTTCAGTAGCATGGAAGAACAATAATGTCGGTCAGATACCAAGAAAGGTGTTCTATCTCCAAGTAGAGTGGGGATTAATTACTTACATGATTTCCTGAGGAAGGAGATGAAGACCACGATGAGCGCCAGCCCTGCCAAGATGCCGATTATTATCGCCACGGTCCGCCCGACGTCATCTTGCGAATAATCTTATCACCAAAAGTGGAACCAAACAAAAAAGATCAGAATAAGCACATACTAGTACTACAACAAAGCGCTAGATGCGCACTCTCTGACTCAGAGTGTGGCTCCTTTTAGGTTCTGTTTATCGGGAATATATTCAGCAAGGGAGTGGTTGGGGCTGGACGGCGGCTGCCGCCGGCAAAGGTCCGTCCCACGATGCGCGTGGCTAGCGCGGCCGCCGCACATACGGCCGCAGTCCTACCTACGCTACACCCCGATAAGCTTAGAGACAGGAATGTTGTTTAGTGGATCGCTTTGTTTGATACTAGGGTATATGCAGTGTACACCTAGCTCTCGGCTTAGCCAGTTAATGTCACTTCAGACATCTTAATTGAGCGGTCCCCTTGAAAGGCAGAGATGATTAGCATATCTTAGGGGGACATGACTGGATCGTCAATCGTGTCCTTGGTTGGAACTTGTTAGCAGCTGCTATGGCTGACCAAGTGTACAAGTGATGATTACAGGCTTTGGTGCCCTCTGCAGTTGAGTGACTGCTCTCCTGTCCCTTTCTCTTGTGCTAATCGGGTGACACATATTTGATCTATTGGCAGCTAAGTTTCTACTACTAGCTTAGACAAGTGGACGTGTGATAAGGCCATCCCCATAGTGCAAGCCCATGAAGAGAAAAGGCTGTCAGTGGACATATTCCGCATGTTCTCTGTCATGGACTTGACTTTGGTAAGTTTACCCATTCCTTACCGGAATCGATTCCCACAAGTGCAACGATCTACCTAGCTGCAACTTGCAGCTAGGAATCGCAGATGAGCAATTCCTGAAGATGTGGCCGAGTGTGGCGATTTGGCTCTCGGGATCTCAAGGGGTGGCCTTTAATTTTTAAGAATAAATTGAAAAATGATATTTATAATTAGTTAGGAAACTAAAATATGTCTACATGAGTACTAAATTTTTTGTGAATTTTTTCTCAATATTTTTTAGGTTTCAAAATGAAAATTCTTAGTTAAAAAAACTCGAAGTAGCCCGGCAGTTTCTTTGGTTATTCGTTGCCTCAGTACGTTACAGAGAACTATTCGAACGCAGGAGCTAGCGGAAGAAGGTTCATGCATGACGGGTGGTAACGCGTACAGTCGCGTAATCGTACGTACCTTGTGACGGTCGGAAGTAGTATCCGCTGGCCCAGTACCTGACGTAGCACTGCGCGAGGTGCACGTCGGCGGCGAGCGCGGTGCCGCAGGTGCCCTTGAGCTGCCCGACCGCCTGCGTCAGGCACGCCGTGCAGTCGGCGGCGGCGAGGTCGCCCAGGCACTGCGACACCCCCTGCACGCTCCCGGAGCTGCCCGTCCTGTACCCGTTCGCCGCCACGGCGCCCTGCACCAGCGCGCCCAGCACGGCGTCCCGGCTCCCGAGGAACCCCGCGTCGGCGCTGGTGCTGGCGCTGCACTTGCGGTACACCATGGCGGTATCTTGCTGGCCCACGAAGCTCTTGCTGTCGTAGCGCACGTAGCAGCCCTCCAGCTGCAGCGACGCCGCGTAGGCGCCCGGGCACACCTGGTTGAGCTGCGCCAGCGCGTCGCGCACGCAGGACGCGCAGTCGCCGTTGCCCAGGTCGCCGCGGCACTGGTACAGGCCGTACGCAGCCGCCGCCGGGTTGTCTCCGGTGGTCGTCCCGTTGTTTCCGGCCGTGAAGCTGCTGTAGGCGGCGGTGGGGGACGCGGTGGTGATGGAGGTGAGGACCGACTTGAGGTTGGCCTCGAAGGCGCTGCCCGGGTCGTACCTTGACGGCGAGCACCCCGCGTAGATGAACGTGTCGGTGTCCGCCTCCGTGACCGTCGCGCCGAGGCAGAGCACGAGCAGGACGATGGCGGCGACCCACTTGGAGCAGAGGTGGTTGCGAAGGCGCTGCATGGCTGAGGCTGACGAGAACGAAGTGCACATGCGCGCGCGCGTGTTTGTTGTTTGCAGAGTTCTTGGCGGGGCTGTGGCGGATGATTTTCGGAGTCTCTGTCTGGGGAGTGACGAGAAGGTGATTGGGAGGACGCTGAATAAATGCAGAGGCTTTGGTTAAGCTAGGAGCGAGGATTTGTGGTGTAGGCGTCTCCCGATTTATATACGTCGACTCAGACAGTCGACACGATGACGACGTACGGTGCCTCCTTGAGTATTTGTGAAGAAGATGGGACTGGCTACTCTGGTCTGATCCCTTGGATAACTAGGCTCTGTTCCTCCAAATTAAGCGGCATCAGGCTTGACTAGACAAGACCGAGGGCAGGGAAACGCTCGTTTTCGTTCTGCTTACCGGCCAGCTGGGGATAAGATAGCAGTATGGCTCTCCTCTGTATATACTAGGTAGAAAACGCGGCTTGCCGCTCGCTTGCCCGCTTCGCGGGCAACACGACATAAATAATTATTTTGGAAGAAAATGTAGCAAGGATAGTATACAAAGACACTTTTATTAGACCGAGAGTTATTTTATATGATAAATAGAAGATAACGATGTTTTAGAGTCGACCTTACAACGAAAGAGGAAAATTTAAAGGAACCACGCTTTACAATCGGAATTTAAGAATCAACCACAGAAGGAATAGTTAAAAATGTAGGTGCAACATATAAAATCCACAGCGAAAGTACGATTCTTGGAGGATTATCAGATGCAAACTAACGATGATTAGATGATAAATGCAGTTGTTTATACAAACTTTAGATAACACATATCTAAGAACAAAGGTAGATTATAAAGTCTGATGGTTTAACAAGAACAAAAGAAATGTGGTGTGATTACAGAGCAGACACATTGAACTGCCCATACATGATCTAGAGAAACGACTTCTAAGATCATAGGCAGAACAGAAGCCTGATAGCTTAACCAGAAGTAAGAACAGGGTAGTGATATTGTATATGTCTTAAGTTACATAAATAGAATCCTTTCTACGCCTGGCAGTCCTAGAGAGTTGGTTTTCAAGACCAGTACAGAGCAGCCGCAGGATAATGTCAAGGAGATAATACTATAGGGTGGTGAGAACGTGTTTCTGCTCGGTTGTAGTGACAGAGCACGACCCGGTTACAAAAAAAGAGACACGGTACATGCTTTGCTTAGTATAAGCAGAATATTATCATGTTAAGAGATGAGCAGCATACATATTACCTCACACGTTGAAGATCTAGTGCTAATTCTATGGGAACAGTTTCTTTCGAAGGGCACGGCGAAGCGGTGTTTTTTCTTTCGTCCTCTCCAAGCTATGTCGCAAGGCATAAATGGCAGGGAAAGATCAAAAATATGTCTAAAGATTGACTAACTTGACCCAGAAATATGCAGTAACAGTTCTACTAATAGCCTAGGAACGTTACCTGGTAGATGCTTCTGTAGTGCTAGCGGGAGATGTGGATTGGTCACTTTTAGTCGAGATGTACTAACGTGTGTGATAAAGGAAGGGATATGAGATATGATACTATCCATAAAAATAACAAACTTAAACTATTCTGTAAAATTTACCCTTACCGGTATGCGAGCTTTTGCCTGATTGGTTGTAACGACAGTCCCTGACATTGTAGATAATTGCTCTTGCAGAGCAAATGCACGAGCGTAGGTTGCGGAGGACCAGAAGAGAAAGAAATCATACATGACAGGCTGTGCGAAGAAACCACAACTAATACTAAATTTCTTACTCAGACAACGGCTCAGCACCTGCAGCACAGACAATACACCTATGAGGAGAAAGTAAAGCCTCTGGCAATATCAGGAAAACGCAAGCGTATTCCAGCCAAACCATAGAAGCAAAAATAAGACAAACCCAACAATAGATCGCACCTAACAATCAATCACAGAAACCACACCTTGACAATAGCAATCCTCGGACTAAAGAAGCCAAGCCTCTGCAAGATAAGAAAGAAATAGATCAGGAACAGTCACAAATTCTCAAGACAGAAAGAACCAGACAACCTGATAAGAGACCTAAGCCATCCTTGGAGACGATACGGCCACAAACATGATTTTACAGGCCTAACAACCACCTTCTCGAGCTACGAACCACGCGAACAAAGATCCAGACCATGCAAGCGGCACCTCATCTAAAATTACAAGCAGACCCGGTAACATCTCAAGAGAGCAAATGGAGGCCACAAGTAAATAGCTGATCTAAATAAGCTCCTCAGGACCTAGACGAAAGACGAAACCAAGGGCCCAAAAAAACCACAGCAGGCTAAAAACCTAACCCGCATGAAAACCCAAACTAAGCATAACCCGAACAGGAAACCAAACAGACGGGGAAAGTTACAGTAACGCACATACCTGGTATAAGCAAAACCAGCAACGAAACAAATAAAGCATAACCCTGACCCAACCAAACCACACAAGGAAAATTACCACGAGAACAAGAATAGGTCATACCTGCCAACCAACCAACCAACAGACCACAGCCTGAAAGCAGCAATCCTCGTATCAAACAGACCGAATCCCTGCAAGATGAAGAAGAAGAAATAGATCAGGAACAGCTAGAATCTACCAGGACATAATCTATATCTAAAACTGAAACAAAAATCTGCTGGCAACTGCATGCAAGCAGCCACTCTATTAGCTAAACTGGAAGCTCCCTTGAGGAGGGCACAATATTCCCTTGAGGCCTGTAGCACCCTAGCAGAGCAACCAAAACCCGCATCTAAAACTAAAAGCAAAACCTGATGGCAGCCGCATGTAAAACCACAACCAAAATCTGCAGAATCCTAATAAAGCAAAGCAGAAAACATAAACAAGTAGGTGGTTAAAATGGGACTCTGCAAACCTCAATGAACACCAGACCAAGCACGTGACTGAATAAGAAGTAAAACAAGGGACATAGTAAAGTAGCAAATCACAGTAGTTCTGTTTGAATTAAAGATTAAGTTTTTTTTAGAAAGGGGATATCCATGGCCTATGCATCGATTTATGCATGCAGCTGTACTAAAATCAAGTGTTCGCGTGCTATGTACACACCGTGCGGTTTAAACACGGAAAATGCTTATAATGAAGCCTACCGTAGTACCGGTTTGGGAATATCAAACTGTGCTATTCTACCCTTACCTGAAATTCTAATGCCTCTATGTTACATGCTGGATATCAGGCACATCAATTGTGCTCCAGCATACCGCAGTGAGAAGGAGGTAATCAGTAACTATTTTATCCACATCATTTATATCTAATCAGATAGATGCCCTTCAAATGTGCCTAATGTTCAAACCGTAAACCGCTCTAAAATAATCACCCGGTAATTGCAGAAAACACGTGGTGTTAGATTTCTGAAATAATAACCGTTTGCTTGCATGTGCATTTTTATATCTAGAGTTCCTCTGTCAATTCTTGATGGAGTGCATCTACCAGTACTGCCGTGTCTTTTTTCCTATTCTAATACATATGGCAATGAACTATGTACTTGCAAACGCCTGTAAAAAATAATTTGATATGTGATCTGCACCAGAAAAAAGAGAATGGAGGACAAAACTGAGTACATTGTTTTTATGCGTGAAGTTTTCAGGATTTCTTAAAAGCAATATTACCAGATCTCTCTAAAACAGAATGGCTATAAATGACGAAGAATGTTTATAGTCAGATTGATACCTAAAACATATAGTAAGAATGACGCTCAATACAAGCATATAGATCGATCCATACAAGAATATTTATAGAATCTGCCTATAAACGACAACATATTTATGACTACCAATGACGTATCACTGATCACTTGTCTAAAGGTTCCAGATTGATACCTAAAATATATATGCCTGTATGAATCTCCCTGGCAAGTACTGGTGAGATAGCAATAACTGGGTTTCCAGCGCAAAGGCTATAAATAAGAGAGCATCTCAGAGATAACGTTCACTGATCATTTCTCTAAAGGTTCCGATACCTAAAATATACATGCTTGTATGAATCTCCCTGATAGGTACTGCCGTACTGGTGAGCTAGCACTAACTGAGAGAGCATCTCACTGATAACACACTAAAGGTTACAGCTTGATAAGGAAGAAATAGACCTAGACCTACCTAACTGGGGCACCTCTTTGTTGAAGTAAAACTTTCTGCACCAATAACTTATACCTAACTGGGGCATATTTATGCTTTTATGCAGATCATCAACTGTTTTTGCAAAGAAACCAATAGGAGTTTATATATATGGAGAAAAATAGTATGTTAGTACCTAATGGCTAACATAAATACATTTGATTCAGTATGCACATAATTAGTACTATATGGCTAACATGTATAGATTCAGATGTTTGGAAGAATCAGCTCTTCCAGAAGAGATGAATGATTTGATAAACTGAATACGGTCTTCCGGTAAAAATGTATACCTCTATTGCATCACACGAATTCTGAAACTTACCTAACAAATAATCTGAGTACCAATAATGTTGGGAGCTTTTAGAACAACCAAGCACAAAACATATATGAGCTCACCTGCCAAATCTACGATCTGTACTCATCAAGGATTAAATCTGGCGTTCACATGAATCACTGAAGATGTTCCGGAAGGAAGGGAACCAACTCACTAGGAAATCGGGGATGGCCTATGGCACCGATGCAGCGGAGAAGAGGAATTAATCTATAGTACCATGTCCAGCAGAACGTGTGACACAACTCTTCCAGCTCCTCCACATCTCTATATGTTCCACTCTCTTGTCCTTAAATAGTACATAGAGTAATCCTAGTTAGGATTTTCATAGAACACCTTACGAGCACAAATAAAAACAGATACGTATGTGTGTTTCAAACGAAGATGAGATTTCATGTCAGCTTCAAGCAGGGAGAGAAGCCCCACCGGCATTAGCAACCACCTGGAAAGTAGATGGTGGGTTACTGCATGGTCATTGGTCAGAAAATGTGACCCGGGAATTCTGATTTGGAGAGGAATGGGGTTACATGCAGTGAATCGGAGCATACTACGTCTGGTCATTTCACATATGTAAAAACTAACAGGAAAATAGCAAAGAACAAGCAATTCATGACTAGCAAGTTAGGTGGTTCTATTGTCTAGAAAACAATCTACCAAATTGTAGTCTGTACCACTCCTTCGCAAGCCTAAGCCGCCACAAGAGATAAATGGGGGGAGAGAACCTGTAGGTGGAATAGGTGTTGTCCAGGTCGAAGAGGAGGATGGGATCGAGCTCCCCGCGGCGGCGCTGGATGCACAACTCGAGAAGGCCGCGTCTGACCAAGCTGTGGTGGCGCGGATGGGCCCACGCCCGCCGCTGCCACACTGAGAAGAGGCCATCGCCGCCCTAACAATACCACGACCAACGCCTGCTGCTTGGTGAACCCTAGACCGGTGAGGCCCGGCCTACCGCCTCTGCTCCGAGCAAGGCAGGGACGATGCAGCCTTGTTCCCTCCTCGTCCTCCACCATGCCGCCATGCCAAGATATCGGCGAGACCCTCCTGTCTGATCCTCGCGGGCTCTGCTCGATCCGTCGCCCCGCCGGCTCCATTCCCCTCCTGGACGCTCGTCGAGAGCTTCCCTGGTCATCTCCGCCACCGACTAGCAGCCATGGGGGCTAGGGTTTTGAGGAGGGAAGGATGTGGAAGAAGGGAGAGCACGGGAGTGGGTGGCGGCTAGGGCCGACCCTGCCTCCTCTCCATAGCCAAGCGCGGGACGGTTTTGCCCCTGGCCATCCAACGAAAACACGGGGTAGCCACCGCGCTTCTCTCTGATTCCCTCTCTCACATAGCGCCACGTACACTCCGTCTCCGACAAGCGGGCCAGGCGAGACGCAGGCCCTCAAATCAGTGGAAAAGCAGGGATGAATGCCGGTGCGGGTAGAAACGCGAAGGCGAGGTGGACGGCTAGGATCGCTTTGTCAACTCAATCCGATGGCCAGGAGGGCACATGGCCTCTAAAAGCTCCCTTGGGGGGCTAGAATATTACTTCTTGATGACATGAGAGTGACCCGGCCGGTTCGACTATTTCGTCGTGTGATTCGAAGATGAACGGTGCCGTTTCGACGAGTGCTACCGGTTTAAAAGGTGATCGCGATCCGATGACTGGCGTGACGTTCCTCGGTGCTTCTACACCAACGGTATGGGGAGAGTTTTGGCATGATCGTGCTGCTGAGCACCTGCTGCTTCCAAGGCACACGACGAGCACCGTGCCAGCACAGCCGTAGTAGTACAGGCATGAATTCGGCGGATGCATGCTTCAGCAGCAAGCCGGCATCTGGCAATAATGGCAGTGCGTGCTCCAAGCCTACGGCAGCAGGCCGGCGCCCAGGACTCGATCGATCGATCGGATCGGATCACCAGACCTGGTTACCTTTCTCTCGGCCGGAGGGCCACCGGGGAAGGCTGGATTCCTCGAGATAAAGAGCGCGAGGAGCTCCTGCGTAGCGCGGCGAGGATATTCAGGCGCGAAACAGCTGGATCGACGACTCGACACCGGCGGCGGACAACGGCCGTGCCCGCCTTTCGAGCGCACCGCTCGGTTCCTGAACGTTCGTATCGTAGGGCACCTACGTGCTGCAGCCATGCGCTCTGAGACACGCGAATTCGGGACTCGTTTCGGGGCTTCCGCGTCGCCTCGCGCTCGGCTCGTACGCAGCCGCCATACTCGCGCACAGTGATATGAGATGATGTTGCCGTCCTGACGTCCTCAGCGTGCCGCCCGACGAGATGCAGCTGTAGGTGCAACCCGGCGACGCTTCGTCAGTCGGCTCAGGAATGGGGCCTGGTCGTTTCGGTCTGTCCAGTGATCGGTCTCGCGAGCACCGGTCGAGCGAGCTGCCACACCCTGGACCTGGTCGGTCGTACTGTTGGTTGGCAGAGCACGTCCGTCTTCAGATGTTGATGGAACTGAAGGATGCTGCATGATTTCGAGATGCCTACCTGAATTGTTGCACTGCTGTTCTTCCGTGGGCTATATAGGGTGTGTCTATATGACATATCTTACGTAGCAGTCGGCTGATCGTTCCGCCTTCCCAAGGTGACTCTAGTTTTTGTTTCAGCCCTTTCTATCCCAAGATCCTGGTTTGTCTTGTTGGACTTTTTTTTTAGGAAAACGAAATTGTTCCCCCGGGGATCGATCCGTTTGATCTCCGGGTCGCTTTCGCTCCAGTGCAACGGGGTGGGCCCCACGTACGTCTGCCTCTTCCCACACGATGTCTCTTCCGCACGATGCCTCCTCTTCTGCACGATGCCTCTTCGATCGGAGCGAGAAGAGTACATCACCCACCGATCCTGCCCACCGGAGCACGCTGCCGCTGCTGTCACCGCCGGACTAGGTACTCGTCGCCGCCGGATCGTCCCACCGGAGCTGGCAACTGCCGCCGCCGGACTAGGCCACCGCCACCGTAGTAGGCACCCGCGCCACCGCCATAGCAGGCACCCACCGCCGCCGGAGCAGGAAGTCACCTCCGCCGTCGGACTAGGCTGCACCACCGAAGCAGGCACCCGCCGCCTTTCCGCCATGGCCGGTCCTGTCGCGCGTGCTGCATGTGCCGCAGGCGTCGAGGACGATGTGGCCGCCTACGCAGAGACCTAGGATGTAGAAGATTGCCATGGCCTCGCTCGGGCGAAGTTGCTTAATTGCGCGCCGGCGTTGCTACCCAAGGGCACCGGGGCTGCTACGTATGGCGTCGATGTTTGCTACATGGAGTTGTCAGCGGTGCTACGCACGGGCATCGGTGGTGCTACAATTAGCGTCGTGTTTTGCTACATGCGGCCGATGTTTTAGCTACAGACGGCCATTATCGTTGCTATCGACAGTCGACGGATTTGCTACCGACAGGGCGGGGAATTTTCAAGTTGGGGATTTTTTTGCTACAGCCGCAGGATTTGCTACATACATATATATTTTTTGCTCTAACTTTTGTATGTTTTTAAAACTTTTGCTACAAGATGACAGACGATAGTCTCTGGAGAAGTCATTTTGCTAGGTAGCAACTTTTTTGCTGCAAGGTCTCCGGCGATGTCTCCGGCGATGTCTGATTTTTTGCTAAATTTGCTAATATTTTTTGCTACACATGTTTTCTGTTTTTTGCTATAATAGCACAAATATTTTGCTACAAAGTCTCCGGCGAGACCTCCTGGTGAAAGTCTTCGGCGATATCTCCGGCGAAGTTAGTTTTGCTACGCTAGGACTTTTTTTACTACATGGTCGCCGGCGAGGTCCAGTCTGTATTTGTATTTTGGCTGAATCGCTTTTTGCTACATGTAGCAAAGCGGGACTATATGTAGAAAAAGCGAGACCGTTTGTAGCAAAAGCGGGATGAAATGATGAAAATTAGATCTGACCATCGATCTGCTCAAATCGGATGGCTGGGGTTCCATCCTCGGGGAACGCCTAGCACTGTCCTTTTTTTATCTTATTGGGCTTTTCTTTTTTTTATCTAACGCTCAGCTAGCTCACATCAACCGGTGTGGACGTAATACCGGCATCATAAAAAATCTAAGTGTAGAGAGTCAGCTGCTACTTGAGTTTGTCCCAATGCAGGATTTGTTGGTTCTATTCAAGAATGCTAGCTAGTTTCCACTTTCTCCTGTCATTCGGATGCCACTGTGATGGAGAGATGGAGTACCAAGGCTTCACCTTCTTGGTTGCAGCTGCCACAAGTAGAGGTAGAAGAAGCACCTGAAGAAGATGGTTATGGATTGTAGCCTTTTGGAGATGGTAGTTCTTGTACAGCTCACACAGTAGTTGTAGTTGTAGATTGTAGCTTTTTGGAGATGGTAATAGATGGTAGTAGTCGTTGCAGATGGAGAGTAGGTCTCCTTATGGAGATGGTTAGTTTTAGTTGCAGATCATCTTTTGTAGATGACAGTACTAGTATAGTTTCATTTTGGAAAGTAGCTATGGCTATGTAATGGTATATATGAATCAAGAAGATGGAATTGAATTTTGGCAGCTGTATATACACTGAATATGACAACATTTGGCTACTGTATGTGCACTCAAATTTGACAACATTTAATTTGTAACACACAAGTGATAATATTTGAAATGTAATTTGAGAGCACATACACAAGTGCCAAAATTTAACACTGCCATCTCTGACAATAAGTGAACTGGAATATGCCTAAGGGGAAAAAACTGAATCAGAAAATGGTCACTGCCATCTCACTAAACTTGTCCATCTACACATTCTCCACCTTGTTCACCTCTCTTTCTATTACCCTATAAGAACCATTTTATTCTTCCATCATTTGGCACTACTTCTGGGAAAACATCAGATATATGGATTGTCTCTCTTCTTGGATTTCTTGGAATTTGCAGTCCAAAAGAAGATTGACTAGCTGCTTGACTAGCTGGTTGAGAACTTGACTGTCCACCTGCTGGGCATGATTTCATTTTATTAGGTGGAACAAAAGGCCTTTGGGCAGGAGCTAGGTGCAGGGCAGGAGCTTCTTTGATATTTTTAACCCATAATTTACTATGCTTGTTTGAATTGTGTACTGATACATTGCAAATGTATTTATAATTTTTGATGCTCCATGCTTGGTTTTATCTACTTTCTTGTGTTTTGTCCACACTTTGGAGTACTTTTCATATGATTTCTTGAACTAACCTATTAACAAGAGCCACAGTGCCAGCTGCCTGTTTTCTGCTGTTTTTGGTTCCAGGAAAATGAGAAAATGAATATTCTCGAAATTGGAAGGGACAAAAGCCAAAGTGCCTATTTTTTCGGAAGACATCTGAAGCCAGAATACGAGACGAAGAAGGGCTGGGGCGGCCACCACACGGCGTCAGGCTGGCCAAGCCCAAGGTGTGTGGTCTAGCCGACCCCAGCACCCCTCGGCCTCTCCTTCCGCCTATATATTGCCCTCGGGACCAAAACCCTAGGTACCCGATCAAAAATCCACGAAAGAGTCTGTAGCCGCCGTCCTCTTCATCCCTAGATCGGGAGGGATCTGAAGCTCTTCCTGGCACCCTGCCGGAGAGGGAAATTCATCCTGGAGGCCCTCTTCATCATCATGCAAGCCTCCGGTGTGATACGTGAGTAGTTCATCTCTGGACTACGGGTCTATGTAGTAGCTAGATGGCTGGTTCTCCTCCTTTGTGCTTTCATGTTTAGATCTTGTGAGCTTCGTTCATGATCAAGATCATCTATTTTTGATTCTGCATGTTGTGTTTGCGGGGATCCGATGGATATTGAGATGCTATTTCAGATTGATTATTGATTCTATCATGTCTTTGTTATTTGTGATCTTGCATGCTTTTCATTGTTAGTAGCTATCTTGGCCAAGTAGATGCTAGCAACTCCAAGAGTTAGTATTTATGCTCGATAGTGGGTTCATGCCTCTGGTAATCTGGGGAAGTGACCGAAATTTCTAAGGTACTAGATGTGCTGTTGCTACTAGGGAGAAAACAGCAATCCTTTGTTCATAGAACAATCGTATTATTTACTTTACACGCAATTCGTAAAGCAATAATCTGTTGCTTGCAACTTAATACTGGAGGGGGTTCGGATGATAACCTGAAGGTGGATTATTAGTCATAGATACAGTTGGATGGCGGTCTATGTATAATGTTGTAATGCTCAATCAAGTTCCAAAGGAGTCAAGATGATTAGTATATGCATGTATTGCTTTCTTGTTGTTTGTCAATTGCCTCGCTATAATTTGTTCACCCAGCATGTTATCTATCTTAATGAGAGCCACCTCTAGTGAACTATGGACCCCGGTCCTTTTTTTTACTTACAATCTACAAACTGTTTACTGCTTTATGTTTAATTTCTGCAAACTATTACTTCCTTCCATTCGATACGTTTAATCCTTTGTTTTTAGCAAAACCGGTGAGATTGACAACCTCATCACAAGTTGGGGGCAAAGTTCTGTGGTTGTGTTGTGCAGGTCTCCATGTTGCTACTAGCACCGGTAGTGTGCGTTGCCAAGGCTCAGCTAGCAACACCTTTGGGGTGTTTCCTTGCTCCTACTGGTTCGATTAAACCTTGGTTTCGTACTGAGGAAAAACTTACTGCTGTTCTCATCATACCTTCCTCTTGGGGTTCCCCAACGAGCTCGATATATTTTGGGCCATCATGTACTATCATGGAAATCATGTCCAACTTCAAACCCTTGCACCTTAACACTCTCATCATACACTCTATGTTTTGTCTTCCTTGTTCTCACATTTTCATCACTATATTTGTCATATGACAATTCATCTTCAGTGCCAAAGCAATCACTTTCATCTTCTTGCTCTACGTTAAGATTTTCTAGAACAATGAATTCTTATGAGACTCTGGTTGCTTTCTGCTCTTCCTCTTCAAACATTTGTCTCTTCACTCTCTTCTTCAGTTCTTGTGCTTATTTTCTGTAACAAATGGTATCTTCATCTTCACCACTGTTATCATCACTATCTACTTCATGAACATCATCGTAGTCACTGTCTAAACTGTCTACACCATCTTGTCCTTTCACGTATCTCTTGTATGTCCTTCCTTTACCCTACATTCTTGCCCTCACAACAGGCAATTTACTTGCTACATTTGGATGAAGTTGCTAGTGCTCTTGGTGCCATAATGGGTGTTGCTCATGCTCAAGTTCCTGCTGCTCTAGGTGCCATAATGGGTGCTGCTCATGCTCAAGTTGCTGCTGCTCTTGGTGCTTCTCATGCTCAGCTTGGTAATCAAATGTAAATTCTTCCTCCTTTTCATCTGAACTGGTTACATGTGGGTGTCTTGCAAAGATGTTAACAATACCATCAGCTTCTCTTGTCACATACATAGTCATACTACTCACACTTGTATTGACATCAAGACTGCACAAGAAATTATTCTCCTTCTTAATTAGTCTCCAACTCAAACTTATCTCTAGCAAATCTTCATCAAAAAGCACCAGACGAGTGCCTCTTCAAATCTGACAGAGTCGGCTTTGTAATGGGCACCGTTGACATGGCACTCCTTCCCCCGATGTACTTATGTTCCATATTAATGTATTCCAACTTCCCATGATAACGGAAACGAACACACAACGAATCCATCTTACAAAAAGGAACAAGAAAAATGAAAAGTTTAGCAATGCAAGCTATAGTATGCAGTAGTAGCAACCGTACCATACCAAGAGTAGCATATCAATTTAACTAAATTTAGCATCAATTAACTGAATTTTTGTCCACAAACTGAATTATGCAACAGTAGCACACCAAATTAACCTAAATTCAACTATAACTGCTATAAATCTTGCCATCTATCTGCATCCAACCAAAAAGGTGATTTTTCCCATTCTTATCTACAAACATCAAACCTACTGATTTTTCTCGATTTTCTCAATTCTGAAGGAAGCACGATGCCAGATGCAGAGCAAGAGTTCGAGGACCTAACCTGCTTATCAGCGCCACAGTCCAATCACCAGATCATGCCACCGATCAACCGTCGTCGACACCGTCTAGGATGTAACGGTCGCCGCCGTTCAGATGAGGATGAGGCGCGGTTGCAGGGGAGGGTACAGAGGGTGAGCGGCGTATGCAGAGGATATGAGAGTACAAATGGTGGAGGGAGAGAGGAGGAGGGCGACCTCGACGCCGCCGTCGCGAGAGAGGAGGACGCGGGCCGACGCTTCTCAATCAGTGTCTCTACCATGTGTCGATCAGGTCCATCTTGACCACAGTGCGCCACCATGTACTAAACCGGTGTCCGCGTGGCAAAAGCGACTCTCTAAACTGCTGTTAGGGTGTGTGTGGGGGGGGGGAGGGGGGGACGAGGATTTGTGTGGTTTGAGGTACGTGGGGTGTAATTTGCCTCACTTGATACATAAGGGGGGCTATCGACCCAAACCCAATACGTGTGGGGGGTGATCTGTACTTCTTTCTCTCCAAATTAAGCAGCATCAGGCTTGACTAGACAAGACCGAGGACAGGGAACGCTCGTTTTCGTGCTTACAGTTACTGGCCAGCTGGGGATAAGATAGCAGCATGGTTGTGTATGACATGAGAGTGGCCCGGTGGCGTGCGACTATTTCGTCAAGTGATTCGAAGATGAACGGTGCCGTTTCGACGAGTGCAGTGGTGTGATGTCTCGATGTCTGGCTACCGGTTTAAAGGCGATCGTGATCCGATGACTGGCGCGACGTTCCTCGGTGGTTCTACAGCAACGGTATGGGGGGAGTTTGGGCATGATCGTGCCAGTGAAGCACCTGCTGCTTGCTTCGAAGGCTGATTTCGTCCGTGTTACGCGCGACACGACACGAGCACCGGTACGTACCTGCGTCCATGATTGGTGCCGCCGTGCCAGTACGGCCGTACAGGCATGTATTCGGCGGATGCTTCAGCAGCGACCAGCGAGGTGGCATCTGGCAATGGCAGCACGTGCTCCAAGCCTACGGCAGCAGGCCGGCCAGGGCTACGATCGATCGTATCACCGAACTTGGCTCTGCTTTTCTCTCGGCCGGAGGGAATCCGGCGGCCACCGGGGAAGGCTGGATTCCTCGAGATAAAGAGCACGAGGAGCCTAAAAGCTCCGGCGGTAGGGCGGCGAGGATATTCAGGCGCGCAACAGCTGGGTCGACAACTCGACACCGGGCGGGGGACAACGACCGTGCCCGCCTTTCGAGGGCGCCACTCGGTTCCTGGACCTTCGTATCGTAGGCCCCCGGCGCACCTACGCGCTGCAGCGAACGCCCCAACTGTAACACACACCGCGGCCACGCGCTCGGGGACACGCGAATTCGGGGCTCGTTTCGCGTCGCCTCGCGCTCGGCCCGTACGCAGGCGCCATACTTGCGCACAGTGATTTGATGACGATGATGCCGTCCTCGCGTGCCGCCCAACGAGACGAGGTGCAGGTGCAGCTGTAGGTGCAGGCCGGCGATGCTTCGTCTGTCTCAGTCGGTTCAGGAATGGGGCCTGCTTGTTTCGGTCTGTCAATTTGATCGGTTTCGCCTCGGAGTACCGATCAAGCGGGCTGCCACACCTGGTCGGTCGGTCGTATTGTTAGTTGGCACGTCCGTCTCCAGACGTTGATGCAACTGACGGAAAGGAAAGGCTGCTGCATGATGTCGAGATGCCTTGCCTCAACAGTTGCACTGATGTCGGAACTTTTTTTTTTTTTTGAGTCGTGATGTCGGAAGTTTTCGAGTCTTCAGAGTGCAACTGCTGTTCTTCCGTGGGCCATAAACTACAGTACAGAGTTATCGCAGGCTTTTCTTCCCCATGGACTGAAACAGGCTTCATGCATGACTGATGGGCTATGCCTACCAGTTTGGGCTCGTAGAACGTGGTCAAACTGAGGCCTCGAACGCCCATCTCCAGGAGGATATCGGTCCATGAAGCCTGGTTTCTCAGACCTGGCACGGTAGTTTTAAAGTCTAAACCATCAAGCTTTTTCTTTTGGCAGGTTCCATCTTTCTTCTCCTGTGCTTCAGTTTAGTCCACATCAGCAGCAGCAGCAGCAGTAGCGATTACTTGCCGACCGTGTCGTACGAATCATACCAGTCGACAGAGCAGCCGTGAAACATCAGCGAGACCAGGCAAATTTCTCTCGCGCCAGCACAGCATACACGAGATCACGATTTAAAAAGATGCAGATGCTGTATAAGGTTCCTCCCTCTGCCCAACTTCAGCTCGAGCACTTAGGACTCTTAGGTTTTTGTTCATATTTTGCCGACGGAACATGCAGTACTTGTTTCTTAAGGGACAGGGACGCTCTTCTTATTATTAGACGGAAGGCTCGAAGAGCCCGGCCATTGTTATCTTGCGACGAAAGACAAAGTGTACAAAATCGCTGTTCCAGTAGGTGCGAGCTTTTGTCATTTTCCAGTATGGGTTGCACAATGCTACCGGGATATTCCTACCTCATAGTAAAAGTGACCAAGCATTTCTTGCTTGTGCACTTCAAGAGCTCGAGTAATCAAGTGGCACTGCAAGACCTTGTGTATATTCTTGTCTCGGTCACTCTCTCCTACTCCCTTCGTTTCAAAATATAATTTTAGCTTTGTAAAAAAAGTGTATCTAGACCCCTTTTAGTGCGTAGGTTCATTTCAAACCTAAATGAAAAAATGGTCTAGCACAGTTCTTTCACAAAGCTAAACATCTTATATTTTAAGACGGAGGGAGTACATGACATCAGACTGAATATATCGTGGTAAGAGGCCGACTTCAACCAACATTTTTTTAAAATAAGACAAAATATTTGTTATTTTTGTTGATAGAGAAGGAAAATCAGAGTCTTGTTAACGTCGTACGAGCACCTGTAGATCTACCGAGCAACTAAGCAATCACATCATGGTGACGACACCGAGATTTCTTAACAGAGTTCGAAAAATCGTATACTCTGGTGGGAGGGGGGCATGACTACGGGCACTCATCCCCATTGATACGGCTACACTGGCCGCCTTGGTCGTCGGCACAAGGCGCTGGCTCCCCTCATGTGCCTGCTGCTATCAAGTTATCATAGGTTACAACCATGTGGTGTCCCCTCATTATATGAGAGGCCCGGGGATACATGTGTTTGACTCCAACACTACCCGTACCCTATCCACACATAGTAAAACACAAGTCTAAATGTAACCTAACTCGTACAGTAATATTCGACACAAACTCAACAAACTCCATCTTGGCTAACATTCTCCGCCACCTTGAAAGCATCCAAGCGTTGAACTTCCATGTACTCCGGACTTGTTTGTCTCCATAAGCTCCACTGCTACTCCCTGACTCCATGTGACTTCACCTGCAACTGTACTCCCTTCTTTCTGATTAACACTGTCACACACCGATCACTGATCTGTATGAAAGTGCTTCCAACTCAAAGGAATTTACGTCACCCTTGAATCACCCTGACTCAGATTCACAGTTGTCTCATCCTTTTCGGATAGCCTTCTGCATGTCCCACAGTTACAACACTCCGCCTCCTTCTGCATATCGTCACCTGCACATTTCCATGTGTACAGAACATCATAGAATATACGGCCATGTACTCTCTAAGCCTTTGACCTCAAGACTTTCCAAAACACTTTCTCGGATTCTCCATGGCTGAGTCTTGTCCATCACTTGACGTCAATCCCGATAGACACAATCACCAAATTGAACCCAGTTCTCGCCAACACTGCTTGAGCACCCTTGTACATTAGCTAGACCACCAGTCCAACCTCTAGCGCATTGGTCCGTAGTTGCGTCATGTGCTTACCGCATGCCTTGTAGCTATCTCCGCGTCGAGCATCCCCAATCTTGGCCAAGATCTCCTGGGTGGCATACCCAAACCATCTCAAACCCCACTGTAGATCCATCAGTCATAACCGACCGATGCCGACTTCCATGCCTCCTTCGGACCACTGAGCTCCAGGCAGGACATACATGCTTCTTGCCATCCCGCTGATATAGGATTTCACTGGTTGAGCTCATTCGCTGCAACCCCTCCATCATTTGAGTGGGATCCTTCATCATACTCCAGCTCCACCTTCAATATGACTCCATGGTAGATGATCAGTCCACCCCGTGCCCTGTGGACTTCAAGTTTCCTAGTGTGCACTGTCTTTTATCAACTCCGTGTCATTGCATGTCGAAGCACGCATCCCTCAGGCAAGCAACACATGTTTCCACACCACAAAATTCGTACACCATCAGCCCTCACACTCGTACGTCAATGTCACCGATCTTCACCATATTCTGTTTTGAGATTCCAACATATCCTTAATGATTGCAAATTAAAATAAATACATCTTCAAAACCGAAAGTTTACATGGAGCAACGAGCAACAAGACCCTACTATGAGTAAGCTAGACGTTTTATTTTGCAACAAGGATTGGTATGTCACCTTCTCCCACCATATGTTGACGATCTCTCTTCGTCGCTTTCTGACCATTGTCCTCTCCACCTTGCTAATGATAATGGACCGTGATGACCAATATCCTTCCGCTTTGCGAATTTTTGGATCAAAATGCTGGTTTTCGTGGATGTAGTCAACAATGCTTGGAATGGAGATGGAAGTCCTAGCCACACCGAGCCATATCAAATCCTCTTCCATAAGCTCAAAATAACCGGACAAAAGTTGCGCCGTTGGAGAAAGTCACTTTTTCCGAAGCAAAAGTTGAGCTTCACATGCCCTTGGAAATCATATTACGATTAGATGTAGCTCAAGAAAGTAGAACTCTTAGTAGTGAAGAAGGATTTCTTTGATAAGACTGAAAAGAAGAGTCATCGGTTTGGTGGCTCTTGAAAAAACAAGGAAAGGCAAGCGTCGAGAATCAAAAACCTCGAGGAAGTGGGTGCAAATACGAGATATTTCCACCTCCGTATTAATGCAAGACGGCGGAACCACCTCTAAAACACAACAACGGATGGATCACGGAGCATGACCAAAAGAAATCCGTCATTCATGGGCACTTCAAAGAACATCATAAAGAAGGGACCTCTGCGCACCACAAACTTCAATTGGTCTTCAATTCCAATGCCACAATGTGACGTTGGTGGTCCTGATTTGCTTTTCACTTGATAGGAGGTCAAGGCCGCGGTGGAAATACTGCAAATGACAAAGCACATTGGTTTACGAGAGGGCCTTCGTTAAAGCTTGTTGGAACAATATCAAGGTGGACATCGTGGAGGTTGTCCACAATTATTTCTCAACTCTCCGCACCAACTCCAACCAACGTAACCATGGAGTGAATGACTGGATCAATCTACTCTGATCTATGCCCATGCTTTGGTCAAATCTATGTATGACTGAATCAATCTAGTCTAGTCTGATTCTATGCCTATGGTTTGGTCAATTCTAAATTCAGGCTTTAACTCCTTTTGACTATATACTCGCGCAGCTTCAGCCTTCAGGTGCTAACCAGCCTGGTCAGGCTACTAATCAGAGCAGGCTAGCATTGCACCGTACTAAGCCGGCGTATTCTGCGTGTCAGGAAGGAAAGATACGGCGTAGTTTGACTTGAGCAGCGTCGAGGACAACAACAAGAGTTAACTACGAGCACGCGTTGGCACCATCCTTTCCTTGTTGTTCTCTTCTACTCAATGGAGAAAGATACAATCTATGACCATGTACAAGTAGAACAGTCCAGATAAAGAAAACAGAAGGTACGGACAGGTACAGCTGCGCCTACGTAGCACATTATGCATAGGTCCTAACGAGGAATGTCTCGTATCTTGTGTACTTGCAATGATAGCTCTTCTAGCATCAGTTATCTAAGTATAACTTAGTTTATAAGTAATTCCTCCGATCTAAATTAGTTGGTTCGATTGTATCTAGATTCGGATGTATTTAGCACTAAAACAAATTATATTTGAATCTATATAAATCTAAGTCAACTAATTTCGATCCGAGGGAGTACTATAGTACCATTATTTTTTATTACGACTGAGGAGTTTTGCCGGGCTGCTGCTCCCTTTTCTTCTTGAACATACAGGTTTTCATTCACCTCGACACTTCCTCACCAGAGGAGAATAAAAGAGAGGAGGTAAGAGCATCTCAATCGGCACCTCCCAAAGAATGGCCGACAAGATTGCCGGCAGTGACTTTGACGGCTGGCATCCAAACTGTCGGCGCTTTGGGGAAGCTGCTCCACACCACGGACCCCCAACGATCAAGCCACAAATAAAAAGTAACACATAGTTCCATTCATACATAGGAATTGAAAATATTTACATAGAAATCCAAAAACAACTAGCGGTGCTACGGGCGGTGGCGCCTGGAGGTTCCCTCGCCAGGACGGATCTGCATTGGCTTTTTGAGGCCCCACTCATCTTCAAGAGAGAGGAAGATTGCCTTCTCTATCTCCAACTCCTTCCGAGCTCGGTCGAGGCTGGCACGCAGGGCCAGGTCACCGGGGTGTCACGGGAGGCACGCAAGCAGTCGACGTACGCGTTATGGAGTTCTTGCCGCCGAATGTGATGTGGATAGAAGACACGGTCAAGGACGTTGAACCCGAAGCGCTCGCCAGTGGTCCGGTTAACCCGAGCTTGGTACGACGACAATGGCATGCGGGGCCTTCGCTATTGCGGTGCCACACCGTCGCTATCCTCGCCGTTGTCGGAGAAGTTGTCATCGCTATCCTTGTTGTCTTCGGCGGAGCGGCGATCGGGTGGGTTGCGTGCAAGGGCGGAAGGAAGAGGACGGCCAGAGGATAGGTTGCGAGGGGTGCCGAGAGGAAGAGGGCGGCCAGGCATGGCTGTTTTTGGAGATGCGGTGTTGCGTCTCTACTCCGCGGGGCTCGCCCCTTTTTATAGCGGAGCAGCCACTCCAATAGGAAAGCCCATGCGAAGCGGCGAGAACCTACTGGGAACGGCGGGAACCAGCTAGAACAGGTGCGAAACAGCAATGAAACCGGTGAGAAACGGTGGCAGCGGAAGCCTTTCCTATCGTCTGGAGACAAGCCGTCACAGGCGGGCGTTTTTGGATGCTGGCAAGTGGCCCCACGCTGGGTTTCTAGCGGGACGTGCGTTGCCGCGCATTGCCAGTACCCATAGCCAAGTCCATAATTGCCAGCGGGTGTCGGACAGTTCATTGCATGACCCAAATGGACTGAGCTTCAGTGACTTGGTGTTATCAAGTCTCACCGTGACTTGGTGCTACCATCAACCATCCATCTCTGATTCAACGTATCAGATTGACTCTGATTCTGAGCTAAATAATTAAAACTACTCAAAAAAAAATTGAAAAAAATCTAGTAAAGTGTAACTATCTTGTTTTGAAACCTGCGAATATTTCATACCATTTGGATAAATAGTTTATGATTAAATAGCTTTTTACGTTTTCGAGCACTAGTTTAAACTAAATATATATTTAATCACAAACCTTTGATCCAAATGGAATGAAACTTCACACAAATCAAAAGATGCATGATTTACTAGAATTTTTTCAAAAAAATCCGAGTAGTTTTAATTATTGAGTTCAAAATCAGATTCAATCCAGTACGTTGGATCAAAGATGGATGACTAATGGTAGCACCAAGTCACGATGAGACTTGATAACACCAAGTCACTCAAGCTCACTCCGACCCAAACTGCCGACACCGTGAAGGCCTCCGGTGTGGGCCTTTTTTGGCCTCCAACACCAACTCAGTTGGGAGCGGGTTATGGCCTAGGGGCCGCCGGTGGATATGCTGTAATCCTACCAAAGGTAGTCGTTCTCGTCCATGCTTCCTGGCTCTATCGGTTTTAACTCAGGTTTCTTGGTCGTGCAGTTTTTTCTGAAGCAAACCCAGTTGTGCAGTGGGAACGCCAATATACTCTTTGTTTGTTATTTCTGCTCACGGGCCCCACGCCGAGAAACACCGTCGACATGAGAGCCAGGAGGAGGGATGAAAAGGAAACGGATGTGACCGTTCCATGAAGGCTCGTCACAAGCTTTGCCGAAAGAAAGCCGGACGATTTCGCGGGTCCATCTCTCGGCTTGCGTAGCCTAGTGGCGCAAGTGCCGCTCCGGGACGTCGATTGAAACTGAACGAACGCGTGAGGCGTCCGTTCTTTGCCCAACGGACAGGGCGGAATCGGAGGACGGAGCGCGAACGGGACCATCGTCCGTAGCAGGGGTGGGCAGAAAAACCGATAACCGAAAACCGAACCGGAAAAGACCGAGACCGAAACCGAATAGACCGAGACCGAAAGGACCGATAAAAAAATGGGTAGCAAATTTTGTAGACCGAATTTAGTTTGGTTAATTCGGTCATTAGTTCTTGGTAACCGAATGGACCGAACTGACCAAACTTTAGGTGAGAGTGGCCTAGTTTCAAAGCGCTAGTTGTCCATAACTATAGATTTATCTTCCTTGACTAAGCCAAAATTAGTATTATTAAATGTTAGTTTCTTCCAATTAATATGACTATATGAAGTGTATTTTAAAATGAAAATACAACTGAATAGTACCAAATGGTTTACCAAAAATTGTCCAACTTTTGTATTTAATAATATCTATCACACAATTCGGTCATGACCGAAACCGAAACCGAATTATCGGGTAACCGAATTTGTCGGTTAGTAAAAATAACAAGTAAATTTTGGTCTTTATTTTTTGAAGACCGATTTTAAAATAGACCGATATGCAAAGACCGAATTTTCGGTCATGACCGAACGCCCACCCCTAGTCCGTAGAATGCATGGACAGCGGCTGCCAGAGAGATGGAATTCCACCGGGAGCAGAAAGATGCTCGCGCGGGGCGGGGAGGAGTCGCTGTCGCGTCGCCGGAAGCCCGCGGCCGTGCTGCCGCAGCCATGCAGATGCACGGGGTGCCGGTAGTGCTAAATCGGAGCACACACAACGGTCGCGGCGCGAGCGGATGCACGGGAGTGACGCTGTGCGATCACGCCGACCGAGCTGGGCGAACTGTGGCATGGGTACAGCAGTAGTACTGGTGTGCAAAAGTGGCATGGCAATAGCAGCATGCTCCAACAGCCGGCCGAATCATGCGTGCGTGGCCAAGGAGGAGTACGGATGAGGCTGTACGGTTCGTACAGTGGTTGGTTGTACCGTTCCCACCTTCCTAGGTTTCGGGTAACTGATCAGTGGCACGGCTCCCCGTAATCCAAGTCAGTCAGAGGTAGAGTAGATATGCATGAATTGAATGGAGTTATTATTGCTCAAGAGAAATTTCTAAACAAATAGTAGTAGGAAGTCGCGGAGAACAGTCCACTGAAGCTGATAGTCCTAGTATTTCATACTCCTACTCGTGTTCATACCACGCGCTCTTGATTTGCGGTGATTTCTAGCGTGGATTTTACGGTGGTGGTGGTGAGTACAGTACTCCACCTCTCGATTCATCCGGAGAAGATAAGAAATCCATCTACCAGATTTGTTCTCCCCCCTCCGCCGCGAGGTGAAATTCAGGAACAGATAAACGCCCAAGAACTAGCTAGAGATTCAGAGATGAACAAATAAAGGCATCTCCACAAGTTAAAATGGAGAAGGAAGAATCAATTGTGAACAAAAACCAGCCCCTTTCTGATGGAAACACATATGTATGTACACCATGTCTCACCACCCGCCTCCACCACAAACGGGCGGAGGCGATTCAGATCAGGGCCGGGCCGGGCGGGGCCTCCTACGGTTTCTCCGATGATGCTACCTACCACCTGCCGAACCCCTTCTTCCCTGCGGCGGCGACGGCGGCGGCGCGCTCGAACCTGGCGACGGCGCAGGGGATGGTGATGCCGCCGGGGTGGTGGAAGCCGAACGCCTCCTCCGCCTCCCGCAGCAGCTCCCCGAACATGGGGTGGTTGAAGTACACCACCGGCACCACGTACCTCAGCGGCTCCCCGGGCCCGCCCCCGCCCACGTACACCGCCACCTGCCCCTTAGGCGTCTTCGCCGCCGCCGCCGCCGCCGCCGCCTCGCCGCTGCCGCCGAGCAACCGGGGATCGGGGTGGTCCCTCCTCCGCCCGAAGCTCAGCCGCCGCGCAAGGGACTGGCCCCAGCGCAGCACCGGCGCGAGCTCCTTCTTGGGGCTCCGCTGTTCCTCGCTCGGGCACGGCGTCGTGAGGCGGTGGTAGCCTCCGCGGCGCCGGCGCCGGCCGCAGAGCGCCCACCGCCAGGCGCTCAGCAGCTTCCGGCCCAGCCGGAACCCTCCGCGCGACCTCCGCGTCTTTAGCATCGCGGGACTTCCAACAAGAAATCACAGAAGGAAGGGCTGGATGAGGAGTTTGTTATTAATGGCAGGAGCCTGGACGCGAAAGGGAAGGAAGGGGAGACGCGGTGAGGTCGGGGAAACGAGTGTGATTAGGTTGGGAGGTTGACTGTTTTATAGGGCGTGCGAGGGAGCGAGCGAGTCAGCTGGAGTATTAAAAATCTGACGTTGGTTTCGTGTCGTTTTTCGATGGGTTCTTGTCGTCGTTTGGCTCTGGGCTTTTTGGCCACTGGCAGGATTCGTGATGAGAATACGTCTTGGATTTAACGAGTTTTCGGTGGCGAGGCGGCGTTTGTTCCGTAATGGCCACCGTGTCGTGCTACGGGCCTGGTCCACGATTTCTTCGGCTGGAGACAGAGGTCACCACACCCGTTCGGCTAAGATGATTTCTGCCACAATTACGAGAGAGGCTCACGTATTTTTTTGTTGTTGATTTTGCATGCTGACCGAATCTATCCTGTAGGTGCCCTAATCCATCTATAGTACTATCTATATCTATACTACAGGATATTAAACAAGCGAACATTATCTATATATCATGTAGTATTAAAACAAGCGAACCTTATCTTTCTTAGAAACACACCGTATGTGCACCCAGACAGATTAGTACCCACAAATTGTCCAACTCAACTAGATCTAACCGTTCAGATTAGTCTGATGGAATGACCTGGGTGCACTTAGCAATTAATTTCGACGGACTGTGCTCCGACGGACAGAGGAAAGTCAGTCCCGAGGAAACAGCAGAAAATAACTCTCTCCCACGATCATGACGATCGCTCCCCTGTCAATTTTCCTCCGCCCGCTGATAACGCTAGTGTAGAAGGGTAGAGAGGGATTTGCGAAATATGTTGGTTGTATTATTGAGTCTCATGGGCGAGTATATATATAGGCGTACAGGCATCATCTTGGAGTGCAAGACAAGACACGAGATCTATCTCTATCCTAGATTACCTAACCGTACACGTATACTCTAACATCCCCTCGTAGTCGTAGCGGTAGCGTCGTGAACAACTGGAACGTCGCGGATGGTCAGACTGGAGATAAACCGAAGTAGCATCCAGTAGGCTGACATCCTCCCGCAGTCCGAGCGGAAACGTCATGGACGGCGTCGCGTCGCGGTAGCTTGAACTGTAGAGGAAGCTGGTGATGCTCAAGCAAGGTGGTAGCCCTTGTACCGATGTCGAGGGAGCCGAGAGCGTGAGGCGGTGCCATGGTCGAGGTAGCCATGCGAGGGGTCGCCGTGGTCGATGTCGTGGCCAGGGATGCCGGTGTCGAGGTAGCCGCACGTGAAGCCGCATGCGTATAGTGCGCGAGGAGGATGACGAAGACGCATCAAGGCAGTCATCGAGGGTCTCGATGCCGAAGGCGATGCAGTCCGAGACGTCGAGGACGAGGTGCGGCCATAGTTTTGCCAGAACTAGGCGCACGTTGGGGACGAACGCACACTCCGTTTTTGCCAGAACCGAGTATGCAAAGAAGAAAACTCGTCGGTGACGCGGCCGAGGCAGTCGTCGAGGAGGAGGCGATGCCGAAGAAGACCATGTCGAAGCCGATGAAGACGAGGCGCCGATCTGAGCTTGCGAGACTCGGGAACACGTCGGGGACGAAGGCACTCCCGATGTTGCCAGTACCAGGCGTGCGGGGGCAGGGACCATCATGAACTTGTCGCCATGTAAAAAAGACTAGCAGAGGAAGCCTCCAAAGCGGGATCGGTTGATCAGACTGACGGTGCACCGTATGCGACATGGCGTGGACGACGCGTAGATCGGATTCGATGGCGGCGTTGTCGGTGAAGTCCCGAACGATGACGACGAAGAGGATCCAAGGGGGGTGATGACCCAGAAGTATAGGGGTGTATCGCAGTATTTTCGATAAGTAAGAGTGTCGAACCCAACGAGGAGCAGAAGGTGTTGATGTGTGGTATGGATCAGAAATTCTCTGTAAATACTTAGCAAACGGATTTTTACGGGTTTTTGATAATGCAAGTAAATAAAGTGCGAGTAAATAAAAGACAATAGAAATAAATGCAGCAAGTGGCCCAATCCTTTCTTTAGCAAAGGACAAGCCGGTTGTATTCCTTAAGGTGACCAAACGTTCTCGAGGACACACGGGAATATCGTCAAGTGCTTTCGCTTCATATAGTTGATTAATCTTTTTTTAGCTTGCTAAGTATTGTGTGGGTGAACCTGTGCTAATGTACCGACCTTCCTAAGACTAATACATACTTGTGATTATACCCTTGCAAGAATCCGCAAGTACAAGAAAGTAATTAAGGTAGAAACCTAACCACAACTTTAAACTCTAAGACCCTGACGTCCCTTGTGCAAAGGTTTCCTAACGGGGGTTCAGGTTTCTGTCACTCTGACAACCCATACGATTAGTAGCCAAATACACAATGCATTCCCCTAGGCCCATATAGGTGAAGTGTCATGTAGTCGATGTTCACATGACACCGCTAGAAGAAGTACACCACAACTTAATTAACAAACTATTGAATCTTTATCAACACAATTCCACTACTAACAATATGACTTCTCCCATATCCTCAAGAACTAAACAAACTACTCGCAAGACATCATATGGATCAAGATCAGAGATGATATAATGATGTATAACAATCTGAACATAACAATAATTCAATGGTTCACTCAACAGCATCAACTACAAGGAGTAATCAATACCAGGAAAGTTTTCCCCTAAGAACTATGCAAGATCCAACCCAATCGTTACAGCGGTATGAAGTGGTGATGATGGTGCTAGTGGAGATGATGGTGGTGATGATGATGATGATGATGATGATCCCGATGAAGTCCATCTTGATGGTGGTGTTGATGGCGGCGATCTCCCCTCTCCGGGAAGGAATTCCCCCGACAGAATTCTGTCTGCCAGAGAGATCTTTCTCTCTCGGTGTTTTCCGCCTCGCAGAGGCGGCGGAATCTTTCTGTGGTCGCTCCCCTGGTATTAGGTTTTCGTGGGGATAATATACGCTAGAGGGGAGAGCCTAGAGTGGGTTGCGGCACACCACCTCGTGGCGCCACTGGTGGCTCAAGGCCAGCGGTGGTGTGGGCCCCCTATGGCCCATCTCCACTTTCCCTTCTGGCAATCTTCGTCTTCTAAAAAAATAGGATTTTCCATGTATTTTCCCGGATTTTCTGATCTTCGTGAATTTTGCCTCCAAACAGCCCCTTTTCCATCAGAATCCTGACTGCAGCGGTCCATGCTCCAAAAGTCATCAACCATACAAAAACAGATGAAATAACATAAGTATCATATCTTAATATGAAATATATCAATAAATAACAGTAAATTATGATATAGAATAGTGATATAAAATGGACGTATCAGCTCCCTCAAGCTTAGGCTTCGCTTGTCCCCAAGCAAAACTGAGCTCAATAAACATGACCTCAGGTTTATGGAGTAAAGAGTCGATAAAAGAATACGGACAAGAAGCATCACATTTATCAATACATAGATTATAATAGCAGACAACTCGCCATTATATAACTTAACTTGCAATAGGTAAAGGAAACACAATAAAGATATATAAAGTAAATCACAATTGGTAATGGCAAACTTAGCTCTTGGTCGAAGAAAAGTTGACAATTTGCAGGGGTTCAAACATAATGGTTTCAAATGATAGCCTTTCAAAGTAGTATACTAAGATAGGAGCAAAGTGCAAAACAAGGAACATAAGAAACATGATTGAATAAATCGTCATATGAATGAATGAAACACAACAACACAAAATACTTGCTAAGATAGAAGGGGATAGGTTTACTGACTCAACTAAAAAGTAAAAGATAAGCCCTTCGCAGAGGGAAGCAGGGATCTCAAGTTTCATAAAGAGCTTCCAAAAATTATGGTACTTACTAGCTTTCAGCTCACATTGCCCCTATCATAAGCATCTTTAGGTAATTAAGGTTAAAGTGACACAACTAAGAAGATATGTTTGACAAGTTATATATATTAACAATGTATCATTGGGTTCGCAGCATAGAAAACAAAAAATTTACTATGATGGAAACTATACGCCAAGATCTATCTATTAGATACAAGCAACGGGTGGATATACATCCATAGAGAACTTACCTTCAAAGACAACAAGGCTTTGTTAACGAGTTGGAACTCATGGATGATGTAGTCGTACGCTTGTCGATCTCATGATCGTCTGGAAGTCCTAGCGCCGCAAATCAGCAGCGCATCCGTCCTCGCACACACGTTCAGGCCACCGAACAACCTCCACCTCCTCGCTCCAGCGAATCAGCGGAAGCAGCAACTCCTTCCAGTGCAATGCCTTCCGGAACATGTATCTAGCTAATCCGAGACCATGGGGGAATATATCTAAAGGGGGAGAGATATCCTTCACGAGGAGGTGTGCTTTGTGAGGGAGGAGAGGAGGCCCTTTTATAGGAGAGGGGGGGCTCCTCCCCTCTAATACATTGCAAATGTATCTATAATTTTTGATGTTCCATGCTCGGTTTTATCCACTTTCTTGTGTTTTGTCCACACTTTGGAGTACTTTTCATATGATTTCTTGGACTAACCTATTAACAAGAGCCACAGTGCCAGCTGCCTGTTTTCTGCTGTTTTTGGTTCCAGGAAAGTCAGAAAATGAATATTCTCGGAATTGGACGGGACAAAAGCCAAAGTGCTTATTTTTCTAGAAGACTCCAGGAGCCAGAATACGAGACGGAGGAGGGCTAGGGGCTGGCCACCCCCCCCCAGGCGCAGGCTGGGCTTGGACGCACCAGGGCATGGTGTGGTGGCCCCAGGCACCCCCTCGGTCTCCCTCTTCGCCTATAAGAAGCCTTCTGACCTAAAAACTTCGGGGGGTTCGCCGTTTTTCTAGAAAAAGTTCCGTAGCATCGCCACCACCGAAGGGGAGATTCGGGGGACAGAAAGTCTCTGTTCCGGCACCCTGCCGGGATGGGGAAGTGCCCCCGGAGCCATCTCCATCGATCTCCACCATCATCTCCATCGACCATCCATGTTTCCCCCATCTATGAGTGAGTAATCCCCACTGTAGGCTATGGGGATGGTAGGGATTGGATGAGATCGTTCATGTAACGGCATCAGATTGTTAGGGCATGGTGCCTAGTATCTTTTATTAGTGCTTTATGACTTTGTTGCGACTTGTTGTGCTTAATGCTTGTCACTAGGGCCTGAGTGCCGTGATTCTAGATCTGAACATGTTATTGATTCATTATGATAGTATTGTTTCTGGTCTTATCTACAAGTTGTATATACACGTTGTTGTCCGGAACCTATGGCCCCGGCGATGTAAATCGTGATAACCGGAAGGGAATGACTTTGATGTGAGGATCACATGTGTTCACGGAGTGTTAATACTTTGCTCCGGTGCTCTATTAAAAGGAGCACCTTAATTGCCAGTAGTTCCCTAGAGGTCCTGCTGCAAACGGGTTGTCAGGACAAAAGATGTTGTGCAAGTTCTCATTGCGAGCACGTATGACTATATATGTAACATATGCCTAGGATTGTCTAGTACTTGGATGCTTTATCTTATTTATCTGCAATTGCCCTATGTTCTGATTGCTATGTGGATTGTCTTGTCCATGCAATGCCCGTCTATCCATCCCTATGCCTACCGCACTCGAATCCCACTGTTTATTGCTTTTGTTACTACTATCTTTGCTTTACTACTGCAAAACTGTTGCTACTGATAAACTGCTATGAGCAAGATTGTTTCCAGGTGCAGCTGAATTGACAACTCAGTTGTTAAGGCTTATAAATATTCTTTCGCTTCCCTTGTGTCGAATCAATAAATTGGGTTTCACTTCCCTCGAAAATACTGTGATACACCCCTATGCTTGTGGGTCATCAAGACTATTTTCTGGCGCCGTTGCCGGGAAGCATAGCTTTATTTATCAAGTCCACTTGGATTTACTATTGTTCAAGCTAAGTTTATTTTCTCCTTGTTTGTTTCTTTCTTTATTGAAAATACAAAAAAATGTGTTCCTACTCTAGTTGTTATTTTCGTTGGTCTGTTATTGTCTTGCTTTATCATGCTTGCTGTCGATGGTTGATTTCTTTGAAACTGAAGCTTATTGGTAAGGTGGGTTCACGGAAGATCAAAAATATTATTATAAGGAACACCGCTTGTCACAAAAGGGAAACGCTTATGGAAACAAATTGATAGATTGTATACCATTGCTAAAAACGTGTGCTCTACTTATAATGTTACTTATTGCTGTGATGAATCTCGTTGTAGAAGAGGTATAAACACCTCCATTTTCAATGTGAGTATAGTGATAATGATACCATATCTTCCTATGCTAAAGGAATTTATGATTTTTATGATGCAGAACAAATTGAAGAATTTATTGCTTGGAAGGGTGCTTTTGAACTTGCTAGTTTGCTTGAAAATATTGATGATTCACCTTATAAGTATGAGGTTTATGGTATACTTAAATTTTGCTTTGATAATTACAAGGATGAAAATGGCTATATTCTTGAATATTTTAATAGATGCTTTCCACAAATGGAAGAGACTAATGCCTTGCAGGATCCTATGGAAGAAGAAATTGATGAACCTGAAATCTCATTAAATGAAAAAGAGGAGGAGAGTGATGAACAAAAGGAGGAAGAATGGATTAGCTACCCATGCCTACCTTCTAATGAGAGTAACTCTTTATCCCTTACATTATTTGATTGTCCTCCATGCTTACTAAAGGAGGATGAATGTTATGTTCCTGAGGATTCTTTTGAAAATGTTTATGATAAAGCTCTAGTGCTTGTAGATCATGAAGAGCATGCTTTATGTGATAGTTATATTGTTGAGTGCATTCATGAGGCTACTGAAAATTATTATGAGAGAGGAAAATATGGTTGTAGAAGTTTTCATGGTATTGAAACATCTCTCTATGTGCTGAAAGTTTTGAAGTCACTCTTGTTTTATCTTCCAATGCCTGTCACTTTGTTCTTTGCGAATTTATTTGCATACATGATTCCTGTGCATAGGAAGTGGGTTAGACTTAAATGTGTTTTGAATTTGCTTCTTGATGGTCTCTTTTACTTCAACTCATATTTCTTATGAGAGCATCCTCTCAAACTTTTATGCCTGAAAATGATAATATGTCCACTATTCTTGGGAGACCTTTTCTTAAATACTGCAGGAGCTGTTATTAATTTGAATCAAGGGAAGGTGACCTTAAATTTCAATGACAAGGAACATACTATCTATTTCCCCAAGAAGATTGATAGACTTATGGTTTTTAATTCAATTGAACATGTTGAGGGCATTCAAGTTGGAGAAATATATTGTCCCATACCAAGAGAAAAATTTGAAACTATTATGATTGGAACCATTGCTATCAAGGTTGAGGTAACATAATCATTAGTGGAATACAAAGTTTTGTCTCATATGGAATTGTTTTGGTAGAAAGACCTGATCAACCTTGTTAACAAAAGGATTTCATTGAACAAAACAATGTTTTCACCATTATTATCTCCGCTTACTTCTATTCTATCCATTTTAGTTTTTCCTTATGCCTAACTTAAAGGCATTAAAGAAAAGTACTTATTGGGAGATAACCCAAAAGTTTTAGATGAGTCTTGGAAGTTATTATTTCATTAATAACCGCTCCTTATTCTTTTTATTTGCTTTTTGTGCCAAGAGTAACCTCTAATGAGAGAGAAGTAATGATTGGTAAAGTTGCTGTCCCGAAACAGATTTTTATGCTTCACCGTAAAAATTAGTGAGAGATCTCTGTATGTCGTATTGAGCTGTAATTTTTTGAGCTTCTGTCCCAGGTTGTTACCTAACTTTCATTAGTTCAACACTTTTTTATTTGAGCAGCACAAGGTCTTCTAAAAAAATCGTATTTACCTGCTGGTCTGTTTTGAAAGATTTCTGCCATTTTCTGCATTTGCTTCTTGTTGGTTCCTTTTTGAGTTCTTTTGGGGAATTGAGCTTTTTGAGGGAAGTGCTACAGTATCTAGTGTTCTAATGGAAGTTTATTTGGTATTAGAACTGAACCTTAAGACTTATTATCTTGAGTGCACTAATGTTGCTAATAAAGATTGTGTGAAGTTTTGTATAAAGGAAAAATTTTAGGTGTATGGAAGGAATGAGTAATGAGATGAAGGATGGACTAAAGCTCAAGTTTGAGGATTCCACGCGTGTCACCCCAAGAAATATTCAAGAAGTATAAGCGTCAAAGCTTGGGTATGCCCAAGGCATCCCCTTCTTCATCAATAAAAATCCCAGGTTCCGTCCAAACGCTTCATTTTTATTGCTTCATGCACAGTTGTGTTGTTCTTAGAGCGTCTTCTTTTTCGTTTTTCGTTTTGGTTTTCGTTTGCTTGGTTTGCTTAGTTTGCTGAATAAATTGGTTGGACCCCCTCTTTCATACATTGGTGTTCAAATAGTTTGGTTTGGTTTGGAAAAAAGTAGGAAGCTTAAGTGGTAAAGAGAGCTTGTTTTTAACTATGGCCTATGCTTTGTCATGCCATGCTTGATATTGTTTTGGCTTTATGCTTAGTATTCTTTGCTGTAGCATGACTTGTTATAAACAATTGTGATTGCTTAATGTGCCTTGGATGAATCATGCGTTATTTTATCATATTAAAGCATAGTATAGTGGTATTCTCCTTTGATGCTTTATTTGGGTTGACTTGGCACATGTTCACACCATGTTATGACTATCCCAAGTCAGCATAAGCCTTTATGATCCTTTAGTTTTCAACTTGTAGTATCACTTTATGCTTTGATTAATGATGTTTTGTCGCTCTGCATGATTATGTCCATTATTGCTAGCCTTCACTTACACTGAGTTTTACTCAAGTTTCCAACTCCCTAAACCAAATATTTTCAAAGTGTCCACCATACCTACCTATTAGCATCATTTGCTACTTCCGTGCATATCCAATACGCCTTGTTTTCTTCCGAATAAAATGTTTACTTGTTATGAGAAAGTCAGTTAGTAAAGCTCTCACGAACTCGATGGCACACTTTATTTCCTGCACTTAATAAACCTGAACCATTGTGAACTCTCCATGAAAGTTATATGCTTGCAAATTATAGGTTGGGGATTAGCAGAACCGTGCTGTCACGGGGAACGCTTTCAACACTTGTAAATATATACCCAGTTGATACCTTGCTCTTTTGTTTGTGGATGTCGTCGGTGTGAAATAAAAGGGGAGCTTGTAAGTCCATAGAGTTATGTATGTGTGTTAGAGAAACGCCTGGGCCGCTGGTCTAATCCATGCTGACATGGTGGAAACCTGCAGCGTAACCATAATGATATCTATGAAGCATTCTTCTTATAAAAAAAGAGATAGCTATTGAGAAAAAAGAAAAAAAGATATTTATGAAAAGAGGAAAGAGAGAAAAAAGCACCATTTTCCCATGATAAATAAGAAGATTGCTGAGATACTCATTGTCTGCTTGCCTTGTCATTTTGATATGGGGATTCTTCCGTATCATCGGGCAAGGGGTACCTCGTTGGCGGTTCTCTATCATACGCACATACTTACGATGACAAGAACTTACCGGTAACTAAAGTTGAGTAGCATGAGGAGCGGCCCTCGTACTCAAGGGACTTGGGATTTCCAGTTTATAGTCTGTCAAGCATATAACTCAGATTGGACCTCACTTTCACCTTAACCACATTAAAGATGCTTATGATAGGGGCAATGAGAGCTCAAAGCTAATGAGTACCATACTTTCAGCATTTGGAAGCCTTTCAAACTTTTCAAAACCTTTTCATTTCCTTGTTGAGTCTCCACACATTCTATGAGCACTTTCTTGAGAGCATAGTGGCAATTCTTAGTTCTATGTGCATTGTCCCAAGACTTGTTGATTGATGCATACCTTGATATTGCTTGTTTTAAACTATTTGTATCTAGTCACTCTTGTAAACTTTGAAGGTGTCCTATGCATTTATGTTTGCTACTCTATGAGGGACAAGCTGAATGCCACTATGCTATGTTTTCTTTATGTTAAACGAACATACGTCTTGCAAAACATTGTTACTCATGATTCTTTTGTTTATGCCTTTTCATGTTGCATCATAGTTTCTTTGTCTTATTGCTAAAACTTTGTCTTTCATGTTATGATTGAAGTACTATGATCCCAGTTTTGAATGTTTTACAAATGCTTTGATCAAGTTTATGATGGTGCATGTCACCTCAAAAATTATTCTTTCTTTTTATCACTTACCTACTCGAGGACGAGCACGAGTTAAGCTTGGGGATGTTGATACATTGCAAATGTATCTATAATTTTTGATGCTCCATGCTTGGTTTTATCCACTTTCTTGTGTTTTGTCCACACTTTGGAGTACTTTTCATATGATTTCTTGGACTAACCTATTAACAAGAGCCACAGTGACAACTGCCTGTTTTCTGCTGTTTTTGGTTCCAGGAAAGTCAGAAAATGAATATTTTCGGAATTGGACGGGACAAAAGCCAAAGTGCCTATTTTTCCAGACGACTCCAGTAGCCAGAATGCGAGACGGAGGAGGGCCAGGGGCTGGCCACACACCCCCAGGCGCGGGCTGGGCCTGGCCGCGCCAGGGCATGGTGTGTTGGCCCCAGGCACCCCCTCGGTCTCCCTCTTCGCCTATAAGAAGCCTTCTGACCTAAAAACTTCGGGGGTTCGATGTTTTTCTAGAAAAAGTTCCGCAGCGCCGCCACCACCGAAGGAGAGATTCAGGGGACAGAAAGTCTCTATTTCGGCACCCTGCCGGGACGGGGAAGTGTCCCCGGAGCCATCTCCATCGATCTCCACCATCATCTCCATCGACCATCCATGTTTCCCCCATCTATGAGTGAGTAATCCCCCGCTGTAGGCTATGGGGATGGTAGGGATTGGATGAGATCATGCATGTAATGGCATCAGATTGTTAGGGCATGGTGCCTAGTATCTTTTATTAGTGCTTTATGACTTTGTTATGCTTAATGCTTGTCACTAGGGCCCGAGTGCCATGATTTCAGATCTGAACATGTTATTGATTCATTATGATAGTATTGTTTCTTGTCTTATCTACAAGTTGTATACACAAGTTGTTGACCGGAACCTATGGCCCCAAAGTGACAGAAAACGGGATAACCGGAAGGGAATGGCTTTGATGTGAGGATCACATGTGTTCACGGAGTGTTAATGCTTTGCTCCAATGCTCTATTAAAAGGAGCACCTTAATTGCCAGTAGTTCCCTAGAGGCCCCGCTGCAAACGGTCTGGCAGGACAAAAGATGTTGTGCAAGTTCTCATTGCAAGCACGTATGACTATATATGGAACACATGCCTTGGATTGTCTAGTACTTAGATGCTTTATCTTATTTATCTGCAATTGCGCTATGTTCTGATTGCTATGTGGATTGTCTTGTCAATGCAACGCCCGTCCATCCATCCCTATGCCTACCGCACTCGAATCCCACTGTTTACTGCTTTTGTTACTACTATCTTTTCTTTACTACTGCTGTTACTTTATTATTCCTACTACAAAACTGTTGCTACTGATAAACTGCTGTGAGCAAGATTGTTTCCAGGTGCAGCTGAATTGACAACTCAGTTGTTAAGGCTTATAAATATTCTTTGGCTCCCCTTGTGTCGAATCAATAAATTGGGTTTCACTTCCCTCGAAAATACTGCGATACACCCCCTATACTTGTAGGTCATCACCCTCCCATGGCCAGCGCCCATGGGGGGTGCCCCCACCTCTTCGTCATTCATGTGGTGGAAGCTCCAGTCACATCAATTTAGCCCCCACCCAAAGTTCCACTCACATGCATTAAATTTCCACCAAATTTAATGCAACTCTCATTTAATAAAAATCATTTTATTTATTTCATTCAGAATTTTGTTAATTACTTTAATTAACAAACATTCACATAAAACCCCTTGTAACATTTCAATATCACATGCAGAACCAGTTTCTGCAATTTTACCCGAAACAATTCCGATTTCCATCGAAATAATTCCAGCACTTTGCAATTCTTTCGTCTGAAACATATGTGCTCCAGAATGGTGTTTGGTAACTGTTAAGTGTATCACCCTACGGTTCGCGAATAATGCAGACATGATTGAGACTCCTCTCAAATCAATAATCAGAAGTGGGACATGGAGATCCATACTGACTCCTGCACATTCAACGATGGCTTCTGTGATCGTGAGAACCTTTAACGCTAGTAACTTAATCCCTTTGTCTCATGATATATTATATGTCCGAGATTCGATCATCGTATCCAAATATCTAGTTTGATCTCGTTACCGACATGCACTCTTTTCTCATTCCCGTGATATAACATTCTAGTGATCACATCACTTGCTTGCAAGCTATCTTAATGTGATATCACCGAGAGGGCCCAGAGTATATCTATCCGTCATCGGGATTGACAAATTCCACTCTTGATCCATGAGCCTCAACATCACATCTTTAGAGTATCTGAACCCACCTTTATAGTCACCCTTTTATGGTGTGACGTTTGATGTTATCAAGTTACTCTTCTGATCTTAGCAATTAACATGATCTCATGGTCTAAGAATAAAGATTACTTCGTATAATGTTATAGAAATATAAACATAATGACTTTGATCGTAATGCTATACTTCAGATGAATGTTCATCACATCATTTCACAAATGTTGTGACCTCGTTATTAACAACATCCAATGTCCATGATCAGGAAACTTTGATCATCTTGTTAATCAATGAGCTAGTCTATAAGAGAGGCATAACTAGGAACCTTTTATTTGTTTATTAAACACACATGTATTGATGTTTCCTATCATTACAATTATAGCATGCAAAATAAACATCTATCATATACAAGGGATACATAATAACAACTTTATTATTGTCTCTCAGGACATATTTCCTTCAAAACCCTGGATCTAGCAATACTCCTATATAATATAGGGAACACTTGATTTGCTTCTATCCATGTCGCTACACTCCGCTCTTTCTTTTACATGGCAGGCTTCTACAATGACATCAACGTGCTTCAACGCTCTCTAGTGTTCTCTAGGATTGGAAAGCAATGCTCGAGTGGTCAACATTCAGATCAATGACCATCCATATGACAAAGGATTCTATCTAGCCGGTGGTACTTATCTTGAGTGGTCCACATTTATAAAGACAACTCGCGTATTGACAAAACAGAACATCGCATGATTGCTAAAAAACAAGAGGCATGTAGAAAGAATGTGGAGCAGTCATTTGGAGTTCTCCAATCACGTTGGGCAATTGTTTGGCGGCTTGAAAGAACATGGAGCACCAAGAGGATGGTGGGGTGATGACTAAATGTGTGATCATGTATAACATGATTGCTGAGAACGAGGTTATGAGAGGTTTTTAAACCAAGGAAGGGAGTACCAGGAAGTTGTTGAGATCTGGGACGGACCGACAACTTTCCAAAAGTTTCTCCACGCGCATTATGAAATTCTTGATTGTGCAAGTGACAGTGAATTTCATATGAGAATTAATAGCATAAAACCACCACTTTTTTTAGTAAATTTACTGATTGCTACCACTTTACGATTCGCGTACCAAAATCTACCACAAAATTCGTTAGCTGTCTCGAAAAACACAATTCAGCGCTAAACTCAAATTGACACCGCTTCTGACCAGACGGGCCCACTGACAGAGGTGACGTGTCACCCCGCAGACGGCTCCCGACAGCCGTTAATGGAGCGCAGGCCCCATGGTATGTTGATAGCATAAAACCACCATTTTTCTGCTTAAATTTCAAAAAACCATCACTTTTGAATACAATTTTAAATGGAAATCTTTTAATACAAAAAGTGCTAAGATATGTTTGAATAGTTTTAATATAATTTTAATTCACTATTTCAAATAACTAAAATATGAAAAAAAAATGCTTCTATTAGTAATGCAAACTTTGGAAATTCATAACTTCAATTGTAAAATTCCAAATAATATAAATAATATGTATAAATTTATTAGAAAAATTCAAATGCATGAATCAAATCTGTTCCTCTCAGGTATTACAAGAAAAAAAATACGTGTACATATGTGATGCACGACTACGACTTCCTTCTGATCAAGGTTAAATTCTATTCTGATGAGCACACACAAGGAGTGCCCCCATCTGTTCGTTTTGAATTTTTTTTGGCCCTCAACATTTCCTCCTTCCATTTCGTTTGACGAGCTAGCTGCTCAAGTTACTTTTCCTAGCTTGCTAGACGTACCCCTCGTGGTGGGTTTTTTTTTTCTCTCGATCTTCTCTCCCGTCTCTAAGAAAAACATCAGCTAAATAGGTACATACATGCATGTACGACATGTGATCGTGTGTCATCTATCCCTAGCTCCATGCACGTAAAAAATGTATCCATCTCTTCTCTGTGTTAGGTAGTACATTCTAGTACATTCCGTTCAAAAAAGTGCTAAAATGATAAATACACACAGTACATGTATGTACGTGTGTGAGCAGATTAATTTACATAGCGGCAGCACGCCGGCGATGGACGTTGTCATGTACGCATCAACGTTAATTGGTAGCGAGTTAAAAACTAAGGTCTCTATGGACCCGGATGGGGGCACTCCTTCTTGTGTCTGCTCGCCAGAATAGAACTTAACCTTGATCGGAACAGAGTCGTGGCCGTGCATCACATATGTCCACGTGTTTTTATATTTTTTTGTAATACCCAAGAGGAACAGATTTGATTCATGCATGATGGATGCTAGAAATGGATTCCTTGAATTTTTCTAATAAATTTAGACATATTATTTATATTATTTGAAATTATATAATTGAAGTTATGAATTTTCAAAGTTTGCATTATAATTTTTTCATACTTTAGTTATTTGAAATAGTGAATAAATTTTATATTAAAAATATTCAAATATATCTTAGCAATTTTCGTTTTAATTTTGTTCTTTTTAAATTTGTATTCAAAAGTGGTGGTTTTTCAAATTTTAAGCTGAAAAGTGGTGGTTTTATGCTATCAACGGACCGTGGGACCCGCGCTCCATTAACGGCCGTGTTGGGAGCTGTTTACGGGGTGACACATCACCTCTGTTAGTGGCCCGACCGGTCAGAATCGGTGTCAATTCGAGTTTAGCGCCGAATTGATGTTTTTTGAGACAAATAACGAATTTTGTGATAGATTTTGGTACGCAAATCGTAAAGTGGTACCAATCAGTAAATTTTGGTACAAAAGTGGTGGTTATATGCTATTAACTCCTTCATATGGATTTAGTTGAGCATAGGTAGACAACAAAAGTCGTCTTATTTAATCTTATTTTTATTTTGAACCTATTTTATTTGAGCTATTTGTGTAGCCGGAGTGGCCTCTTATTTGAACTATGTGTAATATTATTTTTGTGTGTTTAAATGGCAGGATAAATTATCAAGATGGCCGAAACTTGGCCAAACTGACCGAAATTGGCTGGAGAAACTGGCCTAAAAGGCCGAAATGGTGGGGAAAATGAGGCGTCCCATTGGGAGAACACTCGGCCGGGGGACGACAGTCCGTTCGTTTTTGTCGTCCCTGTCCAGATGAATCGACCCGATGAATATAGCGTGAATCGTTCTTCGTCTTCCATGGAAATAGGAACCTGATCTCCAGTGGATCAGACAATGCGGCGTGAGGAGTTGTCGGCACCACGCATAAATCCAAACAAACATGTTAGTATCTGAAACAAGTGCTAATGTGTGATCAGCCCCGCAACTGGCGCTGAAGTAGTGAGGGGTACAGACCCGACAGAAGGTTCGTGCAGCAGTAGGTATTCCTGATTGGAAATTTGGTCGATAGCACGAAGCATTTCGTTCCAAAATGTGTTTTTTCTTTAAATATTGGAAATTCGGACCAAGCCTGAAGTGGTGCCAGAAACGTATCCAACATCCCGTGTGGCCGTGTGCTGGGACTTTTAAAAACCGATACACCCGGACGGATAGTGTTGGACGCACCTCGGACAGCAACGCGAGCCGCGGATCTTGTCTACCAGTCGCTCGATCCCTCCTGGCCTGGGCGAGGTGATTTTTCTTCTTTTGACCGCTACCTGGGCGAGGCGAGTAAAAAAAGCGCCAATCAGACAAGCTCGAAGCTTGGGTGCCTAGGAAGCACGGCTTCGCCGAAGGCCGTTCGAGCCAGCTCAGCGGAGCGGACTAAAAGGCTTCTAGCGATTTGCTAATGGAGGAAGTAGTAGTAGTATAAAAAATGTGCACGCCGCTGATGCAGACGGTTTGGCTTCAGCTAGTGCTCCGTACAGTACGTCGGCGCCACTACTCCGGCCGTGGCTGATCCGTTGTCGACGGACTGCCCCCGCTATCCGAGGCACGCGTCGGGGCACTTTCCGGTGCGTGTAGAGAGGTTAGCCGACACTGCCTACTGAACATACTATTACTAGTACATGACGAGTGCTATGGCCTACTATGGCTGAGTGAGTGCGTCGCGAGAGATGAGCCGAAACGGCTCTACGAGCAGGTGTTCTTGCTAGATTGGGCATGACAGCGGAGGCGATGTTTCGTTTCATTCCGCAAGACTTTTGGCCGGATAGCCCGTCTTATCGATCGTTCACTACTCGCAGTACTACTACTACTAGAGCGCCGTGCTACGTTTCGTATCTGCATGAATTCTCCTGGTTTTGGATAGGAATGCACGGTGTCTGGGTACAAACATACTACTCCCGCAATCTGCTGGATGTCTTTCCAAGCATTTTCCAGCCCCCTTTTTTTTGTCGGGCCCCGCGGACGTCGTGCTCGATCGGCCTCCCTCCGCGAGCACAAGTTGCGCTGCTGATCGTTCAGCAGCCTACAGCTACGCGTCGAGGAAAGACGACACGGAGGACCACGTTACCGGAAATCCATCCAGATTCCAGGTGCACCGCTTTGGGCACGGGAGGTCGGTAGAAAGTGAGCGCGACTACGGGACTACGGGAGGTAGCAACCGAGGCAGGCCAAGCCAAGGCAGACGTTGGACTCGCACTAGCTAGCAGCAAGCAGGTTTCTCCCGGGCCGGTACGTACCCCGACCCCGTGCATATCTGGCAAGTTGAAGCCGTCTCCTCGCCGCGCGTGAGTGGGAGAGACCATCACCATTATTAAAGCACTGAACCAATCCTTGGACCGGTGGCTGTCAGGCGCCAGCAGCCGTAGCCACGACGGCGTACCGCGCGCTGCCGTGTCGAGTGGACACTCTCCTTCGGCGCGCGGCAGCGGGCAGATCGTCGACACGATCGCGCGATTGGCTCGATCCCGACCGTCGCTGCTAGATCGTGCTCGCCTGTCTGCTACCTGCTCGTGCGCGGAGAACCTGGTTAGTGTTAGGAAACTCCTAGGATGTCAAGTTAAGACAGGCATGGCACCTGAGGCATGGGGGGGGAGTGTGGTCGAGCTGGACACCTGGAGGCGCCAACTTTTGTTTACAGTAGGAGTGTAGGACCACGGGGCAGAAGAGGAAGCACCACAGACATGGCGAAGGTTCCCGGCAGGGAAGCCTCGGCAACCCGGCTGCATGCGCGATGCAGAATTGTCGCCTGGTTTATGTCTTTTCTCTTTGCGGAGGTCAGCCCGTCCTTGTTTAACTTCTCGTATTGAAACTTTTGTCCTGGCATGTAAGGGCATCACCTATATATGAGGTGAACTTATGTCATAAGGTGAAATTCATCTTTCTTGTAAAATCTTTCACTATGTATAAGATGAACTTTAGCCATAAGTTGGAACCCACATGCGCATCCTACATATTCATGCATGAGAGGAAAGAGAGAGTAAATTATTTTCTATTGCTTGTGTACAATCCATAAGCTTAAGCTCATCTACAAGTTTATGGACAACTTGTATTTTTTTCACTATATATAAGATAGACTACAAGCATTGTCACATAGGACTTAAGGTGTAGTTTTTTGCACATAGTGGATGCCATAACGATTGCCGATGCACGTTGTCATGGGCAAGTTTTCCCGTGAGAGTTGTCCTCTCATTCGAAATATCGTTTTGTCGCTAGCTAAGATGATGCAGTGGCAATCAGTTTATGTGTGTGGAGTATGAACAAAAGGTCGAGTTCGACACACCAACCATTGATTGTTCCTGTATATGATTAGCTAGTTCTTTATTCGATTTTGGATATATTACATCATATTAGCTACTAGCTCGTACTAGATTGATCATTGAAATATACTACTCCCTCTGATTCATAATAAATATTACTCATCTAGTACAAAGTTTGTACTAACTTAGTACAAAATGAGTGACACTTATTATAGATCGGAGGGAGTAGTACAAGACAAACAACGAGAAAGACATGTCACTAGGAAAACAACTATCGATGGGTCAGACACCAGTAGCGCACCAACAAAGTGATGTGTCACAGATATACCTGTGGAGTACCAAATTCAGTGCATCATTCATAGGCCACTTATCCATGGCACACCATCAAAAAGCTGCCACAGTTAAAGTTGGACCAAGGAGAGACTGTACGTAAGTAGGTGGTTGCGGTGACGCAACATACCACTGTATGATGTAGTACACTATAGTCGTTGACATAACACCAATGAAACACCGTTCACTAGTATTACATTCCTCAGAGTGGTACAACATAAACACAGCAGGTCCAAGACATGACTATAGATTACAACTCGACTCCTTACAAAAGATCGAGAGAACACTCTAGGTTAAAGAGAGAGAGAAAGAACTTCTTACAAAGAAGAACCAGAAATAATAACTCAGAACTATCTAGTAACTAAGACTAGCACCTAAACTATTTGGCTTGCCATTGCTGCTATAGCAATGCTCTACAAAAATAGGTTTTATGGCTAGAGAATCTACTCCTATCTAAACCGACACTTTATCTTTACTTCCGTTGATGTATATGTGGACTTCCTTGACTGTATTGAAAAACTTGAGTTGTCGATGATGGTTTCTTGAGCAAAAATTGATGTTGACATCGTCTTCAATGGCTTAGAACCTAGCAAGGGTTAAGAAGGTATGGTTGAGTACGAGCGTACTCAGCAAGTTCACTAAAAAGGAGTGTATGATGCACTAACTCTACAGCCACAGACCATAGGTCGTAGGCAATGCAGGTTTTCGTAAATATTTCTTCAAAGATTGATTTTATTCTAAAAACTATGTCCGACAGCCTTCACAGGTTGACCAGAACTTCATGGAGTTCCTTTCCTGCCGCGTTCGTAGCTCCTTCCCGGAACAGGGAGTAACATGTCACAATTCTTACACTCTGCAGAGGTGCGTCACTTTTTCCACAAGAGACCATAAGCTTTGTTGCACACCTGGGAGTATGTTTCCGTTCAAACTTCCTTGGTTTGAGGCCCAACTTAAGATCCAAGCCAATCGTTGTCCTCTCCGCGGCCCCATATGTCTGCACGATCCTCCGTTAAGCCGCCAACTAGGGCAAGCTATAACCAGGAAGTTCCCGAAGACTCTGTAAGCAGCTCGGACTGGCGGCCACCATCAGCTATGGTGAACTCCGACCCAGATAGCTATGCACAGATAATCTAGACACCTAGCTCGTGGGGAACTAAGGGGTCCCACCCATGTGCTGGATTATCTGGAACTCCACGAGAAATCAACAACCTCACGATAAGGTCATCTTGCCTCCATATGAAAGGGAGAAGATACAGCTAACTTGTCTGTCCCATTCCAAATCTCATGGTTGACGCGTAATATACGACGCTAGAATCACTGAAGGTATTGGTTGTTAAGTCCTAGATGATACATTACTGTACAATGGCGTTTTCATTGTCAGTTATGATAGATTAGCTGATCACCCTGGATCAGTAACCAATATTTCCAGTTAATTGTGAAAATAGTGTTTTCGACCTTTTTTGAAATGCAAGTGATGACACAGTTGAGTTACAAGTATAGAAAGTAATCAAAGGACATGAGCAAGTTGTGAACTTGCCTTTTGTGATTGCAAGATTATACACTCATGGTCTTCGAGATAATAGAAGATCCAAATTCTATGAACAACATCATTGGTTCGGTAAGGACTAATGTTTAAAGAAGCAAGATTCAACGATGCATAAGTAATATAATGCAATTTGATAAACGCGAATCCCTGGAATAGTTGTATCTAATCTAGGGTTTAGAAACTGGGAATGAGTTCTTTAGAATTTGTTGCACTTTTATAACAAATTCACACTTGTGCGTCTTATTAAGGCTTGTGAGAGTGTGTGTGAAACAATAAGTAAATACAACAAGTAGAATACAATATCAAAACACTCAATTGGGTATGGTATCTGAAATATTTCTTAAATAAGATTAAGAATCAATTAGAGCCTTTAAAGAAATGTTCAAGTATCACTTTTAATGTTCCTTAAAGAATAACTTTTGAGGAAAGATTACTTTTACAAATTAAAAAGTATTCAAGATTAAAATTAACACTTTAAGGTTTTCTTATTAACTAAAATTATTTAAAAGGAAGACATTACTACATTACACAATCATAGCATAAGTGGTAGAAATCTGCATGTGTTGAATAAGGCATCACTTGTTATCACATTATGGATGGTTTACTTCTTAACATTCCACAAAATTAGAGTTTAAATGTTGTTATTTGAATGAGATGGTGTTTTGTTAGAGTTGGTGTTTTATTAGAGTTATAAGTGGATAGAATTCTTGTGATATACCATTTTAGTTGTTTTTTAATTGATAAAATCTTTTTAGGAAAATTAAAATACCTTTAATTTGAGATGATAGTTTTAGTAGATATATTTTAAAATGGTTTTACCTATGTTACATTCACTTAACATTAATTGACTTGTTATTACATTTGTTTAGACTTCAAACAAATAATGCTAAAGACATTAGTAGAGGTTTATATATTTTTAATGAATTAAAAAAGGGTTTAAATACAATTTATTAGACCTTTACCTTTTATTTTACTTCAAAAATATGAGTTGATATTTTTAGTGTGTATATTTCATTTTTGTGATCTTTTTGGTATATTATAAGTATTTTTGTGATTTTTAAATAATAAGATATGATTTTTATAAGTTTTATTACTTTATAAATACTAAACAAATAATAAATATTAGTTAAATGATACAAAAATAATTGAAACAAGTTTGAAACTATAGATTTTTCTTTTATAATAATTTTGGTATTTTATTTATATCTTTCTTATTTACTAATATTAAAATATGATTTTTTAAAGTTTTATTACTTATAAAATCTTTATTAAATAATAATTATTTAAATAATTAACACAATAATATTTGATTATAAAGTTAAATTATAGATTTTATTTTTCTTAACATTTTGATATATAATATGTATTATTCTGAATTATAAAACAAAAGTTATTCAATTTATAAGATTTAATCATTTTCTTAAATTTCTAGAAATTACTTATATTTAAACTTATACTATTTACTAAACCGGTAATACTTTTTCTACCTAGGTTACTACTAACCACACCCATAGACAGACGGGCCTAGAGCCACCTCAGCAGCCACGTCCGCAGAGTGGGGTCCGACTCGGTTTTGACTGGTTGACCCGTGTTGGCCACGTCATCGCGACACCGGCGTGACGTCAGCCAGCGGCGATGCAATAGATCGATGGCGACGACAACGATGGGAGATGTACAAGACTACGCGGGATACTTGGTTCGACGCGGGCGCGCGTGCTGAGCAGTTTAGCGGCGGTGCCACTATTTCTAGGTCAGCGGAGCACCAGTTGCGACGATGACTGACGGTGGCCAGCGGCGGCGTGAGATGGCAAGGTGATTCAGACCACCACAGAGAGCAAGAGAGACACGGGAAGAAAGATATGCTCACCATGATTGCAACGGACGGCTTGGGAGGGCGAGACGAGACATGGTGAAGCCGGAATCGAAGATGAACACAGTGGCCGGTGCTCGGGAAGATGAAGTCCAATTGGTCGTCTCCGGGCACAGTGGCGCGATTAATTTGCAGAAGAAGACCGAGGAGACTACGACGGAGAAGATAGAGCTCTTCCCCAAGCTTGGGGAGGTCAGGAACAACGGCGAGCTTCAACGACAGTCGGCAGCTAGGGTTTCGGTTTTGGGAGAGAGCGAGAGAGAGAGAGAGAGATGGGTACGAGTGGATAGAGAAGAGCACGGCCGTTCTTATCCCCATCTCAAGGACGTTGGTGGCGCGTATCGCGGCGCAGGGCTGACATCGACGACCGCATCGGGTGGCGGCGAGCCTTACAGCGAGCTGCTTGTGACGTCCTGAGGTAGACGACAACATATTCTTTGCAGAAAACCCCCTGGCCAAATCTTTGTCTCAACCCGCGGTCCACCTTCGGTCCCACTCGTCAGTCAGAGAGAGGAGGTGGGACGGGCTGCTGTTAGGATATTACTGGGTCGTGATGAAGTGCGCGGTTTATTCTTGCTGCTGCTCGTGAGCTGGAAGTAGAGAATGGGCCATAGTGGGCTGGTCCGGTTGACAGACTAATTCCTTTTCTATTTCTGTTTCTATATTATGTTTTTTGTTTTCTTTTCAATTTATAAATTCCTTTCTTATATTTGAATTTCTTCAGGGTTTTAAATAGGTAGATATTTTGTAAGCTGTAAATATTATTGTATAAAGGGATTATAACTGTTTCCTCTGTATTTGTCATTGTGTATAAAGATATTCATAACTATATGAAGAATTATTTTATTAAATATAGTAAATATAATTTAGGATTTTAGGGTTTGTTTCTTATAATAAGATTCCTCAAAGATGATTCTGATTTCCTTGACAATCTTAATGGTACTGGTTGAAATATGTATCCAGGTTTATAGATAAAGACAAGGATCAAGATTTAGGGAAACTACTTCTAAATCTATGAGTGAGTTTGATATCTCCACATAGAGTGAGATCTTGGAATTACTTAGTAATGTGATCATGATAATTCTATCATTCTAGACTCCTATTAGAGTTTAAGACAATCGACTAGACAAGGCTTCTCAAACACTCACTTGGTTCTCTAATTACACGTTGGAAACTTTAGTTGTCCAAGAGGTATTGTTCAATAGTTACCTAGGAATAGGAAATGGTTTCACTATCCATTTGATTCTAGGGTCTTGAATAATACAGCAGACATGGGTCTTGTCATGGCTGGATCTAATCTTGATTAAGGCTTCTACAAAATCCTTACCTTAATACCTCCCTAAGGATATCTTGAGATAAGGAATTCCTTTCCTAAATATACTCTATATATCTTCCTTATCTTATTCACAAAGATTACATCTTCCTGAATAAGACAATCATCTGACTCCACCATATCCATCATCATATGATGACATGGTCATGCCACTTCAACATTACTCCATCCTTAATCCTAGTATATAACTTCTCTTAATTAACTACCATTGATACACCTATCGATGTAGCTACTGCTAACTCCATCTATTAACTTCCTTAACTTCATCTTGCAACTACTTCCAAGGTTTGCAAGACTACAATCCTTATTATACATACAAAGGATATCAATCCTTTGAAATAGGTTTAGTACTACTCCCATAATACCAGCTGTCCTTATACTAACTTGGTTAAGCTACTATGCCTCCAACTACTCCATACAACTCATCAAATACTTCATCATACTCTAGCTTGACTTCTAATGATCAAGCTAGATGATTCAGCTTACTAGGACTTTACCTAACTTGATATATTCAGAACTCTTATTCAACACCTGATCATCTATTCTCAAGTGACATGATAATAATGACCACCATCCTTTGATCATACAAAGCTCAGGCTTCTATTTGTCTGATCAAGATCTATACTCAACTAAGTAGTAAACTAGTATTAGTCTCTCTATAGACCTATCTTGTTAAGCAAGCTAATTCTAAGTGTATATACACTTGTCCTAACAAGATTGTTATCTAATGTACTAATACTACTAGCTTTCTCATAGCTCCATGATCACTAGTTACTTCCTGGTTTAAATACCGCTTCTAGTTAACTCAGGAGTGAGTTAACTCCTCCAATCATCAAATGGTTTGATCCCCACTAAGGATCACATTCCATTGACAATGATACACTCAACCATATCTAGTTCTTCCTTTAGATTAATTTACTTAAGGTCTTTGAAAGGTTAACATAATAGGTCAAAGGCTATGAGTCAATACGTTCTAGGTCAAGAAGTGATCACCCAATATTGATGATCCATAGATACCAGGACTTTCTCAAATAGGATTGTCATCTATTAACATGACACTAAGGGTATGTGATGGATGGTCTTGGCTTGACTTCCATTCCTACTCCATTTGTGATAAGAGTCAATGTTTATGAACTACCATGATACCCATGGTAAGAGTAACTATGGCAAACAAGTGTTTCAAGATTTAGTTATAGAGTTTCTTTACTTTAAGTTATATACTTAACTTGATATTCAGGTTTGTGGTAGGTAGTACCTTAATATCATCTTTAGAATATTAAGTATTCATCCTTGAGTTGTAGTATGGAATACCATGTAATGATCTCTAGAAGATCTAGTACTCCTGATTAAGTAGTGTGTTGTGACTTAGTTTTATTACATTTTATCTACCCTTAGATCAAATTATATTACCCAAAAATAAGGTTTTAGCAAAGGTCATATAGAAACTTATCGCAGTCAACTTGATGATCTACTTCAGATCCACCAAGTTAAGAGAAGCTTTGACAAGTTTTATTTAAAAGCGCGAAAATTATCTGCATTTTCTATACATGAATGCAATGCACACACCTCTGTTCAGCTTATTTCTAAGCTCTAATGCTGGGACGTTACAGTGGTGTACCGCGGATAAAGGGGTGTAGGGCAGAATTTTTGAAAACTTAGCCCCGGTCGCTTTTCAGTTTTGCAAAAAGAAAAAAATACTTCCAATATTAAAATCCTTTGACATATATGTAGGTAACGTGGTCTAGTTTGTAGGAAAATTAACAAACATAAATTTCGACTTTTTTGTAAAAGAAATTAGTATGGTAAAATGACAATAACTTTTGCATACGATCTTGGATTAAAAGTTTTTATATGAAAATTCATCTACGCAAAATTTTACATCCACTCGCAACCACTGATGACCCACAAGTATAGGGGGTGTATCGCAGTATTTTTGATAAGTAAGAGTGTCGAACCCAACGAGGAGGAGAAGGTTTTGGCTAGTGGTATGGATTAGGAATTCTCTGCAAATATTTAGCAAACGGATTTTTAGGGGTTTTCGATAAAGCAAGCAAACAAAGTACGAGTAAATAAAAGACAGTAGGAATAAACGCAGCAAGTGGCCCAATCCTTTATGCAGCAAAGGACAAGCCGGTTGTATTAGTTAAGATGACCAAACATTCTCGAGGATACATGGGAAGACTGTCAAGTGCTTTCGCTTCATATAGTCGATTAATCTTCTTTAGCTTGCTAAGTGTTGTGTGGGTGAACCTGTGCTAATGTACCGCCCCATCCGAGACTAATACATACTTGTGATTAAACCCCTTGCAAACATCCGTAAGTACAAGAAAGTAATTAAGGTAAAAATCTAACCACAACTTTAAACTTGCAATGAGTAAAGGAAACACAATAAAGATACATAAAGTGAATCATAATTGGTAATGGCAAACTTAGCTCCTGGTCGAAGAATAGTTGATAATTTGCTAGAGTTCACAAATATCTGGCTTTTCAATGATAGCTTTCAAAGTAGTAAACATCAAGATAAGAGCAATGTGCAAAACAAGGAACAAAAGACATGATTGAATAAATCACCATATGAATGAATGAAACACAACAACTCAAAATACTTGCTGAGATAGAAGGGAGTAGGTTTACTACTCAACTAAAAAGTAAAAGAAGGGCCCTTCGCAGAGGGAAGAAGGGATTGCAAGTCTCATAAAGAGCTCCCAGAAATTATGATACTTACTAGCTTTCAGCTCTCATTGCCCCTATCATAGGCATCTTTAGGTGATTAAGGTTAAAGTGATCAAAAAATGAGGATATACATTGACAAGTTGTAAGTTGAGAATCTCATGTCCCTTGAATACGAGGGCCGCTCCTCATGCTACTCAAGTTTAGTCACCAGTAAGTTCTTGTCATCATAAGCATATGTGTATCATTGAGAACCACCAACGGGGTACCCCTTGCCCGATGATATGGAAGAATCCCCATCTCAAAATGACAAGGCAAGCAGACAACAAGTATCTCAGCAATCTTCTTATTTACCATGGGAATATGGTGCTTTTTTCTCTCTTTCCTCTTTTCATAATATCTTTTTTTTCTTTTCTCTTTTTCTCAATCTCTATCTCTTTTTTTATAAGAAGAATGCTTCATAGATACTTGTTATGGTTACGCTACAGGTTTCCACCATGTCAGCATGGATTAGACCAGCGGCTCAGGCGTTTCTCCAACACACATGCATAACTCCATGGACTTACAAGCTCCCCTTTCATTTCACACCGACGACATCCATAGACAAAAGAACATGATATCCACTTGGTACAAAGTACCAGTGCAATGTTGAAAGCGTTCCCCATGACAGCATGGTTCTGCTAATTCACAACTTACAAAGCGCAAGCATATACGCAACATAGGTGAGCACAATGGTTCAAGTTTATTAAATGCAAGAAAGTAAAGCGTGTCATCAAGTTCGTGAGAGATTTAATCACTAATTTTCACATAACAAGTTTAATTTGGGAGGTAGATAAAACAAGAATTTACTTGGAATAGCAATAATGCTACTAGGTAGGTATGGTGGACACAAATGGCAAAGGTTTTGGTTTAAAGGAGTGGATGCACGAGAAAAATACCCTCTCAGTATAGGTTTTTTTTGGCTAGCAAGGCTGGGTAGCAAGTATAAGAGTTGTAGGAAACAAACAAACATGCAATCTTCCTTGGAAGCACAAAAGATCTTAACTAGAGAATACTAGACTTATGAACAAATCAAGAAAGAAAGATGATGAAATTATTTTTCTTTAGAGTACCTTTATCTTTTCTTTCAACTCTCAAAAATAGTGTTGCTACTGACCGAGCCAGGTTTGACAAAACCAACTAAATTAACTCAATGATCCCAACGTGATACCAATACTAACAACAAGATCAATCATATAACCACGAATTGAAAACTAATATAAGCTATGCAAAAGAGTGAATGCTAGAACTTCTCATTAATATTCCATAACGGAAACTCACACCAAGGGATACATATCTAACGAGAGAGGGGACACTTCCATAATGTAAACCATACTACATAATAACTCCTCTATTCATGATATGACTCTACTAATAAGGTAAAAAGATAGAAAATAGTGATATGATACCACGGCACTCCCCCAAGCTTGGAACAAACCAAGGGGATGCCAAACCTGATGAGGAATTACTCCTTTGGTGGTGGTGGTAATATTTTCTTAGTTGACGTGAGGAAATCTTCCAGCATCTTGCGAAGCTTATCATTCTCCCACTGAAGCATATCCACCTTCCTCCTCAAGTCTCGGTGCTTATCGCCAGATCTCCTTAATGACTCGTAGGGCTTCCGTTGATGCAGGGCAAGTGACTAAAGGTACCAGCACCTGCTTGGGGTCTTGGAGATCTTCCTCCATAGGCTCCTTCCCTCTATCCTTGGTGGACACCATTGTGCTTCTAAGCTTTCAAGAATAGTTCCTGGCAAAAAATAGGTCGAAACAAAAACACGACGAAAACACGATATACGGACCTCGGGGATCTGGGGGGGTTATATATTACGAAGTTTCATATCAAAAGGAAGGTACTGGGTGAAAACGAGTCGGAGGCGGAGTCCGGGGTGGACTCACCACCTGGTGGCGCGGCCAAGGGTGGGCCCGCGCCACAGGGTGGTGTGAGCCACCCTGGCTCCATTTCCGTCCCTTTTTCACTTCGTAGCTTTCCTTATCGACTGAAAACTGCAAAAATATAGTTGGATCGTATTTTCGCAGAACTTTTCTTACCAGAACTGTTACCTAGTTGGAAACGGACTCTACAGGTATCTGAATTTGGTATCTAGTAGATTCTTTCGGAGTCATCTCTTGAATATCATTGATATCTTCATCTTCATACACTTATTACTTGAGTCATAAAACCCTTCTCTTCCTTATTACACCATTATCTCCACTTCCTGGAAATTTCTTTTTCACAAAACTTCACACAGTTCTCATTAGCAACATTAGTATAAGTGAAGTGATAAAACCTTTTGAGTCCAACTTCAACTGAAAACCATAAAAACATAAGCTACTGTAGCAACTCCTTCCAAAAACCCAAAAAGAATTCAAAAAGGAAATCGAATAAAGAAGCAAATGCAAGAGTGGCAAAATCTGTCAAAACAGACCAGCAGGTAAAGATCAATTTTTTCGAAAATCTTCCATTGCTCAAATCAAAAAGTGAAAAACTAACGAAAGTTAAATAACAACCTGGGGCAGAAGCACAAAACATTACAGCTCAATCTGACATACAGAGATCTCTCATGAATTTTTACGATGAGGCATAAAAATCTGTTTTGGGACAGCAACTTCCCCAAATCTTACTTCTCTCTCATTAGAAGTTGATCTTGACACGAAAACCAAACAAAATGGACAAGGAGCAGTTATTACCGAAGTAATAACTTCCAAGACTCAAAGAAACAAAAACAAACTAAAAGCAAAAACAAATTGGGTTGTCTCCCATAAAGCTCTTTCTTTATAGCCATTAAGATGGGCATGATGATTTCGGAGAAGCTCTCATAGGGATATGAATTGAAGTGAAAGAGAGCATTAAGAAGCAAAAACACACATGCATTTAAGTCTAACCCACTTCCTATGCAAGGGAATTTTGTAAACAAACAAGTTATTGAAACCAGAGGCAACTTGCATAAGAAGGCAAAAGAAGTGCAACATAAAAACTTTCAGCACAAAACGGGGAAACTTGATATTATTGAGATGCATAAGAACACTTTTCCATTTCTCATAATAACTTCCAGTATCATGCATAAACTTAACAATATAGCTATCACAAGGACCATCATAGCAATGATCACTTATTCTAATAGAAAACATAGAAATACTGGCTCTCATAACACTACTTTGTGAAACAATATTAGAGGTATCCTTACAAAGGATAGGGTGTCCCACTTTTTCATACTTGGTGAAAAAGTCTTTCACATTTGCTATTATAGGTTCATCAACCATTTGTTTATCAGGTTCAATAGCTTTATTCATACTTTCATCTACCATACTAGCCATCATAGAATGTTCCTTTACCTTAACTGGGAAAGGCATTTTCTCAATATAAGGTTTAGGTAAAACATGATTAGCAGTATAAACTTCAGTATTTCTTGCAGGAACACTCTTAGAAATATCTTTATAAGGTTCATGATACTTATTCCACTTCTTTTTAGGCACTTCAATGTAGGAAGCAAAAGCCTTAAAATAAGAAGCAATAGCTTGAGAATCTAGACCATAAACATTTTTAATATTTTGAAAGTCATCAGTTCCCATAAAAGATTCAATGCATTCATAATCATAATTTATACCTGACTTTCTACCTTTGTCATTCTCCCAAGCTTCAACATTGTCTTGAATACGGTCTAGAAGGTCCCATTTAGCTTCTTCTTCCATACGAGCGAATGATCCAGCACAAGAAGCATCCAATAAATCTTTATCATGTAGAGGGAGCCTTGCATAAAAGTTATTTATAATAATATTGTTGGGGAGCTCATGAATGGGACATTTGAGCATTAGTAACTTCAATCTCCCCCAAGCTTGAGCTGTACTCTCTCTATCAAGAGGCCAAAAGTTGTATATTTGATTCCGATCTTTATGAATCTCACCGGGAGGATAAAACTTTGAATAAAAGAGAGGTACTATTTGCTCCCATTCCAGAGCTTGACCATTCTTCAACAGCTTATACCATTCCTCAGCTCTTCCTTTTAGTGATAATGAGAATAACTTCTTCTTAACTTGATCTGTAGTAATACCTGCACACTTGAACAACCCGCATAATTCGTGTATAAAGAGTAAATGATCACCAGGATGGACCGTTCCATCCCCAACATAGTAATTATCCATAACACGATCAATAATTCTTGTAGGTATTTTGAAAACATCATTCTCACAGGTGGTGGCTTATCTACTACCTTAGCAGTGGTAGTAGCATTACCAAATAAGAAACTCAGCGAATTATCCATAACGAAAATAAAGCAACTAACAGAAGTAAACAATACTCACAGTAGAAGTTTCCTTTACCAGTTCCACTCTCCAATAGCGCTTCACTTCCCGGCAATAGCGCCAGAAAATAGTCTTGGTGACCCACAAGTATAGGGGGTGTATCGCAGTATTTTCAATAAGTAAGAGTGTCGAACCCAACGAGGAGCAGAAGGTGCTGGCTAGTGGTATGGATCAGGAATCTCTGCAAATACTTAGCAAATGGATTTTTAGGGGTTTTCGATAAAGCAAGCAAACAAAGTACGAGTAAATAAAAGACAGTAGGAATAAGCGCAGCAAGTGGCCCAATCCTTTATGCAGCAAAGGACAAGCCGGTTGTATTACTTAAGATGACCAAACGTTCTCGAGGACACATGGGAAAACTATCAAGTTCTTTCGCTTCATATAGTCGATTAATCTTCTTTAGCTTGCTAACTGTTGTGTGGGTGAACCTGTGCTAATGTACCGCCCCATCCAAGACTAATACATACTTGTGATTAAACCCCTTGCAAACATCCGTAAGTACAAGAAAGTAATTAAGGTAGAAACCTAACCACAACTTTAAACTTTAAGACCCTTACGTCCCTTGTGCAATGGTTTCCTAACGGAGGTTCAGGTTTCTGTCACTCTGGGAACCCCTACGATTAGTAGCCAAATACACAATGCATTCCCCTAGGCCCATATAGGTGAAGTGTCATGTAGTCGACGTTCACATGACACCACTAGAAGAAGTACACCACAACTTAAATAACAATCTATTGAATCTTTCTCAACGCAACTCCACTACTAACAATAAGACTTCTCCCATGTCCTCAAGAACAAAACAAACTACTCACAAGACATCATATGGATCATGATCAGAGATGAAATAATGATGTATAACAATCTGAACATAAACAATAATTCAAAGGTACACTCAATAGCATCAACTACAAAGAGTAATCAACACCTGGAAAGTTTCCCCTATGAACTATGCAAGATTCAACACAATTGTTACAGCAATATGGAGATGGTGATGAGGGTGCTGATGGTGGTGATGATGATGATCCCGATGAAGTCCAGCTTGATGGTGGTATTGATGGCGACGATCTTCCCTCTCCGGGAAGGAATTCTCCCGACAGAAATCTGTCTGCTAGAGAGATCTTTCTCTCTCGGTGTTTTCTGCCCCGCAGAGGCGGCAGAATCTTTTTGTGGTTGCTCCCCGAGTCTTAGGGTTTCGGGAGGATGATATACGCCAGAAGGGAGAGGCTGGAGTGGGCCAGGGCGGCCACACCACCTCCAGGCGCGGCCTAGGGCTGCCCGCGCCATGGGGTGGTGTGGGCCCCCTATGGCCCATCTCCACTTTGTCTTCTGGCATCCTTAGTCTTCTGGAAAAATAGGATTTTCCGTATATTTTCCTGGATTTTCTGATCTTCGCGAATTTTGCCTCCAAACAATACCTTTTCCATCAGAATCCTGACTGCAACGGTCCATGCTCCAAAAGTCATCAACCATGCAAAAATAGATGAAATAACATAAGTATCACCTCTCAATACGAAATATATCAATGAATAATAGTGAATTAAGACATAGAATAGTGATGCAAAATGGACGTATCAACCACCTACGGTTGTTTACCGATTTTTAGAATCTTAAAATTCAAAAAAGAAAAGTTACGCAAATATAAGGTTTTTCCTGCAAAATAAAAAGACTACTTATCTGTGGCGCACCCTTTTGGTGTGCGCCACAGAAAAATGTGGGTGGGACTTAAAATCTGGGAGGCCCTCTCTCCTCCCCTCCTTCTCTTCTTCTTATTCTTCTTCTCCTCCTCTTCCTCCTCTCCTTCTTATCTCCTCCGCCTTCTCCTTTGTCTCCTCTTCTTCTCATTCTCCTCTACTTTTCCCTCGGCCTCTGCGTCGTCCTAGAGCTCCTCCCCGACCCCCGCCGACACCGTCCTCAAGCTCCTTCTCGACCAATTCCAGCGACGCCCTCGAGCTCCTCATCATTCTTGTCCTCGGCATGCCATCCTACCGGCGTGACCATAGCCTCCTGCATCTCTCTGCGATGGTAGGTTGTGGCCACGGCGAGGTGATGGCGACGTTGGAGACAAGGCGAAGGCGACACCGATGATGGTAGATCCAGATCCCTTTTTATAAAAAAATAAAAAAATTATCAGTGGCGCACCATAACCATAGGTTTTTGAATTTTGAAAAAATTATCAGAGACACACCATACCAGCGCTACTGATAAGTGGGCTTATCCATGGCGCACGGTCCCGTGCGCCACTGATAAATATTACAGTCGAGTGATGACAGTGGTGCACGATCCATGCGTAACTCATAGCAAAAATGGTGTGCCACTAATAAGGTAACTCCTAATAGCGTGGGTAAATTTTCTGATTTTACTATGTCTCAAAAATTTATGGCATTAAATATATAGATAGACATATATAGGAGGAGTGTACGCAAAAAATGCCCGTTAAAAAAACTTTATATTTTGGGAGATATAAATAATACAAAATTTTCACAACAACGTATCCATCTATATATATTTAACGCCATAATTTTTGAAGACAGAAGTGTGAGATTTTAAAATTTTCAAAAATCTAAAAGCGAAGGAAGCCCGTGTGACAAAAACACTTTCCGGATGGACTATTCATTTCTGAAAACCTAGTTAAATCCGGATTTATAGAGTCATTGGCTTATCCCTAGGTCGTCAATCTAATCAACCTAGTATATAGTATTTTTTTTGATAAAGGGTGCTTTTATTACTTAAAGTAAGTATTACACCCGGCCTCTGCGTAGCTAGGATGCACACAGCTAACAGTAGTCCATAGAATCCAACATAAAGTTAAAACTACGAATGCGTATTACAAAACCAAAGTGATTGAATGCAATAGACGTCTAGGGTGCTGCAGGCGGGCCAATCCGGAGATTATGCTGTCATCCATGATAGGTAAACAAGCCCTGAGCCGTATCCTCCAACCGATGCTCCATAAAAAGGTCGCGATGCTCCACACGATGTAGTGTCGACCAAGCCCGTAGGGTATTTGTGCACCTGTAAATAACCTGCAGAAGAGAACAGTTCATATCATTAAAAACTTTATCATTTCTATATAGCCAGATCGACCATATAAAGGCAATCGCTCCAACCCGAAGAAGTGTCTTATACTTGTTATCTATACCATTTAACCAATTCCCAAAAATATATGGTAATACTATGTGGTGGATACAAGCCAGATGCTGCTTGGGTGACTGACCATATAGATTGAGCAAAATTATATTGGAAAAATAGGTGCTTAATTGTCTCATTGCGGTGACAAAACACACATCCCGGATTTCCATGCCAATTCCGCTTAATAAGGTTGTCTTTTGTAAGGATAATCCCTCGACGAGGATACCAAGTAAATTTTTTTATTTTGAGAGGTATCTTCATCTTTCAGATCATCCTATTATCTAACACTGGAATAACTGGCTGGGTTAAAGCATTGTATAAATACCTAACAGAGAAAGAACCATTCTCAGTTAGATTCCATCGAAATTCATCTGGTTCCTCCGACAAATATACATGCGCCAGCTGATGCAGCAGCATGATCCAAGAGTCAAGTCTAGTACCAATCAAATCTCTTCTAAACGTTATGTCTGGTGGAAAAGATCCCAACACGGTGGCAATCGTTTCCTTCTTATAACGGACAATGGAATACAAAGCAGGATATTGTTCTCGGAGGGTAGCATTACCAAGCCATTTATCCTCCCAAAACCTAACCTGAGACCCACTATTAATAGAAAATATGCTTAAGCGTAGAAAATGTTTCTTTGTTGCCATCAGTCCAGCCCAAAAGTGCGAGTCACCCGGTTTCCAACCATTTGGGACAATGCTTTTGAACCAACATATTTTCTTTTAATAAGAGTTTGCCATATGCCTTCTTCAGTTAATAACTTGAAGAGCCATTTACTAAGGAGGGTTGTATTCTTGATCTCAAGATCATGAATACCTAACCCACCCTGTTCTTTGGGTCGACACAGGACACTCCATTTAGCCAATCTATATTTCTTTTTCTCATTATCTCCCTGCCAAAAGAATCTTGATCGGAAATAATCTAACCTTTTCAAGACGCCTTTTGGTAGTTGAAAGAAAGATAATATGTATAGTACCATGTTACTGAGTACTGAATTTATGAGTACCAATCTTCCCCTATAGATAGTAGTTTACCTTTCCATCTGCTCAAACGTAATTGTAATCTTTCTTCAACGATTTTCCATTCAGTATTTGTAAGCCTTCAGTAATGCACCGGAATGCCCAAATATTTGATCGGAAAAACACCGTGACTAAAACCGAAAAGTTCATTGTACAGGTTAGCCGCATCCTGGGCGTCACCGAAACAAAATAGTTCGCTTTTATGGAAGTTAATTTTTAACCCCGAAAGTTGCTCGAAAGCTGAAAGTATAAGTTTCAGGTTCTTGGCCTTTTCGAGGTCATATTCCATAAAGAGAATTGTATCGTCCGCATATTGAAGTATAGATAAACCACTGTCCACAAGGTGGGGGATCACCCCTTCAATATGACCCTCTGACTTGGCGCGCTCAATCAGGATAGATAACATATCAACCACTATATTAAATAGCATTAGTGATAGTGGATCTCCCTGTCTTATCCCTTTCTTGGTCTGGAAGTAATTACCAACATCGTCATTGACTTTGATGACAACACTACCTCCGACCAAAAAGCTATTGATTAAAGCACGCCGTTCAGCAGAAAAACCTTTCAGTCTAAGAGCTTGCTGTAGAAAGGGCCACTTTACTTTATCATAAGCTTTCTCGAAATCAATTTTAAGTATTACTCCGTTCAATTTCTTCCTATGAAGTTCATGAATCATTTCATGTAAAGTTACTACTCCATCGAGAATGTTACGACCTTGCATGAAAGAAGTTTGTGAAGGTCTGACAACATGATTCGCAACTGAATTTAGTTGATGGTAGAAACTTTGGTAAAAATCTTAAAACTAACATTAAGAAGACAGATCGGTCTATATTGTTGGGTCCGTTCTGCTTCATTAACCTTAGGCAATAAGATAATCTCACCAAAGTTCAAACGAAACAGCTCTAACTGGCCCCCATGCAAAGCACAGAACATCTCCATGAGATCAGTTTTGATGACATCCCAAAAAGTTTGATAAAACTCAGCTGGGAATCCATCAGGGCCAGGGGCCTTATTATGTTCCATTTGAAAAACAGCTAGCTTGACCTCTTCCTCAGAGTAAGGAGCAGTCAAATAAGTGTTTTCCTCATCAGAAACCTGGGGTACCTTGGTTGTTTGAGATTCATCCATAAAGAATGAACCATCTTCCGGTTCCCCAAACAAATCTTTGTAGTAATTCATAATGTAAGATTTTAGCTGCTCATGTCTTTCGATCAGCTCATTATTATGCATTAGGGAATGAATACGCTTCATCTTGTGTCTACCATTAGCGACACTATGGAAGTATCTAGTGTTCGAATCCCCGTGCAAAATGAACTGCGCTTTAGAACGCTGATACCATTTGATTTCCTCCTCACGCAGTAATCGGGCCATCTCCGCATTCGATTGGCTTTTGAGCTCAATTTCCTGCTGAGTTAGCAGCCGTGTTTCTGCTAAATATTCGAGGTGATCAATGATAGCTGAAAGTCTAAGCTTTTCTTTTTTAAGAATACCAGTTGTGTGTCACGCCCAACCTCCAAGGTGTTTATGTGTCATACGCACTTTATTATTCCACCTCTAGATTGGGGAAGTTCCAACAACCGGTCTTTCCCAAACCGTTTTAACCATATCATGGAAACCATCGTGAAGTAGCCATCCAAGTTCAAATTTGAATGGACGGACCGACCGAGGCGATGGTAGCCCAGTGGTAATCAAAATGGGAGCATGATCAGACAGAGCCTCAATACGTTCTAGAGCCCATACCAAGACTAGAGTGAAATGATCTTCCCTGTCTAAGTCCATCAGTACACGATCAAGTTTTTTGTATGTAGGTTCTGACAAAGAATTAGCCCAAATAAACTGTCTTCCAATCATTGTTACTTCCTTTAAATTCAGACAGTCAATGACAACATTAAAAAAGAAAAGGCCAATGATCATCTAAACGGCCTTTACTCTTCTCGTATGGAAATCTAAGCAAATTAAAACCCCCCTATAAGAATAGGGTAGGGATTATCCTTCGCTAAGTTCACCAATTCCCGAAGAAAATCGACCTTAAAACACTCCTGGGCAGCACCATAAATAGTGACCAGACTCCATTTAAAATTATCAGCTTTGTTACGGATGTTGAGTTTAATATGAAACTCCCATTCTGAAAACGCTAATATTTCCATGGTATCCGCCCGCACACCGAGTAAAATTCCTCCAGACCGTCCCCTAGGTGGATGAGAATGCCATACAAAGTCTAGACCACCCGAAAGGCGATCTAGCATACTCTGTGAGAATTCGCGTCTACCAGTTTCGGAGATAGCCACAAAATCTAAATTATGTTCTCTAGAACAGAGTGCAATATGTGAATGTTTAGCCAAGTCACGAAGACCTCTACTATTTAGAAACATACCAGGAAACCATAATATATTTAGGAGCAAGATCTCGTTTACAAGAATTATTACATTTTTTCCCAGAAGACGATTTACGGCCAGAAGTAGTTAGCTCATAGATTGAGCTTAACCTGTCCTCATCCAAACCAACTTCCAGAACTTCACCTGCTAAATGAGATAGGAGCTGACCATCTGTTGTGGTGTCTACATCCTCATCATCCGAGTAGGTGAAAATATAAGAGGTCGAAGCTTTTGGAACAACCATTAACCGGTCAAATTCCATCCGCTTCTATAGTATATAATAAAAAAGATATATCATTAGAAATTATAGATGTACTATTTTCTAATGCTATAATCATTGTGGTATACAATTTATAATTTATTAATCAAATATGCGATTTGCGAATACGCGAAGACATATAACCCGGATGGTGGGAGAACCTTGAAGCGCCCTGGTTCCCCTCAGGGTGGGAACGGGCTAACAAATCCGCTGACGCCCCTTCACCTCCTCCTTCCCACCCGTCTACTCGTCATTGTCAAATGAGGCTGACGGGTGTTCCCGCAAACGGTGGCAAAGGTCAATTTTCCTATCATAGCACGGGAGGGCGGTCCTAATAGGCACGCTGACTCGAGGAGCAGTGGTGCGAGCCGTGACGGCCTCCCTTGGTTGTGGATCTGGCGAAGTCTTCATTCTCTGTTGGCGTATCAGGAATCGAGGCCATCTGTTAGAGGGAGGCTCAAGTCATATGAATGTGATGCAAAGCTTAATATCGCGGTTTAGAAGTTTCAGCTCAGGGAGCGGGAGCTGGGCGATGAAAAGGGACGAGGGCAACACAATCGATCGTGTGATGATGATCATATCAAGATTGTGCGTGCATGTAGTTGTTGGTGTTTCTAGATCAACATGTAGAGGAGGCAACACTTGCTGGCTTCGGTTTGGCGACACTCCTAGAGTGTCGAGTCTGTATATCCATATGAATACCGTAAGTCTGGCCTTCACTGGTTGTATCCGGCAGTATCGTGTTTATGTGTGATGACCCACAAGTATAGGGGGTGTATCGTAGTATTTTCGAGGGAAGTGAAACCCAATTTATTGATTCGATACAAGGGGAGCCAAAGAATATTTATAAGCCTTAACAACTGAGTTGTCAATTCAGCTGCACCTGGAAACAATCTTGCTCACAGCAGTTTATTAGTAGCAATAGTTTTGTAGTAGGAATAGTAAAGCAGCAGCAGTAGTAAAGCAAAGACAGTAGTAACAAAAGAAGTGAACAGTGGGATTCGAGTGCGGTAGGCATAGGGATGGATGGACGGGCGTTGCATGGACAAGACAATTCACATAGCAATCAGAACATAGGGCAATTGCAGATAAATAAGATAAAGCATCCAAGTACTAGATAATCCTAGGCATGTGTTCCATATATAGTCATATGTGCTCGCAATGAGAACTTGCACAACATCTTTTGTCCTGCCAGCCCGTTTGCAGCGGGGCCTCTAGGGAACTACTGGCAATTAAGGTGCTCCATTTAATAGAGCACCGGAGCAAAGCATTAACACTCCGTGAACACATGTGATCCTCACATCAAAGCCATTCCCTTCCGGTTATCCCGATTACATCGCCACTGGGCCATAGGTTCCGGACAACAACGTGTGTATACAACTTGCAGATAAGACCAAGAACAATACTATCATAATGAATCAATAACATGTTCAGATCTGAGATCATGGCACTCGGTCCCTAGTGACAAGCATTAAGCACAACAAGTCGCAACAAAGTCATAAAGCACTAATAAAAGATACTAGGCACCATGCCCTAACAATCTGATGCCATTACAGGAACGATCTCATCCAATCCCTACCATCCCCATAGCCTACGGTGGGGGATTACTCACTCATAGATGGGGGAAACATGTATGGTCGATAGAGATGATGGTGGAGATCGATGGAGATGGCTCCGGGGGCACTTCCCGTCTGGCGGCAGGTGCCTAACCAGACTTCTGTCCCCCGAATCTCCCCTTCGGTGGTGGCAGCGCTGCGGAACTTTTTCTTGAAAAACGTCGAACCCCCCGAAGTTTTTAGGTCGGAAGGCTTCTTATAGGCGAAGAGGGAGACCGAGGGGGTGCCTGGGGCCACCACACCATGCCCTGGCGCAGCCAGGCCCAGCCCGCGCCTAGGGGTGGTGTGGCCAGCCCTTGGCCCTCCTCCATCTCATATTCTGGCTCTTGTAGTCTTCTGGAAAAATAGGCACTTTGGCTTTTGTCCCGTTCAATTCCGAGAATATTCATTTTCTGACTTTCCTGGAACCAAAAACAGCAGAAAATGTACCGCAATCGTGGCTCTTGTTAATAGGTTAGTCCAAGAAATCATTATGAAAAGTACTCCAAAGTGTGGACAAAACACAAGAAAGTGGATAAAACCAAGCATGGAGCATCAAAAATTATAGATACATTTGCAATGTATCAACATCCCCAAGCTTAACTCCTTCTCGTCCTCGAGTAGGTAAGTGATAAAAAGAAAGAATAATTTTTGAGGTGACATGCACCATCAAAGACTTGACCAAAGTATTTGTAAACATTCAAATACTTGATTAATAGTACTTCAATCATAACATGAAAGACAAAGTTCTAGCAATAAGACAAAGAAACTATGATGCAACATGAAAAGGCACCAACAAAAGATTCATGAATAACAATGCTTTGCAAGACGTTTGTTTGTTTTACATAAAGAAAACATAACATAGTGGCATTCAGCTTGTCCCTCAAAGAGTAGCAAACATAAATGCATAGGACACCTTCAAAGTTTACAAGAGTAACTAGATACAAATGGTTTAAAACAAGCAATATCAAGGTATGCATCAATCAACAAGTCTTGGGATAATGCACATAGAACTAAGAATGGCCACTACGCTCTCAAGAAAGTGCTCATAGAATGTGTGGAGACTCAACAAGGAAATGAAAAAGGTTTTGAAAAGTTTGAAAGGCTTCCAAATGTTGAAAGTATGGTAATCATTAGCTTTGAGCTCTCATTGCCCCTGTCATAAGCATCTTTAATGTGGTTAAGGTGAAAGTGAGGTCCAGTCTGAGTTATATGCTTGACAGACTATAAACTGAAAATCCCAAGTCCCTTGAGTACGAGGGCCGCTCCTCATGCTACTCAACTTTAGTTACCGGTAAGTTCTTGTCATCGTAAGTATGTGCGTATCATAGAGAACCTCCAATGGGGTACCCCTTGCCTGATGATACGGAAGAATCCCCATATCAAAATGACAAGGCAAGCAGATAATGAGTATCTCAGCAATCTTCTTATTTACCATAGGAAAATGGTGCTTTTTTTCTCTCTTTCCTCTTTTCATAAATCTCTTTTTTTTCTTTTTCTCAATAGCTATCTCTTTTTTTATAAGAAGAATGCTTCATAGATATCAATATGGTGACGCTGCAGGTTTCCACCATGTCAGCATGGATTAGACCAGCGGCCTAGGCATTTCTCTAACACACATACATAACTCCATGGACTTACAAGCTCCCCTTTTATTTCACACCGACGACATCCGCAAACAAAAGAGAAAGGTATCAACTGGGTATATATTTACAAGTATTGAAAGCGTTCCCCGTGACAACACGGTTCTGCTAATCCCCAGCCTATAATTTGCAAGCATATAACTTTCATGGAGAGTTCATAATGGTTCAGGTTTATTAAGTGTAGGAAATAAAGTGTGCCATCAAGTTCATGAGAGCTTTACTAACTAACTTTCTCATAATAAGCAAACATTTTATTCGGAAGAAAACAAGGCATATTGAATATGCACAGAAGTAGAAAATGATGCTAATAGGTAGGTATGGTGGACACTTTGGCAATATTTGGTTTAAGGGAGTTGGAAACATGAGTAAAACACTAAGTGGAAGTGAAGGCTAGCAATAGTAAGGGAGCGACAAACGAGAGAGCAATAATGGCCATAATCATGCAGAGCGACAAAACATCATTGATCAAAGCATAAAGTGATACTACAAGTTGAAAACTAAAGGATCATAAAGGCTTATGGTGACTTGGGAGAGTCATAACATGGTGTGAGCATGTGCCAAGTCGACCCAAATAAAACATCAAAGGAGAATACCACTATACTATGCTTTAATATGTTAAAACAACGCATGATTCATCCAAGGCACATTAAGCAATCTCAATTGTTTATAACAAGACATGTTACAGCAAAGAATACTAAGCATAAAGCCAAAACAATATCAAGCATGACATGACAAAGCATAGGCCACAATCAAAAACAAGCTCTCTTTACCACTTAAGCATGAGCTTTCCTACTCTTTTCCAAACCAAACCAAACTATTTGAAAACCAATGTATGAAATAGGAGGTCCAACCAATTTATTCAGAAAACTAAGCAAACAAAAGCAAATGAAAACCAAAAACAAAAAAGAAAAAGAAGACGCTCCAAGAACAACACAACTGTGCATGAAACAATAAAAATGAAGCGTTTGGAAGAATCTTGGGATTTTTATTGATGAAGAAGGGGATGCCTTGGGCATCCCCAAGCTTTGACGCTTGTACTTCTTGTATATTTCTTGGGGTGACACGCATGGCATCCCCAAGCTTGAGCTTCAGTCCATCCTTCATCTCATTACTTATTCCTTCCATACACCTGAAATTTTTCCTTCATACAAAACTTCACACAATCTTTATTAGCAACATTAGTGCACTCAAGATAAATAAGTCTTAAGGTTCAGTGCTAACACTAAATAAACTCCCATTAAAACACTAGCTACTGTAGCACTTCCCTCAAAAAGCTCAATTCCCCAAAAGAACTCAAGAAGGAACCAACAAGAAGCAAATGCAGAAAATGGCAGAAATCTGTCAAAACAGACCAGCACGTAAAGACAAATTTTTTCGAAGACCTTATGTTGCTCAAATCGAAAAGTGTGGAATTAACGAAAGTTAGATAACAACCTGGGGCAGAAGCAAAAAAATTCACGCCTCAAAAAGACATTCAGAGATTTTACACGAATTTTTACGGTGAAGCACAAAAATCTGTTTCGGGACAGCAACTTTCCTAATCATTACTTCTCTCTCGTTAGAGGTTACTCTTGGCACAAAAAGCAAATAAAAAGGATAAGGAGTGGTTACTACTGAAGTAATAAGTTCCAAGACTCATCTAAAACTTTTGGGTTATCTCCCAATAAGTACTTTTCTTTAACGCCTTTAAGTTAGACATAAGCAAAAACTAAAATGGATAGAATAGAAGTAAGCGGAGATAATCATGGTGAAAACATTGTTTTGTTCAATGAAATCCTTTTGTTAACAAGGTTGATCAGGTCTTGCTAACAAAACAATTTCATATGAGACAAAACTTTGTATTCCACTAATTATTATGTTACCTCAACTTTGATAGCAATGGTCCCAATCATAATAGTTTCAAATTTTTCTCTTGGTATGGGACAATATATTTATCCAACTTGAATGCCCTCAACATGTTCAATTGAATTTAAACCATAAGTCCTTTCAATCTTCTTGGGGAAATAGACAGTATGTTCCTTGTCATTCTCATTGAAAGTCACCTTCCCTTGATTACAATTAATAATAGCTCCTGAAGTATTTAAGAAAAGGTCTCCCAAGAATAATAGACATATTATCATCTTCAGGCATAAAAGTTTGAGAGGATGCTCTCATAAGAAATATGAGTTGAAGTAAAAGAGAGCATCAAGGAGCAAATCCAAAACGCATTTAAGTCTAACCCACTTCCTATTCATAGGAATCGTGTAAGCAAATAAATTCACAATGAACAAAGTGACAAGCATAGGAAGATAAAACAAGAGTAACTTCAAAACTTTCAGCACATAGAGAGGTGTTTCAATACCATGAAAACTTCTACCACCATATTTTCCTCTCTCAAAATAATTTTCAGTATCCTCATGAATAAACTCAACAATATAACTATCACATAAAGCATGCTTTTCATGATCTACAAGCACTAGAGCTTTATTATAAACACTTTCAAAATAATCCTCGGGAACATAACATTCATCCTCCTTTAGTAAGCATGAAGGACAATCAAATAATGTAAGGGATAAAGAGTTACTCTCATTAGAAGGTAGGCATGGGTAGCTAATCCATTCTTCCTCCTTTTGTTCATCACTCTCCTCCTCTTTTTCATCTAATGAGATTTCAGGTTCATCAATTTCTTCTTCCATAGGATCCTGCAAGGCATTAGTCTCTTCCATTTGTGGAGAGCATCTATTAAAATACTCAAGAATAGAGCCATTTTCATCCTTGTAATTATCAAAGAAAAATTTAAGTATACTATAAACCTCATACTTATAAGGTGAATCATCAATATTTTCAAGCAAACTAGCAAGTTCAAAAGCACCCTTCCAAGCAACAAATTCTTCAATTTGTTCCGCACCATAAAATTCATAAATTCCTTTAGAATAGGAAGATATGGTATCATTATCATTATACTCACATTGAAAAGGGAGGTGTTTATACCTCTTTCTGCAACGAGACTCATCACATCAATAAGTAATATTATAAGTAGAGCACACGTTTCTAACAATGTTATACAATCTATCAATTTGTTCCCATAAGTGTTTCCCTTTTTGTGACAAGCGGTGTTCCTTATAATAATATTTTTTATCTTGCGTGAACCCACCTTGCCAATAAGCTTCAGTTTCAAAGAAACCAACCATTGACAACAAGCATGATAAGGCAAGACAATAACAGACCAACGAAAATAACAACTAGAGAAGGAACTACTTTTTTTGTATTTTCAATAAAGAAAGAAGCAAACAAGGAAGAAATAAACTTAGCTTGAACAATAGTGAATCCAAGTGGACTTGATAAATAAAGCTATGCTCCCCGGCAACGGCGCCAGAAAATAGTCTTGATGACCCACAAGTATAGGGGATCCAATTCGGGATTATTCTTGGGAAGTTTCGGGAAGAAATTGGAATGGAATAATATAGATTCATATAGAGTAAAAGGTTCTCTATTGATGCAAACGCTGTACCTAGAGGATAGGGATAGAGGAAGAGGGCCCCAAGCTCCGCCGCCTGAGTTCTTCCCCACACCGTCTCTCGCCGGCGACCGCCCGCGAGCCCGCCATGTTCCCCGCCTCTAGAAGCACCTCGCCGCCGCGATGTCTCCTTGGCGCTGTCGCCTTCCTTGATCGGAGCTCTGCCTCGCCTCGCTGTCCGCGTCCCCGAGCAGGGCCGGCCTTGCCTGCTTCCTCAACCGCCCGACCCGCCATCGCTTTGATGAGGCCTGCGCGCCGCCGCCCGCAGCCGAAGTTCCTCCTTCGCCATCGGACGCGCTTCCGCTCGACCTCGACCCGAGCTTGGCACGCGCCGAGCCGACACTCCTCCACCCCCTGGCCCCACCTCAGGATCCCCATGCTCCACCTCGGCCCTACCTATCCCGCATGTCTGCTTGACCGACACGCCCACCCCGACACGTTCCTATCCCCGTCCTCGATCCCCACGCGGGTCCCACCCTTGTTCGACCCCGCGCCTCGCCTCTCACCCCCGCTCGGTCGCAGCCCCCGCCGTCGCGATCCCCTTTGCCTCGCGAGCGCTCGCCACCGCTCGCTGATAGGACCGTCCCTCCACAGGAGCTGTACCCGCCTCCAGAGCTCCTCGTCGTCCGCCCTTCCTCTGCCCCGGGAACATCCCCAAGCTGGGCGGGCAACTGCCCGCCGCCAGATGCAGCGTCGCAGCGCCATCCCCTTTTCTGTCCCCGTCCACCTCAAACCCGCCTCCTCCGGCGAGCCGGCCTCCCTGCCCTCTCTGTCGCCTCACGGCCGCGCCCTAGACCGACCATTGACTGCCGGTCTTGCCGCCCTCCAACCTCTGGCCATAGACCTCGCTGCCTCTGGCCGTGGTTCCGCCGCCAAGGCCAGGTCATCCTCGACTGCATCATCGTCGGCCTCCTACCCGGACCCGGTGATGGCGGAACCTCAAGCTCTTCCTCCCGGATCCGATGGCCGAGACCACTAAGACCTCGAAGCCCGATCCGAAGACCGATCCCGGAGTCTGAGACCGAACCCCGAGATCCTTGGATCCGGACGTCGATGTGTGCCCCCTTTCCCTAGCCCTATTTTATAATATATGACATCTATCTTGTTGCATATTAAATTGCTCATGCTCGCATACATATTCATTTATTTGGGGGTATTTAGTCGATTCACCTCACCCCATCCACTCCTGGGCCCGGGGGGTGTCACTCCTGGCAGCTTAATAGGATATCTAGACTAGCCCCACAGACCAACACTAGTCTTTTCTGTGCACTTTGTCCTCACTCCTGCGCACCCGGTTACCCACTTCCCGGTCGGTCACCCATACTAGAATTGCTCTAGGCCAAGCACGCTTAACCTTAGAGTTCTTTTTGAATGAGCTTCCGGAAAAGAAGTTGCAACTTGTTGATATGGGTATCCTATTAAGCCATGTGCCTGGATCTCACATACACCCACCCTTTAGAAGATCGATGCCCTCATCGATGAAGCACACCCCAGGAACGTTCCCTCTTGGCACGCGTCTGTGTGTCCAGTGCCGGCACATGTGCCATGCCATGTCCACTCCGGGCCACACGCGCCATGCTCCACATGTCCCGCCACTAACCCGCACACACCCGTGTAATCGCAAGGGTCAGCTCTGATACCACTTGTAACACCCCGTCCACTCCTGGGGTGTCACTCTGGCAATTAATAGGATATCTAGACTAGCCCCACAGACCAACACTAGTCTTTTTCTGCACTTTGTCCTCACTGTGCGCATCCAGATTCCACTTCGGCCGGTCACCCATCCTAGAATTGCTCTAGGCCAAGCACGCTTAACCTTAGAGTTCTTTTCGAATGAGATTCCAGAAAAGAAGTTGCAACTTGTTGATATGGGTATCCTATCAATCCTATTAAGCCATGTGCCTGGATCTCACATTTTGGATTTACGAAAGGGTTGCTTTAAGAAAAGGTTGTTTAGATGTATACATGATTTATTCCTTATTTAAAATTTTAAAATTGAACAAAAAAATTCATTTATTTATTTTATTATTTTACGAATTTAGGACTATCGCAGTATTTTCGAGGGAAGGGAAACCCAATTTATTGATTCAACACAAGGGGAGCCAAAGAATATTTATAAGCCTTAACAATTGAGTTGTCAATTTAGCTGCACCTGGAAACAATCTTGCTCATAGCAGTTTATCAGTAGCAACAGTTTTGTAGTAGGAATAGTAAAGCAGCAGCAGTAGTAAAGCAAAGACAGTAGTAACAAAAGCAGTGAACAGTGGGATTCGAGTGCGGTAGGCATAGGGATGGATGGGCGGGCGTTGCATGGACAAGACAATTCACATAGCAATCAGAACATAGGGCAATTGCAGATAAATAAGATAAAGCATCCAAGTACTAGATAATCCTAGGCATGTGTTCCATATATAGTCATACGTGCTTGCAATGAGAACTTGCACAACATCTTTTGTCCTGCCAGCCCGTTTGCAGCGGGGCCTCTAGGGAACTACTGGCAATTAAGGTGCTCCTTTTAATAGAGCACCGAAGCAAAGCATTAACACTCCGTGAACACATGTGATCCTCACATCAAAGCCATTCCCTTCCGGTTATCCCGATTTCTGTCACTTCGGGGCCATAGGTTCCGGACAACAATGTGTGTATACAACTTGCAGATAAGACCAAGAACAATACTATCATAATGAATCAATAACATGTTCAGATCTGAGATCATGGCACTCGGGCCCTAGTGACAAGCATTAAGCACAACAAGTCGCAACAAAGTCATAAAGCACTAATAAAAGATACTAGGCACCATGCCCTAACAATCTGATGCGATTACATGAACGATCTCATCCAATCCCTACCATCCCCATAGCCTACAGCGGCGGATTACTCACTCATAGATGGGGGAAACATGGATGATCGATGGAGATGATGGTGGAGATTGATGGAGATGGCTCCGGAGGCAGTTCCCCGTCCCAGCAGGGTGCCGGAACAGAGACTTTCTGTCCCCCGAATCTCCCCTTCGGTGGTGGCGGCGCTGTGGAACTTTTTCTGGAAAAACATGGAACCCCCTGAAGTTTTTAGGTCAGAAGGATTCTTATAGGCGAAGAGGGAGACCGAGGGGGTGCCTGGGGCCACCTGGCATGGTCAGGCCCAGCCCGCGCCTGGGGGTGGTGTGGACAGCCCCTGGCCCTCCTCCGTCTCGTATTCTGGCTCCTGGAGTCTTCTGGAAAAATAGGCACTTTGGCTTTTGTCCCGTCCAATTCCGAGAATATTCATTTTGTGACTTTCTTGGAACCAAAAACAACAGAAAACAGGCAGCTGGCACTGTGGCTCTTGTTAATAGGTTAGTCCAAGAAATCATTATGAAAAGTACTCCAAAGTGTGGACAAAACACAAGAAAGTGGATAAAACCAAGCATGGAGCATCAAAAATTATAGATACATTTGCAATGTATCAATGTGCCGTTTCTTAGTTGATGACTTTGTTTGGAGATTGCTCGTACTTGCTTTCTAGGGTGAAAATCCTATGAGTGCTAGATCTGGAATAGGTTGTGTTTGTGTCATTCGCTTCTAGCAAACATCATGCTTTGGCAACCTTTTTCATTAGTTGGTGTGTTGGCAGGCCGGTGGTAGTCGTTCATGCTTGTTGCTACGTGCGTTATGTTTTGTTTTGTTTTTAATAAGTGGTTGTATGCATGTTCCATATCTAAGTTATCTTTTTTACATGGTGTATAAAAGAAAATGTGTTGACCCTTGGTATATCAGACTAGATTGTCTAGAAAATATCGAGTGGTTCCTTGTTTGATTAATCTTCTGATAAATCAGAACTTGAAAATCTAATGTGAAATACTACTCCACTAGAATCATCCGAGACTAAGAGCATCTCTAATAGGGGTATGTTCGTCTGCGGTACCAAAGTTCGCAGGCCAGCACATGGTGGTACCTAAGTTGTCTGAAATTGCCGCGTTTTGAAAAGTTGGGTCGCCAACTACTGAGAGGGGCCATTTCGAGGAAAACTCATCTCACCCCTGCCAAATTCAAACATTTCGTTAAACTGCCCCGTGAAGTAGACGGTCGGGACCCCCATGTCGATCATCTGTCCGTGACGCGAGCGCCAACGCGGCAACCTCTTAGGAAAATTGAGTAGCTAAGTGGATTGGATGCGTTGACCAATTTCACAAATCCATTCCCACCTTTCCCCTAGCACCGGCGGCGTCAGAATCCACCCTCCAGGCAGGACGATCCCTTCGGACATTTGACTTCCGGTGCCAAGTTGCTGCGCCCAGTCGCTGATCCCAAGATCTAATGCTGCATGCCGTAGCCGCTATGAGGCTCTAGCCTCCGCCGCCCGCCGAGCGATTCGGAGGATGGCGATCCTACTATCAAGGAAGAAGAAGTTCGGCTACAAGCGGGTGAGCTACCCTTCTCTTTGCTATTCGCACTAATTATAACTACTAGTGCTCTTGAACCTCAAATTGTTTGTTAGTCCAATGACAAACATAATTTGTCCTGATTTTTCATCAAGTGGGATCTGCGCGGACCCCCCTTACCTGGTTACGGTAGTCCTCTACAGGTACGACTCTAAGGGCAAGTGGTATGGACACCATTGTTTCACGATGGAAGAAGCGTCTACGCAGATCTACACTATATCTGGTATGGTTGCTGCTCTGCGTAATCATGTTGAATTATGGCCGAAGCAGACTGCAAAGTTCAGCTTCATGGATAAATGTGGCATCATGGTTCCTATAACGTGTGACAGTCAGCTAATTGGGTTGATGAAAAGGTATGCTTCGGCTGCCATGTTTGAGCTGAAATGTGATGTACTGGATGTGGAAGCTGCTGCAACTGGGAGTCGCCCTTCTATTCTTGGACATGGTGGTTGCTTGAACCCAATTAGCTCCTGGTAAGCAAAGGTCTCTTGGGGTTGACATGTTTGTGCTGAATTGTAATTTTTATTTTATTTACTCTATAGATATTGGGCAGTTATGCAACAGTCATGTTTCTTTAACAGGAAGCACCGCAAGGTTTGAAACATGACTACCGGGTCAGTCATTTTGCTGCCCGAAGAAATTAAAAATGAGTGGAAAGATGATGTTGGACACGATTCTGGTGCCCATTGTCCCGGCGATGCAGAGTACATGAAGCTAAGAAAATTGGCGCCGAGGAAGAGGAAGAAGACAGGAAATGAAGAAGCCAGTGGACGTGAAGGCTTGGCACCCAGGCTGCGGAAGAAGGCTGCTGGCAATGAAGATGCATAGTAATATGTTGAACTTGAAACTATATATGTAATTTTGATAAATTCCGGAGCTCTGTGTGTGGCATGTTGCTGGGCGAAACAATCTACCCATGTTCTCTGAGTAAAATGTACCGTGACTTAGGGTTTGAAAACGCCTGAGTCAGTAGTTGAATCCGAAATTTTGATTGTGCCACTGCTATCTAAAAACGCGCAGCACCAGTTCCACGATTGCTGATGGGCAGGAGGTCTCCAAATACGATGGAATGTAAGTGGCATAGAAATAAATTATTTAAGCTACCACACTCCACGAAGCAGAAACTTATTTCAGATGCTGCACAACGACGTGGCAACATAAACAACAATGTTCTCACCGATAATGCCCAGATGAGGAGGAAATCGGTACCACTTTCTGGCCTAATATTGAGCTCGTCTATCTCTCCGCCTCTCTGCTCCTGCATCCCCTGCATCTGGCGAAGCTCCCGAATCTCCAGTAACCAGGTGTACATGCTTCCACTTTATAAATTGTGGTTGTGCCATTTGCATGCAGCACAATCCACGTAGATTACGTTTAAACAAACCACCAATGTCAGAATACACTAGTAGAAAAGATGTATTTGGTCCACGGTCACGTTCCCAATCCGGGACAGAGAGCTAAATCGAGGCAGAAATTGATCTAAGTCACAAATTCTTCCACAAATTAATCGAGACAAAGATCTAAATCGAGGCATTTCATTACTTCAACCACAAATTCTTCCAAACAAAGGTGCGATTTCACGTCCTACATTAATTCAACCACTAGTCAACAATTTCACTTCCGCTGCCACTATCCTCGTCGCTGTCGGCTTCCTCGTCGCTGTCGGACGGAACCTCCACGATTTCTGCATTGTTCGTGAGACGGAGCACCTCTTCCCGGCGAGCGGCAACGATGATGCTGTACTTGGTCCATCCAGGGACGGACCAGAACCTCTCCCGCCCTTCTCGGTTGCGGAGATCCCGGTGCACCACGTGCCCGTCAACGATGTGGTTGCTAATCTTGGCCTTCCGCTCCTTCTTGAACAGCGCCGACCAATACGGGTTGGCTGCCGCGTACCGGGGCAATGCCCTCTTCCACGCGGGCATCTGGCGGCGGCGCGCCGTGATTTTGCTCTCCATCTCGGCTTGGCCAGGGAGCATGGTGATCGCCATCCGTGGGGCACCGTCGTGGCTGGCGGCGCGAGGATGTCGAAGTTTGCGAACATCACCGCCTCATAGAAGTTTAGATCGGGCATCTCCATGGTGGCATAGTAGAGATTGGAGAGGGAGCGAGGGGATGGACGAAGAAGCAACGACGCGGTGGAGATTGGAGAGGACGAGGGGATGGACGACGAAGCGACACGCTGTGGCGCCTCCTATTTGTACACGAGGACGACGAAGCGACGAGCGGAATATCCAAGGGGCATTGGACAGACAAAAGAAGTAATGCGGGGTCAGACTAACTGGAGAGTAATTTGTTTCCTCCCTGGACTCCGGGACCAATAGTTCAGACCGCTAGGTCAACAAGTACAACTATTACAACTTAAAAAGGCATGGAGCTTAAGCTAAATAGAACTAGTTATCACACATCTCCTTGATCTTCCTAATCTTTGCCCGATGCGCATCTTCCTGCGAGAGCGGGGATCGAATCGTCTGCTCCTTCCTTTTAGCATCTTCCTTGCACAGCTTCAATTGTTTCTCTACATTTTTCCTCATGCACTTGTCAATACTCGTAGTTGTGAACTGCAGGACTTTGGCCTGGTGGAGATCATTCCTTGCTTGAGTCAGTTCTTGCTCTGCTTTAGCCTTCAGGGCCAACGCTGCGTCCCTCTCCTTCTCGACTTTGCTAACCTTGTCTTGCACCCACCTGAGATCTCGCTTATGCTTGGTCGTGTCAACTAGTTCCCATAGCTTCATCTCAACACTGTCAAGAAGTGAGCTGAATACGGATTCTTTCAACTCAACAGTCATCTCCCATAGTTTGTCCAGCGTTTTCTGCATCGATTTGGGCCACTCTGGATCTACCCATTTGACAACACCGCAACTTCCGCCATGCATCATTGCACGATGTCCTTGACACCGTAGAAACCTCCTGCCTGCGTTTCGTCCTTCGAACGCTATAAATTTAGTGGGCACATATCCATGTTTACATAGCAGAGGATTGTCTTCATCCGCTAAACCGTGATAGTCGGAGTCGTACATCGTCTGGTTGGCCTAACACATCATACGCACATGAGTAAACAGATTAGATCTAGCTCAAAAAATAGATAACTAGCCACATATGATAGAAATAGAGATGAGATGACTCACATCGAAATCACCGTCCCTGTCGTCACGACGTGTTTCCTCGCCGTCTCCCCTTGAACCCATGGTGAGAGGGGAGGGGGTGGCTGCCGGAGAGGGGATTGGGATGGAGGCGCAGTCGGCTTGTGGCTATGGCAGGATGGCAGTGAAGTGGGGAAAGTGGCTTCGAGGGGAAGGAAGAGAAGTACGAGGAGGAAGAGAAGTAATGGGGACGTGACACTGAGATGTGGCCCACTGAACTCGTGAGACGTGACACTCGCAACAGGGGAGCGCCCGATGTTGCCAGTTTGTCTAGAGCAAGCGTGGCCAATCATGCTGTAGAACAGCCTACTCGCGGATCGCTCTCACGAAGACCATCCCAATCGTCCAAGCGCCCCGATCGAACGATATGTAACAATCGCCAAGCAGACCAACTGTGTTAGGGCGTGCCTTCTAGAAGACTCGGTCTAACAGCCACCCATGCAATGACACTTGTGTATCCATGTGTGGTTTGTGAAAAGAACAGACATGCAATCACACTAGGTGGATCCATATGTGGTTTATGGAAGTAACAGACATGCAATGACTCCAGCTGTGATTCATGAAAAGAACAGACATGCAATGACACTGATGGATCCATGTGTGGTTCATGAGAAGAACACACATCCAATGACACTGGTGGATCCTTATGTGGTTCATGAAAAGAACAGACATGCAGTAACACCGGTGGATCCTTATGTGGTTTGTCTAGAGGAACACACATGCAATGACACTGGGTGTGGTTCATGAAAAGAACAGACATGCAATGACACTGGTGGATCCTTATGTGGTTTGTGAGAAGAACATACATGCAATAACACTGGTGTATCCTTATGTGGTTCATGAAAAGAACAGACATGCAATGACACTGGTGGATCCTTATGTGGTTCAGGAAAAGAACTGACATGCAATGACACTGGGTGTGGTTCATGAAAAGAACAGACATGCAATGACACCGGTGGATCCATGTGTGGTTTATGGAAGTAACAGACATGCAATGACTCTAGCTATGATTCATGAAAAGAACAGACATGCAATGACACCGGTGGATCCATGTGTGGTTCATGAGAACAACACACATACAATGACACTGGTGGATCCTTATGTGGTTCATGAAAAGAACAGACATGTAGTGACACCAGTGGATCCTTATGTGGTTTGTCTAGAGGAACACACATGCAATGACACCGGGTGTGGTTCATGAAAAGAACAGACATGCAATGACTTATGTGGTTTGTTTAGAAGAACACACATGCAATGACACTAGGTGTGGTTCATGAAAAGAATAGACATGAATGACACTGGTGGATCCTTATGTGGTTTGTTTAGAGGAACAAACATGCAATGACACTGGGTATGGTTCATGAAAAGAACACACATCCAATGACACTGGTGGATTCCTAAGGTGGTTTGTCTAGAGGAACACACATGCAATGATATTGGGTGTGGTTCATGAAAAGAACATACATGCAATAAATTATGTGGTTTGTTTAGAAGAACACACATGCAATGACACTAGGTGTGGTTCATGAAAAGAACAGACATGCAATGACACTGGTGGATCCTTATGTGGTTTGTGTAGAGGAACAAACATGCAATGACACTGGTTGTGGTTCATGAGAAGAACACACATCCAATGACACTGGTGGATCCTTATGTGGTTCATGAAAAGAACAGACATGTAGTGACATCAGTGGATCCTTATGTGGTTTGTCTAGAGGAACTCACATACAATGACACTGGGTGTGGTTCATGAAAAGAACATACATGTAATGACACTGGTGGATCCTTATGTGATTCATGAAAAGAACGGACATGAAATGACACCGGTGGATCCTTATGTGGTTCATGAAAAGAACAGACATGCAATGACACTGGGTGTGGTTCATGAAAAGAACAGACATCCAATGACACCGGTGGATCCATGTGTGGTTTATGGAAGTAACAGACATGCAATGACTCTAGTTGTGATTGATGAAAAGAACAAACATGCAATGACACTGGTGGATCCATGTGTGGTTCATGAGAAGAACACACATCCAATGACACTGGTGGATCCTTATGTGGTCCATGAAAAGAACAAACAAGCAGTGACAGCGGTGGATCCTTATGTGGTTTGTCTAGAGGAACACACATGCAATAACACTGGTGTGGTTCATGAAAAGAATAGACATGCAATGACACTGGTGGATCCTTATGTGGTTTGTGAGAAGAATATACATGCAATGACACTAGTGGATCCTTATGGGGTTCATAAAAAATAACTGACATGCAATGACACTGGGTGTGGTTAATGAAAAGAACACACATGCAATGACACCGGTGGATCCATGTGTGGTTTATGGAAGTAACAGACATGCAATGACTCTAGCTGTGGTTCATGAAAAGAACAGACATGCAATGTCACTGGTGGATCCATGTGTGGTTCATGAGAAGAACACACATCCAATGACACTGGTAGATCCTTATGTGTTTCATGAAAAGAACAGACATGTAGTAACACCGGTGGATCCTTATGTGGTTTCTCTAGAGGAACACACATTCAATGACACTGGGTTTGGTTCATGAAAAGAACAGACATGCAATGACACTGGTGGATCCTTATGTGATTCATGAAAAGAACAGACATGCAATGACACCGGTGGATCCTTATGTGGTTCATGAAAAGAACTGACATGCAATGACACTGGGTGTGGTTCATGAAAAGAACAGACATGCAATGACACTGGTGGATCCATGTATGGTTTATGGAAGTAACAGACATGCAATGACTCTAGCTGTGGTTCATGAAAAGAACAGACATGCAATGACACTGGTGGATCCATGTGTGGTTCAAGAGAATAACACACATCCAATGACACTGGTGGATCCTTATGTGGTTCATGAAAAGAACAAACATGTAGTGACACCGGTGGATCCTTATGTGGTTTGTCTAGAGGAACACACATGCAATAACACCGGGTGTGGTTCATGAAAAGAACAGACATGCAATGACTTATGTAGTTTGTTTAGAAGAACACACATGCAATGACACTAGTTGTGCTTCATGAAAAGAACAGACATGCAATGACACTGGTGGATCCTTATGTGGTTTGTTTAGAGGAACAAACATGCAATGATACTGGGTGTGGTTCATGAAAAGAACACACATCCAATGACACTGGTGGATCCTTATGTGGTTCATGAAAAGAACAGACATGTAGTGACACCGGTGGATCCTTATGTGGTTTGTCTAGTGGAACACACATGTAATGACACTGGGTGTGGTTCATGAAAAGAACAGACATGCAATGGCACTGGTGGATCCTTATGTGGTTTGTGAGAAGAACATACATGCAATGACACTGGTGGATCCTTATGTGGTTCATGAAAAGAACTGACATGCAATGACACTGGGTGTGGTTCATGAAAAGAACAGACATGCAATGACACAGGTGGATCCATGTGTGGTTTATGGAAGTAACAGACATGCAATGACTCTAGCTGTGGTTCATGAAAATACAGACATGCAATGACACTGGTGGATCCATGTGTGGTTCATGAGAAGAACACACATCCAATTACACTAGGGATCCTTATGTGTTTTTTTAGAAGAACGCACATGCAATGACACTAGGTGGATCCTTATGTGGTTTGTGAAAAGAACAGACATGCAATGACATTAGTGGATCCATATGTGGTTTGGCTAGAGGAACACACATGCAATGACACTAGGTGTGGTTAATGAAAAGAACAGACATTCAATGACACTGGTGGATCCATGTGTGGTTTATGGAAGTAACATACATGCAATGACTCTAGCTGTGATTCATGAAAAGAATAGACATGCAATGACACTAGTGGATCCTTATGTGGTTTGTGAGAAGAACTGACATGCAATGACACTAGGTGTGGTTCATGAAAAGAACATACATGCAATGACATTGGGTGTGGTTCATGAAAAGGACAGACATGCAATGACACCGGTGGATCCATGTGTGGTTTATGGAAGTAACAGACATGCAATGACTCTAGCTGTGGTTCATGAAAAGAATAGACATGCAATGACACTGGTGGATCCATGTGTGGTTCATGAGAAGAACACACATCCAATGACACTGGTGGATCCTTATGTCGTTTGTTTAGAAGAACACACATGCAATGACACTAGGTGGATCCTTATGTGGTTTGTGAAAAATAACAAACATGCAATGACACTGGCTGTCATTTATGAAAAGAACAGACATGCAATGACACTAGTGGATCCATGTGTGGTTCATGAGAAGAACACACATCCAATGACACTGGTGGATCCTTATGTGGTTTGTTTAGATGAACACACATGCAATGACACTAGGTGGATCCTTATGTGGTTTGTGAGAAGAATAGACATGCAATGACACTGGTGGATCCTTATGTGGTTCATGAACAGAACTAACATGCAATGACACTGGGTGTGGTTCATGAAAAGAACAGACATGAAATGACACCGGTGGATCCATGTGTGGTTTATGGAAGTAACAGACATGCAATGAATGTAGTTGTGGTTCATGAAAAGAACAGACATGCAATGACACTAGTGGATTGATGGCTCAATACACGGCGTCCAGAAAAGTGCTTGGTGCGTGGTGTTGATGTAGAGCTCGTTGGGAACCCCAAGAGGAAGGTATGATGAGCATAGAGCAAGTTTCCCTCAGTTATGAAACCAAGGTTTAATCGAACCAGTAGGAGCAAGGAAACACCTCAAAGGTGTTACTAGCTGAGATTTGGCGATGCACTACGGTGCTAGTAACAACGTGGAGACCTGCACAACACAACCACAGAACTTTGTCCCCAACTTGCGATGAGGTTGTCAATCTCACCGTGTTTTGCGGAAAACAAAGGATTAAACGTATCGAATAGAAAGAAGTAAAAGTTTGCAGAAAGTAAACACAAAGTAGTAAAAGATTGTAGATTGTATATAAAAGACAAGGACCGGGATCCATAGTTCACTAGAGGCGGCTCTCCTTAGATAGATAACATGCTGGGTAAACAAATTACAGCGGGGCAATTGACAAACACCGAGAAAGCAATACATGCATATACTAATCATCTTGACTCCTTTGAGACTTGATTGGGCATTACAACATAATACATAATCGCCATCCAAGCGCATCTATGACTAATAATCCACCTTCAAGTTATCATCCGAACCCCTCCAAAGATTAAGTTGCAACAGCAGTTATTGCTTTACGAACTGCGTGTAAAGTAAACAATACAATTGTTATATGAACAAAGGATCGTTGTTTTTTCCCTAGTAGCAACAACACATCTAGTACCTTAGAGATTTCTATCACTTCCCCAGATTACCAGAGGCATGAACCCACTATCAAGCATAAATACTAACTCTTGGAGTTGCTAGCATCTACTTGGCCAAGATAGCTACTAACAACGGAAAGCATGTAAGATCTCAAATAACAAAGACATGACAGAATCAATAATCAATCTGAAATAGCATCTCAATATCCATCGGATCCTCGCAAACACAACATGTATGAATTACAAATAGATGATCTTGATCATGAACGGAGCTCACAAGATCTAAACATGAAAGCACAAAGGAGGAGAAACCATCCATCTAGCTACTACATGGATCCGTAGACGAAGGATGAACTACTCACGCATCACACCGGAGGCTTGCATGGTGATGAAGAAGGCCTCCAGGGTGAATTCCCCTCTCCGGCAGTGTGCCGAGAAGAGCTTCAGATCCCCCCGATCTAGGGATGGAGATGACGGTGGCTACAAACTCTTTCGTGGATTTTTGATCGGGTACTTAGGGTTTTCGTCCTGAGGGCAACTTATAGGCGGAAGGAGAGGCCGAGGTGCCGGGTCGGCGGACCACCTGCGCGCGTGCCAGGCCGTGTGGCCAGGTGGTGTGGACGGCCCCTGGCCCCTCCCCGTCTCGTATTCTGGCACTTGATCCCTTCCGGAAAAATAGGCACTTTGGCTTTTATCCCGTCCAATTCCGAGAATATTCATTTTCTGACTTTTCTGGAACCAAAAACAACAGAAAACAGGCAGCTGGCACTATGGCTCTTGTTAATTGGTTAGTCCAAGAAATCATAATAAAAGTACTATAAAGTTGGAACAAAACACAAGAAAGTGGATAAAACTAAGCATGGAACATCAAAAATTATAGATACATTTGCAATGTATCATGGATCCATGTGTGGTTCATGAGAAGAACACACATCCAATGACACTGGTGGATCCTTATGTGGTTTGTTTAGAAGAACACACATGCAATGACACAAGGTGGATCCTTATGTGGTTTGTGAAAAGAACAGACATGCAATGACACTGAATGTGATTCATGAAAAGAACAGACATGCAATGACACTGGTGGATGATACGTCCATTTTGCATCACTATTCTATGTCTTAATTCACTATTATTCATTGATATATTTCGTATTGAGAGGTGATACTTATGTTATTTCATCTATTTTTTCATGGTTGATGACTTTTGGAGCATGGACCACTGCAGTCAGGATTCTGATGGAAAAGGTGCTGTTTGGAGGAAAAATTCGCGAAGATCAGAAAATCCGGGAAAATGTATGGAAAATCCTATTTTTCCAGAAGACTAAGGATGCCAGAAGATGGAGTGGAGGTGGGCCACAAGGGGCCCACACCACCCCATGGCGCGGGCAGGCCTAGGCCGCGCCTGGAGGTGGTGTGGCCTCCCTGGCCCACTCCAGCCTCTCCCCTCTGGCATATATCATCCTCCCGAAACCGTAAGACTCGGGGAGCGACCACAGAAAGATTCCGCCGCCTCTGCGGGGCGGAAAACACCGAGAGAGAAAGATCTCTCTGGCAGACATATTTTTATCGGGGGAATTCCTTCTCGGAGAGGGGAGATCATCACCATCAACACCATCATCAAGCTGGACTTCATCGGGATCATCATCATCATCACCACCATCATCACCATCATCACCCTCATCACCATCTCCATATTGCTGTAACAATAGAGGAACGCTTTCATGGGGATTAGCAGAACCATGCTGTCATGGGGAACGCTTTCAACATTGCACTGGTACTTTGTACCAAGTTGATATCATGTTCTTTTGTCTATGGATGTCGTCGGTGTGAAATGAAAGGGGAGCTTGTAAGTCCATGGAGTTATGCATGTGTGTTAGAGAAACGCCTGGGCCGCTGGTCTAATCCATGCTGACATGGTGGAAACCTACAGCATAACCATAACGAGTATTTATGAAGCATTCTTCTTATAAATAAAAGAGATAGAGATTGAGAAAAAGAGAAAAGAAAAAAAAGATATTATGAAAAGAGGAAAGATAGAAAAAAGCACCATATTCCCATGGTAAATAAGAAGATTGCTGAGATACTTGTTGTCTACTTGCCTTGTCATTTTGATATGGGGATTCATCCATATCATCGGGCAAGGGGTACCCCGTTGGCGGTTCTCAATGATACACATATGCTTACGATGACAAGAACTTACCGGTGACTAAACTTGAGTAGCATGAGGAGAGGCCCTCGTATTCAAGGGACATGAAATTCTCAATTTACAACTTGTCAATGCATATCCTCGTTTTTGATCACTTTAACCTTAATCACTTAAAGATGCCTATGATAGGGGCAATGAGAGCTGAAAGCTAGTAAGTATCATAATGTTTGGGAGCTCTTTATGAGACTTGCAATCCCTGCTTCCCTCTGTGAAGGGCCTTTCTTTTACTTTGTACTTGAGTCAGTAAACCTACTCCCTTCTATCTCAGCAAGTATTTTGAGTTGTTGTGTTTCATTCATTCATATGATGATTTATTCAATCATGTTTCTTATGTTCCTTGTTTTGCACATTGCTCTGATCTTGAAGTTTACTACTTTGAAAGCTATCATTGAAAACCAGTTATTTGTGAACTCCAGCAAATTATCAACTATTCTTCGACCAAGAGCTAAGTTTGCCATTACCAATTATGATTCACTTTATGTATCTTTATAGTGTTTCCTTTACTCACTGCAAGTTGAGTTATATAATAGTGAGTTGTCTTCTATTATGATCTATGCTTTTGATGATTGTGATGCTTCTTGTCTGTATTCTTTTATCGACTCTTCACTCCATAAACCTGAGGCCATGTTTATTGAGCTCAGTTTCGCTTGGGGACAAGCGAAGTCTAAGCTTGGGGGGAGTTGATACGTCCATTTTGCATCACTATTCTATGTCTTAATTCACTATTATTCATTGATATATTTCATATTGAGAGGTGATACTTATGTTATTTCATCTATTTTTGCATGGTTGATGACTTTTGGAGCATGGACCAGCTATGTCGGATTCTGATGGAAAAGGTGCTGTTTGGAGGCAAAATTCGCGAAGATCAGAAAATCCGGGAAAATATATGGAAAATCCTATTTTTCGAGAAGACTAAGGATGCCAGAAGATGGAGTGGAGGTGGGCCACAGGGGGCCCACACCACCCCATGGCACGGGCAGGCCTAGGCCACGCCTGGAGGTGGTGTGGCCGCCCTGGCCCACTCCAGCCTCTCCCCTCTGGCGTATATCATCCTCCCGAAACCCTAAGACTCGGGGAGCGACCATAGAAAGATTCCGCCGCCTCCGCGGGGCGGAAAACACCGAGAGAGAAAGATCTCTCCGGCAGACAGATTTCTGCCAGGGGAATTCCTTCCCGGAGAGGGGAGATCATCGCCATCAACACCACCATCAAGCTGGACTTCATCGAGATCATCATCATCATCACCACCATCATCACCATCAGCACCCTCATCACCATTTCCATATTGTTGTAACAATTGAGTTGAATCTTGCATAGTTCATAGGGGAAACTTTCCTGGTGTTGATTACTCCTTGTAGTTGATGCTATTGAGTGAACCATTGAATTATTGTTTATGTTAAGATTTTTATACATCATTATTCCATCTCTGATCATGATCCATATGATGTCTTGTGAGTAGTTCGTTTTGTTCTTGAGGACATGGGAGAAGTCTTGTTGTTAGTAGTGGAGTTGCGTTGAGAAAGATTCAATAGATTGTTATTTAAGTTGTGGTGTACTTCTTCTAGTGGTGTCATGTGAATGTCAACTACATGACACTTCACCTATATGGGCCTAGGGGAATGCATTGTGTATTTGGCTACTAATCGTAGGGGTTGCGGAGTGATGAATCCTGAACCCCCGTTAGGAAACCATTGCACAAGGGACGTAAGGGTCTTAGAGTTTAAAGCTGTGGTTAGGTTTCTACCTTAAATACTTTCTTGTACTTACGGATGTTTGCAAGGGGTTTAATCACAAGTATGTATTAGTCTTGGATGGGGCGGTACATTAGCACAGTTTCACCCACACAACACTTAGCAAGCTAAAGAAGATTAATCGACTATATGAAGCGAAAGCACTTGACAGTCTTCCCATGTGTCCTCGAGAACGTTTGGTCATCTTAAGAAATACAACCGGCTTGTCCTTTGCTGCATAAAGGATTGGGCCACTTGCTGCATTTATTCCTACTGTCTTTTATTTACTCGTACTTTGTTTACTTGCTTTATCGAAAACCCCTAAAAATCCATTTGCTAAGTATTTGCAGAGAATTCCTGATCCATACCACTAGCCAGCACCTTCTGCTCCTCGTTGGGTTCGACACTCTTACTTATCGAAACTACTGTGATACACCCCTATACTTGTGGGTCATCAAGACTATTTTTTGGCGCCGTTGTCGGGGAGTGAAGCGCTGAGTTTTTTATTTGGTAATGCTACTACCACTGCTAAGGTAGTAGATAAGCCACCACCTGCTGAGAATGATGTTTTCAAAATACCTACAAGAATTATTGATCGTGTTATGGATAACTACTATGTTGGGGATGGAACTGTCCATCTCGGTGATCATTTACTCTTTATACACGAATTATGCGGGTTGTTCAAGTGTGCAGGTATTACTACAGATCAAGTTAAGAATAAGTTATTCTCATTATCACTTAAAGAAAGAGCTGAGGAATGGTATAAGCTACTGAAGAATGGTCAAGCTCTGGAATGGGAGGAAATAGTGCCTCTCTTTTATTCAAAGTTTTATCCTCCTAGTGAGATTCACAAAGATCGGAATCAAATATACAACTTTTGGCCTCTTGATGGAGAGAGTACAACTCAAGCTTGGGGGAGATTGAAGTTACTAATGCTCAAATGTCCCATTCATGAGCTCCCCAAAAATATTATTATCAATAACTTTTATGCAAGGCTCCCTCTACATGACAAAGATTTATTGGATGCTTCTTGTGCTGGATCATTCACTCGTATGAAAGAAGAAGCTAAATGGGATCTTCCGGACCGTATTCAAGACAATGCTGAAGCTTGGGAGAATGACAAAGGTAGAAAGTCAGGTATAAATTATGATTATGAATGCATTGAATCTTTTATGGGAACTGATGACTTTCAAAATATTAAAAATGCTTATGGTCTAGACTCACAAGCTATTGCTTCTTATTTTAAGGCTTTGATTCCTACATTGAAGTGCCTAAAAAGAAGTGGAATAAGTATCATGAACCTTATAAAGATATTGCTAAGAGTGTTCCTGCAAGAAATACTGAAGTTTATACTGCCAATCATGTTTTACCCAAACCTTATATTGAGAAAATGCCTTTTCCAGTTAAGGTAAAGGAGCATTCTATGATAGCTAGTATGGTTAATGAAAGTATGAATAAAGCTGTTGAACCTGATAAAAAAAGGTTGATGAAGATGGCAAGTGTGAAAGACTTTGTCACTAAATATGAGAAAGAGGGACACCCTATCCTTTGTAAGGATACCTCTAATATTGTTTCACATAGTAGTGTTATGAGAGCTAGTATTCCTGTGTTTTCTGTTAGAATAAGTGATCATTGCTATGATAGTCCTTGTGATAGCTATATTTTTAAGTTTATGCATGATACTGAAAGTTACTATGAGAGAGGGAAAAGTGTTCTTATGCAACTCAATAATATCAAGTTTCCTCGTTTTATGCTGAAAGTTTTTTATGTTGCACATCTTTTGCCTTCTTATGCAAGTTGCCTCCGGTTTCAACAACTTGTTTGTTTACAAAATACCCTTGCATAGGAACTGGGTGAGACTTAAATGTGTGTGTGTTTTTGCTTCTTAATGCTCTCTTTCACTTCAATCCATATCCCTATGAGAGCTTCTCCAAAATTATCATGCCCATCTTAATGGCTATAAAGAAAGAGTTTTATGGGAGACAACCCAATTTGTTTTGGCTTTCAGTTTGGTTTTGTTTATTTGAGGCTTGGAAGTTAATACCTCGGTAATAACCGCTTCTTATCCGTTTTGTTTGGTTTTTGTGTCAAGATCAACCTCTAATGAGAGAGAAGTAAGATTTGGGGAAGTTGGTGTCCCGAAACAGATTTTTGTGCTTCACCGTAAAAATTCGTGAGAGATCTCTGTATGTCGAATTGAGCTGTAATTTTTTGTGCTTCTGCCCCAGGTTGTTATTTAACTTTCGTTAGTTTTGCACTTTTTTATTTGAGCAACATAAGATTTTCGAAAAAATTGATCTTTACCTGCTGGTCTGTTTTGACAGATTTAGCCACTCTTGCATTTGCTTCTTTATTCGATTTCCTTTTTGAATTCTTTTTGGGTTTTCGGAAGGAGTTGCTACAGTAGACTATGTTTTGATGGTTTTCAGTTGAAGTTGGACTCAAAAGGTTTTATCACTTCATATATACTAATGTTGCTAATGAGAACTATGTGAAGTTTTGTGTGAAAGAAATTTCCAGGAAGTGGAGATAATGGTGTAATAAGGAAGAAAAGGGTTTTATGACTCAAGAAATAAGTGTATGAAGATGAATATATTGATGATTCAAGTGGTGACTCCGGAAGGATCCACTAAATACCAAATTCAGAGACCTGCAGAGTCCGTGTTCAAATAGGTAACGGTTCTGGTAAGAAAAGTTCCGCGAAAATACAATCCAACTATATTTTTGTAGTTTTCAGTCAATAAGGAAAGCTTCGAAGCGAAAAAGGGATGGAATCGGAGCCGGGGTGGCCCACACCACCCCATGGCGCGGGCCCACCCCTGGCCGCGCCACTAGGTGGTGAGGCCACCTAGGACTCCGCCTCCGACTCGTTTTCTCCCAGTACCTTCCTTTTGATATGAAACTTCGTAATATATAACCCCCCGAATCCCCCGAGGTCCGTATATCGTGTTTTCGTCGTGTTTTTGTTTTGATCTGTTTCTGCCAGGACATACTCTTTGAAAGTCTAGAAACACAATGGTGTCCGCCAAGGATAAAGGGAAGGAGCCTATGGAGGAAGACCTCCAAGACCTCGGGAAGGAGAAGGAGATCAAGAATGAAGGTGAAGAGGAGCAAGGCCAATGTTCGCACACCGGCACTACCATTGCAAGCATTGGAGTGGTGAAACCTGCCAGGGTTAGAAGGACGGCATGGATGCAGACTGGGGGAAAGTTCCCCGTCACAGTTTGGCTCCAAGGAAAAAAAGACTTCAAGGAGGAAGAACGGAAAAAGAATCACGGGAGCTGGGATCCACAAACTGAAATGATCACGAGCCGTATTGAGCACAACTCGGAATTGATTCGTACTCTCACCTTCGAGATTGAGGACTTTGGGAAACTGATCAAGGAGCTCATCGAGAGGATACCACCACCACCAAAGGAGTAACTCGTCATCAGGTTTGGCATCCCCTTGGTTTATTCCAAGCTTGGGGGAGTGTCGCGGTATCATATCACTATCTTCTATCTTTTTACCTTATTAGTAGAGTCATATCATGAATAGAGGAGTTATTATGTAGTATGGTTTGCATTATGGAAGTGTCCCCTCTCTCGTTAGATATGTATCCCTTGGTGCGAGTTTCCGTTATGGAATATTAATAAGAAGTTCTATCATTCACTCTTTTGCATAGCTTATATTAGTTTTCAATTCATGGTTATATGATTGATCTTGTTGTTAGTATTGGTATCACTTTGGGATTATTGAGTTAATTTAGTTGGTTTTGGCAAACCTGGCTCGGTCAGTAGCAACACCTTTTTGAGAGTTGAATGAAAAAGATAGAAGTACTCTAGAGAAAAATAATTTCATCATCTTTCTTTCTTGATTTTCTCATAAGTTTAGTATTCTCTAGTTAAGATCTTTTGTGCTTCCAAGGAAGATTGCATGTTTGTCTTTATCACTTGTATGTTTGCTTGTTTCCTTCAACTCTTATACTTGCTACCTAGCCTTGCTAGCCAAAAACCTGTACTGAGAGGGAATTCTTCTCATGCATCCACCTCCTTTAAACCAAAACCTTTGCCATTTGTGTCCACCATACCTACCTATTAGCATTATTGCTATTCCAAGTAAATTCTTGTTTTATCTACCTCCCAAATTAAACTTGTTATGTGAAAATTAGTGATTAAAGCTCTCACAAACTTGATGGCACACTTTACTTTCTTGCATTTAATAAATTTGAACCATTGTGCTCACCTATGATGCGTATATGCTTGTGCTTTGTAAGTTGTGAATTAGCAGAACCATGCTGTCATGGGGAACGCTTTCAACATTGCACTGGTACTTTGTACCAAGTTGATATCATGTTCTTTTGTCTATGGATGTCGTCGGTGTGAAATGAAAGGGGAGCTTGTAAGTCCATGGAGTTATGCATGTGTGTTAGAGAAACGCCTGGGCCGCTGGTCTAATCCATGCTGACATGGTGGAAACCTACAGCATAACCATAATGAGTATCTATGAAGCATTCTTCTTATAAATAAAAGAGATAGAGATTGAGAAAAAGAGAAAAGAAAAAAGATATTATGAAAAGAGGAAAGATAGAAAAAAGCACCATATTCCCATGGTAAATAAGAAGATTGCTGAGATACTTGTTGTCTGCTTGCCTTGTCATTTTGATATGGGGATTCTTCCATATCATCGGGCAAGGGGTACCCCTTTGGCGGTTCTCAATGATACACATATGCTTACGATGACAAGAACTTACCGGTGACTAAACTTGAGTAGCATGAGGAGAGGCCCTCGTATTCAAGGGACATGAAATTCTCAATTTACAACTTGTCAATGCATATCCTCATTTTTTATCACTTTAACCTTAATAACTTAAAGATGCCTATGATAGGGGAAATGAGAGCTGAAAGCTAGTAAGTATCATAATGTTTGGGAGCTCTTTATGAGACTTGCAATCCCTGCTTCCCTCTGTGAAGGGCCTTTCTTTTACTTTGTACTTGAGTCAGTAAACCTACTCCCTTCTATCTCAGCAAGTATTTTGAGTTGTTGTGTTTCATTCATTCATATGATGATTTATTCAATCATGTTTCTTATGTTACTTGTTTTGCACATTGCTCTGATCTTGAAGTTTACTACTTTGAAAGCTATCATTGAAAACCAGTTATTTGTGAACTCCAGCAAATTATCAACTATTCTTCGACCAAGAGCTAAGTTTGCCATTACCAATTATGATTCACTTTATGTATCTTTATAGTGTTTCCTTTACTCACTGCAAGTTGAGTTATATAATAGTGAGTTGTCTTCTATTATGATCTATGATTTTGATGAATGTGATGCTTCTTGTCTGTATTCTTTTATCGACTCTTCACTCCATAAACCTGAGGCCATGTTTATTGAGCTCAGTTTAAACAGGGACAAGCGAAGTCTAAGCTTGGGGAGTTGATCGTCCATTTTGCATCACTATTCTATGTCTTAATTCACTATTATTCATTGATATATTTCGTATTGAGAGGTGATACTTATGTTATTTCATCTATTTTTGCATGGTTGATGACTTTTGGAGCATGGACCGCTGCAGTCAGGATTCTGATGGAAAAGGTGCTGTTTAGAGGCAAAATTCACGAAGATCAGAAAATACGGGAAAATATATGGAAAATCCTATTTTTCGAGAAGACTAAGGATGCCAGAAGATGGAGTGGAGGTGGGCCACAGGGGGCCCACACCACCCCATGGCACGGGCAGGCCTAGGCCACGCCTGGAGGTGGTGTGGCCGCCAGCCCTCAGCCTCTCCCCTCTGGCGTATATCATCCTCCCGAAACCCTAAGACTCGGGGAGCGACCATAGAAAGATTCTGCCGCCTCCGCGGGGCGGAAAACACCGAGAGAGAAAGATCTCTCCGGCAGACAGATTTCTGCCTGGGGAATTCCTTCCCGGAGAGGGGAGATCATCGCCATCAACACCACCATCAAGCTGGACTTCATCGGGATCATCATCATCACCACCATCATCACCATCAGCACCCTCATCACCATTTCCATATTGCTGTAACAATTGAGTTGAATCTTGCATAGTTCATAGGGGAAACTTTCCTGGTGTTGATAACTCCTTGTAGTTGATGCTATTGAGTGAACCATTGAATTATTGTTTATGTTCAGATTTTTATACATCATTATTCCATCTCTGATCATGATCCATATGATGTCTTGTGAGTAGTTCGTTTTGTTCTTGAGGACATGGGAGAAGTCTTGTTGTTAGTAGTGGAGTTGCGTTGAGAAAGATTCAATAGATTGTTATTTAAGTTGTGGTGTACTTCTTCTAGTGGTGTCATGTGAACGTCGACTACATGACACTTCACCTATATGGGCCTAGGGGAATGCATTGTGTATTTGGCTACTAATCGTAGCGGTTGCCGGAGTGATAGAAACCTGAACCCCCGTTAGGAAACCATTGCACAAGGGACGTAAGGGTCTTAGAGTTTAAAGTTGTGGTTAGGTTTCTACCTTAAATACTTTCTTGTACTTACGGATGTATGCAAGGGGTTTAATCACAAGTATGTATTAGTCTTGTATGGGGCGGTACATTAGCACAGGTTCACCCACACAACACTTAGCAAGCTAAAGAAGATTAATCGACTATATGAAGCGAAAGCACTTGACAGTCTTCCCATGTGTCCTCGAGAATGTTTGGTCATCTTAAGAAATACAACCGGCTTGTCCTTTGCTGCATAAAGGATTGGGCCACTTGCTGCATTTATTCCTCATCTTTTATTTACTCGTACTTTGTTTACTTGCTTTATCGAAAACCCCTAAAAATCCGTTTGCTAAGTATTTGCAGAGAATTCCTGATCCATACCACTAGCCAGCACCTTCTGCTCCTCGTTGGGTTCGACACTCTTACTTATCGAAAATACTGCGATACACCCCCTATACTTGTGGGTCATCAGTGGATCCATATGTGGTTTGTCTAGAGGAACAAACATATAATGACACTGGGTGTGGTTAATGAAAAGAACAGACATGCAATGACATTGGTGGATCCATGTGTGGTTTATGGAAGTAACAGACATGCAATGACTCTAGTTGTGATTCATGAAAAGAACAGACATGCAATGACACTGGTGGATCCTTATATGGTTTGTGAGAAGAACTGACATGCAATGACTCTAGCTGTGATTCATGAAAAGAACAGACATGCAATGACACTGGTGAATCCATGTGTGGTTCATGTGAAGAACACACATCCAATGACACTGGTGGATTATTATGTGGTTCATGAAAAGAACAGACATGAGTGACACCGGTGGATCCTAATGTGGTTTGTCTAGAGGAACACACATGCAATGACACAGGGTGTGGTTCATGAAAAGAACATACATGCAATGACACTGATGGATCCTTATGTGGTTTGTGAAAAGAACAAACATGCAATGACACTGGTGGATCCTTATGTGGTTCATAAAAAGAACTGACATGCAATGACACTGGGTGTGGTTCATGAAAAGAACAGACATGCAATGACATCGGTGGATCCATGTGTGGTTTATGGAAGTAACATACATGCAATGAATCTAGCTGTGATTCATGTAAAGAACATACATGCAATGACTGAAGGGAATATGCTCGAGAGGCAATAATAAAGTGGTTATTATCTTATTCCATGTTTATGATAAATGTTTATTTTACATGCTAGAATTTTATTGATCGGAAACATCAATACATGTGTGTTTAATAAACAAAAAGGGTTCCTAGTTATGCCTCTCTTATAGACTAGCTTGTTGATTAACAAGATGATCAAGGTTTCCTGATCATGGACATTGGATGTTGTTAATAACAAGGTCACACCATTGGTGGAATGATGTGATGAGCATTCATCCGAAGTATAGCATTACGATCAAAGTCATTATGTTTATATTGCTATAACATCATACGAAGTAATCTTTATCCTTAGACCATGAGATCATGTTAATTGCTAACACCGGAAGAGTATCTTGATAACATCAAACGTCACACCATAACAGGGTGACTATAAAGATGGGTTCGATTACTTTCTGAAGGTGTTATGTTGAGGCTCATGGATCAAGAGTGGAATTTGTCAATCCCGATGATGGATAGATATACTCTGGGCCCTCTCAGTGATATCACATTGAAATAGCTTGCAAGCAAGTGATGTGATCACTAGAATGTTATATCACGAGCGAAAGAGTGCGTGTCGATAGCGAGATCAAACTAGGTATGGAAATACCGATGATCGAATCTCGGACATGTAATATATCGGGACAAAGGATTTAGTTACTAGCGTTAAAGGTTCTCACGATCACGAAGTCATCGTTGAATGTGTAGGAGTCAATATGGATCTCCGGTCCATTGCTGATTATTGATTGGAGAGGAGTCTCGATCATATCTCGCATTATTCATGAACGTAGGGTGACACACTTAAGGGATACCACCATTTGGAGCAAATATGTTTCAGATAAAGATTTAAGAAAGCGCTGGAATTATTTCAATAGACACGAAAGCTGTTTGGGTGAAATTGCTGAAATTGGTTCTGCATGTAATATTGAAATGTTGCAGGGGGTTTTATGTGAATGTTTGTTAATTAAAGTAATTAACAAAATTCTGAATAAAAATAATAAAAGAGTTTTATTAAATGAGAGAGCATTAAATTTGGAGAAATTTAATGCATTTAAAGTGGAGACTTTAATGGAGAATGTGAAGGGCAAATTTATGTGGAGGTTACCACATGAATGGAGGAGGTGAAGTCACCTCCTCCATGCGCCAACCATGAAGGAGGGCACCCCTATTCCTATAAAAGGCCACCCCCTCCTCACTTCTCACACACACCTCCTTGTGAAGGATCTCTCTCCCCCTCTAGTATTATTTCCCCATGGTCTCGGATTAGCGAGATACATGTTCCCGGTGGCTTTATTTGGAAAGGAGTTGATGCCTCCGCTGCTTTGCTGGAGCGAGGGACGGAGGTTGTCGGGGTACCGGACGTGTGTGCGATCACGGATGCACCGCTGCTTTGTGGTGCTGGACTTGGTGCTGCTGGAGCTGGATCTGATGGACGTGCTGGAGCCGGACCTGCTGGACTTCCTCGCGATCTTGAGATCGGCAAGTGTACGACTACATCAACCACGAGTTCCTACTCGTTAACAAAGCTTGTTGTCTATGAGGGTAAGTTCTCGTTGGATGTATGTCCGCGCGTTGCTTTGTACCTAGTAGATAGATCTTGGCGTGTAGTTCACACCGTAGGAAATTTTTTGTTTTCTATGCTGCGGACCCAACAGTGGTATCAGAGCCTGATCTATGCGTAGGTGCTTAGCACGAGTAGTACACATATGTTGATATGTGGGCGATGATGGTCATGTTATTGCATCTTCTATGTATTTTGGATATTGGTGGCATAGTGGTATGAAGGACCAAACTTACATGTCATCGTACATGAGACCGGTTCCACGACTGACATGCAACTAGTTTTGCATAAGTGGCCGGCGGGTGTCTGTCTCTCCTACTATAGTCAATATTTGATTTACAACGAGTTGCTAATAACTTGGTTATCCTCATTGTGGTTCATGTTCGTAGGTAAGAACGGTTCTATCTCCGAAATCCCTAAGCCACGTAAAACTTGCAATTGATAAATTAGAGGCGTCTAGTTTAGATCGTTGCTGGGCTTGTGTATTGATATGGTATTGTTGTAAGTAGATGTATGATAGATACTCTTACAACACACTCAACGTGTAAGTTCCATAGACCTTGGCCTTATACACAAAGGAATGATAGAGATCATACCACGATGCAAGTGATAGAGATCAAATGCATGGACCATATCATCTCACTTTACACATTAGATGTTAGCATCTTATACTGCTAGTTTGGTGCTTTTTGTAGCATTGTAAGATGATCTCTCTTTTAGATATCAAGATAAAATGTGTTCTTCCTTAAGTATGCACCATTTTGTGGATCGTATTTCGAGACATCATGTGATGATCGGGTGTACTCGACTCTAGGCTTTCATACAAACGGGTGTAAGACAATTTTACACATGCGAGTACTAAGGTTCTTACTTGGCAAGCCTAGCATGTACAGACATGGCCTCGGAACACGGACCGAAAGGTTGAGCATGAGTCATATAGTTGATATGATGCCCATATAGATGCTCGCCTTTGAAGCTACATCAACTCATGTGATGATCGGACTTGGTGTATTGGATTTGGTTCATGTAATCACCAAAAAGACACGAGGGATGTCGTTTTTGAGTGGGAGTTCATTTCTAATTTGGATTAGTCGAACCAAATTTGTCATAAATTAAATCAAAGTGAATTTGCATAGTTTGTTGTAGTCATTGGCATTCGTTTTCTACCTTAGGCTTAGTTTTTATTTGAGATAATAGAACTATAGAATTCTGGATATTTACTTTACAAACTGGTATCGTATTGTTTTGAATGTCAATTTAAAGTTTATAAGTCCTATTGCAAACTTTCAGCAAACTCTATTTACTCCATGAAGTTTAATAAGTAGTATTAAATCAAGAGTAAGAATTCCAATGTTAGTATCTAAAGTATCATGTTTGCCTCCATGATTATTTATATTCAAAAAGTTGTTTTAATATCAAGATTATATTGGAGCTGAAAATTGTTTCAGAAACCATCATGTGTGAAAGATATTGTGATATCTGAAACAATGTTTTTGGTTGCATTATGATAGAGTATAATTTAGCAAAATACATGTTCTCATATTATATGAGAATTTGTGAAGGATGGAGATGCTAGGCATCCGAATCTACCAAAAGGTTTTGGGAACTGATATTATACTCATGATTCTTCCTTATAGGCTATAGTAGCTTGATCATGAAAGTTGTCATGATAAGGATGAATAGAATATGTAAGTAAAATGTTTACTACACTAATAGATTACTAAAGAATGGATTTTTGAAAGAACACCAAACATTTGATGATGGTGATCCACTTCAAAGTGCAAGTCCAAAGGTATTAGTATTTGACTATATACGCTTTGTACCATGTGTCATGTTGATGACACCACTATTGATGTTGATAGATTCTTTTAAAAGAAAAGGAATTGCCGAAAGAGAATCTATAAAATATTTGGCAGAAAATAAAAGGTTGGAGATGTCCAACTTAGGTATATAGAAGATATACATGTTATGGCTATATTCCTTGATTGTTAAACAATGTGGTTCTTAGGTATTGGATACCGGTATTGGATACCGGATTGGTTGGTATGAAGTGTCATACAGGACAACGCAATTCATGAACTACAATGGCCTAAGTAACTACCAAGAGAATGAGTGATGACGTTCATCGAAAACAAATAAAGTGTTATTGTGTTTTTCGTTGTCATCAAACCAAGCCTTCAAGATTTGTTTAAATAATTGTTATTTTGTTCCGGTATTACGAGAACAATGGTTGTTCAAATAAATTACCGTATTCCATAAAGGATGGATGAACTTTTACATGTCTAGTGGGAGAAATCACATCCATAAACATTATTGCTAAAATGTCGCAAGACAAATGATTAAAAGATCACTTATGAAGTGACATCACTGTTTTAAATTATATTGGAAATAAAACATGAAGAAACTCCATGTTGATGGATTTTTGGAGTCTTTTGATTTTGATCAATTGACGCATGTGAGACTTTCCTCGAGATAATTGAAACTCCATCCATAGGCCAGAGAGGAACGGATGACTAGCTTATTGTAAATTGTGCATGCTGATGTGCATAGTCCATTATGTGTAGCCATATGCGATGGATCTTTTTGCTTCATATGCTTTCTTCAAAAATTTGAGTGAATATATCTGTATATTTACTTAATAAGGAAGAAGTATGAAACATTTGAAAGTTGTTCAAAGACTTTCAAGATGAAGTGGAAAATCATTGTAACAAGAAAATAAAAGAGTTTATGATTTGATCATAAAGGAAGATATTTGAGTTACAGGTTTAGCAAAACACCTAAGATTTGAGGAATTGTTCCATGATTTGTGTTTTCCCGATAAACCATAGGAGTATGGCATATTCGAGAGATGAAATCAAACCATGCTTGACATGGTAAGATCAAAGGTGTCATTTATAAAACTGCCATTATGTTTTAAAGATTGAAGGTTTAGAGATTACCGCTTTTACACTGAAAAGAGCACCATCGTGATCCATTGAAATGACACCATATGAGTTATGGTTTGGGATAAAACCCGAATTGTCTTTTCTTAAATTTTGGTATGCTATGCATAAGTAAAATGTTTACAACCAAAGTCGGATAAGCACGTCTTTGTAGGTTATCCCAAAGAATTTGTTGGGAATTTCTCCATAACACCAAGGACAAAAGAGTTTGTCACTTGGAACATCAAGTTTCTTGAGAAGGAACTTTTCGTGAAAAGTTAAGTGGGAGGACAATAGAACTTTGATAAGGTTGTTGAACCTTAGCTATATGTGCTAAGTAGCATGCCAGAGAAAGTGTCCGGTGGCGGCCACAATGCTCATGGCTCTCGTGATTACAAAAGGTGTGATCTCGGAGATTAGAGTTCCTATAGAACCGTGTGGGTCGGTAAGAATCAAATAGTAAGATTTGATAAGCAAGTCGTTATTGTTTTGACAATGATGAACTGACTACATGCAAAGAAGCGATGATGGGCCCTGACTCCATAAAATGACTAGAAGTCATAGAATCCGTGATAGTATCCATACACGAGAAATCAAGTTTCTGAACTTGGAAGACCCTCCGGAAAGGCGTGAAGCCTATCGGTCGTGTTTGGATCTATAAAGATATAAGACATGGATGTTTAACATCTATGAAATAGTCGACATGTCGGAAAGAAGTTTACGACAATGTTCAAGGAGTTGACTATGACAAGATTTGATCTTTCATAGCGATATATAGTCTTGACGGATTAATGTAGCAACCACTACATATAATTTGGTATATGGTAGTTGAATAAACAAAACAAGGTTCTTCTAATAGAACGGTAACCTAGGACATGTACATGACATCGTCCGAAGGGTTTTGTTAATTCAAAGGGTGCTAAAAGGGCATGTAAACTTCAATAGTTGAAGTAAGCATAGCGGAGTTGGAATCTTCACCATGATGAAACTGTTAAAAGAGTTTAAATTCATCGGATATGATGAAGATGCTTGCATTTGCAAGAAATTAAGTGGGAGCGCTGAGACATATTTCTAATACATTATGTAGAGGACATATTGTTGATTGGAAATGATGTATCTTGAATTGACACAAGTTAAGGATTTCATTAAAATAAGATTTCGATGAAAGACTTGGGCAAACCCAGAATATTAGGCATCAATATCTATATGGATAGATTAAGGCTCTAATATGGTTGTGCCAGACATACATATATAAGATATTGAAAGGGTTCAATATGGAAACAACAAGAAAGGTTTTTGCTGCATGGAAAGGATTGTATCAAGATTCAAGTGTTTCAACACTTGGTAAGTAAAATCACATGAAAATTTTGATCGATTATACCATGATATGTATATATCCAGAATGTCCTATGCTCTAAATGTTATGAGCATATACCAGAATGATTCATATGATGATCATTGGACAATAGTAAAGATATTCTTATGAGCTTTGGAAGAACTAAGAATATATCATGTATAAGTGACAAATAGTTAAAGGTAGTTCATTGTAAAGTGTTACATTGATACTACTTTTATCACAAGATACAAATTAAATTTATCTCAATTTAGACTATGGGTGGCACAATATAATGGAAAGGATGTTCCATGATGGATTTGGATGAGTTCCAAAGTTGAGATATTGTGACGGATACTACAACAAAAGGCTAAGTATATGACTGCTATAGTAGCAGCATAGGAGGGCATTTGTGTTAAGTAGTTTGTTATCAAACTAGGTGTGGTTCAAAGTGGGCTAATACTATGAAGATATATTGTGTGACAATAATATCAACATATTTTAACCCGAACAAACTAAAGGTCTCACCAGAGGACCAAATTTATACAATGCCATCTCATTTGAGAATGAGTGATGCGTAGAGACGCAAAGACATGCAAATACACACGGACCTGAAACTCTCAGATCCGGAGATTATGTTAACCACTAGCAATTGCGTATATGCAACACCAGAAAGCCATAGGTGTTCAGTACGCAAAGTTTTTCAAACTAGATTATTGACTCTAGTGCAAGTGGGAGACTGAAGGGAATATGCTCGAGGGGCAATAATAAAGTGGTTATTATCTTATTCCATGTTTATGATAAATGTTTATTTTACATGCTAGAATTGTATTGATCAGAAACATCAATACATGTGTGTTTAATAAACAAAAAGGGTTCCTAGTTATGCCTCTCTTATAGACTAGCTTGTTGATTAACAAGATGATCAAGGTTTCCTGATCATGGACACTGGATGTTGTTAATAACAAGGTCACACCATTGGTGGAATGATGTGATGAACATTCATCTGAAGTATAGCATTACGATCAAAGTCATTATGTTTATATTGCTATAACATCATACGAAGTAATCTTTATCCTTAGACCATGAGATCATGTTAATTACTAACCTAAGAGTATCTTGATAACATCAAACGTCACACCGTAACAGGGTGACTATAAAGATGGGTTCAGTGCTACGAAGGTGTTATGTTGAGGCTCATGGATCAAGAGTGGAATTTGTCAATCCCGATGATGGATAGATATACTCTGGGCCCTCTCGGTGATATCACATTGAAATAGCTTGCAAGCAAGTGATGTGATCACTAGAATGTTATATCACGGGAACAAGAAAAGAGTGCATGTCGGTAACGAGATCAAACTAGGTATGGAGATACCGATGACCAAATCTCGGACATGTAATATATCACGGGACAAAGGGATTTAGTTACTAGCGTTAAAGGTTCTCACGATCACAGAAGTCATCATTGAATGTGTAGGAGTCAGTATGGATCTCCGGTCCATTGCGATTATTGATCGGAGAGGGGTCTTGATCATGTTTGCATTATTCGCGAACCATAGGGTGACACACTTAAGGGATACCGACACCATTTGGAGCAAATATGTTTCAGATAAAGATATAAGAAAGCGCTGGAATTATTTCAATAGACACCGAAACTGTTTCGGGTGAAATTGCTGAAATTGGTTCTGCATGTAATATTGAAATGTTGCAGGGGGTTTTATGTGAATGTTTGTTAATTAAAGTAATTAACAAAATTATGAATAAAAATAATAAAAGAGTTTTATTAAATGAGAGAGCATTAAATTTGGAGAAATTTAATGCATTTAAAGTGGAGACTTTAAAAGAGAATGTGAAGGGGTAAATTTATGTGGAGGGAGTTACCACCACATGAATGGAGGAGGTGAAGAGTCACCTCCTCCACGCCAATCCATGAAGGAGCACCCCTCCTCCTATAAAAGGCCACCCCCTCCTCACTTCTCACACACACCTCCTTGTGAAGGATCTCTCTCCCCCTCTAGTATTATTTCCCCATGGTCTCGGATTAGCGAGATACATGTTCCCGGTGGCTTTATCTGGAAAGGAGTTGTTGCGTCCACTGCTTTCTTTGGAGCGAGGGACGGAGGTTGTCGGGTGCAGGACGTGTGTGCGATCACGGATGCACCGCTGCTTAGTCTTTGGACTTGGTCTTCTGGAGCTGGATCGATGGGCGTCTTTGGGCCGGACCTGCTGGACTTCCTCACGATCTTGAGATCGGCAAGTTTACGACTACATCAACCACGAGCTCCTACTCGTTAACAAAGCTCGTTGTCTACGAGGGTAAGTTCTCGTTGGATGTATGTCCGCCCGTTGCTTTGTACCTAGTAGATAGATCTTGGCGTGTAGTTCACACCGTAGGATTTTTTTTGTTTTCTATGCTGCGGACCCAACAATGACACCGGTGGATCCATGTGTTGTTCATGAGAAGAACACACATCCAATCACACTGGTGGATCCTTATGTGGTTCATGAAAAGAACAGGCATGCAGTGACACCGGTGGATCCTTATGTGGTTTGTCTAGAGGAACACACATGCAATGACACCGAGTGTGGTTCATGAAAAGAACAGACAAGCAATGACTTATGTGGTTTGTTTAGAAGAACACACATGCATTGACACTGGGTGTGGTTCATGAAAAGAACAGACATGCAATGACACTGGTGGATCCTTATGTGGTTTGTTTAGAGGAACATACATGCAATGACACTGGGTGTGGTTCATGAAAAGAACACACATCCAATGACACTTGTGGATCCTTATGTGGTTCATGAAAAGAACAGACATGAAGTGACACCGGTAGATCCTTATGTTGTTTGTCTAGAGGAACACACATGCAATGGCACTGTGTGTGGTTTATGAAAAGAACAAACATGCAATGACACTGGTGGATCCTTATGTGGTTTGTGAGAAGAACAGACATGCATACACTGGTGGATCCTTATGTGGTTCATGAAAAGAACGGACATGCAATGACACTGGGTGTGGTTCATGAAAAGAATAGACATGCAATGACACCGCTGGATCCATGTATGGATTATGGAAGTAACATACATGCAATGACTCTAGCTGTGGTTCATGAAAAGAACAGACATGCAATGACACTGGTGGATCCATGTGTCGTTCATGAGAAGAACACACATCCAATGACACTGGTGGATCCTTATGTGGTTCATGAAAAGAACAGACATGCAGTAACACTAGTGGATCCTTATGTGGTTTGTCTAGAGGAACACACATGCAATGACACTGGATTTGGTTCATGAAAAGAACAAACATGCAATGACACTAGTGTGGTTTGTGAAAAGAACAGACATGCAATGACACTAGTGGATCCTTATGTGGTTCATGAAAGAAACTGACATGCAATGACACTAGGTGTGGTTCATGAAAAGAACAGACATACAATGACACCGGTGGATCCATGTGTAGTTTATGGAAGTAACAGACATGCAATGATTCTAGTTGTGGTTCATGAAAAGAATAGACATGCAATGACACTAGTGGATCCATGTGTGGTTCATGAGAAGAACACGCATCCAATGACACTTGTGGATCCTTATGTGGTTCATGAAAAGAACAGACATGCAGTGCATGTGGTTTGTCTATAGGAACACACATGCAATGACACCGGGTGTGGTTCATGAAAAGAACAAACATGCAATGACTTATGTGGTTTGTTTAGAAGAACACACATGCAATGACACTGGGTGTGGTTCATGAAAAGAACAGACATGCAATGACACTGGTGGATCCTTATGTGTTTTGTGTAGAGGAACAAACATGCAATCACACTAGGTGTGGTTCATGAAAAGAACACACATCCAATGACACTGGTGGATCCTTATGTGGTTTGTCTAGAGGAACACACATGCAATGACACTGGGTGTGGTTCATGAAAAGAACAGACATGCAATGACTTATGTGGTTTGTTTAGAAGAACACACATGCAATGACACTAGGTGTGGTTCATGAAAAGAACAGACATGCAATGACAGTGGTGGATCCTTATGTGTTTTGTTTTGAGGAACAAACATGCAATGACACTGGTGTGGTTCATGAGAAGAACACACATCCAATGACACTGGTGGATCCTTATGTGGTTCATGAAAAGAACAAACATGCAGTTACACCGGTGGATCCTTATGTGGTTTGTCTAGAGGAACACACATGCAATGGCACTGGGTTTGGTTCATGAAAAGAACAGACATGCAATAACACTGGTGGATCCTTATGTGATTCATGAAAAGAACATACATGCAATGACACCGGTGGATCCTTATGTGGTTCATGAAAAGAATTGACATGCAATGACACTGGGTGTGGTTCATGAAAAGAATAGACATGCAATGTCACCAGTGATCCATGTGTATGGAAGTAACAGACATGCAATGACTCTAGAAGTGGTTCATGAAAAGAACATACATGCAATGACACTGGTGGATCCATGTGTCGTTCATGAGAAGAACACACATCCAATGACACTGGTGGATCCTTATGTGGTTCATGAAAAGAACAGACATGCAGTAACACTAGTGGATCCTTATGTGGTTTGTCTAGAGGAACACACATGCAATGACACTGGATTTGGTTCATGAAAAGAACAAACATGCAATGACACTAGTGTGGTTTGTGAAAAGAACAGACATTCAATGACACTAGTGGATCCTTATGTGGTTCATGAAAAGAACTGACATGCAATGACACTAGGTGTGGTTCATGAAAAGAACAGACATATAATGACACCGGTGGATCCATGTGTAGTTTATGGAAGTAACAGACATGCAATGATTCTAGTTGTGGTTCATGAAAAGAATAGACATGCAATGACACTAGTGGATCCATGTGTGGTTCATGAGAAGAACACGCATCCCATGACACTTGTGGATCCTTATGTGGTTCATGAAAAGAACAGACATGCAGTGCATGTGGTTTGTCTATAGGAACACACATGCAATGACACCGGGTGTGGTTCATGAAAAGAACAAACATGCAATGACTTATGTGGTTTGTTTAGAAGAACACACATGCAATGACACTGGGTGTGGTTCATGAAAAGAACAGACATGCAATGACACTGGTGGATCCTTATGTGTTTTGTTTAGAGGAACAAACATGCAATCACACTAGGTGTGGTTCATGAAAAGAACACACATCCAATGACACTGGTGGATCCTTATGTGGTTTGTCTAGAGGAACACACATGCAATGACACTGGGTGTGGTTCATGAAAAGAACAGACATGCAATGACAGTGGTGGATCCTTATGTGTTTTGTTTTGACGAACAAACATGCAATGACACTGGGTGTGGTTCATGAGAAGAACACACATCCAATGACACTGGTGGATCCTTATGTGGTTCATGAAAAGAACAGACATGCAGTGACACCGGTGGATCCTTATGTGGTTTGTCTAGAGGAACACACATGCAATGGCACTGGGTTTGGTTCATGAAAAGAACAGACATGCAATAACACTGGTGGATCCTTATGTGATTCATGAAAAGAACATATATGCAATGACACCGGTTGATCCTTATGTGGTTCATGAAAAGAATTGACATGCAATGACACTGGGTGTGGTTCATGAAAAGAATAGACATGCAATGTCACCAGTGATCCATGTGTGGTTTATGGAAGTAACAGACATGCAATGACTCTAGAAGTGGTTCATGAAAAGAACATACATGCAATGACACTGGTGGATCCATGTGTGGTTCATGAGAAGAACACACGTGCAATAACACTGGTGGATCCTTATATGGTTCATGAAAAGAACAGACATGTAGTGACACCAGTGGATCCTCATGTGGTTTGTCTAGAGGAACACACTTGCAATGACACCGGGTGTGGTTCATGAAAAGAACAGACATGCAATGACTTATGTGGTTTGTTTAGAAGAACACACATGCAATGACACTAGGTGTGGTTCATGAAAAGAACAGACTGGCAATGACACTGGTGGATCCTTATGTGGTTTGTTTAGAGGAATAGACATGCAATCACACTAGGTGTGGTTCATGAAAAGAACACACATCCAATGACACTGGTGGATCCTTATGTAGTTCATGAAAAGAACAGACATTCTGTGACACTGGTGGATCCTTATGTGGTTTGTCTAGAGGAACACACATGCAATGACACAGGGTGTGGTTCATGAAAAGAACAGACATGCAATGACACTAGGTGGATCCTTATGTGGTTTGTGAGAAGAACAGACATGCAATGACACTGGTGGATCCTTATGTGGTTCATGAAAAGAACAGACATGCAATGACAATGGGTGTGGTTCACGAAAAGAACAGACATGCAATGACACCGTTGGATCCATGTGTGGTTTATGGAAGTAACACACATGCAATGACTCTAGCTGTGGTTCATGAAAAGAACAGACATGCAATGACACTGGTGGATCCATGTGTGGTTCATGAAAAGAACACACATCCAATGACACTGGTGGATCCTTATGTGGTTCATGAAAAGAATAGACATGCAGTAACACCGGTGGATCCTTATGTGGTTTGTCTAGAGGAACACACATGCAATTACATTGGGTTTGGTTCATGAAAAGAACAGACATGCAATGACACTAGTGGATCCTTATGTGATTCATGAAAAGAATAGACATGCAATGACACCGGTGGATCCTTATGTGGTTCATGAAAATAACTGACATGCAATGACACTGGGTGTGGTTCATGAAAAGAATAGACATGCAATGACACCAGTTGATCCATGTGTGGTTTATGGAAGTAACAGACATGCAATGACTCTAGCTGTGGTTCATGAAAAGAACAGACATGCAATGACACTGGTGGATCCATGTGTGGTTCATGAGAAGAACACACATACAATGACACTGGTGGATCCTTATGTGGTTCATGAAAAGAACAGACATGTAGTGACACCGGTGGATCCTTATGTGGTTTGTCTAGAGGAACACACATGCAATGACACCAGGTGTGGTTCATGAAAAGAACAGACATGCAATGACTTATGTGGTTTGTTTAGAAGAACACACATGCAATGACACTGGGTGTGGTTCATGAAAAGAACAGACATGCAATGACACATGTGGATCCTTATGTAGTTTGTTTAGAGGAACAGACATGCAATGACACTAGGTCTGGTTCATGAAAAGAACACATATCCAATGACACTGGTGGATCCTTATGTGGTTCATGAAAAGAACAGACATGCAGTGACACCGGTGGATCCTTATGTCGTTTGTCTAGAGGAACACACATGCAATGACAATGGGTGTGGTTCATGAAAAGAACAGACATGCAATGACACTGCTGGATCCTTATGTGGTTTGTGAGAAGAACTAACATGCAATGACACTGGTGGATCCTTATGTGGTTCATGAAAAGAACTAACATGCAATGACAGTGGGTGTGGTTGATGAAAAGAACAGACATGCAATGACACCGGTGGATCCATGTGTGGTTTATGGAAGTAACAAACATGCGATGACTCTAGCTATGGTTCATGAAAAGAACAGATATGCAATGACACTGGTGAATCCATGTGTGGTTCACGAGAAGAACACACATCCAATGACATTGGTGGATCCTTATGTGGTTTGTTTAGAAGAACACACATGCAATGACACTAGGTGGATCCTTATGTGGTTTGTGAAAAGAACAAACATGCAATGACACTGGTTGTGATTCATGAAAAGAACAGACATGCAATGATACTGGTGGATCCATGTGTGGTTTATGGAAGTAACAGACATGCAATGACTCTAGCTGTGATTCATCACCATACAGGAAATCTTCGACGCAATCGCGGAGAATGATGAGTTCGAGGAGGAGGTCCCTGATGAGGAGTCTGAGGTACTACATTGCTAGCTTCTCTAGTCGCAGCCGCAGTTTTCACTGTTCATACATAGGATTTGCTCAATCGTGTACAGATTCTTTTGCTCTTGAACTAAGGTAGTATATATATATGGTTCGATCGGTTGATTGATGCATCTGCCATCTAGTCACAAAACCCCAATCCGTCTAGTCACAAAACCCCAATCTGCTCATCTGCCATCTAGTTGAGTTTGCTAGTTGAGTGTTGATTTCGATACACATCAGGCCTATAACATTACATTTCTATTCCTTAGTGAGCCCAATGATTCAATTTTGCCCCAAAATAGTGCAAGGGCATCCGATGGTGTCGTTTTCTTAGGGATGGTTAGTGAACCTGAGGCAGCAATGCACATAAACAATATAGGTTGTGTTGTTGGTATTTTTGTTCTCCGACTCCATCGCTAAAAAAATGAGGCCCTAATTTTTCTCTCATATGGAACCTAAATATATAATCTTTGTATTGTTTCTGATCTATGAATACGTTGTATGATGCATATGTATATCCTTGTATATTGTTTTGTACGATTACATTTAAATTTCTTATTGTGGCCAATGATTCAAATTTGCCCCAAAGAGAGGTAGACACATTGGTGTTAGATCAATATAAGCTGTGCAATTGTTACTTGGTTCGCTTACACCATCTCTGTAGAAACTTATGAGGCTGCAATCTTTATTCTACATTCATAGAACTATGATATTTGAATTATCTATTCCATGCATTCATAGTGTATAAGAATTACATTTTAGTTTGTCACCGAGGCCGATGATTGAAATTTGCCCCAAAAGAGTTCAAGGGGAGACACGTATGATGGTGTCGTGTTTTAGGGATGGGTTGGTGAACCTGAGGCAGCAATGCACACAAAAAATATAGGTTGTGTTGTTGGTACTTTGGTTCTCCAACTCCATCTCTGAAACAAATTATGAGGCCCTTGATTTATTCTCATATGGAACTACATATATAATCCTTGAATTGTTTCTGATCTTTTAATGATTGGTATGATGCATATGTATATGAATGGTTTTGATCATAAGTATTTTTAACAAGTACCTGAAGATTAATTGTTTGGTTTTTTTTTATAATTACAATATTTAGGCTTGTTTTTGTACCTGACTATGTATATCCCTGAATATTGTTTTGTATGATTACATTTCAATTTCTTATTGTGGCCAATGATTCAAATTTATCCCAAAGAGAGGCACACACATTGGTGTCAGATTTTTTCAGGGATGAGTGAGCGAACCTGTGACCATGTACAAAAACAATATAAGCTGTGCAATTGTTACTTGGTTGGCTCACGCCATCCCTGAATAAACTTATGTGGCTGCAATCTTTATTCTACATTCATAGAACTATGATATTCGAATTATCTATTCCATGCATTCATAGTGTATAACAATTACATTTTAGTTTGTCACCGAGGCTGATGATTGAAATTTGCTCTGAAAGAGTTCAAGGGGAGACACGTATGATGGTGTCGTGTTTTAGGGATGGGTTGGTGAACCTGAGGCAGCAATGCACAAAAACAATATAGGTTGTGTTGTTGGTACTTTGGTTCTCCAACTCCATCTCTGAAACAAATTATGAGGCCCTAGATTTATTCTCATATGGAACTACATATATGATCCTTGAATTGTTTCTGATCTTTTAATGATTGGTATGATGCATATGTATATGAATGGTTTTGATCATAAGTATTTTTAACATGTACCTGAAGATTAATTGTTTGGTTTTTTATTTATAATTACAATATTTAGACTTGTTTTTGTACCTGACTATGTATATCCCTGAATAATGTTTTGTATGATTACATTTCAATTTTTTTATTGTGGCCAATGATTCAAATTTGCCCCAAAAGAGAGGCAGACACATTGGTGTCAGATTTTTCAGGGACAAGTTAGTGAACCTGGGGCGATGTACAAGAACAATATAGGTTGTGCAATTTTTACTTGGCTCACTCACGTCGTCCCTGAATAAACTTATGAGGCCTTAATCTTTATTCTACATTCATAGAACTATGATATTCGAATTATCTATTCCATGCATTCAGTGTATAAGAATTACATTTTAGTTTGTCACCGAGGCCGATGATTAAAATTTACCCCAAAAGAGATCAAGGGGAGACACATATGATGGTGTCGTGTTTTAGGGATGGGTTGGTGAACCTAAGGAAGCAATGCACACGAACAATATATGTTGTGTTGTTGGTACTTTGGTTCGCCAACTCCATCTCTGAAACAAATTATGAGGCCCCAGATTTATTCTCATATGGAACTACATATATGATTCTTGAATTGTTTCTGATCTTTTAATGATTGGTATGATGCATATGTATATGAATGGTTTTGATCATAAGTATTTTTAACATGTACCTGCAGATTAATTGTTTAGTTTTTTATTTATAATACAATATTTAGGCTTGTTTTTGTACCTGACTATGTATATCCCTGAATAATGTTTTGTATGATAACATTTCAATTTCTTATTGTGGCCAATGATTCAAATTTGTCCCAAAAGAGAGGCAGACACATTGGTGTCAGATTTTTTCAGGGATGAGTTAGTGAACCTGGGGCTATGTACAACAACATTACAGATTGTGCAATTGTTACTTGGTTCACTGACTCCATCCCTGAAGAAACTTATGAGGCCCCTAGATTTATCCTACATTCACTCTGATGCAATTATTTGTCATTGTGTTGAGATGAAATGATATATGAACCGATCAAACTATTGCTGAGATGCTTTATCTTTGATATCCACGGATATATTGTCTTACATATACATGTTGTTAATTCTTGAGTTGTAATACAATTCAATTATATGTATGATTTCTCAGTTATGTTCTTAAAAATCAACAGGATGATGATGATGAAGTGGACGATAGCAAGGTATCCAGGACAACAAGAGCCGCTACGTGCTGAGGCGGTTACGGTGTGGGCTAATCCATTTCTACCATAGGGGGAGACTGTCTTGCCCATTCTGTGACAGAGCAATCAACGTGGACCTCAACAGCATGATCCAGCACGCGGAGGGCGTTGGCAGAGGCGGAGGCAGAAGCCATAGGCCGATTACCTTGGCACGACACGCAGCCTACGGCAAATTTCTCCGGGAGTATGTCAAGACTGGCCTGTATCCCATCGACTAGGCTGTCGCTGCCTCCTGCTAATAAACCCCTGCCCTGCTAGGCGTCTCCGTGTCCCGGCCTCCTGCTGCAGCCCCTGCTTTTATTTTGTTCTAGTTAATTATTACTTGTGTGTGGAATGTAAGACAATATATCCGTGGCGTCTCTGGTGAACCTTCTATATTAATCTACTCCTTTATATGGAGTGTCTTAAAGTTTCTAGTGTTCAATTATATTTACTGATCATGCTCATGCACACTACAAAATATTTCTAGTGCTCGATTATATTATAATTGTCAAGAAATACATCAACAAGTTAAATTGGTCGAATTTTTTTATTGAAGTAACTAAATGTATCAAACACATAATAAACTAGAAACTAAAATCTAGTTCAAACATATAATGTATCACCACCACTTGTTGTCGTCCTTGACTTGCTTCCCCTTCAACCGTTTGATGTCGCCACCGTCCCAAGATCCCTGCTCGTCCTGAAACCGCTTTCTGTCCTCCTCGCGCTTCTTCTCCTGGGCTAGCTTGCAACCAGGGCATAGCTCTCTCACGAAAACCCCCGCCTTAACCATCCCATATTTCATGGTAATGAGCTTACTGTACAACTCGTACGCCATGTAGGCGTCTCTGGCTGCATACTCGAGGCGCACCTGGCTCATCGACTTCCACTCCCAGTAGTCGTGATCGAGTCGCTTCAATTTCTTCAATTTTTCATAGGATTTATCGATGATTTCTGCTGCCAGATCACCCATGCCATCCTTCACTGGGTATGGTTTGATCTTGTATAGATTTTGGATGTCGATGTGGTGCCCATCTGGGATTTTTATCAACGCACGAGAAAGCATAATTGTGTCATTTGTGATATCCACGCTAGTGAAAGTTACCCCTTTCCTACACAAGAACTCGACCAGAGCTGGACAATGCATCTCAGCTGGTTTACTCCTACACTTAAATGGTTCTAGGGATGTAAGGGAACAAGGGATGCAGAAGTGGTGATCTCAAATTTAAATTTCACATACCTGCAGAAGTGGTAAACGAGGACCTCCTCATGTATGGTGATTTGCACGACAACAATCTCTTGTGGAGGATTTTTTTGCTTATTTGCACGGGTGTACTTCAAGTCTAGCCCCACAAACTTGTGCTTCTCTTTCTCAAGCAATTGCTCAAACCTGGCGAGAGTTATCTCCACAGTCGCTTCATCATTTGCGTACATGATACATTGCAAATGTATCTATAATTTTTTATGTTTCATGCTTGGTTTTATCCACTTTCTTGTGTTTTGTTCCAACTTTGGAGTACTTTTATTGTGACTTCTTGGACTAACCTATTAACAAGAGCCACAGGCCTTGTTACTGTTTCTGTTGTTTTGGTTCGAAAAGTCAGAAAATGAATATTCTCGAATTGGACGGCACAAAAGCCAAAGTGCCTATTTTTCGGAAGGGGTCAAGTGCCGAATCACGAGACGAGAGGGGCCGAGGCCAGCCACCACACAGCCACGCAGCCAGGCTGCCCGCGCCAGGTGGTGGTCCGCCGACCCCTCGGCCTCTCCTTCCGAATATAAGTTGCCCTCGGGACGAAAACCCTAGTTACCCGATCAAAAATCCACGAAAGAGTCAGCCGTCATCTCCATCCCTAGATCGGAGGGATCAAGCTCTTCCGGCACAGTCGGAGGGATTTCACCGAGGCCTTCTTCATCACCATGCAAGCCTCCGGCAGATGCGTGAGTAGTTCATCCTTGGACTGGATCCATGTAGTAGCTAGATGGCTGGTTTCTCCTCCTTTGTGCTTTCATGTTTAGATCTTGTGAGCTCCGTTCATGATCAAGATCATCTATTTGTAATTCATACATGTTGTGTTTGCGGGGATCCGATGGATATTGAGATGCTATTTCAAATTGATTATTGATTCTATCATGTCTTTGTTATTTGTGATCTTGCATGCTTTCCGTTGTTAGTAGCTATCTTGGCCAAGTAGATGCTAGCAACTCCAAGAGTTAGTATTTATGCTCGATAGTGGGTTCATGCCTCCGTAATCTGGGAAGTGATGTAAATCTCTAAGGTACTAGATGTGTTGTTGCTACTAGGAGAAAACAACGATCTTTTGTTCATGGAACAATTGTATTGTTTACCTTACACGCAGTTCAGAAGCAATAATCTGCTGCTTGCAACTTAATCTTGGAGGGGTTCGATGATAACTCAAGGTGGATTATTAGTCATAGATGCAGTTGGATGGCGGTCTATGTATTATGTTGTATTGCCCAATCAAGTCTCAAAGGAGTCAAGATGATTAGTATATGCATGTATTGCTTTCTTGGTGTTTGTCAATTGCCTCGTTGTAATTTGTTCACCCAGCATGTTATCTATCTAAGGAGAGCCACCTCTAGTGAACTATGGATCCCGGTCCTTTACTTTACATACAATCTACAATCTTTTACTGCTTTGTGTTTACTTTCTGCAAACTTTTACTTCTTTCCATTCAATACGTTTAATCCTTTTTTTCCGCAAAACACGGTGAGATTGACAACCTCATCGCAAGTTGGGGACAAAGTTCTGTGGTTATGTTGTGCAGGTCTCCACGTTCCTACTAGCACCGGTAGTACGCCCTGCCAAAGCTCAGCTAGTAACACCTTTGAGGTATTTCCTTGCTCCTACTGGTTCAATTAAACCTTGGTTTTATAACTGAGAGAAACTTGCTGCTGTGCTCATCATACCTTCCTCTTGGGGTTCCCAACGAGCTCTACATCAACACTACACGCCAGCAAAGATTTTCTGGGTGCCGTGTATTGAGCCATCAGTACACCACTATCAAAGTCGTGGTGCCATGGGTAGGGACCAAGTGGGTCTCTGTTGTGCGTTTCCCATCGTCCATGCCTGCAAGGAAATGGGTGAAAGGAAATGCCTGCAAGGAACTGCCTGCGAGAGGAACAAGAAGATGAACCGACGGTTCCAGAATAGAGGAAGAAGAAGCGCCCAGGAAAAACTGAAGAGGAATGACTGCAGAAGAAACGTGGTAACTGCAACTTTTGGTTCGAAAACTCACCGTGGTTACGTGGAGATCGTGTCAGTGCTGCCGGTTCAACAAGTGGGGCCAGTTCCTCCGAGAATATGGAATTAGCTTTGCATTTTTCTATGCGAGAAATTGAGAGAAATCATTTATATTTTGTCTTTCATAATTAAACACAATGAAGTTGGTACAGCCCAAGAGATTTGAACAAAAGAGATTTGTTAGTTTAACATACAACAACACAAAAGTTTCTAAGCATGTATTCTTGAAATTTAAATTCTGATGATTTATTCAGAAGTTCTGAGCTACAACCGACATTACAGAGCCAACGCTCTCGTCTTCGTCCTCCTCGTGCTGCTCGTCGTTGTCGTCTTCCGCATCCTCCTGTTTCCTCTGCCGGACCGGTGACCACCTTAATAATTAGCTTGATATAGTGTCTCATCACCTTGACCTGGACGACGAGCAGATCATCAAGGAAAATTCTATTTTTAGCACAGAATTCAGTCTAGGGGTTGGTGAACTCAATGCAGTCGTCATATACTTCCGATATGCGATATCGCCCCAAGATTTTCAGGCCTTTGTTACAATTATTCTTCATGCATACACAATAGTACCCTTACAGGCCCAAAATGGCAGAACTTGAGCTACCATAGAGACCTCGGCAGAGGTGGCAGAATTGGTGCAGGTGCAACCACGGCGACGGCGAGCTCGGATTCTAGAGGAGGAAAACAGAACCGAGCATGGTCGACAAGGTGATAGATCTCACTGGGAACCAATTCTCGTCCCCGCACTGTGCCATGGGTGCGTCCATAGTGAGGGCGAGCTCCGACTCAGGATGGGGAGGAGAGTAGGGCCGAGCAGCTTCGTCACGTCCCAGCTCTATGCCATGGCCGCGACCACAGATTGCCGCTCCAGGGAAGAAGACGCGTAATGGATGCAGGCGCCAACGCTACAAGCCTACAGGGAGGAGAGCTATGCCGAGCAGGTTCGTCCACGTCCCAGCTCCGCGCCATGGCTGCGACGCCCCACAGATTGCCGCTCCGGGGAAGAAGAAGACGCACAATGGATGCAGGCGCCAACGCTGCAAGCCTAATTGACACCTAAGCGACGGGAGCGACAGGAGCAACATAACGACGAGAACTGACAGGGGAGGCCCAACTTGACGGCCGTTAGCCTGATTTTTTGTATTGAAACGTAAAGTTGAATTCATGCCGAAAAAGACCCTCTGAGTATTTGGCACACCAACTTTAGTCATCCCGGCTGATTTCAGGGAACTTGGGTACCGTGTTGCCTAGACACCCCAACTTTCGGGCCGCAAAATGATATTCTCCTCTAATAGAGCCCGTAAACAACCTAAACCCGTAAAATAACTGCTTTTCTGTGGGTTGGGGGAAAATGCGGAGCAGAATGGAACCCTTAAATCACGCGATCCGTAAAAAAAATTGAGAGCCGACGTGAAAACCCTTCTCCAGCCTCTACATTCGAGGGTTCACCGCCTGGCCAGTACGCGAGCCCTCACTCGCAGGAACCCTAGAGCGCGCTGAAGTTTCACCCCCGCCGCACGCGCATCCTCTTCCCCACTCGCGCGCCATCACCTCCATCCCCCGCCGCCGCCACCGATTCGCCCACCTCCGCCCCCGCCTACCAAGCACCCCGCTCGACCATGGCCAACATTGATATGGCCGCGGGGATGACCACGGTCGAGGAGGGAGACCTGTCCGACTGGTCATCGTCGTCGGACGATTCCGACTTCGACGAGATGCTGCACAATGACGATAGCGAGACGACCATCTCCCTCCTCGCTGTTAAGGAGCACGAGGACCGCCTGAAGCTACTCAATCGGAGGCACGGCTCGGTGAAGGGCCACACGTTCATCAAGCGGAACCGCTTCCTCGGCCACTCCACCCTAATGGCGGACTACTTTTCAGAGGTACCAACATATCCGCCTCATCTCTTTCATAGGAGGTATCAACTACGTCATAGCTTGTTCGTGAAAATTGTTGAAGCTGTCGAGGCCAACTCGACCTATTTCAAGCAACGTAGAAACGTAAACGTCTGCCATCAGCTAGGATTTAGCGCAAATAAAGAAATATTGGCTGCCATGAGAGTGCTTGCGTATGGCGTCCCTACGGACTACACCAATGAGTATATTCGCATTGGTGAAGGTACGACAACCGAGTCCGTGCGCAAGTTTGCCAAAATGATTATCAAGTTGTTCGGTCCAACATATCTCCGAGCTCCCAACATTTCGCATATGAAAAGTCGGCGAAACCCTGTGTTTTATAGGTCAGAAAAGTCTGGAACCCTCAAACGCAGCCAGCCGCACCGCCACTTTTCTAACCTGTAAACACTTTTTTTACGGCCTGTACTCGTGATTTAAGTGTCGGGCTTTTACGGGCTCCATTATAGATGCTCTAAAAGCAGCCAAAACAGAGCGGCAATCCAGATATACAGCCGCAGCCGCCGTCAGTACTATACCCTATCTACGTCACAAAAGGAAACACGTCGTTCTTCAACGCCGTACGAAGAAGAGTGCTTTCTTCTTCTGAAATGAGACAAAGCTTTACCTATCCTTTTGATTGGAGTGAATTCCATTTTTTACCTCCTAAGATCAACTTTATGCCACTTTTATCTAATTTAATAAAAATTTCTTAAAACTACCCCATTTAACAAACTTTCTTCCACTTTTTACCCCTATTACATTTTACTCCGTCAGGGGATGGGCGAGGGCTTGGTGCGGAGGGAGCACCAGCGGCGGCACATGTGCTATAGCTACCGGCTCCGGCGTGGGCTTCTTGCGGCAGCGGAGCCATGGCGGCGGCATCACGCGTGCTACGGCCACCGTCTCTTTTGTGGGCTTCGTGAGCATCACGGGGGCTACAACCACCTCGTCTGGTATGGGCTTCGTGCCGCAGTGGAGCACCGGCGGTGGCATCGAAGTGCTATGACCACCAGCTCCGGCGTGAGCTCTGTGCGGCCGAGGAGCCATGTTGGTATCACACTCACAAGTGATACGGCCTACGGCGACATGCTCTGTCATGGGCTTCGTGCGACAGTGCAAGCGTCGACGGGGACGATCCGGGTGCTATGATCACCATCTCCTGTCCTGCTCGCTCTTGCTAATCCTAAAGGCTGTTTTGCCTGCGGTTGAAGATCCTGGAAGTTATTCTGGTTGTTTTTGCTATTGCAACGTGCTTATCTAATCTAGACCAAAGTACAATCAGTATGCCATCGACCGTTCGTGCAGAATTACTAGAGCAAAAAACACTAAACAACTTGATTAAAATAAGGAGAGCGTACACATTCAGATTATAGCTCTAAGACGGAGGACAGAATATCCTAGCAATGGAAGCAGGTATTTATCTGACGATCTGGTCTGCCTAGACCTGACTGAGGTCCCGAGAATAAACTACCACTTGCTAAACCGGTTAGGCTCGGCTCTGCCATGCCGGACTGAGAGTGGGACCTAACAGTCAGGACCGGGTTAAAATATAATAGGGGGTAAAAACTGGAAGAAAGTTTGTTAAATGGGGTAGTTTTTAGAAATTATTGTTAAATTAGGTAAAAAGTGGCACAAAGTTGATCTTATGGGGTAAAAAGTAGAATTCACTCTTTTGATTGAGAAAAAGATAATTATACCAGATTAACTAACGAAAACCAGCACGGTAAGGGTCAAACCCACACACCAACACAAACAAGACTGAGCCTGAATACCTCTCCACAATGAGAAGCAGACATCTCGCCAAAGCCGAAAGGAGGACGCCGTTATGACAGGAGCGGGCGCGCCAAACGCTCCGACCAAGTCTAAACTTTTTTTCCGCGAAATTCCACCGATCTAACTATTCTTAATGTAGTTCTTCCACGGAACTTATTCCGCCCTTGGTCAACAAACACGTGCGTACTGCTGTACATAAACATGTCACAGGCTTATCGCGCTTATGATTGAGTGTCCGACCATGACACACTTTGGTTAGAATCGTGCGTTCAAGGTGTAAACAAGCAAATTAATTGTGCGGAAGTCTTTTGCTTTACTTGTCAGCTACCCCTGGGATGGTGCTCGTTTTCATTTTATTGGCTGTAAGAAAAAATCGACGCAAAATAAAAGCATGTCACGCCTGAATTGGATGTTTCGCAGCAAAGTAGAATAAACCCTGCAAAACCCCTTCGCAACTTGCACCTTCGCAACTTGCACTCCACTATTCAAAACTGGATAACGCTTGTTGATTTGATCACACTGTACTTACTAGTCTACTGTCGTACATCATGTATCAACAAATACGACCAGCTCAAGAGCCTGGACCTCATCCCTTCCCGCTACAGGAGAAGAAGAGCGATTTCTTGAAGACAACCACTCAAACAATCCACCTCGCCGTCGGAGTTCCGCCGGTTCCCTTCCCCTCCGTCGGCCGCCCCGGCGGCGGGAGGGTGGGGGAACCCAGGATCCCGATGTGTTTATAGTGTAGGAGTGAGTAGGTCTCCGATGGTTCGCGTCGAGGAGTTGGCGGCGTGGCCACTTTGGAGTTTTGCGACGGCGGCCTCCCTCTCCGGCGGCGGGTCTCTCCGGAGGCTGGCCATGGAGCTGCTGTATTCCACCTGCTCGCAGATCCACGGATCTGTGCTGCGGGAGTTCCCCTCACCGGCGACTGACGAGCGACGGCGTCGGCAGTGTGAAGAAGGAGAAGGTGCTGGTTCTGTTGACCAGGGCGTCCGATTCGACGGAGCGCGGTGGAGGCTCCATGGAGTTCGAGTACCGGTGACTTCCCGTCCGCGTGGGGACACCTCTGATCCAAGGCTGAAGGGAGGTGCAGCGGCGGCGCGCCGCCGGAACGTCGTGTTTGGCGTTGAAGACGATGGGATCTAGGAAGGACTGTGTTGTAATTTCGTATTTGTGCTGGATCTTTCTGTAAGAACCTTGGTTTTATATAATCAGCCCCTTTGATCGCAAAAAAAAAAAAAAATACGACCAGCTCTGTGTTGATTGAACAGGCAGCTCGACTTGTCACTCGTCAGAAATTGCATCAGATACAGCATCACAAGTCAATCGAGTCCACGGTGCGTCAGGATCGAGCTGAGGGGTACTCCCGCACCGTGCTTTTCAAGTTGGCCATGCCTACGATAACGCAAGGGTCGAGCACCACACATTATCCGGGAGTACGTGATTCACATCCTGCGCGTCTAAGAGCAACTACAATGGTGGTCCATAAAACTTGCATTTTTGTCTAATTAGAGGAAAGATAAAGAAAACAGAGGAGTGGTGGACTCTCGTACAAGAGTCGACTCTTCACGTGCTCCAAAAAAAACATTAAATGTGAGAAAAGAGAAAGATAGGGTGTGAACAAAACTAATGTAATGGCCAAGCTTAGAGTATCTCCACCGGCAACCCCCAAAGCGGCATCCATCGGGCTTTGGAGGTTGCGGCCCAAAAACATCCCACACCAGCAACCCCCAAACTGTGCCGACAACGCGGGCGGCCAAGAAACTTGTCTAGCTCTACCGTGTCGTCGCCGGCACATGGTGACCGGGCAGGGTGTTAGAGTATATCACGGCAACACTATATTTGGTAGTTTAAGATTGTAATCTAAGTCTATCTCTATTAGTCTTCTTGCCCCCCAAGTCTTCTAGTACTATATAAATAGCCTAAGGGCTTGCGATGTAATCATTCAATATCAATACAGTTAATATTTCACAATTCTACACAGGAGATGCAACCACCCAGAACCAATCCCTAGATAATAGAACCTATAGTTATAGAGCGTTGCTCTATCAACAACTGCAATCCAAGTAGTACTAGAGTGGATCCAGTCGTAAAATATTCTACGAATTGTTATTTCTAGATTCTTATTGACAAGGAATTTCTCTAAAGAATCTCATTGTGTCAAGAAAGTTCCATGGGTCTGTTGTATGGATCGGAGTTGTAATGCTAAAATCATGTTTTAGACCTGCAATGTTCTATTGTACAACTCTAAAGATGTAATATTCATGAAACGGTATTTCATAAGTCTCGTGCCAATGGCTTGCAAATTACGACATGTACTGGTGTGCTGGGTCATCGTAGATTCTACGGTGCTTGGGAGGTACCGGTATCTCCCCACTAAAAAAGAGTACCTTCATCAGATCTACCACCATTAGTTGGAGGACGGGTAGGATTAGTATTTCATGAGGGAACAAAGTTATCCTCCACATCCCTGGTTCTTCTTGCCCACCCAGAGCAAAGCACCAGAAGGGAGACAAGGGACAACATCGCCATGGCGGTGTGGAAGGCACGCACAAGCAACCTTCAGAGCTTTGAAAATGAAGCCACGTGCAGCGCGGCGACAGAGGATAAGGGGAGGCACTACAAAACACACTTGGCCATGGCCTGGCCGTTAGGCCTTCGATGGAAAAAAAAGGGAACCTGCTCTTCAATGAGATCGGGAGGAGCAAAAGACCGCTGAATTTTAGATCAATAAAAGACCACCGAATTAAATGGATGGGAGCTCAAATCATTGTTTCTTGATCCAAAGTTTTTTTTTGCGGAAAACTCTCGTTTCATGCGTCATTCACAATAGTTGTTCATGCGGCGGCGAGGGTGTCGAGCATGGGTGCGTCCACAGTGAGGGTGGCGTTGTGGGTGTCGAGCAAAGGTGACACGTGACGGCTGGACACCAAGCGAAACATTGCGATTGACAGACGGACATGGGACCACGATATGTGAGCATGCTTGATCTTGGTTTACACTAAAGTTGCTGTAGCTGATTGTTCACCGCGGCGACGGTGATGTTGGAATCTATCCTGTCGAGTGCGATATTAAGGAACACTGTCATGCCGATTGGAAAACTGCAACAAATGGATCATAGTGGATTCGTTCAGTCGGGAAGATGATTAAGAGCGATTTTTTCTTAGTACATTTAGGGCGAAATTACCCCTCCTGTCAACGCTTCGTGTTACCTCTCCGACCCCTCATGACCGGCCGTTTCGGACGGTTTCTAAAGTTTCCAAGTACAGGAGAATTACTCCTTTCTTGAGCCAGAGCTTGGCGAACCATGTAACCATACTTACAAATCAATGAAAATTAAAAAATTAATCTTAAAATAGAGATTTCTTTAACAAGTTTTTTGAAGTAGGGGGGCAATGCCCCCCTTGGCCCTAGGGAGGTTCCACCATTGCTTTGAATTACTCCATGTAATTCTGGCACGGAACCGGACGGTTCTAATCTCTACAGATATTTAAATCCCACTATCTCTCTTTGTCAACAAATAACACGTGTGTACGTTAAAAAAGCACGTGTGTACTATTTGTGAACTTACAACGCTTAGAATTCAATGCCCGAACATGGCAAACTTTGAGCAGAATAGCGAATTACAGCACGTAATGTCCATTGCCCCAACGAGCAAATCAATTATACAGAAGTCTTTTGCTTTGCTTGTCAGCTACCGCTGGGGATGATGGTAGTTAGGGTTGCAGATGCGAGGCCCGCTTAGGCCCGCATAACTGGAAAGTTAGTACAAATTATATTACATACGAAGACGAAACCTGTCTACAAATTACAGTAAGCTGACATGAGATTAGACTAATTATGTTACCCGCTTACCCGCCCGCTTGCAGCCCTAATGGTAGTACTGGTAGTTTTCTTTTTTTGGGAGACGAAAAGTTGAACGCGAAGTAAAAACCGCTGAAACGGATGTTTGCAGCAAAGTATATAGAATGAACCCTTGGGGCGAAAACCCTTTGCGGTTCACACTCCATTTAAATACTGTTTGTCGATTTGACAACGCGGTGCTACGTACTGTCGTGCCACAACATACTATTACTCTCAACAAATATAACCTGCTCTCTGTGGATTGAACAGCTGCCTCTACGACTTGTCACTTTGTCAGAAATTGCATTTGGATGCAGCATAACAAGTCAAGTCCTTGTTCCACCTCCACGGTGCGTCAAGGTCAACAAGGGGTACCGCCGCACCGTGCAGTTGAACGGGTCGACGATAACGCGAGGGTCGAGCGCCACGCATTGCCAGTGGACCACCTCCTGTTCCTGCTCGTCTAATAACGGATAGACAATGCCAACGGATTACGTGGAGCTAGTCGTACACTTTGCCGTACCGCATATCGGAGGCAATGTGCCGACTTTGAATTGAATGGTCCCATGCCATTGGTTCCAGGTGTGAATAAGGGAAAATGGCGGCTAGCAATAGGAAAGGCATGGACGGCTGGACGAGCAGAGCACAACTAAGGACAGCGGCAAAACACACTTTCAGATATTTATGTGGAGATTAAACGGTTTCATTCCAACATGGTGGTTTTATGTGTTGAGGAGAAGTTAATCACACCATACTAAGATGAGTATATGTAGTGACGCACCCCACGCAGCAACTCCACGCGTTCGTCGAGCTTTCAGCAGCAACGACGCGTAGTCCGCTCCTTATTGTTTGGGAAAGGAGGTCCTTCGCGTTAGCATGAACTTTCCACGTCTCTGACGCGAAGTCCTTTGCCAGAAATGTTCAACGATACAGTTTAAAAAAGGTCCAACGATGCGTGCAGATTTGTGATATGGATTAAATCTTTAGTGAAGATGGAGACGCTGGGAGTACATGACAAATTTCTCCGTATTGACTTTTCTGCTGCTCCAGTTATCTTGGAGGGTGACTAGTACTCTACTAATCCGACTGACATGGCGTTGATCAAATCAATTCTTCGTTGTAGTACGTAGGCGTGATCTAAGCTACCCCATTTGCATTCAGATAGTGCTGGCAAATTGTGTTGTGACTACACGTTTTTTTATTTTTCAGACGATTGCATGATACTAACTGTTGGGAGATTAACCCGGGTATGTCAAGCCGGCTTAGTCCCATGCGTCCCGTAGGAGCCAGGGCCGGCTGGCCGGCATTGAACACAGCCGGATGGCACGAGAACAAGTACCAAGCATCAAGACCAGGTCCTCTTAGCCGATCAACCCTAGACTGGGCTGGCTGCCCCACTCAGCCGCTCACCTCGAAGTCAGTAGCGAAGATTTAGAGGTCACGATGTAGTCTATAGTGCTATGCACCCAGCCGTATCAACAAGACATGAGATAGAGCCCATCCTAGAAACTTTGGCGCTCTGTTAGCTACAATGCCAACGGCTCCCCACTGTTGACGAGACTTTCGTCGTCCGTCGTGGGACTCTACCCACACGGTCAGTCCAGTGCGCTACTGTAGCACTGACTCTGTGCCTAGGTCCCACCGGACCCCACCAGCCGGCCGAGACATTGTATTCGACACCCCAACCAGTATATAAGAGGTGCGAGTGCCTCCAGAGCGAGGATGATCACTCCTCTCTCCCATTTCCACCCAATTCATCATCGATACAGCTCAAGGAGCCTTTGTACGGTGTTCATCGATACCGGTTAGTGAGATTTGCCGGAGTACGAGGGTTACTCACCATGAGGGCCCTGAACATGGGTACATTGGTGTGTCATTCGGTGCATGTCCTCAATCGTGTCTATGGTGTGGAAAACGTTGGCAGGAACGATAGCCTCGTTAGAGGCATCGGGTACGTATTATATGAGTAAGGAATAGCCCCTTACTTGGCGTACAAAGTTTGGTGTATGTATACGAGTGGCGTACTACACCATGTCGTATACTACACATACTACAACTCTAATACCCTCCCTTAATCTAAATCGTGAAAAGGTTTAGATTACGTTTAAACTCATCTAGTTTCTTAGAACATAAAACCTTTATAAAACCATCAACAATCTGATCCTTGATAGAGATGAACTGATCTGAACCTAAAGTTGCTTGCAAGCAACTCGCTCACAAACAAAGTGATAATCAATCTCAATTGTTGGGGATATACTTTTCGGATATCCTCACAGTTCCTCACTGATCAGGGTGGCCCACTTCGGGTTAGAGCTTTGCTTCACGGGCGGCCCAGTCAGGAAGAAGAGACGGAGTCCAGTCCGGCTACAGGAAGGTCCAGAAGACTTACCGACATAGACTCATAGTGTTACTTGTAATTCAAGATGTACTCTGTAACCGACTCTTAGTCGTAGCCGGATAGATCTTTCCTGTAAACCCTAGGCTGGATATCTATATAAGCCATCCTAGGAAGAGCCTTTAGAGCACTCCAATTATCTCTATCCCAACTCGCACATGCGAATTCCTTGTAACCCATATTCCGGCTCTGCCGTATTACTGGATTGCTAGCAGGAGTATGATCCATCCAAAGCCGGTGGATTCGAACTTGCGTAAACTTGTGTGCTCACCGTCTCGGAATCCCGTATGACTCACACCCCTCTCTTCCACACGCCTCGAGGACCCCCTCATGCCGTACTTGTCATTAATCCGACGACATCAATATGCTTGGTACGAGCATAAAACACTGGATTAGCTGATAGAAAAGTTACACCTAGATTGTCACACCATAAACACGGCTTTTCCTTTAGAACCACACCAAGTTCCCGAGAAAGAGCTTCCACCCATATCAACTCAGTAATGACATTTGCAAGAGCTTTATATTCAGCCTCAGTACTCGACCTTGTCCCTGATAGCTCCCTCTTAAGCCATCCTAGATGATACTGCTATGTTCCACACCACGACACTAGTAGTTGTTTTCTAAAAAAAAACTTGGTTTTCTATAAGAACAAAGATTTACCCTTTGTTGCTAGCGATAACATTTTGTTTTTGTAATTCAAGATGCCACATAGATACTAATAGTTGGAATGCGTCGTTTCTACTTTCTACACCCGGGCTTCATGGAGGATTTTCTTTGAAATCTTCGAAACATTTAAATTTGAAGCTTAAAAAATTCATAGAAATAATAATAGCTTTCGCCATGATTTGTTCTACCTGTGCGTATCGAAACACCAAATATTCTGTCCTCGGCAAAAATGACAAAAATGCATATCTCGAAGCGTGAATAGTGCAACTTTTCAATCTTCCAAAAATGTTCAATTTGTCTTTTTTGCTGAGCCTAAAATACAAAATATTCCACATTAAAATTTTGGGCGCTCATAGTGTACATAGTTTACTACTTCCATGTATTTGTTTGGATTTTTTTTGAAATGTTAGAATTAAGATTTCAATTTTTTTAAATAAATTCCTCGATGAAGCTTGTGTGCCAAAGCCATGTTTCGGGAATGATAAACCATATTTGACACCGAAAGGTCCGCTACGGGTCGATGGGCACCCATCCCATCGTTGGAAAGCCTAAGCATGCCATCCCACCATGTTGGGGGTCTCGGGCTTTGGGAAGGTTCTAGAAACTTTTGGTCTGTTTTCTTTCGATTTTTCAGGTTTTCTTTCCTTTTTATGTTTTCTAGTTTATTTTTCGTTTCTTCTTTTATTTAATCTTTTTAAATATTTTTTAGAAAAATAAATTTTGAATATTTTCAAATTTGAACATTTTCAAATTATGCCATTTTACGAATTTGATCTTTTTCAAATTTGAACATTTCAACAATTGTATTTTTTTAAATATGAGAACTTTTTCAAATTCTTAAAATTTTAAAATATGAAAATTGAACATTTTTAACCATAACATTTCTTCAGAACCTGAACGTTTTTTAAATGTAAAAAAATATCAAAGAAGAAAGAGAAGAGAAAAACTGCAAGATGAAAGCCTACCTGGGCCACCCAGCAGCAACGTGCACGCTGGCGTTGACGTTGTAACTGATGTTACGGGCGTAGTATAGGGAGTAGCATAATTTGAAGCGTTCCCCCTTTTTTGGGTTCGTCCAGCACAAGCGGCCCAGTATGTGGTAGTTGCACGTTAAACGCAAAAGGTCCATTAAGTACGATAAAACTACATATTGGGCCAAAAGCAGCATATCAATATGTTTTCAAGGTACTATATTGTCTTGCCTTCCAGAATGCCTTACGATAGGCATCTCCACCGAGCCGACCCAAATACGCGACCGAAACTGTTCATTTCTATCCGTTTGGGTCGGCCCGCGATCGCTTTGGGTCCATGGTCCGGCCTGTCCGGCCGACCTCGCCCAGCGGCCCGATCCATATATCCGTCCTCTTCCTCGCTGCCACCGCTTGACACCTCAGCGATGGGACGTTAATGGCGACGCGACGTCGTCTATCAGAGGAGGGGGAGGAGGTGGATCTGGTGGTGGCAGAGGAGGGGGTGGGGAGGAGGCGATCGTCGTCCCCTGTAGATCACGCAGGCCCTAGGCCTCGGTCCCAACGGAGCTCCGGTGATGGTGCCCCCATTGGCAGCGAGGGCGGCCACGGCGGCGGAGGTGGAGGACCAGGAGGCGAGGGACCACTGGACGGCCGAGATGGAGAAGGCCTTGGCCAACCGGGCGACGGCGGACCGCGCGAAGGCGGTCGGCAAGAAGGAGGCACCGTAGCTGAGCCAGCGAGCGTTACCATGATCGCCTCCAGCAGAAGGCCATCTGGTCGGCTATAGTGGCGATCGACGGTACCAGTGGTAGCAGCAGTCCCGGCAACGGTGACCGCGGCAACGACGGCCAGTAGCCGTAGGTACGGCCTCCTCCATCAGTAGTAGTAATAATTTTTATTTTTAGTTTGTTCAAAAGGGTCTTTTTATAATCAGCAGGGCTTAATCTAATGGAAAGCCACTTTCTTTACTATTAAAAAGAAAAAGAAGTTGGTGATCGTAGATCGTCAAACATTAGGATAATCTGGACCATTAACCTGCTCTCGCTAAACATTGGGACAATCTTAACCGCCAAATCGCGTGGGTGCGCTAAACATGGAAACAACACCAATCACGGTACGATTGGCCCTAGACTCCTGTCGCTGTGTTTTTTCGTTTGGTTCCCGCAGTCCACAACGCCATCTCTCTCCTCCCACGCCATCGCCATTTGTCACAAGGCCGGTCCTCTCACGCGCCAGGCCTCCGAGCACCGCCACCTCTTGGGTCTCCTCCGCCCGAAACCCCCGTGTCGGCCATGTTCCTCCCGCATCTCGCTTCCTCCCCCGATGAGTCCCGTCCCCATCTAGGGTTCCGCCGCCGCCGCCTCATCCTTCCCATGGAAGCATCCATCCCGCCGGTCTCCCCGAGTTCACCGCCGCTAGGCTGCCTTCCGCAGTCGCCTCATTCTTTTTGGCCGCAACATCCATCCTGCCGACCATCCTGAGTTCCCCGACGCCAGGCTGCTTCACCTATAGCTCGACGGCGCACCTAGGAGCTGCTGATGCGCCAGGATCTCGACCAACTAAGGCACCGCACTACCGTAAGAGGCTTAACCCCAACGGCGGCGAGGTATCGATCTGATTCATATTGTTAATTTCCATTAAGTGAATTGTCAATTGATGATTCACGTGGTTCCTTTTGCTAATTTGGTGTTTCTTAGCGATTTTGTATCATAAGGGGAGCCATAGGACACTCCTGGAGTGATACTTTGGCAACGTCATCTTCACGGCCACGGAGCTCGCCAAGGCGGGCAAGGTGAACAACTCTCTGGTGGATGGCGCGCCGATCTTGGTGGGGCTGGAGAAGATGCAGGACTAGTACTGCCACTCTGGCACTGAACTACCAGAGGTGTAGCCGACCTGTCACTTGTTCAGAATTTGTTCTTGATTTCAAGTGGTTTTGTTATCTGATGATTGGTATGCAATTTGTGCTTGTTCAGAATTTCAGCTTCACGATGTGTGTGTGCTCTACGACCTGGAGAGTCCAAACACAACTGTCATATTCCGCACTTATGGTTATGCAGTTTAGGAGATACTTCTTCAAGTAGGTATGTATGGAAGACTGTTACTTGTTCCATCTTCTACTTCTCCATGTTCTTTGATGTATGCAAAGATGACGGGTGATTCTTCCGCCAAAAAAAGGAGGATGTATGATTAGCTGATTATGCATCAACGTGATGTTAAAATGTGAAATAAAAGTTCTCTTATAACATGTGCAGAAGCATGTATCTCATGATTCTACTACAGCTGCAGTTAAGGGATCTCACTGGGTGTTTGCCACTGCCATGGTTGCCGCCGGCCTTGCTGATGCACGCCAATAGCTATGAACATTAATCAGCAATGCAATTTTGGTGTATTGTTTGGTAAGAGGTGCAAATTTCAAAGCCAGCCCCAGGCAGGGCAGTCAAAGTCTCGTAGAATTTGTATTTACTAAAAATTACAAAACATGCATATGCCTTTGCGTGAGATATCGGGCATGGAAAGACTAATTGGGCTATGATGTCAGTATCTATAAAATTTGTATCTGCATATATGTTGCCGAGTTTGGGATGTGAAGTTGAGCTTTAGGCTGAAGAATAGACAACTTGCCAGCGTGGAGTATTCAGTTCTAAAACTATATAGTCAGGTAAGTCTTGGAATTCTTTTGTGTTGTTAATGTGTAACGGTGTAAGCATGATTGGCTTATTTCATTTTGGAGCTGATATATCTTTCTGCCTCTACATCTTCTAAATTGAGAACTCCAATTCATCATTTGGTCAAAATATATAGGTTCTCTAGATCTTACGCGCACGCGCGCGCACACACACTGGGATAAATGTATCGAATGAGCGGAATTCGTCTATCAGACTTTTTCTATAATCATCAAAATTTGTCCTTATTTCTGTTTAGGGTGTACCAATATTATCATTGTAACTGTTTTCTTCTATCAAAACTTATTACACTTTTAGGAGAAGAATTAAAGAGAGGCATGCAGCACATAAAAAGGATCATAATTAAAGATAGGTAACCCCACAAAAGTTCGAATACCAGTTTAGTCTATACCTTCGGCTAGAGTGCAAGATTAGTAGAGGTGTTAAGCTGCTTGTTACACCCATCACTTGGGGATTCTTATGTGATGTCTGTCCTTGTCTTAAGGAAATATATATGATCCAAAATAAGGTAATTTTCAGCTGTCCGAGGTTACAAGTCCACAATCATTATTCCTTGCTTTATTGTTTTCAGTAAAGTGAATCTCTAAATATGGTACTCCCTCTGACCCGAATTAGTTGACTTGGTTTTGTCTAGATTCGAATGTATCTAGATTTTTTTTAGTGTTAGATACGTCCAAATCTATACAAAACCAAGTCAACTAATTTGGGTCGGAGGGAGTATAGCTTATTTGGTATTGTAGTGAGAAGCTTTAGCTGGTTCAACACTTGCAAGCACTCCTTTTCATGTGCCAAGTTGACCGTTCCACCATGATTTCATAAACATTAGTTTAGGAAATATGTGATAGTCTTTTGTGCAAGTTTCTCTTATTTGAAATTCCATGCAAAATTAGTATGGCATCCACTAGCATCTGGAATGATACCTGGATTCCTGATGCTCCAAGTTTTAGACCAATTTGCAGGAAACCAGAAGCAAAGGCGGAAAGAGTACATGAACTTATTTCATCCGATGGCCTATCTTACAACACTCAAGCGCTTAATGACAACTTCCTGTTGACGAAGAAGCCATGCTGAAAATTCCCCTTCGGAAGGTGCATGAGGATATATTGGCCTATAGTGTAGAAAAGCATGGTATGTATTCTGTTAAATCCAATTGCTGCTTACTAGCATTATAGGACAAAATGGATGAGCTTCACAAAAATAACCCATTATAGCGTAAACTATGGAAGTCTAATTTCCCTCATAATTAAATCTTTTTGGTAGAGAATTATTAATTAATATATGAGAGTACATGCAAACCTATCAAACCAGATATAGATGTCCAATCCATTTGCTGTGACTGTGAGGCCGAAGAAGAAACAATTTATCCTGTGCTGATTAAAAGTGCCTTTGCCAGCTTAGTTTGGCTTTCTTTTATAGACCACCGAATATATTTGTTTTGCTGGGAAGATCACCGAATATTTTGATTGGCATACAAATGCGGAAATAACATAAATATCAAATAGGTCCTAATTTTGTAGTATCTCAAGATCTCAATCTTAAAAGAGGGACTAATAAGAGTATTTGGAAGAGATTAATGTCATAGTGTCATGGGATGCACTCAATCATCTCCGAGAAGCCCAACTGAGGTGCGATGGTACAAGCTCGAATGCGCCAAGACGCTGCAGGAGGCCACCGTGATCACCATCAGGTACACACAGCTCTAGACATGTGAAGACTACAGATAAAGCTTCTTCAATTTCGCCCCAGTTCAGAATCTGCTGATGATTTGGTGGCTGATTGATAAAGATCTAATGCAAATTTGCAGGCAAGCGGAAGATGGGTGGCTGATTGATCAGAGAATGCTGACCATCCAAGAGAGCCTCAAGGAACTGAAGCGAAATATGGGTGGCTCATCGAAGGGCATGTCCCCCATGAATTCCCAATACTACGGCATCATTATCTTGGAACAGATCAATTGGACAGGTCCTCTCCCTTTCGACTAAAATGTTGTGTTCTTATTTTAATGAAAGACTGGGTTCTTTTTTCCAATGCTAATGAATGTTGTATTATCATGTCCTCGGAGATTTTTATACCGCAATACTCTGGGTCGTTTTAGAACTGAGAAGGTATAGTTCTATTCTGAACTTGCAAAAGAATTCCAAATACACCCTCGATAAAGTAGTCATTGATGAGTGATCTGCAGCGTGGACGAACTGATTCGAGGGGTATGCGTGCAGTGCGTTTTTAATATCCTTCTTTCATTTTCTTTAACAACACCATACTTAAGAAAATCCTTATGTAAGTTTATGCTTATAAATTGTGCAGATCTACCGGTAAGCAAATCCAATCTATTACAGGTTCAATTTACAAAGCAGAATCCAAAGCTGCAAGTATTGAACTCTTTTCCAAAGGTTAATGTTTTTATATAATTTTAAGGAGATAAGGGACCACATACATCCTTTAACCGTTTAGTTATATAGTTTGTCCTTGTTCAATATTTTTCTTGTGGCCGTAGGTTTGATGGATCGACTACGAACTATTCCTACAAGACAATGTCTTGAACTGCGACCAGAGGTTAGTGAAATGACTCTATGTATAAAACTATTGTCACTGTGTAGTACGGAGTTATGTTCAACTTAGGTTGTTCTTTCCAGTTTTTAGGTGGCTTCCATGGTCTCTGACTTGAAAAACCAGAGACATGTCCTAGAAGAAAGGGTGAAATGAATATGTGAATATGCTATCCATGTCTTGAGTTTCATCATCCACATCCCCTTGTAGAATCACTTCCATGCAATAAACTGAGTCACAAGGGAGATGCTATTACTAATTAGACAAGCATCTTCTATGGATTATAACCTTCGTTTTTTCTAATATTTGAATACAAGGTTAGTCGTGCAACCATCGCTGACTTCTCCTGTCATTTACTATACCTTGCCAATTAGTATATCATTGACCAGTATTGTATCCTTTCATCTACACATAGATTCTTGCGTAAGCTATCTGCTGATGCTTCATTCGTTTTGCTTGTATGTTGTACAACTTTGTGTGCATTTTCTAGCTCGAATACCAATGTGTTGGTTTTATTACCCTACACTGTCGGATAGCATGGACACTAAGTGGGAAGGTTTACCCAGAAGGACTAAGATCTTGGAGCAGGTGAAAAAAGGTCAGATAATATGGAGAGGCTAGAATTGGAGGTTCAGAAGGTATAGTATATTTTGCTGAAGCTTGATTGTACGCAGAAGAAGAAGGTGCCCTTATGCGGCAGCGTGCATTCTAAATCAAGAATAGAGCCCTAGCCATTTTGTTACCTGGAGGATAGAAATAATAATTTATTTTAAAAAAATATCATATTTATATGGGTATCCCTTTGTAATTGAGATAACATGTTAGATATTCAGAATAAGCTTATTTATCATTTTTTTTCTCCGGCCTTTCCTATTAAACCAGTCCATATTCTCATAGGCAGCAGGTACTGATGTATTGTTTGAAATTTACAGGACTCTACTAACCGATTTTGAAGTTCATATGTAATACAAAGATATATAGTTGATAGAGCAAATATTGTATTCACCATCAGTTTTCCCTTTGTAGGGGTTTCACAAAAAAACTATTTTCCTTTGTAGGGGTTTCACAGAAAAACTATTAGAGAGCTTTGATCTGAGCAACCTTGACTAACTGAAAGATATGAATGACTGCTTTCTCGTAATTTCATCTTCTAGCTCATTTTCGATGTCCTCTCAACTTGAGAATAGACTCGATATAGTACAATTTTCTAAAGAAGGATGATTATTACTTATGTGCTGAATTTGAGGCAGTGGGTACTTAGTTTGGTGCTTTTAAGAATTTTACAGAGTAGGGGAAGGTATTATGCAATACATTTTCAAATTATTTTGTTTTTCTTTTGCGGCAAATGTGCATTCATGTTGTAGTGTAAGAAAAGACTATGAATGCCATATATTGGATTTGCACAATTTTACTTTGTTGTTATCATGTCTAAAAGCTTTGTTGAGAGCCATAAGATGTAGCCAGTCTTATAGTATTTCCCGTAGTAGTTGGTGTCAATTTATAAATAAAATACATACTCATGTCTAGACGACTTTTATACAGTCGTGAGTCCGCGATGATCGAAAGTTCTTGTTACATGGATAAAGGATGATAACATTTCTAATGGCGTGCGTGGTCCATGCACCCCCATCGATCACCGCCAGCGCTACGTGAATCTCAACCGAGGGAGGTGCCAACCATGGACAAGGCGGCGACACAAACTGGTGGCTGGGCCAGATTCTTTCTTTCTCGAGCGCTCCTCCCCCAACTTTTCCCTTGAGAGTCTGCTTAGTCAGGCCGGCCTGATCCGATGGCCTTCACGGCGGCGCTGCCGACTAGAAGGTGCTGACAAGAGGCGCCAGAACTAGGGATGTATATATTAGATCCAATAAAAGTAGGTCTAGGTGTTTGTCTCGAGATGCTGGTTGTCGGCTTCATGCCGGTTGTCGATCGTGTGCCGTGGAGTTGGTGCAGGTTCTTCAAGACGGATCGATTGGTGCTTTTGCAACTCATGTGGTGCTTCAATGGTCGGAGCCAGAGGTGTCGAGGAGCAAGGACATCGGCAACTCCTTCAATAAGGTATGTGTTGGCAGTTCGTCTTTGGCTATGGTGGTAGATTTGCAGGTTTTCCCTGCTCGCAGCAGTGGCGCTGGGGGGAAGCGGCAAGCTGGCGTCTACAGCTCTGGCGACGGGCGGTCTTGGAGTTGTGATACCGTCTTATGGAGTACAATCTCGGTGGCCCTTGTTTGCCTGCCGACTCTGATGGCCATCTGGTGGTCGCGCTGCTCGCCGGTGATTTTCGGCGTTTCTTCAACCTCTATGTGGAGGCCCTTGGAGAGGCTCGTCGTGGCGTTGCACGTCTGTTCGGTGCCAAGTGGTGACATCCCCGGCGTCGGTGAATACGGCCATGGAGCGAGAGCTCTGGTTATCGGTGGCGGGAGACCTGATTGCTTTTTTGATCTTCTTGTTAAGGTCTTCTTTGTAAAAGTTAGGGGCCTGACTGCTATTTCTGCTTTTCTTCTGGCTCATGTTGTACTTTGTACCCACCACTGTTGGTAATGGTATCCAGGTCCTTCGGGACCTCTCCATGTTTAAAAAAAACATTTCTGGTGTTTAGACATTCACTAAGAACATTGAGTAACTATGTAAATAATTGTTTTATCAGTGTTATCAATTTTTTTCCGTTATCTGTTGCAACGCACGGGCATTCAACTAGTAAGTATTAATGTTTCACTTACATATGACCCCGAGCGGCCGAAAGGCGGACACCCGCGTGGTGCTTGCGCTGTCCGGGCCGCCGCATCGGTCACGCAAATTAGATGCGCCGATGGATCGAGCCGGATGGGTCATGCCGCTAGGAGACCGCGCATGCCTCGCACGTCCATGCGGACGCGTTCGGATGCGACCGGGCGGGTTTGATCGGTCCGGTGGAGATGCCTAAGTGTTGTATTTTTTCCGCTTTCTGCTTGTTTGTCTAACTGGTCTTAGCGTGTCTCTACTTTTGTCCTGCCCTCAGTGAATATTTTGTGTTGACTTGCATTGCACCTAATTTTGGATGTCCTACCTTGAGCGCGTGTTCCAAACTACATTCAGAGTGCACTATGTTTGTAAGTCTTGCTTTTTTCCGGTCTCCAATGCATGTTTTACACATTCTTAGACATGAAAAACTAACTACACATGTAGTTCTATCGTGTTGCTTTTCACGGTACCACCGGAGTTACCAAATCTTGTAGTCATATATCATCTTCCGCATAAGAAACAGGCGATGGCCGAGATATTTCAGCTCAAATTCAAATTCTTCGCGTTGTTTGAGGCTTTAAATGTATGGTGCAGATGGCAGTGATAGTCGTACGTAACATAGAAAGGACTGAAAGAAAAATTGTACTCCCCTCCAATCCAAATTAGTTGACTTAAATTTGTCAAGATATAGATATGTCTAAAGATACAATCAAATCTAAACAAATATAAGTCAACTAATTTGGATCGGAGGAAGTAGATCAAAAGAACTTTCGGTTTACACATACAAGATTTAGTAATACAATTGTTCTGCTTTCCCGGATCTCCCAAAATCAAGAACTACGAGAGAACAACATATGACATGAAGCAAGGGAACTACAGATATTCTAAATTTGTAGTCATGCGAGCAACTCATATGATCTTACAAGAATAGGAAATTAGGCTTCTAACTGATGTATTTGGGGTTTCTTGATCTCATCCAATACCGGGCTTCCAAACAGGCCCTTAGGAAGAAATTCTATAAAAATAGAAACAAGCAAAATGCCCTAGGGAATAATTGACTCATACCATTGTGTTGTCGATTCGCCGTTTCTCTCATTTCTTTTCCTTTTGGGCATGTTGTTGTTGTTGTCCCAGCATTTTCGTTCGATCGGACTCTTGTCTGTGGTGGTTGCTTTATTTATAAAGTGGGGCGAATAGCCTGTTTCGAAGATAATTGACTCATACATAAATGGAACCATGACATCCCTGTTTCTTTTATAATGTGATGTTAATATAGATTAATTAACATTTTTTTAAACGTGGCAAAAAGGTTGCCATTTCATTAATTAACATAGAAAGAGGAAAACAAAGTTTTAGTACATGGCACAAGCCAACAAATACAAGTCCCACAAAAATAGCCGAATCATGGAGACATGATGGCCAGTGAGAACACCTGCTAGACTACTCTTCCGGTATAAAGTGCACCAGGCATTTGGCGCCCGCAATGAACCAAAGTTTCGCCGCCTCCTTGATGTCCAAAATGAGGCGAGAAGGCATATGCGAGGTGTGCCTAAACACTCGGGCATTCATCTCACTAGATGAATAGGCGAGCTTCGCCTCTCCATCTACATTGCGTCTTGGCACTTCGATAGACATGGTGTACTTGCATATATTTTCGGCCTTGTATACATGCTTCGGCAACATGTAGGTCCGGCATGTTCCGACCAATGCACTGTGTTTGAAGTCAATTTGATCGGCTATCTTGTCATTATTAACCTCTAGAAAGTTGGTCAGTTAATGACCTAAATACGATCATAGAATATGTGCAAACATATTACATCGTAGTTTTACATTATACTAGACTAAAAACAATTAGTAGGCTCATCTAATTATCAAACATGTTCGTCTAGTTAGTATCTTGTTAAGTGCATTCCCTAGTCTTTCTGACATACTCTTATTCTACAGATCTTGAGGGACCTCAGAAGAACTATGTTATGCCGCCTAAACCCTTATGAACTTATAAGAATGAATTTTTCGGATAATAAACATGTTACTTCCATAGCTCGTATATAATTTCATAGTACTACCTAGCTAGTTAGTGCACTCATGTATCAATCTAAAGGAACAAAGTATTTTGAAGTTGTAGTCACTTATTCAGTTGGGGAGTAATTTTCAAAAATTGTGAACGCAAACATATGTAGCATAGATTGTGCACAATAAGTATTAGCAGATATGAAGGAACAACGGAAAAAAGCCCAGTAAAAGGAGAATCAAAGATACCTAGGTTTGGACTTTTTATATAATAATAAGCATGCACATGTAACACACGTCTTTTCAAATATAAAACTTGTTTCTATAATTTTATTTATCTTTTAATGAGTTTTCTTTGGACATTTTGACTTCTTACACCCTTATCATTCATCTTCAAGTCGATTAAAATAATAGAGTTTGTCCTAAACTATGTCATATGAACTTGACAAAGTTATCAAATCCAACAATAATATCTCATAGCATAAGTATCATTATACCTAGGCAAGTACATGTTCAGAAATGTTGGCTATAATATCTCACCATCCATTTCTCCATAAAAGCATCTACAAAAACATGATGACCTACATCACTACAGAATTTTGATGATGCACTTATCAATATAATGAATCAAAAAATTACCAAAAAGATATTTAGAAGTTTTAAAAATTAAAAGCAAACATAACTTTTAAAATCTTATTATAATCCTAATCTTAGATATTTTTAGACCAAAGGAAATGCCTAAAGTTAATTTTTGTCCAATTTTTTAATGTGAATTTGTTCAAATTGAAACAGGAGATCCTTGCTTTTGGCCTATTTCCAAAATCTTGAAATTGACAATAATAATACCCACCATGAATTGTGTAAATTGTTTAAAGAGCTCACACATTTAAAGTGAGAAGAAAGTAAAGGAACTTCGAGAAAAAAATAAAAGAGATAGTAACTACCGGGCACATCGCTTAGTCCTACGAAAAGAAATAAATGCCTGAATCGACAAACAATCGCTCGGTCCTACTCCGGTCCCACTCTCTCTCTCAAGCTCCCTCTCTTCAATCCACATCAACCGTGCGCTCCAATACCTCATTGCAACCAAAGCTGAGGGCCTCCACCTCCCATGCTTCCCCACCGCCAGCGCCGCCCCTCCCATGCTTTCCCACCGCCAGTGCGAAAGATCTACCCTCTCCAGCCTCACCCACTGTCATGAGTCCCGCCTCTCCTCTGTCGCCCCCTGCTACTACGAGCCCACGACAATAAGCCCCTCCCCATTGTCGCTGCCTTTTTATCATGTCGGCAGCACGCACTTGGTTCTCTGCTTTGCCACATACATTTGTTCCCGCCATCGAAGAGCCCAAGGAGTCGTTGTAAATCCTCTTGAGAATAGGCAACGCCAAGCTCGACATGCTCACGGCAGGCCAGACGACCCTAAGACAGAAGCCAACATATGTCTCTATCAGTTTTGCAGTTGAGGCCAACACGCTCGTTAGAGGGCTCCATGGTGCCGGCCTTCTCCTCCCATGGACATGGGCCATTAACAAGGCAAGAGGGACACCAGCTAGGATGCCCTTCTCTAGGCCTACTGCTTCCGCGCCTCTCCAACACTGATGCATCTCCACAAGGTTCATCAATTCTCTATAATCTCCACGTGATGAAATCCCAAATATTTGATTTGCCCGTGTTAAATCTATGCAGTTCATGTGCCTTTTACAAATTGTAAATAGGTTGGTTTCATGCACTGTTAACAAGTGGTCTCAGCTGATGTAGGGATTTTCCAGGAAACTAACGGAGCACATAGTGTCTTTTCAGAAAATCAAAGGTCAATTCTTGCAGGCAAGTTTATGTTTAAACATACAAGGCTGACTACTCAGACTTCACTCTTGACTCGGTTATTGAGATAGATGACAGTAATGCACTTGGTAAACTAACAAACCTGAAAGTATCTTTTGTGGGAAATCAAAGTTAAAAAGATGTAAATGGAGATTTCACTTAATATAAGAAAAGAAAATATGTAATGGTATGCTGCCTTGCACATAGTGTCATTGTCCAACACATACTAATATAACGAGGACAACAACATTCCTCCATGTTGAGTGGTAAATAATTGTTTTGGTTTAAAAATCATGAATCATGAAAGCAATAAAAACACAACAAACTATGCCTAAATCATTACTCTAGGAAGATACCTATATAATCTGTTCATTAGGATGATCATTGGTCACCCTAAGACCATAGCATCCACACAAAATGAAAGAAGTATGCCCTTACAGATCTGAACAAGTACATATGCAATTTCCACCACTGAAATCTTTCTTGGAGTATAGAAAAACTAAAGAGAAATTAATGTTTCAGCATGGCCTCCTACCAGATGGTTGTAGACTTCACCCAAAAAAGAGAAGATGGTTCAAGAGCCGGAAATTAAATAAATGTCACACTATACAATTGTTCACTAACACACCGCTTGTTCTGGAAGTATTAGTGATATACCTTCTGATGCTACAATATATGGTACTGCATTATATGAACATGTAAACTGAATTTTATCGAGATAATTTGATATATTGTTCTGTAGTTCTATCTCTTGCAGATATAGATTTGTAGATTACCTGAAAACCGAGATTTAATCAACCGGTTAGTAGATCATCTTACCTGGAATTACAACTTGTTGCAATGGTACATACATAATCATATGCACACCTCCAATAAGTCTGGAATAACACTTCTAAACCATACGTTTCCTGAGAATATATCTTTTTATTTGGCCATCCAATCACCAGAAACTTTGAATGTATATGTTGAAATGAACTTGTGTAAATGAAATTACTCTTTGTTTTATTTCAGGTTCTTCTTGAAAAAGGTTTAACTGGCAATAGTAAATCGATATATATCTCAGCTTCGTGGACACCAAGGACACGGTCGATGGGGATGGCACCCCAGCAATACCAAGAAGGCTTTGTCTCCCATTTCGTGAGAGGTTCTTGACATTAAACCACATTATGTTTTATTACTTAGTGCTATTCTTGTTTTGATGTTGATGATATTCTTGGATCTTTTTTATTAGCCATGTTTTGATAGTGAATATCATCTGAATAGGAGATGCTATACATGTAGGCTGCAATTAGAAACTGGAAGCAGAATCAAAACCATCAGATGTTTGGGGTACTTAGGATGTTGCTAATGGCATTGGTGTGGGACATAATTAAATATATATTTCTAGTAAATTCTAAGTAAAATCACTTCTTTAGTTCTTAGTTTATCCAGACAACCACGATTTACAGTAGCTCATAATTGACATTGATTCAAATTTTAGGATATCTTATAATCTGTATGAATTTGGGTAGATTGTGGGATGAATTGATTTGAATAGTAAAATTTGGCTAGATTTAATCTTTGATGAGGTCAACATCTTGCTGTCCCTCTGCTAATAAAATACGAACAAGTACCATGAAGAACTACTTAGACCATATATACTATTTGTTGTTATACACCCAATAGAGGATGCCCAGTGTCTGCACTTTTATGTATATTTTTTTATTCTCCTCCCGCTGCACATGACTTACTAAACAATGTGAGCTTGACAAAACTATAAAATCACATTATTATGTTGTCCAACCAACCTAGTTTGCTTATGTGCCTGTAGAGCTTATGTTGGTAGGATTCCAGCCTCATTTTTTAGATGATGAAAAATTTATTCCTTTTGCACCTCTCCTCATGGCTAACATTTGTAAAAATATGATGCAGCAAATCTTATCTAGATTAAATACAAAAAAACGTGTGACAAAGACTGTAGGGGTTCCGCGCATGAAAACAGTAAAATTTTACTCTACGCCCCTGAACCCCTGAAGCTGCCAGGACCTATCTTAGTAATACAGTAACGGGAGGGGCTTTTCGTGAACTTACCCTCGAAGACAGAAAAGTGTTGTCAACGCTCAGGAGAGCGTGGTTGATGTAGACGAGCCGAAGCCGACCTCAAGGTCGTGATGAAGTCCTTGCGCTCCTTCTGGCTCCAACGACTTGAGTGCCTCAAGTGTGACACCTCGTGGGAGTTACACACGTCTGGTGCCTGACGATGACTCCCGCTTCCCCGATCTAGCAGCAGTTGCGGAAGTAGAGCTCCCGGATCCGAATCCCGCAGCGCGACGGCGCTCCGCGGTGAAGATGTCTCTCGCTCGCGCAGTCCAGACTTGGGACCATGGTCACGAGAGAGAGAGAGAGGGGGAGAGAGAAAATATCAATTAGAGGTCCTCCCAAAAGTGGGGAGACCTTTATTGATTATTTGGTTGTATTTTTCTAGGCCAAATACCCCACTTTATATAGGGGGAGGGGAGGTACTTCCTCCCCTCAAGTCCCGGGGTGGGACTAAAGGAGAGGAGGGGGTGGGGTGGCCGCCGGCCAGCCCCTAGTGGGCCTCGTGGGGGGGGGGCAAGGCCTAGCCGGCCTCCCCCTTGGTCCCTCTCCCCTTTCTCCTTTCCCCTAATGGGCCCTCTCCCTTCAGAATTGGCCCATTAAGCCTTTTGACCTTTTAATTGATTATCTCTTTATTAAATAATTATGAATAAATGATTAAATCAATATTTAACATTCATTCACATATCATTTAATCTCCGTGGCCATGGAACACCTTCCACCTCCACTCCGGACATCCTCCGGACTTACCGAAATCCTTCCGGTTTTCTCCCTTCTTTTCTTCGGTGATTCTACCGATCCCATAAACACTCTCTAAGCATCATCAAGCCCTTAAGCGTGATACCCTACGGTTCGGGAACACTCCAGACATGGTCGGGACACTCCCACACCAATGATCAACAGAGGGACCTGGATGGCCATGTGACCCCTGTGCATTCCACGAAGATCTTTCGTCGTTTGAACCGGTGACAGTCGTGTCTTATTCCCTTTGTCATTCGATACTTGCATTGCCCGAGATCTGATCAATGACATCACCATGTCGAGTTCAATCTCGTTACTGAACAATGCTATTTGACTCGTTCCGACAAGTGATATCCCCGTGATCTAATCACACGCTGCGCAGCTATTGGATATAACTTCTCCGAGTGGGCCCTTGAGTATCTTCCCGTCACATGGACAGACAAATCCCGCTCTTGACATATATTGCCTCTACGGTTTCCTCTGAATACCTGAACACACCTTTATAACCACCGTTTTACCAGATGGCGTTTGATGCTATCTAAGCACTCTCGGGAGACAGTGATTGATATAGCCTCACGGTCTAAGGAATAGTCTACGAGGATCCTTTTCTAATCATCATAACTTGAACTTCGTGACATGATCGAATCACGATGTTTAGGTTGGGTATTGGTTCATCATCTCATTCTCAGAATGAGATGACCTCATTTCCAACTGGCATAAATGCCACATGATCAGGAAACATGATCATCTGTTGACCAATGAACCAGTGACTAGAGTTTTACTGGGAACCCCTAGTTTGTTTATATATCACACGTATATATATCACACAGTTATAGCATGATACAAAACTTAATCATAAACTATACGAAATATGATAATAGTCCTTACTACTATTTGTCTCTAGGGCATATTTCCAACAGTCTCCCACTTGCACTAGAGTACAAATACACTAGCTGCATTTGTTCTTAATTATTGGCACCATATAACCGGTACCTAGAACATGCTTGCTCATGGAAGAGGTTGAGTCTTGGTTTTGTACTTTATAGTCCCAGATCCTTTGCAACTTACTAATGTCACTTTGATTGACATTAATATTTTATCATCACATGATAGCATCTGTGTGTATGCATCGTTGTCATGGCAGCAGAATGAGGCCTGATTCCAGGAGCCTACAGTGACGTTAGATCAACCTCGAGGGCTTTCTCATGGGCACTGTGCCCTGGGACACATCATTCTACGTTAAAAGCGAACTAGCCCCGTCATAACATTATACAACAGTTTAGATGGTACCCTTATCTATTATTATAAATGTATTCATCGAAACACTAGTGCACTCGGTGCAACTTTCGATGTTTTGTTCACCTCGCTTCCTACTTGACTTTTATTGGTATCCAGAGGAGTTTCCAACATATTCCCTTATAACATAACTCTTTATGCTCTAAGATATGTTATCCTTTATGGATTTGGAAAATATGTCTACAGTTCTCTACTAGACACTGCGGACAAACTTAGCTCAACGTTCTGCGATTCGAACTTGATCACTTTCAAACGTTCCTTAATTGGATTACATATTATGCTAAGTTATCATCATGGTTTACTAAGATAGAACATATGTCTTAACATAGTGGATGATGATCATCCATTTCTTTCTTTTAACCATTGATGTTTAAACTTAATGCTATTCCTAATTTGAGTCATTAAGGACTAGTTCCTTAATTAACTTCTATTCTGAAAATCCCTTTTAGAATCTCTTAAAGAATACTACATAATATCATAATACACTTATTATCAACTTCTACATCTTATAAATCATTATTTATAAGTATTTGCGCTTTTATCCTTAACTTACTTAAGAATCACTCCTATAAGCTCCAATTCAAACTATGTTGCTAACATATTTGGGTATGAGTCAGTACTCTTACTCAAACAATGTTCCTACATATTTGAATTTGAGACTCATATTGCTCCCACTTAAAAATATGTCAATCACATATTGTTTTAGGAAGACTTTCATAGCTCCCACTCAATTTTATGCAAATTGCATATCTCCTTACTATTTTGAACAATTTCAAAATCCTTTGATCAAATATCAAACTTGGAGATTTACTATGAGATACTAGTACTTTACTAGTTTTGAATCCACTAGACATTTAGCACACATGAATCAAATTCATTTGAATTTGTCCAATACTTGACAAATTTGTGCTTTTGTAATTCATCCCTTTTTCCTACTATGGCTTTGCAGTCATTTGGGAAAATTCCATGTAACCCCTTTACTTGTGAGATTCAGCAACGAATCACTTTCTAATCTCAAGGGAATTTTGCTATTAGGATTTTTCATAATTCTAGTTTACCATCATTTCCTTTGTAGTTCGTAGGTATGTCATATTCCAAAAATTATGACAAGTGATTCACAAATGTTTCCATATAAGATATGTATTTACATTTTGAATCCTACTTCATATAGTGAAAAACAATAGTGGAGGGAAAAACACAATGATCAAAATCATTGGTTCTTTCCTTCTGTGAAGAGAATCGTTCAGGAATGTTGTCCGTTGCGCTTCTCAACACTCTGATACAGGGTTTTGAATCCTCATCGTGTTTTACACTAATTTCTATTTTCTCCATAATTGAGAAATATCACTGAAGTGAGCTTTCTCAAGAATGTACCAAAATCCAAGCAATACGAATCTTGCTTTCCTTTTGGTTTGAGCTATAGGTTTCGTATTCAAAGTTTCTAATGAATACTCTACAAGGACTTATTCGCTATTGTTTTGGTTATATCGAATAACCCCAAAAATTTCACGAATTCAAATGGTTTACTGTAAACTCATTGAGTACTAACTGTTTCTAACTAATGGTCTCTACATATATACTACAACGATTTATTTTGTGCCTTCTATTCAATCCCTTTTGATATCTAATATCACATTGTGATACTTTGTATTTTGACGTTTCAAAACACTTTGCATTCCACAATTTCTATTATGCCATTCTAATAAAGTTGAACTTCATTACTATTGATCAAATCATAGTAATTAGATTCTCTTTTATACTTATACCCTTTGTTGATGAAACACTTTGATCAAATCAAACAGTTTCATATTCATGTTTCCTTTGGTAAACTAATTTACACATTTAAACAACCATTTAATGATAATTACCATTTTCATTAAAACATAATACATCGAATATGTATTCTATTTAGCAATTCTTTAAACACTTTGTATTCAAGTAATACACGGTGTTCAAGTTATTTCGCCGAACTTAGGCATGATTTATATGTGGAAAGAAATCAAATAACTTTCACATATTATCACATAACTTTGAATTTAAACAATGGTTTCATTCATTAATGAAATATCATTAAATTGGGTATTTTAAAACAAGGCATTTTTAATGTTTTACAAATGTTCATACATTATCAATTAGTTTCAAACAATAAGGATAATTCATACATAATCAAACAAGATATGAACACGAATAGAAATCATTCATAAAAGCAAAACAACTGTTTGTTACAAACTCATATGAATAACTGTCTCACGAAGTGTGAGACAAACTAAAGAAGTTCACAATCTCTTGATTACAAAATCATCCTAAAACTCAAACTAAGTGATAAATGTTGAGGGAGAGTGTCGTCGGCCATCATCATCATGCTCGCCATCAACACGCAACGTCACCTCCTCTCCAGCAAGCACCTCTCATGCAGAAGGACCTGTTTTCAAAAATGTAACAAGTATCGAGATATACTTAACACTGAAATGTGTTTGCAAGATTATAACATTTATAAAACTGTATATCAAATATATACCTTTCGTTGTGACTGGCGACATCTGGTTCAACCAACACATTCCTGAGACGTGTCATGAACCGGTGGAACTCCATTGTTTCCGTGTCGCCCCTCATTACGCAAGTCCTAACTTGTGCTTGGTAGCTTGGTGGCAGCGACCGCAGCACAGCAACATTTGCGAAAGAGCCTGTAATCCAGACGTCCAGGAAGTATGCTGACCTCATGTACACATCATGCATGTCTTTGTAAGTGGTGTCCGACGTGAGTTCTCCTCCATCTTAATGGCGAGGAAGTCTCCCATCAACACATGCTCCCATATGCGTGTCTGATCCACGAAATGTGTCCTAAGTTGTAGCATCACCGAATGAGGGTTGACATCACCCACGAAAGGCCACAGCTCGTCCACCATTCCGAAACGCATCACAACTGAAATATAGGAGGCCATCTCGCGACGGAGGTGGCGGTCTTTCCGCTCCTCTAGGGTCTCAAGGTCTATGGACGGATCCAGATCCATCCCGTCGAGTATGTAGTCGACCATGTCGTTCTCGCTAAGGAGAACATGGAGACTGGCAACCCAGGTGGAGAAGTTTGATCCATCTAATCTGAGCTTCTCTCCTTCTAACCATTTAGTTGTCAACGTGAAAGAACCCATCTACATTTATAATTGCAAAAGGAATTTAGACTAAGTTTATAATTAAATGAGTTAATAATAACTCTACTCAGAAACACCTATCCCCAGTGAGGGTTCCTAGTGATAACACGACCCCTATCAGCCACATCTCCCCCGATCGTCATGGCCATCAATGTGGGTTCAAGGGTGGACGCTAAACGTCGGTCACATCATTCATGCGACTCATGCTCGATCTTTCGACCATCCACGTTCCGAGGCCACGCTTCTCTAGCGTGCTAGGCCCGCCAACTCAACCTTAGTATATTTGTTGTGCAACATGGCTTACACCCATTGTATGTGAACGTAGATATGTATGACACCCAGGCCTGTCACCCTAGATCGCCTCATACCGAAGAACTTTCTTGGTGGTGCACACTAAGGGGGAACACAATCGTTGGTTATTTTAACAGGGATCTTCTTATTAGGCTACCGTCGAGTATCTAATACTAGCACACAATAAGACATACAAACAATAACATTGAATGTAAATGCTATGTGATATGGTCCTTCACGTCATGATCTCCATCCGCCGTTACCGGGTTCCGGCGCTAGGGTCCCGACGTCGTAGACACCAGGGTACCAGTGTCATTCCGGCGTGGTAGTTTGTCATTACCGTGACTATCTACTACTATGCAACAAAAGGTAATTACTTTACCTTTGCCACAACCATATCACAAAGCAACGCCCTCCTGTAAAACAAAGTTAGACGTCTCTACTTTATCTTTGCATGTTTTATGTGGCTGAATGAGCTTTTGTACAAGAATCGTTCTTACCTACGAACTTTCAGCACAACGCTGATCAAGTAGTTGTCTATACTACACCCCTTTCGGGGCCCTCCGTTGCAAATGGTATACCAACTAATGCGAGAGAGACAGACACCCCCCTAAGCCACTTTATACGGTACAAGCCGTATGTCAAGCGTGGACCAGTCTCGCGAATGAACACGTAAAGTCGGTTGGAGGCTGCTTCATCAAGCATTACTGCGGTATACACAAGTACACGTGGGAGGGTAACAAATAAAAGATCAACGCCCACACGCTACATCTCGTGTGTTCTAGCCGTACTAGCATTACTACGCATAGATCTAGCTCTGATACCACTATAGGGGTTCCGCGCATGAAAACAATAAAATTTTACTCTACGCCCCTGAACCCCTGAAGCTGCCAGGACCTATCTATTAGTAATACAGTAACGGGAGGGGCTTTTCGCGAACTTACCCTCGAAGACCGAAAAGCGTTGTCAACGCTCAGGAGAGCGTGGTTGATGTAGACGAGCCGAAGCCGACCTCAAGGTCGTGATGAAGTCCTTGCGCTCCTTCTGGCTCCAAAGACTTGAGTGCCTCAAGTGTGATACCTCGTGAGAGTTACACACGTCCGGTGCCTGACGATGACTCCCGCTTCCCCGATCCAGCAGCAGTTGCGAAAGTAGAGCTCCCGGATCCGAATCCCGCAGCGCGACGACGCTCCGCGGTGAAGATGTCTCTCGCTCGCGCAGTCCAGACTTGGGACCACGGTCACGAGAGAGAGAGGGGGAGAGAGAAAAATATCAATTAGAGGTCCTCCCAAAAGTGGGGAGACCTTTATTGATTATTTGGTTGTATTTTTCTAGGCCAAATACCCCACTTTATATAGGGGGAGGGGAGGTACTTCCTCCCCTCAAGTCCCGGGGTGGGACTAAAGGAGAGGAGGGGGTGGCTGCCGACCAGCCCCTAGTGGGCCCCGTGGGGGGGGGGAGGCCTAGCCGGCCTCCCCCTTGGTCCCTCTCCCCTTTCTCCTTTCCCCTAATGGGCCCTCTCCCTCCGGAATTGGCCCATTAAGCCTTTTGACCTTTTAATTGATTTTCTCTTTATTAAATAATTATGAATAAATGATTAAATCAATATTTAACATTCATTCACATATCATTTAATCTCCGTGGCCATGGAACACCTTCCACCTCTACTCCGGACATCCTCCGGACTTACCGAAATCCTTCCGGTTTTCTCCCTTCTTTTCTTCGGTGATTCTACCGATCCCATAAACACTCTCTAAGCATCATCAAGCCCTTAAGCGTGATACCCTACGGTTCGGGAACACTCCAGACATGATCGGGACACTCCCACACCAATGATCAACAGAGGAACCTGGATGGCCATGTGACCCCTGTGCATTCCACGAAGATCTTTCGTCGTTTGAACCGGTGACAATCGTGTCTTATTCCCTTTGTCATTCGATACTTGCATTGCCCGAGATCTAATCAATGACATCACCATGTCGAGTTCAATCTCATTACTGAACAATGCTATTTGACTCGTTCCGACAAGTGATATCCCCGTGATCTAATCACACGCTGCGCAGCTATTGGATATAACTTCTCCGAGTGGGCCCTTGAGTATCTTCCCGTCACATGGACGGACAAATTTGCCTCTACGGTTTCCTCCGAATACCTAAACACACCTTTATAACCACCTTTTTACCAGATGGCGTTTGATGCTATCTAAGCACTCTCGGGAGACAGTGATTGATATAGCCTCACGGTCTAAGGAATAGTCTACGAGGATCCTTTTCTAATCATCGTAACTTGAACTTCGTGACATGATCGAATCACGATGTTTAGGTTGGGTATTGGTTCATCATCTCATTCTCAGAACGAGATGACCTCATTTCCAGCTAGCCTAAATGCCACATGATCAGAAAACATGATCATCTGTTGACCAATGAACCAGTGACTAGAGTTTCACTGGGAACCCCTGGTTTGTTTATATATCACACGTGTATTGATGTTTCTACTCAACACAGTTATAGCATGATACAAAACTTAATCATAAACTATACGAAATATGATAATAGTCCTTACTACTATTTGTCTCTAGGGTATATTTCCAACTAAGACTACCTAAATAAGTAGAATATATCAGTAGTTCTGTCCTATGTCCTTGTGCATGATTCTCCTATTTTTTCTTGCTTCGGAAATCCTTGGTAGACTCTACAGTATGATCAGAGCAATTCAGAAAAAGTGACCATGTTGGTTAAGGAGTGACAACTCAAATAATAAACATGTTTGATTGCAAACACTAAAGAAGCTTAGTTATACTGTTGTATTTATGGAAGAGAACAACAATAAAGTGAATCTTAGTTATACTATTGTGTATATTGTTGTGTCTACATCTCCAATGTTTATTGCAATATCAGTAGTGAAAGACAAATGATGCTGCTATTTATGGTTAGTACACATCACCTTCAGTAGTTAAAGTGTTTCGTAGTTGGCTGACAGCAGATTGACTAGTGGCATTATCTGCATTGTGAAATCCTGACACAAAGAATTTATCATACACCTTTTCATCAAAATTGTGATTAGTGCATCATACTCAGTGGACCAAATAAATGGACGCACTAGGTGATATGGCAACCGGTTTGTTAGATGGAGTTTGTTGTCCATAGAGAATAGCGGATGTACCTTTACTCAGCTCCTGGGCCTCATGCCTCTTTTAATATCTCATATTTGTTTCGTGTATATATCTTCCTTTCCCTTTGTCTCTTCAATAATTTTGTATGATATACAAGTTGAAAGCAGGTAAGAGTTGGAGATATAGTTGCATGTATTGCTGGTGTTCGTTAAGTCCTGAAATGGAGTCCGTTCCCATTACGCTGAGATGATGCCATAGGAATCACAATGCTTGTCCTATATGGGAGAATAATCAGGGAGAAGTAATACAATGCTAGATTATTCTTGCTTCCCGGTCTGGATTATGCAAGTAATATGGTAATTTTTGGTTTTATTTTTATTGGTTCATTGAAAATCGTCCTAAGTAACCCGTGGTAACCTCCAATCCACGTAGGAAAAAATTAATACAGGTGGAAGGTAGACTTTACTTGTGCTTCTTAAGGGATTAAATGAGTGCTGGATAAACAGAAGAGAAAATTGATAGCCCTTCGAGCAAACGTATTATTTGTGTGTGAGCTTGTAGATATTTTTCCATCTCAAAGAAAGCCCTCTAAGCGAATGTATGTATGGACATGTCACTCCCGATTTTCAGTATATTAATTCATCACTATATGTTCTACTTCCAATTTGTATCATATATAAAATAAGGCAGCCACAGACATCCTGGAATATATGTTTGGAAATACTATTACAATTCTAATTATGCCAAACAGTCTTGCATGTAAATCCATACCTAAACAAATATTCTCTTTCCAAAATATAATTCTCCTTTGGTTTGCTCTTTTTCATAGGAACTTGGAACATGTCATTGTGTTTCTTGATGTTGAGGGATGCCCCATAAATAGCTTCAGTTGGTATTTGGGACTATGGTAAGCTGCATGAGAAGATCAGTTACAAATCTTTGCTATCCTCTTGTATTCAGAAAATTGTGAAGTAAGAGCCCTTCCTTGAAGGCTAATATCAGTTTTTGTTCAAAGTTTATATGATCTTATTCACGATTGACATGCCAATGATGTAGTGGTATATAGAACTGCTTTTGTGGGAAACATTCGGTAGTACATGCTTAGACTGTTGTGAGTTTTTCCATATTAGTTGGATCACCCTTGTTAAATATTAACCTAGATCATTGGCGTGTAATTTTTCCCCATAAATTGTTGTGATAGCATCTGTTACTTGGTGGATTGGTTATACAGCTGCTTATGTGGGAAAGAATCAGTAGTACAAGTTTAGACACCATAATTGGCTCACCCTTGTTAGATCTCAACCCTGATTGTTGGCGTGTAAAATTAGATCAGTAGACATAGAAGAGTCTTATGCATAGCTTCTCTCGCCAAGAACAGAGCTGAGAGAAAAGATACAATGCATCAATATGAATCTTGTTGGTGTTGCAAATATGGACAACATAGAATCCTTCTGAATTCAGAGTGCACTTCCAAGATACTAAATAAACTGAAAGTTGCAGGCAACAACGCAGATGGAATAATCACTGAACATGGGAGGAGCAAAATAATAGTCATTGGTGACTTACAGAATACATCATCCTTCCCTAGATACGGCTGCAAAAGCCCTCACCCGCGCGTCTCAGCATCGTCCCGAGGAGACCTTGGTGAAGGCGAGGCGAGGTGCGGCTCGGGTTCCGGCCTCCATGCCCAACTCCGGGAGGGCGCCGGATACTCACCCATGGTGCGTCGCTGCTGCTCCCGTCTACCAGCGACAGAGGGAGGCACGGACGTTCTGCCCGAGGACGGCACTAGAGCAAGGGAGGGGCGATGAATCACGAGAGAGCGGATGGGGCTGGGGCGGCAGTTCCAGGAGGGAGCCATCTGCTCGACCGGATGGCGCAGGAACACCGTCGCCGACCAGGCGGGAAGAGAGGGGAGATGCGGGGAGGGGAGGCAACACGTTTCCTCTGCCACGTGAGAACCGCCGCTGACCAAACTGACTTTGTGCTGACCCCCTGGCCCACAGACATCGACAAGAAGAGGGGAAGGCCCACAACCAGCGGCATGAGATTGGCAAAGCGTACGTAGGTGGCTTCAAAATGCTCACAACTGATCACGCTTAAGTTATAGAGTAATTTCAAATCTTCCAAAAACAAGGGAGGTGATGGAGTCTGTAGCCTCGCGAGGAAGGTTGCAGAGCAAGACGAAAACCGACCAACAAGATTTAACCTCCACGAGATTTTCTCGAAGGGCCGTGGATATATGGTCGATGTCAACCGAAGAGAAAATTGCACTCCAAATCCGAGAGGAGTATCTACATTGAAGGAGCAAATGCGCCGCTGACTCCTGGTTGATTAAGAAGTTAACTACATAAGTGTGTGTACGACCGTAATTGCGCTGTGGATTCTCTAACTTGCAATAAACAAGTCAGAGGTGAACAATACCTCTAACTTGCTGCTTATTTCTACGGTTGGATCCAATCCAAATGTGAGGGTTCAGATCAGGTTCTATAGTACAGTAAACAGCACCCGTGAATAGTGAAACGCTACAGTTATTGTTGCTATAGTATTTCCACGTGCAGTGTTTTTATATATTGATTTGGGCCCTTCAATTCTGATCCGACAGGCTCCGTCTACAAGTTAGAGGGTGACTTGGCTTATGCAAGTTAGACAATCCGCGCCTGATCTAACGGGCTCCATCTACAGGTTAGAGGGTGACTTGGCTTATGCAAATTTAGGGGTGGAATCGACCCGAGCCGAGCCGGCTCGTGGCTCGGCTCGGCCAGGCTCAGAAAAAACAAGCCGAGCCATATCTCGGCTTGATGCTCCAAAACTCCCAAAACGTGGGCTCGTGGCTCGCTCGGTCGAGCTTGAAATTCGGCTCGTCGAGCAAGACAGCTAAGACGAGTCAGTCATGCGCCCAGCACCCCACGTCTCTGCAATTCCCCGTGTTCTTTTCCTACTCGTTCCTGTGTGACTATTCCTAGCGAGGACAGGCGCAACCACCGACGACGGCTGCCATCAACAACGGCGCCCGCCCCATATTGTCCTCCTCCTCCAAGGATCCCCTCCAGACCAACTGCTTGTCCTAGATTTATTTTCCCAGCGGACGCGCAACGCTGATTTCTAGGGTTAGCGATGGTTGCCGCCCGCCGGCCCTCCGTCCGGGAGCTCCACTTCTTCTTCCAGGGAGTATCCAAGGTGCATATAGGCCTTGTATTTGGCCAGGTAGGTGCGACTGTGGCCGGCAAGTGAGCGTTGTGTTAGAAATAATGGGCCAAATAAATAAGCCCATATAGATTTCAGATTTTCCCTAAATCTCAAAGCCCATGTTTGTGGCAGCTCACATATGTTTGGGCCCATATTTGGGGCAGCTCACGAGAGTGGAGTGGGAGCTAAAGTTTAGTTCCACATGGAAAGTTGGAGGAGAGTTACACCAGTTTATAAGGTGGAGTGTTGTACCACTTTGTAAGTAAGTGACAATAAGAGAGCTACACGCGCGCTCCTCCTCCGACGACGCCCCTCGCATGCACGCACTGCACCGCACCACCCGCCCGTCACGACGCGCGCGCCATGGGTTTGATGTCTACGCACTTCTATTCTTGTAGACAGTTGTTGGGCCTCCAAGTGCAAAGGTTTGTAGAACAGCAGCAAGTTTTCCCTTAAGTGGATCACCCAAGGTTTATCGAACTCAGGGAGGAAGTAGTCAAATGTATCCCCTCTCAAGCAACCCTGCAATCAAGATACAAGAAGTCTCTTGTGTCCCCAACACACCCAATACACTTGTCAGGTGTATAGGTGCACTAGTTCGGCGAAGAGCTAGTGAAATACAAGTGGGATGGATAATTATAAGTGGTAACGGTGCCAGAAAATAGCTTTGATGGCGCGTGGAAGAGACTAAAGGTAAACTGAAATAAAGATGGAAGCAAACAAACATGTAACAGATCTAGTAGCAAACGGTGTTTCAGTGCTTAGAAACAAGGCCTAGGGATCATACTTTCACTAGTGAACACTCTCATATAGATATATTCTTCTTTATGATACTACGCTGAACTACTCTCCGGTTGGACACTCTAATCCATGGTAGGGCTATAACAACACTCGTCAAAGTTCGCTTTCCCCATCTAGATAACCCCACACTATCACCTTGAGCACTAGATGGTTCCAACAAACACCACAATTTCATAGAGACATCAAACTCCAAATATAACTCATAACAAGTATTTGTAATCTCTAGCCTAAGTGCCAGCATGGTGTGCACGCTGTCACTTTCACACACATGGGGAGAGCAGAGATCTATTAAAGCACTTGAGTAGCAAGGTAGATCTACTTGACTACAAAGCTCATGATCACAATATGATCATGCATGGAGAGAGACAAATGAACACATAGCTACCGGTAGAACACTTAGCCTTAGAGAGGACTACTCCCTCATCATCATGGGAATCAGCAACGGCGATGGAGATGGTGGTGGAGATCGATGGAGATGGCTCTGGGGGCACTTCCCTATCCCGGCAGGGTGCCGGAACAGACTTTCTGTCCCCCCGAATCTCCCCTTCGGTGGCGGCAGCGCTGCAGAACTTTTCATGGCTGGAGGCTGGACGACTTAGGGTTTTTGCATCAGGAGGCATCTTATAGGCGAAGAGGCAAGGTCGGTGGTGGCTAGGGGGCCCACACCACCTGGTGGCGCGACCAGGGTGGACCCGTGCCACCACATGGTGTGGCCGCCCTGTGGCCCCTCTCCGTCTCGTCTTCTGGCTCTGTGAGTCTTCCGGTAAAATATCGACTTTGGCTTTTATCCGGTCCAATTCCAAGAATATTCATTTTCTGACTTTCCTGGAACCAAAAACAGCAGAAAATAGGCAACTAGCACTGTGGCATCTTGTTAATAGGTTAGTCCAAGAAAGTGTATAAAAAGAACTCCAAAGTGTGGACAGAACATAAGAAAGTAGATAAAACCAAGCACGGAGCATCAAAAATTATAGATACGTTAGCAACGTATCAACATCCCCAAGCTTAACTCCTGCTCGTCCTCGAGTAGGTAAGTGATAAAAAGAAAGAATAATTTTTAGGTGACATGCAACATCATAAACTTGATCAAAGTATTTGTAAAACATTGATAGCTAGGATCATAATACTTCATCATAGCATGAAAGACAAAGTTCTAACAATAAGACATAGCAACTATGTTGCAACATGAAAAGGCACAAACAAAAGATTCATGAATAACAATACTTTGCAAGACGTTTGTTTGTTTCACATAAAGAAAACATAGCATAGTGGCATTTAGCTTGTCCCTCATAGAGTAGCAAACATAAATGCATAGGACACCTTCAAAGTTCATAAGAGTGATTAGATAGAAATAGTTCAAAACAAGCAATATCAAAGCTATGCATCAATCAACAAGTCTTGGGACAATGCACACAGAACTAAGAATGGCCACTATGCTCTCAAAGTAGGTGCATAAAAATAGAAGGTGGAGACTCAACATAAAAGTAAAAGAAAGGCCTTCACAGAAGGAAGTAGGGATTCAAGTTTCATAAAGAGCTTCCAAAAATTATGGTACTTATTAGCTTTCAGCTCTCATTGCCCCTATCATAAGCTAGGTGATTAAGGTTAAAGTGACACAACTAAGAGGATATGCTTGACAAGTTATAAGCTGAAATCTCATGCCCCTTACTTACGAAGACCGAACCTCATGCTACTTAACTTTAGTCACAAGTAAGCTCTTGTCATTGTAAGTACATATGTATCATAGAGAACCGCCAACGGGGTACCCCTTGCACATGATACAGGAGTTATTCCATAATCAAAATGACAAGGCAAGTAGACAATGAGCATCTTAGCGATCTTTTTATTTGCTATTTGCATAGGTTTTTATTGAGGATGCTTCATAGAGTGCTCATTATGGTGATGCTGCAAGTTTCCACCATGATTAGGCATGGCTTAGGCTAGCGGCCCAAGAGTTTCTCTAACACACATACAAACTCCATGATCTTACAAGTTCCACTTTTATTTCACACCGCCGGGATCCATAAGCAAAAGAACATGATATCAACAGGGTACAAAGTACAAGTGCAATGTTGAAAGCGTTCCCCAAGATACATGGTTCTGCTAATTTTAACTTATAAAGCGCAAGCATATACGCAACAAAGATGGACCCAATGGTTCAAGTTTATTAAATGCAAGAAAAGTAAAGTGTGTCATCAAGTTCGTGAGAGCTTTAAACACTAGTTTTCTCATAACAAGTTTAATTCGAAGGTAGATAAAAACATGAATATACTTGGAATAGCAAATGCTAATAGGTAGGTATGGTGGACTCTTTGGAATAACTTGGTTTTATTTGGAGTTGGATGCATGAGTGGACCTCATACTTGGTTATGGAGGCTAGCAAAAGACTGGGAGCGACCAACTAAGAGAGCAATAATGGCCATAATCATGCAAAGCAACAAAACATCATTAATCAAAGCATAAAGTGATACTACAAGTTGAAAACTAAAGGATCATAAAGGCTATGGTGACTTGGGATAGTCATAACATGGTGTGAGCATGTGCCAAGTCAACTCAAATAAAACATCAAAGGAGAATACCACAATACTATGCTTTAATATGCTAAAACAACGCATGATTCTTTCAAGGCACATTAAGCAATCTCAATTGTTTATAACATGTCATGCTACAACAAACAATACTAAGCATAAAGCCAAATCAATATCAAGCATGGCATGACAAAGCATAGGCCACAGTCAAAAACAAGCTCTCTTTACCATTTAAGCATGAACTTTCCTACTCTTTTCCAATCCAAAACAAACTATTTGAAAACCAACGTATGAAAGAGGGGGTCCAACCAATTTATTCAGCAAACTAAGAAAACCAAGCAAACTAAAAACCAAAATGAAAACGAAAAAGAAGACGCTCCAAGAACAACACAATTGTGCATGAAACAATAAAAATAAAGTGTTTGGAAGAAACCTGGAATTCGTATTGATGAAGAAGGGGATGCCTTGGGCATCCCCAAGCTTTGACGCTTGTACCTCTTGAATATTTTTTGGGGTGACACGGGTGGAATCCCCAAGATTGAGCTTTAGTCCATTCTTCATCTCATTACATCATTCTTCTATTACACCTGAAATTCTCCCTTCATACAAAACTTCACACAGTCTTTATTAGCAACATTAGTGCACTCAAGATAATAAGTCTTTGGGTTCAGTTTCAACACCAATGAAACTTCCATTAAAACACAAGCTACTGTAGCACTTCCCTTGAAAAGCTCAATTCCCCAAAAAGAACTCAAAAAGGAACCAACAAGAAGCAAATGCAAATAATGGCAGAAATCTGTCAAAACAAACCAGCAGGTAAAGAGATTTTTTTCGAAAACCTTCTGTTGCTCAAATCAAAAATTATTGAACTAACAAAAAGTTAGATAACAACCTGGGGCAGAAGCACAAAAATTCACGCCTCAAAATGACGTACAGATATTTTACACGAATTTTTACGGTGAAGAACAGAAATCTATTTCGGGACAGATTCCCAAGCGTTACTTCTCTCTCATTAGAGGTTACTCTTGGCACAAAAAGCAAATAAAAAAGATAAGGAGAGGTTATTACTGAAGCAACAACTTCCAAGACTCATCTAAAACTTTTGGGTTATCTCCCAATAAGTACTTTTCTTTAACGCCTTTAAGTTAGGCATGATAGTTTGAGAAGATGCTCACATAAGAAATATGAATTGAAGTAAAAGAGAGCATCAAGAAGCAAATTCAAAGCACATTTAAGTCTAACCCACTTCCTATGCATAGGAATCTTGTAAAGAAACAAGTCATGGAAGCACAAAACAACGAGCATAGTAAAGAAAAACAAGTGCAACTTCAAGACTTTCAACATAAAGAGGGGAAACTTAATATTATTGAGATGCATAAAACCATGTTTCCCTCTCTCATAATAACTTTCAGTAGCATCATGAATAAAATTAACAATATAACTATCACATAAAACATTCTTATCATGAGCCACATGCATAAAATGATTATTACTCTCCACATAAGCATGGTCATTCTTATTAATTATGGTGGGAGCAAATTCAATAAAATAGCTATCATTATTATTCTCATCACCATAATCATCAAATATAGGAGGCATATTGTAGTCATAATTAATTTTCTCCTAAATAGTAGGTGGACTGAAAATAACATATTCATCATTGTAATCATCATATATCGGAGGCATAGTATCATCAAAGTAAATTTTCTCCTCCATGCCTGGGGGAATAAAACGATCATTTTCATCAATACTAGCTTCCCCAAGCTTTGACTTTTCCATAGCATTAGCAATAATGGTGTCCAAAAAATTCATACTAACAACATTGCTATTAGCATGCCAATAAAGTTCCATAGGTTTTTTAATTTTCTCTTCAAACACTTCATGTCCCAACTCAAGAAAAATACTATAAAGCTCTCTAATTTTTTTGTTGTTTTCCATTAAGCCTAACTAGTGAAAACAAGAAACAAAAAGACAAAATTGCAGAATCTAAAGGAAATAACTTCGAGCACTCACACCGGAGGATGTGAGTACCTTTTACCTTACCTCCCCGGCAATGGCGCCAGAAAATAGCTTGATGTCTACGCACTTCTATTCTTGTAGACAGTTGTTGGGCCTCCAAGTGAAGAGGTTTGTAGAACAGTAACAAGTTTTCCCTTAAGTGGATCATGATACATTGCAAATGTATCTATAATTTTTGATGCTCCATGCTTGGTTTTACCCACCTTCTTGTGTTTTGTCCACACTTTGGAGTACTTTTCATATGATTTCTTGGACTAACCTATTAAGAAGAGCCACAGTGCCAGCTGCCTGTTTTCTGCTATTTTTGGTTCCAGGAAAGTCAGAAAATGAATATTCTCGGAATTGTACGGGACAAAAGCCAAAGTGCCTATTTTTCCAGAAGACTCTAGGAGCCAGAATACGAGACGGAGGAGGTCCAGGGGCTGGCCACACCACCCCTAGGCGCGGGATGGGCCTGTCCGCGCTAGGGCATGGTGTGGTGGCCCCAGGCACCCCTCAGTCTCTCTCTTCGCCTATAAGGAGCCTTCTGACCTAAAAACTTCGGAGGGTTCGACGTTTTTCCAGAAGAAGTTCCGCAGCGCCGCCACCACCGAAGGGGAGATTCGGGGGACAGAAAGTCTCTGTTCCGGCACCCTGCCGGGAAGGGGAAGTGCCCCAGAGCCATCTCCATCGGTCTCCACCATCATCTCCATCAACCATCCATGTTTCCCCCATCTATGAGTTAGTAATCCCCCGATGTAGGCTATAGGGATGGTAGGGATTGGATGAGATCATTCATGTAATGGCATCAGATTGTTAGGGCATGGTGCCTAGTATCTTTTATTAGTGCTTTATGACTTTGTTGCGACTTGTTTTGCTTAATGCTTGTCACTAGGGCCCGAGTGCCATGATTTTAGATCTGAACATGTTATCGATTCATTATGATAGTATTGTTTTTGATCTTATCTGCAAGTTGTATACACACGTTGTTATCCGGAACCAATGGCCCCGAAGTGACAGAAATCGGGATAACCGGAAGGGAATGACTTTGATGTGAGGATCACATGTGTTCACGGAGTGTTAATGCTTTGCTCCGGTGCTCTATTAAAAGGAGCACCTTAATTGCCAGTAGTTCCCTAGAGGCCCCGCTGCAAACGGGCTGGCAGGACAAAAGATGTTGTGCAAGTTCTCATTGAGAGCACGTATGACTATATATGGAACACATGCCTAGGATTATCTAGTACTTGGATGCTTTATCTTATTTATCTGCAATTGCCCTATGTTCTGATTGCTATGTGAATTGTCTTGTCCATGCAACGCCCGTCATCCATCCCTATGCCTACCTTTTCGAATCCCACATTTCTTGCTTTTGTTACTGCTGTCTTTGCTTTACTACTGTTGTTACGTTACTATTCCTACTACAAAACTGTTGCTACTGATAAACTGCTGTGAGCAAGATTGTTTCCAGGTGCAGCTGAATTGACAACTCAGTTATTAAGGCTTATAAATATTCTTTGGCTCCCCTTGTGTCAAATCAATAAATTGGGTTTCACTTCCCTCGAAAATACTTCGATACACCCCCTATACTTGTGGGTCATCAAGACTATTTTCTGGCGCCGTTGCCGGGGAGCATAGCTTTATTTATCAAGTTCACTTGGATTCACTATTGTTCAAGCTAAGTTTATTTTCTCCTTGTTTGCTTGTTTCTTTATCAAAAATACAAAAAAAAGTAGTTCCTTCTCTAGTTGTTATTTTCATTGGACTATTATTGTCTTGCCTTATCATGCTTGTTGTCAATGGTTGGTTTCTTTGAAACTGAAGCTTATTGGCAAGGTGGGTTCACGGAAGATGAAAAATATTATTATAAGGAACACCGCTTGTCACAAAAAGGGAAACACTTATGGGGACAAATTGATAGATTGTATACCATTGCTAGAAACGTGTGCTCTACTTATAATGTTACTTATTGCTTTGATAAATCGTGTTGCTGTAGGAGGTACAAACACCTCCCTTTTCAATGTGAGTATAATGATAATGTTACCATATCTTCCTATGTTAAGGGAAATTATAATCTTTATGATGTGAACAAATTGAGGAATTTATTGCTTGGAAGGGTGCATTTGAACTTGCTAGTTTGCTTGAAAATATTGAAGATTCTCCTTATAAGTATGAGGTTTATGGTATACTTAAATTTTGCTTTGATACTTACAAGGATGAAAATGGCTATATTCTTGAATATTTTAATAGATGCTTTCCACAAATGGAAGAGACTAATGCCTTGCAGGATCCTATGGAAGAAGAAATTGATGAACCTGAAATCTCATTAGATGAAAAAGAGAAGGAGAGTGATGAACAAAAGGAGGAAGAATGGATTAGCTACCCATACCTACCTTCTAATGAGAATAACTCTTTATCCCTTACATTATTTGATTGTCCCCCATGCTTACTAAAGAAGGATGATTGTTATGTTCCTGAGGATTTTTTTGAAGATGTTTATGATAAAGCTCTAGTGCTTGTAGATCATGAAAAGCATGCTTTATGTGATAGTTATGTTGTTGAGTTTATTCATGAGGCTACTGAAAAAATTATTATGAGAGAGGAAAGTATGGTTGTAGAAGTCTTCATGGTATTGAAACACCTCTCTATGTGCTGAAAGTTTTGAAGTTACTCTTGTTTTATCTTCCTATGCCTGTCACTTTGTTATTTGCTTACACGATTCCTATGCATAGGAAGTGGGTTAGACTTAAATGTGTTTTGAATTTTCTTCTTGATGATCTCTTTTACTTCACTTCATATTTCTTATGACAGCATCCTCTCAAACTATTATGCCTAAAGATGATATTATGTCTATTATTCTTGGGAGACCTTTTCTTAAATACTGCAGGAGCTGTTATTAATTATAATCAAGGGAAGGTGACCTTCAATGTTAATGACAAGGAACATAATGTCTATTTCCCCAAGAAGATTGAAAGGACTTATGGCTTGAATTCAATTGAACATGTTGAGGGCATTCAAGTTGGAGAAATATATTGTCCTATACCAAGAGAAAAATTTGAAACTATTATGATTGGGACCATTGCTATCAAGGTTGAGGTAACATAATCATTAGTGAAATACAAAGTTTTGTATCATATGAAATTGTTTTGGTAACAATACCTGATCAACCTTGTTAACAAAAGGATTTCATTAAACAAAACAATGTTTTCACCATGATTATCTCCGCTTACTTCTATTTTATCCATTTTCAGTTTTTGCTTTTGCCTAACTTAAAGGCGTTAAAGAAAAGTACTTATTGGGAGATAACCCAAATTTTTTAGATGAGTCTTGGAAGTTATTACTTCGGTAATAACTGCTCCTTATCCTTTTTATTTGCTTTTTGTGCCAAGAGTAACCTCTAATAAGAGAGAAGTAATGATTGGAAAAGTTGCTGTCCCGAAACAGATTTCTGTGCTTCACCGTAAAAATTCGTGTAAAATCTCTGAACGTATTTTTGAGGCGTGAATTTTTGTGCTTCTGCCCTAGTTTGTTATCTAACTTTCGTTAGTTCAACACTTTTTGATTTGAGCAACAGAAGATCTTCGAAAGAATTGGTGTTTACCTGCTGGTCTGTTTTGACAGATTTCTGCCATTTTCTGCATTTGCTTCTTGTTGGTTCCTTTTTGAGTTCTTTTGGGAATTGAGCTTTTTGAGGGAAGTGCTACAGTAGCTAGTGTTCTAATGGAAGTATATTTGGTGTTATAACTGAACCTTAAGACTTATTTATCTTAAGTGCACTAATGTTGCTAATAAAGATTGTGTGAAGTTTTGTATGAAGGAAATTTTTCAGGTGTATGGAAGGAATGAATAATGAGATGAAGGATGGACTAAAGCTCAAGCTTGGGGATGCCACGCGTGTCACCCCAATAAATATCCAAGAAGTACAAGCGTCAAAGCTTGGGGATGCCCAAGGCATCCCCTTCTTCATCAATAAAAATCCCAGGTTTCTTCCAAACACTTTATTTTTATTGTTTCATGCACAGTTGTGTTGTTCTTGGAGCGTCTTCTTTTTCGTTTTCGTTTTTTTTAGGTTGCGTGGTTTTCTTAGTTTGCTAAATAAATTGGTTGGACCCCCCCTCTTTCATACTTTGGTGTTCAAATAGTTTGGTTTGGTTTGGAAAAGAGTAGGAAAGCTCATGCTTAAGTGGTAAAGAGAGCTTGTTTTTGACTATGGCCTATGCTTTGTCATGCCTTGCTTGATATTGTTTTGGCCTTATGCTTAGTATTCTTTGTTGTAGCATGACTTGTTATAAACAATTAAGATTGATTAATGTGCCTTGGATGAGTCATGCATTGTTTTAGCATATTAAAGCATAGTATAGTGTTATTCTCCTTTGATGCTTTATTTGGGTTGACTTGGCGCATGCTCACACCATGTCATGACTATCCCAAGTCACCATAAGCCTTTATGATCCTTTAGTTTTCAACTTGTAGTATCACTTTATGCTTTGATCAATGATGTTTTGTCGCTCTGCATGATTATGGCTATTATTGCTCTCTCGTTTGTCGCTCCCTTACTATTGCCAGCCTTCACTTACACTGAGTGTTTTACTCATGTTTCCAACTCCCCTAAACCAAATATTTCCAAAGTGTCTATCATACCTACCTATTAGCATCATTTGCTACTTCCATGCATATTCAATATGCCTTGTTTTCTTCCGAATAAAATGTTTGCTTGTTATGAGAAAGTTAGTTAGTAAAGCTCTCACGAACTTGAAGGCACACTTTATTTCCTGCACTTAATAAACCTGAACCATTGTGAACTCTCCATGAAAGTTATATGCTTGCTAATTATAGGCTGGGGATTAGCAGAACCGTGCTGTCATGGGGAACGCTTTCAACACTTGTAAATATATACCCAGTTGATACCTTGCTCTTTTGTTTGCGGATGTCGTCGGTGTGAAATAAAAGGGGAGCTTGTAAGTCCATGGAGTTATGTATGTGTGTTAGAGAAACGCCAGGGCCGCTGGTCTAATCCATGCTGACATGGTGGAAACCTGCAGTGTAACCATAATGATATCTATGAAGCATTCTTATTATAAAAAAAGAAAGATAGCTATTGAGAAAAAGAAAAAAAAGAGATTTCTGAAAAGAGGAAAGAGAGAAAAAAGCACCATTTTCCCATGGTACATAAGAAGATTGCTGAGATACTCATTGTCTGCTTGCCTTGTCATTTCGATATGGGGATTCTTCCGTATCATCGGGCAAGGGGTACCCCGTTGGCGGTTCTCAATGATACACACATACTTACGATGACAAGAACTTACCGGTAACTAAAGTTGAGTAGCATGAGGAGCGGCCCTTTTACTCAAGGGACTTGGGATTTTTAGTTTATAGTCTGTCAAGCATATAACTTAGATTGGACCTCACTTTCACCTTAACCACATTAAAGATGCTTATGACAGGGGCAATGAGAGCTCAAAGCTAATGAGTACCATACTTTCAGCATTTGGAAGCCTTTCAAACTATGCAAAACCTTTTCATTTACTTGTTGAGTCTCCACTTATTCTTTGAGCACTTTCTTGAGAGCATAGTGGCCATTCTTAGTTCTATGTGCATTGCCCCAAGACTTGTTGATTGATGCATACCTTGATATTGCTTGTTTTAAACTATTTGTATCTAGTCACTCTTGTAAACTTTGAAGGTGTCCTATGCATTTATGTTTGCTACTCTATGAGGGAAAAGCTGAATGCCACTATGCTATGTTTTCTTTATGTGAAAAAAACAAACGTCTTGCAAAGCATTGTTATTCATGAATCTTTTGTTTGTGCCTTTTTATGTTGCATCATAGTCTCTGTGTCTTATTGCTAGAACTTTGTCTTTCATGTTATGATTGAAGTACTATGATCCCAGCTTTGAATGTTCTACAAATAATTTGATCAAGTCTTTGATGGTGCATGTCACCTCAAAAATTATTATTTCTTTTTATCACTTACCTACTCGAGGACGAGTAGGAGTTAAGCTTGGGGATGTTGATACATTGCAAATGTATCTATACTTTTTGATGCTCCATGCTTGGTTTTATCCACTTTCTTGTGTTTTGTCCACACTTTGGAGTACTTTTCATATGATTTCTTGGACTAACCTATTAACAAGAGCCACAGTGCCAGCTGCCTGTTTTCTGCTGTTTTTGGTTCCAAGAAAGTTAGAAAATGAATATTATCGGAATTGGACGGGACAAAAGCCAAAGTGCCTATTTTTCCAAAAGACTCCAGGAGCCAGAATATGAGACGGAGGAGGGCCAGGGGCTAGCCACACCACCCCCAGGCACGGGCTGGGCCTGGCCGCGCCAGGGCATGGTGTGGTGGCCCCAGGCACCCCCTCGGCCTCTCTCTTCGCCTATAAGGAGCCTTCTGACCTAAAAACTTCGGGGGGTTCGACGTTTTTCCAGAAGAAGTTCCGCAGCGCCGCCACCACCGAAGGGGAGATTCGGGGGACAAAAAGTCTCTGTTTCGGCACCCTGTCGGGACGAGTAAGTGCCTCCAGAGCCATCTCCATCGGTCTCCACCATCATCTCCATCAACCATCCATGCTTCCTCCATCTATGAGTGAGTAATCCCCCGCTATAGGCTATGGGGATGGTAGGGATTGAATGAGATCGTTCATGTAATGGCATCAGATTGTTAGGGCATGGTGCCTAGTATCTTTTATTAGTGCTTTATGACTTTGTTGCGACTTGTTGTGCTTAATGCTTGTCACTAGGGCCCGAGTTCCATGATTTCATATCTGAACATGTTATTGATTCATTATGATAGTATTGTTTTTGATCTTATCTGCAAGTTGTATACACACGTTGTTGTCCGAAACCAATGGCCCCGAAGTGACAAAAATTGGGATAACCTGAAGGGAATGGCTTTGATGTGAGGATCACATGTGTTCACGGAGTGTTAATGCTTTGCTCCAGTGCTCTATTAAAAGGAGCACCTTAATTGCCAGTAGTTCCCTAGAGGTCATCAGATCACCCAAGGTTTATCGAACTCCCTATACTTGTGGGTCATCAGATCACCCAAGGTTTATCGAACTCAGGAAGGAAGTGGTCAAAGGTATCCCCTCTCAAGCAACCCTGCAATCAAGATACAAGAAGTCTCTTGTGTCCCCAACACAGCCAATACACATGTCAGGTGTATAGGTGCACTAGTTCGGCGAAGAGATAGTGAAATACAAGTGGGATGGATAATTATAAGTGGTAACAATGCCAGAAAATAGCTTTGATGGCGCGTGGAAGAGACAAAAGGTAAATTGAAATAAAGATGGAAGCAAGCAAACATGTAATAGATCTAGTAGCAAATGGTGTTTCAGTGCTTAGAAACAAGGCCTAGGGATCATACTTTCACTAGTGAACACTCTCATATAGATATATTCTTCTTTATGGTACTACGCTGAACTACTCTCCACTTGGACACTCTAATCCATGGTAGGGCTATAACAACACTCCTCAAAGTTCGCTTTCCCCATCTAGATAACCCCACACTGTCACCTTGAGCACTAGATGGTTCCAAACAAAAACCACAATTTCATAAAGACATCCAACTCCAAATATAACTCATAACAAGTATTTGTAATCTCTAGCCTAAGTGCCACCATGGTGTGCACGCTGTCACTTTCACACACATGGGGAGAGCAGAGATCTATTAAAGCACTTGAGTAGAAAGGTAGATCTACTTGCTTACAAAGCTCATGATCACAATATGATCATGCATAGAGAGAGACAGATGAACACATAGCTACCGGTAGAACCCTTAGCCTCAGAGAGGACTACTCCCTCATCATCATGGGAATCAGCAACGACGATAGAGATGGTGGTGGAGATCGATGGAGATGGCTCCGGGGGCACTTCCCCGTCCCGGCAGGGTGCCGGAACAGAGACTTTCTATCCCTCAAATCTCCCCTTCGGTGGCGGCGGCGCTGTGGAACTTTTCGTGGCTGGAGGCTGGACGACTTAGGGTTTTTGCATCGGGAGGCATCTTATAGGCGAAGAGGCAAGGTCGGTGGACGGCCAGGGGGCCCACACCACCTGGTGGCGCGGCCAGGGTGGACCCGCGCCACCACATGGTGTGGTCGCCCTGTGACCCCTCTCTGTGTCGTCTTCTGGCTCCGTGAGTCTTCCGGTAAAATATCGACTTTGGCTTTTGTCCGGTCCAATTCCAAGAATATTCATTTTCTGACTTTTCTAGAACCAAAAACAGCAGAAAACAGGCAACTGGCAATGTGGCATCTTGTTAATAGGTTAGTCTAAGAAAGTGTATAAAAATCACTCCAAAGTGTGGATAAAACATAAGAAAGTAGATAAATCCAAGCATGGAACATCAAAAATTATAGATACGTTCGCAACGTATCAGGGTTGCAGGAATCTCGCTGAGCCGGGTTTTGATAGACGTGTCAATAGTCAGCCTATTCGGGCTCCCAGATCGTGGGCTACTGTAACCGACCCGAGCGTGCGCTACGTGGACTCGGCCCACGTTCGCTTCCATTAGGGTTTCCTGAGCCGCTCTATATAAAGTGCTGCGCGGCTACCGCCACAGACTACCACCGAACCAATCTAGGGTTTTTCCAACCTCCCTACTTGTGCCGTCACCGTAGTCTACTCCATCCCGCTTGCCGGCGTGCACCGGCGGACGGGAGAGCAGGTCTCCGGAACCATCGCCTTTGCGATCCTGTACGGGAGAGGGCGAATAAGGTTTTTGGGAAGCGCTCTGCACGACTGCTCGAGTTCTGCATCATGGCTCGTCTTCCTTCCAAGTCAGGCCGTGCTGCCTATCGCTGTCATCCTCGTCATCTCCTTCGATCAATCTTCCCCAAAGTTACTACGACGACTTCATATGCAAGCGAACGGTACATGCGACATGTTGCTGTCCGATTTTTCATCATATTCTGCGAGTACATGTTTAGCTGCTACTTGTTTCCGTTCATCTTGTTGTTTAGTACATCTAGTATGTTCGAGTTACATGTGTTAGTAGATGGTTATGTCATGTTTAATATTCTGGAATTAATAATGGAAATTGTGCCTAATTATCCAACAATCCAAAAACCTTATCATAGGCAATTTCCTGAGTTAAACATGGGACATCTGGCTGATGCTATGAAGTCGGAAAAGTTTACCGGTGTGCATTTTAAGAGGTGGTAGTATAAGACCACCATGTGGCTGCAAGCTCTGAAAATATTCGATGCTAGTAATGACCCACGAGTATAGGGGGTGTATCGCGGTATTTTTGAGGGAAGTGAAACCTAATTTATTGATTCGACACAAGGGGAGCCAAAGAATATTTATAAGCCTTAACAACTGAGTTGTCAATTCAGCTGCACCTGGAAACAATCTTGCTCACAGCAGTTTATCAGTAGCAACAGTTTTGTAGTAGGAATAGTAAAGTAACAGCAGTAGTAAAGCAAATTCGAGTGCGGTAGGCATACGGATGGATGGACGGGCGTTGCATGGACAAGACAATTCACATAGCAATCAGAACATAGGGCAATCAGAACATAGGTACTAGATAATCCTAGGCATGTGTTCCATATATAGTCATACGTGCTCGCAATGAGAACTTGCACAACATCTTTTGTCCTGCCAGCCCGTTTGCAGCGGGGCCTCAAGGGAACTACTGGCAATTAAGGTGCTCCTTTTAATAGAGCACCGGAGCAAAGCATTAACACTCCGTGAACACATGTGATCCTCACATCAAAGCCATTCCCTCCGGTTATCTCGATTTACATCGCCGGGCCATTGGTTCCAGACATCAACGTGTGTATACAACTTGCAGATAAGACCAAAAACAATACTATCATAATGAATCAATAACATGTTCAGATCTGAAATCATGGCACTCGGGCCCTAGTGATAAGCATTAAGCACAACAAGTCGCAACAAAGTCATAAAGCACTAATAAAATATACTAGGCACCATGCCCTAACAATATGATGCCATTACATGAACGACCTCATCCAATCCCTACCATCCCCATAGCCTACAGTGGGGGATTACTCACTCATAGATGGGGGAAACATGGATGGTCGATGGAGAAGCGATGGTGATGATCTCCTCCAATTCCCTGTCCCGGCAGGGTGCCAGAACGGAGTTTCTGGTGCTATTTCGTGGAATCTGGTGGTGTCGGCGGAGCGGAACTCCTTCTAGAAAAACGTCGAACCCCCCGAAGTTTTTAGGTTAGAAGGCTCCTTGTAGGCGAAGAGACAGGCCGAGGGGGTGCCTGAGGGCCCCACACCACCCCCTAGCGCGACCTGGCCTGTCCCGCGCCACCAGGTGGTTTGGCTACCCCCTGGCTCTTCTCCATCTCGTATTATGGCTCCTGGAGTCTTCAGGTGAAATAGGTTTTTTGGCATATTTTCCGGGATTTTTCCTGATAGTTGGTTTTCTGCACAAAAAGTAGACACCAAGGCAATTCTGCTAAAAACAGCGTCAGTCCGCATTAGTTGCATCCAAATCACACAAGTTTAAAGGATAAACAATAGCAAAAGTGTTCGGAAAAGTAGATACGTTTTGGACGTATCAACTCCCCCCAAGCTTAGCTTATTGCTTGTCCTCAAGCAATTCAGTTGAAAACTGAGTGCGATAAAAGAACTTTCACGAACACATTTGCTTCATATGATGTAAATATTATCAGCAATGTGATCAATTACTTATACAATTCATAATAAAGAGTATGCAACCAAGTCTACTTAATAGTCATTGCAAGCTATGAAGAGATTCCAACTCAAAAATAATAAGTAGCAAGAGGCACAAACATAAGCAACATTACAATGCTCATAGAAAGGTATGATAGAGTGGTATCTCGCTTGCCTTTGATTATGAATATCAAGGCACCTCTGAAGTTCAAGTGATGACTAGAAGTAAAGATATCAAGGATACAAACATCAAAGTCATAACACAAATAATCAAGTAATGTAACAAACACAAAGAATGACAACTATGCTCTCAAGAAGGTGCTCAAAGAATATGTGGAGACTCAACAAGTAAAAGAAAAGGTTTTGAATAATTTGAAAGGCTTCCAAATGGTGAAAGTATGGTACTCATTAGCTTTGAGCTCTCATTTCCCCTATCATAAGCATCTTTAATGTGGTTAAGGTGAAAGTGAGGTCCAATCTGAGTTATATGCTGGATAGACTATAAACTGAAAATCCCAAGTCCCTTGAGTACGAGGGCCGCTCCTCATGCTACTCAACTTTAGTTACCGGTAAGTTCTTGTCATCGTAAGTATGTGCGTATCATTGAGAACCGCCAACGGGGTACCCCTTGCCCGATGATACGGAAGAATCTCCATATCAAAATGACAAGGCAAGCAGACAATGAGTATCTCAGCAATCTTCTTATTTACCATGGGAAATGGTGCCTTTTTCTCTCTTTCCTCTTTTCATAAAACTCTTTTTTTCTTTTTCTCAATAGCTATCTCTCTCTTTTTTTATAAGAAGAATGCTTCATAGATATCATTATGGTTACGCTGCAGGTTTCCACCATGTCAGCATGGATTAGACCAGTGGCCCAGGCGTTTCTCTAACACACATACATAACTCCATGGACTTACAAGCTCCCCTTTTATTTCACACCAACGACATCCGCAAACAAAAGAGCAAGGTATCAACTGGGTATATATTTACAAGTGTTGAAAGCGTTCCCCGTGACAGCACGGTTCTGCTAATCCCCTGCCTATAATTTGCAAGCATATAACTTTCATGGAGAGTTCACAATGGTTCAGGTTTATTAAGTGCAGGAAATAAAGTGTGCCATCAAGTTCGTGAGAGCTTTACTAACTAACTTTCTCATATCAAGCAAACATTTTATTCGGAAGAAAACAAGGCATATTGAATATGCACGGAAGTAGCAAATGATGCTAATAGGTAGGTATGGTGGACACTTTGGAAATATTTGGTTTAGGGAGTTGGAAACTTGAGTAAAACACCCAGTGGAAGTGAAGGCTAGCAATAGTAAGGGAGCGACAAACGAGAGAGCAATAGCTGTCATTATCATGCTTGCACAAAACAGGACTACTCATGGCATGAAAGTGATTCAAGATCCTCAAGGAAAAATAATTCATCAAGGCTCAACTGATTATTACAATCATGTGCATGCGTGAGCATGTGCCAAGTCAATTCAAATGAAACATTCAGAGGAGGATACCACGGTGTCATACCAATTTATGAATAGAGCAATGCAAGCAAACATTCATAAGACATGCTACAAACTATTAGCAAGCTGGAGCTAATCATAAGAAAGAAAGAATTACTAAGCATCCAAAGATAACATACACCCTACATGAACAGACTAAGCATGCTCACAGTGATGAGTATATGTACAAAAATGAAAACAAATAGAGTTCGTTACCAACCTCTTACCACGCCTCAAGTTGTCATTAATCCTCATTTTGCTCTTTACTTGCGTGGCTTGAATAATAATATGAGACCAATATTCCACTGAGGACTGCTGTACCCTGTAGCAAACTCACAAAACCAAAGAAGTACGACAAATATTTTCGGTGTTTTCGATTTTTAAACAAGAACCAAAAGGGAAAAACAAACACAGCAAAATATTTTTGGGTTTTTCGAATAGTTCAAATAAAGCAAAAAGGGAAAAACAGAACAAGGCAAAAAGAAGAAGCAAACCAAAAGAGAAACAACAGAAATATTTTTGGTCTTTTTGTGTTTTATAAAGCAAAAGCAAAAGAAAAACAACAACTAAAAAGAGAACGAAAACATGAATATACAAAGTACCGACGCAACATGATATGGAGATGAGTGCGGTGTCGGCGTACCTCCCCCAAGCTTAGGCTTTTGGCCTAAGTGGGTATCCATCCCAAGCTGGCCAGGATGAAGTGTCACCCTGGTACGACGAAGAGGTCCCCTCATCCTGGTGCGAGCGCGAGTACGTCCCTCCGTAATGCGCGGAGTAATCATAGGAGAGCACATCCTCCTGGTGCTGCTCGTGGAAACCCAGCAAGCGAAGCTGCTCGTCCACCTCCTCCTTGGAGCGCGACGACGGTCTCCTGTGAACACTAAACAAAGCAGGCTGTGGCAAAAGGATCTCCCTTTCATCCCCGTCAGTGAAAAGCATCCTATATACTAGACTGTTCAAATCAGAAGTAGCAGTGACAAAGTGATGAGTTTTCATAGCTACAAGGTCAAGCCTCTGTGGTGCCAGCATAGCATCATAGGGATCTACTAAAAGACCTAATGCATTGACTATACGCGAGGCAATGATGCCCCCATAGATAGGCCCCCTAGCAGCTAGGCGGCGAGCAATAAGCGAGCCAAGATTGTACCGAGTATCATTGTTAAGCGCAACAGCAAGGAATGCTGAATGATAGTTGGAGATATTACTTGTGTTCTCCCTACCAAGTACACTAGTAGCAAGATAATATGCAAAGTATCTAAGAGCAGGGAGTTGGATATTTCTTATCTTTCCGCGCTGCGCCACGCGGTCATCATCATTGGTCACCCCTCGGTAAAGCTCCAACAAATCAGCGGGTCGCTCTTGAATTTTATTCACGGTCCCTGTCATGCGTACACCTACAATACTGCAAAATCTCTCCAAAGGCATGGTGAAGGGCAGATTATAGATTTTAAAAGAGATAGTCGATTGATAGGATGTGTTAGTAAACATGAAGCTCTCAACAAAAGTTTTGGTGAGCATAGCGTATTGCGCACTCTCATCTTGCATATATGAGGTCAAACCAACCCTCTCAATCAGTAGCAAGAAATCATCAAGAATACCTGCCGCTTGTAAGAAAGTAAAACAAGGAAAAGAGGATGGGTGAGCATCCCCATCATCCCTTTCACTACCAATACGAGTTGCAATGAGATCTTCATTATATGATGGCCTAGCTTGAGAGGCTGTTCTTGAGGGCCTCGACCTCCTAGGTGCATCACTCTCAAATATCTCTCCAAAAGTATGGTTGTTCATGCTTGGTATTCTGAAATTTAAACACCTATTAAACAAGTGATTGCAAAGTAAATATAATGAAGGATTCTACTCATAGGGACTTGCAAGAGGCCTAAACATGCATCAAAACTATATCTCTAAGCATCAAACAAGCTTACAAGCTCTCAAAACTAGCCACCTACAGCAGCAAAATACTCAAGATATAATCCACTAAACACAAATCTACTTGGACAAGGGGAGGAGTCACATACCGCGGAACAAATGCTCCAAATTTTAGCAAGAAAGATGGGCTGAGCAAGGAGATCGAAAAAACGAGAGCAAGCACAGCAAGAACGCGATTTTGAGCAATGAACTGGAGCTTACTCGGGAGAGAGAAGAAAGTGGCAGGTGAGAGAGTTAGTGGGGGCCAGGGGTGGCCCACACCAGGGCATGGCGCCACCCAAGGCTGGCCGTGCCACCATGTGGTGTGCCTGCCTGGTGGGCCCCCCTGGTACCTCCCAGGTACTCCTCTGCTCCTTTTTTCACGTAAATATTTAATATGAATTTTCTGGAATTTTTTGAGACACTTTATTTTTGGGCAATTTTCAGAAATAGAAGAATGATTCTTCTGACAGACAGATTTTTTTCTTTTTGGAAACATGATGCAAGGACAAAACAAGGCTAAAACTACAGAAGTTCTAAGACACTCTAACATGCAAGCAACTAACAACAAAAAGAAAGCTAAACGAAAGCAAAAACTAAAATGCAAAGGGTAGAAATAAACGGAGATAATCATAATGAAAACATTGTTTTGTTCAATGGAATCCTTTTGTTAACAAGGTTGATCAAGTCTTTCTACCAAAACAATTTCATATGAGACAAAACTTTGTATTCCACTAATGATTATGTTACCTCAACCTTGATAGCAATGGTCCCAATCATAATAGTTTCAAATTTTTCTCTAGGTATGGGACAATATATTTCTCCAACTTGAATGCCTTCAACATGTTCAATTGAATTCAAACCATAAGTCCTTTCAATCTTCTTGGGGAAATAAACAGTATGTTCCTTGTCTCCCAAGAATAATAGACATATTATCATCTTCAGGCATTTCAAGCACAACAAAATCAGTTAATATCAAGCAATTATGAGCCACCTGAACAGGTACATCCTCACATATACCCACAGGAATAGTGGTGGATTTATCAGCCATTTGCAAAGATATATCAGTTGGTATTAATTTTTCAAGTTGAAGCCTCTTATAGAGAGAGAAAGGCATAACACTAACTCCAGCTCCCAAATCACACAAAGCAGTTCAAACATAACTGTTCTTAATAGAGCAAGGGATAGTTGGAATCCCTGGGTCTCCAAGTTTCTTAGGAACCTTACCATTGAAGGAATAATTAGCAAGCAAAGTAGAAATTTATTCATTAGGGATCTTCCTTTTATTCGAGACAATGTCCTTCATATACTTTGAGTAAGGAGGCCATTTAATAGCATCAGTCAAAGGAATTTGCAAGAATAAATGTTTCATCCACTCACAAAACTTATTATAATGTTCATCTTCCTTTGTCTTGTGTTTCTTATCAGGGAAAGGCATAGGTTTTTGGATCCAATGTTCTCTTTCACTACTATGTTTCTTAGCAATAAAATCTTCTTTGGTGTATTTAGTATTCTTAGTGTGGTTTTCAGGTTCTTCTTCAACTTTTTCTTCATTAGGAACTTCATTTTGTTCATTACCACTTTCAGTTTCAGCATCAGAGATAGATATACTATTAGGATCTATAGCAGGTTCAGAGGGTTCTACAATAGTTTTATGTTTCTTTTTCCTTTTCTTACGAGTAGAACCACTATTTTCAGCTTGTTGAGAATCCTGCTCAATTCTTTTGGGATGCCCCTCAGGATATAGAGGATCCTGGGTAGCAGCACCACTTCTAGTTCTAACTTCATAAGCATGTTTTTCTTTAGCAGCATTAACTAGCAAGTCGTTTTGCACTTTAACGAGTTGATCTATTTGAGTTTGAACCATTTGAAAGTGTTTAACAATCATTTTGACATCATTAGAGGTTCTTTCCACAATATCTTTCAACTCAACAATAGCTCTAGTGTTTTCCATTAGATGAGTTTGCACCCTTTTATTAAAGTTATCTTGCTTAACAATAAAGATATTGAATTCTTCTAAGCATTGATCAGGTGGTTTAGAGTAAGGGATATCACCTTCATCAAAGTGTTGGAGAGAGTGTACCTCAATAGTGGATGAGTAGGGAATAGGCTTACATAATTCTTCTATAGGAGATAAATTCTTGACATCTGGAGCTTTAATTCCCTTCTCCTTAAGACATTTCTTAGCTTCCTTCATCACTTCATCATTTAATTCAATAACTCCCCTCTTCTTTGATGTTGGAATAGGCACCGGAATAGATGGTTCAGGTACAATTACTTCAGGTATAGCTTGTTTAGGAGGAGTCCAATCTTCATAGTTCTTACTTATTTTAGCCATTAATTCCTCAGCTTCCTTAGGAGTCCTATTCCTGAAAACACAATCAGCACAACTATCTAGGTATGTCCTAGATTCCTCAGTTAGTCCATCATAAAATATATAAAGAAGCACATTCTTAGGTAATGGACTTCCAGCTTGTGCATGAATCAAAGCACAAAACCTTGCCCAAGATTCAGGCAATACCTCTTTTTCTCCCTGTTTAAAATCAAAAAGTTCCTGCAAAATAACATGTCTAGCACTAGGAGGAAAATATTTCTGCAGGAAAGTACTAATCATGCACTCAAGGCTATCAATATATCCAGGCGGTAAATTACTAAACCAAGTTTTAGCTTCTCCTTTCAGTGAAAAGGGGAAGATCTTGGCATCTTAATATCATCAGAAAACAAGCCACTCATGGTAGAAAGTTCATTCATATGTGCTACCGCACTTTCATTCTTAGTCCCACAAAAAGGTTCTTTCTCGACAATAGCTATGTAAGATAGATAGAGAGAGAAATCATAATCTTCATCTATAATGTTTATGGGAGAAGCAGCAAACTTAGCAACAGGAGACAATTTGGGTCTAATAGTACGCCTCTCAAGGAGACTCTTAGCAGCGCTCCTATCATGGGTGTTTTTACATTCTTTAATAAATTCATCGGTCATCTGAACATAACCATCTTCAATATCACAACTCTTGCTAGACTCAGGTGAGCTAACAGGTGTGGTAGTGTCTTCATTAGGAGTTTCGGTATTCCAGCTATAGTTCTAGCAATCATAGCATTTAGGAAAGGACCTAATGAACCACTCTTATCAAGCACAGTAGAAGAAGCATCATAAGCATCAGAAGTTTCAGATTCAGCAGTAGTAGCAGTGTGTGTAGCATGTGTATGTGGTGGTGTAAGGAACTTACTCATAACAGACGGTGAATCAAGAGCAACAGAGGTGTTTAGAACCGTACCTCTTCTTCTAGTGGATGGTAAAATAGGAATCTTGCCATCAAGAGACTTACCCATGATGGATGGATAGCAGCGAACAATAGAGAATCCAAGTGAACTTGATAAATAAAGCTATGCTCCCCGGCAACGGCGCCAGAAAATAGTCTTGATGACCCACAAGTATAGGGGGTGTATGGCAGTATTTTCGAGCGAAGTGAAACCCAATTTATAGATTCGACACAAGGGGAGCCAAAGAATATTTATAAGCCTTAACAACTGAGTTGTCAATTCAGCTGCACCTGGAAACAATCTTGCTCACAGCAATTTATCAAGAGTAGTTTTGTAGTAGGAATAGTAAATGTGAGTAGTAAAGCAAAGACAGCGTAACAATAGCGAACAAAGTGGGATTCGAAAAGCGGTAGGCATAGGGATGGATGGACGGGCGTTGCATGGACAAGACAATTCACATAGCAATCAGAACATAGGGCAATTGCAGATAAATAAGATACATCACCCAAGTACTAGATAATCCTAGGCATGTGTTCCATATATAGTCATACGTTCTCGCAATGAGAACTTGCACAACATCTTTTGTCCTGCGAGCCCGTTTGCAGCGGGGCCTCAAGGGAACTACTGGCAGTTAAGGTGCTCCTTTTAATAGAGCACCGGAGCAAAGCATTAACACTCCATGAACACATGTGATCCTCACATCAAAGCCATTCCCTCCGATTATCCCGATTTCTGTCACTTCAGGGCCATTGGTTCCAGACATCAACGTGTGTATACAACTTGCAGATAAGACCAAAAACAATACTATCATAATGAATCAATAACATGTTCAGATCTGAAATCATGGCACTCGGGCCCTAGTGACAAGCATTAAGCACAACAAGTCGCAACAAAGTCATAAAGCACTAATAAAAGATACTAGGCACCATGCCCTAACAATCTGATGCCATTACATGAACGATCTCATCCAATCCCTACCATCCCCATAGCCTACAGCGGGGGATTACTCACTCATAGATGGGGGAAATATGGATGGTCGATGGAGAAGCGATGGTGATGATGATGGCGATGATCTCCTCCAATTCCCCGTCCCGACAGGGTGCCAGAATGGAGTTTCTAGTGCTGTTTCATGGAATCTGGTGGTGGCGGGAGAGCGGAACTCCTTCTGAAAAACGTCGAACCCCCCCGAAGTTTTTAGGTCAGAAGGCTCCTTATAGGCGAAGAGAGAGGCCGAGGGGGTGCCTGGGGGGCCCACACCACCCCCTGGCGCGGCCTAGCCTCGCCACGCCGCTGGTGGTGGCCACCCCGGCTCTTCTCCGCCTCGTGATTCGCTCCGAGTCTTCGGGTGAAATAGGATTTTTGGCATATTTTCCGGGATTTTTCCTGATAGTTGGTTTTCTACACAAAAAGTAGACACCAAGGCAATTCTGCTAAAAGCAGCGTCAGTCCGCATTAGTTGCATCCAAATCACACAAGTTTAGAGGAGAAACAATAGCAAAAGTATTCGGGAAAGTAGATACGTTTTGGACGTATCACTAGCGTGGGTTTACCTAAAGGAACTATATCTGAGCAGGATCAGAACAAGTTCAAGGAAGCCAATCTAGCCTTCGTGGGATGTGTTCTGAGTGTTCTTGATAACAAGTTGTTTGACGTGTATATGCACTTCAAAAATGCAAAAGAGCTCTGGGAGGCACTAGACGCTAAGTTCGGTGTAGCAGATGCTAGCAGTGAACTGTATATCATGGAGAGCTTCCATGATTACAGGATGGTTAACAACCGTTCTGTAGTCGAACAGGCTCATGAGATACAGTGCTTTGCTAAGGAGCTTGAAATCCTTAAGTGTATCCTACCCGACAAGTTTGTGGCTGGGTGCATTATTGCAAAGTTGCCTTCTTCATGGAGGAACTTCGCCACAACTCTCAAGCATAAGAGGCAAGAGATATCGGTTGGAAACCTGATAACGTCTCTTGATGTTGAAGAGAAGGCTCGGGCCAAGGACCCTGCTGAGAAAGGAGGCGAGGGTCAGTCCAGCGCCAATATGGTGCAGAAGAAGACCTTCGGCAAGAACAAAGGGAACTATAAGCCCTCCTTCAACAAGCCTGAAAATACTACAACCTTCAAGAAGAAGAAGAAGCCGAACAAGGCCGAGCTAGGTTGCTTTACCTGTGGAGAGCTCGGGTACTTTTCCAAGGACTGCCCAGAACGTGCAGATCGTAAAGGGAAAAAGGGGGAAGACTGTCAACGTCGTGACTGCTAGTAATGCTGATGGGTATGGTAATCTATTTACTGTTCTTTCAGTTCTTCAATCACCATGTTGGTGGATTGATACGGGTGCTAATGTTCATGTGTGTGCTGACATCTCTATTTTCACTTCTTATCAGGTCGCTCGGGATTCATCCATCCTAATGGGGAATGGGTCACATGCTTCTATTCGTGGTGTTGGCACGGTGGATCTGAAGTTCACTTCGGGAAAGATCGTGCAGCTGAAGAACATGCAACATGTCCCTTCTATGAACAAGAATCTCGTTAGCGGCTCCCTTCTATGCAGAGATGGGTTTAAGGTTGTTTTTGAGTCTAATAAAGTCATTGTGTCGAGACATGGACAATTTATTGGTAAAGGTTATGAGTTTGGAGGCTTGTTCCGTTTCTCTCTTTCAGAGTTTTGTAATAAATCCGTGAATCATATTTGTGGTGATGTTAATGATGATACCAGTGTTTGGCATTCTCGTTTATGTCAAATTAATTTTGGTTTGATGTCTCGATGTCCACTATGAGTTTAATTCTGAATTTCACTATTGCCAAAGGTTCTAAGTGCCATAGTTGTGTGCAATCAAAGAAACCTCGAAAGCCTCACAAGGCTGTCGAGGAGAGAAACTTGGCACCTCTAGAACTCATACATTCTGATCTATGCGAGATGAATGGTGTGTTGACAAAAGGTGAAAAGAGATATTTCATGACATAGATTGATGATGCAACTAGATACTGCTATGTTTATTTGTTGCGCACTAAAGATGAAGCTTTAGACTACTTTAAAGTGTATAAAGCCGAAGTTGAAAAACAACTAGAGAGAAAGATCAAACGTCTTAGGTCGGATCGTGGTGGTGAATATTTTTCCAAAATCTTTGACGAGTTCTGTGGGGGAACATAGCATTATTCACGAGAGGACGCCTCTCTACTCGCCCCAATAAAACGGGGTTGCCGAGAGGAAAAACCGCACGCTGACTGACTTGGTGAATTCCATGCTAGCCATTGCTGGTTTATCAAAGGCATGGTGGGGGGAGGCTTTGTTGACTTCCTGTCATGTCCTGAATAGAGTTCCTAACAAGAATAAAGAAAAGACCCCTTATGAGGAGTGGGCTGGGAGAAAACTATCACTTGTGTATTTGCGCACTTGGGGGTGTTTGGCTAAGGTCAACATACCGATTCCCAAGAAACGCAAACTTGGACCTAAGACAGTGGATTGTATCTTTCTAGGATATGCTCCACGGAGTATAGGCTATAGATTTCTAGTGGTTAAGTCTGAGATTCATGATATGCATGTTGATACTATAATGGAATCTCGTGATGCAACATTCTTCGAGAATATGTTTCCTATGAAAGATATGCATAGCACTGCTAGAATTTCTTCTGAAATACTTCCTGAATCTAGTGCATCTATTGAGAATTTTGAACAATCACATGAGGAAGTCCTAGAGAAGGATGACGATGAACCTCCCATGAGGAGTAAGATACAGAGGATTGCAAAATCCTTTGGTAATGATTTCATCGTGTACCTTGTGGACGATACTCCCAGATCCATTGCAGAGGCATATGCACTCCTAATGCAGATGATTGGAAAGAAGCTATCCAAAATGAGATGGACTCGATTCTTTCTAATGGAACTTGGGAATTATCAGAACGTCCCTATGGTTGTAAACCTGTGGGCTGTAAGTGGGTGTTCAAGAAGAAGCTAAGGCCTGATGGTAATACTGAGAAGTACAAGGCACGACTTGTAGCAAAAGGAACACATAGAAAGAAGGCGAAGATTACTTTGACACCTATTCACCTGTCGCTAGACTGACCACCATACGGGTACTACTGTCCCTGGCTGCCTCTTATGGTCTTCTTGTTCATCAAATGGATGTGAAGACGGCTTTCCTTAATGGAGAGTTGGAAGAGGAGATCTATATGGATCAGCCGGATGGGTTTGTGGTAAAAGGTGAAGAGACAAAGGTGTGCAAGTTGTTAAAATCTTTATATGGCCTGAAACAAGCACCTAAGCAATGGCATGAGAAGTTTGATAGAACCCTACTTTCTGCTGGCTTTGTCATCAATGAGACTGATAGGTGTGTTGTACTATCGCCATGGTGGGGGCGATAGTGTTGTATTATGTTTCTACATGGATGATATTCTGATCTTTGGTACAAACATGAATGTGATAAATGAAGTCAAGTCTTTCCTGTCAAAGAGTTTTGATATGAAAGATTTGGGAGAGGCTGATGTGATTCTGAACATAAAGCTTATTAAGAACGAGAATGAGATTACTTTAACACAATCTCATTATGTTGAGAAGGTCTTGAGTCATTTTGGCTTTATTGATGGCAAGACTTCTCCAACACCTTATGATCCCAGTTTGACTTTGCGAAAGAATAGGAAGAAACCAACAGACCAGTTGAAATATTCACAAATTGTTAGTTCTCTCATGTACTTAGCAAGCGCTACAAGACCCGATATCTCTTTTGCTGTGAGCAAGTTGAGTAGGTTCATGTCTAACCCGGGTATTGATTATTGGCATGCACTTGAAATGGTCATGCGCTATCTATGTGGTACCATGAGCTATGTGATTCACTATTCAGGGCACCCTGCTGTGGTTGAAGGATATAGTGATTCGAACTAGATCTCTGACGTTGATGAACTCTACGCCACGAGCGGGTATGTGTTTACCCTTGGAGGTGGCGCAGTGTCATGGAGATCTCGTACACAGACCATATTGACGAGGTCAACTATGGAAGCAGAACTTACTGCTTTAGACATAGTCACTGTTGAGGTAGAATGGCTGCGTGAACTCTTGATAGACTTGCCTGTGGTTGAAAAACCTGTGCCGGCAATTCTTTTGAATTGTGACAACCAAACTGTTATTGTCAAAGTGAACAATTCTAAGGATAACGCAAAGTCATCAAGACACGTCAAGAGACGTTTGAAATCTGTCAGGAAATTGAGAAACTCCGGAGTAATAACTGTTACGTATATTCAAACAGATAAAAACCTGGCAGATCCCTTTACAAAGGGACTATCACAAATTGTGATAGAAAATACATCGAGGGAGTTGGGGTTGAGACCCATGGATGTCACACCATAGTGGTAACCCAACCTATGTGATCGGAGATCCCGTAAATTAGGATGTGGGAAGAACAAGCTAGTGGTTTGACTGAGGAGAGTATTTTATAAACCTCTATGTGAAGATGCATGACTCTCAAAATCTGTAAGGCAGGTTGACAACATGTCTTAATGTGTTTCTGTTGGCTATAACTAGCAAAGATGTCGTCGGACATTCTTGAAAGAACACGTGGCCGGCGAGGCAGCGCTGCGCGTGGCCGGAGAAGTTACAGAGGTCGATGGCCCTGTGGTGCGTGCCGCGACAGCCATGGCCGTGGCCAAAAGTAGCTACAACGGCAGTGTACGCCACGGTTTTGCTTAGTCTGACGAATCCATAGCAGTGTACATGTACAATGTTTCACTGTCGCTCGGCTTCGGCTTCCCGATAAATCACAAGCACTTCTTGCATTTCAGTGGCCACATTTTTTTCTAGAATACCTTTCAATGGCCACATGACATCCGTCTTTTGCTAGAGGAAAGGATATAGTGAGTTCCAAAGTTTGAGAACATGAGCACGTGACACTTTGATTGAAAGAATTGTACAATACGGTAAGCAAGGTGCAGGTCTAACCCTATGGTAAATGACATGAATCATGATTCCCCTAAGCACAAAAAAAAAGTGTCAATAGCATCATTGTCCCTGGCTTGTAAAAATTGTTCTATGTATTTGATTTTTGACATTATAATTTGGATTTGCAGAAGTTTATCAAAATTCAAGACGAATAGTAGCTAAAGCAAGATCAGAGATGGAAATATGGCATCACTTAGGAACAATCCAAAATCTTGGGTTCGTCTTGGCAGTTAACAAAGTGACTAGCAACAAAGACGGAGAGATGAATTTCTGATGTGTGCCACTATTATGGTTATTAATACTTTGTGAGATTTGTTTGAATATGTTATGAACATATATATGCTCGGTTGTTGAGTATTTTGAATTGTTAGATTTTCGTCGAGCCTTCAAGCCGGCATGCGAGCTTCACCGAGCTGACTTGTGGAGCCTCGAGCCTGAGTAGCCAGGTTTAGGCTTCGTTTGTCCGACCTCCGAACCGAGCCCGAGCCCGAGCCGAGCCTCGAGCCTCGAGCTTTGTGTCCACCCCCACTTATGTGTGTCATCTGACGGCAGTAAGAACTAAATCTAAAAAAAAATTGAACAAAAAACTGCATATCAATAAATTTTCCATTTCCATATACACGGTTCAGTAGTACAACTGTTTTGTTTGCCCTTGATCTACCAAATCAAGATCCAGGAAAGAACAAAAAAGAACAAGAATCAAGGCAATTACAGAGACTTCTCGATCGTGATCATGCATGCACTTGCTGGTTCCTCATCAGGATCGTCAGAAGCATGGAACTATCCCGCGAACCGTAGCCTTCCCGCCATCTTCCACCTTCCTCATCTTCAAGCGGTGATCCGAATCTTCATCAGCCACCGGGGCGTCGGCACTCGCCCGCTTCTTCCTCCTCGCCTCCTCCGCGGCGTCATCCGCGGCCGCCATGTCGAGCAGATGCTGCACCTGCTCCATCGCTTCCGCCAGCCCAGGGACCTGCTCCCTGAGAGCACTGCAGGCCTCGGTACCCATGCTCTCGTACGTGGCCATCGTTTCCCGCAGATGGTGCCTGTTGGCGGTCGCCAGCAGCCGCGTGACGGAAGCGGCGGGCGGGAGTCCGGAGACGAGGGACGCGGCATGGATGGCGTCCTCCAGCCCGACAGGCTCGTGGTCGGCCTTGCGCTTGCGCGTCCTGTCGCCGAGGCCGACCCGCAGCGGGCGGCCGCGAAGGAAGTGGCCGTGCAGGTTGCGGCAGGCGCTCTGCGCCGTGGCGTCGTCGGCGTACTCGACGAAGGCGTAGCCCTTGCGCTTGCCCGTGGCGCCGTCGGTGGCGAGGCGCATGGAGAGGACGGGGCCGATGAGCTCGCAGGCGTCGCGGGCCTCCTCCTCGGTGGCGTTGAAGGCGATGTTGCCGACGTAGACGACGCGGCTGCAGCGGCAGTTGGCGGACGCCATGGCGACGGCGTCCATGGCTGAGTCGAGACGAGACGTGGCGACGGCGCGCGTACGATCGATCCGGATGCGTAGGTGAGTGCGATCGAGATGGCAATGGCGGTGAGATCGGTGGATGCATTGGTGCTCCAGGTTCCAAATGATATAGCCTGCAGTGGGGCGCGATCTCGGTGTACGAACTGGAATCGGAGTCGAATTGCGCGTCATCTGTTTCTGAGTCGAACGGGGCCCGTGGCAATCTGTAGACTGGTAGCGTGTTGTTTACGTTATCGGATTCTGGACATACCGGTACATCCGTATGACGATACGCTATCTCCGGACAGCATGGTCAAAACACTAGAATCATGGGCCCAGTTGGAAAACATATGGCCTAAAAATAAGTGCGTTACGGGCTAAAATAGTTCTGGCCCAGAAACCGAAAATAGCAGAACGGAGGCTGTGCGGAAGAGTGCATCTTCTTTCTCATCGGCTCCACTAGTCAACCACCTTTTGTTTGCGGATGATAGCCTGCTGTTTTTTAAGGGTACTAGAGAGGGAATAGAAGAGCTGTCAACCCTTTTGAAAAGATATTGTCAAGTTTCGGGTCAACGGATTAATAAGGATAAATCATCCATTTTCTTCACAAAAGGATGTCCACAACCTAGACGTAATTTGATCAAAGGGATTCTTGATGTCAACAATGAGTCTTTGAATGAAAGATATCTCGGCATGCCTACTGATGTTGGATCATCAAGAGGTGGGACTTTCAAATTTCTGAGTGATAGGGTATGGAGCAAGGTGAAACGATGGCTTGAGAAGTTACTCTTAGCTGGTGGGAAGGAGGTGTTGATCAAGTCAGTGGCCCTGACTATTCCGGTATATACAATGGCATGTTTTAAACTACCCCGAGGCCTTTGTGAACACATCAATATGCTGATTAGGCAATTCTGGTGGGGGAGTAAAAATGGAAAAAAAAGGCCTTGCTGGGTGTCGTCGGATGTTTTGACAACGCCTAAGCACCTGGGAGGGCTTGGCTTTAGAGATTTGGAGCTTTTCAATCTCTGCTTACTTGCACGCCAATCCTGGAGAATGATGCAAGAGCCGGGATCTCTAAGTGCCCGGTTACTGAAGGCAATCTGTTTTCTTAACAATTCTCTACTAGATGCAGGTCTTGGTCCTCACCCTTCTCAAATATGGCGGTCGTTTTTGGATGGCAGGGATATCCTGATCCAGGGACTAATCAAGCGCATTGGGGATAGACGCTCTACTCGGATCTGGGCGGATAACTGGCTCCCTCGTGATAATTCAATGAAGCCAATCACATCCATCATGGATGATCCGCCTCAGATGGTTTCAGAACTGATAGATGAGACATCCTCGACCTGGAAGGAACCACCGGTACGCCAATGTTTCTTACCCATGGATGCGGAAGTTATTCTTGGAATTCCTTTATGTATGAGAAGACAAGATGATTTCTGGGCCTGGAATTTTGATAGCAAGGGGATTTTCTCGGTCCGTTCTGCATATAAAATGATGATCAACACAAAGACAACAAGGACGGATTATTTTGATGCTAACGCGGGTTCATCAAATGTTGAAAAAGATAAGAAGGGCTGGTGCTCACTGTGGAAAACGGCCGTCCCTTCGAAACTGAAAGTCTTTCTTTGGAGACTAGCTCGGCAATACCTACGGCTGATCTTTTGGAGCATATGAACATGTCCAGAAATAACACATGTACACTCCGTGGTGCTAGAGATTCTTGGAGGCACTCTCTGGTGGAATGTAATATGGCGAACAGTGTGTGAATGTTATCGGATGAAGAGATGGTGGAGCATATAATCGCATGTGGGGAACCAAATGCAAAGCAATAGCTTTTTCATCTAATGGAGACAATGCAACATGATCAGTTCACCAGGATTGCTGTGACACTATGGGCGATCTGGACGGCCAGAAGGAAAGCCATCCATGAGGACATCTTCCAGTCTACTCATGGCTTTGTGAATTCATTCCTAGAAGAGCTGAAAGGTTTAGAGGGGAATTATGGTAACAATAATGTGGTACGTGCACCGGTTGGGCAAGTTCATGCCAGATGGATACCACCTCCTCAGTCATTTTTCAAAATCAATGTTGATGCGGCTGTGGCGAGATCAAGCAACACTGGGGCAGCGGTTGCTTTCTGCCGAGATCATAATGGAGTTTATATGGGATCGTCTGCCATTGTCTTCAAAGGAATCACCAATCCAGCTGTTCTGGAAGCTCTAGCATGTCGGGAAGCAACGAATCTTGCTATGGATCTTGGCCTTTCTCATATTTTCATCGCTTCCGATTGCAAACAGGTGGTATCCGATATTCAGGAGGGAAGCCTAGGGCTATATGGATCGGTGGTGACTGAGATAAAGTCGTGGTCTACTCATTTTGCTGAGTGCAAAATTTCTTTTGAAGGGAGGGCTTTTAATTTTGAAGCACACAATCTAGCTAGGGACGGCCCTAGTTTGCGGTCGACCGCTCAAACAATTTCGAGCGGTCAGTTCTGACCAGCCATAAATGGAGTGGTCCCACGTTCTCTTTTTGTCCTAGCAGAACCTGCAACCCCGCATGCAGTTTTTCCCGGAAAAAAATCCTATGCGACCCGGTCGTACGGGCGACCCAGCCAGTCGGTGGACACATACGCCCGCAGTGCGGGCCTGGGCCCGGCGGCGGCAACCCTGAGCGTGACAGTCAGATGGCGTGTCAGTGGTGGAAGTTGGTCGCTGGCCTGGGAGGTACGACCGGGTCGCATATGATTTCTTTCTGTTTTTCCCTCCACTGCCCTCTCCGGTCATGTGACTCAACTTTTCCTGCCATTCCCTTTATTTTTTTCCCGCCCATGTAACTAACCTTTTCCAGTCAATTCCCTTTCCCCGTAGCATTTTTTTAGCTGCCTGTCAATTCCCTTTTAGGGACAGTGAAATTTTAGGGTTGGGTGGGGCTTAACACCAAAGAAATCTCACTTTCAACAAGGATGAACTACCATTTTCAACAGCAAAAAATATATCATTTTGTGCTCCACTCCGGTAATGTGAAAGAACAAAAAAGAATTTACAACTACTATTTGCTAATAGCAGCAAAAATAAAAGATGCCTTGTTCTCATCGTTCCATATGGTTCTTGGCATCTACAAAAGATGGTAGCATTGAAAAATCTGTTACATTCTTAAATCACTATTTACAGGAACTCAACTTAAATTGCAAGTCTGTTAACAAAAGTAAAGAACATTTTAAAAAAAATTGTGAAATGTTATGTGGACATTAAAAAACATTTGGGAACTTGATAAAACCAAAACTTGCATAATTTACTTTTAAGAATGAGGTGAATTATTCTATAATGTAGTACATTAATGGAGTATTGAACTTTCAGAAACTATGCCGATTGATAAATGTATAGAAGTTTAATAATATATGTATATATATAATTCAATTTCTAAGTACAAATGCAGCATTATTTATCCTTGTTGCTACCTAATGCAGCAGTTTTCTAAAGCTCAAGTGCATCTAGCAAACTAGAAAGATGGAAATCGCTGAGCAATGTAAAATAAAACAATAATACGGAGTTGGATCCCTAGCAATGCCAGATATATATCACCTAACATAGAGCACGTCACCCTCATATATATTTATAGAGCAAAAGAACCTAAAGTTGAGTCAATTTGGAAAAATGGTAGTATATTATGCACCTTTGTGAGCCTTCTCAGTTGTACACGGAACTGCACTAGTTTCTGCACATAACCCATTGCAGCGTCGACCCACTTGTTACAGCTAAAAACTTTAGCATTCGGGGAGATGAAAAATGTGATTAACAGGCAATCAGAACCTTTCAAAATCATGCAGCGGAATTGCCAAACTCTCAAGGTTTTCCATTCCTCGTCAAGGTGATACCTTACTACAAAAGTAATACAAATCATTAACTCTTGAGAAGGGAATAGAGATGCACTACATCGTAAGAGAAGGAAACAAAAGAGACATACAACATTATTCAAAATAAGGGAAAAGTGTTGGAGTTGTTTGATTTACACATGTAGTATTGCATCATAGTAAACAGTACTCAGCAGTTTTTCATGTTACCTGTCACATAACAGCACCTGAACGGATCATACTTTGTTCCCCAACCATAATAGTTCACTACTTTAGACAATCCAGGGATATGAGGTAGAATGTAAATCATCACACCAGGATTCATCTCTTTCTGGATACAAGGCTTATAATTTCTCTTTTTTGGCTGGTAGAAAATGTCATATATAGAACCGTATTGACAGAACAAACTAAAAGTACTCCGTCCAGTCCATATTAATGGCCTCAATTTTGTCTAAATTTGTATGTATCTAGTTAAGTATTTAAACTAGATGCATACGTATCTAGACAAAGTTCAGGCCCTTAATTTGGATCGGAGGGAGTAGTAGACTACCCCAAAATAGAACAATATAACAGTATGTCAGTTAAGTCTAAATGGATGTGTTGAGGGGAAGCCAATGTGCCGAGTTCTTCAATAGCATCTTTACACGTTGTGCCAAACCTCATGAGTGATCATATCTATTCAACATGATAAGTAAAACATGATGTGTCATAAAGCATAACTATGTGGAACAACTTATGTTAGATAACTGGTGTGGAACAACTTATGTTAGATAACTGGTGTGGAACAACTTATCAAAGCAGAAAAAATAAACTAAAAATGCTAGATAAAAAATACCTATGGTATATGGGCATATATAGCAAGTTATCAACAATGTCATGACAAAATTATCAATGAATTTATGAAGAAGTTATCAAGTCAACAAAAAAAGGCTACCAACATGTTAATTAGCAGTTATGAAACATGTCATGGCATCACTATGAAGGAATTTATGAAAAAAGTTATCAAGCCAACGAAAAAAAGCTATGAAACATGTTAATTAGGATGTTACCAATGTGATATGAAACAAATTATCAAAGCAAAAGACCGAACTAAAAAAAGTTAGATAAAGAATACGTAGGGGCATATATAGCAAGTCATTGACCATGTCATGGCAAAACTATCAAGGCATCTATGAAAAAGTTATCAAGATATTGAGAAAAGGCTACCAACATGTTAATTAGCACATAAACAACCATGACATGGTGAAACTATCACGACATTTGTTTAGAAGATATCAAGCCAACGAAAGAAGCTATGAAATATGTAAATTAGCAAGTTATCAACCATGTCATACAAAATTATCAAGGCATTTTATGAATAAAGTTAGCAATTCATCGAAAAATTCTACCAACATATTAATTAGCAAGTTACCAATGTGATGTGTTAAAAACTTATCAAAGCAAAAAACTAAAATTTAAAAAGGTAGATAGAAAATGCCTAGGGGCATATATAGCAAGTTATCAACCATGTCATCACAAACTATCAATGGATTTATGGAGAAGTTATCGAGTCAATGAAAATAGACATGTTAGGTGGCTAGTTATCAACCATACCATGGCAAAACTATCAAGGCATCTATGAAGAAGTTATCAAGACACTGGAAAAAGGCTACCAACATGTTAATTAGCACGTAAACAGCCATTACATGGTGAAACTATCACGCCATTGTGAAGAAGTTATGAAGCCAACGAAAGAAGCTATGAAATATGTAAATTAGCAAGTTATCAACCATGTCATGGAAAATTATCAAGGCATTTTATGAAGAAAGTTAGCAAGTCATCAAAAAATTCTACCAACATATTAATTAGCAAGTTACCAATGTGATGTGGAAAAAACTTATCAAAGCAAAAAAATAAAACTAAAAAAGGTAGATAAAAAATGCCTAGGGACATATATAGCAAGTTATCAACCATGTCATCACAAACTATCAATGGATTTATGGAGAAGTTATCGAGTCAATGAAAATAGACATGTTAGGTGGCTAGTTATCAACCATGTCATAGCAAAACTATCAAGGAATTTATGAAGGAGTTATCAAGCCATTGAAAGAAAAAAAACATGTTAATTAGCATGTTACCAATGTGGTGTGGAACAACTTATCAAAGCAAAAAAACAGAACTAAGTAAATCTAGATTAAAAAAATACCTAGGGGGATATATATAGAGTTATCCACCTTGTCATGGAAAACTATCAAGGCGTTTATGAAGAAGTTATCAAGACACTGAAAAAAGGCTACCGATATGTTAATTAGAAAGTTATCAAATGTCATGGCAAAACTATCAAAGACTACTAACATGTTAATTAGCAAGTAATTCTTCAAAGTATACAGAATGTACTAGTTATTTTAGTTCTTTGTACAGAACCCAACTGTAGAAAAGCTCAGGGGAAAAATAAACACATGTGCATAGTTTCACTCAACTTCGTAATCTACAAATAGGTAGTTATTAGCACATCCTTTGAGAAAATTGATATTTCTACTTGCTACAAGGTCAAGTGAACCAGGGCAGCGAGAACCAAGCGCTGGCTTGGTGGCAAGGCTTGCGAGTGCGCAGCTAGCCCACCCTGGTTCAAGTCCCTATGGGGACCGAATTAAACAGGGTGTTATCCAAGCGCGTATAATCTATTTTTAAAGAGGTCTCATCTACCTAACAATGTACAGCCCGCGAGGGATCATTCCCCGGAGGTCAACGTTTTTAAGTGAACCAGGGCAGCAACTGTGCTCACGCTTGATATGCGAAGCATAAAGAGAAGAGAGTTGAGGAGCAGAGTGAGTCCAGGAAACATGCCAAAGCCAAACTAGTACCATATAGACTCCGGAAATACTCCGCGCAACTTAGGAACTAGCCCACGAAGGGGCTCCGCTGAACCTGGCAGGACCTTCTGCTAGCTATGCCCCGAGAACGCATTCACTAATGCAGCATTCTACGCATAGATCAATGGAGAGATCCAGTATACCCAAGATCCACCACTTCGCCACATTATCTGGAGGTCAAAAAAAGAAACAAGAAATTTTAGTACCAAAAATGCAGTTTGTTCAGGTGGTCCAAAGAGAAACACGAGAATGCTAGATTTTTACCTCTTGACAAGACAAATACACCTAGCAGCATACAAAATTTGCAATGCAAATGACCCAAAGACATGTACGACAAATCATGTTTCTTGCTACCCGGGAAACGAAAAAAGCATCAATTAGCTGCTAAGAAAAGCAGATAAGATATTGCCCGAAAAGCCTAATTTCAGTTCATCACAAGTTCACAACATCCATACACCAATAATTATTACAGCGCAACTTCTTTTTCCTATGATGCTCGTTTAAGTAAGATCTATAATAATGCAAAGGACCGCAATAGATTTTGGCAGGTGATGTTTTGTCAATTTATACCTATATTAGCAAATGGTTCCATTAACACCTGATTTAGGCATACAGAAATGCGACACTACAAGCTACATTCGGTAACGGTAAGAACAATAAAATAATAGTGTCTCCAACAAATTAAGTGAAAATATTGAGTTACATATAGTGAGACTAGCCTAAAAATTGCACAGGATATTTCCTAGTAGGTGGCGGACACACCTGTACTTCAAAGAAAAGGAAAATTTTCCTGCTGGCAGGTTGGATAGTGAAAATGGGAACATTTATAAGACTGGGGAGCACAAGCTAGTGTGAGAAACATACAGAATGATTTGCAATGATGAACTCTCTACTCTCCACCAGAAGAAAAAGCTTTCAAGTCATATAATGTCATTGCAAAATGAGGAATTTTCATCATGCTGAACATGGCAACATGATAAAATGGAAACTAAATAAATAAATCTATAAGTTTACCCGGATGCGAGCTCTAGGAACAGTGACAGAGTATGATCATTTACATCCTCACACTGTGAACACATCAAAGGTAAACAAGAGCTTATATATCAAAGTCAAAGTTGTAAAGTAGATAGTCACCTCAGCGTAGCACTTGAGATTTAGCTATTTTCTGAACAATAACGTTGAGTAAAACTAAATTGTCAGTCAGTCCAAGAAGCTCAAACAATTTTTTTTTTTTTGCGGAAAAAGATCCGGATCTATTTCATGAGTTCATAAGAAGTACAAAGTATCCTAAACATAATAAAAATTACATCGAGGTTTTTGGACCACCTAACGAATACTACTGCCGCCAGAGCGAGCCGCCGACGCGCCGCTATCGCCGCTCCATTACCGGAGCCAGCATGCCATTGTTGATGACAGTCGGGAAGTCTTCGTGCACGTGCCCCTAAGGACCAGCGCCCCAGAGATGAAGTTGTCGCCATAGAACTCTTGAATTGATCCGAAACTTGTAACACCAAACCTAAAACACACGTAGACTGGACGAGATCCAGAACACACGTAGACTGGACGAGATCCACCACTCCATGAAAGCGGCGACCAGACGAATCCCCACCCTCCTCAACGCCAGCAGCAGGATCGTCGCTGACGAGATGGAAGAGGAGGCGGGTATACCTTATTCTTGTCCCGCACAACGCCGCCATAGCCACCATAACGACGATGCCGGATGACCAAACTGTAACTTTAGGGACCCTTTACACCGCCGAGCGTAGGTCTGAGGTCCCCACCTCCTCCCGCCGCCGAAGCGGCAAGCAGATGAGGCGGGGACCCGTCGATGCTCGCTCGGTTGCAGACGGCGAGGACGAAGTAGATCGTGGCGGCTGCTAGGGTTTTTACCCTAGCCGCCGCCTCTTTTTCTCACGGGAGGAGAGGTGCCCCGGTACGTGTAGGTTAATTGGTACTAGCAGACACCATCAGTTGACAAAACAACCGAATGACCAAAACCACTAGCAAGTAGCAACCGTGCGAATGAAACATTGTGGAAAAACTCTCTGACATTTCACTGGAGAAAATGAGAAATACAGACGTAAATAATAGCTTGAATGGTTAGAGCCTAAATTAATATAAAAAAATCAAGCGGATCACCATATCTGTCCTAGAAACCCTAAGAAAATAATTGTAAAATACATTTGAAAAATGTCCATCAATCTAATTTCACAATAGGATTGGGAAAAGGGAATAGAATCAAACATGAGCCAGGCTACATCTCTGCCAGTACAACTCCCTTCACCGGAGAATGGATGCAGCAGCGCTGGATCTTGCTCCTAAATGCAGAAGGCCAAAGAAGGGCCGCCTAGAACCGCCCAAACCTCCCTTCAACAAGATCATGGGAACTCGTGCATAGAGCTTCGATTCGACGGAGGAGGGAGGGGCGCTGGATCCAGAAGTGAGATCCAAAAGGACACCACACTCTGCCTCCCCAACACAAAGCCTACAGATCAAGCGAGTTCCGGTCGCCGGAGACGGGGAAAACAGTGTGGGGACGAGGAATCGCGGCCCTGGATCACGAGGGGGGGTGGGAAAGGGAAGAGGAGGAGATGAACGGGAGGAACTGTCGGGGTGCCGAAAAAGGAAAGTCTGTATAGTTTACTAAAAAAGGGAATTCAGCCGGTCCTGACTAGCGTCGCCACGCGCGAGATCGACCGCAGCGCGCGGTCGACCGCCAAAGGGAGAATCCGTCTAGCTAGACATGTGCTAACTCCAGATGCTGGTCGCCATATGTGGCTGGGCATGCCTTATTCACTCAATGTCCCTGTAAACATTATCATTGATCAATAAAGTCTAGCGTGATTGTCTCAAAAAAAAACTCAGTTTGTCAAAGTTGCTGTGACTTTTTGGTTTATCTTGATTTCTGGACAGCAAGAAGGAATGCAATCCGTGAAGCCATTTTTCAGGACCCTTATTCAACATTCAAATTTATTGAGAAGTTCTTGTCTTATCTGAACTTAATAGCTGCAACTAGTAAACCGACACGGAGTGTTCACCCTCCTGGTCAGCAAGCTCCTAGTTGGATCCCTCCTCCGAGCAACGTACTTGTGGATGCGGCGGTCTCACGAACATAAAACCGAGGTGCGGTGGCAGAATTTGCAGAAGCGAGGATGGTATTTACATGGACGTGTGAGCACTAGCCTGCTCGGGAGTCAATGACCCAGCTACGTTAGAAGCTCTTGCCTGCCGAGAAGCCCAGCTGATTTGCAGATTACCGGGTGTGGGTTTTCCCAATTTCGCTCTGTTTAAAAAATAAGCTCAAACGGCTGAACCAGTCCTACAAAGCAGATCAAAGATTGAAAAAAAGCTGATAACCGGAGGCACCGGAATCATTCAATCTTTGATCTTTGATCTGCTTTGTAGGACTGGTTCAAGATGGACCCAAAAAAAGATTGAAAAAAAGCTGATAACCGTCGTGGCGGAATGAAACAAGGACCGGAGCTCCACCACGACGCCCAAGAGGTTTGGCCAACCAATCGGACGTCCCAGCCAATCAGCTGATCTGTCTTTATTTTTCCATGACTTCTATTCATTTATTCTCTTTTTGTTTAATCTGTTGTATCTATACCCAATGGATGATGGACGTTAATGGAGAAATATTTAGTTTCCGGGCACCCGGTGAACAGAATATCAAGTGTTTCTCCCGCTTAACAATTTCTTTATGGATTTATTGAAAGGAGCGCCAGGTCTTCTGTTTAACGAAATCTCACAAAGGACTAAAGGAGATACACGATATCTGCAATTCCCCTCCTCAAACAGTAGATCACTCAGATAGTCACTTCATACAGCACAATTCCACTACACATATATAGTTTATTCAATCTGCTACATCTATTAGACAGGTGGCGGTATACATGATTATGCAGCCTTACAAGCAAGAGCAAGTGATGATTTATCACTACGAATTTAGTGGATTTCCACCCGCGTAGGTGCAGCATGTGGAACTATCGCTGCAAAAGCATCTGTAAACATTCCAACCAAGGGAGGCACATAACCTATTGCACCCATTAACCGAGCAGACCTTTTTCATCTTTCTACACCCAAGAATAGGTCCATAGTCCATTGTACCTGCGCAAGATCAGTCGCACACAGCATCCCACAACAAGTAAGTTACATATACACGTTGAATTACTTTGGGTATATCTAGAAATAAAACATTATACGTTGCCAGATTAAATTAAACTAAAATATATAAGAAGCAAAAAATTAATGAATATATGCGAAATAAATATGTACGTATGCTCCTACCTGCTGCATGACAGGACATGAAAGTGGTGGACATGAGAATAAGAGCTACTACCAAGCACAATGCTCTAGTGTTCTTCATAAGCGCCATCATTAGTCTTAGTAGCTTGCTATTATATATTCTGCCCTTGCTTGTTTGCAGTGCAGCCATGTCCCTCGGGCTAGTGTTTATATAGCGGCATGAGATATCTAATGTGCACACAAATTAATTGGATATTTTTAAATATCTTTTTCGATCCAAATTAATAGATTCAGATTTGTCTAGATTCGGGTATATCCAGTCATGTTTTAGTGCTAAATACATCCGAATCTATATAAATCTGAGGCTATTAATTTGGATCGGATGGAGTATATACTAAAGTATATAGCAGCGTGAGATATTTAATGTGTACACAAATTAATTGAGTAGTATCTGGATATCTGGTTAATAATTGTCTCTTAATTTCGATATCTGAATTCATTAATTTGCCTGCTCAGGCCCAATCACAGCCCATTAAGCAATATTCAGCCCAGTATAAGGGGGGTTGAGATATTTTAAATACATACTAAAGTATATAGCGGCGTGAGATATTTAATGTTCACACAAATTAATTGAGTAGTATCTGGATATCTGGTTAATAATTGTCTCTTAATTTTGATATTTGAATTAATTAATTTGCCAGAACAAGACTGGTAGCATCATAGCTAAATTCGGATGTTTTAAAACTCTTAGTAAGTAAACCCGGTCTAGTTGGGCTCAATGACAACCCATTATGAAATATTCAGCCCAGTTGAGCTTGAACCCATTCCAATTTCACCAAAAAAAAAAATCAACACACCACCTAAAATTCTAATAGTCACCGAATTTCCTAATAATCAGACCCAGAATTCAGCACAGTCCAACAATCACATTCTCACATCACATGCCAATCTTTCCTAATACAATTAAGTTCACAACCATTTGCTCACAAAATCATACAGATCATGGTGACTACCTGCCATGATCCTAGTACGCGCCCGCCACAGTGAATACATAGTCCGCGGAGCTTGATCACTACCACGGCTATGCTGACACATTGCATCCAAACATTGATGGCCAAGGGTTGATGCAAAATGTGGTGGTAGTAGGAAATTTCCGGAGATAGGGTGCGCACACTTAAAAAATTGTCAAATCATTGGTGAAAACAAACAATGACATCACACATGTAATGAAATAATTCTACTAAGAGAACAATCTAAGTACCTTAATTTTTCAAGGATATGGAGAAATTTCATAATCTAAGAAATATTGAGAAAATTTCCAAATTGGAGGCATTGGGCTCCAGGGAAATAAAAGATTTCGGGATCAGGAGGCCATGGGCCGTGGCAACACATTTCCATCGAATACAACCATGACGAGTAAGCACAATTTAGGATGAAGAAATTAAGCACATAGTTCCACAATATGCGGTGGTACATGCAATTTTTCATACTCCCTCCGATCCAAATTAATATTCTCAGATTTGGTTAGATTCGGATGTACCTAGCTCTAAAATATGATTAGATACATCCGAATCTAGACAAATATGAGAACAATAATTTGGATCATAGGAAGTACAAGGATCATCTTATCTTATGAATACATAATGAAATAGTGTCGCCGCTAGGGCATATATTCCCAATAGTGTGGAGGCCAGGGCATCGCCTCGGGAAGAAGCTAGAGGCTAAGGGGTTCTGGTGGAATTTGCTGGGGCTAGTGTTGGACCTCCGAAATTTCGTTAGTAGTGCTAGAGTAGTGCATCGTGTGCACAGATGGAGCTCTGTGGTGGCCAGGGCATCAACCCAGGTCAGCGGCGGTAATGGCACGAGGCTGGAGGCATACCGCTCGAAGCATAGTCCACAATTCAAGTTTGTTAGCTAGTGTAGTATAAAGTCTAATGTGGAAGTTTAACTTTACAGTCTCCAGTACGCACATAGAAACCAATACTATGTAACAAAAGTGATGTGATGTGCCACTAAGACTTTGTTGAGGATTGTTAGAATTTGTTGTTGGGCTGTTGGCCCATAACCAATAGAAATTCTCTTTGGCCATTCACGCATGTTAGCACAGTTGTGCTAGTGAAGCTAAATTTTAGTCCAATATTACTAGTTGAACGGAGTGTTGCACCTCCTTATATACTAGATTGGTCTATCAATCATTAAGGTGTGAGAAAAGGAGCAACTCTCAGCTCTCGCACACTTCTCCTCTAGAAACCGCCCACCTCGCCATGGCTCGCCACGATGCGCGTGCCATGGGTTGCGGAAATTCACATTTATGCATGCTATTTATATTTTGCTGCTTGAGAAAATTAATTAATTAAGAATCATTAATGAAAGTGTTAACCAATCAGCCATTTTTCGCATTTTTTTGGATCGTGTGGTGCCTACTTGAACGTGGGTTGCGCCCCATGATCTCCACCCAAGCTGGTATGCTCTACATACGACTGTCTGCTTTCAGAACCTTGCGCCGTCGTCACCATCTTCCCCATCCCGTTCTGTGGCGTGCACTTCCAGCCGCGTTAGTAGCCTCCGTAACCCCGTCTCTCGTGAACCTGCATGGGTAAAGGTCAATTAGATTTTTGGGTTGCGCTCTAGCGCGACTACTAGCACGTCAAGAACCTCTTCATCAACACGAACATGGGTTACAACATGAACACTGTTGCTGCTACTGCTGCCGTCGCCGCTGCTGCTCAGGATGCACCGTATGTGATGCTGGACTTTCTCTTTCAGATTTTATTAGAGTTTCTTATTCTAGCGTTTGGAGTATATATGATCAGTTTATCATGTTTAGATGCAACCTGTTCATCTACTCAGTTAATATGCATAATTAATTTAATTACTTTTTCTATAATCATTGTATATTAATTATTTATTCATACTAAATTACTTGGAAATATGATTATATTTTAGTTTAGGGAGCGCCACATCGGATGGGATAGGGCCAACTGCAACACGGAAAATATATACCTAGAGATAATTTGCTACGGAAATAACCTATGGGATGATGTGTGCGTTGTTAGTTGGTTTCGATTGTCTCTCCTTTCTCCTCCCATGATTTAAGGATCCTGCACCAACTGAATCATCCCACGTCATTGTGTAAGTAAATTTCGTAAGATACAGTTCGTACGTGTAGCATTACTGGAGTATGCAGCGACGATTTCTGCGGCGGGCAGACCAATTTGGACAGACTACTATTACCAAGCAGCTTTTGGTTCAGTTAACCACCTCCCAACGCTGGAGCGACAAGGACGTGACGTACTTAAGCAATAGAACACGAGACGTGGTGCTGAAAGTGCAGTTAGCCGCGCACACACAAAATGCTCCTTAACCCAGTCCAAGAGTCGAAGCTTTAGAAATTAGAATAAGTACAACTCGCCAACTCGATCTGTACGAGTGTCGTCCGGCAAAAAGCTTTGGGTGCTACTAGTACGTACGTAGCCGTGTGATCTACGCCGGCGGGGAGCCGTAGCCGTGCATGGTTCCACCGGCGGCGCGAGCTTCCTTTTGCTCTCGGTGGCTGTCCCACCGGCGGCGCCAGATACCTGGATCTCTCCGATGCGAGCAGCTGCCAACCTCAACCTGGAGAAGTTGCAGCTCAGTTTGCTCAAGCAAAGGGAAGTTAAAAAGGTTGCACCATCCGGCCGTTCGGACAAGTTATAATTATGCATGCAAGTGGATAAGGTGTGGGGCCGCCGCGTTTCTTTGGAGTGGTGAGACCATGATGCTGTCTGTCATGTCGACCAATATATGCGCACGCGCAGGCAGCAGAAATGCGTGCGTGCGTGCGTCCACCTCCTCCTTCACGCTGGACCAAGATGGTTCTTACCGATTGGATAAGACCTGCAGGAAACCGATCTTGATATATAAGACCAGCAAATCAAATGGGTTCACTTGATAAAGAAACAAAAGGTTCGCCATTTCTGATTAAGTGATCATGTATGCATGCTGCCGCTCTCTTTCAGACTTCACATATGCATTCGGTTCACTTGAGTTGTTTGCGTCTGGGCGAGAGATGAGGACACTTCGAGAAGCCGTGGCAAGATGACGCACCAAATGGCGTCTACTCCTGTTGCTTCACTTCTCCCCCAGAGATCCATACACCAGAAAATACCCTGTGTCCACCCAAATAAACAACTCAAACATACGAGAATGTATCGCCATCGAAGCAGCAAAAGCGTCGATTGATCGGCATCTATTATATCCACTTGCCTAGCTGTTTCTTTGTGTATTCCCAAAGGCTAACAGTGCTCCCTTCCACGTACAACGCCGCCTGCTCCGCCCAGGCATCGCCATCATCATGTCCTACATATACATACCATACGTGTCGAATGCTCAAAGCTCCAACCTCCAGGTCGAAGCTAAGCTGAAAGGTCAACTACCTTACCGGAACCGGTAGCTAGCAGAAACAGTAAGCTCTTGACCAGATCCACTGATAAATCTGCTAGATTGCCTGGTTAATTGCGATGTGAACTTGTTACTACGTGCGCACGTGAAATTAATGTGTGTAGACTTCTCGGAGAGAAGAAACGCGCATGTGTAGGTTGTGATCTTAACAGCGGACCAAGAAAGGCTGCGCGATCTCTCATTTTTGCGTGCCCAGAAAGGGCGTACGTGCGTATCACACGGAGGACCACACACACAGCGAGGCTACAGATACTGCTATATATTGCCATCTCTGAGTGCCAAATAAGGCATAGCCAGGGGCCAGGGCATACTGGAAAGTGCATACGTGTGCATGCTTTGCCCGGTTAATTTGTTTGGATACGATGCTTGCTGCCCCGTCGATAGCATTTTTTATGGCTTGCTTGCAGCTGCAGCAGTCTCATATAGATCTGACATCTCAACTTTCCCTTTCTATTTTTGGTTGAAGTCAAGTTTTGATCGAGCACTACGGGAACAAACGTAGACGTCGAGGGGGATTTCAACGCCGAGCGGGGCCCTCGGCATAGCTCGGGTAATGCCCACTGTCCCCAAAAAAATCGTCGGCATTGCGGGACCGTCGGTATAAACGAGCAACGCCGAGGGTGACCGTCGGCGTAGGAAAACCCTCCACATAGATGGAGCAACGCCGAGGGCCATCGTCGGCAGAGGCTGAGCATGCGTCACAGGGACGACAGTTGGACGTATAGTTTACGGCACAGAGCAATGTTGCGGGGGTTACCGTCGGCGTAGCTCTGCGCATAGAAAGTTAACGGTACATAGCAAAGGCGAGGGGTGTCCGTCGGCGTTGCCACGAGCACACACATGAACATAGCAGTACCTACGCTGAGGGGAACACTTGCATGTGGACCTAGCACATGTGTGCAAGTGTGATGGAAGTTCCAATGGTGCAATACATAGCTCCCCGGTGTGATTGTGGAGGGGTAGATCTGTGGGGCTCACAAACTAGATTTTCGCCGGAAAAAGACCACTGGAGCGTCGGAATCACACGAAAACTTGCAAGTGGCCCTAGCATACATGTACTAATGTGGTGGAAGGTCCATAGATGCAATTCATATCTCCCGGGTGTGAGCATGTTCATGTGCATGGGAGAACACTTAGAAAAGTGCTGGACATGTAGGAGGAAACTCCCGCTACTAATCAAACAGAGGGCTACCGGTGGAATCTTGGTCCTAACCTTTGTTTTCCATGTAGATATGACCTAAACAAACCTAAACCAATAGAAAAGTACATTGGTCAAACCTCACACGGAGAATGCTATATGTTAGATCCGCGGGGCCCACGGATTAGGGTTTCGCTATAAAAGGACCGTCGTAGCGCCAAAATGCCACGAAAACCTGCACGTGGCCCTATAATACATGCACAAGTGTGGTGGAAGGTTCCTAGATGCAATACATAGCTCCGGGGTGTGACCGTCTACAGTTGCATGCGGTAACACTTAGAGAAGTGCTAGACGTGTATCAGGAAACTCCCGCTACGGGTCAAATGGAGGGCTATCGGTGGAATCTTGGTCCCAACCTTGGTTTTCCATGTGGATATGACCTAAACCAACAAAAAATACATTGGTCAACCCTCGTACGGAGAATGCTACGAGCTAGACCTACGGGTCCCTTAGATTAGGGTTTCACTGGAAAAGGACCACCGTACTGCTGGAATCCCACAAAAACCTGCACGTGGCCCTAGCATACATGCACAAGTGTGGTGGAAGGTCTATATATGCAATACCAGGCTCCCGGGTGTGATCGTCTATAGTTGCATGCGATAACACTTAGAATAATGGTGGACCTCTACGAGGAAACTCCCGCTACGGGTCAAACAGAGGGTAACCGGTGGAATCATGGGTCCCACCTTGGTTTTCCATGTATATATGACCTAAAAAGACCTAACCCACAAAAAGAGTACATTGGTCGACCCTCGTATGGAGAATGCTACATGGCTAGACTTGCGGGTCCCTCAGATTAGGGTTTTGCTAGAAAAGGGTCGTCGCGGTGCCGAAATCCTACGAAAACCTGCATGTGGCCCTAGCATACATCTATAGGTGTGGTGGAAGGTCCATATATGCAATACCTAGCTCCCGGGTGTGACTGCCTACAGCTGCATGTGATAACCCTTAGAGAAGTGTTGGACCTGTAGAGGAAACTCCCGCTACTGATCTAATGGAGAGCTACCGGTGGAATCTTGGTCCCAACCTTGCTTTTCAGTGTATATGTGACCTGAACAAACCTAAACCAAAAGAATAGTACATTTTTCGACCCTCATATGGAGAATGCTATGGGGTTAGATCTGCGGGGCCCATGGATTAGGGTTTCTCTATAAAAGGACTGCTGCAACGCCGGAATCCAATGAAAATCTTCATGTGGCCCTATAATACATGCACAAGTGTGTTGTAAAGTTCCTAGATGCAATACATAGCTCCCGGGTGTGACCGCCCACAGTTGCATGCGGTAAAACTTAGAGAAGTGCTGGGCCTATAGGAGAAAACTCCCGATACGGATCAAACGGAGGGCTACCGGTGGAATCTTGGTCCCAACCTTGGTTTTTGGTGTATATGTGACCTAAAAAATCTAAACCAATAGAATAGTATATTGGTCAACCCTCATACGAAGAATTGTACAGGGTTAGATCTGTGAGGCCCACAAATTAGGGTTTCATTGTAAAAGGACCACCATAGTGCGAATACCACGAAAACCATAATGTGGCCCTATAATACATACACAAGTGTGGTGGAAGGTTCGTAGATGCAATACATAGATCCCGGGTGTGAACCCCTCGACATATCCCAACCAACGCCGAGGGCGATCCCCTCGGCACAACCCAACCAACGCCGAGGGTGATCCCCTCGGCACAAACCTCTCACCCCATCGTCTAGAGCTCTCCACGTGGCACCCTACACTGAGCGTTTCCCCCTTGGCACAGACCACTCACCCCAGCGTCTAGCGTGCTCCATGTGGAAACCTACGCCGAGCGTATGCCCCTCGGGCTCCTGGGCACCGTCTTATCCGTGCCGTTAACTTCCTGAGCTGACGGCCAGACTATGCTGAGGGTGGCATAAACCGTCAGCACAAGCCTCTACGCCGAGGGCCGAAGAAACGCTGACGTTATAGAGTTGTGTGTAGGACCACCTAAGCCGAGGGTTACCCTCGGCGTTGACTAGGCCCGAGCATTATCCGGGCTACGCCGAGGATTTTCCCCCTCAGCGTTGATCTTCCTTTCCGTAGTGGAGCTCGTATTTTTTGGATAAAATTTTGAACTAGCTGTGTGCCGAACGTGCAATTAGCTATGCCTGGAGCTAGAAAACGGTAGGAGTTGTTTCAAAACCCATTGAAAAGCTAAGAAAGAGATGATAAATTATAAACAAGAGGTTTATGCGGCACAACCAAGAGGAGAAAAGAAGCATCAGGAGGGAATTGAATAGTTTACTGGAGCAAGAAGAGCTACAGTGGAGACAACGCTCAAGAATTAATTGGCTAAAAGAAGGCAGTCGAAACACGATTTTTTTTTCATCGAAAGGTGGAGGGCCAAGAAAAATAAAATTGAGCGTTTGGAAAAACCGGATGGAAGCATGACAGAAGACAAGTAAGAAATGTTGAGTTTGGCAAATGACTTTTGCTTCGGTGTCCCCCTCTCCTCCAAATTCAAATAGTTTCTTTAAAAATTTATACACTGCAGGATTATTACCGATATAGTACATGCTCAGATTTCCCAACACAAGAATGAAAGTCTTTGCAAAGATTATTCTGATGTTGTGATTGGCATCGCCCTTTTTCCAATGCCACTGGGGTGTCCTCAAGGAGGATACTATTGCTATAGTAAAAGAATTCTTTCGGAGTGGAAATATGCCGAAAGGAATAAATGACACAATTATTGTACTTATACCAAAGAAGAAAAACCCAGTGTCTCCAAGATTTTAGACCCAAAATCCTTTGCCGTAGAATTTATAAAGTGGTTTCAAAATTCATGGTTAACAGATGAGACCATTGCTGGAAATAATTGCTCCAAACCAAAGTGTGTTTATCCTGGAAAGATTAATAACGGACAACACACTTTTAGCTTTGGAATGCATACACTCGTTGCAGAAAAGTGGAGATGTAAAAGGAAAGTTTTGTGGCTACAAACTCGTCCTTACCAAAGCGTATGATAGGGTCGATTGGAAGTACCTTGAAGGTATCCTTTGGAAACTTGGTTTTGCAAACCAATGGATCATATGGGTTATGACTTGTGTTAAAACAGTTACATGTTCAATCCACTTTAATGATAACCTTTTGGATAAGTTTACGCCAACTAGAGGCCTCCGTCAGGGGGACCCTCTATCACAATACCTCTTTATTTGTAGGAGATGGTTTGTCAAGACTCCTACAACAAGAGATTGATGTAGGACAGATTAAAGAACTAAAGGTATGCCGACGAATCCTAGGTATATCACTTCTTCTCTTTGCTGATGACAACCTCCTATTTTTCGAGACAAATGAAGACAAAGCAAAAGAAGTTCAAATAGTTCTAAATAAGTATGAACAAGCCACATGGAAAATGCTTAGTCCGGGAAAGTGTTCTCTGGTCTTAGGAAACAAATGCACACAGGAGACAAGTAAGGTGGTGGCGTCCATATTGGTCGTACAAACAGTAGGCTTTTAGAAACAATATATTGGCCTCCCAGTACCTGAAGGACGAAGGAAATCTAGGAAGTTTTACCCAGTCAAGGACAAGATACAAAAGAAATTATCTGAATACTCTGAAAAACATTCTTCGAGTGGTGCTAATGATGTTCTAATAAAATCAGTCATACAGGCCATTACCACATACCCTATGAGTTTCTTTAAATTCTCTGAGGGTCTATGTGAGGAAATCATGAAACTAATGAGAGATTTTTGGTGGGGTGAAGAGAAGAAGGATGCATTGGATGAGCTGAAAAAAAGTTACAAGAAGAAAGGGGCAAGGCGGGATGGGCTTCCGAGATCCCCATCTCTTCAATCATGCACTACTAGGAAGACAAGCCTAGAGACTAATTGCATACCCCCGATAGCCTATGTGCGAGGGTCTTTAGAGCAAGGTATTATCCCTTGGGTTAAAGCCTTTCACAATGAAGTGTATCTTAGCACGTCATCATAGAAGAAATAAATGGTTAAGATACAACCTCTCCAATGCATTGTTTCTTAGTGGTGTCTCTACATTTAATGATTTAGAAGACATGCATGCATGTGATTGGACTAGCAATGTCTTTTACCTATGGTTGCGTGCAAGAGGTGTTTCTTAGCTAAGATACAGCCTCAATCTCTTTCCTCATTAACTATAGTGCCACATAAGCAAATTGCATAGGATACGGTGCTAAGAAACACCCATTGTGAAAGGCCTAATAGACACTGCTTTCATTAAAAACCCTTCCTCGAGTTGAAAAGGGATAATGTACAGGCTTGAACTCCTAAAAAAAGGTATCGTATGACATTGAAGATGGAAAGAAGGTGAGGATCTGGAGAGATAATTGGATTCCAAGGGGGACATGAAGATCACAACAAATGCAACAAACTCAAGTGTAATAAGAGTAGCAAGCCTTATTAATCAAGATGTCCACTCTTGGAAGGAGGACATGGTGAGAAAAAATTTTATGCCACAAGATGCATATGAAGTACTTAAAATCTGTCTCCCAAGCCATGAATTGGAGGATTTCGTATCATGAACGCAAGAAAAATATGGTATGTTTACTGTACGGAGTGCATATAATTTGGATCTCAATCTTCGATCCAATATGCCACCTATTCAAGTGGTAGCATCAATGGACATAGAAACTCATGGAAGATCATTTGGAATTCAAAGGTGTCGCTTAAGTTAAGATTTTTACATGTAGGCGGAAACTGGGTACCATGCCACCATGACCTGTACCAGAAAAAAAGCTTTCAGGGAAGGTCTAGCTGAACCTTGAAATTAACCACATGAAAATGATCTATTTTATACAGAAACGAGTGGGTGATTGTGTTCTTATAAAAATTAAACACAAAAATGAGGGAGAAGATGATGTTTATTTGGTGGAGAGCGTGGAATCACAGAAATAAAGCGATATTCAACAATGGTAAAGCATCCATTCAAAAATTTATCAGTTACTTAGAAAATTACTTAGTTAGCTTGCAGAATCTAGACAGAAAGGGAAAGCAAAAGTGGATCAAGATCAAGACGTAAATGATATGGCGCAAAAGAAGAAAGAAGGATAAGAGAGATCCTGGGAGAAACCTATCGCTGGATGGCTAAAGTGCAATGTTAATGCAAGTTTTATTTCTGAAGAGAAGAATGGTGCCTGGGGAGCGATCCTTCGTGACCACAATGATAAGATTCTGGTTTCGGCATGGGACACTATTACCCATTGTCAAACAACAGGGATGGGAGAAGCAATAGCATGCCTTCAAGGTCTAAAAATAGCGCATGCAATTTCCACCTCAAATTTAATCATTGAAATGGATTGTTCTTCTATTCTGGAGTTGTTCAAAGAGGACACCTGCGATCGGTCAGAAGTTTGTTTGATTGAGAAGGATTTCAATCTGCTGAAGCCTCCATAATTACTATCTCTAAAGTTAATAGATCTTGTAATAAGGTAACACATAGTATGTGCCAGTTAAGTCCCATTGTGTTGTGTGGTGATGTTTTATAAGGTGCGGTGCCGACCTGCGTGTCGAAAGTTGCCTTGAAGTATTGTAACCAAAACATTAATACTTGATTAATACACAACACATTTAAAAACTATGTCTGGCTATCTGAAATTGGAAGTCATCTCGTTTCTAGAGAGGGCTACCATGCTGTAGCACCCCGGTAAAACCACAACTAGAAAATCGCTTGGTGTTTCTGTTTTGTGTATCATCATTATCGCATGCTCATGTCATCATGCCACATTGCATTTGAGCATTGTCATGTCATCGTGCATGGTTTGCCTAAAACTATTTTTGAAAAGCCTACTTTATTTTCTAAATACCCTGCCTTTATTCAAATCCAAAACCCCGAGCCTCTTCCAGATATTTTGTTTTGGCTAAAAATAATTTACAAAAGGATTTAAAAAAAAAAATATAAAACTATTTTACCAGGGAGGCAGCCTAGCCCGTAGGCCAGGCCACCTACTACCCAGCAGATCAAACCCTAACCTAAATCCATCCAACCCTAACCCTAACCTAACCAGCGGCCGCCTGCATCTGACCCAGCCCGCACGCTGCGGTGCACCGACACGTACGCAATTAACGTGGTCTGCCGCTCGACACAACCTGTCCACCCCGCGTCACACACCATAGCCCGCCTGTGAGCTTGGCCCCACCAACCCCGCTCCTCCCGACCTCGCGACCCCGCCTTCCTTGATCGACTGCGATCCCCTCCGCCTCTCGTCCCTCCCCCCTCTAGGATTCGCCGTCTGCGTGGACGTCGTCGCCTCACCCTCTTCCCCGGAGCCCCGCCCGCCGAGTCCCTACAGCGCGCCGCGCGCCTCCAGGCTCGGTCGCCACCGCCGTGTACCACCTCGCCGGCCAGCACGTCCTCCGAATTCGCCTCAAGCTCGCCACCCGCCGGGTCCGTGACGCCCCTCCACGCTCGCATCTTCCTCCTTGGGCAACGCCGGCCCCTGTCCCCGATGCCCGTGCGTGTGCGCCCCTACCTCTGTCCCGAGTCGATGATGCCCTACTCTTCGATGCTCCGGCCGCGCGTCGCTGTTCGTCGGCCTCGACCTCTCCTCCTTGCACGCCTCCGTCCTCTGCAGGAGCCGCCGTCCCTGTCGCCAGAGCTCGCCGCCAAACCGCGGCCGCCTGCCCACTTCCGCAGGTGCTCCAGCTCGCCAACGCGTCACCGTCCTTCTTCCGCGTTCCCCCGTGCCTTGCAGCATCCCCAGGAGCCGTGGCTGCACCCCAGTTCGTTGCCTACCCCTACATGTCAAGGCCTCTGCTTCTCTGTCGGTACTAATCAACCCAACTTATTGTTGCCTTCGGTTGATTTTGATCCCGACGTAGTGGCTTGGTGCTGTATTATGTCCGCTCTAATGGATGTGCTCTGTTTGTGTGAAGTGTGGTCATGGATGTGAGATGGTGGTGCCACGCCTAAGCAATTCTTTTTTGTGCTGTTGTGATGTGATGATGCGAACCAAGACCACCAGCGCTAATCCGAGTTCACCCCGACAAGGATCTTCGACGCGGATCCGAACATCTTCGCTGGAAGCCAAGACCTTCTTGATGGAACCAACACCAAGACCGAACCCGACCCCTCCGAACCAAGACCTTCGCCCTAATGTGTGACCCTTTCCTAGCCCTATTTTCATAAATGTCATCTATATAAATTGCTGCATATTAAAATGCTCATGCTCGCATACATATTCATTTGTTTGGTGGTATTTAGTCAATTCACCTCATAATTAAATATGGAGCACATATACGGGCTATTCTTGTATTATACCGCCTCCATTTAAATTTGTGTAGCGAACCGATGCCATGTTTTGCCTTGTTAATGCAACATTTAAATTATGGGGTATCTAAACAACATAAACCATATAATTAATTGTCGGGACCCCGGTTTCGCTTAATATTGCCTAGTTGCATCGAATCGTTGCCATGTCATGCATCATACACGCATCATGCCTGTTCTTCTGCCGTAGTATTAAATAGTGCATTCGGTGTTTCTTTTATGCTTTGGTTCTTCGCGTTTTAGGCCGTTGAGTTGATGCGAGTATCGGCAAGTCCTTCGGATATGTACCTTCAGCAGTGTTTCCCAGGCGAGCATTCTCCCCCTTTCTACCTACTTTGCATTTATAGATCTTTACTTCCTCCTATTGATCTATTCCTATCTCTGTTGCGATGTTTTAGTTTCCGTGCACCCTTTATATTCCTTGCAGCCTCTATATTGCCTTGGACACATCCTATTGACTGTTGTTTGATAGATAGTCGGCCTTGCGAGTCGTAGTTACTTGCTCAGGTGCTGCTTCGTGTCATTGTTGTCCATCGTTGTTGGAAGGTTGGCGTATGTTTAATGGTAGAGATGATCATGAATTTCAATATAACTTGTCAATTAAAGTGTTGGCACTAGATATAACTAATGTAGAGGCATCGGTGGGTGATGTCTACGCACTTCTATTCTTGTAGACAGTTGTTGGGCCTCCAAGTGCAGAGGTTTGTAGAACAGTAGCAAGTTTTCCCTTAAGTGGATCACCCAAGGTTTATCGAACTCAGGGAGGAAGTGGTCAAAGGTATCCCCTCTCAAGCAACCCTGCAATCAAGATACAAGAAGTCTCTTGTGTCCCCAACACACCCAATACACTTGTTAGGTGTATAGGTGCACTAGTTCGGCGAAGAGATAGTGAAATACAAGTGGTATGGATAATTATAAGTGGTAACGGTGATAGAAAATAGCTTGATGGCGTGGAAAAGACTAAAGTAAAACTGAAATAAAGATAGAAGCAAGCAAACATGTAATAGATCTAATAGCAAACGGTGTTTCAGTGCTTAGAAAAAAGGCCTAGGGATCTTACTTTCACTAGTGAACACTCTCATATAAATATCTTCTCTTTATGATACTACTCTTAACTACTCTCCGGTTGGACACTCTAATCCATGATAGGGCTATAACAGCACTCCTCAAAGTCCACTTTCCCCATCTAGATAACCCTACACTGTCACCTTGAGCTCTATATGGTTCCAACAAACACCACAATTTCATAGAAACATCCAACTCCAAATATAACTCATAACAAGTATTTTAAATCTCTAGTCTAAGTGCCACCATGGTGTGCACACTGTCAACTTCACACACATGGGGAGAGCAGAGATCTATTAAAGCACTTGAGTGGCAAGGCAGATCTATAGATTACAAGCTCATGATCTCAATAAGATCATGCATAGAGAGAGATGAATACATAGGTACCGGTAGAACCCTTAGCCTCGAGAGAGAACTACTCCCTCCTCATCATGGGAATCAGTAACGGTGATGGAGATGGTGGTGAGATCGATGGAGATGGCTCTGGGGGCACTTCCCCGTCCTGGCAGGGTGCCAGAACATAGACTTTCTGTCCCACGAATCTCCCTCTCGGTGGTGGCGGCGCTGCGGAACTTTTCATGGCTGAAGGCTTGACGATTTTGGGTTTATGCATCGGGAGGCTTCTTATAGGCGAAGAGGCAAGGTCGGTGGGCGGCCAGAGGGCCCACACCACCTGGTGGCGCGGCCAGGGCTAGCCCGCGCCACCACATGGTGTGTCCACCCTATGACCCCTCTCCGTCTCGTCTTCTGGCTCCGTGAGTCTTTCGGTAAAATATCAATTTTGGCTTTTGTCCGGTCCAATTCTGAGAATATTGATTTTCTGACTTTCTGGAACCAAAAACAGCAGAAAACAGGCAACTGTCACTGTGTCTCTTATTAATAGGTTAGTCTAAGAAATCATATGAAAAGTACTCCAAAGTGTGGACAAAACACAAAAAGGTAGATAAAACCAAGCATGGAACATCAAAAATTATAGATACATTTGCAATGTATCAACATCCCCAAGCTTAACTCCTGCTCGTCCTCGAGTAGGTAAGTGATAAAAAGAAAGAATAATTTTTGAGGTGACATGCACCATCATAAACTTGATCAAAGTATTTGTAAAGCATCGAAAGCTGTGATCATGGTACTTCAATCATAACATGAAAGACAAAGTTCTAACAATAAGGCAAAGCAACTATGTTGCAACATGAAAAGGCACAAACAAAAGATTCATGAATAACAATGCTTTGCAAGACGTTTGTTTGTTTCACATAAAGAAAACATAGCATAATGGCATTCAGCTTGTCCCTCATAGAGTAGCAAATATAAATGCATATGATACCTTCAAAGTTCATAAGAGTGACTAGATACAAATAGTTTAAAACAAGTAATATCAAGTTATGCATCAATCAACAAGTCTTGGGACAATGCACATAGAACTAAGAATGGCCACTATGCTCTCAAAGTGAGTGCATAAAGATAGAGGTGGAGACTTGATACGTCCAAAACGTATCTACTTTCCCGAACACTTTTGCTATTGTTTCTCCTCTAAACTTGTGTGATTTGGATGCAACTAACACAGGCTGACGCTATTTTCAGCAGAATTGCCGTGGTGTCTACTTTTTGTGCAGAAAATCAACTTTCAGGAAAAATCCCAGAAAATATGCCAAAAATCCTATTTCACCCGAAGACTCCCGGAGCCAGAATATGAGACAGAGGGGGGCTGGGCCCAGGCCACACCACCTGGCCACGCGGGCAAGCCCAGGCCGTGCCACGGGGTGGTCTGGCCGCCCCAGACTCCCCCTCGGTCTCCCTCTTTGCCTATAGGTTGCCTTCTGACCTAAAAACTCGGAGGGGTGGGGGGGTCGACGTTTTTCCAGAAGGAGTTCCGCTCCGCCGCCACCACCAGATTCCACGAAACAGCACCAGAAACTCCGTTCTGGCACCCTGCCGAGACGGGGAATTGGAGGAGATCATCGCCATCATCATCACCATCGCTTCTCCATCGACCATCCATGTTTCCCCCATCTATGAGTGAGTAATCCCCTGCTGTAGGCTATGGGGGTGGTAGGGATTGGATGAGATCGTTCATGTAATGGCATCAGATTGTTAGGGCATGGTGCCTAGTATCTTTTATTAGCGCTTTATGACTTTGTTGCGACTTGTTATGCTTAATGCTTGTCACTAGGGCCCGAGTGCCATGATTTCAGATCTGAACATGTTATTGATTCATTATGATAGTATTGTTTATGGTCTTATCTGCAAGTTGTTTACACACGTTGTTGTCCGGAACCAATGGCCCCGAAGTGACAGAAATCGGGATAACCGGAGGGAATGGCTTTGATGTGAGGATCACATGTGTTCAAGGAGTGTTAATGCTTTCCTCTGGTGCTCTATTAAAAGGAGCACCTTAATTGCCAGTAGTTCGCTTGAGGCCCCGCTGCAAACGAGCTATCAGGACAAAAGATGTTGTGCAAGTTCTCATTGCGAGCACGTATGACTATATATGGAACACATGCCTAGGATTATCGAGTACTTGGATGCTTTATTTTATTTATCTGCAATTGCCCTATGTTCTGATTGCTATGTGAATTGTCTTGTCCATGCAACGCCCGTCCATCCATCCCTATGCCTACCACACTCGAATCCCACTATTTACTTCTATTGTTACTGCTGTCTTTACTTTACTGCTGCTGTTACTTTAATATTCCTACTACAAAACTGTTGCTACTGATAAACTGCTGTGAGAAAGATTGTTTCCAGGTGCAGCTGAATTGACAACTCAGTTGTTAAGGCTTATAAATATTCTTTGGCTCCCCTTGTGTTGAATCTTGGATTTCACTTCTCTCGAAAATACTGCGATACACCCCCTATACTTGTGGGTCATCAAGACTATTTTCTAGCGCCGTTCCCGGGGAGCATAGCTTTATTTATCAAGTTCACTTGGATTCTCTATTGTTCGCTGCTATCCATCCATCATGGGTAAGTCTCGTGATGGCAAGTTTCCTATTTTACCATCCACTACAAGAAGAGGTACGGTTCTGAACACCTCTATTGCTCTTGATTCACCATCTGTTATGAGTAAGCTCGTTACACCACCACATACACATGCTACACACACTACTACTACTGAATCTAAAACTTCTGATGCTTATGATGCTGCTTCTACTGTGCTCGATAAGAGTGGTTCATTAGGTCCTTTCCTAGATGCTACGATTGTTAGAACTATAGCTGGAAATACTGAAACTCCTAATGAAGACACTACTACACTTGTTAGTTCACCTGAGTCTAGTGAAAGTTATGATATTGAAGATGGTTATGTTGAGATGACCGATGAATTTATTAAAGAATGTAAAAACACCCATGATAGGAGCGCTGCTAAGAGTCTCCTTGAGAGGCGTACTATTAGACCCAAATTGTCTCCTATTGCTAAGTTTGCTGCTTCTCCCATAAACATTATAGATAAAGATTATGATTACTCTCTCGATCTATCTTACATAGCTATTGTTGAGAAAGAACCTTTTTGTGGGACTAAGAATGAAAGTGCGGTAGCACATATGAATGAACTTTCTACCATGAGTGGCTTGTTTTCTGATGATATTAAGATGCGTACTTACTTTGTTGCTAAGATTTCCCCTTTTCACTGAAAGGAGAAGCTAAAACTTGGTTTAGTAATTTACCTCCTGGATCTATTGATAGCCCTGATTGCTTGATTAGTACTTTCCTGCAGAAATATTTTCCTCCTAGTGCTAGACATGCTATTTTGTAGGAACTTTTTGATTTTAAACAGGGAGAAAAAGAGGTATTGCCCAAATCTTGGGCAAGGTTTTGTGCTTTGATTCATGCACAGGATGGAAGTCCATTACCTAAGAATGAGCTCCTTGATATATTTTATAATGGACTAACTGAAGAATCTAGGACATACCTAGATAGTTGTGCTGATTGTGTTTTCAGGAATAGGACTCCTAAGGAAGCTGAGAAATTAATGGCTAAAATAAGTAAGAACTATGAAGATTGGACTCCTCCTAAACAAGCTATACCTGAAGTAATTGTACCTGAACCTACTATACCAGTTCCTATTCCAACATCAAAGAAGAGGGGAGTTATTGAATTAAATGATGAAGTGCTGAAGGAAGCTAAGAAATGTCTTAAGGAGAAGGGAATTAAAGCTGCAGATGTCAAGAATTTACCTCCTATAGAAGAACTATGTAAGCCTATTCCCTACTCACCCACTATTGAGGTACACTCTCTCCAACACTTTGATGAAGGTGATATCCCTTACTCTAAACCTCTTGATCAATGCTTAGAAGAATTTGATATCTTTATTGTTAAGCAAGATAATTTTAATAAAAGGGTGCAAAATCATCTAATGGAAAGCACTAGAGCTATTGTTGAATTGAAAGATATTGTGGAAGAACCTCTAATGATGTTAAAATGACTGTTAAACACTTTCGAATGGTTCAAACTCAAATAGATCAACTCATTAAAGTGCAGAAAGACTTGCTAATTAATGCTGCTAAAGAAAAATATTCTTATGAAATTAGAACTAGAAGTGGAGCTGCTACCTTGGATCCTCTTTATCCTGAGGGGCATCCTAAAAGAATTGAGCAGGATTCTCAACAAGCATAAAATAGTGGCTCTACTCGTAAGAAAAGGAAAAAGAAACATAAAACTATTGTAGAACCCTCTGAACCTGCTATAGATCCTAATAGTATATCTATTTCTGATGCTGAAACTAAAAGTGGTAATGAAGAAAATGAAGTTCCTAATGAAGAAAAAGTTGAAGAAGAACCTGAAAACCACACTAAGAATACTAAATACAATAAAGAAGATTTTATTGCTAAGAAACATGGTAGTGAAAGAGAACATTGGATCCAAAAACATATGCCTTTTCCCTGATAAGAAACACAAGTCAAAGGAAGATGAACACTATAATAAGTTTTGTGAGTGGATGAAACCTTTATTCTTGCAAATTCCTTTGACTGATGCTATTAAATTGCCTCCTTACTCAAAGTATATGAAGGATATTGTCTCGAATAAAAGGAAGATCCTAATGAAGAAATTTCTACTTTGCTTGCTAATTATTCCTTTAATGGTAAGGTTCCTAAGAAACTTGGAGACCCAGGGATTCCAAATATCCCTTGCTCTATTAAGAACAGTTATGTTAGAACCGCCTTGTGTGATTTGGGAGCTGGAGTTAGTGTTATGCCTTTCTCTCTCTATAAGAGGCTTCAACTAGAAAAATTAATACCAACTGATATATCTTTGCAAATGGCTGATAAATCTACCACTATTCCTGTGGGTATATGTGAGGATGTACCTGTTCAAGTGGCTCATAATTGCTTGATATTAATTGATTTGTTGTGCTTGAAATGCCTGAAGATGATAATATCTCTATTATTCTTGGGAGACCTTTTCTTAATACTACAGGAGCTGTTATTAATTGTAATCAAGGAAATGTGACTTTCAATGTTAATGACAAGGAACATACTATCTATTTCCCCAAGAAGATTGAAAGGAATTATGGTTTGAATTCAATTGAACATGCTGAGGGCATTCAAGTTGGAGAAATATATTGTCCCATACCAAAAGAAAAAATTGAAACTATTATGATTGGGACCATTGCTATCAAGGTTGAGGTAACATAATCATTAGTGGAATACAAAGTTTTGTCTCATATGAAATTGTTTTGGTAACAAGACCTGATCAACCTTGTTAACAAAAGGATTTCGTTGAACAAAACAATGTTTTCACTATGATTATCTCCGTTTACTTCTATTGCTATCCATTTTAGTTTTTGTTTTTGTTTAGTTTTCTTTGTTGTTAGTTGCTTGCATGTTAGAGTGTCTTAGAACTTCTGTAGTTCTAGCCTTGTTTTGTCATTGCATCATTTTTCAAGAAAAAATCTGTCTATCAGAAAATCATTCTTCTATGCCTAAAAATTGCCCAAAAATAAAGTGTCTCGAAAAATTCCAGAAAATTCATATTAAATTTTTACATGAAAAAAGGTGCAGAGGAGTGCCTGGGAGGTTCCAGGGGGACCCACCAGGCAAGCTCACCACCTGGTGGCGCGGCCTGCCCTGGGTGGCGCCATGCCATGGTGTGGGCCACCCCTGGCCCTCCACTAACTCTCTCACCTGCCACTTTCTTCTCTCTCCCGAGTATGCTCCAGTTCATTGCTCAAAATCGCGTTCTTGCTGTGCTTGATCTCGATTTTTTCGATCTCCTTGCTCAGCCCATCTTTGTTGCTAAAATTTGGAGCACTTGTTCTCTGGTATGTGACTCATCCCCTTGTCCAAGTAGATTTGTGTTTAGTGGATTATATCTTGAGTATTTTGCTGCTGTAGGTGACAGGTTATGAGGGCTTGTAAGCTTGTTTGATGCTTAGATTTATAGTTTTGATGCATGTTTAGGCCTCTTACAAGTCCCTATGAGTAGTATCCTTCATTATATTTACTTTGCAAACACTTGTTTAATAGGTGTTTAAATTTCAGAATAGAAGATGAACGAGCATCAACTAAACCAACATGAACTATGGGTGACTGAGGTCATGAAGGTCCACCGGGAGGAGGAAGTTTTTCCTTCCATTTATCCATGCTCTAAGTTCATGAGAGCTGCAGGAATTCTCTAAGATTTCCACACTTTGGTTTCTAATGCAAGGTTGGAGCACTTTTTGGAAGATGAACCTTGTCAATTTGTGAAGCTAACCATGTCTGTGGTGCAGGACTTTCAATTTAGTCACTCTTTGCCTAACCCCATGGTCCACTACAAAATTTACAATATTGTTGTCGACCTTTCTCTTGATGAATTTTGTGCAGCTATTAAGGCACCTCAATGGGGATCATGTAGAAGGATTAAGGAGCGACCTAAACCACTCATGGATTTATACACAGAAATTTGCCAAGGGAGCAGCTTCTCAAAGGAGAATGGAAAAATCCATAACATTCATCTTCCCTCCATTCGTTACTTTGCCTACTTTGTTGCCAAGTGTGTTCTTGCTAGGAAAACTGCTAATAAGTTATCTTCATATGATCTATCATTTATCTCTGCTGCTCTTAAACAACATAGGTCTTACAACAAAGGTGCTTTGATAGCTTTCCATCTTGCTGCTAACCATGAGAAAGGTGGAATTTGTGGAGGCCTCATTGCTTCTCGTTTACTAGCATTGCATGGGTTAGTGCCTCATCATTTAGACCTACAGTTCCCCATAGAAAGGCTTGATTTTAACTCCATGATACAGCATAAATTTGTTTCCTCATGGGCTAGTTTGAATGAGTTATCCTATGAAATAACCTTTCTCAAAGCTGGTTGGAGAAAGAGGAAGTCCGAGCGTGTTGTTCTTTTGCCTGCACCTATTTTGTTTAACCTTGATAACAGGGAAGGATGGTCCCTCACTGAGGAGGAGCTTGACACGTACTTGGGAGAGCTCTACCAACAGGAGCAGGACACTAGAAGGGAGGTCACGGATGATTCGGTCCAGCCCTCGAATGAGGGAGAGTCTTCATATCAGCAGCCTGCTTATGATTGGGGAGCTTCTTATTCCTCCCACGGGCCCAACTACGACCATTCTTATCATGATCCTCCTGCTTAGAACCCTTACCCTTATTTGGATTGATACCCACTTAGGCTAAAAGCCTAAGCTCGGGGGGAGGTACGCCGACACCGCACTCATCTCCATATCATGTTGCGTCGGTACTTTGTATATTTATGTTTCGTTCTCTTTTTAGTTTTTCGTTCTTTCTTTGCTTTTGCTTTCTAAAACACAAAAATACCAAAAAAAAATCTGTTGTTTCTCTTTGGTTTGCTTCTTCTTTTTGCCTTGGTTTGTTTTTCCCTTTTTGCTTTGTTTGAACTATTCGAAGAACCCAAAAAGATTTTGCTTTGCTTGTTTTTCCTCTTTGGTTCTTGTTTTAAAAATCGAAAACAACAAAAATATTTGTCGTTCTTCTTTGGCTTTGTGAGTTTGTTGCAGGGTTCATCAGTCCTCAGTGGATATTGGTTTCATATTATTATTCAAGCCACACAAGTGAAGAGCAATAATGTGGATTAATGACAACTTGAGGCGTGGTAAAAGGCTGGTAACGAACTCTATTTGTTTCATTTTTGTACATATACTCATCATTGTGGGCATGCTTAGGCCGTTCGTGTACGGTGTATGTTATCTTTGTATGCTTAGTAGTTCTTGCTTTCGTATGATTAGTTCCAGCTTGCTAATAGTTTGTAGCTTGTCTTATGAATGTTTGCTTGCATTACTCTATTCATAACTTGGTATGACACCGTGGTATCCTTGATACGTCCATTTTGGATCACTATTCTATGTCTTAATTCACTATTATTCATTGATATATTTCATATTGAGAGGTGATACTTATGTTATTTCATCTATTTTTGCATGGTTGATGACTTTTGGAGCATGGACCGCTGCAGTCAGGATTCTGATGGAAAATGTGCTGTTTGGAGGCAAAATTCACGAAGATCAGAAAATCCGGGAAAATATACGGAAAATACTATTTTTCCAGAAGACTAAGGATGCCAGAAGACGGAGTGGAGATGGGCCACAGGGGGCCCACACCACCCCATGGCGCGGGCAGGCCTAGGCCGCGCCAGGAGGTGGTGTGGCCACCCTGGCCCACTCCAGCCTCTCCGCTCTGGCGTATATCAACCTCCCGAAACCCTAAGACTCGAGGAGCGATCACAGAAAGATTCCACCGCCTCTGCGGGGCGGAGAACACCGAGAGAGAAACATCTCTCCGGCAGACAGATTTCTGTCGGGGGAATTCCTTCCTGGAGAGGGGAGATCGTCGCCATCAAAACCACCATCAAGTTGGACTTCATCGGGATCATCATCATCATCACCACCACCACCATCACCATCACCATCAGCACCCTCATCACCATCTCCATATTGCTGTAACAATTGAGTTGGATCTTGCATTAGTTCATAGGGGAAACTTTCCCGGTGTTGATTACTCCTTGTAGTTGATGCTATTGAGTGAACCATTGAATTATTGTTTATGTTCAGATTGTTATACATCATTATTCCATCTCTTATCATGATCCATATGATGTCTTGTGAGTAGTTCGTTTTGTTCTTGAGGACATGGGAGAAGTCTTGTTGTTAGTAGTGGAGTTGCGTTGAGAAAGATTCAATAGATTGTTATTTAAGTTGTGGTGTACTTCTTCTAGTGGTGTCATGTGAATGTCGACTATATGACACTTCACCTATATGGGCCTAGGGGAATGCATTGTGTATTTGGCTACTAATCGTAGGGGTTGCCAGAGTGACAGAAACCTGAACCTCCGTTAGGAAACCATTGCACAAGGGACGTAAGGGTCTTAGAGTTTAAAGTTGTGGTTAGGTTTCTACCTTAATTACTTTCTTGTACTTACGGATATTTGCAAGGGGTATAATCACAAGTATGTATTAGTCTTGGATGGGGCGGTACATTAGCACAGGTTCACCCACACAATACTTAGCAAGCTAAAGAAGATTAATCAGCTATATGAAGCGAAAGCACTTGACAGTCTTCCCACGTGTCCTCGAGAACGTTTGGTCATCTCAAGTAATACAACCGGCTTATCCTTTGCTGCATAAAGGATTGGGCCACTTGCTGCATTTATTCCTACTGTCTTTTATTTACTCGTACTTTGTTTACTTGCTTTATCAAAAACCCCTAAAAATCCGTTTGCTAAGTATTTGCAGAGAATTCCTGATCCATACCACTAGCCAACACCTTCTTCTCCTCGTTGGGTTCGACACTCTTACTTATCGAAAATACTGTGATACACCCCCTATACTTGTGGGTCATCAAGACTATTTTCTGGCGCCGTTGCCGGGGAGTGAAGCGCTATTGGAAAGTGGAACTAGTAAAGGAAACTTCTACTATGAGTATTGTTTACTTCTGTTAGTTGCTTTATTTTCGTTATGGATAATTCGCTGAGTTTCTTATTTGGTAATGCTACTACCACTGCTAAGGTAGTAGATAAGCCACCACCTGCTGAGAATGATGTTTTCAAAATACCTACAAGAATTATTGATCGTGTTATGGATAACTACTATGTTGGGGATGGAACTGTCCATCCCGGTGATCATTTACTCTTTATACACGAATTATGCGGGTTGTTCAAGTGTGCAGGTATTACTACAGATCAAGTTAAGAAGAAGTTATTTTTATTATCGCTGAAAGGAAGAGCTGAGGAATGGTATAAGCTGCTGAACAATGGTCAAGCTCTGGAATGGGAGGAAATAGTGCCTCTCTTTTATTCAAAGTTTTATCCTCCTAGTGAGATTCATAAAGATCGAAATCAAATATACAACTTTTGGCCTCTTGATGGAAAGAGTACAGCTCAAGCTTGGGGGAGATTGAAGTTACTAATGCTCAAATGTCCGATTCATGAGCTCCCCAACAATATTATTATCAATAACTTTTATGCAAGGCTCCCTCTACATGATAAAGATTTATTGGATGCTTCTTGTGCTGGATCATTCACTCGCATGGAAGAAGAAGCTAAATGGGATCTTCTGGACCGTATTCAAGACAATGCTGAAGCTTGGGAGAACGACAAAGGTAGAAAGTCAGGTATAAATTATGATTATGAATGCATTGAATCTTTTATGGGAACTGATGACTTTCAAAATATTAAAAATGCTTATGGTTTAGACTCTCAAGCTATTGCTTCTTATTTTAAGGCTTTTGCTTCCTATATTGAAGTGCCTAAAAAGAAGTGGAATAAGTATCATGAACCTTATAAAGATAGTGCTAAGAGTGTTCCTGCAAGAAATACTGAAGTTTATACTGTTAATCATGTTTTACCTGAACATTACATGGAGAAAATCCCTTTCCCAGTCAAGGTAAAGGAACATTCTATGATAGCTAGTATGGTTAATGAAAGTACAAGTAAAGCTGTTGAACCTGATAAACAAAAGGTTGATGAACCTATTATAGCAAATGTGAAAGACTTTGTCACTAAATATGAAAAGGAGGGACACACTATCCTTTGTAAGGATACCTCTAATATTGTTTCACATAGTAGTGTTATGAGAGCTAGTATTCCTGTGTTTTCTGTCAGAATAAGTGATCATTGCTACGATGGTCCTTGTTATAGATATATTGTTAAGTTTATGCATGATACTGAAAGTTACTATGAGAGAGGGAAAAGTGTTCTTATGCATCTCAATAATATCAAGTTTCCTCGTTTTATGCTGAAAGTTTTTATGTTGCACCTCTTTTGCCTTCTTATGCAAGTTGCCTTTGGTTTCAACAACTTGTTTGTTTACAAAATCCCCTTGCATAGGAAGTGGGTTAGACTTAAATGTGTGTGTGTGTGTTTGCTTCTCTGTGCTCTCTTTCACTTCAATTCATATTCCTATGAGAGCTTCTTCAAAATTATCATGCCCATCTTAATGGCTATAAAGAAAGAACTTTTTGGGAGACAACCCAATTTGTTTTTGCTTTCAGATTGTTTTTGTTTCTTTGAGTCTTGGAAGTTATTACTTCGGTAATAACCGCTCCTTATCCGTTTTGTTTGGTTTTTGTGTCAAGATCAACCTCTAATAAGAGAGAAGTAATATTTGGGGAAGTTGCTGTCCCGAAACAGATCTTTGTGCTTCACCGTAAAAATTCGTGAGAGATCTCTGTATGTTTGATTGAGCTGTAAGTTTTTGTGCTTCTGCCCCAGGTTGTTATTTAAATTTGGTTAGTTTTGCACTTTTTGATTTGAGCAACAGAAGATTTTTGAAAAAATTGATCTTTACCTGCTGGTCTGTTTTGACAGATTTTGCCACTCTTGCATTTGCTTCTTTATTCGATTTCCTTTTTTAATTCTTTTTGGGTCTTCGAAAGGAGTTGCTACAGTAGCTTATGTTTTGATGGTTTTCAGTTGAAGTTGGACTCAAAAGGTTTTATCACTTCACTTATACTAATGTTGCTAATGAGAATTGTGTGAAGTTTTGTGTGAAAGAAATTTTCAGGAAGTGGAGACAATGGTGTAATAAGGAAGAGAAGGGTTTTATGACTCAAGTAATAAGTGTATGAAGATGAAGATATCAATGATATTCAAGATATGACTCCGGAAGAATCTACTAGATACCAAATTCAGAGACCTGCAGAGTCTGTTTTCAAATAGGTAATAGTTCTGGTAAGAAAAGTTCCGCGAAAATACGATCCAACTATGTTTTTGCAGTTTTCAGTCAATAAGGAAAGTTCTGGCGAAAAGGAAGGCAGGAGCCAGGGTGGCTCACACCACCCTGTGGCGTGGGCCCACCCCTGGCCGTGCCACCAGGTGGTGAGTCCACCCCGGACTCCGCCTCCGACTCGTTTTCTCCCAGTACCTTCCTTTTAATATGAAACTTCGTAATATATAACCCCCCCAGATCTTCCAAGGTTCGTATATCGTGTTTTCGTCATGTTTTTGTTTCGATCTGTTTCTGCCAGGACATACTCTTTGAAGGCTTAGAATCACAATGGCGTCTGCCAAGGATAAAGGGAAGGAGCCCATGGAGGAAGACCTCCAAGACCTCGGGAAGGAGAAGGAGATCAAGAGTGAAGGTGAAGAGGAGCAAGGCCAACATCTGCATACCGGCACTACCATTACAAGCATTGGAGTGGTGGCAAACCTAGCCATTGGAAGGAAGCGTCCTCATCACCGTTCAGATCCCTGGTCACTTCCTCCATGCACCAAGAATCCTTTCCATACCCTTATCCATGAGCATCAATACCAGAATATGCCCAAGGGGAAATTACCATCCAATTGGGATTTGCCTCGTTCTAGCCATGCAGGAAAAGAAGACTTTAAGGAGGAAGAGTGGGGAAAGAATAGCAAGAGCTGGAATTCTCAACATGACGTGATCATGAGCCGCATTGAGCAAAACTCACAGCTGATTCGTAATCTCACTTTCGAGATTGAGGACTTGGGGAAACTGATCAGAGAGCTCATCGAGAGGATACCACCACCACCTAAGGAGTAATTCGTCATCAGGTTTGGCATCCCCTTGGTTTGTTCCAACCTTGGGGGAATGCCGCGGTATCACATCACTATCTTCTATCTTTTTACCTTTTTAGTAGAGTCATATCATGAATAGAGGTGTTATTATGTAGTATGGTTTGCATTATGGAAGTGTCCCCTCTCTCGTTAGATGTGTATCCCTTGGTGTGAGTTGCCGTTATGGAATATTAATGAGAAGTTCTATCATTCACTCTTTTGCAATAGCTTATATTAGTTTTCAATTTGTGGTTATATGATTGATCTTGTTGTTAGTATTGGTATCACTTTGGGATCATTGAGTTAATTTAGTTAGTTTTGGCAAACCTGGCTCGGTCAGTAGCAACACTATTTTTGAGAGTTGAATGAAAAAGATAAAGGTACTCTAAAGAAAAATTATTTCATCGTCTTTCTTTCTTGTTTTGCTCATAGGTTTAGTATTCTCTAGTTAAGATCTTTTGTGCTTCCAAGGAAGATTGCATGTTTGTCTTTATCACTTGTATGTTTGTTTGTTTCCTTCAACTCTTGTACTTGCTACCCAACCTTGCTAGCCAAAAAACATCTTGAGAGGGAATTCTTCTCGTGCATCCACCTCCTTTAAACCAAAACCTTTGCCATTTGTGTCCACCATACCTACCTAGTAGCATTATTGCTATTCCAAGTAAATTCTTGTTTTATCTACCTCCCAAATTAAACTTGTTATGTGAAAATTAGTGATTAAAGCTCTCACGAACCTGATGGAACACTTTACTTTCTTGCACTTAATGAACTTGAACCATTGTGCTCACCTATGTTGGGTATATGCTTGCGCTTTGTAAGTTGTGGATTAGCAGAACCATGCTGTCATGGGGAACGCTTTCAACATTGCACTGGTACTTTGTACCAAGTTGATATCATGTTCTTTTGTCTATGGATGTTGTCGGTGTGAAATGAAAGGGGAGCTTGTAAGTCTATGGAGTTATGCATGTGTGTTAGAGAAACGTCTGGGCCGCTGGTCTAATCCATGCTAACATGGTGGAAACCTGCAGCGTAACCATAACGAGTATCTATGAAGAATTCTTCTTATAAAAAAAGAGATAGAGATTGAGAAAAAAAGAGAAAAGAAAAAAAGAGATATTATGAAAAGAGGAAAGAGAGAAAAAAAGCACCATATTCCCATGGTAAATAAGAAGATTGCTGAGATACTTGTTGTCTGCTTGCCTTGTCATTTTGATATGGGTATTCTTCCGTATCATCGGGCAAGGGGTACCCCATTGGCGGTTCTCAATGATACACATATGCTTACAATGACAAGAACTTACCGGTGACTAAACTTGAGTAGCATGAGGAATGGCCCTCGTATTCAAGGGACATGAGATTCTCAACTTACAACTTGTCAATGCATATCCTCATATTTGATCACTTTAACCTTAATCACCTAAAGATGCCTATGATAGGGGCAATGAGAGCTGAAAGCTAGTAAGTATCATAATTTTTGGGAGCTCTTTATGAGACTTGCAATCCCTGCTTCCCTCTTTGAAGGGCCCTTTCTTTTACTTTGTAGTTGAGTCAGTAAACCTACTTCCTCTCTATCTCAGCAAGTATTTTGAGTTGTTGTGTTTCATTCATTCATATGATGATTTATTCAATCATGTTTCTTATGTTCCTTGTTTTGCACATTGCTCTTATCTTGATGTTTACTACTTTGAAAGCTTTCATTGAAAACCAGTTATTTGTGAACTCCAGCAAATTATCAACTATTCTTCGACCAAGAGCTAAGTTTGCCATTACCAATTATGATTCACTTTATGTATCTTGATTGTGTTTCCTTTACTCGTTACAAGTTGAGTTATATAATAGTGAGTTGTCTTCTATTATGATCTATGTATTGATGAATGTGATGCTTCTTGTCCGTATTCTTTTATCGACTCTTCACTCCATAAACCTGAGGCCATGTTTATTGAGCTCAGTTTCGCTTGGAGACAAGCGCAGTCTAAGCTTGGGGGGCGTCCATTTTGCATCACTATTCTATGTCTTAATTCACTATTATTCATTGATATATTTCATATTGAGAGGTGATACTTATGTTATTTCATCTATTTTTGCATGGTTGATGACTTTTGGAGCATGGACCGCCGCGATCGGATTCGATGGAAAATGTCTTTGTTTGGAGGCAAAATTTCGAAGATCAGAAAATCCGGGAAAATATACGGAAAATCCTATTTTTCCAGAAGACTAAGGATGCCAGAAGACGGAGTGGAGATGGGCCACAGGGGGCCCACACCACCCCATGGCGCGGGCAGGCCTAGGCCACGCCAGGAGGTGGTGTGGCCACCCTGGCCCACTCCAGCCTCTCCCCTCTGGCGTATATCAACCTCCCGAAACCCTAAGACTCGGGGAGCGACCACAGAAAGATTCCGCCGCCTCTGCGGAAAACACCGAGAGAAAGATCTCTCGTGACGATTCTGCCGAGGGAATTCCTTCCCGGAGAGGGGAGATCGTCGCCATCAACACCACCATCAAGCTGGACTTCATCGGGATCATCATCATCATCACCACCATCATCACCATCAGCACCCTCATCACCATCTCCATATTGCTGTAACAATTGAGTTGGATCTTGCATTAGTTCATAGGGGAAACTTTCCCGGTGTTGATTACTCCTTGTAGTTGATGCTATTGAGTGAACCATTGAATTATTGTTTATGTTCAATTGTTATACATCATTATTCCATCTCTTATCATGATCCATATGATGTCTTGTGAGTAGTTCGTTTTGTTCTTGAGGACATGGGAGAAGTCTTGTTGTTAGTAGTGGAGTTGCGTTGAGAAAGATTCAATAGATTGTTATTTAAGTTGTGGTGTACTTCTTCTAGTGGTGTCATGTGAATGTCGGCTACATGACACTTCACCTATATGGGCCTAGGGGAATGCATTGTGTATTTGGCTACTAATCGTAGGGGTTGCCGGAGTGACAGAAACCTAAACCTCCGTTAGGAAACCATTGCACAAGGGACGTAAGGGTCTTAGAGTTTAAAGTTGTGGTTAGGTTTCTACCTTAATTACTTTCTTGTACTTACGGATGTTTGCAAGGGGTATAATCACAAGTATGTATTAGTCTTGGATGGGGCGGTACATTAGCACAGGTTCACCCACACAACACTTAGCAAGCTAAAGAAGATTAATCAGCTATATGAAGCGAAAGCACTTGACAGTCTTCCCATGTGTCCTCGAGAACGTTTGGTCATCTTAAGTAATACAACCGGCTTGTCCTTTGCTGCATAAAGGATTAGGCCACTTGCTGCATTTATTCCTACTGTCTTTTATTTACTCGTACTTTGTTTACTTGCTTTATCAAAAACCCCTAAAAATGCGTTTGCTAAGTATTTGCAGAGAATTCCTGATCCATACCACTAGCCAGCACCTTCTGCTCCTCGTTGGGTTCGACACTCTTACTTATCGAAAATACTGCGATACACCCCCTATACTTGTGGGTCATCAATCCTCCTCTGAATGTTTCATTTGAATTGACTTGGCACATGCTCACGCATGCATATGACTGAAATAATGAGTTAAGCCTCGATGAATTATTTTTCCTTGAGGATCTTGAATCACTTTCATGCCATGATTAGTCCTGTTTTGTTGCAAGCATGATTATGACAGCTATTGCTCTCTCGTTTGTCGCTCCCTTACTATTGCTAGCCTTCACTCTCACTGAGTATTTTACTCATGTTTCCAACTCCCTTAAACCAAATATTGCCAAAGTGTCCACCATATCTACCTATTAGCATCATTTGCTATTTCCGTGCATATTCAATATGCCTTGTTTTCTTCCGAATAAAATGTTTGCTTGTTATGAGAAAGTTAGTTAGTAAAGCTCCCACGAACTTGATGGCACACTTTATTTTCTGCACTTAATAAACCTGAACCATTGTGACTGTCCATGAAAGTTATATGCTTGCAAATTATAGGCTGGGGATTAGCAGAACCGTGATGTCACGGGGAACGCTTTCAACACTTGTAAATATATACCTAGTTGATACCATGCTCTTTTGTTTGCGGATGCCGTCGGTGTGAAATAAAAGGGGAGCTTGTAAGTCCATGGAGTTATGTATATTTGTTAGAGAAAATCCTGGGCCGCTGGACTAATCCATGCTAACATGGTGGAAACCTGCAGCGTAACCATAATGATATCTATGAAGCATTCTTCTTACAAAAAAAGAGAGATAGCTATTGAGAAAAAGAAAATAAAGAGATTTATGAAAAGAGGAAAGAGAGAAAAAAACACCATTTTCCCATGGTAAATAAGAAGATTGCTGAGATACTCATTGTCTGCTTGCCTTGTCATTTTGATATGGGGATTCTTCCATATCATCGGGCAAGGGGTACCCCGTTAGCGGTTCTCTATGATACGCACATATTTACGATGACAAGAACTTACCGGTAACTAAAGTTGAGTAGCATGAGGAGCGGCCCTCGTACTCAAGGGACATGGGATTTTCAGTTTATAGTCTGTCAAGCATATAAATCAGATTGGACCTCACTTTCACCTTAACCACATTAAAGATGCTTATGATAGGGGCAATGAGAGCTCAAAGCTAATGAGTACCATACTTTCAGCATTTGGAAGCTTTTCAAACTATTCAAAACCTTTTTCTTTTACTTATTGAGTCTCCATATATTCTTTGAGCACCTTCTTGAGAGCATAGTTGTCATTGTTTGTGTTTGTCTCATTACTAGATTATTTGTGTTATGACTTTGTTGCTTGTATCTTTGACATCTTTACTTCTAGTCTTCACTTGGATTTAAGAGGTGCCTTGGCATTCATAATCAAAGGCAAGCGATATACCACTCTATCATACCTTGTTATGAGCATTGTAATGTTGCTTATGTTTATGCTTCATGCTACTTATTATTTTTGAGTTGGAATATCTTCATAGCTTGCAATGACTATTAAGTAGACTCAGTAGCATACTCTTTATTATGAATTGCCTAAGTAGTTGATCACATGCTGAGAATATATACATCATATGAAGCAAGTGTGTTCGTGAAAGTTCTTTTATCGCACTCAGTTTTCAACTGAATTGCTTGAGGACAAGCAATAAGCTAAGCTTGGGGGAGTTGATACGTCCAAAATGTATCTACATTCCCGAACACTTTTGCTATTGTTTCTCCTCTAAACTTGTGTGATTTGGATGCAACTAACCCGGACTGACGCTGTTTTCAGCAGAATTGCCCTGGTGTTTACTTTTTGTCCAGAAAATCAACTTTCAGGAAAAATCCCGGAAAATATGCCGAAAATCCTATTTCACCAGAAGACTCCCGGAGCCAGAATACGAGATGGAGGGGGCTGGGCCCAGGCCACACCACTGCACGGCAGCCAGGCAAGCCAGTAGCGCCAATGGGTGTCCAGTGATACATTGCAAATGTATCTATAATTTTTGATGTCCCATGCTTGGTTTTATGTACTTTCTTGTGTTTTGTTCCAACTTTGGAGTACTTTTCATATGATTTCTTGGACTAACCTATTAACAAGATGCCACAGTGCCAGTTGCCTGTTTTCTGCTGTTTTTGGTTCCAGGAAGTCAGAAAATGAATATTCTCATAATTGGACGGGACAAAAGCCAAAGTTACTATTTTCTCAGAAGACTCACGGAGCCAGAAGGAGAGTCGGAGAGGGGCCACGGGGTGGCCACACCACCCCTAGGCGTGGGCAACCCTAGGCCACGCTAGGGCATGGTGTGGGCCCCCTGGCCGCCCACCGACCTTGCCTCTTCGCCTATAAGAAGCCTCCCGATACCAAAACCCTAGACCGTCAATCAGAAATCCATGAAAAGTTCCACAGCGCCGCCGCCACCAAAGGGGAGATTCGGGGGACAGAAAGTCTCTGTTCCGGCACCCTGCTAGGACGGGGAAGTGACCCCGGAGCCATCTCCATCGATCTTCACCGCCATCTCCATTCCCATTGCTGATTCCCATGATGAGGAGGGAGTAGTTCTCTCTCGAGGCTAAGGGTTCTACCGGTAGCTATGTGTTCATCTCTCTCTCTATGCATGATCATATTGTGATCATGAGCTTTGTAATCCAGTAGATCTACTTTGCTACTCAAGTGCTTTAATAGATCTCTGCTCTCCCTATGTGTGTGAAAGTGACAGCGTGCACACCATGGTGGCACTTAGGCTAGAGATTACAAATACTTGTTATGAGTTATATTTGGAGTTGGATGTTTCTATGAAATTGTGGTGTTTGTTGGACTCATCTAGTACTCAAGGTGACAGTGTGGGGGTTTTCTAGATGGGAAAGGCTTACTTTGAGGTGTGCTGTTATAGCCCTACCATGGATTAGAGTGTCCAACCGGAGAGTAGTCCAGCGTAGTATCATAACGAAGAATATATTTATATGAGAGTGTTCACTAGTGAAAGTATGATCCCTAGGCCTTGTTTCTTAGCATTGATACACCATTTGCAATTAGATCTGTTACATGTTTGCTTGCTTCTATCTTTATTTCAGTTTGCCTTTAGTCTTTTCCACGCCTTCAAGCTATTTTGTATCACCGTTACCACTTATAATTATCCATACCACTTGTATTTCACTATCTCTTCGCTGAACTAGTGCACCTATACACCTGACAAGTGCATTGTGTGTGTTGGGGACACAAGAGACTTCTTGTATCTTGATTGCAGGGTTGCTTGAGAGGGGATACCTTTGACCACTTCCTCCCTGAGTTCGATAAACCTTGGGTGATCCACTTAAGGGAAAACTTGCTGCTGTTCTACAAACCTTTGCACTTGGAGGCCCAACAACTGTCTACAAGAATATTGTTATTAACAATTTCTATGCAAGGCTTTCAGGACATTACAAGGACTATCTAGATACTTGTTTAGAGGGATCCTTCACAAGTAAGGAGGTCAAAGCTAAGTGGGATCTTCTTGAAACAATTCAAAGTGATACCGAAGATTGGGATAACAACAAAGGTAAAGAACCAGGTATAAACTATGAGTATGATTGCATTAAGTCTTTTGCTGAAACTATTGATTTTCAAGAGCTTAGTGCTAAATATGGTCTTGATCCTCAAATTCTTATTGGTTGTTTTAGATCCTTTGCTTCTCATATTAATGCTCCTAAAGAAAAATGGTACATGTATCATGAGCCTTTTAAAGACACTAGCATGAAAAATGATGGTAGCAATAAACTTGCTCAAACCCCTGAAAGTTCTATTTCTTATAAGCATGTTAATTTTTGTGGAATACATAGACCTTGTGAGAATAATCAAATTGAAGAAGAATATTGTATCGCCCACAGGAATGAAATAACTAGAATGTGGTATAGGGATTTAAATGATCTTGGTAAAAAACGTTTGTGCCCTTTATCCTTTCATTTGTGAACTTTGCTTTGAAGTGGGTCATTTCAATTTTCAATGCTCAGGCCATAATAATAGCCCTTCTAATCCAATGAGTACTGCAAGTTTGTATTGTGATGACATGATCACTCCTAATCAGCATGATGAACTTACATTATTTTTGGGGTGTGAAGAGTTATCGAGAAAAACCTCCTTGGTAGATATGGGTGCTTTTGATATGAATAGTGTCAGGCATGGTTGTCATCTTTATTGTGTTGATAATTGCCACACAAATACTTACATACAAAATATTATAGAAGATGAGATGTTACCAAAATATGACAGGACTAATATGTGTTTTGGCCTTATTAATGAAAAGGAGGAATCCTCCAAAGTTTCTTCTATTGTCTCTAACAATGAACCAGGTATATGGAGAAGCTTCCTTTCAAGCCTCTCCCTCCTAAAGATAAGAAGAAAAAGAAGAAAAGGAGGAGTAAAAGGAGAGAGGAAACGGTATTTTTCCCTAAGCATGTTGCTCCTATTATAGTTTTTGATGAGTCTGAACTCGATGATGTTCCTATGCCTATTACCTATAGTAGTGATCATGATTGGGAAAAGCACACTACCTTTGATATTGAAAATCTCTTCGGTACCAATTCTGAAAATGATGATATCAATAATTGCTATACTATTAGTGCTATCCATGATCCTTCCAATGATGATATGTTTACAAATGAACACACTTGGGAAGATAACTATTCTATTGCTTATGATGATTATATACCTCCAATTTATGATGATTGCAATGATGATTATGATATTTTCAGTCCACCTACTATTGAGGAGGAAATTAATTATGATTACAATATGCCTCCTATATTTGATGATTATGGTGATGAGAATAATAATGATAGCTATTTTGTTGAATTTGCTCCCACTACAATTAATAAGAATGACTATGTTTATGTGGGGAGTATTAATTCTTTTATGCATGTGGCTCATGATAAGAATGTTTCTTGTGATAGTTCTATTGTTACTTTTATTCATGATGCTACTGAAAGTTATTATGAGAGAGGGAAACATGGTTTTATGTGTCTCAACAATATTAAGTTCCCCCTCTTTATGTTGAAATTTTTGAAGTTGCACTTGTTTTGCTTTTCTATCCTTGTTTATTTGTGCTTTCATGACTTGTTTCTTTACAAGATTCCTATGCATAGGAAGTGGGTTAGACTTAAATGTGCTTTGAATTTGCTTCTTGATGCTCTCTTTTACTTAAATTCATATTTCTTATGTGAGCATCTTCTCAAACTATCATGCCTAACTTAAAGGCGTTAAAGAAAAGTACTTATTGGGAGATAACCCAAAAGTTTTAGATGAGTCTTGGAATTTATTACTTCAGTAATAACCGCTCCTTATCCTTTTTATTTGGTTTTGTGCCAAGAGTAACCTCTAATGAGAGAGAAGTAATGATTGGGAAAGTTGCTGTCCCGAAACAGATTTCTGTACTTCACCGTAAAAATTCGTGTAAAATCTCTGAACGTATTTTTGAGGCGTGAATTTTTGTGCTTCTGCCCCAGGTTGTTATCTAACTTACATTAGTTCAACACTTTTTTATTTGAGCAACATAAGGTCTTAGAAAAAATTCGTCTTTACCTGCTGGTCTGTTTTGGCAGATTTCTGCCATTTTCTGCATTTGCTTCTTGTTGGTTCCTTCTTGAGTCCTTTTGGGGAATTGAGCTTTTTGATGGAAGTGCTACAGTAGCTAGTGTTCTAATGGAAGTTTATTTGGTGTTCGAACTGAACCTTAATACTTATTTATCTTGAGTGCACTAATATTGCTAATAAAGATTGTGTGAAGTTTTGTATGAAGGAAAAATTTCATGTGTATGGAAGGAATGAGTAATGAGATGAAGGATGGACTAAAGCTCCAGATTGGGGATGCGACACGTGTCACCCCAAGAAATATCCAAGAAGTACAAACGTCAAAGCTTGGGGATGCCCAAGGCATCCCCCTCTTCATCAATAAAAATCCCAGGTTTCTTCCAAACGCTTCATTTTTATTGTTTCATGCACAGTTGTGTTGTTCTTGGAGCGTCTTCTTTTTCGTTTTTGTTTTGGTTTTTCGTTTGCTTTTGTTTGCTTATTTTTATGAATAAATTGGTTGGACCCCCTCTTTCATACATTGGTTTTCAAATAGTTTGGTTTGGTTTGGAAAAGAGTAGGGAAGTTCATGCTTAAGTGGTAAAGAGAGCTTGTTTTTGACTGTGGCATATGCTTTGTCATGCCATGCTTGATATTGTTTTGGCATTATGCTTAGTATTATTTGCTATAGCATTACTTGTTATAAACAATTGAGATTGCTTAATGTGCCTTGGATGAATCATGCGTTGTTTTAGCATATTAAAGCATAGTATAGTGGTATTCTCCTTTGATGCTTTATTTGGGTTGACTTGGCGCATGCTCACACCATGTTATGACTATCCCAAGTCACCATAGCCTTTATGATCCTTTAGTTTTCAACTTGTAGTATCACTCTATGCTTTGATCAATGATGTTTTGTCGCTCTGCATGATTATGGCCATTATTGCTCTCTTAGTTTATCGCTCCCAGTCTTTTGCTAGCCTCCACAACCAAGTATGAGTTCCACTCATGCATCCAACTCCTTAAACCAAGTTATTCCAAAGAGTCCACCACACCTACCTACTAGCTTATGCTATTCCAAGTATATTCATGCTTTTATCTACCTTCCGAATTAAACTTGTTATGAGAAAACTAGTGATTAAAGCTCTCACGAACTTGATGGCACACATTACTTTTCTTGCCCTTAATAAACTTAAAACATTGTGTCGTCTATGTTGTATATGCTTGCACTTATTTGTTGGGAATTAGCAGAACCATGCTTTCATGGGGAACGCTTTCAACATTGCACTTGGTACTTGTACCTAGTTGATATCATGCTCTTTTGTATATGGATGTCGTCGGTGTAAAATTAAAGGGGAGCTTGTAAGTCCATGGAGTTATGTATATGTGTTAGAGAAAGCGCTGGGCATTGGTCTAATCCATGCTGACATGGTGGAAACCTGCAGCGTAACCATAATGAGCTATCTATGAAGCATTCTTCTTATAAAAAAAGAGTCCTATATTGAGAAAAAGAAAAAAATGAGATTATGAAAAGAGGAAAGAGAGAAAAAAGCACCATATTCCCATGGTAAATAAGAAGATTGCTGAGATGCTCGTTGTCTGCTTGCCTTGTCATTTTGATATAGGGATTCTTCCGTATCATCGGGCAAGGGGTACCCCGTTGGCAGTTCTCTATGATACACATGTACTTACAATGACAAGAACTTACCGTGACTAAACTTGAGTAGCATGAGGAGCGGCCCTCGTATTCAAGGGACATGAGATTTCTAACTTATACTTCGTCAAGCATGTACACCATAGTTTGTTCACTTTAACCTTAATCACTTCAAGATGCTTATGATAGGGGCAATGAGAGCTGAAAACTATAAGTACCATAATTTTTGGAAGCTCTTTATGAGACTTGAATCCATACTTCCTTTTATGAAGGCATTTCCTCCACTTATATATTGAGTCTCCACCTTCTACCTTTATGCACCTACTTTGAGAGCATAGTGTCCATTCTTAGTTCTATGTGCATTGTCCCAAGACTAGTTGATTGATGCATAACTTGATATTGCTTGTTTTAAACTATTTGTATCTAGTCACTCTTATGAACTTTGAACGTGTCCTATGCATTTATATTTGCTACTCTATTGAGGGACAAGATGAATGCTATTATGCTATGCTTTCTTTATGTGAAACAAACAAACGTCTTGCAAAGCATTGTTATTCATGAATCTTTTGTTTGTGCATTTTCATGTTGCATCATAGTTTCTTTGTCTTATTGCTAGAACTTTGTCTTTCATGTTATGATTGAAGTACTATGATCCCAGCTTTAAATGTTTTACAGATACTTTGATCAAGTTTATGATGGTGCATGTCACCTCAAAAATTATTCTTTCTTTTTATCACTTACCTACTGGAGGACGAGCAGGAGTTAAGCTTGGGGATGTTGATACATTGCAAATGTATCTATAATTTTTGATGTTCCATGCTTGGTTTTATCTACTTTATTGTGTTTTGTTCCAACTTTGGAGTACTTTTCATATGCTTTCTTGGACTAACCTATTAACAAGATGCCACGATTGCTTACTGTTCTGCTGTTTTTGGTTCCAGGAAGTCAGAAAATGAATATTCTCGGAATTGGACGGGACAAAAGCCAAAGTTACTATTTTCCCGGAAGACTCACGGAGCCAGAAGGAGAGTCGGAGAGGGGCCACAGGGTGGCTACACCACCCCTAGGCGCGGGCAACCCTAGGCCACGCCAGGGCATGGTGTGGGCCCCTGGCTGCCCACCGACCTTGCCTCTTCGCCTATAAGAAGCCTCCCGATACCAAAACCCTTCATCGTCAATCAGAAATCCACGAAAAGTTCCGCAACGCCGCCGCCACCGAAGGGGAGATTCGGGGGACAGAAAGTCTCTGTTCCGGCACCCTACCGGGACGGGGAAGTGCCCCCGGAGCCATCTCCATCGATCTCCACCGCCATGTCCATCACCATTGCTGATTCCCATGATGAGGAGGGAGTAGTTCTCTCTCGAGGCTAAGGGTTCTACCGGTAGCTATGTGTTCATCTCTCTCTCTCTCTCTCTATGCATGATCATATTGTGATCATGAGGTTTGTAATCAAGTAGATCTACCTTGATACTCAATTGCTTTAATAGATCTATGCTCTCCCCATGTGTGTGAAAGTGACAGCGTGCACACCATGGTGGCACTTAGGCTAGAGATTACAAATACTTGTTATGAGTTATATTTGGAGTTGGATGTTTCTATGAAATTGTGGTGTTTGTTGGACTCATCTAGTACCCAAGGTGACAGTGTGGGGTTTTCTAGATGGGAAAGGCTTACTTTGAGGTGTGCTGTTATAGCCCTACCATGGATTAGAGTGTCCAACCGGAGAGTAGTCCAGCGTAGTATCATAACGAAGAATATATTTATATGAGAGTGTTCACTAGTGAAAGTATGATCCCTAGGCCTTGTTTCTTAGCATTGATACACCATTTGCAATTAGATCTGTTACATGTTTGCTTGCTTCTATCTTTATTTCAGTTTGCCTTTAGTCTTTTCCACGCCTTCAAGCTATTTTGTATCACCGTTACCACTTATAATTATCCATACCACTTGTATTTCACTATCTCTTCGCTGAACTAGTGCACCTATACACCTGACAAGTGCATTGTGTGTGTTGGGGACACAAGAGACTTCTTGTATCTTGATTGCAGGGTTGCTTGAGAGGGGATACCTTTGACCACTTCCTCCCTGAGTTCGATAAACCTTGGGTGATCCACTTAAGGGAAAACTTGCTGCTGTTCTACAAACCTTTGCACTTGGAGGCCCAACAACTGTCTACAAGAATAGAAGTGCGTAGACATCATCTGGCCGCCCAGACTCCCCCTCGGTCTCCCTCTTCGCCTATAAGTTGCCTTCTGACCTAAAAACTCGGGGGGTTCGACGTTTTTCTAGAAGGAGTTCCGCTCCGCTGCCACCACCAGATTCCACGAAACAGCACCAGAAACTCCGTTCTGGCACCCTACCGAGACAGGGTATTGGAGGAGATCATCATCATTGTTTCTCCATCGACCATCCATGTTTCCCCCATCAATGAGTGAGTAATCCCCCGCTGTAGGCTATGGGGATGGTAGGGATTGGATGAGATCGTTCATGTAATGGCATCAGATTGTTAGGGCATGGTGCCTAGTATCTTTTATTAGCGCTTTATGACTTTGTTGCGCTTGTTATGCTTAATGCTTGTCACTAGGGCCCGAGTGCCATGATTTCAGATCTGAACATGTTATTGATTCATTATGATAGTATTGTTTATGGTCTTACCTACAAGTTGTATACACACGTTGTTGTCCAGAACCGATGGCCCCGAATTGACAGAAATCGGGATAACCAGAGGGAATGGCTTTGATGTCAGGATCACATGTGTTCACGGAGTGTTAATGCTTTGCTCCGGTACTCTATTAAAAGGAGCACCTTAATTGCCAGTAGTTCCCTTGAGGCCCTGCTGCAAACGGGCTGACAAGACAAAAGATGTTGTGCAAGTTCTCATTGCGAGCACGTATGGCTATATATGGAACACATGCCTAGGATTATCGAGTACTTTGATGATTTATTTTATTTATCTACAATTGCCCTATGTTCTGATTGCTATGTGAATTGTCTTGTCCATGCAACGCCCGTCCATCCATCCCTATGCCTACCGCACTCGAATCCCACTGTTTACTGCTATTGTTACTACTGTCTTTGCTTTACTACTGTTGTTACTTTACTATTCCTACTACAAAACTGTTGCTACAGATAAACTGCAGTGAGCAAGATTGTTTCCAGGTGCAGCTGAATTGACAACTCAGTTGTTAAGGCTTATAAATATTCTTTGGCTCCCCTTGTGTCGAATCAATAAATTGGGTTTCACTTCCCTCGAAAATGCTGTGATACACCCCCTATACTTGTGGGTCATCAAGACTCAATATGTATAAGTGGAAGAAAGGCCTTCATAGAAGGAAGCAGAGATTCAAGTTTCATAAAGAGCTTCCAAAAATTATGGTACTTATTAGCTTTCAGCTCTCATTGCCCCTATCATAAGCATCTTGAAGTGATTAAGGTTAAAGTGAACAAACTATGAAGTATATGCTTGACGAAGTATATGCTTGATGAAGTATAAGTTGGAAACCTCATGTCCCTTGAATACGAGGGCCTCTCCTCATGCTACTCAAGTTTAGTCACCGGTAAGTTCTTGTCATAGTAAGTACATGTGTATCATAGAGAACCGCCAACGGGGTACCCCTTGCCCGATGATACGGAAGAATCCCCATATCAAAATGACAAGGCAAGCAGACAACGAGCATCTCAACGATCTTCTTATTTACCATGGGAAAATGGTGCTTTTTTCTCTCTTTCGTCTTTTCTCATATCTTTTTTTCTTTTTCTATTTTTTTCTCAATATCTGACTCTTTTTTTATAAGAAGAATGCTTCATAGACAGCTCATTCTGGTTACGCTGCAGGTTTCCACCATGACAGCATGGATTAGATCGGCGGCCCAGGCGTTTCTGTAACACATATACATAACTCCATGAACTTACAAGCTCCCCTTTCATTTCACATCGACAACATCCATAGACAAAAGAGCATGATATCAACTAGGTACAAAGTACAAGTGCAATGTTGAAAGCGTTCCCCATGACAACATGGTTCTGCTAATCCCCAATATATAAGTGCAAGCATATACAACATAGACGACACAATGGTTCAAGTTTATTAAGGGCAAGAAAAGTAAAGTGTGCCATCAAGTTCATGAGAGCTTTAATCACTAATTTTCACATAACAAGTTTAATTCGGAAGGTAAACAAAAGCATGAATATACTTGGAATAGCAAGTGCTAACAGGTAGGTATGGTGGACTCTTTGGAATAACTTGGTTTTTGGAGTTGGATGCATGAGTGAAACTCATACTTGGTTACGGAGGCTAGCAAAAGACTGGGAGCGACCAACTAAGAGAGCAATAATAGCCATAATCACGTAGAGCGACAAAACATCAATGATCAAAGCATAAAGTGATACTACAAGTTGAAAACTAAAGGATCATAAAGGCTTATGGTGACTTGAGATAGTCATAACATGGTGTGAGCATGCGCCAAGTCAACCCAAATAAGGCATCAAAGGAGAATACCACTATACTATGCTTTAATATGCTAAAACAACGCATGATTCTTCCAAGGCACATTAAGAAATCTCAATTTTTATAACAAGTCATGCTACAACAAAGAATACTTAGCCTAAAGCCAAAACAATATCAATCATGGCATGACAAAGCATGGGCCACAGTCAAAAACAAGCTCTCTTTACCACTTAAGCATGAACTTTCCTACTCTTTTCCAAGCCAAACCAAAATATTTAAAAACCAATGTATGAAAGAGGGGGTCCAACCAATTTATTCAGCAAACTAAGAAAACAAAGCAAACGAAAAACCAAAACAAAAACGAAAAATAAGACGCAACTGTGCATGAAACAATAGAAATGAAGCGTTTGGAAGAAACCTCGGATTTTTATTGATGAAGATGGGGATGCCTTGGGCATCCCCAAGCTTTGATGCTTGTACTTCTTGGATATTTCTTGGGGTGACATGCGTGGTACCCCCAAGCTTGAGCTTTAGTCTATCCTTCATCTTATTACTCATTCATTCCATACACCTGAAATATTTCCTTCATACACAACTTCACACAATCCTTATTAGCAACATTTGTGCACTCAAGATAATAAGTCTTTAGGTTCATTTCCAACACCAATAAAACTTCCATTAAAACACAAGCTACTGTAGCACTTCCCTCAAAAAACTCAATTCCCCAAAAAAATTAAAAAGGAACCAACAAGAAGCAAATGCAAATAATGGCAGAAATCTGTCAAAACAGACAAGCAGGTAAAGACGAATATTTTTGAAGACCTTCTGTTGCTCAAATCAAAAAGTGTTGAACTAACGAAAGTTAGATAACAACCTGGGGCAGAAGCACAAAAATTCACGCCTCAAAAGGACATACAGAGATTTTACAAGAATTTTTACGGTGAAGCACAGAAATCTGTTTCGGGACAGCAACTTTCCCAATTATTACTTCTCTCTCATTAGAGGTTACTCTTGGCACAAAAAGCAAATAAAAAGGATAAGGTGCGGTTATTACTGAAGTATTAACTTCCAAGACTCATCTAAAACTTCTGGGTTATCTTCCAGTAAGTACTTTTCTTTAACGCCTTTAAGTTAGGCATGATAGGCTCACATAGGAAACATGAATTGGAGTAAAAGAGAGCATCAAGAAGCAAATTTAAAGCACATTTAAGTCTAACCCACTTCCTATGCATAGGAATCTTGTAAAGAAATAGGTCATGAAAGCACAAAGAAACAAGCATAGTAAAGCAAAACAAGTGCAACTTCAAGAGTTTCAACATAAAGAGGGGAAACTTAATATTATTGAGACACATAATACCATGTTTCCCTCTCTCATAATAACTTTCAGTAGCATCATGAATAAAAGTAACAATATAACTATCACAAGAAACATTCTTATCATGAGCCACATGCATAAAAGAATTAATACTCCCCACATAAACATAGTCATTCTTATTGATTGTAGTGGGAGCAAATTCAACAAAATAGCTATCATTATTATTTTCATCACCATAATCATCAAATATAGGAGGCATATTGTAATCATAATTAATTTCCTCCTCAATAGTAGGTGGACTGAAAATATCATAATCATCATTGCAATCATCATAAATTGGAGGTATAGTATCATCATAAGCAATAGAATAGTTATATTCCAAAGTGTGTTCATTTGTAAACATATCATCATTGGAAGGATCATGGATAGCACTAATAGTATAGCAATTATTAATATCATCATTTTTAGAATTGGTACCGAAGAGATTTTCAATATCAAAAGTAGTGTGCTTTTCCCAATCATGATCACTTTTATAGGTAACAGGCATAGGAACATCATCGAGTTCAGACTCATCAAAAACTATAATAGGAGCAACATGCTTAGGGGAAAATACCGTTTCCTCTCTCCTTTTACTCCTCCTTTACTTCTTTTTGTTCTTCTCTTTAGGAGGGAGAGGCTTGAAAGGAAGCTTCTCCATATACCCTGGTTCATTGTTAGAGACAATAGAAGAAACTTTGGAGGATTCCTCCTTTTTATTAATAAGACCAAAACACATATTAGTCATGTCATATTTTGGTAAGATCTCATCTTTTATAATATTTTGTATGTAAGTATTTGTGTGGCAATTATCAACACAATAAATATGACAACCATGCATGACACTATTCATATCAAAAGCAATCATATCTACCAAAGAGGTTTTTCTTGATAACTCTTCCCCAAAAATAATGTAAGTTCATCATGCTGATTAGGAGTGATCATGTCATCACAATACAAACTTGCAGTACTCATTGGATTACAAGGGCTATTATTATGGCCTGAGCATTGAAAATTGAAATGACCTACTTCAAAGCTTTCAGAGGTTTGAGCATGTTTGAGCATGTTTATTGCTATCATTAATAACAATTTCATTTTCCATGCAAGTGTCTTTATAAGGCTCATGATACATGTCCCATTTTTCGTTAGGAGCATTAATATGAGAAGCAAAGGTTCTATAAAAATCAATAAGAATTTGAGGATCAAGACCATATTTAGCACTAAGCTCTTGAAAATCAGCAGTTTTAGCGAAAGACTTAATGCAATCATACTCATAGTTTATACCTGGTTCTTTACCTTTGTTGTTATCCCAATCTTCGGTATTGCTTTGAATTGTTTCAAGAAGATCCCACTTAGCTTTGACCTTCTTATTTGTGAAGGATCCCTCTAAAAAAGTATCTAGATAGTCCTTGGAATGTCCTGAAAGCCTTGCATAAAAATTATTAATAACAATATTACTAGGGAGCTCATGAATGGGACATTTGAGCATTAGTGACTTCAATCTCCCCCAAGCTTGGGCAATACTTTCTCCATCATGTGGATGAAAATTATAGATGTAATTCCTATCTTTATGAATTTCATGAGGAGGATAAAATTTAGAGTAAAAGAGAGATTCAAGTTCCTTCCACTCCAAATGATGAGGATCATCTAGTAGCTCATACCACTCCCTTGCTTTGCCCTTAAGTGATAAAGAGAATAACTTCTTCTTGACTTGATCTGTTGTAATACATGCTCACTTGAACAACCCGCATAATTCGTGTATAAAGAGCAAATAATCACCGGGATGGACAGTTCCATCTCCAAAATAGTAGTTATCCATAACACGTTCAACAACTTTTATAGGTATTTTAAAAGGGATGCTTTCAGTATATGGATTTAAAATATCACAAGTATCATTAGAATTACCACATATGGGAGATAAAGTATCATCAGAGCAAATTTTCTTCCTTAAAACTGGGGAACTAAAAAGATCATTTTCATAAGAACAAACTTACCCAAGCTTAGACATTTCCATAGCGTTAGTAACAACGGTGTTCAAAAGATTCATACTAATAACATTGCTATTAGCATGCAAAGAAAATTCCATGGGTTTTTTATTTTTCTTTCCAGACAATTCATGTTCTAACTTAGGAAAAATACTATAAAGCTCTCTAATTTTATTTTTGTTTTCCATTAAGCCTAACTAGTGAAAACAAGAAACAAAAAGACAAAATTGCAGAATCTAAAGGAAATAACTTCGAGCACTCACACCGGAGGATGTGAGTACCTTTTACCTTACCTCCCGACAGCGGCGCTTGAGAAAATAGCTTGATGTCTACGCACTTCTATTCTTGTAGACAGTTGTTGGGCCTCCAAGTGCAGAGGTTTGTAGAACAACAACAAGTTTTCCCTTAAGTGGATCACCCAAGGTTTATCGAACTTAGGGAGGAAGTGGTCAAAGGTATCCCCTCTCAAGCAACCCTGCAACATGATACAAGAAGTCTCTTGTGCCCCCAACACACCCAATACACTTGTCAGGTGTATAGGTGCACTAGTTCGGCGAAGAGATAGTGAAATACAAGTGGTATGGATAATTATAAGTGGTAACGGTGATATAAAATAGCTTGATGGCGTGGAAAAGACTAAAGTAAAACTGAAATAAAGATAGAAGCAAGCAAACATGTAATAGATCTAATAGCAAATGGTGTTTCAGTGCTTAGAAAAAAGGCCTAGGGATCTTACTTTCACTAGTGAACACTCTCATATAAATATATTCTCTTTATGATTCTACTCTTAACTATTCTCCGATTGGACACTCTAATCCATGGTAGGGCTATAACAGCACTCCTCAAAGTCCACTTTCCCCATCTAGATAACCCCACAATGTCACCTTGAGCTCTATATGGTTCCAACAAACACCACAATTTCATAGAAACATCCAACTCCAAATATAACTCATAACAAGTATTTGAAATCTCTAGCCTAAGTGCCACCATGGTGTGCACACTGTCAACTTCACACACATGGGGAGAGCAGTGATCTATTACAAGCTCATGATCTCAATAAGATCATGCATAGAGAGAGATGAACACATAGGTACCGGTAGAACCCTTAGCCTCGAGACAGAACTACTCACCCCTCATCATGGGAATCAGCAACGGTGATGGAGATGGTGGTGGAGATCGATGGAGATGGCTCCGGGGGCACTTCCCCGTCCCGGCAGGGTGCCGGAACAGAGACTTTCTGTCCCCCGAATCTCCCCTTCGGTGGTGGCGGCGCTGCGGAACTTTTCATGGTTGGAGGCTTGACGATTTTGTGTTTATGCATCGGGAAGATTCTTATAGGCGAAGAGGCAAGGTCGGTGGGCGGCCAGGGGGCCCACACCACCTGGTGGCGCGGCCAGGGCTATCCCGTGCCACCACATGGTGTGGCCACCCTATGGCCCCTCTCCATCTCGTCTTCTGGCTCCGTGAGTCTTCCGGTAAAATATCAACTTTGGCTTTTGTCCGGTCCAATTCCGAGAATATTGATTTTCTGACTTTCTGGAACCAAAAACAGCAGAAAAGCAAGCGGCTTTGTGGCTCTTGTTAACAGGTTAGTCCAAGAAATCATATGAAAAGTACTCCAAAGTGTGGACAAAACACAAAAAGGTAGATAAAACCAAGCATGGAACATCAAAAATTATAGATACATTTGCAATGTATCAGTTGGCAATAGCCAATATTTGGTTTTTAACTGCTCACTTGTGTCCCGTAGGCCCCGAGTACTTGATACCTATTTCTTGACTATTGCACTATCTGCATGTGGGACCATGAATCCCCTTAGCCAGAGCTTGATTCATTTCTTATTTCTTGGGGCCACAAAGTAGTTTGGGGCTTTATTACTATCCTGTACCTATGCCATGCTTTACTGCTTTATTTATGATTGTGCGTGGAGCACCTGTACTATTTTGGATCGTGACACGTTTTCACTGTATCGACAATTCCAGTCACACTTTCGGGTTCCCAGTCGTTTACCGCTGTCTACACAAGCCCTGGGTCCGTCTCGGAGCCGGCCAACTTCGTTGCGGGTAGCTTAGTGGGGTGGCGCCCTAAAATGATTTATGAATCCTGTGATTGCTTTGTCGTGAAAGCCTCATTGGGTTTTGGTTTGGTTTTTCCGAGGTTGATCATGTGTGTGTTGCTATTTGTGCACCCCTGTAGGGTAAATCTTTCTGAAAGCCATGTCCGCGGTTATGGACGACTTGGAGCACAATATCTCGATCATAGACAAGCATAACTAAAGTAGTGCTATAAATTTGACTTAATGTGTGACTAGTAATCAGCTTCACTACAATGGAATGGATAATAAAAGTGCCAACAACTGGTGGAACTGGGGTGTATCGTGTCATGTTATACCTGCCTAGTAAGTATATAACTCAATGGAATGAAATAAAAGTGCCAACAACTGCTAGGTTTGGGATGTCACATGCTAATTGTATCTGACTAGTAAGTACTGCAACTACAACTGAATGGTTAACTAAAACTGCCCACTACTTATGCTATCAGGATGCTCACGCTATCTACATCTGACTAGTAAGTGCTTCAACTATAATGGAATGAATAAAACTGTCAACTGTGTGAGTTCCTCGGTTTGACTTCCTTGTGTGGTCTCGAGGGGGAAATACCAGGATGGGTATGTTTTGGTGTTCCTATCAGGTTGGATCCGAATAGATCTTTCTTATCCCCCTCTAATAGCCGACAGTTGAATCGAGTCTCTATAGATTGTTTAGTGCATGCTGCGCTGCCGCTTCAGTCCATCATACCTATGTAGGCGAGTCTTGAATACTAACCTCGCCCGTATCTTGGCCTCGATCGATCGCTCCCTTTTTCCTTTGCCCTTTGTCGGCACCCCTTTTGTTTAACAGGTATAAGTTTGTCGTTGTTAGCAGGGTTACCCTTCTGGCTTGGCCTGGGCAGGGTTATGGACGCCATTGGTTATTCTTCAGGGCTCTTAGCCCCATTTGCATCTTATCCGCACTCGGATGTTGTATCGTTTTCAAGGTGATTTGGATCTTTGTACTGTATATCTGTATCCTTGACGCTTTGAGTCCTTGTTGTATATATATGTTCTGTGGGTTCCATCGTGGACTATTGTGTAATGAGATTACTTTGTTTTCCACCCACACGCATGTGCCTGGTGGGCATCTTTGAATCGTTTCTATGCGGGTTTTGGCGGGAAATGCTAAAATTTGCATAGGGCCGATTCAAGGGTGTTACAAAGTGGTATCAGAGCTCAGTAGTTGCGATACCCCACTGGTCCAGCCTATAGGATAACCTAGCTAACAGACGTTGTAGAGTGTCAAAACTATTTTGCAAAATTGGTTGGATAGATCTGATTAGGTCTGCTTTTACTTCTTACCTCTATGCTATTCTCCTCTTACCTTTGTGTGTTTTGGATATGCTCTCTTATCTTTTCTTCGAGTCCAGGAATTCTCGTGGTTGGGTTTCTGTCGTACCTTCAGGGTTTCGCTTCCTCCTTTGGTAACGGTGCTTCTACATCCGGTCTTCATGCTATCTGAGGAATCCTTCATCTGTTGGACTTCTCTTTGTTCCTTCTTGTGCCTTCCGGTGTTTTCCAACATGACGACCTCATCTACGTTAGATCTAATGAAGAGCTTGCGTCATTCCTTTGTTATCCGAATATCGCTTGTCAAGATCTTCACTCTGAATTCCGAGAGTTGGTCGCATGATTCTTCTATTCATGTACCGAGTAATGCTTTGAGTGCGGGATGGAGTCACGACCATACCACTACTCTTAGCATTCGCTTTTGTTCATTGATTCGGTGGATCTATGCAATTTACTCCTCCATTGAAGTTAGGGGTGGTCGTATCTTTTGATACCTCTATCTTCGTCTTTGTTTCTCCGGAGTGTTCTCGACGAGCGTGGACAACGACCTCTTGTTGGTGGTGTCGTCGATTTCAACATGAAGAAATAATCCCTGTTAGTGGTGTCGTGAAGATCTACATGAAGCGAGAAGATTCAGACCATCGGCCTTCTTCCATGTACCATGAGACGGATCTCGAGGGCGAGATCCACTGTTATTGGTGTCGAATTGTAGCACCTCGGTAAAACCACTACTAGAAAATCGCTGGGTGTTTTTGTTTTGCGCATCATCATGATCGCATGTCATGTCATCATGCCACATTGCATTTGAGCATTGTCATGTCATCGTGCATGGTTTGCCTAAAACTATTTTCGAAAAGCCTACTTTATTTTCTAAATACCCTGCCTTTATTCAAATCCAAAACCCTGAGCCTCTTCCAGATATTTTGTTTTGTCTAAAAATAATTTACAAAAGGATTTTAAAAGAAAACAAATATATAAAACTATTTTACCGGGGAGGCGGCCTAGCCTGTAGGCCAGGCCACCTACTACCCGGCAGATCAAACCCTAACCTAAATCCATCCAACCCTAACCCTAACCTAACCAGCGGCCGCCTGCATCTGACCCATCCCGCACGCTGCGGTGCACCGACACGCACGCAATCAACGCCACCACTCCCTGCCGCTCGACACAACTTTTCCACCCTGCGTCGCACACCCTGACCCGCCTGTGAGCCTGGCCGCACCAACCCCGCTCCTCCTCACTTCCCATCGGCGCAATCCCCACCTACCCCCGTCCTCGACCGTGTTTTTCGCCGCCAGCAACTCCAACGTCGCTGCTGCGGGACGCCCGCCCTGATCTCGCGACCCCGCCTTCTTCGATCGACTGTGATCCCCTCTGCTACTCGTCCCCCTGCTAGGATTCGCCGTCCACATGGACGTCATCGCCTCACCCTCTTTCCTGGAGCCCCGCCCGCCGAGTCCCTACAGTGCCGCTGCGCGCCTCCAGGCTCGGTCGCCACCGTCGTGTACCACCTCGCCGGCCAACACGTCCTCCAAATTGTCCTCAAGCTCGCCACCCGCCAGGTCCGCGACGCCCCTTCACGCTTGCATCTTCCTCCTTGGGTGATGCCGGCCCCGATGCCCGTGTGCGTGTGCCCCTTCCCCTATCCCGAGTCGATGATGCCCTACTCCTCGATGCTCTGGCCGCGCGTCGCTGTTCGTCAGCCTCGACCTCTCCTCCTTGCGCGCCTCCGTCCTCTGCAGGAGCCGCCATCCTTGCCGCTAGAGCTCACTGCCAAACCGCGGCTGCCTGCCCACTTCTGCAGGTGCTCCAGCTCGCCGGCGCGTCCTCGTCCTTCTTCCATGTTCCCCCGCGCCTTGGAGCATCCCCAGGAGCCGCGACCGTACCCCAGTTCATTGCCTACCCATGCATGTAAAGGCCCCTGCTTCTCTGTCGGTACTAATCAACCTAACTTATTGTTGTCTTCGGTTGATTTTGATCCCGATGTAGTGGCTTGGTGATGTATTATGTCCGCTCTAATGGATGTGCTATGTTTGTGTGAAGTGTGGCCATGGATGTGAGATGGTGGTGCCACGCCTAGGCGATTCTGTCTTGTGCCGTTGTGATGTGATGATGCGAACCAAGACCACAAGCGCTAATCCGAGTTCACCCCGACAAGGATCTTCGACGCGGATCCGAACATCTTCGCTGGAACCCAAGACCTTCTTCATGGAACCAACACCAAGACCGAACCTGACCGCTCCGAACCAAGACCTTTGCCCCTAATGTGTGACCCTTTGATGACCCACAAGTATAGGGGGTGTATCGCAGTATTTTCGAGGGAAGTGAAACCCAATTTATTGATTCGACACAAGGGGAGCCAAAGAATATTTGTAAGTCTTAACAACTGAGTTGTCAATTCAGCTGCACCTGGAAACAATCTTGCTCACAGTAGTTTATCAGTAGCAACAGTTTTGTAGTAGGAATAATAAAGTAGCAGCAGTAGTAAAGTAAAGACAGCAGTAACAATAGCAGTACACATTGGGATTCGAGTGCGGTAGGCATAGGGATGGATGGACGGGCGTTGCATGGACAAGATAATTCACATAGCAATCAGAACATAGGGCAATTGCAGATAAATAAGATAAAGCATCCAAGTACTAGATAATCCTAGGCATGTGTTCCATATATAGTCATACGTGCTCGCAATGAGAACTTGCACAACATCTTTTGTCCTGCCAGCCCATTTGCAGAGGGGCCTCAAGGGAACCACTAGCAATTAAGGTGCTCCTTTTAATAGAGCACCAGAGCAAAGAATTAACACTCCGTGAATGCATGTGATCCTCACATCAAAGCCATTCCCTCCGGTTATCCCGATTTCTGTCACTTCGGGGCCATTGGTTCTGGACAACAACGTGTGTATACAACTTGCAGGTAAGACCATAAACAATACTATCATAATGAATCAATAACATGTTCAGATCTGAAATCATGGCACTCGGGCCCTAGTGACAAGCATTAAGCATAACAAGTCACAACAAAGTCATAAAGCACTAATAAAAGATACTAGGCACCATGCCCTAACAATCTGATGCCATTACATGAACAATCTCATTCAATCCCTACCATCCCCATAGATGGGGGATTACTCACTCATAGATGGGGGAAACATGGATGGTCGATGGAGAAGTGATGGTGATGATGGCGATGATCTCCTCCAATTCCCTGTCCCAGCGAGTGCCAAACGGAGTTTCGTGCTTTGTTCGTGGAATCTGGTGGTGGCGGCAGATGGAACTCCTTCTGGAAACGTCGACCCCAGTTTTTAGGTCGAAGGCAACTTATAGGCGAAGAGGAGACCGAGGCGATGCAGGCGGCGGACCACCCCCTGGCGTGGCCTAGGCTTGCCCGCGTGGCCAGGTGGTGTGGCCTGGGCCTAGCCCCCCTCCCTCTCGTATTCTGGCTCCGGGAGTCTTCTGGTGAAATAGGATTTTTGGCATATTTTCCGGGATTTTTGGCACAAAAAGTAGACACCAATGCAATTCTGCTGAAAACAGCGCCAGTCCGCGTTAGTTGCATCCAAATCACACAAGTTTATAGGAGAAACAATAGCAAAAGTGTTCAGGAAAGTAGATACGTTTTGGACGTATCAACTCCCCCCAAGCTTAGCTTATTGCTTGTCCTCAAGCAATTCAGTTGAAAACTGAGTGCGATAAAAGAACTTCCACGAACACATTTGCTTCATATGATGTATATATCCTCAGCATGTGATCAACTACTTAGACAATTCATAATAAGGAGTATGCAACTAAGTTTACTTAATAGGCATTGCAAGCTGTGAAGAGATTCCAACTCAAAAATAATAAGTAGCATGAAACATAAACATAAGCAACATTACAATGCTCATAACAAGGTATGATACAGTGGTATCTCGCTTGCCTTTGTGCCAAGGTACCTCTGAGGTTTAGGTGAAGACTAGAAGTAAAGATGTCAAAGATACAAGCATCAAAGTCATAACACAAATAATCAAGTAATGGGACAAGCACAAAGAATGACAACTATGCTCTCAAGAATGTGCTCAAAGAATATGTGGAGACTCAACAAGGAAATGAAAAGGTTTTGAATAGTTTGAAAGGCTTCCAAATGCTAAAAGTATGGTACTCATTAGCTTTGAGCTCTCATTGCCCCTATCATAAGCATCTTTAATGTGGTTAAGGTGAAAGTGACACAACTAAGAGGATATGCTTTACAAGTTATAAATCGAAGCCTCATGCCCCTTACTTACGAAGACCGATCCTCATGCTACTCAACTTCAGTCACAAGTAAGCTCTTGTTATTGTAAGTATATACGTATCATAGAGAACCACCAACGGGTACCCCTTGCACATGACACAGGAGCTATCCCATAATCAAAATGACAAGGCAAGACGACAATGAGCATCTCAGCGATCTTTTTATTTACTATGTGCATAGATTTTTATTGAGGATGCTTCATAGAATACTGATTATGGTTATGCTGCAAGTTTCCACCATGATTAGGCATGGCTTAGGCTAGCGTCCCAGGCGTTTATCTAACATACATACAAACTCCATGATCTTACAAGTTCCACTTTTATTTCACACCGTCGGGATCCATAAGCAAAAGAACATGATAACAACGAGGTACTAAGTACCAATGAAATGTTGAAAATGTTCCCCATGATACATGGTTCTGCTAACTTCAATTTATAAAGCGCAAGCATATACGCAACAAAGAAGGACGGAATGGTTCATGTTTATTAAATGCAAGAAAATAAAGTGTGCCATCAAGTTTGTGAGAGATTTACTAACTAACTTTTTCATACAAGCAAACATTTTATTCGGAAGAAAACAAGGCATATTGAATATGCGCGGAAGTAGCAAATGATGCTAATAGGTAGGTATGGTGGACACTTTGGAAATATTTGATTTAGGGAGTTGGAAACTTGAGTAAAACATACTCAGTGTAAGTGAAGGCTAGCAATAGTAAGGGAGCGACAAACGAGAGAGCAATAGCTGTCATAATCATGCTTGCAACAAAACAGGACTATTCATGGCATGAAGTGATCCAAGATCCTCAAGGCAAAATAATTCATCAAGGCTTAACTGATTATTATAGTCATGTGCATGCGTGAGCATGTGCCAAGTCAATTCAAATGAAACATTCAGAGGAGGATACCACGGTGTCATACCAAGTTATGAATAGAATAATGCAAGCAAACATTCATAAGACATGCTACAAACTATTAGCGAGCTGGAGCTAATCATAAGAAAGCAAGAACTACTAAGCATCCAAAGATAACATACACCCTACATGAACGGACTAAGCATGCCCCAGTGATGAGTATATGTACAAAAATGAAAACAAATAGAGTTTGTTACCAGCATCTTACCACGCCTCAAGTTGTCATTAATCCTCATTATTGCTCTTCACTTGTGTGGCTTGAATAATAATATGAAACCAATATCCACTGAGGACTGCTAAACCCTGTAGCAAACTTAAAAAACCAAAGAAAAACGACAAATATTTTTGTTGTTTTCGATTTTTAAAACAAGAACCAAAGAGGAAAAACAAGCAAAGCAAAAATCTTTTTGGGTTTTTCGAATAGTTCAAACAAAGAAAAAGGGAAAAGCAAACCAAGGCAAAAAGAAGAAGCAAACCAAAGAGAAGCAACAAAAATATATTTGGTCTTTTTGTGTTTTAGAAAGCAAAAGCAAAGAAAGAACGAAAACTAAAAAGAGAACGAAACATGAATATACAAAGTACCGACGCAACATGATATGGAGATGAGTGCGGTGTCGGCGTACCTCCCCCCAAGCTTAGTCTTTTGGCCTAAGTCTGTATCAATCCAAATACGGGTAAGGGTGATGTGTCACCATAGTATGACGAGGAGGTCCCCTCATCCTGGTGTGAGCTCGAGTACGTCCCTCCGTAATGTGTGGAGTAATCATAGGAGGGTACATCCTCCTGGTGCTGCTCATGGAAACCCAGCAAGCGAAGCTGCTCGTCCACCTCTTCCTTGGAGCGCAACCACGGTCTCCTGTGAACACTAAACAAAGAAGGCTGTGGCAAAAGGATCTCCCTTTCATCCCCGTCAGTGAAAAACATCCTATATACTAGACTGTTCAAATCAGAAGTAGCAGTGACAAAGTGATGAGTTTTCATAGCAACAAGGTCAAGCCTCTGTGGTGCCAGTATAGTATCATTGGGATCCACTAAAAGTCCTAATGCATTGACTATACGCGAGGCAATGATGCCCCCATAGATAGGCCCCCTAGCAGCTAGGCGGCGAGCAATAAGCGGGCCCAGGTTGTACCGAGTATCATTGTTAAGCGCAATAGCAAGGAATGCTAAATGATACTTGGAGATATTACTTGTGTTCTCCCTACCCAGTATGCTAGTAGCAAGATAATATGCAAAGTATCTAAGAGCAGGGAGTTGGATATTTCTTATCTTTCCGCGTTGCGCCACGCGGTCATCATCATTTGTCACCCCTCGGTAAAGCTCCAGAAAATCAGCGGGTCGCCCTTGAATTTTCTTCATGGTCCCTGTCATGCTTACACCTATAATACTGCAAAATCTCTCCAAAGGCATGGTGAAGGGCAGATTATAAATTTTGAAAGAGACAGTCGACTGATAGGATGTGTTAGTAAACGTGAAACTCTCAACAAAGGTTTTGGTGAGCATAGCATATTGTTCACTCTCATCTTGCATATATGAGGTCAAACCAACCCTCTCAATCAGTAGCAAGAAATCATCAAGAATACCTGCAGCTTGTAAGAAAGTAAAACAAGGAAAAGTGGATGGGTGAGCATCCCCATCATCCCTTTCATTACCAATACGAGTTGCAATGAGATCTTTGTTGTATGATAGCCTAAACTGAGAGGCTGATCTTGAGGGCCTCGACCTCCTAGGTGCATCACTCTCAAATATCTCTCCAAAGGTATGGTTGTTCATGCTTGCTATTCTGAAATTTAAACACCTATTAAACAAGTGATTGCAAAATAAATATAATGAAGGATTCTACTCATAGGGACTTGTAAGAGGCCTAAACATGCATAAAAACTATATCTCTAAGCATAAAACAAGCTTACAAGCTCTCATAACCTGTCACCTATAGCAGCAAAATACTCAAGATATAATCCACTAAACACAAATCTACTTGGACAAGGGGAGGAGCCACATACCAAGGAACAAATGCTCCAAATTTCAGCAAGAAAGATGGGCTGAGCAAAGATATCGAAAAAATCGAGAGCAAGCACAACAAGAACGCGATTTTGAGCAATGAACTGGAGCTTACTCGGGAGAGAGAAGAAAGTGGCAGGTGAGAGAGTTAGTGGGGGGGGCATGGGTGGCCCACACCAGGGCATGGCGCTACCCAGGGCAGGTCACGCCACCAGGTGGTGTGCCTACCTGTTGGGTCCCCTGGTACCTCCTAGGCTCTCCTCTGCCCCTTTTTTCACGTAAAAATTTAATATGAATTTTCTGGAATTTTTCGAGACACTATTTTTGGGAAATTTTATGGAATAGAAGAATGATTTTCTGACAGACAGATTTTTTTGGAAAAATATGCAAGGACAAAACCAAGCTAGAACTATAGAAATTCTAGGACACTCTAAAATGCAAGCAACTAAAAACAAAGAAAACTAAATGAAGACAAAAACTAAAATGGATAGCAATAGAAGTAAACGGGGATAATCATAGTGAAAACATTGTTTTGTTCAACGAAATCCTTTTGTTAACAATGTTGATCAGGTCTTTTTACCAAAACAATTTCATATGAGACAAAATTTTGTATTCCACTAATGATTATGTTACCTCAACCTTGATAGAAATGGTCCCAATCATAATAGTTTCAAATTTTTCTCTTGGTATGGGACAATATATTTCTCCAACTTGAATGCCCTCAACATGTTCAATTGAATTGAAATCATAAGTCCTTTCAATCTTCTTGGGGAAATAGACAGTATGTTCCATGTCATTAACATTGAAGGTCAGCTTTCCTTGATTACAATTAATAACAGCTCCTGCAGTATTAAGAAAAGGTCTCCCAAGAATAATAGACATATTATCATCTTCAGGCATTTCAAGCACAACAAAATCAGTTAATATTAAGCAATTATGAGCCACTTGAACAGGTACATCCTCACATATACCCACAGGAATAGTGGTAGATTTATCATCCATTTGCAAAGATATATCAGTTGGTATTAATTTTCTTATAGAGAGAGAAAGGCATAACACTAACTCCAGCTCCCAAATCACACAAAGTAGTTCTAACATAACTGTTCTTAATAGAGAAAGGGATAGTTGGAATCCCCGGGTCTCCAAGTTTCTTAGGAACCTTACCATTGAAGGAATAATTAGCAAGCAAAGTGGAAATTTCTTCATTAGGGATCTTCCTTTTATTCGAGACAATATCCTTCATATACTTTGAGTAAGGAGGCAATTTAATAGCATCAGTCAAAGGAATTTACAAGAATAAAGGTTTCATCCACTCACAAAACTTATTATAATGTTCATCCTCCTTTGACTTATGTTTCTTATCAGGGAATGGCATCGGTTTTTGGACCCAAGGTTCTCTTTCACTACCATGTTTCTTAGCAATAAAATCTTCTTTAGTGTATTTACTATTCTTAGTGTGGTTTTCAGGTTCTTCTTCAACTTTTTCTTCATTAGGAACTTCATTTTCTTTATTAACACTTTCAGTTTCAGCATCAGAAATAGATATACTATTAGGATCTATAGTAGTTTCAGAGGGTTCTACAATAGTTTTATGTTTCTTTTTCCTTTTCTTACGAGTAGAACCACTATTTTCAGCTTGTTGAGAATCCTGCTCAATTCTTTTGGGATGCCCCTCAGGATATAGAAGATCTTGGGTAGCAGCTCCACTTCTAGTTCTAATTTCATAAGAATGTTTTTCTTTAGTGGCATTAATAAGCAAGTCTTTTTGCACTTTAATGAGTTGATCTATTTGAGTTTTGTCGTGGTGGTGTCACGGCAGATGCCATGGATAGGCTAAAGGTGGTGACATGGGTATACCCTACAGGTACTCGATCTTGGTATATACGGTCCGAATACGTATAGACCCACGGTGTCGCCAAGGCCCAGATGAAAGGACTCGAGTAACCTGTGGACTCTCGATTGCTTGAAGGACAAGAAGAAGCTAAAGATAGAAAGTTTGAAGGGGAAAACCCTAACTTGTAACTGACTCGACCTGCTACCCGAGACCTAGCCTATCTATATAAGGGCTAGGAGGGGGCGGCGAGGAGCACACACGTAACCCTAGCTTCCACAAACCCTCACCAGATTGCATCTGTGCACCGTTGTAACTTTCGACTCCCTCAATAATTCCACGAGCAGACAAGCAGGAGTAGGGACCTCTACGAGGCCTGAACCTGGGTAAATCCTTTGTCCCCTGTGTGCTTGTTTGCTAGCCGATAGATGTCTCCAGCGCTCCCTCCTTCTCCAAAACCCAAGTCCATAACAATAGGCATTGACGAGTTAAACCCTCGTCAATTAGCGCCGTCTGTGGGAATTGGGAGTGCTGATGTTGCGGATTCTTTGGCCCCATCAAGCATGATCTACAACTCTGCAACAGCGGAGATTCACCAGGTTTTCGGAGCCTTCGACTTCACCGTCCACACGCCGGCTACTCGCTCGGCCTTCGAGTCCGTGGGCGACGGAATCAGCCTGGCGATTGGGAGCTTCCGCTTCCAAGTTGGTCAGATGGGCACGCTTCGCATGCCCGATTAGCCGACGGCATCGGCGATTGCCCCAGCATCATGGTTCCCTCCATCGATCGGCACCCTCAGTGAGCTCAATGCTCCGGCGGTAGTTGGGAACATGGTCAGCGATAGCAATCGCGACTCCGATCTAAGAAATCTGGCCAGTGAAGATGGAACCTACGGTTCCGAATCTGAAAGTTGTGGAAGCAACAGCTTCCCAAATCACTTCATGTGCACCGTCATCAACACAGGCGACACCTCCGCCAACCGCGGTAACGGTGGCAACACCGGCAATGGCACCGATCCACCCAATCGCGGCAATGGTGGTAACACCGGCAACGGCACCGACCCGCCCAACACCGGCAACAGCGGTAACGGTGGCAACGGAGGAGCAGTCGAACCTCCTAGCATAATCAACGAGCAAACCGGCGAACACGTCGTGATCAGGCTCAACGAGCAAGAGTGGGAATGCTGGCGCGAAGCCCTACGAGGTGCACCTCTACCCTTCGGGTCCCCGCAGGAGCTACTGATGGGCTACCACTGGCTCCTAAAAGAGGAATTCAAGCGCCAAAAACAAGCAATCGTGCAACTTGAGGCGCGTAAAAGGGCGGCGGACGAGTCAAGCCTTCGTCGCGCTGGGCTCTCCTCCTACGGAGGATCCTCCTCAAGAGGCAACGAGCACCTCACCAGGAAAAGGCAATTGCGGATGGCTCACCTTACCGAACAAGAACGCATAGACGCCGCGAAAGTCCTCGACTTCGGTTCTATGACAGTCGACACGAGAGGCAACGTGGTTCCTAGGACACCACAGGCCGCGGTGACAGCGGCCACCATGTACCTTCTCAATAAACAGCCACCAGCTAGAGATCCCCAAACGGCCATGCACCGATCTACGATCACGGGCCTGGGGCTAATCGAGGCCGCCCTCGACAAGGAACCGGTACCAGACCCAAAAAAGGGCAAAGCGTTAGCCAAGCGCTACTCCTCGCCCTTGTCTAGCAATGACAGTCACGACCTGTCTCGGCACCGCCGCTCATGGCGACATGATCACGACTACGATGCACGCGATGAACTCACGCAGCGCAAGATTGACAAGTCAAGGGCACGACGTGCTCGGTCGACTGACTCGGAAGAAGAAGATGGGGAGCTCTGCGGCGTCAGATGCTTCAGCAGATCCATCTGGCAAAAGCGAATGCCTAAAGGGTTCAAACTCCCATCGAAGAACCCGAAATTTCACGGTCTGCAGGACCCCAAGATCTGGCTGGAGGATCACATCTCCTCCGTCAGGCTACATGGAGGCGATCAATCGCCATGCAATGCTGCAGCTACGGTGCGGCGCCGGGCATGGCTCAATAACCTCCCACGCGGATCCATTCGCAGCTGGGATGAGCTGGTCTACAGCTTCGTGCGCAACTTTAAGGGCACGTACAAACCCCCCGCCTCAATCGAAGAACTAAGATGCTGCCAGCAAAAATCTGGCGAATCGCTGCGCTCTTACATCCAAAGGTGGTCCATCATCAAAAACTCCGTGGAAAACATCTCGGAAGACCGCGCGATTGATGCATTCAACGGTGGTGTCCGCCGCATGGAACTCAGGGAGGAGCTAGGCCACTCAAAGCCCCAGACCATCGACCACCTGGTGGAGATCGCGAATCGGTGGGATGATGGAGAAGATTCGGTGAAGAATCGTGTTCACTCTGACGAGGAGGCAGAACTCGAACGAAGACGCGACCGGAGTAAGCATCGCATGCGTGTCTACGACGATCGCGATGACGTCAACATGGTCGCAGCCGGCTACGCCGATAGACGCGACGATAACCGCCACAGCGGATACCGCAGCGGCGGACACCGCGACTCCGGGAAAACCACGCAAGTGTGGCAACACCGCACTCGCGATGAAGCACCCGCGACCTCCATCGAGGACAAACTGTCCAGGCCATGCATGGTACACTTCTACATCGACAAGCATGATGGCAAGAGAAAGTCCAGCCACCTCCTCAAGGACTGCCGCGAGTTCCTCAAGCTACATGAGGGATTGGTTCGGATGAACCGCAATGCAGTCGAAAGAGGCTACGGAGCCGCTCCAGGCGCCATGGCACATGGCGCACCACCACCACCTGGGCCACCCCCGAACGGAGCTGCACTGGACCAACACCACGGAGGCGAACCGTACCCACGGGCCATGGGTACCATGATGATCCAAAAGGGGCGCCCCTCCAATAGGGTGCAGAAGGCCATCACTCGCCAAGTCAACTTGGCCACGCACTCGCCACCATCCACCACTGAGTACCTCAGTGGCAGTGAGTCGTGCATTACTTTCGACAAACGCGACCACCCGCCTCAAGTACCTCGCCCAGGTCATTGCCCCCTCGTACTCGAGGCGCAAATTGGAGGCTTCGACATGAGTCGCGTCTTCATGGATGGCGGAAGCGGTATCAACCTCATATTCACGAGTACCTTGCGAGAAATGAGGATCCCTCTAACCTGCTTGGAGGCATCGGACACAATGTTCCACGACATCGTCCTAGGGAAAGGCGTATACCCCCTGGGCAAAATCAACCTCGACGTCATATTCGGCACACCGAAGAACTTCCGGCGCGAGCGCATCGACTTTGAAGTTGTCGACTGGCCCTCACAATACCACTGCATCCTCGAACGCGTCATGTTTGCTAGGTTCATGGCGGTACCCCACTACGCCTACCTGCAGATGAAGATGCCAGGTCCCAACGACGTCATCACGATCAACGGAAGCTTTGCGCGATTCGACAGTTGCGACAGGGAATTCAACAGAATCTCCCAGTCCTTCGGCATGTAGCAGGAGCTCATGCGATTGAAGGAAACGATAGACAACAGTCTGCCGCCCCCGAGTAGGCCAAGCTCACCTGACCTCTCCTTCGACTCATCCGTGCACACAAAGAAGGTGCAGGCCCACCCATCAGATCCCGCCAAAACGGCCCTTATCGCCAGCAACTTGAGTCCCGCATAGGAACTCGCGCTCGTCGAATTCCTCCGTGAGCACTGGAAATTTTTTGCCTGGTGTCCTGCGGACATGCCAGGAGTTCCTAGGGAATTCGCCGAGCACGCACTCAACGTCAACCCCGACGCAAGGCCAGTTAAGCAAACAATTAGGCGACTGTCCGAGCCACGAGCGCAAGCAGTCGGAATGGAGATCAACAGACTCCTCGAGGCCAAATTCATACGCGAGATCAAGGAAAGCACTTGGCTCGCCAATACGGTGCTGGTGCCAAAAAAGGACACGGATATCCTATGGATGTGCGTGGACTTCACTTCTTTAAACAAGCACTGCCCAAAAGATCACTTCCCGCTACCACGGATCGACCAAATCATCGACTCCACCGCTGGATGCGAGCTCCTCTGCTTCCTCGATGCCTACTCAGGCTACAACCAAATTCGAATGAAGGAGGAAGACCAGGAGAAGACCGCGTTTACAACGCCCTTCGGTGTGTTCTGCTCCAACCCTTGGAACGTTGCACAACTGCGACGCTTCTACCCCTAGTAGTTTTACTTCTTACATCGCAAATAAGGCTATTCAGTCAAAGGCTACTTAGCCGCACATTGTATTTCGCACTGTTCTTCGAATAAATAAAAGCTAAGTGCCCCAAAACTCCCTGTTCTCCTTTACTTTGTCAATTTTCATACTCGGGGGCTACGCCACCCTATACACATATGTTCTTCGAACAATAACGCGACATCCTGAGTAGCTGGCACATCAATCGAACCCCTTAACCCAGCTGCAACGCACCTGACAGGTTGCCGAGGGAACGATACAAAGATGGCCAGGCTAACAAAAAGGACTCGCATAAGTGTAATGCACCCCCCGCTTTAAGCTATTTGTACACATTCAACAGTAAATTATCTACAAGTATATACGAGCTTTACAACACTAGTACACTTATGTGCAGGATACATATTTGGCTACCCTTGCAACAGAAGAACGTTACTCTGTTCCTCGAAGAAGTCGACGACCTCCTCGGCTGGACGGTCCACCGCCTGATAGTTCGGCACCATGTTCCAGGAAGATCCTACTGGTGGCACCGGTGGCCCAGAGGTAATGGAGGAGACATCCACGTCAGGCCTGTGCAAACGCACCATGGAAAGGGCAGCCTTGGCACCAGCCACCAACTGCTGCCTCACGCACTCGCGAACCATGGACATATCTTGAAATTTGGTCAGGAGAGCCAGCAGGCTTGATGGAGTATCATCCAGCGGGAACATCGCCCGATAGATATTCTTCAAACACGACTGCGACTTCTTCAGAAAGAGCAGCGCTCATGGCGTGATCCTGAGGTCGCCAACGCGATGCATCGATCATGATCTACCCAGAAGTATCCACTCTCCTGAAGTTGCTCCTCGGTGAGATCATGAAGGCGGATGGCAATCCTATCCCTCTCCTCCTGCGGATGGCGTGCGCTAACAACTACACGAAGTAGCATCAACAGCATGAGTACAATGTACCATTGCGATTAACTACAAAGGAAAAGACGAGGATGAGCAAATTAACACTTAAACTGGTCGCCATTTCGTCACCTTAAGCAGATATTGCTTTCATGGTGGCGTTTTTTAGCCTTTGACTTCCACACGTCCGCGCTACCGTGGATCACGGGAAACTCACGCTCCAGTTGCTTAACGCGATCATGAAGTCGCGAAAGCAAGGACAACTCCTCTACCCTGGAGCATGGTGGTGCCATTGTATCCTCAAGAGATGGCGAGTCCGGGGTTCCCCCCACAGGACCACTTGATGTACCCTACCAAAAATCAATCCAGAGGCAAATAAGGCGACCAACTCAAAAGTCAAAAGTAATAGATGCATTCAGGATCAGCATAAAAGTATCTACAAACACATTCGCCAACAGGCATGTTCTCCAATCAAAAGAGCAATTCATCAACTATTACAAGAAACTAACTCTGAAACGGCGGCTTCTTCAACTTCGATGACCTCGGGGGCTTCATCAAGTCCGTGGCAGTATCAGATGCCACTGACTTTCCGCCGTCCCCTGAGGCCGAAGTTTTCGCCGCCTTCTTCGCACGACTGAGCTCCTCCGAATACTTGGCAACAGTGTTTATCAAGGAATGGCCATATTTGGCACAGGTAGTCGCAAAGGGAGCGAATACTACCTGCTGACCATCCGCGCCAACAGGCATCGTCTTCAACACCGCAGAAGGATCTACTTCGACTCCGTGGGCTTGCGCCATGGCAAGCGACATGGTCGCGCCAGCTGCGCAGAGGGAGTTCTTGTACGTGGCAGGCACACCCCTAGCGAGCGACTCCACCAGCTCTTCCACATTGTCGACCAGCTCGGCCTTCGGCATCAACTCCTCCCAGAGGCGACTCAGGGTGGCCTTGGCCTTGGACAACGTATTTTGGACAGCGGCGCTACGATCCTCGATCGCAGATACCGCGCCCGCCAGAGCATCATCGCGACAAAGGGCTTGTGGATCAAAACTCAAGCCGCCAGCATCTACACCAAAATACACACATGAATCAAACTTCTAGTGCCACCGGCACTACAGATGCAGAGAAGAACATCAATAAAATATCTACCAGTAAAGGTACCTGAGAGGGCCTTGGCGACTAAACGATTGCTCTTGAACAACTTCTCCCAGCCACAAAGGAGGCGCGAGATCCTCTTGGCTTCAGGCATCATCACGAGCGCGATTGCCTCGTCACGCCCCTTCACATGCGGCTAGTGTCTTCTCCAACGTGGCGACATCGCGCGAGCGTTATGCTCAGCTACATGGCGATCAATAATTGGGTCGATCAATTATACCAAAACAGAGAGAAGACGAAAAGAATAAGTATAGAACACTCACTCTCGACCACGCGGTGGCGCGTCTCCAGCATCGCATGCTGGCGACCCATCGCCATCACCTGCTCCGCCACCTGCGTGGCTTCCTTTACAAGGAGCTGTCGCACAAAACAAGGAGTCAGCAGAGGGCAGCAGAAGGCGTTGACTACCACATTAAAAAAGAAGGAAAGCTATACTTACATGGTCCTCCAGCGACTCCGAAGAAGTTTGCTGAACCGTCATCTGAGCAACTACTCGATGCTCCCCTACATGAGGAGAGCTCAAAGAATTGTGCCCGGAGTGGGCCACCGCCGGAGAAGGAGCGCGCTCGACCTCTACCTTGGCCCTTGAAGTCGCGACTCCCGATTCCTTCAAAAATTCGACGTCGCCCGAAGATGACGACGCCTCTTGACTGCAAGACAAAATCCACATTGAGAAAAGGGCAAACTCCAGGGCAAAAACCAACAAGAAGAAAACAGAAAAGAATGAATAACCCAGCAAACTTACCAGTTAAAGTTGTCAAGATCAAACGTGGCAGCCGTCGATTCTAACGAAGACTCCTGGGGAAATCGCATCTTCTTGCGAGAAGACAGTGCCACAGCCCTCACAGGAACAGCTGGAATTGGCGACTCCGCGCCATAGCAAGCGCCTCACAGAGTTGAAGGAGTCGGCGTCGGAATCCCCTTCTGTGACGCCTTGCAGTATCCGGGCTCTCGGACTCGGGGCTTCCTCTTCCACATCGGAAGGACAATGACTCAGACTCGTCCTCTTCCAAAGCTTCACGAGGAATAATCCCCTCAGGGAGGGGAGGCATACAAGGCGACACCGCCCACTCCTGCATACAAACAGTAAAAATCAGCAAACATAACAGGTAAGCAACAGAAAACGCAATCGAGAAAATAAGCTACTACGTAGCACAACTGTACCTCGGGAGGAGGATTCGAAGCATCGAAGGAAGGAACGACTGGCTCATTTGGAAGCACATCCTTGAAGGTGTACTTCGTGACCAGTCGCACCCTCTTATCTACCTCACTCGCGGACATGCCATCGGCAGACACGCGAGTGGCATCATCAGCGCCACCCCATTGAAACATGGGATGGACTCTGGCCTAGAGAGGCTGGACGCGACGATGCAGCCAAGTCCTGACAAGGGCGCACCCTCCCTCTTCCGCGCCTATGTGGCTCTCGACGTCGTAGACGCGTTGATATAGCACGTCTGTCTCCGCGAGTTTGGAGGGCATGATCATGTTCTTCCAAGAACGCATCTTCTTGCAGGGAGTCACGGGATCAAAAGGCGCGAGTCCAAAGTGCTCGTCCTTGGCCTTCTGGTCGCGAACATAGAACCATTTGTCCCTCCATCCCTAGACGGACTTGGCGAGCTTGATGTCAAAGTAGGTGGCGGACGGGTCGACATGAATTCCATAACCACCTACGTCATAAACTAAAGAGCCAGATGCGAACTGACGCTTTAGCTTAAATAAGAGTTTGAAAAGACCAAAGTGTGGCTCAATTCCGAGCCAGCACTCGCAGAGAGTGATGAAACAAGTGATGTGGAGGAGCGAATTTGGGGATAGCTAATGGAGCCGGAGCCCATAGAAACAAAGAAGACCCCTAAGAAAGGGGTGAAGAGGCAAGGAAAGACCGCGAATGATGAATGCAAGAAACATCACTCGAAAACCAGCAGGAGGAGCAGGAATGGTCTCACCGCTGGGGGCAGCGATCGGCGTGCCTTGAGAGATAACTCCATCTTGGCGAAGAATACGGAGATCCGACGCCTTGATGATAGAGGGGTGACATGCGCCATTGGTCACGCGGGTGCCCGCGACCTTCTTCTTCCCGTCGGCGGCGGTGGTGGTGCCCGCAGCAGCGGAGCCACCTTTCTTCTTCGCCGCAGCGACGGTGGCCGCGGAATCAGCGGCAGCACCTCCCTTTTTCTTCCCCATTGTGCGGCGGCGATGTGAGCGAAGGAAGTAGCTCGGGAACGAACGGAGTTGGTCCAGCATCGTGGAGAAGATGGGCACAGGGGAAAGCAGAAAAGCAGCAGCAAGGAAGAAAAAGCGCAGATGGGAAATTACCGCCGCGGCATCGCTACTTAACCCCTGGGAGATGCAATCCAACGGCTAACAAAAACCCTATTGGACACGTGGCACGCATCGTGTTGGACACGTGGAGAAGAGGAAGCGCGAACCGTCCCCCCACTTCTACCATTACGCGCAGAAATCGAGGAGGCAAAGTTAAAAATAAGATTACGCACGCCCAGTCAAATCAAAGTCAGAAAGTAGGATCCACCGCTCGTCACGTCCCGTCAAACTCGTTCACGCGGGCAACCAAGGTCATACAAAGCGTCAGCACTGACGTCACCAAGGGTACGCAGTGGAAAACTTCGACTATTTTTAGTCCTTGCTAGAGTCTTCGACTCCACCAAGCACTCGGGGGCTACTCCCATAGGGAGCGCTGGCCACGCACCCTACGACTTTTCTTTTTCTTATTGCAGGAACATGGACAATCACAAAAGCAAACCCAACCACTCGAAACACAGTTCGATTATGGACATGGGTTACTCCCATAGGGAGCGCCGGAAACAAATTCGACTGAAACAAGCAGGCAAAAGATGACAGCAGTCGCAAAAGTGTTTTAGTACCTGCCTGAGTCATCGACTGAAACAAGCAAGCAAAATACGACAGCAGTCGCAAAAGTTCTTTAGTCCCTGCCTGAGTCTTCGACTCAACCAGGCACTCGGGGGCTACTCCCATAGGGAGCACTAGTCGCGCATCCTATGATTATTTGTACAAAAAACTGTGTGCTGATAACATCCACACTTGAAACTCATGGCGATACCGCCTCATCATTTTCCCCCTACAAAGAGACTGCGTCTCCTGGGTCACCCGAATCGTCTCCGCGATGATAAAATTCGGATGCCGCGCCTACGGCGTGAAGGTAAGACCTGAATAAGGCCTGGCAACACATTTAACTGTGCACTACCAGAAACATATTCGTGCCTACAGGCACGATGAACATGCCTTGACGGATGCGTCAAGTGCTCACACCCATATAACTGGAATTCGACTCCTGTAAGACCTCCGCGGCCTGAGTCGAATTACACCAGCACTTTTCCGGATTCGAGTCCGGGGACTCGAATTTGAGTAGATTGCGTTGTTTCACCCTAAGGTGGTTAACTGATACCGATGCTTCGGTTATATCAGGCACGTATATCAACAATCCCTATGACACGAATAAAGGCAATCAAAATGTACTCATTTAGGCATTCGAAGGCTTCAAAAGTCCCAAGTCGAATCTGCGATTCCACTGGACACTCGGGGGCTACTGACATGGGTATACCCTACAGGTACTCGAGCTTGGTATATACGGTCCAAATACGTACAAACCCACGGTGTCGCCAAGGCCCAGATGAAAGGACTCGAGTAACCTCTGGACTCTCGATTGCTTGAAGGACAAGAAGAAGCTAAAGATAGAAAGTTTGAAGGGGAAAACCCTAACTTGTAACCTCGACACACTGCCCGAGACCTAGCCTATCTATATAAGGGCTAGGAGGGGGCGGCGAGGAGCACACATGTAACCCTAGCTTCCACAAACCCTCGCCAGATTGCATCTGCGCACCGTTGTAACTTTCGACTCCCTTAATAATTCCACGAGCAGACAAGCAGGAGTAGGGACCTCTACGAGGCCTGAACCTAGGTAAATCCTTTGTCCCCTGTGTGCTTGTTTGCTAGCCGATAGATGTCTCCAGCGCTCCCTCCTTCTCCAAAACCCAAGTCCATAACAATGGGCATTGACGAGTTAAACCCTCATCAGGTGGGGACTAATTGCACTAGGGGAATCCAGGGAGGGATAGTGTGGTGATTCCACACACAGAAGTTTTCTTTCGATTCACCTTCACAGATTAACAAGTGCTCCTTGAGCTATATTGGAGAGAGGAGGAAGAAGGAACTCTCTTACTCTCGCCGCTAGCTAGCCCTCAGGAACCAAATAAAACTCTACTCGAGACTAACCTCGTAAAAACTCAACCCCTTCTACAGAGGCCCCAACCCTCCTTATATAGGGGTGGCTAGGTCTCCACTTAGGGAATACATGGAGGCATATTCCAGGGAATATGCCTCCTCCCAAAATAGTAAGCAGACCAGGTTACTTTTCCCCCGCGTCACCCATGCAGAGGCTACATGAGCCTCTGCGGCGCCCGCGTCACCCGACATTGGCTTCGTCACCTTTGTCGGCCACGCCTCGGTGGTCCGTCCTCTGTCCGCTTCACTCACACTCTGCGTACAGTTGCCACCTTTGACCAGCGAGATACCTTCCTTCTCTTACAAGCTTGATTTAACCCGAATCCTACATAGTTGATCCGGCTACACCTATTCCTGCATATAAGTTAGATACATCTTACCGACTTACGGCTTAAGTCGGTTGAGACCAAGTTAGGTGGACGTCCCCTGGTCCAGGTTAACCCGTGATTCGGCCTGCCTTGAGGTGACTCGGCCAGCATCCGCTCTGGCCTTGCCGAACCTCGGCTAACTCGGCCTTTATACCCCGGCGTGACCCTATCCGGGGGTATCCCCCCAACATTAGTCCTCGAAGCTGGTGCGGTCTTAGCTGCCTTGGCCGCTAAGGTCACAGCAGGTTCAATTTTACTGAGCATTGAGTTTTATTTCCGAGTTACCTCCTCATCTCGGATTCCATGGGTTTACTTTCCCTTGGCACATTCCAAGTTTTCACTTGCTGGCTGGGTTACCACACTCTCATCCGGGTCATTCTTCCTTCTCTCGTACGCTTCCCCACGTGGAGGCTAATCATCACATCGCCTCATTTTAAGGGCCAGCCACAGTAACCGCCGCAGTAATTGTCAGTTATCACTGTAGCGCATGTCACATCGTGCCTGCCTCCTTGTTAACTGCATCATAACGTCACGTCATGGGATCCGCTGCGCCCTGTGGCCTTCCGTGTGGCTCGATGCTGATTGGTTAATCTGGTTTATACACGGCCACACGATGCGGCCCGCCCGCAAACGCGATCCCACTACCTCGCTGAGGGAGCGGTTAAATAGGGGAGGGGTGCGCCCCTTGGGTCCTTTCCCCATTTCCGCGCCCCTCTGCCCTTTCTTCTTCCTCGTCTTCTCCCACGACAGTGCCGCCGCCGCCGCGTTTGAGTAGCAGCGCCGTCCTCGCACTGCTTCCACACGCATCTACGTCGTCGCCGCTGCTGCGCACCTCCTCCGCCACGGGTCCTTGTTTGTCCAGGACGCTTCCACCCACCGCCGCTAGCGCCAGTGAGGGCAGCGACCTCGAGATGACAGAAGAAGAGCTCATCATCACTGAGTAGGAGATGGAAGAAGACGCTGCGATGGCGGACCGCGGTGCGTGGGCTGGATCCTGGGTCTGCCAGGATGACCTGGATTGGCTCTACCGCACCAGGCGCATCCCCGCAGGCGTCACCGCATGCCTCGCCTCCGCTGAACTTGCCCCCTCATCCAATCTGGGTGAGTATGTGGTGTTCCTGTCACATTTCCAGCGGGGATTCGGTTTGCCAGTTAGCGATTTTTCCATGACTGGTTGAACACCTACGAACTCCAGCCGCACCACCTTCCTGCCAATGGCATCACATCTCTCTCTGCTTTCGCCTCCACGATCGAAGGCTATGCCGGATTATGGCCCACAAAGGAGCTATGGATCCGGTTCTTTGGCCTTTGTCGGAATGTAATTCCGAATGTTGATCTAGAGCCAGAGGACAAACAACTTACGCAGTTCGGCGCTGCGTCCATTTCTCCCCGGAGGTTCTCCGTCTTTCCCCGGGTTACCGGGCTGGACTCCTGCAAAGGATGGGCCCGGACTTTCTTTTATGTTCAGAACGACGGCACCGAAGACCTGATCCGGCTTCGCCCCTATACTCCGGGTCCTCCTAACCTGGAGTTGTGGGACATTATCCACAAGAAGCCCACGGTCTTGGCCAACCAGGTCAACAAAAGGTTCGTGGAGCTGAAGGAGCTCGGGTTGCACAACAAGGGCGCCATGATCACATTCGTCCGCAACCGGATCTCCCCTCTCCAGAAACGCACTCATAAAGTGTGCCATAGGAGCTAGGGCCGCGACCCCAACCGGACCTCGTCTTTCGAGTTGAGCAACACAGAGATCTATCGCCGGGTCAAGGCCCTCTTCACCACCCACAAGGACTTCTCCTCTGAGTGGACGTGGGGAATTGAGCACTATTGCCGAGATAGGCTTCCTCCCGTGGTAAGCTTTGTGCCACAAACTTTCTCCGAATTAAATCTTATGTCGGTCGCTGTTGTATTTTTAACTCTATTGTCTTTTCTCTCCCTTAGCAATTCCTTCAGCAAACTATCGAGGATGGCACCGATCCCACCCTCAAATGGGCGCCTGACCGGGAGACCTCGGACAAGGAAGAACCGAATCAGGAGATGTTCCTTCCGATGATGGACGCGACCAAGCGACCCACCGGTAAACTCTCTTCCATTAGAGATTGGCCCGACGATGAAGATGACTCGGATGTTGAGGTGATGGAAGCATTTGATGCTGTCCCCCTTTCTTATGCTTTTCTGACATCAGCTAACCCCGGTGGGCAGATCCATGAGGACCCTCCCCTTGCCGTGGGTGACCCTGTTCCGGTTGCACCGAAGAAGAAGCGGGGAGCTGCATCAACTTCTTCCTCCGGACCTTCTCAGACAGCCAAAAGGCGAAAGAAGTCCAGGGACAAAACTGCCTCCAAGCCTGCAACCAAGGCCCCAGCACGAAGGGCTCGGAAGCCTAAGGAGCCCCTGACCTCGGATGCGTAAGCCTCTTTTCCCTCTGCCACTTACTTGTTCTTGCATTGTTATAGTTTCTCATCCGACAGTGTTTGATTCGGCAGGGCCGCGGTGGAGGTCCCCCAGAGTGGATCTAGCATTGCTTCACCGCTCCGACATAGCCCTTCTCCCCCTCGTGGCGATGATTCACGCCCGCTGAGCCCTATTCTGGAGGGTTCTGCGGCTGCTCCGGGTTCCACTCCACCTCGTCAAGAGGGTGGCAACCTTGGAGCGGGGGAGACTGGCCCAGCCGAGGCAGCGGCATCCACTACTTCGGCTCCGCCGCAACCAGCTACTACCGAGACTATCTCAGCACCTCCACCGAAGAAGAAAACAGCACCAACACCAGTACCAACTCCAGCACCAGCACCAACTCCAGTAGCAAGAGCAACAGCAGCAGCACCAAGAGCAACAGCAGCAGCGCCAAGCCCCTCCGCCTCGACCGAGACTTCTCAGTCTCGGCGAGAAAGTACCTAGGCAGCTCCCAAGGGTAAATCTGGTGCAACCACTTCCTCCTCTCAGCAGCCCAAGGGAAAAAAGGCCCCTGACGCCACCAGGGCAGCGTCTTTCGAGGCTGGACAGCGCACTCTCATGTCCATGCTTTCCAAGAAGCCTCCGGCTGAAGGGCCCTGCCCTGAGCCACCGACAAGCAACTTGTTTTGCACACCAGCCCGGCCCTTGCCTGGTTGAGAGGAGGGAGGCGCATGCGAAGGGTTTAGTGGCGCCCCATATGCTCAGCGGCGAGCGATACCCTCCGACCCTGATTGAATTTGTCAATAATTGGAACAAGGCGGAGTTCGTCCACAACGACGATCTCCCGGAGAAGTTCGGTCCTGCTGAATTTTCCGCTCAAATGAACACAGCCGCTAAGGCAATTAACCTCGCGGGTCGGATGATGGAGGTACGTTATTTCCCCTTTTCCTTAGCATGTTGTAGACATTAGTGATATAACCATTAGTCCCCGAGCCTCCGGGGGAGTAACTTGTTACTCGGTCGGATGCTCCTTAGAAAACTGACATAGCTCCTTGATAACTTCAAATATGCACACACCTAGAGCCGGGTTAAGTTCCACTTGGCCTGGATCTTGTACACTTCGAATATGTACACACCTAGAGCCAGGTTAAGTTCCACTTGGCCTGGATCTTGTACACTTCGAATATGCACACACCTAGAGCCGGGTTAAGTTCCACTTGGCCCGGATCTTGTACACTTCGAATATGCACACACCTAGAGCCGGGTTAAGTTCCACTTGGCCCGGATCTTGTACACTTCGAATATGCACACACCTAGAGCCGGGTTAAGTTCCACTTGGCCCGGATCTTGTACACTTTGAATATGCACACACCTAGAGCCAGGTTAAGTTCCACTTGGCCTGGATCTTGTACACTTCGAATATGCACAAACCTAGAGCCGGGTTAAGTTCCACTTGGCCCGGATCTTGTACACTTCGAATATGCACACACTTAGAGCCGGGTTAAGTTCCACTTGGCCCGGATCTTGTACACTTTGAATATGCACAAGGCTAAGTTGTATTTTTGTACTATTTTCAGGTGACCACCAACCGCCGGAGCGCTGAGTTTCAGCATCTCCTGGACACTCATAAGATGATGCGTGCAAAGCATAATGCACTTCTCACTGAACATGAGAAAAGGGGTAAATTTCTTCCTTGACATTTCTCCGTTTTTCTTCATCTTTTTCTGCTGAGCTAACCCATCATTCGGTTTCCGCAGCTGGGGTGGAGGCTGAGAATACCCTCATGAGGAGGAGCTTGGACCAGATCAAGGGTAAGTTACTTTTGTGCGACCTTGCTATGCTTTCCATCTCCTTTCCTCCTTGGCTCGGCAAACATTCATACCTCAGCTCTGCCGGGTCAATAAACTATTTCAGCATCTCTTGAAGATAGTGTGCCCGTGCCTGATATGATGCTGCATTTTCTAGAACAAGCGGGACATCATCAGGACGAGCTCAAAAAGAAGGATGATGAGCTTGCGCTCCTCCGGACCAAGGATGATGAGATTGCCAAGCTAAAGGCAGAAATGAAGAAATTGAAAGCAGAGCACCAAACCGAACTCCAAAAAGCTGGCTAGAACTATACTGAAGAGCGCGAGCGCCTCAATCTCCAGATCACCAAGGGCCAGGATTTACTCAAGGAGGCCGACATCAAGCTTGAGTCGGCGAATGCTGAGCTTGTGCAACTCTGGGAGAGGCGTGACCACTTCATCCATGAGCTGTCCCGGGTTCACAGCCATATCTCTAGTAAGTTCTTTTCCTTCAACCGACATTGACCTTTCCGGGTCTGCTTCCTTTACTCATTCCACCTGTGCTATTTTTCAGATAAGTTCCCAGAGAGCAATGCTATTGCCTCCAAGGCTGTTACCAAGTTCCGGTAGCAGAGGGGTACTCCGTCTGGTCCTGGCTCCATCCCTCTTGACCTCGAAGATCTGATAGTCAGCTTGTCTTCCCGAATTGAGACTGTGAGGAACTATGGCAAGGATGTTATGGACATGGTAATCTGGATCTTCAATGCCTTTTGGCCTACAGAAGATACTCTGGAGAATCTATCTGTTCTCTTTGCCTGGCTTATGGACTGCGAGACTCAGCTCGATCTCTGGAGAGAATCTACTGGGCGCGCTGGAGCTGAGATAGTTCTCCACTACGTGCTCACGTGGTACGAGAAGATCGACCTCAACCTCCTCGCATGCATGCAGACTGGATCAAAGTGGTCTACTGACCCAGATTGGGTGGCTCGGCGCAAGGCTTGCGCTCACAGCTTTATCCAATACGCCCCCATTCACCAGTGGAACGAAGGACCGAGCTTTCTAGATGTTGCGGATGATGAGAATGCTGAAAACGTCGAAGATGGCTCGGATGAAGACGAAGATGACGAGGCTTCGGACGTTGAGGAGGGCGAATATGATGCCGAACTTCCTCTTGCTGCCCCTTGATCGAAAAAACTTTTAAATTTCATCAGATCCCCGATATGCCGGGTGCAATTGTATCAAGTGCACAAGTGATATTTTGCTACTAAGTTTCTATGTTGGATTCACTTGGGCGTAGTCCCCGAGTTTCGTTTTCTCGTTCTTCCAATCATTTGGCTCGGCTCGCGTCTACCTTGGTTCGGTTTTATGACTTACGAGTCCGAGTTTCAAAAATTGTCTTAACGATACTTGGAAACTTTAGGATTAGCTCAAAATAACTCAGCATAATAAATTTGAAGTACACACAAGGTTAGGTCGAAAAACTAACATCGGCTCGATTAAGTTCTTTTCCTTAGTCGTTTTTCATGTGCTACGCAATTCCAAACTTGTTCTCTTGCTTGCCATGAAGCCAATTCTTTTTGGACAGCAGCAAGTCGAAGAGTTGGGTTCTTGGTGCTCACACATTACTAATCCAGCCTAAGTAGAACAACTTATGCCAGCCGACATATAAATAATAAATACAGAAGATAATAATCATTATTAAGGCAGTCCCCGAGTTACTGCTCGAGGAGCCAACACTTCATTGATAAGCTCATTGCCGGCATACATACCGACATATGAGAAGATTCGGATACATACACTTCTTTGTTAAGTGTAGAAAGAATGAAGTAGAGCTACATTCCATGAACGCTTAGATTCCTCGCCGAACCTGTCCGCCTTGTTCTTTTCCTGTGGCTTTGCATCGATAAGATAATAAGAATCATTGTGCAATGCTTTGCTCACAATGAATGGCCCTTCCCACGGGGGGATAACTTGTGCATGCCAACAGTATGTTGTACCAACCGGAGTACCAGATCGCCTTCCCGGAAAACTCGAGGGCTTACTTTCCGGCTATGATAGCGTCGGAGATTTTGCTGATATATGGTGGATCTGGACAATGCCAATTCTCTCGCTTCTTCCAGCAGATCAACATCATTTTGCCGGGCTTCTTGCACTTCGGCTTCTGTGTATTGGGTGACCCTAGGCGAGTCATGCTCTATGTCGGCTGGTAATACAGCTTCTACCACATATACCAGAAAGAATGGCGTATAGCCTTTTGATCGATTCGGAGTTGTTCTTAAACTCCACAGTACTGCTGGTAGTTCTTCTATCCAGCACCCCGCTGATCTTTGCAGCGGCTCAATGAGCCGGGGTTTTATCCCGGATAATACTAATCCGTTGGATCTTTCCACTTGTCCGATCGATGCGGGGTGGGCTCCCGAGGCAACGTCCAGCTGGATCTTCTTATCTCGGCAAAAACACGCAAATGCTCCTTCCGCAAAATTTGTGCCATTATCAGTTATGATACTGTGAGGATAACCGTATCTCAAGATGGTGTCTTTGAGAAATGTCACGGCCGTAGCTCCATCACATTTTCTTATTGGCTTCACTTTGATCCACTTTGTAAATTTGTCCACCATGACCAAAATGTGAGTCATATTTCCCCTTGCTGGTTTAAACGGGCCAACCATGTCCAAACACCAAACGGCAAATGGCCAGGTGATTGGTATGGTCTTGAGCTCCGACATTGGCATATGTGTCTTGGTAGCATACCTCTGACAACCATTGCATTTTCTCACCAGATCTTCTGCTTGTTCTAATTCACTTGGCCAATAGAATCCATGCCGGAAAGATTTTGCCACCAAGGCTCGGGACGAGGCATGATGCCCGCACTCCCCTTGATGTATATCTCGGAGGATGTCAAGCCCTTCTTCCGGGTCAACACATCGCTGAAGGACATTAGTCACACTCCTTTTGTATAGCTCGGAATTGATGATCGTGTATTCCTTTGCTCTCCTCTGAGTTTTCCTGGATAGCACCTCCTCAGTGGGTAAAGTTCCATCTTTCAGGAATTGAAATATAGGAAGTGCCCAAGCTGGTATCGCTCGCACAGGGAACACTTCTTCATCAATTTCCATCTGATCCACCGGCATAACTTCAATCGGATCACGCTGAGCAGTCCCTGGGTCTTGCGAAGCAGTCCCCGGGTTTGCCGAGGCAGTCCTCGGGTTTACCGAGGCAATCCCCGGGTTTACCGAGGTAGTCCCCGGGTTTCGCGCACCATCTCCTATGTCAATGTCCATGGGCACAACTCCGAATTCTGTATCCTCCGGGACGTAAATTGAGTCGGTTTCTGGGGACGGCCTGATAGACGGTTTTTTGAGGTGTTCCAATGCTACTCCCAGTGGAATTGCTTGTCGGGTTGATCCGAGCTTTGACAGTACGTCGGCTGCCTCATTTTCCACCCGGGGTACATGGTGAAATTCACATCCCTCAAAGTAACTAGATATCTTCTGCACATGAAATCTGTATAGCGCCATGTTTGGATCAAGGGCGTCCCATAGTCCCGACACTTGTTGTACTACCAAATCCGAGTCGCCAAAGCATAGGATCCGACGTATCCCAATTTCTTTTGCCACTTTGAGCCCATGCACAAGTGCTTCATACTCAGCGACATTGTTTGACGCTGCGAAATGGATCTGCAGCACATATTTCAGTTGGTCCTTCTTTGGCGAGGTAAGTACAACTCTGGCACCTAGCCCGGTTTTTGTTTTTGACCCGTCAAAGTGCATTCTCCAATAGTTCGGATCTAGTAGGGGTAGTTCATATTGCACCTTGGCCCAGTCCACAAAAAAGTCAGCTACAGCCTGAGACTTGATTGCTTCTCTTCTGTCATATTGTGGCGCATAGGGAGCTAGTTCAATTGCCCATTTCGCAATCCTACCACTCGAATCCTTGTTACTCATTATCTCGGATATGGGAGCTTCACATATTACCTTGATGGGATGCTCCTCAAAATAATGCTTCAACTTCTTAGCTGCCATATAGACACCATACGCCACCTTTTGATAGTGTGGGTAGTTCTGCTTTGAGGCAGATAATACCTCGCTCAGATAATACACTGGCCTTTGCACCGACTTACCCTCTTCATCACGCTCTACCACAATCACTGCACTTACAACTCGGTTGGTTGCGGCTATGTAGAGCAACATTGGCTCCTTTGATAGTGGAGAGGCTAACACTGGTGCAGTGGCTAACATCTTCTTTAAGTGGGCAAAGGCTTCATTGGCCTGCGGGGTCCAAACGAACTTATCCGACTTTTTCATGAGTTGGTAGAGAGGCAATGCCTTTTCTCCCAACCGACACACAAACCGACTTAATGATGCCAGGCAACCAGTGAACTTCTGGACATCATTAAGACACTTCGGCAGTTCCATTCGCTCAATGGCCCGGATTTTAGTTGGATTGACTACGATACCTCGGCTAGAAACATGAAATCCGAGTAACTTTCCAGCCGGGACACCGAAGGTACATTTTTCCGGGTTAAGCTTCATCCAGAACCTTCTCAGGTTCACGAATGTCTGTCTGATATCGTCAAGGAGCGTTTTGCTTTCCTTGGTCTTGATAACCACATCATCCACATACACTTGTACATTTTGACCAATTTGGTCGTGCAAACATTTTTACATACATCTTTGGTACGTTGCCCCTACATTACGTAAACCAAATGGCATGGTGCGATAGCAATAAGCCCCATACGGGGTGATAAATGCAGTCTTTATTTGATCATCCGGATTCAGAGGTATCTGGTGGAAACCAGAATATGCATCAATGAATGACAATAGTTCACATCCAGCAGTTGAGTCTATGACCTGATCTATCCTGGGCAGTGGAAATGGATCTTTTGGACACGCCTTATTCAGGTTCGTGTAATCGATACACATACGCCAAACCACTACCACATTCGGATCATCTTTCTTCTTTTCCACCAACACCGGATTAGAGAGCCAATCCGGGTAAAGAACTTCCATGATAAATCCTGCAGCCAACAACCGAGCTATCTCATATCCGATGACTTTCCTCCTATCTTCGGCGAAGCGGCGGAGAGGTTGCTGCACCGGCTTTGCTCCAGGTCTCACATTCAAAGAGTGCTCGGCCAACTCCCTCGGAACACCTTGCAAGTCCTGTGTGGACCAAGCAAAAATGTCCTGATTCTCACGGAGGAAGTTGACGAGCTCGCTTTCCTATTTGTCATTTAACCCAGCACCAATTGTTACGGTGCGCTCTGGGAACATATCATCAATAGGCACCTTCTTGGTATCTTTCATGGCTTGGAATGAGACACTTCCATGCGGGTTACTCAGCGCCGGCATATACTGCTACGCGGACTGAGCCAATGCCGCCACCTCTTGGATTTTTCATTTCTCTTGCGCAATCACGAGTGACTCGGCTAGGTTAGACCCGGCTGACGCACACTCAATGGAACGCCGGAAATCTCCAGCAATGGTAATCACCTTGTTCAGCCCGGGCAACTTCATCTTCAAGTAACTGATGTGACAACTTGCCATGAACTTGTTCAGTGCTGGTCTTCCGAGTAACGCGTGATACGCACTTTCTAAGTTCACCACTTCAAACTCCAAATTCTCAGTTCTGCAATTATCTCTCGTGCCGGACAATACGTCAACCCGGACCTTGCCTATGGGCTCACAAGAAATGCCTGGCACAATACCATGGAAAGTTGTCCTTGTAGCCTGGAGCATGTTCTCCGAGATACCTAACTTGCGCATTGTATCCGCATACATGATGTTAATGCTGCTACCATTGTCAATCAGTACCTTGGAGAATCTCACATTGATGTTTAGCCCAATGAATGTCTGATCCAGCACTAACGCATACGAACCAGGACTCGGCATAAGCTTGGGATGATCGTTGACGCTCCAGGTGATTTCTTGGTCCGACCAAGGCATATACCTTGTCACTGCTGGCATTACCGCATTCACCTCCATATGTCGGCGCTGCAAGCTCTTTCTATCTGTTTCCTTAGTGGTAAACACACAGTAACTCTGATGATGCTCTCTGTACACATTCCTCCCCTCATTTCTGGGGTACCTCTGATCCGGCTGATGCTGGTTTTCTACTTGATGCACTGCATCCCTTCTCTCATGGTTATCATACCTCGATGGAGGGGGAGGCAACATTAGGTATTGCGTGCTCACTCCGGAGAGCAATTGCTGCCGGGGTAACTCCTGCCGAGGTTGATCGTTCCGGGGTGCCTGAGCATTCCCTGAACCACCTTGTTCTATTTTACGCATCCACTCACATTGCCTTGTTGTATGACCCGCTGGGTTACTTGGATTTGGCGTGTGAAATTTACACGGCTGATCCAACATCGACTCATAAGTATACCTCGGACGGTCCTTCTTTTCTTGCCACTGTTTCTTTTGCTCTGGCGTCCAAGTTTTCTTGCCATCATTTCTCGACGTCCATTGTTGCCCTCCAGTTTTCTGACGTTGATTGCCCCCTGCTCCGGGCTGATCTTGATTCACAGCAGCAACTTGTTGCGAACTGACCGGTGATCCGGTCTGTCATCTCTTCTTTTACCTCTGTAATCATTCCTACGGGATGATCCGGCTCCATCTCTCTAGTAGTACTCCTCATTTGACTCGTTTGACACGAGCCTGGGTTGAGTCGGATCACCCAAAGCATACGAATCAGCAATCCGGATCATCTCTGCCAATGTTGTTGGCATTTTCCTTTGCAACTTCTGCCATAGCTCGCTTGCATATCTGCACCCTTGCGCAAACCATGCTATGGCCTGTGACTCTATCACACCCTCACACGAGTTTCTAACGGTACACCACCGGGTTAAAAACTCCCGGTCCGTCTCGTTCGGTCTCTGCTTACACATAGCTAGGGTCTGTGGCCTATTTGGCCTCTGATACGTACTTGAGAAATTGCTGATAAACATTTCCTCAAAATCAATCTAGCAGTTAATACTTCCGGGCGGTAAATTGTTTAACCATACCCTCGCTGGCCCCTCCAACATCTGGGGTACGTATCTCACAGCCCATCTCAAGTTGCATGTAGCAATTTTCACAGCTGTAGCATAGTTTATCAACCAATCCTCCGGCTTAGTACTGCCGTCATACGTCTTTGTGCCTCTGGGTAACTGGAAGTTAGGTACCGGTGGCTCCTTCATGATCCGGGGCCCAAAACACGCAGGACCCGGAGGACCTTGACATTCAATCTGTTCCGACCTATACAGCCGATCCAGTTTTAATCTGGCATCATCAGGCATCAAATCCCTGTTTCCCAATCTTGACCCTATCACATGATAGTCCGGCCTTGGGTATCCTGTGTTCATCATTTCCGAATCTCCATCGTTATACCGATCCTGCTCTCGTGGAGCACCTTTCTGTTGCATACCTCGGCCGGCACTTTGCTCTTACCTTGGTATATTCCGCCGATGCAGTTGTCCTGCTCCTGCGAGTTTCGCTGTCTGGCATTGCCATTTACAACATTTCCTTGACCGGCGTTGCCTTGGTCATGGTTACCTCGGCCAGCTTCTCCTCGGCTCACACTTCATCGATCGTCATTTCTCTGTACTTCTTTTCCTTTCCCTGCCCTTGTCGGGTCATACGGGACGATCTGTTTTTTTCTCCTGGCCGAGGTTACTACCTCTTCTCTCATAGGTCCACCATGAGGAGACGATGTGGCTCCAACGGATTTCTCTGGGTTACCCACCATCGAATGAACGATCCTGGAGGCCCCAGCTCTTTGCGGGTTTGCCCTGAGCAATTCCTCGTTTTGCCTGTTCGCGATCCGAACCAACTCATTGACCCTATCTTGCTGTCTCTGACGGGCTTCACCCGTTAGACCCTCTAACTCGGATGCAGCTGCATCTGCTGCTCTAAGGATCTTTGCCGGGGTACTATACTTTGGCAGCCCCATGGATAAACAGTTCTCTGACTCCTCAATCCTAGTATCACCCTCTTTGTTCATTTCACTCATGAGATTTCTCCCCTTTACTTTTACAGCATCAACTTTATTTGCCTTTGCGTACTCACGCAGCGTCATGTTCAACGACTGCTGAGCCGCGGCTATCTTTTTCACGCTCTCTAGTATTTTTTGCCTAGTTTCCTCTAGCTCGGCCTGTGCCTGAGCCGGATCTACTGCTGCTGCCACAGGATTTGCCAAGCTATCCATTTCTTCCCGCAACACATTCTCTGGCCTCTCTAGTGGAGGACCTCTACCTTTCCTCGGTTCCTTGGGCGTTACCTCCGGATCTGGTGCCGGATCCTTGCTTGCGCCCACGCCTGGCGCAGTCATCATCACCTCTGCGCGGTCCGGGGAGCGAGTGGTACGCGCCCCGTGAACCACGCTAAGGGGTGGCTCGCCTGCCTCGACGACGTGCCGCGGATGAACACATGATACATCCACTGCGACGTAGACCTTGTGTGCGCCGAGCTTGACGAAGATGCCGTTGCATGGAAGAGGGCGCGTGCCGAAGCAGCCAGCGTTGTCGCTGACGAAATCCAGCGCTCCAAAGCGCTGAACGAGCCCGAGACGGCGCGTCACGGTGCGATGAGGTTTCCCGTCCGGATCTTGACCCCTGCTAGCGCCGCTAGCCCCACGGTGGGTGCCAACTGTCGTGGTGGTGTCGCGGCAGATGCCATGGATAGGCTAAAGGTGGGGACTAATTGCACTAGGGGAATCCAGGGAGGGATAGTGTGGTGATTCCACACACAGAAGTTTTATATTCGATTCACCTTCACAGATTACAAGTGCTCCTTGAGTTGTATTGGAGAGAGGAGGAAGAAGGAACTCTCTTACTCTCGCTGCTAGCTAGCCCTCAGGAACCAAATAAAACTCTACTCGAGACTAACCTCGTAAAAACTCAACCCCTTCTACAGAGGCCCCAGCCCTCCTTATATAGGGGTGGCTAGGTCTCCACTTAGGGCATACGTGGAGGCATATTCCAGACCGGGTTACTTTTCCCCCGCGTCACCCATGCAGAGGCTACGTGAGCCTCTACGGTGCCCGCGTCACCCGACATTGGCTTCGTCACCTTTGTCGGCCATGCCTTGGTGGTCTGGCCTCTCTCCGCTTCGCTCACACTCTGCGTACAGTTGCCACCTTTGACCAGCGAGATACCTTCCTTCTCTTACAAGCTTGATTTAACCCGGATCGTACATAGTTGATCCGGCTACACCTGTTCCTGCATATAAGTTAGATACATCTTACCGACTTACGGCTTAAGTCGGTTGAGACCAAGTTAGGTGGACGTCCCCTGGTCCGAGTTACCCCGTGATTCGGCCTGCCTTGAGGTGACTCGGCCAGCATCCGCTTTGGCCTTGCCGAACCTCGGCTAACTCGGCCTTTATACCCCGGCGTGACCCTACCCGGGGGTATCCCCCCAACAAGTTTGAACCATTTGAAAGTGTTTAACAATCATTTTAACATCATTAGAGGTTCTTTCCACAATATCTTTCAACTCAACAATAGCTCTAGTGTTTTCCATTAGATGATTTTGCACCCTTTTATTAAAATTATCTTGCTTAACAATAAAGATATCGAATTCTTCTAAGCATTGATCAGAAGGTTTCGATTAAGGGATATCACCTTCATCAAAGTGTTGGAGAGAGTGTACCTCGATAGTGGATGAGTAGGGAATAGGCTTACATAATTCTTCTATAGGAGGTAAATTCTTGACATCTGCAGCTTTAATTCCCTTCTCCTTAAGACATTTCTTAGCTTCCTTCATCACTTCATCATTTAATTCAATAACTCCCCTCTTCTTTGATGTTGGAATAGGCACCAGAATAGTAGGTTCAGGTACAATTACTTTAGGTATAGCTTGTTTAAGAGGAGTCCAATCTTCATAGTTCTTACTTATTTTAGCCATTAATTCCTCAGCTTCCTTAGGAGTCCTATTCTTGAAAACACAATCAGCACAACTATCTAGGTATGTCCTAGATTCCTCGGTTAGTCCATTATAAAATATATCAAGAAGCTCATCCTTAAGTAATGGACTTCCAGCTTGCATGAATCAGAGCACAAAACTTGCCCATGATTCAGGCAATACCTCTTTTTCTCCCTGTTTAAAATCAAAAAGTTCCTGCAAAATAGCATGTCTAGCACTAGGAGGAAAATATTTCTGCAGGAAAGTAGTAATCAAGCAATCAGGGCTATCAATAGATCCAGGAGGTAAATTACTAAACCAAGTTTTAGCTTCTCCTTTCAGTGAGAAGGGGAAAATATTAGCAACAAAGTAAGTACACATCTTAATATCATCAGAAAACAAGCCACTCATGGTAGAAAGTTCATTCATATGTGCTACCGCACTTTCATTCTTAGTCCCACAAAAAGGTTCTTTCTCAACAATAGCTATGTAAGATAGATCGAGAGAGAAATCATAATCTTTATCTATAATGTTTATGGGAGAAGCAGCAAACTTAGCAATAGGAGACAATTTGAGTCTAATAGTACGCCTCTCAAGGAGACTCTTAACATCGCTCCTATCATGGGTGTTTTTACATTCTTTAATAAATTCATCGGTCATCTCAACATAACCATCTTCAATATCATAACTCTCACTAGACACAGGTGAACTAACAGGTGTGGTAGTGTCTTCATTAGGAGTTTCGGTATTTCCAGCTATAGTTCTAGCAATCGTAGCATCTAGGAAAGGACCTAATGAACCACTCTTATCAAGCACAGTAGAAGCAGCATCATAAGCATCAGAAGTTTCAGATTTAGCAGTAGTAGCAGTGTGTGTAGCATGTGTATGTGGTGGTGTAACGAGCTTACTTATAACAGATGGTGAATCAAGAGCAGCAGAGGTGTTCAGAACTGTACATCTTCTTGTAGTGGATGGTAAAATAGGGACCTTGCCTTCACGAGACTTACCCATGATGGATGGATAGCAGCGAATAATAGAGAATCCAAGTGAACTTGATAAATAAAGCTATGCTCCCTGGCAACGGCGCCAGAAAATAGTCTTGATGACCCACAAGTATAGGGGGTGTATCGCAGTATTTTCGAGGGAAGTGAAACCCAATTTATTGATTCGATACAAGGGGAGCCAAATAATATTTACAAGTCTTAACAACTGAGTTGTCAATTCAGTTGCACCTGGAAACAATCTTGCTCACAGCAGTTTATCAGTAGCAACAGTTTTGTAGTAGGAATAATAAAGTAGCAGCAGTAGCAAAGTAAAGACAATAGTAACAATAGCAGTAAACAGCGGGATTCGAGTGCGGTAGGCATAGGGATGGATGGACGGGCATTGCATGCACAAGACAATTCACATAGCAATCAGAACATAGGGCAATTGCTGATAAATAAGATAAAGCATCCAAGTACTAGATAATCCTAGGCATGTGTTCCATATATAGTCATACGTGCTCGGAATGAGAACTTGCACAACATCTTTTGTCCTGCTAGCCCGTTTGCAGCGGGGCCTCAGGGGAACTACTGGCAATTAAGGTGCTCCTTTTAATAGAGCACCGGAGCAAAGCATTAACACTCCATGAACGCATGTGATCCTCACATCAAGGCCATTCCCTCCGGTTATCCCGATTTCTGTCACTTCGGGGCCATTGGTTCTGGACAACAACGTGTGTATACAACTTGCAGGTAAGACCAGAAACAATACCATCATAATGAATCAATAACATGTTCAGATCTGAAATCATGGCACTCAGGCCCTAGTGACAAGCATTAAGCATAACAATTCGCAACAAAGTCATAAAACACTAATAAAAGATACTAGGCACCATGCCCTAACAATCTGATGCCATTACATGAACAATCTCATCCAATCCCTACCATCCCCATAGCCTACATCGGGGGATTACTCACTCATAGATGGGGGAAACATGGACGGTCGATGGAGAAGCGATGGTGATGGTGATGGCGATGATCTCCTCCAATTCCCTGTCCCCATAGGTGCCGAACAGAGTTTACGTGCTGTTTCGTGGAATCTGGTGGTGGCAGCGGAGCGAAACTCCTTCTGGAAAAACGCCGAACCCCCTTGAGTTTTTAGGTCAGAAGGCAACTTATAGGCGAAGAGGGAGACCGAGTGGCAGTCTAGGACGGCCATACCACCCCCTGGCGTGGCCTGGGCTTGCCCGCGGGGCCAGGTGGTGTGGCCTGGGCCCATCCCTCCTCCGTCTCGTATTCTGGCTTCGGGAGTCTTCTGGTGAAATAGGATTTTTGGCATATTTTCCGGGATTTTTCCTGATAGTTGATTTTCTGCACAAAAAGTAGACACCAATGCAATTCTGCTGAAAACAACGTCAGTCCCCGTTAGTTGCATCCAAATCATACAAGTTTAGAGGAGAAACAATAGCAAAAGTGTTCGGAAAAGTAGATACGTTTTGGACGTATCACCCTTTCCTAGTCCTATTTTCATAAATGTCATCTATATAAATTGCTGCATATTAAATTGCTCATGCTCACATACATATTCATTTGTTTGGGGGTATTTAGTCAATTCACCTCATAATTAAATATGGAGCACATATGCGGGCTATTCTTGTATTATACCGCCTCCATTTAAATTTGTGTAGCGAACCGATGCCATGTTTTGCCTTATTAATGCAACATTTAAATTGTGGGGTATCGAAACAACATAAACCATATAATTAATTCTCGGGACCCTGATTTCGCTTAATATTGCCTAGTTGCATCAGATCGTTGCCATGTCATGCATCATACACGCATCATGCTCGTTCTTTTGCCGTAGTATTAAATAGTGCATTCGGTGTTTCTTTTATGCTTTGGTTCTTCGTGAATTAGGCCGTTGAGTTGATGCGAGTATCGGCAAGTCCTTCGGATATGTACCTTCAGCAGTGTTTTCTAGGCGAGAATTCTCCCCCTTTCTGTGTATTTTGCATTTATAGTCTTTACTTCCTCCTGTTAATCTATTGCTATCCGTGTTGCGATGCTTTAGTTTCCATGCACCCTTTATATTCCTTGTAGCCTCTATATTGTCTTGGACACATCCTATTGCCTGTTGTTTGATAGATAGTCGGCCTTGCGAGTCGTAGTTGCTTGCTCAGGTGCTGCTTCGCGTCGTTGTTGTCCATCGTTGTTGGAAGGTTGGCGTATGTTTAATGGTAGAGATGATCATGAATTTCAATATAACTTGTCAATTAAAGTGCTGGGACTAGATATAACTAATGTAGAGGCATCAGTGGACAATAGCTAATATTTGGTTTTTAACTGCTCACTTGTGTCTCGTAGGCCCCGAGTACTTGATACCTATTCCTTGACTATCGCACTATCCGCATGTGGGACCATGAATCCCCTTAGCCAGAGCTTGATTCATTTCTTATTTTTGGGGCCACAAAGTAGTTTGGGGCTTTATTACTATCATATACCTATGCCATGCTTTACTGCTTTATTTACGATTGTGCGTGGAGCACCTGTACTATTTTGGATCATGACACGTTTTCGCTGTATCGACAAGCCCAATCACACTTTCGGGTTCCAAGTCGTTTACCGCCGTCTACACAAACCCTGGGTCCGTCTCGGAGCCGGCCAACTTCATTGCGGTTAGCTTAGTGGGGTACCCCCTGAAATGATTTATGAATCCTGTGATTGCTTTGTCGTGAAAGCCTCGCTGGGTTTTGATTTGATTTTTCTGAGGTTGATCATGTGTGTGTTGCTATTTGTGCACCCCTGCAGGGTAAATCTTTCTAAAAGCCATGTCCGCGGTTATGGACGACTTGGAGCACAGTATCTCGATCATAGACAAGCATAACTAAAATAGTGCTATAAATTTGACTTAATATGTGACTAGTAATCAGCTTCACTACAATGGAATGGATAATAAAAGTGCCAACAACTGGTGGAACTAGGGTGTATCGTGTCATGTTATACCTGCCTAGTAAGTATCGCAACTCCAATGGAATGAAATAGAAGTGCCAACAACTGTTGGGTTTGGAATGTCACATGCTAATTGTATCTGACTAGTAAGTACTACAACTACAACTGAATGGTTAACTAAAACTGCCCACTACTTATGCTATCAGGATGCTCACGCTATCTATATCTGACTAGTAAGTGCTTCAACTATAATGGAATGAATAAAACTGTCAACTGTGTGAGTTTCTCGGTTTGACTTCCTCGTGTGGTCTCGAGGGGGAAATACCAGGATGTGTATGTTTTGGTGTTCCTATCAAGTTGGATCCGATTAGGTCTTTTTTATCCCCCTCTAATAGCTGACAGTTGAATCGAGTCTCTATAGATTGTTTAGTGCATGTTGCGCTGCCACTTCAGTCCACCATACCTATGTAGGCGAGAGCCGCCGAATTCTAGCCTCGTCGTGTACTGGCCTCAGTACTGACCGCTCCCTTTTTTGTTTGCCCTTTGTCGGCACCCCTTTTGTTTAACAGGTATAAGTTCGCCGTCGTTAGCAGGGTTACCCTTCTGGCTTGGCCTGGGAAGGGTTATGGACGCCATTGATTATTCTTTAGGGCTCTTAGCCCCATATGCATCTTATCCATACTTAGATGTTGTATCGTTTTCAAGGTGATTTGGATCTTTGTACTGTATATCTGTATCCTTGACACTTTGAGTCGCTGTTGTAGATATATGTTATGTGGGTTCCATCGTGAACTATTGTGTAATGAGATTATTTCGTTTTCTACCCGCACGCAAGTGCCTGATGGGCATCTTTGAATCGTTTCTATGCAGGTTTTGGCGGGAAATGCTAAAATTTGCATAGGGCCGATTCGAGGGTGTTACACATGCGTCTATGGGCTATAAGACTATAACGTCTTATTAATTGTGGGACCCTGGTCCCAACCGGTTAGTTCCGAACACTAACAGATAAAGCAGGTGATCATGTACAATGGTACAGAAGACATGCCTTCACTTAGTCCTCCATATCATATAGAGAAGACATTATATATAAATCATACAATGCATTATCTCTTAGTGTCATCTCTATCAATTAATGATAATTTTTTGTAGTAAAAAATTGATTTGCTAAGGGAAGGCATATGGTACAATCAAAAAAATAGCATTCTCTTATTTCTAAGAGATGATCCCTTAGCTAAGGGAAGACGACCTTATCTTTCTTGTTCCTCTCTCCTCGAACTAAGCAAATATCCAACATGGCAATCATAAGTGAAGGCTGACGTCACCGACATTGTACGTGCCCTAATGATCAAGTCGAGCCAAGGCCGGACCGCCCGGCCGACTTTGCGTGCACCTGCACCGCTCGCATTGGGCCACGCGGCCATCCACATCTGTCTCAACATATTGCTTACTTACTTCAAAATCATGTTAAAACCATAATTCTGGTTAAAATGTACTAGGAGTGGCACTTGTATCATATGGTACAAAGAAAAATTTATGAAGATGCCTTACAGAATTCTATATTAGTGTAGTTTAAAATACAACGATATCCATCATGTATATTTAACGCCGCGCGAGAATCATAGATTGATCTCTCTACTTATGTCGCTCCTAGAACGGATATAAGGTGCCCTTAAAGGCTAGATATCCCCGTACGTGTCCCACTTTTAGCAAGGCTGAGCATGGCATGAGGTATTTGGCTTCCGTGTGATCACATTTCCATTTGGAGGAGGGTCTCCATAGGAAATATACCGGGCCCGTCCAGGCTGGCCCATAGGGCGGGCAGAGGGGCACTTGCCCTGTTCCCTAAGGAGATAGGCCCTCGACTTGAGACTTGTACGTATACCTATATTTATCTTTTACTTTTAAGACCGAATATAGTGAAATAATTTTTAAAAAGATAGATCCAAGCGGCAGCGTACTATGTTTCTATTCCGACTTTTCTTTTCTGAAAGAATACTCCAAAAAAATTGTATAAAAAAGAGGAAAACGCAGGTTCCATTTAAGAAACCCATAGAGATATATCATTCAGTTTCGATTGGAGGGAACAACATCAATATCATCCCAACAAATACTCCAGTATTTCTGAATAGTGTTTCTCGATGCCACCATTTCTATGACCTCTAAAAATACCGGCCCTCATGTGCCTTTACAGAGTTGTAAATATTCATTAGTGGAGAATAATGACGCAAACATGTAACTAAATCATTCTGCAAGCATCTGTCCTTCGATTCCCAACTATTCTACTTGTCCCCATCATCCATGTTGTAGGGACTATTTCCTCTTTTTATTAATTCAGTGCTTAATATATCTACTCTTCTACTCATGTTTGCACATGCATATGAATCCGTTACTTTCATAATTTTGTTCTGTGATAAATTCCAGAGGTACATATGTATATACAAGTGTACATAAGGAGCAATTGATAGGAATAAGTATCATTGTAAATATTTTGCTCGATCAATAGTAATGAGTAGTTTTGAATATCTTTAATGAGATTCTAAAATTCATGGATGTATTAAGAGTATGCATTATATATTTGTTTAGAGGCCTAAGAATGGTAATTATACTTAATCTTTGAGTAAAACTAAAAATATTAAACATTTATTTAAGCAATTTTCTGAAGTAGGGGGCCATTGTCCCGCTCCCCTTGACTCAGTGAAACTATGACACTTTAAACGAGAGGTCTTTAGTGTCATGCTGCCCTAGGGCCCCCCAAAATCTATGGATCAGCCCTAGGTCCGTCGAGAAGCAGGGTCCAGTCGGCCGATTGGAGAGCGACCGTGCATCATGGTGCTGCAAGAGCTAAAAGAAACTTGCTGCCACCGTGAGGGACATGCATACAAATGGATTGCTAACGAATCATGCAAGACAAATAACGACATATACTTCCATGTGTGTATTGTCTAGAGAAAGAACCTAACATAATGGACTTTCATTTATAAAATGAAATTCCAATGTGGATAAGGGGTAGAGCGTCGGACGACCTCGAAAATTTAAACAAATGCCTAAGTGGCCTTTTAAGCTCCTACTAAGAAATAAAATACGTCCATTTTGAAACCATGTCGCAAGTCAATATGAAACTCAATGCTTCACCATTCTTGAAAGGTCTTATGAGGTTCAAAGGACATTTAATGGAGTCACGTGGGCATGTATAATGCAAGGTGCGTGTAAAATATATAGCCTTTTTTTAAGCATAGGCATTGGTGCTGAATTAGCCACCACTGCTATATAAGTAAGCATTGGTGCTTCAGGATAGACCGGTCTGTTTTACATGCACCGACCTTGCATTGTATATACCCTTACCGAGTACTATTGGCAAAATATTTAAAATTGCTTAAACAAAATTCATAACATCCTTAACCATATTGATGTACATGGATTTGACTTACAAGTTGATGGCACGGCTTCCACTCGAACACATCCAGCTTCTTCATAAGGTTAATGTGCACTAGTCATTGCATCGAATTCATCCAAGCCGTCCACCTAGAGCATGTGATAGATCGCCAAAAGATGACATTCAATGGCAGCCATTCATTACAGATGTACGCACAAAATTTATTTGGAGACTTAAGATTCTAGTGAATATGACAACATATGTCATGTGTGATTTTTTAAAGGAATGTGGTAGGGGAATAATAAGAACTCAAATCTACGTCCATAAGGACTTAACCTGGGTAGCTGGGTTGTACATCTACTTCTCTAACCAAGTGACCTAGGCTCACTTCTTAGTCATGTGCTATAACAAAGGGTAATCAATCTTGCTAACCACAGTGGGATTGCATGAAGAAGTGTTTTCTTCTCATGTTCCTTGATATCTAGTGTAGTGGTCTATGTTTGTGGTAATAACCTTTCCCTCAACTATGTTCAACAGTTAACTCTTAGATCTATGTGGGAGGTGTGATTTATGTTGAGATATGTGCATTTGTCGCAATGGTATCATTTCTAGAAAATATAGGTTGTCAGCGTGGATGATTCATTTGAGTCGGGGGCTAATGCCCCCCTACACATGCCAACCGTACATTAGTAAATAGGACTATCTCCTTCAGTGCCAAGATATAAAATATCTCCCTTCTATTACGTGTGAACCAAGGGATGACTACCTCATCACTGTGGTGTAAGGGTGGATAATAGAGTCTGTGTGGTTGACAATTCTAGGTTGGTTAGATTGACTTCTCCTACAAAGCACATTGCACAACCTAGTGCAAGGAATATACGAAACTATTAGAATACTCACAACACCAACTTATTCCTTCAAATTTATTATAGATAACAAATATATAATCTTGTTGTAACCAACTTCGAGGTGTCAACACAACGTGTGGTTCTCCTTGAAATTTTCACCCCGACAAGTAGTTCTTTTGTAGTCTCCATGGATTTCACATTGAACAATACCAATGAATTGTCCTCGCGGCATCTGAACTAGTAGGAAGCAGTGTGTCCTTCATGAATGCTCAAGTGCACATATCAATCCTTTGTAATATGGCAATTAACTTGACAAAAATTCTTAATTCCTATGGTTTGTCAGATGATACCCATGGTGACCACTAATAATGATACCCTCGGGTGAACTTTGGTTAGTGATGAAACTTTTCTGTTGAATTCCAATGTTATTCATGAAGTCACATGCACTGGTCTTTTGAGTTAACAAGACAGACAACCCATGTGTATGATGCCCTCGACTAGTTGTGGATCATGGACAATGACAAATTTGGGTCACCATCAAAACATGCAAACATTTTGCAAGTCAGGAAGTTTTTCATAAACATAATTGTTTATATATTGTTAAGATCATGACAATATTACATACACGCAAAAATGTGTGTGGGTGGGTGGTGGTGGGATGGGAGTGGGGGCTCTTGTCCCCCTAAACCCAAATGAAGCTATGCCACTGGTCTACACAATGCACACAATAAATTAAGGCGGTTGATTGGAATAAATAGAATAACACGGTTGTTTCATGTTATCTAGCAAAAGGTATATGATCGGTCCATGTTGATCAAACTATAATCAACGCACTCTATTTGGTGCTTACATGGATGAAATGCAGTAAAAATGTTAGTCTCTTGATGATATATTTTATTGTCTTAGCAGTGCCTCATTAAATCGACTATATCTTTCCATCAAGTGATGATCTGGTAACGCAGCGTCACTATTGGTCCTTCCAGCTAGAACTTATAACACCAAATGGCATCTTAAATCACATTAAGATCATGAAGATGGAATCCAGACCATTTTTTTGTGGTGGAGCTACTCGGACTAGTCATTGTGCAAACACATAGAACAAAACGAGGGGACTGGTCCTGATATTGGGCTCTCATGTCAAGGATATTTTTTATTTTTTATTGTGGAAGATAGATTCATTTTTGAATTAGTAAATGATAAAAAATACCAAAACAACGGAACCTTTCATCTTAAGTAGGATGATGGTACCATAGTTGGCGAGGCAGAACTAAAGCATGTTTTCATGTCATGCTATTTTTCTGTGGGAGCAAGGGCCAAGCTAGACTAATGCAAGGGAATAATTTTTGGCAAAATAAAACCAAAATTTAAGCTCATATAAACATGTATTTGTGTATTGGCAACCTTATTAGAGATATTATAACTGAGCCAAATAGGAGGTCCCTCACGCCCTGGGAATTTTCGGCCGTTGGATCACGCCATCTGCATGTTTCTGAACGTCGGTTGGTCTTCAAATCCCTCCTGGGCCATATTATCCCTTAGAAACTCTTTTCTGGGCATCAAATAGGTTTTCTATGATTAATTGGACCTGAATGCCTACTGCAACCCGTTACATTGCTTACTGGACCTTATACATGCCACCCGATCTCACTGTTTTGTGCTGCCGGTAGGGAAAGAGAGAAAAAAATTTAGGAGAGGAGGCCACCGAGTCGATGCGGCACGTGCCTATGATCCGACATAGGCGGTCAAGTCCGGGGCTTCCTCAATGCTGATGCGACCTTTGGCACCGTGGGATTGGAAGGATCAATTGTGATTGAGGATGATTATGTCAATGTTCAAAGAGTTTCTAAATAAATGTCAGCATTAAAAGAGGAAGTAAAATTTCATCGTGCACCTCGCCGGTGAATATGAACGTGCGCTCCCTCGTCTCCTTCACTACAAGGCCATATATATTCTTTCATCGACCCACTCTCCCTCCGGCCCCCTTCTCACTCCGGCAACAGATTCTCGAGGAGCAATGGTTCTCGGCTAGGTGTTTTTGTGAGGGACGGTTCTCGTCTAGGTTGTTTCCGCACCTCATCTGTCTTGCAGAATTACCCTTTTGTCCCGTTTAGTTCAGTACACTCCCCCCAAGTCTGGTCATAGAAAGCGGTGGATCAGTGTTATTTTTGCGCCACTCACTGGCGGCCGATGGTGGAAGTGCTTTGCAGTTTTGCTGCGTTAACCTCCTTTATCGCTTGCCTGGTTGCTCCGTTATCGCCGACTGTCATTCAGGTTTCTCCTAACCACTACAACTCCTTCTTCATCTATTTAGTATTGCCGTCCTAAAGCTTTTTTATTGCAGGTACAACGAAGTCTGGTGAAAGGTCAAAGTTCAAGAAAAAAGTCTGGTTAAACTATATTGCTATGGATAATTGGGGCTGGTTCCATTTTTTATGCACAACTGAATCGATCAGCTGACGATTTGCAATGGCTATCGGTCAAGTTAGTTAGCTTAGCTGGTCTGATATTTACCTGATCAATTATCGTATGCTAATAACTTTCTATTCATTTGATTTGCATTGCTAATACTCCCAAGTTCAGTTCATGCTTTTTTTTTCTCATTTTCTGTTCTAATACTTATGCAGCACCAAGTGTCTTTGTGGGTGTGGATCTGAATTGGACCGAGAGTTAATTTGCATATCCAGGAAAAATAGTGTTGAAAGTGTCCAATACCTCACATGACACTCCGGTAACAATTAACTTACGTTAAGGGGATTTGTCGGCCAAATATGATTCCTGGCTCCTCTACTTTTAGTTTGAGTAGGACAGTAAGACAAAGTTTCGACTGACTAACTAAATGTAAGTGTAGTTCACCTCCTAAACTTGCATGCGATTTGAACGTGTTTCACATCCATATGTATTTACATAATTTCCTAACAATCTAATCCACTAATGGAAGGATGCGGCAACGCGCGCCTACATGGTCTAGTTAAATGTAGAACACGTCCAAAATGGAAACATATGGATGTCGCGAGCCCTCCCACGACCCATGCACCCTACCTGGCCTAGCTCCACTTTAGCAGTTGGCTCTGCTCCCCCATTTGCGCGATCTAGAATATTTACGCAAACAGGCCGGCCTACATGCCTAGAACGAGTTGTTAAGTTCTTAATTTCTCATTTCCTCCCGCTAAGATTACCCTAAAAAAGCTAAAGTTTACTATCCTAATTTTGTATTTGTCCATTTTTTGTAGAAATTTTCCAATGTTTAACTCATGTATATTTTATTTTTGTAAGTGCAGAAAAATGAAGAGTTAAATTCTATGGTTCTCTTCCCATCATTTTTCTTGTAATTTTCTTCTTGTTCTCCCGGTGCAACTAAATAACAAGAACCGAAATCACCCACGAACATTCGTAAACTTGCTCCACGGCGTGACACAGCCTGTGCCACACGATCTAACTAACAACGGTAGATGGAAATCCTACAAAGAAACCAAGTTGCCAGGCTCCACCTGTCATTTAATCCGAGGATAAATGGCTTAATCAGGCTACTCTCCGAGAACAATAATCTGTCCTATACAATATCGTGCGACACAAAGGAGATACAATTTCCACTGTGATGAAATCGAACCCTCCGAATGTGACATTCATGCAAGATCTCATTGGTCCTAGACTAGCATCGTGGAACGATCTTTTATTTAGATTAACCACACGACAATTGTCTAAGGGTTCTGATGTGTTCAGATGGAATTTACTAGAGAGTGGTAAATTCTCTGTAGGTTCCATGTATAGGGCGTTGATTCAACCAGATATTCCAGTTGATGATAATAAGAAAATCTAGAAGATGAAAATTCCTTTAAAGACGAAAGTGTTCGTATGGTACTTAAGTAGAGGAATTATTCTCACAAAATACAATCTTGTAAAAAGAAATTGGCAAGAAAGTAAGCAATGTGCTTTTTATCATAACGAAGAGACAATTAAAATTTTATTCATGAAATATAATTTCGCTCATTCTATAAGGTCAATCATCCAAGTAGGATTATCTCTTTCCTGTTCTGTTGCCAATGTATGTGGTAATTAGTTACAAGGGATTGCTAATAAATATATGATTCTGTTTAGGATGAGAACGCTTGCCATTATTTGGTCGCTACGGCTATATAGAAATGACAAGATTTTTAATGATAAAATGTCTTGTTATTTGCAGGTTATCTACTGGAGCCCGGCTACTCTCCATTTGTGGTCCTCTACAATGTGTGAAGTTTCGAGGCCTATTTACGAAGGGTTGCACACGCTTGGAGGATACGGTGATGAACATTTTTTTTGGCATAGATGGCAGCATAATCTAAGGATTGAACTTCTATCTTCCTAGGCGTTTTGTTTAATCAATGTACTTCTCGTCTATTTGGTTTATTTTTATGTAACAATGGATGGTTATGGGCTGTGTGTATCTTGTTATGCAAAAACCAGATATAGTGTTACTAAATAATAAAATGCTAATTTTCAAAAAAAAAAATCCAACAAATTATGAAAACCATCGCGTGAAGAGGCTCTCGCGGGCACGTTTGGCCAATATAACTTTCGAATAACATATTGTTAAAAATGGGTTTATGTAACTTCACATACCCAATAAGTAAATTCCTGACTCGACCACTCGGTGGGAGCGGTGCGTGGCAGAGAATTGGCGAGACCCCAAGCTCCCATTTGGCTCGACCTACTGGCATGCTCAACCAGTTAGGAAGTGCAACATCGGACGGGAAAGGGCTCCTGCAATATAGAACATGCAGCAGCGGTTTGTGCGGCGGGCCGACATGGGCCGACCAAATTGGACAGACTATTATTCCCAAGCAGGTTTTCGCATTACCGCCGGCTCCACGAACCACCTCCCAACGTTGGAGCGACAAGGACCTCACATACTCCCTCTTTCCTAAATTAGAATGCATATTAGGTTTGGTCAAAATCAATCTATACCTAATAATAAAGAACGGATTGTTTTTTCCGGTCCAATAATTTTTTGGACAGATCTCACTAAATCATATATTACTGCTAAACCACGGGTAAAAAAACTATTTGCTTCGTCCGCCCGAGTGCGTTTTCGTTCGTAGCGTGCGACGCCTTCCTACTTCCGTGGCCCACCTTGCACGTACGGAGTATGTACTCTGTTCAAGCAGAGTTCGATCCATAAAGTACGTAGTATGTACTCCGTCTGCGCCGCATAATGTCTCTATAAATACAGAGTTGTTAGCATAAAACTACCACTTTACATGTTAAATTTATCAAATAGTACCAGTCGACCTTTGAATCACGGAAAACTACCAGATTAGAAACGAGTTGTCACAAAAAGCACTAATTGTCGCCTGATCACGAATTGACACGCTGACTGACAGTGGGACCCACCTGCTAGGTCGACGTGGCACCCATTTGACACCCCTCAGACACGGCGTTAACGGCCGTTAGCATAAAACTACCATATTTATAGTCAAATTTCCCGAATAGTACCGGTTGACGTCTCAATCGCAGAAAACTACCACATCGAAACGAAGTTTTTGCAAAAAGCACTGGTATCACGAATTGACAGCGAATTTGGTAGCATGATCCCCGCTTGTCAGGGGCTATTTACTGACATGCACATGGACCCATATGTCAGCGCTATTTAAAGTCCAAAAGTATATCATGAAAAATCACCACCGCCTCCACCCACGCCAAGCGCCGCTTGCGCCATCGTCTTGCTCCATCCGCGTTGTCGTTAGCTCCAGGTACTGCTCCACACGCGCTGCCCTGGCCTTCCGCACCCCTCCTCGCGACCAGGTCATGGTCGTCGCATCCTCCTGCTCAAGCCGTGACAACGGTGGTGAACGAGGCAGGCTGGGGTGCATGTGCTGGCCGGGAAAGCGACATGCGGCGCCGGTGGTGTACATGCGACGAGGGGGCAAGCCGGGGCGGCGCCATTACTTACCGAGGCGGCACCAATGGTGGACGGGCTAGGCCGGGGAGGTGGCGCCGGTAGTGGACGGGATGATGCCAGGGTGGGAAAGGGTGGAGCCGATGGTGGATGGTGCTTCGGCCGTGCAGGTCGGTGATGGTGGTGGCGGGGAAGACCGGGGATGCACTGGTGGTAGATGGAGCGGCGGTGGTGTGGGTCGGTGTTGGATGCGGCAAGCCGGTGGTGGTGTGGTCAACCTTATTGAGAGAAAAAATAGATTTTTTGTTTTCATTTTTTCTCATATTTCTGGATTTTTTAGTAGGGCTGACATGTAGGACCCAGTCCATATCAATAAATAGCTCCTGACAAGTCCCACTGTCAGATTCACCGTCAATTCGTGAAATTAGTGCTTTTTGCGAAAACATGGTTTCGATGTGGTAGTTTTTTGCGATTGAGACGTCAACCGGTACCATTCGGGAAATTTGACTATAAATGTGGTAGTTTTATGCTAACGGTCATTAACGCCGTGTCTGAGGGGCGTTAAATGGGTGCCACGTCAACATGGCAGGTGGGTCCCACTATCAGTTAGCGTGTCAATTCGTGATCAGATGACAATTAGTGCTTTTTGTAACAACTCGTTTTCAATCTGGTAGTTTTCTGCGATTTGGAGATTGACTGGTACCATTTGATAAATTTGACATGTAAAATGGTAGTTTTATGCTAACAACTCATAAATACACCATCCACCGTCCCCCGACTGCCCGACCCGATGGACCCGGCACCCCCACGATCTTTCAGAACCGCTGCCTCCTCTCTCGATCTCGGTTCCATAACCTAGGGTTGCGGCGCCGCATGTAACAACCAGCACGAGAACAGCACATCTGAGGTGGCGGCCGGACTTAGAGGATCACCTGCGCGATGATCTCATCCTGTCCGGAGGAGAACGATAGGAGGGAGCGGTTTGTAGGTGGATCCAAAGATTAAACACACCTTGACTTGGCATCAGTTAGTTTTTCTGCAATCAATCTTCAGTCAATGGTGGTTTTCTGCGAAGGCTGCATTAGCCGGCTTGTCCGTACATAGTTGTCGGCTTCCTGTGCTACTCCTGGGGCGCGAACGCTTCTTCTTCTCCTGCATCTCTGACAAAACGATAGGGGTGAGAAGAAACTACGTGTGCAGGAGAGCTAGGAGAGAAGATAGTGTCTACAGCTTCCATGGTGGCACCCACGAGATGCATGCAACATGGTGGCTTGCTGCAATGTTGATTACCCTGTCAACCGCAAGCCGTGTAGATGTTTGATCGGCAGGTCTATGCGTGTGATTCAACAATGATAGTTTTTTTTTTTTGATCGTATTCAACAATGATAGTAGGCTACCCTCATTTGTACGCAACAATGTACGATGTATAGAGCAGATGCTCTTGCACGGAACAGGGTTCTCAGTGTCTGTCGCATCAGCGCCACAAACAAGGATGTACACTTCTTGCGCGATGTTACTCTCTCTCTGAATAATTTCAAAATCAATCTGTAGCAAGGCAGAGGTACTCCGGGGACGTATTTTGACTGCTGATCCACGTGCTCGAAGGAAATATTTTTACTGCTGATCCAGTGCATATGCCGTGTCTCTCTGTGCCCTCTGCGAGGTTTCTATTGACATATGTTTCCTCGATACTTGGTTGAACAAGCCATCTCTGGTTCATCCTAGACTGATAATGGCATCGTGGACTATTAGATTCATATAAATAACTGTATCAGTGAATTGCATTGGTATATGATTTTCCATCCTCCTGTCTAGGCCATACAAAGTAATTGACTAAGTAAGTAAATGACCAAGTTTATATTTATTGGGAGAATGGGAGGCAACTTCTGTGAGGTAACTATCTCAATCTTTATCATAAGGGTATTCTTCTATAATATTTTGGCTCGGTCAATATTTTGTCTTTTAACATTTAAAAAATAAATTAGTTGATGCAACTTTACAAATAAGGACATAGATGGTGAAAAGGAATGTTAGTAGCTGAGTAATGACTATGAGTAATGGCGCTTTATGGGTCGCTGCAGGTACTACATCAGAAGGTCGTTTTTTCGCCTTTCGAAGAACCCAGACGCAGATTTAACCCTAAGCTTTGTTGGCTTGTGATCACGAAGAGCACCGTAATTAACCCAACTGAGTTTGTTGGCTTGTGATCATGAAAAGCACCGTAATTGACCAGCCAGCCGGTAAACTGCTTCATATCATTTTGACTTGAAACAAACTTATCTGCTTCAGTGCATGCATTTTAAAAGATATAGGAACCTGGTTGGCTTCCCGTGTGACTGCTCTGGCCCCCCGCCATCGAGCTGGTTGAGACTAACATCGAGCAAGATAAAATCTGCACACGTGTGAGTTTACGGCATGTCACTAATTCTGAAGAAAGCGAATACCTCCGGGTGAAAAAAAAACTGATTATCAAGGAAATTGGATAACACGTGTGAGTTTACGGCATGTCACTAATTTTGATTTTTAACATAAACTATTTATTATTAATTGACCCGGTGCAAAGCACGGGCACTTTTGCTAGTTTTTATAAAGTTTGACAACAATACGTAAAAACATACTAACTTTTCCAATATCAAATGCATATAATATGAAAATATAGTTTATGGTGATTCTAATAACATTGAGTTGATGTCATAGATGTTCATACTATTTTTTTAGATATTTAGTTAAAATTTATTAAGTTTGATATTGACTAAAACTAATCGGCATCCTAATTTAGAAAGGAGGGAAGTATGTAAGCAAGACAACACGAGACGCGGCGCTGAAAGTGCAGTTAGCCGCGCCCGCGCACACACAAAATGCTCCTTAACCCAGTCGAAGAGTCGAAGCTTTAGAAATTAGAATAAGTGCAACTTGCCAACTCGATCCGCAGGAGTTTGTCCGGCAAAAAGCTTTGGGTGCTACGCGCGTAGCCGTGTGGTCTACGCCGGCTGGGAGCGGTGCCGGTGGCCGTACGTGCATGGTGGTTCGACCTTGCTCTCGGTGGCTGTCGCACCGGCGGCGCCTACATACCAGGATCGATGGCCGACGCGACTGCCAACCTGGAGAAGTTGCAGCTGATAGAGTTTGATCAAGCAAAGGCGCCATTGCATCGTCCCGTACCGACAAGTTATAATTATGCACGCAAGTGGATAAGATGTGGGGCCGGCCGGTCACGATGCGTTTCTGTGGAGTGGTGATGATGCTGTCTGTCATGTCGACCCATATACGCACGCGCAGGCAGCAGAAATGCGTGCGCGCGTCCACCTTCACGCTGGACCGCGATGGTACTTGCTTACCAATTTGATAAGACGACCTGCAAGAATTCGATCATGATAAGACCAGCAAATCAAATGTTGGTTCCTCTCGATCTCGTGCGCATTTATGACTACATATGCAGCCGTTCTCTTTCAGACTTCACATACGCCTGCCTTGTGCATGGTTAAAACCTGTAGCATTGAGCTACTACATAGGTAAAAAAAAAGAGCATGCATGTAACATTCGGTTCACTTAGGGCGTATTTGGTTACGGAAGCCTATATCTTTCGTTTTTTCTACTTGGCTCGGTGAGTGCTGCATGAGAAGAGATTTGATTTAGGTCAAGTTTGACACTTTGTTTGGTAGCGCATATCTAGTTTTCCTACAATTTTAGCAAGTTGTTTGGCGGCAATAAAACTGATTTTACCTCGTTTGATGCAAAAACATGCATGCTTGGTTGCACATGCCGTAGTATTGTGCTCACCACTTCTCAAAGCTAGTGATGCTACCACGCAGTAGCAAACATGCAACAAACTAAACTAGCAGTTGCGAACAAACAACAAATTAAACTAGCAGTATCAAAATTAGAACCCTTATTACTAGCAAATGTGAGTTAATGATAATGTTACCTAGCTACTAGCAGATGACAATTCACCACAATATTACCTAGTTACTACGAATGAAACGTTTTACACCCACATCAGGGGTTGTTCATAGAACATAGGACCAAGACTTCATCAGATCATCATCTTCACTTCTTCTTCAGATCTTGTAGTTTCCTCTTGTCGCCTACATGTCGAGCATCCACTGTTGTCTCCTGTTCTTTCAAGCAGCAGAATCGTTACTGGCAACACCATGGCCATCGTAAGTGTTTTTGTCGTCAGGAACTACATCTTCCTTAGCCATGAAGTATTCATCGGCACCAAATTGCAAGATTCAGTTGTGCAACATGCAACATGCAAGAACAAGATTAACTTGGGTGGGGAAAGAATGGAAAGGCTTCTAATCAAGGATCTTAAACATGTTTTTCATAGCAGCGAAAACCCTCTCAACCATGACTCTAAAAGGCTAGTGTGCCACAGATTGAGAAGTTCTTCCGGAGTCCTTGGATAATTTCTAGCAGAGAACTCATTGAGATGGTACCTTGTTGACCTGAAGGGTGAAAGAATTCTAAGCCGACAAGCATACCCGACATCTGCTAGGTAGAATTTGTCGTCAGGAAGCTTCAGGCCATCAGGTCTGCTCAGGCTGTCATTTAGAATCGTCACATCATGGGCAGATCCTTCCCACCTAGAAGCACATATGTGAATTTCATGTCGAAATCAATAGCGACAAGCACATTCTGGCTGGGGTAGTGCTTCCGCCCCCTGTATGCAGGTTGTTCGGCTTTCGGTACTCTAGCCATCACATGAGTACCATCAATTTCTCCAATGCAACCCTGGCATTACAATAATGTTAGGCGGCAGTCTAATACAATCATCTCATGAAGAACATGCTAGAATTGCTCACCTTGAAAAAGGGGAACCATCGACCGTTGCCTTGTATCTTCGCAGGGGTTTGACCAGATGGTGGATTAATCATCTCTCCTCTGAGTTCTCCAACAGCATACAACACCTGATAGAAATACCGAGAAATTGTCTCAGTTGATCTCCTTCATTTTTTTTGGAAATGAGCATATATTAATATTACACGGATACCAATTACACCCAGCCTCTGCAACAAAGAATACCCTAATGGCAATACAGATGCACACAACAGAAAAAAGGAAGAAGAATTAAAAAAAGAAAAGTCCCGCTATAGTAACCAGATCCTTAGCGGTAGCAACACTACCACCACCAAATCAACACCAGAAGTTCAACCCCTCCAAAACCGACGCCTCCAAGAAGAAAACAGTGCACAAGCAATGTCATTGCCCGATTAAAGATCTTAGGTTTTCACCCTAGAGAAAGTCCTTGCTTGCAAAGCAATGCCTTCTACCAGGCCATTGCTAGGCACACCAATGAAGGCCAGACCTTGGGTTTTCACCCTGCAAGGTAAAACTGTGAACTCCTCCTATGATGTCGCCCCCTCTAATAGACGTTGTTGCGAGTCACAGATAACCAAGCCAGATCATCATCGCCATAAAGATTCAATCACCATAGCTCGCCCACATGTCTCTGACTTCATGACATTCTCCGCGTCTAACTTCACCATGTGTATCGTCAAAGACATGTCACATGATGGTAATAGGTAGTAGAGCTTGACCATGCCTCCACTGAACCCAAACGGCTAGTTAAAACACAGGTGCACATGAACAAATTCCTTCTGATCCAGCAAGCTCCAAGCATATGCGCCCATGGGAGTTCGCCGGCGGAGCCTTCCAGAACCAGACACTCCGACCAGATCAATGGAGACACACATCAAGTAGATATTCTTCTTGGTGCGAGAGGGATCCGAGAACTGCCCCTTTATTCAAATCGAGCCGGCAGCCCCCTCACCACCTGCCGGCAACCTACAAGTTCCGCTGCACCAAACCCTACCAGCAGCCATGTGGCTAGACTAGTAACGAGAGAGATGATAGTAGAGCAGGGTCGACCCCGCCGGATCCGGCCCTACCAGCAGGAGAGAGGTCCGGGAAGTCAGCATCGGAGCCTCAGATCACAAGATCTAGGGTTTCCAACACCAGCCGGTTTGGCCCAGGACTTCCACCACTGGTCATGGTGCCGCCGGGAGGGATCTCCGCCACCATCAGTCTCGGTTGATCTCCTTCATGTGCTGTGAATCACTCGAAATCTCTGGTTATGGCCTAGATCATGAAGAAACAAAGACACTTGTTCTTCGATAGAGGTTTTGATGTTGTCCTTAAACAAATCTCTAGACCTGAATGTGTGCACAAGATGGTTAAATGGGGTTGTTCTCATTCTGAGCATGTCGATAGCCTCCACATCATTGCTGTTGTAGATATAGTTCAGATTTTTCATCCCATCTCTATCGTGCTGCATCAGGGTACCATATTCCACTGCCGACTTGTTAGTCCTAGCAGCCGCTCTTCTGTAGATCAGGAGCATCCATGCCTGAATCACAGCGACCTGGGCAGCTGCCTCGATGATAACCTTCAATTGTTGTCCCTAAACAGAGTGGCATTGCATAAGCACTCTAGGTACTAACCTAATGTCGAGCTAACTACCTTGGTACTAATGATGGAGAGGAGGCAAGGCCACGGTTCTTACCTTCATGGTTGCGGATGTCGAGGACCTACCACGGGCGGAGAAGAAGGCGAGGGAGAAGTCGGTGCCACAGATCTACTAGGCAGCAGACACAGCAGTCGGACAAGATGTGCCAACCGATGACAGAGTGGACATAGCAGCTGCTGTCGGAGATCTAAATCGATGTCGTTGCCACTGCCGCCAAAGCCGTCGTACAAGAGGAAAATAGGGAAGGATTTGTCTCCTAGCGGGAGGTGATAGCATAAGAGGGAGGTGAGCCTACTATTCGCGTCAGATGGCGCTGCAATTTTTTCGACTCCCGGCCATCTCCCCGCCGCCTCCCCGCGCATGCCGTTTCTCCCCTTGCACTCGCTAGGGCATGTACCGGTGGAAACACTTAATTTTGGCGTTTCTCCGGAGCCAGGATGAGTGCTGTTTTAAAACATGTTCGAGCCAAATCCGCGGCATACCGCGACACTCCAAACACCCTTATTTCTTCCTGCTAGATGCGAGAAGTGGAGATCCGGCCAACCAAACACGTCCTTAGAGTTGTTTTCTTCTGTGCGAGAGATGAGAGTAGATCGTCGCGAAGCCGTGGCTAGATGACGCACCATATGGCGTCTATTCTCCTGTTGCTTCACTTCTCCTCCAGAGATACACCAGAAAATACCCTCTGTCCACCCAAATAAATAAATAAAACATCCGAGAATGAATCACCATCGAAAGCAGCAAAAGCGTCGACTGATCGGCATCTATTATATCCACTTGCTCTAGCTGTTTCTTTGTGTATTCCCAAAGGCTAACAGTGCTCCCTTCCACGTACAACGCCGACTGCTTCGCCCAGGCATGTCCGTCGTCGTGATGGCATCATCCTTTACCAACAATATACATACGTGTCGAATAATCAGAGCTCCAACCCGCCAGGTACGGTCCAAGTTAAGCTCTTACCGGGAGCTAGCAGAAACACCGAGCTCTGGACCAAATTCACTGACAAATCTTGCCTGGTTGCGATGGGAACTTGTTGCGTGCGCACGTGTGCGTATACACTAACGATAGATCGGAGATCATCATATGAAACGCACATGTGTAGGTTGTGAACGGGCAGCACGAGCTCTCATTTTCGCGTGCCAGGAAAGGGGCGTGCGTATCACACAGAGGACCACACACACACAGCGAGGCTAGCTACACATACAGCCATTGCCATCTCTGAGCTAGTGCCAAATAAGGCATAGCCCGGGGCTCAGCCCAGGGCATACCGGAAACTGCATACGTGTGCATGCTTTGCCGGGTTAATTAGTTTGGATGCTTGCTGCCCTGCCGATCAATAGCATTTTTTATGGCTTCCTTGCAGTTCCAGAAGTCTCAGTTGATAGAGTGGATTTGACACCTCAAGTTTCTGTTAGAAATACTCCCTCCGTTTTAAAATATAAGATGTTTTAGATTTGTGAAAGAAGTGTATCTAGACCCCTTTTAATATCTAGGTTCACTCCAAATGTAGATGAACATAGACACTAAAAGAGGTCTAGATACACTTCATTCACAAACCTAAAACGTCTTATATTTGAAAACGGAGGGAGTAATGGACTAATCAATTTAAGGTCGTATGTGATCTTAGATTTTTCCTAAATCTCAAAGCCTATGCGTGTAGAAGCTCATGTGTGATTGACCCAAGTTGGTAGCAGCTCAAATGTGAGTGGAGAGGGAGCTAAAGTTTAGTCCCATATAAAAAGTTGGAGAAGAATTACACCACCTTATAAGGTGGAGTGCTTCACCACTTACTAAAGTGAGTGAGAAGAGGATAACTACACGCGCGCTCCTCCTCCGACGCTCGCCTGCCCGCCTGCCCGCCCGTCCATCTCGTCACGACGCGCGTGCCGCGGGTTGTTTAGTCCATCCCGCTTACCGGCATGCACCAGCGGACGGGTGAGCAGGTCTCTGGAACACACTCGTCTTTTGTGATCCTGTACGGAAGAGGGCGAATAAGGTTTTTGGAAAGCGCTTTGCGCGACTGCTCAAGTGATCATCACGGGTCGTCTTCCATCCAAGTTAGGCGGTGCTGTTTATCGACGTCTTTGCCGCCGTCTGCTTTGATCAGTTTTTCCCAACGTTACTACGACGATTTCATCGGCAACCGATCAGTATGTACACCGTAATCCGATCTGTTGTCACACTATGGCTGTTATTGCGTATGTACTGCTACTGTTCGTGTTGATTAATACATCTAGTATGTTAGAGGTTAACATGATCATAACTGTTGTTGTCATGTAATATATTCTGAAATTAATTATGGAAATTATGCTTAATAATCCAATAGTTTCCCTTTCTGTTTCTGGTTGGAGTCAAATTTTGATCGAGCTCGTATTCTTTCGATAAAATTTTGAACTAGGTGTGTGTCGAACATGCAATTAGCTATGCCTGGCTACCTAAAATTGGAAGTCATCACATTTCTTGAGAAGGCTACCATGCGTATATGGGATATAGCGCCTTATTAATTGTTAGATCCTGGTCCCACCCGGTCAGTTCCGCACACTAACAGATAAAACGGGTGACTATGATCAGGTCGAGCCCACGCCGGACCGCCCGGCCGCCTCTAGGTGACGTTGCACTGCCACTCCTGTCGCCCTCACGGATAACCATATCTGTCTCACCATATTGCTTACATCGAAATCATGCTGAACCCTTACTTCTGGTTAAAATATAGCCGTGGTACTTCTATATCATATACAAAGCACAAAACTATGGACATGCCTTACAGAATTCTACACCTACTGTAGTTTAAAATACAGCTAAATCAAATCTATATATGGTGTATATTTAACGCCGCGGGATCATAGATAATTGATCGTTTATATGCCGCTCCCTGAATGGATATTACGTGCCCTTAAAGGATTGATGTACCCGTACGTGTCCCACTTTTGGCAAGGCTGAGCATGGCATGAGGTCTTTGGCTTCCATGGCACTGCGTGCATTTCTTATCCGATATTTTTCTACTCAGTCGATATCGCATGAACTTTCTCGCCGCACCGAAGGATAAGGCTTCATACAATCTATGGATCCCCTTTGGTTTCGTTGTTCTTCTCTTCTTTAATTCCCTTTAATTCCGTCTATTTTCTTTTCAGAACCGTGGTAAGATCGATGGTGGCCAGCCCCGTGCAGATCCGCGGCAAGGTGGCCACCACACGGAAGTTGGTGCCCAGTTCAATGGCGATGCGGCCACCGCGGTGCAGATCCACCTGTCCGAAGTTCATGTCTAGTTCAACGGTGAGGTGGCCACATCGGTGCGCACTCGCGGTCATCGACGACTTGCAGAACAAATAGATGCTCAAAATATCTACCGCCATCAAGTGATAAAACTTTAAAAAATAGTATAACTAGGTTAGACGGTCAGGTTAGCTGGACGAAGAGGGGTTCAAACCCCTCTTCTAATTATTGCGCTCTTCTAATAATCAAAGTGTAATGTAATGAGTTTTAGTTTTTAAAAATAATGGAATTTTATATCATAAACAACTGCCTATTACAAATCTGTTTATGTCGATAATAAATTGAATCATTAACTGTCATTAACTTTTATGCCGTAAAAAAGTGGACCAAACAAGGCACATTTAAGCACCCCACCGATTGTTACATGGCGTTAAAGTTTCGCCGTATTCCTTAGTGTATCATGGCGCTTCCTTGTCCACGTCGTGGCAGCACTAGCTCGGCGGGTAATGATGTGCCACGCCAAAAAACATGTCTCCTAATTTTTTCCCGACACAGTCTGTTGGCTTTTTTTTGCCACCACAGCATGAGCGCGGCGACTAGAAGTGTGTCTCCGCGTTTATAAGCGCCAAGGCACACGATATATATTGTAGTTTCGTTTACCTATTATGGATTGATGTAATATACTACGTGTACTACCTTTATCTGTGCTTTTATTTGTTCTGTGTGTTATGTGTATATATGATGTATGAACCTATGGTATGATAGTTATGTGGTAATGAACAACTTTGTATTACTGCTATTCATGCTTGGCAATTTATGCACTCTATGTGATGGCAATTCATGTGTATATATAATGGCTTTTTTTGTAAACTAATATTGCTTATGTCTTTTTTGGATTGACACTAGACCTATGCACATGTAAACTTGCTTAACACAGATCATGGCAACTTTTTTTTTCATGGTAGGTTTCAATATATTACAAATTTTGTATTATCTTTTGTTTTAGTATATGCATAATTCTTCTGGCATCTTCAGCAATTGGAACATGGCAATTCTACCTATTTGATCGTCTTTCTTGTCACACTAATGCATAAGTCAGTAATTGTATTTTTTTTACTTCACTAGACCGTGCATGGCAGTTATAGAATGCAGTACATGCATGGCATTTCTTTTTGCTAGTTCTCGATGAACTTGTTAGAAATAATGGGCTAATCTATTTAAGTCCATATGTGATTTCAGTTTTTCCCTAAATCTCAAAGTCCATGTGTGTGAAAGCCCATGTGTGATTTAGCCAAATTTGGTGGCAGCTCACATATGAGTGGAGTAGGAGCTAAAGTTTAGTCCCACATGAAAAGTTGAAGGAGAGTTACACCACCTTATAAGGTGGAGTGGTTCACCACTTAGTAAAGTGAGTGAGAAGAGGAGAACTACACGCGCGCTCCTCCGACGACGACGTCGCCGCTCTCACGCACACCCGCTCGTCTCGTCACGACGCGCGCGCGCCGTGGGTTGCGGGAATCTCGCCGAGCCGAGCTTTATTTTTGCTGCTTGGGAAAACTTGTGTGGTTTTAACAGACGTGTCAATAGTCAGCCTATTCGGGTCGCTCCCAGATCGTGGGCTATCTGTAACCGACCCGAACGTGCGCAACGTGGGCTTGGTCCATGACGTGCCCTATGCGGGATTCCCGAGCCGCTCTATATAAACGCCAGTGCGGCTTCCACCACGAACTACGAAAACCAATCTAGTGTTTTGCCTCCCCTCTGCCTTGCACCGCCACCATAGTCTACTCCATCCCGCTTGCCGGCGTGCACCGGCGAACGGGAGAGTAGGTCTTCGGAACCACTCGCCTTTGCGATCCTATACGGGAGAGGGCGAATAAGGTTTTTGGGAAGCGCTCTGCGCGACTGCTCGAGTTATTCATCACGGGTCGTCTTCCATCCAAGTCGGACGGTGTTGCATATCGTCGTCTTCGCCGCCGTCTGCTTCGATCAATCTTTCCCAAGGTTACTGCTGCGACTACTGCAATCGAACGGTACGTGCGACGTGCGGTTGTCTGGTTATTCATCATGTTCTGCGAGTACATGTTTAGCTGCTGCCTATTTCCGTTCATCTTGTTGTTTAGTACATCTAGTATGTTCAAGTTACATGTGCTAGTAGCTGGTATTGTCATGTTTAATATTCTGGAATTAATCACGGAAATTGTGCCTAATTATCCAACAATCCAAAAACCTTATTATAGGCAATTTCCGAGATAAACATGAGACACTTGGCCGATGCGATGAAGCCGAAAAAGTTTACCGGTGTTCATTTTAAGAGGTGGCAGTATAAGACCACTATGTGGCTGCAAAATCTGAAAGTATTCGAGGCTAGTGAGGGTTTAACTGAAGGAACTATATCTGAACAAGATCAGAACAAGTTTAAGGAAAACAATCTTGCCTTTGTTGGATGCGTTCTGAGTGTTCTTGACAACAAGCTGTTTGATGTGTACATGCACTTCAAAGATGGCAAAGAGCTCTGGGAGGCACTGAACGCTAAGTTCGGTGTAACAGATGCTGGCAGCGAACTGTACATCATGGAGAACTTTCATGATTACAGGATGGTTAACAACCGTTCTGTAGTCGAACAAGCTCATGAGATACAGTGTTTTGCCAAGGAGCTTGAAATCCTTAAGTGTAACTTACCCGACAAGTTTGTGGCTGGGTGCATCATTACAAAGTTGCCTTCTTCATGGAGGAACTTCGCCACAACTCTCAAGCATAAGAGACAAGAGATATCGGTTGAAAACCTGATAGCGTCTCTTGATGTTGAGGAGAAGGCTCGGGCTAAGGACACTGCTGAGAAAGGAGGCGAGGTTCAGTGTAGCGCCAACATGGTGCAGAAGAGGACCTTCGGCAAGAACAAAGGGAACTATAAGCCCTCCTTCAACAAGCCTGAAATGACTACAACCTTCAAGAAGAATAAGAAGCCGAACAAGGCCGAGCTAGGATGCTTTACCTGTGGAGAGCTCGGACACTTCTCCAAGGACTGCCCAGAACGTGCAGATCGCAGAGGGAAAAGTGGAAAGACTGTCAATGTCGTGACCGCTAGCAACACGGATGGGTATGGTAATTTATTTACTGTTCTTTCAGTGTTTCAATCACCATGTTGGTGGATTGATACGGGTGTTAATGTTCATGTGTGTGCTGACATCTCTATGTTCACTTCTTATCAGGTCGCATGGGATTCTTCCGTCCTAATGGGGAATGGATCACATGCTTCTGTTCGTGGTGTTGGCACGGTGGATCTGAAGTTTACTTTCGGAAAGATCATGCAGTTGAGAAACGTGCAGCATGTCCCTACTATGAACAAGAATCTCGTTAGTGGCTCCCTTCTATGCAGAGATGGGTTCAAGGTTATGTTAGAGTCTAATAAAGTCGTTGTTTCAAAACATGGAAAATTTATTGGTAAAGGTTATGAGTTTGGAGGCTTGTTCCATTTCTCTCTTACAGAGTTTTGTAATAAATCCTTGAATCATATTTGTGGTGATGTTAATGATGATACCAGTGTTTGGCATTCTCGTTTATGTCACATTAATTTTGGTTTAATGTCTCGGCTGTCTAGCATGAGTTTAATTCCGAATTTCACTATTGCCAAAGGTTCTAAGTGCCATATGATACATTGCAAATGTATCTATAATTTTTGATGTTCAATGCTTGGATTTATCTACTTTCTTGTGTTTTGTCCACACTTTGGAGTACTTTTCATATGATTTCTTGTACTAACCTATTAACAAGAGCCACAGTGCCAGTTGCCTATTTTCTGCTGTTTTTGGTTCCAGAAAGTCAGAAAATGAATATTCTCGGAATTGGACGGGACAAAAGCCAAAGTTACTATTTTCCCGGAAGACTCACGGAGCCAGAAGGAGAGTCTGAGAGGGGCCACAGGGTGGCCACACCCCCCTTGGTGCGGGCAACCCTAGGCCGAGCCAGGGCATGGTGTGGGCCCCCTGGCCGACCACCGACCTTGCCTCTTTCGCCTATAAGAGCCTCCCGATACCAAAACCCTAAATAGTCCAGCCTCTAGCCACGAAAAGTTCCGAGCGCCGCCGCCACCGAAGGGGAGATTCGGGGGACAGAAAGTCTCTGTTCCGGCACCCTGCCGGGATGGGGAAGTGCCCTTGGAGCCATCTCCATCTATCTCGACCACCATCTCCATCACCATTGCTGATTCCCATGATGAGGAGGGAGTAGTTCTCTCTCGAGGCTAAGGGTTCTACCGGTAGCTATGTGTTCATCTCTCTCTATGCATGATCTTATTGAGATCATGAGCTTGTAATCTATAGATCTACCTTGCTACTCAAGTGCTTTAATAGATCTCTGCTCTCTCCATGTGTGTGAAGTTGACAGTGTGCACACCATGGTGGCACTTAGGCTAGAGATTTCAAATACTTGTTATGAGTTATATTTGGAGTTGGATGTCTTTATGAAATTGTGGGGTTTTTTGGACTCATCTAGTACTCAAGGTGACAATGTGGGGTTTTCTAGATGGGAAAGGCTTACTTTGAGGAGTGCTGTTATAGCCCTACCAACGATTAGAGTGTCCAACCGGAGAGTAGTTCAGCGTAGTATCATGAAGATAATATATTTATATGAGAGTGTTCACTAGTGAAAGTATGATCACTAGGCCTTGTTTCTAAGCATTGATACACCGTTTGCTATTAGATCTATTACATGTTTGCTTGCTTCCATCTTTATTTCAGTTTGCCTTTAGTCTTTTCCACGCCTTCAAGCTATTTTCTATCACCGTTACCACTTATATTTATCCATACCACTTGTATATCACTATCTCTTCGCCGAACTAGTGTACCTATACACCTGACAAGTGTATTGGGTGTGTTGGGGACACAAGAGACTTCTTGTATCTTGATTGCAGGATTTCTTGAGAGGGGATACCTTTGACCACTTCCTCCCTTAGTTCGATAAACCTGTGATCCACTTAAGGGAAAACTTGCTGCTGTTCTACAAACCTCTGCACTTGGAGGCCCAACAACTGTCTACAAGAATAGAAGTGCGTAGACATCAAGTTATTTTCTGGTGCCGTTGCCGGGGAGGTAAGGTAAAATGTATTCACACCGGAGGATTAAAAAAGAAGAACCTCCCACGGCAAACGCCTATTTTCTGGCGTCGTTGCCGGGGAGGTAAGGTAAAAGGTACTCACATCCTCCGGTGTGAGTGCTCGAAGTTATTTCCTTTAGATTCTGCAATTTTGTCTTTTTGTTTCTTGTTTTCACTAGTTAGGCTTAATGGAAAACAACAACAAAATTAGAGAGCTTTATAGTATTTATCTTGAGTTAGGACATGAAGTGTTTGAAGAGAAAATTAAAAAACCTATGGAACTTTTTTTGCATGATAATAGCAATGTTGTTAGTATGAATTCTTTGGACACCATTATTGCTAATGCTATGGAAAAGTCTAAGCTTGGGGAAGCTAGCTTTTATGAAAATGATCTTTTTAGTCTCCAACTTTGGAAGATAGCTATTCTATTGCTTATGATGGTACCAAACCTCTAATATATGATGATTGCAATGATGAATATGATATTTTCAGTCCACCTACTATTGAGGAGGAAATTAATTATGATTATATGCCTCCTATATTTGATGATTATGGTGATGAAAATAATAATGATAGCTATTTTGTTGAATTTTCTCCCACTACAATCAATACGAATGACTATGTTTATGTGGGGAGTATTAATTCTTTCATGCATGTGGCTCATGATAAGAATGTTTCTTGTGATAGTTATATTGTTACTTTTATTCATGATGCTACTGAAAGTTATTATGAGAGAGGGAAACATGGTTTTATGCATCTCAATAATATAAAGTTTCCCCTCTTTATGTTGAAAGTCTTGAAGTTGAACTTGTTTTGCTTTACTATGCTTGTTGCTTTGTGCTTTCATGACTTGTTTCTTTACAAGATTCCTATGCATAGTAAGTGGGTTAGACTTAAATGTGCTTTGAATTTGCTTCTTGATGCTCTCTTTTACTTCAATTCATATTTTTTATGTGAGCATCTTCTCAGACTATCATGCCTAACTTAAAGGCGTTAAATAAAAATACTTGTTGGGAGATAACCCAAGAGTTTTAGATGAGTCTTGGAAGTTATTACTTAACCGCTCCTTATCCTTTTTATTTGCTTTTTGTGCCAAGAGTAACCTCTAATGAGAGAGAAGTAATGCTTGGGAAAGTTGTTGTCCCGAAACAGATTTTTGTGCTTCACCGTAAAAATTCGTGTAAAATATATGAACGTATTTTTGAGGCGTGAATTTTTGTACTTCTGCCCAGGTTGTTATATAACTTTCATTAGTTCAACACTTTTTTATTTGAGCAACATAAGGTCTTCGAAAAAATTCGTCTTTACCTGCTGGTCTGTTTTGACAGATTTCTGCCATTTTCTGCATTTGCTTCTTGTTGGTTCCTTTTTGAGTTCTTTTGGGGAATTGAGATTTTTGAGGGAAGTGCTACAGTAGCTAGTGTTTTAATGGAAGTTTTATTGGTGTTGAAACTGAACCTAAAGACCTATTATCTTGAGTGCACTAATGTTGCTAATAAAGATTGTGTGAAGTTTTGTATGAAGGAAAAAATTTAGGTGTATGGAAGGAATGAGTAATGAGATGAAGGATGGACGAAAGCTCAAGCTTGGGGATGCCACGTGTGTCACCCTAAGAAATATCCAAGAAGTACAAGCGTCAAAGCTTGGGGATGCCCAAGGCATCCGCTTCTTCATCAATAAAAATCCCAGGTTTCTTCCAAACATTTCATTTTTATTGTTTCATGCATAGTTGTGTTGTTCTTGGAGCGTCTTATTTTTCGTTTTCATTTTGGTTTTTCGTTTTGCTTGGTTTTCTTAGTTTTCTGAATAAATTGGTTGGACCCCCTCTTTCATAAATTGGTTTTCAAATAGTTTGGTTTGGTTTGGAAAAAGAGTAGGAAAAGTTCATGCTTAAGTGGTAAAGGGAGCTTGTTTTTGACTATGGCCTATGCTTTGTCATGCCATGATTGATATTGTTTTGGCTTTATGCTTAGTATTCTTTGCTGTAGCATTACTTGTTATAAACAATTGAGATTGCTTAATGTGCCTTGGATGAATCATGCGTTGTTTTAGCATATTAAAGCATAGTATAGTGCTATTCTCCTTTGATGCTTTATTTGGGTTGACTTGGCGCATGCTCACACCATGTTATGACTCTATCAAGTCACCATAGCCTTTATGATCCTTTAGTTTTTAACTTGTAGTATAACTTTATGCTTTTATCAATGACGTTTTGTCGCTCTGCATGATTATGGCCATTATTGCTCTCTTAGTTTGTCGCTCCCAGTCTTTTGCTAGCCTCCACCACCAAGTATGAGTTCCACTCATGCATCCAACTCCCTAAACCAAGTTATTCCAAAGAGTCCACCATACCTACCTACTAGCTTATGCTATTCCAAGTATATTCATGCTTTTGTTTACCTTCCAAATTAAACTTGTTATGAGAAAACTAGTGATTAAAGATCTCACGAACTTTGATGGCACACTTTACTTTTCTATCCCTTAATAAACTTGAACCATTGTGTCGTCTATGTTGTATATGCTTGCACTTATTTGTTAGGAATTAGCAGAATCATGCTTTCATGGGGAACGCTTTCAACATTGCACTTGGTACTTGTACCTAGTTGATATCATGCTCTTTTGTATATGGATGTAAATATTGTGAAATGAAAGGGAGCTTGTAAGTCCACGGAGTTATGTATATGTGTTAGAGAAAGCACTGGGCACTGGTCAAATCCATGCTGACATGGTGGAAACCTGCAGCGTAACCATAATGAGCTGTCTATGAAGCATTCTTCTTATAAAAAAGTGTCCTATATTGAGAAAAAGAGAAAAAGAGATTATGAAAAGAGATTATGAAAAGAGGAAAGAGAGAAAAAAGCACCATATTCCCATGGTAAATAAGAAGATTGCTGAGATGCTCGTTGTCTGCTTGCCTTGTCATTTTGATATGGGGATTCTTCCGTATCATCGGGCAAGGGGTACCCCGTTGGCAGTTCTCTATGATACACATGTACTTACAATGACAAGAACTTACCGGTGACTAAACTTGAGTAGCATGAGGAGCGGCCCTCGTATACCAAGGACATGAGATTTCTGACTTATACTTCGTCAAGCATGTACACCATAGTTTGTTCACTTTAACCTTAATCACTTCAAGATGCTTATGATAGGGGCAATGAGAGCTGAAAGCTATAAGTACCATATTTTTTGGAAGCTCTTTATGAGACTTGAATCCCTACATCCTTTTATAAAGGCCTTTCTTCCACTTATATATTGAGTCTCCACCTTCTACCTTTATGCACTTACTTTGAGAGCATAGTGGCCATTCTTAGTTCTATGTGCATTGTTCCAAGACTAGTTGATTGATGCATACCTTGATATTGCTTGTTTTAAACTATTTGTATCTAGTCACTCTTATGAACTTTGAAGGTGTCCTATGCATTTATATTTGCTACTCTATGAGGGACAAGCTGAATGCTACTATGCTATGTTTTCTTTATGTGAAACAAACAAACGTCTTGCAAAGCATTTTTATTCATGAATCTTTTATTTGTGCCTTTTCATGTTGCATCATAGTTTCTTTGTCTTATTGCTAGAACTTTGTCTTTCATGTTATGATAGAAGTACTATGATCCCAGCTATCATTGTTTTACAAATACTTTGATCAAGTTTATGATGGTGCATGTCACCTCAAAATTTATTCTTTCTTTTTATCACTTACCTACTCGAGGACGAGCAGGAGTTAAGCTTGGGGATGTTGATACATTGCAAATGTATCTATAATTTTTGATGTTCCATGCTTGGTTTTATCTACTTTCTTGTGTTTTGTCCACACTTTGGAGTACTTTTCATATGATTTCTTGGACTAACCTATTAACAAGAGCCACAGTGCTAGTTGACTGTTTTCTGCTGTTTTTGGTTCCAGAACTCATAAAATGAATATTCTCGGAATTGGACGGGACAAAAGCCAAAGTTACTATTTTCCCGGAAGACTCACGGAGCCAGAAGGAGAGTCGGAGAGGGGCCACAGGGTGGCCACACCCCCCTTGGCACGGGCAACCCTAGGCCGCGCCAAGGCATGGTGTGGGCCCCCTGGCCGGCCACCGACCTTGCCTCTTTCGCCTATAAGAGCCTCCCGATACCAAAACCCTAAATAGTACAGCCTCCAGCCACGAAAAGTTCCGCAGCGCCACCGCCACCGAAGGGGAGATTCAGGGGACAGAAAGTCTGCTCCCGGAGCCATCTCCATCGATCTCCACCACCATCTCCATCACCATTGCTGATTCCCATGATGAGGAGGAAGTAGTTCTCTCTCGAGGCTAAGGGTTCTACCGGTAGCTATGTGTTCATCTCTCTCTATGCATGATCTTATTGAGATCATGAGCTTGTAATCTATAGATCTACCTTGCTACTCAAGTGCTTTAATAGATCTTTGCTCTCCCCATGTGTGTGAAGTTGAAAGTGTGCAAACCATGGTGGCACTTAGGCTAGAGATTTCAAATACTTGTTATGAGTTATATTTGGAGTTGGATGTCTTCATAAAATTTTGGTGTTTGTTGGACTCATCTAGTACTCAAGGTGACAGTGTGGGGTTTTCTAGATGGGAAAGGCTTACTTTGAGGAGTGCTGTTATAGCCCTACCAACGATTAGAGTGTCCAACCGGAGAGTAGTTCAGCGTAGTATCATGAAGATAATATATTTATATGAGAGTGTTCACTAGTGAAAGTATGATCCCTAGGCCTTGTTTCTAAGCATTGATACACCGTTTGCTATTAGATCTATTACATGTTTGCTTGCTTCCATCTTTATTTCAGTTTGCCTTTAGTCTTTTCCACGCCTTCAAGCTATTTTCTATCACCGTTACCACTTATATTTATCCATACCACTTGTATATCACTATCTCTTCGCCGAACTAGTGTACCTATACACCTGACAAGTGTATTGGGTGTGTTGGGGACACAAGAGACTTCTTGTATCTTGATTGCAGGATTGCTTGAGAGGGGATACCTTTGACCACTTCCTCCCTTAGTTCGATAAACCTTGGGTGATCCACTTAAGGGAAAACTTGCTGCTGTTCTACAAACCTCTGCACTTGGAGGCCCAACAACTGTCTACAAGACTAGAAGTGCGTAGACATCACCATAGTTGTGTGCAATCAAAGCAACCTCGAAAGCCCCACAAGGCTGTCGAGGAGAGAAACTTGGCTCCTCTGGAACTCATACATTTTGATCTATGTGAGATGAATGGTGTGTTGACAAAAGGTGAAAAGAGATATTTCATGACATTGATTGATGATGTGACTAGATACTGCTATGTTTATTTGTTGCACACTAAAGATGAAGCTTTAGACTACTTTAAAGTTTATAAAGCCGAAGTTGAAAATCAACTAGAGAGAAAGATCAAACGTCTTAGGTAGGATCGTGGTGGTGAATATTTTCCCAAAATCTTTGACGAGTTCTGTGAGGAACATGGCATTATTCATGAGAGGACGCCTCCCTGCTCGCCCCAATCAAACGGGTTTGCCGAGAGGAAAAACCGCACGCTGACTGACTTGGTGAATTCCATGCTAGCCACTGTTGGTTTATCAAAGGCATGGTGGGGGAGGCTTTGTTGACTTCATGTCATGTCCTGAATAGAGTTCCTAACAAGAATAAAGAAAAGACCCCTTATGAGGAGTGGGCTAGGAGAAAACCATCACTTGCATATTTGCGCACTTGGGGTGTTTGGCTAAGGTCAACATACCGATTCCCAAGAAACGCAAACTTGGACCTAAGATAGTGGATTGTATCTTTCTAGGATATGCTCCGTGGAGTATAGGCTATAGATTTCTAGTGGTTAAGTCTGAGGTTCCTGATATGCATGTTGATACTATAATGGAATCTCGTGATGCAACATTATTTGAGAATATGTTTCCTATGAAGGATATGCATAGCATTGCTAGAATTTCTTTTGAAATACTTCCTAAATCTAGTGCATCTATTGAGAATTTTGAACAAACACATGAGGAAATCCTAGAGAAGGATGACGATGAACCTCCCACAAGGAGTAAGAGATAGAGGATTGCAAAATCCTTTGGTAATGATTTCATCGTGTACCTTGTGGACGATACTCCCAGATCCATTGCAGAGGCATATGCATCTCCTGATGCAAATGATTGGAAAGAAGCTGTCCAAAATGAGATGGACTCGATTCTTTCTAATGGAACTTGGGAACTATCAGAACGACCCTACGATTGCAAACCTGTGAGCTATAAGTGGGTGTTCAAGAAGAAGTTAAGGCCTGATGGTACTATTGAGAAGTACAAGGCACGGCTTGTAGCAAAGGGCTACACACAGAAAGGAGGCGAAGATTACTTTGACACCTATTCACTTGTCGCTAGACTGACCACCATTCGAGTACTACTGTCCCTAGCTGCCTCTTATGGTCTTCTCGTTCATCAAATGGATGTGAAGACAGCTTTCCTTAATGGAGAGTTGGAAGAGGAGATCTATATGGATCAGTCGGATGGGTTTGTAGTAAAAGGTGAAGAGACAAAGGTGTGCAAGTTGTTAAAATCTTTATATGGCCTGAAACAAGCACCTAAGCAATGGCATGAGAAGTTTGACAGAACTCTACTTTCTGCTGGCTTTTTCATTAATGAGGCTGATAGGTGTGTGTACTATCGCCATGGTGGGGGCGATAGCGTTATATTATGTTTGTACGTGGATGATATTCTGATCTTTGGTACAAACATGGATGTGATAAATGAAGTCAAGTCTTTCCTGTCAAAGAGTTTTGATATGACAGATCTAGGAGAGGCTGATGTGATTCTGAACATTAAGCTTATTAAGAACGAGAATGGGATTACTTTAATGCAATCTCATTATGTTGAAAAGGTCTTGAGTCGTTTTGGCTTTATTGATGGCAAGACTTCTCCAACACCTTATGATCCCAGTTTGACATTGCGAAAGAACAAGAAGGAACCAACAGACCAGTTGGAATATTCACAAATTGTTGGTTCTCTCATGTACTTAGCAAGCGCTACAAGACCCGATATCTCTTTTGCTGTGAGCAAGTTGAGTAGGTTCATGTCTAACCCGGGTATTGATCATTGGCATGCACTTGAAAGGGTCATGCGCTATCTATGTGGTACAATGAGCTATGGGATTTACTATTCAGGGCATCCTGTTGTGCTTGAAGGATATAGTTTTTCGAACTGGATCTCTGACGTCGATGAACTCTACGCCATGAGTGGGTATGTGTTTACCCTTGGAGGTGACGCAGTCTCATGGAGATCTCGTAGACAGACCATATTGACGAGGTCAACTATGGAAGCAGAACTTACTGCTTTAGACACAGCCACTGTTGAGTCAGAATGGCTGCGTGAACTCTTGGTGGACTTGCCTGTGGTTGAAAAACCTGTGTCGGCAATCCTTTTGAATTGTGACAACCAAACTGTTATTGTCAAAGTGAATAATTCTAAGGATAACGCGAAGTCATCAAGACACGTCAAGAGATGTTTGAAATCTGTCAAGAAATTGAGAAACTCTGGAGTAATAACTATTACGTATATTCAAACAGATAAAAACCTGGCTGATCCCTTTACAAAGGAACTATCACGAATTGTGATAGAAAATGCGTCGAGGGAGATGGGGTTGAGACCCATGAATGTCACACCATAGTGGTAACCCAACCTATGTGATCGGAGATCCCGTGAATTAGGATCTGGGAAGAACAAGCTAGTGGTTTGACTGAGGAGCGAATTTTGTAACCCTCTCTATGTAAAGATGCATGACTCTCAAAATCTATAAGGCAGATTGGCAACATGCCTTAATGTATTTCTGTTGGCTATAACTAAGCAAAGATGCAGTCCTATAGGGCATTCTTGAAAGAACACACCTATATGAGCTCGACTGTAAACGTCGCGGTCTATGAGACTTGGGTGGTCTCTAGTAAACTCATGAAAAGACCAGGGAGTATGACGCATATGCTCCAACCCGCGGGGTAGGCTACTGGCAGCCAGGTACTAGTTATGATTTTGAGTGAAATCTATTGGCACCAAACTTGCAATTCAAGGTTCGTCCATTGTTCAAGTTGCTGATAGACGTAGTTCAAGATTCTATACGGATGTTCAACTTAACAGTCTCTGCTGAAATACTGGCTGAAACACTGATATATAAACAAGTAGCGAGGATTGGCAAATCTTCAAATGGGCATTTGGGATCTGGTGGGGGATTGTTAGAAATAATGGGCTAATCTATTTAAGCCCATATGTGATTTCATTTTTCCCCTAAATCTCAAAGCCCATGTGTGTGGAAGCCCATGTGTGATTTAGCCCAATTTGGTGGCAGCTCACATATGAGTGGAGTGGGAGCTAAAGTTTAGTCCCACATGAAAAGTTGGAGGAGAGTTACACCACCTTATAAGGTGAAGTGGTTCATCACTTAGTAAAGTGAGTGAGAAGAGGAGAACTACACGCGCGCTCCTCCTCCGACACTCTCACGCACGCACGCATGCCCGCCCGCCCGCTCGTATCGTCACAACGTGCGCGCGCGCCGCGGGTTGTGGGAATCTCGCCGAGCCGAGCTTTATTTTTGCTGCTTGAGAAAACTTGTGCTGTTTTGACAGACGTGTCAACAGTCAGCCTATTCGAGTCGCTCCCGGATCGTGGGCTATCTATAATCGACTCGAACATGCGCAACGTGGGCTTGGTCCACGACGTTCCCTATGCGGGATTCCCGAGCCGCTCTATATAAATGTCAGTGCGGCTTCCACCACGAATTACCGAAAACCAATCTAGGGTTTTGCCTCCTCTCTGCCTTGCGCCGCCACCGTAGTCTACTCCATCCCGCTTGCCGGCGTGTACCGGCGAATGGGAGAGCAGGTCTCCGGAACCACTTGCCTTTGCGATCCTGTACGGGAGAGGGCGAATAAGGTTTTTGGGAAGCGCTCTGCGCGACTGCTCGAGTTCTTCATCACGGGTCGTCTTCCATCCAAGTCGGGCGGTGCTGCCTATCGTCGTCTTCACCGCCGTCTGCTTCGATCAATCTTCCCCAAGGTTACTGCTGCAACTACTGCAATCGAATGGTACGTGCGATGTGCTGCTGTCTGGTTATTCATCATGTTCTGCGTGTACATGTTTAGTTGCTGCCTGTTTCCATTCATCTTGTTGTTTAGTACATCTAGTATGTTCGAGTTACATGTGCTAGTAGCTGGTATTGTCATGTTTAATATTCTGGAATTAATCACGGAAATTGTGCCTAATTATCCAACAGAACTTTGTGAACTTGAATCCAAACTAACTAGAGCTAACATGATCAAAAAAAATGGTTAGAGTTTTCGCATAAGTCACAATGCATTTTTATCAATCATAGCTTGGTAGTTTTAGTTTGTGTATCAATTTTTTTCTACATTCATGCACGAGTCACATTGCATATTTTTTCGGTTAGTGATCATATCTAGTGATCGAAAATTAGTAGATTTTCATGTACACGTTACATTTTTTGTTCTTTCGGTAATGTCATGGAAAATTTAGTTAGTTACACATGGTTTTTAGTTTCTATTCTGAACTGCAAATCCAGAACTTTTACTAGACAATATGTAACTGTTTTTCACATTTCTTTACATCAAAACCTAGTTTTTTTGGATAGCATCAAAGGTTAGCAGTGTCACATATACCTGTATCAACTTTGTTCTTGTACCTATTCTCCTGATGGATCTGTTGTCTCTATGGGTTCGGAATTTGGGGTGGGAGGGGGGGTGCGGGTGGGGGTAATTCGTTCCTCCCTTTCCTGGCAAGATTAGTAGAGGATGGGATGAGATTTGGGTGGTGGGGGTGATAATTCGTTCCTCCCCTTCATGTCAAGATTACTAGAGGATGGGATGAGATTTGGGTGGTGTGGACGGTGGTAGAATCCGGAGTATCTCTTCTTGTTTCTATGGTGACATTTTATGTGTATCTGTGCTGGCAACCCTAGATCTATGCTCTTGGGTTTTTTTTTTGGAAGGAGGCAATGTGCCTTGCCTTGGAGGAGAAGAAGATGCCCACGAGGTAGAGGGAAAGGGGTAGAAGGGGATTTGGTGTGCTTTAAATTCAGTTTGGGGGAATAGAAGGTGGCCAATAGGGTGTCGCGCTATTGTCCTTGTGAGCTAACGACGTGGGCTGGCTGGCGTTCACGCTAAAGATTTTGCGGACATGGAAGCTGAGTCATGGCTCGTGCTTGCGCTCGACACGGACACGTCGGCATCACACCGTGGTGATAGGAGCATACGGCTGCGTGTTAGCATAGCCAAAACTATATTTATATGTACCCAAATTTTTGAATAAAAAGTATTTGCATAAGGAGGACACATATATGTATGTACGTGCTAATGTTCACACCGAAAATCAAAATTATGTGATTTAGGGAAAAATAACAAATTTCAAATGAGCAATATGAAAGAATTCTCACACCTCCTGAATTGTATGTAACTTAGAGTTCAGACAACTGTATAACTCACGGACCGGATATGAGTACACGGTTCTGAAAATTCACTCTCGTTAGCTACGCATTGGCTTCAAAAATAGGAAAATCATTTCATTTTTAGAGAAGCCTGCCATGCGTCAATGGGGTATGGCGTCAAGTGGGACCCTGTTTCCCAGCCGGTCACTTCCGAACACTAGCAGATAAAGCGAGTGGCTAATCACGTCGAGCCCATGCTGGACCGCCGGCCGCCTCTACTTGCACCTGCACAGTCATTCCAGTCGACCACGAGGTAACGGCATCTTCAATGCCACGACCTATTTTGAACTTTGAAATGGTCCGTTTTGGATACGTCCATTGATAGAAAATGAGTCGCTGTTCGTCCGGCTAGGCCAGTGCTCGTAGCGGCCAGAGCCAAACTGGCTTCGGCCTCCATGAGTCTAGATTTGGCATTGATCTCTTCCATCACGAGAGATCTTGTTTAGAGATCAACAAAGCTCAATATAGTGACCTCTTTCTTTTTGCACCACCTCTTTTTTCTCTCGACATTGGACTCTTTCTTCATGAAAATGAACTCCCTCAAGATCTCTTGAAAGGCCAACGGAAAATCTTGACAATTCATGTCGGTCTTGGAGGACTTCTGGCCCTCGGCCGGCCGACACTGACAATATTGCTTCGCCCATGGGAGCATCTAACCCACATCGGACGGGAGAGGGCTCCTGCAACTTGGTGTATGCAGCAATGATTTGTGCAGCGGGCTGACCAAATTGGCTAGACTATTATTATCGATAATCCTAGATGGTTTAGCTTACGAGGACTTGTACGGATTGACGTGCGGTGAATTGATTGGCTGAGCTTTGATTCTCTCCTTAAAAAACGGCCCACGTCCATAAAAAAATTACGTAGAAGTAGAAGTTTTTCGTAGCTGTAGCATTACTCCTATTATTATCAGTAATGCTACATCTACCGATAAAGCCTACAAAAAAATCTTACGGACATCCTAGGTGGCACCTAGAAGCGGCAGCACGATGGGTAGGTGCTCCGAAATTTCAGCAAAGAAAAAAAAATCTAGACCAACCACCCTCCTCCATGTCAGCCCGTATAGATTCAGTCTGTAGCAATCTTTCTGTAAGTCCAGCATTTCCGTATTATTATACCCACGCATGCAGGTTTTTGGCTCGGTTAACCACCTCCAACGTTGGAGCGACAAGGACGTGACCAACGTAAGCAAGACAACACAAGCGCACACACAAAATGCTCCTTAACCCAGTCGAAGAGTGGACCGTTCCCCTCGTCGGCCCGCGAGGCGACAGGGGAACCCTAGCTTCCCGTCCGCCGCCACCCCTAACTCCCCTCTCCTTCCCTCGCCGCCGCCAGGAGGGCGTGCCTGGGCGAAGCCCGGCCAGCGGCGGCGACGAGAGGGGCAAATGGTGGCGCTGGCGCCGGGCGCCATGGCGGCGTTTTTGTGGCGGCGCGACGGGCGGCGGGGCGGTGGCGTGTCCTGGGCTGGCGCTTGCTGGCCTAGGCGGCGGGGGCCGTGGGCGGCGCTGGCCGTGGCCGGTTCCCTCTGCGGCGATGGGGGTAGGCGTGACGCGATGGTGGCGGGCAGTGATACATTGCAAATGTATCTATAATTTTTGATGTTTCATGCTTGGTTTTATCTACTTTCTTATGTCTTGTTCACACTTTGGAGTACTTTTCATATGATTTCTTGGACTAACCTATTAACAAGAGCCATAGTGCCAGTTGCCTGTTTTCTGCTGTTTTTGGTTCCAGAAAGTCAGAAAATGAATATTCTCGGAATTGGACCGGACAAAAGCCAAAGTTGTTATTTTCTCGGAATACTCACGGAGCCATAAGGAGAGCCGGAGAGGGGCCACAGGGTGGCCACACCACCCCTAGGCGCGGGTCCCCCTTGGCCGCGCCAAGGCATAGTGTGGGTCCCCTGGCCGGCCACCAATCTTGCCCCTTCGCCTATATATTCCTCCTGATGCAAAAACCTTAAATCATCAATCAGAAATTCACGAAAAGTTCCGCAGCACTGCCGCCACCAAAGGGGAGATTCGGGGGACAAAAAGTCTCTATTCCGGCACCCTGTCGGGACGGGGAAGTGCCCCCGGAGCCATCTCCATCGATCTTCACCGCCATCTCCATCACCATTGCTGATTCCCATGATAAGGAGGGAGTAGTTCTCTCTCGAGGCTAAGGGTTCTATCGGTAGCTATGTGTTCATCTCTCTCTATGCGTGATCATATTGTGATCATGAGCTTGTATTCTATAGATCGACCTTGCTACTCAAGTGCTTTAATAGATCTCTGCTCTCCCCATGTGTGTGAAGTTGACAGTGTGCACACCATGGTGGCACTTAGGCTAGAGATTTCAAATACTTGTTATGAGTTATATTTGGAGTTAGATGTCTTTATGAAATTGTGGTGTTTGTTGGACCCATCTAGTACTCAAGGTGACAGTGTGGGGTTTTCTAGGTGGGAAAGATGAACTTTGAGGTGTGTTGTTATAGCCCTACTATCGATTAGAGTGTCCAACCGGAGAGTAGTTAGGAGTAGTATCATAAAGAGACGATATTTATATGAGAGTGTTCACTAGTGAAAGTATGATCCCTAGGCCTTGTTTCTAAGCATTGAAACACCGTTTGCAACTAGATCTGTTACATGTTTGCTTGATTTCATCTTTATTTCAGTTTTACTTTAGTCTCTTCCATGCCATCAAAGTATTTTCTAGCACCGTTGTCTTTTATCCATACCACTTGTATTTCACTATCTCTTCGCCGAACTAGTGCACATATACACCTGACAAGTGTATTGGGTGTGTTGGGGACACAAGAGACTTCTTGTATCTTGATTGCAGGGTTGCTTGAGAGGGAATACCTTTGACCACTTCCTCCCTGAGTTCGATAAACCTTGGGTGTGTGTGTGAGCTCTTCTCCGCGCAGGTTGGGTTGCCTGGGCGATGTTGCTGGGAACAGCGACAGCGCCGGCGCCCGGGCGCCCCCCACTTCCCCTTGGCCGTCCTCCCCGGCCCCGAGCGCAGGGATGATGCTGCTCTGGCCGGGTCGAGTGGAGCCCAACGCCTTCTTGGTGTGGCGACTCGAGGCGTTCTCTGACGCCGGCGGCGGGGATGGCGGTGTTGGGTGACTGGCGATGCTTCTCTGAGGTGGTTGTGCGCAAAACTGCCGGTGACTCCTCCTATGGCCAGCGCGAGGGCTTCATTTGAGGAACAGGGTGCTCGGTCGCTGGAGCGAGGTACCAAGCCTCGGGCGAAAGCCCTGCCTTTGGGCCGGTGACGGCGACGCCTGTGGGTGTCGCGTCCTGTTGAGGCATCATCGAGGAGCTCCGGCACCTCCCTCGCCTAGGGTGTCAGGTTCCGGGTGAAAATCCTAGATTTTGCTTGTCAGATCGGGCGACGGCGGCGTCTTTGACGTCGTACCCTCCATGGTGGCGTCATCTTGGAAACCTGATTCCCTGGTATGAGTCACTGCTCATCGTCATGGTCTTCGGTGTTGGCCTCATGCGGCGTCTTAGTGCAGTTGGTGTGTCGGCCTCTCGAGTGGTATTACGGATGGCTTGCGCGACGGGGATCCTCCTCGGATGGCGCAAGCAAACCTCCGGATGACCAGTGGTGGGCTGGCCTCTGTGGTTGATGGCAGGTCGGTGAAGACTGCATGCTAGTAAGTCTATTGATGTTGCAGGGAGGTAGCCATTGCGCCGGCGGCGTACCCTGGATCTGGGCTGAGCCTGGATGGCTCGCGGGATCCAGGTGGGACCCATCTTGGCTGCGAATGGCATGCTCCTAGCGATATCGACGATGCGCAAGCAGTGCAACTTTCATCGGCAAGGGTTCTGTTTGGCGGAGGAGCTCGCTCTGTGACGTCCTGGAGAAGCGCTCGACGGATTTCGACGTTAGCCGTAGTCTTGTTTTGAGTGTTGGGTGTGTTGTATATATGGGTGTTTCGGTGTTTTTTAGGCTTATAAATCAAACTCCTTTTCTATCAATAAATCAAAACGTAAAGTTTTTTGCGTTTTCACGAAAAAACCCAGTCGAAGAGTCGAAGCTCTAGAATAAGTGCAACTCGCCAACTCGATCCGTAGGAGTGTCCGGCAAAAAGCCGTGTTGTCTACGCCGGCGGGGAGAGGTGGCCGTGGTTTGCTCTCGGTGGCTGCCGATGGTATAGGAATACTTACCGATTCGATAAGACCTGCTCGAAATCGATCATGATAAGACCAGCAAATCAAATGGGATCGCTTAAAACCTGTAGCATTGCCCCCGAAAAAAAAAAACCTGTAGCATAGAGCTCTATAGCTCCATTCGGTTCACTTTAGTTGTTTGACGAGACAGAGGATACGTCGACCGGATGCTGTGGCTAGATGACGCACCAAATGGCGTCTACTCTTGTAAATATAGTTTATCTAGACCCTTTAGTATGTAGATAAATCTACGGACTAAAAGAGATCTACATACACTTATTTCACAAAGCTTTATATTTTAGAACCGAGGGAGTACTACTTTCGCTTCCCTTCTTCCCCATAGATACACCAGAAAATACCCCCCTGTTCACCCAAATAAACAAACATCCTAGAATGTATCGCCATCGAAGCAGAAAAAGCGTCGATTGGTCGGCATCTATTATATCCACTTGCTCTAGCTGTTCCTTTGTGTATTCCCAAAGGCTAACAGTGCTCCCTTCCATGTACAACGCCACCTGCTCTGGCCAGGCATGGCCATCATCGTGTACCTACATATATACTCCCTCCGTTTTAAAATATAAGATGTTTTAGATTTATAAAGAGAGTGTATCTAGACTTTTTTTGTATGTAGGTTTATTTAGGTTTGTAGTGAACCTACACACTAAAAGAGGTCTAGATACACTCCATTCACAAAGCTAAAACATCTTATATTTTGAAACGGAGGGAGTACGTACGTGTCGAATGCTAAAAGCTCCAACCCGCCAGGTCCAAGCTAAGCTCCTACCGGGAGCTAGCAGAAACAACAAGCTCTGGACCAGATCCACTAATAAATCTGCTAGATTGCCTGGTTGCGATGGGAGTTTGTTTGCGTGCGCACGTGAAATTAATGTGTGTACACTTCCGATAGACTATCGGAGAGATGATACGCACATGTGTAGGTTGTGATGATCTTAACAGCATGCGAGTGGAAACGGCGCGAAAATGGCAGCGCGATCTCTCATTTTTGCGTGGCAAGAAAGGGCGTGCATATCACACAGAGGACCACACGCACACAGCGAGGCTAGCTACAGACACTTCTATTGGCATCTCTGAGTGCCAAATAAGGTATACCAGAACTAGATACGTGTGCGTGCTTTGCCCAGTTAATTTGTTTGGATACGATGCTTGCTGCCCTGCCGATAGCATTTTTTTATGGCTTGCTTGCAGCGGCAGCAGTCTCAGTTTCCTCAAGCTTCCCTTTCTGTTTTTGTTCGGAGTCAAGTTTTGGTCCAGCTAATGATCAGGTCGAGCCCACGCCGGACCGCCCGGCCGCCTCTGCGTGACATTGCACCCCCACTCCTGTCGCCTCCACGGCTAACCATATCTGTCTCACCATATTGCTTACTTCCAAATCATGCTGAACCCTTACTTCTGGTTAAAATATATATAGCCTTGGCACTTGTATCATATACAAAGCACAAAACTATGGGCATCCCTTACTGAATTCTACACCTAGTGCAGTTTAAAATACAGCGAGATCCGTGGTGTAGTATATTTAACGCCGCGGGATCATAGATTGGTCGTTTATAGCTATATATACCGCTCCCTGAATGGATATTACGTGCGCTTAAAGGATTGATATACCCGTACGTGTCCCACTTTTGGCAAGGATGAGCATGGCATGAGGTATTTGGCTTCCATGGCACTGCTTTGAGGGTCTCCATCGGAAATATACAGGGGTGGGCTCTGCGTCCGTCGAGAAGCAGGGTCCACTCGGCCGATTGGAGAGCGACCATGCATCAATGGTGGAGCAAGAGCTAAATGAAACTTGCTGCCAGTGCCAGCCAGGGACATGTATGCAAATTAAATGGATTGCTACCGAACCATGCAAGACAAATAATCACATACATATATTCCCTGCTGTGTCGCCTCTCGAAAAAACAAGTTAACATAATGGACTATCATTTCTAGAATGAAATTCCAATGTGGCTAGTGGTAGTGGATCTCCAAAATTTAGAACAAATAGGAAATAAATGCGACTGCGTACATGTGGGTTGATACTCCCCCTTCCTCTCCCCTAGGTCATCCCCTACGAGCGACCATGGGCATCCACCGCCGTCGCTCCCAACCCTCCCCACCAGGCGAATCATGTGTGATGTCGGCGTTGGCGTGGCCCTTGGTTCACGTCCTCAATGATGTGTGCGTGGGGCCGATTTGATCCAGCGACGGGTACCTCAATGACGGGCCGACTTCTCCTCCCATAGTGGGACGTCGACCATGGATGAGGCGTCCCCTCATGGTAGAGGCGACAGAGTATTGATACCTTTGATCCGGATTACATATGTAGTATATCCCGCGGTATCCCTAGAAGACCTAGGTTTATCGAACCTTAAAAAGAATTTGCTTGTTGCAAGATTATATCGAACAAGACTTTGAAAACTAGTAATATCTTTGTTTACCTGGCCTTTCATGTTTACTTTTTTGTTTGTATCAATGGATGGAAATAGGACAAGGCTAAAACATTCACCTGCAATTGTGCACACATGTGGAACAGAGAAAACGATAGTATCTCGTTCATGAGTTATGATCTATATATGATTTAAAGTTGTGGGCGGTACATCTGTAATTATTATAATATTTGCTAGCCACGTCTACTATAGAATTTTGTCCAAATACTACACCACTGTCACGCAGAGTTACACAGTTATTAAGTAAAATAGACTAAATCCTTAAGATTTGTGATATTACTGTTACTCTCAAATAGATCTATAAACAACTACTGTACCCCTCTTCATGTCACTGGATTTCACGCGTAGAAGCCGATTACCATTTATCTCACCACAATACATGTATCAATCCTCGATGTCTTGGAAACCTGGCAAGTCCATGGATTGATGTAAGAGACAAGAATACCAAGGATAAATCCAATATCAAAATCACAACATAATACTTCATGTTAGAGGATACACATACCGTTGTGAGGCTATGCCTTAGCCCGTAGCCTGTGACGACTACTCGCTCATGATAAGATCAATAATCATAAACATTGTATAGAAATTATTAAGATAAACATAAATAGACTTACAATACCGCCAATTGTGGTAAGATCAATATTGCAAGTAGATGACTATGGCTATGGTGGGGAAATGGTGATGGAGAGGAGGAATGACTATGGTGATGGCTCCGCGGTGGATCTCCTCTCCTCATATGTGAATGACTTTAGATGTGTTTTTATGCGACGGTGTGTTAGGGTTTCTAGCAGCTTTGTTCTGAAGAATATATGGACGCTTTCACGACAGTTGCTCGGTTTGACCGGGCAAAGGCAGTGGCACATGGTACGAGCGTGCCGAACGGGCGGGTTGTGCACATACGAGTTCTCATTAAAGCGTATGGATCCTCCTTCGCGGCTTCTTTGACTTGGGGAGATTAGCAGCTCGTGATTTCTCATTAATTAGCCCAAATTTCATCGTAAAAATATCCGCTGCAAGGAGAAAAATCAATAAAAGGATTTGCACATATATGCAATAATTATTCATTAAGTGACAAGGCTAGAGATATATTTTATCAATTACTTTACTAATATGAAGTTTAAACATAGATAAATGGTTTTATTTCATAGTCATCAAGTTTACCAAGCTTAAACCTTGATCGTCCTTGAGGAAGAAAATAAAATTATAAGGAACTTAGCATTTAAAATGAAACAACGAGAAAGCAAGTTCACTTAGAATTAGTAGTCTTATGCATCCACCACATGGTGCTTTGTGCTTGAAAACCATATGGTGGAGTTGGGACACAAGGCAAAAACTTTATTTCGCAAGTTGCTAAAAGAGGACAAAAGACAAGTTCCTGCAATTCCCCGAGAGTTCGATATAAAACTCTCGAGTCACCCTTGTAAGAAAAAGATGCTTGCTACAACACTCTGCACTTAGGGTCCCAACGAGATGTTACACACAGAGTTGTTGTCATTAGCGTGTTGTGCACGTACCAGTGCTTGTTAATGTGTATGGCTCTTCCTTCATGGCCTCTTTGACTTGGGGAGATTAGCGGCTCATGATTTATCATTAATTAACCCAGATTTTTCCATAAAAGTGTCAATTTCTGCAAGGAGGAAAAACAAAGAAATGATTTGGACATTTATGCAATAATTAGTCGTTAGTGACAAGGCTAGAAAGATATTTCATCAATTAGTTGACTAATATGAAGTTTGAACATAGAGAAAAATTGTTGTATTTCGTAGCCATCAAGTACATCGATGGAGGAGTCCTCGTGAGCGGAGACAGTGAAAATGTCTTCTACCAGAGGCCTCCTTCGGGGGATGTGCATCTCGGGTCTTCTAGGGCTCGTCTATGGTTGAAGAGTGATGTTGCAGGGCACCGGCCACACGGCAGAGTGGCGACATGGCGCAGGAGTGCGTTTGTTTATCCTCGTCCGTCCCAAATCTATATCTTATGGGCCCCATGTGGGTTGCGGCAGGCCTTCCTTCCCACGCCAATGGTGGCGCGTCCTTGGGTTTCAGCGAAGGTGAGCTTGAGGCTAGGGATGGTAGCTATATTATACGGCCTATTGCAGTGTGGTGGTGGGCTTTACCGACCTGACCTGGCCCTAAACGGACCCTCTTGGGGCTGGTATGCCATTGCGGGGGATTAATGGGCTCGTTGGGCCTAGCTCCAATTGGGACTGATGTGTCCTTCTGTCATGTCTGTTCAACTAGCCCCTCGAGGGTGGAGGTCATTCACTCCCGCGGGGTCACGGTGCTGCTGACCCCAATTCGAGCTACCAGTTGCCTCCGTCTTGCGGGCCTCATGACATTAGCTTCGATGAGACGTTGAGTGTCATGATTTATTACCTTGCTTGGAAGGAGATTTATAAGAAAAGTGGCGGTGAGAAAAGGTTCATCCCATTACATAAGAGACATAGATGCATTAGCAAGCAAGACAAGACCCACTTCAATAATATGATGATGTTTTATTTTAATAGAACCATTTTGTTGTTGAGCACGTGGATAAGAAACATGATGAGTAATGTCAACTTTTTGAAAAAAACTATTGAGTTTTAATTCATATTCACCTCCCCAATCAGTTTGCATAGTAATTATTTTCCTATCAAATTTTCTTTCAAAAAGTTCTAGGAAGTTCAAAAACACTTGATAAACCTCAGAATGCTTGTTGAGCAAATAGATCCAAGTGAATTTATTAAAACCATCATAAAGTTTATATAATATGAATGTTTACAAGTAGAAATAGGTGTTGAATCTGATACATCAGAAAACACTTGCTCCAAAAGAGTGAAAACACTAGTAGAGACAGGGCATGACAATTGATGACTCTTAGTTAGTTGATAAGGACCGCAAATGTATGTATTTATTTCAGGAGAATAAGAAATATTATTTTTCTAAGAACTTTTTGAACCATAAAGGATGAAGGATGTTCTAAATAGTGATGCCAAAGGCACTAGCGGGTAGAGACCACCATGAAAATGAAACAATGCTAGGAGGAACTAGACAATTTTCTTGATATAGTAGAAGCGGGTCGGCGTGAGAATTTCGAAAATTCGTTCCTGAAAGGGATCGAACTCCGGTCGCTGGGATGCACCAACTGCGACCTAACCATTAGGCTACTGCCATGTTCTCTGTAGAGACCACCATGACATGGTCCCTTAAACAGAGTTCCCTTGTGTTCTGGTCCTAGATCAAAAATAAATATGGGTGAAACTCAAGACACACAATATTATCGAGTGTAATTAAGCTTATGAACAGATAATATATCTTTTGATGCACTTAGAACATGAAGAATATTTTTAAGATGTAAAGAACTATGTGGGTGCATAATAATGAATAATATGACTTATTTGCATAAGTTATTGTTGGCCATGTGGATGCGATCACGTCTCGTGTACTTTTCATGTGTGGAGAGCTTACTCAACTCCCCGGCAACATGGCTTGTGGCACCCGTATCGGAGTACTAATTTGTTTCGACGCCGTTGGAGGCAATGTGAGGGCCGTCCACATCACCATCATCATCAAACTCATCACTATCTTGATAAAGCCACTAGCAGTCACTTGTGGGATGGCCATGGATCTTGCAAATTTGGCATGTGACATCAACATAGGGGGTGGGGCACGACCACTACAACGCCCCTGTCCACCATCATCATGGAAGTTGTCCTAGCCTCAAATATCTCAGAGCCCTCCATTGCCACCATCATGGAGGTAGTCATCACGGCGATAGTCCTGCCCACCGCCACCACCATCACGACGTCCTCCTCCATCACGCCTATCACGGCATCCATCACCTCCATGACGATCACGGTCATCATGACCACGATAAAGGGGGCAGACATAGTCATCTCCTCCGCGAGAGCGGTGATCATTACCAAGGCGAGCGAGGTTGGCGGAGGAGGTGAAAGAGATGACATCTTCTTCTTCCTCAGCCAGCATCTCACGATGCATATCATACACTATCGTCAAGGCTGGTGCCATGTTGTCTGTTAACCGAGGCAACAATGAAGTCGTAGGCACTACCGATCCCATTGAGGATATACCAGATGAGCTAATTTCCATTAATAATTTTTCGGATGGTGGCAAGTTTTGAATAGAACCCCTTCATCTTGGTGTTGTTGAGGGCAGTCCGCAGATGCATGGTCTTCAACCGAGATGCGGAAGAGAACATGGTGAAGATCGTTGCCCAAACATCGGCAGTGGACTCATGCTCAAGGACATGAGGAGGACGTCATGTGAGAGGGAGATGAGGATCCACCCCATCACGTGATGGTCCCAAGCGAGCCAAGTGGGGTACGTTGGATTCACCACGGTCATCTTCTTCTCTTCATCCTCGACCTCCACGGTTTTGGCAGGCACGATATGTCGGGGCCACCGAGCAAGCCGATCACTTGTGCTCCTTGTAGAGGAGGGAACACAAGAGCTTTCTAGAACAATAAATTGTCCCGAGTGAGTTTTTGGGAAGGAGAGGAACCCAACGTTGTGGCCAAGGCGGTTGTCGACGAGAAGGAGGCCAGGGCGATGGCAGGGGAGATGATCTTGGTCTTTGGTCATGGTGTAGATTGATTTTGTGTTGGTGCCGGCGGCTAGGTCAGGAAGAGACCCGCTTTGGTACCATATTGATCGATGTGGGTTTTGGCAGAAGCGATAGCCTCTAGTCTCTCGTGTGTGTTGATATATTGATCGAGGGAACAACCCCCTCGGTGGCTTACACAGGTAAACATATTAGGGGTGGGGTACTACTCCGTGACCCTACACGAATGTAGAGAGAGAAGTACAAAAGAATAAGAGACACGATAGAGATATACTCCCTCCGTTTCAAAATATAAGATATTTTAGCTTTGTGAAGGAAATGTATCTAGACCTATTTTAGTGTCCCTGAGTGAACCTAGACACTAAAATAGGTCTAGATACATTTCCTTCACAAAGCTAAAACATCTTATATTTTGAAACGGAGGGAGTATAATCTAACAGGGCTAGGCCCCCAACAACATGTCACTAGCAGCCTGATCCATATGTGCTTCATGCATGATTGCATATATGAATTCGATCTTGCCCTACACAACACAACCCTTTATGCACACCAGACATCTCCTCCTCCGCGGACTCGCAAACAGTATTCGTCTGGTCCCAATATGGCAAAGGGATAGATCACTTAATTGCAGTGCTCATGACATGATAACCATAATTACCTGGCTTTCAGGGCCACAGGCGCCAAATGCACGTTTCACCTAAGGTTTAATCAACTGTATCAGCTCCTTTACATCTTTACACTCCTCTTGGCCTCTGGGTTTTAGTAGTACTAGGATTAAAGGTGGCAGCTGGTGCCCGGCCTTTTCTGCTCGCTCGCCATCATTTCTGCCTCGCCCTGGATAGCCAGGTTTCGCTACTTGTAGATGAGCAGAGGTAAACTGCACCGGGAAGGATATCAAGTGGATACCCTTTCGGTTTTGGCCGGGGTGATCGGAGGGAGGAGGAGACGCGGCCGGCCGGCCGGAGGCGATCCATCGACCGCGCTCGAAAGACGAGGAACTCGGTCGCTGTCGTTGGCGGGTGGGGGAGGTGGCGGTTACGGCGAAGAAGGCCAATAGAAAACGCGGAGCTAGAGGCCGAGAGAGGGAGAGAGATCGTGGCGGATCCCGGCGTCGCTGTCTCGCCGCGTCGCTCCTGGATTGCAGCCAAGCCTTGGCCCGCAATCCATGCGCGCTTTCCGGCCGCGCCACCCACCCAGCCGAGCCCAGGCCACCGGTGCCGGTATATATACCCCGCCTTATCCCTCCCCTCCATCGATCGCTCGATCGCCCGGGGAAAGCTTGCGAGTGGGCTAGCTAGCCGAAGTCGCACGCTAGCTAGCTTACTTCGGGCTTCCATCGGGCACCGGAGACTGAACGCCAGCCGCTGCAAGGTAGCAGCGGCGAGCTACCCAGCCAGGTAAGCTCTACGAGCAGAATCACCATCAAATTAATTACCTCGTGATTTCTGCTTGCCTTTGCTTCCCAGCCCAGTGCATACCCGTACTGGGCGCGCGCTGAAGTTCTGATCAGTTCTGACCGAAGCGTGCTGTGGTTATAGGGTTCGCGAAGCTCGAGGTGTTTGTCGGAGGAGAAGGAGTGCTAGGGCGTTAAGCAGCACGCGCGAAGGCGTGCTCAAGAATCTGTACGTTCTTCCTGCACATCTAGATTCTTTCTCTCTCAGATCGCATGATGAAGAGATAATACTCCAAAGAATTATGCCTTTTTCAGTCTCTATATTGTTTCAACAGTGCTTCCATTTATACCACCATGAATTGTTTCAGTTTGTTCACTTCCTCATAACCTCATGACAAGCATAATTACGTATTGACTTGTGAGCGACTGTTCTCGGAATGCATTCATTATGTTTAGCTTCTACCACACAAAAGAAAACCAGCAACCAAAATGTGGGTCTCAATCATATGGTCCGGTAATCCAACGCATGATGAAAGGATTGTACTTTCCCCTGTAGGACCGTAATTATTCAATTATTCAAATGCATCGTCTGCTTTGAGATAATATTAAACCTCAATCAGATTTTAAAGTCTTTGGATCAGCATCCTAGTTTAATTTTGTTGTCTTTGACTCGCACCATGTAGACTTGAAATTGCCACATTATTTTATATACTAAATTCACACACTTATTGCCAGATCATAATTTTAGGAGTACACAATTGGATTCTGAGGTGACTAAATAAAAATGCAAAACAGTGTTCCATCATGGAATACCTATTTCTTCAACATCTTGTACTATATCTTCTACCTAGCATAAGCTAACTATTTTACCATTGAAAAAAAATATATACGTCCAAACTCACGCCGGGCGTTTAGGTTAACCTAAATTTTCGGGGTAAAAAGTAATCTGGGTTCCCAAAAGTGACACGAAATTTGTCCAGAAAATGCACTACCCGACAATTCGGGTACCACAAATTTGGGTTCGGGCTCAGGTATAATGCCCAAAAATACACAGCAGTGAGAAATGAAATGACAGCAACAAGTTTAAAATTCGACAGCATTTCAGCTGTTTTCAGGACATTTCTGCAGTATGCACACAGCATAACACATAACATCTAATGACACTAAGAGAATAAGAGTTCACAGTTCACAGGACAACAACAAGTTCACAGGACAACAAGCTACAGCAATAGTTCACCGTGAGCACCAGTACAAGAACATAAAAAAGTTCACAAAAAACATCACAGAACATGCCAAGTCCAGCCCCCACCACTTCATGGCGTCACCTTGATTTTTTTATCATTGTCGAAGAGGCTCCAAGCTTCCAATCCAAGCTGCACATTTTGCAATTGTGCTATTATCAATTCAGATTATTGCATGTCAAACTTAATATTAAATTGTCACGAACGTGTAGCTTGTTGTTGACAAACATTTTTTGGAGATGGACATGATTGCAACAGATTTTGAAGTGGTTTTCTTGCTTTTGTCAACTTTCTCTTTTCCTTTTCCTTTGGCAATGTGCATGCTACCAAAATCTTCAATTAACTCTATATGAATGGGATGCAAACATGATGTGAAAAATTAACTAATAAGGAAAATACAATAAACTGTATGAATGGGATGCAAGCATGCAAGATAAGGAAACGAGGGAACATTTTACCTTTTTTCCATAATGGCTAGTTCGTCCACATTCTCTTGGATGTCAATAGGAATGGGGTAAGCGAGGTACAGAAGCCATCTAATATATGTCCACTTGTGTTAAAAGCCGACTCCGAAGCTAAGGTTGAGATGGGTATAGCAAGCACATCATGTGCCAAGTGAGCTAAGATGGAATATCGATCAGCATTGAGCTTCCACCAAACAAGAATGTCAAGCTTTGTATCTTGGTCTTTTGTATCTTCAGCAAGATATTTTGTTTAGTTCTGACTTAGCATTGCTACTTGAACCATTGTTCATCTTCAACTTCTTAGCAATGACACCTTTCAGCATGCCTCCTCTACTTTCCTTTGCTACACTTGTATCATCTACTCCACCAGTTCCAATAACACTTTTGAATTTTCTATAACCTCTGTTACCATACATAATTGAAAAAACTCATTGACCTGCAGTATTTAGCCCATAATTCACTACTTGCGGCTGTAAACCTCCAACTAAAATTTAGTGCAATTTTCCTTAGTAAGTTATATAAAAATGATGGTCTACTTATCCAAAGTTTTAGAAATGTTACTACTCCCTCTGACCCATATTAGTTGACTCAAATTTATCTAGATTCGGATGTATCTAGCACCAAAACATGTCTAGGTACATCCGAATCTACACAAATCCAAATCAACTAATATGTGTCGGAAAGAGTAGCAAAACCTATTGATCAAATATAGGGATGCAAAGTCCCTTCCACCAGAGCTCACATATTCTTGGAGTGACCATTTTAATTAATAATCAAACTCCTAAATTAAAAAAATATATATATCATGCAGTGTCAAGCGTCAACTAACTTGCGTCTACCTATATTACTTTGAGCAGTGGAAGAAGATGAATGCTTTCTCGCATGTCCCCCCTGGTTTTCGTTTCCACCCTACCGACGAGGAACTGGTGGATTACTACCTGAGGAAGAAGGTAGCATTGAAGAGGATAGACTTGGACATTATAAAAGATATTGATTTGTACAAAATTGAGCCATGGGATCTACAAGGTAATCACAAGCTCACAGCTCAATTCATGATGTACATATATACTGCACAAACTTGCCTCTGTAGACTTCGCGACAGTGTTATAGCTAGTACTGATGTATATGATGGATGTAACTTAGGTAAATATAATGGGAGTGGCTAGATCTCAGGCGCCTGAGAACTTATTTCTAAGTCGCTGATATCATCTAATATTTGTGCTAATTTTTAGTTGCAACCTAGTTGCAACTCATAAGATTTGTACTAATTCTCGGTTGCAACTCATTAAATTCTCAGTTACACCCTAGTTGCAACTCATGCGTAATTTCCACTTTACACGAATCACGAGATAAATCGAATGGTGAAAGAGACGACTGAGAACTAAGAAGTTCTCGGGCGCCTAAGAACTAGCAAATCCGAAATATAATTTAAGAACTAACCACGCTTGCTCACGCAGAACAATGCAAGATTGGAACCGAAGACCAGAGCGACTGGTTCTTCTTCAGCCACAAGGACAAGAAGTATCCGACGGGCACTCGCACCAACAGAGCAACCACCGCGGGTTTCTGGAAGGCCACCGGCAGGGACAAGCCGATCTACGTGAAGCACTGCCTCGTTGGGATGAGGAAGACGCTGGTTTTCTACAAAGGCCGGGCTCCCAATGGGCAAAAGTCGGACTGGATCATGCACGAGTACCGCTTGGAGACCAACGAGAATGGAGCTCCCCACGTACGTAAGCCTATCACTCAGTGTGTGATGATACATCGCACATGCTGAACCTCAAACCGTCATACTACCCTTTCCCATTAATTTTATGGAATACGCATGACATTCAATTAATTCAGGACGAAGGGTGGGTGGTCTGCAAGGTGTTCAAGAAGCGAGTGGCGACGGTGCAGAGAATGACCGCAGCGGACTCGCCCTTCTGGTTCAGTAACGACCATGTGGCGTTCATGGCGCCTCACGTCGACCAGAACGCGGCGTACCAACACGGCCACCACCAGACCTACCAGTACCACCACCCTTGCAAGGTGGAGCTGGAGTACCATCACCTCCTCCCCCAGGAGCCCATGAGCTTCCGGCAGCTCCCCCAGCTAGAGAGCCCCAGACTCCCAGAACTGATCGGCGGCGCAGCTGCCACTCTCCAACCCTGCAACCAAACACACGACGCCCAAGCTTCTCGGGAACTTCAGATGGAGGCGCTTTATGCGACGGATCATGCATCTGCAGCGGAGTGGAGGGATCTTGACAAGTTCATGGTTTCTCAGCTCAGCCACGGTGGTGGCTCAACTCCGAAGGAGTCCAGCAGCTACTCCAATCCGGTGCCGGTGTTTCAGGTGGAGGGCAAGCATGAAGAGGCTTTGGATTACGTGTCGACGCCTGCCTCCTGCGGAGGGGAGAATGACTTGTGGAAATAATAACGAAATATAAAAGAGATCCAGATATACGGACTAACGGGCAGCACTGGCACTGTATACAGCTTAATAACATTGTGGTTTGATGTGACACAAATAGCTAAGCTATGCCATCATAACTACTCCCACCGTTTCATAATATAGGATGTTTTAACTTTGTGAAAGGAGTGTATCTAGACCCTTTTAGTGTCTAGGTTCACTCTAAACCTAGATGAACCTAAACACTAAAAGAGGTCTAGATACACTTCATTCACAAAGCTAAAACGTCTTATATTTTGAAACGGAGAGAGTAAATGGTACTGCTATGTACTACTTCCTCTGTTTCAAAATATAAGATGTTTTAGCTTTGTAAAGAGAGTGTATCTAAACCCCTTTTAGTGTCTAGGTTCACTCCAAATCTAAATGAACCTAGACACTAAAAGAGATATAGATACATTTCCTTCACAAGGCTAAAACATCTTATATTTTGAAACGGAGAGAGTAGTACTAATAAAGTATAACCGAATTGGTTACGCTTGCATGCACAAATTTGTATTCAGCTATACCGTTCTGATATTCATATATCGGAAGGTTCATATATTATACTATGCTACTGAGATATTGACTAGGCGATTTGTAACAGCAGTAGTCATAGAGTAATTTTTCAATTCAAATGTACTGCAATATATGCATGGTTCATTGCCATGCATGGCTAGTTGTTAAAAACTGTTCAATTCAAATGTACTGCAATATGATTTTGTGAGTAATTAATTACGCTGCAAGAAGTCTAGAAATCGCAGTCTACTAATTTAATATACAATTGCAATGTGAATGAAACGTAACAATTGCCAAAAATCCAAGTCTACATATACGCCTCTATCCTATCCCAGCCATACAACCAACATTAAGATTCGCGCTACTAACAAGGGCCACCTCCCATGAGGCCTGGCCTACACCACATCAGCAAGTGCATGGCTACTGACGCCGTGCTCTACTGATAGTCTGGGAGGTAATACGTACCGTTACCGGTCCCCGTATATTCCCCTCCTCCCTTCTCGCCATCACTCGAGGAGGTTGCTGACAAAATCTGCATGGTGGTGGATCTATAATCCCCAAAGCTTTGATGGGTCGATCAATATTAACCTCACAAATTCTCTTCATGGCCCCAAAAGGATAAATGGGTAGAGGAACACGGCACATTATGAGCATAGATTGATCATAAGGACAAATTTTGTATATATTAGGCATTTTATTAAAGTATACACCAAACGTGCATTTAAGATTAATTCTTCTGAACTTGTATTTAAGAAAAAATTATCCATATTCATCTTCTCCATATTACTGATTATTAATGATTTGTTGCCATCATCTTTGAAATATGTTGCATGATCTAGAAAAAATGATGTCTGGAGGATCCTACAGCTTCATCAGGACAAGTGACTCGTCAGGTTATAGTTGAGGCATTTATTATGTAGCACTATTAGCAAATCTTAGTTGTTGTTTGTCTAGAAGCATGGAAGCAAAAGCCATTTTGGAACCAATTCCATCTCTAAAATATGCATCAATACTCATGTTTTAAACATTGTGTCAAATCCCCTATTTTCCATTTTTATGAGTAAAACAAATTCAATCTTTTGGGCCAAATTGTCATGGTGTTCTTGTGCCCAACAACATGTTGCTCTATGTTCCGCCAAAAATTCAATTGTTCATTTCTACTTAAATGTGTCCTCTGATTTGGTATCCTTGATTACTTGCAGTTGTAACACACAGTTTTGTTGTACAATTGATTAGTCAACCAAATATGTTATGTTGTTCTCGCCAAACTCGTTAGTTATTTCGTGAGGGTCTAAAACAGAAATAATATTACATCTAATGAAATATGTCATGTTTAGCTTTTATCATAAGCATGTGTTCACCTCGGGGATGCACGTTTCGGGTGCAGCATATTTCGGATCACGTGTTCTTAGATGGAGATAGTACATGTGTCCCTATACTAGACTGTAATTTTTGTGATCTTCCTACCATGATGTGTTTTCAGCATGATCATCTCATGGAATTGGCAAGGAAGATCAAAAAAGCCCACATAGAGGGACACATGTAATATCACCATCGAAGAACACATGATTGGAAATCTGGCACACGTGAAATTTGCATCCCCTAGATGAACACATATGATTATGATGAAGATTAACATGACAGATTTCATTAGATGAAATATTCCTCCAATTTTAGACTCGTCATTCGACAACCAACGAGTGTTGCGAGAACAATAGAACAAATTTGGTTGGGTAATCAGTTGTACAATAGAACCGCATGTATTGAATCCAACTACAAGTAACCAAAGATACCACATCGATAATAAGAGGAAGCATAGGAGTGTTGTTTCTTTTTAGGTAGATACGAACAATATGCCTTTTGACGGAACATAGAGATACATGCTTTTTGGATGTGCCACATGAACACCATGACAGTTTAGGCTGAAAATTAGTATGTTTACTTTTTAGTGGTAAAAATGGGAAAAGAAGATATTTGACACCTATGGTTAAAACATGAACATTGATGCATCTATTAGAGATTAATTTAGTACAAAAATTGGCTTATGCACCACTGCTTCCAGAATAAACAACAACTAAAATATGCTAATAGTGGTACATATTGAATGCCTGAACTATAACATGACCAGTCACTTACCCTGAGTAAGCTATAAGATCCTTCGCATATCACGGTATCTAGATCATGGAACATTATTGAAATATGACGGTAACCTACCATTATTCAACAATCATAAAAGAACCTAGAGACAAGAGAAGATAAATATGGCTAATTTCTTCTTAACTAGAAGTTCCAGAAAACATATAAGACTATTGCAGAATTATTCGTTGCAACCCATATATGAAATTGGTCAGGAAAAATTGCTTCAAGTTGTGACAGATAAATATACAAATGCATTATACATGTGAAGATATGAAGATGTGTCTGCTACGGGTTTGAAGGAATCTTCTAGGTCATTGACCCTTATCTTACATGGGAAGAAAACATGCTTAGATAGGAAGAAATCACGTGAAATCAAGGGAGGTGGTCGACTAAAAGTCATTATCCTTAGTTTGACAGGATCTTGAAGATAGATCGTATTCATCTCACCTTGGAGGAAAAGAAAACATGCGTATATAAAGGACATGGAGGCCATGGCGGAAAACGAGGAATAAAGAGTACATGATACCTTGAAGCTCTAACCGATACAGGGTTTAGCCTATAGCTACAAATCTCCACTGTAATCAATTGGGTATTATTTGAAAGGCCATCAAAAATTTATAAAGTACGGATGCTACCAGTATCCAGGGGCTAAACTTGTGTAAATCATGTACAATATCATCTAAGCATTGCAGAAAACAGGATCCTTGTATCGGCTTGGCTCCTCTTTATCTATTACATATATCATGTATGTACGATTAAAAATTGTGCATCCATAGTGGTGGAACCCCTTTTTTCTTGAGATCCCACGAGTGAGCATCAGCGGTGAGTATCATGGTATAACCATAGGATACTGGCTCCAGATTTGGCAACGGGTGGGTGACGGTGAGCTCCTTGCCCCTGACGTGGCAATCCTCGAGGCTTATCGATCTATGGCGGTGACAATAGTGTAGACGGATGAGTGACATGTTATGGGCTCGAGGCATACCACGAGCTTGGAGGATGGCGTCGGGCCACAGCCCAAGGACAAGATTGATGCAAGGGGCATAAGTCGAGGCTAGTGATAATCGATCTTGGACTATAGGTGTAGCAAAGTTAGGCTCTATCGATGTGTCTCAGAACTGGTTTGAGAATATGTCAAGCGGCAACCTGTTTCTACTTGAGAGAGTGACTTATTATCTGGGGAAGGACGACCCGGACAGTGGGTGTCAGCTTGCTAGTGAGGCATGGCACAACAACTAGAAGTCATTGCGGGGGGCTTTCCAAGCCTTGACTGCTCTAAGGAGTTCACCTAATGTAGGGAACGTTGTTGTAGTCGATGTCCGCCAGACAGGGTATTTGCCAACAACGTTGTGTCAGCCCAAAAATTGCCAACTAGTTAGAACCAATAATTAGGGTTCCACTAAGCCTTTTTATTTTACTTTGGATTTAATTTTCTCTCCTTGAATTTCCTTAATAATCCTTGATTCTGGGAAAATGAGAAATAGTTAAAACTCAATTTTCAATTTGTTTGACACGAGAAAAACGTACTAGAACGCCTCCGCGAGTACGTGCGGGAGTTGTAGTTTCTCTCATGCGCACCGGGTACGGTAAGATAAAGGAAAAGTGCGGGCGTGCCAATGTATAACAAATACACAAAGAAAACAAAAGAAGGGAACAGTATTTTATTAATCTTAGAGATCATAAATACAATTCCCACATATTGCGCTCCGTGGCCTATTAGCGCGGCCAGCCTGACAATGGCGATCGTGCGATCTCCTGGTTCCCGGGGCCTTGGAAGGCTCCCGGTTAATTACTCCCGCGGGTTACGCCGCGAGACACCTCCGATTAAGCCGTGTGGTCATCTTCGTCGTCTTCGCTTCACGTCCTGCATAAATAGTGATGGTGGTGGTGTGTGTGGGCAGCGGCAGAGCCCGTGTCCTCGTCGGTACACGCGCCGCTAAAAGCGTGGCCTTTGCTCCGGCCTCACCCGCCCTTGCCGTCGCGCCTCGTCGGTCTTGAACGGCGATGAAGAGTTGTTGATGTAGATGGATGCAGTCCGATAGGCTAGGACTTCTTGACGACCTCGCGGCTTCGTCGGGGTGTGCAAGGGGTATGCCTCGTGGGAGTATTTTTATTAGGAGACCAGTGTCGCTCATATCGGCATGGCCGGCGTGGTCGGTCCCTTCGTCTCGGCGCAGCGCCGAGTTTAACGGCAGCCGACTTGACTGAAGGCATCGTCCTATAGGGTCAGAAGCGATGTATCGATGTCGTCTCGAAGAGTGCATGGGCACCGCGGCCAGGATGATTGGCCAGGGGACATGCACTAGTACATCACGTGTGCTTTGATGTTGGCTCACACGAGCCATGCACCGAGGTATCATCTGCTGTAGAGCACCTGTACTCCGTTTGCCTCTCCGGGATGAGCTAAACTGAACACTGGATGGCACGTCTAGCTTCTCCTGTACATCGGGCGCCAGACTATAGCTGTACGCCGGAGTACCACCTCCATCGTCGAGCACCGAGTTCCATCAATTGGCCGGCAAAGGGCCCGATGGATCCGCCGCCGTCGCGCTGAGCCTGTGCGCCGGGCTGGACACGCTGAACCTGTGCACCGGGCTGCCTTGGATCGACGAGCTGAAACTGTACGCCACACGCCTCCTCGGGTTGTGGGTGGAGTCCAAGCTGTTGTGTCCATCCGCCAAGAGCGCCACGTGCCGTGGGCGGACTCGTATGCTTGACAAGTTGTACTACACATGCCCACCGGCGAGTCTTGAACCTGTACGCCGAGTGCTGAAGAGCTGCTTGCGCCTCCTATGGCCACGGTTACCTTCCTTGGCGAGGTGAGGGCAGTGGCCCGATTGCTGCATGTTGACGAGGCCTGGCGGCATTACTTCCATCGACACGGGCTCTGGCCAACGAGACGTTGGCTGGTCCGTGCCATCATGCTCCATGTCTCCGGCATCCGGCGGCGACCGCGAGCTTCATCGCCGTGAAGGACGCACCAGCCGACGGGCTGCACGTAGGCGAGCTCTGGTGACGTTGGTGCTATTCCCGTGGCATTGACGCCGCACGTCAGCTCCTATACCTGTACGCCCAGCTGTATATATTGAGCCGCGGCCATCGCCACCAGGAAGGAGCGCGCGCCAGGACGTAGGAAACCTGTGCAGCAAGGGCCGAGCTCGATCTGCATCCGCACAACAGGAAGAGTCTGCACGCCCGCAACGCCTTTAGGTCGACGTCTTGGCGTGGTTCATGGTGATGGAGATGGCGGCGGGCGATGCCCCGATAGCTTCGGCGCTTGTCCCGGTGACCGTTGCCCAGCCTCTTCTGTCCGCCGAAATACGCGTCGAGCTGGACTTGTACGCCGGTGGCTGGGATGCTCCTGTATGCCGATGAGGTGTGCACAGAGGAGTCCGGGAGATATGATGTTGTACTGACGGCGGGCAGCGTCTTGGCGAGCTCCGGCGGCGAGCGTCGTCTTGGCGAGCTCCGACGGCGGACGGCGTCGTGGAGAGCTCCGGCGGCGAGCGGCGTCCTGGCGAGCTTCGACGGTGGCCAGCGTCCTGGCATGGCAAGCTTTATCGGCGCCGAGCAGCATCTTGGAGAGCTTTGTCGATGCCTCGGCGTGGCGAGCTCAGACGGCGGGCGGCGTCTCGCGAGCTCCGACGGCTTTGGTGTTGTTCCACGTGCGGGGACTTGGGGCTGGATGATAGCGTCGTGCTCCTCGGCTCCGGACGCGGTGGCGACAAGCTACCGTCGCATCAACCGGCGGGCTGCATGCTGGCGAGCTCCGGGGCGGCGATTGTGATCCTCGTGCCAGACCTCCGTCGTGCTACCTGTGAGGAGGAGAGAAGAAACGATTCAAACATGTACTTTACCGTTGGGGAAGGTGGCCCTCACGTCCATGGTTGATGTCCTCCGAGTTCTCCTGTTCTTGTTCTTTTCCTGTTCCGGGTCGCCTCCGGCGATGGGAGGTCTTCTTTTGCTGTTCCGGGTCGCCTCCGGCGATGGGAGGTCGATCGGTGGTTCTTCTTTCCGTCCGCGCGAGCTGCTTCCAGATGTAATCCAAAGCTGCTCCCGTGCGTGCGTCTTGCCTCCGTCCTCTTTCTCTCTGGGTCTCTCTGCCTCCTCCTTTCTTCAGATCCTCCTCCCTGCTGCTGGGTTGTGCGTGGTATATATAGGCGGAGGCTAGGGTCGCGGGTCGCCTCGGCCGTTCAACCGTTACCGATTTTATTGGACCAGATAGAGATAGAACGCGGCGTCTTATTATCTCTTCCTCTGATCTTCTTGGCTCACACGTCTGCACAAGAAAAGAAAACCACCATTGTACGTACCTAATTGCATGGCTGCATATGGGCCCTGCCCCAGACCGAAGCGTGATATTCCGGTTGAGCTGAGGTCGTTTAAACATAGCTTAATTATCTCTTTATCTTTGGTATTTGCATACGTATACGTACGATCTGGCCGCAGCATCCGCGGAGAATCCTGGCGCCAGCTAGCCAGGCTCATATATATATGGCGCCTTAGCAAATTTACTCTTTGGAGTCCATCAATTACATAAGGCCGTATGGCTCCAGTCCCACATGGAAGTAGCTAGTGTGTTTACCTGTATTTAAAAAAAAAATAAAAAAAATGCAGTATGTTTGAAATATTATTTGGTACAAAATCATGTCGATCACAATTTACTTCCTACCTTTTGACATCTCTCCATCGCTCACACGTGGATAAGATCATCTTCCAACTCAACTATGTATTTACATGCTCTAATCCGAGAAACTTTGCATCAAACAATTGAACAAATACAGAACAGAAGTAAAGAGATCCAGGAGATACGGTCTGAATTTGCAGAGGTACTTACATGGAATTCTGGTCAGCACGATTCGAAGCCTTCTGAGTCGTCCCGTCAGAAACTCGGAATCCCATCAAGGTTCAGGAGGAGACCAACCCACACGCGGTGAGACGATGAACACATAGGCAGAAAGATCCGTGGCCTCGCCGCCTCGATTCGTGCAGCGTTCGTGCAGGAGGCGTTGGCTTTAGCTTCGCACGATCACGCTGATCGGGACGGTTGTATTTGTAGGGTGGGCGCCGACGTGCGGCGATGATGATGGGAGAAATTTCTTTCACGTAACCTATCTGGAGTTCTGGATACGCTTTAGGCAGTGGACCGGGCCGTGGTGCAAGAGAAAGTCAGGATACGGTGTAATGTTGAGCTCTGCTGTAAACCTGGGCCATGAGCTGTGTTACCTCTCTGGGGCTGGAGTCTGTTCTCGGTTGGGCCTGTTTTGTTCTCCTTATTGGCCCATCAGAGTTATAGAAGCTGTAAATACCCCTCAGTCAGAGACCTTAGTTCTGAAAAAAAAGTACACTGCATAGGTAGATTATTATATGGTCTTATTATAGTGTTTTCACTCTTTTTTCGAGTACCCGCAGGAGATCTGCGTGTTTTGTATTAAGCTCGAAAGAGAGGACAAGAGTCCGTAACAAGGTGGTCTACCGCCGCCCTCTCGGGGGCCTGGCGATGCTGACAGTTTACGTTACATCTCCTGGCATCCCACGCACACTACCTAAACGCCTGGTAGCAGTCCAAGTACGCCACTAGTCCACGATGGCAGCGGTAACCAACGGCGCGATGTAAGCGTGTTGGTCGAACACACGGCTGTTCCACTCAATCCATAGGTTGCGAAGAGTTAGCATGACGAGCGAGTTCGTCTCCTGACGCCTCGCCACGGGTAACGAACTAACCGCCATGGGCCACCACTCTGTGAGAGAGACCTCCGGTGCCGGAAGGGGTGAGCCTATCCGGGAGAAGACACCATCCCAGACTTGCTGCGCGAAAGGGCAACTAATGGACAGGTGATCCAGGGTCTCGTCCGCATTGCTGCAAAGGGGGCAGAGGATGTGGGAGGGCAGACCGCGCCGACTCAGGGCGGTCAGTGGTCCAACAACATCGCCGCAGAGCCAGCCAGGCATACATCCTATACTTCATGAGGGCGAAGGAATGCCACACGTTGGTGGCGCCTGCGAAGGAGCCGGCGAACAGCGCCAGGTAAGCTGAACCGGAGGAGAAGGCCGTGAGAGTGTTTCCACTCTCACCTCTCGCATATTACATTCTACAACAACGAGAATCAAGCTTTGCTTTTCCATTTTCCTATCAAGAACAATCTACCGTAGTTGACGGCAATGTTAGCTAGGTAGAAGTCTAGGTGCCTGTGCCCACAACTCCAACTAGACCTGCGGACGGAAGCTCCGGAAGTGCTGTCATGTCACATTCTTCCGTTGACGTTTGCATTTTTAGTCTTATTATTCTGCCCTTTCCTTTTGAGTATTATACTCCATAAGAGCAAGTACAATAAGGCCCAGTCAGCAGGCTATAGGACTTAAAATATATATTTGTGCTTAGTTGGATGAGAGAGAAGAGGAGAGAGAAGATGAGTGGGCTCTTAGTTAACAGCCAGCTACAACACGTGCTCCTAGGCACTGTGTGAGAGTGTAAAGTGGACCATATATTAATAAAGTACTATATTTTTTATCTCTATCTATTGTACATATTGGCTATTAGGTTAGCTCTAGATGACATGGACATGACTTTTAGCTGTTGGCTCTACTATTGCCCTTGCTCTAATTATAGCCGTTTTTCTGTGTGGCCCCAAAGATGCTACGTACCCTAAGATAGGAACCTAGGAACGCTAGAATTTGCAAAGTAATCTACGATCCTACTGTAGATACTCCGAGGCAAGGCTCTCTCTGTCATCGCCGCTTGGCTCTGTACACTAGCAGGCCATCATCATCATTTCTTCAATCAGGGCTAGGTCCAACGGCACCACTGTTTACAGTAGTAACTTGTCAACCACGTGTGCCCGTTGGAGCTGGTAGTTGTAGTATATTGCAATATTTATAATTTCGGTTTACGAGGATTGTCCAACGCGAGAACGGAGTCCGTAGCCCCCTAGATCACATAGTAGAAGATGATAAATCAGCACCAACAAGCGCTACTGTGAAGGAATCTGTTGTAACGCCGTGAGAAAAGAATTCTTGACCCCTTTACATGAAACTTTTTTCGAATTAATTGAGTACCACAACGTAGACTAAGTACGGGGTAGTGTATCTTTATTATTCATGGCGCCCACCCATCTTCTTCCTCTCAAAACTAGAGGTCGTAGTAGTACTAATCTAAGCTAAGTTGACCTAGACCGATCGATCGATGTCCAACTGTCCAAGACACTTGCTTGCTACTCCTCCACTAGACTGCGCGCGCGCGGTGCATGCTCGATCAGCTGCGCATGCTGTGAGCCATGCAGACGCAGGGCTAGCTTGCTAGGTTGGCATGCAATGGCAGCTAGTCCCTGCATGCTGCGTGTGCCTCGGTCGGAGCAGCTAAATTGTACGGGAGCGCAAGCGTGAAAAAAGTGGAGTTATAGTTCTCGATCGGCTGCGAAGAAGGTCCGTTTCTTCTGCAGCCCACTCTGCCGTCCAGCTAGCCGGCCGACCTCTCTCCCCTAATTTGAAAATCGGAGAGAAAACGCGGCGACGTGCATGAGCGAATGTAACGGGTACGTAGTCAGTGTCACGTTGAACGATTCTCCCCATGCAGTGCAGATGGATCTCTCTACCCGGCAAGGCAGGCGGCTAAAGGCGAGACGCACTATAAGCAGTGGCCTGCAGGTCTCTCTTTCGGTTGGACCGGCCGGCCTGTGCGTATTTGCGAGGTGCCGACACGCACCTGGGCGAAAGCGGCACGCGGGGCCGCCGCTCCTGCGAGCCACCACAGTCCACAGTCCACCGTCGTACTGCGCTTAATAATACTATAAAGGACCAGCTAAATACTCAACCGGCAACGGCAACGCCACACCTAGTACATGCCCTGCTCGCGGTCCCTGCCCTGCCATGCCATGCCATGGCATGCCATGCGGTGCGTGGCGAGAAACGACACCCAGACCCGTTCGGGCATTTGGATATCAAGCTGGTCCCTCCCGACGGATCCTCCCTCCCCACCCTCCCCTTTGGCTGTCCTCTTTTTTCCCCTCCTCTCTGCGTGCCTATCCAGCTCGTGTTTCTTTTATTCCGGACGTACACCGGCTATACGGAGCAGCAGCAGCAGCAGCGTGCCTAGCTACATAGTTACGGGGGACCATGCGTCCCTTTGGTTCCATTCACCAGACCGAGAGCCAGTACGTACTTACTGCACAGGGCCGGCCGGCGGGCCGGGGCACGGCATTGACGCCGATCGACGCGCACACGCGCAGAGGGAGCGGAACCCCAAGGCTAGCCGCAGGAGGCCGCGGCGGTCTGCGTCACGCTGGGGGAGAATCAATTCACCAGGCAGCCCAGTGGTAGCCTGCGGGTTCCTGCGCGTGATTTGGACTAGCTGCCTGGGCAAAGCAGGCTTTGGCAGGCGCTAATCAAGGCTCATGTACAGCCAAATTTAAACAGAACTGAACAAGCGCAGGCGTCCCCTACTACGTACCCGCCATAGCCGAAGGAGGAGGGCTAGTTTCATTGCGCGACAAGAAATGATGCAAATTAAAATGCATCTTTCTTTTTTCTGAGATCAAATGGATGCATTTTCATTGAACACCAGCCGTCGATCGTCATGACCATCCGATTGAGAGAATGCACCATCGGCATTCGCTCTGTATCATCCAGTGTCACGCATGAGCCAATTGCGCCGGCCAGATACACTGTTGGTAGTCGACCAAATCGCGTCACGTTGGGATACGCCATTTGAGTATAACCATTTCTTGTTAGAAATATGGGACTGACTATACATCAGTCGACTGATATTCCGTTAAGTCTCAGTCGATGGACTCCCTAGTCGATGGACTCCCTAATCAATCTTTTTTTATGCGTGTTCATATTGGGGTCAAGTGAGCAACGGAAGAAAAATCGATCTCTTTTTACGTACGCTCATGTTGGGTTCAAGTGAGCAACAGAAAAAATATAGAGGCCTCGTATTGGGCCTATGCAAACGAGAGTGGGAAAAGGCATGTTTAAATTCCCTATAAGGCTCCACGAAGAATTAAAATGATTTAAAGAGAAATCTCAGTGCGGGCGGCCATGCAAAATCAGAAAACGTGCAACTGTACCATATACACTAATGCAACTTTCGTGTTTTGAAGAAAAAAACAGTGGTAAAAAATATTTTTGAGAAAAGTATAAGTCATTTAAAAAATCACTTGCTAATTGCCTCATATCAAAACAAGTTGAATTACACATTTTGAGAAAAAAGTGCAACTCATATCGAAAACAAGTTGAATTGCACATTTTTGAGGAAAAAGTGCAACTCATATCAAAAGCTTGTTGAATTGCACATTTCTTGAGAAAAGTGTAACTAGTATGTTGGAGTTGCATATTTCTTATCGAAACCGCTTGATACTTCCACGCTTTTTGACAAGAGTGGAACTTATTTCGAGTGCTAGTTACCAATTGCTAAAATGTGCAACTCGTAGCAAAAATCGGTTGGAGTTGCATGTTTATTGAGAAAAGTGCAACCTGTTCAAAAACCAGTAGATATATTCATAAAAGTGCAACTCGTTTCAAAACCATCTTGATATTTGAACATCTTTTGAGAAAAGTGCAAATCATTTTGAAGATCACTTGCTAAATTGCACATTTCTTGAGAAAAGTGCAACTCGTCGAAAACAGGTTTGAGTTACACATATCTTACTCCCTCCGACCCAAATTAATTGACTTTGATTTGTCTAGATTCGGATGTATTTAGACCTGTTTTAGTGCTAGATACATTCGAATGTAGGCAAATCTAAGTCAATTAATTTGGATCAGAGGGAGTAAAAAAAGGTGCAACTCATATCGAAACCTAGTTTCTACTTGCACTTTTTTTTCGAAAAAATGCAACTTGTTTTAAAATCCGGTTACTAATCGCACGTTTCACAATTCGTAACATTCTATGAAAAAAATCACAAAGTGCAACTCTACTATATAAATAGGTGCAACCGTGTGAATTGTAATACATGATAGAAAGCAAAAAAAAGATATACCGTCAATAATTCATGATGTGAAAAATTCTGAATAATAAAAAAAAAGACATAAACGTACAAGTTGCACGTTTTGAATAATAATGCTAAACTAAAAAATATCAAGAATGCAACCTTACAAACACAAGAACAGATAAAAGATTGAAAAAATAAACAATACAGAATAACAAGTTGAACGGCAAACAATTAAAAAAATATAATAGTAGTTAATATTAGAAGCCGCACTCACAAATTGTACATGAAGTATTTACTAGCTCTGTGGCTATGAGCTGTTCGTCCTTTCAGAAGGTCCGAGGACCGAATCCCGTGAGCTGGTATTTTATTTTATTCTACCGGCTACTCAACCAACCACGCACGAATCTCAACGAAAAATCGGACGGTCCTGCAGGTCGACTGAGATGTAACGAATTCTCAGTCACCTGATGATTAGCAAATCCGTAGAAATATGGGTTAAATTCATTGGTGCAAGTGATATTTCAGACTTTTCTAAATTTCAAAGTCCATGTGTGTGGAAGGCATATATCATGCACGAGGAATGGGAGCTAAAATTTAGTCCCACATGGAAAGTTAGAGGAGAGTTTCACCACCTTATAAGGTGGAGTGTCTCAGCACTTTGTAAGTGAGTGAGAAGAAAAGTGCTACACGCGCGCTCCTCCTCCTCGGACGCCGCTCGCTCATCTCGCCGAGCCGAGCCTAGTAGATTTGGGTCGCTCCCGGGTCGTGGGTTACCGTAACCGACTTGAACTTATATGCGGTATGTCCTCGGCCCACATTGTGCCCTGTACGATTTCCCGAGCCGCTTTATATAAGCGCATGTGCGGCTTTCACCACATACACACCAAAAACCAATCTAGTGTTTTGTCTCCTCTCTGATTGCGCCGCCGCCGTAGTCTACTCCATCCCGCACACTGGCGTCCACCGGCGGACGAGAGAGCAGGTCTCAGAAACCACTCGCCTTTGTGATCCTGTATGGGAGAGGGCGAATAAGGTTTTTGAGAAGCGCTTTACGCGACTGCTCAAGTTTGTCATCACGACGCGTCTTCCTGAGCATCAAGAGCATTGGCGTGCACGACGTCTGCTATGTCTTCTTCTTCGATAGGCTACAGCAACCTCTACACCAATGGCGACTTCATCTGCAACCGATCGGTATGTATACCGTGCTCCGATATGTGGCTATTCTATGGTTGTTCTTAGGTATGCACTGCTGCTGCTCATGTTGATTAATACATCTAGTATGTTAGAGTTCCACGTGTTCATAGATGGCGTAGTCATGCTTTATATATTGGAATTAATTATGGAAATTATGCCTAATAATCGAACAATTCAAAAACCTTATTATAGGAAATTTCCTGAGTTAAACATGGGACACTTGGCCGATGCAATAAAGCCGGATAAGTTTACCGATGTTCATTTTAAGAGGTGGCAGTATAAGACCATGATGTGGCTGCAAGCTCTGGAAGTATTCGAGACCAGTTAGGGTTTACCTGAAGGAACTATATTTGACGAGGTCCATAACAAGTTTAAGGAAACCAATCTTGCCTTTGTGGGATCCATTCTGAGTGTTCTTGATAATAAACAGTTTGATGTGTAAATGCACATCAAAGATGGAAAAGAGGTCTGGGAGGCACTACATGCTAAGTTCGATGTAGCAGATGCTGATAGTTAGTTGTACATCACGGAGAACTTTCATGATTATAGGATGGTTAACAACCATTCTGTAGTCTAACAAGCTCATGAGATACAGTGCTATAGCAAGGAGCTCAAACTCCTTAAGTGTGTCGTACCCGACAAGTTTGTAGCTAGGTGCATTATTGCAAATTTGCCTTCTTCATGGAGGAGCTTCGCCACAACTCTCAAACACAAGAGACAAGAGATATCGGTTGAAAAGCAGAAAGTGTCTCTTGATGTTGAGGAGAAGGCTCGGGCTAAGGACATTGCTGAAAAGGGAGGCGAGGGTCAATCTAGCGCCAATATAGTGCAAAAGAAAACCTTCGGCAAGAACAAAGGGAACAACAGGCCCTCATTCAATAAGTCTGCAAACAGTACAACCTTTAAGAAGACGAAGAAGTCGAACAAGGCTGAGCTAGGTTTCTATACTTGTGGAGAGCTCGGCCACTTTTCCAAGAACTGCCAAGAACATGCAGACCGTACAGGGAAAAATGGGAAGACTGTCAACTTCGTGAACACTAGCAACACTAATGGGTACAGTAATTTATTTGCTGTTCTTTCAGTATTTCAATCGACATATTGGTGGATTGATACGGGTGCCATTGTTCATGTGTGTGCTGACATCTCTATGTTCACTTCTTATCGGGTCGCTCGGGATTCATCTGTCCTAATGAAGAATGGATCGCATGCTTCTGTTCATGGTGTTGGCATGGTGGCTCTGAAGTTCACTTCTGGAAAGATCGTGCTACTGAGGAACGCGCAACATGTACCTACTGATACCTTCGATCTGGATTACGGATGTAGTGTAGCTTCCTTTTCCCTAGTAGACCTAGGTTATCGAATTCTCGGGAAGTGAATGCGTAGTGAAGTTACTTTAATGGATCTTCGGAAGTTTTATAATTCCTTTTGTGTTTTTACCGGACCAATAGCTTGCGTCTTTTTATTGTTGTCGATGATGGAGAGAGAGGGCCTAGGGCATTCGGTTTCACCTGTAGCTATGCAAAACATCTGATGGGAATAAAAGATAGAAATAAAGTATGCGTGTACTTGTTAGAGCAATATAAATTATATATGGACAGTGCATCCATAATTGCTATTGCCTCCGCAACCGCTTATTGCAATAACCTACTAGTCTCATCCATAGAAGAAAGAGAACTAATGATATGCATAGTGATGTCACCGTTAATCCCAAGCAAATCCCTCACATACGCCGTACTACCCCTTCTGTCACTAGGGTTCCCAACCTGCAGATCAGTCATCACTCATACTCCCTATACCTGGATCAACCCTCGGGGTATTGGGTACCTGACAAGTCCTTGGATTGAGGCAAGAGAGGATACAATAATTATCATGTCATACAAACTAATACACGATCCCATCTATGATAAATAACATGCACAATTGCTACATGGCTAGGCCGAAGCCCTTATCCCAAGGAGAATTACTCACACATAGAGATGAAATCAACAATCACAAACATTGTAATGAAAATCATAAGATTGATAGCAATAGTCTTACAATGTCGCCAATAGGAGAAGATATCTACTATTACAAGTGGTGGAATATGGCTATGGAGATGGAGAAGGGTTTGGAGATCTGGAGGCGGCTGGTGATCTGTGGCAGAGACTTTTTTGGCGAGGTCTGGCCTGTTTTCTCGTTGCCCGAGGCTTCTTTATATAGGGGTCCCTTCATGAAAGTTGTTCTGTTTGACCTAACGGTGGCGCGCCAACTATACGACCGGAGCTATACGGCCGGAATTTTTTCTTCGGTCGTATAGTTGGGCGTTAAAGCGTCTGCCTCTGTTGTATGGCTCCTGGTTTCTTCTGGTTGTTGGAAATCCTGTATCTTTGACTTTAATGTAGTGATTCCCTCGTTTAAACGATATTATCTGCGTAGGAAAAATATAAAAGAAAGGATTGCATACCCCTCTGAATATTAGCATTAGTGGCAGGGTTTAGAGAGATATTTCATCAAGAATATGAGTAATATCCAGTTTAAATCTGGACACAGATGACTATATTTCAGAGCCATCAACCTCCCGAAGCTTAAACTTGATCGTCCCGAGCAAGAAAACCAAAATCAAAAAGGAACTCAGCATTTAAACTGAAATAATGAGATGGTGATCTTACTCATGATTAGTAGTCTCATGTTTCCTCCACTTCATAAATCTGAAAAACTTCAGCGTAGATAGAGTAATGGCCAGCATATCATACGGGGTTCATGCATCCTTATAGTGCAGCAAAATTATTGTAAACATGGATGATTCAAATGAGTAAACTTTACTCCATGTCAAGTAATCAACTCATAGGCTTGCCTTTGAATGATAAAGTATAATCATGTAAATTAAGAGTGTGAGAGTTGTCATGAAAAGCATATACACTAGAGTATCTCAATTCTCCCACATCAATAAATCAAGACTTTTCAAGCACTACTTTTCTATTCATTATCCTTCAAGAATTTCAGTTTTTAAGTAATTGAGAGCATTCCAAAAAAAATATTACTTTATCGGGCTGTGATGGACACTCATGGAATCACTAAGGTTTTGTTCCCTTTGCATAATGATTTCTCATAACAGCCAGAGGAGTGATTCAATCATGATTACATCTACCCGGGAGTGCCAAGAATCTTACCCACTATAGCATTGCTTCTACAAGTGTTTAATCAACTCATAGCCGAAATCTAGTAGTTTCCTCCATGAAGATCGTTCGTAGGCCAGAGAGTTGTTGGCATCCTATGAAGTTTGACATGCGTAAAGCTATATCATTCTTATGATTAACAAGTCAAACTTTGGCATGCTCACAAAAACTGCTAAACATTAATTCAATCGAACAAATCCTTTCAAAAAGTGCTATTAAGTCAATCAACATTTTTAGTGGTGTTGAGTGTCTCTAGAAATAAGTGTTCAAGACTAAGCACTACAACACCCAAGCCTTCAATTGTGAGACTTTTTCTTATTACAAGTGTTTAGCAATTTTAGGCAAGACTAGGTTAATTACGAGACCTGGAACAAAACGTACCCAATTAAATACCCATGCAAATGAAAATCTTACTGCGATACAAAGGCTCACTCCACCAATATAATATCTCAACATTTACTACTAACTAGCATAGGTTTCTCAAACTTCAAGAAGTGGGGAGTCATAAGGCATACTTCTCATGTTTGGTTCCACCTCTCTCTTCCTTTTTTATTTGTTTCTTGGAAACTCGAAGTCGATCACTCTCCTACAAATATATGAAGACCTCGAGGCGGAAAGAAAAGAAAAAGGGAAAATAAGGAAAAATGGAGAAATCTTTTTGTGGTTTTTAAGAGAGGAACTTTAAAGAATAGAAAATTGGCGGCAAAGCTCGGCTAGAAAATTTCGAAAGCAAATAGAAAGAACTAAAAATAATGTGTTGGGGAAACCAACACGAGTGCTTATAAACTCAAATAAAAACACAACCTCTAAATAAAAGCAAATAAACGCCAAATAAAGATACATGAGGAAAATTCCCCAAGCTTAGGCTTTTGCAAGCCCTTCAAATCATCGTGGTGGCGGGAAAAGGTCGTTACTCCAGTTCACAAATTGAGTTGAGAGGTTACTTCTTGATTCTCGGAGGTTCAAAGAGAGGCTATGCATCCTCTCCACAATCCCTCCAAGTCCTTGGAAATCTTGGTATGTGGCGAACCGGGTTTGTGGCCGCTCTTCTTGATAAGGAACTTCTTGCTCCTCCTCTTGGTCCTCATCCTCCTCCGGAATCTCTTCCACGGGTTGGTGTTGCTCAACCTATGGATCATATAGCAAACATCCTTCCTCGATAGAGAAAAGACCATTAGGCATAGGAGCGGGGTAGATACGCCCAGCTCCAGCAATATGCAAGTAATAAGCACCACCTCTCCTAGTGAGCATTCTACAGGCTCTCAAAATGGAGAAACCAACACATTTCTCACCTAGTATGGGTTGCAACTCACCTAGATCGAGGTCTAGGGCAGTGGCAAGCATGGTGATGATGCCTCCACCTGTGATTGGCCCTTGGCTTTGGGAGGCTTGGTGCTCCAAGTAGCGCACAAGGATGACGCCCAAGTTAAGTGACAAGCTGCAGTTGATGTAAGCAGCCTTTGCAAGGACTAGGATGTCCTCCTCGTTGAGTCTCGTGAACTCATTACGTGTCTGCAAGGTGTTAGCAATAACATAGAACAAATAGCAAATTGCAGGATGTTGAATATTCTTCCCCTTGTTCACTCTACTAGTGAAACTCATTCCATTATAGTATTGTTCGGGGGTAGGTTCTAAGCTAGTAAAGGATGCGTGTAAGGCATGAATATTATTGTTTAACAAATTAAAACATGCGCATCATTCATCTAAAGTTAAAGTGTAGTTGTTGTTCATAAGTCGGAAATAAATAGTATCCTCTTCTTGCCATTGTTTAACGGTGCTTTGCAACAAACTTAGGAATTCAATGGTTAAGCGGCGATAAGTAGGTACATCATTGTACACAAAGTTTTGCAGGCCAACTCTATTGCAAAGTAAATTAAATTCATCAGAAATACCGAGTTGGTTCAATATAATGGGGCAAGCCCACTTGGTGGCCTTCACTTCGTGGTTCTTAATCATGTTGGAGCGATCACGATGGGCCTCATCCCTGAACCGTATCCCCATGCGTTCCTGAGCGACAGCCCGAGAAGCACTAGCGGTGGCACGAGCACGAGTTTGGCTCCTTGTGTTCATCATCTAAAACATTGAATAAAGGCAAAAAAACTTTTTGATCCAACAACAGTAAGTGCATCATTTTCCTCATCAAAGCACACTAAAGAATTCTCCTCAAAATAATAATGTAGACAAGAAAATCATGGAAATTGGTTCATAGTAGGTCTCACCCTAGATTGATGATGACAATAGATCGAAGATGAATTTGCAAAAAGTAATCGGAGGATCGGAGGAGAAATATACCGTAGATCACTCGTGTGCGAGGAAATCAAACGAAATTGAGTAGAGATGAAGATCTCTTGAGGTTTTGAGAGAGTTTGGAGGTAGAAGAAAGAAAAAAGATTGAAGTTTTGGAGTTGGGAGTATCTTCCCGTGCGATTTTGTGGTCGGATGCAACTATACGGGCGGAACTATACGGTTGGAACAAGGTGTTCCGGTCGTATAGTTAGCCTTTTGTCAAAATATTAGGGTTTCCTCCTGGCGGCGTAGCTATACAGACACAACTATATGGCCGGAACAAAATATTCCTGCCATATAGTTGGTCGATAAACTGTCTGTCCTTACGAAAGAAAATATACAAAGGCATTGATATCTATACGACCAGAACTATACAGCCGGACTTTTTATTCCTGCCGTATAGTTGGTCGTTAAACTCTCAGTACATATGAAAAGAAATTGTACGATGGCACTGATATCTATACAACCAGAGCTATACAGCCAGAATTTTTATTCTCACTGTATAGTTGGTCGTTAAACTCTCAGTACATTTTGCAAAAAAAAATTCGATGGCAAATATATCTATACGACCGGAACTATATGGCCGTAATTTTTATTCCCGCCGTATAGTTGGTCGTTAAACTCTCTGTGTGCGTAAGAAATGTATGTTTCTTCGAAAACTATTTCTTTTCCTGTAACTTAGTGATATATCTTGTTTTTGACAGAAAATTGACAATAAATATTGTCGACCAATAATAGCATGAATAAAGAAAAATTTCAAGTACTAATGGACTTCTTCTCCTCAAATGGAGTTTTCTAGCACTCTTTATTAATCATAAACTTAAACTAAAACGAAAAACTTAACTCAAACCTTTATTTTACATGGGTTGCCTCCATGGAGAGCTCTTTTATGGTCAATAGTTTGACCTTAATGATACTCACTTGGGCCAGATGAGTATAACATCCACTCCAAAGTAATTGACCTTCAAAGCGATGACCTCCTTTTCATCATGCTTGGCTTTCTTCTTTCTGGGGAAATGAATGACAAAAGGATCCCGCGAAGGCAATTGCAGCTTCACATTCCCTTCATGCAGATTTATCAAAGCCTTAATAGTTCTTAAGAAAGGACAGTCTAAAATAATAGGCGCAGTAGCATCTTCAGGCATATCAATGAGAGCAGGACAGACTTTAATGTATACTAAAGTGTGCTCCTTAATTCCTACGGCTTGTCTGTAGGTAGAGTCTGCTAGATGCAATTTTAACTCACTAATTTCAAAGGAGCCAAGATTTAACTTGTTAAAAGGACTCTTTGGAATTGTTGAGACGCTTGCACCTAGATCACAAAGTGCAGCTATCTCATTGGCTCCAATTTTAATCTTAATAGTAGGCTCAAATATGTCATCTAGTTTAACAGGTAATTTTTCAGCGATTTGCTTGTATTATTCCTCAAGCACACGTACCTTTATTGCTACTTTATTGACAAAGTGTTGGTACATTACGAGATCTTCAACGGTGTAGCTTGGTGAAGGAGGATTACTATAGTCAAGTTCTTCAGGCTCCTCCCTTTGGATCCTCATCATTTTGAGTTCTTCAATAGGATTGGGATCAACTTTACCTGCAAATTTAGCTAAAATGAGAGTTTGACTCTAGGTTATATTACCTAGTTGTGCCTCAACGATCCTCGTTCTTTCTTGGAGGGCCTGCAAATCATTTCTCAAACTAACAGCTTGGTTATATACTTTACCAAGCATGACATCATGGTTCTCCGTAATTTTAACAAGAATATTATTTTGTTCATTTTGTGAGTCTATGAAAGACTTAAGTGTTTCTTGGAGACTACCATTACTAGTTCCCATATTATTAGAGTTACCTGCAGGACTAGCATAATGTTTCTGAAAGTTAGGATTGTAACTCTTCTTCCAAGCAGGGTTATAATCATTACGAGCTATGAAGTCTATTTCTTCAATATTTGTTTTAGGGGTGGCTCTTACCTGGGTTTCCTTACCTTTTACGGCTAGTATGAGCTCATCCAACTTGGCATTCAGTTCTTCGTTCTCTTGTGGTGAGATAGAGTTCACCTTCTTCATGTTTGATCTTTCCACATGCCATTGGGCAGGGTTGTCTTGCATATTGTCTAGCAGCTGCTTTGCCTCGGTAATATGTTTACCCATAAATGTTCCTCCAGCTGCAGTATCAAGCATACACTTAGACACATGATTAAGAGCATTATAAAATAAATGGAGGATTAACCAATCTTCCATCGCATGACTAGGACAGTTTCTTAAGCATTCTTTCATCCTCTCCCATGCAAGCGCTAGTGGCTCACGCTCTTCCTGTCTAAAGCCAGTAATATTAGATCAGAGTTGCATAGTCTTTGCAGGTGCGAAAAATTTAGTCATAAATAAAGAAGTACATCCCACCCATGTGTAATAGTATTTTTAGGCAAAGATAGCAACCATTATTTTGCTCTGCCTCTTAGAGAGAAAGGAAATAAACGCAATTTGACCGCATCAGGGTCAACGTCTTTTATACACATCATATCACATATTTCAGTGAAAGTATTCAAGTGCATACCTGCATCTCCAACAACAGAGTCTCCAAATTGATTCTATTGAACCAAACTTAAGTAATAGGGCTTAATTTCATAGTCATCAGCATCGATTGTTGGCTGAGTAATAGGAGTATGTAAATAATCATTGTTGGGAGTAGCAAACTCCCCAAGCTTCTTTTCAGCCATATTTCCTATGTTGTTGGGTTTTCTTAAACAAAGAATTATAATAGTAAAAGCAAGAATTTAAAGGCTAACTAATTTTTTTTGGTTTATCAAATAAAGACTAAAAGCAAACTAACAAAATTAAAAACAAGAATTGAAACTAGCGAGGTTCCTAATAACCTCACCAGGGTAGCTATTTCTTCCCCAGCAACGACGCCAGTAAAAGGGTTGATACCTTCGATCCGAATTACGGATGTAGTGTAGCTTCTTTTTCCCTAGTAGACCTAGGTTATCGAATCCTCGGGAAGCAAATGCATAGTGAAGTTACTTTAACGGACCTTTGGGTGTTTTAGAATTCCTTTTGTGTTTTTACCGGACCAATAGCTTGCGTCTTTTTGTTGTTGTCTATGATGGAGAGAGAGGGCCTAGGGCATTCGGTTTCACATGTAGCTGTGCAAAACATCTGATGGGAATAAAAGATAAAGATAAAGTATGCATGTAATTGTTAGAGCAAGATAAATTATATGTGGGCAGTGCATCCATAATTGCTATTGCATTCGCAACCGCTTATAGCAATAACCTACTAGTCTCATCCATAGAAGAAAGAGAACTAATGATATGCATAGTGATGTCACCATTAATCCCAAGAAAATCCCTCACATATAGCCGTACTACCCCTTCTGTCACTGGGGTTCCCAACCTGCAGATCAGTCATCACTCATACTCCCTATACCTGGCTCAACCCTCGGGATCTTGGGTACCTGACAAGTCCTTGGATTGAGGCAAGAGAGGATACAGTAATCATCATGTCATACAAACTAATACACGATCCCATCTATGATAAATAACATGCACAATTTCTACATGGTTAGGCCGAAGCCCTTAGCCGAAGGAGAATTACTCACACATAGAGATGAGATCAACAATCACAAACATTGTAATGAAAATCATAAGATCGATAGCAATAGTCTTACAATGTTGCCAATCGGAGAAGAGATCTACTATGACAAGTGGTGGAATATGGCTATGGAGATGGACAAGGGTTTGGAGATCTGGAGGCGGCTAGTGATCTATGGCAGAGACTTTTTGGCGAGGTCTGGCTTGTTTTCTCGTCGCCTGAGGCTTCTTTATATAGGGTTCCCTTCATGAAAGTTGTTCTGTTTGACCTAATGGTGGCAGCGCCAACTATACGACCGGAGCTATACGGCCTGAATTTTTGCTCCGATCGTATAGTTGGTCGTGAAAGCATCTGCCTCCGTTGTAGGGCTCCTGGTTTCTTCTGGTTGTTGGAAATCTCGTATATTTGACTTTAATGTAGTGATTCCCTCCTTTAAATGACATTATCTGCGTAGGAAAAATATAAAATAAAGGATTGCATATCCTCTGAATTTTAGCATTAGTGGCAGGGTTTAGAGAGATATTTCATCAAGAATATGAGTAATATCCAGTTTAAATATGGACGTAGATGGCTATATTTCAGAGCCATCACCGACTATGAATAAGAATCTTGTTAGCAGCTCCCTTCTACAGAGATGGGTTTAAGGTTGTTTTAGAGTCTAATAAAGTCATTTTTTTTGAAACATGGACAATTTATTGGTAAAGTTATGAATTTGGAGGTGTGTTCCAATTTTCACTTTCAGAGTTTCGTAATAAATTTGTGAATCATATTTGTGGTGGTGTTAATGATGATACCAGTATTTGGCATTCTCGTTTTATGTGAGAGTAATTCTGGTTTGATAGCTCGGATGGCCAGTATGAGTTTAATTCCGAATTTCACTATTTCCAAAGGGTCTAAGTAGACCATAGTTTTGTGCAATCAAATCTACCTAGAAAGCCTCACAGGGCAGCCGAGGAGAGAAAGTTGATACCTCTAGAACTCATACATTCTGATATGTGCAAGATGAATGGTGTGTTGAAAAAAGGTGGAAAGAGATATTTCATCACACTGATAGATGATGCTACTAAATTCTTCTATGTTTACTTCTTGCAAACTAAAAATGAGGCTTTAGACCACTTTAAAATTTATAAGGCCAAAGTTGAAAATCAACTAGAGATAAAGATCAAACGTCTTAGGTCAGATCATTTTGGTGAGTATTTTCCCAAAATATTTGATGAAATCTATGAGGAACATGGTATTATTCATGAGATGATGCCTCCCTACTCGCCCCAATCAAATAGGGTTGTCAAGAGGAAAAGCCGCACGTTGAATAACTTGGTGAATTCCATGTTAGCCACTGATGGTTTATCAAAGGCATGGTGGGAGGCTTTGTTGACTTCATGTCATGTCATGAATAGAGTTCCTAACAAGAATAAAGAAAAGACCCCTTATGAGGAGTGGACTAGGATAAAACCATCACTTCCGTACATGCGCACTTGGGGGTGTTTGGCGAAGGTGAATATATCGATTCCCAAGAAATGCAAGCTCATACCTAAGATAATGGATTGTATCTTTCTAGGATATGCTCCACGGATTGTAGGCTATAGATTTCTAGTGGTGAAATCCGAGGTACCTGATATGCATGTTGATACTATAATGGAATCTCGTGATGCAACATTCTTTGAGAATATGTTTCCTATGAAAGATATGCATAGAATTGGTAGAAATTCTTCTGAAATACTTCCTGAATCTAGTGCATCTATTTAGAATTATGAACAACCACATGAGGAAGTCCTTGAGAGGGATGACGATGAACCTCCCACAAGGAGTAAGAGACAGAGGATTGCAAAATATTTTGGTAATGATTTCATCGTGTACCTTGTGGACGATAATCCCAGATCCATTGCTGAGGCATATGCATCTCCAGATGCAGATGATTAGAAAGAAGCTGTCCAAAATGAGATGGACTCGAACCTTTCTAATGGAACTTGGCAATTATCAGAACAACCCTATGGGTGTAAAATTGTGGGCTGTAAGTGGGTGTTCAAGAAGAAGCTAAGCCCTGATGGTACCATTGAGAAGTACAAGGAACAGCTTGTAGCAAAGGGCTACACACAGAAAGAAGGCGAAGATTACTTTGACACCTATTAACATGTCGCTAGACTAACCACCATTCGAGTACTACTATCCCTGGCTGCCTCTTATGGTCTTCTTGTTCATCCAATGGACGTGAAGACAACTTTCCTTAATGGAGAGTTGGGAGGAGATCTATATGGATCCGCCGGATGGGTTTGTGGTAAAAAGGTGAAGATACAAATGTGTGCAAGTTATTAAAATCTTTATATGGACTGAAACAAGCACCTAAGCAATGGCATGAGAAGTTTGATAAAACTCTATTCTACAAACTTTGTCATTAATGAGGCTGATAGGTGTGTGTACTATAGCCATGGTAGGGGCCATAGTGTTATATTATGTTTGTACGTGGATAATATGTTGATCTTTGGTACAAACGTGAAAGTGATAAATGAAGTCAAGTCTTTCCTGTCAAAGAGTTTTGACATGAGAGATTTGGTAGAGGCTGATGTGATTCTAAACATCAAGCTTATTAAGAACGAGAATGGGATTACTTTAACACAATCTCATTACGTTGAGAAGGTCTTAAGACGATTTGGCTTTATTGATGGCAAGACCTCCCTAACACCTTATGATCCCATTTTGACATTGCGAAAGAATAAGAAGGAACCAATAGATTAGTTGAAATATTCACAAATTGTCGGTTCTCTCATGTACTTAGCAAGCGCTACAAGACCTGATATCTCTTTTGTTGTGAGAAATTTGAGTAGGTTCATTTCTAACCTGGGTATTGATCATTGGCATGCACTTGAAAGGGTCATGCGCTATCTATGTGGTACAATGAGCTATGGTATTCACTATTTAGGGCACCCTGTTGTGCTTGAATGATATATGATTCGGACTAGATGACTAATGCTGATGAACTCTACGCTACAAGCGGGTATGTTTTTACCCTTGGAGGTGGCGCAGTGTCATGGAGGTCTTGTAGACATAACATATTGACGAGGTCAACTATGGAAGCAGAAATTACTGCTTTAGACATAGCCACTGTTGAGTCAGAATGGCTACGTGAGCTCTTGATGGACTTTCCTATGGTTGAAAAACCTATGCCGGCAATCCTTCTGAATTGTGACAACCAAACTATGATTGTCAAAGTGAAAAATTCTAAGGATAATGTGAGGTCATCAAGACAAGTAAAGAGACATTTGAAATCTGTCAGGAAAATTGAGAAACTCTGGAGTAATAATTGTTATGTATATTCAAATAGACAAAAACCTGGCAGATCCCTTTACAAAGGGACTATCACGAAATGTGATAGAAAATGCATCTAGAGAGATGGGTTGAGACCCATGTATGTCACACCATAGTGGTAACCCAACCTATGTGATCAGAGATCCCATGAATTAAGATCTGGAAAGAACAAGCTGGTGGTTTGACCGAGGAGAGTATTTTGTAACCCTCTCTATGTGAAGATGTATAACTCTCAAATTCTCTAAGGCAGGTTGGCAACATGCCTTGATGTGTTTCTGTTGGCTATAACTAGCAAAGATGTCGTCCTATAGGGCATTACTGAAATAACACACCTATATGAGCTCGATTGTAAACGTCGCAGTATATGAGATTTCGGTGATCTCTAGTGAAGTCATGAAGAGACCACGGAGTATGACGCATATGCCCCAACCCGCAGGGTAGGCTACTGGCATCCATGTACTAGTTATGATTTCGAGTGAATTCTATTAGCACCAAACTTGTAATTCAAGGTTTGTTCATTATTCAAGTTGTTGATAGACACAACTCAAGATTCTAGGCGAAAGGTTCAACTTAACATTCTGTGCTGAAACACTGGTATATAAACATGTAGTAAGGATTGGAAAATCTTCAAATGGCCATTTGAGTTCTAGTGGGTTATTGTTAGAAATATGGGCTAAATTCATTGGCCCATGTCATATTTTAGACTTTCCCTAAATATCAAAGCCCATGTGTGTGGAATCCTATATGTGATTTGGCCCAAGTTGGTGGCAGCTCACATGTGTGTGTGGCAAGAGGAGTGGGAGCTAAAGTTTAGTCCCACATGAAAAGTTGGAGGAGAGTCTCACCACCTTATAAGGTGGAGTGTCTCACCACTTTGTAAGTGAGTGAGAAGAGAAAGCTACACGTGCGATCCGACAATGACAACGCCGCTCGCTCGCCTGCTCGCCTCGTCACGTCACAATGCGCGCACGTTACTGGTTACGGGAATCTCAAAGAGTCGAGCTTTATTTTTGTTGCTTGGGAAAATTGGTGTGGTTTTGACACGCGTGTCAACAAGTAGTAGATTTGGGTCGCTCCCGGATCGTGGGCTACTGTAACCAACCCGAACTTGTGAGCGGCATGGCCTCAGCCCACATTGTGCCCTGTACAGTTTCCTGAGCCGCTCTATATAAACGCCTGTACGACTTCCACCACATACACACTGAAAACCAATCTAGGGTTCTGCCTCCTCTTTTCTTGCACTATTACCGTAGTATACTCCATCCCACGCGCCAGCTTGCAGCAGCGGATGGGAGAGCAGGCCTACAGAACCACTTGCCTTTGTGATCCTGTACGGGAGAGGGCAAATAAGGTTTTTAGGAAGCGCTTCGCGTGACTGCTCAAGTTTGTCATCATGGCACGTCTTCCTAGGTGTCAAGAGCATCCATGTGCATGGTTTCTGCTACATCGTCTTCTTCGACAGGCTACAACAATCTCTAAACTAACGATGACTTCATTTGCAACCGATCGGTACGTATACCATGATCCGATCTGTGGCTATTCTATGGCTGTTCTTGCATATGAACTACTTCTATTCATGTTAATTAATACATCTAGTATATTAGAGTTCCATGTGTTCGTAGTTGGTGTAGTCATGATTTTTATATTGGAATTAATTATGCAAATTGTGCCTAATAATCCAACAATTTCATGTATTCCGGCAAGTGCATGAAATTGTACAACTTACTATCTTGTTGAAAGCCCCTTTGCTTATATAAGAGAAGAGTGTCCCATAGATGGTGGTTAGGCTCATATTGTACCAGGCAGCCCAGTTTCTGGATCGTTAAGTGGAAGCCTAGTCAGATACATGGAGGCTTCTGCGGACCATCATAGAAGGAAGCCAGAGCCTTAGAGTGTAAGACACGTAATATATATTGTATTAGTTTAAGACTATATTTTAGAAGGGGTGGTAATTTTGCATGAAATAATTCATGAAATTCCCCAAAAGAAATTAGACAGTGTCCTTTTTAAAATCGATTTTGAGAAGGCGTATGATAAAGTTAAATGGCCATTTTTATAACAAGTACTTCGTATGAAAGGTTTTGATCCATTGTGGTGCAAGTGGATTGAAAACTTTGTGCAACAAGGGAGTGTACGTATTCAGGTCAATGATGACATTGGAAACTGCTTTCAAACTATAAAAGGATTAAGACAAGGAGATCCTTTATCTCCCATCCTTTTTAACATCGTTGCGGATATGTTGGCTATTCTTATTGCTAGAGCTAAAGATAATGGCCAGGTTGGTGGCCTGATCCCTCATCTTGCTGAGGGGGGTGTGTCTATTCTACAATATGCCCATGACACAATTTTATTCATGGAACATGACTTTTAGAAGGCGGTAAATATGAAATAGATCTTATGTATTTTTGAGCAACTGTCGGGTCTTAAGATTAATTTTCATAAGAGTGAAATTTACCGTGTCGGCAAAGCAAAAGAGCAAGAAGATCAGTATAGAGAGATTTTTGGATGTGAATCTGGCTCTTTACCATTTAGGTACCTCGGTGTGCCAATTTATTATAGAAAACTACGAAATTATGAGTAGAATCCTGTAGAAAATCATTTCGAACAGAAGCTAGGATGCTGGAAAGGCACGTTACTATCATACAGTGATAGACTTGTCTTAATCGCTTTAGTCCTCACTAGCTTGCCAATGTTTATGTTATCTTTTCTTCTAATACCAAAGGGTTAAGGAAAAGATTAGACTTTTATCGGTCTCGTTTTATTTGGCAAAGTGATGAACATAGGAAGAAATATAGATTGTCAAAGTGGAATAGATCCAAGGATCAGGGTGGGTTGGGTATCAAAGTGCTAGAGCTCAAAAAATGTCTGCTTAGTAAGTGGTTATTTAATCTTCAATCAGAAGATGGGGGTGTGGCAAGAGCTGCTGCATAACAAATATATGAAGGACAAAACTTTGGCACAGGTTGAAGCCAAACCGACTGATTCACCTTTTTTGGAAAGTCCTGATTGTTAGGAATGATGCCCTACAAGCTCACATTCCGCCTTGCATTTGTAACCCAGTATCCAGCTTAGGGATAGTTGTATGTGTCACTACAATTGTTGCAGGTGTGGAATCACATACTTGTATCTAGCACTCGCAGTTTTGCCTTAGTAATTTGAGGTTGGGAGGGAAACCCACTACCAAGACTAATTTATAAGTCGGAAGATGACAATGTTTCATGTGTCATGAGCATGGAGATGTTATCCGCCTTGCATTGGCTGGTAGGAAGAGGTACGATAGTCGGACTGATCCAAAGGTTAGTAGGATGTGAGCACATCGTCATACTCTCCGACTAACACAATGGAATCCTTAGACCTGTAGGGATCGTATGATCCGAGTTGTGGAAAAGCCGGCTTTGACTCCATCTAATGCTCACCATAACTGGGAGTCATAAGGGTGGTCTTGGGCTGACTTCAAAGCAAGTTGCATGACATGGAGATATTCTCTAGGACCTCTTGTGTGATATGATTTAGAAGCATGGTCATGCGCTACTCGATCAAGTGTTGATAGAGGTAGTCCAACTTAGGGAAGCCGGAGGGAATCAGTTATCACTGCAAAGAGAAGAGAGTAAATCGGCACTAGGATGACAGAATCTCTCCTATGGTTTATCACCAATCTCGTGAGGCAAAGGGATTCAGACAGATCGTCACATTGAGGGCACTTGCGTAAACCGGGAGTCGGCAAGTCTTGCTAGAGGCCGCTACCGATTATCAGCTCTAGTCCGAAACTCACTTAGCTACTACTCTAACTGAATGATTACTGAGTTGTGTCTAGATTACCGCAAGCCTTCAGGATCGCACACTTAAGAGAGCGGAACTAGGCGGATGATGATCCGACTATCACAAGCCGGCAAGTTGGACTTGTTCGGACAGGGACACGTGTCAATGGGTTGGACCAACTTTGACTAGGGCTAGGGTTTAGGACCGAGGGACACAAGTGTTGTGTGCCATCACCTACTCTCCTATATAAAGTAAGGTGGGTGGCGGCAGACAAGGTGTGACAATCTAGTCTTGTGTTGCTTCCTAGGGTTTCGCTAGACTTGGCAATCACCTTCCTGTCCTGCGGCGGCAAGACCGAGACTAGCATCTCACTTGCTGATGTTCGACCTTGTACGTGTGTGTGACAGTATAGGCACCACATCTGTGGTGCTCGTCAATGGCGTTAGGTGGCGAAGTCGTAGGTGGAAGGAGGATGAGCAAGCAGGACACAAGGTGGTCCCCGGATATAGAAGTTCGCCGGAGCCAGACGTGACAAGGGGAACATACGGAACCACCGCGGCACGCTTCCTCAGCTTCGGCATCTGCGTGTCGAGAGGTACAAGCTATTGCCTTTAACCTTAGCCGGATCTTGGGGTGGCTCGCCGGAGACCTTACAGGAGCTAGAAAGTTTCTGTTTTCAGCCTACCTTTGCGCGTTGCCCACAGGGCCGACCCTGGGGGTGGGCAGAGTGTGCGTCCGCCCAAGGGGCCCGAAATCTAGGGGGGCACCCCACATATGTTGTACTACATATACAGATATGCTACTGTAGGATTGGAATGTAGACTGATTGTTACAAGGAAGGGTACGAGGCATATGCATCTAGAGATGGTGTATAGGAGGAAAAGGACACGTCTGGTGCATGCTTAGGAAAGGAACCGATCGATTGCTCCCTGTGTTCCTGCTAGCGAGTCAATGACCCAGCACCCAAGCGTCCAGGCCAGCAGGCCGCTGATGACTACAAGTGCACATATCATTTATAGCTAGTTACAAAATAAAGATATCGATCCACAGGGAGCAGGAGTCTGAAGTCTAGTAATTCTTGAAATAAATATTACGATATAAATGCTAAATAAAGTTCTAAGTAACAAGATAAAGTGTGAATATTGTGTAAAAGGGTGGTTTTGGGTTTTAGGTATAAGAGCAACGGTAAAGTAAAGTAAAAGAACTGAACACAGAAAGTAAGTATCCCGTATGTAGGAGAGATTGGAACAGCAATAGGGGAAAAGCGTTCTCGAGGAGTAGCGGATACACCACTAGCATTATAAGGAGCTAAGATAAAGGTTATTATCATGAACATTCTCAACTATGTATCTGTGGGAGGAACTTCGTATTTGGACAAATAGGCAGCAACCTCTGCTCACATCATCCTCATAACCACAACAGTCAGCAATCGACATCAATCGAATTACTGTGCTATTAAGGGACGTAATCCCGTAGGGTGTATCCCATGGCATGGATAGTGTTCCATGAGCTTCCTCGGTTTCCCAAGTTGATACGTAAGGAGTTCCAACAGCTTTATAGTCACTATAAGTGCTAACACACCTCCGTCTACCAACAAGTAGTTCCCTCCATCAAGTCCTCATGAGAGGCAAATATTGAGAGGTCGACTTCTCTCAATATCAGGATGAAGACAATCTAACATATGGTCACAGCGATGAATATCATAATAGACTTTATCTTATTTCAATCTCATGCTAGGGTTTCTCCATCCCCCCAAGAACTAATGATCACTCAGACATGGAGGCAATCAACATCATGGCAATAATAATGGGATCTATCATAGATGAGTAGTACTTGTATAAATCCACATCGAGTACGGAAATTACAACAAGATCTAGACAAGATGTAGATGGGATGGATGGAGATGATGGTGATGAAGCGGTGGATGATGAAGATCGATGCCTTTGCCTCCCAGATCAGCGCATGGTGAAGATGGATCCCTGGTGGATGAGTTCCCCCTCCAGATGCCTTCCGGAGGTAAGGTTTCGGCGATTTCTGGGTGTTCTGTATGTCGTCTCTCTGATCCAGTTGCACGGGGTGGAACTATTTGAGGAGGCGGAGGCAGCGCAAACTATACGGCCGGAACTATATGGCCAGAAAATTTATTCTGGTCATATAGTTGGTCGTTGAACCCTCTGTCTCCTTTATTCGCTTCTGGTTTTCTTCTGGTATTATTAATATTTCGCAATTAAGAGATTTATGTTGTTTTTTACTCCTTTTCTCCTTGATGACTGCAAGAGCACAGATTGTTTGTAGCTAGTTTCGAAATAAAGATATCAATCCCACAGGGAGCAGGAGTCTGAAGTCTAATAACTCTAAAAATAAATATTACGATAGAAATGCTAGATAAAGTTCTAAGCGACAAGATAAAATGCGAGTATTGTGTAAAAATGTGTTTTGGGGTTTTGGGTATAAGAGCAATAAAGTAAAGTAAAATAACTGAGTACAGAAAGTAAGTATCGCGTATGTAAAAGAGATTGGAACTACAATAGGGAAAAAGGCGTTCTCAGGGAGTAGCGGATACACCACTAGTATTGTAAAGATCTAAGATAAAGATTATCATCATGAACATTATCAACTATGTATGTGTGGGAGGAACTCCGTATATGGATGATTAGCCAGAAACCGCTGCGCACATCATCCTCATAACCACACCAGTCAGCAATCGACATCAATCGAGTTACTGCGCTATTAAGGGACGTAATCCCGTAGGACGTATCCCATGGCATGGATAGTGTTCCGTTAGTTTCCTCGGTTTCCCAAGTTGATACGTAAGGGATGCCAACAAATTTATAGTCACTTTAAGTGCTAGCACGCCTCCGTCTACCAACAAGTAGTTTCCTCCATCAAGTCCCCACAAGAGGCAAATATTGAGAGGTCAACTTCTCTCAACATCTAGATGTAGAAAATCTAATACATGGTCACAATGATGAATATCATAATAGACTTTATCTTATTTCAATATCATACTAGGGTTTCTCCATCTCTCCAAGAACTAATGATCTACTCAGACATGGAGGCAATCAACATCACGACAATGGTAATGGAAGCAATCATAGATGAATAGTACTTGTATAAATCCACAATGAGTATGGGAATTACAACAAGATCTAGACAATATGTAGATGGGATGGATGGAGATGGTGGTGATGCAGTGGTGGATGATGAAGATCGATGCCTTAGCCTCCTGGATCTGCGCAGGGCGAAGATGGATCCCCGGTGGATGGGTTCCCCCTCTAAATGCCTTCCGGAGGTGAGGTTTCTGCGATTTCTGGTGTTCTGTATGTTGTCTCCTCGAACCAATTGCATGGGGTGAAACTATTTGACGAGGCGGAGGCAGCTATACGGCCAGAGCTATACAGCGGGAAAATTGCTCCCCTCGTATAGTTGGTCGTTGCGCCCTCTATCTCCCTCGCTCGCTTCTGGTTTTCTTATGGTATTATTAATATTTCCCAAATAAGCGATTTACGTTTTTACGCCTTTTCTCCATAGTACAACTGCTTCAAGAATTGTGTCAATTGGATCCATCATCTGTCCTGATCCTGGTGAAAACAGACATAAAATGTGTGCGCGAACGCCGTAAAATACCAAGATCCTACATCTACAATGCAAAATAATAATATAAAGCATGATGCAAATATGCACTCATCAGTCCTCAGTACAACTGCTCCAAGAATTGTATTCTTTGGGTCCATCATTTGTCCTGATCCTGGTGAAAACAGACATAAAATGTGCACGGGAGCGCCGTAAAATACCAAGATCCTACATCTAAAATGCAAAATAATAATGTAAAACATGATGCATATATGCACTCATCAACTTCCCCAAGCTTAGACTCTGGCTCGTCCCGAGCAAGTTTAGCTTAATGGATGTGATCCTCATATTCATGATGCTGAGTCGATAAAATAAATGAGGCAGTTGCAGCATGTGTTTGTCATATATGATACATAGGAATGAGTTCATGAATGGTACCTTACTCGAACTATCTGAATAATATTAGCAGGCTTCCACACCTTAGTAATCAACAATTGACAAAAGATGAATCTCAACATAGTGTAAAAGTATCCGGTTCAATCGAATGAGTTAGTGAGGTAGTCCCAAGTGTTTTAGGATCAACGTATTCACTTGGGATTCAAAATCTCAAAAGTGTTGCTTTGTCATACTACAATATAGTGGTATATGCCTATTTTCTCTTTGCACACTCGCTCTTTTTCTTCTTTCTTTTCTTCTCTTTTATATATAAGCTCACACTTTTGTTTAAGTGTTGTGCAAAGGAGCTAGCCATATATTCCACTTCATGTAGGAATCCAAAGTTTAACAATCTCAATTATCAAATTCCAATTGTATATGAAGCATTCTTATGACTTGAAGATTGTACCTCGACTTGCTCTCACTCTATTTTGATAGCACTTTTGTTTTACTTTATTCAAGGTTTCCTTTTCAAATCAATTGCATAGACAAGTTTTCTTTGTAAATCAAACCGTAGACTTACAACGTATTGATCAAATTATCTTTATGTGTTCCATTAATACCAATTGTGTGGAAGACTCCTATTGCTATCACCAAGTGCAAGTAAAATTATATTCAATCCATTCATATATCCCATAAAATAAGCACAAACTCAATATTGCTCCATATATAATAATAAACTCAGAATTTCATTAAAGGGATTGACTATTCCTGAAGGGAATTATAATGATGCAAACTTTATTGCTAGTTTGAACTAATGCAAAAATAGTAATAAAACTTATAAGATAGATTACAAGGTCTTAAATATACCCAAGCTTGGAATCAAGCTAGGCGGGATCAAATAATCCTTGTGATTATTTGATACCATGATTATTGTAGATCACTGTGGCGCCATGGCGCGTGGTATCTTCTCCTCACGGGCCAGCCTGAAACGGAGGGATTGATTGGCAGCTTCTAATTCTTTAACACGCAGCTTGTAGAAAAGATTATTCATCTCCAGCACTTTCACTTGTTCTTTAATGAATTCATTGTTCTCCTGAAGTGTTTGTAGCGCCTTAAGACTCATAGAAAAACCTGCTTCGGTTTGTCAAGATAAAGTCGCAACAATCGAAGATGTTTGGGTGTCCCTGGCTTCTTTTTGTCCAACTCTTCAATCTTCAGCTCTAGGTCTTTCAAATCCCTCTTCTAACACCCATGGTTAGCATCAAGGAACTCCAAAGGGATAGCCTTGATCTCCTTACCTTGCTTGCTATTGCTCCTGATCTCCATAGGAGCCTTGCTTCTTTGCTTCTATTCCTTGGTGCGTGTCCTCACATGTAAAATAAGGTGGATTGGTTTGGCAGTATATAAGGGGGTCAGAGGTCGGTAAAACTCGCGAGAAACACCAAATTTTCGCCCAAGAAAATAATCTTAACAAAATAGGGAAAGAAATCATGGATTTGGAAGTGTCCTGCCGCATAACGACCAACTATACGGGCATGGCCCGTATAGCCCTGGCCGTATAGTTGGTTCCAGGAAGATATTTCCAAATATCTCGAGTCCAGGTCGATTAAATCACGACTCGGAACCGACAATAAGAGATTTTTTTAGATGAATAAACAAAAAGACAAACAAAAAGTGCCTGAAAGTTTAACGACCAACTATACATCCGGAATTTTGGCTCCGGTCGTATAGTTGCGACCGTGTAGATACGGACACCAAAAATCAAAAGTGTCTGATAGTTTAACGACCAACTATACAGCCAGAATTTTGGCTCTGGTCGTATAGTTGCGACCGTATAGATACAGGCACCATAAATCGAAAGTATCTGAGATTTTAACAACCAACTATACGGCCGAAATTTTGGCTCCGGTCGTATAGTTGCGACCGTATAGGCTCAGATATCGAAAACAATTTCACGATGATGATACAGAGAGTTTAACGACCAACTATGTAGCGAGATCTTCCTCTTTGGCCGTATAGTTCCGCTCGTATAGTTGGTAAAAACCCTCAAAAGCTTCAGAAAAACACAAGGAATTCAAAGGCAAAAAAATTAGAAGTAAAATTTGTGAAAACAAATCACTTATTTGGGTAAGAACACTTACCTTGCACTTACTGTTTGCTTATTCGGGGATGAAAAGCTCCTCCAACAACAAAGACTTCTTCTCTTTTGGAGGAATTGACCTTAGTTCATTAAATAATTCTTGTAAACAAAAATCACCAGGACTAAAGTTCCTCTCCACAAGATTGGTGTCTTGCTGCAAACATGGACACTTCATCTAACATCTTTATTTCTTGCCTCTGCATAATCTGTAACTCAAATTCTTGAAGTGAAAGAATCCAATGGATCAGTCTTGGCTTATGGTCTTTCCTCTCACGGAGTTCTTTTAAACCATCACGATCTGTATGAACTCTTACCTTTGCATCAACTATGTAAGAACAAAATTTATCACAAGAGAAAAATATGGCAAAAAGTTCCCTTTCTTCCTTAGGATAATTCTTTTGAGCACCATTTAGAGTTCTACTAGCATGATGTATAATATTAAATCTGCGACCAATGTGTTGTCCCAGAGTTACTCCTATAGCATCATCACTACCTTCACATATTAAGTCAAAGGTTGTATCCTAGATAGGTGGTTTAATAATAGGAGCATGGGATAAATCATTTTTGAGTTTATCAAACACTTCAAGACATTTATCATCAAAATTAAATCTTACTCCCTTTTGCAGGACGTTAGTCAAAGGTTTAGATATTCCAGAGAAATTTCTAATGAACCTTCTATTAAAACCCACATGACCAAGGAAACTTCGTATACCTTTAATATCCCTAGGTTGTGGAATTCTCTCTATTGACTCAACCTTAGCTCTATCCACTTCAATTCCCTTACCTGATACCTTGTGTCCAAGTACTATACCCTCTTTGACCATAAAATGGCACTTCTACCAGTTTAGGACAATATTAGTTTCTTCGCAACGTTGCAAAACTCTTTTGAGATTATCCAAGCAACTAGTAAACAAAGTTCCATAGATGGAAAAGTCATCCATAAATATTTCCATTATAAGTTCTATAAAATCCGCAAAAATAGCAGTCATGCCTCTTTGAAAAGTAGCTGGAGCATTACATAAACCAAAAGCATACGTCGGTAAGCATGTAAACCATAAGGAATAATGAAAGTTGTTTTAAGTTGGTCATCCGGATGAACAACTATTTGAGAAAAACTAGAGTATCCGTCCAAGTAGCAAAAATGAGTGTGGTTTGCTAACCTTTCTAAAGTTTGATCTATGAACGGTAAAGGATAGTGATATTTTTTCTAGTTTCTTTATTTAATTTCCTGAAGTCAATGCACATCCTATACCCAACAATAGTTCTAGTAGGTATCAATTCATCGTTTTCATTAGGAACAACAATAAAACCGCCCTTCTTAGGGACACAATGAACATGACTTACCCATTCACTTTCTTTAACAGGATAGATTATACCTGCATCCAGTAGGCGTACAATTTGTTTTCTTACCACTTCCTTTATTTCAGGCTTCAATCTTCTTTAAATTCCGCAACTAGTTTAGCACCCTCTTCCATGAATATTCGATGGACGGTTATCATGTGACTAATGCCCTTCAAATCATCCATTGAGTACCCAAAGACCTTGCGGTGCTCCTTAAGTATCTTCATGAGTTCTTCTTCTTCTCCTGAAAGTTTAGCACTAACAATAACAGGAAATTTATTTGTATCATCTAAAAACCTGTATTTAAGATTATCTGGTACAGTCTTGAACTCTAGGGGTGGTAGTTCCTCGTCCCCTCTCTTTTCTAGATCTTCAAAATCCTCATCAGTTGGAGGTCCCATAATGGGAAGTGAATCGAATTCATCTTCTAGTTGTCCTAGGGACTTGTCCTCCATAACTATTTCTTCATAATTTGGATCTTCATTTATTTCTTCTTCTTGATTACTAAAGAAAAGAGCTGCCATTTCCTCAATAGTTTTATCTTCCTCTTCTTCTTGTACTTGTGGAGACCTATCTTTAAATTTGGAAAAGTGGAATTCCTTTTCCGCTCCCACAAGCTTAAGGGACACAATCTCCTTTTTGAAATCCACATAGGCACCTATATCCCTCAAAAACTTTCTTCCAAATATAATTGGGCAAAGAGTGTCAGCTGGCATATCAACAACTACAAAATCGATAGGAAAGTTTTTGTTGCCAATTGTGACAGTTGCATCTTCAACTACTCCCATTGGAATTCTAAGATTTTTATTGGCTAGCATAATTGTCATATCAGTATTTTCAATTGTAGCTGGTTCTATTTCTTCTTTTATTTCTAATTAGAAATCATAAGATATAGCATTAACTTCGATGCCAAGATCACATAAACCATAATGCGAGGTTTCTTTAAATATGCAGGGAAGAATAGGATTACCCACATCTTTTACCTTTGCTTTACCTTCAACTAATATGGAAGTCTCTTCATCAAGTTCAACTATGTTACAATGTGCGTACATAGCCATAATTGCTTCCTTGGTTACCTCTTCATCTTTCGTTTCTTCCAGATGTTCCACGAATTCTGGCATACTTTCTTCTTCCTTCCTCTCCTGTATTGCTTTGACCTGTTCATATTCAAGAATATGCTTTTGTGTAGTGTTAGGGAAAGGCATCTCATATATTGGTTCTAGGGAGGCCAATGTTGCTTTATCTTCTCTTTTCTTCTCAGGTTCGGGTGGTGGATCATACTTGACCACACCCTCTCTTGGAGCTTTGATATGTTCTGTAAAAGCTTTAACAACTTGCTACACAAGATTTGAATCCAAATAAAGTTCTTTAGTTAATTCTTTAACATGGCCCTTTTTATTATAGTCATGAATGCAATCATGTTCTATTTCTATTCCTCCTTCACTTCCTAGACCAAAATTCCATGAAACTCTATGATCGTGAATTCTATTAAGTAAAGCCCAAGCTTTAGCTATAGGAAGATTCATAAAGGCTCCTTCTACGGAAGAGTCTAGTTCAATTTTATTAGGTTCAATTAAATCCCATAAAAGATATGTAATAAATACCATTCAGGCAAATCATGATGACGACATAGACGTAGTAAATATTTAAATCTGATATAAGCTCTTACTAGTCCTTCATTAGAACAGTTCCTCCAAGTCATTATAAGATGCCTTATTCCAAAAGATTTTGACAATGGATAATATTTTGCTAGAAATTCACAGGCTAGATTATCCCAAGTAGTAGTGGCTTTAGGGGGTAGAGATCTATACCATGAGAGATATTTACTTGTAAAAGTCTGACTAAAAAGTTGAACCCTTACCTCATCAGAAGTATATCCCGTCAATTGAAAAGTGCCACATATATCTTTGAAACATGCAATATGCTCATATGGATCCGGATCTTCTTCATCTCTAGTAAATTACTTCTTGTGAAGAATACCAAGTAGTATAGGATTTATTTCAAACCCCCTTGTCTTCTCATTGGAGTTGTCTCTTTTATAAATATCATAGGGCTTCCCAAAGTAGTTGAGTGGGTTAGCACTAGTCATATGCTCAAACTCCATCATGTTGGTGGAAACCTGTAACTCAAAACAAAACTTAGCAAGACAAAAATAAATAAGCAAAACTAAAAGACCTACAACGCTTAACTCCTCGGCAACGGTGCTAGAAAATAGCTTGATGACTACAAGTGCACATATCGTTTGTAGCTAGTTTCGAAATAAAGATATCGATCCCACAGGGAGCAGGAGACTGAAGTCTAGTAATTCTTGAAATAAATATTACGATAGAAATGCTAAATAAAGTTATAAGTAACAAGATAAAGTGCGAATATTGTGTAAAAGGGTGTTTTGGGTTTTAGGTATAAGAGCAACAGTAAAGTAAAGTAAAACAACTGAACATGGAAAGTAAGTATCACGTATGTAGGAGAGATTGGAACTGCAATAGGGGAAAAGCATTCTCAGAGAGTAGCAGATACACCACTAGCATTATAAGGAGCTAAGACAAAGATTATTATCATGAACATTCTCAACTATGTATGTGTGGGAGTAACTCCATATTTGGACAAATAGGCAACAACCGCTGCTCACGTCATCCTCATAACCACAGCGGTCAGCAATCAACATCAATCTAATTAATGCGCTATTAAGGGACGTAATCCCGTAGGACGTATCCCATGGCATGGATAGTGTTCCGTGAGTTTCCTCGGTTTCCCAAGTTGATACGTAAGGAGTGCCAATAGCTTTATAGTCACTGTAAGTGCTAGCACACCTCCGTCTATCAACAAGTAGTTCCCTCCGTCCAGTCCCCATGAGAGGAAAATATTGAGAGGTCGACTTCTCTCAACATCAAGATGAAGATAATCTAAGACATGGTCACAACGATGAATATCATAATAAACTTTATCTTATTTCAATATCATACTAGGGTTTCTCCATCTCCCCAATAACTAATGATCTACTCAGACATGGAGGCAATCAACATCATGGCAATAACAATGGAATATATCATAGATGAATAGTACTTGTATAAATCCACAACGAGTACGGAAATTACAACGAGATATAGACAAGGTGTAGATGGGTTGGATGTAGATGGTGGTGATGCAGCGGTGGATGATGAAGATCGATGACTTAGCCTCCCGGATATGCGTAGGGAGAAGATGGATCCCCGGTGGACGAGTTCCCCTCCAGATGCCTTCCGGAGGTGAGGTTTCGGCGATTTCTGGGTGTTCCGTATGTTGTCTCTCTGATCCAGTTGCACGAGGTGAAACTATTTGAGGAGGCGGTGGTGGCGCCAACTATACGGCGGGAACTATACGGCCGAAAAATTTATTCCCACTATATAGTTGGTCACTGAACCGTCTATACGTCTTGTTCGCTTCGGGTTTTCTCCTGGTATTATTGATATTTTCCAAATAAGCGATTTACGTTGTTTTTGACTCCTTTTCACCTTAGTATAACTGCTCCAAGAATTGTGTCCATTGTATCCATCATCTGTCCTGATCCTAGTGAAAATAGACATAAAATGTGCGAGAGAGTGCCTTAAAATACCAAGATCCTACATCTACAATGCAAAATAATAATGTAAAACATGATGCAAATATGCACTCATCAGCCGCCACCAGCGATTAGCGAGGAGCGAGGCCACGATGTTCAGCGATTAGCCGATGGGCAAGGATTAGATGATTATTCAATGGTGATTCCAACGAAAGCCCGATTCCAACTATGAGAATCCAATCTACATTGATGCAGGATCGATTTATGGTTCTTAGTTACTCCAATTTTGTTGACAAATCTTGATTTCTCATCGCCCGTTCATGGACTCATCATATTTCCGGTTTCAGTTTCTAGGCCCTGATACGTTGCAAACGTATCTATAATTTTTGATGTTCCATGCTTGTTTTATATCTACTTTCTTATGTTTTGTTCATACTTTGAGATACTTTTATGCATTTTCTGAGACTAACCTATTAACAAGATACCACAGTGCCAGTTGCCTGTTTTCTTCTGTTTTTGGTTCCAGAAAAGGCAAAAAATCAATATTCTCGGAATTGGACGGGAAAAAAGCCAAAGTCAATATTATACCAGAAGACACATGGAGTCCGAAGGAGAGACGAAGGGGGGCCACACCACCCCTTGGTGCGGGAAACCCTTGGACGTGCTAGGGCATGGTGTGGGCCCCCTGGCCGGCCACCGACCTTGCCCCTTCGCCTATAAGAAGACCTTGGGACAAAAACCCTAAATCGAACAACCTCCAGCCACGAAAAGTTCTGCAGCGCCACTGCCACTGAAGAGGAGATTCGGGGGACAGAAAGTCTCTATCCAGGCACTCTGTCGGGACGGGGACGTGCCCCCGGAGCCATCTCCATTGATCTCCACCACAATCTCCATCGCCGTTGCTGATTCCCATGATGATGAGGGAGTAGTTCTTACTCGAGGCTAAGGGTTCTACTGGTAGCTATGTGTTCATGTCTCTCTCTCTCTATGCGTGATCATATTGTGATCATGAGCTTTGTAATCAAGTAGATCTACCTTGTTACTCAACTACTTTAATAGATCTCTGCTCTCCCCATGTGTGTGAAAGTGACAGCGTGCACACCATGGTGGCAATTAGGCTAGAGATTACAATTACTTATTATGAGTTATATTTGGAGTTGGATGTTTCTATGAAATTGTGGTGTTTTTTAGAACCATCTAGAGCTCAAGGTGACAATGTAGGGTTATCTAGATGGGGAAAGCGGACTTTGAGGTGTGCTATTATTGCCCTACCATGGATTAGAGTGTCCAACCGAAGAGTAGTTCAGAGTAGTATCATGAAGAGAAGATATTTATATGAGAGTGTTCACTAGTGAAAGTATGATCCCTAGGCCTTGTTTCTAAGCATTGAAACTTTGTTTGCAACTAGATCCTTTACATGTTTGCTTGCTGCCATCTTTATTTCAGTTTGCCTTTAGTCTCTTCCACGCCATCAAGCTCTTTTCTGGCACCGTTGTCTTTTATCCATACCACTTGTATTTCACTATCTCTTCGCCGAACTAGTGCACCTATACACCTGACAAGTTTATTGGGTGCGTTGGGGACACAAGAGACTTGTTGTATCTTGATTGCAGGGTTGCTTGAGAGGGATACCTTTGACCACTTCCTCCCTTAATTCGATAAACCTTGGGTAATCCACTTAAGGGAAACTTGCTGCTGTTCTACAAACCTCTGCACTTGGAGGCCCAAAAACTGTCTACAAGAATAGAAGTGCGTAGACATCAAGCTATTTTCTGGCGTCGTTGCCGGGGAGGTAAGGTAAAACGTACTCACATCCTCTGGCTACTAAGCTATCTTCTAGTACTATAGCTGGTGTGTGAGTGCTCGAAGTTATTTCCTTTAGATTCTACAATTTTGTATTTTTGTTTCTTGTTTTCACTAGTTAGGCTTAATGGAAAACATCAACAAAATTAGAGAGATTTATAGTATTTATCTTGAGTTAGGACATGAAGTGTTTGAAGAGAAAATTAAAAAACCTATGGAACTTTATTTGCATGCTAATAGCAATGTTGTTAGTATGAATTCTTTGAACACCATTATTGCTAATACTATGGAAAAGTCTAAGCTTCAGGAAGCTAGTTTTTATGAAAATGATATTTTTAGTCCCCTAAGTACGGAGGAGAAAATTTACTTTGATGATACCAAACCTCCAATTTATGATGATTACAATGATGAATATGATATTTTCAGTCCACCTACTATTGAGGAGAAAATTAATTATGACTACAATATGCCTCCTATATTTGATGATTATGGTGATGATAATAATAATGATAGCTATTTTGTTGAATTTGCTCCCACTACAATTAATAAGAATGACTATGCTTATAGGGAGAGTAATAATTCTTTTATGCATGTTTCTCATGATAAGAATGTTTTATGTGATAGTTATATTGTGAATTTTATTCATGATGCTACTGAAAGTTATTATGAGAGAGGGAAACATGGTTTTATGCATCTCAATAATATTAAGTTTCCCCTCTTTATGTTGAAAGTCTTGAAGTTGCACTTGTTTTGCTTTACTATGCTTGTGGCTTTGTGCTTTCATGACTTGTTTATTTACAAGATTCCTATGCATAGGATGTGAGTTATACTTAATGTGCTTTCAATTTGCTTCTTGATGCTCTCTTTTACTTCAATTCATATTTCTTATGTGAGCATCTTCTCAAACTATCATGCCTAACTTAAAGGTATTGAAGAAAAGTACTTATTGGAAGATAACCCAAAAGTTTTAGTTGAGTCTTGGAAGTTATTACTTCAGTAATAACCACTCCGTATCCTTTTTATTTTCTTTTTGTGCCAAGAGTAACCTCTAATGAGAGAGAAGTAATGCTTGGGAAAGTTGCTGTCCCGAAACAGATTTTTGTGTTTCACTGTAAAAATTCGTGTAAAATCTCTGTACATCGTTTTGAGGCGTGAATTTTTGTGCTTCTGACCCAGGTTGTTATATAACTTTCGTTAGTTCAACACCTTTTGATTTGATCAACAGAAGGTCTTCGCAAAAATTGGTTTTTTACCTTCTGGTCTGTTTTGACAGATTTCTGCCATTATTTGCATTTGCTTCTTGTTGGTTCCTTTTTGGGTTCTCTTTGGGGAATTGAGATTTTTAAGGGAAGTGCTATAGAGCTTGTGTTTTAATGGAAGTTTTATTGGTGTTGAACCTGAACCCAAAGACTTATTATCTTGAGTGCACTAATGTTGCTAGTAAAAATTGTGTGAAGTTTTGTATGAAGGAAAATTTTTAGGTGTATGGAGAGAATGATGTAATGAGATGAAGAATGGACTAAAGCTCAATCTTGGGGATGCCACGGTTGTCACCCCAAGAAATATCCAAGAAGTACAAGCGTCAAAGCTTGGGGATGCCCAAGGCATCCCCTTCTTCATCAATAAAAATCCCAGGTTTCTTCCAAACACTTCGTTTTTATTGTTTCATGCACAGTTGTGTTGTTCTTGAAGCGTCTTTGTTTTTGTTTTTGGTTTTCATTTTCTTAGTTTGCTTGAATAAATTGGTTGGACCCCCTTATTCATACATTAGTTTTCAAATAAGTTGGTTTGGATTGGAAAATAGTAGGAAAAGTTCATGCTTAAGTGGTAAAAAAGAGCTTGTTTTTGATTGTGGCCTATGCTTTGTCATGTCATGCTTGATATTGTTTTGGCTTTATGCTTAGTGATTTTTGCTGTAGCATGACATGTTATAAACAATTGATATTGCTTAATGTGCCTTGAAAGAATCATGCGTTGTTTTAGCATATTAAAGCATAGTATTGTGGTATTCTCCTTTGATGCTTTATTTGGGTTGACTTGGCGCATGATCACACCATGTTATGACTATCCCAAGTCACCATAGCCTTTATGATCCTTTATTTTTTGACTTGTAATATCACTTTATGCTTTAATTAATGATGTTTTTTCGCTTTGCATGATTATGGCCATTATTGCTCTCTTAGTTGGTCGCTCCCAGTCTTTTGCTAGCCTACATACCAAGTATGAGTTCCACTCATGCATCCAACTCCAAATAAAACCAAGTTATTCCAAAGAGTCCACCATACCTACCTATTAGCATTTGCTATTCCAAGTATATTCATGTTTTTATCTACCTTCCGAATTAAACTTGTTATGTGAAAATTAGTGATTAAAGCTCTCACAAACTTGATGGAACACTTTACTTTTCTTGCCCCTAATAAACTTGAACCATTGTGTCATCTATGTTGTATATGCTTGCACTTATATGTTGGGGATTAGCAGAACCATGCTGTCATGGGGAACGCTTTCAACATTGCACTTGTACTTTGTACCTAGTTGATATCATGCTCTTTTGTCTATGGATGTCGTCGGTGTAAAATGAAAGGGGAGCTTGTAAGTCCATGGAGTTATGTATGTGTGTTAGAGAAACACCTGGGCCGCCAGTCTAATCTATGCCTAATCATTGTGGAAACCTGTAGCGTAACCATATTGAGCAATCTATGAAGCATTTTTCTTATAAAAAAAGAGATAGAGATTGAGAAAAAGAGAAAAAAAGAGATATGAGAAAAGAGGAAAGAGAGAAAAAAGCACCATTTTCCCATGGAGATTACTGAGATGCTCGTTGTCTCCTTGCCTTGTCATTTTGATATGGGGATTCTTCCGTATCATCGGGCAAGGGGTACCCCATTGGCGGTTCTCTATGATACACATGTACTTACTATGACAAGAACTTACCAGTAACTAAACTTGAGTAGCATGAGGAGTGGACCTCGTATTCAAGGGATATGAGATTGCCAACTTATACTTTGTCAAGTATATACTCCATAGTTTGTTCACTTTAACCTTAATCACTTCAAGATGCTTATGATAGGGGCAATGAGAGCTGAAAGCTAATAAGTACCATAATTTTTGGAAGCTCTTCATGAGACTTGAATCCCCGCTTCCTTCTATGAAGGCCTTTCTTTTACTTTTATGTTAACTCTCCATCTTATATCTTTATGCACCTATTGAGAAAGCATAGTGGCCATTCTTAGTTTATTGTGCATTGTCCCAAGACTTGTTGATTGATTCATAACTTTGATATTGCTTGTTCTTAAACTATTTGTATCTAGTCACCCTTATGAACTTTGAAGGTGTCCTATGCATTTATGTTTTGCTACTCTATGAGGGACAAGATGAATACCATTCTCATTATGTTTTCTTTATGTGAAACAAACAAACGTCTTGCAAAGCATTATTATTCATGAATCTTTGTTTGTGCCTTTTCATGTTACAACATAGTTGCTATGTATTATTGTTAGAACTATATCTTTCATGCTATGTTGATGTACTATGATCCCAGCTATCAATGTTTTACAAATACTTTGATCAAGTTTATGATGGTGCATATCACCTCAAAAATTATTATTTCTTTTTTCACTTACCTACTCGAGGACGAGCAGGAGTTAAGCTTGGGGATGTTGGTACGTTGCAAACGTATCTATAATTTTTGATGTTCCATGCTTGTTTTATATCTACTTTCTTATGTTTTGTTCATACCTTGAGATGCTTTTATGCATTTTCTGGGACTAACCTATTAACAAGATGCCACAGTGCCAGTTGCCTGTTTTCTTCTGTTTTTGGTTCCAGAAAAGGCAGAAAATCAATATTCTCGCAATTGGACGGGACAAAAGCCAAAGTCAATATTTTACCAGAAGACACATGGAGTCCGAAGGAGAGACGAAGGGGGGCCATAGGGCGGCCACAACACCCCTTGGCGCGGGCAACCCTAGGCCGCGCCAGGGCATGGTGTGGGACCCCTGGCCGGCCACCGACCTTGCCCCTTCGCTTCTAAGAAGCCCCTAGGACGAAAACCCTAAATCGAACAGCCTCCAGCCACGAAAAGTTCCGCAGCACTGCCGCCACCGAAGAGGAGATTCGGGGGACAGAAAGTCTCTATTCCAGCACCCTGCCAGGACGGGGAAGTGCCCCTGGAGCCATCTCCATCAATCTCCACCACCATCTCCATCGCCATTGCCGATTCCCATGATGATGAGGGAGTAGTTCTTCCTCGAGGCTAAGGGTTCTACCGGTAGCTATGTGTTCATCTTTCTCTCTATGCGTGATCATATTGTGATCATGAGCTTTGTAATCAAGTAGATCTACCTTGCTACTCAACTGCTTTAATAGATCTCTGCTATCCCCATGTGTGTGAAAGTGACAACGTGCACACCATGGTGGCACTTAGGCTAGAGATTACAATTACTTGTTATGGGTTATATTTGGAGTTGGATGTTTCTATGAAATTGTGGTGTTTGTTGGAACCATCTAGAGATCAAGGTGACAGTGTGGGGTTATCTAGATGGGGAAAGCGGACTTTGAGGTGTGCTGTTATAGCCCTACCATGGATTAGAGTGTCCAACCGGAGAGTAGTTCAGAGTAGTATCATGAAGAGAAGATATTTATATGAGTGTGTTCACTAGTGAAAGTATGATCCCTAGGCCTTGTTTCTAAGCATTGAAACTTTGTTTGCAACTAGATCCTTTACATGTTTGCTTGCTGCCATCTTTATTTCAGTTTGCCTTTAGTCTCTTCCACGCCATCAAGCTCTTTTATGGCACTGTTGTCTTTTATCCATACCACTTGTATTTCACTATCTCTTCGCCGAACTAGTGCACCTATACACCTAACAAGTGTATTGGGTGTGTTGGGGACACAAGAGACTTGTTGTATCTTGATTGCAGGGTTGCTTGAGAGGGATACCTTTGACCACTTCCTCCCTGAGTTCGATAAACCTTGGGTAATCCACTTAAGGGAAACTTGCTACTGTTCAACAAACCTCTGCACTTGGAGGCCAACAATTGTCTACAAGAATAGAAGTGCGTAGACATCAGGCCCCGATCATGGGAATACAAATCTAGGTATACTGAATGTTTTATTAATTTTACATGATATCTACCTTCACATACATGATGCACGATTTATACTATTCAATATTTGGCGTAACTTTGTTTTTCAGCATTGTGTGCCATCATTTGTCCTCATCGAGAAAATGTCCATCTAGTTATGCTAAAAGGAAATGAGCGAAAGAGGTGCTTCTATTGGTACAACCACAGAGAGGAGATATTTACAAAATTTTCAAGGCTGGTAGTGGTGCTTCGATAAACCCAAATGATGAGTTAGCGATAGTTGTTGTGGATGAAGAGGAACCAACTAATGAAAATATCAACACCAACATTAGCGATAACAATGTAAGTGACTATGAGAATGTACCTAATTCATCTCATGCACATAGAGAGTATGCCAGTGTTGATGAACATCGAATCTATACTTCTGGTATCTATGATCCAAGAAATTGGAATAATATTGATATGTCTACTACTTTTGGATACATTTAAGTGTTATTGGCAACATATGTTTTACCCGTATAATATTCATTAGCATTATTGTGATGCTTATATTAAGGGTCCGAAGTTTTGATCTCGCCCCGAGCACCTAAAATCTCAGGACCGGCCCTGGTTTCCCAATAGTGGTATCAGAGCATCGATTTTAGGTTTCTGGCCTAGTTCTTGCGCATGAGATGCGTTAGTGCGAAATATTAGATCTTTTTCGTTGTTTTCGTTTTTCCTTTTTGATCTCTTTTGATCTAGGGCAGTGGCTAGATCTAGTTTGTCTTGGCCAAGAAGTTGGTAAAAACTGGTCCAGATCTGAGTGGGAGGTCACGTGGTTGAAGTCCATGATTAACCACTAAAGTTGTTTTTCTTGTTGGACAATAATAGGATAGTTCTACCCTATCAAAAGTTATAGCTAAGAGTTAGTTGGTGTGATTCAGAAAGGTTCCAACTTGCAAGTTTTATTTTTCTTATTTTCCCTCAATGAAGGTCTAGTCAGATTACCCCACCATTTGCTGCAACACTACAAGTCGGACAATTTTGGTTAGTGGGCTCATATTGTTGGGGCGCTCCCAATTCTCTCCGGTAAAGTGTGAGAGATTCGGACTCTCTCAAGCATGGAACTTGGTAGCTGGACGGAGCTATCACAATAGTTGTGGGCTTCGAGGTAAGGAGGGCTGTCAGACAAGCCAACAGGAACCAGATAGAGTTCTGATTGGCCAGGTGTTTCCTACTCGGAAGGTTCTCCGGCTAGCAGTGACGCAAAGGCTCACTAGTCGGATAACTGACCGGGATCCTGAATCACTGTCGACTGTCGGAGGGATATTAGTCTCAGTGGGAGTGTGCATGATTAAAGCGTTTAATCCGCCTTATCCTGTTACAGATACATCGTCTTAAATGTTTTGCATCTTTCGTTTGTAGATGGCACCAACTAGCACCATTCGGATTTCTAGTTTTGTGTTGTGTACGATCCTTGAGAAGGACAAGCTGAATGGAACAAATTTTACCAACTCGTATTATAACTTGAGAATTGTTCTCAAGCAAGAGAAGAAGGAACATGTCCTGGACAATTTTATTCCAAACAAGCCGGGCAATGGTAAGCCTAATGTTGTAAGAGCTACCTTTTGCCGGGCTCAGGATGAGTCGACGGAAGTTAACTGCCTCATGCTCGCTCACATGGAGCCAGAACTTGAGCAACAGTTTGAGAATGTTGATGCGTACGATATGATTGTTTACCTCAAGAGCATGTTTCAGACATAGGCTAGGACAGTGAGGTACAATGTCTCCAGAGCCTTGCTCGGGTGCAAGCTGAAAGACGGAGATCCACTAGGACCGCACATGATCAAGATGGTCAGATATGTGCAGTCCTTTGATCGTCTGGGTTTTCCCGTGAGCGAAGAGTTTGCTACCGACATTAATTCTCTTCCTAGTGCTTATGGTCCATTCATTTCGAACTACCATATGCATGGTATGGATAAGACACTGGCAGAACTCCAAGGGATGCTCAAGATAGTAGAGGCCGACATTAAGAGAGGCGGCACCAGTCAAGTGTTGATGGTGCAGAACGCTTCCAAGATCAATAAGAAATCTTGGTCTAAGAAATCCAAGCCAGAGGGAGACGCCACGTTGGATCCAAGTCCCAGCACCGGCTCAGTGCCTAGCAAGCCTACAAAACATCCGGGTACAATATGCTTTTACTGTAAGGCGGAGGGTCACTAGAAGAGGAACTGCGACAAGTACAAGGCGGATAAACCCAGGAGTGGAAGTATGACTTCCGACTCAGGTACACTTGTTGTGAATGTTATAGACATTTATCTTGCCAACACTCCTAGCAGTACCTGGGTATACGATATTGGATCAGTTGTTCATGTGTGAAACTTGATGCATGTACTAGTAAGGCATAGGAGTGTGGCGAGAGGGGAGATTGACATCAGAGTCGGAAACAAGGCAAGAGTTTTTGCGTTAGCCGTAGGGACAATGCAACTCCAGTTACCTTTAGGATTTGTATTTGAACTAGATAAGTTTTATTATGTTCCTGTACTAAGCCAAAACATCATTTCCTGCTCATGTTTGATGGAGCAGGGTTATGAATCAAGTATTAAGAATAATGGTTGTTCCTTTTATTTGAATAATGTATTTAATTGATATGCATCTGTCCAATCCGGACTTTTTGTGCTTGATCTTGAATGTGAATCAGTCTATAACTTGAATGCTAAAAGGTTAAAGCCGAATGATCTTAGTTCTACTTATCTGTGGCATTGTTGCCTTGGTCATATCAGCTATAAATGAATGTAGAAGCTTAGTGGTGATGGACTCCTGATTCGTTCAGCTTGGAGCCATTCGAAACATGCGAATCCTGTTTGCTGGTAAAGATGACAAGACATCTTTCACAAAGAGTTGTGAGAGGGCGTCTGACTTGCTGGAACTGATACATAGTGATGTATATGGTCCAATGAGCACAACAGTCAGAGGTCGTTATGAGTATTTTACCACGTTCATGAATGATGTTAGTAGATATGGTTATGTCTACCTGATGAAATCCAAGTCAGAGACCTTTGAAAAATTCAAAGAGTTTTAGAGTGAAGTGCAAAACCAACTCAGCAAGAATATTAAGTTTCAGCGATCATATCGTGGAGGCAAATATATGAGCCATGAGTTTGATGGCCATCTCAAGAGTTGCGGAATAGGTCCGCAGCTCACTCCGTCGGGAACACCTCAGAGAAATAGTGTGTTAGAAAGGCGGAACCGAACCTTGTTAGACATGGTGAGGTCGATGATGAGTAAGACGGATCTACCTTTATCATTCTGTGGGTTTTGTGTAGAGACAACAGCGATAACACTAAACAAAGTACCATCTAAATCAATAAAGAATACACCACATGATATGAGCCGGCCTTGGCTTTTCTTCAGATTTCGGGATGTGAAGCTTTTGTGAAGAGATTAAAATCTGATAAGCTTGATGGATCAAAATATGTAGAGCTCATTGGGAACCCCGAGAGGAAGGTATGATGAGCACAGTAGCAAGTTTTCCCTTAGTTATGAAACCAAGGTTATCGAACCAGTAGGAGTAAGGAAACAACTCCAAGGTGTTGCTAACAACTTGGAATCATGCACAACACAACCACAGAACTTTGCCCCAACTTACAATGAGGTTGTCAATCTCACTAGTTTTGCTGAAAATAAAGGATTACACTATAGTGTGGAAGATAGTAATTGCTTGCAGAAAGTAAACAGTAACGGTAAACAACAGATGGTATATCAATGGTAAAGGAATGGACTGGGATCCATAGTTCACTAGAGGTGTTTATCCTTAAGATAAATAGCATGTTGGGTGAACAAATTACAGCGGGGCAATTGACAGATTGAGAAAGCATAACAATGCATATACTAGACATCTTGACTCCTACGAGATTTGATTGGACATTACAACATAATACATAGATCGTAATCCAACTGCATCTATGACTAATAATCCACCTTCAGGTTATCATCCGAACCCCCTCCAGTACTAAGTTGCAAGCAACAGATAATTGCATTAAGCAAAGTGTGTAAAGTAAACAATACGATTGCCCCAAGGACAAATGATTATTGTTTTCTCCCTAGTAGCAACAAGACATCTACAACCTTAGAGATTTCTTTCACTTACCCAGATTACTAGAGGCATGAACCCACTATCGAGCATAAATACTCCCTCTTGGAGTTGCAAGCATCTACTTGGCCAAGATAGTTACTAACAACGGAGAGCATGCAAGATCACAAATAACATAGACATGATAGAATCAATAATCAATCTGACATGGTATCTCAATATCCATCGGATCCCCGCAAACACAACATATAGGATTACAAATAGATGATCTTGATCATGAACGGAGCTCACAAGATCTAAACATGATAGCACAAAGGAGGAGAACCAACCATCTAGCTACTACTTGGACCCATAGTCCAAGGGTGAACTACTCACGCATCACTCCGGAGGCTGGCATGGTGATGAAGAAGGCCTCCAGGATGATCTCTCCCCTCCGATAGAGTACCGGTAAGATCTTCTGATCCCCCCGATCTAGGGATGGAGATGGCGGCAGCTACAAACTCTTTTGTGGATTTTTGATAGGGTCCCTAGGGTTTTCGTCCCGGGGTACTTTTATAGGCGAAGGGGCAAGGTTGGTGGAGGTCCAGGGGGCCACACCACCTGGTGGCATGCCCCTGGCCATGTGGCCACCAGGTGTGGCCACCCTAGTGTGCCACTTCGTGTCCCTTTCGGTCTCCGTGTTGCTTCGGGTAATATTGACTTTGGCTTTTGTCCCATCCAATTCCGAGAATATTTCTTTACTAGCTTTTCTGAAACCAAAAACAGTAGAAAACAGGCAACTGGCATTGTGGCATCTTGTTAATAGGTTAGTTCCAGAAAATGTATAAATATACCTCAAAGTGTGAACAAAACATAAGAAAGTTGATATAAAACAAGCATGGAGCATCAAAAATTATAGATACGTTTATGACGTATCAAGCATCCCCAAGCTTAACTCCTGCTCGTCCTCGAGTAGGTAAGTGATAAAAAGAATAGTTTTTGAGGTGACATGCACCATCACAATCTTGATCAAGGTATCTGTAAATCATTGATAGATGGTATCAAAGTACTCTAAGCATAAACATGAAAAATAGAGTTATAACAATAAGACATAACAACTGTGTTGTAACATGAAAAGGTACAAACAAAAGATCATGCATAATAATGCATTGAAAGACGTTTGTTTGTTTCACATATAGAAAACATAATAAGAGTGGTATTCAGCTTGTCCCTCATGGTATAGCAAAACATAAATGCATAGGACACCTTAAAAGTTCATAAGGGTGACTAGATACAAATAATTTAAGAGCAAGCAATATCAAAGTTATGAATCAATCAACAAATTTTGGGACAATGCACATTAAACTAAGAATGACCACTATGCTCTCTCAATTGGTGCATGAAAATAGAAGATGGAGACTCAACATAAAACTAAAAGAAAGGCCCTTCAAAGAGGGAAGAAGGGATTTAAAGTTTCATAAAGAGCTTCCAAAAATTATGGTACTTGTTAGCTTTCATCTCTCATTGCCCCTATCATAAGCATCTTGAGGTGATTAAGGTTAAAGTGACACAAATTTGAGGATATGCTTGACAAGTTATAAAATGAAAATCTCATGCCCCTTGCGTATGAGTACCGAACCTCATGCTACTCAACTTTAGTCACAAGTAAGTTCTTGTCATTGTAAGTACATGTGTATCATAGAGAACCGCCAACCGGGTACCCCTTGCCCCATGACACATGAGCTATCCCATATCAAAATGACAAGGCAACAGACAATGAGCATCTCAGTGATCTTTTTATTTGCTATTTGCATAGGTTTTTATTGAGGATGCTTCACAGAATGCTCACTATGGTTATGCTGCAAGTTTCCGCCATAATTAGGCATGGCTTAGGCTAGCCGCCCAGGCGTTTCTCTAACACACATACAAACTCCATTAGCTTACAAGCTCCCCTTTTATTTTACACTGCTGGGATCCATAAGCAAAAGAACATGATATTAACTGAACAATAAGTGCAATGTTGAAAGCATTCCCCATGACAGCATGGTTCTGCTAATTCACAACTTATAAAGTGCAAGCATATAAGCAACATAGATGGATGCAATGGTTCAAGTTTATTAAGTGCAAGAAAGTAAAGTGTGCCATCAAGTTTGTGAGAGATTTAATCACTAATTTTCACATAACAAGTTCAGTTTGGAAGGTAGATAGAAATATGAATATACTTGGAATGGTGTAACACACCATGCATAGGAATTTATGGTGGACTCTTTGGAATAACTTGGTTTTCTTGGAGGTTGGATGCATGAGTGGAACTCATACTTGGTACAGGTGGAGGCTAGCAAAAGACTGGGAGCGACTAACTAAGAGAGCAATAATGGCCATAATCATGCAAAGCGACAAAACATTATTAATTAAAGCATAAAGTGATATTACAAGTAAAAAACTAAATGATCATAGAGGCTAAGGTGACTGGTTCATAGTCTTAACATGGTGTAAGCATGTGCCAAGTCAACCCAAATAAAGCATCAAAGGAGAATACCACAATATTATGCTTTTGTATGCTAAAACAACGCATGATTCTTTCAAGGCACATTAAGCAATCTCAATTGTTTGGAACAAGTCATGCTACAACAATAATTACTAAGAATAAAGTCAAAGAAATATCAAACATGACATGATAGAGTCTAGGCCACAGTCAAAACAAGCTCCTTTTGTACCACTTATAAGCATGAAACTTCCTACTCTTTTCCAACACCAATCAACTTATTTGAAACCACATATAAATGCGGGGGTCCAACCAATTTATTTAAGCAAATCAAACAAAAGAAAACTAAAAACAAAAACAAAGACGCTCCAAGAATAACATAATTGTGTATGAAACAATAAAAATGAAGTGTTTTGGAAGAAACCTGAGATTTTTATTAATGAAGAAGGGGATGCCTTGGGCATCCCCAAGCTTTGACGCTTGTACTTCTTGAATATTTCTTGGGGTGACACGGGTGGCATCCCCAAGCTTGAGCTTTTGTCCATACTTCATCTCATCACATTATTCTTCCCTACACTTGAAAATTTCCTTCATACAAAACTCCACACAATCTTCATTAGCAACATTAGTGTATTCAAGATAATAAGTCTTTGGGTTTAGTTTCAACACAAGTAAAAGTTCCATTAAAACACAAGCTACTGTAGCAATTCCTTCTAAAAGCTCAAGTGATCAAAGAGAACTCAAAGATAAAGAGGTTAAGAAGCAAACACAAATAATGGCAGAAATCTATCAAAATAGACCAGCAGGTAAAAACTGATTTTTTCGAAGACCTTATGTTGCTCAAATAGAAAAGTGATAAACTAACGAAAGTTATATAAAAACCCGGGGAATAATCATAGAAAATTACAGCTCGATCCAACATACAGGGATTTTTCACGATTTTTTATAGTGAAGCACAAAAATCTGTTTTGGGACAGCAACTTTCCCAAGTCTTACTTGTCTCTCATTAGAGGTTATTCTTGGCACAAAAGCCACACAAAAAGGATAAGGAGAAGTTATTACTGAAGAAATAACTTCCAATACTCAACAAAATAAAAACTTACTGAAAATAAAAATAATTTGGGTTATCTCCCAATAGTGCTTTTCTTTAACGCCTTTCAACTAGTCATAGGATGCAAGATTCAAGTATTTTCAAATGAAGAAGCATTAAGATCAAATTTCTTGCTCCTACCTTTCTTACCTTTATTCTTATCGTTAGGGAACATATGATTGTTTGGTGTAGAAGGAAAATTCATGATGCCTTTTCCCATATCTATTATTGCTCTAAGGAGTTTCAGTAGGGATCTTCCAAGTGTAATTTGTCATTTTCCTACACATTCAATAACAAGATAATCAATAGACACCACTTTCCCTAGGATCTTTGTAAACACTCCTTCAGCTATTCCAATGGGTAATATTGTGGCATTATGGGTAAGAGATATTTCTTCTCCTCCCTCAGAAAGTCCCCAAAGATTCAAAGATTTATAGATATCTTTAGGCATAAGACATAATTCAGGCATGATATCACAACGAGCATAAAAAAATTCATTGTTTATAACAACTTTTACCGTAGGAAGCCATTTTGAAGATTCAGAATTTATTGGAACATGTTCATGATGCTCTCTAAGCATGTTATAGCATTCTTTTAAACTAGCTGGGTTGGTCTCAAGAGTGTTTAATCTATCAATAATGTTTGTAAAGGAGGAATCAGATTTGCTAGGCAAGTCATATGTTGCAACCAAATTTTTTATGGCATTAAAAGCTTCACCCTCATTGCACTGGAGGAAATCTCATCCTACTACAGCATCCAAAGCATATCTATAACAAAGAGCAAGACCAAAGTAGAAACTGCTAAGAAACAAGCCTTGAGTCATTTTAGGTTTAGTTTTTTCATGTAACTCAGAAATTCTAGACCAAGCTTCTTTGAAACTCTCTTCAATTCCTTGTTTGAAAGTAAAAATCATTTCCTTAGGTGACATATTCATTGGAGCAATGCTAGACATAAAATCAACTTTAAGTAGAAATTGTTTTCTATATTTTTAAGAACTATTTTTTTTGTGTTTTTGATAAAAAGAAGCAAACCAGTACAACTATTTTTTTGTGTTTTTGATAAAGATAAACAAGCAAAACAAAGAAAAATAAACTAAGCAAAACAAAAACAAAGTAAAGAGATTGGTTGTGAGAGACTCCCCTTGCAAGAATCTTCTTTCTCCTTAAAAAGTGATTGATGAGGAGGAAGAGATTGAAACTATCCTTAACTCCCCGACAACGGCGCCAAAAAAGTGCTTGATGGCTCAAAATATGTAGAGCTCGTTGGGAACCCCAAGAGGAAGGTATGATGAGCACAGTAGCAAGTTTTCCCTCAGTTATGAAATCAAGGTTATCGAACTAGTAGGAGTAAGGAAACAACTCCAAGGTGTTGCTAACAACTTGGAATCCTGCACAACACAACCACCGAACTTTGCCCCAACTTACAATGAGGTTGTCAATCTCACTGGTTTTGATGAAAACAAAGGATTAAACGTATAGTGTGGAAGATAGTAATTGCTTGCAGAAAGTAAACAGTAATGGTAAACAGTAGATGGTATATCAATGGTAAAGGAATGGGCTGGGGTCCATAGTTCACTAGAGGTGTTTCTCTCTTAAGATAAATAGCATGTTGGGTGAACAAATGACAGCGGGGCAATTGACAGATTGAGAAAGCATAACAATGCATATTCTAGACATCTTGACTCCTACGAGATTTTATCGGGCATTACAACATAATACATAGACCGTAATCCAACCGCATCTATGACTAATAATCCACCTTTAGGTTATCATCCGAACCCCCTCCAGTATTTAGTTGCAAGCAACAGATAATTGCATTAAGAAAAGTGTGTACAGTAAACAATATGATTGCCCCATGGACAAAGGATTGTTGTTTTCTCCCTAGTAGCAACAACACATCTACAACCTTAGATATTTCTGTCACTTCCCTAGATTACTAGAGGCATGAACCCACTATCAAGCATAAATACTCCCTCTTGGAGTTGCAAGCATCTACTTGGCCAAGATAGTTACTAACAATGGAGAGCATGCAAGATCACAAATAACATAGACATGATAGAATCAATAATCAATCTGACATAGTATCTCAATATCCATCGGATCCCCGCAAACAGAACATATAGGATTATAAATAGATGATCTTGATCATGAACGTTGCTCACAAGATCTAAACATGATAGCACAAAGGAGGAGAACCAACCATCTAGCTACTGTATGGACCCATAGTCCAAGGGTGAACTACTCACGCATCACTCCGGAGGCTGGCATGGTGATGAAGAAGGCCTCCAAGATGATCTCTCCCCTTCGGTAGGGTGTCGGGAAGAGCTTCGGATCCCCCCGATCTAGGGATGGAGATGGCGGTGGCTACAGACTCTTTCGTGGATTTTTGATAGGGTCCCTAGGGTTTTTGTCCCGGGGTACTTTTATAGGTGAAGGGGCAAGGTCGGTGGAGCTCCAGGGATCCCACACCACTTGGTGGCGCGCTCCCTGGCCGCGCAGCCACCAGGTGTGGCCACCCTGATGTGCCACTTCGTGTCCCTTTCGGTCTCCGTGTTGCTTCGGGTAAAATATTGACTTTGGCTTTTGTCCCGTCCAATTCGGAGAATATTTCTTTACTAGATTTTCTGAAACCAAAAACAGCAGAAAACAAGCAACTAGCACTGTGGCATCTTGTTAATAGGTTAGTTCTAGAAAATGTATAAGAATACCTCAAAGTGTGAACAAAACATAAGAAAGTTGATATAAAACAAGCATGGAGCATCAAAAATTATAGATACGTTTATGACGTATCAAAGCTTAGCCCCAAGTCGGATAAGGTAATTTTCATAGGCTACCATAAGGAAACTTTGGGTTACTATTTCTACAACTGAGAAGAGGGCAAAGTGTTTGTCGCTCGGAATGGGTCTTTCTGGAGAAAGAGTTTCTTAGCCGGAAAGATTGTGGAAATAGGGTGCACCTCGAAGAAATTCGAGATTCACCAACTCAGGACAAGTCGGCAACCTTGGAGGTTGAGCCGGACGTTGTGCCCAAGCTGGTAAATGCACTAGAGCCACGAAGATCAGCAAGACTATGTGGATACGTACTTATGATAGATGGCGATGAGCCAACTACCTATCAGGATGCGATAGGAAGTGCTGATTCCGAGTCATGGCTTGGAGCCATGAGATGCGAGTTAAAGTCATGGATGACAATTAAGTTTGGAACTTGGTTGGTCTGCTAGATGGTGCAAGATCCGTCGAGATCAAATGGGTCTTTAAGAGGAAAACTGACCAAGATGGAAATATTTCTATCTATAAAGCACGGCTTGTCGAGAAAGGGTTCCTACAAGTTCAAGGAATTGACTATGATGAGACTTTCTCGCCAGTAGAGATGCTTAAGTCGGTTAGGACCATGTTAGCACTAGTTGCATATTACGATTGGGACATATGACAGATGGATGTCAAAACGGCTTTCCTTGATAGAAATTTAATCGAGGACGTTTACATGATATAGCCTGAAGGTTTTGTCGATCCGGCTAGTCCTAACAAATTGTGCAAGCTTCGGAAATCCATCTATGGATTGAAGCAAGCAAGTCGGAGTTGGAACATTCGTTTTGATGAAGTGGTCAAATCATTTGGCTTTATCAAAAGTGAACAAGATTCTTGTGTATACAGGAAGTTTAGTGAAAGCTCAGTTATTTTTCTACTACTGTATGTAGATGACATATTGATAGTCGGAAACAACATTCTAATGTTGCAAAAACCAAGGATTCTTTTGAAAGGTGTTTCCAAATGAAGGACTTGGGTGAGGCAGCATTTATACTAGGAATTAAGATCTATAGAGATAGATCCTAGAGACTCATACGTTTGAGTCAGAGTACATATATGGATAAGATATTGAAGAAGTTCAATATGGATTTGGCCAATGATGACTCCAAGTGCATAGATTGTTTGTACCTAATTTCGAAATAAAGATATCAATCTCACAAGGAGCAGGAGTCTGAAGTCTAATAACTCTTTGAACTAAATACTTAAATAGTAATGCTAAATAACATTCTAAGTAACAATATAAAATGTGAGTTTTGTGTAAAAGATATTTTAGGGTTTTCAAATAAGAGAACAATAAGTAAAACTAAAGCTGTAAGTAAACAAGAGCATGCAAGTATGATTATGAAAGTCTGTAAGATGATGGAAAGAGTTCTCAGGGAGTAGTGGGTCCACTGCTAGTAATAAGAAAGAGTGATCAAAATTATTATAATGAATAAGACCATTTATGATCTGTGTGGGAGGAGCTCCATATATGGACGAATAGGCAGCAACCACTGTACTCATCATCCGTCATAACCACAGTAGACAACAATCGACATCAATCGAATTACTGCGCTATTAAGGGACTTTACCCCGTAGGATGTATCTCATGGCATGGACAATGTTCCGTGAGTTCTCCTCGGTTCCCATGTTGATACATAAGGAATGACAACAACTTTATAGTCACCATAAGTGCTATCATCCCTCCGTCTACCAACAATTAGTTCCCTCCATCTAGTCCTCAGTGAGGCAAATATTGAGTGGCGCACTTCACCCAACATCAAGATGAAGGAAATCTAACACAGACACATAATGAACAATATCACATAATAATCTTTATCTCAATTCAATCTCATACTAGGGTTTCTCCATCTCCCCAAGAACAAAGGAAACTGCTCACACATGAAGGCAATCAACATCATGGATAGAATATGGATGAAGTATGATGATACAATTTAAGACAAGTGCAAATCCAAGATTGGATCTAGAATTACAACAAGTAACCAAAAGGGATCGGTGATGGAGACATTGTTGATGAAGATGATGATGTAGATCGATGTGGAAGCCTTAAAGATCCTAGTCCCTTCTCCTCTTATGTGATGGTGATGGTGTAGATCTGATTGGAGGTGGCTATGGCGGTGGCACGACAACAGGGCTCCACCATGGTGGAGGATATGGCTTGGTGGCTCTCTCTTGGATCCTCCCTCCTTTATATAGGCATTGGGGTGCCCTAGGGTTCCCCCAATACCGTCATATGACTTAGGAAAGGTTATGGACCTTCTCTGGGGCGTAATCCCATCGTTTGCGACCTTTTTACCAACTATACAGCCAAACTATACGGCGGGAACTTTTAGTTCCGACCGTATAGTTGGTCGTTGAACCTTCGGGTTCCACAGTGTTTTGGCTGCCATTTCTTCATACGAACTCCGTTTTGGGTGTTCTTGGGCTCGTTGAGTTCATATCAGCGAGGGATACAACCCCGTGGTCTTGGATATTTATTTTTATAAGTTGGAAAAATTCACTTTCCCAACCTCTCAAATGTCTAAGTCTGGTCCCTACAACTCTTCCATACTATGCTCTCTTTGTTCCTTTTGCCTTCGTTTTATCTGTAATCATCATCAACACCTACACACATGTGATAGACAAGGAAAGTGATAAAATTCTACATGAACTACTAAATCTGCAAAGCTCATATGAAAGTAAATGACAACTAGAAGTCATGCATATAAGGCATAGCTATAGCTAGAATAAACATGATATGAGAGATAAATGGCACATTTTATATGGCTAAAAGAGGTGGTATTTCACAGACATCAACTTCCCCAAGCTAGACCTTGCTCGTCCTCGAGCAGGAAGGGTCGATAATAAATTAATGGTTGTGAAATAGCTTATCATTGGAAATCAATGCCTTGCATCCTTATTTCTTCTACAAGCTCGAAGAGAGAAAACATGTATTCATACAAGGCAACACAAGCTTAGTTATAAAGACCACCAAAGATTCATCAAAACTTATATGCTCCATGTCAACAGCGAATCTAACTTGCAGTCAAACTTGTGATCCTCTTATTGCACCTTTTGTATAACTTTTCATATCATTATTTTTTTATGAGGCAAAACTTTGTCACAAATAGATGTCAAGCATAAATAGGAATAAAGTTTATCGATTCTACCCAATCATGTCATCTAGTTAAGGCTCTCAAGTGCAAACATCAGTTATTGAGTTTCAGAAAATTTATCTCTTAGTAACAAGATTTATGCCAAAAGGAAATGCGACAACATGTCAAAAGAAGCATAGCAATAGAGTGTCTCTTTTGGTCATCCACATCAATGAATCATGGCTATCAAACACTCATTTTCTATTCTTTGTCTTTCTAAAACTTTTCAGTTCATCAGTAATGAGATCATGCCAAAACTTAGTGTGTTTAATCAGACTATGTAGGCTAAGAATGGATACTCGTGACCATTACCAAGGTTTCCCTTTTCGGTATAATGATTTCTCATAATGGTAAGAGGAGTATTACCTCTTTTTCCTTGAATGCAGACCCATGAGAATACCAATACATACCCAAATATAGCATTTCTGCTACATATGTTGGGCAACTCATAGCCAAATTCCAAGAGTTTCCTCTTTTTGGACTGTTCAAAGGCCACCAGAGTTGTTAGCATCCCATGTTGTGCGACAGTGGTGCAGACACACATAAAGCAATATCATACTTTAATCAACAGGTCAAGATTTTGCATGCATCTCACTTACCACTAAATATTAGTTTCCTCAAACAAATCCTTTCAAAGAGTACTATCAAGTTGATCATCACATCAATGGTGTTGAGTGTATTTAAGGCTAAACTCTTAAGACAATTAAACAACACCTTATTTAGCATTGAACTCAAAACTTTGAAATATCATTTCCAAGTGACAACTCCTTCCGTAAGCAAACTATCAAGTCTATTGTTTTGACATTATGAGGTCGAGCATAACCTATTCATTTAAGACAAAGCTATTTAGTGAAAACTAACAAATTTCAAAAGATCTTGATCAAGTATTCATTATTTCCAAGTGTAGAGATTGTGGCAATGTTTTATAGAGGATCACAAATAGTGTCAAAAGCTTGATAAACAACTTGGCAAGATGCATACAAGCTCTAAGTCAACTCCTATGGTGCCTATCATGAGAAAGTGTATCCCCATATGAATACATAACTAGACTCACTTAAACAAGCATTCAAAAACAGCAGGATACATGATTGCATTAAACCTTCATCGAATACGAACATTGCACAAGACTCTACACATGCAGAAGTAATCTCCCCAAGCTTAGAACTTTGCAAGAACCAAACTTGAGTATATCACCAAATAATAGAGAAAATACAGTTTCCAAAAGAGAGTGTGATAAGTGGTTACCTCCCCAAGCTTAGTTGAAAACAAGGGTGACACACTTTACCGTTGAGGTACAAGTAACCTCTCTTTTGATGGACAAATAACCTTTGATTCAACATGTATTTCTTGATATGGCCCGGTGTGCCTTCCTTGAGGATCTACTTAAAAACTAAAAAGAAAACGAAATATTTTTGTGTCTCTGAAGACACGGGTTTAGCTCACAAGTGATAAAAATACAAGTCCCATTGAGTTGGTTCATCAACCTAAGCACCACGCTTAAGTCAACAAACTAGTTCTAGAAGATGCCTCTCCTAGATTGTGATGAGATGCAAGCGAAACATGATACGAGACACGAGTGTGCATCCCCTATGCTCTTATTAAAAGAGGTTCGAGTTTGAAGGTTTTACTAGACACTGATTGTTGATGCTTTGAATTGAACCAACCAAGTGGCTCATGTGAGTGTTTGCACGGTCGGCACTATCGTACAAGTCATCACACAAGGTTCAAGTCCTTGAAAAAATAACACACAAAATAAAATGCATCGGTTTGGTATACGAACATAGTTCGTTTACCCCACCAATAAAAGGAAAGTAAAAAAGAAAACATGAACTTCTATAGATAATTACAGTCTAGGAGGTTTCTGAGGTAAAAATTTATTGCTTACATATGATCGGATTTTCTAGATCATGGGAGAAGCTCCCAGGAGGTGTTTCGAGGTTTTTAGAAGAAGAAAGAAGAAGAAAGCATAAAATTTTGAGCAATGGTTACCTTCCAGTTGGCGTTTGAGGGATTTTCCAAACAATACGGGCATAACTATATGGTCGAACCAAAAAGGTCCCACCGTATAGTTGGTCGTCAAACCTTCTATATCCTGGAAAAGATATTTTACAAAGGCATCGATAACTATACGACTGGAATTTTTATTCCCGCCGTATAGTTGGTCGTTAAACCTTCAGCACCTATGAAAGAAAATTCGTCGATGGCAAAGATATCTATACGGCTGGAATTTTTTATTCCCGCTGTATAGTTGGTCGTTAAACCTTCTGTACCTCCGAAAGAAAATTTGTCGATGGCAAAGATATCTATACGGCCAAACTATATGGCTGGAATTTTTATTCCCATCGTATAGTTGGTGGTTAAACCTTCTGTAGACATCAAAAAAATTCTATTTCTTCGAGAATTCTTTCTTAACCTGAAACTTAGCGAAACACCATGTTTTGATAGTAAAATAAAAACTTGAATTTTCGACCAACAACAACATGTATATAACGGGATTTAAGTACAACCGAGTTATGCAACACATAGTAACAATAAATTCTACCTTTTGGAAACTACAACAAGATAACTCTAATAGCAAATCGTGCAAAGAATAAAAATGCCAATGCAACATGAATGCATCAAGACTCAAGACACAAAACTAAGAAAGACACCTAATGACTTCCGGGTTGCCTCCCGGGAAGCGCTTTCTTATAACCAATTAGCCAGGCTTTTCTCCAATATGATTTCAATAGATAGGAACCAGAGAATTATATATTCTTACCTCCAAAAGAGGTTTGGAGCACTTACTATTATAGCCCGGTTGAAGTCCACAACAAGAAAATTTGGCTTTTACAACGGATGATTTTCGTGGTTGAAGGCCTGTTTTTCATGGTCAAAGAGTCTTCCACGATGGATGGCCTTCGTGGTAAAATCCCCATCGCAAATGAATTAACCATGATTTTTTTCTGACTATGGTGGATCGCACTCCTTTAGCCACAAAAACTTGTTCCATCGTAGATCTGTTCACCAGCCGTGCTGACTGCTGACATCATGCAAACTACCACGTGGCAGCCGCTGTTAGCGGCCAGTTACCACTGTTAACTATCATAGAAACCGTGGCAGAAGCCAGGCCCTGCTAAATACTAAATGGGTCGGCCCATTAGGGGAGCCTAATAATAAAATGGCCCGTTACTGTTTTGTCCTTCACTATTTGAAATGGGCCCAAAAATGCAGCCAGTAGCGACCCACGAACTTTTAGGTTCGATTCTGTTTCGGCCTGCAGAAGGCCCATGTTGGTCCAACACTGTGCTGCCACTTGAGGCCTGCACAAATACGGCCCAACACTGTTCAGGCCCGTTGCCAATCTAGCCTTTTACTGTTCAGTCCTATTATTGTTCCAGCCTTTTAGGAATTTCGACTCGTTACTGTTTAGGCCCTTTAGTATTTGGGATTTCGCCTGTTCAGGCTGGCACTGTTCATCCTATAACTGTACTGGCCTGCCACAGTACTGGCCTTTTACTGTTGATACCTTTCACAGTTCAGGCCTTTCACTATTCTAGCCATTTCTCTACTCTGGTCTTCTACTGTTCTGGCCTTCTTACTGTTTTGGCCTTTTACTGTTCTTGCCTCTTACTGTTCTGGCCTTTTACTATTCTGGTCTTTTACTTCTATGGCCTTTTACTATTCTATCCTTTTATTGTAATCGGCCTTTTTACCTTGCATGTTACTATTCGCCTTCTACGGCCTTCTACTATTGCTCATTACTTCTACTATTCTGGCCTTTTACGGTTCTTGCCTTTTTCTGTTCTGGCCTTTTACTGTTCTGGTCATTTTGGGTTATCCATGTGCATATTGTTTCAACGTTCGGCATGCTACTGCTCCGGCCTGTTACTGTTTCGGACTTTTTTGCTAGCGCCTACTTTTCGCAGAATAGGTGAATATCAAGACGTCAATTAATAAACACACATAAATTAAAACTACTTATTACACAACAACAAAAGTTTGTTACAACAGGTTATACAACAAGATCGTAATTCCGACAGATTACATCGTGTCAGTACCATCAATAAGAGACCGGTACATGGCGATTCGCTTTAATGTATCATCTGTCCTCTTCTTCAACATTTCAGCTACAGATCTAAGAGCAGATACACCCTTTCCTTCTACATGCAATACAACATTTATATATTTATCACCTGCAGGAGTTATTCTAGGTGGACTGTTAAGTAAGTTGTTTGCTTTGTAAATGCAATGGGAGGATGAATGGCACGAGGGATCACAACTTTTAGTCCTGCCTTCCAAGGACTCCTGCTAGGTTTTAACTGTAATATGCTAAAATATGGTGAAAGAGGTTAAACAAGCAACAAGGGAAACAAGTAGTATTATATAAAGAAGAGATCATTTAAAGTAAGCATGAACTTACAGTAGCATGTTCAGGCTAACAGTAGCTCCTTCTCGATCGGGTCCGACTCCTGGTCAATCTGCCAGAAGAATCTGAGCAGAGCAGTTGGAACTTTGGTCCTTGTACTCCATTGTCATTTCTTTGCATGACATTTGAAACCAAGTTGGTTGGTTTGGAAGGATGAAAACTCTTGAAAAACACCAAAAACATAGCATTAAAAATTACCAAATGTATGTTTCAAACTAGATAGCTGGCTTTGAAGGATGAAAGCAGGTGAAAACACCAACATATAGCATTAAAAATGACCAGATATATCATCCAAACTAGATGGAAATTTTCCGAATTAAGCATTCGCACATATATTCACAATTGAACATAAATGCAAATGTCATGGCAAGTTCTTAGGTAGAATGACTTATTAACTTATTAGGCATGCAGGTTATACAACTAATTAACATGACAAGAAACTAGCCTAAGTAACACAAGGAAACCTCATGATTCAGCCTTGCTGGGCGTTAGATTGTCAGTGTTGGATCCTCTATGAGCTGTTTGCATGACCTGTGCGAGCTCTCGGAAAGAATAGAATCTATGAGTTGGTGTTGGAGGATTAAACCGATAGCGTGAGAATGTAAGAAAGGGAATAAAAGCGAGAAGCTAATGATGTGGATATAACCTATAAGATGAAGGGTGCAAATGAAATGGTAATAGCATCCAGGATATTGAGCAACATCCTAACGATTTTGTAGCTTATGAGTACCAAAAATATAGCAAACGGGCAAGAGAAATTACCATTGCACGGCGAGGACGGGTGGGACGGGCAAGAGGGCAGTGGGGGCGGCGGCTCAGCATTTTAGGGTCAGCAACGAATGATTCAGTGAAGCAGCCCCAGTAGGATAGACGATGACGTTGGCGAAGCAGATCCTGTGCAGCGAGGGAGTCGGTGAAATAGTTCTGGTGAAGAGAGCCTGTAGTGGAAGAGCTCCAGTGTGGAAGACAGGGCCGGTTGTGAAGCAGCTGGAGGAAGGTCGAGGTTGGAGGGGTGTGGGTGGGAAGAGACGATGGGGGAATATAGGTAGGATGACGCATATTTACCACCTATACCCCTCTATTATTGTAGTACTCCCACGGTCCTTGTTTCAGGAGCAGGGATAGAAGAGGAATTTTGCATTTGCAAAAAGCGGGGCGGGATTTTTGAATAGATGCGCGGGATATTTGAATAGATGTGCGCAGGATGTTTTGGCCCCATATGGAAATTTTGAGGTTGAAGCTTCCGGTGTATGCTACTCCGATGCGGCCGCTCTCACGTGTTGGCCCCGTCTAGACCCACACGCTAGCAACAGTATGCTTACCAACATATAAATGAGTTTCCATTTGCCGAAATTGATAAACAATATATTTTGAAGGCTTTCATACAAGGTGACCAAGGTCACGACCATATCTCTGTTATAGTTTATAATAGCGTGTCCATATCTGGTAGATAGCTGCATCTTGGCATTTCAAAAGAAGATTCTAGATTTGATGGACAATGCCCAAGTTTCATGAATTTCCAAACTTTCTAGCTAAATCTATGCAATAATATGACTTTTTGACAATTTGAAGTAAGTATGTCTAATTTCGGACTAGAAAATGTGTGATATACCTTGCTCTTGACTTTTTTTAAAATAATTGAAAGATACCAAGTAGTCAAATATTGGAGAACCACCGAGAGTTTTGCAAAATTCAAATTTTTGATATGAATGGCAATGACACCTAATTTCAGCCATTTTAAAAAATACAAAGAAACAAAATATAAAAATAAATGCATCCATTATTTTCTCTCTTCGTGTCTCACTATGTGCATTAGCTAGTTTCCATGGAAAAATATAATCTTGAAATTTGATAACTTCTGAGAAAAAATTGTATCACAATATATGGAGAACGACTAGCGGGAGCGCGTTCTTCAGGAAGCGCGCGTTCGGCCGCAGCGCGCACATTTCTGGCCGCACGGCAGCCCGACACGTGGCGTGTGGAAGTTCACCCATGCGTATTTCTAGCCACTCGGCAGCGCGTGTATTTCCGGCCGCACAACATCACGTGTATTTCCGGCCACGACAACCCGACACGTGGCTAGCTGCTCATGCAGTGCACGCGACGAAAGGTAGTTCCACGCAGTGCAATAAGGTAGTGCACGAGCGGTGCAACTCGTTTACTGTCGACCGAAAGCAGTGCAACGCAGTACACCGTGCACTCCAAGAACATCGCACGGTGCACTGTGACCTTACGCAGTGCAACGCAGTACAACAAGTTAGTGCATAGATGCAGCACTGAACACCGCGCGCAGCACTACGGCATCAAGGCGGTAAGGCAAGATAACGAGGCAAGACAATCGCTAGGACACCGCCAGGTTGCACTACGAATCAAGGTAGTGCAACACCAAACAACAAGGCAAGATGGACGGTGCATCGCCGATGCGTAGTACACCGCCAGACATCGCGCGAGGCATCGCGAACTAAGGCAGTGCAACACAGAACAATAAGGCAGTGCATGGACGGTGCACTACATGGACAGTGCATAGTACACTGCCAGGACACCGTGCAGTGCACTGCGAACTAAGATAGGGCAATACAGAACAACAAGGGAGTGCATGGACGGTGCACTGCCTAGACAGTACGTAGTACACTGCCTGGACACCGCACAATGCACTGCGAACTAAGGCAGTGCAATACGGAACAAGGCAGTGCATGGACACCTCGCCATGCACTGTGTTTGAAGGCAGTGCAGTATAATACAAAAAGGCAAGAGCAGAAGGTAATCGCTAGGACATCGTTCGTACACCAGGACCGAAAGCGGTAATGCGTAAGAAAAGCGTGCAGACCGCCGTGCACCGCCAGGACATCATGCCGTGCACCATAACCGAAGGCAGTGCAATGTAGGGTCAAAGGACAGTGCAAAACAAAAATTTCTTCAAAATCTATCATATGGGATCTAGTTTTGTAGATCTCGACGCGACTAGCGCAATTGTGAAAATGGATCTCAGTTGGGATGATTCGTTTAAAAGATATCGCATTTTTTGTGTTTAAATCTAAAAAAGAAAGGGAAAAAGGACCGCCACCCCTCTCTCTACAGGCACCACGTGTCGCACAGGGAAGGCTAGGGACAACGCACAAAGAACTCTCCGGATACCATGTGCAGCAACATCAGTGATTGCAGAGCACGCTCGGGAACACGCGCGTTTTTTCTAGCCTTTTTGCAATATATGGAGTACTATGTAAGAATATGCATGTCTTTCAAACCAGATGACCAAGGTCATGACCATATCTTTTCTATACTTTATAATAACCTATCCATATTTGCTAGTTGGTGTGTATTGGCATTTAAAATATTATTTACAAAGGAAGCTTCCGAGTTGGAAGTTATTTCAATTTTCTAAGGCACAACAATGGCTTTAGTCATGAAGCTACTACAAAACATGGCTTAAAATCCCACTGCCCTGGTTTTCACTCAAAGTATATATAACCTAGGGTTGGTTGAGGGTTTAAGGGTTCATGTTTTATGGTTTAGGATTTTAGGGTTTAGGATTTTAGGGTTTAGTGGTTTAGGGTTCATGATTTAGGGTTTAGGGTTGTTCAGGGTTTTAGGGTTTATGATTGTTTAGGTTTTAGGGTTTAGGGAGTTTTCAATAATAATGTTCAAGCTTTATATATATGGTTATATTCATGGAATAGAATGGCATTATCGCAATTTAATAAAAGTATTTAAAAATTTGATCTATAAGTGCATTATACCTCCTTGGTAAGGGTTTAGGGTTCCAGGGTTAGGAAGTTAGGGTTCTAGGGTTAGGAGGTTATTAGGGTTTACGATTAAGGGTTTTTGATTTTCAATAATGTTTCAAGCTTTATGCTTATATTCATGTAATAGATTGTCGTTATCGCAATTTAACGAAAGTATCTCAAATTTTGATCTATAAGTGCACGGTACCTGCTTAGTTTAGGGTTTATGGGTCGATGATTTAGGGGTTTATGGTTTAGGTTTTATGGGTTGTTTAGGGTTTAGGGATTAACGATTTTTCAATAATTCTCAAAGATTTGTGCTTATATTCATCAAATAGAATGGCGTTACTTGCTTTAATGAAAGTATCACAAATGTTGAACTATAAGTGCATGATACCTACTTGGTTAGGGTTTATGGGTCTTGGGTTTTGGGTTTTAGGGTTTTACAGTTTAGGTTTTATGGTTATATAGGGTTTAGATTTTAGCAAATTTAGAATAATGCTCAAGCTTTATTGTTATATTCATCGAATAGAATGACGTTACCTAATTTATTTGAAGTATCTCAAATTTTGATCTATAAAGTGCATGATACCTGCTTGGTTAGTGTTTATGGGTTGAGGGTTTGGAGTTTTAGGGTTTAGGTTTTTGGGGTTGTTTAGGGTTTAGTGTTTAGGGAATCTTTTATAATGCTCAAGGTTTATGCTTATATTCGTCGAATAAAATGGCGTTACCAAATTAAACAAAATTATATCAAATTTTGATCTATAAGTGCATGCTACGTGCTTGGTAAGGGTTTAGGGTTTTAGGGGTTTAGGGTTTTGGGTTTTAGGAATCTTCAATAATTTTCAAGTTACTTTATGCTTATATTCGTGGAATATAATGGCATTACATCAATTTATTAAAAGTACCTCAAATTTTGATGTATAAGTGCACGATACCTGCTTTGGTTAGGGTTTATGGGTCAAGGGTTTAGGGTTATAGGTTTTTATGGTTTAGTTTATGGGTTGTTTAGGGTTTAGAGAATTATCAATAATGCTCAAGATTTATGCTTATACTCATAGAACAGAATGGGTGTTAGCTGATTTAATGCAAGTATCTCAAATTCTGGTCAATGCGTGCATGACACCTGCTTGGTTAGGGTTTATGGCTGAGGGTTTAGGGCTTTAGGGTTTAGGGTTTAAGTTTTAGGGGTTGTTTAGGGTTTAGGGAATTTTTGATATTACTCGGGATTTATGCTTATATTCGTCAAGTAGAATGGTGTTACCCAATTTAACGAAATTATCTTAAATTTTGATCTATAAGTGCATGCTACGTGCTTGGTGAGGGTTTAGGGTTATAGGGTTTAGGGGTTTAGGATTTGGGTTTTAGGGGTTTAGGTTTTCGGGAATTTTCAATAATGTTCAAGCTTTATGCTTATATTCATCGAATAGAATGGTGTCACCCAATTTAATGAAAGTATCTCAATTTTTGAACTATAGTTGCACGATGCCTTCTTGGTCAAGGTTTAGGGGTTTAGATTTTATGGTTTAGGATTCCACGAATTCTCAATAATATTTTCAAACTTTATGGTTATATATATTCGTGGAACAGAATTGTGTTACCGCAGTTTAATGAAAGTATCTCAAAAATTGATCTACAAGTTGATGATAGCCTGCTTGTTCATATTTTTTGTTAAATAAAATTGAAGGTACCCAAGTACTAAAACAAGGGAGAAACACGAAGAGTTCCTTGACATTTAGGCGTTGTTTGGTTGGGCTCTAATTCTAGCTTTTGATTTTTGTCTTATAAAGCTACGAACGTGTTTTTGGCTTTGTTTTTTAGCTTTTACTCTGACATAGTGGAATGATAGTATACGCCAGGTTGGATGTTTTTAGTGATTTTATCTCGGTTTAGCGAAAATTGTTCGAATTTTGAACAACACGCGATGGGAATTTCTACTTCTCGTAATTCTGGCTCACTGACATGTGGGTCACTTGCATAGTGGGTCCAAAAAGTCAGTGTAGGTCGGAGTGGGCAGGCAGGTAAATATTGAAGAAGGGCTGGTAAACATCGATGGGTGATGCACTTGGGAGAATGCAAATTTACCACCTATATCCCTCTATTATTACAGTGCTCCCTCGGATTCTTTTTTCTGGAGAAGGGATAGAAGAGGAATTTTGCATTCTAGAAAGAAGTGAAGCATGTTTGAATGGATGCGCGGGATATTTTAATGGATGGGTGTGATGTTTGGGTGTCGTACCAAATTTTGAGGTCGAAGCTTCTAGCATACGCTTCTCCAGCGTGGGGCCTCTCAGACGCGCTGTCACCATCTAGGCCCACATGCCAGCAAGAGTTGCTTCCAAGCATTTAAACGAGTTTCTAGGCATTTGCTGAAATTTTCGAACAATTTAATGCTTTCAAGAAGATAACCATCGTCAAAAAAAAAGGTGACCACGTTCATGGAAATAGTTTATGATGACGTGTCCGTATTTGGTAGATCGGTGCATCTTTGCAAATCAACCAATATGTCTACTTCCAAATTTGAAGTTTGTTTTCGAATTTCCAAGTAACAACAAAATGTGTTTTGTTGTGAAGCAACTACAAAGATGATGGCTCAAAATGCCACCGCCCCTTTTTTCACACAATGTATACCGCCCCTTCAAGCTTCCATGCTAAATTTGTGCAATAAAATAATTTTTGGGGTTGGATGTTTAAATGGATGGGCGGGGTGTTTGAATGGGTGGGCGGGATATTTCGGCGCTCTGCCAAAATTTTGAAGTTGAAGCTTCTAAGGTACGCTACTCCCACTTGGGATGTTGTCCCCGTCAGATAGACCCACATGCATGTATGCTTTCCAGCATTTAATGAGTTTATAGACATCTGTCAAAATTAATGAACATTAATTCAAGGCTTTCAAACAAGAGGAGCAAGGTCACAACCATAGTTTCTATACCTTTTTCATGTTTTATACTACTCCGTATATTGAAGCATCTTTGCCAACCAAGCTTACAAATGTGTCCATATTTGGTAGATCGGTGCATCTTGGCATTTCGAGCAATTGTTTACAAAGGAGATTCCAGATTTGATGGATAATGCCCTACTTTCATGAGTTTCCAAGCTTCCTAGCTGAAGATGGTGAAATTAAATAACTTTTGACGATTGAAAGTAAGTATGTCTATTTACGAACTACAAAGTATGTGATATAGCTTGCTCTTGACTCTTTAAAAATAGTTTAAAGGTACCGAATTAGTCAAATATTAGAGAACCACCGAGAGTTTTGCAAGAATTCAATTTTTTGATATGAATAGTAATGACACCAAATTTGGGCCAGTTTTTTTAAATAAAGAAACAAAATATAAAATGAAATACAACCATTCATTTCTCTGTTGGTGTCTCACTTTGTGCAGTGGCTAATTTCCATGAAAATATATAAAAAATGATAACTCTTGAAAAACTCGTTTCACAATATGGCGTACCATGTTTGAACATTCATGGCTTTCAAAAACTAGATGACCAATGTCAAGGCCATATGTGTTGCCATACTTTAAGATAATGTAACCATGTTTGGTAGATTGGTGCATATTTTTTTCTAGGATACACCCTGGAAGTTGTACCAAACACATAGAAGGAGCTACCGACGGCAGTTTACAACACCGCAACGCGGCGGGCCACAGCTACCAACAACAAGGGGTGGTAGCTCCCCTATGATCTAAGCCTACTCTCCCACTAACAACACATCCACCAGCTCTGGAAATCCAAACATCTCGGATTGGAACAACCTAGCTAAATTCCACTAGTGGTAATCGCTCTGGATCTTCGTCTTGATGGTCGCCACCGCCGGGCGTGCACTGTTGAACACCACATCATTGTGGTGCCTCCAGATGCTACAAAAGACCAGGATGATGGTTGTCCAGAGGTCACGCTGGTGTGCATTCGCACATGGTCTTGTTGTCCACCAGACAAGCAGGTCCATATCCGCCGTAGGCATCCATTAGGGTTTGTCCCATCGCCGCAGTGCCCAATCCCAAATCTCCCGGGCCACCACACAACCAATCAGGGTGTGTTGAATGCTCTCTGGCTCCTAGTCGCAGAGCGGACATCTGGGGGGCCGCGGGAGCTGGTGCCGCTCCAGACGGTCAACCTTCCAGCAGCGGTCTCTCGAGGCTAACCAAGCGAAGAACTTACATCCATGCGGGGCGCGCGAACGCCAGATCTGGGTGGCGGCTGGAGCTTGGGTGGAGCCCGCAAAGAAGAGGCCATATGCCGACTTTGCAGAGTACACCCCATTGTGTGACCATCTCCAGGTCAGCACATCTTCGCGCTCTGGGTCTAGCCTAATCCCTGCAAGCGCAAGCCATAGGAGGAAGAATTCGGGCACCGCCGCTGTTGGGTCCGCAGCATAGAAAACAAAAAATTTCCTACGATGAGAACTATATGCCAAGATCTATCTACTAGATACAAAGCAACGGGTGGACATACATCCATGGAGAACTTACCCTCGAAGACAAAGAGTTTTGTTAACGAGTAGGAACTCGTGGTTGATGTAGTCGTACACTTGTCGATCTCAAGATCGTGAGGAAGTCCGAGCGCCGCAACTCAGCAGCGCAACCGCACTCGCACACACATTCAACCAACCGGACAACCTCCACCTCCTCACTCCAGCGATCCAAATGAAGCAAAGAACTCCTTCCGCATTTAAATGCCACTGGAACATGTATCTCGCTAATCCGAGACCATGGGGGAATAATTCTAGAGGGGGAGAGAGATCCTTCACAAGGAGGTGTCTAGATGAAGGAGGGAATGGGTGGCATTTTATAGGAGGAGGGGGGGTCCCCCTCTCTCCATGGCCGGCGCATGGGGGGTGACCCCTCACTTCCCCCATTCATGTGGTGGTAACCCCTCCACATTAAAATGCCTCTTCACATTCCCTTTTAAAGTCTCCACTTTAAATGCATTAAATTTCTCCAAATTTAATGCTCTCTCATTTAATAAAACTCTTTTTATTAAATTTATTCAGAATTTTTTTAATTACTTTAATTAACAAACATTCACATATAGCCCCTTGCAATATTTCAATATCACATGCAGAACCACCTTCTGCAATTTCACCCGAAACAATTTCCGGTTTCTATTGAAATAATTCCTGCACTTTGCAATTCTTTCGTCTGAAACATATGTGCTCCAAAATGGTGTCCGGTAACTCTTAAGTGTGCCACCCTACGGTTCGCGAATAATGCAGACATGATCGAGACCCTTCTCCGATCAATAATCAGCGATGGGACACGGAGATCCGTCGACTCTACACACTCAACGATGACTCCTGTGATCGTGAGAACCTTTAACGCTTGTAACTAAATCCCTTTGTCTCTCGATATATTACATGTCCGAGATTCGATCATCGGTATCTCCATATCTAGTTTGATCTCGTTACTGACATGCACTCTTTTCTCGTTCCCGTGATATAACATTCTAGTGATCACATCACTTGCTTGCAAGCTATCCTAATGTGATATCACCGAGAGGGCCCAGAGTATATCTATCCATCATCTGGATTGACAAATTCCACTCTTGATCCATGAGCCTCAAGATAACACCTTCAGACATCGAACCCATCTTTATAGTCACCTCACGGTGTGACGTTTGATGTTATCAAGATACTCTTCCGGTGTTAGCAATTAACATGATCTCATGGTCTAAGGATAAAGATTATTTCGTATGATGTTATAGCAATATAAACATAATGACTTGATCGTAATGCTATACTTCGGATGAATGTTCATCACATCATTTCACAAATGCTGTGATCTTGTTATTAACAACATCCAATGTCCATGATCAGGAAACCTTGATCATCTTGTTAATCAACAAGCTAGTCTATAAGAGAGGCATAACTAGGAACCCTTTTTGTTTATTAAACACACATGTATTGATGTTTCCTATCAATACAATTATAGCATGCAAAATAAACATCTATCATATACAAGGAATACATAATAACAACTTTATTATTGCCTCTCAGGGCATATTTCCTTCAGTCTCCCACTTGCACTAGAGACAATAATCTAGTTTATATAGTGATAAATCTAACACCCATGGAGTTCTAGTGTTGATCATGTTTTGCCCTAGGGAGTACTTTAGTCAACGGATCTGCTACATTCAGGTCCGTGTGCACTTTAAAAATCTTTATATCTCCATCCTTGACATGCTCGCGGATGGAGTGAAACCGGCGCTTAATATGTTTGGAATTCTTGTGAGACCTTGGTTCCTTGGCGTTGGCTATGGCTCCATTATTGTCACAATAGATCCCCATTGGGTCCAACGCACTAGGAATCACACCTAGTTCCGTTATGAACTCCTTCATCCAAACCGCTTCCTTCGCTGCTTCTGAAGCAGCAACATATTTCGCCTCCGTCGTTGATCCAGCCACCACAGGTTGTTTGGAGCTCCTCCAACTAACTGTTGCTCCATTCAAGAGAAATATGTATCCGGATTGAGACTTAGAGTCATCCGGATCAGTGTCAAAGCTAGCATCGACATAACACTTAGCGACTAGCTCTTCTTCACCTCCGTATATAAGAAACATATCCTCAGTTCTTGTCAAGTACTTAAGGATATTCTTGACCGCTATCCAGTGTTCCCAACCTGGATCAGATTGGTACCTACTAGTCAAACTAATAGCATGTGCCACATCCGGTCTTGTAGATAGCATGGCATACATTATAGAGCCTATGGCTGAGGCATAGGGGATCTTATCCATTATCTCTCTTTCTTCCGTGCCAGTCGACTTTGAGTCTTACTCAATGTCTTGCCTTGCAACATAGGTAAGAACCCCTTCTTACTTCCATCCATATTAAACTTCTTTAATATCTTATCAAGGTATGTACTCTGCGATAGCCCAATTAGGCATCTTGATCTATCTCTATAGATTTTAATGCCTAATATATATGAAGCTTCACCAAGGTCCTTCATCGAAAATTTGCTGTTTAGATAACTTTTAACACTGTTTAAAAGATCTAAATCATTTCCAATCAATAATATGTCATCCACATATAATATCAGAAATGCCACATTGCTCCCACTCACTTTCTTGTAAATACAAGCCTCTCCATAAGTTTGGACAAATCCAAACTCTTTGATCACCTCATCAAAGCGGAGATTCCAACTCCGTGATGCTTGCTTCAGTCCATAGATGGATCGCTGAAGTTTGCACACCTTATTAGCATCCTTAGGATCGACAAAACCCTTAGGTTGTATCATATACAACTCTTCTTCAATCTTACCATTGAGGAACGCAGTTTTGACATCCATCTGCCATATTTCATAATCGAAATATGCAGCAATTGCTAACATAATCCTAACTGACTTAAGCATCGCTACGGGAGAGAATGTCTCATCGTAGTCAACTCCTTGAATTTTTCGAAACCCCTTTGCGACAAGTCGAGCCTTATAGATGGTCACATTACCATCAGCATCAGTTTTCCTTTTGAAAATCTATTTATTCTCAACGGCCTTTCGGTCGTGACATAAGTCCACCAAGGTCCAAACCTGGTTTTCTTACATGGATTCCATCTCGGAATTCATGGCTTCTAGCCATTTGTTGGAATCCGGGCTCATCATCGCTTCTTCATACGTCGCAAGGTCATCCATTTCATCAACCATGAAATTCACAACAGGATTGTCGCATGCTTAGAGCTGCACGTGTCCCGCTTGACTGCGAGGTTCTAGAGTGTCCTCTTCGAGTTTCATGATCAATATCATTAGATCTCTCTTCATTAGGTGAAGTCAACTCCGAAACAACTTCTGGAGCTGCGCTACTCGCCATTTCATGAAGAGAAGGTTCAATAACCTCTTCGAGTTCTACCTTCCGACTACTCACATCTTTCACGAGAAACTCCTTCTCAAGAAAGGATCCATTCTTGGCAACAAAAACCTTTCCCTCGGATCTGTGATAGAAGGTATACCCAATCGTTTCCTTAGGGTATCCTATGAAGATGCATTTTTCCGCTTTGGGTTCGAGTTTATCCGGTTGAAGTTTCTTCACATAAACATCGCATCCCCAAACCTTAAGAAATGACAGCTTAGGTTTGTTTCCAAACCATAATTCATACGGTGTCGTTTCAACGGATTTAGATGGTGCCCGATTTAAAGTGAATGCAGCTGTTTCCAGTGCATAACCCCAAAATGACAGAGGTAAGTCAGTCAGAGACATCATAGATCGAACCATATCCAATAAAGTACGATTACAACGTTCTGACACACCATTACATTGTGGTGTTCCAGCAGGCGTGAGTTGTGAAACTATTCCATAGTCTTTCATATGTGTGCTAAACTTGTAACTAAGATACTCTCCTCCATGGTCAGACCGCAGAAATTTGATCTTTCTGTTATGATGATTTTCCACTTCATTCTGAAATTCTTTGAACTTTTCAAAAGTTTCAGACTTGTGTTTCATCAAATAGATATACCCATATCTACTCAAATCATCCGTGAAAGTAACAAAATAACGATATCCACCTCGCGCCGACACACTCATTGGTCCACACACATCAGTATGTATGATTTCCAATAGATCTGTCGCCCATTCCATTGAACCGGAAAACGGCGTTATAGTCATCTTGCCCATAAGGCATGGCTCACATGTATCAAATGATTCAAAATCAAGTGATTCCAAAAGTCCATCAGAATGGAGTTTCTTCATGCGTTTAATGCCAATATGACCTAGACGGCAGTGCCACATGTATGTAGATATATCATTATCAAGTTTAATCCTTTTAGCATCAACATTATGAATATGCGTAATACTACTATCGAGATCCAACAGAAATAAACCATTCAACATAGGTACATGACCATAAAAGATATTATTCATATAAATCGAACAACCATTGTTTTCAGACTTAAATGAATAACCACTTTGCATCAAACACGATCCGGATACAATGTTCATGCTTAGTGCAGGCACCAAATAACAATTATTTAGGTTTATAACTAATCCCGATGGCATATGGAGAGGCAGCGTTCCGACGGCGATCACATCAACTCTTGATCCATTGCCGACCCGCATCGAGACCTCATCCCTTGCTAGTTGTCGCTTGTTCCACAACCCCTGAACCGAGTTACATATATTAGCAACCGATCCCGTATCAAATACCCAGGTGCTACTGCGAGTACTAGTCAAGTACACATCAATAACATGTATATCACATATACCTTTGTTTGCTTGCCGGACTTCTTGTCCGCCAAATACTTGGGGCAGTTGCGCTTCCAATGGCCAGTCCCCTTGCAATAGTAGCACTCGGTGTCAGACTTAGGGCCAGCTCGGGGTTTCTTTTCAGGCGTGGTAACAGACTTGCCACCCTTCTTTCCCTTGTGCTTGCCTTTCTTGAAACCGGTGGTCCTATTGATCATCAACACTTGATGTTCTTTCCTAATCTCCACTTCTGCAGTCTTAAGCATTGACAGAAGCTCGAGAAGAGACTTCTTCATGCCCTGCATATTATAGTTCATCACGAAGCTCTTGTAGCTAGGTGCCAGAGATTGGAGAACATGATGTATGCCTAAGTCAATGGGAATCGTTATTCCGAAGGACACAAGCTTATCGGCGTACCCCGACATTTTGAGTACGTGCTCACTAACGGAGCTGTTTTCCTCCATCATGCAGCTAAAGAACTTTTCTGTAGCATTATAACTCTCTACGGCAACATGGGTATCGAAAATCATTTTCAATTCTCCCATGGTATCAAAGGCATTGCCATTTTCCAAACGTTTTCGAAGTTCTGGCTCTAGCCCATACAGTATGCCGCAATGAACTAAGTTGTGGTCCTCCTGACGAGTTATATAGACGTTCTTTTCCTCGTCAGGCATCGAGAGCTGGTGGGGCCTAGCGCATCTAGCACATATTGCTTTTGTGCAGCAGTGAGGAGAATCCTCAAATTCATAGCCCAGTTGGTGAAGTTGCTACCATTCGCAGCAAGTTTCTCTTTCTCCATGAACACATTGAAATTAAAAGCAGGTGGTGCCATCTACAACAGAATTTGTAAAGTATATTTAGACTAAGTTTATGATAGATTGAGTTCAACTAATCCAAATTACTAATGAACTCCCACTCAAAAACGACATCCCTCATGTCCTTTTGGTGATTACATGAACCAAATCCACTACACCAAGTCCGATCATCACGTGAGTCGGTGTAGCTTCAAAGGCGAGCATCTATATGGGCATCATATCAACTATATGACTCATGCTTAACCTTTCGGTCCGTGTTCCGAGGCCATGTGTGTACATGCTAGGCTCGTCAAGTAAGAACCTTAGTATCTGCGTGTGTAAAACTGTCTTACACCCGTTGTATGAAAGCTTAGAGTTGAAAACACCCGATCATCACGTGATGCCTCAAAACACGATCCACAAAACGGTGCATACTTAAGGAAGAACACATTTTATCTTGATACCTAAATGAGGGATCGTCTTATAATGCTACCAAACACGCCAAACTAGCAGTATAAGATGCTAACATCTAATGTGTGAAGTGAGGTGATATGGTTCATGCATTTGATCTCTATCATTTGCATCGTGGTATGATCTTTATCATTCCTTTGTGTGTAAGGCCAAGGTCTATGGAACTTACACGTTAAGTGAGTTGTAAGAGTATCTATCATACATCTACTTACAACAATACCATATCAAAACACTAGCCCAGCAACGATCTAAACTAGACGCCTCTAATTTATCAATTGCAAGTTTTACGTGGCTTAGGGCTTTTGGAGATAGAACATGTCTAACCTACGAACATGAACCACAACGAGGATAACCAAGTTATTAGCAACTCGTTGTAAATCAGATATTGACTATAGTAGGAGAGACAGACACCCGCCAGCCACTTATGCAAAACAAGTTGCATGTCAGTCGTGGAACCGGTCTCATGTACGATGACATGTAAGGTTGGTACGGGCCGCTTCATCCCACTATGCCACCAATATCCAAAGTACATAGAAGATGCAATAACATGATCGCCCACATATAAACATATGTGTACTACCCGTGCAAAGCACCTACGCATAGATCAGGCTCTGATACCATTGTTGGGTCCGCAACATAGAAAACAAAAAATTTCCTACGGTGTGAACTACACGCCAAGATCTATCTACTAGGTACAAAACAAATGGGTGGACATACATCCATAGAGAACTTACCCTTGAAGACAACGAGCTTTGTTAACGAGTAGGAACTCGTGGTTGATGTAGTCGTGCACTTGCCAATCTCAAGATCGTGAGGAAGTCCGAGCGCCGCAACTCAGCAGCGCATCCGTACTCGCACACACGTTCTAGCCACCGGACAACCTCCACCTCCTCGCTCCAGCGATCCAATGAAGCAAGAACTCCTTCCGCATTTAAATGCCACCGGGAACATGTATCTCGCTAATCTGAGACCATGGGGGAATAATTCTAGAGGGGGAGAGAGATCCTTCACAAGGAGGTGTGTGGATGAAGGAGGGAATGGGTGGCCTTTTATAGGAGAAGGGGGGTACCCCCTCTCTCCATGGCCGGCGCATGGGGGGTGACCCCTCACCTCCCCCATTCATGTGGTGGTAACTCCTCCACATTAAAATGCCTCTTCACATTCCCTTTTAAAGTCTCCACTTTAAATGCATTAAGTTTCTCCAAATTTAATGCTCTCTCATTTAATAAAACCCTTTTATTAAATTTATTCAGATTTTTGTTAATTACTTTAATTAACAAACATTCACATATAGCCCCTTGCTATATTTCAATATCACATGCAGAACCACCTTCTGCAATTTCACCCGAAACAATTTCCGGTTTCTATTGAAACAATTCCTGCGCTTTGCAATTCTTTCGTCTGAAACATATGTGCTCCAAAATGGTGTCCGGTAACTCTTAAGTGTGCCACCCTACGGTTCATGAATAATGCGAGACATGATCGAGACCCTTCTCCGATCAATAATCAGCGATGGGACCTGGAGATCCGTCTTGACTCCTACACACTCAACGATGACTCGTGATCGTGAGAACCTTTAACGCTTGTAACTAAATCCCTTTGTCTCGATATATTACATGTCCGAGATTCGATCATCGGTATCTCCATATCTAGTTTGATCTCAATTCGACATGCACTCTTTCTCGTTCCGTGATATAACATTCTAGTGATCACATCACTTGCTTGCAAGCTATCCTAATGTGATATCACCGAGAGGGCCTAGAGTATATCTATCCGTCATCTGGATTGACAAATTCCACTCTTGATCCATGAGCCTCAACATAACACCTTCGTAGCATTGAACCCATCTTTATAGTCACCCTGTTACAGTGTGACGTTTGATGTTATCAAGATACTCTTCTGGTGTTAGAAATTAACATGATCTCATGGTCTAAGGATAAAGATTACTTCGTATGATGTTATATCAATATAAACACAATGACTTGATCGTAATGCTATACTTCGGATGAATGTTCATCACATCATTCCACCAATGGTGTGACCTTGTTATTAACAACATCCAATGTCCATGATCAGGAAACCTTGATCATCCTGTTAATCAACAAGCTAGTCTATAAGAGAGGCATGACTAGGAACCCTTTTTGTTTATTAAACACACATGTATTGATGTTTCCTATCAATACAATTATAGCATGCAAAATAAACATCTATCATATACAAGGAATACATAATAACAACTTTATTATTGTCTCTCAGGGCATATTTCCTTCAACTTACACCTTAAGTGAGTTGTAAGAGTATCTATCATACATCTACTTACAACAATACCATATCAATACACTAGCCCAGCAACGATCTAAACTATATGCCTCTAATTTATCAATTGCAAGTTTTACGTGGCTTAGGGCTTTCGGAGATAGAACCGGGCTTACCTACGAACATGAACCACAACGAGGATAACCAAGTTATTAGCAACTCGTTGTAAATCAGATATTGACTATAGTAGGAGAGACAGACACCCGCTAGCCACTTATGCAAAACTAGTTGCATGTCGCCGGAACCGGTCTCATGTACGATGACATGTAAGGTTGGTCCGGGCCGCTTCATCCCACTATGCCACCAATATCCAAAGTATACAGAAGATGCAATAACATGATCATCATCGCCCACATATAAACATATGTGTACTACCCGTGCAAAGCACCTACGCATAGATCAGGCTCTGATACCACTATTGGGTCTGCAGCATAGAAAACAAAAAAATTCCTACGATGAGAACTATACGCCAAGATCTATCTACTAGATACAGAGCAACGGGTGGACATACATCCATGGAGAACTTACCCTCGAAGACAACGAGTTTTGTTAACGAGTAGGAACTCGTGGTTGATGTAGTCGTACACTTGCCGATCTCAAGCTCGTGAGGAAGTCCGAGCACCGCAACTCAGCAGCGTATCCGCACTCGCACACACGTTCAAGCCACCGGAAAACCTCCACCTCCTCGCTCCAGCGATCCAGCGGAAGCAACAACTCCTTCCAGACGAAATGCCACCGGGAACATGTATCTCGCTAATCCGAGACCATGGGGGAATAATTCTAGAGGGGGGAGAGATCCTTCACAAGGAGGTGTCTGAATGAAGGAGGGAATGGGTGGCCTTTTATAGGAGGAAGGGGTGCCCCCTCTCTCCATGGCCGGCGCATGGGGGCGGTGACCCCTCACCTCCCCCATTCATGTGGTGGTAACCCCTCCACATTAAAATGCCTCTTCACATTCCCTTTTAAAGTCTCCACTTTAAATGCATTAAATTTCTCCAAATTTAATGCTCTCTCATTTAATAAAACTCTTTTTATTAAATTTATTCAGAATTTTGTTAATTACTTTAATTAACAAACATTCACATATAGCCCCTTGCAATATTTCAATATCACATGCAGAACCACCTTCTGCAATTTCACCCGAAACAATTTCCGGTTTCTATTGAAATAATTCCTGCGCTTTGCAATTCTTTCGTCTGAAACATATGTGCTCCAAAATGGTGTCCAGTAAATCTTAAGTGTGCCACCCTACGGTTCGCGAATAATGCATACATGATCGAGACCCTTCTTCGATCAATAATCAGCCGGACCTGAGATCCGCATCGACTCCTACACATTCAACGATGACTCCTGTGATCGTGAGAACCTTTAACGCTTGTAACTAAATCCCTTTGTCTCTCGATATATTATATGTCCGAGATTCGATCACCGGTATCTCCATACCTAGTTTGATCTCATTACCGACATGCACTCTTTTCTTGTTCCCGTGATATAACATTATAGTGATCACATCACTTGCTTGCAAGCTATCCTAATGTGATATCACCGAGAGGGCCTAGAGTATATCTATCCGTCATCTGGATTGACAAATTCCACTCTTGATCCATGAGCCTCAACATAACACCTTCGTAGTACTGAACCCATATTTATAGTCACCCTGTTACGGTGTGACGTTTGATGTTATCAAGACACTCTTCCGGTGTTAGCAATTAACATGATCTCATGGTCTAAGGATAAAGATTACTTCCTATGATGTTATAGAAATATAAACATAATGACTTGATCGTAATGCTATACTTCGGATGAATGTTCATCACATCATTTCACAAATGTTGTGATCTTGTTATTAACAACATCCAATGTCCATGATCAGGAAACCTTGATCATCTTGTTAATCAACAAGCTAGTCTATAAGAGAGGCATAACTAGGAACCCTTTTTGTTTATTAAACACACATGTATTGATGTTTCCTATCAATACAATTATAGCATGCAAAATAAACATCTATCATATACAAGGAATACATAATAACAACTTTATTATTGCCTCTCAGGGCATATTTCCTTCAGCCGCTTCCCCCAAGTCTAGACCATAGTCCCTTAGCTAGGTCCCGTCCAGGCCCTCTCGGATTGATCGAGCCCTTACCTTGCTCAGGGGGGTCCCCGCAAGGAGGTTCGGTGCGATCTCCTGGACCCTGCGGCCATGAATCCACCTGTCTTGCCAGAACTTAGCTCTCTCCCCATTGCCCAGAGTGTAGCATGTGGCAACATGAAAGATCTCCATAGACTGCCATGGGAGTCCTAGGTCGAACTCCGCCCACGGCCTATCGGGATCAACCCTCTGCAGCCACACCCAATGGAACCTCAAAGCGAAGTTCATCAAGCAGAGGTTGGGAATCCCTAGACTGCCGACATCCTTTGGCGAGCAGACCTTCTCCCACGCCACCAGGCAATGACCACCGTTCGCCTCCCTCCCGCCCCTCCACAAGAATGCCCTAACAATCTTGCAGAAGGCCACCAGCGTCTAAGGGGGAAGATCCAGTGACATAAGAGCATGCACCGGGATGGCCGAAAGCATGGTATTCACTAGAGTGGTCTGCCCGCCCCTGTTCATGAGACCCGCACACCATGGCTGAAGTCTGTTAGCCGCATTATCCACCATGAACTATAGTTGCACCTCCGTCGTCTTGAAGAGGCCCAAAGGAAGGCCCAAGTATTTGCAAGGAAAACTACCGACCTCTCATCCCAGGATACTACAGGCGAGATGAACCTGCTCCAGAGAGCACCATATCGGGTGCACCGAGCACTTTGCCAGGTTGGTGTGCAGGCCCGATGCCCCACCAAAGTCCGACACAATCACCGCACATGTGTGCAGATCTAGGGGCGTGGGTCGCACAAAGATGATGACATCATCCGCGTCCATGGAAGTACAGTGATGGAGTCTACCGGCCGCCATCTCCGATAGGAGGCCCTTGGTCGTTGCCTGCTCAAAGAGCCTATATAACATGTCCATCACCACGTCAAAAAGGAGCGAGGAGAGTGGGTCTCCCTGCCTCAGCCCCCTCTGGTTATAGATAACCACTCTAGGGGAGCCGTTCACTAGGACCCGTGTCAAAGCCGAACTCAACAGTCCACAGATCATGACGATCCATCTCTCCCCAAAACCGAGTCTGGCTAGGACCTCGAGCAGGAAGGCCCAATCCACAGTGTCAAACGCCTTGGTGATGTCCAGCTTCAGCATCATCGTCGCCTTTTTGAGCCGCTGAAGCTTCTTGGCCATGGCTTGCACAAGCTGGAAGTTGTCATGGATGCAATGACCCCTGATGAAAGCACTCTGATGGGGGCCCACTAGCCGAGGCATCCTGGGCGCCAGGCGAGCCGGCAGTACCTTAGCCACTAGCTTCGCCACACTATGGATTAGCCTGATGGGGCGAAAGTCCTTGACTTCCACCACATCCGCATGCTTCAGAAGTAAGGTGATCAACGCCTGGTTCGTCGTGTGCAAACCCCGCGCGTCCCCTTCGCATAGCGACTGGAAGGCCGCCAGTACATCAGCCTTGATGATTTGCCAACAAGAGATGTAGAATCTGCCTGTGAAGCCATCAGGCCCCGGGGCCTTGTCTAATTCCTGGTTCTGGATGACACCTCAAACCTCCTCTTCCGAGAACGGAACCTCGAGCTCAGAGAGGTCGTGCTGCACCAGCCCCAAGAAGTCCAAGTCCAGGGCCGATTCTCGCTCCGGGCAAGAGCCCAGCAGTTGCTCATAGAAGGAGTACACAGCCTCGGTCTTGCCCTGCTGGTCCGCCACCAACACCCCCTCAACCTTGAGGTGGGCAATAAATTTCTTCCATCTCCGGTGGTTAGCTTGGAGGTGAAAGAGTTTGGTGCAAGCATCCCCCTCGCTAAGCCACAAAACCCTAGAATTTTGTCGAGCAATCATCCTCTCAAGTGAGGCTAGACCCAACAACTTCTTCTTGAGAAGCCTTCGAAAGGCCCGCTCGCTAGCAGAGAGGTCCCTCGACTCCATAGCCACATCCATCCTCAAGATCAACTCATTGGCCAACAGAATTGTCTCTTGTTGTTGCCGACGATTCTATCACTCTAGCTGGTCAAGGCCTTCGCCGTGGCCTTGAGTTTAGCCGCAAGCCTCAAACACGGGTTAGCAACCTCCACCGCTAAAGCCCAAGCATTCTCAACGGTCTCCATGAATGCATCCACTTTGGGCCAGAAAGCCTCGAAACGGAAGCGCTTGCCGGTTTCGAGTTGGGCGTTGAGATTGACAAGAAGCGGGCAGTGATCAGAATTCGAAGAGCCCATCACCGAGAGGAAGGAGGAAGGGTACCTCATCTCCCAGTCAATAGTCGTAAAGACCCTATCCAGGTGCTCCATCGTGGAATGGGCCCTCACGTTCGACCACGTGTAGCAACGACCATTGAGGTAGAGCTCCTTGAGCTCCAGGGAGGCCAGAGTCCTCCTGAACTTAGCCATCATGCACCGGTTAAGGTTGTAAGAGTGCTTGTCCACCGTGTTGACAATAAGGTTGAAGTCGCCAGCAATCAGCCATGGGCCTGGATGGAGCACCCTCACCTCCACAAGTTCCTGCAGGAACATCCGTTTGGCAGCATCCCCTTGGGGGCCATAGACCCCGGTGAACCACCATCCTCCTAACCCTGGGGACTCAACCCACGTCGTGATGGCATTGGTGGATATGTGGGGGTTAGACAGGACAACCATTGTTGACTTCTAGGCGAGAAGCACCCCACCATGCGTGCCCTCTGCAGAGAGGAAGAAAAACTCATCGAACTGCCTCCGAAGGCAACGATCCACAGTAGCCCGGGAAACCACCTGAAGTTTGGTTTCCTGCAAGCACACCACACTAGCTCCCGATAGCGAAACCACCTGGTAAATTGCGTCACACCGAGATAATTGGTTCAAGCCTCTTACATTCCACACCAGGAGAGAGAGGAGGTCTGACATTATTATTATTACAGACAGACACAAAGCAACCAGCCAAACAGGCAATCTCTAGACCACAATGGCCTCCACACTGTCCTCATCGAACGGCAGCGCCTCAGGCGTCCAACCAAAGAGGGCGAGGCAAGCTGAGAGGCTCTCCTGCGTCAGGGGCTCATCGAAGAACTTGAGATATGCCTGTAGGGCCTCATCCCCGATCACTTCACCCTCCCGGGCAATGCCAAGCTACACCATTAGAGCCTTCTGCTGCTATGAGACCGGTGTGCCCGACGCGAACATGCCAGCTACCCGACGACTGCGTTGCAACACCACCGACGGGACACGCTTGCACCGGGGCCTCCTGGGAGCTGGGCGCGGAAGCAAGGCCTGTTTATGCGCCCGACATCGCTCTTGGAAGCTGGCGAGCCGCTCGCTATCTCTAGTCGAAGTAGCGCCAGCCCCGGTCCTTCCCGCGCCTGACGAGCCCCTGGGTGGACTCGCCCTAGCCGGATTAGGTGTATCCCGCCAGGTGCCGCCAGTGGTGTCCTCCTCCCCTTGGGCTCAAACTGGAGGAGGAAGGAGATCCTCCACTGCCTCCTTCTCCGGATGAAGGTCGCCAAAACGCTCATGTCCTTGTTTCTCCAGGGCCGCAGAAGTCCTTGACGAAAGGGCCACCTCCACCATAGGCTCTCTCCTTGATCCACCAGGGATCCCGTGGCTCGTCCCCACACCCCAGCTCCCGCTCCCTCCTGCAGGCGAGGCCCACGAAGCTGTTGAGCCAAACGATAGCCCACAACCCAAAGGGGTGCTTGGGCCCATTTCACTCAGCGACGCAGTCCCAGGAATTTGGAATGAAGCAGAGCCCTGATGGCGGGAAAGCTCCCGCCCAGCCACTCTCCCTGCCCGGGACCCACAGGACTCTTGAGGGCTCGATCGCCGCTTGGCGGGCAAAAGGTGAGCTGCTTTTTGGACCGGCCCCACAGCACCTTCCTCGCAGCTTTTGCTGCCTTGGACCATTGTGGCTTCCATGCTAGCACCCAGCACGTCCCAGGTGGGCCCAGTCTGACGTGGCCATGGGGGAACCACCGCCGTCTGGCCCAGCGCGATGCGCCACTCCTATCCACCCCTCCAGGGACGGGCTACTCCGGCTTGTCGCCATCCAACCTCCCGCGCGAACATGCGAAGCTTGCCTGCCGAAGCCTATGGCAGGAGGGGCCAGCACCGAGATCGCCGCCAAAGCCATCTCTGCCCCCACCACCATCGTCAGAGTCACCGCCTCCGCCACCCAACGACAAACGGTCCATGGAGGCCGCCGTATCTTCTACGCGGACCAGGTGCACGACGGCATTGAACTCCAACAGCGCAACCTCCTCCGGAATCAGAGCTTCTACCGGCAGGAGCAGATCATCTTCTTCCTCTCCAAACTCCAGAGGCTCGGCAAGCCAAAGCTGCTCCAAGCGTGGGATCAGCGCAGGATCATCCGTCCATGCCGTGACCCGGAAGTTGCCGAGGTCCGAGCATCTCATTGTCTCCATGCCCAAACGCTCCACCCACGCAGATGTCTCGAGCACTGCCTTGGTCGTTTCCATGCTCCACGAGATCGGCGGGATGCCAACCATCTCGAGGTGGATGCTAAACCGGAAGATGCGCCTCGTCGCCTGCAGCTGCCGGTTCCAAGGACCGAAACACAGCGAGAATTCCTAGCCGTCGAAGGGCCCAGGGTCCACCACTAGGTCACGCATCACACGGGAGTCAAACACAAGAAGCAAGTCAGCCGGCCAGAAGCGATGCACCGACAAGTGCCCGTCCAACTCCGAGAAGCGCGCCACCAATGCCGCCCATGCGCGCTCGCAGCCCACTGATCGCCTGGTAGCAAACACATAGGACACCAAGCTCCACCTCAACGCCCTCTCCGCGTCATCGACCTCTGCCGTGCGGTAAAGGATGCACCTTTCACGCTCAGGATGCGCCGCGACCGCCTCAGCCAACCGCGAGCCCAGCCAGGCCTCAGGGGGTGCAGGGGCGCGGTCACCCGCTGCGGGCGAGGATGGAGGGAGCACCATCCCCAAGAGGGCCAAGACACTCGTGTGCTAGGCGCCTCCCTCTAGCATGCGGCGGCACATAGGGCGACCTCGCCACTAGGGGCTAGCGGGCGAGCACACCAGGCTACAGGGCCAGTGCCTCCTCGAGCCCCACCTCAATCTCCACACACCTACCCTGCCGCTCAAGCGCCTGCCTTCGCGGCGGTGACACACTCCTCTCCCCACGGCCATCAAGCCGCTCACTCACATGCACCCGCGGCAGTGAGGGGATCACCTCGACATGGCTGCCAAGCCGCTCATGCACCGGCACCCACGGCGGAGTCGGCTCGCGTCGTGCTCCGCCCGCCTGATGCCCCAGGTCACGCGCCGCGCCCCTGCCGGTCCCCACCCCTCGCTGGAAATGCAGGGGGCATTGCCGTGCGACATGGTGCATATTAGTATTTCAACATTGTTTAGAAAAAGAGCTTCCATATTTGGAGTTATTTTAAAAGCTCCAATCGATAATAATGGCTTTAATTTTGTCATACGATATATGACGTACCATGTATGAATTTGCATGGCTTTCAAACCAGGTGACCAAGTGATACGTTGCTAACGTATCCATAATTTTTGATGTTCCATGCTTGGTTTTATCTACTTTCTTGTGTTCTTTTCCAACTTTGGAGTACTTTCTATACACTTTCTTGGACTAACCTATTAACAAGAGCCACAGTGCCAGCTGCCTATTTTCTGTTGTTTTTGGTTCTAGGAAAGTCAGAAAATGAATATTCTCGGAATTGGACAGGACAAAAGCCAAAGTCAGTTTTTCACCGAGGGACACCTTGAGCTAGAATACGAGACGGAGAGGGGCCAGGAGCCCGCCACACCACCTGGCCGTGCGACCCAACCTGGCCCGTGCCAGGGGGTGGTCTGGCTGCCCTAGGCACCCCCTCGGCCTCCCCTTTCACCTATAAGATGCCTCCAATACAGAAACCCTAAGTACCCGATCAAAATTCCACGAAAGAGTTTGTAGCCACCATCATCTCCATCCCTAGATTGGGAGGGATATTAAGCTCTTCCTGGCACCCTGCCAGAGGGGAGAATTCACCCTGGAGGCCTTCTTCATCATCATGGAAGCCTCTGGTGTGATGCGTGAGTAGTTCATCTCTGGACTACGGGTCCATGTGCTATCATGTTTAGATCTTTTGAGCTCCATTCATGTTTAGATCTTGTGAGCTCCATTCATGATCAAGATCATCTATTTGTAATCCTACATGTTGTGTTTGCGGGAATCTGATGGATATTGAGATGCTATTTCAGATTGATTATTGATTCTATCATGTCTTTGTTATTTGTGATCTTGCATGTTTTCCGTTGTTAGTAGCTATCTTGGCCAAGTAGATGCTAGCAACTCCAAGAGTTAGTATTTATGCTCGATAGTGGGTTCATGCCTCTAGTAATCTAGGAAGTGACAGAAATCTCTAAGGTACTAGATGTGTTGTTGCTACTAGGGAGAAAACAACAATCCTTTGTTCATAGAACAATCATATTATTTACTTTACACGCAATGCGTAATGCAATTATCCGTTGCTTGCAACTTAATACTGGAGGGGGTTCGGATGATAACCTGAAGGTGGACTATTAGTCATAGATGCAGTTGGATTACGGTCTATGTATAATGTTGTAATGCCCAATCAAGTCTCAAAGGAGTCAATGAGTAGTATATGCATGATTGCTTTCTCGATGTTTGTCAATTGCCCCGCTGTAATTTGTTCACCCAACATGTCATCTATCTTAAGGAGAGCCACCACTAGTGAACTATGGACCCCGGTCCTTTCTTTTACTATCAATCTACAATCAACTATTTACTATTTTCTGTTTACTTTCTGCAAACTATTACTTTCTTCCACTCGATATGTTTAATCCTTTGTTTTTAGCAAAACCGGTGAGATTGATAACCTCATCGCAAGTTGGGGGCAAAGTTCTGTGGTTGTGTTGTGAAGGTCTCCACGTTACTGCTGGCACCGGTAGTGCGCCCTGCCAAAGTTCAGCTAGCAACACCTTTGAGGTGTTTCCTTGCTCCTACTGGTTCGATCAAATCTTGGTTTCATAACTGAGGGAAAACTTGCTGCTGTGCTCATCATACCTTCCTCTTGGGGTTCCCCCACGGGCTCGATATACTTTGGGCTTAACAACCGAGTTTCTGGCACCGTTGCCGGGGAGTCAAGGACATCTTCACAAGGGGAGTCCCTCATAACCAATCTCTTTACTTTGTTATTTTTGTTTTACTTAGTTTACTTTTGCTTAGTTTGCTTTCTTTATCAAAAACACACAAAATTTTTGTTCCTACTATAGTTGGTATTTTTGTTGGTCTGTTATTGTCTTGCTTTATCATCCTTACTATCAATGGTTGGTTTCTTTGAAACTGAATCTAATTGGCAAGGTGGGTTCACGAAAGAACAAAAATATTATTATAAGGAACACCGCTTGTCACAAAAAGGGAAACTCTTATGGGAACGAATTGATAAATTGAATACCATTGCTATAAACGTGTGCTCTACTTATAATGTTACTTATTGCGTTGATAAATCTTGTTGCGGTAGGAGGTATAAACACCTCCCTTTTCAATGTGAGTATAATCATAATGTTACCATACCTTCTTATGTAAAAGGAAATTATGACTTTTATGATGTGGAACAAATTGAAGAATTTATTGCTTGGAAGGGTGCATTTGAACTTGCCAGTTTGCTTGAAAATACTGATGATGCACCTTATAAATATGAGGTTTATGATATACTCAAATTTTGCTTTGATAATTACAAGGGAGAAAATTTCTATATTCTTGAATATCTTAATAGATGCTCTGCACCAATGGAAGAGACTAATGCCTTGAAGGAGCCTATGGAAGAAGAAATTGCTGAAACTGGAAGCTCATTGGATGAAAAAGAGGAGGAGAGTGATGATCAAGAGGAGGAATAATGGATCTACCCATCCCTACCTTCTAATGAGAGTAACTCTTTACCCCTTACATTATTTGGTTGTCCCCCATGCTTACCAAAGGAGGACGAATGTCATGTTCCTGTGGATTCTTTTGAAAAGTTTTATAATAAAGCTCTATATGATGGTCCTATATTGTTTGATAATATTAATTGTACTACTATTGAAAATGAGATTGATCAGTCATCTTGTTATAAAATTGTTAAAAGTGGGTTTGAAGGTTTTAATCCCATAATTTTTGAGCTTGATAAAAATTATGTGTTTGTAGATCATGAAAAGCATGCTTTATGTGATAGTTATATTGTTGAGTTTATTCATGAGGCTACTAAAAATTATTATGAGAGAGGAAAATATTGTAGAAGTTTTCATGGTATTGAAACACCTCTCTATGTGTTGAAAGTTTTGAAGTTACTCTTGTTTTATCTTCCTATGCCTGCCACTTTGTTCTTTGCGAATTTATTTGCATACAAAATTCCTATGCATAGGAAGTGGGTTAGACTTAAATGTGTTCTGAATTTGCTTCTTGATGCTCTCTTTTACTTCAATTCATATTTCTTATGTGAGCATATTCTCAAACTAGCATGCCTAACTTAAAGGCGTTAAAGAAAAGTACATATTGGGAGATAACCCAAAAGTTTTAGATGAGTCTTGGAAGTTATTGCTTCATTAATAACCTCTCCTTATCCTTTTTATTTGATTTTTGTGCCAAGAATAACCTCTAATGAGTGAGAAGTAATGATTGGGAAAGTTGCTATCCCGAAACAGATTTCTTTGCTTCACCGTAAAAATTCGTGTAAAATCTCTGTACATCCTTTTGAGGCGTGAGTGTTTGTGTTTCTGCCCCCGGTTGTTATCTAACTTTCATTAGTTCAACACTTTTTTATTTGAGCAACAGAAGGTCTTCGAAAAAATTCGTCTTTACCTGTTGGTCTGTTTTGACAGATTTCTGCCATTATTTGCATTTGCTTCTTGTTGGTTCCTTTTTGAGTTCTTTTGGGGAATTGAGCTTTTTGAGGGAAGTGCTACAGTATCTTGTGTTTTAATGGAAGTTTTATTGGTGTTGGAACTGAACCTAAAGACTTATTATCTTGAGTGCACTAATGTTGCTAATAAAGATTGTGTGAAGTTTTGTATGAAGGAAAAATTTCAGGTGTATGGAAGGAATGAGTAATGAGATGAAGGATGGACTAAAGCTCAAGCTTGGGGATGCCACGCGTGTCACCCCAAGAAATATCCAAGAAGTACAAGCGTCAAAGCTTGGGGATGCCCAAGGCATCCCCTTCTTCATCAATAAAAATTCCAGGTTTCTTCCTAACACTTTATTTTTATTGTTTCATGCATAGTTGTGTTGTTCTTGGAGCGTCTTCTTTCTTGTTTTCGTTTTGGTTTTTCGTTTGCTTTGTTTTCTTAGTTTGCTGAATAAATTGGTTGGACCCCCTCTTTCATGCATATGTTTTCAAATAGTTTGGTTTGGATTGGAAAAGAGTAGGAAAAGTTCATGCTTAAGTGGTAAAGAGAGCTTGTTATTGACTGTGGCCTATGCTTTGTCATGCCATGCTTGATATTGTTTTGGCTTATTCTTAGCATTCTTTGCTTTAGCATGACTTGTTATAAACAATTGAGATTGCTTAATGTGCCTTTGAAGAATCATGCACTGTTTTAGCATATTAAAGCATAGTATTGTGGTATTCTCCTTTGATGCTTTATTTGGGTTAACTTGGCTCATGCTCACACCATGTTATGACTATCCCAAGTCACCATAGCCTTTATGATCCTTTAGTTTTCAACTTGTAGTATCACTTTATTCTTTGATTAATGATGTTTTGTTGCTCTGCATGATTATGGCCATTGTTGCTCTCTTAGTTGGTCGCTCCCAGTCTTTTGCTAGCCTCCATAACCAAGTATGAGTTCCACTCATGCATCCAATTCCTAAAACCAAGTTATTCCAAAGAGTCCACCATACCTACCTATTAGCATATGCTATTCCAAGTATATTCATGTTTTTATCTACCTTCCGAATTAAACTTGTTATGAGAAAACTAGTGATTAAGGCTCTCACGAACTTGATGGCACACTTTACTTTTCTTGCCCTTAATAAACTTGAACCATTGTGTCGTCTATGTTGTATATGCTTGCACTTATATGTTGGGGATTAGCAGAACCATGTTTTCCGCTTTCAACATTGCACTTGTACTTTGTACCTAGTTGATATCATGCTCTTTTGTCTATGGATGTCGTCAGTGAAATGAAAGGGGAGCTTCTAAGTCCATGGAGTTATGTATGTGTGTTAGAGAAATGCCTGGGCCACTGGTCTAATCCATGCCATCATGGTGGAAACCTGCAGCATAACCATAATGAGATGTCTATGAAGCATTCTTCTTATAAAAAAGAGTCAGATATTGAGAAAAAAGAGAAAAAGGGAAAAAAAGAGATATGAGAAAAGAGGAAAGAGAGAAAAAAGCACCATATTCCCATGGTAAATAAGAAGATTGCTGAGATGCTCGTTGTTTGCTTGCCTTGTCATTTTGATATGGGGATTCTTCCGTATCATCGGGCAAGGGGTACCCCGTTGGTGGTTCTCTATGATACACATGTACTTACTATGACAAGAACTTACCAGTAACTAAACTTGAGTAGCATGAGGAGCGGCCATCGTATTCAAGGGACATGAGATTTCCAACTTATACTTCGTCAAGCATATACACCATAGTTTGTTCACTTTAACCTTAATCACTTCAAGATGCTTATGATAGGGGCAATGAGAGCTAAAAGCTAAAAAGTACCATAATTTTTGGAAGATCTTTATGAGACTTGAATCCCTACTTCCTTCTATGAAGGCCTTTCTTTTACTTTTATGTTGAGTCTCCACCTTCTATCTTTATGCACCTACTTTGAGAGCATAGCGTCCATTCTTAGTTCTATGTGCATTGTCCCAAGACTTGTTGATTGATCATATCTTTGATATTGCTTGTTTTAAACTATTTGTATCTAGTCACTCTTATGAACTTTGAAGGTGTCCTATGCATTTATGTTTGCTACTCTATGAGGGACAAGCTGAATGCCACTATGCTGTGTTTTCTTTATATGAAACAAACAAACGTCTTGCAAAGCATTATTATTCACGAATCTTTTGTTTGTGCCTTTTCATGTTGCAACATAGTTGCTATGTCTTATTGTTAAAACTTTGTCTTTCATGCTATGTTGAAGTACTATGATCCCGGCTATCAATGTTTTACAAATACTTTGATCAAGTTTATGATGGTGCATGTCACCTCAAAAATTATTCTTTCTTTTTATCACTTACTTACTCGAGGACGAGCAGGAGTTAAGCTTGGGGATGTTGATACGTTGCTAACGTATCCATAATTTTTGATGTTCCATGCTTGGTTTTATCTACTTTCTTGTGTTTTGTTCCAACTTTGGAGTACTTTCTATACACTTTCTTGGACTAACCTATTAACAAGAACCACAGTGCCAGCTGCCTGTTTTCTGCTGTTTTTGGTTCCAGGAAAGTCAGAAAATGAATATTCTTGGAATTGGACGGGACAAAGGCCAAAGTCAGTTTTTCACCGAGGAACACTCGGAGCCATAATACGTGACGGAGAGGGGCCAGGGGTCCGCCACACCACCTGGCCACGCGGCCCAGCCTGGCCCGCGCCAGGGGGTGGTCTGGCCGCCCTAGGCACCCCCTCGGCCACCCCTTTCGCCTATAAGATGCCTCCGATACAGAAACCCTAAGTACCCGATCAAAATTCCACGAAAGAGTCTATAGCCGCCGTCATCTCCATCCCAAGATCGGGAGGGATCTGAAGCTCTTCCCGGCACACTGCCGGAGGGGAGAATTCACCCTGGAGGCCTTCATCATCATCATCATGCAAGCCTGCGGTGTGATGCGTGAGTAGTTCATCTCTAGACTATGGGTCCATGTAGTAGCTAGATGGCTGGTTCTCCTCCTTTGTGCTATCATGTTTAGATCTTGTGAGCTCCGTTCATGATCAAGATCATCTATTTGTAATCCTACATGTTGTGTTTTCTATTATCCAATGGATATTGTTATGCTATTTCAGATTGATTATTGATTCTATAATGTCTTTGTTATTTGTGATCTTGCATGCTTTCTGTTGTTAGTAGCTATCTTGGCCAAGTAGATGCTAGCAACTCCAAGAGTTAGTATTTATGCTCGATAGTGGGTTCATGCCTCTAGTAATTTGGGGAAGTGACAGAAATCTCTAAGGTACTAGATGTGTTGTTGCTACTAGGGAGAAAACAACAATCCTTTGTTCATAGAACAATCGTATTGTTTACTTTACACGCAATGCATAATGCAATTATCCGTTGCTTGCAACTTAATACTAGAGGGGGTTCGGATGATAACCTGAAGGTGGATTATTAGTCATAGATGCAGTTGGATTACGGTCTATGTATAATGTTGTAATGCCCAATCAAGTCTCAAAGGAGTCAAGATGAGTAGTATATGCATGATTCTTTCTCGATGTTTGTCAATTGCCCCGCTGTAATTTGTTCACCCAACATGTCATCTATCTTAAGGAGAGACACCACTAGTGAACTATGGACCCCGGTCCTTTCTTTTACTATCAATCTACAATCAACTTTTTAATGTTTTCTGTTTACTTTCTGCAAACTATTACTTTCTTCCACTCAATATGTTTAATCCTTTGTTTTTAGCAAAACCAGTGAGATTGACAACCTCATCGCAAGTTGGGGGCAAAGTTCTATGGTTGTGTTGTGTAGGTCTCCACGTTGCTGCCGGCACCGGTAGTGCACCCTGCCAAAGTTCAGCTAGCAACACCTTTGAGGTGTTTCCTTGCTCCTACTGGTTCGATTAAACCTTGGTTTCATAACTTAGGGAAAATTTACTGTTGTGCTCATCATACCTTCCTCTTGGGGTTCCCCAACGGGCTCGATATACTTTGGGCTTAGCACCAAGGTCATATCCATATCTTTGTTATAGTGTATAACAACATGTTTGTATTTGGTAGATTGGTCCGTATTATTGGCATTTAAAATATTATTTACAAAGGAAGCTTCTGAATTTGAAGTTATTTTCAATTTTTCAAGCAACGACATTGGTTTTTGTCATGAAGAAACTACAAATAAGTATGGCTCAAAATCTCATTGCCCTAGTTTCTACACAAGATATATATAGCCTGGGGTTTAGGGTTCATGTTTTTTGGGTTAAGGATTTAGGGGTTTAGGGTTTATGGTATATGATTTAGGATTTTAGGGTTTAGGGCTTAGGAGTTTAAGGGTTGTATTTAGGGTTTAGGGTTTTCTTGGTTTAAGGGTTTATGAATTTTCAATAATAATGTTCAAGCTTTATATATATGTGTGCTTATATATATTCGTGGAATATACTGGTGTTATCGCAATTTAATGAAAGTATCTCGGATTTTGATCTATAAGTGCATCATACCTGCTTGGTAAGGGGTTAAGGGGATGAGAGTTTAGGGTTTATGGTTTGGGGGGTTTAGGTGTTTAGGGTTTAGGTTTTTTGGGAATTTTTGATAATGTTCAAGCTGCTTTATATATGCTTATATTCATGGAATTGAATGGCGTTAGCACAATTTGAGGAAAGTTTATCTGAAATTTTGATCTACAAGTACATGTGATACCTCATTTGCCAATGTCTTTTAGGTGGGGTTGAGGGTTTAGGGTTTTAGGGTTTAGGGTTAAGGGCATTTTTGATAATGTTTAAACTTTATTGTTATATTCGTGGAATAGAATGGCATTACCGCAATTTAACGGAAGATCGAATCTCAGATTTTGATCTATAAGTCCATGGTACCTGCTTTGTTAGGGTTTATATGGGTCAAGGGTTTTACGGTTTAGGTTTTATGGACTGAATAGGGTTTAGGGGGTTTATCGAATTTTCAATAATACTCAAGCTTTATGATTATATTCGTCGAATAGAATATGGCGTTACCTAACTTATTGAAAGTATCTCAAAATTTGATCTATAAGTGCATGATACCTAATTGGTTAGGGTTTATGGGTTGAGGGTTTGGGGTTTTAGGTTTTGGTTTTATTAGGGGTTGTTTAGGGTTTAGGGTATTTTCAATAATGCTCAAGATTTATGCTTATATTCATCGAATAGAATGGAGTTACCAGTTTAATGAAAATATATCAATTTTTGATCGATAAGTGCATGCTACGTGTTTGGTAAGGATTTAGGGTTTAGTGTTTAGAATTTAGGGTTTCGGGAATTTTAAATAATGTTCAAGATTTATGCTTATATTCGTGGAATAGAATGGCGTTACCGAAATTTAATGGAAGTATCTCGAATTTTGATATATATAAGTGCATGGTACCTGCTTGGTTAGGGTTTATGGGTCGAGGGTTTTATGGGTTGTTTCCGGTTTAGGGTTTAGAGAATTTTTGGTAATGCTCAGGATTTATGCTTATATTTGTCTAATAGAATGGCGTTACCTGATTTAATGAAAGTATCTCACATTTTGATCTGCCAGTGCATGACACACCTTCTTGGTTAGGGTTTTTGGGCTGAGGGTTTTTGGGTTTAGGGAATTTTTGATAATGCTCAGGATTTATGCTTATATTTGTCAAATAGAATGGTGTTACCCAATTTAACGAAAGTATCTCAAATTTTTATCTATAAGTGCAAGCCACATGCTTGGTCAAGTTTTGGGGTATAGGGGTTTAGGGTTTATTTGGGTTTTAGAAGTTTAGCTAGGGATTAGGTTTTCAGGAATTTTCAATAATGTTCAAGCTTTATGCTTATATTCGTGGAATAGAATGGTGTTACCCAATTAAATGAAAGTATCTCAATTTTTGGTCTATAGTTGCACGATACCTGCTTGGTCAGGGTTTAGGGGTTTAGATTTTATGGTTTAGGATTCCATGAATTCTCAATAATATTTTCAAACTTTATGGTTATATATATTCGTGGAACAAAATGGTGTTACTACAATTTAATGAAAGTATCTCAAAAATTGATCTACAAGTTGATGATACCCTGCTTGGTCATGTTTTTTGTTAAATAAAATTGAAGGTACCCAAGTACTAAAATAAGAGAGAAACACGAAGAGTTCCTTGAGATTTAGGCGTTGTTTGTTTGGACTCTAATTCTGGCTTTTGATTTTTGGCTTATAAAGCTACGAACGTGTTTTTGGCTTTGTTTTTTAGCTTTTACTCTGACATAGTGGAATGATAGTATAAGCTAGGTTGGACGATTTTAATGATTTTATCTTGGTTTAGCGAAAAATCTTCGAATTTTGAACAACAAGCGATGGGAATCTCTACTTCCCGTAATTCTGGCTCACTAACATGTGGGTCACTTGCATAGTGGGTCCAAAAAGTCAGTGTAGGTCAGAGTGGGTGGGTAGGTAAATATTGAAGAAGGGCTAGGAAACGTCGATGGGGTGATGCACTTGGGAGAACACAAATTTACCACCTATATCCCTCTGTTATTGCAGTGCTCCCTTAGATTCTTGTTTCCGGAGCAGGGATAGAAGAGGAATTTTGCATTCTAGAAAGAGGTGAAGCATGTTTGGATGGATGTGCGGGATATTTTAATGGATGGGTGTGATGTTTGGGCGCCGTACCAAAGTTTGAGGTCAAAGCTTCTAGCATACGCTACTCTTGCGTGGGGCCTCCCAGACGCGCTGTCACCGTCTAGGCCAACACGCCAGCGAGAGTTGCTTCCTAGCATTTAAACGAGTTTCTAGGCATTTGCTGAAATTTTCAAACAATTTAAGGCTTTCAAGAAGATGACCATCGTCCAAAAAAAGGTGACCAAGGTAATGGAAATAGTTTATGATGACGTGTCCGTATTTGGTAGATCGGTGCATCTTTGCAAATCAACCAATATGTCTGGTTCCAAATTTGAAGTTCGTTTTCAAATTTCCAAGTAACAACAAAACGTGTTTTGTTGTGAAGCAACTACAAAGATGATGGCTCAAAATGCCACAACCCCCCTTTTTCACACAATGTATAATGCCCTTTCAAGCTTCTAGGCTAAATTTGTGCAATAAAATAATTTTTGGGGTTGGATGTTTGATTGGATGGGCGGGATGTTTGAATGGGTGTGCGGGATATTTCGACGCTCTACTGAAATTTTGAAGTTGAAGCTTCTAAGGTACGCTACTCCCACTTGGGATGTTGTCCCCGTCAGATGGACCCACAGGCCTGTATGCTTTCCAGCATTTAATGAGTTGATAGACATATGCCGAAATTAATGAACATTAATTCAAGGCTTTCAAACAAGAGGAGCAAGGTCACAGCCATAGTTTCTGTACCTTTTTCATGTTTTGTACTACTTCGTACATTGAAGCATCTTCACCAATCAAACTTACAAACGTGTCCATATTTGGTAGATCGGTGCATCTTGGCATTTCAAGCAATTGTTTACAAAGGAGATTCTAGATTTGATGGATAATGCCCTACTTTCACGAGTTTCCAAGGTTCCTAGCTTAAGATGCTGAAATTAAATAACTTTTTGACATAAAGCCATTCGTTCGCAAAGTGCAATGCTATCTGCATTAGTTTCCATGGTAAAACATAAACTTATATTTTGACAAGTTTTGGATCAATTTTGATCTATGGTGACTGGCAGGTGGGCCACGTATATGGTGGTGCCCAAAGCAGGGTAGGTTAGCTTCTGCACCCCTTCACGTTGTGTATTAACTTCCACCCTCTGCCGCCTAGGCCCTCACCCCCTTCCCCACAAAACAGATGCGCTTACGGCCACTCCTCATCACCAACTTGCGCGAAGAAGCTTTCCCCTACTCGTTGGTCTTCTTGAGACGCACCGGTGGGCACGTCGATCCCATGGTAGTCCTTCTATCTCTAGCTCGATCTGATTGGCATTTTATTTCCCTTTCAAATATGTAGTTTAATTTGTCCTCAGTCTGCATGGTCATAGTTTATTCTGCACTGGATCTGTGTTCCTAAATACCTTCGGTGATTTTTGCTATCAATATGTTTGCTGAAACGCATAGGCATATATAGTTTTTGTACTCCATCTATATGTTTCCTACTTTTCTTTTAATAATAACCAACCTTGTATGTCATAATTGAACAGATGGGCAGATTTTGGATAGAGATTGCTCCATTAGGCAACGCTAAACGTATCCTTGATGTTCTACGATTTATGGGATTTGTTAGAGCTTATTGTGACAACTCAAAAGTACATTGCCCCTGCCGGTTGTGTGCAAATCGTAGGGTGCTGCCTCAAAGTATAGTGGAAGACCATATTTTTACATTTGGGATGCTAAACACATATGTTAATTAGATGGGTATTTCATGGTGAACCATATGATCCTCCATATGAACCGGGGGAAGCACATCTTTATCATCAAGATCAAGTAGGGGAAGCAGATGTTGATCAACTAGATCAACTGACAGAGGCAGCTCCTAAGCATCTAGATCAACTTGGAGAATGGGGAGGAGAGAAAAAGCGCAAGCTGCATAAAACGGTTTTCATTTCTAGTACTACCGCTATCCCAGATGACAAAGTATATTTGTAGAACGACAAATGTTCAGGTTGTCTGTCTTTGATGTTTCTCTATAAATGTATATGTTAATCTACTAATCATAGAAGAAGACGACCGAAGAGGACTTTGATGGTAATGACGATGACCTGTTCATTGATGAGCCTGCACCAGAGGCTGTGGATCGGGTACACTTCTTCTAGATGGATTTGATGCAGGGCTACTGATCATCAGGGGTGTACTTTTGGTGCCGTGTGGGTAGTCTCATGACCACAAGCCTAGCTGCAAAACTCTTGGGGTGTAGAGCTATCCCATGATTGGTTCGGTATTGTCGTACTTCTGTAATATGGAGCTACCTTATTATGATTTCTAGGCCTTTGTTAGCAAAACTGTAATTGGAAACTATTCTGTATATTAGTATATAGTATATGTGTGTTTGTGTGTGTTTCTAGTCTGAAGTCCGATCTTATCATTTTATCAGTTCCTAAACTTTTTTTGAGGCCCCAGCGCCGGTGCCCTATGCTGCAACTACCATCATCCTGTCCACTGCTCCGGGAGACGAATCAGCAAAAGTATAATAAGCTCGGATCAATTTGATTCGAACAGGGGTGATTTTCTCTTTCCTTGGAGAGGAACCCGGGAGAACTAGTACTAGTACCAAGGGAAGGAGGTTGGCTCGGTCAATTATCTCACCCACTTGATGTGGGACCTGCTTTAACTCACCCCTGACATGGGCCCCGCTTGAAACAGTTGTAGGCCACCACGTGATAGCTGGGAGCAAAAATTCAGGATTCTCTTCCGGCAAAATGTTCCCGCCACTGCCACTTAAAAATACTTACTATAGAAAAAAGTGTACTGCCTAGCCTACTACTACTAGTACTACTACTCCCGTGCCCATGCCTTTCTACCGACGACAAGACAAGAAACCATCACTTGCTAGCTCCCATCCCACAAGAAACTATTGGAACTGGTGCAACCTCCGATTGGGGAGTTCTTGTTGAAATAGGTGGGTGTATTTGCTCACCTCGAAATCCTGCTTTGCTTAATTTGCTTCCGATTGGGCCATTGGGGGTACTATTAGTACTAGGAGTAGTAGTATTAGGTATGCTTAGATTGTGGAGTTCTTGCTTATTGCTCACCTCGGAATCACCTAATCAGGATATTTTTCCTCTTCTCTAATCGATTGGGTCATTTGGTTGGGGTGGTGGTGGTGGTGGGGATGGGGGTGGGGTGGGGGAGGTGGTACTGATTTCGTATGGATTCTGGTTCAGGGCATGGTCACTGGTGTTCTGATTGGGGCATTTGGTTGGGTTCGATTTCGGTGTTCTTCACTTCTGTAACCTTTAGTTGCTACTCATAATGTGCAATGGACTTTGCGTTAGATTCTGTACGGAGAACTATGGGTCACTGGCGCGCACGGCCACCACAGACAGGGATGGTCCCGTCAGTTCCCTTAAAAGTTGCCTAAAAAGGTAATGTAGCAATATATTCGTTGCGTTCTTCCATTCTTTCCAATGCTGAAAGTGGTTGGCTGCAACCTGGATGTATCCCTATGCTAAAAGTTGTCTCTGTCTGCATCTTATTTTTGTGAAAGCCTTTGTGACACTATATCTTCTTCATTTACTGTAGCACGGTGGTACGTACCTGCAAACGTGCAGTGCTCCAGGTGCGGCAAACAGGATGGTACCCCCACATGCCGCAGGATCTGGCCAGTACCACTACTCACCAAACAAGCACAAGGCCACCGACCAGCTTGGAGGGCCTAGCTTAAAGAGAAAGGTATTTATTCTTAATACCCTTATTACCATGGTGCAGTCAGATTTAAGTATTACCCGCTTGGTGTCATGCATGCTTATCAGATGTTCAGAAACATATGTGTGATTTTATTAATTCTGGCACTGTGTTTATGTGAATCCAGATCTGGATCTGTCAGACTGTCTCATACAGTCAGTATATGACTACTATGTATTGTACTCCCTCCGTCCCAAGGCTTAGGCATATACTATATTTTTTGAAAAGTCAAGCGACGGAAAGTTTGACCAAACTTTTGAAAAAATTCAAAAACTATCAAGAACTATGATATTATATACACACGACGTGAATATATATTTCATGATGTATCCAAGGATATATAATTTATATTATAATTTTTTTCTAAAAACATGGTAAAACTTTACATAGTATTGAACTATTGAGCTCTGTTGCTATTTATGCAGATTGAAGGTGCTACTGCGGAGGCTGAGACTGCTATAGAGGCTAGTAGATTTCTGATGCCCACAACAAAAGAGGACATCCTCTACACAACGAGGAAGCACCAACACAGTACCCAGGTGGGCAGTGACCTCTCTAAGAAGTGGGTATAATTTGGAAATCCACAATTTCACATGTTATGATTTTTCATATTATTGTTATCAGCTAGTACTATATGTTTACGCTCATTAGAAGTTCACAAAAATAAAATTTGTTTGACTTACAAGCAATGGTTTTGTCTTATATTATTAGATTTACTTGCTCTTTACATAATTTAACCTTTCCACTTAATTTCAATCAGTACCGCGCACCAGTTGCTTAGCCCTTTCTGCTACCCTCCTCTTGTCAAGCTTGTGGATTGAAAGGGGGCCCCTGTATGCCATTCCAAAGGCAGAGGGAAGAAAAATGGTGCATGGCCACCCTTCGCAAAGGGTACCCATGGTATCAGGTATGGATTTCAAGTGGTTTAGTGACTTGATGTAAGATCTTGTATCTCACTTGTTTTGTTGTCGCCTTACTTCTCTATCAATTTTCTCATGAAGGTTGTCCCTTGTGTCGCTCGCCCCATTATAAACAAGATGTTCGGAAATGACAAGTTTCTAACTTTGTATAGCGAGGGCCCTAAAGGCATGCGGCAACTATATGATGTGGATGTCTCCCAGACGATGGCCGCCACCTATTTGGGTGGCCGAGGTTGGTCCAAGTATGTCCGTGAGAATGGTCTGAAGCAGGGGGACGAGGTATCATTCGATTTTAGCAAGCTTGGGCAGATACTTGCACGCCATCGTACACCTGTTAACCGAAGGACTAAGAACAAAGGTAGTACTAATTAATTTGATTATGTACTCATCACAACCTCTAATGATTTTCGTATGCATTAACTACGCACCATTGTCTTTACTCATCATATGACCCTGACCACTTCTGCAGTCCGCTTCCCCTTATGTACCACCCAGAAGGGTGCCAGCATCAAGCTGCTGGCACTAGCACTAGCACCAGCCCTAGTTCCTGCAACGGCACCTGTTGACCTCAGTAGGACAAAGAATAGAGGTAGTAACTTAATTCGCTTGTATACTCTCATCTCTGTCTAGGAGTTACTGTTGTATAAGAAACCATTTTGATTGTCCACATCTCATATGCCTCTTTGACCACTCCTACAGTCCTCTTACCTACCCCTCAGAAGGTAACCAACACCAAGCTGCTGGCACCCCAACGACACTGGCCCTAGTTCCTGCTCCGGCACCTGTTGACCTAAGGAGAAAGAATGGAGGTAGTAACTTAATTTTCTTGTATACTCATCATATCCTCTAATCACTGTCTTGTGAGTAATTGTTGTATAAGATACCATTTTGCTTGTACACTTCTCATCTGCCTCTACCACCCCTGCAGTCAGCTTAGCTACCCCTCAGAAGGAATCTAGCATCAAAATTGTTAGGCGCCACAGTTACAGGCCTTCTAGCTCCTACACCAGCCCCTCTATAATTAGTGGCACCATCTCCTACACCAGCACCAGCCCCAGCATAGGCACCGGCATAAGCTCCTTCATCACCCCGTGCAGCACCTTGTCAGACCATATCCTACACATGTGTCATCACAAGGTCGCACCAGATTATGTTTGTGAGTATATGGCGGCAGTTAAACTGCTCTAAATGTCTTCTCAAGTTTCACATGATTCAGTGCACTGCTCTTAGTAATTATGTGTTTATCTCTTGCTTTGACTCAGAAATTGCCTAAGAGTGCCACAAAGCAACTCCAGGCCAGACGAAGGGGCACAATAGTCTTCACGATGCAGAGCGAAGGATTGTGAATCGAGGGACGCTACGCCATTAACTTGACTGATGGGCGCTTGGCAGCTACTTCTAGGTGGATCAAGTTCTGGAAAGCAGCCAAACTTACTATTGGAAGAATGGTCAAGGTCGATGTATCTGGACGCCCTGAATGTCGCATGTTGTTCATGAACTTGCTAGTTGTCTAGCTCTTTGGCCGCATGCTAATGTAATTAATTATGCGGTTGTCTTATCTCCACTGATCATATATGGGTGGTAAAACTGTGATAACCTTTTGCTGGATTGGAGCTATGACTAGTACGTACTGGTATGGTATATCTATATCTATATGACGATTCCCTATATGAGCAAATATTATGACAATGATTGTGTTCCAGTGATCGAGTGTGTTTGGAGAAAAGGGCAAACTGATTGCGTGGCATGGTTTTTAGAGATGAAACAAGAATTGTCTCTCTCTATAGTGATATTGAATTTTAGTGTCTGTATTGCTGAATTAGTCACTTTGAAATGCTTCTGAATTGGTCAAGTGCTGCTGAATATGAACTAGAAATCTATCGATTTTTTATGTCTTATTATTCTGTACACCTTAATCTTTCAAATGGTATTGAATTTATCAAAATTTCTGTCGTTGCTGTTGGTTGCTTGCTCTAGAGCTTTTGCCTTTGTGTCATCGGAACCGTTGGATGCATTTTGGATAGAGATGGGAGGGTAAAGATATACAGCGTGATTTCACCAAGTGAAGTCATTGGATACCATCCTTGTTTTGGCGCATGTGGTGTGTGTTCATTAGATATTTTTACATGAATATCTGTCAAAGAAATTATCGCTTTTTTCCTCCCTCGATGAGGTCTGTGTTTGAATCTGGCGAGCCACATCCCAGTGAAATTTGAGATAGGAGCCCATTGACCATATCCAAAAACTTTTAAATTTGGCCTTTTTGGCATTGCCCCCACCTCTAAAAAAAAGTATGCCTACCCATGTTTTTAAGAAACTAATCCGTTATGTGGCTTTTTTATAAATTGAGGTTCCAGTAGCACTGCTCTTTTATTTTAAGAGAGATAACATGGACACACAAAATATTTTTTAGAAGACTGATACATAATTTGTAGTACTAATACATGTTTAATGATCCAATTTCTATTAGTATCTTTGATATAGTGGCAAAACACTCAGTTTATGTCTATTTGATTTGATTTGAAGGTCTTTAGTTCGAATCCCCTATGTGTACATATTTATATATATATCTTGGGTTTACTTTTTTTAAGAAAGGGTTTACTTTTAATATCGCATTACGGAGAGGCTGACATCGTGGACCCACCAGCATGTACCATCCCTCGAGTTTAATGGTCGGGTTTGAAAAAAAAGTTAAATACTTGTACAGAGAGGCTGGCATCAGGGACCCACCCGCCAGAACATACCAGAGAGGCTGACATGGGGCCTCAGCAGCAAGACCATACACGACCGCCACATCGAGCAACGTTGCCAAGGTCAAAACAGCGGACGCGGCCGAAAAAAAGTCCATCATACGCTGGTTTGATATATAGAGAGACCGGCATGTGGGACCCAATAGCGCGGCCTTATACAGGTTTTGCCTCGAGTGACGTTGCCAAGTTCGAAACAGGAAGATGCGAGCGAGAAAAAATTCCAGCATGCACACGTTTCTTCTAATGAGAGGCTCACATGAGGGACCCCCAGCAACCTGGAAAAACGGTTGATGCATCGAGCAGCGCTATCAAGTTCAAAACACGGAGGCGTGACCAAGAACAAAAATTCCATCATACATACGTTTCTTCTAATGAGTGGATGACATGTGGGGCCTTGCATCATGATTAAACGGTAGATGCAGCGAGCACCGCTATCAAGTTTGGAACACGGAGGCGCGACCGAGGGAAAAAATTCTATCATACATATGTTTCTTCTAATAAGAGGATGACATGTGGGGTCCAGGAATTTGATTAAACGGTAGATGCATCGAGCAGCGCTATCAAGTTCGGAATAGGGTAGCGTGAGCAAAGAAAAAATTTCCATCATACACATGATTCTTATAATGTGAGGCTGACATGGACGACCCAGCAGCGTGACTAGACGGCAGATAGATCGAGCAACGTTATCGATTTGATATCAGGGAGGCAATAGCCAAGGGAAAAAATTCCATTATAGACAAGTTTCTTCTAATGAGAGGATGACATGTGGGTCCCAGGAGGTTGAATAAATGGTAGATGCATCGAGCAGCGCTATCACCTTCGGAATAGGATAGCGCGAGTGAAGGAAAAAAATTCCATCATACACATGATCCTTCTAATGAGAGGCTGATATGTGGGACCTAGCAGCCTGACTAAACGGCAGACGCATCGAGCAACATTATCGAGTTCAAATCAGGGAGGCATGACCGAAAAGTATGGTCCGCTAGAGACACTGGCGTCCGGGACCCACACGCCTCAAAAGACTTCGGCTAGTCAACATCGCACGAGGAAACGAAAATCTTGCTTCTGCCACGCGTTGGCCGAGCTTCCTCCATGTTTTTAGCAGATCTATCATAGTAGAGGGCCGCGAAACCGGAAAAAAAGTTTTCCATCAGCCACGGCCGAGCCGAGAATTTCGTCGCAGAAGACACGCCTTCTACGACAACCATCGGGACAAGTCGTTGCGGAAGGAAACTTTTCTTGTAGTGGTCTGACCCACTTGCGATGCATCGGAGTCTTGTAGATAAATGTGTTATTGCTCACAAATGATGATTGATGCGCCATGTGTGATGACCATACCGCCCGAGATAGCTTCAACAAAAGGATTAGATATTTACATGTAAAGTCGAACATTTTACCTTTGATAGCATCATCGGGATACTATTCATAGTACTCATCTCGGGCTACACTATCACGAGGAAACACTTCGTAATACTCATATTTAGCAGCAGGGAAAAATTCAAAAGTGTCTCTATTCTCTAGTTCATCACCATTTCTAACAAGTTCCTCAGTTCTAGAGTTATCAATCCAATCACAAAAAGAAGCATCATCAACAAATGTTTCATCAAAGATGTGCTCTCCGAAAACCTGCTCATTAATACTACAAGAATTTATCTCCAGTTCATCATTATTAGTGTTCTCCAAATGAGTATCTAGGCATAAAGCCTCCGCAGATAAATTATCTTCAGTTTCAACACAATAAGAATCATTACTAGAGACTGAGACATCATAAACAAACTTATTATTAGTAGAATGATGTTTCTCTGCAACCTCACCTTTTTGGTGTTCCTCCTCGTTATCCAGTGGTTCTTGTAAAATGTTAGTTTTGGGAACTATTGTTTTACATAGGTCCTTACTTTTTATCACAAGTGCATTCCCACTAAAATTTTCTTCTCAATAATTGACAATATAATCCATAATATTATGATACCTTGCTAAATCATCATTATCGCTACTTTCATAACAATACTAATTTTCCTAAGCAGCTCATGAGACCCTTCATAAACTATGTATTCCAAGAGTTTTACATTATTACCGTTTATGTGAGTATTGGTTGATAAAAATTCTTTAAAGAGAGGAATTCATTCATAATCATAAAGCTTGTTAGGATTACCATTATATTGTCTCATCCCTTCGAATAAATTTGACAAATTACCAGAACCGTAGTCCACCTGCTCCCACATGTCCAGTAGGATTAGCAGTTCTTCTTCGTGTTCATCCTCTTCTTGGGAAGGAATTTCGTCCTTCTCCAATGAGATTTCCTGCAAATAAGTAACTTTGTGTGCTACGGGTTTTCTCCGCGCCTTACTCATAATAAGTGTATTCTCACTAAAACATTCATGAGAATACCAAGAAATACGCTGCAGGATTTCATAAGCTATTTTTATGAGAACACTATCTTCACTATTAATACGTGATATAACATGTATTATCAGCTCATGGGCACCTTCAAAGATAACATACTCTAATACTTCACTAGTGGTATCACCATTATTATAAGACATTGAAGATTGATTAAAGGTATCAGAGCATTGAAAACGAAAGTAGTGCCCAAGTTTCATACATTGAGGACATATTATTGGATCGTCTATCGTATCAGAAGAAATTAACTTTTTAGCATATTCCACTATTTGGGAATACATTTCTCTTACCGTCATATTTCCCACTTGTTCTTAAAAATACTCATCCTCCTCTTCCAATGAGGATTGTTATCCCATGTTAATAGCATCACAATATTCATAGAAATATTCATCTTTTAGTCCCTCACCAAAGTCACCAAAATCACTGTCTAGGCACGAATCCTCCCTAGAACAATCATCATAAGTTTAGGACTTATAGAAATCATTACTAGATAATGATATATTGTTTGCATGCATACTATCTGTGTGTGGAAATTTATTTTCATAAGTAGGATATTCAAGTGTTTGATCAAGTTGCTCCTCTTCATTCATACGAAGATAATTCATGAATAACTCAGTGATAGTCTTACCTTCGGGCTTACCTTCCACTAGTTGAGAGGGTGCAACATCAAGTGCCACCTCTTTATTAACAACATGTTCTAGTTGTTTAGGTGGAGGCTCTTTGAGTGGAGTTCCCTTCACATTATGTTTTGGAGCACCCTGCAAAAGGTTAGATTCTTCCATGGCAGCTTTAATACGCTCAACAATAAATGCATTATCAAGGAAGTTATCTTGGCAATAGTAGGATATAGGGTGAACTTCTTTATAGATCATATCAAGTGGTTTACTTTCTACCTATATATCTCTTGAATGAAATAACAAATCTTTGCAACCAGTAAAAAGAATAAATTGTAATGTGCCCTCCCTAGCAAGGCATTTAAACTCATTTCTATTATAGTCTGCTAGTTCGGTATCAAAATTATACTTACATTGATAATTGAGGTGATCTGGAGATCTGCAACAATCACAACATAATTGATAAGAGGCACATAGTGTGGATGAATACTTGTCCACCCAAGTCAACCATTCTTTTAATATGCCTTGCCTCTTATGAATATCTCCCAAAGTCCTTCCCTTTGACTCCTCCATTATAGATTTCATCTGTTGGAAGGTAGTTACCTCGGAAGACATGATTAGTAACAAATATTTTATGAGTTTTTTGGTTTGTAAACAAAAGCAAAAATACAAATGCAGCAAATAAGGAAAGCTTAAAACAAAATCTAGCAAAATTAAAATAAAAAACAAAATCTAAAAGACCTACAGCGCTTAGCTCTCCAACAACGGCGCCATAAAATAGCTTGATGACTGCAAGTGCATAGATCGTTTGTAGCTAGTTTTAAAATAAAGATATCGATCCCATAGGGAGCAAGAGTCTGAAGTCTAATAACTCTTTGAACTAAATACTGAAATAGTAATGCTAAATAATGTTCTAAGTAACAAGATAAAATGTGAGCTTTGTGTAAAAGATATTTTTTGGTTTTCAAATAAGAGAATGATAAGTAAACTAAAGCTGTAAGTAAACAAAAGCATGCAAGTATGATTAAGAAAGTCCACAAGATGATGGAAAGAGTTCTCAGGGAGTAGTGGATCCACTGCTAGTAATTAGAAAGAGTGATCAAAATTATTATAATGAATAAGACCATTTATGATATGTGTGGAAGGATCTCCATATATGGATGAATAGGCATCAACCACTGCACACATCATCCATCATAACCAGATAGCAATCGATATCAATCGAATTACTGCGCTATTAAGGGACTTTACCCCGTAGGATGTATCCCATGGCATGGATAATGTTCCGTGAGTTCTCCTCGGTTCCCAAGTTGATACGTAAGCAATGACAACAGCTTTATAGTCACCGTAAGTGCTATCATCCCTCCGTCTACCAACAAGTAGTTCCCTCCATCTAGTCCTTAGTGAGGCAAACATTGAGTGGCGCGCTTCACCCAACATCAAGATGGAGGAAATCTAACACATACACATAGTGAACAATATCACATAATAATCTTTATCTCAATTCAACCTCATACTAGGGTTTTTCCATCTCCCCAAGAACAAAGGAAACTACTCACACATGAAGGCAATCAACATCATGGATAGAATATGGATGAAGTATGATGATACAATTTAAGACAAGTGCAAATCCAAGATTCAATCTAGAATTACAACAAGTAACCAAAGGGGATCAGTGATGGAGATGTTGTTGATGAAGATGACGATGTAGATCGATGTGGAAGCCTTCAAGATCCTAGTCCCTTCTCCTCTTGTGTGATGGTGATGGTGTAGATCTGATTGGAGGCTGCTATGGCGGTGGCACGGTGGCAGGGCTCCGCCGTGGTGGAGGATATGGCTTGGTGGCTATCTCTTGGGTCATCCCTCTTTTATATAGGCCTTGGGGGTGCCCTAGGGTTCCCCCAATACCGTTATATAACTTAGGAAAGGTTCTAGAGCTTCTTTAGCGCGAAATCCTGTCGTTTTTGACCTTTTTACCAACTATACAGCCAAACTATACGGCGGGAACTTTTAGTTCCGGTCGTATAGTTGATCGTCGAACCTTCGGGTTCTGTAGTGTTTTGGCCGCCATTTCTTCATACGAACTCCATTTTGGGTGTTCTTGGGCTCATTGAGTTCGTCTCGTCAAGGGCTACAACCATGGTCTTGGATATTTATTTTGAGAAGTTGGAAAAAATCACTTTTCCAACCTCTCAAATGGCTAAGTCTGGTCCCTACAACTCCTCCATACTATGCTCTCTTTGTTCCTTTTGCCTTCGTTTTATCTGTAATCATCATAAACACCTACACACATGTCATAGACAAGGAAAGTGATAAAATTCTACCTAAACTACTAAATGTGCAAAGCTCAAATGAAAGTAAATGAGAACTAGAAGTCATGCATATAAGGCATAGCTATAGCTAGAAGAAACATGATATGAGAATGGCACATTTTATATGGCTAAAAGAGGTGGTATTTCACAGCCATCATCCAAGAAGGGGTTCTTACCGATGGCGCATGGAATCCAACTTAGTAAGACTCAATGCCCAGCGTTGGCTGATGAGTGAAGTTAGATGGAGAGGATCCCTTATGCTTCAGGAGTAGGATCGATCATGTATGCAATGATATGTACTAGGCTGGATATTTCCTAAGCTCTAAGTGTAACGAGCAGATATCAGTCAGATCCTTGCGAAGGCCACTAGACAGCAGTAAAGAATACCTTTAAGTACTTGAGACATACTCAAGATGAGTTCCTAGTCTATGGTAGTGAGGAAGAGCTAGGTGTAAAGGGTTACACAGATGCTAGCTTTCAGACCGACCTGGATGACTCACGCTCGCAATCCAGCTATGTGTTCATAGTGAATGGAGGTGCATTGAGCTAGAAAAGTTCCAAGCAAGAATCGGTGGCTGATTCCACGATGGAAGCTGAGTGTGTTGCTACCTCAGAGGCAACAAAAGAAGGGATTTGGATCAGAAACTTTCTGATCGAACTCGGGGTTGGTCCAGTCTCGTCCAGTATGTTAGACATATACTATGACAATACTGGTGCTATTGCATAAGCTAAGGAGCCACGGGCACACGAGAAGAATAAGCACATACTTAGCACCTGATTCGGTAGTTTGTCGATCACAGAGAAATTAAGCTATGCAAGTTACACACGGATGCAAATGTTACAAAACCGTTGACCATGCCGCTTCCACAACCTAAGTTTCAGGCGCACGTAAGAGAGATGGGCATGAGATGCCTAAGGCCTAGAGATGGCTGAGTGTTCGACTCCAGTGCAAGTGGAGACTGTTAGGAATGATGCCCTAGAGGCTCACATTCCACCTTATATTTGTAACCTAGTATCCGTCTTAAGGCTAGTTGTATGTGTCACTGCAATTGTTACAGGTGTGTAGCCACATACTTGTTTCTAGTTCTAGCTAGTTTTTCCTTAGTCGTTTTAGGCTGGGAGGGAAACCCACTACCGAGATTAATTTGTAAGTCGGAAGATGACAATGTTTCATGTGTCATGAGCATGGAGATGCTATCCACCTTGCATTGGCTAGTCAGAAGAGGTACGATAGCCGGAATGATCCAAAGGTAGTAGGACGTGAGCACACCGTCATACACTCCGACTAACACAATGGAATCCTTAGACCTGAGAGGATCGCAAGATATGAGTTGTGGAAAGGCCGACTTTGACTCCATCTAACCCTCACCGTAACTGGGAGTCATAAGGGTGGTCTTGGACTGACTTCGAAGCAAGTTGCGTGACGTGGATCAGCCAAGACAGAATTTGCCCCTCCATCTCGGAGAGATATTCTCTGAGCCCTCTTTTGTGATATGATTCAGAAGCATGGCCATGCGCTACTCGATCAAGTGTTGATCGAGGTTGTCTCACTTAGGGAAGCCGGAGAGAATTAGTTATCACTGCAACAAGAAGAGAGTAAACATGCACTAGGATGATGGAATCTCCCTTGAAGTTCATCACCAATATCGTGAGGCAAAGGGACTCAAACAGATTGTCACATTGTGGGCACTTGCGTAAACAGAGAGTCGGCAAGTCTTGCTAGAGGCTGCTACCGGTTATCAGCTCTAGTCGGAAAGTCACTGATCTACTGCTCTGACTGAATGATTACTGAGTTGTGACTGGCTTACTGCAAGCCTGTGGGATCGCACATTTAAGAGAGTAGAACTAGGCGGATGATGATCTAACTATCACAAGGCGGTAAGTTGGACTTGTTAGGACAGGGACACGTGTCAATGGGTTGGACCCACTTTGACTAGTACTAGGGTTTAGGATCGAGGGACACAAGTGTTGTGTGCCCTCACCTACTCGCCTATATAAAGGAAGGTGGGTGGCGGTGGACAAGGTGTGGCAATCCAGTCCAGTGCTGCTTCCTAGGGTTTCGCTAGACTTGGCAACCACCTTCTTGTCCCACGACGGGAAGACCAAGACTAGCATCTCACTTGCTGTTGTTCCACTTTATACATGTGTGTGATAGCAGAGGCACCACATCTGCGGTGCTCATCGGTGGTGTTAGGCAGCGGAGTCGGAGTCAGAAGGAGGAGGAGCAAGCCGGCGATAAGGTGGTCCCAGGATCGAGAAGTTCGTTGGAGGTGGACGAGACAAGGGAAACATAAGACACCACTGTGACGCGCTTCCTCGGCTTCCGCATCTACGCATCTTGGGGTGGCTCGCCGGAGCAGAACAGTTTTTATTTTTGGCCTGACTCTGCGTGTTGCCCAACACCAATGAGTGTCAAAAAAGAGTTATTTGCTCGGGGTACTTTCAAAATAGGTAACATGATATGTACGCGGTTTTGGGAGGAAGTTTGGTTAGGAGAAGAAACCCTTGCCAAAGAGTACCCTTCCCTTTATAATATACTACATCGAGAGAACATATCCGTTCATACCATTTTATTCCAAACTCCTCTGAATAAAGGGTTTTGACGGACTTTAACTAGGAACAAATGGGATGCATGGTTGCATCTCTATCAAAGATTGATGTCTGTTGTCTTGACGAATGAACAGGATAGATTTGCATGTAAATTAACAAACAACGATGTGTTCGATGTATGATGACCTTATGAATAATCATCCAAGATTCCCTAGTAGATATTAATGGAAACGAAAGATACCATTTAAAATTAAGATCTTTATGTGTTTCATTAATACCAAAGTTTTGTTAACTAAATATAATCTTGCAAAGAGGAACTAACACGGCTGCTGGATTTTTTTTGTGATGAACACGAAGCAATTGATCATCTTTTTGTGTCGTGCCCTTTTGCTAAGATTATTTGGCGTATTATTTTCTTCACTTACAATATTACACCCCTAATCAATACAACTAATATGTTTGGAAATTGGCTGAATGGGGTTGATAAGTCAAATAAAGCTGGAATACGTATAGACGTGTTAGCATTATGTTGGTCCATTTGGAAGTGTCGCAGCAACATTATTTTTAACAAGGCCAGAATTACATCTTTTTTGCAGGTTATTCATATGGCATCTCATTGGATTCAACTTTGGGATTTTCTTCTCCCAGAGAGTCATCGGGAACCTATGCTTATTGGATGCAACCGTTTGATTACGGTTGCCTAGGATATTTTTAGCCGAGCTCGATAGCGGCATACTAGAAGACTGAAAGATGTCTAGCTATTGTATGTGTGCGGTGTTCCTTTTTATTATATATTTTTTATATCAATGGCATTTATATCAACCTTGTATGATCCTTGAATTTTAATACTTTTAACACTTAAACTCTGCAATAAAGGGCTATGTGCATCCATGGATGCAGAGGCCAGAGAAAACCCCATTTAGAAAAAATAAAAAAATAGTGTAAGACTATAACATGTGCGACTAGGACTTACCTTGGAACCTTAGGTTCTAGCGCATGTATAAGCTGGCATACGGGAACCCTAAGGGAAACACGTACAACACAACTATCTCGCTAAAGTTGCCTTATTATCGTTATAGTGATTTATAGCAGGAGTAGGATCTCGCCACCATCATTAGATCTAAACTCTAGTACAGACTGACCAGAAGGACACCCCCTATGATTACGGTAGAGCGACAACCAACGATTAGACGAATTTATGTGTGGCCATAGGGGACCAAGAGCATCTCCATCCATGCTACCTAAAGGTGTACCTAAGCGCCTATTGGGTGCGCCGGACACGATCACACGCCCAGCCGCGCCCCCAAAGCACGTTCGATCTGGCGCCTTTGCTTCTCTCCATGGAGATGGCGTCGAAGGCGTTGGAGTATTAGCAACTGGGCAAGAGGACTAGGAGCAGCAACAATGGAGCAGATGTGTCGCGAGGAAGAAGAAAGCTAGCGTCGGAAGGGAGAATGAGCAGTAAAAATCCCTCGTAGCTTATAAAGTAAGCTAGAACAGTCCAGAGCCGTTGGATCTGGGCGACGTTTCGTCTGGATCAAATCCGGATCGACATGTGTTTGCAGATAACGAAGGATCGGCCGTAATAGGCACTAATTACCACAGTAATTTCGGGAGAAAATCATGTAGTGCTTTGACTTTTGTGCGGCGTGGGGTCGTGCGGTCAAACTCACTCCTAACATACCGCCCACATGTCGTCAGCCTGTGTCATGGGACCACAAATAAAATGTCTCATCCATCCTCTCCATCACGAGTGAAGCATGCCATCATCAGCAGCAATAACGTCATGTGCGACGACGAAAAGGCATCGGGTGAGCCATTGAAGACTTTGATAAAAACTATTGATTCAAGGCCCGAGAAGAGCATTTACTCGGATGATGAAGATCATGAGCCTATGCTTCGATGCAAGCGCCCGAACATAGCCTCGGGGGCTACTCTCATCGAGAGCGCTGGCCGTGCACCCAACAGTTTTTGATGAATCAAGAAACAAAAGACCTGACTTGATTACCTCCTTAGATTATAAATATTTGAGCCTATGCGTGGGTGCAAGCGTCCTAACATAGCCTCGGGGGCTACTCCCATCATGAGCGCTGACCGTGAACCCAAGGAAAATAATTTTATACACAGACAAGACCTAAGTCGAGTACCTCCTCGGGTGATCAAGACTTGAGCTTATGCTCAGGTACAAGTAGCCAAACATAGCCTAGGGGGATACTCCCATCGGGAGAGCTGATTGCACACCCGAAGGAAACAACATATCCTCCTTCGGAGTTGATAGTAAAATCTTAAGAAGACAAACTTTGAGCCTACACTCGAATGCAAAAATTCGAATGTAGCCTCGGGGGTAATCCCATTGGAGGCGCTGGCCACGTATAAAGGAAAAAAAATCCTCCTACGGAGTCGACAAAACAAAAAACCTTGAGTATTACCCAAGTGTATCCTAAAATGGCTAATCCCATCGGGAGCGTCAACAGTGCACCTGATCAAAATGACAAAAAGTTGACAACTTCAGCAATTCCAACAGCCAAACAAGGCAGTTGACAAAAAATTCGAATTCTCAGACCGCGTCCACTGCGATAACATGTCTGAATGTTGTGTCCACGACATGAAAGTAAGACACCAGGATCCATCCTATGAGACCTAATAACCGCACATGAATGTGCTCTTCTAGAAATTTCCATATCAACGTTGACGAAAATTCTGATGGACATGTTGGGTACCTGAATCATAAAACTGGAATTCAATTCTTGGTAAGATCTTCGTGGCCCGAGCTAAATTACGCCAGCATGTACCATGTTTAAGTCCAGGGACTTGAGTTTGAAGAAGGTTCATGATGTTTTTGCCCAAGAGCAATTAACTAGTTCTCGATCCGTCAGATGCACCAGAATCATTATACCAAAATCCCCATAACAGAAATATTTAATTCATAGTTTACTTACTCAAAGAGATCTTCGGGTTTAATGCTGAAAATGTCTTTGAGACACAACTCGAATCTACGATTCAAGTAGAGTCTCGGGGGCTGCTGACATGGGTATGACTTACTGGGTTCCTATGATTGGTGTACCTGGTACATACCGAACTACGACCCACCAGGCCCACAAGAAACCAAGAGTCCTAGAAGCATTTGAAGCCTAGGAACAAGACATGGTGATCAAGATAGAAGTATAAACTGACATAGTTGTACAGTTGTAAATATAACTTGTAACCTATTCGTATCCGACTTCGAGACCCAGCGTCTCATATAAAGACTAGGATGAGCTGACAGAGAGGGTACCATAGCTTTCAGTAAACGCCTACCTGCCATTAGTTAGATTGCATCTAGCAAATCGGTGATTCCGTAATCTTCTTTGATAATAATCAGAGGGGCATCGACTCCCATGTTTGTCTGATAAGCTAACGAATTCACCAACGCTCTCTGACGAGGGCTTAAATCATCAATGTCCATTGTTATGGACTTGGGTTTTGGAGAAGGAGAGAGCGCTGGAGACATCTATCGACTAGCAAACAAGCACACATGGGACAAAGATTTACCCAGGTTCAGGCGTCGTAGAGGTCCCTAATCCTGCTTGTCTGCTCGTAGAATTATCGAAGGAACCAAAGGTTACAATGGTGCGCAGATGCGATCTGGCGAGGGTTGTGAAAACTAGGGTTGCGTGTGTTTTCCTCGCCGCCCCCTCCTAGCCCTTGTATAGATAGGCTAGGTCTTGGGTAGCAGGTCGAGTCGGTTACAAGTTAGGGTTTCCCCTTCAAACTTTCTATCTTTAGCTTCTTCTTGTTCTTCAAGCAATCGAGAGTCCATAGGTTACTCGAGTCCTTCATTTGGGACTTGGCGACACTGTGGGCCTTTACGTATTTGGACCATATATACCAAACTCGAGTACCTGTAGGGTATACCCATGTCAGTAGCCCCCGAGTGTCCAGTGGAATCGTAGATTCGACTGGGGACTTTCGAAGTCTTTCGAGTGCATGAATGAGTATATTTCGACTGCTTTATTTATGTCATAGGGATTGTTGATGTACGTGTCTGATATAACCGAAGTATCGGTATCAGTTAACCACCTTAGGGTGAAACAACGCAATCTACTCGAACTCGAGTCCCCGGACTCGAATCCGGAAAAATGCTGGTGTAATTGGACTCAAGCCGCGGAGGTCTTACAGGAGTCGAATTCCAGTTATCTGGGTGTGAGCACTCGACGCGTCCGTCAAGGCATATTCATCGTACCTATAGGAGCGGATACATTTCTGGTAGTGTGCAGCTAATGCGTTGCCAGGCCTTATTCAGGTCTTATCTTCATGTCGTAAGCGCGGCATCCGAATTTTATCATCGCGGAGACGATTCGGGTGACCCAGGAGACGCAGTCTCTTTGTAGGGAAATGAGGCGGTGTCGCCATAAACTTCGAGTGTGGATGTTATCAACACATAGTACTTAGTACAAATAATCATAGGGTGCGCGACCAGCGCTCCCTATGGGAGTAGCCCCCGGGTGCCTGGTTGAGTCAAAGACTCAAGCATGGACTAAAGAGCTTTTGTCGACTGCTGTCGTCTTTTGTTTGCTTGTTTCAGTCGAATTTGTTTCTGGCGCTCCCTATGGGAGTAACCCATGTCAACAGTCGAATCGTATTTTCGAGTGGTTGGGTTTGCTTGGGATTGTCCATGTTCTTGTAAAAAGAGAAGAAAAATCATAAGGTGTGTGACCAGCGCTCCCTATGGGAGTAACCCCCGAGTGCTTGGTGGAGTCGAAGACTCGAACAAGGACTAAAGTAGTCGAAGTCTTCTGCTGCGTAGCTTTTGATGACGTCGGTCTTGTGATTCCATGACCTCGAGTTGCCAGCGTGGCGGTTTGGACGGGGCGTGTGACGATGGGTCCCACTCTCTGACTTTGATTTGACTGGGCGTGCGTAATCTTTTATTTTAACTACGTCTCCTCGATTTCCGCGTGTAATGGGAGTAGTGGAGGGACGGTTCGCGCTTCCACTCCCCCACGTGTCCAGCACGATGTTTGCCACGCGTCCAGTAGGGTTTTTTCTGAACCGTTGGATTGCATCTTCCAGGGGTTAAGTAGCAGCGCTGTGACGGTAATTTTCTCATCTATTCTCATTCATCCTTTGCTTCCATCGCCATTGCCGTTGTTTCTCTGCTTTTCTCTACGCTTGTTTCTTCCACGATGATGGACCAGCTCTGCTTGTTTCCCAGCTACTTCCTTCGCTCGCATCGCCGCCGCGCAATGGGGAAGAAGAAGGGAGGCGCTACGGCTGATTCCGTGGCAACCACTACTGCAGCGAAGAAGAAAGGCGGCTCCACCGCTGCGGGCACCAGCACCGCTGTTGGTGGGAAGAAGAAGGCCGCAGGCACCCGCGTCACGAATGGTGCGTGGCGCCCCTCCATCATCAAGTCATCTGATCTCCGTCTTCTTCGCCAAGACGGAGTATTGTACGCTGCAGTCACCGATGCGCGTGTCCCCGGCGGTGAGACAATTCCTGCTCCTCCCGCTGGTTTTCGAGTGATGTTTTTAGCATTCATCATTCGTGGTCTCTCCTTGCCTCTTCACCCCTTGTTTAGGGGCCTCCTTTGTTTCTACGGGCTTCAGCTCCATCAGCTGTCCCTGAATTCTATCCTCCATATCTCTTGCTTCATCACTCTCTGTGAGTGCTGGCTCGGAATCAAGCCGCACTTCGGCCTCTTCAAGCGCCTCTTCAAATTGAAGCGCCAATCTGCATCTGGCTCTTTAGTCTATGATGTAGGTGGTTGTGGAATCCACGTCGACCCATCCGCCACCTACTTCGACGTCAAGCTCACGGCGTCCGTCCAAGGGTGGAGGGACAAATGGTTCTACATCCGCGATGAGAAGGCTAACGGTGAGCACTTCGGACTCGCACCCTTTGATCCCGCGACGTCGTGCAAGAGGATGCGCTCCTGGAAGAATGTAGTCATGCCTGGCGAGTCCACGGAGACAGATGTGCTGTACCAACGCGTCTGCGACCTCAAGAGTCGCATAGGCAAAGAGGAGGGAGGTTGCGCCCTCATTCGCACTTGGCTGCGCCGTCGCGTCCAGCCCCTACAGGCCAGAGTCCACCCCATGTTTCACTGGGCTGGCGTTGATGATGCCACTCGCGTGTCTGCAGATGGCATGTCCGCGAGTGAGGTGGACAAGAGGGTTCGACTGGTCACCAAGTACACCGTCAAGGATTTGCTCCCCAGTGAGCCAGTTGTTCCTCCATTTGATGCTACGAACCCTCCTCCTGAGGTATAGTTGTGCTATGCAGTAGCTAAATTTGTCGATTGCTTCTCTGTTGTTTACTCGCTTTTTGCTGAATGTGTTATCTGTGTGCATGATTGGGCGGTGTCACATTGTATGCCCCCTCTTCCTGAGGATTATCCCTCGTGAAGCTTTGGAAGAGGACAAGTCGGAGTCGACTGTCCCCTCTGATATGGAGGAGGAAGCCCCCGAGTCCGGTAGTCCGGATACTCACAAGCGTTCGCGCAGCGAGGATTCCGATGCGTCGTCTCCTTCGACTCCGGAAGGCACAGGTGTTGGTGCGTAGTCGCCGATACCTGCTATTCCTGTGAGCACCGTGGCACCATCTTCTCGCAAGAAGATGCGATTGCCCAAGGAATCCTCGTCGGAGTCGGGGGAGGCCACTTTTGACTTTGACAAGTTTGACTGGTAAGTTTTCTAGTTTACTTGTTCTTCTCTGTTTTGTCCTTGTTGGCTTGTCTCTGGGTTTGCCCTTTTTTCTTGATGTGAATTTTGTCTTGCAGTCAAGAGGCGTCGTCATCTTTTGACGACGTCCAATTTTTGAAGGAATCACGAGTCGCGACCTCAAGGGCCAAGAAAGAGGTCGAGCGCGCTCCTTCTCCTCCATTGGTGGCCCACTCCGGGCACAACTCTTCCAGTTCTCATGCAGGGGAGCATCGAATGGTTGCCCGGAAGACGGTACAGCAGACATCTTCGGAGTCATTGGAGGACCATGTAAGTGTAGTTTTTCTCTGTTTTAATGTTGCAGTCGATGTTATCTATTGCCTCTGCTGATTCCTTGTTGTGCGATAGCTCCTTGTGAAGGAAGCCGCGCACTTGGCGGAGCAAGTGCTTGCGATGGGCCACCAGCATGCGATGCTGGAGACGCGTCATCGCGTGGTTGAAAGTGAGTGTCCTGCACTTCTTATTCTTCCTTGTCTCCTTTTGATATGGTCGACTGATAGTCAATCCCTTTGCGTTTGTAGCTGAACATGACGCCCTCCTGCGCAATGTTGCCACCATGGAGACCGCGGCTGTGAAGGGTCGCGATGAGGCAATTGCGGCGCATGACGAGGCGCAAAGGCGCGAAGAGGAGCTGTGAAGGGAGAAGTTGTTCGAGGAACAACTTTTCTCAATCGCCAAGGCACTCTCAGGTATTTTGCTTTGGATATCGTTGTCCTTCTCTGCTGGACTTTTTGCCGTTCGTACTGACGTTTTGTCCATGTGTGGATTTATGCGCAGATGCTAGCGACTTGAGTTTTGACCTGCAGGCCCTTCGTCGTGATGATGCTCTGGCGGGTACACTGTCGGCAGTCGAGGACCGTAGCGCCACCATCCAGGATACGCTCTCCAAGGCCAAGGGTGCCCTCAGTCGCCTCCGGGAGGAGCTGATGCCTAAGGCGGAGTTAATCGAGAATATAGGCGGTATGGTGGAGTCACTCGTCGGGGGTGTGCCTTCCAGCTACAAGAACTCACTCCGCGCGGCTGGCGCGTCCATGTCGCTTGCCACGGTGCAGGCCCATGGAGTCGAGGTTGATCCTGCCATGGTGTCGAAGGCGATGCCTATTAGCGCGGACGGCCAGCAGGTAGTCTTCGCTCCTTTCGCGACTGCCTATGGCAAGTATGGGCCTCAGTTGATAAATACGGTTGCAAAGTATTCTAGGGAGCTGCACCGCGCCAAGAAGGCGGCAAAAGCGGCGGCATTAGGGGCTGGCGGAAAGTCGGTGGCATCTGACACTACTACGGACTCGATGAAGCCCCCAAAGCCGTCGAAGTCGAAGAAGCCAGTTGCTCCTTAGTTATCTTTTGTAATAGTTAATTAGTTTATGTCCTTTTGTTTAAGAACATGCTTGCTGGCGAGTGTATCTGCTGGTACTTTTGCTAGTCTTGAATGCATTTGAATCCTTTGTTTTTGTGTTGATTTGGTCGTCTTATTTGCTTCTATCTTGACTTGTGGTAGGGTACATCAAGTGATTCTTTGAGGGAAACTCAGGACTCGCCGACTCTAGATGATACCGTGGTACCGCCGCGCTCCAGGGTAGATGAGTTGTCGCTGCTTTCGCGACTGCATGACCGCGTGAAGCAGCTGGAGCGTGAGTTGCCCGTGCTCCGCGGTAACGCGGATGTATGGAAGTCGAAGGCGGAGAAAGCCACCGAGGCGATTCGCTTGGCGAGGTGGCCTTTTGGGTGACCAATTCAAGTGTTAGTTTGCTTGCTCTCATCTTTTCCTTGTAGTCACTCATAGTGGTAAGTTGTACTTATCTTTCTTGTTGCTGCTTCCGTGTAGTTAATAAACGCGTCATCCGGGAGGAGAAGGATAGAATTGCCATTCATGCATGATCTTACCGGGAGCAACTTCAAGAGAGTGGATACTTACAGGTAGATCATGATCGTAGATGTACTATTTGGCGACCACAGAGGATCGTGCGTCATGAGTCTTTGCACTTTCTGAAGAAGTCGCAGTCATGCTTGAAAAACATTTATCGGGCGATGTTTCCGCTAGATGATACTCCATCAAGCCTGCTGGCCCTCCTTGCCAAGTTTCAAGACCTGATAGCGGTTCGCGAGTGCATAAGGCAACAGTTGGTGGCTGGTGCCAAGGTTGATCTATCAATGGTGCGACTGCACAGGCCTGACGTAGATGTTGCGGCAATTGCATCTAGGCCGCCTGCACCACCAGCAGGTTCTGCCTGGAATATGGTGCCGCACTACCAGGTGGTGGATCACCCAGCAGAAGAGATCGTCGACTTCTTTGAGGAACAAACCAACGTTCTCCTGTTGCAGTAGTAGCCTAGTTTGTATCCTGCACATAAGTGTACATGTGTTGTAAAGTTCGTATAAATGTTGTGTATAAGTTATTGTATAAAGAGCTTTGTTAATATGAAGTGCGTTGCACTATGCGAGTCCCTTTTGTTAGCCTGGTCATGCTTTTATCTAAGTCCCTTGTCAACCTGTCAGGTGCGTTGCAGCTGGGTTGATGTTTGTGTCAAGGGTTTCGATTGATGTGCCAGCTACTCAGGATATCGCATTTCGGTTCGTAGAACAGATGTATATAGGGTGGCGCAGCTCCCGAGTAGATAAATTGGAAAAGTAAAGAAGAACACAGAGTTTTGGGGCACTTAGCTTTATTTATTCGAAGAACAGTGCGAGGTACAATGTGTGGCTAAGTAGCCTTGGCTGAGTAGCCTTATTTGCAATGTAAAAAGTAAAAAGCGACTAGGGGTAGAAGCGTCGCAGTTGTGCGACGTTCCAGGGGTTGGAGTATGCGACTCCTGTCTTTAAGTCTTCAAGGCGATAGGCGCCACCTAGGATTACTTCTGTAATCACGTACGGTCCTTCCCAGGGGGACTCGAGCTTGAGATGCCCCTGCTGTTTCAGTCGCAGGACCAGGTCGCCTTCGACGAAGGATCTGGGGCGTAGCCTCCTACTGTGGTAGTTGCGCAGGTTCTGCTGGTAGATCATTGATCTTTCCACGGCGATTTCTCGTGCCTCGTCAAGGAGGTCGACGGAGTCTTCGAGTGTGAGGGATGACTCTTGTTCTCTGTAAGCGACCATGCGCGGCGCCTTGTATCGTACCTCGGCGGGTAGCACTGCTTCGGCTCTGTGCACCATAAAGAATGGCGTGTAGCCCGTGGCACTGTTTGGAGTTGTGCGTAGGCTCCAGAGTACGGATTACATTTGTCTGGCCAGCAACCCGCGGCTTGTTCGAGTGGCCGGAGGAGTCGCTTCTTGATGCCGCCGCAGACGAGCCCGTTTGCTTTTTCCACCTAACCGTTGGTATGTGGATGCGCTACCGAGGCGTAGCTGATGTTGATCCCCAGGTTCTCGCAGAATTCTTGGAACTCCTTGGATGTGAAGTTTGTCCCATTGTCGGTGATGATGCTGTGCGGTATGCCGAAGCGGTAGATGATGGATTCGAAGAACTTGACTGCGCTATGTCCTGATTGGTTGGTCACTGGCATGGCCTCAATCCACTTGGTGAATTTGTCGACTGCGACCAAGAGGTAGACGTAGGCTCCTCGTGAGGACCTTGGGAGTTTGCCAACCATGTCGAGTCCCCATTGCACGAAGGGCCAGGCCAATGGAATTGGCCGGAGTTCTGCGCCCGGTGCGTGCGGCTTGTCCGCGAATCGTTGGCAAGCGTTGCATTTTTGGACGATGTCCTTAGCATTGCGCATGGCCGTAGGCCAATAGAATCCGGCTCGTAGAGCTTTGGCGACGAGGGCACGACTGTCGGCGTGGTGCCCGCAGGTCCCCTCATGGATGTCGAGGAGGACATCTCTTCCATCGGCCGTGGAGACGCATCGCTGGAGTACTCCTGCGATGCTGCGTTTATACAGTTCGCCGTTGATAACAGCGAATGCCTTGGATCGTCGCGCGATGTGCCGTGCATCAGTCGGATCGTCCGGGGGCCTTTTGCTGAGGAGGTACGTGATGTACGGTTGTGTCCAGGATTGCTCAATCATCATGACGCTCATTGGTCCCTCGAGTCCTGTGTCCAACTCTAGGTCGTCGAGTGACATTGGCTCATTGGGTGGCGTATCCCCCGAGTCTGTTGCTTCATTTGTTTTCTTCTCTGCGGCCTTTGGCTTGATGGAGCGTTCGCAGATGCGCTCGAGAAATACCCTAGGTGGTATGGGGGCACAGGTGGAGCCTATGTTGGCGAGTGCGTCCGCCTCTTCATTGCTTTCGCGACCTACGTGCCGCAACTCGCAACCGTCAAAGTCTCCTTCGAGTGTGTCGTAGAGGTCGCGGTATGCGATCATGTTGTCGTTCAGTGCATCGCACTCATGCATCGTTTGGTTGACGACCAACTTGGAGTTGCCATATATGATGAGCCTCTTGGCGCCGCAGGCTTTTGCCATCCTCATCCTGTGCAACAGGGCCTCGTATTCAGCCTCGTTGTTGGAGGCTGTGAACTGCATGCGCAGGATATACTTCAGCTTGTCCCCTTGAGGTGATGTCAGTATGACACATGCGCCTGCTTCGTCCTTTCGCTTGGACCCGTCGAAGTGCATTGTCCAGAGGTAGGACATGTCTAGTTTGTCCGGGAGCTGGTTCTCCATCCAGTGCACGAGGAAGTCAGGGAGAACTTGCGACTTGATTGTGTCGCGCTTTTCGTATGTGATGTCTCGTGGAGACAATTCTATTCCCCAAGGTGCGACTCGTCCCGTAGCGTCGGGGTTGTTAAGGATGTGTCCCAACGGGGCGTCGTTGACTACCACGATTGGGTGTTCCTGGAAGTAATGGCGCAGTCACCGGGCGGTCATGAAGACACCATACGCCAGCTTCTGGTAGTGTGGGTACCGCTGTTTTGTTGGTGTGAGGACCTCGCTGAGGTAGTATACTGGGCGTTGTACGCCGTGGACCTTATTTTCCTCAACTCGCTTGACGACGAGCATTGTGCTGACCACCTGGTTGGTGGCGGAGATATATAGCAACAGTGGTTCCCTTTCTCTTGGGGTCACCAGCACTGGCGAAGTGGATAGTAGGCGCTTGAGATCTTCGAATGCTTCTTGCGCACTCAAACTTTTCAGCTTTGCGGAGGAGCTGGTAGAAGGGCAGTGCTTTTTCACCCATCCGAACTGATGAATCGGCTGAGGGCCGCAATTCGTCCAGCTAGCTGCTAGACTCCCCTTATGTTTTTCGGCTTCTCCATGGCCAGTATGGCTTTTATTTTGTTCGGGTTTGCCTCGATTACCCTCGCGGAGATGATATACCCGAGTAGCTTCCCAGATGGTACGCCGAAGGCGCATTTGTCCGGATTAAGCTTAATCCGGTAGCGATCGAGGTTGGAGAAGGTTTCGAGCAAATCATCGATTAGGGAGGCTTTCACCTTGGTCTTGATTACCATGTCGTCGACATAGACTTGAATGTTGTGACCCAGTCGTTCCTTGAGGCAAGCCTGCATGCACCGCTGGTAGGTGGCTCTCGCGTTCTTTAGCCCGAAGGGCATTGTGTTATAGCAGAACACGCCAAAGGGCGTTGTAAACGCTGTTTTCTCTTGATCTTCCTCCTTCATTCGAATCTGATTGTAGCTTGAGTAGGCGTCGAGGAAGCAGAGGCGCTCGCATCCCGCAGTGGAGTCGATGATCTGGTCGATGCGCGGCAATGGGAAGTGATCCTTTGGGCAGTGCTTGTTCAGAGAGGTGAAGTCCACGCACATCCGCCGGATATCCGTGTCCTTTTTTGGTACCAGCACCGTGTTGGCGAGCCAAGTGCTTTCCTTGATCTCGCGTATGAACTTGGCTTCGAGGAGTCTGTTGATCTCCATTCCAACTGCCTGTGCTCGTGGCTCAGACAGTCGCCGAATTGGCTTGACTGGCCTTGTGTCGGGGTTGACGTTGAGTGCGTGCTCGGCGAATTCCCTGGGAACTCCTAGCATGTCCGCACGACACCAGACGAAAATTTCCCAGTGCTCACGGAGGAATTCGACGAGCGCGAGTTCCTATGCGGGACTCAAGTTGTTGGCGATGAGAGCCGTCTTGGCGGGATCCGATAGGGTGGACCTGCACTTTCTTTGTGTGCACCGATGAGTCGAAGGAGAGATCGGGTGAGCTTGGCCGGCTCAGCGGAGGCAGACTGTTGTCTGTCGACTCCTTTAGTCTCGCGAGTTCTTCCTGCATGCCGAAGGACTGGGAAATTCTGTTGAATTCCCTGTCGCAATTGTCAGATCTTTCAAAGCTCCCGTTTATCATGATGAAGCCATTGGGACCTGGCATTTTCATCTACAGATAGGCGTAGTGGGGTACTGCCATGAACCTAGCGAACGCGATGCGTCCAAGGATGCAATGGTACTGTGAGGGCTAGTCGACGACCTCAAAGTCGATGCGCTCGCGCTGGAAGTTCTTCGGCGTGCCGAAGATGACGTCGAGGTTGATTTTGCCCAGGGGTATACGCCTTTCCCTGGGACGATGCCGTGGAACGTTCTGTCCGAGGCCTCCAGGCAGGTTAGCGGGATTCTCATTGCTCGCAAGGTACTCGCGAATATAAGGTTGATGTCGCTCCCACCGTCCATGAAGACGCAGCTCACGTCGAAACCTCCGATTTGCTCCTTGAGTACGAGGGGGCAATGGCCTGGACGGGGTACCTGAGGCGGATGGTCGCGTTTGTCTAAGGTGATGCATGACTCGCTTCCACTGAGGTACTCAGTGGTAGATGGTGGCGAGTGTGTGGCCAAGTTGACTTGGCGAGTGATGGCCTTCTGCACCCGATTGGAGGGGCGTCCCTTTTGGATCATCATGGTGCCCATGGCTCGTGGGTACGGTTCGCCTCCGTGGTGCTGGTCCGGTGCAGCTACATTCGGGAGTGGCCCAGGTGGTGGTGGCGGGGCGCCATGTGCCACGGCGCCTGGAGCGGCTCCGTAGCCTCTTTTGACTGCATTGCGGTTCATCCGAACCAATCCCTCATGTAGCTTGAGGAATTTGCGGCAGTCCTTGAGGTGGCTGGATTTTTTCTTTCCATCGTGTTTGTCGATGTAGAAGTGCACCGTGCATGGCCCGGACAGTTTGTCCTCAATGGAGGTCGCGGGTGCCTCGTCGCGAGTGCGATGTTGCCATACTTGCGTGGTTTTCCCGGAGTCGCGGTATCCGCCGCTACGGTATCCGTTGTTGCGGTTATCGTCGCGTCTTTCGGCGTAGCCGACCGCGACCATGTTGACGTCGTCGCGGTCATCATAGATGTGCATGCGACGTTTGCCTCGGCGATCGCGTCTGCGCTCGAGTTCTGCCTCTTCGTCGGAGTGAACGCGATTCTTTACTGAGTCTTCTCCATCGGCCCACCGATTCACGATCTCCATCAGGTGGTCGATGGTCTTGGGTTTTGAGCGGACCAGTTCCTCCCTAAGTTCTATGCGGCGGACACTGCCGTTGAATGCATCAATCGCGCGATCCTCCGAGATGTTTTCTGCGGAGTTCTCGATGATGGACCATCTTTGGATGTAGGAGCGCAGCGATTCGCCAGATCTTTGTTGGCAGCATCTCAGCTCTTCGATTGATGCGGGCCGCTTGTATGTGCCTTTAAAGTTGTGCACGAAGCTGTAAACCAGCTCATCCCAACTGCGAATGGATCCGCATGGGAGGTTGTTGAGCCATGCTCGGGCGGCGCCTTGCAGCTGTAGCTGCAAGCATTGCATGGCTGTGCTTCGACTGCCTCCGTGGAGCACGACGGAGGAGATGTGGTCCTCCAGCCAGATTTTTTGGTCCTGTAGACCGTCGAACTTCGGGTTCTCCGACGGGAGTTTGAACCCCTTTGGCATTCGCTTCTGCCTGATGGACCTACTGAAGCATCTAGCGCCGCAGAGCTCCACGTCTTCCTCTTCTGAGTCAGTCGACTGAGCACGTCGTGCCCTTGATTTGTCGATCTTGCGCTGCGTGATGTCATCACGCGCGTCGTAGTCGTGGTCGTGTCGTCGTGAGCGGCGACGTCAAGATAGGTCGTGACTGTCATCACTAGATGAAGGCGAGGAGTAACGCTTTGCTAGCGCTTTGCCCTTCTTTGGTTCCGGTGTTGGCTCTTTGTCGAGGGCGGCCTTGATTAATCCTAAGCCCGTGATCATGGATCGGTGCATGGCGGCTCAGGGATCTCTAGATGGTGGCTGGTTGTTGAGGAGGTACATGGTGGCCGCTGTCACCACAACCTGTGGCGTCTTGGGGACCACGTTGCCCCTAGTGTCGACTGTCATAGAGCCGAAGTTGAGGACCTTTGTGGCTTCTATGCGTTCTTGCTCGGTGAGATGGGCCATCCAAGATTGCCTCTTCTTGGCGAGGTGCTCGTTGCCCTTTGAGGAGGATCCTCCGTAGGAGGAGAGCCCAGCACGACGAAGGCTCGACTCGTCTGTCGCCTTTTTACGCGCCTCGAGTTGCGCGATTGTTTGTACTTGGCGCTTGAATTCTTCCTTCAGGAGCCAATGGTAGCCCATTAGCAGTTCTTGCGGAGATCCGAAGGGTAGAGGAGTGCCTCGTAGGGCCTCGCGGCAGCGAGCCCATTCTTGCTCGTTGAGCCTGATCACGACACGTTCGCCGGTTTGCTCGTTTACTATGGTTGGAGGTTCGACTGCTTCTCCATTGTTGGCGTTGGTGCGATCGCCACCGTTGCCGCCGTTAAGCGGGTCGGTTCCGTTGCCGTGATTGCCACCGTTGTCACGGTTGGCAGAGGTATTGCCTGCGTTGATGACGGCGCACATGAAGTGATTGGGGAAGCTCCTGCTTCCACAACTCTCAGATTCGAAACCGTAGGTCCCATCTTCAGTGGCCAGGTCGCTCAGATCGGAGTCGTGACTGCTGTCGCTGACCGTGTTCTTGACTGTTGTCGGGCCGTTGAGATCACTGAGGGTGCCGATCGATGGAGGGAACCATGATGCTGGGGCAATCGACGATGCCGTCGGCTGATCGAACATCTGGCGTGCCCATCGACCGACTTAGGCAGCTCCCTATCGCCAGGCTGATTCCGTCGCCCACGGACTCGAAGGCTGGGCGAGTGGCCGGCGTGTGGACGATGAAGTCGAACGCACTGAAGAGCTGGCGGATCTCCGCTGTTGCAGAGTTGTAGATCGCGGTTGATGGGGCCGAAGAAGCCGCAACATCAGCACTCCCAATTCCCACAGACGGCGCCAATTGACGAGGGTTTAACTCATCAATGCCCATTGTTATGGACTTGGGTTTTAGAGAAGGAGGGAGCGCTGGAGACATCTATCGGCTAGCAAACAAGCACACAGGGGACAAAGATTTACCCAGGTTCAGGCCTCGTAGAGGTCCCTACTCCTGCTTGTCTGCTCGTGGAATTATCGAAGGAACCGAAGGTTACAATGGTGCGCAGATGCGATCTGGCGAGGGTTGTGAAAACTAGGGTTGCGTGTGTTTTCCTCGCCGCCTCCTCCTAGCCCTTATATAGATAGGCTGGGTCTCGGGTAGCAGGTCGAGTCGGTTACAAGTTAGGGTTTTTCTATCTTTAGCTTATTCTTGTTCTTCAAGCAATCGAGAGTCCATAGGTTACTCGAGTCCTTCATTTGGCCCTTGGCGACACCGTGGGCCTTTACGTATTTGGACCGTATATACCAAACTCAAGTACCTGTAGGGTATACCCATGTCACTCTCTCTTCCTCAAAACCCTAAGTCCATAACAATGGGCATTGTCGAGGTCAGCCCTCATCAGATATAACCATAGCATGTATGCCCTTCTTCCGGCAAGCCCGGGTGGCCCATAGATGGTGGTCAAGCCCATGGCCTACTAGGCGGCCTAGTTGTTGGATCGGTAAGTGGAAGCCTAGTCGGACCCTGGGAGGCTGTTGCGGACCGCCGTAGGAGGAAGCCGGAGCTTTGGAGTGCAAGACACATAATATATGTTGTATTAGTTCCGGACTTTGTAACCTCTCTGGCTAGAACTTTATTAATAAGACAGCCTAAGGGAGCTCATAGGCCAACACATACAACACAACTATCTCTGTAACCTTGTCTTATTACCGTTTACCGTTATAGTGATTTATAGCAGGAGTAGGATCTCACCATCGTCGTCAGTTCTGAGCCTGGGTAACTTGTGCACCGCCATTCTAGATGCTCGTCGCCTTTCACCCAACCTCTCTAAACTCTCTGTATAGACCCCCCTCATGACGTACTCATCGACAATACCATGACACATCAAGTCATTCCTCAACTAGAGCTAAGATCCTCCTTGCTAATCTGTTTGGGTCTTTAATCAAGGGGCGTCTTGGGCGTAATGTCGAGCCTGCCAAATCTGGTAAATTATCATCATGCCTATTTCCAACTCCTTGTCCTCTAGAGAACCTAACCAGTCGAGTAGCCAACCCTGCAGCTCCTTGTGAGATCGAACTATGCCACACAGACACGACCAACTAAGCAAGGTACGAGCCCGCAACAAGTCCTATATTTGAATTGAGTGTGGGCAATCCCAGAATATGTGTTTGAGACTCCTCTATTGCAGGTAACATAACACACTCCCTCCTTGATCCCGCTTCGACTTAATTCTTGCCCAATGGCCAGGTCGTTATTTGCCATTCTCCAAACGTGAACCTTCACCTTGCCAAGGAAACCTTTGCCACCCATAGGGCCATCTGCCCTTGATGGTTTGCATAATTTGAGGATAAGTCCGCTTGTCCGTCCGTCAACTGTTTGTATTGTTGCTTGAGATGATATGCCGATCTGACATCAAATACTCCATTTTTGATGTAATTTTGATAGCTCTATTTTATATAGAGTTTTCCCTAGGTTTTCTTAATTGTTTTCACTTGGTTTTGATGATTCTCACCTTTTAACAAACACAAAACCCCACTGTTGGAGCTGATCTCACCGCCGAGATATACTTGGACGTCTTCCTCACCACCCTCAAGAAGAAAACCCTAGTGAAAAACACAACCCCCTAGAGACAGCAGTGCTCTCGGTGGACCCATTCCCCTATGCATTGGTTTTTCTCTAAAAAAAATCCACCAATCTATTAACAATCATCCTAAAAGTAGTAAAAGGTACCGTAAAAACACCTTAAAAATTATAGATCGTTCACTAGAGCAGACACTAGCGTGAGTCCTTGTCCCCATGTCATGGAGCCGAGCAAAGTTTGTTATAGTAAAACTTGTTTTAGTAGACACAATAGGAAGTGCGCGTCCCATCGCCCTTTCCCATGCATTGGCGTGAATAAACCAGATGCAAATAATGCAACGGCCGGAGCAATAGTAAACAGGGCTCTTCTCCTCCGCGACAATCTAATCCAACAGATGTGCTCCAGCTTGGATCCTTGTCCGCGCGTGCATCAGCAGGTCTGCCTGACTGTTGGAGGAGGAAAAAATAAAGTGAACAAGTGCGCCGGGGTTAGTACAAAGATGGCACAGTGACGGACAACCGATCGGATTCGGGCGATGGTTAGCGCTTGATCGCGGAACAGGGCCGTGGCTAGGGGGCACTGTAGCGGGGCGCGGAGCGTGTCAAAGCTGCGAGCAGACCACGTCACGGAACGGGGTGGGCATGTGGGCCGGGCCGGCGATCCCCACCACGCATTCCGGCCCTGCCCGCTTTTCAGAAGGAACAGTCCCAAGATGCTAGCTACCGGACAGCGCTGGTGGCCACTGTTCCCAGGCCAGAGAAAGACGGAGACTGGACGCCTTGGCTTTATTGCCCCCCTCGGCATTCCCATTCTGCCCCTCCCACACACCCATGCCATGCCGTTGCCATCCCCGGCTTTGTCTGGCTCACGCACGCGAACTCGCGCGCGCGCTCACACACATGAACATGCCAATCCCCGGCCGGCCGGGCAGGGCAGGGCATGACATGACATGATTTGCGCCCCTCGTCCCGGCTTTCAAATCAGGAGAAGGTCGGGCAGAGGCAACAACAGATCCGAGGCTTTCTCGAATCGGGCAGGTCAATCAAATCCATCAGGAGGGACTCACGTACCCATCATATCAATTCGTCACATCAACAATCCATATAGTACCGATAGATCGATCCAACGGGGGGACCGACCCCGATCGGCCCACAGTCACTATATAAACCCCCTCCCCTCCCCGACCCGCTCCCGTCTCCCCCACTCCCCACTCCTCCCCCTCTTCTTCAGAACCTATCTTCCTCCCCCGACCAGGACCAGGACACCACTCCCTCCATCTCCAGCTCATACCATCGAACCACGCACCGGACACGCGCGCGCGCAGGCAGGTGGTGGGGCGAGAGCAAAGTACTACTGTGTGCCTCCACCATGATGTCGTCGCCTGCGGAGTCCGAGACCAGCTGCTTCTACCTCCCCCTGGACCACCATCACGTCGGGGCGGAGGAGCAGCAGCAGCAGCACTTCGCCGAGCAGGAGCAGCTCTGCTACGTCCACTGCAACTTCTGCGACACCATCCTCGTGGTATGCTATGTCTCCACCCATCCTCCGTCCGATCCTTCCTTCCTTCCTTCCTTCACACCGCCCTTATCCTTGTGCGCGTGCAGGTGGGCGTGCCGTGCAGCAGCCTCTTCACCACGGTGGCCGTGCGATGCGGCCACTGCGCCAACCTGCTCTCCGTCAACCTCAGGAACCTCCTGCTCCCGCCGCCTGCGCCCAACCAGCTCCCATTCGGCCAGGCGCTCCTCTCCCCAACCTCGCCGGCCTCACCGCACAGCCTCCTGGTACGTCTACCTACATCCATCCTTCTGCTGCTACCGTACCAAGCGCTCCACTGCTGGCGCTACGTGCGTCTTACTACTAGAACTGATGGATACACGCTGCTGTTGTCGTCGTTAACTCGATCCTGCAGGATGAGATGTCGTCGTTCCAGGCGCCGTCAAGCATGCTGACCGACCAGCCCAGCCCCAACGTGAGCAGCATCACCAGCAGCGGCAACAGCTGCGCCGCCAACAACGCGCCGGCCGCCATGACATCGATGATGCCGCCGCCGCCCAAGAAGGCCGCGCACAACAAGGAGCCGCAGCAGCGGAGGAACGTCTCGTCGTCATCATCAGGGGCCAAGAGTAAAATCCCCCAACCTCACTTCTTATTACCTCTCTTCTTCCTCCCTCTTCTTCCCTCGTTGTAGTTGTACTACTAGTCAAAGGAGACCGAGCTAGCTAGCTCCGGCGGGAGAGCAAGCATGTGCAGCTGCACTGTTCTTGTTCTTGGTAGCACGCACCTACTACAGCTCCTCTTTACATTTTGTCCCTCTTTTAAAGGATTCTTTCTGGGCGCGCGGTCAATGGAGTTTTCGAGTGGCCGGCTGAATAGTTTGCTCCCCAGCTCAATAGTACCTTTTGTCCGCCGGAGAATTTTCCCCAAACTCCAACGTTAATACATACGGTACTATAATGCACAGTGCGCCATACTATAGCCCCAAACCCGACTTCAAGAAAATATACAGTGAGGTTTTAGGAGCAAGAAACAAAGCAGTACTAAAGGCGAGTGTCAGTCTTAATAATTCTGTTCGATCAGTAGTATAGGAGAGTACCAAAGGCCGGGCCTGGCTGCATATGCACTTGTCTTAATTATTACTACTGTTTCTCATCGATCCACCATCCTGTTCCCTGAAGCTGTGTGAAAGTGTTTATTGATTCCGTGCTGCTTGCCGTGATTCTGCAGACCCAGAGAAGCGGCAGCGAGTTCCATCGGCGTACAACCGATTCATCAAGTGAGTCATCGACCGCCGTGTTCTCTTCACAAATTAACCATTTTGGCGTCCCGTTTTGAACATCCATCTTCTGACAAACTCCACACGCATGACTGGTTGCCGTTGCTGTATTTGTAGAGACGAGATACAGCGTATCAAGGCCAACAATCCGGACATCACCCACAGGGAGGCTTTCAGCGCAGCTGCCAAGAATGTAACCTCCTCTTTCTCTCTAGCTATTTATCAATCACATTTGATCGATGTGATTGTGAATCGGGTTCCATCTTGGGTTAATCCAACACGTGTATTTACCATCGATCTTCTGTCATGTCTCTTCATGCATCAGTGGGCTCATTTTCCGCACATCCATTTCGGTCTGATGCCGGACCAGGGCATGAGGAAGACCGGCATCCAAATCCAGGTATACTTGATTAAGACCTAAAACAAAATCAAAGATTCAGAGCAGCATAGGCCTGGGAAGCACTTGTAATCTCTTCTCTCTTTTGCAGGACGGACCTGGCGGGGAATGCATGTTCTTCAAGGACGGTCTCTATGCGGCGGCGGCCGCCGCCGCTGCAGCCACAGCGGCATCTAGCATGGGCGTCACCCCCTTCTAGCGTCCTACATAAAATATATTGCCATTGCTTACTTTAGATTCTAGCTAGGGTATTATGAGATCTTGAGATGTACTGTACCTACGAGCGAGTACTCTTCTACTACTACTAGTAGCTTTCGTTGTTTCTTTCCTGTCGTTGGTCCTTCATTCCCTGCTGGTTACCATATTCGCCTGTCGGAGCCTCCAAGGTTGCTGCTTTTCGCGCGTCTTATCTTGTCTTATGGACATGAATCTAGCTCGCGATCGATGGCCTTTAATTAGTTAATTAACAACCCGAATTGCTAAAACCTTCTGTGCATAGGATAATTGAACACACGATATGTCAATTCATTAGCTTATTGTTCTTCTAAGATGATAGAAGATACACTATGATATTTCTCAAGCAACAAATTAATTATCGGTGTCATACCAAAATTTAGTTAGTTCTCTGGGGTCGTGGGTGAAGAATTAACCTCAATACTAGAAATATACCCCACCGTTGCAGCGGGTATCTCTTTAACAAATCTAATAGAATGCTTGAAACTTTAAATTTTCTACAGAAATAGACAATATTTAGCTTGTCATAGTGGTCTAGAGGCTAAATTTAGTTGTCATGAAATTGATATATATATATATATGAGAATTTAAATGTCGTTATGATTGGGGGTATGCCTGACTGATGTATATAAGATAAAATCAACGGTCTCAAGAAACATATAGTGTGAACGGCTTGCATGAAGAGGCCATGCTCATTGCCACATAATGTTTTTAGAAAATTTTGAGCGGTTATATATAGAATAACACATAATCTCAAATAATTGTTATATGATTTTCATCAATAAAAATACTTGGCGAAAAATTCGCGGTGTTGGTGAAACTAATCTCGATGTTCCAGTTGCACATGATTTACGCGAGTGATCTTATCAATCGAACGGCAAAAAAGGATGACGTGAAATTTTTGATGGATAATAGAATAGATTATGTGGATAGCTTGTTAGTGGGATGATGTGGACAATTGGTTGGCTAAAAGAAGAAGTGATCTGCACAGCTTGCATGTTGAGATAGACTAAAATTAAATTACAGTTAATGAGGTTTCATAAGAAGTATATATATAGGTTTCGATATAAATAGCCATCTTCAGGGATAGTGGAATAGTTGATTAATAAATACACATACTCGAACTTAGATGAAAATAAATACATATGAGCAACATGAGCAGGCAAAGAGTTTTTTTTGCGAAATTCCACCGATCTATCAATAACCATCACCAATAGTACAAAGATCCTCAAAAGTAATAAAAATTACAAATAGGTCACTACACCACCTAGCGATGACTAGAGACACTAGCACGAGCCGAAGGCGCGCCGCCATCCTCGTCCCTCCATCACCGGAGCCGGACAAAACTTGTCGTAGTAGAGCTTGTTGTAGTAGACATACGTGAAGTCATCGTGCTAAGACCTCATATGACCAGCGTACCAGAGCAACAACCATCACCGAAGATGACCGTAACATCCTCGCCTGATAAGGCTAATGATGGGGATATGCCGAATGGGGTATACCCAGCAGGACGTTCCGATTGGGCCAAAAGGTCTCACGAGTGGGCCTGCGGGACGGCAACTGGAATGCGACTAAGAGGAAGGCCCGGCGACTGGAGACTGGAGGCCCAGAACCATACCAGAAGCCTAGTCGGATTAGGTCAAAGCCTCCGAATCCATATCTTGTTCGGTTGTAACTTGTAAACCCTAGCGAGGTGCCTCATATATAAACCTCCCTAGGGTATCTTGAGGACTTACATTCCATCATACACCCCTTCAAGCGACTCGCTGCTTAGACGCCGAGCTCGCCACCCCTGTAACTCGCTCTCCAATAATCTAATCTAGCAGGAGTAGGTCTTTACCCTCCGGGAGGCCGAACCTGGGTAAACCCATGTGCATCCGCTCCCATCTCGCACCGCAGATGGCCGCCAGCTCTCGCCCCTGATTCAATCAATCGGCGCCTCTGCGGCGGCTGCGTCAGCCATTTCCACGACAGTGGCACCCACCGTGGGGCATAGCAGGACTGGCCTGAGTTCTGCGGCGAGACCCTATTCGCCGATCGATCGGCCACTCGCCACCGGCCGCATGATCGCCATCGGCGGGATCTTACAGATCCTGCCCAGCAGCTACATCTCGGTGTCACGCCCGGTCACTCACGGCGCGGTGATGCCGGTCGGCTCCATCAACCTCTTCGTCGGCTTCACCGGCATGGTCGACCCAGCAGCGACGGTGATCGTTGGCGGATCGCCGTTGCACCGCGATCTGCTCTCGGAGGAGCAGGTCCGCTCCATCAGGAGCCTCATCACTGGGTACGACTCGGCCGCCAGCAACGCGGCCGAGACCAACGCCGCCACGAACGACGAGGCCCTAAACGACGACGCCGACTCCGCGACCCCTGCCTCGGTCGACGGATCTATCACCGCGGCATCACGAGAGGACTCCATCACGTGAGTCTCCAACCCGGAGGATTTCGAGGACTCCTCCATCCTCGGGATCTTTGACTCCGATTCCGGCTCGGAGTCGCCTGAAGACTTCCGCGCCAGATCCTATCGCCTTAACGTGATCTACATGGCGGGCAGCACGGCTGCCCCGCCAGATCCGTTCTCCACACCAATCCCGCCGGCTGCCACGACCACAGAGGTGGAGGAGGCCCGCCTGCGACTCACGGAGGCGTAGCGCAATGAGCTCGCCGAGCGCGAGAAATATCGCCTCGAGCGAGAAACGGCGTGGGAGCTATCGCTCTATCACCAGCACCGCATTAGGACCCGCTTGAACTCCAACGTCTAGGGCCGCGTCCTGAACTTCAATGACGAAAGCGACCCCGCACGCGCGACCGAGCGCGAATACTGCAAGAACATGCCACCAGGTGGAAGCAACAGACCACCACCTGGCGCACCGGCAACCGGAGCCCCTCCTCCACCCATTGGCCGTGCGCCCCCGCCGGACCAGCCGCGAATCATCATCTCGCCACAAGCCCGCGACGCCAACGAACTCCCACTCTACTCCATCCCGATGGACAACGTCGTCGCGGACGACGCCGCGGTTGCCAACCTCGACGTCCAGGGAGACGGCGCGTTGTAGATCCAGTACGCCAAGGCCCTACTTGCCAGGGCCGTCGAGCAACAAGCTGCAGGAGTGGACCCGCGGGGGCGGATGTATTCCCGCTCCTCAGCAAGCAGGGCGGCCTCGAGTAGCCACCCCACCATCGCCAACGCCGTGACCTGCCCACTACCGCAGCCACTGGCGAACCAGCCACGGGCCGCCAACCCTGCACTCTCCACCAACGAACCGTGACCAGTGAACAACACGGTCGCCGCCAACGGGCAGCCTATCGACGCCCACACGCACATCGTCAACAACCAGGCCTGGCGGGCACGCCAACCCAACAACTTGAGGCACACCCTCAATAATCGCGGCGACCCCGAACCGAGGGGCTCGCTCAACCGAGTTGGCCCCCAATGCTTCGGGCCTATGATCAGAGGGGAAAAGTACCCCGCCAACTTCAAGGCGCCCAAAGAGATCGAAAAGTACGATCCAACGTACGACCCAGCAGTGTGGCTGGACACATACCTCATGGCGATGGGAATCGCAGGCCACACCGACCTGCTCGCCGCTCGCTACCTCCCCCTAATGATGGAGGGCGCGACCCGACAATGGATCAACACCCTCCCCGCTGATAGCATCGATTCCTGGGAGGAAATGCGGGATGCCTTCGTCAGGCACTTCGAGGGCTCCTATACCCGCGCCACCACGATTGAAGACCTGGAGCGGTGCATCCAGGGACAACGTGAGTCAACCCGCCACTGGATTCAAATGTGGCAAGAACTGTGGATCAACACCTCCGGCATCCACCCGGACACGGCGATACATTGCTTTAAGAACACGTGCCGGTACGAACCACTGGTCGCTAAGATCAAGCGGGTCTACCGGACGCTTGGCAACATCCCCGACCTCCTCGAAATTGCCAAGCGCTACGCGAAGGAGGACCCCAACCAAGACTCTGATGACGAGTCGGGAGGAAGACGCTGCAACAGCGGCCATGATAGCGGGTGACAGTGCGACATGCGCTACAGCAACACCCGCATCACTGGCAAGCGCCGCACGGACGGGAGAGTCGACTTCGTCGCCAACGCCGGCTATGGCCAATGCGGCCCCAAGAGCTACCGCAGCGACGGAGGAAATTACCGTGATAGCGGAAACTACCGCACCAACAACGCGGCGAGGCCGAAATTCGACCCCGCCGCCCTGCTCAACCAGCCCTACGTCTACCACAGCAGGGAGGGGAAACCCACCACCCACACCACCGCGGACTGCCACTCTCTCAAAGAGATCGAAAAGGCAAGGCGAGCAAGGGAAGACCCCAACAACAACCCACCTCGGGACAACGGAAATGCCGGCGGCTTCGGCAACGCTGGCGGCTCGCTACACACCTTCACCGGGCTCGGCACCAAGCGCGAGAGGAAGGTGCTCGCCCGCGCAGTCGCCTTCAATGCGGTGACATAGGTCGACATCCCATGCTTCCTCAACTGGTCCGAGCAGAGCATCACTTGGAGTCGCCAGGACCACGCTCCCAAGATCGAGTACCCAGGGCGAGTCGCCCTGGTGGTCAGTCCCAAAGTGGTCGATTATTGGCTACCCAAGACACTGATGGACGGTGGGAGCTTCATCAACATCATGTATCTGGACACGTTCAAAAGGCTCTAGCTCCCGGAGTTGGCAATCTAGCTGACCCTGACAACCTTCCACGGCATCGTCCCCGGTCGGAAGGCATACCCGATCAGAAGGCATACCCGATCGAAAAAGTGACATTACCGGTCACCTTCGGCACACCGGCAAACTACCACACCGAGCGAATCGAGTTCGAGTTGGTGAACTTCCACAGCCCCTACCACTGCTCCTAGGACGCCAAATGTTCACCAAATTTATGGCGACCCCCTACTACGCGTACAACATGATGAAGCTCCTAGGGCCGAGCGGCATCATCACCGTCCTCGGCGACCCCGATATGGCCATGGAATGCGACGACAAAGGCGCTGATCTCGCCGACAGCATCATCGCCGTGGAGACCGACCACACGGAGGAGCTCGTGAAATACGCAGGCAACATCAACAAGGACGACCCCACCATCCTGAAGAAGCCAACCGCCGTGAACTCCACGTTCGAGGCAACCACGCATACCCGCACCGTCGAGCTCGTCCCGGGCGACTCCAGCCGGACGGTCACCATTGGGGCACGTATGAGCCCCGCATAGGAAAGCGCGCTCATCGAGTTCCTCCGTGAGAACCGTGGCATCTTCGCATGGAAACCTTCCGACATGCCAGGTGTCCCGAGGGAACTCGCTGAGCACAAACTTCACGCCGACCCCAAAGTGCGACCGGTAAAGCAGTCACTGCGGCCCTTCAATGAAGAGCGCCGCCGAGCAATTGTCGAAGAAGTGCAACGCTTGTTGGTCGTAGGCTTCATTCGGCCAATAAAACACTCCAAGTGGCTGGCGAACCCAGTCATGGTCCTGAAAAATAACAACACATGGAGAATGTGTATTGACTATACCAACCTCAATAGCGCCTGCCTGAAGGAGGAGTTCGTCCTATCGCGCATCGATCAGATCATCGACTCGACCGCGGGATTGGAGTCGCAGTGCTTCCTCGACGCCTACTCTGGTTACAATCAGATCAAGATGGCGGTCGAGGATGAGGAGAAGACTGCGTTCATCATGCTATTTGGCGCCTTCTGCTACACGGCCATGACGTTCGGCCTCAAGAACGTCGGCGCCACATACCAAAGGTGCATGCAGGAGTGCCTCACGAGCCAAATTGGCCGCAACATTCACGTCTACATCGACGACGTGGTGGTAAAATCCACCCGCCAGGACGACCTGCTCGCCGACCTAGCCGAAACCTTCGCAAACCTGCGGAGGTACAACATAGAGCTGAACCCAGGAAAGTGCACCTTCGGCGTCCCCACCGGACAGCTACTAGGATACGTAGTCTCCAAGCGAGGCATCAAAGCCAACCCCACCAAGATCGACACCATCACGTGACTCAGAAAACCCGAGTGCCTGCACGACGTCTAGAAGTTGGCCGGGCGAGTCGCGGCTCTCAGTCGCATCATTCCCCGACTAGGCGAGAGGGCCATGCCCCTTTATCGCCTGATGCGCAAGAATCCCATGTTCCAATGGGATGCGGAGGCGGACGATGCACTCAAGGCACTCAAAGAAGTGCTACTCGCGGCTCCACTACTTGCCACACCAGTCGACAGAGAGCCAATGCTCGTCTACGTGGCGGCCTCCAATCGATTCGTCAGCGCCGTGATGGTCGTCGAACGGCCAGAGGAGGGCAAGGAGCGCCCCATACAGCGCCCCGTCTACTACATCAGCGAAGTCCTGACGGACTCACGACAGCGCTACCCGCAGTACCAGAAACTGGTGTACGCGGTATTCTGAGCTCAGCGGCGACTCCCCCACTATTTCCAAGAGCACCCAATCACGGTGGTCTCATCCGCACCGCTGCAAGACATAATACGCAATCGTGAGGCGACTGGGTGAGTCGCCAAGTGGGCCGTCGAAATCGGCGTCCACAATATCAAATATGAGCCCCGCAAAGCAATCAAGTCACAAGCCCTAGCTGATTTCCTCGCAGATTGGGAAGAAGCGCAGCAGACGGAGAAGCTACCATATCTCCACTACTGGTCGCTACACTTCGACGGCTCGAAGAACATCAACGGCGCAGGGGGCGGGGTCATACTGACCTCCCCCAAAGGGGACAAGCTCTGATACGTGCTCCGCCTCAACTTCAAGCCCTGCACCAACAACATGGCAGAATACGAGGCCCTTCTCCACGGCATGCGGGCCGCTAAGGAAATGAACATCAACCGCCTACGGTGCTACGGTGACTCCGACCTAGTCACCGGCCAGGTCGCCGAAACATGCGACGCCGTCTCTCCAACAATGATCGCGTACCTCCAAGCGGTAGACCAGCTGGCAGGACACTTTGACGGCTATTCCGTCGAGTGGATTGACGGACGCAAGAACGAGGAGGCAGACGCCCTTTCCCGCATCGGGTCGGCCCGACAAGCGCCACCAGCAGGCGTCTTCCTCGACATCATCCACAAACCTTCGGTCAGCCCACCGAAGGAGATCGATGTCGGGATACCACTGCAACCAGAGCAGGCCCTAGTCGCCATGGTTGTGGAGCCTAGCGACTGGACGGCACCATACGTCGCCTTCCTCGAGCACAAGATCCTCCCAAGCAACAAGACGGAGGCGTGAATGATCGTGCGCCACTGCAAATCCTTCGTCATCATCAACGGCGAGCTACACAAACGGAGCGTGACTGGCGTGTTCCAGCGCTGCGTACAGCCAGAAGAAGGCCGCAAGATCGTCCAGGACATTCACACCAGCGACTGCGGCCATCACGCTGGCGCCAAGTCGCTGGTCGCCAAGGCCATGCGGCACGGCTTCTACTGGCTCACCGCGCACGCCGACGCCACCAACATCGTCCAACGATGCGTCGGGTGCCAAAAGTTCGCCCACCAGACGTACCTCCCTGGTTCGGCACTCAAGACCATCCCCATCACATGGCCATTCGCTGTATGGGGCATGGACATGGTAGGCCCGTTCAAGAAGGCCCATCCGGTTTCACCCACCTCCTGGTCGCGGTCGACAAGTTCACCAAATGGGTCGAGGCCAAGCCAATCAAAAAGTGCGACGGCAAGACGGCCACCAAGTTCTTATGCGAGCTCATCTACCGGTACGGCTACCCGCACAGCATAATAACAGACAACGGCACCAACTTCGCCAAAGGGGCCATGGCAGAATTCTGCGAAGAGCACGACATACGACTCGACCTCGCCTCAGTCGCCCAACCGGAGTCGAACGCGCCAGCAGGCGTCCTCCACGGGCTCAAGCCACGACTCGAGTGCCCTCGGCGCGCCGAGATGCTGGGTCGAAGAGCTCCCTTCATCATATGGGGATCCGTCGTCATCAATCGCTCCACCGGGTTCACACCCTTCTTCATGGTGTACGGCGCCGAAGCCGTAATGCCAACAGACCTGGAGCACGACTCACCTCGAGTCGCCAATTACGTCGAGGCGACAAACGAGACTGCCCGCCAAGACGGCATCGACCAAATCGACGAGGCACGCGACCTGGCTCTCTCCCGTACAACCATCTACCAGTAGGGACTCTGCCGCTACCATAGCCGCCGAGTCCGGACTCGCACCTTCCAGGAGGGCGACCTGGTCCTACGACTGGCTCAAGACAAGAAGGGAAGGCACAAACTGTGCATGAAACAATAAAAATGAAGCGTTTGGAAGAAACCTGGAATTTTTATTGATGAAGAAGGGGATGCCTTGGGCATCCCCAAGCTTTGACGCTTGTACTTCTTGGATATTTATTGGGGTGACACGCTTGGCATCCCCAAGCTTGAGCTTTAGTCCATCCTTCATCTCATTACTCATTCCTTCCATACACCTGAAAAATTTTCTTCATACAAAACTTCACACAATCTCATTAGCAACATTAGTGCACTTACGATAAATAAGTCTTAAGGTTCAGTTCTAACACCAAATAAACTTCCATTAGAACACTAGCTACTGTAGCAATTCCCTCAAAAAGCTCGATTCCCCAAAGGAACTCAAGAAGGAACTAACAAGAAGCAAATGCAGAAAATGGCAGAAATCTGTCAAAACAGACCAGCAGGCAAAGACGAATTTTTTCGAAGACCTTATGTTGCTCAAATAAAAAAATGTTGAACTAACGAAAGTTAGATAACAACCTGGGGCAGAAGCACAAACAATTACAGCTCAATCCGACGTACAGAACTCTCTCAAGAATTTTTACGGTGAAGCACAGAAATCTGTTTCGGGACAGCAACTTTCCCAATCATTACTTCACTCTCATTAGAGGTTACTCTTGGCACAAAAAGCAAATAAAAAGGATAAGGAGAGATTATTACAGAGGTAATAACTTCCAAAACTCATCTAAAACTCTTGGGTTATCTCCCAACAAGTACTTTTCTTTAACGTCTTTAAGTTAGGCATAAGAACCAAAGAAAGAATCAAGTGTTCTCAAATGAAGAAGCATTAAGACCAAATTTCTTGCCCTTACCACTCTTATTTTTATTCTTAACCTTTGGGAAAATGTGATTGTTTGGTGGAGAAAAAAGGTGCATGGTCCCCTTTCCCACATCTATTATTGCTCCAAGGAGTTCTAATAGGGACCTTCCAAGTGTAATTTGTCCTTTTCCTGCACATTCAATAACAAGATAATCAGTAGAAATCATTTTCCCAAGGATCTTTGTAAACACTCCTTCAGCTATTCCAATAGGAAATAAGGTAGCATTATTAGCAAGAGATATTTCTTTTCCTCCTTTAGTAAGCCCCCACAGATTTAAAGATTCATAAATATCTTTGGGCATAAGACAAAATTCAGACATGATATCGCAGCGGGCTTGAAAAGTTTCAGTGTTTATCTCAATCTTTACTATAGGGAGCCACTTTGATGGTTCGGAATTTATTGGAACGTAATTGTGATGCTCCCTAAGCGTATTATAGCAACTTTCTAGGCTAGTAGTGCTAGCCTCAAGAGTGTTCAACCTAGCAAATATTTTTTAGAAAGAAATATCAGTTTGGCTAGGCATGTTGTAAGTGAGGATCAATTTCTTTATAGCATTAATAGCATCATCCTCATTACATTGGAGGAAATCTCCTCCCACAATAGCATCTAAAGCATATCTATAGCAAAGAGCAATCCTAAGGTAAAAACTGCTAAGGAACAAGCTTTGAGTCATTTTAGGCTTAGTTTTTTCATGTAGATCAGAGATTCTAGACCAAGCTTCCTTAAAACTTTCCTCAATTCCTTGTTTAAAAGTGAAAATCATGTCCTCGGGTGACATAGTGATTGGAGCAAGGCTAGACATAGCGGCACTCAAGATAGGAACTAAATTTTTTTTCAAATAAGAAAGCAAACAAGTAAAACTAATTTTTTTGTGTTTTTGAAGAACAAAACAAGCAAACAAAGCAAAAAAGAAAACTAAGCAAAACAAAAACAACAAAGTAAAGAGATTGGTTATGAGGGACTCCCCTTGTGAAGATGTCCTTGACTCCCCGGCAACGGCGCCATAAAAGATCTTGATGCACTCGACTTTCAACGTAGAGCTCGTTAGAAACCCCAAGAGGAAGGTATGATGAGCACAGCAGTAAGTTTTCCCTCAGTTATGAAACCAAGGTTTAATCGAACCAGTAGGAGCAAGGAAACACCCCAAAGGTGTTACTAGCTGATCTTTGGCAGGGTGCACTACCGGTGCTAGTAGCAACATGGAGACCTGCACAAGACAACCACAGAACTTTGTCCCCAACTTGCAATGAGGTTGTCAATCTCACCGTGTTTTGCGGAAAACAAAGGATTAAACGTATCGAATGGAAAGAAGTAATAGTTTGCAGAAAGTAAACACAAAGCAGTAAAAGATTGTAGATTGTATATAAAAGACAAGGACCGGGATCCATAGTTCACTAGAGGTGGCTCTCCTTAGATAGATAACATGCTGGGTGAACAAATTATAGCGGGGCAATTGACAAACACCGAGAAAGCAATGCATGCATATACTAATCATCTTGACTCCTTTGAGACTTGATTGGGCATTACAACATAATACATAGACCGCCATCCAACTGCATCTATGACTAATAATCCACCTTCAGGTTATCATCCGAACCCCCTCCAGTATTAAGTTGCAAGCAACAGATTATTGCTTTACGAACTGCGTGTAAAGTAAACAATACAATTGTTCTATGAACAAAGGATCGTTGTTTTCTCCCTAGTAGCAACAGCACATCTAGTACCTTAGAGATTTCTGTCACTTCCCAGTTACGGAGGCATGAACCCACTATCGAGCATAAATACTAACTCTTGGAGTTGCTAGCATCTACTTGGCCAAGATAGCTACTAACAACGGAAAGCATGCAAGATCTCAAATAACAAACACATGATAGAATCAATAATCAATCTGAAATAGCATCTCAATATCCATCGGATCCCCGCAAACAAAACATGTATGAATTACAAATAGTTGATCTTGATCATGAACAGAGCTCACAAGATCTAAACATGAAAGCACAAAGGAGGAGAAACCAGCCATCTAGCTACTGCATGGATCCGTAGTCCAAGGATGAACTACTCACGCATCACACCGGAGGCTTGCATGGTGATGAAGAAGGCCTCCAGGGTGAATTCCCCTCTCCGGCAAGGTTCCGGGAAGAGCTTCAGATCCCTCCCGGTCTAGGGACGGAGATGACGGCGGCTACAGACTCTTTCATGGATTTTTGATCTGGTACCTAGGGTTTTCGTCCCAAGGGAAACTTATAGGCGGAAGGAGAGGCTGAGGGGGTGCTGGGGTCGGCCAGACCACCCCCTGGCGCAGGCCAAGCCTGGCCGCACAGCCAGGTGGTGTGGCCGGCCCCTGGCCCCTCTCGCCGTGATTCGGCACTTGATCCTTCGGAAAAATAGACACTTTGGCTTTTGTCCCGTCCAATTCGAGAATATTCATTTTCGACTTTCCGGAACCAAAATAGCAGAAAAGCAGTGGGCTTTGTGGCTCTTATTAATAGGTTAGTCCAAGAAATCATATGAAAAGTACTCCAAAGTTGGAACAAAAGACAAGAAAGTTGATAAAACCAAGCATGGAACATCAAAAATTATAGATACATTTGCAATGTATCAATACTGGAGGGGGTTCGGATGATAACCTGAAGGTGGATTATTAGTCATAGATGCAGTTGGATGGCGGTCTATGTATAATGTTGTAATGCCCAGTCAAGTCTCAAAGGAGTCAAGATGATTAGTATATGCATGTATTGCTTTCTCGATGTTTGTCAATTGCTCCGCTGTAATTTGTTCACCCAGCATGTTATCTATCTTAAGGAGAGCCACCTCTAGTGAACTATGGATCTCGGTCCTTTTCTTTATATACAATCTACAAACTGCTTACTGCTTTGTGTTTACTTTCTGCAAACTTTTACTTCCTTCCATTCGATACGTTTAATCCTTTGTTTTCAGCAAAACACGGTGAGATTGACAACCTCATCGCAAGTTGGGGACAAAGTTCTGTGGTTGTGTTGTGTAGGTCTCCATGTTGCTACTAGCACCGGTAGTGCGCCCTGCCAAGGCTCAGCTAGCAACACCTTTGGGGTGTTTCCTTGCTCCTACTGGTTCGATTAAACCTTGGTTTCATAACAGAGGGAAACTTGCTGTTGTGCTCATCATACCTTCCTCTTGGGGTTCCCAATGAGCTCTACATCAACACTGAGCCATCAAGCATTTTTCTGGCGCCATTGCCGGGGAGTCAAGGACATCTTCACAAGGGGAGTCCCTCATAACCAATCTCTTTACTTTGTTATTTTTGTTTTGCTTAGTTTACTTTTGCTTTGTTTGCTTGTTTCTTTATCAAAAACACACAAAAAATTAGTTCCTACTATAGTTGGTATTTTCGTTGGTCTATTATTGTCTTGCTTTATCATGCTTTCTATCAATGGTTGGTTTCTTTGAAACTGAATCTTATTGGCAAGGCAGGTTCACGGAAGAACAAAAATATTATTATAAGGAACACCGCTTGTTACAAAAAGTGAAATACTTATGGGAACAAATTGATAAATTGAATACCATTGCTAGAAACGTGTGCTCCACTTATAATGTTACTTATTGCGTTGATAAATCTTGTTGCTGTAGGAGGTATAAACACCTCCCTTTTCAATGTGAATATGATGATAATGTTACCATATCTTCTTATGTTAAAGGAAATTATGACTTTTATGATGTGGAACAAATTGAAGAATTTATTGCTTGGAAGGGTGCATTTGAACTTGCTAGTTTGCTTGAAAATACTGATGATTCACCTTATAAATATGAGGTTTATGATATACTTAAATTTTGCTTTGATAATTACAAGGTAGAAAATGGCTATATTCTTGAATATCTTAATAGATGCTCTCCACCAATGGAAGAGACTAATGCCTTGCAGGAGCCTATGGAAGAAGAAATTGCTGAAACTAGAAGCTCATTGGATGAAAAAGAGGAGGAGAGTGATGATCAAGAAGAGGAAGAATGGATCTACCCATCCCTACCTTCTAATGAGAGTAACTCTTTACCCCTTACATTATTTGATTGTCCCCCATGCTTACCAAAGGAGGACGAATGTCATGTTCCTGAGGATTCTTTTGAAAATGTTTATAACAAAGCTCTAGTGATTGTAGATCATGAAAAGAATGCTTTATGTGATAGTTATATTGTTGAGTTTATTCATGAGTCTACTGAAAATTATTATGAGAGAGGAAACTATGGTTGTAGAAGTTTTCATGGTATTGAAACACCTCTCTATGTGCTGAAAGTTTTGAAGTTATTCTCGTTTTATCTTCCTATGCATGTCACTTTGTTCTTTGTGAATTTATTTGCATACGAGATTCCTAATGCATAGGAAGAGGGTTAGACTTAAATGTGTTTTGAATTTGCTTCTTGATGCTCTCTTTTACTTCAGTTCATATTTTCTATGTGAGCATCTTCTCAAACTATCATGCCTAACTTAAAGGCGTTAAAGAAAAGTACTTATTGGGAGATAACCCAAAAGTTTTAGATGAGTCTTGGAAGTTATTACTTCAGTAATAACCGCTCCTTATCCTTTTTATTTGCTTTTTGTGCCAAGAGTAGCCTCTAATGAGAGAGAAGTAATGATTGGGAAAGTTGCTGTCCCGAAACAGATTTCTGTGTTTCACCGTAAACATTCGTGTAAAATATCTGAACGTCTTTTTGAGGCATGATTTTTTGTGCTTCTTCCCCAGGTTGTTATCTAACTTTTGTTAGTTCAACACTTTTTGATTTGAGCAACAGAAGGTCTTCGAAAAAATTCGTCTTCACCTGTTGGTCTGTTTTGACAGATTTCTGCCATTTTCTGCATTTGCTTCTTGTTGGTTCCATTTGAGTTCTTTTGGGGAATTGAGATTTTTGAGGAAAGTGCTACAGTAGCTAGTGTTTTAATGGAAGTTTATTTGGTGTTAGAACTGAACCTTCAGACTTATTTATCTTGAGTGCACTAATGTTGCTAATAAAGATTGTGTGAAGTTTTGTATGAAGGAAAAATTTCAGGTGTATGGAAGGAATGAGTAATGAGATGAAGGATGGACTAAAGCTCAAGATTGGGGATTCCACGCGTGTCACCCCAATAAATATCCAAGAAGTACAAGCGTCAAAGCTTGCGGATGCCCAAGGCATCCCCTTCTTCATCAATAAAAATCCCAGGTTTCTTCCAAACGCTTCGTTTTTATTGTTTCATGCACAGTTATGTTGTTCTTGGAGCGCCTTCTTTTTCATTTTCGTTTTGGTTTTTCGTTTGCTTTTGTTTTATTAGTTTTCTGAATAAAATGGTTGGACCCCCCTCTTTCATACATTGGTTTGCAAATAGTTTGGTTTGGTTTGGAAAAGAGTAGGAAAGTTCATGCTTATGTGGTAAAAAGAGCTCGTTTTTGACTGTGGCCTATGCTCTGTCATGCCATGCTTGATATTGTTTTGGCTTTATGCTTAGTATTCTTTGTTGTAGCATGACTTGTTATAAACAATTGAGATTTCTCACCATGTTATGACTATCTCAAGTCACCATAGCCTTTATGATCCTTTATTTTTGAAATTGTAGTATCACTTTATGCTTTGATCAATGATGTTTTGTCGCTCTGCATGATTATGGCCATTATTGCTCTCTTAGTTTGTCGCTCCCGGTCTTTTGCTAGCCTCCACAACCAAGTATGAGTTCCACTCATGCATCCAACTCCCTAAACCAAGTTATTCCAAAGAGTCCACCATACCTACCTATTAGCTTATGCTATTCCAAGTATATTCATGCTTTTGTTTACCTTCCGAATTAAACTTGTTATGAGGAAACTAGTGATTAAATCTCTCACGAACTTGATGGCACACTTTACTTTTCTTGCCCTTAATAAACTTGAACCATTGTGTCGTCTATGTTGTATATGCTTGCACTTATTTGTTAGGGATTAGTAGAACCATGCTGTCATGGGGAACGCTTTCAACATTGCACTTGGTACTTGTACCTAGTTGATATCATGCTCTTTTGTATATGGATGTAAATGATTGTGAAATGAAAGGGAGCTTGTAAGTCCATGGAGTTATGTATATGTGTTAGAGAAAGCACGGGCCTGGTCTAATCCATGCTGACATGGTGGAAACCTGCAGCGTAACCATAATGAGCTGTCTATGAAGCATTCTTCTTATAAAAAAGAGTCCTATATTGAGAAAAAAAGAGAAAAAAGAAAAAAAAGAGATATTATGAAAAGAGGAAAGAGAAAAAAAGCACCATATTCTCATGGTAAATAAGAAGATTGCTGAGATGCTCGTTGTCTGCTTGCCTTATCATTTTGATATGGGGATTCTTCCGTATCATCGGGCAAGGGGTACCCAGTTGGCGGTTCTCTATGATACACATGTACTTAGAATGACAAGAACTTATCGGTGACTAAACTTGAGTAGCATGAGGAGCGGCCCTCGTATACAAGGGACATTAGATTCCTAACTTATACTTCGTCAAGCATGTACACCATAGTTTGTTCACTTTAATCTTAATCACTTCAAGATGCTTATGATAGGGGCAATGAGAGCTGAAAGCTATAAGTACCATTATTTTTGGAAGCTCTTTATGAGACTTGAATCCCTACTTCCTTCTATGAAGGCCTTTCTTCCACCATTATATTGAGTCTCCACCTTCTAACTTTATGCACCTACTTTGAGAGCATAGTGACCATTCTTAGTTTTATGTGCATTGTCCCAAAACTAGTTGATTGATGCACAACTTGATATTGCTTGTTTTAAACAATTTATATCTAGTCACTCTTATGAACTTTGAAGGTGTCCTATGCATTTATATTTGCTACTCTATGAGGGACAAGCTGAATACTATTATGCTATGTTTTCTTTATGTGAAACAAACAAACGTCTTGCAAAGCATTGTTATTCATGAATCTTTTGTTTGTGCCTTTTCATGTTGCATCATAGTTTCCTTGTCTTATTGCTAGAAATTTGTCTTTCATGTTATGATTGAAGTACTATGATCCCATCTTTGAATGTTTTACAAATACTTTGATCTAGTCTTTGATGGTGCATGTCACCTCAAAAATTATTCTTTCTTTTTATCACTTACCTACTCGAGGACGAGCAGGAGTTAAGCTTGGGGATGTTGATACATTGCAAATGTATCTATAATTTTTGATGTTCCATGCTTGGTTTTATCCACTTTCTTGTGTTTTGTCCACACTTTGGAGTACTTTTCATATGATTTCTTGGACTAACCTATTAACAAGAGCCACAGTGCCAGCTGCCTGTTTTCTGCTATTTTTGGTGCCAGGAAAGTCAGAAAATGAATATTCTCGGAATTGGACAGGACAAAAGCCAAAGTGCCTACTTTTCCGGAAGTGATTAGATGCCAGAATATGAGACGGAGAAGGGCTGAGGACCGGCCACACCACCTGGTCGCGCGGCCAGGCCTAGCCCACGCCAAGGTGTGGTCTGGCCGACCCCAACACCCCCTCGGCCTCTCCTTCCGCCTATAAGATGCCCTCGGGACGAAAACCCTAAGTACCCGATCAAAAATCCACGAAAGAGTCTGTAGCCGCCGTCATCTCCATCCCTAGATCGGGAGGGATCTGAAGCTCTTCCCGGCACCCTGCCGGAGAGGGAATTCACCACAGGCCTTCTTCATCACCATGCAAGCCTCTGGTGTGATGCGTGAGTAGTTCATCCTTGGACTACGGATCCATGTAGTAGCTAGATGGCTGGTTCTCCTCCTTTGTGCTTTCATGTCTAGATCTTGTGAGCTCCGTTCATGATCAAGATCATCTATTTGTAATTCTGCATGTTATGTTTGCGGGGATCTGATGGATATTGAGATGTTATTTCAGATTGATTATGGATTCTATCATGTCTTTGTTATTTGTGATCTTGCATGCTTTCCGTTGTTAGTAGCTATATTGGCCAAGTAGATGCTAGCAACTCCAAGAGTTAGTATTTATGCTCGATAGTGGGTTCATGCCTCTGGTAATCTAGGGAAGTGACAGAAATCTCTAAGGTACTAGATGTGCTATTGCTACTAGGGAGAAAACAACAATCCTTTGTTCATAGAACAATCGAATTGTTTACTTTACACGTAGTTCGTAAAGCAATAATCTGTTGCTTGCAACTTAATACTGGAGGGGGTTCGGATGATAACCTGAAGGTGGATTATTAGTCATAGATGCAGTTGGATGGCGGTCTATGTATAATGTTGTAATGTCCAATCAAGTCTCAAAGGAGTCAAGATGATTGTATATGCATGTATTGCTTTCTCGATGTTTGTCAATTGCCCCACTGTAATTTGTTCACCCAGCATGTTATCTATCTTAAGGAGAGCCACCTCTAGTGAACTATGGATCCCGGTCCTTTTCTTTACATACAATCTACAAATTGTTTACTGCTTTGTGTTTACTTTCTGCAAACTTTTACTTCCTTCCATTCGATATGTTTAATCCTTTGTTTTCAGCAAAACACGGTGAGATTGACAACCTCATCGCAAGTTGGGGACAAAGTTCTGTGGTTGTGTTGTGCAGGTCTCCACGTTGCTAATAACACCGGTAGTGCGCCCTGCCAAGGCTCAGCTAGCAACACCTTTGGGGTTTTTCCTTGCTCCTACTGGTTCGATTAAACCTTGGTTTCATAACTGAGGGAAACTTGTTGCTGTGCTCATCATACCTTCCTCTTGGAGTTCCCAACGAGCTCTACATCAACACTGAGCCATCAGGCCTCTCTCCGTCTCGTCTTCTGGCTCCGTGAGTCTTCTGGTAAAATATCGACTTTGGCTTTTTTTCTGGTCCAATTCCGAGAATATTTATTTTCTGGCTTTTCTAGACCAAAAACAGAAGAAAACAGGCAACTGGCACTGTGGTATCTTGTTAATAGGTTAGTTCCAGAAAATGTATAAAAATACTCCAAAATATTGACAAAGCAAAGCAAAGTAGATACTAAACAAGCGTGGAACATAAAAAATTATAGATACATTTACGACGTATCAATATGGCACAACAATTAATAAAGAAAGAGACGGTTAGAGTATCATATCTAGATACCGTACCATAGCACGTAAAACTAGAAATCCTAATGGAAGTAAATCATGTGCATAGTTTTACATTGAGATTCTATAAATCATTAAACACAGTACTACTATAATACTACCACATGATATCATACACTATAAAGATAGTATCATACACTAGTGTCATATGCATGATACTAGTAGTATGATACTCCCACTATGTGCATAGTTTCATGATTTCTAGGATTAATATTCCACACCTCGATGGGATAGTATGAGGGGGAAAGGAGAGATCCTTTTTCTAGATTCTTCTTCTCTCATGGTTCTTCTAAGCCTCTCTATAATGTCAAAAGACATCTACAACTAACTCCAACGCTCCCCCTCGAGATGGGGCAAACACATCATACAAACCCATCTTGCCGCAAAACACTGAAAAAACTTTTTCTGGTACCCCTTTGGTAAAGATATCAGCTAGTTGGCTTGTTTAGGTTTACATATGTCAAGCACACGTTTCTTCTAATGAGAGCCTAGCATCTGGGACCCAACAGCCTGATTAAACGGCCGATGCATCGGGCAAATATTATCAAGTCCAAAAAAGGGAGGCGCGGTCGAAAAAATAAATTTCATCATACACACGTTTTGTTTATAGAGAGGCTGACATCTGGGACCAAGCAACCTACTAAACGGCTGATGTATCATGCATCGTTATCAAGTCGAAAATAGGGAGGCGTGAGCAAAGGAAAAAATACATCATGCACACATATCCTTATGAGAGGCTGACATTTCTAAGACCATGTAGCGTGACTAAACGGCTAATGCATCGAGCAACAGTATTAAGTTCAAAACAGGGAGGCGAGTCCGAAAAATTGGTCCGCTAGAGACAATAACATTGCGGCACCACGTGGTTCAAAATACTTCGGTGGGATCGACCCCAGTCAAAATCGCACGAGGAACTGAAAATCTAACATCTACCACGGCCTGGACGAGCTTCTTCCATGTTTCTAACAATTCTGTGGCAATAGGGTTCCTCCAAAATAGAAAAAAAAAATCTATCTACCATGAAAAAAATAACGAAATCATGGCATAAGGTGCACCTTCCACCACGCTTGGCAGACCAATCTATTGCAGATGGTGAATTTTCTTGTAGTGGTAGATACCTTGAAGGTTATGCATTTGTAGAATTTGACGAGCTACATGAGAGGAGATGTTTTTGGGACAAGGCAGGCGGTGAGTACGAGGAAGTAGTACGACTACACTTACCTAGCGTCCTTCATCATGTTCTACAACAATGCGTATAGTGGTAATCCCTTGACATATAACTACAACAATCCTGATTTACGTGGTAAATATTTTAATTTGTACTAATGTAGCATACATGTATCCCAACACCATGAAGTGGTGCAACTTACTGTTAAGGGCTGAAAGTTTGAATGGAAGTTGGTCCAAAAGTTCTGGGCGCCGAAACTTCCGGTCACTTACTGTAGAACTTCCAAATTTGAATATTCTCCAACAATTAGATTCGGAAGCCACCTATAAAAGAGCTTCTTCTTCCCAAGAGGAAGTTATCCTTGTTGTCTCTCTCCTATATTGTTGCCAAGCTCAAAATTTCCTAGATCTCTAAACCTAGCTAACCAAACTTGATGCAACTCTAGGGTTTGGAAGAGAATTCCTAGATCTACCATCCCACTGGAGAAAATTTGAGTCCCCATACATTCCCTTGTGGAACATTTTTACTCTTAGGTTTTTGGGAACCGTAGACGGAAGATATTGCGTCGAAGCTCAATCATAGTGGTGTAAAGATTTATGGTGTTCTTAGGATTTCAATTGAGTTGTGAAGATTTCTCCAAACTTATTTGTAAAGGTATGCTTGCCACCTCCAAGGACACCATATAGTGGATCATGGCACCTTGCATTGTGAAGGGCACAAGGAGATTAAGGTAATCCATTGTGGCTATTAGTAGGCACTATGCCACCACACCTCTCCAACAGAGGTGTACCTCCCCCGATGGAGGGAACTCTAGGATACATCCTCATCAACACCTTATGGTTATTTCTATCATTTAGTTATTCATGCTAGATTGTGGATTAATTTCTTGATTGTATCTTCTGTGCATGTGCATATCCTTGCCATATAGGTTGTCCACCTAGTTTCACTATCTACAGAATGTATTTTATTGTTGTTCCTGTGAAATTGGAAAATAAACTATAAATTGATATTTGCTTATTGACCCCCTCCCCTACAAAGATAAAGAAGTAACCTAAAAAGACCTTAAGGGTTAGAACTAGGAAGATGGTACACGAAGGCCTTGATAGGTCAGTTTTTCTACTTAGTTTTGTAAGGTTGTCCGAGAGGTTGCAACCATCTACTCAATTATTACAATCAAAGGAAGGCAAACACCAACAAAATGACAAAAACAAATCTTGGGTTCCACGGTTTTTTATTCTTCAACCTTTCTTCCTCTATCCATCATATCTCCAACTATTGGAACAACTCAGCACAAAAGAGAATCAAGGAAGCACCAACAACATAGCAATTTTCCAGACTCCTGGCCGCCATCCTCGGTCGATATAAGATGAAGACATTATTTGCTACTTGTTCAAATAGTTTTGTCCCCTACCCCCACGTCAGCGCCTCCATGTTCCCCCATTTGGTTTGCACTATCGCCTAAGAGTCGGCACAATGAGCCACAAAATAAATTAGTATAAATGGATAAAAAATACTCTTATTTAAAAATGTTGGGGGGATACCCCCGGGTAGGGTCACTCCGGGGTATAACGGCCGAGTTAGCCGAGGTCCGGCAAGGTCAAAGCGGATGCTGACCGGATCACCTTAAGGCAGTCCGAATCACGGAGTAACCCGAACCAGGGGGGTCGTCTAACATTTTCTCATCCGACTTAAGGAGTAAGTCGGGAGTGCTTGTCTAACTTATATGCAGGAACAGGTGTGGCCGGATCTACTATGATCCGGATCCTCGCTTAGCTTCTGGGAGAAGGAAGGAATCTCTCTGGTCAAAAAAGAAGGTCGGGTACGCACTACATGAGCGAATAAAGCAAGGGCAGGACCACCGGGTCATGGCCGACAAGGGTGACAACGGTCACGTCGCTAAAGCATGTGTGACGCGGGGGGAAAAGCACCCCAGTCGGGTTACCACTTTGGGAGGGGGCATATTCTTAGGAATATGCCTCCACGTATGCCCTAGGTCAGGACCGAACCTCCTCTATATAAGGGGGGTTAGGGTTCTGGTAGAGGGGGTTGGTTGAGCACTAGTTGGTTTGGCAGTTCCATAGCACTAGTTGATCTAGGGTTCTTGGGAAAGATAGTAGGCAAGAGTAAGAGAGCACCTTCTTCCTCCTCTCGCCAATACAGCTCAAGGAGCACTTGTAATCTTGGAGATATAGCAATACAAACTTCTGTGTGGAGAATCACTCCACTATCCCTCTCTGGATTCCCCTAGCGCATATTAGTCCCCACCTTTAGCCTATCCATGGCATCTGCCGTGACACCACCACGACAGTTGGCGCCCACCGTGGGGCTAGCGGCGCTAGCAGGGGTGAAGATCTGGACGGGAAACTTCATCGGCACCGGCGAACGCATCGTCTCCGGGCTCGTTCAGCGCTTTGGAGCGCTGGATTTCGTCAGCGACAACGCTGGCTGCTTCGGCACGCGCCCACTTCCGCGCAACGGCCTCTTCGTCAAGCTCGGCGCGCACAAGGTCTACGTTGTTGTGGACGTCTCGTGCGTTCATCCGCGTCGCGTCGTCGATGCGGGGGAACCACCCCTCACTGTGGCTCGCGGGGCGCGTATCGCTCGCTCCCCGGACCATGCGGAGGTGATGATGACCGCGCCAGGTGCAGGCGCAAGCAAGGACCCAGCGCCAGACCCGGAGGTAACACCTAAGGCACCGAGGAAAGGTAGAGGACCTCCACTAGAGGCCTGAGAACGTCTTGAGGAAGCTATGGATAGCTTGGCTAACCCGGTAGCAGCAGTGGTAGATCCGGCTCAGGCACAGGCCGAGCTAGAGGAAACTCGGCAAAAGATACTGGAGGGGGCGAAGAAAATACCCGCGGCTCAGCAGTCACTGAACATGACGCTGCGCGAGTACGCAAAGGCAAACAAGGTTGATGCAGTAAGGTAAAAGGGAAAAATCTCATAAGCGAGATGAACAGAGAAGGTGATGATGGAGCAGAAGGGTCGGAAAACTATCTGTCTGTGGGGTTGCCGAAGTATAGTACCCCGGTGAAGAACCTCAGAGCAGCAGATGCGGCAGCGTCCGAGCTAGAGGGTCTGACGGGTGAGGCCCATCAAAGACAACAAGACAGGGTTAACGAGCTGGTTCGGATCGCGAACAGGCAGAACGAGGAGCTGCTGAGAGCTAACCCGGAGAGAGCTGGGGCTTCCAAGATCGTCTATTCGGTGATGGGTAACCCGGAGAAATCCGCTGGAGCCGCATCATCGCCTCATGGCGGTCAAGGAGAAGAGGTAGTAACCTCGGCGAACGGAACAAACAGATCGTCCGTCGACCCAACGTGCGGAAAAGAAAAGAGATGCGGAAAGGTGATGATCGACGGAGTGTGAGCCGAGGTGAAGCTGGCCGAGGTAATCACGACCAAGGCAATGCCGGTCAAGGGAACGCTGCCAACGGCAATGCCGGACAGCGCAACTCCGCAGGAGCAGGACAACCGCAACAGCGGAATATACCGAGGCAAGAGCAAAGCGCCGGCCGAGGTATGCAGCAGAAAGGTGCACAACGAGAGCACAACCGATACAACGACGGTGATTCGGAGATGGTGAACGCAGGGTACCCGCACTGGACTATCATGTGATAGGGTCAAGATTGGGAAGCAGGGATTTAATGCCGGATGATGCCAGGTTAAAACTGGATCGCCTGTATAGGTTGGAACAGATCGAATGTCAAGGTCCTCCGGGTCCAGCGTGCTTTGGACCCCGGATCATGAAGGAACCACCGGTACCCAACTTCCAGTTACCCAGAGGCACGAAGACGTATGACGGCAGTACCAAGCCAGAGGATTGGCTGATAAACTATGCTACGGCGGTGAAAATTGCAACGGGCAACTTGAGATGGGCTGTGCGTTACGTGCCCCTGATGTTGGAAGGCCCGGCCAGAGTATGGCTGAATAACTTGCCACCCGGAAGCATCAACTGCTGGATAGATTTTGAAGAAATGTTTATCAGCAACTTCTCAAGTACATACCAGAGGCTGAATAGACCGCAGACCCTGGCAATGTGCAAGCAAAGACCCAACGAGACGGATCGTGAATTCTTGACCCGGTGGTGTACCGTGAGAAACTCGTGTGAAGGTGTCATAGAGTCGCAGGCCATAGCGTGGTTTGCGCAAGGGTGCAGATATGGCAGCGAGCTGTGGATGAAGCTGCAAAGGAAAATGCCAGTTACGCTGGCAGAGATGATCCGGATTGCCGATTCGTATGCTTTGGGCGATCCGACTCAACCTAGGCTCGCCTCAAATGAGTCAAACGAGGGATACTATCAGAGGGACAGAGCTAGGTCATCCCGGAGGAATGATTACAGAGGTAAGAGGAGAGATGATCGACCGGATCATCGTTACGGTTCGCAACAAGTTGCATCCGTGAATCAAGATCAACCCGGATCAGGGAGTAACCAACGCCAGAGAACTGGAGGGCAGTGGACTCCAAGAAATGATGGCAAGAAAACATGGACTCCGGAGCAGAAGAAGCAGTGGCAGGAAAAGAAAGACCGTCCGAGGTATACCTATGAGTCGATGCTGGACCAGCCGTGTAAGTTTCACACGCCAAATCCGAATAGCCCGGCGGGTCACACGACGAGGCAATGTGAGTGGATGCGAAAGATAGAGCAAGGTGGTTCGGGGAATGCTCAGGCACCCCGGAATGATCAACCTCGGCAGGAGTTACCCTGGCAGCAATTGCTCTCCGGAGCGAACACGCAGTAGCTAATGTTGCCTCCCCCTCCACCGAGGTATGACAACAATGAGAGAAGGGATGCAGTGCATCAGGTGGAAAATCAGCAACAACCGGATCAGAGGTACCCCGGAAACGAGGGAAGGAATGAGTACAGGGAACATCACTAGAGTTATTGTGTGTTCACGACTGAGGAAACAGATAGAAAGAGCTTGCAGCGCCGACATATGGAGGTCAATACGGTCATGCTAGCAGTGACGAGGTACATGCCTTGGTCAGACCAGGAAATCACCTGGAACATCAAAGATCATCCTAAACTCATGCCAAGTCCAGGTTCGTATGCGCTAGTGCTGGATCCGACATTCATTGGACCGAACATCAATGTGAGGTTCTCCAAGGTTTTGATTGATAATGGGAGTAGCATTAACATCATGTATGCAGATACGATGTGCAAGTTGGGCATCTCGGAGAACATGCTCCAAGCTACGAGAACAACTTTCCATGGCATTGTACCAGGCATTTCTTGTGAGCCCATAGGCAAAATCCGGGTCGACGTGTTATTCGGCACAAGGGATAACTGTCGAACTGAAAATCTGGAGTTTGAGGTGGTGAACTTGGAAAGTGCATATCATGCGTTACTCGGAAGACCAGCATTGAACAAATTCATGGCAAGCTGTCACATCAGTTATCTGAAGATGAAGTTGCCCGGGCCAAATGGAGTGATTACCATTGCTGGAGATTTCCGACGTTCCATGGAGTGTGCTTCAGCCGGGTCTAACCTAGCCGAGTCACTCGTGATTGCGCAAGAGAAAAGAAAAATCCAAGAGGTGGCGGCACTAGCTCAGTCCACGCAGCAATATATGCCAGCATTAAGTAACCCGCATGGCAGCGTTTCATTTCAAGCCACAAAGGACACCAAGAAGATTCCAGTTGATAACATGTTCCCGGAGCGCACCGTAACAATTGGTGCCGGGTTAACTGACAAATAGGAAAGCGAGCTCGTCAACTTCCTCCGTGAGAATCGGGATATTTTTGCTTGGTCTACACAGGACTTGCAAGGTGTTCCGAGGGAGTTGGCCGAGCACTCTTTGAACGTAAGACCCGGAGCAAGGCCGGTGAAGCAACCTCTCCACCGCTTCACCGACGATAGGAGAAAAGTCATTGGAGACGAGATAGCTCGGTTACTAGCAGCAGGATTTATCATGGAGGTACTATATCCGGATTGGCTCTCTAATCCGGTGCTGGTAGAAAAGAAGAAGGAGGATCCGAACGTGGCAGTGGTTTGGCGCATGTGTATCGATTACACGAACCTGAACAAGGCGTGTCCAAAAGATCCATTTCCACTGCCGAGGATAGATTAGGTCATAGACTCAACCGCGGGATGTGAACTGTTGTCATTCATTGACGCATATTCTGGCTTCCACCAGATACCTCTGAACCCAGATGATCAAATAAAGACGGCATTTATTACCCCGTACGGGGCTTACTGCTATCGCACTATGCCGCTTGGTTTACGTAATGCAGGTGAAACGTACCAAAGATGTATGCAGAAATGTTTGCACGACCAAATAGGTCAAAACATACAAGTATACGTGGATGATGTGGTTATCAAGACCAAGGAAAGCACAACGCTCCTTGACGACATAAGGCAAACATTCGCGAACTTGAGAAGGTTCCGGATGAAGCTTAACCCGGAAAATGTACCTTCGGTGTCCTGGCTGGAAAATTACTCGGATTTCTCGTCTCCAGCTGAGGTATTGAAGTTAATCCAACTAAGATCCGAGCCATCGAACGAATGGAGCTGCCGAAGTGTCTCAATGATGTCTAGAAGTTTACTGGATGCCTGGCATCGTTGAGTTGGTTTGTATGTCAGTTGGGAGAAAAGGCACTGCCTCTCTACCAACTCATGAAAAAGTCGGATAAATTCGTTTGGACGCCACAGGCCGATGAAGCCTTTTCCCACTTGAAAAAGATGTTGGCCACTGCGCCAGTGTTAGCCTCTCCACTATCAAAGGAGCCAATGTTGCTCTACGTAGCCACAACCAACCGAGTTGTAAGTGTAGTAATCGTAGTGGAACGCAATGAAGAGGGTAAGTCGGTGTAGAGGCCAGTGTATTACCTGAGCTGGTACTGTCTGCCTCAAAACAGAACTACCCGCACTTTCAAAAGGTGGCATACGGTGTCTATATGGCGACGAAGAAGTTAAAGCATTACTTTGAGGAGCACCCCATCAAAGTAATATGTGAAGCTCCCATATCCGAGATAATGGGTAACAAGGATGCGAGTGGCAGAATCGCAAAATGGGCAATTGAGCTAGCCCCTTATGCGCCCCAATACGACAGAAGAGAAGCGATCAAATCTCAGGCTGTGGCGGACTTTTTTGTGGATTGGGCCGAGGTACAATACGAACCACCGCCACCAGATCCGAATTACTGGAGGATGCACTTTGACGGGTCGAAAACGAAAACCGGATTAGGCGTCGGGGTTGTGCTTACCTCGCCAAAGAAGGATCAGCTAAAGTACGTATTGCAGATCCATTTCGCGGCATCGAACAATGTCGCTGAGTATGAGGCTCTTGTGCATGGGCTCAAAGTGGCAAAGGAGATTGGCATACGTCGGATAATATGCTTTGGCGACTCGGACCTGGTGGTGCAGCAGGTATCCGGAGTATGGGACGCCCTGGATCCAAACATGGCACTATACAAATTTCACGTGCAGAAGATATCTAGTTACTTCGAGGGGTGTGAATTTCACCATGTACCCCGAGTGGAAAACGAGGCTGCCGACATGTTGTCAAAGCTCGGATCGACCAGACAGGCAATTCCACCGGGTGTAGCATTGGAACACCTCAGAAAACCATCTATCAGGCCGTCCCCAGGAACTGACTCGATCTATGTCCCGGAAAATACGGAATCCGGAGCTGAGCCCATGGACATTGACATGGGAGGTGGTACACGAGACCCGGGGAGCGGGAAACCTGGGACTGCCTCAAAACACAGGGACAACCTCGCTAGACCTGGGGACTGCTCAGCGTGATCCGGCTGAGGTTATGCCGGTGGATCAGATGGAAATTGATGAGGAGATGTTCCCTCCACGAGCCATACCAGCTTGGGCACTGCCTATATTCCAATTCCTGAAAGACGGAACATTACCCGCTGAGGAGGTGTTAGCCAGGCAAACACAGAGGAGAGAAAAAGCATACACAATCATCCATTCTGAGTTATACAAACGGAGTGTAACCAATGTTCTCCAAAGATGTGTTGACCTGGAAGAAGGGCTTGACATCCTCCGAGATATACACCAAGGAGAATGCGAGCATCATGCCACATCCCGAGCCTTGGTGGCGAAGGCGTTCCGGCATGGATTCTACTGGCCAAGTGCCTTGGAACAAGCAGAAGATCTGGTGATAAAATGCAATGGTTGTCAAAGGTACGCCACCAAGACACATATGCCTATGTCGGAACTCAAGACCATACCAATTACGTGGCCATTTGCTGTATGGTGCTTGGATATGGTTGGCCCGTTCAAACCGGCGAGAGGAAACATGACACACATTTTGGTCATGGTGGACAAGTTTACAAAATGAATTGAAGTGAAACCTATAAGAAAATGTGATGGAGCTACGGCCGTGACATTTCTCAAAGATATCATCTTGAGATACGGTTATCCACACAGTATTATAACTGATAATGGAACAAATTTTGCGGAAGGAGCATTTGCGCGCTTCTGCCGAGATAAGAAGATCCGACTCGATGTCGCCTCGGTAGCCCACCCCGCATCGAACGGACAAGTGGAAAGATCCAACGGATTAGTATTATCCAGGATAAAACCCTGGCTCATTGAGCCACTGCAAAGATCAGCGGGGTGCTGGATAGAAGAACTACCAGTGGTACTGTGGAGCTTAAGAACAACTCTGAATCGATCAACGGGCTATACGCCATTTTTTCTGGTATATGGGGCATAAGCTGTATTACCAGCCGACATAGAGCATGATTCGCCTAGGGTCACCCGATACATAGAAGCCGAAGTGCAAGAAGCCCGGCAAAATGATGTTGATCTGCTGGAAGAAGCGAGAGAACTGGCACTGTCCAGATCCGCCATATATCAGCAAAATCTCTAACGCTATCATAGCCGAAAAGTGTGCCCCGAGTCTTCCGGGAAGGCGATCTGGTGCTCCGGTTGGTACAACATACTACTGGCATGCGTAAATTATCCCCCCATGGGAAGGGCCATTCATTGTGAGCAAAGCATTGCACAATGATTCTTACTATCTTATAGATGCAAAGCCACAGGAAAAGAACAAGGCGGACAGGTCCGGAGGGAATCCAAGCGACCGTGAAATGTCGCACTACTTCATCCTTTCTACACTTAGCTAAGAAGTGTATGTATCCGAGTCATCTCATATGTCGGTATGTATGTCGGCAATGAGCTTATCAATGAAATAGCAGCGCCTCGAGCAGTAACTCGGGGACTGCCTTAATAATATTTGTCGTAATTTCTTATGCGGTAGCTGGAATAAGTCGTTCTACTTAACCCGGATTAGTAATGTGTGAGCACCAAAAACCCAACCCTTCGACTTGCTGCTGTCCAACAAGAATTGGCTTCATGGCAAGCAAGGGAACAAGTTTGGAATTGCGTAGCACATGAAAAATGGCTAAGGAAACGAATTTATTCGAGCTAACGTTTGTTTTTTCGGACTAACCCTATTTTTATTTTCAAGTTATTATGCTGAATTATTTTGAGCCAAGCCTCAAAGTTTCTAAGTATTGTTAAAACAATTTTTGAAGCTCGGATTCGTAAGTTGTAAAACCAAATCAAGGTAGACGCGGACCGAGCCAGAGAATCGGACGAACAAGAAAATGAAACTCAGGGACTACGCCCAAGTTAATCCGGCATAAAAATATAGTAGCAAAATATCACTTATCCAGCATACAATTGCACCCGGCTACCGGGGATCTGATAAATTTTCAAGTTTTTTAGAACTAAGGAGCAGCAGGAGGAGCAGGTTCGGCGTCGTCGTCGATGTCTTCAATATCTGAAGCATCATCTTCCCCGTCCTCATCCGACCCATCTTCAACATTCTCATTCTTCTCGTCCCCAGCGGATTCCAGGAAGCTTGGTCCTTCAACCCAGTCATGAATAGGAGAATATTCGACGAGGCTGTAGGCGCAGGCCTGGCGCCGAGCTACCCACTCCGGATCATCGGTCCATCTAGATCCGGTGCGCCGGTGTGTGAGGAGGCTGAGGTCGATCTTCTCGTACCATGTGAGAATATGGTGAAGGATGGTATCAACTGCGGCACGACCAGCGGACTCTCTCCAGAGGTCAAGTTGGGTCTCAACTTCCATTAATTTCTCGACGAGAGTTGCGATGATCTCTGGGCTACTCGCTCCGGGCCAGAACGTATTGAAGATGCACACTGCAACATCGAGGATATCCTTGCCATAATTCTTGATGGTCTCCACGCGAGAGGACAAGATGACCAATAGGTCCTCCATGTCCAAGGGAATGTTCTCACCATCAGGAGCAATGGGGGTACCCCTCTCTCGGCGAAATTTGGCAACAGCAGCGCTGGCAATCGCAGTACCCTCTGGAAAGTGGTCTGGAAACAAGGCAAAAGAAGAAGGTAAAGAAAAGACATATGAGGTAACCCGAAGAAGTATGTCGGATAAGGGAAAGGAACTTACGAGAAATGTGGCTATGGATCCAGGTCAACTCCTTGATGCAGGCATCGCGTCTTTTGTGAAGTTGCTCAAGCTCAGCGTTTGCCGACCCGAGCTGGAGGTTGGATTCTCTGAGTAGGTCCTGGTCCTTGGAGATTTGGAGAGTAAGGCGCTCACGCTCTTCTGTGAAGTCCTGGCCAACCTTTTGGAGCTCGGTTCGGTGCTGGGCCTTCATCTTCTCCATCTCGGCCTTGAGCTTGGCAATCTCGTCGTCCTTAGTCCGGAGGAGAGCAAGCTCATCATTCTTCTTCTTCAGCTCAGCCTGATGTTGCCCTGCTTGTTCGAGAAAATGCAGCATCATATCAGGCACGAGCACACTATCCTCAAGCGATGCTAAAATAGTATGTTGACCCGGCAGAGCCGAGGAGTGAATGTTTGCCGAGCCAAGGAGAAGAAGAAATGGAAAACACAAAAGAGGACATACCCCGGATTTCCTCCAAGTTCTTCCGCATAATTTTGTTCTCAGCCTCCACCCCAGCTGCAGAAACCGAATGAGGAGATTAGTTCGGCGGAAGAAAGCGAAGAAAAACGGAGAGGTGCTGAGGGAGAAGATTACCCCTCTTTTCATGTTCTGCACCAAGTGCAACATGTTTTGCGCGTAGGATCTTGTGGGTATCAAGCAGGCGTTGGAATTTGGCGCTCCGGCGATTGGTAGTTACCTGAAAAAAGTACAGAAGTGTAAAATTAGCTTGGTGCATATTCGAAGTGTACAAGATCCGGGCCAAGTGGAACTTAACCCGGCTCTAGGTGTGTGCATATTCGAAGTGTGTAAGATCCAGGCCAAGTGGAACTTAACCCGGCTCTAGGTGTGTGCATATTCAAAGTGTGCAAGATCCGGGCCAAGTGGAACTTAACCTGGCTCTAGGTGTGTGCATATTCGAAGTGTGCAAGAATCGGGCCAAGTGGAATTTAACCCGGCTCTAGGTGTGTGCATATTCGAAGTGTGCAAGATCCGGGCCAAGTGGAATTTAACCCGGCTCTAGGTGTGTGCACATTTGAAGTTTACATGCAGCTATGTTAGTTTTCTAATGAGCATCCGGCCGAGTAACAAGCTACTCCACCGGAGGCTCGGGGACTAATGGTTATTATCTACAGCATGTAAAGGAGAAATGACATACCTCCATCATTCGCCCCGCGAGGTTAATTGCCTTGGCGGCAGTATTCATCTGGGCAGAAAATTCTGCGGGGCCGAACTTTTCCGGGAGATCGTCGTTGTAGACGAACTCCGCCTTGTTCCAGTTCATGACGAACTCGATAAGGCTCGGAGGGTACCGTTCGCTAGTGGGCATGTGGGGTGCCACCAAGCCCTTCGCATGAGCTTCCTTCCTCTCAATTAGGGTAAGAGCTGGGCTGGTGTGCAGAACCATCTGCTGTGCATCGGTTGGCTCGGCAGGAAGATCCTTCGCTGCTGGTGATTTCTTCGGAAGCATTGACGATAGAGTTCGCTGCCCGGCCTCGATGGATGCAGATTTGGTAGTATCCGGGGCCTTCTTGCCTTTAACTTGCTCGGAAGAAGTAACTGCGGTGGACTTCCCATTATAAGCTGCTGGAATAGTTCCTTGCCGAGGCTGAGATGACTCGGACGAGGCAGAAGAACTTGGCACTAGAGCTGCTGTGGGTTTCCTTGGTGCCGGGACAGGTGCTGGCTCGGTAGCTGGTACTGGAACTGCTGCTGGTGCTGGTGTTGCGATAGACTCGGTGGTTGCTGGTTGCGGCAATGCCAAAGTGGTGGACGCCGTCGCCTCGGCCGAACCGACCCCTCCCGCTCCGAGGTCGCGTTCCTCTCGATGAGGTACTGCGGAACCCGGAGCAGCCGCAGAGCCCTCCGGAATAGGGATCAGCGGGCGTGACTCGTCGTCACGAGGAGGAGAAGGGCCGGACCGAAGGGGAGAAGAGATGCTCGATCCGCTCTGAGGGACCTCCACAAGAGGCCTGAAAAAGAGAATAATGTCAGGTGTGAAATTACCGCGATGCAAGGAAAAGTGGGTTGCGCAATGAAAAATGACTTACGCATCCGAGGTTTCAGCCTCCTTGGGTTTCTGGGCCCTCCGTGTCGGGGCTTTGCCTGCTCGCTTGGAGGCAGTCTTGTCTCCGGCCTTCTTTTGCCTTTTTGTGGGCTGAGAAGGTCCGGAGGAAGAACTCGATGCGGCTCCGCGCTTCTTCTTTGACACCACCGGAACCGGCTCGCCCGTGGCAAGTGGAGGATCCTCGTGGATATGCCTACCTGGGTTAGCTGATGCCGGAAAGGCAAAAGAAAGAGGGACAACCTCAACAGGTTCAATCACGTCGATATCCAAGTCATCCTCATCATCGGGCCAATCTCTAAGAGAAGAGAATTTACCGCTGGGTCGTTTGGTGGCGTCGGTCATAGGGAGGAACATCTCCTGGTCCGGCTCCTCCTCATCCGGGATTTCTCGGTCCGGCGCCCACTTGAGGGTCGGGTCCGTACCATCCTCGAGAGTTTGCTGAAGGAACAGCTGAGAAAAAGCATGAAGAACAGAGTCAGAAATATAACAAAAACCGACACATACTTGATCCGAAATAAGTTTGCCCCGCGAAGCTTACCGCGGGAGGGAGCCTGTCACGGCAGTAGTGCTCGATTCCCCACGTCCATTCGGCAGAGAAATCCTTGTGAGTGGTGAAAAGAGCTTTAACCCGGCGAAAGATCTCGGTGTTGCTCAATTCAAAGGGGGAGGTTCGGTTGGGGTCGTGTCCGAAGCTCATGTGGCACAACTTGTGGGAGCGCTTCTGGAGGGGAGAGATTCGGTTGCGCACGAACGTGATCATAGCATCCTCGTTGCGCAATCCGAGCTTCTTCAGCTCCGCGAACCTCTTGTTAACTTGGTTGGCCAGAGCTGTAGGTTTCTTGGGGACCTCCTCCCAGAAATCCGTGTCTGGTGGGCCCGGAGCATAGGGCAGCAACCGAATCAAATCTTCGGTACCCTCGTTCCGAACGTAGAAGAAGGTCCAGCCCCATCCTTTGCAGGAGTCAAGCCCGGTGACCCGGGGAAAGACTGAAAATCTCCAGGGCGAGATGGAGGTAGCTCCGAACTGGGTGAGCTGCTTGTCCTCCGATTCTACATGGATATTGGGGACGACGTTGCGACGGAGGCCGAAGAACCGGATCCACAGCTCCTTCGTGGGCCATAGTCCGGTGTAGCCTTCGATCGTAGAGGCAAAGGCAGAAAGAGAGGTGATTGCGTTCGCTGGGAGATGGTGCGGCTGCAGGTGATACGTCCTAACCCAATCCCGGAAGAAATCGCTCACCAGAAGGCCAAAACCCCGTTGGAAGTGGGACAGGAATACAACGAACGCACCCGGATTGGATGAGGGGGCCAGTTCCGAGGAGGGGAGACGAGCGGTGACGCCGGCGGGAATGCGCCTGGTCCGATAGAGCCAGTCAAGATCATCTTGGCTGACCCATGACCCGGCCCACGCGCCGCGGTCCGCCGCACTGGCGTCCTCCTCCATCTTCTGCTCGGCGACGACGAGCTCCTCCTCCGTCATCTCGTATCCGCTATCCTCGTTGGAGCTAGCGGCGGCGGGGATCTGAGGCCTAGATTGGCGTGGACACGTGGCGAAGAAGCTGTGCAGCGGTGGCTGCGGTGCAGAGGCACGGGGAGGTGCGGCGGCGGCGCTGCTGCTAGAAAGCACCGGCGGCGGCGTGGTCGCAGGGAAGACGAAGGAGAAACGCAACGAGCAAAGGGGCGCAGAGGTGGAAAAACGCTAAGGGACGCGCCCCTCCCCTATTTAACCACCCCCAGTGATCGATGAGTGGGATCGCGCTGCGCCGACGAGCCACAAGGTATGGCCGTGTATCACCGGCATTAGCCAATCAGAGAAAAGCCACACAGGGGGCCACAAAGTAGAAGTGATCCCATGACGCGACGTGTTGTTGCGGTAAACGAGGAGGCAGGCATGACGTGACCCACGCACAGTGAAACTGACAATTACTATGGCGGTTACTGTGCAGGCTCTTAAAATAAGACAAGGTAATGATTAGCCTCCACGTGGGTTGGCGTATGAGAGAAGGAAACGGGGCCCGGATCAAACCATGATAACCATGGGATCCGAGCCAAAGTGGTGACCCGGCCGGCAAGTGAAAACTTGGAACGTGCGAAGGGAACGTAAATCCATATAATCCGAGATAAGGAGCTAACTCGGAATTAAACGTCCGAGGCTCGAACATAAATGAACCTGATGCGGCCTTAGCGGCCGAGGCAGCTAAGACCGCACCAGCTTCGGGGACTAATGTTGGGGGGATACCCCCGGGTAGGGTCACTCCGGGGTATAACGGACGAGTTAGCCGAGGTCCGGCAAGGCCAAAGCGGATGCTGACCGGGTCACCTCAAGGCAGTCCGAATCACAGAGTAACCCAGACCAGGGGGGGTCGCCTAACATTGTCTCATCCGACTTAAGGAGTAAGTCGGGAGTGCTTGTCTAACTTATATGCAGGAACAGGTGTGGCCGGATCTACTATGATCCGGATCCTCGCTTAGCTTCTGGGAGAAGGAAGGAATCTCTCTGGTCAAAAAGAAGGTTGATGCGCACAGCATGAGCGAATAAAGCAAGGCGGGACCACCGGTCATGGCCGACAAAGAATGACACGCTCCGCTGTCGACGCGGGCGCCGCAGAGGCTACGTCGCTAAAGCATGTGTGACACGGGGGAAAAGCACCCCGGTCGGGTTACCACTTTGGGAGGGGGCATATTCTTAGGAATATGCCTCCACGTATGCCCTAGGCCAGGACCGAACCTCCTCTATATAAGGGGGGTTAGGGTTCTGGTAGAGGGGGTTGGTTGAGCATTAGTTGGTTTGGTAGTTCCATAGCACTAGTTGATTTAGGGTTCTTGAGAAAGATAGTAGGCAAGAGTAAGAGAGCACCTTCTTCCTCCTCTCGCCAATACAGCTCAAGGAGCACTTGTAATCTTGGAGATATAGCAATACAAACTTCTGTGTGGAGAATCACTCCACTATCCCTCCCTGGATTCCCCTAGCGCATATTAGTCCCCACCTTTAGCCTATCCATGGCATCTGCCGTGACACCACCACGACAAAAAAATAAGCTTCATTTCTTATTTTAGAAAATTGCCGAATCATGGAAGAAAATCTAAATGTAATGAACTTGTTATATTTGGATTTAAATTTTGCTAACAAACTAAGAATTTTCTTGTTAACTTCCTAGGAATATTTCCAAAGTTTAAAGCACACTATAACACTCTTGATAAACCAAGGTACAAAACATTGTGGGAAAAGTTTGTCTATAATTTCATCTATCCCACAGAAAGCTACGGAACATCAACTATGTCCATGCTAACCTCCCATTAACAAGTTATCTTTAGTTAAAATGCTAATACGAAGATTTAGCCAAATGAAATTTTAATTTTCAGAGGTATTGTAATTTCCACATAAATTTATGAGGAGATTTGGTTTGATGTCTTATAAGCAGTTGGTATAAGAATTTCGTTGTGAAATAGCCACTTTCAATTAATTTTTAATAAGCTTCCGCTACAGAGATGTTTTTATCAAAACAAACACCATAAATATTAGGAAAATATTATTTTATGGGCTTATCCCCAACCCACCAATCCTCCCAAAACCTTACCTTTAAACCATTCGCAACACTCCATTTGCACTAAGGATACATGAATTTCCTTATTACCATCATACATGACCAAAATTGAGAATCTCTAGACTTAAGTTTAATCCCAAAAATGCATTGTGATTCAACATATTTGTTGCAAATTAAATAATCTGCTCCCAAATCTTGAGTCAAGCTTCCATAGACCTTTGGCTAAGAGCGTCTTATTCATTAAATCTAGATTTCTAACCCTCGATCTCCTGACATTTTGGCAAACAATCCACTAGGGTTTTACCAAGATGATATTTCTCTTGTCTTTACCTTTTGGTAAGAGTAGGATGACATCATAAACATTTGACATATTGGTAAGGAAAGACTATATCCAATTGCCAACACTCTTCCTTGCCACCCCTAGCATATATTTTTTATTTTGTTCTTAGCTGATATCCAACATATATTCATTATTCTTTTAGAACCCATAGGCATTGCCAAGTATTTCATTAGTTAAGTACCAACATGGCAAGTGAAAATCCTCTTATATAGATCACATTTTCCAGAGCAACACTGAAAAGATATAGTTCACTCTTATGATTTTTTATCTTCACACCTGACATTTGCTCAAATGCAATAATTTTTTTTAGAATTGTGAGCACTCTCTAGATCATCTTGTAATAATAAAATGGTATCCACGTATTGCAACATGTTTATATCATTTCCAATTTCATCTTCCGTTAACCCTTAACCACACATGTCAGCCTAGTATTATCCATGATCAAAGCAAGATCATCTGCTGCTAAATCAAGCAGGAGAGGAGACAAGGAATCCCCTATATCAACCCTTCACATTTTGAAAATATGTGCCAATAGTATCATTCACTTTGATCACCATGTATTCACCTCTCATAATTCTCATTATCACTCTCCCCAAATATCATCAACGGATCATCAAACCCTTTTAATTTTAGCATTTAGTAAAAAGGGCCATTTGATTTCATCTTAAGCTTTTTTGAAATAAACTTTAAACAAAACATCACTTTGTTTTTCATTTTAACATAATTTGAAGTTTCAATGAAAAGTACAAAACATGTGTAATATATCACCCCTTTACAAAAGTAGTGTGTACAGAGACAAAATTATATGGCCTACCACTGCACTCAATCTATTTTCATAAGAACTTTGGTTATTATCTTGAAATTTATATTAAGAAGGCATTGGGTCTAAATTTTTGTGTCTGCGTTGCATCTTTACATCTATGAATTAGAGTAATTGTTCCATAATTTAGCATGGATATATCAAGCACACTCCATCACGAAATGAATTAGAGCAATGGTTTCATAATTTAACCTGGATATATCCGGCATGCCCCATCATGATAACTATCGAGCAGAGCCTTTAATTGATCAATTTCCAATATTTTTTATAAAATTCAGCTCTAATCCTATCGGGTCAGGTCACTTGTTATGATCCATCCGACAAATACATGTTTCAGTTCTTGCATGGAGAAAGGTTCTACTAGTTTTAGCAGCCTCCTCTTCAGAAATTCTCTTCGCACTGTCTCATTTTGGTTTAATCTGAATGCCCGAATAATTTCTTGTAAGAAATGGGATTGTTCTCAATCAAATTATTTTCCCCTTCAATCACCTCTTCATCGTTTTGCAGACCAAATGATGTCATTCTTTGTTCTTCTTCTACCATTGGCTTTAGCAGGATAACACGCGGAAACAGTTTCTGACACGAAAGGTAAACTTAGGGCGTGTTTGGTAGCCTACATACCCTCCGGGCAGGCCAGCGGGAGGCGAAAGTGGGCTGTTTGGTTACCTGCACGAGGCATTGGGTTGCGCCAGCGCGAACTGTAAAGCAGCCCGGGACCAGGCCCAAGTGCTATGCTCGAATCGACCGTTTCTAGCGAGCCACACTCGTCCTGCGCCCGCTAGATGCAAAAGCGACGCTCCCCCTGCATGAACTCGGCCGACGATGGCGTAGGCGGGAGATTACCGCTGGCCTGAAAAACGGGCAGGATCCTTGCCCTCACCTCCCGCCAAGGCACACGCTAGCCACTCACCGCTGAAACTAGATCCACCTTTTCCCCCTTGTCCTTCCCCCGGTCAAATCATGCGACCGGCTATGAGAACGACGACGTCCCCGACAAGAGAAAACCGGCAGGGTGTGCACCATGCCGAGCTAGAATGACGGTGATAGCTTGTGCGAGTCCTATCTAGGGGTAATTCCACTTTCCCCCAATTCTTTCATAGGGTTAGGGTTCGATAGCGAGTTAGGAATCGTCGACGTACAATCAAATGAACTCGATTTGGTGTGCTAGAACATCACATGCATGGACTATGCTCCTAACTCCTTCATGGCCCAAGATATCTCGAGCTCGTTGGGGAACCCCAAGAGGAAGGTATAATGAGCACAACAGTAAGTTTTCCTCAGTTATGAAACCAAGGTTATCGAACCAGTAGGAGCAAGGAAACACCTCCAAGGTATTGTTGCCAACTTGGAATCCTGCACAACACAACCACAGAACTTTTCCCCCAACTTACAGTGAGGTTGTCAATCTCACCGATTTTGCTGAAAACAAAGGATTAAACGTGTTGTGTGGAAGAAAGTAAAAGCTTGCAGAAAGTAAACAGAAAGCAGTAAACAGTTGTAGATTGATGGTAAAAGAAATGACCGGGGTCCATAGTTCACTATGTTGGGTGAACAAATTACAGCGGGTTAATTGACAAACATCGAGAAAGCAATACATGCATATACTAATCATCTTGAGTCCTTTGGAACTTGATTGGGCATTACAACATTATACATAGACCGCCATCCAACTGCATCTATGACTAATAATCCACCTTCAGGTTATCATCCGAACCCCCTCCAGTATTAAGTTGCAAGCAACAGATTATTGCTTTACGAACTGCGTGTAAAGTAAACAATATGATTGTTCTATGAACAAAGGATTGTTGTTTTCTCCCTAGTAGCAACAGCACATTTAGTACCTTAGAGATTTCTGTCACTTCCCTAGATTACCAGAGGCATGAACCCACTATCGAGCAAAAATACTAACTCTTGGAGTTGCTCGCATCTACTTGGCCAAGATAGCTACTAACAACGGAAAGCATGCAAGATCACAAATAACAAAGACATGATAGAATCAATAATCAATCTGAAATAGCATCTCAATATCCATCGGATCCCCGCAAACACAACATGCAGAATTACAAACAGATGATCTTGATCATGAACGGAGCTCACAAAATCTAAACATGAAAGCACAAAGGAGAAGAACCAGCCATGTAGCTACTACATGGATCCGTAGTCCAAGGATGAACTACTCACGCATCACACCAGAGGCTTGCATGGTGATGAAGAAGGCCTCCAGGGTGAATTCTCCCCTCTGGCAGGGTGCCGGGAAGAGCTTCAGATCCCTCCCGATCTAGGGATAGAGATTACGGCGGCTACAGACTCTTTCGTGGAATTTTTGATCGGGTCCTTAGGATTTCTATATCGGAGGCATCTTATAGGCGAAAGGGGAGGCCGAGGGGGTGCCCTAGGTGGCCACACCACCCCCTGACGCGGGCCAGGCCTGGCCGTGCGGCCAGGTGGTGTGGAGGCCCTCTGGCCCCTCTCCGTCTCGTATTCTGGCTCCGTGTCCCCCTCGGTGAAAAACTAACTTTGGCTTTTATCCTGTCCAATTCCGAGAATATTCATTTTCTAACTTTCCTGGAACCAAAAACAGCAGAAAACAGGCAGCTGGCACTGTGGCATCTTGTTAATAGGTTAGTCCAAGAAAGTGTATAAAAAGTACTCCAAAATATGGGCAAAATATAAGAAAGTAGATAAAAACCAAGCATGGAATATCAAAAATTATAGATACGTTTGCAATGTATCAACATCCCCAAGCTTAACTCATGCTCGTTCTCGAGTAGGCAAGTGTTAAAAATAAAGAATAATTTTTGAGGTGACATGCACCATCATAAACTTGATCAAAGTATTTGTAAAACATTGATAACTGGGATCATAGTACTTTAACGTAGCATGAAAGACAAAGTTCTAACAATAAGACATAGCAACAATGTTGCAACATGAAAAGGCACAAACAAAATATTCATCAATAACAATGCTTTGCAAGACGTTTGTTTGTTTCACATAAAGAAAACATATCATAGTGGCATTCAGCTTATCCCTCATAGAGTAGCAAACATAAATACATAGGACACCTTCAAAGTTTATAAGGGTGACTAAATACAAATAGTTTAAGAACAATGCACATAGAACTAAGAATGCACATAGAACTAAGAATGGCCACTATGCTCTCAAAATAGGTGCATAAAGATAGAAGATGGAGACTCAACATAAAAGTAAAAGAAATGCCTTCATAGAAGGAAGTAGGGATTCAAGTTTCATAAAGAGCTTCCAAAAATTATGGTACTTATTAGCTTTCAGCTCTCATTGCCCCTATCATAAGCATCTTGAAGTGATTAAGGTTAAAGTGAACAAACTATGAAGTATATGCTTGGCAAAGTATAAGTTGGAAATCTCATGTCCCTTGAATACAAGAGCCGCTCCTCATGCTACTCAAGTTTAGTTACCGGTAAGTTCTTGTCATAGTAAGTACATGTGTATCATAGAGAACCGCCAACGGGGTACCCCTTTCCCGATGATACAGAAGAATCCCCATATCAAAATGACAAGGCAAGCAGACAGCGAGCATCTCAGCAATCTTCTTATTTACCATGGGAAAATGGTGCTTTTTTCTCTCTTTCCTCTTTTCTCATATCTCTTTTTTTCCTTTTCTCTTTTTTCTCAATATCTGACTCTTTTTTTATAAGAAGAATGCTTCATAGACAGCTCATTATGGTTACGCTGCAGGTTTCCACCATGACAAAGATGGATTAGACCATGCCCCAGGCGTTTCTCTAACACACATACATAACTCCATGGACTTACAAGCTCCCCTTTCATTTCACACCGACGACATCCATAGACAAAAGAGCATGATATCAACTAGGTACAAAGTACAACTGCAATGTTGAAAGCGTTTCCCATGACAGCATGGTTCTGCTAATCCCCAACGTATAAGTGCAAGCATATACAACATAGACGATACAATGGTTCAAGTTTATTAAGGGGAAGAAAAGTAAAGTGTGCCATCAAGTTCATGAGAATTTTAATCACTAGTTTTCTCATAACAAGTTTAATTCGGAAGGTAGATAAAAACATGAATATACTTGGAATAGCAAATGCTAATAGGTAGGTATGATGGACTCTTTGGAATAACTTGGTTTTAGGAGTTGGATGCATGGGTGGAACTCATACTTGGTTATGAAGGCTAGCAAAAGACTGGGAGCTACCGACTAAGAGAGCAATAATGGCCATAATCATGCAAAGTAACAAAACATCATTAATTAAAGCATAAAGTGATATTACAAGTTGAAAACTAAAGGATCATGAAGTCTATGGTGACTTGGGATAGTCATAACATGGTGTGAGCATGTGCCAAGTTAACCCAAATAAAGCATCAAAGGAGAATACCACAATACTATGCTTTAATATGCTAAAACAACGCATAATTCTTCAAAGGCACATTAAGCAATCTCAATTGTTTATAACAAGTCATGCTATAGCAAAGATCACTAAGCATAAATCCAAAACAATATCAAGCATGACATGACAAAGCATAGACCACAGTCAAAAACAAGCTCCTTTTACCACTTAAGCATGAACTTTCCTACTCTTTCCAATCCAAACCAAACTATTTGAAAACCAATGTATGAAAGAGGGGGTCCAATCAATTTATTCAAGCAAATTAAGAAAACCAAGAAAACGAAAACCAAAAACAAAAACGAAGACGCTCCAAGAACAACACAATTGTGCATGAAACAATAAAAATGAAGTGTTTGGAAGAAACCTGGGATTTTTATTGATGAAGAAGGGGATGCCTTGGTGTAACTACCTCGGTGAATTACGCTCCTAGTTACAAGCCTGGATGAGCAGAAATGGTTGAAATAGTACGGTGGGGCCCAAATGCCACTCACAGGTAGACCTTTCGGCCGTCCCAACCATTTCCAAACATCAGGACAAGAACGGGCGGCGTAATCGGCACGCGAAGGGATCAACTACATACACAAATGAGTATGTATGCAAGCCACCATACAATAGTACATCAGAGCCATTCCATCTAAAAGAAAGGAAATATAGCAACGCCATACGGCAAGATCCAAATATCCTAGATAGATATAATAGTTTAGGATATCTCCTCATACATCAATCAACAGAGTATCAAGCGGAAGCGAAAGACAAAATCCGAGTACGGATAAGAAGCAAATCGGCATAAGATGCCCCATAAATAAGCAGATCCCGCCCACAGATCTCACAGATCCTCGTTCCCGGAATCTCTACACCGAATGATTGTTGCCCACATCGTCTGTCTCTTCCACCCAGTATCCATCTTGCGAGTGTACCTGTTCATCTGAACCAATAATTTATCGTGTGAGACCCTAGGGGTACTCAGCAAGTCTTTATGCCTCTAAAGGGGACACAACCTGGGGTGACGCAATTGCAGCAAAAGATAAACCCTAGCAATTCTATAGATACTCGCTAACCATCCGCCTAACCATAGATAGACGGATGTCCATGAATTAAGATCAACAGTTATAACAGTTATAATGGTAACATCCACAGATCCATCCTCCTCCTCGCTTACCGACGAGGAAGCGGACGAACAACCCCCCCATCCGTTGGCAGTTTTATTATCCATTCCATGAGTGTTGCACTATTTACTAGTCAGTTACTTAGTCAAATTAGAAGCGGTACTTTAGTTATTCTTGTCTATGATCGAGAAACTGTGCTCCAAGTCGTCCATAACCGCGGACACGGCTTTCAGAAAGTTTTACCCTGCAGGGGTGCACAAATAGCAACACACACTCGATATGCCTCGGAAAAACCAAATCAAAACCCAACGAGGCAGTCACGACAAAGCGATCACAGGATTCAGAAATATTTCAGGGGGCCACCCCATTAAGCTACCCGCGACGAAGTTGGCCGACTCCGAGACGGACTCAAGGTTTGCGCCAATGGCTGTGAACGACTGGGAACCCGAAAATGTGACTGGGCTTGTCGACACCGCGAAAACACTCCGCTTTTCCTAAACAGATGCAGTGCGACCTCGCACAATTTAAATAAAGCGATAAAGCATGGCATAAGTACAGATAGTAAATAAAACCTCAAACTAGTTTGTGGCCCCAAGAAATAAGAATGAATCAAGCTCGGCTTGGGGGTCCATAAGCCTCCCGGATGTGGATAGCGCGAATATTCTTGGAACAGGAATCAAGTACTCGGGGTCTTACGGGACACAAGTGAGCCTGAAAACCAAATAGCGAATATGGCTCACCGATGCCACTTTCATTAGTTATCCCATTACTACTCAGGTTAAGTTGTTTAGGTACCCCGTTATCCATCAGACACTCACATACCCTACACATGCTGTTCTACGACTCGCATGGCTCAAACAACTCCTGTAGTAGTGGCTCATGGGATGGAGGAACAAGCTTTGGTGGGGTTTAAAAGTAAAGGCTATGCAATACTTGGGATTCAATTTAATGCAATCGCGACTCAATGATGCAAGAATAAGATAGAGGCAATAGGTGCTATATGTATGCAAGCATGTGGTAGTGCTTGCCTGGCAGCTCAGTTGAAGCAATGGATGGATCTGGGTAGTGCTCCTGGTTCTCTTGATATATCCCCTGCTCAGCGTCTATTCGGAGAAGAACCAAACAAACAAGGGCCAACATAAATAAAGTGCACAAACATATGAATAAATGCGACAAGCAAACAATCATGCCATGATGAATGATGCACAATTTGCATGACAATAAAGTGGCTTGGCATGGGTGAGGTGTGGAATGCAAGAACAAACCATTTTATTGAGTTTTGGCCCCATTTTATCCTCATATTAGTTGCTGTACACATTATATTTATATGATGCATGCTGCAAAACAGAACAAGGAATGCATAAACAGAAAGGTCTCGTCGAGCTAATCATTTTAGACATATTATTTGTTAAATTTGGAGTTATAAAACAAAAGTTATTAATTATTTAAGACAAAAGGGCATTTTATTGTAATTTTAAACAACTTGGAATTTAAAGTGTCCAAAATATATTTTGAATGGCATATTTGAAATCCTCACATTTCTCTGATTTGAAAACATATATTATTTGTATTATTTGGATTTATATTTCAAAAGTTATTTTAAAACATATTTAAATTTGAATTTGAATTAATTTTGAAAAGATTTGAATTAAAATGTAAATAGATGTAAACTTTTGTTACTCACTCACAGCCAGCCACAGCCAATGACCAGTGGGGCCAAATGACTCAAAGAACACACGCAGAGAAAACGCTTTTACATGCGCAGTTGATCTAGCCTAAGCGAATGACAGGTGGGACCAGCGACCATAGGCCCACGTGCCAGCGAGCGAGCGCGCAGGGACCGACAGGTGGGGCCGTGGCTACAGCGCGGGTTGAGGTTGAAAGAGGCCAGGGGGTTTCCTGTAAAAACGCTAGCGCGGCTGACTAGTGGGCCTCGAGGTACCGCGGGTTTAGGAGTAAAAAGCCAAAGGGGTTATCTGCAAAACGAGATCGGCCGTACTGTTCCTCTTCTCTCTGAGCCGCGGACAGATCGGTGCTCGCGCGCAATGCAGAGCGGGGTGGGGGATCGAACGCGGGACCTAGGGCTCATGAGGCGGAGCGGTAGGTGGGGGTTAGTGTCAGGGAGGTGGGCGAGGCCTAGATAGGGTTCCTGCATGGCTACAGCGAGGAGGAACGAGCGCGACGCCGGCGCACAGAGGGCGTCCGTCGGATTGTCCGGCGCGTACAGGCAACGACGGCGAGGCGGAGCGTGTCCAGGGGGTTCAGGGGCTCACCGAGAGGTGGTCGGCGGTGTTGGATCCGGTCGGCGAGCAGTGGATCGACGGCGAGGCAGACGCCGGGCAGATTAGGGTTTTTCATTGGGGCGGCGGTGGTTCAGTGCTTCCAGGACTCCTCCTCCTCGACGGCGTGTACGGAGCGGATGCAGAGGACCTCCTTGTCCTTCTCGATCACCTCCACGTCGCGCTTGTCGTCTGGAACGAAGCAGCGCCGGTGGGGCAGACGGTGGCCGGCGTTGGGGGGGTAGACGGTGGTGGAGAGGAAGGAGAGAAGAGGGCGAGGCCCAGGGCGGATCTGGGGATGCAGGTGAGGCCGAGGAAGGAAGGTAAAGCAGAGAGAGGGAGGTGCCGTGTGGGGAGCAGGTAGATGGAAAAGGTGGCTCGGTGCCACCTTTCTCTTCTCCCTCCTTCACGTGCTCGGTCAGGCAGGGCAGGGCAGGGGCAGGGGTGGCTTCCAGGTGGGGCAAGGAGGAGGGGGTAGATCAGGGTCGGGCTGGTGGGGCTTGCAGGCAGAGAGAGCTAGAGGAAGAGAGAAGAGAGGCTTGGGTAGGGTTAGAGCTAGGCTCGGGTAGCTAGGTGGCTCGGGCTAGGGTTTAGGAGAGAAGGGGGTAGCTAGGTGGGGCCAGGGAGAGAGGGTGGCCAGGTGGGGCCGAGCTAGGTGAGAGAGAGAGAGGCCGAGAGAGAGGAAGGTAGACTTAGGGTTTAGGTGAGAGGGGGATGTGAGGGTTAGGGTTTAGGTTAGATGGGGGGTATGGTTAGAGAGGATGGGGTATGGTTAGAGAGAGAGAGATAGATGGAGTGGTCCTTTATGACAGGATCAAGCATGCTCTAGACAAGCTCCAACAAGATCAAGTCAAGAAAAAGAGAGGGATGTGAAGCTAGGGTTTAAGCAAGATCAAAATAGATCAAGCCAAAAGAAAGGATAGAGATAGAGATGATCCACTCAAAATCAAATAAAATCCAAAAGACAAGCAAAAGGTGGTACTTGCATGGGCCATGCATAATAATTAATACCATGTTTATTTTTGTGAAAACAAGATTATTTACATGGCATTATTCTTATGCATTCCAAAATGTGGAGTAAGGCCCAAGCAAAAGAATTCCAAAGAAAGCTCCAAGTGGTGTAGATGGAAATGATCACATTTGAATAGAAATGGGACTTGCTAGTGTGCATGTTCCACTAGATGCTCCATAGTCCCAAAAATATCCCAACATGAGCATAATTCCATAATAATCCATATGGAAGCTAGGAGAAAAAGGTCCCACTCACAAGGCATGTGAAGGTGGCCATGTGGCTCTCATATATCACTAATGTGAAAACATCATGATGTTTAGATGAGAGCATGGGGAAAAGAATTGGATCCATCCCAACCCACATGAGCTAGAGGTAAAACCCAAATAAAATGCAAAGCTCATATTTAGTTGGATGGTGGAATTATAAGGTGGTGAAAGAAAGGTGGTGGAGTTAATAAGAGATATGCCCCCAACTCAACTTGGGCATTAAACAATATATCAAGATCCAAATACAATATCAAGAGGCAAATACAATTAACAATGCATATGAGAGAAGAACCAAAACAAAAAGGGTTTTATATGATGCTCAAATGCAAGGTGGCATGATGACATGAGCATGATATAATGATGATGCAACAATTATATGTTTGAAGTAGCCATTATATTACTAGACCAAGTAGCATTACAATTGTTAGACAATTGGGATGCTACAACTCTCCCCCACTAAACAAGAATCTCGCCCCGAGATTCCTAGGAAAAAGAAAACAACACAAGGAGAGGCGGGTGTTCGAACGAAGGTGACCCTCACGTTCCCAAGTTGATGAACCAAGGAATGGTGCAACCACTACACCTTGCAAAACTTGCTAGACTTGTTGCGAGTCTTGCGTTTTGCTAGAAGAACACGGATTAGAAGAATTGAAGGATTGTCGTGAGGCAAGAAGGATAGGATGGACATAGCTCCGATTCTCTCAAGAAACATGATAAAAGAATAGGATCACTTGTGAAAGAAAAGGAAAAGATGATGTATGATGGAGGAAGAAATGACACACCATTAAGATTAAAGATTCGCCTGGAGCCATCGGCGTCGGCCCTTGCCTGAAGCGCGTGGCCGTTCCCTTCCGGCGTGGCTACCTGCATGCGACGACCGTGCCGGTGCTCCGTGGCGGCCCCTGTTTTCCATCAAGGATCCGCTCGAAGCTCTGTTTAATCTGGATGTTCAGTCCCTGATGGCCTTCTGTTGGTTCTGTTAGTAATGAACTTGAGGTGGTGGGATGTATGTGTCGAGGCGATGATATGTTGGTTGACTCCCTCTAATTGAGGTGACAAGATCAACAAGTGACACCAAGATCTACCTCTCGGACCAAAGGCCCCGATCCCGGAACTCGAAGACCTCCTTCATGGACACCGAAGACCGAACCCCGGCGCGTCAAGCTCTTCTTCCCGGATCTGATGCCCGAGAACCCGGACGCCACGGATACGCCAAGTACTTCCTCGAGGACGCCAAGTTCTTCACCCCGAATGCCAAGACCGACTCGATGGCGCGGACCCGACAAGATCTTCGCAACGACAAGATCAACACCGACCAGGGCCGATCCAATGTGCCCCCGACGCCAACCAAGTTCTTCTTCTCGGACGCGACAAGATCGACTTCCGTTGTCCGAGACCGATCTCGTCGAGCCGTTCTCCCGTCGAACCCTGAGACCGACCCCGAACCCCTCGGAGCCCAAGTTCGCCGAACCCTAATGTGATTCCCTATCCGAGACCCCATTATTTTATAATATGACATTATCAACTGATGCATATTAAATTGTTCATGCATGCATACTTGTCTGTGGTTTGGGGGCATTATGCCAATTCATCTCATAATCAAATATGGAGTCTATATGCGGGATATCTTTGTCTTATTCCGGACTCCAATTAAATTGGCATAGCGAACCGAAGCCATGTTTTGTCTTGCTAATCCAACATTTAATTTGCGGGGTAGATAAATAACTTGAACCGTTTAATTACAGGTCGGGACCCCGGTTCCGCTTAATATTGCCTAGTTGCATCACATGCCTGCCATGTCATACATCATACATGCATCATGCCCGATCTTCTGCCGTAGTATTAAATAGTGCATCCGGTGTTTGTGCTAGTGTTTTGCCTCTTCACGGATTAGGCCGATGAGTTGATGCGAGTGTCGACCCGATCTTCGGATGAGCCTTCGACAATGTTTTCAGGCGAGCACCTCCCCCTTTCTACCTATCTTACTTTTATAGTATTTATTCCCTCCTGTTGATCTATTGCTATCTGTGTTGCGATGCTCTAGTTTTCATACCCGTGATATCCCTTGCAGCCTTATATTGCCTTGGACACATCCTATTACCTGTTGATTGGTAGATAGTTGGACTTGCGCGTCGTGATGCTTCGCTAGTGTTGTTATGCGTCGTCAAGTACCACAGTTGTTGGAGTATTGCCGCATGTTTAATGTTGGAGTTGATCAAGACTTTAATTACTGTTTAATAACTAAAATTGAAGTAGGTAATGCAGAGGCACCGGTGGGTGATAGACAATATTTGGTTTCCGACGCTCCTTTGGTGTCCCGTGGGACCCCGAGTTCTGACACTGTTCGAGATCGAGCGCTAACCACATGTGGGATGTGGGCACCCCATCGATTAGTACCTGATTTCAAAGTATTGTCTTGGGGCCACAACTAGTTTGAGGTTTTATTTACTATTCTGTACTTATGCCATGCTTTGCTTTATTTAAATTGTGCGATGTCTTTGCTGTCTTATTTAGGATCGGGACATGTTTTATTTGTGTCGACAAGCCAGTCATCTTTTCGGGTTCCAGTTGTTTACACCGTCCACCCAAACCTGAGTCCGTCTCGAGACCGGCCGACTTCGTTGGTAGACTTAGTGGGGTGGCCCCATGTACTTGCTTTGGGTGGGAAACGCGTCATGACTTAGGCCCGCCGACATACCGATGGGTGTATGTTAATTGATCCGGCAAAAGGGTCAAAGTGCGTGTGGATACTTTGGTGCACCCTGCAGGTTAAATCTTTTCAAAGCCGTGTCGCGGTTATGGACGACTTGGAGCAGGTTCTCGATCATAGACAACTATAACTAAAGTTTATCATAATTTGACTTGTATCCGATGTGACTAGTAATCAGCTCAACTACGACGGAATGGCTAAATAAAAGTACCAACAAGCTGGGTTTTGGGATATCTCATGCTAATTGTATTTGACTAGTAAGTCGCAACTACAACGGAATGGTTAAATAAAACTGCCTTTGCTTATTTTATCGGGATGACTATCTATACTTGACTAGTAATTGCTGCAACGATAACTGAATAAATAAAGCGCCAACCGTGTGAGTTCCTCGGTTGACTTCCTTGTTTGGTGTCGAGGGGAAATACCGGGATGGGTATGTTTGGTGGTAGTATCGGGATGGTTCGAATAGGTCTTTCTTATCCCTCTCGATGGCCGGGTTATATCGAGTCTCTATAGGTTGTTTAGTACATGCTGCTGCCGCTTGATCCACCATACCTATGTAGGCGAGGACCTCCAATTCTAGCCTCGCCGTGCTTCGCCTCGATCTTGGCCGCTTCTCTCTTTTCCTTTGCCCTTTGTCGGCACCCCTTTTGTTTAAGCAGGCTTTGAGATCGACGTCGTTAGCAGGGTTACCCTTCCGGCTTGGCCTGGGCAGGGTTATGGACGCCATTGGCTATTCTTCAGGGCTCTTAGCTCAATTTGCATCTTGTCCGTACTTGGACGCTCTATCGTTTCAAGGTGATTTGGATCTTTGTCTTGTATATCTGTATTCTTGACTCATGGAGTCGTGTTGTATATATATCTGTTCTGTGGGTCCCATCAAGGACTATTGTGTAATGTTATTACTTCGTTTTCCACCCGCACGAAAGTGCCTGGTGGGCACCTTTGAATCGTTTCTATGCGGGTTTGGCGAGAAGCGCTAAGACTTGCATAGGGCCGATTCTGAGGGTGTTACAGATGATACCAATTGTAACTACCTCGGTGAATTACGCTCCTAGTTACAAGCCTGGATGAGCAGAAATGGTTGAAATAGTACGGTGGGGCCCAAATGCCACTCACAGGTAGACCTTTCGGCCGTCCCAACCATTTCCAAACATCGGGACAAGAACGGGGCGTAATCGGCAGCGAAGGGATCAACTACATACACAAATGAGTATGTATGCAAGCCACCATACAAGTACATCGAGCCATTCCATCTAAAAAGAAAGGAAATATAGCAACGCATACGGCAAGATCCAAATATCCTAGATAGATATAATAGTTTAGGATATCTCCTCATACATCAATCAGCAGTATCGGTGAAGCGAAGACACAATCCGAGTACGGATAAGAAGCAAATCAGCATAAGATGCCCCATAAATAAGCAGATCCCGCCCACAGATCTCACGGATCCCCGTTCCCGAAATCTCTACACCGAATGATCGTTGCCCATATCGTCCGTCTCCTCCACCCGGTATCCATCTTGCGAGGGTACCTGTTCATCTGAACCAATAATTTATCGTGTGAGACCCTAATTTTGATACCAATTGTAACTACCTCGGTGAATTACGCTCCTAGTTACAAGCCTGGATGAGCGGAAATGGTTGAAATAGTACGGTGGGGCCCAAATGCCACTCACAGGTAGACCTTTCGGCCGTCCCAACCATTTCCAAACATCGGGACAAGAACGGCGCGAATCGGCAGCGAAGGGATCAACTACATACACAAATGAGTATGTATGCAAGCCACCATACAATAGTACATCGAGTCATTCCATCTAAAAAGAAAGGAATATAGCAACATACGGCAAGATCCAAATATCCTAGATAGATATAATAGTTTAGGATATCTCCTCATACATCAAACATCGAGTATCGGTGAGCGGAAGACAAAATCCGAGTATGGATAAGAAGCAAATCGGCATAAGATGCCCCATAAATAAGCACGTCCCGCCCACAGATCTCACGGATCCCCGTTCCCGGAATCTCTACACCGAATGATCGTTGCCCATATCGTCCGTCTCTTCCACCCAGTAACCATCTTGCGAGGGTACCTGTAATCTGAACCAATAATTTATCGTGTGAGACCCTAGGGGTACTCGGCAAGTCTTTATGCCTCTAAAGGGGACACAACCTGGGGGTGACGCAATTGCAGCAAAAGATAAACCCTAGCAATTCTATAGATACTCGCTAACCATCCTCCTAACCAGAGATAGACAGATGTCCGTGAATTAATAACAACAGTTATAACAGTTTAAACGGTAATATCCACAGATCCATCCTCCTCCTCGCTTACCGACGAGGAAGCGGACGAACAACCCCCCCATCCGTTGGCAGTTTTATTATCCATTCCATGAGAGTTGCACTATTTACTAGTCAGGTACCTAGTCTAGTCAAATTAAAAGCGGTACTTTAGTTATACTTGTCTATGATCGAGAAACTGTGCTCCAAGTCGTCCATAACCGCGGACACGGCTTTCAGAAAGTTTTACCTGAGGTGCACAAATAGCAACACACACTCGATCAACCTCGGAAAAACCAAATCAAAACCCAACGAGGCATTCACGACAAAGCGATCACAGATTCAGAAATATTTCAGGCCACCCCATTGAGCTACCATGAAGTTAGCTGACTCGAGACGGCCTCAAGGTTTGCGCCGATGGCGTGAACGATGGGAACCGAAAATGTGGACTGGGCTTGTCGACACCATGAAAACACTGCTTTCCTAAGCGATGCAAGGTGCGACCTCGCACAATTTAAATAAAGCAGTAAAGCATGGCATAAGTACAGGATAGTAGATAAAACCTCAAACTAGTTTGTGGCCCCAAGAAATAAGAATGAATCAAGCTCTGGCTCAGGGGGGTCCATAAGCCTCCCGGATGTGGATAGCGCGAATATTCTTTGAACAGGAATCAAGTACTTGGGGTCCTACGGGACACAAGTGAGCCTGAAAAACCAAATAGCGAATATGGCTCACCGTTGCCACTTTCATTAGTTATCCCATTACTACTCAGATTAAATTGTATAGGTACCTCGTTATCCATCAGACACTCACAAACCCTACACATGTTGTTCTACGACTCGCATGGCTCAAACAACTCCTGTAGTAATGGCTCATGGGATGGAGGAACAAGCTTCGGTGGGGTTTAAAAGTAAAGGCTATGCAATACTTGGGATTCAATTTAATGCAATCGCGACTCAATGATGCAAGAATAAGAAAGAGGCAATACGTACTATATGTATGCAAGCATGTGGTAGTGCTTGCCTGGCAGCTCAGTTGAAGCAAGGGATGGATCTGGGTAGTGCACCTGGTTCTCTTGATATATCCCCTGCTCAGCGTCTATTCGAAGAAGAACCAAACAAACAAGGGCCAACATAAATAAAGTGCACAAGCATATGGATAAATGCGTCAAGCAAACAATCATGCCATGATGAATGATGCACAATTTGTATGGCAATAAAGTAGCATGGCATGGGTGAAGTGTGGAATGCAAGAATAAATCATTCTATTTAGTTTTGGGCCCCATTTTATACTCATATTAGTTGCTGTACACAACATATTTATATGATGCATGCTGCAAAACAGAACAAGGAATGCTTAAACAGAAAGGTCTCGTCGAGCTAATCATTTTAGACATATTATTTGTTAAATTTGGAGTTATAAAACAAAAGTTATTAATTAATTAAGGAGAGAGGGCATTTTCTTGTAATTTTAAATAACTTGGAAAATAAAGTGTCCAAAAATATATTTTGAAGGCCATATTTGAATTCCTCACATTTTTCTGATTTGAAAACATATATTATTTGTATTATTTGGATTTGTATTATAAAAGTTATTTGAAAACAGAATTAAATTTGAATTTGAATTAATTTTGAATAAGTTTGAATTACCAATTGTAACTACCTCGGTGTGGGCCCATAACCCACAGGTCCCAGGATCGAAACCTGGCTCTGATACCAATTGTAACTACCTCGGTGAATTACGCTCCTAGTTACAAGCCTGGATGAGCAGAAATGGTTGAAATAGTACGGTGGGGCCCAAATGCCACTCACAGGTAGACCTTTCAGTCCCAACCATTTCCAAACATCGGGACAAGAACAGGCGTAATCGGCGTGAAGGGATCAACTACATACACAAATGAGTATGTATGCAAGCCACCATACAATAGTACATCGAGCCATTCCATCTAAAAGAAAGGAATATAGCAACGCCATACCAAGAAGATCCAAATATCCTAGATAGATATAATAGTTTAGGATATCTCCTCATACATCAATCAACAGAGTATCAAGCGGAAGCGAAAGACAAAATCCGAGTACGGATAAGAAGCAAATCGGCATAAGATGCCCCATAAATAAGCAGATCCCGCCCACAGATCTCACGGATCCCCGTTCCCGGAATCTCTACACCGAATGATCGTTGCCCACATCGTCCGTCTCTTCCACCCAATATCCATCTTGCGAGTGTACCTGTTCATCTGAACCAATAATTTATCGTGTGAGACCCTAGAGGTACTCAGCAAGTCTTTATGCCTCTAAAGGGGACACAACCTGGGGTGACGCAATTGCAGCAAAAGATAAACCCTAGCAATTCTATAGATACTCGCTAACCATCCGCCTAACCATAGATAGACGGATGTCCGTGAATTAAGATCAACAGTTATAACAGTTATAATGGTAACATCCACAGATCCATCCTCCTCCTCGCTTACCGACGAGGAAGCGGACGAACAACCCCCCCCCATCCGTTGGCAGTTTTATTATCCATTCCATGAGTGTTGCACTATTTACTAGTCAGGTACTTAGTCAAATTAGAAGCGGTACTTTAGTTATTCTTGTCTATGATCGAGAAACTGTGCTCCAAGTCGTTCATAACCGCGGACACGGCTTTTAGAAAGTTTTACCCTGCAGGGGTGCACAAATAGCAACACACACTCGATATGCCTCGGAAAAACCAAATCAAAACCCAACGAGGCAGTCACGACAAAGCGATCACAGGATTCAGAAATATTTCAGGGGGCCACCCCATTAAGCTACCCGCGACGAAGTTTGCCGACTCCGAGACGGACTCAAGGTTTGCGCCAATGGCTGTGAACGACTGGGAACCTGAAAATGTGACTGGGCTTGTCGACACTGCGAAAACACTCCGCTTTTCCTAACAAGACGATGTGCGAGACCTCGCACAATTTAAATAAAGCAGTAAAGCATGGCATAAGTACAGGATAGTAAATAAAACCTCAAACTAGTTTGTGGCCCCAAGAAATAAGAATGAATCAAGCTCTGGCTCAGGGGGGTCCATAAGCCTCCCGGATGTGGATAGCGCGAATATTCTTGGAACAGGAATCAAGTACTCGGGGTCTTACGGGACACAAGTGAGCCTGAAAAACCAAATAGCGAATATGGCTCAACGATGCCACTTTCATTAGTTATCCCATTACTACTCAGGTTAAGTTGTTTAGGTACCCCGTTATCCATCAGACACTCACATACCCTACACATGTTGTTCTACGACTCGCATGGCTCAAACAACTCCTGTAGTAGTGGCTCATGGGATGGAGGAACAAGCTTTGGTGGGGTTTAAAAGTAAAGGCTATGCAATACTTGGGATTCAATTTAATGCAATCGCGACTCAATGATGCAAGAATAAGATAGAGGCAATAGGTGCTATATGTATGCAAGCATGTGGTAGTGCTTGCACAGTAGCTCGATTGAAGCAATGGATGGATCTGGGTAGTGCTCTGGTTCTCTTGATATATCCCCTTTCAAAGGCCTATTCGGAGAAGAACCAAACAAACAAGGGCCAACATAAATAAAGTGCACAAACATATGAATAAATGCGACAAGCAAACAATCATGCCATGATGAATGATGCACAATTTGCATGACAATAAAGTGGCTTGGCATGGGTGAGGTGTGGAATGCAAGAACAAACCATTTTATTGAGTTTTGGCCCCATTTTATCCTCATATTAGTTGCTGTACACATTATATTTATATGATGCATGCTGCAAAACAGAACAAGGAATGCATAAACAGAAAGGTCTCGTCGAGCTAATCATTTTAGACATATTATTTGTTAAATTTGGAGTTATAAAACAAAAGTTATTAATTATTTAAGACAAAAGGGCATTTTATTGTAATTTTAAACAACTTGGAATTTAAAGTGTCCAAAATATATTTTGAATGGCATATTTGAAATCCTCACATTTCTCTGATTTGAAAACATATATTATTTGTATTATTTGGATTTATATTTCAAAAGTTATTTTAAAACAGATTTAAATTTGAATTTGAATTAATTTTGAAAAGATTTGAATTAAAACAGAAATAGACAGAAACTTTTGTTACTCACTCACAGCTAGCCACAGCCAATGACCAGTGGGGCCAGCAGCTGACTCAGCAACACACGCGCGCAGAAAACGTTTTACACCGCGGGTTGATCTAGCCTAAGCGAATGACAGGTGGGACCAGCGACCATAGGCCCACGTGCCAGCGAGCGAGCGCGCAGGGACCGACAGGTGGGGCCGTGGCTGGAGCGCGGGTTGAGGTTGAAAGAGGCCAGGGGGTTTCCTGTAAAAACGCTAGCGCGGCTGACTAGTGGGCCTCGAGGTACCACGGGTTTAGGAGTAAAAAGCCAAAGGGGTTATCTGCAAAACGAGATCGGCCGTACTGTTCCTCTTCTCTCAGCAGCAGACGGATCGGTGCTGCGCGTGATCTGAGCGGGTGGGGATCGAGCAGGACCTAGGGCTCATGGCCTTGTGAGCCGCTGCGGTAGGTGGGGGTTAGTGTCAGGGAGGTGGGCGAGGCCTAGATAGGGTTCTGCATATGGCTACAGCCGAGGAACGAGCAGCGCCGACGCGCCTGCAGGGCGTCCGTCGGATTGTCCGCAGTCTGAGCAACGACGGCGCGGAGCGTGTCCGGGGTTCAGGGCTCACCGAGAGGTGGTCGACGGTGTTGGATCGGTCGGCGAAAGCGGTGGATCGACGGCGATGACCTAGGCGGATTAGGGTTTATCATCGGCGGTGGTTCGGCTCGGACTCCTCCTCCTCGGCAGGCGTGTATGGGCGGATGCAGAGGACCTCCTTGTCCTTCTCGATCACCTCCACGTCAACTTGTCGTCTAAGCAACACGGCAATGGGGTGACGGTGGGGGCGTTGGGGCAGGTGGTGGAGAGGAAGGAGAGAAGAGGGCGAGGCCCAAGGCGGATCTGGGGATGCAGGTGAGGCCGAGGAAGGAAGGTAAAGCAGAGAGAGAGGGAGGTGCCGTGTGGGGAGCAGGTAGATGGAAAAGGTGGCTCGGTGCCACCTTTCTCTTCTCCCTCCTTCACGTGCTCGGTCGGGCAGGGCAGGGGCAGGGGTGGCTTCCAGGTGGGGCAAGGAGGAGGGGGTAGATCAGGGTCGGGCTGGTGGGGCCTGCAGGCAGAGAGAGCTAGAGGAAGAGAGAAGAGAGGCTTGGGTAGGGTTAGAGCTAGGCTCGGGTAGCTAGGTGGCTCGGGCTAGGGTTTAGGAGAGAAGGGGGTAGCTAGGTGGGGTCAGGGAGAGAGGGTGGCCAGGTGGGGCTGAGCTAGGTGAGAGAGAGAGAGGCCGAGATAGAGGGAGGTAGACTTAGGGTTTAGGTGAGAGGGGGATGTGAGGGTTAGGGTTTAGGTTAGATGGGGGGTATGGTTAGAGAGGATGGGGTATGGTTAGAGAGAGAGAGATAGATGGAGTGGTCCTTTATGACAAGATCAAGCATGCTCTAGACAAGCTCCAACAAGATCAAGTCAAGAAAAAGAGAGGGATGTGAAGCTAGGGTTTAAGCAAGATCAAAATAGATCAAGCCAAAAGAAAGGATAGAGATAGAGATGATCCACTCAAAATCAAATAAAATCCAAAAGACAAGCAAAAGGTGGTACTTGCATGGGCCATGCATAATAATTAATACCATGTTTATTTTTGTGAAAACAAGATTATTTACATGGCATTATTCTTATGCATTCCAAAATGTGGAGTAAGGCCCAAGCAAAAGAATTCCAAAGAAAGCTCCAAGTGGTGTAGATGGAAATGATCACATTTGAATAGAAATGGGACTTGCTAGTGTGCATGTTCCACTAGATGCTCCATAGTCCCAAAAATATCCCAACATGAGCATAATTCCATAATAATCCATATGGAAGCTAGGAGAAAAAGGTCCCACTCACAAGGCATGCGAAGGTGGCCATGTGGCTCTCATATATCACTAATGTGAAAACATCATGATGTTTAGATGAGAGCATGGGGAAAAGAATTGGATCCATCCCAACCCACATGAGCTAGAGGTAAAACCCAAATAAAATGCAAAGCTCATATTTAGTTGGATGGTGGAATTATAAGGTGGTGAAATAAAGGTGGTGGAGTTAATAAGAGATATGCCCCCAACTCAACTTGGGCATTAAACAATATATCAAGATCCAAATACAATATCAAGAGGCAAATACAATTAACAATGCATATGAGAGAAGAACCAAAACAAAAAGGGTTTTATATGATGCTCAAATGCAAGGTGGCATGATGACATGAGCATGATATAATGATGATGCAACAATTATATGTTTGAAGTAGCCATTATATTACTAGACCAAGTAGCATTACAATTGTTAGACAATTGGGATGCTACACTTGGGCATCCCCAAGCTTTGACGCTTGTACTTCTTGGATATTTATTGGGGTGACACGCGTGGCATCCCCAAGCTTGAGCTTTAGTCTATTCTTCATATCATTACATCATTCTCTCCATACACCTAAATTTTTTCCTTTATACAAAACTTCACACAATCTTTATTAGCAACATTAGTGCACTCAACATAATAAGTCTTTGGGTTCAGTTTCAACACCAATAAAACTTCCATTAAAACAAAGATATTGTAGCACTTCCCTCAAAAATCTCAATTCCCCAAAGAGAACTCAAAAAGGAACGAAGCAAATGCAAATAATGGCAGAAATCTGTCAAAACAGACCAGAAGGTAAAAACCAATTTTTTAGAAGACCTTCTGTTGCTCAAATCAAAAAGTGTTGAGCTAACTAAAGTTAGATAACAACCTGGGGAAGAAGCACAAAAATTCACGCCTCAAAACGATGTACAGAGATTTTACACGAATTTTTACAGTGAAGCATAAAAATCTGTTTCAGGACAGCAACTTTCCCAAGCATTACTTCCCTCTCATTAGAGGTTACTCTTGGCACAAAAAGCAAATAATAAGGATAAGGAGAAGTTATTACTGAAGCAATAACTTCCAAGACTCATCTAAAACTTTTGGGTTATCTCCCAATAAGTACTTTTCTTTAACGCCTTTAATTTAGGCATAAGAAGCAAGAAAAAGAATCAAGTGTTCTCAAATGAAGAAGCATTAAAACCAAATTTCTTGTCCTTACCTCTCTTACTTTTATTCTTAACTTTGGGGAACATATGATTGTTTGGTGGAGAAGCAAAGTGCATGGTGCCCTTTTCCACATCTATTATTGCTCCAAGGAGTTTCAATAGGGATCTTCCAAGTGTAATTTGTCCTTTCCCTACGCATTCAATAACAAGATAATCAGTAGAAACCATTTTCCCTAGGATCTTTGTAAACACTCCTCCGGCTATTCCAATTGGTGATATTGTGGCATTATTAGCAAGAAATATTTCTTCTCCTCCTTCAGAAAGTCACCAAAGATTCATAGATATCTTTAGGCATAAGACAGAATCCAGACATGATATCACAGCAACCATGAAAAGTTTCATTATTTATAGCAATCTTTACTGTGGGAAGCCATTTTGAGGGTTCAGAATTTATTGTAACATAGTCATGATGCTCTCTAAGTGTATTATAGCAATCTTTTAAACTAGCAGTGCTGGTCTCAAGAGTATTCAATCTAGCAAATATGTTTATGAAGGAAGAATCAAATTTGCTAGGCAAGTTGTAAGTAAAGACTAACTTCTTTATGGCATTAAAAGCATCATCCTCATTGCATTGGAGTAAATCTCCTCCTACTACAGCATCCAAAGCATATCTATAGCAAAGAGCAATTCCAAGGTAAAAACTGCTAAGGAACAAGCTTTGAGTCATTTTAGGTTCAGTTTTTCATGTAGATCAGAGATTCTAGACCAAGCTTCTTTGAAACTCTTTTCAATTCCTTGTTTAAAAGTGAAAATCATTTTCTCAGGTGACATAGTGATTGGAGCAATGCTAGACATAATGGCAACTTAAGATAGGAGCTAAAAAATTTTATGTGTTTTTAATAAAGAAAGCAAACTAGTAAAACTAAATTTTTGTGTGTTTTGATAAAGAAATAGGCAAACAAAGCAAAAATAAACTAAGCAAAACAAAAATAACAAAGTAAAGAGATTGGTTATGAGGGACTCCCCTTGTGAAGATGTCCTTGACTCCCCGGCAACGGTGCCAGAAAAGAGCTTGATGGCCCAAGATATCTCGAGCTCGTTGGGGAACCCCAAGAGGAAGGTATGATGAGCACAGCAGCAAGTTTCACTCAGTTATGAAACCAAGGTTATCGAACCAGTAGGAGCAAGGAAACACCTCCAAGGTGTTGTTGCCAACTTGGAATCCTGCACAACACAACCACAGAACTTTGCCCCCAACTTATAGTGAGGTTATCAATCTCACCGGTTTTGCTGAAAACAAAGGATTAAACGTATTGTATGGAAGAAAGTAAAAGCTTGCGTAAAGTAAGCGAAGCGAAGCAGTTGTAGATTGATGGTAAAAGAAAGGACCAGGGTCCATAGTTCACTAGTGGTGGTTCTCCTTAAGATAGATGACATGTGGGATGAACAAATTACAGCTGGGCAATTGACAAATATCAAGAAAGCATACATGCATATACTAAACATCTTGACTCCTATGAGATTTGATTGGGCATTACAACATTATACATAGACCGTAATCCAACTGCATCTATGACTAATAATCCACCTTCAGGTTATCATCCGTGTTGGAGATATGCCCTAGAGGCAATAATAAATATAGTTATTATTATATCTTTGTGTTTATGATAAATGTTTATATTCATGCTATAATAGTATTAACAAGGAAACATTAATACTTGTGTGAATTGTAAACTTAAATTGAAGTCCCTAGTATAGCCTCTATACTTCACTAGCTTGTTGGTTGATTGATGATTGTGGTTTCCCTATCATGAACATTGAGATGTTATCAACAACAAGATCATATCGTTAGGAGAATGATATGGTGGACATACTCCTATAGATAAGCGTAGCATAAAGATCAAGTCATTTCAATAGTTCAATTGCTATATGCTTTCTGATACATAGTAACCTAATTCCTTCGACCATGAGATCATGCATATCACCTTTACTGGATGGATGCTTTGATGTCATCAAACACCACACCGTAACAGGGTGGCTATAAAGGTGGCATTGAGTGTTCGGAAAGTATTGGTTGAAACACATGGATCAAGAGTGGGATTTGTCCATCCACATGACGGATAGATATTCTCTGGGCCCTCTCGGTGAAATGTCATCCAATTAGCTTGCAAGCATGTGACTTGGTCACTAGGGATCACATATCACGGGAACGAGAAAAGAGTACTTATCAGTAACGAGGTTGAACTAGGTATGCAGAGATACCGACGATCATAACCTCGGATAAGTAACATATCGTGAGACAAAGGGAAATTGGTATCGTATGTAAGTGGTTCATTCGATCGCAAAGTAATCGTAGAAGTATGTGGGAGCCATATGAATTTCCAGATTCCTCTATTGGTTATTGTTCGGAGAAGTGTCTCGATCATGTCCGCATAATTCACGAACCGTAGGGAGACACACTTAAGGATTCGACGTTGTTTGAGTAGTTATGGTATTATGAGAAAGAGACCGAATGTTGTTGAGTCTCGGATGGGATCCGGATATCACGAGGTGATCCGGAATGGTCCGGAGAATAAGATTCATATAAGGAAAGTCCGTTTGAGTTTGGGAATGGTTCCGTGTTTTCATCGAACATTCTAGAAGGTCCGGAATGTCCCAGACTCCGGGGGAAGGGTACATGAATGTGTCATTACATATTGGAATGATTGCATCATGTACTAAGTATTCTTGCTGTCCCAAATAAAGGATTTATTTAAATCCTAAATTGAAAAGTCAAACGGCTAGTTTGAAAGTCAAACGGCAATTTTGGGAAGTGGGAAAAGAGGAGGATTGGTGGAGGCCGAGTTGGAGGAGGGTTCCTCCCCTTGGCCGGCGCACCTCCCAAGGCCGAGTTGGGGAGGAACTCCTCCCCTTGGCCGGCCAGCCCTCCCACCTATATAAGGAGGGGCAGGGCTCCTCTCCTTACACACACAAGTTCCTATCCTCTAATCTAAACCCTAGATCTAAACCCCGGTTTAGAGCTATTTCGGTTTAGAGCCTTCTAATTGGTTTAGAGCCCTCTAATTGGTGTGTCTAATTACTAGACCACTAATAGCCTCTCTCATAAGCTCCACCATACTCGCACCGGCTTAAGGCGAAGCCTCAGGGATTTCCTCTACCTCCTGCACTGCCAGTGCCTTGGGAATCGCGAGGAGAGTGCTACAACCTCCATTGCCTTTGGAACAAGGGAGAGGAAGGTCTTCATCGAATCAACGATGTGACCGATCATGGGAGCGCTTGGGAACGTGGGCGCTGGAAGGATCGCTCACGCGATCTTGAGATCGGAAAGAGTACGACTACATCACCCACGAGAATCTGCTCTCGTTAAACACTTTGGAATCTTCGAGGGTGAGTTATTCCATCGACTCGTTGCTGCAATCTAGTAGATAGATCTTGGCTTGTTTGTTTGTATGCGATAGAAAATTTTTGTTTTCCATGCTACGAACCCCTACAAAGGGTATCGAGCCGTGTCTATATGTAGATCTGTTGACGAGTAGAACACAATGGTCATTGTGGGCGTTGATGCTTTTATTGTAGATTGCTTTTTGTACTTTGCATCTTGCGGTATGTTGGGATGAAGGCCCGGCTAACCTTACATGACATCGTTCATGAGACTTGCTCCACGCTTGACATGCAACTCGTATTGCATAAGTGGCTTTATGGTGCCTGTTTCTCCTAGCATAGTAAAGATCCAATTTACAACGGGTAATCAACAATGCTAGTATCAATGTTGTGGTTCTTGTTCGTAAGTTAGAACGACACTTATGGAAAGCCCCAAACCACGTAAAATATGCAAAGAAAGTAGAAGCGTCTAACTTTGTTTTGCAGGTGTGATGATGTGATATGGCCATGATTGTGATTATATTTGATGTATGCAATGTTCCTTATTGTAAGTTGGCAACGCAGTGAGCCATATGGTTGTCTTTAATTTCATAAGACCTGCGTGTCTATTCAAAATAGTTGTAATAGTTGAAGCTGCTGGACGACAACCATGAAGAAGCATCATTGACCTTGAAGCTATGCCGGTTATGAAGGAGATCATGTTCGCTTGAAGATGGAGATCGGAAGCACAAAGAAGAAAGGCCATATCATATCACATATTATGAATTGCATGTGATGTTAATCCTTTATGCATCTTGTATTGCTTAGTAGACAATGGTAGCATTATAAGATGATCCCTCATGCACATAAATTTCAAGCTCTAAAGTGTTCACCCTTAGTATGCACTGCTGCCAAAGCTTGCTGCTCAAGCACCACGTGATGATCGGGTGTCTTTGATTCCTGGTGAATACAACGTAAGCAAGCCAGATTTGCTTATGCGGAAGCTAAGGTTTGATCTTGACGAGCCTAGCATGTACACATGGCCTCGGAACACGGATCGCCGAAGGTAAAGCATGAATCATATAGTAGATATGATGAACATGATGATTGTTCGCCATTGAAACTATATCAACTCTCGTGATGATCGGTGTTGATGTAGTGGATTTGGTTCGTGTGATCACTAAAACAATGTGAGGGATGTTGTTTTGAGTGGGAGTTCACCTAGTTTAATTTCATTAATTAATTTGAACTCAATTTGTCATAAACTTAGTCTAAACTATTGCAAATATGTTGTAGATCAATGGCAGCCCCTACCATCAATTTTAATGCGTTCCTAGAGAAAGAAAAGTTGAAAAACAATGGAAGCAACTTCACGGATTGGTTCCGCAATTTGAGGATTGTCCTCACAGCTGGTAATTTGACCTATGTGCTGGATGCACCGCTGGGTGACCCACCTGCAGCTGATGCTCCCGATGAAGTAAAGAATGTTTACCTCGCTCGGAAGAATCAGTACTCCATAGTTCAGTGTGCTATCTTGTATGGTTTAGAATCGGAGCTTCAGAAAAGGTTTGAAGAGTCGATCCATATGATATTGTCGAGGATCTCAAATTAATCTTTGAGACTCATGCGGCAATTGAAAGTTATGAAGCTTGAAAAGTTCTTTAAGCGCAAGATGGAAGAGGGTAGCTCGTCGGTGAGCATGTGCTTAAGATGTGCAGGCATAAATAAACTCCAAAGTTTGGGTATAGTGATTCCTAATACTTTGGGGTTTATCGCATCCTCCAATCACTACCACCAAGTTACAAGAACTTTGTGATGAACTACAACATGCGAACATGAACAAAGAGTTGCCGAACTATTTGCTGTGTTAAAATCTGCGAAGTGGAGATCAAGAAAGAGCACCAAGTGTTGATGGTCAATAAGACCACCAAATTCAAGGAAGGCAAGTCTAAGCAGAAGGGACACTTCAAGAAGGGTGGTAAGAAAGTTACCACGCCGACGAAGAGGACCAAGGCTAGACTCAAGCCTGATACTGAGTGCTTTTACTGCAAGGGAGAAGGTCACTGGAAGCGAAATTGCCCAAAGTACTTGGCGGATTTGAAGAACGGCAACATCAAGAAGAAAGGTATATCTGATATACATGTTATTGATGTGTATCTCACTAGTATTCGTAGTAGTGCCTGGGTATTTGATCTGGTTGGTTGCTCATATTTGTAACTCGAAGCAGAGCTGCAGAATAAACGGAAGCTAGTGAAGAACGAGGTGACGATGCGCGTGGAAGCGGATCAAAGGTTGATGTGATCGCGATTGACGCTACCTCTTCATCTACCATCGGGATTAGTTTTATACTTAAATAATTGTTATTTGGTGCCTGCGTTGAGCATGAACATTATATCGGGATCTTGTTTATTGCGAGACGGTTACTTGTTTAAATCCGAGAATAATGGTTGTTCGATTTATATGAGTAATATGTTTTATGTACATGCACCTTTGATAGATGGTCTATTCTTGTTGAATCTCGATAGTGGAAATACACATATAAATAACATTGAAGCTAAACGATTGAAATCAAGCGATAATTCGACCTATATGTGGCACTGTCGTCTTGGTCACATTGGAGTGAAGCGTATGAAGAAACTCCATTCCGATGGACTTCTTGAATCACTTGATTTTGAATCACTTGAAAGATGCAAGGCATGTCGATGGGTAAAATGACTAAGACTCCATTTTACGGTATAATGGAGCGAAGCTACGGACTTATTGGAAATCATACATACCGATGTGTGTGGTCCAATGAGTGTAGCATCATGTGATGGTTATCGTTATGTTCTTACCTTCACGGATGACTTGAGTAGATATGGGTATATCTATTTCATGAAACATAAGTCCGAAACTTTCGAGAAGTTTAAGGAGTTTCAAAGTGAGGTAGAGAATCAACGTAACAAGAAGATTAGATTTCTATGTTCTGATCGTGGAGGTGAATATCTAAGTTACGAGTTTGGCGAGCATTTGAAGAAATGTGGAATACTTTTCATGATTGACACCGCCGGGAACACCACAACAGTAATGGTGTGTCCGAGCGTCGTGTCGAACTCTCTTAGATATGGTTCGCTCTATGATGTCACTTACAGATTTACCGCTATCATTTTGGGGTTATGCATTAGAAACACGCATTCACTTTAAATAGGGCACCGTCTAAATCCGTTGAACGACACCATATGAATTATGGTTTGGGAAGAAACCTAAATTGTCGTTCCTTAAAGTTTGGGGATCTGAAGCCTATGTAAAGAAGTTACACGGACAAGCTTGAACCCAAAGCGGAAAAATGCGTCTTCATAGGATACCCGAAGGAAACTATTGGGTATACCTTCTATCATAGATCCGAAGGCAAAATCTTCGTTGCCAAGAATGGATCCTTTCTAGAGAAGAAATTTCTCTCGAAAGAAGTGGGGAAGGAAAGTAGAACTTCGACGAGGTTGTCGAACCTTCTCTCGAAATTGCGAGTAGCGCACCGGAAGAAGTTCTGTGGTGCTGCACCAATAAGAGGAAGCTAATGATGATCATGAAACTTCGGTTGAAGTTGCTCTGAGCCTCGGAGGTCAACGAGAACTCGTACCACTCCAGTTGGTATGATTACATTATGAATGTCATGTTGGTGGACAACACCGATGACCCCGAGACATATGAGGAAGCGATGATGAGCCCAGATTCCAATAAATGGCAAGAAGCCATGAAATCCGAGATTGGATCCATGTACGAAAACCAAGTATGGACTTTGGTAGACTTACCGGATGGTAGGAAGGTGTCGAGAACAAATGGATTTTCAAGAAGAAAGCAGATCTTGATGGTAATGTTCGCATCTATAAAGCTCGACTTGTCGCAAAAGGGTTTCGACAAATTCAAGGAGTTGACTACGATGAGACTTTCTCACCGATGGCGAAGCTAAAAGTCTGTGAGGATTATTTTTGCAATCTCTGCATATTACGATTATGAGATATGGCAGATGGATGTCAAAACAGCATTCCTCAATGGAGACATTGATGAAGAGTTGTATATGATGCAACCCAAAGGTTTTGTCGATCCTAAAGATGCTAACAAGGTATGCAAGCTTCAACGGTCCATCTATGGATTAAAGCAAGCATCCGAAGTTGGAATCAACGGTTTGATAAGGTAATCAAAAGTTTTGGTTTTATACAAACTTATGGAGAAGCTTGTATTTACAAGAAAGTGAGTGGGAGCTCTGTAGCATTCTTAATACTGTATGTGGATGACATATTGTTGATTGGGAATGATGTAGACCTTCTTAATAGTGTCAAAGAGTATTTGAATAATAGTTTTTCAATGAAGGATCTTGGCGAAGCAGCTTACATATTAGGCATAAAGATTTATAGAGATAGATCGGAACGCCAAATATCATTGTCACAAAGTACATATTTGGACAAAGTTCTAAAGAGGTTTGGAATGGAAGATAGCAAGAAAGGGTTCTTGCCCATGTTGCCCAATATGACCTTGAGTAAAACTCAAAGTCCGACATCGGCCTAAGATAGAGAAAGGATGATTAAGACTCCTATGCCTCAGCCATAGGATCTCTAATGTATGCCATGCTATGTACTAGACCCGACATCGCATATGTTGTTAGTCTAACTAGCAGATATCAAAGTGATCCAGAGTGGATCATTGGGAATGATCAAAAACATCCTTAAGTACTTGAGAAGAACTAAGGATATGGTTCTTTCTTATGGAGGTGATGAACAGCTCGTTGTTAATGGTTACACCGATGCTAGTTGGAACACCGATCCGGATGATTCTAAATCACAATCTGGATACGTATTTATTTTGAATGGTGCAGCGATTAATGGAGGTGCAAAGCAAAGCGTTGTGGCGAGATCTTCAAGCGAATCGGAATACATGGCTGCCGGAGGCTTCACAAGAAGCGATATGGATGAAAGAGTTCATTACAGAGCTGGGTGTGGTTCCAAGTGCCTTTGGACCCAATGTCTATCTCTTGTGATAACATGGCGCCATAGCCAATGCGCAAGAACCAAGGTCACACAAGAAGTGAAGCATATCAAGCTACGTTTTCACGCTATTCGAGAACATGTCCGGGATGGGGATATAAAGATTTGCAAAGTACACACAGATCTGAATGTGGCGGATCCGTTGACTAAACCTCTCCCGAGGGCAAACATGACCAACACCAAACTGCCATGGGTGTTGGTATATTACCATGTAATCTAGATTAGATGACTCTAGTGCAAGTGGGAGACTGTTGGAGATATGCCCTAGAGGCAATAATAAATATAGTTATTATTATATCTTTGTGTTTATGATAAATGTTTATATTCATGCTATAATAGTATTAACAAGGAAACATTAATACTTGTGTGAATTGTAAACTTAAATTGAAGTCCCTAGTATAGCCTCTATACTTCACTAGCTTGTTGGTTGATTGATGATTGTGGTTTCCCTATCATGAACATTGAGATGTTATCAACAACAAGATCATATCGTTAGGAGAATGATATGGTGGACATACTCCTATAGATAAGCGTAGCATAAAGATCAAGTCATTGCAAGAGTTCAATTGCTATATGCTTTATGATACATAGTAACCTAATTCCTTCGACCATGAGATCATGCATATCACCTTTACTGGATGGATGCTTTGATGTCATCAAACACCACACCGTAACAGGGTGGCTATAAAGGTGGCATTGAGTGTTCGGAAAGTATTGGTTGAAACACATGGATCAAGAGTGGGATTTGTCCATCCACATGACGGATAGATATTCTCTGGGCCCTCTCGGTGAAATGTCATCCAATTAGCTTGCAAGCATGTGACTTGGTCACAAGGGATCACATATCACGGGAACGAGAAAAGAGTACTTATCGATGTGAGGTTGAACTAGGTATGCGGAGATACCGACGATCATAACCTCGGATAAGTAACATATCGTGAGACAAAGGGAAATTGGTATCGTATGTAAGTGGTTCATTCGATCGCAGTAATCGTAGAAGTATGTAGAGCCATATGAATTTCCAGATTCCTCTATTGGTTATTGTTCGGAGAAGTGTCTCGATCATGTCTGCATAATTCACGAACCGTAGGGAGACACACTTAAGGATTCGACGTTGTTTGAGTAGTTATGGTATTATGAGAAAGAGACCGAATGTTGTTGGTCTCGGATGGGATCCGGGATATCACGAGGTGATCCGGAATGGTCCGGAGAATAAGATTCATATAAGGAAAGTCCCGTTTCGGAGTTTGGGAATGGTTCCGGTGTTTTCATCGGGAACATTCTAGAAGGTCCCGGAATGTCCGGCACTCCGGAGGGGGAAGGGTACATGAATGTGTCATTACATATTGGAATGATTGCATCATGTACTAAGTATTCTTGCTGTCCCAAATAAAGGATTTATTTAAATCCTAAATTGAAAAGTCAAACGGCTAGTTTGAAAGTCAAACGGCAATTTTGGGAAGTGGGAAAAGAGGAGGATTGGTGGAGGCCGAGTTGGAGGAGGGTTCCTCCCCTTGGTCGGCGCACCTCCCAAGGCCGAGTTGGGTAGGAACTCCTCCCCTTGGCCGGCCAGCCCTCCCACCTATATAAGGAGGGGCAGGGCTCCTCTCCTTACACACACAAGTTCCTATCCTCTAATCTAAACCCTAGATCTAAACCCCGGTTTAGAGCTATTTCGGTTTAGAGCCTTCTAATTGGTTTAGAGCCCTCTAATTGGTGTGTCTAATTACTAGACCACTAATAGCCTCTCTCATAAGCTCCACCATACTCGCACCGGCTTAAGGCGAAGCCCTGCGGGATTTCCCCTCTACCTCCGGTACCACATGTCTTGGCCGAATCGCGAGGAGAGTGCTACAACCTCCCATTTTCTTTGGAACAAGGGAGAGGAAGGTCTTCGTCGAGTACCGAGCGATGTGACCGATTGCTGAGGCGCTCTTAACGTGGCGCTGGAAGGATCGTCTACGCGATCTTGAGATCGGAAGAAATGCGACTACATCACCCACGAGAATCTGCTCTCGTTAAACACTTTGGAATCTTCGAGGGTGAGTTATTCCATCGACTCGTTGCTGCAATCTAGTAGATAGATCTTGGCTTGTTTGTTTGTATGCGATAGAAAATTTTTGTTTTCCATGCTACGAACCCCTACAATCCGAACCCCCTCCAGTATTAAGTTGCAAGCAACAAATAATTGCATTACTCATTGCATGTAAAATAAACAATACGATTGTTCTATGAACATAGGATTGCTGTTTTCTCCCTAGTAGCAACAGCACATCTAGTACCTTAGAGATTTTTGTCACTTCCCCAGATTACTAGAGGCATGAACCTACTATCGAGCATAAATACTCCCTCTTGGAGTTGCTAGCATCTACTCGGCCAAGATATCTACTAACAACGGAGAGAATGCAAGATCACAAATAACAAAGACATCATAGAATCAATAATCAATCTGAAATAGCATCTCAATATCCATCGGATCCCCGCAAACACAACATGTATGATTACAAACAGATGATCTTGATCATGAACGGAGCTCACACGATCTAGACATGGTAGCACAAAGGAGAAGAACCAACCATCTAGCTACTACATGGACCTATAGTCCAAGGATGAACTACTCACGCATCACACCAGAGGCTTGCATGGTGATGAAGAAGGCCTCCAGGGTGAATTCTCCCCTCTGGCAGGGTGCCAAGAAGAGCTTCAGATCCCTCCCGATCTAGGGATGGAGATGACGGTGGCTACATACTCTTTCGTGGAATTTTTGATCGGGTCCTTAGGGTTTTTGTATCGGGCATCTTATAGGAGAAAGGGAAGGCTGAGAGGGTGCCCTAGGCGGCCACACCACCCCCTGGCGCGGGCTAGGCCTGGCCGCGCAGCCAGGTGGTGTGGCGGCCCTCTGGCCCCTCTCCATCTTGTATTCTGGCTCTTTGTCCCTCTCGGTGAAAAACTGACTTTGGCTTTTGTCCCGTCCAATTCCGAGAATATTCATTTTCTGACTTTCCTGGAACCAAAAATAGCAGAAAATAGGCAGCTGGCACTATGGCATCTTGTTAATAGGTTAGTCCAAGAAAGTGTATAAAAAGTACTCCAAAGTGTGGGAAAAACATAAGAAAGTAGATAAAACCAAGCATGGAACATAAAAAATTATAGATATGTTTGCAACGTATCACTCCTATGAAGATTCCAGCTTTTGCGGCATAGTGAAAGATTATCCCGAGGTCTGCCGTGTCCATAAACTTGAGCCTATCAAGCGAGTTGCATTTGAAGGAACCAACACATGCTGTAGATTCTACCTCTGCCAAGTTCAGAACATAAGTGCTTAGCTCATTGTATCGTCATTCACTTGTCTAGTAAGCAGTAGGTCTATGCCAACGAATTTCTGACCTGCAGGAGGTCGAAAACTGTGGGTTTGTGGCTTGGGTGGAGATTGGCCAGATGCTACGAAGAATGCACTTGCGAAGCTATGGGGGTTGTATGACGATACAAGTAGTGCAGGAATCGACGAGAAGGTTGAGAATGTGAACCTGGTGAAGCAACTGTCTGATGAGACGAACAAGCTTGACAAAAAATACTCAAGTATGCTGGTTGATGTGAAGTAGTTCGTCAAAGAAATCGAGAAGAAGGCATTGGAGGAGAACTTGTCTAGGTTGATTGATAACAATGAGAGATCTGAGGAGATAAATTCCAAGCAGACTGAAGCATTGAGGAATAAGGTTGAGATACTTAAGACTGTGCAGAAATACCAAGATGATGTAATCAAAGAGAAGCAGAAGCAATGGGATGAGGACCAGATGATCTTCAAGGAGGAAAATAAGAAACTAGAGTACGTGCTCTATGAACTGTTCAAAACCAATGGCGCTAACAAGGATAAGCTAAAGAAGTTCAAGAAAATTTGTGATGGTTGACTCTTTTGTTACACCTGGTTGTGCTGCTGACGGTGTGAACTGGTGGTGGTAGGATGACACCCACTTTTGATGTGGTGGTAGGTTAACACCATGGTGGTATGTTAAACCATGATCCCCTTTTGGCAACGATTATGTTTGTTAAGATTAATTTGTACTTGTGTTGTTTCTGCAAAGGATGCTTATTTATTCATGGTCAACTGTGATCCCCTTTTGCTTGTGTTGTTCATGCTTGTGGGGTTCATGTTCTGTGTTGTTTAGACTTGTGTGGATCATGCTTTTGGGGAATCAAGGTTGTGCAGGTCATGGTTGTGGGATCATGCTTATCATTCTGTTCTTCCAGATTGTGTGAGAATCATGCTTTCTGGTTTCACATTGTGTTTTTTTCTCATGTGTATGGTCTTTATCTCCATTCGGTGAGGGTAACCTCATCATAAGGAAGTGCAAGGTAACCACAACAAGTCTTGCATGTGAACCCAACAAGGATAAAATACATGACAAGGGTCAAAAGCACAATGTGCAGACAACCAAACAACATGCATTTGTTGTTGTCTGCAAAAAATCTCCATGCAAACTATCAAACGGAATGCGAAAGGTGGCTTATCGCCTGAATGTGCGTGGCAGTGCCGGTCGTGAACATATCCCGATAAGCCCCAAATGTGATACAGGCTACCAAACGCCGCATTGGCAGCTGCAAAGACGCCGATCGAGAGCCCGGTATGCGGTATGTATCCGTTTCAGAGTCGGTATATATATGCATGTTTTTTTAGATGAAAAGGGTTCTCGCCCTGGTTCCCATTATTGAAACCAAACATGTTTTAACAACGTTATTACAGACCTCGAGCAACTATAGATCATAGCAGCCAGAAAACTCACACCCATCACCCAAACACACACACTCAAACAGAGGCTACTACCCCCCCCCCCCCCCACACACATCACTCAACTGAATCCATCTACACCCAGACCCTATTCCTGAGAACACCTAGACACTCTTCTTATTCAAAGCTACCACCAGAGCCTGCTTGCCATTGCCCACCAGCTTTAGTTCGCTTGCTTCCAAGGTTTTCTCCAGATCTGCAGCAGTGATCCAAACCACATTCTTATCATATGAGAGATTTTTTAGCTCCACCGTGGCTTGAGTCATCTTTTTTCTTCCCATCTTCACCCAGGATCCGGCCACAACAGCAGCTGCGGGGCATGCGCTAAGGTATTCATAGATGCCACCATTGTGTCTAGCTTTCCTTTTCCTTCTTCCCCCAGCAGAATCCCCCACAGAGCAAGGTTGTATGCACCCCTTCTCCAGATTGCCTGCATTCTAGGCCAAATAGTGCGATTGAAACACATATCATTCCTTATAAGCCATATAGCCCACAAAATAGCAGCATACATCACATTTTCCACTCTAAAGAGTTTGTTATTTTTCCATTTACCAGCAATATCATCAAAGCACAATAGAGTAGTGTTACTATAGCCCAGTCTAGCTATTTCAGACCAAGTAGCTCTAGCAACAACACACCCAAAAAATAAGTGGTGACAAGTCTCAACTTCATTACAGAACAGGCAAGTCGGGTCATCTACATTCTGCCTTTTCACTAGGTTATCCCTAGTGAGTACCCTATTATGGGATAACGACCAAAGAAAAAATTGAATCTTTGGTGGAATCTTAACCTCCCACACTTCATGAACATTAACAGGCCTAATCCCCTTAAAGTTGATCACATCATACAAAGATTTCACAGATTATTGCCCATTAGGTTCATATTTCCACAGAAGGCAATCATCCTCATCAGTAAACTGTAAGGATTGTGCAATATGCAAAATCTCATACCACTGCACTAATAATTTTTGATCAAAGCATCTCCTAAATGTACACTTGAGAGAAGTCCCATCCCACACCTCAGCAATACAAGAGTTTTGTTCATTAAGAATGACATACATATCCCAGTACTGAGTGGCTAAGCTACAAGACCCAAACCAATGATCCTCCCAAAATTTGATTTTTTTTTCCATTGCCAACCTTCCACTGGTATCCCATGTGAGCTGCTTTAGCAGCCCACATGACCCCTTTCCAGAAAGGTGAAGCACCCACAATGGAACAGTCAAAAATATTAGGAGAATTAATCTCATATTTGTGATCTATAATCTGCTTCCACAACTTATTTTCATCTATTTGATATCTCCTAATCCAGGAAGCTAGTAAGCATCTATTCATAGTTCCTAGATCAGGGATACCTAGACCACCAAACTCCTTTTTTGTGACACTAATCCTCAGTTAGCTAAATGATACTTGTGATGACCTTCATAGTCATCCCATAAGCAGTGAGCCATTTGGGAATTAATCATAGCAATGGCCCATTTAGGGAATTTAATTACACTTAACAGATACAAAGGGATACTAGCCAACACACTTCTGACCAGCTCCAACTTAGCTGCATGATTGAGCAGTTTACCCCTCCACCCCTGCTTTTTAATGGTTTTATCCATAATAGGTTGTAGATCTTCCCTCTTCAGCTTAGTATGGTGTAAAGGAACCCCTAAATATTTAAGGGGAAACTTTCCCAATCTACAGGTTAGTGTTTGAGCAAAAGCCAGAGCTGTGTCATCATCCATATTAATAGGAATGAGCTCACACTTATGAAAATTAATGCGCATGCCAGACATTTGTTCAAAACAAGACAACAACCACTTCAAATTCCTAGCATTTGACAAGTCATTGTCCATAAAGAGCAATGTGTCATCTGCATACTGCATGCTAATAATACCAGACTGATTTATGCTCCTCATGAGACCAGTAATCTGGCCCTGATTCGCAGCTTTAATAAGCATTTTTGTAAACACATCAGCTATATAATTAAACAACAAAGGAGAACTAGGGTCTCCTTGTCTAACTCCACGACCAGAAACAAAAAAATCACTATTAATATCATTAATTCTCACAGCAACAGATCCAAAATCAAGTAAGGACTTAATAGTCTTGACCCATTTTGGACTGAAACCTCTACCTCTTAACATCTTCAAAAGAAACTCCCTATTAACTCTATCATAAGCTTTTTCATAATCTAATTTAAAAATAAAGCCAGACTGCTTTTTTTACACTACATCATGAATAATTTCATGAGCAGCAACCACACTCTCCTGTATATATCTGCCTTTAATAAAGGCAGTTTGGTGTGTAGAGATGTGTGAATCACTAACCACACCCAACCTATTAGTCACAAATTTAGAGAAAATTTTAAAGACACAGTTTGTTAGGGCAATAGGTCTAAACTTCTGTATACTGGTAGCATCTATTTCTTTAGGAATAAGAGTTAGAAGAGAAAATTTTAATCTGTAAATGTCTAATTCACCTCTATTCCAATCATTAACTAGATTCATCAAATCAAGCTTAATCACTTCCCAAAAATGCTGAAAAAATAAAAAGGATAACCCATCTGGGCCAGGAGCACCCTCAGCATAAGAGCCAAAAATAGCAACTCTAACTTCTTGCTCAGTATAATCAGCATCTAAAAAATTATTTTGTTCAGCAGTCACTTTATCACCTAAATCCCAAAAATCATCAGCTAGCTCAATATTGGGTTTTCCCTCAAAACCAAACAATTTTTTATAATATGACACAGCAATATCAAGCATACCTTTTGTATCATCCACCTCACCATTGGGACCCTCCAGCACATCAATCTGCTTCTTCCTCCTTCTCCGATTAGCTACAGAGTGAAAATAAGCAGTATTACGATCACCCTCTAAAATATTCCTCTCTCTGGATCTTTGCCTAGCCTTAATCTCCTCTCTATTCCAAATCTCAGTTAATTCAGAAGAAATAATTTTCATCCTCCTTTTTGAAACTGGAGAAAGAGTCTGGGATTCAGACAACACATCCAACATATCATATTCAGCTACCAGTTTTTGTTTATTTTTATTTTGATCTGATTCCAAGTTGGCATTCCAACCTTTTAGCTTTTTCCTCAAGTTTATACTCTTATATTGACATCTATCAATAGCTTTTCCAACACCCCCTAACATTGCCCAAATATTGGCAACTAACTGATCAAAACCCTCTACTTTTAGCCACCACTTCTCAAATCTAAACATCTTATTTTTAGGAGCCACTAAAGCCCCAGTATCTACAATCAGAGGAGTGTGATCACTACCAACCCTAGGTTTTACTTTCACATTACTACCAGGGAAGAGAGCATCCCAAAAAGTAGAAATGAAAACCCTATCTAATAAGGCCATAATCAGATTATCTTGATTATTGGCCCAAGTGAATTTCCTGTCAACATTTTTCATTTCCATTAGACTGTTTTTATTAATCCAGTCATTGAAAAGGTCAGCCCAATGTTGGTTAATGTTACCAGTACTCTTCTCACACTTTTCTCTAATCAGATTAAAATCACCCCACTAAGGTAGGTCCAATCCAAGATGAAAACACACTATGGAGTTCATTAATAAACTCCAACTTATGTTCATCATAGGAAGATCCATACACTGAGATAAATCTCCAAGTCACTTTATCTTTTTTGCCTCTCAGCAGCACAGATACAGTGAACTTATGGATGTTCCAAACAACTACATCAAATAAATCAAAACTAACACCCACTAAGATCTCACCAGCAGTCTCATTAGCAGGTAACCAGTTCCAAATAAACTTATCAGAGGGATCAAGCTGTCTGAGTTGGAAAGGTGTAAATTCCTTTTTCTTAGACTCAGAAAAGCTAATAATATCAGGACATGTCTCTCTAATGAGGTCATGTACTCTAGTAAGCTTATTAGGCCTATTAAGACCTCTAGGGTTCCATATTAGAGCAACTACCATGATGGAATTCTAGTTTTTTCCTATTTTTTCTCTTAGAAGATACATGTACCCAAGGCTCTTCTTCTAACTGGGACACACTAATGTGGTCACCAGAGACACCTTCCTGCTGGCCATAATTGGCTGTGCAATCACCGTCAATATCTTTCCTAGTAATGTCTAAACTACTAGGCAAAAACATATCAGGATGATCAACATGGAAAGTAGTAAGTCTATCAATCTCAACTTCTTTGATCAGATTAATATTATTTTTGATCTCATCATCAGAAGCACCTAAAATGATACCTACCGACCTAGCTCTATGCATAAGAACTCTATTATCAAGAGCAGCAAATGAATTAGCAAAGCCATGCACTTTAGAATTACCTTTCGGAACCTCCAATTCTTAGATTTCTTCAATTCCTGTGCTTTTTCAATCAAAGATTTGCCATCCCTAACAATTCTACTACTCATCCTGGGAGCAACCACGGGACCCCACTTAGATTTTTTCTTTTTACCTTTTTCTTTAGCAGTATTCACTTCCACTTGATCCTCCTTATTTATAGGAGTGACAGGCACATTAAGATGCACCCCACCTTCATCAGCTTCATTTAATCTCTCCAGCAATTGCTCACCAACATTCTCCATAGGTTTTTTGTTTATTAGACTAGGTACCTCATTTCTCTCCTCTTCACCAAGCACCTTCTTCATCACTAAAGCTTCCATCATCTTGACAGAGCTTCCAGTTGTTCCAACAGTTTTACCCCCATGTCTATTGTTAGGAGTTCTGTGAGCACCAGACTCCATCAATCTGATTTCAGCTGTTTTTTCTTTCTGCAACTGTTCCTGGAAGTCATCCCCCAGATCCTCATCTTCAGCACCTTCAAGTCCACCATTATCATCATCATCTCCACCATTTGTCCCACCATCTATTATTTCTTCAGCTTCAATAGAGAAATACAGCATGAAGAAACTCTGTTCCATCTCAAACAGCTTACTAGTAGGCACCTTAGTGACATCTCTTACTGACACTTTAACTCTGACATTTTTGTAAAAGGTCTTGAATATCTCATGCCAATCCACATTCACTAGGACCCCTAAGGCAGAAGCCACCTGACATATCACTTTCCAAGAGCAGTATTGAGGAGGAATGCCCTCAATTTTGACCCATATCTCCTGAAATTCCTCAAAAGGCTCTAATTCACCATTCCAGTTCTCAAAGGAAACATTTACTCCCTTCTTCTTGAGGTTAACAGATGGGTACTCCACTAAGTCTTTGATTTTCTTAGAAGGAGAGAATCTGACCAAAAACCTCTTGTCAGAGAGTTGTCTGATCTGCCAGAACCAGTTGACCTTCCACATATCATTAAAGCATTGTTCCAGCTCTTTCTCATCTAATTCCCCTTCATTCACCACCACTATGCCAACATTATCCATGTTTAGCCACTTAACAGCAGAGGGCCCTTCCACATCCACATGGAAGAAACCTAATCCAGGATTAGCACTCCCCCAGTATTGAGCCATAGATAAAGGTTTGTACCATTCTGCACATGAATCCATATGATGACCAGGTTTATCACATATAAAACACTTCTTCTGTCTTGAGCAGAGTCCCACATAGTGTCCAGGTTCCCCACAATTGAAGCATGTGACATTCTTGAACCTGATATCCAAAGGAGGACCAGGTCCAGCCATATCTCCACCAGTATTCTTCTCAGCAGCATTACCAGGAGCAGACTTATTCCCATCACTAACACTGTTATCAGCACTATCCTTCTTCTTCTTGCCTTTAATACCACCAATCTGCTGCAGATTTTCAGTCTATCCACCAGCACTACTATTCTGACTGGCAACCCCCTGATTTACATTAGGAATGAACTGACTAGGACCAGGTATCCCCCTCAACTGATTTTGCATCAAAGCCTCGTTTGGAAAATATGGTGGCCATTGACCCATAGGGAAGCTGAACATATTCTGTGCAGGGTTGGCCCCAAATTGCTGCATACCTTGTTGCATCATAGGAAACATACTATGAGCAGAATTCTCTCCAAACTGATGCGCATCGTGATTGAGCTCATTAGAAGAAGCAGGACGTTGTTCCGCCACAGCTACAGGCCCCCTTCCCCCAGACGAGGTCTGGCGCAAGCTGTTGAGCAGCACGAAACCCCCCAAACATATATATGCATGTCACCTGTGCCGCGTTCTTCCGATGAAATTTCTCGTGCATCCTGGGTTCACACTCCGCTGCATCTGTAGCTTCCGATCCGTAGCAGCGCTTGCTTATCCAGTTGCAGCGCGTCCGGCCGTCCGTATCCCACATTCGGCCATTCGTTCGATCGGTCGACGACCCAGAGACTATCTCCATCGATATCTGCCGCCGTGACGAGTCTCTGTCGGTAGGAAAGTACGTGCACGCACCCCAGGACGACAAGCAGACAGTGTTCCATGCATGGCTACAACGCGGCCACCGCCACGCCCAGCGCGGCGCGGTGCGGCCGGTACGTACGCGCGCATCGTTCGGCGTGCGTGTCAGTGAGAGGCGCGCGGCCAGCACTCAGCAGCTGCACAGCACAGCGTGCCGCGGCAGCGCTAGGCGACGATCAGAACTGAGGCCACGCAGACGCAGCGGCAGGCTGCCAAAGCCTGCGCGGCGCAGAGCGGGCCGGTCACCGGTGTCAAGGCTGGCCGGCCGGGGTCGGCGACAGTAGGGAGCTAGCGAGCGAGCGAGGTCTCGTGCGCGCGCGTGCACGAGCTAGGGGCGGTTTCGTCATACTACTAGCAGTAGCGCTGCGGCCGCTAGGTGCTGGAGGCTGCAGGATCATGGCGGGCTGCGCTCGCAATAATGAGGGGGGCCGGCCGGCGGGCCATTGGCCGATGTGATGGCTCCCTGCGCCTGCATGCGCACGGCACCGCCATCTACAGGGATATAACGGTGCAACCATTTCCATATGTCTAGCGCGCGCGCTAGCTAGCCCCCCTGCACCGCTACTGCTACTGCTACTAAACGTACGTACGCCTAGACTACCTACTGTCCTACTCCCTCTCCGTCGCTCTGCCTGCTCTCTTCTCTCTGTCGAGATCGATCGAGCTCTCTCTCCGTCCCATCTGTCCATTTCCCACCACCGTCTCTCTACCAACGAAAGCTACCTCTGCACAACAGAACGGGATCGCCTGGGCCGTTTCTTTCTCAGGAGGAGTCGGTCAATGATTGGTGTTTTCCACTTACGTTGCGACGTGCAAACACCTCGCGAATGAATGACTGATGCATCGCTTGCTTTGCTGCCATGGTGCTTCCCATCCGATGCGAGCGTCGCGCGCGCCGGCCAACTTTGCTCCTGCTCATGATGGGCCGTATCAAGCGAGGAATTATGTAACCTCTGTCTGTCAAAAACCACTCTTGTTGATGCAATGTAAGGGAAAAATAGGCACACAGCACAGTGTAGCTACCTTTGGCTGCTAGTGTCATTTTGTCGATATGACCAGTAATGTGTGTCGGCGAGGCATATGCATGTCAAGCTATCCACACACCATCAACTGTTTCACCGGGTAGCACATCCTTTTTCTATCCTTTTTCTATGATTAACCGGGTGTCTTGGCCTCAAGGACATCTTCACCGGATCGACCCAACTCGTCCCGGTGTGTTCGAACCAGTCCACGCGGACGCGCATGACGTGAGCGGCGTCGCAGCGGCCCGACCCATCTGTTCCGACGTGTCCGGCTTGACCCATCCATGCATCTAATTTGTGTGGCCACTCGGTCGGTCCGGACAGCACGCGATGCGGCATGTGTCCGCCCATCTGCCGCTCGGGGCCCATATAGAAGTGAAGCATTAGCAATTAAAGTAGTTTTTCATTAGATTTGGCCCCACCTATTACAAAAAGGCACATTCGAAAATTAACAAAAGAGTCTGTTGTTGTTGTTGTTGCGGGAGGAGACCCTACGGCTACTCGCCGTCGTTGCCACGGCCGCCGTTGCCGCGGCCACCACCATAGCTGCCACCGTTAAGCCGCCGGAAAGGCGTGCGGGGAAAACGGAAAGCAACAATGGCGGGAAACGTCGGGCACGCGGGAAGCCGCCGACGCTGATAGGCGACGTCGCGTCGCCATTAATGTCCCATCGTCGGGTGTCAAGCGGTGACATCGAAGGGTGGCAATTGGACTAATTTGTAAACATTAGGCAATTTGCTTTATACCTACTATTCCGTCTGGTTTTTGGTTTCTAGTCTAATTTTATTAGTAGCTATGATTGGGGCTATAGTACTGACTATGCATAGGACTACAAAGGTGAAAAGACACGATGTATTTCGACAAAATGCCTTGGATTCTAGGAGGACTATAACGAGGAGGACTACAGATCACGATCTACTAAAAGGAGAAATGGTGGCTCGAGTCCACGTCGTGAGATTTGAAGAATAGGAATTTCATGGCCGTAATGTGCTTTTTTCCCTCGGATTCATTGGAACCCTCTTTTTTCTCACAAAAATGGTTCCTGTAAAGCAACAGATGGGTCGAGCATTGACGCTGTCCGACATGTGGCCTTAAGCCGACATGGGGATAGAAACAGATAGTTTCGGTCACGCGTTTGGGTCGGCCCGGTGGAGATGCCCTAAATTCGGGCTTCACGTGCTCTTCAGCACTCTACATTTTTCGCTTTTTATCCTCTAGAATTTCTTGTTTGTTATTAGCAATAATAAAGTGATTTGATTGATGCAGTTCTGCTAATTTCAATTGCACCGAGAATCATCACTGGGGGCTTAACGACATTGAAATATATATTTGCAAGATATCACAATTTTTCTGTGAGCTCGGGAGAACATATATAGTTATCTTGTACAAGATGAACAAGCTATTATGAAAAGGTGAACATTTTTAGATATGGTTTAAATATTTGCAAGATCCAGTAATTACTCGGACATCACTATTCTTTTGAACCAGATGACCATTTTAATGTTTTGTTATAAAAATAATATTTGTATGAATAAAATTGTAATTCAACATAAGCGCACCCGTATAAAGAAACTAGTAAATAATGTACGCCAAACCTAGGATAAAGCATATAGTTAGATGAAAACGTTTGCAAAAAAACATTCATATATTAAGAAAAATGGAAATTTAAACAATATTATATAATTAAAATAAAAAGTTCACATATAAAAAAGGTAATGTTCATCGATATTAGAAGAAATGTTAATGTACAAAAAAAGGATTGTCCATTTATAAAAAAATATAAAAAACAACAGAAATAAATAAACTAGAAACTGAAGAAAAATAGAAACACCAGAATAGTAATAAAAATAGATAAAAATGCCATAACTAAGAAAAATTGTAGTAAAGAAAATAAACAACACAAAAAGGACAAATAAATATAATGAAAAGAGCTGAAATAATAGAAAGAAGAATAAAATAAAAGAAACACAAGAAAAAGGTGGCACCCTACCATCATAGTACCCATGTAGCACGTGGGAAACAGAGACACCTTCTGTTCGCTATCAGCATAAGGATAGAATGTTGACAAATATTGTCTGTTTTACCATCTTCAATCATGTATTATGGGCTCAAGTTATCTAGAGCTAAGTCTGGAGTCCATATTGCAAATAATTTTTTTTAAAAGTAATATATGGTTCAATGGGGCGCTCCTCCATACGGCACCCTTTCCGGCCTGAGACCCCGTGTAAACTAACGGGATGGCTATGTGGGCCACTCTGAAATGTGGCATGATAGAAATGGTACTATTTTGCTTTTCTATTTTTAAGTTTTTTATAATCTTATAATTTTATCAAGTTTCAATTTATTAAGAAATGTTGGTCTAACGTTGTAATAAAAATAGAAGCCGTCAACATTTTTTGAAACCTCGTGAACACTTTTCGAGTGAGTGGACATTTTTTCAATGTCGTGAAATATTTTTTAACACAACATTTTTTTTTAGCCTCATGATATATTTTTTTGAACCCGTGGACATTTTTCGAGCATTGTGAACTATCTTCTTGAACCATGCACAACATTTCTCCATGAACATTTTTTGACGATATGAATATTTATTTATCAAAAAAAAGCGAAAGAAAAATTAATAAACAGAGAATAAAACAGAAAATGGAAGAAAAGGACAAAATGTAAGTTCGCTTAAATGGGCTGGCCCATTGAAGGCCACAAATAGGTTTTGTTGTTGAAGTGTGATGATATGGCCAGATTTATAGTAAAAAACATAAGTATAGTGTAAAAACGTAAACTGTTATTGGGCTCATATCTTATGTGGTCTTTTATTATTGGGCCAATTTTTAGGAGTCTAGTGTTCAACTTAATACCAAGCCTGGTCCACTATGGAAAAAGGCCCCTTGCTGTAGTGCGATGAATACGTGGACTCTGATCTGCCCAAAAAAAATAGTGGACTCTGTTAACCTTCAAAACAAATTTAGTGGGCTCTGTTTCAAAAAAGAAAATACTGGATTGCTAGATAGAACAGTGAGACGGATTGAAAAAGCGGCTAAAAAGTACTCCCTCCGTCCCACAATAATTGACTTGAGTTTGTCTAGATTCGGATGTATCTATATACTAAAATATGTCTAGATACATGTGAATCTAGACAAATTCATGTCATTTATTTTGGGACGGAGGGAGTACATATGATGTTGATTCTAACCCTTTATCTTCAAAAGTTCAAAGATCATATTTGCACTTGCCTCAAAAGTACAATTAAGGAGCGATTTTCAGAAGAAACAAAAGTACAGGATGGCGGAAAGAGCTGAGGACAGATTACTTCCTTGTGTATACAGTCACTTGTTTTCTGGCAAATATACATTCCGTGGTCCACCAATCGCTTCGCTGCCTTCTACTATTATACATTCACAAAAATGAAAACAACATACTATAGAGAAATAAAGAATTGCTACACTACAGGGTACAGCTGCCAAACAATCCACATTTTTTTACAAACATCTCATGCCGCCATGCTTATAAAGAATCTGAATACGGACGGATGTAAGCTGAATTCAGCTCCCAGACCTTGATCGAGTTGGCGGTGACGTTAACACCCGTCGCGTTGTTGAAGAGGAAGACCCTGGCGGAGTCGTAGATCGCCTTGGTAGGGTACACGCGCGACGTGATGCACGTCCGCCCTCCCTGAGCAAAGCTCTCCACGATGGAGTGATCCACCTACAGAGAATATGCCGTAGAGAAAAAGCAGTGAATGAATGAGCTAGGACATAACATGTCGATCGGCGTGTGGAGGTGGATGAACTGAAGCTCCTTCCAGAAGCGTACCAGTATTCTCACTGACAGATCTTCTCCATCGAGCACGGGGACGAAGCTGCCGTAGACGGCCTTCACGAGATCGTTAGCCCTTGACGACCTGATGGGGAACAACATTTGACATAGCCCAGTTATTTCCTCAGCAAGCTAACGGCACGCGCGCAGACTGCAGGAGACGCGGCGTTGCTCTGCGCGTACCTGAACGCGTCTTGGCAGAAGTGGGTGCTGAGTCTCCCGTCGGCGCGCTTGGCCAGATAGAAGTAGACGGCGGTCTGCTCCGACAGGCCCTCGTCGGCGAGGACGAGGAGCCCGAACGGGCCGAGCAGTCCTCGCCCCGCCGCGCCGGCGCTCGCGCTGCAGTTGTACGACTCGCCTGCCCCCGCCACGCTCGTGGTGGCGACGGCCGACGCATCCACGTCCACGTGGAAGACCGCCTCGATGTCCAGCTGCGTTGCTTTGCCGACGTCCAAGGGCAAGACGGAGCCGGGCTGCACGACGAGGCCGTCGAATCTCTTGCCGCGCATCCGGAGGTTCTCCACCTCCACCACCGGCCACTGGAGCAGGTTGGTGCCCGTCTTCCTGTCCAGGAGAACCGTCCTCGGTATTGACTGCATGCGGACAGGGAATATGGTTAGCTATTTATTAGGGCATGTACAATGCTAGGAAAATCATGCCTTCTCTTAGCTCTTCACATCATTTAGAGAAGACACAAGATAAATTTGTACAATGCATTATCTCTTATTGATGTCTCTAGCAATTAATGAGAATTAACTACTTTTAGTAAAAAATTGGTTGGCTAAGGAAAGCCATATGGTACAATGGAGAAAATAGTCTTCTCTTATTTTTAAAAGATCATCCCTTAGCTAAGGGAAGACAACCTTCTCTTTCTTGTTTCTCTTTCCTCCAACTAGACAAAAATCCAACATGGCAAGTATAAGAGAAGACTGATGTCACCGCATTGTACATGCTCTTACTCCCATTCTTTTCATGGTGCATGGGTGCTCTGCATCACTGCATGTCTGGTGGTGTACAACTGAACTACATTTCAGGAGAGACAGTTAAACAAAGTATACCACCACGCTGCGGGCAACTGCGCATAGGAATAGATCGAGCAGCAAATGAATCAGCGGAAAAAAACAGCAACAAATGTCTCCTAAATATTCGGTTATTCATACATCTATCCATCACAACCCTTGATGCCAGTATGCACATATCTATGTATGTATATCTGGTCATCTGAACAAGACAGTTCCTTGGGTCAGTTGAACTACTCCCTCCGATCAATATTACTTGTCACTAAAATAGATGTATCTAGACATATTTTAGTACTAGATACATCCATTTTAACGACAAGTAATATGGATCGGAGGGAGTAGTACTAATACAGAACAACAAACTAGTACTACCTCAGTTTGCTAAACATACTACAGTACATATAGAGGATGTACCACATAAGTTCAGCACAGGCTCATACTCCCCCCGTTTCAAAATATAAGATGTTTTAGCTTTGTAAAGGAGTGTATCTAGACCCCTTTTAGTGTGTAGGTTCACTCTAAACCTTAATGAACTTATACACTAAAAGGGGTCTAGATACACTCCTTTCACAAAACTAAAACATCTTATATTTTGAAACGGAGGGATAGAAAGAAACAATTTCATTCTCCTTTTGAATTCGTAGATGGGAATGTATTCTTAAACAACTATTTAAGGATTGTTGGATGGTATTTTTCTCTTTCTACCTCCTGTGTCCCCCCGTCCCCTCTCGTCCCCTTCCGTGTCGTCCCCGCTTGGGCGGCACCCAAAAAACCTAGACAGTACCACCTCCCTCCAATCCCCCTGGCCACGGCCGGCGGCGCCCGTCTCGCCTAAGGCAGAGGGCTAAGGAGGCACGCGGCGGTTGTGCATTGAGACGGAGATTCATGGCGGCGAGCCCATGCGGTTGGTGGTTTGTGGAGGAGCATGCGCAATGGTGGTGGCGCTGGGGAAGGAAGATTGAGCGAGGCAAGTCCTTGGCGGCGCTATCCGAGGTGCTGCTGCCATGGAGTGCGGCGGTAGCAGCGGGCCCGGCCTAGGCCCAATCTGGGCCAGCGGGTCGCAGCGACCACTGTGTGCATCGGCTAGACTACGCCTGTTCCAACGAGGTCAGCGGTCGTCAGTTTCGTCGTCTCCTCTGTAGCTGGCCAGTGGCGTGGGGGCTTCTGGCTTGGCTTGAATAAAGTAGACGATCCTAGAGTTCTTCTCGTGTCAATACGATGTTCTGCTTGATGTTTGTAGATTGCTGGATCGGATGAGATTCGATTGTGTGCACCAGTATTTATGGTTGTGTGGTATTAGGAGGGTGTGATGCGAAGCTTCGTTGCATGTTGTCATCATGGGACATGTTGTTGTTTCGATTTCCATGGTGAAGACATTGGCGAAAAATGTCATGGGGGCTGAGGTGTGTGGTCTACTAACAGCGAACTAGGTCTTCGAGGCGATAAAGACTTTGCTTGGTGTTTCTTGACTTGTAGCAGCGGGATTGTCTAGCGAGGGAGGCATCACAGGAGTAGTACAAAGTCTTATCTTTTAGATGAAAATCCAAGGTATAATCTTAATTGGTTTTGCCCAGCAATTGCCTTGTTAAATACATTGTTTTGAGATCGCGCCCTAAAATCTATCGGACACGTTGTTGACTTCTTGGAGACGTCACATTTGAAGAATTTGGACTCCAGGTACCGTCTTGGACGTGGTTAGTATTGTACTAGAATGTTTTGATCACTTTCTGTCCTAGGGTTTTGTGTATATGTATTCTCTTTGTCAAAAAATAAAGGATTGCTATTGCTAAATACAAAAACAATATAGAAAGGTGATTTTAGCCATAAATGGAGCTAAGACAAAGATTTGACCAAGAAACAGAGATGTAAAATAGGAATTTCCATTGACCAATGCGTTTCATTATCCATGTGATTTCCTAATACGAGAGAAAGGTTTGAATATTTCTTATACGTACAGTATAGAATTTAAAACTCGAGAACAATTCAAAACTTGTGCTGTCAAGTAAGCGCAAACTTAAGTACCATAGAGACATTTCCCTTGAGACACATCTTATTTTGTTTCTTTAAAAGTCCCATAAAGATATTTTGAATCATGTAGAGATAATTTTTGAGACACTAAAGGACGTGTCTCAAATATAGAGACATTAGTTAAGACATTTTTCTAAAGGAATGAATTTTTTATTCTAGAAACAACTATTGAGGTATTCCAAATTTGTCACAAAAAGTTACATCATTTAGACACATTTTAAAATGTATTTACACTTTATGTAGAGACACTATTTGAGGCATTTGCTTGTTGTCTAGAGACATATCTATTTTAAGTTTTAGTCCTATTGTGCAATACTCAGAAGAAATTCATTCCAGGTATAAATAAGATCTTGTGTAAGGTTGAGATGGTTAGAGGAATATGTCTTTATCATTAAGGTCAAGAGTTTAAGAATTGCTTTTGACATGTTTTTATGATAGTTTATACTCTATGTTAAGAGACATAATAGAATGCCTCTTTGTTGTATCTTAAGATGTATAGACATTACTACTAGTGTCCTTACCTCATAGAGACACTATACACTTTTGAGACAATCCGTAAAATGCCTCTACAACTACATAAAGACAATAAAAATGTGTGATCTTAATTGGTTGTGCTTGGCAAAGGTATTGTTTTTAGAGCGCACGAAAAACCTAAGATTTATGATCGAGCGACGGTGGCACTTTTGTCACTGTTTCCTTTTGGAGGCGTCACTTTTAAAGAATTTGGACTCTAGGTACAACCTTGGTGGTGGTTTGTGTTGCAGCTAGAATGTTTTGATTACTGTGCGGGATTTTTTTTTCTTCTTCTTTTTTTTGTTCTCGGGTGTTGTGCTGTGCATCCCTAATGTTAATATATTCTCTTTGTCGAAGAAAATTAAGGATTGCTATTGCTAAATACGAAAACAATATGGAAAGCTGATTTTAGCCATAAATGGAGAAAACAAAGTTTGCTTTGCTAAGACAAAGATTTGACCAAGAGACGGAGATGTAAAATAGGAATTTCCATTGACCAATGCGGTTCATTATCCATGTGATTTTTTAATACGAAGGAAATATTTGAACATTTCTTATATAGAATTTTAAACTCGAGAACAATTCAAAACCTGTGCCGTCAAGTAAACCCAAACTTAAGTACCCAGATAAGACACGCTACACGTATGAAACCCTCCCAATTGGAGCCTGCTTTGACTTCCCCCAGCCTAGCTAGCTCTACGGTACCAAGTTGCTTCAAACAATCGGAGAGAAGTTACGGTCACGCAGCAGGGAACAATTACAAATTTGCTCACGCCATCGCAAACAAATTAACTCCGCGCTAGTCTATTGGATGCCTGATGAAGATCTTGCTGGGTCCCTTGACAGTTGGCTTGATTAAGCAATGGAAGAGGCGTGCAGCCCGAATTGGATAAACGTCAATGATTTCCTTCTGGAATATAGTACGGAGTAGCTCGTTTTGTTTTTCTATATATATAAATGTCCGCGTGTATATCGTGGCTGGTGGACAGTCAATGAGAGTTTTATGCACTGTGGGACATTTCGTAATTACAAGTCCTAGTCATCCATGGATGAGGCAGACGAGACTGATGATGCATAGACGGTGATGCTGTGTCAAGCAATGGCATTCTCGGTTTCAAATGTTCAGACAGAACTAATGCTATTGTCACGTTTTGACCTTTGCTGTCGATCGAGAAGTTCAGAGCTCTCTGGATCGATCGGTGTCCCGTTTCAGTTGGTTGTCACGAAATATTTAGAAGAGATTTTGTAGTATACTACGTGACTACTACTTGTACTCAGAATGGATTGCCAGAAACGAAATGAACTGAAACCAAGGGTTAGTTGTGCATTTGGTGTTGTTACCTGGAGGGAGGACCATCCCTTGAGGATGTCCGCTTGCTCGCTGTCGGACTCGCCGACCCACCCCCACAGCACGCGCCGCCGCCGCACGGGGTCGTAGAACGTCTTGGACGCGTAGAACTTGCCGTAGTCGTACCTGAGCCCGATCCCCACGTCGACCGCCGCGTCGTCGGGCGTCCACCTGTCGGTCCCGGCGTCGTAGGTGCCGACCGCGTAGTAGTCGTGGCGGTCGTCGTCGAGGCTGGCCTTGAGCACGTGCTTCACCCCGGGCCCCGGCGCGGCGGACGTGTCCAGCCCGACGTCGCCGCTCTCGGCGGCGGACACCGGGAAGAAGTCCGCGCACTCCCACATGCCCGTGCCTTCCACGACGTGCAGCGGCGCGGGGAGCAGGTCGTAGCGCGCGAAGTCCTCCGTCCGGTACACCAGCGCCAGCCCTGCGCGGTCCCGGTTCTTGGACCCGATGGCGACCCGCCACGCGTTGTCGGTCGGGTTCAGCCACGCCGTCGTCGGGTCGCGGAAGTCCTTGGGCCCGATGCCCAGCGGCGGTAGTAGCACGGGGTTCGACTTGGACTTGGCCCAGCGCCGCAGTAGCGGGTCCGACGCGTCCGCCGGCTCGGCCAGGAGCTGCACCTGCGTGGAGTCCGCCGTGGAGCCCGTGTAGAGCATGACGATCCTGCCGTCCGGGAGCTGCGTGGCCGAGCCGCTCCAGACGCCGTTGATGTCGTACCAGTGGTCGGGCTCCATGGCTACTGGCAGGTGCAGCCAGTGGATGAGGTCGCGCGACACGGCGTGGCCCCAGCTGATGTTGCCCCACACCGCCCCGTCGGGGTTCCACTGGTAGAACAGGTGGTACCACCCCTTGTAGTACAATGGACCTGCGAGTGCGCAAGACCGGCCGGCCGGCCGGTGCATCAGCGGTGCGGATGTCACGATTCGCAGGCATTAATACGTGAAAGCTAGATGCGATTATTGGGCCATGCATTAACACGGGATACTAGCTAGAATTGCTGAGAACCATAAAGCATTTGTGTTCACATGCATGTGCGTAGATTGATCAACGACTTACCGTTGGGATCTGGAGAGGTCGATGAGTGCCGTAATTGTGTGCACGAGACGTCCGTGAAAACAACACATCAAGACGAAGTTAATTAGAGAACGGGGAATGTTGTAAATCAGAGGCGTACGCATCTGAGTGTTTCAACGAATTGAACAAGGAGCGATGGCGACGTATCTACCGTTCATCCAGTTCTTCTCGGGCTGGAAATGGAACGCCGTGCGCTGCCACGCCAGCATCGCGTTGGTCCACTCGTAGGCGCGGCGACCGCCGCCGAGGAGCGCCGGGGCGGTCGACTTCTCCGACACGCCCTGCGCCACGCCGCGGGTGGCGGCCACTTCCACGACGTGGCCCGCTGCCGCGACAACCTGGTCTCCCGGCCGCGCCACCGACGCCTGGCCGCCGTCGTCACGCCGTGGTCTGTAAAGCACGAGCCCGAAGAGCGAGAGAAGTAGCACGGTACACACGATGGCCAGGAGAACGGTCGACGGCCGCTTCTGCCGTGCCGGAGGACGCCGACCCTCGAGGTTGGTCTCTGGAAGCAGCGGCGCGCTCGCGCTCTGGGCCGCGGCGTGGTCCATGATCGCCGAGACGGCCGGAATCATTGCTCTCCGCCCTAGCTACGGTGGTACGATCGAGCTAATGGTAGACGAGATGCATATACGCCGTGGCGATCGGGCACTTTATGCTGCTAGCTGTGTATTTCACGGGCGTGTTCACGGAAAAAGTATCAATTGGCGAAGCGAAGGACGGAGGCGGGAAATATTTATAGACAGCTCACAAGTGGTGCACTGTGGCGATCAACTTTTGTTTCGGTCTGAAACAACGCCAACTTTTGTGCCGGATGAGTCTGGAAAGAAAAAGGAAAGAAACGGCAGCTCTTGTGTCGAAACGCTGCCTAAACGGGATCTGTGGGACCGCTGGCCATCCTAAGCTATAGAGAAAATTGCACATAACAACAGCTTTTGGTATCAAAGTTGTACAAAACATAGAAACAAAACAATTGTTACACTTGACCCAGCTTGTTGTCTAATCAGTTGCAGCTAGCCCAAATAGTGCCTTAACAGCGTGTCTAACATGTGGGCATGTATTTCTATACCGTATATCATAATTTTATGGCAAATTAAAAAAAGGACAACATAGCGTAGAAAATACGACAGCGTCAATTTGGCAGATGAGCTCCGTAGAGCTCGTTTCTTTTAAACTTCAAAAACTCAAATTTAAAGATTTGACAAATTCAAATTTAAAGATTTGAAAAATTCAAAAAAATATCGTAGCTAATGATTTATTCTACTTATCTATCCTCACAAAAAGTTACAAGGACGCAGATCTGGCAGCATGAACAATACTACTTTTGAATCTTCTTAAATTTATCCAATTTTTCTTTTTTGGCGGAGTCTAAAATACAGTTTATTTCACATTAAAAATTTGTAGGATTGTAGTATACATAGTTTTTTTTTGTGAAATTCCTCCGATCTATTAATAATCATCAACAACAGTACAAAGACCAAAAGTAATAAAAATTACAAATAGGTCCTTAGACCACCTAGCGACGACTACAAACACTAGCGTGAGCCGAAGGCGTGCCGCCGTCCTCGCCCCTCCATCACCGGAGCCGGACAAAGCTTGTCGTAGTAGAGCTTTTTGTATTAGACAGACGAAAAGTCGTCGTGCTAAGGTCCAATGGACCAGCGCACTAGAGCAGCAACCATCGCCAATGATGACATCCGTAGAACGGAAGAGACTGACTAAAAACAAACTGACGAACACGAAAACGGACAGAATCCCAGGAGATCTGCCGGTCAAACAACTCCACGCGTCCTCCATTAGCGCAAGATGCACCACCGAAGCGAGGATAGAGCGGGGAGGACCTTATTCTGACTTCAGGATGTAGCCGCCACCTCAACATCCCAAAAAAGACACTAAAAAGCAGACGAAACAAAGAACGGAAAACCTCCCTTCGGCGAGAGGCCGTGGTCCGTCACACTTCCAAGGCCCTAGGACCCGAAGATGGAGCGGACCGACGACGTCGCCGGCGAGGGGTGCGGAACCCTAGAAGAGTTTTTCTCTTTGGAGCTGCGGTGCACTAGTACGTACCGGTTTGTAGTGTACATAGTTAACCACATCAAGATAATTTTTCTGTATATAGTCGTCCGTCGGTCTAATTTTTAGTGTATGTGTAGGCGTAGGCGTTGCATACAATACTGGTCCAAACGAGTGATATGCGGTATAAAAACGTTCCCACATGTAAGGTACGTTTCTAAGGTACAATAATCTCTATTTAGGCGCTATTTTGGCTAGGTGCAACAGATTATACAAACAATTGAGGTCAGTTGCAACGAGTAATTTGTTTCTGTGGTTTGTGCAACTTTAACACCAGAAATTGGTGTTACGTGTAATTCTCTCTAAGCGATAGGAGGCCTGGTCAGCCAGCAGGGCCCGTTTCATGTGGGTCACGGTTTCTTATCAAGTGCTAGCACTACTTCATGATATTTGGAAATCACATAAAAATGTGTTTAATTCTCAGTCAACTAAAAATTAGCTCAGCTACAGCTTCACTTGTAACTATAAAAAAGTTGCAAACGGACTATTTTGGAACAGTTGATAGGGTCATGACCCCCTCGCGTCGCCCCCCTCCTGGCGGCCGAGGGGGCTTACCCCTGGCGCCGCCGCCACCTCCCCCTCCTTGCCCTTCCCTCCTCGTTGCCCTCTGAGGCCCGCCGGCCTAAGAGCACGGCGCCGGTGATGGGGGCGGCAGGGATCCGGCCTCCCAGCCCCAGCGTGGTGGAAGGAAGGGATTCCCCAGCATTGGACGGTGCCTGCGTAAGGTGTTGGTGCCATGGCTGCTCTTGGCAAGGTGGAGGGTGGCGGTTGGGGTGGAGCGGCGACTCAGATCCGGTTGGCGGCGCGGCGGTCTAGCGGCCCATCTGGTCCGATCTGGGACGGTGGGCTGCGGGTCGGTGCTCGCTCATCTAGTCTCCACCTGCGGTGTTGTCTCTTCGTCGAGCTAGTGTTCATGGCGGCCTGGGTCACCATGGATCTGCCGTTTCCAGTGGGTCTTGGTGGTCGGTGAAGATTGACGGTGTGGGGGCTTCCGGTCTGGCTTTGAATAAAGGGGGTTGGTCCTAGGATCCCTCTCTCGCCAGGACGAAGATTTACCTGCTCCATGACTTCATCGATCTGGTCGGAGTGTGGTGTTCCGGAAGATTCCGCTGGTGAACTCCAATGGACGACATGCCGGAGTTCGCCAGATTGGATGGATCTCGGTCGCGCGCAACCATGTTTTTATCTGACCGTTTGGTTTCAGAGGGAGTATTGTGAAGCTTTACAGACCGTTGCCATCAAGGACATGCCATTAATCCCATGGTGAAGTCAGTCGTGGAGAATGACATGAAAGCCAAGGTCTAAAGAATGGTAATGGTGGTGTGAATCCTGTTTGCGATGAGGTTTTGGCTTGGTGTTCTAGGTCTTGGAGCAGCGACATTGGAAGGTGGGGGCGACAGTATAGGTGATTTCCAGAGTTCAAGCTGCAGGGTGAAAATCCAAGGTCTGGGCTTAATTGGTTGTGCCTGGCAATGACCTTGTTGAAGGCATTATTTTGTCAGCGCGGACTTTCTCCAGGGTGAAAACCTATGATCGATGATCAGGGCGATGATGGCGCTAGTGCACTGTTCCCTTCTTGGAGACGTCGCTTTTAGAGATGATGGATTTCTGGTGCTGCCTTGGTGGTATTTGGTCGCTGTTGTAGGACGTAGATCACTAAAGCGGGACTTTCTTTTTTTTGTAATTCTTTTTTTTTGTTGGTTGTGTGCATCCGTAATACTAGGGTAATGCTTTGTTGCAGAGGCTGGGTGTAATTGATATCTCGCGATATTAATATATGCTCATTTCCAAAAAAAAAGTTACAACTTTATTTATGACTGAAATCTCACTTACAACAACGCTTGCAATTCAAAGTATACATGAATCGCGATGCAAATCTAGTGGATTAGGACCTTACTAAGCTCCAACTTAATTATCGGTTGACTAAGACTTAGCAAAATCCCATAAAAATTATATAATGTGAAAGTTAAAAAAAGGTTTACATGTATGAATTTCAAGTATCTAATATGTCCAAATATTTCAAGATGATTTTAGTTAAAAATCTAGAAGTTTGTATCGGAATGACAAAAACTACATATTTATTGGGAACCAAAGTGACCGCATTATTGGGCTAGTCGTCTCCCCTCTTCGGGCGATCAAGGGCTCCCACGCCGTCAACCCTCCCCCGCAGGTGGATCATGGCCGCCTCCTCCACTGGCTCTGTCAGAGATAGTGAGGTCAACCCACCCCTGGCCCCGACATAGGAGTGAAGCTACTAACCCCATCTTCCAAGCCTTAAGATTGTTCTAGGCTTGTTCCACAGCACCTTATTTTCTTTGAGAGTTTTTTCGTAATGCTAGTGCTTGATTGATGAAAAATTATCTCCTTTCACACAAAAAAGTCACTAGTGGAGTAGATTATTTCATTGCAATATCTTTTTGCGGGTATGCATTGCAACTTTTGGCTAGCGTTTATTTATGTTCATCTCCTGCGTATATACTCATTGTTCAAGTATACTACTGTTCATTATTCCATAATTATAATGTTCAAAAGTTCCTCATTTCCTAATTTTTTTATTCCCACGTGGTGTACACGTTGAGATACAAATGGAACCACGCTAAGCTTGACAAGTCATCGAACATTGATCAATTACCCATTTTCTTGATTAAACAACGTTGCAATAGTACTATTTTCTGAAAACAACCGGACTAGTGTTGATAGCTGTTCTTATTTAAGCACTAGGAGACTTTCTGCTAGGAAATATTTGCACCGAACCGCTCGTCGACCAATTGTGTGTGTCGTGACTCTTCCAACAAGAGAGAAGTCTACTCCCCAACACGGAAATCAGAATTGGCGACCTAAGGCTGGTCACAGTGGAGAGTAACATAAACTAGTAACATGCATAAGTTACTAGTCCATGTTACTACCTTCATAGTGGGTAGTAACTTGTGACTAGTATCATGCAAGGTCTTATTTATTACCATATAGACTTATATTACCTTGGAGTGTGTGATGTTATGGTAACATAGCTAGTTACCACAAGACTCTCTTTCATCATTTAATGACATGTCACATCACCAAAATGTCTAGTTGGCACATGTAAATGCATGTTACTACCTATGTTATTCCCACTAGACGGTCGCCGAAATGCCACCTGACTGTTGTCTCTGTTTCTTTCTCTTGACGTCTCTGCTGACATGGCCAATTTTGATGAGGCGTAAGCTAGCCGGTGGATGCCAATCGGAGTATACAAACCAGCACGGTCTGTGTGGTGCTTCCCTCCGAAGCAAACTGCGACCTTGGAGTGGAGAATACACGCATGCATACCAAGAAACGACCGTTCAGCAAGGGTGCTGTTAACTAACGGAAACTGCACGCACGCGAGGATCTGGATCGTCAAAAAGAGCAGAAAGATCTGGCTGATCGATCGATGTATCTGGAGAGCCAAAACGGCGGAATTAAACAGGTATGGTCGAACGATAGGTCGGCTCTTTCCAAATAATTGGGAGGGCAGACCAGCCAGATACGCCACGTACGTGGAGAGCCTGCGATCCAAGCACGTTCTTCAGCGGAGGTTCAATACGCCGACAGGGACCTGATGACGATCGCCCGGACGGTTGAATTACGGATAACAGATCGTGCATAGTCTGGCCGGCGCACGCGGTGGACAGAACTGCAAAAAAATAAAATAAAAATAAAAAAGTTTTTAGGAGGAACTAGACACTACTACTACATAGGAGAAGGTGAGTCTCGAACTCGAGTTGCCTAGCACCCTAGCACACGACCTCTTGTGTAGCTAGAAGATCCCGAGTCTTTCTTGCGGTGGACAGAACTATCAGAATGCATTCCGTTCTGAGTGTTGCGCCTCCGCATGGATCCAGTTCGTGTTGCGCTCCACCGCGAGCCGTGATCAATCGCAAGATAGGGTGGAACCGGCAAAATGTCACTGTTTTATTCACGTTTTACCTAATTTAATTGATGCATATTATTCTATATATGAAATAAATGTAGATATACATTCTCTGGCAAAAGATAATGGGTGTACACATGTACTGATCTGGATCCGTCCATGATGGGCTCTGTGTTTTTGCATGACTTTCCGTCTGAATAAGATGTTAAGAGATTACTACATGTCTCATAAAGACGGGATATTTTTTTAGTGGGATATAACGTTCTCATTATAATTGCAGGACCTGATCCGCTGGTCAGTCTCTCGGAAGTTCTCCTAATAATACAGTGTGCGTGCATGTATTCGTAGGTGTGAGGGCTAGTGCTCACGCATGTTGGAGTACCTTACCTTGTTCCTTAAAAAACTTACTGAATAACGTTTGCGAGATCATGCATGCATGATGAGACCGTGCGGCTCCGTTCCTCCACATTAGTTGCATCAGCCGGAGACGACCGGTCGACCGTGATAACCTGATACGTAACCGCCGCGGCGATCGATCGATCCGATCGTGTCCAGGGAAGACACGATGGAACAAAAAACGTAATCATAGACATGCTCTGGTCGATCAAATCGACAGGGACCCGGCCTAGAATTGGCCTTGATCCTGGCGTGGGCAAAGCGTGACACGACAAGGGTTCCGAACCCATGCTTGGTTCTACTACGTGTGTGGTTGATCAACTAATACGGACCGGACCACGAGCCAACTCACGATTCGTGGCTCGTCGTGGCAGACTTCCCGCGGCAGAGGACTCGACCTTGTTACGGATGAGTTTCCTTGCGTGTCAAGTGTTCAATTTGTCATGTACAACGTTCCCCTGAATAAGTCTCGAAATGTTGTGTTCCTCTCCATGGGGCGATTCTTTCGTTCCATTTTTTTTAACTCCACCGACCTATTAAGAACATCAACAACAAAACAAAGAAAGAAACCTAAAGTAATAAAAATTACAAATAAGTTATTGAAATCCCTATCGACGATTACAATCACTAGCGCGAGCCGAAGACGCACCGCCGTCATCGTCTCTTAATCACCAGAGTCGGCAAAGCTTATTGTAGTAGATCTTATTGTAATATACAAACGTGAATGGTTGTGCTAATGGAAAGGACATGCACACCAGAGCAGAAACCATCGCCAATGATGGCAATCGTAAATCTAATACTGACTTGGAATCACACCAAATAAACATGAAAACTGACCAAATCTTGGGTTGTCACCTTGGCAGTCGAATCTAGCTAGGTGGAGTTAGTCGGCGAGGTGAAGCACGACGTGGACGGCGACAATATTCTTGCAGGTGGTGCTGAGCGGCAGCCTCGAAATCGCAGCAACATAGGTGCTCCGGTACGACACATCTATCGTGGTGGGAGGTGTCGTGGCAAGGTTTATGTTGCGCAGCTATACGGCTCATGTGGCATGGGCTCTTTGTGGAGTTCAGTAGAGTGTCCATGTTCCGGGTGAAAGCCACACACTGGCCTTAGGTTGGTGTCGACGATGACGACGTCTGCGCCACTATATGATTTTATTTGCAACAAAAATTGTCATTGCATCACTAAAAAGCAAAGGATTATTTCTAAGATGTTTGAGTGCATGAAGAAATTCCTATAGAATTTACTGTAATAAATCCTTTGGAAAAAATCTGTAGAGGATTATACCCTGTGTACATATAGAAAGCTGAAATTCGTATATATGAGTATCAAGGAGGGCTGGCATTGGTTTTTTTTTCAAGGAAAGATCTGAAGTTGCTTATTTTAGGGAAACATCTGATATTGCTGTGCAGTAGTTGGGCTTTGAGCTTTTTCTCCGGCCCCACAAAATATCATCACCTACGCCAAAGAGCCCAACCCAATGAGCTGCTGCTAGCCTGCTACTGCGCCTCGCCCGGAGCCGGTTGGGTGCGCGGGCTGCGCCGTGGAATCACGCGTCAAAGCCTCCGACGACTACTTCCACGACGGCGGCGAGCATCCCCGAGCACGGCCGCCGCGTCTGGTGCAGCGCGTAATCGATCAATTCGACGCCGCGTCTCCCCTCTGCCTCCCACCTACTACCACCAGACACCAGTCTACCACTACCAGGTCCCCCAACGGGTGGAAGGGGGAGCCATGAAGAACCCGTTCTGCTTCCGCGGCCCCGCGGCGAAGAGGACGCCGATGGCTGACTGGTGCGTGTTCTGCGACATCGCCGGCCGCGCCCCCGGTTCCACCACTGCTCTCCTCTACTCCGTTCCGTACACCGTCCCGTCACCGTCTCCGATCTAAACGCTGCCATCTCTCGATTTGCTTACTGAACATGTTTACTTTTGTTCCTGTCCACAGGATGACAAGGTCGTCGCGTTCCAGGACATCAACCCGTCGGCGTTCAGGTAATTTCTCGTCTCTGCAGCGTGTTCTTGCAATGCGATGTCTGGTTTTGGCCTAGTGGTGTTAGCACATATCATCGGATGTAGTAATGCTTCTGTTCATTTTGTCGAACACCTGGCCAGCATCCAGAGAATTGTTGTTCAGATTTAATTACGTCTGTTCAGCTAGTGCAAGATGGAAGTCTTGTAGCCGGAGCTCTTAGCTCTCTATGCTATCCAGTGTGTGACTAATGTTTCCATCGTATACTGACTGTTTTTTTCTTTGAAAATCCGACATTTTTTTTAGTAGTATATTATTCTGATTGTGTTAAGCCTGTAACTTGGTCGGTCTTTATAAAATGTTACTGTATTTGATGTGATAACAAATTATATGTTACCTTATTTGCTACTTACTATCAGAGTGGTGTATAAAATATTGGTGTTTGATCAGTTTCGTAACACACGGCTGATTGTGGAGAACCTAGGGGTGTTATGGCGTGGACTGTGGAGTCATTGTTAATCAAGACTGCCATTTCTGTGAACGCGTAGCTGAAACACCACCTATTTTTAGCAAGTTGTTACCAAATTATGCCTTAGTGTTATGTATTGTAATCTTAAACAGAGTAGTAACATAACCAGCTTATTGTATATTTTCACTATTGCAGTTCTTTGATTGCATTTGATAGAGAACCTATGGACATAGTTCGCAGTTGGAGATCAATTAATTATTGTAATATTTAATACTCAATGTCGTGGTTAGTAGCATCCATCAATCATGGCAGCACCCTTTGACATTTACTCAGTGCAAGGAATAACAGGAAATGTTCAGCTCTTTCTGCTGCCTGCCGCTTTTACAAGCCGCTGATATGGCATAGTGTTTCACTTGATTTCAGTCTTAGCATCAATATGATTTAAGTTTATCCATGGACTACAACAAGAACCATCATAACCATCATTTATGATCAGCTTGTGCATGCCCAATTTTTTTACTTGAAGATCTGCGTTAGGGTTGACTTGCTGTGCAACGTTTGCAGGCACTATCTTGTCATACCCGTCGAGCATATACCAACTGTAAATGATCTCAGAATAACCAGCGAAGATCACCAGTTAGGTGGGTGCGCATAGCTTGTTGCTTCATCTATCCCTGGCCTGATGTGCATTCCCTTAAGGCCACCATGATTGCTGGATGAACTATAACATATGTTCCTTTTTCAGTTAGTCACATGGTGAAGGTCGGAAAAGATTTACTCGATCGAGATGCTCCCGGATCTGAGGAACATAGGTATTACTAAACGAAACATATTTTTGTCATGTTGTAGATCAGTGTGAAGGCCCTCTCATATACTGTTAAAATTATTACTGTTGTTTTTATCACAATACCCATGTACTAGCCTTTTCCCTAACTGATCTATTGTAAACATGGCCTGTCCTGTAGATTTGGTTTCCATCAACCCCCGTTCAATAGTATTGACCACCTTCATCTTCACTGCCTGGCCCTGCCATTTATACCCAGGTATTGAAGTTACAGAACACAATGTCTTTGGTCTTATCTAAATATGGCATCTCATCGTACGGAAGTCCTTTTCAGATTACATCTCAAATTACTTATACTTGTCATCTTTGCAGTTGGAAGCAGGTAAAATATACACCGTTGGGTCTCCTAGGTGGTTTTGTTGATGCCGAGAAGCTATTGGAAAAAATAAAACCACAGGCAGAAGCTAACAGCTGATAGCAGTATTTACCGCATATTCCTTTCTATTAACAAGTTTTGTTTATTTCTTGCACTATCATTTGTTTGTAACTCTATCGCAATCAATATTTCTGGATCGCTGCAAATTCGGAAGACTTGGTCTGAAGTGGTCTACTGAGTTAACCTGAACATTTATTGATATTGAATGGCTCTTCTGTTATTATTTGGTTATGAACTGTGAGCTTGGATATACAGGGGCAGCGCCCCAACATTAATATGTCCAGAAATTTATTTCCCAGAGCTGCTGTTCTCATTCGCATGGCGAGCGAGACGGGTGTACCTGTGGTAAACAATAACATGTGGCACTCAGTAACAGAGCTTCAAACGAGAACTCTTGATGTAAACTATGGTCACTGATTCAGGGACACCATAGGTGGGTTTGGTTCATGGCATGTCGCTGCGTCATCAGCTGAAACTTGGGCTGGGCTGGCCGCTACGCTACCATCACGTGATTATTCGCTGTCAGCTATGGATGGCCGTTTGACTTGCTCGTAGGTCTTGCAAGGAAATGTGGTCGGTCCCCAAATGAAATCCATCCTCCGAAAATCATCACGAAGTGGGCGAACAGATGTTGGTCACATCGGTTGCACGCGAGCAGCACAATGGCACCGCACTATGCTTCTTGGCTTGGCTGGTAAGCAGGCATGCATGATTGCAGCATTCGTGTGTCGCAGCTCCCGGTGATCAACAGCAGCACAAACAGCCCAACGCCACACCACCTCCTCTACTTGGTTTCCTTTCCTAATCTTCGTAGCTGCTAACCGGCCAGTGTGCTCCGGCCACTGTAGGCATTCACCATCACGTCATCTATCGAGAGCAGAAGCACCGAAAGCAAAGCAGCCACCACTTACTTCTTTCCATGCCCCTAGCCTAGGAGCACCAAAGCCGTCCGTCCGGTTGCAGCGTTACGTGGTGTGGGCTCGGTGGATTGCGAGATTACCTGAGAGGAGAGGGGGGATGAAGGAGGAAGATGGCAACGTCCTCGCTTTCTCGCGAATTCGGCCGCGACCTATGAAGTACTATCTCCGTTTAATAGTTTATTTAAGGCTTATATTTTAAAAAAAAATTAAGTTACGGAAAGTTTGACCTAACTTTTAGAAAAAACTATCAGAAACTATAACATTATATAGATGCAGTGAGAAAATATGTTTCATCATGTATCAAAGGGTATGAATTTTGAATTGTAAATATTAATATTTTTTTTCTAAAACTTGGTCAAACTTTAGGTAGTTTGTTTTTGGAAAATAATATAAGACTTATACTTTCAAAGCGGAGGTGGTAATAGAACTATCATGGGAGACAGTGAGGGGTGACTTGCGAGAGCCACTCTGCTCCTCGCGTCGCCTCCTCCAAGGCGAAACCCTAACCACCCCCGCCTCTACTGCTTCCTCCCCTCGTTGCCCCCAGAGGCCATCGCCGACAAAGACCGGTGTCGCCGGTGAAGGGGCGGTAGGGAATTACTGCCCCTCGACTCCTGGCACGGAGGTTAGGACGGAGCCCTACACGTGGGAGTTCGGGGGGCTTGGAAATAGAGGCGGTGGCCTCTGGCGGCGTGGCCATGCTGGCTTGGCGGCGAGCAGCGTGCGCGGTGCAAGTCCTGCTTCGTGGCTGTGTGGGAAGCAAGGAGGAGGAGGGTGATGGTTGTGGTGCGGGGCCGCGCCGTCGGTCCCCCGGCCAGATGTGAAGATCGTCATCCCGCTCTGCTTGCACGCCCCACCTTGCCGGTGCGGTTCCTGGTGCACTTCGGCCGTCGGATCTGCGGCCGGTCCGGGTGCTGGAGAGGGGGTCTGTACCGGGAGAAATCCCTTGGATGGTGATGCCAGCTGCGACGGTGGCGACGTCTTTGGGTGTCGCGTTCTTCCTTGGAAGTGTCGTCAAGGTACTTCATCCTCCTTCCCTTCTCAACTTGCTACACGGGAGAAATCCCAAATCTCTTGGATTGGGCGGCAGCGGCACTCCGGGCACCGTTACCTTGCTGAAGGTGCTGGCTTGGGTGAGTTGGGGTGTGGGTTTGTGCTATCAAGTGGCGTGTCAGCGCCGTGGTTAGAGCAATTGCGGCGCTGCCAAGCCGTAGGCCAAGGTCCTGCAATTTTCTTGGCTGCTCTCAGCTGTCTCTTTGTGCTCGCTCGCCGGCGGATCGGTGCCCTCGTACCTGGGAAGGGAGTGGAAGGGTCCCCTCCCCCGCTTGGAGCATGATGGCAAGACGGTTGTAGCACGGTGTTTCTTCCTTGCGGCCGTTGTGCCGAGGCTCTGCAGTGTCGTGTCTACTCTGCTACAAAGCTTCTTCTTTTTAGCGTCCTCGCTCTACACTTCGTCTCTTCGTGGATGTAACCGGGGTCGGTGACAAGGCTTCTCAAGGTGTGCTCGGTGCAACAATTGGTTGGGCTCGTTCTGGCTGCTTTGGTAGTTTGGTTCCTGGTTCCTTCTTTGCTCAGGGTGAGCGTCTTCAATGACGGCGGTACGGCGCCCTTCGAGCCAGGGGTCCCTCTCCGGTCATGGAGGAGAATGGCCAGGGGACGACTCGCCTCTCGGTCCAGACGAGGACAATTCAGCGTTGGTGATGCTTACACCTCAAGATCTCCCTTCGTCGCTTCTTGGTGCTTCGTTCTCATTAGAGGGCATCGACATCTACAGCTGAACTTCTCATGTGTATCTTTTGATTGTTGTGGTCTTTGTTGCTTGTAAGATGTTCTTCAGCATCATATAAAACCTTGTCGTATGGGGCTTTATTAATTTAAAGGCGGGCACTCTTTGTGTCTTTGATTTAAAAGAAATAGAACTATCATGGACTGTGTAGCTGCCACCAAGGAGTGGCGCCTAATAATTCCATCCAACGACTAGCACTGCTAAGGAAAAGCTCAGTCCAACTAACCATTTCCGCGAGGCCCCTCTTGAGTCTTGATGCATGCTTAATTGTGACCCTTCCGCGTCGCATTGCTATACCAATTATTCGGTCCTTGTCTCATGATGATCACCCTAACCGACAAACCAAATCTAGTTTGTTCAAACTTGACATCTAATTGTTGACTTATTGGTGCTATATACTCTAGTATAGTTTCTTTTCCAGCTATAGTACACAGGGCTTCTACGGGTGCAATGCACAGTTAATCGAGTCCAGTCCATAGAATGATGATAGCACGGTAGATGGTCAGCTTCTCTAGCATCTAGTTGACGAGGTGTTGGAGGAGGGTTCGTATGAGGTTGTTCTTTATATAACCTCAAAGCATTCCAGCGAAAAACTCAAGTTACTTCCTAAAAAAATTCAAAAACCACGAAAAATGGCGAAAGTGTCCAAATCTCCAAATGTTTCGAATGAATGACATGTCATTGAATAGTAGCGGTCTTGGCGACTTGCCTAAACATTCACATATTGTTGATTGTTTTTAGGACCATCATTTGGATTTTGTGAAAATTTAGGAGACGACCAGGATTTCCCCATGAGCGTTCTAAACCGCCTTTCTTGTGGATTTGACATCACCTGGCATTCTCTCCCGCCACATGGTAGATCGGGTATTCTACTTGGTATTAAATCAAACTCTATGGATGTGCTAGCATGCTTGGAGCTTGGTTCATGTGTATGGTGTTGCTAAAGAACATAAAATTGACTTTCTTCATCTGGTTAAGGATAATCGGAATCCTATTTTCATAGGAAGCGATTTTAATATGCTAAGATTTCATATTCGATGTTTCTTTTAATACCAGAGTCCTATTTGAAAAAAAAAAAGATTTCAACACGAATATGACAGACATTGGCCTTTCTTATTCAATAATGTCATTGAAAATTTGGATTTGATAGAGGTTTTAATGATTGGACGCGGTGCTTCCCATGGGAACGTATGAGAAGCTCGACCACGTCTCATGGAATTTAAATGTCCCTATTAACTGTATGTATATGTAATCTAGAACGAACCGAGGTGGCGAGGCTCTATTGGACCACACCCCTATCCTCTTAATGCCAGTCACACTAAGACCTCACGGTAAACGTCAATTCAAGTTCGATCTTGGATGAAAAACTACGATAGAGAGTTGCCGCCTCCTTAGAAACCTAACCGCCACAACTTCTCCTCCTTCATCCATTGGTTCCCCCTCCTTTGACTAACCTTGTCGGCGTCAGGAGGGGTGGGAAACCGGATCTATGGGTGAAGTTTTCCAATAAAAAGTTGTTTTTCAGCAGTTTAGTGTTGGTTTTGGTGGTTGTATGCTTCTTAGCCTTCGTGGCGATGGAGATGACAACTTCTTCAATAAGTGTTCTTCGGTCCTTCGTTCGACGACGAGAGTTTCTTCCCGGCGTTAATGGTGGTGTTGGGAGACCAAATTTCTGTTGGGGGAGAAGAAGATACACAACCTCCCCGCCCGCTTGCAATGAACCTCGAGGATAGTTTCAATCAACAGATATGCAGCGGAAATAAAACAACGAACACATGCACATGTGACACAATGATTTACGTGGAAAAACCTCCCCAGGATAGGAGGAAAAAACCACGAGTGTGGACCAACCGGTCCACGCGAGCTTCACTATGAGCAACCTGGGTACAGAGTCTTTTCTAGAACATCTAGATATGTCAACACACTCAACACATTGCCAACCGGCAACAACAACAACAACAACCACTTGAGAGAAAGATTACAGCAAAGCAGAGTATCTCATATTTTATCCCTTTCGGTAATCCACAAACTTCTCTTAAATCGCAGATCCAATCAGCACCAAACTTGGCAGATGAGTAGGCATACGAGTTCCCAACATACACGCCAAATTTCAGCTCAATTGGATACCTTTTGTCTACCCAATATGTTCATCTACCAAAACTGCTCTGTGCTAAAACTGCAGCAGTCCGAACTGGCAAAACCGGTTCTAAATCTGATGCTACACTGACCTAAATCTCAAACCATCTAACCAGATCTAAGTAATCAAAGTAAGTAACAAGATCACCAAGTTTGGAGTTAATCCAAGCACCTTTGTGCCTCCAAACACCAGCTTGAAGATAGACATGTCAGATCTCAGAAATCTGGACAGAAAACACTTCTCCTTCTTCTTCCTCCCTTCTCACTAGGTTGTGATGTTCTTATGTGTTCTCTCACCCTCTCTCAGCAGCAGCCACGATGGCTTGCTTGCTCATCTCACACTCTGATTGAGTCTCTCACACAGCCATCAAGGATGGCTAGGGTTTTCTTTTCTACTCCTCTCCCAAGGAGCACCTCAGCCGTTGGATACGAACATCGATCAATAGTTGAAACATGTTAGACTTCACGGGCTGATGTTGGGCTGCCAACAGACCTCCATGTGAAGGGACATAGCCCAACAATTTCTTTAGGTGTGATCTTTCAGATCTTGCTTCGCCAGATTGATGTTAGATTGTTTTTGTTGGTCGTCACGGGGAGGTTTGTCCTCGCAATATCTATCCCGGCTGCTACGTCCTCGACAATGGTGATTCGTACTCTCATCTTCCGGCGACGTCGATCAGGCTGTTCGGTTCGTCTTCCCTGGAATATTAGAGTTGGTACTCTTGACGATGTTGGTTGATTACTCTAATGTCTACGCGCGTGCACGTTGACGCTGCGGCTCAAATTAAAATTTTGGGAGAACCCTCGTCGGTATTTGCAGGTGTTTGGTTTGATACCTATGTCTTTTTTATGTATCTGCCTTCGGAAAAGTGCAAGATTATGTCATGGAGGACGAAAGCGTTTGAAGATCTCGATGATTTGCTAGTTTCTTTTAAACTTTATTTATAATTGCAGGAGACAGCTCATATATCTTTACCATGTAATATTTGCTACTATAAATATATATGGTATTGATTGTCAAAAAAAAGTTCGATCTTGGATGGCTACATCCCATCCCGATGTTATTACGATATGGAAAAAGAGGTGTCGAAAAAATTAGTGAAGGAAAGCACACCAATCCAAACATGGAGTAACAAAATTCCTTCAACACAAAAGTTCCGTAGAGGGTGGGCACACCATACAAATGGTAACATGAAAAAAACCGGCTTTCATCAATTATTGATCGTCTTTGAAAGAAATTGAGATCAAAAACTAATTGAATGCACAAATTGCAGGTCTCAAAGATCAAAATCCCAATTTATAATTGAATGAGAATTGAATACATGATACTTCCATAATGTGGCAAATGGCCGACATAGAAAGAAACTTATCTGTTCTCGTAAAAGGCCTGCAATCCACGTGGCTAGGTTGTCGTGATCCCACTATCGATCTGACCGTTGCTCCATCCTGAACTGCACCACCCACTCATGTCGGATGGTCGCCTGCAGCTCTACACCATGCAGCACCAATTGGATCGGGACGCCACCGGCGCTCAACACCCTGGGGCAGAAGGAGTCCGGAGGCGCCACATAGTTCGCATCGTACAAGGCGCACGCCTCCCACTCGTGAAGCCAACGACAATCGGTGTACATGGTGGTCGTGTGGTGGGTTTCCAGGCTTCAACTACAAGAGGTAGATGGCAATGGCGAAGGACGAGCCAAAAGAAGCCAAGTTATAGCTAGAGCAATAGAGGGAAATGACAGGAAAGCAGTGGAACGCGCGGGAACTGACTCGACGTCCAACGGCAATGCGGCGTCTCAGGCGGTTAGCGACGGCAACGTAACATGAGTTTCCATCGGCCAGTGTGTGTCGTTTACACACGGCTCCGCATCGGCCGATGCCCGGACATGTGCTTGGTGTGCTGCGCGTCCAACCCAACGCAATCATGCCCCAAATTTGACGAAATCGCACCGAACGCCTCAGCCTCACGCCACCAGAACATGCATGCGCGGACACGTGTCCTAGTATCTAGCTATCACCATCCTTCGTTCCCTGTTCGATCGACTGGCTTGTACACCTCCCATCCTGATCCGCCTAGGCGCCTAGTAGCCACGGCCACGCCGAGGCATAAAAATCTTTTTGCCCTGCGAGAGCATCTCCACGGGCGGACCTAATATTGTAGCATGCAGCACTGCCGACACAACGCTATTGGCGGCGCCGACACATGATAGTTTCATTGTGGGAGGGCCGTCCCACACCGGCGAGCCCAATAAAACGAGCACCATATTTGTTTCTAAACATAAAGTATTACTCCCTCCGATCCATATTACTTGTCGCTCAAATGGATGTATCTAGCACTAAAACATGTCTAGATACATCCATTTAAGCGACAGTTAATATGGATCAGAGGGAGTACATAAAATCAAACATTGATGTAAATATCCAAACAAAGCAAATAAACCAGCAAACAAATCCAAAAAAAATCCAAATTATTACGTTTTACACAATAAATTTAAATAAGTTATTACATCACCACAAATCCAACAAGTTTCAAATTATTACGTCTTCAAATAAAGAAAATCCAACAAGTTCATCATAGATTAGGCGGCGTTCCCTTTCAACACCCACAGATGTGCCCACAGATGCGCCATAAGATCAGCTTGGAGCGTAGAATGAACCAGGAAATCGCGGATCTCTGTGTGCGTGGCAAGGAATTGGGCGAACTTGGGTGACACCTGACCATCAAGTTGGGCAAGAGGTCACTGGCCTTCAAATGGCTAGTCATCAACAACTGGTTCAGCTCGCTCATTCTCGATGATCATGTTGTGCATGATCACACATACATTCATGACCTCCCACATCTGAGAGTCCGACCATGTGAGAGTGGGGTACCGACCAGAAGAGAAGCCCCAGACACCGGTGTAATCTTTCTTCTGTTTGAAGTAGTCATCGTACTCCCTCACACCGGACACAATCCTCATGAACAGCCCCTTGTTCGGAATTCTTTGGCCCAGTTTGTTGCATTCTCAGCGAAGTAGTCTATTTCCAGAAACATTGCACCGGCGTCCTGGTGCCTCTTCTTGTTCGCCGCCTTTCCTTTCTTCGAACCACCACGGCGAGGGGGTGCATTGATCTCCTCTTGGCAGAGGAGAACACGGCCGATGATCAGCATCTGCTTATGGCAGTCAGCGGCGACATCATCATCATCATCCTTCTTCAACAGTTGGATCATCAACTCGTCGTCGCTGTCCATCGCGGCAAAACGCTGAACACCTTGCGCGTGTCGCGACCGAACAACGTTGATGACGTGTTGGTACACCGGCTAGTCTTTCCCGATGAAGACGTGTGAAGCCTCGACGTAGGGGACCAACGGCGTCTTTGAGCACCGGAGGTTTGGGGCGGCGATTCTTGTGGCGAGTGGTCGGGAGAAGCGGCGGTGGAAGAAGACGGTGCGGCGACAGCTTGTCGGACAAGAAGGTGGGGACGGCGACGGCGACACTGGATGGGGTAGGCCCGACTGGGGCACGAGCGTGGGAAGGCGGCTGCGTCGGCGGCGATGGCGATTCCGGTGGTGGGAGGCGAGGTCAGGAGAGACAACGGGGGTGGGAAATTGCTCTATGTGGCTGCCAGGTCTGGCCCACAGTGAATTTTCTACGTGGCGTGCGTGCCAACGTCCCCAAGAGAGGCCTTGCACTCTAGAGCCGACAGTGGGTTTGCTGGCTAACGTATCGAGCTTGATTTCGCGCCGGGTCCGCGTGGGGGACGCCGGTGGAGATGCTCTGAGTCGAAACCAAAAATGTGCCGCGCGCCGTGCGTTTGCAGCCGTCTCCGTGGATGGTTTGGCCCACCCAATTCACAGCAGAAATTTGAACCATCGCTACCTTCCTTCCTTCTTGCCGAGGATTACCACTTCCCAGCAGGCCAGCACACGGCGAAGCGCGACGCCATGCGCCTCCTGTTCTTGCTTGCTCTCCTCGTCGACTCTCTGCAATGCCACGGCCTCCTCCTCCCGCTCACCAACAGTCTCTCCTCCCTTAGCCAAACCGATGTCACCTCCGTCCACCACCTCATCCGCGCCTCCTCTCTCCGTTCCGCCGCGCGTCACCGCCGTCATCACCGCCCGAACCCTCATGGCCACCGCCAGCTATCTCTCCCGCTCGCCCCCGGCAGCGACTACACTCTGTCGCTCTCGGTCGGCCCTCTCTCAGCCGCCAGCCCGGTGACACTCTTCCTCGACACCGGCAGCGACCTCGTCTGGTTCCCCTGCGCCCCGTTCACCTGCATGCTCTGCGAGGGCAAGCCCACGCCCGGCAACACCTCACACCCGCTCCCTCCGCCGATCGACTCCCGCCGCGTCCCCTGCGCGTCGCCGCTCTGCTCCGCCGCGCACTCCTCGGCTTCACCCGCCGACCTCTGCGCCGCGGCGGAGTGCCCGCTCGACGACATCGAGACGGGCTCGTGCGCGGCGTCCCACGCCTGCCCGCTGCTGTACTACGCCTACGGCGACGGCAGCCTCGTCGCGCACCTCCGACACGGCCGCGTAGCGCTCGCCGCGTCCGTAGCCGTGGAGAACTTCACCTTCGGGTGCGCGCACAGGACGCTCGGCGAGCCTGTCGGCGTGGCCGGGTTCGGGCGCGGGCCGCTCTCGCTCCCCGCCCAGCTCGCGCCGGGGCTGTCCGGCAGCTTCTCCTACTGCCTCGTCGCCCACTCCTTCCGCGCCGACCGGCTCGTCCAACCCAGCCTGCTGATCCTGGGACGCAGCCCGGACGACGACACCGCGGGCAGGATCGGGCCCTCCGAGACGGACTTCGTGTACACGCCGCTGCTACACAACCCGAAGCACCCCTACTTCTACTCGGTGGCTCTGGAAGCGGTCTCGGTAGGCGGGACGAGGATCCAGGCTCGGCCCGAGCTCGGGTACGTCAACAGCGCCGGGAGCGGCGGGATGGTGGTGGACTCCGGCACGACGTTCACCATGCTGCCCAAGGAGACGCACGCGCGGGTGGCCGAGGAGTTCGGCCGCACAATGGCCGCGGCGCGGTTCGAGCGGGCCGAGGCCGCGGAGGACCAGACCGGAATGGCTCCCTGTTACTACTACGCCTCGTCGCCGTCGTCGGACCGGGACGTTCCGCCTGTAGCGTTCCACTTCGGCGGCAACGCGACCGTGGTGCTGCCACGGGGCAACTACTTCATGGGGTTCAAGAGCGAGGACGGGAGGAGCGTGGGGTGCCTGATGCTGATGAGCGGCTGGGAGGACGACGGATCAGGTGGGCCTGCCGGCACTCTGGGGAATTTCCAGCAGCAGGGCTTCGAGGTGGTGTACGACGTCGACGCCGGCCGCGTGGGCTTCGCCCGCCGACGGTGCACGGACCTCTGGGACCCGCTCTCTCGCCGGTGACAAGGATGATCGGACGAGCAGCGGCCACGTCTGTTGCGTGCCATTCATGTATGTCTGTGCTTTACTTCGAAGCTTATCGTCTTGTAAATCTGTGAGAAAACACGATTAAACCTTGCATATGCACAGGATAAACATGGAGATTTGGGCTCCCACGAGATTGTTCTACAGCGCTGCTGCAGATCACTGAAAAATCCCAAGACGAAATGTTAAACTTTACAGCAGCTTTGCAACTGACAGAGTTGCTGGCCGCGGCGTACGAGCTACGGGAGCTGCGAACGGATGCAGTGGCGAGCCGAGCATGAGCATGGTGGCTCTGTCTCCTGCTGCAGCCGAGGCAGCGCAAAGTTCAATGTGCTGGCAGAATTTCATGGTCCACTGCTGTGAGATAAACCCTGAAAGTGTACGCTGCATAAAAGGATTCATCAAACTTAAATTTTACAAAGTTTGACAGATTATATGGGAGTTAATTGCAAAAAACCACCAGAATTGTGCGACAAATTCTAAAAACCACCGGGTTACACAAATTTTGCAAAAATTCCACCGGGATTATGCTGATTAGCCGTGCTAACAAGGTTTCAGACTAGGGGACCCACTGTCAGTGATGATGTGGCGAGCAGAAAAAAACAAAGGAGCCAAATAATAGAAGGGTTGCAAATTTTGACTTTTTGTAAATTTTCGAGGTGAGCCCACCTGCCTCACCCTGTTCCACACTAGGCTACCGGCCCTGTCGTCGGATGCCTCGCCAGCGTGCCCCGCCCCCACCACCTCGCTTGTTCACGTAGGACCCGCTTGTTCCCACGCAAGCCCCATCTTCCTCCCGTGGGCGTGCTCAGGTGTGGGCAGGTGAGCTCATCGGCTGGTCGCTCGCCCATTTATCGGTGGCGTAGAGGCGGCACGGTAATGCGTGGCTAGGCGACGTCTGGTGACGAGCTCAGTGATGGGGCGGTGAGGGGTGGGCAAGCTCCGGCGGCAATGAGGACGGACACGGGGACCTAGGTCATTAGGATGGCCGGCTCTAGCGGAGGCAGGCGAAGTGAGCTCGGCAGGTGTGTAGAGTGAGCCTGGTCGCGTGGTGGCCGGCAAGTGGCTCAGGCAAGGCGAAAGCGAGTTCTAGTGCGGGACGACACGCGATGGACAAGCTTCGGGACGGAGCGAGGTGGGGCGAGCTCCGGTTGCAGTCAGGATACGGCAGGGACCTAGGTCATCAGGATGGCCGGCGGCGAACTCGCCACCGGAGATCCCAATGCCTGCTGTCGACGGTGGATTTTAGGGAGAGACAGAGGAGCTGACAAGTGGGTGCGCATTTTTATTTTATAAAAGAGCCCCAAAAGTTATATATGTTCATTGTTTCTCCTCCCTGACCGTCTCCTCTTGCCACGTCACCTTTGATAGTGGGTCCCCCCAGCCAGGATCGTGGTTATCATGGCTAAAAATCCGAATCAGTGCACATTGCAATGAACCAGCGCAATCCTGATAGATTTTTGTAAAATTTGTGTAACTCGATGGTTTTTCGAACTTGTAGTGCAATTGTGATGGTATTATGCAATTAACTCATCATATGTAGAAAGTTACCGAGATCTACGATATCAATTCAATATCATTAGAATCGTAATAAAATAAACTTTGATGCCGTAGACATTGACATTTTATTACATATACTAACACAATAATATTTAACTTTGACTTGATCTTACATGTGGAGTAGGCCATGTACAATACTAGGTGCTTATACGAGCGCCTAGAAAAATAAACCAACCATTTTCTTAAGCATCAGTGCTTATTTGTATAAACATTTGTTTATTTTTTAAAACACATCTCCAAGAGGATCTAGCGTTGAACATGCTCTAGTATGGAACCCATGGAGTATATGATAAGCTCATGTAGGAGGTGTCTAAACCTCGCAAGCATTAATACTTAGCATGTAAAAGTGAGACAAGTGGGATCTCACTTCTACATCCTATTTTAACTTTAAATTAAGTGGAGGTAAATAGGATCCTACTTATTTTTTAAAAAGTAAAAAATAAATAAAGCAAGAGTGAAGGGGGAAGAGAATTGCCAAAAAAAAAAGAAATAAGTCAAATTTCACTTATCCCACTTAGTTTAGAATTAAAATAGAGGTGTAGACTGCAGTCCCACATATCCCACTCGTCGCACTTCTGACAGCTTTGCTAATAATGTTTGGTAGCCAGCGACGAGCTCAGGGTCGACACTTCAGGCATTTTGCTGATGCATTTTGCTAAAGCTCCTATGTGCAGTGTATCATAGGTCTTACAAGAGAGATCAAAACACAACTAGACATCTGTTAATCTACTAGAATGACGCCACGAAGCCTGACTGAAAAAATCTAAACCGATCGTCACAAGACGGTGCACCCAGAAACCATGGGTTGGCTCTGATGCTCTGGGAGAAGGAAAGACCAGAGTTGGATCCAATATGCCGCCATATGGATAACCTGCAAAAAAGATGGAACCCTCATATTGTTAAAGATAAAGTTATTCTGACATTTCCAAATGGACCAACAAATGGCCGAAATGCCAATACGAATCCGATCTTTATTGTCCTTATCAACTCCATTTAGCCAATTCCCAAACATATTGATATTGGTAGGAAGAGGTAAATTATAGGTACAAAAGGTCACACGCCAAATAATTTTAGCTAAAGACAAGCAATAAATAAATATTCAATTGTTTCGTCCTCGTCACAAAAGCATCATTTTTTACTGCCATTCCAATTTTTTTTAGCTAAGTTATCTTTAGTTAACAAAACCTTGTTATTAAGAAATCACATGAAGATTTTAATTTTTTGAAAATTCTAATCTCATAGATATCGCGTGAGGAAATTAGGACGACCATTCATAAGGTCCTCGTACATTGTCTTAACCGAGAATACTCTTTTCTCCGTTAAGTTCCACAAAAATCGCTCATGCTGATGCATTTTGCTAAAGCTCCTATGTGCAGTGTATCATCAGCACATGGACGTGGGTTCCGGTTTGAACTTCGGAGGTCGGAGCACTTTTTCAGATTTGAACAATGTGCAAATACGCTGGAAAACATCACCAATTTCTTTCTGAATTCTGATGTCAACTTCAGTTTGAAGTGCACCTCTGAAACAAGCACTTCAATCTACACAGGCTCTGCTCTGTCTTTCACCAGAAACTAGAATTCGCAGACCCTGAATGTTTGGATGACCGTTGAAACGGAGCTCCAAACTCGCCCAATTCCGCGAGGTTCCGGTACTTTTGCCCGAAATTCGCCCGTTCCTCCTCCCGCGTTCCCCTTCCCCCCTTCTCCATTCTCAGGCCCTGGAGGAGGCCGCGGACCCCATGGCGGCGGCGATGGCGATTGGCGACGGCAGCGGCGATGCAGGTGTGTTCCGTCGCCACATCAAGCCTTCTCCCCCCTCTCTGCCCTTCCCCTGCCATGCGTCTCTCCTCCCCCTCCTGCACCGGTGCTTCTTCAACCCCTTTGCTCGCTCTCTCGTGAAAACCCTAAAAGTGAAGCAGCCTCGTAAGCCCCCATCCCCTTCGTGGCTGCGCAAAATCGGATTTGATTTTGGCTCTTTCAGGTCATTTCGGAGCGGCGGACAAAGTCTGAGTAGCAGCAAACGAGAGCAAGGCTGAGGTAATTAACGTGCATCCGAAGATCAATTTTCTGCCACTGCTTTCGTTCGTATACGCTACTGTTGACCCTGTACTGTCTTCGGCATTCTTCGGTGTATCTTCTTTTTGCTAGCAAACCCCCCTGTTTTTCTAGTCTAGGCAGTAGTATGTTAGCTACTATTGTTCTACGGGAACTTAACCTCCCTATTTCCATGAACGATGTATTTTCTCAAGTACTATTTTGCAATAGACACACGATCTTGAAGCTTGCATGTCAACTGGGAGCTGCTGTGAGATCCCATGGCCGATTAGCTAGCATTAGGCTGCAATATAAATTGGTCCACATTAAAGAGAAGGCTCAGGTCTGACACCAAAGCAAGTCAAGCCTGTATCCAGTTGTTACTACAGACATCAGGTTTCACATGCATACTTTTAGAAGATATCATGTCTGCATAGTTGACAATGCTAGCTTTTCAAAAGCACCAGGTCAAGGATATTACAAGTTTCTTCTCAAACCGATTTTACACGGAAATAGTATCTGATGCGGCTGCTGTAGCACTCTGAGTATGAGGTGATGTTTGCGGCTGAACTGATGTGCACTATTTTTCCAGACATTGATTCCTTCATATGCTGTGCAATATGTATGTTCTATTTGAAAAGGTCGCAGTATTGCAGTATCATTGATCCCCATCATTAATAACCAGATAATATACAGTATCAGCAAGTGCATGAACTTCAAGAACAAGATCCGTCATTCAACAAGCACTCATACATGGTTCAGCATATAAGACATGCATATATTTTCCTAAAAAATATGGATATATATTCTGTAAATCAAAATTTTCATTAGTGCAATTAATTATGTGTATAGAAGCACACCAAAAATTAAGTGTAACTACAACAAAGAGTATGAGCATTTTTTTGTAAAGTGATTAGTTAAACCGTGCTGACCTCCACAATTTCTGGGCGTGCCAGTGCACACCCGGCACACCTCTAGATCCACCCTGCTCTGGATGAAGTCCATGTGCTTTTCTTAGATTGACTTTGTATTTCGTGTGTTGAGGTTCTTCAACAATTTCAATTCTTAAGCCTGATCTGATTATTTTGTGCCAAATCAGAAAATGTTCGAAGCAAGGAATGACAAGGCCAGCGATTTTGTTGAAGCAAGCACATCTTTGCAGCTATTGCACTCTGTGAAAGAGGAGACAGATGGTCAGTTCTTAGGTGCAAGTTCATCTCTACATGTTGACCCTGAGGCCAAGAACGGTGTCCCATTCTTTATCACAGAGGTGATGACAAAGGAGGAAGAGAAGCTATATGAGGCACGGCTTAAGGTAGAGGAAGAAGAAGAGGCTAAAAGGAAAGAAGAAGCTGCAAGACTTGCTTTTGATCCCAATGCACGGTTTAGCAAGTTGGATGAGCTGCTGACACAGACACAGCTCTATTCAGAATTTCTACTTGAAAAGATGGAGGAGATTACAGATGTATGAGCCTCTCACCGTGTGATGATCATTTTCTGTTTTCTTGGCATTTCTTGCTAGTTAGTTTGCTTCTTGACAAGGGTGGTGCTACCTGTTGGTTAAGCAGAAAGTTGTTGAAGCTCAAGATGAAGAGGAGCTTGTGGAAGACAAGAAGAAAGGACGTGGTAGAAAGAGGATAGCAAATTCTAAGCCACAGTACAATGACGTGAGTGCAGATTTCATCTTCTAACCCCTGTTATGTAAATATGTTCGTTTGTATTCTTTGGCTGTCTTCTAGTTTATGCAGATGTTTTGGTTGCTATGAACTGTTAATTTATTGCATTATTATGTGTAGTTTTATACATGTTCGACGGACTTAGGATTACAACATGTGTCGCTGCTTGGAGAAAACTAGGGAGGGTGCTGTCCTGATTATTTAATATTCACTTTTCAAATTCCTGAGTGCCAGCATCCTTTCAAGCTGCAACGTACTAGTTCACAAATCGTAATTAAAACAGCCATTTGAGATTTTCTGTTTTTCTAAAATTTGAAATTTACTGTAAGCCTGTAACACAGGTTCAGTTTTTCTTTTTCTTTTTCTTTTCGAAAAGGAGGATGACTTCCGGCCTCTGCATCAATTGATGCACACAGGCACTAGGTTCAGCTGTCTTCATAGGTAAGAGCTCGGGCATTCAAATGATGTTCCTTTGAAGTGTTTGTGCTTTCATCTGAATCTTATAGGTCCATAATGGTGAACATTTATATTCAGTACGAACTGGGAACTTGTCATCATTTTGAAGTGGATAACCTGATATATCTATAAAGTGTTCTGAGTATATGATAAAAATATGATAAATAGTTGCTGTTTATTTGTTGTACTTGTGTGTGGACAACTTCTTACTACTTCTGACTACCAAAAAATGACATGTTGTTCAGAAGAAGGCTAAGACAGCGGTGGCAGCAATGCTCACAAGAACCCGCGAAGATCGTTCTGCTGATGATGGTACTCTCACAGAAGAAGAAAGGTGGAAAAAGGAGCAAGCGAATCTTGTTCCATTAATGACTGGCGGACAGTTGAAATCTTACCAGATAAAGGGTGTGAAGTGGCTAATATCGCTCTGGCAGAATGGGCTTAATGGGATACTAGCTGATCAAATGGGCCTTGGGAAAACAATTCAGACGATTGGATTTCTTACTCATCTTAAAGGGAAAGGCATGCATGGTCCATACATGATAATTGCACCTCTTTCCACTCTCTCAAACTGGGTGAATGAAATCTCAAGGTAAAGCATCCTGATTTTTGTTTCAGTGTCCTTAATTGCTGTCTTATGTGGAGATACTTGACAGGTTTGTTCCATCTCTCACTGGCCTGATTTACCATGGAGATAAAGTGACACGGGCAGATATAAGGAGAAAATTCATGCCAAAAACTATTGGCCCTGATTTCCCAATCGTAATCACTTCATATGAGATGGCCATGTCAGATGCAAAATTTCTTGCTCATTATGATTGGAAGTATGTCGTTGTGGATGAGGTGATAAAGAACACACACTGAAAAAATCTAAATAAGGGGGCAATTTATGGCTCTCTTCCCTTATTAACATGCTTCCATACTTTGTGCAGGGACATCGGTTGAAAAATTCTAAATGTAAGTTGTTGAGAGAGTTAAAGCGCATTCCAATGGCCAATAAACTCCTTTTGACTGGGACACCTCTTCAGAATAACCTAGCAGAGCTGTGGTCTCTATTGAATTTCATTTTGCCTGATATATTCTCATCCCATCAGGAATTTGAGTCATGGTATGATTCGCTTAGCTAACACCCCCACCACTTGCTGCTCTTTAACTTGTGTAATTTCTGCACATGCCATTTTGTTCCTAGTCCCCATATCCTTGAAGCACTTGTGTTCATCATTGAACGTTTGCTATCTTGTGGGCTTCTTTCCTTGTATGGATTATAATTAATAATAAGCTCACTGAATATTCCAATGTAACATTTGTCTAGCATTCAAAAAGGTTTGCCCTGCCATTGGCTAGAAGTTTTATTGATAGTCGATTTATGAGTGAATCTAACAGCACACATGTGTTGGATTTCTAGTCAAGACATTTTCAGGGTTTATAAGAGTAATCAACATTGGGCACTTATGGGTATACTTTGGTTAAACAATGCAAATGAATCTCTTAGTTGCAGTCAGTTATTGTATCTGTTCTCAAGCATAAGTTATCTGGTATAATAGTAGTCACCATTCAATGCAACTCTGTAAAACATAATTTATTTCCAAGTAACCTGGCAGGGGCGTTACATTACTAATATTCCCTCCGTTCCAAATTAATTGACACAGATTTGTCTAGATTAGCATGTATATATACACTAAAAGCGTCTAGATATGTGTATCTAGACAAATCTGCATCAATTAATTTGGGAGGGAAGGAGTAGTGATAATAATATAGAACTGGCTAGTCACAACTGTGGCAAATGGCATTGGTACCCCGTTTTTAGGGGTACATGCCGTAACCATTACAACTCACACTGACAGACTCCCAAGGATCCCAAAATGGGGGATTACCATTGGCCACATGCGGCACTGCCGGAACTCTCTGGGTGATGTCTACATGCACCAGAACTCTCTGCGTCAGATTATATTTTTCAAAAATTGGGATGTCTAGAACCTATGATGACCGTGCTAGTTGAAATGAAGCATCTGGAATAACAGAGACCTGTTTTAGCATTCCTCTTCTCAGTTTATGTTGTTTACTGATATCCATGTCTGCCGATTTTGTATTAATTATAGCACAATTTTATTTTCTACCCTTTTTATTTATGTTGTTTATTGATATGTTATATTTACTAAATGTGTACATATGAGTGTCAAATAAAGTAAATATTGACACATTATGTTGTTTATTGATATGCTATATAGTGAAGTTACTTTTTTAATATTATCTGTATATATTTGGTTTATTTGGCCTCCATTAGTCTGATGGCAATCTCCTTAAAGGTTTGATTTTTCTGGGAAGGGAGATGAGCAACAACAGGAAGAAACTGATGAGAAGAAAAGAGTACTTGTTATTTCAAAGCTTCATGCCATTTTGCGTCCATTTCTTTTAAGACGGATGAAGGAGGACGTAGAACAGATGCTTCCACGAAAGAAAGAGATAATCATTTATGCTAACATGACTGCACATCAGAAGCAAATCCAGACTCACTTGATTGAGAAAACATTTGACAACTACTTACATGAGAGCACAGATATAGGTAAGCATGTGTACCCTCGTGCATGTCTTCCTTCATACAATCATACCGATGGTCCAATCTGTGCATAAGTACACAATTATCTAATGTGGCAAGTGTTTCCCATGTTATAGTGTTGCGAAGACCTGGCATGAAGATGAAGCTAAATAACCTAATGATTCAGCTGAGGAAGAACTGTGCCCATCCTGATCTTTTCAACGCTGCATTCGACTCAACAAGTTTGTCTCATTGAACATGTGCTATCTGAATTCCTCTATGTGCCTGTTTGCTGAATTTTATCTATAATGTTATTTGTTTGTTTGCAGGCCTTTATCCACCTATCGATAACCTTCTTGAACAATGTGGCAAATTTCAGCTGTTGGACAGGTTACTGGATTCCCTGCTCAAACGGAAGCGCAAGGTTTATGGTTCTCCTTAGTCCTTTCACATTGTCTTGGCTGTACTCTGCATTCATGCACATGCTAGCACATGTTTCATGAATTCTATCCTTCAGCTCTAAAGTATAACTCGATTAATATATTTGCAGGTTCTAATATTTTCACAGTGGACAAAAGTTTTGGATATCATTGACTATTATTTGTATACTAAAGGCCTGAATGTTTGCCGTATTGATGGTAGTGTTAAATTGGAAGAGAGGAGGACGCAGGTAACGTGCTAGTCTACCAATTTATTACTAGATTGCTGAATATCATCTAGATCCTGAAGTTTTTCACCATGTGTCTACCCTCATCTGCATTAATGTATGTGCATATGCACGCATCTTAATTTCCTAAGTACGCACATCAGCAATTTCACGTCGATCTGAATAACATGTTTTGAATTTTTTTTGCATGAGAAGCTCTGAAATTATATAGGTTAAATCATACAAGCTTAAAACACCTTCTGTTGTGCCTTGCAATTTAACATCCAACACTTCTCAGAAAAAAACAACAGGAGAGGATTCTCATATCCCACCAGCATGTTAGTTTAACATCCACGCTTAGCAAATATGTGGTAGCTTAAGCACCATTTTGAAACACACATTTTAGTTGGTTCCCAGGTACTGCCATTATGCTTGGGTGATTCCCGAATTTACATAAACACTGTAGCTAGGTTAGAATTTTCTAGTTATATAAATAACTTGTTAAAACGTGTATTAGGATATTAGGTATCTTGTTGAGAAGTATCTAGGACTGAATTGGCAGCTACCAGACTGGATAGAGTTTCACATCCCTCTCCAAACCGATTTAGCAAATGTGTGTTGGCTTGAACATGATTCAAACCACACACACCTTAGTTGGTTCACAAGTATGCCATTTTTGCCTGCGTGGTGCCTCAATTTGTTTAGGGAGCTGTAAATAGTGCACCAGCTAGAATCAAACATGTTAAAACTCTATGGATAGGTATCCCATTCAAAGGAAAAATAATAACATGGACTTAATTGACAGCTAATTTATCTCAAAACGGGTGGAATTGAATATCCGGTTACAAGCTGGTTAGACCGAGAATTGTTGGGGATAGCAAACTGACAGTTCAATGGTTTATTGGTCCCTGGACTTGAATGCACATGGCTGTTAACCAGAGTTCTAACCCATAAATGTTCTTTTGTATTCGTTTTATTGTTAGTGAATATCATTTCCTGTTAGATAATTTGATGGGGTTTTGCTATCTCACAATATATATCTGGTACTGTTTTTCTATGGCAGATAGCAGAGTTTAATGACTTGAACAGCAGTATGAATGTCTTCTAAGCACACGTGCTGGTGGGCTTGGTATCAACCTTACATCTGCGGATACCTGTATCCTGTATGACAGTGACTGGGTAATTTTCTATATCTCTGGGGAGTTTGTAGTGTAATACTCAATGTTGTATTTTTGGGGGGCAGCTGTGCTCCTTGCCTTCAGTTACCTTACATAGTTGTGATATGCTGAATTTTTGTTTCATTCTGCAGAATCCTCAGATGGATTTACAGGCCATGGATCGATGCCACCGGATTGGTCAAACGCACCCGGTGCATGTTTATCGGTTGGCGACATCCAATTCTGTTGAAGTATGGTTGGATGACCTTTAGACTCTTGCTTGGCTATGTTTTGTGGCATCGATACTCATCTCCTCATTGTTGCAGGGACGGATTATTAAGAAAGCTTTTGGAAAGTTGAAGCTAGAGCACGTTGTGATTGGAAATGGACAGTTTGAACAAGATAGCGCGAAACCTAACGTCTTAGATGTAAAAATTTCTGGCCAAGAGTAATACATTGTGTTGAATCTATCGTAAATTGTTTCTTCAATGGAAGGCCAAACGAGCTAAAGACTAAGCAAAACACCAGGAAAGCGTGACTGATCACTGGTTTGTTCTCTTGTGTTGTTTAAAAATGCAGGAGGAGGAGCTACTCGCGCTGCTCAGGGATGAGCTGGATGAGGAAGACAGGATGATCCAAACGGACATCAGTGACGAGGATCTTCTTAAGCTGATGGATCGGAGTGACCTCACTGGTCCACCCGGCGCTGCGGATGCCGCCCCTCTTATTCCCCTGAAAGGGCCTGGCTGGGAGGTTGTGCTGGCCTCGAAGAGTGGCGGCGGCATGCTCTCGGCGCTCGCCAGCTGAGCCCTGCTGCCCCATCATAGCAATGAGGACGCCTCCGTATTTTCCTGATTCTGATTGTTCACTGCTAACTGGTCGGTGTATTGTGAGAAGAGTATCCCCCAAAGTAATTATCAACAGGGCGTTGCACCCGTTGATTAGGAGTGTAGGAGCTGATGCTGTGGTGAAAAACTTTCAGCTGTGCTGTAACTGAAAGCTCGTGCCTTCCTGATAGCTTGCTTCTGTTCAGCAAGCTATGTAAGACTATTATTGTAGTCTATGGTTAAGGAGGTTGGAAAATGGCATTGTGACGTCGCTTACTATGCCTGGGTTTTGACTTTTGAGTCCTACATGCGCTTTTCATCAGAGATGGGGAAACGCTGAAGTCCTGGCATGATGATTGGGCGAATGGCCTTAGATCTATGTGCATTGCTTTGGCCATTTGGCAAGAACAGAACGGTTAAGAAAACCTTGGCAGATCACCGGCCGATCATGGACGTGGCAGGTGATTTCGTTGTGGAAAACCTGTCTCTAAGTTTGTTCTCTTTTTCAGTTTGTTAATAACATGACCGTGCTTTTAGGCTTTTCCCATGAAATCGGCTTATCTCGCCCAATTCAAAGGATATACAGGGAAAGCATTACTCCCAAGATTACATCGTATGTACTTTCAAAATGTATAAGTCTTCTGTTTCAGCATACGAATTTGGATGGAGTTTACCAAAAAAAGTGTTCGGGAGCGTGACGATGGTCGTATCTGAACGGTGCTTGTTTGCATGGCCTGTGGGCAGTCGATAGCCCGCCCGCTTTAAGTGTTTCCGTAAAATAAAAATGATTAACGCGGTAAGTGTATAGTACATGTTGCTGGTCGGAATTGGCTACACAGCTCACGAGTCACGACGGCCAGTTTCTGTACCATCCAGCCCACGCGGACACGAGGCCGCTGATCCCCAGCGTGACGGCGTGGTTGCAGAACGGGTTGGGCTCGATGTCCGCGATGGCGATGACCAGGTCGGCGAGGTTGGCGGCCGTCCCCATGAGCCGCATCACCCGGTCCATCCGGATCTTGCTCACCTCGCACTCCTTCTCCTTCCCCTCGCCGCCGCCCTCCTCCGCGAGCAGCCTCCTCTCCCGCCTGATCCCCCTCCTGATCATGATGGCGTCGATGGCGATGAAGAACACGTAGCCGACGGTCTCGCCGAACGCCGACACGAAGCTGGCGCGGCGCGCGATCCAGGGCTCCAGGACGCCGACGCGGGACAGCCACGTGAAGTGGTCGAAGAAGAAGTAGACCATCTCTCCTGCGTTGGCGAGCACGGCCAGCGCCCCGAACTCCCCCGGGGACCGCCGCAGCGCGTTGAGGCCCGTGAGGGAGCGGCCGGAGCGGAACACCTTGCGGCTGAGCCCCGCCGCCGTCTCCCAGCTCTTGGCGCGCCCCGCCAGCCCTGGGTGGGACGTCTCGGCGGCCCAGTGCGCCAGCTTGGACACGTACTGGTACGTCTTCACCAGCTTGTCGATGCCGTCGCGCTTCGCCAGGAACACCACCAGCTTGTCCAGCGTGTCGCCGCTCATGGCGGCCGGTCGACCGGTGCTGTGGATTGGATTGGGGAGCTCGGAGTCAGGGGAGCGTGCACTTTTGGAGTGTGAGAACTGGACGCAACGCAAGCAAGCGTGAAGAGCTAGCTGTGTGTCAGTGTGTGGCTTGGCTAGGGATAAAGAGCGTGGCGGGCACTTGGCTAGGATGCGTTTGTCGTCTGCGCCGCAAGTGATTTTCCTGGTGGTGGCCAAGATTGAGAGGCCCGAGGAGAGAAACAACTTTTTTGTTTGCTTCCGTTATCGGTGCATTGATCTACAGCTTCTTTTTACTCATTTATTTTTGTGGCTAGGTTCTACATTATCTTGGATTCTGTTGGCCGTTGTTAGCGTTACTTTTTTTTTTCTTTTTGGATAAATCCATTTCTCGCTATTTATTTGTATCAAGGTAACGTTATGTTGATGCATTTGATGGTTCAACGAGCGAGCCCGACGTTAACAAATTTGTGGGATTCGAGGGGAAAGGCGGAAGACGCGAAGAACACGGTGAAAGAACACAAGCACACATGGAGATAAATAGCGAGGCAAACCCGTAGAATCGATCCCGGCAATAAACCCCCAACAGAGCAACCTCTGAAACTCGAAAGACAAGCCAATACCCGCTCTAATTGAAACCGATTCTTTCTCTACCAGTCGGTCCATCGATCCAATAGAACCTTAGCAAGAAAGAATAGCGCAACCAACATAACACAGAGAAAAATTGACACCACTAGAACCTTGACAGTGAAGATTGGCACATGCATACTAGAATTCACATGGGAAAAGAGTAGCTTTATGAAGATCCTGAATCATTTTCGTAGGAGTTCCACACAAGGGGGAAGAAGCATAGATCTCTCTAATTTATCATCAAATCTAAATCTCATATCTGAGCCATAGGAGTCTATTTATAGTACCATGGGCGAAGTGATAGGTCGGTAGAATATTTCAGGGCATCAAACCTAATTTGTGTGTAGACAGGCGAATTCGGTGGTGCCGGTTCTGGCGTCGGTTTGCTCAAGTCGAACCAGCATGGGATCCGGTGGGCCGGTTCTAGACTTGCGTATGTGTTGGGTTCGCATCATAGAAAACAAAAAAATTCCTACGATGGAAACTACTAAGCACCAAGATCTATCTACTAGATAGAAGCAACGGGTGGATAAACATCCATAGAGAACATACCCTTGTAGACCGATAAAGTGTAACAAGGTTGAACTCGTAGATGATGTAGTCGAACGCTTGCCGATCTCAGGATCGAGAAGAAGTCCAACAGCATGACTCAGCAAGCGCGTGATCGCATACACGTCGGTCCACCGAACAACCTCCACCTCGCTCCAATGATGCAATGAAGCAAGAACTCCTTCTAGACGAAATGCCACCGAAAACATGTATCTCGCTAATCCGAGACCATGTGGGAATAATTCTAGAGGGGGAGAGAGATCCTTCATGAGGAGGTGTGCTTTGTGAGGGAGGAGAGGGGGCCTTTTATAGGGGAGAGGGGGCAGCCCCTCCCATGGTCGGCGGCCAAGAGAAGGTGCCCCCACCTCTTCCACATTCATGTGGTAGAAGCTCCACTCACATAAAAATGGCTCCACCCAAAATTCCACTCACATACATTAAATTTCCACTAAATTTAATGCAACCCTCATTTAATAAAACTCTTTTATTTATTTTATTCAGAATTTTGTTAATTACTTTAATTAACAAACATTCACATAAAACCCCCTGCAATATTTCAATATCACAAGCAGAACCAATTTCAGGAATTTCACCCGAAACAATTACGGTCTCCATTAAAATAATTGCGCTTTGCAATTCTTTCATCTGGAACACATTTGCTCCAAATGGTGTTGGTATCCCTTAAGTGTGTCACCCTACGGTTCGCGAATAATGCATACATGATCGAGACCCTTCTCCGATCAATAATCAGTAGCGGTACCTGGAGATTCATACTGACTCCCACATATTCAACAATGACTTCTATGATCGTGAGAACCTTTAACGCTAGTAACTAAATCCCTTTGTCTCGCGATATATTACATGTTCGAGATTCGATCATCGGTATCCCCATACCTAGGTTGATCTCGTTGCTGACATGCACTCTTTTCTTGTTCCCGTGATATAACATTCTAGTGATCACATCACTTGCTTGCAAGATATCTTAATGTGATATCACCGAGAGGGTCCAGAGTATATCTATCTGTCATCAGGATGGATAAATTCCACTCTTGATCCATGATCCTCTACATAACACCTTCGTAGCATTGAACCCGCCTTTATAGTCACCCTGTCACGGTGTGACGTTTGATGTTATCAAGATACTCTTCCAGTGTTAGTGATTGACATGATCTCATGGTCTAAGGACTGAGATTACTTCGTATGATGTTATAGCAATATAAACACAATGAATTTGATCGTAATGCTATACTTTGGATGAATGTTCATCATATCATTCCACCAATGTTGTGACCTTGTTATTAACAACATCCAATGTCCATGATCAGGAAACCTTGATCATCTTGTTAATCAACGAGCTAGTTTATAAGAGAGGCATAACTAGGAACCTTTTATTTGTTTATTAAACACACATGTATTAATGTTTCCAATCAATACAATTATAACATGCAAAATAAACATCTATCATATACTTGGAATACATATAATAACAACTTTATTATTGCCTCTTGGGCATATTCCCTTCAGTATGCTGGTTTGGTGTACTAACGCGTGGTTCAGCGTGCGCCGGTCGGATTTGGCGGGAGGTTCTGCGACTGGATCGGTGCGCCGATGCTAGCACCGGTTTGTCCATCGGTTATTCCGGTGTGCTAGTTTGGTCGCCGGTTTACTTGCGGCCTCTCGCGTCTCCTTTTTCATGCTTCTTGCTTGGGCATCTTGGTTCCTTGAGAATCCTTGGTGTCTCCTCTTGGCATCATGATCATGGGTATGTTCATAGTCATAATAGGGGCAATTGGTTCAAGTAGCATCCTGTTCAAGTGAGGATCAAAGGAGGACAAGTGATGAAAGTAGTTCACCTTAGGTGTGTTTGTCGAAGTAGCATGACTTGATTCACTTGGTGACATGGTGATTGGCATATGATGTCCTATATCACATCCCCCTTCTTGACAAAGAGTCATCATCGACTCTAAGTTCTCATCACCATGTATAGGAGATATGCCCTTGGCCTTAAACTTGTATCTGGTTGTGTCTGTAGGGTCAAAGTCATGTGCATTATTGTCGAAGAGCTTATAGTCCTTCTTGCCTTCATGTTGTTGTGGTACATATTGGTGAAGGTTCCTTGGAGGTGGTTCCTTTGCTGAGTACCTTGCAAAACCAACAAGAAAGAGAGATAATTGTATGACGGATTGTTAGCATGGGTCACACTCAAATCACTCTTCTCACTTTTGGTGGCTTTCGACATGGTACTCTTAGTTTTCCACTCAACTTGGGTTTGTGGCTCTCACTCACTTGTAGGTGGTTCACTCTCTCACCACTCATCTCACAAGGATCCTTCTCTTGTTGTATCTTAGGTAGGCTTCGTGCACTATTGGCAATGATTTGGCTTGGTGTCATAGGACGGAGCACAAATGTGTTGTTGTTCCACTTGAAGGAGTAATGGTTGGTGAAAGAACATTTCATGGTTCCCTATGTTTTGTGTGTTAGATAACAATACCATGGAGTTTCTAATGTGCACTAAGTGTTGCAGGAAAGTTTTGAGTGTTTGGGGACCAGATTATCCGCCCCCATCATGGGCCGGATAATCCGGCTGGACCATCCTGGCCAGGGCTGGCTGTGCACGTGCTTCTGTCTAGGGGCGGATTTCCCCCTGGACAGTCCGGCTCTGGGGCAGATTTTCTCTCTGGACCAAATAATCCGGCCCTCATGTTGGGCCAGATAATCCGGCCCTAGGAGAATCGCCAAAGGGAGCGTGTGTGATGACCCACAAGTATAGGGGGTGTATCGCAGTATTTTCAAGGGAAGTGAAACCCAATTTATCGATTCGACACAAGGGGAGCCAAAGAATATTTATAAGCCTTAACAACTGAGTTGTCAATTCAGTTGCACCTAAAAACAATCTTGCTCACAGCAGTTTATCAGTAGCAATAGTTTTGTAGTAGGAATAGCAAAGTAAGAGCAGTAGTAAAGTAAAGACAATAGTAACAATAGCAGTAAATAGTGGGATTCGAGTGCGGTAGACATAGGGATGGATGGACAGGCGTTGCATGGACAAGACAATTCACATAGCAATCAGAACATAGGGGAATTGCAGATAAATAAGATAAAGCATCCAAGTACTAGATAATCCTAGGCATGTGTTCCATATATAGTCATACGTGCTCGCAATGACAACTTGCACAACATCTTTTGTCTTGCCAGCCCGTTTGCAGCGGGGCCTCAAGGGAACTACTGGCAATTAAGGTGCTCCTTTTAATAGAGCACCGGAGCAAAGCATTAACACTCCGTGAACACATGTGATCCTCACATCAAAGCCATTCCCTCCGGTTATCCCGATTTCTGTCACTTCGGGGCCTTTGGTTCCGGACAACAGCGTGTGTATACGACTTGCAGATAAGACCAAAAACAATACTATCATAATGAATCAATAACATGTTCAGATCTGAAATCATGGCACTTGGGCCCTAGTGACAAGCATTAAGCACAACAAGTCGCAACAAAGTCATAAAGCACTAATAAAAGATACTAGGCACCATGCCCTAACAATCTGATGCCATTACATGAACGATCTCATCCAATCCCTACCATCCCCATAGCCTAAAGCGGGGGATTACTCACTCATAGATGGGGGAAACATGGATGGTCAATGGAGAAGCGATGGTGATGATGATGGCGATGATCTCCTCCACTTCCCTGTCCCGGCAGGTGCGAACGGAGTTTCGTGTTTAAATGGAATCCGGTGGTGGCGGCGGAGCGGAACTCCTTCTGGAAAAACGTCGACCCCCCTTGAGTTTTTAGGTCAGAAGGCATCTTATAGGAGAAGAGGGAGACCGAGGGGGTGCCTGGGGCGGCTAGACCACCCTAAGCGGCCAGTGGTGTGTGGCCCAGCCCCACTCCGTCTCATATTCTGGCTCCGGGAGTCTTCTGGTGAAATAGGATTTTTGGCTTTTGTCCCATCCAATTCCGAGAATATTCATTTTCTGACTTTCCTGGAACCAAAAAGAGCATAAATCAGGCAACTGGCACTGTGGCTCTTGTTAATAGGTTAGTCCAAGAAATCATATGGAAAGTACTCCAAAGTGTGGACAAAACATAAGAAAGTAGATAAAACCAAGCATGGAACATCAAAAATTATAGATACATTTGCAATGTATCAACATCCCCAAGCTTAACTCGTGCTCGTCCTCGAGTAGGTAAGTGATAAAAAGAAAGAATAATTTTTGAGGTGACATGCACCATCATAAACTTGATCAAAGTATTTGTAAAACATTCAAAGCTGGGATCATAGTACTTCAATTATAACATGAAAGACAAAGTTCTAGCAATAAGACAAAGAAACTATGATGCAACATGAAAATGCACAAACAAAAGATTCATGAATAACAATGCTTTGCAAGACGTTTGTTTGTTTCACATAAAGAAAACATAGCATAGTGGCACTCAGCTTGTCCCTCATAGAGTAGCAAACATAAATGCATAGGACACCTTCAAAGTTTACAAGAGTGACTAGATACAAATAGTTTAAAACAAGCAATATCAAGGTATGCATCAATCAACAAGTCTTGGGACAATGCACATAGAACTAAGAATGGCCACTATGCTCTCAAGAAAGTGCTCATAGAATGTGTGGAGACTCAACAAGGAAATGAACAGGTTTTGAAAAGTTTGAAAGGCTTCCAAATGCTGAAAGTATGGTACTCATTAGCTTTGAGCTCTCATTGCCCCTATCATAAGCATCTTTAAATGGTTAAGGTTAAAGTGACATAACTAAGAGGATATGCGTGACAAGTTATAAATCAAAGTCTCATGCCCCTTACTTACGAAGACCGATCCTCATGCTACTCAACTTCAGTCACGAGTAAGCTCTTGTCATTGTAAGTATATACGTATCATAGAGAACCGCCAACGGGGTACCCCTTGCACATGACACAGGAGCTATCCCATAATAAAAATGACAAGGCAAGCAGACAATGAGCATCTCAGCGATCTTTTTATTTACTATGTGCATAGATTTTTATTGAGGATGCTTCATAGAATGCTCATTATGCTTATGCTGCAAGTTTCCACCATGATTAGGCATGGTTTAGGATAGCGGCCCAGGCGTTTCTCTAACATACATACAAACTCCATGATCTTACAAGTTCCACTTCTATTTCACACCGCTGGGATCCGTAAGCAAAAGAACATGATATCAACGATGTACTAAGTACCAATGAAATGTTGAAAACGTTCCCCATGAAACATGGTTCTGCTAACTTCAACTTATAAAGCACAAGCATATACGCAACAAAGAAGGACGCAATGGTTCAAGTTTATTAAATGCAAGAAAATAAAGTGTGCTATCAAGTTTGTGAGAGCTTTACTAACTAACTTTCTCATAACAAGCAAACATTTTATTCGGAAGAAAACAAGGCATATTGAATATGCACAGAAGTAGAAAATGATGCTAATAGATGGTATGGTGGACACTTTGGCAATATTTGGTTTTAGGGAGTTGGAAACATGAGTAAAACATACTCAGTGAAAGTGAAGGCTAGCAATAGTAAGGGAGCGACAAACAAGAGAGCATTAATGGCCACAATCATGCAGAGAGACAAAACATCATTGATCAAAGCATAAAGTGATACTACAAGTTGAAAACTAAAGGATCATAAAGGCTTATGGTGACTTGAGATAGTCATAGCATGGTGTGAGCATGCGCCAAGTCAACCCAAATAAAGCATCAAAGGAGAATACAACTATACTATGCTTTAATATGCTAAAACAACGCATGATTCATCCAAGGCACATTAAGCAATCTCAATTGTTTATAACAAGTCATGCTACAACAAACAATACTAAACATAAAGCCAAATCAATATCAAGCATGGCATGACAAAGCATAGGCCACAGTCAAAAACAATCTCTCTTTACCACTTAAGCATGAACTTTCCTACTCTTTTCCAATCCAAACCAAACTATTTGAAAACCAACGTATGCAAGAAGGGATCCAACCAATTTATTCAAAAAACTAAGAAAACCAAAGCAAACCAAAAACCAAAACAAAAACGAAAAAGAAGACGCTCCAAGAACAACACAACTGTGCATGAAACAATAAAAATGAAGCGTTTGGAAGAAACCTAGGATTTTTATTGATAAAGAGGGGGATGCCTTGGGCATCCCCAACCTTTGATGCTTGTACTTATTGGATATTTCTTGGGGTGACACGCGTGGCATCCCCAAGCTTGAGCTTTAGTCCATCCTTCATCTCATTACTCATTCCTTCCATACACCTGAAATTTTTCCTTCATACAAAACTTCACACAATCTTTATTAGCAACATTAGTGCACTCAAGATAAATAAGTCTTAAGGTTCAGTTCTAACACCAAATAAACTTCCACTAAAACACTAGCTACTGTAGCACTTCCCTCAAAAAACTCAATTCCCCAAAAGAACTCACAAAGGAACCAACAAGAAGCAAATGCAGAAAATGGCAGAAATCTGTCAAAACAGACCAGCATGTAAAGACGAATTTTTTCGAAGACCTTCTGTTGCTCAAATCAAAAAGTGTTGAACTAATGAAAGTTAGATAACAACCTGGTTCAGAAGCACAAAAAGTCACGCCTCAAAAGGACGTACAGAGATTTTACACGAATTTGTACGGTGAAGCACAGAAATCTTTTTCGGGACAGCAACTTTCCAAATCATTACTTCTCTCTCATTAGAGGTTACTCTTGGCACAAAAAGCAAATAAAAAGGATAAGGAGCAGTTATTACTGAAGTAATAACTTCCAAGACTCATCTAAAACTTTTGGGTTATCTCTCAATAAGTACTTTTCTTTAACGCCTTTAAGTTAGGCAAAAGCAAAAACTAAAATGGATAGAATAGAAGTAAGCGGAGATAATCATGGTGAAAACATTGTTTTGTTCAATGAAATCCTTTTGTTAACAAGGTTGATCAGGTCTTGTTACCAAAACAATTTCATATGATACAAAACTTTGTATTCCACTAATGATTATGTTACCTCAACCTTGATAGCAATGGTCCCAATCATAATAGTTTCAAATTTTTCTCTTGGTATGGGACAATATATTTCTCCAACTTGAATGCCCTCAACATGTTCAATTGAATTCAAACCATAAGTTCTTTCAATCTTCTTGGGAAAATAGACAGTATGTTCCTTGTCATTCACATTGAAAGTTACCTTTCCTTAATTACAATCGATAACAGCTCCTGCAGTATTAAGAAAAGGTCTCCCCAGAATAATAGACATATTATCATCTTCAGGCATAATAGTTTGAGAGGATGCTCGCATAAGAAATACGAGTTGAAATAAAAGATAGCATCAAGAAGCAAATTCAAAACACATTTAAGTCTAACCCACTTCCTATGCATAGGAATCGTGCATGCAAATAAATTCACAAAGAACAAAGTGACAGGCATAGGAAGATAAAACAAGAGTGACTTCAAAACTTTCAGCACATAGAGAGGTGTTTCAATACCATGAAAACTTCTACAACCATATTTTCCTCTCTCATAATAATTTTCAGTAGCCTCATGAATAAACTCAACAATATAACTATCATATAAAGCATGCTTTTCATGATCTACAAGCACTAGAGCTTTATTATAAACATTTTCAAAAGAATCCTCAGGAACATAACATTCATCCTCATTTAGTAAGCATGGAGGACAATCAAATAATGCAAGGGATAAAGAGTTACTCTCATTAGAAGGTAGGCATGGGTAGCTAATCCATTCTTCCTCCTTTTGTTCATCACTCTCCTCCTCTTTTTCATCTAATGAGATTTTAGGTTCATCAATTTCTTCTTCCATAGGATCCTGCAAGGCATTAGTCTCTTCCATTTGTGGAAAGCATCTATTAATATATTTAAGAATATAGCCATTTTCTTCCTTGTAATTATCAAAGCAAAATTTAAGTATACCATAAACCTCATATTTGTAAGGTGAATCATCAATATTTTCAAGCAAACTAGCAAGTTCAAAAGCACCCTTCCAAGCAATAAATTCTTCAATTTGTTCCACATCATAAAAGTCATAATTTCCTTTAACATAAGAAGATATGGTAACATTTTCATTATACTCACATTGAAAAGGGAGGTGTTTGTACCTCCTACAGCAACAAGATTTATCCAAGAAATAAGTAACATTATAAGTAGAGCACATGTTTCTAGCAATGGTATACAATTTATCAATTTGTTCCCATAAGTGTTTCCCTTTTTGTGACAAGCGGTGTTCCTTATAATAATATTTTTGATCTTCCGTGAACCCACCTTGCCAATAAGATTCAGTTTCAAAGAAACCATCCATTGACAACAAGCATGATAAAGCAAGACAATAACAGACCAATGAAAATAACAACTAGAGTAGGAACTCCTTTTTTGTATTTTTGATAAAGAAACAAGCAAACAAGGCGAAAATAAACTTAGCTTGAACAATAGTGATTCCAAGTGGACTTGATAAATAAAGCTATGCTCCCCGGTAATGGCGCCAGAAAATAGTCTTGATGACCCACAAGTATAGGGGGTGTATCGCAGTATTTTCAAGGGAAGTGAAACCCAATTTATTGATTCGACACAAGGGGAGCCAAAGAATATTTATAAGCCTTAACAACTGAGTTGTCAATTCAGCTGCACTTGGAAACAATCTTGCTCACAACAGTTTATCAGTAGCAACGGTTTTGTAGTAGGAATAGCAAAGTAACAACAGTAGTAAAGTAAAGACAACAGTAACAATAGCAGTAAACAGTGGGATTCTAGTGCGGTAGGCATAGGGATGGATGGACGGGCGTTGCATGGACAAGACAATTCAAATAGCAATCAGAACATAGGGGAATTGCAGATAAATAAGATAAAGCATCCAAGTACTAGATAATCCTAGGCATGTGTTCCATATATAGTCATACGTGCTCGCAATGAGAACTTGCACAACATCTTTTGTCCTGCCAGCCCGTTTGTAGTGGGGCCTCAAGGGAACTACTGGCAATTAAGGTGCTCCTTTTAATAGAGCACCGAGCAAAGCATTAACACTCCGTGAACACATGTGATCCTCACATCAAAGCCATTCCCTCCGGTTATCCCGATTTCTGTCACTTCGGGGCCTTTGGTTCCGGACAACAACGTGTGTATACGACTTGCAGATAAGACCAAAAACAATACTATCATAATGAATCAATAACATGTTTAGATCTGAAATCATGGCACTCGGGTCCTAGTGATAAGCATTAAGCACAACAAGTCGCAACAAAGTCATAAAGCACGAATAAAAGATACTAGGCACCATGCCCTAACAATCTGATGCCATTACAGGAACGATCTCATCCAATCACTACCATCCCCATAGCCTACAGCGGGGGATTACTCACTCATAGATGGGGGAAACATGGATGGTCGATGGAGAAGCGATGGTGATGATGATGGTGATGATCTCCTCCAATTCCCCGTCCCGGCAGGGTGCCAGAACGGAGTTTCTAGTGCTGTTTCGTGGAATCTGGTGGTGACGGTGGAGCGAAACTCCTTCTAGAAAAACATTGACCCCCCGGAGTTTTTAGGTCAGAAGGCTTCTTATAGGCGAAGAGGGAGACCGAGGGGGTGCCTGGGGGGCCCACAGCATGCCCTGGCACGGCCAGGCCTAGCCCGCGCCTGGGGGTGGTGTGGCCACCCCTGGCCCTCCTCCGTCTCGTATTCTGGCTCCGTGATTCTTCCGGAAAAATAGGCACTTTGGCTTTTGTCCCGTTCAATTCCGAGAATATTCATTTTCTGACTTTCCTGGAACCAAAAATAGCAAAAAACAGGCAGCTGACACTGTACCTCTTGTTAATTGGTTAGTCCAAGAAATCATATGAAAAGTACTCCAAAGTGTGGACAAAACACAATAAAGGAGATAAAACCAAGCATGGAACATAAAAAATTATAGATACATTTGCAATGTATCAGTGTGCATGAGCTTCTGTCTGGGGGCGGAATTTCCCCCGGATATCCCGTGGCTGGGGCAGAATTTTTCCCCAGCCGGATAATCCGGCCCTCCCCTAGGACCGGATAATCCGGTCCCCAGGAGAAGATGTCAAGGGCCAGCCTGCGCGAGCTTCTGTTCGTAGGCGGATTTTTGGCTGGATAATTCGAGTCTGGGGCGGAGTTTCCCAAGGCCGGATAATCCGGCCCTCACTTGGGCTGGATAATCCGGCCCCCAAAGGCTCCAACGGCTCAGTTGGGGAAGGGGGTATAAAAGCCCCCTCAACCCCTTCAGGCAGAACTCTTGATTCATTCGAAAAGTGTCAGATCCATTGCAAGAGCTCTCTCTCTCTCGATCTCCCACTTCAACCACCCGAAGGCTTCGATCTTTGGGGGGATTGAAGGAGGAGGCAATCTAGATCGTCATCACGAATCAAGCGCATCAACTCCTCTCCATGTATTTGGAGAAATCCCCGATCTAGTATTCTTGTTAATATCTAGATCTTGTGTTTTGTTATTGATAACTTGTTCTTGTGGCAGCTTGTTGTCATTACGGGAGCCTCCAATTTGGTTGTGGAGTTGTGCCCCGCTAGTTGTGTAAAGGTGACAGTTCCCGCCTTGAAGGGTTCCTATAGTGGAAAGGTGGATCAGGCCTTTGGTGGTGAGATCCATCGGAGAACAGGGTGAGGCCTATTGTGGCGTGGTGGTCTTAGTACCGCCCACCCCTCCAACACAGATGTACTTCCCTTAACAAGGAAGGAACCACGGTAAAACAAATCCTGTGTCTCCACGTACTTCACTACGGTTCACTCGTTCCTCTTTCCCACTCGCCTTTTACTCGCTAGTAGTTAGGTTTGCATATAGGGAAATTCTTCATAATAGTCTATCTAGAGAATTTACCTTTTGTGTCAAGCCTAAAATTGAAAAAGCATTAAAATCTGAAGTAGCACCTATTCACCCCCCCTCTAGGTGCCCATATGATCCATTTCAATTGGTATCAGAGCCCCGGCTCATATATTCGGGCTTAACCGCCTAAGAGAAGTATGGGTACCAAGGAGAATGGGAATGAGGCTGTGGACAAGGTCACAATGGATGACCTCAAGACGTTGGAAACAACCTTGTTGAAATCCTTTGAGACCAAGATGGAGGAGATGCAACAAATGATTGCTCGCCTCACATCATCCGTAGCCCCATCTCCATCCTCCTCTGAGGCTGCCACTCCCTCATCCAAGGATAAGGCTAACACCGGATCCAAGGAAGATGAAGTGGTAGGTGAAAAACATAATGGTTCCGCCTCCAAGAAGGGAAGTGGTAAGGAGGACTATAGTGAGGTTCATCACTTATATTCCCCCAACCCACCTATCCCTCATCATCATATAAACAATAGGGGTGATCCACCCAAGCTTACTACATCTTCATTTAATCAATGGCAATTCTTATTGAAGTCTCATGTATGCAGCTCTTCAATTGAACTTTGGAGGATTATCAAAGAGGGTCTTCATATTGGAGATCACACAAGAAGATAAGTTGTGGATAGCCAATTGAATGCAACGGCTCTCCACATGATTCAGCTCGGAGTGGGTCCCAAGTACATGCCCCACATTGAGCATCTCAACACAGCTAAAGAAGTGTGGGATGCTCTCACCGGTCTCTTTATTGGAAATGAAAGCATGAGAAGGAATAGGTATGATGCCCTTAGTAATGAAGCTGAAGGATTCAACATGTTGGATGGTGAAAACCATGAAGACATGTATAGAAGACTCAAGGGCATCGCAACAACATTTAGAAAGCATGGAGCCACTCACATTGATGATGCTTGGATAAAAAGGAAATACGTGAGTGCTCTAATGCCTTTTGAGCCAACGGAATTGAAGAGCTTGCAAGGTAGACACAACTACCATCAAATGACTTCCAATGAAGTCATGCAAGAAATGGCATCATTCAAGGTTGCAGCTAAGAACGCGGAAGATGCCCATGCCCAAGCCATTGGAATGCAAAAAGGGGTTAATGTTGCTCTAAAGGCAAATGTTGTTGAGCAAGATGAAGATGAAAAATGTTTCGAGGGTGTCTCCATGGACTGCCCCGAGGAAGTCAAGCGTGCTCATGGTGAGTACATGGCGTTCTACGCAAGGAACTTTTGGAAGGATCCAGCCAAGGCCAAGTCGGAACTCAAGCGCAAGAATTGGTCAAGTGGAAGAAGAGAAAATGGCCCAAAACTGAGAACTTGCTACAATTGTGGAGATAGGCTACACTTTGTGGCTGAGTGTCCATATCAAAATAGAGAAGACAATGGTGGCAGGCTCATCCTTAAAGAAAAATCCAAGGCACCTAAGAAAAAGCCATTTATCAAAAAGAATGGCCCTTACAAGAAGCAACCCAAGATTGTCTTGGTGGCACAAGAAGAATATTCCTCTGCAAGTGAAGATGAAGAGGATGAAGAGAGTTCTCGTGAGGTGGCTGCTATAGCCACCACATCGACTGCATCATCACTCTTCGACTCACCAAACGAAAATGTCATCAACAACAACGTCACTTGTCTTATGGCAAGAGGGTCTGAGGTATCATGTTCTAGTTCTTCATTTCCTAAGACTAACATAAATTTGGATATGGATGATCATACTAGTCTTAAGATGAAAGAAGAAGTTATTGCTTTGGACAACTTTTTCACTAACCTGCAAGGTGAGCACAAACTTCATTTTGATGCTCTTATGAGTCAACTTGCCCAAGCCGAAGATCTCATCAAAGAAAAGGGCGGAATTGAAAGAGAATATGCCTTAGAGATAGCTTCCTTGAAGAATGCCTTGGAACAAGAAGAGGAAGCTCGAGTATCCTTGGAAGAGAGACTTGAGTCAATTGAAGAGTCCCATGAAGAGGTTGTTGCTCAGCTCATCAAAGAACGTGACAACGCTCTTGCTAAGGTAAAGAAACAAAAAAGGGAAAAGATTGAATTTGGGGTTGCTCATGCTAGACTCTTGGAGAAGTTCAAGAAACTTGACATTGCTCACAAGGCTTTGGAGAGTGAACATTCTACTCTAAACGAGTCTCATGATCAGCTCCAAACTCAATTGGAGAAGCATGATATGCCCAGCACCTCCACACCTTCTTGTGGATAAGTTGAACTTACAAAGGGATCTCAACACAAAGGTAAAGAGGTTCTAGATGAGGTTCTTAGCAAGCAAAGAACAAACAATGGAAAAGAGGGTCTTTGTTATATTCCCAAGACAAAGAATAAGAACAACAACAACAAGAAGAAGAAGAATAAGAAGAGCAAAACTGCTCAACCAAAGTCTAGCACCACCACTAATGACAAGTCTAATTATGATGGTTTTGCAGGGGCTAACAATCCTAACTATGAGTTATATCGTGATTATTATGGTGATGTTTATGCTAGTTATGTAGGGCCTTATGATTGTTACATTCCTTGGTCTATTTGGGTCCCCAAGACCCTTATCACTAACATGAGAGGACCCATTGAAAAATGGGTACCTAAAACCAAGAAGTAACTTCCTTGCAGGGCTATGCTTTCGGTGGAACTAAATGGGTACTCGATAGCGGGTGCACAAGTCATATGACCGGAAGCAAGGAGATCATCACGGAGATGCGGCCAAATCATGATCATATAACCGTCTCCTACGGTGACAAGTCAAAATCTGAGGTATTGGGTCTCAGCAAAGTTGTGGTTGCTCACGATATCTCTCTCGTGGAGGTCATGCTTGTTGAGACCCTCGGTTACAATTTACTTTCAGTTTGCGCCCTTGGTAAGATGGGCTTTGCAGTTTTTATTGATGCTGATTTGGTGGTACTCTTGTGGAGCAAGTCTCTAAAAGTCGCTTTCGTAGGATATGTCAAAAATGACCTGTACGTGGTGGACTTTTCGGGGAAAAACACTGCAGGCCCGATGTGTCTTTTCGGAAAGGCTAACGCAGGTTGGTTATGGCATCTCCGACTAGCCCATGTCAATATGAGAACTTTGCAAAGTCTCCACAAGGGTGGCCACATCCTTGTACTAAAAGAAAATGTTTCCTTTGCCAAAGATCGTGTTTGCAGGGCTTGTGTTGAAAGGAAAATGCATGACTCTCCTCATCGAAGGAAGACTATTACTTCGTCAAAACGGATCTTGGAGCTCCTTCATGTGGACCTCTTTGGTCCTCCATCACATGCAAGCCTCAGTGGGAAGAAGTACTGCCTTATGATCGTTGATGATTAATCAAGATACACTTGGGTCTATTTCTTCAAGTTAAAGAGCGAGACTCAACAAACAGTCATCGATTTCGCCAACGAGGTTCAACATCAACATAATGTCCCCATTTTGGCAATAAGAAGTGATAATGGCTCTGAGTTCAAGAACTACACCTTAAATGAATTCCTAAGTGAAGAGGGGATAAGACATCAACCCCTCAACAAAATGGTGTTGCTGAGAGGAAGAACCGGACCCTAATGGATATGGCAAGGTCTATGCTAGCTGAATTCAAGTATCCATATAACTTCTGGGTTGAAGCAATCTCTACCGCTTGTCATTCATCCAACCGGCTATACCTCCGTAAAATCTTGGACAAGACTCCATATGAAATACCTACCGGTAACAAGCCAAACATTTCATACTTCCGAGTATTTGTTTGTAAGTGTTTTTTTCTTATCAAAGGCATTCATTTATCTAAATTTGAGTCTAAGGCTTTAGAAGGCATTTTTGTTGGTTATGGTGCCGAATCCCACACTTATAGAGTCTAGAATAAGATCTCCGGAACTGTTGTAGAATCTTGTAGTGTGGTGTTCGAGGAAAATGATGGCTCCCGTGCGGGGCAAGTTGATGTTTATGATGCAGATGTTGAAATACCCCAAGATGCCATAAGAAGAATGGGCGTGGAATTTTTCCGCCCCATTGAGGAACCCCTTGTGGCAGATCGGGAAGGACAATGCTCTATTCATGTAGAGCCCTCATCTACACAGACTCAACATACTCCAACCACGGGAGAACCTTCTACACCAACTCCACCAAATGCTGAAGGTCATCATGCTCTTGAATGCTCCAGGCCAGATTATTCGGTCGACACCGGATTATCTGGCCATCACTCCACTAACGACCATACTATTCATCATCTCGAAGAAACAACTGCAAGTCCCAGGCCGGATTTTCCGGCTGAGCCCAGATTATCTGGCCCCTCGCCAATTCAAGCAAGCTCCAAGTAACCTGGTGAAGATGTTTCAGGTTCTCCTAGGCCGGATTATCCGGCCTCACCCTAGGCCGGATTATCCGGCCCTGAAACTCCTGAAGTGCAGCAGGCTCCTGTTATGGGTGTTGATCCTCATCAAGGGCAAGGTTCATCATCGCCTACTCCTGCTAATCAAGCTACAGATCAAGGCCAAACCAAGGATTCCAATGAAGAATCAAATGATGAAGTTATTCCCCCAAGAGACAACAAGCTAATTGAACTTCGTCGCAAAGCTCGTGCCGATAGGAACCTTGAGTTAAGGGGTCACACTCTTGACAAAGTTGTAGGTGATCTTCGACGACGGGTTTCCACAAGAAGGGAGTTGGCAAGTTTTGGTGAGCATCAAGCTCAGATCTCAATGGTGGAACCCAAGAAAGTGTTTGAAGCTCTTGAAGATCCGGACTGGGTTATTGCTATGCATGAAGAGTTGAATAACTTTGAACGCCACAAGGTTTGGAAATTAGTAGAGAAGCCCAAGGATTGCCGCAATGTTATCGGCACTAAATGGATATTTAAAAACAAGCAAGATGAGAATGGCATTGTTGTGAGGAACAAGGCGAGACTCGTGGCACAAGGCTACTCCCAAGTTGAGGGCATTGACTTCGGCAAGACTTATGCTCCAGTGGCTCATCTTGAGTCCATTTGTATCCTTCTTCCTTATGCTGCTCATAATAATTTTAAATTACAGCAAATGGACGTTAAGAGTGCTTTTCTTAATGGTCCTCTACATGAGTTGGTATATGTAAAGCAACCCCCGGGCTTTGAGGATCCTAACTTTCCGAACCATGTCTACAAGCTCGATAAGGCACTCTATGGCCTTAAACAAGCCCCACGTGCGTGGTATGAGCACCTTAAAGAGCTCTTGTTAGACAGTGGCTTCGAAGTTGGGCAAATCGATCCCACTCTTTTTACTAAGAAGGTTAAGGGGGAGCTCTTCGTATGCCAACTATATGTAGACGACATTATCTTTGGCTCTACTAATAAAGCTTTTAATGATGAATTTTCAAAGCTTATGACTGATAGGTTTGAAATGTCTATGATGGGGGAGTTACGGTTCTTTCCTGGATTCGAAATCAAGCAACTTAGAGAAGGAACCTTCATCAATCAAGCAAAATACATCCAAGACATGCTCAAGAGATTCAAGATGACAGATCTTAATGGCATTGCCACTCCGATGCAAACAAAATGTCACCTTGAACTCAATCCTCACGGTAAAGATGTGGACCAAAAGGTATATCGGTCCATGATCGGCTCTCTTCTTTACCTCTGCGCATCTAGACCCGATATTGTGTTGAGTGTGGGTGTGTGTGCAAGGTATCAAGCAGCTCCTAAAGAAATCCACTTAGTGGCGGTCAAGAGGATCTTCCAATATTTGGTTCATTCCCCTAACTTTGGTCTATGGTATCCCAAGAGCTCCAATTTCTCTCTATGTGGTTATACTGATTCAGATTGGGCTGGTGATAAGGATGATCGGAAATCAACTTCTAGAGCTTGTCAGTGTCAACACCCGGATTTTTAATCCCAGATGCCTGTTATGCCATACCTCGCAATCCTAGGATTACCATTTTTGTGAGACATAACAGATTGGATATCACAGTACATCATCCATTACAAACCATAATAAGGTCTTACAACAAAATAAAGGATCTCATGATCCAGTCTTAGTACAATCAAGTAGCGGAATAAGTAGCATAGCGGTGGGGTCCATCTTCAGAGTCACAGGCAATGCTGACGATGGGAGATGATCCTAGTTATCATAGCTGTCCTGCTGTCCTTCATCTTGGTAATCTCCTTCATAGTCTGGCCATGAGAATAGCTAGTGACAAAAGCCATGAGTACTCTTTAAGTACTCGCAAACTACCACTAACAAGTAAGATAGTTCTAGTAGGAATGCTAAACTCTAAGTTTAACTATAAAGTTAAGTTTGAAACCTAAGCTGAGTTCAGAAACAAAAAAAGATAAAAGAAGTTTGAAAACACCTAAGTGGGAACTTAATTATAATAGTCACAACTCTGTTGTGGTCAAGTCATGTCACAATTCATTTCATAAGTTGTTTTGGAAACATCTGACAACAGAACAGTATGGCGATCAATCGTCCCATAACATGACACGGCTATTCGAATAGTTTGACACTCTGAGGTAGTACACTTTCACCACAAGATTGATACATCTGTGGGGATAACCCTGAATCATCATACTTAGTATGCAGATAATCAAACATAACCTTTCCTTTACACACCCTAGTATAAGCACCTCTCCTATGAGCATGGCCTCCCAACCATGACCATCTGTCATCTTGGGCACTGCATAGGTGGACAACATTGAGACGTAGCCTCCACTCAAACCTCTCCCGCGAGGGAACTAATACTAATGCATATAAACTTCCGGCTAAGCCTTACCCAATTTAGGTATTGTGGTTGTACGATAAAAAATTGGAATGGTATCGCATCCGAACCCAACCATCAGTTTTATCAGAGGGCTAAGGCTCATGCCTCAACATTTTCATCATAGTAAACCATTTGTGTTTCTCAACACATGTCAAAACATCTCAATAGAATGACTCATTATTCCAAGGTTTTCATAATTCATTTTCACCAAGTATTCCCATCTAAAGTGATCTAGTTTTTGGTTTAGATCTAAACTACTAGGTTAAGAGTGTTCACTAAGGTGGGATGCTAAGATCAATCTCATGCCATGGAGTGACATCTAAGCCTAACTAGATAGGTCAAGTTTTATACTCTTTATGCTACCTTTAAACAAGTAAAGGACTTTAGTAAAGTAAAGAAAAGTAAAGCTTGGAAATAAAACTTAGGGTAGGTATAAGTCAAAGTGGTATAACCAAAGCATGCCTAATGCCTTTGCTTAGGTTATCTAGATTGCAAGGGTTAGCTTGCATTGTTAATGATGGCTTGCTAGTATAATACTTGTAAGTGTTAGCTTGCCAACAATAGCTTGCCTTGGTTGGTGCGGTGGTTGAAGTTTTCTTCCTCCTCCTCTTGGTAGAACTCCTCCTCCTCAAAAGCTTGGTCGGTACTATCGTCTATAAATACATACGGGGTACACAATCACCAAACCATGCTTAACTAGTCTACTTAGCACACTAAGGCACACAATTGATGGTCTAGTATCATCACAAACATCACAAGATTTAATTAACTAGCTTTATTCTTTTTATTTAAGAAAAGTAATTTCTACTCATTGAAATTAACTAAGATTTAATATTCTCCAATTAAAATATGGGATCATATGGACACATGTCATCACCACATATTCTAACATATGGGAATGCGATTTAAATGTTGGATCACATTTTAATAAGTCTAAGTTTAATATTTAATGATTTAAAGTGACTAGAAATGCCTATATAGCATGATTTTGGTACTACTCCAAAGTCACTGCATGCAAACCTTAATATTATTACGTATTTAGATAGGCATGGTTAAATGTGATTTTTGAGAGTTGGAACCAACTAAAAAGCTATTATGGTTGATTTTATAAAAATGTTTGAATGTCCAAACGATTCTGTCTTGTTATTTTTACTAGGAGAGGTCTCTCACTCTAAATGAATTAAATCCAACGGGCTTGGATAGATCTTTTCAGTACCTTTCCAACAAAATTGGAATCACTCAATTTGGTTTAGTAAATCTTCCTAAATTGATTTTTAAACTAAGGGACAGAAATGGTTTTAAGTCTAAATAGAAAAACACCTATTTGAATTTGTGGGCTAGCGCGGGAAATGAAATGCGTCAGCCCAGTGATGCTCACCGGCACAGAGGGCGGCTGACAGGTTGGTCCTGCTTGTCAGCGAAACTTAAAACCCGAAACGGTATCTAGCGATCTGGGCCACACGATTATAACGCGGATCAACGGCTCACAGTCATCGTCGACGACGGACTCGTCACCGGCGAGACCGAACCCTAAACGGACAGTGGGGGTCTACTGGGGCATACCAGGGCTCCAGCTAGTGCGGCAAGGCGGGCGATCGAACTGGACAGCGACGGCGGACTCAGGCGAGGTCACGGCAGGGGCTGCGGTGGACGGAATTGACGGTAGCGTCTCCTCCTCTGCAGCGGGCTCCTCCAGTGCAATTTCGGCAAACTACGGCTCGAGCGGCTCCGGCGAGAGAGGCGAAAGGTTTAGGGGAGAGAGAGGAGTGGAATGGTGTGAGGAATTCGTGCTAGGGAGGCCTCTTATATAGGCGCGACGGTGAGACTGAGAGGTGTGGGCAGGCGTCTCCGGCGAGGGTGTTATAGGGGGCTATCAGCGTGGGTGAGGTAGGCAGATGGTGGGCGGTTCCCTGGCAGTGCTCTACGGTGTAATGGCGCGGCTAGGGGCGGTGGCATATGGTCGGGAGTGTTGCGCGCTCTGGGAGACAGAGGTGGTGCTCGACGGCGTGCAGGGCGACTGTGGGTCGCGCGGTGGTGCACGGCCGTGTCTGGCAGGTAGCTGGGTTCAAGGCGGAGCGGCGTGCGCGGTATGGGGTCGAGGGGCGGTCTGCTACGTGCTGGCGGCGATCGTGCTCTGGCGTGCTCTGGCGAGCTCGCAGAGAGAAAGGGTGGCGACGCTGGGGAGTGGTCCAGGGGCTGGGGTTGATCGAGGGGTGGAACGTGGGCGGCGGTAGGGTTGGGCGGAGCTAGGGGACGTGCTGGTTTGGCGCGACGCGATCCCTGGCGTTTTGCCTGCTTCTGGCCGACGGTGACCACAAAGTGGCAGTGCTCCACTGCTGCTGCGGCTAAGGGGGGGCTAGTTGGGGGTTTGGTTGGACTCAGGGGGACAGAGGAGAGCAGAGAGGGTGCAAATGGGGACATGGGTTTAACTAGGAGCAGTGTTAGTTAGGCAGTTTTATTTCTGTCTGCCACCTGTTTGATCAAATGGCCGCAAGAACAAAATGTTTGAATTTTGGGCTAATTTTTGGTGGAGTGATGTATCTTATGCTTGAGCTTCTAGGTGTGCTTGGGTTTTAAAATTGGAGTTCATTTGAGTGGTTTTTGAATAAGTGTGATCTATACATATGAACTACATTCAATTTTCAAATGTCATTTAAATTTAGTGTTTGAAAGTTTTTGGGATGAAACAAAGTGGGCCTTGGCACATCACTACTTGTACTAGCAAGGGGTGCAAAGAACCATAATTTTTTCTGTTAAGTTTTGAGTTCTAGGAATAGCCAAAGTAGGCTAGGTGATTAAAATGGCACAAATGACCCTTTCCTTATTTTATTTATTTTGATTTGTTTTTCTTTGGGATTTGTTTGGGAATGATCTAGATGAGGTTTAATTCACCTTAGAATCATTTTACAACCAATGGATCACTCAAACATGGCAATTCAAAACAACTCCTAATTTAAATGCACACACATATGAATGCTCAATCATTTTAAATGGAAAAAGGTTTTGTTAACCCTAAATTGGGTAGATTTGATCTTGATTAACCTTGGATTAAGTTTTGGGATGTTACAAACCTTCCTCCCTTAAAAAAATCTCGTCCCGAGATTTAAGAAAGGAAACTAGGAACCAAAGAGATCGGGGAACTCAGTCCTAATGTAATCTTCTCGCTCCCAAGTGGCTTCCTCTTCGGTATGGTTGCTCCATTGAATCTTTGAGAAACTTGATACTCCTGATCCTGGTGGTTCTGTAGGCTTCCTCCAGGATACGGATGGGCACTTCACGATATGTCAGGTCCTTGTTGATATCAACAGCTCGGTGATCGATATTCTTGAAAACTTCGGTCTTCTCTAGCACTTCTAAGCATTTGCGAAGTAACGAGATATGGAACACATTGTGGATGGTAGACATCTGTTCAGGCAGTTCCAATTGATAAGATACTTCTCCTCAGAAATTTAGAACCTTGAAAGGCCCGATATATCTGGGGGCTAACTTTCCTTTCAGACTAAAATGTTGGGTTCCTTTTAATGGTGAAACCTTGAGATATACAAAATCTCCGACATTGAAAGTCAGGTCTCTCCTTCTCTTGTCAGCATAACTCTTCTGTTTGGATTGGGCGGTCTTGAGGTGCTCACGGACTTTGTGAACCTTCTCTTCGGCTTCTTGGAGAATGTCGGGTCCAAAGATCTAACTCTCTCCTACTTGCGACCAATTCAAAGGGGTGCGACACTTTCTTCCATATAGGAACTCAAATGGTGCCATTTGCAAACTAGCTTGATAAATGTTGTTATATGAGAATTCTGCGAAAGGCAGGCAGTCTTCCCATTTTGATCCATACTCTAACACACAAGCTCTCAACATATCTTCTAAGATTTGGTTGACTCTTTCAGTCATCCATCCGTTTATGGTGATAAGTCTTGAAGTTCAACTTGGTTCCTAATCCTTCTTGGACTTTCTGCCAAAATCTCGAGGTAAATTGGGTTCCTCGATCTGATACTATGGTCTTGGGGGTTCCATGCAGACTAACAATCCTAGCAATATACAACTCTGCTAGCTTTGAACTTTGGTAGGTTGTCTTGACAGGTATAAAATGAGCTACCTTGGACAGCCTATCAACGATGACCCAGATTGAGTCGTTTCCCCTACTCGAAGTAGGCAAACCAGTGATAAAGTCCATTCCGACGGAATCCCATTTCCATTCCGGAATCTGCAATGGTTGCAACAGTCCTGCGGGTCTTTGATGCTCTGCTTTGACTCTTTGACAGATGTCACACTTGGCGATGTAGCTTCCGATTTCTCTCTTCATCTTGTGCCACCAAAATTGCTCCTTCAAATCTTGATACATCTTTGTTCCTCCAGGGTGGATAGAATAAAGAGTATCATGAGCTTCCTGCATGATAACTTGCTTCAGCTCCGAATCTGCTGGCACACAGATACGGCCTTTGTACCACAAAACTCCTTCTTCATCTTCAGTGAATCCAGGTACCTTTCCCCTACCAATACGACGTTTGATTCCATCGATACTTTCATTTCCCTTCTAGGCTTCCTTGATTTGGTTAATCAAAGTGGGTTGAAGTTCAATGCTAGCTAGAAATCCTTTGCTAACTAGCTCAGTCCTGAACTGCTCCAACTCCTCATACAAACTTGGTTGCTTCTCCTTGATCATGGTGTTTAGCCTACAAGGCAATCTGCTAAGAGCATCCGCTACCACATTGGCTTTGCCGGGGTGATAGTGAATGTCAAGGTCATAATCCTTGATTAACTCTATCCATCTCCTTTGCCTCGTATTCAGCTCCTTCTGAGTGAAAATATACTTTAAGCTTTTGTGATCTGAGTAAATCTCACAACGATTACCCATCAGATAATGACGCCATGTCTTCAATGCCAAAACTACGGCTGCTAACTCAAGATCATGGGTCGGATAGTTCTGCTCATGCCGCTTCAGTTGTCGAGACAGATAAGCGATGACTTTTCCTTCTTGCATCAACACACATCCGAGACCAATCTTGGATGCATCACAATACACATCAAATGGCTTCTTGATATCTGGCATGATCAATATTGGGGCTGAAATCAATCTCTTCTTCAGCTCTTGGAAATTGGCTTCACATTTGTCGATCCATTCAAACTTCTTGTCCTTCTTCATCAATTGGGTCATGGGTCTGGCGATACTAGAGAATCCTTCTATGAACTTGCGGTAATATCCCGCTAATCCGAGAAATGCATGGACTTGGGTTTGAGTGGTTGGGGCTTCCCATGCTTCGACATCTCTGATTTTGGTGGGATCAATAGAGACTCCTCCGGCAGACACAATATGTCCTAGGAATCCTACTTCTTCCAGCCAAAACTCACATTTGCTAAACTTGGCATACAGCCGATGCTCTCTCAGGGTTTCAAGGATGATTCTCAGATGTTGCTCATGCTCTTCTTCTGACTTGGAGTAGATAAGGATATCGTCGATAAACACAACGACAAACTTATCTAGGAATTTCATAAAGATCTTATTCATGAGATTCATGAAATAAGCAGGGGCATTGGTTAATCCAAAAGACATATCCGTATACTCGTATAAACCATAGCGAGTAGTAAAGCCGGACTTCGGAATATCCGTTGCACGAATCTTAAGTTGGTGATAACCAATCCTAAGATCAATCTTTGAGAATACCTGGGCACCAGTCAATTGATCAAACAGATCTTCTATCTTTGGCAAAGGATACTTGTTTTTGATGGTGACATCATTCAGCTTCCTGTAATCGGTGCATAGACGGTTGCCTCCATCTTTCTTGTCGACGAATAACACTGGTGATCTCCATGGTGATGCGATTGGTTGAATCAAGACTATTGCCAACATAGCATCCAACTGCTTCTTCAATTCCACTAACTCTGAGGGTTTCATGCTATAGGGTCTCTGGGCTATAGGTCCGGTGCAAGGGATTAATTCAATAATGAACTCAATATCCCGACCCGAGGGCATACCGGGCAATTCATCTGGGAATACGTCAGGTATTCACAGACTACTCTGACTTGGTCAATGGTGGGTAGGGCTAGACTCTTGTTGCACTTGAATTGACGGGGTAAGGTTTCAGATATATGCTCTACTGTTACTCCAGAGCTACTAGTCATGGTGATGGCTTTCTTGGCACAGTTTATCAGTCCTTTATGCTTTGACATCCAATCCATTCCTAGTACTACTTACAAACCTTTGGTTCCAAGTACTATTAGATTAGCATAAAAATCTATTCCATGTATTCTGATAGGCACAGCTTTGCAAATTTTTCTAGCTTTTGTAGTTGAACCGGGGATTTGAACTATCATGACATGCTTCAAGTTGGTTGGGTGGATCTTACTAGTGCATGCAAATTCTTCGGTGACAAATGAGTGCGATGCTCCAGAATCAAACAACACTCTTGCTAAAATTGAGTTGACAAAAAACATACCCAGCACTACATCTGGCGCTTCTTGGGCTTCTTCGGCGTTCATGTGGAAGAGACGGCCATTGCGGTTGTGAGGGTTCCCTGGGGCGAATCTTCTTCCTGGTTGAACAGGACGCTGCTGTTGAGATGGGGCATTCACATTGGCAGTGGCGGCAATCTTCTTGGGACACTCATTGGAATAGTGACCCTTCACTCCACACTCGAAACAAGTGATCTGAGACTTGTCTTTAGCTGCGACAGGCACGACATTGCTTCCAGTTCTGGGTGCAGTGTTGTTGTTGTTGTTTCTCTTGGGAGGTGCATGGTTGAAATTGCTGGTGTTGCCAGAGTGATTGTTGTTTCCTCCAGACTTCACATTTCCTCCTCTACGGTTGGGGTAGCTTCGGCGAGACATTGGGGGTCGGTTATTCCTTGGTGCATATCCTGGTGAGGGGTTGGGACGGTACTTCTGGTGACTGTTGGATCCAGCTTGATGCATCATACGACGTTTGCGGTTGTCATTTGCCTGGTTAATCTTCCCTTCCATCTGAATTGCAGAGTCGACTAACTCTTCGAGGTCCTGGAAACGGATGTTGACGAGGACAGTCTGCATCTCATCATGCAGTCCGTTCAAGAATCTCTCCTTCTTCTTGGCCTCCGTGTTGATCTCATCAGGTGCATACCTGGCAAGGAATAGGATCTGTCACGGTACTCCACTACAGTCATTCTGCCTTGCTTCAAATCTCTGAATTCATCCCTCATTCGGGTGACTAGACCCTACGGCACGTGGGTGCGGCTAAACTTGATTTTGAAGGTTTCCCATGTCATCACTTGACCATGGTTCATTGTGCGGATACTGTTCCACCATGCTCTTGCATCTCCTGCCAAATAGTGGGTGGCAAAGAGAACTTTCTCATTGGCATCTACTCCAGCTACTTCTAGGTTGTTCTCTATTGTCTGCAACCAGTCATCAACATCCAGTGGGTTCTCTGAAGTACTAAAGATTGGGGGATTGGTATTCTGGAAGTTTTTCAGCTGGGATCCTTGATAATCCTGATTTCCATAGTTCTGGTTGTTGTGAGCCATCTGGGCGATCTGCTGTAGTGTAGCTAAATTAGCTTGGCACTCTGCCCTGCTTGCTTCCCTATCTACGATGAGAGTCTGCAGAATCTGCAGCATTGGGTCTTGCGATGAGCTACTCCCTCCTTGGTTTCCACGAGTCATCTGAAGATTGAGGTAGCTAAAGGGGTAAGAGGGAAAGTTCTATGGTTCATGGTTTTGATTTCAAAGTTAAAACTTTGAGTTTGACTCAGGTTTTTGCAACTAACTTCTTTTCATTCATTCAAGCAAAGCACACGATACAAACACACACCACAACATCAAAGGAAAACAGATGGTTTTAAGAACCATTCTGCAAGCTACGATACAATGGGAACGATACTCCTCATGCTACGACAGTGCTCTAGTGCATCTACTCATCATCGATGAAGTCGGAGTCATCATCGTCGGTGTAGAAGTCCACGACATCTTCCTCTAGAAAATCATCATCATTGCTGAGGTAGGAGTCAATATCTGCTTGGATATCTTCACCTTCCTCTTCTTCTTCCTTTACGGCAAGCTGAGCTTCTTGCTCCTTGATGGTCTTCTCGAGGTCGTACACCTTCTTGCGAAGACGGTCGATGGTGTGATCCTTCTTGGCGCATTGACGGCGCAAAGACTGACGATCCTGGACTAGCAGTGAGAAAGTCTGGGCCTTCTGGGCAGCAATAGCGAGGTTGTGGTTGGCTAGCTCTCTTGCATTGTCTAACTCCTTCTGGCGGTCGTACAACAGGAAGTCGAGGTTCTCCACTTGGCGCTTCAGTATTGGGTGACTTGGCATCTCTAGCGGCATTCCCATGGAATCATGCCTTGCATAGTGAACAAAGCGTGTTCCCTGGATGAGGTTGACACTGAGGGCACATAGACGTGCGAGGTTCTCCACTTGGCGCTTCAGTATTGGATAATCCATCTAGCCAGTTGTTCTCTCTCACCGAGAACTGAATCCTCCTAGATACTAGTGCTTCTATCTTGCCTCGAAGATCAGCAGTCACTAGCCATTGCAAATCTCCTCCTAGTGGACTCGAAAGTTGAGCTCCATGGAATTCCGGATGAGGACGCTCCAAGAACTCAGATAATGCATCCAAGTCCCTCTCGAAGATCAGTTGGCCTCCGTTGCCCAACTGGTAGAACTTGCTGTATTGAGCCTCCATCTATAAAAATTTAGGATGAGGAAGTTAGTGAAGTGATCAAGTGTGTCAAAGTTTTATATATTAATGTAAAATTTTGGAGGAACATGAATTTTTGAGAGAGAATGAATTCCCAAGGGTAAGAGAGGAAATAGTTTTCATAAGTACTCACTTTGGTTTTGAAACTAAGTTTTTGTTCGGATGTCCATTCTAACTAGGGTCTCCTATGGTCAGGATGGCTCTGATACCAAATTGTCAACACCCGGATTTTTAATCCCAGATGCCTGTTATGCCATACCTCGCAATCCTAGGATTACCATTTTTGCGAGACATAACAGATTGGATATCACAGTACATCATCCATTACAAACCATAATAAGGTCTTACAACAAAATAAAGGATCTCATGATCCAGTCTTAGTACAATAAAGTAGCGGAATAAATAGCGTAGCAGTGGGGTCCATCTTCAGAGTCACAGGCAATGCTGACGATGGGAGATGATCCTAGTTATCATAGCCGTCCTGCCGTCCTTCATCTTGGTAATCTCCTTCATAGTCTGGCCATGAGAATAGTGATGACCCACAAGTATAGGGGGTGTATCGCAGTATTTTCGAGGGAAGTGAAACCCAATTTATTGATTCGACACAAGGGGAGCCAAAGAATATTTATAAGCCTTAACAACTGAGTTGTCAATTCAGCCGCACCTGAAAACAATCTTGCTCACAGCAGTTTATCAGTAGCAACAGTTTTGTAGTAGGAATAGCAAAGTAATAGCAGTAGTAAAGTAAAGACAACAGTAACAATAGAAGTGAACAGTGGGATTCGAATGCGGTAGGCATAGGGATGGATGGACGGGCGTTGCATGGACAAGACATTCCACATAGCAATCATAACATAGGGCAATTGCAGATAAATAAGATAAAGCATCCAAGTAATAGATAATCCTAGGCATGTGTTCCATATATAGTCATACGTGCTCGCAATGAGAACTTGCACAACATCTTTTGTCCTGCCAGCCCGTTTGCAGCGGGGCCTCAAGGAACTCTTGGCAATTAAGGTGCTCCTTTAATAGAGCACCGGAGTAAAGCATTAACACTCCATGAACACATGTGATCCTCACATCAAAGCCATTCCTCCGGTTATCCGGTTTACATCGCCGGGGCCATTGGTTCCGGACAACAACGTGTGTATACAACTTGTAAATAAGACCAACAACAATACTATCATAATGAATCAATAACATGTTCAGATCTAAAATCATAGCACTCGGGCCCTAGTGACAAGCATTAAGCACAACAAGTCGCAACAAAGTCATAAAGCACAAATAGAAGATACTAGGCACCATGCCCTAACAATCTCATGCCATTACATGAACGATCTCATCCAATCCCTACCATACCCATAGCCTAAAGCGGGGGATTACTCACTCATAGATGGGGGAAACATGGATGGTCAATGGAGAAGCGATGGTGATGATGATGGCGATGATCTCCTCCACTTCCCTGTCCCGACAGGGTGCCAGAACGGAGTTTCTGGTGCTGTTTCGTGGAATCCGGTGGTGGCGGCGGAGCGGAACTCCTTCTAGAAAAACGTCGACCCCCCCTTGAGTTTTTAGGTCAGAAGGCATCTTATAGGAGAAGAGGGAGACCGAGGGGGTGCCTGGGGCGGCTAGACCACCCCCTAGCGCGGCCAGGTGGTGTGGCTGGGCCCCAGCCCCACTCCATCTCATATTCTGGCTCCGGGAGTCTTCTGGTGAAATAGGATTTTTGGCTTTTGTCCCATCCAATTCCGAGAATATTCATTTTCTGACTTTCCTGGAACCAAAAAGAGCAGAAATCAGGCAACTGGCACTGTGGCTCTTGTTAATAGGTTAGTCCAAGAAATCATATGGAAAGTACTCCAAAGTGTGGACAAAACATAAGAAAGTAGATAAAACCAAGCATGGAACATCAAAAATTATAGATACATTTGCAATGTATCAACATCCCCAAGCTTAACTCGTGCTCGTCCTCGAGTAGGTAAGTGATAAAAAGAAAGAATAATTTTTGAGGTGACATGCACCATCATAAACTTGATCAAAGTATTTGTAAAAGATTCAAAGCTGGGATCATAGTACTTCAATTATAACATGAAAGACAAAGTTCTAGCAATAAGACAAAGAAACTATGATGCAACATGAAAATGCACAAACAAAAGATTCATGAATAACAATGCTTTGCAAGACGTTTGTTTGTTTCACATAAAGAAAACATAGCATAATAGTATTCAGCTTGTCCCTCATAGAGTAGCAAATATAAATGCATATGACACCTTCAAAGTTCATAAGAGTGACTAGATACAAATAGTTTAAAACAAGCAATATCAAGGTATGCATCAATGAACTAGTCTTGGGACAATGCACATAGAACTAAGAATGACCACTATGCTCTCAAAGTAGGTGCATAAAGGTAGAAGGTGGAGACTCAATATATAAGTGGAAGAAAGGCCTTCATAGAAGGAAGCAGGGATTCAAGTCTCATAAAGAGCTTCCAAAAATTATGGTACTTATAGCTTTCAGCTCTCATTGCCCCTATCATAAGCATCTTGAAGTGATTAAGGTTAAAGTGAACAAACTATGGTGTACATGCTTAACGAAGTATAAGTTAGAAATCTCATGTCCCTTGAATACGAGGGCCACTCCTCATGCTACTCAAGTTTAGTCACCGGTAAGTTCTTGTCATTGTAAGTACATGTGTATCATAGAGAACCGCTAACGGGGTACCCCTTGCCCAATGATACGGAAAAATCCCCATATCAAAATGACAAGGCAAGCAGACAACGAGCATCTCAGCAATCTTCTTATTTACCATGGGAATATGGTGCTTTTTTCTCTCTTTCCTCTTTTCATAATCTCTTTTTTCCTTTTCTCTTTTTTCTCAATATATAGGACTCTTTTTTTTATAAGAAGAATGCTTCATAGACAGCTCATTATGGTTACGCTGCAGGTTTCCACCATGTCAGCATGGATTAGACCAGCGGCCCAGGTGTTTCTCTAACACATATACATAACTCCATGGACTTACAAGATCCCCTTTCATTTCACACCGACGACATCCATAGACAAAAGAGCATGATATCAACTAGGTACAAAGTACCTGTGCAATGTTGAAAGTGTTCCCCATGAAAGCATGGTTCTGTTAATCCCCAACAAATAAATGCAAACATATACAACATAGACAACACAATGGTTCAAGTTTATTAAGAGCAAGAAAAGTAAAGTGTGCCATCAAGTTCGTGAGAGCTTTAATCACTAGTTTTCTCATAACAAGTTTAATTCGGAAGGTAAACAAAAGCATGAATATACTTGGAATAGCATAAGCTAGTAGGTAGGTATGGTGGACTCTTTGGAATAACTTGGTTTAGGGAGTTGGATGCATGAGTGGAACTCATACTTGGTTGTGGAGGCTAGCAAAAGACTGGGAGCGACAAACTAAGAGAGCAATAATGGCCATAATCATGCAGAGCGACAAAACATCATTGATCAAAGCATAAAGTTATACTACAAGTTGAAAACTAAAGGATCATAAAGGCTATGGTGACTTGAGATAGTCATAACATGGTGTGAGCATGCACCAAGTCAACCCAAATAAAGCATCAAAGGAGAATACCACTATACTATGCTTTAATATGCTAAAACAACGCATGATTCATCCAAGGCACATTAAGCAATCTCAATTGTTTATAACAAGTCATGCTACAACAAAGAATACTAAGCATAAAGCCAAAACAATATCAAGCATGGCATGAGAAAGCATAGGCCACAGTCAAAAACAAGCTCTTTTTACCACATAAGCATGAACTTTTCCTACTCTTTTCCAAACCAAACCAAACTATTTGAAAACCAATGTATGAACGGGGGGGGGGGGTCCAACCAATTTATTCAGAAAACTAAGCAAACCAAGCAAACAAAAACCAAAACGAAAAGCGAAAAAGAAGACGCTCCAAGAACAACACAACTGTGCATGAAACAATAAAAATGAAGTGTTTGGCAGAAACCTGAGATTTTTATTGATGAAGAAGGGGATGCCTTGGGCATCCCCAAGCTTTGACGCTTGTACCTCTTGGATATTTCTTGGGGTGACACGGATGGCATCCCCAAGCTTGAGCTTTAGTCCATTCTTCATCTCATTACATCATTCCTTTCATACACCTGAATTTTTTCCTTCATACAAAACTTCACACAATCTTTATTAGCAACATTAGTGCACTCAAGATAATAAGTCTTTAGGTTCAGTTCTAACACCAATAAAACTTCAACTAAAACACTAACTACTGTAGCACTTCCCTCAAAAAGCTCAATTCCCCAAAAGAACTCAAAAAGGAACCAACAAGAAGCAAATGCGGAAAATGGCAGAAATCTGTCAAAACAGACCAGCAGGTAAAGACGAATTTTTTCGAAGACCTTATGTTGCACAAAAATTCACGCCTCAAAAGGACATACAAAGATTTTACACGAATTTTTACGGTGAAGCACAGAAATCTGTTTCGGGACAGCAACTTTCCCAATTATTACTTCTCTCTCATTAGAGGTTACTCTTGGCACAAAAAGCAAATAAAAAGGATAAGGAGCGGTTATTACTGTAGTAATAACTTCCAAGACTCATCTAAAACTTTTGGGTTATTTCCCAATAAGTACTTTTCTTTAACGCCTTTAAGTTAGGCATGAGCAAAAACTAAAATGGATAGATTAGAAGTAAGCAGAGATAATCATGGTGAAAACATTGTTTTGTTCAATGAAATCCTTTTGTTAACAAGGTTGATCAGGTCTTGTTACCAAAACAATTTCATATGAGACAAAACTTTGTATTCCACTAATGATTATGTTACCTCAACCTTGATAGCAATGGTCCAATCATAATAGTTTCAAATTTTTCTCTTGGCATGGGACAATATATTTCTCCAACTTGAATGTACTCAACATGTTCAACTGAATTCAAAACCATAAGTCCTATCAATCTTCTTGGAGAAATAGACAGTATGTTCCTTGTCATTAACACTGAAGGTCACCTTCCCTTGATTACAATTAATAACAGCTCCTGCAGTATTTAAGAAAAGGTCTCCCAAGAATAATAGACATATTATCATCTTCAGGCATGATAGTTTGAGAGGATGCTCACATAAGAAATATAGGTTGAAGTAAAAGAGAGCATCAATAAGCAAATTCAAAACACATTTAAGTCTAACCCACTTCCTATGCATAGGAATCGTGTACGCAAATAAATTCGCAAAGAACAAAGTGAAAGGCATAGGAAGATAAAACAAAATTAACTTAAAAACTTTCAGCACAGAGAGATGTGTTTCAATACCATGAAAACTTCTACAACCATATTTTCCTCTCTCATAATAATTTTCAGTAGCCTCATGAATAAACTCAACAATATAACTATCACATAAAGCATGCTTTTCATGATCTACAAGCACTAGAGCTTTATTATAAACATCTCAAAAGAATCCTGAGGAACATAACATTCATCCTTCTTTAGTAAGCATGGGGGACAATCAAATAATGTAAGGGATAAAGAATTACTCTCATTAGAAGGTAGGCATGGGTAGCTAATCCATTCTTCCTCCTTTTGTTCATCACTCTCCTCCTCTTTTTCATCTAATGAGATTTCAGGTTCATCAATTTCTTCTTCCATAGGATCCTGCAAGGCATTAGTCTCTTCCATTTGTGGAAAGCATCTATTAATATATTTAAGAATATAGCCATTTTCTTCCTTGTAATTATCAAAGCAAAATTTAAGTATATCATAAACCTCATGTTTATAAGGTGAATCATCAATATTTTCAAGCAAACTAGCAAGTTCAAATGCACCCTTCCAAGCAATAAATTCCTCAATTTGTTCCACATCATAAAAGTCATAATTCCCTTTAACATAAGAAGATATGGTAACATTATCATTATACTCACATTGAAAAGGGAGGTGTTTGTACCTCCTACAGCAACAAGATTTATCAAAGCAATAAGTAACATTATAAGTAGAGCACACGTTTCTAGCAATGGTATACAATTTATCAATTTGTTCCCATAAGTGTTTCCCTTTTTGTGACAAGCGGTGTTCCTTATAATAATATTTTTGATCTTCCGTGAACCCACCTTGCCAATAAGATTCAGTTTCAAAGAAACCAACCATTTACCACAAGCATGATAAAGCAAGACAATAACAGACCAACAAAAATAACAACTAGAGTAGGAACTAATTTTTGCTTTGATAATAGCAGTAGTAACGTAAAGACAACAGTAACAATAGCAGTGAACAGTGGGATTCGAGTGTGGTAGGCATAGGGATGGATGGACGGGCGTTGCATGGACAAGACAATTCACATAGCAATCAGAACATAGGGCAATTGCAGATAAATAAGATAAAGCATCCAAGTACTAGATAATCCTAGGCATGTGTTCCATATATAGTCATACGTGCTCGCAATGAGAACTTGCACAACATCTTTTGTCCTGCCAGCCCGTTTGCAGCGGGGCCTCAAGGGAACTACTGGAAATTAAGGTGCTTCTTTTAATAGAGCACCGGAGCAAAGCATTAACACTCCGTGAACACATGTGATCCTCACATCACAGCCATTCCCTCCGGTTATCCCAATTTCTGTCACTTCGAGGCCATTGGTTCTGGACAACAACATGTGTATACAACTTGTAGATAAGACCAAAAACAATACTATCATAATGAATCAATAACATGTTCAGATCTAAAATCATGGCACTTGGGCGCTAGTGACAATCATTAAGCACAACAAGTCGCAACAAAGTCATAAAGCACTAATAGAAGATACTAGGCACCATGCCCTAACAATCTGATGCCATTACATGAATGATCTCATCCAATCCCTACCATCCCTATAGCCTACAGCGGGGGATTACTCACTCATAGATGGGGGAAACATGGATGGTCGATGGAGAAGCGATGGTGATGATGATGGCGATGATCTCTTCCACTTCCCCGTCCCGGCAGGGTGCCATAATAGAGTTTCTGGTGCTGTTTCGTGGAATCTGGTGGTGGCGACGGAGCGGAACTCCTTCTAGAAAAATGTCGAACCCCCCCCTGAGTTTTTAGGTCAGAAGGGATCTTATAGGCAAAGAAGGAGACCAAGGGGGTGCCTAGGGCGGCCAGACCACCCCCTGGTGCGGCCAGGCCTAGCCCACACGGCCAGGTGGTGTGGCTGGGCCCCAGCCCACTCCGTCTCATATTCTAGCTCCGGGAGTCTTCTGGTGAAATAGGATTTTTGGCTTTTGTCCCGTCCAATTCTGAGAATATTCATTTTCTGACTTTCTTGGAACCAAAAACAGCAGAAAATTTGTACCGCATGGCTCTTGTTAATAGGTTAGTCCAAGAAATCATATGAAAAGTACTCCAAAGTGTGGTCAAACATAAGAAAGTAGATAAAATCAAGCATGAAACATAAAAAATTATAGATACATTTGCAATGTATCAAATAGCCAGGGACAAAAGCCATGAGTACTCTTTAAGTACTCGCAAACTACCACTAACAAGTAAGATAGTTCTAGTAGGAATGCTAAACTCTAAGTTTAACTATAAAGTTAAGTTTGAAACCTAAGCTGAGTTCAGAAACAAAGAAAGATAAAAGAAGTTTGAAAACACCTAAGTGGGAACTTAATTATCATAGTCACAACTTTGTTATGGTCAAGTCATGTCACAATTCATTTCATAAGTTGTTTTGAAAACATCTGACAATGGAACAGTATGGCCAATCCAACTGTCCATAACCGCGGACGCGGCTATTCGAATAGTTTGACACTCTGCAGAGGTGGTACACTTTCACCACAAGATTCGATACATCTGTCAGGGATAAACCTGAATCATCATACTTAGTATGCAGATAATCAAACATAACTTTTCCTTTACACACCCTAGTATAAGCACCTCTCCTATGAGCATGGCCTCCCAACCATGACCATCTGTCATCTTAGGCACTACATAGGTGGACAACATTGAGAAGTAGCCTCCGCTCCAACCTCTCCCGTGAGGGAACTAATACTAATGCATATAAACTTCCGGCTAAGCCTTACCCAATTCCGGTATTGTGGTTGTACGGTAAAAAATTGGAATGGTATCGCATCCGAACCCAACCATTAGTTTTATCAAAGGGCTAAGGCTCATGCCTCAACATTTTCATCATCATAAACCATTTGTGTTTCTCAACACATGTCAAAACATCTCGATAGAATGTCTCATCATTCCAAGGTTTTCATAATTCATTTTCACCAAGTATTCCCATCTAAAGTGATCTAGTTTTTGGTTTAGCTATAAACTACTAGGTTAAGAGTGTTCACTAAGGTGGGATGCTAAGATCAATCTCATGCCATGGAGTGACATCTAAGCCTAACTAGATAGGTCAAGTTTTATACTCTTTATGCTACCTTTAAACAAGTAAAGGACTTTAGTAAAGTAAAGAAAACTAAGGCTTGGAAATAAAACTTAGGGTAGGTATAAGTCAAAGTGGTATAACCAAAGCATGCCTAATGCCTTTGCTTAGGTTATCTAGATTGCAAGGGTTAGCTTGCATTGTTAATGATGGCTTGCTAGTATAATACTTGCAAGTGTTAGCTTGCCAACAATAGCTTGCCTTGGTTGGTGCAGTGGTTGAAGTTTTCTTCCTCCTCCTCTTGGTAGAACTCCTCCTCGAAAGCTTGGTCGGTACTATCGTCTATAAATACATACGGGGTACACAATCACCAAACCATGCTTAACTAGTCTACTTAGCACACTAAGTCACACAATTGATGATCTAGTATCATCACAAACATCACAAGATTTAATTAACTAGCTTTATTCTTTTTATTTAAGAAAAGTAATTTCTACTCATTGAAATTAACTAAGATTTAATATTCTCCAATTAAAATATGGGATCATATGGACACATGTCATCACCACATATTCTAACATATGGGAATGCGATTTAAAGGTTGGATCACATTTTAATAAGTCTAAGTTTAATATTTAATGATTTAAAGTGACTAGAAATGCCTATATAGCATGATTTTGGTACTAGTCCAAAGTCATTGCATGCAAACCTTAATATTATTACATATTAATATAGGTATGGTTAAATGTGATTTTTGAGAGTTGGAATCAACTCAAAAGCTATTATGGTTGATTTTATAAAAATGTTTGAATGTGCAAAAGCTTCTGTCTTGTTATTTTTACTAGGAGAGATATCTAACTCTAAATGAATTAAATCTAAGGGGCTTGGATAGATCTTTTCAGTACCTTTCCAACAAAATTGGAATCACTCAATTTGGTTCAGTAAATCTTCCTGAATTGATTTTTAAACTAAGGGACATAAATGGTTTTAAGTCTAAATAGAAAAACACCTATTTGAAGTTGTGGGCTAGCGCAGGAAATGAAATGGGCCGGCCCAGTGACGCTCAGCGGCGTAGACGGCGGCTGACAGATTGGTCCCGCTTGTCAGCGAGACTTAAAACCTGAAACGATATCTAGCGATCTGGGACACACGATTATAACGCGGATCAACGGCTCACAGTCGTCGTCAACGACGGACTCGTCACCGGCGAGACCGAACCCTAATAGACGGTGGGGGTCTACTGGGGGCGTACTAGGGCTCCAGCTAGTGCGGCGAGGCGGGCGATCGAACTGGACGGCTTGAGCGGCAGCGAAGAGGGAAAGGTTTAGGGGAGATAGGGGAGTGGAATGGTGTGAGGAATTCGTGCTGGGGAGGCTTTCTTATATAGGCGTGACAGTGAGACCGAGAGGTATGGGCAGGCGTCTCCGGCGAGGGCGGTACAGGGGGCTATCAGCATGGGTGAGGTAGGCAGACGGTGAGCGGTTCCCTGGTGATGCTCTACGGAGTAATGGCGCGGCTAGGGGCGGTGGCATATGGTCGGGAGCGTTGCACGCTCTGGGAGACAGATGCGGTGCTCGATGGCGTGTAGGGCGTCATCGGTGGTGCTTAACTGCTTTTGTTGCGTTGTGCTCGGTTTCAGGGGTTCACTCGTACGGTTATAGTCAAGATCTCTCACAGGGGGGTGTGGCCACTTCTTAAGGGGCTCTGCAACCGTCTTTGGCCGTGCTTTTTCAGTTTCAAGCGGCGCGCGCTCTGACAATATAGGAAGGGATGCGCGCTCGTGTTGGGCGTGACACCTTCAATAGAATGTGCCACCCTGTGGCCCCTCTCCGACTCTCCTTCTGGATCCGTGAGTCTTCCGGGAAAATAGTAACTTTGGCTTTTGTCCCATCCAATTATGAGAATATTCATTTTCTGACTTTCCTGGAACCAAAAACAGCAGAAAACAGGCAACTGGAACTATGGCTCTTGTTAATAGGTTAGTCCAAGAAATCATATTAAAAGTACTCCAAAGTGTGGACAAAACATAAGAAAGTAGATAAAACCAAGCATGGAACATCAAAAATTATAGATACATTTGCAATGTATCAACATCCCCAAGCTTAACTCCTGCTCGTCCTCGAGTAGGTAAGTGATAAAAAGAAATAATAATTTTTGAGGTGACATGCACCATCAAAGACTTGATCAAAGTATTTGCAAAACATGGATACCTGGGATCATAGTACTTCAATAATAGCATGAAAGATAAAGTTCTCTCAATATATAAGACATAGCAACTATGTTGCAACATGAAAATGCACAAACAAAAGATTCATGAATAACAATGCTTTGCAAGATGTTTGTTTGTTTCACATAAAGAAAACATAGCATAATAGTATTCAGCTTGTCCCTCATAGAGTAGCAAATATAAATGCATAGGACACCTTCAAAGTTCATAAGAGTGACTAGATACAAATAGTTTAAAACAAGCAATATCAAGTTATACATCAATCAACTAGTCTTGGGACAATGCACATGCAACTAAGAATGGCCACTATGCTCTCAAAGTAAGTGCATAAAGATAGAAGGTGGAGACTCAACATAAAAGTAAAAGAAAGGCCTTCATAGAAGGAAGTAGAGATTCAAGTTTCATAAAGAGCTTCCAAAAATTATGGTACTTATAGCTTTCAGCTCTCATTGCCCCTATCATAAGCATCTTGAAGTGATTAAGGTTAAAGTCAACAAACTATGGTGTACATGCTTGACGAAGAATAAGTTAGAAATCTCATGTCCCTTGAATACGAGGGACGCTCCTCATGCTACTCAAGTTTAGTCACTGGTAAGTTCTTGTCATTGTAAGTACATGTGTATCATAGAGAACCGCCAACAGGGTACCCCTTGCCCGATGATACGAAAGAGTCCCCATATCAAAATGACAAGGCAAGCAGACAACGAGCATCTCAGCAATCTTCTTATTTACCATGGGAATATGGTGCTTTTTTCTCTCTTTCCTCTTTTCATAATCTATTTTTGTTTCTTTCTTTTCTCTTTTTTCTCAATATAGGACTCTTTTTTTATAAGAAGAATGCTTCATAGACAGCTCATTATGGTTACGCTGCAGGTTTCCACCATGTTAGCATGGATTAGACCAGCGGCCCAGGCATTTCTCTAACACATATACATAACTCCATGGACTTACAAGCTCCCCTTTCATTTCACGCCGACGACATCCATATACAAAAGAGCATGATATCAACTAGGTACCAAGTACCCGTGCAATGTTGAAAGCATTCCCCATGACAACATGGTTCTGCTAATCCCCAACAAATAAGTGCAAGCATATACAACATAGACGACACAATGGTTCAAGTTTATTAAGGGCAAGAAAAGTAAAGTGTGCCATCAAGTTCGTGAGAGCTTTAATCACTAGTTTTCTCATAACAAGTTTAATTTGGAAGGTAAACAAAAGCATGAATATACTTGGAATAGCATAAGCTAGTAGGTAGGTATGGTGGAATCTTTGGAATAACTTGGTTTAGGGAGTTGGATGCATGAGTGGAACTCATACTTGGTTGTGGAGGCTAGCAAAAGACTGGGAGCGACGAACTAAGAGAGCAACAATGGCCATTATCATGCAGAGCGACAAAACATCATTGATCCAAGCATAAAGTGATACTACAAGTTGAAAACTAAAGGATCATAAAGCCTTATGGTGACTTTGGATAGTCATAACATGGTGTGAGCATGCGCCAAGTCAACCCAAATAAAGCATCAAAGGAGAATACCACTATACTATGCTTTAATATGCTAAAACAACGCATGATTCATCCAAGGCACATTAAGCAATCTCAATTGTTTATAACAAGTCATGATACAGAAAAAATTACTAAGCATAAAGCCAAAACAATATCAAGCATGGCATGACAAAGCATAGGCCACAGTCAAAAACAAACGCTTTTTACCACTTAAGCATGAACTTTCCTACTCTTTTCCAAACCAAACCAAACTATTTGAAAACCAATGTATGAAAGAGGGGGTCCAACGAATTTATTCAGAAAACTAAGCAAACAAAAAACCAAAACAAAAGATAATACGCTCCAAGAACAACACAACTGTGCATGAAACAATAAAAATGAAGCGTTTGGAAGAAACCTGGGATTTTTATTGATGAAGAGGGGGATGCCTTGGGCATCCCCAAGCTTTGACGCTTGTACTTCTTGGATATTTCTTGGGGTGACATGTGTGGCATCCCCAAGCTTGAGCTTTAGTCCATCCTTCATCTCATTACTCATTTCTTCCATACACCTGAAATTTTTCCTTCATACAAAACTTCACACAATCTTTATTAGCAACATTAGTGCACTCAAGATAATAAGTCTTTCGGTTCAGTTCTAACACCAATAAAACTCCCATTAAAACACTAGCTACTTTAGCACTTCCCTCAAAAAGCTCAATTCCCCAAAAGAACTCAAAAATGAAACAACAAGAAGCAAATGCAGAAAATGGCAGAAATCTGTCAAAACAGACCAGCAGGTAAAGACGATTTTTTTCGAAGACCTTCTGTTGCTCAAATCAAAAAGTGTTATCTAACGAAAGTTAGATAACAACCTGGGTCAGAAGCACAAAAATTAGCACCTCAAAAAGACGTTCAGAGAGTTTACACGAATTTTTACGGCGAAGCACAGAAATCTGTTTCGGGACAGCAACTTGCCCAATCATTACTTTTCTCTCATTAGAGGTTACTCTTGGCACAAAAAGAAAATAAAAAGGATAAGGAGTGGTTATTAATGAAGTAATAACTTCCAAGACTCATCTAAAACTTTTGGGTTATCTCCCAATAAGTACTTTTCTTTAACGCCTTTAAGTTAGGCATGATAGTTTGAGAGGATGCTCACATAAGAAATATGAATTGAAGTAAAAGAGAGCATCAAGAAGCAAATTCAAAACACATTTAAGTCTAACCCACTTCCTATGCATAGGAATCTTATAAAGAAACAAGTCATGAAAGCACAAAGCAACAAGCATAGTAGAGCAAAACAAGTGCAACTTCAAGACTTTCAACATAAAGAGGGGATACTTAATAATGTTGAGATACATAAAACCATGTTTCCCTCTCTCATAATAACTTTCAGTAGCATCATGAAGAAAAGTAAAAATATAACTATCACAAGAAACATTCTTATCATGAGCCACATGCATAAAAGAATTAATACTCCCCACATAAACATAGTCATTCTTATTGATTGTAGTGGGAGCAAATTCAACAAAATAGCTATCATTATTATTTTCATCACCATAATCATCAAATATAGAAGGAATATTGTAGTCACAATTAATTTCCTCCTCAATAGTAGGTGGACTGAAAATACCATATTCATCATTGTAATCATCATATATTGGAGGCATAGTATCATCAAAGTAAATTTGCTCCTCCATGCTTGGGGGACTAAAAATATCATGCTCATGAAAACTAGTTTCCCCAAGCTTAGAATTTTCCATAGCATTAGCAATAATGGTGTTCAAAGAATTCATACTAATAACATTGCTATTAGCATGCAAATAAAGTTCCATAGGTTTTTTAATTTTCTCTTCAAACACTTCATGTCCTAACTCAAGAAAAATACTATAAAGCTCTCTAATTTTGTTGTTGTTTTCCATTAAGCCTAAATAGTGAAAACAAGAAACAAAAAGACAAAATTGCAGAATCTAAAGGAAATAAATTCGAGCACTCACACCGGAGGATGTGAGTACCTTTTACCTTACCTCCCCGGCAACAGCACCAGAAAATAGGCGTTTGCCATGGGAGGTTCTTCTTCTTTAATCCTCCGGTGTGAATACCTTTTACCCTACCTCCCCGGCAACAGCGCCAGAAAATAGCTTGATGTCTACGCACTTCTATTCTTGTAGACAATTGTTGGGCCTCCAAGTGCAGAGGTTTGTAGAACAGCAAAAAGTTTTCCCTTAAGTGGATCACCCAAGGTTTATCGAACTCAGGAAGGAAGTGGTCAAAGGTATCCCCTCTCAAGCAACCCTACAATAAAGATACAAGAAGTCTCTTGTGTCCCCAACACACCCAATACACTTGTCAGGTGTATAGGTGCACTAGTTCGGCGAAGAGATAGTGAAATACAAGTGGTATGGATAATTATAAGTGGTAACGGTGCTAGAAAATAACTTGATGGCGTGGAAAAGACTAAAGTAAAAACTGAAATAAAGATGGAAGCAAGCAAACATGCAATATATCTAATAGCAAACGGTGTTTCAGTGCTTAGAAACAAGGCTTAGGGATCATACTTTCACTAGTGAACACTCTCATATAAATATATTCTCTTTATGATACTACTCTTAACTACTCTCCGGTTGAACACTCTAATCGATGGTAGGGCTATAACAACACACCTCAAAGTAAGTCTTTCCCATCTAGAAAACCCCACGCTGTCACCTTGAGCACTAGATGGTTCCAACAAACACCACAATTTCATAAAGACATCCAACTCCAAATATAACTCATAACAAGTATTTGTAATCTCTAGCCTAAGTGCCACCATGGTGTGCACGCTGTCACTTTCACACACGTGGGGAGAGCAGAGATCGATTAAGGCACTTGAGTAGCAAGGTAGATCTACTTGATTACAAAGCTCATGATCACAATATGATCATGCATAGAGAGAGAGATGAACACATAGCTACCGGTAGAACCCTTAGCCTCGAGAGAGAACTACTCCCTCCTCATCATGGGAATCAGCAATGGTGATGGAGATGGCGGTGGAGATCGATGGAGATGGCTCCGGGGGCACTTCCTAAATCTGGCGGTGCGAGCAGAGACTTCTGTCCCCGAATCTCCCCTTCGGTGGCGGCGGCATTGTGGAACTTTTCGTGGATTTCTGATTGACTATTTAGGGTTTTGGTATCGGGAGGCTCTTATAGGTGAAGGAGGCAAGGTCGGTGGCCGGCCAGGGGGCCCACACCATGCCCTGGCACGACCTAGGGTTGCCCGCGCCAAGGGGGGTGTGGCCACCCTGTGGCCCCTCTCCGACTCTCCTTCTGGATCCGTGAGTCTTCCGGGAAAATAGTAACTTTGGCTTTTGTCCTGTCCAATTCTGAAAATATTCATTTTCTGACTTTCCTGGAACCAAAAACAGCAGAAAACAGGCAACTGGCACTGTGGCTCTTGTTAATAGGTTAGTCCAAGAAATCATATGAAAAGTACTCCAAAGTGTGGACAAAACATAAGAAAGTAGATAAAACCAAGCATGGAACATCAAAAATTATAGATACATTTGCAATGTATCAGTTACACGTAGAAATTATAGTCTTACAGTATCTAGGACTGATCTACTCTTTTGCATTCAATCTAGGCGATTCTGAAACTTTCTGCCAGGGCTAGATTATCCGCCCCTGGCCAGGCCGGATAATCCGGCCTGACAGACTAAAAACGGGTTCAGTTTCGTATAGTTTTGTGCATTGAGTAGGATTGGACTATGAACTATTTTCCTACTTTATCTATGTTCTCTCGTGGACTTGTGTGTATGATTATCCCCATGCTATCCACCTTGTTCTCTTCACAGGAGGTTCCGGTGCTCCCAAGACATACAAGCGTCGTCCTCGTGGTCTCTATTTCAGGGAAGACCGTGAGGGTAATACTGTGGACGAAGTTGAACTGAGAAGAAGAAAGAAACAGGCTGACCGCATGGCTGAGCAGGAGAAGAGGGAGAGATCCAGGAGGGGTGTGTCCAAGAGGAAGGGTAAAGAGCCCAAGATTAACTACAAGTCGCTGGATCCCGTTACTTTTTCTTCTATTTGTCACCGTGATCTGTTTGCTGAGTTGGCATGTGATACTGAGCTGGGTGACTCTCGTTTTTGGTGTGCTGAACAGAAAGGAATCTATGAAGATGTGTATGCCCGGCTGAAGATTAGGCCTATGCACCCGCTGATTCTTGCTGAGGCCTTGGAAAAGCCTCACCTTGTTGATGCCATGTATGTGGCTGAGCGGATGGGGCTGGACCTGACATGGTTATACCCTACGGGTACGTAACTTCAGCATACCTAGTCCAGCCCAAGGAAGGCCCGCGGCAGACATACGCTGGCCCATGAAGATTTTCGGGTGGCCAAGGCCCATGACGCCTTCGGATCCTTGGAGAGCAAGACTAGAGTTTGAATACAACTTGTAACCGACTAGGACTACGCTCGGGACCTGCCTAAGTCTATATAAAGGCCAGGAGGGCACGTCCTAGGGCAACAACTCGACTCGTACTTTCACGCATCCACGCCAGATCGAATCTGTGCACCCTGTAACCTTCGGTTCCGCCGTAATCAAAGAGCAGACAAGCAGGAGTAGGGTTTTCCCTCCGGGGGCCTGAACCTGGGTAAATCTCGTGTCCCCTGGTTGCTTGTCTGTTAACCGTGCCACGATCTCCAGATCCCCATCTTCTCCAAAACCCAAGTCCATAACAATGGGCATTGGCAGATTAAACCTCGTCAATTGGCGCCCGTCTGTGGGAATTGGGGCTGCTGATTATGCGGTCGTGGCGGTTCCGACCGATCGATCTACAACTCCGGCGACGGAGAATCACCTCCTCTTGGCGCTTCGACTTCACGCCCACTCGCCGGATACCATGAAGGATTTCGAGCCCGTGGCGGCGGACTCGAAATTCTGTTCGAGCTTCGCTTCCTGTGGGACAAAGCGCACCGATCGCCTCCCTGAGCGGGTGCCCGTGCCGTCAATCAGGCCCGCTTCATGGGCTCCACACCCCGTGCTACGCACATCACCATCAACAGATGAGTTCTACAGCAGCGATGGCTGCAACTCCGATCTGCGATCCACCTTTGGATGAAGGGACCTACGGTTCGGATCCGAAAAGCTGCGGCGACAATAACCAATCTGCAGCGCTATCTCATGCGCCGATCATCAAACCGACAAGAACGCCTAACCCGCCCAACCCCAACCCGCAGGACGAAGCGAAACGGTGGAAGCGGTAACAGGAAAACATGGGCCACCTCATCCAACTTAGCAAAGAAGGATGGGTCAAGCACGCCGGCGTCGTCATGGCGAAATAGTCCTACCTCTAGACTCCTCACGTGACCTCGATGGCATACCACTACCTCCTCATCGAGAGCACAAGAAGCAAGTCAAGATGCAGGAGGCGCCGACAAACGCAAAGCAAGCAGCCTCGAGTCCAGCGCGTTTAGCTGCGCTCTCCGCCAAAGGACCCGCTCTAGCACAAGCGGAAACCAGGGAAACAAGCACCACTCTCGGGTGGAAAACATGGACCCGAAGGAGCGGCGTGACGTGACCCGAACTCTCCATACATCGTTCATGGATATGGACGCCGACGGCAACATCATCCCGAAGACGCCACAAGCTGCGATCATGGCAGCCACTGCGTATCTCGCGGCTCACCCACCTCCGTAGGGGGGACCCGAAAAGGGCCATGCATAGGTCGCACTCACGGACTAGGATTAATCGAGCTGCGCTCCACGAAGACGCTCCTACGGGCGAAGAAAAGCTCCGGCCAGGCGCGGCCGGAGCCCCACTCCTCATCCGAAGATGAAGAGGAACACGATCTTCCTCGAAGGAAGAAGAGCTCGCGCACCGCCATAAACGCGACTCTGACGCGGACAAGCTTACACAGCGCAAGATCGACAAAGCACGCGCCAAACGCGCATGCTCGTCTGAATCTGAGATGGATGAAGACGAAGGAGAACTCTGCGGGGCTCGATGCTTCAGCAGATCCGTCCGACGAACACAGATGCCACGCAACTTCAAGCTTCCTTCGGATACTTCGAAGTTCAGCAACACGCAAGATCCAAAGTCTGGCTCGATGACCATCATCATCCGTCAAGCTTCATGGAGGCAACAAAGAAACCGCCAGGCAATGCCTTCAGCTGCAGCTAACAGGCGCAGCGCGGGTCTGGCTTAGCAGCCTATCATCAGGATCCATCCGAAGCTGGGAGGAGCTCGCTTACATCTTCATCCGAAACTTCAAAGGCACAAGCAAGAGGCCCGCCTCAATCGAAGAGTTGCAAGCCCGCACTCGGAAACGGGTGAATCTATTCGCTCGTCGCATTTACGCTGGTCTACAACCAAGAACTCCGCAGACACATCTCCGAAGAAAGGGCCGACGCCTTGGGGGCGACGTCAGCGCCCAGACTTCAAGGAGGAACTTGGGCGTAAAGCCCAAAACACTCGACCACCTCATGGAAATCGCCAGCAGTTGGGCGGGGCGAAGATTGCATCCCGGGCGCAATCGAGATGAAGAGGACGACTACGGCGAAGCGAAACGCCGCAGCAAGAGGAGATCGCGCGTCTCGAGGACGCGACGGACCCGACATGGTCGCAGCCGGCTAAGCCGACCGCCCGTAACGACAACAACAGCCGCAGCGGAGGATACCGCAGCGGAAACTTCCACGACAACGGACGACCAACGCATGCATTAACGCGCGACAACGGACCCTCGGCATTCGACAAACTTTCGGGTCCATGCACCATCCACTTCTACATCGACAAACAAGATGGCAAAAAGAAAGCTAGCCACATGCTCAAGGACCGCGAGTTCCGAAACTCAGCGAAGGCATGATGCGATGAGGCAACACGCTCCAATTCCTGCGTTGAAACGCGAATGCGCCGATGAAATAGCACACGGAGCTCCTCCACGCCGCCTATTGAGGCCCAAATCAACCAGATGCACCAGCGCAAAACAACGCCGAGTCGCATACCCCCACCAAAGGGCGCTAAATATGATCGGAAGGGCGCCCACCAACAGGTGCGAGAAGAAAATCACCCGACAAATCAACAGCCATGGCAACTCCGCTGCAATCCACAGTACCTCGGCGGATCGGAGTCCTGCATCACATTCACTCGCGCAGATCACCCTTGCGGATCCCTCGCCCAGTCATGCTGCGCCTGGTGCCGAGGCGCAGATCGAGGCTTGAGATGAGTCGCGTCTTCATGGGACGGCAGCGGCATCAACCTAATGTTCGCAAGCACTCTAGCAGCTATGCGGATCCCGCAATGCAGCCTGGAACAATCAGACACAACGTTCCACGGCATTGTCCCAGGAAGGGCATCTTCCCCCTGGGCAAAATAGGGCTCGACGTCATCTTCGGAAGCGGACAACTTTCGGCGGGGCGCCTAGAATTGAAGTGGTGGGTGGCCGTCGCAATACCATGCCATCCTAGGACGTGTAGCATTCTCAAGGTTCTGGCCGTCCCCACTCGCATACCTACTACTCAAGATGCGGGACCAAGGCGTCATCACAGTCCACGGGAGCTTCTCCCGATCGGACCAATGCGACAGGGATTTGAACAAAATCTCCCAGTCTTTCGGCATGCAAGACGAGCTTGTAAGGCTCCGCGAGGTGATGGACAATGGGCTACCCCCAGCCACAAAGCAAAACGCACCGGACATGTCTTTCGACTCCACCATCAACACCAAGAAAGTACAGGTCCATCCAACGGATGCCTCCAAGACGGCGTTGATCACCAACGACCTCAGCACCGCATAGGAAGGCGCGCTCGTCGAATTCCTCCGTGAGCGCTGGAAATCTTCGCTGGTGTCCTGCGGACATGCCAGAGTTCGTGGAATTCGCGAACGCACTCAATGTCTTCCCGGACACCAAGCGATCAAGCAGTCCATCCGAAGGCCGAGCCACGAGCGAAGCTATCGGCAAGGAGATCAACAGTTACTCGCGCAGACTTCATCCGGGAAATCAAGGAAAGCGAGTGGCGGCAAACATGGTGATGGTCGAAGAAGGACACGGACATCCTGCGGATGTGCGTGGACTTCACGCCACTAAATAAACCGCCCTAAAGACCACTTCCCTCTTCCTCGGATCGACCGGATCATCGATTCGATTGCGGGTTGTGAAAACTCTCCTTCCTCGGCGCCTACTCAAGCTATAACGATTCGACTCAAGGTCAAGATCAAGAAAAGCGGCGTTCATCACACCGTTCGGAGTATCTTGCTACAACACAATGCCCTTCGGCTAAAAACCTTGGTGCCACGTACCAGCGATGCATGCAGGCCTGCCTCAAGGACCAGATCGGTCGCAATGTCCAAGTCTATGTCGACGACATAGTTATAAAAACCAAGGAGGCAAGAACACTTATCGACGATCTCCGCGAGACGTTCGACAACCTTGATCGATACAGGATCAAGCTCAATCCAGAAAAGTGCGCCTTCGGCGTCCCCTCGGGTCAGCTGCTCGGGTACTTCATCTCTCAACGAGGGATCAAAGCAAACCCGAAGAAAATCAAAGCTATCATGACAATGGAGAAGCCGAAAAACCTCAAGGGCGTTCAGCAGCTCGCAGGGCGAGTAGCGGCACTAAGCAGGTTCATCACCGCATGGCGAAGGCCCTACCATTTTACCGGCTCTTTGCGCCAAAGAAGACAAGTTCGAGTGGACACCAGAAGCCAACGACGCATTCGAAAGCCTCAAGCGGCTCCTCTCCACCTCGCCCATTTTGGTCACGCCAAAAGAGCGCGAGCCCCTGTTGTTGTACATAGCAGCCACACACCAGGTGGTCAAGACTCTAGTGGTTGAGAACGACCCGAAGGCAAGACCCACGGTACAACGCCCAATTTACTACCTCGGCGAGTTCTCACTCCAACAAAACAGCGGTACCGACTACTGAAGTTGGCCTACGGCATGTTCATGACGACTTCGACGACCGAGCCACTACTTCCGGAGCATCGGTGATGGTCGTCAGCGAGGCACCCTAAACAGCATCCTGAATAACCCAGAGGCCATAGGGCGTGGCCACTGTGGGGCATTGAACTATCACCCGGACATCATCTACGAGAAGCGACACGCAATCAAATCTCAAGTCCTTCCGGACTTCCTGGTGCCTTTGGATGGAGCTGCAGTACTCGACACCCAGATATGTCGCGATCTGGACAATGCATTTTGGCTCCAAACGCGAAGCGGAGGGGCAGGAGTCATCTTGACCTCCCGCAAGGTGACAAGATGAAATCGTCCTTGGATGAAATTCGAGCCTCAACAACGAGGCGAATCTGAAGCCCTCATCCACGGCATGAAGATGGCAAAATATGTGGCGCGCAGCGCTGGTCATCTGGTGACTCCAACCTTGTCGTCTGGACGATGAATGAGTCACGGCGACGCCGAAAACATGATCGCGTCTGCAGCGCTATACAACGCTCGAAGGAGAATTGACGGCTGCGAACTTCGCACATTGGAAGAGAGCAGCGAGGAGGCCGATAGACTCGCCAACATCGGCTCCACTTGTGCAAAGGTACCACCGGTGTGTTCCTCGAATGATCTGCGTGCCATCCATCAAGCGGAAATTCCCCAAGGATCACCCAAAGAAGCGTAACACACGGGGCTACGCTACCCGAAGGTCATGAAGGACCGAAAAGTTGGATACCGAAGTCGCCATGGTCAACCTGATGCAGGTCATGGCGGTCGGCGAAACTTGGACACGTCCATACCTCCGGTTCTGATAAGCGGAGAATTGCGGACGGCCGACAGATGCGGTGGCGTATCTCGTCGGTCAAAGCCTGCACCATCATCAACGGCGAGCTGTACAAACGCAGCATTACGGGCGTACTACAACGGTGCGTCACCATCAATGACGGCAAGGCCATACTCCAAGATATCCACGAGGGCATCTGTGGCCACCACGCAGGTAGCCGCTCCCTCGTCGCCAAAGCTCTGCGAAAGGATTCTCTTGTCGCCAGCGGCCATGAGCGACATAAAGACATCGTCCGAAGATGCAACGGTGCCAGCGGTTCGCCGACAAACCCGCGCACCTGGGTCCAAACTTCGACCCATACCCATAACGGCCTTTGGCCCAATGGGGCCTTGACATGATCGTCAAACTGCCTAAATCCTCGAAGGGAGGACACGTCTTCCTCCTCGTCACAGTCGACAAATTCACCAAGTGGATCGAAGCCATGCCAGTCACCAACCAGAAGGGCAAAACCGCCGTCAAATTCTTCGAATCCATTGTCTACAGGTTTGGCGTACGCAAAGATCATCACCGACAATGGATCGAACTTCATCTCCGAAGAATTCCAGGACTTCTCGAAGGCCTCGGGATCAATATCACGTATGCCTCGTGGCACACCGCAAACAAGCGGGCAAGTGGAAAGGCCAGCGGCCTAATCGGCGCCGGCATCAAGAAGCGCCTCATGAGCTCACTCGAGCACAAAGCTGAAGCGGGACGAAAGAGCTACCGTACATCTGTGGAGCTTACGGACTCGCCAAACAGCTCCACCGGCTACACACCGTTCTTCATGGTACCGGAGCCGGCGGTGCTACCGGCACGCCATCGGGCTCCACAGTCGTCAGCGTCAAATGAGCGAATCCACGGCTGCACTCGAAGACGTCGACACACTCGAGGAAGCACGGGATATAGCAGCGACTAGATCAGCGGTGTACCGGCAAAGTCTTCGCAACTACCACAGCGGCTGCGCCAAGGTCGCCGTCGAAGGAGACCTCGTCTTGCGACTCAAGCAAAAGCGGAAAGCAAACTCGATTCACCATGGGAAGGACCCTATGTCATCACGAAGTCATCCCGGTGGCGCCTATCGCCTCAAGCACATGGAGTGCTGAGTCGCATACTCCAACCCGTGGAACGTCTACTTTTCATGACGATTCTACCGTAGCAACCTACGGCCTTTTACTTCCAATAAGGCTTCCAGCCAAGGCTACTCAGCCGAATCATGTACCTCCTCCATTCTGATATAAATAAAGCTAAGTACCTCGCCCCAACCCTCGGTTGACTATTTTACTGCAACTACATGCTACATACGCTTTCGGGGCTCCCCCCCTCCACATTCATGTTGGGACAAAACGCTTACTACACAGTGAGACCACGCACCGCAAAGCGAAAGGGCCGCGAAAGGGCTACCTCCCCCACCTCACGATTTCATCGACCGAGGACAAAAGCGTGTACACTGAGTAGTGACCACGTCGGGCAAATGAAAAGACGCGTGATTAAATCAAAGCACTACGTGCTCGCAAACAAGCAAACCTTTACAACAAAGGGCACATACACGCCCAGCTGCAATATACAAATTTTACATCTATCTATTTATTTTCAGGTCCTACCTACTCTGAAGAATAACCTGAGCACGCTGCTCAAACAAATCTACAATCTGTTCGGCATACTGCCTTACAGCCGCGTAATGCGGACGCATGTTCCACTCACCACCATCTGGTCGAGGAGGTGGCCCAGTCGCCACAGCAGCCAAATCTACGTCTGGGCGGTGCACCCTCACAAGAGACAAGGCAGCCTTCACCCCTGCGACGAGCTGCTGCCGCACCAGCTCCTTGACATTGCTGGCACTCCGAAACTTCGTCAGAAGACCTGCAAGGTCGTTGCACGGCATCCAACGGAAACATGACGTGCGGCACCAAAGCGATATACACTGGCGGAGCACCCGCGAAACCTGGCAGACACGATCCTGCACCGTCGCCAGCACTATGGCGCGATCACGATCCATCCAGAAGAAGCCGCCAGCCTCCATGTCCTGCTGAGTCAAGCAATTGACCCAAACAGCAATACGCTCCTTTTCTTCCCTCGGAGCAAGATTGGCACCTGCGACAACCGCACAAAGCAAGAGTAAGGCCAGCAGGCTCACCCGAAGAACTGAGCTACAACCCGAAAGAAGAATCAACTTACATTGCAGCTGCTCGGACAGCCGACCCAGCTCCGCCATCAAATACTCCTCTCTGGCTGCACCAGTGCGCTTTGGATTTCAAGCGTCGGTAGCCAGCGTAACCGAAAGCAAATCTCTCTCCAAGCTGCGCACATGATCTCGAAGAAACGCAAGCTGCGAGGAATCATCCAACGATGGTCGCAAGGGCCTTTCGGATGAAGTGTCAACTGGGTCAGCACCCGAAGGAACCTATAGCAGCAGAAAAAGGCACACAGACATTCAGCCAAGGATAGAGCACAACCCGGAGGAATTCATTAAAGTATATAAGGCCACTACGTGGCACAAGGATGGTACTACAAAGGATATTCACAACAAAATGGACTACAAACTACCCTACGTCTACTATGCCTAAGACGGAGGACACTGCATCGCCTCAGAACCAGACTGCCTAGCTTTGGCCTCGCCCTGCTGCCGCAATGCGTACTCAGACAGCAAGTCAATGAGCTTGGGCCCATATAAATGCTGCCAGCGGAGTAAGCGGCGAAGGCTACCTCGGATCCATCTGCAGCCATCGGCATCCGAGAAATGTCTGGGCAGGTCCAGCTCCGCCCTAACGCCATGGCCATTGCCCGGCCCGACGGACGCCAGATGCCCATACGCTTGCGCTTATGCGCTGCGGTAACGGTATGAGAGCCTCTGCCAGGGCATCCACGTCTTCAAGGGATGTGCCCTTCGGGAAGAGCTCCTGGTAGAAGCGACCAAGGACCTCTTTCGCCTTGGCAAGGGATTTGACGACGGTGCTGCAGCGGTCTTCGACCGCTAAAGTGGCATCATCTAGAGCACTCCCGTGCTCCAGCGCACCGCGGTCGAACTCAATGCCTGCGGCATCTGAGACAAAAAAAGAAGAAAACATGAGGAAAGGCAACATAGAAGAAGATCCGTAGAAGAAGAAGCAAGTACAAAAGCTAGCGCTCACCCGAAATAGCCTTGGCAGCAGCCATGAGCTTCTCCGCCACCCCTTTTTCACGAGCAGCCGCAACGGTGGCCAGCTGCTCCTCACGATCTGCGGCCTCTTGCTGCAGACGCTCTTTCGCTTCGGCTGCCTTCGTCAGCTCCAGCTCAAGGCGCTCTCTCGCCCAATGACGGCTTCTGCTCCGATTGGCCAAGGCTCTTCTTCAGAGCATCGACCTCACGGAGAGAGTCATTATGCTCCTCTGCATTTACAACAAGCAAGTGTCAAAGAACAGGACCAGGATAAGCAAGAGAAGTACTACAAGGCAGACGAATACCTTGAAGTTGCCACAGTTTCGCCTCCAGCGTCAGGCGTTCCTCCACCAGCCGCTTGGCCTCTTGGACAAAAGGCTGCAGCAACAGGCAATAGTAGTAAGAGCAGGACTTGGGGCTACGCCCAATACAAAGAAGCATAAACAACATAAGCATACGAAGACACTCGAGGGCTCCCCCGTAACATCAAGCAGAAAAACTTACGTGCTCCGAAGGCGAACCCGCAGGACCGCCTGCGAAATTCTGAGGCGCAACCACCAGCCTCTCCTGCACAGGAGGAACTGGCGCAGCATCACCAGAAGTCACCACCGTCTGAGGAGGAGGCGACGCAATGTTCGACTCCCCCATCTCGCGCACCATCATGGAGCCATCGGAGGATTGCACGCATCTGAACCAATCATCACAGTGCAAAAATAACAAGGAACAAAGGACAACGGTGGCAACAAGAAAACTTACGAGCCCAACGCTCGGTCGAAGATAGGAGAAGCCCTTGGGCCCTCTTCTCCTCCTTTTTCTTCCTTCTTCTCCTCCTTCTTCTCTTCCTTCTTCCGCTTTCTTTGGCGGGTGAGCAACAACCCCATACAGGAATGGCGGGGAAGGGGAGAGGAAGAACCCCCATGAACATCATCATGACGCTCAAGGCCCAGAGGATTTCTGGGAGTCGGAGGAGTTGAGGCATCTGACGACTCGCTAGAACTCTGCAACCGCTTGCGTGAATGGTCCTCACTCGATTCGTCGGCATCCTCCGCTGGGGATCGCGCTGACGGTAGCTCGGACACGGAATCCACCACTTCATTATCCGGGGCATTCAGATACCTCTCGGGCAACGGTGGTGCCATGCCCGGCACTTTGAAGATCTGCAAAAGGACAAGGAACTTTGTTAGCAAACAAAGGAAAAAGTACACAGCTGGCAAAAACAAAAGGGAAGCACTACGTGCGCAAATCTACACCTTCGGTACGACCAACGTCGAAGAAAAGGGAGGAGTCAGCGACTTCCCCGGGATTTTTTCGTCGGCCTTGAACTTCAACAGCGCGCGAAGAGCCTTGTCAAGTTCCACCTCGGAGATTTTCTCACTCGAAACCCTCGTCGGATCACGGCGCCTAGAGTAAAGAAACATCGGGTGCGCCCTCGCTTGGAGGGGCTGCACCCGACGCTCAAGAAACGTCCAGATGATGTTGACACCGTTCACCTCTTTCTCAGGAATCAATTGGAGCTCCTCCACCCGATGATACAGGGCCTCTATCTCCGCCACCTCACCATCCAAGATTTGGTTTTTCCAGGATCTTTTCTTCTCAATCAACTGGGAGGGGTCAAAAGGAACGAGACCAAAATCTTGCCCAGGCAGTACGGAGTCACGGATGTAAAACCATTTCCTCCGCCAGTACTGGACAGATTCGGACATGGAAAAGGAAAAGAATTGCACATTGGGACTGAGGGAGATGATAAAACCCCCAATGGGATACACACCATCCGAACCGGACGGCCTCTTCATGGAATAAAGCTTCCGGAAGAGGCCAAAGTGCGGCTCAATGCCAAGCCAACACTCGCAAAGCGTGATAAAACACGCAATGTGGAGAAGGGAGTTGGGAGACAGATGATGGAGTTGAACCCCATAGAAAAAGAGCAGTCCACGAAGGAAGTCATGGACCGGAAAAGAAAACCCGTGAATCACGAAGGCAACAAACATAACCCGATACCCAGATGGGGGACGGGGGATTACCTCATTGCCAGGGAGTCTCACGGCCGTCGTGTCTTGCGGGATCAGGCTCCGCTCGCGCAGTTTGCGGAGATCGCTCTCCCGCGCTTCTGATCACCGCCAGCCACCATCAGTGACGCGAGCAGTGGCGGTACCCTTCTTGCCTCCGGCGGCGCTGGTCCCAACTGCAGATGAGGACTTCTTGGGTTTCCCCATGGCGCTACGGTGGTGGTGGCGTTGCCAATGAAGAAAGACAAAGGAAATGTGGAGGAAACTCTCAGCGCGCAGCAAGAATAGCTCAAAGAACAAGGAGGCAGTGAATAGATGAACTGCTGCGGTGAAAAACACACCACGATTTCACCAGGGATTATAACAGCGAAGACGACGCACGCTGGCCGTCCATCGAGAAGACCTAACGCCAACGGTTGATCTGGCCGTACACGTGTCAGCACCAAAACGAACCGTCGTTACCACGCCGTCCACTACGTGCGGAAATCGAGGAGACGCCGTAATCATCTCCACGCCGCGCGTGACCGGTCAATTCAAAGTCAGCAAGTGGGACCCACGCTTCATCCAGTCAAGTCATCTCTGGCGTAGCAGACGCTTGGGGTCATCGATCGTAAGCACTAACGTCATCAAAAGCTATACTAGCACCACTTCGGCTCCACAACTAAAAGTACTCACTCGAATCTACGATTCGACTAAATACTTGGGGGCTACTCCTATCAGGAGCGCTGGTCGCGCACCCACAAGATCTTCGAGTCCTACATCGAGTCTACGACTCCACTACGGACTCGGGGGCTACTCCCATAGGGAGGATGGATTTAAGCATTCGAAAATTTTCAAGTCCTGCGGACCTAATGATTGAAGCAATGCTTGAACTAAAAGTCTCCATTCGAGTCTACGACTCGAACAGACACTTGGGGGCTACTCCCATAGGGAGCGCTGGTCGCGCACCCTATGAAATCTTCGACTGCGATCTTTCGGATCAGCACGCAAAACTTTTTGGCAACTCTGCCCCAATTAATGCTAAGTGAGTAACATCCTTCTTGGCCACCCGAAACACCTCCGCGGTGATAAACATTCGGATGCTGCGTCTGCGACGCAAAGATAAGACCTCTGAGATATCATCGATGGCCCGGCAACGCCTTTTCGCTCGCTAGTATGAATCCGTACCAGCAGGTACGATGAAAAATCCCGACGGACGCGTTGGGTACACCAATTAAAATCACTGGAATTCCACTCCTGTAAGTCCTCCGCGGCCTGAGTCGAATTACGCCAGCATATGTTCCAGGTCCGGGTTAAGGGACCCGAACCTGAAGAAGATCGTGTTGTTTCGTCCTAAGACAGTTAACTGACCCTGATCCGTCGGGTGAGTCAGGCACACGCATCAACAATCCCTACACACATATACTATTAACACATAGCTGCTCCCGAAGGATGGGAGAGTCCTCAGCCGAATCTACGATTCGACTGATCACTCGGGGGCTACTGACATGGTTATACCCTACGGGTACGTAACTTCAGCATACCTAGTCCAGCCCAAGGAAGGCCCACGGCAGACATACGCTGGCCCATGAAGATTTTCGGGTGGCCAAGGCCCATGACGCCTTCGGATCCTTGGAGAGCAAGACTAGAGTTTGAATACAACTTGTAACCGACTAGGACTACGCCCGGGACCTGCCTAAGTCTATATAAAGGCCAGGAGGGCATGTCCTAGGGAAACAACTCGACTCGTACTTTCACGCATCCACGCCAGATCGAATCTGCGTACCCTGTAACCTTCGGTTTCGCCGTAATCAAAGAGCAGACAAGCAGGAGTAGGGTTTTCCCTCCGGGGGCCTGAACCTGGGTAAATCTCGTGTCCCCTGGTTGCTTGTCTGTTAACCGTGCCACGATCTCCAGCATCCCCATCTTCTCCAAAACCCAAGTCCATAACAATGGGCATTGACGAGATTAAACCTCATCAGCACCATCTCATGGCTCTCCAATGCTCCTATGATTCCGAGGTTGTGAAGCAGTTCTTTTCCACCTTGGTTATTTGTGGTGATGAGCACCGCACTATGAAGTGGATGACTCGTGACAGGCCCATGCAAGCTGATTTCCGTGTGTTTGCTGAAGTTCTTGGCTATCCCTTCTGCCATAGGGATCGTGCTAGTGGTTACCGTATCATCACCCAACTCAAGCCCAATAAAGATGCAGTCCTCTCTCCGTGCATGATGGACAATGGTATTGTGGGCACCTTTGCTGGTCTTGCTCCAATCTATGATGCCTTGGTGGGTCTCTTTCGTGATTCTATCACCCCGAGTGGAGGCAACAATGACAGCATCCATGGTCACCTGGTCCAGCTCATCTTCTCTCATGAGGTTTCATCTTGCGAGGATGAGTCTATGCAGTACCATCTGGATGTGATGGACTTCATTTACCATGAATTGACTGATGCAATGTTCAACAGGCTATCAATTCCTTATGATCCCTACATTATGATGCTCATCAAGCACCTGCTTCCTTCTGAAGATTTTAACATTGATGTTGTGCACAAGGCAAAGAAGATCTACACCAAGGTTAGGAAGACCTCTCACCCCTCTTCTGCTCCTGAGGGACTTATGAGGGATGCTCGTGCTAGTGCTCGTAGGCCCCCAGTGCCTCCTGTTGCTCGTGAGATCAAGCAGCTGAACTGGTTCCAGCGAAACATTCTGTGCATGGGAGTGGACACTCGCAAGGGTTAGTATGAGGCTTATAAGCAGCACCATGATATGGCTCACACTCAGCAGCTCATTCTTCACCATGTGTCCGGTGCTTCGAGCGACCCCTTGGTTCCTACTACTCCCACACCATATGCTCCGTGGAACTCTTCTTCTGGGCTTACCTATGGAGAGCTAGAGCGCCACCTGTTCCCTTCTACGGCCACTGCTGATGATGAGGACGATGACACCGAGGAGCTTGAGGATGAGGACGAGGATGGGACGAGGACGAGGATGAGGACTACGAGTGATACCTTGGGGCGTTAGCATCACTCTTCTTCCTTTTTGGCGTCTGGATGCCAAAGGGGGAGAAGTAGTTCTATTAGGTATCCGAGGATTTGCATGGGTTGGGCACAAGCTTTTGCACTTTTTCTATTCGTCGTTTTCTCACTTGTGCCCATTTAGCGTTGAACTTTAATTTGCAGTTTGGTTTGTATGAATTTTTGTGTCTATGTGGCTCTGGATTTATCTCATGGATTACTCCTATGGATTCATCTATCATATCCTATAATATTGGTTATCTATCTCAAAGAAGGCGTTTATAATGGTTATATCATTGGTAATAGTGGCTATATCAAGGACGCCTCTCTCTATCTCGGGGGTATGGTTATGTTGTTTATATTTCAATGCAATAGACTCGTACCTATTTGTGTGCATTTGTATTCAAATGCAAATTTTTAGTATGCACACATTGAGGGGGAGTCTCTTTCATGTATTTATTGTTGGTGGTCTTGTGAACTTTCTTGCAAATCCTAGTATTGTCATCTAACACCAAAAAGGGGGAGATTGAAAGAACATTTCATGGTTCCCTATATTTTGTGTGTTAGATAACAATACCATGGAGTTTCTAATGTGCACTAAGTGTTGCAGGAAAGTTTTGAGTATTTGGTGGACCGGATTATCTGCCCCCATCATGGGCCGGATAATCCGGCCGGACCATCCTGGCCAGGGCTGGCTGTGCGCGTGCTTCTGTCTGGGGACGGATTTTCCCTCGGACAGTCCGGCTCTGGGGCGGATTTTCTCTCTGGACCGGATAATCCGGCCATCATATTAGGCTAGATAATCCGGGGCCCTAGGGGAATCGCCAAAGAGAGCAAGTGCGCGAGCTTCTGTCTGGGGGCAGAATTTCCCCCGGATATTTCGTGGCTGGGGCGGAATTTTTCCCTAGCCGGATAATCCGGCCCTCCCCTAGGGCCAGATAATCCGGTCCCCAGGAGAAGATGTCAAGGGCCAGCCTGCACGAGCTTCTATTCATAGGCGAATTTTTGGCCGGATCATCCGAGTCTGGGGCGGAGTTTCCCCAGGCCGGATAATCTGACCCTCACTTGGGCCGGATAATCCGGCCCCCAAAGGCTCCAACAACTCAGTTAGGGAAGGGGGTATAAAATCCCCCTTGTCCCCTTCAGGCAGAACTCTTGATTCATTCGAAAAGTGTCAGATCCATTGCAAGAGCTCTCTCTCTCTCTCGATCTCCCATTTCAACCACCCGAAGGCTTCAATCTTTGGGGGGGGGGGGGGTTGAAGGAGGAGGCAATCTACATCGTCATAACAAATCAAGCACATCAACTCCTCTCCATTCATTTGGAGAAATCCCCGATCTAGTTTTCTTGTTAATATCTAGGTCTTGTGTTTTGTTATTGATAACTTGTTCTTGTGGCAGCTTGTTTTCATTACGGGAGCCTCCAATTTGGTTGTGGAGTTGTGCCCTGCTAGTTGTGTAAAGGCGATGGTTCCCGCCTCGAAGGTTTCCTATAGTGGAACGGTGGATCAGGCCTTTGGTGGTGAGATCCATTGGAGAACAGGGTGAGGCCTATTGTGGTGTGGTGGTCTTAGTACCGCCCACCCCTCCAACGCAGATGTACTTCCCTTAACAAGGAAGGAACTGCGGTAAAACAAATCCTGTGTCTCCACGTGCTTCACTACGGTTCACTCGTTCCTCTTTCCCACTCACCTTTTACTCGCTAGTAGTTAGGTTTGCATATAGGGAAATTCTTCATAATAGTCTATCTAGATAATTTACCTTTTGTGTTAAGCCTAAAATTGAAAAATCATTAAAATTTGAAGTAGCACCTATTCACCCCCCTCTAGGTGCCCATACGATCCATTTCAGTTGGTATGGACATCATGTGTGACTCCTCTATCGGATTGACATGGTCTTACAAGGAGCATGTAACAAACCGGTATTAGCATTACATCACACTCAACGGTGTCTTCATATAGACCAATCTTGAAAGAGACTTGGACCTTGTACTTGATCTTAAAGTTTCCATTGTCACTAAGACATTGGACATCATATGGATGTGTATGCTTCATATATGCTAACCTGAGTTTGTTGCAAAGTTCTTCGCTTGCCAAGTTATGACAGCTTCCTCCATCTATGATCACTTTGATAGATTCTCCATCCACATCGGATCTAGTTTGGAAGAGATTGCACCTTTGATCTTGATCAATTTGGATATTGGTGATCAATACTCTTATGACTACGAGCATTGGATTTGTGTCGGGCTCACAAAGGAGTTCATCATTATCACTTGTGTCTTGTTCTTATAGGAGGTGAACTTACTTCAACTCCTCATACTCACCTTCACTCAATTGCTCATGTTCTCCATTGTCCATTAGTATCATGACCTTGATGTTCGAGAATTCATAGAACTTGTGGCCATCCTTCTTTCACTTGTAGCATGTAAGTTCTCTTTTCTCGTTGATGCTTGAGATGAATTTGTTGATTGTGTTGTCTTCATGCTTGATTGGCGGCTTGAGGAAGTTGAAGGTCTTGTAGGAGAAGCTTGCTCCAAATAAGATTGTTGTTGTGAGTACTTTGTGTCATAGTCTTGCTTGGACTTGAAGTAGCAGATATAATTTTTGTTGGGTCCGCAGCATAGAAAACAAACAATTTCCTACAATGAGAACTACACGCCAAGATCTATCTACTAGGTATAAAGCAACGGGTGGACATACATCCAACGAGAACTTACCCTCGAAGACAACGAGTTTTGTTAACGAGTAGGAACTCGTGGTTGATGTAGTCGTACACTTGCCGATCTCAAGATCGAGTGGAAGTCCGAGCGCCGCAACTCAGCAGCGCATCCTTACGCTTACACCGGACAACCTCCACCTCCTCACTCCAGCGATCCAGCGGAAGCAGCAACTCCTTCCAGACGAAATGCCACCGGGAATATGTATCTCGCTAATCCGAGACCATGGGGGAATAATTCTAGAGGGGGAGAGAGATCCTTCACAAGGAGGTGTGTGGAAGAAGGAGGAAGAGGGTGGCCTTTTATAGGAGGAGGGGGGTACCCCCTATCTCCATGGCCAGCGCATGGGGGGTGACCCCTCACCTCCCCCATTCATGTGGTGGTAACCCCTCCACATTAAAATGTCTCTTCACATTCCCCTTTAAAGTCTCTACTTTAAATGCATTAAAATTCTCCAAGTTTAATGCACTCTCATTTAATAAAACTCTTTTATTAAATTTATTCAGAATTTTGTTAAATACTTTAATTAACAAACATTCACATATAGCCCCTTGCAATATTTCAATATCACATGCAGAACCACTTTCTGCAATTTCACCCAAAACAATTTCCGGTTTCTATCGAAACAATTCCTGCGCTTTGCAATTCTTTCGTCTGAAACATATGTGCTCCAAAATGGTGTCCGGTAACTCTTAAGTGTGTCACCCTATGGTTCGCGAATAATGCAGACATGATTGAGACTCCTCTCAGATCAATAGTCAGAAGCTGGACCTAGAGATCCATATTGACTCCTGCATATTCAACAATGACTTCTGTGATCGTGAGAACCTATAACGCTTGTAACTAAATCCCTTTGTCTCTTGATATAATACATGTCCGAGATTCGATCATCGGTATCCAAATACCTAGTTTGATCTAGATTCTGAGCATGCACTCTTTTCTCGCCCTGATATAACATTCTAGTGATCACATCACTTGCTTGCAAGCTATCTCAATGTGATATCACCGAGAGGGCCCAGAGTATATCTATCCGTCATCGGGATTGACAAATTCCACTCTTGATCCATGAGCCTCAACATAACACCTTCGTAGTACTGAACCCATGTTTATAGTCACCCTGTTACGGTGTGATGTTTGATGTTATCAAGATACTCTTCAGGTGTTAGCAATTAACATGATCTCATGGTCTAAGGATAAAGATTACTTTGTATGATGTTATAGCAATATAAACATAATGACTTGATTGTAATGCTATACTTCGGATGAATGTTCATCACATCATTCCACCAATGGTGTGACCTTGTTATTAACAACATCCAATGTCCATGATTAGGAAACCTTGGTCATCTTGTTAATCAACAAGCTAGTCTATAAGAGAGGCATAACTAGGAACCTTTTTGTTTATTAAACACACATGTATTGATGTTTCCGATCAATACAATTCTAGCATGCAAAATAAACATCTATCATATATAAGGAATACATAATAACAACTTTATTATTGCCTCTCAGGGCATATTTCCTTCAATTTTGTACTCTTATCTCGGCCTTGCAAGCATGATGGACCAATTCAACAATGGAGTTGTATGGTTGGAACTTGGTGACCCTCTTTATTTGATAGTTCAATCCATTCAAGAATCTTGCCATTGTTTGTTCCGAGGATTCCAAGATGTTTGCTCTCATCATTGAAACTTCCATCTCCTTGTAGTACTCATCCGCACTCTTGATGCCTTGTTTTAAGATTTGTAGCTTGTTGAAGAGATCTATTTTGTAGTATTCCGGGACAAAGCATTCATTTATGGTCTTCTTCATTTCTCTCCAAGTTTCAATTGGCAGTTCCAAGTTTTCTTCACGCTCTTTTTGCACTTTATCCCACCAAAGGTTTGCATAGTGTTCAAACTCTAGATATGCCACAACGACCTTCTTGGATTCAAAGTAGTTGTGTATGTGGAAGATCTTTTCAACCTTAAGTGCCCATGAGAGATAGGATTTAGGGTCATTTTCTCCCGACAAAGTAGGCATCGTGAATTTGAGCTTGCTGAATTTTTCTTCATTGTTGTGGCAATGATTGTGATGATTGCGTTCACTTTCTTTACTTGATTTGTGATGGAGATGTCAGTGGTGATGTCGATGTTGAGGACGTCATGCTCGATCATTGCCTTCATCATCTCCATCATCATCTCCAAGGTCACCTATAGTTCTCCATTTCTTTGTTGTTGTGCTTTGTTTGGAGGGGGTAGTGGATGACATTGTGGATGACGCCGATTGTCTTCTTGATGATGTTGTTCTTGTAGATTGACAATTTGACATTCTTGGTCTTCACGTCTTGGTTGTTGTATATTGTTGTCATGAAGAGGTTGAGAATTATTAGCTTGAGTATTTCATGGCTCTTCTTGTCATAGTTGACATGCTTGGAGTGGATCTTGGGGGTTCTGTTGTCCCTGTTCGTTTCTTGGGATAGCTTGGCTTGCATCACGCCATCACCGGGCTTATTATTCATCCACATTATGGTGGTGTGGGCCTTTATTTTTGTTCACTTCATGGCTTGAAAAAAATCTTGAAGAATAGCCGGAGCGGCTTGAGCTTGTTGAGCTTGAACGACCTTGAGCCATACTTATGATGAGTTTTTCGAGGTGGTTGAAGCGTTGATCCAATCATTCGTTCACTCTGGTGAAGCGAATGGTGGTCTCCACTTGGAACTGCTGGACTTGACCTTCATAGATATTGACGCGGTCTGGTGTTGCTCGACAAAGTCCAAAGTATTCATCATGAGTGACAAATGGAACTTCGTGTGGTTCTTTTGCCATATCGCCTTCACCTTCCCTAGCCATTATCTCACAAGACAAGAGATAAGTAGCACAAGTGGTATAGTGTTTGTCACCTTGCTTACCTTGTAGATGAAGGAGATATGCCCTAGAGGCAAATAATAAATAATGTTTATTGTCATATCTCATTAGTTAATAATAGTTTTTCACCGTGTTATAACTGTATCAATCGGAAATATTGATACACTTGTGATATGTAAGTAGTCTCTATTTAACTAGTTCATTGGGTAATTGATGATTAAGGTTTCCTGATCATGGAGCTTCTATGCCAATTTACAATAAAGGCATATCATTGGTGAATGATGTGATGGACATTACCCGATATAATTATCACGACACGATCAAATCACAAAGTTCATTGTTGCAATAGTTAAAAATAAAGTATTCTAATCCTTAGATCCAAGATTATGTTTAATCACTATCACCTGGAGTGCTTAGATTGCATCAACTGTCACACCGTAATAGGATGATCATAAAGGTGTATGTTGCTATTGCAGAGGGACATGTTGAGGCGTATGCATCAAGATCGGAATTTGTTCTCCTGAGTGACGATAAGGTACACTGGGTCCACTCGGTGAAATTATATCCATAAGTTGCGCAACATGTGACTAGGTCATGGGATAGAATATCACAGGAACAAGTAAATCAACACTTATCGGCAATGAGATTGAACAAGGTATGATGATACCGATGACCAGATCTCGGTCAAGTCAGGTATCAAAGTAACAAAGGGAGTTGGATTTGAAGTTTATGGTTCAAATGATGTTGAAAACATGGAATGCACATGGGTCATTATGAACATCCCGGCCCCGCTAATGATCATTGATCCGTCGTCTCGATTATGTCTATGATATTCCTGAACCGTAGGGTAACATACTTAAGAGTTTTACGGCTCTTAGAGATTGTTCTATATTTGATATATGGAATCACAGGATAAAAGAGATGGGAATAACGGAAGTGTCCGTGAGAGAATCGAATAGATCCAGGAGGATCTCAATGAGTTTGGAGTGAATTGAAATGAATTTTGGGTCAAAGAGAATTTAATAATACGTACTTTTATTAATTGTTGGAATTAATAATCAAATGGGACGACGGGGGAAACAACTTTTTTTGTTTGCGCCATAGGTGATTTTCTGGTGGTGGCAAAGATTGAGAGGGCCGAGGAGAGAAACAACTTTTCTTTTTGCTCGCGTGATCGGTGCATTGCTTTACTGTTCCTTCTTTTTTCATTTTTGTGGCCAAGTTCTGCTTTATCTTGAATTCTGTTGTCCATTATTAGCGTTATCTTTTTGGGCAACGCTAGGCGTCCCCGGACGATGGGAAGCCCCCATCGTCCTCCTCCCCGCGCGCCACGTGTCTTCTAAATCCCGCTTTTGCTGCAGAACATTCGGTTTTTGCTACGTGTATTCCCGTTTTTGCTTTCAAAACAAAAAATGGTTCGTTTTAGAAATAGAACGTCTCGCCGGAGACTTCGCCGGAGACCTTGCCGGAGACCATCAGCAAAAAATGTGTACTAATGTAGCAAAACAACTTCGCCGGAAACATCGTAGGAAAAACTCGCCGGTGACTTTCACCGGAGACCTTGTAGCAAAAGATTGACATTGTTGTAGCAAAACCACAAGACGGTTGTAGCAACAAAGTTCTTCTAATGTAGCAAAAAACTAGCTTCGCCGGAGACATCATAGCAAAAAAATTATACTAATGTAGCAAAACTTATTTCGCCGGAGACTCTTGTTGGAGACACTCGCCGGAGACTCTCGCCGGAGACTTTGTAGCAAAAACATTGTGCTAATGTAGCAAAATCGGAGAACAATTGTAGCGAAGAATTTGCATTAGTGTAGCAAAAAAAGACTTCGCCGGAGCATCGCCGGGACACCCCCGCCGGAATTTATAGCCAGAATTTGTAAAAAAACATTGCAGCATTTGGAGAAGATCAATGTAGCAAAAACGAAATGAGTACATAGCAAATCATAAACGAGTATGTAGCAAAATTAGCTCCCCGCTTCGCCCAAGGTACCAAAGCCGCTGTCATAGGTAGCAACAGCGTCGACCCAAGGTAGCAATACCGGCACCGTATGTAGCAACTCTCGACGCCGTAGGTAGCAACGTTGGCCGTCGCATGTAGCAACGCCAAACGCTGCGGGAGCAACGTCGACCTCCACAGGTAGCAACGGAGGTTGCCACGGGTAGCAACTCTGGACGCCGTGGTAGCACAACCGGCTTCCGCGGGGAGCAACGCCGGTGCCGCTATGTGCAGGGCCGACGGTAGCACATCCGATACGCGCGGGACAAGGAGGTGGCAGAGAGAATGGAGCGGCGGTGCGGAGTCCGGCGAGATTGTCCTCTGGCCGCGCGCCACCGCGGAGGATGGCCTCCTTGCCGTCGGACGCCCCCGAAAGACGCTGGCGGAGCAGCGCACGACATGGAGTACGGAGCTCGCGCTCATGTGCGACCTTGGAGGCGGCTCGGGATGCGTAGGTGTAGACCTCGACTCCGGCGAGTTGCAGGAGGCGGCGGAGGAAGGCCGGAGCGGCAGCCGCAGCTGAAAAAGAGGTGGCGGGCGAGCAGCGGCGGCGAAGAAGATAAAGAGAAACAGAGTCGGCCGGCCAGGAGGATGAGAGGAATAGGGGCAGAGGAGTGAGCGGCGGCGCGTGGCTAGAGGCGAGAAATCCATGGGCTCCCGATGCGTTTATGTGAGGAAGAGGAAAAAGGTAGGGAAGAACGTGGTTGGACCCACCGCGTGCGTGCGCGTGCGTCGGGACTCCAGGGGCGAGCGACGAGGACCCGGGGGATGAAACCGTTTCATCCCCCGGAGGATGTATATCATTTCCCTATCTTTTTGGGGGAGATAAATCCTAGGGTGTCAAGCGGGACAGGTTGCGACACTACTTTTTAACTAATTCTTCTCTAATTTAGGATCCTTTTTATCTGTATTTTGCTTTTGCGGGTCGTTATGCGGGTGCCACTTGCCACCCTAATAAATCCATTCCTCGCAATTTATTGATATCAAGGTAGGTAATGTTTACATCCTTCACGAGATTATTTAGAAGAAATACGTCGCCACCTCATTTGCTTCTACTTATATAATTGATGCACAAACTAGAACCAAAAGGTCAATTGATGGAAATGCTAGGGAATATATTACTACTGGACAATGTTAAAACTTGAAATCGACTTTCTCAAACTCCCGCTTCAAATCCAAACACTCCACAAAGATTGCCTAATTTTGCCTGAATAACGCCGCATCCGTGGCTATGGCCATTAGATAACTCTTTAGACGAAAGAAGTTACGTGAGCTAAAAAAATGAAAATACAACCTTGTAAAATTATTGAGAACATTATCCAATTTCATACATATGCAATAAGTTTTTTAATGAATGTTGATAGAATTTTTTAGGACGTGGATAAAAGGGAAAATATCTAGTGGTACCGTAGCTCACATGATACCATGATATCACATGCCAAAATTGAAATTTGGAAGGTTCAAAAAATTCAAAGTAAATTTGTTGGTGTTTACAAGATGTGTCTTTGCATTTCCTAAGGGTTACATAACCAAATTTGAAATATATACAAAGAAATAAAAAAGACAAATTTCTATGTGGATAGTGTCAATTTGTGCTTTTGTCTCTTTTGACGCTATTTATATTGGATTTGTCTATTTTTTTCTCTGTGTGTATTTCGAATTTGCTTCTGCAAATTGTAGGGATTGTAAACACATATCTATGTGAACATCCACAAATTTATTTCGAAACTTTTTGAAACTTGCAATTTTAAATCGTAGAGAGTGGGATCACTAGATATGCACTCCGCAGCTCACGTGATACCATGGTGCAAAAGAAATAGTATGAGGATACGTCTGTGACAAACGAGAGTTTCTCCTAAGAAATAGCCCACTATGAACTCCATATTTCAGCCCACGGTGCTTCACACTTGCGTTCTGGGCCGCGTTGCCTCTTCCCCGCCCCCTCGTCCGTGCGGTGCGGGCAGAGCCGCGACCCTGCGTCCGCCGTTGGGGAGAAGAACTGCCCGGACGCTTCCTCACCTCCGAGCTCCGGCCGGCGAGAAGCTGAGGGAAATCCAACCAGGTTAGCCTTCCCATCTGTTCCATACACACGTTACTTATACTCAGCAGCGACTAGCCCCGACCAGAAGGCTGCAGCAGGGTAGCAGCGCTAGTGCGAAATCTGCGGATCTGATCGAATTCGAGGCTCTCGGAATGTTTCGAAGTGCTTCCCTTCCGGTGCTTTATCACTAGATTTAGGAAGGTAAACATGGGTATGGTTTGAGTTATTCCGTAGCTGTATACTCTTGTGATTTGTGCGGCTCGGCTGCTAAAGGATCAAAGTTAGCCCCTGCAGAGTGTTAGTCGCTGAATTCTAACTCTCATCGAGGGAGAGGATGACACAAGAAGTTGGGGCAATTTTCTGGTTTCTATTTCTCACACAAACTCACACAAATGCCATACCAACCTGAGGGGTTGGGGATACATACTTATAGGCTGCTAACCAGCCAAGAATATGCTAGATGCTAGTCTAAGATGCTAGTCTAAAGGCAGCAGTCAAGGATGCTCTATCTAACAACCAGTCCTTGATGCTCTATCTCTAACTGCTAGTCCTTGACACAAGGACCATGTGTGCTGTCCCACAAAGACCATAGGACAGAGACTTATCCATCATTCTCCCCCTAAGTCTTGTGCGTCGTCTTGTGGGAAGGCTGGACCATCCCAATCCTGGAGCAGAGTCCGACGAACGCGATCCGCCCAAGAGGCTTGGTGAGCAGATCTGCAAGCTGATCCTTGGTGTTGATGTAGCTCGCCGTGATGCTCCCTTCATCCAAACAGCTTCGGATGAAGTGGTACCTCACCCGGATGTGTTTGCTCCGCTCGTGGAACACGGGGTTCCTCGCCAGGGCCAGAGCGGACTTGCTGTCCACCCTGAGCTCCACCGCTCTAGTGTCTCGACCGAGGAGATCACCAAGGCCGAGCGAGCCAGGCGTGAGTGGAAGCGGTGGAGGCCGCTATGTACTCGGCCTCGACTAGACATGGCCACCACCTGTTGCTTGATCGATTGCCACTCACGAGGCACTTGCCGAGGAAGAAGAGGATCCCGCTTGTGCTCTTGCTGGTGTCGATGTCGCCGTGGTCGCCGTCAGACCCGACGAAGTGTCCGCCCTGTGGCACCTAGGGTAGTAGAGACCGTGGTCGAGTCCCCGCAATGTAGCGGACGATCCTCTTCACGGCCTGCTGGTGCTCCGTTGTCGGTCGCTGCATGAACCGACTAACGTAGCCGACGGAGAATGCCAAGTCCGGCCGTGTGTGGGCGAGGTATCAAGGCTCCCACAAGACGCCGGTATCAGAAGGCGTCCACCTCCTCCGTCGTCTTTGTCGATCGAAGCTTGACCTCTCCTCCATCGGAGTGAGGGCTGAGTTGTCGGTGAGCCCACTAGCTCAACGATGCGCTTGGCGTGGCGGTCCGTCAGCGTGATCCCGAGTCGTCCCGGTGCACCTCGATTCCGGTGAAGGAGAGGGCCCCAAGTCACTCATCCGGAAGGTGGCCTTCATCTCTTCCTTGAACGCCGCCACCTCCGCATCCTTGGTGCCGGTGATCACCAAGTCATCGACGTGACGCCCGCTAGCGGTGGCATTTCTCCATTGCCCCGATAGGCCGCCTCGTCGCGGGCTTTGCTCGGCCCATCCCTTTAGCGTGGAATCCAACTTGGCATTCCACGCCCTCGTCTGAAGCGGTAAAGGGCCTTTTGCGCAGCGGCACCTTGCCTCCTTGCCGGGATTGCAAATCCGGCCGGTGCACGTAGACCTCCTCCTTCAAGTCGCCAAAGGAACGCCGACTTGACATCCATGTGATGGACACGCCAACCTCCCGGGCAGCCAGAAGGGAGGAGTCGACCGACTCCATCCGCGTACAGAGCGGCGTCGTCAAGTCGACCCCTCGCCGCAGACGAAACCTCGTGCCACCAAGCGAGCCTTGTTCTTGACGATGGCGCCGCTTCATCCTCTTCGCTTGAACACCCACTTAAGAGTGATCGCGCGGTGACCATGAGGGAGGTCAAGAAGCTCCAGTGCGATTCTCGCCAACCGCATCCATCTCCAATCCAGCGCCGCCATGCCGCTGCTCTCTCGGCCTCGCAAAGACCGAGGCTCGTCACACACGCAAGGTGCAACCGCCCTGTGTCGTGTGGCACCGCCCCGCACCGGTGGTCGTCGAGAAGGTTCTCCATCGCGGCGCAGCTGCTCGCCGTCAGTACGCGCTGGCGCGCCTCGTCGTGAGGGAGCGGAAGCGAACTCCACCGGCCGTGCTCGGCGTGAGCCGCGCGGAGTAGACGTGCGGAGTGGTGTCGGTGCCGGAGTACGAGGCGTCGCCGGTGTCCGGAGTCGACGAAGGACTCGGCTGACCAAGTCGTGGTCGGAGGCGTGGTGCCGCGGGGTCGATGAAGACTGGGCCGAGGTAGGCATCTTTGGGCGAAGAAGAGCTACCTACTCCCCTCCTCGAAGTGGACATGCTCGACAATGAAGTCGCCATACGTCGGAGTCGAGTCGTCCCACCGCTTTGTCCCACGCCCATCCTCGCCGTTGAACACAACGCTCGCGCGGCGCACACGCCGTGTTCGGTCGAGGATGCGTAGGCTCGAGCCTCCGCGTAGCCGATGAACACTCCTTTAATACTTCGCTGCCGAAGCTTGCCGATGTGGCCAAGCTCCTTGGCGAACGCGAGGCACCAAGACCGCAAGTGGGAGACCGCCGGCTTGCGCCCATGCCAAGCCTCGTACGGCGTCCTGCCGTCGAGCGCCTTGGTAGGCGAGCGGTTGAGGATGTAGACGGCCGTCACCACCGCCTCTCCCCAGAAGACAGTCGGCATCCCTCTCTGCTTGAGGAGGGACCGGGCCATTCCCACAACCGTCTGGTTGCGCCGCTCGACGACGCCGTTCTGCTGTGGACTGTATGGTGCGGAGTGGTGACGCTGAATGCCCTCATCGGCCTTGATGCGACCGAATTCAGCGTGAATTCGCCGCCGTTATCGGTCGCCGGCAGCTTGCGACTTGCAGACCGCGCTCCGCCTCTGCGGCTGCAGCGCTGATGGCGTCCATGACCTCTCCTTGCTGCCGAGGACCATCACCCACATGTAGCGGGAGAGGTCGTCGACGAGTAGCAAGAAGTAGCGTCGTCCTCCCGATGTGGCCGGTGTTACCGGGCCACACAAGTCCCCGTGCATGAGCTCGAGCCTCTCCTTGGCTCGGAAGCTCGCCCTCTGGGGAAAAGGGGTCCGCCTTTGCTTCGTCATCACACAGACGTCGCAAAACTGCTCCACATGGTCAAGGCACGGTAGGCCTCGCACCATCTCCGTGGTATTGAGCCGCTTCAGGGCCTCGAAGTGAAGGTGCCCGAAGCACTCGTGCCACTGCCACGCCTCGTCGTCCCGACGGGCGGCGAGACAGAGGGGTTGTGCCACCTACATGTTGAGGACGTAGAGTCGATTCGCACCTCTAGTTACCTTGGCAAGAAGGCGATCATGGCGATCCCAGATGCGTAGGATCCCATGCTTGATCAGCACGCTCGAGCCGTTCTCATCCAGTATCCCAAGTCGATGATGGAGTTCCTCAACGCGGGAATGTAGTAGACACTGGTGAGCAGCCGGTGCTCTCTAGTCTTGGCGGTGAAGATGATGGAGCCGACGCCCTTAATCTCCACGGCGGAGGCATCCCCAAACTTGACGGAGCCTCGCACGCTGGAGTCGAGCTCGGCGAAGAACTCCCGTCGACCAGTCATGTGATGGGTAGCGCCGGTGTCTAGGCACCACCCGTCGATCTTGTCGCCGCCCGGAGCCGTCGCCGAGAGAGGCGTGTGCCTTTGGCTCGTCAAGGTGGAGGAGAGCCGCCCGCGGTGCCGCGGAGTTAGCTCGATGCTTGCATGTGCCAAACGAGCCGCTCCTCCTCCGCCCGTCTGCGAAGTTGGCTCAGCAGCGTGGTGTCGGCGATCCTTGGCCCAATGGCCAAGCTGGCGCGATTGCGGCATAAATCGTCTCGTGCTTGCCGCTTGCGGCGCCGCCTTGGCGTCTTTGCGCGTCATGGAAGAAGGCTCTTCTTCCTATCACCTTGGCGAGCATCCCACCGCTCCCGAGTGAAGTAGCTTCCGCCGGTGGTGATGGACCGAGGCGTGGCTCGTCGTCGGCGACCTTGAGGCGACCTATCGCCTCCTCGATCGACATCGTGGAAGGTCCAGCGAGAGACTCGATCGAGCGAGCCATCTGCCTGTACTTCTCGGGAACGCAGCGAAAAAGCTTCTCGACAGCTTTCTCCTCGTTGTAGGTGTCCTCGCCGAACTGCACCATCTTCTGCAACAGAGTGTTGAGACGGAGAGCAAAGTCATCAACGTCCTCACCTGGCTTGAAGGCCAGGTTCTCCCACTCCTTGCGAAGTACTTGCAGTGTGGACTTGCGGGCGCGGTCGCTGCCTATGCGTGCCGTAGCGATGGCATCCCAAGCCTCCTTGGTAGTCCGCTTGTTGGAAAGCGAGAACTGCATCTCGGGCGGGACTGCAGCGAGGAGGGCGTCCAGCGCCCGTCGATCTTCATGGTGGTCGACGTTGGCATCCTGCACTGCCTCCCACATGTGCCGCACTTGGAGCCGGACCTTCATGACCGCGGCCCACTCGACGTAGTTGGTTTTGGTGAGGGTAGGCCACCCAACACCGGGACCAACGTCCCTGACCACAGTCCGGACCTCATGGAGGTCGCGGTCTTGGTCGTTTCGGCCGCCGTCGCCGCGCGCCTCTCCTCCGGGAGCGCCACCGTCGTGCGCGCCTCCTCCGGGAGCGCCACCGCCGTGCGCGCCTCCTCCGGGAGCGCCACCGCCGTGCGCTTGGGCGTGCTCGGCTGCCCACCGCGCCGTCCGCTTGCCGGTTGCGTCGTGGTTCCCGTCGACGCTGCCTTCGCCTGAAACGGAGCCGCTGATGCTGCCGCGCAGAGCCTGGACCTCCGCCGCTGCCTCACGTGCTGCATCCTCCGCTGCTGCTGCTTCCACCTCCGCTCTGGCTGCTGCCAGCTCTGCTGCTGCCAGCCTCGACGCCCTTGCTGCCGCCGCAGCGGTTGCTGCCGCCACTCGCTCGCGCTCCTCTGCCGCGGCGAGCTCGGCCTCCTGCCGACGCTGCGTGCTCGAGGTTACCGAGTGCTGAGAGTGGCTTGCGGACATGGCTCGCCGCTGGGGAGCTGCTGGGTGGAGAGGGGGCTGCAACCGACGAGCTGCTGCTCGTCTGCGCAGAGAGAGAGGAGTGAGCAGAGGCAGCCGGAGCTGCTGCTACTGCCGGGGAAGGAGATGAGCAGGAGATGCTCAGGCTACAAACTAACTTGGCTCTGATACCACTTGTTAGTCGCTGAATTCTAACTCTCATCGAGGGAGAGGATGACACAAGGAGTTGGGGCAATTTTCTGGTTTCTATTTCTCACACAAACTCACACAAATGCCATACCAACCTGAGGGGTTGGGGATACATACTTATAGGCTGCTAACCAGCCAAGAATATGCTAGATGCTAGTCTAAGATGCTAGTCTAAGATGGTAGTCTAAAGGCAGCAGTCAAGGATGCTCTATCTAACAACCAGTCCTTGATGCTCTATCTCTAACTGCTAGTCCTTGACACAAGGACCATGTGTGCTGTCCCACAAAGACCATAGGACAGAGACTTATCCATCACAGAGAAGAGAGAGATAGGGGGTCAAACTTAGTGTTACTGGAGTACTTCCACATGTTCATGGGGTGTAGGTTTGGGCATCAGTCATCGGCAGATATACATACCATGTAGTCTACCGATATGTGGATTTTTGGTTCTGTTATTGCAGAGCTTATTCGAAATTATGCAAAATGAGTGAAGTACACAAACTTAAAAATAGGTTATCCTTACGTTTCTGGTTTCCAGTAGTGTTGATGCACCATGTGTTAAATACCTTGGGCATTCCAATGATCCTTTGCCGAATTGTGCCTGGGCTGAAAAGATCTAGGAATTTAGGTCTGTGTAAAATGACATCTTCATATCTCCTGAGTTATTAGAGTAAGGCCTCACTAGTTACCATTTTCTTCAAATTTCATGCAGTTTACTAAGTGGAGATATTTATATGTACTTCATATAAAGCTCTCCACTTAGTAAATTGCACTTACCAAAACATCTTATATTTGGGAATGGAGGAATTGCAATATATCAACTCTTGTTAGGATGAAATATGTTCAACCTCATGCATTATGTATAGTTATTGCAATTTTATTTAGTTTATTCCTAAGTGCATAGCTGGCTTCAGTCTTGTACTTAGAACTGTAGAGGCATGTATGTAGGATTCTTGACTCTTGCTAAACTGTAGGTTTACTGAGGGGCAGCTGAGTCAAATGAGTTCCATTATATGGGATGCATGTTTTGCCGCGTTTCTTACCTCAAAAGTCAAAAACCATTTTTCGAGTTACAAGTTATAACTAACAGTTAGCAAAAGCAACCACAAGAGCTGAAGCTGGAGTTCTTTACTTAAATGTCAATTTAATAAGAGGTATCTCAAGATATTTAACTGCAGTCATGACTTTCTGTAGATCATTGAACATTTAATCTGCCTCTGTATTGTGCAATTACTTCTTGTGAGAATGCCAAAAATTGGTGATGCTAAAGCAAAGAGACTGACTTGCTGTCGCTTGACGAACTTCTCACGTCAAACTGACATAAGATTACACAACTTGTGTGTGCTTGTCAACACTAATGAGATAGCAACAACACCATGCAGAGATAATGCATAGCGTCCAGGATTAGTAATACTATTTTCACGGAAGGGGTCCAGTCTTAATAAGCCACTTGTAAGTTAAACAGATAGAAGGTTCTGGTGTCAATCTGCGTGTTGCAATACTGATCTTTCAGATTCAGGGCCATAGTTCCTACTGGTATTACTCAGCTACGTCATATGGCATATACATAGAGTAGAGAAAGTTCACAGGACTGATATTCTGTCCATTTACATAACCACATTGAAACATGAAAATCATCAATCCATGGATCAAATTCAATAACGGGTTCACTATCTTGACTCATCTCATAATTAATCAGTAAGACCATGGCAAATCAGTATTCTTTTTGGCAGCGATTTCCATCTCTTTGAACTTCATCATTCTGGCCATCAGCCCCTCAACAACATCTGAATCGGCTGCAAACATTGCATGGGTGATGCCAACTACACCAGGGCTCTGACTGTTGAGCACCGAGAATGTCGTCGCGAGACAGAAACCATAGTTCATGATGAAGTGAACCAGACCGCGGGGAAAGATGAACACATCCCCCTCACACAGAGTCTTCTGAAAAAGCTTACCCTTGGTGTCAAAGAAACCAGCCAGCACGCTGCCACCATGCACAAACATCATCTCCGATGCCCTTGGGTGAGAGTGGGGAAGCACTGCCCCGTATGGGGCAATGTCGCTCCGTGCTATCGACATGCCAAGGGTGTTCAGCCCAGGGAACTCAGCGGCAGTGACGATGTTTGCTGATGATCGGACCATGTTTTCTAAGTCCCCGGCTTGGTTGAGAAGCAATGTCTTGAAATCAGATGCCAGTATGGTGCTAGGGTGCTTGCAGAGGAAACCATTCATGAACAGTTTCATTTCACTCTGAGGTGCCATAGGGCACACATCTTGAAGAGGTGGACTATCTGATAGGTTTGCTGGAGTAAGGCCAAGGAGGACAATGAAGGAACACAAGGCAGTGAAGAGCTTCATCTTTTGGAACTCTCGGACACAGAGATGGAGTAAAACATGGGTTTAAATAATGTGATGGGATAGGAGTGCAACCAAAGCCAAATCTGTGTAACTTGTATAAGATTCTCTTGAAGTTCACTGCAGAATTTGCTTTCGATTGTGGCTAAAGCAAAGAATGCAAGCAACTGCTTATTTACTCTTTCCTGTATGTACTCCTTTCATAACATGGACTTGGTAATGTTTGGTTCAGTAGCATCCAATAAATGGTTGAATGAAATGCCACAACTGCCAGCCGTGTAAGCTAATCACTAGATCTAAATGTTGATTTTGTTTAACTGTTGGCAACCTGACACCTAACTGGATTACATTTCATTGTTAGCCTGTTTATTTGAGTTTTTCTTAACTACTAGATACGTCGCCACGATCCAGACATTGGGCACTAATTTGTTTGCTTTTTTTTTTTTGCAGTATTGGAATTTGAGATCCTATACCATGGCTTCTTTGCTCTGTTCACAGATAAAATTAAACAAAGCATATGTTAGGAGGCAGGTTCATGAGAATAGATTTGCCAGATTACCCAGGTCTCTTCATTGGAACCCCTTGCAATCAAGCCATTTTAAAAACCTTGCATTGCGTTGCACTAAGGATTTGCCTTGGGAGGCCTCTCTCCCATATGCTTCCTCAGAGGACGGTGCCAGCATTATCATGGGAACAAATGTTGTTGAAGCTATCGATACAGAAGAAGCTCCAGAGATTCCAATCCGCCAGAGTGACCAGGATGTTGTGGAGGTGGAAAATGAACCTCCTGGGCAGCTGACGGCATTTAAACTGCCAATGTGGCTGCTAGGGCCATCGGTTCTGTTGGTTACTGGTATAGTTCCAACTTTATGGCTGCCATTGCCCTCGGTGTTTCTTGGTCCTAACATTGCCGGCCTTCTGTCCCTAGTGGGACTAGACTGCATCTTTAACATGGGAGCAATGCTGTTTTTCCTTATGGCCGATGCATGTGGGCGCCCAGAGAACAGTTCATTTGACCTGACAAGGAAGATCCCAACTTCTTACAGAGTCTGGAATCTGGTCGCCAGCGTACTAGGCTTTGCTGTTCCGCTAGCCCTGCTTTTCGCATCCAGTCGGGGTACTCTGCAGCCACAGCTACAATTCATTCCGTTCTTGGTGCTCCTTGGACCATATCTTTTGCTCCTTTCAGTACAGATGCTGACTGAGATGCTTACATGGCACTGGAAATCACCTGTTTGGTTGGTAGCCCCTGTTGTCTACGAGGGTTATCGTGTGCTACAGCTGATGAGGGGCCTCCAGTTGGCTGCCGAGATCACCGCGCCAGGGTGGATGGTGCAAAGTCTCCGTGGCTTGGTGTCCTGGTGGGTGCTGGTCCTTGGGATTCAACTGATGCGTGTTGCTTGGTTTGCTGGGCTCAACTTTGCAGGCAATCCGAGTTATGGATCGAGCGATTGATATGAACAAGTAGGTGGTGCTGCTCACTGCAAGATCGAATGCGCTGCATGTCTGTGCTGGTTCACTTGTATTATTTGTCAGACGTAGTGCAGAGAATTAAAGGTTCAACCATGGTCGCGAACCTGCATGACCTTCGGCAGATCGTATACGCATACAAGGGTCAGACCTCCTGGAACTTTCAGTAGTGTAACTACTGTTGTACAGATGAAACAATTATTGTATCTAGCACACACTAGAATGCCCATGTGTAAGAAATACTTTACTTGAATATACAATCTCAAAAAAAAAAAAAAATATATATATATACAGCTGTTACCTGTCTCAGCGATCTACACTGCCAGGTGACTTTCGTGTACATGATATTGGAGAAATCTCTTCTGGCTGGGCGTGTAATGTGTGCAAGGCAACCAAGCGAAGAAATAGCAAGTTATGTCATTTTCAGACAATCTTCTTGATCAGATAACACATCACCAGAAATTGATAACATCCGACTAACCATGTGTTGTGAGATGTGTACGGATGGCCTAACAGCGCACGGAGCAACCAACCTACAACCATTGACTCTCAGAGAGCAACAAATCCTAGACCTGTCGACCACACAACAAGCCCGGTGACATAGCTAAGAGCAAAACACCTAGGCTTGTCAAGCACGCAAGTCTATTGACATGGCTTAAGACCTAAGTTAGCTCAAGAATATTGGCGTGTGTCGTGCGTCCATCATGTGAGAAGAATTTTAGAGTGAAATTCCATTCTTTTACAGACATCTTTTTTTAGGCGGTCGACGTGATTTGATCCGCATATGTTTGGTAAAAGAACAATCTTCTACCACACTCCTTCGTAGACGTCAGGAGTCCATTGATGAAAAGGGGCTCTACACCATATCTAAATAGAATGGAAATCAAAAAGAAAGGGAGTCGGGGCAATCTTTCAAACTTGCATCCTAAATGTGGTCTTAAGAATCTAAAAGAGGTTGCTCAGAAGAGATCCTTGGGGAAATGCACCTGGTGCAGCAGCTAATCGAGTGGCTCAAGCTAGACAGAAAGGTGCAAAAGTCCAAAGTTTCTCAAAGATCCTGCTCGGCATTTCACGAGTTATGAAAATGCAAAAAAGGATAATAAATCTCATTCAAGATTGACTTTACCTCTTATTTTGGATAGGCAGAAATGCTTACGCGGCCTTATAATGCAATCTCATTCTCTGGTCCAATCGCTGTTTTCTCATCTTGCATACAAATTTTGGGGGTACCAGGGCCTGCATCCACCAAGAAGAAATGACAGGAGGGTTCTATATAGATACAGAAATAAGAATAAAATTACATCGTACTGTGCTCTCCAAAGAGCAACTCTTCTCAAAACCTCAAAACACTCCCGAGTTCATATGCACCCTTTATTTGAATTGGATTTTTGTCAGAATTTGAAATGCCAAAAAAAATTAAAAAAATCATGTGCACGTAGAACTTCAAGTTTTAGGTGCGCGCAAAATCGTTTCGCGAAAATAAATATTTTTGGTGAATTGTGCAAAAAGACAAAAGTTGGTGCTAAAGTAACGTGTTACACAAGATAACTTTTTGTCTTTTTTTGCACAGCCCACAAAACATATTAGTTTGTCGTGGAATGACTTCGTGTGAACCTAAAACATGAAGCTACACATGTACATTTTTTTTTGAAAATTTTCAGCATTTTGAAATATGTTATCTTTGTACCGGTGCAAATGCACCCGGGTTTAAAAATAGATTTCCGTCTCTTTAGATAATTTGTTACAAGAAGATTTTCACATATTTTGGTTAAGCCTTTTAGGACGACATGGCTTTGAAGTTGGTGAATGGAACATCAACTCGAAAGCGTAAAGCAACTTCGTGTGTCCTTACTACCCGCTTAGGAGTGGGCAAAACTAACACTGCACAAACCGGCTAGTGGGGAGCTAGTTCATTTTGTTTCACAAACTCAATTGGCACTACCATTCTACTAGTTCTGAAAAGGGAATAACCAAGTGAAATGCATTACCGGTCCTGAAACTTATTGTCTATGTCTAAAACGGTCCTAAAACATAAAAAACGTCTCAAAACAGTTCTGGAGCTTATATGGATGTCCATATACGGTCCTAAATACGTAGTGCGTGACGTGGACATATTGTCTATGTCTAAAACGGTCCCGAAAGTCCAAAACACAGAAAACGTGTTTAAACAGTCCTGAAACTTATATGAACGATATTATTATATGCTTAATGACCCGTCAGTTATGCTATAAAATACTAGCAAAATAATTAGGTGGGCTCATATTGTATTTTGATCTGAGAAAAAATATTTGTACCCTACAATTGCCACTATAAATAAATGTGCTCATTCTAACTTTCTTATTTCCCCATTGTTTTTCACAACTATATGTCTATATCTTACTTATAATTTTTTTTACCACTATTGTTGGAACTACATCACCCTTATTACTTTCTTATCTTTTTCTACTATTTTATAGAACTATGTCTTGATTATTATTTTCTTATTTTCCAATATTTTTTAGAACTACTCCCTCCGTTTTCTTTTACTTCGCGTTTTGAGATTTATCAAAGTCAAACTTTTTTAAGTTTGACCAAGAATATAGCAAAAATTATTAATATCTATAATATCAAATGTACATAGCATGAAAATATACTTTATGATACTTCTAATACTAGAAATTTTACATTATAAATGTTGATACTTTTGTCTAAATAATTGATCAAAATTTAATAAATTTGACTTTGACTAAACCTAGAACGCGAAGTATTTGTGAACAGAGGGAGTATATCATACTTATTAATTCAGCAAAAAAGTGTCCCTTTTTATGTATGTCCAAAACAATCGATCCCTCTAGGTACTATGTATACGATAAATTGCCATTTAGATACATCAGATCGCGTCTAGAGAAATGCTAGAAAGGGACAACACGCGAGTACAAGGAGTATGATAAGTGCCAAGTGCCAACGACGTGGAAAAATGTTTATGCGGGAAAGAATCAGAGGAAGTGTGAACTGCTTTTTCCTGACCAGATGAGTTGCAGAGGTGACTTTGGCAATTTTGCCATGAATTGCGAGGACGCGCGGGCGTCGTGGGCCATCCTGGTGCGCCGCCGCAGGTCCATCTCCATTGCCATGTCACTGCACTACATATGGACGTTCATATAAGTTCCAAGACTGTTTTGAGGCTTTTTTGTGTTTCAATACAGTTTTAGACATAGACAATAAGTTCACGTCAGTGCAATATGTATTTAGGTACGTATATGGACGTCCATATAAATTTCTGTCTTAAGGCGTTTTCTGTGTTTCAGGACCGTTTTAGACTAAATATAAAACAAAGTAAATAAAGTAAAGCAATACAAACTAGATGATATGGAAGATAGTAGAGTTGTTTTGGGTTTTTATCAGTGATTGCAAGTGGAAAAAGTATTTTTGTATTTTCGAATTAATAAATTGTAGAAATTATAAATGATGGTAGATGCAAAGAAAAGGTGTTCTTATGATAAAAATCGGACCGGGGTTCATGGGTTCACTTGTCTACTCTCTTTTTAAGTTGTAGTGATCACAAAACAATTCATCAATGATAAAGATTTATGGAAATTCTATAAGTGTTTGATAAGAGGAATTAATATGGGCATCACATTCTAATATTGAGATGGAATACATCTCTCTCTTATACTCCTCAAGAAAGGTAAATCTCCATGCAATCTTGATTTACGAACAAATCATAGTATAGCTTCAAGCAATATTATATGATGTTTGAAATACAAATATGCTACCTTGATATAACGAGGTTATCACACTGTCACGTGATAACTATAGCACATGATTTCACTTTATCCCTAGTGAGGCAGCAAAAGAAAGGTAAAAACCAAAATAGATCTTGAATATTATGTGTCACAGTTCAATCTCTACCACCATGCTACTCCATCTAACACCCACTTCTCCCCATACAAGTTTTTGCATACAAGTTGGATCAAAACAAGCAATGAAGAACATGGTGCATGATATGCATCTATTAAAACATCTTACACAAAATAGATGTCGATCTCAAATATCAAATCATAGAACAAAGATCCACCACATAGGAATTACAAATATGACCATAATCATGTAGGGCAGCTCATATGGTACTAGATCTATGAAGAACAAGAGAGAAATAGATCAAGCTACTGCCACAAACCCATAGCCCAGAGGTCGACTACTCCCTCTTCATCATGGTGATGATGCTGGAGATGTTGGAGAGGGTGGAGATCTCCTGGAGGTGGCTCCGACGGAGTTTCCCCCTCCAATCTTCACTGGATCTGACTCTGTTTGGTGGTGTTTTCGTCTCTGGTGGCTTCTCGTGTCTCCTCTTTCGAGGACGCCCTGGGGGGTCCTTATATAGGGGGTTTTATGTCAAGAGAACTTTGTGGGCCAAAGAATCGAGGCGATCGGACGGTCGGGAGGAAACGAGCATGGGTGGCACGCCCACCAGGCCTGGGCTCGTTTGGCCCTCCTGGCCCCCCCGGTGAGATTCTTGTGCTCCAGATGCTTCTCGTGGATAAATATTGGCATTCCCAAGAGTGCAGGTCTATTTGACTTTTTTTAGGTCCTAAAACATCAAAAACATCAAAACAGGGTTTTTCTACCCTGCAGGGTTATAGCCAAACTAAAGGGGATCATTGGTAAATCCCTAAAAATCAGTATAAAATAGGGATATAACATTGTATATGATGCAAATATGTGGGAAAACATGTTAACAAACTACAAAGTTCATGTATGCATTTTACATGCATCAACATCCTCAAGCTTAACCTATGCTCGTCCTCGAGCATGAAGGTGATAAAACAAAACATGGACTTTGGAGTTTGTTACCTTAGCTTACTTCATTATCATGTAGAGTTCATAGGCTCAATTCCTTTCAATGAAACATAATATGCAAGTGTACAATCAAGTTGTATCTTTTACACATCTATAAATATGCTAAACAAGAAGTGATGGTGTGATAAAACAAATTATGAATAAAATAAACCTACAAGCACACTTTGATGAACCTATAAAATCATAAACTCTTTTCATGATTGGCATTGGTGTTTCCATGCCTTTATTTTTGGGCTACTTCTTAGTTTCATGCCCTTGACTGGAAGACTCACTTATTAGTTTTATGTCTTCCCTTGAGATGTTTTGCATCCCGTACCAAAACTAAGAATTGAATACATATGCTAATCCTCCATAAAGAATAAAAAATAGAATTTTGAGCTATGTAATTCATGTCAACAATACTAATAAGGATAGGGTTCCAAGTATCTTTTTTATTTCACTTTGTTTTAAAGCTTCATATGGATTATGTGCTAAACATCTTACAAGTTGATTGTTTCATGCACCTAGCCTATGACCGTGCACTCCTCATGCTACTCAACTTAGGCATGTCATTGTATACTCATGTTGGTCTATGAAACCGCATCACTGAAGTACCTCTTGCCCCTGTGTAGCTATATGCCCCCTTTTTGGCATTTATTTATTTGCTTATTCATTCATTCATTTAGCATAAAAGATATTATAATGTCTTGGTTGTGTTCAATGTGGGAGGGGGCAGTATCTCTACTCTAGAAGAACAAGAAAAATAGACATATGAATCATATCAATGAGGATCATCATGCTCTAAGTTTCCACCATGTCATGCATGGCTTTGGCTAGCGATTCAGGAGCGTTTTCTACCAACATGCATACTCCAGTGTGCACACTTCATTTCACATCGTTGCAATCCATAGGTAGAACTGAAACATGATTAATATTCTACATTTAACATTGAAATATTTGTGCCATTCTAGTCATGGTTTAGCTAACAACCACTAATAAGATATGAAGCACAAAAATTTCCATAGTGGTATCACCCCAAACCTTACTTTCTTATGAGCTTTAAAATACATGAAAATGTGTTTTTAAGAATGTTTGGGGGATTAACATACATACTATACTTGAAAGTAGTTTTTGACACAAGTAGGTGGATATGCCTAGTCTAGTTTTAAGGGGCTTGGAACAAGTCTTAGCTTGTGTAGAAAAGGCTTAGCAAAAAGATATCTAAAGAGTGTGGCATCTAGTTTATAATGTCAAATTTATTTTCTCACCTTGCTTCTTAATGTTGAACATAAATATTCACAAGCAAAGGATACAGATTAATAGGCATAAAAAATATCATGTTTCAATATAAAGTACTTGAGCTTAAGAACTAGACACAACATGAATTTTAGCTTTTGTTTTTATCTCCCCTTTTCTTTTATTCCATGGCATTCTTTTTCAGTTTTAATCTCATTAAGGTAGAGTTTATTTTCAGTAGCTGATCATAAACATTTATAGTAATGGTGGTAGTGAAGGGTTCGTAGCATGTAAAAAACAAAAAATTTCTACCGCAAGAACGAACAAAACCCAGATCTAATCTAGATAAAAGCCAAGATCTAGTCTACTAGACATGAGCAACGAGATAGATCGGTACTAACCCTCGTAGAACCGAAAGCGTTAACGAGATTAGATCTCGTGGATGATGTAGTCGATCACTTGCCGATCTCAAGATCGAGTAGATGATCCTTCCGGCGCCGCGTTAAGCTGCGCTTCATGAGACGGTCTGCGTCTTGGTCGAAGCAAACCTTCCTCTCCCTGTTCCAGCGAGCAACGGAGGTAGTAGATCTTCTCCACGCAATCCCAGCAGCACGATGGTGTGGTGGTGGTGGTGGAGAGAATTCTGCAGGGCTTCGCCTAAGCCGGAGCAGATGGAAGGAGGAAGAGAGAGGCGGCTAGGGTTTGGAGTGGGGAGGGGCAAGGAGGGGTGGCGCCTCCACCCCTCTATATATAGAGGGAGGGGTGTGGCCTAGGGTTCCCACCCCTAGGCCCACCCCTTAGGGCCGGCGCACTAGGGAGCTTGGGGGGAGAGTCCTTCCCCCCCAAGTTTCCCTAAACTCCCCTTATCTTATCTTATCTTATCTTGGTTTTCAAATAAACTCCAAGATATCTTCTAGAACCTTCCGGAACATTCCTAAACCTTCTAGAATCCCATACAAACACTCGAACATTTCCTAACTTAGAAAATGATCCCCATTATATGAATCTTATTCTCCGGACAGTTCCGGATCTCCTCGTGATGTCCCAGATCCAATCCGAGACTCCGAACAACATTCGGTCTCCAACGCACATTCAATATCTACTTAAAACAACTTCAAACCTTAAGTGTGTCACCCTACGATTCGTGAATATGCAGACATGATGAAGACACCTCTCCGATCAATAACCATCAGCAGGATCTGGAGATCCATAACGGCTCCCACATACTCAACGATGACTTCGTGATCGATAGAACCATTAACACACGAAACCAATTCCCTTTGTCACGCGATACTCTACTTATCCGAGGTTTGATCATCGGTATCTCCATACCTAGTTCTACCTCGTTACTGATAAATACTCTTTACTCGTTCCGTGTTATGCCATCCCTTGTGACCTAGTCACATGCTTGCAAGCTAACTAGATGACATTCCACCGAGAGGGCCCAGAGCATATCTATCCGTCATATGGATGGACAAATCCCAATCTTGGTCCATGCGCTTCAACACATACTTTCAGAATACCTAATGACACCTTTATAACCACCCATTTACGAAGTGGTGTTTGATGTCATCAAAGTACTCATTCGGTGATGGTGATTAACACAACCTCATGGTCGAAGGATTAGGTTACTATGTATCGAAAGCTTGTAGCAATGTGAACTTAATGACTTGATCTAATGCTACGCTTACTATGGGTGTGTGTGTCCATTACATCATTCTCCAAATGATACAACCTTGTTATTAATGACATCCAATGTCCATGATCAGGAAACCATGATCATCAATTAATCAACAAGCTAGTTTAACAAGAGGCTTACTAGGGACCTTTTATGTTTACAAAACACACATATATTAGTGTTTCCTTATAATACAATTATAGCATGGGATGCAAACATTCATCATAAACACAAAGATATAATAATAACCACTTTTATTATTGCCTCTTGGGCATATCTCCAACAGTCTCCCACTTGCAATAGAGTCAATAATCTAGATTACATGGTAATATACCTAACACCCATGGCGTTCTGGTGTTGGTCATGCTTTGCTCTAGGGAGAGGTTTAGTCAACGGATCTGCCACATTTAGATCAGTGTGTACTTTGCAAATCTTTATGTCACCATCTCGGACATACTCGCGAATGGCATGGAAACGTAGCTTGATGTGCTTCAGTTTGCTATGTGACCTTGGCTCCTGTGCATTAGCTATGGCACCTGTGTTGTCACGGTAGATGGCCATCGGGTCCAACGCACTAGGAACCACGCCAAGTTCAGTAATGAACTCCTTCATCCATATGGCTTCTTGTGCAGCCTCCGAAGCAGCTATGTATTCCGATTCAGTTGAAGATTTCGCCACAACGCTTTGCTTGGCACTCCTCCAGCTCACCGTAGCACCATTCAAAATAAATACGTATCCGCATCGTGACTTCTAGTCATCTGGATCGGTGTTCCAACTAGCATCAGTGTAACTGTTTACAACAAGTTGTTCATCACCTCCATAAGAAAGAACCATATCCTTAGTCCTATTCAGGTACTTAAGGATATTCTTGACCGCTGTCTAGTGCTCCATTCCAGGATCACTTTGATATCTTCTAGTCAAACTAATAGCATGTGCTATATCCGGTCTCGTACACAACATGGCATACATGATAGAACCTATGGCTGAGGCATAGGGAACATTATTCATCTTCTCTATATCTTCTGCCGTAGCTGGACTTTGAGTCTTACTCAAGGTCTTACCTGACAACATGGGCACGAACCCTTTCTTGCTCTCTTCCATTCTAAACTTCTTTAGAACTTTGTCCAGGTATGTACTTTGTGAAAGCGCTAGCAGGCGTCTTGATCTATCTCTATAAATCTTGATGCCTAGAATATATGCCGCTTCGCCAAGATCCTTCATTGAAAAACTATTATTCAAATAGGCTTTGACGCTATTAAGAAGTTCTACATCATTCCCAATCAACAGCATGTCATCTACATATAGTATTAGGAATGCTACAGAGCTCCCACTCACTTTCTTGTAAATACAAGCTTCTCCATAAGTTTGTATAAAACCAAAATTTTTGATTACTTTATCAAAACGTTGATTCCAACTCCGGGATGCTTGCTTCAGTCCATAAATGGAGCGCTGAAGTTTGCATACCTTGTCAGCATCACGACGATCGACCAAACCCGGGGGTTGTACCAGGTACAACTCATCCTCAATGTCACCCTTACGGAACGCCGTATTGACATCCATCTGCCATATCTCATAGTCGAAATATGCATCGATTGCTAACAAAATCCTCACAGATTTTAGCTTCGATACTGGTGAGAAAGTATCATCATAGTCAACACCTTGAATATGTCATAACCCATTCGCGACAAGTCGAGCTTTATAGACAATAACATTACCATCAACATCTGTTTTCTTTTGAAAATCCATTTGTTCTCGACAGCTTCGGCCATCCGTAAGTCCACCAAAGTCCATACTTGGTTTTCGTACATGGATCCCATTTCGGATTTCATGGCTTCTAGCCATTTGTCGGAATTTGGGCTCACCATAGCTTCTTCATACGTCGCAGGGTCATCAGTGTTGTCCACTAACATGACGTTCAAGGCAGAGTCATACCACTCAGGAGTGGTACGAACCCTCGTTGACCTGCGAGGTTTAGTAGTAACTTCGTTCGAAGTTTCATGATCACCATCATTAGCTTCCTCTCCAGTTGGTGCAGGCGGCACGAAAACATCTTCCGGTGCTGCGCTACTCTCAACCCCGAGAGAAGGTTCAATAACCTCGTCGAGTTCTACTTTCCTTCCAGTCACTTCTTTCGAGAGAAACTCCTTCTCAAGAAAGGATCCACTCTTTGCAACAAAAACTTTGCCTTTGGATCTTTGATAGAAGGTATACCCAATTGTTTCTTTAGGGTATCCTATGAAGACGCATTTCTCCGCTTTGGGTTCTAGCTTATCAGGTTGTAACTTCTTTACATAAACGCAACCCCAAACTTTAAGGAACGACAACTTAGGTTTCTTTCCAAACCACAGTTCATACGGTGTCGTTTCAACGGATTTAGATGGTGCCCTATTTAAAGTGAATGCGGCGGTCTCTAATGCATAGCCCCAAAACGATAGTGGTAAATCTGTAAGAGACATCATAGACCGAACCATATCTAAGAGAGTTCGATTACGACATTCGGACACACCATTACGCTGTGGTGTTCCCGGCGGTGTCAACTGCGAAAGTATTCCACATTTCTTTAAATGCATGCCAAACTCATAACTTAGATATTCTCCTCCACGGTCAGAACGCAGAAACTTAATCTTCTTGTTACGATGGTTTTCCACTTCACTTTGAAATTCCTTAAACTTCTCGAAAGTTTCGGACTTATGTTTCATAAAATAGACATACCCATATCTACTTAAGTCATCCGTGAAAGTGAGAACATAACGATATCCACCACGCGACGCTACACTCATTGGACCGCACACATCGGTATGCATTATTTCCAATAAGTCTGTAGCTTGCTCCATTATTCCAGAGAATGGAGTCTTAGTCATTTTTCCCATTAGACATGCTTCGCATCTTTCAAGTGATTCAAAATCAAGTGATTCAAGAAGTCCATCAGAATGGAGTTTCTTCATACGCTTCACTCCAATGTGACCAAGGCAAGGCCACATGTATGTAGAATTATCATTCAATTTTGTTCGTTTAGCATCTATGTTGTGAACATGTGTATCACTACTATCGAGATTCAGTAAGAATAAACCATTCATCTCAGGTGCATTACCATAAAAGATATTACTCATATAAATCGAACAACCTTTATTCTCGGACTTAAAAGAGTAACCGTCTCGCAATTAACAAGATCGAGATATAATGTTCATGCTTAACGCAGGCACCAAATAACAATTATTCAAATTTAAAACTAATCCCGAAGGTAGATGTAGAGGGGCGTCTTGACGGCGATCACATCAACCTTGGAGCCATTTCAACGCGCGCCGTCACCTCGTCTCTTGCCGGTCTTCGTTTATTCCGACTCTGTTTGAGTTACAAATATGAGCAACCGAACCGATTCAAATACCCGAGCACTACTACGATTACTAGTAAGATACACATCAATAACATGTATATCGAATATACCTTTCTTCTTGATGTTGCCGTTCTTGAATCTGCCAGTACTTGGGGCGATTATGCTTCGATGACCAGCACCCTTGCGAGAGAAGCATTCAGTTTCAGGCTTAGGACCAGCCTTGGGCTTCTTAGCAGATGCGGCAGCTTTCTTGCCGTCCTTCTTGAAGTTGCCCTTGTTCTTAGGCTTGCCCTGTTTCTTGAAATTGGTGGTCTTATTGACCATCAACACTTGGTGCTCCTTCTTGATCTCCACTTGAGTTTTCAGCATGGACGATAGTTCAGTAACGTCTTGTTCATGCAAAGGCATATTGTAGTTCATCACAAAGTTCTTATAACTTCGGTGGCGTGATTGGAGGACACGGTGAATCCCTAAGTCATTAGGAATCGTTATCCCCAACTCTTGGAGCTTGTTTGCGTGCCCAGACATGGTGAGAACGTGCTCGCTAACGGAGCTTCCCTCTTCCATCTTGCAGGTAAAGAACTTTTCGGAGGCCTCATAGCTCTCCACGGCCGCGTGAGTCTCAAAAATGAGCTTGAGCTCCTTAATGATCTCGAACGGGTCGTGGTGCTCAAAACGCTTCAAGCTCCGTTTCGGACCGTCTGAGGATGGCACACCGAACGTGGAGTAATGATTTTTCCGAGTGGCGTAAACATTTTTCGTCATCGGTGGCATCTTCTGCAGTGGGTCACCTAGCGGTGCATCGAGCACATAGGTCATCGACCAGCCCCGAGGACAATCTTCAGACCACGGAGCCAGTCCGTGAAGTTGCTTCCATTGTTCTTAAGTTTTTCTTTCTCTAGGAACTCATTGAAATTGATGGAGAGGTTCGCCATAATCTACAACAAATTTGCAAGTAGTTTAGACTAAGTTTATGATAAATTGAGTTCAATTTTAATTCTTAAATTAACTAGGTGAACTCCCACTCAAAACAACATCCCTCACATTGTCTTAGTGATTACACGAACCAAGTCCACTACACCAAGTCCGATCTTCACGAGAGAAGATGTAGTTTCATCGACGAACAATCTTCATGTTCATCATATCATTCATATGACTCGTGCTCTACCTTTCGGTATTCCATGTTCCGAGACCATGTCTGTACATGCTAGGCTCGTCAAGATTAACCTTAGTTTCTGCATGTGCAAATCTGGCTTGCACCCGTTGTATGCACACGTAGAATCTATCACACCCGATAATCACGAGATGCTTGAGCACGAGTCTTAGCAGTGCCAACTAAGGACGAACACTTTTATTACTTGATATTTAGTGAGAGGGATCATCTTATAATGCTACCGTCGCGATCTAAGCAATACAAGATGCATAAAGGATTAACATCATAGGCAATTCATAATTAGTGTGATATGATATGGCCCTTTCTTCTTGTGCCTTTGATCTCCATCTCGAAAGCACGGACATGATCTCCATCATCACCAGCATTGCGTCAAGGTCAGTGGCGCCGCTTCATGGTTGTCCATCATCACAAGCAACTATTACAACTACTTGGAATAAAGCTATTACAAGATGAATAGACACGCAGGTCTTAACAGAATTAAAGACAACCATTAGGCTCCTGCCGGTTGCCATATTACAACAAGGATCATTGCATACATCAAATATAATCACAATCACATGATGGCCATATCACATCACAAAACCCCTGCAAAAACAAGTTAGACGCCTCTAATTTTCTTTGCAAGTTTTACGTGGTTTGGGGATTTCGAATAGGAACAGATCTTACCTACGAAACTGAACCACAACGTTGATACAAGTGCTATCAAGTGCAAAGTGTAGATTGGATCTATACTATGATGGGAGAGACAGACACCCGCAAAGCCACTTGTGCAAAGCAAGTTGCACGTCAAGCGTGGAGCAAGTCTCATGTGCGATGACATGTAATGTTATCCCGAGCCGCTTCATCCCACCATACCGCAAGATGCAAAGTACATATAGCAAAAGACGACACGAGCACCAACGCCCACAACACCATTGTGTTCTACTCGTGCAACAGATCTACGCATAGACAAGGCTCTGATACCACTGAAGGGTTCGTAGCATGGAAAACAAAAAATTTCTACCGCAAGAACGAACAAAACCCAGATCTAATCTAGATAAAAGCCAAGATCTAGTCTACTAGACATGAGCAACGAGATAGATCGGTACTAACCCTCGTAGAACCAAAAGCGTTAACGAGATTAGATCTCGTGGATGATGTAGTCGATCACTTGCCGATCTCAAGATCGAGTAGATGATCCTTCTGGCGCCGCGTTCCGGCAGCGCTTCCGCAGACGGTCACACGTGCGGAGTCGAAGCAGACCTTCCTCTCCCCATTCCAGCGAGCAGCGGAGGTAGTAGATCTTCTCCACGCAATCCCAGCAGCACGACGGCGTGGTGGTGGTGGTGGTGGAGAGAATTCTGCAGGGCTTCGCCTAAGCCGGAGCAGATGGAAGGAGGAAGAGAGAGGCGGCTAGGGTTTGGAGTGGGGAGGGGCAAGGAGGGGTGGCGCCTCCACCCCTCTATATATAGAGGGAGGGGTGTGGCCTAGGGTTCCCACCCCTAGGCCCACCCCTTAGGGCCGGCGCACTAGGGAGCTTTGGGGGAGAGTCCTTCCCCCCTAAGTTTCCCTTTTAAACTCCCCTTATCTTATCTTATCTTATCTTATCTTGGTTTTCAAATAAACTCCAAGATATCTTCTAGAACCTTGCAGAACATTCCAAAACCTTCTAGAATCCCCATACAAACACTCTGGAACATTTCCTAACTTAGAAAATGATCCCCATTATATGAATCTTATTCTCCGGACGATTAAGGTCTCCTCGTGATGTCCGGATCCAATCCGAGACTCAACAACATTCGGTCTCCAACGCACATTCAATATCTACTTAAAACAACTTCGAACCTTAAGTGTGTCACCCTACGGTTCGTGAATATGCAGACATGATGAAGACACCTCTCCGATCAATAACCATCAGCGGGATCTGGAGATCCATAACGGCTCCCACATACTCAATGATGACTTCGTGATCGATAGAACCATTAACATACGAAACCAATTCCCTTTGTCACGCGATACTCTACTTATCCGAGGTTTGATCATCGGTATCTCCATACCTAGTTCTACCTCGTTACTGATAAATACTCTTTACTCGTTCCGTGTTATGCCATCCCTTGTGACCTAGTCACATGCTTGCAATCTAACTAGATGACATTCCACCGAGAGGGCCCAGATCATATCTATCCGTCATATGGATGGACAAATCCCAATCTTGGTCCATGCGCTTCACATACTTTCAGAATACCTAATGACACCTTTATAACCACCCGATTCAAGTGGTGTTTGATGTCATCAAAGTACTCATCCGGTGATGGTGATTAACACAACCTCATGGTCGAAGGATTAGGTTACTATGTATCGAAAGCTTGTAGCAATGTGAACTTAATGACTTGATCTAATGCTACACTTACTATGGGTGTGTGTGTCCATTACATCATTCTCCTAATGATACAACCTTGTTATTAATGACATCCAATGTCCATGATCAGGAAACCATGATCATCAATTAATCAACAAGCTAGTTTAACAAGAGGCTTACTAGGGACCTTTTATGTTTACAAAACACACATGTATTAGTGTTTCCTTATAATACAATTATAGCATGGGATGCAAACATTCATCATAAATACAAAGATATAATAATAACCACTTTTATTATTGCCTCTTGGGCATATCTCCAACAGGTAGTGGTGGTCTTTTTAATGCAAAACAAAAAATAAAATGACAAAACAGACGCTCCAAGTTTCTACGATAGTTCTATGTTGCTCAAAAAACAAAGTTTAGAGGTTTGCAAACCGAGAGTTGAGTTGGTCCAGTGGGGTGCCTTGTGAATCCCCAAGCTTATGGTTTTCATCATCCTAGGATTGCTCTTGGTGTGATGTTCCTCTATTCCCTGTCAAAAAACTTCAACACAAAACCTTTTCTCCCATCTCTTTTCTGAGAGGTGACATTAGTGGCACAAAAATATAATAGTTGTTGCTTATATATCAAAGACAAAATTCTTTATAAATGTTTCAGCCAGCATATAATGTTTCTACATATCCCTAGCATATAATATGACTCATACAAATCATCTTAGGACACTTGGGAATGGTTAAAACAAAACATGGCAGAATCTGTCTAGATTTTTAGTAACACCAAAACTAATTTGTTTCGCCCACTTATACATGTCAGAAATTTTAGCCAATTTTTTTTCATATAGAGTATGAAAATTTGTAAATTCTGTATGAATTTGAGCACAATCGGAGTTACATAAAAAATCAGAAAATTCACGCACTAAAAACTGTTCTGCGGAAATTTACTACTCCATATGTTTAGCAACTTTTAAAAGATCCAAAATGGGTTCCACTTGGTACTTTATTAAAAATTACAGAGAAAACCAAAACAAAACTCTCTTGCTACAACAAGATTTCAAAACAAAAATCCAAAAGAAAAATAACCAGGTTGCCTCCCGCAACGCGCTTTCTTTATAGCCATATAGCTAGGCTTTACTTACTTGGTTTAGGTGATGTGGAACTCATGGGATAGCTTGTGCTTATTAGCTACCTCCTTCTGCCTTGGAAAGTGTTCCATACACTTCTTGTTAGGAAATTGAAACTACACATTTCCTTCTTTTCTATCAATGATTGCACCTGTGGTTCTCAAAAAAGGTCTACCAAGTATTATAGGACTTGTGGTATTGCTTCCCATATCCATGACAATAAAATCAATAGGTGCAAATGTCATATGTAATTCAACCATAATATATTTAACTTTTTCTAGAGCATGTTTAGTTGAATCATCAGCAAGTAAAAGATCTATTGAGCATTTTTCTATAGGTTTCAAATCAAGTAAATCATATAGATTCTTAGATAAAAATGAGACACTAGATCCTAAATCTAGAATAGCATGATGTGTATCTTTTCCAATAGTGATTAATACCTTGGGGATCCATACATCTCCAAGATTAGGTGGTATCACAACTTCTCTATTATATCTTTCAATCTTTTCTTTTATAACATAATTTTCTAGGTAGGAACAAAATCCTGTTTGATGACCGTTAAAGGATGGATCATTATAAAACTTTTGTAATAAATGAATGAGTTCATGCAAGCTACATTTATCAAGATCGAGTAGAGGTTCTTTTGTTTCACTTAGCATTTTAACATCCTCTACTTGTTTATCATTTGTTGGTTATTTTTCATTTTCAATCATAGTAGTTTCTCTATTCTCTTTTAATGGTTCTTCTACCACTTGGATCTTGAGTTGTGATAATAGTGGCTCAAAGAGACATTATAATTCATTAATTCATTGTAAGTTTCCTACAAAGATGGTGTACTTGTGGTGATGATAATAGAATTCATACCTATGGCTGGAGGTCCTTGTGGTTTTCCTGCAGACATACTTAACAAGGTTGCTTGATTATCAACTAGTTTTGATAAAGTTTTGTCCAAGCCAGCTGCTTAGTTTTGTAAACCCTTAATACTAGAACTTATGGATGAAAGTGACTTATGAAGTTCTTCTATCATGGTGGCATGGTGATCTACTTGTTCACTAAGATTTTTATTAGGCTCTTGTTGTTTCTCCAGGTTCTCATTAGATTGTGGAATGGTGGCAGGTTTCCATTTACTTTCATTAGCATTAGGATATGGAACAAAGGGACGATTACCATAGTTGTTTGGAGCATAAGGTTGCCTACCATATGATTTATTATAGTTGTTCCCATATCCATTACTAACAAAGTTTCTTATGTAGTTGACACCTACACTTTCATTGGTATTTGTTACTAACTCTTGTAGAGGAACATTATCGGTATTTTGCTTAGATATGTAGGCAAATATGGCAGCAAGTTTACTTCGTGTGGAGTCTAGTTCTTCAATGGAGTTTACTTTCTTAGATGGGTTTGGTGCTCTTTTAGCATGCCATTGACTATGGTTGTGGAGCATGCTTTCTAGGATAGTTTTAGCTTCAGACACAGTTTTACTCATAAATGCACCCTCGCAGCAGAATCTAGAATGCTTCTTGACATAATATTTAGGCCATTATAAAAATAATATAGTATTGTCCATTCATTTACTCCACGTGATGGGCAAGATCTAAGCATGTTTTTAACTCTCTCCCAAGCTATTGCTACATGTTCATTATCATTTTGTCTAAATGATAGGATACTATTTCTGTTTTGTAGGATCTTAACAGGTGGGTAGTATTTCTTAATGAAATCTTCTTTTAAGTCATCCGAAGAGTTTATACTAGTAGTAGGAAGGGATAATAACCATTATTTAGCTCTCCCTCTTAGTGAAAATGGGAATAGTTTAAGTTTGACAATGTTATTTTCTGCATTTTTAAACTTTTGCATATCACAAATTTGACAAAAATCATGCAAATGCATAGAGGCATCCTCACTAGCACTATCCCCAAATTGTTCTCTAGTAATAAGATTCATAATACCAGGACTTACTTCAAAACTTTCAGCAGTAATTTCAGGAGTGGTAATAGTCTAGCCATGAATTGATCACTAGGGGTGTTTGTGTAGTCACAAAGTTTTGTTCTTCCTCTTTCTCCCATGTTTGAAAAAAAGGTAATACTAATTTTTCTGTGTTTTTTTTGTTTTATGGAAAACTTAGAAAGACTAAAAACAAAACAAAATAAAATACTTTAAAAATCTAAAAGGAGAAGAAAAAGATCATAGTGGTGCAACCTCCCCAAGCTTGGGTTATTGCACAAGTTGGTGAAGATGATGGTGCCAGAAAAGTCTGGTAGTTGTCGTGGGAGTTTCACCACACTACAACCACTGTGATATGTCTCCACCAATTCCCTGATAATCGCGCCAGAAAATAATCTTGATGGCAACAAATGCAGCCAATTTTTATTGGGACTCCAAGTGCAGAGTGTTGTAGCAAGCTTCTTTTCCACACAAGGGTGACTCGAGGGTTTATATCAAACTCTCGGGGAATTATGTGGATATTTGTCTTATCCTCTTCGAGCAACATGTAAAGTAAAATAATTTGTGTTGTGTCCCCAACTCCACCAAGTGGTTTTCAAGCACAAGATTTCGTATTAGCAATATGAAATAAAATATAAAACAAAGTAAATAAAGTAAAGCAATACAAAGTAGATGATATGGAAGATAGTAGAGTTGTTTTGGGGTTTTTATCAGTGATTGCAAGTGGAGAAAGTATTTTTTGTATTTTCGAATTAATAAATTGTAGAAATTATAAATGATGGTAGATGCAAAGGAAAGGTGTTCTTATGATAAAAATCGGACCGGGGTTCATGGGTTCACTTGTCTACTCTCTTTTTAAGTTGTAGTGATCACAAAACAATTCATCAATGATAAAGATTCATGGAAATTCTATAAGTTTTTGATAAAAGGAATTAATATGGGCATCACATTGTAATATTGAGATGGAATACATCTCTCTCTTATACTCCTTAAGAAAGGGAAATATCCATGCAATCTTGTTTGACGAACAAATCATAGTATAGCTTCAAGCAATATTATATGATGTTTGAAATACAAATATGCTACCTTGATCTAACAAGGTCATCACACTATCACGTGATAACTATAGCACATGATTTTACTTTATCCCTAGTAAGGCAACAAAAGAAAGGTAAAAACCAAAGTAGATATTGAATATTATGTGTCACAATTCAATCTCTACCACCATCCTGTAGGGGTTCCACGTATGAAAACAATAATTTTTACCCTACGCCCCTGAAGCCCTGATGTTGCCAGGACCTATCTATTAGTAATGCAGTAACGGGAGGGGATTTTTGCAAACTTACCCTTGAAGACCGAAAAGCATTGTCAACGCTCAGGAGAACTTGGTTGATGTAGACGAGCCGAAGCCGACCTCAAGGTCGTGATGAAGTCCTTGCACTCCTGCGGCTCCAACGACTTGAGTGCCTCAAGTGTGACACCTCGCGGGGAGTTACACATGTCCGGTGCCTGACGATGACTCCCGCTTCCCCGATCCGGTAACAGTTGTGGAAGTAGAGCTCCTGGATCCGAATCCCGCAGTGCGACGACACTCTGCGGTGAATATGTCTCTCGTTCGCGCAGTCCAAACTTGGGACCACGGTCAAGAGAGAGAGAGAGAGAGAGAGAGAGAGAGAGAGAGAGAGAGAGAGGGAGATATATATATATATAGAGAGAGAAAGATAGATAGAATATCAACTAGAGGTCTCCCCAAAAGTAAGGAAACCTTTGTTGAATATTGTGTGTATTTATCTGGCCAAATACCCCCACTATATATAGGGGAAGGGGAGGTACTACCTCCCTCAAAGTCCCGGGGTGGGACTAAAGGAGAGGAGAGGGGGAGGGGGAGGCGCCGCCGGCCACCCCCATGGGCCCCGCGAGGGGGGGGCTGGCCCACTAGGGTTCTCCCTCTTGCCTTTCCCTAATGGGCCCTCTTCCCTCCAGAATTGGCCCATTAAGCCTTTTGACCTTTAAATTGATTTTCTCTTTTATTAAATAATTATGAATAAATGATTAAATCAATATTTAACATTCATTCATATATTATTCAATCTTCGTGGTTATGGAACACCTTCCACCTCCACTCCGGACATCCTCCGGACTTACCAAAACCCTTCCGGTTTTCTCTCTACTATTCTTCGGTGATTCTTACGATCCTATAAATACTCTCTAAGCATCATAAAACCCTTAAGCGTGATACCCTATGGTTCGGTAACACTCCAAACATGGTCGGGACACTCCCGGACCAATGATCGACAGAGGGACCTAGATGGCCATGTGACCCCTGTGCGTTCCACGAAGATCTTTCGTCGTTTGAACCGGGATGGTCGTGTCTTATTCCCTTTGTCTCTCGATACTTGCATTGCCCAAGATCTGATCAATGGGATCACCATGTCGTGTTCAATCTCATTATTGAACAATGCTACTTGACTCGCTCTGACAAGTGATATCCTGTGATCAAATCACACGCTGTGCAACTATTGGATATAACTTCTCTTGAGTGGGCCCTTAAGTATCTTTTCATCACGTGGACGGACAAATCCCGCTCTTGACATATATTGCCTCTAAAGTTCCTCCGAGTACCTGAACACACCTTTATAATCACTATATTACCAAGTGACGCTTGATGCTATCTAAGCACTCTCGGGAGACAGTGATTGATATAGCCTCACGGTCTAAGGAATAGTCTACGAGGATCCATTTCTAATCATCGTAACTTGAACTTCGTGACATGATTGGGTCATGATGTTTAGGTTGGGTATTGGTTCATCATCTCATTCTCGGAATGAGTTGACTCCATTTCCAACTGGCATAAATGCCACATGATTAGGAAACATGATCATCTGTTGACCAATGAACCCATGACTAGAGTTTCACTAGGAACCTCTGGTTGTTTATATATGACACGTGATTGATGTTTCCTCTCCATACTATTATAGCATGATATAAAACTTAATCATAAACTTTATGAAATATGATAACAATCCTTATTATTATTTGTCTCTAGGGCATATTTCCAACAGTCTCCCACTTCCACTAGTGTACAAATAAACTAGCTGCATTTGTTCTTAATCATTGGCACCATATACCCGGCACCCTGAACATGCTTTCTCATGGAAGATATTGAGTCTTGGGCCTGTACTTTACAGTCCCAAATCCTTTGCAACTTACTAATGTCACCTTAATTGACATTAATTATTTATCATCACATGATAACATCTGTGTGTATGCATTGTCGCTATGGAAGCGAAACGAGGACGGATTCTAGGAGCCTATAGTGACTTTAGATCAACCTCGAGGGCTTTCTCATGGGCACTGTGCCCTGGGACACATCATTCTACGTTAAAAGCGAAATAGCCCCGCCATAACATTATACAACACTTTAGATGGTACCCTTATCTATTATTATATATGTATTCATCGAAACACGAGTGCACCCTGTGCAACTTTCAATGTTTTGTTCACCTCGCTTCCTACTTGACTTTAATCGGTATTTACAGGAGTTTCCAACATATTCCCTTATAACATAACCCTTTATGTTTTAAGATATGTCATCCTTTATGGATTTGGAAAACATGCCTATAGTTCTCTATTAGACACTCCGGACAAACTTAGATCAACGTTCCGTGATTCAAACTTAATCACTTTTAAACGTTCCTTATTGGATCATATATTATGTTAAGTAATCATCATGGTTTTCTAAGATAGAACCTATGTCTCAACATAGTGGATGATGATCATCCTTTTCTTTCTTTCAACCATTGATGTTAAACTTTCCTAACTTGAGTTATTAAGGACCAGTTCCTTAACTAACTTCTATTCTGAAACCCTTTTCAGAATCCCTTAAGGAATACTACATAATATCATAATACAATTATTATCAACTTATACGCCTTTAAATCATTATTTATTGGTACTTGCGCTTTTATTCTTAATGTGTCGAATACACACTTGAGAATCACTCATTTAGGCTCCCACTCAAAATATGTTCCTAACATTTTTGGGTATGAGTCACCACTCTTACTCAAACTAGGTTCCTACATATTTGAATTTGAGACTTATATTGCTCCCACTCAAAAATATGTCATTCACATATTGTTTTAGGAAGACTTTTATAGCTCCCACTCAATTTCATGCAAATTGCACATCCCCTCACTATTTTGAACAATTTCAAAATTCTTTGATCAAATATCAAACTTGGAGATTTATTATGAGATACTAGTACGTTTACTAGTTTTAAATCCTCTAAACATTTAGCACACTTGAATCAAATTCATTTGAATTCGTCCAATACTTGACAAATTGTGATTTTGTCATTCACCCCCTTTTTCCACTATGGCTTTGCAGTCATTTGGGAAAATTCAAGTAACCCCTTTACTTGTAAGATTCAACAACGAATTGCTTTCTAATCTCAAGGGAATTTTGCTTCTAGGATTTCTCATAATTCTAGTTTACCATTATTTCCTTAGTAGTTCGTAGGTATGTCTTATTCCGGTAATCATTACAAATGATTCACAAATGTCTCCATACAAGATATGTAGTGAAAATACTAGTGGGGAAAATCACAATGATCATTATCATTGATTCTTTCCTTCTGTGAAGAGAATAATACAGGAACGTTTTCCGTTGTGCTTCTCAACACTCAGATGCAGGGTTTTGAATCCTCATCATGTTTTTCACTATTTTCCATTTGCTCCATAATCGAGAAATATCACTGAATGTGAACTTTCTCAAAATGTACCAAAATCCAAGCAATACTAGTTTTGCTTTCTTTTTGGTTTCAGCTATGGATTTCGTATTCAAAGTTTCCAATGAATACTCTACAAGGACTTATTAGTTATTACTTTGGTTATATCAAATAACCCCAAAACTTTTATGACGACCCATACCAGATATGGAGCCGATTTCACGAATTCACATGGTTCACTATATATTCTAATTGAGTGCTGACTATTTCTAACTAATGGTCTCTACATCTACACTACAATGATTTATTTGGCGCCATCTATTCACCCACTTTGATATCTAATATCACATTGTGATGCTTTGCATTTTGATGTTTCAAAATGCTTTGCATTCCACAATTTTCTTTTATGCCAATCTTATAAAGTCGAATTTCATTACTATTGATCAAATCATAGTAATTAGATTCTCATTTAACTTTAATACCCTTTGTTGATGAAACACTTTGATCATATCAAATAGTTTCATACTTATGTTTCCTTTGGTAAACGTCTTTACACATTTAAACAATCATATAATGATAATTACCATTTTTGTTAAAACACAATACATCGAATATGTATTTACTTTCAACAATTCATCAAAACACTTTGTATTCAAGCAATACACGGTGTTCAAGTTATTTTGACGAACTTAGGCATGATTCATATGTGATAAGAATCCGAATGTCTTTCACATATTATCACATAACTTTGAATTTAAACAATGGTTTCAGTCATTAATGAATATATCATTAAGTTGGGTATTTTAAGGCATTTCAATATATTACAAATGTTCATGTATTATCAATTAGTTTCAAAATAAGGATAATTCACACATAATCGAACAAGATATGAACATGAATAGATATCATTCATAAAAGTGGAACAACTGTTTGTTACAAGCTCATATGAATAACGTCTCACAAAGTGTGAGACACACTAAAGAAGTTCACAATCTTTTGATTACAATAACTCTCCAAAACCATAAACTAAATGATAAATGTTGAGGGACAGTGTCATTGGCCATCATCATCATGCTCGCCATCAACACGCAACGTCACCTCCTCTCCAGCAAGCACCTCTATGCAGGACCTGTTTTCAGCAAAACAGAACAAGTATCAAATATACTTAAGACTACAAATGTGTTTGCAAGATTATAACATTTATAAAATTGTATATCAAATATATACCTTTGTCATCGATGACCTCTCCGACAATAGGTTCAATCATCACATTCCTGAGATGTAATATGAACCTGTGGAAATCATGTGTTTTCGTGTCGCCTCTCATAATGCAAGTCCCGACTTGTGCTTGATAGCTTGGTGGCAGCGACCGCAGCACAACGCCATTTGCAAAAGATCTTGTCATCCAGCTATCCAGGAAGTATGCTGGTCTCATGTACGCATCATGCATGCGCTCCAAGTGGTCGTCAAGTGATGAGTTCTCCTCCATCTTAATGGAGAGGAAGTCTCCCATCAGCTCATGCTCCCATATGCGTGCTTGTTCACGAAATGTGTCTTAAGCTGTAGCATTACCGTACAAGGGTCGACATTACCCACGACAGGCCATAGCTCATCCACCATTCCGAAATGCATTGTAACTGAAATGAAGGAGGCCATCTTACGACGGTAACAACGGTTTTCCCGCTGCTCTGGGGTCTCTAGGTCACTAGGCTCATCCAAATCCATCTCGTTGAGTATATAGTCGACCATGTTATTCTCGCTAAAGAGAACATGGAGACGCGCAACCCATATAGATAAGTTTGATCCGTCTAACCTGAGCTTCTCTCCTAACCAATCGTCAACAGGAAAAGTAGCATCGGGGAGAACCATTTTCTACATTTATAATTGCAAAAGGAATTTAGACTAAGTTTATAATTAAATGAGTTAATAATAACTCCACTCAGAAACACCTATCCCCTGAAGGGTTCCTAGTGATAACATGACCCCTTTTCCCCACATCTCCCCCGATCATCACAGCCATCAATGTGGGTTCTAGGGTGGACGCTAAACATCAGTCACATCATTCATGCGAGTCATGCTCGATATTTTGACCATCCGTGTTCCGAGGCCACGTCTCTGTAACGTGCTAGGCTCGCTAACTCAACCTTTGTGTATTTGCTGTGCAACATGGCTTACACCCACTATATGCGAACGCAGATATGTCTGACACCCGCTCACCATGGATCGCCTCATACCGAAGAACTTTCTTGGTGGTGCACACTAAGAGGGAACACAATCATTGGTAATTTTAACAGGGATCATCTTATTAGGCTACCATCGAGTATCTAATACTAGCACACAATAAGATATACAAACAATAACATTGAATGTAAATGCGAAGTGATATGGTCCTTCACGTTGTGATCTCCATCCGTTGTCATCGGATTCCGGCGCCATAGACACCTGGGTACCTTTGTCTTTCCGGCGTGGTAGTCCGTTGATACATCCATTTTGCATCACTATTCTATGTCTTAATTCACTGTTATTCATTGATATATTTCGTATTGAGAGGTGATACTTATGTTATTTCATCTATTTTTGCATGGTTGATGACTTTTGGAGCATGGACTGCGATCGGGATTCGATGGAAAAGGTCTGTTTGGAGGCAAAATTCGAAGATCAGAAAATCCGGGAAAATATACGGAAAATCCTATTTTTCCAGAAGACTAAGGATGCCAGAAGATGGAGTGGAGGTGGGCCACAGGGGGCCCACACCACCCCATGGCGCGGGTAGGCCTAGGTCGCGCCTAGAGGTGGTGTGGCCACCCTGGCCCACTCCAGCCTCTCCCCTCTGGCATATATCAACCTCCCGAAACCTTAAGACTCGGGGAGCGACCACAGAAAGATTCCGCCGCCTCTGAAAAACACCGAGAGAAAGATCTCTGGCGCACAAATTTCTAGGGAATTCCTTCCCGGAGAGGGAAGATCGTCGCCATCAACACCACCATCAAGCTAGATTTCATCGGGATCATCATCATCATCACCACCATCATCACCATCAGCACCCTCATCACCATCTCCATATTGCTGTAACAATTGGTTGAATCTTGCTATAGTTCATAGGGGAAACTTTCCCGGTGTTGATTACTCTCTGTAGTTGATGCTATTGAGTGAACCATTGAATTATTGTTTATGTTCAGATTGTTATACATCATTATTCCATCTCTGATCATGATCCATATGATTTCTTGTGAGTAGTTCGTTTTGTTCTTGAGGACATGGGAGAAGTCTTGTTGTTAGTAGTGGAGTTGTGTTGAGAAAGATTCAATAGATTGTTATTTAAGTTGTGGTGTACTTCTTCTAGTGGTGTCATGTGAACGTCGACTACATGACACTTCACCTATATGGGCCTAGGGGAATGCATTGTGTATTTGGACACTAATCGTAGGGGTTGCCGGAGTGACAGAAACCTGAACCCCCGTTAGGAAACCATTGCACAAGGGACGTAAGGGTCTTCGAGTTTAAAGCTGTGGTTAGGTTTCTACCTTAATTACATTCTTGTACTTACGGATGTTTGCAAGGGGTTTAATCACAAGTATGTATTATTCTTGGATGGGGGAGTACATTAGCACAGGTTCACCCATACAACACTTAGCAAGCTAGAGAAGATTAATCAGCTATATGAAGCGAAAGCACTTGACAGTCTTCCCATGTGTCCTCGAGAATGTTTGGTCATCTTAAGTAATACAATCGGCTTGTCCTTTGCTGCGTAAAGGATTGGGCCACTTGCTGCATTTATTCCTACTGTCTTTTGTTTACTCGTACTTTGTTTACTTGCTTTATCGAAAACCCCTAAAAATCCGTTTGCTAAGTATTTGCAGAATTCTGATCCATACCACTAGCGGCTATACGCTCCTCGTTGGGTTCGACACTCTTACTTATCAAAAATACTACAATACACCCCCTATACTTGTGGGTCATCAAGACTATTTTCTAGCGTTGTTGCGGGAGTGCGCTATTGGAGAGTGGAACTGTAAAGGAAACTTCTCGTGAGTATTGTTTATACGCTAGTTGCTTTATTTTCGTTATGGATAATTCGCTGAGTTTCTTATTTGGTAATGCTACTACCCCTGCTAAGGTAGTAGATAATCCACCACCTGCTGAGAATGATGTTTTCAAAATACCTACAAGAATTATTGGTCGTGTTATGGATAACTACTATGTTGGGGATGGAACTGTCCATCCCAGTGATCATTTACTCTTTATACACGAATTATGCAGGTTGTTCAAGTGTGCAGGTATTACTACAGATCAAGTTAAGAAGAAGTTATTCTCATTATCGCTGAAAGGAAGAGCTGAGGAATGGTATAAGCTGCTGAAGAATGGTCAAGCTCTGGAATGGGAGGAAATAGTGCCTCTCTTTTATTCAAAGTTTTATCCTCCTAGTGCGACTCATAAAGATCGGAATCAAATATACAACTTTTGGCCTCTTGATGGAGAGAGTACAACTCAAGCTTGGGGGAGATTGAAGTTACTAATGCTCAAATGTCCCATTCATGAGCTCCCCAACAATATTATTATCAATAACTTTTATGCAAGGCTCCCTCTACATGATAAAGATTTATTGGATGCTTCTTGTGCTGGATCATTCACTCGCATGGAAGAAGAAGCTAAATGGGACCTTCTAGACCATATTCAAGACAATGCTGAAGCTTGGGAGAATGACAAAGGTAGAAAGTCAGGTATAAATTATGATTATGAATGCATTGAATCTTTTATGGGAACTGATGACTTTCAAAATATTAAAAATGCTTACGGTTTAGACTCTCAAGCTATTGCTTCTTATTTTAAGGCTTTTGCTTCCTATATTGAAGTGCCTAAAAAGAAGTGGAATAAGTATCATGAACCTTATAAAGATATTGCTAAGAGTGTTCCTGCAAGAAATACTGAAGTTTATACTGCTAATCATGTTTTACCTGAACCTTATATTGAGAAAATGCCTTTTCCAGTTAAGGTAAAGGAGCATTCTATGATAGCTAGTATGGTTAATGAAAGTACGAATAAAGTTGTTGAACCTGATAAACAAATGGTTGATGAACCCATAATAGCAAATGTGAAAGACTTTGTCACTAAGTATGAGGAAGAGGGACACACTATCCTTTGTAAGGATACCTCTAATATTGTTTCACAAAATAGTGTTATGAGAGCTAGTATTCTTGTGTTTTCTATTAGAATAAGTGATCATTGCTATGATGGTCCTTGTGATAGCTATATTGTTAAGTTTATGCATGATACTGAAAGTTACTATGAGAGAGGGAAAAGTGTTCTTATGTATCTCAATAATATCAAGTTTCCTCGTTTTATGCTGAAAGTTTTTATATTGCACTTCTTTTGCCTTCTTATGCAAGTTGCCTTTGGTTTCAATAACTTGTTTGATTACAAAATCCCCTTGCATAGGAAGTGGGTTAGACTTAAATGTGTGTGTTTTTGCTTCTTAATGCTCTCTTTCTCTTCAATTCATATCCCTATGAGAGCTTCTTCAAAATTATCATGCCCATCTTAAAGGCTATAAAGAAAGAGCTTTATGGGAGACAACCCAATTTGTTTTTGCTTTCAGTTTTTTTTCTTTGAGTCTTGGAAGTTATTACTTCGGTAATAACCGATCCTTATCCGTTTTGTTTGGTTTTTTTGTCAAGATCAACCTCTAATAAGAGAGAAGTAAGATTTGGGGAAGTTGCTATCCCGAAACAGATTTTTTGTGCTTCACCGTAAAAATTTGTGAGAGATCTCTGTCTGTCGGATTGAGTTGTAATTTTTTGTGCTTCTGACCCAGGTTGTTATTTAACTTTCTTTAGTTTTGCACTTTTTGATTTGAGCAACATAAGATTTTCTGAAAAATTGATATTTACCTGCTGGTCTGTTTTGACAGATTTAGCCAATCTTGCATTTGCTTCTTTATTCGATTTCCTTTTTGAATTATTTTGGGGTTTTCGGAAGGAGTTGCTACAGTAGCCTATGTTTTGATGGTTTTCAGTTGAAGTTGGACTCAAAAGGTTCTATCACTTCACTTATACTAATGTTGCTAATAAGAACTGTGTGAAGTTTTGTGTGAAAGAAATTTCCAGGAAGTGGAGATAATGGTGTAATAAGGAAGAGAAGGGTTTTATGAATCAAGTAATAAGTGTATGAAGATGAAGATATCGATGATATTCAAGATATGAATCTGGAAGAATCTACTATATACTAAATTCAGAGACCTGCAGAGTCCGTTTCCAAATAGGTAACAGTTCTGGTAAGAAAAGTTCCGCGAAAATACTATCCAACTATATTTTTGCAGTTTTCAGTCAATAAGGAAAGCTACGAAGCGAAAAAGGGACGGAAACGGAGCCAGGGTAGCTCACACCACCCTGTGGCGCGGGCCCACCCCTGGCCGCGCCACCAGGTGGTGAGTCCACCCAGGACTCCGCCTCCGACTCGTTTTCTCTCAGTACCTTCCTTTTGATATGAAACTTCGTAATATATAACCCCCCGGATCCCCCGAGGTTCGTATATCGTGTTTTCGTCGTGTTTTTGTTTCGATCTGTTTCTGCCAGGACATACTCTTTGAAAGTCTAGAAACACAATGGTGTCCGCCAAGGATAAAGGGAAGGAGCCTATGGAGGAAGACCTCCAAGACCCCGGGAAGGAGAAGGAGATCAAGAGTGAAGGTGAAGGTGAAGAGGAGCAAGGCCAACACCCGCACACCGACACTACCATTGCAAGCATTAGAGTGGTGGAAAATCCAGCAATTGGAGGGAAGCCTCCTCATCACCATTCAGATCCCTGGTCACTTCCTCCACGCACCAAGAATCCTTTCCATACCCTTATCCATGAGCATCAATACTAGAATATGCCCAAGAGGAAATTACCCTCCAATTGGGATTTGCCTCGTTCTAGCCATGCAGGAAAAGAAGACTTCAAGGAGGAAGAGTGGGGAAAGAATAGCAAGAGCTGGAATTCTCAACACGACATGATCATGAGCCGCATTGAGAAAAACTCACAGCTTATTCGTAATCTCACCTTCAAGATTGAGTACTCGGGAAACTGATCAAGGAGCTCATCGAGAGGATACCACCACCACCGAAGGAGTAACTCGTCATCAGGTTTGGCATCCCCTTGGTTTATTCCAAGCTTGGGGGAGTGCCGCGGTATCACATCACTATCTTCTATCTTTATACCTTATTAGTAGAGTCATATCATGAATAGAGGAGTTATTATGTAGTATGGTTTGAATTATGGAAGTGTCCCCTCTCTCGTTAGATATGTATCCCTTGGTGTGATTTTCCGTTATGGAATATTAATGAGAAGTTCTATCATTCACTCTTTTGCATAGCTTATATTAGTTTTCAATTCATGGTTATATGATTGATCTTGTTGTTAGTATTGGTAGCACTTTGGGATCATTGAGTTAATTTAGTTGGTTTTGGCAAACCTGGCTCGGTCAGTAGCAACACCTTTCTGAGAGTTGAAAAGGAAAAGATAGAAGTACTCTAAAGAAAAATAATTTCATCTTTCTTTCTTGATTTGCTCATAAGTTTAGTATTCTCTAGTTAAGATCTTTTGTGCTTCCAAGGAAGATTGCATGTTTGTCTTTATCACTTGTATGTTTGTTTGTTTCCTTCAACTCTTGTACTTGCTACCCAGCCTTGCTAGCCAAAAACCTGTACTGAGAGGGAATTCTTCTCGTGCATCCACCTCCTTAAAACCAAAACCTTTGCCATTTGTGTCCACCATACCTACCTAGTAGCATTATTGCTATTCCAAGTAAATTCTTGTTTTATCTACCTCCCAAATTAAACTTGTTATGTGAAAATTAGTGATTAAAGCTCTCACGAACTTGATGGCACACTTTACTTTCTTGCATTTAATAAACTTGAACCATTGTGCTCACCTATGTTATGATATGCTTGCGCTTTGTAAGTTGTGAATTAGCAGAACCATGCTGTCATGGGGAACGCTTTCAACATTGCACTGGTACTTTGTACCAAGTTGATATCATGTTCTTTTGTCTATGGATGTCGTCGGTGTAAAATGAAAGGGGAGCTTGTAAGTCCATGGAGTTATGCATATGTGTTAGAAAGCGCTTGAGCATTGGTCTAAGCCATGCTGACATGGTGGAAACCTGCAGCGTAACCATAACGAGTATCTATGAAGCATTCTTCTTATAAAAAAAGAGATAGAGATTTAGAAAAAGAGAAAAGAAAAAAAAGATATTATGAAAAGAGGAAAGAGAGAAAAAAGCACCATATTCCCATGGTAAATAAGAAGATTGCTGAGATACTTGTTGTCTGCTTGCCTTGTCATTTTGATATGGGGATTCTTCCGTATCATCGGGCAAGGGGTACCCCATTGGTGGTTCTCAATGATACACATAGGATAACGATGACAAGAACTTACCGGTGACTAAACTTGAGTAGCATGAGGAGCGGCCCTCGTATTCAAGGGACATGAGATTCTCAATTTACAACTTGTCAATGCATATCCTCATTTTTGATCACTTTAACCTTAATCACCTAAAGATGCCTAGGATAGGGGCAATGAGAGCTGAAAGCTAGTAAGTATCATAATTTTTGGGAGCTCTTTATGAGACTTGCAATCCCTGCTTCCCTCTGCGAAGGGCCTTTCTTTTACTTTGTAGTTGAGTCAGTAAACCTACTCCCTTCTATCTCAGCAAGTATTTTGAGTTGTTGTGTTTCATTCATTCATATGATGATTTATCCAATCATGTGTCTTATGTTCCTTGTTTTGCACATTGCTCTTATCTTGATGTTTACTACTTTGAAAGCTTTCATTGAAAAACCAGTTATTTGTGAACTCCAGCAAATTGTCAATTATTCTTCGACCAAGAGCTAAGTTTGCCATTACCAATTATGATTCACTTTATGTATCTTTATTGTGTTTCCTTTACTTATTACAAGTTGAGTTATATAATAGTGAGTTGTCTTCTATTATGATCTATGTATTTGATGAATGTGATGCTTCTTGTCCGTATTCTTTTATCGACTCTTCACTCCATAAACCTGAGGCCATGTTTATGGAGCTCAGTTTCGCTTGGGGACAAGCAAAGTCTAAGCTTGGGGGGAGTTGATACGTCCATTTTGCATCACTATTCTATGTCTTAATTCACTATTATTCATTGATATATTTCATATTGAGAGGTGATACTTATGTTATTTCATCTATTTTTGCATGGTCGATGACTTTTGGAGCATGGACCGCTGCAGTCAGGATTCTGATGGAAAAGGTGTTGTTTGGAGGCAAATTCGCGAAGATCAGAAAATCTGGGAAAATATACGGAAATCCTATTTTTCTAGAAGACTAAGGATGCCAGAAGATGGCGTGGAGGTGGGCCACAGGGGGCCCACACCACCCCAAGGCGCGGGTAGACCTAGGCCGCGCCTGGAGGTGGTGTGGCCACCCTAGCCCACTCCAGCCTCTCCCCTCTGGCGTATATCAACCTCCCGAAACCCTAAGGCTCGAGGAGCGACCATAGAAAGATTCTGCAACCTCCGCGGGGCAGAAAACACCGAGAGAGAAAGATCTCTCCGGCAGACAGATTTCTGCCGGGGGAATTCCTTCCCGGAGAGGGGAGATCATCGCCATCAACACCACCATCAAGCTGGACTTCATTGGGATCATCATCATCACCACCACCATCGTCACCATCAGCACCCTCATCACCATCTCCATATTGCTGTAACAATTGGTTGAATCTTGCTATAGTTCATAGGGGAAACTTTCCCGGTGTTGATTACTCTCTGTAGTTGATGCTATTGAGTGAACCATTGAATTATTGTTTATGTTCATATTGTTATACATCATTATTCCATCTCTGATCATGATCCATATGATGTCTTGTGAGTAGTTCGTTTTGTTCTTGAGGACATGGGAGAAGTCTTGTTGTTAGTAGTGGAGTTGTGTTGAGAAAGATTCAATAGATTGTTATTTAAGTTGTGGTGTACTTCTTATAGTGGTGTCATGTGAACGTCGACTACATGACACTTCACCTATATGGGCCTAGGGGAATGCATTGTGTATTTGGACACTAATCGTAGGGGTTGCCGGAGTGACAGAAACCTGAACCCCCGTTAGGAAACCATTGCACAAGGGACGTAAGGGTCTTCGAGTTTAAAGCTGTGGTTAGGTTTCTACCTTAATTACTTTCTTGTACTTACGGATGTTTGCAAGGGGTTTAATCACAAGTATGTATTAGTCTTGGATGGGGCGGTACATTAGCACAGGTTCACCCACACAACACTTAGCAAGCTAGAGAAGATTAATCAACTATATGAAGCGAAAGCACTTGACAGTCTTCCCATGTGTCCTCGAGAACGTTTGGTCATCTTAAGTAATACAACCGGCTTGTCCTTTGCTGCGTAAAGGATTGGGCCACTTGCTGCATTTATTCCTACTGTCTTTTGTTTACTCGTACTTTATTTACTTGCTTTATCGAGAACCTTTAATGCTTGTAAATAAATCCCTTTGTCTCTCGATATATTACATGTCCGAGATTCGATCATCGGTATCTCCATACCTAGTTTGATCTCGTTACCGACATGCACTCTTTTCTCGTTCCCGTGATATAACATTCTAGTGATCACATCACTTGCTTGCAAGCTATCCTAATGTGATATCACCGAGAGGGCCCAAAGTATATATATCCGTCATCTGGATTGACAAATTCCACTCTTGATCCATGAGCCTCAACATAACACCTTCGTAGTACTGAACCCATCTTTATAGTCACCCTGTTACGGTGTGACGTTTGATGTTATCAAGATACTCTTCCGGTGTTAGCAATTAACATGATCTCATGGTCTAAGGATAAAGATTACTTCGTATGATGTTATAGCAATATAAACATAATGACTTGATCGTAATGCTATACTTCGGATGAATGTTCATCACATCATTTCACAAATGCTGTGACCTTGTTATTAACAACATCCAATGTCCATGATCAGGAAACCTTGATCATCTTGTTAATCAGCAAGCTAGTCTATAAGAGAGGCATAACTAGGAACCCTTTTTTTATATTAAACACACATGTATTGATCTTTCCTATCAATACAATTATAGCATGCAAAATAAACATCTATCATATACAAGGAATACATAATAACAACTTTATTATTGCCTCTCAGGGCATATTTCCTTCATTCTCCCACTTGCACTAGAGACAATAATCTAGTTTATATAGTGATAAATCTAACACACATTGAGTTCTGGTGTTGATCATGTTTTGCCCTAGGGAGTACTTTAGTCAACGGATCTACTACATTCAGTTCCGTGTGCACTTTACAAATCTTTATATCTCCATCCTTGACATGCTCGCGGATGGAGTGAAACCGGCGCTTAATATGCTTGGAATTCTTGTGAAGACCTTGGTTCCTTGGCGTTGGCTACGGCTCCATTATTGTCACAATAGATCACCATTGGGTCCAACGCACTAGGAACCACACCTAGTTCCGTTATGAACTCCTTCATCCAAACCGCTTCCTGCGCTTCTAAAGCGAGAACATATTCGCCTCGTCGTTGATCCAGCCACCACAGGTTGTTTGGAGCTCCTCCAACTAACTGCTGCTCCGTTCAAGAGAAATACGTATCCGGATTGAGACTTAGAGTCATCCGGATCAGTGTCAAAGCTAGCATCGACATAACACTTAGCGACTAGCTCTTCTTCACCTTCGTATACAAGAAACATATCCTTAGTTCTTCTCAAGTACTTAAGGATATTCTTGACCGCTATCCAGTGTTCCGAACCTGGATCAGATTGGTACCTACTAGTCAAACTAATAGCAACAAAGGTAGTTGTGCATACATTGGTGGTGTTGTTGGCAAACCCAAAGCATTGAGACCATTGGCTTAGTGTCAAAGTGCACTCACAGTTCATAAGGCAGAATTTGATTGGATAAACTCTGGGCCTTTGTTCCTCAGTACACCCGTAAGGGTCCACCGTGTGCGTCAAGGTGCTAAAGAACTCAAGCATCAAGAGGCGATACATGGAAACATCCTGAAAGACAAAATCATACAAACCAACATTTGTTGCAAAATAAATCGAAATCAGCACATGCCAAGTTGGTTCAGGATATAAGGACACACCCACTTGGTGGACTTGATTTCTCGGATCTTGAGATGATTGAAACGGTTCAGATGGAACTCCTCGATGAACTCAATACCAAGTGACTCGGAGGTCAACATATCAACGGGTGGTGTGGAGGATTCCGCATCCATCTCACGTGTATGGCTCCTCGTGTTCATCTAATAAATAAAAACAATACAAAGTAAAAGATTTGCTAATATTTTTTTTGGTCCAATAGAAACATAGCTTAAGTGATTCTCTACACAAACTACAAAAGAAACTCCTATAAAAACAATGCTAAGCACACCTAATATCAAGATTGAATCAAGAACAAGACCTAAGTCTAGATTGACAATGATGAAAGATTGAGTGAAGCTTTTTCACGAATAAGTTGAGGATCGGAGGAGAATCATACCTTAGATCGAATGAGTGCGAATAATCAAAGAAAGATTAAGTAAATTTGAAGATCCAATTGAGGTGGTTTGGAGCTTGGAGGAAGAAGAAATAGAAAGATTGATTTTGGGGATTTTTAGGTTACCTCCTCGTGGCGTTTATGGCGGCCGCGTACGTGGTACGGGCGGGCGGTATGGCCGCAGCCCGCCCGTACCAGGTGACTTACCTTGGGGGCGACGCTGCTCCTAGGAGGTACAATCGGTACGGGCGCGCGGTACGGTCACGCGCGCCCGTACGGCTGGTCGTTATTGGTTCGGTACCTTTTGCTTGAAATCTGATATTTGCTCGAGGGTACGGTACGGGCGCGTGGTATGGACGCGTCCGGCCATACCAGTGGTTGTTATCGACACTGATTCCTTCAGCAAAAATAAAAAAATATATCACCCTTTGGCTTGATGTGGTATGGGCGCACAGTACGGTCCACTTCGGCCATACCAGTGGTCGTTAAGAACACTGTGAGCTGCAAAACTTAAGGAATTGGATTAGTAGCTCCGTGTGCCTTTGCACATCTTATCAAAGGACAAAATAGTAGCAAAAATACTAAGTAAAGATCCAACAATACTTCTTAAGACATGTGTTAGTAAAATAAAATATAGAGGACTACCTTATTTCTTCTCCTCTCTCCATAGGTCTTCTTGAACACTCTTTATTAAAAACAAAAACAAAACAAAAACAAAACTAACACAACTAATATATAAATAAAAAATTATTTCACATGGGTTGCCTCCCATGAAGCACTTCTAATTAAGGTCAATTATCTTGACCTTGATGGTAATCACTTGGGTTTGTGAAGTGGAACACCCACTCCAAAGTAGTTGGCTTTCAAAGTAATTACACCATCATCATCATTAGTCTTGGCCTTCTTGTTCCTAGGGAAGTGGACTACAAAAGGATCTCTAAATCATAGCCCTATTCTCACATTCCCTTCATGTAAATTAATCAAAGCTTTAATAGTTCTTAGGAATAGGCTGCCTAGAATTATAGGTGCTATGGGATCTTCAGGCATGTCCACAATAACAAGATCAATAAGAGCGGGACTACCTTTAATTTCAACAACTATATTTTCTTTGATCCCAATAGCTTGTCTATAAGTTGAATCATCTAGATGGAGTCTCAATTCAGTTGTAACAAATGGCCCCAAGTTTAATTTATCGAATAGGCTTTTGGAAATTTCACAAAGTGCGGATATCTCATTAACTCCCAACTTAATTTTAATAGTGGGCTCAAATATATCATGTAGCTTAGCTAGAAGCTTATCATCTAGTCTTTTATACTCCATCTCTAAATCGCGAACTTTAGATGCTACTTGTTGTATAAATTGTTGGTACATAGCATCATTACCTTGTTCTATACCTGGATTCTTAACGGTGATCATCTTCAATAGATCTTCCATGGTATATTTTGGTGTTGGCGTGTTGGTATAATCTAGCTCTCAGTTTTTTTTTCATTGGTTACCACCCTCATCATCTTGAGGTCTTCTACCGGATTTGGCTCTGGTTTTCCAGCAAAATTTGCTAGTATGAGAGTTTGGCTCTCGTCTATCTTACCCAGCTGAGCCTCCAGGGTCTTTATTCTTTCCTGTAGAGCCTACACATCATTTCTAATTGCAACGGCCTGGTTAGACAATTTTCCTATACTACTTTCATGGTTCTCCGTGATATTAATAAGCATATTATTTTGCTTGGTTTGAGCTTGTATAAATGTTCTAACTGTTTGCTCAAACGGGAGATTGCCATGATTTGCTCCATTAGTATTATCATAATTATTATAAGGAGCTCTTGCAGGAATAGCATGATATTTTTCAACATTGGAAGCATAATTATTTTTCCATGCAGGATTAAAAGGAGTGCGAGCTATAAAATTAACTTCATTAACATCTTTAGTGATAACATTAACTTGGGTATCTTCTTTACCCTTTACTAAGCTAAGCAACTCATCTACCTTAGATGTAAGCTCTTCATTGTTTACCTCGGTAATTGATCTTACTCTCTTCGAGGTTCTTTCCACATGCCATTAGGTATAGTTATTTTGCATATCATCAAGTAACTTCTTTGCAACACTCACTTGCTTTCCCATGATCGTTCCTCCTGCTGCAGTATCTAGCATAGACTTAGACATTAGGTTAAGATCATTATAAAACAAATGTAATATAAGCCACTCTTCCATCCCATGACTAGGACAGTTCATTACGGCTTCATTCATCCTTTCCCACGTAAGCGTTAGTGGCTCATGGTCTTCTTGTCTAAAGCTTGTAATGTTGGATCTTAGCTGCATAGTCTTAGTTGGGTGAAAAAATTAGTCATAAACAAACTAGTATATTCCTCCCAAGATTTAATAGTGCCCTTTGATAGAGCTAGCAACCAATCCTTAGCCTTTCCTCTAAGAGAGAAAGGAAACAATCTTATCTTAACAGCATTTGGATCTACATCCTTAATACGCATCATGTCGCAAATTTCAGTACAAGTATTTAAGTGCAAACCCGAATCTTCAGCGGATGAACCCCCAAATTGGTTTTATTGAACCAAACTTAAATGGTTAGGATTTATCTCATATGTTTCCGCATCAACTGCGGGCTGAGTGATAGGTGCACGAATAAAATCATCAGTGGGAGTAGCATACTCCCCTACTCTATTTTGAGCCATGACTCTTATCTTTTTGGTATTTTTTAAGTAATGAAAACAAATAACAAGTAACTAATTTTTTGGGGTTTTCAAATAGATAACAAGAAAGTAAACTAATAACAAGAATTAAACTACAACTAATAATAAAACTAAAAACAAGGTCTCTAATGACCTCATAAGGATAGCAAAATTGCTTCCCCGGCAACGGCACCAGAAAAAGTGTTGATACCTTTGATTCGGATTCACGAATGTAGTATAATAGCTTTTTCCCTAGAATACCTAGGTTTAATCGAACCTCTGAAAGCAATCTAAAAGGTAATAAAAAGGACATGTCTATAAGACTTTGTTTGTTTGTTTTACCTTAGTTGACCGGACCAATATAGTTTACTTTATAATAGGTTTGAATCAATAGATGGAGATAGGCCAGGGTTGAAGATCCACCTGTAGATGCACATCAAATGGGATAAATGATAATAATAAGCGTAGTCATGTATAATGTTTGAATGGAGATAATCTCTTGTGGGCAACACATCCTAATATTCTAGAGCCCCCGTGATGTAGCGGGCATAACAATAGACTTTTAATCCAACCGAGTTCACACCGAAGCCACGGGTTACAAACGATTATTAAGTGTAAAACACAGATCAAATCTTTGATTCATGATGCTGTTGTTTATCCCGAATGGGGCGCTACGTGAAGACCGTACTACCCTTTCTGTCATTGAGGTTCCTATGAGATTGTTGTTAGTCAAGTATCTCACCTCAAGCCTTTATCAATCTATGGGATCTTGGGTACCTACAAGTCCACATATCGATATAAGAGACGAACAAACAAAAGATACAAATCACAATTCCAAACAAAATACAATACTCCCATGATCTAGATGCACATAATCGCTGCGAGGTTTCTCCCCAACCCGCAGCTCGTGAGGACAACTCACTCATAACAAATAGACCAGAGATATAAAACATCATACAAATACTTAGATTAAAATCAAATATTGTTAGAATGGTCGCCAAATCACAAGGAGATCTAAAGTATAAAGCAATGGCTATGGATAGTGGATGGATGGATGGTAGAAGTGATGAACAATGGATGAACAATGGTGTGGATCTCCTTTGGTGGTGGTGTGATGTAATCTAAGAATGGCGGCTCTCTGGCCGGCGGCTGGAGCCTCGAAATATATAGGAATCTTCACGAAAGTTGTAGCGTTTGACGAGACAAAGCCATTGCCACCATGTATGGGAGGACAGTATGGGCGAACCGCACCCGTACCAGTGCTTGTTAAGCATACTGACGCCCTGGAACTCCTTCCCAATTACTTTGTCGTGTGTACTTCCTCAAAATCCTTCATTATGACTCCTTATTTCGCATTAAAAGCCGTGATTTCTAGCACAACATAATTCAAAGAGAGGATTTGCATATCTTTGCAATTATTAGTCATTAGTGGCAAGGATTAACAGTTTTTTGGGAAATTGCTTGACCAAAAACAATGTTTAAACATAGTGGAAGATGGCAAAAATCGGAGCCATCAACTTCCCCAAAGCTAAATCCTTGATCATCCTCGAGTAAGAAGAACCAAAAGAACTATAAGGAATTCAACATTTAAACTTGAAATGACGAGAATAAGAATTCACTTACAGTTGGTAGTCGCATGCGCTTAACACTTCATTCATTTGCAAGGCTTATCAAAGTTACAGGGATGACAAGAATACTATACAAGCTTCGGTAAGTCAAGACAATCAAAGTAAAGTTCAATATAAGTATAAGTAACTAGAAATGTAGCAATAAATCCAATTCTTCTAATTAACTATCAGCTTGCCAAGGAACACTAGGATGTTTAAATGGCATAATTGAGTAAGAGAGTTTCATGTCTCAAGTAGTATAACAATTAAGTGTCTTATTTACACCCACATCAATAAATCAAGTATATCAAAAACACTTCTAATCCAATCATTGTCTTTCAAGAAAAAATCATAAAGTAGTAATGAGACCATGCCAAGGACTTGTTATGTGGATCCTCATAGATACCTTTTTCATTTTTTCATTTTTCAAGGATCGCTGGATGTTTCTTTTGCAAGTGTTTGCACAACCTTTGAGAGTACCAATACTTTTGCCCATATTTACACGTATGCCACTCATGTCATCAAATCATAGCCAAAATCCGGGGTTATACCATAGATTGTTCAAAAGCTAGCGAAATTGTTGGCATCCCAAAGGTGTGCATTAGAGACATAGAACAAAGTTTTCTCACTTCTTTCTGTTTTTTGAGCTAGTACCGCGGTTTCATCCACAAGGTTAGCTTTGGCATGCATCACAATTACCACTAGACTTTATTTCAATCAAACAATTCCTTTCATGAGTGTCGTCAAGACTATGAAAATATCTATGGGGTTTAGTATCATCAAGGGTATACTCTCAAGACAATCATTCATCAAACAAGTCATAAATTTCAGATTTTTTCTTATTGTACTTGTTTGGCAATATTATTTCCAAGGCAAGACTCGGTTAACTAAAATAACTAGAGCAAAAGCTTCAACAACTAATCATCATACCAATAAAAAGCCTTACTCCAACCATATTAAATTACTTCCCACTAGCATGGAATCTTAGCAAATCAACAAACTAAGATAAACAACTCAAACCTCATAAGTGGGAGACATAGGGCATACCTCTCATAAGTGACTTCATGATCCTCTTCCTTATAGGGATGTGTTCCTTCAAAACTCAAGAACGATTACTCTCACAATGATATTAAAGCAAAGAGGCAAAGTGCGAATCCACATTGACGAAAAAAAAGGAAAAACGAAAAAATCTTTTTATATTTTTGAGGATAGGGATTAAAGAATAGAAAATAACTTGCGACCACGCAAGGGTTTAAGAAAAGAAAAACAAACAAAAATAAAATTAAAAATAAACTAAAATGAAAGCAAACTAAAAAGCAAAGGAAAAAAGCAAAGTGTTGGAACAAGCCAACACGAGTGTTTCAAAGCTCCCAAGGAGCTGGAGTACAACCTCATTATTACACAAATAAATTTGCTAGGGGAACACATCCCTAAGCACAGGCTTTTGCAAGCACTTTTGTTGCTCATTGTGGTGGCGGTGGATAATCTCCCATGTTCCATTGGCTGCACCAATCATGGAACTGGGTGGCAAGGCTTGCGGTAGCATCTCGAAGGTTGATGGAGAGGTTGTTCATGTTTTGAATATTTCCTTCGAGTGCATAAATGTCTTTATAGGTGGTGTAGTAGTTTGGTGGCTGCTCATCTTGTTCGGGTCCTTCTTGTTCTACTTCTTCATCTTCTCCTCCTCCCATGGGTATTTCTTGTTGGGGTAGATTAGCTTCAACATGCGCGTCAAAACACAAACGTCCATCCTCAATAGAGAATAAACCGTTAGGCAAAGGATCTGGGATCAAGTGATCAGGTATATTGAAGAAATATCTACCATGGTTTTTAGAAATCATACCACATGCTCTTAGAGTAGATGACCTAGGACGGTTACTTCTAGTTAATGGTTGGATGTTACCTAGGTTGATGCAGAACCACATGTGGTCATGATTCCTCCTCCACATATTGGTCCTCGAGATTGAAGAGCTTGATGCTTAAGATACAAGTAGCGCCCAAATTTGGCGTTAAGTTAAAATTGATATGCATGTAGAGATAACATGTCCTCCTCATTAACTCTAGTAAACTCACGTGCAATGTGTGATAATCACATAGAATAAATATTGAATAGCAGGATGATCAATTTGGTTCCCCTTGGTGTGTTTCCCCACAATTCTCATCAAACTAAAATATTGTAAAGGAAGGATCCAAAACAGGTAGTTGTGTGTACATCGGTGTTGTTGTTGGTAAACCCAAAGCATTGAGCCCATTGGCTGAGTGTTAAAGTGTACTCACAGTTCATAAGGAGGAATTTGATTTGGGCCAACTGTTCCTCGGAACAACCATAAGGATCCACCGTGTGTGTCAAGGTGAAGAACTCAAGCATCAAGCAGGTATGTCGCAACATCCTAAAAGACAAAATTCTGTACAAACCAACATTGTTGCAAAGTAAATCAAATCAACACGAATGCCAAGTTGGTTCAGGATATAAGGACACACCCACTTGGTGGACTTCAATCTCTCAAATATTGAGACGATCAAATGTAGATGGAACTACTTGGTGAACTCAATGCCAAGTGACGTTTGGGTTAAAATATCAGCGGGTGGCATGGAGGACTGTAGCCATCTCAATGTCTTTCTTATCATCTAATAAATAAAAACAAGACAAAGTAAATAAAAGATTCTAATAATTTTTTGTCCAATAGAAACATAGCATATAAGTGATTCTCTACACTAACTACAAAGAGAACTCCTCTAAAAACAATGCTAAGCATTAGTACCAAGATTGAATCAAGAACAAGACCTATGCTAGATTGACAATGATGAATGATTAGCTGCTTACTGCACAAATAAGTTGGGGATGGAGGAGAATCATCAGATTGAGGCTTGAAGAATCCCAAGAAGATTGAGTAAATTTATCCAATGGAGGTGGTTTGAAGTTTGGAAAGAAGAAGAGAAAAAATGAATTGGGGATTTTGTAGGTTACCTCCTAGTCATTGTATATATATATATATATATGCGGTATTGGAGCTTTTGTGTAATGATATTACTTACCACTCGACTCCTTAGATGGTGCACATCATGGTACGCGTCTGCAGCGCCCATCGCTGGTCGCTAAAATCTTATAAGTCATGTGTTAAAATTGATATTTGCACGGGTACATGCGGGCGCGTGTGTCGCTTAGTGGTCATCTCTTATCCTCTTCCTCGCAAACATCAATTTTTATCTTCCTTTCCTTGAAGTGCATCTGCACTCCACTCGTAAAAGTGGTCGCATTATATGAACTATAAAACTCAGGAATTTGATTAGTATATAGCCTTTTCACATCTTATCAAAAGGTTAGATAACAGAAAATACTAAGTAATGATCCAGCAATAGTTCTTAGGCCATGTTAGTAAAAAAAATAGAGGATTACCTTATTTTCTCCTCTCTCCATAGGTCTTCTTGAACACTCTTTATTAAAAACAAAAAAACAAAAAAACCAACACAATAGAAAATACATAGAAATAAATTTATTTCATGCGATTTTCTTCCTCTCTTAATTATCTTGACCTCGATGGCAATCACTTAGGTTTGGGATGTGAACACCCACTCCAAAGTAGTTTGCTTTTAAAGCAATACACCATCATTATCATTAGGTTGGCCTTCTCTTCCAAATGGACTACAAAAGATAATCGATATTCTAGGACCTATTCTACATTCCTTTATAAATTAATCAAAACTTCAATAGTTCTTAGAAATGGCCTACCTAGAATTATAAGTGCTAAGTATCTTGGCATATCCACAATAACTAGATCAATAAGATTTCTTTAATTTAACAAATTCTCTTTTCTTTATCCCAACAGCTTTTATAAGTAGTTAATAAATGGCCCCAAGTTTCTCGAATAGGCTTTAATTATGGTAAAATGTCGGTAATAGGTTGTTGCAGTAGGTAAGCACACAAGTACGGGATATCTCATTAACTCCCAACTTAATTTTAATAGTGGGCTCAAATATATCATCTAGCTTAGCTAGAAGCTTATCGCTAGTCTTTTATACTCCATCTCTAAATCTGAACCTTAGATGCTACTTGTTGTATAAATTGTTGGTACATAGCATTACCTTGTTCTATACCTGGATTCTTAATGTTGATCATCTCAATAGATCTTCCAAATATTTGGCGTCTTGGAGGTTAATCCCTCTCTCATGGTTTTCATCGCTTGTTACCACCCATCATCTTGATGTGAGATTTGGCTCGGGTCATAAGAAACTTTGCTAGTATGAGAGCTTGGCTCGCCACTTACCCGATGTCTTCTTTCCATTCGATGAGAGCTACATCATTTGCTATGCATCGATGGCCTTCTTTGTTGCGATGAGCGGAACACACAGTTGGTAGTGTGGCCACCATGATCTTTGGCCAGAATCGAGGCCCGTCTTTGACCTCCTCGGTGGAGTCCCTTCATCGATGAAAATGATCCTATGGGCACCTAGGAGGGTGAATAGGTGCTACTCCAAATTTTAACACTTTCTCAATTTAGGCTTGACACAAAGGTAAATTTTCTAGATATGCAACTATGGTGAATTTCCCTATATGCCAACCTAGCTACTAAATGAGTAAAGGCAGTGAGAGAAACGAGGTAACCAAGAGTGGAGCACGCGGAGACACAGGATTTGTTTTACCGTGGTTCCTTCCTTTTTAGGGGAAGTACATCTGCGTTGGAGGGGTGGGAGGTACTAAGACAACCACGCCAGAATAGGCCTCACCTTGTTATCCGATGGATCTCGCCACAACTGGCTTGATCCACCTTTCCACTATATGGTACCCTTCGAGGCGGGAACCATCGCCTTTACCAACAAGATTAGGGCATGCATCCAGAACTGAACTGGAGGCTCCGTGGATGACAACAAGCTGCCATAACAAACAAGTTTATCAAGTAACAAAACCAAGATCTAGAAATGCAAATAAAACTCTAGATCAAAGGGCCCTCAAATGAATGAGGGGGAAATTGACGATCTCTTGGGTGATAATGTAGATTATGGCTTCCTCCTTCCATTGTCCAAAGATGGAGGCCTCCGGATGATTGAATGGGGAGATCTTGTGGAAATTGAATCTCAATAGTACAACGCTTTTTCGTCAGATTCGAGAGACCCCAGGTTGAAGATGGGAAGGGGTATTTGTACCCCTCCCGAGATGAAGCCGTTGGAGTCAACTAGGGGCATATAATCTGACCTGAGTGGGGGACGGATAATCCGGCGGGGAGCAAAAGTCCGGCCGGAGCAAATAATCCGGGTCAAACACCCGCCCCCTTACTGCACGACGTGTCGCTGGTTCTTAACAAAAATCCCTTGGGGAGGGGCGGATTATCCGATTAGGGTAAAAGCTCCGGCCCTAACCAAATATCCAGGGGAAACTCCGGCCCTTCTGCACGACACGCACTCGGACCTGATGTCTGCAAGTGCACAGATCATTTGTAGCTAGTTTCGAAGTATAGATATCGATCCCATAGGGAGCCCAGTTTTATGGGTGAAGTCTCTGTCACACCCAAAGTTTTCATAGGTCTTCGAGTGAATTAACTGCAAGTGTTCAAATGAGAAAGGAATTTGGATTAAACTGAGTGTATTTAAATAAAACTTAAAAATGTAAACTTCGGAAATAAAAAGCATAAAAGTAAAGAATGGTTCGGTTGTTTGTTGTTTCCTACAGCTGGCAAAGAAGGCACGGGGAGATACAGTTCATGGTGATAGTGATTGTGCTAGGTGGACGGATAATAAGTATAACAATTATAATCTTATAAGTATATGTGTAGGCGAGCAACCCATAATTAGCCGGAACTCCTCTTGGTAGATTTTGTCCCAACTTCAATAATCCTACTAGTATGTTACCAAAACCATGGTCAGACACTAGACGATTAAGACCCTTCAGGTCACTTAGATTAAGCTCCTTGGATCGGACTAATGCAATAAGCTCGATGGTTCCTCGTTATCCTTGAGTCTACTAGTTTTTCATTAATATCCCCGTGTCAGTCGAGGGTCACCGGTCTACTAGCGAACAAGATCCTATCCATGTAGAACAAAGTATCATGTTGTCTGGGCCCTTAATTGGACAACAAGCATTAGGCATCCCAAAAATAGTCAAACACACATAATATAGTAATTAAAATAGATCACAAACTAATGGAAGATGTATGAAGGCACATCACATCTCACCAATACCTTACATCTCCCATGCCCAAGGAACTTACTCACACATGAGAGAAGAAAGCATCATCAACATAATTAAATAAAGAGAATTCGTCTTGATATCACCGTGGGGATCCACAATAAGAATAGACAAGTAATCCAACACAATTCAGGATAGGAAGAATCAATCTCAAACCCTAGTCTTGCAAGGTGAAGATCTCTCTCCCTCTCTCAAGTACAAGTAATGGCTATGGGGGTGTGTTGGCTAGGAGGTCGAAGATCGTGGAGCAAGATGAAGAACATCTTCTCCTTCTTCTCCGGATCTCCTCTTTCTCCCTTCTAGATGGGATGGCGACTGTTGTGTTGTGTTTTCGCTCTCGGTCCCTTCACGGAAGTTGTCCCTTTTGACAAGACAGAGGTGGCGACAGCTATACGGTGGGAACTATACGGCCAGAAAATGTTCATGTCGTATAGTTGCTCGTTAAAGCTTCTGTACGCTTTCCTCGATTGCTTCCAAAGTGAGACTTGCTTGTTTTCGCCTGGATATTGTGTTTCTCTAGTTAAAACCCTTTGTTGACGTTCAGAACCTGAAACACGCATTAAAAACCAAGTTTTCTTTGCTACCGAAGTATTAGCGTTAGGTAAAGCTAGAAAACGATCAAATCCAGAGGAAAACCATCAATATAAACCACACAAAAATGTGTCGAATCTCACAGCTATCAACTCCCCCAAGCTTAGATGTTGCTTGCCCTAGAGTGACAAGGAAATAAGGAAGAATAGCAGAGATTCGAGACTGAAATAAAAGAACTTACAAGCTCGAATTGGTGTCAAATTCTTTTCTTCACAATCCCTGCAATCTTAAACATGATCATAAAAGTATTCACAAGATTGCACTGAGTCCACTTCCTAACCATGTATGTCTTGCTAGCAAATAAATCATATGCCCGAGCAAGTGTCAAAAGTTTAGCTAGGAAAGTGAAACAAATTATTTTGGTGTCTCTCTTTGTTGAGAGATAAAACTTTTTACTACTATTTCTTTAATCAATTAAGAGTACTCAAGTTGGCACCAAAACATTCAATTTAAGAACAGCTCATCTATTCCCATGTCAAAATTTCAAGACTCTCAAAGCACCTTTTTCCTTGCCCTGCCTTTCAAAAACTTCAGCTCTTTCATAGAGAAATCATGCCACTATTTTTAACATGTTAATTGGGATTGTGTTGTGCACTCGTGACCATGCCAATAAATAGTTATTGAGCAATAATGGGTCAGAGGAGTACTACAACTTCACTTGGAATGTGAAACCATGAGGAGACTAAAATTTTACCCGTCATAGCATTGCTGCTATAGACGTTCACATAACTCAATAGTCGAAATCAAGTGGTTTCTCACATTTAGATCGTTCGTTGGCCAGTGGAGTTAATAGTGCCCCATGGAGCACGACAGTGTTGTAATGACATGCGTAAATCAATATCTTATGGTAATTATTAGAAAAACTAGTGGCATAATCTCTACTACTTCGAAACATCTGTTTTATCAAACAATTTCATTCAAGGGTACTATCGAGTCTATTTACATTAAGCTCAATTGGGATGGAGTAGTTCTAAAATCAAATTCTTTGGGCTAAACATGGACTCAAGTCATCTTTCGAATGCTTTTTCTTGTTATAAAAATGTATGAAGTATTTTTAACCAAATTCATTTCTCATTGTTCCAAAGCTAAAAAGGAGACACTTGACAAAGGAATAGAATTTATAGGATAGCAAAGCTAAGTGGGGAGTGACTCAAGTGCAAGCGGGTGAATAATTGTAGGGTCAATTTAATATTGCAAAAAAGGTGATGAAAGGAATGTGATACCTCCTCTTGCTTGCTTCGTTCCCCTACTTGAGTCGAATCCTCTCTACATTTCCCTATTGCCAAGTCACCTAAAATTGAGCAATCCTCGAGAGAAACAAAGAAATACATTTGCAAATAAGGCTACAACTAAATTTTTTGTGTTTTTGGTTTAGGAATGCAAGCTGAAAGTAAACATGCAATTTTTTGAAGAAATAAAATAAATCAAAAGAAGTAAATAAAATATGAATGCAAAGTTTGGAGGTTTTCAAACCTCCCCCAAGCTTAGGCTATTGCCACACTTAGTTGTTGCGTCGTTTGGCGGCTGGTGCAGATACTACTAATAGTAGTCGGGGAAGTGGGTCATGAAGTTACTGAAGTTGTGAGTTAAGGCATTCACATCTTCATTCACTCCTTGAAGAGTGTGGTCAATCTCCCTAACATGCTGGTTGAGCTGCTGAAATTCTTGGTAGGGGACATAGTTGTACCCCTGCTGTGGTTGATTAGGCCATGGGTCCCAAGCTCCCCCTTAATGTTGATGTTGTTGTCCCTCCCAAGCAGGGTTGTATCCCTGCTCATCTTCATGCTCCTGCTCCTGCTCATCCTCATCCTGCTACCCTCCTTCTTCCTCCTCCTCTTGATCAGGCTGGAGTTCAACCATGATCTTCGTCACTTGATCCTTGGTGAGGATCCAAGTATCCTTCTCCACAATTGAGAAGGCTTGTGGACAGGGAAACAGAACCTGCTCACCCTGTGCATCACCAAGATAACTAAATTGATATGCTCGGAGCCTTTGGTTAGCTTGGTAAACACCAAGGAAGCCACAAGCAGCCAAAATACTTGACGTCCATGAGTTTGGAGCCGTCAACATGTTGCATAATAGGTAATGTAATATTTAATGCATGGGCAAGGTGGGTTACCAATCCACCAATGCGAATGTCACCTTTTGTCTTGTTGCTTTGGTGACGAAGGTGTTGGATGAGTAGAGCCGCGGGATTGGGGCTTTGCGGTGCAGTGGGAAAGAGTGCCTTGGTGATCATTGCCATGTCCACATTGGCCATGGAACTGGTGTCTCCTCTTCCTAGTAGTGTGTTGGCGAGGAACAAGGCATAGTAACGAAGGGTTGGGTTCTGAATGGTGAACATTTTCTTCTGGTAAAATTCCCTGCCACCATTAACGGAAATAACCTCCCAAGTCTCTCCACTTGTGACACTATAGAAGTTAGTAACAGTTGACTCCCCAACGTGAGGGAAGCCGAAAGCATCACAAAATTGTTCAAAAATTATTTCATAGTGTTGCCGGTTCATGGTGAAGCTTACCGTGCACGCATCACCTTTCTCCTTGTGGTCGCCGTGGAAGGAGGCAAGGAAATTGTAGGTAAGCTTGGCTTAGTTGTTGTGGCTCGCGAAGCCGAGTACCGTTAGCCCTGCCTTGTTACACATGAGGTCGAAGTCCGCCTTCAACTCCGTCGTGGTGAGAAAGCTATGGTCGGCCCATCATGTGGGAAGCACCCTCCTCGATGAAACTATGGCCATCTTGGGGTCGTTCCCAGCTCGAACCCCCGAGCCCTCGCCACGTTGGCGCTTGCTCGAACGAAAGAGGTTACCGATTTTTTTCATCTTGATGCACTATAAAATTTCACCATAAAACCTTAGGGATATAGTTTGTACATGATATACGAACGATTCTACATGGAACAATTCAATCCTAACGTGAGAAATCAATAGGAAAAATGAATTAAGCTTGAGTTCATCCACTAAATCAATGTGAGAGTTTCAACCATGGAATTCTGAAAATAAAGCATGGATAAGGAGAGAAACATACCGATCTGTTTATTCCCCCACTCAAACGAACAAAATCTGCGAAGAATCAAAAGTTCTAGGTGGGTTTTGAGAGGTTTGGAGAGAGAATATGGGAGAAATAATGAGGAAGGATAAGAAACCTAGCCGCCCCGGCCCGATTTTGTGGTCGCGCCGAACCATACGGTCGGAATTGTTGGGTCCGCAGCATAGAAAACAAAAAATTTCCTACGGTGTGAACTACACGCCAAGATCTATCTACTAGGTACAAAGCAACGGGTGGACATACATCCAACGAGAACTTACCCTCGTAGACAACGAGCTTTGTTAACGAGTAGGAACTCGTGGTTGATGTAGTCGTACACTTGCCGATCTCAAGATCGTGAGGAAGTCCGCCAGAACTCAGCGCATCCGCACTTGCACACACGTTCAAGCCACCGGACAACCTCCACCTCCTCGCTCCAGTGATCCAGCGGAAGCAGCAACTCCTTCCAGACGAAATGCCACCAGGAACATGTATCTCGCTAATTCGAGACCATGGGGGAATAATTCTAGAGGGGGAGAGAGATCCTTCACAAGGAGGTGTCAGGATGAAGGAGGGAATGGGTGGCCTTTTATAGGAGGAGGGGGGTTGCCCCCTCTCTCCATGGCCGGCGCATGGGGGGTGACCCCTCACCTCCCCCATTCATGTGGTGGTAACTCCTCCACATTAAAATGCCTCTTCACATTCCCTTTTAAAGTCTCCACTTTAAATGCATTAAGTTTCTCCAAATTTAATGCTCTCTCATTTAATAAAACTCTTTTATTAAATTTATTCAGAATTTTGTTAATTACTTTAATTAACAAACATTCACATATAGCCCCTTGCAATATTTCAATATCACATGTAGAAACACCTTCTGCAATTTCACCCGAAACAATTTCCGGTTTCTATTGAATCAATTCCTGCGCTTTGCAATTCTTTCGTCTGAAACATATGTGCTCCAAAATGGTGTCCGGTAACTCCTAAGTGTGCCACCCTACGGTTCACGAATAATGCAGACATGATCGAGACCCTTCTCCGATCAATAATCAGCGGGACACGAGATCCGTCTTGACTCCTACACATTCAACGATGACTCCTGTGATCGTGAGAACCTTTAACGCTTGTAACTAAATCCCTTTGTCTCTCGATATATTACATGTCCGAGATTCGATCATCGGTATCTCCATACCTAGTTTGATCTCGTTACCGACATGCACTCTTTTCTCGTTCCCGTGATATAACATTCTAGTGATCACATCACTTGCTTGCAAGCTATCCTAATGTGATATCACCGAGAGGGCCCAGAGTATATCTATCCGTCATCTGGATTGACAAATTCCACTCTTGATCCATGAGCCTCAACATAACACCTTCGTATGTTGAACCCATCTTTATAGTCACCACATTGCGGTGTGACGTTTGATGTTATCAAGATACTCTTAGGTGTTAGCAATTAACATGATCTCATGGTCTAAGGATAAAGATTACCGTATGATGTTATAGCAATATAAACATAATGACTTGATCGTAATGCTATACTTGGATGAATGTTCATCACATCATTCCACCAATGGTGTGACCTTGTTATTAACAACATCCAATGTCCATGATCGAAACCTTGATCATCTTGTTAATCAACAAGCTAGTCTATAAGAGAGGCATGACTAGGAACCCTTTTGTTTATTAAACACACATGTATTGATGTTTCCTATCAATACAATTATAGCATGCAAAATAAACATCTATCATATACAAGGAATACATAATAACAACTTTATTATTGCCTCTCAGGGCATATTTCCTTCAGTCTCCCACTTGCACTAGATACGATAATCTAGTTCACATAGTGATAAATCTAACACCCATGGAGTTCTGGTGTTGATCATGTTTTGCCCTAGGGAGTACTTTAGTCAATGGATCTGCTACATTCAGGTCCGTGTGCACTTCTAAATCTTTATATCTCCATCCTTGACATGCTCATGGATGGAGTGAAACCGGCTTAATATGCTTGGAATTCTTGTGAGACCTTGGTTCCTTTGCGTTGGCTATGGCTCCATTGTTGTCATAATAGATCACCATCGGGTCCAACGCACTGGGAACCACACCCAGTTCCGTTATGAACTCCTTCATCCAAACCGCTTCTGCTATACGAAGCAACATATTCCGCCTCCGTTGTTGATCCGACCACCACGGGTTGTTTGGAGCTCCTCCAACTAACTTCTTTGCTCCGTTCAAGAGAAATACGTATCCGGATTGAGACTTAGAGTCATCGGATCGGTGTCAAAGCTAGCATCGACATAACACTTAGCGACTAGCTCTTCTTCACCTCGTATACAAAACATATCCTTAGTTCTTCTCAAGTACTTAAGGATATTCTTGACCGCTATCGATGTTCGAACACGGATCAGATTGGTACCTACTAGTCAAACTAATAGCATGTGCCACATCCGGTCTTGTACATAGCATGGGATACATTATAGAGCCTATGGCTGAGGCATAGGGGATCTTATCCATTATCTCTCTTTCTTCCGCCGTAGACGGACTTTGAGTCTTACTCAATGTCTTACCTTGCAACATAGGTAAGAACCCCTTCTTACTTTCGTCCATATTAAACTTCTTTAATATCTTATCAAGGTATGTACTCTGCGATAGCCCAATTAGGCGTCTTGATCTATCTCTATAGATTTTAATGCCTAATATATATGAAGCTTCACCAAGGTCCTTCGTCGAAAATTTGCTGTTTAGATAACTTTTAACACTGTTTAAAAGATCTAAATCATTTCCAATCAATAATATGTCATCCACATATAATATCAGAAATGCCACATTGCTCCCACTCACTTTCTTGTAAATACAAGCCTCTCCATAAGTTTGGACAAATCCAAACTCTTTGATCACCTCATCAAAGCGGAGATTCCAACTCCGGGATGCTTGCTTCAGTCCATAGATGGATCGCTGAAGTTTGCACACCTTATCAGCATCCTTACGATTGATAAAACCCTTAGGTTGTATCATATACTGAAGGGTTTCACAGCATAGTAAATCAAAATTTTCTACGGAAGCGAACAGAGGGAAAGCCAAGATCTAATCTAGGAGATGCAAACAACGAGAGAGATTGGATTAGATCTTCATACCCTTGAAGATTACGCAGTGAACGCGTTAAATCGGGCGTGGGTGATGTAGTCGTTCGCTTCTCCTCCTCGCGATCCGATCCGATCTAGCACCACAAGTGGCGGTGCCTCCGTGAGATGCACGTGCAGCACCTCGGCGTCTCCTCCTTCCTCGGACCAGCAAGTATGGTGGAGAGATAGATTGGATCTACAGACGACGGCGTGGTGTATATGGTGGAGAATTTCTGCAGGCTGAGCCGCCTACAAACAGTCGGGAGGGAGAGTGGAAGGGCAGCAGGGCAACTAGGGTTGGAGGAAGGTGTGTAGGAAGGGGGGCGCACCAGCCCTCTATTTATAGAGGGGGGCGGCCAGACCTAGCCTCTCCTCCAAGCCTATCTCTAGTTTAAACAATTTAAACTCTCCCTTATCTAGAAATCCTATCTTATCTTATCTCTAGTTTAAACGATTTAAACTCTCTAGGATCGGCTGGGCCCTATGGGGCCTTGTGCCCCTGGCCTAATGCGGCCAGGACACTCCCTCATAGGCCCATGCCCCCTCCCGGAAGGTGGGACCACGTTGGCCCCTTCCGGAAGGTTCTAGAAGCTTCGGTACAATACCGATTAATCCGGAACAATTCGAACTCCAAAACTGCCTTGCCTTATATGAATCTTATTCTCCGGACCATTCCGGAACCTCTCGTGATATCCCGGATCCCATCCGAGACTCCGAACAAAAATTCATAAACCAATTATCCAATCTATCCTAGCGTCGAGACACGTTAAGTGTGTGACCCTGCAGGTTCGAGAATATGCAGACATGATCTTCTATCAATAATCAACAGAAGTGCAGGCACCCATATTGACTCCCACACATTCATCGATGATCATATCGGATGAACCACGATGCCAGGATTCAATCAATCCCATATATATATTCCCTTCATCTCGCGATATTTTACTTGCCCGAGATTCGATCGTCGGTATCGTCATACCTAGTTCAATCTCGTTCACAGCAAGTACTTTACTCGTTCCAGAATCCGATATCACTTTGTGATTAACTCCTTAACCACATGCTTGCAAGCGGTGTTGAAATCGATTACCGAGTGGGCCCGAAGTATATCTCTCCGACTTGGGAGGGACAAATTCCATCTCGATACATACAACCCAACAAATACTTTCCGATCACCTGAGAGATACCTTTATGATCACCCTCTCATAGGATGACGTTTGATGACCTCAAAGCTTTCTTCCGATACCAGGGAGTTGCATTATCTCATTGTCTAAGGAATACAATATTTGACATAAGAAAAGCTTCGCAAAGACGAACACGATGACACGATCTAATTGCTTCGCTTAGTTTGGTCATCCACCATATCATTCTCCCAATGATATGATCTCATTATCAATTGACAACTCATGTCTATGGTTAGGAAACCTTAACCATCATTGATCAATGAGCTAGTCCATAGAGGCGTACTAGGGACACGGTGTTGTTCACAAACCACACAAGTATTAATGTTTCCGCTTAATACAATTCTAGCATGGAATATAAACTTTATCATGAACAAGAATTATAATAATAACATCTTTATTATTGCCTCTAGGGCATAATTCCAACAGTCTCCCACTTGCACTAGAGTCAATAATCTAGTTTACATTTGGCAACAATCTCACACCCATGGCACTGAGGTGCTGATCATGTTTTACACGTGGAAGAGGTTTAGTCAATGGATCTGCAACATTCAGATCTGTATGTACATTGCTGATCTTCAGATCTCTATCTGCTATATAATCTCGAATTATATGAAACTTGCGATTGATATTCTTGGTCTTTGGATGATATCTTGGTTCCTTAGCGAGTGCTATGGCGCCAGTGTTGTCACACAATATCTCCAGTGGGTCCAATGCACTTGGAACCACGCCAAGCTCAGTGATGAAGTTTCTGATCCAAACTCCTTCACTTGACGCTTCTGCAGCAGCCATGTATTCCGCTTCTACTGTAGATCCCACGATCACGCTTTGCTTGCGGCTTCTCCACTCACTCCTCCATTCAAAATATACACGTATCCTGCGAGATTTAGAATCATCCTTGTCGGTGTCGAAACTAGCATCGGCGTAACCTTTTCTGACGAGTTGTTCATCACCCCATAGACTAAGAACATTTCTTTAGTCCTATTTAGGTACCTTAGGATGTTCTTCACGGCTGTCCGATGTTCCACTCTGGATCACTTTGATATCTTCGTCAAACTAAGAGCATTGGACACATCCGGTCTAGTACACAGCATGACATACATGATGGAACCTATGGCCGAGGCATAAGGCACTTTGCTCATAGCTTCCCTATCATTTACCGTAGCTGGACACTAAGCCTTGCTCAATATCTTACCTGACAACATAGGCACTGAACCTTTTAATGCCTTATCCATTCTGAACCTTTTCAGAACTTTGTCTAGGTATGTACTCTGGCTTAAAGCTATCAGGCGTCTTTGTCTATCTCTATAGATTTTGATGCCCAATATATAAGCAGCTTCACCTAGGTCTTTCATTGAAAAACACTTGTTCAAATAACTCTTCACATCGTTAAGCATGTTGATGTCATTTCCAATAATCAATATGTCACCCACATATAGTACCAGAAACGTCACCGAGCTCCCACTCACTTTCTTGTAGATGCAAGCTTCATAGCAATATGGAACAAATCCAAAGCTCTTGATCACTTGATCAAAACGAAGGTTCCAACTCCGAGATGCTTGCTTCAGTCCATAAATGGAACGCTGAAGTTTGCATACTTTATCAGCATCCTTAGGATCGATAAAACCTTCGGGTTGCATCATATACAACTCTTCATCAATGTTGCCATTGAGGAAAGCAGTCTTGACAATTGCTAATAAAATCCGAATGGACTTAAACATCGCTACGGGAGAGAAAGTCTCATCGTAGTCAACACCTTGAACTTGTCGAAAACCTTTCGCAACAAGCCGTGCTTTATAGACGGTAACATTACCATCCGCGTCCGTTTTCTTCTTGAAGATCCATTTGCACTCAACGGCCTTTCGGTCGCTAGGAGGGTCCACCAAAGTCCATACTTGGTTTTCGCTCATGGATCCCAATTCGGATTTCATGGCTTCTAGCCATTTCTCAGAGTCTGGGCTCATCATCGCTTCCTCATAGTTCGTAGGTTCGCTGTCTTCTACTAACAAGACAGTTAAGACAGGGTTGCCGTACCACTCAGGAGGGGCACGCGACCTTGTCGACCTGCGACGTTCAAGAGCGACATCGTCCAAGCTTCATGATCCTTGTCATTAGCTTCCTCTATTGTTGGTGCGGTGACCTTTGGAACAATTTCAGGTGCTGCGCTACTCTCCAATTCAAGAGAAGGTTCAATAACCTCGTCTAGCTCTACTTTCCTCCCACTCACTTCTTTCGAGAGAAACTCTTTCTCAAGAAAGGAACCGTTCTTCATAAAACACTTTGCCTTCGGTTCTGTGATAGAAGGTATACCCAATAGTTTCCTTAGGGTATCCTATGAAGACGCATTTCTCCGCTTTGGGTTCGAGCTTGTCCGGCATCAACTTCTTGACGTAAGCTTCGCATCCCCAAACTTTAAGAAACGACAACTTAGGTTTAGCACCAAACCATAGTTCATACGGTGTCGTCTCAACGGATTTAGATGGAGCCCTATTTAAAGTGAATGCAGCGGTTTCTAATGCATAACCCCAAAATGATAACGTTAAATCAGTAAGAGACATCATCAATCGGACCATATCTAATAGGGTTCGATTCCGGCGTTCAGACACACCATTGCGCTGTGGTGTTCCGGGTGGCGTGAGTTGTGAAACGATTCCACTTGCTTTGAGATGCGTGAGAAAATCATAACTCAAATATTCGCCCCCACGATCGGATCGTAGAAACTTAATCTTTCTGTTACGATGGTTCTCCACTTCATTCTAAAATTCTTTGAACTTTTCAAACGGTTCAGATTTATGTTTCATTAAATAGATATACCCATATCTACTTAAGTCATCGGTAAAAGTGAGAAAATAGCGATATCCACCGCGCGTCGAAACACTCATCGGTCCGCATACATCGGTATGTATGATTTCCAACAAGTCCGTTGCTCGCTCCATCATTCCAGAGAACAGGGTTTTGATCATCTTGCCCATGAGGCATGGTTCTCATGTGTCAAATGATTCAAAATCAAGAGACTCCAAAAGTCCATCAGAATGGAGTTTCTTCATGCGCTTTACACCAATATGACCTAGACGACAGTGCCACAAATAAGTAGTATTATCACTATCTACTTTGCATCTCTTAGCCTCAATGTTATGGATGTGTGTTTCATCCCTTTCGAGATTTAGAAGAAATAAACCACTCACAAGAGGTGCATGACCATAAAAGATGTTACTCATATAAATAGAACAACCATTATTCTCCAATTTAAATGAATAACCGTCTTGCAATAAACACGATCCAGAAATAATGTTCATGCTCAACGCAGGCACATAATAACATTTATTAAGGTTTAAAACTAATCCCAAGGTAAAACTAAGGAGAGTGTGCCGACGGCCATCACGTCAACTCTTGATCCGTTGCCAGCGCATCGTCACCTCATCCTCGCAAGTCGCCGTCTATTCCGACTCTGTTTAGAGTTACAAATATTAGCAACCAACCGTATCAAATACCGGGCACTACAATGAGGGCTAGTAAGGAAAACATCAATAACATGTATATCAAATATACCTTTGATGGTGCCAGCCTTCTTGTCCGCTAAGTACTTGACGATTCGCTTCCAAGGACCCTTGTCCTTGCAATAGAAGCACTCGGTTTCCGGCTTGGGACCAGACGAGCTTCTTCTCGGCGGGGCATTAAACTTGCCGCCCTTCTTGAAGGGCTTCTTTGCACCTTTACCTTTCTTAAAGGAGGGCTTGTTGACCATCAACACATGATTATCCTTCTTGATGTCCACCTCCGCAGCCTTCAGCTTTGCGAAGAGCTCGGTGATCGTATCAGTGGAACCAATCTGATTATGAGTCACTACAAAACTTTTGTAGCTGGGAGTGTCAATCTTGAGCTCCTCTGGAATCTTGCAGTCCAGTTGCTCAAGGCGTTGAGTGTAGCCCATCATCTTAATGGCGTGCTCACTAACAGAACTCCCTTCCTCCATCTTGTAGTTAAGGAATTTCTTAGAGATCTCATATCTCTCAGAACGGGCTTGAGTCTGAAACATGTTTTTCAGCTCCTCGAGAATCTCAAAGGGCCCGGCGAACTCCTCAAAACGATTTTGAAGATCCGATTCCATAGCATACAACATGACGATCTTAATCAAATCATAATCATCCTTGCGCGTCTGATAAACAGCTTTTTCATCGGTACCAGCATCTATAGCAGGGCGTCACCTAGCGCTTTCTTAAGGACATAGTCCTTTTTGTCATGAGCAGAATGATTCTTAGATTGCGGAACCAGTTGGTGAAGTTAGACCCATTGTTTCTAAGCTTTTCTTTCTCAGCAAAAACGTTGAAGTTGAAGTTGGACTTGACCATTGGATCTACAGTATTTGCAAGTACAATTTAGACTATGTTCATGATAAATAGTTCAACTTAATCAAATTACTAGATGAACTCCCACTAAATTCAACATCCCACAAGTTGCTTAGTGAACACAATCCAAATTCACCACACCTAATCCGATCATCACGAGAAGAGATGTGGTTTCAATGGTGGACAACGAAGTGTCGATCATATCATTCATATGACTCATGCTTAACCTTTCGGTTCTTGTGTTCCGAGGCCATGTCTGTACATGCTAGGCTCGTCAAGTTAGACCCAAGTATTTCCGCGTGTGCAAAAACTGGCTTGCACCCGTTGTATGTGAGCGTAGAGTCTATAGCACCCGATCATCACGTGATGCTTGGACACGATTTAACTTTCGCAGCGGTGCATACTTGGGGAGAACACAGTTTTATCTTGATCTTTATGAGGAATCATCTTATAATGCTACCGTCATGATCTAAGCATAATAAGATACATAAAAGGATAAACATCACATGCATATAACTTTATGTGACATGGTATAGCCAATCTTCGCAATGATCTCCATCTTGTGCTCCGCATGATCTCCATCACTCCACCATGATTGCCTCCACCACGAATAGCAACTACAACTATTGCCAACTACTTAGCGATAAAGTAAAGCTATTACATGGCGTATAAGAAGTTGACTCGCAGGTCATACACAATTATAAAGACAACCATATGGCTCCTGCCGGTTGTGTACTCATCGACATGCAAGTCGTGAAACATTACAAAACATGATCATCGCATACAATATACACATCACATCTTGGGCCATACCATATCACGAAAACTCCTGCAAAAACAAGTTAGACGCCTCTACTTTGTTGTTGCATGTTTACGTGGCTTATGGGAGTAGATGCTAAGAATGATTCTTACCTACGGAAAGCCACAACGGTGATATTATGGTTGCCAAACTCGGTGTTAATCCCATGACAACTATAGTGAAAGCGACATCCACCACCGCATGTGTGGTACAAGCCACACGTCAAGTCGGAGCGGTCTCGCGACGACGCGTCGCGTAAGGTTGGCCTGGACGCTTCAATCTCACTATCCGCGTCATAAGAAGAACACAAACAAGAGGCTTGCAACAGAAAACATCAGCGCGCAACAACCATGTTGCGTTCTACTCGTGAATCACATCTACGCATAGATCTAGCTCGATACCCGAAGGGTTTCGCAGCATAGTAAATCAAAATTTTCTCTGAGCGAGCAGAGGGAAAGCCAAGATCTAATCTAGGAGATGCAAACAATGAGAGAGATTGGATTAGATCTTCATACCCTTGAAGATTAGCATAAAGCGTTAAATCGGAACGTGGGTGATGTAGTCGTACTCGCTTCTCCTTCTCGCGATCCGATCCGATCTAGCACCACAAGTGGCGGTGCCTCCGTGAGATGCACACGTGCAGCACCTCGACATCTCCTCCTTCCTCGGACCAGCAAGTATGGTGGAGAGATAGATTGGATCTACAACACGACGGCGTGGTGTATATGGTGGAGAATTTCTGCCGCAGGGCTTCGCCTACAAACAGTCGGGAGGGAGAGTGGAAGGGCAGCAGGGCAACTAGGGTTGGAGGAAGGTGTGTAGGGAGGGGGGCGCACCAGCCCTCTATTTATAGAGGGGGGGCGGCCAGCCCTAGCCTCTCCTCCAAGCCTATCTCTAGTTTAAACAATTTAAACTCTCCCTTATCTAGAAATCCTATCTTATCTTATCTCTAGTTTAAACGATTTAAACTCTCTAGGATCGGCTGGGCCCTATGGGGCCTTGTGCCCTATTGTCTGGCCAGGACACTCCCTCATAGGCCCATGCCCCCTCCCGGAAGGTGGGACCACGTTGGCCCCCTTCCGGAAGGTTCTAGAAGCTTCCGGTACAATACCGATTAATCCGGAACAATTCCGAACTCCAAAAACTGCACTGCCTTATATGAATCTTATTCTCCGGACCATTCCGGAACCTCTCGTGATATCCCGGATCCCATCCGAGACTCCGAACAAAAATTCATAAACCAATTATCCAATCTATCCTAGCGTCGAGACACGTTAAGTGTGTGACCTGAGTTCGAGAATATCGCACATGATCTTCTATCAATAATCAACAATGGTCTGCAGGCACCCATATTGACTCCCACACATTCATCGATGATCATATCGGATGAACCACGATGCCAGGATTCAATCAATCCCATATATATATTCCATTCATCTCGCGATATTTTACTTGCCCGAGATTCGATCGTCGGTATCGTCATACCTAGTTCAATCTCGTTCACAGCACGTACTTTACTCGTTCCGTAATCCGATATCACTTTGTGATTAACTCCTTAACCACATGCTTGCAAGCGGTGTTGAAATCGATTACCGAGTGGGCCCGAAGTATATCTCTCTGACTTGGGAGGGACAAATTCCATCTCGATACATACAACCCAATGATACTTTCCGATCACCGAGAGACACCTTTATGATCACCCTCTCATAGGATGACGTTTGATGACCTCAAAGCTTTCTTCGATACCGTGGAGTTGCATTATCTCATGGTCTAAGGAATACAATATTTGACATAAGAAAAGCTTCGCAAAGACGAACACGATGACACGATCTAATTGCTTCGCTTAGTTTGGGTCTGTCCACCATATCATTCTCCCAATGATATGATCTCATTATCAATTGACAACTCATGTCTATGGTTAGGAAACCTTAACCATCATTGATCAATGAGCTAGTCCATAGAGGCGTACGAGGGACACGGTGTTGTTCACAAACCACACAAGTATTAATGTTTCCGCTTAATACAATTCTAGCATGGAATATAAACTTTATCATGAACAAGAATTATAATAATAACATCTTTATTATTGCCTCTAGGGCATAATTCCAACATATACAACTCTTCTTCAATATTACCATTGAGGAACGCAGTTTTGACATCTATCTGCCATATTTCATAATCGAAATATGCAGCAATTGCTAACATAATCCTAACCGACTTAAGCATCTCTACGGGAGAGAATGTCTCACCGTAGTCAACTCCTTGAATTTGTCGAAACCCCTTTGCGACAAGTCGAGCCTTATAGATGGTCACATTACCATCAGCATCAGTTTTTCTTTTGAAAATCCATTTATTCTCAACGGCCTTTCGATCGTGAGGTAAGTCCACCAAGTTCCAAACCTGGTTTTCGTACATGGATTCCATCTCGGATGGCTTCTAGCCATTTGTTGGAATCAGGGCCCATCATCGCTTCTTCATACGTCACAGGGTCATCTATTTCATCAATCATGAAATTCAAAACAAGATTGCCGCACGTAGAGTCAGACGTGTCCCTTGACTGCGAGGTTCGGTAGTGTCCTCTTTCGGAGTTTCATGATCAATATCATTAGCTCTCTCTTCATTAGGTGAAGTCAACTCCGAAACAACTTCTGGAGCTGTGCTACTCGCCATTTCATGAATAGAAGGTTCAATAACCTCTTCGAGTTCTACCTTCCGACTACTCACACCTTTTGCGAGAAACTCCTTCTCAAGAAAGGATCCATTCTTGGCAACAAAGACCTTGCCCTCGGATCTGTGATAGAAAGTATACCCAATCGTTTCCTTAGGGTATCCTATGAAGACGCATTTTTCCGCTTTGGGTTCGAGTTTATCCGGTTGAAGTTTCTTCACATAAACATCGCATCCCCAAACTTTAAGAAATGACAGCTTAGGTTTGTTTCCAAACCATAATTCATACGGTGTCTTTTCAATGGATTTAGATGGTGTCCTATTTAAAGTGAATGCAGCGGTTTCCAGTGCATAACCCCAAAATGACAGTGGCAAGTCAGTCAGAGACATCATAGATCGAACCATATCCAATAAGGTACAATTACAACGCTCTGACACACCATTACGTTGTGGTGTTCTGGCAGGCGTGAGCTGTGAAACTATTCCACAGTCTTTCATATGTGTGCTAAACTCGTAACTAAGATACTCTCCTCCACGGTCGGACCGTAGAAATTTGATGTTTATGTTACGATGATTTTCCACTTCATTCTGAAATTCTTTGAACTTTTCAAAAGTTTCAGACTTGTGTTTCATCAAATAGATATACCCATATCTACTCAAATCATCCGTGAAAGTAACAAAATAACGATATCCACCTCATGACACACTCATTGGTCCACACACATCAGTATGTATGATTTCCAATAAATCTGTCGCCCGTTCCATTGAACCGGAAAACGGTGTTCTGGTCATCTTGCCCATAAGGCATGGCTCATATGTATCAAATGATTCAAAATCAAGTGATTCCAAAAGTCCATCAGAATGGAGTTTCTTCATGCGTTTAACGCCAATATGACCTGAGCAGCGATTGCCACATATATGTAGATATATCATTATCAAGTTTAATTCTTTTAGCATCAACATTATGAATATGCGTAATACTACTATCGAGATCCAACAGAAATAAACCATTCAACACAGGTGCATGACCATAAAAGATATTATTCATATAAATCGAACAACCATTGTTTTCAGACTTAAATGAATAACCACTTTGCATTAAACACGATCCAGATACAATGTTCATGCTCAGTGCAGGCACCAAATAACAATTATTTAGGTTTATAACTAATTCTGATGGCATATGGAGGCGGCGTTAAACGGCGATCACATCAACTCTTGATCCATTGCCGACCAAGATCGTGACCTCATCCCTTGCTAGTTGTCACTTGTTCCGCAGCCCTGAACGAGTTACATATATTAGCAACCGATCCGTATCAAATACCTGTGTTCTCTGCGAGTACTAGTCAAGTACACATCAATAACATGTATATCACATATACCTTTGTTTGCCTTGCGGACTTCTTGTCCACCAAATACTTGGGGCAATTATGCGCTTCAATGGCGATCCTTGCAATAGTAGCACTCGATTGTCGGACTTAAGGCCAGCTGGGGTTTCTTTTCGGTAGCAGCAGACTTGCCACCCTTCTTTCCTTGTGCTTGCCTTTCTTATCCTTCTTGAAACGGTGGTCCTATTGATCATCAACACTTGATGTTCTTTCCTAATCTCCACTTCTGCAGTCTTAAGCATTGTGAAGCTAGAAGAGACTTCTTCATGCCCCGCATATTATAGTTCATCATGAAGCTCTTGTAGCTAGGTGGCGTAGATTGGAGAACACGATGTATGCCTAAGTCAATGGGAATTGTTATTTCCAAGGACACAAGCTTATCGTGCCAGGACATTTTGATGCGTGCTCACTAATCTGTTTTCCTCCATCATGCAGCTAAAGAACTTTTCTGTAGCATTATAACTCTCTACGGCAGCATGGGTATCGAAAATAATTTTCAATTCTCCCATGGTATCAAAAGCATTACCATTTTCGAAACGCTTTCGAAGTTCTGGCTCTAGCCCATACAGTATGCCACAATGAACTAAGTTGTGGTCCTCCTGACGAGTTATATAGACGTTCTTTTCCTCGTCAGGGGCATCAGGAGCTAAGGGGGCCTAGCGGCGATCTAGCACATATTGCTTTTGTGCAGCAGTGAGGAGAATCCTCAAATTCATAGCCTAGTTGGTGAAGTTGCTACCATTCGCAGCAAGTTTCTCTTTCTCCATGAACACATTGAAATTAAAAGAAGGTGGTGCCATCTACAACAGAATTTGTAAAGTATATTTAGATTAAGTTTATGATAGATTGAGTTCAACTAATCCAAATTACTAATGAACTCCTACTCAAAAACGACATCCCTCGTGTCCTTTTGGTGATTACATGAACCAAATCCACTACACCAAGTCCGATCATCACGTGAGTCGGTGTAGCTTCAAAGGCGAGCATCTATATGGGCATCATATTAACTATATGACTCATGCTTAACCTTTCGGTCCGTGTTCCGAGGCCATGTCTATACATGCTAGGCTCGTCAAGTAAGAACTTTAGTATTTGCGTGTGTAAAACTGTCTTACACCCGTTGTATAAAAGCGTAGAGTTGAGAACACCCGATCATCACGTGATGCCTCAAAACACGATCCAAAAAACGGTGCATACTTAGGGAAGAACACATTTTATCTTGATATCTAAATGAGGGATCATCTTATAATGCTACCAAACGCGCCAAACTAGCAATATAAGATGCTAACATCTAATGTGTGAAGTGAGGTGATATGGTCCATGCATTTTATCTCTATCATTTGCATCGTGGTATGATCTCTATCATTCCTTTGTGTGTAAGGCCAAGGTCTATGGAACTTACACAGTAAGTGAGTTGTAAGAGTATCTATTATACATCTACTTACAACAATACCATATCAAAACACTAGCCCAGCAACGATCTAAACTAGACGCCTCTAATTTATCAATTGCAAGTTTTACGTGGCTTAGGGCTTTCGGAGATAGAACCGGTCCAACCTACGAACATGAACCACAACGAGGATAACTAAGTTATTAGCAACTCGTTGTAAATCAGATATTGACTATAGTAGGAGAGACAGACACCCGCCAGCCACTTATGCAAAACAAGTTGCATGTCAGTCGTGGAACCGGTCTCATGTACGATGACATGTAAGGTTGGTCCGGGCCGCTTCATCCCACTATGCCACCAATATCCAAAGTACATAGAAGATGCAATAACATGGTCATCATCGCCCACATATAAACATATGTGTACTACCCGTGCAAAGCACCTACGCATAGATCAGGCTCTGATACCACTGTTGGGTCTGCAACATAGAAAAAAAAATTTCCTATGGTGTGAACTACACGCGAAGATCTATCTACTAGGTACAAAGAAACGGGTGGACATACATCCAACGAGAACTTACCCTCGTAGACAACGAGCTTTGTTAACGAGTAGGAACTCGTGGTTGATGTAGTCGTACACTTGCCGATCTCAAGATCGTGAGGAAGTCCGAGCGCCGCAACTCAGCAGCGCATCCGCACTTGCACACACGTTCAAGCCACCGGACAACCTCCACCTCCTCGCTCCAGTGATCCAGCGGAAGCGAACTCCTTCCGATTTAAATGCCACCAGGAACATGTATCTCGCTAATTCGAGACCATGGGGAATAATTCTAGAGGGAGAGAGATCCTTCACAAGGAGGTGTCGGATGAAGGAGGGAATGGGTGGCCTTTATAGGAGGAGGGTTGCCTCTCTCCATGGCGCGCATGGGGGTGACCTCACCTCCCCATTCATGTGGTGGTAACCCCTCCACATTAAAATGCCTCTTCACATTCCCTTTTAAAGTCTCCACTTTAAATGCATTAAGTTTCTCCAAATTTAATGCTCTCTCATTTAATAAAACTCTTTTATTAAATTTATTCAGAATTTTGTTAATTACTTTAATTAACAAACATTCACATATAGCCCCTTGCAATATTTCAATATCACATGCGAAACACCTTCGCAATTTCACCAAAACAATTTCGGTTTCTATTGAATCAATTCCGCTTTGCAATTCTTTTCGTTCAAACATATGTGCTCCAAAATGGTGTCCGTAACTCCTAAGTGTGCCACCCTACGGTTCACGAATAATGCGAGACATGATCGAGACCCTTCTCCGATCAATAATCAGCAGCGGACACGGAGATCCGTCGACTCCTACACATTCAACGATGACTCGTGATCGTGAGAACCTTTAACGCTTGTAACTAAATCCCTTTGTCTCTCGATATATTACATGTCCGAGATTCGATCATCGGTATCTCCATACCTAGTTTGATCTGCTCTGACATGCACTCTTTTCTCGTTCCCTTGATATAACATTCTAGTGATCACATCACTTGCTTGCAAGCTATCCTAATGTGATATCACCGAGAGGGCCCAGAGTATATCTATCCGTCATCTGGATTGACAAATTCTACTCTTGATCCATGAGCCTCAACATAACACCTTCGTAGCACTGAACCCATCTTTATAGTCACCCTGTTACGGTGTGACGTTTGATGTTATCAAGATACTCTTCCGATGTTAGCAATTAACATGATCTCATGGTCTAAGGATAAAGATTACTTCGTATGATGTTATAGCAATATAAACATAATGACTTGATCGTAATGCTATACTTCGGATGAATGTTCATCACATCATTCCACCAATGGTGTAACCTTGTTATTAACAACATCCAATGTCCATGATCAGGAAACCTTGATCATCTTGTTAATCAACAAGCTAGTCTATAAGAGAGGCATGACTAGGAACCCTTTTTGTTAATTAAACACACATGTATTGATGTTTCCTATCAATATAATTATAGCATGCAAAATAAACATCTATCATATACAAGGAATACATAATAACAACTTTATTATTGCCTCTCAAGGCATATTTCCTTCAGGAACTATACGGGCGGGATATGTTGTTCCGCCCGCATAGTTGCGGCGGTGCTGCCAACTAGGGTTTCTTTATGCAGAACACAGCTATACAGACGCAACTATACGGCTGGATCACAATGATCTCGCCGTATAGTTAGTCATTAAACCGTCTGTACCCTCGAGATAAATTTTCTAAAATAGGCATCGATATCTATAGGACCAGAACTATACGGCCGGAATTTTTATTCCCGCCGTATAGTTGGTCATTAAACAATCAGTACTTTTGAGGAGAAATTGTACGAAGACATCGATATCTATACGACCGGAGCTATACGGCCAGAATTTTTATTCCTGCCATATAGTTGGTTGTTAAATTCTTTGTTCATTCGAAGGAAAATTTGTTGATGGCAAAGATATATATATGTCCAAACTATGGCTAGAACTTTTTTGTTCCCGCTGTATAGTTGGTCATTAAACCATCAATATTCATCAAAAAATTCTATTTCTTTGACCTTCTTATTCAGAAACTTAGCGAAATACCTTATTTTTTGACAGAAAAATTGTAGTGGAAACTGTCGACCAACATTAGCATATAAAGAATAGAATTTTAGTACAACCTAATTTCTTCTCCTCAACTAGAGATTTTTTTTGTTTGAACTAAATGATGGATCTAGTCCCTGTGGATAAAACTCAAACTTCTATTTTTATACTTATTCTACACTTGTTCAATCGATGTTTATACTACTTTTTGGCAGCTGCATTTTCACGGGCACGCTTCGGCAAGAATGTCTGTGAAAAAGTTGTAGGAATGCGATGAACATTTTATTCTTTAACTTATTTTATTAAAGTGATGGGTTAACTCCCATTAAGTATTTTATTAAGAATGGTTGAATAATTCAGCCCCTTCTATGTTCTCGAATTCTTACCTTGGGTTACCCTTTATCAAAGGCACTTACCACATGAACTTGTTTTGCCGCTAGAATATATCTTTCTCATGCTTCTAGTTTCTTTGGAAAATACCGGATGATTTCAGCATCATAAACATTGAAGATTATTTTCCCTTCAGCACAATCAACTGAAACCCCTGCAATACTAAGGAAAGGTCTTCCAAGTATTATGGATAATTTTTCATCCTCAGGTATTTCAAGAATAATAAAATCAGTGGGAATAACATGCTCATCTATTCTAAGTAGAACATCCTCAATCATACCAATGGGTTGTTTAGTGGACTTGTCAACCATCTGTAAAGTGATAGTAGTAGGGGAATACTCCCCTAATCCTAACCTTTTATAGAGGGAGTATGGCATTAAACTAACTCCTGCACCTAAATCACACAAGGCATTGTGAATATCAGTTTTGTCTATTGAGCATGAAATAGTTGGTATCCCGAGATCTCCCGATTTAGACAATAGTTTCCCATTAGCAAGATAACTAGTCACCATGGCAACAGTTTCGTTTATTTCTTTCTTTCTACTAAGAATATCATGGAGGAATTTAGAATAGGTAGGAACTTTGATTGCACCTGCAAATGGAATTTCTAGACGAAGGTCACCAAGTGCCTTTGTAAAAGAATCATAGATTACCTGATCTGGTGCTTTCTTTTTTCGATCTGGATAAGGAAGCTTTTTCTCACCTTTCTTGTCTTTTACCTTTTGTGTGTGTGTGGGGGGGGGGGGGTCAGGCTCTTTTGTTGCTTTCTTTTGTTGTTGCTTATCACTCTTCTTCTTTTCTACTACAACAACTTCATCTTCATTGCTTATCTCTTTTTCTTCTCTTGGATCAACCGTCTCTACATCAGAGTCATAACGGCCGTCTTGTGCATCATCTTGGCTCTCCTTGGTTTGATCTTGTGTTTCTTGAGCGGTTTCATCTTGAGGATCCACCAGTGTGTCATCTTCTTGGCTTGCTTTGAGTAAGATCTTTTCCCTTTGATCTTTTCCAGCTTCATATTCTGGTGGTCCTAATGGTCCTATAATAACTACACCTCTTCTTGTAACAACATTAGTAGAAACAGGAATATCTATATCATCTCGAAGAAAAATTTGATAACTAGATGCTATTTGTTCACACTAGGTTTCAATCATACTAAGATACTTGTGAAATAATTTTATTTCTTGGCCAATCTCATCATAATTTTCTGTGAGTTCCGCCAAAATCTTTTTATGTTTTTGAAAGTGCTTATGCAGGTTATTATGTGATTTTGCTTGTCAATGTTTTAATTCTTGAAAAACTTTTCTAGTTTCATCATCTTTAGTTAAAACTTGTGACAAGTCTACTTTGTTTTCCTTAACAAGTTCAGAAGGTATACCTTTTTCTTTCATTGTTTTGCGTACTTCAGGCATAAGATCAGGAGTTATCCGAAGTATCCCTTTTTCCGGCTTAGTGCCGAAATCAGGATTATATAGAGAATCATTCTTAGTCCTAGTAAACATCAATTCCAAACATTCTTTGACAATTAAGGTATTTATCGATCCTCCTGCTGAGAAATCAAGCAACTCTCTACATTGAGTATTAAGACCATGGTAAAATAGATGGCAAATAGTTGATTCAGAATAGCCATGATTAGGAATTTTATTGATCATTCCAAAGAATCTATCCCAGGCTTGTGGGTAGTTTTCTCCCACGTTTTGACTAAAGTTTCCTATATTCTTTCTAATTTTAGTTACCTTTTTAAAAGGATTAAACCTGTTTATGAATTTAACAATGCAGTTTTCCCAACATTTAATGTAATGGCAAGGGAGAGAATATAACCAGTCTAGAGCCTTACCTTTAAGAGACCAACACAATAATTTTAGACAAGAGAAATATCTTAGCAAACCTTTTGGTACAAATGATGTTATCATATCATCGAACTCTCTAAGATGTCTTCTTGGGTCTTCATCTTCCCTTCCACTAAAAGCTTTTTCCTGCAAAATTTTAATAATTCCACCATCAAATCGATATTCTCTAACTCTAAGATTAGGGAATTCTATTGGTTGTTTAAGAAATTTAGAGCTTGGAGCACTGTATTCTCTGAGATTTTTCTCAGGTCTCTTGGGAGTGTCCTGCAAATAGACATAAGTTCCATCATATCACTCAAGTTTTCAACTTCAACTTTATTTGATCTTAAAAGTTTTTCAATAATTTCCTCGCGCCTTTGAGCAGGCACATGCTCAATATAATCTGGTAAATAGGTCCTACCAGAGCGTGTAGAACCTTTGTCTCCTAAGGAGAATATTTTGTAGTAGTGACACCTGAAATATCAAGAGAAAAATACTTAGCGCTTAGCTCCCCGACAACAGCGCCAGAAAATAGCTTGATGTCTACAAGTGCACATATCGTTTGTACCTAGTTTCGAAGTATAGATATCGATCCTACAGGGAGCCCAAAGCTAAGTGTTTTATGGGTGAAGTCTCTATCACACCCAAAGTTGTCACATGTCTTCGAGTGAATTGACTGCAAGTGTTAAAATGAGAAAGAAATTTGGATTAAACTGAGTGTATTTAAATAAAACTTAAAAATGTAAACTTTGGAAATAAAAAGCATAAAAGTAAAAAACGGTTCGGTTGTTTGTTGTTTCCTGCAGATGGCAAAGAAGGCACGGGGAGATACAGTTCATGGTGATAGTGACTATGCTAGGTGGACGAATAATAAGTATAACAATTATAATCTTATAAGTATATGTGTAGGCGAGCAACCCATAATTAGCCGGAACTCCTCTTAGTAGATTTCGTCCCAACTTCAATAATTCTACTAGTCTATTACCAAAACCATGGTCAGACACTAGACGATTAAGACCCTTTAGATCGCTTAGCGATTAAGCTCCTTGGATCGGACTAATGCAATAAGCTTGATGGTTCCTCGTTATCCTCGAGTCTACTAGTTTTCCATTGATATCCCCGTGTCACTCGAAGGTCGCCGGTCTGCTAGCGAACAAGATCCTATCCATGTAGAACAAAGTATCATGTTGTCTGAGCCCTTAATTGGACAACAAGCATTAGGCATCCCATGGATAATCAAACACACATAATATAGTAATTAAAATAGATTACAAACTAATGGAAGATATATGAAGGCACATCACATCTCACCAATCCCTTACATCTCCCACGCCCAAGGAACTTACTCACACATGAGAGAAGAAAGCATCATCAATATAATTAAATAAAGAGAATTCGTCTTGATATTACCGTAGGGATCCACAATAAGAATAGACAAGTAATCCAACATAATTCAAGATAGAAAGAATCAATCTCAAACCCTAGTCTTGCAAGGTGAAGATCTCTCTCTCTCTCTCAACTAAAAGTAATGGCTATGGGGGTGTGTTGGCTAGGAGGTCGAAGATCGTGGAGCGAGATGAAGAACGTCTTCTCCTTCTTCTCCGGATCTCCTCTTTCTCCCTTCTGGATGGGATGGCGGTTGCTGTGTTGTGTTTTCGCTCCCGGTCCCTTCATGGAAGTTGTCTCTTTTGACAAGATAGATGCGGCGACAACTATACGGCCGGAACTATATGGCCGAAAAAATGTTTCCGCCGTATAGTTCCTCGTTAAAGCTTCTGTACGCTTTCCTCGATTGTTTTCAAAGTGAGACTTGCTTGTTTTCGCCTGAATATTGTGTTTCTCTAGTTAAAACCCTCTATTGACGCTCAGAACCTGAAACACACATTAAAAACCAATTTTTCTTCGCTACCGAAGTATTAGCGTTAGGTAAAGCTAAAAAACGATCAAATCCAGAGGAAAACCATCAATAAAAACCATAAAAATGTGTCGAATCTCATAGCTATCAGGTCCTTAGTTGATTCTTGGGAGGACAGATAGTCCGGGTGCAGCATGGGCCGGATAATCCGGCCTTGGGCCAACATCTGGCCCAAGTGCCAAATATTCGGCCAATATTCCGTCCCCTTTCTGCATGGCCCGCACCTAGTCCTTAGCCAAATTTGCCAGGGGCGGATAATCTGGCCTGAACTCTTTCTTTTGCTTTATTTGACCAGGAGCTCTTTCGGGAAGAATTATCTGCGGCACTCAACGCACAATTAAAATATCCTTGATATTGTTATCTAACACAAAAAATACTAGGGATCATGAAATGCTCTTTCAAGTGAATCCCGCGTCGGAGCTTGCCACCTCCCTGTCATCAAGTGGTTCGTCCCCGGAGGCATAGAGGTGGCCGACGATAGTGATTCTTCATCGGAAGAGAGCATTCGAGCACTTCCCTCTCGGATCTCAACGGAAACACCTCGAGGTCGCTGGTGACCGGTGGCAGAGGCTTAACCCAGGCACCCGATTGCTTATCCTTTTGTAGTGCTAGGGGCTTTTTGTAAGAAATATGCCTTATCTTCAAATTTTAGGTTTGTTAGTGCGGGTGTTGTAAAAGGGCCTCTTTGTAAATCTGTACCTGCCACCTCTCGATTATTGCAGCACTATGTCCTTCAGGACCGTTCCTTGTTCAATTTTTTTTTCAGAAACGTTGATTATTTTAAAGAAAGTAAGTAAGTACAATGCAAAATGAATTTGTTTTGAAAAAAGGGAATGCTCATGTGCACGATTCAAAATACTAGAGGCGAGAGGAAAATTCACCTACCGCAGCTTGCCCTTTTGCAGAAAGAGGAAAGCATAGAGGGGTCAAAGGTGCATCAGCCGCAACCGCATTTGGCCCAGCCTACTTTTTTTTCACTCCCTCGTGCCGTCCCGCTCGGCGCTCGTGCTCGTCTCCCACCGAAAGACCAGACCGGACCAGACCAACCTACCCACTGCTGCTCCTTTCAAAATTCCAACCAAATTCCTTCCGATTCTCCACTGCGCTCGCCTCCCGAGGCAAAGCAAGCACAGAACACACTCCCCAAACCCTAGCTCCTCCCTGTACGGCACCGGATCGAGCCTCTACAGAGCTCCAGCAGCACCTCCGTCCCCGAATTCGCGCGGCAGATGGGCTCCGACTCCAAGGAGCTGCTCGAGATCGAGCCCCTCGAGCTCTGCTTCCCCTGTACGGCAATCTCTCCGCCTCCTCAGCATCCCGTGTTTCTGTTTAGCTGCTTTTGACACATGCCGTTGCCGTTGTTACTCTAAAAGGAGTTTTCGGAGGGATGCTGGTCGTTTCTCAGTTTGGTCCGCAGTTTATTTTAAGCCAAACGTTCCCGTGCAATTTTTTATTCAGAGCGTGGAGGGAATCTGGCGGACTCGTCAGTTTGTACTACTGTTTATGCTAAATTTTGTTCTCTGTCTTTTTTTTTCGGGATCGCGCAGTCGAGACGAAGAAGCAGATCTCGTGCTCTATGCTGCTCACCAACAGAACGGATGGCTACATCGCCTTCAAGGTAATCCAAATTCTGATGTCTACGTTTCCACCAAGCGTTTTTAATTCTTCTCAGAGCGCAGAACTCTGCAATTGTACAAATTGTCTGAACATAATGCCGCATTTGGCGAAATGCTGCGCTGTCTCAGGTCAAGACGACTAGCCCCAAGAAGTACTGCGTCCGGCCGAACAGCGGTATTGTGCCACCACGCTCCGCCAGCGATGTCATCGGTAGTTTTAATTTCCATACCCTTGCAGCAAATTCAGTTGGATGCTCTGTTTATCTTCGCGCAAAAACTGACAGTCTCTCTCTGATTTCTCAGTGACAATGCAAGCACAAAAAGAGGCGCCTCAAGACATGCAGTGCAAGGACAAGTTTCTCGTGCAGAGCGCTGTGGTGACGGAGGGTACGACAGTCAAGGATATCACCGGAGAGATGGTACATCACTTTCTAGTGCCTCTTCGTCTTTGTTGGTGGATTATGTTGATGCACGTCTGCTTAAACTCGTGCTAACAAGTGAACCTTGCGTAGTTTAAAAAAGATTCAGGTAATGTAGTGGATGAGGTGAAGCTGAAGGTTCTCTATGTCCAACCACCCAGACCACCATCGCCTGTGCGGGAGGGATCTGAAGAGGGTTCACCGCCTCGCCCTTCATTGTCAGATGGGATTTATCGAGATGTGAGATTCCTGACTTTATGTTGTTTGTTTCGTTTTCTTGTTTGTGTTTAACTGGTTCACATGTGATTGAATGTTTATTAGATGGAGGCAACAAAGGAAACTGATGAGCCAACATCGTTCGCCGTTAGTATCTCACTTCTATGTGCGCTTTTCTTGCTATATGTTGCTTTTTTGTAACGTTTGTTGTTGGTTTCAGGAGATGAGAGCGCATAAAGAACCAGAAGAGGTAACCTTTGAGGTGAGCTCCTTTCAACAAATATTTTAAATCTGCTTGCACGAAGTAATGGAATGCAGAAACTGATTTGTAGAGGTTTGAAGCACCCATTTCTATTTTAGTTCGAGAATGATAGGTTTTGACTTGGTCTAAGCAAACCTTGAATCTTCCGGAAGTAAATGCCGAGTAACACAGAGATATAGCTTGTGATCTTTAGAATGCACTATTTCAACGATAACATAAAAATTGTTTAATCACATATTCCTATGGATTTTGAAGAACGGTAGAGTGGAGTTGCCATTTTTTTTGCAGCACTTGATAACTCCAAATGTAAATATTTTACATAGTCATTCTTTCTTCAATTACTTTGGAGTTCATGATTGTGCTTTAAATATTAATGATACCCAGACTTGGTAGATTTTGTCTGACACTTGCATATGATTTGAGTAAACGCTGTGCATCAGAAGGTGTCTGTAAATGAGATATTCCATGAGCTGACACACCTTGCTGTTTAGGAGTTAGGACATCAGAGTTGTTTCAAACAACATATGCTTGTGCCAGATGCTGTTATAATTGTTTACGCTGTTGGACCCTGAGCCACGGTCAACTTTGTACTAAGTGAGTGAATAACTGGCAACCATACCAATGGGTCTTTAAGCCTCACACTGGTAGAAGTATTTTGAATTTAGAGGGCTGCTCAAGGAGACAAATTTAAGCCACTAGTGAGTCGATATCAGGTTCACCTTTATAATGTGTTGTAAGACAACACTGTGCACGTCTAACATTAAAGTTGAAATTGGGTGCTTCTATTCTGATTTTTGCCTGTTGATGCAGCATATGCATTTTTTTAATTATATCACTGGGTATATTTATGCATATTGGTATGCTATGTTTAATGTTCACTCACCTCAGAGATCAGTGGATCAATAGTCATCTCGAACTGTTGACAAGATTCTAACCCATTTTAGTTTATCTTATTGATCTGTACCCAATTCATCATTATATTGTTGTTGACCCTTTCTAGTTGCTACTCACGTTGCACCTGTCAATTGTAGCTACTCCACATAATGGTAGATAATTGTCCTAGTATAGCGACTACCTTTTTATTAGGTGCAAATGCACGCAAGTACCTTTTTATAGCAACTACCTTTTTATTATGCCTTCCTTACTGATCAATAAATGTCCCTGTTGAGAACGAGTTGACTTTTCTTTGTACTCTTCATCATTTCATCCAAATCGTGTGAATAATTATTTTTGGCTTGCCTTGTACTGGCTAATGTCTCATTAATTGATTTTATTCTTTCATAGACATCTGCGTTGATTTCAAGATTAACTGAAGAGAGAAACTCAGCTATTCAACAGAACAATAAGCTTCGTGAGGAACTGGTTAGTGGATTCGATCATGATGCAACCATTTTGCAGCATGTTCTCCTAATCGACTGTTGCAAGTATTCTTTCCTGGTGTAACAACGCTTGAGGGAAAGATTTACCATTATTATTTAATTTCTCTGCAATGCTGAACTTAAACATCTGTACGGCCACAACCTATTTACACCTAACAAATTGCAGCATCCATAAATCATAATATTTCATATAAAACTTATTATGCTGGCTTATTGATTCGAATGCTGGTACAGTCGGAAACTGTTAAAACGTCAGTTGTGCATGTCGAAACCTAACATGCTTGTAACTAAACATCTTGTGTTGAAACCTAACAGGAGATGGTGAGGAGGGAGATCAGCAAGCAAGACGGTGGTTTCCCATTTGTGTTCGTGGTCGCTGTTGCTCTGCTGGGAATTCTCCTGGGGTTTGTTATGAAAAGATAGATGACCATCTGCATCTTGTTAGGCTTCTGTCCTCAACCAAGTCGAACACTGCTGTTGTCTGCATTTTCTGATGCACTTGTTTACATGTATAACACTATTATTAACGGGAAATCCGATTCGGCTATTATTAACAGCATATTCATCTTAGGGTATGATGTCTTGTGCAGCTCCGAGCGTCAGATTGGTTGACCAGCATACCCGGTCAAGTAGTATGTTAAGCTGATGGTAGTTTGTGGCAAGGTTACTGTTAGCTTGAGCATTGGTATACTTTGGGAAATTGTTGAACATATATACCTTTCAACTAATTGGTGTGATGTTTACCTGATTGGTAAATTGTCCAGTGTTTTCAAGTGCTCCTTAATACACCTGTACATTCTTTTTGGATAAGCAAACTATGCTGGAACGCAATTTTTCAACAGCTCCTCTAGGGTTTAGCGCAAGTTCACGCAGTACAGTACATATGCATCCTTGGACGTTTTATATTACATGGGAATCAAGCAGGTGAAAAACAGTACCACGGTTAATCACGCTTGGATTCGCTAGGCCAGGAGCTGCTCTCCGGACAATTTGCAGGTTCACCAGATTTTCTTGCTTAATTCATTGTATATGTGTGCATTTGTCATAGAACAGCAGTAAATGAGAGCATGGCGAATCGGTGATTCCGATCATAACAGCAATAGTACAACCGTTGGTACTCAACAACATACATAACCAATTAACCCTACATATATCTATGCTGTGGCATCAAGTCACATACTCACGTGGTAAGAGTAATGTAGTAGATCCGTACCCCATCATGCCTATCATCCCTACTCCCTAGTCAGTCCTGGGGCTTCAGTTAACTGCTCAGGCTCATGCTGCCCTGTAGGGCGCAATCTGCACTCGTTTCAGCTCCCGACTCATGCTGCCTCCAGTTCGATTTTGCTAAGGCACCATCGGTTTTGCAAAGACTAATGCTAGCATCTTCGAGTAATGATCATGCCCCACCTTCACTGCCAGGCTCCTGCAGCATGTTGCATCGGGATACAATCGCGCGGAAGTCCTCGAGGCTTATCTGTGAAGAAAACCTCAACTGTAAGTAGTGGAGCTGGATGTTCAGAAGATACAAGCACTGAGGCTTATCTTCTGAGACATAATTGCATGAAAAATATCATGGAGAGATATGAGTCTGTAAAACCGAAAGGGCATGGAGAGCTAATAGATTTAGTGATGAGCGACTACTGATTAGAGGTGGACACTGGATGGTCAGCCTGAAATGGATCAAACTCTAGCTCATTAAGACTATTAGTATATAGATAGTATTATCGTGGTAGCACTGGTAGGGATGATGGCCAAAGTGTTTGCGGCATTTGACAAACTGACAATGCCCAGTAGCTATATCAGTTGTTGACATCCATGTCTCTTACTGATCATTATAATAATATAAAAATAATAACAATAATACTAGTAATAACAAGTTAAAATGACTGGAAGCTGCATTAGCTGGACATATTGTAGTAGATGGTCCAAACAGGCATTCTAGTGCCTTTACTCACTAGTCATTCAATAAAGCAGGTTGACAACAGGAGGGCTATCATTATACGGTTAGAGCACCAGCTATGGTGGCATACGCATGCTAGTGCCTCAGTGCTTACACTTAGGCTTGGAAAATGAGGCTACCGGTTTGATTTGGCCAACCTCCTGCGATGATGTGAGCATCTGTGACCTTTTTTCCCATCTTTTTCTTTCTCTCCTCTCTTTCTCCTGTTTTTTCCCATGGAGCAGCTGCCTCCTCTGCAGGCAGCGCCTGGCACATCAGGACCATGATTTGGCCCACAAGCTGGCATCCGAGCCTAGATGGCATGCAGGGCAGCAGGTCTGGGGAGACCGGTTGGCCGTGCCCTTACTAGTTCAGTAAGGTCATGCTGGTTTAGAATAAATTATCATTCAAACATGCATAAGCAACTAGCAGGGAAAAATATAAAATCTGCTAGTTTTGGCTTGGCTATAGGCAGCACCACCTGAGTGGTGCATCTATATGATTTTCAATGTACAATTCTCTAGAATGGAACCAGTTGCCATGTTAATTGATTGGAAAATGCTTCTATGAGTGCGCAGATATCACTCTTTCCGGTTTCCCGTACCGCAAAACTTGGTTCTAAGCAATGCATTTTTAAAGATAGATGGTGATATCTTTACTTAAGAAAAAAAAAGGCAAACCTTTCCATCGCCGTCACTATCAAAGCAACGGATCATCTTAGATATCTCGGAATCTGTCCAGATGAAATCATTTACGTTGGCCATTCTTTCAAGATCCCAGGGTGTGATGTGCCCTTTTCTAGCTTCTGTACATAACAGGAGTAACTAATTCAGATTGTTTATGAAAGTAAAAGATAGAAAGCAATAAAAAAATAAACCTTCAGAGTACATGTCCAAAAAGAAGAGAGAAACTATGCCAATCCAATTTGGTGTTTCTGTTCTAAAGATAACTACACATAGAGGAATGAATACCCAAAGGCTTGAGGGTTGGATAAATTTCAGCCTGTTTTTTTATTACAAGTAATACTTATTGGTTTGTTACCTTGGCAAGCATTCCTGTACACCATAAGTAACTTAACCAATACCTTTTCCAAAGTAAGGAAGCTGGAGGAATAAACATTTCGATAAAAATTGCAAATAACCGATGAAGTGAATAAATCAGATTAAGTATACATTTCTAAGTTATGTGCAAAGATATGTCAGATTTGGCCATGAACTTAAAGAAAAACAGGCCTGCATACTATTTAAGTTTGGTATAAAAATTTGGCGATACATCTAATCTGAACTATGAAGTGGTTTCAATGCATATGGTGGGCTAGGCACAAGTTCCATGGGCAGGAAATGAGCGCCAGCCGCAATGTCATCAGATCAACAAAACCTATGTTTACATTAAATTCACCATAAAGGGACTTCCAGGTCAGATAAAATACCATCAAATGAGAAGAAGAACGAAACCACATCATCTTCTGACAGTTGTATTCTGCTCCTGGCCTGGAAGAAGCAATGAAATACGGAAGTGCAATTGTGTAGACACAAATAAGAACGGACTACAGGATATAAAGTTCATACATGCCATTCTGGATGGAGCATACCTGCTTCTTTGTCTTCCTGTTTTTAGCTGAGTCCTGAATGGGAGTGGTGTTCTTATTTTTCAAGGGAGTGCCTTTCCTGCCTTTTGCACCCATGCGTGAAGTTTCTGCACCCATTGCTGTCACAGAGTTTTGCGAAGGCTCTGCTAGGGAGAGTGCAATTGCCTGCACAATTAACTCTGTTAAAGAGTGAATAACATAGGTCGAAAAGAAGATGAGTTCAATTGGTATAATAGGATCACATCCACTTGGAGCCAGCATTTGTGATGTATAGATTACCTGTTGTAAGGCTGCATCATCATCCATGAAGTCAGTGATGGGAGCACCCTCATCTGTAAAGGTACTTTTAGAAGAGTTTCCTGAATTCAATAGCTTCTTTTTCTTTCCCTGTAAAGAATGAAGAGAAATGACTCTGCATTAATAGTACAAATAAAAACAACATAAAAGTACAGTTATATTCACATGCAAGTATGAAACGTCAGATTCTTCCAATATTAACATTTGATTAGTAGATATCCAGTCCATTGTGCAGTGAAAGCTATTCATTATAAGTTGTGGTGGTTAACTTGGTAAACACACATTGTGCAGTGAAAGCTATTCATTATAGCTTGTGGTGGTTAACTTGGTAAACACAATGTGTTGGTGCTTGGAGCCTTGGATATAGTGAGACCACGGTTTATCATTTTGACCTTTATAAGGATGGTATGAACAAACCCACTAAAAAAATCCTGGATGTGGTGAGGGATTACTCTACCACAATACAGCTGATGCAAAATTGACGCATGATTATATATCTTGTCGCTTCCTATGGTGACCTATGGCACCAACATTGTAATGACTCTGCAATAATTTGGGCTGTATTCATCTCCCTGGCCTCTCTCTCATTATCTAATACAGAAGCAGCTGAGGCAAAATGTGATACTACTCCTATCACCAAGACACCAAGGGCGTCGGCAAGTTTATACCAACAGTGATAATGTACAATCAAGGACCTGGATTAATGGATTTATTTATTCCACGGGGGGAGAAAGGGGAACCTTTTGCCGAGACCTAGAGGAAGACTTGGTCTCCTCGCCGTCGTATTCGTCGCTGGCGGACGAGCTCTCCCCGTTTTCCTCCTCCTCGCCGCCGCCCTCGTCGGACGGGAGGTACTCCTCATCCGCCTCGTCGGATCGTTTCTTCTGTTTCCTCTTGGCCGCCGCCGCCGCCGACGAGGACGAGGACGGCTGGTTGAGGAGGGGGGACGCTGCTAGGCTGCGGATGCCGAGGGCCTGGAGGCGGGCCTCGTTCTCCCGTATCCGCGATAGCCGCACCTTCTCGTAGTCCGTCAAGGGCTGGTCTTCTCCCGCCATGGCGCGGCAGCGGCGGACCAGTAATTTACCTCTGTGTGTGTTTTTTCTCCTGAGAGAAAATCGCTCTCTTCTTGTTTCGTCTCCCTCTTTCTCTTTTCGTTCTCTTGTGTCAGAGGCAGGCCTCGGACATGATATGGGCCTTGTGCTGAGAGCGAAGTTTTGTTTCCTCTTCTATGGGCCTACATAGTCGATTAACAAGGCCTTCTACTGGTGATGGGTCTCAAATTCTTAAAAATTAAGAAACAGCAAAACCACTCAATTTTTACGCGCCAAAAAGCAGCACAAACCAGCACAGAGTCAGTGTTGCTCACTAGTCTTATCTGTGCAATCTACAACTGCGACCGGCAATGCCAACGCTGTTCGCGTCCACGGGAGATCAGAACGGAGCAGAGCATGAAAATTACAAGGAAGAAAGGGAGTAGACACACGGATCAGAAACCAATTTTAACTGCGCAAACCGCTGTGCAATTACAGTCTGAACACAAAAACCAGACATCTACTACGAGATGGCCAGCTCCGCCTGTGCCCACGCCAGGGACGACGCCCGAAGCGCGGTGGCCGCCGACGTGTCGACGCCTTCCTCCAGGATGGCCGCGATCATGTTCATGGAGGGCCTCCGCGACGGCTCGGCGTCGATGCAGAGGTTCACCGCATTGCAGATGATGCCCAGGTTCTCCTGGTTCACGTTCTTCAGCTTCGGGTCCACCAGCTTGATGAACTCCTGCGGCTGGTCCAAGTGCTTCCTCGCCTGAGAACATACACACCTTGTCAGGTAAATTTGTAATGCTGCTGCTATAGTTCTGAGTTCTGTGATTCAGGCAAGAACACTTACCCAGTCCACCAGCTCGTCTGTATCTTTCGAGAGTGATGCTCTGCCGCTTATCAGCTCCAGCAGGATCACCCCGAACGCGAACGTGTTGGCCTGGACGTCCATGAAGCGCATGTGCCGGGGATCCACGGCGCCGTTGAGAGGCCCGCCGTTCACGATGACGCCGGAGCTCAGAAACGGTTTCGCGACGAGAGCTCTCCACCTCTCAAAGTCGATTATCTGCATACATCAAAACCCATTTCAGTTGCTACATCATCACAGCAATTTTGCTACCAACCGCACTGGGATGCCATGTTAGCAAGCAGTATGTTCACAGTGTTCTATGAGGAACAGACGATACAAGACCTTCGGTGAGAACTCTTCAGTTAGGTAGACTGAACTGGATGTGAACGCGGCGACGGCGAACGGCGGGTGCAGCTCGGTGTGCAGGTGTCTAAGAACACGCGCAATGCTGAGCGCGATCTTCACCCGTCTGGGCCAAGATAGCTGACATCCTTCGCCATCTGAAAACCAAAAAACCACAAACAAACTGACAAGGTTCAGTCAATTGGCATCATGCACAGACTCATCACCAAAGTTGCAATGCCAAGAGCGTAACGGCTTTACCGTGAAGATGCTCGTAGAGAGTCCCATTTGCTGGGTACTCAAAGACAAGCATTCTCGAGAACGGATCAGACTCCTTGCAGTATCCCACCATCTTCGCTACATTTTCATGGTCCAGTCTGGCCATTTCTACCACCTAATAAGGATAAAAAAACAAAGGGTTATGATCAAAGAACCATTTAAAATCTTAGCATCTACTACCTCTGTTCCTAAAAGCAAGTCTTTTTAGCAGTAAAAACTTGCCTCCCTCTGGAAGTAAAGCTCGACGTAGCTTGTCCAGTAGTGCACCGGAACAGACAGCGACACGACGGCGATCTCCCGGCCATCCTTCATGGTTCCTTTGTACACCACCGTCTCATGAGACGACCCGATTATGTTGCTGAAGTCTTCACAAGCTTCGGCGAGCTCTTGCCGGGTCATTTTCGGCACGTTCCCCAGCAGGTCATCGTCTGCACAAGCAAAAGAACTGTAACTAAAGCAGCATGCACTCTACATCTGTCAGTAACTCTTATGGGAGACGAACACGAACCGATCGAGATCACTGTGTTTTCCTTCCAGCTTATAGCTCTTGTCCACGGAACACCGTCCCCGGAGGATCTAGCTTTGCGTCTTCTTAGACCAGCGATGGCACACAGTGTTAGCATGCTAAGCACTGAAACTCCAACGATGACCTCCACGATGAGAAGCCAAAGTGGCTGGATCATGCTTTTATCCCCACTCCCACCAGTAATGTGGTCTTTATCTGTGACTGTGATGTTTTCACCTGTAATTATGACATAATGCACTTGCTTACTGTCCAGTAAGGTGAATTACAGTAGGAGACCGAAGTAACTATAAGCATCCTAGATTATGCTGTTATACTATTGCTTAAATGCCTAAAATCGTTTGGGCTGCATCCAGCATTGCTGAGGTATAAATATATGAAAAGACAAGACTGAATACTTACAAAAACATGAATGGACAAACGGAAGAATGTGAGAGACAAAGTCCAAGAAGGAAGCAAACAAAGTGTCAAATTCATGTTCTTTATTTTAGCAAAGCATAGCTGATTCAACTATCCACTAGGTCCCATGATGTCATTCAGAACGTAGGTACTAATTTTCTAACGTCACCAAATTTGAACAGGCACTATTTAACTTCCTAAAGTCGCACCATCTATGTCCTCGAGCCAACAAAAAGTACCACTGTTTTCCTTTTGAGGGTAAAGAAATGGCTGTGACTATTTTTCAGTCTTTAGACTAGCCTAATGGAGTAGTTCCTTTAATAAATATATTAAGTAGTTGCTAAGATTGGTGTAGGGATGTCTTATTAGGTAAATGACAAAAAATTATGCAATATTTATTTTCCCAAGCAACTGTTAGATGTATCTTGCAATTGGTAATGTCAATGTGGTCCTGTAAAATTACAGAAACACACCGGAAAACAGCAAGAAAAACCAACAGAATTATGGTGCTGAAAACAGGACTAAACTGCATTAACGATTGAAATATGTTAAAAAAATGAAACATCACCGTACATTGCTCGATAGGACGGTTGAGTATATCATTAGTCTGGAAGCAATTTCCCTCCATGCTCAATCTGTTAAAAAACTGCAAAACAGGTAAGTTCAGATAGACTTAACTGAAACCGAAGCCACAAAAGAAAGAAAGGTGCACGTACCCTCGGATTTGCTTCAAGCATGTAGGAATTTCACCAACCAAAAAGTTGTAGGAGAGGTCTATGTCAGTTAGCTGGGCTAACTGACACAAACCAATTCGATCTTCACTGCTGGTGGTGACCCTGAAAGAACAATCACGATTGCTTATCCATGTGCTATATCTCATCAGTGTCCACAAAGAAGTACTACTCCTATATCTGTTTCTTGTCTCATTGAGCTTCTTTCCAGACGATAATCCATAACTACATATTATTTCCTCAGTACTGATGTAGTGTAGGGATTGAATCATTGATGATTGATGCTGACCACCTAACTAAATATCTCTGTTTCATCCGTAGAAGAGACGTGCTTCCATGCACTTCCCGATCATGCATGCTGAAAACAAATACTAGTACTCCCTCCGTCCCAAAATAAGTGACGTGGGTTTGTCTAGATTCGGATGTATCTAGACACGTTTTAGTATATAGGTACATGCGAATCTAGACAAACTCAAGTCACTTATTTTGAGACGGAGGGAGTATATGGTTTTCAATACTCTGAAAAACATTTACTTACATGATCGAATCATTGCTCCCAGGAATAGTCCCTGTGAGACTATTGTTGCTCAGCCGTAGCTCCGTGAGGTTTGTGAGCCTGCCAAGCTCAGGGGGGATAGCGCCATTCAGCCGATTCGCGTGAAGGTCTCTAGGGCATAAGCGGACAGATGAGTTATGGAATTTGAAAAGGAAATGCTGACAGAGACCACAAAAATAAAAAAACTGATCACAGCTTCTTGCTCAGTACATTGTTGTGATCTTAAGCATGTCGCCGACCTCGCTCGGAATGGCCCCCACCAGCTGATTTCTTCCGAGGTTCAGCACGGTGAGGTACTGTAGCTTGCCGATCTCTCTCGGTATTGGGCCCACGAGTGTATTGTGATCCAGTAAACTGCAAAGAAGTTCGTCAGTGTTATTGCTCTCTGTTGCTTGCAGGTGAAGAATGTTTTTGTAAATTTGTGTGTGTGGGGGGGGGGGGGGGGGGGTAGGCACATACAGTTTCTGCAAAGAAGTGAGGGATCCAATCTGTGGTGCCAGGAACCCCGTGAGAGATGAATTCGATAAGTCTCTGGACAGTGACACGCAAGAAGTAAATAAAACACTTTAAAACAACAGCCAGTCTATCAACATATACATCATAACCGCAATGCTGAACTTTCAGTTAACGAGAGCAAGTAAGTATATATGTATGCGTAAACTAAAGCGACGCGTCACTTGTTTGGCTTTGAATGGGTTTTGTATTTGGAAAACGAGAAATTTCTGTTTGGCCTGATGGTCTGTTGTGTTGTCTGGGTGGGGACCACAGATCCATCCAGGAGGTGAGTTATTTCGTGGGTGCTTCTGGTCTGGGGTCAACTGAAGATAAGAGAGAAATGCAGCAGACAGAGGTAGGTAAAAAAAAGCTTGGTAGCTTTCAGCTGGACGTCTCATTGCGGTGTCGGAGACTTTGTCCGGCTTTTCTCCTGACAGAACATGCATCATTCTGTCCTGCTGCTGGCCCGGAGAGCCTTCTATTATCTCCATTGCGGAGAGCGCATGGTGGAATTGTTCATAGCAGTATCAGTTTAATAAGTTTTGAAAGAGGCGAACAGAGGGCCGGATAAGCTTGATTTCCATGCGGGCAAAAGATTTGCGCATGAAAAATGGCCAGAAATTTATGTGCTAAAAGAGACGGCTAACATGGCTCATCTTTCAAGAGAAGAGGAGACGGGACGAAACAGAAGGGAGATTCTTACAGGGTGACGACGCGGCCGTGGAGCGGCGGCGAGCAGGAGACGCCGGACCACAGGCAGGGCACCGTGTCGCTGGAGTTCCAGTCGGAGAGCCTGGCGAGCGGGTCCTCGTAGATGGCTCGCTTGAAGGCGATCAGCGCAGCAACTGCACGACGCCCAAGAAGAATACGTAGAACATCAGCAACAAGCAATAATCAACTCCAGAGAGAAACAGAGAGGAAAGGAGCAGGCAGTAGTTACGCACCGTCGTCTGAGACGGGGACGGTGGCGGGTTCAGAAGCCGCGGCGAGGAGCACGCAGCCGAGCCCCACGACCAGGAGGCCGGAGACGCCGAGGTGCAGCCGCGCCATATGCTGTCGTCGCACCGGGCACGTACTTGTCCTAAAGCGGAGGAGGCTCGTTCACAAGGTATAGTCTCTAGAGACTAGAGCTGGTCGCGAGGTGGGAGAAGGAGCCGCGGGAGCTGCACTTGACGGCCACGGCAAGCAGTGATGATGGACTGCGCACAAGGCCAACGGGACAACCAAACCACCGCACCGCCGACTATTTAAATCATCAGTACTCTATAAACTCAGCCAACCCCGTAGGAGAGAAGTATACATGTGAGACCGTACACGTACAGTACACAGCACTTCCTGAGAGCGTAAAACTGAGTTCAGATTGTACTGTGCCGGTGAAATGAAGACGCAGACAGTAGTAACAGAAGATCTGAAAAGTCCGAAGTACCATCGGGGTCATAGAGATCGATCGAGACACACGTGGCCGGACTCGAGCCTACCTACCAGATGAAACGAGGCTCCAAACTGATGGTCATCATCGATCGTTACGTGACGCTGATGCTTCGTAAGCTTGTCAGAGTTCTGAACTGGAAGTTTATATATTCCATGTAAACAATGCAATGTGATGCGGTTTTGAAATGGCCCAAACTGCTGATTCAAACTCCAGTAAGTAAGAGGGCAGGGCACGCTCCTAAGCATGCACACGCGCGCTGAGAGCGACGACACTAAGATACAGTTTAGTTCGGTGTCATGGCCGGACTAGGAAATCTTTTTATGCCCTGGTTTGGGTTGTTCCCTTGCGCACCAGTTTTAGCTCTTTCAATTGTTAATCTGTGATGACTGATTTTACTCGACAGAATGACAACGATAACCTTTGAAGAGCTGGTGCAACCACTATTCCGAAAGTTACACAAATGATAGAGTATGCAAAGGAGATTGCACGTCACTATATATTTATTTATTTGGCATCATTTTGACGGCAGGGGCAAAAGTCAAGAACAGGGTGCCATCATGCCGTAAGGCCCATGACAAACCAAAAATGTTACTTTGAGAAGCAGTACTAGTACTCTTTCAATCTAGCAATAGGTGTTCAATCTAGCACATCAATTCAGCTGAACCTTCAAGTTTGATGCAAATATGCCACATGGTGTATTAAGACCAGAGGAATGGAGACTGCTTAGCTTAAACATGGCCTGAAAGTGATGCTTCCAAGCAAATCAACGAGGTACTACTACAAATGATGATTCATGTGGGGGCAGAAAATGGAACGGGGGTACAACAGCCTTCGGACGCAAGCTACTCTCTCATGAGAAATACATCATCCCCTTGTCACCTTTCTACATTAGCCTTTCGAAAGGAAGTGTTTCTTTCTCTTCTTGTTTAACTGAGTCACGCCGTGGTCTTCGTTATCTAGGAAATAAATCTGTCCACAAAGTCAGAGATGAATGTTCTATGCATTTGCTCGGTAGGAAATATAATACCCAAGACAATATGATATTGCTACTTGGTATGTCTCAAGGTCCAGTCGTCTAAACATAATATGTTGTTCCATGGTTGATCTCAACCTTCACTCTTCTTATCTTATTGAATTCAGTATGTGACAGACTCTCGATTACCTTTTTGCCCCGAGCAGACTACTTACACTCAGGTAAGTCTGCTTGGATTTACTTTTCTGATTGATCCATGTTAGAGAAATGAGCTTTGATAATACACCAATTACCAAAAGAAAAGGGGAGGTGTATGCAATCTAGAAAATGACAACCATTTGCGGCAATAGATAACAGTAGCACCAGACCAGGATAGAAGAAATACAGAATTGTTACCCCTTATAATTCTAAGCAAAGAGATTAATTCAGAAGAAATACAAAAATGTCATCCCTGGTAGTGCTTCGAAACAAAGAGATGAATTCAGAAACATAAATAACCTTCCTCCTGGTTTATGATCAAAATCTATGTCAATTGTCAAAGCATCCCTTCGTAGTTAGTTATGTGATTAGAATGGAAAGGGCTGAAAAAACTGCATCATCTCTAGCACAACCATATCTCAAGGAAATGTAGTGCGCTTTTACGGGTAAAAGAAACTGAATTCATGTGTTATCTATGAACACCCAGCCTTGTATATTCACTGGAAACTCAGCAGTCAAGCCACTTATTTTTTGGTGCCGCAGAGTATACCTTTTAGGGTTTTTTTTTAACCACTGAAATATCGTTTTTTCCTTTCAAACAGAAGGGAATATATTTGTTGACTCTAGAGGTGTACAAATGCAAGCAGCATCGTTCATGGTAAAAATCGATTAACTTAATGCCTAAACAAAATAAAGTAAAGTAAATGTTCTATGAGCAATAGAAATACTAAATCAATCTGTATTCCTAAGAAATCAAGAGCTTGGTTAGGATCGGTTATCCCTGGGACATGGAAAAGATGGGATGGACAGAGCAGTGGCTCCTCCAGATTGTGCACGCAGAAGATCAGTGGTGGCTCCTCCAGATTGTTCGACAAAGATGAGAACATGCATCAACTGTATTCCGTCCTAAATCGTAAGTCCCAACATGGAGCACTCATAAAGGAAGCTAAAATGAAAGATCACAGGGTAGTGCCTAAATGTTTTCGCCCAAAGGAACTGCTTAGTCCTGCCCCCAAAAATCGTCCAGCAAATGGCTACGGCGACGAAATCTACAGCATCTCCACAGTACAAAGAAGGAGCAACAGGCCCAGATCGAAGTGCATGGAGGGCCAAGCAGCACCCCAGCCGCAACTTCAGCAGGAACATATCAGCAGCAAACTATACACTCCGCTGCGCCAAATCTGAAGCGAGAAAATAAAGAGAGAGCAGGACATAAAAGACAGCTAAACCCCTAGCGAACCGACTATCTACCAAGGAATAGCGCCGCCTTTGGTGCAACACAGACGCGTGGAAATCAAGCAGTGAGAATCACCACAATAACCGAGGAAGCCCAAATCAGAAAGCAAGTCCACAAATACCAAGCACACAAATGTAACACGACGTAGCAACAACCAAACAACCGAAACAAGCTGAGGAGGGCTCACAGCACAGGATTTCTTTGAGCGTTAGAAGTTCTACCAATAGGTGAGGATAATATGATGTTGGTCAGTCTCCATTCTCCAGGTTCAGTCTTATTACTGAGTACAGAATTTCATGACTTCACAGCACTCCTTTCACTGAATGCAAATGAGCTAGCAATGTCATTTTGTTCTTTGTCTCACTTCACTATAGCTAGAGAGTCGTAATTCTTATTGGACAGACCAAGCATTAAAAAGAAAAAGGCTAGGTGTCAATGAAGAAAGATAATAGAAATTGCCCTTCTAACCGTCTCACAAAATCTCTTTTTCCTCTATGTAGTACTACTTGCTTACTGATTGCTGATGGCAACAACCCCAGCGGAAAAAACATCTTGAAGAAACATATCTGATGTCGCCATAGCAATGAAAGAGCGTCTCACCAGTCCCCCTAAAAATGATTTCCAAAATTTCGGTTTTGGGAGAGGGGAGAGAAGACATTGATGACGGATGGGTTCACCATGACATCTCGTTGCCTGGAAATTTCTGATTTGGTGGTTGGCCACTGCCACCCGTCCAAAAACTTTTGGGAGCTATTTCAGGACCTCTAGTTTGGAGTGAGAGTAGGTGATTTTAGGAGATCCAAAAAATATTTTTGGGATTGGGAGTCGTTTTGGGAGCTATATTTTAGGTGTTCTTAAGGAGCCGTAGCGAGTTTTTGGGAATGGGGGACTTGGTAGAAATGCTCTAACTGCTCCAACTTTCAACTTTCAGTGCGACAACCAAACCTATGATCGATGTAAAGTTTACCTGTCATTAACGAGAGGCCAGGGGCATCCCACTTCCAAGTCATACATGGACAAAAAAAAATCAGCCGAAGACTATAACCGGCGTAGTCGAAGAAGAAGGAATCCCATTCATGATCTGCATCAGCGTCTTGTCTTTCTCCTCGTCAGTCCATTGGGAGTGTTGCTCCTGCGTCACCATCTCCCAGTCCCAGTGTCCCTTGTCCTGAGCATGCCCCTTCTTGTAAATGGCGACATGGCGCAATGCTGTGCTGCATACTCCGATGACAAACCTGACAAGGAAAACCTGCCTGTCCGTGCCCTCAAAACCAACCATGACAAAGTCCTTGAGGCTATGGTGTCCAAGCATGGTGGGCTGCTGCCATGATATCTCGTCACCCCTGGGTTCATCTTCCTCCTCTTTGGAACGGGGGCTAATGTGGATATGAAGGGTCTCGAGGGAAGGCGCCATCTCAAGGAGGAGACGGGGCCATGAGACATCCCAGGACCAAGGCACGTCGGCGATCAGTAGCCTCCTGAGATTAGGTAGCAATGACGGTGATGGGGAGGAGGTAGATGGCGCGATCCATCTGTCAGGTCCTGTGAACCGAAGAATGAGGTCGGTTATGTCCGGGGTGCATCCCAGAAACAAGCTAAGCTTGAGCTTCAAGCGCGGCGCAAAGAATTGGCGAATATCTTCCAGTCTAAGACCAAGGCACAGGCCGAGGTTATACTGTCTGAGGCAGGGAAATGAATTCGACTCGAAGCGCACTCTAGTTCCCAGGGAGGCCAATCTCTGGAGTCTGGGAAGAGCCTTCAAGCATATTCGTCCAAAATCGCATTTGTCCACAACAAGCTCCACCATCTCTGACTTGGGGGCGTCCACGGTGATGTCCCCGTAGCCTTTGCAGCGGCAGCAGATGAGGTGAAGCACCTGCAGCTGCGGGCACGAGGCGAAGATGCCCTCATAGGCTGAGTCGGGCGTCGACTGTGGTGTGTCTTGCAGGACGAGCACGGTGAGTGCCCTATGCTCGTGCAGCTGTGGCCTGTGGGAGCGCGCAGCCTCCTAGTTCGAGGCTTTGCAGGTGTGACGCGCGGGGCTCCTCGCAGATGCACTGGCTGGGGAAGGCGTGGAAATTTCGGGATTGCCAGTAGATTGGCTTAGCAACGGCCACGAGATCATGGACCTCCCAAGCATCGATGGCCTTGGCGACAAGCCGATTGATGCAGCCGCTGTTGTGCGTGGCGAAGAACTCGAGCCTGAGCCTGCTGACCCTCCGGTTCTGGCCGACGTCCGCGTCCAACAAGCTCTGGACGGAGCTGGTCAAAGCGCGCATGGCGCGGCGCTCGTACCTCCTGATGTGAGGCAGGACCTCGTCCACATTGGCCGTGCCGAAATCGGTTACCTCGGAGTCGCGGTGGAGGAGAACCCAGCGGTGGTAGCGCGGCGGGAGTATGTCGCCGACCCTGAAGTCGAGGGAGGGGAGCTGGCGGGGCAGGCAGGCCCAGCGCGTCGAGAGCATCCCGGCGCCGAGTGCGTGGCGGGTGTCAAGGCGGCGCAGGACGAGGAGGAGGAGATCGTCGGAGAGGGCGCTAATCCGGTCATCACCGTGGGCCGCCCTCCGCCGCAGGAATCGATCCCTCCCGCTCCTAGCCATGAGTGAGCTGCCTCCACCTGCGCGACGAATCGTGGAGCAGCCAGCAGCAGCAGATGTGGCCGGCTTGCGACCTCGGTTGCGATTAAACAGAGCCGCCGGCATCGACACTGAAATCTGCCTGGATCCGGTGACCCGGAATCGGAGTAGAATAATAACCGAAACCGCCTGCGAGAGAATTCGGGATCTGGGGGGCGGAGCGCCGCCAGCAGGGAGGAAGATGGGATTTAGGGCTTGCAAAGGAATTTTATGGAAAATTTGGAGAATTTTGATCTTTCAATTTTTTTCCCTTTGTGTATTTTTTTTACGGTAAAAGGCCCCGAAGGACTAGAAAACTGTATTAAAAAGGCGGAGGAGAAAAACGCCAGTTTAGTCTATGAAATTGCCGTGAATGTGCATTTTGGTCACAAACTTGCAAATCGTGAATTCTGGATCATAAAGTTGCCGCCGAACGTCGGCAACGTCGCACGTGTGGGGCATCTCTAGCTGTAATATTGCGGAAAACCCTTTGATTTTTTTGCCGCTGGATTAAATTGAATCATGTAATGAATATTTGGAGCAAGTTTAAATTCAGTTATGTAATGGATATTTCTAGCATGTTTAAATTCGGTTAGATTTCAGTGTTGTAATGTATATTTCAAGCATTTTAAATTCAATGATGTAACATCAGGCTGTAGATAAATAGCAGGCATGACCATATAAATGTTTGTATGGTCTACCCGTAGATAGCATATTGTACATAGATATTTCATGCATTTGATAAATTTGATATACAAATGTTTGTCTTTTTTACCTTAGCTGCTCTGGTTGGGGACGGAATAATGAGCTGGGAGGGTGTTTTTTTGCATATTATCCTGTCACCTGCCTTAACACAACGGCACCGACATGCCACATCATCGAGTTTTGGCATGGTTTTGATGGTACCATTACGGATTGACCAGAATGCACGCGTGTGGCAACTTCGTGATATGGAATTCACGATTTGCAAGTTTGTGACCAAAACTTAACATCCGCGGCAACTTCATAGACTAAATTGGCGTTTTTCTCAAGGCGGAGGGTACAATTTACAGAAAAGCCTGATTGGGACCCGTATATGTACATATAGGACCTTGATTCTTACGAATCGCACTCCAAAAGATAATCCATCCTTGTGCTATGCCGCCATGTCGTCGGATGCGGCCGCTCCATACGTCGTCGGGGACGAGACTACTTGGGACGTCAAAGACCACGGACTCTACCGCACCGGTTGAGACGATCCTCGTGTGGAGGAGAAATAAACTTGAGCCAACCTCATGCTCGAGTGCAGCTAGGCCAAGCTCGTGGCTGATGATAGCGACTGTCGTATAGCGCCTCTTGGGATTCGCTGCAAAAGGCACAGTTTCCGAGGACTCTGAGCCCTCCCCAATACTGACCGCAACCCATCACAGACGCCATAGCTACAACTTCTTCCTCCTCTCCCTCGCCACCTTGGTCGGCTGAGAGAAGAAAGAGAGCCGCAAGACCTTGTCCGGAAAGATTAAGACGCTTATTAAAATAGAAGCTCGCATCAAGAAGCCTTCACACCGTCTTCCACCTTGGAAGCATGGGGACGCCATCCTGCAGCGACCACTCGCCACCGCGCCGATGCGGCAAAGTGGAAGACCCCCAGCCACCTCCCTCTCCATAGAAACTTCCACTTCTCCTAACCCTTCCCGGCCACCACGGTCGGCCAGAGGTAGAAGACATAGCGGAGGAGCACCCAAGTCAAGAGAGGGGAATACACATCCCTGCATAACCTCAGCCTGAAGCAGAGCAGCCGCAAGTCCACCCCAATCTATCATATCACCACCATGGTGACTTAAGAGGAGGAGATTGGAGGCCACCGTACTAGGATCCGAGGCAACCATGAGCTTATTTGGAGGGGAGGAAGCAGAAGCACCATATCCCATATCTATTTCTTTCCACGGGAGCTCCATGAATAGTAGCATCACCACGACCCGCCACCAGCAGCCGCTCAAGAGCTCTGGCAGCGAAATCCCTGACGACATCAAGCCTGGTGCCACGGGGGCAAACAAAAACCTAGTCCTACTATCTACAACGGAGCATCGAGCACCTCCCCATCTCTTCCCCAGCCAACGTCGTCGGCAGCAAAGGTCCGAGATCGGGCCGGACCCGAGATCTGGAGAGCTCTAGTCGCCTCCCTTTTTGGCTATCTCAAACAGTACCTCCGAAGTGATATGGGTCGGGGATCTTGGTAGTACGAAGTTCTTGCGAGTTTGTGTTGTGTATCATTTGATTCGTAGGATTAGAACCTTAGGAATGTTTCTCATAGGATTGTACTGCACCAAGTTTTGGAGAAAAATTTCTATCCGCTTAAACCTCATGTTATAATTTTTTATCTTTTCTATGATTCAAACACTCCTTAAAAAAATCTGTATGCACAAAATCTTGTAGGATTTAACATGATAGGAGAGTGTTTGAATCACAGGAAAGGCATCTTTGATTCGTAGGATAGAAAAAATCCAGGAATAGAAAAAAATGCAGGATTAAAATGTCACATCATGTTGAAGCCTACATGATTTTGAGTCTACATGATTTTTTATTGAAGGAGTTTTTGAATCACAGGAAAAACAAAGAAATTGTAACATGAGATTTGAGTGGAATTTTCCTACAAAACTTAGTGCAATGCAATCCTACGAGAAAAATCCCTAAGATTCTAATCCTATGAATCAAACGATACACAAAGAAAAAATTACTAAGGGTCAAAATCCTCTAAATTTTCTATGAGATTCCTTTATATCAAACAAGCCCTTACGGAACGGGAGCGTCGAGTGTGCGGGAATGATCCAGAAGAAGAGTACCATTGCGAGGTCACTCCTTATCCAAATTTTGATCCGCAACACGATTTAATAACCGCACACTAAACAAAAAATTTCAACCTTGAAACAAGTTGTGGTAGTGTGTTCTTTTTTGAGCATATTCGCATATCCGAGGTAAAAATTAAGCAAGTAAATTTTTTTCCAAGTCAACGGAGCATTCATTAATTTGTCACACAGGAATTATAATGTTTGATCAGAGTTTCAGAAAGAAAGGGTGGATCATAGTTGATCCAAAAACACGTTCTCCTAGAACTAGTAGCTTTCCTAGCACAAAGATAAGCAACCATATTAGCTTGGCGCCCTACAAAACAAAGTTTGAAATTAGTAAAATTCCCACGTAGCTACTCTACCTCTTGACGAATACTGGTAATATAAGATCTGCCACCACCTGGGTCATCAATAAGCTTGATGACCTCTTGTGTGTCAGTTTCCATCTCTACATTCTTATAGCCTCTATGAAATGCCAAATGACACCATATAAGATGGCTAGAGCCTCCATCACTAGTGGATTTGCTGTGTGTTCCATCCACCGAGCCTGAGCCAAGATCAGTGAATCGTCTGAGTCCCGAACAACCAGACTGGTAGCACCTAAGTGATCCTCTTTGATAAAGCTAGCATCAACATTTATTTTTAGAGCACCGCTGGAAGGCTTACTCCAGCCAGCAACTTACTTAATCAGATTCAAGCACTAGTAGAAAAAAGGGCCTTCCATCCGGAGCTTTAGTCTGGGCCATGTTTAGCCCGGACTAATGTGAGCATTAATCCCGGTTCCAACGGCTAGGACGCCACACAGGGCACGACCATCTCTAGCCCCGTGTCTAAAGAGTTTGCGGTAGACTGGGCCGGTGTGAGCCCCTTCTCCACCTTTAGTCTCGGTTGGAGACACCAATCGGGACTAAAGTCCTCCCTATATCATCGTCTACCCCGAGCAACATACTCCATTCAAGCTGGCATAATATATCCTATTTCTGACAGTAAGTGGGTTAGCACAGCTCATTGCATACCAAGACACGGGGATCTTGATGCTGCTATGAATGAGGATGGTGAGCTAGTTCCTGTAAAACCTATTGTTGGATATTGCATGTGCATTGATTTTAGGAAACTAAATCGTGAGACGCGGAAAAATCATAAACCTATACTAGTTATGGATAAAATTTTAGAAAGACTTAGTAATAATTCTTATTTTTGTTTTCTTGATGGTTATTCTGGATATTCTCAAATTTCTATACAACTGGAAGATCAAGAGAAAACAACTTTCACTTGTTCTTATGTCACATATGCTTATAGATTAATTATGTTTGGCTTATGTAATGCAGCTGCGACTTTTCAAGAATGTGTTTTAAAATTCTTTGATGATCTTGTTGAGAAGAATATGAAAGTTCTAACAAATAATTTCATTGTTTGTGGAACAATATTTGATAATTGCCTCTATAATTAACCAAAGTTTTACAGAGTTGCAAGCAACAAATTTGGTTTGGAATTGGGAACAATGTCGTTTCATTAAAAGAGAAGGTAAATTTTTTGGGCATAAGGTTTCAGAGAAAGGTATAGAAATAGATAAAACTAATATATATGCTATAGAAAATCTTCCAATACCTTAGGACATAAAAAACTTAAAAATGTTTCTAGGACATGCAGGTTTTTATAAGCGTTTTATAAAAGATTTTTCTAAAATAGCTATGCCTCTCACCAACCTTCTTGAGAGAGAAACTCCATTCTACTTAGATCATGACTACATTGCGGCTTTTGAGAACCTTAAAAACAAATTAGTTTCAGCACCCATCATGCAATCTCCAAAATAGGATGAACCTTTCGAAATCATGTGTGATGCTAGTGACTATGCTTTAGGGGCAGTGTTAGGACAGCGAGACGGAAATAATTTCAATGTTATTTATTACGCTAGTAGAACTCTTAATAAGATTCAGAAAGACTATGCTACTATAGAAAAAGAGTTCCTAGCTATAATTTTTGCTTGTGACAAATTTAGATCTTACATCATTAATTCTAAGGTAATAGTTCATACAGATCACCAAGCTTTGCGTCACCTCCTTGTGAAAAAGGATGCGAAGCCCAGGTTGATTAGGTGGGTTTTATTACTGCAAGAATATGATTTTCAAATAGTAGATAGGAGGGGTAAGGATAATCCGGTAGCAGATCATCTCTCTAGAATGGAGGGAATAATTACTAACCCCGTACCTATAAATGAGTCATTTCCAGGAGAATATTTAGCAACTATTGAAATTGTTGATCCTTGGTTTGCGGATTATGCTAACTATCTCGCAGTAAAATTTATTCCTCCTGGTATGGCAAGAAATCAAAGAATGAAATTCTTTAATGATCTTAAATATTAATTTTGGGATGATCCGTATCTATATCGTCATGGACCTGACGGAATGATTCGGAAGTGTGTTCCTAATAATGAAATGAATGCAATTTTGCAAGCTTGTCATGACATTCCATATGGAGGACATCATGCAGGCAAGCGAACTGCAGCAAAGGTACTTCAATCCGGATTCTATTGGACCACCTTACTCAAGGACGCACATAGGTATGTAGAACACTGTGATGCTTGCAAAAGAAGGGGTACTATAGGTAGGAGACAAGAGATGGCAATGAATTACAGTCTTATAATCGAACCCTTTGATGTATGGGGAATGGATTACATGGGACCTTTTATAGAATCAAATGGTTACACTCATATTCTTGTTGCTGTCGATTATGTTACTAAATGGGTTGAAGCTATTCCAACAAGACATGCAGATGCAACTGCCTCAGTGAAGATGATCAAGGATGTTATATTCCCTAGGCTTGAAGTTCCTAGATTTTTAATCACTGATGATGGTTCTCATTTTATGAAAGGAACTTTCAGGAAAATCCTTTGCGAATATGGAGTAACTCACCGTGTTGCTTCACCATATCATCCTCAAACGAGTGGTCAAGTGGAACTCTCCAATAGAGAATTAAAGACCATACTCGAGAAGACGGTGGACAAATCAAGAAAAGATTGGTCATACAAGTTAAATGACACTCTATGGGCATACCGTACTGCGTTTAAAAATCCAATGGGTATGACACCTTATAAGATGGTATACGGTAAGGCATGCCATTTACCTTTAGAATTGGAACACAAAGATTTTTGGGTGATCAAGAACCTAAACTATGATCTTAAAGTAGCGGGAGAAAATCATTTATTAGATATTCATGCTTTAGATGAGTTTAGAAGTGAGGCTTATGAGAATGCTAGATTGTTTAAAGAAAAAGTGAAAAGATGGCATGATAGAAAAATAGAAAATAAGGCCTTTAAAAGTGGAGACAAGGTGTTGCTCTATAATTCTCGTCTTAAGTTGTTTCTAGGAAAGCTCAGATCCAAGTGGGAAGGCCCCTATATAGTTGAAGAAGCTTATTCATCGGGAGCAATGAAGCTCCAGGGAAAACACCATCTCTTTCATGGGTGGTAAATGGACAACGCTTGAAGAATTATCAAGCAAAAGAAGATAAAAGTGTAGTCACCATACATGTGATCACCCCTGAAGAGGTGATTAAGCAAAGATTTACAAGGAATGGCAACCGTAAGAAGGATAGAATCGAGATGAAATGAGCAACACTATGGTCATGCGATTGACCATAAAAGAGCGCTCCATGGGAGGCAACCCATGTGAAATAAAGGTTTGAGTAAGTTTTAAAATTTTCAATTAAGTTTTAGTTGAGCTTGTGTTAAATAAGGAACATTTATAGCTCTAGCAAAGAAAAAGAAGATTGATAATGCTAAAATCATGTTCAAAGGATGCTAATATTGGTCAAAAATTTAAGCTTTCATTTTTCTGTCAAAACTTGATATTTCATTAAGTTTCAGATTAATAAAAAGTTCTCCGAGAAGCAGGTAATTTTTTGGTGGATCCAGAAGGTCTAATTACCAACTATACGGCGGGTATAAAATTACGGCCGTATAGTTGCGGTCATATAGTTGTTTCGAAATCACCCCTTCTATTTACAAAAGGCACTAAAACTTTAACGACCAACTATATGATGGGAATAAAAAATTTGGCTGTATAGTCGTCGTCATATAGATATCAATGCCTTTGTCAAAATTCTTTTCTAGGGTACTAAAAGTTTAACGACCAACTATACGGCGGGAATGAAAATTCCGACCGTATAGTTATCGATCCGTCTCCAAAAAATTTATTCGGAGTACAGAAGGTTTAACGACCAACTACACGGCGGGAATAAAAAATTCCCGCCCGTATAGTTCCGTCCTTATAGTTGGTTCCACCATAGAAGGAAAATCTATAGTCGGTTCATAACTATACGGCGGGACCTATATGGGTCGCACCCATATAGTTGATCGTTACGAACTGTGGCTAGGGTTTTCGACCTCCCCTTTTAAAGCTGATCGCATCTAACCTTTTTCATTAAGTTTTCGTAGAGCTACAGCCTCCGGCCTCAAAAAAATCCTCGCCATCCCTATACAAGTCCCTTCTAACAATATCCGTGCAGGAAAGCCATGTAGCCCTTCCATGTCAACAAGATTTGGAGAAAGAAAGAAGAGAAGCCCGTGAAGAGGATCGAATAATTAGAACCTAAAGGATCATCATCGTCCAGCCCGGAGATCAAGCCTCTCCCAAACTAGGAGGACATGTTCCCGCAAAGGATGGAGATGATGAGGCAAGCAGAGCGGGGAAAGAGCAAGGATGAGTATCTCCCTAATCCCTATCGTCACAACATAGGATCCTATTATAAACCTCCTCTCGGTCTGTCGCCTCTTAATCCTAAGAAGGTGCGGCAAAATGAGATTCATGATAAGATCTATTGGAAAAAGCTTCGAAAGCATGTGTTGAAACAATTGGATAAGGGGTTGACTCCTACTGGATGATGAGCAAAGACCTTGAGAAAAAGGTCAATGACTTCGATGGTAGAGTTGGTTTCTTGATTAAAACTGTTTTTGAGTTGACAGATGATAAGAAATTCCCGCAGAAGAAATTTTTTAAGCTTCAATACGACATGGCGGATCTCAGCATCCGCCTCGCAAGCATAGCTAAAGTTTGCAACACAGGGGAAGAAGGCAATACTCTTCCTACCCAGGAGGTGGAATAGTTTCCAACAAGGAGTTATTTGATCCCACCTCGCTTGATTCCAAGCTTGGGGAGATCTTTAAGACCTTGTAATCTATCTTATAAGTTTTATATTACTACTTTAGTTTTGCATTAGTTCGAGCTTAGAAATAAAGTTTGCACCATTTGAATTCTCTTAAGGAATAGTCGATCCCATTTGTGAAATTCCGAGTTTATTATCATTTATGGAGCATTATTGAGTTTGTGCTTGTCTTATTGGATATATGAATGGCTTGAGTATAATTTTACTTGCACTTGATGATAGCAATAGGAGTCTTCCACACCATTGGTATTAATGGAACATATAAAGATAATTTAAATCGATATGTTGTAAGTTCATGGTTTGATTTACGAAAGTAAAATAATTTGATTAGTCAAGTTGAGAAAGAAACCTCGAACATAGAAATAATTTAAAAGTGCTATCAAAATAGAGTGAGAACAAGTCGAGGTAGAGTCTTCAAGTCATAAAGATGCTTCATATACAATTGGAATTTGGTAATTGAGATCGTTAAACTTTGAATTCCTACATGAAGTGGAATGTATGGCTAGCTCCTTTGCACAAGATTTAAACAAAAGTGTGAGCATATATATATATAACAAAGAAAAGAGAGAAGAAAAAGAGCGAATGTGCAAAGAGCAAATAGGCATATACCACTATATTGTAGTAAGACAAAGAGATATTTTGAGATTTTGAATCCCAAGTGAATATGTTAATCCTAAAACACTTGGGACTAGCTCGCCAACTCATTCGATCGAACCAAATACTTTTACATCATGTTGAGATTCATCTTTTGTGAATTGTTGATCACTAAGGTGGGGAAGCCTGCTAATATTATTCAGATGGTTTGAGTAAGGTACTATTCATGAACTCATTCCTATGTATCTTATAGGATAAACACATGCTGTAATTGCCTCATTTATTTTATCGACTCAGCTTCATGAATATGAGGATCACATTCACTAAGCCAGCCTTGCTCGGGACGAGCTAGAGTTTAAGCTTGGGAAAGTTGATGAGTGCATATTTGCATCATGTTTTATATTATTGTTTTGCATTATAGTGGTAGGATATTGGTATTTTACGGTGTTCGCGTGCACATTTGATGTCTATTTTCACCAGGATCAGGACAGATGATGGATACAATGGACACAATTCTTGGAGCAGTTGTATTGGGGGGAAGGAGTCAAAAATAATGTAAATCGCTTATTTGGGAAATATCAATAACACCAGAAGAAAACCCAAAGCGATCGAGGCATCCAGAAGATTTAACGACCAACTATACGGCGGGAATTAATTTTTCGGCAGTATAGTTCCTGCCGTATAGTTGGCGCCGCCACCGCCTCCTCAAATAATTTCACCCCCATGCAACTGGATCAGGGAGACGACATACAGAACACCCAAAAATCGTCGAAAACCTCACCTCCGGAAGGAATCTGGAGGGGGAACTTGCCCAAGGGATCCATCTTTGCCCTATGCAGATCTGGGAGGCCAAGGCATCGATCTTCATCTTCATCAACCACTGCACCACCATCATCTCCATCCATCCCATCTTCACCCCATCTAGATCTTGTTGTAATTTCCATACTCATTGTGGATTTATACAATAACTATTCATTTACAATTGTTTCCATTACCATTGCCATGATGTTGATTGCCTCCATGTCTGAGTAGATCATTAGTTCTTGGGGAGATGGAGAAACCCTAGCATATGATTGAGATAAGATAGAGATTATTATGTTATAGATCATCATGTTTATGTGTTAATTGTATTCATCTTGATGTTGCGAGTTGTGCATCTCCTTAATATTTACCTCTTATGGGGACACGATGAAAGGGATTACTTGTTGGTAGACGGAGGGATGATAGCACTTACCGTGACTATAAAGTTGTTGTCATTCTTTACGTACTAACTTGGGGAAACAAGGAGAACTCATAAAGCCATGTCCATGCCACAAGAGAAATCCCTTAATAGCGGGATAATACGATTGATGTCGTTTATCTGTCAGCTGTGGTTATGAAGGATGATGTGAGCAGAGGTTGCTGCCTATTTGTCCATATATGGAGCTCCTCCCACATACATACATATCATGAGAATATGTAACATCCCAATTTCAGCAACCCTGATTAGTTGTCCAGAATGCAAAAATCAGGGGGAACAAAAACTTTTTCTTGTTTAGTGATGAAGTGTTTTCCTGTTGTTTGACTGTGTTTATGCTTATGATTGTGTATTAGAGGATATACTCCTTACCTCAACATCTGTGGTCAAAAAGCTATTTAACAAAACTATCCTAGCTCATATTATATATTCTCAAAATGTTCTGGCATTTAAAAACATGAGCCAAGATGCTTATGTAACCAAAAATATTTTAATAGCTTCTATTGACAAAAATATGGAGAGATATATAATATAATCTCCTTATGTTTTCAAGATAGAACCTTCAACTACTCTTATCTCTAGGATCTCCAAAACCTTTTAGTAAGCTTTTGAATTCTACTCTTGGTAGAGATACCAAGGACTCTCATCTTATTCAAAATCCAACCTCTTCAAAATGCCCCAACCTTACCTCAAGCCAGGCTTGATGGTAACCCCAGTAGTGGATTTGCTTAGGTTATAAGATAAGTTCCCTTGATCTGCTGTCTGATGAATTGCCTTGATCTGCTGTTTGACTTATTTGCTTAGAAGTAGTATGAGATACCCTAGGAGCTCATCCTCTAGGATCAAGGAACCTTTAAATCCCCAAACCTTAAGCAAGAATACAATCTGGATCTAATCTCTAGATACTAGGTGACCATCTAAAACCCTTAACCATATCAGTTCTGCAGTGATCCATTCTAGAAGCCTCCTAGTCAATGAGGACCAATATCAAGCATGGATCCTTTCTACTCAATATACACTTCAACATCATCCACTTGATGATGCTTGGGTACCTTGCAACCCATTAAAAACATCCCCTCTCATGCTCTAGTCAAAAACCCTAAATCTGCCAATTTTGGCTGTCTGGAAAACTATTTCCAACATCACCTTTTTGAATGTCTCCCTTTCTCAACCCTTGTGCATTTTTGGTAATGAACTTGAACCATATTGTTAACCATCCTAAGGACTACCAAGGACCACTCTTTCCCTTGGTTAGGTCATCCTCCAACCCACTTTTTCTTGATGGTTTTGCAGGCAAGAAAATAAATATTCCTGCAAATCTAGTCAACATGCCTACTTTGATAGAAGCTCACACCACCATCCAACCTTCTATGGACCAACTCTCTGCATAGTTGAGTTCTACTCATATATATATAAAAATATCTACTTCACTTGCTCCAAGTGGATCCTTGTGCTTCTTAAACCCACAAGGTTTTGAAGGCTAGTTGATAATCTTCCTTGGCGGGCTTATTTTATTCAAAGTTTGAAATCAATTCTTGGGGAACTCAAACAAGATCAAGCTCAAAACTCTATACCATGTTGATGCACATCACTTGGTCTATCCATACACCTACCCCATGCCCCAAGGGGAGATCTGAACTCCAAGATACAACCATGTTTTGATGGTATGAAATTAACATCACCCTAGATCCTTAATCTAGGGTATTTCACCAAAATCAACATGGATTATCCAATATGAAGGTTGCAAATGCTTGATACACCTTGTCCACATCATATACCTTGATCACCAAGATTTATCAAATAGTATCCATAATTATTATGGCTCCAAATCTAATAAATCTCCTTAATAGTCAAAATCTCCAAAACTCCTTTCCCAAAGGAAGGTTTGGTTTTTGCCAAAACACTTCCCAAACTCTAAGCACTTTTGAGTCCTATATATCATACCCTATAATCACACTTCAAAAATAAATATTTTTGAAGAGTTTTATTATTTCTTTTTGCCTATTTTCTTAAATGGCAGAAATGGAATAATAAATGTTTTAAATACTTTTTATCCCCAATAAATCTTGGTAAAATTCCCCTAAGTGTGTATTCACATTTGGGACCACCTCACATCAAAATCCAACAAGGTCCAATGTAAAAATATCAAATGAGCTCCAATACTTCACTTCTGCAGTTTTTGAATAAATGGATTTAAGTGGACTAAAACTCCTTTGAAAAATCCCAAATAATTCCAGGAGGGGTACCTTGACTGTATCTACCCACTAGTATCACTCCCTCAGTTTATAAAGACTACATCCCTGTACTTCCTTCATAACCAATAAATTGACCAATTATGCCAACTAGTCAAATCCACTACTCAAACCACTTCCAACCCTCATCAAAAGCTTGACCAGCCACTCTCTCCAGCACCCATCTCACTCCTGGTCGAAACCCCAGTAGTACACCCCTCACCTGTCATTAGTACTTGGAAGGAGAGAGAGAGGATCAAGACTTTATTGCCTACTTTGGAAAGATAATGCTAGGACAACAGCCCCACTGCCCCTCTGCCCTAAGCACGACCCCAAATGACACCTCCACCCTCTCTCCACCGCCCTCCACGCCCAATGGATGGCCAGCTCCCTCCCCTTGTCCTTCCCATGGAACAAGTCCATCATGGACCTCTCCCCCTCGAGTTAAATATCCCAGGCCACCCCAGGGCCTCTCTCGCCCTCATTTGCCCCCTCTCCCCTCTACCTACCTGTCTCTAAGCTCCAGATCAAGCCCCAAGGCTCCCTATCGCCCTAGGGAAGAGAAATCTCTCCTCTCGGCCTTCCTCAAGAGGTGAAGTACACTGTCGCCCCGACCCCTCCCAACTCCCTCTCTACCCTTTTTATGGATACCCTGGACCTGAGAAACCTTCCCGTGCCCTCTCCTTGCTGCAGGGACACCGGAGCCACCTCCACCGGTGCAGGCCCGAGGTGAGCGTCCCCGATGAGTCCCTCGAGTCCAAGCACCTCCAGCCCCAAACAGGACCACCCCGTGGTACCCCTGGCTTCCCTCGACCGACTAGTCGCCTCCCCAGCAACATGCAGCCGTCAAAGAAGCACCGCAGCAAGCAGTGAGCCGATCTCCTCCTGCTCCGACGCGCGTCTCTCCCCCGTGGCCGAACCCCACGATGCCGACCATCCCCGAGCGTGACGTCATGCGCCGCACCTCCGACGCCACCCTCGGTCACCCACAGACCCTCCGTTGAGCACCTCTGTACCCTCCTGACCCTCCCCTAGGGTTCCTTATATCTCACCTGACGAGAGGAAGAAGAAGAATCGAGGGCCGTCGATCGCAAATAGATTAAACGGCCCACAACCTCACTTACCGCTTCGGCGCCCTGGCGTCAATGACATGCGGGCCTGCCCAGAGAATTCGAAGCAGCAGCCTCCCGCACGCTGGCTCGCTCGACGTGGGCCAACTTCTCTCCGGCCGACCCATTCCCCCCACAGATCTGGCCCAGGTGCCCCCTTTTATCCTTTTCTTTTTTTTCCACTAGATCTGCTAATTAGGCTGTTGAATTAAATCCCAAAGAAAATGGAAACCAACTCCATTTGCCCAGATCCAAATTTTCCAGGGTTTCTAAATGTTTTCTTAAACATGCAGTACAACCACGGGACCAAAATAATGCTTACTTTAATTATAGTAAATCACCCACTAAAGTATATCTTTTCTACTAATAAAATCCTTCTGTGAGTTATACAAGTCCATTTTGAACAAAACCACTTTGTACTAAAGGGTACCAGTAGTACCTTGCATGTGACCCCAGCCCCATACCAAGTGGAGCCCTGGAGTTGCTGTAGCAAAGATAACAAAAACATAGACTTTCTGCCTTTAGAAAATTCCCTAGGTAAATCTACAACATATTTTGGGTTGTTTACAAATCCCAGTGATGTGGTACATCAATACCTATCAAAAACCAGGAGCTCACTATTTATGGGTCCTTTGTTGAATTTTTGTGAATTAAATACTTCTGCATGTGATATTTTCACTAGATAAATCACCACAGTAGTTCCCCAAATCCAAAAAGGTTGTTTCCAATTTCAACAGAAAGGTATTCTAAATGCCTACAATATGTCCTTGGAATCCAATCAAAATCTTCTGTGTATTTAATCTGGTGAAAAAGACAAAAACCCTCCAGAACTGCCTTTGATATTTTCCTGAAGGCGTTCTGGTAGTTATTTTAAAGTGAAACCAACTCTCAGTGAACAAGTACATCATGCCCTGCCTAACCACCCAAGGAAATAATTTTTGGATCTCCTGAACTTTTCTGGTGAATTATTTCCTAAAACTAGAGCTTTCCCCACTAGAATTTTCATCATAAATCAATGGAAATTGATAATTTGGTGAAACCACTTTTGTGGGTTTCATATTATCACCACCTACCTGATGGAATCATTTGAATACAATGATATCATCTAGAACCTAGCCTTGATCCAAAACCCCTCTCTCAAGTAGTTCCTAGACAATAAATCACCAAGGCAAATCCACAAATGCAATAAAAGTATTCCCGAATACTATGATCTTAATCTATCAAAACCTACTGAACTTAATGTTGTGTTGTATGTTTGTTTGCTGTATTGCAAAGATGCTTGTATGACTTGTGTTGATTGTGCTCTTGCCTGTTTGCCTGTGTGCTCCTTGACGATGATAGTTGCGATTATCTCGGAGATCAAAAGAAGATGGTTATTATGGTTATTATTATGGTATTCTAAGAAGAATTCTAGGGACATTTTTTCCATATTGATGATCCCAGGCAAGCCACCTTCTTGCTCATAAGCCTTGTCCTACTATTTTACTTACGCATGTTTTATCTACTGTTTATTAAAACAGCATTGTTTTGCTATATGATGATGTATATATGATAGTGGTTTGGCTCCTCCAAACTATTACACTTTGTACTACTAAGTACAACCCCCTTGGTGACACCTACTTGTCCCTAGTAGAATAGATGGTGTATTACACCATACCCTTTGGAGACCCCGATTTAGCCGAAGCAAAGCTAGAGGATGGGAAGACCCCGGAAAAAGTTTTACCAAATGTTTTATGATAAAACCTTGGTGAGGTGGGACCTCCCAAGAGATGTTGAGAAATAAAAATGTTTTGTTTTACAAAATTCTGAAGGAAAGATTGAGGAAAAAGGTTTACAAAAACGCACCCGGTTCTTTGCAGTTTTGCTAGAACAATTAACCCTGTGCAACCACATTACTCTGGAATGGGACAGGGCTGGATTTGATGTTTGTCTATTCTGGTATAAGTTGCCTCGTAACAACTACAGGGGATAAAAATCCCTGGAGGGTGGGCCTTCTCACATAAGAGTCCATGTGGGACATCGACCTGGAGAAGGAACGAAGGGTTTACGGACCTCCACACGTTACTAAGAGCCCCTCATTGAAAGCGTAACACTTGGAAAGTGCAAAATGCGCTCTGGTTGGTCCTCGGTACCCGACGTCCCGATATTAAGGGGAACAACACTCATAGGGTAGGCACTTATATTGAAGTGGGAATCCAGAGAGTCTTGATCGGTTACTCGACCCACGATCGGTGTAGATCAGGGTAGTGTACCCGGATGGTGTGGGTAAAGTGTACAACCTCTGCAGAGTGTAAATCTATTCGAATAGCCACGTCCACGGTCATGGACGGTTGGGAAGGTTGCTGTAGAGCGGTGCTGGTTTTGATTTAAAAAAAAGGATTTCTAAAAAGCAATGGCTTTGAAATGTTTTGACCATGGGATGGTCGGAAAGGATGCCTGTTCTTACCATGGGATGGTCAGAACGGAATGAAAGGAGTTTGGTCCTGGGACGACCGGAAGAAAGGAACAAATGGGTGACCCAGTCCTAAGATTTTCCAAAACTTTTCAAAATGGTTTCCAAAATGTTTTACAAAAGTTTTCAACAAAGATATGTAGATGCTATATCTACAAGAGAAACTAATTGAGAAAAGAACCTCTCCTAGAGCCCTCCTACTACCTCAGCCATAATGCATATCCTCTTGTTATTATTGTTATCTTAAGGTGGTTTGCGAGTACATTCAAAGTACTCACTGGCATTGTCCCTGGCTATTAACTTGGTCAGATATCAAGAAGAGGTGAAGTGGACGACTCTACGAGCTAGGACATTCTCCCAGTCAGTTGCCTATAGGTTAAGGCATGGCTCGGGCTCTACGCTTGAGGAAGTTCCACAGGTGATTATTGATGTAGCAATAACGCCATTTATGTAAGTCTTGTAATTCGGTATGTCTCGGATGTTGTAATGATACTTGTCGGTTATGTTCCACGGCTCACTGATCATGGGAACATGGTGTATGCATAACAGGGATTTCTCGGATGATTAATCTGGGGGGCCCATAGAATATTTGTTATAATAATCTTGATTGCTTAGTCTAAATTGCTAGCGGTGTATCCACCACTCCCTGAAAACGCTTTTTTCCCTATTGCAGTTCCGAGCTCTTTTACACACATGATTCTTAGTTTTTGCATTAAGTTTTACTTTACTTTAATTGCTTCATTCAATCAAAAACCCAAAAAAATTCTACTTTTCTTGCATCTCAAAATTATTCCTTAAGTACTTCATTTAGTTTTAGTTAAAAGCATTTTAGTCTTTTGCCTACTGCTCCCTATGGGATCGTGATGGCTCTGAAATATAGCCATCCACGTCCACATTTAAACTGGATATTATTCATAATTTTGATGAAATATCTCTCTAAATCCTGCCACTAACGCCTAATATTCAAAGGGGTATGCAATCCTTTCTTTTATATTTTTCCTACGCAGATAATGTCGTTTAAAGATGGGAATCACTACATTAAATTCAAAGATACAAGATTTCTAACAACTAGAAGAAACCAGGAGCCATGAACCGTAGGCAGACGCTTTAACGACCAACTATACAACTGGAGCAAAATTCCGGCCGTATAGCTCCGGTCGTATAGTTAGCGCCGCCACCGTTAGGTCAACCATAACAACTTTCATGAAGGGACTCCTATATAAAGAAGCCTCGGGCAATGAGAAAACAAGCCAGACCTCGCCAAAAGTCTCTTCCACATATCACCAGCCGCCTCCAGATCTCAAAACCCTTCTCCATCTCCGTAGCCATATTCCACCACTTGCAATAGTAGATCTCTTCTCCGATTGGCGATATTGTAAGACTATTGCTATCAATATTATGATTTTCATTATAATGTTTATGATTGTTGATCTCATCTCTATGTGTGAGTAATTCTCCTTGGGCTAAGGGCTTCGGCCTAGCTATGTAGCGTTTGTGCATGTTATTTATCATAGATGGGATCGTGTATTAGTTTCTATGACATGATTATTATTGCATCCTCTCTTTCCTCAATCCAAGGACTTGTCAGGTACCCAAGACCCTGAGGTTTGAGCCAGGTATAGGGAGTATGAGTAATGACTGGTCTGCAGGTTGGGAACCCAGTGATAGAAGGGGTAGTATGGCTATATGTGAGGTATTTCTTGGGACTAACGGTGACATCACTATGCATATAATTAGTTCTCTTTCTTGTATGGATGATACTAGTAGGTTATTGCTATAAGCGGTTGCAGAGGAAATAGCAATTATGGATGCACTGCCCATATATAATTTATCTTGCTATAACAAGTACATGCGTACTTTATTTGTATCTTTTATTCCCATTAGATGTTTTGCACAACTACAGGTGAAACTGAACGCCCTAGGTCCTCTCTCTCCATCATCGACAACAACAAAAAGATGCAAGCTATTGGTCCGGTAAAAACACAAAAGGAATTCTAAAACTCCCGAAGGTCCGTTAAAGTAACTTTACTATGCATTCGCTTCCCGAGGATTCGATAACCTAGGTCTACTAGCACTAGTAGAAAACGGGCCTTTGGTTCGGGCCATTAGTCCTGGCCGTGGCTGGGGCCGGGACTAATGGTCCAAACCAGACGGCCCGAGGAGGCCGAGGCGCTTTGTCCCGGTCCGTAAGGAACCATTAGTCCCGGTTTGAGATACAAACCGGGACAAATGGGTCTGGGCCGGCGCGCATGCTCCTGGCAGAACCTTTAGTCCCGGTTTGTATCTCAAACTGGGACTAATGGCCTGGCCCTATATATATGCACCCAGCCCTCCACTCTCTCCTATTTTTTTCCTATGTGAGAAGTGGGTATAATTTTGTGCTAACTTTTTTTCTTCATATGCACTAGAGGTGTTCGGTGAAATGCCTGTTAGAGCGATGCCACTTGAGTTCACACAAGACAAAATATGATATGAGGTGCCAGAGCAACACTTAAGGTTTCTCCTCTTTGTTTTGAAGTGTCCTAAAAGGTTAGCAACTATTTTCTCGTTTTGACTGTGTGGTACTAATTTAAGCATCGTGATTGCGTTTGATATATATGCATGGTTGTATGATGCAGATGAGCCACCCTTGGATGTGCGGTGACCGACGCTCTGATTGCGTGCGTCCTTTTCGCCTTGTGGCCGAGGCGAACAAGCGGCGGGATGGTTTTATGTGTTGTCCATGTGTTGAATGTCGGAATGAGCAGGCTCACACTTCCTCAAGAGTCATTCAGAGCCACCTGCTTCGGTCCGGTTTCATGTCCGGCTATAATGTTTGTACCAAGCACGGAGAAAGAGGGGTTATGATGGAAGACAACGATGAAGAAGAGAACGATGATGACAACTACCGATCTATGTTCGCTGAATACGATGATACCGCAGTTGAAGATAATGAAGAAGAAGGGGGTGAAGAACGAGAACCAGATGAGCCCGTTGATGATTTTGGTCGGGTCATTAGTGATGCAAGGCGAGACTACGACACAGAAAAGGAGAGGTTGCAGTTCGAGCAGATGTTACAGGACCACAACACATTGCTGTATCCAACTTGTGAAGATGGCCAGAAGAAGCTGGGTAGCACACTGGAATTGTTGAAGTGGAAGGCAGAGACCGGTATGACTGACTCGGGATTTGAAAAGTTGCTGGTAATAATGAAGAAGCTGCTTCTAAGAAATAACCAATTGCCCTCTAGTACGTACGAAGCAAAGAAACTTGTCTGCCCTCTAGGATTAGACGTGTAGAAGATACATGCATGCCCTAATGACTGCATCCTCTACCGTGGTGAGAAGTACGAGAATATGGATAAATGCCCGGTATGCACTGCATTGCGGTATAAGATCAGAAAAGATGACCCTGGTGATGTTGAGGGCGAGCAACCCAGGAAGAGGGTTCCTGCCAAGGTGATGTGGTATGCTCCTATAATACCACGGTTGAAACGTTTGTTCAGAAATAAAGAGCATGCCAAGTTGTTGCGATGGCACATGGAAGACCGTAAGAAAGACGGGATGTTGAGGCACCCTGCTGATGGTCGGCAGTGGAGAAAAATCGAGAGAGACTTCTAGGACTTTGCTGGTGATGCAAGGAACTTATGGTTTGGTCTAAGTACCGATGGCATGAATCCTTTTGGGGAGCAGAACTGCAGTCACAACACCTGGCCCGTGACTCTATGTATCTACAACCTTCCTCCTTGGTTGTGCATGAAGCGGAAGTTCATTATGATACCGGTGCTCATCCAAGGCCCAAAGCAACCCGGCAACGACATTGATGTGTACCTAAGGCCATTAGTTGATGAACTTCTACAGTTGTGGGCCAAACCAGGTGTACGTGTGTGGGATGAGCACAAACAGCAAGAATTTGACCTACAAGCATTTCTGTTCGTAACCATCAATGATTGGCCTGCTCTTAGTAACATTTCGTGACGATTTAACAAAGGATACAATGCATGCACACACTGTTTAGATGCTTGAAAGTATATATCTGGATAAATGTAGAAAGAATGTACTGCATAATCGCTTTTCTTCCGCCATTATCCCTTAAAGAAGAAAGGAAAGCATTTCAATGGCAAGGCGAAACCCGACGAAGCCTCATCCCGTAGTGGTGCTGATGTATTTGGTATGGTCAAGGATTTGGATGTAATCTTTGGAAAGGGTCTTGGAGGACAACCTGTTCCGAAAGACCCCATTACTGGACACGCACCCATGTGGAAGAAGAAATCTATATTTTGGGAGCTACCCTATTGGAAAGTGCATGAGGTCCGCTCTGCAATCGACGTGATGCACCTGACGAAGAATCTTTGCATGAATATTCTAGGCTTCTGGGCTTGTATGGGAAGTCAAAAGATACCCCGGCAGCACGGGAGGACCAGCAACATCATAAAGGATGAGACGACAAGCATCCAGGGCAGTTTCAAGGGCTTGCCAGCTACGCTCTTACCAAAGAAGAGAAGGAAATCTTTTTTGAAGTCCTTTTCAGTATGGATCCAATCCAGAGAGACCTAGCACAGGAAGAAATTCTCGAGGATATAATCAACGACACCCCCCATGTTGATCCACCTGAATCTCCGTCGATTTATCTGAACCCCTCCGGTGAGGGAGAGGAGGTCGACCGAAATGATCAAGGAGAAGCCGCCGGCTCCGGTGGTGGAGAAGCCGACGACGAGGTATATATATGAAGTCTGGTGATCAGTAGATGCATTAACTGAGTTGTATATATATATATAAATTGATGAATGTTTCTTCTCTTAGGCCTCCACATCGAGCAAAAAATATTCCAAACGAGGCCCGGCCAAAAAGTTGGACGCATCTACGCGTTATACAATTATGCGGGTATCACCACGGGGTGAACCGGTGGAACCCGAAAAGGCTAAAACTGTATTTAAACAACAATGCGGAGTTATGGTTAGGGATCGCATCCCGATCACCGTTCGAGAGTGGAATAAGACCAAAGGGGCGAAAGAGGGTGAGTATGTCGCCGACAGGTGCAAAGAGGGTCTTTGGAATGACCTCATGACACATTTCACCCTGCCAGAATGTGAGGATGATGCCGACACAACTGCATTGAGGAAGAAAGTCAAGCAGTAGACTCTTACAAAGATGGCCAAACTATTCAAGAACTGGAAGAAAGCATTATGGCAAAAGTATCAGAAGACGAAGAAGACTCCTAAATTTGAATGCTATCTAACGAAGCAGCAGTTAATCGGGATGCATTTGTGAAGTACAAGGAGTCACAACCTGCTATGGAAATGTCGGAAAAAACAAGAAAAATGCGATGAAGAAATATCACCATCACACAGGGCCGGGGGCTACGCTGCCATGCCAAAGTGGGATGCTAAAGAGAATGAGCTGCTTGCTAAAGGGATCACTCCAGAACCAATACGCGAAGAATGGGATTTGAGGGCAAGGAATTGGTTCCTTGGGCATGGGAGTGAGTATGACGAAAGTACAGGGGACCTTATTTGCAGTGACGGGATTAGGATACCTCGGGATACATGGCAGAAAGTGGTGAAGGATATTAAAGCGGGGACAACAAAGTTCTGTCCAGATAGAGAAAAAGACTTGCTAACAAAGGTCCTCGGGAATGACGAACGCGGAGGACGTGTACGAGGCCTTGGCCCTAGTTATACGTGGGAGATGGGGTTTCCCAAAGACAGAGATACTTATAGGAGCCGAGAGAGAGCAAAGAGGCGACGGCAGGAGGAGGAGGGAGACAGGTTCACCGAGTTGCTAGGAACACTTCGAATGCATCAGCAATGATTGACGAACTCGAGGAGCAATACCGCAAGATCCTCAGACTCGATATTACCGCCATCCCATCTCAGCGGAAAAGCAGCGTGGCTGAATCAGAGGTCCCTTCTGATGATGCACGTATGGTAGATGGCGGTCCCGGCTACCCCGTGGATGGAATCAAGGAGCAGGCATCTTGTGAGCTCCATCAGAAGGTGAAGAACCTATCCATCAAGGTGGTGGTCGGATGTGCTTTACCTTGTCCACCTGGCGCACGCTGGCATGGCCGTGAGATTCCAGCTGGCTATGCTAAAGTTGGTGTGGATGAAATCGCAATGGGGTGGGACTCAATGGAGCTTGACATCCCTGGACCTGAAAGTGAGAGGACACTCGGAGAAGTACTGGGTGGTATCATTCTATGGGACAAGAACAACATCAAGCTTCCAGGCTGGACGCCAAAGCCAACACCGCCTCCGAGTGGTCGCATGTCACCTTCACCTCCATCACCTCCAAGAAGCCCACCCCATGACTACGACCACCACAACCTGAGTCCATCTCGATCTCCGCCGCAGCCTCCGATTAGTACTAAACGACGCAGGAGCCCAAAATGATAAATGTCGCCCCTCCCAAGAGTACCTCATAAGAATCTTCCTATCAGACCTTACGATCGTACTGACAAGGAAACCGACATGATCGTAAAGGATGAATGTGTTGTGCAGCTTCAAAAGAAGAAACCCGAGCCCGCCCCGGTATACACCGAGAAGCAAAAGGCGTATGCACTTTCTTTTCTGAACACAAAATCGCAATATGACTTGCACCATAAGCCAGATGACTATCGACACACACTTCAGAAGGAAGTGAAGAAGAGCAAATCAAGTAGAAGTGCAAGCGGGAGCAAATCATCAAGTCAAAGTGCAATCGGGAAAAGAAAGGACGCCCCCACTGGGAACAGCAAAAATCGATCCCACCCTCAAGGTAGTATCCCATGACATTCCCCAAAGAATATGGAAGAAGCTGCGAAGCTTGCGGCCTCTATGAATGTGGATCATGATGAATTGCTAGGTTCCCTGTGACGACAAGTTACCCAAGGCTCAAGTAGTCCCTACATATGTCCCAGGGAAGCCTCTGGTCAGCTTTGAGCAGTTCCAACAACTGCCAACACAAATGCGTAGTTTACATAAATGGTACTTGAAAGCCGTAAAGGAGGAGAGAATAATGATCATGGCGAAAGTCCCACATGACTACTACTTCCGAGAAGAAGAGGTCCATGTTGAGTTTCTAGAACTCTTCCAGTTATACATTTTCGACGCCCTCGACAAAAGTCTCATGAGTTGCTATTGTCTGTAAGTTGTTGAATTCATTGTCTATATATAAGTTGTTCATTTTTTTTTTCAGTTGTTCAGTTCATTGCATGTAATTATCCTAATTATATCCTTCTGTACTCTATTATTATGCAGAATGAAGATCATGGAATGTAAAAGAAGGTCAATCTTCAGTGTTGGGTTCATTGACCCAGATAAAATACATTGTCGGACGCTAAAGGATAAACCCGAGGACACACAGGAAAACCTTCTAAGGTTTCTAACGGAGCAAAATTTCTGTGACCACATACTGTTTCCTTACAATTTTGCGTGAGTGTCTTACTCTATTGTACACATTCTCTTTTGCTTACTCGATGTTAAGTGTAATTGATGAGTTACTGATGTATATATAAATGTGTACAGTTTCCACTTGATTCTCATGGACATTCAACTTGATAAGGGAAGAGTTGAAGTCATGGACCCATTAAAGAGACCCCTGGAATAGTTTAGTGACATGCAGGACATGCTCCATAGGTAATTTTCGCTTCAAATTGTCTCTTCGTTGATTTCGGAGATATCACGTAATAAATAACTCATTCATTTTCTTTACGGGTAGGGTTTGGAACCAGTTCAAGAGTGCGGTTACGGTGACTTCTTGAGAAGTCGACGCGTTTAAGCCGGTCTCGGTAAGTAGTACACGCATCTCTTTACTTCTAGTTTCAATACAATTATGATGCTGGAGTATTATTTTGATTGAATTCTATTCTCGTAAAGTGCGCGAGGCAGCCACCGAACACGAATCTATGTGGATTCTACGTTTGTGAGTTCATTCGCACGTTTACCAGTGAGCTGAATGATTATAGAGACGATGTAAGCAATACATTCATAACATTATTTTTTATTACCGTCACTTTTTGTTATCATGATTGATATTCATATTGATCTCCTTTTCTTATATAGTTCGAGAAAATGCGGGATCAGCTCCTACCACAGCAACGCGTAGTAGCAATTGCTGAAGAACTGGCAGGATTCTTGATGAACGAGATGATAGATGACGCCGAAGAATTTAGTGTGAATAGGCGTCGATGATCCCCGACCGTGTAATTGAATATACGGGCTCTAGTCCCGATAATTGTGATCTCCATGTGTAACTATCATGTATATATTTGTATGCTCGATCTTAAGAGAAGTTATCTTATGTATGCACGGACATGTACGGTATGTGGTAGCATAGAAAACTATTTTGAAATGAAAAAAAAGAATACAAATTGAATTCTGCCATGGCAGAGAAGAACCATTGTCCCGTAATACGAACCGGGACTAATGGGGCACCCAAGACCAGCAGAGACAACACGTGGATGCCCATTTGTCCCGGTAAGAGGGCGGGACTAATGGTGGCCTAGTCCGCCCCTCCGGTCCAGTTACGGGACGGGACTAAAGCCCCTTACGGGCCGGGACTGGAGGCCCGTTTTCCACCAGTGTAGGGAAAAAGAAGCTATACTACATCCATAATCCGGATCGAAGGTATCAGATCGATATCTTTATTGCGAAACTAGCTACAAATGATCTGTGCACTTGCAGTCATCAGCGCCATATCTCCTAAAACAAATAACATCATCATTATGCATAGACATAGATATGTGTACCATAGTAAACAATAATAATCACAAAATTGCAAAAAATAGGGTTAATTCAAAAAATCTTCATAATAAGACACACTAGGAATAACATAATCTTTCTCATTCAATACACTCAGGAGCTAACGAATTTCATATATATGGGAGTGCCTCTATGTCGAGCTTCTCAAAGATGTATGAGGACGGGATCCTAGACATCTTTGAGAAGCTCGTTGTAGTGATGTCCCTCTCGCACCATGTTAAAGATTATAATTTCACAAGGATGCAATATTGCCTATTTATATATTAAGTGCCACAACATTTGTGATGCCACCCCGAAAGCATAGTGCTACCACTAATGGTGAAATAGTGTCTCCACCCACGACATAGTGTCGCCACTCACGGCATAGTGTCACCACCCATGACATAGTGTCGCCACCCACCGAATAGTGTCACCACCCACGATTAAGCTAAACATTTCCTGGGACTAAAGATGGAATAGAAAGTTTTAAAATTAGTGCGTAGTTTTTTATTTTTTTAATAATAACATTTGGTCACTACTACTCTACTTTGGTTTTAATTAATGTGATGAACTTGTATTAATTTGGTCACTTCTCTATTCATGATGTTATTGTGTGATGGTTTTTGATATAGTTATATAATTTAGACGAATCGACAATGGATGTACGATGACCGATGCTCTATCGAGTTCATTAATGGTTTGTATTATTTCCTCGGTGTGGCTGAGGCAAACAAGCGGAATGGTTTTATATGTTGTCCATGTGGTGTCCGTAAGAATGAGAAGGATTACTCTTTCTAAAAAATCCTTCATAGCCACCTGTTTCGATCAGGTTTCATGTTCGGCTATAATTGTCAGACCAAGCACAGAGAAAGAGGGGTTATAATGAAAGATAATGAAAAAAAAGAGGATGATGACAACTATCCTAGGTTCCCTGAATACGGTGATATTATAATGGGGGAACATGAAGAAGAGTCATCAGATGAGCCCGTTGATGATCTTGGTCTGGCCATTGTTGATGCGCAGAGAGACTGCGAAAGTGAAAATGAGAGGTTGAAGTTTGAGCGCATGTTAGAGGATTACAACAAATTGTTGTACCCAAATTGCAAATATGGCAAGAAAAAACTGGGTAACACACTAGAATTGCTGCAATGGAAGGCATAGAATGGTTTATCTGACAAGAGATTTGAAAAGTTGCTTAAAATGATAAAAAGGATGCTTCCAAAAGATAATGAATTTCCTGCGAGTACATAAAAAGCAAAGTAGGTTGTCTGCCCTCTAGGATTAGAGGTGCGAAAGAAACATGCATGCCCTAATGACTGCATCCTCTACCACTGTGAGGAGTACGAGAATTTGAATACATGTCCAGTATACAATGCATTGTGGTACAAGATCAGCTGAGATGACCCTGGTGATGTTGAGGGCGAGCATCCTAGGAATAGGGTTCCTACCAAGGTAATGTGGTATGCTCCTATAATACCATGGTTAAAACATTTGTATAGAAACAAAGAGCATGCCAAGTTGTTGCGATGACACAAAGAAGACCATAAGAAATACGCGATGTTGAGACACCCTGCTGATGGGTCGCAGTGGACAAAATTCGAGAGCGAGTTCCTGGTCTTTGCAGATGACGCAAGGATCTTAAGGTTTGGTCTAAGTATAGATGGCAATGAATCCTTTGGGAAGCAGTGCTGCAGTCATAACACCTGGCATGTGACTTTATGTATCTATAACCTTCCTCCTTAGTTGTGCATGAAGCGTAAGTTCATTATGATGTCAGTGCTCATCCAAGGCACGAAGCAACCCGGCAACGACATTGATGTGTACCTAAGGCCATTAGTTGAATAACTTTTACAGTTGTGGCATGACCAAGGTGTACGTGTGGGATGAGCACTGATGAGTCCAAAATTGAAGTCATTTTATGAACATATCAATTGGAACTATCATATTATGATATAATATGATAATATGATATTTGTAAGTGATAAAAGTCATTTTAGTGATTTACCTTCGCACCTGGGAGAATACCAAACGAGAGGAAAACATCTGCCGTGATAACGACTAGTGGTACGGGTGGATCCCGCCTGTACCGTCCTCCCATACCACGCGGCATCACATCCTCCTCTTCAAATACTTTCCTCTGGCAAAGACAGCGGAGGGATCCTACATTCACAGCCACTATAAACCATGAAAAAACACATCAGAAAGGGATCTGGAGGAGGAACTTGGAGAAGGGTAAATACCTGCTGTTTCACGGATCATTGGAGGACATCGCATCATCCCCTTCATCATCAACCGCTGCATCTCTATCACCATTATTACTACCCCATTACACATCTATTAGATCTTGTTGTAATTCCATGTTCAATTGTGGTTTGCACTAGATTTATCCCCGTACTTTTATCCATCCATTTGATTATGATGATGTTGTTGATTGATTCCATGTGAGTAGTTTACCCTCGTTTTGGGGGAGATGGAGAAACCCTAGCACTATTATGAAGTTGCAATAAAGATGATCTATTTTTGTGTCCATATGATTGGCTGGTCTATGATAGATTTATGATTTGTGTTTGATCTCTCTCTTTAGATGGTATGTGTAGTCAGCCACATATCATTTACCTTCGGGACTAAAGTGATGGAGAAATCCTTTAGAAGTGTGCCTAGAGAGCTTCGTGACAATTAGCGCCGGCTAGCAACCTACACGGTCAAAGGAGGATAAAGAGAGACTCCCTAAGCTAACTACAATACCCACGGGGAGACCCTTAATTGCGGTGGTTTCTATGGGTGATTGCTCTCAGACATCACAATGGTTATTTAGAGGTGACATCATTCTTGGCGCAACAAAGTGGCTTCCTACGAGCCTTGTAGTGAACATCTTATTATGGAGATCTCTCCACACATATCATGACACAAAAATTATGTTACCTTATTAATAATAATATGCTAGTGGTGTATCCTACATCCCCGAGAACATTTTATCCCTATTCAGTTCAACCATGTTTTCACCCAACTTTGTTACTGACATGTCCAAAACGTATCTACTTTTCCGAACACCTTTTCTATTGTTTCTCCTCTAAACTTGTGTGATTTGGATGCAACTAATGCGGACTGACGCTGTTTTCAGCAGAATTGCCTTGGTGTCTACTTTTTGTGCAGAAAACCAACTATCAGGAAAAATCCGGGAAATTATGCCAAAAATCCTATTTCACCCGAAGACTCCAGGAGCCAGAATACAAGACGGAGAAGAGCCAGGGGGTGGACACACCACCTGCTGGCGCGGGCCAGGCCAGGCCGCGCCAGGGGGTGGTGTGGGCCCCCCAGGCACCCCATTGGTCTCCCTCTTCGCCTATAAGTTGCCTTCTGACCTAAAAAATTCGGGGGGTTCGACGTTTTTCCAGAATGAGTTCTGCTCTGCCGCCACCACCAGATTCCACGAAACAGCACCAGAAACTCCGTTCTGGCACCCTGCCGGGACGGGGAATTGGAGGAGATCATTGCCATCATCATCACCATCGCTTCTCCATCGACCATCCATGTTTCCCCCATCTATGAGTGAGTAATCCCCCGATGTAGGCTATGGGGATGGTAGGGATTGGATGAGATCGTTCATGTAATGGCATCGGATTGTTAGGGCATGGTGCCTAGTATCTTTTATTAGTGCTTTATGACTTTGTTGCGACTTGTTATGCTTAATGCTTGTCACTAGGGCCCAAGTGCCATGATTTCAGATCTGAACATGTTATTGATTCATTATGATAGTATTGTTTTTGGTCTTATCTGCAAGTTGTATACACACGTTGTTGTCCGGAACCAATGGCCCCGGTATGTAAATCGGGATAACCGGAGGGAATGGCTTTGATGTGAGGATCACATGTGTTCATGGAGTGTTAATGCTTTGCTCCGGTGCTCTATTAAAAGGAGCACCTTAATTTCCAGTAGTTCCCTTGAGGCCCCACTGCAAACGGGCTGGCAGGACAAAAGATGTTGTGCAAGTTCTCATTGCGAGCACGTATGACTATATATGGAACACATGCCTAGGATTATCTAGTACTTGGATGCTTTATCTTATTTATTTGCAATTGCCCTATGTTCTGATTGTTATGTGAATTGTCTTGTCCATGCAATGCCCATCCATCCATCCCTATGCCTACTGCACTCGAATCCTATTGTTTACTGCTATTGTCACTACTGTCTTTACTTTACTGCTGCTGCTACTTTGCTATTCCTACTACAAAAGCATACTCTTGATAAACTGCCGTGAGCAAGATTGTTTCCAGGTGCAGCTGAATTGACAACTCAGTTGTTAAGACTTATAAATATTCTTTGGCTCCCCTTGTGTCGAATCAATAAATTGGGTTTCACTTCCCTTGAAAATACTACGATATACCCCTTATACTTGTGGGTCATCAGGACTATTTTCTGGCACCGTTGCCGAGGAGCATAGCTTTATTTATCAAGTTCACTTGGATTCTCTATTGTTCGCTGCTATCCATCCATCATGGGTAAGTCTCGTGATGGCAAGGTTCCTATTTTACCATCCACTACAAGAAGAGGTACAGTTCTAAACACCTCTGCTGCTCTTGATTCACCGTCTGTTATGAGTAAGTTCCTTACACCAGCACATACACATGCTACACACACTGCTACTACTGCTGAATCTGAAACTTCTGATGCTTATGATGTTGCTTCTACTGTGCTTGATAAGAGTGGTTCATTAGGTCCTTTCCTAGATGCTACGATTGCTAGAACTATAGATGGACATACCGAAACTCCTAATAAAGACACTACCACACCTGTTAGTTCACCTGAGTCTAGTGAAAGTTATGATATTGAAGATGGTTATGTTGAGATGACCGATGAATTTATTAAAGAATGTAAAAACACCCATGATAGGAGCGCTGCTAAGAGTCTCCTTGAGAGGCGTACTATTAGACCCAAATTATCTCCTGCTGCTAAGTTTGCTGCTTCTCCCATAAACATTTTAGATGAAGATTATGATTTCTCTCTCAATCTATCTTACATAGCTATTGTCGAGAAAGAACCTTTTTGTGGGACTAAGAATGAAAGTGCGGTAGCACATATGAATGAACTTTCTACCATGAGTGGCTTGTTTTCTGATGATATTAAGATGCGTACTTACTTTGTTACTAAGATTTTCCCTTTTTCACTGAAAGGAGAAGCTAAAACTTGGTTCTCCTGGATCTATTGATAGCCCTGAGTGCTTGATTAGTACTTTCCTGTAGAAATATTTTCCTCCCAGTGCCAGACATGCTATTTTTTAGGAACTTTTTGATTTTAAACAGGGAGAAAAAGAGGTATTGCCTAAATCTTGGGCAAGGTCTTGTGCTTTGATTCATGCACAAGCTGGAAGTCAATTACCTAAGAATGAGCTTCTTGATATATTTTATAATGGACTAACTGAAGAATCTAGGACATACCTAGATAATTGTGCTGATTGTGTTTTCAGGAATAGGACTTCAAAGGAAGTTGAGGAATTAATGGCCAAATAAGTAAGAATTATGAAGATTGGACTCCTCGTGAGCAAGCTATACCTGAAGTAATTGTACCTGAACCAACTATTCCTGTGCCTATTCCAACATCAAAGAAGAGGGGAGTTATTGAATTAAATGATGAAGTGATGAAGGAAGCTAAGAAATGTCTTAAGGAGAAGGGAATTAAAGCTGCAGATGTCAAGAATTTACCCCTATTGAAGAATTATGTAAGCCTATTCCCTACTCATCCACTATCGAGGTACACTCTCTCCAACACTTTGATGAAGGTGATATCCCTTACTCTAAACCTCCTGATCAATGCTTAGAAGAGTTCGATATCTTTATTGTTAAGCAAGATAATTTTAATAAAAGGGTGCAAAATCATCTAATGGAAAACACTAGAGCTATTGTTGAGTTGAAAGATATTGTGGAAAGAACCTCCAATGATGTTAAAATGATTGTTAAACACTTTCAAATGGTTCAAACTCAAATAGATCAACTCGTTAAAGTGCAAAACGACTTACTAGTTAATGCTGCTAAAGAAAAACATGCTTATGAAATTAGAACTAGAAGTGGGGCTGCTACCCAGGATCCTCTATATCCTGAGGGGCATCCCAAAAGAATTGAGCAGGATTCTCAACAAGCTGAAAATAGTGGTTCTACTCGTAAGAAAAGGAAAAAGAAACATAAAACTGTTGTAGAACCCTCTGAACCTGCTATAGATCCTAATAGTATATCTAACTCTGATGTTGAAACTAAAAGTGGTAATGAAGAAAATGAAGCTCCTAATGAAGAAAAAGTTGAAGAAGAACCTGAAAACCACACTAAGAATACTAAATACACTAAAGAAGATTTTATTGCTAAGAAACATGGTAGTGAAAGAGAACCTTGGGTCCAAAAACCTATGCCTTTCCCTGATAAGAAACACAAGTCAAAGGAAGATGAACATTATAATAAGTTTTGTGAGTGGATGAAGCCTTTATTCTTGCAAATTCCTTTGACTGATGCTATTAAATTGCCTCCTTACTCAAAGTATATGAAGGATATTGTCTTGAATAAAAGGAAGATCCCTAATGAAGAAATTTCTACTTTGCTTGCTAATTATTCCTTCAATGGTAAGGTTCCTAAGAAACTTGGAGACCCAGGGATTCCAACTATCCCTTGCTCTATTAAGAACAGTTATGTTAGAACTGCTTTGTGTGATTTGGGAGCTGGAGTTAGTGTTATGCCTTTATCTCTCTATAAGAGGCTTCAACTTGAAAAATTAATACCAACTGATATATATTTGCAAATGGTTGATAAATCTACCACTATTCCTGTGGGTATATGTGAGGATGTACCTGTTCAGGTGGCTCACAATTGCTTGATATTAACTGATTTTGTTGTGCTTGAAATGCCTGAAGATGATAATATGTCTATTATTCTTGGGTGACCTTTTCTTAATACCGCAGGAGCTGTTATCAGTTGTAATCAAGGAAAGGTGGCCTTCAATGTTAATGACAAGGAACATACTATCTATTTTTCCAAGAAGGTTGAGAGATCTTATGGTTTGAATTCAATTGAACATGTTGAGGGCATTCAAGTTGGAGAAATATATTGTCCCATACCAAGAGAAAAATTTGAGGTAACATAATCATTAGTGGAATACAAAGTTTTGTCTCATATGGAATTGTTTTGGTAGCAAGACTTGATCAACCTTGTTAACAAAAGGATTTCATTGAACAAAATAATGTTTTCACTATGATTATCCCCGTTTATTTCTATCCTTTGCATTTTAGTTTTTGCTTTCGTTTAGCTTTCTTTTTGTTGTTAGTTGCTTGCATGTTAGAGTGTCTTAGAACTTCTGTAGTTCTAGCCTTGTTTTGTCCTTGCATCATGTTTCCAAAAGAAAAAAAAAATTGTCTGTCAGAAAAATCATTCTTCTATTTCTGAAAAATGCCCAAAAATAAAGTGTCTCGAAAAATTCCAGAAATTCATATTAAATTTTTACGTGAAAAAAGGGGCACAGGAGTACCTGTGAGGTACCAGAGGGGCCCACCAGGCAGGCACACCACATGGTGGCGCGACCAGCCCTAGGTGGCGCCATGCCCTGGTGTGGGCCACCCCTGGCCCCTCACTAACTCTCTCACCTGCCACTTTCTTCTCTCTCCCGAGTAAGCTCCAGTTCATTGCTCAAAATCGCATTCTTGCTGTGCTTGGTCTCGATTTTTTCGATCTCCTTGCTTAGCCCATCTTTCTTGCTGAAATTTGGAGCATTTGTTCCTTGGTATGTGACTCCTCCCCTTGTCCAAGTAGATTTGTGTTTAGTGGATTATATATTGAGTATTTTACTACTGTAGGTGACTGGTTATGAGAGCTTGTAAGCTTGTTTGATGCTTAGAGATATAGTTTTGATGCATGTTTAGGCCTCTTACAAGTCCCTATGAGTAGAATCCTTCATTATATTTACTTTGCAATCATTTGGTTAATAGGTGTTTAAATTTTAAAATACCAAGCATGAACAACCATACCTTTGGAGAGATATTTGAGAGTGATGCACCTAGGAGGTCGAGGCCCTCAAGATTAGCCTCTCAGTTTAGGCCATCATACAACAAAGATCTCATTGCAACTCGTATTGGTAGTGAAAGGGATGATGGGGGTGCTCACCCATCCTCTTTTCCTTGTTTTACTTTCTTACAAGCTGCAGGTATTCTTGATGATTTCTTGCTACTGATTGAGAGGGTTGGTTTGACCTCATATATGCAAGATGAGAGTGCGCAATACGCTATGCTCACCAAAACTTTTGTTGAGAGCTTCACGTTTACTAACACATCCTATCAGTCGACTGTCTCTTTTAAAATCTATAATCTGCCCTTCACCATGCCTTTGGAGAGATTTTGCAGTATTGTAGGTGTACGCATGACAGGGACCGTGAAGAAAATTCAAGGGCGACCCGTTGATTTGTTGGAGCTTTATCGAGGGGTGACCAATGATGATGACCGCGTGGCGCAACGCGGAAAGATAAGAAATATCCAACTCCCTGCTCTTAGATACTTTGCATATTATCTTGCTACTAGTGTACTGGGTAGGGAGAACACAAGTAATATCTCCAACTATCATTTAGCATTCCTTGCTGCTCCGCTTAACAATGATACTCGGTACAATCTTGGCTCGCTTATTGCTCGCCGCCTAGCTGCTAGGGGGCCTATCTATGGGGGCATCATTGCCTCGCGTATAGTCAATGCATTAGGTATTTTAGTGGATCCCAATGATGCTATGCTGGCACCATAGAGGCTTGACCTTGTTGCTATGAAAACTCATCACTTTGTCACTGCTACTTCTGATTTGGACAGTCTAGTATATAGGATTCTTTTCACTGACGGGGATGAAAGGGAGATCCTTTTGCCACAGCCTTCTTTGTTTAGTGTCCACAGGAGACCATGGTCGCGCTCCAAGGAGGAGGTGGACGAGCAGCTTCGCTTGCTGGGTTTCCACGAGCAGCACCAGGAGGATGTGCCCTCCTATGATTACTCTGTGCATTACGGAGGGGCGTACTCGAGCTCGCACCAGGACGAGGGGACCTCTTCGTCGTACCAGGGTGACACTTCATCCTGGCCAGCTTGGGATTGATACCCACTTAGGCCAAAAGCCTAAGCTTGGGGGGAGGTACGCCGACACCGCACTCATCTCCATAGCATGTTGTGTCAGTACTTTGTATATTCATGTTTTTGTTCTCTTTTTAGTTTTCATTCTTCTTTGCTTTTGCTTTCTAAAACACAAAAAGACCAAAAATATTTCTGTTGTTTCTCTTTGGTTTGCTTCTTCTTTTTGCTTTGCTTGTTTTTCCTCTTTGGTTCTTGTTTTAAAAATCAAAAACAACAAAAATATTTGTCGTTCTTCTTTGGTTTTTGTGAGTTTGCTACAGGGTTCAGTAGTCCTCAGTGGATATTGGTTTCATATTATTATTCAAGCCACACAAGTGAAGAGCAATAATGAGGATTAATGACAACTTGAGGCGTGGTAAGAGGCTGGTAACGAACTCTATTTGTTTTCATTTTTTGTACATATACTCATCACTGTGGGCATGCTTAGTCTGTTCGTGTAGAGTGTATGTTATCTTTGGATGCTTAGTAGTTCTTGCTTTCTTATGATTAGCTCCAACTCGCTAATAGTTTGTAGCACGTCTTATGAATGTTTGCTTGCATTGCTCTATTCATAAATTGGTATGACACCGTGGTATCCTCCTCTGAATGTTTCATTTGAATTGACTTGGCACATGCTCACGCATGCACATGACTGTGATAATCAGTTAAGCCTTGATGAATTATTTTGCCTTGAGGATCTTGAATCACTTTCATGCCATGAGTAGTCCTGTTTTGTTGCAAGTATGATAATGACAGCTTTATTTCTCTCTTGTTGGTCGCTCCCTCACTATTGCTAGCCTTCACTTACATTGAGTATGTTTTACTCAAGTTTCCAATTCGCTAAACCAAATATTTCCAAAGTGTCCACCATACCTACCTATTAGCATCATTTTCTACTTCCATGCATATTCAATATGCCTTGTTTTCTTCCGAATAAAATGTTTGCTTGTTATGAGAAAGTTAGTTAGTAGAGCTCTCACGAACTTAATGGCATACTTTATTTTCTTGCACTTAATAAACCTGAACCATTGCACTTAAGTTGAAGTTAGCAGAACCATGTTTCATGGGGAACGTTTTCAACATTTCGATGGTACTTAGTGCCTCGTTGATATCATGTTCTTTTACTTATGGATCCCGACGGTGTGAAATAAAAGTGGAACTTGTAAGATCATGGAGTTTGTATGTATGTTAGAGAAACGCCTAGGCCACTAGCATAAGCCATGCCTAATCATGGTGGAAACTTGCAGCACAACCGTAATAAGCATTCTATGAAGCATCCTCAATAAAAATCTATGCACATAGTAAATAAAAAGATCGCTGAGATGCTCATTGTCTGCTTGCCTTGTTATTTTTATTATCGGATAGCTCCCGTGTCATGTGCAAGGGGTACCCCGTTGGCGGTTCTCTATGATACGTATGTACTTACAATGACAAGAGCTTACTTGTGACTGAAGTTGAGTAGCATGAGGACCGGTCTTCGTAAGTAAGGGGCATGAGGCTTCGATTTATAACTTTTCAAGCATATGCTCTTAGTTGTGTCACTTTAACCTTAACCATTTAAAGATGCTTATGATAGGGGCAATGAGAGCTCAAAGCTAACAAGTACCATACTTTCAGCATTTGGAAGCCTTTCAAATTATTCAAAACCTTTTCCTTTACTTGTTGAGTCTCCACACATTCTCCGAGTACCTTTTTGAGAGCATAGTTGTCATTCTTTGTGCTTGTACCATTACTTGATTATTTGTGTTATGACTTTGATGCTTGTATCCTTGATATCTTTACTTCTAGTCATCACTTGAACTTCAGAGGTGCCTTGATATTCATAATCAAAGGCAAGCGAGATACCACTCTATCATACCTTTCTATGAGCATTGTAATGTTGCTTATGTTTGTGCCTCATGCTACTTATTATTTTTGAGTTGGAATCTCTTCATATCTTGCAATGCCTATTAAGTAAGCTTAGTTGCATACTCTTTATTATGAATTGTCTAAGTAGTTGATCACATTGCTGAGAATATTTACATCATATGTAGCAAATGTGTTCGTGAAAGTTCTTTTATCGCACTCAGTTTTCAACTGAATTGCTTGAGGACAAGCAATAAGCTAAGCTTGGGGGGAGTTGATACGTCCAAAACGTATCTACTTTCCCGAACACTTTTGCTATTGTTTCTCCTCTAAACTTGTGTGATTTGGATGCAACTAATGCGGACTGACGCTGACATGGGTATACCCTACAGGTACTCGAGCTTGGTATATACGGCCTAAATATGTAAAGGCCCATGGTGTCGCCAAGGCCCAAATGAAGGACTTGAGTAATCTATGAACTCTCGACTGCTTGAAGAATAAGAAGAAGCTAAAGATAGAAAGTTTAAAGGGGAAAACCCTAACCTGTAACCGACTCGACCTGCTACCTGAGACCTAGCCTATCTATATAAAGGCTAGGAGGGGGCGGCGATAAGCACACACGCAACCCTAGTTTCCACAACCCTTGCCAGATTGCATCTGCGCACCATTGTAATCCTCGATTCCTTTGATAATTCCACGAGCAGACAAGCAGGAGTAGGGACCTCTACGAGGTCTGAACCTGGGTAAATCTTCGAGTCCCCTGTGTGCTTGTTTGCTAGCCGATAGATGTCTCCAACGCTCCCTCCTTCTCCAAAACCCAAGTCCATAACAATGGGCATTGATGACTTAAACCCTCGTCAATTGACGTCGTCTGTGGGAATTGGGAGTGCTGATGTTGCGGATTCTTCGGCCCCATCAACCGCGATCTACAACTCCGCAACAACGGAGATTCGCTAGCTCTTTGGCGCGTTTGACTTCACCGTCCACACGCCAGCCACTCGCCCGGCTTTCAAGTCTGTGGGCGACGGGATCAACCTGGAAATAGGGAGCTTCCGCTTCCAAGTTGGTCAGATGGGCACGCTTCACATGCCTGATCAGCCAACGGTGCCATCGATTGCCCCGGCATCATGGTTCCCTCCGGCACCCTCAGTGAGATCAACGCCCCTACAACAGTCGAAAACACGATCAGCGACAGCAGTCGCGACTACGATCTGAGCAATCTGGCCACTGAAGATGGAACCTACAGTTCTGGATCTGAGAGTTGTGGAAGCAGCAGCTTCCCCAATCACTTCATGTGCGCTGTCATCAACGCAGGCGATACCTCCGCCAACCGCGATAACACCGGCAATCGCGGTAATGGAATCGACCCGCCTCTTGTTGGTAATGGCGGCAACGGTGCTAACGGCGATAACGGGGGTGATCGCACCAATGCCAACAACGGAGGAGCAGTCGAACCTCCAACCATAATAAACGAGCAAACCAGCGAACGCGTCGTGATCAGGCTCAACGAGCAAGAATGGGCTCGCTGCCGCGAGGCCCTACGAGGCACTCCTCTACCCTTCGGATCTCTGCAAGAACTACTAATGGGCTACCATTGGATCCTAAAGGAAGAATTCAAGCACCAAGTACAAACAATCGCGCAACTCGAGGCGTGCAAAAAAGCAGTAGACGAGTCGAGCCTTCGTCGTGCTAGGCTCTCCTCCCACAGAGGATCCTCCTCAAAAGGCAACGAGTACATCGCCAAAAAGAGGCAATCTCGGATGGCCCATCTCACCGAGCAAGAATGCATAGAAGCTACAAAGGTCCTCGACTTCAGCTCTATGACAGTCGATACACAGGGCAATGTGGTCCCCAAGATGCCGCAGGCTGTGGTGACAGCGGCCACCATGTACCTCCTTAACAACCAGCCGCCAGCTGGAGATCCCCGAGCCGCCATGCACCGATCTATGATCGCGGGCTTGGGATTAATCGAGGCCGCCCTCGACAAGGAGCCAACATCGGAGCCAAAGAAAGGCAAGGCGCTAGTAAAGCGCTACTCCTCACCCTCATCCAGTGATGACAGTCACGACCTGTATCGACGTCGTCGCTCACGGCGGCACGACCAGGACTACAACGCGCGTGATGACATCACGCAGCGCAAGATCGACAAATCAAGGGCGTGACGTGCTCGGTCGACTAACTCGGAAGAGGAAGATGTGGAGCTCTGCAGCGCCAGATGCTTTAGCAGATCCATCAGGCAGAAGCGAATGCCCAAGGGATTCAAACTCCCGTCGGAGAACCCGAAGTTTGACGGCCTACAGGACCCAAAAATCTGGCTGGAGGACCACATCTCCTCCGTCAGGCTCCACGGAGGCACTTGAAGCACGGCCATGCAATGCTTACAGCTGCAACTGCAGGGCGCCGCCCGAGCATGGCTCAACAACCTCCCACGCGGATCCATTCATAGTTGGGATGAGCTGGTTTACAGCTTTGTGCGCAACTTTAAGGGCACATACAAGCGGCCCGCATCAATCTAAGAGCTGAGATGCTGCCAGCAAAGATCTGGCGAATCGCTGTGCTCCTACATCCAAAGGTGGTCCATCATCAAGAACTCCACAGAAAACATCTCGGAGGATCGCGCGATTGACGCATTCAACGGCGGCGTCCGCCGCATAGAGCTCAGGGAGGAGCTGGGCCGCTCAAAGCCCAAGACCATTGACCACTTGATGGAAATCGCGAATCGGTGGGCCGATGGAGAAGATTCGGTGAAAATCGCGTCCACTCTGACGAGGAGGCAGAACTCGAGCGCAGACGCGACCGCCGAGGCAAACGCCGTATGCGCATCTATGATGACCGCGACGATGTCAACATGGTCGCAGCTGGCTACGCCGACAGACGCGACGAGAACCGCAATAGCGGATACCGCAGCGGTGGATACCGTGACTCCGGGAAAACCATGCAAGTGTGGCAACGCCGCAACCGTGATGAGGCACCCGCGACATCCATCGAAGAAAAACTATCCGGGCCATGCACGGTGCACTTCTACATCAACAAACATGATGGAAAGAAGAAGTCCAGCCACCTCCTCAAGGACTGCCGCGAGTTCCTCAAATTACATGAGGGATTGGTTCGAATGAATCGCAACACGGTCGAGAGAGGCTACAGAGCGACTCCAGGCGCCGTGGCACATGGCGCTCCGCCACCGCCACCTGGAATGCCCCCAAACGTAGGTGCACCGGACCAACGACAGGGAGGTGAACCCTACCCACGGGCCATGGGTACTATGATGATCCAAAAAGGACGCCCCTCCAATCGGGTGCAGAAGGCCATCACTCGCCAAGTTAACTTGGCCACACACTCGCCACCATCTACCACTGAGTACCTCAGCAGAAGCGAGTCCTGCATCACCTTCGACAAACGCGATCATCCGCCTCAAGTACCTCGTCCAGGCCACTGTCCCCTCGTACTCGAGGCACAAATTGGAGGCTTCGATATGAGCCGCGTCTTCATGGACGGTGGAAGCGGCATCAACCTTATATTCGCGAGTACCTTGCGAGCCATGAGGATCCCCCTGACTTGCCTAGAAGCCTCAGACACAACATTTCACGGCATCGTCCCAGGCAAGGGCGTGTATCCCCTGGGCAAAATCAACCTCGACGTCATCTTCGGCATGCCAAAAAACTTTCGGCGCGAGTGCATCGACTTTAAGGTCATCGACTGGCCCTCACAGTATCACTGCATCCTCGGACGTGTCGCGTTCTCTAGGTTCATGGTAGTGCCACACTACACCTACCTGCAAATGAAAATGCCAGGTCCCAATGGCATCATCACAGTCAACGGGAGCATCGAGAGGTCCGACAGTTGCGACAGGAAATTCAACAGAATTTCCTAGTCCTTCGGCATGCAGGAAGAACTCGCGAGACTAAAGGAGTCGACAGACAACAGTCTGCCTTCCCCAAGCCGGCCAAGCTCGCCTGATTTATCTTTCGACTCATCAGTGCACAGAAAGAAAGTGCAGGTTCACCCCTCGGATCCCGCCAAAATGGCCCTCATCGCCAACAACTTGAGTCCCGCATAGGAACTCATGCTCGTCGAATTCCTCCGTGAGCACTGGGAAATTTTTGCCTGGTGTCCTGCGGACATGCCAGTAGTTCCCAGGGAATTCGCCGAGCACGCACTCAACGTCAACCCCGACGCAAGGCCAGTCAAGCAAACAATCCGGCGATTATCTGAGCCATGGGCGTAGGCAATTGGAATGGAGATCAACAGACTCCTCGACGCCAAATTCATACGCGAGATCAAGGAAAGCACTTGGCTCACCAACACAGTGCTGGTACACCTCCCTGAATAAGCACTGCCCAAAGGATCACTTCCCGCTACCGCGCATCGACTAGATCATCGACTCCACCGTAGGATGCGAGCGCCTCTGCTTCCTCGACGCCTACTCAGGCTATAATCTGATTCGAATGAAGGAGGAAGATCAAGAGAAAACTGCATTTACAACGCCCTTCAGCGTGTTTTGCTACAACACAATGCCCTTCAGGCTAAAGAACACGGGAGCCACCTACCAGCGGTGCATGCAGGCTTGCCTCAAGGAGCAGCTTGGTCGCAACATTCAAGTCTATGTCGACGACATAGTAATCAAGACCAAGGAGGAGGCCTCCCTAATCGACGATTTGCGCGAAACCTTCGCCAACCTCGACCGCTACCGGATCAAGCTCAACCCGGAGAAATGCGCCTTCGGCGTGCCATCCGAGCAACTACTCGAATACCTCATCTCCGCCAGAGGAATCGAGGCAAACCTGAAGAAAATAAAAGCCACACTGGCCATGGAGAAGCCGAAGAACATAAGGGGCGTCCAGCAGCTGGCTGGGCGAATCGCGGCCCTCAGTCGATTCATAAGTCAGATGGGTGAAAAGGCACTACCCTTCTACCAACTCCTCTGCAAAGCTGAAAAGTTCGAGTGGACCAACGAAGCGCAGGAAGCATTCGAAGACCTCAAGCGCCTACTATCCACTTTGCCAGTACTAGTGACCCCACGAGAAAGGGAACCGCTGTTGCTATATATCTCCGCCACCAACCAGGTGGTCAGCACAGTGCTCATGGTCGAACGAGCCGAGGAAAACAAAGTCCATGGGGTACAGCGCCTAGTCTACTACCTCAGCGAAGTCCTCACGCCAACAAAACAACGGTACCCGCACTAGCAGAAGCTGGCGTACATCGTCTTCATGACCACCTGGTGACTGCGCCATTACTTCCAGGAACACCCAATCGTGGTGGTCAACGACGCCCCGTTGGGGCATATCCTCAATAACCCCGACGCCACGGAGCGAGTCGCGCTTTGGGGAATCGAATTGTCTCCACGAGACATCACATATGAAAAACACGACGAGATCAAGTCGCAAGTTCTCCCTGACTTCCTCGTGCACTGGATGGAGAACCAGCTCCCTGACAAACCAGACATGTCCTACCTCTGGACAATGCACTTCGATGGGTCCAAGCGGAAGGACGGAGTAGGTGCAGGTGTCATACTGACATCACCTCAAGGGGACAAGCTAAAGTACATCATATGAATGCAGTTCACCGCCTCCAACAACGAAGCTGAATACGAGGCCCTGCTACACGGGATGAGGATGGCAAAAGCCTGCAGCGCCAAGAGACTCATTATTTACAGCGACTCCAAGTTGGTCGTCAACCAAACAATGCATGAGTGCGACGCACTGAACGATAACATGATCGCCTACCGCAACCTCTACGATACACTCGAAGGGGACTTCGATGGCTGTGAATTGCGACACGTAGGCCGCGAAAGCAATGAAGAGGCAGATGCACTCGCCAACATAGGCTCTACCTGCGCCCCCATACCACCTGGGGTATTTCTCGAGCGCATCTGCGAATGCTCCATCAAGCCAAAGGCCGCAGAGAAGAAAACAAGCGCAACAACGGACTCGGGGGCTATGTCGCCCAATGAGCCAATGGCACTCGATGACCTGGAGCTGGACACAGGACTCGAAGGACCAATGAGCGTCATGATGATAGAATCATCCTGGACTCAGCCGTACATCACATACCTCCTCAGCAAACGGCTAGGAGGGGGCGGCGAGAAGCACACACGCAACCCTAGTTTCCACAACCCTTGCCAGATTGCATCTGCGCACCATTGTAATCCTCGATTCCTTTGATAATTCCACGAGCAGACAAGCAGGAGTAGGGACCTCTACGAGGCCTGAACCTGGGTAAATCTTCGAGTCCCCTGTGTGCTTGTTTGCTAGCCGATAGATGTCTCTAGCGCTCCCTCCTTCTCCAAAACCCAAGTCCATAACAATGGGCATTGATGAGTTAAACCCTCATCAGACGCTGTTTTCAGCAGAATTGCCTTGGTGTCTACTTTTTGTGCAGAAAATCAACTATCAGGAAAAATCCGAGAAAATATGCCAAAAATCCTATTTCACCCAAAGACTCCAGGAGCCAAAATACGAGACGGAGAAGAGCCAGGGGTGGACACACCACCTGCTGGCACGGGCCAGGCCAGGCCACGCCAGGGGGGTGGGCCCCCCAGGCACTCCCTCGGTCTCCCTCTTCGCCTATATGTTGCCTTCTGACCTAAAAACTTCGGGGGGGTCGACATTTTTCTAGAAGGAGTTCCGCTCCGCCGCCACCACCAGATTCCACGAAACAGCACCAGAAACTCCGTTCTGGCACCTACGAGACGGGAATTGGAGGAGATCATCGCCATCATCATAACCATCGCTTCTCCATCGACCATCCATGTTTCCCCCATCTAGGAGTGAGTAATCCCCCATTGTAGGCTATGGGGATGGTAGGGATTGGATGAGATCGTTCATGTAATGGCATCAGATTGTTAGGGCATGGTGCCTAGTATCTTTTATTAGTGCTTTATGACTTTGTTGCGACTTATTATGCTTAATGCTTGTCACTAGGGCCCGAGTGCCATGATTTCAGATATGAACATGTTATTGATTCATTATGATAGTATTGTTTTTGGTCTTATCTGCAAGTTGTATACACACGTTGTTGTCCGGAACCAATGGCCCCGAAGTGACAGAAATCGGGATAACCGGAGGGAATGGCTTTGACGTGAGGATCACATGTGTTCACAGAGTGTTAATGCTTTGCTCCGGTGCTCTATTAAAAGGAGCACCTTAATTGCCAATAGTTCCCTTGAGGCCCCACTGCAAATAGGTTGGCAGGACAAAAGATGTTGTGCAAGTTCTCATTGCAAGCACGTATGACTATATATAGAACACATGCCTAGGATTATCTAGTACTTGGATGCTTTATCTTATTTATCTGCAATTGCCCTATGTTCTGATTGTTATGTGAATTGTCTTATCCATGCAACGCCCGTCTATCCATCCCTATGCCTACCGCACTCGAATCCTATTGTTTACTGCTATTGTCACTAATGTCTTTACTTTACTGTTGCTGCTACTTTGCTATTCCTACTACAAAACTATTGCTACTGATAAACTGCTGTGAGCAAGATTGTTTCCAGGTGCAGCTGAATTGACAACTCAGTTGTTAAGGCTTATAAATATTCTTTGGCTCCCCTTGTGTCGAATCAATAAATTGGGTTTCACTTCCCTTGAAAATACTACGATATACCCCTTATACTTGTGGGTCATCAGTTACTTGCTTTCTTTTAGTTGTCTTTAATTACTTTTCTGCACTCAACCAAAAACCTTTCAAACAACCTTTACTTGAGATCAAAGGCAGCTTACAAGTATCCTTTGGTGAAAAGTGACAAGGGGCAAAAAGACCTTAACCAAATAGCTCTCTGTGGATAAGATACTCTTATTTCAAAACTAGATACAATTGATCTGTGCACTTGCAGCCATCAAGCACAAACAGAAGGAATTTTACCCGCGGGCGTTGTTTTTCGTAACCATCAACGATTGGCCTGCTCTTAGTAACATTTGAGGATAGACAAACAAGGGATACAATGCATGCACGCACTGTTTAGGTGAGACTGAAAGTATATATTTAGATAAATGTAAGAAGAATGTGTACCTGGGGAATCGTCGATTTCTTCCTATCAGACATCCCTTAAGAAATAAAGGAAAGCATTTCAAAGGTGAGGCATATCACCGGAAGAAGCCTATACACCCTACTGGTCATGATGTATTTGGTATGGTTAAGGATTTAAAAGTAATCTTTGAAAATGGTCATGGCAGATAATCTGTTCCGAATGATGCTAACGGACACGCACCCATGTGGAAGAAGAAATCTATATTTTGGGAGCTACCCTATTAGAAAGTCCTATAGGTACGCTCTAAAATTGACGTGATGCACCTGACGAAGAATATTTGTGTGAACATACTAGGATTCTTGGGTGTGTATGGGAAGAAAAAAGATACACCGGAAGCATGACAAGACTAGCAATGTATGAAAGAACGAGACGGCTTGCATCTAGAGCAGTATCAAGGTCCTGCCAAGTATGCTCTTACCAAAGAAGAGAATGAAATATTTTTTGAATGCCTAAGCAATATCAAGTTCCCGTCTAGTTTCTCGTCGAATATAAAGGGAATAATAAATATGGTAGAGAAAAAAATCTCAAAACCTAAAGTCTCATGACTGCCACATGCTTATGATGCAATTGGTCCGGTTGCATTGAGGGGGCTTCTACCAGGGAATGTTTGAGTACCCATTATGAAGGTATGTTCATTTCTCAATGCAATTTCTCAGAATGACACAGCATCTGTCGAAGGTACAATCTTCCCCTCTATCATGTTTGTAGCCCAAGAATTCGGGTGTAGGAGTGGTATTTTAATCGAGGCAACCTTCTTCCCAGAAGAGGTAAGCCCAAGTACATTCAAAAAAGGCACGAAATACCGACTCCTCTTCTACACCGTAGGTTTTGCAAAACGATAGGTTCTCCATGTGTTTGTTCTTGAGAACTTGCCTGCATGGTATGAACTCATTGATCATTCGCCATCAGGACGTTCTTACCTTAGGAGGCACCTAAATTTTAAAGAGAATTTTCTAGCACCGATTAATATGTTCACCAGAAGAAGACTGTTGCGGTTGAGCTTGATTCTGCGCAGCAAGTAGTCTATAGCATGATCTCACCGAGAAATTGCCATTTTTTTCTGGATCCCACGCCTACAAAATCATCAGTAAACCGGCCGACTGGTATAGAGCAAATCGCTGAAATGTCAGGTTCATAGAAATTCTCCATAATTGTAGACTTGTTCCATTGAGCCGAATTCACCTCTATCAGTTCTCTAACCTTAATAATTTCAGGGTCACGGGATCTTACAAGTGGTCTCTTGCCGATATGTGAGGTAATCCAGGGATCCTCCCAAACATTAACTAACGAGCCATCGCCCAACTGTTTTAATTAGACCTTTGTTTAGAGCTTCCCTCCCATGTAAGATAGCCTTCCAGATACGAGAACTATTGCGTTTCTTTGTGGCAGACAATAAATCTCTGTCATGGAAATATTTAGCACATAATGATCTGGATCGTCTATGAGTCTCCAAGTTTGTTTAGCCAACATTGCTTGATCAAATAACTGGAAGTCTCTAAATCCCATGCCAACAGCAGATTTAGGAACAACAATTTTCTCCCATTTCCTCCAATGGATCTTACCCTTTTTTTTTTAATCTCCTCCCGCCCAAAATCTAACCATACAGCTAGTAATTAAGCGAGTGAACTATATATGAAGATTACGTCTATCTGTCAGATCTCCTGAAGTCCTTGACGCGCTCCAGCAGACTCTGCACGTAGTACAAGAACAAGCGATACTTCACCGTGAACATTGTCTACTGAAATAGTACTACATAAAAGAGCACAGCAGTTTTGCAGTTTTGCTTTCACCCAACAGCCTTTGTGTGCAGTTTTGCTTTCACCGTGACTGGTGACACAAGCAGATCTATAGGACCATTCTCGTTATTTACTGCATCTCTCAACAATCTCAGGCAGCAAGGAGATCAGTCGGAAAATATTGAATACAAAATGGTACAAGATAGGACAAGAGATCGATCTTCCAAATTAATATTAATCCTCATTATATGCCGCAGTGGCTCTAAAGATTAAGTAAAACTAATCCGGACAAAACCAAATACAGGAAACAACGGTTACAACTAAACACCCCTTTGAATTGATGCACGCTGAATTCAATCAACCAGTCATTCGTATTTGTTAAAACCTGAATATAAGGTGTCAAGTGGGATCCCACCAAAATATCATTTATAGTAGTACATTTTTGTGATTTCCAGTTCGAACTAGAAATCACAAAATGAACTATAAGTGGGATTTGGGTGTGATCCCACTTGCATCTCTACCTGGATAACACCAATGTAGATTGTAGAAGATCTATCCTAAATAGCTAGCCAAAATCTGCACTGTATGCTTGTATTTGAGGACAAAAAGAAGAGGAGGGGGCTCAAAGCATGTTATCTAAGCCGCTGAAGCTCTCTGCTCCCACATTTCAACCTGCCTAACTGTATTTTCTTTTGTCTGTTTTAGCATTTTGAGCTCCCGAGGGCTGAAGGGAGGGGGCAGATCACATGGACCTGGATCATGTGAAGAATTCACCATGGATTCCATAAGAAACTTCTTCTCTGTGCCTTCAGCTTGGCAGACCAAAGCTTCAGGACAGACCTCAACAGCTTCAGGTGGCTTAGTTGGCTTGAACCTTAGAAGCTTGGCATACTCCGTTAAAAGGTGAAGCATGTAATCGTACACATGATCCATATTAACCTCTTGTTGAATGAAATCGCTTGCTTCCTTTCCTATGCGCTGTGCCTACAGTACTTTACAAGTATAAGAAGAGTATTTTCTTGGAAAAACAATGCAGTAGATTTGTCAAAAAGAATGTTACTTATAGACTAAACTCCAAAGAACAGCGTGGTTAAAATTCCCAGTATTTTAGCTCAATAACAGTTAGCTCTTAAGAAATTCGAATACTCTATAATAAGCTCCAAATGGTTATTAATAAAGAAAAAATAAGTGAAATGTATCCTTAAACACTAGACATGTTTTCAGCTTGGTCGATTTAAATTGAAGAACACAACAGAGGGTTGCAAAAAAAAAATCCTGCTAGCAGTGCTTAAACCATGTTCTCAAATATCAGCAAGTCAATGCTTGGTCCAATTTTGAGTTCTGATTATAGTTTAAGGTTTAGTGGTTTAAATTTCAGCTAATTTTGGTGCTATTTATTTTTTAACAGAAAGTACGAAAAAAATCCTTCAGCAGTAATATCTCATTTGCATAAGAATTGTTTAGCATTTGAGTAACTTAGTTGTATACATACGTAAATGCTGGTAGACTAAATTACCAATTTCTTGTGGGAGTTGCCCCATTCAACAGCATATTTTATGGAGGCACATTTATCGTCATCCCGAACTGGCCAATAATGCTGAATCGGCATAAGTGACCTTGAAAAGAAATCATAGTATTTTGGTGTGACCAACAGTGTCATTGAATCACATGCTAGAATGTATTTCTGACTGATCGACCATGCTGATCCTTCTACATAGATCTTGTACCTGTTGAATGTTGACCAAGTGTTAGAAACTTAGAACCACAAATAAAATCATATAACTTCTTGCTCTCTATCACCCAAAAATTAGCATGAATACGAGGTAAACCTATGCGTGCACTGACTGCTCAAATCCGAGTTTGTATACCCTGCTTTGCTCTCTTTGAACCAGTCCTACAACCCAAACAAAAAATGTTAACCTTAAGACATGTTAACACTAGCCTTTAAAGAAGACAGCACCCATCATGGGCTATATGCTTTCTCTCGATGCAGGGACCATTAACATACAAATTACCTGAGTGTAAATCCTCGCATTCCAATCCTGCGTCCTGGAGATATTACACTTTACCAGTTCCTGTCGTGACAACGCAACTGCCGCATTCCCTTTCCAGTAAGCATAAGGTTCTCTATCGGACCATGTTACCCTACTATTACCATTCTTCAAATCTTTCTTCAGGGCATCCCATGGTTTTATGTTGATCTCCGGCCTACCAAATACGAAGAGTTAGTGCACAACTGAGCATGAAGGCCCCAACTTTGAATTTTTTGGAATTTCCTAGACATTTGAATATCCTATTAGCAATGCTAAAAATTGTTCGCTAACAGTATTTCACAATTGTGTGGATATATGAGTAGAAAATGCTTATCGCAGTTGTAAATTGTAATGATGCATTTACAAAATTGTGACTCGTGATTCGAAAACATCATATTCATAGGAAAAAACATACATAATCAACTTTACTGTCTTCAAAGTTCTTCGTTAAGTTTTTTTTCCAGACCCAAATGTTATCATATACTAGGTAGACAAAAAAATTCTATGTCATCTTCGTAATTATTTATTCTGAGGACGCATACCTAATTCAGGCATTAAGCAAAAAGTATTTCATACAGTATTCAGCGAGAATGAAGAAGGTGAGCAAGCATAATTACCAGCCCCAAAATGACCAATCCGGGAAGACGATATCCAGGGTCCTGTCATCCCCGCAGTACCGGAACAGCGGCGGCATGAAGGGGGCGTGCTCCCCGCGGTAGAGGTGCGTGCGGACGACGGGCCAATCGACGCAGTCGAACATGAGGTCGAGGTCGGGGACGCGGCCGGGGTAGCGGCGGAGCAGCTGGAGGATGCCCCAGATGGTGAAGAGGTCGCGCGTCTGGAACGCCGGGCGGAAGCGCTGGACGAAGGCGCGGCCGCGCAGCACGACGAGGCGGAAGCTGGCGGTGACGCGGGCGCGCGCGAGCATGGCGCGGGTGACGCCGCCCGCCGCGCTCCATGGGCGGAGGTCCTCGTGGATGAAGCGGAAGTAGGACGGGCACGAGGACGAGGAGTTGGAGGATGAGGCGGCGGCGGCGGCAGAAGCGGTGAACGGTGGAGGGTCAGGGGAGGCGCGGCAGGAGGACGAGGAGGAGAGCGCGAGTGTCAGCGTTTGGGACGATCCGCGCTCTTTGGTGGGTTGGGAGATGTTGGGGCGGAGGGAAGGGGTGGGGCAAGAGATGGAGTAGGCCGCAGGTGGAGGTTGGGGTACTCTGGAGTGTGTCTGCCGTGCTGGGTTGGGGTGTTGGTGCGCGACTGAGGCGGCGGCGGCGGCGGGAATGGCCGCGGTGGTGGGGAGGCTTGCCTGCAACTGCAAAGACGAACGAGACGATCAGTGCAATGTCTTCTTCTTTATCTAAAGTTGGGTGTCAAGAGAAATCAAATCATTAGATCGCACAAGACAAAATATGCAAAATGGTAAACTGAATCTAGACGTCCCAAGTCCGAATCTAAGATTTTGACCTTTTAAAAATCAAGATTTAACAATTTAGACACTTGTTTTCTAAACATTTTTTTTTACAAATACTCCCTTCGTTTTAAAATATAAGATGTTTACCCTCTTTCACAAATCTAAAGCATCTTATATTTTGAAACGGAGGGAGTAGTCACTTTAGCTCTTTCGAGTCAGAAAATATGGACAGTGGTCACTTACGTTAGCGGTTAGCCATGACACAGAAATAACTATCTCTCGGTCAAGCACGTGAGAAATAGCATAACTATTTTCAAAAATAAATTAATTTGTGAGTTTCAACTACACTAACTTTTCATAGACCTTCACACTAATTGGTGTAGTAAAAAAAATAAAGAGGAGGTATGTGATATTGTAGGCAAAGTAAAGGGACATGTTCGATGACTGAGCGCTGAGAAGTGGGGGACACTAAAACCGACGACACAATATTTGACTTGCGGATGAAATGGACCAGTTGAGGGGTGCGAGTTAGTGTATGAAAAGTTCAACCGGAGACGTGTTGATGACCACTTCTATAGAGATACCGTGACTTCCTTCGTGATTCTTTCCTTTTGAACCATGTGTTTGCACGAAATGACATCCGAATAACCCATGTGGTGCCTTTTAAAGGTCTAGACTTTGTACAAAAGAACACGTATACCTTTGGTGGAGGAAAATAAAGGACAGTGTAGTAAATTGTAGAAAAGCCTGAAATTCCTCTAAACATGAAGAAACTCAAGAGTACTTTGGTATTTCTTAATCCATATACTTGGTCCATGAGGTGGTGAAGCTTTGGTCCATGAGGGATAGACATTTATGGACTTGGTGGGCTTCATCATGTTTCATGGAATTTTTATCCACAAGCTTCTCTTGGTTTTACTCATTGACTTTATGTGTTCTCCTAGAAGTCTATCATATCTAAACTAGTCTATCAAAACATCTTATATTTTAAAAGAGAGATAATACATTAGAATAAGTCTAAGAGCATCTCCACTCTAGCTTCCTAAACGACGTCCGACAATAGTGCCGAAACGGTCGTTTGGAGAGCGTCAACACGAGTGTCCACCTCTTGCCATCCACGGGACCCAAAGACAACTCCTATGCCAATTTCAAATATATTTTTGGAAATTTCGAATCAAAATATAAATAAAGTCTTGACCATCCAAAATTTCATCCACCAAAAAGCCACAAAGTCTGGCCACATATTACAATACCTAAATGCACAGTATGTTACTACTCGACGGTGATATCCAGCTCTTCTGTCGCGAAGTCTGGTGAGGTATGTGTCATCGTCCCTTCTGGTGGTGGCATTGTGGCTCTTGACGATGTTGTTGGCGGTGGCCTCATCCTAATGCCCATTTCTAGGAGGATGTCGTTGCAGATCTTCTCATGTGCCGCCTTTACCTTGTCATCCTTCATCGACATGTCAGCTGTTAAGAGAGCGAAGTCTTCCTTCCTATTCTTCATCGCCACTCGCGAAGTCTCGAGATCGATCTTCTTGCTTTGCTTCTGCATGATATTGGCCTACCATGAGCCCGCTTCTTGCCATCGCATGACCGAGATCGAAGATACCTCGGTGAGACACTTGTCAATCGACGATTGGAGCCAGTCTGATGACGCACCCGTTGCAACGACTACCTTGGCCTTCTTGTTGTCTATGGGCCGAGGTTGCTGCAGACGTGCTCACATCAATGACGTTACCATTGAAGCCCTTCTCTTGAGTTGCCTTCACAGGAGCTTCCATTTGTCATGGTTGGCGAGCGTTGTGTAGAAATGCATGAACTTAGAATCCTTCTCCTTGTTGCACTCTATGAACAGATCTAGCGCCTTAACCAATTGATCAACCAAGTTTGAGCCGCTGTCGGTTCTTGCGTTCACTTTCTCAAGGAATCCACATAATTCATTGACGTCGTGCTGAATAAAACCCCACCGGTTTGACATCGCCTTTTAGCTTCTCTTCATGTGCATGATGGCGTACTCGGGGTCAAGAAGTCGGCGTTCATCGAACTCGTCCTTGATTCTCTTCCAGTAGGTACTGTTAGTTTGATTGATGTTAGTGATGTGATCAAGAGAGACGGCTACTCATGCATCACACATACACTTTTCCTTGAGAATTTTCCGAACTGATCAATGTATGCATGCATAACACAAAGGTTGATCACATACCTCGTAGGCACCCCGAGCCTCTAGCCTGTGTTTCATCGAACACCTGGTTGGCGTCTAGGTCGGGAGCACCGAACAAGCTACGACCGACGAAATCGCCTGAAGAAGTTTGTCATCGTGCTTGTTGATCCACCAAGGTATCATTGTAGGCATCGTTGAGGTTGATCCTTCCATGGCGACTATCGTTGATGCTCGGTGAAAAGAGGGCGTGCGAGTGATACGTCCATTTTGCATCACTATTTTATGTCATAATTCACTGTTATTCATTGATATATTTCATATTGAGAGGTGATACATATGTTATTTCATCTGTTTTTGCATGGTTGATGACTTTTGGAGCATGGACCGCTGCAGTCAGGATTCTGATGGAAAAGGTGATGTTTGGAGGCAAAATTCGCAAAGATCAGAAAATCTGGGAAAATACATGGAAAATCCTATTTTTCCAGAAGACAAAGGAAGCCAGAAGGGAGGCTGGAGATGGGCCACAGGGGCCCCACACCACCCCCTGGTGCGGGCCAGCCTAGGCTGCGCCACCAGGTGGTGTGGCCACCCTGGTCCACCCCTGGCACTCCCCTCTGGCGTATATTATCCTCCCGAAACCCTAAGACTTAGGGAGTGACCACAGAAAGATTCCACCGCCTCTGCGGGGCGGAAAACACCGAGAGAAAGATCTCCAAAGCAGATGATTTCTGGGAAGAATTCCTTCCTGAGAGGGAGATCGCCATCAACACCACCATCAAGCTGGACTTCATCGGGATCATCATCATCATCACCATCAGCACCATCATCACCATCTCCATATTGCTGTAACAATTGGGTTAAATCTTGCATAGTTCATAGGGGAAACTTTCCCGGTGTTGATTACTCTTTGTAGTTGATGTTATTGAGTGAACCATTGAATTATTGTTTATGTTCAGATTGTTATACATCATTACTCCATCTCTGATCATGATCCATATGATGTCTTGTGAGTAGTTCGTTTTGTTCTTGAGGACATAGGAGAAGTCATGTTGTTAGTAGTGGAATTGTGTTGAGAAAGATTCAATGGTTTGATATTTAAGTTGTGGTGTACTTCTTCTAGTGGTGTCATGTGAACATCGACTATATGACACTTCACCTATATGGGCCTAGGGGAATGCATTGTGTATTTGGCTACTAATCGTAGGGATTGCCGGAGTGACAGAAACCTCTGTTAGGAAATCATTGCACAAGGGATGTAAGGGTCTTAGAGTTTAAAGCTGTGGTTAGGTTTCTACCTTAATTACTTTCTTGTACTTACGGATGTTTGCAAGGGTTATAATCACAAGTATGTATTAGTCCTAGGAAGGTCGGTACATTAGCACAGGTTCACCCGCACAACACTTAGCAAGCTAAAGAAGATTAATCAACTATATGAAGCGAAAGCACTTGACAGTCTTCCCATGTGTCCTCAAGAACGTTTGGTCATCTTAAGTAATACAACCGGCTTGTCCTTTGCTGCATAAAGGATTGGGCCACTTGCTGCATTTATTTCTGCTGTCTTTTATTTACTCGTACTTTGTTTACTTGCTTTATCAAAAACCCCTAAAAATCCGTTTGCTAAGTATTTGCAGAGAATTCCTGATCCATACCACTAGCCAAAGACCTTCGCTTCCTCGTTGGGTTCGACACTCTTACTTATCAAAAATACTGCGATACACCCCCTATACTTGTGGGTCATCAAGACTATTTTCTAGCGCCATTGCCGGGGAGTGAAGCGCTATTGGAGAGTGGAACTGGTAAAGGAAACTTCTACTGTGAGTATTGTTTACTTCTGTTAGTTGCTTTATTTTCATTATGGATAATTCGCTGAGTTTCTTATTTGGTAATGCTACTACCACTGCTAAGGTAGTAGATGAACCACCACCTGCTGGGAATGATGTTTTTAAAATACCTACAAGAATTATTGATCGTGTTATGGATAACTACTATGTTGAGGATGGAACTGTCCATTCCGGTGATCATTTACTCTTTATACACGAATTATGCGGGTTGTTCAAGTGTGCAGGTATTACTACAGATCAAGTTAAGAAGAAGTTTTTCTCATTATCACTAAAAGGAAGAGCTGAGGAATGGTATAAGCTGGTGAAGAATGGTCAAGCTCTGGAATGGGAGGAAATAGTGCCTCTCTTTTATTCAAAGTTTTATCCTCCTAGTGAGATTCATAAAGATCGGAATCAAATATACAACTTTTGGCCTCTTGATGGAGAGAATACAGCTCAAGCTTGGGGGAGATTGAAGTTACTAATGCTCAAATGTCCTATTCATGATCTCCCCAACAATATTATTATCAATAACTTTTATGCAAGACTCCCTCTACATGATAAGGATTTATTGGATGCTTCTTGTGCTGGATCATTCACTCGCATGGAAGAAGAAGCTAAATGGGATCTTCTGGGCCGTATTCAAGATAATGCTGAAGCATGGGAGAATGACAAAGGTAGAAAGTCAGGTATAAATTATGATTATGAATGCATTGAATCTTTTATGGGAACTGATGACTTTCAAAATATTAAAAATGCTTATGGTCTAGACTCTCAAGCTATTGCTTCTTATTTTAAGGCTTTTGCTTCCTATATTGAAGTGCCTAAAAAGAAGTGGAATAAGTATCATGAACCTTATAAAGATGTTGCTAAGTGTGTTCCTGTAAGAAATACTGAAGTTTATACTGCTAATCATGTTTTACCTGAGCCTTATATTGAGAAAATGCCTTTCCCAGTTAAGATAAAGGAACATTCTATGATAGCTAGTATGGTTAATAAAAGTACAAATAAAGCTGTTGAACCTAATAAACAAATGGTTGATGAACCTATTATCGCAAATGTGAAAGACTTTGTTACTAAATATGAAGAAGAGGGACACACTATCCTTTGTAAGGATACCTCTAATATTGTTTCACATAGTAGTGTTAAGAGAGCTAGTATTCCTGTGTTTTCTGTTAGAATAAGTGATCATTGCTATGATGGTTCTTGTGATAGTTATATTTTTAAGTTTATGCATGATACTGAAAGTTACTATGAGAGAGGGAAAAGTGTTCTTATGTATCTCAATAATATCAAATTTCCTCGTTTTATGCTAAAAGTTTTTATGTTGCACTTCTTTTGCCTTCTTATGCAAGTAGCCTATGGTTTCAACAATTTGTTTGTTTACAAAATTTCCTTGCATAGGAAGTGGGTTAGACTTAAATGTGTGTATTTTTGCTTCTTAATGCTCTCTTTCACTTCAATTCATATTCCTATGTGAGCATCTCCAAAATTATCATGCCCATCTTAATGGCTATAAAGAAAGAGCCTTTTGGGAGACAACCCAATTTGTTTTTGCTTTCAGTTTGTTTGTGTTTCTTAGATTCTTGGAAGTTATTACTTTGGTAATAACCTCTTCTTATCCGTTTTGTTTGGTTTTTGTGTCAAGATCAACCTCTAATGAGAGAGAAGTAAGATTTGGGGAAGTTGCTGTCCCAAAACAGATTTTTGTGCTTCACCGTAAAAATTCGTGAGAGATCTCTGTATGTAGGATTGATATGTAATTTTTTGTGCTTCTGACCCAGGTTGTTATTTAACTTTCGTTAGTTTTGCACTTTTTGATTTGAGCAACAGAAGATTTTCGGAAAAATTGATCTTTACCTGCTGGTCTGTTTTGACAGATTTTGCCACTCTTGCATTTGCTTCTTTATTTGATTTCCTTTTTGAATTCTTTTTGGGTTTTTGGAAGGAGTTGCTACAGTAGCTTATGTTTTGATGGTTTTCAGTTGAAGTTGGACTCAAAAGGTTTTATCACTCCACTTATACTAATGTTGCTAATGAGAACTGTGTGATGTTTTGTGTGAAAGAAATTTCCAGGTAGTGGAGAAAATGGTGTAATGAGGAAGTGAAGGGTTTTATGACTCAAGTAATAAGTGTATGAAGATGAAGATATCGATGATATTCAAGTGGTGACTCCGGAAGAATCTACTAGATACCAAATTCAGAGACCTGCAGAGCCCGTTTTCAAATAGGTAACAGTTGTGGTAAGAAAAGTTCCGCGAAAATACTATCCAACTATATTTTTGCAGTTTTCATTCAATAAGGAAAGCTAAGAAGCGAAAGAGGGACGGAAACAGAGCCAGGGTGGCTCACACCACCCTGTGGCGCGGGCCCACCCCTGGCCGCGCCACTAGGTGGTGAGTCCACCCCAGACTCTGCCTCCGACTCGTTTTCTCCCAGTACTTTCCTTTTGTTATGAAACTTCGCAATATATAACCCCCCGGATCTCCCGAGGTTCGTATATTGTGTTTTCGTCGTGTTTTCGTTTCGATATGTTTCTGACAGACAGAGTCCCAGATTTGGAGCCACAATGTTTTCCTCGGGATCAACCAAGGAGGATCTTTTAGAGGATATCATCAACCCATACATGAGGGAGTTGAAGATTCATCCCAAGGAGTTATTGTTTGAAGACGGGGAGGTCCAGATAGAAGAGGTTCAAGGCCCTAAAGGTGAAGGAAGTCTGGAGGACAGGATGGAAGCACTAGAGCAAGAAGTCTTTAGGTACAAGAAGATGGTGGAACACGAAGTGGATATCATCCACAAGATTTGTTCCGAACTCATCGTCGAGCACCAAAAGGAGACTGCTGAGCTCAAGGATGAAGTCCTCTCACTCCGCCAAACAACCAATGAACTTCAAGCACAACTCTACGATGTTCAAAATCAAAACTGTGAGTATGAAGTTAGATTTACACGCATAAGTGCTGCTACAAGTTTCAGGATGCTGGAGACCATGATGTCCTTTGTTGATGGGAAGCCCTTACCCTGGAAGTCGGACGAAGATGAAAGGATACCACCACCACCGAAAGAGTGATTCGTCATCAGGTTTGGCATCCCCTTGGTTTGTTCCAAGCTTGGGGGAGTGTCGCGGTATCACATCACTATCTTCTATCTTTTAACCTTTTTAGTAGAGTCATATCATGAATAGAGAAGTTGTCATGTAGGATGGTTTGCATTATGGAAGTGTCCCCTCTCTCGTTAGATATGTATCCCTTGGTATGAGTTGCCGTTATGGAATATTAATGAGAAGTTCTATCATTTACTCTTTTGCATAGCTTATATTAGTTTTCAATTCATGGTTGTATGATTGATCTTGTTGTTAGTATTGGTATCACTTTGGGATCATTGAGTTAATTTAGTTGGTTTTGGCAAACCTGGCTCGGTCAGTAGCAACACTATTTTTGAGAGTTGAATGAAAAAGATAAAAGTACTCTAAAGAAATATAATTCCATCATCTTTCTTTCTTGATTTGCTCATCAGTCTAGTATTCTCTAGTTAAGATCTTTTGTGCTTCCAAGGAAGATTGCATGTTTGTTTTTATCACTTGTATGTTTGTTTGTTTCCTTCAACTCTTATACTTGCTACCCAGCCTTGCTAGCCAAAAGCCTGTACTGAGAGGGAATTCTTCTCGTGCATCCACTCCTTTAAACCAAAACCCATGCCATTTGTGTCCACCATACCTACCTATTAGCATTATTTCTATTCTAAGTAAATTCTTGTTTTATCTACCTCCCAAATTAAACTTGTTATGTGAAAATTAGTGATTAAAGCTCTCACGAACTTGATGGCACACTTTACTTTCTTGCACTTAATAAACTTGAACCATTGTGCTCACCTATGTTATGATATGCTTGCGCTTTGTAAGTTGTGAATTAGCGTAACCATGTGTCATGGGGAACGCTTTCAACATTGCACTGGTACTTTGTACCAAGTTGATATCATGTTCTTTTGTCTATGGATGTCGTCGGTGTGAAATGAAAGGGGAGCTTGTAAGTCCATGGAGTTATGCATGTGTGTTAGAGAAACGCCTGGGCCGCTGGTCTAATCCATGCTGACATGGTGGAAACCTGCAGCGTAACCATAACGAGCATCTATGAAGCATTTTTCTTATTAAAAAAGAGATAGAGATTGAGAAAAAGAGAAAAGAAAAAAAAGAGATATTATGAAAAGAGGAAAGAGAGAAAAAAGCACCATATTCCCATGGTAAATAAGAAGATTGCTGAGATGTTTGTTGTCTGCTTGCCTTGTCATTTTGATATGGGGATTCTTCCATATCATCGGGCAAGGGGTATCCCATTGGCGGTTCTCTATGATACACATATGCTTACGATGACAAGAACGTACCAGTGACTAAACTTGAGTAGCATGAGGAGCGGCCCTCATATTCAAGGGACATGCGATTCTCAATTTACAACTTGTCAATGCATATCCTCATATTTGATCACTTTTACCTTAATCACCTAAAGATGCCTATGATAGGGGCAATGAGAGCTGAAAGCTAGTAAGTATCATACTTTTTGGAAGCTCTTTATGAGACTTGCAATCCCTGCTTCCCTCTGCGAAGGGCCTTTCTTTTACTTTTTAGTTGAGTCAGTAAACCTACTCCCTTCTATCTCAGCAAGTATTTTGAGTTGTTGTGTTTCATTCATTCATATGATGATTTATTCAATCATGTTTCTTATGTTCCTTGTTTTGCACATTGCTCTTATCTTGATGTTTAGTACTTTGAAAGCTATCATTGAAAACCAGTTATTTGTGAACTCCAGCAATTTATCAACTATTCTTCGACCAAGAGCTAAGTTTGCTATTACCAATTATGATTTACTTTATGTATCTTTATTGTGTTTCCTTTACTTATTGCAAGTAAGTTATATAATAGTGAGTTGTCTTCTATTATGATCTATGTATTGATGAATGTGATACTTCTTGTCCGTATTCTTTTATCGACTCTTCACTCCATAAACCTGAGGCCATGTTTATTGAGCTCAGTTTCGCTTGGGGACACGCGAAGTCTAAGCTTGGGGGGAGTTGATATGTCCATTTTGCATCACTATTCTATGTCATGATTCACTGTTATTCATTGATTTATTTCATATTGAGAGGTGATACTTATGTTATTTCATCTGTTTTTGCATGGTTGATGACTTTTGGAGCATGGACCTGTAGTCGAGATTCGATGGAAAAAGGTGCCGTTTGGAGGCAAAATTCGAAGATCGAAAATCCGGGAAAATACATGGAAAATCCTATTTTTCGTAAGACGAAGGAAACCAGAAGGGAGATGGAGATGGGCCCACACCACCCCCTGGCGTGGGCCAGCCTAGGCCACGCCACCAGGTGGTGTGGCCACCCTGGTCCACCCCTGGCACTCCCCTCTGGCGTATATTATCCTCCCGAAACCCTAAGACTCGGGAAGCGACCACAGAAAGATTCCACCACCTCTGCGGGGCGGAAAACACCGAGAGAGAAAGATCTCTGCGCCAGACAGATTTCTGTCGGGAGAATTCCTTCCCGAAGAGGGGAGATCGTCGTCATCAACACCACCATCAAGCTGGACTTCATCGGGATCATCATCATCATCATCACCACCATCATCACCATCATCACCATCTCCATATTGCTGTAACAATTGGGTTAAATCTTGCATAGTTCATAGCGGAAACTTTCCCGGTGTTGATTACTCTTTGTAGTTGATGCTATTGAGTGAACCATTGAATTATTGTTTATGTTCAGATTGTTATACATCATTACTCCATCTCAGATCATGATACATATGATGTCTTGTGAGTAGTTCATTTTGTTCTTGAGGAGATGGGAGAAGTCATGTTGTTAGTAGTGGAATAGTGTTGAGAAAGATTCAATGGTTTGATATTTAAGTTGTGGTGTACTTCTTCTAGTGGTGTCATATGAACGTCGACTACATGACACTTCACCTATATGGGCCTAGGGGAATGCATTGTGTATTTGGCTACTAATCGTAGGGGTTGCCGGAGTGACAAAAACCTGAACCCCCGTTAGGAAACCATTGCACAAGGGATGTAAGGGTCTTAGAGTTTAAAGTTGTGGTTAGGTTTCTACCTTAATTACTTTCTTGTACTTACAGATGTTTGCAAACGGTATAATCACAAGTGTGTATTAGTCCTAGGAAGGTCAGTACATTAGCACAGGTTCTGTAGGGGTTCGTAGCATGGAAAACAAAAATTTTCTATCGCATACAAACAAACAAGCCAAGATCTATCTACTAGATTGTAGCAATGAGTCGATAGTGGAACTCACCCTCGAAGATTCCAAAGCGGTTAACGAGAGCAGATTCTCGTGGGTGATGTAGTCGTACTCTTTCCGAACTCAAGATCGCGTAGACGATCCTTCCGCCAGCGTTCCTCAGCGCTCCATGATCGGTCACGTTCGTACTGACGAAGACCTTCCTCTCCTTGTTCCAAAGCAGCGGAGGTTGTAGCACTCTCCTCGCGATTCCGTGACTGTGGCGTGGTACCGGAAGTAGAGGGGAAATCCCGCAGGGCTTCGCCTTAAGCCGGTGCGATTATGGTGGAGCTTATGAGAGAGGCTATTAGTGGTCTAGTAATTAGACACACCAATTAGAAGGCTCTAAACCAATTAGAAGGCTCTAAACCGAAATAGCTCTAAACCGGGGTTTAGGTCTAGGGTTTAGTTTAGAGGATAGGAACTTGTGTGTCCTAGGAGGGGAGCCCTGCCCCTCCTTATATAGGTGGGAGGGGGCTGGCGCCAGGGAGGAGTGGAGTCCCTCCCCAACTCGGCATTGAGTTGGCCGCCGGTTGGAGGAGGTCTCCCTCTCCAACTCGGTTTCCTTCTCCTCCTCTTTCCACTTTCCAAAACTTGCCGTTTGACTTTCAAACTAGCCGTTTGACTTTTCAATTTAGGATTTAAATAAACCCTTTATTTTGGACAGCGAGAACACTTAGTACATGATGCAATCATTCCAACTTACAATGACACATTCATGTACCTTCCCCTCCGAGTGCCGACATTCCGGACCTTCTAGAATGTTCCCGATGAAAACACCTAACCATTCCCCAACTCCGAAATGGGACTTTCCTTATATGAATCTTATTCTCGGACCATTCCGGATCTCCTCGTGATATCCGGATCCCATCCGAGACTCAACAACATTATCTCTTTCTCATAATACCATAACTACTCAAACAACGTCAATCCTTAAGTGTGTCTCCCTACGGTTCGTGAATTATGCGGACATGATCGAGACACTTCTAACAATAACCAATAGAGGAATCTGGAAATTCATATGGCTCACATATTTCTCGATTACTTTGCGATCGAATGAACCACTTACATATGATACCAATTTCCCTTTGTCTCACGATATGTTACTTATCCGAGGTTATGATCGCCGGTATCTCTCGCATACCTAGTTCAACCTCACATCGATAAGTACTCTTTTCTCGTTCCGTGATATGTGATCCCTTGTGACCAAGTCACATGCTTGCAAGCTAATTGGATGACATTTCACCGAGAGGGCCCGAGAATATCTATCCGTCATGTGGATGGACAAATCCACTCTTGATCCATGTGTTTCAACCAATACTTTCCTAACACTCAATGCCACCTTTATAGCCACCTGTACGGTGTGGTGTTTGATGACATCAAAGCATCCATCCAGTAAAGGTGATATGCATGATCTCATGGTCGAAGGAATTAGGTTACTATGTATCAGAAAGCATATAGCAATTGAACTATTGAAATGACTTGATCTTTATGCTACGCTTATCTATAGGAGTATGTCCATCACATCATTCTCCTAATGATATGACCCTGGTGTTTCGGGAAATGCAAATCCACGGACCGATTCCTTAAATCTTAGGTATTATGCTAAACTTGTAACTTAAATATCTTCCTTTATGATCTTATCATAAACTATTTATATTCTTGTTACAATGATTTTGCACTTCATCTTGAAAATCTTTCGAACTTTTCAAATATTTCACACTTCATCCTTATTAAGTAAATATTCACATATTCACTCAAATTTTCGGAGAAAGCATATGAAGTTGAAATCCATCGCTCTTGACTACACATAATGGAGTTCGTACAACAATATGCACAAGCTCCAATAAGCTAGTCATTCATTCCCTTTTGGCCTATGAACGAAGTTTTAATTATCTCTAGGAAAGTTTCACAAACGTCATTTGATCAAAAATCAAATGACTCCAAAATTCCATCCACATGGAGTTTCTTCATGTTTTCTTTCCAATATAATTTAAACGATGTCACTTCCTAAGTGATCTTTCAATCAATTTGTCTTTCGACAATTTTAGCACTAGTTTTATGGATGTGATTTCTCCAACGAGATTTGTGAATCATCCATCTTTTATGGATTACGGCAATTATTTGAACAACCCTTTTGTTCTCATAATACCTGATAAAACAAATCTTGAAGGCAAGCGTTGATGTTTAACGAGCAACAAAATAACCCTTTATTTGTTCTCGATGAACATCTTCACATATTCTTTTGCTAGTTACTTAGGCCATTGTAGTTCATGAATTGTGTTGTTTCGTATGACGATTCATACCAACAAATTCAGTATCAAATACTTAAGAACCACATTGTTTAATAAGCAAAGAATATAGCCATAACACGTATATCATCTATATACTTAAACTGAACAATTCTAGTCTTTTCTTTTCTGCCATATACTTATGAGATTCTCTTTCAGTATTTCCTTTTCTATTTGAAAGAATCTATCAACATCAATAGTGGAGTCATTCATATGACACATAATCCAAAGCGTGTATAATTAAATACAAATGTCTTTGGATTTGCACTTTGAAGTAGATCACCATCATCAAATGTTTGGTGTTCTTCCAAATTCCTTTCTTTAGTAATCTCTTGGTGTAGTAAACATTTTACCTACATCAAATATTCACCTTATCATGGAATCGTCCATGATCAAGCTACTTTTAGCTTATAACGGTGAATCACGAGTATAATGTTGCTCTCCAAAACCTTTTGGAAGATTAGGACAACTAGTGTCTCCAACCTTTTGCAAATTCTCATCAAAATATGAGAACATGAACTTTGCCATATTATACTCTATCATGTTGTAACCAAAACTTCGTTTCAGATATCACAATATCTTCCACACATCATGGTTTCTGAAACAACTCTTTCAGATCCTAGATAACCTTGATATTAAGACAATCTTTGAATATCAAGAATCATGGAGACAAACATGATACTTATATACTAACATTTGGAATTGTTACTCTTGATTTAATACCAATTTATTAAACTTCATGGAGTAACCTAACTAACGAAAGTTTGCAATAGGACTTTAAACTTTAGATTAACACTTCAAAACAATACGATACCAGTTAGAAAGTAACTAACCAGAATTCTATAGTTCTATCATCTCAATTATAACTAAGCGCAAGGTGGTAAACGGATGCCAATGACTACAACAACTATGCAAATTCACTTTGATTTAGTTTATGATAAATTGAGTTCTAATTAATAATTAAATTAATCTAGGTGAACTCCTCAAAACAATATCCCTCACATTGTTTTAGTGATCACCGAACCAAATCCACCACATCAAAACCGATCATCACGTGAGTTGATGTAGCTTCAATGGCGAACAATCAACATGTTCATCATATCTACTATATGACTCATGCTCGCCTTTCGGCAATCCGTGTTCTGAGGCCATGTCATACATGCTAGGCTCGTCAAGATCAAACCTTAGCTACCGTGATAAGCAAATCTGGCTTGCTTACGTTGTATTCACCAGCGGAATCAAAGACACCCGATCATCACGTGGTGCTTGAGCGACAAGCTTTGGCAGCGGTGCATACTAAGGGTGAACACTTTAGAACTTGAAATTTATGTGCATGAGGGATCATCTTATAATGCTACCGTCGCTCTACTAAGCAATACAAGATGCATAAAGGATTAACATCACATGCAATTCATAATATGTGATATGATATGGCCTTTCTTCTTTGTGCTTCCGATCTCCATCTTCAAGCACGAACATGATCTCCATCATCACCGGCATAGCATCAAGGTCAATGACGCTTCTTCATGGTTGTCGTCCACCAGCTTCAACTATTACAACTACTTTGAATAGACACGCAGGTCTTAATGAAATTAAAGACAACCATATGGCTCCTGCGTTGCCAACTTACAATAAGGAACATTGCATACATCAAATATAATCACAATCATGGCCATATCACATCATGCACACCCACCTGCAAAACAAAGTTAGACCTCTACTTTCTTTGCATATTTTACGTGGTTTGGGGCTTTCAATAAGTGTCGCTCTAACTTACGAACAAGAACCACAACATTGATACTAGCATTGTTGATTACCCATTGTAAATTGGATCTTTACTATGCTAGGAGAAAGCAGCACCCATAAAACCACTTATGCAATACAAGTTGCATGTCAAACGTGGAGCAAGTCTCATGAACGATGTCATGTAAGGTTAGCCCGGGCCGCTTCATCCCAACATACCGCAAGATGCAAAGTACAGAAGAAGAAATCGACAATAAAAGCATCAACGCCCACAATGACCATTGTGTTCTACTCGTCTGAGATCTACATATAGACACGGCTCGATACCACTTGTAGGGGTTCGTAGCATGGAAAACAAAATTTTCTATCGTGATACAAACAAACAAGCCAAGATCTATATACTAGATTGTAGCAATGAGTCGATAGTGGAACTCACCCTCGAAGATTCCAAAGCGGTTACGAGCGATTCTCGTGGGTGATGTAGTCGTACTCTTTCCGAACTCAAGATCGCGTAGACGATCCTTCCGGCGCCGCGTTCCCGCAGCGCTCCCGCAGTCGGTCACACGTTCGGTACTCGACGAAGACCTTCCTCTCCCTTGTTCCAGCAGTCAGCGGAGGTTGTAGCACTCTCCTCGCGATTCCCAAAGACAGTGGCGTGGTACCGAAGTAGAGGGAAATCCTGAGGCTTCGCCTTAAGCCGGTGAGAGTATTGTGGAGCTTATGAGAGAGTCTATTAGTGGTCTAGTAATTAGACACACCAATTAGAAGGCTCTAAACCAATTAGAAGGCTCTAAACCGAAATAGCTCTAAACCGGGGTTTAGGTCTAGGGTTTAGTTTAGAGGATAGGAACTTGTGTGTCCTAGGAGGAGCCCCCCTCCTTATATAGGTGGGAGGGGCTGGTGGCCAGGGGAGGAGTGGAGTCCTCCCCAACTCGGCATTGAGTTGGTCCCGGTTGGAGGAGGTCTCCTCTCCAACTCGGGTTCCCTCTTCTCCTCCTCTTTCTCCTTTCCAAAACTTGCCGTTTGACTTTCAAACTAGCCGTTTGACTTTCCAATTTATGATTTAAATAAACACTTTATTTTGGACAGCGAGAACACTTAGTACATGATGCAATCATTCCAACGTTCAATGACACATTCATGTACCCTTCCCCTTCCGGAGTGCGGACATTCCGGACCTTCTAGAATGTTCCCGATGAAAACACGGAACCATTCCCCAACTCGAAATGGGACTTTCCTTATATGAATCTTATTCTCCGGACCATTCCGGATCTCCTCGTGATATCCGGATCCCATCCGAGACTCAACAACATTCGGTCTCTTTCTCATAATACCATAACTACTCAAACAACGTCGAATCCTTAAGTGTGTCTCCCTACGGTTCGTGAATTATGCGGACATGATCGAGACACTTCTCCAACAATAACCAATAGAGGAATCTGGAAATTCATATGGCTCCACATATTTCTCGATTACTTTGCGATCGAATGAACCACTTACATATGATACCAATTTCCCTTTGTCTCACGATATGTTACTTATCCAAGGTTATGATCGGTATCTCTGCATACCTAGTTCAACCTCGTTCTTGATAAGTACTCTTTTCTCGTTCGTGATATGTGATCCCTTGTGACCAAGTCACATGCTTGCAAGCTAATTGGATGACATTTCACCGAGAGGGCCAGAGAATATCTATCCGTCATGTGGATGGACAAATCCACTCTTGATCCATGTGTTTCAACCAATACTTTCCGAACACTCAATGCCACCTTTATAGCCACCCTGTTACGGTGTGGTGTTTGATGACATCAAAGCATCCATCCAGTAAAGGTGATATGCATGATCTCATGGTCGAAGGAATTAGGTTACTATGTATCAGAAAGCATATAGCAATTGAACTATTGAAATGACTTGATCTTTATGCTACGCTTATCTATAGGAGTATGTCCATCACATCATTCTCCTAATGATATGACCTCATTGTTAATAACATCTCTATGTTCATGATCGAAACCATGATCATATATTAACCAACAAGCTAGTTTAACAAGAGGCTTTACTAGGGACTCTTTTATGTTTACAAATCACACAAGTATTAATGTTTCCTGTTAATACAATTATAGCATGGTATGTAAACATTTATCATAAATATGAAGATATGATAATAACCACTTTATTATTGCCTCTTGGGCATATCTCCAACAGTCTCCCACTTGCACTAGAGTCAATAATCTAGTTTCAAACCTTTGTGTATTCAACACCTATGGCTTTCCGGTGTTGTATGTACACCATTGCTAGTGGTCAACTGATCTCCGGATCTGACACTTCCAGGTCCGTGTGTTATTGCATGTCTTTGCGTCTCTACGCATCACTCATTCTCTAATGAGATGGCTTTGTATGATTTGGTCTTTCGGTGTGACCTTTAGTTCTTTGGGGTTAAAACATGTTGATAATATTGTCGCACAATATATCTTCATAGTATTATCCTGCTGTGAACTACACCTAGTTTGATAACAAACTACTTGACACAAATGCCCTCTTTTGCTGCTATAATAGCAGTCATATACTTAGCCTTTTGTTGTAGTATCTGTCACAATGTCTTAACTTTGGAACTTATCCAAATCCATTATGGAACTCACTTTCCATTATATTGTGCCACCCTTAGTTTAGATTGAGATGAACTTTAATTTGTACTTTGTGACAAAGCTAGTATCAATGTAGTACTTTTACAATGAACTAACCATCTATTTGTCACTTCTACAAATAATATACTCTTAGTTCTTCCAAAAGATCATAAGAGTATCCTTACTATTGTCCAATGATCATCTTACAAATCATTCTGGTATATGCTCACAACATTTAGAGCATAGGACATATCTGGATTTGTACATATCACAGTATGATTGATATAAACACTCTTTGTGATTTCATACATCAAGTATCAATCTATACTTGAATCTTTGTTTCACTTACCAAGTGCCAATACACTTGAATATATCATCAACATTGAACTCTTTCAATCCTTTCTGTGCAACAAGAACCTTTCTTGTAGTTTCTATATTGAATTCATTCAATATCTCGTCTATGTACTTCTGGCACAACCATATTTAGCGTCCATTGATGCCAAATATTTGGGTTTTGCCTAAGTCTTTCATCGGGATGAAATTCTTAATATGTGTTAATAAAAGATACATTATTTCCAATCAACAATATGTCTTCCACATAATGTATTAGAAACATGTCTCAGCGCTCCCACTTAATTTCTTGCAAATGCAAGCATCTTCATCGTCTCTAATGAACTTTTAAACTCTTTTAACAGTTTCATCACAGTGAAGATTCCAACTCCGCAATGCTCACTTCAACCATTGAAGTTTGCATATGCTTTTAGCATCCTTTGAATTAACAAAACCCTATGGACCGTGTTATGCACATGTCCTAGGTAACGATTCTATTAGAAGAACTTGTTTTGTTTATTCAACTACCATATAACAAAATTATATGTAGTGGTTGCTACATTAATCCGTCTAGACTAAATATCACTATGAAAGATCAAATCTTGTCATAGTCAACCTTTGAACATTGCTGTGAACTCTTTCTCAACATGTCGACTATAGATGTGAAACATCCATGTCTACTTCTTTATAGATCCAAACACAACTGTAAGGTCTTACACCTTTCTTGAGGGTCCTTCAAGTTCAAAACTTGATTTCTCGTGTATGGAACTATCACGGATTTTATGGCTTCAAGCCATTTGACGGAGTCAGGGCCCATCATCGCTTCTTTGCATGTAGTAGGTTCATTATTCTCAAATAATGATTCAACCCTCAAATCTTGGTATTTGATTGTTTATTCGACCTACTTGTTTCAATAGGAACTTGGATCTCCGTGACCACAACCTTTGAGGTACGTGAGCCATGAGTTTTGTTGCTGCCTCCTAACACTTTTGGTCTTTGCGCAACTCTGCACATATAGCTAAGGTTCCTTTAACCTTATCAAAGTTCTATCGTCCTCCCACTTAACTTTTCACGAAAAAATTCCTTCTCAAAGAAACTTGACGTTCTAAGCGACAAACACTTTTGTCTCCGGTGTTTATGGAGGAATACTTAACATTTATACAAAGACAGGTTCATCCGACTTTGGTTGCACACATCTTTCTTATGCATAGCATACCAATGTTTAAGAAAAGGACTACTTGGGTTTTATCCCAAACCATAACTTTATATGGTGTCATTTCAGCGGATTATGATGGAGCTCTTTTAGTGGAAAACGGTAATCTCTAAAGCTTTTAATCTTTAAAATATAATAGCAGTTTTATGAATTATACCTTCGATCTTACCATGTCAAACAAGGTTCAATTACATATCTCGAACGCTCCATACTCTTATGGTGTTTGGAAATGCAAATCCACCACCGATTCCTTAAATCTTAGGTATTATGCTAAACTTGTAACTTAAATATCTTCCTTTATGATCTTATCATAAACTATTTATATTCTTGTTACAATGATTTTGCACTTCATCTTGAAAATCTTTCGAACTTTTCAAATATTTCACACTTCATCCTTATTAAGTAAATATTCACATATTCACTCAAATTTTCGGAGAAAGCATATGAAGTTGAAATCCATCGCTCTTGACTACACATAATGGAGTTCGTACAACAATATGCACAAGCTCCAATAAGCTAGTCATTCATTCCCTTTTGGCCTATGAACGAAGTTTTAATTATCTCTAGGAAAGTTTCACAAACGTCATTTGATCAAAAATCAAATGACTCCAAAATTCCATCCACATGGAGTTTCTTCATGTTTTCTTTCCAATATAATTTAAACGGCGATGTCACTTCCTAAGTGATCTTTCAATCAATTTGTCTTTCGACAATTTTAGCACTAGTTTTATGGATGTGATTTCTCCAACGAGATTTGTGAATCATCCATCTTTTATGGATTACGGCAATTATTTGAACAACCCTTTTGTTCTCATAATACCTGATAAAACAAATCTTGAAGGCAAGCGTTGATGTTTAACGAGCAACAAAATAACCCTTTATTTGTTCTCGATGAACATCTTCACATATTCTTTTGCTAGTTACTTAGGCCATTGTAGTTCATGAATTGTGTTGTTTCGTATGACGATTCATACCAACAAATTCAGTATCAAATACTTAAGAACCACATTGTTTAATAAGCAAAGAATATAGCCATAACACGTATATCATCTATATACTTAAACTGAACAATTCTAGTCTTTTCTTTTCTGCCATATACTTATGAGATTCTCTTTCAGTATTTCCTTTTCTATTTGAAAGAATCTATCAACATCAATAGTGGAGTCATTCATATGACACATAATCCAAAGCGTGTATAATTAAATACAAATGTCTTTGGATTTGCACTTTGAAGTAGATCACCATCATCAAATGTTTGGTGTTCTTCCAAATTCCTTTCTTTAGTAATCTCTTGGTGTAGTAAACATTTTACCTACATCAAATATTCACCTTATCATGGAATCGTCCATGATCAAGCTACTTTTAGCTTATAACGGTGAATCACGAGTATAATGTTGCTCTCCAAAACCTTTTGGAAGATTAGGACAACTAGTGTCTCCAACCTTTTGCAAATTCTCATCAAAATATGAGAACATGAACTTTGCCATATTATACTCTATCATGTTGTAACCAAAACTTCGTTTCAGATATCACAATATCTTCCACACATCATGGTTTCTGAAACAACTCTTTCAGATCCTAGATAACCTTGATATTAAGACAATCTTTGAATATCAAGAATCATGGAGACAAACATGATACTTATATACTAACATTTGGAATTGTTACTCTTGATTTAATACCAATTTATTAAACTTCATGGAGTAACCGGAACTAACTGAAAGTTTGCAATAGGACTTTAAACTTTAGATTAACACTTCAAAACAATACGATACCAGTTCGTAAAGTAACTAACCAGAATTCTATAGTTCTATCATCTCAATTATAACTAAGCGCAAGGTGGTAAACGGATGCCAATGACTACAACAACTATGCAAATTCACTTTGATTTAGTTTATGATAAATTGAGTTCTAATTAATAATTAAATTAATCTAGGTGAACTCCCACTCAAAACAATATCCCTCACATTGTTTTAGTGATCACACGAACCAAATCCACCACATCAAAACCGATCATCACGTGAGTTGATGTAGCTTCAATGGCGAACAATCAACATGTTCATCATATCTACTATATGACTCATGCTCTGCCTTTCGGCAATCCGTGTTCCCTGAGGCCATGTGTACATGCTAGGCTCGTCAAGATCAAACCTTAGCTACCGCATAAGCAAATCTGGCTTGCTTACGTTGTATTCACCATGGAATCAAAGACACCCGATCATCACGTGGTGCTTGAGCGACAAGCTTTGGCAACGGTGCATACTAAGGGTGAACACTTTAGAACTTGAAATTTATGTGCATGAGGGATCATCTTATAATGCTACCTGCCTACTAAGCAATACAAGATGCATAAAGGATTAACATCACATGCAATTCATAATATGTGATATGATATGGCCTTTCTTCTTTGTGCTTCCGATCTCCATCTTCAAGCACCGAACATGATCTCCATCATCACCGGCATAGCATCAAGGTCAATGACGCTTCTTCATGGTTGTCGCCCACCAGCTTCAACTATTACAACTATTTTGAATGAACCGCAGTCTTAACGAAATTAAAGACAACCATATGGCTCCTGCGGTTGCCAACTTACAATAAGGAACATTGCATACATCAAATATAATCACAATCATGGCCATATCACATCATCTTGCACCCCTGCAAAACAAAGTTAGACGCCTCTACTTTCTTTGCATATTTTACGTGGTTTGGGGCTTTCAATAAGTGTCGTTCTAACTTACGAACAAGAACCACAACATTGATACTAGCATTGTTGATTACCCGTTGTAAATTGGATCTTTACTATGCTAGGAGAAACAGCACCCATAAAGCCACTTATGCAATACAAGTTGCATGTCAAGCGTGGAGCAAGTCTCATGAACGATGTCATGTAAGGTTAGCGGCCGCTTCATCCCAACATACCGCAAGATGCAAAGTACACAAGAAGTAATCGACAATAAAAGCATCAACGCCCACAATGACCATTGTGTTCTACTCGTGCAACAGATCTACATATAGACACGGCTCGATACCCTTTGTAGGGGTTCGTAGCATGGAAAACAAAATTTTCTATCGCATACAAACAAACAAGCCAAGATCTATCTACTAGATTGTAGCAATGAGTCGATAGTGGAACTCACCTCGAAGATTCCAAAGCGGTTAACGAGCGATTCTCGTGGGTGATGTAGTCGTACTCTTTCCGAACTCAAGATCGCGTGAGACGATCCTTCGGCGCCAGCGTTCCTTAGCGCTCCATGATCGGTCACACGTTAAATTTTCGAAGACCTTCCTCTCCTTGTTCCAGTGAGCGGCGGAGGTTGTAGCACTCTCGCGATTCCTAAGGCAACTGGCGTGGTACCTGGAAGTAGAGGGAAATCCGCAGGCTTCGCCTTAAGCAGTGCGATTATGGTGGAGCTTATGAGAGAGGCTATTAGTGGTCTAGTAATTAGACACACCAATTAGAAGGCTCTAAACAGAAATAGCTCTAAACAGGGGTTTAGGTCTAGGGTTTAGTTTAGAGGATAGGAACTTGTGTGTCTAGGAGGAGCCCCGCCTCCTTATATAGGTGGGAGGGCTGGCGCGGCCAGGGAGGGAGTGGAGTCCCTCCCCAACTCGGCATTGAGTTGGCGCGGTTGGAGGAGGTCTCCCTCCAACTCGGTTTCCCTCTTCTCCTCCTCTTTCCACTTTCCAAAACTTGCCGTTTGACTTTCAAACTAGCCGTTTGACTTTTCAATTTAGGATTTAAATAAACCCTTTATTTTGGACAGCGAGAACACTTAGTACATGATGCAATCATTCCAACTTACAATGACACATTCATGTACCCTTCCCCTCGGTCTTGGACATTCCGGGACCTTCTAGAATGTTCGATGAAAACACGGAACCATTCCCCAACTCCGAAACGGGACTTTCCTTATATGAATCTTATTCTCCGGACCATTCCGGATCTCCTCGTGATATCCCGGATCCCATCCGAGACTCCGAACAACATTCGGTCTCTTTCTCATAATACCATAACTACTCAAACAACGTCGAATCCTTAAGTGTGTCTCCCTACGGTTAAGTGAATTATGCGGACATGATCGAGACACTTCTCCTAACAATAACCAATAGAGGAATCTGAAATTCATATGGCTCCCACATATTTCTACGATTACTTTGCGATCGAATGAACCACTTACATATGATACCAATTTCCCTTTGTCTCACGATATGTTACTTATCCGAGGTTATGATCGTCGGTATCTCTGCATACCTAGTTCAACCTCGTTACTGATAAGTACTCTTTTCTCGTTCCCGTGATATGTGATCCCTTGTGACCAAGTCACATGCTTGCAAGCTAATTGGATGACATTTCACCGAGAGGGCCCAGAGAATATCTATCCGTCATGTGGATGGACAAATCCCACTCTTGATCCATGTGTTTCAACCAATACTTTCCGAACACTCAATGCCACCTTTATAGCCACCCTGTTACGGTGTGGTGTTTGATGACATCAAAGCATCCATCCAGTAAAGGTGATATGCATGATCTCATGGTCGAAGGAATTAGGTTACTATGTATCAGAAAGCATATAGCAATTGAACTATTGAAATGACTTGATCTTTATGCTACGCTTATCTATAGGAGTATGTCCATCACATCATTCTCCTAATGATATGACCCTGTTGTTAATAACATCTCTATGTTCATGATCAGGAAACCATGATCATATATTAACCAACAAGCTAGTTTAACAAGAGGCTTTACTAGGGACTCTTTTATGTTTACAAATCACACAAGTATTAATGTTTCCTGTTAATACAATTATAGCATGGTATGTAAACATTTATCATAAATATGAAGATATGATAATAACCACTTTATTATTGCCTCTTGGGCATATCTCCAACAGGTTCACCCACACAACACTTAGCAAGCTAAAGAAGATTAATCAACTATATGAAGCGAAAGCACTTGACAGTCTTCCCATGTGTCCTCGAGAATGTTTGGTCATCTTAAGTAATACAACCGGCTTGTTCTTTGCTGCATAAAGGATTTGGCCACTTGCTGCATTTATTTCTACTGTCTTTTATTTACTCGTACTTTGTTTACTTGCTTTATCAAAAACCCCTAAAAATCCGTTTGCTAAGTATTTGCAGAGAATTCCTGATCCATACCACTAGCCAGCACCTTCTGCTCCTCGTTGGGTTCGACACTCTTACTTATCGAAAATACTGCGATACACCCCCTATACTTGTGGGTCATCAGCGAGTCAAAACCGTCATGCTCGCTCTCTTCGAGATCGGGAGAGAGCCTCGTTCTCAAGAGCGGCATTGCGCCCACGCTTTCCTCGAAGTATCTTGGGGTCGATGGCGACCCAGTCATGCGGGGTGGAGTCAGAGTCGCACGGAATGCTGACGTGGTGCTCCCTATGTTGCCACTCCATGCACCGAACCCTTGGCCTATCGCATGGTTCACCGCTGCCAGTGTAGCCTTCTTCTTCTCCTTGTGGTGCCCCATGTTGCGTCCGTCTGTGCCGAACTTCTGCCGCATGTAGACACCCTCCCACTCCAAATCCGGCTTGACCTTCGGCGCGAGCTTCTTGGGAGGCTTCTTGAAAGTTTCATGCAGCCCCTTGTTGATCCCCTTCGCCTTCGGTACCTTCGGCGCCATGGTGGCGACGCCGTGGCTAGGCGTGCGGAGATGGCGGATCTGAGGAGAGGGACGAAAAACTAGAGTGGTACGACAAGAGAAATAAATTGAGGTAATAGAAGAGAGTCGAAGGGGGGACTGGGGGGTTGGCCAGGTGGCGTTCCTCGGACCGGCGGCGGTCCGGTTGGCCCGGGTGAACACAATGTCGATGGCGCTGCTCCTTGGCGATGGGGATCTGCGGTGGCGGCGGATCCACTGGTGGACGGAGGCGTAGAGACTACTGCTCGGGTTGGCGGGTTAGTGACACCCTTGCTGCAGTGTGCCAACGGGTCTTTACGGGTCCTTTTGGGCTCGGCCAGGCCAGGGAGGGTCTGGTTTGCCCATGTTGCTGCATCCGGTCGGCTATCGCCCTCCGGCGGTGGAGGTAGTTTCCTCCCGCGTGTTACTGTACTGTCGACCCCCGCAAAAGTTCCTTCTTTTTGGTCATATCGGCCTCGCAGCGTGGGTCACGGTGAGACGGCGGGGGTGACTGCAAGACCGTGGTGGCGTGTGTAGGTGGGCGGTGAGTTGGTTGGAGCCGTATGGAGCGTCCGGGAGCGTGGTTTCTTGAGAGATCGGAAGAAATCCTTGTCGTCCAGACACCGACGCGGTGACGCCCGCAGGTGTCGCCGGCCTTCCTGAAGGGCGTCGGGAGTATCTCTTTCCCACCCCCGTTGTGTACCGGGGAAACCCTAGGACCAGTCCGGGCAGCAGCGTCGTTGTCGTTGCTTTCCTTCTTGGAGGTGCTGCTTGGTACGCGACGCTTCAGAGTGCTTGGAGCGTGGTGGATCTCTCCGGAGGGCGCAGCGGTTGCGGGTCATCCTCGTCTTCGTCGAGCCACTGTTGTCGTCCTTGTTTTTTCTTCTTGTTTTTTTTCCTTTTTCTTTGTCTTTTTTTTTAGGGCGTTGTGCTGTCTGGCCCAGTAGCGGTCTCAAAGAGTTGCTATATTTATATAGCTGGGAAAAAACCTTATTCGAGGAGATAGACGATCCAGGCGAAGCATATGTTCTGTCTGGCGTGTACACCCCGTGGCTCGGCATAGGTCGGGGCCTATTAAACCGCGACGGACAGAACGTGACTTTGAAGGATGCGGCTGGACACTTATTTCTGTCCGGCACGTTCAATAGACGCTTGGGAAATCTTTTGGCAGCCCGACTAGAGATGCACTATCCAAAACAAATCTCACAACACATCATCGTGTCCGTGTGTGAGAGACCGTCCAAATAAAGCTCACTGACGAACCGAGGAGCACGTGAGGCCGAGCTCCAAGTTGACCTCCAACAACCTGTCTCCACTCTCCCGTGAACCCTCCTCTCCTTTCTTCTTGTCTTTTCCTATCTTTTTTAAAGTTTTAAATAGCCGGCTATTTTATTTAGCCGTAGCTTTTTAAGCTATGGCGGGCTATTCCATTTTAACGTATTTTTAAAAATAGAACAAATTTTAGTCAAATCTTTTAAAAAGATGGAAAAAACTATGATTCAAACAAGATTCAAGCTACAAGTCATGCAACTATTCAACACAAATAAGTATTCAACCAATTAACTCACAAGTTTTATTGAATAGGATTCAACATAAATTCAAAAAAGGAAACAAAAAGGAGAAAATTTCAAAGAGCAGATATTTAGCGGCTAAATTAGAGACTAATTTAGGGCTAAATCAGCCTATTAGCGGCTATTCTCCGTTTAGCCTATGAAGGGCATAGACGTAGCGGGAGGCTTCTCAAAAGGCTATAACCGGCTATTTAAAACTTTGATCTTTCTTCTACCTTTGTACGGCAAGTCGTGAACGTTTCACGATCTCATCGGGTCGTAGCTTTTCCTTGTGCCCGTTCCTGCTCAATTTGTCCCGGAAAGAAGGGCACCGTGGAAGATGACCACGCAACCAAACCCTCCGGGTTACACTGACCGAGGGGGCGCTGGTGCTGCACCCGTAGACTGTAGCGTTCGTAGTGTCCATAGTGCGGGGGCGTCCATGAGCACCGTGACGTGCAGGGCACAACACAAAGCAGAAATAGTTAACACGCGACGCGCCCTACCAACCGGCTTTCGACGCCGTGGTCCAAGCCGCCGGCTAACGGACTGAAGCTGCGTTTCGAAACTCACGATGTTAGCATTCATGGCTAAAGGGCTATCGCCGGGGTAGCGACCGTAGCTCTCACGACGGTACTCCGGCGAGCGTAGACGACAACCGATCGACGGCGTTCCTCAAGAAGAACTCGATTCTTTGATAATGGAAATTCTAGCTAGCTGATGCTACCGGCCACGCATGCAGATTATGGCAACCCGATCGGGCAACAAAGTTAACAAGGACGAAAGAACCATAGAGCTTCAAGTAGCAACTCACAGTGGTGGTGATGGTAATCCAGCGAGCAGATACGGCGACTACTCCGACGACAACGACGGAGAAGAAGAGGAAGGTCGCGCTCGTTCTGGACAACGCCGCCAAGAGCTTGCTGGAGCGCTGGCCGTCCACCGCCCCAGCTGATGGTGCTACCGCCATCGCCACAGCAACCGGCCTTCGCCAATCGCCGGTGAAGTGACCTTTATTGGTTAAGGTTCAGGTATACGGGCGTTTAGTTGCTGCTCGAAGAGCAGACTAGTACTAGCAGGAGCTCTTCTGTTATGTTCTGACGTTCCCAGTACCACAGAGGGACGGCGACCCCAAAATTTATGACGCCTCGACAGGCAAAGCGCAGCAGGCGCCACTGAATAAACGTCAACGGCTTTCCACGAGAGACAGATGAAAGAAGGGATTCTTCGCTTTCAGATTTTTAAAAATTTCAAAATCTCACGCTTCCATGTCTCCAAAAATTATGGCGCTAACTTTATACATGGATATACGCAGGAGGAGTGTACGCGGAAAAATCCCGTTAAAAATACATTATATTTTTTGGAAATACAAAAAAGACAAATTTCTAACGTGTTTGTAACGGGATTTTTTTGTGTACACTTCGTCCTGTTTATATCTATCTATATATTTAATACCATAATTTTTGGAGACCTAAAAGTATGAGGTTTTAAAATTTTCAAAAATCTGAAAGTGAAGGGAGCACAGATGCCCATGTGCCAAAGACACCTTTCCAAAAATATGAAAGTAATTATAAATATTAAACAAGACTGTTGGAATTTTGTGGTGTGTTGGGTTGTTGGCCCGTAAGATAAATTCTAAAATATCATTTGGCTCATTTAATGCATGGCAGCATATGGCTGTGCTAGTGAAACTAAAATTTAGTCCCGTATTGCTAGTTGAGTGAGAGTTGTAAAAGGAATATACCCAAGAGATAATAATAAAATGATTATTTTCTTATTCCATAACATGTGACTATGTCACAAGAATGTTTTATCACGTAACAAGTAAAGAGTACTTGTCGATTACAAGATCGAACTAGGGTATGGTAGATACTTGTGATCGGATCTCGGGCAAGTAACATATCGCGAGACAAAAAGAATTGGGTATGACGTTGATGGTTCCCACGATCACAAGAGTTATCGTTGAATGTGCAGGAGTCAGTACGAATCTCCAGGTCCCATTTTTTATTATTGATAAGAGAGATGTCTTTATCATGTCTGCATTATTCGCGAACCGTGTGGTGATACACTTAAGATACTCCGACACTAAGTGGTAGATAAAACATATTCGGAAATAATTTTATTAGAGCTAAAATTGTTTCGATGATCATCGGAAGTGTTTCTGGTCAAATTGCTAGAAATGGTTTCAGATATGATATCGAAACAATGCAAGGGGTTTTACGCAAATGTTTGTTAATTAAAGTAATTAAAAAATTCTGAACAAAATAAATAAAAGAGTTTTATTTAAAAAGAAAAATACATTTATACTAGTGGGTGATAAATGCATGTGAGTGGAAGTGGAGTTTATGTGAGTGAAAAGTTCACCACATGAATGAGGGAGAGGTGGGGGCACCCTCCAATGGCCGGAGGCCATGCCCCCTTGGGCTGCCCCCTCCCCTACAAAAGGAGGCCTCCTCCTCCTCACCATTTTCACCACCTCCTCGTGAAGGTTTTTTTCCCTCTAGCATTTTCCCATGGTTTTGGATTAGAGAAGTACATGTTCTGTTGGATTCTTTGGAGTAAGGTTTATCTACTCTTTCCGCTGCTCTGCTGGAGTGGAGGCGTGAAGGTTATCTAGAGCTGGTCGTGTGCCAGAGGACGGATACAGTGCTGGGCTGCGGCATTTTTCAACTCGATCTTGAGATTGGCAAGTGAGATCGACTACATCACCAATGAAATTAGTTTTCGTAAAAGCTTTCGTCTTTAAGGGTAAATTATTCTGGTTACCCTCTTAATTGTTACTAGCATCTACTAGATTAGATCTTGATGTAATTGGCGTTTTTATTATAGGATTTTTTTTAGTTTTCTATGTTGTGAACCCAACAGTGGTATTAGAGACATATCTATGCGTAGATGTTCTATATGAGTAGAACACATATGGTTGTGTGCATTGATGATCATGTTATTGCAACTTTTTATATATATTAGATCTTAGTGGCATAGTGGGATGAAGTTATGCAAAGAAGCGAAAGATGCATTAAAGTTGCAAATGAAGTCCAAGAACACATTAAAGCTGTTGGTGACATCTCTCTGGAGCTAGTTGACGGTTTCACGCTCATTCTTAAAGATGTTTTTTATGTTCCTTCATTACACAGAAACTTGATTAGTATTTCATGTTTGGACAAAGATTATCATGAATGTCATTTTGGACATGGCAAGTGTGACATATAGTTTAATAATGCTTGTGTGGGTGTTGCCTTTCTTCACAATGAGCTTTATTTGTTATCCCTACGTAAAAAAGTGTATTCTATATGTAATGTGAATAAATATGTTTCCGCGTCAGAGAAAGATCAAAAGAAAAGAAAGAAAACTCATGATCATCGTCGAAATTATGGCATTGTCGTTTAAGCCATATTTCGAGGGGCAGAATACAAAGACTAGTTAAAAAATGAAATTCTTCCTCCATTAGGGTTGTAAAACATAGAGCAATGCATAGATTGCGTTAAATAAAAGTATGTAAAGCAAATTAAAAAAGGTGCAAAACGAAGCACATGAACACTAGAAATAAGCGACACAGATATTTATGGACCGTTTCCTGTGAAAAGTGTGGATGACTATGACTCGTTCATAACATTCACAGATGATACTCTCGTTTTGGTTATATTAATCCAATTAAAGAAAGATTAGAAGTATTAGATAAATTTAAAATATTTAAAGCTGAAGTCAAAAAATCAGCATGATAAAAGAATTAAGATAGTGAGATCTTACCATGGGGGAGTACTATGGCCGACACACCCCTTTTGGCCAAGTCCCTGGACCTTTTGCAAGGTTCTTACAGGAGAATGGCATAGTGGTCCAGTATTCAATGTCGGGCGAGCCTCAGCAAAATGGAGTAGTTGAAAGGCGTCACCGTACACTTATGATGAGTTACTCCACCTTGCCATTGGGATTGTGGATGGATGCGCTAAAAACCGCCACTCACATTCTCAATAGAGTACCAAGCAAGTCGATACCCAAAACACCGTACGAGCTGTGGATAAGAAGAGTACCATCCCTACACCACCTACGAGTGTGGGGAAGCCCTGTTGAGGCCAAAGTGTTTAATCCAAATATTGCGAAGCTAGATTCCAAAACAGTCAGTAGCCACTTCATTGGCCATCCTGAATGATCAAAAGGTCTCCGTTTCTACTATCCATACAGATACACAAAGTTTGTAGAAACAAGACATGCGGTCTTCTTAGAGGATGAAATGATGAAGGGAAGCATGGTAGCTCGGAAAATTGATCTTGAGGAGAAGAGGGTGTATTCTCCTAATCCGATGACTCGGGAGCTATTTTCACTACCTATTGTTCCTGCACTGACAATCCCTAAGGTTGTGGTGCAAGCACCTGTTGCAACTCCACCCATGGCAACAATGAGTGAAGATACAGATCCTGTCTGTCAGGAGCCAATTGAACCCATTGTTGCGCATAAGAGGGAGTAGCAACAACCACCTTTAGAAGATGTGGCACAAGTTAAGGCACAGAATGTGCCAGTGAATGAGGCCCCTAGAAGGTCTCAAAGAGTTAAAAAATCATCTTTTTCTACTAATTATAAATTTTATAATACAGAAAAAGTTCATATGGAGGGTGATCCCACTTCATCTGAAGAAGCCATGAGAAGCCCTCACTCATCGAAGTGGCTGGAGGCCATGGAAGACAGGATGAAATCGATGAGTTCCAACGATGTTTGGGACTTAGAAGAAATTCCTAAAAAAGCCAAAATAGTAGGCTATAAATGGTTCCACAAAACTAAATATGACTATAGTAGGAATATAGAAAAGTATAAAGAACGACTTGTGGAAAAAGGATTTACACAAAGAGAAAGGATAGATTACAATGAGCCATTTTCTTCAATCTCATGTAAGGATTCTTTCAGAATTATAATAGCATTAGTGGCACATTTTGATTTAGAGCTACATCAGATAGATGTAAAGATGACATTTCTAAACGGGGATTTAGAAAAAAGTGTTTACATGAAACAACTCAAGGGTTTTATTATGGAAGGCAAAGAAAATATGGGATGCCGCCTAAATAAATCCATTTATGGATTAAAGCAAGCATCTAGACAGTGGTATCTAAAGTTTAGTGAAACAATTAAGAGATTTGGGTTCAATGAGAATGTTAAGGACAACTGCGTTTATGTAAAGTTTAAAAGTGGGAAATATATTTTCCTAATTATGTATGTGGATGATATCTTACTTGCTAGCAGTGATTTCAGTCTGCTACTAAAAACAAAGTTCTTGTCCTCAAATTTTGATATGAAATACCTCGGTGAAGCATCATATGTTTTGGGCATACAAGTTCACCGAGGTAGAAAAAATGGGGTTCTATGGTTATCGCAAAAGGCTTATTTAGAAAAGGTCCTAAAGAAATATAATTTACATGCCAGTAATGCCACACCTGCTCCTATAGTTAAAGGCGACAGTTTTGGGAAATTTCAATGTTTCAAGAACCAATACGAGCTCGATCAAATGAAAGCGGTACCATATGCTTCGTCTGTTGGAATCCTACAGTATGCACACATGTGCACTCGTCCTGGCTTAGCTTTTATCACCGGGGTACTCGGTGGATATCAAGATAATCTAGGCATAAAGCACTAGAAGATGGTAAAGAAAGCATTGTGTTATGCGCAAGGAACAAAGGACCTCATGCTAACATATAGACGATTTGATTTCCTAGAGATTATAGGGTATTCAGATACAGATTTTGCGGGAGACAGAGATGATAGAAAATACACGCCAGGATATGTATTCACTCTCGTGGGTGAGGCTATTTCGTGGAGAAGCTCCAAATAGTCAATAGTTGCATCATCCATGATGTATGCAGAATTTATAGCATGTTATGAGGTCACGTGCAGGAATATGGTTAAAGAAATGTATACCCGACGTGAAAGTGGTAGATTGCATTAATTAACCACTAAAGATGTACTGCGATAATCAGCCAACAATATTATATACTCACAACAATATGTCGAGTAATAAAGTATTATGTTCTGAAAGATAAAATCCAGGATCACACTATAAGTCTCGAGCATATAAAGACAAAGGATATGCTTGCGGATACGCTTACGAAAGGCTTACCACCCAATGTATTCAGAGAACACTTAGCCAACATGGGTTTACAGGAAAGTCTAGGATTACTTGATCATGAAAGGCCCGAAAAGGAACAAAATTTGTTTCAAAACAGAGATATATGTTGTAGTTGTTTGATTCTATCGACAATTGAGCTGTGAAGATCAAACATGCTCTACGTACTAATCGGTGATGAAACGAATAAGGTAAAAAGTATATAGTTAAAAGTATATGATGAGATCAAGGAGGAGAATGTTAGATTGATCTCCTCCCGAGTGGGCCCATCAGGCCCTTGATCCGCATCCTGATCGGGGACGCCCAACGCTGGTTGGCGGGTCCCTATTCACACTGCGCTATAAAAAGAGGTGGGGACCGGCGGCTCGCGTTACGAGGTTCGCCGCTAGCCGCACACGCCACCAACAAACACTATCCGATCTAAGGGAGCACAGGAGTGACGGGAAGCACCGTCGCCGCCCAGACGAACCTGCACTTCGCGTCGCTGCCTTAGCACAGATCTGGCCGGCCAATGGCTCGAGCTCATCAAGCCAAGGAGAAGGTACTCATGTCCCCTCTCCCATCTCTCTATCTCTCTCGGTGTACTCATGAAGTATGAACACACACAGAGGTCACCCGGCTATATATGCACCTAGATGATTCTATGATTCTATCACAAAGATGTACACAGCCAAAAGGGAAAAAACATGGCACCTGCCATACCAGTACTGGAGCTCCAAGGTGAAAACTCTTGGCCAGACCTTCCTTGATCGTACCTGGCCTGGCAGTGGCAATGTTTTTGCATCGTTAAGTCATTTCATGAAATTGCTCAGGAATATATTTCATGGTAAAAACTTGATTTAGTGTTTGACTGGATCTAGCGATGATGACATATATCGTTGCCATTTTGGCTTTGCTTTTGGAGAACTTTCTCGGCGGCCGTCTGTTGCCAGGGTGTTGCTGTTGCATTTCATTAGCTTCCGAGAGATGCTCCTTTGCGTGGCACTACCATGGAGCAGGTCATACGTTCACTGCTTGTGGCACGCGAAATTTAGTGTCTATTCTCTGGCTCTCTGCAGAGCAAGGACGTTTACCAAACTGACCTACTCCTCTTCCCTTGCTTTGGTGTGATGGAACTAACTGTTTCCAGACGCGAGGCACACCAAGCAAACTGAAGAAACCATGCATCACAGTACTGACAAGTGACGAGGAAATACAGACAGAGGATTGTAGGAGTAGGCAGTAGGCTGCTAAGTGGTGGCAGGTAAACAACTGCCGAGCCGCCAGTACCCACACGGCAACCTTTTGACAAGATGCACCTGATGGATTATAAAGAATCATCCAGGATTTTACGAGTTAGTATGATTAACGGCTTTCTGGCCATCGGCAACGACCAACAAAATCTTTCGCTTTGTTAGGTGACCACGTTGAATTTCATACACAGGCATGGCGGTGATCTTTCAGTCCATATGACTCGTGCTCTGGGCCAACAGAAGAAGAAACGGAGGAAGCCATCTGCCTGAACCCCGCGGCCGTGTACAAAATTGGGTTGATGTCTCCCGTCTTGGCTCATTCTGCACACTCCAAACCACAACCAAAACTCTCCCCATCTGCCTCCACCCCCTCCCCGTCTCCCCTCCGGATGGCGCCGCAGGTACGATCCCAGTGGATTTCCTGCAGCTTCAAAACTCTCTCGCCATAGACAATCTCTTGAATGCTTTCTAATTGCTGGGTTCTTTGCATGATTGGCAGCAGAAGGTGGTCTTGAAGGTTTCTTCTATGAGCGACGAGAGGGTGAAGCAGAAGGCGATGGAAACTGTTGCCGATATCTATGGTGATCGAAGTGCTACTTTTAGTGTTTTTTTTTAGTTTTTATATCTTGATCTGTTTCGCTTATCGCTTGCTATCTTGGTTAAGTTGTAGTAGCAGCATTCAAGGTTGAGTCAGTCTCCTGACTTGATCATGGTCTGAAACAACAGGTATTGATTCGATAGCCGCCGATCTGAAAGATCAGAAGATGACGGTGATAGGTGATATGGACACCGTCACGATCGCCAAGAGGTTGCGGAAGTTCGGGCGGATCGATATCATCTCTGTTGGGCCGGCCAAAGAAGAGAAGAAGGATGACAAGAAAGGGGAAAAGAAGTGATCAAATCAGGAACCTCTCTAGCTTCTACAGAGTATCTTCAGTGCCATGGATGTCTGTCTCTTCTTCTCAACTTTCCGTTTGCTTTACAGTTGTATTCTAGGTATCTCCACCTGTATTAGTAGGTAGTAAAGTAGTATTCAAGATAATCGTAGGTGATTCCTTCCCTGTATGATTGTTCGGATCTCTAACTTGGCTCAGTTTTTCGTCAATAGAACTGCTCCCAAATTTGTGTGAAATGTAGAGACAGAGACATAATTTTCTGAAAGCACAGGAGCACTCCACTTTTCTGAATAGAATCTTGTGTACAAACTTGGCAATATGATTCGTCAACTATATCATCCAAACGAAAGATTTCTCAGCGTCCTCAATACAACCAAGGTTCATGGAAAAATGACAGAAGGAAAGAAACTTGGAAGTTTCAAACAGAGGCGACGATGCCATTCGTTGCTTCCCAATGAATTTCATGAATTCTATCAACTGGCAGGGGTCGCAAAGTCACTCCTCTTTCAAAGGGTCCACGACGTGGCCGAGGAACAAAACTTGGCCCTTGCCATACTCAACGATGGCGAACAGGAAGGGGTGGTCCGCCACGAAGCTCATGGGCGGCGGCGGCGGCGTGCTCGGACCGCCATAGGTTGGGCTCACACACGTGTACGCCGCTCCGAACGCCGTCGTGCCCTCCTCGTCCACCTCCACGGCGCACATCTGCTCGACGGACGACACGTAGAGCCCTTCGGGGGGCATGTTCGACACCGTCCCGGACAGGTCCGCTGCGAACGGTTCGAACGGCGTGGTGACCCCGAGGCCCCGCAGCGCGCCCTCGGCGTTGAACCGGGAGGAGAACTTGAACTTGGGGATCCTGCACGGGCTGACCATCTGCTCGCGCCGCGGAGCGCAGCGCATGACGAAGTCCGGCTCGGAGACGGCGAGTCGCAGGAGGTCGCCGAGCCCGTCGCGCCTGTGCGGGAGGAAGATGAGCATGGAGAAGAAGGGCGCCTTCGGGTGGAGCTTGCCATCGCGGCCCACCATCTTGTAGAAGCACTGGAGGACCTTGAAGCCGAGCTTGTCGAAGCTGGCGGCGTACTGCACTCCGGGGTCGGAGAGGAACGGCGCCCACACGGACGTGCCGTCGAGGCGGTAGAATTTGCGGCGGACGGTGTCCGACGGGTCGAACCGCCGCGCCCACGTCGCCTTGAAGTGCATGGCGTTGGCGAGGACGACCTTGGGGTCGCCTTCGAACGTGCCTGGGGAGACGAGGTTGCGTAGGCGCCCTCGCGTGGTCTCCGCGATGAAAGCGTTCATCTCGGCTGCCGCTGCCTCCGGCTGATCCATGGAATTAAAATTAGTTTCTCAGTCACGTACTCGCGTTATCGATTATTGATTTGTTTGTTCATGATTACTTAAAAATTGATTGGTAATTTAGGAGTACTATAAACTACCTGATTCTGAAAGTCCAAGGATCTTGCGAAGGCCCCGTGGGCGGCGGAAGCGGTGGACACGAACTCCGGCCTCAGCGACAGAGATCTGTCCGCAAAGATGCCGGCGGCGAATGTGAGCTGCGGCCACGCTCGCATCTCGGCGATTAGACCGGCGCTGGCTGCCTTGAGGAGGTGGACTTCCTGGGAGCCCAAGAAGGTCAGCAGCTCGCGCAGTGTCTCACCGTTCGTGCCGGCGGCGAGCAGAGCTAGCGCGGCCCGCAGGGAAAGGGGCGAGAAGATGAAATTGGACTGCCTGGCGATGGCGTCCGTGCCGGCGACCAAAGCGACCTGTAAGCATTGGTCCATACCGGCCGAGGGATTACTATTGCTACTGTTCTTGATTTTTAGGCACACCAGCGCACGAAGTACCGTCGAGGCGTCGATCAAATTGAATCTGGGGGCGAAAGCTTTCGGGGAAAAAAGAGGAGAACGAGGAAGCCCTCGGCCAGTATTTATAGACGGGAGGGAGGGCGAGGGCGCGAGGCCAATGCGTGCAGCGTGCACCGCCTGTCCGCTTCAGAGTATGATCCGGTCATCCGAGGATCAGTTTACGGAGACCGGACGGGCTTGATCAGATTCGGCTGAATATTTCCTTTTCTTCTTTCAATCTTTTTTTCCAAAAAAACACTGATATATTGATAATCATTAACTGATGTATAAAAAAGTTTACAGAGTAATTAGAAAAGGGTAATCTACGTTTAGACTGGTCTGAAAGTCGCAAAACTCGGCGGACTGATGTGGGATGTTGGATCGCAATGAATGGTCGAGATGAAGCCCATAATCTGGAGTCAGTTTTAATGCGCCGACACCTGATCCCCAAGCAATTGTTCACCTAGGAACCACCCGTCAGCCTCACCCTGCCACCCATCTCTCTCTCCAGACCGTTTCAAACGGCACCGCTCGTCCCACTCGCCCTTTCTCCCTTTGCTTCTCCGCTCTCTCCGACGATTCCGCTCTCTCGACAAACAGTTTTCCTCGACGATTCAGGCGGCACGGTTCATTCTCGTTGTCGTCGACACGCGCAACAGTTAGAGGTACGGTCCCTCCCATTCTATCCCGCACGCACGCCTCACTTATCCCTAGTGCAACTTGTATGTAGTTTTCATAGGTGATGACAATTTGATTTCCTACACTAGATACTGGTTATTTTCATATGTATTCGTTCATATGTTTGGTGACTTGTGCTCGTGTTAATCATGTAGTGATTTTATCCTATTTTTCTATTGGAGCCACGATGGCGAGGAAATGGAAGGTTGTCCATGCTAACGTTGAGGGTGACGAACCAGGTGCTCGTAAATGTGTGCGGAATAGGGCATCCCCTGCTTCTCGAGTTAATTTATTTGAGTTCTTGTGAGATAATTAGAAGAAAGCAGTTAAAGATATGAAGATTAAAAGTATGTGGACATCAAGTGCCACACGCCGCATAACCCAGTTATTGACTGGCTTGCGGGGTTATATGACAAGCACACATGTGAGTTTGTTATCCTAGGACGAGGAAGGGTCCCGTTGAATGAGGACACGGTCGAATCTTCTATTGGATTAATGTATGCGATCGAGCCGGTTTCATATCATATCGATTCTACGATCCAGGATGCCCTTGCTACTGTCCTATTTCCTGAAGATGGTGGTACCCCGCTAACTACTCGAGTTCTCGAGATACTGAAGGCTACGCCGGATTATAAAGATACCTTCAAGCAGACTTATGTGATGTACCTTGTCTCCACACTACTATCGTCCACCACCAGGAACCATGTTAGTAATAAATGCTATCCTAATATGGCGGAAATTCGTTTTGGCTCTCGGGCCTAGATGAACCCGTTTTGTGGATCAATCACCTTCGGCCTGTTGCACCATATGTCAGTGTATTCGGATACGTATGCCCTTTGTATATTCCGTTGAACAATGTTTTGGCCCATCTGCACAGACATAATTAAAGCGTGCAGCTCCCCTTAGTCCCCTTTTCTCCTTTATCCTGCCCCTTCCATCCTCCTCTCCTCCCCGGTCTTCTCGCTCTAGCTCCAGCGAACGGAGTGAAGGAGAGGCGAGGCCCTGATCTGTCCCAAGTATGTTTGCTCCTATGCTCAAAGGTCGCACGGAGACGTGACAGACGCCGGTGAATAATCTGATGCTTGTATGTTATATGGGATCTAGGCCTTTATGAGATAATCCAGCCCCATGCTATGTGATGGCATGGCGGACAAGTATTCCAGTTTCGTGTTTTCTAGGTCTACGACGACCCTGGCTTGTGAGGCAGCGCCGGCTCCTATTTGTTGTTATTATTGACCTGGTTCTTTCTTTTTTTCTCCTATAGTTGATCGTCTCTCTAGTTTGATTCTCAAATCTTATCCCCTGGCGGCCATCCTTTATTAATACTCACTACAGGAAACCAAGGCGCCGACGGCTATATTCTACGCCGACGCCAAATGTCAGGGCCGTCGGCGTAGAGGCACGAGCCGGACGGGCTGGCAAACGGGTCGTCGACCCAGAAAATCCGTCGGCGTAGGCAAAATAAGCTGTCGGCGTAGACGGGTCATCGGCGTATTAGATAGGCCGTGACGGCGATGTGATGGCGTCAACGCTATGTAGACGGAAAAGCCGTCGGCCTAGGTTTCACACCTACGCCGACGGCAAAGCCGTTGGCGTAGCAATTTTCCCTTTTTATCATTTAATACTAAAAAGTCATAAGTAAATCATTCTAATTTAGAAAAATACATATAATATATCAAAATTTGCAGAAAAATAAGATCTATCTGATTAAAATAAAATATTACATATTTTTATTGAACAAAATATAAAAGTATTACATATACTTTTGTATAACATATTTTCTATTTTTCGAGCGCAAAAAAGGGATGTTTTGTGAAGCAACCACCAAATAACCGTTTCTAAATGGTACCATCCTATTTTTCAAAAGTATTAGACCACCTTACATAGACAATGTACCAACCGGGATATCTCAAACCTTTCCGTCCATCCTGGTGAAAAAGACAAATGTCAGCCAAATCGGTAGGAAGTGAGTCCGATTTGAACTACAGGTATATGATCTAATGCTCATAAAAAAAATTTAAATCATTTTTAGACTCACAATATGATGTTTATTCAAATATTCAATGCAAGTTTTAGCGAGGCCCATCACATAACATCATGCCCGCCGTTTTGACCATAGTTTGAAACGGGAAATTTTGAAACGGACATAAGAAATTCAAAAACGGTCCGAACAATATGAATCCTTCACGTGGTGTCATATTATTGTTGGGTCCGCAGCATAGAAAACAAAAAAATTCCTACGATGAGAACTATACGCCAAGATCTATCTACTAGATACAGAGCAACGGGTGGACATACATCCATGGAGAACTTACCCTCGAAGACAACGAGTTTTGTTAACGAGTAGGAACTCGTGGTTGATGTAGTCGTACGCTTGCCGATCTCAAGATCGTGTGGAAGTCCGAGCGCCGCAAATCAGCAGCGCATCCGTCCTCGCACACACGTTCAAGCCACCGGACAACCTCCACCTCCTCGCTCCAATGAATCAGAGCAAAGAACTCCTTCCAGACGCAAGGCCAACGGGAACATGTATCTCGCTAATCCAAGACCATGGGGGAATATCTAGAGGGGGAGAGAGATCCTTCACGAGGAGGTGTGGTTTGTGAGAGGGGAGAGGGGGGCTTTATATAGGAGGGAGGGAGACCCCTCCCCTCCCACAGCCGGCGCATGAGGGGGGGGACTCCTCCCCTCCTTCATTCATGTGGTGAACCTCCACTCATATAAACATGGCCTCCACTCAAAATCCCACTCACATGTATTTAATTTCTACCAAATTAAATGCAACTCTCAATTAATAAAACTCTTTTATTTATTTTATTCAGAATTTTGTTAATTACTTTAATTAACAAACATTCACATAAAACCCTTTGCAACATTTCAATATCACATGCAGAACCACTTTCTGCAATTTCATCCGAAACAATTCCGGTTTCTATCGAAACAATTCCGGTTTCTATCGAAACATTTCCTACGCTTTGCAAACCTTTTGTCTGGAACATATGTGCTCCTAAATGGTGTCCGGCAACCCTTAAGTGTGTCACCCTACGGTTCGCGAATAATGAAGACATGATTGAGACTCCTCTCAGATCAATAATCAGAAGCAGGACCTGGAGATCTATACTGACTCCTGCATATTCAACGATGACTTCTGTGATCGTGAGAACCTTTAACGTCAGCAATTTAATCCCTTTGTCTCATGATATAATACATGTCCGAGATTCGATCACCGGTCTGGGGCCGGGGCCGGCCTCCCCGTATCCGCCCCACTTACCTTGTCGGGTCAAAAATTTCGCCAGACCTGCCACCCGTCGGGTACCCAGGACCCAATGGGTATCTGCGTCCAAGTCCTGCGAGGTGGCAGCGATGATGGTGCGAGGCAGCACAGTCCCGCAGAGGCGTGAGAGGCAGCGACAGAGAGATGCGAGGCGGCAGTGCAGAGGCTATTTGGTGGGCTGGGAGCCTGTGACGCGTGTATAGGACGATGGTGGGCTGTTGGTGGGCCGGTCATTGAGGCTATTTGTATGAATCTAGACAATTTGTTGGGTCGATGGCGGGTCTACGGGTCTACGAGTACGGGCCTGGCTCCTCCATACCAGCCCCGTATAATTTGGCGGGTCTAATTTTTTACCAGACTCGCCCTATTTAAGGCAGGTACCCGTCGGCTTAGCGGGTATCAGGGCCCCATTACCATCCCTACTAACGATGGATTCTTGCCCGACAACATAAGTCAATAGCAGAAAGACCACTACTTACACATTAATATCTGAAAAATTGTATTGAACTTAACTTTATTTTACATGTCCAATTGTAGGTGCTGAATGCGTACATATATTGTACGAGTACATGTGATCATCTATTGGACAAAACAGATGGTAATGTCTATCTAGACAACACTTTTGTTTCTATAGTCTTAAAACGAGACAAATCACAACATCACCGCGTCATAAAAATGGTTGCATCTTTATTTGAAGCATGATATGGTCAGAGTTAACTTCCTAGATATGTATCCTATTAAATATTTTTTGAACAAGTATGTTTCTTAAATTTTCTAATATAATATATTTACTTTAGGTCTTTCTACTAATAAATATTAGTAACACCCACTGGTACTTAGCAGTCATCAATGCGAAAAAATGTTTGATCCAAGTATTGGTCTCCTCGGTGCTAGAATAAGTAGAAGTGACCTCGATTTTGTGATAAGTGTCTATTGACTTTAATTTCCTATTGGTATTATGTTCGCTATAATATGTAATACCCTTTTCTCATATAACAGTTACAGGGACTTGAGAAGCACCTGAAGTTCGCAACTCATTTGAAGGACTTTGACAAGGACAAAAAATGATAGGACCTCAATGTCACAACATGGCCAATATTCGAACATTTTCAAGAACCAAGTGCATACCTATCGGTATGTTGAACACTCATTCGAATCTTATAGACTTTTAAAAATGGTTCATTAGATCAGTTTCATTATTTACTTCGATTTGTCTATATGAGAGGCTAAATCAGTGTCGTGTAATCATGTAGCACGACATGTGGGTTGTTCATGCTTAATTACATGGATAATTGGATAGGAAATATGTTGTCTGATCATGTCACCTAGGTTTTTCGTTTCGTCTAGCATAACATTATTAGTTGCTTGGATTTTAATAGTCGTCTTAATGGTATATATTATTTTGTAGGAGACATGATAGAATTTTGACAAAAATTGATTGTCATATTGCTAGAGTCGGAATTGAATAAGATAAAAGAAAATCCGGTATATTATCAGCATAGCAATAGCATGAAGAAAATACATCTAATTATGATTGTATGATTTTGTAGGGTTCAGAGCATCTAGACTTGCCCGATGGAGATGAAGTCGGATGTCATATTCTAGTCCACATCATGCCCACAAATCCATGCGAGTTAGTTGAGGAGCTTTGCAAACACATCATGTCGATGACATTTGTTTGGAGTAAGCAACAGGTTATGAAGTGCTAATATGCATTGCTATGATTTCCTCATTCTTAGCATTTGTTTCACGGGAAGAAATGGATATGAAGCACCAAACCTTATCCAATAGGCTTAAGTCTTAAGAAAATTCATGACATACTCAGGATGGATAAGCCTATGGACAATGCGTATTTCAACTTAGGCATATACATAGTGGCATGCAACAAGATCTTACAGATGGTAGAGACTGACGTGTACTACATGGATCTACGTTATTGTGTAAGTTGCTATCATCTTGTATTTTCATTGTTATCACTACGTTTCTAAACATTTTTATTTTCTAGATAGCGATGGTCGATTTCACACGCGGACAAAAGTGGTGCATAGAGCCAAATATCCGGTCACGGGCAACATTGTTCGATAGTTGTCCTGAAACAGACTACAAAATCTTTTCACGCAAATTGGTAAAGATAATTCACTTATTCATCCATGCCAAGTTATATGTGTTTCTAATGGTTGTCACACTGAAGGTGTTGCTTCCTCATGCATCCATGGGCCACTATATCTTGTTCTCCATCGATAAGCATGCCTCTTCTATAATTGTTTTGGATCCTCTCTCCGTATTGCTATCGCTCGAGAGTCAAATGTTTCCTCGATCTCACAACATGCAGCTAAAATTACAAAGAATTGCAATCAATCTAAGTGAATCACTCCCATTAGCACAACCTGGCTGGGATGCTGATATATTCTCTTGGCCACGTACAACACCAGTTGGTATTCTAGAAACTCAGACATGTGAACATCTCTAAAACTAAACTAATGTGTTTTACTTCGTTGTTTACTGTTCAATAACATAATGATGAGGTATCATCTAAAGGGTTGTGTAGGGCTATTTAGTTTTTTTACATTATACTCTCATGGAATGGTAGACAATTGGTTCATCCAATATGCATGCTGGGTATTCTATCTTGTATATTTTTTCACATAAAATACTCATGCTAATGACAAGTACTGTTTGTGCAGGATATTTACGAGTTAAGAAAAAAAACTTTTGATGTACTTTCTGAAGTATCATGGAAATGAAGCAGAAGACAATATCTTCTACGTTGTACGACAAAATATAAGGAGCATTAAGGAGTAGATATTAGCTAATAAAATTAGTTAGTCTGGGTGCTTATTTCATATTCGAGTGATGTCCAATTATACTGGTTATCAAATCTTATGGGTTTTTTGGAATATTTTGTGGCTTTCATTCTCATCGGGTGAAATTTTGCATGTATTGTATTGATATACGCTGCGAGGAAAATTGCAGAGCCATAGCAACGCACGAGCATTTAACTACATTTTAAAAAATTGATATGTTTATCTAAGTTAATTCTATTAGAAACGCACGTGCATTCAGCTAGATTTGGGGTGTTTGTCTAAATAATCGGCGACCCCCAGTGATAATTTTTTGTAGGGAAGTTGTTTCATTGGCAAGTAGATAAAGCAATTCATTGATCAAGCTGAGGACCCGTGGCAACGCGCGGGCATTTGTACAGTTAGTATAAATTTTAGAAGTTGCAACTAGGTTACAAATGATAATTTTAGCACAAATAGTAGATGGCGTGAGTCGACTAAGACATAAGAAGTTCCTAGATGCCCGAGATCTAGAGCCGATCGGTTTCAATATTCGCCAAAAAAAAGTGAAGTATTTTATAGGAGGTGGCAATTCGGCTCATATGTGCAAATGCACCTATTGTGAGAAAGCATATTTTGAAATATCAAAAAATTCGAAAACAAATCCTACATATACATTCAAACATTTTATGTTGGTTCACAAGTTTTCGGGATGAAAGACCATTTTATGTATCATGTATAAAAAATACAAAAAATATCACGTGAATAGTCGTATTCCTGTGACATATTTTATCTTTTTTATACATGACACATAAAATGTTTTTTCATCCCGAAAACTTATGAACCAATATAAAAATATTCAAAGTGTATATGCGGATTTTTTGTTTCAAATTTTTTGACATTTTAAAAAATGTTTTCTCACAATGGGTGCATTTGCACCTGCGAGCCGAAGTGAATATTCCATTTTTATAGCGCAAAATAATTTAGTTGATATTTTGAATGAAACAAACAGGCTGAACCCGTGGTTTGGCCCACCGTACTTTTTGTTTTTTGAAACAGAGGCAAAAGCTTTGCCCCATCCATTAATTAAGAAGGTGTCCAGTTTTTAGGAGAAAAGGGCCAAGTTCACCCAAACATCAACAACACAGGGGCAAAAGCCCACACACCGACCAACACACACACCGACAACCAAACCTAAGAGAAGATCCAAATAGTCACACAAAAGAACACACCAACCACGACACTCCTACACTGCGCCGGCAAGGATATGCCGAGATAGAGGGGCAACCATCAAGAGCCTCCAGATGTATATCCAGTAGCACCCCTCTTCTTGCTTGATTTCTCCTTTCCAAAGGTTGCTCTTGGTCTAGCGCCATCCCTCCAGGATTTAACCTTAGACCCAATCGATTTGTTGGATCCAGGACATGCAGCAACCAAGGTGGCGAGAAAATCACAAATCTCTCTAGCGACAACAGCTCCAGGCAAAGGAGTCAACACTTCTGACTTATCAATCCCATCACCTATGGGAACCACAAACTTGCCAGACTCAGGCGAGAGAGACGACAACGTCGATATCACCACACTTCTCAACGTCAAGCGCTTGAGCCAATAAGAACCCACCGTACTTATGACTCATTCATCAAGCCAATAAGAACCAGGTCCTCTAACTTGCACAAGAAAAGCTAGAGAAGATATTGTACCCAAACTTTGTTTCTTCTAAACTGTGTGATTAAGGATAAAATGACCTAAATTAATTTGTATAATGCAATTTTTTGTTATGCATTTTGAGTTATTACACAGATACAGAATTATGGTGTAGAAAATCACAAAAAAAAAATTGTGTAATAAAATTTTGCTTAAACTTTGTATGTCTACGGTAACTACATAGTAATTATATATAATGATTAATTAGAGAGTGATTCTGCTACGGTACTCTGATTTTTTTGCTTGGTTTCCTGACTTGCCTCCTCAGCATCTGAGGAGCCGGTTCCCGAGCCAATACCTACCGTTCCAATCGGTTCCGTGTGGTGACCAGTGGATAACGCTCCTAGCCTCGTGGGTCTCGTGCGCGCCCTGTATCCAACTCGCTGGCCCACGATTCATCGCGACAGCGCTCTCAACTACCCCGATCCTGCTACGGCGGATACTTTGGCTTAATCAGGTTCTAGCCTTGGTGGCCTCGTGGCCAGCACGATTGTACTCTTGATTATTAATCTATCAATCGATGTCTAACAGTACAGTACCAGCCTCCTCGCATGCGGGCCACGTTAGCCTGAGCGAGGAGCCACTGCAGAGCGCGATTGATTCCGTTTGTTTGCTTGGGAGTTGCATCCATGGAACTGATATAACAATACTGCACATAGTACAGGTTAACCGTCCGGTCAAACCCCACCTCGACCTTTCCAGATCCACCCATGGACGAAGACGCCTTCCCGGTCCCGGCCCAGTCATCAGCAGCTTATAATCATCGCTTATCGCCAACCAGACTCGTCCGTCCGCCCGTCCACACAGCGCAACAAACACGAAACCGAGAGAGCGAGAAAACGACAGCGAGGAGACTCCGGCCGCTTCCTTTCCTTCTCGCTGCTCTCCGCGAGCTAGGAGGCCGTGCGCGCGCCACACGCTTCTCGCTCCCCCGCCTCTCGTAGCTCGCAGCTCGCAGCTCGGCCGATAAGAGTGAGCTAGTAGTAGTACATACCCGGCCGCTGCCCGTACCTGGGACCAGAGGTCGAGGGAAGAGGAAGATACAAGGCATACGTGTGCGGGGAGCGGGATGGCGGGAGCTCTGGGCGTGAAGGCGACGCCGTTCACCTACGCGGCGCACGTCCTGGCGGCCGCGGCGGCGGTCATGGTGCTCGTCTGGGCCATCCACTTCCGCGGCGGCCTCGCCTTCGAGGCGGAAAACAAGAACCTCATCTTCAACGTGAGTCCTCTGTTTCCCTTTTCCTCCCTCTTCCATTCCAACTGCCCCTTCGTATTGGCTTACGCTCGCTTCGGTTGCAAGTCACATCACCTGTCCTGTGGCAGCTTTGTGACCAAAGACAATTGTTGGACCCTTGTGTATGTTCGATACTACCTGACCGGAGGTCGTAGATAACATTTACTAGTACCAGTCAGTTCTCCTGCCGTAGTGTACTTCCTCTGTTTCAAAATATAAGATGTTTTAGCTGTGTGAATAAAGTGTATCTAGACTTGTTTTAGTGTCTAGATTTATCTAGGTTTAGAGTGAACCTAGATATTAAAATAAATCTAGATACACTCCCTTCACAAAGCTAAAATATCTTATATTGTGAAACGGTGGGAGTACGAGACAAATAGCCTCAGCCTCGAGCTCGTGAATTCCTGTGATGTGTCTGATTGATTCTTTGTGCTGCAACATTACCAGTACAACTGCACAATCCAGCCTAGGAAGCGCCATGCTCGATCAAGATAGCAGCATAGGGACTATGTATGGAGAACTAAACAAGAACGCATACTAGTACAATCGAGCAATTCAAGTGCTCCTGAATCCCGATTGCCCGCAGCTCATGGCCTCGTGCTCCCATGTTCTTTATCAACGAGCGGTGTCGCACCTATACTGGATCAGAGATTAGACCCCACAAAAATAGCCACCTAGCGTTGAGACTTCAAATCATAAGAACAGAGCACACCGCACATGGGTAGCGATCTGATTTTAAATGGTAGATATTAACATTGTACAAGTATATCCATGGGCATCTTTCTGAAAGATGTTAGATATTGGCGTGTTGTTCCAGGATACACTTGTAAGGATTGTTATTGTTTTACATTATCCTCAGATTTATAGTACTTCGCATACCAGTGCAAGTCTCATGGCTTTAGTTTTTCTAGAGTTTCTGCCTTCCTGCACATGATCCTAATTAAGATTTCTGCTCCCCTTGTCTGTCTGTCCCGATCCAACGGATCACTGACAAAATCACTAATATTTTTTTATCACAGATTTTTTTTCTGAAAAATAAAAGGGTCGCTGATTTAGTAATCAGCGGCACTTATTGTAGATAGTAGGAAAGAGTACACTATTTATGGATTTATGGCATTGGTGTTTTCTTGTTGCTACTTCAGTGCCTTAATGTAACCTAATCAAAGTTGTTGTTTCAGCTATTTCATATTTTCCTTGTGTTGTGCTATGCAATGCAGGTTCACCCTGTTCTTATGCTGATTGGTTACATTATCCTTGGCAGTGAAGGTAAGGTTTAACTGTAGAAGAACCCCCCCCTCCTCCTCCCTAGTCTATTTCTGGTCAGTGGTACTGTACTCTGTACAGATGAAGAACACAGATCGGTTGACTCCACTCGAATTCCATCCTTGCAGCCATAATGATCTACAAGTCATTTCCGGGGCTGAACCACGACACAGCCAAGCTGATCCATCTGATCCTCCACGCCGTCGCCATCGTCCTGGGCGCCGTCGGGATCTACTGCGCCTTCAAGAACCACAACGAGAGCGGGATCGCCAACCTCTACAGCCTGCACTCCTGGCTCGGGCTCGGAGCCATTTCCCTGTACGGAATTCAGGTAATCAAACGGAACACCTGGCTTGTAAAGTTTTCAGAGTTCTCTTCTTGCAGATCATCAGCTAATATGTGCCTGCTGCCAATCTGCAGTGGATATTCGGGTTCGTGACGTTCTTCTTCCCCGGCGCTGCGCCGGACGTCAGGCGAGGGGCTCTGCCGTGGCACGCCCTGTTCGGGCTCTTCGTCTACATCCTGACGCTGGCGACATCACAGCTCGGCTTCCTGGAGAAGCTGACGTTCCTCGAGAGCGGCGGCCTCGACAAGTACGGCACGGAGGCCATCCTAGTCAACTGCACGGCCCTCGTCGTCGTGCTGTTCGGGGCCGCCGTGGTCGTCGCCGCCATCGCTCCCGCGGATAAGGTGGATGAGCCGGAGGGTTATGCGCCCATTCCGGTGGTCGGCTAGCACGAGCCACCGAGAGGGAGGTCCAAAAGTGAGAGTGTATGCGCAAAATTGTACCATGAGATCAAGTGTAAACACAGAATTTATGCCTCTGTTTGTGTGTATCGTTCGAACCATTCCGGCACAGAATTTATGTTTCCTGTTTTCCTTTTTGTGTAATAAAATGTTTGGAATGTTCAAATATGTAAATGTTCAAGTTAAGAAGATATTCGAATTTAAAATGTTTGAAATAAAAAATGTTCAGATATGATAAATGCTCAAAATTAATAAATGTCTAGATTAAAAAACATATATTAAAAATGTGCATATTTGAAATTTGTTCTCAATATTTAAATGTTCAAATTCATAAATTTCTTCATAGTAAGAGAAAATAAAAAGGAGAAAAATACAAGAAAAGGAACAGAGAAAGAACCAGAAAAAGAAATAGAAAAAACAGAAAAGCGCTCCTATTTGGGTCTGTCCGCTGCACACGGGAGGGTGCGTGGAGCACATTCCCTCCCACATTGGGCGGAAAGTAGGAATGCCCCTATGTAACGCCCGACGCAGGCGGAGCGGGGCGCCGCCTTAAGCGGCTCCTTCATGGGCCAAACTAATGTGGCCCTATAAGTTTTGCATTTTCTGTTTATTTCTTGTTTTCTGTTTCCTAATTTATTTGAACATAAAACCTTTTTGATTTTTTAAAAATTATGTCCTGAAAATCAAAATCATAAAATTTTCACAATTGATTATTTTAAAAATCTAAACAAATTAAAATATAAAAATTTAAATCCGAACATTATCAAAGTTCTGATTTTCTCAAATCTAAACAGTTTCAGAATATGAATATTTTTTAAATCCAGACATTTTCATAACTAATAAGAGGTAAAATAAATGAAAAATAAAAAAGATAACATCAAACATAAAAAATAGAAAATAGAAGCATAAAAGGAAGGAAAACAGAAATAAACATTAAGAGAAAATCTTACATGTAAATGGGCCGACCCGCAAAGGGAATCCTTCTCGCAGAGCGCCAAATAGAGCCCACGGTGAACGGAGAATAGGATTCACCCCGAAACCGTATATTGTCACACAAAAAAACAGAACCAACAGTACATCACAAAAAGCTATAATCATAAAGGAACAATACCTTTTGTCTCACTACGAAGAGAATCTCCCTTTACAATCTCAGGTCTAGACCTCAACGCCTTCAACTGTCTTTTCACTGAACCAAATTCAGTCGTACTGTTGAACATCACATAAAGAGTTATAAAACCCCTACATGTTCTGATCTTGAGCCTGCCAAGCATTCTCCACGACCTGGTTATATCTGTCATGACAGGTCCATGCATTCTCAAACCAAAAAGGTTTAGCCATCATCCCCTCATCAATCCAGTCCTTCTTGCGAGGAGAGATCGCTAATGGCCAAAATTTCAGAACTTCTGTCTAGGGAAGAAATATTGGAGAAACAGCGGTCACGTGCTTTATGGTCGGCCGAAGGGGATCGTAATACATCATTTTTCCTTGCAAAAAACAGAGAGAGCGAGAAGGAATAAAATTAAATCCTTGAGAAGGAATGATGGTACGATTGTATCATCACAGGAAGGATTGGAGTTAGAGGTGATAGGTTTCTACCAAAACCTCTTTATGGCACAAGAAGATAAGGACGCCAGATTGGTGACCAATTGGGTGGAAAGAAAAGTTGATGATTCGATGAATAGCCGTTTGTGTGCACCAATCACGGATGAGGAAACACAAGAAGCTTTGTTTATGATGCATCCAGATAAGTCACCAGGGCCTGATGGTCTAACGACTGGCTTCTATATTCGACACTAGAATGTGATGAAGTTATCGATTTGTTCGGTTGTGAGGGATTTTCTGGCTGGGGGAGATATGCCAGAAATTGTGAACTCAATTGTGCTGGTTCTTATTCCTAAGGTAAAAAACCCACAAGATTTATCTCAGTATAGACCTATTTCCTTATGTAATGTATTATGTAAGCTAGCTTCCAAAGTCCTGGCTCTGAGATTAGGACCACTACTGGACAGTTTAATCTCGGAAGAACAGAGCGCTTTTGTCCCAGGGCAGTTGATCTCAGATAATGTGTTATTAGCTTCTGAATGTGTTCACTATCTAAAGAGAAAGAAAGGGAGGTCAGGTGCGTGTGCTGTCAAATTGGACATGGCTAAGGCCTATGATCGAGTGGAGTGGTATTATCATGACTAAACTGGGCTTTGATAGTGTGTGGATTGAACACATCATGTGGTGCGTGGAGATGGTAATTATTCTGAAAGTTTCAAACCAACAAGAGGGATACGGCAAGGCGATCCTATATCGCCTTATTTATTCTTGTTGTGTGGTGAAGGCTTTTCCTGGATGTTGAAATACTATGGTGCTGGCCATCTGTCGAGGTGAGTTCGGGTTGGTATCCATTTCCCCTGGATATCACACCTGCTGTTTGCTGATGATTCTATGGTGTTCTCACTGGCGCCAGAGGCAGGAGCTCGTAGGCTCCAGGATATTTTGAAAAGGTATCGGAGAGGTTCTAGGCAAATGGTGAACACACATAAATCTGCTATTTTCTTCAGTGCCAATGCAGATACAAATATGAAGCGGATTGTACACCAGGTGACAGAAGTACCAATAGAGGCATTGGTGGAAAAATATCTAGGACTTCCCACTACTCTAGGAAGATCCACAGGTGATCAATATAAACACATTGTGGCGACAGTTAAGAAATTGGTAGCATGTTGGTCAGATAGATTGTTGAATAGTGCAGGAAGAGAAGTGTTGATTAAAGCAATTTGTCAGTCAATTCCAACTTATTTTATGAGTTGTTTCAAGTTATCCAAGAAATTGTGTAAGAAAAATACTGCGGTGGTGGCCCGTTTCTGGTGAGGAGGAGATGAGGATAAGGAAAATACATTGGGTTAAACTGGCTGATCTTGCCAAGCCAAAGTCGGCTGGTGGTATGGGTTTTGACGATTTTGTGCTCTTCAACATAGCTATCTTAGCGAAACAAGGGTGGCGCCTGATCTCTAACCTGGAATCATTGTGTGCTAGAGTGTTAAAAAGCAAGTACTATCATGATGGACATTTTATCTATGCACGTAACAAGAGGAACCCATATCACATACGTGGCGAGAGATTTTAGATGGACGTGAGACTTTGAATTTGGATCTCGTAAAGCGTATTAGTGATGGGGGTAACACAAGAATTTGGGATGAACTGTGGATCCCTTTCAACCCTGGTTGGAGCCAATCGTTAGGAAACCGGACTCAGACGTGGTCTTGGTACAACAGTGGATTGACCCAGTAACAAAGGAGTGGAAGGAAGATTTGCTGGCTAAAAAATTTGAATCAGTTGATGCACATGCAATAATGAAAATCCCAATTGGGAGTTCGGAGGAGGATTCATGGGCATGGCACCTTGAAAAACATGGGAACTTTACGGTGCGAATGAGGTTGTCAAGCTCTGAAAGGACCGTGGCAAAGGGAGATCTAAAAATTCTTCAATTTTACAGGAGGTGGTAGATTTGTCTATCAACATGGAGATTTTCAACCTCTCCTTTATCGGGCGGGAGGCGAACGAGGGAGCACACCTCTGTGCTAAACAAGCAACTGCTATTAGGCATAAATGTCTCTAGATTAATTATATTCCTAGTTTTGTAGCAGATTGTTTACGGAACGATTGCAAGTCCGATGTTAATGAATGAAAGTCATCGATTCGCAAAAAAAGAATACTTTTTGCTCACTTTTTTTTTAGAAAGCTCGCATTTAGTTCTTGGTTATGTTTTATCTGCCCGTGTCCCTATGATTTCTGAAAAAAAAAACTTCCAAGTTAAGAAAAAAGCAAATTGGTGAAACTGATCAAAGCCCAATTTCACCATCACGCATGGTGGTCCCAGATACACTGCATTAGTAATTACTCCCTCCGTTTCATAAATATAAGATGTTTTAGATTTATGAAACGAGTGTATCTAGACCTCTTTTAGTATGTAGATTTACTCCGAACGCACACACAAAAAATGGTCTAGATACACTCATTTCACAAAACTAAAACATCTTATATTATGAAACGGAGGGAGTACGATTGTAATCGGAAGTGGGAAAAGGATAAACACAAAAAAGGAACCAAATATTTGAGAGGGGAAGAGAAAAGGCCGTGCTTTCACTCTGGCGATTCTCTGTAACAAGATATTTGTAAAATGGTTACCATTTGTTAGCTGCTGGTAAGCATCCAAAAAAGTGTAGTACAAATACAATTTTATTTCCGGGAAACACTTTGTACAACTGTTTGAGCTTTGGGTGGTTGAATTAATTGCTACACTTTATTACTTTGAGGAAAAAAAGTGGAACCGAAAGCACATCCTTATGAGCTCAAGATGCTTCTTTGGTGGTCATCCAACACCAGAAGAACCATGTACAGAAGACACCGGAATAACTATTCATGTTGATCCTTTTTCTTGCTGTGATTGTTCAATTAAAGTATATGGAGTAAATTGCACTTTGCACTAGGTTTTATATTTTTTTAATTCGCACCATGTCTAACACATTCGCCAAGTTATTACTTGGTTAACTGTGTAACACACACACTATACATCACCGGTTGGTGCTCCTTAATCTTCGTGTGGCGGTTTTGGGACTTCCGGTATGATGATGATGATGATGTGTGTAGATGTGCGGTTAGAGTGTTCTAACATGGCCCCTTCATCAAATTGTTTTAGAGAGGTGGATTCAATTGATTTTTGAATTCCCTTTCTAAGGTTTCGTTGAATAATAAATGAAGCGGGTTGTGTTCGTCTTTTGGATGCAAAGGTCACGGGTATGACCTCCATTTTTTTGAAAAAAACATCTCCAAATCTGGCGATAAACACGAACCTACAATGATGTCCTCGCGATCGTGTAATGGATTTTCTTATCCAAACGAGTGTTGGGACTGTAAAAAAGAATTATTCCGTCTGTCTTAAAATAGATATCGTAGATTTGTCAAAATTTAGATGAATCTAAACACATACTCGCGATATCTATTTTGAGGCAAAGGGAGTATGAAATATCGGGCACTGGGTGACCGAGAGACCTGGCAATTGAGTAGTAGTGCATAAAATAGTTCCATAATTGTTTGTTTCTTAAGCTTTGTCTTAGTACTGATGATGTCTGATTACTTCTTTTGGTGTAACCAATAAATATGAGCCAGGAGTTAAAGCATTCCCATAATGCACCTGCCCTTTAAAATCTGCACTCATCGAAGGACTGGGTTGTCGTATCAAAACTCCCCCTTTTCCCTCCTTGTGCTTTGGACTGATGGGCCCCATAATATCCTTCTTTTATTTGTTGTTTGTGATTATTTTTTTGCAATCTTGATGCGCGTTGTGACTTGGAAGCTTGCAGCACTCGATGTAAGAGCACACCTGGTGAAGAAAACCGCAATGTAAATCTCCTGTTGGAGAGCAAACGCTTGGCGCTTTCCACACCCCTTTTTGACTGAACTGAACCAGGTCGGCAGCTCCTGTAGAAGCAAAGGTGGATATCTTGCAGGCACGGAACACTCGTTCGATTAGGACTGGTCGAGGCCGTGAACGTGATCTTGATCCTTTGACTTGCTAAAAGCTTATCCCAATCTCGTGAGGAAAATGAAGGCAACATAAAAGCAGAGAAGAGACTCCGCGTCTAGTTACAGTGACCTGTCCCAGAAACGCCACCAGGCATTTCTCGACCGCAAGTTCAGTTTAGTTATATACTCACGCGACAGACGGGACGGCACAGTGAACCGGCTAATTGAGCCCAGACACTTCAGAGATGTGTGTTAAGTGTTAAGTTGGAAGCGCTAGCTGTGTCGGCGATAAACGCCAAGATATCTGTCCGTGCGTGCGTACGCTTGTGGTCGACGAACAGTCGTGTGATTGACGCGCTGTTGCATGCACCCAACACAGACCACTAGATACTGATCTGTCCACCTATGCATAGGCAGGTCCACTCAGATCGAATTATTTCAGAATACTACATTGCTTTGTTGGTGGATACTGTCGCGCCCAACTACAGGATTCTGTACGTAGCGCCTTCAGGTTGGCAGAATCTCCAGCAACGCACGAATACAATGAGCTGCCGAGCTGGCACAGATACTGTATGCGTTTCCAGGTGGTACAGCTGATAGCGCAGCAGCTAAGTCATCGCCCACACATCTTTATCGAGGAAAAGCAACGCTCAGGTACAATTTCGCCCACACAAACGAGCACACATCTTTACCTAGTATTACATTTTCTAAACAAAACAATGATGGGACAGCTGGGGAAATACTAATAAGAGAAGAAAAATCTTGAGAAGGTACCAGGACAGGTTGGTCCAGGTGGTACGCAGCCGATGAAAACAACCCCCACTATCCAACAAAACCCCCCGTAAACTAAGGCCAAGAGCCATGTATAAACAGCTCACGGGGATTTGGGTGCATGAACTAGGAAGAGCCTTAATCCATACGATGAGCTTTGTGGCTGGAACGTTTGCAGCGTATCAGCATGATCTTCCCCAGCATCCACACTAATCTGAACGGAAGAGAATTGAAGATATGCACATACGGGTGTAAAGGAACTGCGAAAGATGTCGAATCGACGGAATTGGTGGGTTTCCGACACGCATCGCTTTCGAGCTCGATATCCCGCGATGCGTCCAACACAGTCCCCGGACCCGCGACGATGTCGACTGGATTGGTGGAGTATCAGATTGTGGCTGATTCAGGAGTAGTGTGTGTGTTTAAGTTCTGTGCTCCCAATTATGTGACGTTTTTTGGATAATTCAATGTTGAGTCGTTGGACAACGTACATGCTGAAACGAGTGAACAGACACGCTAAAACGCACGCGTATGTGGACATTCGATTTAGAAGATGCAACTTTTTATTATTTATTCGAAAGAGAGAGTGTATTTCTTAGCGTTGCTTTATGTGGTAATTCGCAAACGCATCGCTAAGATTTTGGCTACGCCCAGCTACCGGGTGTGATTAAACGGTGTGAAAATGATATGACAGGACTGATATTTATCTCCTTAACTCAGAAGGAAAACCACTGATGCGTAGCCTCAGTTCCATAGGTACGTGCCGACGACGACGTAACGTGGTGCGTCCGAGTAGTAAGATTCACTTTCCCGCAAAAAAAAAAATTAAATAGCAAGATTCACTTGTTTATAACGCGTTAGTACTATGTTTAGCTCCTGGCCGGTGCCAATTATTGAATGGCATAGCTAGCTGTGGCTGCCTGTCCTCACCAGCAAAGCATCTTCTGGTCTTGTCCATTTGTCTGCTAAGCTATCGTCCAACACAAAGCATTGGACAGTTGCACAAGCTTATTTGTTTAATTTACCTAACGAGAAGAGTTAGTTGCTTGGCTACTAGTATTGCCTTTGGTTTCGTTTAGGTGCTGCCACAACCTACCCTAATTTCGAGCAACGGTTTCGCAAGTAGGAGTTGGTTGTGATCCGGCCTATATGTCGAAAGATTCGTAGAATTACTATTTATATAACTAGCAAGGTGATCCTCGTAAATGCGAGGACGCCACCTTTACTTCTTGAAATCTAATCAAGAAATTAATTTATATGTAATTTATGTATACTATACACGTGAAATGTAAACCAAAGGATTCTATTGCTTCTGCAAATATCATGTTGGGCAAAATATCACCTATGTGGTAAATATTTTGAATCAGTTTGAAAGTCATGTATCTTGAAGCTTACCTAGTGTTGTGTGGCTTTTGCGAAGAAAGTCTGCCCGTTCCCCATGAGAAAAAGAGGCGGCGGCTAGGGTAAAAACCCTAGCAGCCGCCACGATCTACTTCGTTCTCGCCGTCTGCGACCGAGCGAGCATCGACGGGTCCCCGCCTTCCTTGCCCATTCGGCGGGAGGGAGGTGGGGACCTCAATTCTCGGCGGTGTAAAGGTCCCTAAAGTTAGAGTTTGGTCATCCGCATCGTCGTTATGGTGGCTATGTCGGCGCGGGACAAGAATAAGGTATACCGCCTTCTTCCACCTCGTCGGCGCGATCCTGGCCGGCGTTGAGGAGGCGATGACGATCTGATCGCCGCTTTCATGGAGTGGTGGATCTCGCCCGCCTACGTGTGTTCGGATCTCGCCCACCACGGTGTTTTAGGTTTGGTGTTACAAGTTTCAGATCAATTCAAGGGTTCTATGGCGACAACTTCATCTCCAGGGGGCTGGTCGCCCAGCGCGTCTTGTTCGAAGTCTTTCATCAACACCATCACTTGGCTCAGTAATGCTCGTGGCGATGTCCCCTTCTATTTTGTCTAGCGTTTATACCTGTATTTGTTGTGTCATGTAACAACAATGACTATCACCAACTTTTGTGGAATATAGATTCATGTAACATATTAAATTTAATAAAGGGACTTGGATAGATATAGTTTCAGCATTTTAATCGACCACCAATTTACCGCATGCCCTCTCGCAAATAAGTTTTTATTACGCCATTCCACCACAAAAAATTTCCCAACTGGTTATTAACACTTATCCATATCATAGTCATACTACACAATACTTATGATCAACTATTTGATATTTTGGAAATTATATAACCAAGAAGAAGTGCACTTTCAAAATTTTAGTTATATCACAAAAGTAGAAATCCAGTATTTTTTTTTTGAGGTGAAACAGTAGGGAAAATAATATTTTTTTTATTATATAAGTATGTTACAATGAGAAAATGATCTAAGGTAGATCATAAACAGTTACATCTAAATAGAAACAATCTATTCTATCCCTGATCTAATTGCTGACTGAGCCAGGCTTTGATTCTGAATTGTATCCATCTCATTTCCTGGTAGGAATCCAGTATATCAATAACATCATTGTTGTCCCTAATGATTGATCCACGATCATCCACTTCTATGTACATCTTGTGATTGATCTCCCTTTTGGTTGACACAAGCTATGGCAGCAGACTACTACCAGGCCATCAAGTTTAATTCCAATCAAGAAGTCTCATATTGTTCACTTTCTGAAACTAACTCTTAAAGGCACATGGAGCAATCTTCTAGCAATATGCAAAACAAAGATTTTGTCTTGTGTCCCCAACTCCATAGTGTGGTTATCAAGCACAAGATTTCGTATTAATAAAACTTAAATAAATAGTGAAGTAAAAGAACAGTAAAGTAAACTGTAACTAGAACAAGAAATTAAAAATAATAAAATAAAATTCTTTTTGGGTTTTGTTTATGCTTGCAAAAAGTATTTTTGTATTTTTGAATTTAATTCTTGCAGAAAATGTTAAGAACAGTAAAAGCAAGTAAAAAAATGGTTTCTTATGATAAAAAATGGACCAGGGTTCATAGGTTCAGTTGTGTAGTGTCATATAAATTGTGGTGGACAGTAATATTATTTAGAACTTCATTATGTGTTTGATTAGCATTTATATGGGCATCACGTCTGATGGATTCGTAGCATGTAAAACAAAAAATTCTACCGCAAGAACAAACAAAACCCAGATCTAATCTAGATAAAAGCCAAGATCTAATCTATTAGACATGTGCAACGGGATAGATCTGTACTAACCCTTGTAGATCCGAAAGCGTTACGAGATCGGATCTCGTGGTTGATGTAGTCGATCACTTGCCGATCTCAAGATCGAGTAGACGATCCTTCCTAGCGTTAGCAGCTCTTCCACAGTCGGTCACACGTGCGGAATCGAAGCAGACCTTCCTCTCCCCGTTCCAGCGAGCAGCGGAGGTAGTAGATCTCTCCACGGAATCCCAGCAGCATGACGGCGTGGTGGTGGTGGTGGTGGAGAATTCTGCAGGGCTTCGCCTAAGCCAGAGCAGAGGGAAGGAGGAGGAGAGAGGCAGCTAGGGTTTGGAGTGGAAGGGGGGCAAGGGGGTGGCGCCTCCACCCCTCTATTTAAAGGAGGGAGGCGCCATGGGGAGGTGGAGTCCTTGTAGGACTCCCCTCTCCTTGGCTTCATGGATCAAGGAGGTGGGGGGAGAGTCCTACTCCCCCACGAATCCTTGTCTTACCCCACATGGATTCCTTGATCCTTTCTTGGTTTTCAAGTAAACTCCAAGAAATCTTCCAGAACCTTCCGGAACATTTCGAAACCTTCTAGAATCCCCATACAAATACTCCGGAACATTTCCTACCTTAGAAAATGATCCCCATTATATGAATCTTACTCCCCGGACAATTCTGGAGCTCCTCGTGATGTCCCGGGTCCAATCCGAGACTCCGAACAACATTCGGTCTCCAACGCACATTCCATATCTACTTAAAACAACTTCGAACCTTAAGTGTGTCACCCTACGGTTCGTGAATATGCAGACATGATGGAGACACCTCTCCGATCAATAACCATCAGCGGGATCTAGAGATCCATAACGGCTCCCACATACTCAACGATGACTTCGTGATCGATAGAACCATTAACATACGAAACCAAATCCATTTGTCACGCGACACTCTACTTATCCGAGGTTTGATCGTCGGCATATCCATACCTTGTTCTAGCTCGTTACTGATAAGTACTCTTTACTCGTTCCATGATATGTCATCCCTTGTGACCTAGTCACATGCTTGCAAGCTAACTAGATGACATTCCACCGAGAGGGCCCAGAGCATATCTATCCGTCATATGGATGGACAAATCCCAATCTTGGTCCATGCGCTTCAACACATACTTTCAGAATACCCAATGTCACCTTTATAACCACCCAGTTACAAAGTGGCGTTTGATGTCATCAAAGTACCCATCCGGTGATGCTGATTAACATAACCTCATGGTCGAAGGATTAGGTTACTATGCATTTGAAAAGCTTGTAGCAAAACGAACTTAATGACTTGATATTATGCTATGCTTACTATGGGTGTGTGTCCATTACATCATTCTCCTAATGATATGATCTTGTTATTAACGACATCCAATGTCCATGATCAGGAAACCATGATCATCCATTAATCAACAAGCTAGTTTAACAAGAGGCTTACTAGGGACTCTTTTATGTTTACAAAACACACAAGTATTAATGTTTCCGGTTAATACAATTATAGCATGGGATGTAAACATTTATCATAAACATAAAGATATAATAATAACCACTTTATTATTGCCTCTTGGGCATATCTCCAACAGTCTCCCACTTGCACTAGAGTCAATAATCTAGTTAAAAACTTGTGCACTCAACACCTATGGCTTTCTGGTGTTGTTTAGACACTATTGCTAGTGGTAAACATAATCTTCGGATCTGACACTTCCAGGTCCGTGTGTATTTGCATGTCCTTGCGTCTCTACGCATTACTCATTCTCCAATGAGATGGCATTGTATAAATTTGGTCCTTTGGTGAGACCTTTAGTTCCTTGGGATTAAATCATGTTGATACAATTGTCATACAATGTATCTTCATAGTATTATCCCGCTATGAACCACACCTAGTTTGATAACAAACTACTTGACGCAAATGCCCTCATTTGCTGCTACAATAGTAGTCATATACTTAGCCTTTTGTTGTAGTATCTATCACAATGTTTTAACTTTGGTACTCAACCAAATCCGTTATGGAACTTCCTTTCCATTACATTGTGTCACCCATAGTTTAAATTGAGATAAACTTAATTTGTGACAAAACTAGTATCAATGTAACAATTTACAATGAACTATTTGTCACCACTATATAAATAATATATTCTTAGTTCTTCCAAAGATCATAGGAATATCCCTACTATTGTCCAATGATCATCTTATGAGTCATTCTGGTATATGCTCATAACATTTAGAGCATAGGACATATCTGGATGTGTACATCTCAAAGAATGATTGATCAAAATATTCTTGTGATTTCACCAAGTGTCAAAATACTTAAATCTCGTGTCAACACACTTGAATCTTGATTCAGTCCTTTCCGTGCGTCAAGAACCTTTCTTGTTGTTTCCATATTGAACTCATTCAACATCTTATCTATGTACATTTGGCAAAACCATATTAGCGCCTCAATCTATCCATATAGACATTGATGCCTAATTCTTGGGTTATGCCTAAGTCTATCATCGAAATGAAATTCTTAACCTGTGTCAATAAAAGATACATCATTTCTAATCAACAATATGTCTTTCACATAATGTATTAGAAATATGTCTTAGCGCTCCCACTTAATTTCTTGCAAAATGCAAACATCTTCATCGTCTCTAATGAAATTAAACCTTTTAACGGTTTCATCACGGTGAAGATTCCAACTCCGCGATGCTCACTTCAACCATTGAAGTTTTGCATACTCTTTTAGCATCCTTTGAATTAATAAAACCCTTTGGATCGTGTCATGGACACATCCTAGGTAACCATTCTATTAGAAGAACTTGTTTTGTTTGTTCAACTACCATATACCAAAATATATGTAGTGGTTGCTACATTAATCCTTCCAGACTAAATATCGCTATGAAAGATCAAATCTTATCATAGTCAATTCCTTGAACATTGTCATAAACTCTTTTCGACATGTCGACTATTTCATAGATGTGAAACATCCATGTCTATTTCTTTATAGATCCATATACGACTCTAAGGTCTTGCACCTTTCCAGAGGGTCTTTCAAATTCAAAGCTTGATTTCTCGTGTATGGAATTATCACGGATTTTATGGATTCAAGCCACTTAACGAAGTCAGGGCCCATCATTGATTATTTGCATGTAGTAGGTTCATCATTGTCAAACAACAATGATTTAACTCTCAAATCTTGGCATTTGATTACTTACTCGACCTACTTGGTTCAATAGGAACTTAGATCCCCGTGACCACATCCTTTGAGGCACGTGAGCCATGAGCATTGTTGCTGCCTCCGGGACACTTACCGATGCTGCGCAACTCAGCACATATTAGCCAAGGTTTAACAACCTTGTCAAAGTTCTATTGTCCTCCCACTTAACTTTTCACCAAAAATTCCTTCTCAAGAAACTCGACATTCTAAGTGACAAACACTTTTGTCTTCGGTGTTATGGAGGAATACCCAATGGTTATTCAAAATAACCTACAACGACTTTGGTTGTAAACATTTTACTTATGCCTAGCATACCAAAAATTTAAGAAAGGACAACCTGGGTTTTATCCCAAACCATGACTTATATGGTGTCATTTCAACGGATCACGATGGAGCTCTTTTCAGTGTAAAAGCGATAGTCACTAAAGCTTTAATCTTTAAAATATAATGGCAGTTTTATAAATGACACCTTTGATCTTACCATGTCAAACAAGGTTTCATTACATATCTTGAACACTCCATACTCCTATGGTGTTTTGGGAAATGCAAATCCATGGAACGATTCCTCAAATCTTAGGTGTTTTGCTAAACTTGTAACTCAAACATCTTTATGATCCAATCATAAACTTTTTTATTTTCTTGTTACAATAATTTTCCACTTCATCTTGAAAGTCTTTGAACATTTTCAAATGTTTTATACTTCTTCCTTATTGAGTAAGTATATACATATACTCACTCAAATCTTCGGAGAAAACATACGAAGTTGAAATCCATCGCCCACGACTACACATAATGGACTATATACATCAATATGTACAAATTCCAATCAGTTAGTCGTCCGTTCCTCTTTTGGCCTCTGACGGAGTTTTAATTATCTCTAGGAAAGTATCACAAGCGTCATTTGATCAAAATCAAAGACTCCAAAAATCCATCAACATGGAGTTTCTTCATGTATCCCTAATATAATTTAAACGGTGATGTCACTTCGCAAGTGATCTTTCAATCATTTGTCTTGTGACATTTTAGCATTAGTTTTATGGTTGTTATTTCTCCAACCAGACTTGTATATCATCCATCTATTATGGAATATGGTAATTATTTGAACAACCTTTTGTCGTCATAATACCTGATCAAAATAACAATTATTGAAACAAATCTTGAAGGTAAGATTTGATGTTAACGAGCAACACAACAACCCTTTGTTTGTTTTCGATGAACATCATCACATATTCTCTTGCTAGTTACTTAGGCCATTGCAGTTCATGAATTGTGTTGTCCTGTATGACACTTCATACCAACCAATTTGGTATCCAATACCGTAGAACCACATTGTTTAACAACCAAGGAATACAGCCATAACATGTATCTTCTATATACCTAAGTTGGATATCTCCAATCTTTTCTTTTCTGTCAAATATTTTATAGATTCTCTTTCAACAATTCCTTTTCTTTTAAAAGAATCTATCAACATCAATAGTGGTGTCATTCACATGACACATAGTACAAAGTGTGTATAGTCAAATACTAATACCTTTGGACTTGCACTTTGAAGTGGATCACCTTCATCAAATGTTTGGCATTCTTTCAAAATTCCATTCTTTAGTAATCTTTTAGTGTAGTAAACATTTTACTTACATCTTCTATTCATCCTTATCATGACAACTTTCATGATCAAGATGCTATAGCTTATAAAGGTGAATTGCGAGTACAATGTTTCTTTTCCAAAACCTTTTGGAGGATTAGGACGACTAGCATCTCCAACCTTCACAAATTCTCATCAAATATTAGGACATATACTCTATCATGTTGTAACCAACACATTGTTTTACATATCGCAATACCTTTCTGTAGGGGTTCGTAGCATGGAAAACAAAAATTTTCTATCGCATACAAACAAACAAGCCAAGATCTATCTACTAGATTGTAGCAACGAGTCGATAGAGGAACTCACCCTCGAAGATTCCAAAGCGGTTAACGAGAGCAGATTCTCGTGGGTGATGTAGTCGTACTCTTTCCGATCTCAAGATCGCGTAGACGATCCTTCCAGCGCCACGTTCGGCAAGCGCTCCCTTGATCGGTCACACGTTCGGTACTTTCGTGAAGACCTTCCTCTCCCTTGTTCCAGGCAGCGGAGGTTGTAGCACTCTCCTCGCGATTCCAAGACAACGGCGTGGTACCTAAGTAGAGGAAATCATGAGGCTTCGCCTTAAGCCAAGCAGTATGGTGGAGCTTATGAGAGAGGCTATTAGTGGTCTAGTAATTAGACACACCAATTAGAAGGCTCTAAACCAATTAGAAGGCTCTAAACCTGGCTAAAGCAATTAGAAGCTCTAAACGGCTCTAAACCGGAGATCTAGAGGTGGAAACTTGTGTGTCCTAGGAGGGGAGCCCTGCCCCTCCTTATATAGGTGGGAGGGCCGGCCAAGGGGAGGAGAGTCCCTCCCCAAGTCGGCTTGGTGGGGCGCCGGCCAAGGGAGGAACCCTCCTCCAATTCGGCCTCCACCAATCCTCCTCTCTTCCCACTTCCCAAAATTGCCGTTTGACTTTCAAACTAGCCGTTTGACTTTTCAATTTAGGATTTAAATAAACCCTTTATTTTGGACAGCAAGAACACCTAGTACATGATGCAATCATTCCAACTTACAATGACACATTCATGTACCCTTCCCCGGGCGCCGGACATTAGGAACCTTCTAGAACATTCTGATGAACACACCGGAACCATTCCCCAACTCCGAAACGGGACTTTCCTTATATGAATCTTATTCTCCGGACCATTCCGAATCTCCTCGTGATATCCCGGATCCCATCCGAGACTCCGAACAACATTCGGTCTCTTGTTCATAATACTATAACTACTCAAAACAACGTCGAATCCTTAAGTGTGTCTCCCTACGGTTCGTGAATTATGCGGACATGATCGAGACACTTCTCCGATCAATAACCAATAGAGGAATCTGGAAATTCATATGGCTCCACATATTTCTACGATTACTTTGCGATCGAATGAACCACTTACATACGATACCAATTTCCCTTTGTCTCACGATATGTTACTTATCCGAGGTTATGATCGTCGGTATCTCTGCATACCTAGTTCAACCTCGTTACTGATAAGTACTCTTTTCTCGTTCCCGTGATATGTGATCCCTTGTGAGCCAGTCACATGCTTGCAAGCTACTTGGATGACATTTCACCGAGAGGGCCCGAGTATATCTATCCGTCATGTGGATGGACAAATCCCACTCTTGATCCATGTGTCTCAACCAATACTTTCCAAACACTCAATGCCACCTTTATAACCACCACATTACGGTGTGGTGTTTGATGACATCAAAGCATCCATCCGGTAAAGGTGATATGCATGATCTCATGGTCGAAGGAATTAGGTTACTATGTATCAGAAAGCATATAGCAATTGAACTATTGAAATGACTTGATCTTTATGCTACGCTTATCTATAGGAGTATGTCCATCACATCATTCTCCTAATGATATGACCCTGTTGTTAATAACATCTCTATGTTCATGATCGAAACAATGATCATATATTAACCAACAAGCTAGTTTAACAAGAGGCTTTAATAGGGACTCTTATTTTAGTTTACAAATCACACAAGTATTAATGTTTCCGTTAATACAATTATAGCATGGTATGTAAACATTTATCATAAATATGAAGATATGATAATAACCACTTTATTATTGCCTCTTGGGCATATCTCCAACAGTCTCCCACTTGCACTAGAGTCAATAATCTAGTTTCAAACCTTTGTGTATTCAACACCTATGGCTTTCCGGTGTTGTATGTACACGATTGCTAGTGGTCAATCGATCTCGGATCGACACTTCCGGTCCGTGTGTAATTGCATGTCTTTGCGTCTCGCATCACTCATTCTCTAATGAGATGGCTTTGTATGATTTGGTCTTTCGGTGTGACCTTTAGTTCTTTGGGGTTAAAACATGTTGATAATATTGTCGCACAATATATCTTCATAGTATTATCCTGTGAACTACACCTAGTTTGATAACAAACTACTTGACACAAATGCCCTCTTTTGCTATAATAGCATCATATACTTAGCCTTTTGTTGTAGTATCTGTCACAATGTCTTAACTTTGGAACTCATCCAAATCCATTATGGAACTCACTTTCCATTATATTGTGCCACCCTTAGTTTAGATTGAGATAAACTAAATTTGTACTTTGTGACAAAGCTAGTATCAATGTAGTACTTTTACAATGAACTAACCATCTATTTGTCACTTCTACAAATAATATACTCTTAGTTCTTCCAAAAGATCATAAGAATATCCTTACTATTGTCCAATGATCATCTTACAAATCATTCTGGTATATGCTCACAACATTTAGAGCATAGGACATATCTGGATTTGTACATATCACGATGATTGATATAAATACTCTTTGTGATTTCATACATCAAGTATCAATCTATACTTGAATCTTTGTTTCACTTACCAAGTGCCAATACACTTGAATATATCATCAACATTGAACTCTTTCAATCCTTTCTGTGCAACAAGAACCTTTCTTGTAGTTTCTATATTGAACTCATTCAATATCTCGTCTATGTACTTCTGGCACAACCATATTAGCGTCTATTGATGCCAAATATTTGGGTTTTGCCTAAGTCTTTCATCGGGATGAAATTCTTAATATGTGTTAATAAAAGATACATTATTTCCAATCAACAATATGTCTTCCACATAATGTATTAGAAATATGTCTTAGCGCTCCCACTTAATTTCTTGCAAATGCAAGCATCTTCATTGTCTCCGATGAAATTAAACTCTTTTAACAGTTTCATCATAGTGAAGATTCCAACTCCGTTATGCTTACTTCAACCATTGAAGTTTGCATATGCATTTAGCATCCTTTGAATTAACAAAACCCTTTGGACCGTGTCATGCACACGTCCTAGGTAACCATTCTATTAGAAGAACTTGTTTTGTTTATTCTACTACCACATAACAAATTATATGTAGTGGTTGCTACATTAATCCGTCTAGACTAAAAATCGCTATGAAAGATCAAATCTTGTCATATACAACCTTTGAACATTGTTGTGAACTCTTTCCCAACATGTCGACTATTTCATAGATGTGAAACATCCATGTCTACTTCTTTATAGATCCAAACACAACTGCAAGGTCTTACACCTTTTTCGAGGGTCCTTCAAGTTCAAAACTTGATTTCTCGTGTATGGAACTATCACGGATTATATGGCTTCAAGCCATTTGACGGAGTCAGGGCCCATCATCGCTTCTTTGCATGTAGTAGGTTCATTATTCTCAAATAATGATTCAACCCTCAAATCTTGGTATTTGATTGTTCATCCGACCTACTTGTTTCAATAGAAACTTAGATCTCCGTGACCACAGCCTTTGAGGTACGTGAGCCATGAGTTTTGTTGCTGCATCCGGAACACTTTTTCTGCGCAACTTCGCACATATAGCTAAGGTTCTTTAACCTTATCAAAGTTCTATTGTCCTCCCACTTAACTTTTCACGAAAAATTCCTTCTCAAAAGAAACTTGACGTTCTAAGCGACAAACACTTTTGTCTCCGGTGTTTATGGAGGAATACTTAACAGTAATACAAAGACAGGTTTATCCGACTTTGGTTGCAAACATCTTTCTTATGCATAGCATACCAATGTTTAAGAAAGGACTACTTGGGTTTTATCCCAAACCATAACCTTATATGGTGTCATTTCAGCGGTTTATGATGGAGCTCTTTTAGTGGAAAAGCGGTAGTCTCTAAAGCTTTTAATCTTTAAAATATAATAGCAGTTTTATGAATTATACCTTCGATCTTACCATGTCAAACAAGGTTCAATTACATATCTCGAACGCTCCATACTCTTATGGTGTTTCGGGAAATGTAAATCCACGGACCAATTCCTTAAATCTTAGGTATTATGCTAAACTTGTAACTTAAATATCTTCCTTTATGATCTTATCATAAACTATTTATATTCTTGTTACAATGATTTTGCACTTCATCTTGAAAATCTTTCGAACTTTTCAAATATTTCACACTTCATCCTTATTAAGTAAATATTCACATATTCACTCAAATTTTCGGAGAAAGCATATGAAGTTGAAATCCATCGCTCTTGACTACACATAATGGAGTTCGTACAACAATATGCACAAGTTCCAATAAGCTAGTCATTCATTCCCTTTTGGCCTATGAACGAAGTTTTAATTATCTCTAGGAAAGTTTCACAAACGTCATTTGATCAAAAATCAAAAGACTCCAAAATTCCATCCACATGGAGTTTCTTCATGTTTTCTTTCCAATATAATTTAAACGGCGATGTCACTTCCTAAGTGATCTTTCAATCAATTTGTCTTTCGACAATTTTAGCACTAGTTTTATGGATGTGATTTATCCAACGAGATTTGTGAATCATCCATCTTTTATGGATTACGGCAATTATTTGAACAACCCTTTTGTTCTCATAATACCTGATAAAACAAATCCTGAAGGCAAGCTTTGATGTTTAACGAGCAACACAATAACCCTTTATTTGTTTTCGATGAACATCATCACATATTCTTTTGCTAGTTACTTAGGCCATTGTAGTTCATGAATTGTGTTGTTTCGTATGACGATTCACACCAACAAATTCAGTATCAAATACTTAAGAACCACATTGTTTAATAAGCAAAGAATATAGCCATAACACATATATCATCTATATACTTAAACTGAACAATTCTAGTCTTTTCTTTTACGCCATATACTTATGAGATTCTCTTTCAAGATTTCCTTTTCTTTGAAAGAATCTATCAACATCAATAGTGGAGTCATACTTATGACACATAGTCCAAAGCGTGTATAGTTAAATACCAATGTCTTTGAACTTGCACTTTGAAGTAGATCACCATCATCAAATGTTCGGTGTTCTTTCAAATTCCTTTCTTTAGTAATCTCTTGGCGTAGTAAACATTTTACCTACATCAAATATTCACCTTCATCATGGAATCGTCCATGACCAAGCTACTTTTAGCTTATAACGGTGAATCACGAGTATAATGTTGCTCTCCAAAACCTTTTGGAAGATTAGGACAACTAGTGTCTCCAACCTTTTGCAAATTCTCATCAAAATATGAGAACATGAACTTTGCCATATTATACTCTATCATGTTGTAACCAAAACTTCGTTTCAGATATCACAATATCTTCCACACATCATGGTTTCTGAAACAACTCTTTCAGATCCTAGATAACCTTGATATTAAGATAATCTTTTGAATATCAAGAATCATGGAGACAAACATGATACTCATATACTAACACTTGGAATTGTCACTCTTGTTTTAATACCAATTATTAAACTTCATAGAGTAACCGGAACTTACTGAAAGTTTGCAATAGGACTTTTAAACTTTAGATTAACACTTCAAAACAATACGATACCAGTTCGTAAAGTAACTAACCAGAATTCTATAGTTCTATCATCTCAATTATAACTAAGCGCAAGGTGGTAAACGGATGCCAATGACTACAACAACTATGCAAATTCACTTTGATTTAGTTTATGATAAATTGAGTTCTAATTAATAATTAAATTAATCTAGGTGAACTCCCACTCAAAACAATATCCCTCACATTGTTTTAGTGATCACATGAACCAAATCCACCATATCAAAACCGATCATCACGAGAGTTGATATAGCTTCAATGGCGAACAATCGACATGTTCATCATATCTACTATATGACTCATGCTCTACCTTTCGGTAATCCGTGTTCACGAGGCCATGTCCGTACATGCCAGGCTCGTCAAGATCAAACCTTAGCTCTCGATAAGCAAATCTGGCTTGCTTACGTTGTATTCACCGGAATCAAAGACACCCGATCATCACGTGGTGCTTGAGCACAAGCTTTGGCAACGGTGCATACTAAGGGTGAACACTTTAGAACTTGAAATTTATGTGCATGAGGGATCATCTTATAATGCTACCGTGCTCTACTAAGCAATACAAGATGCATAAAGGATTAACATCACATGCAATTCATAATATGTGATATGATATGGCCTTTCTTCTTTGTGCTTCCGATCTCCATCTTCAAGCACGAACATGATCTCCATCATCACCGGCATAGCATCAAGGTCAATGACGCTTCTTCATGGTTGTCGTCCACCAGCTTCAACTATTACAACTACTTTGAATAGACACGGGTCTTAACAAAATTAAAGACAACCATATGGCTCCTGCGGTTGCCAACTTACAATAAGGAACATTGCATACATCAAATATAATCACAATCATGGCCATATCACATCAATGCACACCTGCAAAACAAAGTTACGCCTCTACTTTCTTTGCATATTTTACGTGGTTTGGGGCTTTCAATAAGTGTCGTTCTAACTTACGAACAAGAACCACAACATTGATACCAGTATTGTCAATCACCCGTTGTAAATTGAATCTTAACTATGCTAGGAGAAACAGGCACCATAAAGCCACTTATGCAATACAAGTTGCATGTCAAGCGTGGAGCAGGTCTCATGAACGATGTCATGTAAGGTTAGCCCGGGCCGCTTCATCCCAACATACCGCAAGATGCAAAGTACACAAGAAGTAATCTATAATAAAGCATCAACGCCCACAATGACCATTGTGTTCTACTCGTGCAACAGATCTACATATAGACACGGCTCGATACCCTTTGTAGGGGTTCGTAGCATGGAAAACAAAAATTTCTATCGCATACAAACAAACAAGCCAAGATCTATCTACTAGATTGTAGCGAGTCGATAGAGGAACTCACCCTCGAAGATTCCAAAGCGGTTAACGAGAGCGATTCTCGTGGGTGATGTAGTCGTACTCTTTCCGATCTCAAGATCGCGTGAGCGATCCTTCCAGCGCCACGTTAGCGCTCCAATCGGTCACTGCGTTCGGTACTCGACGAAGACCTTCCTCTCCCTTGTTCCAAAGAGGCAGGAGGTTGTAGCACTCTCTCGCGATTCCTGACTGACAACGTGGTACAGGAAGTAGAGGGGAAATCCGAGGCTTCGCCTTAAGCCGATGCGGTATGGTGGAGCTTATGAGTGTGGCTTTTAGTGGTCTAGTAATTAGACACACCAATTAGAAGGCTCTAAACCAATTAGCAGGCTCTAAACCGCGGGCTAAAGCAATTAGAAGCTCTAAACCAAAACGGCTCTAAACCGGAGATCTAGAGGTGGAAACTTGTGTGTCTTAGGAGGGGAGCCCTGCCCCTCCTTATCTAGGTGGGAGGGCCGGCGGCCAAGGGGAGGGAGTCCTCCCAAGTCGGCTTGGTGGGCGCCAGCCAAGGAGGAACCCTCCTCCAATTCGGCCTCCACCAATCCTCTCTTCCCACTTCCCAAAATTGCGTTTGACTTTCAAACTAGCCGTTTGACTTTTCAATTTAGGATTTAAATAAACCCTTTATTTTGGACAGCAAGAACACCTAGTACATGATGCAATCATTCCCACTTACAATGACACATTCATGTACCCGTCCCCGGATGGGACATTCCGAACCTTCTAGAACATTCTGATGAAAACACCTAACCATTCCCCAACTCCAAAGGACTTTCCTTATATGAATCTTATTCTCCGGACCATTCCGGATCTCCTCGTGATATCCGAATCCCATCCGAGACTCCAACAACATTCGGTCTCTTTCTCATAATACCATAACTACTCAAAACAACGTCGAATCCTTAAGTGTGTCTCCCTACGGTTCGTGAATTATGCGGACATGATCGAGACACTTCTCCGAACAATAACCAATAGAGGAATCTGGAAATTCATATGGCTCCCACATATTTCTCCGATTACTTTGCGATCGCATGAACCACTTACATACGATACCAATTTCCCTTTGTCTCACGATATGTTACTTATCCGAGGTTATGATCGTCGGTATCTCTGCATACCTAGTTCAACCTCGTTACCGATAAGTACTCTTTTCTCGTTCCCGTGATATGTGATCCCTTGTGAGCCAGTCACATGCTTGCAAGCTAATTGGATGACATTTCACCGAGAGGGCCCAGAGTATATCTATCCGTCATGTGGATGGACAAATCCCACTCTTGATCCATGTGTCTCAACCAATACTTTCCAAACACTCAATGCCACCTTTATAACCACCCTGTTACGGTGTGGTGTTTGATGACATCAAAGCATCCATCCGTAAAGGTGATATGCATGATCTCATGGTCGAAGGAATTAGGTTACTATGTATCAGAAAGCATATAGCAATTGAACTATTGAAATGACTTGATCTTTATGCTACGCTTATCTATAGGAGTATGTCCATCACATCATTCTCCTAATGATATGACCCTGTTGTTAATAACATCTCTATGTTCATGATCAGGAAACAATGATCATATATTAACCAACAAGCTAGTTTAACAAGAGGCTTTACTAGGGACTCTTATTTTAGTTTACAAATCACACAAGTATTAATGTTTCCGGTTAATACAATTATAGCATGGTATGTAAACATTTATCATAAATATGAAGATATGATAATAACCACTTTATTATTGCCTCTTGGGCATATCTCCAACACTTTCACATATGATGGTTTCTGAAACATTGCTTTCAGCTCTTAGATAAACTTGATATTAAAAACAATCTTTTGAGTATCAAGAATCATGGAGGCAAACATGATACATTAGATACTAACACTAGAATTGTTACTCTTGATTTAATACTGTTTATTAAACTTCACAGAGTAAACGGAGTTTGCTGAAGGTTTGCAACCAGACTTTTAAACTTTAGATTGACACTCAAAACAATACGATACCAGTTCGTAAAGCAAATATCCAGAATTACTATAGTTCCACTATCTCAACTATAACTAAGCGTAAGGTGGTGAACGGATGCCAATGACTACAACAAACTATGCAAATTCACTTTGATTGTGTTTATGATAAATTGAGTTTGACTAATCCAAATTACAAATGAACTCCCACTCAAAACAACATCCCTCAAGTTGTTTTAGTGATTACACGAACCAAATCCACTACACCAAGTCCGATCATCACGTGAGATGATGTAGCTTTAAAGGCGAACAATCAACATGTTCATCATATCATCCATATGACTCATGCTTTACCTTTCGGTATTCTGTGTTCCGATACCATGTATGTACATGCTAGGCTCGTCAAGGTTAACCTTAGTATCCGCATGTGCAAATCTGGCTTGCACCCGTCGTATGCACACGTAGAATCTATCACACCCGATCATCACGAGATGCTTCGAAACGACAAGTCTTAGCAACGGTGCCTACTAAGGACAAACACTTTATTACTTGATATTTAGTGAGAGGGATCATCTTATAATGCTATCATGATCTAAGCAATACAAGATGCATAAAGGATTAACATCACAGCAATTCATAATTAGTGTGATATGATATGGCCCTTTCTTCTTATGCCTTTGATCTCCATCTCCAAAGCACGGACATGATCTCCATCATCACCAAGATTGCGTCAAGGTCGATGGCGCTTCATGGTTGTACATCATCACTAGCAACTATTACAACTACTTGGAATAAAGCTATTACAAGATGAATAGACACGCAGGTCTTAACAGAATTAAAGACAACCATTAGGCTCCTGCCGGTTGCCATATTACAACAAGGATCATTGCATACATCAAATATAATCACAATCACATGATGGCAATATCACATCACAAAACCCCTGCAAAAACAAGTTAGACGCCTCTAATTTTCTTTGCATGTTTTACGTGGTTTGGGGCTTTCGAATAAGAACGAATCTTACCTATGAAACTGAACCACAACGTTGATACAAGTGCTATCAAGTGCAAAGTGTAGATTGGATCTATACTATGATGGGAGAGACATACACCTGCAAAGCCACTTGTGCAATACGAGTTGCACGTCAACTGTGGAGCAAGTCTCATGTGCGATGACATGTAAGGTTAGCCCGAGCCGCTTCATCCCACCATACCGCAAGATGCAAAGTACACAAAGCAAAATACGGCACGAGCACCAACGCCCACAAAACCATTGTGTTCTACTCCTGCAACAAATCTACGCATAGACACGGCTCTGATACCACTGATGGGTTCGTAGCATGGAAAACAAAAAATTCTACCGCAAGAACGAACAAAACCCAGATCTAATCTAGATAAAATCCAAGATCTAATCTATTAGACATGTGCAACGAGATAGATCTGTACTAACCCTTGTAGATCCGAAAGCGTTACAAGATCAAATCTCGTGGTTGATGTTGTCGATCACTTGCCGATCTCAAGATCGAGTAGACGATCCTTCCGGCGCCGCATTCCGGCAGTGCTTCCGCAATCGGTCACACGTGCGGAGTCGAAGCAGACCTTCCTCTCCCTGTTCCAGCGAGCAGCGGAGGTAGTAGATCTCTCCACGGAATCCCAGCAGCACGATGGCGTGGTGGTGGTGGAGAATTCTGCAGGGCTTCGCCTAAGCCAGAGCAGAGGGAAGGAGGAGGAGAGAGGCAGCTAGGGTTTGGAGTGGAAGGGGGGGCAAGGGGGTGGCGCCTCCACCCCTCTATTTAAAGGAGGGAGGCGCCATGGGGAGGTGGAGTCCTTGTAGGACTCCCCTCTTCCTTGGCCGGCGGATCAAGGAGGTGGGGGGAGAGTCCTACTCCCCCACGAATCCTTGTGTTACCCCACATGGATTCCTTGATCCTTTCTTGGTTTTCAAGTAAACTCCAAGAAATCTTCCAGAACCTTCTGGAACATTCCGAAACCTTCTAGAATCCCCATATAAATACTCTGGAACATTTCCTACCTTAGAAAATGATCCCCATTATATGAATGTTACTCCCCGGACAATTCCGGAGCTCCTCGTGATGTCCCGGATCCAATCCGAGACTCCGAACAACATTCGGTCTCCAACGCACATTCCATATCTACTTAAAACAACTTCGAACCTTAAGTGTGTCACCCTACGGTTCGTGAATATGCAGACATGATGGAGACACCTCTCCGATCAATAACCATCAACAGGATCTGGAGATCCATAACGACTCCCACATACTCAACGATGACTTCGTGATCGATAGAACCATTAACATACGAAACCAATTCCCTTTGTCACGCGATACTCTACTTATCCGAGGTTTGATCGTCGGTATCTCCATACCTTGTTCTACCTCGTTACTGATAAGTACTCTTTACTCGTTCCATGATATGTCATCCCTTGTGACCTAGTCACATGCTTGCAAGCTAACTAGATGACATTCCACCGAGAGGGCCCAGAGCATATCTATCTGTCATATGGATGGACAAATCCCAATCTTGGTCCATGCGCTTCAACACATACTTTCAGAATACCCAATGTCACCTTTATAACCACCCAGATACGAAGCGGCGTTTGATGTCATCAAAGTACCCATCCGGTGATGGTGATTAACATAACCTCATGGTCGAAGGATTAGGTTACTGTGTATTTGAAAAGCTTGTAGCAAAACGAACTTAATGACTTGATCTTATGCTATGCCTACTATGGGTGTGTGTCCATTACATCATTCTCGTAATGACATGATCTTGTTATTAACGACATCCAATGTCCATGATCAGGAAACCATGATCATCCATTAATCAACAAGCTAGTTTAACAAGAGGCTTACTAGGGACTCTTTTATGTTTACAAAACACACAAGTATTAATATTTCCGGTTAATACAATTATAGCATGGGATGTAAACATTTATCATAAACATAAAGATATGATAATAACCACTTTATTATTGCCTCTTGGGCATATCTCCAACAACGTCCTCATATAAAGATGATGCAACACGTCGTACTTAAACTCCACTAGAAATGGAAAACTCCATGCACTCTAGAGTTAAAATAAATAGAGTATAGCCTTACAATTTGTTTGGTTGCACTGGATTGGACTTGGAATTAGAGAATTGGAATTTGGGCATCTAATTCCGGCTTTTGGGTGGGCTACGAATTAACATGTGGAAATTGGAACCAATTCCGCGCAGGGCTAGATCACGTGCAAAACCTCGGTGGGTCAATTCAGATGTGCGGACCTCAGAAATGGTAAAGAATTGTTGAAGCGGTACCGCTCGCGTAGCTCCCTCTCTCGCGAGTTCTGAGTCATGACTGGTCTTCCCTCACTGGCGACCTGGACACCGGCGGCGGCGCGGGTTACCCCTTCCTCGTGAGTAGATGACAATGCCACGAACTCACCCTACCTCTCCCCTATCACGTCCTCCCTCTCGCAGACTCTCTCCCGCCCTTTTGTTCCCGAGTGCTCCATGAAACCCTAACGGCATCGCATGAGGTCCGTTCCGCCGCTGCTCTGGCCCTAGTGTCACATCCCAAATTTTAGATTTGGTACTGCATACATACATGTCATTGAATTATGAGCATCTTTGCAAAAAGTTTCTGTTTTAAAGTTTTCGCCAAAATACCTCCTCTTTGCTAGTTCATCCTATTTGCAAGCCTACTAGGTATTTTGCCTTGCATCTGCTAGAGTGACCCCTTTTGGGCATTTCAGATGCATGATTGTGTATAGCTCGTCTCTACGAACCCGTAGGATTTTGTTTCGCTCAATTCGGAGCTGTAGATCAAAAGTTATGTTTGTTCTTGTGTGTTAGCAGACAAACAGTTCAGTTAGCGGTCAGACAAAGCCAAAAAAATGAAAAAAAACTGCGTCGGCCGGCTAGATCGCCAGCCCACCGCGGCCCAGCGGCCCGCCCAGGAGCCACCCGCGCCAGCGAGCGGCGAATAGACACTGCCGCGCGCGACGACACGTACACCGCACCGCCTGGCCGACAAGCGGGACCACCTGCCAGCCGCACGAGCTCTCCGTGCTCGACCAGGACGCTGTCGCCGCCAAGTTCGTGGCAGGGACGAACCGCTCGTCCGAGTTCCTCGGAGATTCGGTGCCGATTTTTGTTCGCCTCTTTTGCCCCATTAAAGCTCTCGTCGCAGCCGACTTTTTCCCCCTCCTAGACCTAACTATCGTGCCCCGGATGCCGACGAATCTCTCGTCGGAGTTGGAGCCGCCACCGCCGCCATTACCGCCGGTGGGAGCTACCCCGACCGCCTCTCCGCTTCTTTTCCCCGGGAATCGCACCGCCGCCTCGCGCCACGCCTTCCTGACCCTTTCCTTTCCGCGCAGGTTGCCGGAGAACCGCCGGGGAGCACCGTCGGAGACCGCACGCCGGCCACCGCTCCAGCCGCCGCCTCCCCGAGTCCCCGTCCCCACGCCCGACCACGCCTTGCGCCGCGCTGCGATCCCGTGTACCCACACACCGCCGCCCGCCGCCCCATTGCCATGACCGCCATGCCCAAATCCAGGTGAGCCACGCCGCCCTAGCCGCCAGCCATCGGTCCCAGAGATCGACGGTCGACCAGTCCCGATCGATGGTCATCAAGCCCAATCAGCGCCCAGCTCAGCCAAAGGCCCCTCGGCGGGGAATATTCCCCGGAATATTCCCCTGGATTTAGCAGTTTTTATTAAAAAAGGCAAAAACTTTGTTTAACTTCAAAAATTCATAGGAAAAGATCTACTTGGCCAAAAATTGCAAATAAAGTATCGTTGGATTTGCAAAATTGTGTAGAATTTTATTCTACAATAATATCCCAGGTTTACTGTATTTATTTTCCTGAGATTATAGAAAGGCTTAAAGTAGTATTTAATTCACAGAAAAAGATCTGTAAATCTTTTTGACGTAATTCCTTTTGGTCTAGGCTCTATTTGGAGCTATCTATCCAGTAGTATTTTTGTAAAATTGTACTGCATTGTTTACAGCTTTGGTGTAATGTTTTGACTAAATACCTATTAACTAGTCCTCTTTTATGCATAAATTGGTTTCTTTGCATTAAAGGTTTTCTCATGCATCATCCAGTAGTAGAATTGATCAGAGAACTTGACCAAGCTACTGAAGCTTTGTTAAAGTACCATGCATGCATTGTGTTGCATCTATTGATCTCTATGTGTGGTTTGTTTATCGTTTGAATTGCTTTCGTGTAGATTGTGAGGATTGTAACCCGTGTGACTGTCCGGACTGTACTTTTGATTTCGGCAACTACCAAGGCAAGTGGAGCTTCATAAATGTCCTATCTACTTTCTATATGCATTGTAGCTTGTTTTGTTTTACAAGTTCTATCTATTGCTATGCTATATCCTACTATGCCTTAGTCTATCTCGTTAGGCGAGCCGTCGTAAGTAGCTGTGCTTAGTTGTGCTTATGTAGACGAGGGTGGGATACACCATGGCAAAGATTGTTTTGAAAGAACGTGTTTGGAAAGTGAAAACAACTTAATTAATGAACTATCTGGGTGGATTGGTAATTGCTTGGTTCGTGAATGTCGGGCCCATGTCTATGGTTTACCCGAGTAGCTCACTTGTGGATGGCCACCTAGGTTTCTGAGAAATAATTAGTGTCTTGATTTGGTAGCTTTCGTGTGCAACCATATGCTAGTGAGTTATGGGTGGCTGGATGGACTTAGTAGGTTATGGCGACCCGAGCTATTCGTATCCAGAGATGTAGTGAATGTGATAGGTTGGTACGGTGCGTGGATGGGCTTGGGGAGCTACTTCCCAAATTGTCTCTTCTTGGACTTCTCCCTATCACAACTCAATATGCGTGTCGTGGTACGAGCGGGTCGACCAAGTCATATGGGTAAAGTGTGCAACCCCTGCAGGGTGTAAAACTAAGTGCTTAGCCGTGTCCCCGGTAATGGACGTTTGAGTTGCTGAATTGTGGGTGCTATGACATGTTCTCATTCATTCCAACTTGTAATTGCTAAAACTTGTGGTTGAAACTTAATTGGGTTGTTTGTTGAAGATTAAATGCTTTATAAATGATTTACAAATGTTAGGATAAAGTACTTTGCTGCTGCAACTAAGCCTGAACCCCACAAGCTAGATAGGCATATAGCTATTAGTCTTGTTGTTTCTCTCATTGTTCCACTTGCCAGTGCATTCCAAGTGCTGACCCTTCGGGGCTGTTATGTTTCATGTTGCAGGTTACTCTTCCGGTTACTCTGAGTAGTAGTGTTGGTTGCGACCCTCCACTCAACATTTTGTTCGCCTGTGGCGTCTAATGGAGACTGGAGCTACTTTATTTATGCTATCTATTTGCTACTTGTTTATTTGTGCGAGCGTTATGCTTTGCAAACTTTGTAATAAATGCAATATTCTAGATCATACCGCTGTAATAATAATGCACTGTTAATTCTTTGATGTCTATCGATACTATGTATGCCAATGAACCGATCCAGGTATTGGCATGATACATAGAGGTGCAATCCTTGCGGGTTGTACCGTTTCAGATGGTATTAGAGCAGTGTGTTGACTATAGGATCGTGACCTAGGATTGGAATAGGAAGCCTTATGTTTACTTAAGCCTATTTTATATTCTGTCTTTATTCTTATGCCTTTCATTCTAGTAAACTCTTTTCGTTTGCTGTTCTCACTCTTTCCTCTTTACAATTGTAGATGGGAGATGCCACCAGAGTTGAGTATGTTTGGCTCCAATCACCAAGACCCTTCGCAAGACAGTTGGCGGAGCTTTGCCAGACACTAGGCATGCTGATGCCGATGTTCAAAGGGAGAAGGATGAACACCTATGTGCCTGGAGATCGCGTGTGGGAGATCACCATGATTTTTCTTGCAGATCCCACCGTGCCTGGTATTGAGAACCTGAACCTCACCAAGAAGTACCTTACCTGGGAGCAAGGAGTGGAGTCGGCCATGCATGAAACCCTGTCACACATGTGCTATCTCCACCGACACCGACTACCAGCAGGCTCACCCTTCCTTGCATTTGGAGGTCGGAATGAGCAAGGGCTTATGATGGTTACCACAGGTGATCGGAACAACATGCCAATCCAAGTGAAGCAGTTAGAAGACATGGAGATCAAAGCTTGGGAGAGGGAAGAGAAGTTGATGCAGCAAAAGGAGCGGCTGGATTATTTTCAGGGCACAGTGCACTTTCAAGGGTATGAGATGGAAACCTTGCACACTGATGTGAATACAATGGAGCAAGCCCTCATTGGAAGAGATGCCACGATTGCAGCGCTGAATCAAACCATTGTGCAAAGGAATCAAGTTGTGGCTGATCGTGATCAAACCATTGTGGACATGGCTGCCCAGATTGCTGCCCTTCAAGCACAGCAGAATCCTCCACCAAACAATGGTAACGGTGATGATGGGAACGATGATGATGATGACAGTGATGATGATGATGCGAACAATGGTGGAGGAGGTAACAATGATGATGGTGGAGGCAGTGATGATGGAGGAAGCGATGACGATGATGGAGGAGATGCAGCGGGCGCTTTTGTTGAAGGAAGTGATGAAGAGGATCCCGAAGAGGTGGAATTCGAGGACTCAAGTGAAGAAGACTCGGGAGAGGTGTACACACCACCACCGTGGCATGCACGAGGAGCGAAGCGTCAACGCATGGACTCCAGAACCTACTGCAACCTATTCATCAAATAGCTAGAGATGATCCTCCAAAACTAGTCTTCGTTAGGGATATTCGTTAGTCTTAGACATCGATCAATATAAACTTCTGCACTATTAGCTTATTGTGTTTATATTGCTCAGTTAAGTACCTTGAAGTTCCAGGAATTTTCGTGAGATTTATTAAATGATTTTTGAACAAGTTTGGGTAAATTTCGTGTTTTTACTGCTGCAGTTTTCTGTCTGACCAGTTTTACCGCGCGATTTTTAATTCCTCACTAGTAACCCGGATTGCGCTCATATTTTAGGATATGGAGCGTAATTACCTGTAGCATCTGCACAAAAATTGGCTAAAATTCCTGATGAGTTTAAGGTGCCCAGAAAAATTCGTGAACAGGATAAAACTATTCTGCCGGATTTTCTGGTTTTGCTTATTTTGCTGTTTTGCTTTGTTAAACACTGTTACCAGCGTTTCTAAACTATTTTGTAGCTATATACTGTTAATGAAAACCTGGAACGATGTTTGTGTGTGTGTTTGATCATGTGGTGATTGCTTATGATTGTTGTGGATTGAGCTTGTTGCATGGGTAGAGGGCTATTGCTTATCTGTAGTTGTTTCTTTCTAATCTTACTTGCGCTCAACCGCAGATATCACGCCGCCGACCAGATGAGATGGCTCAGCTCATGGCCGCTCAAGCACAGCTGACCCAAGTGATGACGCAGTTCATGGCAACTCAGAACAACGACAACAATAACAACAACAACAACGGGCACAATCAACCGCAAGGGGATGCTCTCACTAGGTTCTTGAGGCTGAGGCCAGCTAAGTTCTCCTCTGCACCTGAGCCCATGATTGCTCTCGACTGGCTTCGTTCTGTGAATAAGGACCTGGTGACCGTTGGTTGCACTGATGCTGAGAAGGTGAGGTTTGCTGCTCACTTGCTGGAGGGATCAACTGCCTCATGGTGGGATGCTTTCTAGATTACCCACCCGCTGGACACAGTTACCTGGGCTATGTTTGAGGAAGGATTCAGGACGAACCACGTATCTGCCGAGACCATGAGCCTGAAGAGGAAGGAGTTCCGCAACCTGTGCCAGACCAACCGCACTGTGGCAGATTACATAGAGGAATTCAACAATCTCTCTCGCTACGCCTCTGAGGATGTGGACACTGATGCCAAGAGGAGGGAGAGGTTCCTGGATGGTCTCAGTGATGAGCTCTCACTTCAGCTATCTGTGGTTTACTGTCCAACATTTCAGGAACTGATGGACAAGGCTAGAATTCTAGAAGGGAAACAACAACAGGTGGAAAGGCGTAAGAGGAAGAGCAGCCATCACTCCTTAGGATCACACCACCGTGCTCGCACCTCGTATGATGGACACTCTGGATACTCTAAGCATGGCGGAGATGACCGTAACCACCGTGGAAGTAGTGGACATTGCCACGATGGTCACAGGAGTAACAACCGCCACCGTGGAGGAAATGGTCATCACCATAATGGCCACCACCACAATGGCCACAAGAGCTACAGCAGCAACTCTGGAAGGAACAATGGACACAACCGCTTTGGCAGGAGGGATCTTAGTGAAGTGAAATGCTTCAAGTGCAAGAAGATGGGGCACTATGCTGATAACTGTCCAGAGAGGAGGATTAAAGCAGGAAGCAAGCCCAATGCAAACCAGAAGGCGACGGTCAACCATGTGAACGTCGAGGAGATTCAGAATGAACCAGAGCTAGTGGTTGGTAAGTTTCCAATCAATACCAACATCGCATTCGTTCTTTTCGATACTGGTGCATCGCATACATTCATATCAAGGGCATTTGTGGATAAGTATAAGCTACCTACCGAGGCTCTTAGAGGATCTATTAGAGTAAGTTCCCCTAGGGGAGAGATGATAGCTAGTGCAGCATGTCGAGGATTGACACTAGAAATTGGTGCTTATGCATTTCCTGCACACCCGGTTATACTAGAATCCCAGGGTCTAGATGTCATATTGGGCATCGATTGGATGTCGGAACATCAGGGGCAGATAGATTGTGCTCAACGAGCAATATCACTCACCACACCAAAGGGAGTAAGGATCAGATATAAGTCGCCTGTCAGTATTGGAGTGGCCGAGTTGAATTCTCTTAAGGGGGTTAGCCTAGAGGATGTGGCCATAGTAAATGAGTATCCTGATGAGCTGCCAGGGATGCCACCTGACAGGGACGTGGAGTTTCTTATTGACCTGATGTCAGGAACAAGACCGATAGCCAAGAGGCCGTATAAGATGGATGTGGAGGAACTGAAGGAGTTAAAGAAGCAGCTTAGAGAGCAATTGGACAAGGGATTTATTCAGCCCAGTTCATCATCTTGGGGCGCGCCTATTCTATTCATGGAGAAGAAGGACAGTAGTAAGAGATTGGTGGTTGACTACCGCTCACTTAATGAAGTAACTATCAAGAATAAATACCCATTGCCCAATATAAATGATTTGTTTGATCAGTTGGAAGGAGCAAAGGTGTTTTCCAAGATTGATTTAAGGTCGGGGTATTTCCAATTGAAGATCCGAGAGGAAGACGTACCCAAGACCGCCTTCACCACTAGGTATGGGTTATATGAGTATACAGTTATGTCTTTTGGACTAATAAATGCCTCGGCATATTTTATGACCATGATGAACAAGGTATTCATGGAGTATTTGGATAAATTCGTGGTATTCATTGATGACATATTTATATACTCCAAGGATGATGCTAAACATGAGAAACACCTGCGACTAATTATGGAAAAGCTGAGGGAGCATAAATTGTATGCCAAGTTTAGCAAGTGTGAATTCTGGTTGAACACTGTTGGATTTCTTGGACACGTGGTGTCAGGTGAAGGAGTCGCAGTTGATCCAAGAAAGGTGGTGTCAGTTACAGAATGGGAGTCACCCAAGAATGTGGGAGATATTAGGAGCTTCTTGGGACTTGCTGGATATTACAGGAGGTTTATAGAGAACTTCTCAAAGATTGCAAAGCCAATGGTGAACTCATCAAGAAGGAGAAGAAGTTTGAATGGACCAAGGAGTGTGAAGCTAGTTTCCAGGAACTGAAGCAACGCCTAGTGACCGCACCTATCCTGTGTTTGCCAGATATTCAGAAGGATTTCCAAGTGTATTGTGATGCCTCTCGTCAAGGACTGGGTAGTGTACTGATGCAGGATGGAAGAGTGGTATCCTATGCCTCGCGCCAACTCAAACATCACGAGAGGAATTACCCCACGCATGACTTGGAATTAGCGTCAGTTGTGCACGCGCTCAAGGTATGGAGGCACTACCTGATGGGTAAGCATTGTGATGTGTTTACAGATCACAAGAGTCTGAAATACATATTCACTCAGAAGGAGCTGAATATGAGGCAAAGGAGATGGCTGGATCTCATAAAGGATTACGACATGAGTTTGCAATATCACCTAGGAAAGGCCAATGTTGTAGCGGATGCGCTAAGTCGCAATGTTTATGCTAATGGCCTGACAGTGGGGGAGTTACCCAAGGATTTGTGTGAACAACTCAAGGACCTCAGGTTGGAAGTAGTATCCGAGGGATATTTGGCAACAATGGAAGTTAAGCCGACGCTTCTGGACGAGATTAGAGAAGCTCAAAATAAGGATAGTGACCTGGAGGAGATAAGAGGAAACATACCCAAAGGCAAGGCGGAAGGTTTTCACGAGGATGATCAAGGGACGTTATGGTACAAGGGTCGCTTATGTGTGCCCAACGACCCGGAGATTAGGAAGCTGATATTTCAGGAAGCTCATAACTTGCCATACTCTATACATCCAGGCAACACGAAGATGTACATGGACTTGAAGGAAAGGTTTTGGTGGGTTAACATGAAGCAAGAGATTGCAGAATATATTGCCCTATGTGATGTCTGTAGTAGAGTGAAGGCCGAGCACCAAAAGCCAGCAGGGCTACTACAGCCATTACCGGTACCTGAATGGAAGTGGGATAGAGTTGGAATGGACTTCATCACAGGATTACCCAGGACTAAGTCAGGATATGATTCTATTTGGGTAGTGGTAGATCATTTGACCAAGGTAGCTCACTTTATACCCGTGAAGACCACTTATACCAGTGCTAAGTTAGCCAAGATCTACATGGACAGAGTTGTGTGCCTGCAAGGAGTTCCTAAGAGCATTGTGTCAGATAGAGGCACCCAATTTACTTCTCACTTTTGGCGCCAGCTCCATGAGTCGTTGGGAACGAGGTTGGAGTTCAGCACACTTTCCACCCCCAGACGGATGGTCAGACCGAGAGGGTGAATCAGATTCTGGAGGATATGCTGAGAGCCTGTGCCTTGGCTCATGGCGCTAGTTGGGATGAAAATTTACCTTATGCTGAGTTCTCCTACAACAACAGCTACCAATCCAGCATCAAGACGTCACCATTTGATGTACTATACGGTAAGAGGTGCAGAACACCATTGTTATGGGATGGTGTAGGTGAACGTCAACTGTTTGGACCGGATTTGATCAAGGATGCTGAATAGAAGGTTAGTTTGGTTCGGGATAGATTGAAGGTAGCACAATCGAGACAGAAGAGCTATGCTGATTCTAAACGCAAGGAAGTGGCGTATGAGATTGGAGATCGAGCATATCTCAGAGTTTCACCACTACGTGGAATTAAGAGGTTTGGAATTAAGGGCAAGCTGGCACCTCGGTTTATAGGGCCCTACAAGATCCTAGCACGCAAAGGAGAGGTTGCATACCAGCTGGGGATGCCAGAGGTTCTATCCGCTGTTCACGACATGTTCCATGTGTCTCAGCTGAAGAAATGCCACCCGGAGATGGTAGATACACCGTTGAGGGATACCGTGCCATTAGATGAGGTTCAGCTAGAGAGTGACCTGACCTATGAGGAGAAACCGTTCAAGATTTTGGACACAACAGAGAGATTTACCCGCAGCAAGACGATCAGGTTTTGCAAGGTGCAATGGAGCCACCACACCGAAGAGGAAGCCACCTGGGAGCGAGAGGATGACCTCCGAGAGGACCACCCACACCTATTTGCTAGCCGCGACGAATCTCGAGGACGAGATTCATCTTAAGGGGGTTAGTCTTGTCACATCCCAAATTTTAGATTTGGCACTGCATACATACATGTCATTGCATCATGAGCATCTTTGCAAAAAGTTTCAGTTTTAAAGTTTTCGCCAAAACACCTCCTCTTTGCTAGTTCATCCTATTTGCAAGCCTACTAGGGCTTTTGCCTTGCATCTGCTAGAGTGACCCCTTTTGGGCATTCCAGATGCATTATTGCATAGAGCTCGTCTCTACGAACCCGTAGGATTTTGTTTCGCTCGATTCGGAGCTGTAGATCAAAAGTTATGTTAGTTCTTGTGTGGACTGAATTTTCAGTTCAGAAAATTCACTTAGCAGACAGACAGTTCAGTTAGCGGTCAGACACAGCAAAAAAAAAAGAAAAAAAACTGCGTCGGCCGGCTGAACCGCCAGCCCACCGCAGCCCAGCGGCCCGCCCGGGAGCCACCCGCGCCAGCGAGCGGTGAATAGACGCTGCCGCGCGTGGCGACGCGTACACCACACCGCCTGGCCGACAGGCGGGCCCCACCTGCCAGTCGCACGAGCTCTCCGTGCTCGACCAGACGCTATCGCCGCTGAGTTCGTGGCAGGGACGAACCGCTCGTCTGAGTTCCTCGGAGATTCGGTGCCGATTTTTGCTCGCCTCTTTTGCCCCTTTAAAGCTCTCGTCGCAGCCGACTTTTTCCCCTCCTAGACCTAACTATCGTGCCCCGGACGCCGACGAATCTCTCGCCGGAGTTGGAGCCGCCATCGCCGCCATTACCGCCGGTGGGAGCTACCCCGACCGCCTCTCCTCTTCTTTTCCCCGGGAATCGCACCGCCACCTCGCGCCACGCCTCCCTGACCCTCTCCTTTCCGCGCAGGTCGCCGGAGAACCGCCTGGAGCGCTGCCGGAGACCGCACGCCGGCCACCGCTCCAGCCGCCGCACGCCGCCGCCCCGGAGTCCCTCGTCCCGCGCCGACCACGCCCCGGTGACCGCCGCACGCCGCCGATCCCCGTGCGCCACTCCACCACCCGAACCTCATGGGCGCCGCCCAAATCACGCCGGCCATGAGCCGCCGTCGGCTCAAGTGAAACGCCGTCGCGTTCCAGATCGCCGGATCGCTGCACGGTCCAGATCGACCGTTATTTGGACGGTCAGCGCCGTCAGCCCAGCCACCCTCGTGGAATATTCCGGATTTAGCAGTTTTTATTAAAAAAGGCAAAAACTTTGTTTAACTTCAAAAATTCATACGAAAAGATCTACTTGGCCAAAATTGCAAATAAAGTATCATTGGATTCGTAAAATTGTGTAGAATTTTATTCTGCAATAATATCCCAGGTTTACTGTATGTATTATCCTGAGATTATAGAAAGGCTTAAAGTAGTATTTAATTCGCAGAAAAAGATCTGTAAATCTTTTTGACGTAATTCCTTTTGGTCTAGGCTCTATTTGGAGCTATCTATCCAGTAGTATTTTTGTCAAATTGTACTGCACTGTTTACAGCTTTGGTGCAATGTTTTGACTAAAGACTTATTAACTAGTCCTCTTTTATGCATAAATTGGTTTCTTTGCATTAAAGGTTTTCTCATGCATCATCCAGTAGTAGAATTGATCAGAGAACTTGACCAAGCTACTGAAGCTTTGTTAAAGTACCATGCATGCATTGTGTTGCATCTGTTGATCTCTATGTATGGTTTGTTTATCGTTTGAATTGCTTTCGTGTAGATTGTGAGGATTGTAACCCGTGTGACTGTCTGGACTGTGCTTTTGATTCCGGCAACCACCAAGGCAAGTGGAGCTTCATAAATGTCCTATCTACTTTCTATATGCATTGTAGCTTATTTTGTTTTACAAGTTCTATCTATTGCTATGCTATATCCTACTATGCCTTAGTCTATCTCGTTAGGCGAGCCGTCATAAGTAGCTGTGCTTAGCTGTGCTTATGTAGACGAGGGTGGGATACACCATGGCAAAGATTGTTTTGAAAGAACGTGTTTGGAAAGTGAAAACAACTTAATTAATGAACTATCTGGGTGGATTGGTAATTGCTTGGTTCGTGAATGTTGGGTCCATGTCTATGGTTTACCCGAGTAGCTCACTTGTGGATGGCCACCCAGGATTCTGAGAAATGATTAGTGTCTTGATTTGGTAGCTTCCGTGTGCAACCATATGCCAGTGAGTTATGGGTGGCTGGATGGACTTAGTAGGTTGTGGCGACCCGAGTTCTTCGTATCCAGAGATGTAGTGAATGTGATAGGTTGGTACGGTGCGTGGATGGACTTGGGGAGCTACTTACCGAATTGTCTCTTCTTGGACTTCTCTCTATCACGACTCAATATGCGTGTAATGATGGCCGACCAAGTCATATGGGTAAAGTGTGCAACCCCTGCAGGGTGTAAAACTAAGTGCTTAGCCGTGTCCCCGGTAATGGACGTTTGAGTTGCTGAATTGTGGGTGCTATGACATGTTCTCATTCATTCCAACTTGTAATTGCTAAAACTTGTGGTTGAAACTTAATTGGGTTGTTTGTTGAAGATTAAATGCTTTACAAATGATTTACAAATGTTAGGATAAAGTACTTTGCTGCTGCAACTAAGCCTGAACCCCACAAGCCAGATAGGCTTATAGCTATTAGTCTTGTTGTTTCTCTCATTGTTCCACTTGCCAGTGCATTCCAAGTGCCGACCCTTCGGGGCTGTTACGTTTCATGTTGCAGGTTACTCTTCCGGTTACTCTGAGTAGTAGTGTTGGTTGCGACCCTCCACTTAACATTTTGTTCGCCTGTGGCGTCTAATGGAGACTGGAGCTACTTTATTTATGCTATCTATTTGCTACTTGTGTATTTGTGCGAGCGTTATGCTTTGCAAACTTTGTAATAAATGCAATATTCTGGATCATACCGCTGTAATAATGATGCACGGTTAATTCTTTGATGTCTATCGATACTATGTATGCCAATGAACCAATCCAGGGATTGGCGTGATACATAGAGGTGCAATCCTTGCGGGTTGTACCGTTTCAGATGGTATTAGCAGACGAGCATCCCCGAAGCACTCACTACTTCTCGATCCTCCCGCAGGCGGAATCGAGCCAGGGTGCTCTAAATTTCCACCACCGTTTGTTTTCTTCCCCAACTCTAGCGGCTACCGCCGTAATCGATTCTACGCCATCCGACCCCCTCCATCCTCCCCAACCGTTCAATCGAGATGCCTGTGAGCTGCCAGTCCACCAGGACCAACCCTCCGGCATGCCTGTGCTCGTCATGGTAGTAGGCGTCTGTGGTAATGTCATCATGACATCGGCCTACTTTTAATCTTCCCAAAAAGTATATTTAATTTGTAAAAACCACTTTAAATTCTCCGTTTGTTATAAAAACAAGTGTAATATATGAAAACGAGTCCTTGTTGGATTTGGTATATATCGATTTCCCGTTTACTACGACCAAACATGTATTGGAATTGGATACTGATAGCTCCAAATTTTATCACTTTTTATCATTGATTTGCCTCTTGTTTATTACCGGATTGCACTAAAGATTATCCTTTCTACTAACGTTAACATCGCAATTAGCGAATCCTTGGTTTCTTGTGATGGTTTTCAGGCAATGAATATTTACGGAGTATATAATAGCATTTATGGGCTAATTACACCTAAAGAAGCAAATCCCCAACTGGAGCCCCTTCCATTGGAGGCGTCTAGAATGCTTAACGACCAGCGGTATGCAGTCGAGATCTTGCGTCTTCGTCATATACTACGCCGCCACTGTTATATCAATACAAGTAACTTTCGTGAAGGGAGGGCGACAAGAAGGACGTCAACAAAGAAAACACAACCACCACAAACTCATCCAGAGGGGGTTAGATCAGATTTAGAAGAGGAGAAGAACTTCCCCTTGTTCCTCGATGATTTTCAACTCCTCAACCACACACTCCACCATCATCGTCAACGTTACTTAGAGAGAGAGAGATTGACAATTGTAGGATTAGGGTTTGATACTTTGATCTACCTTTGGTTTGTATTTGATTTGATCTTCAATCGCTATTGTGGTTTGCTACAATAAATTTGAGATGATTCCTATTTGCAATACAATTATGCTTTTAATTTGTCTTCCTCTCATGTCTGACTAAATCCCCATAGGCGTGGGAGATGTAGATGATTGGTGAAACGTGTCGTGCCTCCTTTAAATTCATCCATTTATGATTGTTGTAGTGTTTATTAAATAATGAGAATGATTATCTATATTTGCCTAATGCTTGTTATCTAATTTAAGGGCCCAGATAACATGATCCAAAGATATCATAGGTATGATCTTGTATGCTAGCGAATCGGCGACGTCCGAGTGACACGGTCGATATCAATGAGGAGCTAACACTACTCGAGGACAACAAGGAACCATCAAGTTTAAAGCCTTGATCCGGTCGCAAGACCTTAATTAATATGCTGACCATTGTCGTGGTAATAGGCAGAGAGATCATTGGGGCTGGGAAGAATTGGCCACGAGGACTCCTAGTAGGTATATGGGTTGCTTGCCTACTCACTTACAAATAAGAAATATCACTATCACTTATTACACTTTATCTACTTGGAACTTTCACTATCACCATGAATTGTTTCTCTCCGCGCCTAACTTCTCATCTGCAGGACCTTTAAACACCTTTCGCATCTTTACTTTTATCCAATTTAATCCTTATTTATTTCCTGAACAAGTTTCCTCTATCTTTTACTCACCACTTTCTATCGTTAGCTTTTGCAGTCAATTCACTCAAGACCAGTGACACCTTGAATGCGATAGAAACGCCGCATAAAAACACTTACCTAGGCTCCTTACAGGGACCGATATAAAACTAGAATTAATACTTCCGTGAAAATATTCTCTGATGAACCTGTGCACTTGTAGGCCATCAGGTACCACGCCCTGATTCCAACAGAAAATTCTAAGAACACCCAAACAATAGAAATCGAGTCGGAACCATGCCCTTTCTATTTTAGATTTGGAATTCTCACCCAATTCAATTCCATGTCTTAATTCAGGGCATCCAAACTCAGTGTTAGGTAATTTGACATGAATAACAACTGTGCTAACTTGAGCAAACTGTGAGAGCATAGACCACACATGGGCCTTTCCATTGCATGTGTATTTATACAAGAATTACAATCCTAATCATAAATAGGAGATCACAATAATAAGTACTCTCCATGATTCAGAGGATCGGGAAGTTATGTCACATAATGTGACATATCTCTAGCAATCATATCACATAATATGACATATCTCTAATACTCCCCCGCAGTCACAACGGGAGGAGTACAGACGTTGAGACTGGACCAAAAATCCAGAAACAACGGTGATGGAAGACCCTTCATCAAGATATCGGTGAACTATCGAGACGAAGCAGCATGCAACACGCGAACCTGACCCATGGCAACACACGAACGAAGTGAAGATCAATCTCGATGTGCTTGGTGCTGTACGGGGTTTGTTGACATGTACACGGTGCTAACATTGTCGCAGAACACAACCGTAGCTGGAGGAGATGGTCGATGAAGCTCGTGGAGGAGTTGGTGAATCCAACTAGCCTCGACAATGGTGTTAACCACAACATGGTACTCAGTCTCAGCGCTAGAACGAGAGACTGTGTGTTGCCGCTTTGAAGACAATGATACGAGGTTGTCACCGAGGTAGATGCAGAAACCCGACGTGGAACATCGAGTGTCGGGACATCCCACCCAGTCGGCATCGGTGTAGGTGACCATGGAATCCGTTGAAGACGAATGAAGTTGGAGTCCATGAGACATCATGCCCTTGACGTAGCGCAAGATGCACTTAATGGCCGCCAAGTGCTACTCGTGCAGATCATGCATATGAAGACACATCTGCTGAACGGCGTAGGCAATGTCAGGGCGCGTGAATGTGAGGTACTGGAGAGCCTCAACGAGACTCCGGTGCTCAGTCAGGCCGGCCACGAGAGGGACGGTGGAGGCGGATAGCTTAGGCGACGTGTCGACTCGTGTCATGGCGGACTTGCAGGCAGTCATGCCGGTGTTGTCCAGAATCTCTACCGCGTACTTGACCTGCGAGAGGTGCATGCCGGAGGAGTCGCGGGTGACCGTGATCGCTAGGAAGTAGTGAAGGATGCCCATGTCCATCATGGCAAACTCGGAGCGAAGGGTGGTGGTGATCCGGTTGATATGCCAAGTCGAGGATGTGGTGAGGACGATGTCGTCGACGTACAACAAGAGTAAAGCCATACCCTCCACACACTAAAGAACGAACAGTGACGTGTCAGAGCATGAGCATGTGAAGCCGATCGAGGTGATGAAGATCGCGAAGCACTGGTACCACGCGCGAGGAGCCTGCTTGAGACCGTATAGAGAACGGTTCAGCCGACAAACGTGCTCAGGGCGAGTAGAGTCGATGAAGCCGGTGGGTTGGCGACTGTAGATGACCTCAGCAAGCTTGTCGTGGAGGAAGGCATTCTTGATGTCGAGCTGGCGAGTCTCCCATTTAAGGGAGAGCGCGATGGAGAGGACGACGTGGACCGTGGCCGGTTTGACAACCGAACTGAACGTCTCGTCGAATTCAATGCCTTGTTCTTGAGAGAAATCGCAAAGCGCCCAGCGTGCTTTGTAGCAGTCGAGAGATCCATCGGGCTTCAACTTGTGGCGAAGACCTACTTGCCGAAGACGATGTTGGCGTTCTGAGGAGGAGGCACGAGATCCCAAGTGTCGTTTCCGAGGAGAGCAGGATACTACTCGGCTATAGCCTCGAGCCAGTTGGGATCCTTGAGCGCCGCACGTACGGAGGAGGGAACCGGCGAGTACCTGTTGATAGAAGCATGCAGGTTAAGCCGCTCACGGGGAGGGACACGTATGCCGGAGGTGTCGACGTAATGTGATGGCGAGAGGCTACGACAGGCGCTTAGTGAGGCTGACAGAGGCGCCGTAGGGGTGTACGGGGAAACCGGGGGAACGACGATAGAAGAAACATTGTCGAGAAACTCGTAAGTGGCAGTAGAGGGAGGCTGTGACGAGGCAAAGGGAAAAGTATTCTCGTCAAAAATAACATGACAAGAAATGAGGACGTGTTGAGTGGCAAGGTCTATGCAGCGATAACCCTTATGATGAGGTGAATAACCAAGAAAAACACAAGCACTAGACCCGGGAGCAAGTTTGTGAGACATAGTGGATGCGGTGTTGGGGTTGCAAAGACAACCAAAAACACAAAGAGACGAGTAGTCGGAGTGCGTGTGATGAAGACAGAAGTACGGGAAGGGCGCGCTAATGGTTTTGGTGGGAAGGCGATTAAGGGCGTGAGCGGCGTAATGAAGAGCTTCGACCCAAAAACGAGGCGGTAAACTAGCCTGAAATAAGAGAGGACGCACGATGTCATTGACTGTACGTATAATACACTCAACTTTACCGTTTTGTTGGGAGGTGTATGGGCACGAGAAGCGAATGTGTATGCCATGTGCGGCGGTGAGGGGGTGCTCACGACTATTGTCACACTGTATGGACGCAAGAGGAAAATTAAACTATGTATGAGCGAACGTGTGAAAAGAGGCAAGATCATCATAGGCATCAGAATTTAGACAAAGAGAGATGGTCCACAAAAAATGAGTAAAATTATCAAGAATGTCTAAGAAATATTTAAAGCCAGAAATACTCAAGATCGGAGATGCCCGAAGATCGCCGTGAATTAACTCAAAAGGATGAGTGATTCTAGTCGTAGAAGAAGAAAAGGGAAAATGCACATGGCGTCCAAGTCGATATGCATGACAAAGAGTACTATGAGAGACTTGTTTATTAGAAGACAAAGAAATGTGTTGCGAAGGATGACGATAGACGTCGTGACCAGGGTGACCGAGGCGACGATGCCAAATATTGTGAGAGGTGGTGTTCGTGGTGAGAGCACGGGGCGCGAGGTGCTGGAAAGAATAAAGCTCCCCCGTACTATTGCTCCGAGAAAGAAGGTCCTTCACAGAAAAACCAAAAGGGTCAAAATCTATGGAGCAATTATTATCAGTAGTGACCTGACAGATGGAGACAAGATTTTTAATAATGTGAGGTGTAACGAGAACATTGTGAAGATGAAGAGTACGGTTAGATAAAAAAGAAGTAAGAGAGGCATGACCGGAGGAGGAGATAAGAATGGAGGAGCCGTCTCCAACGGTGACATGACTGTAAACAGCGTGTGGAGAAAGAGTGTGAAGGATATCGGCGTCCTTGGAGAGGTGGACAGTGGCACCTCTGTCGAAGACCCACTCCGTGGGGAGTGAGGGATCCCATGTTTGCACCGATGCCAGCGTCACAATATAGAAGGCGGTACTGTACGCGGCAACACCTTGTGGGGCGCTGTACGTGACCGCGTCATAGGAGGCGGCCTAGCCGGCATGGGGGCGAGCCACGTAGGGGCGGCGCCAGGAGGAGCGTCGTACGGAGACGCACCATAGTGGCCGGCGTGGGTACGAACCGCGTTGGGGGCGGCGTAGCCGACGTAGGGAAGAGCCATATAGGGGGCGATGCCAGGAGGAGCGTCATACGAAGACGCGCGGTAGGGGTGGCGTGGACGGTGTGGGTAGGAGCCGTGTTGGGGGTGGAGTAGCCGGCGTGGGGAAGAGCCGCGTAGGGGGCGGCGCTAGGAGGAGCGCCATACTAATACGCGTCGTAGGGGGCAGCGTGGCCGGCGTGAGGAAGATTCGTATAGAGGACGGCACCAGGCAGAGCACCGCACGAAGACGCGGTGTAGGGGGCAGCATGGTCTAGGAAGAAGGGCACCTGCATAGGAAGAGTAGCCATGGTGGGGAGGAGAGAGGAGAGGGAGGGGGTTGGGCGGCGGCAGACGACTGGGGGTGGAGAGAGGCTAACAATAACTATGGTGAAGAGCGGAAGCTGTGTAGGATTGTTTAGGCTGATACCATATGAGAGAATTGACCACACCTAGGTCTTTGTATTGCATGTGTATTTATACAAAAATTACAATCTTAATCATAAATGAGATATCACAATTATAAGGACTCTCCACGATTCAGAGATCGGGGAGTTATGTCACATAATGTGACATATCTCTGGCAATCATGGCACATAATGTGACATATCTCTGGCAATCATGGCACATAATGTGACATATCTCTAACACAAACAAGAACAACTTTGTTGTCACAAGATAAATATAACTTATGCATTCACTTTATCTTTAGTGAGGGAATAAAAGAAAGGTAAAAACCATAATGTATCTCAATTTTTTTGTCACTATGCAATCACCACTACCATGTTACTCCAGCTAATACACACGTTCCCCACACATGCTCTTGCATACAAGTATGATCAAAACAAGTACATAAGAACGGGATACATAATATGCATCTACCAATACATCTTACACGTAATAGGATTCCAATCTCAAATATCATATCATAAAACAAAAACCCACCACATAGGAATTACATAGATGACCATAATCATATTTGACAGCTCATATGGTTTTAAACAACGATAGTATGAGAGAGAGAGAGAGATCAACCTACTGTCACAAACCATAGTATAGAGGTGGACTACTCCCTCTTCATCATGGAGACGGTGCTGATGATGTTGGAGAAGGTCGAGATCCAACCGAAGATGGTTCCAACGGTGTTTCCCTCTCCAATCTTTGCTAGTTCTAGCTCTGTTTCATGCTTTCTGTGTTTTCTCCACCTCCCTCCTAAGATCACTACAACTGACCTTTTTATAAATGTTTTTAGATCAAGACTTAGACATAGGGCACATGATGGACAACATGCGATGCTCTAGGAGGGTAAAAGGGTGTGTGGCACGGTCCCCCTGGGCCGCTCCACTGGACCTCTTTCGTCCCTCTGGCCTCCGCTCATCGGGTTCTAGTGGGGTTCTCTTGATGATGAAAAAAAGATCCCCAAAAACCCAGATCCATTTAATTTTGTTTAGGTCCCTAAAAATTAAAAATGCGAAATGACATAGGTATGCCCCCTAGATTGTCCTATACGGTTTGGTCCAAGAGGAGCCCGTGGGACAATTGCAGCCTAACAAGGATTCGATGACCCAGGCCCAAACGACTCCTTGAAGGACACAATAAGGAATAGATAGAAATTTAAAGGGAAAACTCTAATCTGTAAATGACTCGATCTATTATCCCGAGACTTGGCCTCCCTATATAAAGCATAGGAGGGAACATCGAGAAAGAGATCGATAACCCTAGTTTACACACCGCCAGATTCTACAACAGATGTGATTATTATATATGACGCTCATTCTGTGACGATTCAGGAAAAAACGTCAGCGATTCATCCAAATTGTGACGTTTTTTCATAAAACATGACGTTTATTTACTGAATCGTCATTGAATGTGCGTCACAGATAATCACATTTGTTGCATATGCGTACCCCTTGTAACTTTTGGCTCCTCAATAATCAAAGAGCAGACACGCAGGAGTAGGGTCCCTTCCGAGGGCCTGAGCCTGGGTAAACCGCGTGTCCCTGATGTGCACGTTTGCTAGCCGATCGATGCCTCCAGCCCTCCCCACTTCCTGTAACCCAAGTCCATCAACAATGAGCATTGGCGAGTTAACCCCTCGTCACAAAAAATACGGTTTTCCTACCTACAGAGTTATAAACCAAATAAAAGGGATCATCGATAAATCCCCGTAAATTAATATAAATATAGATGTTACATTGTATATGATGCAAATATGTTAAAATACTTGACAATAAACTACAAAATAAATGTATGTATTTTACATGCATCAGTTGGCCATGTGTAGCAACTGGATTGAAGGTTTGTAGCAAAACAATTCTACCTTTGATGCAAATTCGAGAAGAATTGTAGTAAATATGTTATTTGTATGATGCAAATTTGAGAAGAATTGTAGCAAATATTTTATTTTTATGATGCAAATTTTGTTTCGTGAGGTGCAAATCCTTGAAAATTTTGTAGCAAAAATTTCCTCTTTTAGTGCAAATCAACATGATGGTTGTAGGAGAAATCTATAAGTCTTTCAGAGTGCTTCAAGGTGTGCTACAATGCCTTACTAGCGGTGCTACGAGCAGCCGGTGGCGATGCTATGAGCTGCCACCGCAGATGCTACGGGTGGCCAGTGAAGTTGCTACAAGCTGCGATCGATGTTGGTAAGAGCGGCTATGGAAGTTGGTAAGAGCGGCTAGGGAAGTTGCTACGAGCGGTCACCGTTGATGCTACGAGCGACCGACGAAGCTATAGTAGCGTCTTCTCCGGTGACGATCTGAGCTCACAACTACGGCGGGGCTAATGGTAGGAGTCACCGCGGTGCGGTGTTGCAAAAGAGACGAAGATGCGGATGGCGTTTGACTTTTTCATGAGTGGGTGATTTTTTCTGTTTGCATGAGTGGGTCCGGGTGGGATGGGTGTCGAGTTCTAGAGGCGGAGGTTCGGAAGCCCCCGATCCCGAGGAATGCTCAACATTGGTCGGAAAAGGATGGTAGGACAAAAACCTAGGTTGCTTGTCTAGCTATACCGAGATAATGTACCCCGGTGGTCTCGGTGGGAAGTCGGAAACTCAGAAACCAGAGATCTGGGGTGCCGCCTCTGCGGATTAGCCGCGGACTAGCCTGATTCGCTGTGCATTTCCCGTGCCGTGCGGCCGTGCGGAAAGTGGTCGTGCAGTAGTACAGTTGTCGAGCGCCCGTTGCATGCGGCCACATGCGCCCCCGCGTGCCCCGTTCCGCGGGAAACGGCCGTAACGGCCAGGTTTGGTCGGCCTTGCCGTCCACGCGGCCAGTCGGCAGCAGCCAGAATAGGAGGACGGGCGCGTCTAGGCAAATGACATATAGGACCAGCGAGCTGGCGACGCTACAGTTTAAGCAACCTACGGATTGGCCAATTGTCTAGTCGGCGAGTGCCTTAACGTCATCACCGATGCAAAAAAGCGGAAAGCAGATCGAGGAAATCTCACCGATGTCACCGTCCACATTGACGCCGCCCGGTACACGTAGCACGTGCGTGCGCTACCAGGTTAATTCGCCACGCGTCGCGTCTACGTGGAGGCCACAGGGAAGCCGGCCGACTGACTGGCTGGCCGAGGCAGGCAGCTTTGCGAGGCTGTGAAAACGTCGCGTCTCTGGTTGGTGGCGCCGATGCCGATGCCGATGCCGTTCGTGCGGACGCGCAACGGCCATCGTGCTCGCCGCGCTCTCTCACCCCCGTTCCGCTCCGCGGGTGGGCCACCGCACACGACAGCCCGATCGCGCTGGCTCGCGCCGCGCTGGGGTGCACTGCACTGCAGCGTACCGCGGCCCCGGTGGAGGGTCCCTGGCCTGCTCCCCGCCATGCGCCATGTCGCCGTCACGTATCGCTCATGGGTTCCGTGCCAGGCCCAGTTTCGCAACGCTCGCTTGCGACACCCACCACCTGACCTCAGCCACTCCATCCGGATATGGACGTCCGTTTTATTTTCTTCACCTGCCCCTTCCAAGCTCAGCTATTTGGGCAAACTCCTACGCTAAATACTGTTTCTTTCATAATTGTACAACCAAAACGACGCAAAAATTCAGTTTTCGGAGACAAACTTTGCCGTGAATAATGTCGGACGGCAGTGCAAAGTACCTGCATCAAGCGCATGTCACTTCGCCCCATGCGCAATCGTGGTGTACTCGTGTCTCGTGCCATCCGGGGCATAGAACCGGCCGTGCACCGAGGAAGCTGGAACCAAGTTACCCAATTCGGCGGAATCCGAGGCGCTCTTTTGTCAGAAACACTCCCCCCTCGCGGCTCCCAGAAAAAAAAAATACTACTACTCATTCCCCTCGGCCAGCAGCCAGCAGCCAGCAGGCAGCTCCAGCTTTGTCTGTCCAGGCACATCGACACAATCCAACACGCCCCAGCCGGCCGCCCGCCCGCTGTTATTAGTACGCGCCACCACCACGCCGGTACTACTACTACGCCCCCACCCCCTACCACAGTCCCACTCCCACGACACGCACAGCTGCGCCAACAGCAACACCTCAGCGGCCACCAAACGTCCAGCGATCGCCATGGCCGCGGAGGAGCCCAAGAAGGTGGAGGTGGAGGCGGCGCCCGAGCCCGAGGTGCCGGCACCACCGCCGGCCGTCCCCGCGCCGGAGCCGGAGGCCCCCGCCAAGGACGTCACCGAGGAGAAGGCCGTCGTCCCCGCCGAAGACTCCAAGCCGCCCGTCGATGACTCCAAGGCTCTCGTCGTCGTCGAGAGTGAGTACCTCTCTCGCCCCCCCTTGCTTCTCCTTTTGTTACTGTGGAAACAATCTGTGCTTGTTTGGTCAAGACTCAAGATCGAATTGTGGGAAGGGGATGGGTGTGCTAGCATAGCATCTAGGAGGAATCAATTGATTCTTCCATGTACTACTTCATGGTAGCTCTGCACCGGTAGTAGTACTAGGTATACTGATGATTCTTGGATGTTTGCCCTGCTTTTCTCTTTTTGCTTCCTCTCTGTACCTTTCTTGGCATGGTTTTTGCTCTCGCCTCTGACGGGCCTAGACTAGGACGAATTCGGTAATTTTCTGTCGGGCACGAAAATTATTTTCGTTGCTTAAAATTATCAATTGGTTTGTGGTTTCGACGCTTTAAGCCCTCCTGTGAACCATATATCACAACTTCTTCGGTGTTGCAGACCGCTCGGATAAATATCTCTGAACTGTTCGTCTGAATTTTCCTACTTTCGAAATGGTTTCGTTCCGCAACAGCCAACAGTGGATGTCATCATAGTTCCAAAGTGATTCCTTTCTAGTGCTGCAGAATCTTGAAAATAATAAATAAATAAATAAACATGTTAGGACAAACACCAGATACCTGGTTGATGATAGACATGCATAGCCTCACTCGAATCTTTCTTTCCAAAAATATTTCAGGTTGGAATTTAGAAAAGATAGTTTTTTGGAACTTTCCTGAATTCTTCACTTCCCCATCCCTTTACCTTTTTTTCCCTGCCTCTAAACTCTTTTCTCTCTCCCTCTCTCTCTTATCCATCTCAGTTTCCTTTTTTGGGGGGAATCTCAATTTCCCTTTAACACCATACAAAGTGTCCAAATTGTTACGCTGGCAGAAAAAGAGCTAAACACAAACCAAAGGCACATGAAGGACAACCTTTGCCGATCTTGAGCTCCTGCTTGCTGGATTACCTGCATGTTCCTGGCATACTTCAAACCATATAGATTTATATAGGTAATACTAATACTAGTTAATGTTTGGGTTTAGCATAGACAAAATTATATACTGTTATAACCCAGAAATCATGTATATATGCAATTAGTAACCCAGAAATTACGTACATGTGCAGTTAGTTACCCAAAAACCATGCTGTGAAAAACAAAGGAACCATGATAACTGCCATATTCGTCTTTCAGAAGGAATAAAGTTATCATGTAATAAATATATAAATGACATATTGTAGTTTGGGACAGGCAGGTAGTTGCTTTCTGTTGCTGCTCTAAGTCATCATAGATGTACAACTATGCTATAAGTGTTCAGTAGTTCAGTTCCTTTCGTAGTTGAGAAATCGTGCGTACAAAGCATTCTGTGTTCCTGGCAAACTCATCGAAATTCAACATATGTATTAAATTGCACAACTATGCTATTACTGTTTTTAAATTGATAAACAAGAAGTAAGTTCGTAGTATGAAAATAAAAATTATTTTTGTGATGCAAATGTGCAACTGGCTGTATATGAAAGTTGTCCTAAGGCTTTACAATGTACGACAAAGTGATCTCATTCCTGCAAAAAGCCATTCACTATTAAGTATAATAGCAACCTTGGAGGAAACTGCAGAGCTACTTAGCTACAAGCTTTCAATCATAAAAAAGTTGCACCTAGTTATTCTAAGGATTCTGACCGTGCTGGAGACTGAATCAAGATATTCAGAACACTGGGCATTGGATGCTGAAAGAATAGGGTATGCTGTCATTGTCTGGCTATTCCTTTATCCAGAACGACTGGGTTAGCTTTCTTTCCATCTTACTATGTGTGCCTATGTGGTTGTAGAACGTTCTGAATGCTTTACCGTTCTCAAAAGTAAAGGCTACATGCTCCGTGGAAGATAATTTTAATGTCATAGCATATGAACTTCAATGCTAATTTACGTTTTCGAATCGAGAAATTCCCTGCTCCCAGATTCATTTGCATGAAACTGGATGCTAATTGGTTTCTGAAGAGCATTTAACATCACGCGTCTACCTCCTAGCTCTTACTGCATAACTAATCTTATATCAAATAATTATGTGGAAACTCTTGCTCATTAAATATCTCTCCACTTTCTGTATACCAGAGGTTGCCGATGAACCTGTTGCTGAGAAACCCGCCGATGAGAAGCCTGCACATGGGGGCTCAAATGACAGAGGTAATTATTGAATAATTTGAAATTTCTCCTTATCGTGGATTACAAATATGCTGACAAAATCATGAAAAAACTCTTCCCAGATATTGCTCTCACGAGGGTGGAAACAGAGAAGAGAAACTCTCTAATTAAAGCATGGGAGGAGAATGAGAAGACAAAGGCTGAGAACAAGTATAGTACTTCTAATATGCTTTTTCTCGTGGTAGAGTTATCAGTAATCTTTTATACTGGATTTGCGTATCTCAGTAAAGATCTTCAGCCATTTGAATGGTTTCAACCAGGAAGCAGAACCTCTATAAACTTCATGTTAATATATACCCGGCGATGCTCCCAAGAAATATGTGAATGCCATCTGATTTAAACAATAAGGACGCCTAAGAGCGTCTAACCTTACCCACATTAAACTTACTACGGATATCGTGTGATCACATTATGAAGAAAATGAAGAAGTTATATAAAATTGTTGTTTAACACATTCATTGAGTAGATGATATGAAATGAAATGTCCTAACCTTCAGTCACATGAATGTCACAGGGCTGCTAAAAAGGTTTCCGCTATTCTTTCATGGGAGAACACCAAGAAAGCAAACATTGAAGCTCAACTAAGGAAGATTGAGGTAAAATTTCGTTGTTTGCGTAGTTCATCGCGGGATGACTCCCATTCTTGGGTGGTTCTATATACTCCCCCCCTGTGACTAAAGCTCACATATGTGCACATCTTCAGGAGCAATTAGAAAAGAAGAAGGCTGAATACGCAGAGAAGATGAAGAACAAGGCTGCACTCATCCACAAGGAAGCTGAAGAGAAGAGAGCTATGGTTGAGGCGAAGCGCGGCGAGGAAATCCTCAAAGCTGAGGAGACGGCCGCCAAGTACCGCGCCACTGGCAACTCTCCCAAGAAAGCTATGGGGTGCTTTGGGGCCTAGAAAAAAACTTTCCCTGGTCACAAACAGGGCAAAAGTGAAGTGTTCATCCGTGGTTGCTTGCTTCCTTTTTTTGTTCATCCGTCCAAGTGTGTAGTGTGCCTTGTGTGTAAAGTCTGCTGTTGCTGTATATACATATTGCTTCCAAAGACAGATTTCTGGTGGTGTACATCTTTGATGCTTGACAGCAAACATTCTTATGTGTAGTTAAGAAGTCACACTGTTATTACTGTTGACATTTAAGCAGTCATTTTGGTCTCATCCTAGTGTTTATGTTGTTAAGTTGACTTGCATTGTGGCCCTCGCAATAGCAAGGGCATCATTTATAAGTATGTCGAAAATACTAAGTGTGTTTTCTTATTTTATGCAAATGTTTTTTCCTTACATGTATCTCTTTCATTGCAAAAACTGCAATTTTGTAGAGACTCCTACAGGGCTACAGGTGTTGTTTTGATAATTTTGTATAGGATTATGTTGGTAAGAAACACTAATAAAATAATTATAGAAACATTTTGACAGTAAATCTAATTATATTTTTCTCAATAGCCTGTTTAAATTTTGACGACACAAATCAAACTAACCTGCACTACTAACATATGGGTCAGTTCCTCTACCCCCTCACCCTCCCTCCTCGCTCTGGACGTAGCTCGAGTGACTTGGTGAACCAAGTCTCATGGTATCTTGCCCACAAGATCCACCTTCCATCTCTCATCCAACGGACCATATTGATTTAGATTTTAAAAAAATAGTTTTTTTTTAAAATTCCAGTAAATCATACATGTTTTGAATTTTTTTTATTTGTGTTCTAGTAAAGTTTTATTCCATTTGAATCAATGATTTGTGATTAAATAGGATTTTAGTTTAAACTAGTACTGAAAACATAAAATACTTAATCAATGACTAGTGATAATGGGATGTAACTTTCTCGGGATTCAAATCTAGGCATTTATAATATACGGAATTTTTTAATTTTTTTCGAATAATTTTACTTTAGAGTTTGTAATCTAAACTAATGTGATATGTTGGATCTAATATGGGTTCACCAAGTTACCGAAGCTGCGTCCCTTCGCTCTCTCCTCCTTTCTCTCTCCCTCCCCCTCTCTTGTTAGACATTTAAGATGCACCCAGAGCCGTTAAATGGATTAGATCCATACTATCCGTGGGAGTACTACCGTGTACTAGCAGGAAAAAGGCTATTAATTGCTCCATGGGATCAATATAGAAAGATGTGAAAATGGATTAATGGAAATTAATATTATTGCCCATATTTGCCAATCCTAACCTGATATGCACATGACACTTTGTATCATGATCTAGATACTCCCTCAAAATCTCAAAATAGATGCCGCAGGTTTATCAAAATTTGAATGAATCTATATACTAAATAGTGTCTAGATACATCCAATTTTTGATAAATCTAAGCATCTATTTTGAGACGGAGGAAATATGATTATTTGTTCTTCAGTGTTTTTTTTGAGAGGGTGTCCTTCAGTGATTAGGCACACGGTTTCAGTTTCCGAACCTAGCAAGCCCACTAGTCGTCCAATCAAAAGAAGAGCCTAGTCGCTGGCTGAAGAGCATGGGCTCCCGCGCGCACACACGGCCCACCTGAGCATGAACGTCGAGAGTAAAAGAGGCTATTTCTTTTAAAAAAATAATACGATTTATTTAACAAATTTTACGAATAATACACGAATTTGAGGAATTGCGAATCTAATGCGGCGTCGGTATTTGAAATGCCGATCACAACCTATCAGCATTTGAAATGCCGACCACACCCTATCGGTGTTTGAAATGCTGACCACAACCTATCAGCATTTGAAATACCAACCACACATGTCATCATCTTGTTTTTAACAAAGGAAAGAGCCCAGTTGATAGTTCAAATGATGATAGGTCTAGTCGGTATTTCAAATGCCGATAGGTACTGGTCGGTGTTTCAAACACTGACGCCGCGCTAGATTCGCAATTCCTCAAATTCATGTATTATTCGTGAAATTTGTTAAATAAATCGTATTTTTTTTAAAAAAATAGCGTAAAATAATCTACCGTATTAAAAAACTAAAAAATGATGAAAGTGTGGATCTGGACATAGTTTCAAATCTCTAAATTTTATCCGATTTTGTAATTTTTATGTAGCCTACAATATAAAGAATTTACGGTTATAATTTTGCACGCTTATAGGATACAACATTGAGTATGTCCTACCCGCAAAAAAAAACATTAAGTATGTCCATATTTTTTTTTTAAACTTGTAATATGCTTTTTGACTTTTTTAGAATAAAGGAGCACTAGAGCTCGAGAGTCAAATATACTTTCCAGCATGCTTAACTCAACAAACTCCCTAGGTCAGATTCTATTGTATTTGCAGGATAGCACATATATTCATGAGCAAAATGACAAATTAGATCAGCCTGGAAGAATTTATGTAAATTAGAGGACTAGTATACGATTTTAGAGCTTCCCTAACAAAAGTAGGCAGGAGACTACTAAGAAACAGGTACCACACAATAATATAAGCCTGAATTTGTGTTTTTATGCTAACATTTCGATTCCAAATATATTTTTTTCAACAACAGAAATATATTAGTATCAAACGATACCAATTACCCTCGACCTCTGCAACAACATAATGTCCAGATATTAAAAATGCACACAGCCAAAGATAAAAAAAAACTTCGAAAGGCTCCGCTAAAGTGATTCCTGACTTGCATCAACAGTCAAACAACCACATGTGAGACATCGTATTCTCCCAATCCAAGATCCTCGCCACCGCCATTTCTAAGTTGTTTGCTTGCCTCAACCAGTACCATGCTAATCTTGGTCGACGTGCTCTGGTGCCTATGAAAAGCATGTTGCCTCAAACAGTATCATGGTAATATTGGTCGACGTGCCTTCGTGCCGATGAAAAGGATGCCTAGGGTTGCATCCATTGGCGTTTGTGGCATTGCGTCCGAGAGTTGCTTGAATGCTAGACTGGTAGTTCATCAGCAAGGAGAAGATTTCCTCGCGTGCGCTTGTTGATGTCCTCGATCTAATCTGACCAAATGTGGCGGGTAGCGGGAATTTTCCAACGCCTGCTGTTTCTTGAGCGAAGATCTTGGCATGCTTATCCATCCGAGTCGAGGCGAGGCCTAGTAGTCGTGAAGCCCACGCTTGATGACCCACGTTAAACGATGCAAGCGGCGTGGTAATGGGATATCCCGCCAACCCGACTATTCCGCCCGTCGACCTAAACTGGACTAAGCGTCTGGTGGAACCTGCTAAGTAAACACCAGATGCAAAATTCAACTAGCTGATGATGTCGGATAAAATCTTCATCCACATGGGAGAGCTCTTCGTGGGACCGTATTTGTACGCGTAGAGGGATACAAGCGGGATTAGTGGGATAGCAGAGCTAATCCCGCTGGCGCTTAGTGCGATCCCACGTATGGAACAATCCGGCTCCGCTGGCAGGACGGGAGGTGGGACTCGCGGGCAGGCCTGTCCCACTTGCATCGTTACCCATGTTCATCGAGATCAAGACATTATCAACATCGGACCTGATCGGCATGCCGACGTGCTTGCCAGAGAACCGCCTCCAATATTGAGCGCAAGATGACAACACGGGAGCATGCACCAAATGTGTGCACATCACGATTCACGGCACATGTAGCATAGGCGTAGGACACGTTTGATGCCCTGCAGGAGGTTCGGGCAGGCCCAAAGGAGAAGAAAATGGGTTGATTGGTTACGTACATACACTATTGTGTTGCGACAACACGAACTGTAGAGCAGCTTTGGGGCAGACCCATGGACAACGGCTGAATCGGCCGTTTACGCGGAGGCTGTCCTGGCGAGCACGGCTTTGGCTCCATGGATGCAACCTCTTACATTCTCTCTTCTCCCCTAAACATGTTTGTCTCTAACCCTTTTGAATCAACACAAATATGCTCCAATTTGAAACAACCTCTGCATGATAAAGATGCGCGTCGACGATGGGGTTCCATTCCAACCATCGACACCGAGTTTCATGAACTATAAGTGTGTGATCCAGCATACCACTGTATGGTGTAGTATGATAGTCATTGACATAACACGAATGAAACACTGTTCCATCAGTATTATATCCCTCAGAGTGGTACAATAGAAACATCACAGGTCCAAGTAACGCATATAGATTATAATATAATACATTATAAAAGATCTAGAGAACCTCCTTGATACATCGAGAAAAGTGTCTTTACAAAAGAAAACCAGAAATAGCAACTCAAATACTATCCTACGAATAAGATTACTAATACTATTTATTTGGCTTGTGATTGCTACTATAGCAATTCTCTACAGAAGTAGGTTCTAGCATTAGGGATTTATTTATTGACTACTCATTAGCTTCACTTCCATAGTATCTGATGTAGATGTTGATTCCATCGATTCTATGTGATATCTTTAGTTCCTCAAAGTAGCTCACCACCTGAAGATGTCATTAATTGCTTCGAGATCTAGAAAGGGTTAATAAGGTATGGTTGAGTACGAGCATACTCAGCAAGTTCATTAAAAAGAACTATTTGATAAACTATCTACAACCACAGACCATAGGTCGTAGGCTACTTGAATACACTCCTTGTTGCTAGGTACCAAGAACTCCCCTGTTCAACCTTGTGTCCTTGTTGAACACATCTAGTTACATTGCCATGCCTCTAGAATCCAGCTACAAGTATTTATGTGTTGGTAATACTGTTTACAGTAACTTGGCTTGTGTATATTCTATAATAATGTCTAGTTAGTGTGTTGGTACTAGGTTTGCTCTAGTGATTAGCAATGTGATTACTGACCTTATTATTGTCAACTTGGAAATTCTAGGATATGATGTTACTAGCAATAACCGATAAGGTTTGCGAGATACTTATTGTTGGCATATCAATATACTTTGTAAATGATTCCTAACCAAATGGCTTAGGAATATGATTTACTTCCTGTCAATATTGATAGTGTAATAAATATGACTTTGATTCCTAAAATTTCTGCCAGTAAAATGATTTAAACTTATTTAGATGATCTTGCAACTTTGGTTGCTACCTTGATTGTTACTATCAACATGACAATGAGTATTTAGATGATTTCTAGATATTTAAACTAGGAACGTGCTTTGGATACCTTTACTACATCTTTGTAGAGAACTTTATAATCATTCTGCTTGGTATTTAGCTTATGACCAGCTAGTGACTTCTGCGAGCTACTCTTATTGTTGTGGTGCCTCCTTTTGGAGTGTGCACAACATTAAAGTAGGTAGGCATGATCTGCTACAATTGGTTAAACTGTGCTTGTTGTAAAATATCGGCATACTTGAGAATGCATATAGGAAATTAAGTTGAATTTGTCCAAGCCTATGATGCAAAAAGTCTGATGCTCTCTCTTTTCTATTAAGAACATTTACTACTCTTGCCTAAAATAAGATTCTAGGATGAACCTAGCATACCACTTGTATGCAGGCCTCAGAACATACCCAAGTTCACACACTTTCTCCCCAAAACTGATAAGAACAGATAATAGGAAATGCTTTTAGGTTGGCAACCTATTGTTGTAGAGTGGAAAATCTGTCTTGATAATATTCTTGTTGTGGATCTTGTTTAGCTCTAGTAGTTGCTTACTTCTGCTTGAGATGAACTTGATCAGCTCCTACTACTCCTTCTGGTTCAGTTTAGGCTACTCCTCATGTCCTCTGGATCACCTCCTCCCCCTTGTTGCTTGCTTGGGACCTTGCTTCTACTCATGTGTTCACGGTGGCTGTGACTGATGATGATTTTGGTACTGAACTGATAACAACAAGTGATGTTATTGGTGTTGTTCTTGGGTTAGTATATGAACTGGTGGTCTGGTTGTGAGTGTGGTTGTGCCTTTGGCTGGTGAAAGATGATCAGAGAGAGTATTGCTGCGGCTATGCGTTGCCTTATCTGCTCCCTCGTTCGCTCCCTGTGTCAACAACACACACACACATGCAATTGTGTGTGAGCTGTTTGCTTGCTTGGTTGCTGCTGGTGGATGAGATCAAGTAGAAACATGATCTTTTCCTAATATTTTACTATTTACTTTTTCTTGATCATCTTGGTGAAACTTTCCCTCTTGCCCATGATATTGTTCTGAGCCTAATTCTTGATAAGAACAGATCATCATATGTCCCTTAATTAACTTACTCAATGCTGAGGTCAAATAATGCATTACACTGTTAGAACATGAGAGCAATATTAACACACTAACCCTCCTCTATCTCGTGTCTTTGATTTATTTTGTCTTAATTGCACATATCAAGAACAAGACAAAGAACAAGAAGAACTAATCTAGGAAATTGTTTAGGGTTTTCCTTTTTTACTTTTGTTGTATTTTTCTTTTTATTCAGAATTGTTAACACAATATAATATATGTACTCATATAATAAAGAATTCATTTTATTTACTTTTTTTTATTTACTTGTGTAAAGAAAATGTAATATAGTATTATGAAATCAAATCCTCCTTTATTCTTTTATTTAATTGTTTCAGTTTGCTTTAATAATTCTTTTATTATAACATCACATTACATTATCAAATAATCCAACTTCATTTTATTTTATAACTTGAATATTCTTTAACTCAAATTATGAATTATTCTAAATCCATTTGAATTCAAATTTGAGATTCAAAAACAAATTTGAACTATTTCCTCCCAAAACACATAAAATGCCTAGAGATAATGTCAAAGTCTATAACATCCACTCAGATGCACTAAACCTTGAATCATCAAAGTGAGAGAAACACTGATCCCTCTAGCTTTTAGGTTTGCGAAAAAATTACCCACGCTTCATATGCATGAATGCGGATGCACACACTTACTTCTACATTTCGATTGGTCCTAAATACTAGGGCATTACAGTAAGTTCTCAAAATCGTGGTCAATCTTGGAGTTCTTTTTTTGATGAACTTCTTCAGATTTGTCGCACTCAATCGGTTCTTTGAAGTTTCCTTTTGGGAGTAATCTCACTTCGTTGTTACGCACGACTCTCTTGTTGCAAGTTCTTTGTTTTGGTGGACGTGTAAATCTGTGAGGTTGAAGATGAACTAGAGGTGATGAACTTTTCTCTCTTCTCTTATAGAGTGCTTCTTCCCTAACTGCTTCAAATCAACATGACCATGCTTTTTTTAAAATAAGCTCTACATGAAAAAGAAGGACGTTGACGATGGGGTTTCATTCCTACCATCGGCCGATAGTTCCCTGAATCATATTTTATCAAACCATGTTTATGTTTAGAGCTTTTTGAGACCTTCAAATGGACTGTTTAGGCGTGTTTTCATAATAGTCATATCATTACAGGAAACCAAACACCATGCTCACATCTCCGTCCTCGTCCAAGAAGGGGGGGCTGAAGCCTTCCATACGTCTTGCAGAAAATGGCTGAAGTCCCATCTTCGCGTGGCCATGCTCTGAGGGGCACTGCCAGCCAGAGACAAAAACCATGGGCAAGTAACCAAACGCGTCCGTAGTAACTAACCCCGTCTTATGCGACCATAAATCAACGAAAAAGAAACTGCCTAAGAGTATCTCTAACAACCGCCTCATTTTGAGGCATCAAAATTGTGAGAAGCGGCAACCGTTTTACAGAAATGGGGCAGAAAAACGGCTGCCACATAACCAGCTTCCGCATTTTACAGCATCATCATTTACACGGATTTGCATTCAAATTTTTAAACATGGAGCCAACATAGTTCAACATTGCGAAATTTAAAATATAGTTCAAAGATTCAAACATAGCGAAACTAAACCCTAGATACTAGATTGACTATGACTAGTAGAGGTCGTAGTCGGTGCTCCAAAAGTCGGTGGAGAAGTCCGACAAGGATCCTGAGACGTCGATGGTCGGGGATGGTGGTGGTGCAACATTGGATGGGCTAGCACCGTCGCTCCTCTTCTTCGATGCCGCTGTGTAGAAGGCCAGCTCCGCATGCAGGTACTCGGGGTGTTCGTGGCGGAGCTGCGCCATCTTCATCTCGTCGATGTCAGTGGCCTACTGCTGCATCACGGTGAGGAGGCACTGCCAGCATGCGTCCTAGTCGATGAACTTGAGCTGCGAAGCAACGGACTCCACCTCCGCCTGTGACTGGATCTCTAGAAGTTGAGGTCACGGTGGGGCCGGCGGCCAAACCTTCATGCCACCGCGTCGTACGCGTGCACAGCTTTCTCGGTGTAGTCGAAGATGCCGAGCCGCCAGCAGACACCGTTGTGGCTAATGTCGGCGGCGAAGTGGCTAGAGGGGGTGCATTCTCACTCTGAGGAAGCCGGTGGTTTCCTTCGGTCGGCAACAACGGCGACACGCGACTTTGATTCGGGGTCGTCGGTGGCGATTGGCCAGCAGAAAAGACAAAAGATGATTGGGGTTAGGAGAGGGCATGCGCCGACCGAGTTAGAAGGGAGAGACTAGGAGGCTGCAGCACTGCTGCGTGCGGGAAGGAGAGCGGGAATTCAAGGATCGGTTGGGTTGCACGGGCTCGCAGCTGCCGCATATATGCATCACGAGGTCCCGCTGCCATATTCTTTTGCAGCACCAAACCGTAATGCGACTGCTGTTGGAGACTTTTTTTGTCCCGTGCTTCGGCATTTGGTAGTTATTTAGATCGTTGTGGTAGTTATTTAGACTGCTGACTCAAAACAAGGCTATTGTTAGAGATGCTCACCAGAGTTCCGAAACGCCAGCTAAATGGGAACCAATCCGTGGTTGGATGGTTCGGAGGGCCCACCAGAGTTCAAACCTCAGGTTTAACACTTTGGTGTCTTATAAAAGACGGAATATTCTTCAGTGGTAGGCGACATTCCGTTTGATAGAGAGGCGTCTGGGATGACTTCGTCAAGCTCAATACCCGTCGGATCAGTTTTAAGACTCAGTCTTTCGAAGGTGCTCATAGGGTAGGGTGTGCGTATGTGTGCGTTCATAGGGGTGAGTGTACGTGCGCATGTTTCTGCTTATGCGTCTGTACTGGGTTTCATCCAAGCTGATTTAATTAGCATGACCTCTTTGATTTCTTGTTCTTTTTCTTCGATGGCCTCTTCTATGTTCTTGGTTTCTGAAGTAGCTCCCGACTCTTTTTGCGGATGCTTCTTTTTCCCTGTCTTTGGTGCTATGACTTCCCAGACTCTTTTCGCCTTGATTGATCGCTCCACTATCTCCTCCCAAAAAACTCCTGGTGGTATTGGTAAACACAATGATCCAATGTTTGCTAGATTGTCGGCTTCCTCATTGCTTGCTCTTCCTATATGCGATACTTCACACCCGTCAAATTGAGCCTCCATGATGCCATATAAGTCGCGATAAACGACCATATTTTCGCTGACAGCATCACACTTGTTCATTGCCTGCTGTGCCACAAGGTTGGAATCTTCGAAGATTTTGAGGTGAGTTGCACCGCAGACTTTGGCCATTCGCATGCCATGCAACAGGGCCTCGTATTCCTCTTCGTTATTGGACGCGTTTGTAAAGCTCATCCGAAGAATATATCGCATTTTGTTGCCTTGAGGTGATATTAGTATGGCTCATGCTCCTGCTCCCCTGTTCTTTTTGATCCATTAAAGTACATTGTCCATGTGCTAGAAAGGTCTGGTGGACCCGCACATTGCAATTTCGTCCACTCTGTGATGAAATCTTGCAGAACTTGTGACTTAATTGCTTTGCGCTTGCTTCTCATAAGTAATATCCCGAGGGGATAATTCGACGCTCCATAAAGAAACACGCCCAGTTGCTTCTGGATTGTTGAGGATGCTTGACAAATGTGCCTCATTGACCACTACGATTGGGTTCTCCAAAAAATAGTGGCGTAGCTTTCGCGCTGTCATAAATACTTCGTATGCTAGTTTCTGATAGTGTGGGTACCTTTGTTTAGATGGCGATAAAACCTCACTCAAGAAGTATACTGGCCTCTACACACCGTGCATCTTTCCTTCTTCGGGTCGTTCTACGACCAGGACTGTGCTGACCACCTGATGTGTTGCAACAATATAAAGGAGTAAAGGTTCTTTCTCTTTTAGCGACACGACGACAGGGGATGACGAAAGTGTCCTTTTAAGATCTTTAAAAGCGTGCTAAGCTTCTTCCGTCCACTCGAATTTTTCTGATTTTCTCATAAGGGCGTAGAATGGCAGCGCCTTTTCTCCTAATCTCATGAGGCGTGCTAAGTGTCCTTTTCTCATGAGGCGTGCTAAGTGTCCTTTTCTTCAAATGACTCAGTGCCGCCATTCGTCCCGCCAATTGCAGTACACCACGCATATTTGTTGGCTTCTTTATTGTGAGGATAGCTTATATTTTTCGGGGTTAGCCTCGATCCCTCTGGCTGACACCAAATATCCGAGGAGCTGTCCTACCGGAACTCTAAAGGAACACTTTTTCAGGTTTAGTTTGATACTGAACCTGTCGAGATTTCTGAATGTTTCTTCTAAGTCCTTGATCAACGCCGATCCTTGACCTGTGGTAACTACGACATCATCAATATACACTTGCACGTTTGTACCTATTTGGCTTCCTAGGCACTTTTGCATCATCCGCTCATATGTTGCTCCTGCGTTCTTGAGGCCAAACGACATTGTTGTGTAGCAGAAAACGCCGTAAGGCGTGATAAACGCTGTTTTCTCCTGGTCTTCCTCCTTCATCCTGATCTGGTGGTATCCTGAATAAGCATCCAAGAAAGAAAGACGTTCGCATCCTGTAGTTGTATCGATGATTTGGTCGATTCGCGGCAATGGGAAGTGATCTTTTGGGCAATGTTTGTTTAGTGCAGTAAAGTCGATACACATCCGAAGTTCCGTAGTGTTTTTCTTTGGAACATATACTAGGTTTGCAAGCCACTCTGATTTTGTCAATTCTTTGATAAAATTGGCATCGGTTAGTCGATGGAGCTCTTTTCCAATGGTCTTGCGTTTTGGTTCTGCGAAGCATCGAAGCGGTTGTTTTACTGGCTTTGCCTTTGGATCTAAATTTAGTGTGTGCTCAGCGAATTTCCTGGGGATTCCCGGCATGTCAGAAGGTATCCATGTGAAAATCTTCCAGTTCTCACGGAGAAACTCGATGAGCGCGCTTTTCTATGCAGATTAAGATTGGAAGCCACAAATGTTGTTTTCGTCGGGTCAGCAGGGTGGATCTGTACTTCTTTTGTGTTTTTTGCCGTGTCAAAAGCCTGATCGGGATTGACACGTGCTACCTCCAGAGGTTGTTCGTTTGCCGAACTTTTTAGTTACTCGAATTCTGTTGCTATCCCGAAAGATTCTGGAATTTTGTTGAACTCTCGATCACAGCTATCCGCCCGTGTGAAGCTTCCTTGCACCGTGATAATTTCCTTTGGTGTTGGCATTTTCTGAGGGGAACGCCCAGATCGGCCAGATGGAGAGTTGAGAAGAACTAGACTGGGGAGCCGGATGCGGGAAGATGACGAACTGCGACGACCTGCCGCCGGCGGCAGCGGCGGCGGCGGCGGATGGCCTCCTCCGACAGCGGCCGAGCTAGCCTTTCGTCGGCGATGGCGGTGCCTCGGAGTCGCCCGAGAGCGACCCGGGAGGCAGTTACGTCGGTAGGTCCATCTAATGTTCCCAATACATTCAGAGTACCTGAATTTGTGTTTTATTTGCAGCTGCGAGGAATGCTGGAATGATTACATACAGATTGAATATCACGTCTCACTTCACTTGTGATGTTCTGAGATGATATTCTTGTCTATCCTCATCAACATGTTTACAACGTCCCTCATCGAAGGCCTCGACTGGCATGACATGTGCGTGCATGAAATCGCCAGATCCAACAGGTCCAGTGCCTTTGCCTGATCATACTCAGGCCAGTACATGATCTCCTCATCCAGGCAGCTCATGATGCTCCCACGATCAGCCTGCGTCAGGTTGGATCTCATCCATGTTACAATGTCGACACCATCTCCAAATGCAGGATCCACTGGCATCCTCCTGGTTAAGAGCTCGAGAAGCACCACTCCGTAGCTGTAGACATCGCTCTTCTCAGTTAATCTTGTAGAGTAACCTTGCTCTGAACACAAATGACCACACACGTTAACCCTGAAGTTCAAGATAAACATTTAACGGAAACATATATCCAAATATTGGTCTGTCTGTGTGCATCTTTGATGCAGAGGCCGGGAGCAATAGAATTCTTCCATTGTCTAGAAAAATGTATCGACAGATTGGAGAATTTACCTGGAGCAATGTAGCCGAGGGTGCCAACGACGACAGACACCGTTGCATCAGCATCCTCATCACCGACAATTTTCCCCATTCCAAAGTCTGCGATCTTTGGCACTAACTCGACATCCATCAGGATATTGCTCGACTTCACATCCCTATGGACAATCATGGGCACACAGTCATGGTGAAGATAGGAGAGGCCTTCTGCAACGCCGAGTGCGATCAGATGCCGGGCCGTCCAGTCAAGACCCACTCGGGGCGTCCTCTCATGCAATAGCTCGAAGAGTGTCCCCTCTGGCATGTACTCGTAGAGAATCAGGCCAACATTGCGGCGGATGCAGTATCCAGCCATCCTGATGATGTTCCGGTGCCTCACTATGTTCAGTATCTTCACCTCAATGGGGAATTTGCACTGGGACAGATCAACCGTCTTGACTGCCCACTGCTTTCCGACTGCAAACTGAGTCCTGTAGACGGTGCCATGCCGACCTTTACCAATGACATACTTCTCGCTCCAGTTGTCTGTGGCCCGGAGGATGTCTTCATATGTCAAATCTTCTGGTAGCTCCTCTGTTGAGTCCAAGTTACGTACCGAGCCGTTTTTCGCCGACAGGCTCTTTGCCCTCTTCACAATGTAATGAATAACACACAGCCCGGCTACCATGACAACGAATGTTGACAGCAGCAAGGCCAAAATAATGTGTGTGTTCCTCCTGCGGTTTCTCCGAGACTGATTTTTGGAGCAAGGTGCATTGCCAGGGGGTATGCACAACTGAGCATTCCCGCGAAAAGCATCAGGTGAATTTTCAGCGAGTTTAGCCCAGTTGCCAGCAGGGAGTTGACCAGAGAGCTCATTGAACGAAACATTCACTTTAGAAAGTGAGATCATGTCGCTGAGCTGCGATGGTATGGGACCAGACAATGAGTTCGCTGACAAGTCAAGCACCTCCAGGTTCCGAAGGTTGCCGAGGCTGCTTGGAATTTGGCCGCTCAATCTGTTGTTGCTAAGGTTCAGATTTTGGGATATGTATTGAAGGTTGCCTAAGCTACGAGGGGTGTCTCCTTGCAAAGAATTGCCACCAAGCTGCAACTCAAGAAGGCCCTGTGTTGCAGTGAAGGAATCTGGAATTGTTCCGCTGAGCTTGTTTCCACTGAGCAGAAGATATTGCAGACTACCAAGTGTTGTAACTTCTTCAGGTATACTCCCATTGAGGAGGTTACTTCCGAGATCCAAACAGAAGAGTCTCTTGCAATTTCCTAATTCCCGAGGTATTGATCCAGTCAGCCTGTTCGACGACAAGCGCAGAGTTCCAAGAATGCTCAGAGCTCCGAGCTCACGCGGAATTGGACCAGAGAAGTTGTTGCCAGATAGATCAAGCATGGTGAGGTTGCGCCAGGAACCGAGCACGCTCGGTATCCTTCCCTGAAACTGATTGCCACTCAAGTCCACAAATGACCACCCGGTGTTTGTGCCCAAGTCTGCTGGCAAGCTCCCACTGAACATGTTGTTGTTCAGCCTAACCCTCCAGAGAGACTCACATTTAGCTATCTCGCTGGGAATTCCCCCACTGAACTGGTTGTGTCCAAGCGAAAGAACGGCGAGCTGACCTCCTGTGCAGAGACCAGGTGGAATTGCACCGTGGAAGCGGTTGCCGGTCAGGTCGACACGAACAAGTCCATGCGTCGTGTTCAGCCCCAGTGCTCCAGGGATCTCGCCGGTGAAGTTGTTGTATGCCACAATGAGCTCTCTGAGCTTCCTCACTTGGGTAATCTCTGCAGGCACCTCTCCACTGAGGCTATTGTTGTAGAGTAGCAACTCCTCCATGTCAGGCATCCGCCACAGCGCCGCGGGTAGTGTTCCATGGAGCATGTTCTTGAACAGGGCCAGTTTGCGCAGATGACTGAGCCCACTGAACTCCGGCGGTATCGTCCCGGAGAGGCTGTTGTTCTGGAGCTGGAGCTCAACCAAGTCCCGGCACCTCCCGATTTCTGGTGGAATCGTCCCAGAAACGCCATTGTCTGCCATGGAGAACTTCTGCAGCCTGCTCAAATTCCCGACGAAGGACGGAATGGAGCCGTTGATCCGGTTGCAATTCAGGTACAGAGTTGTCAGGGACTGGCATTTCCCGATTGCCTCGGTGACAGGTCCAGTTATCCCGTTTTTGGACACCACGAGGATCTCCAGGTTGAGGAGCTCGCCGATGCTGGCCGGCAACTCCCCGACGAAGCGGTTGTCGTCGAGGAACAGCTGCTGCAGCCCTGTGAGGGACGCGAAGATATCTGGCACGGTGCCACCGATTTTGTTGTAGGATAGGGCCAGGACGGTGAGGTTGGCGCAGTTGGCGAGGCTCCGGGGGAGCTCCCCGGTGATGTTGTTGCCGTCGAGGGCGAGGCTGTCGAGCCGGCAATGGGGTTGGAAGTCGGGCATCGGTCCGGAGAGCTGGTTGGTGCTGAGGTTGAGCAGTTTGATCTGGGGCAGCGCGGGCAGGTCCGGCGGGATGGCGCCCGCGAGGGAGTTGTTGCTGAGGTCTAGGTGGCTGAGTGCCGAGGAGTTGGCGGCGGCGGGGACCGGGATCTCTCCGGCGAGCGCGTTGCTGCCGAGGTCGAGCTTCTGGAGCTGGCGCGAGGAGAGGAGCTCCGGGGGCAGGGCTCCCGTGAGGCTGTTGCGGGCCAGGAGGAGGGTGGTTAGGCCGGAGCATGCCGCGAGCGCGGCGGGGACGGCGCCGGCGAAGCCGTTCCCGCTGAGGTCGAGCGCGGAGAGCGCCGGCGGGAGCAAGCAGAGGCGCGGGGCGGACGCCGCGAGCGCGCCCGAGAGCCCCAGCCCGGAGAGGTTGAGCGCGGTGACGGCGCCGGCCGCGGAGCATGTGACGCCACGGAATGAGCAGTGCGGGGCGGCGGCGGTGCTGGTGGTGGTGGTGTTGGAATGCCAGGACGGGAGGAGGACGCGCTGGGAGGCGTCGGGCAGGGAGGCGAGGAAGGAGAGGAGGACGGTCGTGGGCGGCGGCGGCGTCGCGACGGAGGTGGCGGGTGGCAAGAGGAGGTGGTGGCACAGGAGGAGGGGCAGCAGCAGGAGGCAGGAGATGCTTCGCGACATGTGTAAACTGTGCGAGAAGGTGGTGGAGGATGGATGGTTTGATCGGTGCGGATAAAGTGGTCCTTCCCCGGTGGGGTTTATTCCGATCAAATTCGTGCACAGGGCAGGCCGTCGTCGCACCTACTACTGCCAATGATGAGGTGTGACGAAAACAGGAGAGTGCTCTCATCTGGCCATCTGGGTGGTGATAACGATCGAAGGAGCTAGTAGTGCTTGGATGCTCTCTTTGATCGGTACGGGTGATTTAATCTCATCATATTGGTGTAACGCCGTCGCACAAATCTGAGCCGCAAACAAGAAAAAAAGGACTCCAAGCACCACGAGCACAGGATGAATGGCAGGACAATCTTTTGAGCAAAAAGAAATGAAAAACAAAGAAAAGCGAACGGCCATATTCCGAGAGCAGATGCTCGGAGACGAGGCGAGAGGTTGGACGTGCAGGAGGAGGTGAGATGCTACGAGACGGGGAGAGAGGTTGGGCGTGCAGGAGGGTTCGAGCAGGAGCGATGTGTCGAGTGGGATTCTCCCACGCCACTAGATTTGGTAGTGGGCTTAGGTGCCAATCCCGTCATTGTTTTATTGTTGTCCTTGTAGTACTAAGGACATTCGCTCCAGATTGAAAGTTGGCCGAGCACCATGAGGATTCTTAGTCGTGATGGCTATCCGCGATGTCCTACGGACCTAAGTGAGAGCTTACTCTGTCTTTGTCCGGAGAGTGGCGCAGAGCCTAGTTCTTGCTGATGAGGATTCGACCATTGTCAACACAAGGTGTCCTCGTGATGGGGAAGGTGTGGCAATTGGGAGTGAGTTGGAGATCCAATGTCATCTTGTGATCATGGGTGTCAGTGTTCCGATGAAATCATTATGTTGATGGATGGCCTCCGGCGAGGACGACTACCACCCATCCCGTGGCGGATGTCGATATGCAGTGATGGAATCACGAGGAAGTGGTGGTCGTATATAACCGAGCTTCACCGATGAGTTTGCATGTATGAAAGCGCAACTTCGGTCAGGGCAATGGCGTGATCGGTCAGAACACTTCCACACTCCACCTCCGGCGGCCAGTAGCGAGATCTTGAGCTGGGCTGCTACTAGAAGAGGAGGAGAATCAAATTTAGGGGCCTGGACAATCTCTTTGGGCCGTGATGGGCATTAGGCTGCTAGCATGCTACATGTATGGGCTAGGAGGGGACGGGGAATAGGCAGAAGGGGCGGAAATGTTTATTCTCTCGACCACTCTCGTATCAATTCCCTCCATCGTTCCAACCCTAATTTTAACGATGGAGAGGTTTCAGGGTGAAGATTTGATCCACATGGGCACCAGTGCTTCTTTCCTTTTGGAAAAATGGCATTTTTGAGTTTCAAAAAATCAAAAAAAAAACTCAGGAAATACATGTATATGGTTCATATATTTGTGTGAAATTTTAGTAAAAAATCGTTCTATTTTAGGACAGAGGAAAAACAATTTTCTAATGGTAAAAACATGAGTACCAGTGCCCACATTCTAAAGACATATTCCGCTTTTACTTGTCTTTTGTTTTCTTTATGTATTATTACATTGGCACGCCTGTATTCTTTTCTCCCCTTTTACCGCTTTCCGGTAAATACCCGAACTACCATTTTCGCACATACTCGTGAAGCAGTCGTACGGTTTTCTCGTGTGAAACAGCTACCATGTAACCTAAACATGTCATACTACCACAAAATCAACGATCTATCACTACATCATGCAATTCATGAGCCATATAGCAATATATCTACCGCAATATTTAGTCAGATCTAGCAGGTACTACAAGATCTAAGCTACTTCTCAAGGGTTTGAAGAACTCACCAGCATCAGAGGAGTGGAGTATCTATGCGGTGAATCTCGGAGAATAGGAAGAAGATCGCTTGCCTCCGCTGTCCTAGAGAGACCCACGTAAATGTCGCCACTTACCTGCTCCTCGATGAAGCTCCTTGGGGGGGACATAGTGATCTGGTGGGAATGGTGGCGCGACATTTGGTGATGAGACAAGCGGTGATAAGGACATATCGGTTAAATTAGATTCTTCTTTTCTCTCAAAAAACCCTTCCCAAACTATACAGTCTTCTTCAAAAGCATATAACTTTCTAGATAAATTAGCGGGCGGTGACAAAAAAATTCATGCTGAATTTTGGAGGAACCGAGGGAGCTCGCCTTCATCGAGTTTATACGCGTGCAGGGCACATCTTTCCCCGTTTTCGGGTGCACGGATCCTGTCCCCATGGAAATGGCCGATTTGGGTGTTCCCCCATTGAAAGGACATTTATTGTCTTAATCAGTTTTGATGTTCGTTAATAACCTGGGGACACTTTTTACCGTGTGCTAATTATATCAGGTTTATCTACTGAAAAGAGAAAAGTCCACGTCAGCAGGAAATTTCCCTGGCTGAAACAAAATCCTGATGAAAAGTTCAGACCAGAATCTCCGGTGTGCAGAGACCAGAGTCTCTGGTGTGCACCGGAGTTTCGGCCCAAACCTCTGGTGTGGATCAATGTTGAAGCCCAGGGTCATTCTGACTAGGTGTCCGGAGGCAAACCGGAGATTGGCCGGAATCTCCGGTGTGGAGTCACGGACCAAAGTCTCCAGTGTGCAAACTCCGGAGTCTCCGGTGTTCTCAGGTGCAAAGTTTCGGCAAAGTCTCCAGAGAGACTATCAAGACTAGGCCTAGGTCATTCTGGCTGGGGGTTCGGAGATGATCTAGAGTTGAACCAGAGTCTCCGGTGTGAGCTGCTTGCAGACCAGAATCTTCGATCTCCTAACCGGAGTTTTCGGTGTGGAAATTCCCCAACAGGCAGAAAACGGTCTAGAGCAGTGGGCCTATAAATAGGGGACCCCATCCCCTACCTCAAGCTGCTCATTTTCAAAAAGAAAGAACACCCATTTGAGAGACACCAAATCAACAAGATCTCCCTCTCCAACCACCCAAAGTCCCTGATCTTTGGAGAATCGAAGGAGGAGGCCTGATCTACAACTTCACCAAGAGAGATCTTCATTTGCCCCTCATTCACCTGAGGGCCCCTTGCTCTAGGGTTTCATTAGAAACCCCAAGGCTTATTTGGTTCTTACAAGCTTGTCTTTGATTGTTGTGACAGCTTGTTTGGATTCTGAAGCCTCCAATTCAGTTGTGGATGTGTGCCTTGAACTTGTTGTAAAGGTGTCGGTTTCCACCTCGAAGGTTACCGATATAGTGGAAGAGTGAATTGATCCCTTTGGGGTGAGGTTCACCAGAGAACAAGGGAGGCCTTTTGTGGCATTGGTGGTTTGAAACTACCCCTCTCCAAATGCAGACGTACTTCCCCTCAAAAGGAAGGAACTGCGGGAAATCATCCTTGTGTCTCTGCGTGCTCCATTTCTGTTATCTCTATCTTTTATCGCACTTTACTTATTGCTTGCTCTTGCCTAGTTAGTTGTACTAGTGTGACATATAGGTAAATTCACCTTAGTTGCATACCTAGAGAATTTACATTTTGTGTCAAATCCTAAATTGAAAAAGAGTAAAATTTGAAGTAGCACCTATTCACCCTCCTCTAGGTTCCCATACGATCCTATCAATTGGTATCAGAGCCTCGACTCTTTATTCGGGCTTAACCGCCTAAGAGTGTATGGGTAACCAAGGTGAGGATGGGGGTGAGGCTAGCACCTCGGTGACCATGGTGAATCTCAAGAATTTGGAAACAAGCTTGAGCTCCTCCTTAGGCAACAAAATCCAACAGTTGCGTCAACTAGTTGAGCAACTTGTTAAGAAAAAGATAGCCTTACCACCTCCTTCTCAAGAGGAACCCCCTCCGATTCCGAAGGTGAATGCTTCGACTAAACCAATGGTTCAAGTTACGGGGGATGAACATATTGCCACTAACTCCTCCACCAAAAAGAGCGATGGAAAGGAAGAGCACCATTCGGTTCCCGGGTGGTACTATTCCGACTCTCCGATCCCTCATCCTCATATAAATAATAGAGGTGACCCACCTATGCTAGCTGCACATTCCTTTGCTCAATGGCAAGTGTTGATGAAATCTCATGTGCGCAGCTCTTGCATTGATTTGTGGAATATTATTGAAAAAGGACTCAATATTGATGACCCAACTAACTTGACAATAAGAGAAGTGGTCAATAGTCAACTCAATGCCACCGCTCTGCACATGATTCAACTTGGTGTGGGACCAACAGATTTCCCTCACATTGAGCACCTCAACACAGTCAAGGAAGCTTGGGATGCTCCCATTGACTTGTTTGTGGAAATGAGAGCATGAGAAGAAATAGATATGATGCTATGAGCAATGAAGCCGAAGGATTCTATATGAAGGATGGTGAGGACCATGAAGACATGTATCGAAGACTCAAATCCACTGCCACCGCCTTTAGAAATATTGGTGCCTCTCATGTGGATGATGCTTGGATAAAAATGAAGTATGTGAGTTTGCTCATGCCCTTCGAGCCCACCGACTTGAAGAGTCTCCAAGGAAGACAAAACTACCATTTCATGGCCCCCAATGAAGTTATGCAAGAGATGTCTGCCTTCAAGGTTGCTGCTAAGAATGCCAAAGATGCCCGTTCTCGTTGATACGTTGCAAATGTATCTATAATTTTTGATGTTCCATGCTTGTTTAGTATCTACTTTGCTTTGTCAACACTTTGAGGTATTTTTATACAATTTCTTGGACTAACCTATTAACAAGATTCCACAGTGCTAGTTGCCTATTTTCTTCTGTTTTTGGTTCCAGAAAAGGCAGAAAATGAATATTCTTGGAATTGGACAGGACAAAAGCCAAAGTCAATATTTTACCGGAGGACACACGGAGCCCAACGCAGAGACGGAGGAGGGCCAGGGCCTGGCCACACCATATGGTGGCGCAGGTGACACTTGGCAGCGCCACCAGGTGGTGTGGGCCTCCTGGCACTCCACTGACCTTGCCCCTTCGCCTATAAGAAGCCTCTGATGCAGAAACCCTAAAAAATGAGCCTCCAACCACGAAAAGTTCCGCAACACCGCCGCCACCAAAGAGGAGATTCGGGGGACAGATGTCTCTGTTCTGGCACCCTGCTGGGACGAGGAAGTGCCCCCGGAGCCATCTCCATCGATCTCCACCACCATCTCCATCGCCGTTGCTGATTCCCATGATGATGAGGGAGTAGTTCTTCCTCGAGGCTAAGGGTTCTACTGGTAGCTATGTGTTCATCTCTCTCTCTATGCATATTCATATTGTGATCATGAGCTTTGTAATCAAGTAGATCTACCTTGCTACTCAAGTGCTTTAATAGATCTCTGCTCTCCCCATGTGTGTGAAAGTGACAGCGTGCACACCGTGGTGGCACTTAGGCTAGAGATTACAAATACTTGTTATGAGTTATATTTGGAGTTGGATGTTTTTATGAAATTGTGGTGTTTGTTGGAACCATCTAGAGCTCAAGGTGACAGTGTGGGGTTATCTAGATGGGGAAAGCAGACTTTGAGGAGTGCTGTTATAGCCCTACCATGGATTAGAGTGTCCAACCGGAGAGTAGTTCAGAGTAGTATCATGAAAAGAAGATATTTATATGAGAGTTTTTCACTAGCGAAAGTATGATCCCTAGGCCTTGTTTCTAAACATTGAAACACCGTTTGCAATTAGATCTCTTACATGTTTGCTTGCTTCCATCTTTATTTCAATTTGCCTTTAGTCTCTTCCACGCCATCAAGCTATTTTCTGGCACCGTTGTCTTATATCCATACCACTTGTATTTCACTATCTCTTCACCGAGCTAGTGCACCTATACACCCGACAAGTGTATTGGGTGTGTTGGGGACACAAGAGACTTCTTGTATCTTGATTGCAGGGTTGCTTGAGAGGGATACCTTTGACCACTTCCTCCCTGAGTTCGATAAGCCTTAGGTAATCCACTTAAGGGAAACTTGCTGCTGTTCTACAAACCTCTGCACTTGGAGGCCCAACAACTATCTACAAGAATAGAAGTGCGTAGACATCAAGCTATTTTATGGCGTCGTTGCCGGGGAGGTAAGGTAAAAGGTACTCACATCCTCCGGTGTGAGTGCTCGAAGTTATTTCCTTTAGATTCTGCAATCATATCTTTTTGTTTCTTGTTTTTATTTTCACTAGTTAGGCTTAATGGAAAACAACAACAACAAAAAATAGAGAGCTTTATAGTATTTATCTTGAGTTAGGACATGAAGTGTTTGAAGAGAAAATTAAAAAACCTATGGAACTTTATTTGCGTGATAATAGCAATGTTATTAGTATGAATTCTTTGAACACCATTATTTCTAATGCTATGGAAAAGTCTAAGCTTGGGGAAGCTACTTTTTATGAAAATGATCTTTTTAGTCCCCCAAGCACGGAGGAGAAAATTTACTTTGATGATATTATGCCTCCAATATATGATGATTACAATGATGAATATGATATTTTCAGTCCACCTACTAAGGAGAAAATTAATTATGATTACAATATGCCTCCTATATTTGATGATTATGGTGATGAGAATAATAATGATAGCTATTTTGTTGAATTTGCTCCCACCACAATTAATAAGAACGACTATGCTTATGTGGAGAGTAATAATCATTTTATGCATGTGGCTCATGATAAGAATGTTTCGTGTGATAGTTATATTGTTAATTTTATTCATGATGCTACTGAAAGTTATTATGAGAGAGGGAAACATGGTTTTATGCATCTCAATAATATTAAGTTTCCCCTCTTTATGTTGAAAGTCTTGAAGTTGCACTTGTTTTTCTTTACTATGCTTATTGCTTTGTGCTTTCATGACTTGTTTATTTACAAGATTCCTATGCATAGGAAGTGGGTTAGACTTAAATGTGTTTTGAATTTCTTCTTGATTCTCTCTTTTACTTCAATTCATATTTCTTATGTGAGCATCTTCTCAAACTATCATGCCTAAATTAAAGGCGTTAAAGAAAAGTACTTATTGGGAGATAACCCAAAAGTTTTAGATGAGTCTTGTAAGTTATTACCTCTGTAATAACTGCTCCTTATCCTTTTTATTTGCTTTTTGTGCCAAGAGTAACCTCTAATGAGAGAGAAGTAATGCTTGGGAAAGTTGCTGTCCGGAAATAGATTTTAGTGATTCGCTGTAAAAATTCGTGTAAAATCTCTGTACGTCGGTTTGAGCTGTGATGTTTTATGCTTCTGCCCCAGGTTGTTATCCAACTTTCGTTAGTTGAACACTTTTCGATTTGAGCAATAGAAGGTCTTCGAAAAAATCGGTTTTTACCTGCTGGTTTGTTTTGACAGATTTCTGCCATTATTTGCATTTGCCTCTTAATCTCTTTCTCTTTGAGTTCTCTTTGATTATTTGAAATTTTTAAAGGAACTGCTACAGTAGCTTTTGTTTTAATGGAAGTTTTACTCGTGTTGAAACTGAACCAAAAGACTTATTATCTTGAGTACACTAATGTTGCTAATGAAGATTGTGTGAAGTTTTGTATGAAGGAAATCTGCAGGTGTAGGGAAAGAATGATGTAATGAGATGAAGAATGGACAAAAGCTCAAGCTTGGGGATGCCACCCCATGTCACCCAAGAAATATTCAAGAGGTACAAGCATCAAATCTTGGGGATTCCCAAGGCATCCCCTTCTTCATCAATAAAAATCACAGGTCTTTCTAGACACTTCGTTTTTATTGTTTCATGCACTGTTGTGTTGTTCTTGGAGCGTCTTTGTTTTTGTTTTTAGTTTTATTTTGTTTGGTTTGCTTAAATAAGTTGGTTGGATCCCAACACACTTCTTTTGGAGAGAGACACACCCCGTTATTCATTGCCTAGAACACTCTAGTTTTCACTCTTATTGTTCTGCGTGTGTTCTCCTTTGCTAGCACTGTGTTTAGCCTTAGTTTTCTTGTGCTTTCAGCTTAGAACATTTTAGTTATTCTTTGTGGATTTGTGAGACAAGCTCACTGATCTTTATTGATTATTATCATTGTGAGTTGTTTCAAATAAGTCGATTGGTGTTGGAAGGGAGTAGGAAGCTTCATGCTTAAGTGGTACAAAAGGGAGCTTGTTTTGACTATTACTTAGATTTTATCATGTCATGCTTGATATTGTTTTGGCTTTAAGCTTAGTGATTTTTGCTGTAGCATGACATGTTATAAACAATTGAGATTGCTTAATGTGCCTTGAAAGAATCATGCGTTGTTTTAGCATATAAAAGCATAATATTATGGTATTCTCCTTTAAATAATTTATTTAGGTTGACTTGGCGCATGCTCACACCATGTTAAGACTACACCAAGTCACCATAGCCTCTATGATCATTTAGTTTTCGACTTGTAATATCACTTTATGCTTTAATTAATGATGTTTTGTCGCTTTGCATGATTATGGCCATTATTGCTCTCTTAGTTGGTTGCTCCCAGTATTTTACTAGCCTCCGTAACCAAGTATGAGTTCCACTCATGCATCCAACTCCAAATAAAACCAAGTTATTCCAAAGAGTCCACCATACCTACCTATTAGCATTTTCTATTCCAAGTATATTCATGTTTTTATCTACCTTCCGAATTAAACTTGTTATGAGAAAACTAGTGATTAAAGCTCTCACGAACTTGATGGCACACTTTACTTTTCTTGCCCTTAATAAACTTGAACCATTGTGTCGTCTATGTTGTATATTCTTGCACTTATATGTTGGGGATTAGCAGAACCATGTTGTCACGGGGAACGCTTTCAACATTGCACTTGTACTTTGTACCTAGTTGATATCATGCTCTTTTGTCTATGGATGTCATTGGTGTGAAATGAAAGGGGAGCTTGTAAGTCCATGGAGTTATGTATGTGTGTTAGAGAAATGCCTGGGCCGCCGGTCTAATCCATGCTGTCAAGGTGGAAACCTGCAGCGTAACCATAATGAGGTGTCTATGAAGCATTCTTCTTATAAAAAAAAGAGTCAGATATTGAGAAAAAAAGAGAAAAAGAAAAAAAAAGATATGAGAAAAGAGGAAAGAGAGAAAAAAACACCATTTTCCCATGGTAAATAAGAAGATTGCTGAGATGCTCGTTGTCTGCTTGCCTTGTCATTTTTATATGGGGATTCTTCCATATCATCGGGCAAGGGGTACCCTGTTGGCGGTTCTCTATGATACACATGTACTTACTATGACAAGAACTTACCGGTAACTAAAATTGAGTAGCATGAGGAATGGCCCTCACATTCAAGGGACATGAGATTTCCAACTTATACTTTGTCAATCATATACTCCATAGTTTGTTCACTTTAACCTTAATCACTTCAAGATGCTTATGATAGGGGCAATGAGAGCTGAAAGCTAATAAGTACCATAATATTTGGAAGCTCTTTATGAGACTTAAATCCCCGCTTCCTTCTATAAAGGCCTTTCTTTTACTTTTATGTTGAGTCTCCATCTTCTATCTTTATGCACCTATTGAGAGAGCATAGTGGCCATTCTTAGTTTAATGTACATTGTCCCAAGACTTGTTGATTGATTCATAACTTTGATATTGCTTGTTCTTGAACTATTTGTATCTAGTCACCCTTATGAACTTTGAAGGTGTCCTATGCATTTATGTTTTGCTACTCCATGAGGGACAAGCTGAATGCCACTATGCTATGTTTTCTATATGAGAAAGAAATAAACGTCTTTCAATGCATTGTTATTCAAGAACCTTTAGTTTGTATCCTTTCATGTTGTAACATAGTTGGTATGACTTATTGTTATAACTATGTCTTTCATGCTCATGTTTAGAGTACTTTGATCCTAGCTTTCAATGCTTGCAAATGGTTTGATCTTGACTGTGATGGTGCATGTCACCTCAAAAATTAGTCTTTTTATCACTTACCTACTCGAGGACGAGCAGGAGTTAAGCTCGGGGATGTTGATACGTTGCAAACGTATCTATAATTTTTGATGTTCCATGCTTGTTTAGTATCTACTTTTCTTTGCTTTGTCAACACTTTGAGGTATTTTTATACACTTTCTTGGACTAACCTATTAACAAGATGCCACGGTGTCAGTTGCCTGTTTTCTTCTGTTTTTGGTTCTAGAAAAGGCAGAAAATGAATATTCTCGGAATTGGACGGGACAAAAGCCAAAGTCAATATTTTACTGGAAGACACACGGAGCCCAAAGTAGAGACGAAGGAGGGCCAGGGCCTGGCCACACCATATGGTGGTGCAGGTGACCCTTGGCCGCGCCACCAAGTGGTGTGGGCCCCCTGGCACTCCACTGACCTTGCCCCTTCGCCTATAAGAAGCCTCCGATGCAGAAACCCTAAAAAATGAGCCTCCAGCCACGAAAAGTTCCGTAGCACCGCCACCACCGAAGAGGAGATTCAGGGGACAGAAGTCTCTGTTCTGGCACCCTGCCGGGATGGGGAAGTGCCCCCAGAGCCATCTCCATCGATCTCCACCACCATCTCCATCGCCGTTGCTGATTCCCATGATGATGAGGGAGTAGTTCTTCCTCGAGGCTAAGGGTTCTACCAGTAGCTATGTTTTCATCTCTCTCTCTATGCATGATCATATTGTGATCATGAGCTTTGCAATCAAGTAGATCTACCTTGCTACTCAAGTGATTTAATAGATCTCTGCTCTCCCCATGTGTGTGAAAGTGACAGCGTGCACACCGTGGTGGCACTTAGGCTAGAGATTACAAATACTTATTATGAGTTATATTTGGAGTTGGATGTTTCTATGAAATTGTGGTGTTTGTTGGAACCATCTAGAGCTTAAGGTGACAGTGTGGGGTTATCTAGATGGGGAAAGCAGACTTTGAGGAGTGTTGTTATAGCCGTACCATGGATTAGAGTGTCCAACCGGAGAGTAGTTCAGAGTAGTATCATGAAAAGAAGATATTTATATGAGAGTGTTCAATAGTGAAAGTATGATCCCTAGGCCTTGTTTCTAAACATTGAAACACCGTTTGCAATTAGATCTGTTACATGTTTGCTTGCTTCTATCTTTATTTCAGTTTGCATTTAGTCTCTTCCACGCCATTAAGCTATTTTCTGGTACCGTTGTCTTATATCCATACCACTTGTATTTCACTATCTCTTCATCGAGCTAGTGCACCTATACACCCGACAAGTGTATTGGGTGTGTTGGGGACACAAGAGACTTCTTGTATCTTGATTGCAGGGTTGCTTGAGAGGGATACCTTTGACCACTTCCTCCCTGAGTTTGATAAACCTTGGGTAATCTACTTAAGGGAAACTTGTTGTTGTTCTACAAACCTCTGCACTTGGAGGCCCAACAACTGTCTACAAGAATAGAAGTGCGTAGACATCACTCGTGCCCTTGGAATGAGCAATGGTGTTAATCTTGCATTGAAGGCCAAGGTTATGGAGTATGAGGAATAAGAAGGAAGTGATGAAGTCCTTGCCATGAGCCACCCTGAAGATGTCAAAGTTGCTCATGGTGAATACATGGCCTTCTATCAAGGAACTTTTGGAAAGATCCTACCAAGGCCAAGATGGAGATGCAACGAAGAAGCAACCCAAGTGGTAGAAAATAAAATGGTTCAATATTGAGAACTTGCTTCAACTGTGGTGATCGCTATCACTTTGTTGCCAAATATCCATATGAGAAGAGAGAAGATCATGGTGGTGTACTTGAATTGAAGAAAAAGGAAAATGTCCCTTTCAAGAAGCCTTTCACCCAAAAGAATGCCACCAACAAGAAGTCAGCTGACATTGCATTGATAGGACATGAAGATTTCTCATCCGATGATGAAGATGAGGAATAAGAAGAAGAAACATCTAATGGTGTGGCTGCCATCTCCATCACCTCTACATCCACCTGCTCACTATTCGACTCTCCAAATGAGAATATCACCAACAAGAACGTCACTTGCCTTATGGCAAGAGCATCGGAGGTATCACCATCTCCCCTCTCCACCTCTATGATCAATGATGAATTAAAACATGATATAACTCTTGAGGTGAAGGAGGAATTAGTAGCTTTCGATTATATAACTAACTTGCAAGGGGAGCACAAGAAGAATTTTGTGAATCTCTTGAACCAACTTTCTCACATACAAGAGCTTCTTGATGAGAGATGCAAACTTGGGAGAGAACATTCTTGAGATGGATGCTCTAACTAATGCTCTAGAATAATAGCAAGATACTAGGGAGTATCTTGAAGAAAAACTTGAATGCCTCGATGAGGCAAATGATCAAATTGTTGCTAAACCCATTAAGGAACATGATCATGCCATTGCTAAGTATAAAAAGGTTTAAAAGGATAAGATTGAGTTTGGTGTTGTTCATGACAAACTTGCCGAGGACTTTGAGAAACTTAACAAGGCTCACAAGGCCTTGGAAAGTGAACTCTTGAATCTCACAAAGTCTAGTGAACAACTTCAAACTCAATTAACTAATGTTGCTTCACCTAGTATTTTAATTCCCTCTAGTAGTACAAACATCTTTGAGGAAAATGCTAGGTTGAAGGGAGAGCTTGCAAAGGCCACCTTCCCAAAAGGAAACAAGTCTCTTGATAACCTTTTGAGTAAGCAAAGGTCAAATAATGAGAAAAGAGGCATTGGCTATGTGTCCAAGGCCAAGAAGAAGAACAAGAACAATAAGAAGGCCAAGCCCGCTCAAGCAAAAGACAAGACCATTATGGGTAGTAATACCACCAGTGGAAAACTATGTCACAAGATGACTTTGCGGGAATTGCTAACCCTCACTAGTTATTAATGCGTGATTATTATGGTGATGTTTATGCACAATATGTTGGGCCACTTGATGTTATATTGCTTGGCCTATCTGGGTTCCCAAGACCCTTGTCACTAACAAAAGAGGACCCATTGAAAATGGGTACCTAAAAAAACTAGTTTGATCTCTTGTAGAACTATGCTTCCGGTGGGTCAAAGTGGGTGCTTGATAGTGGATACACAAGTCATATGACCGGAAGCAAAGTGATAATGACGGAGATAAGGCCAAATCATGATCAAATAACCGTCAGTTATGCTGATAAATCAAGATCTCAGGTAATGGGTCTTGGCAAAGTTGTGGTTGCACACGATACTAGTCTCATGGACGTCATGCTTGTTGAGACCCTTGGGTATAATTTACTTTCAGTCCATGCTCTTGGAAAGATAGGATTTGCCATCTTTATTGGTAATGATATTATGGTTCTCTTGTGCAGCAAGACTCTAAAGGTCACTTTCATTGGGTACGTCGAAAATGACTTGTATGTGGTGGACTTTTCGGGGAAAACCACCACAAGTGCGATGTGCTTGTTCAGAAATGCCGATGTGGTTTGGCTATGGCATCGCCGTCTAGCCCATGTCAATATGAGAACTTTGCAAAGTCTCCACATGGGTGTCCATATTGTTGGACTAAAAGAAAATGTTTGTTTTGCCAAAGATCGTGTGTGCAGGGCTTGTGTTGAAGGAAAAACGCATGATTCTCCCCACAAACCCAATAACATTGTAAAGTCCAAGAGGATCTTGGAGCTTCTTCACGTGGATCTCTTTGGTCCTCCATGTCATGCAAGTCTTGGTGGGAAGAAATATTGCTTGGTGATTGTTGATGACTACTCAAGATATACATGGGTTTATTTCTTCAAGTTGAAGAGTGAGACCCAAAAAAACTTCATCGACTTCGTCAATATGGTTTAACATCAATACAATGTCCCTGTGTTGGTGATAAGAAGCGACAATGACACCGAGTTCAAGAACTACACCTTGAATGGATTTCTTAGTGATGAGGGGATAAAACATCAATATTCCGCTGCATATATCCCTCAACAAAATGGTTTAGCTGAGAGGAAGAACCATACATTAATGGATATGGCAAGATCCATGTTGGCGGAGTTTAAGTCTCCATACAACTTTTGGGCTGAGGCAATCTCCACCGCATGCCATGCATCAAACCGGCTCTACCTCCACAAAAAGTTAATCAAGACTCCATATGAGATGTTTACCAGTAACAAGCCCAACGTACCATACTTCCGGGTGTTTGGTAGTAAGTGTTTCTACCTCATAAAATGTGTTCGTTTGTCCAAGTTTGATTCCAAAGATTTAGAGGGTATTTTTGTTGGCTATGGTCTCGATTCCCACACTTATAGAATCTATGATAAACTCTCCGGAATTGTCATTGAGTCTTGTAATGTGGTTTTTGAAGAATATGATGGCCCCCAAGCGGGGCATGTTGATGTTTGTGATTTAGATGATGAAATACCTCAAGATGACATAAGAAGAATGGATGCGGGATTCATACGCCCCGTTGAGGAACCCCCTGTGGCGGATCGAGAAGAACTATGCTCTACTCAAGTGGAGCCCTCATCTTCATAGAATCAACAAGATCCTACTGATGAATCCAATGATGACGCAAGCCAAAGACAAGCTGAGAACCCTCACCATGTTGATCAGGATGGAAGCTCCAAGCCGGACCATCCGACCTCTCCCTTGACCGGATTGTCTAGACCTACACAGTCAATTGCTCAAGGAAGATTTATTGAGTCGACCACAAGGTCATCTCGACGTCTCTCAAGAGTATGCCTAATCAAGACCAAGATCGACCTAGCCTCATAATGATGAGAATGAACCCAATGATGATCAATGTCAAGTTGGAGGTCAAGACGAGTACCAAAATTATGAAGAGATCCCTACAAGAAACAACAAGAAGATCGAAACTCGCCGCAAAACTAGAGTGGACAGAATGTTGGAAATAAGAGACCACACTCTTGAGAATGTTCTTGGTGATCTAAGGAGTGGAATGTCCACTCGATCTCAATTGAAGCATTTTGGTAAGCATCAAGATCATATATCCATGGTGGAGCCCAAGAAAGTATGGGAAGCTCTTGAAGACTCAGATTGGTTAGAAATAATGCATAATGAGCTCAACAACTTCGAGAGAAACAAAGTTTAGAAGTTAGTAGAAAATCCCAAGGAGTGCGGCAATGTTATTGGAACTAAATGGATATTCAAGAACAAGCAAGATGAACATGGAATTGTTGTGAGGAAGGCAAGATTGGTAGCTCAAGGGTTCTCTCAAATTGAAGGCATTGATTATGGAGAGACCTATGCTCCCGCGGCTCGCCTTGAGTCCATTTGTATCCTTCTTGCATATGCTACACATCATAACTTTAAATTGCAACAAATGGATGTGGAAAGTGCTTTTCTAAATGGTACATTGCAAGAGTTGGTTTATTTTAAGCAACCCCCAGGGATCGAGGATCCCAACTTTTGAAACCATGTCTACAAGCTTGATAAGGCGCTCTATGGGCTTAAACGAGTTGCACGCATGTGGTATGAGCACCTCAGAGAGTTATTGTTAGATAGTGGGTTTGAAGTTGGGAAAATTGATCCCACTCTTTTTACTAAGAAAGTTAATGGGGAGCTTTTTGTTTGCCAAATATATGTTGATGATATTATCTTTGGGTCGTCTAACAAAGAATTTAATGATGAATTCTCAAAGCTTATGACTGACAGGTTCAGGATGTCTATGATAGGAGAGTTAAGGTCATTCCTTAGTTTTGAGATCAAGCAAGTAAGAGGAGGAACCTTCTTCAACCAAGCCAAGTATACTCAAGACATGCTCAAGATGTTCAACATGAAATAACTAAATGGATCTCCTACTCCCATGGCAACCAAGACTCATCTTGAACTAAATCCAAATAGTAAAGGTGTGGATCAAAAGGTATATGATACATTGCAAATGTATCTATAATTTTTGATGTTCCATGCTTGGTTTTATCCACTTTCTTGTGTTTTGTTCCAACTTTGGAGTACTTTTCATATGATTTCTTGGACTAACCTATTAATAAGTGCCATAGTGCCAGCTGCCTGTTTTCTGCTGTTTTTGGTTCCAAGAAAGTCAGAAAATGAATATTCTCGGAATTGGACGGGACAAAAGCCAAAGTGCCTATTTTTACAGAAGGGATCAAGTGCCAGAATACGAGACGGAGAAGGGCCAGGGGCTGGCCACACCACCTGGCCGCGCGGCTAGGCCTAGCCCGCGCCAGGGGGTGGTGTGGCCAGCCTAGGCACCCTCTCGGCCTCTCCTTCCGCCTATATATTGCCCTCGGGACAAAATCCCTAAGTACCCGATCAAAAATCCACGAAAGAGTTTGTAGCCACCGTCATCTCCATCCCTAGATCGTGAGGGATCTGAAGCTCTTCCCGGCACCCTGCCGGAGAGGGGAATTCACCCTGGAAGCCTTCTTCATCACCATGCAAGCCTCCGGTGTGATGCGTGAGTAGTTCATCCTTGGACTACGGATCCATGTAATAGCTAGTTGACTGGTTCTCCTCCTTTGTGCTTTCATGTTTAGATCTTGTGAGCTCCGTTCATGATCAAGATCATCTATTTGTATTCATACATGTTGTGTTTGCGGGGATCCGGTGGATATTGAGATGCTATTTCAGATTGATTATTGATTCTATCATGTCTTTGTTATTTGTGATCTTGCATGCTTTCCGTTGTTAGTAGCTATCTTGGCAAAGTAGATGCTAGCAACTCCAAGAGTTAGTATTATGCTCGATAGTGGGTTCATGCCTTTGGTAATCTGGGGAAGTGGCAGAAATCTCTAAGGTACTGGATGTGCTGTTGCTACTAGGGAGAAAACAACAATCCTTTGTTCATAGAACAATCGTATTGTTTACTTTACACGCAGTTCGTAAAGCAATAATCTGTTGCTTGCAACTTAATCTTTGGAGGGGTTGGATGATAACCTGAAGGTGGATTATTAGTCATAGATGCAGTTGGATGGCGGTCTATGTATTATGTTGTAATGCCCAATCAAGTCTCAAAGGAGTCAAGATGATTAGTATATGCATGTATTGCTTTCTCAGTGTTTGTCAATTGCCCCGCTGTAATTTGTTCACCCAACATGTTATCTATCTTAAGGAGAGCCACCTCTAGTGAACTATGGATCCCGGTCCTTGTCTTTTACATATAATCTACAATCTTTTACTGCTTTGTGTTTACTTTCTGCAAACTTTTACTTCTTTCCATTCGATATGTTTAATCCTTTGTTTTCCGCAAAACACGGTGAGATTGACAACCTTATCGCAAGTGGGGGACAAAGTTTTGTGGTTGTGTTGTGCAGGTCTCCATGTTGCTACTAGCACCGGTAGTGCGCCCTGCCAAAGCTCAGCTAGTAACACCTTTGAGGTGTTTCCTTGCTCCTACTGGTTCGATTAAACCTTGGTTTCATAACTGAGGGAAACTTGCTGCTGTGTTCATCATACCTTCCTCTTGGGGTTCCCAACAAGCTCTACATCAACACCGCCAACAAGCATTTTTCTGGGCGCCGTGCATTGAACCATCAAGCATTTTTCTGGCGCCGTTGCCGGGGAGTCAAGGACATCTTCACAAGGGGAGTACCTCATAACCAATCTCTTTACTTTGTTGTTTTTGTTTTGCTTAGTTTCTTTTTGCTTTGTTTGCTTGTTTTGTTCTTCAAAAACACAAAAAAATTAGTTTTACTAGTTTGCTTTCTTATTTGAAAACCCAAAAAATGACTACTCTTGAAAACACTAAGTTGTGTGACTTCACTAGCACCGACAACAATGATTTTATGAGCACACCTATTGCTCCACCTATGGCTGAAAATACTTTCTTTGAGATAAAACCTGCTTTTCTCAATCTTGTTATGAGAGAACAATTTTCTGGTATTGATCTTAATGCTTCTTCATTTGAGAACACTTGATTCTTTCTTTGCTTCTTATGCCTAACTTAAAGGCGTTAAAGAAAAGTACTTGTTGGGACATAACCCAAGAGTTTTAGATGAGTCTTGGAAGTTATTACTTCAGTAATAACCTCTCCTTATCCTTTTTATTTGCTTTTTGTGCCAAGAGTAACCTCTAATGAGAGTGAAGTAATGATTGGGAAAGTTGCTGTCCTGAAACAGATTCTTGTGCTTCACCGTAAAAATTTGTGAGAGAGATCTGTATGTCGGATTGAACTGTAATTTTTTGTGCTTCTGCCCCAGGTTGTTATGTAACTTTCGTTAGTTCAACACGTTTTGATTTGAGCAACAGAAGGTTTTCGAAAAAATTCGTCTTTACCTGCTGGTCTGTTTTGACAGATTTCTGCCATTTTCTGCATTTACTTCTTGTGGGTTCCTTTTTGAGTTCTTTTGGGGAATTGAGATTTTTGAGGGAAGTGCTACAGTAGCTATTGTTCTAATGGAAGTTTATTTGGTGTTAGAACTGAATCTTGAGACTTATTTATCTTAAGTGCACTAATGTTGCTAATGAGATTGTGTGAAGTTTTGTATGAAGGAAAAAATTTCAGGTGTATGGAAGGAATGAGTAATGAGATGAAGGATGGACTAAAGCTCAAGCTTGGGTATGCCACGCGTGTCACCCCGAGAAATATCCAAGAAGTACAAGCGTCAAAGCTTGGGGATGCCCAAGGCATCCCCTTCTTCATCAATAAAAATCCCAGGTTTCTTCCAAACTCTTCATTTTTATTGTTTCATGCACAGTTGTGTTTTTCTTGGAGCGTCTTCTTTTTCGTTTTCGTTTTGGTTTTCGTTTGCCTTGGTTTGCTTAGTTTTCTGAATAAATTGGTTGGACCCCCTGTTTCATACTTTGGTTTGCAAATAGTTTGGTTTGGTTTGGAAAAAAGAGTAGGAAAGTTCATACTTATGTGGTAAAAAGAGCTTGTTTTTGACTGTGGCCTATGCTTTGTCATGCCATGCTTGATATTGTTTTGGCTTTATGCTTAGTGTTCTTTGCTGTAGCATGACTTGTTATAAACAATTGAGATTGCTTAATGTGCCTTGGATGAATCATGCGTTGTTTTAGCATATTAAAGCATAGTATAGTGGTATTCTCCTTTGATGCTTTATTTGGGTTGACTTGGCACATGCTCACACCATGTTATGACTATCCAAAGTCACCATACCCTTTATGATCCTTTAGTTTTCAACTTGTAGTATCACTTTATGCTTTGATCAATGATGTTTTGTCGCTCTGCATGATTATGGCCATTATTGCTCTCTTAGTTTGTCGCTCCCCGTCTTTTGCTAGCCTTCACAACAAAGTATGAGTTCCACTCATACATCCAACTCCCTAAACCAAGTTAGTCCAAAGAGTCCACCATACCTACCTACTAGCTTACGCTATTCCAAGTATATTCATGCTTTTGTTTACCTTCCACTTGTTATGAGAAAACTAGTGATTAAAGCTCTCACAAACTTGATGGCACACTTTACTTTACTTGCCCTTAATAAACTTGAACCATTGTGTCTTCTATGTTGTATATGCTTGCACTTATTTGTTGGGAATTAGCAGAACCATGCTTTCATGGGGAACGCTTTCAACATTGCACTTGGTACTTGTACCTAGTTGATATCATGCTCTTTTGTATATGGATGTCGGTGTGAAATCAAAGGAGCTTGTAAGTCCATGGAGTTATGTATATGTGTTAGAAAGCGCCTTGGCGCTGGTCTAATCCATGCTGACATGGTGGAAACCTGCAGCGTAACCATAATGAGCTGTCTATGAAGCATTCTTCTTATAAAAAAAGTCCTATATTGAGAGAAAAGAAAAAAAAGATACTATGAAAAGAGGAAAGAGAGAAAAAGCACCATATTCCCATGGTAAATAAGAAGAATGCTGAGATGCATGTTGTCTGCTTGCCTTGTCATTTTGATATGGGGATTCTTCCATATCATCGGGCAAGGGGTACCCCGTTGGCGGTTCTCTATGATACACATGTACTTACGATGAAAAGATCTTACCAGTGACTAAACTTGAGTAGCATGAGGAGCGACCCTCGTATACAAGGGACATGAGATTTCTGACTTATACTTCGTCAAGCATGTACACCATAGTTTGTTCACTTTAACCTTAATCACTTCAAGATGCTTATGATAGGGGCAATGAGGGCTGAAAGCTATAAGTACCATACTTTTTGGAAGATCTTTATGAGACTTGAATCCCTACTTCCTTTTACAAAAGTCCTTTCTTCCACCATTATATTGAGTCTCCACCTTCTATCTTTATGCACCTACTTTGAGAGCATAGTGGCCATTCTTAGTTCTATGTGCATTGTCCCAAGACTAGTTGATTGATGCATACTTTGATATTGCTTGTTTTAAACTATTGTATCTAGTCACTCTTATGAACTTTGAAGGTGTCCTATGCATTTATATTTGCTACTCTATGAGGGACAAGCTGAATACTATTATGCTATGTTTTCTTTATGTGAAACAAACAAACGTCTTACAAAGCATTGTTATTCATGAATCTTTTGTTTGTGCCTTTTCATGTTGCATCATAGCTTCTTTGCTTATTGCTAGAACTTTGTCTTTCATGTTATGATTGAAGTACTATGATCCCAGCTTTGAATGTTTTGCAAATACTTTGATCAAGTCTTTGATGGTGCATGTCACCTCAAAAATTATTCTTTCTTTTTATCACTTACCTACTCGAGGACGAGCAGGAGTTAAGCTTGGGGATGTTGATACATTGCAAATGTATCTATAATTTTTGATGTTCCATGCTTGGTTTTATCCACTTTCTTGTGTTTTGTTCCAACTTTGGAGTACTTTTCATATGATTTCTTGGACTAACCTATTAACAAGAGCCACAGTGCATTGCTTTTCTGCTGTTTTTGGTTCCGGAAAGTCGAAAATGAATATTCTTGGAATTAGACAGACAAAAGCCAAAGTGCCTATTTTTGGAAGGGATCAAGTGCCGAATCACGAGACGGAGAAGGGCAGGTCGGCCACACACACCGGCCACCCGGCCAGCGCTGCGCCAGGTGGTGTGGCCAGCCTAGGCACCCCTCGGCCTCCTTCCGCCTATATATTGCCCTCGGACGAAAACCCTAAGTACCGATCAAAATCCACGAAGAGTCTCAGAGCCACCGTCATCTCCATCCCTAGATCGGGAGGGATCTGAAGCTCTTCCCGGCACCCTGCCGAAGAGGGGAATTCACCCTGGAGGCCTTATTCATCACCATGCAAGCCTCCGGTGTGATGCGTGAGTAGTTCATCCTTGGACTACGTATCCATGTAGTAGCTAGATGGCTGGTTCTCCTCCTTTGTGCTTTCATGTTTAGATCTTGTGAGCTCCGTTCATGATCAAGATCATCTATTTGTATTCATACATGTTGTGTTTGCGGGGATCCGATGGATATTGAGATGCTATTTCAGATTGATTATTGATTCTATCATGTCTTTGTTATTTGTGATCTTGCATGCTTTCCATTGTTAGTAGCTATCTTGGCCAAGTAGATGCTAGCAACTCAAGTTAGTATTTATGCTCGATAGTAGGTTCATGCCTCTCGTAACTGGGAAGTGATGAAATCTCTAAGGTACTAGATGTTTGTTGCTACTAGGGAGAAAACAATAATCCTTTGTTCATAGAACAATCGTATTGTTTACTTTACACGCAATTCGTAAAGCAATAATCTGTTGCTTGCAACTTAATACTGGAGGGGGTTCGGATGATAACCTGAAGGTGGATTATTAGTCATATATGCAGTTGGATGGCGGTCTATGTATTATGTTGTAATGCCCAATCAAGTCTCAAAGGAGTCAAGATGATTAGTATATGCATGTATTGCTTTCTCGGTGTTTGTCAATTGCCCCGCTATAATTTGTTCACCCAGCATGTTATCTATCTTAAGGAGAGCCACATCTAGTGAACTATCGATCCCGGTCCTTTCTTTTACATAAAATCTACACACTGTTTACTGCTTTGTGTTTACTTTCTGCAAACTATTACTTCCTTCCATTCAATATGTTTAATCCTTTGTTTTCAGCAAAACCGGTGAGATTGACAACCTCATCGCAAGTTGGGGACAAAGTTTTGTGGTTGTATTGCGCAGGTCTCCACGTTGCTACTAGCACCGGTAGTTTGCCCTGCCAAAGCTCGGCTAGTAACACCTTTGAGGTGTTTCCTTGCTCCTACTGGTTCAATTAAACCTTGGTTTCATAACTGAGGGAAACTGGCTGCTGTGCTCATCATACCTTCCTCTTGGGGTTCCCAACGAGCTCTACATCAACACCGCCAACAAGCATTTTTCTGGGCGCCGTGCATTGAGCCATCAGTATATCAGTCCATGATTGGTTCTTTTCTTTACCTTTGTGCATCTAGACCTAACATAGTGTTAAGTGTAGGAGTGTGTGCAAGATATCTAGTTGCTCCTAAAGAAATCCACTTGATGGCGGTCTAAAAAATCTTTCAATATTTGGTTCATACCCCAAACTATGGTATGTGGTATCCTAGGGGCTCAACATTCTCTCTTTGTGGGTATCCTAGGAGTGTGTGCAAGATATCAAGTTGCTCCTAAATATGAAACACATAGATGTTGATCAATACACCTAGACACAACTTTACTTGGGATTTATAGCATGAAAACTATCTTATCGCATTCACTCCTTTTAGTATTTACTTCTGCTCTAGTTTACATCTAGTTCTAGTATGTCATGGATATGGCCACGACAGATGCTACATGGGGTAGCTTAGAGAGTAGGGCAAGGCAACGTAGGAGAATCCGGGAGCGAGATTAGCACACGATGTACCCAGGTTCATGTTTCCTCGATGGAGGATCGCTACATCCTACTATCAATCCAATATATGTTCAAAGATTGGTTTACAATGGAGTCGCCGGAGGCGAGAGGGAGAGAGATTGTGTCAGTCTAATATGACGTACCCCGTGGGGGTGCCCCTGGTGGCTTTATATATGTAGCCAGTTAGGGTTTACAAGTGCTTTGGTGGGCTACGTACTGGAGTCGCTATCTTGGGCCTCTAGTCGGCAAGTCGTCTAGGTCCTGTATGCTCTAGTCACCGTATTTAGTATCGATCCGTCCTGGGCTAGGCTTCAGTCTGCTCGGTCCAGCTGGCGACTCCGGTTCATGGGTATACCCCGATTCGTATTCCCCCATCAGTAGTCCCCGAGCGCGTTAGGGACTCGGCGATAACTTCAAGCCGCTAGATTGGTGATGACCCACAAGTATAGGGGGTGTATCGCAGTATTTTTGAGGGAAGTGAAACCCAATTTATTGATTCGACACAAGGGGAGCCAAAGAATATTTATAAGCCTTAACAACTGAGTTGTCAATTTAGCTGCACCTGGAATCAATCTTGCTCACAGAAGTTTATCAGTAGTAACAGTTTTGTAGTAGCAGTAGCAAAGTAATAGCAGTAGTGAAAGTAAAGACAGTAGTAACAATTGCAGGAAACAATAGGATTAAAGCGCGGTAGGCATAGGGATGGATGGAGGGGCGTTGCATGGACAAGACAATTCATATGGCAATCAAGACATAGGGCATTTGCAGATAAATAAGATAAAGCATCCAAGTACTAGATAATCATAGACATGTGTTCCATATATAGTCATACGTGCTCGCAATGAGAACTTGCACAACACCTTTTGTCCTGCCAGCCCGTTTGCAGCGGGGCCTCAAGGGAACTACTGGCAATTAAGGTGTGATGACCCACAAGTATAGGGGGTGAATCGCAGTATTTTCGATAAGTAAGAGTGTCAAACCCAACGAGGAGAAGAAGGTGCTGGCTAGTGGTATGGATCAGGAATTCTCTGCAAATACATAGCAAACAGATTTTAGGGTTTTTTGATAATGCAAGTAAATAAAGTACGAGTAAATATGAGACAATAAAAAATGCAGCAAAGGATAAGCCGGTTGTATTACTTAAGATGACCAAACGTTCTCGAGGACACACGGGAATATTGTCAAGTGCTTTCACTTCATATAGTTGATTAATCTTCTTTAGTTTGCTGAGTGTTGTGTGGGTGAACATGTGCTAATGTACCGACCTTCCTAGGACTAATACATACTTGTGATTATACCCCTTACAAGCATCTGCAAGTACAAGAAAGTAATTAAGGTAGAAACCTAACCACAACTTTAAACTCTAAGACCCTGATGTCCCTTGTGCAATGGTTTCTTAATGGGGGTTCAGGTTTCTGTCACTCCGGCAACCCCTACGATTAGTAGCCAAATACACAATGCATTCCCCTCGGCTCATATAGGTGAAGTGTCATGTAGTCGACGTTCACATGACACCACTAGAATAAGTACACCACAACTTAAATATCAAACTATTGAATCTTTCTCAACACAATTCCACTACTAACAACATGACTTCTCCCATGTCCTCAAGAACAAAACGAACTACTCACAAGACATCATATGGATCATGATTAGAGATGGAATAATGATGTATAACAATGTAAACATAAACAATAATTCAATGGTTCACTCAATAGCATCAACTACAAAGAGTAATCAACACCGAGAAAGTTTCCCCTAAGAACTATGCAAGATTCAACCCAATTGTTATAGCGATATGGAATGGTGATGAGGGTGCTAGTGGAGATGATGGTGGTGATGATGATGATTCCGATGAAGTCCAGCTTGATGGTGGTGTTGATGGCGACGATCTCCCCTCTCCAGGAAGGAATTCCCCGGCGAATTTTATGCGCCAGAGATCTTCTCTCTCGGTGTTTTCACTTCAGAGGCGGTGGAATCTTTTGGTGGTCGCTCCCCGAGTCTTAGGGTTTCGGGAGGATAATATACGCCAGGAGAGCTGTGGTGGACAGGCGGCCACACCACCTGGTGGCGCGACCCGGGGTGGCCCGCGCCAGGGGGTGGTGTGGGCCCCCTGTGGCCCATCTTAGCCTCCCCTTCTGGCTTCCTTCGTATTCTAGAAAAATAGGATTTTCCATATATTTTCCCGGATTTTCTGATCTTCGCGAATTTTGCCTCCAAACAACACATTTTCCATCAGAATCCTGACTGCAGCGGTCCATGCTCCAAAAGTCATCAACCATGCAAAAACAGATGTAATAACATAAGTATCATCTCTTAATATGAAATATATCAATGAATAACAGTGAATTATGATATAGAATAGTGATGCAAAATGGACGTATCAACTCCCCCAAGCTTAGACTTTGCTTGTCCCCAAGCAAAATCTGAACTCAATAAACATGACCTCAGGTTTATGGAGTGAAGAGTCGATAAAAGAATACGGACAAGAAGCATCACATTCATCAATACATAGATCATAATAGAAGACAACTCACTATTATATAACTTAACTTGCAATAAGTAAAGGAAACACAATAAAGATACATAAAGTGAATCATAATTGGTAATGGCAAACTCAGCTCTTGGTCGAAGAATAGTTGACAATTTGCTGGAATTCACAAATAACTGATTTTCAATGATATCTTTCAAAGTAGTAAACACCAAGATAAGAGCAATGTGCAAAACAAGGAACATAAAAGACATGATTGAATAGATCATCATATGAATGAATGAAACACAACAACTCAAAATACTTGCTGAGATAGAAAGGAATATGTTTACTGACTCAACTAAAAAGTAAAATAAAGGCCCTTCACAGAGGGAAGCAGGGATTTCAAGTTTCATAAAGAGCTCCCAAAAATTATGATACTTATTAGCTTTCAGCTCTCATTGCCCCTATCATAGGCATGTTTAGGTGATTAAGGTTAAAGTGATCAAATATGAGGATATGCTTGACAAGTTGTAAGTTGAAAATCTCATGTCCCTTGAATACGAGGGCCGCTCCTCATGCTACTCAAGTTTAGTCACCGTTAAGTTCTTGTCATAGTAAGCACATGTGTATCATGGAGAACCGCCAACGGGGTACCCCTTGCCCAATGATACGGAAGAATCCCCATATCAAAATGACAAGGCAAGCAGACAACACGCATCTCAGCAATCTTCTTATTTACCATGGAAATATGGTCCTTTTTTCTCTCTTTCCTCTTTTCTCATCTTTTTTTCTTTTCCTCCTTTTCTCAATCTCTATCTCTTTTTTATAAGAAGAATGCTTCATAGATGCTCATTATGGTTACGCTGCAGGTTTCCACCATGACAGCATGGATTAGACCGGCGACCCAGGCGTTTCTCTAACACACAGGCATAACTCCATGGACTTACAAGCTCCCCTTTCATTTCACACCGACGACATCCATAGACAAAAGAACATGATATCAACTAGGTACAAAGTACCAGCGCAATGTTGAAAGCGTTCCCCGTGACAGCATGGTTCTGCTAATTCACAACTCACAAAGAGCAAGCATATACGTAACATAGATGGGCACAATGGTTCAAGTTTATTAAATGCAAGAAAGTAAAGTGTGCCATCAAGTTCATGAGAGCTTTAATCACTAATTTTCACATAACAAGTTTAATTTGGAAGGTAGATAAAAACAAGAATTTACTTGGAATAGCAATAGTGCTAATAGGTAGGTATGGTGTACACAAATGGCATAGGTTTTGGTTTAAGGATTGGATGCACGAGAAGAATTCCCTCTCAGTACAGGTTTTTGGCTAGCAAGGCTGGGTAGAAAGTATAAGAGTTGAAGGAAGCAAACAAACATACAAGTGATAAAAACAAACTTGCAATCTTCCTTGGAAGCACAAAAGATCTTAACCAGAGAATACTAAACTTATGAGCAAATCAAGAAAGAAAGATGATGAAATTATATTTCTTTTAAGAGTACTTCTATCTTTTTCATTCAATTCTCAAAAATAGTATTGCTACTGACCGAGCCAGGTTTGCCAAAACCAACTAAATTAACTCAATGATCCCAAAGTGATACCAATACTAACAACAATATCTATCATATACCCATGAATTGAAAACTAATATAAGATATGCAAAAGAGTAAATGATAGAACTTCTCATTAATATTCCATAACGACAACTCACACCAAGGGATACATATCTAACGAGAGAGGGGACACTTCCATAATGCAAACCATCCTACATGATAACTTCTCTATTCATGATATGACTCTACTAAACAGGAAAAAAGATAGAAGATAGTGATGTGATACCGTGGCACTCCCCCAAGCTTGGAACAAACCAAGGGGATGCCAAACCTGATGACGAATTACTCCTTCGGTGGTGGTGGTATTCTCTCGATGAGCTCTTTGATCAGTTTCCCCAAGTCCTCGATCTCGAAGGTGAGAGTATGAATCAACTCCGAGTTGTGCTGGATGTAGTGCATGATCATGTCAGGTTGTGGATTCCAGCTCTTGCGATTCTTTTCCCACTCTTCCTCCTTGAAGTCTTCTTTTCCTGCATGGCTAGAACGAGGCAAATCCCAATTGGAGGGTAATTTCTCCTTGGGCATATTCTGGTGTTGATGCTTATGGATAAGGGTGTGGAAAGGATTCTTGGCGCGTGGAGGAAGTGATCGTGGAGCCAAACAATGATGCGGAAGTTGCCCTCTAGTTGACATCCGTGCAGTCCTCCTAACCCTGGCAGATCTTGTCAACACTCCAATGCTTGCAATGGTAGTGCCAGCGTGCGGATGTTGGCATTGCTTTGTCTCCTCTTCACCTTCACCCTTGATCTCCTCCTCCTGCCTGGGGTCTTGGGGATCTTCCTCAATAGGCTCCTTTCCTTTATCCTTGGCGGACACCATCGTGCTTCTAACTTTCAAGAATAGTTCCTGGCAGAAACAGATCGAAACGAAAACATGACGAGAACATGATATACGAACCTCGAGGGATCTGTGGGATTATATATTATGAATTTTCACAACGAAAGGAAGGTACTGGGAGAAAACGGGTCGGAGAGGGAGTCCGAGGTGGCCACACCACCTGGTGGCGCGGCCAGGGGTGGGCCCGCGCCACAGGGTGGTGTGAGCCACCCTGGCTCCATTTCCGTCCCTCTTTCGCTTCGTAGCTTTCCTTGTTGGCTAAAAACTACAAAAATATAACTGGACAGATCTTTCACGGAACTTTTCTTACTAGAACTGTTACCTATTCGAAAACGGACTCTGTAGGTCTCTGAATTTGGTCTTTGATAAATTTTTCCGGAGTTATAACTTGAAAAGCATCAACATCTTCATTGTAAGAATCTCCAGCAATATAGTGCTTGAGTCGTTGCCCATTCACCACTTGTGTAGTGTTGTCTTTTAAAGAGGAATTTTTTATCGCTCCTGAACGGTACACTTCTTCAATAACGAAAGGTCCTTCCCATTTTGACAGTAGTTTTCCTGCAAAAAATCTGAGACGAGACCTATACAATAGAACTTTCTCACCAACATGGAATTCTCGCTTAAGTATTCGCTTTTCATGCCATCTTTTAACTTTTTCCTTAAAGAGTCTAGCATTCTCATATGCTTCACTCCTCCATTCATCCAAAGAACTTAAGTCAAATAATCTTTTTTCACCAGCAAGCTTACAATCTCTATTAAGTTCTTTAACTGCCCAATAAGCTTTGTGTTCTAATTCTAAAGGTAGATGACAAGCTTTCCCATAAACCATTTTATAAGGAGACATCCCCATAGGGTTTTTATAGGAAGTCCTATAAGCCCATAAAGCATCGTTCAACTTTTTATCCCAGTTTTTTCTAGATCTATTAACAGTCTTTTGCAAGATGGATTTAATTTCTCTATTTGATAACTCTACTTGCCCACTAGTTTGGGGGTGATAAGTTGAAGCAATTCTATGATTAACATCATATTTAGAAAGGGTCTTTCTAAAACCACCATGAATGAAATGAGAACCTCCACCAGTCATGAGATACCTAGGCACTTCAAACCTAGGAAAGATAACATCCTTAAGCATTTTTAGAGAGGTCTCCCCGTCAGCACTCTTCGTAGGTATGCCTTCTACCCACTTAGTAACATAATCAACGACAACAAAAATATGAGTATAACCTTTTGAGGGAGGAAAAGGACCCATAAAGTCAAATCCCCAACAATCAAATGGTTCAATAACTAGAGAGTAGTTCATAGGCATCTCATTGCGTCCAGAAATATTACCAACACGCTGACACTCATCATAAGATAAAACAAATTTTCTTGCATCTTTAAAAAGGGCAGGCCAGTAGAAACCTGATTGTAGCACCTTTTGCGCAATTCTATCTCCCGCATGATATCCTCCATAGGCACTACCATGACATTTCCGCAATATCTCCTTTTGTTCATATTCTGGAACACATCTTCGCATAATACCATCCACTCCTTCTTTATATAAATGTGGGTCATCCCAAAAATAATGCCTCAAATCGTAAAAGAACTTCCTTCTTTGCTGAGCTGTGAAAGTTGGAGGAAAATACTTAGAGACAATAAAGTTAGCATAATCAGCATACCAAGGGCTCCCTCGTGAGCTTATCCCTATTGCTGCCAACTGTTCATTCAGGAAACTATTATTAACATGCATAGGACCAAAAGAGATATTTTCCAACCGGGATAAATTATCAGCAATAGGATTTTCAACACCTTTCCTATCTACAATATGTAGATCAAACTCTTGTAAAAGCATCACCCATCTAATAAGCCTAGGCTTAGCATCCTTCTTCGTCATAAGGTACTTAATAGCAGCATGATCAGTATGAATGGTGACTTTTGAGTCTACAATATAAGGTCTAAACTTATCACAAGCAAAAACGACAGCTAGGAATTCTTTTTCAGTAGTAGCATAATTCCATTGAGCAGCGTCAAGAGTCTTACTAGCATAATGAATAACGTTTAACTTTTTATCAATTCGTTGCCCAAGGACAGCACCTACAGCAAAATCACTAGCATCACACATTATTTCAAAGGGTAAACTCTAATCAGGTGGTTGAACGATAGGAGCTGTAGTTAAAGCCTTCTTAAGAGTTTCAAAAGCTTCCTTACAATCATCATCAAAAACAAAGGGTACATGTTTTTGAAGAAGATTAGTGAGGGGTTTTGATATCTTAGAGAAATCTTTAATAAACCTTCTATAGAAACCAACATGACCAAGGATACTACGAATACCTTTGATGTCTCTTGGGCAGGGCATTTTCTCATTGCCTCAACTTTAGCTCTATCCACTTCTATGCCTCTTTCGGAAACCTTATGCCCAAGGACAATCTCTTCATTAACCATGAAGTGGCATTTCTCCCAATTAAGAACAAGATTAGTTTCTTCACACCTCTGCAAAACTTTATCAAGGTTGTGCAAACAATTATCAAAAGAAGTTCCATAGATGGAGAAGTCATCCATGAACACTTCCACAATTTCCTCACAAAAACCATGAAATATAGCAGACATGCATCTTTGAAAAGTAGAAGGAGCATTACATAAACCAAAAGGCATACGTCTATAAGCATAGGTTCCGTAAGGGCATGTAAAAGTAGTTTTTTCTTGATCTTGTTATTTAACAACAATTTGAGAGAAACCGGAATATCCATCAAGAAAACAAAAATGGGTCTTTTAGACAACCTTTCTAACATTTGATCGATAAAAGGTAGTGGGTAATGATCTTTCTTAGTAACTTTGTTAACTTTCCTGAAATCAATGCACATTCTATAGCCTACTACTATTCTTTGGGGAATAAGCTCATCATTATCATTAGGGACGACGATAATTCCCCCCTTTTTAGGGACACAATGAATAGGACTAGCCCATTCACTATCAGCAAAAGGGTAAATAATACCAGCATCAAGGAGTTTCAATACCTCATTTCTTACCACTTCCTTCATCTTAGGATTTAAGCGCCGTTGGTGCTCGACCACTGGCTTTGCATATGGTTCTATATTGATAGCATGCTGACATATAGTAGGAGAAATCCCTTTTAAATCATCCAGAGTGTAGCCCATAGCCCCTCGGTGTTTCTTTAGTACCTCCAATAACCTTTGTTCTTCCTTCCCTGAAAGTTTAGAGCTAATAATAACAGGATATATCTTATTATCATCAATGTAAGCATATTTAAGATCGTCTGGGAGAGGTTTTAGATCGAAGACCGGATCCTTTTTAGGTGGCATCGTGGTACCCAAGTCTTCTACAGGCAAGTTGTGCTTAAGCATCTTAGGTTGACGACGGAGAATCTCGTCAATCTCATTTCTTTTTTCTATGAAGATTTCACTTTCATGATCCTCCATAAATGGCTGCAAAGCATTGTTAGGAGCAAGAGAGATAGAAGCAAGTTGTTCAACTCTAAAATTCTCATTATGTGTTTCATTTTCACAAGTTTCTTTAGTTAATTTTGAAAAATTAAACTCATAAGGTTCCCCATCAAACTTAATAAAGATTTTCTCCCTTTTGCAATCTATAATAGCTCCACAAGTACTCAGGAAAGGTCTACCAAAAATGATGGGATAAGTTTTACTAGCAGCTGAACCAAGTACTAGAAAATTAGCAGGATATTTAATCTTACCACAAAGAACTTCTACATCCCGCACAATACCAATTGGAGAGATGGTCTCTCTATTAGCAAGGTGAATAACCACATCAATCTCTTCCAATTCGCAGGGACTGATTTCATGCATAATATCTTTATAAAGCTCATAAGGAATAACACTTGAACTTGCACCAATATCACATAAACCATAATAGCAATGATCACCAATTCTAACAGAAATCACAGGGGCACTAGCTTTTTTAGCTTTATTAGGATGTGAGACAATATTAGAAGCATCCTCACAAAAGACTATGTGTCCATCTTCTATACTTTTAGTGACAAGGTCTTTCACAATTGCTACAACAGGTTCAATATTTATTTGTTCATCAGGTTTTACAGTTCTCTTTGCACTTTTAGTGATTACACTAGTTATCATACGATGACCCTTTACCTTATCCGGGAAGGGTATTTTCTCAATATAAGGTTCAAGTAAGATGTGATCAATAGTGCAAAACTCAGTACTACCAACAGGAACACAGTCCACAACATCTTTATAAGGTGGATGGTACTTGTTCCATCCCTTTTTTGGGATTTCAATATAAGAGGCAAAAGGCTTAAAAGAATTTGTAATAACTTGTAAATCAAGACCATAAGCATTACTAATATGTTGATAGTCATCAGTTCCCATAAAAGATTCAATGCATTCATAATCATAATTTATACCTGACTTTCTTGCTTTGTCATTCTCCCATGCTTTAGCATTATCTTGAATACGGTCCAGAAGATCCCATTTAGCTTCTTCTTCCATGCGAGTGAATGATCCAGCACAAGAAGCATCCAATAAATCCTTATCATGAAGAGAAAGCCTTGCATAAAAGTTATTGATAATAATATTGTTGGGGAGATCATGAATGGGACATTTGAGCATTAGTAACTTCAATCTCCCCCAAGCTTGAGTTGTACTCTCTCCATCAAGAGGCCAAAAGTTGTATATTTGATTCGGATCTTTATGAATCTCACTAGGAGGATAAAACTTTGAATAAAAGAGAGGTACTATTTCCTCCCATTCAAGAGCTTGACCATTCTTCAGCAGCTTATACCATTCCTCGGCTCTTCCTTTCAGTGATAATGAGAATAAATTCTTCTTAACTTGATCTGTAGTAATACCTGCACACTTGAACAACCCGCATAATTCATGTATAAAAAGCAAATGATCACCAGGATGGACAGTTCCATCCCCAACATAGTAGTTATCAATAACACGATCAATAATTCTTGTAGGTATTTTAAAATATCATTCTCAGCAGGTGGTGGTTCATTTACTACCTTAGCAGTGGTAGTAGCATTACGAAATAAGAAACTCAGCGAATTATCCATAATGAAAATAAAGGAACTAACAGAAATAAAGAATACTCACAGTAGAAGTTTCCTTTACCAGTTCCACTCTCCAATAGCGCTTCACTCCCCGGCAACGGCGCCAAAAAATAGTCTTGATGACCCACAAGTATAGGGGATGTATCACAGTATTTTCGATAAGTAAGAGTGTCGAACCCAACGAGGAGCAAAAGTTGCTGGCTAGTGGTATGGATCAGGAATTCTCTGCAAATACTTAGCAAACGGAATTTTAGGGTTTTTTGATAATGCAAGTAAATAAAGTAAGAGTAAATAAAATACAATAAGAATAAATACAGCAAGTGGCCCAATCCTTTATTCAGCAAAGGACAAGCCGGTTGTATTACTTAAGATGACCAAACGTTCTCGAGGACACACGAGAAAATTGTCAAGTGCTTTCGCTTCATATAGTTGATTAATCTTCTTTAGTTTGCTAAGTGTCGTGTGGGTGAACCTGTGCTAATGTACCGACCTTCCTAGGACTAATACATACTTGTGATTATACCCCTTGCAAACATTCGTAAGTACAATAAAGTAATTAAGGTAGAAACCTAACCATAGCTTTAAACTCTAAGACCCTTACGTCCCTTGTGCAATGTTTCCTAACGGGGGTTCAGGTTTCTGTCACTCCGGCAACCCCTACGATTAGTAGCCAAATACACAATGCATTCCCCTAGGCCCATATAGGTGAAGTGTCATGTAGTCGACGTCCACATGACACCACTAGAAGAAGTACACCACAACTTAAATAACAATCTATTGAATCTTTCTCAACACAACTCCACTACTAACAACAAGACTTCTCCCATGTCCTCAAGAACAAAACGAACTACTCACAAGACATCATATGGATCATGATCAGAGATGGAATAATGATGTATAACAATCTGAACATAAACAATAAATCAATGGTTCACTCAATAGCATCAACTACAAAGAGTAATCAACACCAGGAAAGTTTCCCCTATGAACTATGCAAGATTCAACGCAATTGTTACAGCAATATGGAGATGGTGATGAGGGTGCTGATGATGATGATGGTGGTGATGATGATGATGATCCCGATGAAGTCCATCTTGATGGTGGTGTTGATGGCAACGTTCTCCCCTCTCCGGGAAGGAATTCCCCCGGCAGAAATCTGTCTGCCGAAGAGATCTTTCTCTCTCGGTGTTTTCCGCCCTATAGAGGCGGCAGAAACTTTCTGTGGTTGCTCCCCGAGTCTTAGGGTTTCGTGGGGATAATATACACCAAAGGGGAGAGCCAGGGTGGACCAGGGCCTCCCCTTCTGGCTTCCTTCGTCTTCTGGAAAAATAGGATTTTCCATGTAGTTTTTCGGATTTTCTGATCTTTCGCGAATTTTGCCTCCAAATAGCACCTTTTCCATCAGAATCCTAACTGCAGCGGTCCATGCTCTAAAAGTCATCAACCATGCAAAAACAGATAAAATAACATAAGTATCATCTCTTAATATGAAATATATCAATGAATAACAGTGAATTATGATATAGAATAGTGATGCAAAATGGACGTATCAAGGTGCTCCTTTTAATAGAGCACCGGAGCAAAGCATTAACACTCCGTGAACACATGTGATCCTCACATCAAAGCCATCCCCTCCAGTTATCCCGATTGCTGTCACTTCGGGGCCTTTGGTTTCGGACAACAATATGTGTATACAACTTGCAGGTAAGACCATAAACAATACTATCATAATGAATCAATAACATGTTCAGATCTGAAATCATGGCACTCAGGCCCCAGTGACAAGCATTAAGCATAACAAGTTGCAACAAAGTCAAAAAGCACTAATAATAGATACTAGGCACCATGCCCTAACAATCTGATGCCATTACATGAACAATCTCATCCAATTCCTACCATCCCCATAGCCTATAGCGGGGGATTACTCACTCATAGATGGGGGAAACATGGATGGTCGATGGAGAAGCGATGGTGATGATGATGGCGATGATCTCCTCCAATTCCCCGTCCCGGCAGGGTGCCAGAATGGAGTTTCTGGTTCTGATTCACGGAATCTGGTGGTGGCGGTGCAGCGAACTCTTTCTGGAAAAATGTCGACCCCCCTTGGATTTTAGGTCAAGAGGCAACTTATAGGCGAAGAGGGAGGCCGAGGGGGTGACCGAGGCAGCCACACCACCCCCAGGCGTGTCCTGGCCTGCCCTGACCGGTGGTGTGGGCCTCGTAGCCCTCCTCCGCCTCTCCTGCTCCGTGAGTCTTCTAGTGAAATAGGATTTTTGGCATATTTTCCAGGATTTTTCCTGATAGTTGATTTTCTGCACAAAAACTAGACACCAAGGTAATTCTGCTGAAAAGAACATCAGTCCATGTTAGTTGTATCCAAATCACACAAGTTTAGAGGAAAAACAATAGCAAAAGTGTTCGGGAAAGTAGATACATTTTGGACATATCAACTCCCCACAAGCTTAGCTTATTGCTTGTCCTCAAGCAATTCAGTTGAAAATTGAGTGCGATAAAAGGAACTTTCACGAACACATTTGCTTCATAAGATGTATATATTATTAGCATATGATCAAGTACTTGGTCAATTCATAATAAGAAGTATGTAGATAAGGTTACTGAATAGTCATTGCAAGCTATGAAGAGCTTCTAACTCAAAAATAATAAGTAGCATGAAACACAAACATAAGCAACATTGCAATGCTCATAAAAATGTATGATAGAGTGGTATCTCGCTTGCCTTTGATTGTAGAGCAAATATAAATGCCAAGGCACCTCTCAAGTTCAAGTGAAGACTAGAAGTAAAGATATCAAAGATACAAGCATCAATGTCATAACACAATTAATCATGTTTTGAGACAAGCACATTACCCTAAGAATGACAACCATGCTCTCAAGAAAGTGCTCCTAGAATGTGAGGAGACTCAACAAGGAAATGAAAAGGTTTTGAAAAGTTTGAAAGGCTTCCAAATGCTGAAAGTATGGTACTCATTAGCTTTGAGCTCTCATTGCCCCTATCATAAGCATCTTTAAATGGTTAAGGTTAAAGTGACACAACTAAGAGGATATGCTTGACAAGTTTTAAGTTGAAATCTCATGCCCCTTACTTATGAATACCGAACCTCATGCTACTCAACTTCAGTCACAAGTAAGCTCTTGTCATTCTAAGTACATATGTATCATAGAGAACCGCCAACGGGGTACCCCTTGCACATGATACATGAGCTATCCCATAATCAAAATGACAAGGTAAGCACACAATGAGCATCTCAGCGATCTTTTTATTTGCTATTTGCATAGGTTTTTATTGAGGATGCTTCATAGAATTCTCATTATGGTAATGCTGCAAGTTTCCACCATGATTAGGCATGGCTTAGGCTAGCGGCCCAGGCGTTTCTCTAACACACATACAAACTCCATGATCTTACAAGTTCCCCTTTTATTTCACACTGTCGGGATCCATAAGCAAAAGAATCATGATATCAACAAGGTACAAAGTACCAGTGCAATGTTGAAAGTGTTCCCCATGATACATGGTTTTGCTAACTTCAACTTATAAAGCGCAAGCATATACGCAACAGAGATGAACAAAATGTTTCAAGATTATAAGTGCAAGAAAGTAAAGTGTGCCATCAAGTTCGTGAGAGCTTTACTAACTAATTTTCTCATAACAAGCAAACATTTTATTTGGAAGAAAACAAGGCATATTGAATATGCACGGAATAACAAATGATGCTAATAGGTAGGTATGGTGGACACTTTTGGCAATATTGGTTTTAGGGAATTGGAAACACGAGTAGAACTCATACTCAGTGCAAGTGAAGGCTTAGCGACAAACAAGAGAGAAATAATTGTCATAATCATGCTTGCAACAAAATAGGACTTAATCATGGCATGAAAGTGATTCAAGTCCCTTGAGGAAAAATAATTCAACTGATTAATGTTTCAGTCATATGCATGTGTGAGCACGTGCCAAGTCAATTCAAGTGAAACATTCAGAGGGAGATACCACAGTGTCATACCAAGTTATGAATAGAGCAATGCAAGCAAACATTCATACGACATGCTACAAACAAATAACAAGCTGGAGCTAATCATAAGAAAGCAAGAACTACTAAGCATCCATAAATAACATACACCCTACATGAACAGACTAAGCATGCCCACAATGATGAGTATATGTACAAAAATGAAAACAAATAGAGTTCGTTATCAGCCTCTTACCACACCTCAGGTTGTCATTAATCCTCATTATTGCCCTTCACTTATGTGGCTTGAATAATACCATGAAACCAAATTCCACCGAGGACTGCTGAACCCTGCAACAAACTTCACAAAACCAAAGAAGAACAACAAATATTTTTGGTGTTTTCAATTTTTAAAAGCAAGAACCAAAAGGAGGAACAAGCAAAGCAAAATCTTTTTGGGTTTTTCGAATAATTAAAACAAAGCAAAAAGGAAAAAGCAAACTAAGGCAAAAAGAAACAAATAAAGAGAAACAAAGAAAATATTTTTGGTCTTTTTGTGTTTTTTAGAAAGCAAAAGTAAAGAAAGAACGAAAACTAAAAATAGAACGAAGCATGGATATACAAAGTACCGACTAAACATGATATGTAGATGAGTGTGATGTCGGTGTACCTCCCCAAGCTTCGACTTTTGGCCTAAGTGGGTATCAATCCCAAGATGGCCAAGATGGAGCGCCTCCGTAGTACGGCGAGGAGGTGCCCTCATCCTGATATGAGCTCGAGGATGCCCCACCATAGTGCGCAGAATAGTCGTAAGAAGGCACATCCTCCTGGTGCTGCCTGTGGAAACCAAGCAAGCGGAGCTGCTCATCCACCTCCTCCTTAGAACGCGACCATGGCCTCCTGTAAATACTGAACAAAGTGGATTGTGGCAAAGGAATTTCCCTCTCGTCTCCGTCAGTAAACAACATCTTGTATACTAAACTGTCTGTATCAGAGTCAGCAGTGATGAAGTGATGTGTTTTCATGGCAGCAAGATCAAGCCTTTGAGATGCCAATACAGTGTCATTAGGATCCACAGAAAGTTCTAATGCAACAACCATACGTGAGGCAATAATGCCTCGTAAATAGGAGAATATCATTTTGCGGCCCGAAAGTTGGGGTGTCCAGGCAACACGGTACCCAAGTTCCCTGAAATCATCCGCGATGACTACAGTTGATGTGCCAAATACTCAGAGGGTCTTTTTCGGCATGAATTCAACTTTACGTTTCAATACAAAAAATCAGGCTAACGCCGTCAAGTTGGGACCCTCCTGTCAGTTCTCGCCGTTATGTCGCTCCCGTTGCTTAGGTGTCAATTAGGCTTGCAGCGTTGGCGCCTGCATCCATTACGCGTCTTCTTCTTCCTCGGAGCGGCAATCTGTGGGGCGTCACAGCCATGGCGCGGAGTTGGGACGTGGACGAACCTGCTCGGCCCAACTCTCCTCCCTGTAGGCTTGCAGCGTTGGCGCCTGCATCCATTACGCGTCTTCTTCCCCGGAGCGGCAATCTGTGGTTGCGGCCATGGCGCAGAGCTGGGAAGTGACGAAGCTGCTCGGCCCCGCTCTCCTCCCCATCCCGAGCCAGAGCTCGCCCTCACCGTGGACGCACCCATGGCACGGTCGGGGATGAGAATTGGTTCCCGGTGAGATCTATCACCTTGTAGACCATGCTCGGTTCTGTTTTCCTCCTCTAGAATCCGAGCTCGCCGTCGCCGTGGTTGCACCCGCACCAATTCTGCCACCTCTGCCGAGGTCTCCGTGGTAGCTCAAGTTCTAGGGCTCTCCAAGTTCTGCCATGTTGGGCCTATAAGTGTTGTTGTATGTTAAACTAGCAAATCTCTTTTGTTCAAATCTCTTGGGCTGTACCAACTTCATTGTGTTTAATTATGAAATACAAAATATAAATGACTTCTCTCAATTTCTCGCATAGAAAAATGCACAGCTAATTTCATATTCTCGCAGGAACTGGCCCCACTTGTTGAACCGGCGGCACTGCCACGATCTCCACGTAACCACGGTGAGTTCTCGAACCGAAAGTTGCAGTTACCACGTTTCTTCTGCAGTCATTCCTCTGCAGTTTTTCCTGGGCGCTTCTTCTTCCTCTGTTTTGGAACTGTCGGTTCATCTTCTTCTTCCTCTCGCAGGCAGTTCCTTGCAGGCATTTCCTTTCACCCATTTCCTTGCAGGCATGGATGATGGGAAACGCACAACAGAGACCCACTTGGTCCCTGCCCATGGCACCACGACTTTGATAGTGGTGTACACAAATGATGAAGCGACTGCGGAGACAACTCTCACCAGGTTTGAGCAATTGCTTGAGAAAGAGAAGCACAAGTTTGTGGGGCTAGACTTGGAGTACACCCGTGCAAATAAGCGAAAAAATCCTCCACAAGAGATCGCTGTCGTGCAAATCGCCATACATGAGGAGGTCCTCGTTTAGCACTTCTGCAGGTATGTGAAATTTAAATTTGAGATCACCACTTCTGCATCCCTTGTTCCCTTACATCCCTAGAACCATCTAAGTGCAGGAGTAAACCAACTGAGATGCGTTGTTCATCTCTGGTCGAGTTCTTGTGTAGGAAAGGGATAACTTTCACTAGCGTGGATATCACAAATGACACGATTATGCTTTCTCGTGCGCTGATAAAAATCCCAGAGGGGCACCACATCGACATCCAAAATCTGTACAAGATCAAATCATACCCAGCGAAGGATGGCATGGGTGATCTGGCAGCGGAAATCATTGATAAATCCTATGAAAACTGAAGAAATTGAAGCGACTCGATCACAACTACTGGGAGTGGAAGCCGATGAGCCAGGTGCGCCTCGAGTATGTAGCCAGAGATGCCTACATGGCATACGAGTTGTACAGTAAGCTCATTACCATGAAAGATGGGAAGGTTAAGGCGGGGTTTTTCGCGAGAGAGCTATGCCCTGGTTGCAAGCTAGCCAAGGAGAAGAAGCGCGAGGAGGATAGAAAGCGGTTTTAGGACGAGCAGGGATCTTGGGACAGTGCCGACATCAAGCGGCTGAAGGGGAAGCAAGTCAAGGACGACAACAAGTGGTGGTGATACATTATGTGTTTGAACTAGATTTTAGTTTCTAGTTTATTATGTGTGTGATACATTTAGTTACTTCAACACAAAATTTTGACCAATTTAACTTGTTGATGTATTTCTTGACAATTATAATATAATCGAGCACTAGAAATATTTTGTAGTGTGCATGAGCATGATCAGTAAATATAATTGAACACTAGAAACTTTAAGGCACTCCATATAAAGGAGTAGATTAATATAGAAGGTTCACCAGAGACACCACGGATATATTGTTTTACATGCCACACACATGTAATAATTAACTAGAACAAAATAAAAGCAGGGGCTGCAGCAGGAGGTCGGGACACGGAGACGCCTAGCGAGGCGGGGTTTATCGGGAGGCAATGCAAATTAGTCGATAGGATACAGGCCAGTCCTGACATACTCCTGGAGGAATTTTCCGTAGGCTGCGTGCCGCGCCAAGGTAATCAGCCTATGGATTCTGCCTCCGCCTCTGCCAACGCCCTCCGCGTGCTGGACCATGCTGTTGAGGTCCACGTTGATTGCTCTGCCACAGAATGGGCAAAACAGTCTCCCCCTACGGTGGAAACGGATTAGCCCACACCATAACCGCCTCAGCACGTAGCGGCTCTTGTTGTCCCTAGATACCTTGCTATCGTCCACTTCATCATCATCCTCCTGTTGATTTTTAAGAACATAACTTAGAACTCATACATATGATTGAATTGTATTACAACTCAAGAATTGACAACATGTATATGTAAGACAATATATCCGTGGATATCAAAGGTAAAGCATCTCAGCAATAGTTTGATCGGTTTATATATCATTTCATCTCAACACAATGACAAATAATTGCATCAGAGTGAATGTAGGATAAAGATTGCGGCCTCATAAGTTTCTTTACGGATGGAGTCAGCGAACCAAGTAACAATTGCACAACCTGTAATGTTGTTGTACATCGCCCCAGGTTCACTAACTCATCCCTAAAAAAATCTGACACCAATGTGTCTGCCTCTCTTTTGGGAGAAATTTGAATCATTGGCCACAATAAGAAATTGAAATGTAATCGTATAAAACATTATTCAGAGATATACATAGTCAGGTACAAAAACAAGCCTCAATATTGTAATTATAGATAAAGAACCAAACAATTAATCTTCAGGTGCATGTTAAAAATACTTATGATCAAAACCATTCATATACATATGCATCATACCAATCATTAAAAGATCAGAAACAATTCAAGGATCATATATGTAGTTCTATATGAGAATAAATCTAGGGCCTCATAATTTGTTTCAGAGATGGAGTTGGCGAACCAAAGTACCAACAACACAACCTATATTGTTTGTGTGCATTGCTGCCTCAGGTTCACCAACCCATCCCTAAAACACGACACCATCATACGTGTCTCCCCTTGAACCCTTTTGGGGCTAATTTCAATCATCGGCCTCGGTGACAAACTAAAATGTAATTCTTATACACTATGAATGCATGTAATAGATAATTCGAATATCATAGTTCTATGAATGTAGAATAAAGATGGCGGCCTCATAAGTTTATTTAGGGACGGTGTGAGTGAACCAAGTAACAATTACACAGCCTATATTGTTGTTGTACATCGCCCCAGGTTCACTAACTCGTCCCTAAAAAAATCTGACACCAATGTGTCAGCCTCTCTTTTGGGGAAAATTTGAATCATTGGAGTTGGAGAACCAAAGTACCAACAGCACAACCTATATTGTTTATGTGCATTGCTGCCTCAGGTTCACCAACCCATCCCTAAAACACGACACCGTCATACGTGTCTCCCCTTGAACTCTTTTGGGGCAAATTTCAATCATCGGCCTCAGTGACAAACTAAAATGTAATTCTTATACACTGAATGCATGAAATAGGTAATTCAAATATCATAGTTCTATGAATGTAGAATAAAGATTAAGGCCTCATAAGTTTCTACAAGGACGGCGTGAGTGAACCAAGTAACAATATCATAAGTTTCTAGAGGGACGGCGTAAGTGAACCAAGTAACAATTGCATAGCCTATATTGTTCTTGTACATCGCCCCAGGTTCACTAACTAGTCCCTGAAAAAATCTGACACCAATGTGTCTGCCTCTCTTTTGGGGAAAATTTGAATCATTGGCCACAATAAGAAATTGAAATGTAATCGTACAAAACATTATTCAGGGATATACATAGTCAGGTACAAAAACAAGCCTAAATATTGTAATTATAAATAAAAAACCAAACAATTAGTCTTCAGGTCCATGTTAAAAATACTTATGATCAAAACCATTCATATACATATGCATCATACCAATCATTAAAAGATCAGAAACAATTCAAGGATCATATATGTAGTTCCATATGATAATAAATCAAGGGCCTCATAATTTGTTTTAGAGATGGAGTTGGCGAACCAAAGTACCAACAACACAACCTATATTGTTTGTGTGCATTGTTGCCTCAGGTTCACCAACCCATCCCTAAAACACAACACCATCATACGTGTCTCCCCTTGAACTCTTTTGGGGCTAATTTCAATCATCAACCTCGGTGACAAACTAAAATGTAATTCTTATACACTATGAATGCATGGAATAGATAATTCAAATATCATAGTTCTATGAATGTAGAATAAAGATTGCAGCCTCATAAGTTTCTACAGAGATGGCGTAAGCGAACCAAGTAACAATTGCACATCTTATATTGATCTTGTACATGACCCCAGGTTCGCTCACTCATCCCTGTAAAAATTTGACACCAATGTGTCTGCCTCCCTTTGGGGCAAATTTGAATCATTGGCCACAATAAGAAATGGAAATGTAATCGTACAAAACAATATTCAGGGATATACAAATGCATCATACAACACATTCATAGATCAGAAACAATACAAATATTATATATTTAGGTTCCATATGAGAGAAAAAATTAGGGCCTCATTTTTTCAGCGATGGAGTCGGAGAACCAAAATACCAACATCACAACCTATATTGTTTATGTGCATTGCTGCCTTAGGGCCACTAACCATCCCTAAGAAAATGAGACCATCAGATGCCCTTGCACTATTTTGGGGCAAAATTGAATCATTGGGCTCAGTAAGGAATAGAAATGTAATGTTATAAGTCTGCTGTGTATCGAAATCAACACTCAACTAGCAAACTCAACTAGATGGCAGATGCGCAGATTGGGGTTTTGTGACTAGACGGATTGGAGTTTTGTGACTAGATGGCAGATGCATCAATCAACCGATCGAATCATATATATACTACCATACTTCAAGAGCAAAAGAATCTGTACACGATTGAGCAAATCCTATGTATGAATAGTGAAAACTGCGGCTGCGACTAGAGAAGCTAGCAATGTAGTACCTCGGACTCCTCAACAGGGACCTCCTCCTCGAACTCATCATTCTCCGCGATTGCATCGAAGATTTCTTGAACGGCGATGGGGTCATCGATGTATATCACCGGATTTCCTCTGCCTGCCGCCTGCCCCCCATCCAGATCTGCCGCTGGCACCACGACATTGTCGGCCACCTGCTGCTCGGCGACGACGGCTACTACGTGCTTCTCGGCAGGGATGGCTACCACCTGCTGCTCGACGGCGACGGCTACCAACTACTGCTCGGTGGCGACGGCTACCACCTGCTGCTCGGCGGCGACAGCTACTGGCTGGACGGATGAGTTCGCACCCTCGACGGCGTGGCGACGAGCGGCGTTTGTGCCCGGAGAAGACGCCTCCGCCTGCTTGGCGATGACCGAGCCATCTGCTGTTGCGCCTTCAACTGGCTTCACCTCCGGATCGTCTCCATGCGTACGCTTCATGGCACACCAAGGGAAGGAGGTAGTGCAAACTAGGGAGCTTCGGCGCGCGCGGCAGGTGTAGATTAGGGTCTTGGGACTAGACAGACTGGGGGGAAATGACATGAGCTCATGGAAGAAGAAGGTCGAGGGGGGTTATAAACACCGGACCGTTTGTAGTCCTCGAGTGGACACGTGTGGTGGGCAGGGGGCTACCACGATCTCCACCCTTTTTTCGGTTCCCTATTTTTTTGAAACAGCCACGGTCTCCACTTTAGAGCTGCATTGAAAACACGCTCATGACAGACCTCGATTCCACTACATGCAAGTGGCGTGGAACTAATTTCTAGCAATGTTAGATCTACTCGAGGGGGCCCTTGACTCATGGAATTTACTAGCGGTAGGGCCCAGTTGGAAGTGAGATTGAGAGCGCTGCATAAAAATGGGATATGTCTGATTAAAATCAAGTGGCAATAAATTGCAGCGTCCCGTCGACAACCGTGCACTCGATGACCCCGTTGCCCTGTGCATGAGTTGTAGTAGCAGTAGTAGGCTTTTCAGACTTGATTAAACTTGACATGACCGCTCGACGACTTTTTCCATGGACGGCATCGTGTTCCTTCCTGTAGAAGTCTCGTAGAGGGAGACGTCCGTGCTGTCTCACGCTGTACTGTGAAGGGCACGACGTGTGCAACGATCATCGTTGGATCGAACAAAATCAACGGTTTGTGCGCATGATCCGCGTGACAACTGTGACGAACAATCAGGGAGTAGCAGACAGGGTGAGCACATGTTTGGGCTTCTACGAAAGATAGAGAGGGGGGCCAAAACTAAGCAGTACCACATAAAACCAAGGGAAAAACTAAGTAGTATAAAAATGGAAAGTGTCTTGTACAATGAAATACATCGTGGAATACATCAAATTATGCCAAGATAGATCAACTAGAGTTCATTGGATGTGTGTTCTTCCCATAAACCACACCCAGTGTCACTGCATGTCTGTTCTTTTTATGAACCACATAAGGATCTACCAGTGTCATTGGATGTGTGTTCTTCTCATGAACCACACGTGGATCCACCAGTGTCATTGCATGTCTGTTCCTCTAAACAAACCACATAAGGATCCACCAGTGTCACTGCGTGTTTGTTCTTTTCATGAACCACACCCAGTGTCATTGCATGTGTGTTCTTCTAAACAAACCACATAAGGATCCACCAGTGTCATTGCATGTCTGTTCTTTTCATGAACCACACCCAGTGTCATTGCATGTGTGTTCTTCTAAACAAACCACATAAGTCATTGCATGTCTGTTCTTTTCATGAACCACACCCGGTGTCATTGAATGTGTGTTCCACTAGACAGACCACATAAGGATCCACCGGTGTCATTGCATGTCTGTTCCTCTAAACAAACCACATAAGGATCCACCAGTGTCATTGGATGTGTGTTCTTCTCATGAACAACCATGGATCCACCGGTGTCATTGCATGTCTGTTCCTCTAAACAAACCACATAAGGATCCACCAGTGTCATTGCATGTCTGTTCTTTTCATGAACCACACCCAGTGTCATTGCATGCGTGTTCTTTTCATTAACCACAGCTAGAGTCATTGCATGTATGTTACTTCCATAAACCACACATGGATCCACCGATGTCATTGCATGTCTGTTCTTTTCATGAACCACACCCAGTGTCACTTCATGTTAGTTCTTTTCATGAACCACATAAGGATCCACCCAGTGTCATTGGATGTGTGTTCTTCTCATGAACCACACGTGGATCCACCGGTGTCATTGCATGTCTGTTCCTCTAAACAAACCACATAAGGATCCACCGGTGTCATTGCATGTCTGTTCTTTTCATGAACCACACCTAGTGTCATTGCATGTGTGTTCTTCTAAACAAACCACATAAGGATCCACCAGTGTCATTGCATGTCTGTTCTTTTCATGAACCACACCCAATGTCATTGCATGTCTGTTCTTTTCATGAACCACACATAAGGATCCACCAGTGTCATTGCATGTCTGTTCTTTTCATCAACCACATAAGGATCCACCAGTGTCATTGATATCTGTTCTTTTCATGAACCACATAAGGATCCACCAGTGTCATTGCATGTCTGTTCTTTTCATGAACCACACCCAGTGTCATTGCATGTCTGTTCTTTTCATGAACCACACCCAGTGTCACTGCATGTCAGTTCTTTTCATGAACCACATAAGGATCTACCAGTGTCATTGGATGTGTGTTCTTCACATGAACCACACGTGGATCCACCGGTGTCATTGCATGTCTGTTCCTTTAAACAAACCACATAAGGATCCACCAGTGTCATTGCATGTCTGTTCTTTTCATGAACCACACCCAGTGTCATTGCATGTCTGTTCTTTCATGAACCACATAAGGATCTACCAGTGTCATTGCATGTCTGTTCTTTTCATGAACCACATAAAGATCCACCAGTGTCATTGCATGTCTGTTCTTTTCATGAACCACATAAGGATCCACCAGTGTCATTGCATGTCTGTTCTTTTCATGAACCACATAAGGATCTACCAGTGTCATTGGATGTGTGTTCTTCTCAACAAACCACATAATGATCCACTGGTGTCATTGCATGTCTGTTCCTCTAAACAAACCATATAAGGATCCACCAGTGTCATTGGATGTGTGTTCTTTTCATGAACCACGCCCAGTGTCATTGCATGTGTGTTTTTATAAACAAACCACATAAGGATACACTAGTGTCATTGCATGTCTGTTCTTTTCATGAACCACACCCGGTGTCACTGCATGTAAGTTCTTTTCATGAACCACATAAGGATCCACCAGTGTCATTGGATGTGTGTTCTTCTCATGAACCACACGTGGATCCACCGGTGTCATTGCATGTCTGTTCTTTTCATGAACCACACATAAGGATCCACCAGTGTCATTGCATGTGTGTTCTTTTCATGAACCACATAAGGATCCACCAGTGTCATTGCATGTCTGTTCTTTTCATGAACCACATAAGGATCCACTAGTGTCATTGCATGTCTGTTCTTTTCATGAACCACACCTAGTGTCAGTGCATGCCTGTTCTTTTCATGAACCACACCTAGTGTCACTACATGTTTGTTCTTTTCATGAACCACATAAGGATCTACCAGTGTCATTGGATGTGTGTTCTTCTCATGAACCACTGATGTCTACGCACTTCTATTCTTGTAGACAGTTGTTGGGCCTCCAAGTGCAGAGGTTTGTAGAACAGCAGCAAGTTTTCCCTTAAGTGGATCACCCAAGGTTTATCGAACTCAAGGAGGGAGTGGTCAAAGGTATCCCCTCTCAAGCAACCCTGCAATCAAGATACAAGAAGTCTCTTGTGTCCCCAACACACCCAATACACTTGTCAGGTGTATAGGTGCACTAGTTTGGCAAAGAGATAGTGAAATACAAGTGGTATGGATAATTATAAGTGGTAACGGTGATATAAAATAGCTTGATGGCATGGAAGAGACTAAAGGCAAACTGAAATAAAGATGGAAGCAAGCAAACATATAACAGATCTAATAGAAAACGGTGTTTCAGTGCTTAGAAACAAGGCCTAGGGATCATACTTTCACTAGTGAACACTCTCATATAAATACATTCTTCTTTATGATACTACTCTTAACTACTCTCCGGTTGAACACTCTAATCGATGGTAGGGCTATAACAGCACACCTCAAAGTTCATCTTTCCCATCTAGAAAACCCCACACTGTCACCTTGAGAACTAGATGGTTCCAACAAACACCACAATTTCATAAAGACATCCAACTCCAAATATAACTCATAACAAGTATTTGTAACCTCTAGCCTAAGTGCCACCATGGTGTGCACGCTGTCACTTTCACACACATGGGGAGAGCAGAGATCTATTAAAGCAGTTGAGTAGCAAGGTAGATCTATAGATTACAAGGTCATGATCTCAATAAGATCATGCATAGAGAGAGATAAACACATAGCTACCGGTAGAACCCTTAGCCTCGAGAGAGATCTACTCCCTCCTCATCATGGGAATCAGCAATGGTGATGGAGATGGTGGTGGAGATCGATGGAGATGGCTTCGAGGGCACTTCCCCGTCTAGGCAGGGTGCCGGAACAGAGACTTTCTGTCCCCCGGATCTCCCCTTCGGTGGCGGTGGCGCTGTGGAACTTTTCGTGGATTTCTGATTGACGATCTAGGGTTTTGGTATCGGGAGGCTCTTATAGGTGAAGGAGGCAAGGTCGATGGCCGGCCATGGGGCCCACACCATGCCCTAGCGCGGCCTGGGCTGGCTCGCGCCAAGGGGAGGTGTGGCCACCCTGTGGCCCCTCTCCGACTCTCCTTCTGGCTCCGTGAGTCTTCCGGGAAAATAGTAACTTTGGCTTTTGTCCCGTCCAATTCCGAGAATATTCATTTTCTGACTTCCTGGAACCAAAAACAGCGTAAAAAGCAACAAGCGGCACTATGGCATCTTGTTAATAGGTTAGTCCAAGAAATCATATGAAAAGTACTCCAAAGTGTGGACTAAACACAAGAAAGTAGATAAAACCAAGCATGGAACATCAAAAATTATAGATACATTTGCAATGTATCAACATCCCCAAGCTTAACTCCTGCTCGTCCTCGAGTAGGAAAGTGATAAAAAGAAAGAATAATTTTTGAGGTGACATGCACCATCATAAACTTGATCAAAGTATTTGTAAAACATTCAAAGCTGGGATCATAGTACTTCAATCATAACATGAAAGACAAAGTTCTAGCAATAAGACAAAGAAACCATGATGCAACATAAAAATGCACAAACAAAAGATTCATGAATAACAATGCTTTGCAAGACGTTTGTTTGTTTCACATAAAGAAAACATAGCATAATAGCATTCAACTTGTCCCTCATAGAGTAGCAAACATAAATGCATAGGACACCTTCAAAGTTCATAAGAGTGACTAGATACAAATAGTTTACGAACAAGCAATATCAAAATTATGCATCAATCAACAAGTCTTGGGACAATGCACATAGAACTAAGAATGGCCACTATGCTCTCAAAGTAGGTGCATAAAGGTAGAAGATGGAGACTCAATATAATGGTGGAAGAAAGGCATTTTTATAAAAGGAAGTAGGGATTCAAGTCTCATAAAGAGCTTCCAAAAATTATGGTACTTATAGCTTTCAGCTCTCATTGCCCCTATCATAAGCATCTTGAAGTGATTAAGGTTAAAGTGAACAAACTATGGAGTATATGCTTGACGAAGTATAAGTTAGAAATCTCATGTCCCTTGTATACGAGGGCCGCTCCTCATGGTACTCAAGTTTAGTCACCGGTAAGTTCTTGTCATCGTAAGTACATGTGTATCATAGAGAACCGCCAACGGGGTACCCCTTGCCCGATGATACGAAAGAATCCCCATATCAAAATGACAAGGCAAGCAGACAACGAGCATCTCAGCATTCTTCTTATTTACCATGGGAATATGGTGCGTTTTTCTCTCTTTCCTCTTTTCATAATCTCTTTCTCTTTTTCTCTTTTTTCTCAATATAGGACTCTCTTTTTTATAAGAAGAATGCTTCATAGACAGCTCATTATGGTTACGCTACAGGTTTCCACCATGTCAGCATGGATTAGACCAGTGGCACATGCGTTTCTCTAACACATATACATAACTCCATGGACTTACAAGCTCCCCTTTCATTTCACACCGACGACATCCATATACAAAAGAGCATGATATCAACTAGGTACAAGTACCAAGTGCAATGTTGAAAGCGTTCCCCATGAAAGCATGGTTCCGCTAATTCCCAACAAATAAGTGCAAGCATATACAACATAGACGACACAATGGTTCAAGTTTATTAAGGGCAAGAAAAGTAAAGTGTGCCATAAAGTTCGTGAGAGCTTTAATCACTAGTTTTCTCATAACAAGTTTAATTCGGAAGGTAAACAAAAACATGAATATACTTGGAATAGCATAAGCTAGTAGGTAGGTATGGTGGACTCTTTGGAATAACTTGGTTTAGGGAGTTGGATGCATGAGTGGAACTCATACTTGGTTGTGGAGGCTAGCAAAAGACTAGGAGCGACAAACTAAGAGAGCAATAATGGCCATAATCATGCAGAGCGACAAAACATAATTGATCAAATCATAAAGTGATACTACAAGTTGAAAACTAAAGGATCATAAAGGCTATGGTGACTTGAGATAGTCATAACATGGTGTGAGCATGCGCCAAGTCAACCCAAATAAAGCATCAAAGGAGAATACCACTATACTATGCTTTAATATGCTAAAACAACGCATGATTCATCCAAGACACATTAAGCAATCTCAATCGTTTATAACAAGTCATGCTACAGCAAAGAATACTAAGCATAAAGCCAAAACAATATCAAGCATGGCATGGCAAATCATAGGCCACAGTCAAAAAACGAGCTCTTTTAACCACATAAGCATGAAATTTCCTACTCTTTTCCAAACCAAACCAATCTATTTGCAAACCAATGTATGAAAGAGGGGGTCCAACCAATTTATTCAACAAACTAAGCAAACAAAAGCAAATGAAAAACCAAAATGAAAACGAAAAAGAAGACGCTCCAAGAACAACACAACTGTGCATGAAACAATTAAAATGAAGCGTTTGGTAGAAACCTGGGATTTTTATTGATGAAGAAGGGGATGCCTTGGGCATCCCCAAGATTTGACGCTTGTACTTCTTGGATATTTCTTGGGGTGACACGCGTGGCATCCCCAAGCTTGAGCTTCGGTCCATCCTTCATCTCATTACTCATTCCTTCCATACACCTGAATTTTTTTCTTCATACAAGACTTCACACAATCTTTATTAGCAACATTAGTGCACTCAAGATAATCAGTCTTAAGGTTCAGTTCCAACACCAAATAAACTTCCATTAGAACACTAGCTACTGTAGCAATTCCCTCAAAAAGCTCAATTCCCCAAAAGAACTAAAAAAGGAACCAACAAGAAGCAAATGCAGAAGATGGCAGAAATCTGTCAAAACAGACCAGTAGGTAAAGACGGATTTTTTCGAAGACATTCTGTTGCTCAAATCAAAAAGTGTTGAACTAATGAAAGTTAGATAACAACCTGGGGCAGGAGCACAAAAATGCACGCCTCAAAAATACGTTTAGAGATTTTACATGAATTTTTACGGTGAAGCACAGAAATCTGTTTCGGGATAGCAACTTTCCCAATTATTACTTCTCTCTCATTAGAGATTACTCTTGGCACAAAAAGCAAATAAAAAAGGATAAGGAGCGGTTATTAATGAAGTAATAACTTCCAAGACTCATCTAAAACTTTTGGGTTATCTCCTAATAAATACTTTTCTTTAACGCCTTTAAGTTAGGCATGATAGTTTGAGAAGATGCTCACAAAAGAAATATGAATTTAAGTAAAAAAGAGCATCAAGAAGCAAATTCAAAGCACATTTAAGTCTAACCCACTACCTATGCATAGGAATCTTGTAAAGAAACAAGTCATGAAATCACAAAGAAACAATCATAGGAAAGTAAAACAAGTGCAACTTCAAGACTTTCAACATAAAGAGGGGAAACTTAATATTGTTGAGACACATAAAACCATGTTTCCCTCTCTCATAATAACTTTCAGTAGCATCATGAATAAAATTAATAATATAACTATCACATAAAAATTCTTATCATGAGCCACATGCATAAAAGAATTAATACTCTCCACATAAACATAGTCATTCTTATTAATCGTAGTGGGTGCAAATTCAACAAAATAGCTATCATTATTATTCTCATCACCATAATCATCAAATATAGGAGGCATATTGTAATCATTAATTTTCTCCTCAATAGTAGGTGGACTGAAAATATCATATTCATCATTGTAATCATCATATATTGGAGGTTTGGTATCATCATAAGCAATAGAATAGCTATCTTCCAAAGCTAGGGAACTAAAAAGATCATTTTCATAAAAACTAGCTTCCCCAAGCTTAGAATTTTCTATAGCATTAGCAATAATGGTGTTCAAAGAATTCATACTAACAACATTGCTATTAGCATGCAAATAAAGTTCCATAGGTTTTTTAATTTTCTCTTCAAACACTTCATGTCCTAACTCAAGATAAATACTATAAAGCTCTCTAATTTTTTGTTGTTTTCCATTAAGCCTAACTAGTGAAAACAAGAAACAAAAAGACAAAATTGTAGAATCTAAAGGAAATAACTTCGAGCACTCACACCGGAGGATGTGAGTACCTTTTATCTTACCTCCCCGACAACGGTGCCAGAAAATAGGCGTTTTCCGTGGGAGGTTCTTCTTCTTTAATCCTCCGGTGTGAATACCTTTTACCTTACCTCCCCGGCAACGGCGCTAGAAAATAGCTTGATGTCTACGCACTTCTATTCTTGTAGACAGTTGTTGGACCTCCAAGTGCAAAGGTTTGTAGAACAGCAGCAAGTTTTCCCTTAAGTGGATCACCCAAGGTTTATCAAACTCAGGGAAGAAGTGGTCAAAGGTATCCCCTCTCAAGAACCCTGCAATCAAGATACAAGAAGTCTCCTGTGTCCCCAACACACCCAGTACACTTGTCAGGTGTATAGGTGCACTAGTTCGGCGAAGAGATAGTGAAATACAAGTGGTATGGATAATTATAAGTGGTAACGGTGATAGAAAATAGCTTGATGGCGTGGAAGAGACTAAAGGCAAACTGAAATAAAGATGGAAGCAAGCAAACGTATAACAGATCTAATAGAAAACGGTGTTTCAGTGCTTAGAAACAAGGCCTAGGGATCATACTTTCACTAGTGAACACTCTCATATAAATATATTCTTCTTTATGATACTACTCTTAACTACTCTCCGGTTGAACACTCTAATCGATGGTAGGGCTATAACAGCACACCTCAAAGTTCATCTTTCCCATCTAGAAAACCCCACACTGTCACCTTGAGCACTAGATGGTTCCAACAAACACCACAATTTCATAAAGACATCCAACTCCAAATATAACTCATAACAAGTATTTGTAACCTCTAGCCTAAGTGCCACCATGGTGTGCACGCTGTCACTTTCACACACATGGGGAGAGCAGAGATTTATTAAAGCAGTTGAGTAGCAAGGTAGATCTATAGATTACAAGGTCATGATCTCAATAAGATCATGCATAGAGAGAGATAAACACATAGCTACCGGTAGAACCCTTAGCCTCGAGAGGGATCTACTCCCTCCTCATCATGGTAATCAGCAATGGTGATGGAGATGGTGGTGGAGATCGATGGAGATGGCTTCGAGGGCACTTCCCCGTCTAGGCAGGGTGCCGGAACAGAGACTTTCTGTCCCCCGAATCTCCCCTTCGGTGGCGGCGGCGCTGTGGAACTTTTCGTGGATTTCTGATTGACGATCTAGGGTTTTGGTATCGGGAGGCTCTTATAGGCGAAGGAGGCAAGGTCGGTGGCCGGCCGTGGGGCCCACACCATGCCCTGGCGCGGCCTGGGCTGGCTCGCGCCAAGGGGAGGTGTGGCCACCCTGTGGCCCCTCTCCGACTCTCCTTCTAGCTCCGTGAGTCTTCCAGGAAAATAGTAACTTTGGCTTTTGTCCCGTCCAATTCCGAGAATATTCATTTTCTGACTTCCTGGAACCAAAAACAGCAGAAAACAGGCAATTGGCACTGTGGCATCTTGTTAATAGGTTAGTCCAAGAAATCATATGAAAAGTACTCCAAAGTGTGGACAAAACACCAGAAAGTAGATAAAACCAAGCATGGAACATCAAAAATTATAGATACATTTGCAATGTATCAACCACGCGTGGATCCACCGGTGTCATTGCATGTCTGTTCCTCTAAAAAAACCACATAAGGATCCACCAGTGTCATTGCATGTCTGTTCTTTTCATGAACCACACCCACTGTCATTGCATGTGTGTTCTTCTAAACAAACCACATAAGGATCCACCAGTGGCATTGCATGTCTGTTCTTTTCATGAACCACATAAGGATCCACCAGTGTCATTGCATGTCTGTTCTTTTCATGAACCACACCCAGTGTCATTGCATGTTTGTTCTTTTCATGAACCACACCCAGTGTCATTGCATGTCTGTTCTTTTCATGAACCACACCTAGTGGCACTGCATGTCAGTTCTTTTCATGAACCACATAAGGATCTACCAGTGTCATTGGATGTGTGTTCTTCTCATGAACCACACGTGGATCCACCGGTGTCATTGCATGTCTGTTCCTCTAAACAAACCACATAAGGATCCACCAATGTCATTGCATGTCTATTCATTTCATGAACCACACCCAGTGTCATTGCATGTGTGTTCTTCTAAACAAACCACATAAGGATCCACCAGTGTCATTGCATGTCTGTTCTTTTCATGAACCACATAAGGATCCATTAGTGTCATTGCATGTCTGTTCTTTTCATGAACCACATAAGGATCCACTAGTGTCATTGCATGTCTGTTCTTTTCATGAACCACACCTAGTGTTAGTGCATGTTTGTTCTTCTCATGAACTACACCCAGTGTCACTGCATGTCTATTCTTTTCATGAACCACATAAGGATCTACCAGTGTCATTGGATGTGTGTTCTTCTCATGAACCACACGTGGATCCACCAGTGTCATTCCATGCCTGTTCCTCTAAACAAACCACATAAGGATCCACCAGTGTCATTACGTGTCTGTTCTTTTCATGAACCACACCCAGTGTCATTGCATGTGTGTTCTTCTAAACAAACCACATAAGGATCCACCAGTGTCATTGCGTGTCTGTTCTTTTCATGAACCACACCTAGTGTCATTGCATGTCTGTTCTTTTCATGAACCACACCCGGTGTCATTGCATGTGTGTTCCTCTAGACAGACCACATAAGGATCCACCGGTGTCATTGCATGTATGTTCCTCTAAACAAACCACATAAGGATCCACCAGTGTCATTGGATGTGTGTTCTTCTCATGAACCACACATGGATCCACCGGTGTCATTGCATGTCTGTTCCTCTAAACAAACCACATATGGATCCACCAGTTTCATTGGATGTGTGTTCTTTTCATGAACCATACCCAGTGTCATTGTATGCGTGTTCTTCTAAACAAACCACATAAGGATGCACTAGTGTCATTGCATGTCTGTTCTTTTCATGAACCACACCTAGTGTCATTACATGTCTGTTCTTTTCATGAACTACACCTAGTGTCATTGCATGTTTGTTCTTTTCATGAACCACACCTAGTATCACTGCATGTCAGTTCTTTTCATGAATCACATAAGGATCTACCAGTGTCATTGGATGTGTGTTCTTCTCATGAACCACATGTGGATCCACCGGTGTCATTGCATGTCTGTTCCTCTAAACAAACCACATAAGGATCCACAAGTGTCATTGCATGTCTATTCTTTTGATGAACCACACCCAGTGTCATTGCATGTGTGTTCTTCTAAACAAACCACATAAGGATCTACCAGTGTCATTGCAAGTCTGTTCTTTTCATGAACCGCATAAGGATCCACCAGTGTCATTGCATGTCTGTTCTTTTCATGAACCACATAAGGATCAACCAGTGTCATTGCATGTCTGTTCTTTTCATGAACCACATAAGGATCCACCAGTGTCATTGCATGTCTGTTCTTTTCATGAACCACATGGATACATCCATTTTGCATCACTATTCTATGTCTTAATTCACTATTATTCATTGATATATTTCGTATTGAGAGGTGATACTTATGTTATTTCATCTGTTTTTGCATGGTTGATGATTTTTGGAGCATGGACCGCTGCAGTCAGGATTCTGATGGAAAAGTTGCTGTTTGGAGGCAAAATTCATGAATATCCGAAAATCCAGGAAAATATACGGAAAATCCTATTTTTCCAGAAGACTAAGGATGCCAGAAGATGGAGTGGAGATGGGCCACAGGGGGCCCACACCACCCCCTGGCGCGGGCAGCCCTAGGCCGCGCCAGCAGGTGGTGTGGCTGCCCTGGCCCACCTCTGGCTCTCCCTCTGGCATATATTATCCTCCCGAAACCCTAAGACTCGGGGGGCAACCATAGAAAGATTCCGCCGCCTCTGCGGGGCGGAAAACACCGAGAGAGAAAGATCTCTCCGGCAAACAGATTTCTGCCGGGGGAATTCCTTCCCGGAGAGGGGAGATCATCGCCATCAACACCACCATCAAGCTGGACTTCATCGGGATCATCATCATCATCACCACCATCATCACCATCAGCACCCTGATACATTGCAAATGTATCTATAATTTTTGATGTTCCATGCTTGGTTTTATCCACTTTCTTGTGTTTTGTTCCAACTTTGGAGTACTTTTCATATGATTTCTTGGACTAACCTATTAACAAGAGCCACAGTGCCAGCTGCCTGTTTTCTACTATTTTTGGTTCCAGGAAAGTCAGAAAATGCATATTTTCGGAATTGGACGGGACAAAAGCCAAAGTGCCTATTTTTCCGGAAGGGATCAAGTGCCAGAATACGAGACGGAGAAGGGCCAGGGAGCCACCAGACCACCTAGCCGCGCGGCCAGGCCTGGCCCGCGCCAGGGGGTGGTGTGGCCGCTCCGGGCACCCCCTCGGCCTCCCCTTTCGACTATAAGATGCCCTCGGGATGAAAACCCTAAGTACCCGATCAAAAATCCACGAAAGAGTCTGTAGCGCCGTCATCTCCATCCGTAGATCGGGAGGGATCTGAAGCTCTTCCCGGCACCCTGCCGGAGAGGGGAATTCACCCTGGAGGCCTTCTTAATCACCATGCAAGCCTTTGGTGTGATGCGTGAGTACTTCATCCTTGGACTACGGATCCATGTAGTAGCTAGATGGCTGGTTCTCCTCCTTTGTGCTTTCAAGTTTAGATCTTGTGAGCTCCGTTCATGATCAAGATCATCTATTTGTAATTCTGCATGTTGTGTTTGCGGGGATCCGATGGATATTGAGATGCTATTTCAGATTGATTATTGATTCTATCATGTCTTTGTTATTTGTGATCTTGCATGCTTTCCGTTGTTAGTAGCTATCTTGGCCAAGTAGATGCTAGCAACTCCAAGAGTTAGTATTTATGCTCGATAGTGGGTTCATGCCTCTGGTAATCTAGGGATGTGACAGAAATCTCTAAGGTACTAGATGTGCTGTTGCTACTAGGGAGAAAACAACAATCCTTTGTTCATAGAACAATCGTATTGTTTACTTTACATGATTAAATAAAGCAATAATCTGCTGCTTGCAACTTAATCTTTGGAGGGTTCGGACGATAACCTGAAGGTGGATTATTAGTCATAGATGCAGTTGGATGGCGGTCTATGTATTATGTTGTAATTCCCAATCAAGTCTCAAAGGAGTCAAGATGACTAGTATATGCATGTATTGCTTTCTCAGTGTTTGTCAATTGCCCCGCTGTAATTTGTTCACCCATCATGTTATCTATCTAAGGAGAGCCACATCTATTGACCTATGGATCCGGTCCTTTTCTTTACATACAATCTACAATTTACTTCTTTGTGTTTACTTTACGCAAACTTTTACTTCTTTCCATTCAATACGTTTAATCCTTTGTTTTCCATAAAACACGGTGAGATTGACAACCTCGCCATGAAGTTGGGGACAAAGTTACGTGGTTGTGTTGTGCAGGTCTCCACGTTGCTACTAGCACCGGTAGTGCCCTGCCAAAGCTCAGCTAGTAACACCTTTGGGTGTTTCCTTGCTCCTACTGGTTCGATTAAACCTTGGTTTCATAACTGAGGAAAACTTGTCATTGTGCTCATCATACCTTCCTCTTGGGGTTCCCAACGAGCTCTACGTCGAACGACGAGCACATCAAGATCTTTTCTGGCGCCGCTGCCAGGGAGTCAAGGACATCTTCACAAGGGGAGTCCCTCATAACCAATCTCTTTACTTTGTTGTTTTTGTTTTGCTTAGTTTCTTTTTTGCTTTGTTTTGTTATCAAAAACATACAAAAAATTAGTTTTACTAGTTTGCTTTCTTATTTGAAAATCCAAAAAAAATGACTACTCTTGAAAACACTAAGTTGTGTGACTTCACTAGCACCAACAACAATGATTTTATGAGCACACCTATTGCTCCACCTATGCCTGAAAATACTTTCTTTGAGATAAAACATGCTTTACTCAATCTTGTTATGAGAGAGCAATTTTCTGGTATTGGTAATGAAGATGCTGCTTCCCATCTAAATAACTTTGTTGAACTTTGTGAGATGCAAAAGCATAGGGATATAGATGGTGATATTATTAAGCTGAAATTGTTTCCTTTCTCTTTGAGAGGAAAATCCAAAGAATGGTTGAATTCCTTAACTAGGAATAGTATTGATTCTTGGACTAAATGCAAAGATGATTTTATTGGAGAATACTATCCTCCTGCTAAGATTATATCCATGAGAAGTGAAATAATGAAGTTTAAACAACTTGATAATTAGCATGTTGCTCAAGCTTGGGAAAGAATGAAATCTTTGGTAAAGAATTGTCCTACTCATGGGTATTTGCTTGGATGATCATCCAAACTTTTTATGCAGGATTGAACTATTCTTCAAGGAACCTATTGGATTCTGCTGCTGGAGGTACCTTTATGACCATCACTTTGGGTGCTGCAACAAAACTTCTGGACAATATGATGGTTAATTATTCCGAATGGCATACTGAGAGAGCTCCACAAGGTAAGAAGGTAAATTCTGTTGAGGAAACTTCCTCCTTGAGTGATAAGATTGATATTAATATGTCTATGCTTGTTAATGGGAAAGCCCATATTGATCCAAATAATGTTCCTTTAGCCTCTTTGGTTGCTCAAGAAGAGCAAGTTGATGTGAACTTCATAAGAAATAACAACTTTGGCAACAATGCTTATGGTAATAATGCTTATAGGAACAATTTTGGTAACAACAATTATAAGCCATATCCTCCCAACAATGGTAATGCTTATGGAAATTCTTACAACAATAATAAGAGTGCTCCCTCTGAACTTGAAGTTATGCTTAAAGAGTTTATTAGTAAACAAACTGCTTTCAATAAAACTATTGAGGAAAAACTCTCTAATGCTGAAAGAAATATAGCATCTTTGGCTGAAGCTCAATCTTCTTTGAATAAAATGGCTGCTAAACCTGAAACTAATGATAATCCCTTTGCAGCTACCAATGCTATACAAGTAAGAATTGATGAAAATGTTAGACTATTAGCTGAATTACATGCTAAGTGGGAAAGAGAAGATGAAATTGCAAGAAACATTGGTGTTTCTACTATCACCACCACTAGTGTTGAGGCTAGTAATAGTTCTACTACTTTAGATGATAAAGTTGATTTTGATCTTGATGGTTGCAATATCTCTGAAGTTATTAAGTTCCTACAAAAGCTTGCCAAAAGTCCTAATGCTAGTGTTATGAACATGGCCTTTACAAAACACATTACCGATGCTCTCATAAAGATTAAGGAAGAAAAGATGAAACATAAAGCTTCTATTCCTATAAAACAAGAGGATTGTTGGGAACCCATCATTAATATGAAAGTGAATGACTTTGATTTCAAAGCTTTGTGTGATCTTGATAGTAGTGTTTCTATTATGCCTAGAAGGATTTATGATATGCTTGATTTGCCTCCTCTTGAAGATTGCTATTTGAATGTCCCACTTGATGATAATGTTAAAAAGAAACTCATGGGGAGTCTTAATGGTATTCTTATTATGGTTAATGATTCCTATGTCCCCGTTGATTTCTATGTTTTGGATGTTGAATACAATGCTTCTTATCCTATTACTTTGGGAAGACCATTTCTTAGAACTGTTGGTGCCATCATTGATATGAAAGAAGGCACCATTAAATATCAACTCCCACTCAAGAAAGGTATAGAACACTTCCCTAAAAAAATAGAAAAGATTTCTTTTGCTTCTCCTATGAAAACAAAATTTGGTCTTAAAGCTTCTTCATTTGAGAACACTTGATTCTTTCTTTGCTTCTTATGCCTAACTTAAAGGCGTTAAAGAAAAGTACTTATTGGGAGATAACCCAAAAGTTTTAGATGAGTCTTGGAAGTTATTACCTCTGTAATAACCTCTCCTTGTCCTTTTTATTTGCTTTTTGTGCCAAGAGTAACCTCTAATGAGAGTGAAGTAATGATTGGGAAAGTTGCTGTCCCGAAACAGATTTTTGTGCTTCACCGTAAAAATTCGTGAGAGATCTCTGTATGTCGGATTGAGCTATAATGTTTTGTGCTTCTGCCCCACATTGTTATCTAACTTTAGTTAGTTCAACACTTTTTGATTTGAGCAACAGAAGGTCTTCGAAAAAATTTGTCTTTACCTGCTGGTCTGTTTTGACAGATTTCTGCCATTTTCTGCATTTGCTTCTTGTGGGTTCCTTTTTGAGTTATTTTAGGGAATTGAGCTTTTTGAGGGAAGTACTACAGTAGCTAGTGTTCTAATTGAAGTTTATTTGGTGTTAGAACTGAACCTTAAGACTTATTTATCTTGAGTGCACTAACGTTGCTAATAAAGATTGTGTGAAGTTTTGTATGAAGGAAAATTTTCAGGTGTGTGGAAGGAATGAGCAATGAGATGAAGGATAGACTAAAGCTCAAGCTTGGGGATGCCACTCGTGTCACCCCAAGAAATATCCAAGAAGTACAAGCGTCAAAGCTTGGGGATGCCCAAGGCATCCCCTTCTTCATCAATAAAAGTCCCAAGTTTCTTCCAAACACTTCATTTTTATTGTTTCATGCACAGTTGTGTTTTTCTTGGAGCGTCTTCTTTTTCGTTTTTGTTTTGGTTTTTAGCTTCCTTGGTTTGCTTAGTTTTCTTAATAAATTGGTTGGACCCCCTCTTTCATACATTGGTTTGCAAATAGTTTGGTTTGGTTTGGAAAAGAGTAGGAAAGTTCATACTTATGTGGTAAAAAGAGCTTGTTTTTGACTGTGGCATGTGCTTTGTCATGCCATGCTTGATATTGTTTTGGCTTTATGCTTAGTACTCTTTGTTATAGCATGACTTGTTATAAACAATTGAGATTGCTTAATGTGCCTTGGATGAATCATGCGTTGTTTTAGCATATTAAGGCATAGTATAGTGGTATTCCCCTTTGATGCTTTATTTGGGTTGACTTGGCGCATGCTCACACCATGTTATGACTATCTCAAGTCACCATAGCATTTATGATCCTTTAGTTTTCAACTTGTAGTATCACTTTATGCTTTGATCAATGATGTTTTGTCGCTCTGCATGATTATGGCCATTATTGCTCTCTTAGTTTGTCGCTCCCAGTCTTTTGCTAGCCTCCACAACCAAATATGAGTTCCACTCATGCATCCAACTCCCTAAACCAAGTTATTCCAAAGAGTCCACCATACCTACCTACTAGCTTATGCTATTCCAAGTATATTCATGCTTTTGTTTACCTTCCAAATTAAACTTGTTATGAGAAAACTAGTGATTAAATCTCTCACGAACTTGATGGCACACTTTACTTTTTGCCTCTAATAAACTTGAACCATTGGGTCCTTCTTTGTTGCGTATATGCTTGCGCTTTATAAGTTGAAATTAGCAGAACCATGTTTCATGTGGAATGCTTTCAACATTGCACTTGTACTTTGTACCCCGTTGATATCATGTTCTTTTGCTTACGGATCCCGGCGGTGTGAAATAAAAGTGGAACTTGTAAGATCATGGAGTTTGTATGTGTGTTAGAGAAACGCCTGGGCCGCTAGCCTAAGCCATGACTAATCATGGTGGAAACTTGCATCATCACCATAATGAGCACTCTATGAAGCATCCTCAATAAAAACCTATGCAAATAGCAAATAAAAAGATCGCTGAGATGTTCATTGTGTGCTTGCCTTGTCATTTTTATTATGGGAAAGCTCCCATATCATGTGCAAGGGGTACCCCGTTGGCAGTTCTTAATGATACACATATACTTACAATTACAAGAGCTTACTCATGACTGAAGTTAAGTAGCATGAGGATCGGTCTTTGTAAGTAAGGGGCATGAGATTTCGGTTTATAACTTGTCAAGCATATCCTCTTAGTTGTGTAACTTTAACCTTAATCGCCTTCAAGATGCTTATGATAGGGGCAATGAGAGCTGAAAGCTATAAGTACCATAATTTTTGGAAGCTCTTTATGAGAGTTGAATCCCTACTTCCTTTTACAAAGGCCTTTCTTCCACCATAATATTGAGTATCCACCTTCTATCTTTATGCACCTACTTTGAGAGCATAGTGGCCATTCTTAGTTCTATGTGCATTGTCCCAAGACTAGTTGATTGATGCATAACTTGATATTGCTTGTTTTAAACTATTGTATCTAGTCACTCTTATGAACTTTGAAGGTGTCCTATGCATTTATATTTGCTACTCTATTGAGGGACAAGCTGAATACTATTATGCTATGTTTTCTTTATGTGAAACAAACAAACGTCTTGCAAAGCATTGTTATTCATGAATCTTTTCTTTGTGCCTTTTCATGTTGCATCATAGTTTCTTTGCTTATTGCTAGAACTTTGTCTTTCATGTTATGATTGAACTACTGTGATCCCATCTTTGAATGTTTTGCAAATACTTTGATCAAGTCTGTGATGGTGCATGTCACCTCAAAAATTATTCTTTCTTTTTATCACTTACCTACTCGAGGATGACCAGGAGTTAAGCTTGGGGATGTTGATACATTGCAAATGTATCTATAATTTTTGATGTTCCATGCTTGGTTTTATCCACTTTCTTGTGTTTTGTTCCAACTTTGGAGTACTTTTCATATGATTTCTTGGACTAACCTATTAACAAGAGCCACGATTGCCTGCTTTTCTGCTGTTTTTGGTTCCAGGAAAGTCGGAAAATGAATATTCTCTGAATTGGACGGGATAAAAGCCAAAGTGCCTATTTTTCCGGAAGGGATCAAGTGCCAGAATATGAGACGGAGAAGGGCTAGGGAGCCACCACACCACCTGGCCGCGTGGCCAGGCCTGGCCCGCGCCGAGGGTGGTGGCGCTCTGCACCCCCTCGGCCTCTCCTTCCGCCTATATATTTCCCTCGGGACGAAAACCCTAAGTATCCGATCAAAAATCCACGAAAGAGTCTGTAGCCGCTGTCATCTCCATCCCTAGATCGGGAGGGATATGAAGCTCTTCCCGGCACCTGGGAGAAATTCACCACAGGCCTTCTTCATCACCATGCAAGCCTCTGGTGTGATGCGTGAGTAGTTCATCCTTGGACTATGGATCCATGTAGTAGCTAGATGGCTGGTTCTCCTCCTTTGTGCTTTCATGTTTAGATCTTGTGAGCTCCGTTCATGATCAAGATCATCTATTTGTAATTCTGCATGTTGTGTTTGCAGGGATCCGATGGATATTGAGATGCTATTTCAGATTGATTATTGATTCTATCATGTCTTTGTTATTTGTGATCTTGCATGGTTTCCGTTGTTAGTAGCTATCTTGTCCAAGTAGATGCTAGCAACTCCAAGAGTTAGTATTTATGCTCGATAGTGGGTTCATGCCTCTGGTAATCTGGGAAGTGATGAAAATCTCTAAGGTACTAGATGTGCTGTTGCTACTAGTGAGAAAACAACAATCCTTTGTTCATAGAACAATTGTATTGTTTACTTTACACGCAGTTTGTAAAGCAATAATCTGTTGCTTGCAACTTAATACTGGAGGGGGTTCGGACGATAACCTGAAGGTGGATTATTAGTCATAGATGCAGTTGGATGGCGGTCTATGTATTATGTTGTAATTCCCAATCAAGTCTCAAAGGAGTCAAGATGACTAGTATATGCATGTATTGCTTTCTCGATGTTTGTCAATTGCCCCGCTGTAATTTGTTCACCCATCATGTTATCTATCTAAGGAGAGCCACCTCTAGTGAACTATGGATCCCGGTCCTTTTTCTTTACATACAATCTACAACTGTTTACTTCTTTGTGTTTACTTTCTGCAAACTTTTACTTCTTTCCATTCGATACGTTTAATCCTTTGTTTTCCGCAAAACACGGTGAGATTGACAACCTCATCGCAAGTTGGGGACAAAGTTTTGTGGTTGTGTTGTGCAGGTCTCCACGTTGCTACTAGCACCGTGCATAGCTCAGCTCAGCTAGTAACACCTTTGGGGTGTTTCCTTGCTCCTACTGGTTCGATTAAACCTTGGTTTCATAACTGAGGGAAAACTTGTTGATGTGCTCATCATACCTTCCTCTTGGGGTTCCCAACGAGCTCTACGTCGAACGATGAGCAGATCACACCCTCATCACCATCTCCATATTGCTGTAACAATTGTTTTGAATCTTGCATAGTTCATAGGGGAAACTTTCCCGGTGTTGATTACTCTTTGTAGTTGATGCTATTGAGTGAACCGTTGAATTATTGTTTATGTTCAGATTGTTATACATCATTATTTCATCTCTGATCATGATCCATATGATATCTTGTGAGTAGTTTGTTTTGTTCTTGAGGACATGGGAGAAGTCATAATGTTAGTAGTGGAGTTGTGTTGAGAAAGATTCAATAGGTTGTTATTTAAGTTGTGGTGTACTTCTTCTAGTGGTGTCATGTGAACGTCGACTACATGACACTTCACTATATGGGCCTAGGGGAATGCATTGTGTATTTGGCTACTAATTGTAGGGGTTCTTTGGGTGTGAAACCTGAACCCCCGTTAGGAAACCATTGCACAAGGGACGTAAGGGTCTTAGAGTTTAAAGCTGTGGTTAGGTTTCTACCTTAATTACGTTCTTGTACTTACGGATGTTTGCAAGGGGTATAATCACAAGTATGTATTAGTCCTAGGAAGGTCGGTACATTAGCACAGGTTCACCCACACAAGACTTAGCAAGCTAAAGAAGATTAATCAACTATATGAAGTGAAAGCACTTGACAGTCTTACCATGTGTCCTCGAGAACGTGTGGTCATCTTAAGTAATACAACCGGCTTGTCCTTTGCTGCATAAAGGATTGGGCCACTTGCTGCATTTATTCTTACTGTCTTTTATTCACTCGTACTTTTTTACTTGTTTATTCAAAAAACCCTAAAAATCCGTTTGCTAAGTATTTGCAGAGAATTCCTGATCCATACCACTAGCCAGCACCTTCTGCTCCTTGTTGGGTTCGACACTCTTACTTATCATGAGCCGAATTCTCAAGAGCTAGAATTCTCAACCCGACATGATCATGAGCCTCATTGAGCAAAACTCATAGCTGATTCGTAATGTCACCTTCGAGATTGAGGACTTGGGGAAACTGATCAGAGAGCTCATCTAGAGGATACCACCATCGCCAAAGGACTAATTCGTCATCAGGTTTGGCATCCCCTTGGTTTGTTCCATGCTTGGGGGAGTGCCGCGGTATCACATCACTATCTTCTATCTTTTTACCTTTTTAGTAGAGTCATATCATGAATAGAGAAGTTATTATGTAGTATGGTTTGCATTATGGAAGTGTCCCCTCTCTCGTTAGATATGTATCCCTTGGTGTGAGTTGCCGTTATGGAATATTAATGAGAAGTTCTATCATTCACTCTTTTGCATAGCTTATATTAGTTTTCAATTCATGGTTATATGATTGATCTTGTTGTTAGTATTGGTATCACTTTGGGATCATTGAGTTAATCTAGTTGGTTTTGGCAAACCTGGCTCGGTCAGTAGCACACTGTTTTTGAGAGTTGAATGAAAAGATAAAAGTACTCTAAAGAAAAATAATTTCATCATCTTTCTTTCCTGATTTGCTCATAAGTTTAGTATTCTCTAGTTAAGACCTTTTGTGCTTCCAAGGAAGATTGCATGTTTGTTTTAATCACTTGTATGTTTGTTTCCTTCAACTCTTGTACTTGCTACCCAACCTTGCTAGCCAAAAACCTGTATTGAGAGGGAATTCTTCTCGTGCATCCACTCCTTTAAACCAAAACCTTTGCCATTTGTGTCCACCATACCTACCTACTAGCTTTATTGCTATTCCAAGTAAATTCTTGTTTTGTCTATCTCCCAAATTAAACTTGATGTGAAAATTAGTGATTAAAGCTCTCACGAACTTGATGGCACACTTTACTTTCTTGCATTTAATAAACTTGAACCATTGTGCTCACCTATGTTGCGTATATGCTTGCGCTTTGTAAGTTGTGAATTAGCAGAACCATGTTGTCATGGGGAACGCTTTCAACATTGCACGGGTACTTTGTACCTAGTTGATATCATGTTCTTTTGTCTATGGATGTCATTGGTGTGAAATGAAACGGGAGCTTGTAAGTCCATGGAGTTATTCATGTGTGTTAGAGAAACGCCTGGGCCGCTGGTCTAATCCATGCTGACATGGTGGAAACCTGTAGCATAACCATAATGAGCATCTATGAAGCATTCTTCTTATAAAAAAAAGGAAGAGTCCAATATTGAGAAAAAAATAGAAAAAAAGAGATTATGAAAAGAGGAAAGAGAGAAAAAAGCACCATATTCCCATGGTAAATAAGAAGATTTCCGAGATGCTTATTGTCTGCTTGCCTTGTCATTTTGATATGGGGATTCTTCCGTATCATCGGCCAAGGGGTACCTCGTTGGTGGTTCTCTATGATACACATATGCTTATGATGACAAGAACTTACCGGTGACTAAACTTGAGTAGCATGAGGAGCGGCCCTCGTATTCAAGGGACATCAGATTCTCAATTTACAACTTGTCAATGCATATCCTCATATTTGATCAGTTTAACCTTAATCACCTAAAGATGCCTATGATAGGGGCAATGAGAGCTGAAACCTAGTAAGTATCATAATTTTTGGGATCTCTTTATGAGACTTGCAATCCCTGCTTCCCTCTGCGAAGGGCCTTTCTTTTACTTTGTAGTTGAGTCAGTAAACCTATTCCCTTCTATCTCAGCAAGTATTTTGAGTTGATGTGTTTCATTCATTCATATGATGATTTATTCAATCATGTTTCTTATGTTCCTTGTTTTGCACATTGCTCTTATCTTGATGTTTACTACTTTGAAAGCTGTCATGGAAAAAACAGTTATTTGTGAACTCCAGCAAATTATCAACTATTCTTCGACCAAGAGCTAAGTTTGCCATTACCAATTATGATTCACTTTATGTATCTTTATTGTGTTTCCTTTACTCATTGCAAGTTAAGTTATATAATAGTGAGTTGTCTTCTATTATGATCTATGTATTTGATGAATGTGATGCTTCTTGTCCGTTTTCTTTTATCGACTCTTCACTCCATAAACCTGAGGCCATGTTTATTGAGCTCAGTTTCGCTTGGGGACAAGCGAAAGTCTAAGCTTGGGGAGTTGATACGTCCATTTTGCATCACTATAATATGTCTTAATTCACTATTATTCATTGATATATTTCGTATTGAGAGGTGATACTTATGTTATTTCATCCGTTTTTGCATGGTTGATGACTTTTGGAGCATGGACCGCTGCAGTCAGGATTCTGATCTGATGGAAAAGGTGCTGTTTGGAGGCAAAATTTGCGAAGATCAGAAAATCCGGGAAAATATACGGAAAATCCTATTTTTCCAGAAGACTAAGGATGCCAGAAGATGGAGTGGAGATGGGCCACGGGGGGCCCACACCACCCCCTGGCGCGGGCAGCCCTAGGCCATGCCAGTAGGTGGTGTGGCCGCCCTAGCCCACCTTTGGCTCTCCCCTCTGGCATATATTATCCTCCCGAAACCCTAAGACTCGGGGGGCGACCATAGAAAGATTCCGCCGCCTCTGCGGGGCGGAAAACACCGAGACAGAAAGATCTCTCTGGCAGACAGAATTCTGCCGGGGCAATGCCTTCCTGGAGAGGGGAGATCGTCGCCATCAACACCACCATCAAGCTGGACTTCATCGGGATCATCATCATCATCATCTCCACCATCAACACCATCAGCACCCTCATCACCATCTCCATATTGCTATAACAATTGTGTTGAATCTTGCATAGTTCATAGGGGAAACTTTCTCGGTGTTGATTACTCTTTGTAGTTGATGCTATTGAGTGAACCGTTGAATTATTTTTTATGTTCAGATTGTTATACATCATTATTTCATCTCTGATCATGATCCATATGATGTCCTGTGAGTAGTTCGTTTGGGAGAAGTCATGTTGTTAGTAGTGGAGTTGTGTTGAGAAAGATTCAATAGATTGTTATTTAAGTTGTGGTGTACTTCTTCTAGTGGTGTCATGTGAACGTCGACTACATGACACTTCACCTATATGGGCCTAGGGGAATGCAATGTGTATTTGGCTACTAATCGTAGGGGTTGCCGGAGTGACAGAAACCTGAACCCCCGTTAGGAAACCATTGCACAAGGGACATAAGGGTCTTAGAGTTTAAAGCTATGGTTAGGTTTCTACCTTAATTAGTTTCTTGTACTTACGGATGTTTGCAAGGGGTATAATCACAAGTATGTATTAGTCCTAGGAAGGTCGGTACATTAGCACAGGTTCACCCACACAACACTTAGCAAGCTAAAGAAGATTAATCAACTATATGAAGCGAAAGCACTTGACAGTCTTCCCATGTGTCCTCGAGAACGTTTGGTCATCTTAAGTAATACAACCGGCTTGTCCTTTGCTGCATAAAGGATTAGGCCACTTGCTGCATTTATTCTTACTATCTTTTATTTACTCGTACTTTGTTTACTTGCTTATTAAAAAAACCCTAAAATCCGTTTGCTAAGTATTTGTAGAGAATTCCTGATCCATACGACTAGCCAGCACCTTCTGCTCCTCATTGGGTTCGACACTCTTACTTATCGAAAATACTGCGATACACCCCCTATACTTGTGGGTCATCACACACCCAGTGTCATTGCATGTCTGTTCTTTTCATGAACCACACCCAGTGTCACTGCATGTCTGTTCTTTTCATGAACCACATAAGGATCTACCAGTGTCATTGGATGCGTGTTCTTCTCATGAACCACACGTGGATCCACCAGTGGCATTGCATGTCTGTTCCTCTAAACAAACCACATAAGGATCCACCAGTGTCATTGCATGTCTGTTCTTTTCATGAACCACACCCAGTGTCATTGCATGTGTGTTATTCTAAACAAACCACACATGGATCCACCGATGTCATTGCATGTCTGTTCTTTTCATGAACCACATAAGGATCCACCAGTGTCATTGCATGTCTGTTCTTTTCATGAACCACATAAGGATCCACCAGTGTTATTGCATGTCTGTTCTTTTCATGAACCACACCGGTGTCGGTGCATGTACATTCTTTTCATGAACCACACCGGTGTCATTGCATGTCTGTCTTTTCATGAACCTCATAAGGATCTACGGTGTCATTGGATGTGTGTTCTTCTCATGAACCACACGTGGATCCTTGGTGTCATTGCATGTCTGTTCCTCTAAGCAAACCACATAAGGATCCACGGTGTCATTGTGTATCATTATTTTCATAAACCACACCCGTGTCATTGCATGTGTGTTCTTGAAACAAACCACATAACGATCCACAGTGTCATTGCACTGCATTCTTTTCATGAACCACACCGGTGTCATTGCATGTGTGTTCTTCTAAACAAACCACATAAGTTATTGCATATACATTCTTTTCATGAACCACACCCGGTGTCATTGCATGTGTGTTCCTCTAGACAGACCACATAAGGATCCACCGGTGTCATTGCATGTCTGTTCCTCTAAACAAACCACATTAGGATCCACCAGTGTCATTGGATGTGTGTTCTTCTCATGAACCACACATGGATCCACCGGTGTCATTGCATGTCTGTTCCTCTAAACAAACCACATAAGGATCCACCAGTGTCATTGCATGTCTGTTCTTTTCATGAACCACAACCAGTGTCATTGCATACGTGTTCTTTTCATTAGCCACATCTAGAGTCATTGCATGTCTGTTACTTCCATAAACCACACATGGATCCACCGATGTCATTGCATGTCTGTTCTTTTCATGAACCACACCCAGTGTCACTGCATGCCAGTTCTTTTCATGAACCACATAAGGATCCACCCAGTGTCATTGGATGTGTGTTCTTCTCATGAACCACACATGGATCCACCGATGTCATTGCATGTCTGTTCCTCTAAACAAACCACATAATGATCCACCAGTGTCATTGCATGTCTGTTCTTTTCATGAACCACACCCAATGTCATTGCATGTGTGTTCTTCTAAAGAAACCACATAAGGCTCCACCAGTGTCATTGCATGTCTGTTCTTTTCATGAACCACACATAAGGATCCACCAGTGTCATTGGATGTCTATTCTTTTCATGAACCACACCCAATGTTATTGCATGTGTGTTCTCCTGACAAACCACATAAGGATCTACCAGTGTCATTGCATGTATGTTCTTTTCATGAACCACATAAGGATCCACCAGTGTCATTGCATGTTTGTTATTTTCATGAACCACATAAGGATCCACCAGTGTCACTGCATGTCTGTTCTTTTCATGAATCACACCAAGTGTCATTGCATGTCTGTTCTTTTCATGAAACACACCTGGTGTCACTGCATGTCTGTTCTTTTCATGAACCACATAAGGATCTACCAGTGTCATTGGATGTGTGTTCTTCTCAACAAACCACATAATGATCCACCAGTGTCATTGCATGTCTGTTCCTCTAAACAAACCACATAAGGATCCACCAGTGTCATTGGATGTGTGTTCTTTTCATGAACCACACCCGGTGTCATTGCATGTGTGTTCTTCTAAACAAACCACATAAGGATCCACTAGTTTCATTGCATGTCTATTCTTTTCATGATCCACACCCGGTGTCACTGCATGTATGTTCTTTTCATGAACCACATAAGGATCCACCAGTGTCATTGGATGTGTGTTCTTCTCATGAACCACACGTGGATCCACCGGTGTCATTGCATGTCTATTCTTTTCATGAACCACACATAAGGATCCACCAGTGTCATTGCGTGTTAGTTCTTTTCATGACCCACATAAGGATCCACCAGTATCATTGCATGTCTGTTCTTTTCATGAACCACACATAAGGATCCACCAATGTCATTGCATGTCTGTTCTTTTCATGAACCACACCCAGTGTCATTGCATGTGTGTTCTCCTGACAAACCACATATGGATCCACCAGTGTCATTGCATGTCTGTTATTTTCATGAACCACAGCTAGAGTCCACCAGTGTCATTGGATGTGTGTTCTTCCCATGAACCACACATGGATCCACCAGTGTCATTGCATGTCTGTTCTTTTCATGAATCACAGCTAGGTCTGTTACTTCCATAAACCACATACGGATCCACCTAGTGTGATTGCATGTCTGTTCTTTTCACAAACCACACATGGATACACCGGTGTCATTGCATGGGTAGCCGTTAGATTGAGTCTTCTAGAAGGCACGCCCTAACACAGTTGTTCTGCTTGACGATTGTTACATACCGTTCGATTGGGGCGCTTGGACGATTGGGATGGTCTTCATGAGAGCGTCTTGAGTAGGCTGATACGTGGCATGATTGGCCACGCTTGCTCTAGACAAGCGGCACCGGCGCTCCCACATTGCAGTGTCACGTCTCACGAGTTCAGTGGGCCACATCCCAGTGTCACGTCCCCATTACTTCTCTTCCTCCCCGTACTTCTCTTCCTTACCCTCGAAGCCACTTTTCCCACTTCACTCCCATCCCGCCGTAGCCGCAAGCCGACGATGCCTCCATCCCAATCCCCTCTCCGGCAGCCACCCCCTCCCCTCTCGCCATGGGTTCAAGGGGAGACGGCGAGGAAACGCGCCGTGACGACAGGGACGGTGATTTCGATGTGAATCGTCTCTGAAGGGAATATGCCCGAGAGGCAATAATAAAGTGGTTATTATCTTATTCCATGTTGATGATAAATGTTTATTTTACATGCTATAATTGTATTGATCAGAAACGTCAATACATGTGTGTTTAATAAACAAAAAAGGGTTCCTAGTTATGCCTCTCTTATAGACTAGCTTGTTGATTAACAAGATGATCAAGGTTTCCTGGTCATGGACATTGGATGTTGTTAATAACAAGGTCACAGCATTTGTGAAATGATGTGATGAACATTCATCTGAAGTATAGCATTACGATCAAGTCATTATGTTTATATTGCTATAACACCATACGAAGTAATCTTTATCCTTAGACCATGAGATCATGTTAATTGCTAACACCGAAAGAGTATCTTGATAACATCAAACGTCACACCGTAACAGGGTGACTATAAAGGTGGGTTCAGTGCTACAAAGGTGTTATGCTGAGGCTCATGGATCAAGAGTGGGATTTGTCCATCCCGATGACGGATAGATATACTCTGGGCCCTCTCGGTGATATCACATTAAGATAGCTTGCAAGCAAGTGATGTGATCACTAGAATGTTATATCATGGGAACGAGAAAAGAGTGCATGTCGGCAACGAGATCAAACTAGGTATGGAGATACCGATGATCGAATCTCAGACATGTAATATATCACGAGACAAAGGGATTTAGTTACTAGCGTTAAAGGTTCTCACGATCACAGAAGTCATCGTTGAATGTGTAGGAGTCAGTATGGATCTCCAGGTCCCGCTTCTGATTATTGATCTGAGAGGGGTCTCGATCATGTCTGCATTATTCGCGAACCGTAGGGTGACACACTTAAGGGATACCGACACCATTTGGAGCAAATATGTTTCAGATAAAGGTTTAATAAAGCGCTGGAATTATTTCAATAGACACCAAAACTGTTTCGGGTGAAATTGCTGAAATTGGTTCTGCATGTAATATTGAAATGTTGCAGGGGGTTTTATGTGAATGTTTGTTAATTAAAGTAATTAACAAAATTCTGAATAAAAATAATAAAAGAGTTTTATTAAATGAGAGAGCATTAAATTTGGAGAAATTTAATGCATTTAAAGTGGAGACTTTAAAAGAGAATGTGAAGGGGCATTTTAATGTGGAGGGGTTACCACCACATGAATGGGGGTGGTGAGGAGTCACCCCCCATGGGGCGCCGACCATGGGAAGGGGTACCCCCCTCCTCCTATAAAAGGCCCCCTCACTCCCCTTCTTCCTCACACCTCCTTGTGAAGGATCTCTCTCCCCCTCTAGTATTATTCCCCATGGTCTCGGATTAGCGAGATACATGTTCCCGGTGGCTTTATCTAGAAAGGAGTTCTTGCCTGCTGCTTTCTTTGGAGCGAGGGACGGAGGTTGTCAGGGTACCGGACGTGTGTGCAATCACGGATGCACCGCTGCTTTGCGGTGCTGGACTTGGTGGTGCTGGACTTGATGGAGCTCGATCTGAAGGACGTGCTAGAGCCGGACCTGCTCGGACTTCCACACGATCTTGAGATCGACAAGTGTACGACTACATCAACCACGAGTTCCTACTCGTTAACAAAACTCGTTGTCTTCGAGGGTAAGTTCTCGATGGATGTATGTCCACCCGTTGCTCTGTACCTAGTAGATAGATCTTGGCGTGTAGTTCTCATCGTAGGAAATTTTTTATTTTCTATGCTGCGGACCCAACAGTCTCATCTCTATTTCTATCATCTGTGGCCAGTTATCTATTTTTTGAGCTAGATCTAATCTGTTTACTCATACGCGTATGATGTGTTAGGCCAACCAGACGATGTATGACTCCGACTATCACGGTTTAGAGGATGAAGACAGTCCTATGGTATGTAAACATGGATATGTGCCTGCTAAATTTGTAGCCTTCGAAGGACGAAACGCATGCAGGAGGTTTATACGGTGTCAAGGACATCGTGCCATGATGCAAGGCGGAAGTTGCGGTGTTGTCAAATGGGTAGATCCAGAGTGGCCCAAATCGATGCAGAAAACGCTGGACAAACTATGGGAAATGACTGTCGAGTTGAAAGAATCCGTATTCAGCTCACTTCTTCATAGTGTTGAGACGAAGCTATGGGAACTAGTTGACACGACCAAGCATAAGCCAGATCTCAGGTGGGTGCAAGACAAGGTTATCAAAGTCGAGAAGGAGAGGGACGCGGCGTTGGCCCTGAAGGCTAAAGCAGAGCAAGAACTGACCCAAGCAAGGAATGATCTCCACCAGGACAAAGTCCTACAGTACACAACTACGAGTATTGACAAGTGCATGAGGAAAAATGCAGAGAAACAATTGAAGCTATGCAAGGAAGATGCTAAAAGGAAGGAGCAGACAATTCGATCCTTGCTCTCGCGGGAAGATGCACATCGGGCCAAGATTAGGAAGATCAAGGAGATGTGTGATAACTAGTTCTATTTAGCTTAAGCTCCGTGCCTTTTTAAGTTGTAATATTTGTACTCGTTGACCTAGCGGTCTGAACTATTGGTCCCGGATTCCAGGGAGGAAAAAAATTGCTCTAACCTGCATTACTTCTTTTGTCTGACCCCGCATTACTTCTTTTGTCTAACCATCGCTTCGTCGTCCTCGTGTATAAATAGGAGGCGCCACAGCGCGTCGTCGTCGTCCATCCCCTCGTCCTCTCCAATCTCCACCGCGCCGCCATGGAGATTCCCGATCTGAACTTGTACGAGGTGGTGATGTTCACGAACTTCGACATCCTCGCGCCGCCAGCCGCGAAGGTGCCCCACGGATGGCGCATCAGCTCTGCGGGGTGCCGGTGGCTCCACTACCTAGCCGAGCCGAGATAGAGAGCGAAATCACGGCGCGCCACCGCCAGATGCCTGCGTGGAAGAGGACGCTGCCTCGATGCGGCGCCAGCCGTCTTGGCGGTATTGTTCAAGAAGGAGCGGAAGGCCAAGATTGGCAACCGCATCGTTGACGGGCGCGTGGTGCACCGGGATCTCCACAACCGAGAAGGGCGGGAGAGGTTCTGGTCTGTCCCTAGACGGACCAAGTACACTGTCATCGCCGCCGCTCGACGCAAAGAGGTGCTCCATCTCGTGAACAATGCGGACATCGTGGAGGTTCCGTCCGACAGCGACGAGGAAGCCGGCGGCTCAGAGGACAGTGGCAGCGGAAGTGAAATTGTTGACTAGTGGTTGAATTAATGTAGGATGTGAAATTGCACCTTTGTTTAGAAGAATTTGTGGTTGAAGTAATGAAATGCCTCGATTTAGATCTCTGTCTTGATTAATTTGTGGAAGAATTTGTGATTTAGATCAATTTTCTGCCTCGATTTAGATCTCTGTCCCGGATTGGGAAGTGATCGTGGACCAAAGACACCTTTTCTACTAGTGTATTCTGACATTGGTGGTTTGTTTAAACGTAATCTACGTGGATTGTGCCACATGCAAATGGCACAACCACAATTTATAAAGTGTAAGCACGTACACCCAGTTACTGGAGATCCGGGAGCTTCGCCAGATGCAGGGGATGCAGGAACAGAGAGGCGGTGAGATAGACGGGCTCAAGATTAGGCCAGAAAGTGGTATCCATTTCCTCCTCATCTGGGCATTATCGGTGAGAACATTGTTGTTTATGTTGCCACATCATTGTGCAGCATCTGAAATAAGTTGCTGCTTCGTGGAGTGTGGCAGCTTTAATAATTTATTTATGTGCCACTTACATTCCGTCATATTTGGAGACCTCCTGCTCCTCAGCAATCGTGGAACCGGTGGATCCTTGTTTTCAGATAGCAATGGCACAATCACAATTTCAGATTCAACTACTGACTCGGGCGTTTCCAAACTCTAAGTCATGGTACATTTTACTTAGAGATCGTGGGTAGATTGTTTCGCCCAGCAACGTGTGATACATGGCAAATGTATCCATAATTTTTGATGTTCCATGCTTGGTTTTATCCACTTTCTTGTGTTTTGTCCCAACTTTGGAGTACTTTTCATATGATTTCTTAGACTAACCTATTAACAATAGTCATAGTGCCAGCTGCTTGTTTTCTGCTATTTTTGGTTCCAAGAAAGTCAGAAAATGAATATTCTCGGAATTGGACGGGACAAAAGCCAAAGTGCCTATTTTTCCGGAAGTCATCAGATGCCACAATACGAGACGGAGAGGGGCCAGAGGCCGGCCACACCACCTGGCCACGCGACCAGGCTTGGCCCGCGCCAGGGGGTGGTGTGGTGGCCCTAGCACCCCCTGGGCCTCCCCTTCCGCCTATATATTGCCCTCAGGACGAAAACCCTAAGTACCCGATCAAAAATCCACGAAAGAGTCTATAGCCACCGTCATCTCCATCCCTAGATCGGGAGGGATATGAAGCTCTTCCCGGCACCCTGCCGGAGAGGGGAATTCACCCTGGAGGCCTTCTTCATCATCATGCAAGCCTCCGGTGTGATGCATGAGTAGTTCATCCTTGGACTACGGATCCATGTAGTAGCTAGATGGATGGTTCTCCTCCTTTGTGCTTTCATGTTTAGATCTTGTGAGCTCCGTTCATGATCAAGATCATCTATTTGTAATTCTGCATGTTGTGTTTGCGGGGATCCGATGGATATTGAGATGCTATTTCAGATTGATTATTGATTCTATCATGTCTTTGTTATTTGTGATCTTGCATGCTTTCCATTGTTAGTAGCTATCTTAGCCAAGTAGATGCTAGCAACTCCAAGAGTTAGTATTTATGCTCGATAGTGGGTTCATGCCTCTGGTAATCTGGGGAAGTGACAGAAATCTCTAAGGTACTAGATGTGCTGTTGCTACTAGGGAGAAAGCAACAATCCTTTGTTCATAGAACAATCATATTGTTTACATTACACGCAATTCGTAAAGAAATAATCTGTTGCTTGCAACTTAATACTAGAGGGGGTTCGGATGATAACATGAAGGTGGATTATTAGTCATATATCCAGTTGGATGGCGGTCTATGTATAATATTGTAATGCCCAATCAAGTTCCAAAGGAGTCAAGATGATTAGTATATGCATGTATTGCTTTCTCGATGTTTGTCAATTGCCCCGCTGTAATTTGTTCACCCAACATGTTATCTATCTAAGGAGAGCCACCTCTAGTGAACTATGGATCCCGGTCCTTGTCTTTACATACAATCTACAAACTGTTACTGCTTTGTGTTTACTTTCTGCAAACTATTACTTCTTTCCATTCGATACGTTTAATCCTTTGTTTTCCGCAAAACACGGTGAGATTGACAACCTCATCGCAAGTTGGGGACAAAGTTATGTGGTTGTGTTGTACATGTCTCCATGTTGCTACTAGCACCGGTAGTGCGCCCTGCCAAGGCTCAGCTAGCAACACCTTTGGGGTGTTTCCTTGCTCCTACTGGTTCGATTAAACCTTGTTTTCATAACCGAGGGAAACTTGCTGTTGTGCTCATCATACCTTCCTCTTGGGGTTCCCAACGAGCTCTACATCAACACCGCTCCAGCATTTTTCTGGCGCCGTCAACACTGAGCCATCAAGCATTTTTCTGGCGCCATTGCCGGGGAGTCAAGGACATCTTCACAAGGGGAGTCCCTCATAACCAATCTCTTTACTTTGTTATTTTTGTTTTGCTTAGTTTCTTTTTGCTTTGTTTGCTTGTTTTGTTATCAAAAACACAAAAAAATAGTTTTACTAGTTTGCTTTCTTATTAAAAAACATAAAAAATAAGTGTCCTTTAGTTGTCACCTCTTCGTTAGCTCACCATGTTGATCCCTAAATTCACCCTAAAAGACCTTTTGATTGGTAGTGGTTCTATAATTGGGAAAGATAATATTGAAGAATTCTTTAATCATGTTAGAAAACATGAAGATACCGAGGATACATCCCTTGCAGAACTTGCTCCAAACTATGAGATTGCTGCAGCTTCTTTAATTCATATGTTAGAAGCTAGCTTTGTTAACCTCAACCCCTTAATGCAAATAATGTTTCTTAAGCTTAAATAAATTGAGGACCCTAAAAAGAGGGATTTTATTCTAGAAACCTTGTTTAAGTAGTTCTATGATGTTTCCAAGGAAGCTAGGAAAGTCTTTGAACGTTTCAATATGCTAGGATCATGTGTAGATGTTGTTGGTACACGAGAAAAGATGAACAAAACCGAACCTAATGGGGAGGAACCTAAGATACCAATACCCTTTAAACTAGTAGCAATACATGATGCCATAGAAAATAATCTTGATTGGATTGTTCCTGCAAACCCTTTTGATGAGAATAGTGAACCTAAGAGCATTGAGAGAGGATCCTCTAGAACTTATTTGGATGATATACCTTGCCTTGTTGAAAATATTTCTGGTATTGATCTTAATGCTTCTTCATTTGAGAACACTTGATTCTTTTTCTTGCCTCTTATGCCTAACTTAAAGGCGTTAAAGAAAAGTACTTATTGGGAGATAACCCAAAAGTTTTAGATGAGTCTTGGAAGTTATTACTTCTGTAATAACCGCTCCTTATCCTTTTTATTTGCTTTTTGTGCCAAGAGTAACCTCTAATGAGAGAGAAGTAATGATTGGGAAAGTTGTTGTCCCGAAACAGATTTCTGTGCTTCACCGTAAAAATTCATGTAAAATCTCTGAACGTATTTTTTAGGCGTGAATTTTTGTGCTTCTGCCCCAGGTTGTTATCTAACTTTAGTTAGTTCAACACTTTTGATTTGAGCAACAGAAGGTCTTCGAAAAAATTCGTCTTAACCTGCTCGTCTGTTTTGACAGATTTCTGCCATTTTCTGCATTTGCTTCTTGTTGGTTCCTTTTGAGTTCTTTTGGGGAATTGAGCTTTTTGAGGGAAGTGCTACAGTAGCTAGTGTTCTAATGGAAGTTTATTTGGTGTTAGAACTGAACCTTAAGACCTTTTATCTTGAGTGCACTAATGTTGCTAATAAAGATTGTTTGAAGTTTTGTATGAAGGAAAATTTTCAGGTGTATGGAAGGAATGAGTCATGAGATGAAGGATGGACTAAAGCTCAAGCTTGGGGATGCCACGCGTGTCACCCCAAGATATATACAAGAAGTACAAGCGTCAAAGCTTGGGGATGCCCAAGGCATCCCCTTCTTCATCAATAAAAATCCCAGGTTTCTTCCAAACGCTTCATTTTTATTGTTTCATGCACATTTGGGTTGTTCTTGGAGCGTCTTCTTTTTCGTTTTCATTTTGGTTTTTTGTTTGCTTTGGTTTGCTTAGTTTTCTGAATAAATTAGTTGGACCCCCTCTTTCATACATTGGTTTGCAAATAGTTTGTTTTGGTTTGGAAAAGAGTAGGAAATTCCATGCTTATGTGGCAAAAAGAGCGTGTTTTTGACTGTGGCCGATGCTTTGTCATGCCATGCTTGATATTGTTTTGACTTTATGCTTAGTATTATTTGATGTAGCATGACTTGTTATAAACAATTGAGATTGCTTAATATGCCTTGCTTGAATCATGCGTTGTTTGAGCATATTAAAGCATAGTATAGTGGTATTCTCCTTTGATGCTTTATTTGGGTTGACTTGGCGCATGCTCACACCATGTTATGACTATCTCAAGTCACCATAGCCTTTATGATCCTTTAGTTTTCAACTTGTAGTATCACTTTATGCTTTGATCAATGATGTTTTGTTGCTCTGCATAACTATGGCCATTATTGCTCTCTTAGTTTGTCGCTCCTAGTCTTTTGCTAGCCTCCACAACCAAGTATGAGTTCCACTCATGCATCCAACTCCCTAAACCAAGTTATTCCAAAGAGTCCACCATACCTACCTACTAGCTTATGCTATTCCAAGTATATTCATGCTTTTGTTTACCTTCCAAATTAAACTTGTTTTGAGAAAACTAGTGATTAAAGCTCTCACGAAGTTGATGGCACACTTTACTTTTTTGCATCTAATAAACTTGAACCATTGGGTCCTTCTTTGTTACATATATGCTTGCGCTTTATACGTTGAAATTAGCAGAACCATGTTTCATGGTGAACGCTTTCAACATTGCACTTGTACTTTGTACCCCGTTGATATCATGTTCTTTTGCTTACGGATCCCGGTGGTGTGAAATAAAAGTGGAACTTGTAAGATCATGGAGTTTGTATGGGTTAGAGAAACTCCTGGGATGCTAGCCTAAGCCATGCCTAATCATGGTGGAAACTTGCAGCATCACCATAATGAGCACTCTATGAAGCATCCTCAATAAAAACCTATGCAAATAGCAAATAAAAAGATCGCTGAGATGCTCATTGTCTGCTTGCCTTGTCATTTTGATTATGGGAAAGCTCCCATATCATGTGCAAGGGGTACCCTGTTGGCGGTTCTTAATGATACACATGTACTTACAATGACAAGAGCTTACTTGTGACTAAAGTTGAGTAGCATGAGGATCGGTCTTCGTAAGTAAGGGGCATGAGATTTCGGTTTATAACTTGTCACGCATATCCTCTTAGTTGTGTCACATTAACCTTAATCACCTTCAAGATGCTTATGATAGGGGCAATGAGAGCTAAAAGCTATAAGTACCATAATTTTTGGAAGCTCTTTATGAGACTTGAATCCCTACTTCCTTTTATAAAGGCATTTCTTCCACCATTATATTGAGTCTCCATCTTCTATCTTTATGCACGTATTTTGAGAGCATAGTGGCCATTCTTAGTTCTATGTGCATTGTCCCAAGACTAGTTGATTGATGCATAACTTGCTATTGCTTGTTTTAAACTATTTGTATCTAGTCACTCTTATGAACTTTGAAGGTGTCCTATGCATTTATATTTGCTACTCTATGAGGGACAAGCTGAATGTTATTATCCTATGTTTTCTTTATGTGAAACAAACAAACGTCTTGCAAAGCATTGTTATTCATGAATCTTTTGTTTGTGCCTTTTCATGTTGCATCATAGTTTCTTTGTCTTATTGCTAGAACTTTGTCTTTCATGTTATGATTGAAGTACAATGATCCCAGCTTTGAATTTTTTACAAATACTTTGATCAAGTCTTTGATGGTGCATGTCACCTCAAAAATTATTCTTTCTTTTTATCACTTACCTACTCGAGAACGAGCAGGAGTTAAGCTTGGGGATGTTGATACATTGCAAATGTATCTATAATTTTTGATGTTCCATGCTTGGTTTTATCCACTTTCTAGTGTTTTGTTCCAACTTTGGAGTACTTTTCATATGATTTCTTGGACTAACCTATTAACAAGAGCCACAAGCTAGCTGCTTTTTCTGCTTTTTGGTTTCGGAAAGTCGAAATGAATATTCTCGGAATTGGACGGGACAAAAGCCAAAGTGCCTATTTTTCCGGAAGTCATCAGATGCCAGAGAGGGGCCAGAGGCCGGCCACACCACCTGGCCGCGTGGCCAGGCTTGGCCCGTGCCAGGGGGTGGTGTGGTGGCCCCTGGCACCCCCTCAGCCTCCCCTTCCGACTATAAGATGCCCTCGGGACAAAAACCCTAAGTGCCCAATCAAAAATCCACAAAAGAGTATGTAGCCGCCATCATCTCCATCCCTAGATCGGGAGGGATCTGAAGCTCTTCCCGGCACCCTGCCGGAGAGGGGAATTCACCCTGGAGGCCTTCTTCATCACCATGAAAGCCTCCGGTGTGATGCGTGAGTAGTTCATCCTTGGACTACAGATCCATGTAGTAGCTAGATGGCTGGTTCTCCTCCTTTGTGCTTTCATGTTTAGATCTTGTGAGCTCTGTTCATGATTAAGATCATCTATTTGTAATCATACATGTTGTGTTTGTGGGGATCCGATGGCTATTGAGATGCTATTTCAGATTGATTATTGATTCTATCATGTCTTTGTTATTTGTGATCTTGCATGCTTTCCGTTGTTAGTAGCTATCTTGACCAAATAGATGCTAGCAACTCCAAGAGTTAGTATTTATGCTCGATAGTGGGTTCATGCCTCTGGTAATCTAGGGAAGTGACAGAAATCTCTAAGGTACTAGATGTGCTGTTGCTACTAGGGAGAAAACAACAATCCTTTGTTCATAGAACAATCGTATTGTTTACATTACATAATTCGTAAGCAATAATCTGCTGCTTGCAACTTATCTTGGAGGGGTTCGGATGATAACCTGAAGGTGGATTATTAGTCATAGATGCAGTTGGATGGCGGTCTATGTATAATGTTGTAATGCCCAATCAAGTCTCAAAGGAGTCAAGATGATTAGTATATGCATGTATTGCTTTCTCGATGTTTGTCAATTGCCCCGCTGTAATTTGTTCACCCAGCATGTTTTCTATCTTAAGGAGAGCCACCTCTAGTGAACTATGGATCTCGGTCCTTTTCTTTACATACAATCTATAAACTCTTTTACTACTTTGTGTTTACTTTCTGCAAACTTTTACTTCCTTCCATTCGATACGTTTTATCCTTTGTTTTCCGCAAAACACAGTGAGATTGACAACCTCATCGCAAGTTGGGGACAAAGTTCGGTGGTTGTGTTGTGCATGTCTCCACGTTGCTACTAGCACCGGTAGTGCGTCCTGCCAAAGCTCAGCTAGTAACACCTTTGGGGTGTTTCCTTGGTCCTACTGGTTTGATTAAACCTTGGTTTCATACTGAGGGAAACTTGCTGCTGTGCTCATCATACCTTCCTCTTGGGGTTCCCAATGAGCTCTACATCAACACTGCTCCAGCATTTTTCTGGCGCCATATACAGAGCCATCACACCCATTTCGGAGAGGGGAATTCACCCTGGAGGCCTTCTTCATCATCATGCAAGCCTCCGATGTGATGCGTGAGTAGTCCATCCTTGGACTACGGACCCATGTAGTAGCTAGATGGCTGGTTCTCCTCCTTTGTGCTTTCATGTTTAGATCTTGTGAGCTTCGTTCATGATCAAGATCATCTATTTGTAATTCTGCATGTTGTGTTTGCGGGGATCCGATGGGTATTGAGACGCTATTTCAGATTGATTATTGATTCTATCATGTCTTTGTTATTTGTGATCTTGCATGCTTTTCGTTGTTAGTAGCTATCTTGGCCAAGTAGATGCTAGCAACTCCAAGAGTTAGTATTTATGCTCGATAGTGGGTTCATGCCTATGGTAATCTAGGGAAGTGACAGAAATCTCTAAGGTACTAGATGTCTTTGTTGCTACTAGGAGAAAACAACAATCCTTTGTTCATAGAACAATCGTATTGTTTACATTACACATAATTAAAGCAATAATCTGTTGCTTACAACTTAATCTTGGAGGGGTTTGGATGATAACCTGAAGGTGGATTATTAGTCATAGATGCAGTTGGATGGCGGTCTATGTATAATGTTGTAATGCCCAATCAAGTTCCAAAGGAGTCAAGATGATTAGTATATGTATGTATTGCTTTCTCGATGTTTGTCAATTGGCCCGCTGTAATTTGTTCACCCAGCATGTTATCTATCTAAGGAGAGCCACCTCTAGTGAACTATGGATCCCGGTCCTTGTCTTTACATACAATCTACAAACTGTTACTGCTTTGTGTTTACTTTCTGCAAACTATTACTTCTTTCCATTCGATACGTTTAATCCTTTGTTTTCCGCAAAACACGGTGAGATTGACAACCTCATCGCAAGTTGGGGACAAAGTTCCGTGGTTGTGTTGTGCAGGTCTCCACGTTGCTACTAGCAAGTAGTGCATACCAAGGCTCACCTAGCAACACCTTTGGGGTGTTTCCTTGCTCCTACTGGTTCGATTAAACCTTGGCTTCATAACTGAGGGAAACTTGCTGCTGTGCTCATCATACCTTCCTCTTGGGGTTCCCAACGAGCTCTACATCAACACCGCTCCAGCATTTTTTTGGCGCCGTCAACACTGAGCCATCAACGTGCCACACACAGAGCGATCAGAATTTAACAGAATTACATATATAGGTTCAAGTTCAACACATTACTATGCATCTTCATTGCTGACTTCTTCTTCACAGCACAGGTGCCAAGCCTTCACGTCTAATGGCTTCTTCATTTCCTGCCTTCTTCCTCTTCCTCGGTGCCAATTTTCTTAGCTTCACATACTCTGCATCGCCTGGACAATGGGCACCAGAATCGTGTCCAGCATCATCTTTCCACTCGTTTTTAATTTCTTCGGGCAGTAAAATGACATCTTTCCTCTCGTTTTTAATTTCTTCGGGCAGCAAAATGACTGACTCGGTAGTCATGTTTCTAACCTTGCGGCGCTTCCTGTCAAAGAAACAAGACTGTTGCATAACTGCCCAATATCTACAGAGTAAATAAAACAAAAATTACAATTCAGCACAAACATGTGAACCCCAAGAGACCTTTGCTTACCAGGAGCTAATTGGGTTCGAGCAACCACCCTGTCCAAGAATAGAAGGGCGACTCCCAGGTGCAGCAGCTTCCACATCCAGTACATCACATTTCAGCTCAAACATGGTAGCCGAAGCGTACCTTTTCATCAACCCAATTAGCTGACTATCACACATTATAGGAACCATGATGCCACATTCATCCATGAAGCTGAACTTTGCAGTCTGCTTCGGCCATAATTCAACATTATTACGCAGAGCAGCAACCATACCAGATATAGTGCAGATCTGTGCAGGCGCTTATTCCATCATTAAACAATGGTGTCCATACCTCTTTCCCTTAGAGTCGTACCTATAGAGGACTACCGTAACCAGGTAAGGGGGTCCGCGCAGATCCCACTTGACAGAAAACTGTGGACAAAATATGTTTGTCAGCGTTGGGCTAACAAACCATTTGAGGTTCAGTAGCTAGCTAGCAATTGTAACTAGTGCGAATAGCAAAGAGAAGGGTAGATCACCCGCTTATAGACATAACTTCTTCTTTCTTGATAGTAGGATCTGCCATCCTCCGAGCTGCTCGGCTCGTCGGCGGCGGAGGCGCTAGAACCTACATAGCAATGACTGACATGCGCCATTGGAGCTCGGGATCAGCGACTGGGCGCAACAACTTGGCGCCGGAAGTCAAATGTCCGAAGGGATCGTCCTTCCTGGAGGGTGGATTCCGACGCCATCGGTGCTAGGGGAAAGTTGGGAATGGATTTGTGAAATTGGTCAACGCATCCAATCCACTTAGCTGCTCGATTTTCCTAAGAGGTTGCCACGTTGGCGCCCGCATCATAGACAGATGACCGACATGAGGGTCCCGACCGTCTACTTCACGGGGCAGTTTAACGGAATGTTTGAATTTGGCAGGGGTGAGATGAGTTTGCCCCGAAATGGCCCCTCTTAGTAGTTGGCAGCCCAACTTTTCGAAACGCAGTAATTTCAGGCAACTTAGGTACCGCCATGCGCTGGCCTGCGAACTTTGGTACCGCGGACGAACAAGCCCCATAAATAGGTCCCCTAGCAGCTAGGCGGCGAGCAATGAGAGAGCCAAGATTGTACTTGGTATCATTATTAAGTGCAGCAGCAAGGAAGGCTAAATGATAATTAGAGATATTACTAGTGTTCTCCCTACCAAGAATGCTAGTGGCAAGATAATAAGCAAAATATCTAAGAGCTAGGAGTTGAATATTTCTTATCTTCTCGTGCTAAGCTACGCGGTCATCCTCATTTGTAACACTTCGATAGAGCTCTAGCAAATCAGCGGGTCGACCTTGGATCTTCTTCACTGTCCCCATACTGCCTATACCTATAATGCTGCGAAATCTTTCCAATGACATGGTAATAGGCTGATTATAAATTCTGAACGAAACAGTTGACTAATAAGGGGTGTTAGTGAAAATGAAACTCTCAACGAAAGTTTTGGTGAGCACAACATATTGCTCACTCTCATCCTGTATGTAAGTGGTCAAACCAACCCTCTGAACCAGTAGTAAGAAATCATCGAGGATCCCTGCAGCTTGCAAAAAGGTAAAACAAGGGAAAGTAGATGGGTGAGCATCTCCCTCATCTCCTTCTTTACCAAAGCGTGGTGCAATAAGATCTTCATTGTATGAAGGCCTAAACTGAGAGGACGTTCTTGAGGGCCATGACCTTCTAGGTGTGTCCCTCTCAAATATTTCTCCAAATGTGTGGTTGTTCATCTTTGATATTCTGAAATTTAAACATCCATTATACAAGTGATTGCAAAGTGAGTATATAATGAAGGGAACTACTCATAGGGACTTGTAAGAGGCCTAAATATGTATCAAAACCATATATCTAAGCAATGAACAAGCTTACAAGCTCTCATAACCTGTCACCTACAGCAGCAAAATACTCAGGATATAAACCACTAAACACAAATCTACTTGGACAAGCGGAGGAGTCACATACCGGAGAACAAATGTTCCAAATTTCAGCAGCAAAGATGGGCTGAGCAAGGAGATCGAAAAATCGTGGACAAGAACAACAAGAACGCGATTTCGAGCAAAAACTGGTGTTTTCTCGGGAGAGAGAAGGCAGAGGGAAGTAAGAGAGGGAGTGGAGGGCCAGGGGTGGCCCACACCATGGCTAGGCGCGCCCCTGGGCTGGCCACGCCACCAGGTGGTGTGCGTGCCTGGTGGGCCCCTGGTACTCTCTAGGCACTTCTCTGCCCCTTTTTTCACGTAAAAATTTAGTATGAATTTTCTGGAATTTGTCGAGACACTTTATTTTTTGAGCAATTTTCAGGTATTGATGAATGATTTTCTGACAGAAAGATGTTTTTGGAATGATGCAATGACAAAACAAAACTAAAACTTCAGAAGTTCTAAGACACTCTAATAAGCAAGCAACTAGCAACAGAAAAGTAAACTAAGTGAAAACAAAAACTAAAATGAATAAAATAAAAGTAAGCAAAGATAATCATGGTGAAACATTGTTTTTTTCATTAAAATCCCTTTGTTAACAAGGTTGATCAGGTCTTGTTACCAAAACAATTTTATATGAAACAAAACCTTGCATTCCACTAATGATTATGTTACCTCAACTTTGATAGCAATGGTCCCAATCATAATAGTTTCATATTTTTCTCATGGTATGGGACAATATATTTCTCCAACTTGAATGCCCTCAACATGTTCAATTGAATTCAAACCATAAGTCTTATCAATCTTCTTGGGGAAATAGACAGTATGCTCCTTGTCATTAATATTAAAAGTCACCTTTCCTTGATTATAATTAATAACAGCTCCTGCAGTATTAAGAAAAGGTCTCCCAAGAATAATAGACATATTATCATCTTCAGGCATTTCAAGCACAACAAAATCAGTTAATATCAAGCAATTATGAGCCACTTGAACAGGTACATCCTCACATATACCAACATGAATAGTAATAGATTTATTAGCCATTTGAAAAGATATATTAGTTGGTATTAGTTTTTCCAATTGAAGTCTCTTGTAGAGAGAAAAAGGCATAACATTAACTCCTGCTCCCAAATCACACAAAGCAGTTCTAACATAACTATTTTTAATAGAGCACGGAATAGTTGGGATCCCTAGGTCTCCAAGTTTGTTTGGAACCTTACCATTAAAGGAATAATTAGCAAGTAAAGTAGAAATTTCTTCATTAGGGATCTTCCTTTTATTCGAGACAATATCCTTCATATACTTTGAATAAGGAGGCAATTTAATAGCATCAGTCAAAGGAATTTGCAAAAATAAAGGTTTCATCCACTCACAAAACTTATTATAGTGTTCATCTTCCTTTGACTTGTATTTCTTATCAGGGAAAGGCATAGGTTTTTGGACCCAAGGCTCTCTTTCACTACCATGTTTCTTAGCAACAAAATCTTCTTTCGTGTATTTAGTATTCTTAGTGTGCCTTTCAGGTTCTTTTTCAACTTTTTATTTATCAGGAACATCATTTTCCTCATTACCACTTTCAGTTTTAGCATCAGAGACAGATGTACCATTAGGATCTTTAGCAGGTTTAGAGGGTTCTATAATAGTTTTATGTTTCTTTTTTCTTTTCTTAGGAGTAGTACCACTATTTTCAGTTTGTTGAGAATCCTACTCAATTCTTTTAGGATGCCCCTCAGGATATAGAGGATCCTGGGTAGCAGCACCACTTCTAGTTCTAATTTCATAAGCATGTTTTTCTTTAGCAGCATTAACTAGCAAGTCTTTTTGTACCTTAATAAGCTGATCAATTTGAGTTTGAACCATTTGAAAATGTTTAACAAGCATTCTAACATCATTAGAGGTTCTTTCCACAATATCTTTTAACTCAATAATAGCTCTAGAGTTTTCCATTAAATGATTTTGCACCCTTTTATTAAAATTATCTTGCTTAACAATAAAAATATCAAACTCTTCTAAGCATTGATCAGGCAGTTTAGAGTAAGGAATACCACCTTCATCAAAATGTTGGAGAGAGTGTACCTCAATAGTGGATGAGTGGGGGATTGGCTTACATAGTTTTTCTATAGGAGGTAAATTCTTCACATCTGCAGCTTTAATTCCCTTCTCCTTAAGACATTTCTTGGCTTCCTTCATGACTTCATCATTTAGTTCAATAACTCCCCTCTTCTTTGATGTTGGTATAGGCACAGAAATAGTTGGTTCAGATATAATTGTCTCAGGTATAGCTGGTCCAGGAGGAGTCTAATCTTCATAATTCTTGCTTATTTTATCCATTAATTCCCTAGCTTCCTTGGGAGTTCTATTCCTAAAAACACAATCAACACAACTATCCAGGTATGTCCTAGATTCTTCAGTTAGTCCATTATAATATATATCAAGAAGCTCATTTTTAGGTAATGGAGATCAAGCTTGTGCATGAATCAAAGCACAAAACCTTGCCCATGATTCAGGCAATAACTCTTTCTCTCCCTGTTTAAAATCAAAAAGTTCCTGCAAAATAGCATGTCTAGCACTAGGAGGGAAATATTTTTGAAGGAAGGTACTAATCAAGCAATCAGGGCTATCAATAGATCTAGGAGGTAAATTATTAAACCAAGTTTTAGCTTCTCCTTTCAGTGAAAAAGGGAAAATTTTAGCAACAAACTAGGTGCGCATCTTAATATCATCAGAAAACAGGCCACTCATGGTAGAAAGCTCAGTCATATGTGCTACAACACTTTCATTCTTAGTCCCACAAAAAGGTTCTTTCTCAATAATAGTTATGTAAGATAAATCAAGAGAGAAATCATAATCCTTATCTTTAATGTTTATGGGAGATGCAGCAAACTTAGCATTAGGAGACAATTTGGGTTTTATAGTACGCCTCTCAAGGAGACTCTTAATAGCACTCTTATCATGGGTGTTTTGACATTCTTTAATAAATTCATCGGTCATCTCTATATAACCGTCTTCAATATCATAGCTCTCTCTAGACTCGGGTGAATTGACAGGTGTAGTAGTGTCTTCATTAGGAGTTTCAGTATTTCCAGCTATAGTTCTAGCAATCGTAGCATCTAGGAAAGGACCTAATGAACCACTCTTATCAAGCACAGTAGAAGCAGCATCATAAGTATCAAAAGTTTCAGATTTAGCAGTAGTAGCAGTGTGTGTAGCATGCGTATGTGGTGGTGTAAGGAACTTACTCATAACAGATGGTGAATCAAGAGCAACAGAGGTGTTCAGAACCGTACCTCTCCTTGTAGTGGATGGTAAAATTGGGACCTTGCCATCACGAGACTTACCCATGATGGATGGATGGCAGCGAATAATAGTGATTCCAAGTGAACTTGATAAATAGAGCTATGCTCCCCGGCAATGGTGCCAGAAAATAGTCTTGATGACCCACAAGTATAGGGGGTGTATCGCAGTATTTTCGAGGGAAGTGAAACCCAATTTATTGATTCGACACAAGGAGAGCCAAAGAATATTTATAAGCCTTAACAACTGAGTTGTCAATTCAGCTGCACGTGGAAACAATCTTGCTCACAACAGTTTATCAGTAGTAACAGTTTTGTAGTAGCAGTAGCAAACTAATAGCAGTAGTAAAAGTAAAGATAGTAGCAACAATTGCAGGAAACAGTAGGATTAAAGCGCAGTAGGCATAGGGATGGATGGACGGGCGTTGCATGGACAATACAATTCATATGGCAATCAAGACATAGGGTATTTGCAGATAAATAAGATAAAACATCCAAGTACTAGATAATCATAGGCATGTGTTCCATATATAGTCATACGTGTTCGCAATGAGAACTTGCACAACATCTTTTGTCCTGCCAGCCCGTTTGCAGTGGGGCCTCAAGGGAACTACTGGCAATTAAGGTGCTCCTTTTAATAGAGCACTGGAGCAAAGCATTAACACTCCGTGAACACATGTGATCCTCACATCAAAGCCATCCCCTCCGGTTATCCCGATTGCTGTCACTTCAGGGCCTTTGGTTCGGATAACAATATGTGTATACAACTTGTAGGTAAGACCATAAACAATACTATCATAATGAATCAATAACATGTTCAGATCTGAAATCATGGCACTCGGGCCCTAGTGACAAGCATTAAGCATAACAAGTTGCAACAAAGTCATGGCACTCGATGGAGAAGCGATGGTGATGATGATGGCAATGATCTCCTCCAATTCCCCGTCCCGGCAGGGTGCCAGAACAGAGTTTCTGGTTCCGATTCGCAGAATCTGGTGGTGGCGGCGTAGCGGAACTCTTTCTGGAAAAACGTCAAACCCCCCTTGGTTTTTAGGTCAAGAGGCAACTTATAGGCGAAGAGGGAGGCCGAGGGGGTGACCGAGGTGGCCACACCACCCCCAGGCGCGGCCTGGCCTGGCCCGCGCGACCAGGTGGTGTGGGCCCCTCGTGGCCCTCCTCCGTCTCGTCTTCTGGCTCCGTGAGTCTTCTGGTGAAATAGGATTTTTGGCATATTTTCCGGGATTTTTCCTGATAGTTGATTTTCTGCACAAAAACTAGACACCAAGGTAATTGTGCTGAAAACAGCGCCAGTCCGTGTTAGTTGTATCCAAATCACACAAGTTTAGAGGAAAAACAATAGCAAAAGTGTTCGGAAAAGTAGATACGTTTTGGACGTATCAATCGGCGCATGTGATCCTAGAGTGGATTTAATAGTGAGTCGTTGGCGATCTCCTAAAATAGAGAAATTGCTCATGAAGTAGTTCATTCGCCAAGGCGAGTCGACGGGCCAGGCGAGTCGCTGTTGGAAAAAATCGCCCCTTGGAGAAGTTTGACCGGCGCCTTGTTATCTTGCTGTTATAGAGGCTTCCTAGTCACGGTGAAGATAGCAATCTTGTTGTAAAAGTAGAGGCTGACGAGTAATAGACGTGGAGGCCGCCAAGTCGTTGATGATGATGTCGCCAAATCAGCGCAGGCGATTCCGCAACGGGCAAGCCCGTGAAGGAAGAGTCTCCAAGCATGGAGAATTTGTGAGGAGAGAGTCCTCGAGCGTGGCGAGTACGCGAGGATGAGTTCATGATGGAGTGTCCCGGCGCATGGCTTAATAGGATTGATACGATACCCATATCAACAAGTTGCAAGGGCCGATTCGAGGGGTGTTACAAAGTGGTATCAGAATCGATCCTCGTGGTTATACAGGCATGTGCGTGTCAGTGGCGGGACATGTGGAGTATTACATGTGTGGCCTAGAGTGGACACGACATGTCACATGTGCCGGCACCGGACGCACAGAGGTGTGCCAAGAGGGGACATTCCTGGCTTGTGGTTGATCGACGAGGGCGTCGATCTTCTAAGGGTGGGTGTATGTGAGACCTTGACGCATGGCTTAATAGGATTGATAGGATACCCATATCAACAAGTTGCAACTTCTTTTCCGGAATCTCATCCAAAAAGAACCTTCAGGTTAAGCTTGCTTGTCTTGGAGCAATCTGAGGATGGGTGACCGACCGGTAAGTGGGTACCGGGTGCGTACGAGTGAGGACAAAGTGCGCAGAAAAGACTAGTGTTGATCTGTGGGGCTAGTCTAGATATCCTATTAATATGCCAGGAGTGATAGCCCGGGCACAAAGAGTCCGGGGTGTTACACGAGTCCCCGGGCATGACAAGTCCTCGAGGGCAAGTCCTCGAGCATGGCAAGTACACGAGGGAGGGTCCGCGAGGACAAGTTCGTGATGGACGAGTCCGTGAAGAAAATTTCGTGATGGCGAGTCCTAGCGTGGCGAGTCTGCGAGGTTGGTAAGTCGCGGTCGTGGAGCCACGCGTACATGTCGTAGTCGTGGAGCCATGCGTACATGCCGCGGCGATCACATGGACACAATGATTCCTGAGCGATGTCACACTCGAGGGGCAATGTTGTTGTCGAGCCCCGAGCCGAACAACAGAAAACCTAACGTGTTGTCCGCCGATTGGAGTTGACTTCTTTATGCTTAGCTCAACAATATGGCTAGGACTAGTCCCCGAGGCTCGAGTTGGCTTGTAGACACGACTTGAGGCTCTTTAGAGATGCATATTCTAAAAATAGTAGTGGCAGTTCTCGAGCATGGCGAGCGGCAAGAGCTTGACGAGTCTTGCATCCTAGTGACTGACATATCACCAAGTGTGGTGAGTCCACGAGCGTGGTGGGTCCATGAGGGGAGAGTCCACGAGTGCGAGTCGCTCATCCAAGGTTGGTAGTGATTTATTGTGCTGTTTTAGTTAGCGAGTCTCTCGTCTTGGCCTAGGGGGTAGTCGCTTGGCGACTCCTAAGATGGCTCTCGGTTGGGAGTTCTTCCTGGACGATCCGAGGCTCGGTTTGCGAGTCTTCGTCTACAGTACTTGGCCGTGCGAGTCATACTATCTAAGGTTGAGAAGGACATGGTGTTGTTTTTGTAGCATCGTCGTTTGTCTTGACCTGGAAGGCCAGTCGATCAAGGAGACCCTAATGAAGGCTCTCGGTTAGTGTTTTTCGTGGACGATCCGAGTCTCGGTTTCGAGTCCTCGTCCGTACTACTTGTCCATTGCGAGTCACTCTTTCAAAGGTTGATAAAGGCCTGAAGGAGTCGACCCGACGGATATTGTCTACGCGGCGGACGGTGGTCGCGCTTGGACGGAGTCGACGCGGCCAGACACGGAGTCGATGCGGCGGACGGAGACCATGCTTTGGCAGAGTTGACGCGGCGGACAGAGGTCGCACTATGGCAGAGTCGTCGCGGCAGACACGAAGTCGACGCGGCAGACGAAGGTCGCGCTATGGCGGAGTCGACGCGGTGGACGGAGGTCGCGCTATGGCGGAGTCGACGTGGCGGATGAAGGTAACGCTATGGCGGAGTCGATGCGGCGGACACGGAGTCGCCACGGTTGACGGAGATCGCGCTATGGCGGAGTCGACGTGACGGACATAAAGTCGACGCGACGGACGAAGGTCGTGCTATGGTGAAGTCAACGCGGTAGACATTGTCTACGGGGCGGTCGGAGGTCGCGCTATGGCGAAGGCGACGCGGCGGATATTTTCTACGCGACGGACAGAGGTCGCGCTATGGCGAAATCAACGCGGTGAACATGGGTCTACGCGACAGACAGAGGTCGCTCTGTAGCGAGGTTGACGCAGCAGACACGGAGTCGACGCGGCGGATGGAGGTCGACTAGCGGAACCATGCGGCGTTTATCCGGTAGCATCGCGAGTTTGAGATAGGTGAGTCCGCAACCGTGACGAGTCCACGGCGACGAGTCCTCAAGCGTGGCGAGCCCGCGCTAGACAAGTCCGCGATGGGCGAGTACTCGAGCGTGACGAGCCCACGATGTGCGAGTCCGCGGCGGGCGAGTCTCCGAGTGTGGCGAGCCCGCGATGTACTACTCCGGCGGCGAGTCTCTGAACGTGGCGAGCCCGCGATTTAAGAGTCCGCGGCACAGACACGGGAGTTGGTGATTTTGCCGGGTAAGCGAGCCGCACGCATCCGAACCACGAGTGAACAGTTTGATCCTTCCCGTGTATACGCATCAATACGCATTCAATAAAAATATTAGTATACAAATAAAAATTTCAAACAAGATTGGGTGTGAAAAAATTATCGGCCATAGCCGAGTCGTCGCTGGCGAAGTTGTAGGCAGCGGCGGTGACGAAAATGGCGGCAAACTCCCTGGAGAGTGGTCAGACAGAGTCAACATGACAGACCTCCCAATCACTGTTGACGGGTCAGACCTGCTTGCGTGTAAAACCAATTCGGTGTAATCGCGGCTTCAATCACATCCTAGAACGGAGTATACCAACTAAAAGCAGGGCGATCCAGTCTTGTAGTCGTGGGCAATGCTCCAAACCGTAAAAAGAGGCAACGTGAATTTAGATGCGAATAAATTAATCAAGTGGGAGAGTAATGAGCGAGAGAGAGAATTAAATAGAAAACCCATCAAACCGATCGTGTTTGTTCACGGGGCCAATCTTTTACCAGGCCATCGTGCACGTGACCAGATCATGCGGCCCCGGATCTAGAGTCTCCGAATAGCAGCTCTCAAATACATGTTGAGCTCCGAGCCTACGCTTGGCGAAGATGAAGTCGACCGCGACGGCACGGATGAACTAGCTAGATGCGACTTCGCAGTGAGGGATTCCGTCCGGGTCATCACCTCTAAGCACCGTTTGTCCCATGGTGGGCGTCAATGTCGTGGATACGGCCACGACAGATGCTACAAGGCTAGCTTAGAGCATCTCTAGTGGAACGTCTAAATCTGGATGTTCATATGTCTGTATAGACGACCGTCTAAAAGGAGAGAGAATATAGACGATCTTAGTTTTTCAGTGGAACGTGTATATGTAGGACGTCTACATCCTCTCTATTATTTTAGTAAAAAAGTTTTATAACTACCTTCAAATTTTTGGAGCAATATTCAGTAGCAAACAAGATAGCAACATGATTTATCAATGCAAGCAAATATCTATATATTATGCAGCGACTACAAGCAATGTTCAGCAACGTTCAGTAGTACATCACCCTATCTCTATATTCTGTATCGATGCACAAGCAGCAACAACATTCAGCAAAGTTCAGTAATAGACGGGCCTACTCTTTTCAACACCGTCGGAGTAGTTGCAGCCCTCCACTGCTCCTTCTCGGCCGCCGCCAGGCCCCTTCCCATTCTCCTCCCCATCCGCTGCTAGGCCCAACGCCTCGCGCGACCCCATGCCCGCCTCCACGCCCGAGCCTGTCGTCAACAGGACCCGACGTGACCACGCCCGGCTACCTTGTTTTGCGTCCGAATCCGGCAAAATTGACCGCCGACGGACGGATCTAGAGTGTGCCTAGACACCATGGTCGAGCACCCTCTCGTTCCTGTCCAATTTGTCTCTCCCTCTCGCCAAATCTACTTAGAAAAAGAGAGTACATGGAGCAGGCGAGCGGATGGACGACGACCTGACGCGAGTGCCGCCCGCGTCCAGCGTCTCCAACTGCTTCGGATGGGCACGGGAGTGAGCTCCCAGGCGAGCAGTTGCTTTGGACGGCCGTGGCACCGTCGTCCATATATGAACGATGGGTAGCAGGTTTGGGAGGAGGTCTAAATTTAGACGGCCGTTTAGACGAGTCACTGGGAAGACTTTTTCCATCCACGACCGTCCAAATCGCTTTAGACGGGCATATAGACGGGCCACTAGAGATGCTCTTAGAGAGTAGGGTAAGGCGACGTAGAAGAATTCGGAAACGAGATTGGCATACGATATACCCAGGTTCACGTCCTCTTGATGGAGGATCACTACATCCTGCTATCATTCTAGTATATGTTCATAGATTGGTTTACAATAAAGTCACTAGAGGCGGAGAGGGAGAGAGATTGTGTCTGTCTAATATGACATACCTCGTGGGGTTGTCCCTGGTGGCTTTATATATGCAGCCAGTTAGGGTTTATAATTGTTTTGGTGGGCTACGTATTGGAGTCGCTATCTTGGGCCTCAAGTCGACGAGTTGTCTAGGTCAGGCTTTAGTCTGCTCGATCCAGCATAGTCGACTCCGCTTTATGGGTATACCCTGATTGTATTCCCCCATCATAGTAGTTGTTGTTTACAAAATATTCTCTTTAAATACCATTATAGAGTAGACTATTTTCATGCACCGTTTCGGGTATGAACATGGCGCCACTAACAACGTGGCTACGGGTTGAGTGATTTCTAATCTGCAAAGGTTTCAAGGGATGATATATACCGAGAGATATTTACCGCTACAAGTATTACAATAGCATTGTTATTAAAGCAAGTAGAACAGCAGCACAATTGTAACTCATCAAATTGACGCCGTTGTAAGGGACCATAGGGCTTGGTCTTTATCTACCCACTCTTACATAGTTTATTTCTATTATCTTACTGTTTTTTTTTATACTTGACTTCTTTCTGCACCGGGACGTGGTTATCAGGCAGTTCATTTTACTTACGTCTGTACTGCAAAAGTCTTTCATGTCTAGGATGCAAATGCTGCACAAAGTCGCCATGTTAAACCTATGGATGGACAAACATACTGCAGACTTTATTCTACTGACAGATCATCTTCGATGAAGAAACCACGTAGCAGACTTTCATGAAGTTATATAAGACAGCGCTAAGGTGAAACCTTCTGTCCGCCGAGAAACCGCTATTTCGGACAATACTTTCATCGACTCGTATCATGTACTCGTTTTTGAAACAACGTATAAATTATTTCAAATAGGCCAATATACACACTGTTTAAATAAGATAGCATACAAATTATTTCAAGCCAAACAAAAAGGTTCGGTTATACACATCTAAGAACATAAACACGACAACAACTCTATACAGACGCTGAGTACACGGAGACAGAATCTAGCACATCTATGTGGTTCGTCACTAAGTCTTCCCAGCCGAACGGTTCAAGAACAGCACCGTTGGTGTCACGCCTGTCGTTGGTGCCCATCGGCGCCTCAGCGATCGCTGTCGCGGCTTGAACGCACGACGTGTTGAGACAAAAGTTGCCCACTCTAGTTTTGTTAACCTTAGATGCGATGCGGAACCGCTATCGAGCTAGAAGCCACATGCTCGCCAGAACCTCCTCGTCCCATTCTTCATGAGGCAAATGAGAGCGAGCTCTTCAATGGCGATGACCTACCTTGGAAGCCACGGGCGGCGTCTCTCGAATAATCAAAGACAAATAATCAAAGACAATGTATGTAATCAAATAATGTCTTTGGTTCTGGCCTTTGTGATCTTAATATCTTCTATTGTCCGTGGCCAGCATGTAATGGAGGGAGGACAATTGAGTTGTGTTATGCCACTCGCACACTAGAAGATAATGGTATTTGAGGGACCACCACACATATAATATGAAACCCATAAATGTTGATCAACATCACCATTTTACTTGGGAGCCATCGCATTAAAACTCTCTTATCGCATTCACTCCTTTTAGTATTTACTTCTGCTCCATTTTACTCCTAGTCCTAATAGTTGTTGTTTATAAAACCATCTCTCTGAATGCGGTTACCCTAACAACTATTTCCAAACACAGTTTTGGGTACTAAAGTGGTCGCACTAACAACATGACTGCGGCGTTGAGTGATTTCCATTATGCAAAGCTTCCAAGGGAGGATACATACCGAGAGATATTGTTGTTACAAGTATTACAATAATCCTATTGTTGAAGCAAGTAAAATAGCAGCACAATTGTAGCTCATCACCCCTCGTGTAGGAAAAAGATGTGATTTAAGTGGTAGTTTTACGGTACCTTTTACTGCTCAGGGAAAGGGACAAGTATGATTTGAGCAGACGGTTCAGATTAAACGGCAAATATTAGGCCCGGTAGGTCCATCAAGACGTAATTACTAGAAAAAGAAGTGTGAAACTAATCAGGCCCAGATCCATCAAGTGTGAAAATCCCCACGCCGCCGCCTCCTCCACACGTGCCACGAACCAGCCACGCTGCCGCCTCCCACATGGCCGATCACGACGCCGCCGTCTCCACCAGCGACGACGCCGGCTCCACGTAGCACGCGGCCACCGACCCAAACACCGGAGCACTCCGCCGCCAGCTCGGCAGCGTTCCTTGTCCCCTCTACACCGGAGGCCTCATCCGTGGACTTTGCGCGACGCCGCCGAACCCCCTCTCCTGCAGGGAGGCACCTTCGACGGCACCCCTTCGATTTATCGTTTTACTTGCAAGGTGCGTTACTGGGTGTCGTGGTCATACGAATTATATTTTCCTAGCAGATATGAGCACCCAATTAGATGAGCCAGGATTGCATTCATGTATGCTCTGACTCTCCTTTGAATTTCCTGCATGTTTATCTTACTGCAAGCGTCATCGAAATGGAAATAGATTAGAGGTATCACATTATGAATTAAGCAGGTTGACGTATGAGAAATTTATCAGAGCCGGTGGCACAACTAGTACTCATGAAACCCCCAACAGCCGTTGGTGTATGTAGATGATATGACTATCTCTTTTAGTTTTTTGTTGCATTTACGGAAGTGTTCTGTCACTTAATTCTGCAAATCATTAAATCATATCATCCTAGTTATCCATTCTAATTACTCGTTTCAGTACCATCCTATCAGGCCCTAGTATATGTTATGTTCTCACTGGATATGATGCTGAAGAAAACTAAGTGGAGGAAAGAAAGGAGTGATAACTGGTAAGGCATTTCAAGTGAAAATTCTCAGTGTCTGATGCATGTAAAAAATGAAGGAACTTCAGTAGTATGATATTTTTTAGGACCATTTGCTAGTACTCCTAATAGAGGGTTACGTATGAATCCCTGCAAGAAAAGGATCACATATGAGAATAAGATTGAAGTAATGATAGCGAAGAAACAAAGTTTGAACTGATACATTTCTCCTGTAGCGTGAAGTATATTATGAAGTTGTTTTTCTAGACATGATTTACTTGATTGGTAACATAAATATTTCTTTGATGACTGTAATTTTCATATATGGAGCATGAGGAGCATGATGGGCATCTCCACGTGGTTAGCAAGACCTTCAGAAGAAGGATGAAGCAAGGAATGTTGTTTCCCAGGCTCTAAATCTGAAGCTTTCTTTTGGTTGGGGGGAACCTAGAGCTGATCAGGAGGCAGCTGGGTATTTTTGCATGTGGAGGTCCTGATGAAATCATTGTTGATGTAAAATGTTAACCTAATTCTAAGGACCAAATTAGTTGCTGAAATCTGGTGTTTTCTGGCATCATCTACTATTTCTGAGAATTGTACGTGTCATCGTTGGTACTACTCCAGTACTTCTCAAGGACCGCAATAGTACTGATACAAAAGCTACTTCTACTTTTCATTTGCATTAAGAATAAATAACATAGTGCAAGTAGCACTTGCACGATCATTCAAGTCTTCATGAGAAGCACCATGCATTGGTCCAAATATGAAGAAAAAGATTGAAGATAGAGATGATGAATGTAAGCTGAACTATATGGTGTCACAGGAAGACAATGCTGCAGTCTTTTTCTACAGATATAGCACTTACAGTGAATGCCATATGAGAAACATTTTCTGGGCAGATGTACAGTCGCTGTTGGACTATGAGGCGTTCGTTTGGGGGTGTCCTGTCTTTGACAGTACGGACCTTGAAGAATGATACATGTATGTGTGGAGGAATAGTTGCAGATACAAGAGTTGTATATGTCAAATTAGAGAGCTCAAACGGTATCTTCTTTTTAATTAGGAAAATTTTCAAGAAAAAAAGAACGGTAGTCAACTACCTGTCTGTATGGGAGAAATGTACAGATAAATAACCAGATGATCTGGGGCGTTTTTGAAGCTTGATATCTTGTACCGTATTATATTTAGCCTAATGTTGGACCAAACACAATAACTTCTACCATCTATATTTGATGGTGGAATAAATGAAGAAAGCAAACTGTTGGGCTTATTCAACTTCTAGGCTATACAATACCACTTTAGTCTTGTATAAGCACAACAGCAGAACTTTGAAACACATACTCACAGTATCAGCGTGAACTTGAGAACTCATGCTCTTGAAAAGCAAGCTAAGCTACAGGTGAAGTTCCACGGATATTTTAGTAAGCAGGTGAAGTGGTTAGCAGTTGACCAATACCTAGCACCTTCAATAATCTGCAGGTGTTACGTGTTATGGCGCATATAAGGTCTTGAACTCTTTATGAATTTATCTACTTTTGGTTTCAAAAAAATGGAACTTAAGTGACACATCAAAGAGTTTTAAGCATTCCCCACAACGAGAAAGATAGCCAAAACATGTTAATTAACAACACTTACAGTATCATATATTATGTTCAGTTTTAGCATAACAAATGCTTAATCAAGAAGCGATTATTAAGAACCATACCGAGTAACAAACCAGAACTTCTCAATCAAACTACTAAAGAAAACTAGAGTGGATATAATACATTAGAGCTACTGCTATAGTGGCATGACATATGTACATAGCTACAGAATAGCAAGTGCCTTTCTCCCTGTATTTCTCGTAGAGCTGACCCAGTTCAGTGTAGTTAAAATTTGTCAGACCACTGCAGAGATATGAACTTAGGTGGCATTTGCTGAGTGCTGCCGCTGGTGGTGGTGCGTGTCCAACTCGCGCCCTTGACCACATCGCCGGCCGCCGTCGGGAGGGCCAGCACCACCGCTCCGGCCGCCTGGCAGAGGGAGGCGCGTGAAGGCAGTGGACAGAAGCGCTTCGGCGTCGGGAGCATCCGCCACGCAGCCCGCAAGGCGATCGAGGATCCGCATGCTGCAGCTTTGCCATCGAACGACGACGAGCATTGCCGGGATCTGGCACTCCAGCCGGTGCCACATTTTAGGTCGATTTAGGGTTCGTGGACGAGAACCATACAGTCTGGGACCAGCCACATTGGTGATTGGTCATCTAGTCGATCGAGGTTATTTTGACTGTCCTGGGCTGGGTCCATGACGGCCCGTTTACGGGATTTCCTGGTGAGGTGACGATTTTGACACAAGTACGAATCATACTGCTCACCATTTTAGCACCGGTATGAAGCATTGTGAGCCTTTGGATGGACAGAAATAAAAGGCTACTATTCGTTTGAGGGTACCATAAAAGTCCTCGATTTAAGGAGTGTGCAGGTCACGATTTGGAGATGGTCGGAAAACCAATCAGGCCGACTAGACGCGAAAAATGACATTGTGGGCATTCAAACACGCCCCAAATCACCAAACCAGAGCACGTGACCATCCAGCCACAGAGGCACATGCAACCACCACACCTCGGGCCGGCGCGCCATTCCCCTTCCATGCTCGTCGACTCCTGCCGCTGCTGATGCCGATGCCTGGCCTGCTAAGGACCGCCCCACCGGCCGCCTCACCCATCTAGTCTCTGTTCTCCACCCCGTGTGTGCCGGACATCTGCCCATCCAGACCGGCTTCCCTAATCCCTACCTCCATTGCTGAACTCCTCGTCAAGAACCATGGCCATCTCAGGAAGCCATCCTCGTGCGCTTCCACCGCTTCCAGGCGCAAGAAGCGCGGCATTCCCCCTTTGCCCACCCATCTTCCTTCACCTGCGCCTTCCCCCCAGCTCCCTCTCCCTACCCTCATCGCGTCCCCAAAACCCAGCTAATACCAGACCATCCACCAGCTGAACTCGTCTACCATGTTGTAGGGGCAGCGCATTCGGCCTTGGCTTGGGGTTCCTCGCGCTTATGGGAGTGGTGTCCCTCGCTCTCCTCGTGATCTAGAGCAGGAAGGTATGGTTGTGGGCTTGTCGCAGTCACCATCGCTGCCTTCTCACTCTTCTTGTTGGAATCTGTCAGGTCATTCTTACTTCGCCGAAGGCCCTGGCATCTTGCGACCAAGGAGGACCTAGATTTGGGCGGCTGTGGCTATGTCCCGCCGATCCCGGAGGTGGAGGTGGAAGTGGAACCAGAGCCACCGAGACGGAGCTTCTCTGACTACGACAGTGGAATCAATGTTGTCTCCATCATTTCCACCGAAGATAGGATTGAGGAAGGGAACGAGGCGGGCGATGATTCAGAAAATCCGATGGCAAAGCTGAAGAAGAGGACAAGGCGTACACATGCTACCTTGGCTACGTTCCAAAGTTGGTTTGCTCTTCACAATACTTGGATAACACATACACAAAACAGACAACAATTAACAGAGCATGGACAATGCTCGACTCAATGCATTGGTGAGAGACAATAGCCGTGGTAGGCATTTATTGGGGTGTCAGATATATGAAGGAAGAAAGTGCGTATCGGTAGCCGGCCTCATGGGGCAGCAATGGGGACGCTGTGGAGCACTACGGTCTCGACAGTGAGGCCAGGGCCGAAGCCGAAGAGAACTCCCCACTCCTTGCCCTCGCCCGTAGTGGTGTGGCCTTCCTGGGCGGAGTGCTTACGCATCTCGTCTAGGATGAAGAGCACGCAAGCGCTGGACATATTGCCGTACTCGGAGAGGATGTGCCGGGTGGCTCGCATTCGTTTCTTGTCGAGATGGGCCTCGGCCTCCACTTTGTCTAGGATCGCCGGACCGCCGGGGTGGGCCACCCAGAAGATGGAGTTCCAATCACTAATGCCCAGCGGCTCAAAGGCGTGAACCAGTGCAGTCTTGATGTTCTTAGAGATGGCCGCTGGCACGTCCTTGTGGAGGTGGAAGGTGAGCCCCACCTCTCTGAGATGTCCCTGAATAAAGCCATCTGTGTTTGGCAGTATGGTCTGGCTTGCCGACACCAATTGGAACAGTGGCCGCTCTGTGGGGATGTTGGGGTCGGCGCCAATGACTATCGCGCCAGCCCCATCCCCGAAGAGCGCCTGGCCGATCATAAAGTCGAGGTTGGTCTCCGAGGGAGCACGAAAGCACATTGTGGTGACCTCCGAGCAGACAACAAGAACACGCGCGCCACGGTTGTTCTCCGCCAGGTCTTTAGCCACGCGGAGGGCCGTGCCTCCGGCAAAGCAGCCCTGCTGGTACAACATGACGCGCCTCACGGACAGGCTGAGGCCGAGCATCTTGACCAGCTGGTAGTCGGCGCCCGGCAAGTCCACCCCAGTGGTGGTGCAGCAGAACACCAGGTGGGTGATGCTACACATCGGCTGGCCCCATTCCTTAATCGCCCTCTGCGCCGCCACCTTACCAAGCCTGGGGATCTCTTCTGCCAAGATGTCCTGGCGTGCGTCCAACGACGGCGCCATGAACGTGGCAATGCTTGGGTTCTCCTTGATCATCTCTTCTGTGACGTGCATGTACCTCTTCCGGACCATCGACTTGTCGCCTGCACACGCAAATCAAATATTATGGTGACTTTGTAATAGAAGTTGTTTTGTACTAGTACTGTGTAGTAGATGCATACGGTATGAAGTAGGGGTATAAAAGGTAATGTGCAGAATAATTTGAAACGTGTGAAAGTACCTACGAGGCCTTGAACTGGGATTAACTTTACAAAACATACATGATCTGTTTAGAAACAGATAGGATAACGCGCAGTATGGTTTTGTAGTAAGGAAAGTGACATGCATTTCTCAACAACGCTACCGTAGGAATTAATAGATCAAGTGCTTACACATCCGCTTGAACTTGTCCTTGAGATCGACGAGGTGATCGCTCTTGGTCATCCGGAAGTAGTAGTCCGGGTAGTCCGCCTGATACAGGCAGTTCTCTGGCGTCGCCGTGCCGATGGACAGCACCGTCGCCGGGCCCTTCGCCCGCTGCGCCATTATCACCTCCTCCACCGTCACCGCCGACATCTCCACCAGCGCTGCTCGATCGGCCCGCTGGCTGGTTCTATGTATGGTAAAGTGCTATCACCTACTGATGGCCTGGTACGGGAGGAGGCACAGGGGGATACTATATATAGAGAGGCCGGCCGGCCGGCTCCCGCTGGTTAAGAAGATGCTGCAACGCGCAAGAACGTCCAGTCGTGCTTGGCGTATTCTCTACAGACTACTTGGTTGCCCATCTCTTTTCCTGAGAGTGCAAATGGAGTGCCTCGGTGGATGGTCGAGCAGGGGCTGGTGCTGGGGGTGGGGGTGGGGGTGACGGTGGCGTGCATGCTGCAGTACGACGACAAAGACTTTACATTCCTAATTCGGGCTCGTCTGGGCCGGTAATGGGCTGGTGTGTTTTACTGTTGCATCTGGTCGGCTACCGTTATAGTGTCGCATGCATAAAAATGGCTTGTGATTTAGCATATTTCGAATAAAAGAATAATAACGGTTTTGCTATTTCTTATGCGTCTATGAAATACTTATTTCACAATCACGTTTGCGACCATTGGATGTAGCATCAAGATTCGTGCTGGTGGAGTTATTTTGGGCAAAGCTGGTGTAGTTGTTTTGTACGTGTAACAATGCATCTGTCTGTCACCGCCTCACCGGAGCGACCGAGCCTGTGTGAATATGGGCTTTTATGCCTTCTATTCTTTCTAGCGTGTTGACCTAGGCCCTGAGGCACATATGTGAGCTTGCTTTTGCAACAAAGGTAAACATTTACGTGTGCACGCTAACGATTTATGTGTGTAGGCTTTTTTATTGTGCCGATCATTTTTCTTTTCTTTTCTGCATTTTTAAATTTGTCCCTTTGCTTTTTAATTTATTTAGGGGCAAAAAAATCCTAGTTGCACATAGGTTGCTCCTTGTTCTTGTTTTTTTCGGTGATTAGACAGCTCTTTCCCACCTAGTTGCACATAGGTTGTGATCGAGAGAAAAAAATCCCAGATGCTATAGTGGTGATTTATGTAGGCACATGAATTGCACGTGTGTTACATTTTATCGGTCGCATGCTGTCTTGTAACTAGCAAACAAGTCTAAACCCTTAGTTTCATTTGAGTTGCACATGGGTTGAAACTAAGGTAAAAATCTATATTGTTATATTTTCTTCGTGATTCGTGCTATCTAGTGAGTGGTACATGTATGTTGCAACTGAGATTTGACTAGTTGCATGTGAGTTGCAACTGAGATTTGTCAGAGTTGACGTGAGTTACAAGTGAAATTTTGCCAATTGCAACCATGAATTTTTTCAGCTACACGTGAGTTGCATACACATTGGTTGCAATTGGGGTTTTTCCTAGTTGCACATAAGTTGCAACTGAGATTCTCAGGCGCACATTGGTTGCAAGTGGGGTTTTGTCCAGTTGCACGCGAGCTAAAACTGGTTTTCCAGTTATAGGTGAGCCGCAACTAAGATTTTCATGTCACTCGGTTTTTCGGTCGCACATGGGTTGCAACTTGATTTTTCCAGTTATAAGTGAGTTGCAACTGAGATTTTCTAAATTGCGCATGGGTTGTCATCATTCGGGTTTTTGTTAGTTTGTCTAGTATACTATCTAATTTCATTTTAAATTTCACACCACTACAGGAGAAAGCGGAGACGCCGACGGCCGGACAACTACGCCGACGGCCATTTGTCGGGGCCATCGGCGTAGAGGCCTCCCCTGGCCAGCTGCCCACTCCGGTCGTCGACGGAGCTCCCCCCGTCGGCGTAGCCAAAGGGGCCCTCGGCGTAGAGGGGTTCTCGGCGTAGCAGATCCGGCTTTGCCGACGGCAGCCCTCGGCGTACTCCCTAACCTCGGCGTAGCCCTAGTTCGGACACGGCGCTGAGGACGGCGTTAGATAGCCAGGCTGTGCCGACGGCCAGGCTGTCGGCGTAGGCCTCAGCCTCTCTGCGCGGAGTTGGTTGGCCGGGGAGCCGCTACGCCGATGGCTAAGCCGTCGGCACAGCCTCCCTATTTTTCATTCATTCTCTTTTAGCCATATATTTGATACTAATTTATATATTACTCCGACTCTAGTCATTTGTACCGTCCCAATAGCAGTCTCCATCAACGTAATTGCACGAATCCCACGAAAACTTGTGTCTTGCCCTAAAATACCTGAACAAGTGGGGTGAAAGACAGTTCGCGCGCATGTGATAACACTTCGAAACAAACTCAAACTGTAAAGAGGGTCAGACCGGGGATCTAGACATTGCATCCATGGACCTTCCACCATACTTGGACACATATACTAGGTCCACGTGCAAGTTCCAGTGGGATTCCGGAGCTCCGGCGGTCCTTTCCCACCGAAACCCTAGGCGGTAGGGCCCGCAGGTCTACCCCTGTAGCTTTCTTAGTACGAGGTTCAGACAACGCGCTTTTTTGTTGGTTTAGCTTTGTTTAGGTCATATCTACATGGAAAATAAAGGTTGGGACCTTATAGCATATGCTAGCCCCCCGGTATACCCAAGTGGGGATCACCCCTACCGTGTGAATCTACTAAGTGTTATATGCGCATGTGAAGAAGGTCAGACCAGGGATCTAGACATTGCATCCATGGACCTTCCACCACACTTGGACACATATACTAGGTCCACGTGCAAGTTCCAGTGGGATTCCGGAGCTCCGGCGGTCCTTTTCTAGCGAAACCCTAGTCGGTGGGGCCCGCGGGTCTACCCCTGTAGCTTTCTTTGTACGAGGTTCAGACAACGTGCTTTTTTGTTGGTTTAGCTTTGTTTACGTCAGATTTACATGGAAAACAAAGGTTGGGACCTTATAGCACATGCTAGCCCCCCGGTATACCCGCAGCGGGACTGCTACCCCTACACGTCCAGGAATGTACTAAGTGTTATCGCACGCATGTCTACCCCTATAGCTTTCTTTGTACGAGGTTCAGACAACGCGCTTTTTTGTTGCTTTAGCTTTGTTTAGGTCATATCTACATGGGAAACAAAGGTTGGAACCTTATAGCACATGCTAGCCCCCGGTATACCCGCAACGGGACTGTTGCCCCTACACGTCCAGGAATCAACTAAGTGTTATCACACGCATGTGAAGAAGGTCAGACCGGGGATCTAGACATTGCATCCATGGACCTTCCACCACACTTGGATACATATACTAGGTCCACGTGCAAGTTCCAGTGGGATTCCGGAGCTCCGGCGGTCCTTTTCCAGCGAAACCCTAGTCGGTGGGGCCCGCGGGTCTACCCCTGTAGCTTTCTTTGTACGAGGTACAGACAACACGCTTTTTTGTTGGTTTAACTTTGTTTAGGTCATATCTACATGGAAAACAAAGGTTGGGACCTTATAGCACATGCTAGCCCCCCGGTATACCCTCAGCGGGACTGTTACCCCTACACGTTTAGGAATCTACTAAGTGTTATCGCACGCGGGTCTACCCCTGTAGCTTTCTTAGTACGAGGTTCAGACAACGCTCTTTTTTGTTGGTCTAGCTTTGTTTAGGTCATATCTACATGGAAAACAAAGGTTGGGACCTTATAGCACATGCTAGCCCCTCGGTATACCCGCAGCGGGACTGTTACCCCTTCACGTGCAGGAATCTACTAAGTGTTATCGCATGCATGTGAAGAAGGTCAGACCGGGGATCTAGACATTGCATACATGGAACTTCCACCACACTTGGACACATATACTAGGTCCACGTGCAAGTTCCAGTGGGATTCCGGAGCTCCGGCGGTCCTTTTCCAGTGAAACCCTAGTCGGTGGGGCCCACGGGTCTACCCCTGTAGCTTTCTTTGTGCGAGGTTCAGACAACACGCTTTTTTGTTGGTTTAGCTTTGTTTAGGTCATATCTACATGGAAAACAAAGGTTGGGACCTTATAGCACATGCTAGCCCCCTGGTATACCCGCAGCGGGACTGTTACCCCTACACGTCCAGGAATCTACTAAGTGTTATCGCACGCAGGTCTACCCTTGTAGCTTTCTTAGTACGAGGTTCAGACAACGCGCTTTTTTGTTGGTTTAGCTTTGTTTAGGTCATATCTACATGGAAAACAAAGGTTGGGACCTTATAGCACATGCTAGCCCCCCGGTATACTCGCAGCGGGACTATTACCCCTACACGTCCTGGAATCTACTAAGTGTTATCGCACGCATGTGAAGAAGGTCAGACCAGGGATCTAGACATTGCATCCATGGACCTTCCACCACACTTGGACACATATACTAGGTCCACGTGCAAGTTCCAGTGGGATTCCGGAACTCCGGCGGTTCTTTTCCAGCGAAACCCTAGTCGGTGGGGCCCGCGGGTCTACCCCTGTAGCTTTGTTTCTACGAGGTTCAGACAACGCTCTTTTTTGTTGGTTTAGCTTTGTTTAGGTCATATCTACATGGAAAACAAAGGTTGGGACTTATAGCACATGATAGCCCCCGGTATACCCAAGCTGGACTTACCTACACGTCCAGGAATCTACTAAGTGTTATCGCACGCATGTGAAGAAGGTCAGACCGGGGATCTAGACATTGCATCCATGGACCTTCCACCACCCTTGGACACATATACTAGGTACACGTGCAAGTTCCAGTGGGATTCCGGAGCTCCGGCGGTCCTTTTCCATCGAAACCCTAGTCGGTAGGGCCCACGGGTCTACCCCTGTAGCTTTCTTTGTACGAGGTTCAGACAACGCGCTTTTTTGTTGGTTTAGATTTGTTTAGGTCATATCTACATGGAAAACAAAGGTTGGGACCTTATAGCACATGCTAGCCCCCCGGTATACCCGCAGCAGGACTGTTACCCCTACACGTCCAGGAATCTACTAAGTGTTATCGCACGAGCTTTCTTTGTACGAGTTTCAGACAACACGCTTTTTTGTTGGTTTTGCTTTGTTTAGGACATATCTACATGGAAAACAAAGGTTGGGACCTTATAGCACATGCTAGCCCCCCGGTATACCCGCAGCGGGACTGTTACCCCTACATGTCCAGGAATCTAGTAAGTGTTATCGCACGCATGTGAAGAAGCTCAGACCGGGGATCTAGACATTGCATCCATGGACCTTCCACCACACTTGGACACATATACTAGGTGCACGTGCAAGTTCCAGTGGGATTCCAGAGCTCCGGCGGTCCTTTTCCAGCGAAACCCTAGTCGGTGGGGCCCGCGGGTCTACCCCTGTAGCTTTCTTTGTACGAGGTTCAGACAACGCACTTTTTTGTTGGCTTAGCTTTGTTTAGGTCATATCTAAATGGAAAACAAAGGTTGGGACCTTATAGCACATGCTAGCCCCCCGGTATACCCTCAGCGGGACTGTTACCCCTACACGTCTAGGAATCTACTAAGTGTTATCGCACGCGGGTCTACCCCTGTAGCTTTCTTAGTACGAGGTTCAGACAACGCGCTTATTTGTTGGTTTAGCTTTTTTTAGGTCATATCTACATGGAAAACAAAGGTTGGGACCTTATAGCACATGCTAGCCCCCCCGGTATACCCGCAGCGGGACTGTTACCCCTACCCGTGCAGGAATCTACTAAGTTATATCACACGCATGTGAAGAAGGTCAGACCGGGGATCTAGCCATTGCATACATGGAGCTTCCACCACACTTGGACACATATACTAGGTCCACGTGGAAGTTCCAGTGGGATTCCAGAGCTCCGGCGGTCCTTTTCTAGTGAAACCCTAGTCGGTGGGGCCCGCGGGTCTACCCCTGTAGCTTTCTTTGTACGAGGTTCAGACAACACGCTTTTTTGTTGGTTTAGCTTTGTTTAGGTCATATCTACATGGAAAACAGAGGTTGGGACCTTATAGCACATGCTAGCCCCCCGGTATACCGCAGCGGGACTGTTACCCCTACACGTCCACGAATCTACTAAGTGTTATCGCACGCAGGTCTACCCTTGTAGATTTCTTAGTACGAGGTTCAGACAACGCGCTTTTTTGTTGGTTTAGCTTTGTTTAGGTCATATCTACATGGAAAACAAAGGTTGGGACCTTATAGCACATGCTAGCCCCCCGGTATACTCGCAGCGGGACTGTTACCCCTACACGTCCATGAATCTACTAGGTGTTATCGCACGCATGTGAAGAAGGTCAGACCAGGGATCTAGACATTGCATCCATGGACCTTCCACCACACGTTGACACATATACTAGCTCCATGTGCAAGTTCCAGTGGGATTCCGGAACTCCGGCGGTTCTTTTCCAGCGAAACCCTAGTCGGTGGAGCCCGCGGGTCTACCCCTGTAGCTTTCTTTCGACGAGGTTCAGACAACGCTCTTTTTTGTTGGTTTAGCTTTGTTTAGGTCATATCTACATGGAAAACAAAGGTTGGGACCTTATAGCACATGCTAGCCCCCGGTATACCCGCAGCAGGACTGTTACCCCTACACGTCCAGGAATCTACTAAGTGTTATCGCACGCATGTGAAGAAGGTCAGACCAGGGATCTAGAAATTGCATCCATGGACCTTCCACCACACTTGGACACATATACTAGGTCCACGTGCAAGTTCTAGTGGGATTCCGGAGCTCCGGCGGTCCTTTTCCAGCGAAACCCTAGTCGGTGGGGCCCGCGGGTCTACCCCTGTAGCTTTCTTTGTACGAGGTTCAGACAACGCGCTTTTTTGTTGGTTTAGCTTTGTTTAGGTCATATCTACATGGAAAACAAAGGTTGGGACCTTATAGCACATGCTAGCCCCGGTATACCATGGCGGGTACTACCCTACCGTCTAGGAATCTACTAAGTGTTATCGCACGCATGTCTACCCCTATAGCTTTCTTTGTACGAGTTTCAACCAACGCGCTTTTTTGTTGGTTTAGCTTTGTTTAGGTCATATCTACATGGAAAACAAAGGTTGGAACCTTATAGCACATGCTAGCCCCCCGGTATACCCGCAGCGGGACTGTTACCCCTACACGTCCAGGAATCTACTAAGTGTTATCGCACGCATGTGAAGAAGGTCAGACCGGGGATCTAGACATTGCATCCATGGACCTTACACCACACTTGGACACATATACTAGGTCCACGTGCAAGTTCCAGTGGGATTTCGGAGCTCCGGCGGTCCTTTTCCAGCGAAACCCTAGTCGGTAGGGCCCGCGGGTCTACCCCTGTAGCTTTCTTTGTACGAGGTTCAGACAACACGCTTTTTTGTTGGTTTAGCTTTGTTTAGGTCATATCTACATGGAAAACAAAGGTTGGGACCTTATAGCACATGCTAGCCCCCGGTATACCCGCAGCAGGACTGTTACCCCTACACGTTCAGGAATCTACTAAGTGTTATCGCACGCATGTCTACCCCTATAGCTTTCTTTGTACGAGGTTCAGACAACGCGCTTTTTTGTTGGTTTAGCTTTGTTTAGGTCATATCTACATGGAAAACAAAGGTTGGGACCTTATAGCACATGCTAGCCCCCCGGTATACCAAGCTGGGGCATTACCCCTACATGTCTGGGAATATACTAAGTGTTATCGCGCATGTGAAGAAGCTTCGGGCCGAGGATCTAGAAATTGCATCCATGAACCTTCCACCACACTTGGACACATATACTAGGTCCACGTGCAAGTTCTAGTGGGATTCCGGAGCTCCGGCGGTCCTTTTCGAGCGAAACCCTAGTCGGTGGGGCCCGCGGGTCTACCCCTGTAGCTTTCTTTGTACGAGGTACAGACAACGCGCTTTTTTGTTGGTTTAACTTTGTTTAGGTCATATCTACATGGAAAACAAAGGTTGGGACCTTATAGCACATGCTAGCCCCCCGGTATACCCTCAGCGGGACTGTTACCCCTACACGTTTAGGAATCTACTAAGTGTAATCGCAAGCGGGTCTACCCCTGTAGCTTTCTTAGTACGAGGTTCAGACAACGCTCTTTTTTGTTGGTCTAGCTTTGTTTAGGTCATATCTACATGGAAAACAAAGGTTGGGACCTTATAGCACATGCTAGCCCCCCGGTATACCCGCAGCAGGACTGTTACCCCTACACGTCTAGGAATCTACTAAGTGTTATCGCACGCATGTCTACCCCTATAGCTTTCTTTGTACGAGTTTCAACCAACGCGCTTTTTTGTTGGTTTAGCTTTGTTTAGGTCATATCTACATGTAAAACAAAGGTTGGAACCTTATAGCACATGCTAGCCCCCGGTATACCCGCAGCGGGACTGTTACCCCTACACGTCCAGGAATCTACTAAGTGTTATCGCACGCATTTGAAGAAGGTCAGACCGAGGATCTAGACATTGCATCCATGGACCTTACACCACACTTGGACACATATACTAGGTCCACGTGCAAGTTCCAGTGGGATTCTGGAGCTCCGGCGGTCCTTTTCCATCGAAACCCTAGTCCGTAGGGCCCGCGGGTCTACCCCTGTAGCTTTCTTTGTACGAGGTTCATACAACGCACTTTTTTGTTGGTTTAGCTTTGTTTAGGTCACAAAGGTTGGGAACTTATAGCACATGCTAGCCCCCCGGTATACCCGCAGCAGGACTGTTACCCCTACACGTTCAGGAATCTACTAAGTGTTATCGCACGCATGTCTACCCCTATAGCTTTCTTTGTACGAGGTTCAGACAACGCGCTTTTTTGTTGGTTTAGCTTTGTTTAGGTCATATCTACATGGAAAACAAAGTTTGGGACCTTATAGCACATGCTAGCCCCCCGGTATACCCGCAGCGGGACTATTACCCCTACATGTCCAGGAATCTACTAAGTGTTATCGCATGCATGTGAAGAAGGTCAGACCGGGGATCTAGACATTGCATCCATGGACCTTCCACCACACTTGGACACATATACTAGGTCCACGTGCAAGTTCTAGTGGGATTCCGGAGCTCCGGCGGTTTTTTTCGAGCGAAACCCTAATCGGTGGGGCCCGCGGGTTTACCCCTGTAGCTTTCTTTGTACGAGGTTTAGACAACGCGCTTTTTGTTGGTTTAGCTTTGTTTAGGTGATATCTACATGGAAAACAAAGGTTGGAACCTTATAGGACATGCTAGCCCCCCGGTATACCCGCAGCGGAACTGTTACCCCTACACGTCCAGGAATCTACTAAGTGTTATCGCACGCGGGTCTACCCCTGTAGCTTTCTTAGTACGAGGTTCAGACAACGCTCTTTTTTGTTGGTCTAGCTTTGTTTAGGTCATATCTACATGGAAAACAAAGGTTGGGACCTTATAGCACATGCTAGCCCCTCGGTATACCCGCAGCGGGACTGTTACCCCTACACGTGCAGGAATCTACTAATGTTATCGCACGCATGTGAAGAAGGTCAGACCGGGGATCTAGACATTGCATAAATGGAACTTCCACCACACTTGGACACATATACTAGGTCCACGTGCAAGTTCCAGTGGGATTCCGGAGCTCCGGCGGTCCTTTTCCAGTGAAACCCTAGTCGGTGGGGCCCACGGGTCTATCCCTGTAGCTTTCTTTGTACGAGGTTCAGACAACACGCTTTTTTGTTGGTTTAGCTTTGTTTAGGTCATATCTACATGGAAAACAAAGGTTGGGACCTTATAGCACATGCTAGCCCCCCCGGTATACCCGCTGCGGGACTGTTACCACTACACGTCCAGGAATCTACTAAGTGTTATCGCACGCATGTCTACCCCTGTAGCTTTCTTTGTACGAGGTTCAGACAACGCGTTTTTTGTTGGTTTAGCTTTGTTTAGGTCATATCTACATGGAAAACAAAGGTTGGGACCTTATAGCACATGCTAGCCCCCCGGTATACCCGCAGCGGGACTGTTACCCCTGCACGTCTAGGAATCAACTAAGTGTTATCGCACGCATGTGAAGAAGATTAGACCGAGGATCTAGACATTGCATCCATGGACCTTCCACCACACTTGGACACATATACTAAGTCCACGTGCAAGTTCCAGTGGGATTTCGGAGCTCCGACGGTCCTTTTCCAGCGAAACCCTAGTCGATGGGGCCCGCGGGTCTACCCCTGTAGCTTTCTTTGTACGAGGTTCAGACAACGCGTTTTTTTGTTGGTTTAGCTTTGTTGGGACCCTAGAGCACCTTCGGTTCTTTTCTAGCGAAACCTAGGAAGTGAGGGCCCCGGACTAGGGTTTCACGGGAAAATGATAGTTGTAGAGCCGGTCTATATTTTATACGAAATAAATGAAAAGGAAGAGGAACAAAATAAAATAAAATATATTAACTAGGAGCAAATATAAAATTAAATATATTAAGTAGGAGGAAATAAAAAAAGAACCGGCAAAAAATTATAGGGCTGTGCCGACGGCAATGCCGTCGGCGTAGGGCCTTTTTTTGGTTGGCCCGAACCGGCAAATTTTTTTAAGGCAATGCCGTCGGCGTAGGCCTTATTTTGGGTTGGACCAACCAGGCCCATCCCGAGCCTCTCCCCTCCACTCATTCTCTCTGCCTCTCCCCGTGCCAGATCCCCTCACCCCGCGCCACCGCCACCGTCGACCAACCCCTCACCCCGCGCCGCCATCAACCACCCCCTCACCCCGCGCCGCCGCCGTCGACCATCCCCTCCTCCGTCGACCCAAAGATCTCCCCCGTCCCACAGTCCCGCCGCCCGTCCCACAGGTGGTGCGGCATGATCGGCTCCCCTATCTCATGGTGCGCCGCCGCCGTCGACCATCCCATCATATCCCCAGACCTAGCGTCTCCTCCATCCCCTAGTTCGGTGCCGCCCCGTCCCCTGATCCGGTGCCATCCTGTCCCCTAGTCTGGAGCCGCCTCGTCCCCTAGTCCAGCACCGTCCATTCACTGGGCGCCACACGTGGCAGCTCCCCATCCTGGTCCGACCGCCTTGCTCCCCATCCCAGCTCTCGCCTCCCTACACCACCACCTCCCCTGCTCCACCTCCCCTGCACCGCCACCTCCCATGCTCCTCCTGGCTCCTCCCCTACAGGGCAGTGAGCTCCGGGTGAGGAGGAGAGGCCCCCTGCATCGCCACCTCCCCTATAGCTATGCCACCTCGCCGGAGCTCCCTGCAGCACCAACTCGCCGGACCTCCCTGCAGGTAAATCCTAGCTATTTTGTTCTCTGTTTTAGGTAGTTAAGGTAGTATTGGGTAGTTTAGATAAATAGGTTAACTTATTTGTGTTTGCAATTTGCATACTTTGAGGTGGATACTAGGCCCCATCGGAGAGGTTGCCATCCCGGAGGTCGTCACCGCCCCGCAAATCAGATCCTGACTCCGTTCTAGAGGTTACCGTCGGAGAGGTCGTCGTTCTGCTACTCGACCTTCCTCGACTATTCGCTCAAGCTTCAATGGTATAAATCTTGCACCCATCTTGTAATGTACCTAGGTTTTTTTTGTGTCTAGATCACCGAGTCAGTCGCGAAACCTAGGCGTCTCCCGTTCGAAAGGGTTACACGAATAAATATGCATTCGATCGCATATTTAAAACTGTAACTCTTTTGGATTGTCCATGTTTTTTGGACAGCCGGAGAATGTGTAGATTGGATATGTTCTCCATGGTATACCCTAAACTGAGGCAGGATTTCGGCGGCACCCCCATGTTGTTCTCCGGATGCACATTCCTCTCGACATTTTTGCTGAGACATGTATCAGGAGAACATCGGGGAGGTGCTGCCGAAATTTTGTCTCGGTTCGGGGTAGACCATGGAGAACCTATCCAATCTACACATCTTCGTGTGGGATTAGGACATATCTTTTCCTATTAGACATGTAGGTGTATGCATGGAATAACAACGCAAGATTTGTGTATTTAGTTTGATGTCATTAATTAAAATGAAATGTTATATTTGTATTGTGGCTCCCGATGAATAGAGGATGGCTGGTAATGGTTGGATGTACAGTGGCGATACTAATGCGCTTGAAAGAACAGAGGAGTGGGTATGGAAGACCAATTTTCTAGTGAAGGAGTTAGCGCGTGCTTCAAAGGTAGTTCGTGCAAGGCGTCCTTGTGCTCATTGCATGAGGCTTCGTCGTTAGACAAAGGATGATATAAGTAAACACCTATGGCAGTATGGGTATATGCTTGACTACGAGCCTTCGGTCGACTTTTCTCAGTACGAATGTGATGGAGCTGAGGTGATGCCACAGCGGATTGATGGCATTGAGGATGATGGGATTAAAAACTTGCTAGAGGATCTCCGTGATGCCGACATGCCAGATTCGCCACCTCCACAGGAGGAACCGCCAGAACCGGAGGAACCAGAGGAACCAGGTCAACCAGAGGAACCGGAGGCAACCGCGAAGGTCTTCTTTGATATGATGGCCTCGGCTAAGAGGCCTCTATATCTGGGTGTGAAAGTGTCTCAGCTCGATGCCATCTCGCAAATACTAGCCGACAAGTCCCAGTATGCCACCACCCGAGCAAGCTTTGAACGTAATTTGTTTACATATGGTAACATGTTGCCCGAAGGGCATTGTATACCTAAAAGCATGTATGAATGCCGGAAAATGATGAAAGCGCTCACCATGGATTATGTAAAGATAGATTGTTGTCCAGCAGGCTGCCTTTTGTTTTGGAAACAGTTTGAGGATGACAAGTACTGCAACAAGTGTGGGGCCTCTAGGTATCATGAGAGAAAGGGACGTGATGGTCAGATGACACAACCAAATGTCGCCGTGAAGATTCTTCATTATCTCCCATTCATAAAAAGAATCCAGCGGCTTTACATGACCGAGGAGTCTGCCACACAGATGAAGTGGCACAAGATAGGGAAGAGATGCCATGACGAGCACAGACATGAAATGATGGGACATACATCTGATGGTAAGGCATGGAAGAACTTCGATGCAAAACACGAGACATTTGCAAGTGAGGCTCGGAATGTCAGAATTGCGATAGCAACCAATGGATTCAATCCATATGGTATGTTGATCGCCTCTTACAGCTGTTGGCCCGTGTTTGTTATTCCGCTCAATCTCCCTCCCGGAGTTCTAATGCAGAGGAATACCATATTCCTATCGCTTGTCATTCCAGGGCCTGAATACCCGGGGAAGAATTTGAGTGTCTACATGCAACCGCTTATTGATGATTTGAACCACTCTTGGCACCACGGGACATTGACATATGACCAAGCATCTAAGACAAACTTCCTCATGAGAGTTTGGTACCAGTATTCCATGCACGACATGCTCGGCTACGGCCTATTTTGCGGATGGTGTACATCCGGTAAGTGGCCTTGCCCAGTTTGCATGCTCAAACTTGAGTTCTTTTGGCTAACCGCGGGTGGCAAGTATGTCGCCTTTGACAAACATCGACCTTTCCTCAAAAGAGGGCACCGATTCAGACAAGACAAAAAGAACTTCATGAAGGGCATAGTTGTGAATGAAGAAAAAGCAATACCAATGTTTGATGGTGCAGCTGTTAAGGCCGAGCTACTTGCTCTTAAGCGTACTGAGATTCCTAGCCCACAATTTGAGGGATATGGTAAAACGCACAACTGGACTCACGAGGCAGCCATAACGAAGCTCGAGTATTACAAGGACCTCGAACTTCCCCATAACATCAATGTGATGCACACTGAAAAGAATGTAGGAGAGTCCCTCTTTCACACAATTTGCAACATTCCTGGGAAGTCAAAGGATAATGTCAAGGCTAGGGTCGATGTTGAGAAGCTATGTGATAGGAAGAAACAACACATGCAGCCTCATGACCGCAATCGAAGAAATTGGTTCAAGCCGCATACCATCTTCTGCCTTGATAGTGACCAAAAGAAGGAGGCATTCAGGTGGCTCAAATAAGTCGTGATGTTCCCTGATGGTTATTGTTCAAATATTAGTAAGGGAGTCAATCTTGCGACGGGAAAAGTCACCGGGCTAAAGAGTCATGACTATCATATATGGATTGAGCGGCTGATGCCAGTGATGGTTCAAGGGTATCTCCCTAATCATGTATGGCGAGTGATCGCGGAGTTGAGCCATTTGTTTCGCACTCTTTGTACTAAGCAGGTATCTCCCGAGTTGATTGAGAGGCTGCAGGAACTAGTGCCAGAGTTGCTATGCAAGTTGGAGATGATCTTTCCGCCAGGCTTTTTTACTCTGATGGCACATCTCATTGTGCACCTCGCGAACGAGGTACTCTTGGGTGGACCAGTGCAGTTTCGTTGGTAGTTATGTATTGAGAGAGAGTTTAAGTATATTCGGATCAAATGTGGAAACAAAAGTAAGATTGAAGCATGCATAGCTGAGGCAACTCTGATCGCGGAGATAGCAGACATCACTACAAAGTACTATGCCGATGATGTTCCCACTCTGCATAACCCGATCACTCGGTACAATGTCGACGAGTTGGAGGAAGACCCCAAGATCCCACTCTTTCAATCTCCCGGTGGCAAGTCCGGTGCTGGAAAAGAGTACTTATTGAAGCCGAACGAAAAGGACGGCATAATGTTCTATGTGCTCATGAACATGAAGCATGAACTTATCAATTTCATGAGGTAAACTGATGAACAAATTACTTATTCCAATTAGTAACTCGGTTTCGGTTTAACACGCATTTTCTCCCTTTAGCCAATTCAAGGATGAACAAGGGTCGGAAATGAGGGATCCCAGTGTCGCGGAGCTGGACACTCTTCTAAAAGATGGTGCCCCAGGAAAGAAAAAATTTGTGGCTTGGTTCAGGGCCAAAGTAATTTCTAACCTGTCCCTCTTTCCTTGCAGTCCGTGACTTGTCCCTGTTATTACACATATCCCTCTTACCTTGCAATCCGTGACATGCAGGGAGCTGATCGCAACATTGAGATGACGAATGAGATTCGATGTGTTTCATAGGGTTGTAGCCATAGAGTCATGAGGTATCAGAAGTACGATGTTAATGGGTACCGCTTCCATACAGAGTTTTACCAGAACAATCGGCCTAATGCAAAAACTATAAATACCGGGGTCTTCACCGGAGGAACCGATGAAGTTGATTACTATGGGATATTAGAGGACGTATCTGGTGACGTTGAGACAAACATAAAACTCAAGCTCGTTGTGTTCAAATGCCGCTGGTTCGACCCCATCGATGGACAAAGAAGTACCCCTTCCATTGGGTTAGTTGAAGTTAGGCCTTCAACCACCTATAGCGGAGCCGATGTGTATATAGTGGCTCACCAAGCCAAGCAAGTTTATTATTTGCCCTAGCCATGCAAGAAAGAGGAACTCCAGGGTTGGGAAGTCGTCTTCCAAGTATCGCCACATGGTAAGCTACCCAGGCCCAACGTCGACGATTACGTCAACATTAACCCTATAACATACGAGGGAGTTTTCTATGAAGAGGAAGAGAACTTCGGGGGTTTTGACATACAAGTGGGTCATGAGGGCCTCGAGAACGATGCACAAACTCGTGGTGAGATAGTGGTGGATTTAAAGGACGTTGATATGCTCACCAAGTTTCATGAGGCGAATTTCAGCAATGATGAGCCTCCACCGTGCGACCAGCCTTACTACTCACGTGATAGTGATACTGATAGTGAAAATGAGAACAACCAAGTACTTTATGATAGTGATGACTAGAGGTGAGGGTATTTTATGTCTTTATGCTTAGTATTTATTTCTCAACATGCTTCTTAATTTCATTATGTCATAATTTATACTTAATTGTTTACTCTTTCTCAATGCAGGTGATTGAACAATGCCTCGGGGGAGCAAGGAATCAACAGCCTCCCTTCTCAAGTTGATGAACCAAGAGAAGATTACCCAAAGGGGAAGGGTACATCGTCCCAACCCGTGCTACCCGAGAGCCGAGGACCCACCTCCCTCACAGGGAGAACTTCCCCCGACAGGAGGACGAGGACGAGCACGAGGAGGTGCAGCACGAGGACGAGGAGGTGTAGCCTCGAGTACATACTCATCTCCCCCATTGTTTATGAATTACGTCTATATTTTTTATGTCTTCATGCTAAATTGTTTACCCTTTCTTAATGCAGGTGCAAGACTCGATTCAGAGGATCCAGACTCGTCTCCCTCGCGGCGTGTTGCTCGTTTGTCTGACTTACCCTCCACTTCTGGCACCATGGCTTCATAGTCAGATTCGGATGAGGAGTTGGAGGGGATGTCGGATGAGGAGGCGGAGGGTGAGGCGCCGCCGGAGGGTGAGGCACCGCCGAAGAAGTTGCCGACTCATGGGGAGGCGCATGTCCCTACAAAGGAGCCTCGCCCGGAAGAGAGACCTACGATTAAGCCCTATGGCAAATAGTAAGTGACTTTACTAATTTGATCACTATCGTTCTTTTTTTCACCATCATGCTAACTTATGCTTTTGGTCATAACAATTTGGCATGTACTAATGTTTGTTTATTGTGCAGCAATTGGACACATCCTAAGGGGGTCCGCCACCCTAATAGCTTGCTTGGATCTTTGATTAGGAAGTATTGCCCGGGCTTGTACACTACAGTCCCCAACGGCCAGAGGAAGCTAGCTTAGTTTTGGGTGGACTATGAGGCCTCCATCGATTGCCCGGGCTTCGCGAGTGCTGCTGATGCTGTGATTAGCGGCTTTTGGGTAAGGCATACTTTTGCTCACCACCATGCTAACTCATGACTTTCATAATTATTTTGCCCACCATCGTGCTAACTCATGACTTTTGGGTTGCATGATTGAAGGTCTTCTATCAGGTGAGACCTGAGCATCAGGTGGCGGCGGAGAAGACTTTGCTTGCAGATTGTCGGAAGTTGACAACGCATCAATGGTACAACACCAAGAATACGTTGATCAATCACTTCCAAGCTGAGCACGACCTTAAGATACAGAAGGATGAGATTGCCAAGGGTCAGAAGCCAAAAATGACGGTGGCTGATTTCATGACGGTAAGTAGATTATCAATGAGAAGTTCCATAGATGCTTAGTTCCCATTGCATTATCTGTTCTTCAAATAAGTGTTGTGGTTTCAGGTTATGCCAATGTGGTGTGAATACAAAGAAGACGCTTTTGAGGTGTTGGCTAGTAGGTGGATCGGGGAAGACCCTGACTTCAAGGTCATGAGCAAGCAGAACAAGAAAAACCGCGGCAGTATGAGAACACACAGCGGGGGAAGCCACAACCATGGTCTCATCAAGAAGCACTTGGTATATACATACATGGAACAACCTGCATTTATTTCCTATCATGTTATTAGTTGACACACATAATTAATATTTCTTTGGCGATGCAGGTGGAGACGGAGGGGGAGGTTGATAGCCCTATTACCGACCTAGTCGTGTGGGAGAAGATGAAGACGAAGAAGCCCGACCTACAGCAGCCTCAACCCTAGCTTGCCCAGTACTACGACAACGCCAAGGAGAAGCTCAACATCTACTGCGAGAAGCTCAAGGGTTTGCATCCGGAGGTGGATGAGCCCATGCACATTGAGGTCGATGAGACTGCATTGATCATGGCGAGCCATGGCAAGCCGCATGGCCATTTCAACATTCTTGATGCGGTGGTCCAACCTACCATGACCCTCACACAAGTCAAGGCTACCCTCACCCCCGATCACCCCTCTATCGTGCCTCGTCCTCGGCCTACTACCTCCACCGTCGATGTAAGTGTTTCTCATTTTCACCGTCTTTCCGCAATTTGATCCTAAATGGCTAAGCTGACGACATTCTTTATTTTTGAAATTGTAGCATGATTTCCAGGATGCCTACAAGGCCATCCAGGCAAATTATAACAGGGAGTATGATGCATGGCTTGAGCTAAGAGCAGAGTGCGATGCGTACTCTAGGAAAGTGACGGCTGTAAGTTTTAACCTTTACTTTTGCAAATGATGACAAGTCCCACTTTCTCTACTTTGAGCATTTGTTTCTGCAACAACTGACATATAACTATCATGTAGGCGATGAATCACTACTTTACCACTGGACAGCGGGTTCCAGTAGAAGGTGATCAGCCACCTGATCCTGGGATGCCGCCTCGCTGCATATCGATGGAAGATTTCGCTGCCAAATACTACGGAGGGACCTCGATAAGTTCTTTGACAAACCACTTGTTACAGCTTTCATATGCCTCGCAAGTTGCTAAGTTTTGCTCAAACATGTAGGGCACGGGATGCTCCGGGACTGCACCCTTTGGTCGTGCCTCGATCTCGCCTAGTCCGCCACGCAATGACGCACAACTTCGTCTCATGGCGCCCGGTGGTTCAGCTAGTGGTTCTACTTCCCCGATGGCCCGACGTGCGTCTCCTGAGCTCGGGACGGGAAGCCTCGGGCTCCTTGACACACCGACACATACACCGAGTTCGAGACCATGATCATGGACATGGTTAGAGCTAGAGCTAGATCTTGATCTTGTGTATGCACTTGTGATGATGTTGTTTGGATAACGAATATGTTTTGTGGATGATTGTGTTGTTGTTTGGATAATGATAGATATTGCAATGTCATGTTGATTGTTTCAATATTTTATTTGTGAATTTTGAAATTATTTTGCTGGTGCTAAAATGGATCTAAAAATGAAAATAATCAGGAGCTATGCCGACGGCCTTGCTGCCACCCAGGCCGGCCAGCCTATTATGTGCCATATGGCACAGGCTGTGCCGACGGCCAGGCCGTCGACACAGGCCCATCTGCTACGCCGAGCGCCCTAGGCTGGGCCTGTGCCGACGGCCAGACTGTCGGCGTAGGCGGACACGCGGCGGGCTCTGGCTACGTCCTGGGCGGGACCTGTGCCGATGGCCCGGCCGTTTCCTGACAAGGTGGGTCCTGCTGCAGAAATTGTGCCGAGAGGGTTCTCCTACGCCGACGGTAATTTCGCTACGCCGACCAGCTGCTACGCCGAGGGGGCTACTCCGACGGCCACCGTCGGCACAGCCTGTGCCGACGGCTATATTGGGCTGTGCCGACGGCAGCCGGCCGTCGGCGCCTCCACCGTTTCCTGTAGTGCACGTGGGCTACATTAAAAAAAACAGATATCAAATTAGTGTATACATGCAGGCTGCTAACAAATTGGCCAAATAGGGAACACATTGCGGGCCTAAAATAGCCAGACATGGTCCAGACTCAGCTCCACTACAGAAAACTTTGGACCAAGACTGAGAAATAGTTCCTAATAAAAAAACGTATGTGGATCGGGATTGCTATTACAAATATTGGAGTTTTTGTTTTTCTTTCCTTGGAAAAGGAATTTATAGAGGCCGGCCGGCCGGCTCCGGCTCCCGCTGGTTAAAACAAAGATGTTGCAACACACAAGAACGTCCAGTAGTGCTTGGCATATTCTCTACATATGGTTGCGCATCTCTTATCCGGAGAGTGCAAATGGAGGCGAGCTACATACAGCTTCGTATTTTAAAAAACGAAAATCATATTCACAAGTTTGAAAAAACAACTGTATATAGCCAATGATATATACTACAAGAGTGCCAAATCTCCGTGTGAAATATTTTATATTCTAGGCTACACAAAAATGACAAAAGCGAGGATTTAAATATAGTGAACGATGCACATTTTGAAAACACTATAACATGTCAGACTTTGTCATTTTTTGTGGCCCAAAATGGAGAATAAATTAAACTAATATTTTGCACACTTATAAAATATATTATTGGAGCCTACCCAACTTGATTGGGACAAAAGACTTGGTTGTTGTTGTTGATAAAATATATCATTAGATGCACACAGATGCTTTTTCATAATTTTTTAACACTTTTAAATTAGATTTCTGTTTAAGAAAATAAAAGGCTCCATGTTGTCGGAGATAAGTGGGCTTAGGACATAACCCCCGGCATAGTCTCACATCCTCTTTCAGCCCACGATGATGATGGCCTCGCGCAGGGCGGGGGTCGCTGTCTGGTGCCGTGGTGGCGTCGGCGGCAGGACCGGCAAAGTTTATGCGGATCTTAACCGTGAAGATTGTTCAGAGGTTCGATGGAGGCGACGGCTTCTGTGGCGTCACACAGGTGCTCGCTAAGAGTCGGCTAATCCGGATATACGCTCTCGTCTCGCCTAGAGGGCGCCTCGGGGTATGCGATTGTTCCCGGTCCTTAGTTGGTGGAGTGTCTTTGTTGTCTTTCCGGACACAGAGCGGCCCCGTTGACACGATTTTACTCCATTGTCGAGTGTGTAAGTGTTGTGTGGTGGCTTCGGTTTGGTGATGTATATGCTTTGTTGTTCCTTTGTTGATTGATCTTTAATAAACCAATAAAGGCCGTATGCATCTTTTCAATGCAGAGGACGGGGTCGCATCCTTCATTTCGAAAAAATTCCACGATGTGAAGGCGCTCATCTAGAAGCTCCAACCAATCTACACATGTCGTGCTACATCAAGACTTCTATGAAGACTCTCGCAACCAAGGATTATTGAAGGAAGGTTACAAGATCAACTTAACATACAACACATCCAAGACTTAACGTGCTACATGGAGACACCTACCACCTACGCCTATATATATATCTGAAGATCATTCATCTACACCCAAGTCATTCACTGACGCTTAGTATAGGCCCTAGTCGACATAGTCTCCATCCATAAACCCTAGATACATATAATCTCGTCGGATGCATCTATAAAGCTGATGAGATCCATCTTTTTGTAATAATCTTATACGATCGTGTGATCACATCATGAATCAAGTCTAAGAGCTCTTCATCGTCTATTGCATTGTAGTCTTTGATCGAAACCTGTTGGCCTCGAGCTCCCACCAAATAAATAAACACTCATCCTACTTTGGGATTGTGATTGCCGAGGGACCTGAAAATCATTCTTCGTTAGTTGGCACGCCAGGAAGGGGTACACGCATCATGCAGAATGGATGTAGAACAACTCGTTTGCTCATGACACCAAACTCAGGTCGGGACGCGGAAAACTCAAGCCTAATTAAAGGGGAGCAAGGAAGCTGGGCTAGAAGCGACGCCTCCCGAGGAGCATACTTCATCAACTGCCTTTGCTATGCATGAAGGCTACTTCGACTCCATCGAGGATACCTTCGGGATCGACTATCGTTGGCTGTTTAAAGTGTATCCCACGACCTGTGGGGGCTTGTTACTCCAACAAGGGCTCCCCTGCGCCTGACAAGATTGACACCCTCGGACATGTCGACCGTTCCGATGGGGATAATCTGCAAAGAGGTGGCTTCCTGATCACTATAGGATACGCCTAAGACCCGGCGCAAGCCGGATTCACAGATAGGTACCACATATAAAAAAGAGTTAAACAGAGGGCAAGTTAGCCGGACATAACTGCAGAGAACGTGAGTTGTGTCTTGGGGTATAGACATAATGAGTTCGTGAAAGCTGCTAGCTGGTATTTTTCCAATAGGCCAAATATAAGTAATACAACTATAATTTTGATGAGAATTAGGAGAGACAGTAGTAATACACCCTTTTCTGAGTACCAAAGGAATACATGAATAACCCCTTGCTAAGAGATGATCGTAATAAACCGTTACGACTGTCTCTCCTTTGTCGTATTAAGAGGTCTTTTCACGAACAGTATTAAGAGGTCTTTTATCGGGATATTTCACCACCCCTTAAACTAAGAGAGACTGCTTTACTCTAAAAGCATACCCACATATACGAAAACGTTGGGTCAAAAAACATATTTAATCTTACCCGCCAAAAAAAAATCTTTAATCAACTAGACATATGTCATGTCTCTAGTACATGACTCAAGAGTCTGGAAATCTTTGTCTTAACACTACTGTTCCACTGATAAGACCTATCTCCAACTTTTTTAGACTCATGATTTTCGCCACGCAAAATGCCCTCTTAGCATTTTGGTCCTATTGCTTATGAACACACTACACAATGTACGTACTCTTATGGTACAGATGAGTACTCACCCCGATGAACGAAACACTCGCGCTCTCAAGATGTGTTGGCTCAGTCTTTATGATGTGCATATGTGCCCCCGTCGACACCTCACACCGGTGCACTTCGGATTGATCGACGCTCAAAGATCAACTTGGTAATTGATCTGTGTTCCGAGCGGATGTTCAGAATGCTTTTTTGGATGATGCCCTCTACTCTCACTAGCTATTACTAGAGGATGTTCTCTTCGACAGCTGGATATTCAGAATGCTTTTTTTCATGGTGTCCTGAAAGAAGAGGTATATATGCTATAGCCACCTGGCTTTGTTGATCCCACTCGTCCTCATCATCTGTGTCACCTAGTCAAGGCACACTATGGTCTGAAGTAGGCTCCTTGTGTGTGTGGCATGCACGTCTTGTTGCATCTCTGCATGCTCATGGCTTTGTTCCTTTGACGGCTAACACATCACTATTTCTTCTTCAGCGTCCTACAGTTACTATGTACCTGCTAGTGGGGCCTAGTGTACATTGATGGTATTATCCTCGTCAGCTCGTCTAAGCCTGTTGCGGATCGTCTGCTTTCTGTGTTGAGTGGTGATTTTGCTGTCAAGGATCTTGGGAAGCTGTATTTTTCCTTGGACTGGAGGTCTCTCACTCTAATGCTGGTTTGACTCTTACTCATCACAAGTATTCTCTAGAACGGCTTTGGCGTGCTGGTATGCTATAGTGCAAGACTGCCACCACTCCTATGTCTGCCATTGATCGTCTGTCTACTCTTGATGGTGCTCTTCTTTTTTTTTTTGACCCAAGAACTGTGAGGCAAAAGACCCACAGCATGTGATATTAAAACAAAAAGAGAAACAAGTATGTACAAAAAAATTACAAACTCCTCAGGGAGTAAAGAGAAGAAAACCTACCCAAAAAGAAAATTACAACAAATCGTTGATCCAGTTAGCTAGACTATCTCTATGCTTTTTCTTAATCCTATACTTTAGTAAAGTTATGTCATGTATGAAATTACCCCTCCACCTCGCAAAGGTGGGCCTCTCATGTTGGAAGATTTTCCCATTACGCTGCTTCCAAATATGCCAGCAGGCCAAGATCATCACCTCCATGAAAAAAGGTTTAGCAAACTCCCTGTGTGCCTCTTCCATTATGGTCTGGATGTCATACCCCATTGTCCAATTAATCTGAAGGTAGTTCCATACACGACAGCTAAAATTGCATGAGAAGAACAAATGTATTCTATCTTCATGGGAACTAGTTGGGCATAGCACACAATGAGTATCATCATTGTCAACTTTCCAATGTCTCCGCGCGATCAAGTCCCTAGTGTTCAAACGATCATTGAGTAGAAGCCATGCAAACATTTTGGTCTTCAACACACATGCAGATTTCTAGACCCACTTAAACACTGGTGGCACCACAAGATGGCTGTGCAACAAATTATAGTATTTACCTGCCGAGAACGAATCGCCCCATGAATAATTCCATTCATCATATCCCAAAGACAAAGGGGAATCAGACACGCCTTGTTGCAAAACACAGAACTCCTCATAAGCCTGAGCGGATAGAGGCCTGTAAAACAAAGTATGAAACTCTGGCGTCTGATACACATCAGCAGCCACCATATCCGTGTCCAGAACAAAGGAAAACAGCCTGGGAAATCTTGAAGACAAAGGAATATTTGAGCCCAAAAATTCCCAGTTATCTGTCTAGAATAAGAAGGTGTCCCCCCTCCCAGGTTTGATCGCAGCCACTTTTTTGAAGTCATCATTTAACTTGAGAATACTCCTCCACCAAAAAGAACCACATGACTGCTCCTTGTGAGGTACCTTATCAGAATAATATGTGTGCCAAATTAGCTGTACCCATGGTACCTGAGCGTTGTTATAGAATTTATCAAGATGTTTCATCAAAAGAGACTCATTTTTTTTCTGAAAATTCACTATACCGAGAACACCATTCTCCTTTGGCTTACAAACCATCTCCCAAGCCGCAAGGGAGGGTTTTGGTTGATCCTTATCCCTCCAAAGACAGTGCCTAAGCACCCTGTCAAGCTGCTGAATCACACCTTGCTGCAACCCCAATGACAGCAGGAAATGCAAGGGCATTGAGCTCAGAGCAGACGCGATTAATTGAAGTCTGGCCCCTTGAGACAAGAAAATCGAAGTTGCAGTAAGCCTCCTTTCCAGCCTATTGACCAAGGGCAACATATCCTGAATAGAAGGTTTAGTCGTTCCCATAGGCAAACCCAGATAAGGGAAAGGTAGATTGCCGACTTGGCAGCACAGCACCTCAGCAAGGCCAGAGACCTCTTCCTCACTAACATTTAAAGGGATAATCATAGATTTCTAAAAATTAACCTTGAGTCCAGTGGACATACCAAAATTTTCTAGAATATCTTTAAGAGCCAAGAGCTGATTCATTTCAGCCGAAACCAGCATAATGGTGTCATCAGCATATTGGACCACAGGAAATTCTGGATCATTTGTGACAATAGGGAGCTTCAAAATCTGTTGCTGCAAAGCATCATTAATCACCGCTTGCAGTAAATCTCCACCGACTACATACAACAATGGTGACAGAGGGTCCCCTTGCCTCACCCCCTCCTGCAAACAAACTGCTTACCTGGAACGCCATTTAACAACACTAATGAGGTCCCAGAGGAGAGCACTTCCCTCATCTAACCAACCCAACGTTGATCAAACCCCTTATGCTCAAGAATTTGCAGAATTGCCTCATGCTCAATGGTATCAAATGCCTTAGCAAAATCCAGTTTGATTATGAGGATAGGCTTCTTAGAATTTTGACACTGATAGATATACTCATAGGTCCAGGCCAAGCAATCCTGAATGGTTCTTGACTTAATGAACCCATACTGATTCTTGTGAACGTACCGAGTGATATGTTCCTGGAATCTGTTAGCAGCCAGCTTCGTCAAGAATTTGAGTCACATATTAGTAAGAGAAATAGGGCGGTAGTCATTAACACTCTCCGGAGATCCCTTTTTAGGCACAAGTGTAATAAAGGAAGTGTTAAGATTCTGCAAACTGACTTTCTTCATATGGAAATCATTAGCCAGGGTATAAAATTCATTCTGTATTATGGGCCAACATTTCTTCAAGAATAACCCATTGAAACCATCTGGCCCAGGGGCCTTATCCCTAGGCATAGCCTTAACAATATCATCCTTCTCCTTTTTCTCAAAAGGTCTAGATAAACCCTCCACGCCATCCACTTTGCTTAAAATTCTCTGGAGGTCAAGTTGCATATTAATCCCTTTAGTTGTACCCATCCACAATATTGTTGGTGGTCCATAATATCATGTACCACAATATTGTTGGTGGTCTGCGGTACCTAACTATCATCCGGCTTGACATTTCTTATGCAGTAAACCGTGTCTGCCAGTATCTCCACGCTCCTCGAGATTCTCATTGGCCGGCTGTTAAGCGTGTCCTACGCTATATTCGGTTAACTGCTTCGTATGGGTTGCATCTGCAACCGGCACCGTCAGGAGTCCTATTTGTGTTCTCTGATGCGGATTGGGCTGGTAGTCCGGATGACCGGCGATCAACGTGGGATATGCAGTGTTTCTTGGTCCCAATTTGATCGCCTGGAGTGCTCATAAACAAGCGATAGTGTCCCGCAGTAGCACTGAAGTTGAGTACAAAGGGTATCTCACAGCTGAGCTTATTTGGATCCGGTCTTTTCTTAGAGAGTTGGGGATCTCACAGGATCAACCTCCAGTTCTTTGGTGTGATAACCTAGGTGCTACATACATTTTCTTAAATCCGGCATTTCATGTCCGAATGAAACACATCGTTGACTATCACTTTGTCAGGGAACGTGGTGCACATAAGCTACTACACATCAAGTTTACCTTTTCTAAGGATCAACTTCCTGACATATTCAAGCCACTACCTCTACCACAGTTTGAGGGTTGTCGGCACAATCTTAATCTTCTGAATTATTCAAAGCACGGTTAAGATTGAGGGAGGATGTTAGATTTCGTATATAGTAGTTTTTGTACATGTATTGTATTCCCTCTGTATTTGTAACCGTACACACGATGATGTACCCATATATATTGTAGAGCCGATCCTGTTGGAGTCGTGCAACCCAAACCCTAAATCACTTTTGTCTAATACGCAAACAGACCAAAATGTATCGATTTGGTGTCCGCTTTGCATCGGCCTGTTCAAAATGGCCTTAGAACTCTTCGGCGGTGGTCGGTGCTACCATTTCCACACAATATGACTCTTCTTTTCCTTTGAACTATAGCTAAAAGCTTGGTTGGTGGAACTACCATATATATATATAGCCTGATATAGAAGTAAAAAGTATAGAACAACCCCTTGCACGGCATAGATCCTTAATCATCGGGCATATCCATCTCTACATCGTACGGACGTACGTGCATATAGATCGGCACATGCATGCTATGCTGGGCCAGTACATAGCTGCACCGCCCAAATTATTTACTTGGAGATCCTGTCCGCTCGTACGCCGATCTTGCTTTATCAATTTATCCATCGTGAGTCGTGACGAGTGAATACCGGTTGCGACATTCCAAGACGAAAAGTATACACTTATACTACTTTCGCTAAACATAGTTTGCAGACTTGCAGTTGACTACTTCATCCGATTTCAAAATATAAATATTTTAGCTTTGTGAAAGTGATGTGTTTAGATATACTTTGGCGTGTAGATTCAGAGTGTACATGAGTGAAACTACGCACTAAAATGTTTAGATATATATACTCCTTTTATAAAAGCTAAAACAGTTATATCGTGAAACGGAGGGAGTACATCCTAGTATATATATTTCGTATTATGTAGAATAAAATGTCGGAACTTGTGAGGTGCAACTACTCGATCGGAGTCCAAGCTAAGCCGCGTTATCCGCGTTGTCCGTGGTCCATACATCATGGTATGCATGCTATCTCGACCGTCCGTCCTTTGACACTGTGTAGACGGTGGACCGCGACCGACCATGCATGCATGCACGCACGCACGCGACCGACCTTGTGCTTGCATTTGCCAGCAGCTACGGCAGGCCCGGCTACACTGTTGGAAATAGCTTTATTATTAGATCATGCAAGATCACATTGATCAGCACCCGTGCTGCACGCGCCGTAAATACTGAACTATAAATGAGCTGTACAACCATTAGTTTAAGCTTGCAACACAAAGCATCCATACCATGCTGCACGCACCAATCGAGCGAACAATCCTCCCTTCCTTTAGAGACATCCCCCTCTTTCTCTCCTCGCAGCACCTCCCGCCTACTCCCCTTCTCATGCCACCATTGTCATCCACGACACCATCTTAGCTCTCCATTTGTTGGAGATTCGTGCTATTATTTTTACAGAACAACCCTCCCAGCACCGGGGCCGGTTCTATATTTTTCAGGGCCCTTAGGCGAAGTCGACAAAAGGACCTCTAATGACAATATATATATATGTACGTATAACTAGATACATGGACGATATATGTGCCAATTTCACTTTTTTTGTTGAAAAAAACTTATTTAAAGCACCTCTTTGTAAATCAATAAACTGATTCTCTTTCTTTCTTTTCTTCTTTTTCGCATCACCCGACAATTGCTTTCCCATCGTAACACTTATCATATATTAATGTGAAAGAATTTACATCAAATTGGAATATTAAAAATTATAATCCTAATTGAGGGATTAATTAGAAGTATTAGACGAGGGATTAATAAGAAGGGATTAAGCCATTAAGACGTAAACTTACAGAGGGCAGGGCCGCACGGGCGCAACTGCGCAGGGCGTGTCCAAGAGAGCAGCAGGGCCTAGAGCAGCTGAGACGGCGACCTGGCGTCTTGGCGAGCGCATGGCCCGGCCAAATTCAGTTTCACGACGACCTTGCGTCTTGGCGAGCTGAGACGGAGAAAGACAGAGAGTTCGGTAGTTCACGAGACCGAGACGGCGATGTTTCAGTTTCACGATCGATCGGAAATTCGGGATCGATCTCCTCACGGCTTGCGCTCGCGAAGTCGCGACCAAGGCACCAGGCGTCTAGGCCTGCTCGGCTGCCTCTCCCCCGGCCTTGGCATGTTTGGCTGTTCAGCGCATGCCCATAAAAATATTGCCCACCCCAGCCGGGGTCCTTGGCCGTCACACAACCCTCCATGGGCTAGAGCCGGGCCTTCCCACCACACTTTTCTAGTCCACTGTTGATTTGCTTATTAGTCCCTAGTGTTTTTAGATTTTATACATATTTCGTCGTTGTTTGTCTGTCCACCTGTTACACAAAGAAAATATTATTTATTTTATTTAATTAGACAAATTTAATTACCCAGTTTTATGTTCATACATGTTTCATATCCTTCATATTCATACATGTTTCTGCAAGGATACAAATAATGAATCTTCTATGTATACATCCAGTTTGTCATACAACCACCTTTTCCTCAAATTTCCTCAAATATATCTTTATTTGAGGAAATTTGCTCAGTTTTAACCAATTCCAATCCAGACTCATAGGAGAAACACATGATTCATACAAGTTTCTATTAAAAAATTTGCATACAAAGATATATAGAAGATTCACACAAGAATCATACATAATTTAAAGAATAATTCAAGAATTAACAATACTTTATACTCAATTCACACAAGTTTTGTACGATGTATAGCTTAACAAGATTTATGCACGTTCCAATGTAGAATCAGTACATGAAAGATCCATATAAATTTTATATGCAAGTTTGTAGACCTAGATAGAAATCTATAGAATATTAATAAAGATACATACAAGACGGCGCTCATGATTCAAAACATGAACACATGAACTGGATCTAAAAATGCAATACCATGAACACATGAACTCGCACACGCAACTTGGTTTAAAACTGGATTTGAAAATATAGTATGGATTAGGATGTTGCCCACAAGATCCAAGAACGTTTGAGCATGGAAAAAAATAAGAAGAAAATATACGATTTTTATCTGCAGTACATCACGAACTAGTAAAAGAAAATATACTTGTTTCAGTAGATTATTACACGTTTCAAAGATTCATACAAGAAATCCAACAAAACTTCAAAGATTCATAAAAGTTTCAGTAGATTATTACACGTTTCATACAAGAAACATAAAGAAAAAGGAAAAAAATCATTCACGTTTCATACACCTGCCAAAATCCAAGCATGGAGGAAAAAATAAAGAAAAAGAAGGGCCCCCGGATCCGGCCACTCCTAGCAAGATCCAGCAAAAAAATTCAACGAACTAGATCCAATTATAAAGAAAAAATGAAGAAAAAGGGGGGCTCCCGGATCCGGCCATTCCTAGCCAAGAACAGGTCCGCGCGTGCAGGCGATGGCCGCCGCGCGTGGAGGGGTGGGGACGGTCTCCACGCGTGGAGGGGACAGCCGCGCGTGGTCGTCGAGGGTCGCCGCGCATGGAGGGGAAGGAGCGCCGCACGTGGAGGGGACGGCTGCCGCGCGTGGTCGTCGAGGGTCGCCGCGCGTGGAGGGGACGGCCGCCGCGGCGCCGCTGCTCCATGGCGCCTCCCCCATCTGGGGCATGGAGGGGAGGAGGTGGTGGGCGGTGGGCGGCTATCGGGGAGGAGGAGGAGGAGGTGTGGCGAAGAGATCGAGGCAGCGTGTTCGGGGAATCGGGGGTAGGAGGGCGACGGGCGGTCTACCGTCTACATACCTGGCCAACGGGCCGGCCCACGGCACGGCCCACGGCACGGCACGGCCCGTTTAACTCTTACCGTGCCTGGCACGGCACGACCTACCACGGCACGCTAAGCTAACGGGCCGTGTCGTGCCGGCACGTGGGCTTGGCCTAGAGGCCTAGGCACGGCCCCTTAAGTAAACGGGCCGGCCCAAGGCACGTTAAATAAACCCCAATTTGTCTTTTTAGGCTATTTTTTAATAAAAATAATTCTAAAAATAGGTAAATATATATATAATAAAAATAAAAATAACTAAATAAGCTTAATGGGCCGTGCCGTGCCGGCACGTGGGCTTGGCCTCGAGGCCCAGGCACAGCCCGTTAAGTAGCGTACCGGGCCGGACCCATGACGGGCCAGGCACGCGTGCTTCGTGCCGGCCCGCGTTCGGCACGGCCCGTTGGCCAGGTATGACCGTCTACGGCTGGGAGGCGTCGGGAGTTTATCCACTCCTGTGGATTGTGGTTCAAATCCGAGATTTCTTGAGGGTTAAAATACAAATGTGCACGAGGCTTTGGTCCCGTGGGCTTCACACGAATCTCTAATAAATCTCCCCGGCTGTGATGGTGCTGGGCCCCAAGCCAGGACGGGTAAATCCGCTTTGCATATTTTAAGAGTGAATTACACAAAACCACGTATTTAGGGTCGACGTAACAAAAGACCTAACGTTTTCTACAATGTATAACACAACCTGATTTTTTAGGTTGGAATTAGCCAAAACAAACTCACGTCTCACCCGATTAGCACATCCACGTGATTTTTTTTTTCGGAATTCCACTGATCTATTTATAATATCAACCAGTCCTAGGTTCGTTTTGGCGCAGCACGACTGATAAATTTGGTCCATCACCACATTTCTCTCATGCCATCTCCATCAAGGCTACCACTCCTAGACCCTTCACCCCCATCGTCCAATGAGTCGCTCTCACACGACCACATACACTCGTGATGTGCGGTGCCTCCAATAGTAGGGTTGACCCGCTGAATATTAGTTTCTCACTCCCTGCTATTTCTTTTCTCTAACCGTTATTTCCGTTGATTTGGGGTGATCAGAGTTCATCCTTTTTTTATGAAGGCCCAAGAGCCACGACACAGTGTATGCATAGCGCGGAAAGATATAGTCACACCAGAACTAGCAGTTTGGTGGACCTAGCTAGTTAGAAATATTGTTAATGGATAATCATGTGAGATTGGGGAATTTCGTCACTCTTAAACCCTAAAAGCTGTGATCATATGTTACATTGCACAATACTTCTGCTATTTTGTTATATAGTGTTGGGATATTAGACAATTTTCCCATGAGATTAATTACCGAAATCAACATTATGTAAGCACTAGCAGATCTAAACACATGCAGCCAAATAACCACATCTAGTAGATCTGAAAATCTAGCAAGAACTAGTGCATACAAACAGAAGAATAGCACGTACAGGTTGACCGGGAAGGTCGTCACCGCAGCAACACCTTGGTCATTGTTGTTGTCGCCCATGGTGCTGATGAGGTCGTCGGTTGCTGAAGAAGAACACACGAGCAGAGGCGAGCAGTCGCGCCGAGACGCTCTCCAAAAACCTTATCGCCCGTCTCCCGGTACAGGATCTCAACAGACGGAGTTTCGGAGGCCTGCTCTCTCGGACAGCAGTGCACACAGCCGCCGGGATGGGGAAGCCTTGAGAGCAGTGCAACAAGACGAATACACAACGAGAGAGACTGAGAAAAAAATGGATGCATCTAGATTTTTCTGTCTCTCGCTCTATAGCCCGGGAGGTGAGCTGACCGAGTCACCACACGGTGGAAGACAAGGACACGCGTCAAACATGCATACGAATGTTGACACGTACCCAACAGCTAGTGCACAAGCAAAAATTTAGTCTTCCACAAAACGAGTTTCTAACTCGAACTCGATTCACGAAACGCGACGCGCGTGCGGGCGAGGCGAGGCGAGCGACGGAGGAGGAGGATTGCGCGTGGACTCCTTCTCTTCTCACTCACTTAGTGGGAGTGAAACAGCTCACCTTATAAGCTGGTCCAACTCTCTCCCAAGTCCCAACTAGCAATGTAGGATTAAACTTTGTCTCCCACAGAGCTCCCAAGCTGCCATAGTTGATGGGCCTTGAGATTTCAGGATTTATTAGACTAGATATGCTGCCTACATGGGCCGCAGCCCATATAAATCTAACAATCCCCCACCAGATCTCAGAGGCACATTATATGGCACATCAGTTCCAATCACTGAACAATGGCACATTAATATGCCTGCAGTTCAGTGGAGACCGTTAAGTTGAACTTCCAGCTAGACAAAGAGATACGCTTACTACAACTGAACAATGGACTATGCCTTGAATTGCCAGTCTTGCGCAACAAGTTTAACTCAATGCCGTTACCGCTACTTGGCTGCCATAGGCTACCCCTCGGGTGGAGCTTATAAGTCACACTCCTCAGCCTTTCATGATCTTCCTAGAGATTCACCCAAATCTCATACACTGTGACTAGCAGTGTAGCTCATATAGGTGTGTTCTTTCAAGATCACTCTTTAGGACAGCGTGTTTACTCCCAAGGAGACAGTTAGAACACATTAAGATATAATCAACCTTCCTTGCAGAATACTATGAGAGAATTGCATCTGCAGCGGAGTGGGAGTATTAAAAGTTTCTCTCAACTCAGTTGTTTCAGTTTGTTTTCCCAGGTCCTAATTCACGGGATCTCCGATCACATAGGTTGGGTTACCCAGTTGACAACTCATGCGGGTCTCAAACCCATCTCCCTTGATGCATTTTCAAGCAAGTTTCTTGATAGTCCTTTCGTAAAAGGATCTGCCAGATTCTTAGCCGTTTGGACATAATCTAATGCTATAACTCCGGAGTTTCTCAGCTTTCTGACAGACTTCAGTCTTCTCCTGACATGTCTTGAACTCTTCATATTGTCCTTAGAACTGTTCACTTTGACAATGACAGTTTGGTTGTCACAGTTCATAAGGATTGCCGGTATTGGTTTTTCAACCATAGGCAAATCTGTTAAAAGTTCACGAAGCCATTCTGCTTCGACAGTCGCAGTATTGATGGCCCAAAATATATCGAGCTCGTTGGGGAACCCCAAGAGGAAGGTATGATGAGAATAGCAGCAAGTTTTCCCTCAGTACGAAACCAAGGTTTAATCGAACCAGTAGGAGCAAGGAAACACCCCAAAGGTGTTGCTAGCTGAACATTGGCAGGGCGCACTACCGGTGCCAGCAGCAACACGGAGACCTGCACAACACAACCATAGAACTCTGTCCCTAACTTGCGATGAGGTTGTCAATCTCACCGGTTTTGCTGAAAACAAAGGATTAAAGGTATCGAGTGGAAGAAAGTAATAGTTTGCAGAAAGTAAACACAAAGCAGTAAACAGTTTATAGATTGAAAGTAAAAGAAAGGACCGGGGTCCATAGTTCACTAGAGGTGGCTCTCCTTAAGATAGATAACATGTTGGGTGAAGAAATTACAGCGGGGCAATTGACAAACATCGAGAAAGCATATAAGCATATACTAATCATCTTGACTCCTTTGAGATTCGATTGGGCATTACAACATTATACATAAACCGCCATCCAACTGCATCTATGACTAATAATCCACCTTCAGGTTATCATCCGAACCCCCTCCAGTATTAAGTTGCAAGCATCAGATAATTGCATTACGAATTGCGTGTAAAGTAAACAATACGATTGTTCTATGAACAAAGGATTGTTATTTTCTCCCTAGTAGCAACAACACATCTAGTACCTTAGAGATTTCTGTCACTTCCCCAGATTACTAGAGGCATGAACCCACTATCGAGCATAAATACTAACTCTTGGGGCTGCTAGCATCTACTTGGCCAAGATAGCTACTAACAACGGAAAGCATGCAAGATCACAAATAACAAAGACATGATAGAATCAATAATCAATCTGAAATAGCATCTCAATATCCATCGGATCCCCGCAAACACAACATGCAGAATTACAAATAGATGATCTTGATCATGAACGGAGCTCACAAGATCTAAACATGATAGCACAAAGGAGGAGAACCAGCCATCTAGCTACTACATGGACCCGTAGTCCAGAGATAAACTACTCACGCATCACATCGGAGGCTTGCATGATGATGAAGAAGGCCTCCATGGTGAATTCCCCTCTCTGGCAGGGTGTCGGGAAGAGCTTCAGATCCCTCCCGATCTAGGGATGGAGATGATGGCGGCTACAGACTCTTTCGTGGAATTTTGATCGGGTACTTAGGGTTTCCGTATCAGAGGCAATATATAGGTGGAAGGAGAGGCCGAGGGGGTGCCTGGGCGCTGCACCCCTTGGCGCTGCCGGCGCGTGGCAGTGGTGTGGCCCCACCCCTCTCTGTCTCTTGTTTTGGCTCTAGGTGTCCCTCGGTAAAATAATGACTTTGGCTTTTGTCCCGTCCAATTCCGAGAATATTAATTTTCTGACTTTCCTGGAATCAAAAACAGCAGAAAACAGGCAGCTGGCACTGTAGCTCTTGTTAATAGGTTAGTCCGAGAAATCATATGAAAAGTACTCCAAAGTGTGGACAAAACATAAGAAAGTAGATAAAACCAAGCATGGAACATCAAAAATTATGGATACATTTGCAATGTATCAAGTATCTAATGCTGTGAGTTCTGCTTCCATAGTTGACCTTGTTAAGATGGTCTGCTTGCAAGACTTCCATGAAACAGCGCCACCACCAAGAGTGAATATATATCCACTTGTGCCCTTTATCTCATCAGCATCTGATATCCAATTTGAATCACTATACCCTTCAAGTACTCTTGGATACCCGGTATAATGAATTTCATAGCTCACGGTTCCCTTTAGATAGCGCATTACTCTCTCAAGAGCATGTCAGTGATCATCTCCCGGGTTGGCCACAAACCGGCTAAGTTTGCTCATAGCAAACAAGATGTCAGGCCTCGTAGCGCAAGGATCATAAGGTGTGGGAGAGGATTTGCAATCATAAGTGAGCTAATAATCCGAGAGTATCTCAATTGATCTCTAGTTGCCTTTTGATTCTTTCGAAGCAAAACACTAGGATCATAAGGTGTGGGAGAGGATTTGCAATCATCATATCCAAATATGCTCAACACCTTCTGCACATAGTGTGATTGCACAAGTGTAATCTCATTATTATCATATCTCAGTAGCTTGATGTTTAGGATAACATCAGTTTCTCCAAGATCCTTCATCTCAAAGCATTGAGACAAGAAGGTTTTGACCTCATTAATCACTTTGAGACTTGTCCCAAAAATTAATATGTCATCAACATAGAGACATAAGACAACTCCCTCACTCCACCATGGCGGTAGTACACACATTTTTCGGCTTCATTTACAACAAAGCCCACAAATGTCAAAGTTCTTTCAAACTTCTCATGCCATTGCTTGGGAGCTTGTTTGAGGCCATACAAACATTTCTTCAATTTACACACCTTTCTCTCTTGACCTTCTAGTACAAAACCATCAGGCTGTTCCATGTAAATTTCCTCATCCAACTCTCCATTTAGGAAAGTTGTCTTAACGTCCATTTGATGAACGAGAAGACCGTGCGAGGCAGCCAGTGATAGTAGTACTCGAATTATGGTCAATCTAGCCACAGGTGAGTAAGCATCAAAGAAATCTTCACCTTCCTTTTAGGTATAACCTTTAGCCACAAGTCGAGCTTTGTACTTTTCAATAGTACCATCTGCCCTAAGCTTCTTTTTAAATACCCATTTAAATCCTACAGGTTTACACCCATACGGACGTTCAGATATCTCCCACGTTCAATTAGCCAAGATGGAATCCATCTCGCTTTGAACCGCTTCCTTCTAGTAGTCTGCATCCGGATATGCAAAAGCTTCTGAAATGGTAGTGGGAGTGTCATCCACTAGGTATATTATGAAATCATTACCAAAAGATCTTGCGATCCTTTGTCTCTTGCTCCTTGTGGGAGCTTCATTGTCATCCTCATCTGAATCTGAACTCTCATTATCTGATTGTTCATCAGCCTCCATTGGAGTTTCAGGTTCAGAAACTGGATCATATTCCTTATTAGATATGCTAGGCATATCTCTCATAGGAAATATATCCTCAAAGAATGTAGCATCTCTTGATTCAAAAATGGTACCGACACTCATATCGTCCATTTCAGATTTCACCACAAGAAATCTATAAGCAATATTGTGAGAAGCATAGCCAAGAAAGACACAATCCACAGTTTTAGGTCCAAGCTTACGCTTCTTGTTGATTGGCACGTTGACCTTTGCCAAACAACCCCAAGTACGTAAGTATGAGAGTGTCAACTTTTTCTTTTCCCATTCTTCAAATGGAGGAATCTCTTTATTCTTAGTTGGAACACGATTTAGGACATGACATGAAGTCAATATAGCCTCCCCCACCATTCTTTGGATAAACCGACAGTGTCTAACATGGCGTTAACCAAATCTGTTAGAGTCCAGTTTTTCCTCTCAGCAATCCCATTGGATTGAGGGGAATTGGGAGGTGTCCTCTCATGTATAATACCATGTTCCGAACAGAATAAATTGAACTCATTAGAAAAGTACTCTCCACCATGATCAGACCGAATTCTTTTGATCTTTCTCTCAAGTTGATTTTCAACTTCTGCCTTATAGATTTTAAAGAAATCTAAGGCCTCATCTTTAGTTTTCAAGAGATATACATAACAGTACCTAGTAGAATCATCAATCAAAGTCATGAAATATTTATTTCCACTAATTGTCAACATACCATTCATCTCACATAGATTTGAATGTATGAGCTCTAGAGGTGCCAAGTTTCTCTCCTCTGTAGGTTTATGAGGCTTGCGAGGCTGCTTTGCTTGCACACAAGCATGGCACTTAGATCCTTTGACAATAGTAAATTTCGGAATTAAACTCATACCAGCAAGCCGCGACATACAACCAAAATTAATATAACAAAGTCGTGAATGCCAAGCATTAGTTTCATTACTAGTAGTGCAAACATGGTTCACTACATCATCACAAAAGTCTACCAATGAAAAACGGAACATGCCTCCGCATTCATAGCCTTTTCCAACAAAGGTTCCATACTTAGACAGTACAACTTTATTGGACTCAAATACAACCTTAAACCCATCTTTCATAAGACGAGAACCACTAACGAGATTCTTCTTGATAGAAGGGACATGCTGCACGTTCTTCAATTGCATGATCTTTCCTGAAGTAAACTTCAGATCTGCCATACCAGCACCAAGAACAGTAGCATGTAACCCATTCCCCATCATGACTGAGGAATCTCGAGTCTGATAAGAGGTGAACATGGAAATGTCAGCACACACATGAACATTGGCACCCGTATCAACCCACCATTCCGTGGGTTGAAATACTGAAAGAACAGTAGGTAATAAATTACCGTACCCAGAACCTAAAGTTCCTGGATTAGTATTGCCAATGACCATGTTGATAGATTTAGAACTTTGTCCTGCCTGACTCTTCTTGCCTTTCTTCTATGGACAACGATGCGCCCAATGGCCAATCTTTCCACACACCCAGCAAGGTCCTTTCTTTTCCTTGTTCTGCCCCTTCTTCTTCTTGAAGTTGGTAGTCTGGCAGACTTTGTTATTTCCCTTGGACTTGTGGGTATTTTTCTGCACCATATTGGCACCAGAATGTCCCTCGGTTCCACTAGTGTGTTTGTGTTTTGTCCTCGCCTTCTCTTCAACATCCAGAGAACCAATTAGGTACTCAACAGAGAGCTCATGCCTCTGATGTTTCAGAGAAGTGGCAAAGTTCCTCCCAGAAGGGGGAGCTTAGCGACAATGCATTCCGTGACAAACTTGTCCGGAAGCACACACTTGAGGAGTTCGAGTTCCTTTGCCATGATCTGTAGCTCATGAGCATGTTCTAATACAGATCGGTTTTCAACCATCTTGTAGTCATTGAACTACTCCATAGCATACAGTTCACCACCGGCATCGGCAGCACCAAACTTAGCGTCCAGCGCATCCCACAGTTCCTTGGCATCACGGATATGCAAATATGCATCAACCAACTTGTCTCCAAGCACACTGAGTATAAAGCCCACGAAAAGTACAGTGGCCTCCCTGAACGCTCTCTCTTCCTCGAGAGTAAGCGGACCTCTAGGAGTACCATCTGCAACTTTTTCTATGCCCATAGCAGTGAGCCACAAGAGGGTTTTCCCTTTCCATCTCTTAAAATTAGCACCTGTAAAAGGTCTCGGTTTCAGCGAAGCAGCAAAGGCAGATGACGAAAATTGCCTAAATAAATAAGGTTTTTGGATTGTTGGGATATTAGACAATTTCCCCATGAGATTAATTAGCGAAATCAACATTATGTAAAAACACATACAGCCAAACAACCACATCTAGTAGATCTGATAATCTAGCAAGAACTAGTGCATACAAAGAGAAGAATAACACCTACAGGTTAACCGGGAAGGTCGTCACCACAGCAGCACCTTGGTCATTGTTGTTGTCGCCCATGGTGCTGATGAGGTCGTCGGTTGCTGAAGAAGAACACACGAACAGAGGCGAGCAGTCGCGACGAGACGCTCCCCAAAAACCTTATCGCCCATCTCCCGGTGCAGGATCTCAACGAATGGGGTTTCAGAGGACTGCTCTCCCGAACAACAATGCATGCAGCCGCCGGGATGGGGAAGCCTAGAGAGCAGCGCATCAAGAGGAACACACAGTGAGAGAGACTGAGAAAAGAACTGGATGCATCTAGATCTGTCTGTCTCTCACTCTATAGCTTGGGAGGTGAGCTGACCGAGTCGCCACGCGGTGGAAGACAAGGACATGCGTCAAACATGCATACAAATGTTGACACGTACCCAACAGCTGGTGCACCAAGCAAAAATTTAGTCTTTCACAAAACGAGTTTCTAGCTCGAACTCGATTCACGAAACACGACGCGCGTGCGGGCGAGGCGAGGTGGGCGGTGGAGGAGGAGGAGTGCGCATGGACTCCTCTTCTCACTCACTTAGTGGGAGTGAAACTGCTCACCTTATAAGCTGGTCCAACTCTCTCCCAACTAGCAATATGGGACTAAACTTTGTCTCCCACAGAGCTCTCAAGCTGCCATAGTTGATGGACCTTGAGATTTCAGGATTTATTATACTAGATGGCCTGCCTACATGGGCCGCAGCCCATATAAATCTAACATATAGACCCCAAAATCTATCTCTTTTTTGGCAAAGTGATGAGAATAAAAATAATTATAGACTTACAAAATGGAATATCATTTGTAGACCAAAGGATCAGGGTGGCCTAGGCATTAAAGTATTGGAAATTAAGAACAAATGTTTATTGAGCAAATGGCTCTTCAAATTAATGAATGAAGAAGGCATGTGGCAAGAACTGATTTATAATAAGTACCTTAGTCAGAAAACGTTGTCTGAAGTCCAAGCAAAACCGACTGATTCTCCATTTTGGAAAAGAATTATGAGGGTAAAGATAGAGTTCTTTGCTAGAGGTCACTTCAAGGTTGGAGATGGGGTAAATACTAGGTTTTGGGAGGATACATGGTTAGGAGATACACCACTAGCGCAACAATATCCATCATTATACAACATTGTACATCGGAATAATGTCACCATAGCACAAGTCTTATCTCAAGTACCACTGAACATTGGATTTAGGAGGGCGCTCAATGGTGACAAGTGGACCGCTTGGCATCATTTGTGCCAAAGACTTATGATGGTTCAGTTGTCAGATGAACAAGATAAGTTTGTATGGAACTTAAGCTCGTCTGGGGTGTTCTCGGTTAAATCCATGTATGAAGATCTTACGAATGATCATACGGTTTTCCTTCAGAAATATCTTTGGAAAATAAAAATCCCACTTAAGATTAAAATTTTCATGTGGTTCCTTCATAACAAAGTGCTTCTCACTAAGGATAATCTTGTTAAAAGGAATTGGGTAGGATGTACCAAATGTTGTTTCTGTGGGGCACATGAAAGCATAGAACATTTATTTATATCATGTCCTTTTGCTCGTCTCCTGTGGCGTATTGTCAATTTTTCTTATGATCTATCACCTCCAAATAATATTTCACATATGTTTGGAAGTTGGTTGGATGGAATTGATAAATCATCTAAGGCTAGATTTCGCATTGGTGTTTCTGCCTTATGTTGGTATATTTGGAGATGTAGAAATGACATTATCTTTAACAAAGCAAAAACTTTTAATATTTTGCAGGTTATCCATATGATGGTGCATTGGGTTTAACTTTCGGCGTTCTTACTACCCCAAGACCAGCGGGATATTATGGCTACTGGGTGCAGCCATTTGTTGATGGTCGCGCATACATATTCAGCCAATCATTTTGGCTGCAGCGTAATAGATTACGGGATGTGTAATCTTTTATTTCTCCTTTTGTTTTGCTGGTTGATCCATGCATCAACTTTAAGCGATCCATGATTTGTAACAGTTGTAGGATGATGGATGTTGGGTGCTATTTTTAATAAAGGCTGTGTGCATCAACCGATGCAGAGGCCGGGGTTACTCCCCTTTTCGAAAAGAGAAAAAAAGACCCCAAAATCTATAGTTTTATGACCTTTTCGCTTCTGCTCGTCGTCATCTCATGCTCGTGATTGCCATCAAGTTCACACATGTTTGTAGTAATACCCCCCCCCCCCCACCACCACCACCACCACCAACTTCGTCCTTGATAGTTTTTTTCCTCTAGCATAGGTATGCAAGTTTCGAACTATATTCAAATTAGGTTGTTTATTTTGTTTAGCAAAAGAAAATGCGGACCTTTAGTAGTATTGCAGTAAATTGATTAATTTTCAGTTGTTAGCTCAAGGATTTCTTCAAGTTGGACTAAATTTGTTATCGGATTAACATGTTTTGCTCCCGACCCTCTTTTCCAACCAGGCTAAACACTTTTCCATTAATCTCTCAACGAAATCACATTGTTCATTGCACAACAATTAAAGGGAGAAAGGAAAGAGATGAGGAAATGGAGGTGGAGAACCAATGGGAAACCCGCTGTGAATGTTCGATATCCAAACATCCACTACAGGGTAAAAAAACCATTGCCACCACAATAACAGAAAAAGTGTCATAAGTCTGCACAAAATTGTGAATATAGTTTGAAACATTGCCGTCCCCTTGGCTGCTTTCTATCCGACGCAACTGATGTGTTCGGTAGTGACCAAACTTTGCTAAAAAAATTAAATAATACATTTTTTAATCAATTGCAGGAATATTACGTGATTTGAGGAATTAACGAAAGTAGCGTGGTGTCGTATTTTCAAAAACCGAGCAGACCCAGTCGGATTCTCAAAAGCCAACGAGCCTGTCGGACACTGTCAGGCAGCTTGTCGCGTTTTGAAAAACCAACTAGCCAAGTCGTCTTTTCAATAGCCGACGAGCCGGGGTCGGCTTTTCAAAAACCGACGGATGACCCATATTGCACCGATGGCTGCATGGATCATGCAGCGTGTTAGACTAATCCAGCCATTCAGCGTTTATCTCCCGCCAGTAGAATTCTACCACTATTTCGCACCGTTATTTTTTCCACCAGTATTTCTCCCGCCACTCTTTCGTGCCGTTTATCTCCCGCCAGTTCTTCCCGTTGTTTTCTCCCGCCAATGCCTCCTAGTCGCCCCTATAAATCCTAGCACCAAGATGGTATCTCTTCACCCTGTTCTTCCTCTTTTTCTCGCATTTCCTTCTCCTCTCCGTCATGAGTGTGCCCTGTTTGGACCCAGACTATAGGCCTACGAAGATGAAAGATGCCAGGTTGCCATAAGGGGTGACATGCGAGCGTTGTTGGTGCGGCCATCTCGCGAAGGTCAAGGAGTCGATCGATTTCTCGACCTACATGGGTATGAAGTTTTTCATGTGTCCCAACTACGATGCAAGCCTGCCCGGCAAGCAAGTTCATCGTACGAGAGGACTCTGGTATGTTTCCAGAGCATGGTTAATATGAACCATTCACGTTATCATGTGTTATTTTATTCATTGCATTGATTTGCTTGCAGTCTCCTCCTCCACTTTGCAAGTGGTACCATTGGATTGACACAGAGCAGCCAGCCTGGGCCGTGCATGAGATTGCAGACAGGAGCCAACGTGCAAGGGAGAGCTTTCTTGATGAGGAACGTACTGAAAGGATAGCCGCGGACGAGAAGAAGGAAGGCTCGAGAGAGAGAAATGAAAGAATTCAGAGCGGACAAGCTCGAAACCGCGAGCTGAACAGGAAGAGAAGGGAGGAAGAGGAGCGGCAAGAACATGTGCGCAAGGAGGCCCGTGAGGCGGAAAGGAAGATATTAAGAGAAAGGGTTGCCGAGGCGTGGGCGGCAGAGGAACGTGGGGACAATAACGGAAAGTACCCACGCAGGACTCAGGGAAGGTAGATGTATGTCTCAGTACCGATGTATCTGCACTTTAGTTATAGTGTCTTGATGTAACTTCATTTTAGTTATAGTGTCCCGATGTATCTGCACTTTAGTTGTAGTGTCCCAATGTATCTGCACTTCAGTTGTAGTGTCTTGATGTAACTTCATTTCAGTTGTAGTGTCCCGATGTATCTTAATTTGAGTTGTAGTGTCTTGATGTATCTTAATTTCAGTTGTAGTGTCTTGATGTAAATTCATTTCAGTTATAGTGTCATGATGTATCTTCATTTCAGTTATAGTGTTGTGATGTATCTTAAATTCAACATGTCAGTTAATTTTGGAGACAATGTATCTAAAATGTTTCCCGCTAAAATGCTTCCTGTCAAAAAACATTCCCGCCAAAATGTTTCCTGCTAAAATACCTCCTGCCAAAATGCTTCCCACCAAAATGCTTCCCGCCAAAATATTTCCCGCCTAAATGTTTCCCGCCAGAATTTTTTCTGCCCAAATGTTTCCCGCCATTTTTTGTTTGTTTACCCTATAAAACCCCCTCCTCGCGCAGTTGTTTAAGCAAAGCCATCCCGTTTTTAGCCAGTATGTTTCACGGTTTTCCCTACGATCGCAGTTTCGAGACAAACATATATGTCAACCTTTTTCATTTGGCTAGGAACTTTAGGATAGACAACAATCCAGCCCCATTGGAGGAACTAATTGGCAGTGATTGTCTCCTCACTAAGCTGGGTGAGGGATTGCGTAGAAAAGGGTGGCCGAAGAGGACTCCAGAGGAGATACGACAAGAGCTACTTCGGATCAATGTTAGGTGGGGCAAGCAAAGATTATTTAATGAAGGGGCAAGGCTGCAGAAAGTCAAGCTCCCTTAGATTTGGATAGAAGAGTGTGAAGACTCTGACGATCTCTTCATGCCGCCGGTCGGTGGTACCAGGGATATAGCAGAGCGTGACAAGGCCGAGACCTTGAAGAAGGTGAAGGCCAAGAAGAGCAATGATAAGCTAGAAGAGAGTGAATATGAAGATGATATATTCATGACGCCTGCCCCTGGGACTAAGTGGAGAGCCGAGTGGGACAAAAGGTTGGCCAAGAAGAATGGTAAAGGCGAGGCATCGTCAAAGGGTAAGGGCAAGGCATCATCGGTCGAGGCATCGTCGAAGGGTAAGGACGAGGAAGAAGATGAAGATGATATCTTCATGCCGCCCCCTGTTGGGACCAAGGCGAGGGCTGATTAGGACAAGGCGCAGGCCAAGAAGAAGGCATCATCCAGGTGTAAGGGCAAGAAGAGCAGGCCGTGAAGAAGGCATCATCGAAGGGTAAGGGCATAGTCGTAGGGATAGAGAGCGCTCTTATTTATGTACCGCAAGTTATGTTGAACTGTGTTGCAAGCTATGTTGAAGTGTTTGTCGAATAAAAAATGTTTATCGAAAGGTGTCTCATACATAGATAGATACAAGTCTCATGCATAGATAGATATACCTATGTCTCATACATAGATAGATATCACTGCCACCGGTCACGAGGTTGCCCTGGCGTTGGTGAACTCCATCCGTACCTTCTAGGTGGCCCCACATTACGGGGAGGTAGAGTTGACCCATCACCCTGGGTCTGTGTATCCTATGTGGGGAAAGGTGGTGGAGTCTGCTGCGTCTGGTACAGTCCAAACCAGTCAACCTGATCCTGCTGAGTCTGCTAATCCTCCTCATTAGTCGCCCACGAACCCATTGAGGACATGCTTGGGTCTCCATATCCTCCTGCCATGTAAAATATTAAGTACTCAACGAGTATACACTACATGTAACCAAAATAGATAGGAAAATGCGTACCCTCAGGACGATAGCCCATGAAGGGGACTTGCGGCTACTGCTGTTGCTGCTGCCACTGGTCGAAAGAAAATTGCGGCTGCTGCTACCACTGGTCGAAAGTAAACTGCTGCTGTTGCTGCCACGCTGAGCCTCCAGCCTGGTCTGGAGGTGGTTCTCTCGGTGTCTCCTGCTGTGTGATCCATGGACGAGGCCCGTGGCGGATAGGTGCACTCGGTGTCTCCTGTTTCGGCCGCCCCGAGCCTCGAAGTAGTGTCTGGTCTGCACGCGGGGTGCGCTCCTGTGTGGAGTGACGTGGCGGGTGAGCCTGCATGGAATGACGCGATGGGCCCTCCCCCATGGAGTGATGCGGTGGACGCTGTGCTGCTCGGTGCTGAACGATGTCTGAAACATTCGTGCACGTGATGGTCACATAGATACTCTTTAGTCTTTCCTCGACACGCCTGGCAAAGGACTGAGCGTGCTGACATTGTACAAGAGGAGCGGACGAGAGCGAACGTCCCCACTGATGCACTTCAGTCTGTAGCTCCCATGTCATATCGGCTTGCATTTGTATAGTAGATAAGTACACATTATGTAGGCTACCAAGTACAGTAACAAAGAAAAGTGTATTTACTACTGACTGTCTGGGCTCCATAGTCGACTGGCTAGGGTATCTTTTATCATCATGCGCGTGGTGTGATGACCCACAAGTATAGGGGGTGTATCGCAGTATTTTCGAGGGAAGTGAAACCCAATTTATTGATTCGACACAAGGGGAGCCAAAGAATATTTATAAGCCTTAACAACTGAGTTGTCAATTCAGCTGCACCTGGAAACAATCTTGCTCACAGCAGTTTATCAGTAGCAACAATTTTGTAGTAGCAATAGTAAAGTAATAGTAGTAGTAAAAGTAAAGACGATAGTAACAATTGCAGTAAACAGTAGGATTAGAGCGAGGTAGGAATAGGGATGTATGGACGGGTGTTGCATGGACAAGACAATTCATATAGCAATCAAGACATAGGACATTTGCAGATAAATAAGATAAAGCATCCAAGTACTAAATAATCATAGGCATCTATTCCATAAATAGTCATATGTACTCGCAATGAGAACTTGCACAACATCTTTTGTCGTGCCAGCCCGTTTGCAGCGGGGCCTCAAGGGAACTACTGGCAATTAAGATGCTCCTTTTAATAGAGCACCGGAGCAAAGCATTAACACTCCATGAACACATGTGATCCTCACATCAAAGCCATTCCCTCCGGTTATCCCGATTGCTGTCACTTCGGGGCCATTGGTTCCGGATAATTACGTGTGTATACAACTTGCAGGTAAGACCATAAACAATACTATCATAATGAATCAATAACATGTTCAGATCCGAAATCATGGCACTCGGGCCCTAGTGACAAGCATTAAGCATAACAAGTCGCAACAAAGTCAAAAAAGCACTAATAGAAGATACTAGGCACCATGCCCTAACAATCCGATGCCATTACAATGAACGATCTCATCCAATCCCTACCATCCCCATAGCCTATAGCCGGGGATTACTCACTCATAGATGGGAAACATGGATGGTCGATGGAGAAGCGATGGTGATGATGATGGCGATGATCTCCTCCAATTCCCCGTCCCGACAGGGTGCCAGAACGGAGTTTCTGGTTCCGAATCGCAAAATCTGGTGGTGGTGGCGCAACGGAACTCTTTCTGGAAAAACATCGACCCCCCCCTGAGTTTTTAGGTGAGAAGGCAACTTATAGGCGAAGGGGGCCAGACCACCCCTGGTGCGGCTAGGCCCAGCCCGAGTGGGCAGGTGATTGATACATTGCAAATGTATCTATAATTTTTGATGTTCCATGCTTGGTTTTATCCACTTTCTTGTGTTTTGTTCTAACTTTGGAGTACTTTTCATATGATTTCTTGGACTAACCTATTAACAAGAGCCACAGTGCGGTACTGTTTCTGCTGTTTTTGGTTCTAGGAAAGTCAGAAAATGAATATTCTCGGAATTGGACGGGACAAAAGCCACAGTGCCTATTTTTCCGGAAGGGATCAAGTGCCAGAATACGAGACGGAGAAGGGCCAGGGAGCCACCACACCACCCGGCCACGCGACCAGGCCTGGCCCGCGCCAAGGGGTGGTGTGGCCGCTCCCGGCACCCCCTCGGCCTCTCCTTCCGCCTATAAGTTGCCCTCAGGACGAAAACCCTAAGTACCCGATCAAAAAATCCACGAAAGAGTGCAGAGTCATGGCCATCTCCATCCCTAGATTGGGAGGGATCTGAAGCTCTTCCCGGCACCCTTCCGGAGAGGGGAATTCACCCTGGAGGCCTTCTTCATCACCATGCAAGCCTCCGGTGTGATGCGTGAGTAGTTCATCCTTGGACTACAGATCCATGTAGTAGCTAGATGGCCGGTTTCTCCTCCTTTGTGCTTTCATGTTTAGATCTTGTGAGCTCCGTTCATGATCAAGATCATTTTTTTGTAATCCATACATGTTGTGTTTGCGGGGATCCGATGGATATTGAGATGCTATTTTAGATTGATTATTGATTCTATCATGTCTTTGTTATTTGAGATCTTGCATCCTTTCCGTTGTTAGTAGCTATCTTGGCCAAGTAGATGCTAGCAACTCCAAGAGTTAGTATTTATGCTCGATAGTGGGTTCATGCCTCCGTAACTGGGAAGTGACAGAAATCTCTAAGGTACTAGATGTGTTGTTGCTACTAGGTAGAAAACAACAATCCTTTGTTCATAGAACAATCCTATTGTTTACTTTACACGCAGTTCGTAAAGCAATAATCTGTTGCTTGCAACTTAATACTGGAGGGGGTTCAGATGATAACCTGAAGGTGGATTATTAGTCGTAGATGCAGTTGGATGGCGGTCTATGTATTCTGTTGTAATGCCCAATCAAGTCTCAAAGGAGTCAAGATGATTAGTATATGCATGTATTGCTTTCTCGGTGTTTGTCAATTGCCCCACTGTAATTTGTTCACCCAACATGTTATCTATCTAAGGAGAGCCACCTCTAGTGAACTATGGATCCCGGTCCTTTGTCTTTACATACAATCTATAAACTGTTTCTACTTTGTGTTTACTTTCTGCAAACTTTTACTTCTTTCCATTCGATACGTTTAATCCTTTGTTTTCCGCAAAACACGGTGAGATTGACAACCTCATCGCAAGTTGGGGACAAAGTTCTGTGGTTGTGTTGTGCAGGTCTCCACGTTGCTACTAGCATCGGTAGTGCGCCCTGCCAAAGATCAGCTAGTAACACTTTTGGGGTGTTTCCTTGCTCCTACTGGTTCGATTAAACCTTGGTTTCCTAACTGAGGGAAAACTTTCTACTGTACTCATCATACCTTCCTCTTGGGGTTCCCAACGAGCTCTACGTCGATCGTCGAGCGCATCAAGACGTTTTCTGGGCGCTGCTTCGGGAGTCAAGGACATCTTCACAAGGGGAGTCCCTCATAACCAATCTCTTTACTTTGTTGTTTTTGTTTTGCTTAGTTTTTTTTTTGCTTTGTTTGCTTGTTTTGTTCTTCAAAAAAACACAAAAAAATTAGTTTTACTTGTTTTCTTTCTTATTGGAAAAACACAAAAAAAATTAGTTCCTATCTTGAGTGCCACTATGTCTAGCCTTGCTCCAATCACCATGTCACCCGAGAAAATGATTTTCACTTTTAAACAAGGAATTGAGGAAAGTTTTAAGGAAGCTTGGTCTAGAATCTCTGATCTACATGAAAAAACTGAGCCTAAAATGACTCAAAGCTTGTTCCTTAGCAGTTTTTACCTTGGGATTGCTCTTTGCTATAGATATGCCCTAGATGCTATTGTGGGAGGAGATTTCCTCCAATGTAATGAGGATGATGCTATTAATGCTATAAAGAAATTGATCCTCACTTACAACATGCCTAACCAAACTGATACTTCCTTCGCAAAAATATTTGCTAGGTTGGATACTCTTGAGGCTAGCACTACTAGATTAGAAGAGTGCTATAATACGCTTAGGGAGAATCACAATTATGTTCCAATAAATTCTGAACCATCAAAGTGGCTCCCTACAGTAAAGATTGAGATAAACACTGAAACTTTTCAAGCCCGCTGTGATATCATGTCTGAATTTTGCCTTATGCCAAAGGATATTTATGAATCTTTGAATCTTTGAGGGCTTACGGAAGGAGGAAAAGAAATATCTATTGCTAATAATACTACCATATTACCTCTTGGAATAGCTGAAGGAGTGTTTACAATGATCCTTGGGAAAATGATTTCTATTGATTATCTTGTTATTGAAAATGCAGGAAAAGGACAAATTACACTTGGAAGGTCCCTATTAGAACTCCTTGGAGCAATAATAGATGTGGGAAAGGGGACCATGCACCTTTATTCTCCACCAAACAATCACATTTTCCCAAAGGATAAGAATAAAAATAAGAGAGGTAAGGGCAAGAAAGTTGGTTTTAATGCTTCTTCATTTGAGAACACTTGATTCTTTCTTTGCTTCTTATGCCTAACTTAAAGGCGTTAAAGAAAAGTACTTGTTGGGAGATAACCCAAGAGTTTTAGATAAGTCTTGGAAGTTATTTCCTCTGTAATAACCGCTCCTTATCCTTTTTATTTGCTTTTTGTGCCAAGAGTAACCTCTAATGAGAGTGAAGTAATGATTGGGAAAGTTGCTGTCCCGAAACAGATTTCTGTGCTTCACCGTAAAAATTCCTGAGAGAGATCTGTACGTCGGATTGAGCTGTAATTGTTTGTGATTCTGCCCCAGGTTGTTATCTAACTTTAGTTAGTTCAACACTTTTTGATTTGAGCAACAGAAGGTCTTCGAAAAAATTCATCTTTACCTGCTGGTCTGTTTTGACAGATTTCTGCCATTTTCTGCATTTGCTTCTTGTTGGTTCCTTCTTGAGTTCTTTTGGGGAATTGAGCTTTTTGAGGGAAGTGCTACAGTAGATAGTGTTCTAATGGAAATTTATTTGGTGTTAGAACTGAACCTTAAGACTTATTTATCGTGAGTGCACTAATGTTGCTAATAAAGATTGTGTGAAGTTTTGTATGAAGGAAAATTTTCAGGTGTATGGAAGGAATGAGTAATGAGATGAAGGATGGACTAAAGCTCAAGCTTGGGGATGCCACGCGTGTCACCCCAAGAAATATCCAAGAAGTACAAGCTTCAAAGCTTGGGGATGCCTTGGGCATCCCCTTCTTCATCAATTAAAATTCCAGGTTTCTTCCAAATGCTTCATTTTTATTGTTTCATGCACAGTTGTGTTTTTCTTGGAGCGTCTTCTTTTTCGTTTTAGTTTTTAGTTTGCTTGGTTTGCTTAGTTTTCTGAATAAGTTGGTTGTACCCCCTCTTTCATACATTGGTTTGCAAATAGTTTGGTTTGGTTTAGAAAAGAATAGGAAAGTTCATGCTTATGTGGTAAAAAGAGCTCGTTCTTGACTGTGGCTATGCTTTGTCATGCCATGCTTGATATTGTTTTGGCTTTATGCTTAGTATTCTTTGCTGTAGCATGACTTGTTATAAACAATTGAGATTGCTTAATGTGCCTTGGATGAATCATGCGTTGTTTTAGCATATTAAAGCATAGTATAGTGGTATTCTCCTTTGATGCTTTATTTGCGTTGACTTGGCACATGCTCACACCATGTTATGCCTGTCACAAGTCACCTTAGCCTTTATGATCCTTTAGTTTTCACCTTGTAGTATCACTTTATGCTTTGATCAATGATGTTTTGCCGCTCTGCATGATTATGGCCATTATTGCTCCCTTAGTTTGTCACTCCCAGTCTTTTGCTAGCCTCCACAACAAAGTATGAGTTCCACTCATGCATCCAACTCCCTAAACCAAGTTATTCCAAAGAGTCCACCATACCTACCTACTAGCTTATGCTATTTCAAGTAAATTCATGCTTTTGTTTACCTTCCACTTATTATGAGAAAACTAGTGATTAAAGCTCTCACGAACTTGATGGCACACTTTACTTTTTTTTGCCTCTAATAAACTTGAACCATTGGGTCCTTCTTTGTTGCATATATGCTTGCGCTTTATAAGTTGAAATTAGCAGAACCATGTTTCATTGGGAACGCTTTCAACATTGCACTTGTACTTTGTACCCCGTTGATATCATGTCCTTTTGCTTATGGATCCCGGCGGTGTGAAATAAAAGTGGAACTTGTAAGATCATGGAGTTTGTATTTGTGTTAGAGAAACGCCTAGGCCACTAGCCTAAGCCATGCCTAATCATGGTGGAAACTTGCAGCATCACCATAATGAGCACTCTATGAAGCATCCTCAATAAAAACCTATGCAAATAGCAAATAAAAAGATCGCTGAGATGCTCATTGTCTGCTTGCCTTGTCATTTTGATTATGGGAAAGCTCCCGTATCATGTGCAAGGGGTACCCCGTTGGCGGTTCTTAATGATACACATATACTTACAATGATAAGAGCTTACTCATGACTGAAGTTGAGTAGCATGAGGATCGGTCTACGTAAGTAAGGGGCATGAGATTTCGGTTTATAACTTGTCAAGCATATCCTCTTAGTTGTGTCACTTTAACCTTAATCACCTTCAAGATGCTTATGATAGGGGCAATGAGAGCTGAAATCTATAAGTACCATAATTTTTGGAAGCTCTTTATGAGACTTGAATCCCTACTTCCTTTTACAAAAGGCTTTTCTTCCACCATTATATTGAGTCTCCACCTTCTATCTTTATGCACCTACTTTGAGAGCGTAGTGGCCATTCTAAGTTCTATGTGCATTGTCCCAAGACTAGTTGATTGATGCATAACTTGTTATTGCTTGTTTTAAACTATTGTATCTAGTCACTCTTATGAACTTTGAAGGTGTCCAATGCATTTATATTTGCTACTCTATTGAGGGACAAGCTGAATACTATTATGCTATGTTTTCTTTATGTGAAACAAACAAACATCTTGCAAAGCATGTTATTCATGATTCTTTTGTTTGTGCCTTTTCATGTTGCATCATAGTCTCTTTGCCTATTGCTAGAACTTTGTCTTTCATGTTATGATTGAAGTACTATGATCCTAGCCTTGAATGCTTTGCAAATACTTTGATCAAGTCTTTGATGGTGCATGTCACCTTAAAAATAATTTCTTTTTATCACTTACCTACTTGAGGACGAGCAGGAGTTAAGCTTGGGGACGTTGATACATTGCAAATGTGTCTATAATTTTTGATGTTCCATGCTTGGTTTTATCCACTTTCTTGTGTTTTGTTCCAACTTTGGAGTACTTTTCATATGATTTCTTGGACTAACCTATTAACAAGAGCCATAGTGCCATTACTGTTTTTCTGCTGTTTTTGGTTCTAGGAAAGTCAGAAAATGAATATTCTCAGAATTGGACGGGACAAAAGCCAAAGTGCCTATTTTTCCGGCAGGGATCAAGTGCCAGAATACGAGACGGAGAAGGGCCAGGGAGCCACCACACCACCTGGCCACGCGACCAGGCCTGGCCCGCGCCAGGGGGTGGTGTGGCTGCTCCCAGCACCCCCTAGGCCTCTCCTTCCGCCTATAAGTTGCCCTCGGGACGAAAACCCTAAGTACCCGATCAAAAAATCCACGAAAGAGTCTGTAGCCGCCGTCATCTCCATCCCTAGATCGGGAGGGATCTGAAGCTCTTCCCAGCACCCTGCCGGAGAGGGGAATTCACCCTAGAGGCCTTCTTCATCACCATGAAAGCCTCCGGTGTGATGCGTGAGTAGTTCATCCTTGGACTACGGATCCATGTAGTAGCTAGATGGCTGGTTTCTCCTCCTTTGTGCTTTCATGTTTAGATCTTGTGAGCTCCGTTCATGATCAAGATCATCTTTTTGTAATCCATACATGTTGTGTTTGCAGGGATCCGATGGATATTGAGATGCTATTTCAGATTGATTATTGATTCTATCATGTCTATGTTATTTGAGATCTTGCATGCTTTCCGTTGTTAGTAGCTATCTTGGCCAAGTAGATGCTAGCAACTCCAAGAGTTAGTATTTATGCTCGATAGTGGGTTCATGCCTCGTAACTGGGAAGTGATGAAATCTCTAAGGTACTAGATGTGCTGTTGCTACTAGGGAGAAAACAACAATCCTTTGTTCATAGAACAATCCTATTGTTTACTTTACACGCAGTTCGTAAAGCAATAATCTGTTGCTTGCAACTTAATACTGGAGGGGGTTCGGATGATAACCTGAAGGTGGATTATTAGTCGTAGATGCAGTTGGATGGCGGTCTATGTATTATGTTGTAATGCCCAATCAAGTCTCAAAGGAGTCAAGATGATTAGTATATGCATGTATTGCTTTCTCAGTGTTTGTCAATTGCCCCGCTGTAATTTGTTCACCCAACATGTTATCTATCTAAGGAGAGCCACCTCTAGTGAACTATGGATCCCGGTCCTTTGTCTTTACATACAATCTATAAACTGTTTCTGTTTTGTGTTTACTTTCTGCAAACTTTTACTTCTTTCCATTCGATACGTTTAATCCTTTGTTTTTCGCAAAACACGATGAGATTGACAACCTCATCGCAAGTTGGGGACAAAGTTCTGTGGTTGTGTTGTGCAGGTCTCCACGTTGCTACTAGCATCGGTAGTGCGCCCTGCCAAAGCTCAGCTAGTAACACCTTTGGGGTGTTTCCTTGCTCCTACTAGTTCGATTAAACCTTGGTTTCATAATTGAGGGAAAACTTTCTGTTGTACTCATCATACCTTCTTCTTGGGGTTCCCAACGAGCTCTACGTCGATCGTCGAGCGCATCAGTGATGTGGCCAGGCCCCAGCCCCACTCCATCTCGTATTCTGGCTCCATGAGTCTTCTGGTGAAATAGGATTTTTGGCATATTTTCCGGGATTTTTCCCGATAGTTGATTTTCTGCACAAAAACTAGACACCAAGGTAATTCTGCTGAAAACAACGTCAGTCTATGTTAGTTGTATCCAAATCACACAAGTTTAGAGGAAAAACAATAGCAAAAGTGTTTGGGAAAGTAGATACGCTTTTGGACGTATCAACTCCCCCGAAGCTTAGCTTATTGCTTGTCCTGAAGCAATTCATTTGAAAACTGAGTGCGATAAAAAAAACTTTCACGAACACATTTTCTTCATATGATGTATATATTCTCAGCATGTGATCAACTACTTAGACAATTCATAATAAGAAGTATGCAACTAAGTTTACTTAATAGGAATTGCAAGCTATGAAGATATTCCAACTCAATAATAATAAGTAGCATGAAACATAAATATAAGCAACATTACAATGCTCATAACAAGGTATGATAGAGTGGTATCTCGCTTGCCTTTGATTGTGAATGCCAAGGCACCTCTGAAGTTCATGTGAACACTAGAAGTAAAGATATCAAAGATACAAGCATCAAAGTCATAACACAATTAATCAAGTTTGAGACAAGCACATTACACTAAGAATGACAACTATGCTCTCAAGAAAGTGCTCATAGAATATGTGGAGACTCAACAAAGAAATGAAAAGGTTTTGAATAGTTTGAAAGGCTTCCAAATGCTGAAAGTATGGTACTCATTAGCTTTGAGATCTCATTGCCCTATCATAAGCATATTTAAATGGTTAAGGTGAAAGTGAGGTCCAATCTGAGTTATATGCTTGTCAGACTATAAACTAGAAATCTCATGTCCCTTGAGTACGAGGGCCGCTCCTCATGCTACTCAACTTTAGTTACCGGTAAGTTCTTGTCATAGTAAATACATGTGTATCATAGAGAACCGCCAACGGGGTACCCCTTGCCCGATGATATGGAAGAATCCCCATATTAAAATGACAAGGCAAGCAGACAACGAGTATCTCAGCAATCTCCTTATTTACCATGGGAAAATGGTGTTTTTTTCTATCTTTCATCTTTTCTCATATCTCTTTTTTTTCTTTTTCTCAATAGCTATCTTTCTTTTTTTATAAGAAGAATGCTTCATAGATACTCATTATGGTTACGCTGCAGGTTTCCACCATGATTAGGCATGGATTACACCGGCGGCCCAGGCGTTTCTCTAACACACATACATAACTCCATGGACTTACAAGCTCCCCTTTTATTTCACACCGACGACATCCACAAACAAAAGAGCATGATATCAACTAGGTATATATTTACAGGTGTTGAAAGCGTTCCCCGTGACAGCACGGTTCTGCTAATCCCCAGCCTATAATTTGCAAGCATATAACTTTCATGGACAGTCACAATGGTTCAGGTTTATTGAGTGTAGGAAATAAAGTGTGCCATCAAGATCGTGAGAGCTTTACTAACTAACTTTCTCATAACAGGCAAAACATTTTATTCGGAAGAAAACAAGGCATATTGAATATACACGGAACAGCAAATGATGCTAATAGGTACGTATGGTGGACACTTTTGGCAATATTGGTTTTAGGGAGTTGGAAACACGAGTAAAGCTTATACTCAGTGCAAGTGAAGGCTAACAATAGTAAGGGAGCGACAAACTAGAGAGCAATAACTGTCATAATCATGGTTGCAACAAAATAGGACTAATCATGGCATGAAAGTGATTCAAGACCCTCAAGGCAAAATAATTCATCGAGGCTTAACTGATTATTTCAGTCATATGCATGCATGAGCATGTGCCAAGTCAATTCAAATGAAACATTTAGAGGAGGATACCACGGTGTCATACCAAGTTATGAATAGAGTAATGCAAGCAAACATTCATATGCCAAGCTACAAACTATTAGCGAGATGGAGCTAATCACAAGAAATCAAGAACTACTAAGCATCCATAAATAACATACACCCTACATGAACAGACTAAGCATGCCCACATTGAGGAGTATATGTACAAAAATGAAAACAAATAGAGTTCGTTACCAACCTCTTACCACACCTCAAGTTGTCATTAATCCTCATTATTGCCCTTCACTTGTGTGGCTTGAGTAATAACATGAAACCAAATTCCACTGAGGACTGCTGAACCCTGCAACAAACTCACAAAACCAAAGAAGAACAACAAATATTTTTGGTGTTTTCGATTTTTAAAAACAAGAACCAGAAAGGAAGAACAAGCAAAGCAAAATCTTTTTGGGTTTTTTGAATAGTCCATACAAAACAAAAAGGGAAAAGCAAACCAGGGCAAAAAGAAGAAGAAGCAAACAAAGAGAAACAACAGAAATATTTCTGGTATATTTTTTATGTTTTAGAAAGCAAAAGCAAAGAAAAAAACAAAAACTAAAAAGAGAACGAAACATGAATATACAAAGTACCGATGCAAAATGATAAGGAGATGAGTGCGATATCGATGTACCTCCCCCCAAGCTTAGGCTTTTGGCCTAAGTGGGTGTCAATCCCAAGCTGGCCAAGATGGAGCGCCTCCATAGTACGGTGAGGAGGTACCCTCGTCCTGGTGCGATCTCGAGGATGCCCCACCATAGTGCGCAGAGTAATCGTAGGAGGGCACATCCTCCGGGTGCTGCCTGTGGAAACCAAGCAAGTGGAGCTGCTCATCCACCTCCTCCTTGGAGCGCGACCACGGCCTCCTGTGAACAATTAACAAAGTAGATTGCGGCAAAGGAATCTCCCTTTCATCCCCGTCAGTAAACAACATCCTGTATACTAGACTGTCCATATCAGAGTTAGCAGTGACGAAGTGATGTGTTTTCATGGCAGCAAGGTCAAGCCTTTGTGGTGCCAATATAGTATCATTGGGATCCACCAAAAGCTCTAATGCACTGACCATACGTGAAGCGATGATGCCCCCATAAATAGATCCCCTAGCAGCTAGGCGGCGAGCAATAAGAGAGCCAAGATTGTACCGAGTATCATTGTTAAGTGCAGCAGTGAGGAAGGCTAAATGATAATTGGAGATTGATACGTCCATTTTGCATCACTATTCTATGTCTTAATTCACTATTATTCATTGATATATTTCGTATTGAGAGGTGATACTTATGTTATTTCATCTGTTTTTGCATGGTTGATGACTTTTGGAGCATGGACCGCTGCAGTCAGGATTCTGATGGAAAAGGTGTTGTTTGGAGGCAAAATTCACGAAGATCCAAAAATCCGGGAAAATATACGGAAAATCCTATTTTTCCAGAAGACTAAGGATGCCATAAGACGGAGTGGAGATGGGCCACAGGAGGCCCACACCACCCGATGGCGCGGGCAGCCCTAGGCCATGCCAGGAGGTGGTGTGGCCACCCTGGCCCACTCCAGCCTCTCTCCTCTGGCGTATATCAACCTCCCGAAACCCTAAGACTCGGGAAGCGACCACAGAAAGATTCCGCCGCCTTTGTGGGGCGGAAAACACCGAGAGAGAAAGATCTCTCTGGTAGACAGATTTCTGCCGAGGGAATTCCTTCCCGGAGAGGGGAGATCGTCTCCATTGATACATTGCAAATGTATCTATAATTTTTGATGTTCCATGCTTGGTTTTATCCTCTTTCTTGTGTTTTGTTCCAACTTTGGAGTACTTTTCATATGATTTCTTGGACTAACCTATTAACAAGGGCCACAGTGCGGTACTGCTTTTCTGCTGTTTTTGGTTCCAGGAAAGTCATAAAATGAATATTCTCGGAATTGGACGGGACAAAAGCCAAAGTGCCTATTTTTCCAGAAGGGATCAAGTGCCAGAATACGAGACGGAGAGGGGCGAGGGGCCAGCCACACCACCTAGCCGCGCGGCCAGGCCTGGCCCGCGCCAGGGGATGGTGTGGTGGCTCCCGGCACCCCCTCGGCCTCTCCTTCCACCTATATATTGCCCTCGGGACGAAAACCCTAAGTACCCGATCAAAAATCCACGAAAGAGTCTGTAGCCGCTGTCATCTCCATCCCTAGATCGGGAGGGATCTGAAGCTCTTCCCGGCACCCTGCCGGAGAGGGGAATTCACCCTAGAGGCCTTCTTCATCACCATGAAAGCCTCCGGTGTGATGCGTGAGTAGTTCATCCTTGGACTACAGATCCATGTAGTAGCTAGATGGCTGGTTTCTCCTCCTTTGTGCTTTCATGTTTAGATCTTGTGAGCTCAGTTCATGATCAAGATCATCTATTTGTAATCCATACATGTTGTGTTTACGGGGATCCGATGGATATTGAGATGCTATTTCAGATTGATTATTGATTCTATCATGTCTTTGTTATTTGAGATCTTGCATGCTTTGCGTTGTTAGTAGCTATCTTGGCCAAGTAGATGCTAGCAACTCCAAGAGTTAGTATTTATGATCGATAGTGGGTTCATGCCTCTGGTAATCTGGGGAAGTGACAGAAATCTCTAAGGTACTAGATGTGCTGTTGCTACTAGGGACAAAACAACAATCCTTTGTTCATAGAGCAATCGTATTGTTTACCTTACCTTGATTCGTAAAGCAATAATCTGTTGCTTGCAACTTAATCTTGGAGGGGTTCGGATGATAACCTAAAGGTGGATTATTAGTCATAGATGCAGTTGGATGGCGGTCTATGTATAATGTTGTAATGCCCAATCAAGTTCCAAAGGAGTCAAGATGATTAGTATATGCATGTATTTCTTTCTCGGTGTTTGTCAATTGCCCCGCTGTAATTTGTTTACCCAGCATGTTATCTATCTAAGGATAGCCACCTCTAGTGAACTATGGATCCCGGTCCTTTTTCTTTACATACAATCTATAAATTGTTTCTGCTTTGTGTTTACTTTCTGCAAACTTTTACTTCTTTCCATTTGATACGTTTAATTCTTTGTTTTCCACAAAACACGGTGAGATTGACAACCTCATCGCAAGTTGGGGACAAAGTTCTGTGGTTGTGTTGTGCAGGTCTCCACGTTGCTACTAGCACCGGTAGTGCGCCCTGCCAAAGCCCAGCTAGTAACACCTTTGGGGTGTTTCCTTGCTCCTACTGGTTCGATTAAACCTTGGTTTCATAATTGAGGGAAAACTTACTGATGTGCTCATCGTACCTTCCTCTTGGGGTTCCCAACAAGCTCTACGTTTAAAGTCGAGCGCATCAAGATTTTCTGGTGCCGTTGCTGGGGACTTGAAGAAGAAGAAGCTCCCACGTCAACCACGCGCCAACAAAGATTTTCTGGCGCCGTTGCCGGGGAGTCAAGGACATCTTCACAAGGGGAGTCCCTCATAACCAATCTCTTTACTTTGTTGTTTTTGTTTTGCTTAGTTTTCTTTTTGCTTTGTTTGCTTGTTTTGTTCTTCAAAAAAACACAAAACAATTAGTTTTACTAGTTTGCTTTCTTATTTCAAAAACACAAAAAAATTAGTTCCTTTCTTAAGTTGCCTTTATGACTAGCTCTGCTCCAATCACTATTTCATTATGGATAGCTCACTCAGTTTCCTATTTGGGAACAGTATTATGACTGCTACGGTAATAGGTGAACCACCGCCTGCTAGAACCTCCATGGAAGAAGAAATTGCTGAACCTGAAAGATCATTAGATGAAAAAGAGGAGGAGAGTGATGGAAAAAAGGAGTAAGAATGGATATACCCATGCCTACCTTCTAATGAGAGTAACTCTTTATCCCTTACATTATTTGATTTTCCCCCATGCTTATCAAAGGAGGGTGAATGTTATGTTCCCGAGGATTCTTTCTAAAATGTTTATAATAAAGCTCTAGTGCTTGTAGATCATGAAAAGCATGCCTTATGTGATAGTTATATTGTTGAGTTTATTCATGAGGCTACTAAAAATTATTATGAGAGATGAAAATATGGTTGTAGAAGTTTTTATGGTAATGAAACACCTCTCTATGTTCTTAAAGTTTTGAAGTTACTTTTGTTTTATCTTCCTATGCCTGTCACTTTGTTCTTTGTGGATTTATTTGCATACAAGATTCCTATGCATAGGAAGTGGGTTAGACTTAAATGTGTTTTGAATTTGCTTCTTGGTGCTCTCTTTTACTTCAATTCATATTTCCTATGAGAGCATCTTCTCAAATTTTCATGCCTAACTTAAAGGCGTTAAAGAAAAAAGTACTTGTTGGGAGATAACCCAAGAGTTTTAGTTGAGTGTTGGAAGTTATTAATTCAGTAATAACCTCACATTATCCTTTTAATTTGCTTTTTGTGCCAAGAGTAACCTCTAATGAGAGTGAAGTAATGATTGGGAAAGTTGCTGTCCCGAAACATATTTTTGTGCTTCACCGTAAAGATTTCAGAGAGAGCTCTGTACGTCGGATTGAGCTGTAATTTTTTGTGCCTCTGTCCCAGGTTGTTATCGAACTTTCGTTAGTTCAATACGTTTTGATTAGAGCAACAGAAGGTCTTCGAAAAAATTCGTCTTTACCTGCTGGTCTGTTTTGACAGATTTCTGCCATTTTCTGCATTGACTTCTTGTTAGTTCCTTTGGGGAATTGAGCTTTTTGAGGGAAGTGCTACAGTAGCTAGTGTTCTAATGGAAGTTTATTTGGTATTATAACTGATCTTTAAGACTTACTTATCTTAAGTGCACTAATGTTGCTAATGAGATTGTGTGAAGTTTTGTATGAAGGAAAATTTTCAGGTGTATGGAAGGAATGAGTAATGAGATGAAGGATGGACTAAAGCTCAAGCTTGGGGATGCCACGTGTCACCCAAGAAATATCCAAGAAGTACAAGCGTCAAAGCTTGGGGATGCCCAAGGCATCCCCTTCTTCATCAATAAAAATTCCAGGTTTCTTCCAAACGCTTCATTTTTATTGTTTCATGCACAGTTGTGTTTTTCTTGGCGCGTTTTCTTTTTCATTTTATTTTTGGTTTTTAGTTTGCTTGGTTTGCTTAGTTTTATGAATAAGTTGGTTGGACCCCCTCTTTCATACTTTGGTTGGCAATTAGTTTGGTTTGGCTTGGAAAAGAGTAGGAAAGCTCATGCTTATGTGGTAAAAAGAGCTCGTTTTTGACTGTGGCCTATGCTTTGTCATGTCATGCTTGATATTGTTTTGGCTTTATGCTTAGTATTCTTTGATGTAGCATGACTTGTTATAAACAATTGAGATTGCTTAATGTGCCTTGGATGAATCATGCGTTGTTTTAGCATATTAAAGCATAGTATTGTGGTATTCTCCTTTGATGCTTTATTTGGGTTGACTTGGCACATGTTCACACTATGTTATGACTGTCACAAGTCACCATAGCCTTTATGATCCTTTAGTTTTCAACTTGTAGTATCACTTTATGCTCACCATACCTACCTACTAGCTTATGCTATTCCAAGTATATTCATGCTTTTGTTTACCTTCCACTTGTTATGAGAAAACTAGTGATTAAATCTCTCACGAACTTGATGGCACACTTTACTTTTTGCCTCTAATAAACTTGAACCATTGGGTCCTTCTTTGTTGCGTATATGCTTGCGCTTTATAAGTTGAAATTAGCAGAACCATGTTTCATGGGGAACGCTTTCAACATTGCACTTGTACTTTGTACCTCGTTGATATCATGTTCTTTTGCTTACGGATCCCGGTGGTGTGAAATAAAAGTGGAACTTGTAAGATCATGGAGTTTGTATGTGCGTTAGAGAAACGCCTGGGCCGCTAGCCTAAGCCATGCCTAATCATGGTGGAAACTTGCAGCATTACCATAATGAGCACTCTATGAAGCATCCTCAATAAAAACCTATGCAAATAGCAAATAAAAAGATCGCTGAGATGCTCATTGTGCCTTGCCTTGTCATTTTGATTATGGGAAAGCTCCCGTATCATGTGCAAGGGGTACCCCGTTGGCGGTTCTTAATGATACACATATACTTACAATGACAAGAGCTTACTCGTGACTGAAGTTGAGTAGCATGAGGATCGGTCTTCGTAAGTAAGGGGCATGAGATTTCGGTTTATAACTTGTCAAGCATATCCTCTTAGTTGTGTCACTTTAACCTTAATCACCTTAAAGATGCTTATGATAGGGGCAATGAGAGCTGAAAGCTATAAGTACCATAATTTTTGGAAGCTCTTTATGAGAGTTGAATCCCTACTTCCTTTTACAAAGGCCTTTCTTCCACCATTATATTGAGTCTCCACCTTCTATCTTTATGCACCTACTTTGAGAGCATAGTGGCCATCCTTAGTTCTATGTGCATTGTCCCAAGACTAGTTGATTGATGCATAACTTGTTATTGCTTGTTTGAAACTATTGTATCTAGTCACTCTTATGAACTTTGAAGGTGTCCTATGCATTTATATTTGCTACTCTATTGAGGGACAAGCTGAATACTATTATGCTATGTTTTCTTTATGTGAAACAAACAAACGTCTTGCAAAGCATTGTTATTCATGAATCTTTTCTTTGTGCCTTTTCATGTTGCGTCATAGTTTCTTTGCTTATTGCTAGAACTTTGTCTTTCATGTTATGATTGAAGTACTATGATCCCAACATTTAATGTTTTGCAAATACTTTGATAAAGTCTTTGATGGTGCATTTCACCTCAAAAATTATTTCTTTTTTATCACTTACCTACTCGAGGACGAGCAGGAGTTAAGCTTGGGGATGTTGATACATTGCAAATGTATCTATAATTTTTGATGTTCCATGCTTGGTTTTATCCGCTTTCTTGTGTTTTGTTCCAACTTTGGAGTACTTTTCATATGATTTCTTGGACTAACCTATTAACAAGAGCCACAGTGCCAACTGCCTGTTTTTTGCTGTTTTTGGTTCCAGGAAAGTCAGAAAATGAATATTCTCGGAATTGGACGGGACAAAAGCCAAAGTGCGTATTTTTCCGGAAGGGATCAAGTGCCAGAATACGAGACGTAGAAGGGCCAGGGGCCAGCCACACCACCTGGCCGCGCGGCCAGGCCTGGCCCGCGCCAGGGGGTGGTGTGGTGGCTCCCGGCACCCCCTCGGCATCTCCTTCCGCCTATAAGTTGCCCTCGGGACGAAAACCCTAAGTACCCGATCAAAAATCCATGAAAGAGTCTGTATCCGCCGTCATCTCCATCCCTAGATCGGGAGGGATCTGAAGCTCTTCTCGGCACCCTGCCGGAGAAGGGAATTCACCCTGGAGGCCTTATTCATCACCATGCAAGCCTCCGGTGTGATGCGTGAGTAGTTCATCCTTGGACTACGGATCCATGTAGTAGCTAGATGGCTGGTTTCTCCTCCTTTGTGTTTTCATGTTTAGATCTTGTGAGCTCCGTTCATGATCAAGATCATCTATTTGTAATTCATACATGTTGTGTTTGCGGGGATCTGATGGATATCGAGATGCTATTTCAGATTGATTATTGATTCTATCATGTCTTTGTTATTTGTGATCTTGCATGCTTTCCGTTGTTAGTAGCTATCTTGGCCAAGTAGATGCTAGCAACTCTAAAAGTTAGTATTTATGCTCGATAGTGGGTTCATGCCTCTGGTAATCTGGGGAAGTGACAGAAATCTCTAAGGTACTAGATGTGATGTTGCTACTAGGGAGAAAACAACAATCCTTTATTCATAGAACAATCGTATTGTTTACTTTACACGCAGTTCATAAAGCAATAATCTGTTGCTTGCAACTTAATACTGGAGGGGGTTCAGATGATAACCTGAAGGTGGATTATTAGTCATAGATGCAGTTGGATGGCGGTCTATGTATTATGTTGTAATGCCCAATCAAGTTCCAATTGAGTCAAGATGATTAGTATATGAATGTATTGCTTTCTCGGTGTTTGCCAATTGCCCCGCTGTAATTTGTTTACCCAGCATGTTATCTATCTAAGGAGAGCCACCTCTAGTGAACTATGGATCTCGGTCCTTTTTCTTTACATACAATCTATAAACTGTTTCTGCTTTGTGTGTACTTTCTACAAACTTTTACTTCTTTCCATTCGATACATTTAATCCTTTGTTTTCCGCAAAACACGGTGAGATTGACAACCTCATCGCAAGTTGGGGACAAAGTTCTGTGGTTGTGTTGTGCAGGTCTCCACGTTGCTACTAGCACCGGTAGTGCGCCCTGCCAAAGCTCAGCTAGTAACACCTTTGGGGTGTTTCCTTGCTCCTACTGGTTCGATTAAACCTTGGTTTCATAACTGAGGGAAAACTTACTGCTGTTCTCATCGTACGTTCCTCTTGGGGTTCCCAACGAGCTCTATGTTGAAAGTCGAGCGCATCAGCCATCAACACCACCATCAAGCTGGACTTCATCGGGATCATCATCATCATCATCACCACCACCATCATCACCATCAACACCCTCATAACCATCTCCATATTGCTGTAACAATTACGTTGAATCTTGCATAGTTCATAGGGGGAACTTTCCTGATGTTGATTACTCTTTGTAGTTGATGCTATTGAGTGAACCATTGAATTATTGTTTATGTTCAGATTGTTATACATCATTATTCCATCTCTGATCATGATCCATATGATGTCTTGTGAGTAGTTTGTTTTGTTCTTGAGGACATGGGAGTAGTCTTGTTGTTAGTAGTGGAGTTGTGTTGAGAAAGATTCAATAGATTGTTATTTAAGTTGTGGTGTACTTCTTCTAGTGGTGTCATGTGAACGTCGACTACATGACACTTCACCTATATGGGCCTAGGGGAATGCATTGTGTATTTGGCTACTAATCGTAGGGGTTGCCGGTGTGACAGAAACCTGAACCCCCGTTAGGAAACCATTGCACAAGGGACGTAAGGGTCTTACAGTTTAAAGCTGTGGTTAGGTTTCTACCTTAATTACTTTCTTGTACTTACGGATGTTTGCAAGGGGTATAATCACAAGTATGTATTAGTCTTGGATGGGGCGGTACATTAGCACAGGTTCACCCACACAATACTTAGCAAGCTAAAGAAGATTAATCAACTATATGAAGCGAAAGCACTTGACAGTCTTCCCATGTGTCCTCGAGAACGTTTGGTCATCTTAAGTAATACAACCGGCTTGTCCTTTGCTGCATAAAGGATTGGGCCACTTGCTGCATTTATTCCTACTGTCTTTTATTTACTCGTACTTTGTTTACTTGCTTTATCGAAAACCCCTAAAAATCCGTTTGCTAAGTATTTGTAGAGAATTCCTGATCCATACCACTAGCCAGCACCTTCTGCTCCTCGTTGGGTTCAACACTCTTACTTATCAAAAATACTGCGATACACCCCCTATACTTGTGGGTCATCAGACATATTACTCATATTCTCCCTACCAAGAATGCTAGTAGCAAGATAATAGGCAAAGTATCTAAGAGCTGGGAGTTGGATGTTTCTTATCTTCCTGCGCTGAGCTACGCGGTCATCGTCATTGGTCACCCCTCGATAGAGCTCCAGCAAATCAGCGGGTCGCCCTTGAATCTTCTTCACGGTCCCTGCCATGCCTACACCTATAACGCTGCAAAATCTTTCCAATGGCATGGTAAAAGGCAGATTATAGATTCTGAAAGAGACAGTTGACTGGTAGGGGGTGTTAGTGAAAATGAAACTCTCAACAAAAGTTTTGGTGAGCATAGCGTATTGCTCACTCTCATCTTGCATGTATGAGGTCAAACCAACCCTCTGAATAGCAAGAAATCATCGAGAATCCCTGCAGCTTGTAAGAAGGTATAACAAGGAAAAGTAGATGGGTGAGCATCCCCATCATCTCCTTCATTACCAATCCGAGGTGCAATGAGATCTTTGTTGTATGATGGCCTAAACTGAGAGGCTGATCTTGAGGGCCTTGACCTCCTGGGTGTGTCCCTCTCAAATATTTCTCCAAAGGTATGGTTGTTCATCTTTGATATTCTAAAATTTAAACATCTATTAAACAAGTGATTGCAAAGTGAATATATAATGAAGGGCACTACTCATAGGGACTTGTAGAGGCCTAAACATGCATCAAAACTATATCTCTAAGCAATGAACAAGCTTACAAGCTCTCAAAACCTGCCACCTACAGCAGCAAAATACTCAAGATAAAAACAACTAAACACAAATCTACTTGGACAAGCGGAGGAGTCACATAACAATTGCTCCAAATTTCAGCAGCAAAGATGGGCTGAGCAAGGAGATCGAAAAATCGAGGGCAAGAACGCGATTTCGAGCAATGAGCTGGTGTTTTATCGGGAGAGAGAGAGCAGTGGCAAGTGAGACAGTGAGTGGAGGGCCAGGGGTGGCCCACACCATGGCCAGGCGCGCCCCTAGGCTGGTTGCGCCACCAGGTGGTGTGCCTGTCTGGTGGGCCCCCCGGTACCTTCCAGGCACTTCTCTGCCCCTTTTTTCACGTAAAAATTTAATATGAATTTTCTGGAATTTTTCGAGACACTTTATTTTTGAGCAATTTTCAGGTATAGATGAATGATTTTCTGACAAAAAAGGTTTTTGGAATGATGCAAAGACAAAACAAGTCTAGAACTTCAGAAGTTCTAAGACACTCTAACATGCAAGCAACTAACAACAGAAAAGTAAACTAAACGAAAGCAAAAACTAAAATAGATAGAATAGAAGTAAGCGGAGATAATCATGGTGAAAACAGTGTTTTGTTCAATGAAATCCTTTTGATAACAAGGTTGATCAGGTCTTGTTACCAAAACAATTTTATATGAAACAAAACTTTGTATTCCACTAATGATTATGTTACCTCAACCTTGATAGCATTGGTCCCAATCATAATAGTTTCAAATTTTTCTCTTGGTATGGGACAATATATTTCTCTAACTTGAATGCCCTCAACATGTTCAATTGAATTTAAACCATAAGTCCTATTGATCTTCTTGGGGAAATAGACAGTATGCTCCTTGTCATTATCATTAAAGGTCACCTTTCCTTGATTACAATTAATAACAGCTCCTGCAGTATTAAGAAAAGGTCTCCCAAGAATAATAGACATATTATCATCTTCAGGCATTTCAAGCACAACAAAATCAGTTAATATCAAGAAATTATGAGCCACTTGAACAGGTACATCCTCACATATACCAACAGGAATTGTGGTAGATTTACCAGCCATTTGCAAAGATATATCAGTTGGTATCAGTTTTTCCAGTTGAAGTCTCTTATAGAGAGAAAAAGGCATGACACTAACTCCTGCTCCCAAATCACACAAAGCAGTCCTAACATAACTATTTTTAATAGAGCAAGGAATAGTTGGAATCCCTGGGTCTCTAAGTTTCTTTGGAACCTGATACATTGCAAATGTATCTATAATTTTTGATGTTCCATGCCTGGTTTTATCCACTTTCTTGTGTTTTGTTCCAACTTTGGAGTACTTTTCATATGATTTCTTGGACTAACCTATTAACAAGAGCCACAAAGGCCTGCCTGTTTTCTTCTGTTTTTGGTTCCAGGAAAGTCAGAAAATGAATATTATCGGAATTGGACGGGACAAAAGCCAAAGTGCCTATTTTTCCGGAAGGGATCAAGTGCTAGAATACAAGACAGAGAGGGGCTAGGGGCTGGACACACCACCTGGCCGCGCGGCCAGGCCTGGCCCGCGCCAGGGGGTGGTGTGGTGGCTCCCGGCACCCCCTCGGCCTCTCCTTCCACCTATATATTACCCTCGGGACGAAAACCCTAAGTACCCGATCAAAAATCCACGAAAGAGTCTGTAGCCGTTGTCATCTCCATCCCTAGATCGGGAGGGATCTGAAGCTCTTCCCAGCACCACAGAGAGGGAATTCACCACAGGCCTTCTTCATCACCATGCAAGCCTCCGGTGTGATGCATGAGTAGTTCATCCTTGGACTACGGATCCATGTAGTAGCTAGATGGCTGGTTTCTCCCCCTTTGTGTTTTCATGTTTAGATCTTGTGAGCTCCGTTCGTGATCAAGATCATCTTTTTGTAATCCATACATGTTGTGTTTGCGGGGATCCGATGGATATTGAGATGCTATTTCAGATTGATTATTGATTCTATCATGTCTTTGTTATTTGAGATGTTGCATGCTTTCCGTTGTTAGTAGCTATCTTGGCCAAGTAGATGCTAGCAACTGCAAGAGTTAGTATTTATGCTCGATAGTGGGTTCATGCCTCTGGTAATCTAGGGAAGTGACAGAAATCTCTAAGGTACTAGATGTGCTGTTGCTACTAGGGAGAAAACAACAATCCTTTGTTCATAGAACAATCGAATTGTTTACTTTACATGCAATTCGTAAAGCAATAATCTATTGCTTGCAACTTAATCTTGGAGGGTTGGATGATAACCTGAAGGTGGATTATTAGTCATAGATGCAGTTGGATGGCGGTCTATGTATTATGTTGTAATGCCCAATCAAGTCTTAAAGGAGTCAACATGATTAGTATATGCATGTATTGTTTTCTCGGTGTTTGTCAATTGCCCCGCTATAATTTGTTCACCCAGCATGTTATCTATCTAAGGAGAGCCACCTCTAGTGAACTATGGATCCTGGTCCTTGTCTTTTACATACAATCTACAATCTTTTACTGCTTTGTGTTTACTTTCTGCAAACTTTTACTTCTTTCCATTCGATACGTTTAATCCTTTGTTTTCCGCAAAACACGGTGAGATTGATAACCTCATCGCAAGTTGGGGACAAAGTTCTGTGGTTGTGTTGTGCAGGTCTCCACGTTGCTACTAGCACCGGTAGTGCGCCCTGCCAAAGCTCAGCTAGTAACACCTTTGACGTGTTTCCTTGCTCCTATTTGTTCGATTAAACCTTGGTTTCATAACTGAGGGAAACTTGCTGCTGTGCTCATCATACCTTCCTCTTGGGGTTCCCAACGAGCTCTACATCAACCATGCACCAGCACTTTTCTGGGCGCCATACACAGAGCCATCAAGCATTTTTCTGGCGTCGTTGCCGGGGAGTCAAGGACATCTTCACAAGGGGAGTTCCTCATAACCAATCTCTTTACTTTGTTGTTTTTGTTTTGCTTAGTTTCTTTTTTGCTTTGTTTGCTTGTTTTGTTCTTCAAAAACACAAAAAAATTATTTTTACTTGTTTGCTTTCTTATTTGAAAACCCAAAAAAATGACTACTCTTGAAAACACTAAGTTGTGTGACTTCACTAGCACCAACAACAATGATTTTATGAGCACACCTATTGCTCCACCTGTGGCTGAAAATACTTTCTTTGAGATAAAACCTGCTTTTCTCAATCTTGTTATGAGACAACAATTTTCTGGTATTGGTAATGAAGATGCTGCTTCCCATCTAAATAACTTTGTTGAACTTTGTGAGATGCAAAAGCATAGGGATATAGATGGTGATATTATTAAACTGAAATTGTTTCCTTTCTCTTTGAGAGGAAAGGCTAAAGAATGGTTGAATTCCTTGACTAGGAATAATATTGATTCTTGGACTAAGTGCAAAGATGCTTTTATTGGAAAATATTATCCTCCTGCTAAGATTATATCCATGAGAAGTGAAATAATGAAGTTTAAACAACTTGATAATGAGCATGTTGCTCAAGCTTGGGAAAGAATGAAATCTTTGGTAAATAATTGTCCCACTCATGGATTTGGCTTGGATGATCATCCAAACTTTTGATGCAGGATTGAACTATTCTTCAAGGAACCTATTGGATTCTGCTGCTGGAGGTACCTTTATGACCATCACTTTGGGTGCTGCAACAAAACTTCTGGACAATATGATGGTTAATTATTCTGAATGGCATACTGAGAGAGCTCCACAAGGTAAGAAGGTAAATTCTGTTGAGGAAACCTCCTCCTTGAGTGATAAGATTGATATTATTATGTCTATGCTTGTTAATGGGAAAGCCCATATTGATCCAAATAAGTTCCTTCAGCCTCTTTGGTTGCTCAAGAAGAGCAAGTTGATGTGAACTTCATAAGAAATAACAGCTTTGGCAACAATGCTTATGGTAATAATGCTTATAGGAACAATTTTGGTAACAACAATTATAAGCCATATCCTCCCAACAATGGTAATGCTTATGGAAATTCCTACAACAATAATAAGAGTGCTCCTCTGAACTTGAAGTTATGCTTAAAGAGTTTATTAGTAAACAAACTGCTTTCAATAAAACTATTGAGGAAAAACTCTCTAATGCAGAAAGAAATATAGCATCTTTGGCTGAAGCTCAATCTTCTTTGAATAAAATGGCTGCTAAACCTGAAACTAATAAGAATCCCTTTCCAGCTACTAATGCTATACAAGTAAGAATTGATGAAAATGTTAGACTATTGGCTGAATTACATGCTAAGTGGGAAAGAGAAGATGAAATTGCTAGAAACATTAGTGTTTCTTCTATTACCACCACTAGTGTTGAGGCTAGCAATAGTTCTACTACTTTAGATGATAAATTTAATTTTGATCTTGATGGTTGCAACATCTCTGAAGTTATTAAGTTCCTACAAAAGCTTGCTAAAAGTCCTAATGCTAGTGCTATGAACATGGCCTTTACAAAGCACATTACTAATGCTCTCATAAAGATTAAAGAAGAAAAGATGAAACATAAAGCTTCTATTCCTATAAAACAAGAAGATGGTTGGGAACCCATCATTAATATGAAAGTGAATGACTTTGATTTCAAAGCTTTGTGTGATCTTGGTAGTAGTGTTTCTATTATGCCTAGAAGGATTTATGATATGCTTGATTTGCCTCCTCTTGAAGATTGTTATTTGAATGTCCCACTTGATGATAATGCTAAAAAGAAACTCATGGGGAGTCTTAATGATGTTCTTATTATGGTTAACAATTCCTATGTCCCCGTTGATTTCCATGTTTTGGATGTTGAATACAATGCTTCTTGTCCTATTACTTTGGGAAGACCTTTTCTTATAACTGTTGGTGCCATCATTGATATGAAAGAAGGCACCATTAAATATCAACTCCCACTCAAGAAAGGTATAGAACACTTCCCTAAAAAGAGAGAAAAGATTTCTTTTGCTTCTCCTATGAAAACAAAATTTGGTCTTAATGCTTCTTCATTTGAGAACACTTGATTCTTTCTTTGCTTCTTATGCCTAACTTAAAGGCGTTAAAGAAAAGTACTTGTTGGTAGATAACCCAAGAGTTTTATATGAGTCTTGGAAGTTATTACTTCAGTAATAACCGCTCCTTATCCTTTTTATTTTCTTTTTGTGCCAAGAGTAACCTCTAATGAGAGTGAAGTAATGATTGGGAAAGTTGCTGTCCCGAAACAGATTTTTGTGCTTCACCGTAAAAATTCCTGAGAGAGCTCTGTATGCCGGATGAGCTGTAATTTTTTGTGCTTCTGCCCCAGGTTGTTATCTAACTTTCGTTAGTTCTACACTTTTTGATTTGAGCAACAGAAGGTCTTTGAAAAAATCCGTATTTACCTGCTGGTCTGTTTTGACAGATTTCTGCCATTTTCTACATTTGCTTCTTGTTGGTTCCTTCTTGAGTTCTTTTGGGGAATTGAGCTTTTTGAGGGAAGTGATACAGTAGCTAGTGTTCTAATGGAAGTTTATTTGGTGTTAGAACTGAACCTTGAGACTTATTTATCTTAAGTGCACTAATGTTGCTAATGAGATTGTGTGAAGTTTTGTATGAAGGAAAATTTTCAGGTGTATGGAAGGAATGAGTAATGAGATGAAGGATGGACTAAAGATCAAGCTTGGGGATGCCACGCGTGTCACCCCAAAAAATATCCAAGAAGTACAAGCGTCAAAGCTTGGGGATGCCCAAGGCATCCCCTTCTTCATCAATAAAAATTCCAGGTTTCTTCCAAACGCTTCATTTTTATTGTTTCATGCACAGTTGTGTTTTTCTTGGAGCGTCTTCTTTTTCATTTTCGTTTTTGTTTTTAGTTTGCTTGGTTTGCTTAGTTTTTTTAATAAGTTGGTTGGACCCCCTCTTTCTTATATTGGTTTGCAAATAGTTTGGTTTGGTTTGGAAAAGAGTAGGAAAGTTCATGCTTATGTGGTAAAAAGAGCTCGTTTTTGACTGTGGCCTATTCTTTGTCATGCCATGCTTGATATTGTTTTGGCTTTATGCTTAGTATTCTTTGCTGTAGCATGACTTGTTATAAACAATTGCGATTGCTTAATGTGCCTTGGATGAATCATGCGTTGTTTTAGCATATTAAAGCATAGTATAGTGGTATTCTCCTTTGATGCTTTATTTGGGTTGACTTGGCACATGCTCACACCATGTTATGACTGTCACAAGTCACCATAGCCTTTATGATCCTTTAGTTTTCAACTTGTAGTATCACTTTATGCTTTGATCAATGATGTTTTGTCGCTCTGCATGATTATGGCCATTATTGCTCTCTTAGTTTGTCGCTCCCAGTCTTTTGCTAGCCTCCACAACAAGGTATGAGTTCCACTCATGCATCCAACTCCCTAAACCAAGTTATTCTAAAGAGTCCACCATACCTACCTACTAGCTTATGCTATTCCAAGTATATTCATGCTTTTGTTTACCTTCCACTTGTTATGAGAAAACTAGTGATTAAAGCTCTCACGAACTTGATGGCACACTACTTTTTGCCTCTAATAAACTTGAACCATTGGGTCCTTCTTTGTTGCGTATATGCTTGTGCTTTATAAGTTCAAATTAGCAGAACCATGTACCATGGGGAACGCTTTCAACATTGCACTTGTACTTTGTACCCCGTTGATATCATGTTCTTTTGCTTACGGATCCCGGCGGTGTGAAATAAAAGTAGAACTTGTAAGATCATGGAGTTTGTATGTGCGTTAGAGAAATGCCTGGGCCGCTAGCCTAAGCCATGCCTAATCATGGTGGAAACTTGCAGAATCACCATAATGAGCACTCTATGAAGCATCCTCAATAAAAACCTATGCAAATAGCAAATAAAAAGATCGCTGAGATGCTCATTGTCTGTTTGCCTTGTCATTTTGATTATGGGAAAGCTCCCATTATCATGTGCAAGGGTACCCGTTAAGCGGTTCTTAATGATACACAGATACTTACAATGACAAGAGCTTACTCGTGACTGAAGTGGAGTAGCATGAGGATCGGTCTTCGTAAGTAAGGGGCATGAGATTTCGGTTTATAACTTGTCAATCATATCCTCTTAGTTGTGTCACTTTAACCTTAATCACCTTAAAGATGCTTATGATAGGGGCAATGAGAGCTGAAAGCTATAAGTACCATAATTTTTGGAAGCTCTTTATTAGACTTGAATCCCTACTTCCTTTTACAAAGGCCTTTCTTCCACCATTATATTGAGTCTCCACCTTCTATCTTTATCCACCTACTTTCAGAGCATAGTGGCCATTCTTAGTTCTATGTGCATTGTCCCAAGACTAGTTGATTGATGCATAACTTGTTATTGCTTGTTTTTAACTATTGTATCTAGTCACTCTTATGAACTTTGAAGGTGTCCTATGCATTTATATTTGCTACTCTATTGAGGGACAAGCTGAATACTATTATGCTATGTTTTCTTTATGTGAAACAAACAAACATCTTGCAAAGCATGTTATTCATGATTCTTTTGTTTGTGCCTTTTCATGTTGCATCATAATTTCTTTGCTTATTGCTAGAACTTTGTCTTTCATGTTATGATTGAAGTACTATGATCCCAGCTTTGAGTGTTTTGCAAATACTTTGATCAAGTCTTTGATGGTGCATGTCACCTCAAAAATTATTTCTTTTTATCACTTACCTACTCGAGGACGAGCGGGAGTTAAGCTTGGGGATGTTGATACATTGCAAATGTATCTATAATTTTTGATGTTCCATGCCTGGTTTTATCCACTTTCTTGTGTTTTGTTCCAACTTTGGAGTACTTTTCATATGATTTCTTGGACTAACCTATTAACAAGAGCCATAGTGCCAACTGCCTGTTTTCTGCTGTTTTTGGTTCCAGGAAAGTCAGAAAAATGAGTACTCTCGGAATTGAACGGGACAAAAGCTAAAGTGCCTATTTTCTGGAAGGATCAAGTGCGAGAATCACGAGGCGGAGAGGGGCCAGGGGCCACCACACTGGCGGCGCCGAGGCCTAGCCCGCGCCAGGGGGTGGTGTGGTGGCTCCCGGCACCCCCTCGGCCTCTCCTTCCGCCTATATATTGCCCTCGGGACAAAAACCCTAAGTACCTCATCAAAAATCCACGAAAGAGTCTGTAGCCGCCGTCATCTCCATCCCTAGATCGGGAGGGATCTGAAGCTCTTCCCGGCACCCTGTCGAAGAGGGGAATTCACCCTAGAGGCCTTCTTCATCACCATGCAAGCCTCCGGTGTGATGCGTGAGTAGTTCATCCTTGGACTACGGATCCATGTAGTAGCTAGATGGCTGGTCTCTCCCTCTTTGTGATTTCATGTTTAGATCTTGTGAGCTCCGTTCATGATCAAGATCATCTATTGTTCATGATAGAATCAATAATCAATCTGAAATAGCATCTCAATATCCATCGGATCCCCGCAAACACAACATGTATGAATTACAAATAGATGATCTTGATCATGAACGGAGCTCACAAGATCTAAACATGAAAGCACAAGGAGGAGAAACCAGCCATCTAGCTACTACATGGATCCGTAGTCAGGATGAACTACTCACGCATCGAGGCTTGCATTAGGGTTTTCATCGAGGAAACTTATAGGCGGAAGGAGGCCAGTGCCGAGCCACACCACCTGGCAGGCGTGATTTAACACTTGCGGAAATAGGCACATAAAATTATAGATACATTGCAATGTATAAATTCATGACTTGCACTTTCAACCATGCAGAACATTAGAGCCATCTAGACCTTACCATTAAAGGAATAATTGGCAAGCAAAGTAGCAATTTCTTCATTAGGGATCTTCCTTTTATTCGAGACAATATCCTTCATATACTTTGAGTAAGGAGGCAATTTAATAGCATTAGTCAAAGGAATTTGCAGGAATAAAGGTTTCATCCACTCACAAAACTTATTATAGTGTTCATCTTCCTTTGACTTGTGTTTCTTATCAGGGAAAGGCATAGGTTTTTGGACCCAAGGATCCCTTTCACTACCATGTTTCTTAGCAACAAAATCTTCTTTAGTGTATTTAGTATTCTTAGTGTGCCTTTCAGGTTCTTCTTCAACTTTTTCTTTATCAGGAACATCATTTTCTTCATTACCACTTTCAGTTTCAGCATCAGAGACAGATATACTATTAGGATCTTTAACAGGTTCAGAGGGTTCTACAATAGTTTTATGTTTCTTTTTTCTTTTCTTGTGAGTAGTACCACTATTTTCAGCTTGTTGAGAATCCTGCTCTATTCTTTTGGGATGCCCCTCGGGATATAGAGGATCCTGGGTAGCAGCACCACTTCTAGTTCTAATTTCATAAGCATGTTTTTCTTTAGCAGCATTAACTAGCAAGTCTTTTTGTACCTTAATAAGTTGATCAATTTGAGTTTGAACCATTTGAAAATGTTTAACAAGCATTTTAACATCATTAGAGGTTGTTTCCACAATATCCTTCAACTCAACAATATCTCTAGAGTTTTCCATTAGATGATTTTGCACCCTTTATTAAAATTATCTTGCTTAACAATAAAAATATCGAATTATTCTAAGCATTGGTCAGGAAGTTTAGAGTAAGGGATATCACCTTCATCAAAATGTTGGAGATAGTGTACCTCAATAGTGGATGAATGGGGAATTGGCTTACATAATTCTTCTATAGGAGGTAAATTCTTGACATCTGTAGCTTTAATTCCCTTCTCCTTAAGACATTTCTTAGCTTCCTTCATCACTTCATCATTCAATTAAATAACTCCCCTCTTCTTAGATGATGGTATAGGCGTCGGTATAGCTGGTTCAGGTATAATTGTTTCAGGTATAGCTAGTTCAGGAGGAGTCCAATCTTCATAATTCTTGCTTATTTTAGCCATTAATTCCTCAGCTTCCTTGGGAGTCCTATTCCTGAAAACACAATCAGCACAACTATCTAGGTATGTCCTAGATTCTTCAGTTAGTCCATTATAAAATATATCAAGAAGCTCATTCTTAGGTAATGGACATCCAGCCTGTGCATGAATCAAAGCACAAAATCTTGCCCATGATTTAGGCAATATCTCTTTTTCTCCCTGTTTAAAATCAAAAAGTTCCTGCAAAATAGCATGTCTAGCACTAGGAGGAAAATATTTTTGCAGGAAAGTACTAATCAAGCAATCAGGTCTATCAATAGATCTAGGAGGTAAATTACTAAACCAAGTTTTAGCTTCTCCTTTTAGTGAAAAGGGGAAAATCTTAGCAACAAAGTAGGTGCGCATCTTAATATCATCACAAAACAGACCACTCATGGTAGAAAGCTCAGTCATATGTGCCATCGCACTTTCATTCTTAGTCCCACAAAAAGGTTCTTTCTTAACAATAGCTATATAGGATAGATCAAGAGATAAATCATAATCTTTATCTTTAATGTTTATGGGAGTTGCATCAAACTTAGCATTAGGAGACAATTTGGGTTTAATAGTATGCCTCTCAAGGAGACTCTTAGCAGCACTCCTATCATGGGTGTTTTGACATTCTTTAATAAATTCATGGTCATCTCAATATAACCGTCCTCAATATCATAGCTCTCTCTAGACTCAGGTGAACTAACAGGTGTAGTAGTGTCTTCATTAGGAGTTTCAGTATTTCCAGCTATAGTTCTAGCAATCGTATCATCTAGGAAAGGACCTAATGAACCACTCTTATCAAGCACAGTAGAAGCAGCATCATAAGTATCAGAAGTTTCAGATTCAGCAGTAGTAGCATTGTGTGTAGCATGTGTATGTGGTGGTGTAAGGAGCTTATTCATAACAGACGGTGAATCAAGAGCAACAGAGGTATTCAGAACCATATCTCTTCTTGTAGTGGATGGTAAAATAGGAACCTTGCCATCACGAGACTTACCCATGATGGATGGATGGCAGCGAACAATAGTGATTCCAAGTGGACTTGATAAATAAAGCTATGCTCCCGACGCGGCCGGAAAATAGTCTTGATGACCCACAAGTATAGGGGTTGTATCGCAGTATTTTTGAGGGAAGTGAAACCCAATTTATTGATTCGACACCAGGGGAGCCTGATACATTGCAAATGTATCTATAATTTTTGGTGTTCCATGCTTGGTTTTATATACTTTCTTGTGTTTTGTCCACACTTTGGAGTACTTTTCATATGATTTCTTGGACTAACCTATTAACAAGAGCCACGGTGCCAGCTGCCTGTTTTCTGCTGTTTTTGGTTTCAGGAAGTCAGAAAATGAATATTCTCGGAATTGGACGGGACAAAAGCCAAAGTCACTATTTTACCGGGAGACATCTGGAGCGAATCTGACGAGACGGAGAGGGCTGGGCCTGGCCACCACCACCAGCACGGCCAGGCACCTGCCTTGAGGATGGTCTGCTGCCCTAGGCACCCTCGGCCTCTCCTTCCGCTATATATTGCCTCGTCGAAACCCTAAGTACCCGATCAAAATTCCACGAAAGAGTCTGTAGCCGCCGTCATCTCCATCCCTAGATCGGGAGGGATCTGAAGCTTTTCCCGGCACCCTGCCGAAGAGGGGAATTCACCCTGGACGCCTTCTTCATCATCATGCAAGCCTCCGATGTGATGTGTGAGTAGTTCATCTCTTGACTACGGGTCCATGTAGTAGCTAGATGGCTGGTTCTCCTCCTTTGTGCTTTCATGTCTAGATCTCGTGAGCTCCGTTCATGATCAAGATCATCTATTTGTAATTCTGCATGTTGTGTTTGCGGGGATCCGATGGATATTGAGATGCTAATTCAGATTGATTATTGATTCTATCATGTCTTTGTTATTTGTGATCTTGCATACTTTCCATTGTTAGTAGCTATCTTGGCCAAGTAGATGCTAGCAACTCCAAGAGTTAGTATTTATGCTCGATAGTGGGTTCATGCCTCTAGTAATCTGGGGAAGTGACAGAAATCTCTTAGGTACTAGATGTGTTGTTGCTACTAGGGAGAAAACAACAATCCTTTGTTCATAAAACAATCATATTGTTTACTTTACATGCAATTCGTAATGCAATAATCTGTTGCTTGCAACTTAATACTGGAGGGGGTTCGGATGATAACCTGAAGGTGGATTATTAGTCATAGATGTAGTTGGATGACGGTCTATGTATAATGTTGTAATGCCCAATCAAGTCTCAAAGGAGTCAAGATGATTAGTATATGCTTGTATGCTTTCTCGATGTTTGTCAATTGCCCCGCTATAATTTGTTCACCCAGCATGTTATTTATCTTAAGGAGAGCCACCTCTAGTGAACTATGGACCCCGGTCCTTTCTTTTACTATCAATCTACAATCAACTATTTATTTGTTTGTTTTTACTTTCTTCAAACTATTACTTCCTTCCGTTCGATATGTTTAATCCTTTATTTTCAGCAAAACCGGTGAGATTGACAACCTCATCGCAAGTTGGGGACAGAGTTCTGTGGTTGTGTTGTGCAGGTCTCCACGTCTTCGCTTGGCACGTAGCTCGCCTACCAACGTTCAGCTAGCTACACCTTTGGGGTGTTTCCTTGATCCTACTGGATTGATAACCTTGGTTTCATAACTGAGGGAAACTTACTACTGTGCTCATCATACCTTCCTCTTGGGGTTCCCCAACGAGCTCGTTAATACACGAGTCAGCAAGTATTTTTAAAAAGGCCGTTCTTTGAAGTCAAGGACATCTTTACAAGGGGAGTCCCTCATAACCAATATCTTTACTTTGTTATTTTGTTTTGCTTAGTTTCTTTTTGTTTTGTTTGCTTGTTTCTTTATCAAAAACACACAAAAAATAGTTTTACGGGTTTGCTTTCTTTATTGAAAACACAAAAAAATTAGTTCCTATCTTAAGTTGTCATTATGTCTAGCCTTGCTCCAATCTCTATGTCACCTGAGGAAATGATTTTCACTTTCAAACAAGGAATTGAGGAGAGCTTCAAGGAAGCTTGGTCTAGAATCTCTGATCTACATGAAAAAACTGAGCCTAAAATCACTCAAAGGTTTCTGCCATTTTCTGCATTTGCTTCTTGTTGGTTCCTTTTTGAGTTCTATTGGGGAATTGAGCTTTTTGAGGGAAGTACTACAGTAGCTATTTTTTTAGTGGAAGTTTTATTGGTGTTATAACTGAACCTAAAGACTTATTATCTTGAGTGCACTAATGTTGCTAATAAAGATTGTGTGAAGTTTTGTATGAAGGAAAATTTTCACGTGTATGGAAGGAATGAGTAATGAGATGAAGGATGGACAAAAGCTTAAGCTTGGGGATGTCATGCGTGTCACTCTAAGAAATATCCAAGAAGTACAAGCGTCAAATCTTGGGGATGCCCAAGGCATCCCTCTCTTCATCAATAAAATCCCAGGTTTCTTCCAAATGCTTCATTTTTATTGTTTCATGCACAGTTGTGTTGTTCTTGGAGCGTCTTATTTTTCGTTTTTGTTTTTGTTTTGGTTTTGGTTTTTCATTTGCTTAGTTTGCTTAGTTTGCTGAATAAATTGGTTGGACCCCCTCTTTCATACATTAGTTTTCAAATAGTTTGGTTTGGTTTGGAAAAGAGTAGGAAAGTTCATGCTTAAGTGTTAAAGAGAGTTTGTTTTTGACTGTGGCCTATGCTTTGTCATGCCTTGCTTGATATTGTTTTGGCTTTATGCTTAGTATTCTTTGATGTAGCAGGACTTGTTATAAACAATTGAGATTGCTTAATGTGCCTTGGATGAATCATGCGTTGTTTTAGCATATTAAAGCATAGTATTGTGGTATTCTCCTTTGATGCTTTATTTGGGTTGACTTAGCACATGCTCACACCATGTTATGACTATATCGAGTCACCATAGCCTTTATGATCCTTTAGTTTTCAACTTGCAGTATCACTTTATGCTTTTATCAATGATGTTTTGTCGCTCTGCATGATTATGGCCATTATTGCTCTCTTAGTTTGTCGCTCCCAGTCTTTTGCTAGCCTCCGTAACCAAGTATGAGTTCTACTCATGCATCCAACTCCCTAAACCAAGTTATTCCAAAGAGTACACCATACCTACCTATTAGCATATGTTATTCCAACTATTTTCATGTTTTTGTTTACCTTCCAAATTAAACTTGTTATGAGAAAACTAGTGATTAAAGCTCTCATGAACTTGATGGCACACTTTACTTTTCTTGCCCTTAATAAACTTGAACCATTGTGTCGTCTGTGTTGTATATGCTTGCACTTATTTGTTGGGATTAGCAGAACCATGCTGTCACGGGGAACGCTTTCAACATTGCACTGGTACTTTGTACCTAGTTGATATCATGCTCTTTTGTCTATGGATGTCGTCGGTGTGAAATGAAAGGGGAGCTTGTAAGTCCATGGAGTTATGTATATGTGTTAGAGAAAGCACAGGTGTTGGTCAATCCATCTTGACATGGTGGAAACACTGTAAGCGTAACCATAATGAAATGTCTATGAAGCATTCTTCTTATAAAAAGAGTCCTATATTGAGAAAAAGAGAAAAAGAGATTATGAAAAGTGGAAGAGAGAAAAAGCACCATATTCCCATGGTAAATAAGAAGAATCTTTGAGATCGCATTATGCCTTGCCTTGTCATTTTGATATGGGGATTCTTCTGTATCATCGGGCAAGGGGTACCCCATTGGCGGTTCTCTATGATACACATGTACTTACGATGACAAGAACTTACCGGTGACTAAACTTGAGTAGCATGAGGAGCGTCCCTCGTATTCAAGGGACATGAGATTCCTAACTTATACTTCGTCAAGCATGTACACCATAGTTTGTTCACTTTAACCTTAATCACTTCAAGATGCTTATGATAGGGGCAATGAGAGCTGAAATCTATTAAGTACCATAATTTTTGGAAGCTCTTTATGAAACTTGAATCTCTGCTTCCTTCTATGAAGGCCTTTCTTCCACCATTATATTGAGTCTCCACCTTCTACCTTTATGCACCTACTTTAAGAGCATAGTGGCCATTCTTAGTTCTATGTGCATTGTCCCAAGACTTGTTGATTGATGCATACCTTGATATTGCTTGTTTTAAACTATTTGTATCTAGTCACACTTATGAACTTTGAAGGTGTCCTATGCATTTATATTTGCTACTCTATGTGGGACAAGCTGAATGTCATTATGCTATGTTTTCTTTATGTGAAACAAACAAACGTCTTGCAAAGCATTGTTATTCATGAATATTTTGTTTGTGCCTTTTCATGTTACAACATATTTTCTTTGTCTTATTGCTAGAACTTTGTATTTCATGTTATGATTGAAGTACTATGATCCCAGCTTTGAATGTTTTACAAATACTTTGATCAAGTTTATGATGGTGCAAGTCACCTCAAAAATTATTCTTTCTTTTTTGTCACTTACCTACTCGAGGACGAGCAGGAGTTAAGCTTGGGGATGTTGATACATTGCAAATGTATCTATAATTTTTGGTGTTCCATGCTTGGTTTTATCTTCTTTCTTGTGTTTTCTCCACACTTTGGAGTAATTTTCATATGATTTCTTGGACTAACCTATTAACAAGAGCCACGGCGCCAGCTGCCTGTTTTCTGCTGTTTCTGGTTTCAGGAAGTCAGAAAATGAATATTCTCGGAATTGTACGGGACAAAAGCCAAAGTCATTATTTTACCGAGAGACATCTGGAGCTAGAATACGAGACGGAGAGGGGCTGGGGCCTGGCCACACCACTTGGTTGTGTGGCTAGGCCTGGCCCGCACCAAGGGGTGGTCTGGCTGCCCCAGGCACCCCCTCGGCCTCTCCTTCCACCTATATATTGCCTCTGATACGGAAACCCTAAGTACCCGATCAAAATTCCACGAAAGAGTCTATAGCTGCCGTCATCTCCATCCCTAGATCGGGAGGAATCTGAAGCTATTCCCGTCACCCTGCCGGAGAGGGGAATTCACCCTGGAGGCCTTCTTCATCATCATGCAAGCCTCTGGTGTGATGCGTGAGTAGTTCATCTCTAGACTACGGGTCCATGTAGTAGCTAGATGGCTGGTTCTCCTCCTTTGTGCTTTCATGTCTAGATCTTGTGAGCTCCGTTCATGATCAAGATCATCTATTTGTAATTCTGCATGTTGTGTTTGCGGGGATCCGATGGATATTGAGATGCTATTTCAGATTGATTATTGATTCTATCATGTCTTTGTTATTTGTGATCTTGCATGCTTTCCGTTGTTAGTAGCTATCTTGGCCAAGTAGATTCTAGCAACTCCAAGAGTTAGTATTTATTCTCGATATTGGGTTCATGCCTCTGGTAATCTGGGGAAGTGACAAAAATCTCTAAGGTACTAGATGTGTTATTGCTACTAGGGAGAAAACAACAATCCTTTGTTCATAGAACAATCGTATTGTTTACTTTACACGCAATTCGTAATGCAATAATATGTTGCTTGCAACTTAATACTGGAGGGGGTTCGGATGATAACCTGAAGGTGGATTATTAGTCATAGATGTAGTTGGATGACGGTCTATGTATAATGTTGTAATGCCCAATCAAGTCTCAAAGGAGTCAAGATGATTAGTATATGCTTGTATGCTTTCTCGATGTTTGTCAATTGCCCCGCTGTAATTTGTTCACCCAACATGTTATCTATCTTAAGGAGAGCCACCTCTAGTGAACTATGGACCCCGATCCTTTCTTTTACTATCAATCTACAATCAACTGTTTATTGCTTTGTGTTTACTTTCTGTAAACTATTACTTCCTTCCATTCGATACGTTTAGTCCTTTGTTTTTAGCAAAACCGGTGAGATTGACAACCTCATCGCAAGTTGGGGACAGAGTTCTGTGGTTGTGTTGTGCAGGTCTCCATGTTGCTGCTGGCACCGGTAGTGCGCCCTACCAATGTTCAGCTAGCTACACCTTTGGGGTGTTTCCTTGCTCCTACGGGATTGATAACCTTGGTTTCATAACTGAGGGAAACTTACTGTTGTGCTCATCATACCTTCCTCTTGGGGTTCCCCATCGAGCTCGTTAATACACGAGTCAGCAGAGCCAAAGAATATTTATAAGTCTTAACAACTGAGTTGTTAATTCAGCTGCACCTGGAAACAATCTTGCTCACAGCAGTTTATCAGTAGCAACAGTTTTGTAGTAGCAATAGTAAAGTAATAGCAGTAGTAAAAGTAAAGACGATTGTAACAATTGCAGTAAACAGTAGGATTAGAGCGCGGTAGGCATAGGGATGGATGGATGGGCGTTGCATGGACAAGACAATTCATATATCAATCAAGACGTAGGGCATTTGCAGATAAATAAGATAAAGCATCCAAGTACTAAATAATCATAGGCATGTGTTCCATATATAGTCATACGTGCTCGCAATGAGAACTTGCACAACATCTTTTGTCCTGCCATCCCGTTTGTAGTGGGGCCTCAAGGGAACTACTGGTAATTAAGGTGCTCCTTTTAATAGAGCACCGGAGCAAAGCATTAACACTGCATGAACACATGTGATCCTCACATCAAAGCCATTCCCTCCGGTTATCCTGATTTCTGTCACTTCGGGGCCATTGGTTCCGGACAACAACGTGTGTATACAACTTGCAGATAAGACCATAAACAATACTATCATAATGAATCAATAACATGTTCAGATCTGAAATCATGACACTCGGGCCCTAGTGACAAGCATTAAGCATAACAAGTCGCAACAAAGTCAAAAAGCACTAATAGAAGACACTAGGCACCATGCCCTAACAATCCAATGCCATTACAATGAACGATCTCATCCAATCCCTACCATCCCCATAGCCTACAGCGGGAGATTACTCACTCATAGATGGGGAAACATGGATGGTCGATGGAGAAGCGATGGTGATGATGATGGCGACGATCTCCTCTAATTCCCGTCGGCGTAATGCGAACGAGTTTACGGTTCAATCGCGAAATCTGATGGTGGCGGTGCAGCGGAACTCTTTCTATAAAAACGTCGAACCCCCTGAGTTTTTAGGTCAGAAGGCAACTTATAGGCAAAGGGAGAGACCGAGGGGGTGTCTGGGGCGGCCAGACCTCCCCCTGGCGTGGCCAGGCCCAACCCGTGCGGCCATGTGGTGCGGCCAGGCCCCAGCACCACTCCGTCTCGTATTCTGGCTCCGTGAGTCTTCTAGCGAAATAGGATTTTTGGCATATTTTTCGGGATTTTTCCTGATAGTTGATTTTATGCACAAAAACTAGACACCAAGGTAATTCTGCTGAAAACAGCGTCCGTCTGTGTTAGTTGTATCCAAATCACACAAGTTTAGAGGAAAAACAATAGCAAAAGTGTTCGGAAAAGTAGATACGTTTTGGACGTATCATGGTGGACGGGACGCAACCGTGTCATGCTCATGTACCTTTATAAGTATGCATGGAATAGCTCCATATCAAACGCAGGAGCGATCCACACGTCAGTTGTTGCATTCTGCCAACCATTGATATAAATATTAACCCGTTGAAGCCACTGAGTTGCGCTTCTGTTAGTACCCTTCCGAGAGTACCTGCAATTAGATTTTGTAAGTATACAATCGCTGTAGAACTATAGATACACAATATAGATATAAATTTATAACATAGTTCCATACATAATACAAATTTATAACATAGCTCCATACGAATTACAAATTTATAACATAGTTCCATACATAATACAAATTCTAGTTTCTTCCTCTGCCTCTTGTTCCTCGCCTGCCACATCTGCCACGTCCATGAGGAGCCGCTCCTCCAGTCCCGAAGATGTGACAATTGGTGTCTCTATGACCAAAATGATTACATAGAAAACATTGTCTAGTAGGGCCTCTGGCTTCGGATTCATCCATATCATTACGGATGCGGACACATTGTCGCCTTCCTCTGCCTGTCCGCATTAGTCCAAGATCTGAGATGTAAATCCTTTCACCAGGGTTTACTTTGTTGAAATTGCCCCATGCCCTATATCCCATCATATCGCCAGTCCATGTATTGATCACCGACTCCTTAACAAATAAGGAGACACAAACGATCTCGCATCCATACCTAACCGCCTGCCTTGATAAGTACATGAGCAAGGCGGAATCTGACAGCTTGGGTTTGTTGCAGGTGCACTCACATGTCGGTCAGTCCTCATTGCCTATCCTCACCTCTTGTGTCTTTACCTCTTCTCCATATCCGATCCTGTTGGAAGGGAGGCGCACCTCAAATCTTCGTTCTTGATTACCGATGGCGACGACGTGCATAGACTGAGCCTTTTCCATTTTGTCATTCATGTAATCCATGATATTTGAACAGTACCTCATGTTTCGGTTGTTGATGATATGCATCTGAGCAAGCTGGAGTCTGTCTCTGAAGTACTTCAAAGTTCCGGTGAAAATACACTCCACAATAGCTGTTAATGGCAGAGTCCTGCTTCCTCTCAAGACCAAGTTGTAAGTTTTGGCAAGATTTGTAGTCATGATGCCAAACCTAGCACCATGAGTGTCGTGCAACAGAGACCACCTCTCCACAGGCTCGTGTTCTATCCATTCCTAAAAATTCTTAATCCTTCTGCCAGGCCTCCTCCTAGTACCAGGTTGGTCAAATCCTAGCAAATTGTAAAGAGCAATGGGTTCTTCCTCCGGTGGTGCTGCTCCATCTTGTCTGCGACTACTACCGCCACATTAGCCATGACAATTTCTTTGCTCTAGCTGCTTTCCTCTGCCTAACATGTTTTTTTGTGAATTCATCCAGATAGGTCCGACACTTGATATAATTCCACTCCTGGTTCTTCTTGCAAAGCTTCTTGAATAGGTTCATCAGGGCCTTATTCCTGAACTGTGAGAAAAAGTTAGCCCCTAGATGCCGCATGCACCAACGACTCTGCATGTCTAGCCATGGAGTTGGTTCATTAGGAGCAGGCTGAGTCAGCTTCCTTATCGCGCTGAGTATACCCGGATGCCTGTCATGAAGGATGCACACATTCGATACATCCCTCACAATTGCTATCTTCAGCTGCCTGAAAAACCATACCCAACTCTCGGTGTTCTCTCTCTCCACGAAAGCAAATGCAAGTGGAACAACTTGATTGTTCCCGTCTTGACCTATGGCAGTCAAGATCTGGCCCCTGTACTTGCCAGTTATAAATGTACCATCCACACAAATGACTGGTTGACAGTGAGTGAAAGCTTCTATGCATATAGCAAATGAGAAGAACAATTGATGCAGCACCCTCAAATTGGTTTCTTGAGGCAACGTAAAGTGTTGGATGTCGACGTATGTGCCTGGATTCCTAGCCTACAGTGTCTGGAGCATCCGAACAACACAGTTGTATCCGTCTTGAAAAGAACCAAATATTGTCTCCAATGCCCTCTGCTTAGTCCTCCAAGCCTTTCCGTAAGAAATATTGTAGCGAAATCTGACAACAACTTTGTTGATGATAGCTTTCACCACCATGGCTTTGGTCTCCACTATCTCAGTGTATATGATGCGGCAGAGGGTTGACGTGAGATTACGATGGTCTTGAAGGACATTGTCAAGTTGACATGTGTGCTGCACAACGTCGCTAACCTTCCAGTTGGTGTCATACATAGAACGATGGGCATGGATCCTGGCTGGACATCCGTCTACCTCGCAAACCAAAGTCAAATATTGTTGGGATGACACCTTCGTTTTGAAAACCCGTTGCATGGACAATGCCCACTCAACGATTGCTTCCTGCAGATGCCTCTTCCTAGGATATAATGCACCCATGGAGATGTTGTTCGCGTGATAGTGCCACGCGAAATCATGCCCATCGTTCACATTCATTGCTGATGTGTGGTCTTCATTCCATGATGCCGGAATAGGTTGGTCTTCTTGATCAGAGCCGGCGGAATCATGAGAGCTATCACTGTGGCCTTCTGAATCTTCGGCTTCCATCTGATCTTGCAACCAACCTTCGTGTATCTCGTCCTCATCGACCTCACCACTGAAAATATCTTCTCCTGTCCCATGACTAACTTCAGCTGATTCATGTCCACCACCCTCGGTGTGTGAAAAACTACTCTGACCAGGTTCATAACCACCACCATCGGTGTGTGCATAACTACTCTTACCAGGTTCATAACCACCACCACCATCTTGGCCTTGACTGCTCTGGCCATGATAGTAGCCACCACCACCTTCGTCTTCGGCTTGACTGCCTGCTCATGGTCATAACCACCACCAGCATGTTGTGTCTGACTACTCTGGCCCTGATCATAAACAGGCTCTTTCGCAACAGGAAGCACTAAGACAGTGGGGTTAACTACCCTATTCAGACAGGCTTTCACCCATTTGACCCATTTAGCTTGCTCTTCTACTGGTCTCAAAAAAATAAGGTTTAATCCTTGACTTAGTCCATAATACATGCACACCGACAGTATGGGTCGGAGGGAGCGCTAAACAAGCAGATAACCAATCCTTCAACTCAATAACGGATATCGTTTCAGGATCCTGGAGCACTTCATCAATACAATAAAAATCGCTCAAATCAACTCCATGCTGGTTTGTTTGGACGACACCGTCACCATAGTAGAACCTAAACACTACATTATTGAACATAACTTCCGACCTAAAAAATACCGCAATTTGTCAAATGCCCGTACAATGGCAGATTTTAGCCCACAAATATACTAATAATCCTATAGCCGAATAATCTTGCATAGCCCACAAATATACTTATAATCCTATAGCCGAATAATCTGGCAGCTAACATACCACATCCAGAACTACCCCTTGAAGCGTGCGAAATCCTGCGGTGCAGCTGCCTCCACTCAATGGATCGGCAACCCCCACTCAAGAACAGCTGTCTTCACTCAAGTTGCACCCCCAGCCTCCACCATAGCCATTGCTCCTCAAGAACTCCACCAAATCCCTCTAAAAATGCCTCAAATCACTTCACCAGACTATCCTATTAGTAGACCGGGACTCTACTAACTTTCTAATGTGTTTCAGCAGCAACTATTGGTGGAAAACGGTGCAAAACTGAGCTCAAAATCGGTGCAGCTCGCGTAGCCAGAAGAACAACAAGAACGCGCGCGCACGCGAGAGAGAGAGAGAGAGAGAGAGAGAGAGAGAGAGAGAGAGAGAGAGGAAGAAGGCCACCGTGGGGGCGGGGCTGGGCGCGGGGATAAGAGGAGCACGTCGTCTGCTTTTCAAAAGACGATGCCCCCGGTCGGCTATTCAGAAAACAATGTGCACGCTGGTCGGCTTTTGAGGAAACGATGCCCCCTGTCGGATTTTCGAGTTACGACGCGCCGCTGTGTCGGCCGATAGCCCGGCCGGGTGGGGCTCATCGCACACATTTCGGCGCATCAAAAGACGATCCGGGCTCGTTGGCTTTTGAGAATCCGAATGGGTCTGGTCGGTTGTTGAAAATACGATATCGCGCTACTTTCGTTAATTCCTCAAATCACATATTCATGCAATTGATTAAAAAAATTATTATTTAAAAAGAAAATAGCCCAAACTTTGGTTGCGCACGTAGATAGTATCTCGAAGGTTAAAAGAGTTCATCTCATTTGTGAGTTCTCAAGCAGCACGCAGAGTATAACCAGAATCTCACACATTGAACATCATAAACGAAAAAGGTTCGAGAAGTCCACGGCAAGCATCAGCAGATGTCCTGTCCTGTCCTAGCTAGAGCAGTGGAATAAAAAACACTTGCCCTAGAGAGAGAACCCTGCCATCACACGCACACACGTACAGTCGTGCACTGACGCGCACATTTGCTACACTGCACGGTACATACACGTACACACGCCACGGCAGCTACACACGACATGCACACGCTTGTCATGTGTACTACACATCCACACGTATGTACGTACGCGTACGCATGCATCGTGCTGTACGTATTCCTGGATACTACGCTCAGGCTCAGCGCTAGCGCCCTAGCCTAGCTAGCTTAGTGGAAGTCGGCGAACATGAAGGACTGGGCGAGCCCGTCGGCCGGCGGGTACAGCGGGAAGCCGGCGTGGAACAGGCCGAACTCCTCGGCCGCCAGGTCCATGAATACCTGGTAGTCCTCCGTCGTCACGGCCACGGTCACATTGGACGCCGCAGACGAGTCGTCCCCGGGCGCCGGTACCACTACCGCCTTTCCTTCCCGTGGTGGTGCCGCCTCTTCGCGCGCAGTCTTGCGGCGGAAGGTGTCCCCGACCTCGGAGTTCCAGAGGCGCAGGAAGACGTCGGACGGCGCGTCGGCCCCGTGCTCGGCGGTGGACGAGGACGAGGAGGCGGTGACGCTGGTGGTGGCGGCGGAGGTGGAGAGCATGGAGAGGCGCGCCTCGGCCTCCAGGCGGGCCGTCTCCCACTGGGCCGTGTGGCGAGCCGCCGGGGAGCTGGAGCCGGCCAGCTGGGCGGGCTGGTGGTGGTCGGCGGCCGGATTGAGCGCCGCCTGCTGGCGGAGCTGCTTCTTGAGGTTGGTGTTCCAGTAGTTCTTGATCTCGTTGTCCGTCCGGCCCGGCAGCTGCGCGGCGATCATGGACCACCTGAGAAGATCACAACGGCAGAACAAAACGAGTCAGATCGAGGGCGGTTTACTACTACTAGTTTGGATGCATGTGGTTAATAAACGCAGATGTGTTCATAAATGACGTCGATCTTTGATCATTCAATGAGCATCGTCCTCATTCAATTCAACTCATACGCTACTGTAGTGGGCTCAGGCTGGTAGGATATGAGTAGGACTCACTTGTTGCCGACGATGGCGTGGAGCTGGAGGATGGACTTGTGCTCTTCGGGGGTGAAGGGCCCTCGCTTGATGTCCGGCCGGAGGTAGTTCGTCCACCGCAGCCGGCAGCTCTTGCCGCACCGGTTCAGCCCTGCAACCACACACCACACGCGCTCTTGATTCACCTCTCGACGAATCGCCCAACCAAAGCATGCATTCATGGTTGTTTTGCAAGGACGTACGTACCGGCGAGCTTGGGGAGCATGCGCCAGTTGCCGGGGGCGTTGGCCTGGATGTAATCGAGGAGGAGCTTGTCCTCCTCCGGCGTCCACGGCCCTTTCTTCAGCCCCTTGCTGTCGCAGCAGGGAGTCCTCCCCATGGCGCCGGCCCACGCACCTCCACACCACCGCCGACGACACGAAATGGGCGCGCTCGACGTATCCTGTAGTGGACTCTAGCAAGGCAGCGAGCTTGGGCGGTTGGCGACACAGACAAGCAGACGGGACGTGGGCAATCAATGCGGGGACTGATTTATAGGCCGAGGAGGATGCTGGACGGCCATAAATGCTCCCGGAATTTCACCTGCTGCAACAACGAGAGTGGGGGGAAAAGGGCGTCGGATAATAAGTGGTCGAGCCGACTGGGCAGAGGGTCGAGCGCATTTAAGATGCGTGATGCGCTTTCTTGCAAGTACGACGAGGGGCCAGGGCGACTTGAATGCGTAGGTAGGGGACGACCGGTTGTCTGCTGTTGCGCAATGTACCAGTGTACCACTGCAGGGGCAGGGTCGGCAGCATTTTCAACTCCACGTCTAATATAATTTTCAACTGCCGGTCACTCGCTTTGATCAGTCTAACTTTTACAAGACACATGTACACTTAGGGCACGTTTGGAAGGCTGTGTGAAGTCCTGCCAGGCCTGACGAAGCCACAAACCGTCTGATTCGATGCCTCGGCTCCTTTCACGTTGAGGCCCGCGCGGTAATCAAAGCAGCCTTTAGCTAGGTCCGCTGGAAACTAACGAATCAGCAGTTTCCGTGGAGCCAGAATCAAGAGAGTGCAAAAGGGGCCTTCTCCTACACGTGGAGGGGAAAGAGCGATAGACACCGCGTTCCCTCGACGCAACACGACATAATCCCCTCACCGCTCACTCCCCCGGCGGCAAATTTCTGACTCAAATATCGCAGGGCCTGTCTCGCCAGAGTCGTCATGCCTAGTTAGAATAACGGTGAGAGCTCGACCAAATCGTATATAGGGAGAAGTTCAATGTCCCCTGATTCTTTCAAAGGCTTAGGTTTTGCTACCGATATGGAATTTCTGATGTTGCCTCGGTTAAACTCGATTTCGTTACAATGTCATGTTGGTTAGGACCTCACGGACATGGACTATGCTCCAGACTGCATTGAAGACCCCACATTCTGCAGCAGGGCAGTGGATTGTCCCCATCTGTGTCGCGTCCATGGGCTTGATCCTGGGAAGCGTGTTGCATTTGAAGGAACTAACACTGGTCGCGGATTCTATCTGTGCCAAGTGAAGAATGTAAGTTCTTAGTCTTTGATATGTTAGCTACTAGCTCATCCAGTAGATTTGAGCATGTAATTCTGCTTTGTAGGAAGTCTCGAACTATGAGTTTGTGGCTTGGTTAATAAGGAATGGCTACTAGAACCAGCGAAAAATGCATTAGGGTGACTCTAGGGCATGTACCATGACAGCAACAGTGCAAGAATCGACGAGAGGATTGAGAATGCAAAATTGGTGAACGAGCTGGATGATGAGAAGAACAAGATTGAGAAGAAGTACTCAAGTATGTTAGTTGATGTGAGGAAATTCATGGATGTAACTGAGAAAACGTTACTGGAGGAGAACTTGTCTAGTATTAAGGGCGCCACTGCTAGGGCTAAGGAGAAATCATAATTTGAAGGAGGAAAAGAAGAAGCTAGAGTGCACGATCTTTGATATACTTAAAGCTAGGGAGGATGACAAGGATAAGCTGAAAAAGATCAAGAAAATCTTTGATGCTTGACTTTTTAACTCCGGTGTTGTTATACTTATACGTATGTCCTAAAAACTTTTAATCTGGTCATGAGGTGGCATATAGTAACCCCTCGTGTGATGGTGAACTGCTGGTGGTAGGATGACACCCAATTTTGATATGGCAGTAGGTTAACACCATGGTGATATCATGATGAACCGTGATCCCCTTTTGCCAACTATCATGTTTGTGTTTGTGATGTGCCTTCTGCGTTGCAGTTATGCTTTTTGGTGTTCCTCATGTGCTATTGACCTTACTAATTTTCAAGTGATGTTCCTCATGTGGTTGTTGTGTTGTTGTTATACTTGTGGTGTTCCTCATGTTGTGATATTGATGGTATTGATTTTCTAGTGATGTTCCTGATGTACCTGTTGCGTTCATGTTATGATTGTGGTGTTCCTCATGTTGTGCTATTGATGTTACTGATTTTCTAGTGATGTTCCTGATGTGCCTGTTGTGTTACTGATGTTCGTGTTATCCTACTAATGTTCGTGATGTGCTTGTGGTGTTCCTGATGTTATGCTTCATGTGGTAAACTCACCTTATGTGGTACTTGGTAACCATATGCAAAGCCATGTGGGAAACCAAACACCATTTATTTGCATCAGCTAGTTTTGTGCAGCCTACCAAACAAGGTAAGATTGTTGTCCATCCTAAAAAGCCAAAGATTTTGTGGACAACCAAACAAGGGAAGAAAATGGATTTTGGGCCATTTCTCTATGTCCATGCCCCCCGGGAGACGAGAAATTACTGCAGCCTACGAAATGCACCGTTCTTTCCCATGTGCACGTAATTCTAAAATAGAGATTGTGTCGCGCTAACACATTTTGCGTACGTGGCATCATTCCAGAAGAGAGTGAGAGAATTCGAATTCTTTTTTACGAAAATTCCACCTATGTATTAATAATCATCAACAATACAAACATGAGGGAAAACAATCTATGTCGACAGTGGCCGCCACTGCCATCTGCACCGACGCGCTTCCGCGCAGTGTTGTGGGGCCAATGCCATGTCTTTTACCGCTTTGTGCGCTCAGAGCAGAGTCGGAGCCCAAGGAAGAGATGTTGGCACGGACGAACACTTTCTAGGATATTCTCGTCAACAACCTCGATGAGCAGTACTAGGATGAAGATGATGACGAGGCAATACCCACGATGATCCCCCACTCCACCAGTGATGGAGGATCGGCGATCAAGGTATATTCCTTCCCCATATCGAACTCTACCGGCGAGATCACGGAGATAGATGATGCGAGATATACATCCAAACTCTCCTTATGCTCATTACCTTCGATTTCCCCCGTCCCATCGTTTTCTCAGCTATGAAATCCCTGAATTTGGGGATACGTAGCCCCATGCAATTTTTTGAGAATTCGGAAGCAGTGGATGGTAGAGATGTGACGAGGATACTAAGGGGAACTGATTATCCGGGGATTCCTTCTGATTTTGTGGAGGATGATCTCGATTTTGGAACTTGTACAATTACTTGTGATTTGGGGATGGAGGGATTTAGAGTTCCAATACGACCATGGGCTGAAATTGGACCATGGGCTGAAACTAAGTGGGATCATTAAGACATATTTCCAAGACATTGTGTTGATCGGAAATGTTGTATCTTTAATTTAAAGCGAATTAAGAATTTCACTAAAATTGTATTGTTGATGAAAGACTTAGGCAAAATCATAATATTAGACATCTAAGTCTATACAGATAGATTGAAATGCTAATATGGTCATGCTAAAGTACATATATGAAATATTGAATTAGCTCAATATGGTGGCATATTTGAGTGAGAGTTATGTGAGTCTCCTAGTCAATATATGACAAGAAAAGTTCTTGCCACATGGTAGCAAAATTAATTGTGTTGACAATTGGTAAGTAAAACCTTGTGAATGATTTGATTAAATCATGAATGCCATGATATGTACATATCTAGATAAGTCCTATGCTTTAAGTGTTTGGAGCATATGCCATAATGATCCATAAGATGATTATTGGACAATAGTAATGATATGCTTGTGTATTTCATAAGAAATAAGAATATGCTACGTGTGCAAAAGTGACGAAATAGTTCAATGTAAAGTGTTACATTGATGCAAGTTTTTGTCACACATACAAATTAAGTTTATCTCAATTAGGCTTTGTGTTTAGAGATATGGTGGCATAGTGAAATGGGAGAAAGTTCCATGATGAATTTGGACTAGTTCCAAAGCTATAACATTGTGATGGATACTACAACAATGGCTAAGTATATGACTGCTTTAGAAGCAGCATAAAGAGGGCTTTTGTGTCAAATAGTTTATTATGAAACTAGCTGCAATTCCAAGTAGGTTATACTATGAAGATCTATTATACAACAATAAGATCAATAAGTTCTGGCTTAAGGAATTGAGGTCTCACCAGAAGACTAAATTATACAATGCCATCTCATTGGAGAATGAGTAATGCATAGTGACGCATAGACATACAAATACACAGAGCTGAAAGTATTAACTAGATTATTGACTCTAGTGCATGTGGGATACTGAAGGAGATATGCCCTAGAGGCCAATAATAAATATGTTTTATTGACATATCTTATTAGTTCATAATAGTTTTGTATCATGCTATAATTGTATTAAGTTGAAACATTAATACAAGTGTGATATATAAACAAACCAGGTCCCTAGTACCCTCTAGACTAGTTCGTTGGGCAGTTGATGATCGAGGTTTCCCGATCATGGACTTTACCACGTCAACTGACAACGAGGTCACTTATGAAGTGACGGACAACACCCAACTCCTGGTATTGCGATATGATCTAGTCACATAGTTCAGCATTGCGATGTCTAGCAAAATGTAGTGATTCAGTCTTTTGACCATGAGATCATATTAATCACTGTCCCCTGAGGCTGCTTTGATCACATCAACCATCATGTACGTAACTAGGTGACCATAAAGGTGTGCGTCAGGTATTCCAGAGGAACTTTTGAGGCCTATGTATCAAGACAGGGATTTTCCCATCCAAGTGATGGATAGATACCCTAGGCCCACTCGATGAGATTACATCTACAAATTCGAACATGTGACTAGGTCACAGGGATGTAATATCACATGAACGAGTAAATGTGTTTGTCAGTAACAAGATCGAACTAGGTATATCGATACCGGAGATTAGGTCTTGGACAAACTAGGTACCGTAGATCAAAGGGAATGAGACTCAACGTTTAAGCAATCAAGTTACACGTGGAATGTGAAGGGATCTACATGTGTTTCTAAATACCGTTGATGATCAATTGATCGGGGAGATGTCCCCTTCATACCTAAACATTCCCAAGCCGTAGGGTGTCACGCTTAAGGGTAGAGACACTTAGGGGTTGATTTCAGATCGTAGGAGAAAAGAGAGAAGACTCCGGAATTGTTCTGGGGTGATACCGAAATGGTTTCGGGGATATCCAATGATGATCAGAGGGGTCCAAAAGGTGTTTCGGAGTGGTATATATTAAATAATAAGTATTTAATATTAATTAAAAAATTAATAATAAAAATATTGTTTAAATTGGATTTTGGGGGCAGCCCACCTAATTGGGCCTCATCGGAGGAGGCCCAAGAGGGGGGCGCTTCCCTAGGGATGGCCAAGAGAGGTCACCGGCCACCAAATGGGATCCCACCACGTGGGGCCCATGTGGGGGTTGGCCGCCACCTCCTCCCACCTCCTCCCTTTGATTAGTCCCACCCCGGGACTTTGAGGGAGGGAGTACCTCCCTTACACATGTATAAAGAGGGCAACCCCTCTCCCCAAATCCATCCATCAATTTGCCTTTCCCTCTTCGTGCTCCCTCTATCCCTCTCCCTAATGTGTGGTTCCTAAGATTGGAATTGCATACGGGGATAGGGGTTTCTCCACCATACACACATGAAGTGTTGCTGGACTCGGTCCGGATCAATCTTCTTCTGCTGCTTTGCTGGACCGGAGCCCGGGAGACGTCTCTACATCATATGTGTGTAAGGTCATAAGGCACTGCCACTTGTGGTGATTTTGCTTGGAGCTTGGATCTTGGACGTTGACACGACCAGGAGATCGGCTATGTCATACAAGGATCAAGGGGTGACTTGCGAGGAGCTTCACAACCTTGAGGTCGGGCGATTACGACTACATCATCCACATTCCCCTCGGAACGTTAACCGCGTTCGGTCTTCAAAAGTATGAACATCGAATCCCCGCTCGTTACTTTACATCTGCATAGGTAGATCTTGGCTAGGTGTGTTTGCACCATGGGAGATTTTTGTTTCTGTCGTGGAACCCCTTCACAAACCTGGATCAGATTGGTACCTACTAGTCAAACTAATAGCATGTGCCACATCTGGTCTTGTACAAAACATAGTATACATGATAGATCCTATGGCAGAGGTATATGGAATCTTATTCATTACGTCTCTATTTTTTCCTATAGCCGGCCTTTGAGTCTTGATCAATGTCTTTCCTTGCAACATAGGTAAGACCCTTTCTTACTTTCGTCCATTCTAAACTTCTTTAGAATCTTGTCAAGGTATGTACTTTGCGATAGCCCAATTAAGCGTCTCGATCTATCTCTATAGATTTTGATGCCTGAGATATATGCAGCTTCACCAAGGTCCTTCGTTGAAAATTTACTGTTTAGGTAATCTTTCACGCTCTTCAAAAGTTTTGTATCAATCAGCAATATGTCATCCATATATAATATTAGAAATTCTACAGAGCTCCCACTCTTCTTGTAAATACAAGCTTCTCCATAAGTTTGGACAAATCCAAACCCTTTGATTACTTCATCAAAACGGAGATTCCAACTTTGGGACGCTTGCTTCAATCCATAAATGGATTGCTAAAGTTTGCATACCTTGTCAGCATCCTTAGGAACAATAAAACCTATGGGTTGCACCATGCACAACTCTCCCTCAATATTACCATTAAGGAACACGGTTTTCACATCCATCTGACAAATTTTATAATTAAAAATTCAGCAATTGCTAACATAATCCCAACAGACTTTAGCATCTCTACGTGATGAGGGTTTAACTTGTCAATGCCCATTGTTATGGACTTGGGTTTTGGAGAAGGAGGGAGCGCTGAAAGCATCAATTGGCTAGCAAACAAGCACACAGGGATGCAAGGTTTACCCAGGTTCAGGCCTCATAGAGGTTCCTACTCCTGCTTGTCTGCTCTTGGAATTACCGATTACAGGGGCGCGCAGTTGCAATCTGGCGAGAGTTGTGGAAACTAGGGTTGCGTGTCTCCTCCTCGCCGCCCCTCCTAGCCTTTATATAGATAGGCAAGGTCCCAGGTAGCAGGTCGAGTCGGTTACAGATTAGGGTTTTCCCTTTAAACTTTCTAACTTTAAGCTTCTTCTTGTCTCGCAAGTAATCGAGAGTCCGTAGACCACTCAAAGTCTTCATTGGGCCGTGGCAACACCATGAGCTTCCAACGTATCTGGACCGTATATACTAAACTCGAGTACCTGTAGGGTATACCCATGTCAGTAGCCCCGAGTGTCCAGTGGAATTGCAGATTCGACTGGGCACTTTATGAAACCTTTCGAGTGCATGACAGAGTATTTTGTTTATATCATAGGGATTGTTGATATGCGTGCCTGATTTAACCGATGCATCGGTATCAGTTAACTACCTTAGGGCAAAACAACGCAATCTACTCGAACTCGAGTCCCCGGACTCGAATTCGGAAAAGTGCTGGTGTAATTCGACTCAAGCCACGAAGGTCTTACACGAGTCGAAATCCAGTATAGGGTGTGAGCACTCGACGCATCCGTCAAGGCATGTTCATCGTACCTGTAGGCATGGATATATTTCTGGTAGTGCATAGCAAATACGTTGCCAGGCCTTATTCAGGTCTTATCTTCACGCTGCAAGCGTGACATCTGGATTTTTTGTCATCTCGGAGATGATTCGGGTGATCCAGGAGACGCAGTCTCTTTGTAGGGAAAAATATGAGGCGATGTCGCCATAGACTTCGAGTGTGGATGTTATCAACACACAGTACGATGTACAAATAATCATAGGGTGCGCGACCAGCGCTCCCTATGGGAGTAGCCCCCGAGTGCCTGGTTGAGTCGAAGACTCACGCAGGGACTAAAGAACTTTCACGACTGTTGTCGTCTTTTGTTTATTTGTTTCAGTCGAATTTGTTTCCAGCGCTCCCTATGGGAGTAACCCATGATCCATCGTTGAGTGGTTGGGTAAGTCTTGAATGTTCGTATTCCTGCATAAAAAGGAAAGTCGTAGGGTGCGCGACCAGCGCTCCCTATGGGAGTAGCCCCCGAGTGCTTGGTAGAGTCGAAGACTCGAGCGAGGACTAAAGTAGTCGAAGTCTTCTAGTGTTCAATTTGATGACATCAGTCTTGTGATCGATGACCTCGGTTTCAGCGTGAGCGGTTTTGACGGGACGTGACGAGCAGTGGGTCCCATTTTCTGACCCTGACTTGACCGGGCGTGCGTAATCTTTTGTTTTAACTGCGCCTCCTCGATTTCAACGCGGAATGGAGGTAGTGGGGGACAGTTCGTGTTTCAGGCCCTCCACGTGTTGATCGCGATGTGTGCCACGCGTCCAATAGGGTTTCTGCTGGCCATTGGGTTGCATCCGCCAGGGGGTTAAGTAGTAGTGTAGCTGCGGTAATTTCCCATCTGCTCTTTCTCTACTTTGTGCCTCCATCGCCATTCCTACTGCTCTCTGCCTCTTAGAGTTCGTCCCGTTTCACGGCGCTGGACCAACTCCATGTGTTTCCGAGTTATTTCCTCCGCTCGCATCGCCACCACAAGATGGGGAAGAAGAAAGGAGGCGCTACCGCTGAGTCCACCGCCGCCATTGCTGCTACCAAGAAGAAAGGCGGCTCCGCTACTGCGAGCACCAGCACCGCCAGCGCCGGGAAGAAGAAGGGCGCGGGCACCTGCGTCACCAATGGTGTGTGGCGCGCGTCCATCATCAAATTGTCCGAGCTCTGTCTTCTTCGTCAAGATGGAGTTCTATCTCCTGTGGTTGGTGACTCACGAGTGCCGGGTGGCGAGGTAACCCCTTGTCCTCCTGCTGGTTTCCTGGTGATGTTCCTAGCATTCATCATTCGTGGTCTGTCTCTGCCCCTGCATCCTTTCTTCAGGGGCCTCCTTTGTTTCTATGGCTCCAGCTGCATCAGCTGTCCCCCAACTCTATTCTCCACATCGCCTGCTATATTACACTTTGCAAGTGCTGGCTCGGAGTCGAGCCACACTTTGGTCTCTTCAAACGGCTTTTCAAGCTGAAGCGTCAGTCGGCATCTGGCTCCGTAGTCTATGACGTAGGAGGCTGCGGGGTCCATGTCGACTCCTCCGTCACATACTTCGATATTAAGCTCATGGTGTCCGTCCAAGGGTGGAGAGACAAATGGTTCTACATCCGTGACTAGAAGGCCGACGAAGAGCACTTCGGACTCGCGCCTTTTGATCCCGCGACGCCGTGCAGGAGGAGGTGTTCTTGGAAGAACGTGGTGATGCCCGGCGAGTCTGAGGAGACAAAAGTGCTGTACGGGCGCGTATGCGACCTCGAGAGTCGCATGGGTAAGGAAGAGGGAGGCTGCGCCCTCATTCGCACATGGTTGCACCATCGCATCCAGCCCCTGCAGGCCAGAATCCACCCCATGTTCCAATGGGCTGGTGCGGACGATGTCACTCGCGTATCTGCCGATGGCATTTCCGCGAGTGAAGTAGATAAGAGGGTACGACTGTTGACCAAGTACACTGCCAAGGATATACTCCCCGGTGAACCAGTCGTGCCTCCATTTGATGCTTCTAACCCTCCTCCTGAGGTATGATTGTGCTACGAAGTAGCTTTATTTGTCGATTGCTTCTGATTTTCTTGACGTGTGCTGACTTGTTTTCTGTATGCAGGATTGGAAGGTGTCTTCCAGTTTTCCCCTCTTCCTGAGGGGGTTATTCCTCACGAAGTAGATGAAGAGGACGAGTCGGAATTGACCGTCCCGTTTGAAGAGGAGGAGGAAGCCCCCGAGTCCAGCGAAGATTCGGATGCGTCGTCTCCTTCGACTCTAGGAGGCCTAGCTATTGGTGTGGAGTCGCCAATTCCTGCTATTCCTATGAGTTCCATGGCGCCATCTGCCCGCAAGAAGATGCGGCTACCAAGGAGTCATCAGAGTCGGAGGACCAAACCTTCGATTTTGATAAGTTTGACTGGTAAGTATACAATTCTCATCTTTGTTGTTTTTGGAGTTGCACTTCCTGATGTTGGTTTTGTTCCGTAGTCAACCGACATCGTCATCTTCTGGCAACGTCCAATTTTTGAATGAATCTGGAGTCACGGACTCCAAGGCCAAAGAAGTTGCTGAGCGAACTCCTTCTCCTCCATTGGCGTCCCACTCCAGGCACAATTCATCAAGTTCTCCACACGCTGTGGAGCACTAGATGGTTATCCGGACGACTGCGCAGCAATCGACTTTGGAGTCTCTGGAGGATCACATTTGTGTGATGTTGCTTTTACTTGTAGTCAAATTAATCATCCATGCTATCTGTTGATCCTTTGTTTTTTTCCTGTTGTGGCTTATTGTGAAGGATGTTGCTCGCCTAGCGGAGCAAGTACTTGCAATGGGTCGATAGCACGCATTGCTGGACAATCGCCATCGCATGGTTGAAAGTTAGTATTTTTTGCTTATTCTTCTTCATCCTTGTGATATTTTTCTATACTCGACTGACAGTCTATCTTTGTATGTTTTGCAGCTGAGCATAACATGCTTCTTTGTGAAGCCGCTTCCCTTGAAAAGACGCTCGCCGCGGTGGTGAAGAGTCACGATGAGGCAGTCGCTGCGCTTGATGAATCGCGGAAACGCGAAGAGGATTTGCGCATCTCCATCGCTGCAAGGGATAAGTTGTTCGAAGAACACCTCTTCTCGATTGCCAAGTCTCTTTCAGGTATGTTTCCTTTTATGTCTTGACTACTTCTTTCTTCAATGTCTTGCTACTGTGCTGACGCTTTGTTCTGTGTAGAAGCTGGCGGTTTGAGCTTTGACGCCCAAGCGCTTCGTCGCGATGATGCCTTGGAAGGTGCTGTCGCGGCAGTCGAGGACCACAGCGCGTCCATTCAGGGGACGCTGACCAAAGCTAAGGGCGTTCTCAGTCGCATCCGCGAGGAGCTAGCGCCCAAAGCTGAGCTAATCGAGAACTTGGATGACCTGGTGGAGTCCCTTGCTGGAGGTATTCCTGTAGACTTCAAGAACTCGCTTCATGCGGTTGGCGCTTCCATGTCACTCGTGATGGTTCAAGCCCATGGCATGGAGGTGGATCCTGCTGCGGTCTCCAAGGCGATGCCCGTCAGTGCAGATGGTCAACGGGTAGTTTTTGCTCCTTTTGCAACTGCCTGTGGCAAGTACGGGCCGCAACTCATCAACATAGTCACCAAGTACTCTGAGGAGCTGCAGCGAGCCAAGAAGGCGGCGAAGGCTACAACGTTAGGGGCCGGCAGGAAGTCTGTGGCGTCTGATACCGCCATGGAATCGATGAAGCCTCTGAAGCCGAAGTCCAAGTCGAAGAAGCAAGCTGCTCCTCAGTAGTTATATTTGTAATAGTTAATAGCTTGACCCCTTTTGTCTCAAACATGCCGCTGGCGGGTGTCTCTGTTGATACTTTGTTACGTTTGAATGCACTTGAGGTTTTGTCCATGTGTTGCTTGGTCTTCTTATTATCTCTTCCTTGGCTTGTGATAGGGCACATCGAGTGGTCCTTCGAGTGAGCCTCGGGATCCGCCATCCACTGATGATACCTTAGCGCAGTCACGTTGAAGGGTGGATGAGCTGTCTCTGCTTTCACGACTGCGTGATCGCGTTAAGCAACTGGAGCACGAACTGCCCGTCCTCCGCGGTAACGCGAATGTATGGAAGTCGAGGGCGGAGAATGCCACCGCTCGAGAGCAATATCTACTAGGGGAGGTGGCGCAGCTGGGTGACCAATTCAAGTGTTAGATTTCTGCCTCCTTATCTTTTCTTGTAGTCAATCGTGGTAGTTCGTTGTCTTCATACTTTTGCCTCTTGCTTGGTATAGTTGTCAGCGCGCGTCATCCGCAGGATGAGAAGGACAGGATCGCCATTCGCATGAACGACCTAACCTAGGAACAGCTTCAAGCAAGTGGGTACTTCTGGGTGGATCATGATCGCACAATCGCATTTGCGACCCTACAGGATCGTGCCTCGCGAGTGCTTCATTTTCTGAAGAAATCGCAATTATGCTTAAGGAATATCTATCAGACAATGTTTCCGCTGGATGTCGTTCCTTTGAGCCTGTTGGCTCTCCTTGCTAAGTTTCAAGACTTGAGTGCAGTTCGAGATTGCTTACGGCAGCAGTTGGTGGCTGGTGCCAAGGCTGCTTTATCGCTGGTGCGACTGCATAGGCCTTATGTAGATATTGCAGCTATTGCTACTGGTCCGCCAACTCCGCCGGCATGTTTGACTTGGAATATGGTTCCTCATTACCAGGCGGTGGATCGGACAGCGAAGGAAGTTGTCGACTTCTTCGAGGAACAGACAAACGTTTTTTTGTTGCAACAGTAGTATTAACTTGTATCCTGCACATAAATGTACCAGTGTTGTAAAGTTTGTATATATATATGCTGTTTATAATTGATTGACATTGATGTGTAAAGAGCTTGTTAGCTCGTATGTTTTGCGATTCCTTTTCGTTAGCCTGACTTGTGTTTATCTCAGCACCTTGCCAACCTGCCAGGTGTGTTGTAGCTGGGTTGGTGTTTGTCAAGGGTTCTATTATTGCGTCAGCTACTTAGGATATCGTGATTGGTTCGTAGAACATATGTGTAAAGGGTGGCGCAGCCCCAGAGTAGGTAGATGGCAAAAATAATAGAAAAAACTCAGAGTTTGGGGCACTTAGCTTTATTTATTCACAGAATCAGTACGAGGTACAATGTGTGGCTAAGTAGCCTGGCTGAATAGCCTTATTTGTAATGAAAAGAAGAGAAAAACGACTAAGGGTAGAAGCGCCGCAGCTGCGCGACGTTCCAGGGGTTGGAGTATGTGACTCCTGTCTCGAAATCTTTAAGGCGATAGGCGCCACCTGGGATTACTTCTGTAACCACATATGGTCCCTCCCAGGGGGACTCGAGCTTGAGGTTCCCTTGCTGTTTCAGTCGTAGGACCAGGTCTCCTTCGTCGAAGGATTTGGGGCGTAGCCTTCTACTGTGGTAGTTGCGCAGGTTCTGCTAGTAGATTGTCGATCTTTCTCCTGCGATTTCCTGGGCCTCGTAAGGAGATCGATGGAGTCTTCGAGTGCAAGGGTTGACTCCTGCTCGTTGTAAGCGACTACTCGCGGGGCTTTGTAGCGTACCTCTGCAGGTAGCACCGCTTCAGCACCATGCACCATGAAGAAAGGGATGTACCCCGTGGCACTGTTTGGGGTTGTGCGTAGGCTCCAGAGTACGGATTGCAGCTCGTCTGGCCAGCACCTTGCGGCTTGTTCGAGTGGCCTAAGGAGTCGCTTCTTGATTCCGCCGTAGACGAGCCCGTTGGCCTTTTCGACTTGACCGTTGGTCTATGGATGAGCTATGGAGGCATAGCTTACATTGATTCCCAGGTTTTCGCAGAAACCCTAGAACTCCTTAGAGTTGAAGTTCGTTCCATTGTCCATGATGATGATGTGTGGCACCCCGAAGCGATAGACAATGGACTTGAAGAACTTGACTGCACTGGCTCCTGATTGGTTTGTCACCGGCATGGCCTCTATCCACTTGGTGAATTTGTCGACTACGACCAAGAGGTAGACGTAGCCTTCTTGTGAGGACTTTGGGTGGCCGACCATGTCGAGTCCCCATTGCGCGAAGGGCCAAGCTAGTGGTATTGGCCGGAGTTCCGCGCCAGGTGCGTGCGGTTTGTGCGCGAATCGCTGGCAAGCGTTGCATCTTTGGACGATGTCCTTGGTGTCGCGCATGGTCGTGGGCCAGTAGAATCCAGCTCGTAGAGCTTTGGCGACGAGGGCACGACTGCTTGCATGGGGCCCACAAGTCCCTTCATGATTGTCGAGGAGGACGACCCTTCCGTCCGCGTTGGAGACGCACCGTTGGAGTACTCCTGTGATGTTGCGCTTGTATAGTTCACCGTTGATGACGGCGAATGCCTTTGATCGTCGCGCGATGTGTCGTGCGTCAGTCGGGTCGTCCGGTAGCCTCTTGCTGAGAAGATATCTGATGTAGGGTTGAGTCCAAGATGGCTCAATCATCATGACTCCCATTGGTCCCTCGAGTCCTATGTCGAGCTCCAGGTTGTCGAGTGCCATTGGCTCATTGGGTTGTAGCCCCCGAGTCCATTGTTGCGCTTGCTTTCTTCTCTGTGGCATTTGGCTTGATGGAGTGTTCGTAGATACGCTCGAGAAATACCCCAGGTGGTATGGGGGCGGAGGTGGAGCCAATGTTGGCGAGTGCGTCTGCCTCTTCATTGCATTCGTGGCCTATGTGCCGCAACTCACAGCCGTCGAAGTCTCCTTCGAGTGTGTCGTAGAGGTCGCAGTAGGCGATCATATTGTCGTTCAGCGTGTCGCACTCGTGCATTATTTGGTTGACGACCAGCTTGGAGTCGCCGTAGATGATGAGCCTCTTGGCACCGCAGGCTTTTGCCATACGCATCTCGTGCAACAGGGCCTCGTATTCCGCTTCGTTGTTGGAGGCGGTGAACTACATTCGCAGAATGTATTTCAGCTTGTCTCCTTGGGGCGATGTCAGTATGACACCTGCGCTAGCTCCGTCCTTTCGCTTGGATCCATTGAACTGCATTGTCCAGAGGTAAGACATATCTGGTTTTTCGGGGAGCTGATTCTCCATCCAGTGCACGAGGAAGTCAGGGAGAACTTGCGACTTTATCGTGTCGCGCTTTTCATATGTAATGTCTCGTGGCGACAATTCGATTCCCCAAAGTGCGACTCGTTCGGTGGCGTCGGGGTTGTTGAGAATGTGCCCAAGCGGGGCGTCATTGACCACCACGATTGGGTGCTCCTGGAAGTAGTGGCGTAGTCGCCTGGATGTCATGAAGATGCCATATGCCAGCTTCTAGTAGTGCGGGTACTGCTGTTTTGTTGGCGTGAGAACCTCGCTGAGGTAGTAGACTGGGTGCTGCACCCCGTGGACCTTGTTTTCCTTGGCTCGTTCCACCACGAGCACAGTGCTGACCACCTGGTTGGTGGCGGAGATGTATAGCAGCAGTGGTTCTCTTTCGCATGGGGTCACCAGTACTGGTGAGGTAGATAGTATACGCTTGAGGTCTTCGAATGCTTCCTGTGCCTCATTGGTCCACTCGAACTTTTCAGTTTTGCGGAGAAGTTGGTAGAAGGGTAGTGCCTTTTCGCCCATTCGACTGATGAATCGACTGAGCGCCGCAATTCGCCCTGCCAACTGTTGGACTCCTCTTACGTTTTTCGGCTTCTCCATGCCCAGTATGGCTTTTATTTTCTTCGGGTTTGCCTCGATCCCTCTTGCAGAGATGAGATGCCCAAGTAGTTGCCCAGATGGTATGCTGAAGGCGCATTTGTCCGGATTGAGCTTGATCCAGTAGCGGTCGAGGTTGGCAAAGGTTTCGCATAAATCATCGATTAGCGAGGCTTCCTCTTTGGTTTTGATTACGATGTCGTCAACATAGACTTGGATGTTGCGACCAAGTTGGTTCTTGAGGCAAGCCTGCATGCACCGCTGGTAGGTGGGTCCTGCATTTTTTAGCCCGAAGGGCATTGTGTTGTAGCAGAACACACCAAAAGGCGTTGTAAACGCCGTTTTCTCTTGATCTTCCTCCTTCATTCTGATCTGATTATAGCCTGAGTAGGCGTCCAGGAAGCAGAGACGCTCACATCCCGCGGTGGAGTCGATGATCTGGTCGATTCACGATAGTAGGAAGTGATCCTTTGGGCAGTGCTTATTCAGGGAGGTGAAATCCACGCACATCCGTAGGATATCCTTGTCCTTTTTGGGTACCAGCGCCGTGTTGGCGAACCAGGTACTTTCCTTGATCTCGCATAGGAATTTGGCGTCGAGGAGTCTGTTGATCTCCATTCCGACCGCTTTTGCTCTTGGTTCAGACAGTCGCCGAATTGTTTGTTTGACTGGCCTTGCGTCTGGGTTGACATTGAGTGCGTGCTCGGCGAATTCCCTGGGGACCCCTGGCATGTCCGCTGGAAACCAGGCGAAGATTTCCCTGTGCTCACGGAGAAATTCGACGAGCGCGAGTTCCTATGCGGGACTCAAGTTGTTGGCGATGAGGGTCGTCTTGGCTGGGTCCAATGGGTGGACCAGAACTTTCTTCGTGTGCACCGACGAGTCGAAGGACAGGTCGGGTGAACTTGGCCGACTCAGGGGAGGCAGACTGTTGTCTGTCGACTCCTTTAGTCTTGCGAGTTCTTCCTGCATGCCGAAGGACTAGGAAATTCTGTTGAATTCCCTGTCGCAGCTATCGGACCTCTCGAAGCTCCCGTTGATTGTGATGACACTGTTTGGGCCTGGCATTTTCATCTGCAGGTAGGCATAGTGCGGTACTGCCGTGAACCTAGCGAACGCGATGCGTCCGAGGATGCAGTGGTACTGTGAGGGCCAGTCGACGACTTCGAAGTCGATGCGTTCACGTCAGAAGTTTTTCGGCATGCCGAAGATGACGTTGAGGTTGATTTTGCCCAGGGGATATATGCCCTTGCTCGGAACGATGCCGTGGAATGTCGTGTCCGAGACCTCCAACCAGGTCAGAGGGATCCTCATTGCTCGCAAGGTACTTGTGAACATGAGGTTAATGCCGCTTCCTCCGTCCATGAAGACGCGACTCATGTCGAAGCCTCCAATCTATGCCTCGAGTACGAGGGGACAGTGGCCTGGGCGAGGTACTTGATGCGGGTGGTCGCGCTTGTCGAAGGTGATGCAGGAGTCGCTTCCACTAAGGTACTCAGTGGTGGATGGTGGTGAGTTTGTCGCCAAGTTGAATTGGCGAGTGATGGCCTTCTGCACCCGATTTGAGGGGCGTCCCTTTTGGATCATCATGTTGCCCATAGCCCGTGGGTATGGCTCGCCGCCTTGATTGTGGACCGGTGCGGCCGCGGGTGGTGGCACTCCAGGTGGTGGTGGAGGAGCTCCATGTGCTACAATGCCTGGGGCGACTCCGTAGCCCCTGTTGAATGCGTCGCGATTCATCCGAGCCGAACCCTCGCGGAGCTTGAGGAACTCGCAGCAGTCCTTGAGAAGGTGGCTGGATTTATTCTTGCCGTCGTGCTTGTCGATGTAGAAGTGCACGTTGCATGGTCCGGACAGTTTGTCCTTGATTGTTGTCGCGGGTGCCTCTTCGCGAGTGCGGCGCTGGCATACCTGCATGGTTTTCCCGGAGTCGCGGTGTCCACTGCTGCGATAGTCGTTGTTGCGGTTGTCGTCGCGCCTGTCGGTGTAGCCGGCTGCGACCATGTTGATGTCGTCACGATCATCGTAGATGCGCATTCGACGTTTGCTTCGGCGATCGCGTCTGCGCTCGAGTTCTGCTTCGTCATCGAAGTGAACATGGTTTTTCACCGAGTCTTCTCCGTCCGCCCACATATTCGCGATTTCCATTAGGTGGTCAATTGTTTTGGGCTTCAAGCGGCGCAGCTCCTCCCTAAGCTCTATGCGGCGAACGCCGCCATTGAATGCGTCGATTGCACGATCCTCCGAGATATTTTCTGCGGAGTTCTTGATGATGGACCACCTCTGGATGTACGAGCATAGCGATTCGCCCGACCTTTGCTGGCAGCACCTCAGTTATTCGATTGATGCGGGTCTTTTGTAGGTGCCCTTGAAGTTGCGCACAAAGCTGTAGACCAGCTCTTCCCAGCTGCGAATGGATCTGCGCGGGAGGTTGTTGAGCCATGCTCGGGCGGCGCCCTGCAGCTGTAGCTGCAGGCATTGCATGGCCGTGCTTCGACTCCCACCATGGAGCCTGACGGAGGAGATGTGGTCCTCTAACCAGATTTTCGGGTCCTGCAGGCCGTCGAACTTTGGGTTCTCTGATGGGAGCTTGAACCCCTTGGGCATTCTCTTTTGTCTGATGGCCCTGCTGAAGCATCTGGCGCCACAGAGCTCCACGTCTTTGTCCTCTGATTCAGTCGAGCGGGCACGTCGTGCCCTTGACTTGTCGATTTTGCGCTGTGTGATGTCATCGCGCGCATCGTAGTCGTGGTCATGTCACTGTGAGCGGCGGCGTCGAGATAGATCATGATTGTCGTTGCTGGACGAGGTTGAGGAATAGCGTTTTGCCAGAGCCTTATTTTTCTTCGGCTCCGGTGTCGGCTCTTTGTCGAGAGCGGCCTCGATTAACCCCAAGCTCGCAACCGTAGATCGGTGCATGGCGGCTCAGGGATCTCCAACCGGCGGCTGGTTGTTGAGTAGGTACATGGTGGCCGCTGTCACCGCTGCTTGCAGCGTCTTTGGGACCACGTTGCCCCGGGTGTCGACGGTCATCGAGATGAAGTCGAGGACTTCCGCAACTTCTATGCGCTCCTGCTCGGTGAGGTGGGCCATTCGAGATCGCCTCTTGTTGGCCACGTACTCGTTTCCCTTGGAGGAGGATCCTCCGTGGGAGGAGAGCCCGGCCCTTCGAAGACTCGACTCATCCGCCGCCTTTTTACGCGCTTCGAGTTGCACGATCATTTGTAGCTGGCGTGTGTACTCCTTTAGTAGCCAATGGTAGCCCATCAACATTTCCTGCGACGTGCCTGGAGGCAGAGGATTGCCTCGCAGAGCTTCTCGGCAGCGGGCCCACTCAAGATCGTTGAGCCTGATCACGACACGTTCGCCAGTGTGTTCGTTCACCATGGTTGGAGGCTCGACTGCCCCTCCATTGTTGATGGGTGCGCCATTGCCACCGTTGGGGGCCGCCGTTGGGAGGTCCGCCATTAGGTATGCCACCGTTAGGCGGATCGGTGCTAGATCCATTGCCACCATTTTCACGATTGGTGGTGGAGTCGCCAGGGTTGATGACGGTGCACATGAAGTGGTTGGGGGAGCTGTTGCTCCCGCAACTTTCAGATCTGGAGCTGTAAACCCCATCTTCTGTTGCTAGGCCGTCAAGATCGGATCCGCGACTACTGTCTCTATCCGTGCTTTCAGCTGTTGCTAAGGTGTTGAGCTCGCTAAGGGCACCGATTAGTGGCGGGAACGACGATGCTGGAGCAATCGCAGAATGCGTTGGCTGGTCAGGCATGCGAAGCGTTCCCATCTGACCAACTTGGAAGCGGAAGCTCCCAATCGCCAAGTTGATTCCATCGCCCATGGACTCGAAAGCCGGGCGAGTGGCAGGCGTGTGGACGGTGAAGTCGAACGCGCCGAAGAGCTGGCGAATCTCCACAGTTGCAGAGTTGTAGATCGCATTTGATGAGGCCAAAGAAGCCGCAACATCAGCACTCCCAATTCCCACAGACGGCGCGGATTGACGAGGGTTTAACTCGTCAATGCCCATTGTTATGGACTTGGGTTTTGGAGAAGGAGGGAGCGATGGAAGCATCAATCGGCTAGCAAACAAGCACACAGGGATGCAAGGTTTACCCAGGTTCAGGCCTCGTAGAGGTCCCTACTCCTGCTTGTCTGCTCTTGGAATTAACGACGGAATCGAAGATTACAGGGGCGCGCAGATGCAATCTAGCAAGAGTTGTGGAAACTAGGGTTGCGTGTCTCCTCCTTGCCGCCCCTCCTAGCCTTTATATAGATTGGCCAGGTCCCGGGTAGCAGGTCGAGTCGGTTACAGATTACGGTTTTCCCTTTAAACTTTCTATCTTTAAACTTCTTCTTGTCTCGCAAGTAATCAAGAGTCCGTAGACCACTCGAAGTCTTCATTGGGCCATGGCAACGTCATGGGCTTCCACCGTATCTGGACCGTATATACTAAACTCGAGTACATGCAGGGTATACCCATGTCACTACGGGTGAGAAAGTCTCATCATAGTCAACTCCTTAAATTTGTTGAAAACCTTTTGTGACAAGTCATGCTTTATAGACGGTCACATTACCATCATCATCTATTTTCTTCTTGAAAATCCACTTATTCTCAACAGCCTTACGATCATTGGCAAGTTCCACCAAAGTCCATACTTGGTGAAAGGACATTTACTGCCATAATCACTTTTGGTGTTCGTTAACAACAAGTAGAGCTTTTTATAGTATGCCATTGTCTACATGTTGACATATTACAAAGTGAAAAGTACCCTTGTCCTGCGGAACATTCCCTGCATATTTACTTGGCTCCTGGGAATTCTAGACCGCAGTCTCCGGTCTGCCTAGACCGCAGTCTCTGGTGTGGTCCGAAGTTTCCCTAGGAGTCTCCGGAGGGGGCTCCAGTTTCCTGCCTGGGTCAGCCAAAGAGGTGGTCCGGAGCAAGGTCTGGAGTCTCCGGTCCTTGCCTCAAACCGGAGTCTCCGGTCCACTTGGCTAACAAAAGGGCTGGGTCAAACTGTGTGCTAGTCCGGAGGCTGGTCCGGAGTTGGGCTGGAATCTCCGGTGTAGACCGGAGTCTTCAGTGTGCAGGCCGGAGTCTTCGGTCTGACTTTTCTCCAATAGTCAGAAAACGGTTCAGTGGAGTGAAGGGTTGTAAATAGAGGACCTTATCCCCTTCCTCCAGCTGCTTGCCCCACTGAAGAACACCATGACAATTTGAGCCACCAAATCAACAAGATCTCTACATCCAACCATCAAAACTCATTGATCTTTGGAGAATCGAAGGAGGAGGCCTTGATCTACAGCTTCACCAAGAGAGATCTTCATTTCCCCCTAATTCACTTGAGGGCCCCCATGCTCTAGTGTTTCTTTGGAAACCCTAGCTTTTGATTTGGTTCTTACAAGCTTGTCTTTGATTGTTTGACAGCTTGCTTGTATTTGGGAGCCTCCAATTAAGTTGTGGATCTGTGCCCCGAACTCGTTGTAAAGGTGACGACTTCCACCTCGAAGGTTGCCATATAGTGGAAGAGGTGAATCGAACCCTTTGGGGTGAGGTTCATAGGAGAACAAGGGAGGCCTCTCGTGGCCTTGGTGGTTTGAAACCACCCCCTCTCCAAATGTAGACGTACTTCCCCTCAAAAGGAAGGAACTACGGGAAACAAATCCTTGTGTCTCCGTGTGCTCCACTTTGGTTACTTCTATCCTTTACCGCACTTTACCTATCTAGTTCTTGCTTAGTATTTGTGCTAGGTTGACATATAGGTAAATTCACCATAGTTGCATAATCTAGAGAATTTACCTTTCACGTCAAACCCTAAATTGAAAAAGAGTAAAATTTGAAGTAGCACCTATTCACCCCCCCTCTAGGTGCCCATACAATCCTTTCACTTGGTTTTCGTACATGGATTCCATTTTGGATTTCATGGCTTCAAGCCATTTGCGGAATCTGGGCTCATCATCTCTTCATCATGCATCACAGGGTCATCGTTCTCAACCACGATGTTTACAACTAGCTCACCGTACCGATCAGGAGCGGCGCGTGTGCTTGTTGACCTGTGAGGTTTGGTAGTATCCTCTTTTGAAGTTTCATGATTTTCATCATCATCTCCCACTTCATTTGGTGAAGTCACCACCAGAACAGTTTCTGGCGCTACGCCACTCGCCAATTCATGAAGAGGAGGTTCAACAACCTCAGTGAGTTCTGTCTTCCTACTATTCACACCTTTCGAGAGAAACTCCTTCTCCAAAAAGGATCCATTCTTAGCAACAAAAACTTTGTCTTTGGATCTGTGATAGAAGGTGTACCCAATTGTTTCTTTAGGGTATCCTATGAAGACGCATTTTTCCTCTTTGGGTTCGAGTTTATCAGGTTGAAGTTTCTTCACATAAATATCGCATCTCCAAACTTTTAAAAATGATAACTTAGGTTGTTTCCAAACCATAATTCATACGGTATCATTTCAACAGATTTAGATGGAGCCCTATTTAAAGTGAATGCGGCTGTTTCTAACGCATAAACCCAAAAAGATAGCGGAAGATTGGTAAGAGACATCATAGACCGAACCATATCCAATAGAGTAAGGTTATGACACTCGGATATACCATTGCGTTGTGGTGTTCCAGCGGGAGTGAGTTGTGAAACTATTCCCCATTCTCTCTTATGTGTGCAAAATTCGTAACTTAAATATTCTCTTCCATGATCAGATCGTAGAAATTTAATATTTCTATTACGATGATTTTATACTTCACTCTAAATTTCTTTGAACTTTTCAAAAGTTTTAGACTTGTGTTTCATTAAGTAAATATACCCATATCTACCTAAGTTATCAGTGAAAGTAATGAAATAACGATATCCACCCCGTGTTGGCATAGTCATTGGTCCACACACATAGGTATGTATGATTTATAATAAGTCGGTCGCCCATTCCACCGAACCGGAAAACGACGTTCTAGTCATCTTGATCATAAGGCATGGCTCACATGTCCCAAATGATTCATAATCAAGTGATTCTAGAAGTCCATCTGAATGAAGCTTCTTCATGCGTTTAACACCAATATGACATAAATGGCAGTGTCACATATATGCGGCAATATCATCATTTAACTTAATTCTTTTGGAATTCACATTATGAATATGTGTTTCATTACTATCAAGATCCAAAATAAATAAACATTCTTCTTAGGCGCATGACCATAAAAGATATTATTCATATATATTGAACAACCATTGTTCTCATACTGGAATGAGTATTCGTCTCGCACTAAATAAGATCCGGAAATAGTGTCCATGCTTAACGCAGGCACCAAATAAGATTTATTCAAGTTTAAAACTAATTGATGGCTCAAAATGTATCGAGCTTGTTGGGGAACCCTGCTTACTCAATATGTTGAGCTCATTGGGGAAACCCAAGAGGAAGGTATGATGATTATAGCAACAAGTTTTCCCTTAGTTATGAAACCAAGGTTATCGAACCAGTAGGAGCAAGGAAACACCTCCAAGGTGTTGTTTCCAACTTGGAATCCAGCACAACAGAATCACAGAACTTTGTCCCCAACTTACAGTGAGGTTGCCAATCTCACCGGTTTTGCTGAAAACAAAGGATTAAACGTATAGTGTGGAAGATAGTAATTGCTTGCAGAAAGTAAATAGAAAACATTAAATAGTAGATTGTAGATTGATGGTAAAAGAAAGGACCGGGGTCCATAGTTCACTAGTGGTGATTCTCCTTAAGATAGATGACATGTTGGGTGAACAAATTACAGTGGGGCAATTGACAAACATCGAGAAAGCATACATGCATATACTAATCATATTGACTCCTATGAGATTTGATTGGGCATTACAACATTATACATAGACCGTAATCCAACTGCATCTATGACTAATAATCCACCTTTAGGTTATCATCCGAAACCCCTCCAGTATTAAGTTGCAAGCAACAGATAATTGCATTAAGCATTGTGTGTAAAGTAAACAATATGATTGTTCTATGAACAAAGGATTGCTGTTTTCTCCTTCGTAGCAACATCACATCTAGTACCTTAGAGATTTCTGTCACTTCCCCATATTACTAGAGGCATAAACCCACTATCGAGCATAAATACTCCCTCTTGGAGTTGCTAGCATCTACTCGGCCAAGATAGCTACTAACAACGGAGAGCATGCAAGATCACAAATAACAAAGACATGATAGAATCAATAATCAATATGAAATAGCATCTCAATATCCATCGGATCCCTGCAAACACAACATGTAAGATTATAAATAGATGATCTTGATCATGAATGGAGGTCACAAGATCTAAACATGGTAGCAAAAAGGAGAAGAACCAACCATCTAGATACTACATGGACACGTAGTCCAGGAATAAACTACTCACGCATCACATCGGAGGCATGCATGGTGATGAAGAAGGCCTCCAGGGTGAATTCTCCCCTCTGGCAGGGTGCCGGGAAGAGCTTCAGATCCCTCCTGATCTAGGGATGGAGATGACAGCGGCTATAGACTCTTTCATGGAATTTTGATCGGGTCCTTATGGTTTATGTATTGGAGGCTTCTTATAGGCAAAAGGGGAGGCCGAGGGGGTGCCCTAGGCAGCCACACCACCCCCTGGCGCGGGCCAGGCCTGGCCGCACGTCTAGGTGGTGTGGCCGGCCCCTGGCCCCTCTCCGTCTCATCTTCTAGCTTCGTGTTCCCCTCGGTGAAATATTGACTTTGGCTTTTGTCCTGTCCAATTCCGAGAATATTCATTTTCTAGCTTTCCTGGAACCAAAAACAGCAGAAAACTGGCAACTGGCACTGTGGCATCTTGTTAATAGGGTAGTCCCAGAAAATGTGTAGAAATACTCCAAAGTGTGGACAAAACAAAAGAAAGTAGATATAAAACAAGCATGGAACATTAAAAATTATAGATACGTTAGCAACGTATCAACATCCCCAAGCTTAACTCCTGCTCGTCCTCGAGTAGGTAAGTGATAAAAATAAAGAATAATTTTTTAGGTGACATGCACCATCATAATCTTGATCAAAGTATTTGTAGCACATTGATAGCTGGGATCATAGTACTTTAACATAGCATGAAAGATATAGTTCTAACAATAAGACATAGCAACTATGTTGTAACATGAAAAGGTACAAACAAAAGATTCATGAATAACAATGCTTTGCAAGACGTTTGTTTGTTTCACATAAAGAAAGCATAATGAGAATGGTATTCATCTTGTCCCTCATAGTGTAGCAAAACATAAATGCATGGGACACCTTCAAAGTTCATAAGGGTGACTAGATACAAATAGTTTAAGAACAAGCAATATCAAAGTTATGCATCGATCAACAAGTCTTGGGACAATGCACATTAAACTAAGAATGGCCACTATGCTCTCTTAATAGGTGCATAAAGATAGAAGATGGAGACTCAACATAAAAGTAAAAGAAAGGCCTTCATAGAAGGAAGCAGGGATTCAAGTCTCATAAAGAACTTCCAAAAATTATGGTACTTATTAGCTTTCAACTCTCATTGCCCCGATCATAAGCATCTTGAATTAATTAAGGTTAAAGTGAACAAATTATGGAGTATATGCTTGACAAAGTATAAGTTGGCAATCTCATGTCCCTTGAATACGAGGGTCGCTCCTCATGCTACTCAAGTTTAGTTACCGGTAAGTTCTTGTCATAGTAAGTACATGTGTATCATAGAGAACTGCCAATGGGGTACCCCTTGCCTGATGATACGGAAGAATCCCCATATCAAAATGAGAAGGCAAGCAGACAATAAGCATCTCAGCAATCTTCTTATTTACCATGGGAAAATGGTGCTTTTTTCTCTCTTTCCTCTTTTCTCATCTCTTTTTTTCTTTTTTCTCAATCTCTATCTCTTTTTTTATAAGAAGAATGCTTCATAGATTGCTCATTATGGTTATGCTGCAGGTTTCCACCATGATTAGTCATGGATTAGACCAGCGGCCTAGGCGTTTCTCTAACACATATACATAACTCCATGGACTTACAAGCTCCCCTTTCATTTCACACTGACGACATCCATAAACAAAAGAGCATGATAACAACTGGGTACAATGTACAAGTGCAATGTTGAAAGCGTTCCCATGAAAGCATGGTTCTGCTAATTCCCAAAGTATAAGTGCAAGCATATACAACATAGATGACACAATGGATCAAGTTTATTAAGGGCAAGAAAAGTAAAGTGTGCCATCAAGTTCATGAGAGCTTTAATCACTAATTTTCTCATAACAAGTTTAATTCGGAAGGTAGATAAAAACATGAATATACTTGGAATAGCAAATTCTAATAGGTAGGTATGGTGGATTATTTGGAATAACTTGGTTTTATTTGGAGTTGGATGCATGAGTGGAACTCATACTTGGTTATGGAGACTAGCAAAATACTAGGAGCAACCAACTAAGAGATTAATAATGGCCATAATCATGCAAAGCGATAAAACATCATTAATTAAAGCATAAAGTGATATTACAAGTTGAAAACTAAAGGATCATAGAGGATATGGTGACTTGGGATAGTCTTAACATGGTGTGAGCATGCGCCAAGTCAACCCGAATAAAGCATCAAAGGAGAATACCGCAATACTATGCTTTAATATGCTAAAACAACGCATGATTCTTTCAAGGCACATTAAGAAATCTCAATTGTTTATAACATGTCATGCTACAACAATAATCACTAAGCATAAAACCAAAACAATATCAAGCATGACATGACAAAGCATAGGCCACAGTCAAAAACAAGCTCCTTTTACCACTTAAGCATGAACTTTCCTACTCTTTTCCAATCCAAACCAATCTTATTTGAAAACTAATGCATGCATGAGGGGGTCCAACCAATTTATTCAAGCAAACTGAGCAAACTAAAACTAAAAACAAAAATGAAGACGCTCCAAGAACAACACAAATGTGCATGAAACAATAAAAATGAAGTGTTTGGAAGAACCTGAGATTTTATTGATGCAGAAGCGCTTTGACGCTTGTACTTCTTGAATATTTCTTGGGGTGACACAGGTGGCATCCCCAAGCTTGAGCTTTTGTCCATTCTTCATCTCATTACATCACTCTTCCCTTACACCTGAAATTTTTCCTTCATACAAAACTTCACACAATCTTCATTAGCAACATTAGTGTACTCAAGAAAATAAGTCTCTTGGTTCAGTTCCAACACAAGTAAAACTTCCATTAAAACACAAGCTACTGTAGCACTTCCCTCAAAAATCTCAATTTCCCCAAAAAGAACCCAAAAAGGAATCAACAAGAAGCAAATGCAAATAATGGCAGAAATCTGTCAAAACCGACCAGCAGGTAGAAACCGATTTTTTCGAAGACCTTCTGTTGCTAAAATCGAAAAGTGTTGAACTAACTAAAGTTGGATAACAAGATGGGGCAGAAGCACAAACAATTAGAGCTCAAACCGATGTATGGAAATTTTTCATGAATTTTTACAGCGAAGCACAAAAATCTTTCGGGATAGCAACTTTCCCAAGCATTACTTCTCTCTCATTAGAGGTTACTCTTGGCACAAAAACCACACAAAAATGATAAGGAGAGGTTATTACTGAAGCAATACCTTCCAAGACTCAACTAAAACTTTTGGGTTATCTCCCAATAAGTACTTTTCTTTAACGCCTTTAAGTTAGGCATAAGAAGCAAGAAAAGAATCAAGTATTCTCAAATGAAGAAGCATTAAGAGCAAATTTTGTTTTAATAGGAGAGGAAAAAGGAATCTTCTCTCTCTTCTTAAGGAAGTGTTCTATACCTTTCTTGAGTGGGATTTGATATTTAATGGTGCCTTCTTTCATATCAATAATGGCACCAACAGTTCTAAGAAAAGGTCTTCCCAAAGTAATAGGACAAGAAGCATTGCATTCAACATCCAAAACATAGAAATCAATGGGGACATATGCATTGTTAACCATAATAAGAACATCATTAATACTCCCCATGAGTTTCTTTTTAGCATTATCATCAAGTGGGACATTTAAATAAGAATCTTCCAATGGTGGCAAATCAAGCATTTCATAAATCTTTCTAGGAATAATAGAAACACTACTATCAAGATCACATAAAGCTTTGAGATCAAAATCATTCACTTTCATATTAATGATGGGTTCCCAACCTTCTTCTAATTTCATAGGAATAGAAGCTTTATGTTTCATCTTTTCTTCTTTAATTTTTATGAGAGCATCAGTAATGTGTTTTGTAAAGGCCATATTCATAGCACTAGCATTAGGACTTTTAGCATGATTGTGTAGGAATATAATTACTTCAGAGATATTGCAACCATCAAGATCAAAATCATAATTATCATCTAAAGTAGTAGAGCTATTGTTTCCCATATGTCGAAGAATTTCAGCATTTTTATTAGAAAAGGTTCCATTGGGTTTACTAGCTTCAACATTAGTGGTAGTGATAGTAGAAATACTAATATTTTTAGCAACTTCCTCTTCTCTTTCCCACTTAGCATGCAATTCAGCTAATAGTCTAACATTTTCATCAATTCTAACTTGTATGGCATTAGTAACAGCAAAGGGGTTTTCAATAGTTTCAGATTTAGCAGCCATTTTATTCAAAGAAGATTGAGCTTCAGACAATGATGTTATATTTCTTTCAGCATTAGAGAGTTTTTCCTCAATAGTTTTATTGAAAGCAGTTTGTTTACTAATAAAATCTTTAAGCATAACTTCAAGTTCAGAGGGTGCACTCCTATTATTGTTGTAGGAATTTCCATAAGCATTACCATTATTGGGAGGATATGGCCTATAGTTGTTGTTACCAAAATTATTCCTGTAGGCATTGTTACTAAAATTATTATTTCTTATAAAGTTCACATCAACTTGCTCTTCTTGAGCAACCAAAGAGGCTAAGGGAACAAGATTTGGCTCAATATGAGCTTTCCCATTAACAAGCATAGACATAATAACATCAATTTTATCACTCAAGGAAGAGGTCTCTTCAACAGAATTTACCTTCTTACCTTGTGGAACTCTCTTAGTGTGCCATTCAGAATAGTTCACCATCATATTATCAAGAAGCTTTGTTGCATCACCCAAAGTAATGGTCATAAAGGTACCTCTAGCAGCAGAATCCCATAGATTTCTTGAAGAATAATTCAGTACTGCATAAAAGGTTTGGATAATCATCCAAGCAGTCAGTCCATGAGTGGGACAATTCTTTACCAAAGATTTCATTCTTTCCCAAGCTTGAGCAACATGTTCATTATCAGATTGTTTAAATTTCATTATTTCACTTCTCATAGATATAATCTTACCAGGAGGATAGTATTTTCCAATGAAAGCATCTTTGTATTTAGTCCAAGAATCAATACTATTTCTAGTTAGGGATTGCAATCATTCTTTAGCTTTTCCTCTCAAAGAGAAAGGAAACAATTTAAGCTTAATAATATCCCCATCTATATCCCTATGTTTTTGCATCTCACAAAGTTCAACAGAGTTATTAAGATGAGCAGTAGCATCTTCAGTACCAATTCTAGAAAATTGTTCTCTCATAACAAGATTGAGTAAAGTAGGTTTAATTTCAAACAAAGTAGCTTCAGGAATAGGTGGAGCAATAGGTCTGCACATGAAATCATTGTTGTTGGTGCTAGTGAAGTCACACAACTTAGTGTTTTCAAGAGTAGTCATTTTTTGTATTTTTAATATAAAGAAGCAAACTAGTACAACTATTTATTTTTTGTGTTTTTGATGAAGAAACAAGCAAATGAAGCAGAAATAAACTAAGTAAAACAAATAAAACAAAAAAAGAGATTGGTTATGAGGGACTCCCCTTGTGAAGATGTCCTTGACTCCCCGGCAACGGCGCCAGAAAAAGTCATGATGGCGTGTGGCATACATGGGAGCTTCTTCTTCTTCAGTCCCCGGCAATGGTGCCAGAAAAAGACTTGCTTACTCAATATGTTGAGCTCATTGGGGAACCCCAAGAGGAAGGTATGATGAGTATAGAAATAAGTTTGCCCTCAGTTATGAAACCAAGGTTATCGAACCAGTAGGAGCAAGGAAACACCTCCAAGGTGTTGTTTCCAACTTGGAATCCTGCACAACACAATCACAGAAATTTGTCCCCAACTTACAGTGAGGTTGTCAATCTCATCGGTTTTGCTGAAAACAAAGGATTAAACGTATTGTGTGGAAGATAGTAATTACTTGTAGAAAGTAAACAGAAAATAGTAAATAGTAGATTGTAGATTGATGGTAAAAGAAAGGACCGGGGTCCATAGTTCACTAGTGGTGATTTTCCTTAAGATAGATGACATGTTGGGTGGCGGGGCAATTGACAAACATCAAGAAAGCATACATGCATATACTAATCATATTGACTCCTATGAGATTTGATTGGGCATTACAACATTATGCATAGACCGTAATCCAACTGCATATATGACTAATAATCCACCTTCAGGTTATCATCCGAACCCCCTCTAGTATTAAGTTGCAAGCAACAGATAATTGCATTAAGCATTGTGTGTAAAGTAAACAATACGATTGTTCTATGAACAAAGGATTGTTGTTTTCTCCCTAGTAGCAACATCACATCTAGTACCTTAGAGAGTTCATCACTTCCCAGTTACTAGAGGCATGAACCCACTATCGAGCATAAATACTCCCTCTTGGAGTTGCTAGCATCTACTCGGCCAAGATAGCTACTAACAACGGAGAGCATGCAAGATCACAAATAACAAAGACATGATAGAATCAATAATCAATCTGAAATAGCATCTCAATATCCATCGGATCCCTGCAAACACAACATGTAAGATTACAAATAGATAATCTTGATCATGAATGGAGCTCATAAGATCTAAACATGGTAGCACAAAGGAGAAGAACCAACCATATAGCTACTACATGGACCCGTAGTCCAGGGATGAACTACTCACGCATCACACCGGAGGTAGGCATGGTGATGAAAAAGGCCTCTAGGGTGAATTCTCCCCTCTGATAGGGTGCCGGGAAGAGCTTCAGATCCCTCCTGATCTAAAAATGGAGATGACGGCGACTATAGACTCTTTTGTGGAATTTTGATCGGGTCCTTAGGGTTTCTGTATCGGAGGCTTCTTATAGGCGAAAGGGGAGGTCGAGGGGGTGCCCTAGGCGGCCGCACCACCTTGAGCGCAGCTGTGCCTGGCCAGGTGGTGGTGTGGCCGCCCTCGCCTCGTCTCCCTTCAAATGTTCCCCTCGGTGAAATATTGACTTTGGCTTTTGTCCCCTCTAATTCCGAGAATATTTATTTTATGGCTTTCCTGGAACCAAAAACAGCAGAAAACAGGCAACTGGCGCTGTGGCATCTTGTTAATAGGTTAGTTCCAGAAAATGTGTAGAAATACTCCAAAGTGTGGAAAAAACATAAGAAAGTAGATATAAAACAAGCATGGAACATCAAAAATTATAGATACATTAGCAACATATCAAACCCCAAGAGGAAGGTATGATGAGCACAACAACAAGTTTTCCCTCAGTTATGAAACCAAGGTTATCGAACCAGTAGGAGCAAGGAAACACCTCCAAGGTGTTGTTTCCAACTTGGAATCCTGTACAACACAAACACAGAACTTTGCCCCCAACTTACACTGAGGTTGTCAATCTCACCGGTTTTGCTGAAAACAACGGATTAAATGTAGTGTGTGGAAGATAGTAATTGCTTGTAGAAAGTAAACAGTAAACAGTAAATAGCTTGTAGATTGATGGTAAAAGAATGGACCGGGGTCCATAGTTCACCAGAGGTGATTCTCCTTAAGATAGATGACCTGTAGGGTGAACAAATTACAGCGGGGCAATTGACAGACACCGAGAAAGCATACATGCTTATACTAATCATCTTGACTCCTACGAGATTTGATTGGGCATTACAACATTATACATAGACCGTAATCCAACTGCATCTATGACTAATAATCCACCTTCAGGTTATCATTTGAACCCCCTCCAGTATTAAGTTGCAAGCAACAGATAATTGCATTAAGCAAAGTGTGTAAAGTAAACAATACGATTGCTCCATGAACAAAGGACTGTTGTTTTCTCCCTAGTAGCAACATCACATCTAGTACCTTAGAGATTTCTGTCACTTCCCCAGATTACTAGAGGCATGAACCCACTATCGAGCATAAATACTCCCTATTGGAGTTGCTAGCATCTACTCGGCCAAGATAGCTACTAACAACGGAAAACATGCAAGATCACAAATAACATAGACATGATATAATCAATCTGAAATAGCATCTCAATATCCATCGGATCCCCGCAAACACAACATGTAAGACTACAAATAGATGATCTTGATCATGAACGGAGCTCACAAGATCTAAGCATGGTAGCACAAAGGAGGAGAACCAACCATCTAGCTACTACATTGACCTGTAGTCCAGGGATGAACTACTCATGCATCACATCGGAGGCAGTCATGGTGGTGAAGAAGGCCTCCAGGGTGATCTCTCCCCTCCGGCAGGGTGCCGGGAAGAGCTTCAGATCCCTACCGGTCTAGGGATGGAGATGGTGGCGGCTACAGACTCTTTCGTGGAATTTTGATTGGGTCCTTAGGGTTTTTGTCCCGGGAGACTTTTATAGGTGAAGGGGCAAGGTCGATGGAGGCTCGAGGGGCCCACACCACCCCCTGGCGCGGCCTGGGCTGGCTCGTGCCACTAGGTGGTGTGGCCACCTCGTGGCCCTTCTCCGTCTCGTCTTCTGGCTCCGTGAGTCTTCCGGTAAAATATTGACTTTGGCTTTTGTCCGGTCCAATTCTGAGAATATTTCTTTTCCAGCTTTTCTAAAACCAAAAACAGCAGAAAACAGGCAACTGGCACTGTGGCATCTTTTTAATAGATTAGTTCCAGAAAATGTGTACAAATAGTCCAAAGTGTGGACAAAACATAAGAAAGTAGATATAAAACAAGCATGGCACATCAAAAATTATAGATACATTTACAACGTATCACTAATCTGGATGGTAATTGAAGAGGCATCATCCCAACAGTGATCACATCAACCTTTGATCCATTGCCGACACACATCGTGACCTCATCCCTCGCAAGTTGCCGCTTATTCCTTAGCCCCAGTTGCGAGTTACATATGTGAGAAACCGAACTAGTATCAAATACCCAGGTGCTATTGCGACTACTAGTAAGGTACACATCAATAACATGTATATCATATATACCTTTGTCAACCTTCTCGTTCTTATTATCCTCCATGTACTTTGGGCAATTACGCTTCAAGTGCCCCTCTCCCTCGTAGTAAAAGCTCTCAGTATCAGGCTTAGGACCAGCCTTGGGTTTCTTCTTAGAACCGGCAACAGATTTGCCTTCCTTCTTGTTTTTACCCTTAGACTTATCCTTCTTGCCTTTCTTGAAATTTGTGCTCTTATTGATCATCAACACTTTAGGGTCCTTTTGAATATCCACTTCAGCAGTCTTAAGCATTAAGAGAAGCTCGGTGAGAGTGTTCCTCATGCCCTCCATGTTGTAGTTCATAACAAAGTCTTGTAGCTTGGTGGGAGAGATTAGAGAACCCAATGAATTCCTAGCTCATTGGGAATCGGTATTCCCAGAGATATGAGCTTATCGATGTACCCAGACATTTTGAGTACATGCTCGCTAACGGAGTTGTTCTCTTCCATCATGCAGCTAAAGAACTTTTCTGAAGCATCATAACTCTTTATGGTAGTATGGGAGTCAAAAATCAGTTTCAACTCTCCCATTGTATCATAAGCGTTGCTATTCTCGAAATGTTTTTTGCAGCTCCGGCTCAAGTCCATATAGTATGCCGCAATGAACTAAGCTGTGGTCCTCCTTACGAGCCAGAAAAACATTTTTCTCTTCACCGCGAGCATCTTTTGCAGTCGGGTTAGCTAGCGATGCTTCAAGCACATAGACCTTTTGAGAATCAGTGAGGAGGAGCCTCAAGTTAAGTGCCTAGTTGGTGAAGTTGCTATCATTGGTGACTAGTTTCTCTTTTTCCATGAACATATTGAAATTGAGAGCAGTTGGTGCCATGGTCTACAATATATTTGCAAAGCTGACTTAGACTAAGTTCATAATAGATTGAGTTCAAGTTAATTTAAAATCTACGAGAATTCCCACTTAAAAAAAATATCCATCCTAGTTTTCTTAAGTGACTACACGAACCAAATTCACTACACCACAACTAATCATCACGTGAAACGGCTTAGTTTCAAAGGCGAACATCACCATGTTCATCATATCAAACATATGACTCATGCTTAACCTTTTAGTTCGTGTTCCGAGGCCATGTCTGTACATGCTAGGCTCGCCAAGTAGAACCATAGCACTCACGTGTGTAAAACTGGCTTACATCCGTTGTATGTGAACGTAGAGTCTATCACACCCGATCATCACGAGGTGTCTCAAAACGACGAACTTTCTTGTTGGTGCATATTATGGAAGAACATATTTTTATATTGATATTATGTGAGAGGGATCATCTTATAATACTACCACGTGATCAAATCTAAGAAAAATAAGATGCATAAAAGGATAAACATCACATTAATATATAATGTGATATGATATGGTCCTTCACGCATTCGATCTCCATCTTGTGTGTCATGGCATGATCTCCATCGTTCCACCGGCATGGTACCAAGGTCCATGGAGCCTCCACCTTGATTGTCTTCCCCCATTACAATATATCACTTGGATATATATATTTAGCACGCATGCCATAAAATGAAATGACAACCATAAGGCTTTTGCCGGTTGTTTATAACTTACAAAAAGGATCATTGCATACACTTTGTAACGTTTGACCATATCACATCACATACCCTACAAAAACAAGTTAGACACTTCTAATTTGTCTTGCATATTTTATGTGGTTTAGGGCTTTCTAGGGAAGAACCATTCTTACCTATGAACATGTAACCCCAACGGCGATAAAAATATTATTAGCAATACTTTGTAAATTACATCATAACTATAGTGGGAGAGACAAGCAGCACCCGCTAATCCACTTATGCAAAACAAGTTGCATGTCAAGCGTGGGACAAGTCTCATGTGTGAGGACATGTAAGGTTAGTCTCGGGCTGCTTCATCCCACTAAGCCACTATGATCCAAAATACACGAAGAAAGCAATACCATGATCATCAACGCCCACATCTCCATGTGTTCTACTCGTGCATAACAACTACGCATAGACACGAGTCTAATACCACTAATGGGTTTGTAGCATGGAAAACAAAACAAATCCTACGCGCAAACCACTATCTAGCCAAGATCATCTACAAGATGGTAGGAATGAGTAACTCACCCTTGAAGAACGTAAGCAGGATTACGTTCCCACTTAAACATTGTCGGTGAAGATGATGGTGTACACGCGATGATCTCAAGATCGGGTACTCAAGGCGCCACAACCGGCAGCACCTCCGTACTTGGTCACGCATGTGGCTCATTGACGTCCTCCACACCCTCATTCTAGCGGGGCAACGGAAGAAGGGATCCGTCGTAAACTCCTACTCCACTTCTCTAAGTGTAGACTTCGAACTATTTTGTGGTAGAGCTTCGCTAAGAAATGTCAATGGTGGAGCAACATGGGAGGGAGAAGAAGGAGGTTCAAGTGTCTATAGGAAGAGAGGAGGAGTTGCCACCTTTTACATGAGTGGATGGGGCAGCCCCTAGAGGTGCACCTCTCCCTCTTCATGGTGGTAACCCCCTCCATCAAGTAGGTAACCCCCTCTCTTATTTTCCTTTTTAATTGCATGACATTCATAACAATTAAACCACACTTATGGAATTAATAAAACATTTTTATTTAATTAATATTTGTTAATTTCATTCAATTAACAAACATAAAAAATTACCCCTTGTGTTATTTTGATATTCTGAAATAGTTTCAGTGCTTTTATGAAACAACCCTTATGTTGTCCAATAATTCAGTCGGAGTTCCAAATCAACTCAAAACACGTCAGCGAACCTTAAGTGTGTCACCCTATGGTTCGTGAATAAAATGGACATGATTGAGACACCTCTCTGATTAATAATCGTCAGCGGGATCCGGAAATCCGTGATGACTCCCACTTACTCAACGATGAATCTAGTGATCCTATGAACCATTAACATTGTAGTCAATTCCTTTTGTCTCACAGTATATTACTTGTCTGAGATCTGATCATTTGGTATCATCCATACCTAGTTCAGTATCATTCCCTACAAGCACTCTTTCCTTGTTTTGTGATATGACATTCCCGTGACCTAGTCACATGCTTGTAAGCGGTGTCAATGGAATATCACCAAGAGGGCCCAAAGTATATCTTTCCATCATCAGGTCAGACAAATCCCACTCTTGATCCATGAGCCTCAACTAATACTTTCAGAGTACCTAAATCAACTTTTATAATCACCATGTTATGGAGTGACGTTTGATATCATCAAAGAACCCTCCCAGCATCAGTGGTTAACATGATCTCATGCTCTAAGGATTAGGACTGCTTTGTATGAGGTTGATATAGCAATGAAACTTGATGACTTGATCGTATTGCTATTCATACTATGGGTGTAAGTATTCATCACATCATTCTTCTAATGATGCAACCTCGTTATCAACAACATCCAATGTTCATGATCAGGAAACCTTGATCATCGGTTAATCAATGAGATGGTTAAAAGAGAGGCTTTACTAGGAACCTTTTGGTTGTTTATTAAACATACAAGTATTAACGTTTCTGATTAATACAATTCTAGCATGAGAAATAAACATCTATTATGAACATGGAATAATATAATAACCACTTTATTATTGCCTCCCGCGCATATTCCTTTCATGCAGGGTGCTATTTACAAAACTCAAGGGATGGATCATGGAAGTCAAATTAGAGAATTCGGTAACAATAGGCCTATGTGTGGAAAATTCAATAACTATGGGCATATATCAAAGGAGTACAAGTTGATATTGCATTGTATCATTTGTGCCAAAGATACTCACAATATAGAGGAATGTGCTTGGCTGAAAAAGATGAAGCATGTGGAAAAATGTGTTGGTTATGCAGCTAAGGGGTTGGGATTTTTGTTAGTACAGAATGTTAAGGAGGTATTTGCTAATGAACATATAAATCCAATGGTACACATTCAGGTTATTTGGAAGCTTCAATGAGACACAATTGATGAAAGGTTTTAGCTGTATGTTTAGTTGGAACTAGCAGTGGAGGATAAAATCTCAAGGAAATGAATTTTTCCTGATGAGGTTTCCTAACAAAGGGAATTGCATGAGCTGATTAATATCAAAGAGTTTACTTTGCTAGGAACTAGTGTAGTGATAAAAGTTACAAGCTAGACACCAGAATCCTAATCTAAAGAGAAATTGCATACGGTGTGGGTAAAAGTAGCTGGAGTTCCTGATTACTTGAGGCATTTCTTTGGAATGTATGAAGTGGCCTCTACCCTGGGATCTATTTTGGAAATTGATATGGATACAATTACTCTAGAAGATGTGAAGGTGAAAGTTGGATTTAGAGATATTCACGAGATACTTGAATTCAAAGAGATAACCACCAAGGACTTATTGTTCTATGATGTGTTCTTCAAGTTGGACTCTGTTGTGGAACACGGATAATATTCAGGGAGGGATAAGATAAGTGATGGAGTTATAGATGATGAACACATGAAAGAAACTCATGATGATGACATTCATAAAAGGGGTAGAATTGAGGAGAGAGGAAGGGAAACCATTTCACTGGGGAGCTTATCTCTTGCAAAATTTGAGGATATGAACAAGACACAAGATGCTTGTGCTGCAAAATCAACTATATAGGTATCAGGGCAGACAAATACATAGGATAAAGGCACTGTTGCGAAGGAAATTCTTAATAGGTTGAGATTGATAGAAAAGGAGAATGCAAGACAAGATGCTAGGTTTGCTTTGGAGGAGAAGAAATGGACGGAAACAAATGAAGCAAAGAAGAAACTATAAAAGGAAGTACACCATAATGTGGGCATTAACCTAGGATGTTCCTTAGATATGATTGAAACAAATTTAGAAGTAATGAGAGCTCTAGAAACAGCTAGATATGATCTCAGGATAGGCTTGATTTGGAATCCTATGGGTGTGGGAGATGACAGAAAGAAAAGATTAATTAGGGATTTTTTTTGGATAAACATGTTGATTTCCTGGGTTTCTAGGAAAGAATGAAATAAGAATTTTTGAAAAGTGAATTGCACAATATTTGTGGGGGTAGGAACTTTGCATGGCAATGGTCCCCTGATGACCCACAAGTATAGGGGGTGTATCGCAGTATTTTCGAGGGAAGTGAAACCCAATTTATTGATTCGACACAAGGGGAGCCAAAGAATATTTATAAGCCTTAACAACTGAGTTGTCAATTCAGCTGCACCTGGAAACAATCTTGCTCACAGCAGTTTATCAGTAGCAACAGTTTTGTAGTAGGAATAGTAAAGTAAAGACAGCAGTAACAATAGCAGTAAACAGTAGGATTCGAGTGCGGTAGGCATAGGGATGGATGGACGGGCGTTGCATGGACAAGACAATTCACATAGCAATCAGAACATAGGGCAATTGCAGATAAATAAGATAAAGCATCCAAGTACTAGATAATCCTAGGCATGTGTTCCATGTATAGTCATACGTGCTCGTAATGAGAACTTGCACAACATCTTTTGTCCTACCAGCCCGTTTGCGGCGGGGCCTCAAGGGAACTACTAGCAATTAAGGTGCTCCTTTTAATAGAGCACCGGAGCAAAGCATTAACACTCCGTGAACACATGTGATCCTCACATCAAAGCCATTCCCTACGGTTATCCCGATTTCTGTCACTTCGGGGCCATTGGTTCCGGACAATAATGTGTGTATACAACTTGCAGGTAAGACCATAAACAATACTATCATAATGAATCGATAACATGTTCAGATCTGAAATCATGGCACTCGGGCACTAACAAGTTGCAACAAAGTCATAAAGCACTAATAAAAGATACTAGGCACCATGCCCTAACAATCTGATACCATTACATGAACGATCTCATCCAATCCCTACCATCCCCATATCCTACAGCGGGGGATTACTCACTCATAGATGGGGGAAACATGGATGGTCGATGGAGAAACGATGGTGATGATGATGGCGATGATCTCCTCCAATTCCCCGTCCCGGCAGGGTGCCAGAACGGAGTTTCTGGTGCTATTTCATGGAATCTGGTGGTGGAAGTGGAGTGGAACTCCTTCTGGGAAAACGTCAAAACCCCCTAAGTTTTTAGGTCAGAAGGCATCTTATAGGCAAAGAGGGAGACCGAGGGGGTGCAGGGCGGCAGACCACCCCTGGCCTTGGCTAGGCCCAGCAGCGGCGGTGGTGTGGCTGGGCCCCAGCCCCACTCCGTCTCATATTCTGGCTCCGAGAGTCTTCTGGTGAAATGGGATTTTTGGCTTTTGTCCCGTCCAATTCCGAGAATATTCATTTTCTGACTTTCCTGGAAACAAAAACAGCAGAAAACAGGCAGCTGGCACTGTGGCTCTTGTTAATAGGTTAGTCCAAGAAATCATATGAAAAGTACTCCAAAGTATGGACAAAACACAAGAAAGTAAATAAAACCAAGCATGGAACATCAAAAATTATAGATACATTTGCAATGTATCATCCCCTCCTAGAGGTAGGTCCTGTTAGTATTTTGGTGGGTTTTAATTAGGATATTTTGATATGTTAGCAAGTGAAAAGGAATTTATTGTACTCTTTCCATCCAGAAATAAGTGCCTTCGTTTTTTCTATATTCGCATGTATCTAAACATGTTTTAGTGTATAGATACATGTGAATTTAGAAAAATCCAAGTCACTTATTTATGGACGGAGGGAGTATTAAAATTGTGTTGTGTAACAAGAAAGTAGATTTTAGATGGAATTTATTTGTTGTGTATGGGGATGCTCAACTGAATTTGCAAGGATATATCATGATAATATGGATATTACTTGCCTGTTTGCCTTAGACTTTAATTTGATTATATTTGCAACAGAAAAAATAAGCATATTGTCACAAATCATTGGAGTTTTGTGTTTAATATTATCATTGATAATATTGGACTTAGAGAACTACCTCTAAATGGGAGAAATTATACTTGGGCAAATAACACTGAATTCCGTGCTTATGAAAAATTAGATAGAGCCTTGATGTGCCTAGATTGGGAGGAAAACTATACTTTAACTATTGTTTATGCTTTGGAAAGGGATTTTTCATATCACACTCTTTTAATTATTAACACTGCCAGTCCTATGCAACAATACCATCTTTTCAGGTTTGAGAATCCTTGATTTGAAAGAGAAGTTTTAGTTGATATTGTGAAGAAAATTTTGTTAGGCTCAAGTATCACTGTAGTTAACATTGATAAATGGCAAAAAATACTTCTTAGGAAGAATTTGAAAGGATGGAGTAAAAATGAAGATGCTCTCTATAGGAAATTAAAAAACAAAGTGACGAGGGTTTAACTCGTCAATGCCCATTGTTATGGACTTGGGTTTTGGAGAAGGAGGGAGTGCTAGAGGCATCAATCGGCTAGCAAACAAGCACACGGGGATGCAAGTTTTACCCAGGTTCAGGCCTCGTAGAGGTCCCTACTCCTGCTTGTCTGCTCTTGGAATTACCGAAGGAATCGAAAGTTACATGGGTGCGCAGATACAATCTAGCGAGGTTGTGGAAACTAGGGTTGTGATTGTCCTCCTTGCCGCCCCTCCTAGCCTTTATATATAGGCTAGGTCTCAGGTAGCAGGTCGAGTCAGTTACAGATTAGGGTTCGTCCCTTTAAAGTTTCTATCTTAAGCTTCGTCTTATGCTGCAAGCAATCAAAGTCTCCGTGAGTCACCTGAATCCTATATTGGGCCTTGGTAACATCATGGGATTCTGGCATATCCGGACCGTATATGCCAAAATCGAGTACCTGTAGGGTATGCCCACCTTAGTAGCCCCCGAGTGTCCAGTGGAATCGCAGATTTGGGTGGAGACTTTATGAAGTCTTTCAAGTGCATAGCTGAGCATATTTTCGAGTGTTCTATTTTGTGTCATAGGGATTGTTGATATACGTGCCTGCTTTATCCGATGTATCGGTATCAGTTAACTGCCTTAGGGCAAAACAACGCAATCTACTCAAACTCGAGTTCCTAGACTCGAATTCGGAAAAGTGCTAGTGTAATTCGACTCAGGACGCGGAGGTCTTACAGGAGTCGAATCCTAGTGTGTAAATGTGAGCACTTGACGCGTCCGTCAAGGCATATTCATCGCACCTGCAGGCATGGATATATTTCTGGTAGTGTGTAGTAGATGCGTTGCCATGCCTTATTCAGGTCTTATCTTCACGCTATAAGCGCGACATCTGAATTTTTGCCATCACGGAGATGATTCGGGTGACCCAGGAGACCGGGTGTTCATTTGAATGAATGACCTAACCCAGGAGCAGCTACAGGCTAGTGGGTACTTCTGGGTGGACCACGACCGTGCGGTCGCATTGGTGACTTTGCAGGACCACGTGTCATGGGTGCTTTAATGTTTGAAGAAGGCGTAGTTGTGCCTGAAATGTATTTATCAGACGATATTTCCTCTGGACGTTGTGCCCTCAAGCCTGTTGGCTCTTCTGGCAAAATTTCAGGATATAAGCGTGATCTGCGAGTGCGTGTATCAATAGTTAGTCGCAGGTGCTAAGGCTGCACTATCGCTGGTTCGACTGCATCGACCGGATATGGACATCGCGTCTGCTGCCGCTGGACCGCCGCGGCCACCAGAAGGGATGACTTGGAATATGGTGCCGCACTATCAAGCGGTTGACGGCCAGCTGAGGATATTGTCGACTTCTTTGAAGAGCAAACAAATGTCCTCCTTTTGCGGCAGTAGTGTAGTTTGTATCCTGCACATAGATGTATAAGTGCTATAAAATTCATATGATTGTAGCGGGTGTGTTTGATACCCGTTAATATGTAAAGAGCTTGCCAGTGAAAGGGAAATGGACGTCGCCTAGAGGGGGCTGAATAGGCGTTTTAAAATTATTACGGTTTAGGCTCTAATAAATGCGGAATAAAACTTAACATTTAATTTATCAAGCCAAAACCTATATCCACTAATTTCACTAAGTGCACCAACAACCTATGCTAAGCAAGACAAGCAACAAGGTGATAGAAAGATATAGTACTTCAAGCACAATGGCTATCACAATGTAAATTGCATAAGTAAAGGGCTCGGTTGATAGATAACCGATGGACGCGGAGATGATGATTTGTTTCCCGAAGTTCACTTCCAAAGAAGCTACGTCTCCATTGGAGAGGTGCAGGGGCACAATGTACTTCGAATGCCACAAGTGGCTCACCTCGAGGTGTGGTGGCTCAATGCTCACCCAACGGCACACAAGTCCTCACCCCAACATGCGAAGGCACGCAACCTACCGACGCCACAACAGGCTCACCCTATTCTCTTGTGAGCTCGCCACAAAGGCCTACTCACGTTCCACTATGGGACACTTGAGGGCGGTCACCGAACCCGTACAAGATTGGGGCAATCTCCACAACTCAATTGGAGGCTCCCAACAACAATGCCACAAAGGCTACAAAGCCACAAAAGGCAACAAGGCCACAAAAGGCTACAAGACCACAAAAGGTCAACAATCCAACCACACAACCGTCTAGGCTTCCAAGAACCCAAGAGAAACAAGCCCCAAGGGCTTGAACTCGCCGAATCTCCGAGGAGAACTCAAACCTATGCACCAAATGCAAGAGGCAAGTCCTTCACTCTCAAATTCCACCAAAGCTACAAAAGCTATTGGGGGAATAAGGGAGGAAGAACACAAAACTCTCCAAGATCTAGATCCCAAGGATTCCTTCACAAAGAAGGGATTTGGCTTGGTGGGGCTTGTAGATCTAGATCTCCTCTCTCAAATCCCTCAAAAAGATGCAAGAATCATAGGAGGGAGAAGGGGAGAGGGAAAGCTCTTTAAGGTCAACAATGTAGGAGAGAGAGAGTAAGAACCAAGAAAAAGCGAGTTGGGGCCGAAGGGGAAAGGGGAGCTCCTTTTAAAGGGCTCCCCGATCTGCCCGTTACCCACAGAATCGTGCACGGCCGGTAGTACCGGTGGGTGGCCGGTACTACCGGTGGCACTCAGCCAACGGTCCAAAAACGAGGTGCAAACGAACACAAAAACGAGGCCGGCCGGTACTACCGGTGAGTCACCGGTACTACCGCCTGGGCCGGTACTACCGCCCAAGATTTCGACCGAAGTTCTGACAAATACGCACACCAAGACGGAGAGGGTAATGAACCAAAAATGGGGTTGCCGGAAGTTGGGCCAGAATTAACACCGGTACTACCGGCGGCAAACTGCCCTAGCGGTACTACCAGTGGCCCGCCGGAACTACCGGCCAGGCAAAAACTCCAGAACCAGAAATGCCACAACATTTGCACCCGAACTCCAAACGAGATGAAATCAATTTTGTTGGAAATATTGGATATCACCCAGGGAGAAAATACCATGAATATATATATGTGAGATACCTCCCAAGGTGTGGAGCCGGAAAACCCGCAAGATCAAAAACGCAATAAGATATGCACGGGAAATCCGTTTTTGATGAACTAGAGATTGTTATGAAGATGACCACAAGCTCTAGATCCTCACATTGAAAAGAACCAAACAACAACCAAGAAAGATGATGCTATGTATGCAAAGGTTTGAGCTGTATCCGAAAGATACGAATGAGTCACCCACTCGAGAGCCCCTCTTGATAGTATGGCTATCTATCCTAAATCCGGTCTCCCAACACTACAAGAGACCGGTAAAATAGAAACCCTATCAAGATCATACCTTTGCTTTGAGTATCCCACTTGAGCTTGATGTAGACGACCTTGACACCTTCAAGATGGAACACCTTTCTTGATTGCACTTACTTGCTCTTGCTTGATGAAGACTTGCAAATGGCTCCCCCCATACTCCATGGGGAAACCGCTTCTTTGACCTTGTCTTCATCACTCCATGAACGCCGAGGATGGCAAGCTCCAAGCATGAGATCTTCTAGAGAAGGTGCATCTTGAGCTTGCACTCATTTCTTGATGATGTCTTGAAGATAGCCATGAGGAACTCCATCTTTTCCTTCTTATTCTTCTTCAAGACATACTTGATCTTCTTCTTCTACTTGATTCCAATAGGCACAAAGCCCTTGGACAATGCTTCTTCTTTTTCATCCTTAAAACCAACACATGGTCCAAGCGATGCCAATGGACAAACCTACAAGTGAGACTCAATTTGCACATTAGTCCATAGGAATTGTCATTAATTACCAAAACCACACATGGGGGCATACATGCCCTTTCAGCTAGCTTGTATGTTTTTTGAGTGTATAGTACTCTGCAGTTCCCTTTCATTAGCCTGGCACGTTTTTATCTCAGCACCTTGCCAACCTATCAGGTGCGTTGCAGTTGGGATGGTGTTATCAAGGGTTCAATTGGTAGTGTGTCAGCTACTTAGGATACTGCATTTGTTTGTAGAACGACAGCATAAAGGGTGGCGCAGCCCTCGAGTGATATAATTGCAGGAAAACATAAAAACACAAGGTTTAGGGCACTTAGCTTTATTTATTCGCAGAATAGTATGAGGTACAATGTGTGGCTAAGTAGCCTGGCTGAATAGCCTTATTTGTAAAGTAAAAACGTCTAAGGGAAGAAACGGCACAGCTGTGCGATGTTCCAGGGATTGGAGTATGCAACTCCGCTTTCCAGGTCTTTAAGGCGATAGGCACCACTTGGGATTACATCGTTAATCATATAAGGTCCTTCCCAAGGGGACTCGAGTTTGAGGTGCCCTTGCTGCTTTAGTCACAGGACCAGGTCTCCTTCAACGAAGGATCTGGGGCATAGCCTTCTGCTGTGGTAGTTGTGGAGGTTCTGCTGGTAGATCGTGGATCTGTCCGCTGCAATCTCGCGTGCCTCATCGAGGAGGTCGACGGATTCTTCGAGTGCGAGAGTTGATTCCTTCTCACTTTATGCAACTACCCGCGGGGCTTTGTAGCGCACTTCCACGGGTAGTACCGCTTTGGCACCGTGCACCATGAAGAACGTAGTTTAGCCTGTGGTGCTGTTTGGAGTTGTGTGCAGGCTCCAAAGTACTGATTGCAGCTCGTGTGGCCAGCAACCGGCGGCTTGTTCGAGTGGCCGGAGAAGCCTTTTCTTGATTCCGCCACAGATGAGGTCGTTGGCCTTTTCGACTTGACCGTTGGTCTGAGGGTGTGCCACCGAGGCGTAGCTAATGTTTATTCCCAGGTTTTTGCAGAATTCCTGGAATTCCTTGGAGGTGAAATTCGTCCCATTGTCCGTGATGATGTTGTGTGGCATCCCGAAGCGGAAGACAATGGACTCGAAGAATTTGACGGCGCTGGCTCCCGATTGGTTTGTCACCGGCATGGCCTCAATCCACTTGGTGAATTTGTCGACTATGACTAGGAGGTAGACGTATCCTCCTCGTGAGGATCTCTGGAGCTTGTTGACCATGTTGAGTCCCCATTGCGCGAAAGGCCAAGCCACAGGTATTGGCCTAAGCTCCGCGTCGGGTGCGTGCGGTTTGTCCGTGAATTGCTGGGAAGCGTTGCAGTGCTGGACGATGTCCTTGGAGTCGCGCATGGCCATTGGCCAGTAAAATCTAGCTCGCAGAGCCTTAGTAACGAGGGCGCCACTGCCAGCGTGGTGCCCGCAAGTGCCTTCGTGTATGTCGAGGAGGATGGCCCTTCTGTTCCCGTTGGAAACGCATCATTGAAGGATTCTTGTGATGCTACATTTGTACAGTTCGCCGTTGATGAGGGCGAATGCCTTGGATCATCGCGCTACATGACACACATCAGTCGGGTCATCTGGCAACCTCTTGCTGAGCAGGTATGTGATGTATGGCTGTGTCCAGGATGGCTCGATCAACATGACCTCCATAGGGCCTTCGAGTCCTGTGTAAGACTCCATGTTGTCGATTACCATAGGCTCGCTCGGTGGCGTAGCCCCCGAGTCCTTTGTCACACTAGTTTTAGGCTCTGTGGCCTTTTGCTTGATGGAGCGCTCGCAGATGCACTCCATAAATACGCCAGGTGGCACTTTGGCGCAGGTGGAGCCAATGTTGGCGAGTATGTCCGCCTCCTCGTTGCTTTCACGGCCGATGTGTCGCGGCTCGCAGCCATCGAAATCCCCTTCGAGTGTGTCGTAGAGGTCGCGATAAGCGATCATGTTGTCGCTCAGAGCGTCACACTCATTCATTGTTTGGTGACCACTAACTTGGAGTCACCATAGATGACGAGTCGCTTGGCGCCGCAGGATTTTTCCATTCGCATCCCATGGATCAACGCTTCATATTCAGCTTCATTGTTGGAGGTCGTGAACTGCATTCGCAGAACATACCTCATCTTGTCTCCTTGGGGTGATGTCAGTATGACACCTGCGCCAGCTCCTTCCTTGCGCTTGGATCCGTCGAAGTGCATTGTCCATAGGTAGGACATGTCTGGCTTGTCGGGGAGTTGGTTCTCCATCCAGTGCATGAGGAAGTACGGGAGAACTTGTGATTTCATCACGTCGTGCTTCTTGTTCGTGATGTATCGTGGAGGCAGCTCTATGGCCTAGAGCATGACTCGTCCAGTAGCGTCAGGATTACTGAGTATGTGCCTGAGTGGGGCGACGTTCACCACCACGATTGGGTGCTCCTGGAAGTAGTGGCACAGTCGCCTGGCTGTCATGAAGACGCCATACACTAGTTTCTGGTAGTGCGGGTACCGTTGTTTTGTTGGCGTGAGCATCTCGCTGAGGTAGTAGAATGGGCGTTGTACCCCATGATCTTTATTTTCTTCAGCTCGCTCCACCACGAGCACAGTGTTGATCACTTGGTTGGTGGCGGATATGTACAGCAACAACGGCTCCTTTTCGCGAGGCATCACCAATACTGGCGAGGTGGATAGTAGATGCTTGAGGTCTTAGAATGCTTCTTGTGCTTCGTCTATCCATTCGAACTTGTCAGCTTTACAGAGAAGTTGGTAGAAAGGAAGTGCCTTTTCACCCATTCAAATGATGAATCGACTGAGTGCCTCAATTCACCTAGCCAGCTACTGGACGCCTTTTATGTTCTCCGGCTTCTCCATGGCCAGTATAGCCTTTATTTTCTTCGGGATTGCTTCGATCCCTCTCGCGGAGATAAGATACCCGAGCAGTTGCCCAGATGGTACACCGAAGGCGCATTTGTCCGGATTGAGCTTGATCCGGTAGTGGTCGAGGTTATCGAAGGTCTCGCGGAGATCGTCGAGTAACGCGGCTTCCTCTTTGGTTTTGATGATGATGTCATCGATGTAGACTTGGATATTGCGACTAAGTTGGCTCTTGCGACAGGCCTGCATACACCGCTGGTAGGTGGCTCCTACGTTTTTAGCCCGAAGGGCATCGTGTTGTAGCAGAACACGTCAAAGGGTGTCGTAAATGCTATTTTCTCCTGGTCTTCCTCCTTCATTCGAATCTGATTATAGCCTAAGTAGGCGTCGAGGAAGCAGAGGCGCTCGCATCCTGCAGTGGAGTCGATTATCTGATCGATCTGTGGCAACGGGAAGTGATCCTTTGGGCAGTGCTTGTTCAAGGAGGTGAAGTCCATGCACATCCGCAGGATGTCTGTGTCTTTTTAGGCACAAGCTCCGGATTTGTGAGCCAGGTGCTTTCCTTGATCTTGCGTATAAAGTTTGCGTCGAGGAGTTTGTTGATCTCCATGCCGACCGCTTTTGCTCTTGGTTCAGACAACCGCCGTATCATTTTCTTGACTGGCCTTGCGTCTGGATTCACGTTGAGTGAGTGGTCGACGAATTCCCTGAGAACTCCTGGCATGTCCGCTAGACACCAGGCAAATATTTCCCAGCGCTCACGGAGGAATTCGACGAGCGCAAGTTCCTATGCGGGACTCAAGTAGTTGGCAATGAGGGTCATCTTGGTCAGGTCCGATGGGTGGACCTGGACTTTCTTGGTGTGTATCGATGAGTCAAAGGATAGGTCGGGTGAGCTTGGCCTGCTTAGGGGAGGCAGACTGTTGTCTATCGACTCCTTCAACCTTTCGAGTTCCTCTTGCATGCCGAAGGACTAGGAGATTCTATGGAATTCCCTATCGCAGCTATTAGACCTCTCGAAGCTTCCGTTGATTGTGATGATGCCATTTGGGCCTGGCATCTTCATCTGAAGGTAGGAATAATGTGGTACCGCCATGAATCTTGCGAACGTGACATGTCCGAGGATGCAGTGGTACTATGAAGGCCAGTCGACAACTTCAAAGTCGATGCGTTCTCGTCGAACGTTCTGCAGCGTGCCGAAGATGATGTCAAGGTTGATCTTGCCCAGGGGGTACACACCTTTTCCTGGAACGATGGTGTGGAACGTCGTGTCTGAAACTTCTAGACATGTTAGCGGGATCCACATTTCAAGCAAGATACTCGCGAACATGAGGTTGATGCCGCTTCTGCCATCCATGAAGATGCGACTCATCTCGAACCCTCCAATCTGTGCTTCGAGTACCAGGGGACAGTGGCCCGGGCGAGGTACTTGACGCGCGTGGTCGCTCTTGTCAGAGGTGATGCAGGACTCGCTGCCACTGAGGTACTCAATGGTGGAGGGCAGAGAATTCATCACCAAATTGACTTGGCGGGTGATCGTTTTCTGCACTCGATTTGAGGGGCGACCCTTCTGGATCATCCCCATGTTCCCCAGTGGTCGGGGGTATGGTTCGCCTCCATGATTCTGGACTGGTGCAACCGCGGGAGGTATCGGGCCTGGCGGTGGTGGAGGAGCTCCATGTGCCACAGCGCCTGGGGCAGCTCCGTAGCCTTGATTAATCGCATCAGGATTCATCTGGACTAGGCCCTCATGGAGCTTGAGGAATTCACGGCAGTCCTTTAGGAGGTGGCTGGATTTTTTCTTGCCATCATGCTTGTCGATGTAGAAGTGCACGTTGCATGGTCCGGACAGTTTGTCCTGGATGGAAGTTGCAGGTGCGTCATCGCGAATGCGACACTGCCACACTTGCATGGTTTTTCCGCTGTCGCAGTATCCACTGCTACAGTATCCACAGTTGTGGTTGTCGTCGCGTTTGTCGGCGTAGCCAGCTGTGACCATGTCGACCTCTTTGCGGTCCTCATATCCGTGCATACGATGTTTCCCTCGGCGGTCACGTCTATGCCCGAGGTCGTCATCATCGTCAAAGTAGGCATGGTTTTTAATCGAGTCCTCTCCATCGGCCCACCTATTCACGATCTCCATCAGGTGGTCAATCGTCTTGGGCTTCGAGCGACCCAACTCCTCCCTAAGCTCTCTACGACGCACAACACCGTTGAACGCGTCGATTGCACGATCCTCGGAGATGTCTTCTGTGGAATTCTTGATGATAGACCATCTCTGGATGTATGAGCGTAGTGACTCACCAGACCTTTGGTGATAACCTCTTAATTCTTCGATTGACGCGGACCTTTTGTAAGTGCCCTTGAAGTTTTGCACGAAGCTATATACCAACTCTTCCCAGCTGCGAATGGATCCGCGCGGGAGGTTGTTAAGCCACGCTCAGGCGGCGCCTTGCAGCTGTAGCTGGAGGCATTGCATCGCCGTACTCGAGCTTCTGCCGTGTTGCCTGATGGAGGAGATGTGATCTTCTAGCCAGATTTTCGGGTCCTGTAGGCCGTCGAATTTCTGGTTCTCTGATGGGAGTTTGAACCCTTTGGACATTCGCTTATGCCTGATGGCTCTGCTGAAGCATCTAGCACCGCGGAGCTCTATTTCGTCATCCTCTGAATCAGTCGAATGAGCGTGCATCGCGTGCATCTTGTCGACCTTACGTTGTGTGATGTCATCACGCGTGTCATAGTCGTGGTCGTGTCGCCGTGAGCGGCAACATCGAGACAAGTCATGGCTATCATCTCTGGACGAGGGCGAGGAGTAACATTTGGCCAGAGCTTTGCTCTTTTTCGGCTCTGGCATCAGATCTTTGATGAGGGAAGCTTCGATTAGCCCCAAGCCTGCAATCGTAGATCGGTGCATGGCGGCTCGCAGATCCCCAGCCGAAGGCTGGTTGTTGAGGAGGTACATGGTGGCTGTAGTCACCGCTTCCTGCGGCGTCTTCGGGAGCATGTTGCCTCGTGTATCCACCGTCATGGACCCGAAGTCGATGACTCGTGTGGCCTCTTCTCGCTCCTTGTCGGTGAGGTGGGCCAGTCGAGAGCGTCTCTTGGCTGCCACATAGTCATTGCCCTTGGAGGAGGATCCTCCCATGGAAGAGAGTTGAGCCCGCAAAAGGCTCGACTCATCCGCTGCCTTTCTGCGTGCCTCGAGTTGCGCGATTAGTTGTTGTTGGCGCCTGTATTCTTCCTTGAGCAGCCCATGGTAACCCATCAGCATGTCTTGCGATGAGTTCGGGGGCAGAGGGTTACCCCGCAGAGCTTCTCGACAGCAAGCCCACTCGTTGTCATTGAGATGGATCAGCACGCGCTCTCCGATATTCTCATTCGCCGTGAGGTGTGGTTCTCCTCCCGTCCCATTGTTGATGGGTGCACTGTTGGTGGGACCACCATTTGCGATTGGGATACCGCTGTTGGTCGGACCAGTGCTGGTGCCGGCGTTTTCGTGGTTGACGTTGGTGTCGCCTACGTTGATGACGGCACACATGAAGTGATTGGGGAAGCTGTTGCTCCCACAACTTTCAGATCCAGAGCCATAGGCTCCATCTTCTATGGCTAGGTCACCCAGATCGGACACGCGACTGCTGTCGATGTCCGTGCTCCCAACTGTTGTCGGGGCGTTGAGCTCGCTGAGGGTGCCGATTGGTGGTGGAAACCACGATGCTGGAGCAATCGCAGGAGTCGTCGGCTGGTCAAGGAGGCGAAGTGTGCCCAACTGACCGACCTGGAAGCGAAAGCTCCCGATCGCCAGGCCGATTCCATCGCCCACGGACTCAAAAGCCGAGCGAGTGGCTGGCGTATGGACGGTGAAGTCGAAGGCGCCGAAGAGCTGGCAAATCTCCGCTGTTGCAGAGTTGTAGATCGCGGTTGATGGGGCCAAAGAAGCCGCGACATCAGCACTCCTAGTTCCCACAGACGGCGCCAATTGATGAGGGTTTAACTCGTCAATGCTCATTGTTATGGACTTGGGTTTTGGAGAAGGAGGGAGCGCTAGAGGCATCAATCGGCTAGCAAACAAGCACACAAGGACGCAAGTTTTACCCAGGTTCAGGCCTCGTAGAGGTCCCTACTTCTGCTTGTCTACTCTTGGAATTATCGAGGGAATCGAAAGTTACAGGGGTGCGCAGATGCAATCTGGTGAGGTTGTGGAAACTAGGGTTGTGATTGTCCTCCTCGCCACCCCCGCCTAGCCTTTATATAGATAGGCTAGGTCTCAGGTAGCAGGTCGAGTCAGTTACACATTAGGGTTCGTCCCTTTAAACTTTCTATCTTAAGTTTCGTCTTGTGCTGCAAGCAATCGAAGTCTCTGTGAGTCACCCGAATCCTGTATTGGGCCTTGGTAACATCGTGGGCTTCTGCCATATTCGGACCGTATATACCAAACTCGAGTACCTGTAGGGTATGCCCACGTCACAAAGATTCTGGGAAAATTAGATTGTATTGATAAAAGCGATGAAATTTCTGGTTTAACTACTTATACGAGGGAGGAGTAAAAGAACTTAGATCTCAATTAAATATGTTGCTGAGACAAAAAGAATTGAAATGGAAACAGAGACATAAGAATCTGGAGATTAAAGAGGGAGATGGTAATACTCCCTTCGTCCTAAAAAGGATCTCGCATTTTTTTTATAAATTTAAATGTATCTTATTACTAAATAGTACTCCCTCCGTTTTAAAATATGAGGCGCGTAAGGATTAGACAAAAGTCAACGCTTTCTAAGTTTGACCAAGATTCTACACAAAAATATGAACATTTACAATATTGAATCAATATCATTAGATCCGTCATAAAGCATATTCTTTTAATATTTTCATTCAGTATTATAGATGCAGATATTTTTTACTAAATATTTAGTCAAAGTTAGTAAGATTTTACTTTTGACTAATGCTTAGATGCCTTATATTTTGGGATGGAGGGAGTATCTAGATACATTCAAATTTAGACAAATCTTGAGCATCCTTTTTAGTATGGAGGTAGTACTAGATATTTTCATACAAAATAGAATGGAAGATATAGGAAAAATTAGGATAATGTCATTGGAGCAGGTGAGGAGTGATTGAAGGAGAAGTAGAATTGGAAAAATATACCACCAACTATTATAAGAATTTGTTTGTTAGACCAAATGTCATAGAGGTGAGACTGGAAGTTGACAATGATAGAAAAGTTTCACAGGTAGAGGTTGATACATTAATCAAGCCTTTATCTATGGAAGAGGTGAAAATGCAGTTTTTCAAATGAAACATAATAAGGCTCCTCGCCTAGATGGATTTATAGCTTAGTTTTACCAGTTCTTCTAGGGGCTAATAAAAAATGATCTGTTTGCAATGTTGAATGATTTGCATGCTAGAAAATTGAACATTGCTAGGTTGAATTATGGCATTATTACATTAGTACCAAAATGCAAAGGTGCCATATTTTTAGAAATTTAGGCCCATTTGTCTGCTCAATGTATGTTTTAATTTTTTTTACCAATATTCCAATGAATAGATTGAGTTTGGTAGTGAGTTTAGTAATTTCACCTGTACAAACTGCATTTGTTAAAGGACACCTAATTATGAAAGGGGTTGTAGTGCTACATGAAGCACTCAATTCAATACATATTGGGAAACAAAATTCAATCCTTTTTAAAGTGGACTTCGAAAAAGCATATGACAAAATAAAATGGACTTTTGTGTAAAAAAAGCTGAAGGTTTCCTAGATGTTTCATGTGACTGAATTATGAATATTATGAGAGGGGCATGTTGGAATTATAATCAATGATAGAGTAGGACCTTATTTCCTAACACATAAAGAGCCAGGGAAAGGAGATTCTCTGTCCCCACTCTTGTTTGATTTAACAGCTAATGCTTTAGCTATTGTCATGCATAACAAAAAAAATGGAATAGTGAAAGGAGTGTTAAGTGAAGAATGTGAAGGGGGACTAATATGTTACAATATGGAGATGATACCATTTTTTGTTACCTGATGATTTAGAAAGTGCAAAGAATTGATACATTGCAAATGTATCTATAATTTTTGATGTTCCATGCTTGGTTTTATCTACTTTCTTGTGTTTTGTCCACACTTTGGAGTACTTTTCATATGATTTCTTGGACTAACCTATTAACAAGAGCCACAGTGCCATCTGCCTGTTTTCTGCTGTTTTTGGTTCCAGGAAAGTCAGAAAATGAATATTCTCGGAATTGGACGGGACAAAAGCCAAAGTTCCTATTTTTCCGGAAGACATCTGATGCCAAAATACGAGACGGAGAAGAGCTGGGGGCCTGCCACACCACCTGGCCGCGCGGCCAGGCCTGGCCCATGCCAGGGGGTGGTCTGGCCGACCCCAGCACCCCCTCGGCCTCTCCTTCCGCCTATATATTACCCTCGGGACCAAAACCCTAAGTACCCGATCAAAAATCCACGAAAGAGTCTGTAGCCGCCGTCATCTCCATCCCTAGATCGGGAGGATCAAGCTCTTCCGGCACCGAGAGGGAATTCACCACAGAGGCCTTCATCATCATGCAAGCCTCCGGTGTGATGCGTGAGTAGTTCATCTCTGGACTACGGGTCCATGTAGTAGCTTGATGGCTGGTTCTCCTCCTTTGTGCTTTCGTGTCTAGATCTTGTGAGCTCCGTTCATGATCAAGATCATCTATTTATAATTCTGCATGTTGTGTTTGCGGGGATCCGATGGATATTGAGATGCTATTTCAGATTGATTATTGATTCTATCATGTCTTTGTTATTTGTGATCTTGCATGCTTTCCGTTGTTAGTAGCTATCTTGGCCAAGTAGATGCTAGCAACTCCAAGAGTTAGTATTTATGCTCGATAGTGGGTTCATGCCTCTGTGTAATCAGGAAGTGGCAATCTCTAAGGTACTAGATGTGTTGTTGCTACTAGGGAGAAAACAACAATCCTTTGTTCATAGAACAATCGTATTGTTTACTTTACATGCAATTCGTAAAGAAATAATATGTTGCTTGCAACTTAATACTGGAGGGGGTTCGGATGATAACCTGAAGGTGGATTATTAGTCATAGATGCAGTTGGATGACGGTCTATGTATAATGTTGTAATGCCCAATCAAGTTCCAAAGGAGTCAAGATGATTAGTATATGCATGTATTGCTTTCTCGATGTTTGTCAATTGCCCCGCTATAATTTGTTCACCCAGCATGTTACCTATCTTAAGGAGAGCCACATCTAGTGAACTATGGATCCCGGTCCTTTCTTTTACATAAAATCTACAAACTGTTTACTGCTTTGTGTTTACTTTCTGCAAACTATTACTTCCTTCCATTCAATACGTTTAATCCTTTGTTTTCAGCAAAACCGGTGAGATTGACAACCTCATCGCAAGTTGGGGACAAAGTTCTGTGGTTGTGTTGTGCAGATCTCCACGTTGCTACTAGCACCGGTAGTGCGTCCTGCCAAGGCTCAGCTAGCAATACCTTTGGGGTGTTTCCTTGCTCCTATTGGTTTGATTAAACATTGGTTTCTTACTGAGGGAAAACTTACTACTGTGCTCATCATACCTTCCTCTTGGGGTTCCCCAACGAGCTCGATATATTTTGGGCCATCAAGAATCTAAAATTTATACTTTTTGCTTTTGAACAAATGTTAGATCTAAAAATTAATTTTCATAAAAGTGTGGTTTTCCTGTTTGGAGAAGATAATGAAAGAAGGGAGTAGTATAGAAGAATCTTCACTTGCCAAATTGAAAGATTACCTATGAAATATTTAGGTTTCCCTATTAACAAAGTTAGATTGAGGAATAAAGACTGGGATTCTACAGAAATCAAAATACCAGAAAAATGTGATGGCTGGTACGGAAGATTCTTAAGTATTTGCTACAAGATTGACATTAGTGCAATCGTGTTTGTCAAATATGCCCCTCTATATGATGTCTTTCTAAAGGATACCTATAAGAGTAAAGAAAAGGGTTGATTACTATAGAGCCAGATTGCTCTAGCATGAGGATGAATAAAAAAAAGAAATATCATTTAGTTAAATGGTCAGTGATGCGCCAGCCCAAATATCAAGGGGCCCGGGGTGTTATACCTAAGGATAGAAATGGGCAGGTTATGAGCAGGGTAGAGCTATACCATACCCATACCTATGTAGTCAGTGGATACAAAAGTTTACCCGTACCTATACCCGCGGATATAAACTTTACCCATACCCATACCCGGTGGGAACCCATACCCATTGGGTACCCACTGGGTAGATCCAATAGTACACAAGTTATTCACAATTTTACTTTCATCAATAGCATATTTAAAAATACAATTATCTCTGCTTACTAATAGATAGATGAGTACATGAAATTATCAAAGTTTAGAAGCCGTAATCTCATACTCGTTCCTAGGCTTCTCGGATGCATAGGTTAAAACTCTACAGGTAAGTTTGACATGTCAGTTTGGGCAGGGTATGGGTATATCCATGGGTAAAAGTCTATACCCTTCTCGTACCCGTAACTTAACAGGTAGGGTATGGGTATTATGCATGGGTATAAAAGTGTGCTCATACCCTGTCCATGTGGGTATGGTACCCGCGAGTACCCATACTCGTGGGTAAAATTGCCATCCTTAGGTATACCTAGACATTATGAATAAAACTTTACTTGCTAAATGATTTTGGAAATTGGAGACTGAGCAGGGTGTTTGGCAAAACATGTTGAGGAGTAAATATATTAAAGGAAAATATATTGCAAGTGTTAAACGACAAGCTATTGATTCTCATTTTGGACTTGTTTAAGGAAATCAAAGATTGCCTTTATTAGTATTGTAAAAACATAGTGGGGGATGACAAGAATAATAGATTTTGAGAGGATTGGTGGATAGATGATAGGCCTTTGAGATTTTAGATGCCCAAGTATGTATTACATTTGTTTTAACAAAAATATTATTTTGGCTGATGTGATGAGTAATGGATGGGAATGGATAAAATTTAGAAGAACCTTATGTGAAGATGATCTTAAGTTGTGGAATGAGATTAAAAGAAATTGATATGGGGGAGACCAAATAAAATGGTCTCTCACTGATAATGGAGTGTTTCCTATGAATTATGTATACAGAAAATTGATACTAAATGGAACTGGTTATCCACACAATTTTTTGTGGAAGGTTACAATACCTCACAGAGTAAGAATGTTCTTATGGCTTATGTTGAAAAATAGCATTTTGAAAAAACACAATCTATTAAAAAGAGGGTGGCATGGTGATAGTACATATTGCTTTTGTGGCCAGAATGAAACAGTTAATCATCTCTTCATAGAATGTTCCGTTGCGAGTTTAATCTGCAACATAATTAAATGTACCTTTGGCTTCAGGGATATTCCCTCTGATGTCCAATCTCTTTTTGGTGTATAGCTGAAGAGATATACTTCCTCCGTTCAGAAATATAAGATGTTTTAGCTTTGTGAAATAAATATATTTAGACCCTTTTTAGTGTATAGGTTCACTCCGAACCTCTATGAACCTATATACTGCAAAACGTCTAGATACATTCGATTCACAAAGCTAAAACGTCTTGTATTTCTGAACAGAGGGAGTAGAAAAGGTGACAAGGGTATGGTTACGGTTGGACGTGCTGCAACTTTCTAGGAAATATGGAAATGTAGAAATGCTGCGTGTTTTCATAACAAAATAATTACTGATCCCTTTGTGATGATACATATGGCTAGTGGTTGAATGACTAGGCTATTTTGCAGAAAAAACCGGAAAACAAGAGGAAACTAAATGGACGGTAAAACTGGTAGAACAAGTGGCAGATGAAATGTTCAAAGCGGCAAAAGGATTGGGGATGGGGGTTGCTAGGTTGACGCTCTGAAGAAAAGGGAGGAGATCTAATGATGCAGAATATGGACCGTGCAAGAAGAAATGAGGATTTTGTTTGTTTTCCTAGGTATTGCCAATGTTCATTCCAGCAAATCGTCTCGTCTCTTCAGCAGAGATGCCGATCAAACCTTAAGACTGGAACGACCTATCGTACGTCTCGAATTAGATGCCGAAAATTTATCTAGACATTTTAATATTGGTTGGAGGGAGCACAGTGACAACTGAAACTTTCGGACATCCTTTGACCTGTCGGTCTTTTTATCCTAAACAAGAAATGGAACGGGTCAAACGCACAAAATACTCCTTTCCGCAAATAAAAAAATTAAAGAAGCACAAAGAACTCCGTATGACCTAGGCCCTGTCCTAGGAGGTTTGTAAACTCTCTTAAACTTCTTCTCTACCAATGAAAATGGCAAATCATTTGCCTTATTTAAAATAAAACTCCGTATTCACTGCAAAGCAGTCACCGAAGAAGCATAGAGATCAAGCGATGACATGAATGAACAGTAACCCTGAATGCGCGGATGGCTGGCAGGCGTTGAGATGAGCGATCTTGCGTGCGAAGCGCGGTGGCTGGCGATCATGCACGCGCGCACAGTCCACGCCACGCCACCACCAACGCAGGCACAGCGTCAGTGATGGGCAGGACTGGTAGTTGATGAAAATACGTAAGCTCGAGACGGGATCGGAGGGTGGCCGCCATAAATGAGGCTGGCGCCTGCCACTGCCCTGGCTCGGATTTTGGCGCAGGGCCGGGACGAGAGGTGCTCCAAAAATAACTGGCAGAGGCTGGGACAGAGGTCCTGCGCCTGCCTGCCTGCCGGAGCGTGTGGGGGCAAGCATCGCAGGAGGGGGCGACGGAGTAAATGCATGTGCGGTGGAGTGGCCGGCCACTGGTTCTGGCCTGGACGACGGGCATTCGGCTGCCGCGGCACGAGGCGGGCTGATTGAACGGGACGAGCGGATCCGCGTCGGTCGAGGGATGATGAGACCCGCCGCGTACTCGTTTTGTCCCGTCCGCGTCGAGCGCCGTGTGCCGGTTTCGTGATCCGCGAGATCGGCGACGCAGCGGATGTCACGCGTTGGCTTGGCTCTTGTCTTTTCACCCAGCTGCTGCAGACCGAGGAGCTTTTTACTCGAACAACGCTCCACTCGCCCTTCTGTATGGGAGAGATTCACGCCGCGTCTAGCTGCATTGATTTCAGGTGGAGATTGAACTCCCTTTTTTCTTTTTCTCGTGTAACAGTGTGAGCTCGTGTGGTTTTGGTAATCTGGGCCCGATGTCTATCCAGAACTCACAAGGGAGAGGAGAAACCCGACGGGCTATGGGCTAAACTTTGGCAATACTACCAGATCGCAAGGGCCTATTTGGATTGGACGGACTTTATAAGAATTTAGAGCATTTCAATCCATAGGACATTTTCTATGAAATCCCTTTTGATCACAGGAGTGCCTGAGGTAATTCATTCGAATCTCAACATGAGATCAAACCTCATTTTATTTTTCCTTTGACAAGTTCAATGCGCTTAGAGCACGTGTCCCTATCTGAATTGGACTCCTCTCACCTCTCCTTGAACAGTACCTCGCGAGGCAGCTAGTGCGTCCGGGCCATCCCGAGCCCTTCCGGCAGCGCTGCCGGCCGAAGGTGACGGAGGGGAGGTGCCGGAGTAGTTTAGGTTAGGTGTAGGGTGGTTTTGCAGTGCTTTCACCGCCATTGTGGGCGTCCTGTCTGGAGTTGCTTCGGTCGCGGCCTCAATCTGAAGCTCGCCAGAGTTGATCTGCTTCCTCGAGGTGCTACGGTGGTCGGAGCTAAGGGGGTTGGTCAGATCTACAGTCTGAAGCTCTAAATAATGGCCTAGGAGCTGGTTTCCGACGAAGGGGAGTGGAACCCTAGGTGCCTTTCTTGGCCGGCCGTGGCGGCGGGGGAGATCAGTGTTGCAGTGGCAGGCGTGGTGTTTTCTTCTTCCCGTCTGGCCATGGTGATGAGTGGGATGTCGTCCGTTGTGTCGCTCTTCCTCTTCTTCGTCTGGAAGCCAGTGTTGTACTTGCCTGGTGGGCTTCCCTCCTCCAGCTTTGGCGGCCATGGTGGTCTCTTTATCTGCAGGTGGTGGTGGCTCTCGATGGCGGCTTCACTCTGGCGGTTCCTTGGCGGCTTGATCCGCCAACGCGTTGTACCTTATGGCAGTAGGGATGTCGCTCTGTCGATGCTCTTCCTCTGCGCCGGTGCTTGCCATCGCCTCTCCGTCAAGTGGTTCGTCCCCGGTGGCTTGGAGGTGGCCGGTTGCGGGGATTTTCTCGCCGGTTTGAGCTTGGTCGAGCCCTCTGCTCTGACCTCGTTGATGGCTCCGCCTCCGAGGTCACCGGCGATGGTCGCAGAGGCGCCTAGGCCTTGATTGCGTTTGCTTCTTTGTTTCAGGGTGCTTTTTGTAAATTGTGGAGGTCCTTATCTTCGAATTTGTAGGTCCTTGTGCGAGTGTTGTTTGGACCTTCCTGTAATTTTTAACTGCCACGGGTTCTATTTGCAGCAATGAAAAGTTTGGGGGCGTTGCACCCTTGATCGTTCAAAAAAATGTTCAATGCACTTACGCTCAATCATGTGAAATTCATGTGTTTGCTTGCTATGTATCATTCAAATACATATTTTACAAATTTTATGTGTTTTAAAATCCTGTATCACCATAGGGGACATTTTATTCTTGTGTTTTGCCTCATCCTAATTTTCTAAATTTCTGCAATCCAAACAGGCCCTTACAGAGGGCCAAGATTGTGGACGGCAGTCCGGTAAAGCTGTAATTCGTATCATAGCCAAATTGTACTGCTCCGTCCATCCCGTTTACAAGTCCTATGTCTATGTGTATCTCTAGCTCGTCAATTTGAATTATACAATACCATTAGCTATATAATACAAAAATTATACCATTGAAAAATATGACATCTAAACTTGTTGAAAATATAAACAATAATTCATATGATTTAATCCGAATAAATAATTGACAAAGCATGATCATACATATAGCAATTAAATAGATCATGCAAACTAATAGAGTAGATAAACAGATTACATCTAAACAAGACAAACCTGTTACATTTATACCAAGTGCTAGAACTAGACACTCTAGCATAATCTGAAAGAGATAGATTGAGATCACATATGGTATAGCGGCGACAACAGCAGCCGCGGCGGTATCAGCAGCAGTTGTTGCAGTGGTGGCAGCAGCGTCGTCACTCATGTTGAGGTTGTCAAAGAGGTTGGTGACGTCCGAAAAGAAGCCGTTGTCCAGGAACTCGTTGTCAGAAGACGTTGTGAATGCCAGTAATCGTGCTTGAGCGCTCTGCTTGCTCAATATGTAGAGCTCGTTGGGGAACCCCAAGAGGAAGGTATGATGAGCACAACAACAAGTTTTCCCTCAGTTATGAAACCAAGGTTATCGAACCAGTAGGAGCAAGGAAACACCTCCAAGATGTTGTTTCCAACTTGGAATCCAGCACAATACAATCACAGAACTTTGCCCCAACTTACAGTGAGGTTGTCAATCTTACCGTTTTTTTTAAACAAAGGACTAAACGTATTGTGTGGGAGATAGTAATTGCTTTGCAGAAAGTAAACAGAAAACAGTAAATAGCTTGGTAGATTGATGGTAAAAGAATAGACCGGGGTCCATAGTTCACTAGTGGTGATTCTCCTTAAGATAGATGATATGTTGGGTGAACAAATTACAGCGGGGCAATTGACAAAGATAGAGAAAGTATACATGCATATACTAATCATCTTGACTCATATGAGATTTGATTGGGCATTACAACATTATACATAGACCGTAATCCAACTGCATCTATGACTAATAATCCACCTTCAGGTTATATCCGAACCCCCTCCAGTATTAAGTTGCAAGCAACAGATAATTGCATTAAGCAAAGTGTGTAAAATAAACAATATGATTGTTCTATGAACAAAGGAATGTTGTTTTCTACCTAGTAGCAATAGCACATCTAGTACCTTAGACATTTCTGTCACTTCCCCAGATTACTAGAGGCATGAACCCACTATCAAGCATAAATACTCCCTCTTGGAGTTGCTAGCATCTACTCGGCCAAGATATCTACTAACAACGGAGAGCATGCAAGGTCACAAATAACAAAGACATGATAGAATCAATAATCAATCTGAAATAGCATCTCAATATCCATCGGATCCCCGCAAATACAACATGTAAGATTACAAATAGATGATCTTGATCATGAACGGAACTCACAAGATCTAAACATGGTGGCACAAAGGAGGAGAACCAACCATCTAGCTACTACATGGACCCGTAGTCCAGGGATGAACTACTCACGCATCACACCGGAGGCAGGCATGGTGATGAAGAAGGCCTCCAGGGTGATCTCTCCCCTCCGCAGGGTGCCAGGAAGAGCTTTAGATCATTCCCTCCCGATCTAGGGATGGAGATGACGACGGCTACATACTCTTTCGTGGAATTTTTGATCGGATACTTAAGTTTCTGTATTGGAGGCTTCTTATAGGCGAAAGGGGAGGCCGAGGGGGTGCCCGAGGCGGTTGCACCCCCTCCCCCCCAGGCGCATGTCAGGCCAGGCCACGCGGCCAGGGGTGTGGCCCCCTTGAGGCCCTTCCCCGTCTCGTCTCCGTGTTCCCCTCGGTGAAATATTGACTTTAGCTTTTGTCCCGTTCAATTTCGAGAATATTCATTTTCTGGCTTTTCTAGAACCAAAAATAACAGAAAACAGGCAATTGGCATTGTGGCATCTTGTTAATAGGTTAGTCTCAGAAAGTGTATAAAAATACTCCAAAGTATGGACAAAACATAAGAAAGTAGATATAAAACAAGCATGGAACATCAAAAATTATAGATACGTTTGCAACGTATCAACATCTCCAAGCTTAACTCCTGCTCGTCCTCGAGTAGGTAAGTGATAAAAAGAAAAGAATAATTTTTAAGGTGACATGCACCATCACAATCTTGATCAAGGCATTTATAAAACATTGATAGCTGGGATCATAGTACTTTAACATAGCATGTAAGATATAGTTCTAACAATAAGACATAGCAACCATGTCATAACATGAAAAGGTACAAACAAAAAAATTCATGAATAACAATGCTTTGAAAGACGTTTGTTTATTTCACATAAAGAAAACATAATGAGAATGATATCCAGCTTGTCATCCTCCAACTATATGAAGTATGCTATTCCAGCTTATTACAGATTACTCAAATTATGTGAGATAGTGTAGCAAAACATAAATGCATATGACACCTTCAAAGTTCATAAGGGTGACTAGATGCAAATAGTTTAAGAACAAGCAATATCAAAGTTATGCATCAATTAACAAGTCTTGGGACAATTCACATTAAACTAAGAATGGCCACTATGCTCTCTTAATTGGTGCATAAAGATAGAAGATGGAGACTCAACATAAAAGTAAAAGAAAGGACTTTATAGAAGGAAGCAGGGATTCAAGTCTTATAAAGAGCTTCCAAAAATTATGGTACTTATTAGCTTTCAGCTCTCATTGCCCCTATCATAAGCATCTTGAAGTGATTAAGGTTAAAATGAACAAACTATGGAGTATATGCTTGACAAAGTATAAGTTGGCAATCTCATGTCCCTTGAATACGAGGGCCGCTCCTCATGCTACTCAAGTTTAGTTACCGGTAAGTTCTTGTCATAGTAAGTACATGTGTATCATAGAGAACCGCCAACGGGTACCCCTTGCCCGATGATACGGAAGAATCCCCATATCAAAATGACAAGGCAAGCAGACAATAAGCATCTCAGCATCTTCTTATTTACCATGGGAAAATGGTATTTTTTTCTCTCTTTCCTATTTTCTCGTATTTTTTTCTTTATTTTTCTTTTTTTTCTCAATCTCTATTTCTTTTTTTATAAGAAGAATACTTCATAGATTGCTCATTATGGTTACGCTGCAGGTTTTCACCATGATTAGGCATGGATTAGACCAGTCGTCCAAGCGTTTCTCTAACACACATACATAACTCCATGGACTTACAAGCTTCCCTTTCATTTCACACCGATGAAATCCATAAACAAAAGAGCATGATATCAACTGGGTACAATGTATAAGTTCAATGTTGAAAGCGTTCTCCATGACAACATGGTTTTGCTAATCCCAACGTATAAGTGCAAGCATATACAACATAGATGACACAATGATTCAAGTATATTAGGAGCAAGAAAAGTAAAGTGTGCCATCAAGTTCGTGAGAGTTTTAATCACTAATTTTCACATAACAAGTTTAATTCGGAAGGTAGATAAAAACATGAATATACTTGGAATAGAAAATGCTAATAGGTAGGTATGGTGGACTCTTTGGAATAACTTGGTTTTATTTGGAGTTGGATGCATGAGTGGAACTCATACTTGGTATGGAGGCTAGCAAAAGACTAGGAGCGACCAACTAAGGGAGCAATAATGGCCATAATCATGCAAAGCGACAAAACATCATTAATTAAAGCATAAAGTGATATTACAAGTCGAAACTAAATGATCACAGAGGCTATGGTAACTTGGTATAGTCTTAACATGGTGTGAGCATGCGTCAAGTCAACCCAAATAAAGCAACAATGGAGAATACCACAATACTATGCGTTAATATGCTAAAACAACGCATGATTCTTTCAAGGCACATTAAGCAATCTCAATTGTTTATAACATGTCATGCTAAAGCAAAAATCACTAAGCATAAAGCCAAAACAATATCAAAGCATGACATGATAAAGCATAGGCCACAGTCAAAAACAAGCTCCTTTTTACCACTTAAGCATGAACTTTTTCCTACTCTTTTCCAATCCAAACCAATATTATTTGAAAACTAATGTATGAATGAGGGGGTCCAACCAATTTATTCAAGCAAACTAAGAAAATGAAAACCAAAAACAAAAACAAAAACAAAGACGCTCCAAGAATAACACAACTGTGCATGAAACAATAAAAATGAAGTGTTTGGAAGAAACCTAAGATTTTTATTGATGAAGAAGGGGATGCTTTGGGCATTCCCAAGCTTTGACGCTTGTACTTCTTGGATATTTCTTGGGGTGACACGGGTGGCATCCCCAAGCTTGAGATTTTGTCCATACTTCATCTTATCACATTACTCTTCCCTACACTCAAAAATTTCCTTCATACAAAACTTCACACAATCTTCATTAGCAATATTAGTGCACTCAAGATAATAAGTCCTTTGGTTTAGTCTCAACACAAGTAAAACTTCCATTAAAACACAAGATACTGTAGCACTTATTTTAAAAAGTTGAAGTGATCAAAGAGAACTCAAAGAGAAAGAGATTAAGAGGCAAATGCAAATAATGGCAGAAATCTATCAAAACAGACCAGCAGGTAAAAACGAATTTTTTTCGAAGACCTTCTGTTGCTCAAACCGAAAAGTGTTGAACTAACTAAAGTTGGATAACAACCTAGGGCAGAAGCACAAAAAATTACAGCTCAAACCGACGTACAGAGATTTTTCACGAATGTTTACAGCGAAGTACAAAAATCTGTTTCGGGACAGCAACTTTTCCAAGCATTACTTCTCTCTCATTAGAGGTTACTCTTAGCACAAAAACCACACAAAAATGATAAGGAGCGGTTATTAAAGAGGTAATAACTTCCAAGACTCAACTAAAACTTTTGGGTTATCTCCCAATAAGTGCTTTTCTTTAAATCCTTTGAGCTAGGCATAAGAAGCAAGAAAAGAATCAAGTATTCTCAAATGAAGAAGCATTAAGAGAAAATTTTGTTTTAATAGGAGAGGCAAAAGGAATCTTCTCTCTCTTCTTAGGGAAGTGTTCTATACCTTTCTTCAGTGGAAATTGATATTTAATGGTGCCTTCTTTCATATCAATAATGGCACCAACAGTTTTAAGAAAAGGTCTTCCCAAAGTAATAGGACAAGAAGCATTACATTCAACATCCAAAACATAGAAATCAACAGGGACATGGGCATTGTTAACCATAATAAGAACATCATTAATACTCCCCATGAATTTCTTTTTAGCATTATTATCAAGTGGGACATTTAAATAACAATCTTCCAATGGTGGCAAATCAAGCATTTCATAAATCTTTCTAGGCATAATAGAAACACTACTATCAAGATCACATAAATCTTTGAGATCAAAATCATTTACTTTCATATTAATGATGGGTTGCCAACCACCTTCTAGTTTCCTAGGAATAGAAGCTTTATGTTTCATCTTTTCTTCTTTAACTTTTATAAGAGCATCAGTAATGTGTTTTGTAAAGGCCATATTCATAGCACTAGCATTAGGACTTTTAGCAAGCTTTTGTAGGAACATAATTAGTTCAGAGATATTGCAACCATCAAGATCAAAATCATAATTATCATCTAAAGTAGTAGAGCTATTGTTTTCCATATTTCGAAGAATTTCAGCATTTTATTAGAAAAGGTTCCATTGGGTTTACTAGCTTCAACATTAGTGGTAGTGATAGTAGAAATACTAATATTTCTATTAATTTTATCTTCTCTTTCCCACTTAGCATGCAATTCAGCTAATAGTCTATCATTTTCATCAATTCTAACTTGTATGGCATTAGTAGCAACAAAGGGATTTTCAATAGTTTCAGGTTTGGCATCTATTTTATTAATAAAAGAGGATTGTGCTTTAGACAAAGATGATATATTTCTTTCAGCATTAGAAAGTTTTAATTGCAAACTAGAAATTTCCCTATTTAAACTCTCAAGTTGATGACTAATATTTTTCAAAATAGTAGATTGTTCCTCCATGGTTTTAGTAAATAATTTATTCTGCTTGTATTGAATTTGCATGAAGTTTTTAGTAGCTCTTTCAACTTCTAAAATTCTTTCTTCACTAGGTATTCCAGGTTTACCATGATAACCATAAGTATTATTAGGAGGGTAAGGCCTATAATTGTTATTACCATAAGCATTGTTGCCAAAATTATTATTTCTAATGAAGTTCACATCAACTTGCTCTTCTTGAGCAACCAAAGAGGCCAAGGTAACATGATTTGGATTAATATGAGCTTTCCCATTAACAAGCATAGACATAATAACATCAATTTTATCACTCAAGGAGGAGGTTTCTTCAATATAATTTACCTTCTTACCTTGTGGAGCTCTCTTAGTGTGCCATTCAGAATAGTTAACCATCATATTATCCAGAAGCTTTGTTGCAGCACCCAAAGTAATGGTCATAAAGGTACCTCCAGCAGCAGAATCCAGCAGATTTCTTGAAGAATAATTCAGTCCTGCATAAAAGGTTTGGATAATCATCCAAGCAGTCAGTCCATGAGTGGGACAATTCTTTACCAAAGATTTCATTCTTTCCCAAGCTTGAGCAATATGCTCATTATCAGATTGTTTAAATTTCATTATTTCACTTCTCATAGATATAATCTTAGCAGGAGGATAGTATTTTCCAATGAAAGCATCTTTCATTTAGTCCAAGAATCAATACTATTTCTAGTTAGGGATTGCAACCATTCTTTAGCTTTTCCCCTCAAAGAGAAAGGAAACAATTTAAGCTTAATAATATCCCCATCTATATCCCTATGTTTTTGCATCTCACAAAGTTCAACAAAGTTATTAAGATGAGCATCTTGATACCAATTCCAGAAAATTGTTCTCTCATAATAAGATTGAGCAAAGCAGGTTTAATTTCAAAGAAAGTAGCTTCAGGAACAGGTGGAGCAATAGGTGTGCACATGAAATCATTGTTGTTGGTGCTAGTGAAGTCACACAACTTAGTGTTTTCAAGAGTAGTCATTTTTTTTGTGTTTTTAATATAGAAAGCAAACTAGTACAACTAATTTTTTTGTGTGTTTTTGATAAAGAAACAAGCAAACAAAGCAGAAATAAACTAAGAAAAACAAATAAAACAAAGTGAAGAGATTGGTTATGAGGGACTCCCCTTGTAAAGATGTCCTTGACTCCCCGGCAGCAGCGTCAGAAAAAGTCTTGCTTGCTCAATATGTAGAGCTCGTTGGGGAACCCCAAGAGGAAGGTATGATAAGCACAGCAACAAGTTTTCCCTCAGTTATGAAACCAAGGTTATCGAACCAGTAGGAGCAAGGAAACACCTCCAAGGTGTTGTGTCCAACTTAGAATCCTGCACAACACAATCACAGAACTTTGCCCCCAACTTACAGTGAGGTTATCAATATCACTGGTTTTGCTGAAAACAAAGAATTAAACGTATTGTGTGGAAGATAGTAAGTGCTTTGCAGAAAGTAAACAGAAAACAGTAAATAACTTGGTAGATTGATGGTAAAAGAATGGATCAGGGTCCATAGTTTACTAGTGGTGATTCTCCTTAAGATAGATGACATGTTGGGTGAACAAATTACAGCGGGACAATTGACAAACATCGAGAAAGCATACATTCATATACTAATCATCTTGACTCCTATGAGATTTGATTGGGCATTACAACATTATACATAGACCGTAATACAACTACATCTATGACTAGTAATCCACTTTCAGGTTATCATCCGAACCCCCTCCAGTATTAAGTTGCAAGCAACAGATAATTGCATTAGCAAAGTATGTAAAGTAAACAATGTTGGAGATATGCCCAAGAGGCAATAATAAAAGTGGTTATTATTATATCTTTGTGTTTATGATGAAAGTTTACATCCCATGCTATAATTGTATTATTAGGAAACACTAATACTTGTGTGTTTTGTAAACATAAAAGAGTCCCTAGTGAGCCTCTTGTTGAACTAGCTTGTTGATTGATTGATGATCATGGTTTCCTGATCATGGACATTGGATGTGATTGATAACAAGGTTATATCATTAGGAGAATGATGTGATGGACACACACCCATAGTAAGCGTAGCATAAGATCAAGTCATTAAGTTTGTATTGCTATAAGCTTTGAAATGCATAGTAACCTAATCCTTCGACCATGAGGTTATGTTAATCACCATCACCGGATGGGTACTTTGATGACATCAAACGCCGCTTAAATCGGGCGGTTATAAAGGTGTCATTAGGTATTATGAAATTATCTGATGAAGTTCATATACCAAGAATGGGATTTGTCCATCCATATGATGGATAGATATACTCTGGGCCCTCGGTGGAATGTCATCTAGATAGCTTGCAAGCATGTATGGGTCACAAGGGATGACATAACATGGAGCAGTAAAGAGTACTTATCGATGTGAGGAAGAACTAGGTATGAAGATACCTGACGATCAAACCTCGGATAAGTAGAATATCGTGAGACAAAGGGAATTGGTTTCAGATGTTAATTGGTTCAATCGATCAGAAGTAATCGTTGAGTATGTGGGAGCCGTTATGGATATCCAGATCCTGATGGTTATTGATGGGAGAGGTGTCTTCATCATGTCTGCATATTCACGAACCGTAGGGTGACACATAAGGTTGAAGTTGTTTCAAGTAGATATGGAATTTCGTTGGAGACCGAATGTTGTTGAGTCTCGGAATGGATCCGGTACATCACGAGGTGTTCCGGTATGTTCCGGAGAATAAGATTCATATATTGGGAATCATTTTCTAAGTTAGGAAATGTTAGGAGTGTTTGTATGGAGATTCTAGAAGGTTTGAATGTTACGGAAGGTTCTAGAGGATTTCTTGGAGTTTGCTTGAAAACCAAGAAAGGGATCAAAGAAACCAAGTGGGGTACTGCAGATTAAGTGAGGAGGACTCCTCCCCCAACCCTTGACCCAGGAGGAGGGAGTCCTACTAGGACTCCCCTCCCAGCGCCTCCCTCCTTTAAATAGAAGGGAGGGGGCGCCCCCTCTTGAACCTTGTCTCATAACTCCCAATCACAGCCGCCTCTCTCCTCCACGTTTCTTCTGCACAGGCATAGGCGAAGCCCTGCAAATTTCTCATCTCCACCACCACCACAACGTCGTCGTGCTGCTGGGATTCCATGGAGAAGATCTACTACCTCTGCTGCTCGTTGGAACGGGGAGAGGAAGGTCTGCTTCGACTCCGCACGTGTGACCGTCTGCGGAAGCGCTGCGAATCTTGGGCGGGAAGGATCGTCCACACGATCTTGAGATCGGCAAGGGATCGACTACATCATCCACGAGATCTAATCTCGTTAACGCTTTCGGTTCTACGAGGGTTAGTACCGATCTATCTCGGTTCTCATGTCTAGTAGATTAGATCTTGGCTTTTATCTAGATTAGATCTGGGTTTTGTTCGTTCTTGCGGTAGAAAATTTATGTTTTCCATGCTACGAACCCATCAGTGGTATCAGAGCCTTGTCTATGCATAGATCTGTTGCACGAGTAGAACACAATGAGGTTGTGGGCGTTGGTGCTCGTGCCGTCTTTTGCTATATGTGTACTTTGCATCTTGCGGTATGGTGGGATGAAGCGGCCCGGGCTAACATTACATGTCATCGTACATGAGACTTGCTCCATGCTTGACGTGCAACTCGTATTGCACAAGTGGCTTTGCGGGTGTCTGTCTCTCCCATCATAGTATAGATCAAATCTACACTTTGCACTTGATAGCACTTGTATCAACGTTGTGGTTCGTTTAAGTAGGTAAGATCGTTCTTAGTCGAAAGCCCCAAGCCACGTAAAACTTGCAAAGAAAATTAGAGGCGTCTAACTTGTTTTTGAGGGTTTTGTGATGTGATATGGCCTACATGTGATTGTGATTGTATTTGATGTATGCAATGATCCTTGTTGTAATATGGCAGCAGCGAGCCTAATGGTTGTCTTTAATTCTGTTAAGACCTGCGTGTCTATTCATCTTGTAATAGCTTTGTTCCAAGTAGTTGTAATAGTTGCTAGTGAAGATGAACAACCATGAAGCGGCGCCACGGACCTTGGCCTTAATCTTTGGTGATGATGGAGATCATGTCCGTGCTTTGGAGATGGAGATCAAAGGCATAAGAAGAAAGGGCCATATCGTATCACACTAATTATGAATTGCACTGATGTTAATCCTTTATGCATCTTGTATTGCTTAGATCGCGACGGTAGCATTATAAGATGATCCCTCTCACTAAATATCAAGTAATAAAGTGTTCGTCCTTAGTTGGCACCGTTGCTAAGACTCGTCGTTTCGAAGCATCTCGTGATGATCGGGTGTGATAGACTCTACGTGTGCATACAATGGGTGCAAGCCAGATTTGCACTTGCAGAAACTAAGGTTAATCTTGACGAGCCTAGCATGTACAGACATGGTCTCGGAACACGGAATACCGAAAGGTAGAGCATGAGTCATATGATTGATATGATGAACATGAAGATTGTTCGATGAAGCTACATCATCTCACGTGATGATCGGACTTGGTGTAGTGGATTTGGTTCGTGTAATCACTAAAGCAACTGCGAGGGATGTTGTTTTGAGTGGGAGTTCACCTAGTTGATTTAAGAATTAAATTTGAACACTATTTATCATAAACTTAGTCTAAATTACTTGCAAATTTGTTGTAGATTATGGCGAACATTTCCATCAATTTCAATGCGTTCCTAGAGAAAGAAAAGCTTAAGAACAATGGAAGCAATTTCATGGACTGGTTCCGTGGACTGAAGATCATCCTCAGGGCTGGTCAGTTGACCTATGTGCTCGAAGCACCGCTAGGTGACCCACTGCGAAGATGCCACCGATGGCGTAAAGAATGTTTATGCCACTCGGAAACATCACTACTCCATAGTTCAGTGTGCTATCACATGCGGTTTAGAATCAGACTTCAAAAGCGTTTTGAGCACCATGACCCATTTGAAATCATTAAGGAGCTCAAACTCATATTTGAGACTCGCGCGGCCATGGAAAGCTATGAAGCTTCCGAGAAGTTCTTTACCTGCAAGATGGAAGAGGGTAGCTCCGTTAGCGAGCACGTGCTCACCATGTCTGGGCACGCAAACAAACTCCGAGAGTTGGGGATACCGATTCCTAATGAATTGGGGATTCACCGTGTCCTCCAATCACTGCCACCAAGTTACAAGAACTTTGTGATGAACTACAATATGCCTTTGCATGAACAAGGCGTTGCACGAACTATCGTCCATGCTGAAAACTGCTGAAGTGGAGATCATGAAAGAACACCAAGTGTTGATGGTCAATAAGACCACCAATTTCAAGAAACAGGGCAAGCCTAAGAACAAGGGCAACTTCAAAGAAGGACGGCAAGAAAGCTGCGCACTGCTAAGAAGCCCAAGGCTGGTCCTAAACACTGGCGAGTGCTTCTCTGCAAAGGTCTTTGGTCACTAGGCGTAAGCGCCCCAAATACTGGCGGATCGAAGAGCGGCAACATCAAGAAGAAAGGTATATTCGATATACATGTTATAGATGTGTATCTTACTACTAATCGTAGTAGTGCCTAGGTATTTGATATCTTGGTTCGGTTGCTCATATTTGTAACTTCGAAGCAGAGCTGCGGAATAAATGAAGGCGGCAAGAGGCGAGGTGACGATGCGCATTGGAAATGGCTCCAAGGTTGATGTGATCGCCGCACGCTCCCTCTACATCTACCATCGGGATTAGTTTTAAATTTAAATAATTGTTATTTGGTGCCATTAAGCATGAACATTATATCTGGATCTTGTTTATTGCGAGGCGGTTACTCTTTTAAGTCGAGAATAAAGGTTGTTCGATTTATATGAGTAATATCTTTTATGGTTATGCACACGAGATGAATGGTTTATTCTTATTGAATCTCGATAGTAGTGATACACATGTTCACAACATAGATGCTAAACGAATAAAATTGAATGATAATTCTACATACATGTGGCACTGTCGTCTTGGTCACATTGGAGTGAAGCGTATGAAGAAACTCCATTCTGATGGACTTCTTGAATCACTTGATTTTGAATCACTTGAAAGATGCGAAGCATGTCTAATGGGAAAAATGACTAAGACTCCATTCTCTGGAATAATGGAGCGAGCTACAGACTTATTGGAAATAATACATACCGATGTGTGTGGTCCAATGAGTGTAGCATCGCGTGGTGGATATCGTTATGTTCTCACTTTCACGGATGACTTGAGTAGATATGGGTATGTCTACTTTATGAAACATAAATCCGAAACTTTCGAGAAGTTTAAGGAATTTCAAAGTGAAGTGGAAAATCATCGTAACAAGAAGATTAAGTTTCTGCGTTCTGACCGCGGAGGTGAATATCTGAGTTATGAGTTTGGCATGTATTTAAAGAAATGTGGAATACTTTCACAGTTGACACCACCGGGAACACCACAGCGTAATGGTGTGTCCGAACGTCGTAATCGAACTCTCTTAGATATGGTTCGGTCTATGATGTCTCTTACAGATTTACCGTTATCATTTTGGGGCTATGCATTAGAGACAGCCGCATTCACTTTAAATAGGGCACCATCTAAATCCGTTGAAACGACACTATACAAATTGTTGTTTGGAAAGAAACCTAAGTTGTCGCTCCTTAAAGTTTGGGGTTGCGAAGCATATGTAAAGAAGTTACAGCCTGATAAGCTTGAACCCAAAGCGGAGAAATGCGTCTTCATAGGATGCCCTAAAGAAACAATTGGGTATACCTTCTATCATAGATCCGAAGGCAAAGTTTTCGTTGCTAAGAATGGATCCTTTCTGGAGAAGGAATTTCTCTCGAAAGAAGTGACTAGAAGGAAAGTAGAACTCGACGAGGTTATTGAACCTTCTTTCGGAGTTGAGAGTAGCGCGCACGGAAGATGTTTACGTGCGCCTACACCAACTGGAGAGGAAGCTAATGATGATGATCATGAAACTTCGAACGAAGTTACTACTGAACCTCGCAGGTCAACGAGGGTCCGTACCACTCCTGAGTGGTAAGACTCTTCCTTGAACGCCATGTTAGTGGACAACACTGATGACCCTGTGACGTATGAAGAAGCTATGGTGAGCCCAGATTCCGACAAATGGCTAGAAGCCATGAAATCCGAAATGGGATCCATGTACGAAAACCAAGTATGGACTTTGGTGGACTTACCGGATGGCCGAAAGGCTGTCGAGAACAAATGGATTTTCAAAAGAAAAAGCAGATCTTGATGGTAATATTCTTGTATAAAGCTCGACTTGTCGCAAAAGGGTTCCGACAAATTCAAGGATTTGACTACGATGAGCTTTCTCACCAGTAGCGAAGCTAAAGTCTGTGAGGATTATGTTAGCAATCGCTGCATATTTCGATTATGAAATTTGGCAGATGGATGTCAAAACGGTGTTCCTTAATGGTGACATTGAGGAAGAGTTGTATATGGTACAACCCAAGGGTTTTGTCGATCCTAAAGATGCTGACAAGGTATGCAAACTTTAGCGCTCCATTTATGGACTGAAGCAAGCATCCCGGGGTTGGAATCAATGTTTTGATAAAGTAATCAAATTTTTTGGATTTATACAAACTTATGGAGAAGCTTGTATTTACAAGAAAGTGAGTGGGAGCTCTGTAGTATTCCTAGTACTATATGTAGATGACATATTGTTGATTGGGAATGATATAGAACTTCTTAATAGCGTTAAAACCTATTTGAATAATAGTTTTTCGATGAAGGATCTTGGCGAAGCGGCATATATTCTAGGCATCAAGATTTATAGAGATAGATCAAGACACCTAATAGCGCTTTCACAAAGTACATACTTAGACAAAGTTCTGAAGAAGTTTAGAATGGAAGAGAGCAAGAAAGGGTTCGTGCCCATGTTGTCAGGTAAGACCTTGAGTAAAACTCAAAGTCCATTCTGACAAAAGATAGAGAAAATATGAATAAAATTCCCTATGCCTCGGCCATAGGTTCTATCATGTATGCCATGCTTTATATGCGAGACGGATATAGCACATCTTTGTTAGTTTGACTAGCGAGATATCAAAGTGATCACTGGAATGGAACCTTTGGGCGGATCAAGAATATCCTAAAGTACGAATAGGACTAAGGATATGGTTCTTTCTTATGGAGGTGATGAGCGACTTGTTGTAAGCAGTTTACACTGATGCTAGTTGGAACACCGATCCGGATGACTAGAAGTCACTGATCTGGATACGTATTTATTTTGAATGGTGCTGCAATAAGCTGGAGGAGTGCCAAGCGAGGCGTTGTGGCGAAATCTTCAACCGAATCGGAATACATAGCTGCCGGAGGCTGCACAAGAAGGCATATGGATGAAGGAGTTCATTACTGAACTTGGCGTGGTTCCCGGTCGTTAGACCCGATGGCCATCTCTTGTGACAACACAGTGCCATAGCTAATGCCAGGAGCCAAGGTCACACACAATGAAGCACATCAAGCTACGTTTTCATGCTCTTCGCGAGTATGTCCAAGATGGTGACATAAAGATTTGCAAAGTACACATTGATCTGAATGTAGCAGATCCGTTGACTAAACCTCTCCCTAGAGCAAAGCATGACCAACACCAGAACGCCATGGGTGTTCGGTATATTACCATGTAATCTAGATTATTGACTCTAGTGCAAGTGGGAGACTGTTGGAGATATGCCCAAGAGGCAATAATAAAAGTGGTTATTATTATATCTTTGTGTTTATGATGAAAGTTTACATCCCATGCTATAATTGTATTATTAGGAAACACTAATACTTGTGTGTTTTGTAAACATAAAAGAGTCCCTAGTAAGCCTCTTGTTGAACTAGCTTGTTGATTGATTGATGATCATGGTTTCCTGATCATGGACATTGGATGTGATTGATAACAAGGTTATATCATTAGGAGAATGATGTGATGGACACACACCCATAGTAAGCGTAGCATAAGATCAAGTCATTAAGTTTGTATTGCTGTAAGCTTTGAAATGCATAGTAACCTAATCCTTCGACCATGAGGTTATGTTAATCACCATCACCGGATGGGTACTTTGATGACATCAAACGCTGCTTAAATGGCTAGGCGGTTATAAAGGTGTCATTAGGTATTACGAAAGTATGTGTTGAAGCGCATAGACCAAGATTGGGATTTGTCCATCCATATGACGGATAGATATACTCTGGGCCCTCTCGGTGGAATGTCATCTAGATAGCTTGCAAGCATGTGACTAGGTCACAAGGGATGACATAACATGGAGCAGTAAAGAGTACTTATCGATAACGAGGAAGAACTAGGTATGAAGATCACGATCAAACCTCGGATAAGTAGAATGTCGCGAGACAAAGGGAATTGGTTTTTATGTTAATTGGTTCAATCGATCACGAAGTAATCATTGAGTATGTGGGAGCCGTTATGGATCTCGGATCCGTGATGGTTATTGATGGGAGAGGTGTCTTCATCATGTCTGCATATTCACGAACCGTAGGGTGACACACTTAAGGTTCGAAGTTGTTTGAAGTAGATATGGAATTTGCGTTGGAGACCGAATGTTGTTCGGAGTCTCGGAATGGATCCGGGACATCACGAGGAGATCTGGAATGGTCCGGAGAATGAGATTCATATATTGGGAATCATTTTCTAAGTTAGGAAATGTTCCAGAGTGTTTGTATGGAGATTCTAGAAGGTTTCGGAATGTTCTGGAAGGTTCTACAGGATTTCTTGGAGTTTGCTTGTGACGAGGTTTAATCTCGTCAATGCCCATTGTTATGGACTTAGGTTTTGGAGAAGATGGGGATGCTGGAGATCGTGGCACGGTTAACAGACAAGCAACCAGGGGACACGAGATTTACCGAGTTCAGGGCCCGGAGAAAACCCTACTCACAGCATGCGCTCTTTGATTACTGGCCGAGAAGAAGGTTACAAGGTCTGTGATTCGATCTGGCGTGGATGCGTGTGCGAAAGTATGAGTCGAGGTGAGTTGACCTAGGACGTGCCCTCCTGGCCTTTATATAGACTTAGGCAGGTCTCGGGCGTAGTCCTAGTCGGTTACAAGTTCTAGGGTTTTACCCCTTTGAATTTCTTATCTCCGCTAGTCTTGTTCTCCAAGGATCCGAAGGCGTCATGGGCCTTGGCCACCCGAAAATATTCATGGGCCAGCGTATATCTGCTGTGGGCCTTCCTTGGCTGGACCAGGTATCTTTGAAGTTACATACCGTAGGGTATAACCAAGTCGATAGCCCAGTGATCGGTCGAATCGTAGATTGGTGAGACTCTTCCATCCTTCGGGGCGATTAATAGTATATGTGTAGGGATTGTTGATGCGTGTATGCGACTCACCCGACGGATCGTGGTCGATTAAGCATCTTAGGACGAAACAACACGATCTTCTTGAGTTCGGTCCCTCAACCGGACACTGGAACATATCTTTGGCGTAATTCGACTCGGGCGCGGAGGACTTACAGGAGTGGAATTCGGTGATTTTAATTGATGTACCCAGCGTCCGTCGGGATTTTTCATCGTACCTGTGATGCAGTTCATACTAGCAGAGCCTTGATCGGTGCGTTGCGGGCCATCGGATGATATCTCAGAGGTCTTATCTTTGCGTCGCAGACGCATCAAATGTTTATCACCGCGGAGGTGTTTGGTGGCCAAGGAGGATGTTACTCACTTAGCATTAATTGGGGCGAGTTGCGAAAAGTTTTGCGTGCTGATCCGAAGATCGCGATCGAAGATTTCATAGGGTGCGACCAGCCCCTATGGAGTAGCCCCAAGTGTCTGCTCGAGTCGTGAACTCGAGCAGACTTTAGTTCAAGCATTGTTTCAATCATTAGGTCCGAGGACTCAAAAAATTTCGGATGCTGAAATCCATCCTCCTATGGGAGTAGCCCCAGTCCGTAGTGGAGTCGTAAACTCGACGTGGGACTCGGAGAAATAATTTTGTCTCCATTTTGTCTGCGGTGCGCGGCCAGCGCTCCTGATAGGAGTAGCCCCCAAGTATTTAGTCGAATCGTAGATTCGAGTGAGTACTTATAGATGTGGAGCCGAAGTGGTGCTAGTATAGCTTTTGATGACGTCAGTGCTTACGATCGATGACCTCAAGCGTCTGCTACGCCAGAGATGACTTGACTGGACGAAGCGTGGGTCCCACTTGCTGACTTTGAATTGACCGGTCACCGGGCGTGAGATGATTCTGGTGTCTCCTCGATTTCCGCGTAGTGGGCGGCGTGGTAACGACAGTTCGTTTTGGTGCTTGACACCAGCGGCCAGATCTACCGTTGGCGTTAGGTCTTCTCGATGGACGGTCGGCGTCGTCGTCTTATTTGTTATAATCCCTGGTGAAATCGTGGTTTGTTTTTCACCGCAGCAGTTCATCTTTTCACTGCCCCTTTGTTCTTGAGCTATTCTTGCTGCGCGCTGAGAGTTTCCTCCACATTCCCTTTGTCTTTCTTCGTTGGAAACGCCACCATCGCCGTAGCGTCATGGGGAAACCAAAGAAGTCCTCATCTGCAGTTGGGACCAGCGCCGCCGGAGGCAAGAAGGGCACCGCCACTGCTCGCGTCACCGACGGTGGCTGGCGGCGATCAGAAACGCGGAGAGCGATCTCCATAAGCTAGCTGAGCGGAGCCTGATCCCGCAAGACACGACGACGGTGATACTCCCCGGCAATGAGGTAATCCCCCGTCCCCCATCTAGGTATCGGGTTATGTTTGTTGCCTTCATGATTCGCGGGTTTTCTTTTCCGGTCCATGACTTCCTTCGTGGACTGCTCTTTTTCTATGGGGTTCAACTCCATCATCTGTCTCCCAACTCCCTTCTTCACATTGCGTGTTTTATTACGCTTTGCGAGTGTTGGCTTGGCATTGAGCCGCACTTTGGCCTCTTTCGGAAGCTTTATTCCGTGAAGAGGCGATGTTCGGATGGTGTGTATCCCATTGGGGTTTCATCATCTCCCTCGGTCCCAATGTGCAATTCTTTTCCTTTTCCATGTCGAATCTGTCGATCTTGGCGGAGGAAATGGTTTTACATCCGTGACTCCGTACTGCCTGGGCAAGATTTTGGTCTTGTTCCTTTTGACCCCTCCCAGTTGATTGAGAAGAAAAGATCCTAGAAAAACCAAATCTTGGATGGTGAGGTGGCGGAGGTAGAGGCCCTGTATCGTCGGGTGGAGGATCTCCAATTGATTCCTGAGAAGGAGGTGAACGGTGTCGACATTATCCGGACGTTTCTTGAGCGTCGGGTGCAGCCTCTCCAAGTGAGGGCGCATCCGATGTTTCTTTACTCTGGGCGCCGTGATCCGACGAGGGTTTCGAGTGAGAAAATCTCCGAGGCGGAACTTTGACAAGGATCTTCGCGCGCTGTTGAAGTTCAAGGTCGACGAAAAAATCCCGGGGAAGTCGCTGACTCCTCCCTTTTCCTCGACGTTGGTCGTACCGAAGGTGTAGATTTGCGCACGTAGTGCTTCCCTTTTGTTTTTGTCAGTTGTGTACTTTTTCCTTTGTTTGCTAACAAAGTTCCTTTTCCTTTTGCAGAGCTTCAAAGTGTCGGGCATGGCCCCACCGTTGCCCGAGAGGTATCCGAATGCCCCGGATAATGAAGTGGTGGATTCCGTGTCCGAGCTACCATCAGCGTGATCCCCAGCGGAGGATGCCGATGAATCGAGTGAGGACCGTCCACGCGAGCGGTCACAGAGTTCTAGCGAGTCGTCAGATGCCTCGACTCCTCCGACTCCTAGAAATCCTCTGGGCCTTGAGCGTCATGATGATATTCATGGGGGTTCTTCCTCTCCCCTTCCTGCCATTCCTGTGCGGGATGTTGCTCCGCACCCGCCAGCAAAGCGGAAGAAGGAGAGAAGAAGGAGGAGAAGAAGGAAGAAAAGAAGGAGGAGAAGAGGGACCGAAGGGCTTCTCCTATCTTCGACCTGAGCGCGTTGGGCTCGTAAGCTTTCTTGTTGTCACTGTTGTCCTTTTCTTTTATGATGTTTGCACCTGTGCTAATTGGCTTCGTATGCAGGCAATCCTCCGACGGCTCCAGTGATGGTGCGGGAGAGATGATGGGGGAGTCGAACATTGCGTCGCCTCCTCCTCAGACGGTGGCGACTTCGGGTGGTGCTGCGCCAGTTCCTCCTGTGCAGGAGAGGCTGGTGGTTGCGCCTCAGAATTTCGCAGGCGGGCCTGCGGGTTCGCCTTCGGAGCACGTAAGTTTTCCTGCTTGATGTTCTGGGAGCCCCGAGTGTCTTCGTATGTTGATGTTGTTTATGCTTCTTTGTGTTGGGCGTAGCCCCAAGTCCTACTCTTACTACTATTGCATTCTTGCAGCCTTTTGTCCAAGAGGCCAAGCGGTTGGTGGAGGAACGCTGACGTTGAGGCTAAACTGGCAATTGCAAGGTATTCGTTTGCCTTGTAGTACTTTTCTTGCTTATCCTGGTCCTGTTCTTTGACGCTTGCTTGTTGTAAATGCAGAGGAGCATAACGATTCTCTCCGTGAGGTCGATGCTCTGAAGAAGAGCCTTGGCCAATCGGAGCAGAAGGCCGAAGCTGCCATTGGGCGAGAAGCGCTTTGAGCTGGAGTGACGAAAGGCGGGCGAAAAAGCGTATCACAAGAAGAGGCCGATCGTCGTGAGGCAGGCCACCGTTCGCGGCTTTCGTGAAAAAGGGATGGCGAGAAGCTCATGGCTGCCGCCAAGGCTATTTCGGGTGAGCGCTAGCTTTTTACTTGCTCCTTTTCTTGGATCGTCTTCTATGTTGCCTTTCTTCATGTTTTCTTCTTTTTGTCTCGGATGCGCGGGCATTGAGTTTGACATGATGCTCGGAGCAGTAGTGCTCTAGATGATGCCAGTATGGCGGTCGAAGACGCCGCAAAGACCGTTGTCAACTCCCTTGCTAAGGCGAAGAGGTCCTTGGTCGCTTCTACCAGAGCTCTTCCCGAAGGCGCATCACTTGAAAACGTGGGTGCCTGGCGAGCTCTGTCGGCGAAGCGCTGCGAAAGCGTATAAGCAGAAGGGCATCGGCGCGTCCGTCGGGCTGGCGATGGCCATGGCGGCTGGGGCGGAGCTGGACCTGCCCCAGATTACTTCTCGGATGCCTACAGCTGCGGATGGATCCGAGGTAGCCTTCGCCGCCTACTCCGCTCGCTGCAGACGATATGGGCCCAAGCTCATTGACTTCTTTGTCGAGTATGCATTGCGGCGGCGGCGAGGCCAAAGCTAGGCGGTCGGTTACGAGGCGACTCGATGTCCGCCGCCTTAGGCGTAGTAGACGTAGGGTAGCTTGTAGTCTATTTTGTTGTAAATATCTTTGTAGTACCATCCTTGTGCCCGTGGTGGTCTTATATACTTTAATGAATTTCTCGAGTTGTGCTCTATCCTTGGCTGAATGTCATGTGCCTTCTTTTTACTGCTGCTATAGGTTCCTTGGTCGACCAGTTGACACTTCCTCCGAAAGGCCCTTGCGAGCATCATTGGATGATTCCTCGCAGCTCGCGTTTCTTCGAGATCGCGTGCGCAGCTTGGAGAGAGATTTGCTTGGGTTACGCGGTCGCGCTGACGTTTGGAAATCCAAAGCAGATCGTGGTGCAGCCAGAGAGGAGTATTTGATGGCGGAGCTGGGTCGGTTGTCCGAGCAGCTGCAATGTAAGTTGATCCTTCTTTCGGGTTGTACCTCAGTTCTTCGGGTGAGCCTGCTGGCCTTACTCTTGTTTTGTGCGGTTGTCGCAGGTGCCAATCTTGCTCCGAGGGAAGAAAAGGAGCGTATTGTTGTTCGAGTCAATTGCTTGACTCAACAGGACATGGAGGCGGCGGCTTCTTACGGATGGATCGTGATCGCGCCTAGTTACGAGACGGTGCAGGACCGTGTCTACCAGGTTTCGCGGGTGCTCCGCCAGGTGCAGACATCGCTTTCCTCGGTGCTGCATGTCATGTTTCCGTTGGATGCCGTGCCAACGACCCTTGTAGGTCTGCTGATGAAGTTTCGGAGTGCCAGCAATGTCAAGGAGCTGGTGCGGCAGCAGCTCGTCGCAGGGGTGAAGGATGCCTTGTCTCTTGTGAGGGTGCACCGCCCAGACGTAGATTTGGCTGCTGTGGCGACTGGGCCACCTCCTCGACCAGATGGTGGCGAGTGGAATATGCGTCCGCATTCTGGTAAAGGCGATGCGAACAGATTGTAGATTTGTTTGAGCAGCGTGCTCAGGTTATTCTTCATAATAGGTAGGACCTGAAAATAAACAGATAGATGTAAAATTTGTATATTGCGGCTGGGCGTGTATGTGCCCTTTGTTGTAAAGGTTTGCTTGTTTGCGAGCACGTAGTGCTTTGATTTAGTGCGTGCCCTTTTTGTTTGCCTGACGTGGTCAGCTACTCAGGTGTACACGTTTTGTCCTCAGTCGATGAAATCGTGAGGTGGGGGGAACCCCCGAGTGCGTTTGTAGCATGTAATAAAGTTGCAGAGAAAATAGTCAACCGAAGGTTGGGGGTGAGACACTTAGCTTGTATTTGTATCGTAATGGAGGAGGTACATGGTTCGGCTGAGTAGCCTTGGCTGTAAGCCTTATCGAAAGTAAAAAAGGGGTACATTGCTATGGGTAGAATCGTCGCAGGTGCGAGGTGTTCCATGGGTTGGAGTATGCGACTCTAGACTCCACGTGCTTGAGGCGATAGGCGCCACCTGGGATGACCTCGGTGATGGCATAGGGTCCTTCCCATGGTGACTCGAGTTTATTCGGTCGCTTTTGCTTGAGTCACAAGACGAGGTCTCCTTCGACGAAGGACCTTGGGCGCGGCTACCGTGGTAGTTGCGGAGACTTTCTTTGGTACACCGCTGATCTAGCCGCTGCTATATCCCGTGCTTCGTCGAGTGTGTCGACGGCATCTTCGAGTGCAGTGGATTCGCTTCGTAAGTGACGACTCGTGGAGCCTGGTGGCGTACTTGCTGGTAACGGCCTCGGCCCGTGCACCATGAAGAACGGTGTGTAGCCGGTGGAGCTGTTTGGCGTAGTCCGTAAACTCCACAGGACAGACGGTAGCTCTTTCGTCCAGTTTCTGGCTTTGTGCTCGAGTGAGCTCATGAGGCGCTTCTTGATGCCGGCGCCGATTAGACCGTTGGCCTTTTCTACTTTCCCGTTTGTTTGCGGGTGTGCCACTGAGGCATACGTGATGTTGATCCCGAGGCCTTCGCAAGTCACGAATTCTTGGAGATGAAGTTCGATCCGTTGTCGGTGATGATGCTGTGTGGTACGCCGAACCTGTAGACAATGGATTCGAAGAATTTGACAGCAGTTTTGCCCTTTTGGTTGGTGACTGGCATTTCCTCGATCCACTTGGTGAATTTGTCGACTGCGACCAGGAGGAAGACGTGTCCTCCCTTCGAGGATTTTGGCAGTTTGCCGATCATGTCGAGGCCCCATTGGGCAAAAGGCGAGCTATGGGTATGGGTCGAGATTCGGACCCAGTGCGTGCGGTTTGTCGGCGAACCGTTGGCACCGTTGCATCTTCAGACGATGTCATTCGCGTCGCTCATGGCCGTTGGCGAAGAGAATCCTGCTCGCGAGCTTTGGCGACGAGGCGGCTACTGCGTGGTGGCCGCAGATGCCCTCGTGGATATCTTTGAGTATGGCTTTGCCGTCATTGATGGTGGCCTTTACCGTTGTAATCGCCCGTAATGCTGCATTTGTACAGCTTCGCCGTTGATGATGGTGAAGGCTTTTGACCAACGAGATATCTGCGCCGCATCCGTCGGGTTGTCCGCAATTCACCGCTTATCGAGGCGGAGGTATGGACGTGTCCAAGTTTCGTCGACTGCCATGACCTGCATCAGGTTGACCATGGCAACTTCGGTATCCAACTTTTCGGGTCCTTCATGACCTTCGGGTAGCGTAGCCCCCGAGTGTTCTGCTTCTTCGGGTGATCCTGTGGGGAATTTTCGCTTGATGGATGGCACGCAGATCTGTTCGAGGAACACACCTGGTGGTACTTTTGCGCAAGTGGAGCCGATGTTGGCGAGTCTATCGGCCTCCTCGTTGCTCTCTCTTCCAACGTGCCGAAGTTCGCATCCGTCGAATTCTCCTTCGAGTGCATTGTATAGCGCGCGGTACGCGATCATGTTTTCGGCGTGCGCGTCGCACTCATTCATCGTCTGCTGTACGACAAGGTTGGAGTCACCGTAGATGACCAGCGCGCTATGCGCATATTTTGCCAGCTTCATGCCAGGGAGGAGGGCTTCGTATTGACCTCGTTGTTGGAGGCTCTGAATTTCATCCGGGTCGTACTTCATCTTGTCACCTTGCGGGGAGATCGTTATGACTCCTGCCTGCTCGACTTCGCGTTTGGAGCCGTCAAAATGCATTGTCCAGGACTGCGACATGTCTGGGGTGTCAGGCAGCTGCAGCTCCATCCAGTGCACCAGGAAGTCCGGAAGGACTTGAGATTTGATTGCGTGTCGCTTCTCGTAGATGATGTCTAGAGGTGATAGTTCAATGCCCCATAGGGACACGCGCCCTGTGGCCTCTGGGTTATTCAGGATGCTGTTTAGGGGTGCCTCGTTGACGACCATCACCTGATGCTCCTGGAAGTAGTGGCTCAGTCGTCGAGCCGTCATGAACATGCCGTAGTGCGGGTACCGCTGTTTTGTTGGAGTGAGAACCTCGCTGAGGTAGTAAATTGGGCGTTGTACCCCCGTGGGTCTTGCCTTCTTCGGGTCGTTCGACCACGAGTACTATGCTGACCACCTGGTGTGTGGCTGCTATGTACAGCAATAGGGGCTTGCGCTCTTTTGGCGTGACCAAAACTGGCGAGGTGGAGAGGAGCCGCTTGAGGCTTTCGAATGCGTCGTTGGCTTCTGGTGTCCTCGAACTTATGCGCCTTGCGTGTAGCTGGTAAAATGGTAGGGCCTTTTAAGCCCATGCGGTGATGAACACCTTAGTGCCGCTATTCGCCTGCGAAATGCTGAACGCCCTTGAGGTTTTTCTTCTCCATTGTCATGATGGCTTTGATTTTCTTGGGTTCGCCGATCCCTCGTTGAGAGATGAAGTACCGGCGGTGACCGAGGGGCGCTTGGCGCACTTTTCAGATTGAGCTTGATCTGTGGCGATCAAGGTTGTCGAGCGTCGCGAAGATCGTCGATAAGTGTTCTTGCCTCCTTGGTTTTATGACTATGTCGTCGACATAGACTTGGACGTTCGCGACCGATTTGGTCCTTGAGGCGACTGCATGCATCGCTGATGCGTGGCACCGCGTTCTTTAGCCGAAGGGCATTGTGTTATGTGATATACTCGAGCGGTGTGATGAACGCCGTTTTCTCTTGATCTTCGACTTTGAGTCGAATCTGGTTATAGCCTGAGTAGGCATCGAGGAAGGAGAGTTTCTCACAACCTGCAGTCGAATCGATGATCTGGTCGATCCAAGGAAGAGGGAAGTGGTACTTAGGGCAGTGTTTATTTAGTGACGTGAAGTCCATGCACATCCGCAGGATGTCCGTGTCCTTCTTCGGGACCATCACCGTGTTTGCCAGCCACTCGCTTTCCTTGATTTCCCGGATGAAGTCTGCTGCGAGTAATCTGTTGATCTCCTTGCTGATAGCTTCGGCTCGTGGCTCCGACAGTCTGCGGATGGACTACTTGACTGGCTTGGTGTCTGGGAAGACATTGAGTGCGTGCTCGGCGAATTCCACAGGAACTCTGGCATGTCGCGGGACACCAGTGAATTTCCGGTGCTCACGGAGGAATTCGACGGCGCCTTCCTATCTTGATGCTGAGATCGTTGGCGATCAACGCGTCTTGGAGGCATCCGTTGGATGGACCTGCACTTTCTTGGTGTTGATGGTGGAGTCGAAAGACATGTCGGTGCGTTACGCTGCGGTAGGGGTAGCCCATTGTCCGTCACCTCGCGGAGCCTTACGAGCTCGTCTTGCATGCCGAAATACTGGGAGATTTTGTTGAAATCCCTGTCGCATTGGTCTGATCGGGTGAAGCTCCCGTGGACTGTGATGATGCCCCTTGGTCCTGGCATCTTGAGTAGTAGGTATGCGTAGTGTGGGACGGCCAGGAACCTTGCGAATGCTACACGTCCCAGTATGGCGTGGTATTGCGACGGCCAGTCCACCACTTCGAATTCTAGGCGCTCCTGCCGAAAGTTGTCCGGCTTCCCGAAGATGACGTCGAGCCCTATTTTGCCCAGGGGGAAGATGCCCTTCCCTGGGACAATGCCGTGGAACGTTGTGTCTGATTGTTCCAGGCTGCATGGCGGGATTCGCATAGCTGCTAGAGTGCTTGCGAATATTAGGTTGATGTTGCTGCCGCCGTCCATGAAGACGCGACTCATCTCGAAGCCTCCGATCTACGCCTCCAGCACCAGGGCAGCATGACCTGGGCGACGGATCTGACAAGGGTGATCCGCGCGAGTGAATGTGATGCAGGACTCCGATCCGCTGAGGTACTCAGGGATTGCAGGCGGAGTTGCCACGGCCAAGTTGATTTGTCTAGTGATTTTCTTCTGCACCCTGTTGGTGGGGCGTCTCTTCTGGATCATATTTAGTGCTCCCTTTGGTGGAGGGTATGCGACTCCGGCGTTGTGTTGCGCTGGTGCGGCTGGTTGATTTGGGCCTCCAATAGGCAGCGGTGGAGGAGCTCCGTGTGCTATTTCACCTGGCGCAGGTGTGTTTCCGAACGCAGGAATTGGAGCTTGTTGCCTCATCTGCATCATGCCTTCGCTGAGTTTCTGGAACTCGCGGCAGTCCTTGAGCATGTGGCTAGATTTCTTTTTGCCATATTGTTTGTCGATGTAGAAGTGGATGGTGCATGGACCCGAAAGTTTGTCGAACGCTGAAGGTCTGTTGTCGCGGTCGCGGCGTTGCCACGACTGCGTTGGTCGTCCGTTGTCGCGGAAGTTTCCGTTGCGGTATCCTCCGCTGTTGCGGCTGTTGTTGTTACGGCGGTCGGCGTAGCCGGCTGCGACCATGTCGGTCCGTCGCGGTCCTCGTAGACGCGCGATCTCCTTTTGCTGCGGCGTTCACGTCTTCGGCCGTAGTCGTCCTCTTCATCTCATTGCGCCCGCTGGATGCAATCTTCGCCGTCTGCCCAACTATTGGCGATTTCCATGAGGTGGTCGAGTGTCTTGGGCTTTACGCGCCCAAGTTCCTCCTTGAAGTCTGGGCGCTTGACGCCGTCCCTGAAGGCATCGATGGCCCTTTCTTCGGAGATGTGTGCTGCGGAGTTCTTGGTTGTAGACCAGCGTAGTATGTCTGGCGAATAGATTCACCCGTTCTCGAGTGCGGGCTGCAATTCTTCGATGGGCGGGCCTCTTCTGGTGCCTTTGAAATTTCGGATGAAGCTATAAGAGCTCCTCCCAGCTTCGGATGGATCCTGATGATAGGCTAAGCCAAACCAGCGCCAGCGCTTTGTCGGCGGTGAAGGCATTGCATGGCGGTTTCTTTGTTGCCTCCGTGAAGCTTGACGGATGACGGATGGTCACCGAGCGGGACTTTGGATCTTGCGTCGTTGAACTCGGAGTATCGAAGGAAGCTTGAAGTTGCGTGGCATCTGTGTTCGCGGACGGATCTGCTGAAACATCGAGCCCGCGAGTTCTCGCCGTCTTCATCCATCTCAGATTCAGACGAGCATGCGGCGTTTAAGCGCGTGCTTTGTCGATCTTCTTGTGTAAGCTTGTCTCTAGCGTCATAGTCGCGTTTATGGCGATCTGAGCTCTTCTTCCTTGAGGAAGATCGTGTTCCTCTTCATCTTGGATGAGGAGTGGGGCTCGGTCGCGCTGGCGGAGCTTTCTTCTTCGCTCCGTAGGGCGTCTTCGTGGGCGCAGCTCCGATTAGTCCTAGTCCGGTGAGTGCGGATTTATGCATGGCGCTTTTGGGTCCCCCTCCGGAGTGGGTGAGCCGAGATCTGCGATGGCTGCCATGATCGCAGCTTGTGGCGTCTTCGGGGTGATGTTGCCGTCAGCGTCCATATCCATGAACGATGTGTGGAGAGTTCGGGTCACGTCACGCCGCTCCTTCGGGTCCATGTTTTCCACCCGAGAGTGGTGCTTGTTTCCCTGGTTTCCGTTTGTGCTAGAGCCGGGTCTCATGGCGGAAGCGCCTTCGTCGCGCGGACTCGGAGGCTTTCTTGCGTTTGTCGGCGTCTCACGCATCTTAACTTGCTTCTTGTGCTCCTCGATGAGGAGGTAGTGGTATGCCATCGAGGTCACGTGAGGAGTCCGGTAGGACTATTTCGCTGCTGACGGTAGCGGCGTGCTTCGACCCATCCTTCTTTGCTAAGTTGGATGAGGTGGCCCCTGTTTTCGCCGTTTTCGCCGTTTCTGTCCTGCGGGTTGGGGTTGGGCGGCGGGTTAGGCGTTTCCTAGTCGGTTTGGATGACTGCGGCGCACGATGGCGCTGCAGATTGGTTGCTGCTGCCGACTTTCGGATCCGGAACCGTAGGTCCTTCCGAAGGTGGATCGCCTGATCGGAGTTGCGGCTGCTTTCTGTAGAACTCATCTGTTGATGGTGGCGCATAGCAGGGTGTGGAGCCCATGGCGGGCCTGATTGACGGCACGGGCACCCTTCGGGAGGCGGAGGTGCCGGTTGTCCCACAGGCGAAGCTCCCGAACAGAATTTGAGTCCATCGCCTCTGGGCTCGAAATCCTTCATGGTATCCGGCGGTGGGTCAAAAGCGCCGAAGAGGAGGTGATTCTCCGTCGCCGGAGTTGTAGATCGATCGGGTCGGAACCGTCACGACCGCACAATCAGCAGCCCCAATTCCCACAGACGGCGCCAATTGGCGAGGTTTAATCTCGTCAATGCCCGTGTTATGGACTTGGGTTTTGGAGAAGATGGGGATCTTTGGAGATCGTGGCACGGTTAACGGACAAGCAACCAGGGACACGAGATTTACCTAGGTTCAGGCTCCGGAGGAAAAACCCTACTCACTGTATGCGCTCTTTGATTCTGGCGGAACAAGTTATACCCTACGGTGCGTAACTTGACATACTGGTCCAGCCAAGGAAGGCCCACAGCAGATATCTGCTGGCCCATGAAGATTTTCGGTGGCCAAGGCCCATGACGCCTTCGGATCCTTGGAGAACAAGACTAGCGGAGATAGGAAATTCAAAGGGTAAAACCCTAGAACTTGTAACCGACTAGGACTACATGAGAGACCTGCCTAAGTCTATATAAAGGCCAGGAGGGCACGTCCTAGGTCAACTCACCTCGACTCATACTTTCGCACACGCATCCACGCCAGATCGAATCTGCGCACCTTGTAACCTTCGGTTCCGCCGTAATCAAAGAGCAGACAAGCAATAGAAAACCAAGAAAGGGATCAAAGAAACCAAGTGGGGTACTACACGGATTCGTGGGGGAGGAGGACTCCTCCCCCCAACCCTTGACCCAAGGAGGGAGTCCTACTAGGACTCCCCCTCCCCAGGCGCGCCTCCCTCCTTTAAATAGAAGGGAGGGGGCGCCCCCTCTTGCACCTTGTCTCATAACTCCCAATCACAACCGCCTCTCTCCTCCACGTTTCTTCTGCACAGGCATAGGCGAAGCCCTGCAGATTTGTCATCTCCACCACCACCACCACGCCGTCGTGCTGCTGGGATTCCGTGGAGAAGATCTACTACCTCCGCTGCTCGCTGGAACGGAGAGAGGAAGGTCTGCTTCGACTCCGCACGTGTGACCGTCTGCGGAAGCACTGCTTGAGCAGCGGCCGGAAGGATCGTCCACACGATCTTGAGATCGGCAAGTGATCGACTACATCATCCACGAGATCTAATCTCGTTAACGCTTTCGGTTCTACGAGGGTTAGTACCGATCTATCTCGTTGCTCATGTCTAGTAGATTAGATCTTGGCTTTTATCTAGATTAGATCTGGGTTTTGTTCGTTCTTGCGGTAGAAATTTTTTGTTTTCCATGCTACGAACCCATCAAACAATACGATTGTTCTATGAACAAAGGATTGATGTTTTCTCCTTAGTAGCAACAACACATCTAGTACCTTAGAGATTTCCGTCACTTCCCCAGATTCCTAGAGGCATGAACCCCCTATCGAGCATAAATACTCCCTCTTGGAGTTGCTAGCATCTACTCGGCCAAGATAGCTACTAACAACGGAGAGCGTGCAAGATCACAAATAACAAAGACATGATAGAATCAACAATCAATCTGAAATAGCATATCAATATCCATCGGATCCCCGCAAACACAACATGTAGGATTACAAATAGATGAGCTTGATCATGAACGAAGCTCACAAGACCTAAACATGGTGGCACAAAGGAGGAGAACCGACCATCTAGCTACTATATGGACCCGTAGTCCAGGGATGAACTACTCACGCATCACACCGGAGGCAAGCCTGGTGATGAAGAAGACCTCCAGGGTGATATCTCCCCTCCGGCAAGGTGCCGGGAAGAGCTTCAGATCCCTCCCGATCTAGGGATGGAGATGATGGCGGCTACAGACTCTTTCATGGAAATTTTGATCGCGTACTTAGGGTTTCTGTATCGGAGGCTTCTTATAGGCGAAAGGAGACGCCGAGGGGGTGCCCCAGGTGGCTGCACCCCCTCCCCCAGGCGTGGGCCAGGCCAGGCCGCGCGGCCAGGGGTGTGGCCCCCTCGAGGCCCTTCTCCGTCTCGTCTTCTGGCTCCGTGTTCCCCTCGGTAAAATATTGACTTTAGCTTTTGTCCTGTCCAATTCCGGGAATATTCATTTTCTGACTTTTCTGGAACCAAAAACAGCAGAAAACAGGCAATTGGCACTGTGGCATCTTGTTAATAGGTTAGTCCTAGAAAGTGTATAAAAATGCTCCAAAGTATGGACAAAACATAAAAAAGTAGATATAAAACTAGTATAAAACATAAAAAATTATAGATACGTTTGCAACGTATCACGCTCCCCAAAACCCTGATCGTCCCTCACCCGTACAGGTTCACAATAGGCTGGGTTCTGGAGGCCTACTGTCCCGATTTGCGGTGCACGCGGCAAGCCGAGATGGGAAGGCGAAGAGGACGACACAATAGACTAGAAGGAGACGTGTGTGATAGTTAGTACCGATTAGGTTTAGCGCAGACGCTTATATAGTGCAGGTCAGGGGAGATCGTGGGTCTCAGTCCATGTCCGAGCCGATAACAGCCACGTTCCAGAAAGTCTGGAAACGGCTCCGTTAATGACTTGTAATTAATCTATGATTAATTTTCCCGGCCCGCAAAAATAAAACTCGGCTCGGCGAGATTCCCGCGACTCGTGACACGCGCGCTGTGGCGAGGCGGACGGCATTAGAGGAGGAGTGCGTGAGAGCTGCTCTTCTTCTCACACCTTAGTAAATGGTAGAACAACCTAGTATATAAGGAGGTGAAACACTCACTCAACTAGCATTGTGGGATAAACTTTAATATTAATAGCACATCCATATACTTTCATGCACAAATGGGCAAAATAGAATTTTAGAATTTGTCTAAGGGCCAACAGCCCAATACTCATCAAATTCCAACAAAACTTTCTTACAATATATTTTTGCAAATATATCTCATACTAAGTTGGTCAAATTGACTGACTTGGGATACACGGAGGACTTATAAACCGGGATGGATGGAGTATTGTACTCTCTCCATTCTTTTTAAGGCTAGTCATACTCTAAGTAACTTAGACTAGCAGTAGGTATATGTTACTAGTTCATGTTACTATCATTATCGTAGGTAATAACATGGATGTGGTATCAATTAATCAGGTTGATGTTATGGTACTAGCTAAGTTAGTACATCTCTTCATTAATTATTATATCACTAATTTGCTTAGTTGGCATTACATATACATTACTAGTTAAGTTACCACCACTATGACTAGTCTAATCTATTTATATGGACTAAAATTTTGTTCCATACTGACCAGATTCTCCCTTGCCGACATTAATTGCATTTTCGGTTGTCAACGACACAGGAAACGAATCAGTCTTACTCTCTCCTTGGATGTCATTGATTTTTACGTAGCTTGGATATGTTGTTTACATATCAAAGAGTGTATTAAGTGACTAAGTTGTCTTAAAATTAGAATGTGGATTTAATACAACGGAGGGAGTATACCTGGTCCGAACCAAGCAAGGTTTCATTGATCCATCGGCAGAGGTTTCGTCCGAACCAAGGAAAAACATCCAACATAAATGCAAGAATTAATTTATTCGGTTGGAGAGCAAGCCTCATTTTGATTTAGACCGGTCACACTAGGTTGTATCATATAATAGTATAACACATATAATACTATTGTATGATACTACCTCTATAATGTATGATATCATGTACTAGTATCTCAATGCCATTTTGTGTTCAAGATATATTTGACATGAATTTCTCTAGTTCTATGTGCTACCTATGATACCAATATGATCTCTCTCATCGTTAACTATACTGCCATGTCAACCTTTTGCATGCATGTCTTGCATGATACCCCATTGGGGCTAGTCTAAGCTATCTCACAAAACCAACCAGGCATCTCCGCTTGCATTGGGAGGCGTGAAAACTGCAACTAGATCGCCGATGCATCTATCAACGCATATTGATCATCTCAAGCAGATACCGCATATCTGATCAAATCCGCAAAGTATGCAGTTTTGTCCGATAATGGCTAAAAAAGACTAGAATAGGTACCACAAAACTGGTTAAAATCGCAACTTTTTTTTGCGGTATTTCAGATATCAACTGGTGGACCAGGGTTGTGGACTGGTGGAGCAAGGACAACCAAGCACAGGGTCGGATAGTGGGCAAGGGGTCGAGGCAGCGCTTTAGTCGTGAGTACCTTAGATCTGCGTGTGAGCGAGGAAGAAGACAACCCAGAGTATATTCTGTTTTGCAGTATGCATATGCGGTATCTGTTTCGTGCCAACGTTTTTTCGGACAAAAAAAGGGCTTTGCAGTACACCGTGGAATGTTGTATCCGCTAGAGATGCTCTAATCATGGGACGTTCGCCCAAAAAGAATTATTGAAATCTGATCACAGAAGCATCAACAAGTAGATATCTCCTCAGAATATAAAGGTCCAACTTGAGTTGCCAGTAATTACACTTTCCCCATCCACTAGAACTGTTGGCTCGCTGGTGTCGGCTTGAGAGCAAACGGCCGGAACCACAACATTACATTGGATGGCACTTTCTCATGTAGAGAGCGAAAGAAACAGAAATCTTAACCAATTGTACTCTATAAAAAAATTCCTATGGAATGAAATCCTACAAAATTCCTTTGAGAATCTTTTGAAACAAAGGGTCTCTTAATAGGGGATGGGCCAAGATTTTTGACAGCAGTACAGTAAAAGCTTATGACGATTTCGCCATCTCGCAAAATTAACCAGGCATCGCTGCTTCATTGTGTTGCATTGGGGGCATGAAAAATGGTCCGCCCAATTGGTTTTTTTTCGAAACAGGGTCAAAAACTTTGCCCCAATATATTAATTGAGGACCAGATTTTCACAATAGACCACAAATGCATCCAGCAAGGCATATTAGCAACTAACCATGGTCTGCTCGTCCAAAATGAATGACTGAAACCCAACCAGTGGAGAAGCATCAACAAGTAGATATTTCCTCAGAATATAAAGGTCCCACTTGAATTGCCAAGTTATGACACTTCCCCATCAACAAGAAATGGCAGGTTCATGTTTAGAATGAAAGAAACAGAAACCTTGAATCAAACAAATACTCCTTGGAACATCAATCTAATCATCTAGGCATTACAATATGGCATATCAGAATGCATACAAATACTCCCTCCGACCCATATTATTGTTCTCAACTTTATCTAGATTCGGATGTACCTAGTTAATAGACAAAGTTGAGAACATTAATATGGACCGGAGGGAGTACAAAATACTGGAAAATGTGTGGTTCAAACCCAAGATCTATATCCTGACACAGATACGCGCCGTGACAGCTTGGCCCAGGTGGAATGATCCATCTGTTCACGCCAAGGCCACGTGACCGAAAGAAATACCAGGGTTAAAATGTCCTGTAGAAAATCCAGCCAGCCAATAGAATTTTCAGTACTAGGGCAAATGGCCTGGTAACAGGCAACTTGTTAGCAACATTAACTACTGTCAAAGTGATGGGAAGGTTTAGTTTAGCCACGATATATCCACAGGCATGTCCCGCTGGAAATTAGATGAGCTAGCTACAATTTCACCTGTCACTGAGCGCCCCACAACAACTGAGTTAAGATACACCATAAATGTCACATCAACAAAACCTGCATCAAATATAGAAGTCAATCAACCAGAAAACTCAAGCGATTTTTTTTTAAATAATACGAATTAATTAATTAATTTGAGTTCTATTATGCGTTTTTTCGAAATTCCAGATCTAGCACTTTGTCGGCCGAGGCAAGCCGGAGCCAATCATCGGCCCTGGCCGACGGCACAGCGTTAATCGTCCAGCAGCCAGCTGACAGGAGCCAGTGGGGCCGCGGGACCCTAACGGTCGACAGGTCCAATCGGCCAGGCGCGAACCCTTGCCAATCGGCGAGCCAGGCCGATGGGCGAGATAAGGGCGACGCCGCCGCGCCTGGCCTTCTTCTCCACGCGACGCGCCTGGCCAGCTGCTGCCTCTCTCTCTCCCCTTCGTGTTCTTCATTTCTAGCCACCTTTTTTCTCAAATTTTGCTCGATTTGACCACAAAAACTTCAATCCAAAACCATTAGAGAGGGAGTGGAAGCCCGATCTACGGATGGTTAGTTCATGGCTTGATTTGGTGTTGGTTTGTTGGAGGAACGGTGGTGGAGCTGTGGTGAAGCAATGGCAATGGTGGTGGAGCTGTGGTGGAGCTGAGGTGTGGTGGTGGAGCGGTGTTGTGTTGGTGGTAGCTTCTCTCGCTTCAAGGGTAAACTCTAATCCCTCGATAATCAATGGATATTGTATATGGTTACGTACGTTCGTCGTATGGTTAGTCTATTAGAATATTTGGCTAGTTGATTAGTAAAAATTTGGCCGGTGGATTAGTAGCAATATTTGACCGATGGGTTAGGCACAAAAATTTGGCCGGTGGATTAGTAGCAATATTTGACCGATAGCAATAATATCATATTTTTTAGAATATTTGCAAGCATTGCCCAAAGTTATACGCGTTGTCGATAATTAATTGATTAGGTTGTTTATTTTATGTCGAGAGATGACCAATTTAGTGAAGTTCGTGTTTTATTACGGTCATGGGAATGTTCGAACAAATGACTTTGGAGCAGATCTGGGAGAGTTTATGTGTACATACGCTAGATTTGACCGCCTCAAACATGGAGTGTTAGTCAGTTGAAGGAATGCTTGACAGGATGTTTAGGCTATAACATCGAGACGACACGTCGCCGTGCAAGATTATGGACAAAGTCAAGAAAAAATATTTTCTGGACTTTAAGGCATGTAGATACAGACAGAGACTGGTTTAAGTGGTTAAAAGGCTGCGAAGATAGGCATGTAAACCCTCGCGCATTAGTGCTTCCTGTCCTGAAGGAGATCGATGGTGGACATGTTTCGCGCCATAGTGTTGATTCAAGTTACGGGATGTACTCTATGTCCATCTTTGGAGGCGGTGGTTATGAATCGAGCGGAAGCGGTGAGATAGGAGGAGGAGGAGGAGGCGGTGGTTATGAATCGGGCGGAAGCGGTCATGCCGGAGGTGGAGAAGACTATAGTGAGAGGCGATGCGACGAGGAAGATGGAGGCATGCGTAACATGATGGAAGAGGAGGATTACATGGATGGGAGAGTGGTGATTACGATGACCCGGATGATTCGATGGAGAAGGCAATGGTGGAGAGGACATGCCGATTCCTGCTTCATGGAATCAAAACATGTCAACCGGAATGACCGTTGATGATGGTCATGATTCTGCGTGGGAATATCACAGCAACAGAATTGCCCAGGGTGCCAGATATCAAGACAAGCAACATTTGCAAGATGCAGTCGTTGCTTGGGCAATGTCAACACACAGGGTTTTGAAAACAACCGTGTCCTCTAAGAAATACTTGACAATGGAATGCGTGGATATAAATTGTCCATGCAGGGTGCATGCCTATGTCCCTACGTATGACACAACTTGGTTGGTGGCGACTATGTGCGACACATGTAAGCTACACAATGTTCCTAAAGATCATCTTAACCTCTCCTCCACACTTCTAGCTCTACCGCTTTACACGGACTTAGTAGAGTGCAAAGCGATGTGAGACCAGATATCGTAAGAAAGTAAAGACCGGTTTAAGTACTCCATTTTGTATGGCAAGGCTTGGAGGGCAAAGCAAAGGGCTCTTGAGGAGGTTTGGTTCGTTTAGAGACGCCAGATGACTCCGTGGTCCGACAACTTCGAATCGCAGATAGAAACCTGTGCACCTATGTCGACATACAATATTATGTGATACCCGAGGATCCATCCGTGAAGGTGCTTCATCGAGTGTTCTTCTTTTTCAGTATGCATCCAAGCTTTCACTTATTGTCGTCCCAGGATATGTGTAGACGGTACTTTTCTAACTGGCAAGTACAAGGGTCGATCCTTACCGCCATTGGTCAAGACGGCAACAATCAGATTGTCCCACTCGCATTTGCTTTCGTGGGCGAAAACACCGAAAGTTGGACATGGTTCTTGAGCACTTCAATAGCGGTTGTGAAAGACAAGCCCAATGTGTGCATCATTCATGATAGGCATGCGTGTATACTCAATGTCGTAAAAAGCCGACACGGCCAGGGCGAAGAGCAAACACCTTGGCTTGACATGCAAAGCCGATGGTGCATGCGCCATTTGGGTGCTAATTTCTTCTCATTCGTAAACAAGAACCTCATGAATCTATTCAAAAATTGTGCAAGCGAACAAAGAATGGAAGCACGATTTCATGCGCATAAGCTCGATGAATTTACTCGAAACATGTGAGGGCAAGGAAAGCATAAAACGCGATCGTGGCACATCAAGCGGCGATGGCGCACATCAAGCTACCGGAGTGCGCTTTGTGGAGGAAGATCTGTCACCGAGAACCATGTCACCACTATCACTTCGCTACATCCCTATCGCATTGAGATCGCCAATGCAACTAGCTGACATGATTATCTGAGTTGGGGTTCTGCGGTTTTAGCGGCCACGCATCGAGGTATGTGCAGTGGTTGCCAACGAGGGCGCCAAGTCGCCTGCTTGGATGCCCACTATTGTTGCGACTTTGGTCCCTGGAGCGGTTTCCTATCGGCCGCCGGACGTTATGGTTGAGACGCCTTACCTACGGCTACTTTGGCGACCTGACCGGACTGTTGGATCCAGATCCGCACCACATTGACTTGCCTACTTTCGGTTCAGTTTGGACACATCGCCAGGTATGTGCAAAGTTACTTGTTACATTCATTATTTAGTTGACATAAACTATGCATGGAGCTAACAAATTATTATTCGCAGAGACGCTTTTCTCACGATCGGTGAGGGTTGCTACCCCGCGTCTGAAAGCAGTTGACGATCGCTAGCGAGTTCGGTGATGTGGGAGCCTACGGTAATGAAGCCGCTGCTAGATTCGAGAGGATGGGGACGCCGCACAAATGTCTTTACTATGCGCGTGGACGAGCCGATTGGCTCACAAAATCGAAGATCATCTTCGACATGCGTGCAGAGGAGATGAGCCTACATAGAGTAATGAGGCAGTTTGGTCTTCGCCATTGGTCGATCCTCGCCCCACGGAGGCGTCATACCTTGATCGTACACACGTATGTTTCATTTACATTACTTCCATATTAACATGATTTATTGACATGCCACGAACCACGGTAAATGTTAGGTTGTCGAGGAAGGGAAGTAGCAAGACCGCCACCGGGTTGGCTACAGGTTGGGGTGTACGTTCAAGAGTGGGACACACAGCTACGAGTCCGGGACTCGAACGACGCGTTTGACATGGAAGAGTTCAACAGTACTTGGATAGCTACATGAGCGCCACGACTATGCATCACGCAGCAATCTCACCCAGAGGAGATGCCGCGGCTACTTGGGATAGTTATCCGAGCCCGATCGCAGGCGGCAGACAACACGCGGTATGTTCTTCATCTAATGCACCTATTTATTACATAGTTTTCCATCTATATATGGCGAACCTTGTGGTGTCTCTTGCAGCACAATTGTTAGTCGATCTTGAGACGGAGAAGTCTGAGTCTGACGCCTCTTCGTCCGGACCCTACTTATTCACCGGCGGGACGGAGACTGGTGAGTCGCCTCGAGGAGAAGATACGGCGTATCTACGGGTTATCACGCACCGCCGCCCGGACATTGTTCACCACCGGCGCCACTGGCGTCCTCCGCGGCACTCGACGCCACCGCGCTGAAGCGGCCCCTCGCCCTGACGACAGCTCCACGTCCACGGCTTACACCACAGACGACTCAGACCTCCTCCCTGGACCGGTGGAGGTTCGACGTGGCATCGGCGATCTTCTTCATTTGTTGGCGGCGCAGCCACCTTTGCGATGGAGGTTCGTCGTGGCGACCAGCAGGGAGCCACCTTTGCACGATGGAGGTTTCGTGGCGGCACCAGCAGAGGAGCCTTGGGGTCACCCTCCCATGCCAAACTACGGGTTTCGCCCACGCCACAACCACGGTGGTATGTGTCTTACAAGATAAGCGTCGAGGCTCGATTCATGTCAAGTTCTTACATACTTTGTTTTTATGCGGAGCATTCGAATGCAGGTCTATGCGGCTATCGATCGTCGTGTCCGGATCCGCTGGACTGATCAGACGTTGATCATAGCACTCAGATTTCATGACGCAGAAAGCGATTGGTGAACATTTTTCAGACTCCTGCACCTGACCCCACACAGGAGACTCAGTACGATGAGCACGGGTCGGTGATTCCTCCCCGACAGGTTCGGTTGGACGACGCCTCCTAACCCACCACCCGAGCGTCGCGGCAGACGAAGTGACTTACCAAGTATAACGAGAGCATCATGGTTCGATACCAACGTATCCCAGTCGGCTGGTTTATCGCCTATCTCAACAGTTCTGGCTATGAAGAAAAGCCCAATGGACATATCTACGAGCCGGGGAGACGTCGGTCATAGTGGAGAGGTGAGGGAAATGCGAGAGCAAGAGGAGAGGAGGAAATGAGAGAGTAAGAGGAGGAAGAGATGAACTGTAAGGATACATCTCGTTGCCCGAATTTATAGAGGCACCGAAGCGAATAGGCGGGAAAAAAAGGCGGGAAGTAGGGGCGGGACAAATAGGGCGGGAAGTAGTGGCGGGAACAAAGGCGGAAATCTTGGCGGGAAAAATCGCGATGGCGGAAAAATCTATGAAGGATTGGCGAAAAACAATGCGGAAGGTTAGGGCTGCATTGATCATGCAGGATTTTGTCAGGGGCATGACGATTAGGCAATCGGTCTAGGTCTGGCCGATTGCACTAATCGGCTGGGCTGACCGATCGAGCTAATCGGCTTGCTCTGGCCGATCAGCAAGTGTATGTGGGGCATGGTGCCACATGCGGCCGTGGCTGCCGATTGGCCCAGTCGGCTTGCCCCTGGCCGACAAAGCGCTAGATCTGGAATTTCGAAAAAACGCATAATAGAACTCAAATTAAATAATTAATTCGTATTATTTAAAAAAGAATCGCAAAACTCAATACAGTAGAGCGTCAGTTGTTGGAAACACAACACTATGATTAATTCATCATCACATATGTGCATATGCAGTCATGGTATAATTCATGCACGGAATAACACTGAAATATGAATCGAGATCGGTTTGATACAACAAGTAACCAGTATAATACAAATTACTTCAGAAAAGCAATTCTGTATAATATATAACCAATGCTCTGGTAAATCAAAGTGCTCCCTCTGTCCCAAAATTAGATGTCGCAGATTTGTCTAGACACTAATTCGAGACGGAGGGAGTACAACATTTAAAATAATGTTGTAGTGCACAAAAGTGAAGGTTGAATCAGTACTCTTAACGCTCCCCAGACATTACTTTTGGAAAATTTGAGTAACTGTGCGAAGGTGATCCTGTGTCAATCCCTATCTCCGCAATATGAAGTGATTCAAGATTGGAAAAACACTTCCCTTATTAAAGTACACACTGCACAGGCTACATGCAGTGAAGCAAAACAAAGAACTAATGAGCAAACATACCTGATGAGCTGCTATTTACACAAGTTGCCTTATAACTTCCAGAGTAGGGCATACACGATTAATCTGCCAGGTAACTATTGGCAATATATCGTCCGGTCTATCTGAGGAGGTATAGGTTTTATCTCAGTTCCAAGCTCCTGCTCAATCCGATACCTGGGCCCAGAAAAAACATTTTGCCATGACAGGAAAAGGGGTGATAGGAAAAAGCTATAGCAGTCTCGCAAAAAGTTGCATACAAGTTAAACCGATCCTCATACGTGATCAGATTCACAGCCAGGCCAAGGTGGCCAAATCTCCCAGATCTACCAACCTGCAAGTGAAAAATACATTTTCAATGCAATTGCAAACACAAAACAAGTGGGATAACACACCACCATGAAAATTTTCCATAAAAATTCACCATGGTGAAAGCACAGCAGTATAACATGCTAGTAAGGATAGAACATTACACTCCTGAACTCCTGATACCCAAGGTGCATTCATTTTCCATGTCTACTAAAATGAACCGCAAACTATATGCATCATTAAAATAGAACAACTGATAGTCTGAACACCAGAATCTAAATGTATACCCTGTGGAGATAGGTTTCCGCATTCTTGGGAAAATCAAAATTGATAACAACATTAACCGCTTGGATATCTATTCCCCTTGTAAAAAGATCTGGAAAAGAAAACACATAAGGTTAGAACCAGGAGACCAAATGACCCATTCAGGTCGACAGAAAAATGTCAATAAACTAATACACTGTAATCACAATCAATGATTAATAAATGAAAATGCAAAGAGCAGTGCTCCTTTAATGTTTTTCTAAAAGCTTGAATATTATTGATTCAAAAATGATATGCTATTACACCAGTGAAGCCAAACAGGCTATATCTCTAAAGCAAGAAGCAACAGAAAAGTCAGATACTAAATACATGTGCTGGCTTTTACACCAACTGGGCTCCAAGCAGAAAAACATTTTATACACCTATTCTTTCTTCACTGTAGAATCTGCTATCGTATATGGACCACAAGCAAGCAAGTCGTGAAAAGTCTGAACACTTTATCGCATCAAGACAATAAATAAATCCTACAGTACAGAAATGTATAGATTCCAGAGTACTGAAGAAAATTAAATAGCTGCCATTCAGTCAAAAAAGAAAGGCAACACCTACAAAGATAAAAAGGTATAGTTCCATACCTGTACACACAAGGTTCCTGCACGCGCCATTACGGAAATCATGGAATACTCTATTACGATGATCTTGCAGCATTTTGGCATGGATGTAAAAGCAAGAGTAACCCAGCTCTGTGATCTTCTTCGCCAGTAGTTCAACACGATTTACAGAGTTACAGAATATTATTGATTGATTAATTTGCAGCTGTATAAAAAAAGAATTGGAAATATTAGTCACAGTTTTTATCAGACTCACAAAACGTGGCTAAACATGTAGGTATCAACTGAAAGAGTGCATGGAAAAACCTTCGAAAAAAGAGTGTTCAGACAATGGACTTTCTGCCTTTCTTCAACAAAAGCATAGAACTGGGTAATTCCCTTCAATGTAAGTTCGTCCATAAGGTTAATAACATAGGGTTTAGGAAGATATTTGTCCTTGAAAGCCTTGACAGTCACAGGGAATGTTGCAGAGAACATTAGAATCTGTCGATTCAATGGAAGGTATCGAATTAACTGCTCTACGGAAGGTTGGAACTCGGGAGAAAGAAGCTTGTCTGCCTACAAGAGAAAACGATCTTGCTTATAAGAACATGTTCTTATTTATGGACAAACCTACATCCTTAAATTAACCTCCTAAAGTTGTCCTTTAATTGACATATATAATAATAGTATAGAATGGGCTTAAATATACTCACAGCTGATCATATTTTTCCATTTCTAATTATCTGCGCTTCATAAGAGTGTTTACACAAGGAACTATATTTGAGTAGCTTTTGATTACACTACTCAAGTTGGTCTGCATTTGATCATAATCCCCAGTGAATTTCTTTTGTCCAACATAAAAATGACTCGCTAGGCCCTCCCGTTCTAAGGGATTGGAATTTATCCTTATGCCCCTTGGGAAATCGCTTAGGCCCTTCTCGAGCACTGCTCGGCCAGCAATCCCTCCACAGCAGGCAGCAACCCCACATGGTGAGTAACTAACCACCACTGGCTCTGGTGTGCACAACCCTCCATTTCTCTCTTGTTCACTTGCCCGAGATAGAACCATGCACTAGTACAGATCTAGAGGCTGTGATCCAGACTTGCTGTTATAAACCTCGATTCGATGACAAGGAACATGCCACAAAGGACACGGATGGCAGGTCATGTCATCAGACTTCGTCAAGCGTCGCGAGGTGTCAAGAGCATGCACCATCGCTCGGATTCCATCGAGGCCACAGCATTCCCCTGTGTCAAAGTCAGTGCCACACCTCTCTGCCTCCTTGGCTCCGTGCTATACTATGGCTTGGTGCTAGAAATTCACGAAGACGCCTCCTTCCTTGATCTAACATCGTCCTTGATCAAACAACAGAGAAAGAGATTTAAATAGTTGCGGCAGAGGTAGGGTGGCAGAAACGACCTGGGAGAGCTCTCGACAGAGCAAATTCTCTCGGGGGAGCTCCCTGACGTTTTTCAGCAGTATCTAGCAAGGAGCACAGCTAAACAGGGCAAAATCATATTTTCATATGCTCTTAGGATGGATAAGTAAATTGATTTTGTAAGAATCCCCTGTAGGGCATGTAGGACAAATCATCAAGTGGACAACCGACTTCAGGGCATGATCAAATGCAGGCCAGGTTTATGCATATTATCAAAGGCTTCTCAACTTCAAGACATATCATCGATTTTCCCCATGTAAAAAGGAAATTTCTTAATCCAGTTAGTTTTGGAATGGGGAAGTGATAATCTGCCCCATGGACGAGCAGGAGAAATGATAATTTGTCGATGACCGAGCAACAGATCTGCTAGTAATACATTTCTGTTTCATTTTCCTTCTGTAAAATATAGGGTTTTGTAAAATAGATATAAAAGAAATAATGGCAGAATGCCATACCAAAAGAAGTCCTTTAGAAAAGATCTAGTGTGTACTTTAAAACACCAAGCAATGACAAACTGCAACAAGTCTCAAAATACCTCATCCATAATAAGCATTGAACAGTCCTTCAGAATGCAAATGCCTTTCTTTGTAAGGTCCAAAACACGACCAGGTGTCCCAACAAGTAAATGAACAGGTTGATAAAGACGGACAATATCATCCTTTAGGCTTGTTCCTCCAGTAGTGACCATGACTTGAATCTTCAGGTGTTTCCCAAGTTCTTTGCAGACTTGTGATGTTTGTAACGCCAGTTCCCTTGTGGGGACCAATATAACAACTGAACATAAGATACAATAGGTTAGAGTTGTATGGTCACATAAAAATGATTACGTTTTATCGTTGTATAATTTAGGGAGTTCCCTGTAAGGAAACACAGGTACTGGTCCAGAAGAAACCTTGAATAGCATTTTTCTCTTGATTAATCTTTTCTAGCGCCGGTATACAAAATGCGGCAGTCTTGCCAGTTCCATTTTTTGCTCTTGCAAGAATGTCACTGCCGGTTAATGCAATAGGAATGCTTCCTTCTTGGATAGGAGAAGGTCTTTCAAATCCTTTCTCATATATGCCCATAAGAAGTTCACGCTTCAGAAAATAGTCTTCAAATTCATTTCCCTTAGTTGCAGTGACATCCTAGCGGAGAGAAAAGTGAAACAGAAGACACAAGGTTAGTAGGCAAATGAGAAACATAAGCAACAAACACAATGATACGACAGCAAGATAAACTAAACTAGTCATTTAACTCAATTACGAGTTGAACATTCTGAAAGGGAACTTAATTTTGCCACATGCATTGTGCTGTTCTGTGGATATTGAGGGCATCAAACCATATCGTGAACTCAAATGCCACATGGGAGATTCAAATCTACAGAAGGATTTAGTGAATAACAAATAAGTATGATGATTTTCATTCGTGTGCCGAACTGGAATATAGAACTTAGAAGTGAAAAAGGTAGGACTACCTTGTTCTAAATCAAGTGCGCCATCAGCATCATGTGTTTTCCTTCGATGAGCAATAACGAATTTTTTTCTAATACTGAAATCTGACTGCAATGAGCATCAAAAACTATTATCGAAACCTAGTTCTCTTCCAATAACCAGTATGTTAAAAAGACCTTGTAAGGCAAGACATCAATAGCTCATTCAAATATATTGCATTGTGTGCCAAATCTTTACGAGTGAGAGCTTGTCTTGCACTGAAAAGACAAAAGGAAATACTAATATTACCTCTGTCTGATAGCGTGTGTCTGGAGGTGGAAGCTTCAATTGGGCCTTCCAGTCCTGCGAACTACAGAAGGATATACTTAATCCCTTAGTACCATTTTCCAGGATATAACATCTACGTTAGAAGAATAGGAAACATTGGTTCTTTTCTACTTAAAGGATCTTCGTGGACAACTCTGTTAGCAACTTTCAGAAAAATTACATCCAGGATATTCGTTTCAACAGACCATTTTATAGGCCTTTCCAACCACTAAATCGCAAAATGCAGCATCCAACCTCAAGCTGTAGCATCGATTAAGAAACTAACTGGACGCATTAATCATCTGTGCGGCCATTATCATGGACCACAAAATACCCATTTCTACCCCGAGCATCGTAAGCACTTACAAGCACAGTTCACTCAATGCAGTAGCCCTACCACATATTCACTAAACAACATCCACAGCTACATATAGTATACAAAATATGACAAGAGCATGTTCTGTTAGCTGCACAAGAACAGCCAATTATACAAAACTATTTTCTGAGACAGATTCTGCGCTATTTTCCCCGGAAGTTGTTATAATTGGAATTTAGATCAACACAGAATTCCCAGGGGCACGAGAGGATACGCACTATACACATAATTCATGATTAACCAGCCTATCTAGCCCTCAATAATCCATATCAAATTGATATGCTCGTCCCTGGCACCTACACAGTATACAACTCTCCAAGTTCACGAATCACATAAATACATGAGTGTCTTGAACCAATACCAAACAGGAGGCGAGCAATTCCGCGCCTCTCTTACCTCAAATCGACGTCATCGGCAGCAGGCGGCGCGTGGTGCTCGCTGGCTCTGGCGGCGCCCGCGGCTTTGCCAGCGATCTGATTCTGCCCAAGCCACTGCTGATGCTGAAGCTGCTGTTTGTGGTGCTGCGATTGCCGCTGCATGTACCGCTCCTGGTGTCCCTGCGCCTGCTGCGGCGGCGGCGGCTGCTGCTGCATCGGTGGCGGGCCACGGCCGTAGTAGTTAGGGTTCTCGCCGCGGCCATTGCCGGTGCCGGGAGGGGGAGGGAACCTCGCCCGCTGATCCATCGCCCAAGTAGCGTCGAATCTTCTACATAATCGAATAGGAACGGTGGCCGGACGCTATGATTTGGAGGCGTTGGTCCCCTGAGAGAGGGGAATTTGGGGGCCATTTCTCAAATACTCGTTAAAGCATTTTCTAGCAGACCGTGAAAATCGGCCGTTAAAAACATGTATTCAGGATATCAAAACGATTTATTTTATGATGCGAAACACATCTGAATAGAACAAACCCCGTAAGGCATCTTCACCGGGCCGACCCGACCAGCCTGGATACCGTCTGGACGCGTCCGCGCGGACATGTGGAACGTGCGCGGCCTTCCAGTGGTCCGATCTATCCGGACCGACGCGTCCGATTCGATCCATTTGTACACCTAATTTGAACAATGGTTGTGTCGGCCGGACAGCACGCGCGGCCTCCCATGTCCGACCATCACCTTTTGGCGGTCCCTCCCGCCAGTAGCACACAGACCACTTCACTTCTCCCTCCAAAAACCTTTTCCCAAATTTCCACTGGCGGGAAAGGCGATGGATTCCGCCACCATGGTCAATGTTGCACCCTCCGGCGTTCCGCCGCCAAGAAGCGCCGTGGCAAGAAACTGCCAAGGACGGCAAGGCGGAGCGGAAAATCGGAGAAGCGCTGGCCGACAGGTTGTGGCGCGAGCTCGACTCGCCGCAGCCAAGCTCGACAAGGAGCACCGGAAGGAGAACGAGCGCTTCCTCGCCGCGCAGAACAGGGCCAACCACAATGAGCTGGCAGTAGATGCCGCCAAGAACGCCGTGAACATGATAAAACAGGAGGCCCTGACCGTCGCTTTCGATGGAACCGTGGCCTTCGGTGGCGGCAACAATGCTATTCCCGGCATGTCTATGGCCGACACGTCCTCTAACAGCTCCGTCACTTCCACGCCTTGCGGCCAGCCCAGAACGCCAGGCCCGCACACACCTTCACTTGGAGGCCACACTAGGATCGCCACCTCGCTCTTCTGGTCTGTCCATCCCCGCACGGCGTCGTCGGAGGCGGGAGAGCCCGCCATCGACCTCAACCGCACTCCAACGACTGCGGACACAACCCCGGAGGCGTCGAAGAAGCAGCGGTCCATCTCCATCGCGGACATGCCGATGCCAGTCAACCTATTCGGCGAAATGCCCGACACACCGCCGACCACCGACGACATGGTATGGTCGCAACATTTCTTTGCCTTTGCCAACATACTGCTCCCGCATCTTTATCATGGTCAAATTGGGTGTAGGATTTCGTGGACAACGATGCCGAGAACGCCGTGCACGACATGATCAATGAGGGTGGCGACGGCTATGGCGAGGACGTAGAGACCCAGCAAGATGCCTAACACATTGCGGACGAGTCATTGTTTGGAAACAATGGCGCTTCCATGGGCAAGGGGGTCACGGCCGCATCGCTGGCCGCTTCACTTGCGGCGTCACTTGTCGACAGCAAAAAGTTGAGCCAACGAACCTCGAGCTACACCACCGACGAGGACAAGATCCTATGCAAGACATAGATGGAGATTTCGCAAGATCCACTATGCGGCGCCGAGCAAAAGGGCTTTACCTACTAGAAAAAGGTGGGCATGTTCTTCCATGAGCATAGGAAATTCAGGAAGGACGCCTTCTATAGCGATCGAAATGATCTCTCTCTCCAAGCGATGGGGCACCATCCATGCCGAGTGTAACAAGTTCTAAGGCTCCTACGAGATGGTGACGAAAAGGAAAATAAGCGGTATGATGTCGGTTGACATGGTAAAACCTCTTCCTCTCCTTGTCGATGTCTTGTATATGCATTGAGCCATTGTTGGCATCCATACGTGTAGGTCATGAAAGCAATGGAGCACTTCAAGAAGGTGAATGACAACAAAGCCTTCATGTTGTCCCATTGTTGGGTGTTGATCAAGGACTGTAAAAATGGGAGAATAGCTGACGAGGGATAACCTCGGCAATGTCCATGGTGATGGACTTAGGGTTTCGCGAAAAAGAGAACGCTGGAGATTTCGTCGGATGTCAAGAAAAACGATGAAGACAAAGTCGCCTGAATATTGAGGAAACACACTATTACAAGTTGTTCTCTAGATTTCGGTATCCTCACTTCGACTTCTCCCGTCCTATATATAATATGTATGCGGATAGGTTTCATACACGCGTAATTACAATACCAACACAATATCGATTCATAGTTTCTTTCCTAATACAATCAAAGTCTTTGTCGGTTGCTTCCTTGGATTGTTATCTGGAATTTTCATGGGCCGTAGGCTTTTACCCAATGTAGGGTAACAAATAATGAGCATCTGAGTAATCGTATCCATGTCAATAGCCCCCGAGACTCTGCATGAACCACAGTTTCAGGTTGAGTCTCCAAGTTTCTTTTTCTTTTCTCTTTATCAGTTTTGTATTTTATAGGGATTTGGTACAACAAGTCTGATGCTTCTGACGGATCAGAAATCAGTTAATTGCTCCTAGGAAAAAACAAGGTTAACCTACATCAAATTCAAGTCCCCAGGCTCGAATCCGGATTTTGTAACTGGCGTAATTCAGTTCGAGTCGTTGAGGTCTTACTGAATACTGAATTCCAGTTTTTTATTTTTATCGGGTACCCAACGCGTCCGTCGGGATTTTTCGCCGTATCGTTGATACAGATTTTTTTACTGGCAGAGCGCATTCTTGTGCGATTACCAGGCCACACTGGATGAATCCTGGGGTCTTATCTTCATGTTTTTGAACACGACATTCAGATTTTTGTCGCGTCTGAGCGTGATCCGAGGTTTTTTTGGATTTAATGGCGGTTGGCCTGCTGGACCGCCAAACTTTCTGATTATATCAGATAGTTTATTTATTTTATACAATCTCCCGATGGGAGTAACACCTTTTTGAGGATACACTAGTGTAAAACTCAAAAAGTTTTTTGCAATTATCAATATACTTCATACACAACTGAATTTCTATCGGGTGCGTGCTAGCGCTCCTGATGGGAGTAGCCCCCGAGGCTATGTTCGGATGCCTGTATCTGGACATAGGCTCATAGTCGTTGTTAGCTTGATGGAAAGCATTTGATCTTTTGAATATCAAGGTACAAATAACTTATCTCTTTATATATAGGTCAAAAATCGACGATACATTATTCTTTTGAGCAGATGGTTGTTAGCCTTTATCCTGGACATCTTGGCTTAATAAGCCGAACTGTAACTCTTTGCACATAATCTTATGCATAAAAACGCCGTAGTTGTGCTACGTTTCATGGATTTGAGTAATTTACTCATGTCTTCTTGTCTTGTAGTCGATATGCTCCTTCGGAAATAACTTCTGTGACGATGTATGGTCATTTCCATGGCGATTCTAACTTCTTGTGACCATCTTGCTTGATGCGAAGAACTAGGTCCCCTACTGCGAAGGATCTAGGCCGTAATCTGTTGGGCTATACAGAGATAAACAAAACTTTTTTCCTACGCGGTGATCCCAAGATCTAGCTCAAGTAGAAGGCCATGAGGATTACCACTAGACGCGCAGTTGCGGAATCGATGAAGCACGTTGCTTAATGCAGTGCAGTCCTCACGATCCATTCCGGATCCACGATCGTCGAAGTGCTGAACGTACAACACCTCCGCCAGTATCCACACGTACGAGGAGGAGCGCCGACGGTAGACTGCTAGGTCCGGTACGGCGACGACAGGACGGACTGGGGCTAGGGTTTCCAACACATGGAGTGACCTAACCGTGTGCTCTAAGCACCTGTGCCCCAGCTTATATTGGGAGTGAAAGTGGGTTCCACTGACTTGTGTCCCATTCACTAAAAAGGCCTATATTAGTCACTACAAGTCCAACTTGCTGACTAAGTCCATGTCTCTATTTGGGTCCAACCCAAATAGATTTCCTGTTTGGGTCTAACCCAAACTTGCTCCCGCTCTTAAGTGTGTGATCCGACAGGCTCATGGTAACTCGGACACGATCCGAGTCTCACTCATGACCGATCAGTCGGTAGTGGCTCCTAGTAGAACGTGTCGACTCCCAAGTACCAAAGAGTCATGACGACTTACCTTCCAATGCGACTTTCGTCTAAGTCCCTTTTGCCTCACGATATACCTTGTCAGACTATAGGCGAATAATCGCCTCCCTTAAATAGTCCGACTCTCTTTCTTGATCCGAGATAAGTGATTCATTCGACTAACTCTTAGTCGATCGCCTCGGTTAACACCTAACCGAGTCGTGCATGGTCATGCTTTCCGAATCATATCTTCTGAGAGGGCCCAGAGAATATCTCTCCAGACGGAGGGGCAAAATCCCATATTGGTTATTCACATCACGCAGCTTGATTCTCAGTCGACCCAAACTCCGCCTTTATAACTGCCCAGTGATGGAACAGCGTTTGACAGAACCTAAGTCGGTGATCCTCAACTCGGATTGTGCAATAACCTTAGGTCTAAGGATTACATTTATTGAGACATACAAATGACGACTTGTTCGTTGCATCTCAATATGGGTCATTTCGACTCGCTAAACTCTTTAGCCGAATCCGTGTAAGTCGGAATAGCATCTCCATGCCCATGACAAGTGGAATCGAGTCATCTGCCAACTTTCACATTGGTCTAAGTTGTGTGTCCAACACAACCTCGATGACCAAGGACAATTAGTATGAACAACATGAATATATAGTTCCACAATCAAATCACATATAAAATGATATATATCAGTAGTTCATACATGGACAATAACTTTATGAATACATTGGGAATAACATCATGTATGACTGCCTCTAGGGCATATTCCCAACAGTCTCCCACTTGCACTAGAGTCAATCATCTAACATCATATGTCTAAGCATCTAATGCCCATAGCTCTCAGGTGCGCCTCATGCTTCGGCTATGGAAGTGGCTTTGCCAACGGATCCGCAATGTTTGCATCCATGTGTACCTTACATAACTTGATATCACCTTGATTCACGAACTGGCGAATAAGGTGGTACCGCATGAGTATATGTTTGTTCTTCTGGTGTTGTCTAGGTTCCTTGGCTTGTGCAATAGCACCATTGTTGTCACAATACACGTCTAATGGATTGGACGAGCCCTGAACCACACCAAGGTCCATGAGGAAATTCCTCATCCAAACGGCTTATTTTGCCGCCTCCGAGGCAGCAATATACTCAGCCTCTATTGTAGACGCAGACATCGTCTCTTGCTTGGAACTCTTCCAGCTCATAGCCCCTCCGTTTATAACAAACACATATCCGGATTGCGAACGAGAATCATCCGAGTCAGTGAGACAACTCGCATCCGTGTAACCCCTTACACTGAGTACATCCTCACCTCCATAAACCAGGAACATATCATTAGTCCTTCTCAAGTACTTGAGGATATTTTTTTGCTTCAAAGGATTTCTCGAGTCGCCTGGTACTACTCACAACACTTAGAGCATAGGAAACATCTGGCCTAGTACAAATCATAGTGTACATGATGGATCCGACTGCAGAAGCATACGGAATCGCACTCATCCGACTTTGCTCATCAGTTGTCGAAGGACACTGAGTCTTGCTAAGTTTTACGCCATGGGACATCTGTAAGAACCCCTTCTTAGAAAATTCCATGTTGAACTTGTTCAACACTTTGTCCAAATATGTACTCTGACTCAATCCAATGAGCTGCCTTGATCTATCTCTATAGATCTGGATTCCTAGTATGTAAGTCGCATCACCTAAGTCTTTCATCGAAAAACTCTTTTCTAATGATTCCTTAGTCTCTTGCAACATCTAGATATCATTTCCAATCAGTAATATGTCATCCACATATAAGATCAGAAAGTTTACTTTTCTCCCACTAAACTTCTTTAATAAACAAGAATCATGATCACTCTTGATGAAGCCAAACAATTTGACTACTTCATCAAAGCGAATATTCCAACTCCGAGATGCTTGCTTCAACCCATAAATGGATTTTTGAAGCTTGCATATCTTGTCAGCATTAGCCGGATCGAAAAAACCTCAGGCTGTATCATATACACGTCCTCGGTTAAATTTCCATTAAGGAAAGTCGTCTTGACATCCATCTGCCATATCTCATAGTCGAAATAGGCTCCTATAGCTAACATGATCCGAACTGACTTAAGCATCGCCACGGGAGAGAAAGTCTCATCATAGTCAACTCCTTGAACTTGTCGGAACCCCTTCACGACAAGCCGTGCTTTATAGACAGAAACATTTCCATCCATATCAGTTTTCTTCTTAAAGACCCATTTGCACTCGACGGGTCTTGCACCGTCTGGTAGATCAACCAAGTTCCAAACTTGATTTTCATCCATGGAATTTAACTCGGATCTCATGGCTCCAAGCCATGACTCAGAATCAGAACCCACCATCGCTTCCGAATAAGTTGTCGGCTCATCACTATCCAACAGTAACACATCACGAACACTTCGCAATCTAGCCGATCTTCGCAGTGTCGGTGCAGTTGCCGGCTCAGGTACCACGACCGGCTCAACCTCTAAGGCTTTTGTCGACTCGCTGTTGGCCGGTATCTCTCGAATTTCTTTGATCTGCACCATGCTCCCACTTACTCCCCGATTGAGAAACTCTTTCTCAAGGAAGACACCGTTTCGAGCGACAAACACGGGCGAGAGATTCTTGCATAGCCCTGTCTAATCCATCTAGCTAGTTGTTCTCCCTCAAGTTGAATTGGATCTTCTCCGATGTGGGTGCTTCCATCTTGCCTCTGATATCTGCAACTATTAGCCACTGTAGGTCTCCTCCTACGTGATCGTTGAGTTGTGCCCCGAAGAACTCCGGGTGCGAGCACTCAAGATACTCTGCAAGTGCATCTAGATCCCTCTCAAAGATCAGGTGGCCTCCGTTGCCCAGCTGGTAGAATTTGCTATACTTGACCTCCATCTATAAGAATTTAGGATGAGCAAGTTAGTGGGGTGATCAAGTGTGTCAAATTTTATGTAGGATTGCAAGAATTTTTGAGGAACATTAATTTTTTTGAAAGAATCTCAAGGATAAGAGTGGGAATAGGTTTTCATAAATACTCACTTCTTTTGTTTTGAAACTAAGTTTTTGTTCTGACGTCCATTCTAACTAGGGTCTCCTATGGTCAGGATGGCTCTGATACCAACTTGTCAACACTCGGATTTTTAATCCTAGATGCATGTTATGCCATACATCACAATCCCAGGATTACCATTTTTGCGAGACATAACAGAATTGGTACCATAGTACATCATCCATTACAAACCATAATAAAGGTCTTACAAATAAAGGATCTCATGATCCAGTCTTAATACAATCAAAGCAGCGGAAAGTAAACGTAGTAGGGGCTCCATCTTCGGAGTCACACGCAATGCTGACGATGGGAGGTGATCCTAGTTGTCATAGACCTCCTGCTGTCCATCTTCCTGGTAGTCCTCCTCATAGTATGGCCACAAGAATAGCCAGGGACAAAGCCATGAGTACTCTTTAAGTACTCGCAAACTATCACTAACAAGTAAGGTAGTTCTAGTAGCAATCTTAAGCTCTAGGTTTATTTGCAAAAAGCCAGGTTTATTTCATAAGGAGTTCAAAAGTAAAGAACCTAATGTAATCACTTAAGTGGGAACCTAGTTTTCATGTCCACAACCCTGTTGTGGTCAAGTCAAAGTCATAGTTCAATTCACAAGTCATTTTTGAAAACATCTGACAACGGAACAGTATGGCTACTCCAACTGTCCATAACCGCGGACGCGGCTATTCAAATAGTTTGACACTCTGCAGAACTGGTACACTTTCACCACAAAACTCAATACATCCGTTAGGAATAACCCTGAACCATCATACTTAGTATGCGGATAATCAATCATAACCTTTCAATTACACACTCTAGTATAGGCACCTCCCCTATGAGCTTGGCCTCCCAGCCATGGCCATCTGCCATCCTGGGCACTGCATAGGTGGAAATTCACACTTAAGAGGTAGCCTCAGCTCAACCTCTTTCCGCGAGGGAACCCATACTAAGGCATATAAACTTCTAGTTAAGCCCTACCTAATTCAGGTATTGTGGTTGTACGGTAAAATTGGAATGGTATCGCATCCGAACCCAACCATTAGTTTTTATCAAAACCAAGGCTCATGCCTCAGGAAGTTTCATCATCAAATCATTTTGTGTTCATCACACATGTCAAAACATTTCAATAGAATGAACCATCATTCCAAGGTTTTCATAACCATTTTCTCCAAGTATTCCCATCTAAGTGATCAGTAGTAGTTTAGCACTAGCAACTAGCAATGATGGTGTTACTAAGAAGGGGTGCTAATCAAGTGTAAATATCCAACTCTAGTTTTTATGTTTTCTAATGGCATCTAAGTATAACTACTTAGCCTAGTTTTATACTCTTTATGGTATCTATCCTATTTTTCCAATACTCACAATTCACTAACTAAAGGGAAAGAACTTTGGTAAAAGTAAAAGAGTAAAGCTTGCAAGTAAAACTTGGGATTGGTATAATCAAAGTTGTATAACTAAAGCCTGCCTCATGCATCGGGCAAAGTTCCATCCTTCAGGAATTGAAATATGGGCAGTGCCCAAGCTGGTATAGCTCGCACCGGAAACATCTCCTCATCAATTTCCATTTGATCCACCGGCATAACCTCGGCCGGATCACGTTGTACAGTCCCCGGGTTCTACGTAGCAGTCCCCGGGTTTCCTGAACCACTTCCCACGTCAATGTCCATGGGTACAGCTCCGAATTCCGGATCTGTCGGGATGTAGATTGAGTCGGTTTCTGGGGACGGTTTGATAGATGGTTTCTGAGGTGCTCTAGTGCTACACCCGGTGGAATCGCTTGTCGGGTTGATCCGAGCTTCGACAATACGTCGGCAGCCTCGTTTTCCAGCCGGGGTACATGATGAAACTCGCATCCCTCAAAATACCCTGATATTTTTTGCACATGAAATCTATATAATGCCATGTTTGTGTCCAAAGCATCCCATTGCCCCGAGACTTGCTGAACTACCAAATCCGAGTCGCCAAAGCATTGGATCCGACATATTCCAATTTATTTTGCCACTTTGAGCCCATGCACAAGTGCCTCATATTCGGCGACATTGTTTGATGCTACGAAATGGATCTGCAACACATACTTCAACTGGTCATTCTTTGGCGAGGTAAGTACAACTTCGGCGCCTAACCTGGTTTTTGTTTTTGATCCATCAAACTGCATTCTCCAGTAGTTTGGATCTGGTAACGTGGCTCATATTGCATCTCGGCCCAATCTACGAAAAAGTCGGCCACAGCCTGAGACTTGATCGCATCTCTCCTGTCATATTGTGGAGCATATGGGGCTAGCTCAATTGCCCATTTTGCAATCCAGCCACTTGCATCCTTGTTGCTCATTATCTCAGATATGGGGGCTTCACATATCACTTTTATTGGGTGTTCTTCAAAGTAGTGTTTTAGCTTCTTTGCTGCCATATACACACCATACACCATTTTCTGATAGTGAGGATAGTTTTGCTTTGATGCGGATAATACCTCGCTCAGGTAATAGACTGGCCTTTGCACTGACTTACCCTCCTCGTCGCGCTCTACCACAATCACTGCACTTACAACTTGGTTGGTTGCGGCTATATAGAGCAACATTGGCTCCTTTGATAGTGGAGAGGCTAACACAGGTGCAGTGTCTAACATTTTCTTTAACTGGGTGAAGGCTTCATTGGCCTGCGGCATCCAAAAGAACTTGTTCGACTTTTTAATTAGTTGATAGAGAGGCAATGCCTTTTCTCCCATCCGACATACAAACTGACTTAAAGATGTCAGACAACCAGTGAACTTCTGGACATCGTTAAGACACTTCGGCAGTTCCATTCGCTCTATGGCCCGGATTTTAGTTGGGTTAACCTCGATACCTCAGTTGGATACAAGAAATCCGAGTATTTTTTCAGCCGGGACACCGAAGGTACATTTCTCCAGATTAAGCTTCATTCGGAACCTTCTTAGGTTCCCGAACGTTTGTCTGATATCATCAAGGAGCGTTTTGCTTTCCTTGGTTTTTATAACCACATCATCCACATATACCTGCACATTTTGACCAATTTGGTCATGTAAACATTTTTGCATACATCTTTGGTACGTTGCCCCTGCATTACGTAAACCAAAAGGCATGATGCGATAGCAATAAGCCCCATACGGGGTGATAAACGCAGTCTTTATTTGATCACTTAGGTTCAGAGGTATATGGTGGAAACCAGAATATGCATCTATGAATGACAACAGTTCACACCCGGCAGTAGAATCTATGACTTGATCTATCCTTGGCAGTGGGAATGGATCTTTTGGGCACGCCTTATTCAGGTTCGTGTAATCGATGCACATACGCCAAACCACTGCCACATTCAGATCATCTTTCTTCTTTTCCACCAGCACCGGATTAGATAGCCAATACGGGTAAAGCACTTCCATGATAAACCCAGCTGCTAGGAGCCGAGCTATCTCATCTCCAATGACTTTTCTCCTATCTTCGGCGAAGCGGCGGAGAGGTTGCTTCACCGGCTTTGCTCCGGGTCTCACATTCAAAGAGTGCTGGGCCAACTCCCTCGGAACACCTTGCAAGTCCTGTGTGGACCAAGCAAAAATATCCCGATTCTCACGGAGGAAGTCGACGAGCTCGCTTTCCTATTTGTCATTTAACCCGGCACCAATTGTTATGGTGTGCTCTGGGAACAGATCATCAACAGGCACTTTCTTGAAATCCTTTGTTGCTTGAATGAGACACGTCCATGCGGGTTACTCAGCGCCGGCATATACTGCTGCGCGGATTGAGCCAATGCCGCCACCTCCTGGATCTTTCTCTTTTCTTGTGCGATCACGAGTGACTCGGCCAGGTTAGACTCGGCTGACACACACTCAATGGAACGTCAGAAATCTCCTGCTATGGTAATTACTCCATTTGGCCCAGGCAGCTTCATCTTCAAGTAACTGATGTGAGTACTTGCCATGAATTTGTTCAGGGCTGGCCTGCTGAGTAACGCGTGATATGCGCTTTCTAAATTGACAACCTCGAATTCCAAATTCTCAGTTCGGCAGTTATCTCTCGTGCCGAACAATACGTCAACCCGGACCTTGCCAATGGGTTCACAGGAAATGCCTGACACAATGCCATGGAAAGTTGTCCTTGTATCTTGGAGCATGTTCTCTGAGATACCCAACTTGCGCATTGTATCCACGTACATGATATTGATGCTGCTGCCATTGTCAATCAGCACCTTCGAGAACCTCACATTGTGTTGGGCCCAATGAATGTTGGGTCCAAGAGCAGCGCATACGAACCAGGACTTGGCATAAGATTGGGATGATCTTTGATGCTCCAGGTAATTTCCTGATCCGACCAAGGCATATACCTCGTCACCGCTGGCATAACTGCATTCACCTCCATATGTCGGCGCTGCAAGCTCTTTCTATCCATTTCTTCCGTGGTAGACACACAGTAACTCTAGTGATGTTCTCTGTAATCATTTCTCCCCTCATTGCCGAGGTACCTTTGATCTTGCTGATGCTGATTTTCCACCTGATGCACTGCATCCCTTCTCTCATGATTCTCATACCTCGACGGAGGTGGTGGCAACATTAACTGTTGCGTGTTCACTCCGGAGAGTAATTGCTGTCGGGGTAACTCCTACCAAGGTTGATCATTCCGAGGTGCCTGAGCATTCCCCGAACCACTTTGTTCTATCTTCCTCATCCTCTCACATTGCCGTGTTGTATGACCCGCTAGGTTACTCGGATTTGGTCAAGGAGTTCAAAAGTAAAGAACCTAATGTAATCACTTAAGTGGGAACCTAGTTTTCATGTCCACAACCCTGTTGTGGTCAAGTCAAAGTCATAGTTCAATTCACAAGTCATTTTTGAAAACATCTGACAACGGAACAGTATGGCTACTCCAACTGTCCATAACCGCGGCCGCGGCTATTCGAATAGTTTGACACTCTACAGAGGTGGTACACTTTCACCACAAAATTCGATACATCCGTTAGGAATAACCCTGAATCATCATACTTAGTATGCGGATAATCAATCATAACCTTTCAATTACACACTCTAGTATAGGCACCTCCCCTATGAGCTTGGCCTCCCAGCCATGGCCATCTGCCATCCTGGGCACTGCATAGGTGGACATTCACACTCACGAGGTAGCCTCAGCTCAACCTCTTTCCGCGAGGGAACCCATACTAAGGCATATAAACTTCTAGTTAAGCCCTACCCAATTCAGGTATTGTGGTTGTACGGTAAAATTGGAATGGTATCGCATCCGAACCCAACCATTAGTTTTTATCAAAACCAAGGCTCATGCCTCAAGAAGTTTCATCATCAAATCATTTTGTGTTCATCACACATGTCAAAACATTTCAATAGAATGAACCATCATTCCAAGGTTTTCATAACCATTTTCTCCAAGTATTCCCATCTAAGTGATCAGTAGTAGTCTAGCACTAGTAACTAGCAATGATGGTGTTACTAAGAAGGGGTGCTAATCAAGTGTAACTATCCAACTCTAGTTTTTATGTTTTCTAATGGCATCTAAGTATAACTACTTAGGCCTAGTTTTATACTCTTTATGGTATCTATCCTATTTTTCCAATACTCACAATTCACTAACTAAAGGGAAAGAACTTTGGTAAAAGTAAAAGAGTAAAGCTTGCAAGTAAAACTTGGGATTGGTATAATCAAAGTTGTATAACTAAAGCCTGCCTCATGCATCTTGCATAGGTTATCAAGTTTGCAAGTGTTATCTTGCATAGTTCTAGCTTGAAATTAGTGATGGCTTGCATAGTTATGAAACTTGCAAGTGTTAGCTTGCAATTAGTGATGGCTTGCATAGTTATGAAACTTGCAAGTGTTAGCTTGCATAGTTCTAGCTTGCAATTAGTGATGGCTTGCATAGTTATGAAACTTGCAAGTGTTAGCTTGCATAGTTCTAGCTTGCAATTAGTGATGGATTTCATAGTTATGAAACTTGCAAGTGTTAGCTTGCCTTGAGTAGTGCAGTGGTTGAAGTTCTCATTTTCTTCTTCTTCTTCGTAGTACTCCTCCTCCTCGTATCCTGGGTTGGTACTATCGTCTATAAATGAATACGAGGTACACAATCACCAAACAATACTTAACTACTTCTATGTAGCACACAAAGGCTCACACTAGATGATCTAGCATCATCATAATCATTACATGAAATAAAGACCTAGTTTTATTTATCTTATTTTGGAAAAGTAATTTCTACTCATTGAAAATACTTAAGATTTAATATTCTACAATTAAAATATGGGATCATGTTGACACATGTCATCACCACATATTCTAATACTTGGGAATGTGATTTAAAGTGGTGGTCAAATTTTATAAAGTTTAAAATTACTATTTAATAAAATTAAAGTGACTAGAAATGCCTAAATAGCATTCTTTTGGTACTAGTCCAATGGCACTGCATGTAAACCTAAATATTTTTACATATTCAGATAGATCTTGTCAAATGTGATTATTGAGAGTTGGAATCAACTCAAAAGCATTTATGGTTGATTTTTGAAAAATGTTTGAAGTTGGAAAAGTCTCTGTCTTGTTATTTTTGGTATAGGTGATCTATAATTTCAAATGGTTTGAATCCAACGGGCATGGATAGATATTTTGAATACCTTTCTAACAAAATTGGAATCATGTAATTTGGTTTAGTGAAATTTTTTGAATTGATTTTTGAATCTACTGATAGAATCTAGTTTTAACTAAAATGGAAAAGGTCTATTTGAATCTACGGGCTCTACGCGGGAAACTAATTGGGCCGACCCAGTCTGCACAGCACGGCGCAGAGGGCTGCTGATAGGCGGGTCCTACTAGTCAGTGACTTATTCTAACTGAAATGGTAAGTTTCAATCTGGGCCGTGCGATTAGACTAGGATCTAACGGTCGTGGTTCGTCGTCTCCGGCAAATAGCTCCAGCGAGGAACGAACCCTAATGCAACGGTGGGGGTACGTGGGGGCTCACCTGGGCTCCAGCTATACTTGGCGATGGGGGCGAACGACGTTGTCGTGGACGGCGGTTCGAATGGTGGTCGCGGCGGCTCATGGGGTGGATCCTAGCTCCGGTTCCTCTTCTCCTTTGCAGCGGCGAGCTCCGGTGAAATTCCGGCGATGTGGTGCTTGCCTTGCTCCGGGGAAAGGTGTGAGAGGTCTCTGAGAGATACGGGAGTGAGATTGTGTGGCGAATTGGAGCTAGGGTGGCCTCTATTTATACACCGGCGAGAGGGACAAAGCGGGGTGGCTCGGCCTCGTCGGCGACGTCGATACATGGGGCTATCAGCATGGCTGAGGGTAGGGGTCGACACGGTGCTTCAGGGCGGTCGTCATGCGAGTGATGGCGCGGAAAGGGGTGGTCGAAAACGGTCGGGAATGGTCGGTGCTCTGGGCGGAAACGACGGTGTTCGAGACGGCGCACAGTCGCTACGGTCCACGTGGCGGCGAACGGGCATGTCTAGGGGTAGCTAGGGTCACGGAGAGTGCAGGCACGCGCGATGAGGGCGAGGCGCGTGGTGGCGTGTCGGCTGGCTCCGGCGCCTCGGCATGGCGAGCATGTAAAGGTGGGCGCGGCGATTACGGCTGGTCCACAGCTTGCCTGCGGTCGAGGGGTGGACAGAGGGTGGCAGTGGTGTGGCGCCTGTCTCCTGGGCATCGTGGGAGAGGACGACGCGGTCTGTGGCAAGTGGTCCTTGGTCTACCAGCGCGGTGAGCGTCGAGCGGCGCTACACTGGCGCAATCGACAAAGGGGGGAGCTATCCACTGCACCGCTAGACACTGGGGGAGACAGGGGAGAGAAATGGGGCACTAGTGGCGATTGATCACTGCTTAGAATAGTAGAAGTTAGGCCATGGTTTATCTGTGTCTGCAAGGTGCTCGACCAAATGGCCGCATGAATTTATGTTTTGAATTTTTGGATGAATTTTGGTGAGTGTTCTGAGTACTAGCTTGATAGTCTATGGTTGCTTGGCAAAGTCAAGGTGAATTGATTTGAGTGGTTTTGAAAAATGGTGATATATGCATATGAACTTGATTCAATTTTGCAATGTCCTTTAAATAGATTTGGAATTTGTTTCTATTAGTTTGTAAAGTGGGCTTGGATTCACTTTTACTTGGTCTAGCAAGGGGTGAAAAGAATTGGGAAAGTTTCTGTTAGAATTCTTTTACTAGGAACACTCAAAGTGGTCTAGTGGGTAATTTTGGTCAAAATGACCATTTGATCATATGGTTCATATTTTATTTTATTTTATTTTGGTTTTGTTTGTAAATGGGCTAGATGATGTAATATTCATCTTTAACCCATTCCCTATCATTTGTAGCAATTAAACATGGCAATTGCACTCATTCACACACTAAAGCAATTCACACATACACTCACATTAGATTTAATAATAAAAGTTTTTGTTAACCCTAAACTTGGGTGATTTGAACTTGCTAATCTTGATTAATAGTTTTGGGGTGTTACAGAAACCCCTTGCAACATTTGGATATCACATGCAGAACCTGTTTCAGCAATTTCACCCGAAACAATTCCGGTGTCCATCAAAATGATTCCAGCGATTTTATAATGTTTCTCTGGTATCTTATTTGCTCCAAATGGTGTCGGTAACCCTTAAGTGTTTCACCCTATGGTTCATGAATAATACAGACATGATCGAGATCCCTCTCCGATCAATAATCAGCAGCGGGGCTTGGAGATCCGTACTGACTCCCACACATTCAACGATGAATCTAATGATCATGTGAACCTTTAACGTCATAAATAAATCCCTTTGTCTCACGATATATTACATGTCCGAGATTCAATCATCGGTATCCCCATACCTAGTTTGATCTTGTTACCGACAAGTACTTTTTTCTTGTTCCCCTGATATAACATTCTAGTGATCCTATCACTTACTTGCAAGCTACATCAATGTGATATCACCAAGAGGGCCTAGAGTATATCTCTCCATCATTGGGATGGACAAATCCCACTCTTTATCCATGAGCCTCTACATAACACTTTTGGAGTATCTGAACCCTCCTTTATCGTCACCCTGTTACGGTGTGAAGTTTGATGTTATCAAGTTACTCTTCCGGTGATAGTGATTGACATGATCTCATGGTCAAAGGACTAAAGTTACATCGCATGATGTTATAGCAATGTAAATATAATGCTTTGATAATATTACTATACTTCAGATGAATATTCATCACAACATTCCACCAATGTTGTGACCTTTCTATTAACAACATCAAATGTCCATGATTAGGAAACCTTGATCATCTTGTTAATCAACGAGCTAGTTTATATGAGAGGCATAACTAGGAACTCTTTATTTGTTTATTAAACACACATGTATTGACATTTCCAATTAACACAATTATAGCATGAGAAATAAACTTTTATCATAAACATGGAGTAAGATAATAACCAGTTTATTAATGTCTCTTAGTCATATTCCCTTTAGTAACTTGCTTTTGCTTGTTCTCGTCATCTGAATAGCTTTTCTTTGTGTTTCATCCGTTGATGCATGAGATGGATGATATGGCCTATCGTTTCATCAAGATCCACAACGAAGCCGAAGAATCTAAAGGTTTGTGTTGCTGACTAAGTATTGATATTCCTTAAATATGGTTTCCGCTGTCTTGATTAAGTTTGTATTACTCAGCCATTGCCAAAGAATCATAAGTTATTCGGGACAAGGTAATGAAACGTTACGAGGGTCTTGAGGCCAAATTGTGGGTCGCAGAGAAGGTATTGGAGGAGGCCAAACAGAATGTGAAGGATGATGCCAAAGAAAAGGGCAAACAAGCTACCGCCCTTGCCGAAATAGATGAAAATCTTAGAAAATGATTGGAAGCTCTCAACACTTCCTTGACCCGTAAGTTGTCTTCTGACATGCCGCCATTTTTGAAATTTCCATCGACTTTATTTCCTTATTTTTGACTGCTTTTATCGCAGAAATTACTAGTCAGTAGGGTTGTAAGTTGGAGATAGATTCTAATCACTACATGTTGTATAGTTTGTACTAACCATCTCGTTTTGCGGGCTTAAGCAGGTTGCACACTTGCAACCCTACTGGCCAGTCTATGACTTTGGATGAGGACAAAAAGACTGATCCATTGTCAGATGTTGTGGGTACCTTGGAGGCGAATAGTGTCTGTGGAGGAATCTTTTGATTCATTCACGACGCGCCTTCAAGAGCATTCATGCTAAATTGTTTGCGAACAAGGAAGTTCCCACTAATCTTAATGATCTTGTTGTCACCTTCAATGCTAACCCCAATCCACTGACGGGATACAACATGATCCAATCGAAGAGCGGTGCTGAGACTTCAATAGCCCTGGCAATGGCACACGGTGAGAAGGACGAATGGAAGAAGGTTAGCTCCTCCGCTCCAGTCATTAGTGATGACAAAGAAGTTGAACTCGCCCCCTTTATTAAGAGGGCCAAGAAATATTCATGGCTCCTTCTAGTCATAGGTGCGGGTCAAGAGATATCCACAGCCAATCCTTCAACTGGAGCTCCTTCTAGTAGCCCTGCTCCAGTTGTTAATCCTTCATTTGATGCTCCATCGGCTAGCGCCACTCTCAGCCGAGAAATCTTCGTCATAGTCTATCTTTGTCTATGTTGACGTTTTTATTTTGTTGTGATGAACCTGGTGATACATGCTTAACTATTCTTCGGTTTGGAGAACAATCTTTGCATGTATATATAATGTTTATCTTGCATCTATTTCCATGTATTTGATATGCATGGTTTGCTGAAATCCCTGCTTTTTCATCTGTTCTGCCAGATAACTATTGACCCAACTGTTCCTTCGGAACCCCCTCAGGCTTATGGTGTGCACCCATCATCATATGAAATAGTCGCACCCGAAAATGCTATCATCTGCATCATGGATCCACCATTGTATGACGAAACAATTGAGAAAATAAAGCGACTAGAGAGCAACCTTCGAACCGTGTAAGCGATGGTAGATGTATCCCAGTAAAAGATGCGCAAAACTTTGGATCGTGAAGCGTACATTTTGGAAGAAATCTCCAGGGAGAGTGAGAAAATGCTCTGTAAGCTTTTCGCAGAGCCCCCGAGTCTTGTTATTTAGTTGCCAAAAATAACCTATTGCTTTTTCTAAGTATACGATTATATGAGAGGGAGGAAACTCAGCATCTTCGAAATCAAATGAACGCTTTGATGGCAGCTTCGAAAGGTACGAGTAGCAATTTCTGGACTGACCACCATCGTGCCTATACATTGGCTATTCTCCAAGATCGGGTGTCCAGGGTGGAGGAATTTGTCGAGTGCTTTTGTCAGATGCTGGAGATTGTATACAATGCCATGTTTCCTTGAGATCATCAACCTCGAGGTATTGCCGAATTCATGGAGAAGTTTCGGCAAGGCGAGAGGATTACCACTTCGTTAAGTTGCAACTTGTTGCAGGTGTGAAACTTGAGCTTTCTTGGGTGCACATGCATCATCCCATACTGGACTTAGACGCCGTGTCGTGAGGGTTGCCTCCTCCTCCTAGTGATGGTATGATCAACATGGTTCCCCATTAAGCGGTGCTCGTAGACCTGCGATTAGAATCGTCCACCGATGCCTAGAAGAAGATGAAGAATTTTCCCTGAACTTCGAGGTGTGACTCAAAGTGTGGTCCTGCAAAAGAGCATGTGAAGTATGTAAAGTTTTTCTGTGCCTTTGATAGAGTGTATTTTGTTTTCTGTGTGTTTGGTTGTTGATTGCTGCGAAGTTGCTTTTATGCGAGACCCTTTCGTTTGCCTGACGCCCTTGGGCTGAGTCAACTATTCAGGTCAAAGCATTTGTATATTTATCGGTGAAGCTAAAGGTGTGAGTGTATTCTGTTTTGGCAAAGCCCCCGATTATCAGGTGGATGCTTTTATTCGGGTGGCCATTGATGGAACCCCCGAGTATCGGGTTGAAAATGTACAATAATAGAAAAGAAACTAAGACTGAGTTTCAGGAACTTAGCTTTATTTATTTCAAATACGGAGGTACATATTTTGGCGTGAATGCCTGGATGTTGGTCTTACTGCATGTAAATTGTAGAAAGTAAATATCCTAAGCATAGAAATGGTGTAGCTGCGCAACGTTTCGTAGATTGGAGTGCTTGATGTCTTTTGCGGGTGCCTCCCTGGAAGTTTCGTCGTCATGCACGATGACTTGAACGGGTTCATGCATTATTTATACTGGAGGACGGCTTTGGCATCATGGACGAGAAAGAACGGTGTTCCTTGCGTATCTATGTTTGGGGTGGCAAATTCGATGCATATGCGTAGTTCCGTGTTTTTCTTCGGGCGCATACTAGATTGGTGACCCATGTTGCTTTTGTGATTTCTGTGATAGACTAGGAGTTTGTGAGGCGGTGGAGCTTCCATCCAATGGCCATGCGCTCAGGTTCCGTGAAATGGCGAGGTGACTGTTCCCCGGCTTGGTGTTAGAATATGAATTGAGTGCACGCTCATAGAGTTCCCTGGGGATTTTTGGCGTGTCAACTGGTACCCATGCAGAAATTTTCTAGTGCTCACGGGGGAAGCCAACGAGCGTGCATTCCTATGCGGGACCAAGGTTGGAGGCCACAGAGGTTGTCTTCTTCGGGTCCGTAGGGGTGGACCTATGTTTTTCTTGCAGTGTCTGAAGTTTCGTGAGTCGTGACCTGTCCCTCTAGTAGGGGTTTTGTGTCTATTATTTTCAACTAAGCGAACTCTATTTCCATTCCAAAATATTCACTGATTTTGTTAAATTCTCGGCCGCAGTTATCAGAGTGGGTGAAGCTGCCTCTAACGGTTATGATTTCGTTGGGTGCTGGCATCTTCAATACCAAGTACGTGTAGTGTGGTACTGCCATGAATCGTGCAAAAGCTGGGTGCGCCAGGATCACGTGGTACTATGAAGGCCAATCCACGACATCAAACTCGAGCTTTTCACGCCTAAAATTATTCCTCTACGAAGACAACATCAAGATAGATTTTGCCTAAAGGAATCTTGGCTTTGCCTGGGACTATGCTGCGCAAATACATGTCTATTGGTGCCAGGTTTGTCAAGGACCTATTCATTGTCCGCAGGGTTTTGGCATAGATTAGATTGATGATGTTTCCTACATCCATAAAAACTTTGCTCATGTCGAAACTGCCGATTTGGGCCACCACTATTAGAGCTGAGTGACCTAGTCGGGGGACTCAAAACGGATGATCGGCCCTGCTGAATGTGATTTTTTGTTCTGACCAGTGGAGGTATTCGGGTGTAGGCGGTGGCGATGTTACTACCATGTCGTGTGATCAACTTCTGGATCCTATTGGATGGATGCCCTTGTTGGATCATCGACATTGTGCCTTTGGACCTTGGGTACTCGTGCTCCTGGTTTCTGTTTAGTGCAGGTTGCGGCTGTCCTGCTGGCGGCTGCATTGGTAGTGGCGGTGGTGTGCCAAGAGCTAAGGGTCCAGGTGCGGTGGTGTATCCTCGGTTTTTTGCTTCGGTTGCTTTTGCATTATATACTTCATGCATCTTTAGGAATGTGCGACAATCCTTCATGAGGTGGTTTGAGCGTCTCCTTCCTTGGAGTCGATGTAGAAGTGCATATTGCAGGGTCCCTTGAGCATCTACATTGGAGACATTGCGGGATCCCGAGCCCTTGGATGGTACCGCTATGTTGGTTGGCTCCCACCAGTGTCATCTCTGTTGTTGTGGTATTCGCTGTCGCGATCGCCGCTTCTTCAGTTGTCCTGTCCTGAGAAACCAGCCGCGACATAACTTGGCCCTCAGTAATTGTCGTTGCTTCGCCTTCTTCTATCATTATTGCGTCGATCCCGATCTTCCTCGGGTGAGAGCCCTCGTTTGTTGTTTACTGTGTGTTCGTCGTCTACCCAGCGGTTGGCCATGTCCATCAACTGGGAAATTGTTTTGGGTTTGACCTGTCACATATCCTCAATGAATTCTCTTTGGCAAAGGTCGTCGTTGAAAGCATCAATCGCCCTTTTATCTGATATAGCTTTGGCTGAATTCTTGATGATGTTCCAACTTTGTATAAATGCTCGTATTGGCTCCTCGGATTTCTGCTTGCACGCCCGCAACTGCTCTAAGGATGCGAGACGCTTCAATGTAGACGTGAAGTTTCGAATGAACTTATCTTCGAGGTCGTTCCAGCTGCTGACTGATTCTTAGGGTAGCTATCTGAGGCATGACCGGGTGGTGCCGCTTAGGTGTAACTGCAGGCTCTGGATTGCGGTATCCTTGGAGCCACCCTGGAGTTTGAAGGTTTGCAGATAATTGGCCAGCCAAGCCTCGGGTTCCTGGAGACCGTCGTACTTTTGGTGACCGTGAGGAAGTTTGAAATCCTTGGGTACTGGGGTCTTGTGAACCCGTTGGGTAAATCAACTATCCCCACACAATTCATGCTCATCCTCGATTTCACTGTCATAGTATCTTCGGCCTCTATGCTCCTTCCTTGACCTATCGACCCTGTGTTGTGTAATGTCGTTTCTTGCGTCATGTCGTTGTTCGGAGTTCGGAAAGTGTACCCGATGTGGATACCGTGATCGTCGAGTGTGTCCCACATGCCGAGGGATGTTGCGACAGCATGGTGATTTGTTGGGTTGCTGGCTGATTCTTTGTTCTCCTTGTGTGAGGGATGCTCCCACCACATTGAGGTTCATGAAAGCAGAGTGATGGAGAGCTGCCCGGGGATCGTCTGGTGCGGATTGAGTTGTGATTAGGTAGGTTTAGGCGGCAATAATGGTGGCTTGCGTGTTGTTGCCTTTATGTGTCCTGCTTGATCTACTTACATGAAGGACAAGTTCAGATCTCGAGTTATCCCATTTCATTCAGCTTCCGGAATATGCTGTAGCCATGAAGTTTCTCTCCTTGGTGGTGCGCCTCCAGTTACGCTGCTGGATCCATGGGTGCAGCTTAGCTGCGCCTGCTGGATGCTGGATTCGTCGGCTAGCCTCCTCCTTTCCTCGAGTTGCCTTTGCATCTTGAGCAAGTCCCTCTTCTTGTGGTGGAGTAAGTACCGATAGGCCATCAGATCTTCACGCGCGGCATCCGCTGTTATCGAGACCGCACCCGATACCGCGTCCCTTGCTTTTTGCCATGTTTCTTCTGATAGCCGAAGAGTTAGGCGTTCGCCATCATGCGTTCCTTCTCTCCCTTGTGTGATGCGGTTCTTGGGTAGATCTCCTTTGTTTCCTCGGTTTCCTGTATCGTCACCCGATAGAATATCATTGGGATCAAGGATAGGGTTATCGTTGGAGTCACGGGGTGTTGACGTTCCTTCGCTGATTATTACGTACACTTGGGGATGCGTCATGTACGAGCTACTGCTATCGCCATCCAATCCGTAAGAGACACTATCTGAAAACTAGTGAAATCCCACAAATTCTTCTATTTGTAAGTTTCAACCTTTTTTATACCAGATTCGACGCTTTTGTTGGTTTCATCGAGTTCGACGTTTGCTAGGCTTGAGCCACGTGGTGGCGTTACATGAGAATCAGAACTGAAGGAGAGACCATCATATAAATTGGCCAGGTCCCCTAGATCTGTGGAGTTTTTGGAATTTTCTTTGTCGTTTATCGGCTAAGGTGTGGCTTCTCCGGATGAGCCGATGGAGGTATCGCTATGAGTGCTGCTGTTATGACCGACGAACCCGAATATATTGAGGCCGATAGGCAGAGATTATCGTCCTCTTCCACGCGTAAGTGGAAGCTCCCGATTATGAGATCGAATCCGCGTTGAAGTCACGAAAATCGAAACAGGGGTGGGTGGGCGTGGATCCGTTGATGTCGGGTTGTTGCTTGGTGAAGAGGGGGCCGCTGAATCCATGACTCTAGCGTTCAAGTTTCCCACAGACGGCGCCAATTGATGAGGGGTAACCTCGGCAATGCCCATGGTTATGGACTTAGGGTTTCATAGAAAAGAGAACGCTGGGGATTTCATCGGCTGATCAGACAAACAATTTAGTCGAATTCGTCTGATTGCTATGGAAAATATGGTTACAGATTGCTCAAAGCTTTGATGCCTCTCCGTTGGCTCCTCCCAGGCTTTATATAATAGGTTGGGTCCTGAAGCCGTATACAGATAGGTTACAAGTTATATTTATAACACTAGTACAATGTCGGTTTCTACTTCCTTCTTGACCACCAAGATATCTTTTGTCCATCGAATTTTCTTCAGACTTTCCTTTACTCTTTATGGGATTCGTAGACCGTAGGTCTTTGTATGCTTAGGGTAGTAAATCACAGGGACCCATTTATTCATGCCCATGTTAGTGGGGGGGGGGGGGAGGGCGAGATTATAGTGTGCCAAGGGGTTCCATGAGAAAAAGAGACACATATGGTTTTCTCATGAGACCTAGGCATATAGCAGTCCAGAGAGGATATTTTTGGTGCACAGTAAAAAGTTTTAAGGGCTCAAGGTTTTATGGGATATGCTAGGGACAATTTTTCACACAGGAAACGAAAAAGCAGTTATTTTACTAGTTTAACATATTTATGGGTTCTTCTAGAGATGATCTAAGGGCCTATTTGATATGCAGAAATTTGGAAGAATTCCTTAGAAAAAGATCAATTCACATATGTGCATGGATATTTTCTACTATTATTTTAGATCTTGCAAATTTGCATAAAATTCTATAGGGTGTATAAATCTAAAAGGAATTTTTTAATTGCAAAAAGAAATTCGTATTATTTTGAGTTTTTGTTGTGTCACACATGTGGTTGTATATACTCACACTTTGAGAGTTGGGTAGACTAGAACGTATCAAATGCACCGAGGCTTACGATGTACCTGGTGCACCAGAACTGAATACCAAGTGGCGGACGCATGGAAAAACTAAAGGGTGGGCACATTTTAAAAAAAACACCAACCTTTGTGTGATAAAAACTTGCCAAATAAATAAAAAAGTAGTTAATTGATTCACAATATTGCACGCAACATTGAAGACAACATTGTAGTTCAGTACATATGTTTTAAATGTGCATGATTCCAATAAAATTAGTCTAAAACATCAACAAAGTCTTGCATCATAATATAACATAAATAGAAATTACATCACTAGGATTTAATAACTCTAAGATGCCCCATTGATACATTGCAAATGTATCTATAATTTTTGATGTTCCGTGCTTAGTTTTATCCACTTTCTTGTGTTTTGTTCCAACTTTGGAGTACTTTTATTATGATTTCTTGGACTAACCTATTAACAAGAGCCACAGTGCCAGCTACCTGTTTTCTGTTGTTTTTGGTTCAAGAAAAGTCAGAAAATGAATATTCTCGGAATTGGACGGGACAAAAGCCAAAGTGCCTATTTTTCCGAAAGGGATCAAGTGCTAGAATACGAGACGGAGAAGGGGCTGGGGCCACACACACACCTGGCTGGCAGGCCTGGCCCGCACCAGGGGGTGGTCTGGCCGACCCCAGCACCCCCTCGGCCTCTCCTTCCGCCTATAAGTTGCCCTCGGGACGAAAACCCTAGGTATCCGATCAAAAACCCACGAAAGAGTCTGTAGACGCCGTCATCTCCATCCCTAGATAGGAGGGATCTGAAGCTCTTCCCGGCACCCTGCCGGAGAGGGGAATTCACCCTGGAGGCCTTCTTAATCACCATGCAAGCCTCCGGTGTGATGCGTGAGTAGTTCATCCTTGGACTACGGATCCATGTAGTAGCTAGATGGCTGGTTTCTCCTCCTTTGTGCTTTCATGTTTAGATCTTCTGAGCTCCGTTCATGATCAAGATCATCTATTCGTAATCCATACATGTTGTGTTTGCGAGGATCCGATGGATATTGAGATGCTATTTCAGATTGATTATTGATTCTATCATGTCTTTGTTATTTGAGATCTTGCATGCTTTCCGTTGTTAGTAGCTATCTTGGCCAAGTAGATGCTAGCAACTCCAAGAGTTAGTATTTATGCTCGATAGTGGGTTCATGCCTCTGGTAATCTGGGGGAGTGACAGAAATCTCTAAGGTACTAGATGTGATGTTGCTACTAGGGAGAAAGCAACAATCCTTTGTTCATAGAGCAATCGTATTGTTTACCTTACACGCAGTTCGTAAAGCAATAATCTGTTGCTTACAACTTAATACTGGAGGGGGTTCGGAGGATAACCTGAAGGTGGATTATTAGTCATAGATGCAGTTGGATGGTGGTCTATGTATTATGTTGTATTGCCCAATCAAGTCTCAAAGGAGTCGAGATGATTAGTATATGCATGTATTGCTTTCTTGGTGTTTGTCAATTGCCCCGCTGTAATTTGTTCACCCAACATGTTATCTATCTAAGGAGAGCCACCTCTAGTGAACTATGGATCCCGGTCCTTTTCTTTACATACAATCTACAATCTTTTACTGCTTTGTGTTTACTTTCTGCAAACTTTTACTTCTTTCCATTTGATACGTTTAATGCTTTGTTTTCCGCAAAACACGGTGAGATTGACAACCTCATCGCAAGTTGGGGACAAAGTTTTGTGGTTGTGTTGTGCAGGTCTCCACGTTGCTACTAGCACCGGTAGTGCGCCCTGCCAAAGCTCAGCTAGTAACACCTTTGAGGTGTTTCCTTGCTCCTACTGGTTTGATTAAACCTTGGTTTCATAACTGAGGGAAACTTGCTGCTGTGCTCATCATACCTTCCTCTTGGGGTTTCCAACGAGCTCTACATCAACCACAAGCCATTAACACTTTTCTGGGCGCCGTGCATTGATCCATCAAGCATTTTTCTGGCGCCGTTGCCAGGGAGTCAAGGACATCTTCACAAGGGGAGTCCCTCATAACCAATCTCTTTACTTTGTTGTTTTTGTTTTGCTTAGTTTCTTTTGCTTTGTTTGCTTGTTTTGTTATTTAAAAAAACACAAAAAAAATTAGTTTTACTTGTTTGCTTTCTTATTTGAAACCCCCCAAAAAAATAACTACTCTTGAAAACACTAAGTTGTGTGACTTCACTAGCACCAACAACAATGATTTTATGAGCACACCTATTGCTCCACCTGTGGCTATAAATACTTTCTTTGAGATAAAACCTGCTTTGCTCAATCTTGTTATGAGAGAACAATTTTTTGGTATTGGTAATAAAGATGCTGCTTCCCATCTAAATAACTTTGTTGAACTTTGTGAGATGCAAAAGCATAGGGATATAGATGGTGATATTATTAAACTGAAATTGTTTCCTTTCTCTTTGAGAGGAAAAGCTAAAGAATGGTTGAATTCCTTAGCTAGGAATAGTATTGATTCTTGGACTAAGTGCAAAGATGCTTTTATTGGAAAATACTATCCTCCTGCTAAGATTATATCCATGAGAAGTGAAATAATGAAGTTTAAACAACTTGATAATGAGCATGTTGCTCAAGCTTGGGAAAGAATGAAATCTTTGGTAAAGAATTGTCCCACTCATGGATATTTGCTTGGATGATCATCCAAACTTTTTATGCAGGATTGAACTATTCTTCAAGGAACCTATTGGATTCAGCTGCTAGAGGTACCTTTATGACCATCACTTTGGGTGCTGCAACAAAACTATTGGATAATATGATGGTTAATTATTCTGAATGGCATACTGAGAGAGCTCCACAAGGTAAGAAGGTAAATTCTGTTGAGGAAACCTCCTCCTTGAGTGATAAGATTGATATAATTATGTCTATGCTTGTTAATGAGAAAGCCCATATTGATCCAAATAATGTTCCTTTAGCCTCTTTGGTTGCTCAAGAAGAACAAGTTGATGTGAACTTCATAAGAAATAACAACTTTGGCAATAATGCTTACGGTAATAATGCTTATAGGAACAATTTTGGTAACAACAATTATAAGCCATATCCTCCCAACAATGGTAATGCTTATGGAAATCCTTAGAACAATAATAAGAGTGCTTCCTATGAACTTGAAGTTATGCTTAAAGAGTTTATTAGTAAACAAACTGCTTTCAATAAAACTATTGTGGAAAAACTCTCTAATGCTGAAAGAAATTAGCATCTTTGGCTGAAGCTCAATCTACTTTGAATAAAATGGCTGCTAAACCTGAAACTAATGAGAATCCCTTTGCAGCTACCAATGCCATACAAGTAAGAATTGATGAAAATGTTAGACTATTAGCTGAATTACATGCTAAGTGGGAAAGAGAAGATGAAATTGCTAGAAACATTAGTGTTTCTACTATTACCACCACTAGTGTTGAGGCTAGTAATAGTTCTACTACTTTAGATGATAAAGTTGATTTTGATCTTGATGGTTGCAACATCTCTGAAGTTATTAAGTTCCTACAAAATCTTGCTAAAAGTCCTAATGCTAGTGTTATGAACATGGCTTTTACAAAACACATTATTGATGCTCTCATAAAGATTAAAGAAGAAAAGATGAAACATAAAGCTTCTATTCCTATAAAACAAGAAGATGGTTGGGAACCCATCATTAATACGAAAGTGAATGACTTTGATTTCAAAGCTTTGTGTGATCTTGATAGTAGTGTCTCTATTATGTCTAGAAGGATTTATGATATGCTTGATTTGCCTCCTCTTGAAGATTGTTATTTGAATGTCCCACTTGATGCTAATGCTAAAAATAAACTCATGGAGAGTCTTAATGATGTTCTTATTATGGTTAATGATTCCTATGTCCCCGTTGATTTCTATGTTTTGGATGTTGAATACAATGCTTCTTGTCCTATTACTTTGGGAAGACCCTTTCTTAGAACTGTTGGTGCCATCATTGATATGAAAGAAGGCACCATTAAATATCAACTCCCACTCAAGAAAGGTATAGAACACTTCCCTAAAAAGAGAGAAAATATTTCTTTTGCTTCTCCTATGAAAACAAAATTTGGTCTTAATGCTTCTTCATTTGAGAACACTTGATTCTTTCTTTGGTTCTTATGCCTAACTTAAAGGCGTTAAAGAAAAGTACTTGTTGGGAGATAACCCAAGAGTTTTATATGAGTCTTGGAAGTTATTACCTCTGTAATAACCTCTCCTTATCCTTTTTATTTGCTTTTTGTGCCAAGAGTAACCTCTAATGAGAGTGAAGTAATGATTGGGAAAGTTGTTGTCCCGAAACAGATTTCTGTGCTTCACCATAAAAATTCCTGAGAGAGATCTGTACGTTGTATTGATCTGTAATTTTTTTTGATTCTTCCCCAGGTTGTTATCTAACTTTATTTAGTTCAACACTTTTTGATTTGAGCAACAGAAGGTCTTCGAAAAAATTCGTCTTTACCTGCTGGTCTGTTTTGACAGATTTCTGCTATTTTCTGCATTTGCTTCTTGTTAGTTCCTTCTTGAGTTCCTTTGGGGAATTGAGCTTTTTGAAGGAAGTGCTACAGTAGCTAGTGTTCTAATGGAAGTTTATTTGGTGTTAGAACTGAACCTTAAGACTTATTTATCTTAAGTGCACTAATGTTGCTAATGAAATTGTGTGAAGTTTTGTATGAAGGAAAATTTTCACGTGTATGAAAGGAATGAGTAATGAGATGAAGGATGGACTAAAGCTTAAGCTTGGGGATGCCACGCGTGTCACCCCAAGAAATATCCAAGAAGTACAAGCGTCAAAGCTTGGGGATGCCCAAAGCATCCCCTTCTTCATCAATAAAAATTCCAGGTTCCTTCCAAACGCTTCATTTTTATTGTTTCGTGCACAGTTGTGTTTCTCTTGGAGCGTCTTATTTTTTGTTTTCGTTTTGGTTTTTAGTTTGCTTGGTTTGCTTAGTTTTTTGAATAAGTTGGTTGGAACCCCTCTTTCATACTTTGGTTTGCAAATAGTTTGGTTTGGTTTGGAATAGAGTAGGAAAGTTCATGCTTTTGTGGTAAAAAGAGCTCGTTTTTGACTGTGGCTATGCTTTGTCATGCCATGCTTGATATTGTTTTGCCTTTATGCTTAGTATTCTTTGCTGTAGCATGACTTGTTATAAACAATTGAGATTGCTTAATGTGCCTTGGATGAATCATGCGTTGTTTTAGCATATTAAAGCATAGTATAGTGGTATTCTCCTTTGATGCTTTATTTGGGTTGACTTGGCGCATGCTCACACCATGTTATGACTATCCAAAGTCACCATAGCCTTTATAATCCTTTAGTTTTCAACTTGTAGTATCACTTTATGCTTTGATCAATGATGTTTTGTCGCTCTGCATGATTATGGCCAGTATTGCTCTCCTAGTTTGTCGCTTCCAGTCTTTTGCTAGCCTCCACCACAAAGTATGAGTTCCACTCATGCATCCAACTCCCTAAACCAAGTTATTCCAAAGAGTCCACCATACCTACCTACTAGCTTATGCTATTCCAAGTATATTCATGCTTTTGTCTACCTTTCACTTGTTATGAGAAAAGTAGTGACTAAAGCTCTCACGAACTTGATGGCACACTTTACTTTTTGCCTCTAATAAACTTGAACCATTGGGTCCTTCTTTGTTGCTTATATGCTTGCGCTTTATAAGTTGAAATTAGCAGAACCATGTACCATGGGGAACGCTTTCAACATTGCACTTGTACTTTGTACCTCGTTGATATTATGTTCTTTTGCTTACGGATCCCGACGGTGTGAAATAAATGTGGAACTTGTATGATCATGGAGTTTGTATGTGTGTTAGAGAAACGCCTAGGCCGCTAGCCTAAGCCATGCCTAATCATGGTGGAAACTTGCAGCATCACCATAATTAGCACTTTATGAAGCATCCTCAATAAAAACCTATGCAAATAGCAAATAAAAAGATCGCTGAGATGCTCATTGTCTGCTTGCCTTGTCATTTTGATTATGGGAAAGCTCCCGTATCATGTGCAAGGGGTAGCCGGTTGGCGGTTCTTAATGATACACATATACTTACAATGACAAGAGCTTACTCGTGACTGAAGTTGAGTAGCATGAGGATCGGTCTTCGTAAGTAAGGGGCATGAGATTTCAATTTATAACTTGTCAAGCATATCCTCTTAGTTGTGTCACTTTAACCTTAACCACCTTCAAGATGCTTATGATAGGGGCAATGAGAGCTGAAAGCTATAAGTACCATAATTTTTGGAAGCTCTTTATGAGACTTGAATCCCTACTTCCTTTTTACAAAAGGCCTTTCTTCCACCATTATATTGAGTCTCCACCTTCTATCTTTATGCACTACTTTGAGAGCATAGTGGCCATTCTTAGTTCTATGTGCATTGTCCCAAGACTAGTTGATTAGTGCATAACTTGTTATTGCTTGTTTGAAACTATTGTATCTAGTCACTCTTATGAACTTTGAAGGTGTCCTATGCATTTATATTTGCTACTCTATTGAGGGACAAGCTGAATACTATTATGCTTTGTTTTCTTTATGTGAAACAAACAAACGTCTTGCAAAGCATTGTTATTCATGAATCTTTTGTTTGTGCCTTTTCATGTTGCATCTTAGTTTCTTTGCTTATTGCTAGAACTTTGTCTTTCATGTTATGATTGAAGTACTATGATCCCAGCCTTGAATGTTTTGCAAATACTTTGATCAAGTCTTTGATGGTGCATGTCACCTCAAAAATTATTCTTTTTATCACTTACCTACTCGAGGACGAGCAGGAGTTAAGCTTGGAGATGTTGATACATTGCAAATGTATCTATAATTTTTGATGTTCCATGCTTAGTTTTATCCACTTTCTTGTGTTTTGTTTCCAACTTTGGAGTACTTTTATTATGATTTCTTGGACTAACCTATTAACAAGAGCCACGTTGTCACGCCTGTTTTCTGTTGTTTTTGGTTCCAGAAAAGTCAGAAAATGAATATTCTCGGAATTGGACGGGACAAAAGCCAAAGTACCTATTTTTCCGGAAGGGATCAAGTGCCAGAATACGAGACGGAGAAGGGCTGGGGGTCGGCCACACCACCTGGCCACGCGTCCAGGCCTGGCCCGCGCCAGGGGTGGTCTGGCCGACCCCAGCACCCCCTTGGCCTCTCCTTCCGCCTATAAGTTTCCCTCGGGACGAAAACCCTAGGTACCCGATCAAAAATCCACGAAAGAGTCTGTAGCCGCCGTCATCTCCATCCCTAGATCGGGAGGGATCTAAAGCTCTTCCCGGCACCCTGCCGTTGAGGGGAATTCACCCTGGAGGCCTTCTTCATCACCATGCAAGCCTCCGGTGTGATGCGTGAGTAGTTCATCCTTGGACTACGGATCCATGTAGTAGCTAGATGGCTGGTTTCTTCTCCTTTGTGCTTTCATGTTTAGATCTTGTGAGCTCCGTTCATGATCAAGATCATCTATTTGTAATCCATACATGTTGTGTTTGCGGGGATCCGATGGATATTGAGATGCTATTTCAGATTGATTATTGATTCTATCATGTCTTTGTTATTTGAGATCTTGCATGCTTTCCGTTGTTAGTAGCTATCTTGGCCAAGTAGATGCTAGCAACTCCAAGAGTTAGTATTTATGCTCGATAGTGGGTTCATGCCTCCGGTAATCTGGGAAGTGATGAAATCTCTAAGGTACTAGATGTGTTGTTGCTACTAGGAGAAAACAACAATCCTTTGTTCATAGAGCAATCATATTGTTTACCTTACACGATTAAAAGCAATAATCTGTTGCTTGCAACTTAATCGAGGGGTTGGATGATAACCTGAAGGTGGATTATTAGTCATAGATGCAGTTGGATGGCGGTCTATGTATTATGTTGTATTGCCCAATCAAGTCTCAAAGGAGTCAAGATGATTAGTATATGCATGTATTGCTTTCTCGGTGTTTGTCAATTGCCCCGCTGTAATTTGTTCACCCAACATGTTATCTATCTAAGGAGAGCCACCTCTAGTGAACTATGGATCCCGGTCTTTTTCTTTACATACAATCTACAATCTTTTACTGCTTTGTGTTTACTTTCTGCAAACTTTTACTTCTTTCCATTCGATACGTTTAATGCTTTGTTTCCCGCAAAACACGGTGAGATTGACAACCTCATCGCAAGTTGGGGACAAAGTTTTGTGGTTGTGTTGTGCAGGTTCCACGTAGCTACTAGCACCGGTAGTGCGCCCTGCCAAAGCTCAGCTAGTAACACCTTTGAGGTGTTTCCTTGCTCCTACTGGTTTGATTAAACCTTGGTTTCATAACTGAGGGAAAATTGCTGTTGTGCTCGTCATACCTTCCTCTTGGGGTTCCCAACGAGCTCTACATCAACCACGAGCCATTAACACTTTTCTGGGCGCCGTGCATTGAGCCATCTCCCATTCCCATGAAAGTTTCAACTATGTCATCTTCAGTTACTTTCAAGAACACACCTCGTTCAATAAATGTTATTAAGCAAAGTTTCAAGAGCTCATCATTCATACAATTTCTCAACTTGTTCTTCACTAGATTCATTTCAAAAAATACTCTTTCAATACTAACCATCGTCACTGGTAAGAGCAATATCAATTTGAGAAGTAAGTAGACATATTCTTTGGGTTTTCTCCAATCTCTACAACCATATTTAACAAAGGGATCACCCCTAGTCCCCTCATTGAATCTTGCTATGAACAAATAACATACAAAGAAAATCTATGCATTCTTTCTGATACTACATCGAGCCAAATGTACTTTTGAAACTAAATAGTGGTGAAGTTTCATTTTTACCCTATATTTTTATCGTTGGGAAAGCATGTTCATATGGTTGGTATGTACCTTTTGAGATATTTACTATTCGAACATCATCTTAATCATTAGCATTATATCTTGAAATAGGAATACTTCCCCTAGATCATATGGAAGGACATGGGCATCATATGACCTTGCAGACGGCTATTGAGGTGATGGTAAATGTGGAATTGCATCTCCAGTTTCAATCTCACTCTCCATATCAAATTAGACCGCAAGTGTGGAATCAAGTCACATCAACAAAAGCCCATCGTCTTCAGTTTGTTCATCATCTATCACCAATGGTGATAAATAAGGTGCAATCTTATTTGTTAAATGTTACTAGAGAAGTGATGCAATGTGGCTATCCCCATGCTATCTAATGCCACTTCATAATAAATTCTACAATTACAATAGAAATCATTAACTAGTGTTGCCATTTATAAACAAAAATCATCAATTATATATACTAGACCCAATACCAATTGATTAAATATCAATAACATTTTGACATCAACATTAATAATGGGGCAATCGTTACTTTGGTAGAGATGTAGAGGGATCAAATTATCAAATAGCATACCTCCCGCTAAACTGAATTTCTAGCTTGTTGTTGCTTGCCTACTTGCATGATGAATGCCCATCTGGTCGAGTGGTGATACAACATAGCGGAATTGAGGGAGGCTGGGGCCTTGGAGTAGAGGATCTTATGAGACTGTGACAACCAGGGAAGGGGAAAGACCGTCGGGGATGGGCCGACGAAGGGGATTTGGGCTGCCAACTGATGAGTGTATTTTTGTAACATGTTTTCCTTGTGTTTTTGCATGATTTTAGTATTTTACCACGCTCGTGCGCCACTTTTATGCTTATTTCACCAGGATCCTGGAATTGAAGGCGTGGATGAATAAATCAATTGGGGAAGTTAACTATGGGCATAAATATGCTATGTGGAAGCCAATAAAGCCCCATAAATAAATATCCTCGCACTTTGGAAGAAGGGGAAGCAAATCCCCTCGCATTCACGCCAATTAAAGGCTTTAACGGCCACCTGTACGAGTAGAGCCCACCCGTATGGTGCGCCCATACCATGTGGTGTCAGAGTCGCCTAGAAAATACTTTCACCCCATGCAGAAGGATCTGATATCTGACATACAAAGACACCATAGTTCACAGAAACCTCACCTCTACAGGGATCTAGAGGGGGAATTCACATCAAGACTTTGATCCTAGCTGCTATGAAAATCCTTGAAGGCTTGGGAATCATCTTCATCACCAGATCCATCAACCACTACAATTCCACCATCAACATTGAACCTCTCATCTCATTTACATTCATCTTGTTGTATTTCTTAGACTTTGTTGTGGATTTGGATGAGTATTCACCGATCCATTTGTATTCCATTCATACTACCATGATGATGTTGATTTCCTCTATTTGTGAGTAGTTTTCCTTGTTATTGGGGAGATGGATAAACCCTAGCATGGTGATGAATTGAAATAAATACAGTCCATAAGTTTGTTCATGAATATGTATTAGTTTTCTATCTTGATGTTGTGCGAAGTCGACTACACAATATTTTCCTTCGGGACAAGGGAGGAAACTACCATTGGGCATGTGGTGGTGTGAAGCTGCTAAGTGACATGTTGCATTGGATCATTACTCATGTCTTCAAGCGGTAATAAGAGGGGACTCACTGATCCAAATCTATAACCATGGGGAAACCCTTAATAGTAGGAAATCACGGGTGACTTGCCTACGATTACTACTATGGTTGTGAAGGATGAAATAAAAGATGGCTTGTCTTTGATCCTCTACTTTGGAGCTTCTCCCATACATATACATGAATGGCATTATAGATATATCCTAATCATGACTAAACATAATTGCTAGTGGTGGATCCAACACTCCCTGAGAATGCTTTAGTCCTATTGCAGTTCCAAGTACTTTACGTTGCAAACCTCTCTCTGTTTACTTTCATTACTTATTAATGTTTTGTTCACACACACTCAAACACCCCCCACTTGAAATCAAAGACAACTTCCAAGCACTCTTTGGTAAATAGTGGCAAGGGGCATTAAGACCTTAACCAATAGCTCTTCATGGATTCGATACTCTTATTTCAAAACTAGCTACAACTGATATGTTCTCTTGCAACCATCACCAGCGCCAAGGGCAGATGGGATATAGTGGTCGGAGCTAGGTCTTGGTTAGTTGGTCTCCTACTCTCCCTTTTCTCTTTGATTTCATGTCCAGTGCATGGAGTCGAGGACGAACAAACAAAGTGAAGGCTCTCTTGACCGCTTGTCGGACGCCTTCTCGGATTGCTCGAGTCGTTCGACGCTCTGTCCGCATTTTGCCAGCAAGAAAATGCCAAACTGGGCCTGGAATATTAGGAGTATATAAAAAAGCTTCAATTCTGGGTGAGCCATGGCCCACCCAGCCCGAAACCTACGTCCGCCAATGTCGATACCCTTACTCTTGTCTAGAAGCCATCAAGAATTCCAGAAGTAAATTTTGATGGCTCTATTTTATATAAGGTTTTTCGAGGTGTTATTGATGATTCTTTGGTTTTGATGATTTTTACTTCTTACCTAACACAATTATTTGAAAAACAAAGAAACCTTGTATTTAAACGTGAGCTTCCGGCATTGCACACTTTCGAAGGAGTTAAAGACATTTATGGATGATTGGGAGAAGATCAAACAACTTCCTAATTGGAAGAAATTCCAAACAAAAGTACAAGATACTTTAACGACCAACCATACAGGCGATCATCACTATATGAGGTGTCACCTCCTTTGTCTTGTCAAATAGAACAACTTCCAAAAAGGCACCAGACACATATTTCATTCATACCCGCTGCCATTCACCGCATTACAGAGAGAGGAGACCCAGAGAAGAAGAAGTCCACCCTTTGATCTACCCGGAGATCCTCTACACCTAGATCCTTCACTCCACAATCACACCCTCACATTGAGAAAAGATACATTCTTGCAATATTAGGGTTGCAAACACTGTTTGTATTTGGACCTAAGGATTAGATTTGATTAATATTATTTCTTCTTATTATGGATTGCTACGGTAATATCGAAATGAATCCTATTCACAATATCATTATGTGTAATGCTTGTTGTCTAATTTAAGGGCATATACTACATGATCCATATACCTATGTAGGTAAACCCTTGTTGTTTAGCGAACCTATGACCTCCGAGTGACAACGAGTGATATCAAAGAGTGAAGACAACTCGAGAATCAGTTGGTATCGCGATCTTAATTGTTGCACTGACCATGATCTGTGGTAACATGGAACAACACAATAGTATCAAGCAAGTCCGGTAGAAGGACTTTGATTATGTAAGAGTTGCTCGCCTATTTATACTTCAATAGGAAGAATCATTCCAAGTAGAACATTCATTATCACAATAAACTGAATCTTTTTGTGTCTAATCTTCATGTACAAGAAACCCTGTTTATTTACAACAATATTTTCTTTATGTTATTTACTTTTAAACAGTATTCAGACCACTTTTCACGGCTCAAACTACATTCACCACCTTCCACCTTAATATTTGCAATCAATTCACTCAAGAGATGCAACACCTTGGGTGCGAGAAAAACGTCCATAAAAGACATTTGTTGATACTCTTAGATGAGATCGATATAGAACCGGAACAATACTTTCCCAAATTTATGCTTCAATGAACATGTGCTCTAGCAGTCATCAAGTTACTACATAGACAAACATCTATCTACCATATTGTATTTTTCAAGTTAATGTTTGAAACACAACTTGAGATATGAAAAAAATACAAATTTTTATCCGAATAGTAGCTAATCTAAGTAGGTATGAATTAGGCCCATTAGTACATGGACACTAAATTTGTTAGTTTCATTTCTCAATTTATGTTTTGAATTTCCATGCACTCAAATTCCTTAATGCATTTACGTCTCTAAACATAAGATCGAATATGGGTGAAACATTCTCGCGTTAATCTACAAGATGTCTTGCCAAACACAAGGCTAGCTCGATATGACGGAAAATAATTATTTTAGCGGTGCCACAAAACATATTTGATCGAGACAAACACAATTAGTAAGCTCAATTTGTAGGACACGGTTAGCTCATTTTAGAGCCAGAAAACGACATTTGGAAATGTGATTTGGCGATTAAAGCCTACACTGCAAGGGATTTTTTATTTTTTTAGATTTCTTTATACTTCTATTGATAATTATTAATAAATCGGTGAAATCTCGCAAAAAAAACTACAATGGTGGCAAAATTGAGCCAAGCCTGGGCTAGATAACACCTTAATTTGGGCTACACCTTTCAAATCTATACCTAATAGTAAAGAACGGATTGTTTCTTCCGGTCCAACACTTTTTAGACCCTTTTGCCCTCCCACCAAATAGAAAATTACGCACCAATGCCACCTATAAGCGAAAATACCGGTTCCTTTATATTATTTTCGGTCTATACTCTATACCGATTAGTTTCTTTTCTTACTATAACGCGCTGGCGTTTGGGCCACCGTCGCCAGCGTCGTGCAGCAGGCTGGCACCAATGGAAGCTCGCGCCATTGTCAGTAAGCCGACGTGTAGTTCTCTCCCGTCCCGCACGCTGCTCCTGGCTTTGGGAGCCGATCCCTGCTTTGCCGCCACAGACGAAGTCCCCACAACCGCCTCACCCAATCTCCGATAGAGTCACACATGATGAGTCCCCTCGATCTGTTCCGCTTCCTTATCTAACCCTACCCTCTCCGTCCCCGATCAGAGCCTCCTGATTCGGCGTGGTTTCTATTAGGCTGACGCGACTCGGATCTCGACGGGAGGTTGCGATGGTGATCCGTCGGAACTCGCGAGCCATGGCCACTGCCGCCGATCCCTCCATCACTACCTCCACATGTACGCACTGGTAAGTGTTTCCGGTATCTCGCCGTGCCGCTACTAATTTGTTTGATCTTTCGCTGCTGGGTTGCTCTCTGCTATCTACTGTACGTGTGCATGGAGCGGTGGATGTGGAGAATGCTTCTGCCCCCTGTGTAATTTCGAAGCACCTCTATTTGTTTTGATCCGAGAGACAACACATAGATAAGATTGGCCTTTTACAATGATGATGTGCTGGGTTGAAATCATACATTAATATAGCAAAGTTACTTAATGAGGCCATATTCAGTCCATTACAGTCAGTAGTATACTAGATTGTTGGACCTATGTGAAGGAAATATGCCCTGAGAGACAATAATAAAGTTGTTATTATGTATTCCTTGTATATGATAGATGTTTATTTTGCATGCTATAATTGTATTGATAGGAAACATCAATACATGTGTGTTTAATAAACAAAAGGGTTCCTAGTTATGCCTCTCTTATAGACTAGCTTGTTGATTAACAAGATGATCAAGGTTTCCTGATCATGGACATTGGATGTTGTTAATAACAAGGTCACAGCATTTGTAAAATGATGTGATGAACATTCATCCGAAGTATAGCATTACGATCAAGTCATTATGTTTATATTGCTATAACATCATACAAAGTAGTCTTAGTCCTTAGACCATGAGATCATGTTAATTGCTAACACCGGAAGAGTATCTTGATAACATCAAACGTCACACCGTAACAGGGTGACCATAAAGGTGGGTTCAGTGCTATGAAGGTGTTATGTTGAGGCTCATGGATCAAGAGTGGAATTTGTCAATCCCGATGACGGATAGATATACTCTGGGCCCTCTCGGTGATATCACATTAAGATAGCTTGCAAGCAAGTGATGTGATCACTAGATTGTTATATCACGGGAACGAGAAAAGAGTGCATGTCGGTAACGAGATCAAACTAGGTATTTGGATACCGATGATCGAATCTCGGACATGTATTATATCATGAGACAAATGGATTAAATTGCTGACGTTAAAGGTTTTCAAGATCACAGAAGTCATCGTTAAATATGCAGGAGTCAGTATGGATCTCCAGGTCCCGCTTCTGATTATTGATCTGAGAGGAGTCTCAATCATGTCTGCATTATTCGCGAACCGTAGGGTGACACACTTAAGGATTGCCGAACACCATTTAAGAGCACATATGTTCCAGACAAAAGGTTTGCAAAGCGCAGGAAATGTTTTGATAGAAACAAGAATTGTTTCGATAGAAACCGGAATTGTTTCGGGTGAAATTGCAGAAAGTGGTTCTGCATGTGATATTGAAATGTTGCAAGGGGTTTTATGTGAATGTTTGTTAATTAAAGTAATTAACAAAATTCTGAATAAAATAAATAAAAGAGTTTTATTAATTGAGAGTTGCATTTAATTTGGTGGAAATTAAATACATGTGAGTGGGATTTTGGGTGGAGGCCATGTTTATGTGAGTGGAGGTTCACCACATGAATGAAGGAGGGGAGGAGTCCCCTCGTGCATGAGCTATGGGAGGGGGTCTCCTCCTCCTATATAAAGCCCCCTCTCCCTCTCATGAACCACACCTCCTCGTGAAGGATCTCCCCCTCTAGATATTCCCCATGGTCTCGGATTAGCGAGATACATGTTCCCGGTGGCCTTGCGTCTGGAAGGAGTTGCTGCTTCCGCTGATTCGCTGGAGCGAGGAGGTGGAGGTTGTCCGGTGGCTTGAACGTGTGTGCGAGGACGGATGCGTTGCTGATTTGCGGCGCTCGGACTTCCACACGATCTTGAGATTGGCAAGCGTACGACTACATCAACCACGAGTTCCTACTCGTTAACAAAACTCGTTGTCTTCGAGGGTAAGTTCTCCATGGATGTATGTCCATCTGTTGCTCTGTATCTAGTAGATAGATCTTGGCGTATAGTTCTCATCGTAGGAAATTTTTTGTTTTCTATGCTACGGACGCAACACTATGACAGCCGCCTCGCCAGGGGCACTTTCTGCAGTCCCGTCGCGCGGCTGGCCACCTGCTCCGCCAAGTGGGCCGAAGGCTCACCGTGCGGAAGTCCCCGCTCGCCATGCAATCTTCCATGTGTGCGCCGCAGCTGGATTACTGGATTCGGTTCGCCGCCCGTGGGCTCCCCAGCAAGCAGCTTCATTGCATACCTACGTTTTTATTTATTAATGTACATAGATCTGTTTTATCTCTTTGCTACTTTGCTATGCCTAAATTAGACTGATCGATCAGTGCTAGGTTGACTGGAATGGGAAAAAGACTGATCTGGTCAGTGTTAGGTTGACCAGCAAGAAGGAGAAACTTCACTGATCGTGTAAGTCTGACTTAATCCAATGCAGTTGATACTTATCGTTGCACATTTGGTATTATCAGGCACCCGCTATTTTAAGTGACTTGATGAAAATCAGTGAGAGTCAGGGGCTCTCAGTAGTTTTGCTGTATTGGCAATTGAACTATAAAATACTTATGGATGCAATATATGAGATAGTTCGCTCATGATTATTGTATGCAAATAGTATGAATTATCTTGGCGCTCGCCTTAGATATCCGTGCATCATAGAGTTAGTCTGTCATATACACGGTTGACGCAGTTGGAATCTGATTCGGCAAATTTGATTTCACAGAGAAAACAACACACCAAACAGTGTATAGGCATGTTTTTTTCAAGTCATACGGGTTATTACTATATACTTATCAGTAGTTTTGAATTAAGATTTACCCTTTCTTTCATGCATTTCCGTTGTACATCATTTCTAAATAATGTCCATCCTTGGTTAATCATGTCTAATCGGACTGTAAATATTCAAGCATTCACCTCCCTTTGCCCATGTGGTGCATGTTATATTCATATGTGTTACTTCCCATATGCTTGATCCATTCAATAGAATTATACGTACTCTTTGCGTAGCAATTGCGATACTCTTATCACTGAGTACCTCACTGGTGGACATGCTGACCAAGCTGCTCACACCGTGGTTCTTAGTACAGACCATGATTTGGTCCGTACAGAGAGGAAGATGACATCTGGGAGTAGTGCCGACAAGAGGCACGTGCCTAGGAAGCAGCGAGTAGGATTTGCGGATTTCCAGGGCCTGGATGCATGCAAGGAGGAGCTCGTTGAGGTGAATATAGCTTCTTTACTGTTTACTAATGATTCCGAAGTGTGAAACCTGTGTTTTTTTGGTTAGTTTTTAGTGGAACAAGGCAGCATTGGGTGTAAAAAACTGCTGATGCATTCTCCTCTCAGTGCCTTGCTTCACCATAATGTCATATGCAGTTAAAAAAATCACATGCATTACGGTTTTCTATTTCCCACATTTTGGAAAAGAAATACTTTAGGTCTTTAAGTTGATGAAATGCATGACAATTTTATTAACCTTTACTCCCATAATTTTTTCAGTATAACATTTCTTCTCAAAATTCAAAGCAAGTAAAATATGGATTTGCGCTAGCTATTCATCCAAAGTTATATTTCTCGTTCTCCCGGTGCAATCGCACGGACATGTTTTCTAGTTATCTAAACATTCATTTCACACCTAGTCATAGCCTCATGGGCCCGCGAGTCCATCTTGATCAACCACGAGCCCGCCACCATAAAAAAACCTCTGAACAACCACAAGAACGATTTTGTATAGTCTAGTATTTTTCTCTTCCTTGGCAAAAAATACTGGTGTGTAAACGGCATTTCCTGTGTTTAGAAATACCGGCCATCATACCGCCCGAGTAGGGTGTCAAGCAGGGCGGGTTATGGACTGCTTTTTAACTAATCATTCTCTAATTTTACTAGCTTCCGGAACCATTATTTGCCTATATTTTGCTTTTACGGGCCATTATATGGTGCCGCTTGCCACCCTACGCCCGAGATTGTTCAAAATTTATAACTTCGTCCAAAATTTCTTAAAGTTTTACAAATTTGAGCTAACTATTTAAGTGTCGGTGAATTTCGTTCGGTAATAGTTTGTTTCTGGTAACCAGAGACACCGGTTTTGACGAGAACCAGAAATACCAGCCTAGAAAAAGAACTTATTATAGTGTACTATCTTTGTTTAGCCTATTTGGGCTACCCGTGTATAGAAGATCCGAGTTGCATGTATTCGACTTAAACACACTATATTTCTTTTTTGGAAAGATCCGGATCTATATTCACAAGAAGTACAAGACATTCTAAATGTAATAAAAATTACATCGAGCTACTCGATCGCCTAACAACCACTACTGCCGCAAGAGCGAGTCGTCGACACGTGATGTCGCCGCTCCCTTACCAGAACCGGTCTGATGTTGTTGATGACAATCGAAAAGTCTTCGTGCACGTGCCCCTAAGGACCAACGCCCCAGAGCTAAAGCCATCGCTATTGAAGCCTTAAATTGATCTGAATCTTGTAACACCAAACCTAAATATACGTAGACTGAACGAGATCCACCACTCCATTGAAACTGCGACCAGACGAATTTCCGCCCTTCTCAACAGCAGCAGCAAGATCGTCGCCGATGAGTTGGAGGAGGCGGGTATTTCCTATTTTTCTTTCGCACAACGCCGTCATAGTCACCATAACGTCGATACCGGTTCATCAAACTCTAACTTTAGGGACTCTTCAACGACGCCCCGGGTCCCCACCCCCTCCTGTCACCAGAATGTCAAGCAGAGTAGGCGGGAACCCGTCGATTCCGGTCATAGACGACGAGGAGCAGGCAAATGGCGATGGCTAGGATGGAACCCTAGACTGCCGCCTATGTTTTTTTTTGCAGGAGGAGAGCCCGCGCGTGTCTCTAGGGCGGCGTCGAATTAGCACAAACACATTACATTTCAAATACAACTATATTCTTATACACATATTTGACCCCAATTGTAAAGCAATTAATCGAGTGACGAGACCTTCTCGTCCCAATTATCCATCCCCACGCAAAGTTTTTGTTTAAAGAAGCTACTAAGTGCGTTTCGAGAATAAGAGTGGAACCGAAAACTATTTTTCTTGGTTACGGTATATGCCTGGTGCCTTATCCATCGTCCAGTTTTGGTTTAAGATTGGTGTGCTAGTTAGTCTTTTTTGTTAGCACATGGTGACGTCACTAATTGAAACCAAATGAAACTTAATTGAACTATTGAAACATTTGTGAAACAATCTGTAAACAGTACAAAATGTTTCATAAGTTTTACTCCACTTAACAAGTTTCATTTTTGTTTCATATAAAATTCCAAAAGTTTGCTCAGCACAAGAGTGACGTCATCACTGACGTGGCCCTCCGCTGTAGAAAATCCTTGTTCTGGGTGGAAATCCGTGCGCAACACGGAGACACGAGCACCCCGTTTCTCTTCTTCACAAACGAACCATGGAATCCTTGCGCTCTGTTCCCGTTATTCTTTCTGTACGTTCCCCGGCCGGAACAAGAGCGGGCTACAAACTCTTACGAAGAATCAAAACATCTGCTAAACGCTAGTAAAATTTTAAACTGCACAGACACGGCACCACCATTTACATGTACAACACTGCGCAACGGATCAAACACTCACGACGGATCCCCGCCACCCAAGCTAGTTGATCCCGAGGAACTCGCTCACGGACAGCAGGTCCGCGTCGAACTCCCAGCAGATGCCGCCGTCGCCGAGCCCGTGAAACGAGTCCACGGCGCCGCCGCCGCCGCTGCACGGCCCGTCCACCTGCGCTGACCCCTGGTGGTGGCTCACGCCGTGCTGTGCCGGGCTGCCGCCGAAGGCCGTGTCCAGCGCGCTCGGCGCAAGCAGGGTGGTGCCGTAGTCCATGTCGAGCCAGTCGGCGAACAAGACCTTTGGGAGCACGGGCGCGTGCGGCCGGATCAGGGCGCCCGTGAGGCAGCTCGAGTCGTCGGCCGAGGACGACGACTCCAGCGCCGGCGGCCCGGACGAGCCGGAGTTCGCCGGCCGGTTAACGGTGTCGGTGCTGCTGCGTTCTTGGCCGCCGTTCTCGCTGGGCGTCGGGCTCCGCGGCGCGTCCGAGCCGGCGGACTTGGCTGCTGGTGACCGCGCGGCGCCCTCCACGCGCTTCTTCAGGTACGAGTTCCAGTAGTTCTTCACCTCGTTGTCGGTCCGGCCCGGCAGGTGCTGCGCTATCTGAGACCACCTGAGCCAGGAAAACAACCTCATTTAAACTCTGAAGAAATTACGGCAGAATGAATTTTCTGTCAGCAGCGTAATGTGCAATGTAAATTTGTAGTACTACTACATGTCTTTTTTGAATTGGCAAGTCCACTGCTTCATTTCTCTTACTACTACTATTATGCTATAGTATGTAAGCCTGTTTGTACGGGCCACGAACTAATCATCTTATGATTCTTTATATTGAGTTATCATTAATTATGCTATAGTACGATTGTTGTGTCTTGTTCGTTCGGATTGTCAAAGCACCTGTTTCGCTATGATTGGTATCAACAGTTGACTGTAGCACACACGCGTGTTCATACATGATTAAATCGTTCGTTATCAAATTCTAAGAACGGTACTGGTTACTCAATAAAAAAATCAAGGGCGGTATCATGAATATTGACCTACGGAATGGGAAGGACGAAAAATAGCTTGCTTGCTTGCTTGCACCGACAGGCAACTGCAAAGCCTCTCCAATTAGAAATGGAAGCAATTGGACACAAGTTTAGTTGTGTTTTTTTGTTGTTGCAAAAAGAGGTTAACCGTGACCAAGCAAAACTTTTAATGAAAGCGAGGTGCTTGCTCACGATCACCAAACGAGCACTCCAAAAAGAAACAATCGAGTGCCTCGATATGGAACGCAGGTGTCAGCATCAACTCCACCACGTAAAGCGAGTCTTCATGGCAGACATCAGCATTTCCTACCCTTTTTTCACCAGCAAAAAACCTTTCTCTGCACCCAATTTGCCATGCTGCTGACACTAGCAAACTGGGACACGCGGTAGTAGCAGGTAGCATCTAGTACTAGCATACGCAGAATTTAACCTTTTTTCTTGAACTAAGAAATATCTAGTACGTATATAGAAGTAATCAGGGGTGACGCTTTGTTCGTCAGCAATCTGCGCTCTTTCCCTCTGAAGGTGATGTGGAGAAGGTGAGAGAGGCCTGATGTGCGCTTACTTGTTTCCAAGCGTGGCGTGGAGGCGCATGACGGTGTCTTCTTCCTCCCCGGAGAACATGCCGTGCTTCAGCCCCGGCCTCAGGTAGTTGATCCAGCGCAGCCTGCAGCTCTTGCCGTTCCGCTGAAGCCCTGCAGCAATTCACGGGGAAATTTAGACTCATAAGCCAAGGTACATTTGACAGGAAATTGCCGAATAATCCGAACAAGAAAACGAAGCTACAGAGCTTCGTCAACTGTTGTCTGGCAGAAAAAATCCCATCCCCACAAGGCAAGGTACATTCCAGAAACACGAGCGCAATCAGGGCAGGGGAACATGGAGATGAACTTTCTTGTCGCGAGAACTGGAAGGCTCGCGGCAATGCAAGCAGACAAGAAATTTCGTCCAATTCCCCGTCGAGATTCTCCGGGGAACGGCGTCGCGAATGCAGCGGCGGGTCGGAGGGGGTTCTTACCGGCCTTGACGGGGACGGTGCTCCAGCAGCTGTGGCCGAAGCGGACGATGTAGTCACGGAGCTTCTGGTCCTCCTCCGGCGACCACAGGCCCTTCCGGTGCTGCGCCTTGGGCTTCTGGCACGACTTGCACCCCATCAGTCCGGACGGAGGGAGAGAAGTCAGAGATGTTGAGTTGCGTAGGAAAGGAAGAAGGAAGTAAATTTTAGTTCTGGGCGAGAGGGGTTGCAATTGCTGTGCTGCACTGTGGTGTCGGTGTCAGCGTCTGCCGCGCGTACGACTTTATATAGACCCAAATACCCAATCATAAGCGCTGAGCTGCTCTCGTCATTGCGGGACTAAAACAAAGATTAGTAGCGCCTAATAATTGTCTTTTTCCTTAATCAGAAAGAACTCAGGGAGATTAGCATGTCCATGATTCCCGCAATGCGGGTTTATTTCGCTCAAAAGGCCGTAGAAAGAAAATCCCTCTCGGAGATATCCAATTATCAGTTCTGCAAATTGCACTTTAGTTGGATGTAAGATGCATTTCTCTTCCATCCGCATAGCCGTCCTTGTGGAGTACTAGAATGTAAACTATGGATAATTTTCACAGATCTATATTTTAAGGATGACTGACTTCCAATTTGCACGGAGTATAGATTTGCACACTCATGATGGAGTAACCATAGATTTTAGATTTACCACCACACCAACAATTTCCACTTTGAACAAATCAAGGCAAGAACATCGACATGAAGACGACGCCTTTTAACAAGGTGGTGACGCATGTGTGTCGCTGGTGTGTCTGACCGGTAAATGCTAGATTGGTTTTCACCCTGGACATAAAGGGGTGTTCTACTCACCAACATGAGTGTAAAACTGTGTAATCGAATCAGGTAGAAGAGTCTACTAGGATAGAATCCCGACCCTGTGTGTCCGTATTTATATGGGAGTTTTACTCCTTGTTTTGATGCAATATGGCTAGGGTTTGTCAAACGTCCTCTCTTAATCACAACTTAGTCAAGTTGACATTATGTATAGATTCTATAAAGTTCCTTACAGGAAGTGGTTTTGTAAAACCCTAACCCCCGTACCGCCTAGACAGGCGACACGGGGGGGCGATCTCCACCGCCGCCCCTCGAGCCCCTCCCTCCTCTCCCCCTCTCCACCCGCCACCGCTGGAGGACCTACAGGGCGAAGCCTCGCAGAGACGGTGGCGGCGGGGGCTTTCTCCACTTGCGGCGGCCGCCATCTACGCTGGAGGCGGCGGTGTGGTTCCTGGTGAAATCTCGGCGGCATGGTGTTGTGGGATCTCGACGAACGGCGCGTCTCCCGTCCTCCCATGTGTGATGTTGTCTTCCCGCGGTGGAGGCGCCCCTGCTGCTACGCCGGGTGCTCCGTGCCCGCTCGGTCTTCTGGCTTATGCATGTCTGGATCCTCGGCTTTAGGGGCGGGTTGGTGTGGTCCTGCCTACGGTGCCGACTGTTGGGCACCATGGCGGTGTCAGCGGTTGGCCAGGCGACGATTGACTAGATCCCACCATACAATCACGTTCAGGGCCTCGGATAAGGTGGCGGTCCTAGGGTTCCTCCTCCCGCCAAGATGAAGATTGTCCTGATGCATGTCCTTATCGATCCGATTGCAGTGGCGTGTTCCGGAAGGCTCCATCGGCGACCTCCATTGGGCGACACATGCCTGGAGATTGCTGGATCGGGAGATTCGGTCGTTCGCACCCGTGTTTTACTCTGGCTGTTTGGTTTTAGAGGGAGCGCTTCGAAGCTTTGCTGGTTTTTAATATCATGGGACATGTTCTCGTTCCATGGTGCTGGCGAAGAAGGTCATGGAAGCCGAGATCTGAGGACTAGCAATGGTTGTTCGAAGCTTTTGTGGTGATGAGGAATTGGCTTGGTGTTTCTTGACTTGGAGTAGCGGCTTGCAGGTGGGGGCGATTGCACAGGAGAAGTTCAAAGTCTTGCCTTTCAGGTGAAAATCCAAGGTCTGGCCTTCATTGGTTGTACCTGGAAATGGTCTTGTTGAAGACATTGTTTTGAGAGTGTGGACTTCTTTCAGGGTAAAAACCTAAGATCTATGATCAGGCGACGATAGCGCTTGTGCACTGTTTCCTTCTTGGAGACGCTGCTTTTGGAGAAGCTGGACTTCTGGTGTTGTCCTGGTGGTGTTACTGCTGTTGTTACAAGGAATAGATCACTATAGTGGGGCTTTACTTTTTTGTAATTTCTCTTCCTTTTTTTGGTTGTGTGCATCTGTATTGCTGCTAGGGTGATGCGTTGTTGCAGAGGCTAGGTGTAATTGGTATCTCCGCGATATTAATATATACTCTTTATCAAAAAAATCTATAACTTGATCCTTTGAAGCAATGAATTGAATCTCTAGCTGTTTATTTTACACTCATTCTATGACAGAGTGAAAGTCTATCTCAATGTGTTTGGCTTTTACATGAAAAACTGGATTGTCTAACAAATATGTAGCTCCTAAATTATCACACGCAAACACGGTATTTGAGTCAGTTTGACTCCTAGTTTTGCAAGGACTGAAATCATATTACATTTGTTGTAGCATTAGCCACAGACTTGTATTCTGCTTCTCTGCTAAACCTAGAGACAAAGACTATGGCTTGCTTTTTAGCACTACAAAAATCAAATTTGGTCCATAGAACACATCAAAGTCTTTGGTTCAGCGATGATCATCTACACAACCAGCCCAATATGCATATGAAAAGGCACGAACTAGTGTATACCTTGATCTCATAAATATCATTCCACTCCTATTGACCAAATATAAGGCGTCTAAGGATTAGTGAAAAGTCAAATCTTACTAATTTTGACCAAATATTTAGAGAACAATATCTACATCTAGAATATTAAATGGACACATTTAGAAAATACATTTTATGATGAATCTATTGATATAGATTTTATATTGTAAATATTTATATTTTTATGTATAATCTTGGTCAAACTTAGAAAACGTTGACTTTTGACTAATCCTTAGACGCCTTATATTTTGGGACGAAGGAAGTATCTCATAATGTCTTTTGCAGCGGTCCAATGTATGGTGGCAGGAGCATGCAAATATTAGATCTGCAAAAGCTATACCAGTGTCCTTGATGGAGTAAGATAGTATAATGCATCTAACATGCTTCTGTATTTGGTGATATTCTAGGGCCCCAACAAATCTCTGTCTCATGCAGTTATCTTCTCGGAAGACAGTATCCGTGTAGGGACATCTGTATAGTTTGTTATGCCAACTCGTGCAAAAAAATCTTGAGCATATTTAGCTTGATGTAATACTATGTCCTTATTGATCTTGTGTACTTACAATGTCCAAGAAATAATGGAGATCACCGAGATCTTTCAATGCAAATTCTTTGCTTAAATCCTTCAAAAGTGCGTTGTTGCAATATGAGATGAGATGGCAACTATAATATCATCCTTGTAACATTGTACTTGTGATGTATGAACAATGACATATCAAATTTAGAGACAATAAAACCAAATTTAGTTAATTGAGAGCTCAATCAAGAATACCGTGCCTGGGGTGATTGTTTTAGTCCATAAAGTATCTTGTAAAGTTTACAAACATAGTTCATTTTCCCCTGTCTACATATCAGGTGAGTGTCTCATGTAGACCTCCTATTCCAAAACACGATGAAGAAACATGTTCTTGACATCTAACTGTCATAAACTTCATCCCTTTGATATACATAAATAGCCAAGACAGGTCGAACAGTTGTGATCTTAAAAACATGACTAAAAGTATCCTCATAATCAATGTCATATCATTGCTTAAAACCTTTGGCAACTAACCATGTCCTATATATGCCTCGTGTTTGATTTTATATACCCATCCAAAATCAATAAAAAATTACCTTCTCTCGGAGGGACCAATCTCCATGTTCTATTATGCATGAGAGCACCATACTTCTCACTCATAGACTATCTCCAATGTGGATCATCCAGAGCAGCATGCAAGTTTAGCGGTTCAGTAGAAGTGGTTGATAAACACCAGCATACAATGTCGTCTTCACTTTTTTAGGTTGATGAACACCCTTAGATGCACGTGTAGCTAGGAGGGACGCTGGTGGCACAGGCTAGTTCAAAGGTGACAGGGATACATCGGCTCTCTCTGTGCTAGAACTGACATGCACCAATCCTGCGGTGGAATACACCATTGTTGCGGTCCCGCTAGTGTTTGCAGCGGATCGTGTAGCCAATCTTGTGGGTGTGGAGGAATTAGTTGTGCCGGCACGCACAACCATAGACAATCTGGAGTGACGACCTTTAGTGTGGAGAACATGGGAATATGATGCAATGCGAGTGGTGCGCATGTGTGTTGCGCGCATTAGAGGTGGCATGTGACCGCATAATCTGACGGAACACGATCCGAGGAAGATTCATATATCCAGACACTGATTCGGTCTAAATCATCCTTGTTTCTTGCGGTGTATTATTTTTTCTTATAATATTTTATGGGAGTTGTTTTGACTCATTTGAGCTATGTTTTGATCCAAATTTTCACCAGCGTGTATTATTCTGCATGTAGAAACATGTGGAACAACACGAGGAGCGTTGGTGGCAGTATTAGTGATAGGAATGTTAGTTTCATGTAAGTCATCCACATGTTCATCCCCAATTTCAAAATTATGAGAATTTCTTTGCGGAACAAAGCACTATCACTAGGATGAAGGTTTTCAAAGGGAAATACTACATTATCAAAGACAACATCACGTGAAACATAACATGACTGGTGGCCACTTTTAGGCACTTGAATCCCATGCGACACAGACTACGGACTAAAAAGACACACCCCTTAGAGTGAAACACTAGTTTTCATTTATTATATGGACAGGAAATTAGGCCAACAAGCACATCCGAACACACAAATGGAGGAATGAATAATACAGTCGTGTACCTAGCGAGCGATTAACTGGTGTATCATGATTAATGACTTTGCTAGAAAGCATATTAATGAGATATGTGGCAGTAAGAAAAGCTTAATCCCAGAATTTTAGTCATGTGAGTATGAGCAAGTAGAGAAAGACCTAATTTAACAATATGGTGAATTTTCTTTCCGTGGCACCATTTTTTTGGTGTTCATGAGGGTAAGAGACACGATGAGATATTTCTTGTGATTGTAATAAAACATTCAAATTAAGATACTCTTCCCCAATCAGACTGAATAGTAAGATTTTTTTTATCAAGATTACGTTCAATACGTTTCTCAAAGTTAATGAAGGCATCAAAAGCTTTATATTTTTTTCTTGAGAAAATATATCCATGTAAACTTGCTATAATCATCAACAAATTAAAGCTACATAATAGTCACAACGACCCACCGAAGTAGGTATATGACCCCATACATCAGAAAAGATTAACTAAAGTGGGGCTATATATACACTAGTGGATATATATATGATACGGAAGACGATGACTCTTAACATATTTATATGGAACACAAACTGAAGTAATGGAAGTATCACTAATAAACGGAACTTTATTCTTATTAATAATTTTCCAAACAATATCCTATATATATACTTTACAGAATAAACTACAAAATTTATGTGTGCATTTTACATACATCACGCGCAGGGGAAATGTAGTCCTTGTGTTATACATCTCCATGAACAACTTCGGCTTCTTTTGTGACGAACTCTCCATATGAACACCTCAAATGATGTGTGTCTATCGGTATCCATACATAAAGGTGGTTCGACTCTAGTGAGATGCCAGTCTCTACTCTGGGTGTCTGGTTGTCTTTCATGTCAGCTACCACCCTCCTCTCCTCATATATATAGGGAGTGGATGAGGGCACACAACACTTGTGACCCACTTTCCATAACCCTAACCCTAGTCATTGTGGGTCCTACCCACTGACTCTTTCCCTTGTCTAGTTTAGGTCCAACCTAGCTAGATCCAATATGTCTTGTCCACTCCCTCGAGCATGTTACTTTGTAGGATTATTATGGTAAACTGAACACAGTCTCAAGCCACATTCCGCCCTGATATGCTGGAGCAATCCTAGCACAACATGTCGACTCCCATATACCGGTAAGACATAAGATGTGCCTTTCCCAATGTGACGATATGTCCAATTCCCTTTGCCACACGATATTGTTGTTAAGCTACAGGCGAGTCACTCGTCATCCCTGCACATGTAGCTTAACTCTCTTCTTGCTCCTTGATATGTGACTCAGTTTTACAAGCACTTAGTCATGCTAACTTGGTTAACACTTAACCAAGTAATGCATAGCCACGCTTCCAAATCATGTTACATGAGAGGACACAAATAATATATCTCCAAGTCGAAGGGGCAGGTTGTTTCAGAGATGACCCAAGTACAACTTTTATAACTGCCAGTTACGGATCACAGTTTGGCTGACTCAAAGAAGGGTTGATCTGTAACTCAGATAGTGCGAACACCTCAGGTCTAAGGACTCCATTGTCTTAGACCGACCACATGACGACTTACTCGTGGTGTCTCAATCATTGTGTCTATCTGGCTCGCAAAAAACTTCAGTCAAGTTAGTATTATTCGGATTAGCATCACATGCCCATGACAAGTTGAACATAGTCATCTTATGGCATCCAAATTAGTCTAGGTTGCATTTTCAGTACGATCTTTGCTGACTAAGGACAATTTAGTATGAGCAAGTTAAGCACATAGTTCTGTAACTGCATCACATATTTGATGATACATGCAAATGTTCACATATGGATCTTCTTATGAATACATAGGGAAGTAGTGATGCATCTAGGGCATATTCCCAACATATAGATGCAAGTGGATTAGTATTAGGGTACCATATGATCATATTTAGTTCAATCAAATGAACTAGAATTCCAATTTCATATTACTTTTCGAAAAATAGTTCATTTGTTTTAACTAAGTAGGATCAAAGGGTATTGTAATGTTGACCCACTTGAATATCTAGTTAGGTGACAATGCATATTTAGTAAGCATTGGTGTGTTCGATGGGAAAACAGGATTTTGGCCCGCTATATTAAGACAACAACATAGTATACAGCTACTGGAGAATCAACACAATCAAGATTAGATGAAACAATGAGAGAAAGAAAAGATAAACTAGTGCCAACAATGACATATCGATGAAACGAGAATGAATCGTAATCACTGCGCCTCCATACTTGTCCCACCACGCTCTTAGTACTTGGAATGTCGCATATCAAGCAACACCTTCAAAAAGGAATGTGACAAGGACAACACTACTCCTCGGACAGGTCCTAGGGTTTCCCTCAACACGTGGAGGTGAGTGGGGGAAGGGATACACCCGAAGACCTTCAGGAAGGAATGGCAGCACCCGCAGGCGTCATCGCATCAGTGCCAGACGAACTGACATGGATTTCTCCCAACCCCCCAAAACCACTACCCTAGACGGTCTGTAGCATTCCGCCTAGCTTGCGACCCACCAGCATGAGCCACCATGTTGTTGTAGCTACCCTCGTCGTCTCACGGTTGTCACTGTCATGAGTCCTAGAAGATGGAATAAGGGATCACAGTAGGAATCGAGGGAGGCATCACCGCAACCGCACGGAAGGGAATTGCCTCCACCTCCATCGTGGTAGCTGACTGGACGTAGGGCTACACCAGGCCCCTACGGGCCCGTCCAGGCCTACATCGGGCACACAAAGGCTCCACCACCACGCTACAACAAGTTGATAAGAACACCACCAACATGTGGTATCCACCGACTCACCACCTCGACCTCCAGGGGCCGATGACGCAACGCTCAGAATTGTCGGTCCGTCCCGAGCCAGATAGGGCCGAAAGGGGCCTAGATCTGGGCCGAGTGGGCGCCGCCACCTACCCACACGCCACCATGTCGCTCCCCTGCTAACTGACCTACCACCGCATGAAAAAAACACCCAGGGCCGTCACTGAGGACCACCCAAGGCCGGACCGCTTCTAGCCGATTCACTCTGCTGCCGGTCGTGCTCACCCGAGTTGGTGCGCCCGCATGCGGGTTAGAGGAAGGGGCCACCATCGCTGGCACCACACGGGCAATGTCCGGTTGTGCCCGCCGCCAGTAGCAGGAGGGGTGGGGATAGACAAGAGGGGCTCTGTCGGGGGAGGCGAGGGAGCCCTCCGTCCCCTTGCTCGGGGGGGGGGGGGGGGGGGGGGGGGGCGAGGGGGACGAGAATGGGGAAAAGGAGATTGCCTACTACCGGTGGGATCGCACTTACGTCCCACTTCTAAGTCGTTTGAACAATTATAGTTTAAATATTTTGGTAGAAATTTGAACTACATATCTTCAAATGACTAGTAAGTGAGATATAAATTGGATCTTCACTTGCATCCCTTGGCATCATTGAGATGTGCCACGTCAGACATCACTGCCGGGCCTAGTTGAAACTTGCTAGTCTCGATCGGGGAAAAATACAAGAGCTGATTCAAAATGAAATATGTTATTTTCTACATAAATGCCTGCAGCAAAACGAAATTTATTCGAAAGTAATTTTGGATCAGTGGAAAGAAATGCTCTGCCGCCAGGTAGACATGCCGTTGCCCGCTGACACGGATGTCCACAATCCACATGCCTGTCGGTGCTCACGCTGTCACGCAGCTGCTCCTCTCGCCTTGGAATTCTGCCGCGACTGTACACATTGGGTGTCACCAAGGCACGTTCAAACATGTAACAATTGCTGATTCATTAGTTCATTACCAACTCGTGCGCGTGTCCACACATCCGAAGAATGGGAGGATATTTCTGGAGCAAATATTGAAGAAAGCTTTGTGTGATGCCTTGAAAGAGGGGTTCGTACATTCGACTTTAATTAATTTCTGCCAAAAGTCTAAAGTTGAAATAAAAGATTTTTTGAATAATAGTTCTATAGTCAGCCCTGCACTGTAGTATTAGTACCAGAACAGGACACATTGAACTATTCTTTTACTTGTATTTTACGGGATAGAATGTTTTAAAGTACGGACACGTAGCTACTCTACAAAACATAGCTATGTAGAATACCATTACGGAGTACTATTGTTTTGCGAAGCTTGACATTTCAAATATGAATTTTATGAACAGTGACATCTAAAACTAACCGGAGAACAAATACCACTTTGCACTTTGCAGGAGTACACAAGAAGTAATTTTATACATTTTGGCGGAAAGAAACTTTCTTCTGACGGTATCTAAATTAGGAAGCAATACGTACACATGTCTTCCATTGACATGTAGTACAGATAAAAAATGCGAAAAAAATCCACAATAATTAGCTTAAGATAAGATATACACACTGCATCAATGTTGTTCCGACCATAAGACGCGGTACGTTATTCCATTTTAATTCTTGTCAATGTGTTCCGTTAGGCAACTAGGCATATCGAACAATACATTTATCTAGGAGTATATATTAGGTCGTCTAGAACTGCTCCCAAGACTTCTTGACACCACACGAGAAGAGTCAAAAGTCAGAGCAGGCCATTGGGAGGCGGCGCTAAAATCCACCTAGGGTTCGATACTCCCGCCGGTCTGCTCAGTCTCCGGTGGTCTCGATGTCTCAGGGGTGTGGCGGACCATGCCCATCGCTGCCGAGAGGTTTCTCATTTTTTATTAGGACTCTTTTCGGTGTCTTTTTTACGATGTTAAAGTGGCGACTACATCTTAAAATTAGAATAAGGTCTTTCTCATCCTACCCTCACTCTGCATCTAGCACCAGCGGAAGGCGCATGTAGTCATGCGTCTGACGGGTCTCCTGGGATCTAGTCCGTTTTTGTGACCGTTCGCGTGAGTTCAGGTCAGTCTCTTCCGATTTACGGATGTCGTCATTGTTCATGGTTGCTGCTCTAGTGTGTTGGTCCTTTGGAGCTTAGTACGATAATTTCTACTATAACAAACTCTATTACGGCAAGTTCTTTCGGGCTCCGGTGATGGAGAGACAAGGTCGGTGGTTCGCTTCGGCTCGTGCTACTGTTTGTAGTCGTCGTGAGACGGTCCATGGACCTAATTGTACCTTTTATTACTTTTAGTATTATTTGTACATCTGTTAATGCTTATTAATAAATCGATGGAATTTCGCAAAAATAGAGAAGAGTCAAAAAGTCAAAAACCCCTGAGGAGCACACGGAGTTTTGAGAGACGATCGCCGTGTCTGAAATGGACTAACGATGGAGAGCATAATCTGTGACCTTAGCTCGTCAGCAGCGAGTAACAACAGCACAAACGACAAAACTGATCCATCGTCTATAACTATAACCTCCGGTTACACGAGGAGAGCATGCATGTTTGTGGTGATAATTAAAAGGGGCCGCGTAGCCCTCCCAGGCCGGCCGAACGACAGGCAGCGCAGCGCGTCGCATATTCGTCTTGCGTTGTTCCACACGCTGCCGTGTCGTCCCATGCCGTGATCTGGCCATCGACCGCTGAGGGTTTTCAACGCTGGCCAGCTCGACCCGCGCGCTCCGGCCGTTTACTTTGAAGCTTCGAGATATGCATTTCTTCTTTTTTTTTGGCCATTAGGCTGTGATGATTGATGAGGTATAGTATACGCGATGCCACATTTTGTATATGGAAACGCCGATCCGGTGGCTCGTTTGTTTATGGGGTTCGAGCAAAGCGTTCTTACACGCGTGCCGCAAAAGTATGGCGATGATCCTGGGGGTCTTCGGCGGCTGTCGTTCGAGGCCGCGTTGGCGTCGTGCCGACTCGCGCGCGCGCGGAAGCGGGGTCAAATGGCGGGCGGATCGGCCTGAGCTTCCGGAGCTGGCCTCCGTGCGCGCCCCCGGCGTGCGCGTCTCTTTTAATTCCTCGGGTTCCTTGCCTCGTAGTATAGTGTATGGTGTACTGCTACCTCCCTATTATGCGAACTGCACCATGCATGATGTAACCGTGCGTGAACGGACGGTCCAACTCACATGGAAAATGAGACGATTTGTTTTCTTCGGGACAGAGCGTTATATTATATGCATGTGCTGTGCATATACAGCGAGGGGTGGCATTATTACTGTGGTAGTACTAGCTCTCGTGCATGGCGAGAGTGTGTGGACAGATGCGTCGTCATGATCGTGCATGGGAGATGGGTCCCGGCCGGGAGTGCGTTTATTTGTTGTCTTCCCTTGACGTGGCCCCTAATGTTTTGGCATAGTCAAAAGAGTAAAATCCACCAATACTAACTGAACTTGACGCCTATTTTCAATACGGTCATTGACTTTAGAAATATGCGATTTACGGTCATTATATACGGCAACCGTCTCATTATGTCACTAGCCCTGTGTATTCGCCGACGTGGCACTGCGTGGACCCCGTCTGTTAGTCTCTTAAACACTCAATAGAGATTACTTTTTAATAACAAAAATCTAAGGGCCATATTGAGAAAATGTCAAGGCCAAACCGACCCTAGGGTCCCACCTGGCAGCCCCTTGTCATCCTAGTCCACCCCATCCCGTACCTCCCGCCACCTGATGCCCTGGTGAAATCGACAAAGCGACGACGCGACACTGGAGTCTCGATGAGGCTAGGGAGTGGGACTGACGACGGAGCTCCCTGGATGGTGACAGTGGAGTGCTGGAGAAAGTAATGAAGGGGCGGGGATTCGGGCCGAAGGTGGCGGGGAGGTGGACCCCGGGCGGCGGCGTTCACTCCGGTGGCAGACCAGAGGTAGTATGGTGGCCCACTAGGGCAAAGGAAGGTCATTGGGGAGGCGGTAGTTCGCGGTGTTTGGGGGATTCCGAGGCCGGCGGCGCCAATCCAGGTCAGTGGTGGCCGGAGCCATGCCAGCGACGAGAGGCCTGGCCTGCGGCGGGATCCGAGGAGGCGTTCAGTCGTGGGGTCGTGGCATACGGGGAGAGAGGAGGAAGGTGGTATCTGACACTAACAGGTGGTTCCTATCCGCCAGTCTCACCAGTGGACCTTGCCTGTTAGTCTCTAGGCTATGAATAGAAAAGCAATATTTAGAGAGGACCTTTTTGCAAAAGAAAACACAACTTAGACCGGTCAACGCTCTGCCACATCAGCAAATACACTGCTGTACAGAGGGCCAGTGACATTAATGAGACGGTTGCCGTATATAATGACCGTAAATCGTGTATTTCTAAGGTCGATGACCATATTGAAAATAGGCGCCAAGTTTAGGTACTACCGATGGATTTTACACTAAGTCAAAAATCGGTTTTGAGCTTCGGTTGATCTTCTCCTCATCCATCTGCTGTACTACTGTGAATTTGTGACTACCGTCTGACCGTGACGGATTAATGTCTACCGAAGGTGACATATATACATGGATGCACAGAACCACGACAAGGGCGGCCTTTCTACTGATATACGTGCCAAATAAGAATTGCGTACGTAGACTTTGATGCAGTCAAGCGAATGGAGAGACGAACCGCACTGATGGCAATGGAACATTAGCTCGAGAGAAGAATTGCCCCCTCCAACCACACAACTTTTCGGCGATCCACTTGGTGATACTTAACCTCACTTTGCTCACGATTCCATGGAAACATATATACTCGTGTCCTCGTGACTTTGTACACCCTATGGAATTATGCGGTGCGTGGCAGGTGGCGAATTACATGATACTCCTACTAGCACGTAGACAATTCCAAGCATTTCCTTGGATTTATAAATGTTATGTAAATTTGTTTGACATCACTATGTATAGAAAAGCCTGGGAAACCTCGGTGGCGCGGCCCCGCTTCTAGTTTATTTGGAGCTTGCAGTTCAACTTTTCGTCTCAAAATTTGAACATTTTTTTTTCAAATGAATTAGAAGCGGGAATTTCACGGGATCCCGCTTGCAACCCTATCTATGCGTCGGGTGTTCCATATCTGATGGCGCGTGTTGTTGCTTATTCTTCTGGGTGCAGGCATTGATATGCTCCATGTGTCCTAGGTGGCTGGCGTGGCTCGAGATTGCGTGGGCACACTAGAGCTTTGTGATGTCAGCAAGGCAACATGATAGGTTTCTGGAAACATGAGACATGATTGGTGGTGATGAGCACGCAATGGATGTGCCAAACATGGTTCTTGCCAATAAGTTTGGCGCAAACACGGTTATATTTGCGTGTGGGTGTCCATGTAAAAATTGTGCGCGTGGAGACCGTAATACTTGCAATAGGTATTGCGCAACAGCAGTGATTCTCAACAAGTGTGGTGGCATCACATGATTGAGTTCGTTTTTGGTAGTGCATGAGCCAATTCTCAATTACTAGGATGAAAACTCTAAGCCTGACCATCTTTATTGGTGTGTTTGGAAATTGCTCGGAGACTTTTTAGGTTAAAACTCATGGTTTGATTTCGGTGTATGGTCGGGCCACAAGGAGGCTTCTGCACCATCAAATTCTAGTAGGTGTGGCCATTGGAGCACCTCTTTTATAGTCCGGGTGTTGTTGTTGGTGGTGATTGTTTCCTTCTACCGTGAGTCGTTGATTGCTTTGGCATGGCCATGCTTCTTCTTTCTTCATTTTTTTAGTAATTTGAATATTTGCATTCTTGATATCTTGACTAGTTCTTTCTACAGAGACCAAACATAATTGGTATCATCTTCATATTAATGTATGTATTGCAAAAAGACATGAAACTTACTCGGATTGATAGTTGAAAAAAGAGACCCCGTGTAGTTACTACACACCAAATCGCCATATTTCTAACCACACAATAGAACTAAGTAACATAAGATGCACAAACGCATCATGTTAAAGATACTTTGATTTTTTACTGTATTTACCTCTGAATTTTTTAATTTTGGAAATATGTTTTAGACAAATCTAGACATATGATTTCCAAGCCTTTATTCTGAATAGCAATGCATGCCATCAAAGTTTGACTAAAGACATGTCCATATTTTTTTTAATACTAGGGTGTGTTTCCATCAGGGTTTAGCCCCAGGAGCACTTTTCACTCGAAATAGAAACGCGTCTATGTGTTTCTTGTTATTGTTTGAACATGTTTCCTTTCTTTTCAGTTTCCCTGATGAGACATTGTTACTTTAATTCTCAAGTAATGGAAACAAGTAAATCGATTATAAAATCTAGTTGATCATGTGGGGTCTAGTTACACACATACATGGACTTGCATGCAACCCCTGATTCACTATAAAATGTATGGAAACCAATTTCCCCCTTGCAGATGATCAAATGCCGGTTGTGGCATTTGACCGCCTACAAAGAAGAGGCTAGTCAAAATGTGGGGGTTTTCCCCTATATTGTTGAGATCCAAAGTCTCTGGCCCAAATTGTGTTTTGGTGCCTCTAGGCATTTAGAACATATTTCTCAAGAAAAAAATGCGAACATGTTGATAGACTATCTAAATTTCCATAACCTTTGAACCAAGAACATACACAGAGTACACCATTGTAGACATTACCTGACATTTTTAAAGGCCGATGTATATGCTTAATGACCATAATTGTGTGGTTATGCAGCACATAAAGGACGCTAGAGATAAGTTAGAGAAATTATGCGCACACCATTTTTTTTGGCTCTACGCATAACGATATGCCACAATGTTTGTGTCGCAACACATACTAATTCATAGGTAGGGTTCTAGCTAGTGTGACATAAGTGTGATGCAGTCACACCTTGTAAAGTGGCTCATCTATTGTGCCACTTATATTGATACTGGGAAGGCACTTTATGCCTGGTATGTAATACTGTGCAAGGTTATAATTATTTTTATTGCAGATTGTCAACTAATGCAGATATAAATTAGCAGTAGAGCACATAATAATGAACACAAATAGTATAACTAGTTATTAAATGACATAATCCACACAATACATGTAGGTCTTGCATCAAGTAAATTCTACATGAGTTTTTCTCACGAGCTAACACAGAAAATTTTCTGAATTACATCTAAGTTCATCAAAATCAATCACACAATTAGATTTTTTTCATACATAAATTAGATATCTGCATTGTGGGTAGCTTCCTTGTGTTGGTATATTCCATCAATCTGCCCTTACTTTCTTCTTTTTCCTGTGATCGCTACGTCTATACATAATGGTATCATATTATGATCAATACTTATTTAGAGATAGAATGTTGTAAATTTTATGTTGAACACTGATACGTCCATTTTGCATCACTATTCTATATCATAATTTACTGTTATTCATTGATATATTTCATATTAAGAGATGACACTTATGTTATTTCATCTATCTTTGCATGGTTGATGACTTTTGGAGCATGGACCGCTGCAGTCAGGATTCTGATGGAAAAGGTGCTATTTGGAGGCAAAATTCGCGAAGATCAGAAAATCCGGGAAAATACATGGAAAATCCTATTTTTCCAGAAGACAAAGAAAGCCAGAAGGGGAAGTGGAGATGGGCCACAGGGGGCCCACACCACCCCCTGGCGCGGGCCACCCCAGGCCACGCCACCAGGTGGTGTGGCCGCCCTGGTCCACTCCAGCCTCTTCCCTCTAGCGTATATTATCCACCCGAAACCCTAAGACTCGAGGAGCGATCACAGAAAGATTCCACCACCTCTGCGGGGCGGAAAACACCGAGAGAGAAAGATCTCTCTGGTAGACAGAATTCTGCCAGGGGAATTCCTTCCCGGGGAGGGGATATCGTCGCCATCAACACCACCATCAAGCTGGACTTCATCGGGATCATCATCATCACCACCATCATCTCCACCAGCACCATCATCACCACTCCATACCTCTGTAACAATTGGGTTGAATCTTGCATAGTTCTTAGAGGAAACTTTCCCGGTGTTGATTACTCCTTATAGTTGATGCTATTGAGTGAACCATTGAATTATCGTTTATGTTCAGATTGTTACATATCATTATTTCATCTCTGATCATGATCCATATGATGTCTTGTGAGTAGTTCGTTTTGTTCTTGAGGACATGGGAGAAGTCATGTTGTTAGTAGTAGAATTATGTTGAGAAAGATTCAATAGTTTGATATTTAAGTTGTGGTGTACTTCTTCTAGTGGTGTCATGTGAACATCGACTACATGACACTTCACCTATATGGGCCTAGAGGAATGCATTTTGTATTTGGCTACTAAATGTAGGGGTTGCCGGAGTGATAGAAACCTGAACCCCGTTAGGAAACCATTGCACAAGGGACGTCAGGGTCTTAGAGTTTAAAGCTGTGGTTAGGTTTCTACCTTAATTACTTTCTTGTACTTGCGGATGCTTGCAAGGGGTATAATCACAAGTATGTATTACTCCTAGGAAGGTTGGTACATTAGCATAGGTTCACCCACACAACACTTACCAAACTAAAGAAGATTAATCAACTATATGAAGGGAAAGCACTTGATGATATTTCCATGTGTCCTTGAGAATGTTTGGTCATCTTAAGTAATACAACCGGCTTGTCCTTTGCTAAAGAAAGGATTGGGCCACTTGCTGCATTTATTCTTATTATCTTTTATTTACTCGTACTTTATTTACCTGCATTATCAAAAACCCCTAAAAATCCATTTGCTAAGTATTTACAGAGAATTCCTGCTCCTAGCCACTCGCCAGCACCTTCTGATCCTCGTTGGGTTCGACACTCTTATTTATCAAAAATACTGCGATACACCCCCTATACTTGTGGGTCATCAAACACATTTACCTTCATGATAGAATTGCATCTTCTAATGTCCTATTAATAATCAGCCTAGGCACACTATCCCCATAAAATGGACCATCCTCATCATAAATTACAGCTTGGTTAATATCATTAATTTCATTATCAACTAGTGTTATGGGTATGTCACTGTCCTGCATATGTATCTAGTTGTGAAAAATACCTCACAATATGTTATTCTTTAGTACCATCAACTAGAACATATTATACTTGTTAAGCTTGTCATGAATGAATGAATGCCTCATCAATGCTATCTTCTCATGTGTTACTAGGTGGTTAACAAGTGTGACTACAAAATTTTCCTTATTGGCAACTATGAGGGTAGTATCAACCAAATCACACCTAAACAATACAACTAAATTCTTATCACTGTAGTTAAGCTCTATGATATTTTGATGATACCATAGTAACTATTCCCTTTTCCCCTACTTGTAAAAGAAAAATAGTTCATAATTCTTGGTGGACTTTTGAAGTCCACAAGCCTTTATCGCAAATTTGTATCCTTAACACATATCTGGTTAATGTTCCATAATGTGGAAGTACAAGTATGGGGCTAACCAAATTTTAGTCCTTCTTAAGTTAAGGCTTGACACGAAGGTAAATTCTATAGATAAGCAACTAAGTGAATTTTCCTACATGACATGCCATCAAGGTAAACAACAAACAAGTGTAAAGGATAGAAGTAATTGCAGTGGAGACACAAAGATGTATTCCCGAAGTTTCTTCCTTGTTAAGGGAAGTACATTTTCATTGGAGAGGTGTTGCACCACATAATACTAGAAATGCCACAAAGGCTCTCTTTATTTTCCCATGAGAGCACCACAAAGGCGGGCACACGATCCACTATGTGATGGAGATCAAGGTGGCAAACCGAAACCTTTACAAACTTGGGGCACTCTCCTAAACGTAATTGGATTCTCCCAACATGACCCGAGAGATTCACAATACCAAAATAGAGTTCTTTGGGGTAGACCTGTTCCATCTAAGGTTCCAAGAACTCAAGAGTAACAAGCTCCTCACAAGAGAGTGGGAAATCAAATACCTTAGGTGGAAGTGTAGATCTAGGTCTTCTCCCTTGATCCCGAAAAGGGCATCAAGTTCTGGTGGCTAGAGAGAGAGAGAAATAGTGGATTTAAGACCAACAACAATGGAGGAGAGAGAGTTGGAGTCACAACCTCTTCTTGGGGAGGAAGGGGACATTTATAGGTCCCACCGAAATCTAACTATTGCAGGTAGCTCAAACTAGAGTCTATGGTCTAGAGAAGTCGAGCGCCTTGGTTTGGGTGGACAAGACTAAAGTTTATGGAGAAGTATCCGAAATTTTTCTGGACCCGCTTCTATGATAAACACACTGATGGCTCCAATATTTTCCATCTTCCACCACGTTTAAACATTGTTTTTGGTCAAGTAATTGCCAAGAAACTCTCCATCCTTTCCACTAATGACTAATAATTGCAAAGATATGCAAAACCTCTATTTGAATTATATTGTGCAGGAAATCATGGTTTTTAATGCAAAATAAGGAGTCATAATGAATGTTTTTGAGGAAGTCCACACAGCCAAGTAATTGGGAAGCCATTCCAGGGCGTCAACAAGCTTAACGACCGCTGGTAAGGCAAGGTCCGCTCGTACCATCTGCCCGTACCAGGTGGCGGCGGTTTCGTCTCGTCAAACCCTACAAGTTTCGTGAAGACGCCTATATATTTTGAGGCTCCAACCGCCGGCCAGAGAGCCACCATTCTCAGATTACATCACAACACCACCGAAGGAGATCCACACCATTGTTCATCACTTCCACCATCCATCCATCCACTAGCCATAGCCATTGCTTTGTACTTTAGATCTTCTTGTGATTTGGCGACCATTGTAAGAATATTCGATTTCAATCTAAGTATTTGTATGATGTTTTCTATCTCCGATCTATTTGTTATGAGTGAGTAGTCCTCACGGGCTGCGGGCTGGGGAGAAATCTCGCAGCGATTATGTGCATATAGATCATGGGAGTATTGTATTTTGTTTGCAATTGAGATATGTATCTTTTGTTTCTTTATCTCTTATCTCGATCTGTGGACTTGTAGGTACCCAAGATCCCATAGATTGATAAAGGCTTGATGTGAGATACTTGGCTAGCAGCGATCTCATAGGAACCTCAGTGATAGAAAGGGTAGTATGGTCTTCGCTTAGCGCCCATTCGGGATCACAACAACATCACCACTTAAAGCTTTGATATGTGTTTTACACTTAATAATCATTTGTAAACCGTGACTTCAGTGTGCTCTCGTTTGGATTAAAAGACTATTATTATACCCGCTGCATCATGGGGGCTCTAGTATATTAGGATGCGTTGCCCACAAGTGATTATCTCCGTTCAAACATTACACATGACTATGCTTATTATTATCTTTTATCCCATATGATGTGCAACTGCAGGTGGATCTTCAACCCTGGCCTATCTCCATCCATTGATTCAACCCATTATAAAGTAAACTAGATTGCTCCGGTAAACTAAGGTAAAACGAACAAACAAAGTCTTATAGACGTGTCCTTTTTATTTCCTTTTAGCATTGCTTTCCGAGGTTCGATTAAAGCTAGGTCTTCTAGGGAAAAAGCTATTATACTACATCAGTGAATCCGTATCGAAGGTATCACACACCTTGGCACAGCTCGAAAAAGCCAGTCCAGAGACTTAGACCGAGGACTTTTCAGGAGTCTCTGGTTTTGTTAGACCTAAGTCTCTAGTCTAGGCATACCAGAGTCTCTGTACATGGAGCTCTAGTAATAGCTAGAGTTTAGGGGACTCTTCTCTGTTTTCATTGGTATGTGTAACATCCCAAAACTCTAATCCAAGTTTATTAAGATCCAAATCATCAAAATTAGGGTTAACAAAAACTTTTCCAAAACAAAAATATGAAAGCGTTCATATGTGTGTGCATTTAAAATAGGAGTTGTTTGAATTGCCATGATTAAGTGATCCATTGCTTATAAATCATTCTTAGGTGAAATAAACATCATCTAAATCATTCCCAAACAAATCCCAAGAGAAACAAATCAAAATGAATAAAAGAAGTGAATGGTCATTTGTGCCATTTTAATCAACATGCCTACTTTGGCTATTCCTAGTACTCAAAACCTAACAGAAACAAATGTAGATCTTTGCACCCCTTCCTAGTACACATAATGAGGTACCAAGGCCCACTTTGTGATCTGCCAAAAACATTCAAATACTAATTTTAATTGACATTTGAAAATTGAATCTATTTCATATGGGAAGATCCCACTAATTCAAAAACCACTCAAACAAGCTCAAATTTCAAAACCCAAACACCCACAGAGTCTCAAGCTTAGTACTAGCACACCCATCAAAAATCTTTTCAAAATTCAAAAATAAAATTCATGCGGCCATTTCATCAAACACATGGCATGCATGAATTACACCTAATAGCTAGCTTACTGTTCTGAACACGGTTTTGCACCCAATTTTCCTCCAAACACTCTCCTTGTCCCTAGATGATCTAACCAAGGCCTAACTACCCCATCCCCTACCCCCTAGTGGCAAGGCCAAGCCATGCCGAGCCCCAGCTCGCCGGTCGACCATGCCATCACCCCAGTAGAACACCTTCCCTCTCTCGCCATGTCTAGCAGCTAGCCAGGACCTCACCGCCACCCTCTGTCCCCTCCCCGAGCCAAGCCAGAGCATGGACCACCGAGAAACTGCCACGCCCAGTGCGACTGCGCCATGCCGAGCACGCGCCAGAGCGCCACGCCCGACACGCGTGCACAAGCCTCCGCTCGACCGCAGCCCACGCCCACCACTCCGCCACGACCCAGGGAACACGCCGGACATGCCCGTTCGCCGCCCAATGCACTACAGCCACCGCTCGCCATGGACACCACCGTCTCTGCCGCTTAGAGCGCCAGCTCCGCTCGACCGCATACCACCGCCCCTAAGCCCGCATTAAAGCCCTAGAGCACCGCCAGGAGACCGTGCGTCGATCGCCGCCCGTAGCCATGCCGCTAGCAGCCCGTAGCCATGTCGCCACCGTCGCCTGGCCATGCCGTGCTGTCCCGTCGTCGAGCCTATAAAAGGAGAGCGCCCCAGCCCATTTCGGCACACCACTCACCTCCCCTCACCTCACTGACCATTCCCCACCTCTAGCCAGAGCAAGGCGAGTAGCCGTTCACCGAAATTTCACCGGAGCAGGCCGCCTCTGGAGGAGAAGGGCGTCGCTGATTGCGACCACCCCCGGAGCTGCCTCGACCGTCCCTGAGCTCTCCATCGACCGCCAGTCCGTTTGCCTGCCTCGCCGTTGTCGCTAGAGCCTTGGTACGCCCTATACACCCCCACCGAGCCGCTAGGGTTAGAGCTCGCCGGCGACCAGTCCGCCATTGACGATGATCCCCAGCCGTTGATCCCAGTTCTAATCCAACGCCCCAGATCGCCCCGTACCTCTTCGCGCGTTATGAGCCGCTGACTGGTGGACCCCCTATTAGCTGAGCCCCGCGCCACGGAGTGACACTGGGCCGGCCCGTTAGTGTTCCCGCGCAACCCAGTTAGTTTGAATTAGGATTTTTCTTTTTTAGTTAAACCTAGTTCTGTTCCCTAGTTTGAAATTCAATTCAGAGAGATTTACAAATCCAAATTGAGTGAATCCAATTTTGTTGGAAAGATACTGAAAAGATCTACCCAAGACCGTTGGATTTAATTCAATTAGAGTTAGAGATCTCTCCTAGTAAAAATAACAAGACAGAAGCTTTTGCACATTCAAACATTTTTATAAAATCAACCATGATAGCTTTTGAGTTGATTCCAACTCTCAAAAATCACATTTAACCATACCTATCTGAATATGTACTAATATTAGGGTTTACATGCAGTGACTTTGGACTAGTACCAAAATAATGCTATATAGGCAATTCTAGTCATTTTAAATCATTAAATAATGAACTTAAACCAAAGTAATTATGATACAACCCTTAAATCCCATTCCCACATGTTAGAATATGTGGTGATGACATGTGTCCACATGATCCCATATTTTAAGTGGTGAATATTAAATCTTAGTTAATTTTTTAATGAGTAGAAATTACTTTTCTAAAATAAAAAGAAGGAAACTAGTGAATAAAACTTGTGATGCTTGTAATGAAAATAGATCATCAACTATATGCCTTAGAGTGATAATTAGACTAGTTAAGTATTTTTTGGTGATTGTACTCCGTATGTATTTATAGACGATAGTACCGACCAAGTCTACGAGGAGGAGGAGTTATACCAAGAAGAAGAAGAAAACTTCAACCACTGCACCAACCAAGGCAAGCTAACACTTGCAAGTATTATACTTAGCAAGCTAATATTAGCAAGCTAGGATTGAACTAGATGGTTTAACAAAGATGCTTTAGGCATGCTTTGACTATACCACTTTGACTATTAGTTACCCCAAGTATTATTTTCAAGCTTTACTTCCCTTACCTTGCCCAAGTTCTTTACTTGTTTTGAAGGTAGCATAAAGAGTATAAAACTTGGCCTATTTAGATAAACTTTCGATGTCATTCTATGGCATGAGATTGATCCCATTTTCCCACCTTAGTGAACACTCTTTACTTATTAGTTTAGAGTAGATAAAAACTTGAGTCACTTTAGATGGGAACACTTGGTGAAAAGGAATTATGAAAACCTTGGAATGATGAGTCATTCTATTGAAATGTTTTGACATGTGTTGAGAAACATAAATGGTTTATGATGATGAAATTGTTGAGGCATGAGCCTTAACCCTTTTACAAAACTGATGGTTGGATTCTAATGCGATACCATTCCAAATTTACCGTACAACCACAATACCTGAATTGGATAAGGCTTAGCCGGAAGTTTATATGCATTAGTATTAGTTCCCTCGCGGGAGAGGTTTGAGCTGAGGCTACCTCTCAATGTTGTCCACCTATGCAGTGCCCAAGATGACAGATGGTCATGGTTGGGAGGCCATGCTCATAGGAGAGGTGCTTATACTAGGGTGTGTAAAGGAAAGGTTATGTTTGATTATCTGCATACTAAGTATGATGATTCAGGTTTATCCCTGACAGATGTATCGAATCTTGTGGTGAAAGTGTACCACCTCTGTAGAGTGTCAAACTATTCGAATAGCCGCGTCCGCGGTTATGGATAGTTGGAATGGCCATACTATTTCGTTGTCAGATGTTTTCAAAACAACTTATGAAATGAATGATGAATCTTGACTTGACCACAACATGGTTGTGTTTATGATACTAGCTTCCCAACTTAAGTGATTCTAGAACCTTATTTTATCTTTCTTTGCTTCTGAACTCAGGTTAGGTTTCAAACTTAACTTTATAGTTAAACTTAGATTTAGCACTTTAGCTTAGCACTATACTACTTGTTAGTGGTAGTTTGCGAGTACTTAAAGAGTACTCATGGCTTTTGTCCCTGGCTATTCTCATGGCCAGACTATGAAGGAGACTACCAAGATGATGGCCAGCAGGACGGCTATGATAACTAGGACTATCTGCCTTCATCAGCATTGCCTATGCCGCTGAAGATGGACCCCACCGCTACGCTTATATTTTATTTCCGCTGCTTGTTGTATTAAGACTGGATCATGAGATCCTTATTTGTGTAAGACCTTATGTATGGTTTGTAATGGATTATGTACTGTGATATCCAATCCGTTATGTCTCGCAAAAATGGTAATCTTGGGATTGCGAGGTATGGCATAACGGGCATCTGGGATTAAAAATCCAGGTGTTGACAAGTTGGTATAAGAGCCATCTTGACCATAGGAGACCCTAGTTAGAATGGACGTCTGAACAAAAACTTAATTTCCAAACCAAAGTGAGTATTTATGAAAAACTATTTCCTCTCTTATCCTTGGGAATTCATTCTTTCTCAAAAATACATGTTCCTCAAAATTCTTACATTACTACTTAAAATTTGACACACTTGATCACTTCACTAATTTCCTCATCCTTAATTCTTGTAGATGGAGTCTCAGTTCAGCAAGTTCTACCAGTTGGGAAACAGAGGTCAACTGATCTTTGAGAGGGATCTGGATTCACTGTCGGGGTTACTGGGACGCCCACATCCGGAGTTTCTTGGATCTCAACTTCCAGGACCCCCAGGAGGAGACTTACAGTGGCTAGTCACCGCAGATCTTAGAGGAAGCATCGAAGCACCAACATCCGGGAGAATCCAGTTCTCCGTGAGAGAGAACAACTAGCTAGATGGATTAGCCAGGGCAATGCATGAAGCTCTCGCACGTCTATGTGCCCTCAGTGTCAACCAACTCTAGGGAACCCGTTTTGCCCACTATGCAAGACGTGACTTCATGGGAATGCCGATGGAGATGCCAAGTCACCCAGAGTTGAGGCGTCAAGTGGAAAATCTTGACTTCTTGCTGTACGACAGACAGCAGGAACTGGACAATACTAGAGAGTTAGCCAACCAGAACCGTGCCATTGCCGACCAGAAGGCCCATACTTTCACACTGCTAGTTCAGGATCACCAGTTTCTTCGCCGCCAGCGTGCCAAGAAGTATCGCACCATCGCCCGTCTTCGCAAGAAGGTGGCTGACCTCGAGAAGACCGTCAAGGAGCAGGAAGCTCAGCTTGCAGCAAAGGAGGAAGAAGAGGAGGGTGAAGACATCCAGGGAGACATAGATTCTTACCTCAGCAACAATGATGACTTTCTGAAGGAGGATGCTGTGGACTTCTACACTAATGATGAGGACTCCGACTTCATCGATGATGAGTAGATGCACTAGAGCACTGTCGTAGCATGAGATGTATCGATCCCACTGTATTGTAGCTTACAGAATGGTTCTTCAAACCATCTGTTTTCTTTTGATTGATTGTGGTGTGTGTTGTATCGTGTGCTTATTTGCATGAATGAAATGGAGTTAGTTGAAAAAACCTGAGTCTAACTCAAAGTTTTAGATTTGAAACCAAAACCATGAACCTTAGAACTTTCCCTCTTACCCCTGTATCTATTCTCAATCTTCAGATGACTCGTGGAAACCAAGGAGGGAGCAGCTCGTCGCAAGACCCAATGCTGCAGATCTTGCAGAATCTCATCGCAGGCAGAGAAGCAAGCAGGGCAGAGCGCCAAGCCAACTTAGCAACCCTGCAACAGATCACCCAGATGGCTCTCAACAACCAAGGGCATGGAAATCAAGATCATCAAGGATCCAAGCTGAAGAACTTCCAGAATACAAATCCCCCAATCTTTAGCACGTCAGAAAACCCATTAGATGCTGATGACTGGTTGTAGACGATGGAGAATAACTTGGAGGTAGCCAGAGTTGATGACAACGAGAAAGTTCTCTTCGCCACCCACTATCTGGCGGGAGATGCAAGAGCGTTGTGGAACAGTATCCGCCTGATGAACCATGGTCAAGTTATGACATGGGAAGCATTCAAAGTCAAGTTTAGCCGCACCCACGTGCCGCAAGGTCTAGTCACCCGAATGAGGGATGAGTTTCGCGAATTAAAGCAAGGAAGAATGACTGTGGTGGAGTACCATGACAAATTCCTGTCACTTGCTAGATATGCACCTAACGAGATCAACACGGAGGCAAAGAAGAAGGAGAGATTCTTGAACGGACTGCATGATGAGATGCAGACTGTCCTCGTCAACATCCGTTTCGAGGATCTTGAAGAGCTAGTCGACTCTGCCATTCAGATCGAAGGGAAGATTAACCAGGTAAACGACAACCGCAAGCGTTGTATGATGCAGCAATCAGGATCCAGCAGTCACCAGAAGTACCGTCCCAACCCCTCACCAGGATATGCACCAAGGAACAACCGACCCCCAATGTCTCGCCCAAGCTACCCCAACCGTAGCGGAAGCAATGTGAAGCCCGGAGGAAACAATCACAACTCCGGCAATGCCAACAATTTCAACCGTGCACCTCCCAAGAGCAACAACAACAACAACACTGCACCCAGAATCGGCGTAATGTACTGTCACACAGAAAGGACAAGTCCCAGATCACTTGTTTCGAGTGTGGAGTGAAGGGTCACTATTCCAATGAGTGTCCCAAGAAGACTGCCGCCAATGCCACTGTGAATGCCCCAGCTCAACAACATCGTCGTGTTCAACCAGGGAGAAGATTTGCCCCTGGGAACCCTCACAACCGTAACGGTCGTCTCTTCCACATGAACGCAGAAGAAGCCCAAGAAGCGCCAGATGTAGTGCTGGGTATGTTTTCTGTCAACTCAGTTTTAGCAAGAGTATTGTTTGATTCGGGAGCATTGCATTCATTTGTCACCGAAGTATTTGCATGCACTAGTAAGATTCACCCAACCAACTTGAAGCATGTCATGATAGTTCAAATCCCCGGTTCAACTACAAAAGCTTGAAAATTTTGCAAAGCTGTGCCTATCAGGATACATGGGATAGATTTTTATGCCAACCTAATTGTACTTGGAACCAAAGGATTGGAAGTAGTACTAGGTATGGACTGGATGCCAAGGCATAAAGGACTGATACACTGTGCTAAGAAAGCCATCACCATGACCAGTAGTTCTGGAGTCACAGTAGAGCATATCTCTAAAACTTTACCTCGTCAATTCAAGTGCAACAAGAGCCTAGCCCTACCCACCATAGACCAAGTCAGAGTAGTCTGTGAATACCTCGACGTATTCCCAGATGAATTGCCAGGTATGCCCCCGGATAGGGATATTGAGTTCATTATCGAACTAATCCCCAGAACCGGACCCATAGCCCAGAGACCCTATAGCATGAACCCCTCAGAGTTAGTGGAACTGAAGAAGCAGTTGGATGCCATGTTAGAGAAAGGCTTGATTCAACCAAGCGCTTCGCCATGGAGATCACCAGTGTTATTCGTCGACAAGAAAGATGGAGGCAATCGTTTGTGCACAGATTATAGAAAGTTGAATGACATCACCATCAAGAACAAGGACCCTTTGCCAAAGATAGAGGATCTATTTGATCAGTTGACTAGAGCCCAGGTATTCTCAAAGATTGATCTTAGGACTGGTTATCACCAACTTAAGATTCGTGCAACGGATATTCCGAAGACCGCCTTTACTACTCGCTATGGTTTATACGAGTATACGGTTATGTCTTTTGGATTAACCAATGCCCCTGCTTATTTCATGAATCTCATGAATAAGATCTTTATGAATTTCCTAGATAAGTTTGTAGTTGTGTTTATCGACGACATCCTTATCTACTCCAAGTCAGAAGAAGAGCATGAGCAACATCTGAGAATCATCCTAGAAACCCTGAGAGAGCATCAGTTATATGCCAAGTTCAGCAAGTGTGAGTTTTGGCTGAAAGAAGTAGGATTCCTAGGACATATTGTGTCTGCCGGAGGAGTCTCTGTTGATCCCGCTGAATCGCTCGACTTTCGACGTAGAGCTTGTTGGGAACCCCAAGAGGAAGGTATGATGAGCACAACAGTAAGTTTTCCCTCAGTTATGAAACCAAGGTTTAATCGAACCAGTAGGAGCAAGGAAACACCCCAAAGGTGTTGCTAGCTGAGCTTTGCGGTAGCACTACCGGTGCTAGTAGCAACGTGGAGACCTGCACAACACAACCATAGAACTTTGTCCCCAACTTGCGATGAGGTTGTCAATCTCACCGTGTTTTGCGGAAAACAAAGGATTAAACATATCGAATGGAAAGAAGTAATAGTTTGCAGAAAGTAAACACAAAGCAGAAACAGTTTCTTTTTAGCATTATCATCAAGTGGGACATTCAAATAGAAATCTTCAAGAGGAGGCAAATCAAGCATATCATAAATCCTTCTAGGCATAATAGAAACACTACTATCAAGATCACACAAAGCTTTGAAATCAAAGTCATTCACTTTCATATTAATGATGGGTTCCCAACCATCCTCTTGTTTTATAGGAATAGAAGCTTTATGTTTCATCTTTTCTTCTTTAATCTTTATGAGAGCATCAGTAATGTGTTTTGTAAAGGCCATGTTCATAGCACTACCATTAGGACTTTTAGCAAGATTTTGTAGGAACTTAATAACTTCAGAGATGTTGCAACCATCAAGATCAAAATCAAATTTATCATCTAAAGTAGTAGAACTATTGCTAGCCTCAACACTAGTAGTGGTGATAGTAGAAACACTAATGTTTCTAGAAATTTCATCTTCTCTTTCCCACTTAGCATGTAATTCAGCTAATAGTCTAACATTTTTATCAATTCTTACTTGTATAGCATTAGTAGCTGCAAAGGGATTCTCATTAGTTTCAGGTTTAGCAGCCATTTTATTTAAAGTAGATTGAGCTTCAGCCAAAGATGCTATATTTCTTTTAGCATTAGAGAGTTTTTCCTCAATAGTTTTATTGAAAGTAGTTTGTTTACTAATAAACTCTTTAAGCATAACTTCAAGTTCAGAGGGAGCACTCTTATTATTGTTGTAAGAATTTCCATAAGCATTACCATTGTTGGGAGGATATGGCTTATAATTGTTGTTACCAAAATTGTTCCTATAAGCATTGTTACCGTAAGCATTGTTGCCAAAATTATTATTTCTTATGAAGTTCACATCAACTTGCTCTTCTTGAGCAACCAAAGAAGCCAAAGGAACATTATTTGGATCAATATGGGCTTTCCCATTAACAAGCATAGACATAATAATATCAATCTTATCACTCAAGGAGGAAGTTTCCTCAACAGAATTTACCTTCTTACCTTGTGGAGGTCTCTCAGTATGCCATTCGGAATAATTAACCATCATATTGTCCAAAAGTTTTGTTGCAGCACCCAAAGTGATGGTCATAAAGGTACCTCCAGCAGCAGAATCCAATAGGTTCCTTGAAGAATAGTTCGATCCTACATAAAAAGTTTGGATGATCATCCAAGCCGATCCATGAGTGGGACAATTCTTTACCAAAGATTTCATTCTTTCCCAAGCTTGAGCAACATGCTCATTATCAAGTTGTTTAAACTTCATTATTTCACTTCTCATAGATATAATCTTAGCAGGAGGATAGTATTTTCCAATAAAAGCATCTTTGCACTTAGTCCAAGAATCGATACTATTCCTAGTTAAGGAATTCAACCACTCTTTAGCTTTTCCTCTCAAAGAGAAAGAAAACAATTTCAGTTTAATAATATCACCATCTATATCCCTATGCTTTTGCATCTCACAAAGTTCAACAAAGTTATTTAGATGGGAAGCAGCATCTTCATTACCAATACCAAAAAATTGCTCTCTCATAACAAGATTGAGTAAAGCAGGTTTTATCTCAAAGAAAGTATTTTCAGCCACAGGTGGAGCAATAGGTGTGCTCATAAAATCATTGTTGTTGGTGCTAGTGAAGTCACACAACTTAGTGTTTTCAAGAGTAGTCATTTTTTTGGGTTTTCAAATAAGAGAGCAAACAATTAAAACTATTTTTTTTGTGTTTTTTGAAGAACAAAACAAGCAAACAAAGCAAAAAGAAAGATAAGCAAAACAAAAACAACAAAGTAAAGAGAATCGGTTATGAGGGACTCCCCTTGTGAAGATGTCCTTGACTCCCCGGCAACGGCGCCAGATGAATTGCCAGGTATGCCCCCGGATAGGGATATTGAGTTCATTATTGAACTAATCCCCGGAACTGGACCCATAGCCTAGAGACCCTATAGCATGAACCCCTCAGAGTTAGTGGAACTGAAGAAGCAGTTGGATGCCATGTTAGAGAAAGGCTTGATTCAACCAAGCTCTTCGCCATGGAGATCACCAGTGTTATTCGTCGACAAGAAAGATGGAGGCAATCGTTTGTGCACAAATTACAGAAAGTTGAATGACGTCACCATCAAGAACAAGTACCCTTTGCCAAAGATAGAAGATCTATTTGATCAGTTGACTGGAGCCCAGGTATTCTCAAAGATTGATCTTAGGACTGGTTATCACCAACTTAAGATTCGTGCAACAAATATTCCGAAGACCGCCTTTACTACTCGCTATGGTTTATACGAGTATATGGTTATGTCTTTTGGATTAACCAATGGCCCTGCTTATTTCATGAATCTCATGAATAAGATCTTTATGAATTTCCTAGATAAGTTTGTAGTTGTGTTTATCGATGACATCCTTATCCACTCCAAGTCAGAAGAAGAGCATGAGCAACATCTAAGAATCATTCTAGAAACCCTGAGAGCATCAGTTATATGCCAAGTTTAGCAAGTGTGAGTTTTGGCTGAAAGAAGTAGGATTCCTAGGACATATTGTGTCTGCCGGAGGAGTCTCTATTGATCCGGCTGATGCGCTCGACTTTCGACGTAGAGCTCGTTGGGAACCCCAAGAGGAAGGTATGATGAGCACAGCAGTAAGTTTTCCCTCAGTTATGAAACCAAGGTTTAATCGAACCAGTAGGAGCAAGGAAACACCCCAAAGGTGTTGCTAGCTGAGCTTTGAGCTATGCACTACTAGTAGCAACGTGGAGACCTGCACAACACAACCACAGAACTTTGTCCCCAACTTGCGATGAGGTTGTCAATCTCACCGTGTTTTGCGGAAAACAAAGGATTAAACGTATCGAATGGAAAGAAGTAATAGTTTGCAGAAACTAAACACAAAGAAGAAACAGTTTATAGATTGTATGTAAAGAAAAAGGACCGGGATCCATAGCTCACTAGAGGTGGCTCTCCTTAGATAGATAACATGCTGGGTGAACAAATTACAGCGGGGCAATCGACAAACACCGAGAAATCAATACATGCATATACTAATCATCTTGACTCCTCCGAGACTTGATTGGGCATTACAACATAATACATAGACCGCCATCCAACTGCATCTATGACTAATAATCCACCTTCAGGTTATTATCCGAACCCCCTCTAGTATTAAGTTGCAAGCAACAGATTATTGCTTTACAAACTGCGTGTAAAGTAAACAATACGATTGTTCTATGAACAAAGGATTGTTGTTTTCTCCCTAGTAGCAACAACACATCTAGTACCTTAGAGATTTCTGTCACTTCCCAGTTACACGGAGGCATGAACCCACTATCGAGCATAAATACTAACTCTTGGAGTTGCTAGCATCTACTTGGCCAAGATAGCTACTAACAACGGAAAGCATGCAAGATCTCAAATAACAAAGACATGATAGAATCAATAATCAATCTGAAATAGCATCTCAATATCCATCGGATCCCCGCAAACACAACATGTATGAATTACAAATAGTGATCTTGATCATGAACGGAGCTCACAAGATCTAAACATGAAAGCACCAAGGAGGAGAACCAGCCATCTAGCTACTACATGGATCCGTAGTCCAAGGATGAACTACTCACGCATCACACCGGAGGCTTGCATGGTGATGAAGAAGGCCTCCAGGGTGAATTCCCCTCTCCGTGGTGCCGAAGAGCTTCAGATCCTCCCGATCTAGGGATGGAGATGACTCTGATTATTTCGTGGATTTTTGATCGGGTACTTAGGGTTTTCGTCCCGAGGGCAATATATAGGCGGAAGGAGAGGCCGAGGGGGTGTCGGGAGCGGCCACACCATCCCCTGGCACGGGCCAGGCCTAGCCGCGCGGCCAGGTGGTGTCGTGGAGCCCTGGCCCTTCTTTGTCTCGTATTTTGGCAGTTGATCCCTTTCAGAAAAATAGGCACTTTGTCTTTTGTCCCGTCCAATTATGAGAATATTCATTTTCTGACTTTCCTGGAACCAAAAACAGCAGAAAATGTAGCACTTCGTGGCTCTTGTTAATAGGTTAGTCCAAGAAAATCATAAGAAAAGTACTCCAAAGTTGGAACAAAACACAAGAAAGTGGATAAAACCAAGCATGGAACATCAAAAATTATAGATACATTTGCAATGTATCAACATCCCCAAGCTTAACTCCTGCTCGTCCTCGAGTAGGTAAGTGATAAAAAGAAAGAATAATTTTTGAGGTGACATGCACCATCAAAGACTTGATGAAAGTATTTGTAAAACATTCAAAGCTAGGATCATAGTACTTTAACCATAACATGAAAGACAAAGTTCTAGCAATAAGCAAAGAAACTATGATGCAACATGAAAAGGCACAAACAAAAGATTCATGAATAACAATGCTTTGCAAGAAGTTTGTTTGTTTCACATAAAGAAAACATAGCATAATAGTATTCAGCTTGTCCCTCAATAGAGTAGCAAATATAAATGCATAGGACACCTTCAAAGTTCATAAGAGTGACTAGATACAATAGTTTAAAACAAGCAATATCAAAGTATGCATCAATCAACTAGTCTTGGGACAATGCACATAGAACTAATAATGACCACTATGCTCTCAAAGTAAGTGCATAAAGATATACGGTGGAGACTCAATATATTGGTGGAAGAAAGGCCTTTTGTAAAAGGAAGTCGGGATTCAAGTCACATAAAGAAATTATGGTACTTATACCTTTCAGCTCTCATTGCCCCTATCGTAAGCATCTTGAAGTGATTAAGGTTAAAGTGAACAAACTATGGTGTACATGATTGACGAAGTATAAGTCAGAAATCTCATGTCCCTTGTATACGAGGGCCGCTCCTCATGCTACTCAAGTTTAGTCACCGGTAAGTTCTTGTCATTGTAAGTACATGTGTATCATAGAGAACCGCCAACGGGGTACCCCTTGCCCGATGATACGGAAGAATCCCCATATCAAAATGACAAGGTAAGCAGACAACGAGCATCTCAGCATTCTTCTTATTTACCATGGGAATATGGTGCTTTTTTTTGTCTTTCCTCTTTTCATAGTATATTTTTTTTCTTTTTCTTTTCTCTTTTTTCTCAATATAGGACTCTTTTTTTATAAGAAGAATGCTTCATAGACAGCTCATTATGGTTACACTGCAGGTTTCTACCATGTCAGCATGGATTATATCAGCGGCCCAGGCGTTTCTCTAACACATATACATAACTCCATGGACTTACAAGCTCCCCTTTCATTTCACACCGACGACATCCATATACAAAAGAGCATGATATCAACTAGGTACAAGTACCAAGTGCAATGTTGAAAGCGTTCCCCATGAAAGCATGGTTCTGCTAATTCCCAACAAATAAGTGCAAGCATATACAACATAGAAGACACAATGGTTCAAGTTTATTAAGGCAAGTAAAGTAAAATGTGCCTTCAAGTTCGTGAGAGCTTTAATCACTAGTTTTATCATAACAAGTGGAAGGTAAACAAAAGCATGAATATACTTGGAATAGCATAAGCTAGTAGGTAGGTATGGTGGACTCTTTGGAATAACTTGGTTTAGGGAGTTGGATGCATGAGTGGAACTCATACTTGGTGGTGGAGGCTAGCAAAAGACTAGGAGCGACAAACTAAGAGAGCAATAATGGCCATAATCATGCAGAGCGACAAAACATCATTGATCAAAGCATAAATTGATACTACAAGTTGAAAACTAAAGGATCATAAAGGCTATGGTGACTTGTGATAGTCATAACATGGTGTGAGCATGTGCCAAGTCAACCCAAATAAAGCATCAAAGGAGAATACCACTATACTATGCTTTAATATGCTAAAACAACGCATGATTCATCCAAGGCACATTAAGCAATCTCAATTGTTTATAACAAGTCGTGCTACAGCAAAGAATACTAAGCATAAAGCCAAAACAATATCAAGCATGGCATGACAAAGCATAGCCACAGTCAAGAACGAGCTCTTTTTACCACATAAGCATGAACTTTCCTACTCTTTCCCAAACCAAACCAAACTAATTGCAAACCAATGTATGAAAGAGGGGGTCCAACCAATTTATTCAGAAAACTAAGCAAACCAAAGCAAACGAAAACCAAAACAAAAATGAAAAAGAAGTCGCTCCAAGAAAAACACAACTGTGCATGAAACAATAAAAAGGAACCAACAAGAAGCAAATGCAGAAAATGGCAGAAATCTGTCAAAATAGACCAGCAGGTAAAGACGAATTTTTTCGAAGACCTTCTGTTTCTCAAATCAAAAAGTGTTGAACTAACGAAAGTTAGATAACAACCTGGGGCAGAATCACAAACAATTACAGATCAATCCGACATACAGAGATCTCTCAGGAATGTTTACGGTGAAGCACAAAAATCTGTTTCGGGACAACAACTTTCCCAATCATTACTTCACTCTCATTAGAGGTTACTCTTGGCACAAAAAGCAAATAAAAAGGATAAGGAGAGGTTATTATAGAGGTAATAACTTCCAAGACTCATCTAGAACTTTTGGGTTATCTCCCAATAAGTACTTTTCTTTAACGCCTTTAAGTTAGGCATAAGAAGCAAAGAAAGAATCAAGTGTTCTCAAATAAAGAAGCATTAAGACCAAATTTTGTTTTCATAGGAGAAGCAAAAGAAATCTTTTCTCTCTTTTTAGGGAAGTTCTCTATACCTTTTTGAGTGGGAGTTGATATTTAATGGTGCCTTCTTTCATATCAATGATGGCACCAACAGTTCTAAGAAAAGGTCTTCCCAAAGTAATAGGACAAGAAGCATTGTATTCAACATCCAAAACATAGAAATCAACGGGGACATAGGAATAGTTAACCATAATAAGAACATCATTAAGACTCCCCATGAGTTTCTTTTTAGCATTATCATCAAGTGGGACATTCAAATAGCAATCTTCAAGAGGAGGCAAATCAAGCATATCATAAATCCTTCTAGGCATAATAGAAACACTACTATCAAGATCACACAAAGCTTTGAAATCAAAGTCATTCACTTTCATATTAATGATGGGTTCCCAACCATCCTCTTGTTTTATAGGAATAGAAGCTTTATGTTTCATCTTTTCTTCTTTAATCTTTATGAGAGCATCAGTAATGTGTTTTGTAAAGGCCATGTTCATAGCACTACCATTAGGACTTTTAGCAAGATTTTGTAGGAACTTAATAACTTCAGAGATGTTGCAACCATCAAGATCAAAATCAAATTTATCATCTAAAGTAGTAGAACTATTGCTAGCCTCAACACTAGTAGTGGTGATAGTAGAAACACTAATGTTTCTAGCAATTTCCATAAGCATTACCATTGTTGGGAGGATATGGCTTATAATTGTTGTTACCAAAATTGTTCCTATAAGCATTGTTACCGTAAGCATTGTTGCCAAAATTATTATTTCTTATGAAGTTCACATCAACTTGCTCTTCTTGAGCAACCAAAGAAGCCAAAGGAACATTATTTGGATCAATATGGGCTTTCCCATTAACAAACATAGACATAATAATATCAATCTTATCACTCAAGGAGGAAGTTTCCTCAACAGAATTTACCTTCTTACCTTGTGGAGGTCTCTCAGTATGCCATTCGGAATAATTAACCATCATATTGTCCAAAAGTTTTGTTGCAGCACCCAAAGTGATGGTCATAAAGGTACCTCCAGCAGCAGAATCCAATAGGTTCCTTGAAGAATAGTTCGATCCTACATAAAAAGTTTGGATGATCATCCAAGCAGTCAGTCCATGAGTGGGACAATTCTTTACCAAAGATTTCATTCTTTCCCAAGCTTGAGCAACATGCTCATTATCAAGTTGTTTAAACTTCATTATTTCACTTCTCATAGATATAATCTTAGCAGGAGGATAGTATTTTCCAATAAAAGCATCTTTGCACTTAGTCCAAGAATCGATACTATTCCTAGTTAAGGAATTCAACCACTCTTTAGCTTTTCCTCTCAAAGAGAAAGGAAACAATTTCAGTTTAATAATATCACCATCTATATCCCTATGCTTTTGCATCTCACAAAGTTCAACAAAGTTATTTAGATGGGAAGCAGCATCTTCATTACCAATACCAGAAAATTGCTCTCTCATAACAAGATTGAGTAAAGCAGGTTTTATCTCAAAGAAAGTATTTTCAGCCACAGGTGGAGCAATAGGTGTGCTCATAAAATCATTGTTGTTGGTGCTAGTGAAGTCACACAACTTAGTGTTTTCAAGAGTAGTCATTTTTTTGGGTTTTCAAATAAGAGAGCAAACAAGTAAAACTAATTTTTTGTGTTTTTTGAAGAACAAAACAAGCAAACAAAGCAAAAAGAAAGCTAAGCAAAACAAAAACAACAAAGTAAAGAGATCGCCCCGTACCGCTTCGCACATTATGAGCCTTTGACTGGTGGACCCCCCTGTCAGCTGAGCCCCGCGCTGCGGAGTGATCCTGGGCCGGCCCGTTAGCGTTTCCGTGCAACCCAGTTAGTTTGAATTAGGATTTTTCTTTTTTAGTTAAACCTGGTTCTGTTCCCTAGTTTGAATTTCAATTCAGAGAGATTTACAAATCCAAATTGAGTGAATCCAATTTTGTTGGAAAGCTACTGAAAAGATCTATCCAAGACCATTGGATTTAATTCAATTATATTTAGAGATCTCTCCTAGTAAAAATAACAAGACAGAAGCTTTTGCACATTCAAACATTTTTATAAAATCAACCATGATAGCTTTTGAGTTGATTCCAACTCTCAAAAATCACATTTAACCATACCTATCTGAATATGTACTAATATTAGGGTTTACATGCAGTGACTTTGGACTAGTACCAAAATAATGCTATATAGGCAATTCTAGTCATTTTAAATCATTAAATAATGAACTTAAACCAAAGTAATAATGATCCAACCCTTAAATCACATTCCCACATGTTAGAATATGTGGTGATGACATGTGTCCACATGATCCCATATTTTAAGTGGTGAATATTAAATCTTAGTTAATTTTTTAATGAGTAGAAATTACTTTTCTAAAATAAAAAGAAGGAAACTAGTGAATAAAACTTGTGATGCTTGTAATGAAAATAGATCATCAACTATATGCCTTAGAGTGATAATTAGACTAGTTAAGTATTGTTTGGTGATTGTGTACTCCGTATGTATTTATAGACGATAGTACCGACCTAGTCTACGAGGAGGAGGAGTTCTACCAAGAAGAAGAAGAAGAAAACTTCAACCACTGCACCAACCAAGGCAAGCTAACACTTGCAAGTATTATACTTAGCAAGCTACTATTAGCAAGCTAGGATTAAACTAGATGGTTTAACAAAGATGCTTTAGGCATGCTTTGACTATACCACTTTGACTATTAGTTACCCCAAGTATTATTTTCAAGCTTTACTTCCCTTACTTTACCCAAAGTTCTTTACTTGTTTTGAAGGTAGCATAAAGAGTATAAAACTTGGCCTATTTAGATAAACTTTAGATGTCATTCTATGGAATGAGATTGATCCCATTTTCCCACCTTAGTGAACACTCTTAACTTAGTAGTTTAGAGTAGATAAAAACTTGAGTCACTTTAGATGGGAACACTTGGTGAAAAGGAATTATGAAAACCTTGGAATGATGAGTCATTCTATTGAAATGTTTTGACATGTGTTGAGAAACACAAATGGTTTATGATGATGAAATTGTTGAGGCATGAGCCTTAACCCTTTTACAAAACTGATGGTTGGATTCGGATGCAATACCATTCCAAATTTACCGTACAACCACAATACCTGAATTGGGTAAGGCTTAGCCGGAAGTTTATATGCATTAGTATAAGTTCCCTCGCGGGAGAGGTTTGAGCCGAGGCTACCTCTCAATGTTGTCTACCTATGCAGTGCCCAAGATGACAGATGGTCATGGTTGGGAGGCCATGCTCATAGGAGAGGTGCTTATACTAGGGTGTGTAAAGGAAAGGTTATGTTTGATTATCTGCATACTAAGTATGATGATTCAGGGTTATCCCTGATAGATGTTTGAATTGCCATGATTAAGTGATCGATTGCTTGTAAAATGATTCTTAGGTGAAATAAACATCATCTAAATCCTTCCCAAACAAATCCCAAAGAAAAACAAATCAAAATGAATAAAAGAAGTGAATGGTCATTTGTGCCATTTTAATCAACATGCCTACTTTGGCTATTCCTAGTACTCAAAACCTAACAGAAACAAATGTAGATCTTTGCACCCCTTGCTAGTACACATAATGAGGTACCAAGGCCCACTTAATGATCTGCTAAAAAATTCAAATACTAATTTTAATTGACATTTGAAAATTGAATCTATTTCATATGGGAAGATCCCACTAATTCAAAAACCACTCAAACAAGCTCAAATTTCAAAACCCAAACACCCATAGAGTCTCAAGCTTAGTACTAGCACACCCACCAACAATATTTTCAAAATTCAAAAATAAAATTCATGCGGCCATTTCATCAAACACATGGCATGCATGAATTACACCTAATAGCTAGCTTACTGTTCTGAACAGGGTTTTGCACCAAATTTTCCTCCAAACACTCTCCTTGTCCCTAGATGATCTAACCAAGGCCTAACTACCCCATCCCTACCCCCTAGTGGCAAGGCCAAGCCATGCCGAGCCCCAGCTCGCCGGTCGACCATGCCATCACCCCAGGAGACCACCTCCCCCTCTCTCGCCATGTCTAGCAGCTAGCCAGGACCTCACCACCACCCTCTGTCCCCTCCCCGAGCCAAGCCAGAGCGTGGACCACCGAGAAACTGCCGCCCAGGCGATCAAGGCTGCCGAAAGCATGCGCCAGAAGCGCCGCCGGCCACACGCGTGCACAAGCCGCCGCTCGAACGCAGCCCGCGCTCACCGCTCCGCCCGAACGCAGCCCGCGCTCACCGCTCCGCCATGACCCAGGGAACATGCCGGGCATGCCCGTTCGCCGCCCAACGCACCATAGCCACCGCTCGCCGTGGACACCGTCGTCTCTGCCGCTCAGAGCGCCAGCTCCGCCCGACCGCATACCACCGCCCCTAAGCCCGCATTAAAGCCCTAGAGCACCGCCAGGAGACCGCGCGTCGATCGCCGCTTGCAGCCATGCCGCTAGCAGCCCGTAGCCATGTCGCCACCGTCGCCTGGCCATGCCGCGCTGTCCCGTCGTCGAGCCTATAAAAGGAGAGCGCCCCCAGCCCATTTCGGCACACCACTCACCTCCCCTCACCTCACTGACCATTCCCCACCTCTAGCCAGAGCAAGGCGAGCAGCCGTTTGCCAGAATTTCACCGGAGCAGGCCGCCTCTGGAGGAGAAGGGCGCCGCTGATTGCGACCACCCCCGGAGCTGCCTCGACCGTCCCTAAGCTCGCCGTCGACCACCGGTCTGTTTGCCTGCCTCGCCGTCGTTGCTAGAGCCCTGGTACGCCCCCTATACACCCCCACCGAGCCGCTAGGGTTAGAGCTCGCCGGCGACCAGTCCATCGTCGACGATGATCCCCAGCTGTTGATCCCAGTTCTAATCCAACGCCCCAGATCGCCTGCATCGCTTGGCGCATTATGAGCATTGATGGTGGACCCCCACAATGAGCCCGTGATGACCCACAAGTATAGGGGGTGTATCGCAGTATTTTCAAGGGAAGTGAAACCCAATTTATTGATTCGACACAAGGGGAGCCAAAGAACATTTATAAGCCTTAACAACTGAGTTGTCAATTCAGCTGCACTTGGAAACAATCTTGCTCACAGCAGTTTATCAGTAGCAACAGTTTTGTAGTACGAATAGCAAAGTAAGCAAGGGGGACAATCAAATAATGTAAGGGATAAAGAGTTACTCTCATTAGAAGGTAGGCATGGGTAGCTAATCCATTCTTCCTCCTTTTGTTCATCACTCTCCTCCTCTTTTTCATCTAATGAGATTTCAGGTTCATCAATTTCTTCTTCCATAGGATCCTGCAAGGCATTAGTCTCTTCCATTTGTGGAAAACATCTATTAAAATATTCCAGAATATAGCCATTTTCATCCTTGTAATTATCAAAGCAAAATTTAAGTATACCACACACCTCATATTTGTCAGGTGAATCATCAATATTTTCAAGCAAACTAGCAAGTTCAAAAGCACCCTTCCAAGCAATAAATTCTTCAATTCCGCATCATAAAAGTCATAAATTCCTTTAGCATAGGAAGACATGGTATCATTATCACTATACTCACATTGAAAAGGGAGGTGTTTATACCTCTTTCTGCAACAAGACTCATCACAGCAATAAGTAACATTATAAGTAGAGCACACGTTTCTAGCAATGGTATACAATCTATCAATTTGTTCCCATAAGTGTTACACTTTTTGTGACAAGCGGTGTTCCTTATAATAATATCTTTGATCTTCCGTGAACCCACCTTGCCAACAAGCTTCAGTTTCAAAGAAACCAACCATTGACAACAAGCATGATAAAGCAAGACAATAACAGACCAACAAAAATAACAACTAGAGTAGGAACTAATTTTTTTTTGTATTTTTGATAAAGAAACAAGCAAACAAGGAGAAAATAAAATTAGCTTGAACAATAGTGAATCCAAGTGGACTTTATAAATAAATCTGTGCTCCCCGGCAACGGCGCCAGAAAATAGTCTTGATGACCCACAAGTATAGGGGGTGTATCGCAGTATTTTCGAGGGAAGTGAAACCCAATTTATTGATTCGACACAAGGGGAGCCAAAGAATATTTATAAGCCTTAACACCTGAGTTGTCAATTCAGCTGTACCTGGAAACAATCTTGCTCACAGCAGTTCATCAGTAGCAACAGTTTTGTAGTAGGAATAGCAAAGTAGCAACAATAGTAAAGCAAAGACAGTAGTAACAAAAGAAGTAAACAGTGGGATTCGAGTGCGGTAGGCATAGGGATGGATGGACGGGCGTTGCATGGACAAGACAATTCACATAACAATCAGAACATAGGGCAATTGCAGATAAATAAGATAAAGCATCCAAGTACTAGACAATCCTAGGCATGTGTTCCATATATAGTCATACGTGCTCGCAATGAGAACTTGCACAACATCTTTTGTCCTGCCAGCCCGTTTGCAGCGGGGCCTCTAGGGAACTACTGGCAATTAAGGTGCTCCTTTTAATAGAGCACCGGAGCAAAGCATTAACACTCCATGAACACATGTGATCCTCACATCAAAGCCTTTCCCTTCCGGTTATCCCGATTTCTGTCACTTCGGGGCCATAGGTTCTGGACAACAACGTGTGTATACAACTTGTAGATAAGACCCAAAACAATGCTATCATAATGAATCAATAACATGTTCATATCTGAAATCATGGCACTCGGGCCCTAGTGACAAGCATTAAGCACAACAAGTCGCAACAAAGTCATAAAGCACTAATAAAAGATACTAGGCACCATGCCCTAACAATCTGATGCCATTACATGAACGATCTCATCCAATCCCTACCATCCACATAGCCTACAGCGGGGGATTACTCACTCATAGATGGGGGAAACATGGATGGTCGATGGAGAAGCGATGGTGATGATGATGGCGATGATCTCCTCCAATTCCCCGTCCCGGCAGGGTGCCAGAACGGAGTTTCTGGTGCTGTTTCGTGGAATCTGGTGGTGGCGGCGGAGCGGAACTCCTTCTGGAAAAACGTCGACCCCCCCCGAAGTTTTTAGGTCAGAAGGCTTCTTATAGGCGAAGAGGGAGACCGAGGGGGTGCCTGGGGCCATCACACCATGCCTGGCCAGCCCAGCGCGCCTTGGGGAGGGGGTGTGGCCACCTGGCCCTCCCCTGCCTCGTATTCTGCTCTGAGTCTTCTGGAAAAATAGGCACTTTGGCTTTTGTCCCGTCCAATTCCGAGAATATTCATTTTCTGACTTTCCTGGAACCAAAAACAGCAGAAAATAGGCAGCTGGCACTGTGGCTCTTGTTAATAGGTTAGTCCGAGAAATCATATGAAAAGTACTCCAAAGTGTGGACAAAACACAAGAAAGTGGATAAAACCAAGCATGGAGCATCAAAAATTATAGATACATTTGCAATGTATCAACATCCCCAAGCTTAACTCCTGCTCGTCGTCGAGTAGGTAAGTGATAAAAAGAAAGAATAATTTTTGAGGTGACATGCACCATCAAATACTTGATCAAAGTATTCATAAAACATTCAAAGCTGGGATCATAGTACTTCGATCATAACATGAAAGACAAAGTTCTAGCAATAATAAAAAGAAACTATGATGGAACATGAAAAGGAACAAACAAAAGATTCATGAATAACAATGCTTTGCAAGACGTTTGTTTGTTTCACATAAAGAAAACATAGCATAGTGGCATTCAGCTTGTCCCTCATAGAGTAGCAAACATAAATGCAAAGGACACCTTCAAAGTTTACAAGAGTGACTAGATACAAATAGTTTAAAACAAGCAATATCAAGGTATGCATCAATCAATAAGTCTTGGGACAATGCACATAGAACTAAGAATGGCCACTATGCTCTCAAGAAACTGCTCATAGAATGTGTGAAGACTCAACAAGAAAATGAACAGGTTTTGAAAAGTTTGAAAGCCTTCCAAATGCTGAAAGTATGGTACTCATTAGCTTTGAGCTCTCATTGCCCCTGTCATAAGCATCTTTAATGTGGTTAAGGTGAAAGTGAGGTCCAATCTGAGTTATATGCTTGACAGACTATAAACTGAAAATCCCAAGTCCCTTGAGTACGAGGGCCGCTCCTCATGCTACTCAACTTTAGTTACCGGTAAGTTCTTGTCATCGTAAGTATGTGCGTATCATTGAGAACCGCCAACGGGGTACCCCTTGCCCGATGATACAGAAGAATCCCCATATCAAAATGATAAGGCAAGCAGACAATGAGTATCTCAGCAATCTTCTTATTTACCATGGTAAAATGGTGCTTTTTTCTCTCTTTCCTCCTTTCATAAAACTCTTTTTCCTTTTTCTCAATAGCTATCTCTCTCTCTCTCTCTTTTTTATAAGAAGAATGCTTCATAGATATCATTATGGTTACGCTGCAGGTTTCCACCATGTCAGCATGGATTAGACCAGCGGCCCAGGCGTTTCTCTAACACACATACATAACTCCATGGACTTACAAGCTCCCCTTTTATTTCACACCGACGACATCCGCAAACAAAAGAGCAAGGTATCAACTGGGTACATATTTACAAGTGTTGAAAGCGTTCCCCGTGACAACACGGTTCTGCTAATCCTCAGCCTATAATTAGCAAGCATATAACTTTCATGGAGAGTTCACAATGGTTTAGGTTTATTAAGTGCAGGAAATAAAGTGTGCCATCAAGTTCGTGAGAGCTTTACTAACTAACTTTCTCATAACAAGCAAACATTTTATTCGAAAGAAAACAAAGCATATTGAATATGCACGGAAGTAGCAAATGATGCTAATAGGTAGGTATGGTGGACACTTAGGCAATATTTGGTTTAAGGGAGTTGGAAACATGAGTAAAATACTCAGTGAAAGTGAAGACTAGCAATAGTAAGGGAGCGACAAACGAGAGAGCAATAATGGCCATAATCATGCAAAGCGACAAAACATCATTGATCAAAGCATAAAGTGATACTAAAAGCTGAAAATTAAAGGATCATAAAGGCTTATGGTGACTTGAGATAGTCATAACATGGTGTGAGCATGCGCCAAGTCAACCCAAATGAAGCATCAAAGGAGAATACCACTATACTTATGCTTTAATATGCTAAAACAACGCATGATTCATCCAAGGCACATTAAGCAATCTCAATTGTTTATAACAAGTCATGCTACAGCAAAGAATACTAAGCATAAAGCCAAAACAATATCAAGCATGGCATAACAAAGCATAGGCCACAGTCAAAAACGAGCTCTTTTTACCACATAAGCATGAGCTTTCCTACTCTTTTCCAATCCAAACCAAACTATTTGAAAACCAATGTATGAAAGAGGGGGTCCAACCAATTTATTAAGAAAACTAAGCAAACCAAGCAAACAAAAACGAAAACGAAAAACGAAAAAGAAGACGCTCCAAGAACAACACAACTGTGCATGAAACAATAAAAATGAAGTGTTTGGAAGAAACCTGGGATTTTTATTGATGAAGAAGGGGATGCATTGGGCATCCGCAAGCTTTGACCCTTGTACTTCTTGGATGTTTCTTGGGGTGACATGCGTGGCATCCCCAAGCTTGAGATTTAGTCCATCCTTCATCTCATTACTCATTCCTTCCATACACCTGAAATTTTTCCTTCATACAAAACTTCGCACAATCGTTATTAGCAACATTAGTGCACTCAAGATAAATAAGTCTTCAGGGTCAGTTCTAACACCAAATAAACTTCAATTAAAACACTAGATACTGTAGCACTTCCCTCAAAAAGCTCAATTCCCCAAAACAACTCAAAAAGGAACCCACAAGAAGCAAATGCAGAAAATGGCAGAAATTTGTCAAAACAGACCAGCAGGTAAAGATGAATTTTTTCGAAGACCTTCTGTTGCTCAAATCAAAAAGTGTTGAACTAACGAAAGTTATATAACAACCTGGGGCATAAGCACAAAAATTCACGCCTTAAAAAGATGTTCATAGATTTTACACGATTTTTTACGGTGAAGCATAGAAATCTGTTTCGGGACAGCAACTTTTCCAATCATTACTTCTCTCTCATTAGAGGTTACTCTTGGCACAAAAAGCAACTTTTCCAATCATTACTGAAGTAATAACTTCTAAGACTCATCTAAAACTTTTGGGTTATCTCCCAATAAGTACTTTTCTTTAACGCCTTTAAGTTAGGCATAAGCAAAAACTAAAGTGGATAGAATAGAAGTAAGCGAAGATAATCATGGTGAAAACATTGTTTTATTCAATGAAATCCTTTTGTTAACAAGGTTGATAAGGTCTTGTTACCAAAAAAAATTCATATGAGACAAAACTTTGTATTCCACTAATGATTATGTTACCTCAACTTTGATAGCAATGGCCCCAATCATAATAGTTTCAAATTTTTCTCTTGGTATGGGACAATATATTTCTCCAACTTGAATACCCTCAACATGTTCAATTGAATTCAAATCATAAGTTCTTTCAATCTTCTTGGGGAAATAGATAATATGTTCCTTGTCATTAACGTTTAAGGTCACCTTCCCTTGATTATAATTAATAACAGCTCCTGCAGTATTTAAGAAAAGATCTCCCAAGAATAATAGACATATTATCATCTTCAGGCATAAAAGTTTGAGAGGATGCTCTCATAAGAAATATGAAGTGAAGTAAAAGAGAGCATCAAGAAGCAAATTCAAAACACATTTAAGTCTAACCCACTTCCTATGCATAGGAATCGTGTATGTAAATAAATTCAAAAAGGACAAAGTGACAAGCATAGGAAGATAAAACAAGAGTAATTTCAAAACTTTCAGCACATAGAGAGGTGTTTCAATACCATGAAAACTTCCACAACCATATTTTCCTCTCTCATAATAATTTTCAGTAGCCTCATGAAGAAACTCAACAATATAACTATCACATAAAGCATGCTCTTCATGATCTACAAGCACTAGAGCTTTATTATAAACATTTTCAAGAGAAACCTCAGGAACATAACATTCATTCTCCTTTAGTAAGCAAGGGGGACAATCAAATAATGTAAGGGATAAAGAGTTACTCTCATTAGAAGGTAGGCATGGGTAGCTAATCCATTCTTCCTCCTTTTGTTCATCACTCTCCTCCTCTTTTTCATCTAATGAGATTTTAGGTTCATCAATTTCTTCTTCCATAGGATCCTGCAAGGCATTAGTCTCTTCCATTTGTGGAAAACATCAATTAAAATATTCTAGAATATAGCCATTTTCATCCTTGTAATTATCAAAGCAAAATTTAAGTATACCATACACCTCATATTTGTAAGGTGAATCATCAATATTTTCAAGCAAACTAGCAAGTTCAAAAGCACCCTTCCAAGCAATAAATTCTTCAATTTGTTCCGCATCATAAAAGTCATAAATTCCTTTAGCATAGGAAGACATGGTATCATTATCACTATACTCACATTAAAAAGGGAGGTGTTTATACCTCTTTCTGCAACAAGACTCATCACAGCAATAAGTAACATTATAAGTAGAGCACACGTTTCTAGCAATGGTATACAATCTATCAATTTGTTCCCATAAGTGTTACACTTTTTGTGACAAGCGGTGTTCCTTATAATAATATCTTTGATCTTCCGTGAACCCACCTTGCCAACAAGCTTTAGTTTCAAAGAAACCAACCATTGACAACAAGCATGATAAAGCAAGACAATAACAGACCAACGAAAATAACAACTAGAGTAGGAACTATTTTTTTTGTATTTTTGATAAAGAAACAAGCAAACAAGGAGAAAATAAAATTAGCTTGACCAATAGTGAATCCAAGTGGACTTGATAAATAAATCTATGCTCCCCGGCAACGGCGCCAGAAAATAGTCTTGATGACCCACAAGTATAGGGGGTGTATCGCAGTATTTTCGAGGGAAGTGAAACCCAATTTATTGATTCGACACAAGGGGAGCCAAAGAATATTTATAAGCCTTAACACCTGAGTTGTCAATTCAGCTGCACCTGGAAACAATCTTGCTCACAGCAGTTTATCAGTAGCAACAGTTTTGTAGTAGGAATAGCAAAGTAGCAACAATAGTAAAGCAAAGACAGTAGTAACAAAAGAAGTAAGCAAAGGGATTCGAAACGGTAGGCATAGGGATGGATGGATCGTTGCATGGACAAGACAATTCACATAACAATCAGAACATAGGGCAATTGCAGATAAATAAGATAAAGCATCCAAGTACTAGACAATCCTAGGCATGTGTTCCATATATAGTCATACGTGCTCGCAATGAGAACTTGCACAACATCTTTTGTCCTGCCGGCCCGTTTGTAGCGGGGCCTGTAGGGAACTACTGGCAATTAAGGTGCTCCTTTTAATAGAGCACCGGAGCAAAGCATTAACACTCCGTGAACACATGTGATCCTCACATCAAAGCCTTTCCCTTCTGGTTATCCCGATTTCTGTCACTTCGGGGCCATAGGTTCCGGACAACAACGTGTGTATACAACTTGCAGATAAGACCCAAAACAATACTATCATAATGAATCAATAACATGTTCAGATCTGAAATCATGGCACTCGGGCCCTAGTGACAAGCATTAAGCACAACAAGTCGCAACAAAGTCATAAAGCACTAATAAAAGATACTAGGCACCATGCCCTAACAATCTGATGCCATTACATGAACGATCTCATCCAATCCCTACCATCCACATAGCCTACAGCGGGGGATTACTCACTCATAGATGGGGGAAACATGGATGGGCGATGGAGAAGCGATGGTGATGATGATGGCGATGATCTCCTCCAATTCCCCGTCCCGGCAGGGTGCCAGAACGGAGTTTCTGGTGCTATTTCGTGGAATCTGGTGGTGGCGGTGGAGCGGAACTCCTTCTGGAAAAACGTCGAACCCCCTGAAGTTTTTAGGTCAGAAGGCTTCTTATAGGCGAAGAGGGAGACCGAGGGTGTGCCTGGGGCCACCACACCATGCCCTGGCGCAGCCAGGCCTAGCCCGCGCCTGGGGGGGGGGGTGTGTGGCCAGCCCCTGGCCCTCCTCCGTATCGTATTCTGGCTCTTAGAGTCTTCTGAAAAAATAGGCACTTTGGCTTTTGTCCCATCCAATTCCGACAATATTCATTTTCTAACTTTCCTGAAACCAAAAACAGTAGAAAACAGGCAGCTGGTACTGTGGCTCTTGTTAATAGGTTAGTTTAAGAAATCATATAAAAAGTACTCCAAAGTGTGGACAAAACACAAGAAAGTGGATAAAACCAAGCATGGAGCATCAAAAATTATAGATACATTTGCAATGTATCACCCCGCACCACGGAGTGACACTGGGCTGGCCCGTTAGCGTTCCCGCGCAACCCAGTTAGTTTGAATTAGGATTTTTCTTTTTTAGTTAAACCTAATTCTGTTCCCTAGTTTGAAATTCAATTCAGAGAGATTTAAAAATCCAAATTGAGTGAATCCAATTTTGTTGGAAAGCTACTGAAAAGATCTATCCAAGACCGTTGGATTTAATTCAATTATATTTAGAGATCTCTCCTAGTAAAAATAACAAGACAGAAGCTTTTGCACATTCAAACATTTTTATAAAATCAACCATGATAAATTTTGAGTTGATTCGAACTCTCAAAAATCACATTTAACCATACCTATCTGAACATGTACTAATATTAGGGTTTACATGCAGTGACTTTGGACTAGTACCAAAATAATGCTATATAGGCAATTCTAGTCATTTTAAATCATTAAATAATGAACTTAAACCAAAGTAATTATGATCCAACCCTTAAATCCCATTCCCACATGTTAGAATATGTGGTGATGACATGTGTCCACATGATCCCATATTTTAAGTGGTGAATATTAAATCTTAGTTAATTTTTCAATGAGTAGAAATTACTTTTCTAAAATAAAAAGAAGGAAACTAGTGAATAAAACTTGTGATGCTTGTAATGAAAATAGATCATCAACTATATGCCTTAGAGTGATAATTAGACTAGTTAAGTATTGTTTGGTGATTGTGTACTTCGTATGTATTTATAGACGATAGTACCGACCAAGTCTATGAGGAGGAGGAGTTCTACCAAGAAGAAGAAGAAGAAGAAAACTTCAACCACTGCACCAACCAAGGCAAGCTAACACTTGCAAGTATTATACTTAGCAAGCTACTATTAGCAAGCTAGGATTGAACTAGATGGTTTAACAAAGATGCTTTAGGCATGCTTTGACTATACCACTTTGACTATTAGTTACCCCAAGTATTATTTTCAAGCTTTACTTCCCTTACTTTACCCAAAGTTCTTTACTTGTTTTGAAGGTAGCATAAAGAGTATAAAATTTGGCCTATTTAGATAAACTTTAGATGTCATTCTATGGCATGAGATTGATCCCATTTTCCCACCTTAGTGAACACTCTTAACTTAGTAGTTTAGAGCAAATAAAAACTCGAGTCAGTTTAGATGGGAACACTTGGTGAAAAGGAATTATGAAAACCTTGGAATGATGAGTCATTCTATTGAAATGTTTTGACATGTGTTGAGAAACACAAATGGTTTATGATGATGAAATTGTTTAGGCATGAGCCTTAACCCTTTTACAAAACTAATGGTTGGATTCAGATGCAATACCATTCCAAATTTACCGTACAACCACAATACCTGAATTGGGTAAGGCTTAGCCGGACATTTATATGCATTAGTATTAGTTCTCTCGCGGGAGAGGTTTGAGATGAGGCTACCTCTCAATGTTGTCCACCTATGCAGTGCCCAAGATGACAGATAGTGATGGTTGGGAGGCCATGCTCATAGGAGAGGTGCTTATACTAGGGTGTGTAAAGGAAAGGTTATGTTTGATTATCTGCATACTAAGTATGATGATTGTGGTTATCCCCGATGATGTATCGAAGCTTGTGGTGAAAGTGTACCACCTCTACAGAGTGTGAAACTATTCGAATAGCCGCATCCGTGGTTATGGACAGTTGGAATGGCCATATTGTTTTGTTGTCAGATGTTTTCAAAACAACTTATGAAATGAATGATGAATCTTGACTTGACCACAACAGGGTTGTGTTTATGATACTAGCTTCCCAACTTAAGTGATTCTAGAACCTTATTTTATCTTTCTTTGCTTCTGAACTCAGCTTAGGTTTCAAACTTAACTTTATAGCTAAACTTAGATTTAGCACTTTAGCTTAGCACTATACTACCTGTTAGTGGTAGTTTGCGAGTACTTAAAGAGTACTCATGGCTTTTGTCCCTGGCTATTCTCATGGCCAGACTATGAAGGAGACTACCAAGATGATGGCCAGCAGGTCGGCTATGATAACTAGGACTATCTCGCCTACAAGATTACTGTGCCCCTGAAGATGGACCCCACCGCTACGCTTATCTTTTATTTCCGCTGCTTGTTGTATTAAGACTGGATCATGAGATCCTTATTTGTGTAAGACCTTGTGTATGGTTTGTAATGGATTATGTAATGTGATATCCAATCTGTTATGTCTCGCAAAAATGGTAATCTTGGGATTGCGAGGTATGGTATAACGGGCATCTGGGATTAAAAATCCGGGTGTTGACACTAGGATAGTGGATGAAATTTTGATTTTTTGCATGACATAATTTTACACTGAACTTGTCTAGAGCAACCCCTCTTGGTAGTACGTATTTCCTATGGATCAAACTATAAGGAAAATATCTTTGTAAAATCAGGTTGAGATTGGCAACATATGGATTTAACCCATGTGGTGCAGTTAGCTCATGTCATATCACTTGGCATGTGATTTTGATTCCATAAAATTTTCCACCACGCATATGCATGAAGCCTGAAGAGTTATTCTGTCCATATTGATCCCTGACCCAAAATCTCCTAGAAATAATCTAGATGTTTATTTCGAGCTCTTAGTTGAAGAACTTGAAGATTTGTATGAAAGAAGTGCTAGAACATATGATGCTGTTGGGTTCGTAGCATGTAAAACAAGAAAATTCTACCACAAGAACGAACAAAACCCAGATCTAATCTAGATAAAAGCCAAGATCTAATCTACTAGACATGAGCAACGAGATAGATCGGTACTAACCCTCGTAGAACCGAAAGCGTTTAACGAGATTAGGTCTCGTGGATGATGTAGTCGATCACTTGCCGATCTCAAGATCGTGTGGACGATCCTTCCGGCGCCGCGTTCCGACAGAGCTTCCGCAGATGGTCACACGTGCGGAGTCGAAGCAGACCTTCCTCTCCCCGTTCCAGCGAGTAGCGGAGGTAGTAGATCTTCTCCACGAAATCCCAGCAGCACGACGGCGTGGTGGTGGTGGTGGAGGTGAGAATTCTGCAGGGCTTCGCCTATGCCTGTGCAGAAGAAAGGTGGAGGAGAGAGGCGGCAGACATTGGGAGTTGTGAGAGCCAGGGCAAGAGGGGGCGCCCCCTCCCTTCTATTTAAAGGAGGGAGGCGCGCCTGGGGAGGGGGAGTCCTAGTAGGACTCCCCTCCTTGGGCCGGTGGTGGGAAGGGGGGAGGAATCCTCCTCCCCCACGAATCCGTGTCTAGCCCCACTTGGACTCCCTTGATCCTTTCTTGGTTTTCAAGTAAACTCCAAGAAATCTTCTAGAACCTTCCAGAACATTCTGAAACCTTCTAGAATCTCCATACAAACACTCCGGAACATTTCCTAACTTAGAAAATGATTCCCAATATATGAATCTTATTCTCCGGACCATTCCGGATCTCCTCGTGATGTACCGGATCCATTCCGAGACTCCGAACAACATTCGGTCTCCAACGCAAATTCCATATCTACTTCAAACAACTTCGAACCTTAAGTGTGTCACCCTACGGTTCGTGAATATGCAGACATGATGAAGACACCTCTCCCATCAATAACCATCAGCGGGATCTGGATATCCATAACGGCTCCCACATACTCAACGATTACTTCTTGATCGATTGAACCAATTAACATACGAAACCAATTCCCTTTGTCTCACGATATTCTACTTATCCGAGGTTTGATCGTCGGTATCTTCATACCTAGTTCTTCCTCGTTACTGATAAGTACTCTTTACTCGTTCCATGTTATGTCATCCCTTGTGACCCAGTCACATGCTTGCAAGCTATCTAGAGGACATTCCACCGAGAGGGCCCAGAGTATATCTATCCGTCATATGGATGGACAAATCCCAATCTTGGTCTACGCGCTTCAACACATACTTTCAGAATACCCAATGACACCTTTATAACCGCCCAGTTACGAAGCGGCGTTTGATGTCATCAAAGTACCCATCCGGTGATGGTGATTAACATAACCTCATGGTCGAAGGATTAGGTTACTATGTATTTCAAAGCTTACGGCAATACAAACTTAATGACTTGATCTTATGCTATGCTTACTATGGGTGTGTGTCCATCACATCATTCTCCTAATGATATAACCTTGTTATTAATGACATCCAATGTCCATGATCAGGAAACCATGATCATCTATTAATCAACAAGCTAGTTTAACAAGAGGCTTACTAGGGACTCTTTTATGTTTACAAAACACACACGTATTAATGTTTCCGGTTAATACTATTATAACATGGGATGTAAACATTTATCATAAACATAAAGATATAATAATAACCACTTTATTATTGCCTCTTGGGCATATCTCCAACAGATGCATCCACAAGAGACTATTTCACCCTCTGTAATGCGTTACTAAGGATTGTTTGTGATTATCCTGGTCAGGAAAACAAATAAGCATGTGATGTGTGATACGTTGCTAACGTATCTATAATTTTTGATGTTCCATGCTTGGTTTTATTTACTTTCTTATGTTTTGTCCACACTTTGGAGTACTTTCTATACACTCGCTTGGACTAACCTATTAACAAGAGCCACAGTGCCAGCTGCCTGTTTTCTGCTATTTTTGGTTCCAGGAAAGTCAAAAAATGAATATTCTCGGAATTGGACGGGACAAAAGCCAAAGTCAGTTTTTCACCGAGGGGGACACGGAGCCAGAATACGAGACGGAGAGGGGCCAGGGTGCCGCCACACCACCTGGCCACGCGGCCAAGCCTGGCCCACGCTAGGGGGTGGTCTGGCCACCTAGGGCACCCCCTCGACCTCCCATTTCGCCTATAAGATGCCTCCGATACAGAAACCCTAAGGACCCGATCAAAATTCCACGAAAGAGTCTGTAACCGCCGTCATCTCCATCCCTAGACCGGGAGGGATCTGAAGCTCTTCTCGGCACCCTGCTGGAGGGGAGAATTCACCCTGGAGGCCTTCTTCATCACCATGCAAGGCTCCGGTGTGATGCGTGAGTAGTTCATCCTTGGACTACAGGTCCATGTAGTAGCTAGATGGCTAGTTCTTCTCCTTTGTGCTATCATGTTTAGATCTTGTGAGCTCTGTTCATGATCAAGATCATCTATTTGTAATCTTACATGTTGTGTTTATGGGGATCCGATGGATATTGAGATGCTATTTCAGATTGATTATTGATTCTATCATGTCTTTGTTATTTGTGATCTTGCATGCTTTCCGTTGTTAGTAGCTATCTTGGCCAAGTAGATGCTAGCAACTCTAAGAGTTAGTATTTATGCTCGATAGTGGGTTCATGCCTCTAGTAATCTGGAGAAGTGACAGAAATCTCTAAGGTACTAGATGTGTTGTTGCTACTAGGGAGAAAACAACAATCCTTTATTCATAGAACAATCGTATTGTTTACTTTACACGCAATGCGTAATACAATTATCTGTTGCTTGCAACTTAATACTGGAGGGGGTTCGGATGATAACTTGAAGGTGAATTATTAGTCATAGATGCAGTTGGATTACTGTCTATGTATAATGTTGTAATGCCCAATCGAATCTCAAAGGAGTCAAGATGAGTAGTATATGCATATTGCTTTCTCGATGTTTGTCAATTGCCCCGCTGTAATTTGTTCACCCAGCATGTCATCTATCTTAAGGAGAGCCACCACTAGTGAACTATGGACCCCGGTCCTTTCTTTTACCATCAATCTACAACTGTTTACTGCTTTCTGTTTACTTTCTGCAAGCAATTACTTTCTTCCACACAATACACTTAATCCTTTGTTTTCAGCAAAACCGGTGAGATTGACAACCTCACTGTAAGTTGGGGGCAAAGTTCTGTGGTTCTGTTGTGCATGTTTCCACGTTGTTGCTGGCGCCGGTAGTGCGCCCTGCCAAAGTCTAGCTAGCAACACCTTAGAGTTGTTTCCTTGCTCCTACTGGTTCGATAAACCTTGGTTTCATAACTGAGGGAAAACTTACTGCTGTGCTTATCATACCTTCCTCTTGGGGTTGCCCAACAAGCTTGATATATTTTGGACCATCAATGTGTGATACTTGTTTCCTTGATACAACTATCTAAGATTAATGTATGGAAAAAATATATGTTACATGGGGCACCTCCTACCGTGTTATATATTGGACTAGATGTGATGTATTATTATGTTACGATGCCTTAGTATCAAACGTTCCAACTAAAGATGGTGATGATGATCTTAAGAACCTATTATCTTTTCCAATCGGCCTTATAAAATGGTGATCAAATACAGTTCTTATTTGGTTAATGGATACAAAATTTGTATAAAGGCTTATGGACAGCAAAAGCATCCATGAATTATGGGATAGTTGTCCTCGGCAAGGAGAAGTATGGAGAATACTTACTATGGTATGGTCACATATATCATAAAACTTAATCACATTGATGAGGATTTAGTTGTACTGCTCAAGTGTGATTGGGTTAGTACTACGCTCAAAGGTACCCAAATGATGAACTTTAAACACCTAGTATCCATAGTAAAACAACTCATCAAAGAGTCATTCGTCCATGCATGGAAAGCTAGACAAGTATACTATGTTCCAGAGGATGGTAATCAAGAATGTCATGCTGTGAGGTATTTTCCATTGTGTGATGCATATGAGTTAGGAGGCAATGCTGAGGATACATGGGAAAATGTCATACCCATTGACCATATAATTATGGTGATAATAATGATTGTGATCAACCTAAATTCCATATAAGGAGTATCCATTTATTAGAGAGATATACCTAGGAAGATTCTTCATATGCCATTGTAAGGTTTAATACTATTGTTAAGGTAAATGTGCTCAACTTATTTATAAGATTCAATATGTAAATATTTATAGCTTATAGTATGATACTAACTTTTTGTATATATGTAGCGACTGAAAGCAAAAGAAGAAACTGCGAATGGATTAATGGAATATACCAACACAACGAAGCTAACAAAAATCCACATATCTGGTTATGTACGAAAAACTTTGCTATTTGTATGATCGATTGTGACTATCTTAGTTCTGATTGACAATTTTGTGTGCTTGTGAAAAACTTGGGTGCAATTTACTAGATGCAGGACTTTTGGGTATTGTGTGGAATATGTTGTTGAATAAATTATTATTGTACTATTTGTGTTGATAATTGTGGTCTATTGCTAATTGATATATGCATTATTTGACAATCTACAGTAAAGTTAATTACTTCCCTAGATAATTGACCAAAATTACCAACCAGATATATTAAAGCACCGTCCAACCATCAATATAAGCGACATAATAGATGTGCTCCTTTACAAGGTGTTTATCGCAACACACTAAATATGCCACGCTAGTCAGAACGCTACCAGCACAAAGCCAATGTGGCACGTTGCAACGAGGAAGATGATCCCTACGTGCCGCATGAGAAAGATGTCGGGTGTACACTATCCCGAAGCAGTTATTCCTATGGCTTTTAAGTGTCACCATTTGCACAACCATGGCTTTTAGGTGTGTGAATCGATGTTAAAAACCACTAGCGTCTGCCTGCACTGTTGTAGTGAGTTATACGAAGCATGAGAAAAATCACGACCCATCTCCGACGCCGAAGAGATATTCTACTCTCTCTTCCTATTTCGAAGGGTGTCGCACCTTCGGCCAAAGTCCCTCACTATAAAGCTCGAGTGAAGACAACAAACATTGGTGCCAAGGAGCAGCGACCAAGAAGGATCACCTAGACTGGCTGCGATCATCACTTGAACAACCCCACCACCATTAGCCACAAGAGATTATCTGGTCTTGTGTAAGCATCTTGTCTATGGAAGAAAGCTACCACACGAAGAATAGGGCAGAAGGACCGCCATAGAGAAGGTCACCGCTAAATAATCCAATCGGTGTCATCCTACTAGACTTGGGCCATCACATCACCACGCTTCTACTCAAACTTGCGCCTCCAAGAAAGACACAACACCAAGGTGTTGCCACCGCCCATTCCAAGGAGAAATTGAGTTTTAACTCAAGAAGCAGGGAAAGGGTAGGAGGGAGGGGAATCTCTACGATGCCTGATGCATGGAAGATGATGGAGAGGGTGTCGCCGCCATTGTGTCCATCACCGGCTAGAGATTCTAGAGCCCCAAGTCCCTAGCCCATCGTGACCCACCCAACGAAACTCTGGTGGCCAGGAGAGGCCACAAATCTGATGGTCGACGAGCAGAACCAGTCCGCATTCTTCCGATTTAACGCAAATGGCACCGGAGAGACCTGTGTGCCGAACTAGCACCTATTGTTATGTCGCTGCCCACCCAGCCGAGGACGGCAAACCAACATCCACGTGAGCGCCACCACACTGGAGAGTAGAACCTCACATTGTGTCTGAGGCCGCTGCCATGGGGTCCATTGTCCACAACGGGAGACGCTACGCGACAAGGAAGCATGCCGATGCCGATTAGGAATTGACCATTGACCGTCGGGCTGGCGGCAGCGGGATCAAGTCTTTCCTTCAAGTTGCACAGTCGTGTAGATAGTGAAGCGGTGGATTTCATGGTATCCGTTCTGGCGTTGCGAGCATTTATTCGTCACAAATTTTGGTGCACACTAAATTATTAACCAAAATATACGTGGGAGCACCAGCTTGTGCCCAAAATATACTGATAACTCCACTTTACTCCCAGATTTTTTGGAACTGGAAACACTGTTAGTGGATTTCATTCGCTGAATCATTCATCACAGGAGCAAAGTTCTCACGAGGAATGATTGTTGTGGTAAGATGATTGTCTATTCATATCCAATCTTCATGCAACGACAAAATGATTCATCTTTTCACCTTTAACTAATTTAGTCCATCTTTTTATATGTTGGTTGTCCATCTAGAGATTTCAATGGCAGCCTATAGGATAGTTCCAATCTTTTATGCATGGGACATATATACGTGATGACACTACGCCAAGTTTTTTCTTATAATACTAGTGAAGGGACATATTTAGTCATTATCCCACAAAAGCATATCTTCTATCAATATCCTGTTGCTTTGATAATTCGGCAGTACAGAGTAGTGGTCATGTCACATGTGCACTGCCTCTAATTTTCTTTGAGTCCTGTGGATCATGGGGCATGCATAACCTGTTGAGTTTACTTTCTTCTCATCATTACTGTTCCTACTAAGGACTCTGGGCTAGTCCATACTTCTATGTCGTCGGTTACACCTATGTGTAGACCAACACAAGTGCTAAAATATCAATCAATAGGCAAACTCTATCCACTATCTTTGCATTATGTAAACGGAACAGTAATAAGACGTCGTTGCTGCCAGTTCACTGCATGATGGATTGTCAAATCTCAAATCATTGACGCACCATTTGTTTCCCAATCAATGAAATATTGTCATTCATCATGGCCAAATAGGTGATCGTTTTGTTGATGTGAGATATGCGTGTACATGTTTTCTGATGTGGCACCTGATGTGGTTGACAACATAGACAATCTTATAAGTAAATAAAACAGTTTTTAATTTTATATTAGACTTCATACAAGAATTTGAATAGCTCGAACCATATAAAAACATTCAAATTATTTTGAGGATGTACTTAATATTATGTAAAATCAAAATAAAAGTTTATTGCGTTTTCACCTTTAATTTCTGGCCAAAAGTTATGTCCGCAAGCTGGATATTAATTATTGATAATTTTGTTTTATACATAGATGCATGCCGATTATATAAAAATATCATGTTTCGAGTTTGAATTTTGTAAATGTCTCAAGTTCTTGTTTTTTCCTTGTACCTTGATTTTGTTTCAACGGCACATGTCATGAGCTATGTCACATGCATACAACATCAACAAAATTGGATTATTCACATGCGATGTTAGCCTAGCTATCACCTTAAGGTAAAATGTTACTAGTATGTTGTTACTCTATAATTTTGTTATCGGTTTTCAAAGTTAGTTATTACTCCACAGAATAGAGCCATCCAGATTGCCTCAACATGGAACAATAAAAGCACAAAAATTAAAAAAATCTCTAAGAGATACATTTATAAATTATGAGAATAGTGAACCTAACATAAAAAAAGTCAAAAATCTTACTTAAATAATTAGAGATGTGAAGCTGTCTATGGTTAATGAACGATTCCACACATAACAAATCTGAAATTTCAGTATAATTAAGAGAAAGCAAGCGGTTGTGCTTTGGCCCACCGGATTGTTATATATAGGTCTCTGCCATGCTGCCAGCCTTACGAGATTACACGTCAAACACACCACAGTTTGTTCATGAATAGATAATAGAGACCATCCTTTTTGTGGAGATACTTTAATGACAACTTTTTTTCTCTTTAAGCGGGTTCTATGTCATAACTCAATAATTCTCAGATTAGCAATCATAAAATATTGCAAAACACATATCTCAGATTAATCGGCCACCAGCTGGACAAGGCGAGATATTTTGAGATCAAAAGTATGGATATTGTTACACTTCTACTCCAAGAAGCTCCGGGAGAAACCGAGAGTTTAACTCTTTCGTGATTGTATCAGCTTGATGAGATGATAACTTTCGATAAAGCTTTGGTAGTAAAAAAAATCTATGAAGGCATCTCCTAGAGAAAACAGAACAGTCCATTTAACTGTTCTTTGGAGGCAAAATAATCGAAGACAAAAATGGTATATTGGTGGGCTTTCTAGGAAGCATAGTGGAGCTGCATTCCAGAAGCTGCCAAAGCGGGGGCTGCTGATAGTTCATACCACGGGCAAATGATGGAGCCATTGTTAATCTCGTGGTTGGTACAATTAACTGTATAAAATAGTACTTGTAGCAAATGGGCACGAAACTTCGTTATCATTTTTGCTTGGGAACTGGCAGCTTTCATATTTAAAACGGAGGTCGTGACTTCTATGATCAACAGACAACGACAGTCCATATATAACTTTTTGGATACTGCTACTGTGTTATTTTAAGCACATGCCCTTTTCTCCTTCAGAATGTGACTTGTTGTGAAAGTGATAACAAAATACACCTGTCAAGGACACAACGCCATCGGCACATAATCCTATCATATCTTTGGAGAATCTGGACAAAGAATTTGGTAGGAAAAATTTGGGAAGTAACACTACTGTCGGTAGGTCCTTTCAAAGGCAGAATCAGTAAACGATTTTACTGTCGGCTGCCTTAGTTCTGCTCTCTGCTCTGCGAGCGACGAGATTAATCGAATAATTAGGCGATGTTTCTGTTGATGTCGTATAGTGAAGTCAAGAAGTTACTTCTTCTTTAATAAGACCTTTGCAAGTCATCATTCATACACATGCTACATGACTGGTTGGCCATTCTGTCTTCTACTCTACCGAATTCTGAACACAAAAGGTTCTAGCCTTTTAGAGCAGTTAACCATGTTCTTACTTTTTGTGTGGAAAAGCAAGATCAGGGATATGTTTGTTGATGACTAAGATTACAACGACTAACATCAGGTGCCACCAAAGTAAAGCATACAAAATGACGACCACAGCAGTATCAAACATCCACGAGAAACTGAGTCTATACTGACATATGTACCATGAGACTAACAAATTGTGCCACGCCACAATTCTGACCATTATGAAAGAACCCAATAGATAGCTAACTAACCAAGCAAGAACTGAAGTTAAGCATTTGGGCAACATTACAATACCTACCAAACACACCGTAAACACTCCTTGTTTCTACTAACAAAATACATACACAAGGCTACATAATTATTGCAGAGCTTGCCGAAACAAACATCACGCTAAGACACTCCCTCACAAAAGACCAAAACAAGGAGTTGATTAAGCATTATTGAATACTAGCAATAACATGGTTCAGTTAGCCAGGGGATCTCAGTTATATGCTCGTGGACTATTCTGAATGGATTCGATACACTGCTAGATTCTCCCTTCTGCCTCTCACCAATTAATTGGCAGAGATAGGACAAGGATAACAATGTGGTCCAGCAAGCAGCTAGCTATTGAAGTATTGACATGAGTTCTTAGGGACTTTATTTAGTGTTTATTACTGCCATGGCAGATCAACTGCAACAATAACAATGGTTCTCTGTTTGGTATCACTTGCCGCGCAATATGGCGGCACCGTGTTTATTGGCCAGCCGCCACACACTTGGACAGTAGTTCCACCGTTCGGTAATCAGCATCGATGACGATCGGTACTCTATTTCTAACTGCATGCATGCTAAGGCAACCGACTGAGACATGCTTATAGTATTAGTCGACTAATGATGCATATCGACCTTGTTAGAAATCTTTACCATACCGAATGCGGAAGCAGTATCTTAATGTTATGGATGGTTGTTTGTGCGTAGTTCCTCTTTATCTATTTTGTCCACAAGGTGCGGCAAACAAAATGGTCATGGCACCGATAGCAAACATCCACAAGGAACCGAGTCTACGAGGAAATAATATGGTTTTTTTCGCTATTCAAAAATAATATGGTTTACAATGGTAATAATTTATTATCCTTTAATGCGGGTTATTTATCCGTATGCTCATTTGATCCGTTCCTGGTTGTCTCGAGTAGTAGATCCTCATGTGCATCCATGAAATATGACAAAAAATATCTTCGTATATACTGAGGCAAACGTTGGTGGGAGCTCCCCCGCAGAACACCTACACAAAAAGTTGGTTAAGCATTATGCAAAATGAAACACCTACACAAAAAGTGGGTTAAGCATTATGCAAAATAGTACTCATTCCGATCAATAATAACTGTCGCTGATTTTATCGGAGCGAGTTATATGGTTCGGTTAGCCGGAGACCTCGGTTATATGTTGGTGGACTATTCCAAGCAAATTCGATACACCATAGGATTCTCCGATCTGCCTCTCACCAATTAATTATCAGAACTAAATACAGGGAAAACAATGTGGTCCAGCGAGTAGCTAGCTATGGAAGTATTGACATGAGTTCTTATGGACTTCTAGGGTTTATTACTACTATGGCAGATCAACTGCAGCAATAACAACGGTTCTCCGTTTGGTACCACTCGCCACGCAACATGGCGGCACCGTGTTCATTGGCCAGCCGCCACACACTCGGACAGTAGTTCCCTGGCTTCGCGTCAGCATCGGTCTGTATTCTATTTCTAACTGCATGCATGCTCATGCAGCCGGCTGACTAATCATGCAGATGAACCTTCTTATAATCCTTACCGTGCCGTGTAGGAGCGTTATCATATAGTGTTATGGACGGTCGTTAGTACGTAGTTCCTGTTCATTTTATTTTGTCCAGTAATTAGAAAATGTATTCCGCTGGTAGCGGTGAACTATAGAATGCTCACCGTCACAATCATCTCCAATCTACTACCAAATCGAAAACTGAACGACCTAAGCTGGTCGAGCTAGTCAAGGACAGAAGTCTCCTCTGAACTTCCTCTTTGAGCAATATACAGCTGTTAGTACCTACATACTACTCCCTAGATCTGTCTAGAGATAAGTGACTTAAATTTGTCTAAATTTATATATATCTAGACACGTTATAGTGTGTATGTACATATGAATCTAGACAATCCAAGTCATTTATTTTTGGACGGAGGGAATAGTTGATTCGGGCATATAGATGTACTATCAGTCCTCTTGGATTGGGTAGTGTATGAACTAGCTCATTTTGGTTTGTTGGAGGCTGACACTACAGGAAAATGTCAAGGCGCCGACGGCTTTTAGCCCGGGCCGTCGGTGTAGGCCCCGAGCTGGGCAGCCCATCAATTAGGTCATCGAACCAAAAAGCTATTTTCCATTTTCCGAGTACAAAAGCCGGAGTTTTTTGTGAAGCAACCACCAAATGAAAGTTTTAAAATGGTATCAACCCATTTTTGAAAAATACTGGACCACCTTCCATGTACAATGTCCAAACCTGGATATCTTAAACCTTTCCATCCATCCCTCATGAAAAAGACAAATTTCTACCGAATCAGTAGAAAGTGGGTCAGATTTGAACTACAGGTACATGATCTAATGCTCATGATTTTTTTGTAAAGATCATTTTTAGATTCAAAATATGCTATTTCATCAGAGATCCACTATAAGTTTAGCGAGGCTCATTCCCGAGCAGAGAATCTTTATGCCCGTTGTTTTAATCATAGTTTGAAACGGGCATAAGAAATTGCAAAATAATCCAAAAAATGTAAAACCTTCGCATGGTGCCATATTATGTGACGAAGTTATAAGAAAAAAATACAAACTTGGATTACTGCAAATATATCAAAAAAAATCTCAGAAATGAGCTATCATGATCGAGGTTTCATGACTTTCAGGTTAAACAACCAATGTTATGGCTAAAATCGTTTCATAGTTTGTGATAATGTGTCTATAATACGCACACATGTGCATCTTAGGATGACGAACAATGTTGCAGGAGAAAGTTTTCCTTCTCGTTCCCCCAAAAATCTATTTTCCATTTTCCATTTTTTGAGTGCTAAAAACGTGGTGTTTTGCGAAGTAACCACCAAACAAAAGTTTCAAAATGGTTCCTCCCCATTTTTCAAAAATACTAGACCACCTTCTATGGATAATATCCCAACTGGGATATCTTAAACCTTTCCGTCTACTTCTCGTGAAAAAGATAAATTCCTGCAGAATCGGTAGGAAGTGAGTCAGATTTCAACTACAAGTACATGATCTAATGCTCATGATTTTTTGGAAAAAAATCATTTTTAAGTTCACAATATGCTATTTCATCAGAGATTTACTGCAAGTTTAGCGAGGCCCAACCCTGAGCTAAGAATCTTCATGCCCGCCGTTTTGACCATAGTTTGAAACGGGTATAAGAAATTCAAAAATGATCCAAACAAAGTAAAACCTTCGTGTGGTGTCATATTACGTGACATCGTTGCAAGGAAAAAATATCAAACTTGGAATATTGCAAATATCTAAAAAACCTTCTCGGAAATAAGCTATCATGTTCGAGGTTCATGACTTTCAGGTCAAACAACCAATGTTATGGCTAGTATCGCCACATAGTTTGTGATAATATGCACAAATTGTGCACACATGAGCATCTTAGGATGGCGAACAATATTAAAGGAGGGATTTTTCCTTTTTGTCGCACTAAAAAGCCATTTTTTATTTTCCGAGTGCTAAAAACAGGGTGTTTTGTAAAGCAACCACCAAATAAAAGTTTCAAAATGGTACCACCCATTTTTCAAAAATACTTGACCACCTTCCATGGATAATATCCCAACCGGGGTATCTTAAGCCTTTCCGTTCAATCCTCGTGAACAAGACAAATTCCTGCAGAATCGGTAGATACTAGTGGAAACATGGCCATTAGTCCCGGTTCGTAAGGGGCTTTAGTCCCGGCTGTGCTGTAAACCGGGACTAAAGGCTGTCCACATGGTCGCTATCTGAGTGAGGGGAAAGGACCATTCGTCCCGGTTTGTACGAACCGGGATCGATGTTTCTCCGCCGCGGCAGCATTTTGGGCACTTTTTGTGCCGCGGGAGAGAATTCATTTTTGTTTATTTCTCATTTATTGTTTTCCTTTTTATTTTGTGTTTTGCACTCTGCAATGATGGAACCATTATATTACACAACATCTTCATGAATATATAGATCAAAGTAGCGAACATATTACATACGGTACACGAGTTTCATAGATATATACAATATAATCTCTTTTATGATCCCTATTCCACTACCAGTATATCCCGATAGTATTCTTATTTTGGTTGTAGGGCCTCTGCATCTAAGAATCCCGCAATTTCCTCTTGAATTGCTCATACGCGATCCTTTGGTAGAAGACCATCCCGCAGCTGTTCGATCTAATTTAAAGGAGTCAACATATATGAATGAAACTAAACACAATTAATGATAATAAAATAAAATTGTGAATATTATTTACGTACTTGAAGTTGCTCTAAGTTTCTTCCCGTCTCATAGGTCATCTAAAGAATGAACTTGGAAACATAGTATCCACATAAATTATTCCCGAATCCCTTCGGCAGACACTCTACGAGAACAGAGTTCAATCAAAATAATAATCAAGCATGATAATTGTATCGAAACTATAATCAATGAGATGCGTGGATCTATCTAGTAGTACTTACATCTAGTGGTTCAAATGCAAGCTCCTATTTTCACGCAGCCTTAGCCTTGATGGTGATCCGTTTCCAAGCTCTGTCCGGCAAACAAAATGAATAAAAGGACTTATTAATTACTTGATATCAAGAAATGAACGAAAGTTGCCTATATAGTGCCATAATGATTGAAAATACCTATGGAGCATTGTCTGCATGTCCGCCCACGTCTCAAGGCGTTTATGTTTTGAGTCCATGACTTGTACTACTCCTTTGTCAAGTTGAATGATTAGCAGAATAAAGTGGAAGCTACGAACACATAACTCATCAATTATACACTTAACATCGAGTAAGCGAAATAGAATGTGTATAAGACAATAACACTCACTCAAAGTTGTAAGGAAATAGTAATTCCTGTTTGGTTTCTTAAAACCTTAACGCCTTTACAATTGTATCCTATGTCTCCTTGGGTTTATTTTTGAGATCATGTTGATGAACCCAATATGGGTCAATGAACCCAATGTCATAGATGCGTCCTCTTTTGCAGTCGAGAATCTTCATTCTGCATAATATGGTGAGTATAATTATACATGCAATAAATGAGGTGAGCTAGCTAGAGACTTAATTACAGAAATAATACTTAATACTTACAGACAATAGACACAGAGGATCGCTTTGTCGATGGTGTTTTGATTGTATAACTGAAATAGTTCATCAAATTCAATCATCTACTCATCTCCATACCCATAAAGCTCGTTTCTAACTCCAAGCACTATCCAGTTTTCCCCTTCCTTTGAGGCTTGCATATACCAGTTATGCAATCTTCGCATTTTTGTTGGTAGATGCTTGACCTCCTCAGGTTTGACGAGAGGGTTCCCGGGCCGGTATTTGTATGCTTCATCAGCCACGGGGAACTCTAATTGGCTTCGTAGTAAGCAATAGTCAAATCATGAGCAGCGGCCGCTTCTCCGTACATTGCAACAAACTCCATATCACACTGCTTGACCACACCTTTGCTCGACCCCACCTCTGTATCGGAAATCACCTTGAGTGGGGCGCACGACTAGTTTTTCTGTTCTCCGAGCTGGGGAACTGATTTACCGCTTGCACTACTGCTCTTCGACCGCACCTTTGACTCATTTGACTTGAAAATAGAGTGGTCATAGTCTGATGACAGCCTTGGCTCGGGTTGATGAAGGGTCTTCAACATTTTTAGCACTTTGGCTTTTTCTTCTTCAGTGTTGGGGAACTCTGGCTCTTTCGTCCGCTTCAGGCTATCAAACTAATCTTTCGTTTGTGCCTTTGTGATCACCTCATTCTCCTCTGGAGTATAGTCGTAAGGTCTCATGGGAGGAACCTTTGGTACTTTTGGGAGGGGCTCCTGTCGATGTTTCGGGGATTGGTTACCACTCCGCAGAGTAGCGGTGGTACTCTTCCGCTTTACGCCCTGAGCCTTAGTGGGTTGGGAAGGCTGACACGATAGCGAAGATGGCTGAGATGGAGACGGACGAGGCGGCAGTGAAGATGGCTGCGCTGGAGACGGCTGCCATGGCAAGACGATCACTGGAGATGGGGCGGCGAAGATGGCTGCTGTTGGAGCAACCTGGCGGCAGCAAATCCGGTAGATGGAAGCATGATGTTTTCCTTTCGTCGTAGAATGGTAACCTTTTTGGATTCTCCTAGTTCAGTCACATCCCTCCATCTTCAGGGTAGTCAAGCTTCAGCTGCGCAAATCCGGTCATAACTTCATCCCCCGACAACATCGTAGCCCTATGGAATTGGACATCAATGGTAAGTTGGTTTAGGTCCAATTGGTAAGGCATAGCCGACCGCCATCTTCATGCTTATGTTCACAACTTTCACATGCAACTCACAATGTGTCATCTTTGTGATATCAACCACTGGGTAGCGAAGAGGAGCCATCGCTGGTGCATCATCAGCATCATCACCCAGGAGCTCCCTGGAAGCCACGCTGCTTTTCCGATTAGTAGATGGGCCGGTAGCATCGAATGCAGCTTCTACTATGTTCCGCTTAGATGGGCCGGTAGTACCTTGTTGGCTAAGTGCGTCAATTTGACCATGTTGCTGCTATAATTGTTCTTCTATGTTATGCATCCGGTCTGCTTGATTCCTTATTTCAATTTTCTCCTTTTCATTTCTCCTCTTATGGCTTCTATCGGGATATTTCTTCCTGCTGCCGGGAAACCCAAATTTCCATGGTTTGGAGCCTTCTGTGCCTCGTGTTCGTCCATCGTGTTCCTTGTTCCCAAGGGCGAGTGTGAGCTCGTTATTCTCTCTATCGGGAAGGAATCTCCCCTCTTCAACATCCTTTACTGCACTTCTAATGGCTTCGATGGGTACGGGAGTTTCATCATGTCTTTTCTTATATATGCACTTCCCTTGTGAGTCCAACGTGCCCTCGTGCCCGTAAAACCAATTCTTTACCCGTTCAATCCAATCGTCTGTCTCTAGAGTGCCCCCGTGCACGCAAGTCGTCCTCAAGTTTCTTCCACTTAGGCATGCCAACCCTGTAGCCACCTTGCCCCATAGTATGGTGATACTGCTTTTTAGCAGCATTTTTCTTATTCATTTCAGACATTTTTAGAGGTGGATTCAATTGCTTGTACTTCAAAAATTCATCCCAGTAGTATTTTATCTTCTCATACCCTCTATTGAAGTCTGGAGTCTTCTCTTTCAGGATAAAGTCAAGGTGAAATCTTTTCTTCCAGTTGCTGAATGCCTGGGCCATCTTCTTAAGATCCTACTCCATGAATTTTTTCTTTATGGTATCGTTTGGATCCTCCTCATTTGGATCCACCTCTAGCGTCGGTAGGGTGAAATTAACCATGAGCTTATTCCAAAGAAAATCTTTGGCTTTGTCCCGACATATTTAATTGCTCCATCCTTTAGCTTATTCCATTCTTGAACGGTGATCGGGATGTGGTCCCTAACAAGAACTCCGCATGGCACTACTAATTTTTTCTTAACATCAACAGGAGTCATCGGTTCGTCGTCTTCAGCGACTTCTTCGATCCTATACCATTCATGGTCTTCCAACTTTCTGGATGGGCCTCGTTTGCTCTTTGTAGAAGATTTGCTCGATCCGAAGGGCTAAATAAAGAAGAAAGAGCGTTAATATATGTATATATAGCAGAGGCTTAATTAATTAATATATATATACACCTCTCTGGAGTTTGTAATAATTAATGTTCCACCGGAGCCGTTGGCTTCTCCCTCACCGGAGTGGTCGGCTTCTCCCTCATCGAAGACATCTGTTCGGCCAAGAAGAGGATCTCCCTCACCAGAGTTGTTCAAATACATCGAGGTGGCATCGATATCTCCATCACATATCATATCCTGGAGTATGTTTTCCTTTTATTCGTCTCTGCCATGTGTGGTTCCATATTTTCTACAAAAGGGAAAATCGGATTAGTCGAAGCGGCTAAGCGAGGAGGTTAGGTAGGTGAGATTTGAGGGGCTAGGGTGCTGTGGTTTGACAACGAGATCACCTTAAATGTAACCCTAATACATGCTTGAGAATTTAAACAGTGTCCAAGGGATATAAACCCTAATAAATGGCGTGCGTTGCCGCACCCGTCCACTGACCGCAAATATTTTTCATATACAATTCAAAAGGCTATATGCCTTATATTCTACTGTTTGAAGACGATGCACAAATTCGGATAAAATATCAAAATTGCACTATGCTCTGTTCGGTTTAAATGAAGCATCTCAGGTGTACTATTTTGAATAAATTATGGAGTAGCTGATAATTTGTACATATAGCAAAGTATATGGAGTAACTAAGAGCATGTCCACTCGCCCCCCTAAAGGCCCCCTAAGGGTGAAATGGGGGCGCCAACACACAAAAACTTGCCCAGACCTATCCCCCAAATAAATATTTCATCCGGCGAGTGCTCAATAAACATCCAGCACCCCCAGCCCAACCCCTTCCCACAGAGAGCCAATCGGGGGTGCCGACTACCACTTTGGGCCCCACGTGTCCACCGGGCAGCCTCTCCACTATATTTACTATTGGGGGCATGAATGGGTAGTATAAATCCACCCCCTATAAATAAAAATCATCCAGCGTCCCCCCATACGGGCTACCACCGGACACCGTCTTGGGGGGACGAGTGGAGATGCTCTAAACCCTAGCTAATAACTAAACCCTAATTCTCTAACTAACCTAGCTAATAACTAAAGTCTAATTCTCTAACTAACTAAACTAACTAACTAAATGCATAGGACACCTTCAAAGTTCATAAGAGTGACTAGATATAAATAGTTTAAGAACAAGCAATATCAAAATTATGCATCAATCAACAAGTCTTAGGACAATGCACATAGAACTAAGAATGGCCACTATGCTCTCAAAGTAGGTGCATAAAGATAGAAGGTGGAGACTCAACATAAAAGTAAAAGAAAGGCCTTCATAGAAGGAAGTAGGGATTCAAGTTTCATAAAGAGCTTCCAAAAATTATGGTACTTTTTAGCTTTCAGCTCTCATTGCCCCTATCATAAGAATCTTGAAGTGATTAAGGTTAAAGTGAACAAACTATGGAGTATATGCTTGACAAAGTATAAGTTGGAAATATCATGTCCCTTGAATACGAGGGCCGCTCCTCATGCTACTCAAGCTTAGTTACCGGTAAGTTCTGTCATAGTAAGTACATGTGTATCATAGAGAACCGCCAACGGGGTACCCCTTGCCCGATGATACGGAAGAATCCCCATATCAAAATGACAAGGCAAGCAGACAACAAGCATCTCAGCAATCTTCTTATTTACCATCGGAAAATGGTGCTTTTTTTCTCTCTTTCCTCTTTTCTCATATCTCTTTTTTTCCTTTTCTCTTTTTTGTCAATATCTGACTCTTTTTTATAAGAAGAATGCTTCATAGACAGCTCATTATGGTTACGCTACAGGTTTCCACCATGACAGCATGGATTAGATCGGCGGCCCAAGCGTTTCTCTAACACACATACATAACTCCATGGACTGATACATTGCAAATGTATCTATAATTTTTGATGCTCCATGCTTGGTTTTATCCACTTTCTTGTGTTTTGTCCACACTTTGGAGTATATTTCATATGATTTCTTGGACTAACCTATTAACAAGAGCCACGATGCGGCTACTGTTTTCGCTATTTTTGGTTCCGGAAAGTCGAAAATGAATATTCTCGAATTGGACGGGACAAAAGCCAAAGTGCCTATTTTCTAGAAGACTCCGAGCGAGAATCTGAGGCAGGAGGGCCGGGCTGGCCACACCCCAGGCCTTGGCCTGGGCAGCAGCGCCCGAGGCATGGTGTGGTGGCTCCAGCACCCCTCGGTCTCCTCTTCGCCTATAAAGCCTTCCGACCTAAAAACTCCAGGTTTCGGCGTTTTCGAAGGAGTTCCGCTCCACCGCCACCACCAGTTCCATGAAATAGCACCGAAACTCCGTTCGGCACCCTCTACGGACGAGAATTGGAGGAGATCGCCATCATCATCACCATCGCTTCTCCATCGACCATCCATGTTTCCCCCATCTATGAGTGAGTAATCCCCCATTGTAGGCTATGGGGATGGTAGGGATTGGATGAGATCGTTCATGTAATGGCATCAGATTGTTAGGGCATGGTGCCTAGTATCTTTTATTAGTGCTTTATGACTTTGTTGCGACTTGTTGTGCTTAATGCTTGTCACTAGGGCCCGAGTGCCATGATTTCAGATCTGAACATGTTATTGATTCATTATGATAGTATTGTTTTTGGTCTTATCTGCAAGTTGTATACACACGTTGTTGTCCGGAACCTATGGCCCCGAAGTGATAGAAATCGGGATAACCGGAAGGGAATGGCTTTGATGTGAGGATCACATGTGTTCATGGAGTGTTAATGCTTTGCTTCGGTGCTCTATTAAAAGGAGCACCTTAATTGCCAGTAGTTCCCTAGAGGCCCCGCTGCAAACAGGCTGGCAGGACAAAAGATGTTGTGCAAGTTCTCATTGCGAGCACATATGACTATATTTGGAACACATGCCTAGGATTATCTAGTACTTGGATGCTTTATCTTATTTATTTGCAATTGCCCTATGTTCTGATTGCTATGTGAATTGTCTTGTCCATGCAACGCCCGTCCATACATCCCTATGCCTACCGCACTCAAATCCCACTGTTTACTGCTTTTGTTACTACTGTCTTTGCTTTACTACTGTTGTTACTTTACTATTCCTACTACAAAACTGTTGCTACTGATAAACTGTTGTGAGCAAGATTGTTAACAAGTGCAGCTGAATTGACAACTCAGTTGTTAAGGCTGATAAATATTCTTTAGCTCCCCTTGTGTTGAATCAATAAATTGGGTTTCACTTCCCTCGAAAATACTGCGATACACCCCCTATACTTGTGGGTCATCAAGACTATTTTCTGGTACCGCTGCCGGGGAGCATAGCTTTATTTATCAAGTTCACTTGGATTCACTAAGCTAAGTTTATTTTCTCCTTGTTTGCTTGTTTCTTTATCAAAAATACAAAAAAAAATTAGTTCCTAGTCTAGTTGTTATTTTCGTTGGTCTGTTATTGTCTTGCTTTATCATGCTTGTTGTCAATGGTTGGTTTCTTTGAAACTGAAGCTTGTTGGCAAGGTGGGTTCACGGAAGATCAAAGATATTATTATAAGGAACACCGCTTGTCACAAAAAGTGAAACACTTATGGGAACAAATTGATAGATTGTATACCATTGCTAGAAACGTGTGCTCTACTTATAATGTTACTTATTGCTGTGATGAGTCTTGTTGCAGAAAGAGGTATAAACACCTCCCTTTTCAATGTGAGTATAGTGATAATGATACCATGTCTTCCTATGCTAAAGGAATTTATGACTTTTATGATGCGGAACAAATTGAAGAATTTATTGCTTGGAAGGGTGCTTTTGAACTTGCTAGTTTGCTTGAAAATATTGATGATTCACCTTACAAATATGAGGTTTATGGTATACTTAAATTTTGCTTTGATAATTACAAGGATGAAAATGGCTATATTCTTGAATATTTTAATAGGCTCTTTCCACAAATGGAAGAGACTAATGCCTTGCAGGATCCTATGGAAGAAGAAATTGATGAACCTGAAATCTCATTAGATGAAAAAAGAGGAGTGTGATGAACAAAAGGAGGAAGAATGGATTAGCTACCCATGCCTACCTTCTAATGAGAGTAACTCTTTATCCCTTACATTATTTGATTGTCCCCCATGCTTACTAAAGGAGAATGAATGTTATGTTCCTGAGGTTTCTTTTGAAAATGTTTATAATAAAGCTCTAGTGCTTGTAGATCATGAAGAGCATGCTTTATGTGATAGTTATATTGTTGAGTTTATTCATGAGGCTACTGAAAATTATTATGAGAGAGGAAAATATGGTAGTAGAAGTTTTCATGGTATTGAAACACCTCTCTATGTGCTGAAAGTTTTGAAGTCACTCTTGTTTTATCTTCCTATGCATGTCACTTTGTTCTTTGCGAATTTATTTGCATACACGATTCCTATGCATAGGAAGTGGGTTAGACTTAAATGTGTTTTGGATTTGCTTCTTGATGCTCTCTTTTACTTCACTTCATATTTCTTATGTGAGCATCCTCTCAAACTATTATGCCTGAAGATGATAATATGTCTATTATTCTTGGGAGACCTTTTCTTAAATACTGCAGGAGCTGTTATTAATTATAATCAAGGGAAGGTGACCTTCAATGTGAATGACAAGAAACATACTATTTCCCCAAGAAGATTGAAAGGACTTATGGTTTGAATTCAATTGAACATGTTGAAGGCATTCAAGTTGGAGAAATATATTGTCCCATACCAAGAGAAAATTTTGAAACTATTATGATTGGGACCATTGCTATCAAGGTTGAGGTAACATAATCATTAGTGGAATACAAAGTTTTGTCTCATATGAAATTGTTTTGGTAACAAGACCTGATCAACCTTGTTAAAAAAAGGATTTCATTGAACAAAACAATGTTTTCACCATAATTATCTCCGCTTACTTCTATTCTATCCATTTCAGTTTTTGCTTATGCCTAACTTAAAGGCGTTAAAGAAAAGTACTTATTGGGAGATAACCCAAAAGTTTTAGATGAGTCTTGGAAGTTATTACCTCTGTAATAACCGCTCCTTATCCTTTTTATTTGCCTTTTGTGCCAAGAGTAACCTCTAATGAGAGAGAAGTAATGATTGGGAAAGTTGCTGTCCCGAAACAGATTTATGTGCTTCACCGTAAAAATTCGTGTAAAATCTCTGAACGTCTTTGTGAGGCGTGAATTTTTGTGCTTCTGCCTCAGGTTGTTATCTAACTTTCGTTAGTTCAACACTTTTTGATTTGAGCAACATAAGGTCTTCGAAAAAATTCGTCTTTACCTGTTGGTCTGTTTTGACAAATTTCTGCCATTTTCTGCATTTGCTTCTTGTTGGTTCCTTCTTGAGTTCTTTTGGGGAATTGAGATTTTTGAGGGAAGTGCTACAGTAGCTAGTGTTCTAATGGAAGTTTATTTGGTGTTAGAACTGAACCTTAAGACTTATTTATCTTGAGGGCACCAATGTTGCTAATAAAGATTGTGTGAAGCTTTGTATGAAGGAAAAAATTCAGGTGTATGGAAGGAACGAGTAATGAGATGAAGGATGGACTAAATCTCAAGCTTGGGGATGCCCCGCGTGTCACCCCAAGAAATATCCAAGAAGTACAAGCGTCAAAGCTTGGGGATGCCCAAGGCATCCCCTTCTTCATCAATAAAAATTCCAGGTTTCTTCCAAACGCTTCATTTTTATTGTTTCATGCAGAGTTGTGTTGTTCTTGGAGCGTCTTATTTTTCGTTTTTGTTTTGGTTTTCTTTTGCTTTTGTTTGCTTAGTTTTCTGAATAAATTGGTTGGACCTCCTCTTTCATGTGTTGGTTTTCAAATAGTTTGGTTTGGTTTGGAAAAGAGTAGGAAAGCTCATGCTTGAGTGGTAAAGAGAGCTTGTTTTTGACTGTGGCCTATGCTTTGTCATGTCATGCTTGATATTGTTTTGGCTTTATGCTTAGTATTATTTGCTGTAGCATGACTTGTTATAAACAATTGAGATTGCTTAATGTGCCTTGGATGAATCATGCGTTGTTTTAGCATATTAAAGCATAGTATAATGGTATTCTCCTTTGATGCTTTATTTGGGTTGACTTGGCACATGCTCACACCATGTTATGACTATCTCAAGTCACCATAAGCCTTTATGATCCTTTAGTTTTCAACTTGTAGTATCACTTTATGCTTTGATCAATGATGTTTTGTCGCTCTGCATGATTATGGCCATTATTGCTCTCTCGTTTGTCGCTCCCTTACTATTGCTAGCCTTCACTCACACTAAGTATGTTTTACTCAACTTTCCAACTCCCTAAACCAAATATTTCCAAAGTGTCCACCATACCTACCCATTAGCATCATTTGCTACTCCCGTGCATATTCATTATGCCTTGTTTTCTTCCGAATAAAATGTTTGCTTGCTATGAGAAAGTTAGTTAGTAAAGCTCTCACGAACTTGATGCACACTTTATTTTCTTGCACTTAATAAACCTGAACCATTGCGTCCTTCTTTATTGCGTATATGCTTGCGCTTTATGAGTTGAAGTTAGCAGAACCATGTATCATGGGGACCGCTTTCAACACTTATTGGTACTTAGTACCTCATTGATATCATGTTCTTTTGCTTATGGATCCCGGCAGTGTGAAATAAAAGTGGAACTTGTAAGATCATGGAGTTTGTATGTATGTTAGAGAAACGCCTAGGTCGCTAGCCTAACCCATGCCTAATCATGGTGGAAACTTGCAGCATAACCATAATGAGCATTCTATGAAGCATCCTCAATAAAAATCTATGCACATAGTAAATAAAAAGATCGCCGAGATGCTCATTGTCTGCTTGCCTTGTATTTTGATTATGGGATAGCTCTCGTGTCATGTGCAAGGGGTACCCCATTGGCGGTTCTCTATGATACATAGATACTTACAATGACAAGAGCTTACTTGTGACTGAAGTTGAGTAGCATGAGGATCGGTCTTCATAAGTAAGGGGCATGAGACTTCGATTTATAACCTGTCAAGCATATTGTAACATCCCAAAAATCATGTTTCAAAACTCATTCATATCATCCTTGCATCTTTCATTCATATAGGGTTTTTCTCAAAATCATTTAGATGCATAAACTTAGGCTATGATTTCATGTGGGCAAATTGTCTCAATTGGCCATCACCATTTGAGATTTGATTGTCTATGAACTTGTTTGCTTGCCTCCATGGTTGGAATGATTAGGTATAGCATTTAAACCCAAGTTTCCATTTTAGAAATATTTTCAAACCCTATTCCAAACATTTTCAAACTAGAGACAAAGTCTCTGTTTATTTCAAAACCCAAGCTTGACCAAGCCTTGCAAGGTAACCACTTAGTTAAAATGACTGTTTTTGAACCCACAAAACCCTACAAAAATTCCCAAAGCAGTTTGTATTCAAAAGGATTTGAATTCATATCAAAATCAATTCAGAAAAATGGAATTAGAAAAAGAAAAGGAATTCTCAAAAGAAAAAGGCCGCGCGGCAGAGTTCTGGCCCAGCAGCAAATCGAGCCCAGCAAGCCCACCCGGGGACCTTCCTTTTCTTCTCTCACGCACATAAACTGCATAAGCAGAGCCGACACCAGGCCCCACTTCCACCACAAGACTACGACAAGCCGGCCTCCTCCACGTCCAAGATCGTCTCCCCGCACGACCAGTTCATCCCCAAATCAACGCGGGGCGCTTATGTTTAATCCACGCGTTAATTGATTAAATGGCCGAGTAATTCTCGCCGTGACCAGGCTATAAGAATCCTCGCCTCTCTCTTCTCCCTCAAACCCCGAACCCAGAGCGCCACCAGGCTGCGAGCATTACTCTCTGTAGCCCCGCCGTCTCCGACGACTGCGCCGGCGAATTCCGGTGAGTTCTGAGCTCCCCTCTGCCTATCGTTCTTGCAAACTGGTTTAGTGAATCTCTGCGCTTCTTTTAACACATTTCGTTTGCCCTCGCATGAACCATAGCTCCGGCAGCATCGTCGACTGGCCGCCACCGTCTTCTGTACGAACTCCGGCGAGCTCTAGTGGTAAGCCCAGACCGCCCCACGCCTTCTAGTTCACGCACACGACTCTGTCTCGACTCTGTGAATCTAACCGTGTCTTCGCCTTGCCTTGGGGTGATTCACAGCGACGTCCACGACGACCACCCGACGCATCGACGCTGTCCTCCACTCCGTCGAGGAATCGCGGCTGAACCCGAGCGCCCCTTGACCAACCGCGAGTACGACGAGCCTCACCGTGACCCCCTGAGCCCGGTGAGCTACTCCTCTTTCTCACTCGCCTCCTGCATCGTCGCCTCCGTCGTCGACCGACCGTTCCGCCGCCTGTAGCCACCGCTCCGCCGCCAGATTTTGGCCAGGGCAATAGGAACCGTTAGATCTGCATCTGATGGCTTGAATAGAATGACTAATCGAATGGGTACGCATTGATCTGAGCCGCACCTGCCCCTTTAAATCCAGCGGTCTGTATCACTCGATCCAGACGAACCGGTACCGACCAATTAGACAGTGACGCGTGGCTAGGGTTAGGTCTGAAAATAGATTAAAAACCAGAAATTTGATCCAAATTCAAATGCCTATATCTTTTGAATTCCACGTTGGAATTTTGCAAACTTTATACCGTTGGATTCAGTAAAACAAGACCTATCTGCCTATCCTTTTTGTTTAGCAAATAGTAACCATTAGTTTGGCTTAAATTGCAGAAACTTGTTTGAGGCCTTTTTGAGTATAGATTTAGTTTAGTATTTTGTTTTAGGGTTAAATAAGTTTGTCTTGGTTACTTTGTGACTTGTTTAGATTCTGTAAACATGCACTTGCTTGGTAGAATTTTCAAAAAATCACCACTTAGTAGATTCATGCATGCATGCATTCATAATATCTTTGTTTGTATATATTTGTGTGTAATTGTGTGCTACAACTTTGTGTGTAGATTTTGCTAGTGATTGTGATTATGACGAGTGCTACTCTCCACACTACCAAGGCAAGTGATATCTTCATGAATATTCCATTCCTATATTTTATCTATGCATTAGTATTATTATTTCCAAGTATAGGACTTGCATGGATTTTTTTGCTAAGTATAAACTATGCTATGGGAAAACCTATTAGGTGAAACCTTAGTGAAAATTACCTAAGTCAAGATTCCTAATACTATCATGCTTAGCCTAGCTACTAGAAAACAAGGGTGGTTTATATATTCACATTTTGAAAAATTATTCTAAGTCTTTGGACTTGTGTTTTATTTTAACAAAACAACTAAGTTAATGAATCACCTGGGTGGAATGGAAGGAATGGTTTATGTTGAGTGGTTCACAAGGCCATGGACTTGGCTTGTGTATCTCACTTGTGGATGGCCACCCAGGAACAAAGAGATTTGAGATGTCAAATGTTGAGAAGCTTCAAGTGCAACCACTTGGCATTATGGGCTCTGCCATGATCTTAGGATGCTAGAACTTAGTCTCTTGGACAGTGGGTGGTAGATGGGATGATAGGTTGGAGCGCGTCCATTTGACTAAGGAAAGGCTACTGAAGGATCTTGTCTTGGGAAACCAAGTCTTGTGGGGAAAGTGCACCACCTCTGTAGAGTGTAAAACCTAAGTACTTAGCCATGTCCCTGGTAAAGGACAATTTGAGCATCAAGACATGGAAACTTCAAAAATCTCATCACTCCAATTTCTAAATAAAACTTGTGGGTGAACAAGGGTTAAAAGGATCTTCAGTCTTTGATTGGTAGATGCCCTGAGTGGATCTTCAGTCTTTGATTGGTAGATGCCTTGGGTGTTTTTGCCAAGTTAATCTTCAGTCTTTGATTGGTAGATGTCTTGGAAAGTTTTTGCCAAACAAAATTTAGTATTTTCAAAAGTTAAGGAAAAATCTATTTTGAGCAATGCAAGCCTAAGCTCCACCAGCCAAATGCATATAGTATTATAGTCCACTTAAATATATACTAAGGTATCACTTGCCAATACTATTCCAAAGTATTGACCCTCTGTGGCTGTAACTTGTAATGTTGCAGGTTACTCTGATGATGATTAGGAGTCATGAGTCTACACTCAACATGCTTGCCTGTGGCACATGAAGATGAAGACTTATGTTTATTTACTTATTCCATAAACTCTTGTATTAGGCCTTTGGCCATGAGTTGTAAAAGACTATGTTTTATCTCTAGAATGACTGTAATAAACGACCTTTGTATCTGTGTACTTCATCTTAAACTGTGGATGCTAGCATTGATCCAGGGACTAGCATTGCAATCACAGGGATCTTTTCCTTTACAAAGGAGGGATCTTACAGATGGTATCAGAGCCAGGTTGCCTGTAGGATTATGACCCTAGGATTGGAAACCACTAAGGAATTTTTTTTAACTTCTTCTACACTTGTCTATTCTTCTCGTAAACTTTTCTAATCTTCTCATTCTCATCTCTATTTGTAGATGAACTCCATCAACGAAGCCGTGAAGAAAGGACCACTCATGACCATGACCTTGGAGTGTGAGACTGAGTTTCCCAAGATTCTCAAGGACCTCATGGAGACCATGGGAGTACATGGTGCAGCAGTGTACAAGGGCTTTCCAGTGATGGAGGAAGGAGTGGAGTATTGGTGGGTGCAACTTCACTTGTACAAGAACAAGGAAGACAACCACAAAGAAAAGGGCTTCTGCGTATACACCAACACTTTTATGCACACCACATTCTTTGAGTCAGCAAAAGAAGCAGCTTGGAAAACTATCAAAGAACTAAGTGCTAGAGTCAAGTGCAGGATGCTCAACCTCCAAAAAGACTTAGAGAAAGAGAAGGAACATACCCAAGAGTTGGAAGTCACCAACCAAAACTTAAGAGGAGATATTATAGACTTAGTGATAGAAGCATGTGAACAAGATAGGGTGATTGCCACTAGGAACATTGTGTTAGCCACCAGATCCAGTGAGATAGGATTGTAAGCGCACTTCGTTAGTTGGACCACCACCTATCACCTTATTTTCCAAAATGATACCTTAATAAGTTTGAACCTTGGTTGATGTAATGGATTCTTGTATGCATGACTTGTATGATTTTTTTTTGTGTGTTCCAAGAATGTGTTTGAATGTTAACTTGATTATCTTAAATTGTGTTGTTCTAACTTTTTCAATCTTATAAATAGATGCCTATTGCCATCAGCACTGTTGAGGAGTTCCAGGCTACCCGTTTTGGTCCTCGTATCGTAGAGCTTACTACTTTACTTGATCTCCCTCTTCCTATCATTACGGTGCACCCACTCACCAAGTTTGAGAGGAAGGACCTTTGGGGCTTCAAGGTGAACCAGCCAGGACGCCAGATCGAGCCTACTACGGAGGCCATCGTCTTCAAGCTTATGCACGATGACAGGGAGAGAGGCATGGAGGTTGTCATGCAGGATCTGATAGGACGACTGTTAGGCCGTCACTCCCGACAGGTTAGAGGCACTCACTTCCACGCCTTCGGAAGGCGTGATGATGACGGAGAGTCCATTGACTTTGAGGACGACTCGAGGGTCACAGCAGAGCCGATACGCCTGTACCTCCAGGACTTAGAGACTCTTATTAGGCACGTGGATACCGATAGGACCAACGTCATGCTTAGTAATGACGAGCTCCAGGTGCAGCTTCGCGAGAAGGACAAGCTCATCGCGCAGCAGGACGAGTTAGTCAAGGAGATGGAGGCGAAGTTCGAGACCCAAGACCGTAAGTTCAAGAGTCAAGAGAAGCGTGTCCAGGATAGGAACAAGAGGATTCGTGATATGACCGAGGAATTGCAGTCCAAGGACTTCGAGTTAGAGCAGCAGCAGACAGTGATTGAGAGGCTTCGTTCCCAGAAGAGGGCTCTCAAGGCCAAGATCGACTCTTTGACCACTACCATCGAGGAGAACAAGACCGCAATGGAGAACACAGGTCTTACCTTTGTCGAGGAGGAGATTGAGGCTGACGAGTAGATTTGACTACCCAGTTATCTTTAATTAACGTACTTGTTATTTGTGAACTTATTATTGGACCATCCGACATGTGGATGGCTTGCCACTTGTGTGTTTTTACTTTGAGACTTTTGTTATCTTGTTGTTAACTTTTATCCTGTGTTGCATGCTATGTGTTTGCTTGTGCAATGTATTGTGCATAAATCATGTAAGGGTATCTCATTCTTATCTCTATATGAATAAACCACCGATGCCTCCCTGTCGCGCAAACCCCAACCCCAACATTACCCCGGAAATGCAACAAATGATGAATGCGCAGACACAGCTTATGCAAATGATGACGACATTCATCCAGAACCAGAACAACAACAACAACCCCAACAACAACAACAATAACAACAATAACAACAACAACCCTCCAGGTTTTGATATGCTCACCAGATTTCTGCGTCTGAGGCCAGCTAAGTTTTCGGGAACGACTGATCCCATGGTGGCCAATGATTGGCTACGTTCTGTGAACAAAGACTTAGTGACCGTGGGATGCACAGATGATGAAAAGGTCAGGTTCGCAGCACATCTGTTGGAAGGACCAGCCGCCGCATGGTGGGACAATTTCCAGATTACCACGCCCATTGATGAGGTGACTTGGGCTATCTTTGAAGATGGCTTTCGTACTACTCATATCTCACCAGGTATGATGAGCATGAAAAAGAAGGAGTTTCACAACCTGAAGCAGCGCCACCACAGTGTGGCTGAATATATTGAAGAATTCAACAATCTGGCGCGCTATGCACCGGATGAGGTTGACACTGATGCCAAAAGAAAGGAAAAGTTTCTGGAAGGCTTAAATGATGAGCTGAATCTGCAGTTGTCCGTGGCATATGTTCCAACTTATCAGTCGCTGTGTGACAAGGCTGTTATTGTGGAGAATAAAATGAAGCAAGTTGAGAGTAGGAAGAGGAAACACTCCGACAAGCACAGCTCGGGATCGTCTCTTAAACGATCTCACTATGATGATAGTGTCAGCTCAGGATCCCACAAGCATGGGAAATTTAACAAGCACCACAACCACAACCTTCATGACAACAAGCATCATCGCAGTCATGACAATGATAAGTACAAGAACCACAAGAGTGGACATAAGAGCCACCATAGTGGAGGTGGAAGTGGAAGTAGAAGTCAGCCTAAGACGGACATCAGGTTGAGTGCTACAAATGCAAGAAGCTGGGGCATTATGCTAATGAGTGTCCTGAAAAGAAAGTTGAAGGACCTAACAAGCCAAATCCTTTTCAGAAAGGACAGGTCAACCACATCAATGTGGAAGAGGTCTATGAAGAGCCTGATGCTGTTGCTGGTAAGTTCAGACTAAATTCCATCTCAGCATTTGTACTCTTTGATACTGGTGCATCTCATTCATTCATATCAAAAGCATTTGTTGATAGAAATGGGTTTACATCTGAAAACATTGGGTGTCCGATAAAAGTTAGCTCTCCGGGAGGAGATATGATAGTGAGTCTTGGATGCCGGGATCTAGTCTTAGAGTTTGGAAAACATAAGTTTCCAGTAAACTTAATAATCCTGAATTCCCAAGGATTGGATGTGATTTTGGGAATGGATTGGATGGCTAAGTATGAGGGAGTACTAGATTGTGCCAATCGTACAGTCTCACTCACAACCCCTGAAGGTAAGAGGATAAAATTTAAGTCCAATTTTAAATCTAAAGGAAGTAAGCTAAATTCTCTTAAGGGGGTTAGCATGGACAGTGTGCCAATTGTGTGTGAATATCCGGATGTGTTTCCGGAAGAGTTGCCAGGAATGCCACCAGATAGAGATGTGGAGTTTATAATAGATTTGGTACCAGGTTCTGGACCAAGAGCAAAGAGGCCTTATAAAATGTCAGTTGACGAACTTAAGGAACTCAAGAAACAACTTGGAGAACAATTACAGAAAGGATTCATCCAACCAAGTTCTTCATCTTGGGGAGCTCCAGTTTTGTTCGTAGAAAAGAGAGACAGAACTCAAAGATTATGCATAGATTACTGTTCTCTCAACGAGGTAACCATCAAGAACAAATATCCTTTGCCAAGAATAAATGACTTGTTTGATTAGCTAGAAGGAGCATGTGTGTTCTTGAAGATTGATCTTCGGTCAGGCTATTTTCAACTCAAGATAAGAGAGCAAGACATACCTAAAACAGCATTCACCACAAGGTATGGATTGTATGAGTACACTGTGATGCCTTTTGGTTTAACCAACGCTCCAGCATACTTCATGAATATGATGAACAAAGTGTTCATGGAATTTCTCGACAAGTTCGTTGTCGTTTTCATCGATGACATCTTGGTCTACTCCAAGAGCAAGGAAGAGCATGAAAGACATCTACGTTTGATACTTGAGAAACTAAGGGAACATAAGCTTTATGCCAAATTCAGCAAGTGTGAGTTTTGGTTAGAGGAAGTTGGATTTCTTGGTCATGTTATGACAAAGGATGGTGTAGCAGTTGATCCTGCTAAAGTTTCAGACAGATGTAATGGGAATCTCCTAAGAACGTAAAAGAGGTTCGTAGTTTCCTTGGTTTAGCTGGTTACTACAGAAGGTTCATAGAAATTTTTTCAAAGGTTGCTAAACCAATGACAGAATTGTTAAAGAAAGATAAGAAATTTGCTTGGTCTGAAGGTTGTGAACTCAGCTTTCAAGAATTAAAGAAGAGACTTGTGTCAGCACCAGTTTTGTGCCTACCAGATTTAGAAAAGGATTTCCAAGTGTATTGTGATGCTTCGCATCAAGGATTAGGTGCCGTACTTATGCAAGGCGGGAAAGTTGTGGCTTACGCCTCGAGACAACTCAAAACTCATGAAGTAAACTATCCTACTCATGATTTAGAGTTAGCCGCTGTTGTCCATGCACTCAAAACATGGAGACATTACCTTTTGGGAAAACGTTGTGAAGTATTCACCGATCATAAGAGTTTGAAGTATATCTTCACCCAGAAGGAAATCAATATGAGGCAAAGGAGATGGCTAGAACTTATCAAGGATTACGACTTGAGTTTGCAATACCACCCCGGTAAAGCAAATGTAGTAGCAGATGCTCTAAGTCGTAAAGCGTTTGTAAATGGTCTTACCAAAGGTAAATTGCCAGATGACTTGTGTAGGCAATTCAAGGAACTCAGGTTGGAGATTGTGCCAGAAGGACATCTTATGTCTTTGGATGTTCAACCCACTCTGTTGGATAAGATTAAAGAAGCTCAAAAGACGGATAAAGAAATCGAAGAGATTAAGGAAAAGATTAGCCAGGGGAAAGCTCAAAGTTTCCATAAGGACGAACAAGGCACTTTATGGCACGGGAAACGTATTTGTGTTCCACAAGATCCGGAAATGCGGAAACTGATATTACAAGAAGCCCATAACTCTCCATATTCTATTCACCCGGGAAACACCAAAATGTACATGGATATGAAAGAAAGATTTTGGTGGAACAATCTCAAAAGGGACATCGCCGAACACATTGCTTTGTGTGATGTGTGTAGTAGAGTGAAAGCGGAGCATCAGAAACCAGCAGGTTTGCTTCAACCAATGCCTATTCCTGAATGGAAGTGGGAAAATATTGGTATGGATTTCATTACCGGATTACCAAGGACCAGGTCAGGGTATGATTCCATATGGGTAGTAGTGGATCGCCTAACTAAAGTGGCTCATTTTATACCCGTAAAGACAACTTATACTAGTGCAAAGTTAGCCAAAATTTACATGAGCAGAATTGTATGCCTTCACGGTGTACCTAAGAGTATTGTGTCTGATAGAGGAACTCAGTTCACTTCTCACTTTTGGAGACAGCTTCATGAATCTTTAGGGACGAGATTGGAATTCAGCACTGCTTTTCATCCTGAAACCGATGGACAAACAGAAAGGACTAATCAAATTCTTGAAGACATGTTGAGGGCATGTGCCCTAGACTATGGAGCAAGTTGGGATGAAAGTCTGCCTTACGCAGAGTTCTCTTACAACAACAGTCACCAATCTAGTATTGGGATGGCACCATTTGAGTTTCTCTACGGAAGGAAGTGTACCACCCCATTGCAATGGAATGGTGTGGGAGAAAGAAGTTTGTTTGGACCAGATCTTATCAAAGACGCCGAAGAAAAGGTCAAATTGGTTAGGGACAGGTTGAAGATAGCACAGTCTCGACAGAAAAGCTACGCAGATGCTAAGCGTAGAGAAGTCACTTACGAAGTTGGGGATAGAGCTTATCTTAGAGTATCACCACTTCGTGGAGTGAAAAGATTTGGAGTCAAAGGAAAGTTAGCACCAAGATATGTTGGACCATTTAACATTCTAAGTCGCAAAGGAGAAGTTGCGTATGAAATAGAACTGCCAGCATCTTTATCAGCAGTCCATAATGTTTCTCATGTGAGCCAGCTCAAGAAATGTCACCCAGAAATGGAAGAATCATCTTTGAAGGATACCATACCTTTGGAAGAAGTTCAACTAGAAAGTGATCTCACCTATGAAGAAAAGCCTGTCAAGATTCTTGAGACCACAGAAAGAGTCACAAGGACAAAAACTATCAAGTTTTGTAAAGTACAATGGAATCATCATTCCGAAGAGGAAGCAACATGGGAAAGAGAAGACGATCTTCGGAAAGACCACCCTCACCTATTTGCTAGCCAATCCGAATCTCGAGGGCGAGATTCATTTTAAGGGGGTTAGATTTGTAACATCCCAAAAATCATGTTTCAAAACTCATTCATATCATCCTTGCATCTTTCATTCATATAGGGTTTTTCTCAAAATCATTTAGATGCATAAACTTAGGCTATGATTTCATGTGGGCAAATTTTCTCAATTGGCCATCACCATTTGAGATTTGATTGTCTATGAACTTGTTTGCTTGCCTCCATGGTTGGAATGATTAGGTATAGCATTTAAACCCAAGTTTCCATTTTAGAAATATTTTCAAACCCTATTCCAAACATTTTCAAACTAGAGACAAAGTCTCTGTTTATTTCAAAACCCAAGCTTGACCAAGCCTTGCAAGGTAACCACTTAGTTAAAATGACTATTTTTGAACCCACAAAACCCTGCAAAAATTCCCAAAGCAGTTTGTATTCAAAAGGATTTGAATTCATATCAAAATCAATTCAAAAAAATGGAATTAGAAAAAGAAAAGGAATTCTCAAAAGAAAAAGGCCGCGCGGCAGAGTTCTGGCCCAGCAGCAAATCGAGCCCAGCAAGCCCACCCGGGGACCTTCCTTTTCTTCTCTCCTGACAACCTGCCTAAGCAGAGCAGTGACGACACGCTAAGCCATAAAGCCAGAGGCCAAGCAATGGCCCCACTTCCACTCACGCACCTCGACAAGCGGGCCTCCTCCACGTAGCATCATCTCCCCACGCGACCAGTTCATCCCCAAATCAGCAGGCGTTTTTCGTATTTAATCCGTGGCGTTAATTGATTAAATGGCGAGTAATTCTCGCTTCGTGACAGGCTATAAGAATCCCTGCCCCTCTCTCTTCTCCCTCAAACCCGAACCCAGAGCGCCACCAAAGGCATTACTCGTACTCTGCTCCGACTACTGCGCCGGCGAATTCCGGTGAGTTCTGAGCTCCCCTCTGCCTATCGTTCTTGCAAACTGGTTTAGTGAATCTCTGCGCTTCTTTTAACACATTTCGTTTGCCCTCGCATGAACCGTAGCTCGGCGGCATCGCCGTCATTGGGCCGCCTTTCTGTCGAACTCGGCGAGATCTAGTGGTAAGCCAGACCGCCCGCGCCTTCTAGTTCACGCTGCGACTCATCTTGACTCTGTGAATCTAACCTTGTATTAGCCTTGCCTTTGGGTTATTCTCAGAGACGTCCACGAAGACCACCCGACGCATCGACGCCGTCCTCCACTCCGTCGAGGAATCGGCGAACCAGCGCCCTTGACCAATCATGATGCAGCGAGCCTCACCGTGACCCCCGAGCCGGTGAGCTACTCCTCTTCTCACTCGCCTCCTGCATCGCCGCCCGTCGTCGACCGACCGTTCATCCGGTAGCCACCGCTCCGCCAGATTTTGGCCAGGGCAATAGGAACCGTTAGATCTGCATCTGATGGCTTGGATAGAATGACTAATCGAAGGGGTACGCGTTGATCTGAGCCGCACCTGCCCCTTTAAGTCCAGCGGTCTGTATCACTCGATCCAAACGAACCGGTACCGACCAATTAGACAGTGACGCGTGGCTAGGGTTAGGTCTGAAAATAGATTAAAAACCAGAAATTTGATCCAAATTCAAATGCCTATATCTTTTGAATTCCACGTTGGAATTTTGCAAACTTTATACCGTTGGATTCAGTAAAACAAGACCTATCTGCCTATCCTTTTTGTTTAGCAAATAGTAACCATTAGTTTGGCTTAAATTGCAGAAACTTGTTTGAGGCCTTTTTGAGTATAGATTTAGTTTAGTATTTTGTTTTAGGGTTAAATAAGTTTGTCTTGGTTACTTTGTGACTTGTTTAGATTCTGTAAACATGCACTTGCTTGGTAGAATTTTCAAAAAATCACCACTTAGTAGATTCATGCATGCATGCATTCATAATATCTTTGTTTGTATATATTTGTGTGTAATTGTGTGCTACAACTTTGTGTGTAGATTTTGCTAGTGATTGTGATTATGACGAGTGCTACTCTCCACACTACCAAGGCAAGTGATATCTTCATGAATATTCCATTCCTATATTTTATCTATGCATTAGTATTATTATTTCCAAGTATAGGACTTGCATGGATTTTTTTGCTAAGTATAAACTATGCTATGGGAAAACCTATTAGGTGAAACCTTAGTGAAAATTACCTAAGTCAAGATTCCTAATACTATCATGCTTAGTCTAGCTACTAGAAAACAAGGGTGGTTTATATATTCACATTTTGAAAAATTATTCTAAGTCTTTGGACTTGTGTTTTATTTTAACAAAACAACTAAGTTAATGAATCACCTGGGTGGAATGGAAGGAATGGTTTATGTTGAGTGGTTCACAAGGCCATGGACTTGGCTTGTGTATCTCACTTGTGGATGGCCACCCAGGAACAAAGAGATTTGAGATGTCAAATGTTGAGAAGCTTCAAGTGCAACCACTTGGCATTATGGGCTCTGCCATGAACTTAGGATGCTAGAACTTAGTCTCTTGGACAGTGGGTGGTAGATGGGATGATAGGTTGGAGCGCGTCCATTTGACTAAGGAAAGGCTACTGAAGGATCTTGTCTTGGGAAACCAAGTCTTGTGGGGAAAGTGCACCACCTCTGCAGAGTGTAAAACCTAAGTACTTAGCCATGTCCCTGGTAAAGGACAATTTGAGCATCAAGACATGGAAACTTCAAGAATCTCATCACTCCAATTTCTAAATAAAACTTGTGGGTGAACAAGGGTTAAAAGGATCTTCAGTCTTTGATTGGTAGATGCCCTGAGTGGATCTTCAGTCTTTGATTGGTAGATGCCTTGGGTGTTTTTGCCAAGTTAATCTTCAGTCTTTGATTGGTAGATGTCTTGGAAAGTTTTTGCCAAACAAAATTTAGTATTTTCAAAAGTTAAGGAAAAATCTATTTTGAGCAATGCAAGCCTAAGCTCCACCAGCCAAATGCATATAGTATTATAGTCCACTTAAATATATACTAAGGTATCACTTGCCAATACTATTCCAAAGTATTGACCCTCTGTGGCTGTAACTTGTAATGTTGCAGGTTACTCCGATGATGATTAGGAGTCATGAGTCTACACTCAACATGCTTGCCTGTGGCACATGAAGATGAAGACTTATGTTTATTTACTTATTCCATAAACTCTTGTATTAGGCCTTTGGCCATGAGTTGTAAAAGACTATGTTTTATCTCTGGAATGACTGTAATAAACGACCTTTGTATCTGTGTACTTCATCTTAAACTATGGATGCTAGCATTGATCCAGGGACTAGCATTGCAATCACAGGGATCTTTTCCTTTACAAAGGAGGGATCTTACACATATCCTCTTAGTTGTGTCACTTTCACCTTAACCACATTAAAGATGCTTATGATAGGGGCAATGGGAGCTCAAAGCTAATGAGTACCATACTTTCAGCATTTGGAAGCCTTTCAAACTATTCAAAACCTGTTCATTTCCTTGTCGAGTCTCCACACATTCTATGAGCACTTTCTTGAGAGCATAGTGGCCATTCTTAGTTCTATGTGCATTGTCCCAAGACTTGTTGATTGATGCATACCTTGACATTGCTTGTTTTAAATTATTTGTATCTAGTCACTCTTGTAAAACTTTGAAGGTGTCCTTTGCATTTATGTATGCTACTCTATGAGGAACAAGCTGAATGCCACTATGCTATGTTTTCTTTATGTGAAACAAACAAACATCTTGCAAAGCATTGTTATTCATGAATCTTTTGTTTGTGCCTTTTCATGTTGCATCATAGTTTCTTTGTCTTATTCCTAGAACTTTGTATTTAATGTTATGATTGAAGTACTATGATCCCAGCTTTGAATGTTTTACAAGTACTTTGATCAAGTTTATGATGGTGCATGTCACCTAAAAAATTATTCTTCCTTTTTATCACTTACCTACTCGAGGACGAGAAGGAGTTAAGCTTGGGGATGTTAATACATTGCAAATGTATCTATAATTTTTGATGCTCCATGCTTGGTTTTATCCACTTTCTTGTGTTTTGTCCACACTTTGGAGTACTTTTCACATGATTTCTTGGACTAACCTATTAACAAGAGCCACAGTGCTAGCTGCCTGTTTTCTGCTGTTTTTGGTTCCAGGAAAGTCAGAAAATGAATATTCTCGGAATTGGACGGGACAAAAGCCAAAGTGCCTATTTTTCCAGAAGACTCCAGGAGCTAGAATACGAGACAGAGGAGGGCCAGGGGCTGGCCACACCACCCCCAAGCACGGGCTGGGCCTGGCCGCGCTAGGGCATGGTGTGGTGGCCCTAGGCACCCCCTCGGTCTCCCTCTTCACCTATAAGAAGCCTTCTGACCTAAAAACTCTGGGGGTTTTCTACGTTTTTCCAGAAGGAGTTCTGCTCCGCCGCCACCACCAGATTCCACGAAACAACACCAGAAACTCCATTCTTGCACCCTGCCGGGACGGGGAATTGGAGGAGATCATCGCCATCATCATCACCATCGCTTCTCCATCGACCATCCATGTTTCCCCCATCTATGAGTGAGTAATCCCCCGCTGAAGGCTATGTGGATGGTAGGGATTGGATGAGATCGTTCATGTAATGGCATCATATTGTTAGGGCATGGTGCCTAGTATCTTTTATTAGTGCTTTATGACTTTGTTGCGACTTGTTGTGCTTAATGCTTGTCACTAGGGCCCGAGTGCCATGATTTCAGATCTGAACATGTTATTGATTCATTATGATAGTATTGATTTTGGTCTTATCTGCAAGTTGTATACACACGTTGTTGTCCGGAACCTATGGCCTCGAAGTGACAGAAATCAGGATAACCGGAAGGGAATGGCTTTGATGTGAGGATCACATGTGTTCACAGAGTGTTAATGCTTTGCTCTGGTGCTCTATTAAAAGGAGCACCTTAATTGCCAGTAGTTCCCTAGAGGCCCTGCTGCAAACGGGCTGGCAGGACAAAAGATGTTGTGCAAGTTCTCATTGCGAGCACGTATGACTATATTTGGAACACATGCCTAGGATTATCTAGTACTTGGATGCTTTATCTTATTTATTTGCAATTGCCCTATGTTCTGATTGCTATGTGAATTGTCTTGTCCATGCAACGCCCGTCCATCCATCCCTATGCCTACCGCACGAATCCCACTGCTTATCGCTTTTGTTACTCATCTTTTGCTTTACTACTGCTGTTACTTTACTATTCCTACTATAAAACTGTTGCTACTGATAAACTGTTGTGAGCAAGATTGTTTCTAGGTGTAGCTGAATTGACAACTCAGTTGTTAAGGCTGATAAATATTCTTTGGCTCCCCTTGTGTCGAATCAAAAAATTGGGTTTCACTTCCCTCGAAAATACTACGATACACCCCCTATACTTGTGGGTCATCATAGACTTACAAGCTCCCCTTTCATTTCACACCGACGACATCCATAGACAAAATAGCATTATATCAACTAGGTACAAAGTACAAGTGCAATGTTGAAAGCGTTCCCCATGATAGCATGGTTCTGCTAATCCCCAACATATAAGTGCAAGCATATACAAGATAGACGAGACAATGGTTCAAGATTATTAAGGGCAAGAAAAGTAAAGTGTGCCATCAAGTTCATGAGAGCTTTAATCACTAGTTTTCTCATAATAAGTTTAATTCAGAAGGTAGATAAAAACATGAATATACTTGGAATAGCAAATGCTAATAGGTAGGTATGGTGGACTCTTTGGAATAACTTGGTTTTAGGAGTTGGATTCATGAGTGGAACTCATACTTGGTTATGGAGGCTAGCAAAAGACTGGGAGCGACCAACTAAGAGAGCAATAATGGACATAATCATGTAGAGCGACAAAACATCATTAATCAAAGAATAAAGTGATACTACAAGTCGAAAACTAAAGGGTCATAAAGGCTACGGTGACTTGGGATAGTCATAACATGGTGTGAGCATGCACCAAGTCAACCCAAATAAAGCATCAAAGGAGAATACCACAATACTATGCTTTAATATGCTAAAACAACGCATGATTCCTCCAAGGCACATTAAGCAATCTCAATTGTTTATAACATGTCATTCTACAGCAAAGATCACTAAGCATAAAGCCAAAACAATATCAAGCATGGCATGACAAAGCATAGGCCACAGTCAAAAACAAGCTCCTTTTACCACTCAAGCATGAACTTTTCCTACTCTTTTCCAATCCAAACCAAACTATTTGAAAACCAATGCATGAAAAAGGGGGTCCAACCAATTTATTCAGCAAACTAAGAAAACTAAGAAAACAAAAACCAAAAACGAAAAAGAAAAAGAAGACACTCCAAGAACAACACAACTGTGCATGAAATAATAAAAATGAAGTGTTTGGAAGAAACCTGGGATTTTTATTGATGAAGAAATGGATGCCTTGGGCATCCCCAAGCTTTGACGCTTGTACCTCTTGAATATTTCTTTGGGTGACACGGGGTGGAATCCCCAAGCTTTAGCTTTAGTCCATTCTTCATCTCATTACATCATTCTCTCCATACACCTGAAACTTTTCCTTCATACAAAACTTCACACAATCTTTATTAGCAACATTAGTGCACTCAAGATAATAAGTCTTTTGGTTCAGTTTGAACAACAATAAAACTTCCACTAAAACACAAGCTACTGTAGCCCTTCCCTCAAAAAGCTCAATTCCCCAAAAGAAATAAAAAAGGAACCAATAAGAAGAAAATGCAAATAATGGCAGAAATCTGTCAAAACAGACCAGCAGGTAAAAACTAATTTTTTCAAAGACCTTCTGTTGCTCAAATCAAAAAGTGTTGAACTAACGAAAGTTAGATAACAACCTGGGGAATAAGCACAAAAATTCACGCCTCAAAACAACGTACAGAGATTTTACACGAATATTTACGGTGAAGCACAGAAATCTGTTTCGGGACAGTAACTTTCCCAATCATTACTTCTCTCTCATTAGAGGTTACTCTTGGCACAAAAAGCAAATAAAAAGGATAAGGAGCGGTTATTACTAAAGCAATAACTTCCAAGACTCATCTAAAACTTTTGGGTTATCTCCCAATAAGTACTTTTCTTTAACGCCTTTAAGTTAGGCATAAGAAGCAAGAAAAAGAATCAAGTATTCTCAGATGAAGAAGCATTAAAACCAAATTTCTTGCCCTTACCTCTCTTACTTTTATTCTTAACCTTGGGGAACATATGATTGTTTGGTGGAGGATCAAAGTGCATGGTGCCCTTTTCCACATATATTATTGCTCCAAGGAGTTTCAATAGGGATCTTCAAGTGTAATTTGTCCTTTTCCTACACATTCAATAACAAGATAATTAGTACAAACCATTTTCCCTAGGATCTTTGTAAACATTCCTTCAGCTATTCCAATTGGTGATATTGTGGCATTATTAGCAATAAATATTTCTTCCCCCCCTTTAGAAAGTCCCCAAAGATTCAAAGATTCATAGATAACTTTAGGCATAAGACAAAATTTAGACATGATATCACAGCGATAATGAAAAGTTTCATTATTTATAGCAATCTTTACTGTGGGAAGCCATTTCGAGGGTTCAAAATTTATTGGAACATAGTCATGATGCTCTCTAAGTGTATTATAACAATCTTTCAAACTAGTAGTGCTGGTCTCAAGAGAATTCAATCTAGCAAATATGTTTATGAAGGAAGAATCAGATTTGCTAGGCAAGTTGTAAGTAAAGACCAACTTCTTTATGGCATTAAAAGCATCATCCTCATTGCATTGGAGGAAATCTCCTCCCACTACAGCATCCAAAGCATATTTATAGCAAAGAGCAATTCCAAGGTAAAAACTGTTAAGGAACAAGCTTTGAGTCATTTTAGGTTCAGTTTTTTCATGTACATCAGAGATTCTAGACCAAGCTTCTTTGAAACTCTCTTCAATTCCTTGTTTAAAAGTGAAAATCATTTCCTTAGGTGACATAGTGATTGCGGCAATGCTAGACATAATGGCAACTTAAGATAGGAACTAATTTTTTTGTGTTTTTAATAAAGAAAGCAAACTAGTAAAACTAATTTTATTGTGTTTTTGATAAAGAAACAAGCAAACAAAGTAGAAATAAACTAAGCAAAACAAATAAAACAAAGTAAAGAGATTGGTTATGAGAGACTCCCCTTGTGAAGATGTCCTTGACTCCCTGGCAACGACACCAGAAAAAGTCCTTGATGGCCCAAAATATATCAAGCTCGTTGGGGACCCCAAGAGGAAGGTATGATGAGCACAGCAGGAAGTTTTCCCTCAGTTATGAAACCAAGGTTTATCGAACTAGTAGGAGCAAGGAAACACCTCCAAGGTGTTGCTAGCTGGACTTTGGCGAGCGCGACGCTCGGGCGCCAAAGAACGTGGAAACCTGCACAACGCAACCACAAAACTTTGCCCCCAACATACAGTGATGTTGTCAATCTGACTGGTTTTACTGAAAACAAAGGATTAAACGTATTGTGTGGAAGAAAGTAATTGCTTGAAGAAAGTAAACAGAAAGCAGTAAACAGTTGTAGATTGATGGTAAAAGAAAGGACCAGGGTCCATAGTCACTAGTGGTGGCTCTCCTTAAGATATATGACATGTTGGGTGAACAAATTACAGCGGGGCAATTGACAAACATCGAGAAAGCATACATGCATATACTAAACATCTTGACTCCTTTTAGATTTGATTGGGCATTAAAATATTATACATAGTCCGTAACCCAACTGCATCTATGACTAATAATCCACCTTCGGGTTATCATCCGAACCCCCTCCAGTATTAAGTTGCAAGCAACAGATAATTGCATTACGCATTGCGTGTAAAGTAAACAATATGATTGTTCTATGAACAAATGATTGTTGTTTTCTCCCTAGTAGAAACATCACATCTAGTACCTTAGAGATTTTTGTCACTTCCCTAGATTACTAGAGGCATGAACCCACTATCGAGCATAAATACTAACTCTTGGAGTTGCTAGCATCTACTTGGCCAAGATAGCTACTAACAACGGAAAGCATGCAAGATCACAAATAACAAAGACATGATAGAATCATAATCAATCTGAAATAGCATCTCAATATCCATCGGATCCCCACAAACACAACATGTAGAATTACAAATAGATGATCTTGATCATGAACGGAGAACACAAGATCTAAACATGATAGCACAAAGGAGAAGAACCAGCCATCTAGCTACTACATGGACCCGTAGTCCAAGGATGAACTACTCACGCATCACACCGGAGGCTTGCATAGTGATGAAGAAGGCCTCCAGGGTGAATTCTCCCCTCCGGCAGGGTGCCGGGAAGAGCTTCAGATCCCTCTAGGGATGGAGATGACGACGGCTACAGACTCTTTCGTGGAATTTTGATTGGGTACTTAGGGTTTCTGTATTGGAGGCATCTTATAGGCAAAAGGGGAGGCTGAGGGGGTGCCCGAGGTGGCCAGACCACCCCCTGGCGCCGGACAGGCCTGGCCGTGCGGCCAGGTGGTGTGGCCAGCCCCTGGCCCCTCTCCGTCTCGTATTCTGGCTCCATGTCCCTCTCGGTGAAAAACTGACTTTGGCTTTTGTCCCGTCCAATTCCAAGAATATTCATTTTCTGACTTTCCTGGAACCAAAAACAGCAGAAAACAGGCAGCTGGCACTGTGGCTCTTGTTAATAGGTTAGTCCAAGAAAGTGTATAGAAAGTACTCCAAAGTGTGGACAAAACATAAGAAAGTAGATAAAACCAAGCATGGGACATCAAAAATTATGGATACGTTAGCAACGTATCATAGGTAAGTGACAAAAAGAATAACTTTTGAGGTGACATGCACCATCACAATCTTGTTCAAGGTATTTGTAAAACATTGATAGATGGGATCATAGTACTTCAACATAGCATGAAAGATATAGTTCTAACAATAAGACACAGCAATTACGTTGTAACATGAAAAGGTACAAACAAAAGATTCATGAATAACAATGCTTCGAAAGACGTTTGTTTGTTTCACATATAGAGAACATAATAAGAATGGTATTCAGCTTGTCTCTCATGATATAGCAAAACATAAATGCATAGGACACCTTCAAAGTTCATAAGGGTGACTAGATACAAATAATTTAGAACAAGCAATATCAAAGTTATGAATCAATCAACAAGTTTTGGTACAATGCACATTAAACTAAGAATGACCACTATGCTCTCTCAATAGGTGCATAAAGATAGAAGATGGAGACTCAACTTAAAAGTAAAAAGAAAGGCCCTTCATAGAAGGAAGCAGGGATTCAAGTTTCATAATGAGCTTCCAAAATTTATGGTACTTATTAGCTTTCAGCTCTCATTGCCCCTATCATAAGCATCTTTAAGTTATTAAGGTTAAAGTGAACAAATATGAGGATATGATTGACAAGTTATAAGTTGAAAATCTCAGCCCCTTACTTACGAGTACGGAACCTCATGCTACTCAACTTTAGTCACGAGTAAGTTCTTGTCATTGTAAGTACATGTGTATCATAGAGAACCGCCAACGGGGTAGCCCTTTCCCCATGATACAAGAGCTATCCCATATCAAAATGACAAGGTAACAGATAATGAGCATCACAGTGATCTTTTTATTTGCTATTTGCATAGGTTTTTATTGAGGATGCTTCACAGATTGCTCACTATGGTTATGCTCCAAGTTTCCACCATGATTAGGCATGGCTTGGGCTAGATGCCAAGGCATTTCTCTAACACATATACAAACTCCATGAGCTTACAAGCTCCCCTTTTATTTCACACCATTGGGATCCATAAGTAAAAGAATCATGATATCAACTAAATAAAGTGCAATGTTGAAAGCGTTCCCCATGGTAACATGGTCCTACTAATTCACAACTTATAAAGCGCAAGCATATACGCAACATAGATGGGCACGATGGTTCAAGTTTATTAAGTGCAAGAAAGTAAAGTGTGCCATCAAGTTCGTGTGAGCTTTAATCACTAATTTTCACATAACAAGTTTAATTCGGAAGGTTGATAAAAACATGAATATACTTGGAATAGCAATAATGCTAATAGGTAGGTATGGTGGACTCTTTGGAATAACTTGGTTTTATTTGGAGTTGGATGCATGAGTGGAACTCATACTTGGTACATATGGAGGCTAGCAAAAGACTGGGAGCGACCAACTAAGATAGCAATAATGGCCATAATCATGCAAAGCGACAAAACATTATTAATCAAAGCATAAAGTGATATTACAAGTGGATAACTAAATGATCATAGAGGCTACAACGACTTGGTATAGTCTTAACATGGTGCGAGCATGCGCCAAGTCAACACAAATAAAGCATCAAAGGAGAATACCACAATATTATGCTTTTGTATGCTAAAACAACGCATGATTCTTTCAAGGCATATTAAGCAATCTCAATGGTTTGAAACAAGTCATGCTACAACAATAATCACTAAGCATAAAGTCAAAGCAATATCAAACATGACATGATAAAGTCTAGGCCATGATACGTTGCTAACGTATCCATAATTTTTGATGTTCCATGCTTGGCTTTATCTACTTTCTTATGTTTTGTCCACACTTTGGAGTACTTTTCATATGATTTCTTGGACTAACATATTAACAAGAGCCACAATGCCAGCTACCTGTTTTCTGTTGTTTTTGGTTCCAGGAAAGTCAGAAAATGAATATTCTCGGAATTGGACGGGACAAAAGCCAAAGTCAGTTTTTCACCGAGGACACGAGCGAATACGAGACGAGAGGGGCTGGGGCAGCCCACACTGGCAGCGGCCAGGCCTGGCCCGCGCCAGGGGGTGGTTTAGTCGCCCCAAGAACCCCCTCGTCCTCTCCTTCCGCTTATAAGTTGCTTCCGATATAGAAACCCTAAGGACCCGATCAAAATTCCACGAAAGAGTCTGTAGCCGCCGTCATCTCCATCCCTAGATCGGGAGGGATCTAAAGCTCTTCCTGGCACCCTGCCGGAGAGGGGAATTCACCCTGGAGGCCTTCTTCATCATCATGCAAGCCTCCGGTGTGATGCGTGAGTAGTTCATCTCTGGACTACGGGTCCATTTAGTAGCTAGATGGCTGGTTCTCCTCCTTTGTGCTATCATGTTTAGATCTTGTGAGCTCCATTCATGATCAATATCATCTATTTGTAATTGTGCATGTTGTGTTTGTGGGGATACGATGGATATTGAGATGCTATTTCAGATTGATTATTGATTCTATCATGTCTTTGTTATTTATGATCTTGCATGCTTTCCATTGTTATTAGCTATCTTGGCCAAGTGGATGCTAGCAACTCCAAGAGTTAGTATTTATGCTCGATAGTGGGTTCATGCTTCTGGTAATCCGGGGAAGTGACAGAAATCTCTAAGGTACTAGATGTGATGTTGCTACTAGGGAGAAAACAACAATCCTTTGTTCATAGAACAATCGTATTGTTTACTTTACACGCAATTCGTAATGCAATTATCTGTTGCTTGCAACTTAATACTGCAGGGGGTTTGGATGATAACCTGAAGGTGGATTATTAGTCATAGATGCCGTTGGATGGCGGTATATGTATAATGTTGTAATGCCCAATCGAATCTCAAACGAGTCAAGATGAGTAGTATATGCATGTATACTTTCTCCATGTTTGTCAATTGCCCTGCTGTAATTTGTTCACCCAACATGTCATCTATCTTAAGGAGAGCCACCTCTAGTGAACTATGGACCCCGGTCCTTTCTTTTACTATCAATCTACAATCAACTATTTACTGTTTTGTGTTTACTTTCTACAAACTATTACTTTCTTCCACTCGATATGTTTAATCCTTTGTTTTCAGCAAAACTGGTGAGATTGACAACCTCATCGCAAGTTGGGGTTAGAGTTCTGTGGTTGTGTTGTGCATGTCTCCACCTTGCTGCTGGCACCGGTAGTGCGCCCTGCCAAAGTACAGCTAGCTACACCTTTGGGATGTTTCCTTGCTCCTACTGGATTGATAACCTTGGTTTCATAACTGAGGGAAAACTTACTGCTGTGCTCATCATACCTTCCTCTTGGGGTTCCCCAACGAGCTTGTTAGTACACGAGTCAGCAAGTATATTTTCTGGCACCATTGCCGGGGATCGAAGAAGAAGAAGAAACTCCCACGTCAACACCACGCCATCAAGTATATTTGCTGGCGCCGTTGTCGGGGAGTCAAGGACATCTTCACAAGGGGAGTCCCTCATAACCAATCTCTTTACTTTGTTATTTTTGTTTTGCTTAGTTTACTTTTGCTTTTTTTGCTTGTTTCTTTATCAAAAAGACACAAAAAATAGGTTTAGAAGTTTGCTTTATTTATTAAAAACACGAAAAATGACTACTCTTGAAAACACTAAGTTGTGTGACTTCACTAGCACCAACAACAATGATTTTATGAGCACACCTATTGTCCACCTGTTCCTGAAGCTACTTTCTTTGAAATAAAACCTGCTTTACTCAATCTTGTTATGAGAGAACAATTTTCTGGTACTGGTAATGAAGAAGTTGCTGCCCATCTAAATAACTTTGTTGAACTTTCTGAGATGCAAAAGCATAGGGATATAGATGGAGATATTATTAAGCTTAAATTGTTTCTTTTCTCTTTGAGAGGAAAAGCTAAAGAATGGTTAAATTCACTAACTAGGAATAGTATTGATTCTTGGACTAAATGCCATGATGCTTTCATTGGAAAATACTATCCTCCTGCTAAGATTATATCTATGAGAAGTGAAATAATGAAGTTTAAACAATCTGATAATAAACATGTTGCTCAAGCTTGGGAAAGAATGAAATATTTTGTAAAGAATTTTCCCACTCATGGACTAACTGCTTGGATGATTATCCAAACCTTTTATGTAGGATTGAACTATTCTTCAAGAAATCTATTGGATTCTGCTACTAGAGGTACCTTTATGACCATTACTTTGGGTGCTGCAACAAAGCTTCTGGATAATATGATGGTTAACTATTCTGAATGGCATACTAAGAGAGCTCCACAAGGTAAGAAGGTAAATTCTGTTGAAGAAACCTCCTCTTTGAGTGATAAAATTGACATTATAATGTCTATGCTTGTTAATGGGAAAGCCCATATTGATCCAAATAATGTTCCCTTAGCCTCTTTGGTTTCTCAAGAAGAGCAAGTTGATGTGAACTTTATAAGAAATAATAATTTTAGCAACAATGCCTACAGGAATAATTTTGGTAACAACAATTATAAGCCATATCCTCCCAACAATGGTAATTCTTATGGAAATTCCTACAACAACAATAGGAGTGCTCCCTCTGAACTTGAAGTTATGCTTAATGACTTTATTAGTAAACAAACTGCTTTCAATAAAACTATTGAGGAAAAACTCTCTAATGCTGAAACAAATATATCATATTTGTCTGAAGCACAATCCTCTTTGATTAATAAAATGGTTGCTAAACCTGAAACTATTGATAATCCCTTGGCAGCTACTAATGCCATACAAGTGAGAATTGATGAAAATGTTAGACTGTTAGTTGAATTGCATGCTAAGTGGGAAATAGAAGATGAAATTGCTAGAAACATTAGTGTTTCTACTATCACTACCACTAGTGTTGAGGCTAGTAATAGCTCTACTACTTTAGGTGATAATTATGATTTTGATCTTGATGGTTGCAATATCTCTGAAGTTATTAAGTTCCTACAAAAACTTGCTAAAAGTCCTAATGCTAGTGCTATGAACATGGCCTTTACAAAACACATTACTGATGCTCTCATAAAGATTAAAGAAGAAAAGATGAAACATAAAGCTTCTATTCCTATAAAACAAGAAGATGGTTGGGAACCCATCATTAATATGAAAGTGAATGATTTTGATTTCAAAGCTTTATGTGATCTTGATAGTAGTGTTTCTATTATGCCTGGAAAGATTTATGATATGCTTCATTTGCCACCACTTGAAGATTGTTATTTGAATGACCCACTTGATGATAATGCTAAAAAGAAACTCCAGGGGAGTATATGATGTTCTTATTATGGTTAACAATGCCTATGTCCCTGTTGACTTCTATGTTTTGGATGTTGAATGCAATGCTTCTTGTCCTATTACTTTGGGAAGACCTTTTCTTAGAACTATCGGTGCCATTATTGATATGAAAGAAGGCACCATTAAATATCAACTCCCACTCAAGAAAGGTATAGAACACTTCCCTAAGAAGAGAGAGTAGATTTCTTTTGCCTCTCCTGTGAAAACAAAATTTTCTCTTAATGCTTCTTCATTTGAGAACACTTGATCTTTTTTCTGCTTCTTATGCCTAAGTTAAAGGCGTTAAAGAAAAGTACTTATTGGGAGATAACCCAAAAGTTTTATATAAGTCTTGGAAGTTATTACTTCAGTAATAACCGCTCCATATCCTTTTTATTTGCTTTTTGTGCCAAGAGTAACCTCTAATGAGAGAGAAGTAATGATTGGGAAAGTTGTTGTCCTGAAACAGATTTTTGTGCTTCACCGTACAAATTCGTGTAAAATCTCTGTAGGTCCTTTTGAGGCGTGTATTTTTGTGCTTCTGACCCAGGTTGTTATGTAACTTTTGTTAGTACAACACTTTTCGATTTGAGCAACAGAAGGTCTTCGAAAAAATTTGTCTTTACCTGCTGGTCTGTTTTGACAAATCTCTACCATTTTCTGCATTTGCTTCTTGTTGGTTCCTTTTTGAGTTCCTTTGGGGAATTGAGCTTTTTGAGGGAAGTGCTACAGTAGATAGTGTTTTAATGGAAGTTTTATTGGTGTTAGAACTGAACCTAAAGACTTATTATCTTGAGTGCACTAATGTTGCTAATAAAGATTGTGTGAAGTTTTGTATGAAGGAAAATTTTCAGGTGTATGGAAGGAATGAGTAATGAGCTGAAGAATGGACTAAAGCTCAAGCTTGGGGATGCCACGCGTGTCACTCCAAGAAATATCCAAGAAGTACAAGCGTCAAAGCTTGGGGATGCCCAAGGCATCCCCCTCTTCATCAATAAAAATCCCAGGTTCCTTCCAAACACTTCATTTTTATTGTTTCATGCACAGTTGTGCTATTCTTGGAGCGTCTTCTTTTTCGTTTTCGTTTTGGTTTTTCCTTTTCTTTGTTTGATTAGTTTGCTGAATAGATTGGTTGGACCCCCTCTTTCATACATTGGTTTTCAAATAGTTTGGTTTGGATTGGAAAAAGAGTAGGAAAGTTCATGCTTAAGTGGTAAAGAGATTTTGTTTTTGACTGTGGCCTATGCTTTGTCATGCCATGCTCGATATTGTTTTGGCTTTATTCTTAGTATTCTTTGCTGTAGCATGACTTGTTATAAACAATTGAGATTGCTTAATGTGCCTTTGAAGAATCATGCGTTGTTTTAGCATATTAAAGCATAGTATTGTGGTATTCTCCTTTGATGCTTTATTTGGGTTGACTTGGCACATGCTCAAACCATGTTATGACTATCCCAAGTAACCATAGCCTTTATGATCCTTTAGTTTTCAACTTGTAGTATCACTTTATGATTTAATTAATGATGTTTTGTTGCTCTGCATGATTATGGCCATTATTGCTCTCTTAGTTGGTCGCTCCCAGTCTTTTGCTAGCCTCCGTAACCAAGTATGAGTTCCACTCATGCATCCAACTCCTAAAACCAAGTTATTCCAAAGAGTCCACCATACCTACCTACTAGCATATGCTATTCCGAGTATATTCATGTTTTTGTCTACCTTCCGAATTAAATTTTTTATGAGAAAACTAGTGATTAAAGCTCTCACGAACTTGATGGCACACTTTACTTTCTTGCATTTAAGAAACTTGAACCATTGCGTCCATCTTTGTTGCGTATATGCTTGCGCTTTATAAGTTGAAGTTAGCAGAACCATGTATCATGGGGAACGCTTTCAACATTGCACCTGTACTTTGTACCCCGTTGATATCATGTTCTTTTGCTTATGGATCCCGGCGGTGTGAAATAAAAGGGGAACTTGTAAGATCATGGAGTTTGTATTTGTGTTAGAGAAACGCCTGGGCCGCTAGCCTAAGCCATGCCTAATCATGGTGGAAACTTGTAGCATAACCATAATGAGCACTCTATGAAGCATCCTCAATAAAAACCTATGCAAATAGCAAATAAAAAGATCGCTCAGATGCTCATTGTCTGCTTGCCTTGTCATTTTGATTATGGGATAGCTCCTGTATCATGTGCATGGGGTACCCCGTTGGCGGTTCTCTATGATACATATATACTTACAATGACAAGAGCTTACTTGTGACTAAAGTTGAGTAGCCTGAGGTTCGGTCTTCATAAGTAAGGGGCATGAGATTTCAGCTTATAACTTGTCAAGCATATCCTCTTAGTTGTGTCACTTTAACCTTAATCACCTTCAAGATGCTTATGATAGGGGCAATGAGAGCTGAAAGCTAATAAGCACCATAATTTCTGGAAGCTCTTTATGAGACTTGAATCCCAACTTCCTTCTATGAAGGCCTTTCTTTTACTTTTATGTTGAGTCTCCATCTTCTATCTTTATGCACCTACTTTGAGAGCATAGTGGCCATTCTTAGTTCCATGTGCATTGTCCCAAGACTTGTTGATTGATGCATAACTTTGATATTGCTTGTTTTAAACTATTTGTATCTAGTCACTCTTATGAACTTTGAAGGTGTCCTATGCATTTATGTTTGCTACTCTATGAGGGACAAGTTGAATACCACTATGCTATGTTTTCTTTATGTGAAACAAACAAACGTCTTGCAAAGCATTGTTATTCATGAATCTTTTGCTTGTGCCTTTTAATGTTGCAACATAGTTTCTTTGTCTTATTGCTAGAACTTTGTCTTTCATGTTATGATTGAAGTACTATGATCCCAGCTTCGAATGTTTTACAAATACTTTGATCAAGTTTATGATGGTGCATGTCACCTAAAAAATTCTTCTTCTTTTTATCACTTACCTACTCGAGGACGACCAGGAGTTAAGCTTGGGGATGTTGATACGTTGCTAACGTATTGATAATTTTTGATGTTCCATGCTTGGTTTTTTCTACTTTCTTATGTTTTGTCCACACTTTGGAGTACTTTTCATATGATTTCTTGGACTAACCTATTAACAAGAGCCACAGTGCCAGCTGCCTATTTTCTGCTGTTTTTGGTTCCAGGAAAGTCAGAAAATGAATATTCTCGGAATTGGACGGGACAAAAGCCAAAGTCAGTTTTTCACCGAGGGACACCCGGAGCCAGAATACAAGACGGAGAGGGGCTGGGGCCCGGCCACACCACCTGGCCGCGTGGCCAGACCTGGCCCGCGCCAGGGGGTGGTCTGGCCGCCCTAGGCACCCCCTCGGCCTCTCCTTCTGCCTATAAGTTGCCTATCGAGACAGAAACCCTAAGGACCCGATCAAAATTCCACGAAAGAGTCAGTAGCCGCCGTCATCTCCATCCCTAGATCGGGAGGGATCTGAAGCTCTTCCCGGAACCCTGCCGGAGAGGGGAATTCACCCTGGAGGCCTTCTTCATCATCATGCAAGCCTCCGGTGTGATGCGTGAGTAGTTCATCTCTTGACTACGGGTCCATGTAGTAGCTAGATGGCTAGTTCTCCTCCTTTGTGCTATCATGTTGAGATCTTGTGAGCTCCGTTCATGATCAAGATCATCTATTTGTAATTATGCATGTTGTGTTTGTGTGGATCCGATGGATATTGAGATGCTATTTCAGATTGATTATTGATTCTATCATGTCTTTGTTATTTGTGATCTTGCATGCTTTCCGTTGTTAGTAGCTATCTTGGCCAAGTAGATGCTAGCAACTCCAAGAGTTAGTATTTATGCTCGATAGTGGGTTCATGCCTCTGGTAATCTGGGGAAGTGACAAAAATCTCTAAGGTACTAGATGTGCTGTTGCTACTAGGGAGAAAACAACAATCCTTTGTTCATAGAACAATCATATTGTTTACTTTACACGCAATTCGTAATGCAATTATCCGTTGCTTGCAACTTAATACTGGAGGGGGTTCGGATGATAACCTGAAGGTGGATTATTAGTCATAGATGCAGTTGGATGGCAGTCTATGTATAATGTTGTAATGCCCAATCGAATCTCAAAGGAGTCAAGATGAGTAGTATATGCTTGTATGCTTTCTCGATGTTTGTCAATTGCCCCGCTGTAATTTGTTCACCCAACATGTCATCTATCTTAAGGAGACCCACCTCTAGAGAACTATGGACCCTAGTCCTTTCTTTTACTATCAATCTACAATCAACTGTTTACTGTTTTGTGTTTACTTTCTGCAAACTATTACTTTCTTCCACTCGATACGTTTAATCCTTTGTTTTCAGCAAAACTGGTGAGATTGACAACCTCATCACAAGTTGGGGACAGAGTTCTGTGGTTGTGTTGTGCAGGTGTCCATGGTGCTGCTGGCACCGGTAGTGCGCCCTGCCAAAGTTCAGCTAGCTACACCTTTGGGGTGTTTCCTTGCTCCTACTAGATTGATAACCTTGGTTTCATAACTGAGGGAAAACTTACTGCTGTGCTCATCATACCTTCCTCTTGGGGTTCCCCAACGAGCTCGTTAGTACACGAGTCAGCAGGCCACAGTCAAAACAAGACTCCTTTTGTACCACTTATAAGCATGAACTTTCCTACTCTTTTCCAATCCAAATCAACTTATTTGAAATATCGTATATGAATGCGGGGGTCCAACCAATTTAGTTAAGAAAACCAAGCAAAATAAAACTAAAAACAAAACGAAGACGCTCCAAGAACAACACAATTGTGTGTGAAACAATAAAAATGAAGTGTTTAGAAGAAAACCTAAGATTTTTATTGATGAAGAAGGGGATGCCTTAGGCATCCCCAAGCTTTGACGCTTATACCTCTTGAATATTTCTTGGGGTGACACGGGTGGCATCCCCAAGCTTGAGATTTTGTCCATACTTCATCTTATCACATTATTCTTCCCTACACTTTAAAATTTCCTTCATACAAAACTTCACACAATCTTCATTAGCAACATTAGTATACTCAAGATAATAAGTCTTTGGTTTCAGTTTCAACACATGTAAAATTTCCATTAAAAGAAGACACTGTAGCAATTCCTTTTAAAAGTTCAAGTAATTGGCGAGAACTCAAAGAGAAAGAGATTAAGAGGCAAATGCAAATAACTGCAGAAATCTGTCAAAACAGACCAACAGGTAAAAATAGACTTTTTCAAAGACCTTCTGTTGCTCAAATCTAAAAGTGTTAAACTAACGAAAGTTAGATAACAACCTGGGGCAGAAACACGAAAACTTACAGCTCAATCCGACGTACAGGGATTTTTCACGAATTTTTACGGTGAAGCACAAAAATCTGTTTTGGGACATCAACTTTCCCAAGTATTACTTCTCTCTCATTAGAGGTTATTCTTGGTACAAAAACCACACAAAAAGGATAAGGAGAGGTTATTACAGAGGCAATAACTTCCAAGACTCAACAAAAGAAAAACTTACTGAATAAAAATTTGGGTTATCTCCCAATAGTTCTTTCTTTATAGCCATTAAGATAGGCATGATAATTTCGATGATGCTCACATAAGAAATATGAATTGAAGTAAAATAGAGCATCAAGAAGCAAATCCAAAACACATTTAAGTCTAACCCACTTCCTATGCATAGGAATCTTGTAAGAAAATAAATCAAAGAAGCACATAGTAACAAGAATGGGTAGATAAAACAAGAGAAAATTTGGAACTTTCAATATAAAGAGAGGTGTTTTAGTAACATGAGAATTCCAACAACCATATTTTCCTCTCTCATAATGATTTTCAGTAGCATCATGAACAAACTCAACAATAGAAATATCACACTCATCCTTCTTTGGTAAGGATGGAGGGCGATCAAATAAGGTATTAGTTAAAGAGTTACTCTTATTGGGAGGTAGACATGGGTAGCTGCTTCGTTCTTCCTCCTCTTGATCATCACTCTCCTCCTCTTTTTCATCCAATGAGCTTCCAATTTCAGCAATTCTTCTTCCATAGGCTCCTGCAAGGCATTAGTCTCTTTCATTGGTGGAGAGCATCCATTAAGATACTTAAGAATATAGCCATTTTCTTCCTTGTAATTATCAAAGAAAAATTTAAGTATATCATAAACCTCATATTTATAAGGTGCATCATGAGTATTTTCAAGCAAATAAGCAAGTTCGAATGCACCCTTCCAAGCAATAAATTTTTCAATTTGTTCCACATCATAGAAGTCATAATTTCCCTTAACATAAGAAGATATGGTAACATTATCATTATACTCATATTGAAAATGGAGGTGTTTATACCTCCTACAGCAACACGATTTATCAAAGCAATAAGTAACATTATAAGTAGAGCACACGTTTCTAGCAATGGTATACAATTTATTAATTTGTTCTCATAAGTGTTTCCCTTTTGTGACAAGCTGTGTTCCTTATCATAATATTTTTGTTCTTCCGTGAACCCACCTTGCCAATAAGATTCAGATTCAAAGAAACCAACCATTGATAGAAAACATGATAAAGAAAGACAATAACAAACCAACGAAAATAACAACTATAGTAGGAACTAATTTTTTTGTATTATTGATAAAAAGAAGCAAGCAAACAAAGCAGAAATAAACTAAGCAAAACAAAAAAAAAGTAAAGAGATTGGTTGTGAGAGACTCCCCTTGTGAAGCTATCCTTGACTCCCCGGAAATGGCGCTAGAAATAGGCTTGATGGCTCAGGATACGTTGAGCTCGTTGGGAACCCCAAGAGGAAAGCATGATGAGCACAGCAACAAGTTTCCCTCAGTTATGAAACCAAGGCTATCGAACCAGTAGGAGCAAGGAAACAACCCCAAGGTGTTGGCACCAACTTGGAATCCTACACAACACAACCACAGAACTTTGCCCCAACTTACAGTGAGGTTGTCAATCTCACCAGTTTTGCTAAAAACAAAGGATTAAACGTATTGTGTGGAAGATAGTAATTGCTTGTAGAAAGTAAACAGTAAACAATAAATAGTAGATGGTATATCAATGATAAAAGAATGGACCGGGGTCCATAGTTCACTAGAGGTGATTCTCCTTAAGATAGATAACATGTTGGGTGAACAAATTACAGTGGGGCAATTGATAGACTCGAGAAAGCATACATGCATATACTAATCATCTTGACTCCTGTGAGATTTGATTGGGCATTACAACATTATACATAGACCGTAATCCAACTGCATCTATGACTAATACTCCACCTTTAGGTTATCATCCAACCCCTCTCCAGTATTAAGTTGCAAGCAAGAGATAATTGCATTAAGCAAAGTGTGTAAAGTAAACAATACGATTATCCCATGGACAAAAGATTGTTGTTTTCTCCCTAGTAGCAACAACGAATCTAGTACCTTAGAGATTCATGTCACTTCCCCAGATTACTAGAGGCATGAACCCACTATCGAGCATAAATACTCCCTCTTGGAGTTGCTAGCATCTACTTGGCCAAGATAGCTTCTAACAACGGAAAGCATGCAAGATCACAAATAACAAAGACATGATAGAATCAATAATAAATTTGAAATAGCATCTCAATATCCATCGGATCCCCGCAAACATAACATATAAGATTACAAATAGATGATCTTGATCATGAACGGAGCTCACAAGATCTAAACATGATAGCACAAAGGAGGAGAACCAACCATCTAGCTACTACATGGACCCGTAGTCCAGGGATGAACTACTCATGCATCACACCAGAGGCAGTCATGGTGATGAAGAAGGCCTCCAGGGTGATCTCTCCCCTCTAGCAGGGTGCCAGGAAGAGCTTCGGACCCTCCCCGATTTGGGGATCAAGATGGCGGCGGCTACAGACTCTTCCGTGGATTTCTGTTTGGGTCTTTGATTGGGGCCTTAGGGTTTTCCTCCCGAGGGGTCTTTTGTAGGCGGAAGGGCAAGGTCGGTGGAGCACCAGGGGGCCCACACCCCCTGGTGGTGTGCCCCCTAGGCCGCACCGCCACCACGTGTGGACGCCCTAGTACGCCACTCCGTATCCCCTCCGGACTCCATGTTGCTTCGGGTAAAATATTGACTTTGGCTTTTGTCCGGTCCAATTCCGAGAATATTTCCTTACTAGCTTTTCTGAAACCAAAAACAGTAGAAAACAAGCAACTAGCACTGTGGCATCTTGTTAATAGGTTAGTTCCAAAAAATGTATAAAAATACCTCAAAGTGTAGGCAAAACATAAGAAAGTAGATATTAAACAAGCATGGAACATCAAAAATTATAGATACATTTACGATGTATCGAGCAGCAATGATGCGTCGGGGAGAGAGAAGCGCGCCAGCGTGTGGGAGGCCAGGGCGCCATGCCATGGGGGCCAAGTGAGCACGACAGCCTCCCGGAGAGAGCGTGGCCTCCGGGAGAGAGCGGCGACACCGGAGCTGGGGAAGATGCAGCGTTCCGGCTGACGTGCGCGATGGAGCTGGGGGGACCACGGTGCCGAAATCGGGCAGCTTGCCGGTGTTGGGGTCGGAGGCGCCTACGTCGATCGGGGACTTAGCAAAATGCGAGATGGGGGAAGGAGAGGAACGACGCACGGTTATAAAGGGGAGGGCCTTTTGTCCTGGTTGGAGCCAGCAACCGGGACGAATGCTCCCCCTATTAGACCCGGTTGGAACCACCAACCGTGACGTATGTGCTTTTATGGGATGGCCCGAAATGGCATGCCCATAGGCCCTTTAGTCCTAGTTGGATCCACCAACCGGGATTAAAGGTTCTTTTTTCAAATGGTTTTCAAACTTTTCAGTCCAGGTTCCCGCCTTATTTCTTATTTAGGTGTTTAAATTTGTAATAGTTTTTAAATGGTAAATCATTTTAAATTTGAAAAAACTTTCAACATGAAAAGTGTTTGAATTTGAATAACTAATCCAAAACCATTTTCTGTTTTCTAAAATAATTATTCTAACTATTCAAACGATTAACCATTTTGCCATTTTCAATTAAAATGCATTAACTAATATTTTTTTGCATACTTTCGAATCTGATAAAACTTTCAACATGAAAAGTGTTTAAATTTGAATAATAATTCCAAAACATTTTCTGTTTTCTAAAATAATTATTCTAAATATTCAAACTATTCAAACCGGATCCACTTCCTACCGATTCGGCAGACATTTGTCTTTTTCACCCGGGTAGGACGAAAAGGTTTGAGATATCCCGGTTGGGAGATCGTCCATGTAAGGTGGTCTAGTATTTTTGAAAAATGGGGTGGTAGCATTTTGAAACAGCATTTTGGTGGTTGCTACACAAAACGCCCCTTTTTTTGGTGCTCGAAAGATAGAAAATGGCTTTTCCGCGCGATGAAAAGGTAAAATTCCTCCTGCAACATTGTTCGCCATCCCAAGATGCACATGCATGCACAATATGGGAACAGTATCTCAAACTATGCCGCGATTCTGCACATAACATTGGTCATTTGGACCGAAAGACATGAAACCTCGAACATGATAGGTCATTTTGTGAAGGTTTTTGAGACATAATCAACATACCAAGTTTGGTATTTTTCCTTGCAACTATGTCACATAATATGACACCACGTGAAGGATTTACATTGCTTGGACTATTTTTGAATTTCTTCTGACCGTTTCAAAATTTTCCTGTTTCAAACTATGGTCAAAATGGCAAGCATGAAGATAGGGGATGAGACTCATTAAAACTTTCCTTCGCTCTCTGAAGAAACATTATATTGTGAGTCTAAAAATGTTTTTTTTCAAAAAATTCACGAGCATTAGATCATGTACCTGTAGTTCAAATTGGACCTACTTCCTATCGATTTGGCAGACATTTGTCTTTTTCACCCGGGAAGGACGGAAAGGTTTGAGATATCCCGGTTGGGAGATCGTCCATGTAAGGTGGTCTAGTATTTTTGAAAAATGGGATGGTAGCCTTTTGAAACAGCATTTTGGTGGTTGCTTCACAAAACGCCCCTTTTTTGGCACTCGGAAAATAGAAAATGGTTTTTCCGAGCGATAAAAAGGAAAACTTCCTCCTGCAATATTGTTTGCCATCCCAATAGGCACATGAATGCACAGTATGGGAATAGTATCACAATCTAAGTCGCGATTCTGCACATATCATTGGTCATTTGGACCGAAAGCCATGAAATCTCGAACATGATAGGTCATTTTGTGAAGGTTTTTTTGAGACATAATCAATATACCAAGTTTGGTATTTTGTGCAACTATGTCACATAATATGACACCACGCAAAGGATTTACATTCTTCGAACCGTTTTTGAATTTCTTATGACCGTTTTTGAATATCTTTAGTCCCGGTTGAAGAAACCAATCAGGACTTAAGGGGTTGCGGCATGCTGGGGCCGGCGCAAGCATGTTTAGTTTCGAATGGTGTCTCCAATTCGGACTAAAGTTTCATATATAAATAGACATCCTTGTGAGTGTTGACACTATGACAGGGGTGAGTGTCGACAATATGACAGGGGTGAGTGGGACTAAAGTTCAGCAAGTGTGAGTTTTGGCTGAAAGAAGTAGGATTCCTAGGACATATTGTGTCTGCCGGAGGAGTCTCTGTTGATCCCGCCAGGATCAAAGATGTCGAAGAATGGGAAGCCCCGACCACTCAAACCCAAGTCCGTGCATTTCTCGGATTAGCGGGATACTAGCGCAAGTTCATAGAAGGATTCTCGAGCATCACCAGACCCATGACCCAATTGTTGAAGAAGGACAAGAAGTTTGAATGGACCGACAAATGTGAAGCCAGTTTTCAAGAACTGAAGAAGAGATTGATATCAGCCCCAATATTGATCATGCCAGACATCAAGAAGCCGTTTGATGTATATTGTGATGCATACAAGATTGGTCTCGGATGTGTATTAATGCAAGAAGGCAAAGTCATCAGCGTCTCTAAATCAAGCTGAAGACATGAGCGTAACTATCCGACCCATGATCTTGAAATAGCAGCCATAGTTTTGGCATTGAAGACATGGCGTCATTATCTAATGGGTAATCGTTGTGAGATTTACTCAGATCACAAAAGCTTGAAGTATATTTTCACCCAGAAGGAGCTAAATATGAGGCAAAGGAGATGGATAGAGTTAATCAAGGATTATGACCTTGACATTCACTATCACCTCGGCAAAGCCAACGTGGTAGCGGATGCTCTTAGCAGATTGCCGTGTAGGCTAAACACCATGATCAAGGAGAAGCAGCCAAGTTTGTATGAGGAGTTGGAGAAGTTCAGAATTGAATTAGTTAGCAAAGGATTCTTAGCTAGTATTGAACTTCAACCCACATTAATCAGCCAAATCAAGGAAGCCCAGAAGGGAAATGAAAGTATCAACGGAATCAAACGTCGTATTGGTACAGGAAAGGTACCTGGATTCACTAAAGACGAAGGAGTGTTGTGGTACAAAGGTACAAAACCGTGTGCCAGTTAGATTCGAGCTGAAGCAAGTTATCATGCAGGAAGCTCATGATACTCTTTATTCTATCCACCCCGGAGGAACGAAGATGTATCAAGACCTGAAAGAGCAATTTTGGTGGCACAAGATGAAGAGAGAAATCGGAAGCTACATCGCCAAGTGTGACATCTGTCAAAGAGTCAAAGCAGAGCATCAGAGACCCACAGGACTGTTGCAACCTTTGCAGATTCCGGAATGGAAATGGGATTCGGTTGGAATGGACTTTATCACCGGTTTGCCTACTTCTAGTAGGGGAAATGACTCAATCTGGGTCATCGTTGATAGACTGTCCAAGGTAGCTCACTTCATACCAGTCAAGACTACCTACCAGAGTTCGAAGGTAGCAGAGCTATATATTGCTAGAATTGTTAGTTTGCATGGAACCAACAAGACCATAGTATCAGATCGAGGAACCCAGTTTACCTCGAGATTTTGGCAAAAAGTTCAGGAAGGATTAGGCACCAAATTGAATTTCAGCACCGCTTATCACCCGCAAACTGATGGACAGACTGAGAGAGTCAACCAGATCCTAGAGGATATGTTAAGAGCTTGTGTGTTAGAGTATGGATCAAAATGGGAAGACTGCCTTCCTTTCGTAGAATTCTCATATAACAACAGTTATCAAGCTAGTTTGCAAATGGCACCATTTGAGTTCCTATACGGAAGAAAGTGTCGCACCCCTTTGAATTGGTCGCAAGTAGGAGAGAGTCAGATCTTTGGACCCGACATTCTCCGAGAAGCCGAAGAGAAGGTTCACAAAGTCCGTGAGCACCTCAAGACCGCCCAATCCAGACAGAAGAGTTATGCTGACAAGAGAAGGAGAGACCTGACTTTCAATGTCGGAGATTTTGTATATCTCAAGGTTTCGCCATTGAAAGGAACCCAACGCTTTAGTTTGAAAGGAAAGTTAGCACCTAGATATATCGGGCCCTTCAAGATTCTGAACCGCTGAGGAGAAGTATCGTATCAACTAGAACTACCAGAAGAGATGTCTGCCATCCACAATGTGTTTCATATCTCGTTACTTCGCAAATGCCTAGAAGTGCCGGAGAAGACTGAAGTTTTCAAGAACATCGATCACCGAGCTGTTGAGATCAACAATGACCTGACATATCGTGAAGTGCCCATCCGTATCTTGGAGGAAGCTTACAGAACCACCAGGACCAGAAGTACCAAATTTCTCAAGATTCATTGGAGCAACCATACCGAAGAGGAAGCCACTTGGGAGCGAGAAGATTACATTAGGACAGAGTTCCCAGATCTCTTTAGTTCCTAGTTTTCTTTGTAAATCTCGGGACGAGATTTTGTTTAAGGGGGAAACGTTCGTAACATCACAAAACTTTAATCCAAGGTTATTAATATCCAAATCATCAAAATTAGGATTAACAAAAACTTTTCCAATTAAAATTATTAAAGCATTCATGTGTGTGTGCATTTAAATAGGAGTTGTTTCGAATTGCCATGATTAAGTGATCCATTGCTTGTAAAATGATTCTTAGGTGAAATAAATATCATATAGATCATTCCCAAACAAATCCCAAAGAAAAACAAATTAAAATGAATAAAATAAGAGAATGGTCATTTGTGCCATTTTAATCAACATGCCTACTTTGGCTAATCCTAGTAATCAATTCTTAACAGAAATAAATGTGGATCTTTGCACCCGTTGCTAGTACATGTAATAATGTACCAAGGCCCACTTTGTGATCTGCCAAAAACTTTCAAACACTAATTTTAAATGGCATTTGAAAATTGAATCTAGTTCATATGGGAAGATCCCACTTTTTCAAAAACCACTCAAATGAGCTTTATTTTCAAAACCCAAGCAACCACAGATGATCAAGCTTATGACTACACCCACCAAAAATCTTTTCAAAATTCAAAACTAAATTTCTTGCGGCCATTTTCACAAACACTTGACAGGCAAAGATTACACCTAGTATTAGCTCACTGTTTTCTACAGGGTTTTGCCACCCAATTGACCTCAAATCCTTCCCTCTGTCTCCACTTGATCTAACCAGGCCATAAACACCCCATCCCCTATCCCCTAGCAGAAGTGCTGAGCCACCCCGAGGACATGCCCGCCGGCCAAACCTTGCCAACACAGCAGCAGACCGCCCCTCTCTCTCTAGCCATGTCTACGAGCTAGACCAGAGCGCACCGCCACCCTCTGTCCCCTCCTCGAGCAGAACCAAGCCGTGGACCACCCGCAGAGCGCCGCACCTAGAGTGTCTACACCATGCCGAGCACGCGCCAGAGCGCCGCACCCGTCAAGTGTGCACACATCGCGCCTCGACCGCATCCCGCGCTTACCGCTCAGCCACAAACCCAGGAACCGCCCGGACATGCCCGTTCACCGTCGTTTGACCCGCAGCCACCACACGCTGTGTCGAACGCCGCCTCTGCCGCTCAGAGCGTGAGCACCGCCCGACCATTTGCCACCGCCCCTCGTAGCGCATTTACCCCGTAGAGCACCGCTAGGAGACCGCGCATCAATCGCCGCCCGCAACCATGCCGCTAGCAGCCCATAGCTATGTCGCCACTATCGCCTGGCCACGCCGCGCTGTCCCGTCGTCAATCCTATAAAAGGATGCCACTCCTAGCCTCATTCTGCACACCACTCACCTCCTCTCTCGCCACTAATCAGTCCCTACTTCTCCCGAAGCCGCTCGAGCTCGCAATCGCCGAAATTCCACCGGAGCTGGCCGCTTCTAGAGGAGAAGGGCCCCGCTGATTGCGACCACCCCAGGAGCTGCTGTGACCACCCCTAAGCTCGCCGTCGTCCACCAGTTCGTTTGCCCGCCTCGCCGTCATCGCTAGAGCCCTGGTACACCCCTGAGCACCCCCACCTAGCTGCTAGGGTTAGACCTCGCCGGCGACCTGTCCGTCGTCGACGACCAGCCCCAACCGTCACTACTAGGAAAACGATTATAGGTAGATTTTAATTTTGTGGCGCATATATAAAAAATGCTCTACTAAAATTAATTCTGTGGCGCATGTAGCAAATGCTCCACATAATTCCTGCAATTATGTGGTGCATATGGATATATGCGCCACAGAAAGTGAGAATTTTGTGGCGCATATAGCCAGGGCCTGACCCCAGCATATGGGCAGGCCAGAATTCTATGGCGCATATGGATATATGCGCCACAGAATGTCAAAATTTTGTGGCGCATATAGCATATGCGCCACAGAATTCTCACTTTCTGTGGCGCATGTAGCTATATGCGCCATAGAATTTTGACATTCTGTGGAGCATTTTCCATATGCGCCACAGAATGTGCGAAACAGATCTACAAAAGGTGGCAACCACCCTTTCCCTTCTTCCCACCACCTCCAACTAGCTCGTCCCCTCCTCCCTCCCACTCCCTTTTGCTCATACTCACCTCCATTGTTGATAGCTAGACCTACTTTGGTTCATGTACTTGTGAGGGGAAGCTACTCCTACTTGTAAATGTAGTAAACCACTCATACTTTCCTCCTCCGATCCACACATCCCACACCCCTCTTGCTACACTATGCATATGGGGTTGGTGTAGATTTGGTTTGTAGATTTGTGAAGCGTGTGTGCATGGGTACTTGTGTGATGCATGTTTTGTTGTCCGGCGGGCCTCGGCGCGGTGTGTATGGATGTTTTTTAGGTGAAGATGGTCCCGCGGGCGGTGTGCGATGGCGAGACGATGTTCCTTCGCTCTGTGTTGTGCTTGAATACATGTTTGCTTGTGGAGGGAGCTTGTGTTGTGCTTGAATGCATGTTGTCGGCGCCGGGTGCATGGAGGTTTGCCGAAATGTTGATTCACGTCCATTTCGGCAAATTTCTGCACTAGCCATACGTCCTATTTTTAGGATAGGTCATGCCGAAATTTCTCGGTGATCATGCATGCATGTGTGTGTGCGTGTCGTGTGTGTGCATGGTTCTAACATACTCTCTTTAATTTGGTCTATGTTCGCGCGTAGGCGACCATGGTTATCCATATGAGCGAATGCTGGGTGGTTAGATACAAGGCTGATGCGGTAGCCGACATGGTTCGAAACAACATGACCAAGATAAGATGTCTGTGCCAAACCTGCAAACACCGGAAGTGGATCAACCCTGATTCCGAACAACTGGAGTCTCACCTGTTCACGCGCGGTTTCATGCCTGGCTTCTTAGTGAATGAGGAGCCGCCGGTAGATGGCGGTGGCCATGATGAAGAAGAGGCCGGGGGCGGGGGAGAAGACAAAGGGTCTCCTGGACATGGTCATCATGACGAAGGAGATGCCGACGAACATGATCATCATGAAGAAGGAGATGCCGGCAGAAACGATCATCATGAAGGAGACGATACCGGAGCAGATGGTGGTGGTGGCGGTGGAGAAGACGAGAGCACGGACACGCTGCTAACTTCGGCCCTGCGGGACCCTCATCTTCAAGAAATACTCCTCAAGCAGACGGCCAACATGAGAGCTGCAGCTAGAGAGAAAGCCAAGCTGGCACAGATGGAGGTAGACGGGAGGACTCCATTGTATCATGTGTGCCGGCCCGAGGATACACGCTTGAGTGTAACGCTGAAGGCTTTGGAGATGAAGGCGGAGCACAAATGGACTGACACTAGCTTCAACGCTCACATGAAATGCTGGCACGCTCGTCTTCCCAAGGACAACACATTGCCAAAAAGTACCGAGGAGGCGAGGAAAGTAGTTTGCCCACTAGACCTACCGTACGTGAAGTACCACGCATGCATCAACGACTACGCACTTTACCGGAATGAGTACAAGGATAGAACCACATGCCCGGTGTGCGGCCAGGGACGGTACAAGAGAGGGAACAAGAAAGTTCCTCTAAAACTGGTGTGGTACTTTCCTATCACTTCCCGTCTGCAGCGGTATTTTGTAGACCCTAAGGAAGCAGAGCTGATGCAATGGCGCGCGAAGAGGGAGAAGCCAGAAGATGATCCGGAGAAGGGCAAGATCCTGACACACCCCGCGGACGCTAGCTAGTGGAATGCGCTCGACATCAAAGTCCAAGATGAGTTCGGGCTCGATCCAAGGAACGTTAGGCTGGGCATGAGCACCGACGGACTCAATCCCTTTGGCAACCAGAGTAGCACACACAGCACCTGGCCCGTGTTTGTATGGCCGTACAACGTCCCCCCTGGTTGTGCACGAAGCAGCAGTACGTACACATGAGTATCCTTATCCAGGGGCCAAAACAACCGGGTGTCGACATGCATCTGTATCTCGGGCTCCTAAAAGAGGAGTTAGCGATGCTGTGGGAGACGCCGGCACGTACATGGGATGCCTACACTGGAGATTATTTTGACCTGAGAGCCGCGTTGCTCACAATGGTGCAGGACTATCCTGGTTACGGATATGTAGCATGTCAGGTGAACCACGGATTCTATGCATGTGTCAGGTGCATAGATAAGACCCCGCATCTATAGCTGTCGAGGGATCCTGGGTCTTCGAAAACCATGTTCCAAAGGACTCGAATGTGGCTCCGCAAGGATCACCCGTGGAGAAAACACGGAGACCTGTTCCATGGCAAAGACGAGCTCGATAATGCCCCACGTCGATCGTTAAGCGGCGAAGAAATCAAGGAGCTTCTGGACAATTAGGAAGAGTGCCCTGCGCCAGGAAAGAAGCGTCCGAGGGAACAGCCATCACCGTTGCATGGAGTATGGAAGGCGAGGTCCGTTTTCTGGGACCTTCTTTCTGGAAGGTCCTCCACACGCCCCATAGCCTCGATATGATGCACATCACGAAGAACGTTACCAAGAGCCTGCTCGGTACTCTGATGAACATGCCGGATAGGACCAAGGATGGGCTGAAAGCAAGAAGCGACCTAAAATTGCTTGGCATTAAGAATGAACTTCAGTACCCCGATAGTGACGATGCCAACAATGACGATGAACAGACAGAAGGGACCTAGGGTTGCCGCAAAAGGGCTAAGAAGAATGAGGTGGTGCTTAAAGCTGCATCCTTCACTCTAAGCGAGGAGGAGCTCGAGAGGTTTTTCCGTTGCCTCCTAGGAGTCAAGGTTCCCCACGGCTACTCTGGGAATATAAGCAGATATCTGGACATAGCGAAGAAGAGGTTAAGTGGGATGAAGTCTCACGACTGTCACGTGCTGATGACGCAGATACTCCCCATTGCAATCCGAGGGATAATGGACGAGCACGTCTGTGAGACGCTATTTGGCCTCTGCAACTTCTTCGATGTCATATCTAGGAAGTCTATCGATGTGAAGAAACTCGGCAAGCTACAGGAAGAGATCGTCGAGATACTATGCGAGCTCGAGATTTACTTCCCTCCCGCGTTCTTCGACATCATGGTGAATCTGCTTGTCCATGTCGTGGATGACATCATCCATCTCGGGCCGGCGTTCCAGCACAACATGATGCCATTCGAAAGGCTAAACGGTGTCATCAAAGGATTCGTTTGCAACAGGTCCCGTCTAGATGGAAGCATAGCCAAGGGATTTCTGACCTACGAGTGCATCTCCTTCTGCCAGAACTACCTAAGCACCGAGAACCAGGATGTCGGTCTGCCCACCAGGAAGCACCTCGGGAGGCTTGCTGGATTTGGTCACCACGAGGGCTACCGTGCACTCCACGTCGGCATCGAACTCGAACACGCCGACTTTGATAGGGCAAACCGAGCCGCGCTACAACACATACAGTTGGTTGGCCCTGGGTGGATGAGCACAAAACCTTAATCAAGCAGAAGCTCGCCAACCTGGGCAAGCAGAGGAAGAAGGGAGACGTAACCAGAGAGCACAACACCAGCTTCACGGGGTGGTTCAAGAAAAGGCTACTGGAAAGTCCCATGCCGATGCCTTATACTGAAGATCAGAAACTCATATTCTCACTCTCGCAGGGCCCCGGGTGCAACGTTAGGACCTATCAGACGTACGACATCAACGGCTACAGATTCTACATCGAGGAGAAGGACAAGAATAGTGAATACCAAAACTCAGGAGTAACTATGCTATCATACGCTGATGATGAGACTGATGTCAAGGAAAGATTCTATGGAAGGATCGAGGAGATATGGGAAATCAACTACTGTGGAGTGACGGTGCCGATGTTTCGTGTCAGATGGGCCAAGAGCGTCGAAAAAGATGGCCGGTTTTTCACCACCATGGTTATACCTGATGCCAAATCGAAGAACGCCTCCACGAAAAATGAGCCATGGGTGCTACTGCGGGCCACGATGGGGATGATGAGCAAGAGGGGGATGATGACTACCGGATGCGACCACCTCCGATGGCGGAGGCCGCACGACCGATGGTGGAGGCCGCACGATCGATGGCGGGGACCGCACGGATGGCGGTAGCAGCAACCCGTCTATTAAGAAGAATAAGAAGCCGAGGAAGGATCGGAAGCCGCAAAAGCTCGCCGACACCACCGACAAGATCACTGTGGTCTCGAAAAGTGGCCTTCCATTGGAGCCTCCGGATGTTGCCGCCGGGTACTGCATATCGATCAACACGAAGCACCTGAGAAGTGAAGCGAATGAGCGGTTGGTGGCAAACTGCCTTAAGAAGCTTCACCGGCGGTACAAGTTCCCAGCCCCGTACACCGACAAACTGGAAAAATCCAATAAGGTGAACAGGTTAGCCATCACGAAGATGCCCAATGCCTTGAGCAGCTGGAGAACCCGGGTGAATAACAAGATCGCTAAAAAGGAAAGCTGGGAGAAGATCAAGAAGGGTGAGCCCCTGATCGACAAAGACGAGTTCAAGATATTCAAGGCGGAGATGGAGACTGACGAAGTGAAGGCATGGACGGAGTGGGGTTGGGAAATGCGGGAACAGAACATAGGTAACCACCGATGTGGAAGCGGCGGTTACAGGGGAAAGAAGGCCATATGGGCAAGGGAGGACGCCGAGGTTGAGCGTCTCGAGAAAGAAAACCCGTTTTTAAAAATCACGGATGAGCAGACCCGAAACTTTGTCCGGTCCTGCTACTATCTAGACAAGGATTCCAAGGAATTCGTCACCGACGATGACGATGTGAGGAAGTTTGAGAATAAGCTAGTAAGGAATTTACCCGCGGTCCATTTGCTTTCATTTTGAATAATGAAGGCAAGTTCCTAAATGGGTTCACCTTTCCTTATCTGCAGGACGCTGAAATCAAGGCTACGCGCGAGGCGTCGGACTCGTCGTCCCAGGGCTCGACGGAACCGTGGGACACGATTTTCAACAGGGCGACCAACGCCTTCAAGGGGAGGCCACAGTCTGAGCCGCCCATGTAATTTGGACATATCTCTGGCTTTGGTACGAGCACAAACTTCCGCGAGTACTACAGCGAGGAAGCCAAGAAGAGAAAGGAGAGGCGGACCCAGTCAGCGGCTCAGGATCAAGCTGAGAAGGAAGAGCTGAAGCGGAAGATCGCGCATCTGGAGGCCAGTAAGGTGGACCAGGACGAGGTGAACGCGATAGTGCAGCAAAAGATCCTCGAGATGCTACCCCCTCGGCTGATGGAGGGGATATCAAAATGGAATGCGGATGGTCAGGTGGGGCCGATACAAGTGCCCAGCACCGGCGGCAGCACCTCGAGCCACCAAGTGTCGCCAGACATGGTTACCCCGCCGCCCTCCATCCTCGCGGCACAGCCGATGGAGTTGGATGCACCAGAGCTGCCCTCTCCTGTTGAGACTACCAAGGCACAGCAGCCGGCGGCGGCGGTGCTTCCTAATGCACCCAAGACGGAGAAGAAGAAGGATCAGCCACCGACCGCCCGTGTCTCGACATTAGCCGAGCTCGGCGCCCTCACCAAGGTAAAATAAGTAGTTAGTCAGCGTGCTCTACTTAATGCCTTTGATTGGCTGCCATCTCATGATGCATATCTGTATGCCTCAGAACACTCCGTGCATGCTCCTGCACAAGGTTCCCAGCGGCGAGTTGAAGGATGTTGCCACGGGCAAGCTAATACAACCGGTGAACCGCACGATGCACTGCAAGCCCATGGACGATGTCGTGATGCACGTCGAGTTGGGTCGGGTGTTGGGGGGGTGCGAAGACATGGACCCTCCCATGCAACCTCCGGGAGCCGACGAGCACCTAACCTTGGAAGGTTGCCATGGCTATCCCATGATTTGGCCAAAGACCCAGATTCGTATTGGGTCTCGCTCCACCGGTGCCACCTCGGTCGTCCGACCACCAAGGATGAAGCCTCCTGCTGCACCGGTCGTTGTCGCCGCCACCACAAGCCATCATCAGAGACTCTTGGGAGCGTCTGCACTGGCGCCACAAGCAGCCAAGGGCGTGGTTGTTCCTCGACCGCCATCACCCCCGTCTAAAGGCAAGGCCGTGGCACCGCAACAGCCATCGCCACCACCCCAGGATGACGTGGACATGGCGGCCTTCGATGCCAACATTGAGGTGGATGATGATGATGATGCACCGGTCGACGTCAATGCCTTCGTCAACACCGGCGCGAGCAAAGGATCGTTCATGCCTCCTCTCGTTGAATAACCATCATTCCGCGATCAAGCTAGCCATCCCAAGAAGCGCCTGGTCTTCTGTGGGTTTTCTTAGGAGACGCCTCCGGCCGCCGAGACACAACCTCCATCGGCCGGAATCATTTTCAGCCCTGACACACTCCGTAGGACGGCCGGTGACGGGTTAGCATCGCCAGTGGAGGCTGCTGATGCGAAGAGGAAGAGGGTGAGGAAGAGGCCGAACAGGAACAAGGACAAGGCTGCGATCCAGGCCGCTCCGATCTGTTACCAGGACAACGTTGTACCACCCCGCGAGGATGGCCTTACCAGAGTGCACGAAGCTGGTCAGCCCATACTGCCTCCAGAACTGCGCCGCCTGGCTTCGGGAGCTATGATGACTTTGCATGAAGGTATCCTGACACTAGAGGGCCTCCTTCTCAAGGACAAGGACCCGAGTTACCCGGTGTTCACCGCCAAGGTTTCGGAGGACGTGGGCTTCATCACCGATGCCCCGCGGATGTGTTCTTCATAGCCTACAAAGACATCTTCAAGCTGTTCCACTCGAGACAGCTGGACTATAACTTGGTCCGCCTATTCGCGCTCAGCCTGGCAATGAAGGTCAAGAGAGAGGACACCCCGTTTGTCGCGATAGCGGATCCCTACTACATGCGGGATAGCCAGCTGGAAGAAGGAAAAAGGACCCGGGCCCGGGCAAAGTCCTACCTTCAGAAGCTATTGATGGACAGCAAGAGGAAGGACAACATCCTTGTGCCTTTCTTTCCTGAGTAAGTGTACACATCCTCCTACTGCCATCGTAACACATAAGTATTTCTTTCCATTGCTCTTTTCCAACATCCCGTTCCACATTGTGTGTTGCGCAGAGACAAGTATTGCACGCTCATCGTCCTCTCCACGAGGTATTCGCTTGCCACCTACTTCGACTCAGGGAGTGCGAGGAGGAAGAACTACGCCAGACTAAGGAGCGTTCTGGATGATGCTATCGAGGGCTATGCCAATCAGGGAGGCCCCTTCAACTATAAGAGGGAGGCTTACAGGGACGATGACCGACACAAGTTCAAGCATGTGTTCGAGTTCCCCTGTGTCAAGCAGTCGTCTGACAGTGTGAAGGAGGCCTTCTATGTTTACCATCACCTCAAAGGGTTTGTCCGGGATTGCGAGATGCTAACGCTGCCATCTTCTCTCCAAGGATGGGCCCAAACGTTGCATGGGATCAGTGACCCCGATCTCAGGGAAGACTTCCATGATACACAGGTGAAGCCGTCACATATCATCATGGAACAGGTCAACACACGTGGTGGGCTCTTACACCAACCCAGGTCATTCACCAAGAGGAAGATCGAAGCCCGCCTCAAGGCGCAGGGTGACTGCAGGACGTGGACGACGAAAGACATGTACAAGCCGTTCCCGGTGCCCTGCGAGGAGAAGGCTACTTGACCGAGAGAGCGTGTGTATCGGTGGACATGTAGTGTGTGTCGAAAAACTTAACTTGCCTAGCTTGAAACCGTCGTTGTTATTTTGTCAGACATGTTGTCGTGTTTCTTTCATTGTCATCGACGCATTGTTTTAAGTTTATGAATGCCTTGCTCTAATATTTGTAAACATATATATTTGCATGATGTACTAATATGTCTTGTCAATAGAGATGCCAACGTACGTTGTGTACAAGGGTCGGGTTCCAGGTGTCTACGAGGAGTGGGTGGACTCCCACCAACAAGTGGACAAGTTCAGCAGCAACAACTACAAGGGATACGCGACTAGAGAGGAGGCGGTGGCCAAGTGGAGGAGACACGTGTGGAAGAAGAACCGGACGAAGATCTTAGTGCCGCTCCTCCTCACCGGCATCGCGGTTACGGTGTACTACATTCTGTCCTAAGGTAGGCGGTGACAACATCGCGCGGTTGTAAGTTATGTTAGTGAGATGAACACTTGTGAAATATACTTGTACACTTATTCGGTTCTAAGTGATGTGATTGATGAACACTTATGAACATTCGTGTTTGTTGATGTATTATATGTGAACTGGAACATTTGTACTGCTGTGTGCAGCTTTTCTGTGAATTTCTGTTAATTTTTGTGTATTTCCTTACCTGTATTTGTACCAGATTCTGAAAATTTCAAAATTCTGAAAAAAGATTCTGTGGAGCATATGGCTATATGCGCCACAGAATGTACCATAGAATTATGTGGTGCATATACTATATGTGCCACAGAATTCTATGGTACATTCTGTGGCACATATAGCCATATGTGCCACGGAAATATAATTTTAGTGGTGACAATTTAGTGGCGACTACTAGATGCGCCAGCGGTTTTGGTGCACCACTGATAACGTTTTTCCTAGTAGTGCGTAGATCCTAGTTCTAATCTAACGGCCCACATCGCCCCATACCGCTTCGTGTGTAAAGAGCCGCTGACCGGTGGACCCCCTATCAGCTGTGCCCCGCGCCTCGGAGTGTCACTGAGCCGGCCCGTTTGCTTTCCCGCGCGACCCATTTAATTCAAATTAGGATTTTTCTATTTTAGTTTGAACTTAGTTCTGTCCCCTAGTTTGAAAATCAATTCAGAGAGATTTACAAATCCAAATGGAGTGATTCCAATTTTGTTAAAAAGCTACTGAAAAGATCTATCCAAGCCCGTTGGATTTAATTCAATTAGAGTTAGATATCTCTCCTAGTAAAAATAATAAGACAAAAGCTTTTGCACATTCAAACATTTTTATAAAATCAACCACGATAGCTTTTGAGTTGATTCCAACTCTCAAAAATCACGTTTAACCATACCTATCTAAATATGTAATAATATTAAGGTTTACATGCAGTGACTTTGGACTAGTACCAAAATAATGCTACATAGGCATTTCTAGTCACTTTAAATCATTAAATAATGAACTTAAACCAAAGTAATTGTGATCCAACCCTTAAATCACATTCCCACATCATAGAATATGTGGTGATGACATGTGTCCACATGATCCCATATTTTAAGTGGTGAATATTAAATCTTAGTTATTTTTCAATGAGTAGAAATTACTTTTCTTAAATAAAAAGAATGAAACTAGTTAATAAAACCTTGTGATGCTTGTGATGATAATAGATCATCAAAATATGTGCCTTAGAGTGCTAAGTAGACTAGTTAAGTATTGTTTGGTGATTGTGTACTCCGTATATATTTATAGACGATAGTACCGACCAAGCTTACGAGGAGGAGGAGTTCTATCAAGAGGAGTAAGAAAACTTCAACCACTTCACTACCCAAGGCAAGCTACTATTGGCAAGCTAACCCTTGCAAGTATTATACTAGCAAGCCATCATTAACAATGCAAGCTAACCCTTGCAAGTAGAATGCTTAACAAGCTAGACTTAAACTAGATGATTTGAGCAAAGATGCTTTAGGCATGCTTTGGTTACATCACTTTGACTATCATTTACTCCAAGTATTATTTTCAAGCTTTACTTCCTTTACTTTAGCAAAGTCCCTTACTTGTTTTGAAGGTAGCATAAAAAGTATAAAACTTGACCTATTTAGATAAGTTTAGATGTCATTCTATGGCATGAGATTGATCCCATCTTTCCACCTTAGTTAACACTCTTAACTTAGTAGTTTAGAGTAGATAAAAACTTGAGTTACTCTAGATGGGAACACTTGGTGAAAATGAATTATGAAAACCTTGGAATGATGAGTCATTCTATTGAGATGTTTTGACATGTGTTGAGAAACACAAATGGTTTATGATGATGAAAATGTTGAGGCATGAGCCTTGACCCTTTTACAAAACTGATGGTTGGATTCAGATGCGATACCATTCCAAATTTACCGTACAACCACAATACCTGAATTGGGTAAGGCTTATCCGGAAGTTTATATGCATTAGTATTAGTTCCCTCGCGGGAGAGGTTTGAGCTGAGGCTACCTCTCAATGTTGTCCACCTATGCAGTTCCCAAGATGACAGATGGTCATGGTTGGGAGGCCATGCTCATAGGAGAGGTGCTTATACTAGGGTGTGTAAAGGAAAGGTTATGTTTGATTATCTGCATACTAAGTATGATGATTCAGGGTTATCCCTGACGGATGTATCGAATCTTGTGGTGAAAGTGTACCACCTCTGCAGAGTGTCAAACTATTCGAATAGCCGCGTCCACGGTTATGGATAGTTGGAGTGGCCATACTGTTTTGTTGTTAGATGTTTTCAAAATAACTTATGAAATGAATGATGAATCTTGACTTGCCACAATAGGGTTGTGTTTATGACACTAGCTTCCCAACTTAAGTGAGTCTAGAACTTTATTTTATCTTTCTTTGTTTCAGAACTCAGCTTAGGTTTCAAACTTAACCTTATAGTTAAACTTAGAGTTAGTACTTTAATTTAGAACTATACCAATTGTTAGTGGTAGTTTGCGAGTACTTAAAGAGTACTCATGGCTTTTGTCCCTGGCTATTCTCATGGCCAGACTATGAAGGAGACTACCAAGATGATGGCCAGCAGGACGGCTATGATAACTAGGACTATCTGCCTTCGTCAGCATTGCCTATTCCCCTGAAGATGGACCCCACCGCTACGCTTTATATTTATTCCGCTGCTTGTTGTATTAAGACTGGATCATGAGATCCTTATTTGTGTAAGACCTTATGTATGGTTTGTAATGGATGATGTACTGTGATATCCAATCTGTTATGTCTCGAAAAAATGGTAATCCTGGGATTGCGATGTATGACATAACAAGCATCTAGGATTAAAAACCCGGGTGTTGACAGTATTGATCTAGCTAGAGAAGTTATAAACTGCAAGGTGTTGTGTGAGGGTAGGGACAACACTACGACCAGCTTGAGGGAGATGCCTACGGATCCAGTCCTCAGGCATCTTCCACAAGATGGCCATAGAGGCACTCCCTAATATGTGAAATTAGTTAGCTCCCCGATGTATTGATCTAGCTAGAGAAGTTATAAACTTCAAGATGGTGTGCAAGAGCAGGGACAACACTATATCCAACTTGAGAGAGATGCCTACAGATCTAGTCCTCAGGCATCTTCCACAAGCTGGCCATAGAGGCACTCCCTAATATCTGAAATTAGTTAGCTCCCTGATAGAAGAATAGGGACTAACTGGGACTACATAATTGAAACAGGACTAAAGGCCAACCTTTAGTACCGGTACAACCGCAAACTAGGACTAACAGTCAAGGCATTTATTATTATTAAAGAACTGGGACTACGAAATCGGGACTAAAGGCCCCCCTTTAGTCATACTCATGGCTAGCCCTATAGTACACAACTTCAGGGTCGTCTTCATCTTTCTCGTCATCATCGTCGCTAGGCACACACGATTGGATCCTCAGCCCAGCCATGGCATATTCTGGGGCACCTACCAATCGGACATCGGATTCACGACGTGCAGGGGAGGGGGCTCATGGATGACGACTCCGCCATACCCACGTCCTTCACCACCGCCACCCTTCTTGCGGCTCTGTTGCGGGTGAAAGTGCGGGCACCATAGGCGAGGATGATCTCGCTGGGCGATGTAGTGCATCACACTGACGATAGTCTGGTTCGGCCACCACAAGTGGCGGCCAGCTTCATTGTGGTTCACCAGGGGCAGGCCATTACCCTCGTACCTGGCCAGCTCCCTTTCTCGTTGGTTAGCACAGAAGGCATTCCAGGTGTCGTAGTTGTCGGGATCCCAATGGGGATCCATCTGCTACTCCGGCATGAGCTCTAGGTAGAAGTGGTTCGTGATGGCCGCCTGGCAGGCGTAAACTTGAGGAACATGAGGGATAAAAACCCCTTCAGTGCTCAACATCTAGTCGGTGGGTAGCCGGTAGCCCGGCTGGCATGGGTAGCTAGAGGTGCACAACACCTCGGTCTCCTAGAGAGTTAGAATGGCCTAGTATGTGGTGTCCATTGTTGTGAGAGAGGAAGGTGTGGATGTGTGAGAGAGGAAGGTGTCGATGTGCGGTTGATGTCTGCAAGAGCACAGATCGTTTGTAGCTAGTTCCGAAGTTCAGATATCGATCCCACAGGGAGCCCAAAGGTAAGTGTTTATTGATGAAGTCTATGTCACACCCGAAGTTGTCATAGGTCTTCGAGTGAATTGACTGCAAGTGTTGAAATAAGAATGGGTTTTCATTAAATGCAATAAATTTAAATAAGACTAAAATGTAAACTTCAGAAATATAAAGCATAAAAGTAAAGAACGGTTTGTTGTTTGTTGTTTCCTGTAGATGACGAAAGAATGCGCAGGGAGATTCAGTTCATGGTGATAGTGACTGTGCCAGGTGGATGAGTGTAACAATTATAATCTTATAGATATATGTGTAGGCGAGTAACCCATAATTAGCCAGAACTCCTCTTGCTGATTTCATCCCAACTTGAATAATCCTACTAGCCTGCTACCAAAACAATGGTTAGACACTAGATGATTAAGACCCTTCAGGTTGCTTAGCGATTAAGCTCGTTGGATCGGACTAATGCAATAAGCACAGTGGTTACTCGTTATCCTCGAGTCAACTAGCTTTCCATTGATATCCCCGTGTCACCCGAGGGTCGCCAATCCACTAGCGAACAAGATCTTATCTATGTAGAACAAAATATCATGTTGTCTGGGCCCTTAATTGGACAACAAGCATTATGCATCCCACAGATAGTCAAGCACACATATTATAGTAATTAGAACCAATCACAAACTAACGGAAAGTATATGAAGGCACATCACATCTCACCAATCCCCTACATCTCCCACGCCCAAGGGAATTACTCACACATGAGATAAGAACGGATCATCAATATAATTGAATAAAGGGAATTCGTCTTGGTATTACCGTGGAGATCCACAATAAGGAATAGAAAAATATCCAACACAATTCAAGATGGGAAGAAACAATCTCAAACCCTAGTATTGCAAGGTGGAGATCCCTTTCTCTCTCAAGTACAAGTAGTGGCTATGGAGGTTTATTGGCTAGGAGGTCAAAGATCGTGGAGCGAGATGAAGAATGCCTTCTCCTTCTTATCCGGATCTCTCCTTTCTCCCTTCTGGATGGTATGGCGGCTGCTGCGTTGTGTTTTTGTCCCCGGTACCTTCACGGAAGTTGTCCCTTTTGACAAGACAGAGGTGGCGGCAACTATAGGGTGGGAACTATACGGATGTAAAAAATATTCTTGTCGTATAGTTGCTCGTTAAAGCTTCTGTGAGCTCCCCTCACGAGCTTCCAAGGAGGGACTCGCTTATTTTCTCCAGAATATTGTGTTTCTCTAGTTAAATCCCTCTATTGACATTTAGAACCTGAAACACACATTAAAAACCAAGTTTTCTTCGCTACCGAAGTATTAGCGTTAGGTAAAACCAGAAAACGATCAAATCCGGGAGAAAACCATCAATAAAAGCCATAAAAAATGTGTCGAATCTCACAGCTATCAGCGGTCGGCCTAGATATATAGGGAAAGGGCGGGAAAACATGGTGGGAAGCGGTGGGAAATGCCGGGATATATCTTTAGTCTTGGTTAGTGGCTCCAACTGGGACTAAAATCCCCGGTTAGAAGGAAAGGGCGGGAAAACATGGCAGGAAGCGGTGGGAAATGGCAGGAAATATCTTTAGTACCGGTTAGTGGCTCCAACCAGGACTAAAAGCCGTGGTTAGAGGGAAAGGGCGAGAAGCGGTGGGAAATTGCCGTTGTATTGGGAACGGCAGTACCTGAGGAGGTTAGATAGAGGTGTGGGGACTAGCAGGGAAGCTATCGACGGCGTCGCAGCGAGATTGGATAAGCGGCGCAGGGACACAAGAAGTACCCAGGTTCGGGGCCCTTGTGGTGAGGTAAAGCCCCTACTCCTGCCTGATCTGACTATGTGGAATATACGAGCTACAAGTGCTCCTCGAGCTGTATTCTTTAGCTACTGCCTTAAATGCACTGAGACCAACCTATCATTTGTCTATACGTGAGAGAGCTAGCTACCTGAGTGAGCTAGCGATCGATCAGCCAAGTACTAGTGCGTGTGTGTGAGTGAGGGAGTGATCGATGGAATGGCCTCCCTGTGAATGGAGTCCCTCCCTTGCCTTATAAAGGTGGCCAAGGGACACGGTGGGACCCGCTTGCCTAACTAGTACTATGCATGTGTCATGCATGATGTAGTGTATAGTGTATAATATTGCATACATCATCTGATAAAGTAGTATGGGTTGTGTCTTCTCAGTCTTGTCGATCTTCTCGTTGTCTGGTCCTTCTTATCTTCTCGTACGTCCAGAATCCAATGCCTCCATAGCTGGGTAGTTGATCGAGCCTAGGAGCTAGAGCCGGATACAGTGATCTGGCCTGGGGGCGCTGGGGAGAGCCGGACCTAGCCGGCAACCCTGTGGATCAATCAAACAGCAAAGGCGCGATCGATAGCTGGCTCTCCCGCTAGGAAGCAGCGTCGACCAGGGGAGCCCATCCGGGCAGTGGCCCAGGCGGAAGCTGCAGCAGGGGAGGCCGGATGGGCCACCCGGGCAGGGTGGAACCGGCCCATCTGGGCAGGCGACGCGGACCGGCATGGCGGAGCGGGCTAGGGACCACCGGGGCGCCCAGGGAAGGACCATGAGCCCAATGGGACGCGCCGGTTGGCCTGGCAGGGAGAGGAGCGAGGTGGCTCGGGAGGGGCGCGCTGGCCAGGCCGACTAGGATGGCCCAGCCGGGAAGTGGAGGTGGCGCAGGAGCGGGCCGGCTGGGGGCTTCTAGTCGGCCCAGGGCACCCGGAACCGCCGTTTCCTTTATTCTTTTATCTGTTTTTGTCTTTTTTAACTGTCTTAAGTGCTTCTTTGGGTACCCGGGGATAATCCCCCCGACACTAGCCCCCGAGCATGCGCTGATTTCACCGGGAGGGGAAATTCGCACGAGCTCCGCAAAACTTGCCGTTGTTGTTGTAGATGAAGTTCTTGAATGGCGTCCGGCTGGACACCTCCAGCCCGGGAAGCAACACAACTACCGCGGGGGCGCGCGAGCGCACCCGCGGGGTGTAGCCCCCGAGATTCGGAGTAGCTGACGGAGACAGGTGCTGCGAATCTTCTATATCTTGCCCTTTTCGACACCTCGAACTTTCTATCCCGACGCGCCTTCAATGGACCGGATCACTTGATTACACCGGGGGCGCGCGAGCGCACCTAGTGGGTGTAGCCCCCGAGATTCGAAGTAGCTGGCGATGCCAGGTGCTTTGAATCTTCAAATGCCCTTGAATCCGACTCGGTGCAGTCGTGCCAAAACAAACAAACAAAATTGATTGTCAGTACATCAACATATAGTACACATGCTATCAACCGGATAACGGTTTTATTTTTCAAAAACTAGCTCGTGCTTCTCTGAACACTTAGTCACTTTCTCGTGCGCTCTGCTTTCTGTTGTGTCCTTGCCGGCCACCGTTGCGGTCTGGATCCGGAACCGGCAAGAGCCGATGACATTGCACACGGTACTAGGGGCTGAGCAACCGGAAAATACCAACTAGGCACAAGGCCGGAATGTCTGATCTGTCGCATCCTTCGCCGTTTTTCATGTGGGATGCCTCGGGCTTTTGCTCTTGCTAGCCGCCGGACGGGGTTGGATCTCAGAACAGACAAAGAGGGCCTCGACACCATCGCACACTACTCGGTCGGTTTACAGTTTGCAGTAGCGGCCAACCGGTGAGCCCCGGGTAGGGCCACGGGAAAACTAAAAGCAGGAAGAAAAACAACATCTGGCGAGACCTCGAGGGTTGCTCGAGGTCGGAAAAACACTCACATTATAGTTATCGGTGTAGTAGTCCCAATGGCGCGATAGCCAAACGCTGCCGACCGCAAGCGAGCCGGCCTGGCGGAGCAGGTCGGCCAGCCCGAACCAAGCAACCAAACGGGCGAAGACGCTTCTAGCCGGTCAAATAGGCGGCCAAACGACGAGGTCGCGCGGAGTCGGCCCGACTCAGTCAGAACAGGGGCCGAACCGGACGAATCAGACAGACAAACGGTGTCAGCCGGACTGACGTAGCCGGGTCTGGATTTTCCTTTCATTTTTTTAGCCGGGTTTCTCTTAGCCGGTCTTACTTTTTTCCTCACTTTTTCTTTTAACTTTTTCCTCTCATTTTTTCCTTCAACCGGCCAACGAAACTAATCTGGCCCCTCCTTTTTTTCTTCTCTGCTTACCGGCTGGCCCAACCGGCACTTTTTTTTCATAACCGGCTATTACTCCTTTTCTTTCTTCCTAACCGACTATCATCAGCCGGACAACTTCACCACTTCCTTTTCTTTTTCTCATTTATTTCAACTGGCCGGCCCACCACGTCCCTTTCAGCCGGCCCCACTCCACCTTCCTCCTCTCCTCTTTCTTTTTTCCTCCGCTGAGCTAGCCGGCCACTGCACGCGCATAGTCGGGGCGACGAGGCCGCATGAGAACCGGCTTGGCGGCAGCAAGGCGGCACCCCGGCGGAAGGGAGGGCCGCGGTGCAGGCGCGGCCTGACGGGAGGCTCGCCGGGGGCCTGCAGAGGGGCGCGCGCGTGCGGGGGAGGCGCGCTGCAGAGACGAATCGGGGTCTCGGGGACGTCGGCGAGGAAGCGGACGCGCGAGATGGCGCGGGGTGCCGCCGCGGATTCGAGGAGCTTGGGGCGCGGCTCCGCCGCGAGGATGGAGGTGTTGGCGCGGAGGCTCGCGGGGGACGCGGTCGAGGCCGACGCGCGTGGGAGAGGGAGCGCCCGAGCGCGGTGGCGGCAGCCGGATGGCCTTGCTGGGGAGGAGGACGACGGCGGCGGCGTGCACGGACGCTCGCGCAGGTGGGCAGCGGCGGCGATGCAGCTCGTACGGGGGTGCCGGGGATGCTCGATGGAGGCCGGGGCGGTGCCTACTGCGGGCGCTCGTGGAGGAGCTTGCTGCGGGCGCGGAGACTGCGCTGCAGACGCGGCGACGGGCTCGAGGATGACATGGACGGCGGGGCTGGAGACGGCGTGGACGGACTCGGGAGGAAGGGCGCGTATCTGGCGCCGTACGCGCACGCCACTCGCCACCTCGTTGCGGGCGTGTACACGAGCGTGCCGGGAGATGCTGCCGGCGGCGGTGACACAGGCACTGCTGCAGGCACACGGGAGGTTGCTGCTTGCTACCATGGGTCGTGCACATGCGCGCGAGCACGGTCGGCTTGCCGCACGCGGGGAGGCGCAGCGTGGGAGGCTGTTGCCGGCGCGGTGACGCACGGACGTGCGGGATGCTCGTGGACGCTTGCTCGCATACGCGAGAGGCAGAGGCGTGGACGGGCGTGGCTGCCGCGAGCCCGAACGCAGTCATGCTAAACCGGTCGAGGACGGGTACAGCGACGCGGAGACGGCGAGTACGACGCGAAGGCGATGGCGAGCTGACAGGCTCCTTGGCGAGACGACGGCGCGGCGGCGAGACGGCGACCACGACCGCGGGCGAGCCCCCAAGAAACTTGACGAAGCGGAGTCGATGACGATGGCGCGGAGGCGGCGAGCCCCCGGGCAACTCGAAACGGCGTCGATGCCGACGACGACAATGAAGAAAATTGGTCCCGTGCGGAACGGAACTCTGGCCGAAGCTATATTTTGCACCACGGTGGGCGCCAACTGTCGTTGTATTGGGAACTGCAGTACCTGAGGAGGTTAGATAGAGGTGTGGGGACTAGCAAGGAAGCTATCGACGGCGTCCGCAGGCGGGATTGGATACAAGCGGCGTGATGACGCAAAAAGTACTGTGTTCGGGGCCCTCGTGGTGAGGTAAAGTCTCTACTCCTGTCTGATCTGACTATATGGAATATACGAGCTACAAGTGCTCCTCGAGCTGTATTCTTTAGCTACTGCCTTAAATGCACTGAGACCAACCTATCATCTGTCTATACGTGGGAGAGCTAGCTACCTGAGCAAGCTAGCGATCGATCAGCCAAGTACTAGTGTGTGTGTGTGAGTGAGGGAGTGATCAATGGAATGGCCTCTCTGTGAATGGAGTCCCTCCCTTGCCTTATAAAGGTGGCCAAGGGACACGGTGGGACCCGCTTGCCTAACTAGTACTATGCATGTGTCATGCATGATGTAGTGTATAGTGTATACTATTGCATACATCATCTGATAAAGTAGTATGGGTTGTGTCTTCTCAGTCTTGTCGATCTTCTCGTTGTCTGATCCTTCTTATCTTCTCGTATGTCCGGAATCCAATGCCTCCATAGCTGGGTAGTTGATCGAGCCTAGGAGCTAGAGCCGGATCTGATCTCTGGCCTAGGGCGTGACCGACCGGACCCTGCAACCCTGTGAGGATCGAACAATGGCACTGGGGTGATCGATAGCTGGCTCTCCCGCTAGGAAGCAGCGTCGCCGAGAGCCATCCGGCGGTGGCTCAGCGGAAGCTTCTAGGGAGGCTGGATGGGCCACCCGGGCAGGGTGGAACCGGCCCATCCGGGCAGGCGACACGGACCGGCGCGGCGGAGTGGGCTAGGGACCTGGCCAAGTGATGGGGGAGGACCATGAGCCCAGGGGACGCGCTGGTTGGCTGGCAGAGAGAGCGAGGTGGCGGGAGGCGCTGCCAGGTCGGCTGGGATGGCCCAACCGGGAAGTGGAGGTGGCGCGGGAGCGGGCCGGCTGGGGGCTTCTAGTCGGCCCAGGGCGCCCGGAACCGCCGTTTCCTTTATTCTTTTATCTGTTTTTGTCTTTTTTAACTGTCTTGAGTGCTTCTTTGGATACCCGGGGATAATCCTCCCGACAGAAATGGCAGGAAATATGTTTAGTCCCAGTTAGTGGCTCCAACCAGTACTAAAAGCACCGGTTATGGCTAGAATCGCGACATAGTTTGTGAAGCAACAACCAAATTAAAGTTTCACATTTATCAAAAATACTAAACCTTCGCGTGGTGTCATCTTATGTGTTATAGTTGCAAGAAAAAATATTAAACTTGGAAAATTGCAAACATCACAAAATATCCTTCACGTAATGAGCTATCATGTTCGAAGTTTCATGGAATTTAGGTTCAGAATATGAGGCCGGCCAGATTTGAACTGGAGGTATAGAATATAAGGCCATGAACCCTTGTTGGCGTATGTCCCTTGCTTATGATCGATTCGGGCGTAACCATGGAGCATCTTCTTTACTTAACAGGATGCTTGGGTCAGTTTTCACTGTGAAGGGCAGTATTTCATCAAACTTATTATAATCTTCTGACATGTCTATCCTGTCCTCGACTCCGACGATGTTTATTTTCCCTCAAAGAACTATGTGATGCTTTAGGTCATTGTATGATGTATTATTTTTCCTTTTTTCGGTCTAGAGGACATGTCCTTCACATAGAAAACTTGAGCCACATCATTGGCTAGGACGAACGGTTCATCTCTATAACGAAGATTGTTGAGATCCACTATTATCATTCTGTACACTGGTCTACATTTACCCCTTCTCCATTCAAATTGACCCATTTGCACCGAAACAAAGGGACCTTAAAAGAAACTCCATAGTCAAGTTCTCATATCTCCTCTATGTAACCATAGTATGTGTCCTTTTCCCCATTCTCGTCTATTGCATCAAAGCGGACACCACTGTTTTGGTTGGTGCTCCTTTTATCTTGGGCGATCGTGTAAAATATATTCCCATTTATATCGTACCATTGGAAATTCAATATAGTAGAAGATGGTGACTCGACCAACAAGTAGAGCTGATCTCCAACAATGGTGTCATTCATGAGATGTGTTTGCAACCAACCGCCAAAACTCTTCATGGGTTCATCTCTAATCCAGGAGTCATGCTTCCCCGGGTTGTTGGAGCGTACAATATTCTTGTGTTCCTCGATATACGGAGATGCCAAGGTGGAATTCTTTAGAACTATGTAGTGTACCTGAGTGAAAGATTGCCCGTCCCTACATATCATTGCTTTCTTTCCCAGCGTGCCTTTTCCACCCAGTCTCCCCTCATGCCGTGATTTAGGAACACCAATCGGCTTAAGGTCAGGAATAAAGGCAACATAGAACTTAATGACCTCCCCTGTTCCATAACCCTTGGAGATGCTTCCTTCTGGCCTAGCATGGTTATGAACATATTTCGTTAAGACTCCCATGAACCTCTCAAAAGGGAACATATTGTGTAGAAATATAAGACCAAGAATGGAAATCTCTTCGACTTGGTGGACCAGGAGATGCGTCATAATATTGAAGAAGGATGGTGGAAACATCAACTCAAAACTAACAAGACATTGGACCACATCCTTCTGTAACCTTGTCAGAATATATGGATTGATTACCTTTTGAGATATTGCATTGAGGAATGCACATAGCTTCACAATGGGTACTCAAACATTTTCCGGTAGAATCCCCCTCAATGCAACCGGAAGGAACTGCGTCATAATCACGTGACAGTCATGAGACTTCAGGTTTTGGAATTTTTTCTCTGCCATATTTATTATCCCCTTTATATTAGAGGAGAAGCCAGATGGGACCTTGGTACTGTAAAGGACATCAAAAAATATTTCCTTCTCTGCTTTGGTAAGAGCGTAGCTAGCAGGACTTAAGTGACGCCTTTTATCCATCTTGTTTTGTGGATGCATGTTCTCTGGGTCTTTCATACGTTATTCATCCTCTCGTGGTTTCGGTGTATCTTTTGTCTGCCCATACACGCCCAGGAATCCTAGCAGGTTCATGCAAAGATTCTTTGCCATATGCATCATGTCGATTGAAGAGCGGACACATAGGGCTTTCCAATAGGGTAGCTCCCAAAATATAGATTTCTTCTTCCACATGGGCGCATGTCCGATAGCGACATCGTTCAGAACAGATTGACTGCCAGGACCCTTTCCAAAGATTACTTCTATGTCCTTGACCATACCAAATACATCATCACTAGTAGGGAGGTCAAGCTTCTTCCGGTTATCTGCCCGACCTTTGAAATGCTTGCCTTTCTTTCTTAAGGGATGATGGGTTGGAAGAAATCGACGATTCCCCAAGTACACAATCTTCTTACATTTATGCAAATATGTAGCTTCAGTCTCATCTAAATAGTGTGTGCATGCCTTGTATCCTTTGTTTGTATGTCCTGAAAGGTTACTAAGAGCTAGCCAATCATTGATGGTTATGAAAAGCAATGCTCGTAGGTCAAATGGCTCATGTTTTTGCTCATCCCACACATGTACACCTGGTTTTCCCCACAACTGTAAGAGATTTTCAACTAATGGCCTTAGGTAAACATCAATGTCATTGCCGGGTTGCTTCAGGCCTTGGATGAGCACTACATCATAATGAACTCTTCATGCATAACCAAAAAGGAAGGTTGTAGATACATAGAGTCACAGGTCAGGTGTTGTGACTGCAGATTTTCTCCCCAAAAGGATTCATGCCATCTGTACTAAGACTAAACCATAAGTTCCTTACGTCACCTGTAAAGTCTGGAAAGTCTCTCTCAATTTTTATCCACTACGACCTATCAGCGGGGTGTCTCAACTTCTCGTCTTTCTTACGGTCTTCTTTGTGCCACCGGAACAACCTGGCATGCTCTTTGTTTCTGAACAGACGTTTCAATCATAGTATTATAGGAGCATACCACATAACCTTAGCAGGAACCCTCTTCCTGGGGGGCTCGTCATCGCCCTTAACATCACCAGGGTCATCTCGTATGATCTTATATCGCAATGCAATGCATACTAGACATTTATCTAAATTCTTGTACTCCTCACCATGGTAGAGGATGTAGTCATTAATGCATGCATGTATCTTCTGCATATCTAATCCTAGAGGGCAGAGAATCTTCTTTGCTTCGTACGTACTCTCGGGCAATTCATTATCCTTTGAATGCTTCAGATTCATTATTTTCAGTAACTTCTCAAATCCCTTGACAGATAAACTAGTCCCTACCTTCCATTTAAGCAATTCCAGTGTGGTACCGAGCTTTGTGCTGCCATCTTCGCAATTTGGGTACAATAATTTTTTGTGATCCTCTAACATGCCCTCCAACTTCAACTTCTCCTTTTCTGTTTCATAGTCTCGCTTGGCATCAGAAATGACCTGATCAAGATCATGAGTGGGCTCATCTGATGCCCATTCTTCACCTTCTTCTTCTACTTCATTTTCTTCCATTGTAGTATCACTGTATTCAGGGAACATAGGATAGTTGTTATCATCCTCTTCTTCTTCATTGTCTTCCATCATAACCCCTCTTTCTTCGTGCTTGATCCAGCAATTATAGCTGGGCATGAAACCTCTCCGAACCAGGTGGCTACGAATGATTTTCGAGAAAGAGTACTGCTTGACGTTCCGACATTGAACACATGGACAACACATAAAACCATTCTCTTTGTTTACCTTAGCCACATCGATAAATTTATCCATGCCTTTAATGTACTCGGATTCACGTCGGTCACCGTACATCCATCCCCGCCCATTCATCTGCATCATATACTTAAGTTTATCAAAAACCATTACAGGACATCATGAATAGTGAAATGACCACTTTATATCAACACATGCATTGTACCACTGACAGATGAAAGGATAAGGTTGCTTACCTCGATCGAGGAGGAAAAGAAAGAGGAGAAAGCTTAAGTATGGCTCGGGCACCTCATATCATTTTTGTTTTGTGTGAAATCAAGCGGAAGCATTCTCTCAGGTATTTCATCGAACACCTCATGTGCATAGAAAAAAACAAACTAGCACACACATCTCACACTTCTACACCAAGAAAAAATAGATGAGGGGAGGACTGGCTGGGGCGGTGTATTTATAGGTGGACTATTCGTCCTGGTTTGTAACACAAACCGAGACTAAAGGTATGCGGCAGGCCACGTGTCAGACGGAATACCTTTAGTCCCGATTTATTACAAACCGAGATGAATACTCCCTTACGAACCGAGATGAATGCCCCGGCTCCCGTGCGACGCTCGGGCCGCTCGAACTGGGACGAATGTGAGGATTAGTCCCGGTTTATGGCAAAACCGGGACAAAAGCTCTGGGCCGTTCTGAATGAAAGGCAGTGTTTCTACTGGTGAGAAAGTGGGCCTGAATTGAACTACAGGTACATGATCTAATACTCCTGAGTTTTTGAAAAAATCATTTTTAGGTTCACAATATGGTATTTCATCACAGATCCACTATAAGCTCAGCCCCACACTAAGAATCTTCATGCCCGCCGTTTTGAGTATTGTTTGAAACAAGCATAAGCTATTCAAAAATGATCTAAACAACATAAAACCATCGCGTGGTTTCATATTATGTGACATAGTTGCAAGGAAAAATACCAAACTTTCAATATGATAAATATCTCAAAAACATCTTCTCAAAAATGAGCTATCACGTTCGAGCTTACGTGGCTTTCAGGTCAATTAACCAATGTTATGACTAGAATTGCGGCATAGTTTGTGATAATGTGCCCACATTATGCACACATGTGCATCTTGCGATGACGAACAATTTTACAGCAGGAAGTTTTCCTTTTCGTCGCACCAAAAAACCATTTTCCATTTTCCGAGTGTTAAGAACGAGCTATTTTGTGAACCAATCACCAAATAAAAGTTTCAAAATGGTACCACCCCATTTTTCAAAAATACTAGACTACCTTTTATGAACAACGCCCTAACCTGGATATTTGAAACCTTTCCATCGACCCTTGTGAAAAAGACAAATTCCTGCCGAATCAGTAGAAAGTGAGTCAGATTTGAACTACAGGTAATGATCTAATGCTCATCATTTTTTGGAAAAATCATTTTTAGGTTCATAATATGCTATTTCATCGGAGATCCACTGCAAGTTTAGTGAGGGTCAGCCCCGAGTTAAGAATCTTCATGCCCGACGTTTTGACCATAGTTTAGCGAGGCTCAACCCTTCATGCCCAACATAGGTTTGGTTGGTGTAGTGTTAAGAAGTCATGATGAATGATTCAAAACATGGTATGAATGTCATATTTGGATTCCTCTCATTTTTTATCAAATTAGACATATTATTTGTTGAATTCCGATTTACGAATTTAAAGATATGAATTATTCCATATTAAATAGAAAAAGGAAAAAAGTAAAATCATGTTATTATTATTTGAATTCAAGATTATTATTACTCATTTTGTTGTTTACTTATATAATGGTTTGGAATTTTCGAAAATAAAGACGTGTGACATCATGACAATGGCTAATAGGATTGATATGGTAGTATTATCAACAAGGTTTAAGATGGGTGACCGATCGGGAAGTTTGACCACAAGTGCCTTTTGACCTGATATTAAGCGTACTTAGAGTTAAAAATGTCCCCGGTCAGATTAACGAGTTAAACAATTCAGAAAATCAGTATAAAAAATTGAAAAAAACGATTTTTTGAAAAAGAACTAGACCAACGGCAAACGAGTCTATGCTTATACTGTGTTACGCCGACGGGGCTATGCTGACGACAGCCGTTGGCGTAGGGCTATGCCGAAGGCAAGCTGGCCTATAGTGGTGGCCTATTGTAACCCTACCAAAATTTAATCGATCTCAGGTTCAAGCAAGAATGCAAAATACATTGATGAAGTTTCATAACCAGCTCAAGAAAACTTTTAGAACCTAGGTATGTGAACTTGTTCCATTAAAAGTTATCAAAAATCCTAATTATGTAGACCTCTATATTTAGACCCTAGCCTACCCGGCCGGCTGTAGCCTTGGCCCTGGGATAAAATGCCTAGATAATTTCAGGAAAAAAAGAGAGAATTTGTGAGCTAAGAAGATCTCAAACCAAGTAGCCCTACCATCCAGACAGGAGTCTCACTCCATTCTTTACATACTTTTTTTTAATAAAAGGAGTCTTATAGATTTGTATCAAGCCGGTACAAGTAACTAAGTTCACACAAGGTCTAGAATTTGAGCTTGCTCTTACTTTGTTATGTTTCGTGTCTTTTGGACGATATTGTCATGATAGTTAAGGCGATATCATATCAAATAAAGGCCCCTTAAGATCTATTCATGTCCTGATCTGGTCTTCATGGTCGTCATGGCTGGCTCATCCAACCTTGGATAGTTTGTGGTAATTTTGTCCCACAGATCGATAGACCTTCATCCTATGGGTCGTGGTCCACTGATTCTCCATATATTGATAGTGGTGGCACCAATGATAGCCTACATGTGTTTTGATCATAGGTTTCCCTGTTTCGATCTTTTGTGCTCCAAATATTATTCACCTGATAATACGATGACGAAGCAACATTTCAATCGTTTGCTTTGTACGAGATGTATCCCTGGCCACATCATATTGGGTATCATGACTTTGAGTTCCAACCCACAACAACAACATAATTTATGTTGTTCTTCAATACCTTCCAGATTTGTTTAGCTTGTTCGTTTATGGTCTTTTGTGGTTTATTTACGTGAGTAGTGCTAGAATATGAGATGCAAATGGTGGAGCCAGAGATACTGACTTCAAAGAACCTTGATGTACCTTTAGTTTTATCATCGATCCTTGTGCCTTTCTGTAGTTTATTTTTGTAGTTTGCGATCTATCACTACACAGATGGCACCCAATGGCACCTCTCTGGAGGTACCTTATAATTTGCCTCTAATAAATTTTCACGAAATAAAAAGAGACACTTTTGTCAATGTAGTGACACTTTTTGAGGCGCAATGTAAAGTGTCTTAAATGGAGACATTTGCTCATACATATAATTGGATTAATTGCCTTGCTATGTTTTATCCAAACCTTACAAAATCTCAACAAACCACCGATTGCCTTAGTCCCAGAGAATCCACATGTGTGCCGAGTAAACCGTTCCGGAGGGAGTACTGAATATGTGCTTATGAGGCACTGAATTAACTTCCGCGATAGATCATGTAGAAGTATTTTGCGAGACACTTCATAAACTAACCCTACCTTATATGTATGAACACATTTGATGCACTATTTACATTTTATAGATGCATTATTTTTCAGAATTTTGAGCATTCAATGTACTAACTCATAATATGTTTGTCACGATTATTAACATGTGTGATGTTGTGTGTGGTTTAGTTGTCAGATAGGCATGTTGATTTCCTAAATGTTTTGTGTGGTAGAGTGATTACATGAGTATATCGACATCACAAAATGAGGTAGTGCGCACGAATTTTAAGTACATGCTCTTCTTAGTGGTAAGTTAGGGTAACTCCAATGTCCGCCCACGCAAACGGTCTATGACCATCGTACAGGGGCAAGGCCCAACAGTGCCCTGCAAATGGACCGCACACCATGGACTGGTCCGTTTTTCTCCATTTCCAGCCCAAATTTAGGCTTGCTTTGCACGTGGTGCGGACAACCCACAAGTTCGGGTGACGTATCCTCTTGTCTGGATCGGGCCCGCTAGCCAGCCACACACCATCCACAACAGCCCTCGCCCACCCACCCCCACATCTTTCCCCTACCCTCATCGAGACGCGACCGAGCCTGCCGCCAGGTCCGGCTGTTTGGTGGCTCTACGTGACTGGGCCTCTTGTCGTCGTTCTAGGGTCGGCTTGGTACTGTCGTGGCTCCCTACGTCCTGACCAACACGAACTCCAACGAGCACATGGTCCTCGCCGCCCACATCCTATTTAGCCATTTGACGCGCTACCCAACTAGGTAGTTTTGCATTCCATGGATAGCTCATACGAGTTCTTCTTCAACTATGTCATCAGCACATCGTCAGACGAATCCGATGATGACACCGAGCTTTAGGTGGCGGCGAAACTTCTCGTCCATGACCATGAGGCAAACTAGAGGCCGCAGTTCAGGGGCTCGGTGCCGGGATAGAGCTCTGCGTTGAACCGCAACCGAGAGGCTGGCCATGATCAACTCTGGTGGGACTACCTTCACCACACCGATCTGTTGTACAAGGCCCCTCTTTTTGTTGATGCTTTCGGATGTCAAGGCAGATTTTCTTGTGCGTTCTTCATTGAGTGACCATCTATGATGACTACTTCTGGCTAAAGAAGGATGTCAGATGTAAGCTTGCGTATGAAGTTCCCGGTGACCTAGTTGATGAGTGCATGTGCATGAACAAGTTCACTTGTCTTGAGTCAATGTACAAGTTCTGCAGAGTAATGGTTCAGGTGTTTGCAGGAGAATATTTAAGAGAACAAAATGCTATTGACATTGCACAACACTTGTCAATCAACGAGAATGAGCGGTTTTTTGGTATGCTAGGCAACATAGATTACATGCACTAGGAATGGGAGAACTATCCATTTGCATGGCAAGGGCAATACAAATGCCGTGTTGAAGGGTGGATGTTCATACTTGAAGCGATTGTCGCAAGATCTCTGGATTTGGCACTCCTTCCGCATGACAGGCTCCCATAATGACATCAATGTGTGCTTCAAGGCTCTCGAGTGTTCGCTAGGCTGGCGCATGACCATGCTCCAAAGGTGAGCTATGAGATCTGTGGCCACACTGACAAAAGGGTGGTATCTTGCCGATGGTATCTATCAGAAAACAGGTGATTTAAATTTATCTAGACCGCCAAAAAATATGCACAGCAGGCGCCAGCAGAGAGGACGCCAAAGCAGCAGGGGACTAGCCGCGACTAGCCGACTAGCCGACTGGAAAGGCCGGACCAGGAGACCATGCACCCCATCGCCGTGGCAAGCTAGATGACGACACCACCGTGGAAAAAACACGAGCGCATCGGCGTCATCGCCAGAAAACAACATGGCGGAATAATATCGCCAGCCATCATTCACAACACGTACGCAGCTCTGACTGGTTTGGTTTTGTCCTCGGCGCTGGTCCCGGCCGAGATTGATTTGTTTGTGCATTTAGGTAGTTGGGGAGGTTAAATTAAGCCATCCATCTCCTGCTAACGTTTGACGAGCGTAGTCATCGAAGTGTTAACAATTTCATGACGTCGACGCGTGCGCCTTGCATGAAGCAGAGAATTGCCTCGCCGTGGCATGCATGCATTTTACTAACCGAGACAGTATTAGTTGGGAGAAATGCACCGATAGTTATAACTTCACTAAACACTTGTCATTTTGTCTTTTTGCTAAGATTCACATGTGACTACACGCGATCCCAGTCAATTATTTCCGAACAGAGCAAGTACTACTTTGTTAGTTCCTTGTCTGTGGAAGAAAAGGTCCTGCCCAATTCGTGGTCTTTTGAAAGTTTCCGGCATGGCTATGCCCAAATATCATTGTCACTCTGGCATTACTATGGCGCTAATACTAGTCTGAATGGTTGTTGCCAACCCCCGAAGAAAAGGAATAAGTGTTATCAAGTCACACGATGACCTTTTCGTGGCCGGTGCTACCCACCGTTGCGTGCGCGATATGATGATATATCGATTCCAGTCGAATCGAGGACGAATTTTTGTCGAGTCAGGGACCGCTCCCACCCCTGCACATTCACGAAAGGGAAGCGTTGAGCGTCCTCTAGAGGATTAATTCCTCCGACCCTCCGGATGCAGAGAGCGACATGTGTCCCCGGGCCAGTCAAAGGAGAGGACCATGTGAACCCAACCCTCGAACTTGCGCATCAATTTCCTGCACCAACCTTCGTCCCCTGATTTCCCGAAGTGGCAGCCGCCGCCCTCATCCCTTGCCGCACCTCGCTGCAAAAAGGCATACCGCCGCCGCTGAAAAAATCCTCCCGATGCAGTCTTCTGACTAGCAAGTGAGGGTACGCATCACCTCCACCCTTCCCCTAGAAGCACTCGCTAATAGCACCACCGCCCTCCAATGGCGGCACCACCACCGTCGCCGGAGAAGATGCGGCCGTGGTGGTAATGCTATCATGGGGAGGTGATTAATATGGTGCAAAAAAGCATAACGAGTGTAGCAAAAAATCTCTTAGTATGATACAAATCCATATAACAATTGTAGCAAAAATAAATTTCCTCGGATGCAAATCCATATCACGATTGTAGCAAAAAAAATCTTAATATGCAAATACAAAGAATGGTCGTAGCAAAAACAACTTCTAATGCATATCCACAGAATCATTGTAGCAAAAAAGTTTCTCCCTAGATGCAACTCCACAGTATGGTTGTAGCAGATTTTTCCCCTACGGCCCAAATCCACGAGATGCTGGAGAAGATGCGACCGTGGTGGTGATGCTGTCATGGGGAGGTCATTAATATGGTGCAAAAAAGCATAACGAATGTAGCAAAATATCTCTTAGTAGATACAAATCCATATAACAATGGTAGCAAAAAAATCTTCCTCGGATGCAAAACCATATCATGATTGTAGCAAAATAAAATCCTAAGATGCAAATACAAAGAAAGGTCGTAGCAAAAAAATCCTCTAATGCATATCCACATAATCTTTGTAGCAAAAAAGTTCATCCCTAGATGCAACTCCATGGTACGGTTGTAGAAGATTTTTCCCTATGGCCCAAATCCACGAGATAGTGGAAAAGCGACACCGGCAACCGTTTGCAGGGGGTTTGGAGCAACGGTGACCACCGCTAGCAGAATTGATGCCCCCGACATCTCTAGCTCGGCGGCGCCGCTCCTCGCAGCACAGGTGCACCAACGCCCCATGGTTGGTAGTTGCGCCGGTCGGCACAAGCAGCAACACCTCCCACCTATAGCAGCCCCTCGCCCTTGACGAAACCGACATGGAGAAGCATGGTTGAATGCCCTTTCTATTATTTTGATGTTTGTTGATCACACTTGGATAGGTTTAATCCACTGTTAGATGTTTCAGGAGATATCAGCTACTCTAGTGTATTATGCACTGAAGGAATAAGTCTTTCCAAGATCATGAACATGCATGAACAAAGTCCTTGCCAGACTATCTGGCCGATTCGCACCGGAGTGTCCGGCCCTGGTCGGACTATCCTGTCGGATTCTGCCAGACTGTCCGGCCCTGGGGAGTGGTCGACTTGCTCGGACATTCTGTATGCCATATCGGACACTACCCGGACACAATCCGGACTCTGGCCGGAAACTTTGCCAGGACGGAGTGTCCGGTTAGTTTCACCCGGAATGTCCGGGGTAAGTGGCTCCCAACGGCTCTAATTCTAGGGGGCCTATATAAAGGTCCCTTCTTCTACCTTGGGAGCTGCTCGTCCACCTCAAGAACTCCAGCACCATTTGAGCCACCAAATCCACAAGATCTCTTCACTCAACCATCCAAAGTCGTTGATCTTTGGAGAATCGAAGGAGAAGGCCTTGATCTATAGCTTCATCAAGGGAGATCTTCATTTCCCCCTCATTCACTTGAGGGCCCCTTGCTCTAGTGTTTCATTGGAAACCCTAGCTTGTAATTTGGTTCTTACTAGCTTGTCTTTAATTGTTTGACAACTTGCTTGTATTCGGGATCCTCCAGTTAGGTTGTGGATGTGTGCCTCGAACTTGTTGTAAAGGTGCCGGCTTCCACCTCGAAGGTTGCCATATAGTGGAAGAGGTGAATCGAACCCGTTGGGGTGAGGTTTATCGGAGAACAAGGGAGGCCTCTCATGGCGTTGGTGGTTTGAAACCACCCCCTCTCCAAACGTAGATGTACTTCCCCTCAAAAGGAAGGAACTACGGGGAAAAATCCTTGTGTCTCTGCGTGCTCCACTTTGGTTACTTCTATCCTTTACCGCACTTTACTTATCAAGTTCTTGCCTAGTATATGTGCTAGATTGACATATAAGTAAATTCACCATAGTTGCATAATCTAGAGAATTTACTTTTAGTGTTAAACCCTAAATTGAAAATGAGTAAAATTTGAAGTAGCACCTATTCACCCCCCCTCTAGGTGCCCATACGATCCTTTCAATTGGTATCAGAGCCTCGGATCTTTATTCGGGCTTAACCGCCTAAGAGATTATGGGCAACTCAGGAGATGAGGGAGGGAGTGAGGCTAGCCACTCGGTGACCATGGTAGATCTCAAGAATTTGGAAACAAGTTTGAGCTCTACCTTGGGCAACGAAATCCAACAGTTGTGTCAACTTGTTGAGCGACTTGTTATGGAAAAGTCAGCCTCACCTCCTCCCTCTCAAGAGGAAACACCACCTAACCCTAAGGAAAATGCTCTGGCTAAGCCAATGGGTGAACTGGTGGGGGATGAACATAATTCCACTGACTCCACCACCAAAAAGGGTGATGGGAAGGGAGAGCACCATGCGGTCCCCAGATGGTACTCTCCCGACCCTCCAATACCTTATCCCGATATAAATAATAGAGGTGACTCACCTAAGTTAGTTGCACATACCTTTGCTCAATGGCAAGTTTTAATGAAATCTCAAGTGCGCATCTCTTGCATTGACTTGTGGAACATTATTGAAGAAGGACACAAAGTTGAGGATCCAACCAACTTGACTATAAGAGAAGTGGTCAATAGCCAACTCAATGCAACAGCCTTGCACACGATTCAACTTGGAGTGGGGCCAAATTAATTTCCCCACATTGATCGCTACAATACCGCCAAGGAGGCTTGTGATGATCTTATTGACTTGTTTGTTGGAAATGAAAGTATGAGAAGAAATAGGTATGATGCCTTGAGAAATGAGGCGGAAGGTTTCTTCATGAAGGATGGTGAGGATCATGAAGACATGTATCGAAGACTCAAATTCACAGCCACCGCCTTCAGGAATGTTGGTGCCTCTCACATTAATGATGCTTGGATCAAGAGGAAGTATGTGAGTGCACTCATGCCCTTCGAGCCCACTGACTTGAAGATTCTCCAAGGAAGACACAACTACCATCTCATGACCTCCAATGAAGTTATGCAAGAGATGGCCGCTTTCAAGGTTGCTGCCAAGAATGCCAAAGACGCATGTGCTCGTGCTATTGGAATGAGTAGTGGTGGGAATCTTGCCTTGAAGGCCAAGGTTGTGGAGTATGATGAAGAAGAAGGGAGTGATGATGCATTCTCAATGTGCCACCCCGAAGATGTCAAGGTTGCTCATGGTGAGTACATGGCCTTATATGCAAGAAACTTTTGGAAAGACCCCGCCAAGGCCAAGATGGAGATACAACGAAGAAGCAACCCCAATAGGAGAAGAAACAATGGGTCTAAATTGAGCACTTGCTTCAATTGTGTTGGACGCTATCACTTTGTTGCCGGTTGTCCATATGAGAAAAGATAAGACCATGGGGGTAAAATTGTGTTGAAGAAAACCTCCAAAGCACCTTTCAAGAAACCCTTCATCAATAAGAATCTCATCAACAAGAAGTCGGGTGAAATTGTCTTGATAACCCATGAAGAATTCTCCTCCTCCGATGATGATGATGATGATGATGAGGATACAACAAGTGGTGTGGCTGATCTTGCCACTACATTTACTCCTACCTTCTCACTCTTCGACTCTCCAAATGAGAACATCTCCACCAAGAACATCACTTGCCTTATGGCAAGAGGAACGGAGGTATTATCATTGTCACACCCCACCTCCTTAGTTGATAATGAATTTGATGATGATATGTCTCTTGAGGTCAAAAAGGAATTAGTTGCTTTTAATGTGTTTATGAACAACTTGCAAGGGAAGCACAAGAAACATTTTGTGGACCTCTTAAATCAACTTGCACACACACACGAGCTTCTAGATGAGAGATGTAAATTAGGAAGAGAGCACATGGTTGAGGTAGAAGCTCTAAATAATGCTCTAGAGGAGGAATAAGAGACTAGGATGTCTCTTGAAACTAAACTTGAAGGGCTTGATGAGGCTAATGACTTAATTATTAATAAACTCGTGAAGGAACATGACCATGCTATTGCTAAATATAAAAAGGCTAAAAAGAACAAGATTGAGTTTGATGTTGTTCATGAAAAACTTGCCGATGACTTTAGGATGCTTGACAAGGCTCACAAGGCCTTGGAGAGTGAACTCTTGTTGCTCACAAAGTCTCGTGAAAAGCATCAAACTAAATTGACCACATTCCTTCACCTAGTACCTTTACTCCTTCTAGTTGTACAAATATACTTGAATAAAATGCTAGGTTGAAGGGAGAGCTAGCTAAGGCCACATTCCTAAAAGGAAACAAGTCAATTGATGACCTCTTGAGTAAGCAGAGGCCAAATGGTGAAAAAGGGGGCATTGGCTTTGTATCTAAAGCCAAGAAGAAGAAGAATAACAAGAATAAGAAGGCCAAGCCCGCATAAGAAAAAGACAAGGTCATTGTGGGTAGTAAGACCACGAGTGGCAAAACTATGTCTCATGATGACTTTGCGGGAAGTGCTAACCCTCACTATGTTTTAATGCGTGATTATTATGGTGATGTATATGCACAATATGATGGCCCATTTGATGGTTATATTGCTTGGTCTATTTGGGTTCCCAAGACCCTTGTTGCTAACAAAAGAGGATCCATTGAAAAATGGATACCTAAAAACTACTTTGATCTTTTGTAGACCTATGCTTCCGGAGGGTCAAAATGGGTGATTGATAGTGGATGCATAAGTCATATGATCGGAAGCACATCGAGTGTCAAGGAGTTGAGACCAAATGTTGATCAAATATCCGTGACATATGCCGACAAGTCAAAGTCTAAGGTAATGGGTTTCGGCAAAGTTGTGGTTGCACACGATATCACTCTCGTGGACGTCATGCTTGTTGAGACCCTTGGCTATAATTTACTTTTGTCCTTGTACTTGGAAAGATGGGTTTTGCCATCTTTATTGATAATGATATTGTGATCCTCATGTGGAGCAAGACTCTAAAGGTCGCTTTCATTGGGTACGTCGAAAATGACTTGTATGTGGTGGACTTCTCGGGGAAAACCACTACAAGTGCAATGTGCTTATTTAGAAAGGCCGATGTGGGTTGGTTATGGCATCTCCGTCTATCCCATGTCAATATGAGAACTTTGCAAAGCCTCCACAAGGATGGTCATATTGTTGGACTAAAATAAAATGTTTGCTTTGCCAAAGATCGTGTTTGCAGGGCATGTGTTGAAGGAAAGATGCATGATTCTCCCCACAAGCCAAAGAACTACATCAAGTCCAAGAGGTCTTGGAGCTTCTTCATGTGGATCTCTTTGGCCCTCCATCTCATGCAAGCCTTGGTGGGAAGAAATATTGCTTGGTGATTGTTAATGACTACTCAAGATACACATGGGTATATTTCTTCAAGCTGAAAAGTGAGACCCAAGAAAACTTCATTGACTTCATCAACATGGCTCAACGTCAACACAATGTCCCGATGTTAACAATAAGAAGTGACAACGGTACCGAGTTCAAGAACTACACGTTGAATGGATTTCTTATTGATGAGGGGATAAAACATCAATATTCTGCTTCATATACCCCTCAACAAAATGGTGTAGCTGAGAGGAAGAACCAGACTCTTATTGATATGGCAAGGACCATGTTGGTGGAGTTTAAATCTCCATACAATTTCTAGGCTGAAGCAATCTCCACCGCATGCCATGCATCAAACCGTCTCTACCTCCGAAAAGAATTGATCAAGACTCCATATGAAATTCTTTCCGGTAACAAGCCCAACGTTTCTTACTTCCGGGTGTTCGGTTGTAAGTGTTTCTATCGCATTAAGGGTGTTCGTTTGTCCAAATTTGATTCCAAAGCATTAGAGGGTATTTTTGTTGGTTATGGTCTCAAATCCCACACTTATAGAATCTATGACAAGCTCTCCGGAGCTGTCATAGAATCTTGTAGTGTGGTTTTTGAAGAATATGATGGTCCCCAAGCAGGGCGCGTTGATGTCTGTGATGTAGATGATGAAATGCCTCAGGATGCCATAGGAAGAATGGGTGCGGGATTCATCCACCCTGTTAAGGAACCCCTTATGGCGGATCGAGAAGAACTATGCTCTACTCAAGTGGAGCCCTCATCTTCACAACATCGACATGCTCCTGTCGAGGCGGGCAATGACCCAAGCCAAAGACAAGTTGTGGACCCTCAACAAGTTGATCAGGGAGAATCCTCTAGCCAGGAGGAGCTTGAGTCTCCATTTGCCAGAATGTCTAGCGCTGCTCAGTCTATTGTACAAGGATGATCTGTAGAAACTACCATAAGAACAACCCCGAGCCTTTCTAAATGTGTGCCTGATCAAGACCAAGGTCAATCTGTGCCTCTTAATGAAGAGAATGGCTCCAATGGTGATCAAGCTCAAGTTGATGGTCAAGATGAGGACCAAAATGATGAAGTGATCCCCACAAGAAACAACAAGGAGATCAAAACTCGTCACCAAGCTAAAATGGATAGAATATTGGAATTAAGAGACCACACTCTTGAGAATGTGGTAGGAGATATAAGAAGAGGCATATCCACTTGAGCTCAACTGAAGAACTTTGGTGAACACCAAGCACACATTTCCATGGTGGAACCAAAGAAAGTATGGGAAGCTCTTGAAGATTTGGATTGGTTGGATGCAATGCACAAAGACCTCAACAACTTTGAGAGAAACAAAGTATGGAAGTTAGTTGAAAAGCCAAAAGATTGCCGCAATGTTATAGGCACCAAGTGGATATTCAAGAACAAGCAAGATGAGCATGGAATTGTGGTGAGGAACAAGGCAAGATTGGTTACACAAGGGTTTTCTCAAATTGAAGGCATTGATTATGGAGACACATATGCACCCGTGGCTCGCCTTGAGTCCATCTGCATCCTTCTTGCATATGTGGCACATCATAAAATTAAATTACAACAAATGGATGTAGAAAGTGCATTTCTTAATGGTCCATTGCATGAGTTGGTATATGTAAAGCAACCTCGGGGTTTGAGGATCCCAACTTTCCAAACCATGTCTACAAACTTGATAAGGCGCTCTATGGGCTCAAACAAGCTCCACACACGTGGTATGAGCACCTCAGAGAATTGTTGCTAGATCGTGGGTTTGAGGTTGGGAAAATTGATCCCACTCTTTGTACTAAGAAGCTCAATGGGGAGATTTTTGTATGCCAAATATATGTAGATGATATTATCTTTGGCTCATCTAACAAAGCTTTTAATGATGAATTCTCAAATCTCATGACTGACAGGTTCAGGATGTCTATGATGGGAGAATTGAGGGTACTTCTTGGTTTTGAGATTAAGCAAATAAGAGGAGGAACATTCTTCAAATGGAGCTCTGTGGCACCCCGCTAAAACCACTACTAGAAAATCGTTGTGTTTTTGTGCATTGCATCATCATGACCGCATGCTCATGTCATCTTGCCACATTGCATTTGAGCATCGTCATCATCATGCATGGTTTTGCTTAAAACTATTTTCAAAAAGCCTACCTTTGTTTTCTAAATACCCCGTCTTTAATTTCAAATCAAAAACCCCAGTTCTCCGGATTATTTTGTTTTGTCTAAAAACGGATTACAAAAGCCTCATTTTTAATAAATAAAATATTTAGATTATTTTTGGGAGGCAGCCCGCCAGGCCCGAAAGCCCGGCTGGCCACCAAACCCTAATCTCTAACCCTAGACCCAACAACTCCCGGCCATCAGAGACACCAGGAGACAGCGCCACCACCTCGCGTGCGCCCCACCTAGCTCTATCTACCCCGCCACCTGCCGACACCCCTGCCCCACACAGCGATAGACACGCCCCAACGTTTCCCTGTCCCACTCCCGACACACCCCTAGACTCGTTTCCGTGCCTGGCCCCACCCGCTCATCTCACCGCACCTTCCCCCATCGTGTCGCTCGCTCCCTCCACACCTTCTCCTCCCCCCCCCCCCCCGCAACCGCCGCCGCCAGGCTCCCCTCCTTTCCAACCATTGCAGCCCCGCGCCCTGCTCTGCAGCGCAACGCTCGCCTCCTGGACCCTATGCATCGCGCTGGTCACCACCTACCCCGCCTCCAAGTGCTACTGCTGGGCTCCCTCGCCTCGACCTCGACCTCGCACTCTTCCGCGACCCAGCCCCGAGCTCGGCCGCGTGCCGTCGCGACCTCCCCGGGCCCGCCGCCTCTCGCCGCCCTTCTCCAGTCGCCTTCCCGCCGCAAGGGGTGCACCCCTCGCCTCCCTCTGCCTCGAGCACATCCTCCGTCCCGCCTCCTCTCCGCTTCGGGCCGCCCACCTCTGTCCCGACCTCGCGTATCTAGCAACCACTGGACGTGCATCCTCACCATCCTCGGACCCAGCAAGATCGGCATCCTCCCGACCGGCCTGTGCTCGACCACGTGATGGCCGCCTCCCCGATCCTCCGCTGCCCTCATCGCGTCTGCAGCCTCCGTCGCCGCCTGCGCCGCCGCCTCGACCCCTCCTCGACCTTCCCTGTTGCAGTAGGCGGAGCTAGGGACCCCAAGGCTGCACCTCTCTGTTTCCTGCAAGAGTCGCTCGTGCATGACCCCTCCTGTCCGTGGCGTTGTCTGTTGCTCCTCCCAGTGTTGCACGTGTCGTGCCTCCTGGCGCTGGATCTCGCCGCGCACGTGCCTCCGGCTTCACGTGTCTCGTTGCTTCCCTTGTATGCCGCCCGCGCTCGTCACCCGCTAGGTGTTCGAGATGTGGTGATGTTGTGGCTGCGAGTAGAAGTGGTGGTGTTGGCTTTATTGTTCAAGACCCATCTCGATAAGATCTGAAGGGTTCGTAGCATGGAAAACAAAAAAATTCTACCGCAAGAACAAACAAAACCGAGATCTAATCTAGATAAAAGCCAAGATCTAATCTACTAGACATGAGCAACGAGATAGATCGGTACTAACCCTCGTAGAACCGAAAGCGTTAACGAGATTAGATCTCGTGGATGATGTAGTCGATCACTTGCCGATCTCAAGATCGTAGGGACGATCCTTCCGGCCACTGCTCCTGGCGCTTCAGACGGCACACGCTTGAGTCGGCAGACCTTCCTCTCCTTCCAAATGAAAGCAGGAGGTAGTAGATCTTCTCCACGGAATCCCAGCAGCACGACGGCGTGGTGGTGGATATGAGAAATCTGCAAGGCTTCGCCTATGCCTGTGCAGAAGAAACATGGAGGAGAGAGGCAGCTGAGATTGGGAGTTATGAGACAAGGTGTAAGAGGGGGCGCCCCCTCCCTTCTATTTAAAGGAGGGAGGCGCGCCTGGGGAGGGGGAGTCCTAGTAGGACTCCCCTCCTTGGGCCGGCGGTGGGAAGGGGGGAGGAATCCTCCTCCCCCACGAATCCGTGTCTAGCCCCACTTGGACTCCTTGATCCCTTTCTTGGTTTTCAAGTAAACTCCAAGAAATCCTCTAGAACCTTCTAGAACATTCCGAAACCTTCTAAAATCTCCATACGAACACTCCGGAACATTTCCTAACTTAGAAAATGATCCCCAATATATGAATCTTATTCTCCGGACCATTCCGGATCTTCTCGTGATGTCCCGGATCCATCCCGAGACTCCGAACAACATTCGGTCTCCTACGCAAATTCCATATCTACTTCAAACAACTTCGAACCTTAAGTGTGTCACCCTACGGTTCGTGAATATGCAGACATGATGAAGACACCTCTCCCATCAATAACCATCAGCGGGATCTGGAGATCCATAACGGCTCCCACATACTCAACGATTACTTCGTGATCGATTGAACCAATTAACATACGAAATCAATTCCCTTTGTCTCGTGACATTCTACTTATCCGAGGTTTGATCGTCGGTATCTTCATACCTAGTTCTTCCTCACATCGATAAGTACTCTTTACTGCTCCATGTTATGTCATCCCTTGTGACCTAGTCACATGCTTGCAAGCTATCTAGATGACATTCCACCGAGAGGGCCCAGAGTATATCTATCCGTCATATGGATGGACAAATCCCAATCTTGGTCTATGCGCTTCAACACATACTTTCAGAATACCCAATGACACCTTTATAACCACCCATTTACGAAGCTGCGTTTGATGTCATCAAAGTACCCATCCGGTGATGGTGATTAACATAACCTCATGGTCGAAGGATTAGGTTACTATGTATTTCAAAGCTTACAGCAATACGAACTTAATGACTTGATCTTATGCTACGCTTACTATGGGTGTGTGTGTCCATCATATCATTCTCCTAATGATATAACCTTGTTATTAATCACATCCAATGTCTATGATCAGGAAACCATGATCATCAATCAATCAACAAGCTAGTTTAACAAGAGGCTTACCAGGGACTCATTTATGTTTACAAAACACACAAGTATTAGTGTTTCCTAATAATACAATTATAGCATGGGATGTAAACATTCATCATAAACACAAAGATATAATAATAACCTCTTTTATTATTGCCTCTTGGGCATATCTCCAACCTCCCACTTGCACTAGAGTCAATAATCTAGATTACATGGTAATATACCGAACACCCATGGCGTTCTGGTGTTGGTCATGCTTTGCTCTAGGGAGAGGTTTAGTCAACGGATCTGCTACATTCAGATCAGTGTGTACTTTGCAAATCTTTGTGTCACCATCTTGGACATACTCGCGAATAGCATGAAAACGTAGCTTGATGTGCTTGCTATGTGACCTTGTCTCCGTGCATTAGCTATGGCACCTGTTGTCACAGAGATGGCCATCGGGTCTAATGCATGGGAACCACGCCAAGTTCAGTAATGAACTCCTTCATCCATATGCCTTCTTGTGCAGCCTCCAAGCAGCTATGTATTCCGATTCGCTTGAAGATTTCACCACAACGCCTCGCTTGGCACTCCTCCAGCTTATTGCAGCACCATTCAAAATAAATACATTATCCGACTGTGACTCGAGTCATCCGGATCGGTGTTCCAACTAGCATCGGTGTAACCGCTACAACAAGCTGTTCATCACCTCCATAAGAAAGAACCATATCCTTAGTCCTATTCAGGTACTTTAGGATATTCTTGACCGCTGTCCAGTGTTCCATTCCAGGATCACTTTGATATCTGCTAGTCAAACTAACAACATATGCTATATCCGGTCTCGTACACAGCATGGCATACATGATAGAACCTATGGCCGAGGCATAGGGAATTTTATTCATCTTTTCTCTATCTTCTGCCGTAGCCAGACTTTGAGTTTTACTCAAGGTCTTACCTGACAACATGGGCACGAACCCTTTCTTGCTCTCTTCCATTCTAAACTTCTTTAGAACTTTGTCTAAGTATGTACTTTGTGAAAGCGCTATTAGGCGTCTTGATCTATCTCTATAAATCTTGATGCCTAGAATATATGCCGCTTCGCCAAGATCCTTCATCGAAAAACTATTATTCAAATAGGTTTTGACGCTATTAAGAAGTTCTACATCATTCCCAATCAACAATATGTCATCTACATATAGTACTTGGAATGCTACAGAGCTCCCACTCACTTTCTTGTAAATACAAGCTTCTCCATAAGTTTGTATAAATCCAAAGTTTTTGATTACTTTATCAAAACGTTGATTCCAACTCCGGGATGCTTGCTTCAGTCCATAAATGGAGCGCTGAAGTTTGCATACCTTGTCAGCATATTTAGGATCGACAAAACCCTTGGGTTGTACCATATACAACTCTTCCTCAATGTCACCATTAAGGAACGCCGTTTTGACATCCATCTGCCAAATTTCATAATCGAAATATGCAGCGATTGCTAACATAATCCTCACAGATTTTAGCTTCACTACAGGTGAGAAAGTCTCATCGTAGTCAACTCCTTGAATTTGTCGAAACCCTTTCGCGACAAGTCGAGCTTTATAGACGGTAACATTACCATCAGCATCTGTTTTTCTTTTGAAAATCCATTTGTTCTCGACAGCCTTACGACCATCCGGTAAGTCCACCAAAGTCCATACTTGGTTTTCGTACATGGATCCCATTTCGGATTTCATGGCTTCTAGCCATTTGTCGGAATCTGGGCTCACCATAGCTTCTTCATACGTCGCAGGGTCATCAGTGTTGTCCACCAACATGACGTTCAAGGAAGATTCATACCACTCAGGAGTGGTACGAACCCTCGTTGACCTGCGAGGTTCAGTAGTAACTTCGTTCGAAATTTCATGATCAGCATCATTAGCTTCCTCTCCGGTGGTGCGGTGACGTAAACATCTTCTGGTGCTGCGCTACTCTCAACTCCGAAAGAAGGTTCAACAACCTCGTCGAGTTCTACTTTCCTTCCAATCACTTCTTTCGAGAGAAATTCCTTCTCCAGAAAGGATCCATTCTTAGCAATGAAAACTTTGCCTTCGGATCTATGATAGAAGGTATACCCAATTGTTTCTTTAGGGTATCCTATGAAGACGCATTTCTCTGCTTTGGGTTCAAGCTTATCGGGTTGTAACTTCTTTACATACGCTTCGCAGCCCCAAACTTTAAGGAACGACAACTTAGGTTTCTTTCCAAACCACAATTCATACGGTGTCGTTTCAACGGATTTAGATGGTGCCCTATTTAAAGTGAATGCGGCTGTCTCTAATGCATAGCCCCAAAATGATAATGGTAAATCTGTAAGAGACATCATAGACTGAACCATATCTAAGAGAGTTTGATTACGACGTTCGGACACACCATTACGTTGTGGTGTTCCCGGCGGTGTCAACTGTGAAAGTATTCCACATTTCTTTAAATGCATGCCAAACTCATAACTCAGATATTCACCTCCGCGGTCAGAACGCAGAAACTTAATCTTCTTGTTACGATGATTTTCCACTTCACTTTGAAATTCCTTAAACTTCTCGAAAGTTTCGGATTTATGTTTCATAAAGTAGACATACCCATATCTACTCAAGTCATCCGTGAAAGTGAGAACATAACGATATCCACCACGCGATGCTACACTCATTGGACCACACACATCGGTATGTATTATTTCCAATAAGTCCGTAGCTCGCTCCATTATTCCAGAGAATGGAGTCTTAGTCATTTTTCCCATTAGACATGCTTCGCATCTTTCAAGTGATTCAAAATCAAGTGATTCAAGAAGTCCATCAGAATGGAGTTTCTTCATACGCTTCACTCCAATGTGACCAAGACGACAGTGCCACATGTATGTAGAATTATCATTCAATTTTATTCGTTTAGCATCTATGTTGTGAACATGTGTATCACTACTATCGAGATTCAATAAGAATAAACCATTCATCTCCAGAGCATAACCATAAAAGATATTACTCATATAAATCGAACAACCTTTATTCTCGACTTAAAAGAGTAACCGCCTCGCAATAAACAAGATCCAGATATAATGTTCATGCTTAACGCAGCACCAAATAACAATTATTTAAATTTAAAACTAATCCCGATGGTAGATGTAGAGGAGCGTGCCACGGCGATCACATCAACCTTGGAGCCATTTCCAACGCCAGCATAGTCACCTCGCCTCTTGCCGCCTTCGCTTATTCCACGCCCTGTTTCGAGTTACAAATATGAGCAATCGAACCGGTATCAAATACCCAGGCACTACTACGATTACTAGTAAGATACATATCTATAACATGTATATCGAATATACCTTTCTTCTTGATGTTGCCGTTCTTCAGATCCGCCAGGTATTTGGGGTAGTTACGCCCAAAGGACCAGCACCCTTGCAAGAGAAGCACTGGCTCAGGTTTAGGACCAGCCTTGGGCTTCTTAGCAAAGCAGCTTTCTTGCCGTCCTTCTTGAAGTTGCCCTTGTTATTAGGCTTGCCCTGCTTTTGAAATTGGTGGTCTTATTGACCATCAACACTTGGTGTTCTTTCATGATCTCCACTTCAGCAGTTTTCAGCATGGACGATAGTTCAGTGCAACGCCTTGTTCATGCAAAGGTATATTGTAGTTCATCACAAAGTTCTTGTAACTTGGTGGCGTGATTGGAGGACACGGTGAATCCCCAATTCATTAGGAATCGGTATCCCCAACTCGGAGTTTGTTTGCGTGCCTGCACATAGTGAGCACGTGTCGCTAACGGAGCTACCCTCTTCCATCTTGCAGTAAAGAATTTCTAAGCTTCATAGCTTTCCATGGCCATGAAGTCTCAAATATGAGTTTGAGCTCCTTAATGATTTCAAATGGGTCATGGTGCTCAAAACGCTTTTGAAGCTCGATTCTAAACCGCATGTGATGGCACACCGAATCGTGGAGTAGTGATGTTTCCGAGTGGCATAAACATTCTTTACCTCATCGGTAGCATCTTCGCAGTGGGTCACCTAGCGTGCTTCGAGCACATAGGTCAACCGACCAGCCCGAGGATCGATCTTCATCCACGGAACCAGTCCGTGAAATTGCTTCCATTGTTCTTAAGCTTCTCTTTCTCTAGGAACGCATTGAAATTGATGGAAACGTTCGCCATTATCTACAACATATTTGCATGTAGTTAAGACTAAGTTTATGGTAAATAGTGTTCTAATTTAATTCTTAAATCAACTAGGTGAACTCCCACTCAAAACAACATCCCTCGAGTTGTTTTAGTGATTACACGAACCAAATCCACTACACCAAGTCTGATCATCACGTGAGATGATGTAGCTTCATCGGCGAACAATCTTCATGTTCATCATATCAATCATATGACTCATGCTCTACCTTTAGGTATTCCGTGTTCCGAGACCATGTCTATACATGCTAGGCTCGTCAAGATTAACCTTAGTTTCCGCATGTGCAAATCTGGCTTGCACCCGTTGTATGCACACGTAGAGTCTATCACACCCGATCATCACGAGATGCTTCAAACGATTTAGTTTTAGCAACGGTGCCAACTAAGGACGAACACTTTATTACTTGATATTTAGTGAGAGGGATCATCTTATAATGCTACCGTCGCGATCTAAGCAATACAAGATGCATAAAGGATTAACATCACAGGAAATTCATAATTAGTGTGATATGATATGGCCCTTTCTTCTTATGCCTTCGATCTCCATCTCCAAAGCACGGACATGATCTCCATCATCACCAGCATAGCGTCAAGGTCCGTGGCGCCGCTTCATGGTTGTCCATCATCACTAGCAACTATTACAACTACTTGGAACAAAGCTATTACAAGATGAATAGACACGCAGGTCTTAACAGAATTAAAGACAACCATTAGGCTCCTGCCGGTTGCCATATTACAACAAGGATCATTGCATACATCAAATACAATCACAATCACATGTAGGCCATATCACATCACAAAACCCCTGCAAAAACAAGTTAGACACCTCTAATTTTCTTTGCAAGTTTTACGTGGCTTGGGGCTTTCGACTAAGAACGCATCTTACCTACGAAACTGAACCACAACGTTGATACAAGTGCTATCAAGTGCAAAGTGTAGATTTGATCTATACAATGATGGGAGAGACAGACACCCGCAAAGCCACTTGTGCAATACGAGTTGCACGTCAAGCGTGGAGCAAGTCTCATGTACGATGACATGTAATGTTAGCCCGAGCCGCTTCATCCCACCATACCGCAAGATGCAAAGTACACATATAGCAAAAGACGGCACGAGCACCAACGCCCACAACCTCATTGTGTTCTACTCGTGCAATAGATCTACGCATATACAAGGCTCTGATACCACTGAAGGGTTCGTAGCATGGAAAACAAAAAATTTCTACCGCAAGAACGAACAAAACCCAGATCTAATCTAGATAAAAGCCAAGATCTAATCTACTAGACATGAGCAACGAGATAGATCGGTACTAACCCTCGTAGAACCGAAAGCGTTCACACGATTAGATCTCGTGGATGATGTAGTCGATCACTTGCCGATCTCAAGATCGTGGACAATCCTTCCGCGCGCTCCCGCAGCGCTCACAGACGGTCACACGTGCGGAGTCAAGGCACCTTCCTCTCCTGCTCCAAGCAGCAATGGAGGTAGTAGATCTTCTCCACGAATCCCAGCAAGACGACGGTGGTGGTGGTGGTGGAGATGAGAAATCTGCAGGCTTCGCCTATGCCCGTGCGTAAGAAATGTGGAGGAGAGAGGCGGCTGAGATTGGGAGTTATGAGACAAGGTGCAGAGGGGCGCCTCCTTCTATTTAAAGGAGGGAGGCGCTGGGAGGGGAGTCCTAGTAGGACTCCCTCCTTGGGCCAAGGAAGGGGAGGAATCCTCCTCCCCACGAATCCGTTCAGCCCCACTTGGACTCCTTGATCCCTTTCTTGGTTTTCAAGTAAACTCCAAGAAATCCTCTAGAACCTTCTAGAACATTCAAACCTTCTAGAATCTCCATAAAACACTCCTAACATTTCCTAACTTAGAAAATGATCCCCAATATATGAATCTTATTCTCCGACCATTCCGGATCTCCTCGTGATGTCCCGGATCCATTCCGAGACTCAACAACATTCGGTCTCCAACGCAAATTCCATATCTACTTCAAACAACTTCAACCTTATGTGTCACCCTACGGTTCGTGAATATGCATATGATGAAGACACCTCCCATCAATAACCATCAGCGGATCCGAGATCCATAACGGCTCCCACATACTCAACGATTACTGTGATCGATTGAACCAATTAATATACTGAAACCAATTCCCTTTGTCTCGACATTCTACTTATCCGAGGTTTGATCAGTATCTTCATACCTAGTTCTTCCTCACATCGATAAGTACTCTTTACTGCTCCATGTTATGTCATCCCTTGTGACCTAGTCACATGCTTGCAAGCTATCTAGATGACATTCCACCGAGAGGGCCCAGAGTATATCTATCCGTAATATGGATGGACAAATCCCAATCTTGGTCTATGCGCTTCAACACATACTTTCAGAATACCCAATGACACCTTTATAACCGCCTAGATTCACGGGCGTTTGATGTCATCAAAGTACCCATCCGGTGATGGTGATTAACATAACCTCATGGTCGAAGGATTAGGTTACTATGTATTTCAAAGCTTACAGCAATACGAACTTAATGGCTTGATCTTATGCTACGCTTACTATGGGTGTGTGTCCATCATATCATTCTCCTAATGATATAACCTTGTTATTAATCACATCCAATGTCTATGATCAGGAAACCATGATCATCAATCAATCAACAAGCTAGTTTAACAAGAGGCTTACCAGGGACTCTTTTATGTTTACAAAACACACAAGTATTAGTGTTTCCTAATAATACAATCATAGGAGGGATGTAAACATTCATCATAAACACAAAGATATAATAATAACCTCTTTTATTATTGCCTCTTGGGCATATCTCCAACAAGATCTCCGACCCTTCCTGAGACCGAGGCCGACACGAGACGAGACCTCGAAGGACCACACAAGACCATCGACAAGACCTTCTGAAGGACGATCCCGCCGAGGTCCCCGTCCCGGACACCAAGTTCGTCGAGATCCCGAAGACCCGAACCTGGAGATCGTCACTGACAATCAAAGCCGGAAAACCCAAGATCTTCCTCAAGGGAGGCAAGATCGTCAACGGAGAACCGAAGACCCGAAACGCCAAGTACGCCGACATGGAACCGACGAGTTCTCCGAGTCCGAGCGGCACGATCTCCTACCTGAAGATTCTCGGACGCCAAGATCGCACACACGGAACGCCGAGACCCCAAGCGCGCCGACATGGACCCCGAAGACCGAACCCGAACCCAATTGAACCCCCTGGTGAACTCCAAGATCTTCGGAACCCTAATGTGATCCCCTACCCGAGACTCCTATTTTTATAACATATAAACATCCAACTTGTCGCATGGTAAATATTCATACCCGCATACATATTGTGGTTGTTTGGGGGCACTATGCCAATTCACCTAATAATTAATATGGAGACCATATGCAGGCTATTCTAGTCTTATAATGGCTCCATTTAAATTTGTGTAGTGAACCGATGCTATGTTTTTCCATGTTAAGACAACATTTAAATTGTGGGGTAGCTAAAAAACATGAACCATCTAATTAATTGCCGGGACCCCGGTTCCGCTTAATATTACCTAGTTGCATCACATCTTTTCCATGCCATACATCATGCCCGATCTTCTGCAGTAGTATTAAATAGTGTATCCGGTGTTTTTTCTAGTGTTTTGCTTCTTCACGGATTAGGCCGTTTAGTTGATGCGAGTACCGACAAGTTCTTCGGATATGAACCATCGGCTATGTTTCCCAGGCGAGCAATCTCCCCCTTTCTACCTATTTTGCTTTTATAGTCTTTATTTCCTCCTGTTGATCTATTGCTATCCGTGTTGCGATGCTTTAGTTTCCGTGCACCATTTATACTCCTTGCAGCCCCTATATTGCCATGGACACATCCTATTGCATGTTGTTTGATAGATAGTCGGCCTTGCGAGTCGTAGTTGCTTGCTTATGTGTTGCTTCGCGTCGTTGTCGTTCCACTGTTGACGGCAAGTTGGCACATGATAAATGGTGGAGATGCTTAATGGTGGAGATGATAATGACTTTAAATACAACTTGATTAATTGCTGGGAATAAATATAACTAATGCAGAGGCATCGGTGGGCAATAGATGTTATTTGGTTCTTCCACACTCACTTGTGCCCCGTAGGACCCCGAGTACTTGATACATGTTCCTTGACTATCGCACTATCCGCATGTGGGACCATGAATCCCCTTATCCAGAGCTTGATTCATTTCTTTTTTCTTGGGGCCACAAACTAGTTTGGGGCTTTATTACTATCCTGTACTTATACCATGCTTTACTGCTTTATTTACGATTGCGCGTGGAGAGCATGTACTGTTTAGGAACCCCGTGCCACGTTTCCGCTGTATCGACAAGCCTAGTCACACTTTCGGGTTCCCAGTCGTTTATAGCCGTCGCCACACACTCTGGGTCCGTCGTGGAGCCGGCCGACTTCGTAACGGGTAGCTTATTGGGGGTGGCCCCCTGCAATATTTTATGAATCCTGTGATTGCTTTGTCATGAAAGCCTCGTTGGGTTTTGATTTGGTTTTTCCGAGGTTGATCGTGTGTGTTGCTATTTGTGCACCCCTGCAGGGTAAATCTTTTTGAAAGCCGTGTCCGCGCTTATGGATGACTTGGAGCAAAGTATGTCGATCATAGACAAGCATAACTAAAGTAGTGCTATAAATTTGACTTAATATGTGACTAGTAATCAGCTTCACTACAATGGAATGGATAATAAAAGTGCCAACAACTGGTGGAACTAGGGTGTATCGTGTCATGTTATACCTGCCTAGTAAGTATCGCAACTCCAATGGAATGAAATAAAAGTGCCAACAACTGCTGGGTTTGGGATGACTCATGCTATCTATATCTGACTAGTAAGTGCTACAACTATAATGGAATAAATAAAATTGCCAACTATGTGAGTTCCTCGGTTTGACTTCCTCGTGTGGTCTCGAGGGGGAAATACCAGGATGGCTATGTTTTGGTGTTACTATCAGGTTAGATCCGAATAGGTCTTTCTTATCCCTCTCTAATAGCCGACAGTTGAATCGAGTCTCTATAGATTGTTTAGTGCATGCTTCGCTGCCGCTTCAGCCCACCATACCTATGTAGGCGAGAGCCGCCGAATTCTAGCCTTGCCGTGTACTGGCCTCAGTACTGATGCTCCTCTTTTTCCTTTGCTCTTTGTTGGCACCCCTTTTGTTTTAGCAGGTATAAGTTCGACGTCGTTAGCAGGGTTACCCTTCCGGCTTGGCCTGCGCAGGGTGATGGACGCCGTTGGTTATTCTTCCGGGCTCTTAGCTCCATTTGCATCTTATCCGTACTCGGATGTTGTATCATTTTCAAGGTGATTTGGATCTTTGTACTCTATATATATGTATTCTGGACCCATGGAGTCGTGTTGTATATATATGTTCTGTGGGTTCCATCGTGGACTATTGTGTAATGGTATTACTTCATTTTTCCACCCGCATGCAAGTGCCTGGTGGGCATCTTTGAATCGTTTCTATGTGGGTTTGGCAGGAATCGCTAAAACTTGCATAGGGCCGATTCGAGGGTGTTACAAGCTCCCACTCCCATGGCAACAAAGACTCATCTTGAACTAAACCCAAGTGGTAAAGATGTGGATCAAAAGGTATGCCGGTCCATGATTGGTTCCTTGCTTTACCTTTATGCATCTAGACCCGATATTGTGTTGAGTGTAGGAGTATGTGCAAGATATCAAGCGGCTCCTAAAGAAAGCCATTTGATGGAGGTCAAGAGAATCTTTCGATATTTGGTTCATACCCCAAATTATGGTATTTGGGATCCCAGGGGCTCAACATTATCTCTTTGTGGTTACTCGGATTCGGATTGGGCTGGTGATAAGGATGATAGAAAATCAACCTCCAGGGCTTGTCAATTCCTTGGGAGGTCCTTGGTGTGTTGGTCTTCTAAGAAAAAAAATTGTACATCCCTCTCCACCGCCGAAGCCGAGTATGTGGCAGTTGCTAGTGCTTGTACTCAATTGCTATGTATGAGTCAAACTTTAAAGGAATACAGTGTCCATTGTGACAAAGTGCCTCTTCTATGTGATAATGAAAGTGCTATCAAGATTGCCTATAACCTAGTGGATCATACGAGGACAAAGCATATAGAGATTCTTCATCACTTCATTAGAGATCATGTTGCTCGAGGTGATATTGAGCTATCCTATGTGTCAACCAAAGACCAACTTACCGACATTTTCACGAAGCCACTTGATGAAGCAAGGTTTTGTTATTTGAGGAATGAACTAAATATCGTTGATTCAAGGAGCTTGACTTGATCAACTTGCATACTCACCTATGTCTTGACTCTTATTTGGTTTAGGTGCAGGCATGTAGATAGAGGGAGTGAGGTCCTAATACATTGGACTATCCCTCCCCCATAATGCCAACATTAAGAAAATCAGTTCTCTTAATATCATTTTAGTAATATGTGAGCTTCATTGATGAGTAGTGGCAATGAACCCAAGGATAATTCTTTGCGGTGTTATGCCACAAACTCTTACATGGTGGCCTCGACCACCGCCCTCTTCATATTTGAAGAGTCGGTTCTTGACTTGTTTGGTTTGGATCTTAATTTGTCATCTTCTAGACTATCTATGGTTTCTTGGTTCTCCACAGTACATATTCTGAATCCCAGGCCTATACTCATCCCTAAACATGCTCCTCTTACCACACGTTTGTCCACCACTTGAATCTGGGTTTTCTGGTTGTGGGGGCCGGACTATCCGCACTTAACCGACCGAAGTGTCCGGCCAAGCCGGACACTCCGCTCGATTCAGACCGGACACTCCGGTCGGGCCGGACACTACGGTGAAATTCACCCGGACACTCCAGCCCCAGCGGTTTCGAACCTGTAAAAGGGGTCAGGGAGAAGTGCACGGTTTAGTCCTCCTTCTTCTCCCCGACTCCCTGATGGCCCAAAATATATCCAGCTCGTTGGGGAACCCCAAGAGGAAGGTATGATGAGCACAGCAGCAAGTTTTCCCTCGATACGAAACCAAGATTATCAATCCAGTAGGAGCAAGGAAACACCCCAAAGGTGTAGCTAGCTGAACATTGGCAGGGGGCACTACCGGTGCCAAGAAGAACGTGGAGACTGCACAAGACAACCACGTAACTCATCCCCAACTTGCGATGAGGTTGTCAATCTCACCAGTTTTGCTGAAAACAAGGGATTAAACGTATCGAATGGAAGGAGGTAATAGTTTGCAGAAAGTAAACACAAAGCAGTAAACAGTTTATAGATTGTATGTAAAAGAAAGGATCGGGATCCATAGTTCACTAGAGGTGGCTCTCCTTAAGATAAATAACATGCTGGGTGAACAAATTACAGCGGGACAATTGACAAACATCGAGAAAGCAATACATGCATATACTAATCATCTTGACTCCTTTTTGCGGGGATAATCATCTTGACTCCTTTGGAACTTGATTGGGCATTACAACATTATACATAGACCGCCATCCAACTGCATCTATGACTAATAATCCACCTTCAGGTTATCATCTAAACCCCCTCCAGTATTAAGTTGCAAGCAACATATTATTGCTTTACGAATTGCGTGTAATGTAAACAATATGATTGTTCTATGAACAAAGGATTGTTGTTTTCTCCCTAGTAGCAACAACACATCTAGTACCTTAGAGATAGCTACTAACAACGGAAAGCATGCAAGATCACAAATAACAAAGACATGATAGAATCAATAATCAATCTGAAATAGCATCTCAATATCCATCGGATCCCCGCAAACACAACATGCAGAATTACAAATAGATGATCTTGATCATGAACGGAGCTCACAAGATCTAGACATGAAAGCACAAAGGAGGAGAACCAGCCATCTAGCTACTACATGGATCCGTAGTCCAAGGATGAACTACTCACGCATCACACCGGAGGCTTGCATGGTGATGAAGAAGGCCTCCAGGGTGAATTCCCCTCTCCGGCAGGGTGCTGAGAAGATCTTTAGATCCCTCCAGATCTAGGGATGGAGATGATGGCGGCTACAAATTCTTTCGTGGATTTTTGATTGGGTACTTAGGGTTTTCATCCCGAGGGCAATATATAGGCGGAAGGAGAGGCCGAGGGGGTGCCGGGAGCGGCCACACCACCCCTTGGCACGGGCCAGCCTAGCCAGCCAGTGGTGTGGTGGCCCCCTGGCCCTTCTCCGTCTCAGATTCTGGCACTTGATCCCGTCCGAAAAAATAGGCACTTTGGCTTTTGTCCCTCAATTCCGAGAATATTCATTTCGACTTTCCGAACCAAAAACAGCAGAAAATGTGTGGCACTGTGGCTCTTGTTAATAGGTTAGTCCAAGAAATCATAAGAAAAGTACTCCAAAGTTGGAACAAAACACAAGAAAGTGGATAAAACCAAGCATGGAACATCAAAAATTATAGATACATTTGCAATGTATCACCCGCCAAGATCAAAGATGTCGAAGAATGGGAAGCCCCAACCACTCAAACCGAAGTCCGTGCATTTCTCGGATTAACGGGATACTACCACAAGTTCGTAGAAGGATTCTCGAGCATCGCCACACCCATGACCCAATTGCTGAAGAAGGACAAGAAGTTTGAATGGACTGATAAATGTGAAGCCAGTTTCCAGGAGTTGAAGAAGAGATTGATATCAGCCCCAATATTGGTCATGCCAGACATCAAGAAGCCGTTTGATGTGTATTGTGATGCATCCAAAATTGGTCTAGGAGGTGTACTGATGCAAGAAGGCAAAGTCATCACGTATCTGTCTCGACAACTGAAGCAGCATGAGCAGAACTATCCGACCCATGATCTTGAGTTAGCAGCCGTAGTGCTGGCATTGAAGACATGGCGTCATTATCTGATGGGTAATCGCTGTGAGATTTACTCAGATCACAAGAGCTTAAAGTATATTTTCACTCAGAAGGAGCTGAATATGAGGCAAAGGAGATGGATAGAGTGTTCTGGCACTTGATCCCTTCTGGAAAAAATAGGCACTTTGGCTTTTGTCCCGTCCAATTCCGAGAATATTCATTTTCTAACTTTCCTGGAACCAAAAATAGCAGAAAACAGGCAGCTAGAACTGTGGCTCTTGTTAATAGGTTAGTCCAAGAAATCATATGAAAAGTACTCCAAAGTGTGGACAAAACACAAGAAAGTGGATAAAACCAAGCATGGAACATCAAAACTTATAGATACATTTGCAATGTATCACTCCCTCCTCTCTACTCCCTACTGCCCCCGACTAGGAACTCCACTCGGAGGGCTCCTCCACCCCCGGATCCGGCTGTTGCCACCGGCCATTACCTTCCCTTTGCCGCTGGGACCCGTTCCCCTCTGGTGAAGGCCTCCATGGATGTTGGTATTATGTCTCCCCCTTTCTCCATATCTAGGGTTTCCTCTAGATGCAATTTTGGAGGCAATGACCGATCTAGATCCATGGATACATCATACTGCATGCAAGTCTCGTCCTTGTAGTAGTTCTAGCAATCCCGATCTTCTCCGGTTGAACACTCTTGAAATGCCCGAAAAATCACCAAGTCTCCATCCGGACTGTCCGGCGTGTATAGGGCGGACACTCCGGTCCAGCTAGCCTGTACGCACTGGACTGTCCGGGTCAGGCGGAGTCTCCGGATTGATTTTGCCGGAAAGTCCGGGCGTTTTCAACCAGTACTGATCCGGCATTACTTTAGCTATTGCTTTGTGCCTACATCTCCTAGACAAATGTGCTTACCCATATCCTATCCCTCTACTCTGATTTCACAGGTAGCTCCTGTCCTCGTCGCTCTAGGGCTGCTCGGAAAGCCCGTCCTCGCAGGTTCTATGATGCAGAGAATGAGGTTCATGTTGATCCTTCCATGGTCATACAGGCTGCTCGTGACCGTGCTGCATCTAAGCAAGAGAAGGTCAGAAAACTAAAAAGGGATGAAGCCAAGCGCATGAAGTTTGAGGCATTGACCACATTGGCCGAATTGGGCACCGAGGAGTTTGTGGAGATGAGAGTACATCAGTTCTACTCTCTACAACGCACCTTGGAGGATGATCGCTTCTGGAGAAATGAACAGGCCCTACTCTTTTCTGAGGTATTTTGTGCTTTCAGGACTCCTGTGTGGTTGGATATTCCGAAGCTCCAAGCTCACAGGTACTTTGAGGATGCTCTCTGGGTGACTAAGAAGATGGTGCTGCACACCATCTTTCAAGCAAGAGAAGACTACAATATTGAGTTGGTCCAGCAGTCTATGCCACAGTGGTCTTTGGGGACACTACTGATATTCCCCTTGAGTGGATCTCTAGCACTACTAGGTGTTGTTCCAGCATGGCTCAGTTTGCACACATCCTTGGAGTGCCTTTCAACCCCGATGCTCCCAGTGGTCACCGGATGCATGTACATGGTCAGGCATATGACAAGAAGCTATTGGCCCCAATCTACTCTCAGAATGGTGTGGTTGGCCAAACCACCAACATCAAGCTCATCTACAACATTCTGCTTCGCATGTTTCGCCACACTCTCACTCCCAAGGCGGTCAACAAGGATGAGATGAGAGGTTTAGAAATCAATCTTATGGCCCATGCCCACTCAGTGTATGCTCATAGTCCAGACCATCCAGGTGGTGCCATAGATGTCATGGATTTCATCTATCAGGACATGTACAAGTGCATCACTGACAAGAAGTGTTATCTGTTTTCTCCCTATGTGATGAGGCTCATTGCTGCTCAGGCTCCAGTCACTCCACTCCTCTACACTGACCTTGTTGCACACCTTCCTGCCAAGCTATAGAGGAAGGCTTCCCCCACCACCAAGGCACCTCGTGGATACCCCTCTACTCAGGACATATTTTAGGATGATGAGATGGATGTTACGCTTCTGACAGTGATGACAGGTCTGAGGAGGTACCCGAGGCTGTGACCCGTGGCCCTCGCATGAAGCATGCTAGCAATACATATCGCTTCACCTCCTCCCAGGAGGAAGTACACAAGAAGGTGAAGAAGGCCTCCTGGTGGAAGAAGCTTCTCCTATGCCAGAACATCGATATTCGCCATGGACAATATGATGCCCACAAGGCGATCATGAATGTCATGAAGTAACTCAAGCGGATCAACCATCCCATGGATGTTGATCCTACTCAGCAGCAGGCATCATATGGCACTCTTTCCTATGGTCACTGGAGTCAGGGACGTGTGGACTGGTCCATGTTTGAGGACATGTCTTCTTCTTCTCGCCCTCACAGCCAGAGATCTACTCAGGAGGATCAGGATGATCAGGATGGCGATGAGGATGAGGAAGAGGAAGAGGATGAGGAGGAGGAGGACGACGACTACCGTGGCTAGAGTTGTCTTTGGGACGCTTTGGTTGTGCTCTTTTCCTTTTTTGGCGTCTCGATACCAAAGGGGAGAAGTAGCCCCTTTATTAGGTTGCTACCAGGGATTTGCATGGATACACGAGCTTCACCTTATTTCGATTTGCCTCTTTGAAGATTCATGTCTTTATCCTACTTGTTTGAGTACTATGTTGTGTTGAACTCCGTTATGTGTGTTGTGACATGCTTACGCGGTTATGTTATGCCTAGCTTATTGATCTAGTTGTTATTATATCATGTCATAACTTGTTAGCTACTAAATCTAGTGAGTATGTGATCCTAGGGTGTGTGATCTTGTATTCAAATGCAAAGCTAAAATTGGTCACACATCTAGGGGGAGCCTTACTATAATTTGTATATCTCCTATTATGAAAATTATTAACTATCCTATTTGCAAATCCTTGGGTTGTCATCAAACACCAAAAAGGGGAGATTGAAAGGGCATTTATACCCTTCCTATTATTTTTGATGTTTGTTGACAACACTTGGATAGGTTTAATCCATTGTTAAATGTTTCAGGAGATATCAGCTACTCTAGTGTATTATGCACTAAAGGAATAAGTCTTCCCAAGATCATGAACATGCAGGAACAAAGTCCTGCCGATCGTCCGCCGATTCAAGATTAGAGTGTCCGCCCGGCCGGACCGTTTCGGATCATTCTCGGACCGTCTGCCCTAGGGAGTGGTCAACTTGCTCGGACATTCTGTATTCCATATCGGACACTACCCGGACATAATCCAGACTCTGGCCAGAAACTTTGCCAGGCCGGAGTGTCCGGTTAGTTTCAGCCGGAATGTCCGGGGTAAGTGGCTCCCAACGGCTCTAATTCCAGGGGGGCTATATAAATGCCCCTTCTTCTACCTTGGGAGCTGCTCGTCCACCTCAAAAACTCCAGCACCATTTGAGCCACCAAATCCACAAGATATCTTCACTCAATCATCCAAAGTCGTTGATCTTTGGAGAATCGAAGGAGGAGGCCTTGATCTATAGCTTCACCAAGAGAGATCTTCATTTGCCCCTCATTCACTTGAGGGCCCCTTGCTCTAGTGTTTCATTGGAAACCCTAGCTTGTGATTTGGTTCTTACTAGCTTGTCTTTGATTGTTTGATCGCTTGTTTGTATTTGGGAGCCTCCACTTAGGTTGTGGATGTGTGCCTCGAACTTGTTGTAAAGGTGTCTTCTTCCACCTCGAAGGTTGCCGTATAGTGGAAGAGGTGAATCGAACCCGTTGGGGTGAGGTTCATCGGAAAACAAGGGAGGCCTCTCGTGGCATTGGTGGTTTGAAACCACCCCTCTCCAAATGTAGACGTACTTCCCCTCAAAAGGAAGGAACTACGGGAAATAAATCCTTGTGTCTTCGCGTGCTCCACTTTGGTTACTTCTATCCTTTACCGCACTTTACTTATCAAGTTCTTGCTTAGTATATGTGCTAGATTGATATATAGGTAAATTTACCATAGTTGCATAATCTAGAGAATTTACCTTTAGTGTCAAACCCTAAATTGAAAATGAGTAAAATTTGAAGTAGCACCTATTCAACCCCCCTCTAGGTGCCTATACGATCCTTTCAATGGTGAGCTCTTCTCCTCGGGCACAATTCGCCTCGACCTTGCTGGCGGCATCGGCGTCCCCCGCAACCCAGTAGGTGAAGAGGGCGGGGGTGAGGCGGGATGCTGGTAGAGGTCATGCGGCGGGCGGCGGAGAACACGTACCGGAGCATAGGCTAGGATTTTGTGGTGGGCGCCAGTCCATGGCCATGATTGGGGAGACATGAGAGAAAACGAAGGACTAAGTCTATGCCTGGGAAAATATTAGGTGGGATGAGCGGTTGTGTGTGGGCCCACCGTGGGACGCGTGTCGATAGATGGAGGCGGAGGTTGCGAGCCTTCGGCTGTTCCGTAGCATTATCCTTCACGAAAGGAGATATAGTATTGAGCAAGCTTGCAAGAGGCCTAGGATAAACGTTGTTCTGCACCCAAGCCAATGGATGAGGCAAAGCTTTTGCCTCCACATTACAAAAAAAAGTTGGTTTCTTTTACTAATTGCATCAGCGGTCTAGCAAGCGGGGGTTGGGCTGGGACTATCGGCAACGGATGCCATGTTAGACTGGTCGCATCTGGCCCAATTGTCAACCACTGGGCAGGCTGGTCAAAATGATTTGGCCCCACACTGCGCTGATTCCGTGTTGTCCACATGCTGCACGACGGGTTCAGACTCCAACGCCCAGGCGGCGACGTGCTCGTCTCCCAACAAGCCGGACTTAATGGTGCGATGCCTATTTAGCCTACTACTTCTCCCATTTAAAAGGGAAACGCCCCCATGACTTTCACCAGTGCACTTCCTCTCCTTCTCCTCCCCGTCATTCCCCTCCGCCAAGTTACTTGATGAGTTCACCATGAGGCGTAATGACCACGAGGCTGGCGGCAGCAGGAGCAGCTGCAGCAGCAACCAAGCCACTAGGTCAACCAACCTCACTCTCGATGAGGCGACCGTGCTGCGCGAGAACAACTTACTTCTTCCGCTGGATTGGTGGTTGTCTAGCGGTTGTAACATCTCCAATGACGGTCGTCCATCACACCGCTCCCACGAGGCTAGGACCTGGCAGAGGTCATCAAGTACCTCTAGTCGCTGCTTCTGCCGGCCGCACAGGCCGGCCCGACTTAGAACAATGTCGGGCTATGGGCGGCGCTCCTCCACCAGGAGCGTGACGATGCGTTGGCGTGCTAGACCGTCCCCTTTGGCAACCCTCCGCCACCACCGGCGCAGTGGTGCTGCCTCGATCGCCTCTTCCATCGCCCGTCCAGCACCAGCTGGTCCAACACCAATAGCGCTTGACATACCCCTGGGAGCGCCATAGTGGATCAACCTCGCCTCAAATGGCGAAGACGAGTAGGATGCAGCGGCGCAAACCCTAGGCTTGCCGCCACCGGTATTTGTTTTTATTAAGTTTACTTTGTATTAGGTCAAATTTCATTCAGACCGTGTAAATGTCAATAAATTTGGATGAAATTTCGTTATGTTTCAAAAAAAAACTAATCACGATAATTGGGGGCGCCTGTGGTGATGCTTTAGCGAGTCCAGGCCTTGGATATCATTGAAAGTGAAACTAATAACAACACAAGTTTTTAGTTCTAGATTTACAACCAACTCCATCCATATTCTCCTTACAGCCTAACCGAAGCCAAAAAAAAAGCAGCGATAATTTCGAAACACTTGCAGATATCTAAATCTTAGAAAATATAGCATGCTAAAGAAATAACATCATTGTTTTTTACGCCCATCTAGGCCAGTGGAAAACAACACTTTTCTTCAAGTGCATCAGATGTCGTGCTACCGCGGGCTAGCCGCCCCACGCTCGTCTGTTTTGGATGCATAGGACTTTGCTTCCGCTTTGTGAGTCTATAGTCTACTCTCTCTGTTTTTTTTTTAAACACAATACAAACGCAGATGCTCACAATGCGTACATACACTCACCCCTATAAACACACGCACGTACACCCTACCCCTATGAGCACCTCCGAGAGACTGAGCCGGCGGGTCTTGAAATTGACGAAGCCACAGGCATCTCGCTATCGACGGGAACGTCGCCTCCCACTGAAAGAATATTCCACCTTTATGAGACACCACAGTGTCAAACCTGGGGTTTGAACTTTAGTGGGCTGGGGGTACCACTGCCCTCCTAACCATCCAACCACGGGTTGGTTCTCTACTCTCTCTGTTTCTATTAATTAAGCACACACACTTTCTAAGATTTAACTTCGACCAACAATATGGATGGCTATTTTGTTACACGGAATGGTAGTAGCTACTTGGCTCGTACGTGCTACGTGTTCTTTGTTTGTTGATTCACTCTTCCAAATTAGGTGGTTGAGTTTGGTTTGGTCATTGGTTGCATGCGTTCACTTCATGTTAGTAATTCTCGTGTGCGAAATTAGTAGAACTTGGTAAGACATCCATCCTTAATTACTACTTCCTCTATTCTAAAATATAAAATGTTTTAGCTTTTCTAATATGAATGTATCCACACCTTTTGTAGTGTGTAGGTTCACTCCGAATCTACACACTAAAAAAAAGTCTAGAATGATATATTCGTTTCGCAAAAGTTAAAACATCTTATATTATGCAAACGGAGAGAGTATATGCTACTCCTTCGCCGTCCTTGAATATATATTAAATAGAGCCTATTTTTCCATGCATCCCCGGTTATATTAAGTAGACTGTAAAGTAGATGCTAGTCAATTTATGGTGGTTCTCATACTGGCATATATCCACGTACTGATCAGTGATCAGTAGGGTGTTGTTTTCACTATCTATACAGCATACGAAGGTTAATAGAGACAGATCAACATTACAATATTCACGTAGTGGACTCGTGTCCGAATCTGTCCAAGCCATCACGCGCATCATTGTTTCACAGCAGATTGTAACCAATGCATGCATCTGCAGTACTTTTCAAATTGCATGCTGCCATTCACATTGTATACGACCCTACTTATTAAATAAATAAATGGGATGTAAGATAGTCCTGGCTATGATCCACACAACGTGTAAAAGGGGTGATGGTTAAGTTTAGTTTGGTCGTAGGCTATAATCAGTCCATATGATTTTTTGTTGAAAATGGTCACATGCATCACAAACAGATTATTGCAGGGACAGACCTAGAAATGAGTTATGCCCTGGGCTAGTCCTTTAGCCTGCTTTGAGTTGTTCGGTTATGGGATCCACTCTCATTTTTAAGATGTATTTTGTTGTTATTTATGCCTAAGTACAGGGCTGGCGCCCTCGTTCCCCTACGTGCAGTTCCATGCCCTAGGTTACTGGAGAAAATATCACGTGCACCTGATTATGTAGTGCAACCTCTGGACCTAAAGTTCACAAGTACGCCTAAAATCTTAATACTCCCTCCGTCTCAAGTAGATGTCGCAGGTTTGTTAAAATTTGTACAAATTTTTATACTAACTATATAGATTCATCTAAATTTTGAAAAACCTGCGATATCTATTTTAAGATGGAAGGAGTATATTTTTCTACAAGGTGGCCATAACATGTATTTTTTATAAAAATAATATTAACATAAAAAAGAAACACACGAGGATTCTACACCAGCACGATATAAAGAGTTAAAACACAATATGCATGCATCTATTATATCATGAAATTAAGTATCGACTAAACTATAGCTTGAGGACAAAAAATAACAACCACACTGGCTAGGGTGGAACTACACCAAGGGCAACAAGGGCTACTTAGGCGGTTAGGCCCAATAACCACCAAAACACATCTTCAAAATAGAGAGAAAAGTCCCACAAAAGAACAACTCAAAGCAGGCTCGGAAGGACTAGCCCGGGGCATGGCACATTTTTGGGGTTGGTCCCTGCTTTTGGCAATACCGATGAATCCGGTCTGAATTAGGTACTCCTTCTGATCCATATTAATTATCGTTGAATCGGATATATCTAGGCATTAAGTGTTAGATACATCCAACTAAGCGGCAATTAATACGGATCGGAGGGAGAGCATTAGGGCTTCTTTTTGTTTCTCTAGACGTTGGCCGACATGGAAGTTTCTTGGCACGGTAAGTATGTGTTATGTTTCACCTCACATTTATTGCTTTTATACACCACCAAATACTTTGTTTTTATGAGAAAAATGCACTTTTTATGGTAAAAAATCACTCTTATTTTTTAGGGGAAAATTGCACTTACTTTTTTTAGAACATAAATTACACTTACTTTTTATTTGAGAATCATCCACCCACTATTTACTCATATTGTGGGGAATACAAATGTCCTCGGGCGGATTAACAAGCCATATATCGTCCGAATGAGAAGAGGAAAATAAGCGAGCCTGGTCATGAGGCTGTTTGTTAGAAAGGCGATTTTAACGCACAAAGGTGACCTTTGTAAAATTTGTTAGAGTATTAGGTATACACGGTTGTTATAGTAGTTTAGACAGAGTTAGGATCTATTTACCCTTAATCTCCTGAAGAACTTGGCTGAATTTGCCACACGAGATGAGTCAAAAGTCAAAAAACCCTCTGAAACACACGGAGCTTTGAGGGATCGCCCAAATTTCGTGCGTAAATCTGTGACCTTAGAGCATATCTAACCCATCCCCTTTCCTTTAGAGGAGAAAAAGGATCCCAAAAACTTAGATGACTATATTTACTCCTCTAAACTTCGATCGCCAGATTCGATCCCCAAAAACTTAGGAGTAAAAAATTTTCATCACAATTTTCAAATCTGCACACCACATGTCAAGTATCCATATTATAAACATGCATAAATATTATCCAAAATACATTAAATCGATCATGTTAGATCCAAAAGTGAGGCTTTCACCATCTCGGCCACCTCTTCCACCATCTCGGCAACCTCAAAGAGCACCTCGGCCACCATCACCACCATCACCATCACCACCACCACCACTGCACCTAGCTCTCGGGCCAAGATCCTCACACGAGCTAAAGTTGAGGTCATCGAGGCCTTGGTGGTGACGATAATAAAGTTGGGACATGAACTCGGCGACGCTCACCTCGGTGGCACTCGGAGTCGGACCGGGTATTTCATCGATCACCTCGCGGGCGCCTTGTTAAGGTGCGACGGCGTAACCTTGGAGGTTGGCTTGGGCTTGCCCTTCATCGCAGTGGTCGCCGGCTTGGGTGTGGAGGCCGCATCGGCCTTCCTCTTATTCTTCTCCTCCACCGCTTGCGAATGGGCTATCATAGCCTCCGTCGGCTTCCACGCCTGTGGCCCGCTCAACACCGACGGAAGGGGCGGCTAGCCCAGCTTCCCCGCCGTCTCTGTGGCCTTGGACGTCATCTTGGCGGCCGCTACCGTCAACCGCGCCACACCGGTGGTTCCCAACCGTTTCCGCAGCATCGGAGTTGTCGCGGGGGTCGATTTCGGTGGGGTCGTGTTGGCGGGAAAGTCCGGCAGGGCTGTGGAAGCGAGCTCCCGGTGACATTCTGTCTGGGGAAGGGGAGAATCCCGGTGCCAGCGATGACTTCTGGCGATTTTGGGCGGGAGGGGTCGGAGACGAGGTGGGAGAGGGAATTTTAGAAGTCGATTTGGTGTCCGAGAAAATTTGGGAGAGGGTGAGATTATAGGAGCCGGTATCGCATATTTTCTCCTCTAACCATTTTTCCAGCTTCGGTTAGAGCCGTCTTCGACGGTTAGAGGAGCAAATAAAGGGATCAGACCACCACCGAAAGGAGATAGGTTAGAGATGCTCTTAGTTCGTCAGCTCCAAGTAACAACATCACAAACGACAAAACCGATCCATCATCTATAACTATAACCTCCGGTTCCACGAAGAGAGCATGCATGTTTGTGGTGATAATTAAAGGGGCGCGTAGGCGTAGCCCTCCCTGACCGGCCGGCCGAACGACAGGCAGCAGGGCATCACAGTATTTGTCTCGCGTTGTTCCACACGCTGCCCTGCTGTCCCATGCGGTGATCTGGCCACCGGATCGATCCGACGATCGCCAAGGTTTTCTATGCTCGCCACCTCGACCGCTCTAGAGGTTTACTTTCAAGCTTTGAGACGTCACTGGTAGGAAAAGGGCCTCTAGTCTTGATTTCTTAACGACTACGAAATTGGGACTAAAACTCATGCTCTTCAGTTATGATTGTTTATAAACCGAGACTAAATGCCTCCACGTGGCTATGGTCGATTACCAATCGGACTAAGGTCCTCCAGCCCAGCGCTCGACCGTAGAAATATGGAGGCATTTAGTCCCGGACTGGAATAAATGTCCCTTTATTTTGTGTTTCCGTTCAATTCTTTTTCATTTTGTGTTTTTCTTTTCATTTCGTGTTTTTCATTCAATTATTTTTCATTTCAAAAAAGTTTACGTATACATAATCTATGCTAACAATACTATGCACGTTGATGTATATATAATATAATTTTTATTTTAGGAGCATACATATATATACAATTTGATATATTATCTACTTAATTACATAGAGACCTTAGCGGCAATGGTATTCTCCAGTTGCAGATATGACCTCCGTGAGCAAAAATCCCGCCAATTTTTTTCTGAATTGCTCGTAGGCGACTCTTTGGTAGGAGATGCTCCCGCATCTCTTCGATCTTTAAGAAAGGAGTTCAATATGGATTTATGAGTTGTGTGTGTATATATATCAAATTATTATAAAACAATATAAATAAAACTCAAGACAACTGATGGTAATAAAATAAAATTGTGAATAGTGTTTACGTACTTGAATTATCTTAGATCTTTGCGCCGCTCACCGGTCGTCATGTGAATGAACTTGCAAACGCAGTATGTAAATAAATTAGTCCCTTGTTCATGTCTCGAGTACTTTACGAAAATATAATTCAATCAAATAATAATCAAGCATGATACTGGTATTGAAACTAGAACTAAAGAGATGCACGAATCTAGCTAGTATAACTTACCGGGATCCCTCAAAAATGCAGCTTCTCTTCCCATTCCCACAACATCCTTGATGAACCGTTTTCAAAACCTACGAGGTAAAGAAAATTAATAAAGGATTTATTAATTACTTGATATTAGCTAATGATTGAAATTACCTCTGGATCATTAAAATTAGGCTATTGTATTTCCCAGGGATTTATTTAATGAATCCATGATATCAACTTTTACAGCGTCAAATTCGATGATTAGCAGAATCCAGTGAAAGTTGTGCATGTTTATACGCAGGAGCATGCATAACTCATAATTACACTTAACATCGAGTAAGTAAAATAAAATGTGCACAAAACAGTAACACTCAGTTGAAGTTGCAACGAAAATAGTATTTCTGTTCTAAAATTTTGATTCTTTAAAAAACTTAGCAAGTTAGCCTCTGAGATATTTTGAGATCAAAATTATGAATATGGTTATGTGTGTACTTCTACTCCAAGAAGCTCCGGCAGAAACTGAGAGTTTAACTCTTGCGTGATTGTACCAGCTTGATGAGATGATAACTTTCGATAAAGCTTTCGTAGATAAACTACGAAGGCATCCACTAGAGAAAATAGAGTTGTCCCTTTAATTGCTCTTTGGAGGTAAAATAATCGAAGACAAAATGGAATACTGGTGGGCTTTCTAGGAAGCAATATAGTGGAGATACATTCCAGAAGCTGCCAAAGCGGGAGCTACTTTTTTGCGAAATTCCACCGATCTACTCCCTCCGTCTCGAAATAAGTAACGTGGGTTTGTCTAGATTCGGATGTATCTAGACATGTTTTAGTATATAGGTACATGCGAATCTAGACAAACTACTTCACATATTTTGGGACGGAGGGAGTATTAATAATCATCAACAACAGCATAAGGAGTCCTATAAGAAATGAAAATTTCAAGTAGGTTATTGGACCACCTAGCGATGACTACAAACACTATCACAAGCCGAAGGCGTAGCACCGTCCTTACCCCTCCATCACCGGAGCCAGGCAAACATTGTCGTAGTAGAGCTTGTTGTAGTAGACAAACGGGAAGTCGCCGTGCTAAGACCCCAAAGGACCAGAGCACCAGAGCAACAACCATCGCCAAGATGACAAATGTAGATCGGAAGAGACTGACCTAAATTCACACCAACGAATACGAAAAATGACCGGATTCCAAGAGATTCACCGGACACACAACTCCACGCGTCTTCCATCGATGCTAGACGTATCAACGGAGCAAGGATAGGAAGAGGAGGACCTTATTCTGACTTTAAGATGTAACCGTCGTCTCAACATACTGAAGAAGACACTAAAAACAGTCTAAACAAAACACGAAGACCTCCTGCCGACGAGAGACCGTGGTCCGCCATGCCTCCAAGACCCTAAGACCGTCAGGAACGGAACAGACCGGTGGCGTCACCGACAGAGGAAAGGAACCATAGATGGGTTTTAGCGCCGTCTTGGAGGGCCTCTCTCTCAGACTCTCCCGTACCGGTTCGGTCTATTGTTTGAGTTGCAGACTGCTACTGATAGTTCATACCACGGGCAAATGATGGAGCCATTGTTAAAATGTTGTGGTTGTACAATGAACTGTACTGCCTTCGTTTTAAAATGATTTGTGAAAGAAGTGTATCTAGACCCATTTTAGTGTGTATGTTCATGTGAATTTAGAATGAACTTACACACTAAAAAGAGAATAGATATACTCCTTTCACAATGCTAAAACATCTTATATTTTAAAACGGAGGGAGTATAAAATAGTACTTGTAGCAAATGGACACGAAACATTGTTATCATTTTTGCTTGGGAACTGGCAGCTTTCATATTTAAAACGGAGGTCGTGGCTTCTTTGATCAAGAGATAACGACAGTCCATATACTCCTTCAGAATGTACTGTATTATTTTAAGCACGCGCCTTTTCTCCTTCAGAATGTGACTTGTTGTGAAAGTGATAATAAATGCACCTGTCAAGGACACAACGCCATCGGCCCATAATCCTATCATATCTTTGGAGAATCTGGACAAAGAATTTGGTAGTAGGCAAAATTTGGGAAGTAACACGACTGTCAGTAGGTCCTTTCAAAGGCATTATCAGTAAACGATTGTACTGTCGGCTGCCTTAGTTCTCTTCTCTGCTCTGCGAGCGACGAGATTAGTCGACTAATTAGGCGATGTTTCTTTTGATGTCGTATAGTGAAGTCAAGAAGTTACTTCTCCTTTAATAAGACCTTTGCAAGTCATCATTCATAAACATGCTACATGACTGGTTGGCCATTCTGAACACAAAAGGTTCTAGCCTTTTAGAGCTGTTAACCATGTTCTTACTTTTTGTGTGGAAAAGCAAGATCAGGGATATGTTTGTTGATGACTAATATTACAACGACTAACATCAGGTGCCACCAAAGTAAAGCAAACAAAATGACGACCACAACAGTATCAAACATCCACGAGAAACTGAGTCTATACTGACATATGTACCATGAGACTAACAAATTGTGCCACACCACAATTCTGATCATTATGAAAGAACCCAATAGATAGCTAAATAACCAAGCAAGAACTGAAGTTAAGCATTTGGGCAACATTACAATACCGTAAACACTCCTTGTTTCTACTAACAAAATACATACACATGGCTATATACTTATTGCAGAGCTTGCCGAAACAAACAACATGCTAAGACAAACTCCCTCACAAAAGACCAAAACAAGGAGTTGATTAAGCATTATTGAATACTAGTAATAGCATGGTTCAGTTAGCCAGTGGATCTCAGTTATATGCTCGTGGACTATTCTGAAAGGATTCGATACACTGCTGGATTCTCCCTTCTGCCTCTCACCAATTAATTAGAAGAAATAAGACAAGGATAACAATGTGGTCCAGCAAGCAGCTATTGAAGTATTGACATGAGTTCTTAGGGACTTCAGTGTTTACTACTTCCATAGCAGATCAACTGCAACAATAACAACGGTTCGCTGTTTGGTATCACTTGCCACGCAACATGGCGGCACCGTGTTTATTGGCCAGCCGCCACACACTTGGACAGTAGTTCCACCGTTCGGTAATCAGCATCGATGACGATCGGTACTCTATTTCTAACTGCATGCATGCTAAGGCAGCCGACTGAGCCATGCTTATAGTATTAGTCGACTAATGATGCATATCGACCTTCTATTGCCGGATTGTAGCAGTATCTTAGTGTTATGGATGGTTGTTTGTGCGTAGTTCCTCTTTATCTATTTTGTCCACAAGGTACGGCAAACAAAATGGTCATGGCACCGATAGCAAACATCCACAAGGAACTGAGTCTACGAGGAAATAATATTGTTTTTTTCGCTATTCAAAAATAATATGGTTTACAATGGTAATAATTTATTATCCTTTAATGCGGGTTATTTATCCGTATGCTCATTGGATCCGTTCCTGGTTGTCTCGAGTAGTAGATCCTCATGTGCATCCATGAAATATGACAAAAAATATCTTCGTATATACTGAGGCAAACGTTGGTGGGAGCTCCCCCGCAGAACACCTACACAAAAAGTTGGTTAAGCATTATGCAAAATGAAACACCTACACAAAAAGTGGGTTAAGCATTATGCAAAATAGTACTCATTCCGATCAATAATAACTGTCGCTGATTTTATCGGAGCGAGTTATATGGTTCGGTTAGCCGGAGATCTCAGTTATATGTTGGTGGACTATTCCAAGCAAATTCGATACACCATAGGATTCTCCGATCTGCCTCTCACCAATTAATTATCAGAACTAAATACAGGGAAAACAATGTGGTCCAGCGAGTAGCTAGCTATGGAAGTATTGACATGAGTTCTTATGGACTTCTAGGGTTTATTACTACTATGGCAGATCAACTGCAGCAATAACAACGGTTCTCCGTTTGGTACCACTCGCCACGCAACATGGCGGCACCGTGTTCATTGGCCAGCCGCCACACACTCGGACAGTAGTTCCCTGGCTTCGCGTCAGCATCGGTCTGTATTCTATTTCTAACTGCATGCATGCTCATGCAGCCGGCTGACTAATCATGCAGATGAACCTTCTTATAATCCTTACCGTGCCGTGTAGGAGCGTTATCATATAGTGTTATGGACGGTCGTTAGTACGTAGTTCCTGTTCATTTTATTTTGTCCAGTAATTAGAAAATGTATTCCGCTGGTAGCGGTGAACTATAGAATGCTCACCGTCACAATCATCTCCAATCTACTACCAAATCGAAAACTGAACGACCTAAGCTGGTCGAGCTAGTCAAGGACAGAAGTCTCCTCTGAACTTCCTCTTTGAGCAATATACAGCTGTTAGTACCTACATACTACTCCCTAGATCTGTCTAGAGATAAGTGACTTAAATTTGTCTAAATTCATATATATCTAGACACGTTATAGTGTGTATGTACATATGAATCTAGACAATCCAAGTCATTTATTTTTGGACGGAGGGAATAGTTGATTCGGGCATATAGATGTACTATCAGTCCTCTTGGATTGGGTAGTGTATGAACTAGCTCATTTTGGTTTGTTGGAGACGCCTGACACTACAGGAAAATGTCAAGGCGCCGACGGCTTTTAGCCCGGGCCGTCGGTGTAGGCCCCGAGCTGGGCAGCCCATCAATTAGGTCATCGAACCAAAAAGCTATTTTCCATTTTCCGAGTACAAAAGCCGGAGTTTTTTGTGAAGCAACCACCAAATGAAAGTTTTAAAATGGTATCAACCCATTTTTGAAAAATACTGGACCACCTTCCATGTACAATGTCCAAACCTGGATATCTTAAACCTTTCCATCCATCCCTCATGAAAAAGACAAATTCCTACCGAATCAGTAGGAAGTGGGTCAGATTTGAACTACAGGTACATGATCTAATGCTCATGATTTTTTTGTAAAGATCATTTTTAGATTCAAAATATGCTATTTCATCAGAGATCCACTATAAGTTTAGCGAGGCTCATTCCCGAGCAGAGAATCTTCATGCCCGTCGTTTTAATCATAGTTTGAAACGGGCATAAGAAATTGCAAAATGATCCAAAAAAATATAAAACCTTCGCGTGGTGTCATATTATGTGACGAAGTTATAACAAAAAAATACAAACTTGGATTATTGCAAATATATCAAAAAAAATCTCAGAAATGAGCTATCATGATCGAGGTTTCATGACTTTCAGGTTAAACAACCAATGTTATGGCTAAAATCGCTTCATAATTTGTGATAATGTGTCCATAATACGCACACATGTGCATCTTAGGATGACGAACAATGTTGCAGGAGAAAGTTTTCCTTCTCGTTCCCCCAAAAATCCATTTTCCATTTTCCATTTTTTGAGTGCTAAAAACGCGGTGTTTTGCGAAGTAACCACCAAACAAAAGTTTCAAAATGGTTCCTCCCCATTTTTCAAAAATACTAGACCACCTTCTATGGATAATATCCCAACTGCGGTATCTTAAACCTTTCCATCTACTTCTCGTGAAAAAGATAAATTCCTGCAGAATCGGTAGGAAGTGGATCAGATTTCAACTACAAGTACATGATCTAATGCTCATGATTTTTTGGAAAAAATCATTTTTAAGTACACAATATGCTATTTCATCAGAGATTTACTGCAAGTTTAACGAGGCCCAACTCCGAGCTAAGAATCTTCATGCCCGCCGTTTTGACCATAGTTTGAAACGGGTATAAGAAATTCAAAAACGATCCAAACAAAGTAAAACCTTCGTGTGGTGTCATATTACGTGACATCGTTGCAAGAAAAAATATCAAACTTGGAATATTGCAAATATCTAAAAAACCTTCTCGGAAATAAGCTACCATGTTCGAGGTTCATGACTTTCAGGTCAAACAACCAATGTTATGGCTAGTATCGCCACATAGTTTGTGATAATATGCACAAATTGTGCACACATGTGCATCTTAGGATGGCGAACAATATTAAAGGAGGGAGTTTTCCTTTTTATCGCACTAAAAAGCCATTTTTCATTTTCCGAGTGCCAAAAACAGGGTGTTTTGTAAAGCAACCACCAAATAAAAGTTTCAAAATGGTACCACCCATTTTTCAAAAATACTTGACCACCTTCCATGGATAATATCCCAACCGGGGTATCTTAAACCTTTCCGTTCAATCCTCGTGAACAAGACAAATTCCTGCCGAATCGATAGATACTAGTGGAAACATGACCATTAGTCCCGGTTCGTAAGGGGCTTTAGTCCCGGCTGTGCTGCAAACCGGGACTAAAGGTTGTCCACGTGGCCGCTATCTAAGTGAGGGGGAGGACCATTCGTCCCGGTTTGTACGAACCGGGATCGATGTTTCTCCGCCGCGGCAGCATTTTGGGCACTTTTTGTGCCGCGGAAGAGAATTCATTTTTGTTTATTTCTCATTTATTGTTTTCCTTTTTATTTTGTGTTTTGCACTCTGCAATGATGGAACCATTATATTACACAACATCTTCATGAATATATAGATCAAAGTAGCGAACATATTACATACGGTACACGAGTTCCATAGATATATACAATATAATCTCTTTTATGATCCCTATTCCACTACCAGTATATCCCGATAGTATTCTTATTTTGGTTGTAGGGCCTCTGCATCTAAGAATCCCGTAATTTTCTCTTGAATTGCTCATACGCGATCCTTTGGTAGAAGACCATCCTGCAGCCGTTCGATCTAATTTAAAGGAGTCAACATATATGAATGAAACTAAACACAATTAATGGTAATAAAATAAAATTGTGAATATTATTTACGTACTTGAAGTTGCTCTAAGTTTCTTCCCGTCTCATAGGTCATCTAAAGAATGAACTTGGAAACATAGTATCCACATAAATTATTCCCGGATCCCTTCGTCGGACACTCTACGAGAATAGAGTTCAATCAAAATAATAATCAAGCATGATAATTGTATCGAAACTATAATCAAAGAGATGCGCGGATCTATCTAGTAGTAGTTACATCTAGTGGTTCAAATGCAAGCTCCTATTTTCACGCAGCCTTAGCCTTGATGGTAAACCGTTTCCAAGCTCTGTCTGGCAAACAAAATGAATAAAAGGACTTATATTAATTACTTGATATCAAGAAATGAACGAAAGTTGCCTATATAGTGCCATAATGATTGAAAATACCTATGAAACATTGTCTGCATGTCCGCCCACGTCTCAAGGGGTTTATTGTAACTACCTCGGTGAATTACGCTCTTAGTTACATGTCTGGATGAGCGAAAATGGTTAAAATAGTACGGTGGGGCCAAGGGCCACTCACAGGTAGACCTTTCGGCCGTCCTAACCATTTCCAGAACATCGGAACAAGAACGAGCGACGTAATCGGCAGGCGAAGGGATCAACTACATACACAAATGAGTATGTATGCAAGCCACATATATCAGTCCTCAGAGCCATTCCATCTAAAAGAAATAGAAATATTGCAACGCCATACGGCAAGATCCAAATATCCTAGATAGATATAATAGTTTAGGATAGCTCCTCATACATCAAACATCAGAGTATCAGGCGGAAGCGTAAGACAAGATCCGAGTACGGATAAGAAGCAAATCGGCATAAGATGCCACATAAATAAACATATCCCGCCCACAGATCTCACGGATCTCCGTTCCCGGAATCTCTACACCGAGTGATCGTTGCCAACATCGTCCGTCTCCTCCACCCAGTATCCATCTTGCGAGTACACTTGTTCATCTGAATCAAACAATTTATCGTGTGAGACCCTAGGGGTACTCGGCAAGTCTTTATGCCTCTAAAGGGGACATAACCTGGGGTGACACAATTGTAGCAAAAGATAATAACTAACAAGTCTATAGATACTCGCTAACCATCCGCCTAACCAATGATAGACGGATGTCCGTGAATTAATAACAACAGTTATAACAGTAATTAACAGATCCATCCTCCTTCTCGCTTACCAACGAGAAAGCGAACGAACAACCCCCATCCATTGGCAGTTTTATTAACCATTCCATGAGTGTTGCACTATTTACTAGTCAGGTACTTAGTCAAATTAAAAGCGGTACTTTAGTTATACTTGTCTATGATCGAGAAGCTGTGCTCCAAGTTGTCATAACCGCGGACACGGTTTTCAGAAAGATTTACCCTGCAGGGGTGCACAAATAGCAACACACACTCGATCAACCTCGGAAAAACCAACTCAAAACCCAACGAGGCATTCACGACAAAGCGATCACAGGATTCAGAAATGTTTCAGGGGGCCACCCCATTAAGCTACCCGCAACAAAGTTGGACGGCTCCGAGACAGACCCAAGGTTTACGCCAATGGCTGTAAACGACTGGGAACCCGAAAGTGTGACTGGGCTTGTCGATACCGCGAAAACACTCCGCAATCCTAAACAGTACAGGTGCTCCTCGCACAATCTTAAATAAAGCAGTAAAGCATGGCATAAGTACATGATAGTAATAAAGCCCCAAACTACTTTGTGGCCCCAATAAATAAGAATGAATCAAGCTCTGGCTTAGGGGGGGTCCATAAGGCCTCCCGGATGTGGATAGTGCGAATAGTCAAGGAACAGGAATCAAGTACTCGGGGTCCTACGGGACACAAGTGAGCATGAAGAACCAAATAGCAGATATTGCTCACCGGTGCCACTTTCATTAGTTATCCCATTACTACTCAGATTAAGTTGTTTAGGTACATCGTTATCCATCCGACACTCACATACCCTACACATGCTGTTCTACGTCCCGCATGGCTCAAACAACTCCTGTAGTAATGGCTCATTGGACGGAGGAACAAGCTTCGGTGGGATTTAAAAGTAAAGGCTATGCAGTACTTGGGATTCAATTTAATGCAATCGCGACTCAATGATGCAATAATAAGATAGAGGCAATATGTACTATATGTATGCAAGCATGTGGTAGTTCTTGCCTGGCAGCTCAGTTGAAGCGAGGGACGGATCTGGGTAGTGCTCCTGGGATTCCTGATATATCCCCTGCTCAGCGTCTATTCAAAGAAGAACCAAACAAACAAGAGCCAACATAAATAGAGTGCACAAGCATATAAATTAAAATGCGACAAGCAAACAATCATGCCATGATGAATGATGCACAAATTGCATGGCAATAAAGTAGCATGGCATGGGTGAGGTGTGGGGTACAAGATTAAAGCATTTTATTAAGTTTTTAATCCGGTTTGCTCTCATAACACTTGCTGTATACTTATTATTTATATGATGCATGCTGCAATTCAGAACATGGAATGCACGATTAGAACGGGCTCGTCATGCTGATCGATTTAGACATATTATTTGTCAAATTTGGAGTTATAAAACTTAAGTTATTAATTAATTAAGAAAAAGGGCATTTTATTGTAATTTTAAACATCTCGAAAATTTTAAAGTGCTCAAACTCTGTTTTGAATAGCATATTTGAAATCCTCACATTTTTCTGATTCAAAAACATATATCATAGGTATTATTTGGATTTATAATTTAAAAGTTATTTAAAATCTGATTTGAATTTGAATTTAAACAATTTTGAATTTGTTTTATTAAACAGAGAAGTGGCCAAATTTTTTACACACAGGCAGAGCCAGACGCAGACACCGACGAGTGGGCCATGCGCTGACTCAGCAGCAGGTGGGGCGCAGCGGGTCCGTCCGGCTTTTCTCACCGAGGGGGGGTTTACCCGCAGCGACCGACAGACGGGCCCGGCCAGGTGCGGGGCCACTCGCGCGCGTGGCCAGCTGGGGGGCGACACGTGGGCGATCCCCGGCAAGCGCGACCAAAAGCGGAAAAACCCGGGTCCCTAACTGTAAAAAGGCAAGGGAGAAGGACAGGTGGGCCTCTCGAGACAGTGGGTTGAGGCGGGAAAAAGGGCAGGGGGCTTTCTGCAAAAACGACGACGACGCCGGACTGTCTGCTGCGCGCCGTCAGCAGATATCAGGGGATCGGTCGGAGTTCAGACGACGATGGCGACTAAACGGCGGCGAATCTCGACAAGACGCAAAAAGGAAAACTGCAGAGGGCAGTGCGGGCTACCATTTTTGTTTAGCAAGTACGCACGGAGGCGGACCACAGCGACCGGGATCTACCAAAGAACAGAGGGTGCGCGCGGGGGTTTTCATTGCTCGCGTTTGGCTATTGCTGCTGCAATGGCGGTACCTGAGGCTGCTTTCGGCGGCAATGAGCTAGAGAGGAAAAGGAGATGTCCGGGAGGGAGGAGATGCTCACGTGAGTGCGCCCGCGAAGCCGTGGCAATAGGGGTGGCGGGGTACGGTCACGACGCTGGCGGTCCGGTCCTTCGGCCACCTCACGGACACGGCGGCGACGGCGAGACTCCGGCGAGCCATCGCCACCTCAATCAGCGGATCGTCGGCAATGAGCGAAACCTTCCGGCGGGCTTGGCTGGCCTGGGGTGCAGTAGATCAGAAGAGGGAGTGGATGGCCGAGCTCGGGCTAGGGTTTGGCATGTCTTCGGCCACGTCAAGAAGAAGAAGAAGGGGCTGTGGGGATCTGGAGCTAAGGGGAAGGTGACGAAAGGGAAGAGGGTGGAGGCACATGGGGAGGGTTGGCTGGTTAGGTGAGGAGAAGGAGGAAGGGATCGGTAGGGTAGGGTTCTCTCCCTCTCCTTTCCTCTCTCCACTTATCTAGGAGGGGTAGCTCGGATTAGGGTTAGAGAGGGGCTAGGTGGGACCTGCTGGTAGCGAGAGAGAGGTGAGAGAACAGCTAGGGAGATGGGGCTCGGCTTGGGGAGGTGTGACATGAAGAGAAGGTGAGGTTAGGGTTTGGTTTTTAGATGATACATAAGCATGACATGATCAAGCACCTAGGTGGCTTTGCTTGTAATGGCTAAGGAGAGAGAGGTGGGTTTATGGGTATTCTTTAATGTGGCATGATCATGGCATGATCATGGCATGATCAAGTGTAAAGGAGAAAAGGGTGTGGATGATATCTCACATGATCATGCATGGCATGGTGTTGAGGGTGATGAGGTGGAGATGATGAGAGTAAGAAAGAACAAACTCACAAGGAAAAGATTCACTCAAAAACCAAGAACAAACCAAAAGAGAAGAAGTGATGATGGTGGTTGCATGGCCCATGCAAAGTATTAATTGCCATGTTTTATTTTGTGAATACAATAATAATATAACATGGCATGATTCTCATGCATTGCCAAAATGTGGAATAAAGGCCAAGCAAAAGAAATTAGAATTGGATCCACCCCAACCCACATGAGCTAGATTAAATATCCAAAAGAAAAATAATAGCTCATGGTTAACTAGGGTGGTGGAATTATAAGGTGGTGACAGAGAAAGGTGATGGAGTTGAATAAAATATATGCTCCCAACTTAACTTGGGCATCAAGCATTTATCAAGATTCAAATACAATATATCAAGAGCCGAATACAATTAATAATGCAAATGAGAGAAGATCCAAAAGAAAAGGGGTTTATATGATGCTCAAATGCAAGGTGGCATGATGACATGAGCATGATATAATTATGATGCAATAATTATATGTAGGAAGTAGCCATTATATAGACTAGGCTAGTAGCATTGCAATTGTTAGACAATTGGGATGCTACATTTATGTTTTGAGTCCATGACTTGTACTACTCCTTTGTCAAGTTGAATGATTAGCAGAATAAAGTGGAAGCTACGAGCGCATAACTCATCAGTTATACACTTAACATCGAGTAAGCGAAATAGAATGTGTACAAGACAATAACACTCACTCAAAGTTGTAAGGAAATAGTAATTCCCGTTTGGTTTCTTAAAACCTTAACGCCTTTACAATTGTATTCTATGTCTCCTTGGGTTTATTTTTGAGATCATGTTGATGAACCCAATATGGGTCAATGAACCCAATGTCATAGATGCGTCCTCTTTTGCAGTCGAGAATCTTCATTCTGCATAATATGGTGAGTATAATTATACATGCAATAAACAAGGTGAGGTAGCTAGAGACTTAATTACAAAAATAATACTTAATACTTACAGACAATAGGCACAGAGGATCGCTTTGTCGATGGTGTTTTGATTGTATAACTGAAATAGTTCATCAAATTCAATCATCTACTCATCTCCATACCCATAAAGCTCGTTTCTAACTCCAAGCACTATCTAGTTTTCCCCTTCCTTTGAGGCTTGCATATACCAGTTATGCAATCTTCGCATTTTTGTTGGTAGATGCTTGACCTCCTCAGGTTTGACGAGAGGGTTCCCGGGCCGGTATTTGTATGCTTCATCAGCCACGGGGAACTCTAATTGGCTTCGTAGTAAGCAATAGTCAAATCATGAGCAGCGCCGTCGCATTGCAACAAACTCCATATCACACCGCTTGACCGCACCTTTGCTCGACCCCACCTCTGTATCGGAAATCACCTTGAGTGGGGCGCACGACTGGTTTTTCTGTTCTCCGAGCTGGGGAACTGATTTACCGCTTGCACTACTGCTCTTCGACCGCACCTTTGACTCATTTGACTTGAAAATAGAGTGGTCATAGTCTGATGACAGCCTTGGCTCGGGTTGATGAAGGGTTTTCAACATTTTTAGCACTTTGGCTTTTTCTTCTTCAGTGTTGGGGAACTCTGGCTCTTTCGGCCGCTTCAGGCTATCAAACTAATCTTTCGTTTGTGCCTTTGTGATCACCTCATTCTCCTCTGGAGTATAGTCGTAAGGTCTCATGGGAGGAACCTTTGGTACTTTTAGGAGGGGCTCCTGTCGATGTTTCGGGGATTGGTTACCACTCCGCAGAGTAGCGGTGGTACTCTTCCGCTTTACGCCCTGAGCCTTAGTGGGTTGGGAAGGCTGACACGATAGCGAAGTTGGATGAGATGGAGACGGACGAGGCGGCGGCGAAGACGGCTGCGCTGGAGACGGCTACCGCGGCAGCGAAGACGACTGCGCTGGAGATGGGCGAGGTGGCGGCGAAGATGGCTGCGCTGGAGACGGCTTCCGCGGCAGCAAAGACGGCTGATGTGGCATAGAAGATGGAGTGCTCTGAGTAGATGGAAGCATGATGTTTTCCTTTTGTCGTAGAATGGTAAACTTTTTGGATTCTCCTAGTTCAGTCACATCCCTCCACCTTCAAGGTAGTCAAGCTTCAGCTGCACAAATCCGGTCATAACTTCATCCCCCGACAACAGCGTAGCCCTATGGAATTGGACATCAATGGTAAGTTGGTTTAGGTCCAATTGGTAAGGCATAGCCGACCGCCATCTTCATGCTTATGTTCACAACTTTCACATGTAGCTCACAATGTGTCATCTTTGTGATATCAACCACTGGGTAGCGAAGAGGAGCCATCGCTGGTGCATCATCAGCATCATCACCCTGGAGCTCCGTGGAAGCCACACTGCTTTTCCGATTAGTAGATGGGCCGGTAGCATCGAATGTTTCATAAAACGGACTCTCTATGGATCCCCACAAGTGATCAATTCTCGTATGTTCCGCTTAGATGGGCCGGTAGTACCTTGTTGGCTAAGTGCGTCAAGTTGACCCTGTTGCTTCTTTAATTGTTCTTCTATGTTATGCATCCGGTCTGCTTGATTCCTTGTTTCAATTTTCTCCTTTTCATTTCTCCTCTTACGGCTTCTATCGGGATATTTCTTTCTGCTGTCGGGAAACCCAAATTTCCATGGTTTGGAGCCTTCTGTGCCTCGTGTTCGTCCATCATGTTCCTTGTTCCCAAGGGCGAGTGTGAGCTCGTTATTCTCTCTATCGGGAAGGAATCTCCCCTCTTCAACATCCTTTACTGCACTTCTAATGACTTCGATGGGTACGGGAGTTTCATCATGTCTTTTGTTATATATGCACTTCACTTGTGAGTCCAACGTGCCCTCGTGCCCGTAAAACCAATTTTTTACCCGTTCGATCCAATCGTCTGTCTCTAGAGTGCCCCCGTGCACGCAAGTCGTCCTCAAGTTTCTTCCACTTAGGCATGCCAACCCTGTAGCCACTTGCCCCATAGTATGGTGATACTGCTTTTTAGCAGCATTTTTCTTATTCATTTCAGACATTTTCAGAGGTGGATTCAATTGCTTGTACTTCAAAATTTCATCCCAGTAGTATTTTATCTTCTCATACCCTCGATTGAAATCCGGAGTCTTCTCTTTCAGGATAAAGTCAAGGTGAAATCTTTTCTTCCAGTTGCTGAATGCCTGGGCCATCTTCTTAAGAGCCTACTCCATGAATTTTTTTCTTTATGGTATCGTTTGGATCCTCCTCATTTGGATCCACCTCTAGCGTCGGTAGAGTGAAATTAACCATGAGCTTATTCCAAAGAAAATCTTTGGCTTTGTCCCGACATATTTAATTGCTCCCTCCTTTGGCTTATTCCATTCTTGAACGGTGATCGGGATGTGGTCCCTAACAAGAACTCCGCATGGCACTACTAATTTTTTCTTAACATCAACAGGAGTCATCGGTTCGTCGTCTTCAGCGACTTCTTCGATCCTATACCATTCATGGTCTTCCAACTTTTTGGATGGGCCTCGTTTGCTCTTTGTAGAAGATTTGCTCGATCCGAAGGGCTAAATAAAGAAGAAAGAGCGTTAATATATGTATATATAGCAGAAGCTTAATTAATTAATATATATATATACACCTCTCCGGAGTTTGTAATAATTAATGTTTCACCGGAGCCGTCGGCTTCTCCCTCACCGGAGTGGTCGGCTTCTCCCTCACCGAAGTCGTCAGCTTCTCCCTCATCGAAGACATCTGTTCGGCCGAGAAGAGGATCTCCCTCACCAGAGTTGTTCAAATACATCGAGGTGGCATCGATATCTTCATCGCGGATCATATCCTGGAGTATGTTTTCCTTTTATTCGTCTCTGTCATGTGTGGTTCCATATTTTCTACAAAAAAGAAAAGAGGATTAGTCGAAGCGGCTAAGCGAGAAGGTTAGGTAAGTGAGATTTGAGGGGCCTTCTTATAAACCTTACCGTGCCGTTTAGGAGCAGTATCATAGTGTTATGGACGGTCGTTAGTACGTAGTTCCTGTTCATCTATTTTGTCCACTTATTAGAAACTGTATTCTGCTGGTAGCGGCGAACTATAGAATGCCCACCGTCATAATCACCAACGATCTACTACCAAATCGTAAACTTAACGACCTAAGCTGGTCGAGCTAGTCAAGAACAGAAGTCTCCTCTGAACTTCCTCTTTGAGCAAGTATACAGATATTAGTACTTACTACCTCCGAAATATAAGCCTTTTTAGAAATCTAAACTAGCTATATTTTGGAACAGATGTAGTACATACTACTCCCTCAGTCTAGAAATAGCTGACTTGAATTTATCTAAATTCATATATATCTAGACATGTTTTAGTCTGTATGTACACAAATCTAGACAATCCAAGTCATTTATTTTTGGACGAAGGGAGTAGTTGATTCAGGCATATAGATGTACGATCAGACTTCTTGGATTGGGTAGCGTATGAACTAGCTCATTTTGGTTTGTTAGAGACACCTGCCACTACAATAAAATGTCAAGGCGCCGACGGCCATATCCTACACCGACGGCTTTTAGTCCGGTCCGTCGGCGTAGGTCTCGAGCTGGGCAGCCCATCAACGAGGTCGTCAGCCCAGATTTACCGTCAGCGTAGGACAGGATAGGCCGATGGCAGTCGTCGGCGTATGTTGGACGCGGCGTAGGGGTTTGGCCGTGATGATGATGTGACGACGTCAAACCTACGCCAACGAATTAGGCGTCAGCCTAGGTTTCACGCCTACGCTGACGGCATTACCGTTGGCATAGCTCTTTTATTTTTTTTGCCACATTAATCCTAGAAAAATCATTATTAAATTATTCTAATTAAAAAATATATATCAAAATTTGTAAAAAAATAGGATCTATCTATCTAAACTCAAATATTACACATCTGTGTTGAATAAAAATTAAGTAAAACACTACGTATACTTTCATATAACATATTTTCCATTTCTCGAGTGCAAAAAATGAGGTGTTTTGTGAAACAACCATAAAATGAAAGTTTTAAAATGGTACCACCCCATTTTTCAAAAATATTAGACCACCTTCCAAGGATATTATTCCAACCGCGGTATCTTAAACCTTTTCGTTCATTCCTCGTGAAAGAAGACAAATTCATGCCGAATCGATAGGTAGTGGGTGAGATTTGAACTACAGCTACATGATCTAATGCTCTTGATTTTTTGGAAAAATCATTTTTAGGTTCACAATATGCTATTTCATTAGAGATCCACTACAAGTTTAGCGAGGCTCATCCCCGAGCTAAAAATCTTCATGCCTGCCGTTTTGACCATAGTTTGAAACGGGCATAAGAAATTTAAAAACGATCCAAACAATGTAAAACCTTCACATGGTGCCATATTATATGATATAATTGCAAGAAAAAATATCAAGATTGGAATATTGCAAATGTTTCAAAAAAACCTTCTCAAAAATGAGCTATCATGTTTGAGATTTTATAGCTTTCCGGTCAAACAACCAATGTTATGGCTAGAATCACGGCATAGTTTATGATAATGTGCCATATTTTGCACACATGTGCATCTTGGGATGTCGAACAATGTTACAGGAGGAAGTTTTCCTTTTCGTTGCATCAAAAAGATATTTTCCGTTTTCTGAGTGCTAAAAATGGGGTGTTTTGGGAAGCAATCACCAAATAAAAGTTTCAAAATGGTACCAACTTATTTTTCAAAAAACTCTAGACCACCTTCCATGGACAAGGTCCCAACCTGAATATCTTAAACCTTTTCGTCCACTCTTCATGAAAAAGATAAATTCCTGTCGAATCGGTAGAAAGTGGATCATATTTGAACTATAGGTACATGATCTAATGCTCATGATTTTTTGTAAAGAACATTTTTAGATTCAAAATATGCTATTTCATCATAGATCTACTGCAAGTTTAGCGAGGCTCAGCCCCGAGCTAAGAATATTCATGCCCACCGTTTTGCCCATAGTTTGAACGGGCATAAGAAATTCAAAAATGATCCAAAATATGTAAAACCTTCACGTGGTGTCATATTATGTTACATAGTTGTAAGAAAAAATATCAAACTTGAAATATTGCAATCTCAAAAAAAAACTTCTCAAAAATGAGTTATCATGATCGAGGTTTCATGACTTTCAGGTCAAACAACAAATGTTGTGGCTAAAATCGTGGCATAGTTTGCGATAAATGTGTCCATAATGTGCACACATGTGCATCTTAGGATGACAAACAATGTTTTAGGAGGAAGTTTTGTTTTTCAGCGCCCCAAAAATCTAATTTCTATTTTTCGAGTGCCAAAAACGGGGTGTTTTGTGAAGCGACCACCAAATAAAAGTTTCAAAATGGTACCGTACCATTTTTTAAAAATACTAGACCACCTGATAATATCCCAACCGGAGTATCTTAAACCTTTCCATCCACTCCTCGTGAAAAAGACAAATTCCTGCAGAATCGATATGAGGTGGGTCAGATTTGAACTACAAGTACATGATCTAATGCTCATATTTTTTTTAGAAAAACCATTTTTAAGTTCACAATATGCTATTTCATCAGGGATTCACTGCAAGTTTAGCGAGGCCGAGCCCCGAGCTAAGAATCGTCATACCTGCTGTTTTGACCATAGTTCGAAACGGGTATAAAAAATTCAAAAACGATCCAAACAACATAAAACCTTCACGTGGTGTCATATTATGTGACATAGTTGCAAGGAAAAATATCAAACTTGCAATATTACAAATATCTAAAAAAAACTTATCAGAAATGAGCTATCATGTTCAAGGTTTCATGGATTTCAGGTTAAACAACCAATGTTATGGCTAGTATCGCGGTATAGTTTGTGATAATATATACACATGTGCATCTTAGGATGGCGAACAATGTTGTAGGAGAAAGTTTTCCTTTCCTTCGCACCAAAAAGGCATTTTCTATTTTTCGAGTGCTAAGAACGAGGTACTTTATGAAGCAACCATCAAATAAAAGTATCAAAATGGTACCACCCCATTTTAAAAAAATATTAGACCACCTTTCATGAATAATGTCCCAATCTAGATATTTGAAACCTTTTCATACACCCCTCATGAAAAAGACAAATTCCTGCCAAATCGGTAGAAAGTGAGTCAGATTTGAACTACATGTACATGATCTAATGATCATGATTTTTTGAAAAAATCATTTTTAGGTTCATAATATTCTATTTCATCATAGATCCACTACAAGTTTAGCGAGGGTCATCCCCGAGTTAAGAATCTCCATGCCCGCCGTTTTGACCATAGTTTAGCGAGGCTTGGCCCTTCATGCCCGACATAGGTTTTGTTGGTGCACTGTTAAAAAGTCATTGTGAATGATTCAAAACATGGTGTGTATGTCATATTTGGACTCCTCTCATTTTTATGATCAATTTAGACATATTATTTGTTGAATTCCGATTTACGGATTTAAAGATATCAATTATTCCATATTAAATAGAAAAAGCAAAAAAATAAAGTCATTTTATTATTATTTGAATTCAAGCTTATTATTACTCATTCATCGTTGTTTACTTAAATAATGGTTTGAAATTTTAAAAAATAAAGACGTGTGACATCATGGTCTAAGGGTTAATAGGATTGATATGGTAGTATTATCAACAAGGTTTAGTTTTTTTCTCGAAAGCTTATTCGGAAGGAACGGAGAATTTAAAAGTGTGCTGGGCTGGAGTAGTATGAGGTGGGTGACCGATTGGGAAGTTTGATCACGACTGCAATTTGATCTGAGATTAAGCGTACTTAGATTTTAAAATATCCCCGATGAGATTAACGAGTTAAACAATTCAAAATCAACATAAAAATGATTTTTTTAAAAGAACTAGACCGATGGCAAATGAGTCTATGATGACACTGTGTTACACCGACGGGGCTACTCTGGCAGCAGTTGTCGGCGTAGGACAGCGCCAAAGGCAATCTGGCCTGTCGTGGTGGCCTATTTTAACCCTACCAAAATTTAATCGATCTCGGGTTCAAGTAAGAATACAAAATACATTGATGGAGTTGCATAACCATCTCAAGCAAACTTTTAGAACCTAGGTACGTGAACTTGTTCCATTGAAAGTTATCAAAAATCTTAATTATGTAGACCTCTATATTTAGACCCTATCCTACCCGGCCCGCCGCAGCCTTGGCCCTAGGATCAAAAGCCTAGATAATTTCAGGAAAAAAAGATAGAATTTGTGAGCTAAGAAGGGGTTAACCCACATAGACCCACCATCCATACGGGAGTCTCACTCCATTCTTTACATTTTTTTAATAAAGGGAGTCTTATAGATTTGTATCAAGCCGGTACAAGCAACTAAGTTCACACAAGGTCTAGAATTTGAGCTTGCTTTTACTTTGTTATGTTTCGTGTCTTCTGGACGGCATTGTCCTGATAGTGAAGGCGACATCATATGGAATAAAGGCCCCTTAAGATCTATTCATGTCCTGATCTAGTCTTCATGGTCGTCATGGCTGGCTCATCCAACGTCGGATAGCTTGTGGTAATTTTGTCCCACGGATCGATAGACCTTCATCCTGTGGGTCGTGGTCCGCTACTTCTCCATATCTTGATAGTGGTGACACCAATGATAGAGCCACATGTGTTTTGATCATAGGTTTCCCTGTTTCGATCTTTTGTGCTCCTAGTATTATTCACCTGATAATACGATGACGAAGCAACATTTCAATAGTTTTCTTTGTATGAGATGTATCCATGGCCACATTATATTGGGTTTCACGACTTTGAGTTCCAACCCTAATGCAATAACACAATTTATGTTGTTCTTCAAGACCTTCTAGATTAGTTTAGCTTGTTCATTTATGGTCTTTTGTGGTTTATTTATGTGAGTAGTGCTAGAATATGAGATGCAAATGGTGTAGCTAGACATACCAACTTCAAAGAACATTGATGTATCTTTAGTTTTATCATGGATCCTTATGGCTTTCTGTAGTTTATTTTTGTAGTTTGTGATCTATCACTACACAGATGGCACGCAATGGCACCTCTCTAGAGGTACCTTATAATTTGCCTCTAATAAATTGTCACAAAATCAAAAGAGACACTTTTGTCAATGTAGTGACACTTTTTTAGGCGCAATGTAAAGTGTCTTAAATGGAGACATTTGCTTATATATATTTACTAGTATTGAATATGTGCTTATGAGGCACTGAATTAACTTCAGTGATAGATCATGTAGAAGTATTTTGCGAGACACTTCATAAACTGACCCTACCTTATATCTAGGAACACATTTGAGGCACTATTTACATTCTATAGATGCATTTTTTTCAGAATTTTGAGGCATTCAATGTACTAACGCATAATATGTTTGTCATGATTATTAACATGCCTGATGTTGTGTGTGGTTTAGTCGTCAGATAGGCATGTTGATTTCCTAAATGTTTTGCGCAGTAGAGTGGTTACATGAGTATACCGACATCACAAAATGAGGTAGTGCGCATGAATTTGAAGTACAAGCTCTTCTTAGTGGTAAGTTAGGGAAAATCCAATGTCCTCCCCCGCAAGCGGTCTAGGACCATCCGAATCTATCCGACCGTATAGGGGCAAAGCCCAACAGTGCCCTGCATATGGACCGCACACCATGGACTGGTCCATTTTCCTCCATGTCTAGCCCAAATTTGGGCTGGCTTTGCGGTGGTGCAGACAATCCACGCGTTCAGGTCACGTGTTCTCTTGTATGGCTCAGGCCCACTAGCCAGCCACACACCAACCACAACAGCCCTCGTCCACCCACCCCCACATCTTTCCCCTACCGTCATTGGGCTGCGGCCGAGCCTACCGCTAGGTTCGGCCGTTTGGTGGATCTGCACGACCGGGCCTATTGTCGTCGTGCTAGGGTCGGCTTGGTACCACCATGGATCCCTATGTCCTGGCCACCACCAACTCCAACGAGCACATGGTCCTCACTGCCCGCATCCTGTTCAGCCATTTTGACGTGCTGCCCAACTAGGTAGTTTTGCATTCCATGGATAGCTCAGACGAGTTCTTCTTCAACAATGTCATCAACACATCGTCAGACGAATCCGATGATGACACCGAGCTCCAGGTGGCGGTGACACTTCCTGTCCATGACCACGAGGCAAACCAGAGGCCGCGGATCAGGGGCTTGGTGCCGGGACAGAGCTCTGCGTTGAACCGCAACTGAGAGGCCGACCATGATCAACTCTGGTGGGACTACCTTCACCGCACCGATCCGTTGTACAAGGCCCCTCTTTTTGTTGATGCTTTCGGATGGCAAGGGAGTTTTCTTGTGCGTTCTTCATGGACTGACCGTCTATGATGACTACTTGCGGCTAAAGAAGGATGCCACATGTAAGCTTGGCTTCACTTCTTACCATAAATGCACTGCAACCGTGAGGATGCTTGCGTACTTGTCTTGAGTCAATGTACAAGTTCTGTAAAGCAATGATTCAGGTGTTTGTAGGAGAATATTTAAGAAACAAAATGTTATTGACAATACACAACACTTGTCAATCAACGAGAATAAGCGGTTTCCTGGTATGCCAGGCAACATAGATTACATGCACTAGGATGGAAGAACTATCCATTTGCATGGAAATGGCAATATAAAGGCCATGCTGAAGGGTGGATAATCATACTTGAGGCGATTGTCGCAAGATCTCTGGATTTGGCACTACCTTTTCCGCATGGCAGGCTCCCATAATGACGTCAATGTGCTTCAGCTCTCTTGAGTGTTCGCTAGGCTGGCAGATGACCATGCTCCAAAGGTGAGCTATGAGATCGGTGGCCACTCTGACAAAGAGTGGTATCTTGCCAATGGTATTTATCCTTCCTGGACTACATTTGTGAAGACAATCTGCAAACCTAATAATGAGGCCATGAGTAGGTTTGATAAAGAGAAATAGGCTGCTAGGAAGGATGTGGAGCGGGTAATGGTGTGCTCCAATCTCATTGGGCTATTGGTCGGCACCCTGCTAGGACATGGAGCAGATGTGGCAGGTCATGACATCTTGTGTGATTATGCACAACATGATCGTTAAGGATGAACGCAATGACACCATATACGACCGAGGGTGGGAGTTTCATAGTGAGTTGGTTGTGCCATAGCAGGTCCACCGTTGCAGATTTTATCACAGTCCATCATGAAATGTGAGAACGTGCAACTCACAACCAAATCCAAAAAGATTTAGTTAAACATATGTGGAATCATATTGGAAGGCACTAGTCCTTTGTTTATTTGTTTAAATTCGAATGATTGTAATAAACTATGCTTAAACTATGCATGAACGACTATTTTGTTTATTTTATGAACTATATAGATGTCTAAATTTGATTCTCCTAATATTAATATGTATATGTGTGCAGAGATGGATAAAAAGAATTGCCCGAACATGGATAAGTTGGGGACGCCGTTGGGTGCAGTGGCATGTCCTAGAAGGACATGAGACGCAATATGTCCATGAGGCATCACAGACGGACCAATTAAGATAGAATGGTTGTCCAAAATGGGACGGCTCGTTGGAGTTGCCCTTACATCAGCATTATTACATTGGAAGAAATATATTTGTATATATATATCTGCACATATTCCAAATTGGAAACTGTTTTGCGCTTGAACTTTTGATCGAGAGACAATTTTTACTAAGTTATAAAATAATACTCACTCCGTCCGAAAATAAGTGACTGGATTTGTGTAAGTTCGTATGTATCTATACACTATAAAATGTAGATTGATATGAATCTAGATAAATTCAAGTCACTTATTTTCAGCAAAATTTGGTGACAATATATATCTCCACTTAGCATTTCTCATGACCAAAACAATAAATTTTACCTACCTCCGTCCAAAGTTTAAGGCTTATATTTTGTTAAAAAGTCAAGCTACGGAAAGTTTGACTAATTTTTTAGAAAAAATTATCAAAAACTAAGATATTGTATAGATATCACGTGAAAATATATTTTATGATATATCAAGGACATGGATTTCATATTATAAATATTAATATTTTTTAAAGAACTTAATCAAATTTTAAAAAATATAAAACTTAAACTTTGGGAGGAAGCCAAAGCAGGGGACTAGCCGACTGGTCGACTGGAAAGACGCCATGTCCCCGGCCGGACCACGAGACCATGCAAGCGAGATGACGACACCACCGCGGAAAAAACACGAGCCCATCGGCGTCATCGCCAGAAAACAACATGGCGGAATAATATCGCCAGCCATCATTCACAACACGTACGCAGCCCTGACTGGTTTGGTTTTGTCCTCGCCGCTGGTCCCGATCGAGATTGTTTTGTTTGTGCATTTAGGTAGTTGGGGAGGCTAAATTAAGCCATCGATGGCCTGCTAACGTTTGACAAGCGTACACCTCAGTGTTAACAATGGCATGACGTCGACGCGTGCGCCTTGGCCAGACTAGAGAATTGCCTCGCTGTGGCATGCATGCCTTTTACTAACCGACTCAGTATTAGTTGAGAGCAATGCAGTCTTTTGCCAAGCTCAAAAACAATTATGGTAATCTAGTTAAGTATTTAGACTAGATGTATTCGTATCTAGACAAAGTTGCGAACAATAATATGGATCGGAAGGAGTATCTTGCTACTACTTCCATGTCCGCGGAAGAAAAGTCTTGCCAAATTGTGGTCTTTTGAAAAATTTCGGCTTGGCTATGCCCAATTATCACTGTCACGCTCTGACATTACTATGGCGCTAATACTAGTCTGAAGTGGTGGTTGTTGCCAACCCCGCAGAAAAGGAATAAATGTTGCCAAGTCACACAATGACCTTTTCGTGGCCGGTGCCGCACACCGTTACGTGCGCGATATGTCAATTCCAGTCGAACCGAGGACGAATTTTTGTCGAGCCAAGGACCGTTCCCACCTCGGCCTGTTCAAGAAGGAGATACAGTATATTGAGCAAGCTGCAAGAGGCCTAGGCTAAACGTTGTCCTGCACCCAAGCCAATTGTTGGCTGCATTTACGAATTGTGCCTTTTTTTCCTTCAAATTAAGAGCAACTCCAAAGTGTCCAACGCTCAAAAAAGAAAATAAGAAAAAATTCCATCGGTGTCCCCAAACCCAGACCACAACGGCAGGCGAAGAAAAAGGACCCGCATTGGCACCCCCAACATTTGCCGGTAATTTGGGCCGTACAGGAAACAGTCCAACACTCTCATGCCGTCCCTGGCAAGCAGGGGCTGGCTTGGCGACTGTCGATGCCTTGCCAGACTGGCTGCGCCGGGACGCACCTGGCCCAATTGCCAGCCACTTGATAGGCTGGTCAAAACAATTTGACGCCACACCGTATCGGTTATGTTTTGTCCCCATGCTCCGCGACGCCACTTCGCAGGCGGCGACGCGTACACGGCTCATCTCTCGACAAGCCGCCAGATTTAGTGGTGCGGCGCCGTGTCCAGCATATCCATGGCTCTTCCATGGCTCTCATTTAAAAGGGTTGCGACCCATGCCTCTGACCGGTGCACTTCCACTTCTTTTCCTCCCGTCGTTCCCCACCATAATGTTTCTCGACGAGTTCAACATGGGGCGCAACGCCCATGAGGCCGGTGGCAGCAGGAGCGGCACTAGCGGCAAGCACGCCGCTGGGTCAACCAACCTCACTCTCGATGAGGATACCATGCTGCACTAGAAAACCTATTCGTGCTGTCCGACTAGCGGCTGCCCGACGATTGGAACATCTCCAACAACAGATGTCCCATCCCGCCACTCCCGCGCAACGAGGACCCGACAGAGGTCATCGCGTACCTCCAGTCACTGCTTCCGTCGGTCTCGCAGGTCGACCCGGTTTGGAACAATGTCGGGCTATGGCTGTCGCTCCTCCAGCAGGGGCACGAGGACGCGAAGGCGCAACTGCCCATTCCCTACGACAAGCCTCTGTGGCCACCTAGGGAAACCCTTTGCCACCACTAGCGTAGATGGCGCCGCCCGCCTCCGCCTGCCCAAAGACGACTTGGTCCAGACTGTGATCCTGTGACATTCCCCTTGGCAGCACCAGAGTGGATCAACCTCACCTTCGACGACGAGGACGAGTAGGACGCGGCGGCTCCAACCCTAACCTCATCATTGCTAGTAGTTTTTTTTAATTAAGTTTACTTTTTATTAGGTCAAATTTCATTCAGAACATGTAATTGTCCCCAAAATTGAATGAAATTTTGTTATGCTTCAAAAAAAATCAGATAACGATTGTTGGGGGGCGCTGGTGTGGGGTGGTCTCCCCAAACCGTCGACAGTTTGGGTTGGCTCCCCAAAGCCACCGACGACACTGTTGCTGGATACCAGTTAGGAGGCGCAGGTGGAGATGCTCTAACGAGTCGAGGCCCTGGATTTCATTGAAATGAAAATGATTCTGTCTTGTAGGGGGCGCAGGTGGAGATGCTCTAACAGGTTTTTAGTTCCAGGTTTACAACCAACTCCATCCATAGTATCTGAAGGGGATCCGCAGCAGAAAACAAAAAATGTCCTACGTTGGAACCCCAAAAACTGCCTAGAATCTATCTATGTAGTAATGCGGTAACGGTCGAGCGTAGAGAATACATACCCTTGTAGACCGTACGTGGTTAACGTTCCGAGAGGAACGTGGTTGAAGTAGTCGTACTCGTAGCCGACCTCAAGGTCGCGAAACTCCTCGCAAGTCACCCTTTGCTCCTTCTTCATCGTGCAGCAGCTTCGGCTCACGACATTTAAGCGCCCCAAGTATCGTGCCTCGTGTCTTCGTACAGATCCGGTGCATGATGAGACCTCTGGCTCCCCTATCCCGTTAGGAGTGCGGAAGTTGATATCCGGCTAGGAATCCCTGCAGCGCAACGGCGTACTGCAGGTGTGCCTTGTTCGCACAACCCAAACTTGAGGCCATGGTCACAAGGGCTAGAGAGAAGTCAATCAAAGGACTTCTCTAAATATTGGTGTTTTTAATCGCACCCATGGACACCCCTTTATATAGACTAAGGGAGTGTGCCTTTCTCAAAGGCTAAGCCATATGGGACTAATTGCTAAAGGAAAAACAACAGGAATTTCGTCCTGGCCGGATGGGACAAAAGCACTCAGCCCAATAGCCAGCAATGACCACTGGCTGCCCGGCACAGACGCCCATGCGGCTCAAATGACCAGCTGGTGACCAGCGGTGGTGGGCTAGTGCCCCGACGGCCCAGCAAAGTAGCTCGCCAAAGTTACGCCCATGAGCCCCATTGGGTCGGGTTGAGCCGGCCTGGCTGCGGCAGCCAGCTGGTGCTCGCCCTGTGCGGCGGCCTTTATCCGCCGCTCGCCCACAAGCGCAGCCCAGCTGCGCGTTGCCTCATGCGGTGGATACTATCCGTCGCCCACGTGGGTTGGGCCGTTTTTTCTTTTATTCCTTTTCTTTTTCTGAAGTTTTTCTTTTAGGCTATTACCCTCCGGGGATTTGGCCTAATCTAAAAGTTGCTTATATAAATCTTAATCTAAATATTATTTAGTGTATATTAATTCATAATTAACATATAATAAATGTATATTTAAATTCCCATTTATTTGAAAACACTTTTCTGGTCTTTTCCTTTATTCTTTCTCCGAACAACTTCGGATCTCTCTGCGGAACAATTCCGACTTTGTCTTTCTCTACTATGATTCCGCCTTACGAATGATCACTCTCATCGTACCCTTAAGTGTGTCCCCTCACGGCTCGGGAATGCTCTAGACATGATCTATATCAATGATCAACAGAGGGACCAGGGATGTCCATGTGACCCCTATGCATTCCTGATGACAATGTCATTTGAACCGGTAAATGTAGCATCCATATTCCTTTTGTTTCTTGATACGACTTGTCCGAGATCCGATCATTGGTATCACATATCTTGTTCAATCTCGTTAACAACAAGTTATGTTTTCTTGTTACTGTGATATTACATCCCCGTGACTGAGTCACATGTTGCAACATATATAGATGTAATCTCACCAAGCCGTCCGTATGTATCTTTACCCGTCATGTGGGTGAACAAATCTCGCTCTTGACATATATTACCTCTACGGTTCCTCTGAGTACCTGAACACACATTTATTACCACCGTATTAACAGATGACATTTGATGCTATCTAAGCACTCTCGGGAGACAGTGATTGATATAGCCTCACGGTCTAAGGAATTATGAGTCTAGATTTAGTTGTTGCAACAATGAACTTATATGACTTGATTGTGTTACAATCCTTCGAGGAATGTCCATCACATCATTCTCTGACCCCGTTGTCAATTGGCATAAATGCCCATGATCTTGAAACCCAGATCATCCTCATGATCAACGAACTAGTATGAATAGAGGCTACTAGGGACTTGGTTGTTTCATACCACACCTGTACCAATGTTTCTACTTGGCACAGTTATAACACACAATGGTGAGTAAATCGGTAATCATTAACTTCTTGGTCGGTTTGGGAGTAGCGAGTAATCAGAATTCGGATGATTAACTGATTCAATCGGTCGGCTATTAATCGGTGCAACCTACACAAATTAGCACCTAAAACACATGTATATAAGAAATAAATAGTATTTTTGGGCCTATATATGCCCAACCCTACTTATCTAGAGCCCAAAAGTCCAATAAAACACATACACTTCTCCTCTGACCTCTGAAGTTGCTCTTCTCCCACCACCTACCTAGAGTACTAGTTGGTGACAGCGGGAACCGAGCTCTTGGATGCGGGAATCGAGTGGGAACTTCACAAAACCTACTTCATTGGGGCGGGCTAGTGGTTGGACGGGCGATATGCGTTGAAAATTTTCAACTTTTTTGACCAAGTGTAGTAGTTAACCGGAAATATACCTAGTAATCGATCTGTTAGAGTTATTAGTCGGGATAAAGGATTAACTCAACAGATTAGTGGCAATCGACACGGTTAGATCCCTAGTAGCGATTAATCGGCCTATTAATCGTTGATTCGGATGATTTTTTGAACAGTGATAACACAATAAGAAACGATTATAAACTAATTGAGATATGACAATAAAAACCTATTTATTACTTGCCTCTAGGGCATATCTCCTTCAGTATCCTTACATCCTTATCGAAACCTCTAAAAACCAGCGATAATTCCAAAATACTTTAAGAAAGTGAGCCTAGCTCACTTGGTTAGGAAAGTGGAAGTACAACCCAGTCACCCATGTTCAAGTTCTTACGGACGTAGATTTGTGTTCTTATTATTTCAAAAACAAAATCATTGTTGGGGCTTCCCCTACCGCATTCCTTTCAAAAAAAGTCCAATACTTACACATACTCTCTCCGGTCCATATTAATAGCCTTAACTTTATCTATATGCATTTGTATCTAGTTAAGTATTTAGACTAAATACATTGGTATCTAAAAACGTTGAGACATTAATATGGACAAAAGGGAGTATGAATATAGCATGCGAAAGAAATAATAACATTATTTTTACGCCCGCCTAGGACAGCGGAAAACAACTCTTTTATTCGGTAAACCAAATGGCGTGCTACAGCGGGCTAGCCGCCCCACTCTCCTCTCTTTTGGATGCATAGGACTTCGCTTCCGCTTGTGAGTCTAGTCTCTACTCTCTTCGTTTATATAAATAAATTGCATATGCTTTTCAAGTTTTAATTTCGACCAACAATTAATAGTACTTACTTGGCTAGATGCATACGTATTACATATTTTTTGTTCCTTCTGATTGGCTCTTCCAAATTGTGTTATTGACTTTGGTTTTGGTCATTGGTTGCATGCGTTCACTTCATGTTACTAATTCTCTTGTGCTTAATTTAGTAGCACTTGGTAAGACATCCGTCCTTAATTTAATTACTAGGTGCCACTCCTTCGCCATCCTCGGATATATTAAAGGGAGCCTCTTTTGCCATGCATCCCCGGTTATATTAAGTGGACTGTAAAGCAGATGCACGTATGGTGGTTCTCATACTGGCACGCATCCACGTACTGATCAGTGATCAGTAGGGTGTTGTTTTCACTATCTATACATCATACGAGGGTTAATAGAGACATATCAACATTACAATATTTACGTCGTGGACTCGTGTCCCAAGCTGTCCAAGCCATCACACATCATTGTTCCACACCAGATTGTAGCCAATGCATGCATCTGCAGTACTTTTCACATTTCATGCTGCCATTCACCATGAGAGCATATATTTAATGTATACGACCATATGCTTATTAAATCAATGAATGGTACTCCATCGTTCAGAAATATAAGATGTTTTATCTTTGTGAATTGAGTGTATCTAAACATATTTTAAAGTATAGGTCTGTAGAGGTTTGTAGTGAACCTACACACTAAAAAGCATATAGATACATTTATTTCACAAAGCTAAAATGTCTTTTATTTCTGAATGGAGGGAGTAGTATATAAGATAGTCCTTTACCACGAACTAGCTAGGTTCCACACAACGTGTAAAAAGGATCACAGTTAAGTTCAGTTTTTATTGTAAGCTATAAGCAATCCACATGTTTTTTTTGTTGAAATGGTCACATGCATCACAACAGGTTATTAACCGAACCGGTGCACAACGGAAGGGGAGATCAGGAGGCGATTCAGATCCCTAGCTGCCTCCCGTTGGCACCGCCGATCTGCTCCAAATCTGTGGCCTTCGGGCCGTGGAGGAGAGATGGATCTCGGCCCCTGTCGGCGGGACGGCTCTGTTTTTCTGGTTTTTGGGTGAAGGTTTGGTGGGTAGCGCTCAGGTGGTGGCGGAGGCGTCTTCTCCAATAACGTCTCACCGGCTTCAGCCCCATCTCGGCGGTGACGTCGAGAAGCTTGTGGGAGTAGTGTGGTCTTCAAGGACTTCTTCTACTTGCGGGGATCTTTGGATCGTCAAGGAGCTTCATCGGCGGTTCATCATTTTTCTTTGTCTCCTGGGCGGATGTGGCCTTCTGGACCTGTTCGGCGACTTCCCGTCCGTAACCAACAACGTCATGCTAGCTCTAGGAGGACCGGCAGCAGCGGCGCGCCATAGACACGGTCTGGAGGTTGAACATGAAGGGCATCTCAAGGATTTCGATGTAATTTTCGTTTTTGTTGAGATGTTTTGTATTGTTCGCTGTTTCTTCTTTTAATGCTAAAGTCCTATTCGCAAAAAAACAGGTTATTGCAGGGACAGACCTAGAAATGAGTCATGCCCCGGTCTAGTCCTTTAGCCTACTTTGAGTTGTTCAGTTATGGGTTTTTCTCTCATTTTAAAGGTGTATTTACAGGTTATTAAGAAAATGAAAACCGACCAGGACTAGCCCTGGGTGGTAATGATATAGTAGAAGCGGGAGTTGGCATGAGAATTTCAGAAATTCGTCCCTGACGGGAATCAAACTCCGGTCGCTGGATTGCGCCACTGCGATCCAACCACTGGGCTACTGCCCACATGGTGTCATTCTTCCCTTACTTCTAGTTCCAGGCTCTGGGTTACCGTGATAAAATGTCATGTGCACTGATTATGTTGTGAAACCTATGCACCTAAAGTTCACAAGTACGCCTAAAATCTTGATATACTTTTCTACAAGGTGGACATAATAACATGCATTTTTCGATAAAAAAGAATATTAATATAAAAAGATACCAGTTATAACCGGATTTTGCACCAGCACGATTTAAAGAGTTAAAACACTTATACCATGAAATGGACTCAACTATAGCTTGAGTAACAAAAACAACAACACCTGGCCATGGGCCGATGGGCAGAAATACACCTAGGGCAACTAGGCTACTTTAGGCCCAAATAACCACCAAAACACATCTTCAAAATAGAGAGAAAGATCCCCATAACTGAACAACTCAAAGCAAGTTCGGAGGGACTAAGCCCGGGGCATGGCTCATTTTGGGTTTGTCCCTGTTTTCTTTCTGTTGTTGTTGTTTTTTGAGACGTTGAGTCGAGTTTGAAGTTTCTTGGCACGGGACGTATGTGCTATATTTGTAACCATCTCACTTTTTTGTACATCAGGTACACTTTGTACTTTGTTTATATGAGAAAATAAATTGCACTTTTTAGTAAAACAAATTGCATTTTTTAGGAAAAAAGTTGCGAATTCTTAAGCGACGTTCTCAGTTGCACTGAATATCTCTCTCCATGGGCCATCTGGTTATCCCTTTTGGCCCAAAACGGACGGGCCTTCTGGACACAACGTACAAAGAAAAGGAAAGGAGCAGGAAAAAATGGCACGAGGAAGGAGAATTAACGCGAGACAATCGAGAGATATCACCGCCTCCTCCTAAGTCCTAAATCGAGGTTCCGCTTGACGCAGTCTGTGCGGCGCAGAGCCCGCCCGCCCCCGATGTTCGCTCCGGAACCCTCGTTCCGCGCCCCGTAGACATCGCTCCGGCGCTATTTACCTGTCGCCCGATCGGAGACGAAGAGCGATTGGAGAAAAGGAGAGGCTAGGTGCTACCGGGGACAGAGGCGTCGCCGTCGTCGCTCCGCGCGCGTGACCACCATGTCTTTCACCGGCACGCAGGACAAGTGCTTCGCGTGCGACAAGACGGTCCATTTCATCGACCTCCTCACGGCCGACGGCGTCATCTACCACAAGACCTGCTTCAAATGCAGCCACTGCAAGGGGATCCTCTCGGTACGTCGTCCGTGCGTGTGCGTCCGGCTGCTTCAGATGCAGTCTGTCACTCATGAGACCATGCATGAGACTGATAGCATTGTGAACTTTGTTTCTTTGGTATATGGCCTGCATGTAGATGTGCAGCTATTCTTCCATGGACGGCGTGCTCTACTGCAAGACGCACTTCGAGCAGCTCTTCAAGGAGACAGGGAGCTTCTCCAAGAAGTTCACACCGGGTAATTAATACTCTACTCTATAATGCACCACCTGTCTGACCTTATTAAGAATTTGAATTGTTCCTGTACCCTGCTGTGGATAAGGGCTCGTCCTGAGACATTTTGTTGCGTTACGCAGGTACCAGATCAGGCGAAAAGGAACTGGTACAGCTCCACAGACCTGTCTTCTTCATGAGCAAAGCTTATCTTGTTTAGCGTACCTTTTATTTTCTAATGAAACCTGTGCTAACTGGATAATGTGTTTGCAATTGCAAATTGGAATGTCCCATCCTACAGTCGAGGGCCCCAAGCAAGCTATCTTCTATCTTCTCTGGCACTCAGGATAAGTGCACAGCCTGCACGAAAACGGTGTACCCACTTGAAAAGGTACAGAAATTCAGCACTTCAGTCGTCCGAATGCCGAATGATCAAACATATATGTTAAAAACTAATAAGATTTTTTACTGAACATTAATTCTCTTCTTCGTTCAACAAAAGAAAAAAAAAAATCACACTGCTCAACTTTAGCGGTTGGTAATGTAATTCAGATGACTTTGGAGGGCGAAGCTTACCACAAGAGCTGCTTCAAGTGCTCCCACGGGGGCTGCATCCTAACCACCTCCTCCTACGCCGCGCTCAACGGCGTCTTGTACTGCAAGATCCATTTCCAACAACTCTTCTTGGAGAAAGGAAGCTACAGCCACATGAAGAAGAAGACCGACTCCCAGGAGGTGTTGCCTGACGTCACGGCTGAAGAGCAACCGGCGCCGGCGGCTGTGGTGGCGGAGGCTCCGCCGCAAGATGAAGCATAGAGAGGAAAAGTAGGAAAACACGAAACTTATATACACAAGTACACAACACAGCCTGGAGTTTATGTTTTTTACTTTTTTATTACATCGCTTCTTTATTCCCCCTTATTTTTTGGTTCCTCTGTGAGCTTGGTTTGTCAAGCTGTAAGTATTGTACTAACATCTTCCTTTCATATGAGACTAATGACAACTGTGGCAATCAACTAGTAAGCCTCATGGGAAAAACTGTAATTTTGTAAGAAAATACACTCACAATTTGTTAAACCATGTCTGCTCTATCATGGTTGCCTTGGTTACTCAGCATCGCCTATTTTGCTGTGTTTGATAACATGGAACAAAACTCTTATTAACATATATTCCAAAACAACTGTCCAACACACCAAGTGAAAAATAATATTTTCCTTATAACACGCCTAGGAGCATGATATTTTCATTAAAAAGAGAGAGTAAAGACAACGCAAAGACCCAAATTGCATGGATGCTACATTTTCTTTCGAAATGGGGTTACAGCCCCGGCCTTTGCATCTTAGGATGCACACAACCTTTATTAATAGCCAAAAATATTCAAAGTATTACAATTCAAGCATCAGATATAGACATATAGTTGATACATATACCAACCATCTGAACAAAACTAACATTCTCACAAGAGAAGGGTGGTAACAACTAGACATCGGTCAATCTACTAGAATGACGCCACGAAGCCAGGCTAAAGAAATCCGAATAAACCACCACAAGACGGATGCACCCAGTAACTATGGGTTGCCGTTGTTATTCTGGGAGCAGTAACATCCAGAGCTGAATCCAATATGCCGACATATGAATAACCTGCAAGAAGGAAGGAACTTAGGCCTTGTTAAAAATACAGTTATTTCGACACTTCCAAATCGACCAACAAATGGTCGAAATGCCAATACGAATTCTACCCTTATTCATTTTATCAATTCCATTTAACCAATTTTCAAACATATTAGTGACATTGGTTGGGGGAGGAAGATTATAAGTGCAGAATATCATACGCCATAAAATTTTGGCGAAAGGACATGAGATAAATAAATGTTTGATTGTTTCGTCGTCGTTACAAAAGCAACATTTTCTACACCCATTCCAGTTTCACTTAGCCAAGTTGTCTTTAGTTAATAGCACTCTGTTATTTAGAAACCACATGAAGATTTTAACTTTTAAAGGTATTTTTATTTTCCACAAGTATTTTGTGGGGGAAACGGGGGAGTATATTCATTAAATCTTCGTACATGGACTTAACTGAGAAGATCCTATCTTCAGTTAAATTCCATAAAAACTTGTCCCGTTCATGTGTCAAAATTTATATCCATTAATCTCTCACATAGGTGCAGCCATGCATCCCATTTGTGACCGCTTAGACTATGCCTAAAACTGATGTTTAAAGGAATCGTGCGATAAAACATCATGAACTAAGACATGTTTCCTATGAACAATGTTATAGAAGGATGGATAATGTTGGGCGAGGGACAGCTCTCCTAACCATATATCCTCCCAAAATCTAACTTGCCTCCCATCACCGACTTGGAAAGTGCCCCGAGCGAAGAACTCATCTTTCACCCCCATTAGACCCTTCTAAAAGGGGGAATTAGTTGGTTTGGCCTCGATCTGTGCCAGAGATTTATTATCCAGGTATTTATTTTGAAGCAATTCTTGCCAAACCCCTTCCTCGGACAACATCTTATATAACCATTTACTTAGTAAACATTTGTTTTTTATATCTAACACTTCAATTCCTAAACCCCCTTGATCTTTGGGTCGACATATAATATTCCAACAGGTTAGCCTATATTTTTTCTTATGTTCATCACTTTGCCAAAAGAACAGTGAACGATAGAAGTCTAATCTTTTACTTGGGTATTTCTAGAAAAGATAACATGAACATAGGCATACTCGATAAAACTGAATTAATCAAGACAAGTCAATCCCTGTAAGATAAAAAATTTCCTTGCCAGCATCCAAGCTTGCCTTCAAATCTGTTTTCTACTGGGTTCCAATCAGAATTTCGTAGTCTCCTATGGTGTATAGGTACCCCAAGGTATCTAAACGGTAGGGTCCCCAATTCGCACCCAAAATTTTTTCTATAGGTTTGTTCTTGTTTAGCAGCTTTGCCAAAACAGAAGATCTCACTATTATGGAAATTAATTTTGAGGCCCGGTAGTTTCTCAAAGATACAAAGGATAAGCTTCATGTTAACTGCTTTCTGAAAATCATGTTCCATGAATAAAATTGTATCATCATTGTATTGCAAGATAGACACTCCCCCTCAACAAGATGAGGTATTAGTCCAACAACTTGACCATTCTCTTTTGCTCTAGCAATTAGAACAGCCAGCATATCAGCCACAATATTAAATAACATTGGAGACATGGATGTTACATAGAAACAAAACAAAATTGAATGGGAAATATCATATGAATTGGTTAGATCATGTACACTTGAAAGAACATGACAAGATCTAGAATTACAAAAGTGTTGCTACATAATAAAAAAAATCTCAAACTAGTTTTGGGGCTTTGTTCATATGTAGATCAAGGTAAGCAAAGTTATTTTGTAGAGATGTTAAAAATAAGAAAAATCACCTGAGACCGGGAGGGGGTGTATGATGGCCACATGACACCATACTGAAGAGAAAATACATTAGGAGATTCATACAAGTTCAGTTGCATACCAAAGTGGAGGCTTATGCTTCTTGTGGTTGACAATTGATCATGGTAGTCCGATAAGAAGTCAGGATGCTAATTATCCAAGGGGAGCAACTTGAACATATCCTCCGATCCAGAACCTCTCACTTTCCTCAAAAAAGGATGTGAGGAAGACTTCAACTAAGAGGAAAAGTTCTTAACACACCTCTTGATGTGAATCTCTATTCATAAGAGTGAGATTGATTCCATTTGGAAATAGGCAAGTTGCATTTCTAGAATGTCTGATGGTGCCAAAGAAAATTTATTCTGCTTTGGATCTTTCTTAGTTAAGGAGGGCTCGGAGATTTTATTTTAGGAGGATTTGTGGCTTGGAAATTCCCTTCTCCGCAATCAATACTGATTACCACGGTTGCACGTCCCATAAGCGAGATCCTCCTAGAGTTGGGGGTAACCCCATCAAATGTGAACTTTAGGCGGGACTTAGTCGTGACCCACCTCGCGACATGGAAGACCCTTCAAGGGTGATTGGATTTGGTACAATTGCCATAATGAAAAGATGAGTTCCACTCAGATCTAAATGAGAATGGATTACTCTCGGTGGACTCTACGTGAAAATCACTAGTTCATTCTGATACACCGGTTATAAAAAAAAGCACATTTAGAAAATGTAAGTACCACTAGAATTTAAAATATTTTCATGGTACCTTCCAAGAGGTGTTGTCCTAACCAAGGAAAACCTTGGAAAGTGCAAACAACAAGGTAGAAAAATGTGTTTCTTCTTTCATCATGATGAGAACATTAACTACCTATCCTTCCCCTGCAAGTTTGTGTGTCTATATGGTATTCATCCAAGTGGTGTCAAACTTCTATCCAACTCACAGTGTTGCAATATCGGTACTAAATGGTTGCAAGGTATTGATAATAATACCAAGTAGCAACGTCGTACTGGTGGGAGCGGTAGTATCATTATTATGTCTATGGGTATGAAATGGATTACCATGGTTTTTAATGCTAAAAACTAATCTCCTTTATGGGTTATTATTTTCCAATGTGCACACTATCTATGGCCATGGTGTATTCCGAAGAGACCATAACACCGTGGGTTGTTTTTGGCGGTGTGCTTGCGTTTGGAGAAGGTGAAGAGGGGGTCGTTACCCAACATGGATTACAGTATACTCTTTGGATCGGTCCTCCATATGTTTAGGCATTTTAGTAGACATGCATTACTTTGTAGTTTTCTTTTTGTCTTCTTCTATTTTTTCTTATCGACTTTGTGACTCATAGCTATGCAGAGGCCAAATGTGGACTCTTTGCATGTATCATCTTGATACGAGCATTTAATTTTCATAAAAAGCTCCATTTATCCAAGAGGATGATAAGTGATCCCATGTGGGGTTGTGACGAGGGGTAACCTCGGAAATGCCCATGGTTATGGACTTAGGGTTTCGAGGAAGAGAGAGCGCTGGTGATTTCGTTGGCTTATCAGACAAACAAGGAAGTCGATGTAGTTTGATTATTTGGAAAAGATGATTACAAAGTCACCGATTCGCTAGATGCGGTCTAACTCACGGCGGATTGTGTTTTGCTGAAAAGCTACGGTGTCCTCTCTATCGGTTCCTTCCAGCCTTTATATGAGAGACTGGGTCCTGAAGCCGTATACAGATAGGTTACAAGTTATGTTTACAACACTAGGAATATGTCGGTTTGCACTTCTATCTCGATCGCCAAGCCAGGCTTCTAATCGTCAGATGTCTCCTGGACTCTTTATTCATCATGGGCCGCATGGGCTGTAGCTTAGCTACGTACAGGGTATACTAATCACGGGAACCCAATAAGTCATACCCATGTTAGGTTGATATAGGTAAATGGTTTTGGAAAAAAAAAATACCACCAATAACCCTGGGGGATGGAAATGAAAGGGCAAAAGGTAAAATCTAGAAAATATTACCATCAACACATTCGATGGAAGAACCATTAGGGTGAGAGCGTATTCTACGGTTTACCATTTGATGGGAAGCTTAGTATTCACGAACTTGGTACCCCTCACTTAAACGGAATATGTCTCATTGGATAGTTTACTTAGCCTAGTAGGGGATTAGCTCCTTCTTCCCAGGGGAATATTATTTGGACCTTCCTTTGGATGATATTGATTTGTCCTCATCTATTTCTACTATTATGGTATAGGGATTTCTTTGTAGATTCATTGACATAAGTCTTCTTTACCAAGGAAAATACATTACTTTACAACAAACTTCGATGAAAAACATGACCTAGACACCACATATACCCTAGAGTTTTCTAATTACATGTAAAATTGATAATCATGCATGTTGGAAATATCTATCAAGATTTTGTCAGATCGTGCAATTTTGATATGTTTGTTGAGATATTGAGTACACTAAAATACACACATAACATACATATACCTACATTTTGTCTAAGTGGCACAAGTAAGTCCATGAAAATATACAAAAAAAACCATCTGAGACGGAGGTACTAGGTTTGAATCATCCTCTTTGCGAATAAAACAACAAAAAGGCTGCCTAGAAATTTCCTTCCAACTCTCAATATGTGAGACAATGTGTGGGAGATTTTAGCACCGAGTACATCCTTTATTTAGAGGAATTTGCTTTAATGAGAGGTGTTAAAGGAACAAAGTCTCAAAAGAGAAACAATTAACATAAATTTAGCTTGTGTAATATTGTTGAAACTTAGGGCAAGTGTATTTTCCCATGGTGCACATTGTGTAATAGTAATAGTATTTCTAAATACTTAGCAGGTTAGTTTGTTTTTTCAAAAATTACGTGTAACAAAAATACATATGTTTCATGTCAATGTGGTCATAGAAAGAGTTATAAATAAGTAAAAAAGTTTAGTATAAATTGTTGGCCCCGACCCGGTAGTACTTTCGCCGGGATGTTGCGACGAGATGATCCGCAACAATTCCGTATCCTGTCGAGTACTTTCGGAGGGGCCCGGGATTTCCGATAACTATGCTTACTGGTTATTACCATTCAAATACTGGATGAATTTTTCAAACAAATTTTAATTTCAAACTCAATAATGTCCAAATATTTTGAATATAATGTTTAAATGAGACGGAAACGGAAGTTTCGGACAAATAAGTTGGGGCATGGGGTGGGTTATAATGGAGGGGGGCACATATAGTTTAGGTTGGAGTGACCAAACAACGCAAATTCTAATTTCATTTCTTGGAGGGGGCTAGGAATTTCGCTTACCGTCCGGTAACCGTGGTATTTCGCTCGGTAACCAAATCCATGCTAGGAACGACTTCAGGCGTTTCTATAACTAGAAAATAACCCCGCGCGTTGCGGCGGAAATTTGGAATAAGAAAGTGCTTGGCATAGGAAAAATTGAAAGCCATGTGACATAGATAATATGAAAAGGTCGTAGAAAATACAACAATGCATGTAATTTGACCGAACGATTTTTCTTGGCAGGTCGTAGAAAAGTAAAACTTGCATTAGAATTTCAGGATAGACCCCTCTCTGAATTTCAGGACGCGCTGCATTTGAAGCTCTATATTTGGTTGGTAACAACTGCAACTTGAAAGCAACAGGAGAATCCCAAGGCGAGGGAAATCGGTCAAAATCTGAACATCTGCAGCATACAATGGGTTCAACTTGAATCACTAAAAATATAACATTAGTAGATAAGCAAAGTTTTTGTTCAGCGACTGTAGATGATCCAACTTAGACACCATACTTATGAAGAATGTTTCTCTGAAAAAATCAACGGAGGCCAGAGCATGGCAATAGCGCGGGGGGGTGCCCAACCAATGGAAAGCTCCCTATACAGTATAAAAACAACAGTGTGAACCAAGAAACCATAGCGATAATCCAATAGCTCTAAATAAAATAATCACAATTCTAAGTTGTGTGAAGAACATGGGCATGCAGCCGACACTGGTGGAAAAATGGCCTCTAGTCCCGGTTCATAAGGGCCATTGGTCCCGGTTCCCGGTTCACGAACCGGGACCAATCACTCGGGACTAATGATGGTCCCGGTTCGCTCACGAACCGAGACCAATGGGTCTCCACGTGGACGGGCGTGCGACGAGGGGGGTGGATCATTGGTCCCGGTTCGTGGAACAAACCGGGACCAATGGGTCTCCACGTGGCAGCGCCAGAGACGGGCGGGGGTGGATCATTGGTCCCGGTTCTTGGCACGAACCGGAATCGTTGGTCTCTGTGCCGCGGCAGGATTTTCGGACTATTTTTCTGCCGCGCCAGGATTTTCGGGCTATTTTTCTGCCACGGCAGGATTTTTTTTATCAATTTAATGGTACTACATATATATAGCAATAATGAAACCACGATATATATATTACACATCATGCATGATCACAAATATATACACCGTCGCATCCGTCTTCTTGGTCGAAACATATTATTATTATAAATGATACTCTCACACGAATTTGATCTAACTTACATCTTTTTTACACTTCACCCTTCCAAATGAAGCGGGTAATAGTATTCTCCTTTCGGATCTATGACTTGTTCTAACAAAAATCTGGCAATTTCCTCTTGAATTGCTTGCACACGTTCTTGTGATAGAAGACCGTCTCGCATCCGTTCGATCTAATATAAAGAAGGGGATCAATATATATGAATGAAACTAAACACAATTGGTGGTAATAAAATAAAGTTATGATTATTGTTTATCATACTTCAATTTTTTTGATGTTCCGATTTGCGCCCTTCTCTTTGGTCGTCTGGCGAATGAACTCGCAGATATAGTATCCACATAAGTTATTCCCGGCTTCCTGCCTCAAGCACTTTACGAGAACAGAGTTCAATCAAAATAATAATCAAGCATGATAATGGTGGTATTGAAACTAGAATCAAAGAGATGCGTGGATCTAGCAAGTAGTACTTACAGTCAATGGTTGAAATGTAAGCTCTGGCTTCCAAACACCCCTAGTTTTGGCGGTGAACCGTTTCCAAGCCTTCTAGAGGCATTCCTGCATGTCCGCCCACTTTTCTAATGGTGTTTCGAGTCCAGGACTTTTACTACTCCGGTGTCAATAGCAATGATTAACAGAATATAGTGGAAGCTGGACACACTAACAAAATATAACACGAGTCAATTATACGCTTAACATCGAGTAAGCGAAAATAGAATGTGTACAAGACAGTAACACTCACCCAGCGTTGTAAGGAAATAGTATTTCCCTTCTATTGCTGAAATGCTTCAACGCTTGGAACAAGTTATCCTCTGTCTCTTTGGGTTTTGTTTTTAGAGTAACTTCATGAACGAAATTACAGTCAACAAACCCAAGGTCATAGATTTGTCCTTTGTTGTATTCTTGAATCTTCATTATGCATATATAATTAGTATAGTGATTAGTAAGATTATAGAAGCAACGAATGAGCTGAGCTAGTGATGACCCATAAGTATAGGGGGTGTATCGCAGTATTTTCGAGGGAAGTAAAACCTAATTTATTGATTCGACATAAGGGGAGCCAAAGAATACTTATCAGCCTTAACAACTGAGTTGTCAATTCAGCTGCACCTGGAAACAATCTTGCTCACAACATTTTATCAGTAGCAACAGTTTTGTAGTAGGAATAGTAAAGTAACAGAAGTAGCAAAGCAAAGATGAGTAACAAAAGCGAAGCAATAAAGGGATTCGAGTGCGGTAGGCATAGGGATGGATGGACGGGCGTTGCATGGATAAGAAAATTCACATAGCAATCAGAACATAGGGCAATTACAGATAAATAAGATAAAGCATCCAAGTACTAGACAATCCTAGGCATGTGTTCTATATATAGTCATACGTGCTCACAATGAGAACTTGCACAACATCTTTTGTCCTGCCAGCCCGTTTGCAGCGAGGCCTCTAGGGAACTACTGGCAATTAAGGTTCTCCTTTTAATAGAGCACCGGAGCAAAGCATTAACACTCCGTGAATACATGTGATCCTCACATCAAAGCCTTTCCCTTCCGGCTACCCTGATTTCATCGCCGGGACCATAGGTTCCGGACAACGACGTGTGTATACAACTTGTAGATAAGACCAAGAACAATACTATCATAATGAATCAATAACATGTTCAGATCTGAAATCATGGCACTCGGGCCCTAGTGACAAGCATTAAGCACGACAAGTCGCAACAAAGTCATAAAGCACTAATAAAAGATACTAGGCACCATGCCCTAACAATCTGATGCCATTACATGAACGATCTCATCTAATCCCTACCATCCCCATAGCCTACAGCGGGGGATTACTCACTCATAGATGGGAGAAACATGGATGGTCAATGGAGAAGTGATGGCGATGATCTCCTCCAATTCCCCGTCCCGGCAGGGTGCCAGAACGGAGTTTCTGGTGTTGTTTCGTGGAATCTGGTGGTGGCGGCGGAGCGGAACTCCTTCTAGAAAAACGTCGAACCCCCCAAAGTTTTTAGGTCAGAAGGCTCCTTATAGGCGAAGAGAGAGGCCGAGGGGGTGCCTGGGGGGCCCACACCACCCCCTAGCACGGCCTGGCCTGGCCCGCGCCAGCAGGTGGTGTGGCCACCCCAGGGCTCTTCTCCGTCTCGTATTCTGGCTCCTGGAGTCTTCGGGTGAAATAGGATTTTTGGCATATTTTCCGAGATTTTTCCTGATAGTTGATTTTCTGCACAAAAAGTAGACACCAAGGCAATTCTGCTGAAAACAGCCTCAGTTCGCATTAGTTGCATCCAAATCACACAAGTATAGAGGAGAAACAATAGCAAAAGTGTTCGAGAAAGTAGATACGTTTTGGACGTATCAACTCCCCCCAAGCTTAGTCCTCAAGCAATTCAGTTGAAAACTGAGTGCGATAAAATAACTTTCACGAACACATTTGCTTTATATGATGTAAATATTCTCAGCAATGTGATCAACTTACTTGGACAATTCATAATAAAGAGTATGCAACTGAGTCTACTCAATAGTCATTGCAAGCTATGAAGATATTCCAACTCAAGAATAATAAGTAGCATAAAGCACAAACATAAGCAACATTACAATGCTCATAGAAAGGTATGATACAGTGGTATCTCGCTTGCCTTTGATTATGAATGTCAAGGCACCTCTGAAGTTCAAGTGATGACTAGAAGTAAAGATATCAAGGATACAAGCATCAAAGTCATAACACAAATAATCAAGTAATGAAACAAACATAAAGAATGACAACTATGCTCTCAAGAAGGTGCTCAAAGAATATGTGGAGACTCAACAAGTAGAAGAAAAAGGTTTTGAGAAATTTGAAAGGCTTCCAAATGCTGAAAGTATGGTACTTGTTAGCTTTGAGCTCTCATTGCCCCTATCATAGGCATCTTTAATGTGGTTAAGGTGAAAGTGAGGTCCAATCTGAGTTATATGCTTGACAGACTATAAACTGGAAATCCCAAGTCCCTTGAGTACGAGGGCCGCTCCTCATGCTACTCAACTTTAGTTACCGGTAAGTTCTTGTCATCGTAAGTATGTGCGTATCATTGAGAACCGCCAACGGGGTACCCCTTGCCCGATGATACGGAAGAATCCCCATATCAAAATGACAAGGCAAGCAGACAATGAGTATCTCAGCAATCTTCTTATTTACCATGGGAAAATGGTGCTTTTTTCTCTCTTTCCTCTTTTCATAAAACTCTTTTTTTTCTTTTTCTCAATAGCTATAACTCTCTTTTTTATAAGAAGAATGCTTCATAGATATCATTATGGTTACGCTGCAGGTTTCCACCATGTCAGCATGGATTAGACCAGCGGCCCAGGCGTTTCTCTAACACACATACATAACTCCATGGACTTACAAGCTCCCCTTTTATTTCACACCGACGACATCCGCAAACAAAAGAGCAAGGTATCAACTGGGTATATATTTACAAGTGTTGAAAGCGTTCCCCGTGACAGCACGGTTCTGCTAATCCCTAGCCTATAATTAGCAAGCATATAACTTTCATGGAGAGTTCACAATGGTTCAGGTTTATTAAGTGCGGAAAATAAAGTGTGCCATCAAGTTCGTGAGAGCTTTACTAACTAACTTTCTCATAACAAACAAATATTTTATTCGGAAGAAAACAAGGCATATTGAATATGCACGGAAGTAGCAAATGATGCTAATGGGTAGGTATGGTGGACACTTTGGAAATATTTGGTTTAGGGAATTGGAAACATGAGCAAGACACTCAGTGGAAGTGAAGGCTAGCAAAAGTAAGGGAGCGACAAATGAGAGAGCAATAGCTATTATTATCATGCTTGCAACAAAACAAGACTACTCATGGCATGAAAATGATTCAAGATCCTCAAGGCAAAATAATTCGTCAAGGCTTAACTGATTATTACAGTCATGTGCATGCATGAGCATGTGCCAAGTCGATCAAATGAAACATTCAGAGGAGGATACCATAGTGTCATACCAATTTATGAATAGAGTAATGCAAGCAAACATTCATGAGACATGCTACAAACTATTAGCGAGCTGGAGCTAATCACAAGAAAGCAAGAACTACTAAATATCCAAAGATAACATACACTCTACATGAATGGACTAAGCAAGCTCACAGTGATGAGTATACGTACAAAAATGAAAACAAATAGAGTTCGTTACCAGCCTCTTACCATGCCTCAAGTTGTCATTAATCCTCATTATTGCTCTTCACTTGTGTGGCTTGAATAATAATATGAAATCAATAATCCACTGAGAACTGCCGAACCCTGTAGCCAACTCACAAAAACCAAAGAAGAACGACAAATATTTTTGGTTTTTTCGATTTTTAAACAAAAACCAAAAGAGAAAAACAAGCAAAGCAAAATATTTTTGGGTTTTTCGAATAGTTCAAACAAAGCAAAAAGGAACAAGCAAACCAAAGCAAAAAGAAGAAGCAAACCAAAGAGAAACAACAAAAATATTTTTGGTGTTTTTGTGTTTTAGAAAGCAAAAGCAAAGAAGAACGAAAACTAAAAAGAGAACGAAAGCATGAATATACAAAGAACCGACGCAACATGATATGGAGATGAGTGCGGTGTCGGCGTACCTCCCCCAAGCTTAGGCTGTTGGCCTAAGTGGGTATCAGTCCCAGGCTGGCCAAGATGAAGTGTCACCGGGGTACGACGAGGAGGTACCCTCGTCCTAGTGCGAGCCAGAGTACATCCCTCCGTAATGTGCGGAATAATCATAGGAGGGCACATCCTCCTGGTGCTGCTCGTGGAAACCCAACAAGCGAAGCTGCTCGTCCACCTCCTCCTTGGAGCACGACCACGGTCTCCTGTCAACACTGAACAAAGGAGGCTGGGGAAAATGGATCTCCCTTTCATCCCCGTCAGTGAAAAGCATCCTATATACTAGATTGTTAAAATCAGAGGTAGCAGTGACAAAGTGATGAGTTTTCATGGCAACAAGGTCGAGCCTCTGTGGTGCTAGCATAACATAATCAGGAGCCATAGAAAGATCTAATGCATCAACTACACGCGAGGCAATGATGCCCCCATAGATAGCCCCCCTAGCAGCTAGGCGGCGAGCAATAAGAGAGCCAAGATTGTACCGAGTATCATTGTTGAGCGCAGCAGCAAGGAAAGCTAAGTGATAGTTGGAGATATTACTAGTGTTCTCCCTACCCAAAACATTAGTGGCAAGATAGTATGCAAAGTATCTAAGAGCAGGGAGTTGGATATTTCTTATCTTTCCGTGTTGCGCCACGCGGTCATCATCATTGGTCACCCCTCGGTAAAGCTCCAACAAATCAGCGGGTCGCCCTTGAATTTTCTTCATGGTCCCTGTCATACGCACACCTACAATACTGCAAAATCTCTCCAAAGGCATGGTGAAGGGCATATCATAGATTTTAAATGAGACAGTAGAATGATAGGATGTGTTAGAAAATGAGAAGCTCTCAACAAAAGTTTTGGTGAGCATAGCGTATTGTGCACTCTCATCTTGCATATAAGAGGTCAAGCCAACCCTCTCAATCAGTAGCAAAAATCATCAAGAATACCTGCATCTTGCAAGAAAGTAAAACAAGGGAAAGAGGATGGGTGAGCATCTCCATCATCTCTTTCACTGCCAATACGTGATGCAATGAGGTCTTCATTATATGATGGCCTAGCTTGAGAGGCTGTTCTTGAGGGCCTTGACGTCCTAGGTGCATCACTCTCAAATATCTCTCCAAAAGTGTGGTTGTTCATGCTTGGTGTTCTGAAATTTAAACACCTATTAAACAAGTGATTGTAAAGTAATTATAATGAAGGATTCTACTCATAAGGACTAGCAAGAGGCCTAAACATGCATCAAAACTATATCTCTAAGCATCAAACAAGCTTACAAGCTCTCATAACCAGTCACCTACCGTAGCAAAATACTCAACATACAATCCACTAAAGACAAATCTACTTGGGCAAGGGGAGGAGTCACATACCAAGGAACAATTGCTCCAAATTTCAGCAAGAAAGATGGGCTGAGCAAAGAGATCGAAGAAATCGAGGGCAAGCACAGAGAGAACGTGATTTTGAGCTATGAACTGGAGCTTACTCGGGAGAGAGAAGAAAGTGGCAGGAGAGAGAGGTAGTGGGGGGCCAGGGGTGGCCCACACCAAGGCATGGCGCCACCCAGGTCTAGCCGCGCCACCATGTGGTGTGCCTGCCTGGTGGGCCCCCCTGGTACCTACCAGGTACTCCTCTGCCCCTTTTTTCACGTAAAAATTTAATATAAATTTTCTGGAATTTTTGGAGACACTTTATTTTTGGGTAATTTTCAGAAATAGAAGAATGATTTTCTGACAGACAGATTTTTCTTCTTCTTTTTGGAAACATGATGCAAGGACAAAACAAGGCTAGAACTACAGAAGTTCTAGCATGCAAGCAAACTAACAACACAAAGAAAACTAAATGAAAGCAAAAACTAAAATACAAAGGATAGAAATAAACAGAGATAATCATAATGAAAACATTGTTATGTTCAATGGAATCCTTTTGGTAGCAAGGTTGATCAAGTCTTGCTACCAAAACAATTGCATATGAGACAAAAGTTTGTATTCCACTAATGATTATGTTACCTCAACTCTGATAGCAATGGTCCCAATCATAATAGTTTCAAAATTTTCTCTTGGTATGGGACAATATATTTCTCCAACTTGAATGCCTTCAACATGCTCAATTGAATTCAAACCATAAGTCCTTTCAATCTTCTTGGGGAAATAGACAGTATGTTCCTTGTCATTAACATTGAAGGTCACCTTTCCTTGATTACAATTAATAACAGCTCCTGCAGTATTAAGAAAAGGTCTCCCAAGAATAATAGACATATTATCATCTTCAGGCATTTCAAGCACAACAAAATAGTTAATATCAAGAAATTGTGAGCCACCTGAACAGGTACATCCTCACATATACCCACAGGAATAGTGGTAGATTTATCAGCCATTTGCAAAGATATATCAGCTGGTATCAATTTTTCAAGCTGAAGCCTCTTATAGAGAGAGAAAGGCATAACACTAACTCCAGCTCCCAAATCACACAAAGCAGTTCTAACATAAATGTTCTTAATAGAGCAAGGGATAGTTGGAATCCCTGGGTCTCCAAGTTTCTTAGGAACCTTACCATTGAAGGAATAATTAGCAAGCAAAGTAGAAATTTCTTCATTAGGGATCTTCCTTTTATTCGAGACAATGTCCTTCATATACTTTGAGTAAGGAGGCAATTTAATAGCATCAGTCAAAGGAATTTGCAAGAATAAAGGCTTCATCCACTCACAAAACTTATTATAGTGTTCATCTTCTTTTGACTTGTGTTTGTTATCAGGGAAAGGCATAGGTTTTTGGACCCAAGGTTCTCTTTCACTACCATGTTTCTTAGCAATAAAATCATCTTTGGTGTATTTAGTAGTCTTAGTGTGGTTTTCAGGTTCTTCTTCAACTTTTTCTTCATTAGGAACTTCATTTTCTTCATTACCACTTTCAGTTTCAGCATCAGAGATAGATATACTATTAGGATCTGTAGCAGGTTCAGAGGGTTCTCCAATAGTTTTATGTTTCTTTTTCCTTTTCTTACGAGTAGAACCACTATTTTCAGCCTGTTGAGACTCCTGCTCAATTCTTTTGGGATGCCCCTCAGGATATAGAGGATCCTGGGTAGCAGCACCACTTCTAGTTCTAATTTCATAAGCATGTTTTTCTTTAGCAGCATTAACTAGCAAGTCGATTTGCACTTTAACGACTTGATCTATTTGAGTTTGAACCATTTGAAAGTGTTTAACAATCATTTTAACATCATTAGAGGTTCTTTCCACAATATCTTTCAACTCAACAATAGCTCTAGTGTTTTCCATAAGATGATTTTGCACCCTTTTATTAAAGTTATCTTGCTTAACAATAAAGATATCAAATTCTTCTAAGCATTGATCAGGAGGTTTCAAGTAAGGGATATCACCTTCATCAAAGTGTTGGAGAGAGTGTACCTCAATAGTGGGTGAGTAGGGAATAGGCTTACATAATTCTTCTATAGGAGGTAAATTCTTGACATCTGCAGCTTTAATTCCCTTCTCCTTAAGACATTTCTTAGCTTCCTTCATCACTTCATCATTTAATTCAATAATTCCCCTCTTCTTTGATGTTGGAATAGGCACGGGAATAGATGGTTCAGGTACAATTACTTCAGGAATAACTTGTTTAGGAGGAGTCCAATCTTCATAATTCTTACTTATTTTAGCCATTAATTCCTCAGCTTCCTTGGGAGTCCTATTCCTGAAAACACAATCAGCACAACTATCTAGGTATGTCCTAGATTCTTCGGTTAGTCCATTATAAAATATATCAAGTAGTTCATTCTTAGGTAATGGACTTCCAACCTGTGCATGAATCAAAGCACAAAACCTTGCCCAAGATTCGGGCAATACCTCTTTTTCTCCCTGTTTAAAATCAAAAAGTTCCTGCAAAACAGCATGTCTAGCACTAGGAGGAAAACATTTCTGCAGGAAAGTATTAAACAAGCACTCAGGGCTATCAATAGATCCAGGAGGTAAATTACCAAACCAAGTTTTAGCTTCTCCTTTCAGTGAAAAAGGGAAAATCTTAGCAACAAAGTAAGTACGTAATTTTAATATCATCAGAAAACAAGCCACTCATGGTAGAAAGTTCATTCATATGTGCTACCGCACTTTCATTCTTAGTCCCATAAAAAGGTTCTTTCTCAACAATAGCTATGTAGGATAGATCGAGAGAGAAATCATAATCTTCATCTATAATGTTTATGGGAGAAGCAACAAACTTAGCAGCAGGATATAATTTGGGTCTAATAGTATGCCTCTCAAGGAGACTCTTAGTAGCGCTCCTATCATGGGTGTTCTTACATTCTTTAATAAACTCATCGGTCATCTCAACATAATCTTCTTCAATATCATAACTCTCACTAGACTCAGGTGAGCTAACAGGTGTGGTAGTGTCTTCATTAGGAGTTTCGGTATTTCCAGCTAATAGCAATCGTAGCATCTAGGAAAGGACCTAATGAACCACTCTCATCAAGCACAGTAGAAGCAGCATCATAAGCATCAGAAGTTTCAGATTCAGTAGTAGTAGCAGTGTGTGTAGCATGTGTATGTGGTGATGTAAGGAACTTACTCAGAACAGACGGTGAATCAAAAGCAGTAGAGGTGTTCAGAACCGTACCTCTTTTTGTAGTGGATGGTATAATAGGAACCTTGCCATCACGAGACTTACCCATGATGGATGGATAGCAGCGAATAATAGAGAATCCAAGTGAACTTGATAAATAAAGCTATGCTCCCCGGCAACGGCGCCAGAAAATAGTCTTGGTGACCCACAAGTATAGGGGGTGTATCGCAGTATTTTCGAGGGAAGTGAAACCCAATTTATTGATTCGACACAAGGGGAGCCAAAGAATACTTATCAGCCTTAACAACTGAGTTGTCAATTCAGCTGCACCTGGAAACAATCTTGCTCACAGCAGTTTATCGAGTAACAGTTTTGTAGTAGGAATAGTAAAGTAACAGAGTAGCAAAGCAAAGACGGTAGTAACAAAAGCAAGAAATTGGGATTCGAAAAGTGTAGGCATAGGGATGGATGGACGGGCATTGCATGGATAAGACAATTCACATAGCAATCAGAACATAGGGCAATTGCAGATAAATAAGATAAAGCATCCAAGTACTAGACAATCCTAGGCATGTGTTCCATATATAGTCATACATGCTCTCAATGAGAACTTGCACAACATCTTTTGTCCTGCCAGCCCGTTTGCAGCGAGGCCTCTAGGGAACTACTGGCAATTAAGGTGCTCCTTTTAATAGAGCACCGAAGCAAAGCATTAACACTCCATGAACACATGTGATCCTCACATCAAAGCCTTTCCCTTACAGCTACCCCGATTTCTGTCACTTCAGGACCATAGGTTCCGGATAACGACGTGTGTATACAACTTGTAGATAAGACCAAGAACAATACTATCATAATGAATCAATAACATGTTCAGATATGAAATCATGGCACTCAGGCCCTAGTGACAAGCATTAAGCACGACAAGTTGCAACAAAGTCATAAAGCACTAATAAAAGATACTAGGCACCATGCCCTAACAATCTGATGCCATTACATGAACGATCTCATCCAATCCCTACCATCCCCATAGCCTACAGCGGGGGATTACTCACTCATAGATGGGAGAAACATGGATGGTCAATGGAGAAGCGATGGTGATGATGATGGCGATGATCTCCTCCAATTCCCCGTCCCGGCAGGGTGCCATAACGGAGTTTCTGGTGCTGTTTTGTGGAATCTGGCGGTGGCCGAGCGGAACTCATACGGAAAACGTCGAACCTCAAGTTTTTAGGTCGGAAGGCTCCTTATAGGCGAAGAGAGGCCGAGGGGTGCCTGGGGGACCACACCACCCCAGTGCGGCCTGGCCAGCCCGGCCAGTGGTGTGGCCACCGGGGCTCTTCTCTGTCTCGTATTCGCTCCTGAGTCTTCGGGTGAAATAGGATTTTTGGCATATTTTCCGGGATTTTTCCTGATAGTTGATTTTCTGCACAAAAAGTAGACACCAAGGCAATTCTGCTGAAAACAGCGTCAGTTCGCATTAGTTGCATCCAAATCACACAAGTATAGAGGAGAAACAATAGCAAAAGTGTTCGAAAAAGTAGATACGTTTTGGACGTATCAGCTAGAAAGACTTAATTACAGAAATTAATAATACTTACAAACAATAGGCACTGCCGATAGCTTTGTCGAGGGCGTCTTGTTGGTAAAACTAAAATAATTCTAGAAATTCGATCAGTAGGAAGCCATCTCCATAACAGCATAGATCCAGTTTTTGGAATCAGCACAGGCTTGGATGTACCAGTTATGCAATCTTCGTATTTTTGTTGGTAGATCTTTGACTAACTCGGGTTTGACGAGAGGAGCCCCGTACTGGTACACGTATGATGTTTCTTGGTACCCCTCGAACTCATGCATACAGCTCATGTACTCAATAATAGACAGTCCATATAATTGGGCCTTTTCTCCGTACAGTCGAACAAACTCTGGATCAATGTTCGGATCATGCCGCTCCTGGGCTCTCCACTCATTGGTATCGTACACTTTGAGCGGTTCGATCGATTGATTTTTCTGTTGTCCGAGCTTGGCAACTTCTTTCCTGACTCTCCGCTCTTTTGCCTCAGCCGACTTGGTAATAGAGCGATTATAGTCTGATGTGAGCGCTATGGGTTGGTGAAGCTGAATCTTAAGCGCGGCTGCTTTGGCTTTATCTTCTGCGGTGACCGGGAAATATGCCTCTATCGCCTTTTTCTTGTTAGCCATGTCAATCTTCCACTTTTCATAATGGGCAGCTGCGGCCGCATCAGTTTCCTCATCTGTCTTCTCGCAAGGTAGCTTCTTCATATTCTGATGAGGTACTTTTGGGAGGGGTGATAGCTTACGTTTTGGTGATCGAAACGTGACCTTGCTGCTGCTGGTGGTGCTGCCCCCCTTAGTATACTTCCGCTTTTGTCTATGAGGCTCAGGGGACGGAGACGGCTGATGCGGCGGCGGAGACGGCTGATGCGGCGGCGGAGACGGCTGAGGCGGCGATGGAGACGGTTGCGTTGAATGGTGAGGCGGTGAAGGCGATGGTTGCGCTGGAGAATGGTGAGGTGGTGGCGAAGGTGGATTGCTGCTCTGAGGAGTGGGTGGCCTTGGCGGCACATAATTTGGAGCATGATGCGCTCCTTTGGCCATAGAATAGTCCCCCCTTTGGCTTCTCCTAGTTGAGTTAGCTCCATATCTTCCCCTGTAGAGTGGTCTAGCTTCAGCTCCTCAAAATCTTCCTTCACCTCATCCACCGTGACGACAGCGTACCCTTTTGGAACCGGTATGCAATGCCAAGTTGGGTTAGGCGCAATTGGTACCGCCATGCCGACCGCCGCCGTCACCCTTAAGTTCATAACCTGCACCTTTAGCTCACAAGCTGTGGTCTCCGTGATATCATCCACTGGGTAGCGTTTAGGAGGAGATGTCGTCGGTGCATTATCATCAACATCATGGAGCTGCGTGGAAGCGACGTTGCTTTTCTTATTCGATAGGGCGCCGGTACCCTCGAATACAGCTTCTACCACGTGCCGCTGAGATTGGCCGCTAGTACCTTGCTGGCTAAGTCTGGTCCTCCCGTGCTTCTGGTGTATCTTTTGTCTTCCCATATACGCCCAGGAAGCCTAGCAGGTTCACACAAAGATTCTTCGTCATGTGCATCACGTCGATTGAAGAACGGACCTCTAGGTCTTTCCAATACTCAAGCTCCCAAAATATAGATTTCTTTTTCCATATGGCCGTGTGTCCGGTAATGGGGTCTTTCAGAACAGATTGACCGCCAGGACCCTTTCCAAAGATTACTTCTAGGTCCTTCACCATATCAAATACATCAGCACCTTTAGGGAGCTTAGGCTTCTTCTGGTAATCTGCCTCACCATTGAAATTCTTACCTTTCTTTCTTACTTGATGATTGGTCGGAAGAAATTTACGACACCCCAGTTACACAACCTTCTTACATTTATCCAAATATGTATCTTTAGTATTATCTAAACAGTGCGTGCATGCATTGTATCCCTTGTTTGACTATCCTGAAATTTTACTAAGAGCAGGACAATCATTGGTGGTTACGAACAACAACGTTCGTAGGTCAAATGGCTCCTGTTTGTGCTCATCCTACACCTTTACACCTGGTTCTGCCCACAACTGCAAAAGTTCATCGACTAATGGCCTTAGGTACACATCAATGACATTGTCGGGTTGCTTCGGTCCTTGGATGAGCACTGACATCATAATGAACTTCCGCTTCATGCACAACCAAGGAGGAAGGTTGTAGATACATAGAGTCACTGGCCAGGTGTTCTGACTACAGCTCTGCTTCCCAAAAGGATTCATGCCGTCTATACTTAGACCAAACCATAAGTTCCTCGCGTCACCTGCAAAGTTCGAGTACTTTCTCTCGATGTTTCTCCACTGCGACCCATCGGCGGGGTGTCTCAGTTTCCCGTCTTTCTTATGCTCTTCTTTGTGCCATCGCAACAACCTGGCATGCTCTTTATTTCTGAACAGACGTTTCAACCGTGGTATTATAGGAGCATACCACATAACCTTAGCAGGAACCCTCTTCCTGGAGGGCTCGTCATCGCCCTCAACATCACCAGGGTCATCTTGTCTGATCTTGTATCGACATGCAGTGCATACCGGGCATTTATCCATATTCTCGTACTTCTCACCGCGGTACAGGATGCAGTCATTAATGCATGCATGTATCTTCTCCACATCTAATCCTAGAGGGCAGATAGTCTTCTTTGCTTCGTACGTTGTCTCGGGAAGCTCGTTATACTTTGGAAGCTTCGGTTTCATTATTTTCAGTAACTTCTCAAATCCCTTGTTAGATAAGCCAGTCTCTGTCTTCCATTTCAGCAGTTCAAGTGTGGTACCGAGCTTTGTGCTGCCATCTTCGCAATTTGGGTACAACAACTTTTTGTGATCCTTTTGCATGGCCTCCAACTTAAGCTTCTCCCTTTCTGTATCACATTGTTGCTTTGCATCAGAAATGACCCGACCAAGACCATCAGCAGGCTCATCCGATGCATGTTGTTCTTCTTCATTGCCTCCTCCCTCTTCTTCATTGTCTTCCATTGCAGTATCACCGTATTCTTCAGGGGACATAGGATAGCTGTCATCATCCTCCTCTTCTTCATTTTCTTCTAGCCTAACCCCTCTTTCTCCGTGCATGGCCCAACAATAATATCCGGGCATGAATCCTCTCCGAAGCAGATGGCTTTGAAGGATTCTCGGGGCAGAGTGCTCCGCCACATTCCGACAGTCGACGCAGGGACAAGGCATAAAATTATCCACTTTGTTTGCCTTAGCCAAATCGATAAATTTATGTAGGCCTGCAATAAAATCGGAATGGCGTCGGTCGCCATACATCCATCGCATTCGCGCATCGATCTGCGTCATAATAATTAACCATTACAATAACATCGTGAATAGTAAAATGACCACCCTACATGGACACATGCAATATTTTTGTATCAGTTACAGATAAAAAAGATAAGGTTGCTAACCTCAGCCGAGGATACCGTGTTGTGCGAACTAAAGTGTGGCTCGGACATTTCGTCAAACACCTTGTGTGCAATCAAAGAAAAAAAAAGCTATCACCCACACCTCACACACAATCCAGCAAAATTTTGTGGGCAAAGGGCTGGGCTTATATATAGCCAGGGGACGGTTTTTGGTCCCGGTTATTGCCACGAACCGGGACCAAAGCCCCTTCCGTGCGACACGTGGCGGCCCAGCAGCTCGCACCCCACCCAGGTCATTGGTCCCGGTTATTGGCACGACCCAGGACCAAGGACCTGGGTGAAAGCGCTGTTGAGCCGCAGTCACGAGGCTTTGGTCCCGGTTCGTGGCAATAACCGGGATCAATGCCCACCGTCGCTTCGTCGTCCCCATGTATAAATATGAGGCCACAGCGCTCGCTTTCGCCATCGCCTCGGCCAGTCCATCTCCACCCCACCCCTTTAGCCATCGCCTCTCCACCGCGTTGTCGTCTCGCCTCCCCTCCCTCTCCAATCTCCACCGTGCCGCCATGGAGGTGCCCACGCTCAACCACTACGAGGCGGCGATGTTTGCGTACTATGGCATCCTCGCGTGACCGTGCCCGCCGGATTTCGCATCAGCGAGGCAGGTGTGCCGGTGGCTCCGCTCCTGAACCCCCGCGGATACGAGATGGAGTACGTCATCGCGGAGCGTCGCCGCCAGCTGCCCGCGTGGATGAGGGCGTTGCCCCGGTACGCGGCGGCCAGCCAGTACTGGCCCCGGCTATTCAAGAAGGAGCGGAAGGCCAAGCTTGGCAACCGAATCGTGGACGGGCGTCTGGTGCACCCGGATCACCGCAACCAAGAAGGGCGGGAGATGTTCTGGTCCGTCCCTGGATGGACCATCTACACCGCCATCGACGCTGCTAGGCGTGTAGAGGAGCTCCGTCTCCCGAACAACGCCGAAATCGTGGAGATTTCGTCCGACGACGACGACGAAGCCGGCGGCTCGAAGGACAGCGGTAGCGGAAGTGTTGTCGACTAGGAAAATTTGTAAAGTCGCATCTTTGTATGGAAAAATTTGTGGTCGAATAATAAAATGTCTTGTCTCGATTAATTTGTGAATGATTTTTTCAAAAATACTGATCAATTCAATTTCTACATCGAATTAATTTTTGCCTCGAATTAATTTTTGCCCCGAATTAATTTACATTAATTGTCCTGGACTGCTGACCGTCGCGGGGTTTTTTGTCCCGGTTCGTGCCACGAACCAGGACCAATGCTTAGAGATGAACCGAGACCAATATCCAGGCAGCACGAACCGGGACCGGTGCCTGGCATTGGTCCCGATTATGGAAACGAACCGGGACCAATGGATTTTGGGCGCTGGACCAAAGGCCCTCTTTCTACCAGTGCGACCCGTGCACTCCAAATCACAATACTGGATGCCGAAGCCCTACAAAGCACCGGCGTATATAAAGATGGAGAATAAGTGGATACTAAAATTTCGGGAGAAGGAAACATGTCTTTATATAGTCGCTGAGCTGCTGAACTGCTTGATCGGTTACCAATTTGAGGCTTTGAGTAATTGAGTGTTAATTAATCAGAAGTTTATAAACATATGCACTAAGGTCTAATCAAGGGACGGATAGTGGTGGGAAATAATGGATGCACTGGCATGGGAGGCGACATACATGACTTGGTTGGCTTAGGGAGTGAGTGTCGGTCTAGACACAGGCACGTACAGGTCAAGGAAAAACGCATGATTAGTTTAGACAATTGAAAACTGAAGACATATGGAAGGCGATGGGAATCAGACAGCTAGGTTTGTTGATGATATGGCTACTGTGCATGTTAAGATAGACAAATAAATGATCTACAGTAGATTTTGCAGCCCGAACTTGGGAAGGCTGAGGATGTAACACGGAGACACGAAATATGGACCATCGGATGAATACAATCAAAGGGTTGAGAATAGGTGATGATGTGGCTAGGCTGCATGTTGAGATAGACAAACTTAAATGACTCTTAGTGGGGGTCTACTTTATAAGAAGATATAGACATGTTTATATTTATTATTTTTATGCTAATAATTGTTGGTATCCAAAAAAATCACACATAGTTTTAGTGCAAATAAATTGGTGAAATCCAGAGTAAAATATGTAGCAAAGCACGGGCATTCAGCTAGTAAAGATAACAGTTGAATAAACCGTGCTTTTGGCCACTAATTTCTTTGATTTTCTCAACACTTTTTGTAGTTCAACATTTTTTTCTACCATATGCAAAATACTTGAATTGTTACTGAATGGTTTTTATTTTTTTCATTTATAATATGTTGGGGTTATTAGTTGAAGTGTGTTAGAAGTCCCTATTTTCTAGATGTAGTATATATTTTTATAAGAAAATGAGTTGTGTAGATCTACTAAGCATTCAAGATGGCACAAAGAATTAAAAAATCTTGCACGCCATGGTTGACAAATAGTCGAGCGCGATTCACATGCAAACTAGTGGAAAAAGGCACGAAGGACATCAAGAATTGTTTTTTTGTTCACAAAACTTTACTGAAATTTGTTGAGATTGCCTAACAATTATACTAATAAAATATTATATTATCCTACTATATTTATTGATAATGTAAATTTTATTATGTTATAGAAATATATATGAAATGGAACCATGCTACTAAGTATCCACACACACAAACCGCGGTGACCCAACATACCACTTTATGATGTAGTACACTATAGTCGATAATATAACACCAAAGAAATACCGTTCGACTAGTATTACATCTCACATAGTGGTACAACAGAAACATAGCAGGTCCAAGACATGACTATAGATTAGAACTCGACTCTTTACAAATGGTCCAATGAACACTCTAGCTTATATAGAGAGAAAGCAACTTTTTACAAAGAGGAACGACAAATAATAACTTATAACTATCATACTAATAAGACTAGTATCTAAACTAACTGGCTTGCACTTACTGCTATTGCAATGCTCTACAGAAGTATATTCTATGGCTAGAGATGATATTCTTATCTAATCAGGAACTTCGTCTTCACTTCAGTTGATGTATATGTTGACTCCATTGTCTTTATTGAATCAGCTTTAGACTCTTGGCATATCCTCTTTTGTATCACTTGATGTTGATGACGTCCTCCAAGTCCTTAGAATCTAGCAAGGGTTGAGAAGATACGGTTAAGTATGAATGTACTCAACAAGTTCACTAAAAAGGAGTGTTTGATGTACTATCTACAACCACATACCATAGGTAGTAGGCTATTCAGGTTTTTATAAACATTTCTTCAAAGGTTGCTTTATTCAAAAAATCCATGTCCATCAGCCTTCACCAGGTTTACCAAAACTTCGTGGAGTTCCTTTCCTGCCACGTTCGTAGCTCCTTCCCAGAACAGGGAGTAACATGTCACATTTTATACACGCTATAGAGGTGCGTTACTTTTTCATAAGAGATCTTAAGCTTTGTTGCTCATCTGGGAGTATGTGCCCGTTCAAACTTCCATGGTTTGAGGCCCAACCTAAGACCCAAGCCAATTACTGCCCTTCTCCGCGATCCCACATGCCCCCTTGGCAGGGGCGGAGCCAGGATTTCTACATAGGAGAGGCGAGCGACGAACACCTAGATTAGGTAGTGCCTACGGGAGGAAGCGTGGCCGCAAAAGCGAGAGCCCGTTACTTCATGTCCTAGAGCAATCGTACCTAAAGGTGGGGAGACTCATGCGGTTGAAAATTTGAAGATATGCTTATTCCTCTTTCTAGAAAAATGGAACGCAACTAGGTCAAGTATACTAAGGTATCAAGTCTAAAATAAAATAGAATATCAAGATGTGTTCGGTGGTAAGATATGTATATACTATATGGCGAACGTTAAAATTGGCGAGCAAATTGATAAACAAATTGTCATACGGTTGGCAATTATGTAGCTATTGTTTTACTAGTTTAATAACCTAGAAGATTGCCACCGACTGAACCCTAGTCTCAGCAATTGGTCAATTTGTAGTATCAATTGGCATGAAAAATTAATCTAGTATAAATTTTCTAGTCGTTTTTGAAAAATTGAGGCGTAGCTAAACTGAGCAGGACAAACAAGAAGAGTTAGATCAGATTAACATTACTTGAACTGAACCGTACCTTCACATCCCCTTGTGAATTGACAGGATGGTGGACTATGGTCAGCGGGTAGAACATCGGCGGCCGGCTGGCCACCGCCGTACTATTCGCACAACCAGCAATCAAAGTGTAACATCCGCGGCGGCAGCAAGCTGCGTCTTGACAAGCGAGCGATCGATGGATCTGATTAGGGGAGAGCAGATGTGGCAATATAGCCACGCTTCGACGATTCAACGTTGGCGGCTGTACGTCGAGTACTCAGAAAATGGGCTAGTTTTTAACCTGTTGGGCTTAGATCTGTGCACAATTACCTTAATTTGGGCTTAAGTAACCTATTTCCGATGATTACATATGGCCTAATACTACTAGTGCCGGTTGTAAAATATTGAGGGGGGCCAACTATTAGGGGGGTCTGACCCCTGCTAGCCCCCCTTGCCTCCGCCCCTCCCCCTTGGTGTATGCCATGCCCATCTAGTGTATTACGGAAATGAAACATACATACAATTATAGATGCCAGAACCACATTGGGACACTGAGGGATCACACCCATATGCTTCATATCCTCTCTTGAAATTACAATCATGGTCTAAGGATAACAACCACGACCTGCGCATCTGTTGACATGCGAAAGATCGAAGATCTAGCTGACTTCACCGTCCCATTCCACATCTCATGATTAACGTATATTATACGGCGCAAGAATCACTAGTGATATTGGTTGTTTAAGTCCTAGATATTATGTTCCTTTACCACCAGGATTGTGATAGTAGACTATTACCATTTGGTAAATATCCCATAATCATATAATTATGAAAATAGAGTTTTCTGATCTTTTCGAAATGCAGGTGATGACAATATTGGATTTACAAATACTTGATAGAAAATAACCAAAGGACATGAGCAAGCTTGAACTTGAATATGTCCTGAGAGGCAATAATAAAGTTGTTATTATACATCTTCCAAGTATATGATAGATGTTTATTTTGCATGCTATAATTGTATTAATTTGGAAACGTTAATACATGTGTGTTTAATAAACAAAAGGAAAATTCCTAGTTATGTCTCTCTTATAAACTAGCCGTTGATTAACAAGATGATCAAGGTTTCCTGATCATGGACATTGGATGTTGTTAATAACGAGGTCACAACATTAGTGGAATGATGTGATGAACATTCATCCGAAGTATAGCATTACGATCAAAGTCATTGTGTTTATATTTCTATAACATCTAACAAAGTAATCTTAGTCCTTAGACCATGAGATCATGTTAATCACTAACACTGGAAGAGTATCTTCATAACATCAAACGTCACACCGCGAAAGGATGATTATAAAGGTGGGTTTAGTGCTACAAAAGTGTTATGTAGAAGCTCATGGATCAAAAGTGGGATTTGTCCATCCCGATGACGGATAGATATTCTCTGGGCCCACTCGGTGATATCACATTGGTTACCTTGCAAGCAAGTGATGAGATCACTAAAATGTTATATCACGAAAACGAGAAAAGAGTACATGTCGGTAACAAGATTAGACTAGGTATAGAGATACCGATGATCGAATCTCGGACATGTAATATATCGTGAGACAAATGGATTTAGTTACTAGCGTTAAAGGTTCTCACGATCACAGAAGTCATCATAGAATGTGTAGGAGTCAATATGGATCTCTAGGTCCCGCTTCTGATTATCGATCTGAGAGGGGTCTCGGTCATGTCTGCATTATTCATGAACCGTAGGGTGACACACTTAAGGGACACCAACACCATTTGGAGCAAATGTGTTTCAGACGAATGAATTGCAAAGCGCTGGAATTATTTCAATAGACACCAAAACTGTTTCGGGTGAAATTGCTGAAACTGGTTTTGCATGTAATATTGAAATGTTGCAGGGGGTTTTATGTGAATATTTGTTAATTAAATTAATTAACAAAATTCTGAATAAATTTAATAAAAGAGTTTTATTAAATGAGAGAGCATTAAATTTGGAGAAATTTAATGCATTTAAAGTAAAGACTTTAAAGAGGAATGTTAAGGGACACTTTTAGGTGGAGGGGGTTACCACCACATGGATGTGGGACGTGAGGGGTCACCCCCCATGGGGCGCCGGCCATGGGGAGGGGTACCCCCTCCTCCTATAAAAGGCCACCCCTCTCACGCTTCTTCCGCACACCTCCTCGTGAAGGATCTCTCTTCCCCTCTAGAATTATTCCCCCATGGTCTCGGATTAGCGAGATACATGTTTCCGGTGGCATTTCGTCTGGAAGGAGTTGCTGCTTCCGCTGCATCACTGGAGCGAGGAGGCGGAGGTTGTTCGGTGGCCTGAACGTGTGTGCGAGTACGGATGCGCTGCTGGTTTGTGACTCTAGGACTTCCACACGATCTTGAGATCGGCAAGCGTATGACTACATTATCCACGAGTTCCTACTCGTTAACAAAACTTGATTGTCTTCGAGGATAAGTTCTCCATGGATGTATATCCACCTGTTGCTTGTATCTAGTAGATATATCTTGGCGTATAGTTCTCATCGTAGGAATTTTTGTTTTCTATGCTGCGAACCCTTCACCTTTGTGATTACAAGATTATGCAATCACGGTCTCCGAGACGGTATAAGATCCAATATCTAGAAACAACATCATTGGTCTGGTAAGGACTAATGTTTAAAGAAGCAATATGTTATTATGTATTGATATTGGTATGCATTTTGTATAAATCCCAAAGTAAATCCCCATGTTGAAGTATGGATTGGGTTTGGTGATTTATGCAATATTCAGGTTACATTCAAGTGTACTTCACAATAAGATATAAACTAAGATTCTGAAAGTAATTAACAAGTTAGGAAAGTAAAGCACAACATTGATTAATGTTGAGTATTGATAGATGATTACTTGTAAGAATGATCATATTTAACATTAGTGAGTTTTAACAGATTTGCTAAAGCTTTTGTGTGAAATGGAAAAACAAATAACTTTCTAAGAAAACATTGTTTATTATAGTTAATCAATCTTGAAGGTTGTTAGGATTAAAACTATGGTTTTAGAAACGGTACAAATGATGTGGAGTTATTTGTACTTTTAATTAATTGTATAATTGACCAAAGTTGACTAAAAACATGAATAAACTTCAGACATGATGTTTATGATATTTTATACCAAAGTTAACTATAAAAAATGCATCTTAATGTGTAATGTGTTTAGAACATTACCAAGACTTAGGGTTTTGATAAGTATGCTTACGAATGTGGGATCATTCACTTTCAATTTAAGTGAATGATGAGTTCAAGATTTGATTTGCTTTTATAATCCTAATAATATATAACTTATTGATGGAAGAATAATTATATGATCTCGTTAATTGGTTAGGGGTTCAAGTATTTATACAAACTTAAGAGTCAATTCTATGGTTTAAAGGAATAGTTTCATATAAGTACTACATGTTTAGCCTTAAAGAATTACATTCTAGGTTTTAATAAATTCCAAGTAATCAATTAAAGCTAATATGGATTTATTTTGATTTTATAAATGATAAGAGAAAATATATCTCTTATATTTAAATAAAAGAAAAGGACTCTAAAGTCAATTATAACAATTATTTGTTTAAAAATCCTAAAATGACTTGGAATTTTATAATTATTATTTTTATGAAATTATAGATTTATTTTTATACACAAGAATGTTTTTTATTTATTTCTAGGAGTTTTCATAATTATTTTATATTTCATTGGGAAGTTTTTATTTTTGACTGTATTTTATTTGACTTAATTAAGCAATTTGTATTTTTCTTACATAGATATCATTTTTTGAGCATTTTGATATATCATATGCATTTTTAGGGTTTTTCTATATTTTTATAGAGCTAAAAGTATTTATAGGGTAGTTTGATAATTCCTTTTGTTTTATTTTATCTTATGTTTTTATCCTATTTAATCTGGTCTGTTTGGTTGGGCACAAGGGACGACTCGTCCCAGCTAGACCGGTCTCGGGGTCATCCAGACCCCGACCCACCTTACCTGTCACATACACGCGACACACACACGCCCATACGAATGCCATCCCAATGTCTTGTCTCTCTCGATTCCCCTCTCTCTTCCCCGCACGTGACCAAGCCACCGTCGTCGCTTTCCTCTCTGACTACCGTCGTGCGTGCCTGTTGCTGCCGTCTGGCCTGACCTCCTCCTTTAGCACCCCCTGCCTTGAGGTCGCCCTGCTCTGTACGAGCTCCTGTCCCTGGCCAACCCTAGCCGTGTGGAACAGCTACGAAAATGAAAGTACCACTAGAATTTAAAATATTTGCATGGTACCTTTGAATAGGTGTTATCCTAACCAAGAAAACCCTCTAGAAAGATCAAACAATAAGGTAGAAAAATGTTGCTTCTGTCATCGCGATGTGAACGTTAAATACTTATTCTTCTTGTGCAAGTTTGTGTGTTCTATATGGTTAGTCATCTAAGTGGTTTCGATCCAACTCACAGTTTTGCAAATATCATTGATAACTGGCTGCAAGGTATTGATCATAAAGGTAGCATTGTCATATGGCTGGGAGCGGTAGTATCACTATGGTGTTTATGGATATGAAGAAACAACAGGGTTTTTAATTCTAATTCTAAAAACGTACCTACTTTGTGGGTTGTTATTTTCCAATATGGTCATGGTCTATTTACTACAGACCGTAATACTATGGCCTGTTTTTGGCGGTGTGCTTGTGTTTGGATCATGTGACGGTGGATGTGTTACCCACCATGGATGGATATATGCTCTTCAGATCGACCCTCCATATGCTTAATTAGGCATTTTTGTAGTCATGCATTACTTTCTAATTTGCCTTTTTTCTTCTATTCTTTCTTATCGATTTTGTGCATCCTGGCTATGAAGAGGCCAAATGTGGACTCTTTGCATGTAGCATCTCGATGTGAATGTTTCAGTTCCATGAAATCTCTATTTATCCAAGAGGATAAGTGGTCCCATGTGGGGTATATATAGGCACTGATGGCTCGTGTATTGACAAGCTCGTTGGGGAACCCCAAGAGGAAGGTATGATGAACACAACAGCAAGTTTCCCTTAGTTATAAAACCAAGGTTTAATCGAACCAGTAAGAGCAAGGAAACACCCCAAAAGTGTTGCTAGCTGAGCCTTGGCAGGGCACACTACCGGTGCTAGTAGCAACGTGGAGACCTGCACAACACAACCACAGAACTCTGTCCCCAACTTGCGATGAGGTTATCAATCTCACCGGTTTTGCTAAAAACAAAGGATTAAACGTATCGAATGGAAGAAAGCAATAGTTTGAAGAAAGTAAACACAAAATAGTAAACAATTTGTAGATTATATGTAAAAGAAAGGACCGGGATCCATAGTTTACTAGAGGTGGATCTCCTTAAGATAGATAACATGCTGGGTGAACAAATTACAGCGGGCAATTGAAAAATACCGAGAAAGCAATAGATGCATATACTAATCATCTTGACTCCTTTTGAACTTGATTGGGCATTTCAACATTATACATAGACCGCCATCCAACATTATACTTATCCGAACCCCCTCTAGTATTAAGTTGCAAGCAACAAATTATTGCTTTACGAATTGCCTGTAATGTAAACAATATGATTGTTCTATGAACAAAGGATCGTTGTCTTATCCCTAGTAGCAACAACACATCTAGTACCTTAGAGATTTCTGTCACTTCCCCAGATTACCAGAGGCATGAACCCACTATCGAGCATAAATACTAACTCTTGGAGTTGCTAGCATCTACTTAGCCAAGATAGCTACTTACAATGGAAAGCATGTAAGATCACAAATAACAAAGACATGATAGAATCAATAATCAATCTGAAATAGCATCTCAATATCCATCAGATCCCCGCAAAAACAACATGCAGAATTACAAATAGATGATCTTGATCATGAACAGAGCTCACAAGATCTAGACATGAAAGCACAAAGGAGAAGAACCAGCCATCTAGCTACTACATGGACCCGTAGTCCAGAGATGAACTACTCACGCATCACACTGGAGGCTTGCATGATGATGAAGAAGGCCTCCAGGGTGAATTCCCCTCTCTAGCAGGGTGCCAGGAAGAGCTTCAGATCCCACCTGATCTAGGGATGGAGATGACGGCGGATACAGACTCTTTCGTGGATTTTTGATCGGGTACTTAGGGTTTTCGTCCTGAGGGCAATATATAGGCGGAAGGAGAGACTGAGGCGGTGCTGGGGTCGGCCAGACCATCCCCTAGCATGGGCCAGGCCTGGCCGCGCGGCCAGGTGGTGTGTCCGGCCCCCAGCCCTTCTCCGTCTCGTATTCTGGCATCTGATGACTTCCGGAAAAATAGGCACTTTGGCTTTTGTCCCGACCAATTCCGAGAATATTCATTTCCTGACTTCCTGGAACCAAAAACAGCAGAAAACAGGCAGCTGACACTGTGGCTCCTGTTAATAGGTTACTCCAAGAAATCATATGAAAAGTACTCCAAAGTGTGGACAAAACACAAGAAAGTAGATAAAACCAAGCATGGAACATCAAAAATTATAGATACATTTGCAATGTATCAACATCCCCAAGCTTAACTCCTGCTCGTCTGATGTCTATGCACTTCTATTCTTGTAGACAGTTGTTGGGCCTCCAAGTGCAGAGGTTTGTCGAACAACAGCAAGTTTTCCCTTAAGTGGATCACCCAAGGTTTATCGAACTCAGGGAGGAAGTGGTCAAATGTATCCCCTCTCAAGCAATCCTGCAATCAAGATACAAGAAGTCTCTTGTGTCCCCAACACACCCAATACACTTGTCAAGTGTATAGGTGCACTAGTTCGGCAAAGAGATAGTGAAATACAAGTGGTATAGATAATTATAAGTGGTAATGGTGATAGAAATTAGCTTGATGGCGTGGAAAAGACTAAAGCAAAAATGAAATAAAGATGGAAGCAAGCAAACATGTAACAGATCTAATAGCAAACGGTGTTTCAGTGCTTAGAAACAAGGCCTAGGGATCATACTTTCACTAGTGAACACTCTCATATAAATATATTCTTCTTTATGATACTACGCTGAACTACTCTCCGATTGGACACTCTAATCGATGGTAGGGATATAACAGCACACCTCAAAGTAAGCCTTTCCCATCTAGATAACCCCACACTGTCACCTTGAGCACTAGATGGTTCCAACAAACACCACAATTTCATAAAGACATCCAACTCCAAATATAACTCATAACAAGTATTTGTAATCTCTAGCCTAAGTGCCACCATGGTGTGCACGCTATCACTTTCACACACATGGGGAGAGCAGAGATCTATTAAAGCACTTGAGTAGCAAGGTAGATCTAAAGATTACAAGCTCATGATCTCAATAAGATCATGCATAGAGAGAGAGATGAACACATAGCTACTGGTAGAACCCTTAGCCTCGAGAGAGAACTACTCCCTCATCATCATGGGAATCAGCAATGGTGATGGAGATGGTGGTGGAGATCGATTGAGATGGCTTCGGGGGCACTTCCCTGTCCCGGCAGGGTGCCGGAACAGAGACTTTCTGTCCCCTGAATCTCCCCTTCGGTGGCGGCGGCGCTGCGAACTTTTTGTGGATTTCTGATTGACTCTTTAGGGTTTATGCATCGGGAGGCTTCTTATAGGCGAAGAGGCAAGGTCGGTGGGCGGCCAGGGGGCCACACCACCTGGTGGCACAGCCAGGTCTAGCCCGCGCCACCACATGGTGTGGCCACCCTGTGGGCCCTCTCCGTCTCGTATTCTGGCTCCGTGTTGCTCCGGGAAAATAGTGACTTTGGCTTTTGTTGGGTCCAATTCCGAGAATATTCATTTTCTGACTTTCCTGGAACCAAAAACAACAGAAAACAGGCAACTGGCACTGTGGCATCTTGTTAATAGGTTAGTCCAAGAAATCATATAAAAAGTACTCCAAAGTATGGACAAAACACAAGAAAGTAGATAAAACCAAGCATGGAACATCAAAAATTATATATACATTTGCAATGTATCAACATCCCCAAGCTTAACTCCTGCTCGTCCTCGAGTAGGTAAGTGATAAAAAGAAAGAATAATTTTTCAGGTGACATGCACCATCATAAACTTGATCAAAGTATTTGTAAAACATTGATAGCTGGGATCATAGTACTTCAACATAGCATGAAAGACAAAGTTCTAACAATAAGACATAGCAACTATGCATGCAACATGAAAGGATACAAACAAAATATTCATGAATAACAATGCTTTGCAAGACGTTTGTTTGTTTCACATAAGGAAAACATAGCATAATAGTATTCAACTTGTCCCTCATAGAGTAGCAAATATAAATGCATAGGACACCTTCAAAGTTCATAAGAGTGACTAGATACAAATAGTTTAAAACAAGCAATATCAAGGTATGCATCAATCAACTAGTCTTGGGACAATGCACATAGAACTAAGAATGGCCACTATTCTCTCAAAGTAAGTGCATAAAGATAGAAGGTGGAGACTCAATATATAAGTGGAAAAAAGGCCTTCATAGAAGGAAGTAGGGATTCAAGTTTCATAAAGAGCTTCCAAAAATTATGGTACTTATTAGCTTTAAGCTCTCATTGCCCCTATCATAAGCATCTTGAAGTGATTAAGGTTAAAGTGAACAAACTATGGTGTACATGCTTGACGAAGTATAAGTTGGAAATCTCATGTCCCTTGAATACGAGGGTCGCTCCTCATGCTACTCAAGTTTAGTCACAGGTAAGTTCTTGTCATCGTAAGTACATGTGTATCATAGAGAACCGCCAACGAGGTACCCCTTGCCCGATGATACGGAAGAATCCCCATATCAAAATGACAAGGCAAGCAAACAACGAGCATCTCAGCAATCTTCTTATTTACCATGGGAATATGGTGCTTTTTTTCTCTCTTTCCTCTTTTCATAATCTCTTTTTTCTTTTTATCTTTTTTCTCAATATAGGACTCTTTTTTTATAAGAAGAATGCTTCATAGACAGCTCATTATGGTTCCGCTACAGGTTTCCACAATGACAAGATGGATTAGACCAGCGGCCCAAGCGTTTCTCTAACACATATACATAACTCCATGGACTTACAAGCTCCCCTTTCATTTCACACCGATGACATCCATAGACAAAAGAGCATGATATCAACTAGGTACAAAGTACCCATGCAATGTTGAAAGCGTTCCCCATGACAGCATGGTTCTGCTAATCCCCAACAAATAAATGCAAGAATATACAACATAGACGACACAATGGTTCAAGTTTATTAAGGGAAAGAAAAGTAAATTGTGCCATGAAGTTCGTGAGATCTTTAATCACTAGTTTTCTCATAACAAGTTTAATTTGGAAGGTAAACAAAAATATGAATATACTTGGAATAGCTTAAGCTAGTAGGTAGGTATGGTGGACTCTTTGGAATAACTTGGTTTAGGGAGTTGGATGCATGAGTGGAACTCATACTTGGTTGCGGAGGCTAGCAAAAGACTAGGAGCGACAAACTAAGAGAGCAATAATGGCCACAATCATGCAGAGCGACAAAACATCATTGATCAACGCATAAAGTGATACTACAAGTTGAAAACTAAAGGATCATAAAGGCTATGGTGACTTGAGATAGTCATAACATGGTGTGAGCATGCGCCAAGTCAACCCAAATAAAGCATCAAAGGAGAATACCACAATACTATGCTTTGATATGCTAAAACAACGCATGATTCATCCAAGGCACATTAAGCAATCTCAATTGTTTATAACAAGTCATGCTACAGCAAATAATACTAAGCATAAAGCCAAAACAATATCGATCATGGCATGACAAAGCATAGGACACAGTCAAAAACAAGCTCTCTTTAACACTTAAGCATGAACTTTCCTACTTTTTTCCAATCCAAACCAAACTATTTGAAAACCAATGTATGAAAGAGGGGGTCCAACCAATTTATTCAGAAAACTAAGCAAACCAAGAAAATGAAAAACCAAAACGAAAACAAAAAAGAAGACGCTCCAAGAACAACACAACTGTGCATGAAACAATAAAAATGAAGCGTTTGGAAGAAACCTGGGATTTTTATTGATGAAGAAGGGGATGCGTTGGGCATCCCCAAGATTTTACACTTGTACTTCTTGAATATTTCTTGGGGTGGCACACGTGGCATCTCCAAGCTTGAGCTTTAGTCCATCCTTCATCTCATTACTCATTCCTTCCATACACCTAAAAATTTTCCTTCATACAAAACTTCACACAATCTTTTATTAGCAACATTAGTGCACTCAAGATAATAAGTATTTAGGTTCAGTTCCAACACCAATAAAACTTCCATTAAAACACAAGCTACTGTAGCACTTCCCTAAAAAATCTCAATTCCCCAAAAGAACTCAAAAAGGAACCAACAAGAAGCAAATGCAGAAAATGGCAGAAATCTGTCCAAACAGACCAGCAGGTAAAGATGATTTTTTTCGAAGACCTTCTATTGCTCAAATCAAAACGTGTTGAACTAACGGAAGTTAGATAACAACCTGGGGCAGAAGCACAAAAATTCATGCCTCAAAAGGACATACAGAGATTTTACACGAATTTTTACGGTGAAGCATAAAAATCTGTTTCAGGACAGCAACTTTCCAAATCATTACTTCTCTCTCATTAGAGGTTACTCTTGGCAAAAAAAGAAAATAAAAAGGATAAGGAGCGGTTATTACAGAGGTAATAACTTCCAAGACTCATCTAAAACTTTTGGGTTATCTCCCAATAAGTACTTTTCTTTAACGCCTTTAAGTTAGGCATGATAGTTTGAGAAGATGATCACATAAGAAATATGAATTGAAATAAAAGAGAGCATCAACAAGAAAATTCAAAGCACATTTAAGTCTAACCCACTTCCTATGCATAGGAATCCTGTAAAAAAATAAGTCATGAAAGCACAAAGCAACAAGCATAGTAAAGCAAAACAAGTGTAACTTCAAAATTTTCAACATAAAGAGGGGAAACTTAATATTGTTGAGATACATAAAACCATGTTTCCCTCTCTCATAATAACTTTCAGTAGCATCATGAATAAAATTAACAATATAACTATCACATAAAACATTCTTATCATGAGCCACATCCATAAAAGAATTAATACTCTCCACATAAGCATAGTCATTCTTATTAATTGTGGTGGGAGCAAATTCAACAAAATAGCTATCATTACCATAATTATCAAATATAGGAGGCATATTGTAATCATTAATTTTCTCCTCAATAATAGGTGGACTGAAAATATCATATTCATCATTGTAATCATCATATATTGGAGGTTTGGTATCATCATAAGCAATAGAATAGCTATCTTCCAAAGCTGGGGAACTAAAAAGATCATTTTCATAAAAACTAGCTTCCCCAAGCTTAGACTTTTCCATAGCATTATCAATAATAGTGTCCAAAGAATTCATACTAACAACATTGCTATTAGCATGTAGATAAAGTTCCATAGGTTTTTTAATTTTCTCTTCAAACACTTCATGTCCTAACTCAAGATAAATACTATAAAGCTCTCTAATTTTGTTGTTGTTTTCCATTAAGCCTAACTAGTGAAAACAAGAAACAAAAAGACAAAATTGCAGAATCTAAAGGAAATAACTTCGAGCACTCACACCGGAGTATGTGAGTACCTTTACTTACCTCCCAACAACGCTTGAGAAAATAGGCGTTTGCCGTGGGAGGTTCTTCTTCTTCTTTAATCCTCCGGTGTAAATACCTTTTACCTTACCTCCCCGGCAACAGCGCCAGAAAATAGCTTGATGTCTATGCACTTCTATTCTTGTAGACAGTTGTTGGGCCTCCAAGTGCAGAGGTTTGTAGAATAGCAACAAGTTTTCCCTTAAGTGGATCACCCAAGGTTTATCGAACTCAGGGAGGAAGTGGTCAAAGGTATCCCCTCTCAAGCAACCCTGCAATCAAGATACAAGAAGTCTCTTGTGTCCCCAACACACCCAATACACTTGTCAGGTGTATAGGTGCACTAGTTCGGCAAAGAGATAGTGAAATACAAGTGGTATAGATAATTATAAGTGGTAACGGTGATAGAAATTAGCTTGATGGCGTGGAAAAGACTAAAGCAAAACTGAAATAAAGATGGAAGCAAGCAAACATGTAACAGATCTAATAGCAAACGGTGTTGCAGTGCTTAGAAACAAGGCCTAGGGATCATACTTTCACTAGTGAACAATCTCATATAAATATATTCTTCTTTATGATACTACGCTGAACTACTCTGCGGTTGGACACTCTAATCCATGGTAGGGCTATAACAACACACCTCAAAGTAAGCCTTTCCCATCTAGATAACCCCACACTGTCACCTTGAGCACTAGATGGTTCAAACAAACACCACAATTTCATAAAGACATCCAACTCCAAATATAACTCATAACAAGTATTTGTAATCTCTAGCCTAAGTGCCACCATGGTGTGCACACTGTCAACTTCACACACATGGGGAGAGCAGAGATCTATTAAAGCACTTGAGTAGCAAGGTAGATCTACTTGATTACAAAGCTCATGATCACAATATGATCATGCATAGAGAGAGAGAGAGATGAACACATAGCTACTGGTAGAACCCTTAGCCTCGAGAGAGAACTACTCCCTCCTCATGATGGGAATCAGCAACGATCATGGAGATGGTGGTGGAGATCAATGGAGATGGCTCCGGGGGCACTTCACCGTCCCGACAGGGTGCCGAAACAGAGACTTTCTGTCCCCCGAATCTCCCCTTCGCTGGCGGCGGCGCTGCAGAACTTTTCGTGGATTTCTGATTGACGATTTAGGGTTTTCGCATCGGGAGGCATCTTATAGGCGAAGAGGCAAGCTCGATGGAGGCCAGAGGGGCCCACACCACCTGGTGGCACGGCCAGGGCTAGCCCGCGCCACCACATGGTGTGGCTGGCCCCTGGCCCCTCTCCGTCTCGAATTCTGGCTCTGTGTTGCTCCAGGAAAATAGTGACTTTGGCTTTTGTCCGGTCCAATTCCGAGAATATTTATTTTCTGACTTTCCTGGAACCAAAAACAGCAGAAAACAGGCAACTGGCGCTGTGGCATCTTGTTAATAGGTTAGTCCAAGAAATCATATAAAAATTACTCCAAAGTATGGACAAAACACAAGAAAGTAGATAAAACCAAGCATGGAACATCAAAAATTATAGATACATTTGCAATGTATCATCGTCCTCGAGTAGGTAAGTGATAAAAGGAAAGAATAATTTTTGAGGTGACATGCACCATCAAAGTCTTGATCAAAGTATTTGTAAAACATTCAAAGCTGGGATCATAGTATTTCAATCATAACATGAAAGACAAGAAACTATGATGCAACATGAAAAGGCACAAACAAAAGATTCATGAATAACAATGCTTTGCAAGACGTTTGTTTGTTTCACATAAATAAAACATAGCATAATAGTATTCAGCTTGTCCCTCATAGAGTAGCAAATATAAATGCATAGGACACCTTCAAATTTTATAAGAGTGACTAGATACAAATAGTTTAAAACAAGCAATATCAAGTTATGCATCAATCAACTAGTCTTGGGACAATGCACATAGAACTAAGAATGGCCACTATGCTCTCAAAGTAGGTGCATAAAGGTAGAAGGTGGAGACTCAATATATAAGTGGAAGAAAGACCTTCATAGAAGGAAGCAGGGATTCAAGTCTCATAAAGAGCTTCCAAAAATTATGGTACTTATAGCTTTCAGCTCTCATTGCCCCTATCATAAGCATCTTGCATGTGATTAAGATTAAAGTGACACAACTAAGAGGATATGCTTGACAAGTTATAAACCGAAATCTCATGCCCCGTACTTACGAAGACCGAACCTCATGCTACTCAACTTTAGTCACAAGTAAGCTCTTGTCATTGTAAGTACATATGTATCATAAATAACCGCCAACGGGGTACCCCTTGCACATGATACATGAGCTATCCCATAATTAAAATGACAAGGCAAGCAGACAATGAGCATCTCAACGATCTTTTTATTTGCTATTTGCATAGGTTTTTATTGAGGATGCTTCATAGAGTGCTCATTATGGTGATGCTGCAAGTTTCCACCATGATTATGCATGGCTTAGGCTAGCGGCCTAGGCGTTTCTCTAACACACATACAAACTCCATGATCTTACAAGTTCCACTTTTATTTCACACCGCCGGGATCCATAAGCAAAAGAACATGATATCAACGGGGTACAAAGTACGAGTGCAATGTTGAAAGCGTTACCCATGATACATGGTTCTGCTAACTTCAACTTATAAATCGCAATCATATACGCAACAAAGAAGGACCCAATGGTTCAAGTTTATTAAGGGCAAGAAAAGTGAAGTGTGCCATCAAGTTCGTGAGAGCTTTAATCACTAGTTTTCCCATAACAAGTTTAATTTGGAAGGTAAACTAAAAGCATGAATATACTTGGAATAGCGTAAGCTAGTAGGTAGGTATGGTGGAATCTTTGGAATAACTTGGTTTAGGGAGTTGGATGCATGAGTGGAACTCATACTTGGTTGTGGAGGCTAGCAAAAGACAGGGAGCAACACACTAAGAGAGCAATAACTGCCATCATCATGTAGAGCGACAAAACATCATTGATCAAAGCATAAAGTGATACTACAAGTTGAAAACTAAAGGATCATAAAGGCTATGGTGACTTTGGATAGTCATAACATGGTGTGAGCATGTGCCAAGTCAACCCAAATAAAGCATCAAAGAAGAATACCACTATACTATGCTTTAATATGCTAAAACAACGCATGATTCATCCAAGGCACATTAAGCAATCTCAATTGTTTATAACAAGTCATGCTACAGCAAAGAATACTAAGCATAAAGCCAAAACAATATCAAGCGTGGCATGACAAAGCATAGGCCACAGTCAAAAACAAGCTCCTTTTACCACTTAAGCACGAACTTTCCTACTCTTTTCAAATCCAAACCAAACTATTTGAAAACCAATGTATGAAAGAGGGGGGTCCAACCAATTTATTCAGAAAACTAAGCAAACGAAAAAACAAAACGAAAACGAAAAAGAAGACGCTCCAAGAACAACACAATTGTGCATGAAACAATAAAAATAAAGCATTTGGAAAAAACCTGGGATTTTTATTGATGAAGAGGGGGATGCCTTGGGCATCCCAAAGCTTTGACGCTTGTACTTCTTGAATATTTCTTGGGGTGACACGCGTGGCATCCCGAAGCTTGAGCTTTAGTCCATCCTTCATCTTGTTACTCATTCCTTCCATACACCTGAAATTTTTCCTTCATACAAAACTTCACACAATCTTTATTAGCAACATTAGTGCACTCAAGATAAAAGGTCTTAAGGTTCAGTTCCAACACCAATAAACTTCCATTAGAACACTAGCTACTGAAGCACTTCCCTCAAAAAGCTCAATTCCCCAAAAGAATGCAAAAAGGAACCAAAAAGAAGCAAATGTAGAAAATGGCAGAAATCTGTCAAAACAGACCAGCAGGTAAAGACAATTTTTTCCGAAGACCTTAAAAAGGAACCAACAAGAAGCAAATGTAGAAAATGGCAGAAATCTGTCAAAACAGACCAGCAGGTAAAGACGAATTTTTTCGAAGACCTTCTGTTGCTCAAATAAAAACGTGTTGAACTAACGAAAGTTAGGTAACAACCTGGGGCAGAAGAAAAAAAATTCACGCCTCAAATAGATGTTCAGAGATTTTACACGAATTTTTACGGTGAAGCACAAAAATCTGTTTCGGGACAGCAACTTTCCCAATCATTACTTCTCTCTCATTAAAGGTTACTCTTGGCACAAAAAGCAAATAAAAATGATAAGGAGCGGTTATTACTGAAGTACTTCCAAGACTCATCTAAAAATTTTGGGTTATCTCCCAATAAGTACTTTTCTTTAACGCCTTTAAGTTAGGCATAAGAAGCAAGAAATAATCAAGTGTTCTCAAATGAAGAAGCATTAAAACCAAATTTCTTGTCCTTACCTCTCTTACTTTTATTCTTAACCTTGGGGAAAATATGATTGTTTGGTGGAGAAGAAAGGTGCATGGTCCCCTTTCCAACATCTATTATTGCTCCAAGGAGTTCTAATAGGGACCATCCAAGTGTAATTGTCCTTTTCCTGCACATTCAATAACAAGATAATCAGTAGAAATCATTTTCCCAAGGATCTTTGTAAAAACTCCTTCAGCTATTCCAATAGGTAATATGGTAGCATTATTAGCAAGATATATTTCTTTTCCTCCCTTAGTAAGCCCCCAAAGATTTAAAGATTCATATATATCTTTGGGCATAAGACAAAATTAAGACATGATATCATAGCGAGCTTGAAATTTTTCAGTATTTATATCAATTTTTACTGTAGGGAGCCACTTTGATGGTTCAGAATTTATTGGAACATAGTTATGATGCCCCCTAAGCGTATTATAGCAATCTTTTAAGCTAGTAGAGCTAGTCTCAAGAGTGTTCAATCTAGCAAATATTCTTGCGAAAGAAATATCAGTTTGGCTAGGCAAGTTGTAAGTGAGGATTAATTTCTTTATAGCATTAATAGCATCATCCTCATTACAATGGAGGAAATCTCCTCCACAACAGCATCTAAAGCATATCTATAGCAAAGAGCAATTCCAAGGTAAAAACTGCTAATGAACAAGCTTTGAGTCATTTTAGGCTCAGTTTTTTCATGTAGATCAAAGATTCTAGACCAAGCTTCCTTGAAGCTTTCCTCAATTCCTTGTTTAAAAGTGAAAATGATTTCCTCGGGTGACATAGTGATTGGGGCAAAGCTAGACATAAAGGCAACTTAAGATAGAAACTAATTTTTTTTGTGTTTTCAAATAAGAAAGCAAACTAGTTGATGGCTCAATGTTGATGTAGAGATCGTTGGGAACCCCAAGAGGAAGGTATGATGAGCACATCAGCAAGATTCCCTCAGTTACGAAACCAAGGTTTAATCGAACCAGTAGGAGCAAGGAAACACCCCAAAGGTGTTGCTAGCTAAGCCTTGGTAGGGTGCACTACCGGTGATAGTAGCAACGTGGAGACCTGCACAACACAACCACAGAACTTTATCCCCAACTTGCGAGGAGGTTGTCAATCTCACCGTGTTTTGCTAAAAACAAAGGATTAAACGTATCGAATGGAAGGAAGTAATAGTTTGCACAAAGTAAACACAAAGCAGTAAACAGTTTGTAGATTGAATGTAAAAGAAAAGGACCGGGATCCATAGTTCACTAGAGGTGGCTCTCCTTGATAGATAACATGTTGGGTGAACAAATTACAGAGGGGCAATTGACAAACATCGAGAAAGCAATACATGCATATACCAATCATCTTGACTCCTTTGGAACTTGATTGGGCATTACAACATTATACATAGACCGCCATCCAACTGCATCTATGACTAATAATCCACCTTCAGGTTATCATCCGAACCCCCTCCAGTATTAAGTTGCAAGCAACAGATTATTGCTTTACGAATTTTGTGTAATGTAAACAATACAATTGTTCTATGAACAAAGGATTGTTATTTTCTCCCTAGTAGCAATAGCACATCTAGTACCTTAGAGATTTCTGTCACTTCCCTAGATTACTAGAGGCAAGAACCCACTATCGAGCATAAATACTAACTCTTGGAGTTGCTAGCATCTACTTGGACAAGATAGCTACTAACAACGGAAAGCATGCAAGATCACAAATAACAAAGACATGATAGAATCAATAATCAATCTGAAATAGCATCTTGATACATTGCAAATGTATCTATAATTTTTTATGTTCCATGCTTGGTTTTATCTACTTTCCTATGTTTTGTCTACACTTTGGAGTACTTTTCTTATGATTTCTTGGACTAACCTATCAACAAGAGCCACCATGCCAGTTGCCTGTTTTCTGCTGTTTTTGGTTCCAGGAAAGTCAAAAAATCAATATTCTCGGAATTGGACCGGACAAAAGCCAAAGTCGATATTTTACCGGAAGACTCAAGGAGCCATAAGACGAGACGGAGAGGGCCCACAGGGTGGCCACACCATGTGGTGGCGCGGGCTAGACCTGGCTGCGCCACCAGGTGGTGTGGCCCCCTGGCCGCCCACCGACCTTGCCTCTTCGCCTATAAGAAGCCTCCCGATGCATAAACCCTAAAGAGTCAATCAGAAATCCACAAAAAGTTCGCAGCGCCGCCGCCACCGAAGGGGAGATTCAGGGGACAGAAAGTCTCTGTTCCGGCACCCTGCCGGGACAGGGAAGTGCCCCCGAAGCCATCTCAATCGATCTCCACCACCATCTCCATCACCATTGCTGATTCCCATGATGATGAGGGAGTAGTTCTCTCTCGAGGCTAAGGGTTCTACCGGTAGCTATGTGTTCATCTCTCTCTCTATGCATGATCTTATTGAGATCATGAGCTTGTAATCTTTAGATCTACCTTGCTACTCAAGTGCTTTAATAGATCTCTGCTCTCCCCATGTGTGTGAAAGTGATAGCGTGCACACCATGGTGGCACTTAGGCTAGAGATTACAAATACTTGTTATGAGTTATATTTGGAGTTGGATGTCTTTATGAAATTGTGGTGTTTGTTGGAACCATCTAGTGCTCAAGGTGACAGTGTGGGGTTATCTAGATGGGAAATGCTTACTTTGAGGTGTGCTGTTATAGCCCTACCATCGATTAGAGTGTCCAACCGGAGAGTAGTTCAGCGTAGTATCATGAAGATAATATATTTATATGAGAGTGTTCACTACTGAAAGTATGATCCCTAAGCCTTGTTTCTAAGCATTGATAGACCGTTTGCAATTAGATCTATTACATGTTTGCTTGCTTCCATCTTTATTTCAGTTTGCCTTTAGTCTTTTCCCACGTTAACCACATGCCAACAAGCTATTTTCTGGCACCATTACCACTTATAATTATCCATACCACTTGTATTTCACTATCTCTTCGCTGAACTAGTGCACCTATACACCTAACAAGTGTATTGGGTGTGTTGGGGACACAAGATACTTCTTGTATCTTGATTGCAGGGTTGCTTGGGAGGGGATACCTTTGACCACTTCCTCCCTGAGTTCGATAAACCTTGGGTGATCCACTTAAGGGAAAACTTGCTGCTGTTCTACAAACCTGTGCACGTGGAGGCCCAACAATTCTCTACAAGAATAGAAGTGCGTAGGCATCAAGCTATTTTCTAGCGCCGTTGCCGGGGAGGTAAGGTAAAAGGTATTCACACCGGAGGATTAAAGAAGAAGAACCTCCCACGGTAAACGCCTATTTTCTGGCGCTGTTGCCGGGGAGGTAAGGTAAAAGGTACTCACATCCTCCGGTGTGAGTGTTCGTAGTTATTTCCTTTAGATTCTGCATTTTTGTCTTTTTGTTTCTTGTTTTCACTAGTTAGGCTTAATGGAAAACAACAACAAAAATTAGAGAGCTTTATAGTATTTATCTTGAGTTAGGACATGAAGTGTTTGAAGAGAAAATTAAAAAACCTATGGAACTTTATTTGCGTGCTAATAGCAATGTTATTAGTATGAATTCTTTGAACATCATTATTGCTAATGCTATGGAAAAGTCTAAGCTCGGGGAAGCTAGTTTTTATGAGGATGATCTTTTTAGTCCCCCAAGCACGGAGGAGAAAATTTACTTTGATGATACTATGCCTCCAATATATGATGATTACAACTGTGAATATGATATTTGTCCACCTACTATTGAGGAGAAAATTAATTATGATTACAATATTCCTCCTATATTTGATGATTATGGCGATGAGACTAATAATGATACCTATTTTGTTGAATTTGCTCCCACTACAAATAATAAGAGTGACTATGTTTATGTGGGGAGTAATAATTCTTTTATGCGTGTGGCGCATGATAAGAATGTTTCATGTGATAGTTATATTGTTAATTTTATTCATGATGCTACTAAAAGTTATTATGAGAGAGGGAAACATGGTTTTATGCATCTCAACAATATTAAGTTTCCCCTCTTTATGTTGAAAGTCTTGAAGTTGCACTTGTTTTGCTTTACTATGCTTGTTGCTTTGTGCTTTCATGACTTGTTTCTTTACAAGATTCCTATGCATAGGAAGTGGGTTAGACTTAAATGTTCTTTGAATTTGCTTCTTGATGCTCTCTTTTACTTCAATTCATATTTCTTATGTGAGCATCTTCTCAAACTATCATGCTTAACTTAAAGGCGTTAAAGAAAAGTACTTATTGGGAGATAACCCAAAAGTTTTAGTTGAGTCTTGAAAGTTATTAACTCTGTAATAACCGCTCCTTATCCTTTTTATTTGCTTTTTGTGCCAAGAGTAACCTCTAATGAGAGAGAAGTAATGATTGGGAAAGTTGTTGTCCCGAAACAGATTTCTGTGCTTCACCGTAAAAATTCATGTAAAATATCTGTACGTCCTTTTGAAGCGTGAATTTTTGTGCTTCTGCCCGAGGTTGTTATCTAACTTTCATTAGTTCAACACGTTTTGATTTGAGCAACATAAGGTCTTCTAAAACAATCGTCTTTACCTGCTGGTCTGTTTTGAAAGATTTCTGCCATTTTCTGCATTTGCTTCTTGTTGGTTCCTTTTTGAGTTCTTTTAGCGAATTGAGATTTTTTGAGGGAAGTGATACAGTAGCTTGTGTTTTAATGGAAGTTTTATTGGTGTTGGAACTGAACCTAAAGACTTATTATCTTGAGTGCACTAATGTTGCTAATAAAAGATTGTGTGAAGTTTTGTATGAAGGAAAAATTTCAGGTGTATGGAAGGAATGAGTAATGAGATGAAGGATGGACTAAAGCTCAAGCTTGGGGATGCCACGCGTGCCACCCCAAGAAATATCCAAGAAGTACAAGCGTCAAAGCTTGGGGATGCCCTAGGCATCCCCTTGTTCATCAATAAAAATCCCAGGTTTCTTCTAAACGCTTCATTTTTATTGTTTCATGCACAGTTGTGTTGTTCTTGGAGCGTCTTCTTTTTCGTTTTCGTTTTGGTTTTTCGTTTTCTTGGTTTGCTTAGTTTTCTGAATAAATTGATTGGACCCCCTCTTTCATACATTGGTTTTCAAATAGTTTAGTTTGGATTGGAAAAAGTAGGAAAGTTCATGCTTAAGTGTTAAAGAGAGCTTGTTTTTGACTGTGGCCTATGCTTTGTCATGCCATGCTCGATATTGGTTTGGCTTTATGCTTAGTATTCTTTTCTGTAGCATGACTTGTTATAAACAATTGAGATTGCTTAATGTTCCTTGGATGAATCATGCATTGTTTTAGCATATCAAAGCATAGTATTGTGGTATTCTCCTTTGATGCTTTATTTGGGTTAACTTGGCGCATGCTCACACCATATTATGACTATCTCAAGTCACCATAGCCTTTATGATCCTTTAGTTTTCAACTTATAGTATCACTTTATGCTTTGATCAATGATGTTTTGTCGCTCTGCATGATTATGGCCATTATTGCTCTCTTAGTTTGTCGCTCCCAGTCTTTTGCTAGCCTCCGCAACCAAGTATGAGTTCCACTCATGCATCCAACTCCTTAAACCAATTTATTCCAAAGATTCTACCGTACCTACCTACTAGCTATGCTATTCCAAGTACATTCATGCTTTTCTTTACCTTCCAAACTAAACTTGTTATGGGAAAACTAGTGATTAAAGCTCTCACGAACTTGATGACACACTTTACTTTTCTTGCCCTTAATAAACTTGAACCATTGTGTCGTCTATGTTGTATATGTTTGCACTTATTTGTTGGGAATTAGCAGAACCATGTTGTCATGGGGAACGCTTTCAACATTGCACGGGTACTTGTACCTAGTTGATATCATGCTCTTTTGTATATGGATGTCGTCGGTGTGAAATGAAAGGGGAGCTTGTAAGTCCATGGAGTTATGTATATGTGTTAGAGAAACGCCTGGGCCGCTGGTCTAATCCATGCTGAGATGGTGGAAACCTGCAGCGTAACCATAATGATCTGTCTATGAAGCATTCTTCTTATAAAAAAGAGTCCTTTATTGAGAAAAAAAGAGAAAAAGAGATTATGAAAAGAGGAAAGAGAGAAAAAAAGCACCATATTCCCATGGTAAATAAGAAGATTGCTGAGATGCTCGTTGATGGCTCAGTGTCGGCGCCAGAAAAATGTTGGTGCGATGTTGATGTAGAGCTTGTTGGGAACCCCAAGAGTAAGGTATGATGAGCACAGTAGCAAGTTTCCCTCAGTTATGAAACCAAGATTTAATCGAACCAGTAGGAGCAAGGAAACACCCCAAAGCTGTTGCTAGCTGAGCCTTGGCAGGGCGCACTACCGGTGCTAGTAGCAGCGTGGAGACCTGCACAACACAACCACATAACTTTGTCCCCAACTTGCGATGAGGTTGTCAATCTCACCGTGTTTTGCGGAAAACAAAGGATTAAACGTATCGAATGGAAAGAAGTAATAGTTTGCAGAAAGTAAACACAAAGCAGTAACAGTTTGTAGATTGTATGTAAAAGAAATGACGGGGATCCATAGTTCACTAGAGGTCGCTCTCCTTAAGATAGACAACATGCTGGGTGAACAAATTACAGCGAGGCAATTGACAAACATCGAGAAAGCAATACATGCATATACTAATCATCTTGACTCCTTTGAAACTTGATTGGACATTACAACATTATACATAGATCGCCATCCAACTGCATCTATGACTAATAATCCACCTTCAGGTTATCATCCGAACCCCCTCCAGTATTAAGTTGCAAGCAACATATTATTGCTTTACGAATTGCGTGTAAAGTAAACAATACGATTGTTTTATGAACAAAGGATTGTTGTTTTCTCCCTAGTAGCAACAGCACATCTAGTACCTTAAAGATTTCTATCACTTCCCCAGATTACCAGAGGCATGAACCCACTATCGAGCATAAATACTAACTCTTGGAGTTGCTAGCATCTACTTGGCCAAGATAGCTACTAACAACGGAAAGCATGCAAGATCACAAATAACAAAGACATGATTTATCAATAATCAATCTAAAATAGCATCTCAATATCCATCAGATCCCTGCAAACACAACATGAAGAATTACAAATAGATGATCTTGATCATGAACGGAGCTCAGAAGATCTAGACATGAAAGCACAAAGGAAGAGAACCATCCATCTAGCTACTACATGGATCCGTAGTCCAAGGATGAACTACTCACGCATCACACCAGAGGCTTGCATGATGATGAAGAAGGCCTCCAGGGTGAATTCCCCTCTCCGGCAGGGTGCCGAGAAGAGCTTTAGATTCCTCCCGATCTAGGGATGGAGATGGCGGCGGCTACAGAATCTTTCGTGGATTTTTGATCGGGCACTTAGGGTTTTCGTCCCGAGGGCAATATATAGGCGGAAGGGGAGGCCGAGAGGGTGCCTGGGCTGGCCACACCACCCCCTGGCGCAGGCCAAGCCTGGCCGCACGGCTAGGTGGTATGGCCGCCCTTTGGCCCCTCTCCGTCTCGTATTCTGGCATCTGATGACTTCCGGAAAAATAGGCATTTTGGCTCTTGTCCCGCCCAATTCCGAGAATATTCATTTTCTGACTTTCCTGGAACCAAAAACAGCAGAAAACAGGCAGCTGGCACTGTGGCTCTTATTAATATGTTAGTCCAAGAAATTATATGAAAAGTACTCCAAAGTGTGAACAAAACACAAGAAAGTGGATAAAACCAAGCATGGGACATCAAAAATTATAGATACATTTGCAATGTATCACTCATTGTCTGCTTGCCTTGTCATTTTGATATGGGGATTCTTCCATATCATCGGGCAAGGGGTACCCCACTGGCGGTTCTCTATGATACACATGTACTTACGATGATAAGAACTTACCGGTGACTAAACTTGAGTAGCATGAGGAGCGGCCCTCGTATTCAAGGGACATGAGATTTCTAACTTATACTTCGTTAAGCATGTACACCATAGTTTGTTCACTTTAACCTTAATCACCTTCAAGATGCTTATGATAGGGGCAATGAGAGCTGAAAACTATAAGTACAATAATTTTTGGAAGCTCTTTATGAAACTTGAATCTGTGCTTCCTTCTATGAAGGCCTTTCTTCCACCATTACATTGAGTCTCCACCTTCTATCTTTATGCACCTACTTTGAAAGCATAGTGGCCATTCTTAGTTCTATGTGCATTGTCCCAAGACTAGTTGATTGATGCATAACTTGATATTGCTTGTTTTAAACTATTTGTATCTAGTCACTCTTATGAACTTTGAAGGTGTCCTATGCATTTATATTTTCTACTCTATGAAGGACAAGTTGAATACTATTATGCTATGTTTTCTTTATGTGAAACAAACAAATGTCTTGCAAAGCATTGTTATTCATGAATCTTTTGTTTGTGCCTTTTTCATGTTGCATCATAGTTTCTTTGTCTTATTGCTAGAACTTTGTCTTTCATGCTCATGTTTAGAGTACTTTGATCCCAGCTATCAATGTTTTACAAATACTTTGATCAAGTTTATGATGGTGCATGTCACCTCAAAAATTATTCTTTCTTTTTATCACTTACCTACTCGAGGACGAGCAGGAGTTAAGCTTGGGGATGTTGATACATTGCAAATGTATCTATAATTTTTGATGTTCCATGCTTGGTTTTATCTACTTTCTTATGTTTTGTCTACACTTTGGAGTACTTTTCTTATGATTTCTGGGACTAACCTATTAACAAGAGCCACCGTGCCAGTTGCCTGTTTTCTGCTGTTTTTGGTTCCAGGAAAGTCAAAAAATCAATATTCTCGGAATTGGACCGGACAAAAGCCAAAGTCGATATTTTACCGGAAGACTCATGGAGCCAGAAGACGAGACGGAGAGGGCCCGCAGGGTGGCCACACCATGTGGTGGCGCGGGCTAGCCCTGGCTGCGCCACCAGGTGGTGTGGGCCCCCTGGCCGCCCATCGACCTTGCCTCTTCGCCTATAAGAAGCCTCCCGATGCATAAACCCTAAAGAGTCAATCAGAAATCCACAAAAAGTTCGCAGTGCTGCCGCCACCAAAGGGGAGATTCAGGGGACAGAAAGTCTCTATTCCGGCACCCTGACGGGATGGGGAAGTGCCCCTGAAGCCATCTCCATCGATCTCCACCACCATCTCCATCACCATTGCTGATTCCCATGATGATGAGGGAGTAGTTCTATCTCGAGGCTAAGGGTTCTACCGGTAGCTATGTGTTCATCTCTCTCTATGCATGATCTTATTGAGATCATGAGCTTGTAATCTTTAGATCTATCTTGCTACTCAAGTGCTTTAATAGATCTCTGCTCTCCCAATGTGTGTGGAAGTGATAGCGTGCACACCATGGTGGCTGCACACCATGGTGGCACTTAGGCTAGAGATTACAAAAACTTGTTACGAGTTATATTTGGAGTTGGATGTCTTTATGAAATTGTGGTGTTTGTTGGAACCATCTAGTATTCAAGGTGACAGTGTGGGGTTTTCTAGATGGGAAAGGCTTACTTTGAGGTGTGTTGTTATATCCCTACCATCGATTAGAGTGTCCAACCGGAGAGTAGTTCAGCGTAGTATCATGAAGATAATATATTTATATGAGAGTGTTCACTACTGAAAGTATGATCCCTAGGCCTTGTTTCTAAGCATTGATACGCCGTTTGAAATTAGATCTGTTACATGTTTGCTTGCTTCCATCTTTATTTCAGTTTGCCTTTAGTCTTTTCCCACGTCAACCACACGCCAGCAAGCTATTTTCTGGCACCATTACCACTTATAATTATCCATACCACTTGTACTTCACTATCTCTTCACCGAACTAGTGCACCTATACACCTGACAAGTGTATTGGGTGTGTTGGGGACACCAGAGACTTCTTCTATCTTGATTGCAGGGTTGCTTGAGAGGAGATACCTTTGACCACTTCCTCCCTGAGTTCGATAAACCTTGGGTGATCGACTTAAGGGAAAACTTGCTGTTGTTCCACAAACCTCTGCACTTGGAGGCCCAATAACTGTCTACAAGAATAGAAGTGCGTAGACATCACATCTCAATATCCATCGGATCCCCGCAAACACAACATGCAGATTACAAATAGATGATCTTGATCATGAACAGAGCTCACAAGATCTAGGCACGAAAGCACAAAGGAGGAGAACCAGCCATCTAGCTACTACATGGACCCGTAGTCCAAGGATGAACTACTCACGCATCACACCGGAGGCTTGCATGGTGATGAAGAAAGCCTCCAGGGTGAATTCCCCTCTCCGACAGGGTGCTGGGAAGAGCTTTAGATCCCTCTCGATCTAGGGATGGAGATGACGGCGGGTACAGACTCTTTCGTGGATTTTTCGATTGGGTACTTAGGGTTTTCGTCCTGAGGGCATCTTATAGGCGGAAGGGGAGGCCGAGGGGGTGCCAAAGGCGGCCACACCACCCCCTAGCGCAGGCCAGGCTGGGCGACGCGGCCAGGTGGTGTGGTGCCCCCTGGCCCCTCTCTGTCTTGTATTCTGGCATCTGATGACTTCCGGAAAAATAGGCACTTTGGCTTTTGTCCCGTCCAATTCCGAGAATATTCATTTTCTGACTTTCCTGGAACCAAAAACAGCAGAAAACAGGCAGCTGGCACTGTGTCTCTTGTTAATAGGTTAGTCCAAGTAATCATAAGAAAAGTACTCCAAAGTGTGGACAAAACACAAGAAATTGGATAAAACCAAGCATGGAACATCAAAAACTATAGATACATTTGCAATTTATCAAGACCCCCAAGCTTAACTCCTGCTCGTCCTCGAGTAGGTAAGTGATAAAAAGAAAGAATAATTTTTGAGGTGACATGCACCATCAAAGACTTGACCAAAGTATTTGTAAAGCATTCAAAGCTGGGATCATAGTACTTCAATCATAACATGAAATACAAAGTTCTAGCAATAAGACAAAGAAACTATGATGCAACATGAAAAGGCACAAACAAAATATTCATGAATAACAATGCTTTGCAAGACGTTTGTTTGTTTCACATAAAGAAAACATAGCATAATAGTATTCAGCTTGTCCCTCAATAGAGTAGCAAATATAAATGCATAGGACATCTTCAAAGTTCATAAGAGTGACTGGATACAAGTAGTTTAAAACAAGCAATATCAAGTTATGCATCAATCAACTAGTCTTGGGACAATGCACATAGAACTAAGAATGGCCACTATGCTCTCAAAGTAGGTGCATAAAGGTAGAAGGTGGAGACTCAATATATATGGTGGAAGAAAGGCCTTCATAAAAGGAAGTAGGGATTCAAGTCTCATAAAGAGCTTCCAAAAATTATGGTACTTATAGCTTTCAGCTCTCATTGCCCCTATCATAAGCATCTTGAAGTGATTAAGGTTAAAGTGAACAAACTATGGTGTACATGCTTGAAGAAGTATAAGTTAGGAATCTCATGTCTCTTGTATACGAGGGCCGCTCCTCATGCTACTCAAGTTTAGTCACCGGTAAGTTCTTGTCATCGTAAGTACATGTGTATCATAGAGAACCGCCAACGGGGTACCTCTTGCCTGATGATACAGAAGAATCCCCATATCAAAATGACAAGGCAAGCAGATAACTAGCATCTCAACAATCTTCTTATTTACCATGGGAATATGGTTCTTTTTTCTCTCTTTCCTCTTTTCATAATATCTCTTTTTTCTTTTTCTCTTTTTTCTCAATATAGGACTCTTTTTTATAAGAAGAATGCTTCATAGGCAACTCATTATGGTTACACTGCAGGTTTCCACCATGTCAGCATGGATTAGACCAGCGGCCCAGGTGTTTCTCTAACACGTATACATAACTCCATGGACTTACAAGCTCCCCTTTCATTTCACACCGACGACATCCATATACAAAAGAGCATGATATCAACTAGGTACAAGTACCAAGTGCAATGTTGAAAGCGTTCCCCATGACAGCATGGTTCTGCTAATTCCCAACAAATAAGTGCAAGCATATACAACATAGACGACACAATGGTTCAAGTTTATTAAGGGCAAGAAAAGTAAAGTGTGCCATCAAGGTCGTGAGAGCTTTAATCACTAGTTTTCTTATAACAAGTTTACTTTGGAAGGTAAACAAAAGCATGAATATACTTGGAATAGCATAAGCTAATAGGTAGGTATGGTGGACTCTTTGGAATAACTTGGTTTGAGGAGTTGGATGCATGAGTGGAACTCATACTTTGTTGTGGAGGCTAGCAAAGGCGGGCGACAAACTAAGAGAGCAATAATGGCCATAATCATGCAGAGCGACAAAACATCATTGATCAAAGCATAAAGTGATACTACAAGTTGAAAACTAAAGGATCATAAAGGCTATGGTGACTTGAGATAGTCATAACATGGTGTGAACATCCGCCAAGTCAACCCAGATAAAACATCAAAGGAGAATACCACTATACTATGCTTTAATATGCTAAAACAACGCATGATTCATACAAGGCACATTAAGCAATCTCAATTGTTTATAACAAGTCATGCTACAGCAAAGAATACTAAGCATAAAGCCAAAACAATATCAAGCATGGCATGACAGAGCATAGGCCACAGTCAAAAACGAGCTCTTTTTACCACATAAGTATGAACTTTCCTACTCTTTTCCAAACCAAACCAAACTATTTGCAAACCAATGTATGAAAGAGGGGGTCCAACCAATTTATTCAGAAAACTAAGAAAACAAAAGCAAACAAAAAACCAAAACGAAAACGAAAAATAAGACGCTCCAAGAACAACACAACTGTGCATGAAACAATAAAAAATGAAGCGTTTGGAAGAAACCTGGGATTTTTATTGATGAAGAAGGGGATGCCTTGGGCATCCCCAAGCTTTGACGCTTGTACTTCTTGGATATTTCTTGGGGTGACACGCGTGGCATCCTCAAGCTTGAGCTTTAGTCCATCCTTCATCTCATTACTTATTCCTTCCATACACCTAAATTTTTTCCTTCATACAAAACTTCACACAATCTTTATTAGCAACATTAGTGCACTCAAGATAAATAAGTCTTAAGGTTCAGTTCTAACACCAAATAAACTTCCATTAGAACACTAGCTACTGTAGCACTTCCCTCAAAAAGCTCAATTCCCCAAAAGAACTCAAAAAGGAACCAACAAGAAGCAAATGCAGAAAATGGCAGAAATCTATCAAAACAGATCAGCAGGTAAAGACGAATTTTTTCGAAGACCTTCTGTTGCTCAAATCAAAAAGTGTTGAACTAATGAAAGTTAGATAACAACCTGGGGCAGAAGAACAAAAATTCACGCCTCAAAAATACGTTCGGAGATTTTACACAAATTTTTATGGTGAAACACAGAAATCTGTTTCGGGACAGCAACTTTCCAAATCATTACTTCTCTCTCATTAGAGGTTACTCTTGGCACAAAAAGCAAATAAAAAGGATAAGGAGCGGTTATTACTGAATTAATAACTTCCAAGACTCATCTAAAACTTTTGGGTTATCTCCCAATAAGTACTTTTCTTTAACGCCTTTAAGTTAGGCATAAGAAGCAAGAAAAAGAATCAAGTGTTCTCAAATGAAGAAGCACTAAGACAAAATTTTGTTTTCATAGGAGAAGCAAAAGAAATTTTCTCTCTCTTCTTAGGGAAGTGTTATATACCTTTCTTGAGTGGGAGTTGATATTTAATGGTGCCTTCTTTCATATCAATAATAACACCAACAGTTCTAAGAAAAGGTCTTCCCAAAGTAATAGGACAAGAAGCATTGCATTCAACATCCAAAACATAGAAATCAACAGGGACATAGGCATTGTTAACCATAATAAGAACATCATTAAGACTCAGTTTCTTTTTAGCATTATCATCAAGTGGGACATTCAAATAACAATCTTCAAGTGGAGGCAAGTCAAGCATATCATAAATCCTTCTAGGCGTAATAGAAACACTACTATCAAGATCACATAAAGCTTTGAAATCAAAGTCATTCACTTTTATATTAATGATGGGTTCCCAACCATCTTCTTGTTTTATAGGAATAGAAGCTTTATGTTTCATCTTTTCTTCTTTAATCTTTATGAGAGCATCAGTAATGTGTTTTGTAAAGGCCATGTTCATAGCACTAGCATTAGGACTTTTAGCAAGCTTTTGTAGGAACTTAATAACTTCAGAGATATTGCAACCATCAAGATCAAAACCATACTGATCATCTAAAGTAGTAGAGCTATTACTATCCTCAACACTAGTGGTGGTGATAGTACAAACACTAATGTTTCTAGCAACTTCATCTTCTCTTTCCCACTTAGCATGTAATTCAGCTAATAGTCTAACATTTTCATCAATTCTTACTTGTATAGCATTAGTAGCTGCAAAGGGATTATCATTAGTTTCAGGTTTCGCAGCCATTTTATTAATCAATGAAGATTGAGCTTCAGATAGAGATGATATATTCCTTTCAGCATTAGAGAGTTTCAATTGTAAACTAGGAATTTCCCTATTTAGACTCTCAAGTTGATGGCTAATGTTCTTCAAGATGGTAGATTGTTCCTCCATAGTTTTAGTAAATAGTTTATTTTGCTCATATTGCATTTGCATGAAGTTTTTAGTGGCTCTTTCAACTTCTAAAATTCTTCCTTCACTAGGTAATCCAGGTTTACCATTATAACCATAAGTATTATTAGGAGGGTAGGGCCTATAATTGTTATTACCATAAGTATTGTTGCCAAAATTATTATTTCTTATGAAGTTCACATCAACTTGCTCTTCTTGAGCAACCAAAGAGGCTAAAGGAACATTATTTGGATCAATATGGGCTTTCCGATTCACAAGCATAGACATAATAATATCAATCTTATTACTCAAAGAGGAAGTTTCCTCAACAGAATTTACCTTCCTACCTTGTGGAGCTCTCTCAGTATGCCATTCAGAATAGTTAACCATCATATTGTCCAGAAGTTTTGTTGCAGCACCCAAAGTGATGGTCATAAAGGTACCTCCAGCAACAGAGTCCAATAGGTACCTTGAAGAATAGTTCAATCCTGCATAAAAAGTTTGGATGATCATCCAAGCAGTCAGTCCATGAGTGGGACAATTCTTAACCAAAGATTTCATTCTTTCCCAAGCTTGAGCAACATGCTCATTATCAGATTGTTTCAACTTCATTATTTCACTTCTCATAGATATAATCTTAGCAGGAGGATAGTATTTTCCAATGAAAGCATCTTTGCACTTAGTCCAAGAATCAATACTATTCCTAGTTAGGGAATTCAACCATTCTTTAGCTTTTCCTCTCAAAGAGAAAGGAAACAATTTCAGCTTAATAATATCTTCATCTACATTCCTATGCTTTTGCATCTCACAAAGTTCAACAAAGTTATTTAGATGGACAGCAGCATCTTCATTACCAATACCAGAAAATTGTTCTCTCATAACAAGATTGAGTAAAGCAGGTTTTATCTCAAAGAAAGTGTCTTCAGGCATAGGTGGAGCAATATGTGTGCTCATAAAATCATTGTTGTTGGTGCTAGTGAACTCACACAACTTAGTGTTTTCAAGAGTAGTCATTTTTTGTGTTTTCAAATAAGAAAGCAAACTAGTAAAACTAATTTTTTTGTGTTTTTGATAAAGAAACAAGCAAACAAAGCAAAAAGAAACTAAGCAAAACAAAAATAACAAAGTAAAGAGATTGGTTATGAGGGACTCCACTTGTGAAGATGACCTTGACTCCCCGGCAACGGCACCAGAAAAATGCTGGTGCGGTGTTGACGTGGGAGTTTCTTCTTCTTCGTTCCTCGGCAACGGCGCCAAAAAAATGCTTGATGGCTCAGTGTTGATGGAGAGCTCGTTGGGAACCCCAAGAGGAAGGTATGATGAGCACAGCAGCAAGTTTCCCTCAGTTATGAAACCAAGGTTTAATCGAACTAGTAGGAGCAAGGAAACACCCCAAAGGTGTTGCTAGCTGAGCCTTGGCAGGGCGCACTACCGGTGCTAGTAGCAACGTGGAGACCTGCACAACACAACCACAGACTTTGTCCCCAACTTGCGATGAGGTTGTCAATCTCACCATGTTTTGCTGAAAACAAAGGATTAAACGTATCGAATGGAAGGAAGTAATAGTTTGCAGAAAGTAAACACAAAGCAGTAAACAGTTTGTAGATTGAATGTAAAAGAAAAGGACCGGGATCCATAGTTCACTAGAGGTGGCTCTCCTTGATAGATAACATGCTAGGTGAACAAATTACAGCGGGTCAATTGACAAACATCGAGAAAGCAATACATGCATATACTAATCATCTTGACTCCTTTAGAACTTGATTGGGCATTACAACATTATACATAGACCGCCATCCAACTGCATCTATGACTAATAATCCACCTACAGGTTATCATCCGAACCCCCTCCAGTATTAAGTTGCAAGCAATAGATTATTGCTTCTTAATTAGTGTAATGTGAACAATACGATTGTTCTATGAACAAAGGATTGTTGTTTTCTCCCTAGTAGCAACAACACATCTAGTACCTTAGAGATTTTTGTCACTTCCCCAGATTACTAGAGGCATGAACCCACTATTAAGCATAAATACTAACTCTTGGAGTTACTAGCATCTACTTGGCCAAGATAGCTACTAACAACGGAAAGCATGCAAGATCACAAATAACAAAGACATGATAGAATCAATAATCAATCTAAAATAGCATCTCAATATCCATCGGATCCTCGCAAACACAACATGCAGATTACAAATAGATGATCTTGATCATGAACGGAACTCACAAGATCTAGATACGAAATTACAAAGGAGGAGAACCATCCATCTAGCTACTACATGGACCCATAGTCCAAGGATGAACTACTCACGCATCACACCGGAGGCTTGCATGGTGATGAAGAAAGCCTCCAGGGTGAATTCCCCTCTCCGGCAGGGTGTCGGGAAGAGCTTCAGATCCCTCCCGATCTAGGGATGGAGATGACAGCGGCTACAGACTCTTTAGTGGATTTTTTGATCGGGTACTTAGGGTTTTCGTCCCGAGGGCATCTTATAGGCGGAAGGGGAGGCCGAGGGGGTGCCGGAGGTGGCCATACCACCCCTTGGTGTGGGCCAGGCTGGGCCGCATGGCCAGGTGGTGTGGTGGCCCCCTAGCCCCTCTCCATCTCGTATTCTGGCATCTGATGACTTCTGGAAAAATAGGCACTTTGGCTTTTGTCCCGTCCAATTCCGAGAATATTCATTTTCTGACTTTCCTGGAACCAAAAACAGCATAAAACGAGCAACTGGCACTGTGGCACTTGTTAATAGGTTAGTCCAAGAAAGTGTATAGAAAGTACTCCAAAGTTGGAACAAAACACAAGAAAGTAGATAAAACCAAGCATGGAACATCAAAAATTATGGATACGTTAGCAACGTATCACTAGTAAAACTATTTTTTTGTGTTTTTGATAACAAAACAAGCAAACAAAACAAAAGGAAACTAAACAAAACAAAAAATAACAAAGTAAAGAGATTGGTTATGAGGGACTCCCCTTGTAAAGATGTCCTTAACTCCCCGGCAACGGGGCCAGAAAAGTGCTTGATGGCTCGTGTATTAACAAGCTCGTTGGGGAACCCCAAGAGGAAGGTATGATGAGCACAGCAGCAAGTTTCCCTCAGTTATGAAACCAAGGTTTAATCGAACCAGTAGGAGCAAGGAAACACCCCAAAGGTTTTGCTAGCTGAGCCTTGGCAGGGCGCACTACCGGTGCTAGTAGCAACGTGGAGACCTGCACAACACAACCACAGCTCTGTCCCCAACTTGCGATGAGGTTGTCAATCTCACCGGTTTTGCTGAAAACAAAGGATTAAACGTATCGAATTAAAGGAAGTAATAGTTTGCAGAAAGTAAACACAAAACAGTAAACAGTTTGTAGATTGTATGTAAAAGAAAGGACCAGGATCCATAGTTCACTAGAGGTTGCTCCCCTTAAGATAGATAACATGCTGGGTGCACAAATTATAGCAGGGCAATTGACAAACACCGAGAAAGCAATACATGCATATACTAATCATCTTGACTCCTTTGGAACTTGATTGGGCATTACAACATTATACATAGACCGCCATGCAACTACATCTATGACTAATAATCCACCTTCAGGTTATCATCCGAACCCCCTCTAGTATTAAGTTGCAAGCAACATATTATTGCTTTACGAATTGCGTGTAATGTAAACAATACGATTGTTCTATGAACAAAGGATTGTTGTTTTCTCCCTAGTAGCAACAACACATCTATTACCTTAGAGATTTATGTCACTTCCCCATATTACCAGAGGCATGAACCCACTATTGAGCATAAATACTAACTCTTGGAGTTGCTAGCATCTACTTAGCCAAGATAGCTACTAACAACGGAAAGCATGCAAGATCACAAATAACAAAGACATGATAGAATCAATAATCAATCTGAAATAGCATCTCAATATCCATCGAATCCCCGCAAACACAACATGCATAATTACAAATAGATGATCTTGATCATGAACGGAGCTCACAAGATCTAGACATGAAAGCACAAAGGAGGAGAACCAGCCATCTAGCTACTACGGGGTGCCGGGAAGAGCTTCAGATCCCTCCCGGTCTAGGGATGGAGATGACGGCGGCTACAGACTCTTTCGTGGATTTTTGATCGGATACTTAGGGTTTTCGTCCCGAGGGCAATATATAGGCGGAAGAAGAGGCCGAGAGGGTGTTGGGGTCGGCTAGGCCACCCCCTGGTGCGGGTCAGGCCTAGCCGCATGGCCAGGTGGTGTGGCTGGCCCCTAGCCCTTCTCTGTCTCGTATTCTGGCATCTAATGACTTCCGGAAAATAGGCACTTTGGCTTTTGTCCCGTGAAATTCCGAGAATATTCATTTTCTGACTTCCTGGAACCAAAAACAGCAGAAAACAGGCATCTGGCATTGTGGCTCTTGTTAATAGGTTAGTCCAAGAAATCATATGAAAAGTACTCCAAAGTGTGGACAAAACACAAGAAAGTATATAAAACCAAGCATGGAACATAAAAAATTATAGATACATTTGCAATGTATCAGGCACATGGCCATGGAGAAAAATACCACCAGTGCCCTAGGGGATGGAAATGAAAGGGTATAAAAGTAAGAACTCGAAAATATTACCATTAACACCCTTGATGGAATAACCATTAGGGTAACAGGGTATTGTAGAATTTTTACCATTTGATGGGGATCTTAGTATTCATGAATCTTTTACTGTTCATCTAAAATGATATGTCTCATTTGCCATGGATTGTTTACTTAGGCTAGTAAGGTATTGATTGCTCTTGCAATGGAAATCTTTTTTTCTACCTTCGTTTGGATGATATTGATTTTTCCTCTTCTATTCCTACTATTCTTGTATAGGTCTTGCTTTGTAGATGTTCGGGAATAGCACACTCAAACATGATATGAATATACGCATCATAATAAGTTGTAAACTTCAGCACCACTTATGTACTAAATCCACGGATCATTGCTCAATCATGGAAGGAAACATATGCACCAAAGATATACGGAGAAACTAGGTCCATCTGAAAGAAACATATGCATAGATGTTGGGGAATTAGTACACTCAAACGTGACCTGAAAATATGCACCAGGATAAGTTGTAAACGTCGGCACCACTCATGTACTAAATCCATAGATAAATGCTCAATCATGGAAGGAAACATATGCTTCAAGTCTTGGGTGCAAACAACATCCAGGTAGCACAAGTACTAGTTGAAATAGACAGCACATAGTGTACATACTATTAGCTCTCAGCCCAAAAGTGTAGCAACAAGCCTCAACATAGAGACACCATTTTTTACGTGGAAACCTCTCAACATGAGAGGAGAGATACAACTTGTTATTCTCTAGAGAGCACTAGAGGATCTCGTACATCAAGATGCACATGGATCTTGGATGCCAATAACAAGATTTGGGGCATAAGAGCTAGGGATTGGAACAATCTCACCAAAGATGGTGGAACCATAGCTTGAAGGAAACAAGGTAGTGGATCTGGACATCACGATATTGTGGGCACAGCCCGGTGCTTGATTTAGCTTCTCCTTCAGCTTTTTCCTCTTCCCTTCTCTCTTGGTTTTCTTCACAAATGGAGGCTAACCTGGATTTTTGTCTCTCCATATCGTGGTGGCTAGGTGGGAGGCTTATCCTCTTCCTTCCCTCATCTGCATTGTCCAAAATGACCATTGGTTATAACCCTAAAGGTTGGTGGGATCTTGCACCTAGTTGGACCTCTTGGAAGGCTTCATAAGGCCATCTTCTCACAGCCCACATGAGGAGGATGCACAACATTCTCCCTCATATGACTCATGTGAGGGGCACCGCCATGCCTGCCCCCTTGCAACATACAAGCAGCTTCTCACTTGGCAATATCTTGGTCATCATATCCAAGCCATTCTTGTCGGTATGGATCTTCTCAAGATTTATCAACCTGGAACTCACAACATCTCGAATCCAATGATACCTCACAAAAATATGCTTGGTTCAATAGTGGAAACTTGGATTCTTGGAAAATTGGATAGCACTTTGGATATCACAAAAAAGATTGTACTTCTCTTGCTTCATGGCCAACTCTTGCAAGAAGTTCCTCATCCACAACACTTCCTTGCAAGACTCAACCACTACTATGTACTCAACATTTTTGGTTGATAGTTAAATGCATTTCTGCAATCTTGATTGCCATGACACTACTCCCCCTACATAAGTCATCAAGTATTTAGAAGTAGACTTCCTAGAATCTTCATCACCAGCATAATCTGCATATGTATAGTCTTACTATACAGGATCACCATTTATAAAGCATAAGCACGATCTAGAAGTACCTTTGAGATACTTGAGAATCCACTTCACCACATTATAGTGAGCTTCACCTGGGTTTTTCATGAACCGACTAACAATTCCAACTGCATAGGTAATATCAGGCCTAGTGCACACCATGGCATACATCAAATTGCCTATGGCAGATTAGTACGATACTTTACTCATTTTTTGTTTCTCCTTCTTGCTACTAGGACATTGTTCTAAACTCAGTTTGTGATGGCCTACAAGTGGAGAGGTAAAAACCTTGCGTCTTGCATGTTGAACATTTCAAGTACATTATCAATGTATCATTCCTGTGAGAGCCAAAGCCTCTTATTTGATCTATCACAGGAGATTTTCATACCAAGTATTTGCTTAGCTAGTCCTATATCCTTCATGAAAAATAATTTACTCAATTCCTTCTTCAGGAGAGAGATCCTCTTTGTACCATTTCCAACAATCAGCATGTCATCGACATATAGCAAGAGAATAATGAATTCACCCTCTGTGTACCTCTACAGAAAGATAGAATGATTAGGTTGTGCTTTATGGTATCCAATATTAGTCATAAATGACTCGAAATTCTTGTAGAACTACCGAGGAGCTTCCTTCAAGCCATACAAGCTCTTCAATCTGCACACTTAGTGCTCCTTGCCTGTAACCATGAATCCTTCTGGCTACTCCATGTATATATATCCTCCTCTAGGTCACTATATAAGAATGATGTCTTCACATCGAGTTGTTCAATTTCCAACTCCATGGTGGCAGTGATGCCTAGAACAACTCGGATCGAAGACATCTTGACCACTAGAGAGAATATCGCATCAAAGCAATGCCCTTTCTTTGATTGAAACCTTTCACAACCAATTTAGCCTTGTACCTTCGATGTGAGCTATGGTCTTCAGTCTTTACTCTATACATCCACTTGTTCTTGACTGCTTTCTTGCCCTTTAGTAAATACACCAACTCGAAGGTGTCATTCTCATGTATGAATTTCATCTCATCCTACATGGCTTCTGAACGTTCATTCTTGTGCTCATCAGACACTGCCTCCTCATAGAATGAGGGCTCAATGCATCAGTCAACAACACATATTGATGTGGTGCATACCTTGTGGAAGGTACTTGAAAGGATCGCATGGGCACCTAGAGGGGGGGGGGGTGAATAGGTGCTACTTCAAATTTTACTCTTTTTCAAATTAGGGTTTGACACAAAAGGTAAACTCTCTAGATATGCAACTAAGGTGAATTTACCTATATGTCACACTAGCACAACTAACTAAGCAAGGACAAGATAAGTAAGGTGCGGTAAAGGATAGAAGTGATCGAAATGAAGCACACAGAGACACAAGGATTATTTCCCGTAGTTCCTTCCTTTTGAGGGGAAGTACGTCTGCGTTTGGAGAGGGGGTGGTATCAAACCACCAACGCCACGAGAGGCCTCCCTTGTTCTCCGGTGAACCTCACCCCGAAGGGACCGATTCACGCTTCCACTATATCGGCAACCTTCAAGGTGGTAGCCGGCACCATTACAAAAAGTTCGAGGCACACATCCACAACTTAATTGGAGGCTCCTGAATCCAAGCAAGCTATCACAACAATCAAAGACAATCTTGTAAGAACCAAATCAAACCAAAACAGGACTTAGGGTTTCCAATGAAACCCTAGAGCAAGGGGACCTCAACTGAATGAGGGGGAAATGAAGATCTCCCTTGGTGAAGTTGTAGATCAAGGCATCCTCCTTCGATTCCCCAAAGATCAGCGACTTTGGGTGGTTGGATGAAGAGATCTTGGAGTTTTGGTGGCTCTAATGGTGATGCTTATATTTTCTAGAACGAGCATCTAGAGGTAGAAGATGAGGTCCGCTATTTATAGGCTCCATAGTTGGTGACTGTTTTCTGCCCGTTTGGAGAACTTCCACACCGGAGATTCCGGTCTATAGACCCGAGACTCCGGTCTACACCGGAAACTCCGGCCCATCTCCGTTCCACCTCCAGACCGCCTATCAGAATGTCCCAGACCAGTTCTTGTCGCTCACTCCGAGGACTTTGGCAGGAACTCCGGACTAGGGACACAAGAGATTCCGGTGTTTCCACACCGGAAACTCTAGTCCGAGATATCACTGTGGATATTTCGGCCAACATTCGGTCTATCTTCGGACCCCCATACAGAATGACCCAGGCCATCTTCTTGAACTCGCTCCGGAGACTTTTGGGGAAACTCTAGGCCACACCGGAGACTCCGGTCTGAATTCTTCAAGAAACATCAATTTTATCCAGGGATTTTCCCACTATGATATGACCTTATCTTTTTTCATTAGATTGACCTGTAGACATTAACACACAGTAAAATGATCCTCATGTTGTTAACGAACACCAAAACAGATTAGGACAATAAATGTCCTTTCAGTACTGAATCTCTTCCACTTATCCTCAACTGCTGCACTGGTGGTGGGGAATCGGGTGGATTATCATCACCTTTATCATCATCATGTTTATCATCAGATGGTTGTTCATGTTCCTCACTTGTACTTCTTTTTTCAGTTACATCATCGCTTGTATTTAGCATCATCATCTCCTATGATTGTCATGAACGAGAGGAGGATTAACTAGATCCAAGTCAATATGAAGTGTGGTTGCCTTTGACTTCTCTTGTTTCCCAATATCGTGTATTGTTTCATCTTCAATGAAAACCACATATATGGTTCTACATGTCTCCATCTTAATTGCATCCCACAATCTGTATCCAATTCATCACTTGGACTGCTGAGATAGATGCATTGTTTTGTCTTGCTATCAAGTTTAGATCTCTCGTCCCTCAGGACATGCACGAATGCCTTTCACCTAAAGACCTTCAAGTGCCTATACGACACTTCCTTTTCAGACCAAACCCTGTGAGGAATATCACCTACAAGAGTAACTCGAGGATAGGCTTGGTACGTATATAGCATTAATCAACGCTTCAACCCAAAAAGAATTAGGTAACTTTGCATGAGAGAGCATAACTCTGACCCTATCGGTAAGATTCCTGTGCATTCTCTCTCTAAGTCCATTGACCTAGGGTGTCTTTGGTGGAGTCTTTGGTGGTGTCTTCCCAAACTTTCTACAATACCTCTCAAAGGGACCTCGGTATTCACCACCATTGTCTGATCTCACCCACTTAAATTTCCTGCTAGTTTCTCTCTCAACCTTGGCATGGAGTTCCTTGAAGACGTTGAGCACCTACCACTTGTTTTTCAACACATACAAAAAATCTTTCTGGAATGGTCATCAACCAATGTCAGAAAGTATGAAATGTAGCAAACATTCGTGTGCACAATGTCAAGAACATTCTCCGCATGATGCGACAAGATTGTATGAAATGCAACCATATGTTGTTTGCTAGCAAAATAATGTTCACAGGGTTTCAAGGTTATACCTTTCAACTCAGAGAGGTAGTCCTTGTGAGCAAGAGCCTGCTTGGTCTTCTCACTCATATGGCCACTCTTGTGCCACAACTCAAGCCAAAGTGTCATTCTTGGTGACGTTCAACACATCATTGCATAGCCTAGTTTGATTCACATAGATACAGCCTTGCTTGCTTCCTCAAGCCACAATCAAAGAGCCTTTGATGAATTTTTGTAACTACCTCGGTGAATTACGCTCCTAGTTACAAGCCTGGATGAGCAGAAATGGTTGAAATAGTACGGTGGGGCCCAAATGCCACTCACAGGTAGACCTTTCGGCCGTCCCAACCATTTCCAAACATCGGGACAAGAACGGGCGGCGTAATCGGCAGGCGAAGGGATCAACTACATACACAAATGAGTATGTATGCAAGCCACCATACAACAGTACATCAGAGCCATTCCATCTAAAAACAAAGGAAATATAGCAACGCCATACGGCAAGATCCAAATATCCTAGATAGATATAATAGTTTAGGATATCTCCTCATACATCAAACATCGAGTATCGGTGAAGCGGAAGACAAAATCCGAGTACGGATAAGAAGCAAATCGGCATAAGATGCCCCGTAAATAAACACATCCCGCCCACAGATCTCACGGATCCCCGTTCCCGGAATCTCTACACCGAATGATCGTTGCCCACATCGTCCGTCTCTTCCACCCAGTATCCATCTTGCGAGTGTACCTGTTCATCTGAACCAATAATTTATCGTGTGAGACCCTAGGGGTACTCAGCAAGTCTTTATGCCGCTAAAGGGGACACAACCTGGGGTGACGCAATTGCAGCAAAAGATAAACCCTAGCAATTTTATAGATACTCGCTAACCATCCGCCTAACCAAAGATAGACGGACGTCCGTGAATTAATAACAACAGTTATAACGGCAATCTTAACAGATCCATCCTCCTCCTCGCTTACCGACGAGGAAGCGGATGAACAACCCCCCCATCCGTTGGCAGTTTTATTATCCATTCCATGAGTGTTGCACTATTTACTAGTCAGGTACCTATTCTAGTCAAATTCAAAGCGGTACTTTAGTTATGCTTGTCTATGATCGAGAAACTGTGCTCCAAGTCGTCCATAACCATGACACGGCTTTGAAAGTTTTACCTCGCAGGGTGCACAAATAGCAACACACACTCGATATGCCTCGGAAAACCAAATCAAAACCCAACGAGGCGATCCACGACAAAGCGATCACGGATTCAGAAATATTTGAGGCCACCCATTGAGCTACCATAGCGGTTAGCTGACTCGAGACGGCCTCAAGGTTTGTGGAGCCGGGTAGAACGACGGGAACCCGAAGTGTGACTGGGCTTGTCGATACAGCAGGTCACGGACCTAACAAAGCTGATGTGCATTACCTCGCACAATTTAAATTAAAGCGATAAAGCATGGCATAAGTACAGGATAGTAAATAAAACCTCAAACTAGTTTGTGGCCCTCAAGAAATAAGAATGAATCAAGCTCGCTCGGGGGTTCATAAGCCTCCCGGATGTGGATAGCGCGAATATTCAAGGAACAGGAATCAAGTACTCGGGGTCCTACGGGACACAAGTGAGCCTGAAAAACCAAATAGCAAATATGGCTCACCGATGCCACTTTCATTAGTTATCCCATTACTACTCAGGTTAAGTTGTATAGGTACCTCGTTATCCATCAGACACTCACATACCCTACACATGCTGTTCTACGACTCGCATGGCTCAAACAACTCCTGTAGTAATGGCTTATGGGATGGAGGAACAAGCTTCAGTGGGGTTTAAAAGTAAAGGCCATGCAATACTTGGGATTCAGTTTAATGCAATCGCGACTCAATGATGCAAGGATAATATAGAGGCAATAGGTACTATATGTATGCAAGCATGTGGTAGTGCTTGCCTGGCAGCTCAGTTGAAGCAAGAGAAGGATCTAGGTAGTGCTCCTGGTTCTCTTGATATATCCCCTGCTCAACGTCTATTCGAAGAAGAACCAAACAAACAAGGGCCAACATAAATAAAGTGCGCAAGCATATGAATTAGATGCGACAAGCAAACAATCATGCCATGATGAATGATGCACAATTTGCATGGCAATAAGGTAGCATGGCATGGGTGAGGTGTGGAATACAATAATAAAGCATTTTATTGAGTTTTTACCACATTTTAAACTCATATTAGTTGCTGTACACATTATATTTATATGATGCATGCTGCAAAACAGATCAAGGAATGCATAAACAGAAAGGTCTCGTCGAGCTAATCATTTTAGACATATTATTTATTAAATTTGGAGTTATAAATCAAAAGATATTAATTATTTAAGACAAAAGGGCATTTTAATTGTAATTTCAATCAACTTGCAATTTTAAATGTTCAAAATATATTTTGGATGAAAGATTTGAATTCCTCATATTTTTCTGATTTGAAAACATATATTATATGTATTATTTGGGTTTGTATTTTAAAAGTTATTTAAAAACAGAAATAAATTGAATTTGAAATAATTTGAAAAAGATTTGAATTAAGACAGATATACAGAAAACATTTTGTTACTCAGCAAGCTCTAGCCCTAGACACTGCCGGGTGGGGCTCGAGCTGAGTCAGCAGCAGGTGGGCCGCAGAGGTTCGCAGGGTTTTTCTCACTCGGGTCTTTCCTACCCGCACCGATGACAAGTGGGGCCGGTTACAGCGGGGCCACACGCACGCGTCGCCCAGCCGGGGCGTGACACGTGGGCGATCCCAGGCGCGGGGAGGGACTAGTCTGTGATGGCCAGATCTGCCAGGGGTTCTCGCGCAAAATCATAGCAAGTGAGGTGGGGTTCGGGGCCCTTGGGTTTAGGCGGAAAAAGGGCGGGGGCTTCAAAGCGGACATCGCCGCTGCTGCCGCTCTTGTGGCAACCGATGGCGGATCTGGCTGTGTTCCAGCGACGGTGGCGTCGCGTACGCTGGTCTAAACACGACGCGGCTAAAACGAAAGTTGAAGAGGGGACATTGGGCTACAAGTCTCGTTCAGCGATCTAACGCAGAGGAGAGCTACAGCGCGCGGGGTAGGTCGAGGAATAGGCGGTCGGGAAGCTGCTGCAACTCTTCTTGAGCCTTGACAGCTGTGTGCAGAGCCTTCGACGGAAGGCGGCGGCGATGCAAGGCGAGAGGGGGAGGGAGACGATGTCTAGGGGGAAGAGGGGCTCACCAGCGACCATCTGGTGCAGCTAGCGGGCTCGGGGTAGCACCGATCGTCGGGGAAGCAGGGGGCCGGAGCACTCCTGCTGCTCACGGGCACGGCGGTGGCGGGGCTTCTCCGACGGTTTCTGGTGGGGCTAGGCGATGAAGAGGAAGCAGAGGGCGCCCTGGTGCACTCCACGCGGCCTTGGCGTCCACCAGAGCAGCGAAGGCAAAGGGGGCCGAGGCTAGGGTTTTTGGGTGCAGCATGATGGCCATGGCCTCGGGAGGTAGCAGGGAGAGGAGGGAGAAGGAAGGAAGAGGGGACCTGGCGCCTCCTAGGTGGATCTGAGGTGGGGGTAGATAAAGGAGGAGGGGGGAGCACATGGGGTGCTGGCTTTAGCTTTGGAAAAAGGTGAGGAGAGGGGGGATCGGCTAGGTCTTCTCTCCTCTACTTTTCTCCTTGTCTTGTAGCCAAAGAAAGAGGTGGGGGAGGGCAGAGAGGCTGCAAGGTTGGGCCAAGGTGATGGGAAGGAGAAGAGAGGGTAACCGAGAGGGGAGGTGATCGGGTAGGGTTTGGTCTCGGGTTAGGTTGAAAGGGGTGTGGTTTAGAGAGGAGGGTAGATGGCATGGTCTCGGTCTAGGTTGGGTAACCCGGGTTAGGGTTTTGAGAGAGGAGAGATGAGGGTGAGAGCTAGGGTTTTTTAGAAGCTTGCATGCTCCAAACTAGAGCAAACAAGGACATGTGGATTAGGTGTAGGGTTTGGGTTTAGCTTAGATATAGATTAGGAGAGAGGTTTAGAGAGAGAGGAGAGATTAGATGGAGTGGTCCTATTTGACAAGATCAAGCATGCTCTAGACAAGCTCTAACAAGATCAAGACAAGAAAAGAGAGGGATGTGGTGATAGGGTTTAAGCAAGATCAACATAGATCAAGCCAAAAGAAAGGGTAGAGATAGAGATGATCCACTCAAAATCAAATAAAATCCAAAAGACAAGCAAAAGGTGGTACTTGCATGGCCCATGCAAAATATTTATTGCCATGTGGGTTCTTGTGAAAACAATATTATTACATGGCATTACTATTATGCATTCCCAAAATTGGAATAAAAGCCAAGCAAAAGAATTAAAAGGATGCCCCTTGTGGAGTAGATGGAGATGACCATGTTTGAATAGAAATGGGACTTGCTAGTGTGTATGTGCCACTAGATGCTCAATAGTCCCAAAAATATCCCAACATGGCATAATCCATAATAATCCATGTGGAAGCTAGGAAAAAGGGTTCCACTCACAAGGCGTGCAAGGGTGGCCATGTGGCTCTCATATATCAATAATGTGAAAACAACATGATGCTAAGATGAGAGCATGTGGAAAAGAATTGGATCCATCCCAACCCACATGAGCTAGAGGTAAAACCAATAAGTGCCCAACTCATATTTAGTTGGATGGTGGAATTATAAGGTGGTGAAAGAAAAGGTGGTGGAGTTAGTAAAAGACATGCCCCCAACTCAACTTGGGCATTTAAACAATATATCAAGACCCAAATACAATATCAAGAGTCAAATACAATTAACAATGCATATGAGAGAAGAACCAAATGAAAAAGGGGTTTTATATGATGCTCAAATGCAAGGAGGCATGATGACATGAGCATGATATAATGATGATGCAACAATTATATAATTGAAGTAGCCATTATATTACTAGACCAAGTAGCATTACAATTGTTAGACAATTGGGATGCTACAACTCTCCCCCACTAAACAAGAACCTCGCCCCGAGATTCCTAGGAAAAAGAAAACAACACAAGGAGAGGCGGTTGTTCGAACTAATGTGATCCTTGCGTTCCCAAGATGATGAAGAACGGAATGGTGCGACCACTACACCTTGCAAAACTTGCTAGACTTGTTGCGAGTCTTGCGTTTTGCTTGAGAAACAACGGGTTAGAAGAGTTGAAGGATTGTCGTGAGACAAGAAGGATAGGATGAACATAGCTCCAGTTTTCTCAAGAAACATGATAAAAGAATAGAACCACTCGTGAAAGAAAGGACAAGATGATGTATCATAGATAAAGAAAGACACATCATTAAGATTAAAGATTTACCGATACTAGAGAGGATGAATCTTTGTCTCGCCGGAAGAAAAAGAGCTAGATTGGAGAGGTTTTGGACCACTATGACAAAAGCATCGTATCTTCTCTCGGATTTGAGAAATGAAGTTCGGAAACAATATTGCCTTCAAACAATAGGGTCCCTTGATATCAACAGAAAGATTTAGTTAAACACCGTCGGATTAGATTCTTCTTGAGCCGGTAAGAACCAAAGGATCACGCAATTGAGGTGCGCGGATATAACTTCCAGAGACGGATGTGAAACTAGATCACGGTGGATTCCCGAGAAGCAAAGAATATGGAGGATCTGGAGTTTATTGTAGAGATACTTATTGCTTTCTTTAGCCTTGAGGCTAATGCAATAGATTTGCGGTTGATGGCATCAACCCTACTTGGCTTTACCACAGAAAAAGAATTGATGAAACAAAGAGAGATAGCTTCCTTTCATCTTGATTGGGGATGTCGAGCACCGGTAGGAAGATGAGGATAGAAAAGAGTTTGCATTTGTTTCCACCAGATCATTGAGGATTTTGCTCCGTGTAGAAAGGGTGAGATCACCAACAAGAGATTATTGATTACCTTCTTCGAGAGAGCACTCCGGAAAAACAAGGACGGAAGTAAAAGTATCAAGGGATAAAGGCCACTTCTAACTTCCGTGGAATGAGTGAAATCACATTAATTCACCAATTCAATGTACAAGAGCGAATGATAAGAGTAGTGGTATGGTAGCTACTCCATCCCGCACCCAAAGCATTACTCCGCACATGAATAAGAAAACCATGCAACCCAACTACCGAAACAGACTGAAGGTATTGACAATAACTCATGGAACTCCGTTAGAAAACAAGAATAGATGCAAACGATTCACCAGATTCATAGATAGATAAAGATGATGATGTTGTCGTCATGTCGGAAGTACCAAGCCACCGGAAAGATATGAAGGAAGATTACGGAGAACAACTGCAAGATTCAACAGCTACAGAAAAGATAGCACCAACTTGAACAGAAGGAATGTAAGATCTGGAAGGTCTTCATGGCCTCCGGTGGATTGAGCATAGACGATAGAGCGAGAGGGTTTCTAGGGATTACTTGACGAGACTGAGGTGAAAGAACTCCATGTTCTTCCTGAAATGATTGAGATAGATTTAGCAGTCTTGAGGAAAATCTTTAGCGGAACGACGATGATAACTTGCCAACAAGGAACAACTCCGGATTTGATTGAAGATGGAGGATGGAATTAACAATGGACTTGCTGATTCCAGAATTGAAGCTATCTATTTAGCAGAAGGACGTGGCCGAGATAGGTGACTTCAAAAAGTCCGAATTCACGCTTTGAGAACTTTGCACACAGGTAGTGTTCTCGAATCTTGAGAGAAAGAGACATAGATGATCTTCCATGTTCTTCCATTGATATCGAATAGGCAAGCATATTAACAACATATACCACCATGGATTAACAGGATATTCCCAGAATATCAAGTTCAAGACGCGGAAGAAACGAACAAATGCTCGAAACACTTCCTGAGCTCAACGCTTTTAGAAAGATCAATATTAAGAGCACGGGTTCGTGTTGAAGAAGATGCACTGGAAGAATAGATTATCTGGTCCTTCGAAAGAAAAAGAGATGTCACCTGGTTCACATTGTCGATTGGATCGCCGGTTACAAAGATAAAGAGATCTTGGTTAAGAACCGATGATAGGTCATACCTTAAGCAAAGCTATTAGAAGCGAAAAGATGCAATTCCCTCGTATCCAGGAGAATTGTGCAGATATGGGGTTGAAAAAGATGTGCAGCATGATAAACAAATGATAGACCACCGTAGTGCCTTGAGAAACTCCAGATTGCCAAAGATGTTGAATATGCATAGATATGATCACGGTGTACTCAAAATCACAGGAGATAACCTTATCCTCCCGATGGTGACGGTTGATAGCATTTTTCCATATTCCAATCGACACTTATCATGAGTGGAATATAGCTATGCCGAATTACAATCATCAGCATCGGATCGACACATGTTATGTAATTAGCCCAAGAGAATTGGAGATGAAACAAACTCCAGGATTAAGCGCCGGTGACAAAAGAATGAGTTAGCATGGACATGCTGATAAAAGTGAGATAGATAATGTTTCACACACGACTGAAAAGGAGTGTGGAAGCACAGATGTATCAAAGAAAAAATTTCCGCATTTTTCGGCATTAAAATACCAATAGATGCGCAAAATCACTTAGCAGATAGAGATTAGCAACTGATGATTTCACAGAATGTGGAGTTGCTAGAAGGAAGGACACCCTTAAGAATATGGCACCGGTTAACAAGGAGTCAGATAGATCGCACCGGTTTTCAAAAGCCTGTCAGTATGGAATGTACCAACAGTTGATAACCAAAGGCAGATTGTGATAACAAAAAGGATGCAACAGATAGACAAGGAATTACACACACACACTTTCTATGGTACTACGGAAACCCAGAACACGTGAATCCTAGTTTGAATTTTTAAGAAGAGGATTGAAAACGTTACACTTCCTTACCAGAAAAGGGTGGTGGGTGGGTAAGAAGAAAAGTGGAAGCAGTCCTACTCTCGCGTTTTGTTTTTCCCTAGTATACATAACTACCAAAATATTTGCTAGACAGACAACGACCATTTGGCTGAGACCCTGAAGGGCGGGATGGCTCTGATACCAATTGTAACTACCTCGGTGAATTACGCTCCTAGTTACAAGCCTGGATGAGCAGAAATGGTTGAAATAGTACGGTGGGGCCCAAATGCCACTCACAGGTAGACCTTTCGACCGTCCCAACCATTTCCAAACATCGGGATAAGAACGGGCGTGTCGGCGAAGGGATCAACTACATACACAAATGAGTATGTATGCAAGCCACCATACAACAGTACATCGAGCCATTCCATCTAAAAGAAAGGAATATAGCAACGCCATACGGCAAGATCCAAATATCCTAGATAGATATAATAGTTTAGGATATCTCCTCATACATCAAACATCGAGTATCGTGAGCGGAAGACAAAATCCGAGTACGGATAAGAAGCAAATCGGCATAAGATGCCCGTAAATAAACACATCCGCCCACAGATCTCACGGATCCCGTTCGAATCTCTACACCGAATGATCGTTGCCCACATCGTCGTCTCTTCCACCCAAAGTATCCATCTTGCGAGTGTACTGTTCATCTGAACCAATAATTTATCGTGTGAGACCCTAGGGTACTCAGCAAGTCTTTATGCCGCTAAAGGGGACACAACCTGGGTGACGAATTGCAGCAAAAGATAAACCCTAGCAATTTTATAGATACTCGCTAACCATCCGCCTAACCAAAGATAGACGGACGTCCGTGAATTAATAACAACAGTTATAACGACAATCTTAACAGATCCATCCTCCTCCTCGCATACCGACGAGGAAGCGGACGAACAACCACCCCCATCCGTTGGCAGTTTTATTATCCATTCCGTGAGTGTTGCACTATTTACTAGTCAGGTACCTAGTCTAGTCAAATTCAAAGCGGTACTTTAGTTATGCTTGTCTATGATCGAAACTGTGCTCCAAGTCGTCCATAACATGGACACGGCTTTCAGAAGTTTTATACCTGAGGGTGCACAAATAGCAACACACACTCGATATGCCTCGGAAAACCAAATCAAAACCCAACGAGGCGATCCACGACAAAGCGATCACAGATTCAGAAATATTTCAAGGCCACCCCATTGAGCTACCATAGCGAAGTTATGACTCGAGACGGCCTCAAGGTTTGTGGAGCCGGTATGTAAAATTTGGGAACCCGAAAGTGTGACTGGGCTTGTCGACACAACAAAACGGGTCACGGACCTAAGCGATCTGATGTGCATTACCTCGCACAATTTAAATTAAAGCGAAAGCATGGCATAAGTACAGGATAGTAAATAAAACCTCAAACTAGTTTGTGGCCCTCAAGAAATAAGAATGAATCAAGCTCGCTCGGGGGTTCATAAGCCTCCGGATGTGGATAATAGCGAATATTCAAGGAACAGGAATCAAGTACTCGGGGTCCTACGGGACACAAGTGAGCCTGAAAAACCAAATAGCGAATATGGCTCACCGATGCCACTTTCATTAGTTATCCCATTACTACTCAGGTTAAGTTGTATAGGTACCTCGTTATCCATTGATGACTCACATACCCTACACATGCTGTTCTACGACTCGCATGGCTCAAACAACTCCTGTAGTAATGGCTTATGGGATGGAGGAACAAGCTTCGGTGGGGTTTAAAAGTAAAGGCCATGCAATACTTGGGATTCAGTTTAATGCAATCGCGACTCAATGATGCAAGGATAAGATAGAGGCAATAGGTACTATATGTATGCAAGCATGTGGTAGTGCTTGCCTGGCAGCTCAGTTGAAGCAAGAGAAGGATCTGGGTAGTGCTCCTGGTTCTCTTGATATATCCCCTGCTCAGCGTCTATTCGAAGAAGAACCAAACAAACAAGGGCCAACATAAATAAAGTGCGCAAGCACATGAATTAGATGCGACAAGCAAACAATCATGCCATGATGAATGATGCACAATTTGCATGGCAATAAGGTAGCATGGCATGGGTGAGGTGTGGAATACAATAATAAAGCATTTTATTGAGTTTTTACCACATTTTAAACTCATATTAGTTGCTGTACACATTATATTTATATGATGCATGCTGCAAAACAGATCAAGGAATGCATAAACAGAAAGGTCTCGTCGAGCTAATCATTTTAGACATATTATTTATTAAATTTGGAGTTATAAATCAAAAGATATTAATTATTTAAGACAAAAGGGCATTTTAATTGTAATTTAAATCAACTTGCAATTTTAAATGTTCAAAATATATTTTGGATGAAAGATTTGAATTCCTCATATTTTTCTGATTTGAAAACATATATTATATGTATTATTTGGGTTTGTATTTTAAAAGTTATTTAAAAACAGAAATAAATTGAATTTGAAATAATTTGAAAAAGATTTGAATTAAGACAGATATACAGAAAACATTTTGTTACTCAGCAAGCTCTAGCCCTAGACACTGCCGGGTGGGGCTCGAGCTGAGTCAGCAGCAGGTGGGCCGCAGAGGTTCGCAGGGTTTTTCTCACTCGGGTCTTTCCTACCCGCACCGATGACAAGTGGGGCCATTCTGGTGAGCCACACGCTGCCGCGTCGCCAAATGGCGTGACACGTGGGCGATCCCAGGCGCGGGGAGGGACTAGTCTGTGATGGCCAGATCTGCCAGGGTTCTCGCAAAAAAATTGAGGTGACGGTGGGGGTTCGGGGCCTTGAGTTTAATAGGAAAAAAAAGGCCTGCGCCAAAGCGGACATCGGTTCTGCTTATTCTTGCAACAGCAACCTTGGCGGATCTGGCTGTGTTCAATGACGGTGGCGTCGCGTCTGGTCTAAACACGCCAGCTAAAACGAAAGTTGAAGAGGGACATTGGGCTACAAGTCTCGTTCAGCGATCTAAGCAGAGGAGAGCCTGTTGATGGGTAGGTCGAGGAATAAGCGGTCGGGAAGCTGCATTCTTCTGCCAGGCTGACAGCAGCAGCCTTGAAGCCTTCGACGGAAGGCGGCGATGCAAAGCGAGAGGGGAGGGAGACGATGTCTAGGGGAAGAGGGCTCACCGACCATCCAGTGCAATGAAGCGCTCTCGGGTAGCACCGATCGTCGGGAAGCGAGGCGGAGCACTCCTGCTGCTCACAGGCTGCACGGTGGCGGGGCTTCTCCGACGGTTTCTGGTGGGGCTAAGCGATGAAGAGGAAGCGAGGCGCCTGGTGCACTCCACGACCTTGGCGTCCACCAGGCAGAGGCGGAGAGGCTAGGGTTTTTGGGGTCAGCATGATGGCCATGGCCTCGGGAGGTAGCAGGGAGAGGAGGGAGAAGGAAGGAAGAGGGTACCTGGCGCCTCCTAGGTGGATCTGAGGTGGGGGTAGATAAAGGAGGAGGGGGGAGCACATGGGGTGCTGGCTTTAGCTTTGGAAAAAGGTGAGGAGAGGGGGGATCGGCTAGGTCTTCTCTCCTCTACTTTTCTCCTTGTCTTGTAGCCAAAGAAAGAGGTGGGGGAGGGCAGAGAGGCTGCAAGGTTGGGCCAAGGTGAGGGAAGGAGAGAGGGTAACCGAGAGGGAGGTGATCGGGTAGGGTTTGGTCTCGGGTTAGGTTGAAAGGGGTGGTTTAGAGGGGGGTAGATGGCATGGTCTCGGTCTAGGTTGGGTAACCCAGGTTAGGGTTTTGAGAGAGGAGAGATGAGGGTGAGAGCTAGGGTTTTTTAGAAGCTTGCATGCTCCAAACTAGAGCAAACAAGGACATGTGGATTAGGTGTAGGGTTTGGGTTTAGCTTAGATATAGATTAGGAGAGAGGTTTAGAGAGAGAGGAGAGATTAGATGGAGTGGTCCTATTTGACAAGATCAAGCATGCTCTATACAAGCTCTAACAAGATCAAGACAAGAAAAGAGAGGGATGTGGTGATAGGGTTTAAGCAAGATCAACATAGATCAAGCCAAAAGAAAGGGTAGAGATAGAGATGATCCACTCAAAATCAAATAAAATCCAAAAGACAAGCAAAAGGTGGTACTTGCATGGCCCATGCAAAATATTTATTGCCATGTGGGTTCTTGTGAAAACAATATTATTACATGGCATTACTATTATGCATTCCCAAAATTGGAATAAAAGCCAAGCAAAAGAATTAAAAGGATGCCCCTTGTGGAGTAGATGGAGATGACCATGTTTGAATAGAAATGGGACTTGCTAGTGTGTATGTGCCACTAGATGCTCAATAGTCCCAAAAATATCCCAACATGGCATAATCCATAATAATCCATGTGGAAGCTAGGAAAAAGGGTTCCACTCACAAGGCGTGCAAGGGTGGCCATGTGGCTCTCATATATCAATAATGTGAAAACAACATGATGCTAAGATGAGAGCATGTGGAAAAGAATTGGATCCATCCCAACCCACATGAGCTAGAGGTAAAACCAATAAGTGCCCAACTCATATTTAGTTGGATGGTGGAATTATAAGGTGGTGAAAGAAAAGGTGGTGGAGTTAGTAAAAGACATGCCCCCAACTCAACTTGGGCATTTAAACAATATATCAAGACCCAAATACAATATCAAGAGTCAAATACAATTAACAATGCATATGAGAGAAGAACCAAATGAAAAAGGGGTTTTATATGATGCTCAAATGCAAGGAGGCATGATGACATGAGCATGATATAATGATGATGCAACAATTATATAATTGAAGTAGCCATTATATTACTAGACCAAGTAGCATTACAATTGTTAGACAATTGGGATGCTACAACTCTCCCCCACTAAACAAGAATCTCGCCCCGAGATTCCTAGGAAAAAGAAAACAACACAAGGAGAGGCGGTTGTTCGAACGAATGTGATCCTTGCGTTCCCAAGATGATGAAGAACGGAATGGTGCGACCACTACACCTTGCAAAACTTGCTAGACTTGTTGCGAGTCTTGCGTTTTGCTTGAGAAACAACGGGTTAGAAGAGTTGAAGGATTGTCGTGAGACAAGAAGGATAGGATGAACATAGCTCCAGTTTTCTCAAGAAACATGATAAAAGAATAGAACCACTCGTGAAAGAAAGGACAAGATGATGTATCATAGATAAAGAAAGACACATCATTAAGATTAAAGATTTACCACTATTCCCCATCCTCACCTAGCCAGTAACACCACTGGTATAGGACGTGAAATACTCCTTGTGTGATATAATGTGGAAGGATGCACCTAAATCTACAACCCAACTCATGGCATCATCATGTACATCACTATAGCATTTTTCATCTTGAATGATTAGGTAATCTTCACTTTGCTCACACTCAACATTCATGGTGGTGCCATTCTCGCCCTTTTTCTCGACCTTCTTTTCGAATTTCTCCCTAGTAGATCTCTTTTGTATTTTATGTAATCGCTCTTCTTATGACCTAGATTGCCATAGTAATACCAAGTAACTCTTGATCTATGTATTTCCTTTGATCTCCCCGTGGATTTCTAGTATTTTCTATGCTAAGATTTTCCTTGGCCACGTCCATGATTATCATTTTTGCCATGGGATTCAGCGACATAGGCATCAGAAGAGGAGGCATAACCTTTCTCCTTCTTTCTGGCTTCTTCATTCAGTATTCTATTCTTCACCATCTCCAACATCAACTTCCCATCCGGAGCTGAATTTCTAAATGACACAACAAGCATGTTCCAACAATGCTTTCACCTCATCCTCAAAGTTCATATTCATGGCAAAGAGTTGATTTATATGGCATTTGAAGACATTCAAGTGTTCAATAACAGTTCTACCATCCTGGTGTTCAAACTTGGCTAGTATTTTGATTATCGAGGCCTTGTTCATAGTTGTGTTCCTATCATACATTGACTCCAACTTCTGCCATATCTCATACGCATTTGTGTCATTTAACATGGTGGACTATATTGTGGTTGATGTACAATCAAATCATACATACTACCTTTTGGTTCAGCACTCCATTCTTATTCCATGACACCGGTTATTGGCATCCTGTCTTTCACAATTGGCTCATACAAATGCTTGCAATAAAGGATGTCTTCCATCATGGGCTTCCATAATGAGTAATTGGGAAAATCAAGTTTTAACATGCCACTTGTAGTGGTGCTTTCTTTGAAAGCCATTGCGAGCTATTAGCAACCTCTAAGAAAACCTAGGCGCTCCGATACCACTCTGTTGGGGAATTAGCTTATGGCAACAAAGGCTGCCACTTTTCGTTGGGACTCCAAGTGCATAGTTTTGTAGAAAGCATCTTTTCCCCACAAGGGTGACTCGAGGGTTTATAACGAACTCTCGGGAAATTGGCTATGAAGGATGTTTGTCTTCTCCTCTTCAAGCAACCTGTAGAGTAAAATAAAATGTCTTGTGTCCCCAACTGCACCAAGTGGTTGCCAAGCACAAGGTTTCGTATTAGTAATATGAAACAAAAAATATTAAATAAACTAAAGTAAAGAAAGTAAAGAAATGCAAACTAGATGATATGGAAGATAGTAAAGTTGTTTTTGGGTTTGTATGTGTGATTGCAAACAGAGAAAGTATTTTCGTATTTTCAAAATAATTAATTGCTAAAAATAAAGAGGATAGTAGATGCAAACGAATGGTGCTTCTTATGATAAAAATTGGACCGGGATTCATGGGTTCACTTGTCTACTCTCTTTTAAAGTTGTAGTGAACACAAAACAATTCATCAATGATAAAGATCATGGAAACTCTATAAGTGTTTGATAAAAGGAATTAATATGGGCATCGGATTCTAATATTTAGATGGAATACATCTCTCTCTTATACTCCTCAAGAAAGGGAAATCTCCATGCAATCTTGATTTAAGAACAAATCAGAGTATAGCTTTAAGCAATATTATATGATGTTTGAAATACAAATATGCTACCTTGATTTAACAAGGTCATCACACTGTCACGTGATGACTATAGCACATGATTTCACTTTACCCCTAGTGAGGCAGCAAAAGAAAGGTAAAAAAACCAAAGTAGATCTTGAATATTATGTGTCACAATTCAGTCTCCACCCCTATGCTACTCCATCTAACACACACTTCTCCCCATACAAAACTAGCAATGAAGAACAAGGTGCATGATATGCATCTATTAAAACATATTACACAAAATAGATTCCAATCTCAAATATCAAATCTTAGAACAAAGATCCACCACATAGGAAATACAAATATGACCATAATCATGTTGGGCAGCTCATATGGTACTAGATCTATGAAATACAAGAGAGAGATAGATCAATCTACTGGCACAAACCCATAGCCCGGAGGTGGACTACTCCCTCCACATCATCGTGATGAAGTCGAAGATGTTGGAGAGAGTGGAGATCTCCCCGGAGGTGGCTCCAGAAGAGTTTCCCGCTCCAATCTTCAATGGACCTGACTCTGTTTGGTGGTATTTTCGTCTCTGGTGGCTCCCATCTTGAGGACGCCCCGAGGGTCCTTATATAGGGGTTTTTTGATCAAGAGAAGTCAGTGGGCGAAAGAATCAAGGTGATCGGACGACCAAGGAGGGAGATAGCACAGGTGGCGTGCTCACCAGGCCTGGGAGCGCCACTGATATGTCGTAAATGTATCTATAATTTTTGATGCTCCATGCTTGTTTTGTATCAACTATCTTATGTTTTGTCTACACTTTGAGGCATTTTTATACATTTTCTGGAACTAACCTATTGACAAGATACTGCAGTGCCAGTTGCCTGTTTTCTGTTGTTTTTTGGTTTCAGAAAAGCTAGTAAAGAAATATTCTTGGAATTGGACGAAACAAAAGCTGAAGTTCCTATTTTCCCGAAACGACACAAAAGTCCAAAGCAGAGACGGAGGAGAGCCACGAGGTGGACACACCATAGGGTGGCGCGCCCATCCTAGGCATGCCAGGCCCTGGTGTGGGCCCCTCGAGCGACCACCGACCTCGCCTCTTTGCCTATATACCCCCCCCCCAAGATGAAAACCTTAAGGAGGGAGCAGAATTCCAAGAAAAGTTCCACAGTGCCGCTGCCACTGAAGAGGAGATTCGAGGGACAGAAGTCTCTGTTTCGGCAGCCTGTCGGGACAGGGAAGTGCCCCCGGAGCCATGTCCATCGACTCCACCGCCATCTCCATCACCGTTGCTGACTCCCATGATGAGGAGGGAGTAGTTCTCTCTCTCGAGGATAAGGGTTCTACCGGTAGCTATGTGTTTATATCTCTCTCTATCTATTCGTGATCTTATTGAGATCATGTGCTTCGTAATAAGTAGATCTATTCTGCTACTCAAGTGCTTTAATTAATCTCTGCTTATCCCACGTGTGTGAAGTTGACAGTGTGCACACCATGTGGCACTTAGGCTAAGGTTACAGAAATACTTATCATGAGTATAATTTGAGTTGGATGTCTCTATGAGATTGTGGTGTTTGTTGGAACCATCTAGCGCTCAAGGTGATAGTGAGGGCTAATCTAGATGGGGAATGTGAACTTTAAGGTGTGCTGTTATAGCCCTACATCTTCCAATCGGAGAGTAGTTCAGGGTAGCATAATGAAGATAATATATTTATATGAGAGTGTCCACTAGTGAAAGTATGATCTCTAGGCCTTGTTTCTAAGCATTGAAACACCATTTACAATCAGTCCTGTTACATGTTTGCTTGCTGCCACTCTTATTTCAGATTGCAATTACCACTTATAATCATCCATATTACTTGTATTTCACTATCTCTTTGCCGAACTAGTACACCTATACACCTGAAAATTGTATTGGGTGTGTTGGGGACACAAGAGACTTCTTGTATCTTGATTGTAAGGTTGCTTGAGAGGGATACCTTTGACCACTTCCTCCCTGAGTTCGATAAACCTTGGGTGATCCACTTAAGGGAAACTTGCTGCTATTCTACAAACCTCTGCACTTGGAGGCCCAACACTGTCTACAAGAATAGAAGTGTGTGTAGACATCAAGCTATTTTCTGGCGCTATTGCCAGAGAGGTAAGGTAAAAGGTACTCACATCCTCTGGCTACTAATCTATATTCTAGTACTGTTGCTGGTGTGTGAGTGCTGGAAGTTATTTCGTTTAGATTCTGTAATTATATCTTTTTGTTTCTTGTTTTTATTTTCACTAGTTAGGCTTAATGGAAAACAACAACAAAAGATGGAGAGCTTTATAGCATTTATCTTGAGTTAGGACATGAAGTGTTTGAAGAGAAAATTCAAAAACCTATGGAACTTTATTTGCGTGCTAATAGCAATGTTATTAGTATGAATTCTTTGAACACCATTATTTCTAATGCTATGGAAAAGTCTAAGCTTAGGGAAGCTAGTTTTTATGAAAATGATCTTTTTAGTCCCCCAAGCATGGAGGAGAAAATTTACTTTGATGATACTATGCCTCCAATATATGATGATTACAATGATGAATATGTTATTTTCAGTCCACCTACTATTGAGGAGAAAATTAATTATGATTACAATATGCCTCCTATATTTGATGATTATGGTGATGAGAATAATAATGATAGTTATTTTGTTGAATTTGCTTCCACTATGATTAATAAGAATGACTATGCTTATAGGGAGAGTAATAATTATTTTATGCATGTGGCTCATGATAAGAATGTTTTATGTGATATTTATATTGTTAATTTTATTCATGATGCTACTAAAAGTTATTATGAGAGAGGGAAACATGGTTTTATGTATCTCAACAATATTAAGTTTCCCCTCTTTATGTTGAAAATTTTGAAGTTGCACTTGTTTTGCTTTCCTATGCTTGTTGCTTTGTCCTTTCATGACTTGTTTTTTACAAGATTATTTTTCATAGGAAGTGGGTTAGACTTAAATTTGTTCTATATTTGCTTCTTGATGCTCTCTTTTACTTCAATTCATATTTCTTATGTGAGCATCACCGAAATTATCATGCCTATCTTAATGGCTATAAAGAAAGAGCTTTTGGGAGACAACCCATTATATTTTTTACTTTCAGCTTATTTTTGTTTTGTTGAGTCTTGGAAGTTATTGCCTCTGTAATAACCTCTCCTTATCCTTTTTGTTTGGTTTTTGTGCCAATAATAACCTCTAATGAGAGGGAAGTAGGATATGGGGAAGTTGCTGTCCCGAAATAGATTTCTGTGCGTCACTGTAAAAAATCGTGAAAAATCTCAGTACGTCGGGTTGAGCTGTAATGTTTTGTGCGTATGCCCCAGGTTATTACCCAAATTTCGTTACTTTTGCACTTTTAGATCTGAGAAACAGAAGATTTTCTAAAAAAATGGTCTCTACCTGCTGGTCTGTTTTGACAGATTTCTGTCATTATTTGCATTTGCCTCTTAATCGGTTTCTTTTTGAGTTCTCTTAGATCACTTGAGATTTTAAAAGAAATTGCTACAGTAGCTTATATTTTAATGGATGATTTACTTGAGTTGAAACTGAACCCAATGGATTATTATTTTGAATACACTAATGTTGCTAATGAAGATTGTGTGAAGTTTTGTATGAAGGGAATTTTCAAGTGTATGGAAGAATAATGTGATGAGATGAAGTATGGACAAAATCTCAAGATTGGGGATGCCACCCGTGTCACCCCTAGAAATATTCAAGAAGTACAAACGTCAAAGCTTGGGGATGCCCAAGGCATCCCCTTCTTCATCAATAATCTTAGGTCTTCTTTCAAGACACTTTATTTTTATTACCTTATGCACTATGTGTTGTTCTTGGAGTGTCTTTGTTTTTAGTTTTCTTTTGCTTTCTTTGCTGCAATAAGTTGGTTGGATCCCAACACACTTCTTTTGGAGAGAGAGACACCTCGTTATTCATTGCCTAGAACACTCTAGTTTTCACTCTTATTGTTCTGTGAGTGTTCTCCTTTGCGCGCACTGTGTGTGTTACACCATTCCAAGTATATTCATGTTTTTATCTAACTTCCAAATTAAACTCTTGTTATGTGAAAATTAGTGATTAATGAAGGGTTTCGCAGCATAGTAAATCAAAATTTTCTACGGAAGCGAACAGAGGGAAAGCCAAGATCTAATATAGGAGATGCAAACAACGAGAGAGATTGGATTAGATCTTCATACCCTTGAAGATTCGACAATGAACGCTCGTTAAATCGGGCGTGGGTGATGTAGTCGTACTCGCTTCTCCTCCTCGCGATCCGATCCGATCTAGCACCACAAGTGGCGGTACCTCCGTGAGATGCACACGTGCAGCACCTCGACGTCTCCTCCTTCCTTGGACCAGCAAGTATGGTGGAGAGATGGATTGGATCTACAACACGACGGCGTGGTGTATTTGGTGGAGAATTTCTGCAGCAGGGCTTCGCCTACAAACAGTCGGGAGGGAGAGAGGAGGGCAGCAGGGCAACTAGGGTTTGGAAGAAGGTGTAGGTTGGGGGGGAGGGGGCGCACCAGCCCTCTATATATAGAGGGGGGTGCGGCCAGCCCTTGCCCATCCTCCAAGCCTATCTCTAGTTTAAACGATTTAAACTCTCCCTTCTAGAAACCCTATCTTATCTCTAGTTTAAACGATTTAAACTTATCTAGGATCGGCTGGGCCCTATGGGGCCTTGTGCCCCTAGCCCAATGCGCCAGGACACTCCCTCATAGGCCCATGCCCCTTCCGGAAGGTGGGACCACGTTGGCCCCTTCCGAAGGTTCTAAAGCTTCCGACAATACCGATTAATCCGGAACAATTCAACTCCAAAAACTGCATTGCCTTATATGAATCTTATTCTCCGGACCATTCCGAACCTCTCGTGATATCCCGGATCCCATCCGAGACTCGAACAAAATTCATAAACCAAGTATCCAATCTATCCTAGCGTCGAGACACGTTAAGTGTGTGACCTGCGGGTTCGAGAATATGCGACATGATCTTCTATCAATAATCAACAGGTCTGCAGGCACCCATATTGACTCCCACACATTCATCGATGATCATATCGGATGAACCACGATGCCAGGATTCAATCAATCCCATATATATATTCCCTTCGTCGCGATATTTTACTTGCCCGAGATTCGATCACGGTCATCGTCATACCTAGTTCAATCTCGTTCACGCAAGTACTTTACTCGTTCCGTAATCCGATATCACTTTGTGATTAACTCCTTAACCACATGCTTGCAAGCGGTGTTGATATCGACACGAGTGGGCCCAAGTATATCTCTCCGACTTGGGAGGGACAAATCCCATCTCGATACATACAACCCAATGATACTTTCCGATCACCGAGAGACACCTTTATGATCACCCTCTCATAGGATGACGTTTGATGACCTCAAAGCTTTCTTCCGATACCAGGAGTTGCATTATCTCATGGTCTAAGGAATACAATATTTGACATAGGAAAAGCTTCAAAGATGAACACAATGACACGATCTAATTGCTTCGCTTAGTTTGGTCATCACCATATCATTCTCCCAATGATATGATCTCATTATCAATTGACAACTCATGTCTATGGTTAGGAAACCTTAACCATCATTGATCAATGAGCTAGTCCATAGAGGCGCACTAGGGACACGTGTTGTTCACAAACCACACAAGTATTAATGTTTCCGCTTAATACAATTCTAGAATGGAATATAAACTTTATCATGAACAAGAATTATAATAATAACATCTTTATTATTGCCTCTAGGGCATAATTCCAACAGTCTCCCACTTGCACTAGAGTCAATAATCTAGTTTACATTTGGCAACAATCTTACACCCATGGCACTGAGGTGCTGATCATGTTTTACACGTGGAAGAGGTTTAGTCAATGGATCTGCGACATTCAGATCTGTATGTACTTTGCTGATCTTCAGATCTCCATCTGCTATATAATCTCGGATTATATGAAACTTGCGGTTGATATGCTTGGTCTTTGGATGATATCTTGGTTCCTTAGCGAGTGCTATGGCGCGGTGTTGTCACACAATATCTCCAGTGGGTCCAATGCACTTGGAACCACGCCAAGCTCGATGATGAAGTTTCTGATCCAAACTCCTTCACTTGACGCTCGCAGCAGCCATGTATTCCGCTTCTCATCAGAGATCCCGTGACCACGCTTTGCTTGCGCTTCTCCACTCACAGCTCCTCCATTCAAAATATACACGTATCCTGTCGAGATTTAGCATCATCCTTGTCGGTGTCGAAACTAGCATCGACGTAACCTTTACGACGAAATGTTCATCACCCCCATAGACTAAGAACATTTCTTTAGTCCTATTTAGGTACCTTAGGATGTTCTTCACGGCTGTCCGATGTTCCACTCTGGATCACTTTGATATCTGCTCGTCAAACTAAGAGCATTGGACACATCCGGTCTAGTACAAGATGGCATACATGATGGAACCTATGGCCGAGGCATAAGGCACTTTGCTCATAGCTTCCTATCATTTACCGTGGCTGGACACCGAGCCTTGCTCAATATCTTACGACAACATAGGCAATGAACCTTTCAATGCCTTATCCATTCTGAACCTTTTCGAACTTTGTCTAGGTATGTACTCGGCTTAAAGCTATCAGCGTCTTTGTCTATCTCTATAGATTTTGATGCCCAATATATAAGCTTCACCTAGGTCTTTCATTGAAAAACACTTGTTCAAATAACTCTTCACATCGTTAAGCATGTTGATGTCATTTCCAATAATCAATATGTCATCCACATATAGTACCAGAAACGTCACCGAGCTCCCACTCACTTTCTTGTAGATGCAAGCTTCGTAGCAATTTGGAACAAATCCAAAGCTCTTGATTACTTGATCAAAACGAAGGTTCCAACTCCGAGATGCTTGCTTCAGTCCATAAATGGAACGCTGAAGTTTGCATACTTTATCAGCATCCTTAGGATCGACAAAACCTTCGGGTTGCATCATATACAACTCTTCATCAATGTTGCCATTGAGGAAAGCAGTCTTGACATCCATTTGCCATATTTCATAATCATGAAACGCAGCAATTGCTAATAAAATCCGAATGGACTTAAACATCGCTACGGGAGAGAAAGTCTCATCGTAGTCAACACCTTGAACTTGTCGAAATCCTTTCGCAACAAGCCGTGCTTTGTAGACGGTAACATTACCATCCGTGCCCGTTTTCTTCTTGAAGATCCATTTGCACTCAACGGCCTTTCGGTCGCTAGGAGGGTCCACCAAAGTCCATACTTGGTTTTCGCTCATGGATCCCAATTCGGATTTCATGGCTTCTAGCCATTTCTCAGAGTCTGGGCTCATCATCGCTTCCTCATAGTTCGTAGGTTCGCTGTCTTCTACTAACAAGACAGTCAAGACAGGGTTGTCGTACCACTCAGGAGGGGCACGCGCGACCTTGTCGACCTGACGCTCGATGTGACATCGTCCGAAGCTTCATGATCCTTGTCATTAGCTTCCTCTATTGTTGGTGCAGGCGGCACTGGAACAATTTCAGGTGCTGCGCTACTCTCCAATTCAAGAGAAGGTTCAATAACCTCGTCTAGCTCTACTTTCCTCCCACTCACTTCTTTCGAGAGAAACTCCTTCTCAAGAAAGGAACCGTTCTTTGCGACAAACACTTTGCCTTCGGTTTTGTGATAGAAGGTATACCCAATAGTTTCCTTAGGGTATCCTATGAAGACGCATTCGCTTTGGGTTCGAGCTTGTCCGCATCAACTTCTTGACGAAGCTTCAGATCCCCAAACTTTAAGATACGGCAACTTAGGTTTAGTACCAAACCACAGTTCATACGGTGTCGTCTCAAAGGATTTATATTTAACCATATTTAAAGTGAATGCTGCGGTTTCTAATGAATAACCCCAAAATGATAATTGCAATTCAGTAATAGACATATTCGATCGGAACATATCTAATAGGGTTCGATTCCGGCTCGACACACCATTGCGCGTGGTGTTCCGGTGGCGTGAGTTGTGAAACGATTCCACTTGCTTTGAGATGCGTGAGAAAATCATAACTCAAATATTCACCCCACGATCGGATCGTAGAAACTTAATCTTCCATTACGATGGTTCTCCACTTCATTCTGAAATTCTTTGAACTTTTCAAACGCGTTTCAGATTTATGTTTCATTAAATAGATATACCCATATCTACTTAAGTCATCGGTAAAAGTGAGAAAGTAGCGATATCCACCGGCCGTGAAACACTCATCGGTCCGCATACATCGGTATGTATGATTTCCAACAAGTCCGTTGCTTCGCTCCATCATACCGAGAACGGGTTTTGATCATCTTGCCCATGAGGCATGGTTCGCATGTGTCAAATGATTCAAAATCAAGAGACTCCAAAAGTCCATCGAATGGAGTTTCTTCATGCGCTTTACACCAATATGACCTGACGACGATTGCCACAAATAAGTAGTATTATCACTATCTACTTTGCATCTCTTAGCCTCAATGTTATGGATGTGTGTTTCATCCCTTTCGAGATTTAGAAGAAATAAACCACTCACAAGAGGTGCATGACCATAAAGGATGTTACTCATATAAATAGAACAACCATTATTCTCCGATTTAAATGAATAACCGTCTTGCAATAAACCCGATCCAGAAATAATGTTCATGCTCAACGCAGCACATAATAACATTTATTAAGGTTTAAAACTAATCCCGAAGGTAAAACTAAGGAGAGCGTCTTGACGCCATCACATCAACTCTTGATCCGCTGCCAGCAGATCGTCACCTCATCCTCGCAAGCCCGCCTATTCCGCAGCTCTGCTTCGAGTTACAAATATTAGCAACCGAACCGTATCAAATACCTGCACTACAACGAGGGCTAGTAAGGAAAACATCAATAACATGTATATCAAATATACCTTTGATGGTGCCACCTTCTTGTCCGCTAAGTACTTCGCGCTTCTAGTGACCCTTGTCCTTGCAATAGAAGCACTCGGTCCGCTTAGGACCAGACTTGAGCTTCTTCTCAGCAGGGCAACGCTTGCCGCCGCTTTTCTTGAAGGGCTTCTTTGCACCCTTACCTTTCTTAAAGGAGGGCTTGTTGACCATCAACACATGATTATCCTTCTTGATGTCCACCTCGCAGCCTTCAGACTTTGCGAAGAGCTCGGTGATCGTATCGATGGAACCAATCTGATTATGAGTCACTACAAAACTTTTGTAGCTGGGAGGGAGTGATTGCGAACCTGTCAATCTTGAGCTCCTCTGGAATCTTGCGATCCAGCTTGCTCAAGGCGTTGAGTGTAGCCCGACATCTTAATGGCGTGCTCACTAACTAACTCCCTTCCTCCATCTTGCGATTAAAGAACTTCTGAGATCTCATATCTCTAACGGGCCTGAGTCAAACATGGTTTTCATCTCTTGAGAATCTCAAAGGGCCCGGATAGTTTTCAAAACGATTTTGAAGTTCGGTTCCATAGCAAACAACATGGTGCTCTTAATCACACCATAATCATCTTTACTTTGCACGATGAGACAGCTTTCTCATCAGCGCCTAGCTTGCAGCCGGGGTTACCTAACGCTTTCTCAAGGACATAGTCCTTTTGACCGCCAGAGAGAATGATTCTCGATTGGAACCGGTTGGTGAAGTTAGACCCATTGTTCTTAAGCTTTTCTTTCTCAGCAAAACGTTGAAGTTGAAGTTGGACTTAGCCATGTGATCTACAATATTTGCAAGTACAAATTAGACTATGTTCATGATAACTAGTTCAACTTTTAATCAAATTACTAGATGAACTCCCACTAAATTCAACATCCCTCAAGTTGTTTAGTGAACATGATCCAAATTCACCACACCTAATCCGATCTTCACGAGAAGAGATGTGGTTTCAATGGTGGACAACGAAGTGTCGATCATATCATTCATATGACTCATGCTTAACCTTTCGGTTCATGTGTTCCGAGGCCATGTCTGTACATGCTAGGCTCGTCAAGTTAGACCCAAGTATTTCTGCGTGTGCAAAACTGGCTTGCACCCGTTGTATGTGAGCGTGAGTCTATAGCACCGATCATCACGTGATGCTTGGACACGACGAACTTTCGCAACGGTGCATACTTGGGGAGAACACGTTTTATCTTGATCTTTAAGTGAGGAATCATCTTATAATGCTACCGTCATGATCTAAGCATGATAAGATACATAAAGGATAAACATCACATGCATATAACTTTATGTGACATGGTATAGCCAATCTTCGCGCAATGATCTCCATCTTGTGCGTTCCGGCATGATCTCCATCACTCCACCATGATTGCCTCCACCACGAATAGCAACTACAACTATTGCTAACTACTTAGCGATAAAGTAAAGCTATTACATGGCGTATAAGAAGTTGACTCGCAGGTCATACACAATTATAAAGACAACCATATGGCTCCTGCCGGTTGTGTACTCATCGACATGCAAGTCGTGAAACATTACAAAACATGATCATCGCATACAATATACACATCACATCTTGGGCCATACCATATCACAGAAAACACTTCCTGCAAAAACAAGTTAGGCGCCTCTACTTTGTTGTTGCATGTTTTACGTGGCTTATGGGAGTAGATGCTAAGAACGATTCTTACCTACGGAAAGCCACAACGGTGATATTATGGTTGCCAAACTCCGGTGTTAATCCCATGACAACTATAGTGAGAGAAACTGACATCCACCAGCCGCATGTATGGTACAAGCCACACGTCAAGTGCGGAGCCGGTCTCGCGAACGACGTCGCGTAAGGTTGGCCTGGACCGCTTCAATCTCACTATCCCGCGCCATAAGAAGAACACAAACAAGAGGCTTGCAACAGAAAACATCAACGCCCGCAACAACCATGTTGCGTTCTACTCGTGAAACACATCTATGCATAGATCTAGCTCTGATACCACTGAAGGGTTTCGCGGCATAATAAATCAAAATTTTCTACGAAAGCGAACAGAGGGAAAGCCAAGATCTAATCTAGGACATGCAAACAACGAGAGAGATTGGATTAGATCTTCATACCCTTGAAGATTCGCACAGCGGAACGTTCGTCGGAACGTGGGTGATGTAGTCGTACTCGCTTCTCCTCCTCGCGATCCGATCCGATCTAGCACCACAAGTGGCGGTGCCTCCGTGAGATGCACACGTGCAGCACCTCGACGTCTCCTCCTTCCTTGGACCAGCAAGTATGGTGGAGAGATGGATTGGATCTACAACACGACGGCGTGGTTTTTTTGGGGTAGAATTTCTGCAGCAGGCTTCGCCTACAAACAAATGGGAGGGAGAGGAGGCGGCAGGGCAACTAGGGTTTGGAGGAAGGTGTAGGTTGGGGAGGCGCACCAGCCCTCTATATAGAGGGGTGCAGCCAGCCCTGCCCATCCTCCAAGCCTATCTCTAGTTTAAATGATTTAAACTCTCCCTTCTAGAAACCCTATCTTATCTCTAGTTTAAACGATTTAAACTTATCTAGGATCGGCTGGGCCATATGGGGCCTTGTTCCCCTGGCCCAATGCGGCCAGGACACTCCCTCATAGGCCCATGACTCCTCCCGGAAGGTGGGACCACGTTGGCCCCCTTCCGGAAGGTTCTAGAAGCTTCCGGTACAATACCGATTAATCCGGAACAATTCAACTCCAAAACTGCACCTTATATGAATCTTATTCTCCGGACCATTCCGAACCTCTCGTGATATCCCGGATCCCATCCGAGACTCAACAAAATTCATAAACCAAGTATCCAATCTATCCTAGCCGAGACACGTTATGTGTGACCTCGCGGGTTCGAGAATATGCGTACATGATCTTCTATCAATAATCAACAGCGGTGCAGGCACCCATATTGACTCCCACACATTCATCGATGATCATATCGGATGAACCACGATGCCAGGATTCAATCAATCCCATATATATATTCCCTTCATCTCGCGATATTTTACTTGCCCGAGATTCGATCGTCGGTACCGTCATACCTAGTTCAATCTCGTTCACAGCAAGTACTTTACTCATTCCGTAATCCGATATCACTTTGTGATTAACTCCTTAACCACATGCTTGCAAGCGGTGTTGATATCGATTACCGAGTGGGCCCGAAGTATATCTCTCCGACTTGGGAGGGACAAATCCCATCTCGATACATACAACCCAACAGATACTTTCCGATCACCTGAGAGACACCTTTATGATCACCCTCTCATAGGATGACGTTTGATGACCTCAAAGCTTTCTTCCGATACCAGGGAGTTGCATTATCTCATGGTCTAAGGAATGCAATATTTGACATAGGAAAAGCTTCGCAAAGATGAACACAATGACACGATCTAATTGCTTCGCTTAGTTTGGAATCATCCACCATATCATTCTCCCAATGATATGATCTCATTATCAATTGACAACTCATGTCTATGGTTAGGAAACCTTAACCATCATTGATCAATGAGCTAGTCCATAGAGGCGTACTAGGGACACGGTGTTGTTCACAAACCACACAAGTATTAATGTTTCCGCTTAATACAATTCTAGCATGGAATATAAACTTTATCATGAACAAGAATTATAATAATAACATCTTTATTATTGCCTCTAGGGCATAATTCCAACAATTAAAGCTCTCACAAACTTGATGGCACACTTTATTTTTTTGCACTTAATAAACTTGAACCATTGTGTCCATCTATGTTGCTTATATGCTTGCACTTTATAAGTTGTGAATTAGTAGAACCATGATACCATGGGAAACGCTTTCAACATTGCACTTATTATTTAGTTGATATCATGTTCTTTTGTTTATGGATCCCAGCGATGTGAAATAAAAGGGGAGCTTCTAAGCTCATGGAGTTTGTATGTGTGTTAGAGAAATGCCTGGGCGGCTAGCCTAAGCCATGCCTAATCATGGTGAAAACTCGCAGCATAACCATAGTGAGAATTCTATGAAGCATCCTCAATAAAAACCTATGCAAATAGCAAATAAAAAGATTGCTAAGATGCTCATTGTCTGTTGCCTTGTCATTTTGATATGGGAAAGCTCCTATGTCATGGGGCAAGGGGTACCCCGTTGGCGGTTCTCCATGATACACATGTACTTACAATGACAAGAACTTACTTGTGACTAAAGTTGAGTAGCATGAGGTTCCGTACTCGTAAGCAAGGGGCATGAGATTTTCAACTTATAACTTGTCAAGCATATCCTCATATTTGTGTCACTTTAACCTTAATCACCTCAAGATTCTTATGATAGAGGCAATGAGAGCTAAAAGCTAATAAGTACCATACTTTATGGAAGCTCTTTATGAAACTTGAAATCCCTGCTTCCCTCTGTGAAGGGCCTTTCTTTTTTACTTTTATGTTGAGTCTCCATCTTCTATCTTTATGCACCAATTGAGAGAGCATAGTGGTCATTCTTAGTTTAATGTGCATTGTCCCAAAACTTGTTAATTGATTTATAACTTTTATATTGATTGTTCTTAAATTATTTGTATCTCGTCACCCTTATGAACTTTGAAGGTGTTCTATGCATTTATGTTTTGCTATACCATGAGGGACAAGCTGAATACCACTCTTATTATGTTTTCTATATGTGAAACAAACAAACGTCTTTCAATGCATTGTTATTCATGATCTTTTGTTTGTACCTTTTCATGTTACAACATAGTTGCTATGTCTTATTGTTAGAACTCTATCTTTCATGCTCATCTTTAGAGTACTTTGATCCCAGCTATCAATGTTTTACAATACCTTGATCAAGATTGTGAAGTTGTATGTCACCTCAAAAATTATTCTTTTTATCACTTACCTACTCGAGGACGAGCATGAGATAAGCTTGGGGATGCTTGATACGTCGTAAACGTATCTATAATTTTTGATGCTCCATGCTTGTTTTGTATCAACTATCTTATGTTTTGTCTACACTTTGAGGCATTTTTATATATTTTCTGGAACTAACCTATTGACAAGATGCCGCAGTGCCAATTGCCTATTTTATGCTGTTTTTGGTTTCAGAAAAGCTAGTAAAGAAATATTCTTGCAATTGGACGAAACAAAAGCCGAAGTTCCTATTTTTCCTGACACGACACAAAAGTCCAAAGCAGAGACGAAGGAGAACCACGAGGCGGCCCCACCATAGGGTGGCGCGCCCCCCTGGGCGCGCCAGGCCCTGGTGTGGGCCCCTCGGGCATCCACCAACCTCGCCTCTTCGCCTATATAAACCCCCGAGACGAAAACCCTAACGGGAGGAGCAGAATTCCATGAGAAGTTCCATAGCGCCGCCGCCACCGAAGAGGAGATTCGGGGGACATAAGCCTCTGTTCCGCACCCTGTCGGGATGGGGAAGTGCCCCCGGAGCCATCTCCATCGACTCCATCGCCATCTCCATCGCTGTTGTTGACTCCCATGATGAGGAGGGGGTAGTTCTCTCTCGAGGCTAAGGGCTCTACCAGTAGCTATGTGTTCATCTCATTCTCTCTCTATTCGTGATCTTATTGAGATCATGAGCTTTGTAATAATTAGATCTATTCTGCTACTCAAGTGCTTTAATTAATTTCTTGTTATCCCCGCATGTGTGAAGTTGACATTGTGCACACCGTGTGGCACTTAGGCTAAGGTTACAAAAATACTTATCATGAGTATAATTTGAGTTGGATGTCTCTATGAGATTGTGATGTTTGTTGGAACCATCTAGCGCTCAAGGTGACAGTGAGGGGTTACCTAGATGGGGAATGCGAACTTTAAGGTGTGCTGTTATAGCCATACATCGTCCAAACGGATAGTAGTTTAGGGTAGCATAATGAAGAGATGATATTTATATGAGAGTGTCCACTAGTGAAAGTATGATCCCTATGCCTTGTTCTAAGCATTGAAACACCGTTTACAATCAGTCTTGTTACATGTTTGCTTGCTGCCATTCTTATTTCAGATTGCAATTACCACATATAATCATCCATATTACTTATATTTCACTATCTCTTCACCGAACTAGTGCACCTATACACCTGCCAAGTGTATTGGGTGTGTTGGGGACACAAGAGACTTCTTGTATCTTGATTGCAGGGTTGCTTGAGAGGGATACCTTGACCACTTTCTCCCTGAGTTCGATAAACCTTGGGTGATCTACTTAAGGGAAACTTGTTGTTGTTCTACAAACCTCTGCACTTGGAGGCCCAACACTGTCTACAAGAATAGAAGTGTGCGTAGACATCAGCCACCCAGGCTATCTTGGGCCTCCTGGCCCTCCTGGTGTAATTCCAGTGCACCAGATGCTTCCCGTGGATAAATATTGGCAACCCTAAAAGTATAGGTCCATTTGACTTTGTTTAGGTCCTGAAACATCAAAAATATTGAAAATAAGGTTTTTCTGCGCTGCAGGGTTATAACCAAAATAAAGGGGATCATTGGTAAATCCCCAAAAATAAATATAAAACTGGGATATAACATTATATATGATGCAAATATGTGGGAAAATATATTAACAAACTACGAGGTTCATGTATGCATTTTAGATGCATCATCAGCACACTCAAACATGATCTAAAAATATGCAGTGGAATAAGTTGTAAACTTTAGCACAACTCATGTACTAAAGCCACGGATTGTTTCTCAATCACGGAAGGAAACATATGCATCAAACATATATGGAGAAACTAGGCCCAACATGAACCAAGTACAATTCCTGGGTGCAAATAGCAACCATGGAGTACAAGTACTAGCTGAATAGATAGCATGTAGTACAACTACTAGTAGCTCTTAGCCCAAAAGTGCAGCAACAAGTATCACCACAAAGACACCATATTTTACGTGGAAACTTTTCAACTTGAGAGGAAAAACCACATGCCAAAGCCACCGAAATATTTTTCCACTATTATCAAATGTGGATACAACTTGTTACTCTCTAGATAGCACTAGAGGATCGCATACATCAAGATACACATAGATGTTGGATGCCAATAACAAAATTTGGGACACAAGACCTAGGGATTGAAATAATCTCACCAAATATGGTGGAACCACAACTTGAAGGAGTTAAGGTAGTGGATTTAATCGCCGCTACCTTGTGGGAAGAGCCCGATGCTTGATTTAGCTTCTCTCCTTCAACGTTTTCCTCTTCCCTTCTCTTCTTCTCCAATGGAGGCTAACCTAGATTTTTGTCTCTCCATCTTATGGTGGATGGGTGGGAGACTTATCATCTCATTTCTATCATGTGCAATATCCAAAATAACTCTTGGTCATAACTCTAAAGGTTGGTGGGCCCTTGCACATGTTTGCTGCCTCAAAGGCTTCATAAGGCCATCTCCTTACAACCCACATGAGGAGGATGCCCAACAATATATTTGTTGATATAAGTCTTCTTTAACTAGGTAAATAAATTACTTCACATCAACGAGAATTCCAAGACTACGATGAAAAACACATCTAGACACCACATATACCCTAGAATTTTCTACTTACACCTAAAATTGATAATTATGCATGTTGGAAATATCTATAAGATATTTTATTGAGTACACTAAAGTACACACACACACATATATATATATATATGTGTGTGTGTGTGTGTGTCTAGGTTTTATATATGTGGCACAAAGTCCATGAAAAAATACAAAAACATCATACAAGTCCGAGAGGTCTTGGGTTCAAATCAACCTATTTGCAAATGAGAAGTAGTGGAAAGGGGCATACAAATTCTCTTTGCCAAACACCCCATACATGGATAATGTGTGGGAGCTTTTAGCACTGTGTACACCCTTTTATTTTGAGGAATTTTCTTTAATAGGAGGGGTTAAAGGAAGAATGCCTCAAAAGAGAAATAATTAACATAACTTTAGCTTGTGTAAATATTGTTGAAACTTAGTGCCTGTGTATTTTCCATGGTGGACATTGTGTAATTGAAATAATATTACTAAATACTTAGCTAATTTGTATGTTGTTAAATTTTTATGTGTAGAACAAGTACATATGTTTCATGTCAATGTGTTCGTGGAATGAGTTATAAATAAGTAAAAAAGTTCAATATAAATAAACATTAATAGTTGAATAAACGTGCTTTGCATCATGAATTTTTTAGATTAGATCAACATTGTTTCTATCATTTGCAGAATATCTAGAAATGTTATTCCCAAGTGCTAAAAACTGCTCTGAGGTTGGTTAGTAAATCCGAGCCTCTGTTTACAGTCCGTCCGATGCACGCGATGAATGACGTGGTGTTCCCGATAGTTTCGGCAGCGACGACTATCCTTGTCCACGACGTCCCTGCCCCCACCCGATGAAAACCACCGCCCTGTTTCCCTACGGCCAATGCTCTCCCTCGCCAGCCGTGGGAACCGCCTACCTACACAACATCTGGCTAGGCCCCGCGTGCTTCCTGTCCGGGCGGATCCCTGTCCTCGAGCGCTGTCGGGTGGCCGTGAGTCCCTGTCGTCAAGCGCCGCCAGCCAGCCCTCCGTGCGCTGCCGGCCCGGCTGCAAGTTCCCGTCCTTGAGCATCCTCGGTCGCGCCCCTGCGCGCCCTAGACCAGGCCGCAATTCCACCGTCGTCGATCGCCGCCGGTGGTTGCGCGACTCCCTGCCATCGAGCGACCCTCAATTTCCCGTGCATCACCTGGCGTTGTGCATCGCCATGCCCACTGCCTGCCATCTAGCTTCTCCGAGCGCACAGAAATATCGCCAAGGAGGGAGCGGCCGTAAAACTCAATTTTCCTGTTTGGTTTCTTCCTGGTACGAGCGCAAGTCGCTAAGTATAGTCTCCAAGGACTCATTGCAGCCGTTTCTTGATGTCGTTCATTGAGTTGTTTTCAGTGTCTGTAACTCTGTAGGTTCTCGAATCTGGTCAAACTTTTTCTTGAAAAGAGAGAAGCATTTTGTGCTTGGAAGCTGTTTGAGATTATGCCTAAATGTAGTTGTGCACGCAACGGTATAGCCAGTAATCAGTTTATTTCAGTGCAATGTAAAGTTAGCTTTTTTTCTTTCATACATAGAACTAGGTAATTTTTGCCACGAGGACATAGAGTTGTTTTTCACACATGTGTTAAGTTGTTTTTTTCTAGAGGTATTATTGGTTCGACAGATGAGCTAAGTTGTATACCTATCGATGCTAAATTGTATATCCACTGGTGCTAAGTTGTGTACCTACTAACACTAAGTTGCACGCACAATATTGTTAAGGTGTATACCTACTAGTGCTAAGTTGCACATCCCACTATTTTTCTAAGTTGTATATCGACTACGACTAAGTTGCACCCATTGTCCAACATACTTGTATATGGAACATACAAAGTTGCATACTCACCGGCGTTAAGTAAATTGTTACTTCGGGTCTCAAATCGATATCCTCTTTGACTTCTTGCATCTTGTGTTGCACCTCATGCCATGCTCGTGGCACCAACCACATCCACTTGGTCGCGGTGGCCACGTGGTGGCGGCTGCCAAAAAGACAACAAGTTGTTTCCTAACACATATGTGTTAAGTTGTATTTTCGTCGGCGGTATTATTGGTTCCACATATGAGATAAGTTTTATTTTAAATAAAAAAAATTCACACACATTTTCTAAGTCTTATTTGTATACAGTAAATTGTAGCTTCACATGTGTGCTAAGTTGCGTAGCCATTTCTACTAAGTTGTATACCTCTAGTGTTTAGTTGTATACCTCATATCATCTGTGAATTTGGCTAAATCTACACCAGAGTGGCTGCAACTTGTTTCAAGAAGTAGTAGCAACCATAGCTTGCACAAAATGCAACTTAATGAAGGTATGGTTGTAATACCAGGATCAACAACACTTTATAGGAGTGCAGCAACTATAGCTTGCATGAAATGCAACCCATTTGAGGACGGATTTTGAAGTTTTACACCATCATCCTGGACTTGCCTATCACCGGCCTAAGTTGGCTACAAGTAGTACTATGTCGGTTGACATCACTTTTTTGAAGTTGTGTACCATTGTCATGAAGTTTCCTCGTTGCGCCTAAGTTGTGCACTGTTTGTTATGAAGTTGTATTTTTGTTAATACTAAGTTGTCTACCTCAAGAACCATGTTACCAAAAATATTAGAAAGTACAATATGCAACTAACAGTGCAAAGTTACAAGTCTCGGTACTATGCTACGAAGTTGTTGGCTGGTGTTGCTAAGTGGGTATTTCAGAAACTATGTTAGCTACAAACTATACAAAAAGTAGCGTAAGCTCCTATTACAACCTTGTGGGGATAGCACAACTAAAACACATCCAACAACAACTTATTGAGCCAATGAACATCGATTCTAGTGTTTGTAGAATCAGTTCTATGAAGTAACATACCATTATCATGAAGTTGGCTACCACTTCATCTAATTTGGGCAGTATTTGTTATAAAGTTGTATTTTTCTCTACTAAGTTGTCTACCTCACAAATCTAGTTAACGACGATACTAAAATGTAACACGCTCGAATCGTCCCTATGCAGATTTTAGCGATTCCCACCAAACCCGCATAGAAACGATTCAAAGATGCCCACTAGACACTTGCGTGCAGGTGGAAAACAAAGTAATACCATTACACAATAGCTCACGATGGAACCCACAAGAACATATATAAACAACAACAGCTCAATAAGTCAAGAATACAGATATACAGTAGAAAGATTCAAATCACCTTGAAAATGATACACATCCGAGTACGGATAAGATGAAAATTGGGCTAAGAGCCCTGAAGAATAACCAATCGCGTCCATAACCCTACCCAGGCCAAGCCAGAGGGGTAACCTTGCTAATGTCGTCGAACTCATACCTGTCAAAGTAAAAGGATGCCGACAAATGGCAAAGGAAAAAAGGGAGCGGTCAGTACTGGGGCCAATACACGGCGAGTCTTAGAATTCGGTGGCTCTTGCCTACATAGGTATGGTGGACTGAAGCGGCAGCGAAGCATGCACTAGACAACCTATAGAGACTCGATACAACTGTCGGCTATCAAAGAGGGACAAGAAAGACCTATTTGGAACCAACCTGATACTAACACCGAACATACCCATCCTAGTATTTCCCCCTCGAGACCAAACGAGGAAGTCCTTCCGAGGAAACTCACACAGTTGGGAGTTTTATTCATTCATTCCATGGTGGTTATCCAACTAACTAGTCATGACAGATCCAAATCAAATTATAACATTAATTCTTTAGTTATAGCTTTTTATGATCGAGAAACTATGCTCCAAGTCGTCCATAACCGCGAACACGGCTTTTCAAAAAGATTTAACCCTGCAGGGGTGCACCAAAGTATCTACACGCACTTCCACCCTTTTTGCTAGATCAATTAACATACACCCATCGGTATGTCGGCGAGGATTCCGACACGATGTGTTCCCAGACCCAAAGAAAGTACATGAGAGCCACCCCACTAAGCTACCTGTAACGAAGTCGGCCGTCTCCAAAGACGGGTCCAGAGGTTACGAGATCGGCCGAGAGATCAGAGGCCATAGGTATAATCCTCAACATAATGACCCACATCCTAAACAGTATGGTAATAAACGCTCATCGAGCAACGGATAATAAACATGGCATACATGGCATAATATGCCATGAAAACCTCAAACTATTTATGGCCCCCAACACAGTACTTTGAAATCAGTTAATAAGCCGATAGGGGTTCCCATTCACCCCACATGTGGTCAGCGCGCTTGATCTCGGAACATGTGTCAACAACTCGGGTCCTAGGTGAACAAAAGTGGGTGGGATAAGAGCCATATCTCAGCAATTACCCACCGATGCATCTTCATTAATTATGTCTACTTCCAATATTTAATTATCAAGCTATAAGTGAAACCATGATTATCTCCACTGTTAAGCATGTGCCAACGTCCCAACAACGGTGGAACTCATCGATGCAACATGACACCTGAGCAAGCGACTACGAGTCGCAAGGACAACTGTCTACCAAACAACAGGTAATATGAAGTATCCAAGGCAATATAAGCTGTAAGGGATATTAATGGTACGAAAACTAAAGCATCGATAACAAGTATATCAATAGATCAACAGGAAGGAGTAAAGACTATAAATGCAAAATAGATAGAAAGGGGGAGAATGCTCGCCGGGTGAACACTGCCGAAGATTCGTTAGTGAACAGGTCTAAGATCGCATCAACTCAGCGGTCTAATCCGTGAAGAAGCAAAGAACTAAAAGAAACATCGGATGCACTATTTAATACTACGGTAGAAGATCGGGCATGATGCATGCATGACGAATGACATGAAAAAAATACGATACAACTAGGAAATATTAAGCGGAATCGGGATCCCAACAATTAAATAGTAGGTTCATGTTGTTTGGATACCCCGCAATTTAAATGTTGTCTTACAAGGTAACACATGACATCAATTCGCTATACAAAATTAAATGGAGTCAATATAAGACTAGAATAGCCGTATATACATGTTTAATTAATAGATGATTCGACTAAATGCCCCAACCCACAAAATATGTATGCAACATGAACAATTGATGCAACAAGGCAATTTATAAAATAGGGCTCGAAAAAAGAGGTCACACATGGTGTTCGAAACCAGGGGCCTCGGGGTTCGACGGAATTTGTCTTCGGATCCAAGATCGGGGTATTCGGATCCAAGAAGGAGAACTTGTCGTTGGTGGCGAACTTGGATCTAGGCCGATGGTTCATCGGGGTCGATCATGGTGTGTCCTGGTACAACTTGTCTTCTCGGTCGATCTTGTACACTGGGTATCTCGACCGTCTTACTAGTTGTAGATGAGGGTAGCCGATAGTCATCATCATGGACTCTACACCACCAGTTTGCAGTATCTTGTCGACACGAGCGATGTAATATCCACACCACATTGCAAATACGGGCAGTGGCAGTGGCCAAGCAACACCACCATCTCTTCACCATTCCTTCTTCGGCTTCACTACTCGGTCTCTACCGCAGCAACAAAACTCTACAACTGAATTTTCCAACTCTATCAACACAGCAACACCACATCTCAGCACACAGAAACATGGGCAGGGACATGCAGGACTTTGATGGCACCAGGTCGCCGTACTAAGCGACGCACGCGAGCCGGAGGGGCGACGAGAGTAGAAGGCGTGGGCTCGAGGATGGCTTGGCGGTGGCGGAATGCGCGACAGGGGGGGCGTGCGACGCAGGAGCGGCAGGACGACACTGCATACGATGGGCAGGTTGAGCGGTGGCGCTATAGCAGGGCGACGATGTGGAGAGGAAGGGCGGTGGCTGGGCGCGACGCACGCAGGGAGGATGGCCTAGTGGTGGCGCTGGCCTGCAGAGAAGTGAGCACAAGCGGTGACGCGGCTGCAGCGTAGAGGAGTGGGTGGTGGGGCTGCGGGTCGAGGCCAGAGGAGGCAGCGCAGTGTGTGTCTAGCTTGAGGAGGAGGGGCTGCACAGAGGGCGGTCGAGGTCGTAGGCGCTGGAGTCGGGGACGAGGGAGCTCAGGGCGACACCATCAGAGGGGCTTGGGCCAGCGCCGAGGAGAGGAAGGGCGGCTGCAGCGTAGAGAAGAGGGCAACGGGAACACGAGAAGGCGACGGCAAGGCAAGCGTAGGCGGCGGTGCTCGGAAGGGGAGGCGCTCGCGTGGGAGCGAGGGAGGCGACGAAGCTGGGAGAGAGCGGCGGCGGCTCCATGGGTTCCTGACGAAAAGGAGGCGAGGGAAGGGGGTTGGTGGCGTCGAGGCTTGCGGGGTGTGGGTCGCGAGCGGTGTGGAAGTGTGCATGTGTGTTGCGTCGTGTCGCTGGGTAGCGTGCGATGCACCGCGAAGGTCTGGTGTGTGTGTTGTGTGTGAGTTGGGTGGTGTGAGTGCAGCGGTGTGTGTGCGTGTGGATGGGGCTGATGAGTGGCTGCGGGTGTAGGGTAGGTGTGGTGTGGTGGTTGTAGGGTTAGGATTTGACTAGGTTGGGTAGTAGGCATAGTTTTAAAAACTGGACCGGTCAATGAACCGGTGAAGCGACTAGTTCACTGGTTTGCTGGTCGGATCACCGGTTCATTTGGTTCAATGACGATAAAAATTATTTTTTCATCAAAATTTAAGCAAATTTTAGAATAAAATGAACATAAAAAGTATATATAATGTATATTTTATTATGTAATCACAAAAATATGGTGTGTCTAAGTGGTATTGGGTAAAATGCCTAGCATAAGGTTCATAAGTTAGATTCCTCTAGTAAACATCTTGTTTTTTCGGTTTTTTGTTGTTTGGACTGGGAGGAATACACCAGTTCAGGTTTTTTCTAGTTAAACCATCGAACCGGTCCGGTTTTTAAAACTATGGTAGTAGGTGACCTCCCGTTGGGTACTTAGGCCTGGCCGGTTGGCTGCCTCCCCAGGTAAAATATTTATCTCTATAAAACAAATTATTTTGAAAATACTTTAGACAAACAGAGATATTCGGAAATATCGGAGTTTTATCATTTAAAATAAAGAGGGAGATAGTTAAAAAACAAAGATAGGCTTTTAGGGGAAATAGTTTTAGGCAAACATATGCATGATGATGATGCTCAAATGCAATGTGGTATGATGACATGAACATGCTATCATGATGAAGCAGAGAGAAAAGAACAAGCAATTTCTAGTTAGGGATTTCCCGTGGTGCTACATAAAATATATGATAAGCAACTAATAGTTTAAAGTCGCGGGCTTAGTAATATGAAGTTACTAACTCTTATTCTAAGTGATTATTTCGAAAACTAAATTGACTACAAACTATACATAAGTGTTGTAAGCAACTTTTTGTATGAAGTTGTATTGTCAGAGCACTAAGTTGCTTTTCAAAAAACAAGTTTGTCGAAACATATACAAATGAGATCTAGTTTCGAAGATCTCGTCTCGAGAGGCCCAACGGTGAAAATGAATCGCAATTCGGACACACGGTTTAAGAGTTATGAATTTTTAATTTTATTTTTCGTGAAATTAAATGCGCATGCAGTGTACGTGTGGTATACTTTCTATTTTTGGGTGAACCCTCTTTGTACTATATGGCTACTTTCTATTTTTGGGTGAGGGCTCCTTCGTACTAACCAGCCCCCCGCAGGCTCTCTAGCCGCATCCAATGTTATTTTAGGGTTTGTATTTTTTTTCACTTGAAATTTCTTTGGGGTTTAATTGGAATGCATTAGAACGCCTGATTTTCTAGATATAGTGTATAGTTTTATAAGGTAAAGTGAGTTTTATAGATCTACTATGCATTCAAGATTGGACAACAAAATGAAAAGGCTTGCACTCCATGGTTGACGAGTAGTCGTGCTTCACGTGCAAAGTAGTGGACAAGGACATGAAGGCCATCAAAAATTGTTTGTATTTATTTGCAGAACTAGATAGTTATTTGTTGAGACTGCCTAGTACCTACAGATAAATATAGTATTATACTATTGTATTTGTCGACGATGAAGCCTTTATTTTTTTTATAGAAATATATATGAAATGACACCCTGGAATGGAATTATCCATACACCCGTTATTTTGCCAAAGATGATAATAATAATACTATGGAAAAGGCTCTAGAAGTTGGATCCTCATATTCATGTGACTATTTCAACTGCCTTTACCCGTCATTGCTCGTCAATAACACTAATAACTCCAAAATGATTTACTAAACATGGAATCAGTGATAGCCATAACACAGGGAAATTTGTCTGAGGACTTTTCGTCGATCTATAATACTCTATTTACCAAAGCAAACATTTTAGTTGGGTTATCCTCAATGACAGACTCAACACCAAGGAATTTATGCACTAATTAATAGTCTAAGTTGTTTTTCTGTTTTGGTAATTTTAGCTTGAAAGTCGGCCTTTTACTAGTAAGCTTGCATTTATTTAGATGATTAGGTTCATTTCGTATTAAAAAGGGGCTCTTAGCTCTATATGAATTTAGAGAATTTCAAAGACATCAGGAACTATATATAACTAGTTTTGTAAGCGACTCTCCAACTCTTCATAGCTTTCCATGTTCCTTCAGGATAAGCCATGGTTCACTCCAAAAAATCTAATATATCCATTTTTGGCTTGATAACTTCAACGAAATCCGAGTGTTAACATATAACAAGACATCCTGATTACTTGTAAAATGTGGTGAAGAATTCCAACCTTCAAAGCCTTCTGCCACATAACAGCTAGTGCCTCCTTCACAAGTCTAAACTCAAACTTGCTTTTGTACGACTAAGTGTGTATGATAAATATCGACATCTACAAGACGAATCACTATATATCATTAGATGCATCATGAAAGGTATTTCTATAATATGTTTAGTTAGTATTGCAGATGATGGCATTGTTTTCTATAAATTTGGTCAAACATAAACAAGTTTAACTTTAGACAAATCAATATGACTTATATTTTGGGAATTCAAAGAATAATGCGCAAGCTTTACATATCGAGTTCTTTCTTAACTGAAGCAAAAGCTCTGTGTAGTACATTACGAGTTCTGGTTTCTGAAGCAGATTCAACGTTCCAATTATGTGCAGACAATGCAGCTGAACTAACACTAATAGATAAGTATATATAACTAAATTGGGATATTTCAAGATGCTACATCACCGATCGAGTACCGCGCATTGAGAGAGTTACACAACTGGTGCTACTTCGTTACGGTAGAAGAACACACCAGTTGGTCCTGCCACCGGCAAGAGGGCCACCATGACAATGCTACTGGCACCTTCCTCCGCCGTCAGTTCTCCGGTGTCGTAGTTGATGTCAGTCATGCAATAGCCAGGGTGCACGCTGTTGATGCGCAACGCGGGGAAATTCTTGGCCATTATCCGAGTGTATCCATTGATCAGGGCCTTGGACACCTTATAGGCTATGTACTCTGCGTCGGCAGGCCATCCACGAGATTTCAGTTGGCCATCCTTGTAGTCATTCAGGAACAATCTTGACATCTCGTCTAGCCTCTGAATTTTCAGGTTTTCGATGTCGTTCAGCTCCTGCTTGAGGTCCTCGCCGCTGAAATACTGGAGCAGAAGAAGCAAAGAACATATCCTTAGAATGTGTTAGGGAGGGTAGATACTGGTGATATGGTACTAGCTCAAGATGAGTTTACTCGGAGCAATCCGTAGTTGGACGAGACGTTGACGAGTCTTGCATCAGAGGAGGCCTGAAGGAGAGGGAGCAGTGCTTCCGTGACATGTTTGGTGCCGAAGTAGTTTATTCTCAGGCATTCCTCGGCTTCCTCGTAAGTCTCCGTGGAGTGCTGCAGCAACCACTGGAGCCTCTCCATTGCATTCTTGCCTGCAAGCTGTTCGATGCATCCACTTTCACCCAAACAAATCTAATATAGCCCTTTTTGGCTTTATGGCTTCGACGAAATCGTTTTGTCTAATCTGTTACTTCAGCTTCAGAAAAGAAACTAGCAGTAAGGAAAGTGCAGACCATATTTTTGGCACTGTTTCTCAAACGATATCTTGGTTCACAATATTTTTGAGTTGCAGGAGCGGACAACTGCTGTTAAAATTGTGCTAAAGAATATGTACAGAATGTGAAGTGCAAACTTAGATAGGAGTACCACATCTTGAAGTGGTGCCGTGGTGTCAATATCTGCAGTTGCACCTATAACCCCTGCGTTGTTGATCTGCAGAGCTTACAGGATTCAGAAATCCATATGAGTAAGTAACTTGTACTGATAACTCCGTGCAGAGACGATACCTGTACTTATTTTAGAATATGGACTTATCCATATATATTTTTCTATAAGAAAACATTAAATTTTCTGCATCTAGATGATTCACACAATCAATATTGAAACAATGGGGGAAAATAGCATACCAGAATATCTAGCTTGCCGAACTTGTTCTGGATAAAATCAGCCAGACAGGCAGCGCTGGACGGCTCACTGACATCCAAGTTGTGATAGACCACATCGGATAACCCCGACGCGTGAAGCCCGCGCGCTGCTTCGGCGCCCCTTATCTCGTCCCTCGCCGTCAGGACGACGACGACGCCCTTGGAGGCGAGCTGCCTGCATACCTCGAGCCCGATTCCCTTGTTCCCTCCGGTCACAACAGCAACCCTGCACACAAATCAAACTCTGAACACTGAACTACACATATGGCCGAATGATATACAGGAGTATATTCGTAACCTTTTCTCAGAGGTGGCGCTTTTTTCCATTTTCAAGAGCTTCTGCTGCAACACAGGAGCCTGGAGGGGAGACCGAGATCCGCTAATAGGCCTAAATCGAGGATAAGCATTCGTCCAAGTCGCTTTACATAACAAGGTGATAAAAGCCGGGTACTAGGTTGGCTCTAGTGTGTGAATTGCTCTCACTCTTTTACAAAGCACGCAATCCTTATCACACATTGACAAAGCACGGTAGGTATTAAAACTTTCACCTTACGACGTTGCATTCATCGGAGCCGGCTGAGTTATTTATAAGCAGGGCAGAGCCAACAGGGGAGCAGGGGGGCCACTATGGATAATTTTTCCAAGTATCTATACTATCTTTTTTTGATAAATGGGGCTTTATTAGTTCAGAAGATATGAATAGAAAAACCTTTGAGGTTAGTTAAGTTTGTACCTCGTCACTCGCGTTGTCCTCTAGGGCGACACGAGGAAAGACCCCCAGCCGCCGGCCGCCTCAGCCCCTCCCGTCCTCTCCCACCCCATAGCCACCACCGGAGGATGCGGCCCGGCAAACCCCGTGCCGCGGACAGCATTGGCGGCCTTCTTCCAACAGATCTAGGTAAGATTGACCTCCTATCCGTCGATGGCTTCCTCCTGGAGCGGTGGCATTGTGGCGTGTTGTTCCCTCGTCGAGCAGCGTGGTGCGTCAACGCCCGAGGCAGGCTCGGTCATGGCCGCGGTGTTCTCATGTGGCAACTCCAAGCACCTTGACGAGATCTGGTTCTCCGAAGCCTCCGGCGGGTGTGCCAAGTGGAAAAGAAGGTCCATATTTTGGTTGGCACATCGGACTTCCGATGGCTCTGGCGACGGGAAAGGCCAAAGACGGCGCGCCCGTCAGCGTCATAACCTTGTTGAAGGCATCTAAGGTGCAGTTTGAGCTCTTGGCAAGATCTCTCTAGGGGAAACCAATATCCAGTTTCCGGGTCTGACTTGGCGACACATAGCGTCGTTTTCCCTCCTGGGGTACCGCGTGGAAGCCTGACCGTTCTTGCAAGACCAGTGGCAAACGGTGGTGTTCCAGGAGGTGGAGCGGGGTGCCATCCACTGTGTCGATGTCGACGGGTTTCCGTGGCATGGCTCAACAATCTCGGTGGTGGACGCGCACAAGACGATGACAATGTCTAGCGTCGTGGTGGCGTTGATGACAGTCTTGGCAACGTCGATGCATTTTGATCGATACCCTAAAAATGGGTTCATAGATAGATGACGGCGACGACTTTTAGAGCATGTGCATACGGTACATTGAGCGTCTACTAGAACGGTGGGCCGATTTTAGATGATGTACGTATGTGGAAGGTCACGGCATGCGTCACTGATCATAGCCACCCCTTCATCAAGCTTGTAGGAATAGCGATTGTTATCGCCGCCAAGAAGGTGGCTTCGGGTTGTATCGATGAATTATCTTATAAGGCTTTGATGAATAATTCAATAAAAAATTGATGTGTGCATTATTTTTATGTAGAGGCTAGAGGAAACATAATCATGAGTGTTGGTTGCAATTCTTCAATAAACGGATATGTAGAATATACAAGACAAGCTTAACATCAATAGCTTGATCTTAGATTCTTCACAACATAAACATATTATTAATGGGTTTGACAACACCATTTGACTTATTGTTAGTTGCATAGATACCGCGTCTTCATAATGCAGTTAGTGGTTTAGAAATATTGTCTACCACCTTAAATTCAAGAATATGATTTAATCTATATACAACATGCTCGGTAGTCAATTAACATGTCACATAATTAACTGCATCATTTTCGAGATTTTCCACGATATAGATCCACATGCGAGCGTGAGAATGTAACATGGCCTGGAAAATTTAATATCCACACACCTTGCAAAAAATGTCTGAATAACCGATGAAACAATTTACCAAACTTTTTATTGGAGAGCATGTAAACTTTATTGCCTTGCATGGTACTGCAAGATATTTTGGCAGCCTTTTCAATGGTCTATCTCTGAATTTATTGTACATTTACCAATTATTCCGATCGTAAGTAGGGTGTGCTTGTACTTGAATACACATTCCGCTTTTGACGGCTGAAGCATAAGAAACCTACATTATATGATTAGTTTAAAATGGTTCCTTGGACATTTGAATATCCACTTACATTAACTTTAGTAGTAGATGATATAGAGTGTTAGTGTATAATATTTTCTTTTATGCTCTATCAACGTATGTCATCATAATAGAACTTAAACTCTTTTAAACCTATATCTTGGTCAATACAAGCAAAGTATGACACATTACCAAGATCCTTTATACATAATTAGAAGATAGAAATATCTTGGCCTGCTAATAAGAGTCTATCTACATAAATGAGTGAAGCTTACTCCCCCTCGTTTTATGGTATTATTGTTTCAACGGTTGTCTTAGGTTATAGTTGTCTTTCTTTAGATAACATGTGAAATGTTAACTTGTCCTTCATGACACAACATTTTGACTGAGCCACACAAAGCATTTTTAAATAAGTCAACATACAAAAATTTCATAACGATAACACAAGCATCACAAAACAACCTTTTGTCTAGAATTATTTGCTTGAACCGTTCGAGTTTTCCTTAGTCATATTTGGTTTTTTAGAGTTATTTATGACCTACCATTATTAAACCCATTCAGAAAACTCTTTTAAGTTTCATAGATCTCATAATTTTTATCTTATATGTAAATTAATAATCTAGTAAGATGGATGTTCTCACACATTATTTATCATATGGATATTGTTGAAGCTCAACGCCAAGTTTTTCGTTAGGGATTGCATAACTCTCGACATGTCTAATGCATGTGAAAAAGATCTAATGGTGGTATCCTTAAGATTTATGTCCACATGCTGCAGTTATCCTTAGGTTAAACCGGTTAGGCCAGAAAATTAATGGGCTACATCCTCTGTTCATGAGCGAAATGAGTTCCAGGTTGTTCCTGATTTTTTAGTGTTTTTTACGACTCATTAGGTTTATGAGTTACATTTTGCACAGATTAAAAAGATTTAAAGTGCATAAAATTTGTGTTTATTGAACATGTTGGTTTGCTGAATAGAATGGACCCAACGAGAAATTTTATTCAGAATTTTGACATGTTAATGTCTTGTGGAAAATAAATGTTGAGTATCATTTCAAATATGAACTAATAATGTAAAATGGGTATTTTTTTTGCGATCAAAGGGGCTGATTATATAAAACCAAGGTTCTTACAGAAAGATCCAGCACAAATACGAAAATTACAACACAGTCCTTCCTGGATCCCATCGTCTTCAACGCCAAGAACGACGTTCCGGCGGCGCGCCGCCGCTGCACCTCCCTTCAGCCTTGGATCATAGGTGTCCCCACGCCTCCTATGGTGAATTTTATGCAGTTTTATAGTTTTCTTATAATGTTATATGCATAGTTTCATGGAATAGTAGAAATTTAAGTGGGAAATAATCTATAATAATTAAATAGGTGATCCTCACTAATCTCCTTCTCCAAACATTCAATACATCCACATCATCAAGCCTTCCATGTCACCTATTCGTCCACGTCAGACCGGCTAGCTTACGTGTAAGTTTTCTTCAACCCAACTCAGTTTAGCGACAATATGAAATGTCAACCTGAGCTTAGAAAAAATCCCCCCTTTCATTTCGTTTTTCCTCTCCTCGCCTCCCTCCCCACTCCACGCATCGATTAGAACCTTATCCACCTCCTCATTAGTGATCATCTACCCATTGGTGCAACATGTATCCCCTGTCAATCTCTTCTTCTTTTCCACTCCATTGATTTCCTCCCCTCCTGTTCCCCTCACCTTCACAGTCGTTCTCCTTTGGCCATGCCAATATGTGGTGAAGCCCCCTCTAACCCCGGCACATACTCAAGCTCCTTCTACAAGGCCAAGAAGGACAACACCGTCGTCCAGAAATTACGAGGCAAAAATTCCTATGTCAAGGAGGTTGGCGGTGAACATATCAATACCTATTAGACAAATTGATCTGAACTCTCATACTATTTCATAGCTCGACTTGAATATGTATATCCAACACTTGACCCGTGTAATCTAATGTCCGCAAGTTTTTTCTATAAGTTGTGGTGTTTTCCATGCCTTTATTTACATGATGTGCCTTCCATCTACGAAGCCAATCCTCTCCTCACATTCATAATGTTGCTAGCAAGATTGAATTGTTACTATCGATTTATTTTTCTTGTACTATTTCTTCAACTTTGCACCTCCATGTCTATGTGAGAATATGTCTTTTGAGTTGTTGCTGCGAGCCCGCCACTGATTTGATTGCAGAGGATGTGGGATATGGATTGCAGACAATAGAGCGTGTTGTTTCTCTTCCTTTGTATTAGTCTTCTCTTTGAATGGTTCCACCCGACATTCTTTTCACATATAAAATCTCATGGTTTATCATGAATCAGGTTAGCTCACATAATAATTTTATTTCAACTAATCTCATATGCGCACTTCTTATTCAATTTTTGAACGGACTTCAATCTTTTTTACTTCTCATGATGTAAGCGAGGTTAGCTTCTTTGATTCATCGATTGTCTAGGATCATTGAACGGTGGGACAGGCATTCACATATCCACTGGGATACCGGCAGATTGGAGAAGTTCCTTTTTGTGATAAGAGGTTGAATTTGCAGGTTCGCTAGGCGTGCTGGAACTAAGATTGTTGTTGCGTGAATTGATCGTGAATGAATTAGCTCGAGGTATATTTCTGGAACCAAATCTTTAGTACCATCTTTTCGGATTTGCGTTGTTGTAGTAGGCTGTATACCGAAATAAAAAAATGTATATATTGTTGTGTCATCTTCTATTTTGTTTTGTTTTATTTTATTTTAGCACTTTATATTTGTGTAGTTATTTAAAATTTGACCTCATAAGCAAGAATAATGACTAAATTTATCGATAGAGAAAGAAGCTCCTCTTAATTGTTCTGCTTTTAAAGTTCAGAAGACAAGATGTTGTACTTTAGTTCTTTTATCATGTAGTGTGTGTTTTTCAAGAATTGGCACATGATATCTGATGTTTATCATATCAAATGGGTTCAAGATTATCATTGTGGCACTCAAATTTTGCAAAGCATCATCAAGAAGATCCAAAACAACTACAGGAATATTATGGAGGCTATATCAGAACTGCCCACATACATTTATAACATGTGACACATATTGCATCCATGAACTGCAATGGTTCGTCGAACCACCAATACTTTACACTATTATGTTCTATGAGTATATTCACATATACATTTCCGAAGCAACGCACATGGTTTCATCTAGTGTATATATATATATATATATATGTTTATGATCACAATTAAAAGGTTTTGTCTCATTTTATGACATTTTAATGGTATGGAAATTTATTCATATGATTAATGTTGATGCCACTTTTATTGATGATTCTATTTTATACGCTCTAGATTTCGTCCATGTGGGCGCGTACCATTTTTATGCCACGGACGTGTATATGCATCTTCTCTTAGTCTTAATTCGAAAACTGTAACAACAAAAGGCAACCCAGAACAATACATTTCTTGGCAAGTAATCCATCATTATTGATTAATGATACATAATGCATCGAATCAGATAAACTGAAACAAACACATAGGATAAAGATACATGATACTCCCTCCATCCCGTTTAAAGGGCAAATCTCTGGGCACTAGGTTTTTTTGATTAGTCTAATTTGGCTCTTGCTAATTCTTTTGTTGATTCTTTCTCTGAAATTAAATGCGTATGTGCCTAGCAATTGCGAAGATTTTGGAACTGCATAATTTCTAATATATGTTTTTTAAACCGGGGACGGAGGCAGTACAAATCATTATTTATTTGTATTTTTACATGGCTTCACACGAAAGACGCCTGCGGGCCCTCGTGGAAGTAGGCGCCGGTCGGCCCGCCTTCCGGCAACAGCACAACGCTGGTGATGTTGCGGGCGCCCTCCTCTGGCGTCAGGATCCCCGAGTTCCTGGTAATGTCGGTTCTCACGTAGCCCGGGTGCGCGCAATTGATACGCAGCTCGGGGTGCCTCTTCGCCAGGATCCTCGAGTACGCGTTCATGGCGGCTTTGGCCACCTTGTAGGCTGAGAACTCGGCTGGCCAACCTCGCGCATCCACTGTGCCGGCCTCGAAGTCTTTCAGGAACATGTCCAGCAGCTCGTCGATCCTCTCCTCTGTCAGGTTGTCGACGTCGTTCAGCTCCTGCTTCAGCTCCTCGCTCCTGAAAAGCTGCGGCCGCAAAGGAAAATGTTGATGTGGGTTCGGTCGGGTTCTCTTTTTTCTTGGGAGGAATTTGCTGCAGTACTGTGTGATTTATGGTACTTACGCTTAGCAATCCGAAGTTGGAGGAGACATTGACGATCCTTCCGTCCGACGAGGATTGGAGCAGGGGCAGGAGAGCTTCTGTTACCCGCTTCGTGCCGTAGTAGTTGGTCTGCACGCCCTGTTTCGCCTTCTCGAGCGTCTCTCGGCAAGTGGTCCACATCCATTTGATTCTCTGGTACCCATCCATGCCATCAAACTGTTGCACGAACACATGTAAATGCATGAAATACAGAAATGCGTTCAGGGCTAGTCTTTCCCAAAGAAAATCTCGCCACAAGCCAAATACTGAGAAGTTCATGTCGAAATTTACCGTTTCACCACCGGGCATTATACCATACACCGGGTCAACTACGTGCTCAATCCCATCAGTCGCGGCGTTATTCACCTGTGGAATCGGAGTCGTTGTCAATCATTTCTCACGCCAAGATTTTAATACTAGTACATCGCGACAAAACGTCCATTATTTCAAAACGTCCATTATTGCACTTCTAAAGAAAGCGATCCTCCGGAATAGTGGTAGATAGCGACGGACTGAATGCCCGAAAGAGGAAAAACTTACCAGAGTGTCAAGCTTCCCGAAACGGGCCTTGAGGAAACCAGCCAGCCGAGCGATGCTGGAAGCATCCGTGATGTCCAGCTGATGAAAAATGACATCCGAGTAGCCCAGCTGCTTGATCTGCTCCACCGCCGCCGCTCCCCTCGTCTCGTCCCTGGCCGTCAGAACGACCGTGATGCCGCCGCTGCCCGCCAGCTGCTTGCACACCTCCAGCCCGATCCCTTTGCTCCCGCCGGTGACCACGGCAATCCTGGCGACGGCAATCGAACAGTATCCGTGAAACATGAGTCCGGCCGTAAAGTTCAGACTATTCACTCAGCAAGCAAGAACATGGAGATAGTGGCATGTATGTACCTTGTGTTGGAGGAAATCGGAATGGCCCCTTCCATCCTCACAGATTAGTGCAAAGTTACAGTTCCAGCTCACAGATCAAGCCGAGTCTCGAGTTTCAGATGGAAGAATGACAACTCTCTGATTCCGGATCAAAAAAAAAAAATCAGCTCGCGGAGATCAGATGAAACACCGATTGATCTCCCTTGGCAGCGGAGGTGGCGATGCGAGCTGGAGAGAGCGTGGTCGGCCGGTGGAGCGGTCACCTTTTGTAGAGTGAGAACAGACGAGATGCGGCGGAGGCGATAGGGGAAGAGGCGTGGCGATGACTACTACGATAAACATCAGGTAGGACAATCACGAAGGCCGACCGTCGACAAGTAAGATAAGGAAAAGAATTGCGCCGCCCTGGCTGTTCCAAAGATATGGCCAACTGACTCTTTTCTCACTGGAACCAGAATACTGCGCTCAAAGTTTCGATCATTTTTTCCTTTGCTGTGCCAAGAAAGTCTCAGTCCAAGCACGTAACAATCACAAATACCTTTATCTTAGGAATGTCAGAATTCTATGGCATGTTTGATTCAAAGGATTTTCAAAGAAATTCTATAGGATTCAAATCCATAATTTTTTTCCTATAGAGTGTGTTTGTTTTTAAGGAATGAATCTTACAAAATTCTGAGCCTTGAGCCGATTGGAGATGGCGAAGGGGCGGTACCGAAGTAGTTAGGTTTGGTAGTGGGCGCGGCCTTGTGCCGAGATGGGGCTACATGCCCGTAGATAGAAGAGGGAGCCGGGATCTGAGCAGCCAGATCCGGTGCTTCTTAGGGTTGCTCGCCGGTGTGCTCTTCGTCCTTGGTGGATGGGTGGCGACGGGCGGTGACTAGCTCATCTGTGAATAAAGTTCTCCAGGTGTTTGCGTCATGTGGTTGCTGCAAGATCTTGGTTTTCCTCTACCCGGCCGTGGTGGAGGGGGAGTTGGACGGGATCTGGTGTGCAGCGGCTTGGGGAGGCGCCTCCGAGCTACTCCTTGGCGCGGGCGAGCGACGTCAGGAGGTTGCTGGGCGGCCTCCCTCTCGATGTTCCTATGGATGGAATCTTGAAGGGGAGGTGCGGCTCTGGTGGCTCGGGCATAAAGCTCGTGTGCTTCCTCGCTGGGACGGTGGTGAACTGCTCTCCTCCTTGCTCTTGGCCTGCCATGGTGGCGAGAAAAAACTGGGGGAAGGGATGGAAGCTTCTGCTGCTGGCGATGGTTGGGGCTGTCTGGACTTCAGGCGTTGTTGTTGTGTGTTTATTGGAGTTCTTCGCAGTGGCCCATTGGTGGCATGATGCTGCCGGGCTGCTGTCCTTTCTGGTCGAAAGGCGACCAAGGGAATCAACCTCCATCGGAGACCCTCTTGTGGAATCTTGCGTCGGTGCTCGCCATTTCTTCTTTGACAAGTGGTTTGTCCCTAGAGAAGTTGAGATGGCCGGCTGCAGTGGCTCGACGCCGGCTTCAAGAGTTCGAGCAGTTTCTTGTCTGACCTCGGCAAGCGCCTAGAGGTCGCTGGCGTCTGGTGGTGGCGGCACCCAAGGACCTGATTGCATTTATATCTTTGGTTCTAGGGATCTTTTTGAATTTTTGAAGCCATTTTCTTCGAATTTGAGGTCCTTAGTGCGAGTGTTGTTGAAGGGCTTCTTTGCAACTTGTACCGCCATGTGTGGTTAATGCAGCATCTGGGGTCTTTCTAGACCCCTCCTTTGTTCAAAAATAATATATCTTCTAGATCTGTCACCACCACTGCCCATCCAGGGTTTTGCCCCCCTCGTCGGCAACGTCGTCGATCCGCTCCACCTCTGGTGGCCATAGGACCTTGGAGGCATGGCGGACCACGACCTCTCGCCGGTGGGAGGTTTTTCGTTCCTTTTTAGCCTATTTTTTAGTGTCTTGTTTGGGATGTTGAGGCGATGGCTACATCCTAAAGTCAGAATAAGATCCTCTCCGCTCTATCCTCGCTTCGGTGGGACCGTTTTCATGGAGTCATTTGTCCGGTAGATCTCCTGTGATCTGGTCCGTTTTCGTGTTCGATCGTTTGTTTTCAGGTCAGTCTCTTCCGATCTACAATTGTCATCATTGACAATGGTTGCTGCGCTCGTGCGTTGGTCTTTTGTGGGCTTAGCACGGCGACTTTATTTATGTCTAGTACAACAAGCTCTATTACCACAAGCTTTGCCCCGCTACGGCGACGGAGGGCCGAGGACGGCGGCGCGCCTTTGCCTTATGCTAGTGTATGTAGTCATCGCTAAGTGGTCCAGTGACATATTTGTAATTTTATTATTTTTAGGACTTTTGGTACTATTGTTGATACTTATTAATAGATCGGTGGAATTTCGCAAAAAAATAATCATATAGGATTTCTAACAAGAGGTGAGACATCTTGGAAAAGTTTATATGTCTCTACGACAAGTATGCCATGTACTTAAACCCTGCGAATTTTTTTATGTTTTTTCTGCGGTGCAATCAAAAAGCTTATTTTACTGATTCCTATATTTTTATTTGCATAAGATTTGAAGTGTCATGCCAATATATTCTTGCATCTTTCCTGTTCCGATGTTTCACAAGTCCTTTGAATTAAACAAGCCCCTAACGTTCTCCTCCCAAAAGAGGTGCGTTGTGAACGAGCCGCTTATGCCGTTCAAAAAGGTATAGATGTCTTATTTTAGACCAGCTATAGATAACCGTGCGGGTTGCTAAGGGTAAAGTGTCATGTTTCCTCCGTCCGATATTTGTGTAGATTTTCATATATCTATACACATAAGTCCATCCAGATGCAAGTGAATCTAAATAAATTATTCCCAGATGGAGGGATTATTGTATCTTAACTTCTTGCCACTTTTAATACTCCCTCTGATCCAAATTATCATAACTAGATACATCCGAATACGAATATATGAACATTAATTTGGGTCAGACGAAGTAGCATGATTTGTGTCCAATCATTCAGTTCCTTGCCAAGAGATGTCATTGTGTCCAATAATAAGGATTAGCGGGCAGGTGGGAACACCGTCGAACACACCACAGTTTTTTTTAGATACCACGGAATATTTTTCTGATTCGCTGCGTCAGTCAGATTAAAAATTAAATACTTTAAGAAAATTGCATGCACGTGCAGAAGCAGAAAACTCACGCTACACATCGGGAGGATCCTGAGCGATTTGATAAAAAAAAAAATTAGCACACCAAGCCAAATATTTTTTCCTTTTTACCTACTAAATGTGACCATGCGCGCATACTACTAGTACTACTACATCCATCTCAAAATAGATATTGTTAGTTTGTCTTAATTTAAATGAATCTAGATATAGTATCTAGATATATTTAAATTTAGAAAAGTTGATATCTAATTTAAGACAGAGGGAGTACTAATTTTAAGCAACCTATTTCGACACGCAGGAACATGGTTACGTGTCCAACCTCGCATCCTTGCCCCGTTTTCTTCCCTGAGAATCTCATCATTTCCTTGTCCAGTTGCGTAGCATACTTCACTTTTTTAGAATTCGACCACTCTTTATCAATAATAATAACGAAGGTAGGGTTAAAAACCACACCCTACGACCGATTTCTCGGTTAACACTACAACAAGCGAGTCGATGAACCTCTGCATTGGAGCTCCTACTTCCATATCTGAAGACTGAAGTCGTGAAGAGGGACGTCTTCTCCTTTATTTCCAAAATCACCATGTTATACTCACCCCAGTAAGATTGTTGCATGTTCTTGATCACGTCCAAATAGTCTGAAGCCATACATATATCAGTTAGGTTCAAATCCTGGGCTAAGGCAAGGGCCTCGCGGCACGCCATGGTTTCAAGAGATGCCTTGCTATGGCCTCCCATGACCGTGAGAGCAGTGCTTCCTGGAAGGATCCTATTGCACTTCTGCAAACTACAAAGATAGCTCCACTCCCTCCCGTCTTAGTTGCCGTTGCATCAACATTGATCTTTGCAAGACCTGGAGGAGGGGAAGCCATTTTGGTGCGCTGACTTTCGCATGTACCAAACGTGTTCTTTCCGTACTCGGGGCCGAGTTAAGGTCAGAGATTAAATTCTGCACGAAGAGGAACGTAGACAAGGGACTCTCATGATCACCTTCATGTATAAGCTTCCTACATGTGTGCCATATATCCCAAAGGGTGACGACCATCTCAATGAACTCGTCATGCTTTAGGGACTCCATCATCGAGAATAACCATAGTTTTGATGATGGATCATTAGTCATGCTCATGTGATGGGTGTTCTCATCATTCATCAAGGCCTAGACACATCTAGACATGATAAGGGAGTGGCGCCATGAGTCTTCAGCACCACGTATTAAGCACTGACTACTTTCCGCCATGTGCGCATGTGTTGGCGAACATCACTGGCTGGAAGTGATTGGTGAGCCAGCCTCTAGAGAAATATAAGCATCTTTGAAGGGGCATCGGTTTTCTACCATCTACACCATTGTTTCCCTCCCTTTGCTCGGTTTGAGCTAGCAGGTCTCTGCTCAATCCAGTCTTCCTTCCTCCTCTTTGTTCTGACAAGTAACTTGTACACATGATGAACTGTGAGAGTACCCGAGTGTTCATGCCAAGGACATACATCCATGTGTCTCCTTGTGCTTAGAGGAACTTTTTTAATATGCTCTACATCCATAGGCAAAAGAAATGTCTAAAATCTCTTTTTTCCAACGTCATTGAATCCAGGTTGGTTAGCTCGCTGACCCTCGTTAGAGGATCGTCCTCTTTGCACGCAAGTGGGCACATCATATGATCCCTAGGGATCCCGTTATGATTCCAGGTATGTGTGGATTCGCTTGTGCCAATACGCCTGATCATCCCCTGTCGCATTACATCTCTCACATCAAGAAGGGCTCTCCACACTTGAGAGGGGTGAGAAGCCTCAAGGAAATCTGAATCAGGAAAATACATAGACTTGAGTATCCGACCACTAAGAGAGTCCAGGTTCTAGAGAAGGCACCAGGCTGCCTAGCCAAAAGTGCCAGGTTGATGATCTCTATATCTCTAAAAACCAGCCCCCATATGCACTGGATCCATATGTGGTCCTTTCTCCAGCCTGTGGAGCAGCACTAGGCCATGGTTTCTGGGTGTACCCGCTTGGAGTTGGTCGCACGGGCTATCTACAATTAATACGGCTGGTCTTTTGAAAGAAGATTAACATGTTGATGCAAAGGCGCTGCATGTTGTTACTATTGTTCCGTTGGCTGATTTTTATGTCCATATTGTGTGACCCGTGATTTGTAAAACTTTGTAAACCTATCCAATAAAGTAATAAAACGCTGTATGCATCAATTGATGCAGAGGCCGAATGCGCCCCATTTCGGAAAAAAATTCTGATTTGGGTGAGCACACGGTCTCGCAAGCCAACTAGTATGTCCTTTGTTTTCCATCTTTGCTCCCCCACCAAAAACTTAGAATAAGAGAATTGACGTGAAGACAAAGATCCCTCGAACCGGAAGCAAGACATGGAGTAGGTCGGAATGGCTTGAGCCACAAATTTAATTAGAACCTCTTTTCCTCCTGTCGGAAGTATCAATTCATGCCATCCCTGAATCCGCTCCCATACTTTCTGTCACAAGTATTTGAAAGCTTCATTCATGGATTTTCCAACATCACAAGTCATACCTAGGTACTTCCCATTCAAAGTCTCGTTTGGTACATGGAGAATAGTTTTGACTGCTTGTTGATGCATGTAAAATGCATACAAGAACTTTGTAGTTTATTGACACATATTCCCATGTATGTACATCTTAAAGAATGTTATATCCATGTTTTACATTGATTTATGGGGATTTATCAATGATCCCCCTAATTTGGGTTATAACTCTATAGGACAAGAAAATCTAGTTTTTTATATTGTAGGACTTAAACGAGGCCAAATGGACCTGAGATTTTTTGAGGATTATTTTTCGCAAAGAGAAGCAGTTGGAGCACCAGAATCACAAGAGGGGAGGCAATAGGGATGTAATCAGATCGGATCAAATCGGATTTCCTCTCTACCATATCCTATTTCATATTTTTCCCGTGGATTCGACTAGATCAGATAATAACTGGTTACGGGTTCAAATACGGATATACTACACCGCGGATTCGGAACGGAAACGGAGCAAAATAGGGACGGAAAAAGAAGTAATCAGATCGGCACATGCATAAGTAGACTGACAACAAAAATTGATTGATGAAACAAGTTTAACAAAATACTAATGGATTCAACAATTGTACCATGATTGAATGAGTAAATATAACTTGACCACATGAACAAATAAGTCGATGTGTATGAAATAACACACACACAAGAGCTAAAATAGCACTAACGCATGCTTAAGTAACTCAATATCCTAACAAGTTTGGACTTTATATTCGATAAAATGACTATGTAAGTGTGTAGATATTTAACAATGAACTCACCAACTCACTAACTATTATTCATGTTTTATTAACTCTGATGTTTCGGATGAAAAATTGGATTATTCGGTGTAAATCCATCGGATAATCCTAAGTAATTTTCGGATACGGATATTCGGGTGCTAATACGCATACCATATCCTATACCGTTTTCAGATGTTAAGTTCGGATCCGGATATCCTTATTCGTCGGATTCACTCAAATCGGATATGGAGTCTCTAAAACGGGTTCAGAAACAAATTCGGTGCGGAAATTATCCTATCCGCTTACATCCCTAGGAGGCATGCGGCCTAAAAGAAGACCAGTGGCGCGACCCACCTTGCTAGTCGTGCCACTAGGGCTCTTTCCCTGTCGAGCGTCAGCAATCATCCATATTTATCTCAACCTTGAAGTCTTGACCAAAAAATGCATATAAAAAGTCCCTCCGGGATAATCTCAAAGGAGGTGGAGCAAAAACAAAAAAAACAAAGCATAGCTACAACCAGCAAAGAGTGGAGGGGAAGCCGCCGCTAGAGCTGCTGTCGGTTGGATCTCTACCTTCTCCAATATCATCTCCATGATGACGAGAGAGTAGTCCACCACTGGACTATGAGTTTGTGGCAGTAGATTGATCTCTCTCTATATTTTTCTAATATGTTTATAGTACCATATGAGTTGCCCTACATGATTATAGTCATCTATGTAATTTTTATGTGGTGTTATTTTATGATTTGATAATTTAGATTGGAATTATATTATGTGTAAGATGTATTTAGATGCATATTATGTACCTTGTTTTTAAGCACTTGTTATGATCAAACTTGTATGGAGAAATATGTGCGGGGAACGTGTGTATTAGATGGAGTAACATGGTGGTGGTGATTGGGCAGTGACAGACAACTTGAGATCCACTATGCTTTTACCTTTAATTTGTTATCTCACTAGGGATAAAGTGAATCCATGTGGGACAATCATCTGGTGACAGCCAAGGTGATCTTGTTTGTTCAAGATAGCAGTTTATTCTTAATTCTAGATTGCATGGAGTTTTCCCTTTCTACAGGAGTACGAGTGAGATGTGTTGCATTATCTTTATATTAGGACGTGATGCCCATATGAATACTAATCAAACACATAATGAAGTTTCATTAATATTTTATCATTTCTAAATAGTTTTATGTCTATTACACCTTATGAGAGAATAGTCAAGTGAACCTATGAACCCCGATCCACTTTTTATTATAAGAAACCACTTTCCACTATTTTTATTGCCTTTTATATTTTCTATGCTAATTAAATCCGAAAATATAAAAACACTTTTACCGTTAGCAAACACAAACAAAAATCCAAAAACACTTTACTTTATTGTTTTTACTTTCCTTGCCTAGTCATAGATTATTTACTTTTAGTTATTTATAGTTTTATTTTAGTTTTACTAATACAAAATCTTGTGATTAACAATCACACGATAGAGTTGGGGACACAAGGAAAATACTTTGTTTAATAGGCTATTTGAAGAAGATAAGAGGAGAGATCTTAAGCAAATTCCCCGAGAGTTTGATATAAACCATCATGTCGTCTTTGTGGGAGAAAAGACGCATGATACAACATTCTACACTTGAAATTCCAACGAGTTGGTACACATAGAGTGGTTCCATCACTCGGCAAATCAATTCGGGACACTCTTTGCTAAAGAACATAGAGGACTTGTCCAAGTTGACTTGCTGACCTAATGTCTGGCTATACTTTTCCAATAAAGTAGAAACTTCTCTTGCTCCCATCTTAACCATGAAGCTATCACCAACAAAAACAAGGTGGTTCACTGTCGGGGCAGTGGGAGCCACCTGAATATCATAGAGGTGCAATGAATGATAAATCTATTTTAGGATGCTAAAAAGGCCCTCTTCTACTATAAAAACGAGTAAGGCGAAATTGGATCACCCTGCCGAATACCTCGCGTAGGGTGGAACTCCTCCAATGGTGTCTGATACATCCATTTTGCACCACTATTCTATATCATAATTCACTGTTATTCATTTATATATTTCATATTAAGAGATGATACTTATGTTATTTCATCTGTTGTTGCATGGTTGATGACTTTTGGAGCATGGACCGCTGAAGTCAGGATTCTGATGAAAAAGGCGTTGTTTGGAGGCGAAATTTGCGAAGATCAGAAAATCCAGAAAAATACATGGAAAATCCTATTTTTCCAGAAGACGAAGGATGCCAGAAGGGGGAGCGGAGCTGGGCCGCAGGGGGCCCACACCACCCCCTGGCGCGGGCCACCCTTGGCCGCGCCACTAGGTGGTGTGGCCACCCTAGCCCACTCCTGGCTCTCCCCTTTGGCGTATATTGTGCCCACGAAACCCTAAGCCTCGGGGCGACCACAGAAAGATTCCGCCACCTCTGCAGGGCGGAAAACTACAGAGAGAGAAAGATCTCTCTGGCAGACAGAATTCTGCCGGGGAAATTCCTTCCCGGAGAGGGGAGATCGTCGCCATCAACACAACCATCAAGTTGGACTTCATCGGGATCATCATCATCATCTCCATCATCATCTCCACTATCACCATCATCACCACTTCATACCACTATAACAATTGGGTTGAATCTTGCATAGTTCTTAGGGGAAACTTTCCTGGTGTTGATTACTTGTTGTAGTTGATGCTATTGAGTGGAACCATTGAATTATTGTTATGTTCAGATTATTACTTATCATTATTTCATCTCTGATCTTGATCCATATGATGTCTCATGAGTAGTTTGTTTAGTTCTTGAGGACATGGGAGAAGTCATGTTGTTAGTAGTTGAATTATGTTGATAAAGATTCAATGGTGTGTTATTTAAGTTGTGGTGTTATTTTTCTAGTGGTGTCATGTGAACATCGACTACATGACACTTCACCTTTATGGGCCTAGGGAATGCATTGTGTATTTGACTACTAATCGTAGGGGTTACCGGAGTGACAGAAACCTGAACCCCCGTTAGGAAACCTTTGCACAAGGGATGTCAGGTCTTAAGATTAAAGCTGTGGTTAGGTTTCAATCTTAATTACTTTCTTGTACTTGCGGATTCTTACAAGGGGTATAATCACAAGTATGTATTAGTCCTAGGAAGGTCGGTACATTATCACAGGTTCACCCACACCACACTTATCAAACTAAAGAACATTAATCAATTATATGAAACGAAAGCACTTGACGATATTCCCATGTGTCCTCGAGAACATTTGGTCATCTTAAGTAATACAACCGGCTTGTCCTTTGCTAAAGAAAGGATTGGGCCACTTGCTGCATCTATTATTATTGCCTTTTATTTACTCGCACTTTATTTATCTGCATTATCAAAACCCCCTAAAAATCGGTTTGCTAAGTATTTAAGAGAATTCCTGCTCCAAGCCACTCGTCAACACCTTTTGCTCCTTGTTGGGTTCGACACTCTTACTTATCGAAAATACTGCGATACAGCCCCTATACTTGTGGGTCATCAAGACTATTTTCTGGCGCCATTGCCGGGGAGTGAAGTGCTATTGTTAGTTACTTTATTTTAGTATGGATAATTCACTTAGTTTATTATTTCGTAATGCTACTACCACTTCTAAGGTAGTAGATGAACCACCACCTGCTGAGAATGATACTTTTAAAATACCTACAAGAATTATTAATCGTGTTATGGATAACTACTATTTTGGAGATGGAACTGTCCATCTCGGTGATCATTTGATCTTTATACACGAATTATGCGGGTTGTTCAAGTGTGCAGGTATTACAACAGATCAAGTCAAGAAGAAGTAATTCTCATTATCATTGAAAGGAAGAGCTGAGGAATGGTATAAGCTGTTGAAGAATGGTCAAGCTCTTGAATGGGAGGAAGTAGTACCTCTCTTTTATTCAAAATTTTATCCTCCTAGTGAGATTCATAAAGATCGGAATCAAATATACAACTTTTGGCCTCTTGATGGATAGAGTACAACTCAAGCTTGGGGGAGATTGAAGTTACTAATGCTCAAATGTCCTATTCATGAGCTCCCCAACAATATTATTATCAACAACTTTTATGCAAGGCTTTCTCTTCATGATAAGGATCTATTGGATGCTTCTTGTGCTGGATCATTTACATGCATGGAAGAAGGAGCTAAATGGGATCTTCTAGACCGTATTCAAGATAATGCTGAAGCATGGGAGAATGACAAAGGAAGAAAGTTGGGTATAAATTATGATTATGAATGCATTGAATATTTTATGGGAACTGATGACTTTCAATATATTAGAAATGCTTATGGTCTAGACTCTCAAGCTATTGCAACTTATTTTAAAGCTTTTGCTTCTTATATTGAAATTCCTAAAAAGAAGTGGAATAAGTATCATGCACCTTATAAAGACATTGTTAATAGTGTTCCTGCAAGAAATACTGAAGTTTATACTGCTAATCATGTTTTACCTGAATCTTACATTGAGAAAATGCCTTTCCCAGTTAAGATAAAGGAACATTCTATGATAGCTAGTATGGTTAATGAAATTACAAATAAAGTTGTTGAACCTGATGAACAAGTAGTTGTTGAACCTATGATAGCAAATGTGAAAGACTTTGTCACTAAATATGTAGAAGAGGGACACACTATCCTTTATAAGGATATCCCTAATATTGTTTCACAAAGTAGTGTTATGAGAGCTAGTGTCCCTGTGTTTTCTGTTAGGATAAGTGATCATTGCTACAATGGTTCATCTGATAGTTATATCGTTAAATTTATGCATGATACTGAAAGTTATTATGAGAGAGGGAAGACTGTTCTTATGCATCTCAATAATATTAAGTTTCCTCGCTTTATGCTGAAAGTCTTTATGTTGCATTTGTTTTGCCTTCCTATGCTTGTAGCTTCTGGTTTCAACAATTTATTTTCTTACAAAACTCCCTTGCATAGGAAGTGGGTTAGACTTAAACATGTGTATTTTTTGTTTCTTGATGCTCCCCTTTACTTCAATTCATATTCTTATGTGAGCATCATTGAAATTATCATGCCCATATTAATGGCTATAAAGAAAGAGCTTTTTGGGAGACAACCCAATATATTTCTTTTGCTTTCAGTTTGTTTTGTTTATTTGAGTCTTGGAAATTATTGTTTTGGAAATAACCTCCCCTTATCCTTTTTTTTTGGTTTTTGTGTCAAGATCAACCTCTAATGAGAGAGAAGTAAGATTTGGGGAAGTTGCTGTCCCGAAACAGATTTTTGTGCTTCGCTGTAAAAATTCGTGAAAAATCTCTGTATATCGGATTGAGCTGTAATTTTTTGTGCTTCTGCCCCAGGTTGTTATTTAACTTTAGTTAGTTTTGCACTTTTTTATTTGAGCAACAGAAGATTTTCAAAAAAATTGATCTTTACCTGCTGGTCTGTTTTGACAGATTGTTGCCACTCTTGCATTTGCCTCTTAAATCGATTTCCTTTTTGAATTCTTTTTGGGTTTTCGGAAGGAGTTGCTACAGTAGCCTATGTTTTGATGGATTCTAGTTGAAATTTAACTTAAAAGGTTTATTACCTTGCTTACACTAATGTTGCTAATGAGAATTGTGTGAAGGAAATTTCCAGGTTATAGGAGAAAATGGTGTTAAGATGGTGAATGGTTAAATGACTCAAACAATATGTGTATAAAGATGAAGATATTGATGTTATTCAAGCGGTGACTCTAGAAGAATTTATTAAATGTCAAGTTCTGAGACCTACAGAGTCCATTTTCGAATAGGTAACAGTTCTGGTGAGAAAATGTCCGTGAAAAATCTGTCAAGTTATATTTTTGCAGTTTTTATCCAACAAGGAAGGCAACGAAGCGAAAGAGGGACGGAAATGGAGCCAGGATGGCTCACACCATCCCCTGGCGCGGCCCCCCTGGTTGCGCCACCAGGTGGTGTGGCCGCCCCGGAGTTCGTCTCCGACCCGTTTTCTCCCAGTACCTTCCTTATGTTGTAAAAATTCATAATATATAATACCTCAGATCCCCCGAGGTTCGTATATCGTGTTCTCGTCGTATTTTTGTTTCGATATGTTTCTGCCAGGAACTATTCTTAAAATTTAGAAGCACAATGGTCTCCGCCAACGATAAGGGCAAGGAGCCTATGGAGGAAGATCTCCAAGACTCTGAGGAGGAGGAGAGCGATAGTGAAGTTGAAGAGGAGGCAAAGGAAGACCAACATCTGCACACCAGCACCACCATTGCAAGCATTGGAGTGGTGGCAAACCCTGCTAGGTTCAAAAGGACTGCACGAATGTCCACTGGAGGGAAGACTCCACATCATTGCTTGGCTTCGTGGTCACCTTCTCCACGCACTAAGAATCCCTTCCATACCCTTATCCATGAGCATCAATTCCAAAATACGCCAAAGGAGAAACTACCCTCCAATTGGGATATGCCTCGTTCTAACCATGCAGGAAAACAAGACTTCAAGGAGGAAGAGTGGGGAAAGAATCGTACGAGTTGGGATTCACAACCTGACATGATCATGAACCGCATCGAGCATAATTCGGAGTTGATTCGTACTCTCTCCTTCAATATTGAGGACTTGAGGAAATTGATTGAAAAGCTCATCGAAAGAATACCACCACCACCGAAGGAGTAATTCATCATCAAGTTTTGGAATCCCCTTGGTTTGTTCCAAGCTTGGGGGAGAGCCGCGGTATCATATCACTATCTTTTATCTTTTTACCTTTTTAGTAGAGCCATATCATGAATAGAGAAGTTATCATGTAGGACGGTTTGCATTATGGAAGTGTCCCCCCTCTCGTTAGATATATATGTATCCCCTGGTGTGAGTTGCCGTTATGGATTATTAATGCAATTTCTATCATTTACTTTTTGCACATCTTATATTAGTTTTCAATTTCTATTATATTATTGATATTGTTATTAGTATTGGTATCACTTTGGGATCATTGAGTTAATTTAGTTGGTTTTGGTAAACCTGGCTCAGTCAGTAGCAACACTATTATGAGAATTGAATGAAAAAGATAAAAGTACTCTAAAGAAATATAATTTCATCATCTTTCTTGATTTGCTCATAAGCTTAGTATTCTCTGGTTAAGATCTTTTGTGCTTCCAAGGAAGATTGCATGTTTATTTTTATCACTTGTATGTTTGTTTGTTTCCTTCAACTCTTATGCTTGCTACCCAGCCTTGCTAGCCTAAAACATGTACTGAGAGGGAATGTTTCTCGTGCATCCAATCCTTTAACCAAAACCTATACCATTTGTGTCCACCATACCTACCTATTAACACTATTGCTATTCCAAGTAAATTCATGTTTTTATCTACCTTCCGAATTAAACTTGTTATGTGAAAATTAGTGATTAAAGCTCTCACGAACTTGATGGCATGCTTAACTTTTCTTGCACCTAATAAACTTGAACCATTATGTCATCTAAGTTGTATATGCTTGCACTTGTATGTTGAGAATTAGGAGAACCATGTTGTCATGGGAAACACTTTCAACATTGCACTTGTACATTGTACCCAGTTGATAGCATGCTCTTTTGTTTATGGATGTCGTCGATGTGAAATGAAATGGGAGCTTGTAAGTCAATGGAGTTATGTATGTGTGTTAGAGAAACGCATGGGCGGATAGTCTAATCCATGCCTAATCAAGGTGGAAACCTGCAGTGTAACCATAATGAGCTATCTATGAAGCATTCTTCTTATAAAAAAGAGATAGAGATTGAGAAAAATAAAAAAAAGATGAGAAAAGAGGAAAGAGAGAAAAAAGCACCATTTTCCCATGGTAAATAAGAAGATGCTGAGATGCTTATTGTCTGCTTGCCTTGTCATTTTGATATGGGGATTATTCCGTATCATCGGGCAAGGGGTACCTCGTTGGTGGTTCTCTATGATACACATGTACTTACCATGAAAAGAACTTACTGGTAACTAAACTTGAGTAGCATGAGGAGCGGCCCTCGTATTCAAGGGACATGAGATTACCAACTTATACTTTGTCAAGCATATACTCCATAGTTTTCTCACTTTAACCTTAACCACCTAAAGATGCTTATGATAGGGGCAATGAGAGCTGAAATCTAATAAGTACCATAATTTTTGGAAGCTCTTTATGAAACTTGAAATCCCTACTTCTCTTTGCGAAGGGCCTATCTTTACTTTTTAGTTGAGTTAGTAAACCTATTCCTTTCTATCTCAAGCAAGTATTTTGAGTTGTTGTGTTTTATTCATTCATATGATGATTTATTCAATCATGTTTCTTATGTTCCTTGTTTTGCACATTTCTCTTATCTTATTGAATACTACTTTGAAAGCTATCATTGAAAACCCCTTTATGTTTGAACTCCTGCAAATTGTTAACTATTCTTTGACCAAGAGCAAAGTTTTCCATTACCAATTATGATTTACTTTATGTATCTTTATTGTGTTTCCTTTACTTATTACAAGTTAAGTTATATAATAGTGAGTTGTCTTCTATTATGGTTTGTGTATTGATGAATGTGATGTTTCTTGTCCGTATTCTTTTATCGACTCTTCACTCCATAAACCTAAGGTCATGTTTATTGAGCTTAGTTCTCGCTTGGGGAAAAGCGAAGTGTAAGCTTGGGGGGAGTTGATACGGCCATTATGCATCACTATTCTATATCATAATTCACTGTTATCCATTGATATATTTCATATTAAGAGATGATACTTATGTTATTTCATCTGTTTTTGCATTGTTGATGACTTTTGGAGCATGAACTGTTGAAGCCAGGATTCTCATGGAAAAGGCGTTATTTGGAGGCGAAATTCGCGAAGATCAGAAAATCCGGGAAAATACATGGAAAATCCTATTTTTCCAGAAGACGAAGGATGCCAGAAGGGGGAGCGGAGCTAGGCCATAGGGGGGCCACACCACCCACTTGCACGGGCCACCCTTGGAGAAATTCCTTCCCAAAGAGGGGAGATCGTCGCCATCAACACCACCATCAAGTTGTACTTCATCAGGATCATCATCATCATCATCTCCACCAGCACCATCATCACCACTTCATACCGCTGTAACAATTGGGTTGAATCTTGCATAGTTCTTAGGGGAAACTTTCCCAATGTTGATTACTTATTGTAGTTGATGCTATTGAGTGGAACCATTGAATTATTATTATGTTCAGATTGTTACTTATCATTATTTCATCTCTAATCTTGATCCATATGATGTCTCGTGAGTAGTTCATTTAGTTCTTGAGGACATGGAAGAAGTCATGTTGTTAGTAGTGGAATTGTGTTGAGAAAGATTCAATGATTTGTTATTTAAGTTGTGGTGTTATTCTTCTAGTGGTGTCATGTGAACATCGACTACATGACACTTTACCTTTATGGGCCTAGGGGAATGCATTGTGTATTTGGCTACTAATCTTAGGGGTTGCCGGAGTGACAGAAACCTGAACGCCTGTTAGGAAACCTTTGCACAAGGGATGTCAGGTCTTAAGATTAAAGCTGTGGTTAGGTTTCAATCTTAATTACTTTCTTGTACTTGCGGATTCTTACAAGGGGTATAATCACAAGTATGTATTAGTCCTAGGAAGGTCGGTACATTAGCACAGGTTCACCCACACCACACTTATCAAACTAAAGAACATTAATCAATTATATGAAACGAAAGCACTTGACGATATTCCCATGTGTCCTCGAGAACATTTGGTCATCTTAAGTAATACAACCGGCTTTTCCTTTGCTAAAGAAAGGATTGGGCCACTTGCTGCATCTATTATTATTGTCTTTTATTTACTCGTACTTTATTTATCTGCATTATGAAAAACCCCTAAAAATCCATTTGCTAAGTATTTACAGAGATATCCTGCTCCAAGCCACTCGTCAACACCTTCTACTCCTCGTTGGGTTCGACACTCTTACTTATCGAATATACTGCGATACACCCCCTATACTTGTGGGTCATCGGTGTCCGTTAAAGAGCACCGATAAATATACCGACAAGATCATCATCATTATCAGTTGAATCAATTGGACATGGAAATCCATGCAAAGTATGATCTCCTGCACGTAACTCCACTCCTCGCGATCATCAGCTTTGCACTCGTCTAATTTGAGCACACGGTGTTAATATTTTTAGCTCCATTCCTCTTCATGAAATGGAAATGCTCATACACAGTGATTATATTGTATGTTATCAGTCTACCAGAGATAGTCTGGTTTCTCCTCAGAAATAATATCTGGTAGAATAAACTTTAACCTGGTGCGAACAACTTTGAGGCTATCTTATAGATAAAATTGCAAAGGCTTATAGGACGGAATTTCCGTAATTCCTCCAGTTTTTCAAATTTAGGTATCAGAACAATAAAGATTTTATTAATACCCTCGACTATCTTCTCCTCGAAGAATCCTCATAACAACATGTGTCACTTATGCCCCATAAAGGTCCTAGTGATGCTAAAAAATGTACTAGAACTCCGTATGGACCAGGTAATTTTGTTGGATACATTTGAAAAACTGCCGATTTTATTTATTTCTCATCAAAAGGGGTTGTTAGTATAGCATTCATATCCATAGCTAACGAGCATGGGATACACTAGTGGAGAACGGGCCTTTAGTCCCGGCCTGTAAGGTCCTTTAGTCCCGGTTCTGGTACCAGGACTAGAGAGGTGGGACTAAAGGCCCACCCACTAGTCTCGGCCCGGTTACTAGCCGGGACCAGTGAGAGTCCACGTGGCCGCCCCTACACACGCGCTGGGTGCCCCCTTAGTCACAGTTCCTATTAGGAACCGGGACAAATGGTTCTCTGCCGCGGCAGAGTTTTGGGCCCTTTCTCTGTGGTGGCAGAGAATTCATTTTGTATCATTTTATTTATTTCTTTTTTCATTTTAAAATAATTTTCTATGCTACCACATACCGTACACATTCATGCACATATAAGATATTGTTTTAGGATCAGGCATACAAATATATATACATGATAGTTACATGGATATCACAATTACCGGGACTAGAGCGTGTCTATTCAATTACAGGGTCGGGGATCATTGGTAGCGCCTATTCACACTAAATTCTCTGGCATCATCTATCATCTCGTTCATCAAGAATCCTGCCAGTTCTTCAGCAATTCCTAGTACATGTTGCTCTGGTAGGAGTTGATCCCGCATTCTATCGAACTATATAAGAAAAGGAGATCAATATGAATACCAATCATGATAACAAAAAGTGACGGTAATAAAAATAATGCTGTGAATGTATTGCTTACATCGACTTTATATTTTTTGTGCTCAGTGGTAAACGTGCGAATGAACTCGCAAATGTAGAATCCACATAGATTCGTCCTAGGTGGCTGCCTAGCGCACTTTACGAGAATAGAATCCAATCAAAATAATAATCTAGCATCATAATTGTATTGAAACTAGAAGTAAAGAGATGCATGTACTACTTACCGATACCGGCTTAAACATCAGCTTCTCACTAAAGTGACCCGTAAACGCACTCTTGAACTAGTTCCATACCTTGCCCGGTAAAGAAAATGAATGAGTTATTTATTACGTGATATCTCGGGAAATCAACGAAAGAGACCAATGTAGCGTGGAAATTACCTCTGGAGCATGTCATGCATGTCCATAAACTGTTCCAGGGGTCTCTTTAATGGGTCCATGACGTCAACTCTTCCCTTATCAAGTTGAATGTTTAGCAGAATCAAGTGGAATCTGCACACATTTATATATACATTAGTAACTCATAAATTACACTAAATATCGAGTAAGCAAAAGTGAATGTGTACAACAGAGTAAGACCCTCACTTGAAATTGTAAGGAAATAGTATGTGGTCATAGAAAGTTTGCTCCGTTAGAAACCTTAGAAGGTTTTCCTTCGTCTCCTCGGGTTTATCTTTTAGCGTCTTTATATGTATTTTATCTGGGTCAATGAACCCAACACTAAAGAGTGACCTTCTTTTACATTCCTAGATCTTCATTCTGCATAATAATAGAGTGCAAAAGGATATAATGAGGATAATTACATGCAATGAACTGAACAGCTAAAAAACTGAACAACTTATATGTAGACAATGAATTTAACAACTTACAGACAATAGCAACTCATGATAGATTTGTCGAGGGCGTAAAAATTGTATAACTAGAAGAGTTCTGGAAACTCAACATGGACCTCTTCGGCTCGAAAGTAGTAGTCATGTGGGACTTTCCCACGATCATTATTCTCTCCTCCTTTGCGGCATTCAAGTACCATTTATGTAAACTCCGCATTTGTGTTGGCATTTGTTGCAACCTCTCTATGCTGACCAACGGCATCCCTGGGACATATTGAGGGACTACATCAGCCTTGGGTAACTTGTTGTCCCGGGAACCTAGCAATTCCTCAACAGTCACATTCATAGTGGTCGCAAGCTTCCCAGCTTCTTCCATATCCTGCTGGGGAATGTCATAGGATGCCACCTTGAGGGGTGGGATCGATTTTTTGGCCTGTTTCCCGAGATGGGGGACGTACTTTCTTTTCCCGGTTGCACTTTGACTTAATGATTTGCTCCCGCTTACACTTCTACTTGATTTGCTCTTCTTCACTTCCTTTTGAAGTGTGCGTAGATAGTCATATGGCTTATGGTGCAAGTCATATTGCGATTTTGTGTTCAGAAAACCAAGTGCATACCCTTTTTGCTTCTCGGTGTATACCGGGGCAGGCTCAGGTTTCTTCTTTTGAAGCTGCGCAACACATTCGGCCTTTGCGATCGCTGCGCTTTCCACTTTAGTATGATCGTAAGGGTCTGATGGGAAGATTATGACCCACAAGTATAGGGGGTGTATCACAGTATTTTCGAGGGAAGTGAAACCCAATTTATTGATTCGACACAAGGGGAGCCAAAGAATATTTATAAGCCTTAACAACTGAGTTGTCAATTCAGCTGCACCTGGAAACAATCTTGCTCACAACAATTTATCAGCAGCAACAATTTTGTAGTAGGAATAGTAAAGTAACAGCAGTAGTAAAAGCAAAGACAGTAGTAACAATAGTAGTAAACAGTAGGATTCGAGTGCGGTAGGCATAGGATGGATGGACGGGCGTTGCATGGACAAGACAATTCACATAACAATCAGAACATAGGGCAATAGGAGATAAAGAAGATAAAGCATCCCAGTACTAGATAATCCTAGGCATGTGTTCCATATATAGTCATACGTGCTCGCAATGAGAACTTGCACAACGTCTTTTGTCCTGCCAGCCCGTTTTCAGCGGGGCCTCAAGGGAACTACTGGCAATTAAGTTGCTCCTTTTAATAGAGCACCGGAGAAAAGCATTAACACTCCATGAACACATGTGATCCTCACATCAAAGCCATTCCCTCCGGTTATCCCGATTTCTGTCACTTCGGGGCCATTGGTTTCGGACAACAACGTGTGTATACAACCTGCACATAAGACCATAAACAATACTATCATAATGAATCAATAACATGTTCAGATCTGAAATCATGGCACTCGGGCCCTAGTGACAAGCATTAAGCACAACAAGTCGCAACAAAGTCATAAAGCACTAATAAAAGATACTTGACACCATGCCCTAACAATCTGATGCCATTACATGAACGATCTCATCCAATCCCTACCATCCCCATAGCCTACAGCGGGGGATTACTCACTCATAGATGGGGGAAACATGGATGGTCGATGGAGAAGCGATGGTGATGATGATGGCAATGATATCCTCCAATTCCCTATCCCGGCAGGGTGCCCGAACGGAGTTTATGGTGCTATTTCGTGGAATCTGGTGGTGGCGGCAGAGCAGAACTCCTTCTGGAAAAACGTCGAACCCCCAAAGTTTTTAGGTCAGAAGGCTTCTTATAGGTGAAGAGGGAGACCGAGGGGGTGCCGGAGGGGCCCACACCATGCCCGGGCGCGCCTGGGGTACCAAGGCTCGGGTGTGGCCAGCCCTAGCCCTCCTCCGTCTCAGAGGCCGCTCCGTGAGTCTTCCGGAAAAATAGGCACTTTGGCTTTTGTCCCGTCCAATTCCGAGAATATTCATTTTCTGACTTTCCTAGAACCAAAAACAGCAGAAAACAGGCAGCTGGCACTGTGGCTCTTGTTAATAGGTTAGTCCAAGAAGTCACATGAAATGTACTCCAAAGTGTGGACAAAACATAAGAAAGTAGATAAAACCAAGCATGGAACATCAAAAATTATAGATACATTTGCAATGTATCAACATCCCCAAGCTTAACTCCTGCTCGTCCTCGAGTAGGTAAGTGATAAAAAGAAAGAATAATTTTTGAGGTGACATGCACCATCATAAACTTGATTAAAGTACTTATAAAACATTCAAAGCTGGGATCATAGTACTTCAATCATAACATGAAAGACAAAGTTCTAGCAATAAGACAAAGAAACTATGATGCAACATGAAAAGGCACAAACAAAAGATTCATGAATAACAATGCTTTGCAAGACGTTTGTTTGTTTCACATAAAGAAAACATAGCATAGTGGCATTCAGCTTGTCCCTCATAGAGTAGCAAACATAAATGCATAGGACACCTTCAAAGTTTACAAGAGTGACTAGATACAAATAGTTTAAAACAAGCAATATCAAGGTATGCATCAATCAACAAGTCTTGGGACAATGCACATAGAACTAAGAATGGCCACTATGCTCTCAAGAAAGTGCCCATAGAATGTGTGGAGACTCAACAAGGAAATGAGCAGGTTTTGAAAAGTTTGAAAGGCTTCCAAATGCTGAAAGTATGGTACTGATTAGCTTTGAGCTCTCATTGCCCCTATCATAAGCATATTTAATGTGGTTAAGGTGAAAGTGACACAACTAAGAGGATATGCTTGACAAGTTATAAATCGAAGCCTCGTGCCCATTACTTACGAAGACCGATCCTCATGCTACTCAAATTCAGTCACAAGTAAGCTCTTGTCATTGTAAGTATATACGTATCATAGAGAACTGCCAATGGGGCCCATAACCAAAATGACAAGGCAAGCAGACAATGAGCATCTCAGCGATCTTTTTATTTACTATGCGCATAGATTTTTATTGAGGATGCTTCATAGAATGCTCATTATGGTTATGTTGCAAGTTTCCACCATGATTAGGCATGGCTTAGGCTAGGGGCCCAGGCGTTTCTCTAACATACATACAAAATCCATGATCTTACAGGTTCCACTTTTATTTCACACCGCTGGGATCCATAAGCAAAAGAACATGATATCAACGAGGTACTAAGTACCAATGCAATGTTGAAAGCGTTCCCCATGATATATGGTTCTGCTAACTTCAACTTATAAAGCACAAGCATATACGCAACAAAGAAGGACACAATGGTTCAGGTTTATTAAATGCAAGAAAATAAAGTGTGCCATCAAGTTCGTGAGAGCTTTACTAACTAACTTTCTCATAACAAGCAAACATTTATTCGGAAAAAAACAAGGCATATTGAATATGCACGGAAGTAGCAAATGATGCTTATAGGTAGGTATGGTGGACACTTTGGCAATATTTGGTTTTAGGGAGTTGGAAACATGAGTAAAACATACTCAGTGAAAGTGAAGGCTAGCAATAGTAAGGGAGCGACAAACGAGAGAGCAATAATGGCCATAATCATGCAAAGCGACAAAACATCATTGATCAAAGCATAAAGTGATACTACAAGTTCAAAACTAAAGTATCATAAAGGCTTATGGTGACTTGGGATAGTCATAACATGGTGTGAGCATGTGCCAAGTCAACCCAAATAAAGCATCAAAGTAGAATACCGCAATACTATGCTTTAATATGCTAAAACAACGCATGATTCTTTCAAGGCACATTAAGCAATCTCAATTGTTTATAACAAGTCATGCTAAAGCAAAGAATACTTAGCATAAAGCCAAAACAATATCAAGCATGGCATGACAAAGCATAGGCCACAGTCAAAAACAAGCTCTCTTTACCACTTAAGCATGAGCTTTCCTACTCTTTTCCAAACCAAACCAAACTATTTGAACACCAATGTATGAAAGAGGGGGGGTCCAACCAATTTATCCAGCAAACTAAGAAAACCAAGCAAACGAAAAACTAAAATGAAAACAAAAAATAAGACGCTCCAAGAACAACACAACTGTGCATGAAACAATAAAAATGAAGTGTTTGGAAGAAACCTGAGATTTTTATTGATGAAGAGGGGGATGCCTTGGGCATCCCCAAGCTTTGACGCTTGTACTTCTTGGATATTTCTTGGGGTGACACGCGTGGCATCCCCAAGCTTGAGCTTTAGTCCATCCTTCATCTCATTACTCATTCCTTCCATACACCTGAAATTTTTCCTTCATACAAAACATCACACAATCTTTATTAGCAACATTAGTGCACTCAAGATTATAAGTCTTTAAGGTTCACTTCTAACACCAATAAAACTCCCATTAAAACACAAGCTACTGTAGCACTTCCCTCAAAAAGCTGAATTCCCCAAAAGAACTCAAAAAGGAACCAACAAGAAGCAAATGCAGAAAATGGCAGAAATCTGTCAAAACAGACCAGCAGGTAAAGACGAATTGTTTCGAAGACCTTCTGTTGCTCAAATAAAAAAGTGTTGAACTAACGAAAGTTAGATAATAACCTGGGGCAAAAGCACAAAAATTCACGCCTAAAAAGGACGTACAGAGATTTTACACGAATTGTTACGGTGAAGCATAGAAATCTGTTTCGGAACAACAACTTTCCCAATCATCACTTCTCTCTCATTAGAGGTTACTCTTGGCACAAAAAGCAAATAAAAAGGATAAGGAGCGGTTATTACTAAAGTAATAACTTCCAAGACTCATCTAAAACTTTTGGGTTATCTCCCAATAAGTACTTTTCTTTAACGCCTTTAAGTTAGGCATAAGCAAAAACTAAAATGGATAGAATAGAAGTAAGCGGAGATAATCATGGTGAAAACATTGTTTTGTTCAATGAAATCCTTTTATTAACAAGGTTGATCAGGTCTTGTTACCAAAACAATTTCCTATGAGACAAAACTTTGTATTCCACTAATGATTATGTTACCTCAACCTTGATAGCAATGGTCCCAATCATAATAGTTTCAATTTTTTCTCTTGGTATGGGACAATATATTTCTCCAACTTGAATGCCCTCAACATGTTTAATTGAATTCAAAACCATAAGTCCTATCAATCTTCTTGGGGAAATAGATAGTATGTTCCTTGTCATTAACATTGAAGGTCACCTTCCCTTGATTACAATTAATAATAGCTCCTGCAGTATTTAAGAAAAGGTCTCCCAAGAATAATAGATATATTATCATCTTCAGGCATGATAGTTTGAGAGGATGCTCACATAAGAAATAAGAGTTGAAGTAAAAGAGAGCATCAAGAAGCAAATTCAAAACACATTTAAGTCTACCCCACTTCCTATGCATAGGAATCGTGTATGCAAATAAATTCGCAAGGAACAAAGTGATAGGCATAGGAAGATAAAACAAGAGTGACTTCAAAACTTTCAGCACATAGAGAGGTGTTTCAATACCATGAAAACTTCTACAACCATATTTTCCTCTCTCATAATAATTTTCAGTAGCCTCATGAATAAACTCAACAATATAACTATCACATAAAGCATGCTTTTCATGATATACAAGCACTAGAGCTTTATTATAAACATCTTCAAAAGAATCCTCAGGAACATAACATTCATCCTTCTTTAGTAAGCATGGGGGACAATCAAATAATGTAAGGGATAAAGAGTTACTCTCTTTAGAAGGTAGGCATGGGTAGCTAATCCATTCTTCCTCCTTTTGTTCATCACTATCCTCCTCTTTTTCATCTAATGAGATTTCAGGTTCATCAATTTCTTCTTCCATAGGATCCTGCAAGGCATTAGTCTCTTCCATTTGTGGAAAGAATCTATTAATATATATAAGAATATAGCCATTTTCTTCCTTGTACTTATCAAAGCAAAATTTAACTATATCATAAACCTCATGTTTATAAGGTGAATAATCAATATTTTCAAGCAAACTAGCAAGTTCAAATGCACCCTTCCAAGCAATAAATTCCTCAATTTGTTCCACATCATAAAAGTCATAATTCCCTTTAACATAAGAAGATATGGTAACATTATCATTATACTCACATTAAAAAGGGAGGTGTTTGTACCTCCTACAGCAACAAGATTTATCACACCAATAAGTAACATTATAAATAGAGCACACGTTTCTAGCAATGGTATACAATTTATCAATTTGTTCCCATAAGTGTTTCCCTTTTTGTGACAAGCTGTGTTCCTTATAATAATATTTTTGATCTTCCGTGAACCCACCTTGCCAATAAGATTCAGTTTCAAAGAAACCAACCATTGACCACAAGCATGATAAAGCAAGACAATAACAGACCAATGAAAATAACAACTAGAGTAGGAACTAATTTTTTGTATTTTTGATAAAGAAATAAGCAAACAAGGCAGAAATAAACTAAGCTTGAACAATAGTGATTCCAAGTGGACTTGATAAATAAAGCTATGCTCCCCAGCAACAGTGCCAGAAAATGGTCTTGATGACCCACAAGTATAGGGGGTGTATCGCAGTATTTTCGAGGGAAGTGAAACCCAATTTATTGATTCAAAACAAGGGGAGCCAAAGAATATTTATAAGCCTTAACAACTGAGTTGTCAATTCAGCTGCACCTGGAAACAATCTTGCTCACAGCAATTTATCAGCAGCAACAGTTTTGTAGTAGGAATAGTAAAGTAACAACAGTAGTAAAAGCAAAGACAGTAGTAACAATAGAAGTAAACAGTAGGATTCGAGTGCGGTAGGCATAGGGATGGATGGACGGGCGTTGCATGGACAAGAAAATTCACATAGCAATCATAACATAGGGCAATTGCAGATAAAGAAGATAAAGCATCCCAGTACAAGATAATCCTAGGCATGTGTTCCATATATAGTCATACGTGCTCGCAATGAGAACTTGCACAACATCTTTTGTCCTGCCAGCCCATTTTTAGCGGGGCCTCAAGGGAACTACTAGCAATTAAGGTGCTCCTTTTAATAGAGCACCGGAGCAAAGCATTATCACTCGGTGAACACATGTGATCCTCACATCAAAGCCATTCCCTCCGGTTATCCCGATTTCTGTCACTTCGGGGCCATTGGTTCCGGACAACGTGTGTATACAACTTACAGATAAGACCATAAACAATACTATCATAATGAATCAATAACATGTTCAGATCTAAAATCATGGCACTCGGGCCCTAGTGACAAGCATTAAGCACAACAAGTCGCAAAAAAGTCATAAAGCACTAATAAAAGATACTAGGCACCATGCCCTAACAATCTGATGCCATTACATGAACGATGTCATCCAATCCCTACCATCCCCATAGCCTACAGCGGGGGATTACTCACTCATAGATGGGGGAAACATGGATGGTAGAAGGAGAAGCGATGGTGATGATGATGGCGATGATCTCCTCCAATTCCCCGTCCCGGCAGGGTGCCCGAACGGAGTTTCTGGCGCTGTTTCATGGAATCCGGTGGTGGCGGCGGAGCGAAACTCCTTCTGGAAAAATGTCGAACCCCTCGAAGTTTTTAGGTTAGAAGGCTTCTTATAGGCGAAGAGGGAGACCGAGGGGGTGCCGAAGGGGCCCACACCATGCCTTGGCGCGGCCTGGGGTACCACTGGGCCGTGGCCACAGCCCTCCTCCGTCTCGTATTCGCTCCGTGAGTCTTCCGAAAATAGGCACTTTGGCTTTTGTCCCCCAATTCGAGAATATTCATTTTCGACTTTCCGGAACCAAATACAAAGAAAGCTGGCACTGTGGCTCTTGTTAATAGGTTAGTCCAAGAAGTCACATGAAAAGTACTCCAAAGTGTGGACAAAACATAAGAAAGTAGATAAAACCAAGCATGGAACATCAAAAATTATAGATACATTTGCAATGTATCAGAAGATTCTTATGAGGTACTCTTGGGATGGGCGACATTTGTCATTTTGGGTTGCTGCGTCGTTTAGTATTCATCAACGAAGCATGCTTCCACTTATTGTCCTTAGCGGGCGGCGAAGACGGCTAACCCTGCGGCGGAGATCGAGATGGACTCGTGCTGTGGTGGTCGTAGTCATGGTATGGGCTTCTTGGAGGTGATGGAGGTGAAGGTGACATGCGACGACTCGAAGGCGGTGTTGGCCTTGGCGCTGAGCCTGGAAGCTTGATGTAATCTTGTCCCATAGAATGATACCACCCAATACTTCTCTGAGTGTCCTCTCACCTTCAGGTGCAGGGATATCAAGCTCCATTGAGTCCCACCCCATTGCGATTACATCCACCCCGACTTTAGCATAGCCAGCTGGAATCTCACGGCCATGTCAGTGTGTGTTAGGTGGACAAGGTAAAGCACATCCAACTGCCACCTTGATGGATAGGTTATTCACCTTCTGATGGAGCTCACAAGATGTCTGCTCCTTGATTCCATCCACGGGGTAGCCAATACAACCATCTACCATCCGTTCATCGTCAGACGGGACCTCCGATTCAGCCATGCTGCTTCTCCGCTGAGATGGGACGGCAGTAATATCGAGTGTAGGATCTTGCAGGCACGCTACTCCTCAAAGTTCATCAATCTGTTGCTGATGCTTTTCAAGTCTTCCTAGCAACTCGTTGAACCTGTCTCCCTCCTCGTCCCGTCGTCGCCTCTTTGCTCTCTCTCGGCTCCTATAAGTATCTATGTCTTTGGGAAACCCCATCTCCCATGTATAACTAGGGCCAAGGCCTTGTACTCGTCCTCCGCGTTCGTTATTCCCGAGGACCTTTGCCAGCAAGTCTTTCTCTCTATCGGGATAGAACTTTGGTGTCCCCTCTTTAATTTCCTTCACCACTCTCTGCCATGTCTCCCGGGGTATCCTAATCCCGTCACTGCAAATAAGGTCCCCTGTATTTTAGTCATACTCACTCCCATGCCCAAGGAACCAATTTGTTGCCCTCAAATCCCATTCTTCGTGTATTGGTTCTGGAGTGATCCCCTTAGCAAGCAACTCATTCTCTTTAGCATCCCACTTTGGCATGACAGCCATGTAGCCCCTGGCCCTAGGTGATGGTGATATTTCTTCTTCACGACATTTAACTTGTTTTTTTCTGACTTTTCCTTAGCAGCTTTTGTCTCCTTGTACTTCAAAAATGCATCCCAGTTAGCCTGCTGCTTTGTTAGTTAGGCTTCGAATTTAGGAGCAGTCTTCTTCTTGTGATACTTTTGCCATAATGATTTCTTCCAGTTGTTGAATACTTTGGCCATCTTTGTAAGAGTCCACTGCTTGACTTTCTTCCTCAATGCAGCTGTGTCGGCATCATCCTCATATTCTGGAAGGGTGAAATGTGTCATGAGGTCATTCCAAAGACCCTCTTTGTACCTGTCGGTGACATACTCACCCTCTTCTGCCCCTTTTGTCCTATTCCACTCTCGAACGGTGATCGGGATGTGATCCCTAACCATAACTTCGCACTGTTGTACAAATACACTTTTAGCCTTTTCGGGTTCCAAGGGTTCACCCCGTGGTAATACTAGCATAATTTTATAACGCGTAGATGCGTCCAACTTTTTGGTCGGGCCTCGTTTGGAATATTGTTTGCTCGATGTGGAGGCCTAAGAGAAGAAACATTCGTCAATTTATATATATACAACTCAATTAATTCGTCTACGGATCACCGTACTTCATATATATACCTCGTCAGACTTTGTTAAGGGTCCACCGGAGCTGTCAGCTTCTCCATCATCGGAGCCATCGGCTTCTCCTTGATAAGTTTGGTCGACCTCCTCACCCTCGCTGGAGGGTTCAGATACATCGACGGATATTCGGGTGGATGAACATGGGGGCGTCGTTGATCATATTCTCGAGAAATTCTTCTTGTTCTAGGTCTCTGCGGATTGGACTAGGTGGATCCATAGTTTTCTGCAAAATGCACACAATATAAAATAGGGATTTCTATTTTCGTGCCCCTGGTTCGTTAGTTGTACTCAGTTTTCCCCAGCAGCTTAGTTTTTCCTCACTTTTGCCCTCCCTCTATTCCGAAACCCTCACATGCGCTCGGGTAGGGGGATGTCGTCAGGTCAAAGGCTTGACCATTAGATGCTGAACGCTGGGACCGTGTTGGGACGGGTCGTGCATTGAGTGTTACGTTACGTCGCCTAGACCGTTACATGCTGACAGGTGGGACCAGGATACATAGCGGACCATCCATCCATCTCTCGCTGATATGGGGGACGTGGTGTGGGACCATGTGGGGCGCGTTTGATGGTTACGTGCGCCCTGTCGCCTAAATTGGAAGTTTTTATTTTTATTTTTATGACTGGCCTTTTTAAGAGCGCCTTTTCCCCCTCTCTCTCGCTAACAATTGTGTTTTTTCCCAAACAGTTAGCGAATCTAGAGCAGCTTCTCTTTTCATTCATTGTTCCTTTTGCCCTCGTTTTTTCCCAATCTGGTAGCAAATCTAGAGTAGCAAAACTAACCAGCACCATAAATAAATTCAGTAAACAGAGCAGATGTAGATAAAGCAGCTAATATAGGTTATATAGTACGGAACTTAACGAGGTTCGACAATTAGGCTGCTCAGCAGTAGCAGCGGACAAGTTCAACACAAACACGACAAAAGAAGCTGCTTTACAGCAGCAGCAGTGGATCAGTGGCCCCTCATGGCCTCTGCCAGGAGGGCCTCCGCCTCCTTCCTGTGACACCTCCTCCACTTCTTGCTACCCAGTCCCTTGACCTTGGGCGCCTTGGGCTTGATCGGGGGCATGCGACCCTCCTCGATAGCCACCTTCTGGAGGTTGCGGAGGTGAAGACCGAGCGCCTGGTGCTATGAAGCCGTGGACGTTCACGGACTCGCCGCAGGTCCTCACGTCCTCGACATGCTTCACAAGAGAGTTGAACTCCGTGGCGCGGAACCTCCTGGTGGGGCAGAAGGGGCACCTGTACATGTCGTCGGCGAAGAAGTTATTGTACTAGCCGGACTTCAGCCTCCTTAGCACATGACGAGTCTTGGTGTCCTTGGACTTGTCGTCGCTGCGGACGTCGCTGATATCCTCCTGTAGAGTGCAATATGGACATGCTTGAGATACTTTGATTATCGGGATTGATTATTTGCATAAATTAACTGATTGAGATCTCCTGATTATTCCCTAAATCTCAAACCAAATCGAATACTGATCCCAACTACGAACAGGGGAGTTCAAATACGAAAAGGGGGATTCATCAAAATACGAGATCTAACACAAGATGATTAGCTACTATAAAAATACGAACAACCGGTCCCTAATAACATACGATCTAGCATCCAACGATGGAAATGAGGAAGAACAAGGGAAGAGGAGAAAACCCTGGGTACCTCCGACCATGGGTCGGTGATGCTGGTGTCATAGGGGTTCTCCGACCTTATGTAAACAACCTCCTCGTAGGGGTCCCAGCCGAGCGGGATCTGCCCGAGACTGGCGGGGGCCTCCTCCCCGGTGGCTACGGCGAATGCGGGGATGGGGACCTGTACGGGGACGGGGGCCTCCTCGCCGGCGGATGCGGGGACATGGACGGGGGCCTGTACGGGGACGGGGGCCTCCTCGCCGGCGGATGCGAGGACGTGGACGGGGGCCTCCTCGCCGGTGGATGCAGGGACGTGGATGGGGGCCTCCTCGTTGGCGGCCATGCAGGCGCCAATGGAAACCACGCCATTCTTCTCCATCGCTGGCATGGTTGGGGTTTTCTTGAGGGTTTGTAGAAGGTGATGGGACAGTGGAGACGGTTGAGTGATCGAGTGAGTGATGAGTGAGAGTGGAGGCCTGTATTAAAGGAGAAGGGAAGCGACGTTTCATTGCACTACCATGCACCACATATCCTACTGCACCATACAAGGCCACACGTGTCCGCCACCGCCCCATGCACCGCACATGTGTACTGTGAGTCGCGTTTTTTCTCTCGTGTCTAACCCTGGCGACTCAGTTGTACTCAGTTTTGCCCTCGAGTGTAACACTGGCAGTTTGGTTTTACTCAGTTTTTCCCTCCAGTACTAACACTGCCTTGTGCAATATACTCAGTTTTACCCTCCGGTGGCTAGACAATAGAGAGTCAATGAATAGGTTTTAGCTAGATAATTGAGTTATTTTATGCACAACAAATTCAAAAAGAGCAAAACATAGTGGCATCTACACAGGGAGTCTTATTATGTGACCTGCCACCATAAGAAATGTATATAAACCAAGTTTTAACCTAAATCACCACTTCTCAAATCACCTACTATCTATGAAGGTTCATGGCTTTCTACTCAAGCCTCTTCCCAAAACATCCCTCCCCAAAACATAGTTTGTCTGAATGAGGCAATAATTGTCAAATTGGTGTATATTTGAATTGCAAATAGTTTGATGTATGCCAAGATGTATTTTATTGTATAAAATTCGCTTTTTCCATTTTTTAAATCTTTTTCTATTTTCTATTTGAATCCCTTTATCAGTCTTGCCCTTAGTTTTTAAGTTCTACTCAGTTTTGCCCTTGGTTCTTAAGTGCTACTCAGTTTTCCCCTCTCTTTGTATCCATCTCTCGCACATGTGCTCATCTTTGCTACTACGCTCTGATTGGTCGAGACAGTTGTCACATGGATCGTGCCTACCAAACATTGATCCTGTGAGATCTAGCACACAGGATAACCCCTATATCTGTCGGGGGCACCCCTCTATCCATGCAAAATAACAAGTATGCCACCGGTACTTTAACTCCATAAACAAATGAACTTGAATATAATTTGAAGGGAACATGTTCGAAGGTGTATAATTTATGTATTATATTTCACTTCATGGAAATGGTAATGATCAGGATTTTCTTAACACAACATTATCACGACCCAAGTGCGATTTCAAAGAGTTCAAAGGTGTATAACTTTTGTATACGCAAGTTTATACATTATATTTCACTCCATGGAAATGGTAATCTCTCAAGATTTTTTTAGCATAGAATTATCACGTGTTAAGTGCGATTTCAAAGAGTTCAAAGGTGTATAATTTTTGTATACGCAAGTTTATGCATTACATTTCACTCCATGGAAATGATAAATGATCAGGATTTTCTTAGCATAACATTATATCGACCCAAGTGCGATTTCAAAGAGTTCAAAGGTGTATATTTTTTGTATATGCAAGTTTATGCATTATATTTCACTACATGGAAATGATAAATGATCGGGATCTTCTTAGCACAACATTATCACGACCTAAGTACGATTTCAAAGAGTTCAAAGGTATATAATTTTTGTATACGCAAGTTTATGCATTATATTTCACTCCATGGAAATGGTAATCTCTCAAGATTTTCTTAGTACAACATTATCACGACCCAAGTGCGATTTCAAAGAGTTCAAAGGTGTATAAATTTTGTATAGGCAAGTTTATGCATTATATTTCACTCCATGGAAATGGTAATCTCTCAAGATTTTTTTAGCACAGAATTATCACGTATTAAGTGCGATTTCAAAGAGTTCAAAGGTGTATAAACTTCGTTTACGCAAGTTTATGCATTATATTTCACTCCATGGAAATGGTAATCTCTCAAGATTTTCTTAGCACAACATTATCACGTATTAAGTGCGATTTCAAAGAGTTCAAAGGTGTATAAACTTCGTATATGCAAGTTTATGCATTACATTCCACTCTACGAAAATGGGGGAGAAAATAATAATCTCTCAAGATTTTCTTAGCACGACATTATCACATATTAAGTGCGATTTCAAAGAGTTCAAAGGTGTATAATTTTTATATACGCAAGTTTATGCATTATATTTTCACTCCATGGAAATGATAAATAATCAGGATTTTATTAGCACAACATTATCATGTCCTAAGTGCGATTTAAAAGAGTTCAAATGTGTATAACTTTCATAAAATTTCTGTATATGCATTACATTTCACTATATGAAAATGAAGCAAAGGCACGGGCGCGCGGGCACGGGGCTGGCTCGGGGTCCCATCTTGCATCACCAACCTGGGTAAGCTGTGGGGCCGGTGCTCACGTGGATAAGCTGTGGGTCTGATGCTAATCTCGATAAGTTGAGAGATGTGACCACTACGGGAATTGACTGAACGTGGCCCCACTTGTCAGCATGTAAAGGGTACACTACGGGACCCGACAGAGCGCGGTCCTACTTGTCAGCACGTAACGGCGAGGGTCCACTACGGGACCGGACTGAACGTGTCCCCACTTGTCAACACGTAACGACAAGGATGACGGACGACGAGTTTCAGACCATGTGAGAGTTTCGTACAAGAAGATGGGCAAAAGTGAGGAAAAACTAAGCGGCAGGGAAAACTGAGTAAAATTAACAAACCGAGGACAGGAAAACAGAAATCCCTATAAAATAATACTAAACAATAATATGTACACCTAAACTGCAAAATGTACCACCACCCTAACCCTAAGTCCGGTCGCCCGCGAGAACCACCACCCTAACCCTAAGTCTGATCGCCCACGAGCACCACCACCCTAACCCTAAGTCCGAGGGCCCGCAAGCACCACCACAGTAACCCTAAGTCTGGGGGCCCGCGAGCACCACCACCGTAACCCTAAGTCCGGTTGCCCGCTAGAACCACCACCCTAACCCTAAGTCCGGTCGCCTGTGAGCACCATCACCCTAACCCTAAGTCCGGGGCCCACGAGCACCACAACCGTAACCCTAAGTCCGAGGGCCCGCGAGCACCACCACCCTAACCCTAAGTCTAGGGGCCCGCGATCACCACCACACTAACCCTAAGTCTGGGGGCCCGCGAGCACCACCACCCTAACCCTAAGTCAGGGGCCCGCGAGCACCACCACCCTAACCCTAAGTCCGAGGGGGGCGCGAGTACCACCACCCTAACCCTAAGTTCAAGGGGCCCGCGAGCACTACCACCCTAACCCTAAGTGCGAGGGGCCCGTGAGCACTACCACCCTAACATATATATTTCTATACACTATATATTAACCATATAGTAATAATAACATATTAGAAAAAAACTTAGAAAAAAATAACATACTATATATTACATTATATATAGTATATATTTTTATTCAATATAGTAATAATAACATACTATATATGACACACTATATAATAACATAATATATATTTTTATACAATATATATTTGTATACACTATATATATAAAATACTAGAAAAAAATACTACCTATAGTGCGGTGGCCCTCTATCTCCCGCGGCCAGGCCGCCCCCTAGTGGCTGGCCAGAGACGAGGCGCGGCGGCGGTTGCTGGCCAGAGACAAGCGTGGCAATAGCGACGCGCAGGCGCTGGCCGGAGACGAGGCACGCAGAGGCCATAGACGAGGCGCAGCGACGGCAACGCGCGGGCTGGCGGCGGCGATGGCGACGCGCGAGCTAGACGGAGACGAGGCGTAGCGGTGGCTGCTGGAGTTGGGGCAGCCAGCGGAGAGGAGAGAGTACCTTATGCGGCCCGGGGCGATGAGCGGCGGCGGCGGCTGGAGGTGGGGCAGCCAGAAAGGAGGATGAAGCGCGGCAGCGGTGGTTGGAGGTAGGGCGGCCGCAGAGGGGGCGTTGCCGGCATCGGAATCGTGCAGCTTGTCAGCGTTGTCGTCATCGAGGGTGCCTCATGTGTGAAGTGTGTATGAATCAGGAATGAGATTGGGGAGGAGCTGCGTGCGAATTTAAGTGGACGGACCTTTAGTCCCGGTGCGTGCTACGAACCGGGACTAAAGGGGGGACTTTAGTTCCGGTTCGTAGCACGCACCGGGACTAAAGGGTTTTTGGCACCACCCAAGGGGCGCGTGCCAACGACACCCCTTTAGTCCCGGTAGGTCCCTTTTTTCAAATTTTTGACCAAAACAAGGGGCGTCTGTTTTCTAAATTTTCAAATTGCATACTATTATATTTTTTAAACATTTGAATTATACAGTTTTTGCATACTTATGAATTTGAGAAAATTATCAACATGAAAAGTTCTTGAATTTGAATAAGTAATCCAAATCTATTTATGTTTTATATAATTATTCTAACTAGTCAAACTACTAACCATTTTGCTATTTTCAATTTAAAAATATATTAACAATTATATTTTGCATATTTTTTAATCTCACTAAACTTTCAACATAAAAAATGCTTGAATTTGAATAAGTAATCCAAATCTATCTTCTGTTTTATAAAATAATTATTCTAACTAGACAAACTATTAACCATTTTGCCATTTTCAATTTAAAAATGCATTAACTATTATATTTTGCATATTTTCGAATCTCACTAAACTTTCAACATAAAAAATGCTTGAATTTGAATAAGTAATCCAAATCTATTTTCTGTTTTATAAAATAATTATTCTAACTAGTCAAACAATTAACCATTTTGCCATTTTCAATTTCAAAATGCATTAACTATTATATTTTGCATATTTTTGAATCTCACTAAATTTTCAACATAAAAATGCTTCCCGCCTTTTTCCTCTATATCTAGGCCGGCCGCCATGGCCATCTACACATCCACATTTTCCCCTCTTACAATAATGGACACCGTATACTGGGCCATTCTGACCCTTGAGGAGACCGAGGCACTGTGGGCCTCCAGCTACCCATGTCCGCCAGGCTACCGACTTCCACGCCGACTAGATGCTGAGCGCTGGAGGAGTTCCTGTCCCTCCTGTGCCTCAAGGTTCCGCCCGCCAGGCGGCCATAACGAACCACTTCTACCTCGAGCTCACACTAGAGCAGCGGATGGATCCCCATTGGGATCCCGACAACTACGACACCTAGAATGCCTTCTTCGCTAACTCGCAGGAAAGGGAGCTTACTAGGTACGAGGGTGACGGCCAACCCCCGGTGAACCACAACAAAGCCGGTCGCTGCTTGTGGTGGGAAAACCGAATATCGTCGGTGTGATGCGCTACATCACCTAGGGAGATCATCCTCGCCTGCGGTGGCCGCACTTTGACCCTCCACAGAGCCACAAGAAGGGTGACGGTGGTGGGCATAGCAGCGTCGTCATCTAGGATCCCCCTCCCCCGCGCATCGTGAATCCGAGGACGGTGTGGCAGGTGCCCCCGGAATATGCCCTGGCTGGTCTTAGGATCTAGCCGCGTGCGCCTAGCGATGACGATGACGACGATGACGAAGATGAAGACGACCCTAAAGCTTTGTACTATAGGGCTAAATATGAGTATGACTAATGGGGGGCTTTTAGTCTCGATTCCATAGTCCCATTTTTTCATAACAATAAATGTCTTGAGTGTTAGTCCCGGTTGGTCTCTCTACAACTTTCCTGAACTATGAAGATGTTGTTCTATTCTTGGGCCGAGGAGCTAACTAATTTCATATTAGGGAGTGCCTCTATGGCCAGCTAAAGGGAGATGCCTGAGGACTGGATCCTCCGGCATCTCCCTGAAGCTGGTCATAGTGTTGTCCCAGCTCTCGCACACCATCAATACGCCAGGGACCTAACTAATTTCACATATTAGGTAGTGCCTCTATGGCCAGTTTGTTGGAGATGCCAGAGGACTAGATCCTTAGGCATCTCCCTTAAACTGGTCGTAGTGGTGTCCATGCTTCCTCAAGATGGTCGCGGTGGATCCTTAGTGTTTGAAGATGATAACTTCACAAGGATGCCACCCTATTTATAGTATCGCCACCCATGTTTAGTCCCAGTTGGTGTTTCTCGGTAGGAAACACCAACTGGGGCTAAACATATTTCCCGCCATGTTTTCCTGCCATGTTTTCCCGCCACGTTTTCTCGCCATGTTTTCCCGCCATTTCCCTCTATATATAGGTCGGCGACTGTCATGACCACCACACATCCACACATTCCCTGCCACACATCCACACATTTCCTGCCGCCTACTTTAGGATGCCCCCGCGTGTTCATCCACGACTCGGCGGCAATGACGGCGGAGTACTGGGCTCCATCGGGCATGTCTGAGACTGGGCTCCGCCGGGCTGGCATGGGAGGTGCTACCTTCTGGTACGCGTAGCTTGGTGAGGAATCCGGGTCCCGTCGTCGACCCAGAGCTTCTTTGGTGGCGGTCGCATGGTCCAGGAACGGTGCAGAGGGAGCCGGCCCCTGAGGAGGTGGTATGGGGGTGTGTCAGGGAGGAGGACGAGCACATCCGCTGCTATATGTATGTGTTGGAGGTCAAGTTTTCCAATACCTGGCAACTTCTTCAGGGACCTCACCCGAGCTATGCTCCTGTGATGGTTCCTTCTCTTTGGGTGACCACCTCTTGTGGCTCAGAACCCGGTCGTCGACGTCTAGTTTGATTCAACAAGATGTATTACATGAAAGGGGGGCCTTTATGTCTCAAATAAAAGGTTTGATACATTACATAGATTTATTTCTCAAATAAAAGGTTTAATATATTATTACACATCACAAACATCTAGTGTTGTGGTTTTCTTCTGCACCGTATCCATGGAGAATCTTCATCATTTAACAGGATGCTTGGGTCAGTTTTCACTTTGAATGGCAGAATTTCATGAAACTTATTGTAATATTCTAACATGTCTGTCTTGTCATCCACTCCCACGATGTTTCTTTTCCCTGAAAGAACTATGTGGCACTTTGGCTCATCGTATTCTGTATTATTTTGCTTATCTTTCCTTTTTCTCGGTTTGGTAGACATGTCCTTCACATAGAAAACTAGAGCCACATCGGTGGCTAGGACGAATGGTTCATCCATGTATGCAAGATTTTTGAGATCCACTGTTGTCATGTCGTAGTTTTGGTCTACATGTATGAAGGGAATATGCCCGAGAGGCAATAATAAAGTGGTTATTATCTTATTCCTTGTTTATGATAAATGTTTATTTTGCATGCTATAATTGTATTGATTGGGAACATCAATACATGTGTGTTTAATAAACAAAATACAAAGTTCCTAGTAATGCCTCTCATATAAACTAGCTCATTGATTAACAAGATGATCAAGGTTTCCTGATCATGGACATTGGATGTTGTTAATAACGAGGTCACAACATTGGTGGAATGATATGATGAACATTCATCCGAAGTATAGCATTACGATCAGAGTCATTATGTTTATATTGCTATAACATCATACGAAGTAATCTTAGTCCTTAGACCATGAGATCATGTTAATTGCTAACACTAGAAGAGCATATTGATAACATCAAACATCACACCGTAACAGGGTGACTATAAAGGTCAGTTCAGTGCTACGAAGGTGTTATGTTGAGGCTCATATATCAAGAGTGGGATTTGTCCATCCCGATGACGGATAGATATACTCTGGGCCCTCTCGGTGATATCACATTGAAATAGCTTGCAAGCAAGTGATGTGATCACTAGAATGTTATATCACGGGAACAAGAAAAGAGTGCATGTCAGTAACGAGATCAAACTAGGTATTTGGATACCGATGATCAAATCTCGGACATGTAATATATCACGAGACAAAGGGATTTAGTTACGATGTTAAAGGTTCACACGATCACAAGAGTCATCGTTGAATGTGTGGGAGTCAGTACGGATCTCCAGGTCCCATTGCTGATTATTGATCGGAGAGGGGTCTCGATCATGTCTGCATTATTCGTGAACCGTAGGGTGACACACTTAAGGGTACCGACACCATTTGGAGCAAATATGTTTCAGATAAAGATTTAAGAAAGCACTGGAATCATTTCGATGGAAACCGAAATTGTTTCGGGTGAAATTGCAGAAACTGGTTCTGCATGTGATATTGAAATGTTGTAGGGGGTTTTATGTGAATGTTTGTTAATTAATGTAATTGACAAAATTCTGAATAAAATAAATAAAATAGTTTTATTTAATGAGAGCTTGTATTAAATTTGGTGGAAATTTAATGCATGTGTGAGTGGAATTTTGAGTGGAGGATTTTTATGGGAGTGGGAGCTCCACCCACATGAATGTGGAAGAGGTGGGGGCACCACCATGGCTGCCACGCCATGGCCCTTGGGTGCCCCCCTCTCCCCTATAAAAGGCCCCCCTCTCCTCCTCACAAACCACACCTCCTCGTGAAGGATCTCTCTCCCCCTCTAGTTATTCCCCATGGTCTCGGATTAGCGAGATACATGTTCCCGTTGGCTTTATCTAGAAAGGAGTTTCTGCTTCCGCTGCTTTGTTGGAGCGAGGGACGGAGGTTATCGGGGTATCGGACATGTGTGTGATCACGGATGCACCGCTACTTTGTGGTGCTGGACTTGGTGGTGCTGGACTTGCTGGAACTGGATCTGATGGAGGTGCTGGAGCCGGACCTGCTGGACTTCATCACGATCTTGAGATCGGCAAGTGTACGACTACATCATCCACGAGTTCCATCTCGTTAACAAAGCTTTGTTGTCTTTGAGGGTAAGTTCTCTATGGATGAATATCCACCTGTTGCTTGTATCTAATAGATAGATCTTGGCGATAGTTCCCATTTTTTGTTTTCTATGCTGTGAACCCAACAATGTACCCTTCCTCCTGTCAGCTTGACCCATTTGCACTGAAACAAAGGGACCTTAAAAGTAGGTCCATAGTCAAGTTCCCATATCTCCTATATGTACCCATAATATGTGTCCTTCTGCCTATTGTCATCTATTGCATCAAAGCGGACACCACTGTTTTGGTTGGTGCTCTTTTTATCTTGGGTGATCGTGTAAAATGTATTCCCATTTATCTCGTACCCTTCAAAAGTATGTATAGTCGAAGATGGTAACCTGGCCAACGAGTACAACTGATCTCCAACAGTGGTGTTATTCATGAGATGTGTCTGCAACCAGCTGCGGAAATTCTTCTCATGTTCCCCTTTAATCAAGGAGTCGGGCTTCCCCGGGTTTTCGGAGTAGAATATTCTTGTGTTTCTCGATATATGGAGCCACCACGGTGGAATTGTGTAGAACTGTGTAGTGTGCTTTTGTGAAAGAATGCCCGTCCCTACATACCATGCATTTCCTTCCTAGTGTGCCTTTTCCAGTCATCCTCCCCTCATACCGAGATTTAGGAACACCAATCAGCTTAAGGTCAGGAAGAAAGTCAACACAAAACTCAATGACCTCCTCTCTTCCATATCCCTTGGAGATGCTTCCTTCTGGCCTACTAGCACGGTTATGAACATATTTCTTTAAGACTCTCATGAACCTCTCAAAGGGAACATATTGTGTAGAAACACAGGACCGAGAATTCTAATCTCTTTGACTAGGTGAACTAGGAGGTGCGTCATAATATTGAAGAAGGATAGTGAGAACAACAATTTGAAGCTGACTAGACAGTGGACCACATCAAATTGTAACCCTGATAGACTTTCTTAATCGATTACCTTCTAAGAAATTGCACTGAGGAATGCACATACCTTCACAATGGCTAGTCGAACATTTTCTGGTAGAATTCCCCTCAATGCAACCGGAAGCAATTGCGTCATAAGCACGTGACAGTCATGAGAATTTAGGTTTTGAAATTTTTCTCTTTCATATTTACTATTCCCTTTATATATGACGAGAAACCAGACGAGACCTTGATACTGAAAAGGACTTCAAAAAAGATTTCCTTCTCTTCTTTGGGAAGAGCATAGCTGGCAAGCCCTTGAAACTGCCCTGGATGCTTGTTGTCTCGTCCTTTATTATGTTGCTAGTCCTCCGTTCTGCCTGGGTATCTTTTGACTTCCCATAGAAGCCTAGGAAGCCTAGAATATTCATGCAAAGATTCTTCGGTAGGTGCATCACATCGATTGACCTCATGCACTTTCCAATAGGGTAGCTCCCAAAATATAGATTTCTTCTTCCACATGGGTGTGTGTCCATCGGCGTCTTTCGGAACAGGTTATCCTCCAGGACCCTTTCCAAAGATTACATCTAAATCCTTGACCATACCAAATACATTAGCACCAGTACGGGGGACATGCTTCGTCCGGGTTTCTGCCTTACCATTGAAATGCTTGCCTTTCTTCCTTAAGGGATGACTGGGCTTAAGAAAACGACTGTTGTACGAGTACACATTCTTCCTACATTTATCCAGATATATACTTTTAGTCTCATCTAAACAGTGCGTGCATACATTGTATCCTTTGTTCGTCTGTCCTGGAATGTTACTAAGAGTAGGACAATCATTGATGGTTACGAACAACAACACTTGTAGGTCAAATTCCTGCTATTTTGTGCTCATCCCACACACGTACACCTGGTTTGGCCCACAACTGTAAAAGTTCATCAACTAATGGCCTTAGGTATACATCAATGTCATTGCCAGGTTGCTTCGGGCCTTGGATGAGAACTGGCATCATAATGAACTTCCACTCCATGCACAGCCAAGGAGGAAGGTTGTAGATACATAGAGTCACGGGCCAGGTGTTGTGACTGCTGTTCTGCTCCCTAAAAGGATTCATGCCATCGGTACTTAGACCAAACCATAAGTTCCTTGCATCACCAGTAAAGTCCGGGAAGTCTCTCTCGATTTTTCTCCACTTCCGACCATCACCAGGGTGCCTCAATGACCCCTCTTTCTTACGGTCTTCCATGTGCCATCGCGACAACTTGGCATGCTCTTTGTTTCTGAACAAACGTTTCAACCGTGGTATTATAGGAGCATACTACATCATCTTGGCAGGAACCCTCTCATGGGTGGCTCGCCCTCAACATCACCAGGGTCATCTTTTCTGATCTTATACCGCAATGCAGTGCATACCGGGCATTTATCCATATTATCGTACTTCTCACCGCGGTAGAGGATGCAGTCATTAGGGCATGCATGTATCTTCTGCACGTCTAATCCTAAAGGGCAGACAAGCTTCTTTGCTTCATATGTACTGGAGGGCAATTCATTATTTCTTGGAATCAGCTTATTCATTATTACCAACAACTTTTCAAATCCCGAGTCAGTCACACCAGTCTCTACCTTCCACTTCAACAATTCCAGTGTGCTACCCAGCTTCTTCTGGAAATCTTCACAAGTTGGGTACAACAATTTGTTGTGGTCCTGTAACATCTGCTCGAACGGCAACCTCTGCTTTTCTGTGTCACAGTCTCGCTTTGCATCAGAAATGACCTGACCAAGATCATCAACAAGTCATCTGGTTCCCGTTCTTCATCCCCTTCTTCTTCATTGTCTTCCATTGTGGTATCAGCGTATTCAGGGAACATAAATCAGTAGTTGTCATTATCATTCTCTTCTTCATCGCCGTCTTCCATCATAACCCCTCTTTCTCCGTGCTTGGTCCAAACATTATAGCCGGACATGAAACCGGACTGAAGCAGGTGGCTCTGAATGACTCTTGAGGAAGTGTGAGCCTGCTCATTCTGACATTCAACACATGGACAACACGTAAAACCATCCTGCAGCTTGTTCGCCTCGGCCACAAGGCGAAAAGAAGGCATGCCTTCTCTGTAAGCGTCAGAGCATCGGTCACCATACATCCATGGATGGCTCATCTGCATCATACAACCATATATATCAGACGGTGCTCAAATTAGTACCGTGCAGTTTAAACGAGAAAATAGTTGCTAACCGTTTAGGACACTTAGAAACAAAGAGGAGAAACCTTAAGTGTGGCTTGGGCACCTCATATCATGTTTGTCTTGTGTGAACTCAAGTGGCATCGCTCTCACAGGCATTTCATCGAGCACCTCTAGTGCATAAGAGAAAAAAACCTAGCACAAACTTTGCCACACCTTCCCCCATGAAAAAATAGAGGAGAGCATGTGCCATATATATAGGGCCAGCCCATTGGTCCCGGTTTGATATACAAACCGATAGTAATGGTCAGGGCCACGCAGCAGGCACCCGACCCTTTAGTCCCGGTTTGTATCTCAAACCAGGCCTAAAGGTCTCTTACGGGCCAGGATAAGTGATTTCGGGGGATTCTGGCCATCCGGTTAGGCCCATTAGTCCCGGCCCCATCCACGGCCAGGACTAATGGCCTGAACCAAAGGCCCTTTTTCTACTAGTGATAGTATCCAGGACTTACGAATGTAGGTACATCACCATTAAAGATTAAGGTTTGGTCATCATCGATATCTTAACGAGTAATATGTGTTGTGTTTCATCATGTAAAAAATGATGTGTTGTGTTTCATGTTTTGTTTTGTATTGTTTTGACATGGTGGCGAGTGATTTCGCATGAAAAAAACCTCAGTCCCGTCTGTCTTGTCCCGTGCGGGAAACCGGGTGGGATAATCTGCTACCCCTCCCCTAGCCCATGTCCCCTCGTCCTTGTTCCCTAAAATCACCGTCAACCGTTGTTGGGTGAATCCCGTGTAATGCCGCCGACAACGACCTTCTCTTACTCGGTGGCTGTTGATACATTGCAAATGTATCTATAATTTTTGATGTTCCATGCTTGGTTTTATCCACTTTCTTGTGTTTTGCTCCAACTTTGGAGTACTTTTATTATGATTTCTTGGACTAACCTATTAACAAGAGCCACAGGCTACTGCTTTTCTGCTGTTTTGGTTCCGGAAAGTCGAAATGAATATTCTCGAATTGACGGGACAAAAGCCAAAGTGCCTATTTTTAGAAGGATCAAGTGCGAATACGAGACGGAGAGGAGCAGATCGGCCACACCACCTGGCCAGGCAGGCTTGGCCCAAGGCCAGGTGGTCTGGCCGACCCTAGCACCCCCTCGGCCTCTCCTTCCGCCTATAAGTTGTCCTTGGGACGTAAACCCTAGGTACCCGATCAAAAATCCATGAAAGAGTCTATAGCCGTCGTCGTCTCTGTCCCTAGATCGGGGGGGTCTGAAGCTCTTCCTGGCACCCTGCCAGAGAGGGGAATTCACCCTGGAGGCCTTCTTCATCACCATGCAAGCCTCCGGTGTGATGCGTGAGTAGTTCATCCTTGGACTACGGATCCATGTAGTAGCTAGATGGCTGGTTTCTCCTCCTTTGTGCTTTCATGTTTAGATCTTGTGAGCTCCGTTCATGAGCAAGATCATCTATTTGTAATCCATACATGTTGTGTTTGCGGGGATCCAATGGATATTGAGATGCTATTTCAGATTGATTATTGATTCTATCATGTCTTTGTTATTTGAGATCTTGCATGCTTTCCGTTGTTAGCAGCTATCTTGGCCAAGTAGATGCTAGCAACTCCAAGAGTTAGTATTTATGCTCGATAGTGGGTTCATGCCTCCGTAACTGGGAAGTGATGAAATCTCTAAGGTACTAGATGTGCTGTTGCTACTACGGAGAAAACAACGATCTTTTGTTCATAGAACAATCGTATTGTTTACTTTACACGCAGTTCGTAAAGCAATAATATGTTGCTTGCAACTTAATGCTGGAGGGGGTTCGGATGATAACCTGAAGGTGGATTATTAGTCATAGATGTAGTTGGATGGCGGTCTATGTATTATATTGTAATGCCCAATCAAGTCTCAAAGGAGTCAAGATTATTAGTATATGCATGTATTGCTTTCTCGGTGTTTGTCAATTGCCCCGCTGTAATTTGTTCACCCAGCATGTTATCTATCTAAGGAGAGCCACCTCTAGTGAACTATGGATCCCGGTCCTTGTCTTTACATACAATCTCCAATCTTTTACTGCTTTGTGTTTACTTTCTGCAAACTTTTACTTCTTTCCATTCGATACGTTTAATCCTTTGTTTTCCGCAAAACACGGTGAGATTGACAACCTCATCGCAAGTTGGGGACAAAGTTCTGTGGTTGTGTTGTGCAGGTCTCCATGTTGCTACTAGCACCGGTAGTGCGCCCTGCCAAAGCTCAGCTAGTAACACCTTTGAGGTGTTTCCTTGCTCCTATTGGTTTGATTAAACCTTGGTTTCATAACTGAGGGAAACTTGCTGCTGTGCTCATCATACCTTCCTCTTGGGGTTCCCAACGAGCTCTACATCAACACCACCATCAAGCATTTTTTTAGGCGCCATACACAGAGCCATCAAGCATTTTTCTCAAGGCGCTTCTTGAGTCAAGGACATCTTCACAAGGGGAGTCCCTCATAACCAATCTCTTTACTTTGTTGTTTTTGTTTTGCTTAGTTTTCTTTTTTCCTTTGTTTGCTTGTTTTGTTCTTCAAAAACACAAAAAAAAATAGTTTTACTTGTTTTCTTTCTTATTTGAAAATCCAAAAAAATGACTACTCTTGAAAACGCTAAGTTGTCTGACTTCACTAGCACCAACAACAATGATTTTATGAGCACTCCCATTTGCTCCACCTATGGCTGAAAGTACTTTCTTTGAGATAAAACCTGCTTTGCTCAATCTTGGTATGAGAGAACAATTTTCTGGTATTGGTAATGAAGATGCTGCTTCCCATCTAAATAACTTTGTTGAACTTTGTGAGATGCAAAAGCATAAGGATATAGATGGTGATATTATTAAACTGAAATTGTTTCCTTTCTCCTTGAGAGGAAAAGCTAAAGAATGGTTGAATTCCTTAACTAGGAATAGTATTGATTCTTGGACTAAGTGCAAAGATGCTTTTATTGGAAAATACTATCCTCCTGCTAAGATTATATCCATGAGAAGTGAAATAATGAACTTTAAACAACTTGATAATGAGCATGTTGCTCAAGCTTGGGAAAGAATGAAATCTTTGGTTAAGAATTGTCCCACTCATGGACTGATTGCTTGGATGATCATCCAAACTTTTTATGCATGATTGAACTATTCTTCAAGGAACCTATTGGATTCAGCTGCTAGAGGTACCTTTATGACCATCACTTTGGGTGCTGCAACGAAACTTTTAGACAATATGATGGTTAATTATTCTGAATGGCATACTAAGAGAGCTCCACAAGGTAAGAAGGTAAATTCTGTTGAGGAAACCTCCTCCTTGAGTGATAAGATTGATATAATTATGTCTATGCTTGTTAATGGGAAAGCCCATATTGATCCAAACAATGTTCATTTAGCCTCTTTGGTTGCTCAAGAAGAGCAAGTGGATGTGAACTTCATAAGAAATAACAACTTTGGCAACAATGCTTATGGTAATAATGCTAATAGGAACAATTTTGGTAACAACAATTATAAGCCTTATCCTCCTAATACTACTTATGGCTATAATGGTAAATCTGAATTACCTAGTGAAGGAAGAATTTTAGAAGTTGAAGGAGCCACTAAAAACTTCATGCAAATGCAATATGAGCAAAATAAGCTATTTACTAAAACTATGGAGGAACAATCTATCATTTTGAAGAACATTAGCCATCAACTTGAGAGTCTAAATAGGGAAATTCCTAGTTTACAATTAAAACTCTCTAATGCTGAAATAAATATATCATCTCTATCTGAAGCTCAATCTTCATTGATTAATAAAATGGCTGCTAAACCTGAAACTAATGAGAATCCCTTTGCAGCTACTAATGCCATACAAGTAAGAATTGATGAAAATGTTAGACTATTAGCTGAATTACATGCTAAGTGGGAAAGAGAAGATGAAATTGCTAGAAACATTAGTGTTTCTACTATTACCACCACTAGTGTTGAGGCTAGTAATAGTTCTACTACTTTAGATGATAAAGTTGATTTTGATATTGATGGTTACAATATCTCTAAAGTTATTAAGTTCCTACAAAATCTTGCTAAAAGTCCTAATGCTAGTGCTATGAATATGGCTTTTACAAAACACATTACTGATGCTCTCATAAAGATTAAAGAAGAAAAGATGAAACATAAAGCTTCTATTCCTATAAAGCAAGAAGATGGTTGGGAACCCATCATTAATATGAAAGTGAATGACTTTGATTTCAAAGCTTTGTGTGATCTTGATAGTAGTGTTTCTATTATGCCTAGAAGGATTTATGATATGCTTGATTTGCCTCCTCTTGAAGATTGTTATTTGAATGTCCCACTTGATGCTAATGCTAAAAAGAAACTCATGGGGAGTCTTAATGATGTTCTTATTATGGTTAATGATTCCTATGTCCCCGTTGATTTCTATGTTTTGGATGTTGAATACAATGCTTCTTGTCCTATTACTTTGGGAAGACCTTTTCTTAGAACTGTTGGTGCCATCATTGATATGAAAGAAGGCACCATTAAATATCACTCCCACTCAAGAAAGGTATAGAACACCGCCCTAAAAAGAGAGAAAATATTTCTTTTGCTTCTCCTATGAAAACAAAATTTGGTCTTAATGCTTATTCATTTGAGAACACTTGATTCTTTCTTTGCTTCTTATGCCTAACTTAAAGGCGTTAAAGAAAAGTTCTTGTTGGGAGATAACCCAAGAGTTTTAGATGAGTCTTGGAAGTTATTACCTCTGTAATAACCTCTCCTTATCCTTTAGTTGCTTTTTGTGCCAAGAGTAACCTCTAATGAGAGTGAAGTAATGATTGGGAAAGTTGCTGTCCTGAAACAGATTTCTGTGCTTCACCGTAAAAATTCCTGAGAGAGCTCTGTACGTCGGATTGAGCTGTAATGTTTTGTGCTTCTGCCCCTGGTTGTTATCTAACTTTATTTAGTTCAACACTTTTTGATTTGACCAACATAAGGTCTTCGAAAAAATTCGTCTTTACCTGCTGGTCTGTTTTGACAGATTTCTGCCATTTTCTGCATTTGCTTCTTGTTAGTTCCTTCTTGAGTTCCTTTGGGGAATTGAGCTTTTTGAGGAAAGTGCTACAGTAGATAGTGTTCTAATGTAAGTTTATTTGGTTTTAGAACTGAACCTTGAGACTTATTTATCTTAAGTGCACTAATGTTGCTAATGAGATTGTGTGAAGTTTTGTATAAAGGAAAAAATTTAGGTGTATGGAAGGAATGAGTAATGATATGAAGGATGCACTAAAGCTCAAGATTGGGGATGCCACGCGTGTCACCCCAAGAAATATCCAAGAAGTACAAGCGTCAAAGCTTGGGGATGCCCAAGGCATCCCCTTCTTCATCAATAAAAATTCCAGGTTTCTTCCAAACGCTTCATTTTTATTGTTTCATGCACAGTTGTGTTGTTATTGGAGCGTCTTCTTTTTTGTTTTCGTTTTGGTTTTTAGTTTGCTTGGTTTGCTTAGTTTTCTGAATAAATTGGTTGGACTCCCTCTTTCATACATTGGTTTGCAAATAGTTTGGTTTGGTTTGGAAAAGAGTAGGAAAGTTCATGCTTATGTGGTAAAAATAGCTTGTTTTGACTGTGGCCTATGCTTTGTCATGCCATGCTTGATATTGTTTTGGCTTTATGCTTAGTATTCTTTGCTGTAGCATGACTTGTTATAAACAATTGAGATTGCTTAATGTGCCTTGGATGAATCATGCGTTGTTTTAGCATATTAAAGCATAGTATAGTGGTATTCTCCTTTGATGATTTATTTGGGTTGACTTGGCACATGCTCACACCATGTTATGACTATCTCAAGTCACCATAGCCTTTATGATCCTTTAGTTTTTAACTTGTAGTATCACTTTATGCTTTGATCAATGATGTTTTGTCGCTCTGCATGATTATGGCCATTATTGCTCTCTTAGTTTGTCGCCCGCCTTTTGCTAGCCTCCACCACCAAGTATGAGTTCCACTCATGCATCCAACTCCCTAAACCAAGTTATTCCAAAGAGTCCACCATACCTACCTACTAGCTTATGCTATTCCAAGTATATTCATGCTTTTGTTTACCTTCCACCTGTTATGAGAAAACTAGTGATTAAAGCTCTCACGAACTAGATGGCACACTTTACTTTATTGCCTCTAATAAACTTGAACCATTGGGTCCTTCTTTGTTGCGTATATGCTTGCGCTTTATAAGTTGAAATTAGCAGAACCATGTTTCATGGGGAACGCTTTCAACATTGCACTTGTACTTTGTACCCCGTTGATATTATGTTCTTTTGCTTACAGATCCCGGCGGTGTGAAATAAAAGTGGAACTTGTAAGATCATGGAGTTTGTATGTGTGTTAGAGAAACGCCTGGGCCGCTAGCCTAATCCATGCCTAATCATGGTGGAAACTTGCAGCATCACCATAATGAACACTCTATGAAGCATCCTCAATAAAAACCTATGCAAATAGCAAATAAAAAGATCGCTGAGATGCTCATTGTCTGCTTGCCTTGTCATTTTGATTATGGGAAAGCTCCCGTATCATGTGCAAGGGGTACCCCGTTGGCGGTTCTTAATGATACACATATACTTACAATGACAAGAGCTTACTCGTGACTGAAGTTGAGCAGCATGAGGATCGGTCTTCGCAAGTAAGGGGCATGAGATTTCGGTTTATAACTTGTCAAGCATATCCTCTTAGTTGTGTCACTTTAACCTTAATCGCCTTAAAGATGCTTATGATAGGGGCAATGAGAGCTGAAAGCTACAAGTACCATAATTTTTGGAAGCTCTTTATGAGACTTGAATCCCTACTTCCTTTTACAAAAGGCTTTTCTTCCACCATTATATTGAGTCTCCACCTTCTATCTTTATGCACCTACTTTGAGAGCATAGTGGCCATTCTTAGTTCTATGTGCATTGTCCCAAGACTAGTTGATTGATGCATAACTTGTTATTGCTTGTTTGAAAGTATTGTATCTAGTCACTCGTATGAACTTTGAAGGTGTCCTATGCATTTATATTTGCTACTCTATTGAGGGACAAGCTAAATACTTCGATGCTATGTTTTCTTTATGTGAAACAAACAAACGTCTTGCAAAGCATTGTTATTCATGAATCTTTTGTTTGTGCCTTTTCAGGTTGCATCATAGTTTATTTGCTTATTGCTAGAACTTTGTCTTTCATGTTATGATTGAAGTACTATGATCCCAGCTTTGAATGTTTTGCAAACACTTTGATCAAGTCTTTGATGGTGCATGTCACCTCAAAAATTATTTCTTTTTATCACTTACCTACTCGAGGACGAGCAGGAGTTAAGCTTGGGGATGTTGATACATTGCAAATGTATCTATAATTTTTGATGTTCCATGCTTGGTTTTATCCACTTTCTTGTGTTTTGTTCCAACTTTGGAGTACTTTTATTATGATTTCTTGGACTAACCTATTAACAAGAGCCACAGATGCTTTTCTGCTGTTTTGGTTCCAGAAAGTCGGAAAATGAATATTCTCGAAATTGAACGGACAAAGCCAAAGTGCCTATTTTTCGGAAGGGATCAAGTGCCGTATCACGAGACGGAGAGGGCCAGGGGCGGCCACACCACTCCGTGGCCAGGCTGGCTTGGCTCAAGGCCAGGTGGTCTGGCCGACCCCAGACCTCGGCCTCTCCTTCCGCCTATAAGTTACCCTCGACGTAAACCCTAGGTACCCGATCAAAAATCCACGAAGAGTCTCAGAGTCATTGCCGTCTACGTCCCTAGATCGGGGATCTCAAGCTCTTCCCAAAGACTCACGGATAGGGAATTCACCCTGGAGGCCTTCTTCATCACCATGCAAGCCTCTGGTGTGATGTGTGAGTAGTTCATCCTTGGACTACGGATCCATGTAGTAGCTAGATGGTTGGTTTCTCCTCCTTTGTGCTTTCATGTTTAGATCTTGTGAGCTCCGTTCATGATCAAGATCATCTATTTGTAATCCATACATGTTGTGTTTGAGGGGATCCGATGGATATTGAGATGCTATTTCAGATTTATTATTGATTCTATCATGTCTTTGTTATTTGAGATATTGCATGCTTTCCGTTGTTAGCAGCTATCTTGGCTAAGTAGATGCTAGCAACTCCAAGAGTTAGTATTTATGCTCGATAGTGGGTTCATGCCTCTGGTAATCTGGGGAAGTGATAGAAATCTCTAAGGTACTAGATGTGTTGTTGCTACTAGGGAGAAAACATCGATCTTTTGTTCATAGAACAATCGTATTGTTTACTTTACACGCAGTTCGTAAAGCAATAATCTGTTGCTTGCAACTTAATACTGGAGGGGGTTCGGATGATAACCTGAAGGTGGATTATTAGTCATAGATGTAGTTGGATGGCGGTCTATGTTTTATGTTGTAATGCCCAATCAAGTCTCAAAGGAGTCAAGATGATTAGTATATGCATGTATTGCTTTCTCGGTGTTTGTCAATTGCCCCGTTGTAGTTTGTTCACCCAGCATGTTATCTATCTAAGGAGAGCCACCTCTAGTGAAATATGGATCCCGGTCCTTGTCTTTACATACAATCTTCAATCTTTTACTTCTTTGTGTTTACTTTCTGCAAACTTTTACTTCTTTCCATTCGATACGTTTAATCCTTTGTTTTCCGCAAAACATGGTGAGATTGACAACCTCATCGCAAGTTGGGGACAAAGTTCTGTGGTTGTGTTGTGCAGGTCTCCATGTTGCTACTAGCACCGGTAGTGCGCCCTGCCAAAGCTCAGCTAGTAACACCTTTGAGGTGTTTCCTTGCTCCTACTGGTTCGATTAAACCTTGGTTTCATAACTGAGGGAAACTTGCTACTGTGCTCATCATACCTTCCTCTTGGGGTTCCCAATGAGATCTACATCAACACCGCCATCAAGTATTTTTTTGGGCGCCATACACAAAGCCATCAGCTGTGTAGGGCGGCTGGTAGTGATGCACCTTCCAGCTTCATCGTCCTCGGCGGGCATATGTGACTATCTGCGGTGCCGACGTTCGGGGGTGGCGTGGTGAAGGACGGCTCAGGTTGGAGCTACATAGTGTTGAGGATATGCATAATGGGCTAACCATAGCATGGCCTTACTCCAGCTAATTAACCCTGGTGGCCACAAATGGTGGCAAGGCCTATGGTCTATTGGGATGTCAAGTTAGAGGAATTCAGAAGGGAGGCCCGAACCGGATCCAGGAAGGCTACATCTGCCGACTTAGGCAAAGCCAGATCCTTGGAGTGCACGACATGTAGAACTATCTTGTATTAGTGTAGAACTCTGTAACCTATATGACTAGGACTTATCACTATAATCCTAGGTTATGGCGCATTTATAAGCCATACCTATGAGAGCCTAAGGGCACAAGATAATCCATGTATCCTTTGGCATATTGTTCTTATAGTAATTTATAGCAGGAATAGGATCTCACCATCATTGTTAGACTTGAACCTAGGTAATCTTTGTGTCACCCTTCTCGGACACTCACCGCCTCACACCCCCGGTACTATAAACTCACTGTTACGACCCACTCATGGCGTACTCATCGACAATACAACGATAGTTGGAGCCCACCGTTGGGCAATAAGTGCGTGGAGCACGGACCCGAGAGGGATTCGCGTTCGTAGACATTCTTTGCCATCGATTGTGTCCTCTACTCTGACAATGTTCTGATTGTCCCCAACGATCACCTCTTGGACTCTAGAAAAAGGGAGAATGTCACCTGCCATGCCATCGTCCCCTTTGGTGGTATTCACATCTTGCCGTGTGAATCAAAAATCATGGAGCAGTTCGTGCGATAATACATCTCCTCATGACTTTCCAACTCTTGTTGTGGGGATCGAATCTCGTCTTCATCAACCTTGGTATCGACAAATTTCTGCTAGCTTGATCTTCGAGAGTATGACACATTGCCTCCCCTTCCTGCATAATTGTTCTTGGTTATGCGCTAGAAATTTTTTGTTTCGCGTAGCACGTACCCCAACATTATCCCTCAACAATCTAAATATGGTAGCTTTGAGATCTTCTTAAGTTAATTTTCTGTCATGATCTTGGAGGTCACATGTGGGAAAGGGGTGGTGTCCTAATTGATGTTGGATGTCCTTGGTGCCCCTTTTTAAACATGCTGGAGAAGTAGTTATGGATGATTCATTTTTTCTCATCGTAGTTGGTCACCCATCCATTGTTGTGCTTTAACAAGTGGTGAAGTTCTTATGTCTTCTTGAGTTGATAAGAATAAATGCTTTGTATTTGTGCTTCTCTCTTTTAGGTTGGTAATTGTCGAAGCTTGACTGTTCCTTGCATGTTTTTCCATCATATATCCAATGAATTTCCTTTTTAGGAGTTGTCGTGAGCCTTTATACGTCCATTTTGCATCACTATTCTATATCATAATTTACTGTTATTCATTGATATATTTCATATTAAGAGATGATACTTATGTTATTTCATCTGTTTTTGCATGGTTGATGACTTTTGGAGCATGGACCGCTGCAGTCAGGATTCTGATGGAAAAGGTGCTGTTTGGAGGCAAAATTCGTGAAGATCAGAAAATCCAGGAAAATACATGGAAAATTCTATTTTTCCAGAAGACGAAGATTGCCAGAAGGGGAAGTGGAGATGGGCCACAGGGGGCCCACACCACCCCCTGGCGCGGGCCACCCCTGGCCGCGCCACCAGGTGGTGTGGCCACCCTGGCCCACTCCAGGCTCTCCCCTCTGGCGTATATTATCCTCCCGAAACCCTAAGACTCGGGGAGCGACCACAGAAAGATTCTGTTGCCTCTACAAGGCAGAAAACACCGAGAGAGAAAGATCTCTCCGGTAGACAGAATTCTGCCAGGGGAATTCCTTCCCGGATAGGGGAGATCGTCGCCATCAACACCACCATCAAGCTGGACTTCATCGGGATCATCATCATCATCACCACCACCATCTCCACCAGCACCATCATCACCACTTCATACCGCTGTAACAATTGGGTTGAATCTTGCATAGTTCTTAGGGGAAATTTTCCCAGTGTTGATTACTCCTTGTAGTTGATGCTATTGGTGGAATCATTGAATTATTGTTATGTTCAGATTGTTACATATCATTATATCATCTCTGATCTTGATCCATATGATGTCTTGTGAGTAGTTCGTTTAGTTCTTGAGGACATGGAAGAAGTCATGTTGTTAGTAGTGGAATTGTGTTGAGAAAGATTTAATGGTTTGATATTAAGTTGTGGTGTATTTCTTCTAGTGGTTTCATGTGAACGTCGGCTACATGACACTTCACCTATATGGGTCTAGGGGAATGCATTGTGTATTTGTCTACTAATCGTAGGGGTTGCAGGAGTGACAGAAACCTGAACCCCCGTTAGGAAACCTTTACACAAGGGACGTCAGGGTCTTAGAGTTTAAAGCTATGGTTAGGTTTCTACCTTAATTACTTTCTTGTACTTGCGGATGCTTGCATGGGGTATAATCACAAGTATGTATTAGTCCTAGGAAGGTCGGTACATTAGCACAGGTTCACCCACACAACACTTGGCGATATGAAGCGAAAGCACTTGGCGATATTCCCATGTATCCTCGAGAACATTTGGTCATCTTAAGAAATACAACCGGCTTGTCCTTTGCTAAAGAAAGGATTGGGGCACTTGCTGTATTTATTCTTATTGTCTTTTATTTACTCGTACTTTATTTACCTGTATTATCAAAAAACCCTAAAAATCTGTTTGCTAAGTATTTATAGAGAATTCTTGCTCCAAGCCATTCGCCAACACCTTCTGCTCCTCGTTGGGTTCGACACTCTTATATCAAAAATACTGCGATACACCCCCTATACTTGTGGGTCATCAAGCCTCATTCCTCATTCCGTGGAGGTGAGAGGCCTAGAATTTTGGGAATTGTACAATCTCCAAATGATCTGAAGAGCCATGTGGAGTTGACCTTTTGACATTGGGAAGAGTTGCTTGCACCACTTTCACAAATGTTGGCTAGTTCTGTTTAGCTTGTGGAAAAGGAGTTGTTATGGTTCGGAGTGACCATATTTCTCATTTCACGCTTGCTAAATAGTTTCTTTAAAACCTAGCATCATGTTCTAATAGTTCTCGAAGAGGAAGGTCTTTGGACGCGGTCCGTCATCGCGGGCTAGAAGAAGGGGATAATGGTCCTATAGGAATGATGAGAAGATATGCAAGATGTAGGTGGGAACCAAACTGCTAGTAAATGGAGACTTCAACCAAATCTATAGGCCTCGTGATAAGAACCCAAGGAATGATAATGGTCAAAGAATCATCCGCTCAATCCGCAACACGCTCAATGCATGTGAGCTAAAAGAGATCCACCTTCAAAACGGAAAATTTAGTTGGATCAATGAAAGAGGATACCGTACTTTGAGCAAGCACTACAGGAAAAAATGCCGCTGCCGTGTGCCAAATGGACTGGAACACGGTAAAGTTTGTCTTTGCCGTGTGCAACCTAGAAAGCACACGACAAAGTACGTAAACACGGCAAATTTCTGAAAAAAACACGGCCAAGACCTATAAAGGAATACGACAAAGAAAAACACTCGGCAAAGTCGACAGCGGCACACGGCATAGGTGTCATCACGACAACGAGGTGAGACTCGTGACCCCACAGGTCCACTTGACGGGAATGAACTAACGGCTGTAGACAGTGGCCTCTTTGTGGTGTGCCCTCGCCGGCCCTTTGCCGTGTGTATTCCGCAGTATACACGGCAAAGGCCCTTTGTCGTGTGTATGCCGCAGTATACACGACAAAGTTCTTTTTTTTCCTTTTTTTCCTTTTATCACATTACTCTTAGGAAAATCATAAAAAAATCATTCTAATTCAGAAAAATAGAAATAATATATAAAAATTCGCAGAAAAATAAGATCAATCTATCTACACTCAAATAATAGATATTTATGTTGAATATGAATCTTCATGCTCACCGTTTTGACCATAGTTCAAAACAGGCATAAAAAATTCAAAAATGATTGGACCAATGTGAAACCTTCGCGTGGAGTCATATTATGTGACATAGTTGGGAGGAAAAATATCAAACTTGGTATATTGATTATGTCTCAAAAAAACCTTCACAAAATCACCTATCTCATTCGAGGATTCCTGGCTTTCGGTTCAAATGACCAATGTTATAGTCAGAATCGCGACATAGTTTGTGATAATATGCCCATATTGTGCATGTATGTGCATCATGGGATGGCGAACAATATTGCAGGAGGAAGTTTTCTTTTTCGTCCCACGAAAAAGCCATTTTCTATTTTCGGAGCGCAACTACCGGGGCGTTTTGTGAAGCAACACCAAATGTTCAATTCAAAAATGCTACCACCCCATTTTTCAAACATACTAGACCACCTTACATGAACAATGTCCCAACCGGAGATAATAAAACATTTTTGTCCACCCCTGGTGAAAAGGACAATTTTTTGTCGACTCGGTAGGAAGTGGGCTAGATATGAACTGTAGCTACATGATCTGATGCTCATGATTTTTTACAAAAATCATTTTTAGGTTCACAATATGATGTTTTTTTAGAGATCCAATGCAAGTTTAGCGAGGCTCAGCCTCGAGCTAAGAATCTTCATGCCCGCCGTTTGATTAGGGTTTGACAATAGTTTCAAATGACCATAACTAAATCAAAAAAATCAAAAAATACGAGAACTTTGCGTTGTGTCATATTTTGTGACATAGTTGGGAAGAAAAATATCAAACTTGGTATACTGATTATGTCTCAAAAAAACCTTCACAAAATGACCTATCTCATTCGAGGTTTCCTGGCTTTCGGTTCAAATGACCAATGTTATGGGCAGAATCGCGACATAGTTTGTGATAATATGCCCATATTGTGCATGCATGTGCATCATGGGATGGCGAACAATGTTGCAAGAGGAAGTTTTCCTTTTCATCGCACGAAAAAGCCATTCTCTATTTTCGGAGCGCAAAAATCGGGACATTTTGTGAAGCAACACCAAATGTTCAATTCAAAAATGCTACCACCCCATTTTTCAAAAATATTAGACCACCTTACATGAACAATGTCCCAACCGGGAATTTTAAAACATTTCTGTCCACCCCTGGTAAAAAAGACAAATTTCTGTCGAATCGATAGGAAGCGGGCCAGATATGAACTATAGGTACATTATTTGATGCTCATGATGTTTTACAAAAATCATTTTTAGGTTCACAATATGATGTTTCTTCAGAGATCCAATACAATTTTAGCGTGGCTCAGTCCCGAGCTAAGAATCTTCATGCCTGCCGTTTGATTAGGGTTTGACGATAGTTTCAAAGGACCATAATTAAATAAAAAAATAAAAAAATACAAGACCTTCGCGTGGTGTCATTTTTTGTAACATAGTTGGGAGTAAAAATATCAAACTTGGTATATTGATTATGCCTAAATTTTTTTACAAAATGACCTATCTCATTCGAGCTTTCCTGGCTTTCGGTTCAAATGACCAATGTTATGGATAGAATCGCGACATATTTTGTGATAATATGTCCATATTATGCATGCATGCATTATGGGATGACGAATAATGTTGTAGGAGAAAGTTTTCCTTTTCATCACACCGAAAAGTCATTTTCTATTTTTGGAGCGCAAAAATTCGGGGCGTTTTGTGAAAAACACCAAATGTTCAATTCAAAAATGCTATCAACCCATTTTTCAAAAAATAGACCACCTTACATAAAAAAGTCCCGACCGGGGATTTTAAAACATTTCTGTCCATCCCTGATGAAAAAGACAAATTTCTGCCAAATCGGTAGGAAGTGGGTCAGATATGAACTACAGGTACATGATCTGATGCTCATGATTTTTTACGAAAACCATTTTTAGGTTCACAATATGATATGGATGTCATATTTGGATTCCTCTCATTTTCTGGTCGATGTAGATATTTTATTTGTCGAATTCTGATTTACGAATTTAAATATATGAATTATTCCATATTAAATAGAAAAGGGCAAAAAATAAAATCATTTTATTTTTTATTTGGATTTAAGATTATTATTACTTATTCATTGTTGTCTATTTAAATAATTGTTTGGAATGTAAAACTGAGACGTGTGACATCATGGTCCAAGAGTTAATAGAATTGATATGAAAGTATTATCGACAATGTATGGTTTCTTTGTCGGAAGCTCATTCGGAAGGAACGAAGAAGTTAAGCGTGCTATAACTAGAGTAATGTTAGGATGGGTGACCGTATGGAAAGTTTGATCATGAGTGCAATTTGACATAATATTAAACATACTTAGGGTTAAAAGTATCCCTATGAGACTAATAAGTAAAAAATATTTAAAAAAGTTTGAAAAAAACAAGGAAAATACATTTGTACTTGTACACATAGGTGCAAGAGCTATCCTGTCCACTCAGCCACTTTTTAGTGCTTTGAGATTGAGATAAAGTTGTTGGGAGAGAAACAATATCCAAGCTTTTCTTCATTTTGTTAAATTGAACAAAAAGTGTGACGGACTGCTCGGATGGGACGGAAAGGTCTCTACAGTGACCCGCGATGCAGGTAAATCATCGAGAAGAACAGCGACTTTTTTTTGGACGGCATAGAGCCGTAGTGGCCAAGGTACAGTTCAGTACAATGTTTTTCAGCTCAAGCCCACCCACGTCTTCTTCGCTTGCTCGACCAATATAATGCTAATCCTGTCCTACCTCTGCGCCGCACTACACGTGCAAAAGTCGCCGTACGCCGAAAGGTTCCTGACCAAGATTACTACACTTCCAAAAATGTTTATGATCCATGGGCCGCATTAATCGAGCTTGGACTTGAAGAGAAGAACAAGATAGTCAGTTCTAGAAATACTCTCCCTTTTAAAATATAAAATGTTTTAGCTTTGTGAAAAAAGTGTATCTAGACCGGTTTTAATGTGTAGGTTCATTAGATTTAAAGTGAACCTACACACTAAAAAATCTAGATTTATTAGCTTCACAAAACTAAAACATCTTATATTTTAAAACGGGGTGAATAGATTAGATGGGGAGCAGCTCGAAGCCCACGAGGTAGATAAAACCAATTAGTGAACTCCCAGATCGCAGCTGCAAACGCTAATAACTGAACTAGTAAATGTTATACTCCCTCTGATCCATATAATGTTCTCAACTTTGTCTAAATTCGGCTGGAAGTAATCTAAATCATTAATTAGGTAAAGTTGAGAACAATAATATAGATAGGAGGAAGTAGTATTTAGTAGACTTCAATTTTATACACTAGTCTTCCAGCTTGTGGGCCTAGTCTTTTGCCATCGCTGCTCGCGCCGGTCATAGCATTTACCATCCCCAACTCCCCACGCCTCCTTCCTCTCACACACGAGAGTGGACGACGCCATGGGCTCGAGCGACTAGAAGAAATCAAGCAGAGGCGCGGTAATGAGGAACCAAAGCAAAAAAAACTACAGTCTTGATCTACGTGGTACTATAGTTACTGAGAAAATAGATTGTGGTTGTATCTTAGCTAAAAAACACCTCTCGCACAAAACTATAGGAAAAAAACATGGTTATGCCAATCATATACATGCATATCATCTAAACCATTAAATGTAGAGACACCACTTAAAACAATACATTAAAGAAGTTGTCTCTTAACCATCTATTTCTCTTAGGGTAACGTGATAAGATACACCCCATTGTGAAAGGCCTAACTAATACTCCCTCTACATGAGTACAATAAGAATCAGGTGATGTAATTAGAGAAAAAAACCAGTACTCCCTCTTTACTGCTAGTACTCCCTCTTTACTGCTGGAATAAAGCAATTAAGAGTTCCTAATTAACCGCCGATGTAGTTTTTTGTGATAATTAGGAAGAGGTATATACGCTTTTAGTCCCACATCTTGCACTATGAAAGCGATTTAGTCCCATATCTTGCAAAGTGAGAAACATTAGTCTCACAACTTGCATCTCGAGAGCATGTTAGTCCACTTTGATGAATTTTAGCGAGTTTGACTAAATTCGGCTACCTATAGCGTCGCATTTTATTTAAGATAACCTGTGTATATTTTTCTTTGGCATTTATTTCCTTGGTGTGGCTGAGAGGTGGCCATATCCACTAGAAGTACAAATAAAAAAATTAAAACTAAGAGAATGTAGTGACTCGTACAGTCGTCGTACTCAGTACCTGTGCCCATTACACAAGCGCACAAGCCACTACACCAACTAATATTGCCGGTTATTTAAGATGACGTATTCTTATACTATATAAAAGAATAAAAGCACAAACGACACATAAAAAATGCTAGCATCCTGCCTTGACACGGTCCACAATATCTCTTCGTGCCTTTATTTCGAACATTTAAAAAATGATGTAAGGTTTTTCGATGTGCAACATCAATCCTGATTGATTTGTATCACGCTACACACGGAAATTCTGGCAGGATTTAAAGGTGCATAATTTACAAATTCAAATCTCTAATTTGTCTTTTCTATGTAGCTCAGAACATAAATTATTTGGATTAAAAATTTGCATCTTTTTAGATTTTTTCACGACTTTAGAACACGTATTTTGAATGTCCAAAATAAAGGCTTACATGTAGTCCGGGTGCATACACTCAAATCAATCAAACTTCACTTCACTCGTGTGGGGGTGTGTGTGCGCGCGGGGGGGTGGGGGGGGGGGGGGGCGTGCGTGTTGTGTGACTAATACGTAAGAGCATCTCCGACCATCCCGCAAATCAGACACCGAATATGTCTGTTTGCGAGCCGAGGAGGAGAGAAAACAGGCAGTTATCCAGCCCAACTCGATGTGTGCACCCAACGGTGTCTCCCGATGCATACGGACAGAAGAAATGGGCCCCACATGTCATACAACCCATCATCATTTCCCATTGTCAGCAGCTCACGACATGCGCAGTCACTCGACTCGCCGGCATCTCCCTCGCTCGCCATTAGCACCTCGCACGCCGGTGTTGCCATCTCTCTTTATCAGCAGCTTGCGCGACGTGTGCAGTCGCCCGACTCACCGGCGACATGGAGAATCAGGCGACGGCGGCGGTGGAGAACCATGCGATGGCGGCGCGGAGAACCATGCGACGACAGCGGTGGAGAAACAAGCGACGTTGGCGGTGGAGAACCAAGCGAAGTCGGCGGAAGGATGAGTGTGGGGTTGGCCAGAGTGCTGACCAAGATGAACCGATCGAACGAAGGATGCAACCCACACCTATCTCCCACCTACTACCACCGCGCATTTCCTCGCCGCCGACACCAGACCACTGTACCGCCGCGTCGCCGAACCACTGGACCATCGTCGTCGTCGTTCCCACCGAGCACCGGACCCGGCTATTTGTTCTGTCTATATGCGTCAGGAGACACCATTGGGTGCACACACCGAGTTGGGTGGATAACTGCCCGTTTTCTCTCCTCCTCGGCCCGCAAATGGACATATTGGGTGTCCGATTTGTGGGATGGCTGGATATGCCCTTAGGTATTAGTCACACAACACGCTAGCTAGCCCTCGCTGGCTCGCACAGACATGAAACACATAAACAAAGTTACATATACTAGCCCCCCCCACACACACACACCCACCCACCCACCTACACGAGTGAAGTGAAGTTTGATTGATTTCAGTGTATGCACCCGGATTACAAGTAACCCTTTATTTTGGACATTCGAAATAGGTGTTCTAAAGTCGTGAAAAAATCTAAAAAGATATAAATTTTCAATCAAAATAATTTGTGTTCTGGCTGCATAGAAAAGACAAATTAGAGATTTGGATTTGTAAACTGTGCACCTTTAAATCCGGCCAGAACTGTGTTTTTTGTGTGTAGCACAATACAAATCAATCCGGCTTGATGTTTTGCACACCGAAAAACCATACATCATTTTCCACATGTACAGATTTTTTGAAGGTGCTTTTGATATTTTAATTTGTATTTTTAAAATGTTCGAAATAAAGGCACGACGAGATATTGTGGACCGTGTCAAGGCAGGACACTACATTTGTATGTGCGTTTGTGCTTTTATGCTTTTATATAGTATAACAAAATTACGTCCTCCTAAAATAGTAACAACATTAGTTGGTGTAGTTACTTGTGCGCTTGTGTAGCGGCCACAGGTGCTGAGTTCGAGTCACTTCGTTTCCTTGTTTTTAAACTATTTTATTTCTACCTCTAGTGGATGTGGCCCACCTGTCAGCCACACCAAGGACACAAATGCCAAAGAAAAATACATAGGGGCTATCTTATAAAATGCGACGATAGCCGAATTTAGTCAAACTCGCTGAAGTTCATCAAAGTGGACTAAAATGCTCTCTGAATACAAGTTGTGGGACTAATATTACTCACTTTGCAAGATGTGAGACTAAATCGCTCCCACAGTGCAAGATGTGGGATTAAAAGTATATATAAAAAACACCCGATTAACTGTCAGAACTGGTACATGATTAGATCGGGGGATCAAGACTAGGAGTGATAATTTAGGAGATTAAATCTATTGTAAAGATTTCAGTAATTAATATTACTTAATTAATTTGGTATAAAATTAAGAACTTAAAAATATGTTTACCTAACCTAAGTATACATTAGTATTAAGCATTACCGACCTACTAATCAAGCAATGCATGCACGGCTTGAGCCCTTGTCAGATGTCAGAAGTGCTTGCTTCCATATTTCAACATGCATTTATTGGCGGGTGACCGGTCTAACCAATAAATGATGCACAAGGTACAAAAACTATAAATGAGATGGCCCCAGTGACCTAAATGGAAAAAGGGAACACCAAAAATCAATACAATTAGTATATAAATATGCATGCAGTGGTCCCTGGCTGAACGTGAGGTGCAGACGTCGGTGAGGGTAGCTCCCGAGAGCTGCTATGCATTTCTCCTCGTTGGAAGTCTTATGTTTGTTTGCAATTTTGCATCCTCTAGCTGCTCCTGTACATGCTGCAAACTCTGCTCCATGGAACTTTTGAATAAGATCCTCCCAGATCCATGTGCCACAATTTTACAATAGTAATGCGCCACAAACATGGAAAAGCGGACATGTTGGTAAAGATTTTGCTCAAGAAGAGGAAGCGGTACTTAGAAAAGGTACCTTGCCACCGAATGAAAGTGGCGAGGAAGAAGGAACGGTTTGTTGGCTATCTGGCTATGGCTTCTTGTTGTTGGTCGAATGATTTGGTACATGGAGGAAGAATGAAAGATATGGCTTCAATGGCGACTGCGGCTACCAGGTACTCCGACCCAACGCTCATATGCGACGTGTGCTGTTACCTCGTGGACACAGGGCCCCAGGACACAAAGTGACCTCAAGGCGCAAAGAGGGGGAGAAAGTGGCGGGTGTTGCCGGCGGTGAGAGGGTGAATATTGGCAGAGGAGCGGGAGGGAGCTGCAACAATGGCAGACTGAAGGGTGTCTCTGTTTTGTAAAAGGGAGGTAAAAATCCTGAGTGTAAGAAGCCTTAGACCTGAGTCTATTCCTTGAGCTGTGTCTAGTACTAGACGCAATGTCTATTGAAATAAAAAAATGAAAATCAAAAGTTGTAAGTGAAACTAGTACTTTTCACTATTACATGGGCCTAACCGCTGGAGCAATCCGGGATTTCTTCTCTCTTAGATTTTTCTTTAGCCTCACCTCACACTGCATGTCCTTAGGCTTTCCACAGCGTGTTTCGTGCCACATCTGTAAAAAGTGTGGCATGTTGTCACCAAACCAAGGTGAAATTGAAAGAATATTCCGTCTTTATGAGACACCAAAGCTTTAAACCTGGGGTTTGAACTCTGGTGGGCTGACGGTACCACTGCTCTCCTAACCATCCAACCACGGGTTGGTTCTCAGAATACTCCATTCTATAAATCAGTGCGTATAAATTTTTGTTAAGATAGGTGTTTGACCTAAACTCACCATACTAATACAAGATTTATACGATACAAAATCATGTTCATGGGTAAGTACTTATTAATATGAATCTATTAACAACTCACTTATGTTTGTAAACTGTATATTGATCCCGTAATTGTTGGGCATACCCTTGCAACACGATATCCTTTTGATTGCGAAATGAAGGGAGTAGTAGATAGCGAGTTAGAGAGTAGTGGAGATTTTGTGCATATAGACACGAGTGGTCTGTTAAAAAAACCAAAAATCATATTTCCGAGTTCCAAAAAAATGTGAAAACAAATCAGTATCTAGCCAGTTATGTACTCCACAAACTTGCAAACTATCAATTGGAAATATATGTATATTCTGAGCTACACAAAAATAATGAAACTACGGATATGAATATCACACTTTCCAATATCCAAAAAAATCAGACTTTTGTCTTTTGGGTAGCACATGATAAAAATAATTTTGAATTGTGGTTTTGCATGCTTATGGGATATATTATTTTATTTTTTTCGAAATTCCACCGATCTATTAATAATCTTATGGGACATATAACTATTTTCAACTTTTTTAAAACTTATAAATACCTTTTTTGATTTTTTTTTCAATTTAAAGAAATCAATGAAGCTCATGTGTGCCAGAAGAACTTTTCGGTCAGCCACAAATAGATTTTTTAAAAGGACTTACCAGAATGTCAACCTTCCCGAAACGAGACTTCAAGAAATCAGCCAGCCGAGCGATGCTGGAAGCATCCGTGATTTCCAGCTGCTGAAAGATGATATCTGGGTAGAAGTTTTGCGAACCGGTACGCAGCCACCAGGCTCTAAGGAGATAAACCCATCTAGGATTCCGTGTCCGTTGCCGGTGCTGTCGTCCGTCCGCTCCACCTCCGGTGGCCCTAGGGTCTTGGTGGTGTGACGGACCACGGCCTCTCGCCGGTGCGAGGTTTTTCATTCTTTTTTTCGTCTGCTTTTTGTCTTTTTGGGATGTTGAGACGACGGCTATGTCCTGAAGCTAGAATAATGTTCTCCCCGCTCTATCCTCGCTCCGGTGGTGCATCTAGCGCTAATGGAGGGCGCGTGGAGTTGTCTGTCTGGTAGATCTCCTGGGATTCTGTCTGTTTTTGTGTTCGTCAGTTTGTTTTCAGGCCAGTCTCTTCCGTTCTACGGATTTCATCATTGCCGATGGTTGTTGTTCTAGTGCGCTGGTCCATTGTGATCTTAGCATGATGACTTCCCGTCTGTCTACTACAACAAGCTCTACTACGACAAGTTTTTGTCCGGCTCCGCTGATGGAGGAGCGAAGACAGGAACGCTACTTCGGCTCGCGCTAATGTTTGTAGTCGTCGCTAGGCGGTCCAATGACCTATTTGTAATTTTTATTACTTTTGTGTCTTTTTGTATGATGATTATTAATGGATCGGAGGAATTTCGAAAAAAAAAAATCTGGGTGCCCCAGCTCCCTGCTCGACAGCCGCCGTTCCCCTCGCCTCGTCCCTGGCTGTCAGAACCACCGTGACGCCGCTGCCTGACAGCTGCTTGCACACCTCTAGCCCGCTTCCTTTATTTCCGCCCGTTACCACGGCGATCCTAGCAAGGATAATCGGGAAGTAGATGTTAGACGCATTTTCAATTAGAAGAGGGAAACCAAAGATTAGAACCAACCATGACTCCGGCCGCATAATAGAGCGGTTTAAGTTCAGAGCTTTAGGCTGACTATTCGGCAAGAAAAATACATGGAGATCAGGCCTTCAACTCAGAGTTTCAAGGGTGTTTGGGGTTGGCCAGTCGAGCGGTCAGCTTCTGTAGTGTTGTAGAGATGAGGACAGGAGACGTGTAGAGGCGAGAGGGAAACGCGCACTGACGACGACCTACTCGCTACTCCACCTACTACTGCTTGCTACGAGCGCACCGTCGGTTTATAGGGACTATGTAGAACAATCGAGAGGCAGCTGGCCGTCGATCAGTAGAGAATAACGAGTTAGTACGTTGGACACTTATCTTGCGGCGATGGTTATTCCAAACCTATGACCAGCAACATACTACTACTCCATCCTAGCGTGTTTGGAAATTTGGATACCGATGAAGTCATTCTCGTACTGGGTCAGAAGAATTTCGCTTGTTTAGATGCTCGCTCGTCGGCTGGCGACATGTGTCTTAAAATAGGCTCAAAGTTGGTCCGCTAGAAACCCCTATTAAGCTTTTCTTGCCTGACAAGCCTCGGCGAGCTATGCGAGGAAGAGCGGGAGACAGCACGACGCTTCGAGAACGAGCGCCATAAATTCCCTCACTGCTCACTCTCCCACTCTCACTCACCCCTTTTCCAACCGCCCTCTTCTCTCTCCTCTCATCATCAATGGTCCCTCTACCGCCGGTAGACCGAAGAGCACGCTCGGGCGGGAGATGGCGGAAGATCGACAAACCGATTCGATTCCTCTCTCGTCAAGGCTTCCTTGTCTCTGATGCCAACGCATTCTTCCGCGCCACATCCTTTGCTCCCGACCACCATTAATGGTGGTAAGGCTATGTCGGAGTGTAGTTATGTACGTATCGGTGACATGCAAATATTTATAATGATTTGGGTTTCTTTCGGTCAATTAGATATATTCTCATAGTTGTTTTGCTTTGTACGCTGCCTTGGTAATTACAAGATCTACTAATACACTATTTGGATTCAATGTTTCAATTAGCCCGATTTAGCCGGATGCTTTTTTTAGGGTTTTATCGATGCAACAGTGGGAATTTTTGCATTGTTCATGGTATCTTATGCACCTACTACTAACGATGATTTTAATCTCTAACACAATGTAAAGCAAGAAGATGACCCTATTGAACCTACTGGTGTGATCAGTTGTTGATCATGCCCATTGATGCAGTAGGATCATCTCTTCCTTTTGTATGTGCTAAGTTCTATGAGGCTATGTGCATACTATTAGTTCTTGTGCGCGCCGATGATTATACCTGTAGCACCATGTGCCCGAGGATGAATCTATATTACCTTGAATCTTCAGAACAAATATTGTTCTGCATTGTCCTTGGTAGTACAGATTAATCCCCCGGTCTTTGTGTGCACTAATTATGAGGCAAGCATAGATGATATTTCAGTTGATGATTATACCTGTAGCACCATGTGCCTAGGGGTAAATCTCTATTACCTTAAATCATTTAGAACACACATTGTTCTGCAGTATCCTTGATAATACCAATTAATCTCCCCGGTTTTTGTGTGCACTAATTATGAGGCTTCCATAGGTGATTTCTACCAATGATTATGCCTGTAGCACCATGTGTTCGAGGGATGAACTTGTAATAGCCAGGATCGTGCTCTAACTCATTGCTACTGCATGATCCTTGGTCTTGCAGGATCATCCCTTTGGTTTATCTATGCTTTCTAAATATGAGGCTTCCGGTTATGAATTGTGTCTGTTGTTATCTTGCATCGCCGATGATTGATCATCTCTGTGGCACCAAGATAATTATGAAACTGTAGCACCATTATTAACATAGGGCATATGTGATTGGTACCCTGAAGGTATGTACAACCAAATTGCTTGTGCATATCCTCTAGATTACGGTCGCACTAGCTCTGGCAAGTGTGTTTGCTAGTTATTTGCTTGGTATTAATTTTGCAATTCTAAATGGTCCCTTTTTGCAGTGCTCCAAGAATATGATGGGTGGTGATCTCCCTTCCATCACCGAAGGATGCTCGTGGGATGGGAGTGAAAGTAGCGCCGCCAAGAGGCCGAGGGGTTGGCCGGCGAAGGCTGGTCACTTCCATGACCTAGTTGGCCCAACCCATTTCGCTAAGGTCGTCCTGCCATGAGGGTTGGACCTTCTATCCTAAGGATGATCGTTCTTAAGACCAACACTAGGTGCAACTGGATGGTGAAGCTGAAGGATGTCAATGACAGGGCTGCCCTTGCCCAAGTTTGGTTGGATTTTCCAATGCCCACCAGATCAAGATCTATGACTGTTGGAGATATGCCCAAGAGGCAATAATAAAAGTGGTTATTATTATATATTTGTGTTTATGATGAAAGTTTACATCCCATGCTATAATTGTATTATTAGGAAACACTAATACTTGTGTGTTTTGTAAACATAAAAGAGTCCCTAGTAAGCCTCTTGTTAAACTAGCTTGTTGATTAATTGATGATCATGGTTTCCTGATCATGGACATTGGATGTGATTAATAACAAGGTTATATCATTAGGAGAATGATATGATGGACACACACCCATAGTAAGCGTAGCATAAGATCAAGTCATTAAGTTCGTATTGCCGTAAGCTTTGAAATACATAGTAACCTAATCCTTCGACCATGAGGTTATGTTAATCACCATCACCGGATGGGTACTTTGATGACATCAAACGCCGCTTCGTAACTGGGCGGTTATAAAGGTGTCATTAGGTATTCTGAAAGTATGTGTTGAAGCGCATAGACCAAGATTGGGATTTTTCCATCCATATGACGGATAGATATACTCTGGGCCCTCTCGGTGGAATGTCATCTAGATAGCTTGCAAGTATGTGACTAGGTCACAAGGGATGACATAACATGGAACGAGTAAAGAGTACTTATCAGTAATGAGGAAGAACTAGGTATGAAGATACCGACGATCAAACCTCGGATAAGTAGAATGTCGCGAGACAAAGGGAATTGGTTTCGTATGTTAATTGGTTCAATCGATCACGAAGTAATCGTTGAGTATGTGGGAGCCGTTATGGATCTCCAGATCCCGCTGATGGTTATTGATGGGAGAGGTGTCTTCATCATGTCTGCATATTCACGAACCGTAGGGTGACACACTTAAGGTTCGAAGTTGTTTGAAGTAGATATGGAATTTGCGTTGGAGACCGAATGTTGTTCGGAGTCTCGGAATGGATTCGGGACATCACGAGGAGATCCGGAATGGTCCGGAGAATAAGATTCATATATTGGGGATCATTTTCTAAGTTAGGAAATGTTCCGGAGTGTTTGTATGGAGATTCTAGAAGGTTTCGGAATGTTCTAGAAGGTTCTAGAGGATTTCTTGGAGTTTACTTGAAAACCAAGAAAGGGATCAAGGAGTCCAAGTGGGGCTAGACACGGATTCGTGGGGGAGGAGGATTCTCCCTTCCTCACGACTCCAAGGAGGGAGTCCTACTAGGACTCCTCCCAGCGCCTCCTCCCTTAAATAGAAGGGAGGGGCGCCCCCTCTTGCACCTTGTCTCATAACTCCCAATCTCAGCCGCCTCTCTCCTCCATGTTTCTTCTGCACAGGCATAGGCGAAGCCCTGCAGAATTCTCATCTCCACCACCACCACCACGCCGTCGTGCTGCTGGGATTCCGTGAAGAAGATCTACTACCTCCGCTGCTCATTGAACGGGAGAGGAAGGTCCGCTCGACCAGACGTGTGACCGTCTGCGGAAGCGCTGCCGGAACGCGGCGCCAGAAGGATCTTCCACACGATCTTGAGATCGGCAAGTGATCGACTACATCATCCACGAGATCTAATCTCGTTAACGCTTTCGGTTCTACGAGGGTTAGTACCGATCTATCTCGTTGCTCATGTCTAGTAGATTAGATCTTGGCTTTTATCTAGATTAGATCTGGGTTTTGTTCGTTCTTGCGGTAGAATTTTTTTGTTTTCCATGCTACGAACCCTTCAGTGACTTCCTAACCTTAAAATCCTATAAGGTATACATCTATAAGGTCACCATCTTCGACTACTCCATGACTAAAGTGGTCACAAAGTGTCCCTAGCATGATCCAACCCTTGCTATATCGACCAATGAAGGGTTTTGGTGAGCTGGTTATGCTAGTTATCTATGCCTTGTACTAAGTATGTGTTTGCTGTGAACCTGATCGTAATGTCTTGCTAGGTTTAAACTTGTCTATGATCTGGCCAAATATTGCAGTCTGATTAAATATGCTTTTAGTCTTATATGGTTCTAAGCTTACTTGTGCAATCAAACGTTCCATTTCTCCGAAGCCTAATGTAGCTTGCCAAACACGTGCATCATTTCCGCCAGCCTCCCTAACAGTGTTCATGCAGGCTACCAAATGAAATGGAGAATTTGGCTCAGGGCATGCTTTGCCCGTGCAGTCTCCACGCATGCAGCTTGCACCCGTGGGAAAAAACATATGCGAGTGACCAAACACGTTCTAAAAGTATCTTTCACAGAAAATGTCAAATTCTTACATTCTCGATTTCAAACTACCATTCACCAAAGCAAATGTCAAATTCCGAAATTCTCGCATCTCAAACTACCACTCATCATAGGAAACGTCAGATTTGCATTATTCTCACCTCAAACTAGCCGATAACACCCTAAAATGTAGCCAGTGAGTGCTACACACACTAAGTTTATGGGAAGAGCATGCACGTTCAGCAGATATCTCACACGAACGGTGCCTTCTTCCCCTTGGAGAAGTACACGCCGGTCGGTCCACAATCCGGCAGCAGCGCCACCTTCACCACGTTATGCGTGCCCTCTTCAGGCGTCAGGATCCCCGAGCTCATGGTCATGTCAGTCTTCACGTAGCCTAGATACACGCAGTTGACACGGAGCTCAGGGTGCCTCCTCGCCAAGATCCTCGAGTAGGTGTTCATTGTGGCTTTAGCCATCTTGTATGCCGCGAACCCGGCCGGCCACCCGTGCGCCTCCAAAGCACCGGCCTCAAAGTCCGTCAGGAACTTGTCCAGAAGCTCGTCCAACCTCTACTCAGTCAGGTTGTCGATGTCGTTGAGCTCCTGCCTCACACCCTCGTTGTTGATATACTGCATACATGGATCCAAAGAGAGTCAGATGCCGGAGGTGATGAATGCTTGCGTGACCATGTATAATATGATCATTCAGAGTGAGCGCGAACATTCAGGAAATGATGAACGACCGTATGAATGTTAGGGTCCTCTTGCACATGTTGATCACCGAGTGCCGACAAATTGGTTTGACTATGTCCCGGAGACTCGTGACGAGGTTATTCATTACCAAATAAGAAATGATCTTATTTAAGAAGGCTCAAAAGAGAGAGGGATTCACATCCGCAAGAGCGTATTTCATTTGTATGGCTTATTGTAGAACTTTTATTTTGATGTGATCAAACTATGTCTGTAATATGGCTAGGATTTTAATTATAGGTTCGAACTATTTATATTTTATTTGAATTTTCTCAATAAAAAACTTGAAAATCGCATAGGGAGAGGCGTACCCAAAGAGGATCACTCGTGTTGGTGCTCCCCAAACAACTGACACGGCGTATTGACGTACGTCATTTGGGACTCATGGCTGGAGCTGCTCTAAGAGCATCTCTAACGGTACCCTTAAACTTGTAACCCTCAAAAGCAGTTTGAGGGCCGATGAAATGCAAAGTTGAAGGCCCAAAACAGCAGGGACAGAATATTCTGTTTTGAGGGTTGGTTTGAGGGCACTGATCTGCGCCCCGACCTTCAAACCTTCAAAACAGGATTTTGTCAAAAATGATAGCAACATACAATATTTGCAAATGGATATTAGCAAAACATACTCATGAAACACACATATCATGAAAAAACTTGCATATGATTATAAATGATGCATGCTTCATAGTTTTACATCACATAATCAACATCTTGTCCTTGCAAAAGATCATTATCACCATCACAATGGTGACTCAAGCGAAGTTGTCCACACCTTCGTCGCCACCACCACTCATCGGAGACTCACCTCGGAGAGTAGACGACGCACCACCACCACGCAGTAGCCTCTTCCTCTTCGCGATGTCCGCCTTGGTCTCCTTTCACCACGCCAATTGGTCTTCATCCATGTCCTTTTTAGACATCATCATGTGCTCCTTCTCCTCGGCCATGATCTCTTTCCATGCCTTTGATTCCTTGAGCTTGATCATCCTCTCCTCCAATTCGGCCTTCCGGTTGGCATCTTCCCGCCTAGCTTCCATCTGTGCAAGCTTCACCTCTTTCTTTCTCTCGGTGATAATGAGCTTTGTCTCCAATGCGTTCAATGTCAAAGTCTCCTTTGCCTTGATCATTTGATCAAGCTTGTCCTCCCACCGTGATGCATCCACTTCCAACTTCAACCTTTCCTTGGCCTTCTTGGATCCCTCGGGCTTGCAACGGTTCCTTCCTTCATCCTCACTATCTTCCATATTGAGCATCTCCGATTTCTTAGGTGCGGATTCTTGATCCCTTACTTTCCACTTGTCAAGATCTTTAAGCAATGCCCAATAATGCTTGAAGGGAAAATGTTTTCCTTTGGAACCGGCCATGTCCTTGTACCCCAAGTCAGCATATGTCTCCTACAATATGCATAACATGATCACAATAGGAAGCATAGCATGATCACAACCAAGTGCATAATGTAAAAATAGGCATGAACCAAAGATTGAGGTTGAGTATACTCACATAGTCAGTCTCAACGGTGCCACTTGGTGGAGCATTAATCACATGGTCCATAGCCGCACTCCAACAAGCACAAGCGGGCTTTATCACCTCCCACCGTCCTTGAAGTGACCGGTAAGAATGATGGACCAAGATGCCGGTCTTGGGCTTGATCTTGCAATACTTCTCCTCGATCCGTTGCCAATAGCGTTTCCCGGTTTGATCCGTGCCATGAACCGCATCCATCCCAATTTCGGACCAAGCACGAACCAAAAGAACATCTTCAACCTCGGTGTAGTTCGACGAGCAGATGATGGGCCGGCGAACACCCCCTTCCTCTTGAGTGGTTTCGAACGCCGCCTCATTGATCTCGGTCACCTCTTCCTCCTCCTCCTCTTCCTCCTCAACATCAAAGTCGAACGAATCGAAGGGAGGGGACCCAATGCTCATCTCGACATCTTGGAGCAGTCCCATGTAAGAAGCAGTTGGGGCCGACATTTCGTCGAGCACCTCATTGGCGCTTGGTAGCGGAGGGGCGGAGATGGGCGGAGGAGTGGCCTTCTTGTGGCTGGCCAGCTTCTTCACCAACGTCGGCGCGCCCAGGGTGTTCCTCTTCGCTCCGGCGTACTTTGGACCCAAGGAGGGAACCTTCTTGGCCCTCTTCGGGGCGGGTGTGGGGGCGACGGAGGCGATGACTGCAGGGGAGACAGCAGCGACGGTTGCGGGGGCAACGAACACGGCGGTGGAGCCTTTGAGGACGTGAGCCTGCCTCCTCTTCACGCCGACATGCGTGGAGGCCACCATACCGGCCACCACGGCGTCACTCGGGGCGGGGGCGGATGCGCTGTGGCGCCGAGGCGGGACTCGGCGCTCAGAGCGGGGGTCGGCGGGACCTCCATGGCCGGCGGCGAGGCAGACGAGGGCCTGCGGCGGCGCAGGGAAGGAGGAGGGCTCGAGCGGTTGAGGGATTTTTCCCTCCCGCGTCGATTCGTTGACGAGAATGAAGGGTCCTGGGTATTTGCCTCTCAACCTAGGTTTCTACATGTTGGGATGGAAAATGAGGGCTGGGCCTTCAATTTTTTTTGAGGGTTTAAGAGTTTGAGGGCTCTGTTCCGTGCCAACTTTCTGCCTCGGCCTTTAAAAAAACAGTTAATTTGAGGGTTTAACCAGTTTGAAGACTCTGTTAAAGATGCTCTGATGAGTTACCTCGGATACTGCTGTGATGAGTTACCTCGGATACTAGCGTACCTTGGGTGATGGTTGTTCCAAACATATGGCTGGCAATATACTACTACTCCAGTCTTGATCGCAAACTACCAAGTCTCATTTTCATAGCCACTTCCATTGACACAGCGGCCGGGGAAATACCACATTTCTTTAATAAATAAAAAGGCTCATTCACAGAATGTCAAATTCCTACGATCCCAATCTCAAACTACCGTTCATCACAGGAAAATGTCAAATTGCGAAATTCTCACATCTCAAACTACCACTCATCATAGGAAAAGTCAGATTTGCATTATTCTCATCTCAAACTAGCCGATAACACACTAAAATGTAGCCAGTGAGCGCCAGATAGCTGGGTTTATGGGCAGAGGGTGCACGTTCGGCAGATATCTCACATGAACGATGCCTTCTTCCCCTTGGCGAAGTACACGCCGGTCGGTCCGCCATCCGGCAGCAGCGCTACCTTCACCACGTTAAGCGCGCCCTCTTCGGGCGTCAGGACCCCCGAGCTCATGGTCATGTCAGTCTTTACATAGCCTGGATGCGCGCAGTTGACACGGAGCTCAGGGTGCCTCCTCGCCAAGATCCTCGAGTAGGCGTTCATGGTGGCTTTAGCCATCTTGTATGCCGCGAACCCGTTCGGCCACCCGTGCGCCTCCAAAGCACCGGCCTCGAAGTCCGTCAGGAACTTGTCCAGCAGCTCGTCCAACCTTTGCTCAGTCAGGTTGTCGATGTCGTTGAGCTCCTGCCTCACGCCCTCGTTCTTGATAAACTGCATACATGGATCCAAAGAGAATCTCTTACAGAAAAATGGCGTTGGGAATTTGAGACATGACCAGTGAAAAGAACTTGCCGTCAGCAGTCCATAATCGGAGGAGACGTTCACTATTCTCCCCTCGGAGGTAGACTGCAGCAGAGGAAGCAGGGCTTCGATTACATGCTTCGTGCCGTAGTAGTTTGTCTGGACGCCTTTCTTTGCGCTGTGGAAGGTCTCGTTGACGCTTTTCACCATCCATTCGAGTCTCTGGTAGACATCCAGGCCACTGAACTGTTGTGTGTATGGACGGATAAACATGTTCAATTTGGTTTGTCCAGAAAGAAAAATCAGAATAGAATTGCATGATACACCCTCTGTTCCAAATTATTAGAAGTTCTGTCATTTTTGGGAATCACATGCATATAGAATGTTTTACTCTATGCGTCTAGAAATATGAATTTAGACAAATCCAAGTCACTTATTTCTAGACGGAGGGAGTAGTATGTATGTTTGATTATTTGTATTCCACGTCAAAATATCTGAAACATCATGCGCAAAAAAACAAAACAAAAAATCTGAAACATCTTATACTCTCAGATTTCTACCACGATTGGCAACATCGCATCAGCTAAATGATTCACCTCACATCCACCGAAGAAGAAACAGAAAAGGCGGCAACTAACCTTTGCCTCGTTCGTATCGAGTTCTTGGACGTACTCCACCCCACCAATTGCGGCGTTATTCACCTGCAAATTAACAGAAAATATACATCAATCACCGGCCTGTTGCATCAACACAAAAGCCTTTGCAGTTTTGCATCTAGCAGGACTACAAAAATGGAAAAGAAGAACTTGCCAGAATGTCGAGCTTCCCGAAACGGGTCTTCAAGAAATCGGCCAAACCAGCAATGCTCGAAGCGTCCGTGATCTCCAGCTGATGGAAGACGACATCACTGATCCCCTGCCCTTTGAGCTTCTCGACGGCGGCCACGCCCCTCGTCTCGTCCCGGGCCGTCACAACCACCGTGGCGCCGCCGCTGGCTAGTAGCCTGCACACCTCCAAACCGATCCCTTTGTTCCCGCCGGTGACGACGGCAATCCTAGCAACCGCAACAGATCAGAGCAGTACAGTACAGATACTATACACGTATTACTGCAGTCGAAATTCTAGCGAGGGTACACGGGGAAGTTAGTATGCATAGGCGAACCTCGTGTTTGGAGGGATGGGGATGGCTTCTTCCATGCTTCTGAAAACTCACGAGCTCGAACAACACGATGGCAGATGCGGATTTGCTCAGAACCAGACACGCTCTATGGGAGGAATGAGAGAAAAAAGACTGGTAAATGCTTCGGCGATTCCTCAGTTGTCCTTTTGTTGGTGGTTGTCCTGCACACGAGTAAATGTGGTCATCATGCCACCAGCACCATAAGTACACGGTACACCTCGTTTTTTCCGTGGGAAGAGGTTTTCAGCCCCTTGCACCACCAGTTGTGGCATCTTTTTTTTCACTAACCCACAACTAACTATTTTGTAATGTGCTTTGCAAGATCGCATCCGGCTTCGTCCAATTCTGGAGGTGATAATACCAGAGGAATAAAAGTGCATTTGTTCTTGGGCGATGGATAACTGCAATGTGTTTTTTTCTGAATATGCACGACCCATAGTATACATTACTTGTATTCATAAAGGTAGCAATATAAAAATGGTACACATAAAAGCAACAAAAAAAGAGAAACCAAGCTACAAACCGTTCTCGCCGCAACTACCAAGGATCCAAATCCTTCGCCGTCGCCGGAGAAGAAGAAGATCACTAGCAGCCAGTCCACACCTTGACAATGAAGAAACCCCTAGTCATAAGGCGTTAACGAGCCACAATAGCCACCAGCCCATCGGCCGGAGGAGCCCACCGAGCCTCTTCAATGCTGGATCTGGGGCCTGCGCCACCCCGCCCATCATGCGGCGGATCCTTCACCATCCAGCACAAATCAGTAGCCGTCAATATCACCACACTCAAGGTCGCCATGACCAGATCGGAGACGAGACTAACACTACACAAAGCCGGAGCACACACGCCCGACGAAGACACAATCCCACATGCTTCTCGATGCTGTAACATCGCCAATATGGTGTTGAAGCCGGTGTACCATTATTCGATGTAGCGCATCCACCACCATATGAGTTGCGCCACCACAACACCACAAAAATGCTAACTTTAGGGACCTCGATGAACACCGAGCGTAGGTCCTGGGTCCCCACCCCTTCCCGCCCACACGAGCAGAGGCGGAGGAGGCGAGGACCGACAATGTGTTGATGGCATACAAACTTATATCCACTATATTTTTTCGATAACAGGCACTTTTTTACTTAAAATATTTAATTATATCACCCGGACTCTGCACAATTACCATGCACACGGCCGACACAAGTCTAAAGTTGCATAACAAAATCAAACAGACGTTTTTACGTCTATTCGGGGAGGCCCCCGCGTCGTCCGCCTTGGGGGACACGGGAGGCAAACCCTAAGCGCCGCCAGAGCTTCATCCCTAGTAATCCCCTCCTATCGCCGATGGTCATGGCCGCCAAAGCCCGTGCGGCGGTGACGGGTCTTATCCTCACGCCTGACGGGGTTGTTGTGGAGGAATCAGAGCACTACCCGGGCGATGTGCGGTTGCCGTGGTGCTGAATGGCGGTGACACAAGGACTCTTAGCGGCGGCTCCCTCGAAGCTTGGTGGTCACGTAGGAATCTGCCTGTACTTGAGGCTAGGGTTGGGGCCCTGTGCTAGCGCGGACTGTCTGTGCATAGAGTCACCACTTAGCCCGATCCAAATTTGGACTGCTCCCTACGCCACAGAAAGTTGATGGGACCCGGAGCCAAAAAAGGGGAGACAATTCTGTGATTATTTTGTCTTCAAAAAAGATAATTCCCTTGAGATGTAGTTATATTTTGGGGTGTAGTTGTAGGGAAAATTGTAAAACATGAATTTTAATGTATTTTGCAAAAAAAGGGTCATGGTACAGTAAAACGGCCATAACTTTAGCATACGATGTCGGAAAAAAATATTTAACCAATCAAAACGACCGTGTCGAAATTTCCTACTCGATTTCAACTGCTAGAAGCTGTTGAAGATTTTATAGATTCCCCAAATTTGAAAAGAGTAAAAAGTTATGGCAGAAGAAGATTTTTTTTGCAAAAAAATAAAAAAAAGGGGGAGACATTTATGTGGCGCATATCTCCAATATGCGCCACCGGATTGTTGGGCGGGATTCGAATTTTGAATCCCGCTGGCACCCTTCTCCCTCTCCTTTTTCCTTTTTCTCCCCCCACTTCTTCTCCCCTCCCTACTTTTCCTCTCATCCACACTTCTCCCCTTCTCCTCCCTCCTCCTTCTCCACTCTCCGACAACCTCCACCTCCACCCCGATGACCTCGTCCTTCTCCTCTTCCACCACCTCCGACAACCTCCTCCTTCTCCTTCTCCTACACCACCTCCGGTGACCCATTCCCTCCACCTCCGGCGACCTCCTCCTCCCTCCACCACAACAACCTCCGGCGGCATCCTCCTCCGGCCTCCTCCTCCTCCTCCAACCATCTCTGATGACACCTTCCTCCACCTTCGGCGGCCTCCTCCTCCTACTCCAACCACCTCCGGCGGCGGCCTCCTCCTCCTTCTCCTTCGACCACCACCTCCGATGACCCACTCGTCCTAGCCATCCTCCAGCCACCACCACCACCTCCGGCCAGATCTAGATCTGTCAGGTTCTTTTTAAATTTTGAAAAAGAATTATGTGGCTCATATTGGCCATATGCGCCACAAAAATTTGAGATCTGGTCCGCCTTTTTTTTGAATTTTGTAAAAAAATCTGTGGCGCATATTGGCAATATGCACCACAGAAATAAATATCAGTGGCGCATCAGATATGCATCGAATGAAAATAGGTGCGACATCGATAAGGTATTTCCTAGTAGTGAGCGAACAACAAGAAGTGGAGACGTGGACGACCATCTCGGCAACCGAACACACTCGCATATGGAGGATAGGTCCCTTGCCAAGGTGAAACCCTAACTTTTGACGACGTTGGCGGCGCTCTTGGGCAATTCCCTTGTTGAAGGCTCCATTGTGGATATTCTCTCGTTCCTCCCCGAAGCTCCAGGTGAAAATCCAAGATCTCTGTATCTGGTGGTGGCAGAACTCTGGTGTCGTTCCCTTTTGAAGGCGTCACCTTGGAGTCCACATATCGTATCTCTTCTGATGGTATCATGGTGGCAGTTGTAGTGGCGTTGTTGGAGGAGGAGTATGCTTTGGGGTTGTGTGCTCATCTCAGCGGGATGAAGTGTGCGTTTGTCTGTCGGCTTCTCTAGGGTGAGCTCTAGCCTGCCGATTATTGCTTTTCTTGTCGGCCAGGGATAGGAGGCCCTCCAGCGATAATGATTGAAGGCGAGGCAATACTGCCATGTCGGTCTGAATGGCTTCATCCTCGCCAACGTCTTTCTCTCGCCACTGGTGTTTGTTGCTATCTATCGCCGTCGATCCAGCTTGCTTGTTTTTCTCTTTCTGTTTTTTTTGCTTTTTTGTCTTTCTTTAAGCCATTGGCTAGTTTTTGTGTGTGTGTTTGTAAGCTGGTGCAACACTTTGTATCTTCTACAATTTGGCATCATTAATTTAACATCCGGCTATGACCTTATGTCTAAAAATAGACGAATTACATATCATAACGAGTAATTGCAAAACCCCTAAGGTCTTGAAGGTTAGATTCAAGATTATGCAGCCATCCATGTTGGGTAAAATCCTCGTTGTATCCTTCTTGTATACACACCTTCATAAATAGGTCGTGAAACTCCACACGATATAGAGGTGACCATAAACGAAACATACCGGTACACCGGTAGAAAACCTGCAAGAGAGAATTTTTTATCATTGAACACTTTATCATTTCTAGATAGCCATAGAGATCGAATAGTGACAACATATCCCACTTTAAGGAGATTAAATACTCGTGATCTATACCATGTAGCAATTTTTAAAAATATTGGGTACACTACACGAGGGATACAAGCATGAAGCTTATTGGATGACTGACCATATAGAACGGGCATAATTATTGAAAGGATATAGCTATCACCGAGAGGCGAATAGGCAATTTAAAACTATTATGGTTTGGCTAAAAGGATACGGAATTAAACTATTGTTTATTTTACAAGCACAAAACCTAAATACACTAGGCTCAACTAAGTGAACCACCAACAGGTTAAGCTAAGCAAGATAGAACAAGATATAAGTACTTCAAACTCGGTGGCTATCACAAGTAAATTAAACTTGGGTATATAGATAACTAAGGCATGTAGATACGAATAAGTATTCCCGTGTTCCCTTATAATTAAGGTACGTCACATTGCGGAGGCATGAGATCTCACAAAAGATGTGTCCATGCCACGGCGCATCTTATTCCCAGGCTATCCGGTGAAGGAATATAAATTTTTCTTATGTTTAGGTTTTCCTCCACTACGGAGATGGTAAGCTCAACGACCACTTCACAAGATTCTCAAAGGAGAAGCTCGGGCCTCTTCATAATCTTCCATGAAGAGGAAACCGCGGTACCAACTGCCAAGCCAACTATGAGGTCACCCTCCAAGAGTAACAAGTTCACGGTCTCTGACTCGAATAAATCAAAGTGGAGAGCTCAACACTTATGCAAGAATCCAAAGGAAGGCCACCAAAGGTGTTCAAATCCTTCACACTCGAATGTCACCAAAGCAACAAGTGCTAGGGAGGAATTAAAGAGGAAGACCAATGGTGGAAATCAACAAAGACTCCAAGAACTAGATCCAATAGGTTCCCCTCACTTAGAGGAGGAATTGATTGGTAGTGATTATAGATCTAGATCTCCTCTTTTAAAGACCTCAAAAGATGCAAGAATCATAGGAGGGATGGGAGAGGAAGGGAGCTCAAAGGGGACATTAATGGAGGTCAATTTCGTAATCAAGAACCCTTACCAAAACCAGTGTGGAGGAAACCCTTTTATAGGAAAACTCTGACTGTTGAGGCCAAAATCGAGCAGCCTGGTAGAAAATCGGCGGCAAGTCTGGCGGCGCCGGACTGTGCACTGGATGAACCGGCGCCAGCCCCGACGTGTCGCTTTTCTTGCCAAAACGAACCGGCGTCGTGGCGATTGAATAGGCGCCCAGCCGAAAGACAGCTCATTATATTGGTTCAGCAAAAATGGTGTAAACCGGCGGCCCATGGATTGGTTCAGCGGCATAACCGGTGGCGCCGGTTTTCCTGACAGAAAATAGTGCTGGCAAAAATTGTGATAACTTTTGCATACGAACTCCGATTTTAGCAAACCAGGGATTTTTGGAAAGCTATGAACAATATCTATCTAATAGGAGGTAAAATACGAAATAAGGAGAGGTGTGAAACCTCCCTAAAGAAGAACGGGTAAAACCTCCAAACTTGAAAACGCAATAGAAGATGCATGTGAAATTCCTTTTCGATTAACTTGGGCTTGCTGAAGAGCTAGAAACAAGCTCAAGAACCTCGCATAGAGAAACATCAATAAGCAAAAAGAATAAGGTGATGCAAAGTATGCAAATGATTGAGCTTCCTAAGATGATGTGATCAAGTTACCCAACCGAAAACCTCTCTTGATAGTGTGACTATCTATCCTATAACCCGGTCTCCCAACAACCATCTTAAGACTGGTAAAAGGAAAGCCTCACAAGGCCATACCTTTTCATTGTGAATCCTGCTTGATCTTGATGACAACACTTCAATCTCCATTCAAGCCGGAATGCTTCACTTGATCATTGTTGCTTCATGAAAATCCATAATTTTCTCCCCCATACACTACTATAGGATAGCTTCATTAAGGCACATGTTCACATGTCCATTATCACCAAATGAATGGCAAACTTAAAGGATATGATCTTATCAAGATGCTTATATTGAACTTTCCCTTCTCAACCATATCACAAGATACCATGTGGTACATTCTTTATGCTTCATGTGTTTAGCAACTTGAATCTAGTCTTCAGCCTTTAAATTGGTTAACCATGTATCTTATCATTCTCTATCTAAATATCTTGAGGTAAATAAAGAACTCTTCATTGATTGCATGCTCTAAATATTACTCAACTGTAGCTCAACTCGTGAGACTATCATGGCACCAACTTAGAGCCATATCTTGAATTCTTCTCTTGAGAACAAACTCTCAATATCTTGATCATCCATTCCTTAACACATAAGCTAGAGCATGAATAAATTGAGTTCTACACAAGAACTCCCAACTACATTTGTTCTTCTTGATAATATCATATTCTTCTCTTCAAATCAATGATCTTGGTGCCAATACTCAAGGTATATATTTATCTTCATGGAATCCATACATGAATCCAACAAATGGACTACAAGCATGACCTATGGAATATTCCTTCATAAAGAACTCAATGAAAATATTAGTCCAAAAGGATTGTCATTTATTACCAAAATCACACAAAGGGGTAATGTACCCTTACAATTGTAGGGTTTTGTATCCTTGCCAACAACACTAGCGGTCCGCTTTGCCTCTGGTGGCCTTGGGTCTTTGAAAGCGTTAGAAACCACGGCCTCTCATTGCTGTGAGAATTTTTGTTCTTTGTTTAGCGTTTTTTAGTGTTTTTGAGGATGTTGATGCTACAGCAACATCATGAAGTCAGAATAAGATCCTCCCCGCACTATCCTTGCTAGAGTGGTGCGTCTAGCACCGTCAGAGGGGACGTGGAGTCGTGTGTGTCCTGTGGATCTCACGGGATCCTGTCTTTTTTCGTATTCTTTGGTGAGGTTTAAGGTTAGTCTCTTTGATCTACGATTATCATCTTTGCTAATGGTTGATGCTCTGGTGCGCTAGTCTTGTGGGGTTTGAGCATGAAGATTTCCCGTCTATCTACTACAACTACTACAAGCTTTACCTAACACTAATGATTGAGGGGCAAAGATAGTGTCATGCCCTCGGCTCATGCTAGTGTTTGTAGTTGTCGGTAAGTGGTTCAAAGATATATTTTTAATTTTTATTACTTTTATAACTCTTTGTACTAATTTTGATGCTTATTAATAGATCTATCGTAATTCACAAAAAAGACATATAATATATAACTTTAAATCAAGAGTAAATAATAGCGCTAGATTGTTTCGGCTCAAACAACTATCCATGTTGTCCCGATTCTTTTCGGAAGTGGGAAGGACGTCAGAAAGGTCACGTGGTGATGTTGCAATGGAGCCCTGCTATCCTGTGAGGTGGGTCCCGCTATGGGCCAGGGAGAAAGATTCCCCACCGCGTACGGGTGTACCGCGTGACGATGTACCCCATGTCGCCGGACGGTGGGACGCTGTGTTGCCTAGGACCGCCGTAAGCATACGTGGGTTCGAACACGCTATGTGAGAGGTGTTCCAGGGAGACAACACTCCGCGCCCATCGAGTGGATGGGCCCGCTGAGAGTGACGTGGAGTGGTGAGCCCATGCCGGCTGCGGACTCTCTCGATCGTTTGGCCCGCTGAGAGCTTACATGGCACCGTGAAAAGAACTTGCCGTCAGCAGTCCATAATCGGAGGAGACGTTCACTATTCTCCCCTCGGAGGTAGACTGCAGCAGAGGAAGCAGGGCTTCGATTACATGCTTCGTGCCGTAGTAGTTTGTCTGGACGCCTTTCTTTGCGCTGTGGAAGGTCTCGTTGACGCTTTTCACCATCCATTCGAGTCTCTGGTAGACATCCAGGCCACTGAACTGTTGTGTGTATGGACGGATAAACATGTTCAATTTGGTTTGTCCAGAAAGAAAAATCAGAATAGAATTGCATGATACACCCTCTGTTCCAAATTATTAGAAGTTCTGTCATTTTTGGGAATCACATGCATATAGAATGTTTTACTCTATGCGTCTAGAAATATGAATTTAGACAAATCCAAGTCACTTATTTCTAGACGGAGGGAGTAGTATGTATGTTTGATTATTTGTATTCCACGTCAAAATATCTGAAACATCATGCGCAAAAAAACAAAACAAAAAATCTGAAACATCTTATACTCTCAGATTTCTACCACGATTGGCAACATCGCATCAGCTAAATGATTCACCTCACATCCACCGAAGAAGAAACAGAAAAGGCGGCAACTAACCTTTGCCTCGTTCGTATCGAGTTCTTGGACGTACTCCACCCCACCAATTGCGGCGTTATTCACCTGCAAATTAACAGAAAATATACATCAATCACCGGCCTGTTGCATCAACACAAAAGCCTTTGCAGTTTTGCATCTAGCAGGACTACAAAAATGGAAAAGAAGAACTTGCCAGAATGTCGAGCTTCCCGAAACGGGTCTTCAAGAAATCGGCCAAACCAGCAATGCTCGAAGCGTCCGTGATCTCCAGCTGATGGAAGACGACATCACTGATCCCCTGCCCTTTGAGCTTCTCGACGGCGGCCACGCCCCTCGTCTCGTCCCGGGCCGTCACAACCACCGTGGCGCCGCCGCTGGCTAGTAGCCTGCACACCTCCAAACCGATCCCTTTGTTCCCGCCGGTGACGACGGCAATCCTAGCAACCGCAACAGATCAGAGCAGTACAGTACAGATACTATACACGTATTACTGCAGTCGAAATTCTAGCGAGGGTACACGGGGAAGTTAGTATGCATAGGCGAACCTCGTGTTTGGAGGGATGGGGATGGCTTCTTCCATGCTTCTGAAAACTCACGAGCTCGAACAACACGATGGCAGATGCGGATTTGCTCAGAACCAGACACGCTCTATGGGAGGAATGAGAGAAAAAAGACTGGTAAATGCTTCGGCGATTCCTCAGTTGTCCTTTTTTGTTGGTGGTTGTCCTGCACACGAGTAAATGTGGTCATCATGCCACCAGCACCATAAGTACACGGTACACCTCGTTTTTTCCGTGGGAAGAGGTTTTCAGCCCCTTGCACCACCAGTTGTGGCATCTTTTTTTTCACTAACCCACAACTAACTATTTTGTAATGTGCTTTGCAAGATCGCATCCGGCTTCGTCCAATTCTGGAGGTGATAATACCAGAGGAATAAAAGTGCATTTGTTCTTGGGCGATGGATAACTGCAATGTGTTTTTTTCTGAATATGCACGACCCATAGTATACATTACTTGTATTCATAAAGGTAGCAATATAAAAATGGTACACATAAAAGCAACAAAAAAAGAGAAACCAAGCTACAAACCGTTCTCGCCGCAACTACCAAGGATCCAAATCCTTCGCCGTCGCCGGAGAAGAAGAAGATCACTAGCAGCCAGTCCACACCTTGACAATGAAGAAACCCCTAGTCATAAGGCGTTAACGAGCCACAATAGCCACCAGCCCATCGGCCGGAGGAGCCCACCGAGCCTCTTCAATGCTGGATCTGGGGCCTGCGCCACCCCGCCCATCATGCGGCCGGATCCTTCACCATCCAGCACAAATCAGTAGCCGTCAATATCACCACACTCGAAGGTCGCCATGACCAGATCGGAGACGAGACTAACACTACACAAAGCCAGAGCACACGCCCGACGAAGACACAATCCCACATGCTTCTCGATGCTGTAACATCGCCAATATGGTGTTGAAGCCGGTGTACCATTATTCGATGTAGCGCATCCACCACCATATGAGTTGCGCCACCACAACACCACAAAAATGCTAACTTTAGGGACCTCGATGAACACCGAGCGTAGGTCCTGGGTCCCCACCCCTTCCCGCCCACACGAGCAGAGGCGGAGGAGGCGAGGACCGACAATGTGTTGATGGCATACAAACTTATATCCACTATATTTTTTCGATAACAGGCACTTTTTTACTTAAAATATTTAATTATATCACCCGGACTCTGCACAATTACCATGCACACGGCCGACACAAGTCTAAAGTTGCATAACAAAATCAAACAGACGTTTTTACGTCTATTCGGGGAGGCCCCCGCGTCGTCCGCCTTGGGGGACACGGGAGGCAAACCCTAAGCGCCGCCAGGAGCTTCTGTCCCTAGCAATCCCCCTCCTCGCCATCGTCGATGGCCGCTGCCGGCCAAAGCCCGTGCGGCGGTGACGGGTCTTATCCTCACGCCTGACGGGGTTGTTGTGGAGGAATCAGAGCACTACCCGGGCGATGTGCGGTTGCCGTGGTGCTGAATGGCGGTGACACAAGGACTCTTAGCGGCGGCTCCCTCGAAGCTTGGTGGTCACGTAGGAATCTGCCTGTACTTGAGGCTAGGGTTGGGGCCCTGTGCTAGCGCGGACTGTCTGTGCATAGAGTCACCACTTAGCCCGATCCAAATTTGGACTGCTCCCTACGCCACAGAAAGTTGATGGGACCCGGAGCCAAAAAAGGGGAGACAATTCTGTGATTATTTTGTCTTCAAAAAAGATAATTCCCTTGAGATGTAGTTATATTTTGGGGTGTAGTTGTAGGGAAAATTGTAAAACATGAATTTTAATGTATTTTGCAAAAAAAGGGTCATGGTACAGTAAAACGGCCATAACTTTAGCATACGATGTCGGAAAAAAAATATTTAACCAATCAAAACGACCGTGTCGAAATTTCCTACTCGATTTCAACTGCTAGAAGCTGTTGAAGATTTTATAGATTCCCCAAATTTGAAAAGAGTAAAAAGTTATGGCAGAAGAAGATTTTTTTTGCAAAAAAATAAAAAAAAGGGGGGAGACATTTATGTGGCGCATATCTCCAATATGCGCCACCGGATTGTTGGGCGGGATTCGAATTTTGAATCCCGCTGGCACCCTTCTCCCTCTCCTTTTTCCTTTTTCTCCCCCCACTTCTTCTCCCCTCCCTACTTTTCCTCTCATCCACACTTCTCCCCTTCTCCTCCCTCCTCCTTCTCCACTCTCCGACAACCTCCACCTCCACCCCGATGACCTCGTCCTTCTCCTCTTCCACCACCTCCGACAACCTCCTCCTTCTCCTTCTCCTACACCACCTCCGGTGACCCATTCCCTCCACCTACGGCGACCTCCTCCTCCCTCCACCACAACAACCTCCGGCGGCATCCTCCTCCGGCCTCCTCCTCCTCCTCCAACCATCTCTGATGACACCTTCCTCCACCTTCGGCGGCCTCCTCCTCCTACTCCAACCACCTCCGGCGGCGGCCTCCTCCTCCTTCTCCTTCGACCACCACCTCCGATGACCCACTCGTCCTAGCCATCCTCCAGCCACCACCACCACCTCCGGCCAGATCTAGATCTGTCAGGTTCTTTTTAAATTTTGAAAAAGAATTATGTGGCTCATATTGGCCATATGCGCCACAAAAATTTGAGATCTGGTCCGCCTTTTTTTTGAATTTTGTAAAAAAATCTGTATGATATTAATATGCACCACAGAAATAAATATCAGTGGCGCATCAGATATGCGCCACTGAATGTGAAAATAGGTGCGACACTGATAAGGTATTTCCTAGTAGTGAGCGAACAACAAGAAGTGGAGACGTGACGACAGCCATCTCGGCAACCGAACACACTCGCATATGGAGGATAGGTCCCTTGCCAAGGTGAAACCCTAACTTTTGGACGACGTTGGCGACGCTCTTGGGCGCAATTCCCTTGTTGAAGGCTCCATTGTGGATATTCTCTCGTTCCTCCCCGAAGCTCCAGGTGAAAATCCAAGATCTCTGTATCTGGTGGTGGCAGAACTCTGGTGTCGTTCCCTTTTGAAGGCGTCACCTTGGAGTCCACATATCGTATCTCTTCTGATGGTATCATGGTGGCAGTTGTAGTGGCGTTGTTGGAGGAGGAGTATGCTTTGGGGTTGTGTGCTCATCTCAGCGGGATGAAGTGTGCGTTTGTCTGTCGGCTTCTCTAGGGTGAGCTCTAGCCTGCCGATTATTGCTTTTCTTGTCGGCCAGGGATAGGAGGCCCTCCAGCGATAATGATTGAAGGCGAGGCAATACTGCCATGTCGGTCTGAATGGCTTCATCCTCGCCAACGTCTTTCTCTCTGCCACTGGTGTTTGTTGCTATCTATCGCTGTCGTCGATCCAGCTTGCTTGTTTTTCTCTTTCTGTTTTTTTTGCTTTTTTGTCTTTCTTTAAGCCATTGGCTAGTTTTTGTGTGTGTGTTTGTAAGCTGGTGCAACACTTTGTATCTTCTACAATTTGGCATCATTAATTTAACATCCGGCTATGACCTTATGTCTAAAAATAGACGAATTACATATCATAACGAGTAATTGCAAAACCCCTAAGGTGCTGAAGGTTAGATTCGAAGATTATGCAGCCATCCATGTTGGGTAAAAATCCCTCGTTGTATCCTTCGACTGTATACACACCTTCATAAATAGGTCGTGAAACTCCACACGATATAGAGGTGACCATAAACGAAACATACCGGTACACCGGTAGAAAACCTGCAAGAGAGAATTTTTTATCATTGAACACTTTATCATTTCTAGATAGCCATAGAGATCGAATAGTGACAACATATCCCACTTTAAGGAGATTAAATACTCGTGATCTATACCATGTAGCAATTTTTAAAAATATTGGGTACACTACACGAGGGATACAAGCATGAAGCTTATTGGATGACTGACCATATAGAACGGGCATAATTATTGAAAGGATATAGCTATCACCGAGAGGGGGCGAATAGGCAATTTAAAAACTATTATGGTTTGGCTAAAAAGGATACGGAATTAAACTATTGTTTATTTTACAAGCACAAAACCTAAATACACTAGGCTCAACTAAGTGAACCACCAACAGGTTAAGCTAAGCAAGATAGAACAAGATATAAGTACTTCAAACTCGGTGGCTATCACAAGTAAATTAAACTTGGGTATATAGATAACTAAGGCATGTAGATACGAATAAGTATTCCCGTGTTCCCTTATAATTAAGGTACGTCACATTGCGGAGGCATGAGATCTCACAAAAGATGTGTCCATGCCACGAAGCGCATCTTATTCCCTGAGGCTATCCCGGTGAAGGAATATAAATTTTTCTTATGTTTAGGTTTTCCTCCACTACGGAGATGGTAAGCTCAACGACCACTTCACAAGATTCTCAAAGGAGAAGCTCGGGCCTCTTCATAATCTTCCATGAAGAGGAAACCGCGGTACCAACTGCCAAGCCAACTATGAGGTCACCCTCCAAGAGTAACAAGTTCACGGTCTCTGACTCGAATAAATCAAAGTGGAGAGCTCAACACTTATGCAAGAATCCAAAGGAAGGCCACCAAAGGTGTTCAAATCCTTCACACTCGAATGTCACCAAAGCAACAAGTGCTAGGGAGGAATTAAAGAGGAAGACCAATGGTGGAAATCAACAAAAGACTCCAAGAACTAGATCCAATAGGTTCCCCTCACTTAGAGGAGGAATTGATTGGTAGTGATTATAGATCTAGATCTCCTCTTTTAAAGACCTCAAAAGATGCAAGAATCATAGGAGGGATGGGAGAGGAAGGGAGCTCAAAGGGGACATTAATGGAGGTCAATTTCGTAATCAAGAACCCTTACCAAAACCAGTGTGGAGGAAACCCTTTTATAGGAAAACTCTGACTGTTGAGGCCAAAATCGAGCAGCCTGGTAGAAAATCGGCGGCAAGTCTGGCGGCGCCGGACTGTGCACTGGATGAACCGGCGCCAGCCCCGACGTGTCGCTTTTCTTGCCAAAACGAACCGGCGTCGTGGCGATTGAATAGGCGCCCAGCCGAAAGACAGCTCATTATATTGGTTCAGCAAAAATGGTGTAAACCGGCGGCCCATGGATTGGTTCAGCGGCATAACCGGTGGCGCCGGTTTTCCTGACAGAAAATAGTGCTGGCAAAAATTGTGATAACTTTTGCATACGAACTCCGATTTTAGCAAACCAGGGATTTTTGGAAAGCTATGAACAATATCTATCTAATAGGAGGTAAAATACGAAATAAGGAGAGGTGTGAAACCTCCCTAAAGAAGAACGGGTAAAACCTCCAAACTTGAAAACGCAATAGAAGATGCATGTGAAATTCCTTTTCGATTAACTTGGGCTTGCTGAAGAGCTAGAAACAAGCTCAAGAACCTCGCATAGAGAAACATCAATAAGCAAAAAGAATAAGGTGATGCAAAGTATGCAAATGATTGAGCTTCCTAAGATGATGTGATCAAGTTACCCAACCGAAAACCTCTCTTGATAGTGTGACTATCTATCCTATAACCCGGTCTCCCAACAACCATCTTAAGACTGGTAAAAGGAAAGCCTCACAAGGCCATACCTTTTCATTGTGAATCCTGCTTGATCTTGATGACAACACTTCAATCTCCATTCAAGCCGGAATGCTTCACTTGATCATTGTTGCTTCATGAAAATCCATAATTTTCTCCCCCATACACTACTATAGGATAGCTTCATTAAGGCACATGTTCACATGTCCATTATCACCAAATGAATGGCAAACTTAAAGGATATGATCTTATCAAGATGCTTATATTGAACTTTCCCTTCTCAACCATATCACAAGATACCATGTGGTACATTCTTTATGCTTCATGTGTTTAGCAACTTGAATCTAGTCTTCAGCCTTTAAATTGGTTAACCATGTATCTTATCATTCTCTATCTAAATATCTTGAGGTAAATAAAGAACTCTTCATTGATTGCATGCTCTAAATATTACTCAACTGTAGCTCAACTCGTGAGACTATCATGGCACCAACTTAGAGCCATATCTTGAATTCTTCTCTTGAGAACAAACTCTCAATATCTTGATCATCCATTCCTTAACACATAAGCTAGAGCATGAATAAATTGAGTTCTACACAAGAACTCCCAACTACATTTGTTCTTCTTGATAATATCATATTCTTCTCTTCAAATCAATGATCTTGGTGCCAATACTCAAGGTATATATTTATCTTCATGGAATCCATACATGAATCCAACAAATGGACTACAAGCATGACCTATGGAATATTCCTTCATAAAGAACTCAATGAAAATATTAGTCCAAAAGGATTGTCATTTATTACCAAAATCACACAAAGGGGTAATGTACCCTTACAATTGTAGGGTTTTGTATCCTTGCCAACAACACTAGCGGTCCGCTTTGCCTCTGGTGGCCTTGGGTCTTTGAAAGCGTTAGAAACCACGGCCTCTCATTGCTGTGAGAATTTTTGTTCTTTGTTTAGCGTTTTTTAGTGTTTTTGAGGATGTTGATGCTACAGCAACATCATGAAGTCAGAATAAGATCCTCCCCGCACTATCCTTGCTAGAGTGGTGCGTCTAGCACCGTCAGAGGGGACGTGGAGTCGTGTGTGTCCTGTGGATCTCACGGGATCCTGTCTTTTTTCGTATTCTTTGGTGAGGTTTAAGGTTAGTCTCTTTGATCTACGATTATCATCTTTGCTAATGGTTGATGCTCTGGTGCGCTAGTCTTGTGGGGTTTGAGCATGAAGATTTCCCGTCTATCTACTACAACAACTACTACAAGCTTTACCTAACACTAATGATTGAGGGGCAAAGATAGTGTCATGCCCTCGGCTCATGCTAGTGTTTGTAGTTGTCGGTAAGTGGTTCAAAGATATATTTTTAATTTTTATTACTTTTATAACTCTTTGTACTAATTTTGATGCTTATTAATAGATCTATCGTAATTCACAAAAAAGACATATAATATATAACTTTAAATCAAGAGTAAATAATAGCGCTAGATTGTTTCGGCTCAAACAACTATCCATGTTGTCCCGATTCTTTTCGGAAGTGGGAAGGACGTCAGAAAGGTCACGTGGTGATGTTGCAATGGAGCCCTGCTATCCTGTGAGGTGGGTCCCGCTATGGGCCAGGGAGAAAGATTCCCCACCGCGTACGGGTGTACCGCGTGACGATGTACCCCATGTCGTCGCCGGACGGTGGGGACGTGTTGCCTAGGACCGCCGTAAGCATACGTGGGTTCGAACACGCTATGTGAGAGGTGTTCCAGGGAGACAACACTCCGCGCCCATCGAGTGGATGGGCCCGCTGAGAGTGACGTGGAGTGGTGAGCCCATGCCGGCTGCGGACTCTCTCGATCGTTTGGCCCGCTGAGAGCTTACATGGCACCGTGAAAAGAACTTGCCGTCAGCAGTCCATAATCGGAGGAGACGTTCACTATTCTCCCCTCGGAGGTAGACTGCAGCAGAGGAAGCAGGGCTTCGATTACATGCTTCGTGCCGTAGTAGTTTGTCTGGACGCCTTTCTTTGCGCTGTGGAAGGTCTCGTTGACGCTTTTCACCATCCATTCGAGTCTCTGGTAGACATCCAGGCCACTGAACTGTTGTGTGTATGGACGGATAAACATGTTCAATTTGGTTTGTCCAGAAAGAAAAATCAGAATAGAATTGCATGATACACCCTCTGTTCCAAATTATTAGAAGTTCTGTCATTTTTGGGAATCACATGCATATAGAATGTTTTACTCTATGCGTCTAGAAATATGAATTTAGAAATCCAAGTCACTTATTTCTGACGGAGGAGTAGTATGTATGTTTGATTATTTGTATTCCACGTCAAAATATCTGAAACATCATGCGCAAAAAAACAAAACAAAAAATCTGAAACATCTTATACTCTCAGATTTCTACCACGATTGGCAACATCGCATCAGCTAAATGATTCACCTCACATCCACCGAAGAAGAAACAGAAAAGGCGGCAACTAACCTTTGCCTCGTTCGTATCGAGTTCTTGGACGTACTCCACCCCACCAATTGCGGCGTTATTCACCTGCAAATTAACAGAAAATATACATCAATCACCGGCCTGTTGCATCAACACAAAAGCCTTTGCAGTTTTGCATCTAGCAGGACTACAAAAATGGAAAAGAAGAACTTGCCAGAATGTCGAGCTTCCCGAAACGGGTCTTCAAGAAATCGGCCAAACCAGCAATGCTCGAAGCGTCCGTGATCTCCAGCTGATGGAAGACGACATCACTGATCCCCTGCCCTTTGAGCTTCTCGACGGCGGCCACGCCCCTCGTCTCGTCCCGGGCCGTCACAACCACCGTGGCGCCGCCGCTGGCTAGTAGCCTGCACACCTCCAAACCGATCCCTTTGTTCCCGCCGGTGACGACGGCAATCCTAGCAACCGCAACAGATCAGAGCAGTACAGTACAGATACTATACACGTATTACTGCAGTCGAAATTCTAGCGAGGGTACACGGGGAAGTTAGTATGCATAGGCGAACCTCGTGTTTGGAGGGATGGGGATGGCTTCTTCCATGCTTCTGAAAACTCACGAGCTCGAACAACACGATGGCAGATGCGGATTTGCTCAGAACCAGACACGCTCTATGGGAGGAATGAGAGAAAAAAGACTGGTAAATGCTTCGGCGATTCCTCAGTTGTCCTTTTTTGTTGGTGGTTGTCCTGCACACGAGTAAATGTGGTCATCATGCCACCAGCACCATAAGTACACGGTACACCTCGTTTTTTCCGTGGGAAGAGGTTTTCAGCCCCTTGCACCACCAGTTGTGGCATCTTTTTTTTCACTAACCCACAACTAACTATTTTGTAATGTGCTTTGCAAGATCGCATCCGGCTTCGTCCAATTCTGGAGGTGATAATACCAGAGGAATAAAAGTGCATTTGTTCTTGGGCGATGGATAACTGCAATGTGTTTTTTTCTGAATATGCACGACCCATAGTATACATTACTTGTATTCATAAAGGTAGCAATATAAAAATGGTACACATAAAAGCAACAAAAAAAGAGAAACCAAGCTACAAACCGTTCTCGCCGCAACTACCAAGGATCCAAATCCTTCGCCGTCGCCGGAGAAGAAGAAGATCACTAGCAGCCAGTCCACACCTTGACAATGAAGAAACCCCTAGTCATAAGGCGTTAACGAGCCACAATAGCCACCAGCCCATCGGCCGGAGGAGCCCACCGAGCCTCTTCAATGCTGGATCTGGGGCCTGCGCCACCCCGCCCATCATGCGGCCGGATCCTTCACCATCCAGCACAAATCAGTAGCCGTCAATATCACCACACTCGAAGGTCGCCATGACCAGATCGGAGACGAGACTAACACTACACAAAGCCAGAGCACACGCCCGACGAAGACACAATCCCACATGCTTCTCGATGCTGTAACATCGCCAATATGGTGTTGAAGCCGGTGTACCATTATTCGATGTAGCGCATCCACCACCATATGAGTTGCGCCACCACAACACCACAAAAATGCTAACTTTAGGGACCTCGATGAACACCGAGCGTAGGTCCTGGGTCCCCACCCCTTCCCGCCCACACGAGCAGAGGCGGAGGAGGCGAGGACCGACAATGTGTTGATGGCATACAAACTTATATCCACTATATTTTTTCGATAACAGGCACTTTTTTACTTAAAATATTTAATTATATCACCCGGACTCTGCACAATTACCATGCACACGGCCGACACAAGTCTAAAGTTGCATAACAAAATCAAACAGACGTTTTTACGTCTATTCGGGGAGGCCCCCGCGTCGTCCGCCTTGGGGGACACGGGAGGCAAACCCTAAGCGCCGCCAGGAGCTTCTGTCCCTAGCAATCCCCCTCCTCGCCATCGTCGATGGCCGCTGCCGGCCAAAGCCCGTGCGGCGGTGACGGGTCTTATCCTCACGCCTGACGGGGTTGTTGTGGAGGAATCAGAGCACTACCCAAAAGCGTTGCCGTGGTGCTGAATGGCGGTGACACAAGGACTCTTAGCGGCGGCTCCCTCGGAGCTTGGTGGTCACGTAGGAATCTGCCTGTACTTGAGGCTAGGGTTGGGGCCCTGTGCTAGCGCGGACTGTCTGTGCATAGAGTCACCACTTAGCCCGATCCAAATTTGGACTGCTCCCTGCGCCACAGAAAGTTGATGGGACCCAGAGCCAAAAAAGGGGAGACAATTCTGTGATTATTTTGTCTTCAAAAAAGATAATTCCCTTGAGATGTAGTTATATTTTGGGGTGTAGTTGTAGGGAAAATTGTAAAACATGAATTTTAATGTATTTTGCAAAAAAAAAAAGGTCATGGTACAGTAAAACGGCCATAACTTTAGCATACGATGTCGGGAAAAAATGTTTAACCAATCAAAACGACCGTGTCGAAATTTCCTACTCGATTTCAACTGCTAGAAGCTGTTGAAGATTTTATAGATTCCCCAAATTTGAAAAGAGTAAAAAGTTATGGCAGAAGAAGATTTTTTTTGCAAAAAAATAAAAAAAAGGGGGAGACATTTATGTGGCGCATATCTCCAATATGCGCCACCGAATTGTTGGGCGGGATTCGAATTTTGAATCCCGCTGGCACCCTTCTCCCTCTCCTTTTTCCTTTTTCTCCCCCCACTTCTTCTCCCCTCCCTACTTTTCCTCTCATCCACACTTCTCCCCTTCTCCTCCCTCCTCCTTCTCCACTCTCCGACAACCTCCACCTCCACCCCGATGACCTCGTCCTTCTCCTCTTCCACCACCTCCGGCAACCTCCTCCTTCTCCTTCTCCTACACCACCTCCGGTGACCCATTCCCTCCACCTCCGGCGACCTCCTCCTCCCTCCACCACCACAACCTCCGGCGGCATCCTCCTCCGGCCTCCTCCTCCTCCTCCTCCAACCATCTCTGATGACACCTTCCTCCACCTTCGGCGGCCTCCTCCTCCTACTCCAACCACCTCCGGCGGCGGCCTCCTCCTCCTTCTCCTTCGACCACCACCTCCGATGACCCACTCGTCCTAGCCATCCTCCAGCCACCACCACCACCTCCGGCTAGATCTAGATCTGTCAGGTTCTTTTTAAATTTTGAAAAAGAATTATGTGGCTCATATTGGCCATATGCGCCACAAAAATTTGAGATCTGGTCCGCCTTTTTTTTGAATTTTGTAAAAAAATCTGTGGCGCATATTGGCAATATGCACCACAGAAATAAATATCAGTGGCGCATCAGATATGCGCCACTGAATGTGAAAATAGGTGCGACACTGATAAGGTATTTCCTAGTAGTGAGCGAACAACAAGAAGTGGAGACGTGACGACAGCCATCTCGGCAACCGAACACACTCGCATATGGAGGATAGGTCCCTTGCCAAGGTGAAACCCTAACTTTTGGACGACGTTGGCGACGCTCTTGGGCGCAATTCCCTTGTTGAAGGCTCCATTGTGGATATTCTCTCGTTCCTCCCCGAAGCTCCAGGTGAAAATCCAAGATCTCTGTATCTGGTGGTGGCAGAACTCTGGTGTCGTTCCCTTTTGAAGGCGTCACCTTGGAGTCCACATATCGTATCTCTTCTGATGGTATCATGGTGGCAGTTGTAGTGGCGTTGTTGGAGGAGGAGTATGCTTTGGGGTTGTGTGCTCATCTCGGATGAAGGATGAAGTGTCTGGCGGCTTCTCTAGGGTGAGCTCTAGCCTGCCGATTATTGCTTTTCTTGTCGGCCAGGGATAGGAGGCCCTCCAGCGATAATGATTGAAGGCGAGGCAATACTGCCATGTCGGTCTGAATGGCTTCATCCTCGCCAACGTCTTTCTCTCTGCCACTGGTGTTTGTTGCTATCTATCGCTGTCGTCGATCCAGCTTGCTTGTTTTTCTCTTTCTGTTTTTTTGCTTTTTTGTCTTTCTTTAAGCCATTGGCTAGTTTTTGTGTGTGTGTTTGTAAGCTGGTGCAACACTTTGTATCTTCTACAATTTGGCATCATTAATTTAACATCCGGCTATGACCTTATGTCTAAAAATAGACGAATTACATATCATAACGAGTAATTGCAAAACCCCTAAGGTGCTGAAGGTTAGATTCGAAGATTATGGAGCCATCCATGTTGGGTAAAAATCCCTCGTTGTATCCTCCGATTGTATACACACCTTCATAAATAGGTCGTGAAACTCCACACGATATAGAGGTGACCATAAACGAAACATACCGGTACACCGGTAGAAAACCTGCAAGAGATAATTTTTTATCATTGAACACTTTATCATTTCTAGATAGCCATAGAGATCGAATAGTGACAACATATCCCACTTTAAGGAGATTAAATACTCGTGATCTATACCATGTAGCAATTTTTAAAAATATTGGGTACACTACGCGAGGGATACAAGCATGAAGCTTATTGGATGACTGACCATATAGAACGGGCATAATTATTGAAAGGATATAGCTATCACCGAGAGGGGGCAAATAGGCAATTTAAAAACTATTATGGTTTGGCTAAAAAGGATACGGAATTAAACTATTGTTTATTTTACAAGCACAAAACCTAAATACACTAGGCTCAACTAAGTGAACCACCAACAGGTTAAGCTAAGCAAGATAGAACAAGATATAAGTACTTCAAACTCGGTGGCTATCACAAGTAAATTAAACTTGGGTATATAGATAACTAAGGCATGTAGATACGAATAAGTATTCCCGTGTTCCCTTATAATTAAGGTACGTCACATTGCGGAGGCATGAGATCTCACAAAAGATGTGTCCATGCCACGAAGCGCATCTTATTCCCTGAGGCTATCCCGGTGAAGGAATATAAATTTTTCTTATGTTTAGGTTTTCCTCCACTACGGAGATGGTAAGCTCAACGACCACTTCACAAGATTCTCAAAGGAGAAGCTCGGGCCTCTTCATAATCTTCCATGAAGAGGAAACCGTGGTACCAACTGCCAAGCCAACTATGAGGTCACCCTCCAAGAGTAACAAGTTCACGGTCTCTGACTCGAATAAATCAAAGTGGAGAGCTCAACACTTATGCAAGAATCCAAAGGAAGGCCACCAAAGGTGTTCAAATCCTTCACACTCGAATGTCACCAAAGCAACAAGTGCTAGGGAGGAATTAAAGAGGAAGACCAATGGTGGAAATCAACAAAAGACTCCAAGAACTAGATCCAATAGGTTCCCCTCACTTAGAGGAGGAATTGATTGGTGGCGATTATAGATCTAGATCTCCTCTTTTAAAGACCTCAAAAGATGCAAGAATCATAGGAGGGATGGGAGAGGAAGGGAGCTCAAAGGGGACATTAATGGAGGTCAATTTCGTAATCAAGAACCCTTACCAAAACCAGTGTGGAGGAAACCCTTTTATAGGAAAACTCTGACTGTTGAGGCCAAAATCGAGCAGCCTGGTAGAAAATCGGCGGCAAGTCTGGCGGCGCCGGACTGTGCACTGGATGAACCGGCGCCAGCCCCGACGTGTCGCTTTTCTTGCCAAAACGAACCGGCGTCGTGGCGATTGAATAGGCGCCACCGAAGACAGCTCATTATATTGGTTCAGCAAAAATGGTGTAAACCGGCGGCCCATGGATTGGTTCAGCGGCATAACCGGTGGCGCCGGTTTTCCTGACAGAAAATAGTGCTGGCAAAAATTGTGATAACTTTTGCATACGAACTCCGATTTTAGCAAACCAGGGATTTTTGGAAAGCTATGAACAATATCTATCTAATAGGAGGTAAAATACGAAATAAGGAGAGGTGTGAAACCTCCCTAAAGAAGAACGGGTAAAACCTCCAAACTTGAAAACGCAATAGAAGATGCATGTGAAATTCCTTTTCGATTAACTTGGGCTTGCTGAAGAGCTAGAAACAAGCTCAAGAACCTCGCATAGAGAAACATCAATAAGCAAAAAGAATAAGGTGATGCAAAGTATGCAAATGATTGAGCTTCCTAAGATGATGTGATCAAGTTACCCAACCGAAAACCTCTCTTGATAGTGTGACTATCTATCCTATAACCCGGTCTCCCAACAACCATCTTAAGACTGGTAAAAGGAAAGCCTCACAAGGCCATACCTTTTCATTGTGAATCCTGCTTGATCTTGATGACAACACTTCAATCTCCATTCAAGCCGGAATGCTTCACTTGATCATTGTTGCTTCATGAAAATCCATAATTTTCTCCCCCATACACTACTATAGGATAGCTTCATTAAGGCACATGTTCACATGTCCATTATCACCAAATGAATGGCAAACTTAAAGGATATGATCTTATCAAGATGCTTATATTGAACTTTCCCTTCTCAACCATATCACAAGATACCATGTGGTACATTCTTTATGCTTCATGTGTTTAGCAACTTGAATCTAGTCTTCAGCCTTTAAATTGGTTAACCATGTATCTTATCATTCTCTATCTAAATATCTTGAGGTAAATAAAGAACTCTTCATTGATTGCATGCTCTAAATATTACTCAACTGTAGCTCAACTCGTGAGACTATCATGGCACCAACTTAGAGCCATATCTTGAATTCTTCTCTTGAGAACAAACTCTCAATATCTTGATCATCCATTCCTTAACACATAAGCTAGAGCATGAATAAATTGAGTTCTACACAAGAACTCCCAACTACATTTGTTCTTCTTGATAATATCATATTCTTCTCTTCAAATCAATGATCTTGGTGCCAATACTCAAGGTATATATTTATCTTCATGGAATCCATACATGAATCCAACAAATGGACTACAAGCATGACCTATGGAATATTCCTTCATAAAGAACTCAATGAAAATATTAGTCCAAAAGGATTGTCATTTATTACCAAAATCACACAAAGGGGTAATGTACCCTTACAATTGTAGGGTTCTGTATCCTTGCCAACAATACTAGCGGTCCGCTTTGCCTCTGGTGGCCTTGGGTCTTTGAAAGCGTTAGAAACCACGGCCTCTCATTGCTGTGAGAATTTTTGTTCTTTGTTTAGCGTTTTTTAGTGTTTTTGAGGATGTTGATGCTACAGCAACATCATGAAGTCAGAATAAGATCCTCCCCGCACTATCCTTGCTAGAGTGGTGCGTCTAGCACCGTCAGAGGGGACGTGGAGTCGTGTGTGTCCTGTGGATCTCACGGGATCCTGTCTTTTTTCGTATTCTTTGGTGAGGTTTAAGGTTAGTCTCTTTGATCTACGATTATCATCTTTGCTAATGGTTGATGCTCTGGTTCGCTAGTCTTGTGGGGTTTGAGCATGAAGATTTCCCGTCTATCTACTACAACAACTACTACAAGCTTTACCTAACACTAATGATTGAGGGGCAAAGATAGTGTCATGCCCTCGGCTCGTGCTAGTGTTTGTAGTTGTCGGTAAGTGGTTCAAAGATATATTTTTAATTTTTATTACTTTTATAACTCTTTGTACTAATTTTGATGCTTATTAATAGATCTATCGTAATTCACAAAAAAGACATATAATATATAACTTTAAATCAGGAGTAAATAATAGCGCTAGATTGTTTCGGCTCAAACAACTATCCATGTTGTCCCGATTCTTTTCGGAAGTGGGAAGGACGTCAGAAAGGTCACGTGGTGATGTTGCAATGGAGCCCTGCTATCCTGTGAGGTGGGTCCCGCTATGGGCCAGGGAGAAAGATTCCCCACCGCGTACGGGTGTACCGCGTGACGATGTACCCCATGTCGCCGGACGGTGGGACGCTGTGTTGCCTAGGACCGCCGTAAGCATACGTGGGTTCGAACACGCTATGTGAGAGGTGTTCCAGGGAGACAACACTCCGCGCCCATCGAGTGGATGGGCCCGCTGAGAGTGACGTGGAGTGGTGAGCCCATGCCGGCTGCGGACTCTCTCGATCGTTTGGCCCGCTGAGAGCTTACATGGCACCGTAAGCTCTTGCGGTTCTCGTGGCGAAACGATCTAGAGAGTCATGTAAGCTCTCGCGGTTCTCGTGGAAAAATCTTGTTGTCCATCCCTTTCGTAGGCTAGCTGTCAACATACGCTCTAGCCAACAAGATCATTCTCATGTATCTCTATACCTTCATGTAGGGCAAATCTCTATTCTATCATTCTTATCTACACCTCGTGCCTTCTCTCTCCTTGCTGCTTAGGTCGTCTTCTTCCTTGCTGACAAGATCCTCCTTCCGCGCTTATTTTTTGCCACAAAAGTGTAGAGCATTTTAGACGGCTAATCGTACCATTGTCATTCTTTAGCAGATCCGTCTTGCTACTTGCCGCTTGGGACTTCGTCTTCCTCGTCGCTCGAGGCTTCTTCTTCTTCCCGATAAAAGCCTTCTCCCACACGTATGTGTTCACATGAAAGGGTGTCGTGTTTTATCCGACTGATCATATCTTCGTCATTCTTTAGCGGTTTCGTCTTCACAGCTTGAGGTTTCGTATCGTTCTGCAGGTCACGCTTACGTTCGTCCATGGTGCGATGAAAGATAAGTCTTTCCTCTTCTTTTTCGTGTTTGTATGTTTCTATCATTAGTTTGGGTTGCTCGTCTCGCTGTTTTGGGTTGAATATTACATGTGTTTGATCTACAGATTTGATGTTTACTTGGTTTCAGACTTCCGCAATACGCTGGTTTACTTTTGATTCCAACGTTTCTTTCTGCTGATTTGATAAGCTAATTTTTCATATTTGTTTTTGCGTTATAACTCCTATGCTTTTGTGGTCACGACTGATTTTTATCTTCGCTGTGCTTTTTACGGTTCTTGTGTTGGGTCGGACATACAACTCTCCCATTTTCGACGATTCGCGTAAGTGGTAGCTGAAGGGGTTCATAGCAGAAAACACAATTTTTTCTACGGTAGAACACACCTAATGCCAGGATCTATCTAGGAGTAATGTTGTAACAGAGGAGGTTTTGGTTATATACCCTTGTAGACCAAAAGTGTCTAACATTTTGAGGGGAATATAGATGACGTAGTCATACTCGTAACCGACCTCAAGGCCGCAAAGCTCCTCGCAAGCCACCTCTTGGTCCATCGTGCATGGATCCGGGTCACGACAGTCCGGGTGCTACTAATGGCAGCACACCCATGGTTTCACGGATGCAGTGTACGATGATAACCTCCGGTTCTCTGATCCCTACTGAGAGTGCGGAAGTAGATATCCTGGTTGAATCCCTGCAACACAACTGCGTGCCATAAGTACATCGCCTCTTATGTGTACAGTCCTTCCAAGGATCGCGCCATCGCTGAAGGCAAAGAGAGAGAGCGAGATTTATTCCCTAAGGAAAATTCCTTAGAGAATTATATGTGTGTAATTTCCCACACCTATGCCCCTCCTTGTATAGGGAAAAAGGGGAGACTCCCTTCCCTCAAGTCCCGGGGTGGGACTAAAGGAGGAGGAGGTGGGAGGCGCATAGGAAGGGATGCCATGGGTAGGTGGGCCAGCCGGCTGGGCCCCAACCCGTGCACAGCACTAGGCTAGCTAGGTGGGCCCCCTTGGGCAGCGGCTTGGCCCCCTTGGGAGGCTGGGCCTGCCCCTTTGGGTGGCTTCCCTCTTGGGCCTTGTTCCTTCGGGAACTTGGCCCATTAGTGGAAGTTGCCCATCAAATTTAATTTTGAATATATATTTAATATTAATTCCAATAATTAATATGAAATACATATTATTAAGCTCCCTTTGACCTGAAACACTTTTCTGTTCACTCCGAACACCTTCAGGTCCTTCCAGAATGATTTCGGTTCTCTCACGGAACACTTTCGATTTTCTCTTCTCTCTCATCATGTGATTCCGATGATTTCATAATGATCTCCAAGTGTCATTGTACCCTTAAGCGTGTTACCCCAATGGTTCGGGAACATCATAGACATGATTGAGACACCTCTCATATCAATGATCATTAGCGAGATGGGGATGCCCATAATGACCCATGTGCATTCCATGATGTTTATTGTCGTTTGAACCATAAACATCGCGTCTAGTTCCCTTTGTTACTTTGATACTGACTTGTCAGAGATTAATCATTGGTATCACTATACCTTGTTCAATATCATTACTAACAATTTCTATTTTACTTGTTCACGTGATATTCCATCCTCGTGACCTAGTCACATGTGGCAACATTATGAATGTAATCTCACTGGGCCTTGTGTATCTTCCCATCACGCGGGTGAACAAATCCCGATCTTGATGCATAGGCCTCAACCTATCCCACTGGAATACCCAACATGCATTGTTATGATCATCGAGTTACGATCATGACGTTTGATGCAATCAAAGCAGCCTCGGGTGATAGTGATTAATATGATCTCACGGTCAAATAAGAAGGATACTTCATTTCTAACTATTTCAAAGATGAACCATGTGAATTGATCATGTTGCAATGTTTATATTGGGTAATGTCCGTCACATCATTCACTAATGATATGACTTCATTGTGAACTGGCATATGATACGTTGCAAATGTATCTATAATTTTTGATGTTCCATGCTTGGTTTTATCTACTTTCTTATGTTTTGTCCACACTTTGGAGTAATTTTCATATCATTTCTTAGACTAACCTATTAACAAGAGCCATAGTGCCAGTTGCCTGTTTTCTGCTGTTTTTGGTTCCAGAAAGTCAGAAAATGAATATTCTCGGAATTAGACGGGACAAAATCCAATATGCCTATTTTCCCGGAGACTCACGAAGCCAGAATACGAGACGGAGAGGGGCCACAGGGTGGCCACACCACCCCTAGGGGCGGGTCCCCTTGGCCGCGCCAGGGCATGGTGTGGCCCCCCTGGCCAGTCATCGACCTTGCCTCTTTCGCCTATATATCTCCCTCGAGGCAAAAACCCTAGATCGTCAATCAGAAATCCACAAAAAGTTCCGCAACACCGCCGCCACCGAAGGGGAGATTCGGGGGACAGAAAGTCTCTGTTCCGGCACCCTGCCGGGACAGGGAAGTGCCCCCGGATCCATCTCCATCGATCTCCACCACCATCTCCATCACCGTTGCTGATTCCCATGATGAGGAGGGAGTAGTTCTCTCTCGAGGCTAAGGGTTGTACCGGTAGCTATGTGTTCATCTCTCTCTCTATGCATGATCATATTGTGATCATGAGCTTTGTAATTAAGTAGATCTACCTTGCTACTAAAGTGCTTTAATAGATCTCTACTCTCCCCATGTGTGTGAAAGTGACAGCATGCACACCATGGTGGCACTTAGGCTAGAGATTACAAATACTTGTTATGAGTTATATTTGGAGTTGGATGTCTTTATGAAATTGTGGTGTTTGTTGGAACCATCTAGTGCTCAAGGTGACAGTGTGGGGTTATCTAGATGTGAAACGCTTACTTTGAGGTATGCTGTTATAACCCTACCATGGATTAGAGTGTCCAACCGGAGAGTAGTTCAGAGTAGTATAATAAAGATAAGATATTTATATGAGAGTGTTCACTAGTGAAAGTATGATCCCTAGGCCTTGTTTATAAGCATTGAAACTTTGTTTGCAACTAGATCTGTTACATGTTTGCTGATGGCTCAGTGTACGGTGCCAGAAAAGTGCTGGTGCGGTGTTAATGTAGAGTTTGTTGGGAACCCCAAGAGGAAGGTATGATGAGCACAAGAGCAAGTTTCCCTCAGTTATAAAACCAAGGTTTAATCTAACCAGTAGGAGCAAGGAAACACCCCAAAGGTGTTGCTAGCTGAGCCTTGGCAGGGCGCACTACTGGTGCTAGTAGCAACGTGGAGACCTGCACAACACAACCACAGAACTTTGTCCCCAACTTGCGATGAGGTTGCCAATCTCACCGTGTTTTGCTGAGAACAAAGGATTAAACATATCGAATGGAAAGAAGTAAAAGTTTAGAGAAAGTAAACACAAAGCAGTAAAAGATTGTAGATTGTATGTAAAGAAAAAGGACCGGGATCCATAGTTCACTAGAGGTGGCTCTTCTTAGATAGATAACATGCTGGGTGAACAAATTACAGCGGGGCAATTGACAAACATCGAGAAAGCAATACATGCATATACTAATCATCTTGACTTCTTTGAGATTCGATTGGGCATTACAACATTATACATAGACCGCCATCCAACTGCATCTATGACTAATAATCTACCTTCAGGTTATCATCCGAACCCCCTCCAGTATTAAGTTGCAAGCAACATATTATTGCTTTATGAATTGCGTGTAAAGTAAACAATACGATTGTTCTATGAACAAAGGATTGTTGTTTTCTCCCTAGTAGCAACAACACATCTAGTACCTTAGAGATTTCTGTCACTTCCCTAGATTACCAGAGGCATGAACCCACTATCGAGCATAAATACTAACTCTTGGAGTTGCTAGCATCTACTTGGCCAAGATAGCTACTAACAACAGAAAGCATGCAAGATCACAAATAACAAAGACATGATAGAATCAATAATCAATCTGAAATAGCATCTCAATATCCATCGGATCCCCGCAAACACAATATGCAGAATTACAAATAGATGATCTTGATCGTGAACGGAGCTCACAAGTTCTAGACATGAAAGCACAAAGGAGGAGAACCAGCTATCTAGCTACTACATGGATCCGTAGTCCAAGGATGAACTACTCACGAATCACACCGGAGGCTTGCATGGTGATGAAGAAGGCCTCCAGGATGAATTCCCCTCTCTGGCAGGGTGCCGGGAAGAGCTTCAGATCCCTCCCGATCTAGGGATGGAGATGACGACGGCTACAGACTCTTTCGTGGATTTTTTATCGGGCACTTAGGGTTTTCGTCCCGAGGGCATCTTATAGGCGGAAGGGGAGGCCGAGGCCGGGGGTGCCTGGGCTGGCCACACCACCCCCTGGCGCGGGCCAAGCCTGGCCGCGCGGCCAGGTGGTGTGGCCAACCTCTGGCCCCTCTTCTTCTCGTATTCTGGCATTTGATGATTTCCGGAAAAATAGGCACTTTGGCTTTTGTCCCGTCCAATTCCAAGAATATTCATTTTCTGACTTTCCTGGAACCAAAAACAGCAGAAAACAGGCAGCTGGCACTGTGGCTCTTGTTAATAGGTTAGTCCAAGAAATCATATGAAAAGTACTCCAAAGTGTGGACAAAACACAAGAAAGTGGATAAAACCAAGCATGGAACATCAAAAATTATAGATACATTTGCAATGTATCAACATCCCCAAGCTTAACTCCTGCTCGTCCTCGAGTAGGTAAGTGATAAAAAGAAAGAATAATTTTTAAGGTGACATGCACCATCAAAGACTTGATCAAAGTATTTGTAAAACATTCAAAGCTGGGATCATAGTACTTCAATCATAACATGAAAGACAAAGTTCTAACCATAAGACAAAGGAACTATGATGCAACATGAAAAGGCACAAACAAAAGATTCATGAATACAATGCTTTGCAAGACGTTTGTTTGTTTCACATAAAGAAAACATAGCATAATAGTATTCAGCTTGTCCCTCAATAGAGTAGCAAAACATAAATGCATAGGACACCTTCAAAGTTCATAAGAGTGACTAGATACAAATAGTTTAAAACAAGCAATATCAAGTTATGCATCAATCAACTAGTCTTGGGACAATACACATAGAACTAAGAATGGCCACTATGCTCTCAAAGTAGGTGCATAAAGTTAGAAGGTGGAGACTCAATATAATGGTGGAAGAAAGGCCTTTATAAAAGGAAGTAGGGATTCAAGTCTCATAAAGAGCTTCCAAAAATTATGGTACTTATAGATTTCAGCTCTCATTGCCCCTATCATAAGCATCTTGAAGGTGATTAAGGTTAAAATGACACAACTAAGAGGATATGCTTGACAAGTTATAAACCGAAATCTCATTCACCTTACTTACGAAGACCGATCCTCATGCTACTCAACTTCAGTCACAAGTAAGCTCTTGTCATTGTAAGTACATATGTATCATAAAGAACCGCCAACGGGGTACCCCTTGCACATGATACAGGAGCTTTTCCATAATCAAAATGACAAGGCAAGCAGACAATGAGCATCTCAGTGATATTTTTATTTGCTATTTGCATAGGTTTTTATTGAGGATGCTTCATAGAGTGCTCATTATGGTGATGCTGCAAGTTTCCACCATGATTAGGCATGGCTTAGGCTAGCGGCCCAGGTGTTTCTCTAACACACATACAAACTCCATGATCTTACAAGTTCCACTTTTTTTTCACACCGCCGGGATTCGTAAGCAAAAGAACATGATATCAACGAGGTACAAAGTACAAGTGCAATGTTGAAAGCGTTCCCCATGAAACATGGTTCTGCTAATTTCAACTTATAAAGCGCAAGCATATACGCAACAAAGAAGGACCCAATGGTTCAAGTTTATTAGATGCAAAAAGGTAAAGTGTGCCATCAAGTTCGTGAGAGCTTTAATCACTAGTTTTCTCATAACAAGTTTAATTCGGAAGGTAAACAAAAACATGAATATACTTGGAATAGCATATGCTACTAGGTAGGTATGGTGGACTCTTTGGAATAACTTGGTTTAGGGAGTTGGATGAATGAGTGGAACTCATACTTGGTCATGAGGCTAGCAAAAGGACCGGAGCAACAAACTAAGAGAGCAATAATGTCCATAATCATGCAGAGCGACAAAACATCATTGATCAAAGCATAAAGTGATACTACAAGTTGAAAACTAAAGGATCATAAAGGCTATGGTGACTTGATATAGTCACAACATGGTGTGAGCATGCGCTAAGTCAACCCAAATAAAGCATCAAAGGAGAATACCACAATACTATGCTTTAATATGCTAAAACAACGCATGATTCATCCAAGGCGCATTAAGCAATCTCAATTGTTTATAACAAGTCATGCTACAGCAAAGAATTCTAAGCATAAAGCCAAAAAAATATCAAGCATGGCATGACAAATCATAGGCCACAGTAAAAAACGAGCTCTTTTTACCACATAAGCATGAACTTTCCTACTCTTTTCCAAACCAAACCAAACTATTTGCAAACCAATGTATGAAAGAGGGGATCCAACCAATTTATTCAGAAAACTAAGCAAACAAAAGCAAACGAAAAACCAAAACAAAAACGAAAAAGAAGACGCTCCAAGAACAACACAACTGTGCATGAAACAATAAAAATGAAGCGTTTGGAAGAAACCTGGAATTTTTATTGATGAAGAGGGGAATGCCTTGGGCATCCCCAAGCTTTGACGCTTGTACTTCTTGGATATTTCTTGGGGTGACACGCGTGGCACCCCCAAGCTTGAGCTTTAGTCCATCCTTCATCTCATTACTCATTCCTTCCATACACCTGAAATTTTTCCTTCATACAAAACTTCACACAATCTTTATTAGCAACATTAGTGCACTCAAGATAATAAGTCTTTAGGTTCAGTTATAACATCAATAAAACTTCCATTAAAACACTAGATACTATAGAACTTCCCTCAAAAATCTCAATTCCCCAAAAGAACTCAAAAGGAACCAACAAGAAGCAAATGCAGAAAATGGCAGAAATCTGTCAAAACAGACCAGCAGGTTGATACGTCCGTTTTGCATAACTATTCTATGTCCTAATTAACTATTATTCATTGATATATTTCATATTGAGAGGTGATACTGATGTTATTCCATCTGTTTTTGCATGGTTGATGACTTTTGGAGCATGGACCGCTGCAGTCAGGATTCTGATGGAAAAGGTGCTGTTTGGAGGCAAAATTCGCGAAGATCAAAAAATCCGAGAAAATATACGGAAAATCCTATTTTTCTAGAAGACTAAGGATGCCATAAGACGGAGTGGAGATGGGCCACAGGGGGCCCACACGAACCCCTGGCGCGGGCAGCCCTAGGCCGCGCCAGCAGGTGGTGTGGCCGTCCTGGCCCACCTCTGGCACTCCCCTCTGGCGTATATCATCCTTCCGAAACCCTAAGACTCGGGGAGCAACCATAGAAAGATTCTGACGCCTCTGCGGGGCGGAAAACACCGAGAGAGAAAGATCTCTCTGGTAGACAGATTTCTGCCAGGGGGAATTCCTTCCCGGAGAGGGGAGATCATCGCCATCAACACCACCATCAAGCTGGACTTCATTGGGATCATCATCATCATCATTATCACCACCATCATCACCATCTCCATATTGCGGTAACAATTGAGTTGAATCTTGCATAGTTCATAGGGGAAACTTTCCCGGTGTTGATTACTCTTTGTAGTTGATGCTATTGAGTGAACCATTGAATTATTGTTTATGTTCAGATTGTTATACATCATTATTCCATCTCTGATCATGATCCATATGTTGTCTTGTGAGTAGTTCCTTTTGTTCTTGAGGACATGGGAGAAGTCATGTTGTTAGTAGTGGAGTTGTGTTGAGAAAGATTCAATAGTTTGATATTTAAGTTGTGGTGTACTTCTTCTAGTGGTGTCATGTGAACGTCGACTACATGACACTTCACCTATATGGGCCTAGTGGAATGCATTGTGTATTTGGCTACTAATCGTAGGGGTTGCCGGAGTGACAGAAACCTGAACCCTCGTTAGGAAACCATTGCACAAGGGACGTAAGGGTCTTAGAGTTTAAAGTTGTGGTTAGGTTTCTACCTTAATTACTTTCTTGTACTTACGGATGTTTGCAAGGGGTATAATCACAAGTATGTATTAGTCCTAGGAAGGTCGGTACATTAGCACAGGTTCACCCACACAACACTTAGCAAGCTAAAGAAGATTAATCAACTATATGAAGCGAAAGCACTTGACAGTCTTCCCATGTGACCTCGAGAACGTTTGGTCATCTTAAGTAATATATCCAGCTTGTCCTTTGCTGCATAAAGGATTGGGCCACTTGCTGCATTTATTTCTACTGTCTTTTATTTACTCGTACTTTGTTTACTTGCTTTATCAAAAACCCCTAAAAATCCGTTTGCTAAGTATTTGTAGAGAATTCCTGATACATACCACTAGCCAGCACCTTCTGCTCCTTGTTGGGTTCGACACTCTTACTTATCGAAAATACTGCGATACACCCCCTATACTTGTGGGTCATCAAGATTATTTTCTGGCGCCGTTGCCGGGGAGTGAAGCGCTATTGGAGAGTGGAACTGGTAAAGGAAACTTCTACTGTGAGTATTGTTTACTTCTGCTAGTCGCTTTATTTTTGTTATGGATAATTCGCTGAGTTTCTTATTTGGTAATGCTACTACCACTTCTAAGGCAGTAGATAAGCCAGCACCTGCTGAGAATGATGTTTTCAAAATACCTACAAGAATTATTGATCGTGTTATGGATAACTACTATGTTGGGGATGGAACTGTCCATCCCGGTGATCATTTTCTTTTTATACACGAATTATGCAGGTTGTTCAAGTGTGCAGGTATTACTACAGATCAAGGCAAGAAGAAGTTATTCTCATTGTCACTGAAAGGAAGAGCTGGGGAATGGTATAAGCTGCTGAAGAATGGTCAAGCTCTGGAATGGGAGGAAATAGTGCCTCTCTTTTATTCGAAGTTTTATCCTCCTAGTGAGATTCATAAAGATCAGAATCAAATATACAACTTTTGGCCACTTGATGGAGAGAGTACAACCCAAGCTTGGGGGAGATTGAAGTTACTAATGCTCAAATGTCCCATTCATGAGCTCTCCAACAATATTATTATCAATAACTTCTATGCAAGGCTTCCTCTACATGACAAGGATTTATTGGATGCTTCTTGTGCTGGATCGTTCACTTGCATGGAAGAAGAAGCTAAATGGGATCTTCTGGACCGTATTCAAGACAATGCTGAAGCTTGGGAGAATGACAAAGGTAGAAAGTCAGGTATAAATTATGATTATGAATGCATTGAATCTTTTATGGGAACTGATGACTTTCAAAATATTAAAAATGCTTATGGTCTAGACTCTCAAGTTATTGCTTCTTATTTTAAGGCTTTTGCTTCCTATATTGAAGTGCCTAAAAAGAACTGGAATAAGTATCATGAACCGTGTAAAGATGTTGCTAAGAGTGTTCCTGCAAGAAATACTGAAGTTTATACTGCTAATCATGTTTTACCTGAACCTTACATTGAGAAAATGCCTTTCCCAGTTAAGATAAAGGAACATTCTATGATAGCTATGATGGTAGATGAAAGTATGAATAAAGCTGTTGAACCTGATAAACAAAAGGTTGATGAACCTATAATAGCAAATGTGAAAGACTTTGTTACTAAATATGAGAAAGAGGAACACCCTATCCTTTGTAAGGATACCTCTAATATTGTTTCACAAAGTAGTGTTATTCCTGTGTTTTCTGTTAGAATAAGTGATCATTGCTATGATGGACCTTGTGATAGTTATATTGTTAAGTTTATGCATGATACTGAAAGTTATTATGAAAGAGGAAAAAGTGTTCTTATGCATCTCAATAATATCAAGTTTCCTCGTTTTATGCTGAGAGTTTTTATGTTGCACTTCTTTTGCCTTCTTATGCAAGTAGCCTCTGGTTTCAACAACTTGTTTGTTTACAAAATTCCCTTGCATAGGAAGTGGGTTAGACTTAAACGTGTGTATTTTTGCTTCTTAATGCTCTCTTTCGCTTCAATTCATATTGAAGGAAATATGCCTTGAGAGGCAATAATAAAGTTGTTATTATATATTCCTTATATATGATAGATGTTTATTTTACATGCTAGAAATGTATTGATTCGGAAACATCAATAGATGTGTGTTTAATAAACAAAAAGGGTTCCTAGTCATGCCTCTCTTATAGACTAGCTTGTTGATTAACAGGATGATCAAGTTTCCTGATCATGGACATTGGATGTTGTTAATAACAAGGTCACACCATTGGTGTAATGATGTGATGAACATTCATCTGAAGTATAGCATTACGATCAAGTCATTATGTTTATATTGCTATAACATCATACGAAGTAATCTTTATCCCTAGACCATGAGATCATGTTAATTGCTAACACCGGAAGAGTATCTTGATAGCATCAAACGTCACACCGTAACAGGGTGACTATAAAGATGGGTTCAGTACTACGAAGGTGTTATGTTGAGGCTCATGGATCAAGAGTGGAATTTGTCCATCCAGATGACGGATAGATATACTCTGGGCCCTCTCGATGATATCACATTAGGATAGCTTGCAAGCAAGTGATGTGATCACTAGAATGTTATATCACGGGAACGAGAAAAGAGTGCATGTCGGTAACGAGATCAAACTATGTATGGAGATACCGATTATCGAATCTCGGACATGTAATATATCGAGAGACAAAGGGATTTAGTTACAAGCGTTAAAGGTTCTCACGATCATAGGAGTCATCGTTGAATGTGTAGGAGTTAGTACGGATCGCCAGGTCCCGCTGCTGATTATTGATCGGAGAAGGGTCTCGATCATATGCATTATTCATGAACCGTAGGGTGGCACACTTAAGAGTTACGGACACCATTTTGGAGCACATATGTTTGACGAAAAGAATTGCAAAGCGCAGGAATTGTTTCAATAGAAACCGAAATTGTTTGGTGAAATTGCGTAAGGTGGTTACGCATGTGATATTGAAATATTGCAAGGCTATATATGAATGTTTGTTAATTAAAGTAATTAACAAAATTCTGAATAAATTTAATAAAAAGAGTTTTATTAAATGAGAGAGCATTAAATTTGGAGAAATTTAATGCATTTAAAGTGGAGACTTTAAAAGGGAATGTGAAGAGGCATTTTAATGTGGAGGGGTTACCACCACATGAATGGGGGAGGTGAGGGGTCACCCCCCATGCGCCGGCCATGGAGAGAGGGGCACCCCCTCCTCCTATAAAAGGCCACCCATTCCCTCCTTCATCCACACACACCTCCTTGTGAAAGATCTCTCTCCCCCTCTAGAATTATTCCCCCATGGTCTCGGATTAGCGAGATACATGTTCTCGTTGGCATTTTGTCTGGAAGGAGTTGTTGCTTCCACTGGATCGCTGGAGCGAGGAGGTGGAGGTTGTCTGGTGGCTTAAACGTGTGTGCGAGTGCGGATGCGCTGCTGAGTTGTGGCGCTCGGACTTCCTCACGATCTTGAGATCGGCAAGTGTACGACTACATCAACCACGAGTTCCTACTCGTTAACAAAGCTCGTTGTCTACGAGGGTAAGTTCTCATTGGATGTATGTCCACCCGTTGCTTTGTACCTAGTAGATAGATCTTGGCGTGTAGTTCACACCGTAGGAAAAATTTTGTTTTCTATGCTACGGACCCAAGGGTATCGAGCCTGATCTATGCGTAGGTGCTTAGCACGGGTAGTACACATATGGTTGATATGTGGGCGATGATGATCATGTTATTGCATCTTCTATGTATTTTGGATATTTGTGGCATAGTGGGATGAAGCGGCCCAGACCAACCTTACATGTCATCGTACATGAGACCGGTTCCACGACTGACATGCAACTTGTTTTGCATAAGTGGCTGGCAGGTGTCTGTCTCTCCTACTATAGTCAATATCTGATTTACAACGAGTTGCTAATAACTTAGTTATCCTCGTTGTGGTTCATGTTCGTAGGTAAGAACGGTTCTATCTCCGAAAGCCCTAAGCCACGTAAAACTTGCAATTGATAAATTAGAAGCGTCTAGTTTAGATCGTTGCTGGGCTAGTGTGTTGATATGGTATTGTTGTAAGTAGATGTATGGTGGATACTCTTACAACACACTCAACGTGTAAGTTCCATAGACCTTGGCCTTACACACAAAGGAATGATAGAGATCATACCACGATGCAAGTGATAGAGATCAAATGCATGGACCATATCATCTCACTTTACACATTAGATGTTAGCATCTTATACTGCTAGTTTGGCGCGTTTGATAGCATTATAAGATGATCCCTCTTTTAGATATCAAGATGAAAATGTGTTCTCCCTTGAGTATGCACCGTTCTATGGATCCTGTTTCGAGACATCACATGATGATCGGGTGTACTCGAATCTACGCTTTCATAGGAACGGGTGTAAGACAGTTTTACACACGCGAATACTAAGGTTCTTACTTGGCGAGCCTAGCATGTACAGACATGGCCTCGGAACACGGACCAAAAGGTTAAGCATGAGTCATATGGTTGATATGATGCCCATATAGATGCTCGCCTTTAAAGCTATATCAACTCACGTGATGATCGGACTTGGTATAGTGGATTTGGTTCATGTAATCACCAAAAGAACATGAGGGATGTCGTTTTTGAGTGGGAGTTCATTAGTAATTTGGATTAGTTGAACTCAATCTATCATAAACTTTAGTCTAAATAAACTTTACAAATTCTGTTGTAGATGGCACCATCTGCTTTTAATTTCAATGTGTTCATGGAGAAAGAGAAACTTGCTGCAAATGGTAGCAACTTCACCAACTGGGCTATGAATTTGAGAATTCTCCTCACTGCTTCACAAAAGCAATATGTGCTAGATGCGCCGCTAGGCCCCCCACCAGCTCCTGATGCCCCTGACGAGGAAAAGAATGTCTATGTGACTCGTCAGGAGGACCACAACTTAGTTTATTGCGGCATACTGTATGGGCTAGAGCCAGAACTTCGAAAGCGTTTCGAAAATGGCAATGCCTTTGATACCATGGGAGAATTGAAAATGATTTTCGATACCCATGCTGCCATAGAGAGTTATAATGCTACAGAAAAGTTCTTTAGCTGCATGATGGAGGAAAATAGCTCCGTTAGTGAGCACGTACTCAAAATGTCTGGGTACGAAGATAAGCTTGTGTCCTTGGGAATAACGATTCCCATTGACTTAGGCATACATCGTGTTCTCCAATCTCTGCCACCTAGCTACAAGAGCTTCGTGATGAAATATAATATGCATGGCATGAAGAAGTCTCTTCCCGAGCTTCTGCCAATGCTTAAGACTGCAGAAGTGGAGATTAGGAAAGAACATCAAGTGTTGATGATCAATAGGACCACCGGTTTCAAGAAGGACAAGAAAGGCAAGCACAAGGGAAAGAAGGGTGGCAAGTCTGTTGCCACGCCTGAAAAGAAACCCCGAGATGGCCCTAAGTCTGACACCGAGTGCTACTATTGCAAGGGGACTGGCCATTGGAAGCGCAACTGCCCCAAGTATTTGGCGGACAAGAAGTCTAGCAAGGCAAACAAAGGTATATGTGATATACATGTTATTGATGTGTACTTGACTAGTACTGGCAGTAGCACCTGGGTATTTGATATCGGATCGGTTGCTAATATATGTAACTCGGTTCAGGGGCTGCGGAACAAGCGACAACTATCAAGGGATGAGGTCTCGATGCGAGTCGGCAATGGATCAAGAGTTGATGTGATCACCGTCGGAACGCTGCCTCTCCATATGCCATCGGGATTAGTTATAAACCTAAATAATTGTTATTTGGTGCCTGCACTGAGCATGAACATTGTATCCGGATCGTGTTTGATGCAAAGTGGTTTTTCATTTAAGTCTGAAAACAATGGTTGTTCGATTTATATGAATAATATCTTTTATGGTCATGCACCTATGTTGAATGGTTTATTTCTATTGGATCTCGATAGTAGTATTACGCATATTCATAATGTTGATGCTAAAAGGATTAAACTTGATAATGATATATCTACATATATGTGGCACTACCGTCTAGGTCATATTGGCGTTAAACGCATGAAGAAACTCCATTCTGATGGACTTTTGGAATCACTTGATTTTGAATCATTTGATACATGTGAGCCATGCCTTATGGGCAAGATGACTAGAACGCCGTTTTCCGGTTCAATGGAATGGGCGACAGATCTATTGGAAATCATACATACTGATGTGTGTGGACCAATGAGTGTGTCGGCGCGAGATGGATATCGTTATTTTGTTACTTTCACAAATGATTTGAGTAGATATGGGTATATCTATTTGATGAAACACAAGTCTGAAACTTTTGAAAAGTTCAAAGAATTTCAGAATGAAGTGGAAAATCATCGTAACAGAAAGATCAAATTTCTGTGGTCCGACCATGGAGGAGAGTATCTTAGTTACGAGTTTAGCACACATATGAAAGACTGTGGAATAGTTTCACAACTCACGCCTGTCGGAACACCACAACGTAATGGTGTGTCAGAACGTCGTAATCGTACTTTATTGGATATGGTTCGATCTATGATGTCTCTGACTGACTTGCCACTGTCATTTTGGGGTTATGCACTGGAAACCGCTACATTCACTTTAAATAGGGCACCATCTAAATCCGTTGAAAAGACATCGTATGAATTATGGTTTGGAAACAAACCTAAGGTGTCATTTCTTAAAGTTTGGGGATGCGATGTTTATGTGAAGAAACTTCAACCGGATAAACTCGAACCCAAAGCGGAAAAATGCGTCTTCATAGGATACCCTAAGGAAACAATTGGGTATACCTTCTATCACAGATCCGAGGGCAAGGTCTTTGTTGCCAAGAATGGATCCTTTCTTGAGAAGGAGTTTCTCGCGAAAGGTGTGAGTAGTCGAAAGGTAGAACTCGAAGAGGTTATTGAACCTTCTCTTCATGAAATGGCGAGTAGCGCAGCTCTAGAAGTTGTTTCGGAGTTGACTTCACCTAATGAAGAGAGAGCTAATGATATTGATCATGAAACTCCGAAAGAGGACACTGCCGAACCTCGTAGGTCAAGCAGGACACATGCAGCTCCTGAACTGTACGGCAATCCTGTTATGAATTTCATGATTGATGAAATAGATGACCTGCGACATATGAAGAAGCGATGATGATCCCGGATTCCAACAAATGGCTAGAAGCCATGAAATACGAGATGGAATCCATGTACGAGAACCAAGTTTGGAACTTGGTGGACTTACCTCACGACCGAAAGGCCGTTGAGAATAAATGGATTTTCAAAAGGAAAACTGATGCTGATGGTAATGTGACGATCTATAAGGCTCGACTTGTCGCAAAGGGATTTCGACAAATTCAAGGAGTTGACTACGATGAGACATTCTCTCCCATAGCGATGCTTAAGTCGTTTAGGATTATGTTAGCAATTGTTGCATATTTCGATTATGAAATATGGCAGATGGATGTCAAAATTGCGTTCCTCAATGGTAAGATTGAAGAAGAGTTGTATATGATACAACTTAAGGGTTTTGTCGATCCTAAGGATGCTAATAAGGTGTGCAAACTTCAGCGATCCATCTATGGACTGAAGCAAGCATCACGGAGTTGGAATCTCCTTTGATGAGGTGATCAAAGAGTTTGGATTTGTCCAAACTTATGGAGAGGCTTGTATTTACAAGAAAGTGAGTGGGAGCAATGTGGCATTTCTGATATTATATGTGGATGACATATTATTGATTGGAAATGATTTAGATCTTTTAAACAGTGTTAAAAGTTATCTAAACATCAAATTTTCGATGAAGGACCTTGGTGAAGCTTCATATATATTAGGCATTAAAATCTATAGAGATAGATCAAGACGCCTAATTGGGCTATCGCAGAGTACATACCTTGATAAGATATTAAAGAAGTTTAATATGGACGGAAGTAAGAAGGGGTTCTTACCTATGTTGCAAGGCAAGACATTGAGTAAGACTCAAAGTCCGGCTACGGCGGAAGAAAGAGAGATGATGGATAAGATCCCCTATGCCTCGGCCATAGGCTCTATAATGTATGCCATGCTATGTACAAGACCGGATGTGGCACATGCTATTAGTTTGACTAGTAGGTACCAATCTGATCCAGGTTCGGAACACTGGATAGTGGTCAAGAATATCCTTAAGTACTTGAGAAGAACTAAGGATATGTTTCTCATATACGGAGGTGAAGAAGAGCTAGGCGCTAAGTGTTATGTTGATGCTAGCTTTGACACTGATCCGGATGACTCTAAGTCTCAATCCGGATACGTATTTCTCTTGAACGGAGCAGCAGTTAGTTGGAGGAGTTCCAAACAACCTGTGGTGGCTGGATCAACAACGGAGGCGGAATATGTTGCTGCTTGAAGCGGCGAGGAAGCGCTTTGGATGAAAGAGTTCATTACGGAACTGGTGTGGTTCCCAGGTCGTTGGACCCGATGGTGATCTATTGTGACAACAATGGAGCCATAATAGCCAAGGAACCAAGGTCTCACAAGAATTCCAAGCATATTAAGCGTCGGTTTCACTCCATCCGCGAGCATGTCAAGGATGGAGATATAAAGATTTGTAAAGTGCACAAGGACTTGAATGTAGCAGATCCGTTGACTAAAGTACTCCCTAGGGAAAAACATGATCAACACCAGAACTCCATGGGTGTTAGATTTATCACTATGTGAACTAGATTATTGTCTCTAGTGAAAGTGGGAGACTGAAGGAAATATGCCATGAGAGGCAATAATAAAGTTGTTATTATATATTCCTTATATATGATAGATGTTTATTTTACATGCTAGAAATGTATTGCTTCGGAAACATCAATACATGTGTGTTTAATAAACAAAAAGGGTTCCTAGTCATGCCTCTCTTATAGACTAGCTTGTTGATTAACAAGATGATCAAGGTTTCCTGATCATGGACATTGGATGTTGTTAATAACAAGGTCACACCATTGGTGGAATGATGTGATGAACATTCATCCGAAGTATAGCATTACGATCAAGTCATTATGTTTATATTGCTATAACATCATACGAAGTAATCTTTATCCCTAGACCATGAGATCATGTTAATTGCTAACACCGGAAGAGTATCTTGATAACATCAAACGTCACACCGTAACAGGGTGACTATAAAGATGGGTTCAGTACTACGAAGGTGTTATGTTGAGGCTCATGGATGAAGAGTGGAATTTGTCAATCCAGATGATGGATAGATATACTCTGGGCCCTCTCAGTGATATCACATTAGGATAGCTTGCAAGCAAGTGATGTGATCACTAGAATGTTATATCATGGGAACGAGAAAAGAGTGCGTGTCGGTAACGAGATCAAATTAGGTATGGAGATACCGATGATCGAATCTCGGACATGTAATATATCGAGAGACAAAGGGATATAGTTACAAGCATTAAAGGTTCTCACAATCACAGGGGTCATCGTTGAATGTGTAGGAGTCGAGACGGATCTCGTGTCCTGCTGATTATTGATCGGAGAAGGGTCTCGATCATGTCTGCATTGTTCGCGAACCGTAGGGTGGCACTCTTAAGAGTTACCGGACACCATTTTGGAGCACATATGTTTCAGATGAAAGAATTGCAAAGCACAGGAATTGTTTCAATAGAAACCGGAAATTGTTTCGGGTGAAATTGCAGAAGGTGGTTCTGCATATGATATTGAAATATTGCAAGGGGCTATATGTGAATGTTTGTTAATTAAAGTAATTAACAAAATTCTGAATAAATTTAATAAAAAGAGTTTTATTAAATGAGAGAGCATTAAATTTGGAGAAATTTAATGCATTTAAAGTGGAGACTTTAAAAGGGAATGTGAAGAGGCATTTTAATGTGGAGGGGTTACCACCACATGAATGGGGGAGGTGAGGGGTCACCCCCATGCCAGCCATGGAGAGAGGGCACCCCTCCTCCTATAAAAGGCCACCCATTCCTCATTCATCCACACACCTCCTTGTGAAGGATCTCTCCCCCTCTAGAATTATTCCCCATGGTCTCGGATTAGCGAGATACATGTTCCAGTGGCATTTAAATGCGGAAGGAGTTGCTGCTTCCGCTGGATCGCTGGAGCGAGGAGGTGGAGGTTGTCCGGTGGCTTGAACGTGTGTGCGAGTGCGGATGCGCTGCTGAGTTGCAGCGCTCGGACTTCCTCACGATCTTGAGATCGGCAAGTGTACGACTACATCAACCACGAGTTCCTACTCGTTAACAAAGCTCGTTGTCTACGAGGGTAAGTTCTCGTTGGATTATGTCCACCCATTGCTTTGTACCTAGTAGATAGATTTTGGCGTGTAGTTCACACCGTAGGAAATTTTTTGTTTTCTATGCTGCGGATCCAACACATATTCCTATGTGAGCGTCTTCAAAATTATCATGCCCATCTTAATGGCTATAAAGAAAGAGCTTTATGGGAGACAACCCAATTTGTTTTTGCTTTCAGTTTGTTTGTGTTTCTTTGAGTCTTGGAAGTTATTACTTCGGTAGTAACCTCTCCTTATCTGTTTTGTTTGGTTTCTGTGTCAAGATCAACTTCTAATGAGAGAGAAGTAAGATTTGTGGAAGATGCTGTCCTGAAACAGATTTTTGTTCTTCACCATAAAAATTCGTGAGAGATCTCTGTATGTTGGATTGAGATGTAATTTTTTGTGCTTCTGCCCCATTTTGTTATTTAACTTTCATTAGTTTTGCACTTTTTGATTTGAGCAATATAAGATTTTCTAAAAAATTGATCTTTACCTGCTGGTCTGTTTTGACAGATTTTGCCACTCTTGCAATTGCTTCTTTAATCGATTTCCTTTTTGAATTCTTTTTGGGTTTTTGGAAGGAGTTGCTACAGTATCTTATGTTTTGATGGTTTTTAGTTGAAGTTGAACTCAAAAGGTTTTATCACTTCACTTATACTAATGTTGCTAATGAGAACTGTGTGGAGTTTTATGTGAAAGAAATTTCCAGGTAGTGGAGATAATGGTGTAATAAGGAAGAGAAGGGTTTTATGACTCAAGTAATAAGTGCATGAAGATGGATATCAATGATATTCAAGTGGTGACTCTGGAAGAATCTACTAGATACCAGATTCAGAAACCTGCAGAGCCCACATTAAAATAGGTAACAGTTCTGGTAAGAAAAGTTCCGTGAAAATACTATCCAACTATATTTTTGTAGTTTTTAGTCAATAAGGAAAGCTACGAAGCGAAAAAGGGACGGAAACGGAGCCAGGGTGGCTCACACGACCACTGTAGCTGGCCCACCCCTGGCGCCACTGTGGTGAGTCCACCCCGGACTCCGCCTCCAACTCATTTTCTCCCAGTACCTTCCTTTTGATATGAAACTTCGTAATATATAACCCCCGGATCCCCCGAGGTTCATATATCGTGTTTTCACCGTGTTTTTGATTCGATCTGTTTCTGCCAGGACATACTCTTTGAAAGTTTAGAAGCACAATGGTGTCCGCCAAGGATAAAAGGAAGGAGCCTATGGAGGAAGACCTCCAAGACCCCGGGAAGGAGAAGGAGATCAAGAGTGAAGGTGAAGAGGAGTAAGGCCAACATCCACACACCGGTACTACCATTGCAAGCATTGGAGTGGTGACAAAACCCGCCAGGGTTAGAAGGACGGCACGGATGCAGACTGGGGGGAAAGCTCCCCATCATAGTTTGGCTCCACGGTCACTTCCTCCACACACCAAGAATCCCTTCCATACCTTTATCCATAACCATGCAGGTAAAGAAGACTCCAAGAGGGGAGAATGGAAAAAGAATCACAAGAGCTGGGATCCACAAACTGAAATGATTATGAGCCATATTGAGCACAACTCGGAGTTGATTCGTACTCTCACCTTCGAGATTGAGGACTTGGGGAAATTGATCAGAGAGCTCATCGAGAGGATACCACCACCACCAAAGGAGTAATTCGTCATCAGGTTTGGCATACCCTTGGTTTGTTCCAAGCTTGGGGGAGTGCCACGGTATCACATCACTATCTTCTATCTTTTTACCTTATTAGTAGAGTCATATCATGAATAGAGGAGTTATTATGTAGTATGGTTTGCATTATGGAAGTGTCCCCTCTCTCGTTAGATATGTATCCCTTGGTGTGAGTCTCTATTATGGAATATTAATGAGAAGTTCTATCATTCACTCTTTTGCATAGCTTATATTAGTTTTCAATTCGTGGTTATATGATTGATCTTGTTGTTAGTATTGGTATCACTTTGGGATCATTGAGTTAATTTAGTTGGTTTTGGCAAACCTGGCTCGGTCAGTAGCACACTATTTTTGAGAGTTGAATGAAAAAGATAAAAGTACTCTAAAGAAATATAATTTCATCATCTTTCTTGATTTGCTCATAAGTCTAGTATTCTCTAGTTAAGATCTTTTGTGCTTCTGAGGAAGATTACATGTTTGTCTTTATCACTTGTATGTTTGGTTGTTTCCTTCAACTCTTGTACTTGCTACCCAGCCTTGCTAGCCAAAAACCTATACTGAGAGGGTATTCTTCTCATGCATCCACCTCCTTAAAACCAAAACCTTTGCCATTTGTGTCCACCATACCTACCTAGTAGCATTATTGCTATTCCAAGTAAATTCTTGTTTTGTCTATCTCCCAAATTAAACTTGTTATGTGAAAATTAGTGATTAAAGCTCTCACGAACTTGATGGCACACTTTACTTTCTTGCATTTAATAAACTTGAACCATTGTGCTCACCTATGTTGCGTATATGCTTGCGCTTTGTGAGATGAGAATTAGCAGAACCATGCTGTCATGGGGAACGCTTTCAACATTGCACTGGTACTTTGTACCAAGTTGATGTTTGGTCCGCAGCATAGAAAACAAAAAAATTCCTACGGTGTGAACTACACGGCAAGATCTATCTACTAGGTACAAAGCAACGGGTGGACATACATCCAACGAGAACTTACCCTTGTAGACAACGAGCTTTGTTAACGAGTAGGAACTCGTGGTTGATGTAGTCGTACACTTGCCGATCTCAAGATCGTGAGGAAGTCCGAAGGCCAAGAACTCAGCAGCGCATCCGCCTGCACACACGTTCAAGCCACGGACAACCTCCACCTCCTCGCTCCAGCGATCCAGTGAGCAAGAACTCCTTCTAGGCAAATGCCACCGGGAACATGTATCTCGCTAATCCGAGACCATGGGGAAATAATTCTAGAGGGGGAGATAGATCCTTCACAAGGAGGTGTGTGGATGAAGGAGGGAATGGGTGGCCTTTTATAGGAGGAGGGGGGTGCCCCCTCTATCCATGCCCGGTGCATGGGGGGTGACCCCTCACCTCCCCCATTCATGTGGTGGTAACCCCTCCACATTAAAATGCCTCTTCACATTCCCTTTTAAAGTCTCCACTTTAAATGCATTAATGCTCTCTCATTTAATAAAACTCTTTTTATTAAATTTATTCAGAAATTTGTTAATTACTTTAATTAACAAACATTCACATATAGCCCCTTGCAATATTTCAATATCACATGCAGAACCACCTTCTGCAATTTCACCCGAAACAATTTCCGGTTTCTATTGAAACAATTCCTGCGCTTTGCAATTCTTTCATCTGAAACATATGTGCTCCAAAATGGTGTCCGGTAACTCTTAAGTGTGTCACCCTATGGTTCGCGAATAATGTAGACATGATCGAGACCCTTCTCCGATCAATAATCAGCAGCGGGACCTGGAGATCCGTACTGACTCCTACACATTCAACGATGACTCCTGTGATCGTGAGAACCTTTAACGCTTGTAACTAAATCCCTTTGTCTCTCGATATATTATATGTCCGAGATTCGATCATCGGTATCTCCATACCTAGTTTGATCTCGTTACCGACATGCACTCTTTTCTTGTTCTCGTGATATAACATTCTAGTGATCACATCACTTGCTTGCAAGCTATCCTAATGTGATATCACCGAGAGGGTCCAGAGTATATCTATCCGTCATCTGGATTGACAAATTCCACTCTTGATCCATGAGCCTCAACATAACACCTTCGTAGTACTGAACCCATCTTTATAGTCACCCTGTTACGGTGTGACGTTTGATGTTATCAAGATACTCTTCCGGTGTTAGCAATTAACATGATCTCATGGTATAAGGATAAATATTACTTCGTATGATGTTATAGCAATATAAACATAATGACTTGATCGTAATGCTATACATCGGATGAATGTTCATCACATCATTCCACCAATGGTGTGACCTTGTTATTAACAACATCCAATGTCCATGATCAGGAAACCTTGATCATCCTGTTAATCAACAAGCTAGTCTATAAGAGAGGCATGACTAGGAACCCTTTTTGTTTATTAAACACACATGTATTGATGTTTCCGAATCAATACATTTCTAGCATGTAAAATAAACATCTATCATATATAAGGAATATATAATAACAACTTTATTATTTCCTTTCAGGGCATATTTCCTTCAGTCTCCCACTTGCACTAGAGACAATAATCTAGTTCACATAGTGATAAATCTAACACCCATGGAGTTATGGTGTTGATCATGTTTTGCCCTAGGGAGAACTTTAGTCAACGGATCTGCTACATTTAGGTCCGTGTGTACTTTACAAATCTTTATATCTCCATCCTTGACATGCTCGCGGATGGAGTGAAACCGGTGCTTAATATGTTTGGAATTCTTGTGAGACCTTGGTTCCTTTGCTTTGGCTATGGCTCCATTGTTGTCACAATAGATCACCATCGGGTCCAACGCACTGGGAACCACACCCAGTTCCGTAATGAACTCTTTCACCCAAACTGCCTCCTGCGCCGCTTCTGAAGCAGCAACATATTCCGCCTCTATTGTTGATCCAGCCACCACATGTTGTTTAGAACTCGTCCAACTAACTGCTGCTCCGTTCAAGAGAAATACGTATCCGGATTGAGAATTAGAGTCATCCGGATCGGTGTCAAAGCTAGCATCGACATAACACTTAGCGACTAGCTCTTCTTCACCTTAGTATATGAGAAACATATCCTTAGTTCTTCTCAAGTACTTGAGGATGTTCTTCACCGCTATCCAGTGTTCCAAACCTGGATCAGATTGGTACCTACTAGTCAAACTAATAGCATGTGCCACATCCGGTCTTGTACATAGCATGGCATACATAATAGAGCCTATGGCCGAGGCATAGGGGATCTTATCCATCATCTCTCTTTCTTCTGCCGTAGCCGGACTTTGAGTCTTACTCAATGTCTTGCCTTGCAACATAGGTAAGAACCCCTTCTTACTTTCGTCCATATTAAACTTCTTTAATATCTTATCAAGGTATGTACTCTGCGATAGCCCAATTAGGCGCCTTGATCTATCTCTATAGATTTTAATGCCTAATATATATGATTCTTCACCAAGGTCTTTCATCGAAAATTTGCTGTTTAGATAACTTTTAACACTGTTTAAAAGATCTATATCATTTCCAATCAATAATATGTCATCCACATATAATATCACAAATGCCACATTGCTCCCACTCACTTTCTTTTAAATACAAACCTCTCCATAAGTTTGGACAAATCCAAACTCTTTGATCACCTCATCAAAGCGGAGATTCCAACTTCATGATGCTTGCTTCAGTCCATAGATGGATCGCTGAAGTTTGCACACCTTATTAGCATCCTTAGGATCGACAAAACCCTTAGGTTGTATCATGTACAACTCTTCTTCAATCTTACCATTGAGGAACGCAGTTTTGATATACATCTGCCATATTTTATAATCGAAATATGCAGCAATTGCTAACATAATCCTAACCGATTTGAGCATCGCTACGGGAGAGAATGTCTCACCGTAGTCAACTCCTTCAATTTGTCGAAACCCCTTTGCAACAAGTCGAGACTTATAGATGGTCACATTACCATCAGCATCAGTTTTCCTTTTGAAAATCCATTTATTCTCAACGGCCTTTCGGTCGTGAGGTAAGTCCACCAAGTTCCAAACTTGGTTCTCGTACATGGATTCCATCTCAGATTTCATGGCTTCTAGCCATTTGTTGGAATCCGGGCTCATCATCGCTTCTTCATACGTCGCAGGGTCATCCATTTCATCAACCATGAAATTCACAACAGGATTGTCGTACAGTTCAGGAGCTACACATGTCCTGCTTGACCTGCGAGGTTCGGTAGTGTCCTCTTTCGGAGTTTCATGATCATGATCATTATCTCTCTCTTCATCAGGTGAAGTCAACTCCGAAACAACTTCTGGTGCTGCGCCACTCGCCATTCCATGAAGAGAAGGTTCAATAACCTCTTCGAGTTCTACCTTCCGACTAATCACACCTTTCACGAGAAACTCCTTCTCAAGAAAGGATCCATTCTTGGCAACAAAAACCTTGCCCTCGGATCTGTGATAGAAGGTACACCCAATTGTTTCCTTAGGGTATCCTATGAAGACGCATTTTTCCGCTTTGGGTTTGAGTTTATCCGGTTGAAGTTTCTTCACATAAACATCGCATCCCCAAACCTTGAGAAATGACAGCTTAGGTTTGTTTCCAAACCATAATTCATACGGTGTCGTTTCAATGGATTTAGATGGTGCCCAATTTAAAGTGAATGCAGCTATTTCCAGTGCATAACCCCAAAATGACAGAGGTAAGTCAGTCAGAGACATCATAGATCGAACCATATCCAATCAGGTACGATTACGACGTCCCAACACACCATTACGTTGTGGTGTTCCGGCAGGCGTGAGTTGTGAAACTATTCCACACTCTTTCATGTGTGTGCTAAACTCGTAACTTAGATATCTCCTCCACGGTCAGACCGTAGAAACTTGATCTTTTTATTACGATGATTTTCCACTTCATTCTAAAATTCCTTGAACTTTTCAAAAGTTTCAGACTTGTGTTTCATCAAATAGATATACCCATATCTACTCAAATCATCCGTGAAAGTAACAAAATAATGATATCTACCTCGTGCCGACACACTCATTGGTCCACACACATCAGTATGTATGATTTCCAATAGATCTGTCGCCCGTTCCATTGAACCGGAAAACGGCGTTCTAGTCATCTTGCCCATAAGGCATGGCTCACATGTATCAAATGATTCAAAATCAAGTGATTCCAAAAGTCCATCAGAATGGAGTTTCTTCATGCGTTTAACGCCAATATGACCTAGACGGCAGTGCCACATATATGTAGACATATCATCATCAAGTTTAATCTTTTTAGCATTAACATTATGAATGTGCGTAATATTACTATCGAGATCCAATAGAAATAAACCATTCAACATAGGTGCATGACCATAAAAGATATCATTCTTATAAATCGAACAACCATTGTTCTCAGATTTAAAGGAATGACCACTTTGCATCAAACACGATCTAGATACAATGTTCATGCTTAGTGCAGGCACCAAATAACAATTATTTAGGTTTATAACTAATCCCGATGGCAAATGGAGAGGTAGCGTCCCGACGGCGATCACATCAACTCTTCATCCATTGCCGACCCGCATCCTGACCTCATCCCTTGCTAGTTGTCGCTTGTTCCGTAGCCCCTGAACCGAGTTACATATATTAGCAACTGATCCGGTATCAAATACCCAGGTGCTACTGCGAGTACTAGTCAAGTACACATCAATAACATGTATATCACATATACCTTTGTTTGCCTTGCTGGACTTCTTGTCCGCCAAATACTTGGGGCGATTAGGCCCAATGGCTATCCCTTGCAATAGTAGCACTCGGTGTCAGACTTAGGGCCAGCCCGGGGTTTCTTTTCAAGTGTGGCAACAGACTTGCCACCCTTCTTTCCCTTGTGCTTGCCTTTCTTGTCCTTATTGAAACCGGTGGTCCTATTGATCATCAACACTTGATGTTCTTTCCTAATCTCCACTTCGTAGTCTTAAGCATTGTGAAGCTCGGAAGAGACTTCTTCATGCCCTGCATATTATAGTTCATCACGAAGCTCTTGTAGCTAGGTGGCAGATATTGGAGAACATGATGTATGCCTAAGTCAATGGGAATCGTCATTCCCAAGGACACAAGCTTATCGGCATACCTAGACATTTTGATTACGTGCTCACTAACAGAGCTGTTTTCCTCCATCATGCAGCTAAAGAACTTTTCTGTAGCATTATAACTCTCTACGGCAGCATGGGTATCGAAAATCATTTTCAATTCTCCCATGGTATCAAAGGCATTGCCATTTTTGAAACGCTTTTGAAGTTCTGGCTCTAGCCCATACAGTATGCCGCAATGAACTAAGTTGTGGTCCTCCTGACGAGTCACATAGACATTCTTTTCCTCGTCAGGGGCATCAGGAGCTGGTGGGGCCTAGCGCATCTAGCACATATTGCTTTTGTGCAGCATGAGGAGAATCCTCAAATTCATAGCCCATTGGTGAAGTTGCTACCATTCGCAACAAGTTTCTCTTTCTCCATGAACACATTGAAATTAAAAGGTGTGGTGCCATCTACAACAGAATTTGTAAAGTTTATTTAGACTAAGTTTATGATAGATTGAGTTCAACTAATCCAAATTACTAATGAACTCCCACTCAAAAACGACATCCCTCGTGTCCTTTTGGTGACTACATGAACCAAATCCACTATACCATGTCCGATCATCACGTGAGTTGATATAGCTTCAAAGGCGAGCATCTATATGGGCATCATATCAACCATATGACTCATGCTTAACCTTTCGGTTCGTGTTCCGAGGCCATGTCTGTACATGCTAGGCTCGCCAAGTAAGAACCTTAGTATTCATGTGTGTAAAACTATCTTACACCCGTTCCTATGAAAGCGTAGATTCGAGTACACCCGATCATCACGTGATGTCTCGAAACACGATCCATAGAACGATGCATACTCAAGGAAGAACACATTTTTATCTTGATATCTAAATGAGGGATCATCTTATAATGCTATCAAACGCGCCAAACTAGCAGTATAAGATGCTAACATCTAATGTGTAAAGTGAGATGATATGGTCCATGCATTTGATCTCAATCACTTGCATCGCGGTATGATCTCTATCATTCCTTTGTGTGTAAGGCCAAGGTCTATGGAACTTACATGTTGAGTGTGTTGTAAGAGTATCCACCATACATCTACTTACAACAATACCATATCAATACACTAGCCCAGCAACGATCTAAACTAGACGCCTCTAATTTATCAATTGCAAGTTTTACGTGGCTTAGGGCTTTCGGAGATAGAACCGTTCTTACCTACGAACATGAACCACAACGAGGATAACTAAGTTATTAGCAACTCGTTGTAAATAAGATATTGACTATAGTAGGAGAGACAGACACCCACCAGCCACTTATGCAAAACAAGTTGCATGTCAGTCGTGGAACCGGTCTCATGTACGATGACATGTAAGGTTGGTCCGGGCCGCTTCATCCCACTATGCCACCAATATCCAAAATACATACAAGATGCAATAACATGATCATCATCGCCCACATATCAACCATATGTGTACTACCCGTGCTAAGCACCTACGCATAGATCAGGCTCTGATACCACTGTTGGGTCCGCAGCATAGAAAACAAAAAAATTCCTACGGTGTGAACTACACGCCAAGATCTATCTACTAGGTACAAAGCAACGGGTGGACATACATCCAACGAGAACTTACCCTCGTAGACAACGAGCTTTGTTAACGAGTAGGAACTCGTGGTTGATGTAGTCGTACACTTGTCGATCTCAAGATCGTGAGGAAGTCCGAGCGCCGCAACTCAGCAGCGCATCCGCACTCGCACACACGCTCAAGCCACCGGACAACCTCCACCTCCTCGCCCAGCGATACAAATGAAGCAAGAACTCCTTCCGCATTTAAATGCCACCGGGAACATGTATCTCGCTAATCCGAGACCATGGGGAAATAATTCTAGAGGGGGAGAGAGATCCTTCACAAGGAGGTGTGTGGATGAAGGAGGGAATGGGTGGACTTTTATAGGAGGAGGGGGGGTGCCCCCTCTCTCCATGGCCGGCGCATGGGGGGTGACCCCTCACCTCCCCCATTCATGTGGTGGTAACCCCTCCACATTAAAATGCCTCTTCACATTCCCTTTTAAAGTCTCCACTTTAAATGCATTAAATTTCTCCAAATTTAATGCTCTCTCATTTAATAAAACTCTTTTTATTAAATTTATTCAGAATTTTGTTAATTACTTTAATTAACAAACATTCACATATAGTCCCTTGCAATATTTCAATATCACATGCAGAACCACCTTCTGCAATTTCACCCGAAACAATTTCCGGTTTCTATTGAACAATTCCTGCGCTTTGCAATTCTTTCGTCTGAAATATATGTGCTCCAAAATGGTTTCCGGTAACTCTTAAGTGTGCCACCCTACGGTTCGCGAATAATGCAGACATGATCGAGACCCTTCTCCGATCAATAATCAGCAGCGGGACCTGGAGATCCGTACTGACTCCTACACATTCAACGATGACTCCTATGATCGTGAGAACCTTTAACATTTGTAACTAAATCCCTTTGTCTCTCGATATATTACATGTCCGAGATTCGATCATCGGTATCTCCATACCTAGTTTGATCTCGTTACCGACATGCACTATTTTCTCGTTCCCGTGATATAATATTCTAGTGATCACATCACTTGCTTGCAAGCTATCCTAATGTGATATCACCGAGAGGGACCAGAGTATATCTATCCGTCATCTGGATTGACAAAACTCCACTCTTGATCCATGAGCCTCAACATAACACCTTCGTAGTACTGAACCCATCTTTATAGTCACCCTGTTACGGTGTGACGTTTGATGTTATCAAGTTACTCTTCCGGTGTTAGCAATTAACATGATCTCATGGTCTAAGGATAAAGATTACTTCGTATGATGTTATAGCAATATAAACATAATGACTTGATCATAATGCTATACTTCGGATGAATGCTCATCACATCATTCCACCAATGGTGTGACCTTGTTATTAACAACATCCAATGTCCATGATCAGGAAACCTTGATCATCCTGTTAATCAACAAGCTAGTCTATAAGAGAGGCATGACTAGGAACCCTTTTTGTTTATTAAACACACATGTATGGATGTTTCCGAATCAATACATTTCTAGCATGTAAAATAAACATCTATCATATATAAGGAATATATAATAACAACTTTATTATTGCCTCTCAGGGCATATTTCCTTCAGTTGATATCATTATCTTTTGTTTATGGATGTCGTCGGTGTGAAATGAAAGGGGAGCTTGTAAGTCCATGGAGGTATGCATATGTGTTAGAGAAACGCCTGGGCCGCTGGTCTAATCCATGCTGACATGGTGGAAACCTGCAGCGTAACCATAATGAGTATCTATGAAGCATTCTTCTTATAAAAAAAGAGATAGAGATTGAGAAAAAGAGAAAAGAAAAAAAAGATATTATGAAAAGAGGAAAGAGAGAAAAAAGCACCATATTCCCATGGTAAATAAGAAGATTGCTGAGATACTTGTTGTCTGCTTGCTTTGTCATTTTGATATGGGGATTCTTCCGTATCATCGGGCAAGGGGTACCCCGTTGGCGGTTCTCTATGATAGATATATGCTTACGATGACAAGAACTTACCGGTGACTAAATTTGAGTAGCATGAGGAGCAGCCCTCGTATTCAAGGGACATGAGATTCTCAATTTACAACTTGTCAATGCATATCCTCATATTTGATCACTTTAACCTTAATCACCTAAAGATGCCTATGATAGGGGCAATGAGAGCTGAAAGCTAGTAAGTACCATAATTTTTGGGAGCTCTTTATGAGGCTTGCAATCCCTGCTTCCCTCTGCGAAGGGCCTTTCTTTTACTTTTTAGTTGAGTCAGTAAACCTATTCCCTTCTATCTCAGCAAGTATTTTGAGTTGTTGTGTTTCATTCATTCATACGATGATTTATTCAATAATGTTTCTTATGTTCCTTGTTTTGCACATTGCTCTTATCTTGATGTTTACTACTTTGAAAGATATCATTGAAAACCAGTTATTTGCAAACTCCAGCAAATTATCAACTATTCTTCGACCAAGAGCTAAGTTTACCATTACCAATTATGATTCACTTTATGTATCTTTATTGTGTTTCCTTTACTCATTGCAAGTTAAGTTATATAATAGTGAGTTGTCTTCTATTATGATCTATGTATTATGAATGTGATGCTTCTTATCCGTATTCTTTTATCGACTCTTCACTCCATAAACTTGAGGCCATGTTTATTGAGCTCAGTTTCGCTTGGGGACAAGCAAAGTCTAAGCTTGGGGGGAGTTGATACGTCCATTTTGCATCACTATTCTATGTCTTAATTCACTATTATTCATTGATATATTTCGTATTGAGAGGTGATATATTGCAAATGTATCTATAATTTTTGATGTTCCATGCTTGGTTTTATCCACTTTCTTGTGTTTTGTTCCAACTTTGGAGTACTTTTCATATGATTTCTTGGACTAACCTATTAACAAGAGACACAGTGCCAGCTGCCTGTTTTCTGTTGTTTTTGGTTCCAGGAAAGTCAGAAAATGAATATTCTCGGAATTGGACGGGACAAAAGCCAAAGTGCCTATTTTTCTGGATGTCATCAAGTGCCAGAATATGAGACGGAGAGGGGCCAGGGGCCACCACACCACCTGGCCACACGGCCAGGCCTGGCCTGCGCCAGGGGGTGGTGTGGCCGCTCCCGGCACCCCCTCGGCCTCTCCTTCCGCCTATATATTGCCCTCGGGACGAAAACCCTAAGGACCTGATCAAAAATCCATGAAAGAGTCTGTAGCTGCCGTCATCTCCATCCCTAGATCGGAAGGGATCTGAAGCTCTTCCCGGCACCTAGCCAGAGAGGGGAATTCACCCTGGAGGCCTTCTTCATCATCATACAAGCCTCCGGTGTGATGCGTGAGTAGTTCATCCTTGGACTACGGATCCGTGTAGTAGCTAGATGGCTGGTTCTCCTCCTTTGTGCTTTCATGTCTAGATCTTGTGAGCTCCGTTCATGATCAAGATCATCTATTTGTAATTCTGCATGTTGTGTTTATGGGGATCCGATGGATATTGAGATGCTATTTCAGATTGATTATTGATTCTATCATGTCTTTGTTATTTGTGATCTTGCATGCTTTCCGTTGTTAGTAGCTATCTTGGCCAAGTAGATGCTAGCAACTCCAAGAGTTAGTATTTATGCTCGATAGTGGGTTCATGCCTCCGTAACTGGGAAGTGACAGAAATCGCTAAGGTACTAGATGTGCTGTTGCTACTAGGGAGAAAACAACAATCCTTTGTTCATAGAACAATCGTATTGTTTACTTTACACGCAGTTCGTAAAGCAATAATCTGTTGCTTGCAACTTAATACTGGAGGGGGTTTGGATGATAACCTGAAGGTGGATTATTAGTCATAGATGCAGTTGGATGGCAGTCTATGTATAATATTGTAATGCCCAATCAAGTCTCAAAGGAGTCAAGATGATTAGTATATGCATGTATTGCTTTCTCGATGTTTGTCAATTGCCCCGCTGTAATTTGTTCACCCAGCATGTTATCTATCTAAGGATAGCCACCTCTAGTGAACTATGGATGCCCGGTCCTTGTCTTTTACATACAATCTATAAACTGTTTCTGCTTTGTGTTTACTTTCTGCAAACTTTTACTTCTTTCCATTTGATACGTTTAATCCTTTGTTTTCCGCAAAACACGGTGAGATTGACAACCTCATCGCAAGTTGGGGACAAAGTTCTGTGGTTGTGTTGTGCAGGTCTCCACGTTGCTACTAGCACCGGTAGTGCGCCCTGCCAAGGCTCAGCTAGTAACACCTTTGGGGTGTTTCCTTGCTCCTACTGGTTCGATTAAACCTTGGTTTCATAACTGAGGGAAACTTGATGCTGTGCTCATCATACCTTCCTCTTGGGGTTCCCAACAAGCTCTACATCAACACCGCCGTCATGCATTTTTCTAGGCGCCGTGCATTGAGCCATCAAGCATTTTTCTGGCGCCGTTGCCGGGGAGTCAAGGACATCTTCACAAGGGGAGTCCCCCATAACCAATCTCTTTACTTTGTTATTTTTGTTTTACTTAGTTTCTTTTTGCTTTGTTTGCTTGTTTTGTTATTCAAAAACACAAAAAAATTAGTTTTACTAGTTTGCTTCTTTACCAAAAAAAATTTAAGTCTCCTTTAGTTGTCACCTCTTCCTTAGCTCACCATGTTGATCCCCAAATTCACCCTGAAAGACCTTTCAATTGGTAGTGGTTCTATAATTGGGAAAGATAATATTGAAGAATTCTTTAATCATGTTAGTAAACATGAAGATACTGAGGATAGATCCCTTGCAGAACTTGCTCCAAACTATGAGATTGATGCAGCTTCTTTAATTCACATGTTAGAATCTACGTTTGTTAACCTCAACCCCTTAATGCAAGTAATATTTCTTAACCTTAAAGAAATTGAAGACCCTGAAAAGAGGGATTTTATTCTAGAAACTTTGTTTAAGGAGTTCTATGATGTTGCCAATGAAGCTAGGAAAGTCTTTGAACGTTTCAATATGCTAGGCTCATGTGTAGATGTTGTTGGTATGCGAGAAAAGATGAACAAAACCGAACCTAATGGGGAGGAACCTAAGATACCAATACCCTTCAAACTAGTAGCAATACATGATGCCATAGAAAAGAATCTTGATTGGATTGTTCCTGCAAACCCTTTTGATGGTAATAGTGAACCTAAGAGCATTGAGAGAGGATCCTCTAGAACTTATTTGGATGATATACCTTGCCTTGTTGAAAATATTTCTGGTATTGATCTTAATGCTTCTTCACTTGAGAAACTTGATTCTTTCTTTGCTTCTTATGCCTAACTTAAAGGCGTTAAATAAAAGTACTTATTGGGAGATAACACAAAAGTTTTAGATGAGTCTTGGAAGTTTTTACTTCAGTAATAACCGCTCCTTGTCCTTTTTATTTGCTTTTTGTGCCAAGAGTAACCTCTAATGAGAGAGAAGTAATGATTGGCAAAGTTGCTGTCCCGAAACAGATTTCTGTGTTTCACCGTAAAAATTCGTGTAAAATCTCTGAACGTCTTTTTGAGGCGTGAATTTTTGTGCTTCTGCCCCAGGTTGTTATCTAACTTTCGGTAGTTCAACACTTTTTGATTTGAGCAACAGAAGGTCTTCGAAAAAATTCGTTTTTACCTGCTGGTCTGTTTTGACAGATTTCTGCCATTTTCTACATTTGCTTCTTGTTGGTTCCTTTTTTAGTTCTTTTGGGGAATTGAGCTTTTTGAGAGAAGTGCTACAGTATCTAGTGTTCTAATGGAAGTTTATTTGGTGTTAGAACTGAACCTTAAGACTTATTTATCTTGAGTGCACTAATGTTGCTAATAAAGATTGTGTGAAGTTTTTATGAAGGAAAAATTTTAGGTGTATGGAAGGAATGAGTAACGAGATGAAGGACGGACTAAAGCTCAAGCTTGGGGATTCCACGCATGTCACCCCAAGAAATATCCAAGAAGTACAAGTGTCAAAGCTTGGGGATGCCCAAGGCATGCCCTTCTTCATCAATAAAATTTTTAGGTTTCTTCCAAACGCTTCATTTTTATTGTTTCATGCATAGTTGTGTTGTTCTTGGAGCGTCTTCTTTTTCGTTTTCGTTTTGGTTTTTCATTTGCTTGGTTTTCTTAGTTTTCTGAATAAATTGGTTGGACCCCCTCTTTCATACATTGGTTGCAAATAGTTTGGTTTGGTTTGGAAAAGAGTAGGAAAGTTCATTCTTATGTGGTAAAAAGAGCTCGTTTTTGACTGTGGCCTATGCTCTGTCATGCCATGCGTGATATTGTCTTGGCTTTATGCTTAGTATTCTTTGCTGTAGCAAGACTTGTTATAAACAATTGAGATTGCTTAATGTGCCTTGGATGAATCATGTGTTGTTTTAGCATATTAAAGCATAGTATAGTGGTATTCTCCTTTGATGCTTATTTGGGTTAACTTGGCACATGCTCACACCATGTTATGACTATCTCAAGTCACCATAGCCTTTATGATCCTTTAGTTTTCAACTTGTAGTATCACTTTATTCTTTTATCAATGATATTTTGTCGCTCTGCATGATTATGGCCATTATTGCTCTCTTAGTTTGTCGCTCCCAGTCTTTTGCTAGCCTCCACAACAAAGTATGAGTTCCACTCATGTATCCAACTCCCTAAACCAAGTTATTCCAAAGAGTCCACCATACCTACCTACTAGCTTATGCTATTCCAAGTATATTCATGCTTTTGTTTACCTTCCAAATTAAACTTGTTATGAGAAAACTAGTGATTAAAGCTCTCACGAACTTGATGGCACACTTTACTTTTCTTGCCCTTAATAAACTTGAACCATTGTGTCGTCTATGTTGTATATGATTGCACTTATTTGTTGGGAATTAGCAGAACCATGCTTTCATGGGGAACGCTTTCAACATTGCACTTGGTACTTGTACCTAGTTGATATCATGCTCTTTTGTATATGGATGTCGATTGTGAAATGAAAGGGAGCTTGTAAGTCCATGGAGTTATGTATATGTGTTAGATAACGCACGGGCCGCTGGTCTAATCCATGCTGACATGGTGGAAACCTGCAGCGTAACCATAATGAGATGTCTATGAAGCATTCTTCTTATAAAAAAGAGTCCTATATTGAGAAAAAAAGGAGAAAAAAAAGATACTATGAAAAGAGGAAAGAGAGAAAAAACACCATATTCCCATGGTAAATAAGAAGAATGCTGAGATGCCCGTTGTTTGCTTGCCTTGTCATTTTGATATGGGGATTCTTCCGTATCATCGGGCAAGGGGTATCCCGTTGGCGGTTCTCTATGATACACATGTACTTACGATGACAAGAACTTACCGGTGACTAAACTTGAGTAGCATGAGGAGCGGCCCTCGTATACAAGGGACATGAGATTTCTGACTTATACTTCGTCAAGCATGTACACCATAGTTTGTTCACTTTAACCTTAATCACTTCAAGATGCTTATGATAGGGGCAATGAGAGCTGAAAGCTATAAGTACCATAATTTTTGGAATCTCTTTATGAGACTTGAATCCCTACTTTCTTTTTACAAAGGCCTTTCTTCCACCATTATATTGAGTCTCCACCTTCTACCTTTATGCACCTACTTTGGGAGCATAGTGGCCATTCTTAGTTCTATGTGCATTGTCCCAAGACTAGTTGATTGATGCATACTTTGATATTTCTTGTTTTAAACTATTGTATCTAGTCACTCTTATGAACTTTGAAGGTGTCCTATGCATTTATATTTGCTACTCTATGAGGGACAAGCTTAATACTATTATGCTATGTTTTCTTTATGTGAAACAAGCAAACGTCTTGCAAAGCATTGTTATTCATGAATCTTTTGTTTGTGCCTTTTCATGTTGCATCATAGTTGATATGTCTTATTGCTTATTATGATTGAAGTACTATGATCCCAGCTTTGAATGTTTTGCAAATACTTTGATCAAGTCTTTGATGGTGCATGTCACATCAAAAATTATTCTTTCTTTTTATCACTTACCTACTCGAGGACGAGCAGGAGTTAAGCTTGGGGATGTTGATACATTGCAAATGTATCTATAATTTTGGATTTTCCATGCTTGGTTTTATCCACTTTCTTGTGTTTTGTTCCAACTTTGGAGTATGTTTCATATGATTTCTTAGACTAACCTATTAACAAGAGCCACAGTGCCAGCTGCCTGTTTTCTGCTGTTTTTGGTTCCAGAAAGTCAGAAAATGAATATTTTCGGAATTGGACGGGACAAAATCCAAAGTGCCTATTTTTCCGGATGTCATCAAGTGCGGAATCAGACGGAGAGGGCTGGGGCCACCACACCACCTGGCCACGCGGCCAGGCCTGGCCCACGCCAGGGGGTGGTGTGGCCGCTCCCGTCACCCCCTCAGCCTCTCCTTCTGCCTATATATTGCCCTCGGGACGAAAACCCTAAGGACCCGATCAAAAATCCATGAAAGAGTCTGTAGCTGCCGTCATCTCCATCCCTAGATCGGGAGGGATTTGAAGCTCTTCCCGGCACCCAGCCAGAGAGGGGAATTCACCCTGGAGGCCTTCTTCATCATCATGCAAGCCTCCGGTGTGATGCGTGAGTAGTTCATCCTTGGACTACGGATTCGTGTAGTAGCTAGATGGATGGTTCTCCTCCTTTGTGCTTTCATGTCTAGATCTTGTGAGCTCCATTCATGATCAAGATCATCTATTTGTAATTCTACATGTTGTGTTTGCGGGGATCCGATGGATATTGAGATGTTATTTCAGATTGATTATTGATTCTATCATGTCTTTGTTATTTGTGATCTTGCATGCTTTCCGTTGTTAGTAGCTATCTTGGCCAAGTAGATGCTAGCAACTCCAAGAGTTAGTATTTATGCTCGATAGTGGGTTCATGCCTCCGTAATCTGGGAAGTGCGAAATCTCTAAGGTACTAGATGTGTTGTTGCTACTAGGGAGAAAACAACAATCCTTTGTTCATAGAACAATCGTATTGTTTACTTTACACGCAGTTCGTAAAGCAACAATCTGTTGCTTGCAACTTAATACTGGAGGGGGTTCGGATGATAACCTGAAGGTGGATTATTAGTCATAGATGTAGTTGGATGGCAGTCTATGTATAATGTTGTAATGCCCAATCAAGTCTCAAAGGAGTCAAGATGATTAGTATATGCATGTATTGCTTTCTCGATGTTTGTCAATTGCCCCGCTGTAATTTGTTCACCTAGCATGTTATCTATCTAACGAGAGCCACCTCTAGTGAACTATGGATCCTGATCCTTGTCTTTTACATACAATCTATAAAATGTTTCTGCTTTGTGTTTACTTTCTGCAAACTTTTACTTCTTTCCATTCGATGCGTTTAATCTTTTGTTTTCCGCAAAACACGGTGATATGGACAACCTCATCGCAAGTTGGGGACAAAGTTCTGTGGTTGTGTTGTGCAGGTCTCCACGTTGCTACTAACACCGGTAGTGCGCCCTGCCAAGGCTTAGCTAGTAACACCTTTGGGGTGTTTCCTTGCTCCTACTGGTTCGATTAAACCTTGGTTTCATAACTGAGGGAAACTTGCTGCTGTGCTCATCATACCTTCCTCTTGGGGTTCCCAACGAGCTCTACATCAACACTGCCATCAAGCATTTTTCTAGGCGCCGTGCATTGAGCCATCAAGAGGTGATACTTATGTTATTTCATCTGTTTTTGCATGGTTGATGACTTTTGGAGCATGGACCGCTGCAGTCAGGATTCTGATGGAAAAGGTGTTGTTTGGAGGCAAAATTCGCGAAGATCAGAAAATCTGGGAAAATATACGGAAAATCCTATTTTTCCAGAAGACTAAGGATGCCAGAAGACGGAGCGGAGATGGGCCATAGGGGGCCCACACTACCCCCTGGCGTGGGCAGCCCTAGGCCGCGCCAGCAGGTGGTGTGGCCGCCCTGGCCCACCTCTGGCTCTCACCTCTGGCGTATATCATCCTCTCGAAACCCTAAGACTCGGGGAGCGACCACAGAAAGATTCCGCCGCCTTTACGGGGCGGAAAACCCCGAGAGAGAAAGATCTCTCCGATGATTTACGGGGAATTCCTTCCTGAGAGGGAGATCGCCATCAACACCACCATCAAGCTGGACTTCATTGGGATTATCATCATCATCACCACCATCAGCACCATCGTCACCATCTCCATATTGCTGTAACAATTGAGTTGAATCTTGCATAGTTCATAGGGGAAACTTTCCCGGTGTTGATTACTCTTTGTAGTTGATGCTATTAAGTGAACCATTGAATTATTGTTTATGTTCAGATTGTTATACATCATTATTCCATCTCTGATCATGATCCATATGTTGTCTTGTGAGTAGTTCGTTTTGTTCTTGAGGACATGGGAGAAGTCATGTTGTTAGTAGTGGAGTTGTGTTGAGAAAGATTCAATAGTTTGATATTTAAGTTGTGGTGTACTTCTTCTAGTGGTGTCATGTGAACGTCGACTACATGACACTTCACCTATATGGTCCTAGGGGAATGCATTGTGTATTTGGCTACTAATCGTAGGGGTTGCCGGAGTGACAGAAACCTGAACCCCCGTTAGGAAACCATTGCACAAGGGACGTAAGGGTCTTAGAGTTTAAAGCTGTGGTTAGGTTTCTACCTTAATTACTTTCTTGTACTTACGGATGTTTGCAAGGGGTATAATCACAAGTATGTATTAGTCCTAGGAAGGTCGGTACATTAGCACAGGTTCACCCACACAACACTTAGCAAGCTAAAGAAGATTAATCAACTATATGAAGCGAAAGCACTTGACAGTCTTCCCATGTGTCCTCGAGAACGTGTGGTCATGTTAAGTAATACATCCGGCTTGTCCTTTGCTACATAAAGGATTGGGCCACTTGCTGCATTTATTTCTACTGTCTTTTATTTACTCGTACTTTGTTTACTTGCTTTATCAAAAACCCCTAAAAATCCATTTTCTAAGTATTTGTAGAGAATTCCTGATCCATACCACTAGCCAGCACCTTCTGCTCCTCGTTGGGTTCGACACTCTTACTTATCGAAAATACTGCGATACACCCCCTATACTTGTGGGTCATCATAGGTAAAGATGAATTTTTTTCGAAGACCTTCTGTTGCTCAAATGAAAAAGTGTTGATCTAACGAAAGTTAGATAACAACCTGGGGCAGAAGCACAAAAATTCACGCCTCAAAAAGACGTTCAGAGATTTTACACGAATTTTTACGATGAAGCAGAGAAATCTGTTTCGGGACAGCAACTATCCCAATCATTACTTCTCTCTCATTAGAGGTTACTCTTGGCACAAAAAAGCAAATAAAAAGGATAAGGAGCGGTTATTACTGAAGTAATAACTTCCAAGACTCATCTAAAACTTTTGGATTATCTCCCAATAAGTACTTTTCTTTAACGCCTTTCAGTTAGGCATAAGAAGCAAGAAAAAGAATCAAGTGTTCTCAAATGAAGAAGCATTAAGATCAATACCAGACATATTTTCAACAAGGCAAGGTATATCATCCAAATAAGTTCTAGAGGATCCTCTCTCAATGCTCTTAGGTTCACTATTCTCATCAAAAGGGTTTACAGGAACAATCCAATCAAGATTCTTTTCTATGGCATCATGTATTGCTACTAGTTTAAAGGGTATTGGTATCTTAGGTTCCTCCCCATTAGGTTTGGTTTTGTTCATCTTTTCTCGTGTACCAACAACATCTACACATGATCCTAGCATATTGAAACGTTCAAAGACTTTTCTAGCTTCCTTGGCAACATCATAGAACTCCTTAAACAAAGTTTCTAGAATAAAATCCCTCTTTTCAGGGTCCTCAATTTCTTTAAGCTTAAGAAACATCACTTGCATTAAGGGGTTGAGGTTAACAAACCTAGCTTCTAACATGTTAATTAAAGAAGCTGCAGCAATCTCATAGTTTGGAGCAAGTTTTGCAAGGGATCTATCCTCGGTATCTTCATGTTTGCTAACATGATTAAAGAATTCTTCAATATTATCTTTCCCAATTATAGAACCACTACCAATTGAAAGGTCTTTCAAGGTGAATTTAGGGATCAACATGGTGAGTTCAGGAAGAGGTGACAACTAAAGGAGACTTAATTTTTTGTGTTTTCAAATAAGAAAGCAAACTAGTAAAACTATTTTTTTTGTGTTTTTGATAAAGAAACAAGCAAACAAAACAAAAAGAAACTAAGCAAAACAAAAAAACAAAGTAATGAGATTGGTTATGAGGGACTCCCCTTGTGAAGATGTCCTTGACTCCCCGACAACGGCGCCAGAAAAATGCTTGATGGCTCAGTGTACGGTGCCAGAAAAGTGTTGGTGCGGTGTTGATGTAGAGCTCGTTGGGAACCCCAAGAGGAAGGTATGATGAGCACAGCAACAAGTTTCCCTCAGTTATGAAACCAAGGTTTAATCGAACCAGTAGGAGCAAGGAAACACCCCAAAGGTGTTGCTAGCTGAGCCTCGGCAGGGCACACTACCGGTGCTAGTAGCAACGTGGAGACCTGCACAACACAACCACAAAACTTTGTCCCCAACTTGCGATGAGGTTGTTGATACATTGCAAATGCATCTATAATTTTTAATGTTCCATGCTTGGTTTTATCCACTTTCTTGTGTTTTGTTCCAACTTTGGAGTACTTTTCTTATGATTTCTTGGACTAACCTATTAACAAGAGCCCGCAGTGCAGTTACTGTTTTACGCTGTTTTGGTTCCACGAAAGTCGGAAAATGAATATTCTCGAATTGGGACGGACAAAGCCAAAGTGCCTATTTTTCGAAGTCATCGAGATGCGGAATGCGAGGCGGAGAGGGGCCAGGGGCCACCACACCACCTGGCCGCGGCCTAGCCTAGCAGCGCCGAGGTGGTGAGGCAACCACAGCACCTCGGCCTACCCTTCCGAATATAAGATGCCCTCGGGACGTAAACCCTAAGTACCCGATCAAAAATCCACGAAAGAGTCTGTAGCCACCGTCATCTCCATTCCTAGATCAGGAGGGATCTGAAGCTCTTCCCGGCACCTACGGGAGAGAATTCACCACAGGCCTTCTTCATCACCATGCAAGCCTCCGGTGTGATGCGTGAGTAGTTCATCCTTGGACTACGGATCCATGTAGTAGCTAGATGGCTGGTTATCCTCCTTTGTGCTTTCATGTTTAGATCTTGTGAGCTCCGTTCATGATCAAGATCATCTATTTGTAATTCTGCATGTTGTGTTTGCGGGGATCCGATGGATATTGAGATGCTATTTCAGATTGATTATTGATTCTATCATGTCTTTGTTATTTGTGATCTTGCATGCTTTCCGTTGTTAGTAGCTATCTTGGCCAAGTAGATGCTAGCAACTCAAGAGATTAATATTTATGCCGATAGTGGGTTGATGCCTCAGTAATGCAGGGAAGTGCAATCTCTAAGGTACTAGATGTGTTGTTGCTACTAGGGAGAAAACAACAATCCTTTGTTCATAGAGCAATCGTGTTGTTTACTTTACAGTTGATTAAACCATAATCTGTTGCATTGCTTGCAAATAACAAAGACATGATAGAATCAATAATCAATCTGAAATAGCATATCAATATCCATCGGATCCCCAAACACAACATGCGTATTCATAAATAGATGATCTTGATCATGAACGGAGCTCACAAGATCTAGACATGAAAGAACAAAGGAGGAGAACTAGCTATCTAGCTACTACATGGATCCGTAGTCCAAGGATGAACTACTCACGCATCACACCAGAGGCTTGCATGGTGATGAAGAAGGCCTCCAGGGTGAATTCTCCCAAGTGGTGCCGGAAGAGCTTGATCCCTCCCGATCTAGGGATGGAGATGACGGCGGCTACAGACTCTTTCGTGGATTTTTGATCGGGCACTTAGGGTTTTCGTCCCGAGGGCATCTTATAGGCGGAAGGGGAGGCCGAGGGGGTGCCTGGGCTGGCCACACCACCCCTTGGCACGGGACAAGCCTGGTCGCATGGCCAGGTGGTATGGCCGCCCTCTGGCCCCTCTCCGTCTCGTATTCTGGCATCTGATGACTTCCGGAAAAATAGGCACTTTGGCTTTTGTCCTATCCAATTCTGAGAATATTCATTTTCTAACTTTCCTAGAACCAAAAATAGCAGAAAACAGGCAGCCGGCACTGTGGCTCTTGTTAATAGTTTAGTCCAAGAAATCATATGAAAAGTACTCCAAAGTTTGGACAAAACACAAGAAAGTGGATAAAACCAAGCATGGAACATCAAAAATTATAGATACATTTGCAATGTATCATTTGCTTGCTTCCATCTTTATTTCAGTTTGCCTTTAGTCTCTTCCATGCCATCTAACTATTTTCTGATACCGTTGTCTTATATCCATACCACTTGTATTTCACTATCTCTTCGCCGAACTAGTGCACCTATACACTTGACAAGTATATTGGGTGTGTTGGGGACACAAGAGACTGCTTGTATCTTGATTGTAGGGTTGCTTGAGAGGGATACCTTTGACCACTTCCTCCCTGAGTTCAATAAACCTTGGGTGATCCACTTAAGGGAAAACGTGCTTCTGTTCTACAAACCTCTGCACTTGGAGGCCCAACAACTGTCTACAAGAATAGAAGTGCATAGACATCAAGCTATTTTCTGGCGCCGTTGCCGGGGAGGTAAGGTAAAAGGTACTGACATCCTCCGGTGTGAGTGCTCGAAGTTATTTCCTTTAGATTCTACAATTTTGTATTTTTGTTTCTTGTTTTCACTAGTTAGGCTTAATGGAAAACAACAACAAAATTAGAGAGCTTTTAAGTATTTTTCCTAATATAGAACTTGAATTGTCTGAAAAGAAAATTAAAAAACCCATGGAACTTTCTTTGCATGCTAGTAGCAATGTTATTAGTATGAATATTTTGAACACCTTTGTTACTAATGCTATGGAAACGTCTAAGCTTGGGGAAGTTGGTTTTGATGAAAATGATCTTTTTAGTTCCCCAGCTTTAAAGAAGAAAATTTGCTCGGATGATACTTTATCTCCCATATGTGGTAATTCTAATGATACTTGTGATATTTTAAATCCACATACTGAAAGCATCCCTTTTAAAATACCTATAAAAATTGTTGAACGTGTTATGAATAACTGCTATTTTGGAGATGGAACTGTCCATCCTGGTGATCATTTACTCTTTATACATGAATTATGCGAGTTGTTCAAGTGTGCAGGTATTTCAATGAACCAAGTTAAGAGGAAGCTATTCCCTATTTCACTTAAGGGCAAAGCAAGGGAGTGGTATGAGCTACTAGATGATCCTCATCATTTGGAGTGGAAGGAACTTGAATCTCTCTTTTACTCTAAATTTTATCCTCCTCATGAACTTCAGAAAGATAGGAATTACATTTATAATTTCCATCCACATGATGGAGAAAGTATTGCCCAAGCATGGGGGAGATTTAAGTCACTGATGCTCAAATGTCCCATTCATGAGCTCCCCAGTAATATTGTTATTAATAATTTCTATGCAAGGCTTTCAGGACATTACAAGGACTATCTAGATACTTGTTTAGAGGGATCCTTCACAAGTAAGGAGGTAAAAGCTAAGTGGGATCTTCTTGAAACAATTCAAAGCAATACCGAAGATTGGGATAGCAACAAAGGTAAAGAACCAGGTATAAACTATGTATGATTGCATTAAGTCTTTCGCTGAAACTGCTGATTTTCAAGAGCTTAGTGCTAAATATGATCTTGATCCTCAAATTCTTATTGATTGTTTTAGATCCTTTGCTTCTCATATTAATGCTCCTAAAGAAAAATAGGACATGTATCATGAGCCTTATAAAGACACTTGCATGGAAAATGAAATTATTATTAATGATAGCAATAAACATGCTCAAACCTCTGAAAGTACTACTTCTTATAAACATGTTAATTTTTGTGCAATACATAGACCTTGTGAGAAGAATCAAATTTAAGAAGAATATTGTATCACCCACAGGAATGAAAAAACTAGAACATGGTATAGGGCTCTAAATGATCTTGGTAAAAAAGTTTGTGCCCTCTATCCTTTTATTTGTGAACTTTGCTTTGAAGTGGGTAATTTCAATTTTCAATGCTCACGCCATAATAATAGCCCTTCTAATCCAATGAGTACTGCAAGTTTGTATTGTGATGACGTGATCACTCCTAATCAGCATGATGAACTTACATTATTTTTGGGGTGTGAAGAATTATCAAGAAAAACTTCTTTGGTAGATATGAGTGCTTTTGGTATGAATACTGTCCTGCATGGTTGTCATCTTTATTGTGTTGATAATTGTCACCCAAATACTTACATAAAAAATATTATAAATGATGAGATTTTACCAAAATATGACAGGACTAATATGTGTTTTGGCCTTATTAATGAAAAGGAGGAATCCTCCAAAGATTCTTCTATTGTCTCTAACAATGAACCAGGGTATATGGAGAAGCTTCCTTTCAAGCCTCTCCCTCCTAAAGAGAAGAAGAAAAAGAAGAAAAGGAGGAGTAAAAGGAGAGAGGAAACGATATTTTTCCCTAAGCATGTTGCTCCTATTATAGTTTTTGATGAGTCTGAACTCGATGATGTTCCTATGCCTATTACCTATATTAGTGATCATGATTGGGAAAGCACACTACCTTTGATATTGAAAATCTCTTCGGTACCAATTCTGAAAATGATGATATTAATAATTGCTATACTATTAGCGTTATCCATGATCCTTCCAATGATGATACAAATGAACACACTTTGGAGGATAACTATTCTATTGCTTATGATGATACTATACCTCCAATATATGATGATTACAATGATGATTATGATATTTTCAGTCCACCTACTATCGAGGAGGAAATTAATTATGATTACAATATGCCTCCTATATTTGATGACTATGGTGATGAAAATAATAATGATAGCTATTTTGTTGAATTTGCTCCCACTATAATCAATAAGAATGATTATGCTTATGTGGGGAGTATTAATTCTTTTATGCATGTGGATCATGATAAGAATGTTTTATGTGATAGTTATATTGTTAATTTTATTCATGATGCTACTGAAAGTTATTATGAGAGAGGGAAACATGGTTTTATGTGTCTCAACAATATTAAGTTTCCCCTCTTTATGTTGAAAATTTTGAAGTTGCACTTGTTTTGCTTTTCTATGCTTGTTGCTTTGTGCTTTCATGACTTGCTTCTTTACAAGATTATTTTGCATAGGAAGTGGGTTAGACTTAAATGTGCTTTGAATTTGCTTCTTGATGCTCTCTTTTACTTCAATTCATATTTCTTATGTGAGCATCTTCTCAAACTATCATGCTTAACTTAAAGGCGTTAAAGAAAACTACTTATTGGAAGAGAACCCAAAAGTTTTAGATGAGTCTTGGAAGTTATTACCTCAGTAATAACCGCTCCTTATCCTTTTTATTTGCTTTTTGTGCCAAGAGTAACCTCTAATGAGAGAGAAGTAATGATTGGGAAAGTTGCTGTCCTGAAACAGATTTCTGTGCTTCACCGTAAAAATTCGTGTAAAATCTCTGTACGTTTTTTTAAGGCGTGAATTTTTGTACTTCTGCCCCAGGTTGTTATCTAACTTTCGTTAGTTCAACACTTTTTTATTTGAGAAACAGAAGGTCTTCGAAAAAATTCGTCTTTACCTGCTGATCTGTTTTGACAGATTTCTGCCATTTTTTTTGCATTTGCTTCTTGTTGGTTCCTTTTTGAGTTCTTTTGGGGAATTGAGCTTTTTGAGGGAAGTGCTACAGTAGCTTATGTTTTAATGGAAGTTTTATTGGTGTTAAAACTGAATCCAAAGACTTATTATCTTGAGTGCACTAATGTTGCTAATAAAGATTGTGTGAAGTTTTGTATGAAGAAAAAATTTCAGGTGTATGAAAGGAATGAGTAATGAGATGAAGGATGGACTAAAGCTCAAGCTTGGTGATGTCACGCGTGTCACCCCAAGAAATATCCAAGAAGTACAAGCGTAAAAGCTTGGGGATGCCCAAGGCATCCCCTTCTTCATTAATAAAAATCCCAGATTTCTTCCAAACACTTCATTTTTATTGTTTCATGCACAGTTGTGTTGTTCTTGGAGCGTCTTCTTTTTTGTGTTTGTTTTGGTTTTTCGTTTTCTTGGTTTTCTTAGTTTTATGAATAAATTGGTTGGACCCCCTCTTTCATGCATTGGTTTTCAAATAGTTTGTTTGGATTGGAAAACAGTAGGAAAAGTTCATAGTTAAGTGGTAAAGAGAGCTTGTTTTTGACTGTGGCCTATGCTTTGTCATGTCATGCTTGATATTGTTTTGGCTTGATGCTTAGTTATCCTTGTTGTATCATGACATGTTATAAATAATTGATATTTCTTAATGTTCCTTGGATGAATCATGCGTTGTTTTAGCATATTAAAGCATAATATAGTGGTATTCTCCTTTGATGCTTTATTTGGGTTGACTTGGCGCATGCTTACACCATGTTATGACTATCCAAAGTCACCATAGCCTTGATGATCCTTTAGTTTTCAACTTGTAGTATCACTTTATGCTTTGATCAATGATGTTTTGTCGCTCTGCATGATTATGGCCATTATTGCTCTCTTAGTTTGTCGCTCCCAGTCTTTTGCTAGCCTTCATAACCAAGTATGAGTTCCACTCATGCATCCAACTCCCTAAACCAAGTTATTCTAAAGAGTCCACCATACCTACCTACTAGCATATGCTATTCCAAGTATATTCATGTTTTTGTTTACCTTCCAAATTAAACTTGTTATCAGAAAACTAGTGATTAAAGCTCTCACGAACTTGATGGCACACTTTACTTTTTTGCATTTAATAAACTTGAACCATTGGGTCCTTCTTTGTTACGTATATGCTTGCGCTTTATAAGTTGAAGTTAGCAGAACCATGTATCATGGGGAACGCTTTCAATATTGCACTTGTACTTTGTACCCCGTTGATATCATGTTCTTTTGCTTATGGATCCCGACGGTGTGAAATAAAAGGGGAACTTGTAAGATCATGGAGTTTGTATTTGTGTTAGAGAAACGCCTGGGCCGTTAGCCTAAGCCATGCCTAATCATGGTGGAAACTTGCAGCATAACCATAATGAGCACTCTATGAAGCATCCTCAATAAAAACCTATGCAAATAGCAAATAAAAAGATCACTAAGATGCTTATTGTCTGCTTGCCTTGACATTTTGATTATGGGATAGCTCCTGTATCATGTGCAAGGGGTACCCCGTTGGCGGTTCTCTATGATACATATGTACTTACAATGACAAGAGCTTACTTGTGACTAAAGTTGAGTAGCATGAGGTTCGGTCTTCATAAGTAAGGGGCATGAGATTTCGGCTTATAACTTGTCAAGCATATCCTCTTAGTTGTGTCACTTTAACCTTAATCACCTAAAGATGCTTATGATAGGGGCAATGAGAGCTGAAAGCTAATAAGTACCATAATTTTTGGAAGCTCTTTATGAAACTTGAATCCCTACTTCCTTCTATGAAGGCCTTTCTTTTACTTTTATGTTGAGTCTCCACCTTTTATCTTTATGCACCTACTTTGAGAGCATAGTTGCCATTCTTAGTCTATGTGCATTGTCCCAAGACTAGTTGATTGATGCATGCCTTGATATTGCTTGTTTTAAACTATTTGTATCTAGTCACTCTTATGAACTTTGAAGGTGTCCTATGCATTTATGTTTGCTACTCTATGAGGGACAAGCTGAATACCATTATACTATGTTTTCTTTATGTGAAACAAACAAACGTCTTACAAAGCATTGTTATTCATGAATCTTTTGTTTATGCCTTTTCATGTTGCAACATAGTTTCTTTGCCTTATTGCTAGAACTTTGTCTTTCATGTTATGATTGAAGTACTATGATCCCAGCTTTGAATATTTTACAAATACTTTTATCAAGTTTATGATGGTGCATGTCACGTCAAAAATTATTCTTTCTTTTTATCACTTACCTACTCGAGGACGAGCAGGAGTTAAGCTTGGGGATGTTGATATGTTGCAAACGTATCTATAATTTTTGATGTTCCATGCTTGGTTTTATCTACTTTCTTATGTTTTGTCCATACTTTGGAGTACTTTTCATATGATTTCTTGGACTAACCTATTAATAAGAGCCACAATGCCAGTTGCCTGTTTTCTCCTGTTTTTGGTTCCAGAAAGTCAGAATGAATATTCTCGGAATTGGACGGGACAAAAGCTAATATGCGTATTTTTCCCGGAGACTCACGGAGGCAGAATACGAGACGGAGAGGGGCCACAGGGTGGCCACACCACCCCTATGCACAGGTCCCCCTTGGCTGCGCCAAGGCATGGTGTGGGCCCCCTGGCCGGCCACCGACATTGCCTCTTTCGCCTATATATCTCCCCCGAGGCAAAAACCCTAGATCGTCAATCAGAAATCCACGAAAAGTTCCGCAGCACCGCTGCCATAGAAGGGGAGATTCGGGGGACAAAAAGTCTCTGTTCTAGCACCCTGCCGGGACGGGGAAGTACCCCTAGATCCATCTCCATCGATCTCCACCACCATCTCCATCACCGTTGCTGATTCCCATGATGAGGAGGGAGTAGTTCTCTCTCGAGGCTAAGGGTTGTATCGGTAGCTATGTGTTCATCTCTCTCTCTATACATGATCATATTGTGATCATAAGCTTTGTAATTAAGTAGATCTACCTTGCTACTCAAGTGCTTTAATAGATCTCTACTCTCCCCATGTGTGTGAAAGTGACAGCGTGCACACCATGGTGGCACTTAGGGTAGAGATTACAAATACTTGTTATGAGTTATATTTGGAGTTGGATGTCTTTATGAAATTGTGGTGTTTGTTGGAACCATCTAGTGCTCAAGGTGACAGTGTGGGGTTATCTAGATGGGAAAGGCTTACTTTGAGGCGTGTTGTTCTAGCCCTACCATGGATTAGAGTGTCCAATCGGAGAGTAGTTCAGAGTAGTATCATAAAGAGAAGATAGTTATATGAGAGTGTTCACTAGTGAAAGTATGATCCCTAGGCCTTGTTTCTAAGCATTGAAAATTCGTTTGCAACTAGAGCTGTTACATGTTTGCTTGCTTCCATCTTTATTTCAGTTTGCCTTTAGTCTCTTCCACGCCATCAAACTATTTTCTGATACCATTGTCTTATATCAATACCACTTGTTTTTCACTATCTCTTCGGCGAACTAGTGCACCTATACACTTGACAAGTGTATTGGGTGTGTTGGGGACACAAGAGACTTCTTGTATCTTGATTGCAAGGTTGCTTGAGAGGGATACCTTTGACCACTTCCTCCTCGAGTTCGATAAACCTTGGGTGATCCACTTAAGGGAAAACTTGCTGCTGTTCTACAAACCTCTGCACTTGGAGGCCCAACAACTGTCTACAAGAATAGAAGTGCGTAGACATCAGCATAAATGCTCTATTATCAGAAAACCATGATCATCGGTTGCCCAACAAACTAGTATAAATAGAGTGTACTACGGACTTGGTCTGTTTACATACCACACCTATATCAATGTTTCCAACTGATAAAGTTATAGCACAGTATGAAACTGTTATGAACTAACTGAGATATGATAATAAAATCCATTTATTATTTGTCTCTAGAGCATATCTCCTTCAACAGCTTTCCTCGAACTATCTTTTTACTAGGCTTGCTCTTTTTTCCCGTTTCGTTTGGTCTTACTTTTTGACGTTCGGATGGGTTTATATGCAACCGATTATGCGTGTAATACGATGTTCATTTTGGAAGCCTCTTTGGTGACTTTGCTCAAGAGCGTCGTTTCACGTTGTTGTCTTCCTTACCTAGCATTCGTGCGCGAGGTGGGGTATGACGGGAAACGTTTGATCAACATCAAGCTAGACTTACAGCGTCTAAATTAACGATTAGCGCGACCGTCGCTTTTCTTTTGGTTTGCGGCCTTCCCAAACGAGTATGCGTGAGAACACACTTATTTTCAAGAAATCCTTTACCTCGAGAGCATGTTTAGCTTTATCGTCTTGGACTATGGTCATCGATGCATGATGTTACACACGAGAATGGACCTCGAGCTCCTTCGCCATGGTTGAAGTGGACCGGCCTGTGTTCGCTTGACGCATGTTCAGCATGTCATTGTCGGTCTTGGTAAGAAATACATCTATTGTTTTACACGCCTATCCACTTCTGGCGATGGTTTTGTGTTTTTTGGTTCACCGTTTGAGTTTTTATATTTTCCTTTTTCTCTCTTAGCGCAGGATGCTATTGCCTTGTAGGTTTCATTTTTTCTTGTACCGATGGATACTATGATGTCCACGTCCTGCACTCCATGTGAGTATCTCAGAGTTTCCTACCGTTATATTTAACACTTTTGTTTTCGTCTTTTTAGCTGATTGTGCTACCTTATGGCTTGTAGGTGACTCGCTGCGTGGACAAAAAATATGTTCATCAACACGCGTCGGTCGAGGCTGGGACGAGTGCTCTCTACATACCCGATAACATGAAGGAGGCTACGCATTCCCGTCGAGTGAGAATAATCGACGGGCGTGCTCAGCGACTCTATGGTTTTGTAGGTGCGGTCCTATGCACTTTTAGTTGCCTATATATGTTGGCTTCGAAACTTAATTACCGCATACCCATATGCCTTTTTGTTAATTGATTATTCGCGACATCCATTTGGAAATGTGGTCGACAACGCTTACATACATTATGTGATGGAACAGTCTAATCGTCTAAAGGATGAGTGCATGTGCGTAGGCTTCTATTCTGTCTTAGACTTTTTACTTCGTCTTGAACCTTTTCTATTGCTTATTTATTGTGCAGCTTCTTACAAGGGTAGGTCTTTCCTTGGCTTGCCTAAGTATGCGTGTTACTACTACCGAGCTATTTGTTGGTTGGACCAGAGATGCTTAGCTGTATACGACCAGCCGGGCGCGAGGGTTGTGTATAATCTTTGCTGCAAAGGAGGGCAGGTGCCTAGCCCTCGATTTGTCAAGCCTCTTCAACCTCTGTGTGATCTAATCAAGTTTAACAGCCTGTCGCGGTCTAAGAATTTCTCGATAAAGAATAGACACTACAATTGTCTATTCAACTTCACGTCTATGGGAGGTAAGATCACTACAAGAAGGAGCTACTCTAGAGGCTTCTCGTTTTTATCTATCATGGGCTCCGTTTACCATCGTATTAATACTATGCTCCTCATGAAAACACCCGTGGATGCTCCTGTTGAGATAGATACACCAAAAAATTTGCAGTTATACGTATACAACACAGAAAACAAGATCAGTAATAGACTAAAAGCAGTTGAATGCGATGAGGTTGAGAAAGATATTGACCCATCCATCACGGCAAAACTCCTAGAAATGGTGTATGCTTACAACAAATTAGGTGAGAAGTTTGTGATGGCGAGAGAGAAAATATCTACGCATGGAGCATAAGAACGCATATCTATCAGGTTAGTGGGTGCTAGAAAAGGAGACCCTTTGCAGTATAGCGACCCAACCTGTGACGAGCTAGCTCTGTTGCTAGTAGGCGCTATCGACAAGGGCACTAAAGGGCGTGACACAATAATTTAGGAGATGACCGAGAAACCGAAACGTATTTCCTATCTACATCCTGCTTTATGCTCTTTGTAGTACTTACTTTTGTTTCCTTACGATGAACGCGGTTTTCAGCTCGATATTCCGTATGCCAACAATGGTACACTAACTGCAACACAACGAGAGCATGTGACTATGAAAAAATATGTCTCCACTACAAGAAGAATGAACCTAATCCATATATATGTTACAACTGCTTAAGTCCGCAAGCAATAGTTAATTTACGAGCTTCCAGAGACGAGTGTCGGCTAAATTTCATTATTAAGAACTAGACAAAACTTAGGGTAGAAAGTGTGCAAGGTATATCTGATGCCATCGTTAATGGAATGAACAATCAAGAATATATAGGGAAGCGAACTATTTTGCCTGCTAGCCACATGGGAAGAAGACGGTACATGGTTCAAAACTATTACGACACGCTAGCCATCTATAGAGATCGCGACACCCCTGTTCTTTTTATCAAATGCACCTGCAACCCAAAATGGCTAGAGATTTCTACCGCGCTTGCATACGAGGAGGGTTAGAGACTAAATAATAGAGCCGACATTGTTGTTCGGGTCTTCTTTAAAGGAAAATAATCTTTTGGTGAACGCAATGCTATCCTATACGCTGTTGAATTTCAAAAACGTGGGTTGCCACATGTTCATATTCTCCTTTGGCTTAAGAAAGACACTTACGAGACTAATGATGAGACTATAGATTCATTCATTAGCACGGAGATACCTGATGCTTTTGATCCTCTTGGTTATGCGCTGGTTTCAGAACACATAATGCATGGACCATGCGATGAAGGACACTAGAAGTGTCCGTGCATGAAAAATGGAAAGTGGTGAAAATGATTTCCAAATGACTTTTGCAAGGAGACGACAATCAACGAGAGAGGCTACCCCATATACAAAAGACCTGATAATGTAAGATACATTCTAAAAGGCAAAACATGACTTCACAATCACTGGGTCCTCCCTTATAACATGTTTTTGTTGAAAAAGTTTCAGTGTCACCTCAACATCAAATGGTGTAACAAGACGAAAGTCGTTAAGTACCTATTCAAGTATGTTACTAAAGGTGCAGACTGCGCTAAACCCTATCTATATAAAGTGAAAGAAGGACAAGACATGTCGGTGACTGGAAAAGTTGTTCGCTACACATGAGTTCTACGAGAAATCCCGCACCTTGATGTACCGCGAGTTTCCAAAAGAGTGGAGGTGGGATAACATGAGAAGGTATGGCGTACACGAGGCGGAGGGATCAAGAAAATAGGAAGGCTATATCATGTCCACCATAAAGTAGGCGAGAAATACTTCATTCGTGTGGTGCTTACGATCCTGAAAGGGGCACGTAGTTACGAAGAACTGTGTTCCTATAAAGACATTCAGTACCACACTTTCAAAGAGGTGTGTGCTTCCCGAGGTTTGATAGGAGAAGCTACGGATTGGGTGACCGCTTTCATGGAAGCGTCTTATTGGGCTTCTTTCTTCCGATTACGTAGGCAGTTCATGTTGATGATTCTAATTACGTAGACAGTGTGTGGCACCTCATGACCGATGATGTTGTATATAATGTGAGGAAAATTACTAGAAATTCAGCTTATGATCCACATGACGAGGAGCTTAGGAACCATCTCATCGGGGGAACTCACTCCGATGTTCGCTGTGAACGGAAGTAAGATTTCTGACTACAACCTTCCTACAACACGATGAGAAATGGTTTCTCCATCATAAAATAAGCTCATTCTTGTGGAATAAGGACACAATAAAGCCGATGCCTTAAAATCTTCTGCCAAGCTGTGTTCCTAGCTAAATAAGAAACAACATATCGCGTACAACCAAACCGCTCACTCTGTTTTGAATGCGGAACCAACAAAAATTCATCTTCGGTTTTAGAGGTACCAGGAAACTTTTGTGTGGAGCGCGATCATAGCGAGGATGAGGTCAGAAGACAAGATTGTGTTGACTATTGCTTCTTCGGGAGTAGCTTCCTTGCTTCTTCCAAGTGAATGCCCGACACACTCGCTGAAAGGAAAATGGATGTCGCCTAGAGGGGGAGGTTGAATAAGCTTTTAAAATAATTACGGTTTAGACTCTAATAAATGTGGAGCACAAAACCAAAAACCAATAGGTTTACTAAGTGCACCAACAACCTATGCTAATCAAGACAAGCAACAAGGTGATAGTAAGATATAATACTTCAAGAACGATGGCTATAAAAATGCAAATTGCATAAGTAGAGGGCTCGGTTGAGAGATAACCGATGGACATGGAGATGATGATTTTTATCCCGAAGTTCACTTCCAAAAAAGCTATGTCTTAGTTGGAGAGGTGCGATGGCGCAATACTCTCCGAACACCACAAATAGCTCACCTTGAGGTGTGGTGTGTCGATGCTCACCAAACTCCATACAAGGCCTCACCCCCAAGATGCAAAGGCACGCAACTCACCAACACCACAAAAGGATCACCCTATTCTCCTGAGTGCGCACCACAAAGGCGGGCATTCGGTCCACTACGAGGCACTTGAGGGCGGTCACTGAACTCATACAAGGCTTGGGACAACCTCCACAACTCAATTGGAGGGCTCCCAAGAAACACCACAAAGGCCACAAGCTTGAGGAATCTCCATAACTCAACTAGAGCTCCCAAGAACAATGACACAACATGCCACAATCTTGAGGAATCTCACAACTCAATTGGAAGCCCCAAGAACTCACTACAATTCCAAAAAACTGTCTAGGGTTCCAAGAACCCAAGAGAAACAAGCCCTCAAGCTTGAACTCGCCGAATCTCCGAGGAGAACTCAAACTTATGCACCAAATGCGAGTTTGATGTGGATAACGAGGTACCTAAACAACTAAATTGTGTAGTAATGGGATAAGTAAAGAAAGAGCCACTAGTGGGCAATATTTAAGATTTGTCTTTTATCCGCTCACTTGTGTCTCGTAGGACCCAAGTACTTAATGTTTGTTCCTTGACTATCGCACTATCCACATGTGGGATCATGGATGCCCTTGGTATGCGCATGATTCAAATCTTATTTCTTGGGGCCATAATTAGTTTGGGACTTTACTACTATCTTGTACTTATGCCATGCTTTACTGCTTTATTTACTACTATTGCCCTGAGGAGCGTTTACCTGTATTTTTTGGATTGTGGCATGATTATGCTGTTTGGATAAGCCTAGTCACACTTTCGGGTTTCCAGTATTTCTCAGCCGTTCTCGCAAACCCCTAGGACCGTTGCGGAGCTCATCCAACTTCGTCGCGGGTTGCTTAGTTAGGGTGGCCCCCTGAAATCATTCTTAAATATTTTAAATTTGGTTTTCCTGAAGTTGATCGTGTGTGTGTTGCTATTTGTGCACTCCTGTAGGGTAAATCTTTTCAAAAATTCGTTTCCACGGTTATGGACTACTTGGAGCAAAGTGTCTCGATCATAGATAACTATAACTAAAGTACCGTGTTTAATTTAACTAAACCTGACTAGTAATTAATGCAATCCTCATGAAATGGTTAATAAAATTGCCAACAGATGGGTATAATTCCGCCTTCTCGTTGGTAAGAGAGAAGGAGGATGGGATATGTTTACTTTGTGTTGTATATATAACTGTTGGTTCTATTTAAAGTGCACCCGTTTATATCTGGTTAGATGGATGTTGTAGTGTGTCTCTATTAAACAGTTTAGCTATTTTATTTTTCGCTGTAATTGCGTCAACCAAGGTATCCGTTTAGTTGCATAAAGATTTGATGAGTGTGCCCATAGGGTCTCACACTTTGTGTATCGGATTGTCAAGTATATTCATATGGAGGCTACTACGTTGATGAGGCTGATAATGGAGGCAACGGCACCCTTGCGTAGAGATTCTGGAGATAGAGATCTCTGAGGTTTGTGGGCGGGAGTGTGCTTTGTTTATGACATCTTATGCCGATTTGACTCTTAATCCGTACTCGGATCTGTGCTTTCATCTTTTGCCTTATGTTTTGATGAGTGATGTAATTTTAAAATATTATTGCTACTATTTATATATATATGGTTCTTGTCGTAATAGCGTTGCTATATATTTCTATATCTTTTAGATGGAATTGCTCTGATATACAGTTGTATATCGATGTCGTGCATACTCACTTGTGTACTCTACACTCGCAGCCAACCGTGCATATTTCTCGCACATGAAGCTATAACCATGAGTTTGGGTGGGATGGTTGGCCGATACCATGCCCTGTCATTGTGGCCTGCTTGTGGGCGGCCTCGGGAGGCCTCCACGTTAATACGTCCTTCCCCAATTCGGGTTATATCGGCTTGTGATTTAGAAATATGCGTTCCGGGGATTACAATAGTTCGTAGTATGAACCCTAGTGTCAACACCCGGATTTTTAATCCCAGATGCCCGTTATGCCATACCTCGCAATCCCAGGATTACCATTTTTGCGAGACATAACGGATTGGATATCACAGTACATCATCCATTACAAACCATATATAAGGTTTTACACAAATAAGGATCTCATGATCCAGTCTTAATACAACAAGCAACGGAAATAAAAGATAAGCGTAGCGGTGGGGTCCATCTTCAGGGGCACGAGCAATGCTTGTGAAAGATAGTCCTAGTTATCATAGCCGTCCTGCTGACCATCATCTTGATAATCTCCTTCATAGTCTGGCCACGAGAATAGCCAGGGACAAAAGCCATGAGTACTCTTTAAGTACTCGTAAACTACTATTAACAGGTACTATAGTTCTAAATTAAAGTGCTAAATCTAAGTTTAACTATAAAGTTAAGTTTGAAATCTAAGCTGAGTTCAGAAGCAAAGAAAGATAAGATAAAGCTCTAGAATCACTTAAGTTGGGAAGCTATTATCATCAACACAACCTTGTTGTGGTCAAGTCAAAGTTCATCATTCATTTCAAGTTATTTAGAAAACAACTGACAACGAAACAGTATGGCCATTTCAACTGCCCATAACCGCGGACGCGGCTATTCGAATAGTTTGACACTCTGCAGTGTTAGCTTTGCGACAAGTAAATAACGAAGAACGGAAATAAAATTGCAGTGAGGGGGACACAGATTTAACGTGGAAAACCCTCTCCAACAAAGAGAGGGAAAAACAACGGGCGCCAGCCAGCAAAACTTCACTATATCGGAGAGTGTTTACACAACGCCGGGGATTTCACAGATGCAGCTTATCCCAACCGGTGGCTTACAAGAAGTATATATAGCGGTGGTAACCTAGGTCATCAACAATCGGCCCAAGCCTCCGGCGACGGGCCTCGCTCCTCTACGTCAGAAGTTGGACTTTACTTTGTAGAATTTGGATCAACATATAATATGCAGAGGTGGTACACTTTCACCACAAGATTCGATACATCTGTCAGAGATAACCCTGAATCATCATACTTAGTATGCAGATAATCAAATATAACCTTCCCTTTACACACCCTAGTATAAGCACCTCTCCTATGAGTATGGCCTCCCAACCATGACCATCAGTCATCTTGGGCACTGCATAGGTGGACATCATGAGAGGTAGCCTCAGCTCAAACCTCTCCCGTGAGGGAACTAATACTAATGCATATAAATTTCCAGCTAAGCCTTACCCAATTCAGGTAATGTAGTTGTACGGTAATTTTGGAATGGTATCGCATCCGAATCCAGCCATCAGTTTTATAAAAGGGTTAAGGCTCATGCCTCATTATTTTCATCATCATAAACCAGTTGTGTTTCTCAACACATGTCAAAACATCTCAATAGAATGACTCATCATTCCAAGGTTTTCACAATTCATTTTCACTAAGTGTTCTCATCTAAAGTGACTCAAGTTTTTGATCTACTCTAAAGTACAAAGTTAAGAGTGTTCACTAAGGTGGAAGGATGGGGTCAATCTCATGCCATAGAATGACATCTAAAGGTTTCTAAGTAGGTCAAGTTTTATACTTTTTATGCTACCTTCAAAAATAAGTAAGGAACCTTGCATACTAAGGGGAGTAAAACTTGCAAGTAACACTTGGGGTACTAATAGTTAAAAAGGGGTGTGATCAAAGCATGCCTAAAGCATCCTTGCTCATTCATCTAGCTTAATTATAGCTTGCTAACAATATCTTGCCTTGGTTGGTACAGTGGTTGAAGTTTTCTTCTTCTTCTTCTTGGTAGAACTCCTCCTCCTCGAAAGCTTGGTCGGTACTAGCGTCTATAAATACATAGGGAGTGTACAATCACCAAACAATATTTAACTAGGCTAAGTAGCATTCTAAAACACACATTTGAGGATCTATTATCATCACAAACATCACAAGTTTTAATTCAATAGTTTCATCCTTTTTATTTTAGAAAAGTAATTTCTACTCATTGAAATATTAACTAAAATTTAATATTCACCACCAAAATATGGGATCATGTGGACACATGTCCTCACCACATACTCTAACATGTGGGAATGATATTTAAAAGTTGGATCAATATTACTTTAGTTTAAGTTTATTATTTAATGATTTAAAGTGACTAGAAATGTCTATATAGCATTATTTTGGTACTAGTCCAAAGTCACTGCATGTCAACCTTAATATTATTACATGATTAGATAGATATGATGAAATATGATTTTTGAGAGTTGGAATCAACTCAAAAGCTAACTTGGTTGATTTTATAAAAATGTTGCAAGTTGCAAAAGCTTCTATCTTGTTATTTTTATTAGGAGAGATCTATAATTCTAATTGAATTAAATCCAACGGGCTTGGATAGATCATCTTAATACCTTTCAGGCAAAATTGGTTTCATGCAATTTGGATTTCTAAAACTCTCTGAATTGATTTTCAAACTAGGGGACAGAAACTAGATTTAACTAAAAAGAAAAATCCAGATTTGAATCTATGGGCTAGCGCGGGAAAAGGAATGGGCCGGCCCAGTGGCGCTCCGCGGCGCGGGGCTCAGCTGATAGGGGGTCCCGCGTGTCAGTGGCACTTAACACGCGAAACGGTACGCGCGTTGTGGGCCGTAGGATTAGAATAGGAATCTACGGTTGAGGTGGTAAATCGGACGACCAACAAGTCGCCAGCGACTCGAACCTAAGCGTCTCGGTGTGGGTCTCTGAGGCGTACCAGGGCTCCAGGCGAGGCGGGCAAACTACATGGAAGGCAGCGGCGAGGCGCTTGATTCTTGGCGAGCTTGGGGTGGTTGCAATCAGCGGCGCCCTTCTCCTCTGTCGTGGCTGCTCGGCTCCAATTCGGCGATTCTTGCTCCACTTGCTCGCTAGAGGTGGGTGAGGTTCGGAGGTGAGGGAGTGGAATGGTGTGGAGAGAAGAGGCTGGGAGGGCTCCTTTTATAGGCCGACGGTGAGACCAGCGGGATGGGCGGCGACTCGGCGACAAGGCTCTGACGGGGTAGAGGCATGGCTGGGGTGGCGATCGATGGGCGGTTCCTGGCGGTGCTCTAGAACTTAAATGCGGCCGTGAGGCGGTGGCACCTTGATGCAGGCGAGGTGGCGCTCTGCGTGGCCGAAGCGGCGGTGTCCACGGCGAGCGGTGGATGTGAGGCTTTGGGCGGCGAACGGGGATGTCTGGGGTGTTCTCCAGGTCGAGGTGGAGCGGCGGGCGTGGGCTGGTGCCAAGGGATGGTCTGTGCGAGTGGGGATAGGGCGTTCTCTGGGGGCGGCGACGGCATGCTCGACCGGCTCCAGGCACAGCGGTTCCTGGCCGCTCTGCTCTCTGTCTCTGGCCTGGGGCTGTTTGGGCGGTGGAGGTGGACCACAGGCGAGTTGCTAGACATGAGGAGAGGGTCTGGAGAGGCTCTCTTGCTGCGAAGTGGCCGGTGGTGCAGTGGTGCTCGGCATGGCATGGCAGTGCAGCTAGGGGGTAGGGAAGAGGCTGGTTAGGCTCTGGTTAGATCAAGAGGGGACAAGGGGATTGAATGGGGATCAATTGGGGGCAAAACCCTATTGTAAACAGTGAGTTAGGATTAGAGTAGAGATTATGCATGCCAAGTGTTTGATGAAATGGCCGCATGAAAGAAAGTTTTGAATTTTGGTTTTAAAAATTTTGAGTGATCTCCACTAGTGATAGGTAGTCTCTGGTTGCAAGAGTTTTAAAAATGGAGCTCAAATAGATGGTTTTTGAAATAGGGGTGATCTATGCATATGTATTAGATTCAATTTTCAATTATCATTTAAAATAAGTAAAAGAATTTTTTTTGCAGATCCAAAGGTGGTCCTTGGTACCTCATTATGTGTACTAGCAAGGGGTGCAAAGATCAAGAATTATTTCTGTTAAGAAATGAGTACTAGAAATAGCCAAAGTAGGCATGAGAGTTAAATTTGCCAAAATGACCATTCCTCCTTTTTAATTCTTTTTTATTTGATTTTCTTTAGAAAAAGCTTGGGAATGATGTAGATGATGTTTAAATCGCCTAAGAAACATTTTACAAGCATTAGATCAATCAATCGTGGCAATTCAAACAACTCCTATTTTAAATGCATACATATATGAATGCTTTCATTTTAAATTTGAAAAAGTTTTTGTTAACCCTATTTTTGAATGATTTGATCTTGATAAGCTTGGATTGAAGTTTTGGGATGTTACACCTAGCCAAAGCCATCCACTTGATTCCTTCCTTCGGTGCAGTCACTTCTTCCTCAAAAACGAGATCGTAAATTTCATCCTCGTCAATCCCCAATCTCTGCAGCAGATCATCGATTGCCTCTACCTTCTTACCGCATGATCCGTCAGCCTAATTCTTCGACCTTGAGGCCTAACTAGCCATCGCCTGAAACTCCCAAGAGAATCAACCCTAAGACAGGCCCTAGGGGAAACCAAAAGTGAGACAAACACCTCCACTCTCTCCACCTAAACCCAAGGGTGAGATGGAGAATGGTCCGGGAAAGATACTAACTCCCTACCGTAGAAGACCGGCGGTGGTGGAGGAAAACCCTAATCGCCTCAACATTAGCCTGTCCCCCAACGTGTTTAATAAATTAATAAAGTGCTTTGCTACACGGTGCGCGCGCATCGCCTGGTCTTGCATGGTGCCCCACCCACAAACAGTAAAAAATCACCTTCCTAACTGTCGTCATCTAAAAAGGGAAAGTACTGGTCCGGACGGCCAGCCCTCCTTCCGTGAGTGGCCTACGATTTTTGTCACAAACTGAGAATGCACCGACAACCCCATCTTCCTTTTCTTGCCTAAGGATGAAAAAGTTACTGCTAATCTTAGAAAATCAGTTTGGACTAACCCAAAAAAAAATCTACCCTATGAATGCCCGCCTCCTCAATGTAACAAGTAGTCTGTACCAAATAGTACTTGAAGCAAAATGTACGTGCACTAAAACATTATCAGGTTTTTTCTCAATGATACACAAAACATCAGAAAATAACTAGATGATCAGATTTGGGCTTGACAAATGCCCGAGAAGTGTAGACCCACCAAAAAATTCCAGTTGAATTAGAAAACATATTGTCCGCAGATCAAAATTTGAAAAGTCTACAACGATTCCATGTACCGAGTAAAATACATTCCGTGAATTAAGAAAACTACCTAAACTTACATACTATGAAATATTAAAAAAAACTACTGAAAGTTACATACTGTGAATTAAGAAAACTACTGAAAATTACATCCCATGCATTAAGAAACTACTAACAGTTACATCCCGTGAATTAAGAAAACTACTGAAAATTACATCCCCGTGAAAAATGAAGAAAACTACCAAAAGTTACATACCTGAATTAAGAAAACTACTAAAAATTACATCCCGTGAATTAAGAAAAATTATATCCATCTCAACCTGCTGCATGTGATGACAAATACAAAGAGTGGGATATAAAACAATAGCACAAACAAAATTAAGTGAAACAAAGCCTAGATCATGCAGATAAGTTTGTTCCTCACAGAAAGTTATAGGTATGGATTTAGAGGAAGTATTTTGTGTTTGTGATGCCCTAAAATCCACATATAATTTACATTAGTGATTTGCAAAAATATGCAATCATCTAGCAGGAATATAGAGAGAATTAGCGTCACATATGTTCATCACACGGTAAAAGTTACATGCATAGAAAACTAACACCATCCACGATGAACCATGGAAAAGTCAGAGAAAGTTACATATATGTACATTGTATATACATTCATAGTACCGAATAACCATGAAGAAACTAAAAAATTTACATGTACATACATTGTACATCCATCCATGTCGATAGGAAAATACACTAACAGATAGTAGAGCTAAAAACACAATGGCTTGTAATTTTAATGTAATATATACATCGTATAGAAATCAAAACAAAGCAAACATACAACTAGTAATATTGCTAACACATTGGGATGTGATTTTTGTGCAATAGATACATCCTATGGTAAAAAGAAATGAACGTACAACTGGTATTGGTAATACAATGGTATGTAAATTAACTCCAGTAGATACATCCCATGGAAACAATACAGCATAAAACTACTATTAATGACACATGAGCCGGTTACTTCGACAAAATAGATTCATCCTGCAAGCAATACAACCTACAACTCGTATTACTAACAAATTTGCATGTAGTTTAAGTATAATAGTTACATAGACTACAAGTGCATCACATTGAATCTAAATGACATGAAGAAAATAAGCTTGCGCCAAATACTACATAATTATGATCAACATCGTCTCACAAAGGGCCAGTGGAAACGGCCGCAAAATTGAAGGGGTGTGGAGAATTCTTTAGAATATGAGGGATCGCTCCCCAGCTCCATTTCATGAAACGAAACTATAACAAGGTTCAGCTGGCTTCTAAGAAGCAACGATAATTTGTAGAAATTTAAAGCAACAGGGAAACTGAAACTAAAGCAAAATCTTTGGTGTACATTAGGAAGCTCAAACAGGAGCTAAAAAATGCACAGGGCAGCTAAGCTAGAAAATCCATCACTATTCTCCAGCAAAATTAGGAGAAAAATCACAAGGGAACATAATGTCTACCAGCACAGATCCACCAACTAACTATAGCACGACATGGGTTGACGCATCCTCATCCGAGTGCTTCTTTAGGAATTCCAAATTCGCCTTACCTTGCAGCAGTCGTCATCCAAGAAGAGTGGCAGCCAAATTCTTTGCAGATTAGCCTCCCGCTAGTGCCTGTAACGGGGTGTGGAGAATCGAGCTAGGAAAAAGGGGATCCGCAGATCGATCCCCTGGAGGCGACCACCACCCACCATGTGATAGTAGTGTGAACACATTGAGAGGTGGAGGCGAGGCATCGAGAGAGACAATTACAAGACGCCGGTGGTCACCTGATTAATACCCATGTTGAACAGTGTCGCGTCGTCGATGCTCCTGATGCCGCGCCATTGATGTTCCCGCTGTCCCCTTTCACCAACACCCATGCGCGCGGGGCCGCGCCGTAGACTCCCCGCCAGTTCCGTCTGGGCACGGTCCTGTACCCCACCTCCAGATACGTGGACAGACCGCCGGACCATCACCGCCACCGAGGGAGATTGAAGGAGGAGAGTTTGCCGGAGAGATAAATGGGGAATTTGCATGATCGTCTATCGAGAGTTGAGTATTCGGCCATTTTTGGACGTATGTGGCCGCTTCGTCATCCCACTTAAGTCTGCGCTAGCCGCACGATGGCGACCGGATGAGCGACGGAAGGGAGCACTCTGTAAGGCTGAAACGTGCCCGGGCAGGAAATAGATTTCGGGATTAATAAAAGGCATATACCGCTGGTGTAGCCAGCTTAAATTTTACACATAGGCCCGAAGACTCAAGTTTTAAACGGCAAGACTTGCCAAAAGAAACCGCTAAGCTAGGAAGGGCCTGGATTAGACGGCGGCACCACGTATGTTTCTTCCTACTTCCTCCGATTCAAATTATCAAATTAACGTTTTTAGATTTGTTAAAATTCGGATGTATAAACATGACTACATACATCCGAATCTAGATAAATCTGAAAATATTAATTTAAATCGAAGATAATATATGATATAGTCTGCGTACCATCTCCATGATCAGCTTCTTAGGTTCACGATCTTTAGTCTTGAACAGTGGCCACCGTGGACGCACGTACGGCAGTATCTTACAGGAACGATGCCTCCTCGCCTATGGCGAAATACAAGCCGGTCGGCCCGCCGTCCGGCAGCAGCGCCACCTTCACGACGTTACGCGCTCCCTCCTCGGGCGTCAGGACCCCTGAGCTCATGGTCATGTGGGTCTTGACATAGCCAGGGTGCGCGCAGTTGACGCGGAGCTTGGGGTGCCTCTTCGCCAAGATCCTCGAGTACGCGTTCATGGCGACCTTGACCGTCTTGTATGCTGCGAACCCGGTCGGCCACCCGTGTGCCTCACCCGCGCCGGCCTCGAAATCCTTGAGGAACTTGTCCAGAAGCTCGTCCAGCCTCTTCTCCGTCAGGTTGTCGATGTCGTCCAGCTCCTGCCTCACCTCCTCGTTGTTGATAACCTACATACATATATGGATTAAAAAAGTGTCTTGGGGATATGGGGCACCATCAGGATAGCAGGATTGGTGAACAGAGCTTGCCCTTAGAAGTCCATATTCCGAGGAAACATTCACTATTCTTCCGTCGGAGGAAGATTGCAGGAGAGGCAGCAGGGCTTCGATTACATGCTTGCTGCCGTAGTAGTTTGTCTGCACGCCTTGCTGAGCGGCATCCACGGTCTCGTTCACATTTTTCTCCATCCATTCGAGTCTCTGGTGGAAATCCAGGCCACTGAACTGTTGTGCGTATGGAGAGATAAACATGTTCAGTTTGGTGTGTCCGAAAAAAAAATTCAGAACAGAATTGGGATCGGGAGGAACAAAATTGCGTGGTGACCTCACCTTTTCCTCGTCGGTATCGAGTTCTTGGACATACTCCACCCCACCAATTGCGACATTATTCACCTGCAGATTTACAGAGTATATGTTCATTCATTATTAATCACCGATCAGTTGCACAAAACCTTTCGATGCATCTAGCAGGAGTAGAAAGGGAAACGAATAACTTGCCAGAATGTCTAGCTTCCCAAAGCGGGTCTTCAAGAAATCGGCCAATCCAGCGATGCTAGAAGCGTCCGTGATCTCCAGCTGATGGAAGACGACATCGGGTAGCCCAAGCTCTTTAAGCTTCTCCACGGCCGCCATGCCCCTCGTCTCGTCCCGGGCTGTCAAAACCACCGTGATACCGCCGCTGGCTAGTTGCCTGCAAACCTCGAAGCCGATCCCCTTGTTCCCGCCGGTGACGACCGCAATCCTAGCAACCGCAACAGATCAGAGCAGTAATATTATTACACTGGAAATTCTGGCGAGGGTACACGTACGCGTACGGCGATGTCGGTATGTAGGAGTATAGGCGAACCTCGTGTTTGGAGGGCTGGACATGGCTCCTTCCATGAGGGTGATGTCAGACGTGGCCTTGCTCAGAACCAGATACGTTTGCGGGAGGAAGGAGAGAAAAGGATTGAGGATGAAGGAGGGAAATATTCCTAGCTGCTCTGGTGATACCTCGATTCGCCTTTTGTGGTATTGCTTGTCCTGCACACCGGTACCATAAGTACTACACAACCTGTGGCCTCTGTTCCAGTCAACTGATCGACCAGTATCAGATGACACTTCCACAATAGAGTCATGGTAGAATAGTGCACTTCAACAGTTGACAGTTCCACTTAACTGTCTTGGAGTGATCCGGACATTTGCGCGAAAATTCACAATGGAGTCTAACACTATAACTGGAGGCAAGCCAACTCGGTCCGGCTCGGGTTGAGACGCGAAAAAGCACGAGTTAGACCTGCTGAGCCCGAGCCAGCTCGAGACTACAGGAGAGCCGCACAATGAGGCTCGGCTCGAGCCAACCGGAAGCCCGGTCCATAATGATTCAACACACGCAAGCCTAGATTTTAGCCACACTAAGCAATAAAATTCAAAATCAATTGATTCAAATTTAATTCTAAGAAAGGAAACAGATAAATTCAAATATAGATGAATCTATTTTAATAAATAAGTTTGATAACCTTGCTGGCTTGCTCGATCTGCTTGTGGATGCAAGCGTGGTGATGCAGAACGGCCACTGGCGAGGGGACGGCGGAGAGGAGACACCGGAGCGGTGCGACTGCTAGAGGACAGGGGCTGGGGCGATGAGGATTAGCGGGTGGGTGGCGACATCCGGCTGGGCGGCAGCGGCTCACCCTAGCTTTGCAGGGAAAAAGGATAAAGGCCTCTCCTCTGCAGAAGGATAAACGCCTCTCCTCTGCTCAACTCTGCCTATGGATCAGAATCCAGCCCATTGCCTCGAATTCGTCTTTCTCTAATTCACGGAAAAAAAACACGAGGCAAACGAGTGGACCAAGCAGAGTCAGGCTCGGCCCGAGGTCGTTTCGGTCAAGGAATTCGGACTTGGCTCGGTCCAGAGACAGTAGCGAGCAGAGCCAAACTCGGACCGATCCCAAGAAGCTCGGTGCGACCTAAAACGCTCGGTTTTAGCGTTAGATATATCCGGGACCATATATGCTCCCGTGCAAAAAGAAAGACATTCTAAACTTCACAGAAATCTCAAAAATAATTATACATGTACATGCTAGAGGCAAAGAGGCATGTAGGAAAGTGATTGTTCCAATGAACCATCATGGAACGGAAGCCCCATCCTACCGAGAAAATTGCAAAAACTACCATAGTTCAAGATCAAGAATAAAAAATCCACCGGTTTCCAAAAAAAATTGTAAACCGTCACCAGCTTTGGTTGACACCGAACAAGAAAAAACCCTAAGACGCAGACAGAAGGAGAACAAGAGGTGGCCTCCTCTCGTGTAGCCGCGGTAGATCGGAGAAGATTTGGGCAAGAAAGAGGATGGGGACGAAGGCGACGGGGCCGACGGTTCCTTCATGTGGACCGACTGCTCGTTCCAGATTTTACTTAGAAAGCATTATATGGGATCGCGCATACGGATTAAAACAAACTGACCGGATCCGGAACAAACCCGTAACCACCGAAAAACCGGTTATTCCTTGAACGATTTTTCTGGGGGTACCCAAGCAAGAGTGAAGTTCAAATCAGTGTTTCATGTCACAGTGTCAAATAAAGACGATGGCGATTTGCAAAAGTTGGAAATCACCGGGTTTTTTATTCTTGACCTTGAATTGCGGTGGGTTTTTTTGCAATTTTGTCCCGCCTGGACACAAGAAAACTAGTTTTGACGCGGATAAACAAGGAGAACGAGATGTGTGTAATTCCAGCATCAATTCTTAACTGTAGAGCCACAGTTTTTCATACAAGATTCTGGTATTACCTCCCGTTGGTTGTTCTCGATCTCAAGACTGGGAACGACATAACTGCATTATTCTGGATCTCAAACTCGAGTACTAACCATTGATCATAAGACATGTCCAAAAAATTCTTATTCTCAATCCCAAACTACTAGTAGCACATAACGACCCGCCAGTTAGTGAGCAGCAGCTGACGATTGACTTGGCGCATCTGGCAGACCGTGCACGCACGGACGGTATCTCACTGCAGGAACGACGCCTCCTCGCCATTGGCGAAGTACACCCCGGTCACACCGCCGTCCGGCAGCAGCGCCACCTTCACCACGTTGCGCGCGCCCTCCTCGGGCGTCAGGACCCCCGACCCCATGCTCATGTCCGTGTTGACGAAGCCCGGGTGCGCGCAGTTGACGCGCAGCGCAGGGTGCCTCCTCGCCAAGATCCTCGAGTAGGCGTTCATGGCGGCCTTGCCCACTTTGTACGCCGAGAACTTGGTAGGCCACCCGTGCGCCTCCAGCTTGCCGGCCTCGAAGTCTTCGAGGAACTTGTTCAGCATTTCATCCAGCCTCTCCTCGGTCAGACTGTCGATGTCGTTCAGCTCCCGTCTCACCTCCTCGCTGCCGATGTGCTGCATATATATATATATATATCCAAAATCCCTTATTATATATGGTGCTAGGTTAGCACGATCGATCATCAGTGAAATAGAAGTACTACTCCGTACTTACCTTTAGCAGTCCATAATTAGACGAGACATTCACTATTCTCGCATCGGAGGAAGATCGCAGCAGAGGCAGCAGGGCTTCGGTTACATGCTTGGTGCCGTAGTAGTTTGTCTTCACGCTCTTCTCCGCGGCGTCCATGGGCTCCTGCGCATGCTTCAGCATCCATTCCACTCTCTGGTGGAAATCCAGGCCACCGAACTGTTGTTGTGTGCATCGGCAAATAAACTCGTACACTTCAGTTTGGTGTGTTTGAGCAATTTCAGAACAAAGTCGATCGTGTAGAAAAGTCACCTCGCTTGTCCGGGAGAAGAAAAACAACAAGAAGATGGCCTCACCTTTTCCCCGTTGTTGGTATGGAGCTCTTGGTCGTACTCAACCCCATCAACTGCGGCATTATTCACCTGCAGAATCGGCAGAGTACAAGAACCGATCAGCGGTGCATTTCATAAAACCTTCGATGCAGCTACCAGCTGGAGTATAGTACAAAATAAAGCGAATGACTTGCCAGGATGTCTAGCTTGCCAAAACGGGTCTTGAGAAAACCAGCCAGTGCAGAAATACTCGAAGTGTCCGTGATCTCCAGCTGATGGAAGATGACATCGGAGAGCCCCAGCCCTTTGAGCTTCTCCACGGCCTCTGCGCCCCTCGTCTCGTCCCGGGCCGTCAAGACGACCGTGACGCCGCTGCTGGCCAGCTGCCGGCACACCTCGAAACCGATCCCCTTGTTCCCGCCGGTCACGACGGCAATCCTACCAACAGCAACACGATCAGGACAGTACGTACAGACAGTCAAGTTCATTCTAGCAAAGGCAACGCCAAGAGGAGGAGCGAAACATTCGTAGGCGAACCTCGTGTTTGGCGGCGGGCAGGGGATGGCTCCTTCCATGATGGTACGTGCACCACGAGCTTGAACAACACGCGATGGCAAAGATCGATAGGTTGCTCAGAATCAGAACGAGATACGATTTTCTGAGGAAGGACAGCAACAGATATATAACTACTGCAGTCGTATCACGTTCGCCTTTGTAGTGCTCGTAGCGCAGACATCATCCCATAAGTACTTGTGTGTGTGTGTGTGTGTTGTCTCGTTTGACCGTGGCCATACCCATACCCACTGGATAGACAACTGATCGACCAAGACCGGATGCCAATTTGACGAAGCCGTGGCAGGTGTCTAATCTCTTTCTTACTATTACTCCATCCGAGCCTTTTTAGCAAGCTGTTCTAATCCGGGCAAACTGCATCAACTGAAAACAACCTGAGTTGACCCGGGCTAACCAATGACACCGGTGCCAGAGCGCAAATTCTACTCCAATACAATCATTTTCAGATACACATCATGCAGAACAGAGAAAGTTCTACGGATCCCATCTTCCGCGTGTCAGGTTTGAGTGCACAGGTTAAACTACATCGGTTTTATTGACAACTATTACAGCATGCATAGCTCTGCCTGACTCATTCTGAAAGAAACAGCCAAAGGAAACGTTAACCATACGGCGCAGTCACACAAAAGACGCCTCCCCGTTCCTATCAAAATAAGCGCCGGTCGGGCCATCATCAGGCAAGAGAGCGACCTTCACAGGGTTGCTAGCGCCCTCCTCCGGTGTCAATACTCCCATGTGCATTGAAATGTCAGTCTTGACATAACCAGGTGTCAGACAGTTGATGCGCATCGTAGGGTGCTTCTTGGCAAGAATCCTTGTATATGCATTGAGGGCAGCTTTGGCAACTTTGTAGGCCGATGAGCCATCCGTTGGCCACCCATGTGCCTCTATTAAGTTGGCCTTGAAATCTTCTAGGAACAAATCCAACAGCTCCTCTAGTCTCTTCTCGGTAAGGTTGTCAATGTCATCAAATTCCTTCTTAAGTTCTTCGCTGTTGAAGTTCTGCTCAAGAAAACAATAGATATTAACTCTAAAATGAATTAGCGCATTATCCTAGTTGTCTGTACTCTGAACAGCTATGCTTTCTGATAGCAAAAAAAAAAACATGTAAGACGGATCTACGCTGCGGGATGGAACAATAGGAACATTCAAGTATCAAGGAAATGTGAACTTATGTCATATTATTTTGAATTAACACTAGGTCAATGTAGGAATACCATATCAGTGATAATGCAGACACTGTTCTAGAGTACAAGCAATTACATCCTTACTGCATTTGACCAAATGATTAAACTGAAATAAAATCATGTATGCGGAAATAAATGCCTTATTTCCCTAAAAACCAGAATGACTTATCCCAAAAAGCTAATTAACAGGAAGATAGTAATATCACTGGAAAAGTATAATGCAATGATGCACAGATACTTCTAAAAAACTCAAAACAAAGCGAAGAGATAAGAAATGCTATTGCAGAAATATTTCAGCCTCAGTAATGCTAAATATAATTTGTGAAACAAGTAATTTGTCATGTCGAGTTGCTGCGTGGCTAACAATACTGTCGACTTGCTGCATGGCTAACAATACTTACTCTTAGCAGCGCGAAGCCTGACGAGACATTGACAATTCTTCCAGAGGAGGATAACTGTAGAAGAGGAAGTAGTGCCTCTGTGACAAGCTTTGCCCCATAGTAGTTCGTTCTCATACATTCTTTTGCTTCCTCGTATGTCTCCTTTGAATTTTCTTTCATCCATTGAACTCTCTGATCTACATCCATGCTTTCGACCTATCCATGCATAGACAGGTTAAATGTCTATATAGCTTGTTAGAGATGCAAGTGGGTTGGGTTGGGCCAACCCATCCTAGTTCACTTGCTGGACACAAATTTCTTTACTGAATATGCAATTAAACTAGAAGTAAGTGAGATGGCTGGATCCACTTGTACAGCCCCTAATTATTTACCTAGTTTCATTCAGAATTATATCCGTTACTTCCTTATGTAATATGGGCATCATTTAAATAAGAAGATTGTTGAAGGAAAAAAATTCCAAGATTTAACGCGGAACTGACTCTAAAAACATGGTGGCTGCAAAGCACAACTTTAGGATTGTCGATAAATGGTTTCTCAATACAAACTTCTATGTTCACCCTGTATCAGAACATCAGTACGATGCGTTTTGTAATTCTAAACTATGCTCTAGTAGATGTACAAGAAACAATGATGCTTATATCTACGCTATGGTTGATGAATTATTCTACAATCCATTTTTGAAATTTTTATGGTCTTTAGTATCAGAACATCAGCATTATTGTGTTTTACAATAGGGTTTGCCTATGTCTCAATCGACTGAGATTTTCTTAAGTCTCAATCACTTAAGAAAAGTGCAACTGTAGTTAAAAGAAATGTGCAACTCGTGCCAGTTGCACTTTTCTAGCAATTGCATTTTTCTATCAGAAAAGTGCAACTGGGTTTCAGTTGCACTTTTTTTTAACAGACGGTTGCACTTTTCTTAGGTGACTGAGACTTAAAGAAATCTCAGTCGACTGAGAATTAGCAAAACCGTTTACAATACTAAACTATGCTAAAACACAATACTAAAATATGCTGAAACCCACCCCCTCGTCGCCCGACCTAGGTGACACGGGGGGAGAACCCAACCACCGGCTCTAGCCCCTCCTCCCTCGTTCCCCCTCCTGCCCGTGGACACCAGAGGTCCCGCTGGCAAAGCCCGGGCGGCGGCGGGGCTTTCTCCGTGCGCGCAGGCAGCGTCCTGCTCCAGCGGCGGCGCGTGTCCCGAAGCGGTTTCGGCGGCGAGGTGTCGCGGGATCCCGGCGGCGCACGCGAGTTCGGCGACGGCAGAGTGGTGCGCCCTCCCCGGCGGTGAAGGCGCCCCTGCTGCAGCGGGTGGGAGCCGTGGGCTCGTCCAGGCCCAGATGGGCTTGGGCGGGCCTGCAGCTCTGGCCCAGGCAGTAGGCAAGTGCGGTGGCGCCTGGTGACGCTGTCTGCTGGGCACCGTGGCGGTGCCGGCGGCTGGCCAGGTGGAGGTGGGCTGGATCCCCTCCGTCCAGCCCCCCGTTCTTCGGGTGATCGAGGTGGGACGGTGGTCAACGCGTCCTGCCCCGCCAACGACAGCTTCGGCTCGCCTCTCGTCGGTGATGTTACCAAAAGGCGGCTCCTTGCTGCAAGTACTTCGGGCGTTGGGGTCGACGACAGAGCCAGGAGAAATCCTTGCGTGAAGCGGACGACGGCAACGCCCGCGGGCACCGTAACCTTCTTGGAGGCGTCGTCATGGCACTGCTTGAGCTTCCCCACATCGATCACCGGGGGAAACCTTGATCTTGTCTACGGATCGGGCGGCGGCGGCGCATCTGCGTCGTCCCCTTGTTGGAGGCGCCGCATAGGTATTTCGATGAGTCCTTGATGCGCCAGCTGAGTCGTTGAGGGACACCACCAGAGCTTGAGCTTCTGGGGCGCTATGTACACCGTCGAAGGTGCTTCTTGGTCGACACCTCCTCCGGTCTGGTGCGGCCCCGCCGTTTTCTCTCGCCGACTCTTGGCGTTTATGGGTCATCGGTGTGTTGGCTTCTACCATCTTGGAGTCGGAGTTGGTCTCCTGGAGTTCCACTCTTCGGTCGTGACGCGGCTTAGCAGCTTGGTGTGCCGTCCCCTCGCCTTCTTGGCTGGGGAGGGTGCAAGGCGAGCCCTTGTCGGTCAGCGGGTGTAGGTTATGTTGTAAACCGTGTGATGTTGTGTTTGTATCAGCCTTTTGGCGTTGTACCGGCTGTCTTAGCCTCTTCTTCTATAAAGCTGATACGCCTTTCCAGGGTGTATTCTCAAAAAATACTAAACTATGCTCCAGCTGTTACAGGAAAGCGATGGTCTTATATGCCTACCTACGGTTCATACATAGCAACAAACAGCTACAGAAACATGTAACTAGTATATCATGTTCATGAGTTTGCCTAATTCTGAAACAAAGGTATATATTAACTGCTGACAAACTGCAAAATTGCACATAATAATGTTTCTCTTTCATTACCTGCTCTTTAACTTTGGCAACAAGAGCTGGATCTCGATCAACACCTGAAATGCCTGCATTGTTTATCTACAACAAACAAAGATCACAAGATCATGGTGATAAAGTAAGACAAATCAAGAAAAAAACAATTCTGTACTAACCCCGATGAGAAGACAATAATCGAAACAGAACAAGTTGAGAACAAGTTTTACAAGATCTGTGAAAATATCCCTTCAACCTTAACTAGTACAATAATCCTGGCGAATTCATTTCAATGGAGCTCCTAAATTCATTTCGTAATTCCGAGCAACAAAGTACTACTAAGTATCTTCATATGTAATCTTACTAAGTTGAACTTTACACCTAAGAGTCCGAACAAAATGCACAGCTCTCTCCGACGATCTCCCAGTACGAATACACAGTTGCTCAAGCCCAAATCTGCGAGGCCTTAAATTCAAATCGCATAGAAGGAGTAGACATACCAGGATATCGAGCTTCCCGAACTGTTCCCTGACGAAATCCGCCAGCCGGCCGACGCTGTCAGGGTCTGTGACATCCAACTGATGGAAGACGACGTCAGCTTGGGCCCCACCGCCCGAGCGCCTGACGCCCTCTACCGCCTCCAGCCCCCTCGCCTCGTTCCTGGCGGTCAGCACGACCCTGAGCCCCCTGGAGGCGAGCTGCCTGCACGTCTCCAGCCCGACCCCTTTGTTCCCTCCGGTGACCAAGGCGATCCTAAATTATTAAGCATGGCAAGTGAGGCAGAAGAGTTGCAGTCAGTTTTCTGCGAACGGCGGACGGGAAGGGGCAAGGCCGAGAGATCGAACCTCTTGCTCGACGGGTTCGAGGTGGCCGCCGGCTCCATGTTTGCGCTCCGACTCGTCGCGGCGGGTCGGGGGTGAGTGTGTGAGCTCTGGACGCCGGAGCCTTGGACTTGGAGAAGATGATTCATCGTGCGTTACTTTCCCTTTGTCTGACTGACGAAACGGCGTCCTTGATGGGCCTGGCGAGTAAGACGAAGTGCCGCGACCCATGGTGTTTGGTCCAAGCGGCCCGATCCAGCTATTAAGGACCGCCACAAAACGGACCGAAAATAAATGTTTGAGCCCTACCGGAAAAAAAACCTCATTCTTTCAAAAAATAAAAACAAAAACAAACTACTGGGCACGCAATCAAGTGTTTCTTGGTACTCGAGATAGAGCAGATGGAGACAGTGACCCATGTGTCCACGTGCTGGGCGTAGCTGCAGCAGTCTCTGATGAGGTCTGATAAACATTCCTGTTTTATGCGAGACAGGATTGTTTAACACGGCCACCCACCACATGCTCACGCTCGAGGCAGCATTGTTTAACATGGCACATGCCCTTTGTCCGTGTGCAGTGCGCTGTAGATTATCGCCGAGATCTCGCAAGTTGCAGCACGCTAGACTGGACCCAATCGATTTCACTTGCTTGAGAGAGACTGTACATCATATCGGGGACAGCAAAACTTGTCCGACCACGTTACCCTTGCCCGCTGAATTTCGGCCTTGCCTTCAGGGCCATCTACCTACCGGCTCCCGGTCAGCATTTTCACTCGTGGGCAGCATCAGCGTCACTGCGTCAGCGTGTGTGACAAACCCTTCCTGTTAATACGCAGCGTGTATGACGAATGTGTGGAGAGTGACAGTGGAGTTTTCAGACCAAAAAAAACTTGAATCTCCCAACTACACCGTAGAGTGAGACCAAAGCTTCATCCAAGAGGAGGGCATCTCTGTTCGCAAGAATCCTCAAGTACCGATCAGCGCATCTTCTATGTTCACCGAGCAGAAACCCGACCAAACCAAGCGCCCGAACCAATCCAGCATCCGGTTCTAAAAATCCAAAACCACCTATGCGTTGCATGTGCAGTAGATAGGAAAACGACGGGCGTCGCAACAGTCCAGTACCAGTAGGCCCGTGCCCGTTCTAGATACGTATATCTCATCTGGAAACAATGGCAGCCGTCGGTGTCATCCTTTCTGGCCGTGGCTACCTAATCGTCTTCGTCGTGTCGCACACGCCGGATCCAACCCGAGCCGCCATCCGTGACAAAGGGCCGTTCCGGTGGGGCGCTAGCTCGGCGATAACATAGATATTACGCACTGCACCCACCGCGACGGCGGCTCGCATATAAGAGAAGTCCAAAGTCCCCAGAGCAAAACGGCCACAAGTTTGTTCGCATCGCGATCGTTGACGTGCACGCATGGAGTGGTGTTAGCGTGTGTACTCGTGTGTTAAAACTTACAAGTTGTACCTACCGATCTCGATCTATAAGAGCATCTTCACTCGCAACCCTCAATTTAACCCCGCCGTTATTTCAAAAAAAAAAACCGCCGTAAGACTATATGGAGGGCGCCGGCGCAAGAACCGGCTATGGGGAGAGCCGGTCTCCAGCCGTAACCCCCAAATCGATTCCCAAATTAGAAATTCGAAATTTGAACAAGAAAAAATATGGCGGGTAGAATGGCCGATCACCGATCGCATAGCCGAACATAAATAATCTGGGCGTTTAACGGTTACAAAACAAAGTCTCAACGATTCTATTGTCGCAAATCGCTGCAAATCATCATAGTCTAGCGATCAAAAGAAGTCGCGCCAGCATCACAAACCATAGCGGCGCATCAGACGGTGGCGGCGACATCGACGACCGGCGGGGGAGTGCCTGTCGCCGGTGTGCTCGCAAGTGCTGGGGTAGTGGATGCGCAGGTGCTGGTGAAGTGGATGCCGCAGGTGCTGGTGAAGTCGATGCCGGTGGACCTCGGACCTCGTACAGGATCGCGGTGCGCTGGGCCTCCCACCACGCCCGCACGTCGGTGTCCATGTCCTTGGTGTCGACCATGAGGATCGAAAGGTCCTCCCTCCTCTTCTCCGCAGCCACATTAGACCTGATCAGCTCGATCTTGGCGTCCTGCCTCTCGATGACCGACGCCCACCTGACCGCGGCAACCTGCTCCATCTTGGCGGCCTTCTCATTTCTCGGCGGCGTCTCGCCATGTAGGCCATGATCGAAGCCGTAACTTCTCGATGGCTGCAGCATCCTCGCCGCTTGGCCTTCTTCTGCCGATCGGACGGCCTCCGAGGACGAGTTGGCGGCTGGGTCGATTGCCCTTGGCGAAGGCGCTGCCTCGGTCCACTTGTCGCACATCTCGATCCTGGCGAACACATGGATGAACCTGAACTCGATGTCGTCGTTGTCCTCGCGGTAGGCAGTGATCATGGCGCGCATCTACGAAAGCAATGCAATGCAATGAACAAACGGCCGTGATCAATGGTCGGCGACCAAACACTAGGCTACGATGGACAATGGACACGGTGAGTTCACTAACGTGGTCCTCGAAGTTGATGCCGCTGACATGGACACGGCGCACCTCCTCCACGACGCCATGCCACTTGTTGCAAGCATGCTGGATCATGTGCCAGCGGTGCGACATGTCGGAGTCGTTGCGGTCGTGGTACAAGTCCTTGAAGTAGGGGCCCAAGAGTCGCCGCTCGTCACACGCCGACGCACAGCCAGTAGGCCTCAGAGCTCTGGTTCGTGCCGGTGAAGGGGTCGATGATGACCGACTTCCAAGCCTCGACGAGGCACTCGTCCTCCCGTGAGCTCCACTTCAGGCCACGGCCGCCGTTCTTCTTCTTGACCACGGGCACCTCCTCGGGCATAGGCATGGCCTCGGGCACCAGCACGGGCGCCTGCACCTCCTCCTCCTCGTCCTCGGCGAACGCGTAGGCCTCGTTCTCCCAAGGCTCTTGGATGTTGTCGCGGCCTCCGTCTCCTCCTGAGTGTAGAACGGTGGCAGCCTCCCACCGTTGATGATGTCGTCCATAATGGTGTCAGTGCCCAGTGGCGTTCCGTCGAGCACCCCATGGCTGTTGCCGCTCCTAACAGTGGCGGTGGGCATACCGCCGTGGAAGAGGGGCGGCGGAGACTAGGAAAGGTGGCCAGGTTGAAGCTAGTGTTGAGGTCGATGGCGCTGAAGGCATTGGGGTTGAAGCTGCCGGCCAGGTCGAGTGGCCCGCACAGCGAGAAGTGGGACAACTTGGGTGTACCTTGGTTGTCCTAGGACATCGGCCCAGCCTGGGTTGTTGCCGAAGATGGCGACAGCGACGAGACGCTCCCTTGGCTCCCCCACGCGTGTGGGGGTAAGCCCGCCATGCCCTCCATGTGGGCGGCTCTCTGCGCCATGAGTACCTCCGCGGCCAGAGCCTCCAAGGCCTGCCTCTTCCTCGCCCCGAGCTCTCTCTGTCGACGGCTGGTGTTCTCGACCTGCCGGTGCTACAGGTCGAATGCCCACTCCGTGTTTGTCATCCCCTCAGGCCGCTTCCTCTCCGGATTGCCCCTCTTCTTCGCCGGCGGCACTGTTGCGGTCACGCGGGGAGCGATGTACTTCTTCGGCGGCATGGTGGCGTGATCTGTTCTTTGCTAGGAAATGGCGGGACTAGCAGGCGAGGAGGGGGAGGGGGATATAGGGGATAATTTTGGAGGGAACCGGTGCTAATTTTGGTGGGAAAAGTAAATAATTTCAACTAGGTCGCCGACAAGGCTGGCCTGCCGAACTCTTCCCCGCCCTTCGGCGCCCCCGCTAGCCTCCCTTGGAATTGGGTTTCGACCAGGCGTGCCGGGTAAATCGAGCGCGCGTGCTGGCGCCAAAATAAAATTGGGGGACGCGGCTAGGGCTGAAAATTGGTGTCGGCGGCCCTCAAAGGCCTTTGGGGGGCCTTTGACGGCCATGAGTGGAGATGCTCTAAGGGACGGTAGTTTAGATGGATGATCTTTTTCTTGGCCGGCTGTGGCGGCATGGGAGAGGATGCCTCTGGTGCTTTGTGAGTTTGATCTACTCAGACCCTGTCAGTTAGGAGCGTCATCACGATGGCATCCACGCCGTTAACTACATCATCTACGGGGCAGCTGCTCCTCTTAGAACCTGCAATCTTTGCAACAGCATCTAAGCAGCAGGGCAGATCCACCTCCGCTACCTTAGGGCAAAAGATAGGCCCTGCTTCGCTCGACCAAGCCTGTTGCTTGAGCTCCTTCCTATAGAGGTGGAGGATCTTCTTCGGACCTGATGCAGTGGAGTCCGACAAGGTTCTCGAAGCACCAAGTGGTTTCATCCCCGGCCAACACGAGAGCAGATGCATCTGGATTCAAGGCGGTGACCAAGGACTCGATCACATTCCGCGGGCCAACGCGATTATTTTTAGGGTGCAATATGTAATATCAAGGGCTCATGTGTACATTGATGGCTTTGTTGGGGTCCTTTCTGTATTTTTTACCCAACATCTTTATAATGCGGATTCCTGCCCCTTCAGGCCCTTACCGTTCAAAAAACTTTTACCCTAAAACAATCACATGGTATTTTTTTTGAGAAACACACTACGGTCATAGACGCTCACAACACGTACATGTACCCACCCATATAAACGCACACACGCACACCCTACCCCTATGAGCACCTCCGAGAGACGGCGAATCGGGTCTTGAGATTGACGAAGTCACCATGGACGCCTCGTTGTCGATGGGAACACCGCCTCCCACTGAAAGAATATTCTGCCTTTTATGCAACACACAGTGTCAAACCTAGGGTTTGAACTCTGGTTGGCTGGGGGTACAACCAGCCTCCTAGCCACCCAACCATAGGTTGGTTTGCATAATCACATGGTATTAGAGTCACCTGCTCCCAAAATATATTTATTTCTATACCAATCTTGGTGATGGCTGGTTCATCATCCACGACGGTCATCGGCTCGCCGTTCAGCAACGTCAACATCACTGAGATGCTAGTGAAGGGAAACTTCGTCTTGTCTTGTGGCAGGCACATGTCCTACCCGCAATCTGCGGCACACAACTTGAGGGGTTGCTCGACAACACCTTCCCTGTGCCACCCAATCAGATCGAGGCCAAGGAGGGTGACAACAAGGTCAAGATCGTGAATCCGGAGTACAATCTCTGGGTGGCCTTGGACCAGCATGTCATTGGTTTCCTCATCTCCTCTCCAACAAGGAAGGTCATTGCGCACCTCGTCCTAGCCAAGATTCTTGAAGAGGCCTGAGATGTCATCCAGGACATGTATGCGGTTAAATCCTGCACCAACACTATCAACACTCGCATCACACTCGCCAACGCCAACAAGGGAAACAAGACGATGACAGAGTACATCGCCACAAGGAAGACCCTCGAGAATGACATGATTTCTGCTGGCAAGCCACTTAATGTTGAAGACATGGTGACCTACATCCTCGTCGGCCTCGACTACCACTACGATGACCTAGTTGCAGCAATCGACACCAGAGTTTAACCCATCTCGGTGAGTGAGTTATACTCACAGCTCATGTTTTATGAAATGCGCCAGGTTCTTTGCCAAGGTACCATGTAGAGCTCGGCCAATGTTGTCATGCGTGGAGGACATGGCCACTTCGGTGGTCATGGCAATGGTGATCCCGGTGATGAGGGGTTAACTCATCAATGCCCATCATTGATGGACTTAGGTTCGAGGGATTGGGGAGTGATGGAGGTGTCGATCGGCTAGCAAACAAGCACATAGGGAGACATGAAGGTTTACCTAGGTTCAGGCCTAGAAGAGGACCCTACTCCTTCTTGTCTGCTCTCTAATTATCGAGGAGTCGAAAGTTACAGGGGGTGTGCAGATGTAATTTGGCAAGGTGTATGCTATGGTTGTGTATGTCCTCCTCGCTGCCCCCTCCTAACATTTATATAGGGAGGTTAGGTCTCGGGATAGCAGTCCGAGTCGGTTACAGATTAGGTTCTACCCTTTTTGAAATGCTATCTATTGCTTGTCGTGTTCTCTAAGGAGTCGCTTTCCTTCGGATCTAGGCCACCCGAATCCTTGTTGGGCTTCGACTGCACCTTGGGCTCCTCTTGGGATGGACCGTATAGGCTAAACATGAGTACCCATAGGGCATACCCATGTTAGTAGCCCCTGAGTGTCTAGCCGAATCGTAGATTTGGGTGGAGACTATAAATCCTTCAAGTGTGTGAAGTGTAAGCTCATCCAAAAGTTCTTTTGGGTGTTGCAGCTTGTGTCATATGGATTGTTGATATGCGTGCCTGATACATCCGACGGATCGGGATCAGTTAACCGCCTTAGGGCAAAACAGCGTTATCTACTCAAACTCGAGTCACCGGACTCGAATTCGGAACATTGCTGGCATAATTCGACTCCTGCTATAGAGGTCTTACAGAGTCGAAATCCAGTGTTTTAATGTGAGCACTCGACGCGTCCGTCAAGGATTTTCCATCATGCCTGTAGGCATGGTTTATTTCTGGTAGAGCGCATCAGGTGCATTGCCAGGCCTTTCGCAGATATTATCTTCATGTTGTAAATGCGACATCTGAATGTTTGTTCACCGTGGAGGTGATTTAGTTGACCTAAGAGACGTTGTCTCTGTGTAGAGTATTTGCTTTAACAGTGAGGCAGAGTCGCTGAATGCTTCAAGTGCTCATGGTGTGGATGTGGTCAACGCAGTTTGCCATGGATGACTGTTCTTCATTTTCATAGGGTGCACGACGAGCACTCCCTATGGGAGTAGCCCCCAAGTGCCTATTCGAGTCGTAGACTCGAATTGGGACTTTGAGCCTTTTTCGACTGTTGTCGTTACATGTAATTTTCTGATTATGCTTCCAGTGCTCCCTATGGGAGTAGCCCCCGAGTCCGCAATCGAATCGTTGATTTGAAGTAGGGGTTGAGATGTAAATGTCTTGTAGTTTTACCAAGGCAACTTTGTGCCCCTAAAACTTTTGGGTGTGTGACCAACGCTCCTATTAGGAGTAGCCCCCGAGTGTTTGTCGAGTTGTAGGGTCGATCAAAGACTAGATCATTCGAAGGGAACTCCTGCTGGAGTATGTATCTGGATGGCGTCAGAGCTGACGATCTGATGAGATTGGTTGCCCGCATAAGAGGTACTTATGGGACGTGACAGAGGTGGGCCCTGAAGGCTAACTAGGATTTGACCAGTCACGTGTAGATTACGGTTTTAACTGCGCCTCCTCGATTTTTTGTGCAGTGTGGGGATTGTGCAGCGATGATTCAGTACACACGCTGCCACGTGTGCCCGCCGATGTGATCCACGTGTCCAGATCAAGTTTTGTTGGCCGTTGGATGGCATTCCTCGGTGCTTAAGTAGGGATTTTGTGCAGTAATTTCTGCACTGAGCTTCTTCCTCCCTTTCACACTATTGCCATCGTTGTTCTTCCTCTGCTTTATCGTGCCTATCTTCCTTGCTGCACTAGATGTTCTCAAGGCCTTTCCCAGCTACTTCCTCTATTCTCTTTGCCGCCGAAGAATGGGGAAGAAGAAGGGCACATCTACCGCAGGATCCACCACCGTCGCCACTGTGTCAAAGAAGAAAACCGATGTCGTGGCCACCGGGTCCGGCACTATCGTTGTAGCCTCGAATAAGAAGGGGGCGGCACCCACGTGACCAATGGGTCATGGTGGCGCACCACCCTTAAGGAGCATGAACTCTAGACTCATCGCTGGGCCGATCTACTTCTAGCCACTGAAGGTGATTGCCAGATCCCTAGGCCAGAAGTAATCCCCCATCCTCCCGCTGGATTTCGGGTGATGTTTTTGGCGTTTATCCTTCAGGGTCTCTCTCTCACCCTCCACAAGTTCGTGCAAGGGTTGCTATGTTTTTATGGGCTTCAACTCCATCAGTTGTCCCCCAACTCCATCTTACACATCGCGCGTTACATTAGTCTATGCGAGTGCTGGCTTGGTATCGAGCCACACTTTGGTCTTTTCAAGAAGATATTCAAGTTGAAAAGGCAGTCAGGGTCTGGTTTTGTGGTCTATGATCTTGGCGGCTGCGGCATATACGTGGACCCCAATGTCCAGTATTTTAGCCTCAATCTTGTCGAGTCCGTCAAAGGATGGAGGGAGAAATGGTTATATATCTGTGACGAAAAAGTCGATGGAGAAAGATTTGGGCTTGCTCCTTTTTACCTGAATGCTGAGCTAAAGAAAAGAAGATCCTGGAACAATGTCATGATGTCGGGTGAATCAGAGGAAGTCGAGATCTTGTACAAGCATGTTCTTGACCTTCAGCATGTCCGAGGCAAGGAAATCACCGACGTGGATCTCATCCGCGCATGGTTGTGGTGTCGGGTGCAGCCGTTGTAGGCCAGAGTACACCTGATGTCATGTTGGACTAGTGTGTTGGACCCAAATCGCGTTTCTTTCGAGGATATGTCGTCGGTGGAGGTTGATAAGAAAGTCAGGGCGCTGACAAAATTCACTACGAAGGATGTTCTTCCTGAGGATTCAGCAACTCTGCCATTTCGTGCGAGTAACTCTCCTCCTGCGGTAAATTTTCTATCGACTCTTCTTATTCTTTCTTTGTCCGCTGGACATATGTGATTGTAACTTGATGCTTGCGATAGGACTAGAAAGTTGAGAGTTTGCTACCTCCTCAGCTGGAAGGGATACTTCCTCCTAAGGCTGAGGAGGAGGATGAATCAGGGTCGACTATGCCCGTCATCGACGCGCAGGGATCCCCCGAGTCCATTGAAGGTGGCACCCGCAAGCGCTCCCGAAGTGAAGATTTGTACGCATCTACACCGGAGGCACCGAAGGATCCTTCGCCTGAAGTAGGTACCATGGATCCGATGCCGGCGATAGCTGTTTGCAACGTGGCGCCTCCTCCACTGAAGAAGCCAAAGAAGGTGAAGGAGAAGATGGATGAGGACTTCGACCTCGACAATTTTGATGGGTGAGTCCTGGCCGCTTTGCTTGATGGGTTGAAATATTGTTCTAGCTTGCAATTTCTCTGTGTTGATCACCTTCTTATGCTTGCTGAAGCATGACTGCGTCTTCATCGTCCGATGTCTGCCGCGTCTTGGAGGACATGTGAGTAGCAGGCTCCAAGGGTAAGGATGTGGAGGAATCCGAGCCCTCCTCGAAGATAGCGACTGCATATGGCATGAGTTCCTCAACTTCTCACAACTTGGGGGAACATAGGGTGCTTGCCCGGACGTCAACCTAGAAGGAACCTTCAGAGTCTTCGGGTGACCATGTAAGTGAACATAAGTTTGCTATTCTGAAATTTCCTGTTGTCACATGCGTACTTGACACACTTACTTATGTAGCCTATCCTCCAGGACACTGTTCGTCTCGGCGAGCAGATTGTCAGTCTTGGCCGGCAGCATGCTCGGCTTGATACTGACTACCGCCAGCTTTAGAGTAAGTTTTCTATTCTTGCTGTGATTTGTTGAATACTATTTTAGATTGTACTAGTCATGCCTGCTTCGTCTACAAGGGGAAAATAATGACCTTCTTCATTGGTTGAGCTCCCTTGAAAAAGGGCTCAGCGCGATAGAGATCAAGTGGGACGAAGCACTCGAGGCCCTCGAGCGCTCCCAGCTGGAGTCGAAGAAGCACGAGGAGAACTTGGTGGCTGCTGCTGCTGACAGAGAAAAGGGGTTCACAGAGCAACTTCTCTTTGTCGCCCAAGCACTATCTGGTAAGTTCTATTTGGATTCTTCTGCTTCAGGTTTTGTTTTTAGTTCCTTTTGTTCCATTGCTGATTTATGATAATCAATCGTAGATGCCGCCGGAGTGGACTTTGACCGCCATGTGCTAGCCCGCGAGGATGTCCTGGCCGGTGCTATCGCGGCTATCGAAGATTTCAGCGTCTCCGCCCAGGACTCACTCAAGAAGGACAAGGCCGTGCTGGACGTCTTCGAGAGGAGATGCTCCCCAAGGCCAAGCTTGTTGAAGATATTTACGGTCTGGTCGAAACCTTTGCCGGGGGCGTTCATGCGGACTTTAAGAACACGTAGAAGGGAGCCAGTTCTTCTCTAGGGTTGGCGATGGCACAGGCCTACGGTGCTGACTTGAACGTGAGCAAGATCACTGCAAGGATGCCGACGACCGCGAAGGGTGAAGAGGTAGATTTTATTCCATTTTCTTCTTGTTGCCATAAGGATGGGTCCTGTCTTAAAGAGACGCTCGCAAAGTACTCCACGGAGCAAAAGCGACGGAGTGCGGCAAAGGCCACAACATCTGGAGCTGCTACTGCTAAGGTCACGATGTCAGGTGCTGACACAAAGTCTGCAAAGCCCTGAAGTGCCGATGCATAGGCGTAGCTTCCTTTCATGTTTTCTTTGTAGAGGTGCTAGGACCTTAGAATTGTCCTGGAGTAATTTTGTGGGGAACTCCTGTCAGAACATGTTGTTAATTTTGATGTATAAATCTTCTGCGTGCTTTTGTCACTCGAATTCCATGCTCAATGGTTCTTATGCTTCGAATCTTTTGCTTGGTTAGGGGTCTTCGAGTGACGTGCAGGGTACGCCATCTTCTGCTGTGCCTATGGCGCCACCGCATTTAAAAGTTGAAGAATTGTCTCTCTTATCTCGACTTCGTGATCGCGTGAAGAAGTTGGAGAGGGATATGCTGATTATTCGTTGCAACGTTGATGTCTAGAAGTCGAAAGAGGAAAGGGCAGTGGAGCGAGAAACCTATCTCCTTGGCGAGGTGGCAAAAATCAATGAGCAACTGCAATGTGGGTGTTTCTCGATTCCTGTGGGGTTGTTTTCCTGTATCATCTTATGTGTTGACTGATGTCTGGCTAATGTTGGCTGTGAAGTTGTTAATCTCATTCCGCAGGAATAGAGGGATCGCATCAGCATTTGACTGAACTTCTTGACTCAGGAAGAGTTGGAAACCGGTGGTTTCTTCTGGACCGACCGAAACCGCGTGACTGTGCTGGCGACGTTGCAGGAGCGCGTGTCACAAGTGCTGTAGTTCCTGAAGAAGGCTCGGTCATGCTTAAAGCATATATTTATGGCAATGTACCCGTTGGACGCTATACTAGCGAGCCTGTCGGTGTTGCTTAGAAAGTTTGATAATGCTGGTGTTGTACGCGAGTGCGTGCACCAACAACTTGTGGCGGGTGCCATGGCTGCGTTGGCGCTCGTGCTTATGCAGCGTCCTGACGTGGATTTGCAAGCAATCGCAGAAGGTCTACCAACACCTCCAGAGGGAATGTCATGGAACATGGTTCCACATTATCAGGCAGTTGCTTAGCCTGCGAAAGACATAGTCAATTTGTTCAACGAACGCACCAACATCCTTCTCCACTGCTAGTAGTATTATTTGTATCCCTGCACGGGATGTATAGGTGTTGTAAAGTTCTCATATTTTCGACTAGGCCTTTTTGTGGCCGTTTGTAATATGATTTTACTAGCTTGTTATATATTCGAATGTGTTTCATGTGCAATGCCTTTTTGTTAGCCTGGCGCTTATGAATCTTAGCACCTTGCTAGCCTGTCAGTTGGGTTGCAATTGGGTTGGAGTTATCAAGGGTTCGATTGAAAGTAGAGTCAGCTACTCGGGTCATTGCAGTGTTGAATGATACGTGTGATGGAGTCATCAGGGAGGCGCAACCCCCGAGTGCAAAATATGAATAAAAAGCAAATATAAACAAGACTCGTAGTTGAGGCACTTAACTTTATTTATTCGAAGAATAGCAGGAGGTACATTGTTCGGCTAAGTAGCCTTATTGTAAAATAAAGAGATCTAGGGGTATAAACGTCGTAGCTACACAACGTTCCATGGGTTGGAGTATGTGACTCCAATATCTATGTCCTTCAGGCAAGAGGCGCCACCTGGGATCACTTCAGTGATCACGTAGGGTCCTTCCCAGTGGGATTCGAACTTGAGGTGCCCCTTCTGCTTCAGTCGTAGGATGAGGTCACCTTCGACGAAGGACCTTGGGTGCAGCCGTCAGCTGTGGTAGTTGCCAAGGCTCTGCTGATAGATCGTTGATCTTTCTCCCACAATTTCACGTTCTTCGTCAAGGAGGTCGACAGAGTCCTCGAGTGCGGCTGTAGGTTTGGCCTCGCTGTAGGCGACAACCATGGGGGCTTTGTAGCACACTTCTGCGGGTATTACTACTTCAGCACCATGCATCATGAAGAACGGTGTGTAGCCTGTGGTGTTGTTCGGCGTTGTGCGCAAGCTCCATAATACGGAGGGTAGCTCCTAAGCCCAGCAACCAGCTACCCGTTCGAGTGGGTGCAGGAGTCTCTTCTTGATGTTGTTGCAAACGGGGTTGTTGGCTTTTTCGACTTGACCGTTTGTCTAGGGATGTGCATAGCTGATGTTGATTCCTAAGTTTTTGCAGAAATCCTGGAACTCACTCGAGGTGAATTTCGTCCCATTATCGGTAATTATTCTGTGTGGCACCCTGAACCTGAAGACGATGGACTCGAAGAACTTTATGGTGGTGGCACTGGTTTGGTTGGTCACCGGCATGGCCTCGATCCACTTGGTGAACTTGTCGATAGCAATGAGGAGGTAGGCATATCCTCCTAGTGATAATTTCTGCAGTTTGCCGACCATGTTGAGTCCCCATTGCACGAAGGGCCAGGCCACGGGTATTGGCCTAAGTTCCACGTCTAGTGCGCGTGGCTTATCCGCGAACCTTTGGCAGGCGTTGCACCTCTCGACAATCTCCTTGGCATCACGCATCGCCGTTGGCTAGTAGAAGCCAGCTCACGGAGCTTTGGCCACGAGGGCATGACTGTCGCGTCATGGTCGCAGGTGCCTTCGTGTATCTTGAGGAGAATGGCCCTCCCGTCACCACTGGTGACGCAACGCTGAAGGACGCCCCTGATGTTGCATTTGTACAGCTCGCCATTGATGATGGTGAAGGCTTTGGAGTGTCGCGCTATGTGTCGCGCATTTGTCAGCTCGTCTGGCAGCTTTTTGGTGAGCAGGAATGTGATGTACGGCTGTGTCTAGGATGGCTCGATGAGCATGACCTCCATGGGACCCTCGGGTGGGGACCCTTGTTCTACATCACTGGACCCTTCAGCTTCTTTGGGTGGCACTAGCCCCCGAGTCTGTTGTCGTGCCAGGTGGTCCTATTGGAGCCTTCAAATTGATGGAGCGCTCACAGATCTGCTCGAGGAATATGCCTAGTGGTACCGGGGCACAGGTGGAGCCTATGTTGGCAAGTGTGTCGGGCTCCTCGTTGCTTTCACGACCGATGTACCGAAGTTTGCAGCCGTCAAAGGCTCATTCGAGCGTGTCGTAGATATCACGGTATGCAATCATGTTGTCACTCAAGGCATCACATTGGTTCATGGTTTGGTTCACCCCGAGCTTGGAGTCATGTAGATGACGAGTCGTGTTGCGCCGCAGGCTTTGGCCATCCACATCCCCTAGATCAGAGCCTCGTACTCCGCCTTGTTGTTGGAGGCGCAGAACTTCATTTGCAGAACATACCGCAGCTTGTCACCATGTGGTGATGTCAAGATGACGCCGGTGCCGGCTCCCTCTTGACGCTTGGATCCATCGAAGTGCATTGTCCATAGGCAGGACATGTCCGGTGTATCTGTGAGTTGGTTTTCCATCAAGTGGACGAGGAAGTCCAGTAGGACTTGCGACTTGATCGCCACTCGCCGCTCGTATGTGATGTACCGCGGGGACAGCTCGTTTCCCCCAAAGGGCGACTCATCCCGTAGCATCGGGGTTGTTAAGGATGTGGCCGAGCGGGGCATCGTTCACCACAACTATGGGGTGTTCCTGGAAGTAGTGGCGCAGTCATCATGCTGTCATGAAGACATAGTAGGCCAGGTTCTAGTAGTGTGGGTACCGTTGCTTTGTTGGTGTCAGTACCTCACTGAGGTAGTAGACTAGGCGCTATACTCCATGACTTTGTTATCTTTGGCTCGTTCGACTACCAGCACGGTACTGACCACCTGGTTGGCGGTGGAGATGTATAGCAACATTGGCTCCCTTTCCCGGGGGGTCACCAACACAAGCGAGGTGGAGAGAAGACGCTTGAGGTCGTCGAATGTGTCTTGCACCTCGTCCGTCCACTCGAATTTGTCGGTTTTGCGGAGGAGTTGGTAGAATGGTAGTGCCTTTTCGCCCATTCGACTGATGATTCGACTGAGCGCTGTGATTTTCCCAGCCAGTTGTTGGACACCTTTGATGTCCTTTGGCTTCTCCATGGACAGTATGGCCCTTATCTTCTTTGGGTTAGCCCCGATTCCCCTGGTGGATATGAGGTACCCGAGTAATTGTCCGGATGGCATGCCGAAGGTGCACTTCTGTGGATTCAGCTTGATCCAGTAGCGGTTGAGATTGTCGAAGGTTTCATGGAGATCATCTATTAGTGTAGCTTCCTCCTTGGTTTTGACGATGATGTCGTCGACATAAACTTGGATGTTTCGACCGAGCTGGCTTTTGGGGCAGGCCTACATACACCACTGATAGGTGGCTCCTGTGTTCTTCAGCCCGAAAGGCATTGGGGGTGTAGAAGTAAACGCCAAAGGGCATGATGAAGGCCGTCTTCTCCTGATCCTCTTCTTTCATTCAAATCTGATGTTAACCTGAGTAGGCATCAAAGAAGCAGAGGCGTTCTCATCCCATGGTGGAGTCGATTATCTAGTCGATCCACGGTAATGGAAAGTGGTCCTTCGGGCAGTGCTTGTTGAGGAAGGTGAAGTCCACGCACATCCATAGGATATGTGTGTCCTTCTTTGGAATGAGAACGAGGTTAGCTACCTAGGTGCTTTCCTTGATTTCACGTATAAAATCGGCATCGAGGAATCTGTTGACTTCCATGCCAACCGCCTTTTCCCTTGGTTCAGACAGTTGGTGTATCGACTGCTTGACTAGTCTTGCATCTGGATTCATGTTGAGTGCATGCTCAGCGAATTCCCTAGGAACTCCTGGTATGTCCGCAGGACACCAAGCGAATATTTCCTAGCGCTCACGGAGGAATTCGACGAGCGCGAGTTCCTATGCGGAACTCAAGTTGTTGGCGATGAGGTACTTCTTGGTCGAGTCTGTTGGCTGGACCTGTACTGCCTTAGTATTCACCGACGAGTCAAAGGATTGGTCAGGTGCGTTTAGCTTGCTCACAGGAGGAAGACTATTGTCTGTCGACTCCTTGAGGCTGGTGAGCTCTTCATGCATGCCAAATGTCTAGGAGATTCTATTGAATTACATGTTGCAGCTATCTGACTTGGTGAAGCTCCCGCTGACGGTAATAATGTCGTTGGGTCCTGGCATCTTCATCTACAAGTATGCGTAGTGCGGGACCGCCATGAATCTTGCAAACGCGCACGTCCGAGGATTGTGTGGTATTGTGAGGGCCAGTCGACCACCTTGCATTCGAGGCGTTCTCGCCGAAAGTTTGCGGGCATGCCGAAGATGACATCTAGGTTTATTTTGCCCAAGGGGTATACGCCTTTCCCTGGGACGATGTCGTGGAATGTTGTTTCGGATGCCTCCAGGCAGGAGGGGGATCCGCATGGCGTGCACGATGCTGGAGAACATGAGGTTGATGCCGCTGCCGTCGTCCATGAAGAGTCGACTCATCTCGTAGCCACCAATATGCACCTCGAGCACCAGGGGAGAATGACCTAGGCGAGGCACTTGGCGCGGGTGGTAACGTTTGTCGAAGGTGATGCAGGACTCGCACCCGTTGAGGTACTCAGTGGTCGAGGGTGGAGAATTGGTGGCCAAATTGATTTGGCGAGTGATCGAATTTTGCGTCCTATTGGAGGGACGCCCTTCTAGATAATACCCATGTTCCCCAGTGCTCGTGGGTAGATGCTGCACCTCCATGCCTCGGTTGTACATGGCCGCAGTCCTCCAGTGGTGGTGGTGGTGCTCCATGAGCTATTGCGCCTAAGGCAACTCCATACCCCTGATTCATCGCGTCGTGATGTAGTTGGGTGTAACCCTCGTGGAGCTTCTGGAACTCGTGGTAGTCCTTGAGTAGATGGTTGGACTTCTTCTTGCCATCATGTTTGTCAAACCATAAGTGGATGTTGCAAGGTCCAGACAACTTATCCTGGATAGATGTCCTAGGAGCGGTGTTGCCACACTTGCGCGGGTTTCCTGCTATCGCGGTAGATGTTGCTACGGTACCCATTGCTGCGGTTCCCCTCGTTGTGATTGTTGGCATAGCCAGTTGCAACCATATCAACCTCCTCGTGGTCTTCGTAGCCGCGCATTCGATGCTTTCCTTGGCGGTCACGTATGTGGCCAAGGTCATCATCATCATCCAAATGGACGTGATTGTTGTTCAGTGAATCTTCTCTGTCTTCCCACTAATTCGTGATGTCCATCAGGTGGTCGATGGTTTTGGGCTTTATGCGGCCCAACTCCTCCTTGAGCTCTCTGCAGCAGACACCGCCGTTGAATGCGTCGATTGCGTGATCCTCGGAGATATCTTCAGCTGAGTTCTTGATGATGGACCACCTTTGGATGTAGGAGCGAAGGGATTCGCTCAGCTTCTGGAAGCAGGCTCTGAGCTCTTTGATTGATGCTGGTCGCTTGTAGGTACCCTTGAAGTTTTGAATGAAGCTCTATACCAGCTCTTCCCAGCTGCGAATCGATCCGCGGGGCAGATTGTTGAGCCATGCATGGGCAGCGCCCTACAGCTGCAGCTGAAGGCATTGCATGGATGTGCACTTGTTTCCACCGTGCAACTTGATGGAGGATATGTGGTCCTCCAACCAGATCTTTGGGTCCTGGAGGCTATAGAACTTCAAGTTTTCTGAAGGGAGCTTGAATCCTTTCGGCATGTGTCTCTGCCATATGGCTCTGCTGAAGTAGCTGACGCCATAGAGCTATGTTCCTTCGTCTTTTGACTCTATCAAGTAGGCGCGTTTGGCGTGCATCTTGTCGACCTTGTGCTGAGTGATCTTGTCGTGTGCATCATAATCATGGCCATGTCACTGTGAGCTATGACATCACTGCGACAAGTCGTGCTCGTCCTCGCTAGAAGAGAGCGAGTAGTACTTGGGTGGAGCTTTGTTTTTCTTCGGCTCCGGTGTTGGGTCCTTGGCCAGTACGGCCTCGACCAGTCCGAGTCCAGCGATCATGGACCAGTGTATGGTAGATCATGGATCTCTGGCTGGTGGTTGGTTGGTGAGCAGATACGTGGTGGCTGCTTTTGCCGCTGCATGTGGAGTTTTCAAGATCATATTGCCCCGCGAGTCCACCAACATGAAGGAGAAGTCGAGGGATTTAGTGGCCTCTTCTTGATCTTTGTCATTGAGGTTGGCTAGTCGAGAGAACCTTTTGGTGGCTGCATGGTCATTGCCTTTGGAGGAGGATCCTTCGATAGAGGAAAGTGGCGCTCGCTGGGTGCTCGACTCGTCCGCGACCCTCCTGCGCTCATCGAGTTGTCTGCTCACCGCCTGCTGGCGCTTGAACTCCTGTATGAGGAGGTAATGGTACCCTATCAGCATCTGTTGTGATGAGTTTATTGGCAGGGGTTACCCTGTACGGCTTCCCTGCATCGCGCCCACTCAGCGTTGTTGAGGTGGATCTCCTGCCACCTCGTCTTGCCATTGACGCGTTCGCCTTTAGGGTTAGGCGGGTTGGGCGGTTGCTATTGGTTGCCATCGATGCGGCCGATGGTGGGAACTCGATTGGAAGGCCCTTTGTTAGTGGGCCCGCCATTTGCATTGTCCCTTTGAGTGCCTCTATCACTGGCGTTGATAACAACGCGCATGTAGTGGTTTGGGAAACCACTACTCCCGCAACTCTCAGATCCGGAGCCATAGGCGCCATTTTCCGACGCTAGATCGCACAGATCGGACTCGCAACTGTTGTTGCTATCCATGTCATCGGCTGATGCCAAAGCATTGAGCTTGCTCAGGGTGCCGATCGGTGGTGGAAACCACGAGGTAGGGGCAATCGAGGGAGGCTGCGGGTGATTAGGGAAGCGAAGCGTGCCGATCTGACCGACCTAAAAGTGTAGGATTCCGATCGTGATGCTGATCCCATCGCCCACGGACTCGAAATCCGAGCGAGTCGCCAGCGAGTGGATGGTGAAGTCGAAAGCGCCGAAGAGCAGGCGAGTATCCGCTGCAGCAGAGTTTTTGATCGCAGTTGATGGGGCCGAGGAAGCCGCAACATTAGCACTCCCTCTTCCCACAGACGACGCCAATTTACGAGGGGTTAACTTGCCAATGCCCATCGTTGATGGACTTAGGTTCAAGGGATTTGGGAGCACTGGAGGTGTCGATCGGCTAGCAAACAAGCACATAGGAAGACACGAAGGTTTACCTAGGTTCAGGCCTCAAAGAGGACCCTACTCCTGCTTGTCTACTCTCTGATTATCGAGGAGTCGAAAGTTACACAGGTTGCACAGATGTAATCTGGCGAGGTGTATGCTAGGTTGTGTATGTCCTCCTCGCTATCCCTCTTAGCCTTTATATAGGGAGTCTAGGTCTCAGGATAGCAGGTCGACTCGGTTATAGATTAGGGTTTTACCCTTTTTGAAATTCTATTTATGCTTGCCGTGTTCTCCAAGGAGTCGCCTTCCTTCAGATCTGGGCCACCCGAATCCTTGTTGGGCTTCGACTGCACCATGGGCTCCTCTTAGGCTGGACCGTATAGGCTAAACACGAGTACCCGCAGGGCATACCTGAAGGGAATATGCCCGAGAGGCAATAATAAAGTGGTTATTATCTTATTCCATGTTTATGATAAATGTTTACTTTGCATGCTATAATTGTATTGATCGAAAACATCAATACATGTGTGTTTAATAAACAAAAAGGGTTCCTAGTTATGCCTCTCTTATAGACTAGCTTGTTGATTAACAAGATGATCAAGGTTTCCTGATCACGGACATTGGATGTTGTTAATAACAAGGTCACAACATTAGTTGAATGATGTGATGAACATTCATCTGAAGTATAGCATTACGATCAAGTCATTATGTTTATATTGATATAAAATCATACGAAGTAATCTTTATCCTTAGACCATGAGATCATGTTAATTGCTAACACCTGAAGAGTATCTTGCTAACATCAAACGTCACACCGTAACAGGGTGATTATAAAGATGGGTCCAGTGCTACGAAGGTGTTATGTTGAGGCTCATGGATCAAGAGTGGAATTTGTCAATCCCGATGACGGATAGATATACTCTGGGCCCTCTCGGTGATATCACATTAAGATAGCTTGCAAGCAAGTGATGTGATCACTAGAATGTTATATCACGGGAACGAGAAAAGAGTGCATGTCGGCAACGAGATTAAACTAGGTATGGAGATACCGATGATCGAATCTCGGACATATAATATATCGAGAGACAAAGGGATTTAGTTACAAGCGTTAAAGGTTCTCACGATCACATAAGTCATCATTGAATGTGTAGGAGTCAGTATGGATCTCCAGGTCCCGCTTCTGATTATTGATCTGAGAGGGGTCTCGATCATGTCTGCATTATTCGCGAACCGTAGGGTGACACACTTAAGGGATACCGACACCATTTGGAGCAAATATGTTTCAGATAAAGATTTAAGAAAGCGCTGGAATTATTTCAATAAACACCGAAACTTTTTCGGGTGAAATTGCTGAAATTGGTTCTGCATGTAACATTGAAATGTTGCAGGGGGTTTTATGTGAATATTTGTTAATTAAAGTAATTAACAAAATTCTGAATAAAAATAAGAAAAGAGTTTTATTAAATGAGAGAGCATTAAATTTGGAGAAATTTAATGCATTTAAAGTGGAGACTTTAAAAGAGAATGTGAAGGGGCATTTTAATGTGGACGGGTTACCACCACATGAATGGGGGAGGTGAGGAGTCACCCCCCATGGGGCGCCGGCCATGGGGAGGGGTACCCCCCTCCTCCTATAAAAGGCCCCCCTCACTCCCCTTCTTCCTCACACCTCCTCGTGAAGGATCTCTCTCCCCCTCTAGTATTATTCCCCCATGGTCTCGGATTAGCGAGATACATGTTCCCGGTGGCTTTATCTAGAAAGGAGTTGCTGCTTCCGTTGCTTTGCTAGAGCGAGGGACGGAGGTTGTCAGGGTACCGGACGTGTGTGCGATCATGGATGCACCGCTGCTTTGTGGTGCTGGACTTGCTGGAGCTGGATCTGAAGGACGTGCTGGAGCCGGACCTGCTCGGACTTCCACACGATATTGAGATCGGCAAGTGTACGACTACATCAACCACGAGTTCCTACTTGTTAACAAAACTCGTTGTCTTCGAGGGTAAGTTCTCGATGGATGTATGTCCACTCGTTGCTCTGTACCTAGTAGATAGATCTTGGCGTATAGTTCTCATCGTAGGAAATTTTTTATTTTCTATGTTGCGGACCCAACAATACCCATGTCACCCGGTGTCTTTGGACATGGCTACAACCATGGTGGCGGAAACTCCAATGGAGGAGGCCAACACAATGGATGCTGTTGGAATTATGCCCTAGAGGCAATAATAAAGATGTTATTATTATAATTCTTGTTCATGATAAAGTTTATATTCCATGCTAGAATTGTATTAAGCGGAAACATTAATACTTGTGTGGTTTGTGAACAACACCGTGTCCCTAGTACGCCTCTATGGACTAGCTCATTGATCATTGATGGTTAAGGTTTCCTAACCATAGACATGAGTTGTCAATTGATAATGAGATCATATCATTGAGAGAATGATATGATGGACAGACCCAAACTAAGCGAAGCAATTAGATCGTGTCATTGTGTTCATCTTTGCGAAGCTTTTCCTATATCAAATATTGTATTCCTTAGACCATGAGATAATGCAACTCCCTGGTATCGGAAGAAAGCTTTGAGGTCATCAAACGTCATCCTATGAGAGGGTGATCATAAAGGTGTCTCTCAGGTGATCGGAAAGTATCTGTTGGGTTGTATGTATCGAGATGGGATTTGTCCCTCCCAAGTCGGAGAGATATACTTCGGGCCCACTCGTGTCGATATCAACACCGCTTGCAAGCATGTGGTTAAGGAGTTAATCACAAAGTGATATCGGATTACGGAACGAGTAAAGTACTTCTTTGTGAACGAGATTGAACTAGGTATGGCGATACCGACGATCGAATCTCGGGCAAGTAAAATATCGCGAGACGGAGGGAATATATATGGGATTGATTAATCCTGGCATCGTGGTTCATCCGATATGATCATCGATGAATGTGTGGAGTCAATATGGGTGCCCACACCCGCTGTTGATTATTGATAGAAGATCATGTCGCATATTCTCGAACCCGCAGGTCACACACTTAACGTGTCTCGCTAGGATAGATTGGATAATTGGTTTATGAATTTTTGTTCGGTCTCGGATGGGATCCGGGACATCACGAGAGGTTCGGAATGGTCCTGAGAATAAGATTCATATAAGGCAAGGCAGTTTTTGGAGTTCGAATTGTTAGGATTAATCGGTATTGTCTTAAGCTTCTAGAACCTTCCGAAGGGGCCAACGTGGTCCCACCTTCCGGAGGGGCATGGGCCTATGAGGGAGTGTCCTGGCCGCATTGGGCCAGGGGCACAAGGCCCCATAGGGCCCAAATGATCTAGATAAGTTTAAACTCGTTTAAACTAGAGATAGGGTTTCTAGATAAGGGATAAGTTTAAATCGTTTAAACTAGAGATAGGCTTGGAGGATGGGCAGGGCTGGTGCACCCCCTCTATATATAGAGGGCTGGTGCGCCTCCCCAACCTACACCTTCCTCCAAACCCTAGTTGCCTGCGCCTCCTCTCTCCCTCCCGATTGTTTGTAGGCGGAAGCCTGCTGCAGAAATTCTCCACCATATACACCACGCCGTCGTGTTGTAGATCCAATCTATCTCCACCATACTTGCTGGTCCAAGGAAGGAGGAGGCGTCAGTCTTTGCCGTGTGCATCTCACGGAGGCACCGCCACTTGTGGTGCTAGATCGGATCGGATCGCGAGGAGGAGAAGCGAGTACGACTACATCACCCACGTTAAACCGAGCGTTCATGTCTTGAATCTTCAAGGGTATGAAGATCTAATCCAATCTCTCTCGTTGTTTGCATCTCCTAGATTAGATCTTGGCTTTCCCTCTGTTCGCTTCCGTAGAAAATTTTGATTTACTATGCCGCGAATACCTTCAGAGGAGGCTAGGGCCATGGTCGCGACCGTGGAAACTACAACAATGGCAAGCATCATTCTTGCTACCAACTGTGCTTTGTCACATGCCATGTGGTCAAGGACTACTAGTACTGCTTTGACCCCGACTTCATCCCCAAGGAGAGGACCGACATTGCTACCAACTACAAAAACAACTACCAGCAAGAGCAACCCTTCTAGTACATGGATACCGGTCCACTGATCATATCACTCGCAAGCTTGACGGGCTTCACACCCATGACAAGTATCATGGGAATGATCAAGTTCACACCACAAGTGGTGTAGGTATAAACATCAACCACATTGGTCATAGTACTATTTCAACCCCTTATTGTAATCTTCATCTAAGAGTTGTCATTCATGTTCCTGATGCAAATAAAAGTCATATTTCTGCTCATCGAATTGCAAGTGATAATCATGACTTTGTTGAAATTCATCCAAGTTTCTTTTAAATCAAGGATCGTGTCACGAGAAGTGATGGACCATGTAGGGATGGCCTTTATCCTCTAGCCCCTTCCACATCCATGCAAGTTTTCAACACCACCTCCAAGCCTTTGCATGATAGGTGGCATCATTGTCTAGGCCATCTGATGTTTTCTCTTGTTTAAAAAATAATTAGCAAAAATAATCTCCCTTGTTCTAGTGATAAAAATAAGGTCATTATTTGTGATGCTTGTCAAAATCCCAAGAGCCATTAGTTTCCTTATTGTAAATCCACTAGTGAGACTCCTCATCCCCTATAGTTGATTTATTTTGATATATGTGGTCTCGCCCCTTATTATTTTGATCGCAAGAACTATTATGTTAGTTTCATTGATAGTTTAGCAAGTTTACATGGATTTATTTGATTAAGCTTCGCTCCGAAGTGTTTAATATCTTCCACATATTCGAAAAGCTTGTTGAGCAGCGTTCTGATAAAAAAACATCACCTTCAATCCAATAAGGGAGGGGAGTATGAATGTTTAAATACATTTTTAAGCGACTTGGCATCACCCACAATGTATCTTGTCCCTACGCTCATTAGCAAAATGGTTTAGCTAAGATAAATCATAGGAATATAGTCGAAGTTGGGTTATCTATAGTTGCACAAGCCTCTATTAAAGTATGATCCAAATTCATTGAGGAGGCTAAATTCTGACGAGCGGAGCGATACCCATCGCCAAAAGGCTTGGGCCTCTATTGAAGTATTCGGATGTGCATGCTCTCCAAACATGTGTCCCTTTAATGCATAGAAATTAGAATAGTGTTCCACACAATGCACGTTTCTTGGCTATAGAAATTGTCGGTGATGTGTGGATTTAGGCATGTTCCTCACATGGGTCTCAATCCACGATTCCTATACACGCCTATCTCTACAATCAAAGACACGAAGGCTTGCATCTAGAAGCTCTAAACTGACCTGACGTGTGGGGCTGCAAGACAGCTCCCTAGAGACCTCGAATACCAGACGCACATATAAGGGAGGTCAAAGATCAATGTGACGTGCAATAATAGATGAAGACCTGACGTGACTAAGAAAAACTCTGAAACCACCAATGCCTACAAGTACCTTAAGACATTCACCTAAAGGGGACATGCCATAATCGCCTCGAGTCTTAATTATTAGCCTTACTCATAAACCCTAGATTCATCTCTCGTCTGGTAACACTAGAAACCCACTGAGATCATCTTGTAGACACTTTGTACAATCTCTCGATCACCTTGTGAATAAGATTTGAGGGAATCCTCCCCATTATACAGTTTTTGTCGTCTTTGTATTTGGCGATCCAAACCTGCTGACATGAGCCAATTGTTGAACAAATAAACTCTCTTTCGTTCCTCAGAATTGAGACTGTGGGGGGATCATGAAAACTATCCTTCGTCAGTTGGCACGCCAAGCAGAGGAAACCCGCGTCATGCACATCGGATCTATAGAGTACCTCCCATTGATCACTCCTGTCCAGGAGGAACAACATGGTGGGGGGCCTTCATCACTCACTTGTTTTCCCATGATAGTTCCTCCTGTGGCAGTATCTAACATTGACTTAGACGTTGAATTAAGGCCATTATAAAATAAATGCAATATTAGCCATTCTTCCATCCCATGACTAGGACAGTTCATTACGGCTTCTTTCATCCTTTCCCATGCAAGCGCTAGTGGCTCGCGGTCTTCTTATCTAAAGCTTGTGATGTTGGATCTTAGCTGTATAGTCTTAGCTAGAGGAAAATATTTAGTCATAAAGAGGTAGTGCATTCCTCCCAAGATGTAATAATGCCTTTAGGAAAATCTAGCAACCAATCCTTAGCCTTTCCTCTTAGAGAGAAAGGAAACAATCGTAATTTAACCGCATTTGGTTCAACATCTTTTATGCGGATCATGTCGCAAATTTCAGTAAAAGTATTAAGGTGCAAACCTGAGTCCTCAGTAGATGAGCCTCCAAATTGGTTTTGCTAAACCAAACTCAAAAGGTTAGGCTTAATTTCATATGCTTCCGCATCAACAGCGGGTTGAGTAATAGGTGCACGAATAAAATCATCAGTAGGAGTAGCATACTCCCCAAGTTTCTTTTTAGCCATGGCTATTTTCATTTTGGTGTTTTTAATATAAGAGAAACAAATAAACAAGTAACTAATTTTTTGGGGGGTTTCCAAATAAATAAAAAGAAAGTAAACTAATAATAAGAAATAAAATGTAACACCCCAGCATTAGAGCTTAGAAATCAGCTGAGATAAGGTGTGTGCATTGCATTCATGCATAGAAAATCCGAAGGATTTTTGCGCTTTTAAATAAAACTTGTCAAAGAGATTGAAGCTTCTCTTAACTTGGTGGAACTGAAGTAGATCATCAAGTTGACTGCGATAAGTTTCAATGTGACCTTTGCTAAAACCTTTTCTTTGGGTAATATAATTTGATCTAAGGGCAGATCAAATGTAATAAAGCTAAGTCACAACACACTACTTAATAAAGAGTACTTGATATTCTAGAGATCATTACATGGTATTCCATACCACAGCTCAAGGATGAATACTTAATATTCTAAAGATGATATCAAGGTATTATCTACAACAAACCCTGAATACCATGGGTATCATGGTAGTTCTTAAACATAAACTCTTATTACAAATAGAGTAGAAATAGAAGTCAATCCAAGGTCATTCATTACATGCCCTTTTTGTCATATTAACATATAATATTCCTAAATAAGTAAGGTCTAGTGTCAATTGATCATTAGTATTGAGTGATCAATTCCTGACTTAGAACTTATTGACTCTTAGCTTTGACCTATTACAATAACCTTCCAAAGACCTAAGTAAATTAATAAGGAGAAGGAACTAGCTATGGTGAAGGATGCCATCATCAATGTAATGCGATCCTTAGTGGTGATCAAACCATTTGATGTTGGAGGAGTTAATTCACTCATGAGTTAACTAGAAGCAGTACCTAAACCCAAGAGTTAAGCTAGTAATTGAGGAGATATGAGGAAGCTAGTAGTATTTGAGTGTCTAATGATAATTTTGTTAAGCCAAGTAGATATAGATATGAAGTAAGCTTCTTTAACAAGATAAGCCTTATAGAAAGGCTAGTACAAGTTTATTACTTAGATAGATGTTGATCAAACAATTAGAAGCCTAAGCTTAGTATGATTATAGGATGGTGGTCATCATTCTCAAGTCACTTGAGGATAGATGACCAGATGATGAAGAAGAGTTGTGAGCATACCAAATTAGGTAAAGCCCTAATAAGCTGAATCATCTAGCTTGATCATTAGAAGTCAAGCTAGAGTGTGATGAAGTATATAACATGAGTTGTATGGAGTAGTTGAAGGCATAGTAGTTTAACCAAGCTAATACAAGAACAAACTTGTATTATGGGGAGTAGTACCATACTTATCCCAGAGGATTGGTAGCACTTGTTAGATAGTGAGCATTGTAACCTTGCAAGCCTTAGAAGTAGATGTAAGGTAAATATGAAGGAGTTTATGGAATGAAGTTAGTACTAACTACTTTGATGGATTCAGTAAGGGTAGTTTATAAATGGAAGTTGTATATATGTATACTAGGAGAAGAATGAAGGAGTAATGTTGAAGTGGCATACCATGTCATCATATGTTGATGGATATGGTGGAGTCAGATGATTGACTTATTCAGGAAGATGTGATCTTTGTGATTAAGATAAGACAGATTCATAGAGTATATTTAGGAAAGGAATTCCTTATCTAAAGATAACCTTAGTGAGGTATTAAGGTAAGGATTCTTTAGAAGCCTTAACCAAGATCATATCAAACCATGACAAAACCATGTCTACCTCTTTGTTTAAAACCCTAGAATAAAGAAGGTAGTTAAACCAATTCCTATTTTTAGGCAACCAATGGATAGTATCTCTTAGCCAAATGAAATGTCTAAGAGATAAGTAGAATACCAGTTGAGAGTGTGTTGGTAGAAGCCTTGTCCACCTGAATGTCTTAAACCCTAATAGAAACCTAAAATGATAGAACTATCAAGATCACATTAGGAAAGTGATCTTTGTAGATCACTCTAAGTTGAGATATTACCATGGACACCAAACATGATGGCAATATGTAATAGCCTTAATATTCATCCATGTCTCTAATTGAAAATGAGTTATTAAATCCTCTCAAAAACCATATACCTATATTTGAATAAACCTTGGCATTTCTCCACCAATGATTATTATTGATTCATTATTACCTAACCAAAAGTGTTCTATGGTAATACTAAACTCTACAAAACAAGTAGAATTGGATTTGGCAAATCACCAAATATGGAGGACCATGAAACTTATATCACCCTATTAAGAACCACAAGGTTTAATACCTTATAATGAATATTTATAATGCCTTCAAGAAGTTAAGCATTAATAAGATTCTATATATATCCTTCACCATTTTAAATCTTTACCATTATAATTATTAAGTGAAAACAAAATCATCTTTGTGAAATCTTTTTATAAGAAACAAATTCCTAAAACCCTAATCTTTATTAATACTTCCTAATGAAAAGTACTTTTCATATAATTATGAATATATTTTAATGCACAATAAGAAATCAGGAGAAGAGAGTCATAATTGCTTTATACAATACTATTATTGACTTATAAATTCTCTGGATATTGAAATCCCTAGAGAAATTCAAATTTAAGAAGGTTTTGTTAAAAACAAAAAAAAAGAAAATCAAAATAGAAAAAGAAAAAGGATATAAGCAGCGCTGTAGCTCGGCCCACAGCATAGGTCGTCTCAGCTCTAACTGTCGCTCACGTGCAGCCCAAGGAACAATCCGCTCGCTCGACCAAAGCCCACTACCGGCCCAGCCCAATGTACCCCTTTGTCAATCCTATTTGTCGTCTTCCTCCTCCAATGAAGCAGCTCGCTGGAGGGGACGACGACCATCCGATGCCGCCTCGCCGCCGTGACGTCACCGGCGACACTCCTGCAAGGATAAGAACGCCATGACGAAGCCTCATCCCCATCCACACTCTCTCGCGTGCTCTCCCTTTTGTCTTTCCCATAGAGGACCAAAACCCTAACTGTCCGAGCCAACCACCGTCATCACTAGAGGTCATCTCGGTGACCTTGGAGTAGCGCTGAAGAAGCGCAGTGTTTTGTAGATCCTCTGAGAGGAGCACATCATCAAGGGGAGCTCTGAGGAGGGCGAATTTCGTTGTTCCTTTTCGTCGGTGTTCGCCGGAATCCGCGACGCCGCGATCATCTCCGGTCACCATCAACATCACCGAGTCTATCGTCATGTCTAGGGTAAGAATTCCCATCGATTGGTACTACCTACATGTCCTAGCTTAGCCCGTAGCTCTAGTTCATCGTGTCGCCGGATAACACCACCGTGGGTGGTCGTCCTAGCCACTATTTCGGCGCCCGAGAGCTAATACCAATGAGATGGTCCGACTCGCCATCTTCCGTAGAGTCGAATACATCCCTCCATATCACCCCTGGTGCTAGAAATTGGTGGCGCCCAGCGGCTTGTTCAACCACCGTGTTCCGGTGTCACGTCGTCATCAAGTCGATGACATTACCCCATACCCATCGAATAAGGTTGACGGTCGATTGCCTCGGTGGTGGCGATGTGGTCTGCCTGGTCAGTCGATGGCTAGGTTAGGTCCGGGTGTAAAAAGTACTCCTCTATTTAAAATTCAATAATAAATGAATAAATAATATAAACTAAAATATAAATAAATTTCAGGAATTTAGGAAAATGATTAAATCTTAGAAATTGAATATCTTATGTTTTATAATTCAGAAAAATGTATATAATATATCAAAATGCTCAGAAAAATATAATCTATAATTTAACTTTATTAAAAAAACATTATTGTGTTAACTATTTAAATAATTATTATTTAATAAAGATTTTCTAAGTAATAATACTTTGAAAATTCATATTTTAATATTGGTAAATGAGAAAAATATAAAAAATATACCCAAATTCTTAGAAAACCAAAATCTACATTTACAAAATTGTTTCATAGATTTTTGGTATCACTTAAATAAATATTATTATTTATTAAGTATTTATAAAGTGATAAAACTTATAAAAATCATAGTTTAATATTTAAAAATCACAAAAACACATATAATATACCAAAATGATCACAAAAATAAATTCTACAGATTAAAAATATCCACTTTATTAATTGAAGTCAAATAAAAGGTAAAGGTCTAATAAATCTTATTTTAACTCTTTTGTTTTTTTTAATTCATAAAAAATATATAAATATTTACTATCGCCTTTAGCATTATTTGTTTAAAGTTTAAAAATGTAATAACAAGTTCAGTTTATGTTTAAGTAAAGTCAAAATAGGTCTAACCATTTTAAGTTGTACTTACTAAACTACCATTTAAAATTAAGTAAGTTTTACTCTCCAAAAATATTTTATCAATTATAAAATCATCAAGATTTGTGTACTAATTCTTTTACCAGTTTAAGAATCCACCTAAAGAATTAAACTAAGTTTTTCAGTAATTTTAGCAATACCCTATCTATGCCTATAAAATATAAGCATTAATAAGAAAGTAATTCTACTCACTTATAACTTTAATAAAACACCACCTCATTCAAGTAATAATACTTAAATTCTAACTATGTGGAATGTTAAGAAGTCAACCATCTACAATGTGGTGCCTTGTTCAAAAAATGTAAATCGCCACCACTTGTGTTGTAATTGTTTACTGTGGTAATGTTTTTCCCTTTGATCATCTTAATTAATAAGAAATCTTAAAAGTGTAAGTTCATGATTGAAATGCTTTTACTTAAGAGGTAACCTTTTCATTAAAAGTAATCCTTGAACACTTCTTTAGAAGCTCTAAATGATTAATAATCTGGCTTAAGAAATCTTTCCGTTACCATGCCATTTAAGTGCTTTAACAGCTGTATACTACTTATTGTATTTACATATTGTTTCACACACTCTCACAAGCCGTAACAAGAAGCACATGTGTGAAGCTGGTATAAAAGTGCAACACATTCCAAAGAACTCATCACAAACTCCAAACCCTAGATTAGATACGACTATTCCGGGGTTTCGCGTTTATCAAATTGCATTACATTACTTATGCATCATTGCATCTTGCTTCTTTAAACATGAGTCCTTACCAGACCAATGATGTTGTTTACAGAATTAGGATCTTCTATTATCTCGAAGACCGTGAGTGCATAATCTTGCAATCACAAAAGGCAAGTTCACAACTTGCTCATGTCCTTTGATTATTTTCTATCAAATTCTTGTAACTCAAATGTTGTTATCACCTGCATTTCAAAAAGGACAGAAAATACTATTTTCATAATAATATGATTATGGATTATTTACCAAGTGGTAATAATCTATTGATACAGTTCTAGTGGTAACGGAACATAATACCTAGGACTTAACAACGAATGTCGCGAGTGATTCTAGCACCGTATATTACGCGTCAACCATGAGATTTGGAATGGGATGGAGAAGTCAGCTGTATCTTCTTCCTTTCGCATGGATGGATGACCTTATCGTGAGGCTGTTGATTTCTCGTGGAGAATCCAGCACATGGGTGGGACCCCTTAGTTCCCCGCAATATTGGTCTCTAGATTATCTATGCATAGTTGTCTTGGGTCAGAGTTCACCATAGCTGATGGTGAATTCCAGGCTGAGCTGCTTACAGAGTCTTTGAGAGGCTACCCAAAGAGTAACCGTGGTAGTCCGTCTTCGAGGATCGTGTCTTCATGCAGGGTCGTGAAGGGGGCAGTGATTGGCTTGGATCTTAGGTTGGGCCTCAAACGATGGAAGTTTGAATGGGGACATACTCCCGATCGTGCAACAAAGCTTAAGATCTCTTGTGGGAAAAGTGACGCACCTCTACAGAGTGTAAGAGTTGTGACATGTTACTCCCTGTTCTCGGAAGGAGCTACGAAGGCGGCAGGAAAGGAACCCCACGAAGGTTGTGGTCAACCTATGAAGGATGTTGGACATAGTTTTTAGAATAAAAGCAACCTTTGAAAAACTGTTTAGGAAAACCTGCATTGCCTACGACCTTTGGTTTGTGGCTGTAGAAATAGTGCATCATACACTCCTTTTTAGTGAACTTGCTGAGTACGCTCTTACTCAACCATACCTTCTTAACCCTTGCTAGGTTTTAAGCCGTTGAAGACGACGTCAACATAAATTTCTGCTCAAGAAACCATCATCGACAGCTCAAGTTCTTCAATAAGGTCTATGAAGTCAAAATATACATCAACTGAAGTGAAGACAAAGTTCTTAAGTAGATAGGGGTAGATTCTCTAGCCATAAAACCTACTCCGGTAGAGCATTGCAATAGCAGCAATTGCAAGTCCATTAGTTCAGATACTAGTCTTAGTCTCTAGATAGTTCTGAGTTATTATTCTGATTCTTATTTGTAAGAAGTTTCTTAATCTCTCTTTAACCTAGAGTGTTCTCTGGATCTTTTGTAAAGAGTCAAGTTGTAATCTATAGTCATGTCTTGGACCTATTGTGTTTCTATTGTACCACTCTGAGGGATATAATACTAGTGAACGGTGTTTCATTGGTGTTATGTCAATGACTATAGTGTACTACATCATGAAGTGGTATGCTGGGTCACCGCAGCTGGTATCAGAGCATATGCTTTGACCTTAGATTAAAATCCTTTTAGGAAGATCTATAGGTTGGATAGTGACTATAGGAGCCATCTTATCTAAACCAAGACTTGTGATGGATATCCACTTGAGGATAAACCTTGTCACACTTGAGGACTAGTTATATGTATTCTCTATAGAAAGGTCATTTGAGTGTAGCTTTAGATAGGAATAACACCACAAAGATATCTTTAGTAAGTTAAAATATCAAAGAAGGTTACGACCAAGATTAGGATATCACGTGGAGTAGTATTAGTGATGGAGTCTATACTTAGAACCCCTATGAAGTAGCAGAATCTTTACCACTAGTAGATACCACTATACCACTTCAGGTAGACTATTAGAGTAGGTATAGATATAATTAGAAGTAAATCATGTGGCATTCACTTGATAATTCCATATGATGGAGTAGAATTTTGTGAAGAGTCATTAATAGTGAGCTAAGAAGAAGAGTCGTCATGGAGAGATTAGCTCTTTAATCATGATGACTAGGTAAATCTTAACAAATTTATGGTGAGAATAGCTCCAAGACCATGATAAGTCTGTAATTAGGACAAGTACTCGGTAAAAAATCTTGTAATAACAGTAAGTTAAGAACAATATAGGTCTATGATAGAAGTCATAGGCGCTATAATATTGCGATAATTGTTGAATTAAGGTAGTAACTACAATTTTGTTACTAGTTTTGAGGGATCATGTGAGGATAGTTTACGATAGAATGGAAAGTTGGTAGTCTTTAGTAGTCCCGAAAGAAAGGTAAGAGGTTAGTTAGAACCAAAGTGAGACCACTTTGATCAAGATTATCCAGTTGCAACTGAGCAAATTGGGTAAATATTGAGACAAAGAGTAGTTTAACCCCTAAGTGCTAAGTATCACGAGGTAAACCTATACTAGGAGGTGTCATATACTGCACAGCTAAGCCTGAATTCTAGAGGTATTATACTCAATTACTATATTCCGGGCTTAGAATGATATGTGTTATATGTACCACATTTGGATTTTTTGGATTTTCATGGATCTTCTTGATTGACTAGATATGTACATGAAGTTTGACTTGGTGTGCAAATGCATGTTGCATCAGCAAGTTATTACTTTATGTTATAGACCTAGATAGAAAAGGGAATTCGTGTAAGGGAGTGACGAGTTCCAAAGATCAAGCTGAAGACTTGCAAGAAGAAGGAAGCTAAATATAAGGTGTATCAACACTATTTTGAAAGGATGGATCAATCCTAACTTATTGTTAGTTGGCAACAAGAAGAATTACTAATGCAGACAAGTTGTGGAGCAACATGAAGGAATGAACTTAAGTTCACTTAAAGTAGGTGATATTGCTCAAAAGCTAATGAAGTAGTTGTACCAAGTTCATGGATGTATCATGAATCAGTGCAAAGAACAAGTATTTGAATAAGGGTGATATTCAAGCTCTGACAACTCAGAGAGAATTCCAATGAGAAGTACAAAGTCCATAGGGTAATCCATGCACCTAGGAGGATCCGCAGCTGGTATCCGTAGTTGGTATCCGTAGCTGGTATCCTAGCAGTTTAGCTAATTAGGTCATCTTTGTATGATTTAAAGAGCATAAAACTTGGCCTAAGTTAAGAAAGACATAAAGAAGTATAAGATTTAAGCGAAATGGCTTTCGAGACGCTTCGTGAAATCGGGCCGACCAAAGAGAAAATGTCCGGAAGGTTAAGAGTGAGACAAATAGCGTTGGAAGATTCATTTCGGAGATCCACAATTGTGTGGGTGTACCACAAATTCTTTCATGAGACCTTGTAGAGGTAAAATATAAGCTGGACATAGACCAATATCCTAACTATTGCGTTAATGGGTATTATACATGTAGATTAGAGACCATTAGGAAACCCCAAGGGGGAGAGTACACAATAAACACTGAAGTGTTGTTGTGTAACTTTCCGACTAAAGGTTGGAGAAGAAGTATAAAGTTATGATGAGGTTAAGCCTTATTCTCATAAAGTTATAAGAAGTCATCACTATATAGTATTTCCGAGCATATGTATGGATGAATGATCGAAGTAAACATAACAGCTTAAACCTAGTGGACTAGTTCTTACAGAAACAACTCCTAAGTTGTCCTTAAAGAGGGAATAAAGTACTCCAATACAGGCTAGTTTAGGGTAATAGGAAATCCTGATCGAAATGGATTAAATGTGTTCAAAAATCAATCCTAAATAGGACTATGAAGACATAACCCAAGGGACTATAGTAGAAGGATTTATGTTACAGATTGGAAACGATAGTTGGAAGTTGCCAAGTATGAAGAAAATTCAAGGAAAGAGATCTAGATAAGGGATATTTCAATTATCCTCATTGGTGATCATAATGGAGTTAAGAAATGTTGTGCTCTATACAAGTCAACACCTTGTTCCGAAACGTAAGAGGGTATGAACTTCGGGGACGAAGTTTATTTTAAGGGGGAGAGTCTGTAACACCCCAGCATTAGAGCTTAGAAATCAGCTGAGATAAGGTGTGTGCATTGCATTCATGCATAGAAAATCCGAAGAATTTTCACGCTTTTAAATAAAACTTGTCAAAGAGATTGAAGCTTCTATTAACTTGGTGGAACTGAAGTAGATCATCAAGTTGACTGCAATAAGTTTCAATATGACCTTTGCTAAAACCTTATCTTTGGGTAATATAATTTGATCTAAGGGTAGATCAAATGTAATAAAACTAAGTCACAACACACTACTTAATAAGGAGTACTTGATCTTCTAGAGATCATTACATGGTATTCCATACCACAACTCAAGGATGAATACTTAATATTCTAAAGATGATATCAAGGTATTATCTACAACAAACCCTAAATACCATGGGTATCATGGTAGTTCTTAAACATAAACTCTTATTACAAATAAAGTAGAAATAGAAGTCAATCCAAGGTCATTCATTACATGCCATTGTTGTCATATTAACATATGATATTCCTAAATAGTTAAGGCCTAGTGTCAATTGATCATTGGTATTGAGTGATCAATTCCTGACTTAGAACTTATTGACTCTTAGCTTTGACTTATTACAATAACCTTCCAAAGACCTAAGTAAATTAATAAGGAGAAGGAACTAGCTATGGTGAAGGATGCCATCATCAATGTAATGCGATCCTTAGTGGTGATCAAACCATTTGATGTTGGAGGAGTTAAATCACTCATGATTTAACTAGAAGCAGTACCTAAACCCAAGAGTTAAGCTAGTAATTGAGGAATTATGAGGAAGCTAGTAGTATTTGAGTGTCTAATAATAATTTTGTTAATCCAAGTAGATATAGATAGGAAGTAAGCTTCTTTAACAAGATAAGCCTTATAGAAAGGCTAGTACAAGTTTATTACTTAGATAGATGTTGATCAGACAATTAGAAGCCTAAGCTTAGTATGATTATAGGATGGTGGTCATCATTCTCAAGTCACTTGAGGATAGATTGTTGGGTCCGGAGCATAGAAATCAAAAAAATTCCTACGATGAGAACTACACGCCAAGGTCTATCTACTAGGTACAGAGCAACGGGTGGATATACATCCATAGAGAACTTACCCTCGAAGACAACAAAGCTTTGTTAACAAGATGGAATTCGTGGATGATGTAGTCGTACACTTGCCGATCTCAAGATCATGATGAAGTCCAGCAGGTCTGGCTCCAGCATGTCCATCAGATCCAGCTCCAGCAAGTACAGCACCACCAAGTCCCAGCATAAGATCCATGATCGCACACGTCCGTACATTCGACAACTTCCATCCCTCGCTCCAGCAAAGCAGCGGAAGCAGCAAATCCTTTCCAGATAAAGCCACCAGGAACATGTATCTCGCTAATCCGATACCATGGGGAATAACTAGAGGGGGAGAGAGATCCTTCACGAGGAGGTGTGTGGAAGAAGGAGGAAGAGGGTGGCCTTTTATAGGAGGAGGGGGGTGCCCCTCCTTCATGGCCGGCGCATGGGGGGGTGACTCCTCACCTCCCCCATTCATGTGGTGGTAACCCCTCCACATTAAAATGCCTCTTCACATTCCCCTTTAAAGTCCCTACTTTAAATGCATTAAAATTCTCCAAGTTTAATGCTCTCTCATTTAATAAAACTCTTTTATTAAATTTATTCAGAATTTTGTTAATTACTTTAATTAACAAACATTCATATAACCTTGCAATATTTCAATATCACATGCAGAACCACTTTCTGCAATTTCACCCGAAACAATTTCCGGTTTCTATCGAAACAATTCCTGTGCTTTGCAATTCTTTCGTCTGAAACATATGTGCTCCAAAATGGTGTCCGGTAACTCTTAAGTGTGTCACCCTACGGTTCGCGAATAATGCAGACATGATCGAGACCCCTCTCCGATCAATAATCAGCAGCGGGACCTGGAGATCCGTACTGGCTCCCACATATTCAACGATGACTCTTATGATCGTGTGAACCTTTAACTTCATAACTAAATCCCTTTGTCTCGCGATATATTACATGTACGAGATTCGATCATTGGCATCCAAATACCTAGTTTGATGTCGTTACCGACATGCACTCTTTTCTCGTTCCCGTGATATAACATTCTAGTGATCACATCACTTGCTTGCAAGCTATTTCAATGTGATATCACTGAGAGGGCCTAGAGTATATCTATCCATCATCGGGATGGACAAATCCCACTCTTGATCCATGAGCCTCAACATAACACCTTCGTAGCACTGAACCCACCTTTATAGTCACCCTATTACAGTGTGACATTTGATGTTATCAAGATACTCTTCCGGTTTTAGCAATTACATGATCTCATGGTCTAAGGACTAAGATTACTTCGTATGATGTTATAGCAATATAAACATAATGACTCTGATCATAATGCTATACTTCGGATGAATGTTCATCACATCATTCCACCAATGTTGTGACCTCGTTATTAACAACATCCAATGTCCATGATCAGGAAACCTTGATCATCTTGTTAATCAACAAGCTAGTTTATATGAGAGGCGGTACTAGGAACTTTGTATTTTGTTTATTAAACACACATGTATTAACGTTTCCAATTAATACAATTATAGCATGCAAAATAAACATTTATCATAAACATGGAATAAGATAATAACCACGTTATTATTGCCTCTCGGGCATATTCCCTTCAGTCTCCCACTTGCACTAGAGTCAATAATCTAGTTTGAAAAACTTTGCGTATTGAACACCTATGGCTTTATGGTGTTGCATATACGCGATTGCTAGTGGTTAACATAATCTCCCGATCTGACAGTTTCAAGTCCGTGTGTATTTGCATGTCTTTGCGTCTCTACACATCACTCATTCTCACATGAGATGACATTGTATAAATTTGGTCCTTTGGTGAGACCTTTCGTTCGTTCGGGTTAAAATATGTTTATATTATTGTCATACAATATATCTTCATAGTATTAGCCCACTTTGAACCACACCTAGTTTGATAACAAACTACTTAACATAAATGCCCTCCTTTGCTGCTACTATAGCAGTTATATACTTAGCCTTTTGTTGTAGTATCCATCACAATGTCTCAACTTTGGAACTCATCCAAATCCATCATGGAACATCCTTTCCATTACATTGTGCCACCCATAGTCTAAATTGAGATAAATTTAGTTTGTATCTTGTGACAAAACTAGTATCAATGTAACACTTTACAATGAACTACCTTTAATTATTTGTCACTTATACATGATATATTCTTAGTTCTTCCAAAGCTCATAAGAATATCTTTAATATCGTCCAATGATCATCTTATGAATCATTCTGGTATGTGCTCATAACATTTAGAGCATAGGACATTCTGGATATATACATATCATGGTATAATCGATCAAAATCTTCATGTGATTTTACTCACCAAGTGTTGAAACACTTGAATTTTGATACAATCCTTTCCATGCAGCAAGAACCTTTCTTGTTGTTTCCATATTGAACCCTTTCAATATCTCATATATGTATGTCTGGCACAACCATATTAGCGCCTCAATCTATCAATATAGATATTGATGCCAAATATTCCAGGTTTGCCCAAGTCTTTCATCGAAATCTCATTTTAATGAAATTCTTAACTTGTGTCAATACAAGATACATCATTTCCAATCAACAACATGTCCTCTACATAATGTATTAGAAATATGTCTCAGCGCTCCCACTTAATTTCTTGCAAATGCAAGCATCTTCATCATCTCCGATGAATTTAAACTCTTTTAACAATTTCATCATGGTGAAGATTCCAACTCCGCTATGCTTACTTCAACTATTGAAGTTTGCATGCCCTTTTAGCACCCTTTGAATTAACAAAACCCTTCGGACCGTGTCATGTACACGTCCTAGGTAACCATTCTATTAGAAGAACCTTGTTTTGTTTATTCAACTACCATATACCAAATTATATGTAATGGTTGCTAAATTAATCCGTCAAGACTAAATATCGCTATGAAAGATCAAATCTTGTCATAGTCAACTCCTTGAACATTGCCGTAAACTTCTTTTCGACATGTCGACTATTTCATAGATGTTAAACATCCATGTCTATTTCTTTATAGATCCAAACACGACCGACAGGCTTCACGCCTTTTCAGAGGGTCTTCCAAGTTCAGAAACTTGATTTCTCGTGTATGGATACTATCACGGATTCTTTGACTTCTAGTCATTTTATGGAGTCAGGGCCCATCATCGCTTCTTTGCATGTAGTCGGTTCATCATTGTCAAAACAATAACGACTTGCTTATCAAATCACACTATTTGATTCTTACCGACCCACACGGTTCAATATGAACTCTAATCTCTGAGATTACAACCTTTGTAATCACAGGAGCCATGAGCATTGTGGCCGCCACCAGGACACTTTCCGGCCAAGGCCATTTAGCACATATAGCTAAGGTTCAACAACCTTATCAAAGTTCTATTGTCCTCCCACTTAACTTTTCACGAAAAGTTCCTTCTCAAGAAACTTGACGTTCCAAGTAACAAACTCTTTTGTCCTCGGTGTTATGGAGAAATTCCCAAAAACTTCTTTGGGATAACCTACAAAGACGTGCTTATCCGACTTTGGTTGTAAAAAATTTAAGAAAAGACAATTCGGGTTTTATCCCAAACCATAACTCATATGGTGTCATTTCAATGGATCACGATGGTGCTCTTTTTAGTGTAAAAGCGGTAGTCTCTAAAGCTTTAATCCTTAAAACATAATGGCAATTTTATAAATGACACCTTTGATCCTACCATGTCAAACATGGTTTGATTTCATCTCTCGAATATTCCATACTCCTATGGTTTATCGGGAAACACAAATCATGGAACAATTCCTCAAATCTTAAGTGTTTTGCTAAACATGCAACTCAAATATCTTCCTTTATGATCAAATCATAAACTCTTTTATGTTCTTGTTACAATGATTTTTCACTTCATCTTGAAAGTCTTTGAACAACTTTCAAATGTTTCGTACTTCTTCCTTATTAAGTAAATATATAGATATATTCACTCAAATTTCCGGAGAAAGCATATAAAGCAAAAAAGATCCATCGCATATGGCTACATATAATGGACTATGCACATCAGCATGCACAATTTCCAATAAGCTAGTCATCCGTTCCTCTTTGGCCTATGAACGGAGTTTCAATTATCTCGAGGAAAGTTTCACAAGTGTCAATTGATCAAAATCAGAGACTCCAAAAATCAATCAACATGGAGTTTCTTCATGTTTTCTTTCCAATATAATTTAAAACAGCGATGTCACTTCATAAGTGATCTTTCAATCATTTGTCTTGCGACATTTTAGCAATAGTGTTTATGGATGTGATTTCTCCCACTAGACTTGTAAAAGTTCATCCATCCTTTATGGAATACGGTAATTATTTGAAAAACCATTGTTCTCGTAATACCGGAACAAAATAACAATTATTAAAACAAATCTTGAAGGCTAGGTTTGATGACAACGAAAAACATAATAACACTTTATTTGTTTTTGATGAACATCATCACTTATTCTCTTGCTAGTTACTTAGGCCATTGTAGTTCATGAATTGCGTTGTCCTGTATGACACTTCATACCAACCAATTTGGTATCCAATACCGGTATCCAATACCTTAGAACCACATTGTTTAACAAGCAAGGAATACAGCCATAACATGTATATCTTCTATATACCTAAGTTGGACATCTCTAACTTTTTCTTTTCTACCAAATATTTTATAGATTCTCTTTCAGCAATTCCTTTTCCTTTTAAAAGAATCTATCAACATCAATAGTGGTGTCATTCACATGACACATAGTACAAAGAGTATATAGTCAAATACTAATACCTTAGGACTTGCACTTTGAAGTGGATCACCATCATCAAATATTTGGTATTCTTTCAAAAATCCATTCTTTAGTAATCTATTAGTGTAGTAAACATTTTACTTACATCTTCTATTCATCCTTATCATGACAACTTTCATGATCAAGCTACTATAGCCTATAAGGAAGAATGACGAGTATAATTTTAGTTCCCAAAAACCTTTTTGGGAGATCCGGATGCCTAGCATCTCCATCCTTCACAAATTCTCATACAGTATGAGAACATGTATTTTGCTAAATTATACTCTATCATAATACAACCAAAAACATTGTTTCAGATATCACAATATCTTTAACACATGATGGTTTCTGAAACAATTTTCAGCTCCAATATAATCTTGATATTAAAACAACTTTTGAATATCAATAATCATGGAGGCAAACATGATACTTTAGATACTAACAATGGAATTCTTACTCTTGATTTAATACTACTTATTAAACTTCATGGAGTAAATAGAGTTTGCTGAAAGTTTGCAATAGGACTTATAAACTTTAAATTGACATTCAGAACAATACGATACCAGTTCGTAAAGTAAATATCTAGAATTCTATAGTTCTATTATCTCAATTAAAACTAAAGATAAGGTAGTAAACAGACGCCAATGACTACAACAAATTATGCAAATTCACTTCGATTTAGTTTATGACAAATTGAGTTCGACTAATTCAAATTAGAAATGAACTCCCACTCAAAAACGACATCCCTCGTGCCTTTTTGGTGATTACATGAACCAAATCCACTACACCAAGTCCGATCATCACGTGAGTCGGTGTAGCTTCAAAGGCGAGCATCTATATGGGCATCATATCAACTATATGACTCATGCTTAACCTTTCGGTCCGTGTTCCGAGGCCATGTCTGTACATGCTAGGCTCGCCAAGTAAGAACCTTAGTACTCACGTGTGTAAAACTGTCTTACACCCGTTGTATGAAAGTGTAGAGTCGAGTACACCTGATCATCACGTGATGTCTCGAAACACGGTCCATAGAACGGTGCATACTTAAGGAAGAACACATTTTATCTTGATATCTAAATGAGGGATCATCTTACAATGCTACCAAAAGCGCAAAACTAGCAGTATAAGATGCTAACATCTAATGTGTAAAGTGAGATGATATGGTCCATGCATTTGATCTCTATGATTTGCATCGTGGTATGATCTCTATCATTCCTTTGTGTGTAAGGCCAAGGTCTATGGAACTTACACGTTGAGTGTGTTGTAATAGTATCTATCATACGTCTACTTACAACAATACCATATCAAGACACTAGCCCAGCAACAATCTAAACTAGACGCCTCTAATTTATCAATTGCAAGTTTTACGTGGCTTAGGGCTTTCGGAGATAGAACCGTTCTCACCTACGAACATGAACCACAACAAGGATAACCAAGTTATTAGCAACTCGTTGTAAATCAGATATTGACTATAGTAGGAGAGATAGACACCCGCCAGCCACTTATGCAAAGCAAGTTGCATGTCAGTCGTGGAACAGGTCTCATGTACGATGACATGTAAGGTTGGTCCGGGCCGCTTCATCCCACTATGCCACCAATATCCAAAATACATGAAAGAAGCAATAACATGATCATCATCGCCCACATATAAACATATGTGTACTACCCGTGCAAAGCACCTACGCATAGATCAGGCTCTAATACCACTATTGGGTCCGCAGCATAGAAAACAAAAATTGTCCTATGATGAGAACTACACGCCAAGATCTCTCTACTAGGTACAGAGCAACGGGTGGATATACATCCATAGAGAACTTACCCTCAAAGACAACAAAGCTTTGTTAACGAGATGGAACTCATGGATGATGTAGTCGTACACTTGCCAATCTCAAGATCGTGATGAAGTCCAAAGCAGTCCCGCCTAGCACGCCCATCGAAGTCCAGCACCACCAAGTCCAGCACCGCAAAGCAGCGGCGCATCCGTGATCGCACACACGTCTGGTACCCTGACAACCTCCGTCCCATGCTCTAGCAAAGCAGCGGAAGCAGCAACTCCTTTCCAGATAAAGCCACCAGGAACATGTATCTCGCTAATCCGATACCATGGGGAATAGCTAGAGGGGGAGAGAGATCCTTCACGAGGAGGTGTGTGGAAGAAGGAGGAAGAGGGTGGCCTTTTATAGGAGGAGGGGGGTGCCCCTCCTTCATGGCCGGCACATGGGGGGGTGACTCCTCACGTCCCCCATTCATGTGGTGGTAACCCCTCCACATTAAAATGCCTCTTCACATTCCCCTTTAAAGTCCCTACTTTAAATGCATTAAAATTCTCCAAGTTTAATGCTCTCTCATTTAATAAAACTCTTTTATTAAATTTATTCAGAATTTTGTTAATTACTTTAATTAACAAACATTCACATATAACCCCTTGCAATATTTCAATATCACATGCAGAACCACTTTCTGCAATTTCACCCGAAACAATTTCCGGTTTCTATCAAAACAATTCCTGTGCTTTGCAATTCTTTCGTCTGAAACATATGTGCTCCAAAATGGTGTCCGGTAACTCTTAAGTGTGTCACCCTACGGTTCGCGAATAATGCAGACATGATCGAGACCCCTCTCCGATCAATAATCAGCAGCGGGACCTGGAGATCCGTACTGATTCCCACATATTCAACTATGACTCTTGTGATCATGTGAACCTTTAACTTCATAACTAAATCCCTTTGTCTCGCGATATATTACATGTCCGAGATTTGATCATTGGCATCCAAATACCTAGTTTGATCTCGTTACCGACGTGCACTCTTTGCTCGTTCCCGTGATATAACATTCTAGTGATCACATCACTTGCTTGCAAGCTATTTCAATGTGATATCACCAAGAGGGCCTAGAGTATATCTATCCGTCATCGGGATGGACAAATCCCACTCTTGATCCATGAGCCTCAACATAACACCTTCGTAGCACTGAGCCCACCTTTATAGTCACCCTGTTACGGTGTGACGTTTGATGTTATCAAGATACTCTTTTAGTGTTAGCAATTAACATGATCTCATGGTCTAAGGACTAAGATTACTTCGTATGATGTTATAGCAATATAAACATAATGACTCTGATCGTAATGCTATACTTCGGATGAATGTTCATCACATCATTCCACCAATGTTGTGACCTCGTTATTAACAACAGCCAATGTCCATGATGCAAGGTAAATATGAAGGAGTTTATGGAATGAAGTTAGTACTAACTACTTTGATGGACTAGTAAGGGTAGTTTATAAATGGAAGTTGTATATATGTATACTAGGAGAAGAATGAAGGAGTAATATTGAAGTGGCATGACCATGTCATCATATGTTGATGGATATGGTGGAGTCAGATGATTGACTTATTCAGGAAGATGTGATCTTTATGATTAAGATAAGAGAGATTCATAGAGTATATTTAGGAAAGGAATTCCTTATCTAAAGATAACCTTAGTGAGGTATTAAGGTAATGATTCTTTATAAGCCTTAACCAAGATCATATCAAACCATGATAGAACCATGTCTACCTCTTTGTTTAAAACCCTAGAGTAAAGAAGGTAGTTAAACCAATTCCTATTTTTAGGCAACCAATGGATAGTATATCTTAGCCAAATGAAATGTCTAAGAGATAAGTAGAATACCAGTTGAGAGTGTATTGGTGGAAGCCGTGTCCACCTGAATGTCTTAAACCCTAATAGAAACCTAAAATGATAGAACTATCAAGATCACATTAGGAAAGTGATCTTTGTAGATCACTCTAAGTTGAGATATTACCATGGACACCAAACATGATGGCAATATGTAATAGCCTTAATATTCATCCATGTCTCTAATTGAAAATGAGTTATTAAATCCTCTCAAAAACCATATACCTATATTTGAATAAACCTTGGCATTTCTCCACCAATGATTATTATTGATTCATTATTACCTAACCAAAAGTGTTCTATGGTAATACTAAACTCTACAAAACAAGTAGAATTGGATTTGGCAAATCACCAAATATGGAGGACCATGAAACTTATATCATCCCATTAAAAACCACAAGGTTTAATACCTTATAATGAATATTTATAATGCCTTCAGGAAGTTAAGCATTAATAAGATTCTATATATATCCTTCACCATTTAAATCTTTACCATTATAATTATTAAGTGAAAACAAAATCATCTTTGTGAAATCTTATTATAAGAAACAAATTCCTAAAACCCTAATCTTTATTAATACTTGCTAATGAAAAGTACTTTTCATATAATTATGAATATATTTTAATGCACAATAAGAAATCAGGAGAAGAGAGTCATACTTGCTTTATACAATACTATTCTTGACTTATAAGTTCTCTGGATATTGAAATCCCTGAAGAAATTCAAATTTAAGAAGGTTTTGTAAAAAACAGAAAGCAGAAAACCGAAATAGAAAAAAAGGATAGCTACTGCGCAGTAGCTCGGCCCACGGCCCAGGTCGTCTCAGCTCTAACGGTCGCTCACGTGCAACCCCAGGAACAATCTGCTCGCTCGACCAAAGCCCACTGTCGGCCCAGCCCAATGTACCCCTTTTTCAATCCTATCCATCATCTTCCTCCTCCTGTGAAGCAGCTCGCTGGAGGGAACATCGACAATTCGATGTCGCCTCGTCGCCGTGATGTCACCGTCGACACTCCTACGAGGATAAGAATGCCACGACAAAGTCATCTTCCATAGAATCGAATACATCCCTCCATATCGCCCCTGGTGCCAGAAATTGGTGGCGCCGCCGTGCGCTGGTGTTCAGCCGTCGTGTTCCGGTGTGCTGACGTCATGGTTAAGTCCAGTGACATCACCCCATTCCCGATCGGCAAAAAGGTTGACGGTCGATTGCCTCGGTGGCATCGATGTAGTCTCGAATTCAGTCGGTGAAGGTGGCTAGGTTAGGTCCGAGTGTAAAAAGTACTCCTCTGTTTAAAATTCAATAAGAAATGAATAAACAATATAAATTAAAATATAAATAAATTTCAGGAATTTAGGAAATGATTAAATCTTAGAAATTGAATATCTTTTGTTTTATAATTCAGAAAAATGTATATAATATATCAAAATGCTTAGGAAAATAAAATACATAATTTAACTTTATTAACAAACATTATTGTGTTAACTATTTAAATAATTATTATTTAATAAAGATTTTATAAGTAATAATACTTTGAAAATTCATATTTTAATATTGGTAAATGAGAAAAATATAAATAATATACCAAAATTCTTAGAAAAACAAAATCTACATTTACAAAATTGTTTCGTAGATTTTTGTTATCACTTAAATAAATATTATTATTTATTCAGTATTTATAAAGTGATAAAACTTATAAAAATCATAGTTTAATATTTAAAAATCACAAAAATACATATAATATATCAAAATGATCACAAAAAATAAATTCTACACATTAAAAATATCCAATTTCTTAATTGAAGTCAAATAAAATCTAAAGGTCTAATAAATCTTATTTTAACTCTTTTCTTTTATTTTAATTCATTAAAAATATATAAATATTTACTATTGCCTTTAGAATTATTTGTTTAAAGTTTAAAAATGTAATAACAAGTTCAATTGATGTTTAAGTAAAGTAAAAATAGGTCTAACCATTTTAAGTTGTACTTACTAAACTACCATTTAAAATTAAGTAAGTTTTACTCTCCAAAAATATTTTATCAATTATAAAATCATCAAGATTTGAGCACTAATTCTTTTACCAGTTTAAGAATCCACCTAAAGAATTAAACTAAGTTTTTCAGTAATTTTAGCAATACCCTATCTATGCCTATAAAATATAAGCATTAATAAGAAAGTAATTCTACTCACTTATAACTTTAATAAAACACCACCTCATTCAAGTAATAATACTTAAATTCTAACTTTGTGGAATGTTAAGAAGTCAACCATCTACAATGTGGTGCCTTATTAAAAACATGTAAATCTCCACCACTTGTGTTGTAATTGTTTACTGTGGTAATGTTTTTCCCTTTGATCATCTTAATTAATAAGAAATCTTAAAAGTGTAAGTTCATGATTGAAATGCTTTTACTTAAGAGGTAACCTTTTCATTAAAAATAATCCTTGAACACTTATTTAGAAGCTCTAAATGATTAATAATCTGGCTTAAGAAATCTTTTAGTTACCATGCCCATTTAAGTGCTTTAACTGATGTATACTACTTATTGTATTTACATATTGTTTCACAAACTCTCATAAGCCGTAACAAGAAGCACATGTGTGAAGCTGGTATAAAAGTGCAACACATTCCAAAGAACTCATCACAAACTCCAAACCCTAGATCAGATACGACTATTCCAGGGTTTCGCGTTTATCAAATTGCATTACATTAGTTATGCATCGTTAAATCTTGCTTCTTTAAACATGAGTCCTTATCGGACCAATGATGTTGTTTACGGAATTTGGATCTTCTATTATCTCGAAGACCGTGAATGCATAATCTTGCAGTCACAAAAGGCAAGTTCACAACTTGCTCATGTCCTTTGATTATTTTCTATCAAATGCTTGTAACTCAAATGTTGTTATCAACTGCATTTCAAAAAGGACAGAAAATACTATTTTCATAATAATATGATTACGGATTATTTACCAAGTGGTAATAATCTATTGATACAGTTCTAATGGTAAAGGAACATAATACCTAGGACTTAACAACCAATGTCGCGAGTGATTCTAGTGCCGTATATTACGCGTCAACCATGAGATTTGGAATGGGATGGAGAAGTCAGGTGTATCTTCTTCCTTTCGCATGGACGGATGACCTTATCGTGAGGCTGTTGATTTCTCGTGGAGAATCCAGCACATGGGTTGGACCCCTTAGTTCCCCCGCGATATTGGTGTCTAGATTATCTATGCATAGTTGTCTTGGGTCAGAGTTCACCATAGCTGATGGTGACCGCCAGACTGAGCTGCTTACAGACTCTTCGAGAGGCTACCCAAAGAGTAATCGTGGTAGTCTGTCTTCGGGGATCATGTCTTCATGCGGGGTCATGAAGGGGGTAGTGATTGGCTTGGATCTTAGGTTGGGCCTCAAACCATGGAAGTTTGAACGGGGACATACTCCCGGCCGTGCAACAATGCTTAAGATCTCTTGTGGGAAAAGTGACGCACCTCTACAGAGTGTAAGAATTGTGACATGTTACTCCCTGTTCCGGGAAGGATCTATGAACGCGGCAGGAAAGGAACCCCACGAAGGTTCTGGTCAACCTATGAAGGCTGTCGGACATAGTTCTCAGAATAAAAGCAACCTTTGAAGAAATGTTTACGAAAACCTGCATTGCTTACGACCGTTGGTCTGTGGCTGTAGAGATAGTGCATCATACACTCATTTTTAGTGAACTTGCTGAGTACGCTCGTACTCAACCGTACCTTCTTAACCCTTGCTAGGTTTTAAGCCGTCGAAGACGATGTCAACATAAATTTCTGCTCAAGAAACCATCATCGGCAGCTCAAGTTCTTCAATAAAGTGTATGAAGTCAAAATATACATCAACCGAAGTGAAGACAGAGTTCTTAAGTATATAGGGGTAGATTCTCTAGCCATAAAACCTACTTTGGTAGAGCATTGCAATAGCAGCAATTGCATGTCCATTAGTTCAGATACTAGTCTTAGTCTCTAGATAGTTCTGAGTTATTATTCTGATTCTTCTTTGTAAGAAGTTTCTTTCTCTCTCTTTAACCTAGAGTGTTCTCTGGATCTTTTGTAAAGAGTCGAGTTGTAATCTATAGTCATGTCTTGGACCTGTTGTGTTTCTGTTGTACCACTCTGAGGGATGTAATACTAGTGAACATTGTTTCATTGGTGTTATGTCAACCACTATAGTGTAATACATCATGCAGTGGTATGCTGGGTCACCGCATAAAATACAAACAAAAATAAAACTAATAACAAGGTCTATACTCTATAGTGACCTCAACAGGATAGCGAATTGCTTCCCCGACAAGGGCGCTAGAAAATGGTTGATACCTTTGATTCGGATTCACAGATGTAGTATAGTAGCTTTTTCCCTAGTAGACCTAGGTTTAATCGAAACTTGGGAAACAATGCTAAAGGAATTAAACATGGGCACATGTACAAGACTTTGTTCTTTCATTTTACCTTTGTTTATCAGACCTTTCTAGTTTACTTTATATTGTGGTTGTTTTAATGGATGGAGATAGGCTAGGGTTGAAGATTCACCTGTAGCTGCACATCATATGGGATAAAGATAATAATAAGCATAGTCATGTGTAATGTTTAATAGAGATAAAATTTGTGGGCAGCACATCCTAATATACTAAAGCCCCTGCGAGCCATAGGCATAGAAATAGCCTTTTGATACAACTGTTTGCACCATGAAGTATCGGGCTACAAACAATTATTAAGTGAAAACACAGATCAAAGCCTTAAGAAGTGATGTTGTTGTTGTTTCCCAATGGATCGCTAGGCGAAGACCGTACTCCCCTTGATGGTAGTGGGTTTCCTATGAGATGCTGCTAACCAAGTATCTCACCTCAAGCCTTTATCGATCTCGGGGGTCTTGGGTACCTACAAGTCCAAAGATGGAGACAAGAGACAAAGAAACAAAAATAAAAATCTCTTATTCAAACAATACACAATGTTCCCATAAATCAGATGCACATAATCACTGCGAGGTTTCACCCCAACCCGCAGCCAGTGAGAACTACTCAGTCATAACAATAAGATCAAGGATAGAAAACATTGTGCAAAATACTTAGATTGAAATCAAATATTCTTACAATGGTCGCTGAATCACAAGGAGAACTAAAGTACAAAGTAATGGCAATGTAGATGGAGAGGATGGATGGTGCAGAGGATGAACTATGGTGGTGGATCTCCTTTGGTGGTTTTGTGATGCATGCTTAGAATGGCGGCCCTCTGCGCGGTGGTTGGGACCTCGAAATATATAGGTGCCTTCATGAAAGTTGTAGGTTTTGACAAGACGAAGTCGTTGCCACCTGGTATGGGCGGGCCTTGCCCGTACCAGTGGTTGTTGTGGCCTTATCGCTTGGAATTGGCTCCAGGTGTGCTTGGTCGTGTATACTTCCTCAAAATCTTCATTTATGGCTCTAGATTCCTCCTTAAAAAGCGTGATTTTTTATACAACACATCTCATAGCCATGAATATACAACACCAGAAATTCATAGGTGTTAAAATGTTCAAGTTTCAAACTAGATTATTGACTCTAGTGCAAGTGGGAGACTCAAGGAAATATGCCCGAGAGGCAATAATAAAGTGGTTATTATCTTATTCCATGTTTATGATAAATGTTTATTTCTCATGCTATAATTGTGTTAATTGGAAACGTTCATACATGTGTGTTTAATAAAATAAATAAAGAATTCCTAGTTAAGCCCTCTCATATAAACTAGCTCGTTGATTAACAAGATGACCAAGGTTTCCTAATCATGGACATCAGATGTTGTTAATAACAAGGTCACAACATTGGTGGAATGATGTGATGAACATTCACCCAAAGTATAGTAATACGATCAAATTCATTATCTTTACATTTCTTTAACATCATGCAAAGTAACCTTAGTTCGTAGACCATGAGATCATGTCAATCACTAACACCGAAAGAGTAACTTGATAACATCAAACATCACACCGTAACAGGGTGAGTTCAGATACTCCGAAAGTGTTATGTAGAGGACCATGGATCAAGAGTGGGAATTTTCCATCCCGATGATGGAGAGATATACTCAGGGCCCACTCGGTGATATCACATTGACATAGCTTGCAAGCAAGTGATAAGATCACAAAGAATGTTATATCACGGGAACGAGAAAAGAGTACTTGTAGGTAATGAGATTAAACAAGGTATGGGATACTGACGAACGAATCTTGGACATGTAATATATCGCAAGACAAAGGGGTTTTGTAACGATGTCAAAAGATCTCACGATCACTAGAGTCATCGTTGAATATGTGGGAGTCATTACGGATCTCCAGGTCCCGCTACTAATTATTGATCGGAGAGGGGTCTCGATCATGTCTGCATTATTCGCGAACCATAGGGTGACACACTTAAGGTATACCGACACCAAATGGATCAGATATAATACCAGAGAAAGGATTTAAAAGCGCTGGAATTATTTCGATGGACATCAGAATTATTTCAGGTGAAATTGCTGAAAATGGTTTCAGATGTGATATCGAAGTATTGTAACGGGTTGTATGCAGATGTTTGTTAATTAAAGTAATGAAAAAAATTCTAAATAAAATAGTTTATTAAATGAGAAATGACATAAATTTTGGTGGAAAATTAATGCATGTGAGTGGACATGTGAGTGGAGATGAATTTGTGTGAGTGGAGCATCCACCCACATTAATGAGGGAGAGGTGGGGGCACCTCCTTTGGCCAATGGCCATGGGAGGGGGACACCCCCTCCCCCTATAAAAGGAGCTCTCCTCTCACTCTCACACATCCTCATGAAGGATCTCTATCCCCCTCTGATGTCTACGCACTTCTATTCTTGTAGATAGTTGTTGGGCCTCCAAGTGCAGAGGTTTGTAGAACAGTAGCAAGTTTTCCCTTAAGTGGATCACCCAAGGTTTATCGAACTTAGGGAGGAAGTGGTCAAAGGTATCCCCTCTCAAGCAACCCTGCAATCAAGATACAAGAAGTCTCTTGTGTCCCCAACACACCCAATACACTTGTCAGGTGTATAGGTGCACTAGTTCGGCGAAGAGATAGTGAAATACAAGTGGTATGGATAATTATAAGCGGTAATGGTGCCAGAAAATAGCTTGCTGGCGTGTGGTTGACGTGGGAAAAGACTAAAGGCAAACTGAAATAAAGATGAAAGCTAGCAAACATGTAACAGATTTAGTTGCAAACGGTGTTTCAATGCTTAGAAACAAGGCCTAGGGATCATACTTTCACTAGTGAACACTCTCATACAAATATCTTCTCTTCATGATACTACTCTTAACTACTCTCCGGTTGAACACTCTAACTGATGGTAGGGCTATAACAGCACACCTCAAAGTTCATCTTTCCTATATAGAAAACCCCACACGGTCACCTTGAGTACTAGATGGTTCCAACAAACACCACAATTTCATAAAGACATCCAACTCTAAATATAACTCATAACAAGTATTTGTAATCTCTAGCCTAAGTGCCACCATGGTGTGCACACTGTCAACTCATAGTTTTAAAAACCGGACCGGTTCGGTGGTTTAACCGGAAAGAACCTGTACCGATGACCTTACCGGTTTTTTAAGAAGCACCGGTCCAAATAGAAAAGAACTAGGAAAAATGACGAAGTTGCAAGAGGAATCGAACTCAAGACCTTATCCTAGATAGAAATAGCACCACATAAGGCCCAATACCACCTGGACACACCATGTTTTGTGATTACATATTGAAATATATGCTTAATATACATTTTATTGTCATTTTGTTCTGATTTTTGCTTAAATTTTAATTAAAAGGAATGGTTTTTTGGCGTCATCGAACCGAATGAACCACTGGTCCGACCAGTAAAAACCTGAACCGATATCCTCACCGGTTAGATCACCGGTCCGGTTTTTTAAACTATGTGTCAAATTCACACACATGGGGAGAGCAGAGATCTATTAAAGCACTTGAGTAGTAAGGTAGATCTATAGATTACAAGCTCATGATCTCAATAAGATCATGCATAGAGAGAGATGAACACATAGCTACCGGTAGAACCCTTAGCCTCGAGAGAGACTACTCCCTCCTCGTCATGGGAATCAGCAATGGCGATGGAGATGGTGGTGGAGATCGATGGAGATGGCTCCGGGGGCACTTCCTCGTCCCGCCAGGGTGCCGGAACAGAGACTTTCTGTCCCCCGAATCTCCCCTTCGGTGGCAGCGGCGCTGCGGAACTTTTCGTGGATTTCTGATTGACAATTTAGGGTTTTCGCATCGGGAGGAATATATAAGCGAAGGAGGCAAGGTCGGTGGCTGGCCAAGGGGCCCACACCATGCCCTGGCGCGACCTGGGCTGGCCCGCGCCAAGGGGGGTGTGGCCACCCTGTGGCCCCTCTCCGACTCTCCTTCTGGCTCCGTGAGTCTTCCGGAAAAATAGTAACTTTGGCTTTTGTCCTGTCCAATTCCGAGAATATTCATTTTCTGACTTCCTGGAACCAAAAACAGCAGAAAATAGGCAACTGGCACTGTGGCTCTTGTCAATAGGTTAGTCCAAGAAATCATATGAAAAGTACTCCAAAGTGTGGACAAAACATAAGAAAGTAGATAAAACCAAGCATAGAACATCAAAAATTATAGATACGTTAGCAACGTATCACCCTCTAGTAAATTCCACATAGCTTCAGATTAGCAAAGTACATGTTCTTTGTGGTTTATCTGGAAGGATATGCTGCTTCTGCTACTTTGTTGGAGCAAGGAATCGGAGGTTGTTGGGGCGTTGGACGCGTGTGTGATCACGGATGCGCTACTGGTTTGCGGCGCTGGACTTCAACTTGATCTTGAGATCGACAAGTGTACGACTACATCATCCACGAAATCAGATTTCATTAACAAAGCTTTTTCAGTCTTCGAGGGTAAGACCTCTATGGATGTATATCCACCCGTTGCTCATATCTAGATAGATATATCTTGGTGCTTAGTTGTTCATATTATAGAATTTTTTTGTTTTCTATGCTGCGAACCCAATATCAAGAACCCCGAGGACAAATCTGGAAAGGGGAAATGATGCCCCCAGATGAGATGGTCGAGGAGCACGACTGTCTCCCCGCCTTGAAGATCAGGGTAGGTAGCCCCGGGCGTGGATCTCAGACCATGGCCCATCGGAATCCATCTGTCACAAACAAGGTCATTGAGTTGGCCAGAGGTGGTGGTACACATCAGCCACTTCTCGGACCTCTTTTCCTAAGAATTTGTAGAAGACGAGGCCATTGGGAGAGACGAATATATCGTGGAATGAATCAATTCTAGGGGTTTAGATTCTACAAATAAGGAAGAGAAAAGAGCTCTGGGAGAATCAGGGGACCTGGCCATGGCTGAGCTCTGAGAAGGTGAAGGGAAAATTACCCTCGCTTTGGAAGGATGGGAGGATTTTAAGGTGGGTGTCATGGAGAAGGAGATGCCACATGTTCACAATGGATCACTAGTTGTCCTCATGGGAAGGAATCTCATTATTATCACCACCTTCAATTACTCCGGATGTAATAGATTCCCACGTGGTGCAGAAGCTCTAAGAAGCAGCAATTATAGAGAAGACTTCTTTGATCCGTTCAGATTCAGGTCCTCACGGTCACGGAAAAGATACTATCAGCAGACCTCCTAAGGTCATAGGAGAAGTCAAAGCAACTATCAGCATCCTAGATTACGTCAGCCTGGACTAGGCATAAATCCCGCTACGACCTTACCGCGTCACATCGGTACACAGATATCGTTTCAACATTGTAAGAGCTAGATTTACGGATATCTTCTCGACCTCTCGGTTTGGTACTCCATGTCATGAAGGGATCTCTCCCCAAACCTCCTCTAGTCACCAAGGTATCAACATCCCTACATAGGGATTGTTCTTCCCCTTTGTTATTATATTTTTTGCAGGACCTCATCGTAAGCCCATTACCCTGGGACATCTGAGATGGGAATGCTCACTAGATCTGTTCTGAGGACGAGCGTGCAGAAAGGTCTACGTGATCAAGACGTCTTCACATGCAGGAGACCTTATCTCAATACCTCAATCACTCGCTAAACACCTAGCACCTCAAGACCAAGATGAAGTCATCGAGCTCACTAGTTGGGAGTTAAACACGAGCTAAAGCAACTTGCTGGAGGAAAAGGCCTTCTTATTAAAGGTACTGATATGGGGCTTGTTGGTGATGGGTGGATATAGGCATGTACCTCACATGAGCCTTAATCCACGATTCCTGCCCACGTCTATCTCTACGGTCAAAGACCTAAAGGCCTGCATCTAGAAGCTCTCAACCGACCTGGCCTATGGGGCTCCAAGATGGCTCTCTGAAGATCTTGAAGACTAGACTCTCATACAAGGGAGGTCGAAGATCAACATGACGTGCAAGAAAAGATGAAGAGATGACATGACTAAGGAAAACTCTGACACCATTGATGCTTATGGGGACACGCCATATCTCCCAAGTCTTAGTCATTAGCCTTAGTCATAAACCCTAGATTCATGTCTGGTTGGGTAATATTATAAACCTGCCGAGATCATCTTGTAGCCACTTTGTATGATCTCTCGATCACCTTATGAATAAGGTCTGAGGGAATCCTCCCTATTATACACATATTGTAATCTTTGTCTTTAGAGATCCAAACCTACTGACCCGAGCCGATTGCTGAACAAATAAACTCTTTTTCATTCCTCAGAAGTGAGAATCCGAAGGGATCGTGAAAACTATCCTTCATCAGCAATCTCCACAGAGGTGACATCATTTTTGACAAAACAATTTTCCGTTTGCTGCATTGAATTCCAATGCCGGTGCTAGACTTAGATTTCAAATTTTGCTTCTACCACCAGATTTAATTCCATCTAGCCACATCAATCAAGGAGGAGAAACTGTTACTATTGATTCAATTGCGGCTGACAGTTCTATAAATGCTACTACTAATTCTATTTAGGAGCATACCGATTTTCTTTGAAACATGCCAAAATTCTGGACATTTTATGTGTCCAACCGGTTCACAATAGTGTGACACAGGAACTTTGAGTGTCAAAATGAATATGGTGTTCAAGTTGTACAAGACCTTCATCTTGAGTGTCTCGAGTGAAGTTGTCAAGATCCTCACCAAAGTACTTGTACTCTCCGATTGGGATTGAGAGAGTTCTTTGTTCGATAATGATCCCCTACTTGTGGATTGTATTCTTCGCGTGGAGTGAGAAAATGGAATGCATCGTGTTTTGTTTTGTGTGTGTTCGTCGTGTTCTTCACATGGAGTGATTTCGTCTTTGCCTTCTCTCCCTTTTCTCTCGCGAATCTCTTGACTTCCCACGAGAAACCATGAAAGATCGAGTCATCCTCGTGGTTAACCCACAACATGTGCTTCAACAGAATGCCCTAGATGTGGTTGCTAGTGAGGGAAACTTTTCTCGAGATGTCGTGGCGCAGTTCTAGATTAGTGATTAGGAAGATGATGGTCCAAATGAGGAGGTTAACTAAAGCCCATGATTCCCCCGGAAAAAAAACTAAAGCCCATGATTAGATTGAAGTATTGGTGCTAAGAGGATTGTGGGCGATGTTGTGCCTTTGAGGTTGCTGCTTATCTTTTGCTACTCGCTAGTTCTGCCAATGAAATATAACAAAACTAAAAAACTCCATCTACTCACTGATATCTCTTTTAACAGTAAAACTATAAAATTGCATATTTGTTTTAGCAATGCATATTTATTTTAACTCCTAATTATCAGAAGTCTACTCCCTCCGATCCATATTACTTGTCGCATAAATAGATGTATCTTGACATGTTTTAGTGTTAGAAACATCTAACTCAATGACAATTAATATGAATCAGAGTGAGTATTACAATTGGATACTTATTTGAACTCCTATTCTTTATTATTTTACCATTGAATAGTTAGTTATTACACTGAAATATAACAATAACTATTATTATCAGACATATAACACATGCAAAAATCCGTAACAAATAAAAAGCACCTACATTCTTTGTGCACAAGCATAGAACGGTACACAATTTTGTTCTTTCGAAAGTAACAAATTTCTTGGGCGCAATATTGTGGAGGCATCAAAGTTATGCCAAATAAGAAACAATGAATCAGGTGCATAGTCGTCGTTAGGGTACTACAAATCGATCAAAAAACTAGAAATGGCGCCTCAATCTAAGAAAAATAAAATTACCAAATCGGAAACCCTTCTAACCCTGACCATAGGCTGCAATTTGAAGGGAAAGATGAGCTCTTTACAACTCATTGGACGTCTCGTTGTCATTTTAGTTAGGCATGTCAACACCGACGTAGGAGCAACATCACCGTCGAGCAAGAGAGGAGTAAAAGAATGAGACACAGGTTAGAGCATCTCCACTCCCCCCCCCCCCGATGCCCCCTAGGCCCATTTTCGGCTCCATTTGGAGAAAACGCCCCCAGGAGCCCGAAATTCGCCAGATTGGGCCCAAAGTCCATCCGACAAACTCATGCCGAACTCAACGCCCCGGGGTTTGCCTGGGGCACCGGATGGAGCGAAAAGCCGAGCAGGCCCAGGTTGTCGGCAAGAGAAGCTGACTTTCCCCCCTTTTCTTCCCTTTCCCTCATCCCCCCCAACCCGACGGCGAGCTCCTGCCAACTCCCGCTACCTCTCCACTTCCCTCCATTTCCCCCAACTCCCTCCTCCCCCTAGACCTGCGTTGCCATGCCACCGAAGAAATTCAACGGCCCAAGACCCCACTCGACGCCGTCGTCAAGCTGAAGAAGCCGAGAAAGCTAACGAAACCCAAGAAAAAGCCCAAGGCATGAGCAACTCAGAATGGGTGAAAGCTTGTGAACCGGAGGAAGATGGAAAACGAGGGTCGCCGGGAGAGGGAGAAGAAATTCAAGGCGAAGCAGGAGGCCTTGGCGCATGCGAAGGAGGAATCTCAGGCACTGGCGTTGGTGTACCACAGTGGCATGTATCTTCCGCATCACATCGGCCAATTCTTCCCCGGCGCACTACACGACGTCTCCGCAGACCATGTTCTAGGACGCAGGCGCCCACGCCATGCCGCGCACAAGGTTCTCACATCCGGAGTATGATGGCGACCAGCTAGGCGGCTTCGACCCCAACACTGCCTTTCCCGGGATGTCATCAATGCTTCGATGTGGGTCTGTCCGCCAGTTCGGAGCCAGTTCCGTCGATGCCGACAGCCTGTTCGACGGAATGCCGAGCAACTTTGTCATACACGACATGGTAGCGTCCGGTTCGACCGCCGCCGCTTCGGCACCAGGGTACTTCACCCAGGAGGAAGCTCGCACAACCGCCGAGAGCGGCATCGACACACAAGATTTCGACACCAACGAAGACAAAGATGAGGAGGAAGTGGAAGATGACGAGGAAGAGGAAGAAGAGGTTGATGCCAACCTAGAGGTTTCAGCGAGCTACAAGGGGAGGAAGAAGAAGAAGAAGAAGAAGAAGAAGGGTTCATCGGCGACACCAGGTGAACCCCTCATTAAGTGGGCAGCGAAAGAGGACGAGTGCCTCGTCGAAGCATGGAAGACCGACTCCATCAACCCGATCACCGACGAAAACAAAAACTCCGACACCTATTGGAAGAGGATCAAGTTTGCGTTTGATGAATGTAAAACGCAAACTTATTGATCCTCAATTCAATAAGATTCACATGGAGCGCGGCGATAAGGCCATGGCCACCCATTGGGGACTCATTCAACAAGCCTACAGCAAATGGCATGGGATACAAGAGGAGATCAAGAATCACCAGGAGAGCAGCGCCAACTTCGAACACAAGTTCCTCCACATCTACATGAAAATCTCGAGGTGCCCAAAGTGGAGGTATGTGTGCACGTCTCTCGCAAAAGGAAAGAACACCGTATACAAGTTAGATGATCCGACGGCGCCAGTGTCCAAAGGTCGGCCTGAGCTTGGCCAGAAGAAGGCCAAGGAGCTCAAGGCCAAGGGACCGCCTGGCAAAAAGCTCCAAGCTTCGATCGATAAGTGCATGGCTGACTCCAAGAACCACGCTACGCAGCGGGACAAGAAGTTTGACGAGAGGTGATGTTGCAGAACCAAGGCGTAAAGATCGACCTCCGCAAGACCAACGTCATGGTGAAGAAGAGAAACACTGATTTGATGTTCTTGATGGGGGCGAACACGGTGATGATGGACGACTAGATCAAGGCGTGGTACATGGCCGAGCGCAACACCATCCTGAGCGGCCTATAGGTGTCGTCCACCGTGGCGCCAATGCCGACACCGAGCTCTGCCCCAACCTCCTCTACTGCATCCCAGCCGAGCTCCACACCTGAGACATCCCTGAGTCCTGCCTCCGCTGTCGAGGAGCCTACCGTCTGATCCCCCGCTTCTATATGTATTTTGATCGCCAAACTATGTTTTGTGCCGCCGGATTGTGTCTGTTTTGTGTGGCCGAACTCTTGGACTTGATCATGTTTTACTAGTGGAAAGAACAAATTCAAAAAAGTCTTCGTTTTCTAATGTTTGGGGCCCGGTCCTTGGGGGTGTCTAGGAGTTCGCGGCCCTCCAGGACAAACGTTCGCCCAATCCGGCAAAAAAAGGCCAGATTTCAGGCTGCGTCTTCCAACGAGTGGAGATGCTCTTAGAGAACATGAAGGTACTACCCTAAGGCTGGTCATAGTGTAAAATATAAGCTTAAGGACTTTTTTTCCAAAAGTCAAACTATGTAAATTTTTACTAAGTTTTCAGAAAAAATATACTCCCTCTGATTCATAATACTTGTCGTAAAACTAGATGTATCTACTACTAAAACATGTCTAGATACATTCATTTGAGGGGACAAGTAATATGGATTAGAGGGAGTATTAATATTTATAATTTGAAATCTATATAATATCATGAAACATATTTTCACATGATACCCACATAATATCATAGTTTTTGATAGTTTTTTAAAAGTTTGGTCGAACTTTCCGTAACTTCACTTTTCAAAAAATATATAAGCCCGAGGGCATCTTCACCGGGCCGACTCAACCCGGCCGAGCGCGTCCGAACTCGTCTGCGCGGACGCGCGGGGCGTGCGTGGCGCTCCAGTGGCACGACCCAACCGGACAAACGTGCACGAACCGACCAATCTGTGCACCAAATGTGGAAACGGTTGCGTTTGCCCGGACGCCCACGGACGGAAGGCGTGTCCTGCCCGTTGGAGCATCTGGCCCACCCGTCAGCCACCGCGACATTGATTCAGACCCGCGCAACGGCACCGATTTAGAGTCGCTGGCAGAAGGCTAACCGGCGGCAGTCTGTGCCATCAATGGCGATAAGACGACACACCATCGACACGCCTCCATCGCTGTTGAGGCGCGCCGACGCTGGCCTCGATCGACACTTCAATGCCGTCTCTTCAGCCTCCACGCCGGCATCCGATGTCGGGCCTTTTTAACTGGCCGCCCGCAGCCATATTCTCCCACACCACACCATTCTCTCCCACATGGCCGGCAGCGAAGGATCGAGGGAGGGCGTGCCGGCCATGGACGTCGAGGGAGGCGCGAAGGACGCGGCCAAATCAGCGCACCACCACGCTCTCCCTCAACATCGTCGTCACCCGACGAGGTCGACTCAGGCATCCAGTTCACCGTGGCCATCCACTTTGGCATGCCGAGTGATAGGCTACTCTTGCCCCGCAGATTCGTGACCCTGGTCGGCGACGCACCGCCCCCGCTTGTCATCCCGTGGGCAAACGGTTTCAGGACCACCAGGTACCCAGTCGATCTGCAGTTCGACCACCTCAGTCAGTTGTACCTCGGTCAGATACACCATTCGTCATTGAGAGACATGATGATCGCCCGCTGCGTCTGCACCTCCTCTTCAGCTCGGTCGAAGCGGGCTCGCAGGGAAGCGTCGTCAGGATTGGCTCGCACCGCTTCCCGGAGGTCGCCACGCACCAATCCGAGTTGGTCCCATCGCCGGTACTCCGGCAGGAAGACACGTTTCGCCACCTCCATCATGAAAGGCTCAGCGGTGGTCACATGACGGTTGTAGAAAGGGCAACGCAGCCCGGGACGCAGCATGTAAATCTACGGGAGCCCCGAAATCGGAGACTCCGGCGGGTTCGGCCACCACGAGTGGTCGGCGCTCGGGCACCTCTTCTCTGCCGGAGGCGGGGTTGCCACGGAGCTCGTCGGGACGACAGCGGCGGCCAGGCATGGCGGTTTTTGTGCTTGGGGTGGCGCGGTCTGGTCGAAGATATCTCGACATCCTCCTGTTTTTACAGAGGCGCCTGGACGCGGCGAGAAACACCTAGAACTTGCGAGAAGCGGCGAGAAAGAAAGGTGGGAGACGGCGTGGTGGCGGGAAGACACTGGAAATACGCCAGTGTTGGTGATGGCCAAGCGCGGACAAATAGGTCGCACCGGCAGTCGGCGGACAGGCCGGACCCCGACCCAAAAGCAACCGCAGATCGATCCAAACGGACAGAACTGGACCGCTTGGGTCAGCCAGATGGAGATGCCCTGAAGATTTGAAATTGTAGGTAGTACTAGTACCATGAATATGATACCAATGTATTATGCGGGTAGTATTATATTTAATTTTGATATCATAGTATCATGAATATGATATTAAAATAATACCATGTTTGATTATTTGTAAAAACTCAATGCAATTATGTGTATGGGATTTACTAGTTCCATGTTCTATGAAACGATATCATATTATGATACAACTATATCACTTTTTTCTTCATTAATTACGGTGTCACCTTAGATTTTTGTCAACGTGTTACTCAATACGGAGTATGATACTAGGATTATGGGAGTAGTCTCAAGGTGGTTAACTTGCATGTCTATGTGGAATCTGACATGTTTTTGGTCACGTTGGACGCTTGAGAAACATGTGACTCAAATGGTTACAGTTTAGACAAACATTATCATATCATTACTGCTCGCAGTTAAATATCCAATACTAGGTGCTAATAGTAGTACTAGTGTCACTAGTGCTCTGTATGTTGCATTGTTATACTACAAAGAGAGAAAACGTTCAGGTGAGTCACGAATTCACCCAGGTCAATAAAAAAGAAGTCACGAATTGACGATCGAAGACGAAGAGTAATCCACGTCTTACGCAGCGACTACTTCTTGTTTGTTTATTCACCGTCCACCTGAGAGGCCAGAGACGGCGGAGACGTCGCCGGACACGGGGCTGGCGTCTGTGGTGACCGTGGAAGGGAACGACATAGCGAAGGAGTCGAACCCGTCGTTCTGCATCAGCGCGAGCGTGGTGTAGCTCAGGAACGTCGGGACGACCTCCGGCATGGGCACCTCACCCTCCAGGTACTGCGTCACCTGCCGCATCCCTGGCCGCAAGTCGGGCAGCGGGTGCGCGCACATGAGCCCCAGCTTGATCGCCAGCCGCGCCTCGTCCGCGTCGTACTTGCCGCACAGCCGCGGGTCCACCGTGTCGAGCGCGGCGCGCCGCCGCTCGTGCTCCTGCACCCAGTCCAGCAGCACGTTCTGCTCGTCGGGGGCGAAGCTACCCAGCGGGCGCCGCCCACAGGTTACCTCTAGCACGAAGACGCCGAAGGCGAACACGTCGGTCACCGGCGTCGCCTTGCCCGTGCGCACCAGCTCCGGGGCCAGGTAACCCATCGTGCCCACGACGTGCGTCGTCTGCGGGTCCACGCCGTGGTCGTACAGCCTGGCGAGGCCGAAATCGCCGAGGCGCCCGTTCATGTCGCCGTCCAGGAGCACGTTGCTTGCCTTGATGTCACGGTGGATGACGATCTTGTCCCAGTCCTCGTGGAGGTAGAGCAAGCCGGACGCGACGCCCCTGATGATCTGAAACCTCTGCCCCCAGTCCAGCACGGGCCTGGTCTTGTCGTGCAGGTACTTGTCGAGGCTGCCGTTGGGCATGCAGTCGTAGACCAGGAGGAGCTCCCCCTGCCGGCGGCAGTACCCGAGCAGCTGCACGAGGTTCCTGTGCCGGAGGTGGCCGAGGCTGACGACCTCGGCGATGAACTCCTTCATCCCCTGCTTCGAGTCGTGCGACACCCGCTTCACCGCAATCTCGAGATTGGTCTTCGGGAGCACGCCCTTGTAGACCCTGCCGAAGCCGCCGGTGCCGAGCAGCTGCCTGTTCTTGAACCCCTTGGTGGCCGCGTACAGCTGCCTGTAGGAGAACCGGTGCGGGCCGAATTCGACCTCCCAGTCCTCGCGCACCTCCGCATACCTCACCCGCGTCCGCACGAACAGGAAGAAGGCGATGGCCAGCGCGAAGACGAAGGCCGCGGTGGCGATCGGGAGCACGATCTCCAGCACCTTAGACCTAGGCTTCGGCCCGAACCGCGGCAGAGCCGGGAGCTTCGAGGTGTCGAGCGGCGGCGCCGCGCCGTTCAGCGCGAAGCTCCAGCCGAGAACGTAGTGACGCGTGAAGATGACGCCCGTGGCCGCCGAGAACCCGACGTACGCCGTGTCAGTCACGACCGCCGAGAGGTTGACGGGCGCGGAGATGAGCGGCTTCTTGGGCCTGGGCACGTCGAGGGGCGCCATGGTGACGTCGAGCCGGGTGGTGGCGCCGTCGTAGTCCACCCACACCTGCATGGGCTGGCGGCTGATGAGGCTGAGGTTGTTGAACGTCCCCGTGGCGTCGTCGTAGTACCCGGCGGAGTGGTTCTGCACGGAGCGCATGCTGTTGACGTCGACGCCGACGTGGTTGCTGTTCATGTCCTGGAACTCCGGGTTGAGCATGGTGTCGAGCTCCACGGCGAAGATCTCGTTGTCGGCCTTGCCGTTGTCGGTGACGTTGAGGATGCCCAGGTACTGGCCGGCGTTGAAGGTGGAGAGCCTGGTGCTGGGCGCGACCACGAACGCCATGCCGTTGTCGCTCAGCACGGTGAAGTTGGAGACGATGGCGAAGACGAACGCGACCGAGAAGGACTGGACGGCGCCGTTCCGCATCCGGACCGGCGTCGGGTGGAACGCGTGCCCGGCCGCCTGGCTCGTCCCGTTGCTGAGCACCAGGAGGCCGTTCGGCGCCACGGCGGCCATGCCGTCCAGGGCGAGGTTGGCGCCGGAGAAGCCGTTGTAGGTGAACTGGTCATCCGCGGCCAGCACGGCCGTACGGTGAAAGCCATCTGTGCCGAGGAGGGCCAGGAGCAGGATTGGGAGGAGGAAGCGGCGAGAACCCATGTCGCTCGGCTCGAGCGTCCGCTGCCCCTCGTCTCTTGTGCAGAGTAGTAGCACAAGCCCGTGGTGGTTTGTAGTGTAGAGTGTGAGTAGAGTATGTCTGTGTGAACGATGCGATCCCAATTTGGCGATCGCGGGACGCATTGACTGGAACGGCGAGTCTTCGTTCAAAATCTGCTGCTTGAGTTGAGTGCGGATCAAGATGGTGTTGCTAATGCTAACGTGGGTGGAGGGGCCATTCGGAGCTGTCCAACAGCAGTTGGGTTAGGCCACACCTGGCCCCTCGTACGTACGGGTGCCATTATCCATCGACGACCCCGGGAGTCAACAAAGTCTGAAAGGAATTCAGACAAAAAATATCTAAATCTTCGGTGGTTGATGAAATTCTGACAGGTGTTAGTGGTTAAGTGTCATACTGCAACACTACTGTACCAAACCCTGACAGACAGGTACTATTAGGCAGTTGCTAATTACGATGAAATTGAGGTTTGTTGCGCGCCTGGTGGGCTGTGCTCAATTGACTTGGTGTGCAACTGAATTTCCTAGCTACCCATGTCAGGGTCAGTTAAGGTTTCGCAGAAATGGAGCCCGCTCTGAACTGAAGATAGTCAAAAGAAACGGCGTATTAAAACCTCGAAGCAGATAGCAACAGATATCTTTGGTGACATATAGTGTGCCATATCAAAACAGATTTCGTCGAGCTTCAACAACCGGAGAAAATGAGGCGAGTGGATCGGTCAAAAGAGTGAACTACAAGCCCCACAGCGCACAGCCGGGGAGAGAGCGCCCACCGAGGAAAGGAAGGAAGGTTCCCACGAACACGCCGCAAAGGCTAGCCCCACGTACGGCCTGTGTGCGCCGGCGCCGGAACGGCGGGTGGCCAACCCTAGTTATTATTGCGTGCGACTTGCGTGCTGGCGCGGCGTCCACCCCGGTCGCGTCCTTCTCGACGGGAAAATTTGTCCGTGGCGAGACGGAAAACGGGGCCGGAATCGTTGACGCGATGACGCTGTGCTGACCTCTCACCCTTCTGGATTGGCAGCGGGCTGATGAGGGACAACGCCAAGGACAAGGCCTAGATGGCATATGCATCCGCTTCAGCTGTTCACGCGTCACGGCTCGCGGAAGAAGACGCGTCCACACATGTGCCGTCGCTGTACCATATACTCACACGCCCTCAGGGTGATTAGGAGCCCCAAAGATTAGAATTTTACTCTCACGGCTCCTCTCGCTCTCACGGCCTCACCATCCCACAAGGATCTGCTACCTTGACGCTTAAATCTGGTCAACTTCACACTACTTTTAAGGTGGATTGCACCTAGAAAAAGATATGTTAATCAGACACCAGCCAGGGACGGGAGCAGTGGTAGCAGTGACGCTATAGAGGCCGGCCACGCCACTCGGCGTTCGCTTCATCAGTTCACCACTGCAGAGTCCGATCGATGCTGCTTCCCCACCGAACCATGGCGCCGTTCCTCCTCCTGCTCCTCTCCCTCTGCCTGGGCGGCCTCCGCCCCTCGGCGGCAGCGGACGAGCAGTTCGTCTTCGACGGCTTCACCGGCGCGAACCTGACCATGGACGGCATGGCCACGGTGACCCCGAACGGGCTCCTCCAGCTGAGCAACGCCACCACCCAGCTCAAGGGCCACGCCTTCTTCCCCACGCCGCTGCAGTTCCACACGGCGCCCAACAGCACGGCCATGCGCTCCTTCTCCACGGCCTTCGTCATCGGCATCATCGGCGCCTACGAGCAGCTCAGCAGCCACGGCATGGCCTTCGTCATCTCCAAGACCGGCAACTTCACCTCCGCGCTCCCCGGCCAGTTCCTCGGCCTCGTCGGCTCCGCCAACAACGGCAACGCCACCAACCACCTCTTCGCCGTCGAGTTCGACACCATCCTCAACTCCGAGTTCAACGACATGAGCGGCAACCACGTCGGCATCGACGTCGACGGGCTCAACTCCGTCGACGCCGACAACGCTGGGTACTACGACGACGACGGCGGCAACGGCGCGTTCAGGAACATGAGCCTGGTGGACCGCAAGCCCATGCAGGTGTGGGTGGACTTCGACGGCCAGACCATGCAGGTCAATGTCACCATGGCGCCCCTGCAGGTGGCCCGGCCCAGCAAGCCCCTGCTCTCCACCACCGTCAACCTCTCCTCCGTCATCGACGGCACCGCCTACGTCGGCTTCTCCTCGTCCAGCGGCATCCTCTACTGCCGCCACTACGTCCTAGGCTGGAGCTTCAAGATGAACGGCGCCGCCCCCGCGCTCAACATCTCCTCGCTGCCCTCGATGCCGGTCACGTTTCCCAAGCCACGGTCCAAGACTCTGGAGATCGTGCTGCCGATAGCGTCCGCGCTGCTCGTCTTCGCGGTGGCCGCCGCCGTGTTCGTGTTCTTGCGGAGGCGGCGCATGTTCGCGGAGCTCAAGGAGGACTGGGAGGTCACCTTCGGCCCGCACAGGTTCGTGTACAAGGACCTCTTCCACGCCACCGACGGGTTCAGCGACAGGCGGCTGCTAGGGATCGGCGGCTTCGGGCGGGTGTACCGCGGTTCTCTCCCCAAGTCCAAGGCGGCGGAGATCGCGGTGAAGAAGGTGGCCCACGGGTCGAGGCAGGGGATGAAGGAGTTCGTGGCCGAGGTGGTGACCATCGGCAAGCTCAGGCACCGCAACCTCGTGCAGCTGCTCGGCTACTGCCGGCGCAAGGGCGAGCTCCTGCTGGTCTACGACTACATGCCCAACGGCAGCCTCGACAAGCACCTGTACGACCAGCACAAGATGGCCCTGAGCTGGGGGCAGAGGTTCCGCATCATCAAGGGCGTCGCGTCGGGGATGCTGTACCTCCACGACGACTGGGAGAAGGTGGTGGTGCACCGTGACATCAAGGCCAGCAACGTGCTGCTGGACGCGGAGATGAACGCCCGCCTGGGCGACTTCGGCCTGGCGCGGCTCTACGACCACGGCACCGACCCGCACACCACGCACGTCGTGGGCACCATGGGGTACCTCGCGCCGGAGCTCGGCCACACGGGCAAGGCATCCAAGGCGTCCGACGTGTTCGCGTTCGGGGCGTTCATGCTGGAGGTGGCGTGCGGGCGGAAGCCCGTGGTGCAGGACGCGCGCGACAACCACCTGGTGCTCGTGGACTGGGTGCTCGACCAGTGGCGCGCCGGCACGGTCACCGGCACCATCGACCCGCGCCTGGGCGGCGACTTCGTGGAGCACGAGGCGAGCCTGGTGCTCAGGCTGGGCTTGCTGTGCTCGCACCCTCTGCCCGGCGCGCGGCCGACCACGAGGCAGGTCGTGCAGTACCTGGACGGCGACCTGAACCTGCCGGAGCTGTCGCCGACGTACCAGAGCTTCAACATGCTGGCGCTCATGCAGGACCAGGGGTTCGACCCCTACGTCATGTCCTATCCGATGACGTCCATCACCGCCGGCACCATGTCTCAGATCTCCGACCTCTCAGGAGGGAGATGAGCGCGGGTCGTCCGTGTCTAACTAGTAATCAGTTAGCCTCTTCCTATGTTGTGTATGTTCAGAACTGAGTGCGTCTTTTCTATAGTGTGGACTGATAACCTGAATCTAAAGTGTTGTGCACTAGTGTTCATGTTCAGATGAGGTATCACTGACCAAATGGAGTTTTGGATCTTTGATCTCCCTCTGCTACTCTGCTAGCCTGCTAGGAATTCTAAATGTAAACCATGATGCTGATGCCCACTAAATCTGTAACTAGAGTTGAGTCTGCATATTTCGTTTATGCTCACCACTTCACCCCCAAAATGTCAAATGCGAGATCCTGGCGTTCCCGCAAATTACTAGGCTGTTTCATATATTCGGTGTAGTTTATCACCCATGGCATGAGATGCAGAACTTACTACACAAGTTCCAAAGGTACTGAACATATTTTAACTTCGATAAAATGAACATCTGTCAGGCTTAATTGTCGTTTACTGCACCAGTTCCTAATGAACTGGATGAGAATTGGATTACAGGTTTTCTTTATTGAGAAAGTAAGAATATAAAAGGAAGCTAGTATGTGTTTTGATGAAAACATTAATCAGTACTAACATTGGTTGGGCGTCTAGAAGACAGGCAACCAGAGCAAATAATTGATCCGTTGCAACTATTATCTGAGCGAGATATATTTCAAAAAGTCCTTTCAGAAGACATACCATGTGATGTATCTATGATATCTCTGATGTCACAGGTGATTGGGCTTCCAGAATCCATAACACAAAAGGAAGTTTCAATCCCCACCCCTGGTGCTGTCAGAGAGACAACAGCAAACGTCAGGCCAATGGTACTTGAAAAGAGGCCAGAACATATTTAAAAGGGCACTTCAAACAATATTAACAAATTAAGTTTGGGAAGCACACAATTAATTGCATACATAATATTGCATGGGAATAAATCAACGAATAAAACCAAGACTGAGGCTCAAAATGCTTGTGAATTCTACGCAATTACAAATACCAACTCATGGTTATGCATCCACATGATGGGAACACACGTAGAAATATTACTGAAAAGGGATGTTTACCATACGAAAAAAACATAAGTATCTCGAAGAGGTTAGGGTCAGTAAAATTTCCTACAACTATAATCAATTAAGAAATACATATGGATTACAATCCACTAAAAAAAGCCCCAACGCATTTGGAACATGGACATAAATCAATCAAGGTGTACTTGAACTTTCCAAATTACATGATTTCCACAAATAATACATGACACGGCCTTTTGGCCATCAAGATCAGCAGGAGAACTCAAATATATAGTACATGAATGGTGTCTAATTAATTTCAAGCATCTATTTATCTTTTCTCAGTAGCAGAAAACAATATTGCATCTCAAAACGCTTCAAGATTCCTCTCAGTCCAAATCAGTAGCCTTTTCTCTCACAATTCTATAAGAACACGCTGCACAACTGTAACCAGCCAGAAGGAATCAGTGTCCTCAGTCGATCCTGATCCGATACCGGAACAAGTGCAAAAGCCGTAATTGTACACCTCCTATTGTTTGGTGAAACGGTGAATTTGTCCAAAACTGGTTCAAAAACCTCCGGAAAATATCCGTGGAACCGAGACAGGGATGCAAGCAGAAGCTGTCAAAAAATATGAAATTAGAAAAACAAGAATTGAAAAAACACGCTAATAATTTAAGGGGCCAATAGAACTTATGAAACAATGCAAGGCCAAATAAAGTGCAAGGGACATTGATAAAATCTGGAGCTAGAATACCAAGATTATAGTCCATTTTTCCGGATAAGGGTTGCCCATCTGACAGGGGTCACAGTCGACGATACCAATGTCAGCTCATGAGTCATGAAAACTACTGCTTATCAATTTATTTGTAAACCTTAACTGTCAGTTCTGGAACATTTTTTACGAAGTTGCAACTTGGACGTTCCAAATAGTGTTATCTAACAGCACCTTCACACTCTAGAAAGACTGTCCAAATTCGCGTGGTCCAGGAAACCACAGCACACACACACACACAAACACGGCCGCACACACAAGCGCGAGCAGCAAGTTGCAACTTACAATCATGCACTGGTTCCCACTTACTCCACTCCAATCTATACACCATTACATACTGGAAAATACCAGTTACAGTGTCAACGGAAGAGACCATGCAAGCGAAACTGGGAAGTGCAGGTTTTGAAATACTGGTTACTAAACATGAATTTCTTGAGCACATTATCAAATTTAAAAGAGAGAACATTAAAGATAACACAGAATTATATAACTGCATTAGCTCTGCTAAAGCATTCTTTCATTCAAGATCATGAGTTGCTAACTTGCACTGACGTAGTATATGAAATAGATACCTGGGTCACATGAGACGTTAGCAAAATTCTGTTTTATTCATTTCCAATTTGAAACAACAAGATTGTAGTAATCTTCTTCATTGTAAAGTCTCCTGAAAAGGTGAGAAGAATAAGCGATAAGATAGCTCCCAATTAAGGAATGAATGTAATATAAATGAGGAAGATTACAAGAAACCACAAAATTGAAAAATCTTGTAGGTTTCGTGTTCAGTTGTCCAAACTCATAGCCTACTCTTTTGGGTCCCATTGGAATATATCATAGTATAATAAAACCAACTAATCCATCTCCAGCTGGATAAAGCCTCTGAAATGTCAGATGAACTCTCAACTGGAAATATTATCAGTACAAAGAAGTTTTTCCGTCTATACTTGATAGGTCGGATTTGCTGGAAAAAAACTATTATGCCTCTCCTAAGCCAAATATTCCAGCATGCTTATGTAATTGATATCCCTTGGGCTCCTTTGATTAATAGGATAGGAAAAGTACAAGAATAAGAAAGATGTAGGATTGGGATGTCATGTCTACTTGAATCCTATGGGAAGAGGAACTCTCTTTGATTGCAAGCAAAAAAATTCCATGAGGTGTGACCTAATGCCTTTTTTTCTTACTGTATGAGATTTACACTACAAGATTCCTATAGGATTTGTTCCTATGGGATATGATCCTACGAATCAAACAGCTTGTGTAGGAAAATTTCCATAGGATCCAAATCCTACACAATTCCTAGACAATCCTATGAATCAAAGGAGCCCTAAAAAATTATAAAAATAACCTGATCATCATGTGAAAGTACTTTCAACCGAAGTCTAAGAAAACTATTTTTGTTTCACCAAATGACACGAATGGCGCAATGAATTAGGCCCTCACGTAGATCACCTTTTGAGGGAAAGGTGCCACCCCCAACCCACACACACCTCACCAGCGCCATCACTACCATCCTTCCTATAGGGTTAATGGGTCCGTTCCAAGAGGACCAAGAACATAAATTCAGGCAGTATTATCCATGGTAGCATACAAGGGCAATGCATCTCCAAATATGGTGCTATGTGAGCTCATAATTTGCAAAAAAAAGGAACTTGGTTTCACTTACGCTACATCTGCTGATGAACTGCACTTTATCACACCTTTCCCTTCAGCGAATTCAAGGTTAGTATAGCGTGTTATTATTTCTCTTAACGTTGTCTTTGTGCTCTTCACATCATTGTCCCACAAAATAGTCTGTCAAATGAACTAAGATGTAAAGATATATCGGGCCCACAAGTAAAACACGACAGTTTAACTTCTATGCTTGGAGCAACAGTTAAATACCTTTCTCACGTACTCTCTTTTGAAATCCTCCCAAGGTATTTTACCTTTGGCACTGAAAATGGAAGCATTCCACAAGGCACCCCTAGCAGCCATTACAGATGCAGCACCTAGTAGTTAAGTAATCAAGATACAAACCCATTGTTAGAAACAACAATATGCTGGTGCACTCCAATTCACCAAGGAGATTTGTCGGTTTTCAAGAAACTATGATTATGCATGCTTGTTTGTGAATTAATATTTAATAATTTAATTTTCCAGAAACTCGGGTGTTTTTAGCCGTTTGGCGCTCTGAAAAGATATAGTACTATGGCAATCAAAGTACATTGAGACTTTTTCGTTTTCCTGGGAGTGAAGTAAATGCAATACTGATAACTGGCAAGCGTAAGACCAACACTAGTGAGAGTGAATCTGACAATAATTTATGTATTTCTCTTTGATGTACTCTACCCAAAAAAAGCGAACTAATAATAAGAGCATATGAATTGAACATACAAACCTGTAGCATCTTTGATTCTCTTAAAATCTTCGTACTCAAATACATCCCCATTAGCTATAACTGGAATTGACAGTGCGGACACAACATCAGCTATCTCATCCCACTTAGCCGGATCTCTTGGCCTGTCTTTGATCGTTCTGCATTTTTTTAAAGGCCAGCCAGGAAACCAGTTACTTAAAAACGATCCATAGGACCCATGCAAAATTGAAGATGATATATGCACCAAATCATATTTCATTTTATTACTGCAAAAACCAAACCGGATGAATTACAAAGTACTTCCAAAAGGTAGTTAATGCAAATTTCAGACGTTGAAAAAGAACCTAGTGGGACAAAACTCAGAGCAGGTCCATGAACTTTCCATGTATTTAAGTTATATAATTTGGATACTAGAAATCCACAAGCCGAATTCTAATGCATATGAATATAATTCTCACCAGGATTTGCAATCTTGAGTGTTAAATATAGTTGACGCCATTAAAAGTATGGATGATAAATTGTGCATTTCCAAGCAAGATAAGAATCAGAAGTACAATTGTATGCGCTTACCTTCCATGGACAGCCAGAGCTGGAACACCATTTTTCTCAATCCGGCGCGCCAACTCCACAGTGTCCTGACGTTTGCTCAGAAGACGGATTTTACATGTCACTGGTGTGTTCAAGTTCCTCCGCAATGTGGTCAAAATCTACATGGGATAAATTGCATAGCCTCAATAAGCACAGTAAAGTACATGATACGGAAGTATGAGAACAAATAAGACCATGTATGCACGTACATCATGTATAAGCTCAGGTTTGGTGAGTAATGCAGCACCCATTCCGCCACTGATAGAAAAAGCCTTTGGACAACCCATGTTGATATCTATAGCAGCAACATCATTACACCTGGTGAGGATGAAAAAGTATGATTAAAGAGAAGATGCAAATCAACATATGTTCAGAAAGCTAATTCAGTGACTTGACCATATGATCATACAAAACATTTTAGTTAGTGCCCTATTTTCCCCCAACAACACAGTGCACTTCAAGTTATTTGCTGTTAAAAAAACAGAAATAAGGCTTACACAATCTCAGCAGCTTTAAGTGCTCTCACGGCATCTGATGTGCCTATTTGAAAGACAACCCTGTCCCTTTCTTGTGGGCATGTTCGAAAAACTACACTACCAGTCCCTCTCTCCAAAAAATCCGTAGTCCCAAGAGATTCTGACCAATGATGAACACCATAATTAGAATGAATGAAACCATACCACACAAATTTTGGAGAACACGGGGACAAATAAACAAGATTCGGTGGTGCTAATTTATCCTTAAATTTGTTCCTTTTATCTTCAATACACAAAAATATCCAAGAATCATCTGAAATAAATGCTTGCAGTCACCAATTTCAAATCCAACATTATCGGAGTAAAGCTATCTACAATACTATAATATATGCAAAGCTGCAGCTTATGCACAGAACATAACCATTGATGTGGCAGACATTAGGGGTGCAAATTGGTGGGTCAGAGGGTAACCTAGGGTCCGGAATTTGCAGCTAGGCAGACATAGTTGTAGGGATAGTTGTGCGGTCACAATAAACTGTCAAACATAAATTGAACAACAATACCATTTGTAACACGTTGACAGTTCACAAACTTATGATCTATTATTTCTTCTCCGTATGTAATATCAGCACCATATTCAGCAGCCAATAGCCTAAGCGGCAGAGCACCCTGCAAAATTCATTGACAGAGTAAGGTAGGTACAACATACAGCTATGTAAGGATATTGAGGGAAATCACATACAGCTATGTGATAAGAAGTCAAGGATATTCTCTAGAAATAACTGTGAATTTGGGGGGCGGGGAGGATGACTACTATGTCTTGAACCATACAAAGAGTTAGATCAGTTCCTCCATAGGGATAGCGTGCTGTTTAATCAATTGTGACATAAAGATAACCGTATATAAAACCATGTCGCTATGACTCCTCAGACCCGAAAGCTACATCCAATAGAAACCCTGATTTCCAACTAGAGATCACCCAGCCTTCGCCCATCTAGCAACGCGCAGAGAAGACGAGCTACTGATTCACCCCGCCCGCACTAAATATTCCGACGCTAGATTCGGGTTCAAATCTAGGAACCGGTACTCCGGGAACTGAAATTCGATTCCTGGGCTCCCAACTCATGTGGACGCTGCTGCGAATCGGGGTGGGAGGGTTTGGAGGGGTAATTACCGCGCGGACCATGGGCGCGAGCACCAGCTTGTCGCGGTACTCCATCTCTTGCTTCGCGTCTCCGCGGCTGCTCCGCCTCTGACTCTCTCCGGAAATTTTGGAGGACGAGGGTCCTCCGCTTCGAGTGCCGCAGAGAAAAAAGGCGACGGTGGCGGCGACTGTGCTTCCGTGCAAGAACAGAGAACTGCGTCGTCTCCAGACCGGATCCCCTCGAACGTGCAATGTTGGGTCGGGCCGCTGGAAAGCCCAATTCTTCTTAGCTGGGTTGGTCCCAGACGATAAAAACCGAATCCTCGTTATTTTCTATTCTTTATTTCAAAACTAGCAGAAAAGTCCGTGCGCTGCACCGGGAATAAAAGCGATCCATGTCCTACTCCGACTACAACCGTGGCGCTATAACGAACCATCCTTGATGACATTTCTATTTTATATCATGATTCTTGACGATGCTTTTAGCCTGATCATCCTATACACTCGAACACAAGAGCTATATGTTGTCATCTCTAGTTCACCCCGCTCCTCGGAGGACTTCACCTTCCTTGGGATAGGAGATTAGAAGAAGCAAGGATGTATCGTTGGAACGGAGTAATAAAGACAAACGGATTGATTGGATCAACCTTAATTGTAAGGGTAATTAAATTTTTTTGAACATTTTTCCGAGCTAGACACACACACCCGGGCTCTTTTTCTGAATTATTTTATTGTACCGTGTGCTCTTGACTGGGCACCTCCATAAAAAATAATTTTGGAGAGACAATAATACAAAGTCACAAGCGTGGGGCGAGTAGGTCCAGTCTCCGACTACCGCCTTTTTAATTACATCCGTGTAAAGTGTCATCCATTTTTCGTTTATAATTAGCCATCGGACAATCCGTCCACCCACAACACGACGCACACCTGACAGACCCGCATGCTCCTGCCCCACGTACACCCCTCCCCGCACACGATCCCCTGCCGCTCGCCCTTGGCCCCACCACGCGCACGTCTCCCTCGTTGCGCCCGCCGCCTCTGCACACCACCTAATCGATCAATACACTCATGCGCGCTGCAGCACAACCCTGCCGCCACACAACACCCCAACGCCCACCGTACCAGACACCCGCCGCAACACACGATCAATATCCCTATCGCCCTAGCCACTAACCAGGGCCCACGTGTTCGGTCTCCACCAATTGCCTGCTCCCCTCGATCCCTCCCGCAGCCCACCGCGCGCCTCCTCTCGCATGAGCGCCCCCCTCCCCTCCGTTCTGTCCCAGGACCCCCTCCTTCTCCAGTCGTCCCCAAGCTCGCGCCGTGGCCGCGCTGCTTCGGCTTTCTCTCCTGCAGCACCGATCTTCCTACGCCGCCCTTCTATCTCTCTCTCGCTTTGGACGCGCGTTGCTGCCCTCTGTTCTATCCCGGTCGGCGAGCCCCTTCCTCTGTCCCCGTCATCCCCAAGCTCGGGTTCTCTCTCCCAAGGGCCTCGCCTCCGGCCGAGGCTGCTGCTCCTCTTTCTTCTTGAGGCAACCATCGTGTTCCATTCTATCTCACATCAACTTTTTATTGCTTGGCTTGTTGACAGGTCCCCTACAAAGGTATTTAAACTGGTGAAATTTGTTGTGAGGGAGCAGTGTGGGACTATTAACCCAAAAATCCATGCGGTCTCATCTCGTTTGTACTTCTATAAGTGCATGTCGTCCGTGGACGGAGCAGCCCATGACTCCCGAACCGACCCAACTAGTCCAGCCCAAAATAATTCACGTGCTCACTCGCTTATGCGCACGGCCTAGAAGAGTTCCGCGGGGTCAAAAGATTTTCTTTTTTTTACGCTAAATTTATGAGTTATTTGAATCGGGATAGTGAAACTCACATAAAAATTGCATGAAGTTTTTTACCTTTCTTTTTTGCGAAATATTATTTAATTGATTAAGCTTGAGCAAAGGGACACCTCTCAGGCCATCTCTCGCCCATGCTGCGGCTCTACTTGTCTGCCATGCGGGCCCATGTGTGTGGGTCCCTTTTTAAGTCGATTTGTGGTGAGATGGTGCTCTGGGATTTTTCTTTCTTCCTCGTGTCTCTCACGTCCCTCTCCCTGGTGGTGACGGCGGCGTTTGTAGATGATCCTGCGGCGAAGGTGATGGGGAACGATAGGGATGGTCAGGTGCGTGAAGGAGTCGAATTTCAATTACCTTTCTAACGGTCCCTATGATTTGCAAGAATTCTAAAACAAATTAGCAGGAAAATACATGGTTTTTACAAAAGAGGTACATGGTCAGAATGCCATGTCCTCTTCATCCTACATGTTTGGAACACTACATGAGAGCGTGTACAGTGTGTCGATATGTCTAACAAAAAAGCCTGACCCGAGTCTAATTAGGGTTAAAACTGAGACAAAGAGGAGGTCTCTCCTGACCTCAACATTTTGAGCCGTAAGATGCACTACCCGGAAGAAGTTTAGCCATCGAATCTCCGTTGGTTGACGAAGTGGGCTCTGGGCATCAATTTTAACTGTTGTGGTTAATTTGGCCCAAGTAACGACTAAAGCCCATTAACAACGGGAGCGATATTCTATGGAAGTGGCGGACACTAGCCAAGCGATGCGGCGGCAACACCTCTCCCCATCGTGCAGGCATTGATCCGATGTAGATGTGGGCATGCGGCGGCGACGCCTCTCCCCGTTCCTGATCATGCACATACAGAGATGTGGCAGCCAGCCATCCAACATGCCCTCTCCTCATTTATGGCGACCTGATGTGTCGCTCCTGCTTCATCTTCATGCGCCCGATTGAAGATTGTTAATTTTCTGTTCACCAAACCCCTAATGGCACCAAACGTGCCGAAATTTACAGCCGCGAATGATGATGGTGCGTTACTACGCTGCCTCCCCTTTCACTAGAAATTATGCTGCTCCAATGTCTCTCCATCCTAAATCCACTGGAGAGCATGTTCCAAATCCACTCGTACCGCTAAGTTGCTACTGGAAACCCCTTTTTTCACTTAACACTTCTCACCAGATTCTAACATACTGAATCAAATTCTTTGCAGGTTTATGTTCATCTGAATCAGCCCCTTCCATTCTGTTAAATCCTGGTGTTTGGTCAAATTTTCTTGCTTGGAATTCTTCGACTCGGTTTTTTCAATGGATGTTGCACATTTATGTTCCTAAATTCGCCTATATATTATTTTGTTATCTCAGGATCTCTCCCTGACCTTTCTCACTCTGGAGCTCGGTTCGGCGGGCAGAGCCGCCAGGGAACTCCATGTTACCAATTTGACGAGACGATCTGGAGTCTTTTTATTGTTGAATCAGTTTTTAGTTCTATTCTCCATGCTGATTATATATCATGCTTCTTCTAAAACAGTTCCATTCTGGGTTATTCCAATTATATGTCACATGTCATAGACTATTAAACTTACTAGAAATCCATTCTATTCTTACCATACAAGTGCAACGAAATATGAAGATGCTGACGAGACATGTGTCTCTCAGGGTCCTCTCTTTTTTTTCTGTGGCAGGATGATGAGCACCTCCATTCAAGACTCGTTAGACAACGCCAAAGCACAACTCTAGCATATAGGCATGGCGACTAGGAGGAGCAACATTATGCAGTGAGTCCCTCCTCCCTTGTTCCTTCTCTAGTTCATGCTACCATCCCCTTTCAGTGGCATGGTTGGCCTATCTGTTGTTGGCAACACATCGCTAGAGTTTATGAAATTAGGTGATTAAATAGTATGAAATTTTGCTCCTGTTTCATACAGAGGATATTCGTAGATGTAGTGATCTTTGCAAGAAGATGTTGATCTCTTCTCTTTCTTCCTGATTTTGCCTTCTTGATGCTCCCAAAATATCTCCTTTGGACACAGTCCATGGTTAAAAAAACATTCAACAAACTCAACATAAAATTCGTCTATATGGTATACTCGTTCATGATATTCAACAAACTTGGCATAAAATTTTCACCGAGCCTAGGGAATGTGTATGAACAACAAAAGAACCGCAAGTCATCCATCACAGTAAAGAAAAGAGTGAAGCCAAGTTGAGAAGACTTGTCGCCTACAGCCGCGTGTGGGTATGCTCAAGGCAGCGCCTTCAAAATCGAAAATAAAAAAGAGTAATCATGCGTCAAATCCCTGCCTACATTATGATATCCTCATGTTTTGGTAAATAATCCCCATGAACCATGGTTTGTAGAAATAGGAATCCTTGTCTATTAGAACAAAATGTATTATTTTCTGTACACGATAAGCATTTCTCATCTAACTTGTGTTAGACGTCCAAAATTCCATATTTTTTATCTCTCTATAAAAAAACCACCATTCTAACATGGTAATAGATGGGTGTGGCAACACGCGCCAACATGATCTCGTAAAACAAAACTACTCCACCGTTTAGACACAGTTAAAAACAACTCATGTGACCCGTAAAACAGAGGATACCCCCCTCTTTTCCCACCACACTGCTCTCCTCCTATTGAATAAAGTAATTTTTGTCAGTGAATCTTTTTCTTAGTCACCTCATCTCCACCATTTATACATGGGTCTAAGCTTTCTTACACTTAGTGTTTTGGCGACGTTGTGCTTGCTCCAATTAGCACACAAAAATGTTTGGCACGTCACAAGAAAAAAATGAATTGTAGCAAAATGTCGGAGGATAAAAAAATTGCCCTGAAAACATAGTTAAGAGAATCTATAGGAAAATCCCTAAGACATTCCCAAGATTTCAAATACTATTAATAAAGGGGTCCACACTAAAAATTGTTAAGGTTACAAATCATCCAAACAATACTTTTAAATACTTATGAATGTAAGCACATATAATTGACCTACTAGAAGCACTACCATTTTAACAAATATGTAAGAAAAAATTCAAAGTAAAAATAAATTAGCTTCAATGTTCATTTTTTAAGTCGCTAACATTTACATAAAATTTATCAACCAAGATCAACAAATATAATAATTTTATTGAATCATAAGGAATTTGTATCTTATGTAGTGTACAGAAGTGGATCATACTCATACATACCTGGTCTACAAACATCATCACAAACACCCTTAATTGCATAACATGGCGTAATTTAAAAGGTATTATAAATACTATTCAAAGTGGCCAGGTGAACAGCCTCACGTGAATGGGTTTATCATCTGTGATCCTCCCTGAACTCAAAATGGACTAATGAATTGACATAATAAGATGTGGTTTTGTTTTGAAGGATGGTCATGATGAGCAACCAAAGCTTTGGTCTGTACTACCTCTAGTTCTGAACATGGTTAGTTCAAAATTGCAATACTTATTATGGGTTAGAGGTAGTATATTATAAATTTAGAAACAATGTGCTTCCCAAGGACCTTGTGGAGGGTTGATATTCTTGATTTGGTGGCCTTGGGTGGATTATTTTTCTTGTGCAATGGGAAGGATTGTTCTAGGATGGCACTTCGATACATCTAGAGGTTCCAAGAAGATTTCTTTTTGGAAAAACATAGTTGATGATTGGGATCACAATGAATTTGCACTAGAAGGTACAATGGAAATAAAACACATAGATAATAAATGAGTGGGTTTTGTTTAATAATCTGTTGCTCATAGGGAAATTCACCTAAGTGTGGACTCGATCAAACTTTTTCATGCTCAAATGGTGGTGAATGGTAAATGCTTGGTAGGCTCTACTTACAGCTTTTAGTTCCATGACACCGTGGGCCATTTTGATGCTTCTAAGATTTGAAGAACTCTGGAGCAGTCTAGATGCAAAATCACCTCCAATAGAATTCTTGTTTGGGGACATGATCATGTCCATACTTGGTGACTATGCGATGTTGTATTCAAGACCCATGAACGCCTTGCTACAGAGTTTCTCTACGCCTTAGTCTATGTTTGGAACAGCTCTAGTTCACCTATCCAGTAGTGGAGCAGGTGAAGCCACCCTAAACGTGCAAACTCCAGCGATTAGGCGGAGTAAAGTTGCGTGGCCTATAGTTTATTTTTTCGAAGCGAGGCAACAATTCACTCCACCTCCCACCGACATGTTTTCCCCTAGAGTTGGGTAGATTTTACCCATCATTGCCACCTATAAGTCATATCCAAGCCAAACAGTTATTTTTTTCTGGTTAGATGTTGTATCTCTCCGTTCAAATAAAAATTATTTAAGCGATCGTGTCAATTTTCACATCACGTGTCGGACTCATGGCACCATTTATGTGTAGCAAACAAGGCAACAATAATATGTAGACATGTAGTCACGTTAATGATGCACCATTTACGTGTAGCAGACCATGCATAGGAAAAAAATCAGTACATATCGCATGTCAATGTTGCACCAATTCTTGAAAGAGAGTACCAATATGTTGCAGATCGTTATACCAGATTGAACCCTCCTCTAATCCGTATTTGAAGCTAATATTTCTCCCAAACACATTTTACTGCTCCAGAGTACCCCATGTGGAGTGGAGTGAAGTGGAGTAGAGATCTCCCAAACACATCCTTAGTTTATGGACAACTACTTCCTTTTGGCAAGCAATCAACCTAAATTGTTTTATCAACATTTCTTCGGTCAATGAGAGGTGGAACGGGAAAATCAAGGATCAAGATGGATGGATCACAGTCTGATAGGCCTCTTTGATTCATATAATAATAGTGGAGAAAAAACATAGGAGTACGAATTATTTCTTTGGTGAGACTATTCATCCGTTCTAGTTCATAAATAGCCGTGCCTAGATAAAAATCTAAGGATCAAAGTACTCCATAATTCCATGGAATTTATTGAATCAAAGAAACCCATACATTCCTATTGTAGGGAACAAGGAAAACACCATAAGTTGATAATGACTCAATGCATTTCGGTTAACCTTGATTTGATTTGCTTTTTAGGTCTCTTGTGTTTTTCCTATTTACGTGGATCAAGCACCTAGTTTTGCAGAATAACTGTGTTTTCACGATCCTCCATTTTGCACGCAATCTTGTCATATTCTTATTTTTATCCGTTTCCACGTTTTCGGAATCCTGTTTATCAAAATGACCATTAGAGAAGTTCTGCTTTTGGTTCTCCAGATGTTTGGCTTGAGCACAATAGCCGGATTTTTCAAGGAAAAACCCAGAAGTGTTGCAAGTGTCTGAACATCTATGAGCTCAAGCACACTTCATTGTGGATTAGGTAATCAAAATACGCTCCAAATAAAGAAACAAATGGTTTATTCTTGGTGAACATTCTTTGTGGATGATGAACTACCCGAGTCTTATAACCCGTGCGGTGACCGGCGATATGATCATGTCTTGATGAAATACGAGTATTCACACATGAGTACAAGTGACCATCCAAATATACAAGTACACACCTAACCAAGTATTTCATAACTCAAAACACATGCAGGACCCAGCTCGCACATCACAGCACATGCTGTTGTTTTCTACGGTCAACCGGCGGGCTACCTGCCTCAAAGTCTCAACTCAATCACCACCCTTCTCTTGGGGTCACACTGTAGATCGGAAACGGTGCGACCCCATGCAGCTGGCCATCTTATTAGTAGCACCTACGGCACAACACAACAACACACACCTCCCCCCCGAACACTCTGCTCAGCTGCTAGCTCGCACACTCGCATCCATACAGACACGCAGAGCCCACCTCCCTCTTCTCCCGGGAGGCAAAGCCCACACTACTCCCCCTCTCGCATCTCCGTTCTTAGCAATGGGGAGGGACACCGGCGGCGGCGCCCTGCAGCTACTGGCAATGTTCCTTCTCCTGCTAGCATCCGAGCTCGCCACCTTCAGCTGCGGCCACAGGATCCCCAGAGCAGACGTCGCGTCATGGAAGCTCCGGCCGACGCCGACGGAAGGCGCGCCATCCTCGACGGTGGCGGCGACCGGGGCTGGCGACGCCGCGGAGCTGGATGACTCCAAGAGGCTGGTCCCGCGCGGCCCCAACCCGCTGCACAACTAGCCACCCAGGTTCTTCTCCGCCTCAATTTTTCTCGCGCAGAAAGAACACCAGCGAGTGCTCACCGCTCAGTAGTCAGTAGTGCCCGGCACAATCACATACGCTCCTCGCATGTACGCGATTGTATCCGGCACTAAGCATGCGAGTACTGAGCAGCGACGTAACTGTAATTAGGTAGCGCATTAGAGCTGATCTGGAGTCTGAAATCTGAATCCAAGACAAGAGTGTAATTACATGTACCATCTTGTAGTACTGCTTCCTCCCTGTTATCTGGTTCTTCGTGCTCGAGCCAAGATCTGAGATACAGCAGGAACAATGATTGATCGACTCGGCTCGACCGGGAGCTCTTGAATCTGTCGTTGCGAAAAGCTCGGAACGGTCAATGGCCTTTGTGTTGTGTGTGCTTGATTTCCGGGGGTGTTTAGGGTCATTTCACATTGGCTAGCAAAGGGACAAGCGAGCCACGACAAGCTGGACCTTTGTCGTGCCTCGGCTAAAATAAGATGGATCCTTTACTAGCCTTTTTGTTCGCTTATGCGCGTGATCACATCAGTGAGCCTTGTTGTTATCTCACCCCTCACATGCAAGAACCGTCGCATGGGATATAAAATTGTTGGCAGGTTACGATAGTCTCTTGATTCGACAAGGGATGGGGAGGCGAAATTTTGGCAGTGTAGCGCAGCTGGAAGGTCAAATTAAGAACAGCCGGCCGCATACATCGGCACTCTGCAGTTTGAGTCAGTGTACATTAAGGCATAATCTACTCTCATCATAGAAAAAAGATGTCAGGAGAACATGCATGGGCCATGGTGCTGATTACCACAGGGACTCTTTCTAGTTTCTCTATGTCAAATGTCAAAATATGCTGTATATTATTGGTTTTGTCCTAAATCAAAATTTAAGTTCGATCAATACAAAATAAATACAGTATGGAAGTATCATTTGATGATGAATCTATTAGTGTTGATTTGATATTTATGCTGTAAATTTTGTTAAAGTTAACAAACCTTAACTTAGGAAAAAACTATTATGCATTCTCTTTTGACATGCATGGAGGCGGCGCCAGACTTATAAAAGGGCATGTCGTACCCAAAAGTTTACATGCATTTTTATAAAATGCATTTACTAATTCAGTAAATACTTGTAAAATTTGCTACCTAATCTGGTATGCAAGCAATAAATAACACGTGTTTGAATAAATAAGTTGGAAAGTTACATAAAGTACCATACTAATAGTTCGGAATATGCATTGAAGAATCTCACAATACTACTTATTTGGCTTATCTGGCCTACGCTTCCTTAAGGACATGAAAGTCTCAATTATATCATCGTCATCCACTTCGAAGTAAATATTCCGCTCAATATATGTAACTAGGCAACCATCAAATAGAATATCACCCACCTTTTTTAACTTTTTTTTCATAGAAGTCGTGGCAGAAAACATCCTTTGTCACTCGCATCACCACCGGTAGAAGCATTGCCAATTTGAGAAGCAACAAGTAATACAATTATCAAGTTGCAATTCAAGTTTAGAAAATAATTGCCAGAGATATCATTAGGGTAGAACTTAGCTAGTCTAGGTACATTTTATGCATCAAAAGAAGGAAATGAGTTTAGGGGTTGGAGGCCGACATATAAAAGAGTAACTCCATATTAACCTCATCAAACCGATTAGTAAGCTCTCAACTAATTTTGTCAAAACGACACCAATATATACTTCGCTTTTGACGTGGTCATCGCTTGTTTGGTCTCTCACAAGCATATCCCTAAGCCACATAATTACAATCCATAGCAGGAACTTCAACATCATGTTTATCACAAAAAAGACCCTCTCAAGGAATTGAACTTAGAAAATAGACCCCACTTGTTGAATATCCTCTTTCAGATTAACAAGTAGATTTTATTAAAAATACCTTGCTCCCTTCTTTGCAAACAGTCATGTTTCATTTGTATATCCAAAAATAAGTGTGCAAATAAAAAAATCTAAGGTCTCAAATTCTCCAATCACTTAATGTATTTTTCTCAAGTCATCCTTATATGAATTATCATCAGTGAGTACGTCATGGATTATGGAAAACATAACAATGCTGTTGTATAAGGTTTTGTAACGAGAGCCATACTTTGTGTCACCAAGCCTAGGAGAACCCATCTCTTGATTTAATTCACTCCCAATTTTTGTGTTCACCACGTTCAAGTGTTTTCCTAATATTATCAAGCCTAGCATTTCAAATCATGCCATAACACTTGCAAGAAACTTCAATAATGTTCACCAACAGAGACACTTAACTGAAAAAACTCACACATTCCCCTTGGCAACAACTAAATTGTAAGTGCGTCAACTAGGGGTATGTATGGCACGCGTAACAAAACTCATATGAGAACGGTCGAATCATAGCTAATAGATGGTGAAGAAAATAAAGTGTACATACAAATTTATGGGTCCCAGCTTATGGCGGCATGCCGATGTGGGCTCCCAGCGAACCGCGACATTGTGTGGCATCTAAGTTGGCTCCCCTACTGGTTGGCCATTGGCGTGATGGAATCTAGATGGATCGAGCCTTGTCCGTGACGACGATCAAATTGCCAAAGTGTGATCAATGTGATCTGCTCACAACCAAGACGTTGCCATCTCCGGACGTTTTTCTACTGTTGTGCACCGCTAGGCCCTAAGGTATGCCATGGCCCACCTGACATAAATCCGATCCTACATGGAGCGAGTACATTAGATTACTAATCATCATTTGCCAAAGGTATATGAGGTCACATCATCGTGAGAAGAATGGACTTGAACTTACGGAAGGTCACATGTCGCTCGCCTAAGGCCACTCGCGCGATGGAAACCCTTGGCACCGCCACATCCCTTTTTGCCTACCTTATCTCCCTCCCCTCCCCCTCTCTCTCTCTCTCTGGAAAATCATGCATGTCCTAGTTGTATGCCGCACAATGCATGACTTCTTGATGACAGGCCTCAGGCGGCCGGAAGAGTCCCATGGGTTGTGATATGATGGGAGTTGAGTGCTTCTGTGCGCCATACATTGGATGCTCTAAGCAGTGTGACAATTGGCTCCTAGTGACATGGCCATTTGGCTATGTGCCATGAGATGGAATTTCAAAACATCGTTCTACCGCTTCGTCTACGACATCGTTTATGGAGAAGCATGTGTATAGCTTAGAGTATCTCTAGAAGGCCCCCTAAACAATTTAAGGGCCCAAGGAAAAAAGATGAGGCCCAACAAGAACCCTAAACATACCCTTAAATTAGGGAGGACCCTACATTTTCCTATCCAACTCCTTCCTCTAGGGGTAAAGTAAGGAGGGCTTAGACCGTTTTTCCCACATGAAGACTTTTCAACACCTCGCCCAACGCCCCTCTTCATTCGCCCATGATGCAGTTGGTTGCTCCTACCTTCCAATTATCCCTTCTCTTCCTTCACCCCATGTGGAATGCCCTCATCCTCCTTCCTTTATGTTGCCACTGCATTCCACCTCCTACCCCTGCTTTGTTTGTCATTGTATGATCCTCTTCCCATGTCAACCTCTTCGATACTCCTTGTTCTCGTCACGTGTCGCTCACCACCTGCTCCTCCTACCACCCCACCCGTTGTTTCCCTCCTCCACCTACCACCCCACCCGTTGTTTCCCTCCTCCACCTACCACCCCACCCGTTGTTCCCCTCCTCCTCCTCCTCTCGCGTCGTCCTTCGTTGACATGGTTCCATCCGCGCTGCCGCTAGGTCTTCTCCACCCCAGCAAAAATTCTTAGCTTCGGTCGGTGTCGCCCCACCGCCAAGGCTCTTCCTCTCCACCGCGCATTGGTCGACGTCGAGAAGGAGCTTCGACAACAAGATGCTCTAAGTGGATATAGGAAGAAATAAAAAGGAAAATCCATTGGCATGTGAACCCCATACATTCGTGTAAATGGCCAAAAATTAGGGGCTGAGGTTGAGGGGTTGTGCTGGAATTGGATGCATTTTGAAGATGATGAGGTATTGAGGCCAACTCCAAAAAGTTGTTAAGGGCTCTATGTTAGGGGCTAGGGCTAGAGATATTATCAGGTAGACAACGACTTCTTCCTTAACAAGGTGCGATCTGGATATGATCTTAGAGGCTACATCGACCTAAGAATCATTGGCTCCAGTGGCAGACTTGCAGATTTTGGTTTCCTCATACCCTTTGTAGCATATGGCACGTATCACGCATGCTTGTTGAGTCGTACATCTATGACACCAGTAGGGAGCGTATCCTCACTTGGGTGTGTGGACACCTTTGGTGTTTGCATCCTATTGTGGTTTATGAAGGACGTCTATCGAGGAAACTCCAGTTTGATGGTGCTCGTTGATGACTTTGAGTGCAGGTCCTTTGGGCTAGAGGTGAAACCACATGTCCATTCCTAATTGGTTGGACCTAGCAATGGATGACATATGTGCGCTGGTTCCGTATTTTCTTTGATAAATCTCACTCGTAGACAAAACTAATTTCTACCAATTGGTAAAACTATTTTGGAATCTGATCTCTAGATGGAGCTTCGTATTGGCTCCGACCTGCACAACTTTGGCTCCAATTTAAGTGGTGCTGATCGATGTTCAGATTCCGAAATAGTTTTGCTAATGGATCAGACGAGAAATTAGTTTTGCCTACTATTAGTTGGTTCCCTGTCGACTGTTAAAAAAAATGTTGGTTGAGACGGGCCTATCTGATCTAAAAAAAAGTACGAGGAGAGCAAGATGAGCCACTTGTGCAGTTGTGTAAGAAATGGCCGGGGACAAGCTATGACAAATGAGTTTAGTGACCATTAAAGAAGACGGTTCCTCCATAGTAGTCACTACTAGTACACATCAAATCATCAATGGCAAACAACATTATTACAAATTTAAATACTGGAAATGGTCCAATTAATATGGAGAGGTTGCAGCTATCCATAACAGATATTGAAGAAGACCTGTCAGTCAGACATCATTGCAGTTGAACAAAGCATCCGCTTCTTCACTAGAAGATGATTTGCCTCCACCCACCAAAGTTTTCCTCGGGTAAATGCTAATCAAGCCTCCTGTGAAAAGAATGAACGTTAGGTCAAAATGTAAATGTTGAGATCGGAAGAAACATTTCGTCGGAACATGAATATTAACATCAGAGGATCTCCCAAAAAAAAAAAAACATCAGAAGAAGGGACGGCTCATTAATTTTCATGGCAATGAGAAGCATTAAGCAACAGAAAAGATGACCAAGATGCACACCAACACAAAAGAAGTGGAATGTATTTAATTAGTGGCCAGGGAAACTAAAAAGTCGAAAGGCTAAAAATGGCACTCCCTCCGATCCACACACTTATTATGGATCTGAGGAAGTAGTAGTAGAAGAATTGACGTCAGCTGTTGCAGTCACCAGCTTATAACTCGAAGGTAACAGGCATATACAGTTCGTAAATAGTAATACAGGCATAGACGGGCACACTCGTGTACCCAAGATGCCAGACAGGATCGAGTGGAGGAGAAGGTAATTTTCGAACATGAAGGTGAGACAATTACCTCCGGAGTGAACGTCAGACCAATTTTGATTTCTCCACGGTACTCTTCATCTTTGACAACATTGTAAACGGTTGGTGGTATGTTTCCTTCGCTGTAAACTGCATCCAAAGGAATCCTGCAAGCATAAGCTACTCAGTTAGAGTGAAGGATGAAATTGATCTGCAAACATTCAGATTTGCATCCTGAGAGGCTGCGACATGAACCGAAATGCAAACTGCGAGAATTTTCAACACTGATTTCGTCAATCGAGATTTAAGCTACTACTTTGATGTAAGAGCTCCAGCCCCACAAATAAGTCAATATAGGAACACTTTGGGTTCACCGCATTTTCAAAACTCGAAACTGGCAAAATATGAAGAAATAGATAGCTCAGGACGACAGCTCAAATTATCCCATAACTTACGTGGCTTCACCAACAATGTCATCATCCGTGCCAGTATCACTGTCCAGGAGCTTGATGATGAGATCGGTTGCGTTTTCAGAGACTGTGAACACAAAGGTCTCGTTCCATTCAGGGTCACTTCCTTTGCCTGCATATGAACCGAATAGATTCAAGTTACTAACAATTGACAGGGAAGTCAACGGCAAACATGGGCATGAGCGATGAGATGCGTGAGGAATGTCTTGATGGATCCCACTATTGTTGTAGAGAAGGTTTAAATGTTGATGTCAGCTGTCCTGTCCAAGACGACGTGCGTGCGAAAATAACACGTGTTAACTAGCTAGTGTGCTTTTAGCGCATTTCGAATCGATCTGCACCTTCCTACTATGATCACTTAGATTTTTTGCTGTTAGTATCCATAAATTGCCGGCATGACGGAATTTAGCACTGAATAGGTTCTTTCTATGAGCACGCCTAGGCTGCTACTTGGAATTCGTTTCGAGAACTGTAAGTTTCAGAATGCTGAGTGTGATCGTTCTACAATTTGGGCTGTTCAGTAGTAGCAGAGATACCAGACCGATCGTATTTTTGCACACTAATGTACTAATGAACGTACGCGTTGAGCGATAGTATTTGAAGAGGTAAATAATTCGATCAGGAAAACATCTAAAGCGAAGCTAAAGAAACGAAGACATTTTTACCTGACGCGACGCTGCTCTTCTGCTCCTGCGAGGTGCATACCAGAACCGCGTACGGGTCCATGTTGCCTGCAGGAAACCATTTGTCAAGGAGAATCGATCCCATCTTTTCAACAGCAGCGAAAGCGAAAACACAAGCAGCTCCGAAATTGAGCCGATTTGGCTGATCAATTCAAGGGGCCAGCACCGAACTGATCGATCGACCAGGTGACGGGAAATCGCAGCAGAATTCTTTCGAATGGGGGAAGGGGAAAGGTAGCTTACAGAGAAAGTCGGTGTTCTCGAGCCCCTTGGCTCCGACGAGCAGCACCTCAAGCATCCCCTGCGCCATCTTCTTCGTCCCCCCTCGCCTGATCTGACAGATCTCGCCTTCCTCTGCTGCTCTCAAGTTCTCGATCAGGAGCTGTTCTCAGTACAACTCCACACGGCTAACCGACGCGATCGCGAGATCCGAACCGAGCCCCGGGAGCTGCTGTATGTATAGGCGTTGAAAAATGGAAACACTCGCATGCGTCTCCCTCAAGCCTCTCCCGCATCGCAACAGATTCACATGGAGGCGGTAGTGGGCAGGCAACTTGCATGAGACGGGTCAAGCCAACGCGCCGCGCGCACACGAAGGATGGTGGCTGCTTCCGCCGGTTTCGCGCGTGCCTGTCAGCGCCCTAATGTGCAAGCAGAAGCTGAAGATGGAATGGGCCTTACCAGGCGCAACTCTCGGCCTAAGCGAATTTAAGAGGGTCTCTAACGGTAACTGTAAATTGGCCTAAACCATTAAAAGTCCGGCGAGTTTACATTTATGACGATTTGTTCAGGCTAGCGGGAACTTAAAAGACCCGGCCTGTATGTCATTTTAGAGTAGCCTGAAAACCCAATCCCGCGCCGGTACATGTGCGCTCCGAGGGCGGTTACAATTCGAAACCTGACTTTCTCCACCGCTCACATCCGTCACGCCGTCGTCCGTACAACAGCCTCCAGCCGTGGATTCCTCGTTGCTTTGGCAAAATCGTGCACGGTCGGTCGAAGATTCCGGCACCCTGCTTCGATTCTGACCAAATTTGTGCAATTTCAGGCGAATTCGGGCCAATTCCCGGCGAGCGGGGCGGAGCAGGCGGGGCCCGAGAAGGGTGTAACGGCCCTGGAGACGGGCGAGGTGGTGCCTGCGAGCTCGTGAGGTGGCGGCCACAGGGGGCGGGCACGTGGGCGGCTATGGTGGGCGCGCGCTAGTTGCCTGTTTTTTGCTATTGACAAGATGTCGCAGTGCTAGTTGCCTGTTTTTTGCTGTTTTTGTTTCAGAAAAGCTAAAAAATGAATATTCTCGGAATTGGACGGGACAAAAGCCAATATGCCTATTTTTCCAGAGCAACACGGAAACACGAAGCAGAGACGGAGTAGGGCACCAGGGTGGGCACACCCTATGGTGGCTCAGGCTAGCCCTGGTGGCGCCACCAGGTGGTGTGGGGCCCCCTGGCCTCCTCGCCTCGCCTCTTCGCCTATAAGAAGCCTTCCGATGACAAAACCCTAAATAATCCAGCCTCCATCCACGAAAAGTTCCGCATCGTCGCTGCCACCGAAAGGGAGATTCGGGGGACAGAAAGTCTCTGTTGCGGCACCCCGCCGGGACAGGGAAGTGCCCCCGGAGCCATTTCCATCGATCTCCACCACCATCTCCATCACCGTTGCTGATTCCCATGATGATGAGGGAGTAGTTCTTCCTCGTGGCTAAGGGTTCTACCGGTAGCTATGTGTTCATCTCTCTCTCTATGCATGATCATATTGTGATCATGAGCTTTGTAATCAAGTAGATCTACCTTGCTACTCAAGTGCTTTAATAGATCTCTGCTCTCCCCACGTGTGTGAAGTTGACAGTGTGCACACCACGGTGGCACTTAGGCTAGAGATTACAAATACTTGTTATGAGTTATATTTGGAGTTGAATGTCACTATAAAATTGTGGTATTTGTTAGAACCATCTAGCGCTCAAGGTGACAATGTGGGGTTATCTAGATGGGGAAGGCGGACTTTGAGGAGTGCTGTTATAGCCCTACCATGGATTAGAGTGTCCAACCGGAGAGTAGTTCAGAGTAGTATCATAAAGAGAGGATATTTATATGAGAGTGTTCACTAGTGAAAGTATGATCCCTAGGCCTTGTTTCTAAACATTGAAACACTGTTTGCAACTAGATCTATTACATGTTTGCTTGCTGCCATCTTTATTTCAGTTTGCCTTTAGTCTCTTCCACGCTATCAAGCTATTTTTTGGCACCGTTTTCTTATATCCATACCACTTGTATTTTACTATCTCTTCGCCGAACTAGTGCACCTATACACCTGGCAAGTGTATTGGGTGTGTTGGGAACACAAGAGACTTCTTGTATCTTGATTGCAGGGTGTCTTGAGAGGGATACCTTTGACCACTTCCTCCCTGAGTTCGATAAACCTTGGGTGATCCACTTAAGGGAAACTTTTTGTTGTTCTACAAACATCTGCACTTGGAGGCCCAACAACTGTCTACAAAAATAGAAGTGCATAGACATCAAGCTATTTTCTAGCATCGTTGCCGAAGAGGTAAGGTAAAAGGTACTCACATCTTCTGGCTACTAAGCTATCTTCTAGTACTGTATCTGGTGTGTGAGTGCTCGAAGTTATTTGCTTTAGATTCTGCAATTATATCTTTTTGTTTCTTGTTTTTATTTTCACTAGTTAGGCTTAATGGAAAACAACAACAAAATTAGAGAGTTTTATAGTATTTATCTTGTGTTAGGACATAAAGTGTTTGAAGAGAAAATTAAAAAACCTATGGAACTTTATTTGTATGCTAATAGCAATGTTATTAGTATAAATTCTTTAAACATCATTATTGCTAATGCTATGGAAAAGTCTAAGCTTTGTGAAGCTAGTTTTGATGAGTATGATATTTTTAGTCCCCCAAGCACGGAGGAGAAAATTTACTTTGATGATACTATACCTCCAATATATGATGATTACAATGATGAATATGATATTTTTAGTCCACCTACTATTGAGGAGAAAATTAATTATGGTTACAATATGCCTCCTATATTTGATGATTACGGCGATGAGAATAATAATGATAGCTATTTTGTTGAATTTGCTCCCACTACAATTAATAAGAATGACTATGTTTATGTGGAGAGTATTAATTCTTTTATGCATGTGGCTCATGATAAGAATTTTTTATGTGATAGTTATATTATTAATTTTATTCATGATGCTACTGAAAGTTATTATGAGAGAGGGAAACATGGTTTTATGCATCTCAATAATATTAAGTTTCCCCTCTTTATGTTGAAAGTCTTGAAGTTGCACTTGTTTTACTTTACTATGCTTGTTGCTTTGTGATTTCATGACTTGTTTCTTTATAAGATTCCTATGCATAGGAAGTGGGTTATACTTAAATGTGCTTTGAATTTGCTTCTTGATGCTCTTTTTTTACTTCAATTCATATTTCTTATGTGAGCATCTTCTCAAACTATCATGCCTAACTTAAAGGCGTTAAAGAAAAGTACTTATTGGGAGATAACCCAAAAGTTTTAGTTGAGTCTTGGAAGTTATTACTTCAGTAATAACCTCTCCTTATAATTTTTGTGTGGTTTTGTGCCAAGAGTAACCTCTAATGAGAGAGAAGTAATGCTTGGGAAAGTTGCTGTCCTAAAACAGATTTTTGTGCTTCGCTGTAAAAATTCATGAAAAATCTATGTACGTCGGTTTGAGCTGTAATTTTTTGTGCTTCTGACCCAGGTTGTTATCCAACTTTCGTTAGTTAAACACTTTTCAATTTGAGCAACAGAAGCTCTTCGAAAAAATTGGTTTTTACTTGCTGGTCTGTTTTGACAGATTTCTGCCATTATTTGCATTTGCCTCTTAATCTCTTTCTCTTTGAGTTCTCTTTGATCATTTGAACGTTTAATAGGAAGTGCTACAGTAGCTTGTGTTTTAATGGAAGTTTTACTTGTATTGAAACTGAACCAAACGACTTATTATCTTGAGTATACTAATGTTGCTAATGAAGATTGTGTGAAGTTTTGTATGAAGGAAATTTTCAGGTGTAGGGAAAGAATGATATAATGAGATGAAGAATGGACAAAAGTTTAAGCTTGGGGATACCACCCCGTGTCACCCCAAGAAATATTCAAGAGGTACAAGCGTCAAAGCTTGGGGATGCCCAAGGCATCCCCTTCTTCATCAATAAACATCTCAGGTCTTTCTAGACACTTCGTTTTTATTGCTTCATGCATAGTTCTATTGTTCTTGGAGCGTCTTTGTTTTCGTTTGCTTAGTTTTCTTGTGTAAATTGGTTGGACCCCCTCATTCATACATTAGTTTTCAAATAAGTTGGTTTGGATTGGAAAAGAGTAGGAAAAGTTCATGCTTCAGTGGTAAAAAGGAGCTTGTTTTGACTGTGGCCTATGCTTTGTCATGTCATGCTTGATATTGTTTTGGCTTTATGCTTAGTGATTTTTGCTGTAGCATGACATGTTATAAACAATTGAGATTGCTTAATGTTCCTTGAAAGAATCATGCGTTGTTTTACCATATTAAAGCATAGTATTATGGTATTCTCCTTTAATGCTTTATTTGAGTTGACTTGGCGCATGCTCACACCATGTTAAGACTATGCCAAGTCACCATAGCCTCTATAATCCTTTAGTTTTCGACTTGTAATATCACTTTATGCTTTGATTGATAATGTTTTGTCGCTCTGCATGATTATGACCATTATTGCTCTCTTAGTTGGTCGCTCCCAGTCTTTTGCTAGCCTTCATACCAAGTATGAGTTCCACTCATGCATCCAACTCCAAATAAAACCAAGTTATTCCAAAGAGTCCACCATACCTACCTATTAGCATTTGCTATTCCAAGTATATTCATGTTTTTATCTACCTTCTGAATTAAACTTGTTATGTGAAAATTAGTGATTAAAGCTCTCACGAACTTGATGGCACACTTTACTTTTCTTGCCCCTAATAAACTTGAACCATTGTGTCATCTATGTTGTATATGCTTGCACTTATAAGTTGGGAGTTAGCATAACCATGCTGTCATGGGGAACGCTTTCAACATTGCACTTGTACAATGTACCTAGTTGATATCATGATCTTTTGTTTATGGATGTCGTCGGTGTGAAATGAAAGGGGAGCTTGTAAGTCCATGAAGTTATGTATGTGTGTTAGAGAAACGCCTGGCCGCTAGCCTAAGCCATGCCTAATCATGGTGGAAACTTGCAGTATCACCATAGTGAGCAATCTATGAAGCATTCTTCTTATAAAAACAAGAGATAGAGATTGAGAAAAGGAAAAAAAAGATGAGAAAAGAGGAAAGAGAGAAAAAACACCATTTTCCCATGGTAAATAAGAAGATTGTCGAGATGCTCATTGTCTGCTTGCCTTGTCATTTTGATTATGGGATAACTCCTGTATCATGTGCAAGGGGTACCCCGTTGGCGGTTCTCTATGATACACATGTACTTACTATGACAAGAACTTACCGGTAACTAAACTTGAGTAGCATGAGGAGCGGCCCTCGTATTCAAGGGACATGAGATTGACAACTTATACTTTGTCAAGCACATACTCCATAGTTTGTTCACTTTAACCCTAATCACTTCAAGATGCTTATGATAGGGGCAATGAGAGCTGAAAGCTAATAAGTACCATAATTTTTGGAAGCTCTTTATGAGACTTGAATCCCTGCTTCCTTCTATGAAGTCCTTTCTTTTACTTCTATATCGAGTCTCCATCTTCTATCTTTATGCACCTATTGAGAGAGCATAGTGGCCATTCTTAGTTTAATGTGTATTGTCCCAAGACTTGTTGATTGATTCATAATGTTGATATTGCTTGTTCTTGAACTATTTGTATCTAGTCACCCTTATGAACTTTGAAGGTGTCCTATGCATTTATGTTTTGCTACTCCATGAGGGACAAGCTGAATGTCACTATGCTATGTTTTCTATATGTGAAACAAACAAACGTCTTTCAATGCATTGTTATGCATGATCTTTGTTTGTATCCTTTCATGTTATGACATAGTTGCTATGTCTTATTGTTAGAACTACATCTTTCATGCTATGTTAAAGTACTATGATCCCAGCTATCAATGTTTTATAAATGCCTTGATCAAGATTGTGATGGTGCATGTCACCTCAAAAATTATTCTTTTCTTTTTATCACTTACCTACTCGAGGAAGAGCAGGAGTTAAGCTTGGGGATGTTGATATGTTGCAAACGTATCTATAATATTTGATGTTCCATGCTTGTTTAATATCTACTTTGCTTTGTTTTGTCCACACTTTGAGGTATTTTTATACACTTTCTGGAACTAATCTATTAACAAGATGCCATAGTGCCAGTTGCCTGTTTTCTGCTGTTTTTGGTTTCAGAAAAGCTAAAAAATGAATATTCTCGGAATTAGACGGGACAAAAGCCAATATGCCTATTTTTCCCGGAGCAACACAGAAACACAAAGTAGAGACGGAGTAGGGCACCAGGGTGGGCACACCCTATGGTGGCGTGGGCTAGCCCTGGTGGCGCCACCAGGTGGTGTGGGCCCCTTGGCTACCTCATCGCCTCGCTTCTTCGCCGATAAGAAGCCTCCCAATGAGAAAACCCTAAATAATCTAGCCTCCAGCCAGGAAAAGTTCCGCATCGCCGCCGCCACCGAAGCGGAGATTCAGGGGACAGAAAGTCTCTGTTCCGGCACCCTGCCGGGACAAGGAGGTGCCCCAGAGCCATCTCCATCGATCTCCACCACCATCTCCATCGCCGTTGCTGATTCCATGATGATGAGGGAGTAGTTCTTCCTCGAGGCTAAGGGTTCTACCGGTAGCTATGTGTTCATCTCTCTCTCTATGCATGATCATATTGTGATCATGAGCTTTGTAATCAAGTAGATCTACCTTACTACTCGAGTGCTTTAATAGATCTCTGCTCTCCCCACGTGTGTGAAGTTGACAGTGTGCACACCGCGGTGGCACTTAGGCTAGAAAGGGACGGAAACGGAGCCAGGGTGGCCCACACCACCCCATGGCGCGGGCCCACCCCTGGCCGCGCCACCAGGTGGTGAGGCCACCTAGGACTCTGACTCGTTTTCTCCCAGTACCTTCCTTTTGATATGAAACTTCGTAATATATAACCCCTCGGATCCCCCGAGGTCCGTATATCGTGTTTTTGTTTCGACCTGTTTCTGCCAGGACATACTCTTTGAAGGTTTAGAAGCACAATGGTGTCTGCCAAGGATAAAGGGAAGGATCCCATGGAGGAAGACCTCCGAGACCCCAAGCAAGGGCTGGTACTTTCAGTCACTTGCCCTGCATCAACGGAAGCCCTACGAGTCACTAAAGAATTCTGCGATAAGTACCGAGACTTGAAGAGGAAGGTGGACATGCTTCAATGGGAGAATGATAGGCTTCGTAAGATGCTGGAAGATTTCCTCACGACAACTAAGAGCATGATACCACCACCACCAAAGGAGTAATTCGTCATCAGGTTTGGCATCCCCTTGGTTTGTTCCAAGATTGGGGAGTGCCGCGGTATCACATCACTATCTTCTATCTTTTTACCTTATTAGTAGAGTCATATCATGAATAGAGGAGTTATTATGTAGTATGGTTTGCATTATGGAAGTGTTCCCTCTCTCGTTAGATATGTATCCCTTGGTGTGAGTTTCCGTTATGGAATATTAATGAGAAGTTCTATCATCCACTCTTTTGCATAGCTTATATTAGTATTCAATTCGTGGTTATATGATTGATCTTGTTGTTAGTATTGGTAGCACTCTGGGATCATTGAGTTAATTTAGTTGGTTTTGGCAAACCTGGCTCGGTCAGTAGCAACACTATATTTGAGAGTTGAATGAAAAAGATAGAAGTACTCTAAAGAAAAATAATTTCATCATCTTTCTTTCTTGATTTGCTCATAAGTTTAGTATTCTCTAGTTAAGATCTTTTGTGCTTCCAAGGAAGATTGCATGTTTGTCTTTATCATTTGTATGTTTGGTTGTTTCCTTCAACTCTTGTACTTGCTACCCAGCCTTGCTAGCCAAAAACCTGTACTGAGAGGGTATTCTTCTCGTGCATCCACCTCCTTTAAACCAAAACCTTTGCCATTTGTGTCCACCATACCTACCTTTTAGCATTATTACTATTCCAAGTAAATTCTTGTTTTGTCTACCTCCCAAATTAAACTTGTTATGTGAAAATTAGTGATTAAAGCTCTCACAAACTTGATGGCACACTTTACTTTCTTGCATTTAATAAACTTGAACCATTGGGTCCTTCTTTGTTGCGTATATGCTTGCGCTTTATGAGTTGAAGTTAGCCGAACCATGTATCATGGGGACCGCTTTCAACACTTCATTGGTACTTGTACCTAGTTGATATCATGTTCTTTTGCTTATGGATCCCGGCGGTGTGAAATAAAAGTGGAACTTGTAAGATCATGGAGTTTATATGTGTGTTAGAGAAACGTCTGGGCCGCTAGCCTAAGCCAGGCCTAATCATGGTGGAAACTTGCAGCATAACTATAGTGAGCATTCTATGAAGCATCCTCAATAAAAACCTATGCAAATAGCAAATAAAAAGATCGCTGAGATGCTCACTGTCTGCTTGCCTTGTCATTTTGATTATGGGATAGCTCCTGTGTCATGTGCAAGGGGTACTGAAAGGGAAATGGACGTCGCCTAGAGGGGGGGGTGAATAGGCATTTTAAAAATATTACGGTTTAGGCTCTAATAAATGCGGAATAAAACTTAACGTTTAATTTATCAAGCCAAAACCTATATCCACTAGGTTCACTAAGTGCACCAACAACCTATGCTAAGCACGACAAGCAACTGGGTGATAGCAAGATAATATACTTCAAGCATGAAGGCTATCACAATGTAAATTGCATAAGTAAAGGGCTCGGTGGAGAGATAACCGATGGACGCGGAGACGATGATTTGTTTCCCGAAGTGTTGGAGATATGCCCAAGAGGCAATAATAAAGTGGTTATTATTATACCTTTATGTTTATGATAAATGTTTACATCCCATGCTATAATTGTATTAACAGGAAACATTAATACTTGTGTGTTTTGTAAACATAAAAGAGTCCCTAGTAAGCCTCTTGTTAAACTAGCTTGTTGATTAATGGATGATCATGGTTTCCTGATCATGGGCATTGGATGTCATTAATAACAAGATCATGTCATTAGGAGAATGATGTAATGGACACACACCCATAGTAAGCATAGCATAAGATCAAGTCATTAAGTTCTTTTTGCTACAAGATTTTCAAATGCATAGTAACCTAATCCTTCGACCATGAGGTTATGTTAATCACCATCACCGGATGGGTACTTTGATGACATCAAACGCTCAGAATGGCGGTGGTTATAAAGGTGACATTGGGTATTCTGAAAGTATGTGTTGAAGCGTATGGACCAAGATTGGGATTTGTCCATCCATATGACTGATAGATATGCTCTGGGCCCTCTTGGTGGAATGTCATATAGTTAGCTTGCAAGCATGTGACTAGGTCACAAGGGATGACATATCACGGAACGAGTAAAGAGTACTTATCAGTAACGAGGTAGAACTAGGTATGGAGATACCGACGATCAAACCTCGGATAAGTAGAGTATCGCGTGACAAAGGGAATTGGTTTCGTATGTTAAATGGTTCTATCGATCACAAAGTCATCGTTGAGTATGTGGGAGCTGTTATGGATCTCCAGATCCCGCTAATGGTTATTGATCGGAGATGTGTCTCCATCATGTCTACATGTTCACGAACCGTAGGGTGACACACTTAAGGTTCGAAGTTGTTTTAAGTAGATATGGAATGTGCGGAGTCTCGGATTGGATCCGGGACATCACGAGGAGATCCGAATTGTCCGGGGAATAAGATTCATATATTGGGGATCATTTTCTAAGTTAGGAAATGTTCTGGAGTATTTGTATGGGGATTCTAGAAGGTTCCGGAATGTTCCGAAAGGTTCTATAAGATTTCTTGGAGTTTACTTAAAAACCAAGAAAGGATCAAGGAATCCTTGTGGGGTAAGACAAGGATTCATGGGGGAGTAGGACTCTCCCCCCACCTCCTTGATCCGTCGGCCAAGGGAGAGGGGAGTCCTACAAGGACTCCACCTCCCCATGGCGCCTCCCTCCGTTAAATAGAGGGGTGGAGGCACAAGCCCCCTTACCCCTTCTATTCTCTAGATCTCAAGTTGCCTCTCTCCTCCTCCTTCCCTCTGCTCTGGCTTAGGCGAAGCCCTGCAGAATTCTCTACTCCACCACCACCACCACCACCACCACGCCATCGTGCTGCTGGGATTCCGTGGAGAGATCTGTTGCACGAGTAGAACACAATGGTTTTGTGGGCGTTGGTGCTCGTGCTGTCTTTTGCTTTGTGTACTTTGCATCTTGCGGTATGGTGGGATGAAGCGGCTCGGGCTAACCTTACATGTCATCGCACATGAGACTTGCTCCACGCTTGACGTGTAACTTGCTTTGCACAAGTGGCTTTGCGGGTGCCTGTCTCTCCCATCATAGTATAGATCCAATTTACACTTTGCACTTGATAGAACTTGTATCAACGTTGTGGTTCAGTTTCGTAGGTAAGATCCGTTCTTATTCGAAAGCCCCAAACCACGTAAAACATGCAAAGAAAATTAGAGGCGTCTAACTTGTTTTTGCAGGGGGTTTGTGATGTGATATGGCCATCATGTGATTGTGATTATATTTGATGTATGCAATGATCCTTGTTGTAATATGGCAACCGGCAGGAGCCTAATGGTTGTCTTTAATTCTGTTAAGACCTGCGTGTCTATTCATCTTGTAATAGCTTTATTCCAAGTAGTTTTAATAGTTGCTAGTGATGATGGACAACCATGAAGCGCCATCGACCTTGACGCAATGCTTTGGTGATGATGGAGATCATGTCCGTGCTTTGGAGATGGAGATCAAAGGCATAAGAAGAAAGGGCCATATCATATCACACTAATTATGAATTGCCTGTGATGTTAATCCTTTATGCATCTTGTATTGCTTAGATCACGACGGTAGCATTATAAGATGATCCCTATCACTAAATATCAAGTAATAAAGTGTTCGTTCTTAGTAGGCACCGTTGCTAAGACTCGTCGTTTCGAAGCATCTCGTGATGATCGGATGTGATAGATTCTACGTGTGCATACGACGGGTGCAAGCCAGATTTGCACATGCGGATACTAAGGTTAATCTTGACGAGCCTAGCATGTACAGACATGGTCTCGGAACACGGAATACCGAAAGGTAAAGCATGAGTCATATGGATGATATGATGAACATGTTGATTGTTCGCCTTTAAAGCTACATCATCTCACGTGATGATCGGACTTGGTGTAGTGGATTTGGTTCGTGTAATCACTAAAACAACTCGAGGGATGTTGTTTTGAGTGGGAGTTCTTTTGTAATTTGGATTAGTCAAACTCAATTTATTATAAACACAATCAAAGTGAATTTGCATAGTTTGTTGTAGTCATTGGCATCCGTTCACCACCTTACGCTTAGTTATAGTTGAGATAGTAGAACTATAGAAATTCTGGATATTTGCTTTACAAACTGGTATCGTATTGTTTTGAGTGTCAATCTAAAGTTTAAAAGTCATATTGCAAACTTTCAGCAAACTCCGTTTACTCTGTGAAGTTTAATAAACAGTATTAAATCAAGAGTAACAATTCTAGTGTTAGTATCTAATGTATCATGTTTGCCTCCATGATTCTTGATACTCAAAAGATTGTTTTTAATATCAAGTTTATCTAAGAGCTGAAAGCAATGTTTCAGAAACCATCATATGTGAAAGGTATTGCGATATCTAAAACAATGTGTTGGTTACAACATGATAGAGTATACGTCCTCATATTTGATGAGAATTTGTGAAGATTGGAGACGCCAGTCGTCCTAATCCTCTAAAAGGTTTTGGAAAAGAAACATTATACTCGCAATTCACCTTTATAAGCTATAGCAGCTTGATCATGAAAATTGTCATGATAAGGTTGAATAGAAGATGTAAGTAAAATGTTTACTACACTAAGATTACTAAAGAATGGAATTTTGAAAGAATGCCAAACATTTGATGAAGGTGATCCACTTCAAAGTGCAAGTTCAAAGGTATTAGTATTTGACTATACACACTTTATACTATGTGTCATGTGAATGACACCACTATTGATGTTGATAGATTCTTTTAAAAGAAAAGGAATTGTTGAAAGAGAATCTATAAAATATTTAGCAGAAAAGAAAAGATTGGAGATGTCCAACTTAGGTATATAGAAGATACATGTTATGGCTATATTCCTTGGTTGTTAAACAATGTGGTTCTGCGGTATTGGATACCGAATTGGTTGGTATGAAGTGTCATACAGGACAACACAATTCATGAACTGCAATGGCCTAAGTAACTAGCAAGAGAATATGTGATGATGTTCATCGAAAACAAACAAAGGGTTGTTGTGTTGCTCGTTAACATCAAAGCTTGCCTTCAAGATTTGTTTCAATAATTGTTATTTTGATCAGGTATTATGACGACAAAAGGTTGTTCAAATAATTACCGTATTCCATAATAGATGGATGATATACAAGTCTGGTTGGAGAAATAACAACCATAAAACTAATGCTAAAATGTCGCAAGACAAATAATTGAAAGATCACTTGTGAAGTGACATCACCGTTTAAATTATATTAGGGATACATGAAGAAACTCCATGTTGATGGATTTTTGGAGTCTTTGATTTTGATCAAATGACGCTTGTGATACTTTCCTGGAGATAATTAAAACTCCGTTCATAGGCCAAAAGAGGAACGAACGACTAACTGATTGGAATTTGTACATATTGATGTATATAGTCCATTATGTGTAGTCGTGGGCGATGGATTTCAACTTCATATGCTTTCTCCAAAGATTTGAGTGAGTATATGTATATACCTACTCAATAAGGAAGAAGTATGAAACATTTGAAAATGTTCAAAGACTTTCAAGATGAAGTGGAAAATTATTGTAACAAGAAAATAAAAAAAGTTTATGATTGGATCATAAAGATGTTTGAGTTACAAGTTTAGCAAAACACCTAAGATTTGAGGAATCGTTCCATGGATTTGCATTTCCCAAAACACCATAGGAGTATGGAGTGTTCAAGATATGTAATGAAACCTTGTTTGACATGGTAAGATCAAAGGTGTCATTTATAAAACTGCCATTATATTTTAAAGATTAAAGCTTTAGTGACTACCGCTTTTACACTGAAAAGAGCTCCATCGTGATCCGTTGAAATGACACCATATAAGTCATGGTTTGGGATAAAACCCAGGTTGTCCTTTCTTAAATTTTTGGTATGCTAGGCATAAGTAAAATGTTTACAACCAAAGTCGGATGAGCATGTCTTTGTAGGTTATTTCGAATAACCATTGGGTATTCCTCCATAACACCGAAGACAAAAAATGTTTGTCACTTAGAATGTCAAGTTTCTTGAGAAGGAATTTTTGGTAAAAAGTTAAGTGGGAGGACAATAGAACTTTGACAAGGTTGTTGAACCTTGGCTAATATGTGTTGAGTTGCGTAGCATCGGTAAGTGTCCCGGAGGCAGCAACAATGCTCATGGCTCACGTGCATCAAAGGTTGTGGTCACGGAGATCTAAGTTCCTATTGAACCAAGTAGGTCGGGTAAGTAATCAAATGCCAAGATTTGAGAGTTAAATCATTGTTGTTTGACAATGATGAATCGACTACATGCAAATAATCAATGATGGGCCCTGACTTTGTTAAGTGGCTTGAAGCCATAAAATCTGTGATAATTCCATACACAAGAAATCAAGCTTTGAATTTGAAAGACCCTCTGGAAAGGTGCAAGACCTTACAGTCATATATGGATCTATAAAGAAATAGACATGGATGTTTCACATCTATGAAATAGTCGACATGTCGGAAAGAGTTTACGACAATGTTCAAGGAATTGACTATGATAAGATTTGATCTTTCATAGCGATATTTAGTCTGGACGGATTAATGTAGCAACCACTACATATATTTTGGTATATGGTAGTTGAACAAACAAAACAAGTTCTTCTAATAAAATGGTTACCTAGGACGTGTACATGACACGATCCAAAGGGTTTTGTTAATTCAAAGGATGCTAAAAGAGTATGCAAAACTTCAATGGTTGAAATGAGCATCACGGAGTTGGAATCTTCACCGTGATGAAACCGTTAAAAGGTTTAATTTCATCAGAGACGATGAAGATGTTTGCATTTTTGCAAGAAATTAAGTGGGAGCGCTAAGACATATTTCTAATACATTATGTGAAAGACATATTGTTGATTAGAAATGATGTATCTTTTATTGACACAGGTTAAGAATTTCATTTCGATGAAAGACTTAGGCATAACCAAATTAGGCATCAATGTCTATATGGATAGATTGAGGCGCTAATATGGTTTTGCCAAATGTACATAGATAAGATGTTGAATGAGTTCAATATGGAAACAACAAGAAAGGTTCTTGACGCACGAAAAGGACTGAATCAAGATTCAAGTATGTTGACACGAGATTCAAGTGATTTGACACTTGGTGAAATCACAGGAATATTTTGATCAATCTTTGAGATGTACACATCCAGATATGTCCTATGCTCTAAATGTTATGAGCATATACCAGAATGACTCATAAGATGATCATTGGACAATAGTAGGTATATTCCTATGATCTTTGGAAGAACTAAGAATATATTATTTATATAGTGGTGACAAATAGTTCATTGTAAATTGTTGCATTGATACTAGTTTTGTCACAAATTAAGTTTATCTCAATTTAAACTATGGGTGGCATAATGTAATGGAAAGGAAGTTCCATAACGGATTTGGTTGAGTACCAAAGTTAAAACATTGTGACAGATACTACAACAAAAGGCTAAGTATATGACTGCTATTGTAGCAGCAAATGAGGGCATTTGTGTCAAGTAGTTTGTTATCAAACTAGGTGTGGTTCATAACGGGATAATACTATGAAGATACATTGTACGACAATTGTATCAACATGATTTAATCCCAAGGAACTAAAGGTCTCACCAAAGGACCAAATTTATACAATGTCATCTCACTAGAGAATGAGTAATGCGTAGAGACGCAAGGACATGCAAATACACACGGACCTGGAAGTGTCAGATCCGAAGATTATGTTTACCACTAGCAATAGTGTCTATACAACACCAGAAAGCCATAGGTGTTGAATGCACAAGTTTTAACTAGATTATTGACTCTAGTGCAAGTGGGAGACTGTTGGAGATATGCCCAAGAGGCAATAATAAAGTGGTTATTATTATATCTTTATGTTTATGATAAATGTTTACATCCCATGCTATAATTGTATTAACAGGAAACATTAATACTTGTGTGTTTTGTAAACATATAAGTGTCCCTAGTAAGCCTCTTGTTAAACTAGCTTGTTGATTAATGGATGATCATGGTTTCCTGATCATGGGCATTGGATGTCGTTAATAACAAGATCATGTCATTAGGAGAATGATGTAATGGACACACACCCATAGTAAGCATAGCATAAGATCAAGTCATTAAGTTCGTTTTGCTACAAGCTTTTCAAATGCATAGTAACCTAATCCTTCGACCATGAGGTTATGTTAATCACCATCACCGGATGGGTACTTTGATGACATCAAACGCTGCTTCGTAACTGGGTGGTTATAAAGGTGACATTGGGTATTCTGAAAGTATGTGTTGAAGCGCATGGACCAAGATTGGGATTTGTCCATCCATATGACTGATAGATATGCTATGGGCCCTCTCAGTGGAATGTCATCTAGTTAGCTTGCAAGCATGTGACTAGGTCACAAGGGATGACATATCACGGAACGAGTAAAGAGTACTTATCAGTAACGAGGAAGAACTAGGTATGGAGATACCGACGATCAAACCTCGGATAAGTAGAGTATCGCGTGACAAAGGGAATTGGTTTCGTATGTTAAATGGTTCTATCGATCACAAAGTCATCGTTGAGTATGTGGGAGCTGTTATGGATCTCCAGATCCCGCTAATGGTTATTGATCGGAGATGTGTCTCCATCATGTCTACATGTTCACGAACCGTAGGGTGACACACTTAAGGTTCGAAGTTGTTTTAAGTAGATATGGAATGTGCGTTGGAGACCGAATGTTGTTCGGAGTCTCGGATTGGATCCGGGACATCACGAGGAGATCCGGAATTGTCCGGGGAATAAGATTCATATATTAGGGATCATTTTCTAAGTTAGGAAATGTTCCGGAGTATTTGTATGGGGATTCTAGAAGGTTTCGGAATGTTCCGGAAGGTTCTAGAAGATTTCTTGGAGTTTACTTGAAAACCAAGAAAGGATCAAGGAATCCTTGTGGGGTAAGACAAGGATTCGTGGGGGAGTAGGACTCTCCCCCCACCTCCTTGATCCGCCGGCCAAGGGAGAGGGGAGTCCTACAAGGACTCCACCTCCCCATGGCGCCTCCCTCCTTTTATAGAGGGGTGGAGGCACAAGCCCCCTTGCCCCTTCTATTCTCTAGATCTCAAGTTGCCTCTCTCCTCCTCCTTCCCTCTGCTCTGGCTTAGGCGAAGCCCTGCAGAATTCTCTACTCCACCACCACCACCACGCCGTCGTGCTGCTGGGATTCCGTGGAGAGATCTACTACCTCCGCTGCTCGCTGGAACGGGGAGAGGAAGGTCTGCTTCGACTCCGCACGTGTGACCGACTGCGGAAGCGCTGCCAGAACGTGCCGCTGGAAGGATCGTCTACTCGATCTTGAGATCGGCAAGTGATCGACTACATCAACCACGAGATCCGATCTCGTAACGCTTTCGGGTCTACAAGGGTTAGTACAGATCTATCTCGTTGCACATGTCTAATAGATTAGATCTTGGATTTTATCTAGATTAGATCTGGGTTTTTGTTTGTTCTTGCGGTAGAAATTTTTTGTTTTCCATGCTACGAACCCATCACGAAGTTCACTTCCAAATAAGCTACGTCTCCGTTGGAGAGGTGCGGGGGTGCAATGTACTTCGAACGCCACAAGTGGCTCACCTCGAGGTGTGGTGGCTCGATGCTCACCCAACGCCACACAAGGCCTCACCCCAAGATGCGAAGGCACGCAACCTACCGACGCCACAAAAGGCTCACCCTATTCTCCCGTGAGCTCGCCACAAAGGCCTACTCACGTTCTACTATGGGACACTTGAGGGCGGTCACCGAACCCGTACAAGGCTTGGGGCAACTCCACAACAATTGGAGGGCTCCCAAGAAACGCCACAAAGGCTCCATAATGCCACAAAAGGCCAACAAGCTTGAGGAATCTCCACAACTCAATTGGAGGCCTCAAAACACACCACAACTCCACACAACCGTCTAGGGTTCTAAGAACCCAAGAGAAACAAGCCCAAGAGCTTGAACTTGCCGAATCTCCAAGAAGAACTCAAACCTATGCACCAAATGCAAGAGGCAAGTCCTTCTCTCTCAAATTCCACCAAAGCTACAAAAGCTATTGGGGGAATAAGAGAGGAAGAACACAAGAGGAGAACACAAAACTCTCCAAGATCTAGATCCCAAGGATTCCTTCACAAAGAAGAGATTCGGTTTGGTGGGGGTTGTAGATCTAGATCTCCTCTCTCAAATCCCTCAAAGAGATGCAAGAATCATGGGAGGGAGAAGGGAAGAGGGCAAGCTTTTAAAGGTCAACAATGGAGGAGAGAGAGTGTAAGAGCTAGCAAAAATGACATCAAAACTTGGGGAAACTTTTGGAAAGAGGGGGCCCTTAAATAGGGCAAGAGAAATCTGTCTGTTTGGGTCAGATTCGCGCTCCACCGGAACTACCGGTTCCCCATCGGTACTACCTCTAAATAGAAACACAAGATACAGAAGAAAAACGAGATTTACCGGAACTTTGGCCGGAACTTGGGCCGGTACTACCGCTCAAGCAAAAACGTTGGACATCATTGCACAAAAACTTCAATAACTTTTGACTCCGGACTTCGATTTTGATGATCTTGGGCTCGTTTTGAAGAGAACAAAAATCTCTACAATATTATGCAAAGAAACATCACAGTCCAACAAGAGAGGATAAAAATAAAATGGATAAAGGTATGACCTCTCAGAAGAGACGAACCGGTAAAACCTCCAGAACCCAAAACGCAAGAAGTTGAGCTTGGAAACTCTAAATGGGATGAAACCAATTTTGTTGGAAAGATAATAAAGAGTAGAATCCAACAAAAGGTGAAATAATGGATATAACCAAGGGAGAAAATACCATAAATATATATGTGGGATACCTCCCAAGGTGTGGAGCCGGAAAACCCGCAAGATCAAAAACGCAATAAGATATGCAAGGGAAAACCGGTTTTGATGAACTAGAGCTTGTAATGAAGATAAGAACAAGCTCTAGATCCTCACATGAACAAGAACCAAACAACAACCAAGAAAGATGATGCTATGTATGCAAAGGTTTGAGCTCTCTTGAAGATACAGGAAGTCACCCACTCGAGAGCCCCTCTTGATAGTACGGCTATCTATCCTAAACCCGGTCTCCCAACACTACAAGAACACTACAAGAGACCAGTAAAATAGAAACCCTATCACGATCATACCTTTGCCTTGAGCATCCCACTTGAACTTGATGTAGACGATCTTGTCACTTTCAAGATGGAACACCTTTCTTGATTGCACTTGCTTGATGAAGTCTTGAGAAATGCCCCCCCCATACTCCATGGGGAAGCCTCTTCTTCGAACTTGTCTTCATCATTCCATGATTGCCGAGGATGGCAAGCTTCAAGAATGAGATCTTATAGAGATGACGCATCTTGAGCTTGCACTTCAATTCTTGATGATGTCTTGAAGATTGCCATGAGGAACTCCATCTTCTTCTTCTTCAAGACATACTTGATCTTCTTCTTCTATTTGATTCCAATAGGCACAAAGCCCTTGGACAATGCTTCTTCTTTTTCATCCTTGAAACCAACACATGGTCCAAGCGATGCCAATGGACAAACCTACAAGTGAGACTCAATTTGCACATTAGTCCGTAGGGATTGTCATTAATTACCAAAACCACACATGGGGCATACATGCCCTTTCAATCTCCCCCATTTGGGTAATTGATGACAATCCCCTAGAGAGGGTTTAAATATGGAATTTAACGAACAAAATGGTTGCCCCAACATCAAATACTACACAAGTATGTGATGTTGGTACAATCACAATATATAGAGCAAAATCCCCCACAATCTATGCATGTGTGATGAACTTGAATTTCATTGCATAGATTGCCAACCATTATCGGTGGTTGAGTTTCCTCTATATATTAAACATGCAAAGCAACAACAAAGATGCAAGAGCATGCAAGGCTAATGCTTAAGAACCAACTCAAAAGCATAAACCAACTTCCCTTAAACCCTCTAAAACTTCTCCCCCATTGGCATCGATTGCCAAAATGGGTGAAACGTTCTAGATGACCAATATAGTGAGAATTCCTCCAAAGGTGTGCATATGCACATATCCAATGATGAATCCTTGGGAGGAAGTAAAACTATATTGAGGACCCAAAGGTTGCAAAAATAAAAGAAGGAGAGGATAGCTTCAACAAATGAAGCGAGCAACCCGAAAGACCCAAAAAAAATACCAATTGACAACAACAATTGATACCAAAAGAAAAACACAAGACATAATGATACGAACACATGAGTGTTTAGATGTAATAGGGAAGCTCCCCAATCTTTGTGCACAAATTAGAATCATTGAATTGAATACATCATGCACAAGTATGGAATCCTCACTCCCCCATAGACATTTAAACCTCAAACAAAGAGAAAGGAAAATTAGCATTCTTAAGTGAGTTAGAGAAGCTCCCCAAGGGTTATGCACCAATTATAATAATTATATTTGGAAACAAAGTGCACAATCATGGGATCCTCACTCCTACAAACTCATTTAACAATACACGGAGATGCAAACAAAAGGGAGAAGCACTCATAGGAAAATAAATTTGGAAGCCACCAAAGAATCAAAAAGAAATAAAGGGTGGTCTTCCAAGGAAAACAATAACAACCCAAGATTTATCTTCTATTGTGTGTATAAGTTTCTAGGTGGAGAATATCACAAAGACATATGCCCACCAAGAAACATGTACACACAAAATAGATACACAAGAAAGCACATAAACACCAAAATGAAGTCATATAATATATCAATAGGATTTTTGCTTGAAAGCATGACCAAAGGCTCAAATATATCTTATTGTACATCAATGAGCTTCAAAAACACCAACACACTACATATATTAAAACTATTTCCAAGGTAAAAGGGAATAGTTGGAATATATGGAGAAAGAAAAGAAGAATCATAAAATAAAATCAACTTTGCAAAATACTCACTATTGCACATGAGAGTGAATGAGGAAAACATATGCAATAAAATTGATAGATTGACATATTTGGGATTGGTGAATCATCATGATTTTGTATAGCCCACTTATATGCACTCATCTCACCATACTCACATTTGCAATATAGGAGAATTTGCAAAAATCAAAATAAGAACCACAAAATTTCTACAAACACAAATTCATGCCAACAAGCAACCTACAAAAGGTTGGAAACAACATAAGTATGCATGAGATAGATACTTGTTACCGAGATATAATTGGTAGGATGTAGAGGATAAGAATTTTTTGATCATCCTAGCTTGCCTCAATTGACATGTAGGAACCACTTCTTCCTAAAGGATGAGACAAGCATCCAATATATCTCCAAAGTACCTAAAACACAATTAAGTACACTATGTTCCGAAGCAAATTGGGTCCAAAGTAGTTAGTGCAACTACAATATATAGGAGAAGCTCCACATAAATATGTGCATATTAATATGAAATTGAATTTCATGCATATCTTAGCCAATAGGATTTGGTGGAGTTTCCCCTATACATTGGATCATAGAAAGAAAGCATGCCATAATATATACAAGAAGTAAATATGCATGCACAAGACTCTCAAGAACCAAAAAGAGATACAATTTGAACTAAAACACCAAGTAAACCAAGAAGTAGCACACAAGAGTGTGACACGACAAAAGGTGTCCAAATTGTATCAAAGAGCCAAATAAACACATGAAAGGACACAAATTCAACAAATGAACAAGGCAAAAGCCAAAGAGCAAAAGATGCACAAAACACACAATGCTCAAGGATTTATCTCATTCTAAAAGTCAAAACAAGTAACAAAGAATGAGACAAAGCCAACTCCCAAATAGAGCAAGGTTCCAACACATAAACCAAACTCTCTACACTTTTCATGATGGCACAAAGTACCAAAAGAAAAGATCAAGCATCCAAGCACAAGAAACACTATATGGATCAAATTAAGAAGCATAAAAATGAGTATTCTAAATAATATAGGAGAGATCCCCATGAGTGGTGCATTACATAGAATTTTGGGATTGAATACAAAATGCACACAAATGAGATCATCACTACTACCTACATTAAATAAAACACAAGGGAATACCAATAAACTAAAAGGGATCCACAAGAGGCAAGGAAGAAATGGGAGACAACAAAAACAATTTCTTGGCCAAAGATAGGACAAAGAAAAGCAAAGGCCAAAGTGAACACGATCAATAAATCCTACCATATATGGAGTGTCACTTGTCCAAGGACAAGAATTATGGGGAAAATTTTCCCGAGGTAGTTTGCAAGGAAATCATGATCATATTCACACAAAGAAGCATGTAACAAGATATAACAATTATGCTTGATGCTTCGAGAGAGATTATTGATAGCTCCAAATAGTCACACAATCATTAAAGATTAGTGTAACTTGAAGCACATGGTTTCCATGGAGGATATGGGGGTCCAAATATGAGGAAACACATATCAAGAAAAATTCTCACAAACAAGATCCAAAATATGAGCAATAAAAGCAATCCAAGGGAGTTGGAACTTGTTTGAGCTAAATGTGCCACAAAGGAGCTAGATAAATAAATATCAATTCTAGGTGGCACTACCTCAAATGTTCACATTTTCTATGTTTGTAATATGCACTGAGCATATGACTCCCCCATAATGTGATAACCCAGAAGATCTCGACAAGAGGCCAAAAGATCAAAAAGGAGATGATTAATGGACATTATGGAATTCTAATTCTTCATGAGAATGACATACCACATAGAGACAAGATAAACATGTAATGTCAACACTAAGTGGTATTCCTCATGTACACACATTTTAGGATTGTGGAATGCCCAAGCATAACACTCCCCCAAAATGGAATTGTCCATTAATCGCTCCCAAGAGCCAAGAAAGATACCAAATAAATTCAACAAAGGCTCAAACATAAGAACACAAATACATGATGTGCCAACCAACATACACAAATATACTAGACAACACAATATAGGTATGAGGGAAGCACAACATGTACAAACACATATAATGGTACAAAACCAACACATGCACAAGGGAGCAAGTAACTTCCAAAGTAAAGGAGTTGAGCACATGTTACCGCAAGGAGGAACATTGGATATGAGATAGAGGCAAGATAATCCAATTGGCTTGACTTGACAAAAATAAATGAAGATCCCTCAATTCTTCATAACGTAGCCAAGCCTCCAATGCATTCCAACAACACCTATTGATCAAGTTTTATCTTGTTGGTCCCCAACCAAGGTGGGTCCTAAAAAGTTAGTCACAATAGGCTTGGCCACCCAAATGGTTCTTTTCTTGACACCACTTTGGGCACCAACATATTTGGCAAACACATTGGCCACCTCATCCTTACCAAGAGAATATGCATCATATATCAAGATAGGATTGGATGAGGAGTTACCCATGGTGCATGAGGAAGAAATGTGCCCCTTCTCGCGGCATATGTAGCAAGTTCTTCTCTTGCTATCTTTCTTCATGGAAGATGCCACCCCTTGAGGAAGAGCTTGAGTCTTGGGAAGAGGCCCTCTTCTAGCTTGAGGTGGAGCTTGAGGCTATTTCCCTTGACGCTTCTTCTTCAACGGGCAACATCTCACATGATGGCCTTCTTCCTTGCACTTGAAGCACACAATGTTGGCCAGATTCTTCACTTGACCTTGGCCATTCTTCTTATCGCCCTTGTGCTTCAACATGTTGGTGGGCTTGTTCTTGATGTTGGAGTTATATCCAAGCCCACTCTTGTCATTTGGGGATCTTCGCACACCTAAGACGTTCTTGAGTGTGGTCTTCCCTTCATGACACTTCTTCAAGTCATTCTTCAAAGAATTGACTTGAGCCTTGAACTTCTTGTTTTCCTCTACATGGTTAGTATCAACAACAATACTAGAGGAAGTAGATGCTACATTGTTAGAGCAACAAGGCAAGGGATGCAATTCATCACAAGATATAGCAATAGCATGAGTGGACGAATTACAAGGACTAGCACATGGAAATATGATACTAGGAGTAGATGTAGTGATAATGTCCACATGAGGCATACTTGGTGTTACCTTTGACAAAATAGCCTCATGAGCCAACTTTAGACTACCATGGGAAACTAGAAGGTCCTCATGCGAGCTTGAAAGCTTAGCATGACTCTGTTCCAATATCCCATAGTTGCTAGTTAGCAAAGCAAGTTGAGCATGTAGCTCAACATTCTCCTTCACAATAGATGCTTCACAAGAGATAGAGTTAGTAGCACAAGCATCATCGAAAGTAGTAAGAGGTGAGGGCAACTTGGAAAGCTCTTTAGTGTATGAAGATTTAAGTTGCTCATGTGACTCGGTGAGTTTGATGAGCTCCCCCTTGATGACCCTAGAGCCATTGTTGAGGTGCTCAAAATCCTCAAGGAGTTTAGCATAGGCAACTTCAAACTCATCATTTTTAATTTGGAGGTCACTTGACACCTCAGATCTCTATCATGGGATTTCTTCACCCTAGATAGCTCTAGAGCAAAGGTCTCCTCAAGAGATTCCTTGGTGGTTTGTTCCTCTTCAAGAGCTTCATTTAAGTTTGCAATGTCATTAGCATACTCACGCTTAAGACTACTCATTTTGTCAATTGTGTCCTCATGCTCATAAATTAGTTGCTTACTTTCAAAGGCAAAGTTCAAGATTTCAATGAAAGTAGAGCAAACATGTTTATCATTGTGAAGAGCACGAAGGACTAGCTCCCCCTTCTCTTTTAAAGAAGCAACATCATCTTCTACTTCTAAGTCAACATTCACATCATCATTAGGTGCATTGGGATCCAAAGGAGAAGTTACCTTTGATTCCTTAGCCATGAGGCATAAGTGAATGTTGGTAGAAGGTGATGATGGGTGAACTCTTGAAGCTCCAATCACAACCTTGCCTTGGCCCACACATTCTTCAATTTCCTCAACAAGGTTAGCAATACAAGTACTAGAAGAAAGAGAAGTACATTTATCATGGCAACAAGGCAAAGCAAGCATATCATCATGAGATATATTCAAACCATGTCTACATGATATGCAAGGGCAATCAACACTAGGATGTAAATCACATATAGTCCTACAAGTGTTCATGCCCAAAGATACAACATTGCAATGAGATAGATATGGAGGATCATGAATGGCAATACCACTATCCACATTGCAAGTTCTATCACCACTCACCATATCATTACCTTGTGACAAATCACATGTTGGTGTGGTGGAAGAAGATGAGAACTCATCACTTCCGGAGGTGGAGGGAACACAATCATCCTCATCAATCTTGGACACACCATATTTTGCTTGAAGCTTGGTCCAAATATCATGAGCATTCCGAAAAGGCATGATTGAGGAAAGAACTACAAAGCTCACAACATTAACAAGCACATTAGATGCTTGAGCTTCGAGATAAGAGTTTGTCTCCTCCTCCAAAGATAGATTTTGGGGATCCTTAGGAGGAGACAAGCCCATATCTAGAATTCGCTCAATATTTGGGTCAATGACCCAGAAATGACTAAGCATGCGAATACGCCAAACATCATAATTTGTGCCATCAAAAGTAAATGTGTGAGAGTGCACTAAACCCCTAGGAGACATCCTTACTCTCGAGGCGATGAAGCCTAAGAAGCGAGAGACCTCGCTCTGATACCAATTGAAAGGGAAATAAACGTCGCCTAGAGGGGGGGTGAATAGGCATTTTAAAAATATTATGGTTTAGGCTCTAATAAATGCGGAATAAAACTTAACGTTTAATTTATCAAGCCAAAACCTATATCCACTAGGCTCACTAAGTGCACCAACAACCTATGCTAAGCACGACAAGCAACAGGGTGATAGCAAGATAATATACTTCAAGCACGAAGGCTATCACAACGTAAATTGCATAAGTAAAGGGCTCGGTGGAGAGATAACCGATGGACGCGGAGACGATGATTTGTTTCCTGAAGTTCACTTCCAAAGAAGCTACGTCTCCGTTGGAGAGGTGCGGGGGTGCAATGTACTTCGAACGCCACAAGTGGCTCACCTCGAGGTGTGGTGGCTCGATGCTCACCCAACGCCACACAAGGCCTCACCCCAAGATGCGAAGGCACGCAACCTACCGAAGCCACAAAAGGCTCACCCTATTCTCCCGTGAGCTCGCCACAAAGGCCTACTCACGTTCCACTATGGGACACTTGAGGGTGGTCACCGAACCCGTACAAGGCTTGGGGCAACTCCACAACAATTGGAGGGCTCCCAAGAAATGCCACAAAGGCTCCACAATGCCACAAAAGGCCAACAAGCTTGAGGAATCTCCACAACTCAATTGGAGGTCTCAAGAACACACCACAACTCCACACAACCGTCTAGGGTTCTAAGAACCCAAGAGAAACAAGCCCAAGAGCTTGAACTCGCCGAATCTCCGAGGAGAACTCAAATCTATGCACCAAATGCAAGAGGCAAGTCCTTCTCTCTCAAATTCCACCAAAGCTACAAAAGCTATTGGGGAATAAGAGAGGAAAAACACAAGAGGAAAACACAAAACTCTCCAAGATCTAGATCTCAAGGATTCCGTCACAAAGAAGGGATTCGGTTTGGTGGGGGTTGTAGATCTAGATCTACTCTCTCAAATCCCTCAAAGAGATGCAAGAATCATGGGAGGGAGAAGGGAAGAGGGCAAGCTTTTGAAGGTCAACAATGGAGGAGAGAGAGTGGAAGAGCTAGCGAAAATGACCTCAAAACTTGGGAAAACTTTTGGCAAGAGGGGGCCCTTAAATAGGGCAAGAGAAATCTGCCCGTTTGGGCCAGATTCGCGCTCCACCGGAACTACCGGTTCCCCACCGGTACTACTTCTAAATAGAAACACAAGACACAGAAGAAAAACGAGATTTACCGGAACTTTGGCCTGAACTTGAGCCGGTACTACCGCTCAAGCAAAAACGTAGGACAGCATTGCACGAAAACTTCAATAACTTTTGACTCCAGACTCCGATTTCGATGATCTTGGGCTCGTTTTGAAGAGAACAAAAATCTCTACAATATTATGCAAATAAACATCACAGTCCAACAAGAGAGGATAAAAATAAAATGGAGAAAGGTATGACCTCTCAGAAGCGACGAACCGGTAAAACCTTCAGAACCCAAAATGCAAGAAGTTGAGCTTGGAAACTCTAAATGGGATGAAACCAATTTTGTTGGAAAGATAATAAAGAGTAGAATCCAACAAATGGTGAAATAATGGATATCACCAAGGGTGAAAATACCATGAATATATATGTGGGATACCTCCCAAGGTGTGGAGCCGGAAAACCCGCAAGATCAAAAACGCAATAAGATATGCAAGGGAAAACCGGTTTTGATGAACTAGAGATTGTAATGAAGATAAGAACAAGCTCTAGATCCTCACATGAACAAGAATCAAACAACAACCAAGAAAGATGATGCTATGTATGCAAAGGTTTGAGCTCTCTTCGAAAGATACGAACGAGTCACCCACTCGAGAGCCCCTCTTGATAGTACGGCTATCTATCCTAAACCCGGTCTTCCAACACTACAAGAACACTATAAGAGACCGGTAAAATAGAAACCCTATCACGATCATACCTTTGCCTTGAGCATCCCACTTGAACTTGATGTAGACGATCTTGTCACCTTCAAGATGGAACACCTTTCTTGATTGCACTTGCTTGATGAAGTCTTGAGAAATGCTCCCCCATACTCCATTGTGAAGCCTCTTCTTTGAACTTGTCTTCATCATTCCATGATTGCCGAGGATGGCAAGCTTCAAGAATGAGATCTTATAGAGATGACGCATCTTGAGCTTGCACTTCAATTCTTGATGATGTCTTGAAGATTGCCATGAGGAACTCCATCTTATTCTTCTTCTTCTTCAAGACATACTTGATCTTCTTCTTCTACTTGATTCCAATAGGCACAAAGCCCTTGGACAATGCTTCTTCTTTTTCATCCTTGAAACCAACACATGGTCGAAGCGATGCCAATGGACAAACCTACAAGTGAGACTCAGTTTGCACATTAGTCCGTAGGGATTGTCATTAATTACCAAAACCACACATGGGGCATACATGCCCTTTCAGGTACCCCGTTGGTGGTTCTCAATGATACACATGTATTTACAATGACAAGAGCTTGCTCGTGACTGAAGTTGAGTAGCATGAGGATCGGTACTCATAAGTAAGGGGCATGAGATTTCAACTTATAACTTGTCAAGCATATACTCTTAGTTGTGTCTCTTTAACCTTAATCACCCAAAGATGCCTATGATAGGGGCAATGAGAGCTGAAAGCTAGTAAGTATCATAATTTTTGGGAGCTCTTTATGAGACTTGCAATCCCTGCTTCCCTCTTTGAAGGGCCTTTCTTTTACTTTGTAGTTGAGTCAGTAAACCTATTCCCTTATATCTCAGCAAGTATTTTGAGTTGGTGTGTTTCATTCATTCATATGATGGTTTATTCAATCATGTGCCTTATGTTCCTTGTTTTGCACATTGATCTTATCTTGAAGTTTACTACTTTGAAAGCTTTCATTCAAAAACCATCTATTTGTGAACTCCAGCAAATTATCAACTATTGTTCGACTAAGAGCTAAGTTTGCCATTACCAATTATGATTCACTTTATGTATCTTTATTGTGTTTCCTTTACTCATTGCAAGATGAGTTATATAATAGTGAGTTGTTTTCTATTACGATCTATGTATTTGATGAATGTGATGCTTCTTGTCCATATTCTTTTATCGACTCTTCACTCCATAAACCTGAGGTCATGTTTATTGAGCTCAGTTTAAACAGGGACAAGCGAAGTCTAAGCTTGGGGGGAGTTGATACGTCCATTTTGCATCACTATTCTATGTCTTAATTCACTATTAGTCATTGATATATTTCATATTGAGAGGTGATACTTATGTTATTTCATCTATTTTTGCACGGTTGATGACTTTTGGAGCATGGATCGCTGCAGTCAGGATTCTGATGGAAAAGGTGCTGTTTGGAGGCAAAATTTGCGAAGACCAGAAAATCCGGGAAAATATACGGAAAATCCTGTTTTTCTAGAAGACTCAGGATGCCAGAAGATGGAGTGGAGGTGGGCCACAGGGGGCCCACACCACTCCATGGCGCGGCGAGCCTAGGCCGCTACAGGAGTGGTGTGGCCTGGCCCTCACTCCTCTCCCCTCTGGCGTATATAAACTCTCGAAACCCTATGACTCGGGGAGTGACCACAGAAAGATTCCGCCGCCTCTGTGGGGCGGAAAACACCGAGAGAGAAAGATCTCTCCGGCAGACAGATTTCTGCCGGGGGAATTCCTTCCCGGAGAGGGGAGATCATCGCCATCAACACCACCATCAAGCTGGACTTCATCGGGATCATCATCATCACCACCATCATCACCATCAGCACCCTCATCACCATCTCCATATTGCTGTAACAATTGCGTTGAATCTTGCATAGTTCATAGGGCAAACTTTCCCAGTGTTGATTACTCTTTGTAGTTGATGCTATTGAGTGAACCGTTGAATTATTGTTTATGTTCAGATTGTTATACATCATTATTCCATCTCTGATCATGATCCATATGATGTCTTGTGAGTAGTTTGTTTTGTTCTTGAGGACATGGGAGAAGTCTTGTTGTTAGTAGTGGAGTTGTGTTGAGAAAGATTCAATAGATTGTTATTTAAGTTGTGGTGTACTTCTTCTAGTGGTGTCATGTGAACGTCGACTACATGACACTTCACCTATATGGGCCTAGGGGAATGCATTGTGTATTTGGCTACTAATCGTAGGGGTTGCGAGTGTGAAACCTGAACCCCCGCTAGGAAACCATTGCACAAGGGACGTAAGGGTCTTAGAGTTTAAAGCTGTGGTTAGGTTTCTACCTTAATTACTTTCTTGTACTTACGGATGTTTGCAAGGGGTATAATCACAAGTATGTATTAGTCTTGGATGGGGCGGTACATTAGCACAGGTTCACCCACACAACACTTAGCAAGCTAAAGAAGATTAATCAACTATATGATGCGAAAGCACTTGACAGTCTTCCCATGTGTCCTCGAGAACGTTTGGTCATCTATAGAAATATAACCGGCTTGTCCTTTGCTGCATAAAGGATTGTGCCACTTGCTGCATTTATTCCTACTGTCTTTTATTTACTCGCACTTTGTTTACTTGCTTTATCGAAAAAACCCTAAAAATCCGTTTGCTAAGTATTTGCAGAGAATTCCTGATCCATACCACTAGCCAACACCTTCTGCTCCTCGTTGGGTTCGACACTCTTACTTATCGAAAATACTGCGATACACCCTCTATACTTGTGGGTCATCAATGTACTCCATATACAATGTATAATATCATTGTGGCATTCTTCTCCCAAGTGCGAGTAAATCCCCATATGCATGGGATATGTAGGGAATTAGTGATATGTGATGTGCCTATTTTATCTTCATCTATTTGTGATTATCATTGTGATTATTCTACATGAGAATTGTCTAATTTGTATGACTAATGCTTGTTACCTAATTTAAGGGTCCAGATAACATGATCTTGAAAATTCATAGACATGGTGTGGCCGCCCTGTGGCCCCTCTCTGTCTCGTCTTCTGGCTCCGTGAGTCTTCCGGTAAAATATTGACTTTGGCTTTTGTCCGGTCCAATTCCGAGAATGTTGATTTTCTGACTTTGCTGGAACCAAAAAAAGCATAAAACAGGCAACTGGCACTGTGGCTCTTGTTAATAGGTTAGTCTAAGAAATCATATGAAAAGTACTCCAAAGTATGGACAAAACATAAGAAAGTAGATAAAACCAAGCATGTAACATCAAAAATTATGGATACGTTAGCAGCATATCACGGCTCTCCCGCACCACACCATGAGCCCCGTCGCGCCAACTCCTGCTCTGTCCCATCGCGCCAGCACCTGCTCCACTACCCCCAGCCATGGTGGGTTGCCTCCACCTCTGCTGTTGAGGCACGAGGTAAGCTGTTGTCCCGACAATGCATCGCCAAGGTCTGCCCCACGCCCTGTCCTGGTCATGTGCTTCGAGCTCATCATGGAGGTGCTCCTTGTGGAGGTGGGCCGGAGGCGACGAATTTGACGGATTCCGACAAAAATTCGGCTAGTCCCACGACAGAAGGGCACCAGAGCATCCTGGAATTTCCCTCCCACCAAACTACCAAACTGAGTACATGGCGCATTTAGTTTGGCTGTTGAGTCCTCACATGTACAGGTTGGGGCATGGCTTTTACGCCCCCTTAAATTTTTTTGATGGTCGCGTGCTTTTAGGGGACCTGCTAGGCGCCGACTTTTGGTTGAAAACTAAAACTGACAGTTATTTTAAAGTTTTGGCTTGTTTACAATATCTGGAGATGCTCTAATCATAGGTACCTGGGCAAGGACTGGGTCCAACCAAAGGCCTGCTCCACGGCAACTGCTACTACTTAAGAGAATACAGACATGAGGATAAGACATCCTTGGGATCAGAACTGACAACAGTGGCGGCAGCGACGATTGTTCTTATTTTTCCTTCTGTTCCTGTAGCTACTTTCCTAATTTGTGAGTATAATCTAGGAACCGAAAACTTTATCTCCATAATCGAGTGAATCCCCAACTATACTCTAACATCTGGTATCAGATTAGCCTCTCGACCCCCACCTACACACCGAATCCATCCTTGAAACCCATCACTATACTTCCGAGGGTCAATGCCTTCTTGTGACCATGGTTCCGACGCTTAAGGAGTACTTGGACCGCATGAAGAAGTATTTGCTCGAGATCAAGGAAGCGATCCTCTCTACCAGGGACAAACTCAAGGAGGCCCAAACAAGCATGGTAGATAAGCTCATTGTGTAGTATACACAACTCACTGGTATGTATGGGTGGAAGCCGGACCTCGAGGCCCACTTCACCAAGCATCATGCAACAGTTGCTGATCTATAGTGGGTGCACCTCCAAGCGCCAACGTTTGCCGGTGGATCAGGGGCGAACCATCTCTCTTCCCATCTAAATCACGAAGGGGATATCCATGTCCAATTTGGCCACCGCAAGCATGCCAACTCCGGGGGTTTCTCGCCGGTGAACTCGAGCTCACCGATGGTACCTGCGGTCACGGGTATGCGCTCCTTCCAAACCCCATGCCTGAAGGTTTTGTTGATGCAAACTTGATCACAAGCAAATTATGGGGGGTCTAGGCAGTACGACACCCACTATGCACTTCCCACAATTCAACAGCAAAAATCCGAATATCTAGGGACATGTTTGGTAGGCCGGATTTTTGTTTCTCGCATCTGGCGAGAAGAAATAAACTTGTTTGGTTATTCGTCACGTATGAGTTTGCTACATGGCACGACTTTTAAAGCAGGCTAAAAGTTGGCCCGCTGGGAACGCCAATTTTGGGCATTTTTGCGGGGACAGGCTGCACTCGTGCAAAAGGGGGAAACCGCACGCCGCCTGTGGCATCTTTCCCCCAAAAGCCGGTGGGAGAAATTTTGTCGCCGTACATGTAAGGGCGGCGGTATATATCACCACTCGGCTCACCACATAGTGCCTCGCCACCATTTTCCCCATTTTTCGAGCTCTCAAGCCGGCGAAGTTCTTCATCGGCCAATAGGTAAGTGACGGTACCGGCGGTGGTGGTTATAGATCGGCTAGTGCAGGCGTTCTTCTCCAAGATCTTCATCGGCGACGTGCTCCGCTCATTCGATGCCAGTGAGTTTCCTCAAACCCCAGGTGTGGTAGATTCGATCTGTTAGCACCTCCTAAATCTTATTGTAGTTTGCGGTAGATCTATGTTAGTATGCCCAATGTGAAGGGTTCCGTAGCAGAAAACAAAAAAATCCTACGATGGAACTCTAATATGCCCAAGATCTATCTATGTATTAATGCAGTAATGACCGGAGCGTATAAAATACATACCCTTGTAGATCGTACACGGTTAACGTTCTGAGGGGAACATGGTTGATATAGTTGTACTCGTAGCCGACTGCAAGGTCGCGAAGCTCGTCGCAGGTTACCCCTTGCTCCTTCTTCATCATGCAATAGTTCCGGCTCACGACATCCAAGTACCCCGAGTGTTGCACCTCGTGGCTTTGTACACATCCGATGTATGATGAGATCTCCGGCTCCTCGATCCCGCCAGGAGTGCAGAAGTTGATATCCGTCTAGGAATCCTTGCAGCACAATGGCGTGCTGTAGGTGCGGTGTCCCTTGCGCGAACAGTCCTTTCTTGGGACTGTGCCAAGGCATGAAGACAACTATGTAGAGAGAGAGGGAGGAATTCTCTAAGGAAAATGCCTTAGAGAACATCTTAAATTGTGTGTCTCATCCCACCCATGGGCACCCCTTTATATAGGCGGAGGGGGTGTGCCCTCCCCATTAGGTTAGCCACGTGGGACTAATTACAAAGGAAAAACCCTAGGAATTTTCGTCCTGGCCGGTTGGGCCGATTCTGATCAGCCCATCAAGCAAAGAGAAGCAGCATCAGATGGCAGCCTAGACAGAGCCGGTCGGGTGGGCCTTGTCATGGCCCATCCCGCGCGCTACCCGCTCCCTACCTCGCTGGGTAGCAGTGAAAGCAATGACTTACGCCTTATGCGGCTCGCCTGGCAGCCCTTCCTGGGCCCTTGGTCGCTCAGCCCCCCGGGTGGGCCGGCATTGGCCGCGGCCTGCCTGGCTGGCTAGCTCCCCGACGCTCACTTTGGGCGGAGTCGAGCTGGCCAGCCAGCTTGGTGACACCTCCCCGTCTGGCGACTATTATCCATCGCCCACGTGGGCTGTTAGCTATTTTTCTTTTTCCTATTTTTCTGTAGCTTTTCTCCTAGGCTAATTCCCTCTGAGGATTTGGCCTAATATGAAAGTTGCTTTTATAAATCTTAATTTAAATATTATTTAGAATATATTAATTCATAATTAACATATCATAAATGTATATTTAAAATTCTCATTTATCCGAAAACACTTTTCTGGTCTTTTCCTTTATTCCTTTCTTTGAACAACTTCGGATCTCTCTGCGGAACAATTCCGGATTTCTCTTTCTCTGCTGTGATTCCATCTTACGGATGATGTCTCTCATCATACCCTTAAGTGTATCCCCTTACAGCTTGGGAATTCTCTATGCATGATCTATATCAATGATCAACAGAGGGACCAGTGATGCCCATGTGACCCGTATGCATTCCATGATGACAATGTCATTTGAACCGTAAAATGTAGAGTCCAATTTCCCTTTGTTTCTTTGATACAACTTGCCCGAGATCCGATCATTGGTATCACATACCCTGTTCAATCTTGTTACCAACAAGTTCTATTTTACTTGTTACCGTGATATTTCATCCCCGTGACCTATTGACATGTTGCAACATTTATATATGTAATCTCACCAAGCCGGTCGTATGTATCTTACCCGTGATGACCCACAAGTATAGGGGGTGTATCGCAGTATTTTCGATAAGTAAGAGTGTCGAACCCAATGAGGAGCAAAAGGTGCTGGCTAGTGGTATGGATCAGGAATTCTCTGCAAATACTTAGCAAACGGATTTTTAGGAGTTTTTGATAATGCAAGTAAAATAAAGTACAAGTAAATAAAACACAATAGGAATAAATGCAACAAGTGGCCCAATCCTTTATGCAGCAAAGGACAAGCCGGTTGTATTACTTAAGATGACAAAACGTTCTCGAGGACACATGGGAAGATTTTCAAGTGCTTTAGCTTCATATAGTTGATTAATCTTCTTTAGCTTGCTAAGTGTTGTGTGGGTGAACCTGTGCTAATGTACCGACCTTCCTAGGACTAATACATACTTGTGATTATACCCCTTGCAAACATCCGTAAGTACAAGAAAATAATTAAGTTAGAACCCTAACCACAACTTTACACTCTAAGACCCTTACGTCCCTTGTGCAATGGTTTCCTAACGGGGGTTCAGGTTTCTGTCACTCCGGCAACCCCTACGATTAGTATCCAAATACACAATGCATTCCCCTAGGCCCATATAGGTGAAGTGTCATGTAGTCGACGTTCACATGACACCACTAGAAGAAGTACACCACAACTTAAATATCAAACTATTGAATCTTTCTCAACACAATTCCACTACTAACAACATGACTTCTGCCATGTCCTTAAGAACAAAACGAACTACTCACAAGACATCATATGGATCATGATCAGAGATGGAATAATTATGTATAACAATCTGAACATAAACAATAATTCAATGGTTCCACTCAATAGCATCAACTACAAAGAGTAATCAACACAGGGAAAGTTTCCCCTAAGAACTATGCAAGATTCAACCCAATTGTTATAGCAATATGGAGATGGTGATGAGGGTGTTGATGGTGATGATGGTGGTGATGATGATGATGGTGGTGATGATGATGATGATGATCCCGATGAAGTCCAGCTTGATGGTGGTGTTGATGGCGACGATCTCCCCTCTCCGAGAAGGAATTCCCCAGGCAGAAATCTGTTTGACGGAGAGATCTTTCTCTCTCGGTGTTTTCCGCCCCGCAGAGTTGGCAACATCTTTCTGTGGTCGCTCCTGAGTCTTAGGGTTTCGGGAGGAATATATACGCTAGAGGGGAGAGCCAGAGGTGGGCCAGGGCGGCCACACCACCTGGTGGCGTGGCCTAGGGCAGTCCGCACCAGGGGGTGGTGTGGGCCCCTATGGCCCATCTCCACTCCCTCTTCTGGCATCCTTCGTCTTCTGGAAAAATAGGATTTTCCGTATATTTTCCCGGATTTTCTGATCTTCGCGAATTTTGCCTCCAAACAACACCTTTTCCATTAGAATCCTGACTGCAGCGGTCCATGCTCCAAAAGTCATCAACCATGCAAAAACAGATGAAATTACATAAGTATCATCTCTTAATATGAAATGTATCAATGAATAATAGTAAATTATGACATAGAATAGTGATGCAAAATGGACGTATCAACTCCCCCAAGCTTAGACTTCGCTTGTCCCCAAGCGAAACTGAGCTCAATAAACATGACCTCAGGTTTATGGAGTGAAGAGTCGATAAAATAATATGGACAATAAGCATCACATTCATCAATACATAGATCATAATAGAAGACAACTCACTATTATATAACTTACTTGCAATAAGTAAAGGAAACACAATAAAGATACATGAAGTAAATCATAATTTGTAATGGCAAACTTAGCTCTTGGTTGAAGAATAGTTGATAATTTGCTGGAGTTCACAAATAACTGGTTTTCAATGAAAGCTTTCAAAGTAGTAATCACCAAGATAAGAGCAAAGTGCAAAAACAAGGAGCATAAGAAACATGATTGAATAAATCATCATATGAATGAATGAAACACAACAACTCAAAATACTTGCTGAGATAGAAGGGAATAGGTTTACTGACTCAACTAAAAAGTAAAAGAAAGGCCCTTCGCAGAGGGAAGCGGGGATTGCAAGTCTCATAAAGGACTCCCAAAAATTATGATACTTACTAGATTTTAGCTCACATTGCCCCTATCATAGGCATCTTTAGGTGATTAAGGTTAAAGTGATCAAATATGAGGATATGCATTGACAAGTTGTAAATTGAGAATCTCATGTCCCTTGAATACGAGGGCCGCTCCTCATGCTACTCAAGTTTAGTCACCGGTAAGTTCTTATCATCGTAAGCATATGTGTATCATAGAGAACCGCCAACGGGGTACCCCTTGCCCGATGATACGGAAGAATCCCCATATCAAAATGACAAGGCAAGCAGACAACAAGTATCTCATCAATCTTCTTATTTACCATGGGAATATGGTGCTTTTTTCTCTCTTTCCTCTTTTCATAATATCTCTTTTTTATTTTTCTCTTTTTCTCAATATCGGACTCTTTTTTATAAGAAGAATGCTTCATAGATACTCGTTATGGTTACGCTGCAGGTTTCCACCATGTCAGCATGGATTAGACCAGCGGCCCCGATGTTTCTCTAACACACATGCATAACTCCATGGACTTACAAGCTCCCCTTTCATTTCACACCGATGACATCCATAGACAAAAGAACATGATATCAACTAGGTACAAAGTACCAGTGCAATGTTGAAAGCGTTCCCCATGACAGCATGGTTCTGCTAATTCACAACTTACAAAGCGCAAGCATATACGCAACATAGATGGGCACAATGGTTCAAGTTTATTAGATGCAAGAAAGTAAAGTGTGCCATCAAGTTCGTGAGAGCTTTAATCACTAATTTTCACATAACAAGTTTAATTTGGAAGGTATATAAAAACAAGAATTTACTTGAAATAGCAATAGTGCTAATAGGTAGGTATGGTGGACACAAATGGCATGGGTTTTGGTTTAAGGAGGTGGATGCACGAGAAGAATTCCCTCTCAGTACAGGTTTTTGGCTAGCAAGGCTGGGTAGCAAGTATAAGAGTTGAAGGAAACAAACAAACATACAAGTGATAAAAACAAACATGCAATCTTCCTTGGAAGCACAAAAGATCTTAACTAGAGAATACTAGACTTATGAGCAAAGAAAGAAAGATGATAAAATTATATTTCTTTAGAGTACTTTTATCTTTTCATTCAACTCTCAAAAATAGTGTTGCTACTGACCGAGCCAGGTTTGCCAAAACCAACTAAATTAACTCAATGATCCTAAAGTGATACCAATACTAACAACAAGATTAATCATAGAACCACGAATTGAAAACTAATATAAGCTATGCAAAAGAGTAAATGATAGAACTTCTCATTAATAATCCATAACGGAAACTCACACCAAGGGATACATATCTAATGAGAGAGGGGACACTTCCATAATGTAAACCATCCTACATGATAACTTCTCTATTCATGATATGACTCTATTAATAAGGTAAAAAGATAGAAGACAGTGATGTGATACCGCGGCACTCCCCCAAGCTTGGAACAAACCAAGGGGATGCCAAACCTGATGACGAATTACTCCTTTGGTGGTGGTAATATTTTCTTAGTTGACGTGAGGAAATCTTCCAGCATCTTACGAAGCCTATCATTCTCCCATTGAAGCATGTCCACCTTCCTCTTCAAGTCTCGGTACTTATCGCAGAATTCTTTAGTGACTCGTAGGGCTTCCATTGATGCAGGGCAAGTGACTGAAGGTACCAGCCCTTGCTTGGGGTCTCGGAGGTCTTCCTCCATGGGCTCCTTCCCTTTATCCTTGGCGAACACCATTGTGCTTCTAAGCTTGCAAAGAGTATGTCCTGGCAGAAACAGATCGAAATGAAAACACGACGAAAACACAACGAAAACACGATATACGAACCTCAGGAGATCGGGGGGTTATATATTACGAAGTTTCACAACAAAAGGAAGGTACTGGGAGAAAAAGGGTCAGAGACGGAGTCCAGGGTGCACTCACCACCTGGTGGCGCGGCCAGGGGTGGGCCGCGCCACACATCTGTGTGAGCCACCCTGGCTTCGTTTCCGTCCCTTTTTCGCTTCCTAACTTTCCTTATCGGCTAAAAACTACAAAAATATAGTTGGATAGTATTTTCGCGAAACTTTTTTACCAGAACTGTTACCTATTCGAAAACGGACTCTGTAGGTCTCTGAATTTTGTATTTAGTAGATTCTTCTGGAGTCATCACTTGAATAACATCAATATCTTCATCTTCATACACTTATTACTTGAGTCATAAAACCTTTCACTTCCCTATTACACCATTATCTCCACTACCTGGAAATTTCTTTCACACAAAACTTCACACAGTTCTCATTAGCAACATTAGTATAAGTGAAGTGATAAAACCTTTTGAGTTCAACTTCAACTGAAAACCATCAAAACATAAGCTACTTTAGCAACTCCTTCCGAAAACCCAAAAATAATTCAAAAAGGAAATCGAATAAAGAAGCAAATGCAAGGGTGGCAAAATCTGTCAAAACAGACCAGCAGGTAAAGATAATTTTTTTAGAAAATCTTCTGTTGGTCAAATCAAAAAATGCAAAACTAAAAAACGTTAAATAAAAACCTGGAGCAGAAGCACAAAAAATTATAGCTCAATCCGTCATACAGAGATCTCTCACGAATTTTTACGGTGAAGCACAAAAATCTGTTTCGGGACAACAACTTCCCCAAATCTTACTTCTCTCTCATTACAGGTTGATCTTGACACAAAAATCAAACAAAAGGGATAAGGAGAGGTTATTACCAAAGTAATAACTTCCAATACTCAAAGAAACAAAAACAAACTAAAAGCAAAAATAAATTGGGTTGTCTCCCAAAAAGCTCTTTCTTTATAGCCATTAAGATGGGCATGATGATTTCAAAGATGCTCACACAGGAATATGAATTGAAGTGAAAGAGAGCATTAAGAAGCAAAAAGACACACATTTAAGTCTAACCCACTTCCTATGCAAGGGAATTTTGTAAACAAACAAGTTGTTGAAACCAGAGGCTACTTGCATAAGAAGGCAAAACAAGTGCAACATAAAAACTTTCAGCATAAAACGAGAAAACTTGATATTATTGAGATACATAAGAACACTTTTCCCTCTCTCATAATAACTTTCAGTATCATGCATAAACTTAACAATATAACTATCACAAGGACCATCATAGCACTGATCGCTTATTCTAACAGAAAACACAGGAATACTAGCTCTCATAACACTACTTTGTGAGACAATATTAGAGGTATCCTTACAAAGGATAGTGTGTCCCTCTTCTTCATATTTAGTGACAAAGTCTTTCACATTTGCTATTATAGGTTCATCAACCATTTGTTTATCAGGTTCAACAGCTTCATTCATACTTTCATTAAACATACTAGCTATCATAGAATGTTCCTTTATCTTAACTGGGAAAGGCATTTTCTCAATATAAGGCTCAGGTAAAACATGATTAGTAGTATAAACTTCAGTATTTCTTGCAGGAACACTCTTAGCAACATATTTATAAGGTTCATGATACTTATTCCACTTCTTTTTAGGCACTTCAATATAGGAAGCAAAAGCCTTAAAATAAGAAGCAATAGCTTGAGAGTCTAGACCATAAGCATTTTTAATATTTTGAAAGTCATCAGTTCCCATAAAAGATTCAATGCATTCATAATCATAATTTATACCTGACTTTCTACCTTTGTCATTCTCCCAAGCTTCAGCATTATCTTGAATACAGTCCAGAAGATCCCATTTAGCTTCTTCTTCCATGCGAGTGAATGATCCAGCACAAGAAGCATCCAATAAATCCTTATCATGTAGAGGGGGTCTTGCATAAAAGTTATTGATAATAATATTGTTGGGGAGCTCATGAATGGGACATTTGAGCATTAGTAACTTCAATCTCCCCCAAGCTTGAGCTGTACTCTCTCCATCAAGAGGTCAAAAGTTGTATATTTGATTCCAATCTTTATGAATCTCACTAGGAGAATAAAATTTTGAATAAAAGAGAGGCACTATTTCCTCCCATTCCAGAGCTTGACCATTCTTCAGCAGCTTATACCATTCCTCAGCTCTTCCTTTCAGTGATAATGAGAATAACTTCTTCTTAACTTGATCTATAGTAATACCTGCACACTTGAACAACCCGCATAATTTGTGTATAAAGAGTAAATGATCACTGGGATGGACAGTTCCATCCCCAACATAGTAGTTATCCATAACACGATCAATAATTCTTGTAGGTATTTTAAAAGCATCATTCTCAGTAGGTGGTGGTTCATCTACTACCTTAGCAGTGGTAGTAGCATTACCAAATAAGAAACTCAGCGGATTATCCATAACGAAAATAAAGCAACTAACAGAAGTAAACAATACTCATAGTAGAAGTTTCCTTTACCAGTTCCACTCTCCAATAGCGCTTCACTCCCCGGCAACGGCGCCCGAAAATAGTCTTGATGACCCACAAGTATAGGGGGTGTATCACAGTATTTTCGATAAGTAAGAGTGTTGAACCCAACGTGGAGCAGAAGGTGTTGGCTAGTGGTATGGATCAGGAATCCTCTACAAATACTTAGCAAACGGATTTTTAGGAGTTTTTGATAATGCAAGTAAAATAAAGTACGAGTAAATAAAAGACAATAGGAATAAATGCAGCAAGTGGCCCAATCCTTTATACAGCAAAGGACAAGCCTGTTGTATTACTTAAGATGACTAAACGTTCTCGAGGACACATGGGAAGACTATCAAGTGCTTTCGCTTCATATAGTTGATTAATCTTCTTTAGCTTGCTAAGTGTTGTGTGGGTGAACCTGTGCTAATGTACGACCTTCCTAGGACTAATACATACTTGTGATTATACCCCTTGCAAACATCCGTAAGTACAAGAAAGTAATTAAGGTAGAAACCTAACCACAGCTTTAAACTCTAAGACCCTTACGTCCCTTGTGCAATGGTTTCCTAACGGGGGTTCAGGTTTCTGTCACTCCGGCAACCCGTACGATTAGTAGCCAAATACACAATGCATTCCCCTAGGCCCATATAGGTGAAGTGTCATGTAGTCGACGTTCACATGACACCACAGGAAGAAGTACACCACAACTTAAATATCAAACTATTGAATCTTTCTCAACACAATTCCACTACTAACAACATGACTTCTCCCATGTCCTCAAGAACAAAACGAACTACTCACAAGACATCATATGGATCATGATCAGAGATGGAATAATGATGTATAACAATCTGAACATAAACAATAATTCAATGGTTCCACTCAATAGCATCAACTACAAAGAGTAATCAACACCGAGAAAGTTTCCCCTAAGAACTATGCAAGATTCAACCCAATTGTTACAGCAATATGGAGATGGTGATGAGGGTTCTGATGGTGATGATGGTGGTGATAATGATGATGATGATCCCGATGAAGTCCAGCTTGATGGTGGTGTTGATGGCGACGATCTCCCCTCTCCGGGAAGGAATTCCCCCGGCAGAAATCTGTCTACCAGAGAGATCTTTCTCTCTCGGTGTTTTCCGCCCCACAGAGGCGGCATAATCTTTTTGTGGTTGCTCCCCGAGTCTTAGGGTTTCGGGAGGAATATATATGCCAGAGGGGAGAGCCAGAGGTGGGCCAGGGCGGCCACACCACCTGGTGGCACGGCCTAGGGCAGCCCGCACCAGGGGGTGGTGTGGGCCCCCTGTGGCCCATCTCCACTCCCTCTTCTGGCATCCTTCGTCTTCTGGAAAAATAGGATTTTCCGTATATTTTCCCGGATTTTTTGATCTTCGCGAATTTTGCCTCCAAACAGCACATTTTCCTTCAGAATCCTGACTGCAGTGGTCCATGCTCCAAAAGTCATCAACCATGCAAAAACAGATGAAATTACATAAGTATCATCTCTTAATATGAAATGTATCAATGGATAACAGTAAATTATGACATAGAATAGTGATGCAAAATGGACGTAACCCACGTGGGTGAACAAATCCCGCTCTTGTGTCACATATCATCTACCGTTCCTTTGGAATACCCAATGTACACCTTTATGATCACTGTTTAACCGTGTGAAGTTTGATGCAGTCAAAGCAGCCTCGGAAAACAGTGAGTAATATGAACTCACGTTCTAAGGAAAAGAAGACTAGATTTTAGCTATTGCAATAATGAACTATGTGACTTGATCGTGTCGCAATCTTTCGAGGAATGTCCATCACATCATTCACCAATGATATGACCTCATTGTCAATTGATATAAATACCCATGATCTTGAAACTCAGATCATCCTCATGACCAATGAACTAGTATGAATAGAGGCTACTAGAGACTTGGTTTGTTTATACCACACTTGTACCAATATTTCCACTTGATACAATTATAGCATAATATGAAACTATTATAAACTAATTGAGATATGAGAATAAATACCTATTTATTATTTGCCTCTAGGGCATATCTCCTTCAGTCTCCCACTTGCATAGAGTACAAATAATCCAGCTCGCATTTTACTCATCATAAACCATATAACATATGCATTTATTGATCATGCATGCTTATGGAAAACGTCCTGTCCATGTTCAATTTTACCAGATCATTATGTCTTTTGCAAATCGTTAATGTCTTCCTAATTTTGACATTCATACCATTATCTTATAATGGGTTGAAGTATTTGTTTGGTGACAAAGTGAGACTTTGTTTCTATTGTTTATAATGATGGTCGTTTTTATTGTTGCATCTAAACTTCAAAACACACTTTACAATCCTTTGTGTATGTACAATAGTTATGGCAACAAAGTGAAGTCGGTTTCCAGGAGCCTACAGTGACTTTAGATCAACCTCATGGGCTTTCTCATGGGCATTGTGCCCTGGGACACACTCTCTGCGTAAAGACGAACTAGTCCCACCACAACAATATACATCACATCAGATGGAGCCTTTATACTTCTATATCTATGTAGATCCTAGTGCATGAAATGCAGCTATGAGCCTTACTTTGCTTCTTACCATTTGAGTACAAACTTAATTCTGGTTCAGTGATCAACTCAGGAATCACTTCAAGACATGTTCTTACAGTTAAGAGCTAGTCCTTCCAACCAGAACCTCGGGTCACATTACGTCCAGTATTCAATATGGTTTTATGGAAGAACCTATGACTGAGGCACAGGAGATGCAACACATCTCTTTATTTCTTTCAACCATAGTTGCAATACTAACTCAATGCTTCATATAGTAAGAACTTCTTTCTTACCTTGTTCCATTCTGAATTTCTTTAGAATCTTGCTTAGGACATTCTAAATATCTTTCAGAATCAAGTCCAGGAAGCATTCGACATTTGATTTTTATTAAACTCACCAATCTATCTCGATAGATCTCATTGTTTAATAAGTTCAACTATATATACTTAAATGTTATTAACACCAATCACATCATTCACATATGTCGTCCACATATCCCAGAATGATTTCACGCTCCCACTCCAATATGGCATCCATATTTGAGATCCAGGGATTTCACTTAGCTCCCACTCAAAATATGTGAGCTACATATTATGATTTAGCCAAGCTGATTTGCTCCCACTCAAATCTAGGCCCTCTCAATAATCTTGGACATTCCAAAATTCTTTGATCACCATCAAATCGAGAATTCCAATAACGAGATTTCAATATCCATTTATTTCTTGCACTTAGGTCCATCACGCTTCTTTGTATTTCATAGATATGTCTTGTTCAAAACATGACAAGTGAATCAACAATATAATTCCACAAACTTGTGGAATATATAGTTAAATCCTACTTTCTTTAGTAAAAGTATTCACTTGAAACTTTATGATCATTATTAATATTTTCTCCTCTATTTGTAGAGTTTGGTTTCACAGAACAAATTCCGCTACGCCACTCAACAATTCGGAGGCAAGGTCAAATACCTTGTTTTGATATTTTACTTTCTTCCACCTGTATCTTCATCAAGACACATCAGCTTAGGACAACAACAGGTTTGCCCCTTGTGGATCATGTATTCATAGCTCTCTAAGAATACTCTACAAAGACTTGTTTATTCGCCATGACTTTGAACTATCGAAATCTCCATAAACTCGAACATGCCATAACTATTATGGTGTTGTTTCCATGAATCTTTTGATGTTCCTTTGTATATTAAACGAGTGTTTTGCTTATTTCGATCTCTAACTCTAAACGAAAACTATAACCCCGATAAGAGATAATATTAGATCATATGTATCTAATACACAATGATTATGATGTTTAGACATTTCAATACACTTTGAATTCGTCCAATTTTCATAATTTGTGGAACATATTTTACAAGTCCCTTCATGCCAAAATTAACTTAAATACCTTAGTCATGTCGATCAAATCGAAGAGACTTTATATTTGTGTTAATTCAATATCCCTCTTTATTGTGAAATCATTTGAACAATTCAAATCGTTAGAAACTCATGTTTCATTAAGTAAATACGCTTATTCACTTAAGTCCACAATTAACTAATGATTTCCACTATTTGTTGAAAACACGATACATCACTATGTGTAAGATTCAACATTTCTTTGCATATCACCGTTTTACGAGAATGCAGAGTATTAGTCATTTTGCCAAACGAGGCATGGTTTTGCAAAGTCTCTAGATTAAGCATCTAAGACCCCGATCTTCATTTATAATGAAGAACATGCAATAACCAAAATGACTTAAACTATAGTGTCATATCATTATTAAACTTTGGATATCTTTTAGCATTCTAATCCTTTATAAATGCTTAAACTATTATCATTAACATAGTGATGAGAATAACTCATTTATAATCGTAATTTGACCATAAGGTATTGTTCACAACTGGCTTGTAACTTGTTCATATGAATAATCGTCTCGCCAAAAGTAAGACACACAAACAAGGATTACAAAATTATATCCAAGTTCACTAATCCAAATGATAAACCTTGAGGAAAGGGGTGATGTCATCCATCAACTATTTTGCTTGCCGTCATCAAGCCACTCCTCCTTATCTCCAACAATTCTCAAGCAGACAATCCTGTTTTCACAAAACGGGACAAGTATCCAATACGTTGCAAACCGCAACGAGTTTTGCTAGAACCACATTAATAATTTGTATATCTTACATATACCCTTTTCATCCATGACCTCCTATTGCAATCAAGCCCTTCTAAGAGTTCTCAACTCTAATCCAAGATCGCTAAGTGATTTTCCAAATATTCGCTTTTCATCCATGATGGAGGAAAACCCATCCAACGGCTCATACTTTATGTGCTAGATCTTGCATAATGCAAAATTGTAGTCCAACTCTCCATCGAATGGAGAATGACTTACTGAATGATAATGGAGAAAACACAAACATTGCAGAGTCATTAGATTATCTCCTAATGTTTATTATATCAAGAAGAGAAGATCACCTTTTACGAGGATATCCCTCATGCCTGGGTATTAATCTATGAAGTTGGACCCTTTTGCTAAGTTCCACAACAAGCAATAAATTTCCCATGATCGCAAAGGACCTCAATGGGATAGGCCATGATCTACTAAGATATTTGGAAATAGATATCTAGACTAAGTTCATAATATGAGTTCAATTTATAATTGATCTCCCACTAAAATTGTCATCCCCTGGACGATTTTAGTGATCACATGATCCCAATCCTCTACACCACACCCGATCATCACGGCCAGTAATGCAGTATCAAAGGTAGACATTCCCTAATGTCCCACATCATCCATGTGACTCATGGTCGATCTTTCGATCTCTTGTGTTCCGAGCCTCGTGTCCGACATGATAGGCTCGCCAAATCTAACTTGTGTGTATTCAATGTGCAATATGGCTTACATCCACTATATGTGAACGTAGATATGTCTAGCCCCCGATCGTCACAGCCGCTTCATAACGAAGAACTTTCTTGGTGGTGAACACACAAGGGGAACACTATCATTGGAATTAAATAGGGATTATCTTATTTGCTACCGTTGAGTATCTAATACTAGCACACAATAAGATGTAAAACAGGTATCAACATCACACGATATGATATGGTCCTTCTTATTTTGCCTTGATCTCCATCGAGTGCTCCGGCATGATCTCCATCTTACCCCTGGTTTGATGCCAAGTTCATGATGCTACCACCCGGTCGTCCATCGGAACGATGACTATTACTACATAACTTAGTAACATAAAAAGTAAACTACTTTACCTTTGTCACGACCACGACCATATAAAATCACATGCCCTCCTGCAAAATAAAGTTAGACGCCTCTACTTTATCTATTGCAAGTTTTACGTGGTTGTTAGGGCTTTCGTAATAGAATCGTTTCTACTCTACGAACTTTCCAACCACAACATGGATCCAACAGTTGTCTCTACTACACCCCTTTCGGGGCCCTCCGCTGTAAATGCTATATCAACTATTGAATGAGAGCCAGACACCCGTTAGCCACTTATACGGTACAAGCCATATGTTGAGCGTGGAACCAGTCTACGTCTGAATCTGGCGTAAGGTCGCTTCATCAAACAATACCGCGATATAAACAAGTGCATGTTAGAGGGTAACAACTAAGGGATCAATGTCCGCACAATACTTATGCATACTGGCCGTACAACACTCTGATGTTTACGCACTTCTATTCTTGTAGAAAGTTGTTGGGCCTCCAAGTGCAGAGGTTTGTAGAACAGCAGCAAGTTTTCCCTTAAGTGGATCACCCAAGGTTTATCGAACTTAGGGAGGAAGTGGTCAAAGGTATTCCCTCTCAAGCAACCCTGCAATCAAGATACAAGAAGTCTCTTGTGTCCCCAACACACCCAATACACTTGTCAGGTGTGTAGGTGCACTAGTTCGGCGATGAGATAGTGAAATACAAGTGGTATAGATAATTATAAGTGGTAACGGTGATAGAAGATAGCTTGATGGCGTGGAAAATACTAAAGGCAAACTGAAATAAAGCTGGAAGCAAGCAAACATGTAACATATCTAATTGCAAACGGTGTATCAATGCTTAGAAACAAGGCCTAGGGATCATACTTTCACTAGTGAAAACTCTCATATAAATATATTATCTTCATGATACTACACTGAACTACTCTCCGGTTGGACACTCTAATCAACGATAGGGCTATAACAGCACACCTCAAAGTAAGCCTTTCCCATCTAGAAAACCCCACACTGTCACCTTGAGCACTAGATGGTTCCAACAAACACCACAATTTCATAAAGACATCCAACTCCAAATATAACTCATAACAAGTATTTGTAATCTCTAGCCTAAGTGCCACCATGGTGAGCACGCTGTCACTTTCACACACATGGGGAGAGCAGAGATCTATTAAAACACTTAAGTAGCAAGGTAGATCTATAGATTACAAGCTCATGATCACAATATGATCATGCATAGAGAGAGAGAGATGAACACATAGCTACCGGTAGAACCCTTAGCCTCGAGAGAGAACTACTTCCTCCTCATCATGGGAATCAGCAATGGTGATGGAGATGGTGGTGGAGATCGATGGAGATGGCTTCGGGGGCACATCCCGTCCCCCGGTCCTGAATAGAGACTTCTCTCGAATCTCCCCTTCAAGCAAGGCCGCGTAACTTTTCGTGGATTTATGATTGATGATTTAGGGTTTACGCGGGAGGCTTCTTATAGGCTAGAGGCAATGTCGATTGGGCGGCCAGGCCCACCATGCCCTAGCGCGGCCTAGGTGGACCCGCGCCTAGGGGTGGTGTGGCCACCCTGTGGCCCCCCTCCGGCTCTCCTTCTGGCTCCGTGAGTCTTCCGGGAAAATAGTAACTTTGGCTTTTGTCCCGTCTAATTCCGAGAATATTCATTTTCTTTTCCTGGAACCAAAATAGCGTAAAACAGAAATCGCACGTGGCATCTTGTTAATAGGTTAGTCCAAGAAATCATATGAAAAGTACTCCAAAGTGTGGACAAAACACAAGAAAGTAGATAAAACCAAGCATGGAACATAAAAAATTATAGATACATTTGCAATGTATCACACTCCTACGCATAGATCGGCTCTGATACCAGTGAAGGGTTCCGTAGCAGAAAATAAAAAATTCCTACGATGGAATTCTAATACGCCCAAGATCTATCTACGTATTAATACAGTAACGACCGGAGCGTATAGAATACATACCCTTGTAGACCGTACGCGGTTAATGTTCCGAGGGGAACGTGGTTGATGTAGTCGTACTCGTATCCGACCTCAAGGTCACGAAGCTCCTCGTAGGTCACCCCTTGCTCCTTCTTCATCGTGCAGCAGCTCCGGCTCACGATATCCAAGTGCCCCAAGTGTTGCACCTCGTGGCTTCATACACATCCGGTGTATGATGAGACCTCTGGCTCCCCGATCCCGCCGGGAGTGCGGAAGTTGATATTCGGCTAGGAATCCCTGCAGCGCAACGGCGTGATGCAGGTGTGGTGTCTCTTGCACGAACAATCCTTTCTTGGGACCATGTCAACGCATGGAGACAATTATGTAGAGAGAGGGAGGAATTCTCTAAAAAAAATACCTTAGAGAACATCTCAAATTGTGTGTCTCATCCCACCCATGGGCACCCCTTTATATAGGTGGAGGGGGTGCGCTCTCCCCATTAGGTTAGCCATGTGGGACTAATTACAAAGGAAAAAACCCAGAAATTTTTGTCCTAGCCGGATGGGCTGATTCTGATCAGCCCATCAAGCAAAGAGAAGCAGCATCAGATGGCAGCATGGACAGAGCCGGTCGGGTGGGCCTTGGCGCGTCCCATCCCACGCCCGCCTGTCTCTCGCCCGCGGCGGCAGCAAGTGGAGCTACGCGTTGGGCCGGCGTGCGCCTTGCGGCCCGCCTGGGCCCTTGCCCGCTCAGCCGCCCGGGTGGGCCGACATTGGCCGCGGCCTGCCTGGCTGCCTCCCATACGTGCCCGCGTGGGCCGGGGTTGAGCTGGCCGGCCCGACGGCTGTTTGGCTAACACTCACCCCTGTGCAACGGCTATTATCCGTCGCCCACGTGGGTTGTTAGCTGTTTTTCTTTTTCCTGTTTTTCTGCAGCTTTTCTTCTAGGCTAATTCTTTCCGGGGATTTGGCCTAATATGAAAGTTGCTTTTATAAATCTTAATTTAAATATTATTTAGAATATATTAATTCATAATTAACATATAATAAATGTATATTTAAATTCTCATTTATCCGAAAATACTTTTCTGGTCTTTTCCTTTATTCCTTTCTCCGAACAACTTCGGATCTCTCTTCGGAATAATTTCGGCTTTCTATTTTTCTAGTGTGATTCCATCTTACAGATGATCTCTCTCATCATACCTTTAAGTGTATCCCCTCATGGGTCAGGAATGCTCTAGACAGGATCTATATCAATGATCAACAGAGAGACCACGGATGCCTATGTGACCCATATGCATTCCACGATGACAATGTCATTTGAACCGTAAAACATAGAGTCCATTTTCCCTTTGTTTATTTGATACGACTTGTCCGAGATCCGATTATTGGTATCATACCATGTTTAATCTCGTTACCAACAAGTTCTATTTTACTTGTTACCGTGATATTTCATCCCCGTGTCCTAGTCACATGTTACAACATTTATGAATGTAATCTCACCAAGACGGCCGTATGTATCTTACCTGTCACGTGGGTGAACAAATCCCGCTTTTGTGTCACATATCATCTACTGTTCCTTTGAAATATCCAACGTACACCATTATTATCATCGTTTAACCGTGTGATGTTTGATGCAGTCAAAGCAGCCTCGGGAAACAGTGAGTAATATGAACTCATGGTCTAAGGGAAAGGAGACTAGATTTTAGCTATTTGCAATAATGAACTATGTGACTTGATCGTGTTGCAATCTTTTGAGGAATGTCCATCACATCATTCATCAATGATATGACCTTGTTGTCAATTGGCATAAATACCCATGATCATGAAACCCAGATCATCCTCATGACCAACGAACTAGTATGTATAGAGGCTACTAGGGACTTGGTTTATTTCATACCACACCTGTATCAATGTTTCCACTTGATATAGTTATAGCATAATATGAAACTATTATAAACTAATTGAGATATGAGAATAAAAACCTATTTATTATTTGCCTCTAGGGCATATCTCCTTCACAATAAACTGCTCGGTGTAGCCATATATCAATGTTTTCGTGGACTTATTACATGTCTAGGTAGGTAATTTTGTCTACGTCCTGTAAGCTTGTGTTCATGTGTAGTCTAGGTCCTGATACGTGCAACCGTGAGATCTGTAGGACATGACCACCGATGAGTTCAGCCAGACCCTCATGGATTCTCAGGAGACCTTTTTTGCTGAGTCCCAACCCCAGCTCCCCCCTTTGAGGCTCACATATCCTTAGCGCATGGAGATCTTGTATGTGCCTCCGATTATCGGGTACACGGTGGAGCAGATTGCAGAGCAAGCTGTCAAGATCCTGGCCAAGAAGAATGCCGTCAAGGCTAGCAAAGTCCACATCACAAGCTAGTGCAAGGGGTGAAGGGCACCATGAAGTGGGAACCGTTCCTCTCGGCGTTCGTGCTCAACCAGATGTGTGAGATCATCAGAAGCGGCGTCAGGACGGAGAAGGGGTTCTCGGAGGTGCACCTGAACAATGTTGCCCTCAAGTTGTTTGAGTTTTGTGGCATCGAGGTGTCCTCACAACAGGTGTACAACCACCTGTGTAAAGGGAGGACCGGGTGGATCCATGTGTCCAAGCTCAGAGACCTTAGCGGAGCTAGCTGGGATGGGGAGACCTGCACAATCATTTTGGAGGACGCCCACTACAGAGGACACATCTCGGTACTAACTAACCTCACTTCTTGCAGTAACCTCCCATACAATTCCCTTTTGTAACCTCACTAACTACCACTAACCTCCCTGCAATTCCCTATCTCAGGATCACCCCAAGGATGCCGAGTATCTGAACATGCCGATCGCCAACTATCGGCAGATGGAGACATGGGAGGAGTGCAGCCAACAAGTGATGGCTTACCAACACAACCTTCATAAGGGGTTTAAGACTCTAGAGCATGCACAACAAGCCTACTCTGAGTTCTTAGTAGAGCGTTCGCAGCCGTCACAAGATATGAACATCAATTTCACTCCTCCTCCTACAACTCATCAAGTCCATCCACATGGACATGTTCCACCTTATACAGGGTAAAAGTATGATCAAAGACTTCATCATTGTCGGCCTGATCATGTGGATTGTGTACTACCGGTTGTTTTGATTCATGTGATCGATCATGTGTAAGATCATAAACCCCTGATGAGTAGTTGGTAAGTTCACCATTTTCTATGCGAGGTAAGCATATCAGGCCGGACACGGACTTCCAAACGTGCACCTTTGCATCAGCCGTGCCCAGTCTGGGAAACCAAACAAAGTGGTCATATGTGCTCTCCTAGTGGAGAAACGAAAATCGGGCAACCAAATAAACTACCAAAGTTGGTCCAAACCAAATCTCACCACATGCAGCATCCAGCGGGCCAAGTGCCAAAAACGAGAAATATTGAGCCGGACAACCAAACACGCTCTAGAAGACTCTCGTTGAGCCGTACTTCCAGATGTTCCCGATTCACCACTCGTATTGGGTGCCCATGTCCACTTTGTACTTCACAGGAGCGGTTGGGATTTGGTTGTAGTCAGTCGTCAAGAAATTGGCAGGATTGGACTGGATTTCATTCACCTCTCTCTTGTGCCCTTGCTTCAGTTGTGATCGTCGGCAATTGCTTATCCGTCTATTTTATGCAAATTAAGCAGACCAATAGAGTAGCTGACTATATTGAGAAATTTGATGTGCATATGAACCATTTAGTGTCTTATTCTGATTCAACTCATCCCTATTTTTTGACTCATTTTGTTGAGGGTCTATGATCGGATATACGATCGGTGGTAATGGTGCAACGGCCTAATGATCTTGACATAGCTTGAGGAACTTAATACCAACAATCAGTTGAGCAACGAATTGTCAGAATTCCAGCCAAGAATTTCCCAATACAGGCTTAACCGGGGAGCCGAGGCGTGGGGCTGCACAGGGACTGTGTTGAAGACGGAGCACAACATGTTGTCACTGCCGTAACAACCAGAAAGGCGGGGAAAGGATATCAAAGGGATGAAAACGAATGACGGGGTTAGCCGCAGACGGAAAGGAGAGACGACGTCACGCACGTGTCATGCGTAAAAAAAATTCCAAAGGCCCAAAAATCAGGGAAAAATCCAAACGACTTAGAAGAGTATCTATTAAAAATAAATAATAAAAGGGCTCATGTGGGGAGCCCACATGCGTCATGCGCCACGTGAAAGGGCAGCCCATGCGGCCACCATCCCTTGTCTTGGGCGGAAAAACGGTGGGGTGCGGACAAACCCTAGCCGCTCCCCATGCCCTGGCCGCCAGCCTCCTAGGGGTGCACTAGTGGATACTTGTAGAGGAATCATACTTTTGATTCTTGATCAAGAGCTGCACGAACTAACGAATCTTCATTGAACTGTTGGTATGAACTAGATCCAATCTATGTGTATTTTGTCCATAGTTTGATCTTGCCGGTTTCCATAGGCCGGAATTTTTGTTTTTTCCTATGAGAATCTCTTCATTTTCACCTCTTTGCAACGCATTGAACTTATCACATATTTATGCATGCACCACTAGACTTGTAGTAACTCATTATCACTTCGTCTATGACCCTCAAAATTAAAAGCATCTAGCAGTGAAGGTATGCGGAACGACGAGATGACGCCAGTGGTTAAATGTATTTTGAATATAACTTAGAACCGCTTGTAGGAATGAAATTATCATGTCAAAGTAGATATTTTCACGTGGAGATCATAGTGATTTGGTGGATTAAAAAAGAGACTGTATGAGAAAAACAGAATAAACACATTCATACAATCTTACACACACACGATCATGATTAGAGATACGAGCACCACTACGGGGTTAAAGAACTCATGGCCCCTAATAGAAAACTTACAACACGTGAGTTGTGCGGAATAACGAGATAAATTAATGCTCAAAGTAATTTTGGAAAGATCAGCCATGTGCGGCGAATTTTGCAAAATTGATCTAAAAACTCCGAGCACAACACGAAATTGGAGAATTACAATTAGCGAAAGTTGAAATTGATCGTGGGAATAGAATCACGTCATCGATGTGTATGCTTCTATGTAAAGTTTATCATGATTCGAAACACCATCGTGAAGACAAAAAGAGATGAGGTGAAAGAGAACAACAAGGGTGTAACCGAACACCCGATTTTAGCATCTCGCTGGTCGCTGAGTGGATGTGTGTAACCATTGCTTTTGCTATTTCCATATTCTGTTTTGTTAAGTAATGAGCCTATTGTGATTCTTTAGTTTATTTATTTTGCAATCCTTTGAACTTTTACTATATGAATCCCAATTTAAACGTATCTAGGATAGTACTCCCTCCGTTCTAAAATATAAGATGTTTTAGCTTTTATAGAATGTTACGTAGGTTCGGAATGAACTTACGCACTATAAACCATCTAGATATATTTATTTTATAAAAAACAAAACATTTAATATTTTGAAACGGAGGAAGTAGTCATTAGTGAAAGACAATAGATACAGAAACAAGTGATCGAACGCTTCCGGGAGTATGGAGCATGAACCTATATGTGTGCTGGTGTGGCATGGACGTGCGGTGGCTTGTCCATAACTCCATTCCTGTGTTAAAACTCCGAGACTGTCGGTGGAGCATCTCCGCTGTGTAGATCAGGCAGGCCCGCATGATGATGATGACGATGACACTTGCAGGAGGAGCAGGAGCAGTGGTTCCCTCCTTTGACACTGCTAGTTCTACAAATGGCACCCATTTAAGCGGAGGATGACGAAAGAGCTTCTTTATGGTCGTTCAACGGCGCCTCTGAATTACCGTCTCGTAGTAAAATCCTTGACGCGTGCGAAACCGAGCACTGCAAACACTCTATTTCACCTGCAGAATATACTGTCAGTTATCAAGGCAGAAGGCCGTGATCAACCAAACCTGCCATGAAATGCTGCTTGGCCTGACCGCGCAACGAAGTAATCTTCGCCACCAAACAGTCAAACATGATGATGCTATAACATGTGCTGCGCTCAATCCGAGTCAGTCACATAAGCTCGGAACTTTCAAAATGAGCACCGATTCACGCTACATGTCGCTGTCAACCTCCGATTTGCAGTAAGCCAGTAAGCCTGCATAAAGCAAACATCTGGGGACAACATCACAAGCTCACTCGAGTGAACGTCCTTTTATCAACCTTTGACGGTAACAGGGGAGGAAAAAGGCGCACAGAGAGCAACTGATCAGAACCCTTTCTTTGGTCTCGGGCACGACACCATCGAGACGGGAGGAACAAAAAGATCCACTCGAGCAGTTGGCAACCGACCATTCACATGGCAACAAACCGCGCAGTAAACTAATCATCCATGATCTATCTATCAGGCTTTTGTTAATCCAAAGTGGTGGAAAGGTCGGATCAGATTCCTGAAATTTGGAGCCACAGATTTGAGATTTGCGCCGCAACACAAGACGACATCCAGTTTGCTGCTCCAGGTCTCAATGAACTGAAGAAGAAAATGCATTTAGAATCTCAGTGCCCGAGGACTCTCTGTTCCCTCGGCTTCTCATACAAATATACTGTAAACATACCACGAAATATACCCTTATTTATTATTTTATAGTGTTATTATGTGGACTTCGTACATCCAATAAAACCTTAAATCCCGACCGAAAATGAATGAATCAACAAACTATTTCCCCCAAAGGGAAGAAAAAAAAAGAACAGCTGTACAACAACCCCATCCCTGCATCTGGGACGGCATCATCTTATCTCAGCAACCGTCCTCCCCAAACTCTCCACAAAACCTTGACATCCATCACCAACACGTATGGGCCCAGGTGTCTATACCGATAGGGCCACTCCAACAAGGCCATTAATCTGTCCGCGTGGGCCCGTGCCGGGCCATCCTTCCTCTGTGAGGCCACGAGGGCCGGCGTGCGCATGTCACTGCCCCCACACAGACCGACACCGACACCGACGACGGCGACCCAGCAACCAGGCCGAGTGATCCCAGCTAGTAGAACGATTGATTACTCGAGCGATGCGGGCCGCGCATTGTCAGGCGACTGCGGCGAGGAGGTCGTCGCGGGCGCCGCGGCGGCGGAGCAGGTCGTAGGGCGCCCAGAGCGCGTCCAGAGGGCAAGGCCTGCCGGCGTCGAGCCGCAGCCACGGCTTCCCCTTGCCGCTCCAGTGCAGCAGGCTGACCGGCCCCGGGTGCAGCTCGCGGCACAGCCCCGCCACGTTGTCGCCGCCGAGCCCGTGCTGGTTCCACCTGTGCTGCACGGCCTTCACGTCGCCGGCGAACACCAGAAGGAACGGCGGGAGCGAACCCAGCTCGTATATCCTCGCCTCCTGCTTCTGCACGTCCATCCAGTACTCGAGCTTCGCCGTGTAGTCCCCGCCCCGCCACCGGTCCAGGTCGATGACCATGACCCCGGTGTTGAAGTAGCAGGGCGCGCGCGAGCGGTTGGCGAAGACGGAGGAGTACTCCGGGTGGCGCCAGAAGGCGTCGGTGAAGTAGGAGGTGAAGTTGGCGTTGCAGTACTCTGGGGCGGCCAGCGCGGCGTTGGGGCCGAGGTCGGTGGCCCAGAGGCGCGCGACGTCGTCGACGACGAGGAGGTCGGAGTCGAGGTAGAGGACGCGGGAGACGGCGCGCGGGAGGATGTCGGCGAGGTAGATGCGCGCGTAGTTGAGGGGCTGGTCGAGCGCGCGGCGGACCGAGGAGGAGATCTTGCCGCGGACGAGGCGGGCGTCGAAGCGGTGGACGGTGGCGGGGAGCGTGGGGAAGGCCTCGGCCAGCGCGGCGCGGAGCCTGGCGAGGCGGCGCGCGGGGGAGGCCGAGGAGGCGACGAAGTGGAAGGCGATGGACTCCGGGCAGGCGGCGTGGCGGAGCACGGAGAGCACCCCCGCGAGGGAGCCCCGCAGGTAGGTGCCGTCGAGCGTCATGGCGATGTGGATCGTGGGCGCGCCCGCGCACCCCGCGCCGTTGCGGAACGCCGGGGCCTCCCGGAACTCCGGCAGTTCCGGGCCTACCGCGGCGGCGGCGGCGGCGGCGGCCAAGGCGGCGAGGAGGAGCGCGGCGGCGGCGAGGAGGCGCATTGCGGAGTGGGGGGATAGATGGGAGTGTACTTTCGATTATTCCCCTCCCATCCGAGAGAGGGGGGGAGGTAAAAGAATCCGGAGAATGGAATTTGGATGGGCACGGCACCGTCGGCACGGGTGTGGGGGAGATGAGATGCAGAGTTATGAGGCGGAGACGGCGGAGGAGGGGACAGCCTGGAAAGAGGGCGACGTGTGTGAGGTTTGTTTCCGCGTGGTTTTTCGGGGTTCTCGTTGGGATTTTTGAGTTCTCCCGGACGTTGGGCTGTTGGTCGGTTATTTTGTTTCGAGTTCGACGGACAAGGCGAGGTGGACGCAGGCTGTGCAGGCCTCCCACGGCTACAAGTTTGGGAGTGGCACGGCCGAGCGGAACGGACGGCCTCTCTCTTTGCGTGCGCTCTTTTCGCGTGGTAGCCGTTAACCGGCTAGGCCCAGAGCCCTGCTGCACGGCCTTGTTATGTTTGTCATAGTTGCAACTTGCACATGAGATTTGTTGCAACCCTAAAAAAAAAGAGATTTGTTGCGCGGTTCGCTAGGATTTGCGGGAGGTGATATACACCGCTCGATGCGCCACACGCTCGCGCTCAGCATCCTGTGTCGCGGCGCACCAAGATCGTCATCTTCCTCCATATAACGCTACCATCACCGACGAGAACCCACCTCCCTAACCCTAACTCTGGTCACCGACGAGTACCCACCCACTCCCAACCCTAAGTACCTTTCCTCGCCTCTGTCGGCGACGCCGCGGCCAGCAACGTCGTTGACGCGGTCTCGGACCGACCATCCATCCCCCTAAACCCCTCCTGACCTATACCCCTAACCCTAAGTCCGGTCATCGTTATTGATTCATTATGATAGTATTGTTTATGGTCTTACCTGCAAGTTGTATACACACGTTGTTGTCCGGAACCAATGGCCCCGAAGTGACAGAAATCGGGATAACCGGAGTGAATGACTTTAATGTGAGGATCATATGTGTTCACGGAGTGTTAATGCTTTGCTCCGGTGCTCTATTAAAAGGAGCACCTTAATTGCCAGTAGTTCCCTTGAGTCCCCGCTGCAAACGGGCTGGCAGGACAAAAGATGTTGTGCAAGTTCTCATTGCGAGCACATATGACTATATATGGAACACATGCCTAGGATTATCTAGTACTTGGATGCTTTATCTTATTTATCTGTAATTGCCCTATGTTCTGATTGCTATGTGAATTGTCTTGTCCATGCAACACCCGTCCATCCATCCCTTGTCCTACCGCACTTGAATCCTACTGTTTACTTCTATTGTTACTATTGTCTTTACTTTACTACTGCTGTTACTTTACTATTCCTACTACAAAACTGTTGCTACTGATAAATTGCTGTGAGCAAGATTGTTTTCAGGTGCAGCTGAATTGATAACTCAGTTGTTAAGGCTAATAAATATTCTTTGACTCCCCTTGTGTCGAATCAATAAATTGGGTTTCACTTCCCTCGAAAATACTGTAATACACTCCCTATACTTGTGGGTCATCAAGACTATTTTCTAGCGCCGTTGTCGGGGAGCATAGCTTTATTTATCAAGTTCACTTGGATTCACTATTGTTCAAGCTTAGTTTATTTCCGCCTTGTTTGCTTGTTTCTTTATCAAAAATACAAAATAGTTAGTTCCTACTCTAGTTGTTATTTTCGTTGGTCTGTTATTGTCTTGTTTTATCATGCTTTCTATCAATCGTTGGTTTCTTTGAAACTGAATCTTATTGGCAAGGTGGGTTCACGGAAGAACAAAAATATTATTATAAGGAACACCGCTTGTCACAAAAAGGAAAACACTTATGGAAACAAATTGATAAATTGTATACCATTGCTATAAACGTGTGATCTACTTACAATGTTACTTATTGCTTTGATAAATCTTGTTGCTGTAGGAGGTATAAACACCTTCCTTTTCAATATGAGTATAATGATAATGTTACCATATCTTCTTATGTTAAAGGGAATTATGACTTTTATGATGTGAAACAAATTGAGGAATTTATTGCTTGGAAGGGTGCATTTTAAATTGCTAGTTTGCTTGAAAATATTGATGATTCACCTTATAAATATGAGGTTTATGATATACTTAAATTTTGCTTTGATAATTACAAGGAAGAAAATGGCTATATTCTTGAATATATTAATAGATGCTTTCCACAAATGGAAGAGACTAATGCCTTGCAGGATCTTATGGAAGAAGAAATTGATGAACCTGAAAGCTCCTTAGATGAAAAGGAGGAGAAGAGTGATGAACAAAAGGAGGAAGAATGGATTAGCTACCCATGCCTACCTTCTAATGAGAGTAACTCTTTATCCCTTACATTATTTGATTATCCCCCATTCTTACCAAAGGAGGATGAATGTTACGCTCATGTTATCTGTGATAATCCTTTATTTGTGCCTAACTTCGAGATGCATGGTACTAAAGAGTTTTGCTTAGAAATTGTCTATGATAAACCTCTATACGATGGTCCTATATTGAATGATCAGTCATCATGTTATAGAATTGTTAAAAGTGGGTTTGAAGGTTTTAATCCTACTATTTTTGAGCTTGATAAAAATTATGTTTTTGTAGAACATGAAAAGCATGCTTTATGTGATAGTTATATTGTTGAGTTTATTCATGAGGCTACTGAAAATTATTACGAGAGAGAAAAATAGTTGTAAAAGTTTTCATGGTATTGAAACACCTCTCTATGTGCTGAAAGTTTTGAAGTTACTCTTGTTTTATCTTCTTATGCCTGTCACTTTGTTCTTTGCGAATTTATTTGCATACAAGATTCCTATGCATAGGAAGTGGGTTAGACTTAAATGTGTTTGAATTTGCTTCTTGATGCTCTCTTTTACTTCAATTCATATTTCTTATGTGAGCATCCTCTCAAACTATCATGCGTAACTTAAAAGCGTTAAAAAGTACTTATTGGGAGATAACCTAAAAGTTTTAGATGAGTCTTGCAAGTTATTACTTCAGTAATAATTGCATCTTATCCTTTTTATTTGCTTTTTGTGCCAAGAGTAACCTCTAATGACAGAGAAGTAATGGTTGAGAAAGTTGTTGTCCCGATACAGATTTCTATGCTTCACCGTAAAAATTCATGTAAAATCTCTGTACATCCTTTTGAGGTGTGAATTTTTGTGCTCCTTCCCCAGGTTGTTATATAACTTTCGTTAGTTCAACACTTTTCAATTTGAGTAACAGAAGGTCTTTGAAAAAAATTGTCTTTACCTGCTGGTCTGTTTTGACAGATTTCTGCCATCATTTGTATTTGCTTCTTGTTGGTTCCTTTTTGAGTTCTTTTGGGGAACTGAGCTTTTTGAGGGAAGTGCTACAGTAGCTTGTGTTTTAATGGAAGTTTTATTGGTGTTGGAACTGAACCTAAAGACTTATTATCTTGAGTGCACTAATGTTGCTAATAAAGATTGTGTGAAGTTTTGTATAAAGGAAAAATTTCAGGTGTATGGAAGGAATGAGTAATGAGATGAAGAATGGACTAAAGCTCAAGCTTAGGATGCCACCCGTGTCACCCCAAGAAATATTCAATAGGTACAAGTGTCAAAGCTTGGGGATGCGCAAGGCATCCCCTTCTTCATCAATAAAAATCCTAGGTTTCTTCCAAACACTTCATTTTTATTGTTTTATGCACAGTTGTGTTGTTCTTAGAGCGTCTTATTTTTGTTTTAATTTTGGTTTTTTGTTTGCTTGGTTTGCTTAGTTTGCTGAATAAATTGGTTGGACCCTCTCTTTCATACATTGGTTTTTAAATAGTTTGGTTTGGTTTGGAAAAGAGTAGGAAAGTTCATACTTAAGTGGTAAAGAGAGCTTGTTTTTGACCGTGGCTTATGCTTTGTCATGCCATACTCGATATTGTTTTGGCTTTATGCTTAGTATTCTTTAATAAAAATATAAGCAATAATCCATATAATTTAATCCGAATAATAAACTGATAAAGCATGATTATACAGACAGTGCCAAAACTAATCATGCAGATCAACAAAGTAGATGAACAGATTATATCTAAATAAGACAAACCTACCATGTCTACACCAATCGTTAGAATAAAAAACTCTAGAAAAATCTAAAAGAGACAGTTCAGTATTACGTACGGTAGAGCAGCGGCAGCAGCAGCAGCAGCGTTGGCAGCAGCGGTAGCCGCAGCGGTGGCGGCATCGTCGCTCATGTTGAGGTTGTCGAAGAGATCGGTGATGTCCGGGAAGAAGTCGCCGTCCGGGAACTCGTCATCGGAAGACGTTGTGGAAGCCAGTGGTCGCGTTGAAGCGCTCCCCAAAAATCTGATCGCCCCTCACCTGTACAGGTTTACAAGAGGCGGGGTTCCGGAGGCCTACTGTCCTGATCTGCGGTGCACGCCGCAAGCCAGGATGGGGACGACGAAGGCAGCGATGCAATAGACTGAAAGGAGACGTGTGTGGTAAGCGGTACCGATTATGTTTTACGCAGGCATTTATATAGAGCAAGTCAGGGAGACTATGAGACTCAGTCCACGTCCGAGTTGGTAACAGCTAACGTCCCATAAAGATTGGAAACGGCTGACTCATTAAAGCGTCCGTTAATTACTCGTAATTAATCCAAGATTAAATTTCCCAACTAGCAAAAATAAAGCTCGGCTTGGCGAGATTCCCGCAACTCGTGGCACGCGCGCGCGTCGTGACGAGGCGAGGCGTGGCGAGGCGAGGCGGGCGACGTCGGAGGAGTAGTGCACGAGAGCTGTTCTTCTTCTCACACCTTAGTTAGTGGTGGAACAGCCTAGTATATAAGAAGGTGCAACTCTCACTCAACTAGCAATGTGGGACTAAACTTTGACACCACGTACACAGCCATATGCTGTCATGCACAAATGGGCCAAAGAGAATTTCAGAATTTTTCTAATGGGCCAACAGCCCAAAACTCACCAAATTCCAACAATCCCCCACAAAGTCTCATTGGCACATCACCTCATTTCTATTCTAGAATATTGTTTTATATACCGGTGTGTAGTGGAGACTGTTAAGTTCAACTTCCACATTAAACTTCATGCTACACTAGCGAGCAACTTGAATAGTGGACTATGCCTTGAACTACAAGTTTTCTGCACACTAGTTTCACACAAAGTCTAGACCGGTACAGGGCTGCCGCAGGGCTTCCCCGCGGTTTGGAGCTTATGCGTCATACTCCAGGGCCTTTCATGACTTTATTAGAGAGCAGCCAACTCTCACGGACTGTGACGTTTAACTGTCATACTCATATAGGTGTGTTCCTCAATAGATATTCTGCAGGACAACATCTCTGTTTAGAAAAACCACTTGGAACACATTAAGATAAATATCAACCTGCCATACAGAATAAGAGAGTATTGCATCTTTATGGAGATGTAAATATAATATGGGTATACTCTCCTCTCAGCTGATCAACAGTTTGTCTCCCAGCTGTAATTCACGGGATCTCCGATCACATAGAGTGGGTTACCACTACGAACAACTCATTGTGTGGGTCTCAAACACATCTCCCTCGATGCATTATCTATCACATTACATGATAGGCCCTTTGTGAAGGGATCTGCCAAGTTCTTAGATGTTTGGATATAATCCAACGCAATAACTCCGGAGTTTCTCAGTTTCCTGACAGATTTCAATCTCCTCTTCACATGCCTTGATGACTTCATATTATCCTTAGAACTGTTTACTTTGACGATCACAGTTTGATTATCACAGTTCATCGGGATGGCGGGTATTGGTTTCTCAACCATAGGTAAGTCCATCAAAAGCTCACGAAGCCACTCTGCTTCAACAGTGGTTGTGTCTAATGCTGTGAGTTCTGCTTCCATAGTTGACCTCGTTAAGATGGTCTGCTTGCAAGACTTTCAGGAAACAGCGCCACCACCAAGTGTAAATAAATAACCACTTGTGGCCTTAATCTCATCAGCATCAGATATCTAATTTGAATCACTATAACCCTCAAGTACCCGTGGATACCCAGTATAGTGAATACCATAACTCACAGTGCCTTTCAAATAGCGCAAAACTCTCTCAAGAGCATGCCAATGATCACCTCCAGGATTTGACACAAATCGACTCAGTTTGCTTATAGCAAAGGAGATGTCAAGCCTCATAGCGCTAGCTAAATATATGAGCGAGCCAATAATTTGAGAGTATCTCAATTGATCTTTAGCATCCCTTCGATTCTTTCGAAGTAGCACACTCGGATCATAAGGCGTTGGAGAAGACTTGCAGTCGCTATACGCAAAGCGACTCAATATGTTTTCCACATAGTGGGACTGAAGCAGTGTAATCCCACCATTGTCATCCTTTAGTAGCTTGATGTTTAAGATTACATCAGCCACTCCCAAGTCCTTCATCTCAAAGCAGCGAGATAGGAACTCTTTGACCTCCTCAATAACAGTGAGGTTGGTCCCGAATATCAATATGTCATCGACATATAGACACATAATAACTCCCTCGCCCCCACCATGGCGATAGTACACACACTTATCAGCTTTGTTTACAACAAAGCCTTCAGCAGTTAAAGTTCTTTCAAACTTCTCATGCCACTGCTTAGGAGCTTGCTTAAGACCATATAAAGACTTCACTAACTTACACACCTTTCCTTCTTGACCATCTACTACAAATCCATCAGGCTGCTCCATATAAATTTCCTTATCTAGCTCTCCATTTAGAAAAGTTGTCTTAACGTCCATTTGATGAACGAGAAGACCATGTGAGGCAGCCAAGGATAGTAGTACTCGAATAGTGGTCAATCTGGCAACATGTGAGTAAGTATCGAAGAAGTCTTCACCTTCTTTCTAGGTATAACCCTTGGCCACAAGACGTGTCTTGTACTTTTCAATAGTACCATCAGGTCTAAGCTTTTTCTTGAACACCCACTTACATCCTACAGGTTTGCACCCATAAGGACGATCAGTGACCTCCCAAGTTCCATCGGCTAAGATGGAATCCATCTCACTACGGACAGCTTCTTTCCAGCAGTTAGCATCTTGAGATGCATAGGCTTCTGAAATAGAGGTGGGAGTATCATCCACAAGGTACACAATGAAATCATCACCAAATGACTTTGCAGTCCTTTGTCTCTTATTCCTTATAGGAGTTTCATTGTCGTCCTCCACATGATCATCATAGTGTTCTATCGGCATAGTGGGTTCAGGAATTATAACAAATTCCTGAATAGATGAACTAGTCATCTCCTGATTTGATGAGCTAGACATACCTTTCATTGGAAAAATATCCTCAAAGAAAGTCGCATCATTCGACTCCATAATCGTACCAACATGCATGTCGGATACTTCAGATTTTACTATCAAAAATCTATAGCCAATGCTATGAAAAGCATATCCCAGAAAAACACAGTCCACGGTTTTTGGTCCAAGCTTTCGCTTCTTGGGTATTGGAATATTGACTTTCGCCAAACATCCCCAAGTTCATAAGTAAGAGAGCTTAAGCCTTTTCTTCTCCCATTCTTCAAATGGAGTCATGGTTTTATCCTTTACGGGGACACGGTTTAGGACATGACACGCAGTCATTAGCGCCTTCCCCCACCATTCCTTGGAAAGACCCGATGTATCTAACATGGCGTTAACCAAATCAGTTAGAGTGCGGTTTTTTCTTTCGGCCACCCCATTTGACTGAGGTGAATAGGGAGGCATCCTCTCATGGATAATACCATGTTCCGTACAGAATAGATCAAATTCATTTGAAAAATACTCTCCACCATGATCCGACCTTAACCGCTTGATTTTAAGATCAAGTTGGTTTTCTTCCTCAGCTTTATAGTTTTTGAAGTAACTTAAAGCTTCATCTTTAGATTTCAGAAGATAAACATAGCAGTAGCTACTGGAGTCATCAATCAACATCATAAAGTATCTTTTTCCACCTCGTGTCAACACACCATTCATCTCACAAAGATCTGAATGTATAAGTTCTAGAGGTGCTAAGTTTCTCGGTTCCGCAGCCGTATAAGACTGGCGGGGTTGCTTTGCTTGCACACAAACTTGGCACTTAGAACCTTTGACAGTGGTAATTTTCGGAATTAAACTCATATTGGCTAGCCGCGTCATGCAACCAAAGTTAATATGACAAAGTCGTGAATGCCAAATATTGGAATCATTATCATTGCAAACATGATTAATAACTTTAGTGCATGAGTCTGACAAAGATAAGCGGAACATACCTCCACACTCATAACCCTTTCCAACAAATTGTACATACTTAGAAATTACAACTTTATTGGACTCAAACACCAACTTAAAACCATCTCGACATAAAAGCGATCCGCTGACGAGATTCTTATTGATGGAGGGAACGTGCTGCACATTCTTCAGCTGTACGATCTTCCCCGAAGTAAACTTCAGATATCGTACCAACACCATGAACAGAAGCACGTGAGCCATTTCCCATCAGCACGGAGGAAGTCCTTGCGACCTGATAAGAAGAGAACATGGATATATCAGAACATACATGTGTATTAGCACCCGTGTCAATCCACCAATTAGGAGAATGACATACTGAAAGGATAGTAGGTAAAATACCATACCCAGCGTCCTTCATCTCAATATCGCTAATAACAACATTAGCGGTCTTGCCGCTGTTCCCATGTTGCCGCTTGTCAAAGCGATTAGGGCAGCTAGGAGCCTAATGATCAGGATCACCACAGACCTGGCAAGAGCCTTTCTTATTATCATTCTTCCTCTTAAAGTTGGTGGAGTGAGTGGCCTTGTTCTTGCCATCAAACTTCCCTTTGCCATCAGACTTGTTCTTATTCTTGAACTTGTGGGATTGGAAGTTTTTCTTCTGTACCAAATTGGCACTAGAAGCTCCCTCAAGTACTCGAGGACATGTATCCTTTACTCTCTGTTGGAGATATGCCCTAGAGGTAATAATAAATGTAGTTATTATTATATATCTTTGTGTTTATGATAAATGTTTACATTCATGCTATAATAGTATTAACAAGGAAACCATTAATACTTGTGTGATTTGTAAACCTAATTTGAAGTCCCTAGTATAGCCTCTATACTTCACTAGCTTGTTGGTTGATTGATGATGTGGTTTCTTTGTCATGAACATTGAGATGTTATCAACAACAAGATCATATCGTTAGGAGAATGATATGGTGGACATACTCCTATAGACAAGCGTAGCATAAAGATCAAGTCATTTCAATAGTTCAATTGCTATATGCTTTCTGATACATAGTAACCTAATTCCTTCGACCATGAGATCATGCATATTGCCTTTACTGGATGGATGCTTTGATGTCATCAAACACCGAGACCGTGAGGTGGCTATAAAGGTGGCATTGAGTGTTGGAAAGTATTGGTTGAAACACATGGATCAAGAGTGGGATTTGTCCATCCACATGACGGATAGATATTCTCTGGGCCCTCTCGGTGAAATGTCATCCAATTAGCTTGCAAGCATGTGACTTGGTCACAAGGGATCACATATCAGGAGCGAGAAAAGAGTACTTATCGATGCGAGGATGAACTAGGTATGCGAGATACCAGCGATCATAACCTCGGATAAGTAACATATCGTGAGACAAAGGGAAATTGGTATCGTATGTAAGTGGTTCATTCGATCGCAAAGTAATCGTAGAAATATGTGGGAGCCATATGAATTTCCAGATTCCTCTATTGGTTATTGTTCGGAGAAGTGTCTCGATCATGTCGGCATAATTCACGAACCGTAGGGAGACACACTTAAGGATTCGACGTTATTTGAGTAGTTATGGTATTATGAGAAAAGACCGAATGTTGTTGAGTCTCGGATGGGATCCGGGATATCACGAGGTGATCCGGAATGGTCCGAGAATAAGATTCATATAAGGAAAGTCCGTTTGAGTAGCGGAATGATTCCGTGTTTTCATGGGAACATTCTAGAAGGTCCCGGAATGTCCGGCACTCGGAGGGAAGGGTACATGAGTGTGTCATTACATATTGGAATGATTGCATCATGTACTAAGTATTCTTGTCCCAAATAAAGGATTTATTTAAACCTAAATTGAAAAGTCAAAGCGGCTAGTTTGAAAGTCAAACGCAGCTTTTGGGAAGTGGGAAAAGAGGAGGAGAGGTGGAGGCCGAGTTGGAGGAGGGTTCCTCCCCTTGGCGGCACCTCCTAGGCCGAGTTGGGAGGAACTCCTCCCTTGGCGGCCAGCCCTCAACCTATATAAGGAGGCGGCAGGCTCTCCCTAGACACACAAGTTTCCTATCCTCTAAACTAAACCCTAGATCTAGACCCGGTTTAGAGCTATTCGGTTTAGAGCCTTCTAATTGGTTTAGAGCCCTCTAATTGGTGTGTCTAATTACTAGACCACTAATAGCCTCTCTCATAAGCTCCACCATACTGCTTAAGGCGAAGCCCTGGGATTTCCCTCTACCTCGGTACCACGCCAGTTGTCTTTAGGAATCGCGAGGAGAGTGCTACAACCTCCATTTTCTTTGGAACAAGGGAGAGGAAGGTCTTCGTCAGTACCGAGCGTGTGACCGATCGGGAGGCGCTCTTGAACGCTGCCGGAAGGATCGTCTACGCGATCTTGAGATCGGAAGAAATGCGACTACATCACCCACGAGAATCTGCTCTCGTTAAACACTTTGGAATCTTCGAGGGTGAGTTATTCCATCGACTCGTTGCTACAATCTAGTAGATAGATCTTGGCTTGTTTGTTTGTATGCGATAGACAATTTTTGTTTTCCATGCTACGAACCCCTACTGATGTATCGAGCCGTGTCTATATGTAGATCTGTTGCGAGTAGAACACAATAGTCATTGTGGGCGTTGATGCTTTTATTGTAGATTGCTTTTGTGTACTTTGCATCTTGCGGTATGTTGGGATGAAGCGGCCGGGCTAACCTTACATGACATTCATGAGACTTGCTCCACGCTTGACATGCAACTCGTTTTGCATAAGTGGCTTCTTGGTGCCTGTTTCTCCTAGCATAGTAAAGATCCAATTTACAACGGGTAATCAACAATGCTAGTATCAATGTTGTGGTTCTTGTTCGTAGGTTAGTACGACACCTATGGAAAGCCCCAAACCACGTAAAATATGCAAAGAAAGTAGAAGCGTCTAACTTTGTTTTGCGGGGTGTCTCGTGATGTGATATGGCCATGATTGTGATTATATTTGATGTATGCAATGTTCCTTATTGTAAGTTGGCAACCGGCGGGAGCCATATGGTTGTCTTTAATTTATTAAGACTGCGTGTCTATTCAAAATAGTTGTAATAGTTAAAGCTGGTGGACGACAACCATGAAGAAGCGTCATTGACCTTGATGCTATGCCAGTGATGATGGAGATCATGTTCGTGCTTGAAGATGGAGATCGGAAGCACAAAGAAGAAAGGCCATATCATATCACATATTATGAATTGCATGTGATGTTAATCCTTTATGCATCTTGTATTGCTTAGTAGACGACGGTAGCATTATAAGATGATCCCTCATGCACATAAATTTCAAGTTCTACAGTGTTCACCCTTAGTATGCACCGTTGCCAAAGCTTGCTGCTTCGAAGCACCACGTGATGATCGGGTGTCTTTGATTCCGGGTGAATACAACGTAAGCAAGCCAGATTTGCTTATCGGAAGCTAAGGTTTGATCTTGACGAGCCTAGCATGTACGGACATGGCCTCGAGAACACGGATGGCGAAGGCAAAGCATGAATCATATAGTAGATATGATGAACATGATGATTGTTCGCCATTAAAACTATATCAGCTCTCGTGATGATCGGTGTTGATGTAGTGGATTTGGTTCGTGTGATCACTAAAACAATGTGAGGGATGTTGTTTTGAGTGGGAGTTCACCTAGTTTAATTTCATTAATTAATTTGAACTCAATTTGTCATAAACTTAGTCTAAACTATTGCAAATATGTTGTAGATCAATGGCAGCCCTACCATCAATTTTAATGCGTTCCTAGAGAAAGAAAAGTTGAAAAACAATGGAAGCAACTTGGATTGGTTCCATAATTTGAGATTGTCCTCACGGTGGTAATTTGACCTATGTCTTTGGATGCAGCTAGGTGACCCCACTGCGGTGATGCTACCGATGAAGTAAAGAATGTTTACCTCGCTCGGAAGAATCGGTACTCCATAGTTCGATGTGCTATCTTGTATGGTTTAGAATCAGACTTGAAAAGATTTGAAGAGTCAGATCCATATGATATTGTCGAGGATCTCAAATTAATCTTTGAGACTCATGCGGCAATTGAAAGTTATGAAGCTTGAAAAGTTCTTTAAGCGCAAGATGGAAGAGGGTAGCTCACGTCGGTGAGAATGTGCTAAAGATTTCTGTGCACACAAAAAAACTTCAAAGTTTGGGTATAGTGATTCCTAATACTTTGGGGTTTACCGCATCCTCAATCACTACCACCAAGTTACAAGAACTTTGTGATGAACTACAACATGCGAACATGAACAAAGAGTTGCGAACTGTTTGCTATGTTAAAATCTGCAGTGGAGATCAAGAAAGAGCACCAAGTGTTGATGGTCAATAAGACCACCAAATTCAAGAAAGGCAAGTCTAAGCAAAGGGACACTTCAAGAAGGGTGGTAAGAAAGTTACCATACCGAAGAAGACCAAGGCTGGACCTAAGCACTGGCCCGAGTGCTTTTCTTTGCAAGGGAGAAGGTCCTTTGGGCGGAATTGCCCAAGGTACTTGGCGGATTTGAAGAACGGCAACATCAAGAAGAAAGGTATATCGATATACATGTTATTGATGTGTATCTCACTAGTACTGTAGTAGTGCACAGGTATTTAATCTTGGTTCGTTGCTTATATTTGTAACTCAAACAGGGCTGCAGAATAAGCGGAAGCTAGTGAAGAACGAGGTGACGATGCGCGCGTAGGAAGCGGATCAAAGGTTGATGTGATCGCGGTCGGCACACTACCTCTTCATCTACCATCGGGATTAGTTTTATACTTAAATAATTGTTATTTGGTGCCTGCGTTAAGCATGAACATTATATCAGGATCTTGTTTATTGCGAGACAGTTACTTGTTTAAATCCGAGAATAATGGTTGTTCGATTTATATGAGTAATGTGTTTTATGCACATGCACCTTTGATAGATGGTCTATTCATGTTGAATCTCGATAGTAGAAATACACATATTAATAACATTGAAGCTAAACGATTGAAATCAAGCGATAACTCGACCTATATGTGGCACTGTCGTCTTGGTCACATTGGAGTGAAACGTATGAAGAAACTCCATTCCGATGGACTTCTTGAATCACTTGATTTTGAATCACTTGAAAGATGCGAGGCATGTCGATGGGTAAAATGACTAAGACTCCATTTTACGGTATGATGGAGCGAGCTACGGACTTATTGGAAATCATACATACCGATGTGTGTGGTCCAATGAGTGTAGCATCGCGCAGTGGTTATCGTTATGTTCTTACCTTCACGGATGACTTGAGTAGATATGGGTATATCTATTTCATGAAACATAAATCCGAAACTTTTAAGAAGTTTAAGGAGTTTCAAAGTGAGGTAGAGAATCAACGTAACAAGAAGATTAAATTTCTACGTTACGATCGTGGAGGTGAATATCTAAGTTACGAGTTTGGCGAACATTTAAGGAAATGTGGAATACTTTTCATGATTGACACCGCGGGAACACCACAACAGTAATGGTGTGTCGAGCGTCGTGTCGAACTATCTTATATATTGTTAGTTCTATGATGTCACTTACTTATCTACCACTATCATTTTGTGTTTATGCATTATAAAAAGCCGCATTCACTTTAAATAGGGCACTCTAAATCCGTTGAAACGACACCATATGAATTATGGTTTGGGAAGAAACCTAAATTGTCGTTCCTTAAAGTTTGGGGATCGAAGCCTATGTAAAGAAGTTACATAGGACAAGCTTGAACCCAAAGCGGAAAAATCGTCTTCATAGGATACGAAGGAAACTATTGGGTATACCTTCTATCATAGATCCGAAGGCAAAATCTTCGTTGCTAAGAATGGATCCTTTCTAGAAGAATTTCTCTCGAAAGAGGTGACTGGAAGGAAAGTAGAACTTCGACGAGGTTGTCGAACCTTCTCTCGAAATTGCGAGTAGCGCAGACCGGAAGAAGTTCTGTGGTGCCTGCACCAATAAGAGGCAAGCTAATGATAGTGATCATGAAACTTGGTTGAAGTTGCTCTGAGCCTCGGAGGTCAACGAGAACTCGTACCACTCCAGTTGGTATGATTCCGTTATGAATGTCATGTTGGTGGACAACACCGATGACCCGAGACATATGAGGAAGCGATGATGAGCCCGATTCCAATAAATGGCAAGAAGCCATGAAATCCGAGATTGGATCCATGTCGAAAACCAAGTATGGACTTTGGTGGACTTACCGGATGGCGGAAGGAACTCGAGAACAAATGGATTTTCAAGAAGAAAGCAGATGCTTGATGGTAATGTTCATGTCTATAAAGCTCGACTTGTCGCAAAGGGTTTCGACAAATTCAAGGAGTTGACTACGATGAGACTTTCTCACCGGTGAAGCTAAAGTCTGTGAGGATTATGTTAGCAATCGCTGCATATTATGATTATGAGATATGGCGGATGGATGTCAAAAGCATTCCTCAATGGAGACATTGATGAAGAGTTGTATATGATGCAACCCAAAGGTTTTGTCGATCCTAAAGATGCTAACAAGGTATGCAAGCTTCAACGGTCCATCTATGGATTGAAGCAAGCATCCCGAAGTTGGAATCAACGTTTTGATAAGGTAATCAAAAGTTTTGGTTTTATACAAACTTATGGAGAAGCTTGTATTTACAAGAAAGTGAGTGGGAGCTCTATAGCATTCTTAATCGTATGTGGATGACATATTGTTGATTGGGAATGATGTAGACCTTCTTAATAGTGTCAAAGAGTATTTGAATAATAGTTTTCAATGAAGGATCTTGGCGAAGCAGCTTACATATTAGGCATAAAGATTTACAGAGATAGATCGAAACGCAAAATATCATTGTCACAAAGTACATATTTGGACAAAGTTCTAAAGAGGTTTGGAATGGAAGATAGCAAGAAAGGGTTCTTGCCCATATTTATATCGACCTTGAGTAAAACTCAAAGTCCGACATCGGCGAAGATAGAGAAAAGATGAGTAAGACTCCTATGCCTCAGCCATAGGATCTCTAATGTATGCCATGCTATGTACTAGACCCGACATCGCATATCTTTGTTAGTCTAACTAGCGAGATATCAAAGTGATCCAGAGTGGATCATTGGACAATGATCAAAAACATCCTTAAGTACTTGAGAAGAACTAAGGATATGGTTCTTTCTTATGGAGGTGATGAACAGCTCGTTGTTAATGGTTACACCGATGCTAGTTGGAACCGATCCTTATGATTATAAATCACAATCTGGATTCGTATTTATTTTTAATGGTGATGCAGTTAGCTGGAGGAGTGCTACGCAAAGCGTTGTGGCGAGATCTTCAACTGAATCGGAATACATGGCTGCTTCGGAGGCTTCACAAGAAGCGATATGGATGAATGAGTTCATTACAGAGCTCGGTGTGGTTCCAAGTGCGGCTGGACCCAATGTCTATCTCTTTGTGATAACATGGGCGCCATAGCCAATGCGCAAGAACCAAGGTCACACAAGAAGTGAAGCATATCAAGCTACATTTTCACGCTATTCGAGAACATATCCGGGATGGGGATATAAAGATTTGCAAAGTACACACAGATCTGAATGTGGCGGATCCGATGACTAAACCTCTCCCGAGGGCAAAACATGACCAACACCAAACTGCAATGGGTGTTCGGTATATTACAATGAAAACTAGATTTTATGACTCTAGTGCAAGTGGTAGACTTTTGGAGTTATGCCCTAGAGGTAATAATAAATGTAGTTATTATTATATATCTTTGTGTTTATGATAAATGTTTACATTCATGCTATAATAGTATTAACAAGGAAACCATTAATACTTGTGTGATTTGTAAACCTAATTTGAAGTCCCTAGTATAGCCTCTATACTTCACTAGCTTGTTGGTTGATTGATGATGTGGTTTCTTTGTCATGAACATTGAGATGTTATCAACTACTAGATCATATAGTTATGAGAATGATATGGTGGACATACTACTATAGACAAGCTTAGCATAAAGATCAAGTCATTTCAATAGTTCAATTTCTATATGCTTTCGATACATAGTAACCTAATTCCTTCGACCATGAGATCATGCATATTGCCTTTCTTTGGATGGATGCTTTGATGTCATCAAACACCACCGTATGAGGTGGCTATAAAGGTGGCATTGAGTGTTGGAAAGTATTGGTTGAAACACATGGATGAAGAGTGGGATTTGTCCATGCATATGACGGATAGATATTCTCTGGGCCCTCTCGGTGAATTGTCTTCCAATTAGCTTGCAAGCATGTGTCTTGGTCACAAGGGATCACATATCACAGGAACGAGAAAATAGTACTTATCGATGCGAGGATGAACTAGGTATGCGGAGATACCGGCGATCATAACCTCGGATAAGTAACATATCGTGAGACAAAGGGAAATTGGTATCGTATGTAAGTGGTTCATTCGATCGCAGTAATCGTAGAAATATGTAGAGCCATATGAATTTCCAGATTCCTCTATTGGTTATTGTTGAGAAGTGTCTCGATCATGTCCGCATAATTCACGAACCGTAGGGAGACACACTTAAGGATTCGATGTTGTTTGAGTAGTTATGGTATTATGAGAAAAGACCGAATGTTGTTGAGTCTCGGATGGGATCCGGGATATCACGAGGTGATCCGGAATGGTCAGAATAAGATTCATATAAGGAAAGTCCCGTTTGAGTAGCGGAATGATTAGGTGTTTTCATCGGGAACATTCTAGAAGGTCCGGAATGTCGGCACTCCGGAGGAAGGGTACATGAGTGTGTCATTACATATTGGAATGATTGCATCATGTACTAAGTATTCTTGCTGTCCCAAATAAAGGATTTATTTAAACCTAAATTGAAAAGTCAAGCGGCTAGTTTGAAAGTCAAAGCGATTTGGGAAGTGGGAAAAGAGGAGGAGAGGTGGAGGCCGAGTTGGAGGAGGGTTCCTCCCTTGGCCGGCGCACCTCCCTAGGCCGAGTTGGGAGGAACTCCTCCCTTGGCGGCCAGCCCTCCAACCTATATAAGGAGGGCAGGGCTCCTCCTAGAGACACACAAGTTTCCTATCCTCTAAACTAAACCCTAGATCTAGACCCCGGTTTAGAGCTATTCGGTTTAGAGCCTTCTAATTGGTTTAGAGCCCTCTAATTGGTGTGTCTAATTACTAGACCACTAATAGCCTCTCACATAAGCTCCACCATACTACTGCTTAAAGCTGAAGCCTGCGGGATTTCCCTACCTCGGTACCACGCCGTTGTCTTTGCCGAATCATGAGGAGAGTGCTACAACCTTCACGCCTTTGGAACAAGGGAGAGGAAGGTCTTCGTCGAAAATCGAACGTGTGACCGACTCAGGGAGCGCTCTGAACGCCTTGGGAAGGATCGTCTCTGCGATCTTGAGATCGGAAAAGAATGACTACATCACCCACGAGAATCTGCTCTCGTTAAACACTTTGGAATCTTCGAGGGTGAGTTATTCCATCGACTCGTTGCTACAATCTAGTAGATAGATCTTGGCTTGTTTGTTTGTATGCGATAGAAAATTTTTGTTTTCCATGCTACGAACCCCTACACTCTCGCCTTCTCTTCCACATGAAGAGACCCAATGAGATCCGTAACGGAAAACTCTTGTCTCTTATGTTTCAGAGAAGTAGCAAAGTTCCTCCACATGGGAGGAAGCTTGGCAATAATGCCTCCGGCCACAAACTTATCCGGTAAGGTACACTTGAACTGCTCAAGTTCTTTGGCAAGTGATTGTATCTCATGAGCTTTCTCAACAACGGAGCGCTCATCAACCATCTTGTAGTCATAGAATTGCTCCATGACATACAACTCAGTGCCAGCATCCGAGACCCCAAACTTAGCCTCGAGCGTATCCCACGTGTCTTTGCCATTATCCATTGACATATATGGGTCTACAATGTTGTCCCCAAGAATACTGAACAAAGCCGCCATAAACATGGTATCGGCTTTCTTAAAGGCCGCTTCCTGCTCAGCAGAAAGATCTCCTTTAGGTTTGTCAAGAGTGGCGCTATAGCAGTTTAGGTTTTTAAACCATAGAATTGCTCTCGCGCGCCATCTCTTATAGTGCATACCATAAAACGAAGGAGGCCTAGTAGCCGCGGATACACCAGTGGAATTCAGTTGCCTATAATCAGGTTTTTGGATTGATGAAAATATAAGCAATAATCCATATGATTTAATCCGAATAATAAATTGATAAAGCATGAACATACAGACAGTACCAAAACTAATCATGCAGATCAACAATGTAGATGAACAAATTACATCTAAATAAGACAAACCTATCACGTCTACACCAATCATTAGAATAAAAAACTCTAGCAGAATCTGAAAGAGACAGTTCAGTATTACGTACGGTAGAGCAGCGGCAGTAGCAGCCGCGGCGTTGGTAACAGCGGTGGCAACGTCGTCGCTCATGTTGAGGTTGTCGAAGAGATCGGTGACATCCGGGAAGAAGTCGCCGTCCGGGAACTCATCATCGGAAGACGTTGTGGAAGCCAGTAGTCGCGCTGAAGCGCTCCCCAAAAACCTGATCGCCCTCACCCGTACAGGTTCACAAGAGGCAGCGTTCCGGAGGCCTACTGTTCCGATCTGCGGTGCACGCCGCAAGCCGGGAGGGGAAAGACGAAGGCGGCGACGCAATAGACTGGAAGGAGACACGTGTGGTAAGCGGTACCGATTATGTTTTGCGCAGGCGTTTATATAGAGCAAGTTAGGGAGACCGTGGGACTCAGCCCACGTCCGAGTTGCTAATAGCCCACGTCCCATAAAGATTGGAAACGGCTGACTCATTAACGCGTCCGTTAATTACTCGTAATTAATCCAAGATCAATTTTCCCAACTAACAAAAATAAAGTTATTTCAAGATTCCCCAACCCAAGGCCTTGTATCGTGACGGAGGCGTGGCGAGGCGAGGCGGCGTCCGGGAGGAGTCTTGCGCGAAACTCTTCTTCTCACACCTTAGTGAGTGGTGGAACAGCCTAGTATATAAGGAGGTGTAACTCTCACTCGACTAGCAATGTGGGACTAAACTTTGACACCACGTGCACAATCATATGTTGTCATGCACAAATAGGCCAAAGAGATTTTCAGAATTTGTCTAATGGGCCAACAACCCAAAACTCACCAAATTCCAACATTCTTTGTTGTAGCATGACTTGTTATAACCAATTGAGATTGCTTAATGTGCCTTGGAAGGATCATGCATTGTTTTAGCATATTAAAGTATAGTATTATGGTATTCTCCTTTGATGTTTTATTTGGGTTGAAGTGGCGCATGCTCACACCATGTTATGACTATCCCAAGTCACCTTAAGCCTTTATGATCCTTTAGTTTTCAACTTGCCGTATCACTTTATGCTTTGATCAATGATGTTTTGTCGCTCTGCATGATTATGGCCATTATTGCTCTCTTAGTTAGCCGTTCACAGTCTTTTGCTACCCTCCACAACCAAGTATGAGTTCTACTCATGCATCCAACTCCTTAAACCAAGTTATTCCAAAGAGTCCACCATACCTACCTACTAGCATATGCTATTCCAAGTATATTCATGTTTTTATCTACCTTCCGAACTTGTTATAAGAAAACTAGTGATTAAAACTCTCACGAACATGATGGCACACTTTACTTTTCATGCCCTTAATAAACCTGAACCATTGTGTCGTCTATGTTGTATATGCTTGCACTTATTTGTTGGGGATTAGCAGAACCATGCTGTCATGGGGAACGCTTTCAACATTGCACTTGTACTTTGTACCTAGTTGATATCATGCTCTTTTGTCTATGGATGTTATCGGTGTGAAATGAAAGGGGAGCTTGTAAGTCCATGGAGTTATGTATGTGTGTTAGAGAAACGCCTGGGTCGCTGGTCTAATCCATGCTGACATGGTGGAAACCTGCAACGTAACCATAATAAGCTGTTTATGAAGCATTCTTCTTATAAAAAAAGAGTCAGATATTAAGAAAAAAGAGAAAAAGAAAAAAAAGATTATGAAAAGAGGAAAGAGAGAAAAAAGCACCATATTCCCATGGTAAATAAGAAGATTGCCGAGATGCTCGTTGTCTGCTTGCCTTGTCATTTTGATATGGGGATTCTTCCGTATCGTCGGGCAAGGGGTACCCCATTGACAGTTCTCTATGATACACATGTACTAACGATGACAAGAACTTACCGGTGACTAAACTTGAGTAGCATGAGGAGCGGCCCTCGTATTCAAGGGACATGAGATTTCCAACTTATACTTCGTCAAGCATATACACCATAGTTTGTTCACTTTAACCGTAATCACTTCAAGATGCTTATGATAGGGGCAATGAGAGCTGAAAGCTATTAAGTACCATAATTTTTGGAAGCTCTTTATGAAACTTGAATCCCTACTTCCTTCTATGAAGGTCTTTCTTCCACTTTTATATTGAGTCTCCACCTTCTATCTTCATGCACTTACTTTGAGAGCATAGTGGTCATTCTTAGTTCTATATGCATTGTCCCAAGACTTGTTGATTGATGCATAACTTGATATTGCTTGTTTTAAACTATTTGTATCTAGTCACTCTTATGAACTTTGAAGGTGTCCTATGCATTTATGTTTGCTACTCTATGAGGGACAAGCTGAATGCTACTATGCTATGTTTTCTTTATGTGAAACAAACAAACGTATTGCAAAGCATTGTTATTCATGAATCTTTTGTTTGTGCCTTTTCATGTTGCAACATAGTTGTTTTGTCTTATTGTTAGAACATTATCTTTCATGTTATGTTGAAGTACTATGATCCTAGCTATGAATGTTTTACGAATACTTTACTCAAGTTTATGATGGTGCATGTCACCTCCAAAATTATTCTTTCTTTTTATCACTTACCTACTCGAGGACGAGCAGGAGTTAAGCTTGGGGATGTTGATACATTGCAAATGTGTCTATAATTTTTGATGTTCCATGCTTGGTTTTATCTACTTTCTTATGTTTTGTCCACACTTTGGAGTACTTTTCATATGATTTCTTGGACTAACCTATTAACAAGAGCCACGATTGCTTTTGCTGCTTTTCGCTATTTTTGGTTCCAAAAAAGTCAGAAAATGAATATTCTCGGAATTGGACGGGACAAAAGCCAAAAATCCTATTTCACCAGAAGACTCACGGAGCCAGAATATGAGACGGAGTGGGGCTGGGGCCCAGCCACACCACCTGGCCGCGCGGGCTGGGCCTAGCCACGCTAGAGGGTGGTCTGGCCGCCCCAGACACCCCCTCGGTCTCCCTCTTCGCCTATAAGATGCCTTCTGACCTAAAAACTCAGGGGGGGGTTCGACGTTTTTCCAGAAAGAGTTCCGCTCCGCCGCCACCACCAGATTCCACGATTCGAAACCAGAAACTCCGGTCTGGCACCCTGATGGGACGGGGAATTGGAGGAGATCATCGCCATCATCATCACCATCGCTTCTCCATCGACCATCCATGTTTCCCCCATCTATGAGTGAGTAATCCCCCGCTGTAGGCTTTGGGGATGGTAGGGATTGGATGAGATCATTCATATAATGGCATCAGATTGTTAGGGCATGGTGCCTAGTATCTTCTATTAGTGCTTTTTGACTTTGTTGCAACTTGTTATGCTTAATGCTTGTCACTAGGGCCCGAGTGCCATGATTTCAGAACTAAACATGTTATTGATTCATTATGATAGTATTGTTTATGGTCTTACCTGCAAGTTGTATACACACGTTGTTGTCTGGAACCAATGGCCCCGAAGTGACAGAAATCGGGATAACCGGAGGGAATGGCTTTGATGTGAGGATCACATGTGTTCATGGAGTGTTAATGCTTTGCTCCGGTGCTCTATTAAAAGGAGCACATTAATTGCCGAGTTCCTTGAGGCCCCGCTTAAGCAAATTTGGCAGGACAAAAGATGTTGTGCAAGTTCTCATTGCTAGCACGTATGACTATATATGGAACACATGCCTAGGATTATCTAGTACTTCGATGCTTTATCTTATTTATCTGCAATTGCCCTATGTTCTGATTGCTATGTGAATTGTCTTGTCCATGCAACGCCTGTACATCCATACTTATGCCTACCGCACTCGAATCCTACTGTTTACTGCTATTGTTACTACTGTATTTACTTTACTATTCCTACTACAAAACTGTTGCTACTGATAAACTGCTGTGAGCAAGATTGTTTCCAGGTGCAGCTGAATTGACAACTCAGTTGTTATTGGCTCCCCTTGTGTCGAATCAATAAATTGGGTTTCACTTCCCTCGAAAATACTGCGATACACCCCCTATACTTGTGGGTCATTAGTCCCAATGTATCTTAGCTTCACATAATAGTTCTTAAAACCATCTATTTTCCTCTTATGTTGTGTTGTGTGTGTTTGTATCGTGTGCTTTGATTGAATGAATGAATGAATGAGAAGGAGTTAGTTGCAAACCCTGAGTTCAAACTCAAAGTTTTAGCTTTGAAAACAAAACCATGAACCTTAGAACTTTCCCTCTTACCCTATTATCTATCTCAATCTTCAGATGACTTGTGGAAACCAAGGAGGAAGCAACTCATCGTAGGATCCGATGCTCAGATTCTGCAGATGCTAGTTTCCGACCGTGAAGCTAGTAGAGCAGAGTGCCAAGCCAATCTAGCCACCCTGGAATAGCTAGCTCAAATGGCTCACAATAATCAAGGCCATGGAAATCAGGATCATCATAGATCCAAACTCAAGAACTTTTAGAATACCAATCCCCTATCTTTAACAAGTCCGAAGACCCGTTGGATGCTGATGATTGGTTGCAAACCATGGAAAATAACCTAGAAGTCGCATGAGTTGACGCCAATGAGAAGGTACTGTTTGCCACCCACTATCTGGCAGGAGATGCAAGAGCCTGGTGGAATAGCACTCGTACTATGAACCACGGTCAGATAATGACGTGGGAAGCTTTCAAGATCAAGTTCAGCCGCACCCATGTGCCGCAAGGTTTAGTCACCAGAATGAGAGATGAGTTCAGAGAACTGAAGCAAGGCAGGATGACGGTAGTGGAGTACCGTGACAAATTTCTATCCCTCACTAGGTATGCACCTGATGAGATCAACACTGAAGCCAAGAAGAAGGAAAGATTCATGAACGAACTACATGATGAGATGCAGACTATTTTAGTCAACATCCGTTTTGAAGATCTCGAAGAGCTAGTCGACTCTGTCATCCAGATGGAAGGGAAGATAAACCAAGCCAATGACAACCGCAAGCGTAGAATGATGCATCAGACTGGGTCGCACAATACCCAGAAGTATCGCCCCAACCCATCTCCAGGGTATGCCCCAAGGAACAATAGACCCCTAATGTCTCGTCCAAGCTACCCCAACCGTAGCGGAGGAAATGTGAAGACCGGAGGAAACCACAACAACAACCCTGGCAACTCCAACAACTTCAACAATGCACCGCCCAAGTCCAACAACAACAACAACAATACTGCCCTAAGGACTAGAAATAATGTCGTGCCTGTTGCAGCCAAAGACAAGTCCCAGATTACTTGTTTTGAAGGGTCACTACTCCAACGAGTGTCCCAAGAACCTTGCACCACCACCAATGTGAATGCCCTAGCTCAGCAGCAACCCCGTGTTCATCCTGGAAGAAGATTTGCCCCAGGGAATTCGCTCAACCGCAACGGTCGTCTGTTCCACATGAATGCTGAAGAAACCCAATAAGCGCCAGATGTCGTGCTGAGTATGTTTTCTGTTAACTCAGTATTATCAAGAGTGTTATTTGATTCTGGAGCATCGCACTCATTTGTTACAGAAGAATTTGCATGCACTAGTAAGATTCAACCAACAAAATTGAAGCATGTAATGATATTTCAAATTCCTGGTTCAACCACCAAAGCTAGAAAAATTTACAAGGTTGTACCTATTAGAATCCATGGAATAGATTTCTGTGCCAATCTAATAGTACTTGGAACCAAAGGTTTGGAAGTAGTACTAGGAATGGATTGGATGTCAAAACATAAAGGATTGATCGACTATGCCAAGAAAGCCATCACCATGACCAGTAGCTCTGGAGTATCAGTAGAGCATGTATCTGAAACCCTGCCCCGCCAATTCAAGTGCAACAAGAGTCTAGCCCTACCCACCATAGACCAAATCAGAGTAGTCTGTGAATACCCCGACGTATTCCCAGATGAATTGCCCGATATGCCCCTAGATCGGGATATCGAGTTCATTATTGAACTAATCCTTGGAACTGTACCCATAACTCAGAGACCCTATAGTATGAACCCATCAGAGTTAGTGGAGCTAAAGAAACAACTTGATGCTATGCTAGAGAAAGGCTTGATTCAACCAAGCGCATCGCCATGGAGATCGCCTGTTTTGTTTGTCGACAAGAAAGATGGAGGTAACCGTTTGGGCACAGATTACCGGAAGTTGAATAATGTCACCATCAAGAACAAGTACCCACTGCCCAAGATAGAGGATCTATTTGATCAGTTGACTGGTGCCAGAGTGTTTTATAAGATTGATCTTATAACTGGTTATCATCAACTCAAGATTCGTGCAACGGATATTCCAAAGACCGCATTTACCACCAGATATGGATTGTATAAGTATACAGTCATGTCTTTTGGATTAACCAATGCCCCCACTTATTTCATGAATCTCATGAATAAGATTTTCATGAATTTTCTGGATAAGTTTGTCATTGTTTTTATCAACGATATTCTTATTTATTCCAAGTCAGAAGAAGACCATGAGCAACATTTGAGAATCATCCTTGAAACCCTCAGACATATTGTGTCAGCAGGAGGAGTCGCTGTTGATCCCGCTAAGATCAAAGATGTTGAAGAATGGGAAGCCCCAACCACTCAAACCCAAGTCCGTGCATTTCTCAGATTAGCGGGATATTACCGCAAGTTCGTAGAAGGATTTTCGAGCATCACAAGACCGATGACCCAATTATTGAAGAAAGATAAGAAGTTTGAATGGACCGACAAATGTGAAGCAAGTTTCCAAGAGCTCAAGAAGAGATTGATTTTAGCCCCAATATTGATTATGCCAGATATCAAGAAGCCTTTTGATGTGTATTGTGATGCATCCAAGATTGGTCTCGGCTGTGTGTTGATGCAAGAAGGCAAAGTCATCGCATATCTGTCCTGACAACTGAAGCAGGATGATCAGAACTACCTTACCCATGATCTTGAACTAGCAGTTGTAGTTTTAGCATTGAAGACATGGCGTCATTACCTTATGGGTAATCGCTGTGAGATTTATTTAGATCACAAGAGTTTGAAGTATATTTTCACTCAGAAGGAGCTGAATATGAGGCAAAGGAGATGGATAGAGTTAATCAAGGATTATGAACTTGACGTTCACTATCACCCCGGCAAAGCCAATGTGGTAGCGGATGCTCTTAGCAGATTGACATGTAGATTAAACACCATGATCAAAGAGAACCAACCAAGTTTGCATGAAGAGTTGGATCAGTTTAGAATAGAGCTAATTAGCAAAGGATTTTTAGCTAGCATTAAACTTCAACCCACTTTGATTAGCCAAATCAAGGAAGCCCAGAAGGGAAATGCAAGTATCGACGGAATCAAGCGTCGTATTGATACAGGAAAGGTACCTAGATTCACCGAAGATGAAGAAGGAGTTTTGTGGTACAAAGGACGTATCTGTGTGCTAGCAGATTTGGAGCTAAAGCAAGTTATCATGCAAGAAGATCATGATACTCTTTATTGTATCCACCCCGGAGGAACAAAGATGTATCAGGATTTGAAGGAGCAATTTTGGTGGCACAAGATGAAGAGGGAAATCGGAAGCTACATAGCCAAGTGTGATATCTGTCAAAGAGTCAAAGCGGAACATCAGAGACCCGCATGACTGTTGCAACTATTGCAGATTCTGGAATGGAAATGGGATTCCGTCGGAATGGACTTTATCACCGATTTGCCTACTTCTAGTAGGGGAAATGACTCTATCTGGGTCATAGTTGATAGACAGTCCAAGGTAGCCCATTTTATACCGGTTAAGACAACCTACCAGAGTTCGAAGCTAGCAGAGTTGTACATTGCCAGAATTGTCAGTTTGCATGGAACCCCCAAGAACATAGTGTCGGATCGAGGAACCCAATTTACCTAAAGATTTTGGCAGAAAGTCCAAAAAGGATTAGGGACCAAGTTGAATTTCAGCACAGCTTATCACCCGCAGACCGATGGACAGACTGAAAGAGTCAACCAGATCTTAGAAGATATGTTGAGAGCTTGTGTGCTAGAGTATGGATCCAAATGGGAAGATTGTCTGCCTTACGCAGGATTCTCATATAATAACAGTTATCAAGCCAGTTTGCAAATGGCCCCATTTGAATTTCTGTATGGAAGAAAGTGTCGAACCCCTTTGAATTGGTCGCAAGTAGGAGAGAGTCAGATCTTCGGACCCGACATCCTACGAGAAGCCGAAGAGAAGGTTCACAAAGTCCGGGAGCACCTCAAGACCGCCCAATCCAGACAGAAGAGTTATGCTGACAAGAGACGTAGAGACCTGACTTTCAATGTCGGAGATTTTGTGTATCTCAAAGTTTCGCCATTGAAAGGAATTCAACGTTTTCAGCTGAAAGGAAAGTTAGCCCCCAGATATATTGGACCCTTCAAGATTCTAAATCGTCGAGGAGAAGTATCATATCAACTGGAACTGCCAGAGGAGATGTCAGCCATCCATAATGTGTTCCATATCTCGTTACTTCACAAATGCTTAGAAGTGCTGGAGAAGACCGAAGTGTTCAAGAACATTGATCACCGAGCTATTGGTATCAACAAGGATCTGACGTATCGTGAAGTGCCCATTCGTATCTTGAAAGAAGCCTTCAGAACCACCAGGACCCGGAGTATCAAATTTGTCAAGATCCAATGGAGCAATCATACCAAAGAAGAAGCTACCTGGGAGTGAGAAGATTACATTAGGACTGAGTTTCCAGATCTCTTTAGTTCCTAGTTTTTCTTAAATCTCGGGATGAGATTTTGTTTAAGGGAGGAAGGTTTGTAACATCCCAAAACTTTAATCAAGGTTATCAAATTCCTAATCACCCAATTTAGGGTTAACAAAAACTTTTATTAAAGAAAAGACATATGAATGCATGTGTGTTTGCATTAGTGTAGAATTGTTTGAAAATGCCATGCTTGATTGTTCTAAGTGTTGTGAAATGGTTTAAAGGTGAATGCCACATCATCTAGACTATTTACAAACATAATCCAAAGGAAAAGAAATCAAATAAGATTAAATAAGGCAAATGGTCATTTTGACCATTTTAATCCACTAGGCCACTTTAGGTGTTCCTAGAAGTCAATTCCTGACAGAAACATTTCTAGATCTTTTCACCCCTTGCTAGACCAAGTAAAGATGTACCAAGGCCCACTTTACAAACTTACAAAAACATCTAGCAAAGCAATTTAAATGACATTTGAAAATGGAATCCAATGCATATGTGAAGATCCTCATTTTTGAAAAACCCATCAAATGAATTCACCTTGTCAATCCCAAGCAAACCTATGCTCTCAAGCTTAGTACAAGATCACTCAAAAAATTTGAATCAAAAATTCAAATATAAATTTCTTTCGTCCATTTCATCAAACACTTAGTGATCATAGAGTTAGCTGCCAAACTTTTATTGTTCTTAATCAATGCTTTGTCCACCATTTTGCCCCATTACACTCCCCTTGTCCCCTCTAGTCCCAACCATCACCCTAGCACCACTCCCCATTGCTGTTCGCGCCAGTACTGAGCCACCCCGAGCACCCCCTCACCGTCGACCATGGACCGCTCAGCCCAGAGCGCCCCGCTCTCCCCCGCCATGTCTAGGAGCTAGCCACCAATGCGTCGCCCCTCTCTGTCCCTTCCCCGAGCGCTGCCAGGCCGTGGACCACCACATCACAGCCGCGCCTAGTGCGTTTGCGCCATGCCGAGCACGCGCCAGAGCGCCGCGCCCAAACAGCTAGCACCATCACCGCGCCCGACCACGACACCGCTTCACCACGACCCAGAATAACCCGGACATGCCCTCACACGCCCGTGCAAGAGCCACCGTGCACCGCCGCATCGAGCCGACTGCCAGCTCTGCCAGCGGATGATCTGACCGTCGACCCCTTGCCGCGCCATCAAGCCCGTGAGAACCGCCTGGCACCACATCGACGCCGCCACGCCCATGCCGATAGCAATGGCCGTGTCGCCATCATCGCCTGCCCATGCCGCTCTGCCCCTCTCGACGCACTATAAAAGGAGGCCCTCTCTACCCTATTTATGCACACCATCTCACTCCCCTCTCACCACTGATCCTCCCACACCATCCTCGGAGCCAGGTGAGCTACAGTTCACCGGAGCTTGCCGCAGCAGAGGAGAAGAGGCGCCGTCGATTGGAGCTGCCCCAGGAGCCGCCGCGACCACGCCTCGAACCACCGTCGTCTACCAGCCCGAACGCTCCTGTAGCCTAGCCTAGATGGAGCCCCGGTGAGCCCCTGTAGACCCATACCGTGCCGCTAGGGTTCGTCCTCGCCAAGACACATTCACGGGACGGACGAACCACGCTGCTCGATTGTCGTCTAATCGTAGCGTGAGAGTGCCCTGCATCACGGCGTTAGATGTGCACTGACGTGCGGGACCCTCCTCAGAAGTAGCCTGCAGCGCCTGCAAGGCTGCAGCCAGCCCATTTCCTTTCCCGCGCTAGCCCACAGATTCAAATTAGTATTTCTCCATTTAGGTTTAAACTAGATTTTGTCCACTTATCTAAAAATCAATTCAGAGAGCTTCACTTAACCAAAATGCATGATTCAATTTTTTTTAGAAAGATAATTAAAATACCTATCCAAGCCCGTTGGATTTAAATCAATTGGAGTTAGAGATCACATATAGCAAAAATAACAAAACAGAGCCTTTTGCAACTTCAAACATTTTTCAAAAATCAACCATAATAGATTTGAGTTGATTCCAACTCTCAAAAATCACATTTGACAATACCTATCTGAATATGTAATAATATCTAGGTTTGCATGCAGTGACTTTGGACTAGTACCAAAATAATGCTATTAGGGTATTTCTAGTCACTTTAAATCATTTAAATAAGAATCTTAAACTTATTAAAATATGATCAACCCTTTAAATCACATTCCCATGTATTAGAATATATGGTGATGACATGTGTCCACATGATCCCATATTTTAATTGGAGAATATTAAATCTTAATTAATTTCATTGAGTAGAAATTACTTTTCTCAAATAAAATAAATGAAACTAGTTCTTTAAATCTTGTGATGAGTGTGATGATGCTAGATCATCAAGTGTGTGCCTTAGTGTGCTAAATAGACTAGTTAAGCATTGTTTGGTGATTGTGTATCCCGTATTTATTTATATACGATAGTACCGACCAAGTCTACGAGGAGGAGGAGTTCTACCCCGAAGAAGACGAGGAGAACTTCAATCACTGCACCAATCAAGGCAAGCCATCATTACTAAGCAAGCGAGAACTAAGCAAGTTAACACTTGCCCCCTTGACTTAAGCAAGATGCATTAGGCATACTTGGTTATACATTTTGATTTATACCCATCCCAAGTTTTACTTGCAAGCTTTACTCTTTTACTTTTAGTAATGCTTTGTGAGATTTTGGAAAGTTAGTATAGATAGAATAAAGAGTATAAAACTAGACCTATACTAGATGTCATTCTATGGCATGAGATTAAGATTAGCACTCCTCATTAGTGAACACTCTTAACCTTAGTGGCTAGTGCTAAGTATAAAACTTGATCACTTTAGATGGGAATACTTGGTGAAAATGCTTATGAAAACCTTGGAATGATGAGTTATTCTATTGAGATGTTTTGACATGTGTTGAGAAACACAAATGGTTTATGATGATAAAAATGTTAAGGCATAAGCCTTAGCCCTTTATAAAAAAACTGATGGTTGGGTTCGGATGCGATACCATTCCAATTTTACCTTACAACCACAATACCCGAATTGGGTAAGGCTTAGCCAGAAGTTTATATGCATTAGTATGGGTTCACTCGCGGAGAAGGTTTGATCTGAGGCTACCTCTTGATGATGTCCACCTATGAAGTGCCCAGGATGGCAGATGGCCATGGCTGGGAGGCCAAGCTCATAGGAGATGTGCTTATACTAGAGTGTATAAAGGAAATATTATGATTGATTATCCGCATATTAAGTATGATGATTCAGGGTTATCCCTGACGGATATATCGAATTTTGTGGTGAAAGTGTACCACCTCTGCAGAGTGTCAAACTATTCCAATAGCCGCGTCCGCGGTCATGGACAGTTGGAGTGGCTATACTATTCCGTCGTCAGATGTTTTCAAAATGATTTATAAAATGAATTGTGACTTGACTTGACATCAACAGAGTTGTGACTATTGAAACTAAGTTCCCAACTTAGGTGATTTTAGAACTTTATTTTAACTTTCTTTGGTTCTGAACTCAGCTTAGGTTTCAAATTTAGCTTTACAAATAAACGTAGAGCTTATCATTCCTATTAGAACTACCTTACTTGTTAGTGATAGTTTGTGAGTACTTAAAGAGTACTCATAGCTTTGTCCCTAGCTATTCCCGTGGCCAGACTATGAGGAGGACTATCATAAAGATGAACAGTAGGACGGCTACGACAACTAGATCATCTCTCATCGTCAGCATTGCCTGTGACACTGAAGATGGAGCCCACCGCTACGCTTATTATTCCGCTGCTTGTTTGTATTAAGACTGGATCATGAGATCCTTTATTTGTGTAAGACCTTATTATGGTTTGTAATGGATGATGTACTGTGATATCCAATATGTTATGTCTCGCAAAATGGTAATTCTAGGATTGCGATGTACGGCATAACATGCATCTGGGATTAAAAATCCGGGTGTTGATAAACGCCGTCCACCTCCATCAACTCCCCCACCTGATTACTAATTTTCTCTCGTCAACAGTCATCTGACCCAGCGGCAGCTTGTACACCCTTACCTAGATCAGGATCTTGTTAAACATGTATCCGTCTGCATTTTTGCTCTCATCGAAGTCCTCCATCACCAGCAGATCTTTATCAAACCACCAAGGTCCACATTCTACCGCTTTCTTCCTTCTCGACGCTTGATGAAAAGTAAACGTGAGTTTATGTTGCTTCCGCCATTGAAGCATAGACAAGAGATTTGGTGCACATCAGTTCTAGTGGTCCTATTTTTATAAAAAAACAAAAATTATTTTCGAGTTCCAAAGGAATTCTAAAAAACATTCAGATGTAGGCAATGATGTATTCCACAAACATGTAAAATAGTATCAATTTCAAATACTTTATATTACGATATACACAAAAATGACAAAGTTTGAATCTGAGTATGCGTAGTTTCAAATCTTTAACTTTTATTAGATTTTATCATTTTTGTGTAGCTTGTAATATAAAGAATTCCAGGTTGCGATTTTGCATACTTGTAGGATAGAACATTGATTTTACCTAGATTTTATTTTCAGATTTTTTGAAACTGGTAAATATAATTTTATTTTTTTAAAATCAAGGAAGCACTCGAGCTCGAAAGTCAAAGAAACTTTCCGCTACAATCTGAACTATTGTTATTTTCAGTTGCATCTATATTTCAATAAAACCTAATCTATCGAGCAGAAATGTTAGTTCTCACGAACAATGTACGATCAATGGTTTGCCTCCTAATTCAACCCACCTTACAAAACACAATGAACACGTGAAAGTAAATCCGAAGCAACGCGATCCAGATGAGAAAAGAAGCCAGAAAAATAGTCTGACGACACAAGGAATCACTCAGCTCTAACTTTCTCACCTGTCAGTACTCAACCGTAAACAAGTCAAAATTTCAGAACTGTCATCTGCTTGGCGGGCTCTTACTTGGCACTTAGCAAAGAAGACGCAGACACCAAGCATCTTGGCAACAATATGAAAACACAATCAGCCAGAATACATATGGCTTATCCATAGGAAAACGAGAACCGATCTCGCACGCAATTGGGCGCGTCGTCAGCAAAAAAAGAAAGAAAATTTTGATTTAGAAATAAGAAAGAAAATTTATTTCTGCATTTAGTTTGACCCTTGTCAATTGTCACTATCCTCCCAGCTCCCAAAGCGGCATCGGCTATCCATCTACTACCCTCCGCGGCGTGGCTGTACTCTACGACTATATGATGGAGCCGCGATCACCAAGCAAGCCAGGTGTTCGGCCAAATTCCTCGCCCAGAGCGCGCCATGTATCCCCACTTCCTCCTCCCCCTCCTGCTCACCTTCGCCGGCGCCGGCGCCGCCACGCCGCCGAATGCGTACCCGTGCGCGTCGGCCGCGGCTAACTCGTACCCCTTCTGCAACGCCTCGCTCTCCTTCCCCGCACGCGCGCGCGCCCTCGTCTCGCTCCTCACCCTCGACGAGAAGATAGCGCAGCTCTCCAACACAGCGGCGGGCGCGCCGCGCCTCGGCGTCCCGCCCTACCAGTGGTGGTCCGAGTCCCTCCACGGCCTCGCCGACAACGGGCCGGGAGTTAACTTCTCCTCGGGCCCCGTCGCCCGGGCCACCATGTTCCCCCAGGTCATCCTCTCCGCCGCCTCCTTCAACCGGTCGCTGTGGCGCGCTGTGGCCGAGGCCGTCGCGGTGGAGGCGCGCGCCATGCACAACGCCGGCCAGGCCGGGCTCACCTACTGGGCGCCCAACATCAACGTGTTCCGCGACCCTCGCTGGGGCCGCGGCCAGGAGACGCCCGGCGAGGACCCTGCCGTCATCGCTGCCTACTCCGTCGAGTACGTTAAGGGGTTCCAGGGGGAGTACGGCGACGGCAAGGAAGGTAGGATGATGCTCTCCGCCTGCTGCAAGCACTACGTCGCGTACGATTTGGAGAAATGGGAGAACTTCACGCGGTACACCTTCAATGCCAAGGTGAAGCGTTTGCTCTGTTTTGGTCTTCTACAACACTACCAAATACTGTATCATTTTATTTTTGCACAGTAGTAGTACTATTTAACTTACTTGCTAGACAACTGGCTGTGAATGCCAGACCATAATAGCCCAGGATTATACAGCTATTTTTTGGGGAACTTGACATCACATTAGCACACTACCCTACCAGTTCGTGCACGGCAAAATTAACACGGCATTCATATTATTCTATTATTTTTATACCCAAAAACTGCGGAGTGAATGGATAAGTGATGCTGAGAATCAAGTGCCAAATGTGTGCCAGGCGCGAGCTAAACACACTTATATTCATTGATGGAGCTGCTTATTTGAACAATATATCCAATCGAAGATCAAAATATTAGCTTGCAATCTGGTGAAGAATTGCTTTGGACTTCTAATGCAATTCTAAATGGTGCATCCATTGCTGGCAGGTAAATGAGCAAGATTTCGAGGACACATACGAGCCTCCTTTCAAGAGCTGCATCCAGGAGGGGCGTGCAAGTTGCTTGATGTGTTCATACAACCAGGTGAATGGTGTGCCAGCATGCGCACGCAAAGATCTGCTGCAGAAGATTAGGAACGAATGGGGATTTCAAGGGTACTGCTTGCTCTTCTTTGAATTATTCTCTATTGCATGAGCCTTTATCTAATATCAGTGCTCATTTTTATCTGAAGGTATATCGTATCTGACTGTGACGCTGTGGGAATAATTCACGAAAACCAGTCATACACAACTTCAGATGAAGATTCAGTAGCGATTGTACTTAAGGCTGGTAAGTGGACTGAAACCCTCTCTTTCTCTCAGCATCACATAAGGGATTTTATTAGCATATTGCTGTATTTATAGACTAAAGGACTTTGAATTCTCAGCTCAATAAACATTATAAAAGCAAAGATCATAGACTTTAGATTATTTTTTGGTTCCAGCTAATTTGAACTCCACTCGAGGCTTCCACTTTCTGATTTCAGTGTGACACCTTCCCAAAATAAATTTTGAAAGGAAACACCTTGCCAAAATTAGCACGAGGAAGGTGCAAAATCATCTTCAAATAGATTTCTTCGACCACCTTCTGTATAATTCAACCGAGCAGAGTTTATTGCTGAATTTGATTACTATTTTTCAAGGAATGGATATCAACTGTGGGTCTTTCCTGCTTCGGCGTACAAAGTCGGCACTTGACAAAGGGAAGATACAAGAAGAAGATATCAACCATGCTCTTTTTAATCTGTTCTCTGTTCAGCTACGTCTTGGACTTTTTGATAAAGCCAGTGGGAATCAATGGTTCACTCAACTAGGCCCTAGCAGTATTTGCACGAAGGAACACAGGGAGCTCGCAGCAGAAGCTGTAAGGCAGGGTACTGTCTTGTTGAAGAATGATAACAGTTTTTTGCCTCTGAAGAGAAGCGAAGTTAATCGTATTGCTATCATTGGACCGGCAGCAAGTGATGCATACATAATGGGTGGAGATTACACAGGTCTGCATCACTGGACTCGTTCAAACAGCCCTTGCTTTTCTACCTTACATAAACTAATGCTAGTTTCACTTTGTTCAGGTGTTCCCTGTGACCCTATCACCTTTCTTAAAGGCATGAAAGCCTTTGTTCCGCAAACAACAGTGGCTGCCGGATGCAAGGATGTATCTTGTAACTCAACAGATGGATTTGGCGAAGCCATTGAAGTAGCTAGGAGAGCTGATATTGTTGTTGTGATTGCTGGGTTGAACCTGACTCAGGAGACCGAAGATCTCGATAGAGTGAGCCTTCTCCTTCCAGGCAAGCAGATGGACCTTGTAAATAGCATTGCTAGTGTAACAAAGAAGCCCATTGTGTTGGTTATCACGGGAGGTGGTCCCGTTGATGTTTCTTTTGCAAAGCAAGATCGAAGAATCGCAAGCATCCTGTGGATCGGATATCCAGGGGAAGTTGGCGGACAAGTTCTCCCGGAAATCCTCTTCGGAGAGTACAATCCAGGTCAGTACACAACTTAACAGTTTTATGCAGTCCGAATGAAAACCTCGTATGGTGGCTAATCTGGTACAACTGTAATGACAGGTGGAAAATTGCCCATCACATGGTACCCTGAATCCTTCACCGCCGTTCCGATGAACGACATGAACATGAGAGCTGACCCTTCGCGCGGCTACCCGGGAAGAACATACCGGTTTTACACGGGAGACGTGGTGTATGGTTTTGGACACGGATTGAGCTACTCGAAATACTCATACAGCATCTTACAGGCTCCAAGCACAATTAGCCTGTCAGGTTCGTCATCCCCGAGCCTCATCAGTAGGAAGCCTGCATACACACGGAGGGACGGGCTAGACTACGTCCAGGTTGAAGACATCGCGTCATGTGAGTCCCTAATATTTCCAGTCCACATCTCGGCCACCAACGACGGTGCCATGGATGGGAGCCATGCTGTTCTGCTCTTTGTGACATCGAAATCAGGCGCTCCAGGGTTCCCTCTGAAGCAGTTGCTTGCCTTTGAGCGCGTGTATACAGGCGCTGGCAGATCAACCAATCTGGAGATCACGGTGGATCCCTGCAAGCTTATGAGTGCAGCCAACACTGAAGGAAGAAGGGTGCTGCTCCTGGGAACTCATCATCTGATGGTGGGAGACGAGGAGCACGAGTTGCTCATCGAAGCATAACAGGCTACTAGTACTAGTACATGCCTACACGAATACACCATGTACCACACCACGTGTCATTTTATAGCTGCCAGGTTTGGGATAGTCAGATTTACACCTGTACAACTGTACGAATATCATGTTTGTAAAAATTCATTGGATGCGCCATGTATGATTGAACCGATTGCAGCAAAAATGCAAGCAATAAATTTCAGTGTAACTCTTTCTTCTTAGATGAACACTGGTAGTTCGCCTCACCGGCTGGCTCGCCGCACTTCAGTTTCAGGTTGACATCCAACTTCTCACAAAAGGAAAACGGTGCTCCACCGACGCCGTTCCACCGAGGCAGGTCGTGCCAAGTTAGCAACAAGCCAGCTCATCGTCGCCGGTCTGCATCAACAACCAACCACCCGAGGCAGCCGGGCGGGCCCAGCCGATGCGCGCGCGACCAGGCCACCACATCCAATCCAACCGGGATGGAGAACTGCCTGCCTGCCTGCCTGCCCCGCTTGGATTGGCTTGCTTGCTTCCCTTTCCATCCGTGCTCTCCTCCCCGTTCCCAACCGTCCCCCTCGCGCATCACAACAAACGCGCTCGCTCTCGCCCCGCTTCATCCGGAACTCTCTCCCCCCGTCCCCATCCGTCGCCATGGCGTCCGCCGTCTCCGTCGCCGCGTCACCCTCGCCCCTCGCCGCGACCAGCTCGCCCGCGCGACGCCTCCGCCACGCGGCGCTCCCGTCCGCCCGCGGCCCGCGCTCCCCGGCCCTCCGCGCGGTCTTCGGCCCTGCCGGGAACCGCCGGGGCGGCGTCGGCCGCGGCGCGTCGCTGCTGTGCGCGGTCCAGGGACAGGACACCACCATCCAAGGTATATACGCGCGAACTAAACAAAACTCGATCGTTATCCGGCTCGCCAAATCACGTGTACTGTTGAATGTTGATCTGCGTTCTGCTAGGTGATCTGGACGGTCAAATACCGATCCGATTAATGCGTCCGTGTAGATCTAATGTTGTGTACTAGATGAAGTTCCGTTGTTGGAACTAAGATTAAAAGCTTTGTTTGTCTTGATTCGGGGATTTAGCCATGATGAGGTGTCACTGCCGTAGCGTCGCCGGCCGCTGGATTACGGATCTTACCTGTTGTACTGGCAACTCTGTATGAGCAACGCTCGACATGTATGTTTCGGTCCCTGCGTATGCGTGCCTCCTGTCATGTATGCATCTGCCGTTCTTGAAATGTAGAGCTTGCGATTGTGTTTCCTCGGAAGCTCTATCACACGCGGTGTGTTATGTCTAGCACCTGCATCTTGCATGAACCGTGATGTTGCTATGCCTGCTCACTCGCTCGATTTCCGACCAGCACACTTTTGGTGCATTCAGCTGTATATGCATGAGCAAATTTGGGTATACATCATACACCTACTAATATTGTCACGCTTGTGTTTTTATAAGTGGCACTTGAATTTAAATATGGAATCATATACCTGTTAAATGCCAGTTATTGTATTTTGTTCACTAGTAGTTGCGTGTATTCATTGATATCTGTGTGTTTGCTAAAGGACATTTGTTATTGGGGTGCCTGAAACACTATCCGAGTTAAGTTAAAGAGTCTGGACTATGTCATTGAGCATGAGAGGACTGAATGTATTTCACATCACTCACTTCAGCTTAATTCTGTCTAGTTGCCCAGTATCACATAAACGAGCATGGAAATCACTTTATTTGTTTGGGAACATTGCAAGTGAATTAGAAAAGCAGGAGCCTATGATGGGTGCATTGGTGTGCATAGGATGATTGAATTGCCATTTGCCAGGTCCCTCTATGTTAAAACTGTTGCACTCAGAAGCACTTGGCCTCCATGGCTTTCACTACAACCATGATATCCTACTGTATATACTTCCTCTGTTCCCTAACTAATATGTTTTGGCAAACTAAATTAGTTCGCCAAAACATCTTGGTCAAAATTCAAAATCTTATCTTATGCAAAGCACAGCAAACACACTGCTAAAAAGGTTTGCGCTACATTAATGAAGCATTGTGCTCATAATGAAAAGCTAGTGGTTGGGAATCAGTACCAGACATGGAAATGCTATGTGCCTTCAGGTGCTGAAGATAATTTGTTCCTGTAATTTTGTTTTAGGAAGTTTTCCTGTAGAAGTTGTTCTATGGATCTTTTGTGAACAGATTTCTCAGTCTGGATGGAATTTCTCGAATTTAGGTGTCGGCCTTACCTTTCAGAGCGATTCGAGCCTTTATGGCTGATGGCTCAGAACTTTGCCTTTTTTGTACTTTGTTGGTGTTTGAACTTGGCTCAGAATTAACTTATGGAACTCGACCAATTTAGTCCTACAGATTGTAGGATCTTTGGACATGGACACAATGGCACAAAAACATAATGTTGCTTGTCGACAGTTGGAGTTAGATTTATGTTTATCTCATCATTTGGCCATTCTTTGTTTCATGGACATTGACACAGTAATGATTTTACATTTGTGGTAAAGATTTTCTTTCTTACAAGCTACATGAGCTTGACACTATTTGGCACTCATAAAACTCTTCAACTTAGTTGATTTACTTTTTCTCCAGCTGTATTCCTAAATTTTCCATCAATTGATATGTTCAGAATTGTTCCTGGTTAATCTATGCTTTTGTACAAGCATGGGCTTAACATGGTAATGATTTAGGTTCCTGGTTAATCTATGCTTTTGTACAAGCTACATGATCTTGACAGTTTATTTGGTGCTCATACAACTCTTCAACTTAGTTGATTTACTTTTTCTCTAGCTGTAATCCTAAAGGTTCCATCAGGAATTGCTCACTCTGATACTGTCCATTTGTTCTGTAGTTCCTGATGTCACGAAGGCAACATGGCAGTCGCTTGTTATGGAGAGTGAGCTTCCTGTCCTTGTTGAGTTCTGGGCTTCATGGTGCGGACCATGCAAAATGATCGACCCAATTGTTGGCAAGCTGTCAAAGGAGTACGAAGGGAAGCTGAAATGCTACAAGCTCAACACCGACGAGAACCCAGACATAGCCAGCCAGTACGGCGTCCGGAGCATCCCAACGATGATGATGTTCAAGAATGGCGAGAAGAAGGACTCGGTGATCGGGGCAGTGCCTGAAAGCACGCTGGTCACATGCATCGAGAAGTTCACCGAGAGGTAAAATGTGGAACGGAGGACCTCCCGGACAGAGTTAGCACTTGGCATCCCACGTCCTTTGTTCAGATCATCGAGAACTCGACTGTCATCTGCGCAATCTTTCTATACCTGTGTGTAGATAGTATTGGAAAATCACTTTCTGTATCATCAATAAATAGAATCGCGTGGTGGAAGTCCCAAGGAAGGAAGCCTGGTTCCATTGTACCACACTCTTTTGGGCTGTAGATATATATGACAGGACTGGTAAGAGTCATATTCTGTAGCGTATCACATATTTATTTCCATCAGTTCGTGTGATCGGTTCCCACTTAAACTGAATCTATTACTAGATGGTTGTGGCTGAGATACAGAAGCACTGATTGGATGGAATCATGGAATAGACCGAAACCCTTGGTGATTATCCCGACGAAACGTAATCGTGCACAATATCATTAGGCTAGGTACAATTAGGCTAAGTACAATGGGAGGTGATTACACTGATGCTTGTAAAAATAAACCAACTGTTTTGTTAAGCATTGGTGCTTATTTGTATTACCTCTGTTTCAAAGCTTAACACTTATACTGTATTTTTTTGAAAAGTCAAACCATGTAAAGTTTAACCAAGTTTTTAGAAAATATATATTAATATTTACAATACGAAATCCATATCATTTGATGCATCATGAAACATATTTTCACATGCTATCTATATAATATCATAGTTCTTTATTTTTTTTTCCAAAAATTAGATCAGATTTTTCTTAGCTTGATTTTTCAAAAAAAAAGCCTTAAGCTCTAAAATAGAGTTAGTATAGGAAAAGTGCCTAGTTAGACATCTACACCTAGTACAAATAAGCACATGTACTTAAATAAAAACCAGTTAATATTTTCTAAAAACCTCCCTAAGCAACTTGGTTTGTAGATGCCCTTAGTCGCCTAAAACAGGCCCATTTTTTTAGGGGAACCATGAGCTTTATTAATAATTAGATAACAAGAACATTACGATCATTCGCGATCAGAGTTGACACACATGTCGGTGCTGAATCAAGTAAAATTCCACATGAAAAACCCTTGCCTAATTGTGCCAAACGGTGCGCTACCTTATAACACTCACGGTTCACTTTACGTTCGATCAAAAAGAGTTTGACGTGGTTCCCTGTACCACCCCGACACAATTTAATAATAGCCGGCCAACACCCCAATTCAGTAGCTCGTTTCACGCCTTCCAAACAAGTTAAGGCTTCAACGTAGCACATCCTAGGAGATGCTTCGATTAGACCATGCACTATGTATACCAAAAGCGGTTCAAAAGACTTTTTGAGTCGATTCCACGCATAGTATAGCATCGACTCCTTGCTCCTAACAAAACAAGCGAACCAAGTTGGTTCGGTTCATACCAATAAAACAATGATTCATTTATTGATACAAAGAGACATGAAGAAGGCTGCTCACAGAGAAAGAAAGAAAAGTAATCAGTTCACAAAAAAAAAAAAGTAATCGTTTTACTACTATTACTAGGCCCCATAGGTACTGTATAATGCGGTTCATACATAGTAGCAAAACAGATGCGATTCTTTCCTTTTTCTTTGAACCGGCTACACATAGTGGAGAAAATTGCACGTTCCACTAGGTATTGCGCTCACAGTTGCGTGGATCACCAGATCGACGTCTTTTTTTTGCTGCGTTCACCAGGTTTTGTGCTAATTTGTTGCATGTTGATCTAAGCGAGCAGTTAATCTCCCGTTGACAGTCAATATGGCACTGGGTCACACACGACAGAGTACAACCAACAGGAAATCACCGAGCGCACCTAAAAAAAATCATATCGTGTATCTTTGACAATTGACACATATGGCACCTACTGGTTGCAATTGGAGACATTAAGTTTGTACTTCTATTTTATACATCACATCGTGTATTTTTGGCAAATGACACATAATGTCTCGGTTTGTTTTTGTTATATGGTGATACCATGTCAAAATTTCCTTTTCTTTGAGATTTGTTAGGGCATCTTCAACGGCACGATCTAACCGATCCGCCGGCGTCTGAACGGACTCGTGCAACCTGCGCGTCTCTCGGCCTCCGCGTCAGCATCCAATGCCGTGTCTTTTTAAAAAGGCCAATTGCGGCCATCTTCTTCCACACCGCACGCTCCTCCCTCCCACTCTTCACTATCGGTTAGCAAGTCATGTCCGACGGCATTGAATCGAGGGGAGGGGCGTCTAGGATGACCACCAGGCCTGGTCGTGGAGGCTAGTGCAGCACGTCGGGGCCTAGCCGTGGCCGTCGAGGAGGGCGTGGGGGACGCGACCACAACACGCCGCCACGATCTCCATCACCACCACCATCGTCGCCCGAGCTCGAGTCCATCATGAAAGGCTTGCCTGCGGTCCTGTTGCGGTCGAAGTGAGTGCGCCATGGCCGGTCGTCGTAGAACATACCGAATATCTACGGCCGCCCCAGACAGGCGGGAAGCGGCCGGAAAAAATAACGGAAACACACTAGAAATACACCGGCGCCGGTATCAGTGAGGACCTATTTTCCAAGCGCGGACAGATGGGTCATGCCCGGCAGTGGTCGGTCGGTCAGGTTGGACCACGATCCAAATTCTCCCGCGGCCTGTTTGAATCGGCCCGTAGAGATGCCCGTAGAGATGCCCATAGTAACAGAGCAAAGAAAGGCCCAAACCACATGCATAGGGTCAGCTGACATAATTCCCGGGAGTATCTTTTTGCTACTAACGATCCCTATCAGACCAACATGCAACAAATTAGTCCAAAATCTGGTAAAAGCTACAAAAAAGACGTTGACCCGGTGATCCACGACAACCGTGAGCGCAATACCTGGTGGAATGTGCAATTTACTCCACTTAGTGTATGGTCTTATGTAAGTTTAACTACGTCTTGACTGTCCTGCATAATCATCCCCTTGCCAATCTCTTCTCAACAGCAGTAGAAATGACGATTTTCTACTACCATCACCGACCTTTTCAAGCTTATTTTTCTATAGATAGAGTTAGAGCATCTCTAGCAGATACCGCATATCCTCCGGCCTGATATGCGGTATCACCGTCAAAAACTGGCCTTTTCCTGATACAGTAAAAGCGTCGATACCGCAATTTTTTTTGCATTTTCCCGCCTCGAGGCCCATCCACCCCTCACATATTTGGTGCGGAGGGCCTTGGATGTCGGAAACCGCATCCATTTCCCCCCACCGAAGCACGCGCAGAAACCCTGCCGTCGCTGCCTCAGACTCCGACCACCTCTGGCGACGATCGTTAAATCGCCTCCGCCCACCACCTCCCACCCACCACTCCTACCCATGATCGACCAAACGTGCCGGAATTTGTCCGGCCGAGGCGGTGGTTCGAGCTCCGAAGGACGAGCTCCCGCGCCACCGCCTAGCAAGGAGGAGCTGCGTCGGCGCCGGTCCGAACAGGCACACGCGGCGCACTTGCGCGCACCCGCGTGACCTCCCCGGCATGGGCCGGGTTCAGGTTTAGGACCGGCACGCACGATGCGGAGGCGGGCAGCTCCCGCGCCTTCGGGCGCCTTCGCCGCTAGTGTAACATCCCAAAACTTTAATCCAAACTTATCAAGATCCAAATTATCAAAATTAGGGTTAACAAAAACTTTTCCATTTACAAATATGAAAGCATTCATATGTGTGTGCATTTAAAATAGGAGTTGTCTGAATTGCCATGGTTCTGTGATTCATTACTTGTAAAATGATTCTTAGGTGAAATAAACATCATCTAAATCATTCCCAAACTTTTCTCAAAGAAAAACAACTCAAAATGAATAATTGAAGTGAATGGTCATTTTGGCCAAATTAACTACCATGCCTACTTTGGCTATTCCTAGTACTCAAAACCTAACAGAAACAAAAGTGGATCTTTACATCCATTGCTAGTACACATAATGAGGTACCAAGGCCCACTTTGTGATCTGCTAAAAACATTCAAATACTAATTTTAAATGACAGTTTAAAATTGAATCTATTTCATATGGGAAGATTCCACTATTTCAAAAACCACTCAAACCAGTTCAATTTTCAAAACCCAAGCAACCACAGAGTCTCAAGCTTAGTACTAGCACACCCACCAAAAATCTTTTCAAAATTCAAAAAGAATTTTCTTGCGGCCATTTTATCAAACACTTGGCAGGCAGTTTTCAAACAAAACCAAATTCACTATTTTGAATAGTGTTCTGGCCAAACTTGTCTCCCATTTGACCCCCAATTGCTCCCATTGTCCCCTCTTGATGAAACCAGGGCATAATCACCCCATCCCCTACCTCTTAGCAGCATGGCCATGCCAAGCCGAGCCCCACCTCGCTGGCCAACTCGGTCACCGCCGCAACAGACCGTCCCCCTCTCTCTCGCCATGTCTAGAAGCTAGCCAGCACCTCACCGCCGCCCACTGTCCCCTCCTCGAGCCAGGCCAAGCAGTGGACCACCGCCAAACTCCCGCGCCCAGTGCCACCGCGCCATGCCGGGCATGCGCCAGAGCGCTGCACCCGGCACGCGTGCACAAGCCGGCGCTCGACCGCAGCCCACGTCCACCGCTCCGCCACGACCCAGGGAACACGCCGGACATGCCCGTTCGCCGCCCAACGCCTCACAGCCAATGCTCGCCGTGGACACCGCCGCCTCTGCCGCTCAGAGCGCCAGCTCCGCCCGACCGCTTACCACCGCCACTAAGCCCGCATTAAAGTCCTAGAGCACCGCCAGGAGACCGCGCGTCGATCGCCACCCTCAGCCATGCCGCTGGCAGCCCGTAGCCATGTCGCCACCGTCGCCTGCCCATCCTTCTCGGTCTCGCCGTCGAGCCTATAAAAGGAGGGCACCCCTAGCCATTTGCAGCACACCACTCAACTCCTCTCACCTCACTGATCATCCCACCCCTCTAGCCGGAGCAAGGGGAGCAACAGCTCACCAGAATTGTACCGGAGCAGGCCGCCTCGGGAGGAGAAGGGCGCCGCTGATTGCGACCACCCCCGGAGCTGCCTCGACCGTCCTTGAGCTCGTCGTCGACCACCACTCCATTTGCCCGCCTCGCCGTCGTCGCTGGAGCCTTGGTACGCCCCCTATGCACCCCCACCGAGCCACTAGGGTTAGAGCTCACCGTGACAATTAAAATCGTCGACGACGATGATCCACCGTTGATCCCCACTCTAATCCAACGCCCAGATCGCCTGCATTGCGTTATGAGCCGCTGACTGGTGGACCCCCTGTCACCTGAGCCCCGCGCTGCGGAGTGAAACTGGGCCGGCCCGTTAGCGTTTCTCGCGCGACCCAGTTAGTTTGAATTAGGATTTTCCTTTTTAGTTTAAACTTAGTTATGTCCCCTAGTTTGAAAATCAATTCAGAGAGATTTACAAATCCAAATGAAGTGATTCCAATTTTGTTGAAAAGTTACTGAAAAGATCTATCCATGCTTGTTGGATTTAATTCATTTAGAGTTAGAGATCTATCCTAGTGAAAATAACAAAACAGAAGCATTTGCACCTTGTAACATTTTTATAAAATCAACCAAGATAGATTTTTAGTTGATTCCAACTCTCAAAAATCACATTTCATCATACCTATCTGAATATGTAATAATATTAAGGTTTACAGACAGTGACTTTGGACTAGTACCAAAATAATTCTATATAGGCATTTCTAGTCACTTTAAATCATTAAATAATGAACTTAAACCAAAGTAAATATTGATCCAACCCTTAAATTACATTCCCACATGTTAGAATATGTGATGATGACATGTGTCCACATGATCGCATATTTTAAGTGGTGAATATTAAATCTTAGTTAATTTTCCATGAGTAGAAATTGCTTTTCTAAAATAAAAAGGAGGAAACTATTGAATAAAACTTGTGATGCTTGTGATGATAATAGATCATCAAAAATGTGCCTTAGAGTGCTAATTAGACTAGTTAAGTATTGTTTGGTGATTGTGTACTTCGTATGTATTTATAGAAGATAGTACCGACCAAGTCTACGAGGGGGAGGAGTTCTACCAAGAAGAAGAAGAAAACTTCAACCACTGCACCAACCAAGGCAAGCTACTATTGGCAAGCTAACACTTGCAAGTTAATGCTTAGCAAGCTAGGATTAAACTAGATGGTTTAGCAAAGATGCTTTAGGCATGCTTTGATTATACCACTTTGACTATTAGTACCCCAAGTATTATTTTTAAGCTTTACTTCCTTTACCCAAAGTTCTTTACTTGTTTTGATGGTAGCATAAAGAGTATAAAACTTGACCTATTTAGAACCCTTTAGATGTCATTCTATGGCATGAGATTGAACCCATCATTTCCACCTTAGTGAACACTCTTAACTTAGTAGTTTAGAGTAGATAAAAACTTGAGTCACTTTAGATGGGAACACTTGGTGAAAATGAATTATGAAAACCTTGGGATGATGAGTCATTCTATGGAGATGTTTTGACATGTGTTGAGAAACACAAATGGTTTATGATGATGAAAATATTGAGGCATGAGCCTTAACCCTTTGATAAAACTGATGGTTAGATTCAGATGCGATACCATTCCAAATTTACCGTACAACCACACTACCTGAATTGGGTAAGGCTTAGCTGGAAATTTATATGCATTAGTATTAGTTCCCTCGCGGGAGAGGTTTGAGCTGAGGCTACCTCTCAATGTTGTCCACCTATGCAGTGCCCAAGATGACTGATGGTCATGGTTTGGAGGCCATGCTCATAGGAGAGGCGCTTATACTAGGGTGTGTAAAGGAAAGGTTATGTTTAATTATCTGCATACTAAGTATGATGATTTAGGGTTATCCCTGACAGATGTATCGAATCTTGTGGTGAAAGTGTACCACCTCTGCAGAGTGTCAAACTATTCGAATAGCCGCGTCCGCGGTTATGGACAGTTGGAATGGCCATACTGTTTCATTGTCAGATGTTTTCAAGACAACTTATGAAATGAATGATGAATCTTGACTTGACCACAACAGGGTTGTGTTTTATGACAATAGCTTCCCAACTTAAGTAATTCTAGAACTTTATTTTATCTTTCTTTGCTTCAGAACTCAGCTTAGGTTTCAAACTTAACTTTATAGTTAAACTTAGACTTAGCACCTTAACTTAGAATTGTACTACTTGTTAGTGGTAGTTTGCGAGTACTTAAAGAGTACTCATGGCTTTTGTCCCTGGCTATTCTCATGGCCAGACTATGAAGGAGACTATCAAGATGATGGCCAGCAGGACGGTTATGATAACTAGGACTATCTGCCTTCGTCAACATTGTCTGTGCCCCTGAAGATGGACCCCACCGCTACGCTTATCTTTTATTTACGCTGCTTGTTGTATTAAGACTGGATCATGAGATCCTTATTTGTGTAAGACCTTATGTATGGTTTGTAATGGATGATGTACTGTGATATCCAATCCGTTATGTCTCGCAAAAATGGTAATCACAGGATTGCGGTATGGCATAACGGGCATCTGGGATTAAAAACCCGGGTGTTGACAAGTTGGTATCAGAGCCATCCTGACCATAGGAGACCCTAGTTAGAATGGACGTCCGAACAAAAACTTAGTTTCAAAACCAAAGTGAGTATTTATGAAAAACTATTTCCTCTCTTACCCTTGGGAATTCATTCTTTCTCAAAAATTCATGTTCCTCAAAATTCTTACATTACTTAAAATTTGACACACTTGATCACTTCACTAATTTCCTCATCCTAAATTCTTGTAGATGGAGACTCAGTTCAGCAAGTTTTACCAGTTGGGAAACGTAGGTCAACTGATCTTCGAGAGGGATCTGGATTCACTGTCAGAGTTACTGGGACACCCACATCCGGAGTTTCTAGGAGCTCAACTTCCAGGACCCCCAGGAGGAGACCTGTAGTGGCTAGTCACCGCTGATCTTAGAGGAAGCATCGAAGCACCAACTTCTGGGAGAATTCAGTTCTCCGTGAGAGAGAACAACTGGCTAGATGGATTAGCCAGGGCAATGCATGAAGCTCTCGCACGTCTATGTGCCCTCAGCGTCAACCAACTCCAGGGAACCCGTTTTGTTCACTATGCAAGACGTGACTTCATGAGAATGCCGATGGAGATGCCAAGTCACCCAGAGTTGAGGCGTCAAGTGGAGAATCTTGACTTCTTGCTACACGACAGACAGCAGGAGCTGGACAATGCCAGGGAGTTAGTCAACCATAACCATGCCATTGCCGACCAGAAGGCCTAGACTTTCGCATTGCTCGTCCAGGATCGCCAGTCTCTTTGCTGCCAGCGTGCAAAGAAGGATCACACCATCGCCCGTCTTTGCAAGAAGGTGGCCGACCTCGAGAAGACCGTCAAGGAGCAAGAAGCTCAGCTTGTAGCAAAGGAAGAAGAAGATGAGGGTGAAGACATCCAGGGAGACATGGATTCTTACCTTAGCAACGATGATGACTTTCTGGAGGAGGATGCTGTGGACTTTTACACTGATGATGAGGACTCCGACTTCATCGACGATGAGTAGATGCACTAGAGCACTGTCGTAGCATGAGATGTATCGGTCCCACTGTATCGTAGCTTATAGAATGGTTCCTTCAAACAATCTGTTTTTCTTTTGATTGTTGTGGTGTGTGTTGTATCGTGTGCTTGTTTGCATGAATGAAATGAAGTTAGTTGCAAAAACCTGAGTCTAACTCAAAGTTTTTGAGTTGAAACCAAAACCATGAACCTTAGAATTTCCCTCTTACCCCTACCTCTATCTCAATCTTCCGATGACTCGTGGCAACCAAGGAGGGAGCAGCTCATCGCAAGACCCAATGCTGCAGATCTTGCAGAATCTCATCGTAGACCGTGAAGCAAGCAGAGCAGAGCACCAAGCCAACTTAGCAACACTGCAGCAGATCGCCCAGATGGCTCTCAACAACCAAGGGCATGGAAATCAGGATCATCAAGGATCCAAGCTGAAGAACTTCCAGAACACAAATCCCCCGATCTTTAGCACTTCAGAGAACCCACTAGATGTTGATGACTAGTTGCAGACAATGGAGAATAACTTGGAGGTAGACAGAGTTGATGACAACGAGAAAGTTCTCTTCGCCACCCACTATCTGGCGGGAGATTCAAGAGCATGGTGGAACAGTATCCGCCTGATGAACCATGGTCAAGTTATGACATGGGAAGCATTCAAAGTCAAGTTCAGCCGCACCCACGTGCCGCGGGGTCTAGTCACCCGAATGAGGGATGCGTTCCGAGAATTAAAGCAAGGAAGAATGACTGTGGTGGAGTACCGTGACAGATTCCTGTCACTTGCCAGATATGCACCTGACGAGATCAACACGGAGGCAAAGAAGAAGGAGAGATTCTTGAACGGACTACATGATGAAATACAGATTGTCCTCGTCAACATCCGTTTCCAGGATCTCGAAGAGCTAGTCGACTCTGCCATTCAGATGGAAGGGAAGATTAACTAGGCAAACGACAACCGCAAGCGTCGTATGATGCAGCAATCAGGATCCAGCAGTCACCAGAAGTACCGTCCCAACCCTTCACCAGGATATGCACCAAGGAACAATCGAACCCCAATGTCTCGCCCAAGCTACCCCAACCGTAGCGGAGGCAATGTGAAGTCCGGAGGAAACAACAACCACTCCGGCAATGCCAACAATTTCAACCGTGCACCTCCCAAGAACAACAACAACAACACGCACCAGAATCGGCAGCGGTACTGTCGCGATCAAGGACAAGTCCTAGATCTCTTGTTTCGAGTGTGGAGTGAAGGGTCACTATTCCAATGAGTGTCCCAAGAAGACTGCAGCTAATGCAAATGTGAATGCCCCAGCTCAGCAGTAGCGTCGTGTTCAACCAGGGAGAAGATTTGCCCCAGGGAACCCTCACAACCGCAACGGTCGTCTCTTCCACATGAACGCAGAAGAAGCCCAGGAAGCGCCAGACGTAGTGCTGGGTATGTTTTCTGTCAACTCAATTTTAGCAAGAGTATTGTTTGATTCAGGAGCATCGCATTCATTTGTCACCGAAGAATTTGCATGCACTAGTAAGATTCACCCAACCAACCTGAAGCATGTCATGATAGTTCAAATCCCCGGTTCAACTACAAAAGCTAAAAAAAATTGCAAAGCTGTGCCTATCAGAATACATGGGATAGATTTTTATACCAACCTAATTGTACTTGGAACCAAATGATTGGAAGTAGTACTAGGTATGGACTGGATGTCAAGGCATAAAGGACTGATAGACTGTGCTAAGAAAGCCATCACCATGACCAGTAGTTCTGGAGTAACAGTTGAGCATATCTCTGAAACCTTACCCCGTCAATTCAAGTGCAACAAGAGCCTAGCCCTACCCACCATAGACCAAGTCAGAGTAGTCTGTGAATACCCCGACGTATTCCCAGATAAATTGCCAGGTATGCCCCTGGATAGGGATATTGAGTTCATTATCGAACTAATCCCCTGAACCAGACCCATATCCTAGAGACCCTATAGCATGAACCCCTCAGAGTTAGTGGAACTAAAGAAGCAGTTGGATGCCATGTTAGAGAAAGGCTTGATTCAACCAAGCGCTTCGCCATGGAGATCACCAGTGTTATTCGTCGACAAGAAAGATGGAGGCAATCGTTTGTGCACAGATTACAGAAAGTTGAATGACGTCACCATCAAGAACAAGTACCCTTTGCCAAAAATAGAGGATCTATTTGATCAACTGAGTGGAGCCCAGGTATTCTCAAAGATTGATCTTAGGACTGGTTATCACCAACATAAGATTCGTGCAATGGATATTCCGAAGACTGCCTTTACTACTTGCTATGGTTTATATGAGTATACAGTTATGTCTTTTGGATTAACCAATGCCCCTGCTTATTTCATGAATCTCATGAATAAGATCTTTATGAATTTCCTAGATAAGTTTGTAGTTGTGTTTATCGACGACATCCTTATCTACTCCAAGTCAGAAGAAGAGCATGAGCAACATCTGAGAATCATCCTAGAAACCCTGAGAGAGCATCAGTTATATGCCAAGTTTAGCAAGTGTGAGTGTTGGCTGAAAGAAGTAGGATTCCTAGGACATATTGTGTCTGCCGGAGGAGTCTCTGTTGATCCCACCAAGATCAAAGATGTCGAAGAATGGGAAGCTCCAACCACTCAAACCCAAGTCCGTGCATTTATCGGATTAGCGGGATACTACCACAAGTTCGTAGAAGGATTCTCGAGCATAGCCCGACCCATGACCCAATTGTTGAAGAAGGACAAGAAGTTTGAATGGACTGACAAATGTGAAGCCAGTTTCTAGGAGCTGAAGAAGAGATTGATATCAGCCTCAATATTGGGCATGCCAGACATCAAGAAGCCATTTGATGTATATTGTGACGCATCCAAGATTGGTCTAGGATGTGTGTTGATGCAAGAAGGCAAAGTCATCGGCGTGTCTCTCGACAAGCTGAAGCAAGATGAGCAGAACTATCCGACCCATGATCTTGAATTAGCAGCCGTAGTTTTGGCATTGAAGACATGGCGTCACTATTTGATGGGTAATCGCTGTGAGATTTACTCAGATCACAAGAGTTTAAAGTATATCTTCACTCAGAAGGAGCTGAATATGAGGCAAAGGAGATGGATAGAGTTAATCGAGGATTATACCTTGACATTCACTATCACCCCGGCAAAGCCAATGTGGTAGCGGATGCTCTTAGCAGACTGCCGTGTAGGCTAAACACCATGATCAAGGAGAAGCAACCAAGTTTGTATGAAGAGTTGGAGCAGTTCAGGACTGAATTAGTTAGCAATGGATTCTTAGCTAGCATTGAACTTCAGCCCACTTTAATTAGCCAAATCAAGGAAGCCTAGAAGGGGAATGGAAGTATCGATGGAATCAAACGTCGTATTGGTACAGGAAAGGTACCTGGATTCACTGAAGATGAAGAAGGAGTACTGTGGTACAAAGGACGTATCTATGTGCCAGCAGATTCGGAACTGAAGCAAGTTATCATGAAGGAAGCTCATGATACTCTTTATTCTATCCACCCCGGAGGAACGAAGATGTATTAGGATTTGAAAGAGCAATTTTGGTGGCACAAGATGAAGAGAGAAATCGGAAGCTACATCGCCAAATGTGACATCTGTCAAAGAGTCAAAGTAGAGCATCAGAGACCTGCAGGACTGTTGCAACCATTGCAGATTCCAGAATGGAAATGGGATTCCGTCGGAATGGACTTTATCACCAGTTTACCTACTTCTAGTAGGGGAAATGACTCAATCTGGGTCATAGTTGATAGACTGTCCAAGGTAGCCCACTTTATACCTGTCAAGACTACCTACCAGAGTGCGAAGTTAGTAGAGTTTTACATTTCTAGGATTGTTAGTCTGCATGGAACCCCCAAGACCATAGTATTAGATCGAGGAACCCAGTTTACCTCAAGATTTTGGCAGAAAGTTCAGAAAGAATTGGGAACCAAGTTGAACTTCAGTACCGCTTATCACCCGCAAACTGATGGACAGACTGAGAGAGTCAATCAGATCCTAGAGGATATGTTAAGAGCTTGTGTGTTGGAATACGGATCAAAATGGGAAGACTGCCTGCCTTTCGCAAAATTCTCATATAACAACAGTTATTAAGCTAGTTTGCAAATGGCACCATTTGAATTCCTATACGGAAGAAAGTGTCGTACCCCTTTGAATTGGTCGCAAGTAGGAGAGAGTCAGATCTTGGGACCTGACATCCTCCGAGAAGCCGAAGAGAAGGTTCACAAAGTCCGTGAGCACCTCAAGACCGCCCAGTCCAGACAGAAGAGTTATGCTGACAAGAGAAGGAGAGACCTGACTTTCAATGTCGGAGATTTTGTATATCTCAAGGTTTCACCATTGAAAGGAACCCAACGCTTTAGTCTGAAAGGAAAGTTAGCCCCCAGATATATCGGGCCCTTCAAGATTTTGAACCATCGAGGAGAAGTATCGTATCAACTGGAGCTGCCTAAAGAGATGTCAGCCATCCACAATGTGTTCCATATCTCGTTACTTCGCAAATGCTTGGAAGTGCCCGAGAAGACTGAAGTTTTCAAGAACATCGATCACAGAGCTGTAGAAATCAACAATGACCTGACCTATCGGGAAGTGCCCATCCGTATCTTAGAAGAAGCTTACAGAACCACCAGGACCAGGAGCATCAAGTTTCTCAAGATTCAGTGGAGCAACCATACCGAGGAGGAAGCCACTTAGGAGCGCGAAGATTATATTAGGACCGAGTTCCCAGATCCCTTTAGTTCCCAGATCCCTTTAGTCCCGAGTTCCTAGATTTTTTTTAAGGGGGGAAGGTTTGTAACATCCCAAAACTTTAATCCAAGCTTATCAAGATCCAAATCATCAAAATTAGGGTTAACAAAAACTTTTCCATTTACAAATATGAAAGCATTCATATGTGTGTGCATTTAAAATAGGAGTTGTTTGAATTGCCATGGTTCTGTGATTCATTACTTGTAAAATGATTCTTAGGTGAAATAAACATCATCTAAATCATTCCCAAACTTTTCCCAAAGAAAAACAACTCAAAATGAATAATTGAAGTGACTGGTCATTTTGGCCAAATTAACTACCATGCCTACTTTGGCTATTCCTAGTACTCAAAACCTAACAGAAACTAAAGTGGATCTTTACACCCCTTGCTAGTACACATAATGAGGTACCCAGGGCCCACTTTGTGATCTGCTAAAAACATTCAAATACTAATTTTAAATGACAGTTTAAAATTGAATCTATTTCATATGGGAAGATCCCACTATTTCAAAAACCACTCAAACCAGCTCAATTTTCAAAACCCAAGCAACCACAGAGTCTCAAGCTTATTACTAGCACACCCACCAAAAATCTTTTCAAAATTCAAAAATAATTTTCTTGCGGCCATTTTATCAAACACTTGGCAGACAGTTTTCAAACAAAACCAAATTCACTATTTTGAATAGTGTTCTGGCCAAACTTGTCTCCCATTTGACCCCCAATTGCTCCCAGTGTCCCCTCTTGATGAAACTAGGGCATAATCACCCCATCCCCTACCTCTTAGCAGCATGGCCATGCCAAGCCGAGCCCCACCTTGCCGGCCAACTTGGTCAGCGCCGCAGCAGACCGTCCCCCTCTTTCTCGCCATGTCTAGCAGCTAGCCAGCACCTCACCGCCGCCCACTGTCCCCTCCCCGAGCCAGGCCAAGCGGTGGACCACCGCCAAACCCCCGCGCCCAGTGCCACGCCCATGCAGAAACGCAGAGCCGCACCCGCTGCGTGCACAAGCCGCCGCTCGACCGCAGCCCACGTCCACCGCTCCGCCACGACCCAGGGAACACGCTGGACATGCCCGTTCGCCGCCCAACGCCTCACATCCACCGCTCGCCGTGGACATCGCCGCCTCTGCCGCTCAGAGCGCCAGCTCCGCCCGACCGCTTACCACCGCACCTAAGCCCGCATTAAAGTCCTAGTGCACCGCCAGGAGACCGCGCGTCGATCGCCACCCTCAGCCATGCCGCTAGCAGCCGGTAGCCATGTCGCCACCGTCGCCTGACCATCCCTCTCGGTCTCGCCGTCGAGCCTATAAAAGGAGGGCACCCCCAGCCATTTGCAACACACCACTCAACTCCCCTCACCTCACTGATCATCCCGCCCCTCTAGCCGGAGCACGGGGAGCAGCAGCTCACCGGAATTGTATCGGAGCAGGCCGCCTCTGGAGGAGAAGGGCGCCGCTGATTGCGACCACCCCCGGAGTTGCCTCGACCGTTCCTGAGCTCGCCGTCGACCACCAGTCCGTTTGCCCGCCTCGCCATCGTTGATGGAGCCCTGGTACGCCCCCTATGCACCCCCACCGAGCCGCTAGGGTTAGAGCTCGCCAGCGACAGGTCCGTCATCGACGACGATCCCCAGCCGTTGATCCCCACTCTAATCCAACGCCCCAGATCACCCCGTACCGCTTCGCGCGTTATGAGCCGCTAACTGGTGGACCCCCCTGTCAGCTAAGCCCCGCGCTACGGAGTGAAACTGGGCCGGGCCGTTAGCGTTTCCCGCGTGACCCAGTTAGTTTGAATTAGGAATTTCCTTTTTAGTTTAAACTTAGTTCTGTCCCCTAGTTTGAAAATCAATTCAGAGAGATTTACATATCCAAATGAAGTGATTCCAATTTTGTTGGAGAGTTACTGAAAAGATATATCCAAGCCGGTTGGATTTAATTCATTTAGAGTTAGAGATCTATCCTAGTGAAAATAACAAAACAGAAGCATTTGCACCTTGTAACATTTTTATAAAATCAACCAAGATAGATTTTTAGTTGATTCCAACTCTCAAAAATCACATTTCATCATACCTATCTGAATATGTAATAATATTAAGGTTTACAGGCAGTGACTTTGGACTAGTACCAAAATAATTCTATATAGGCATTTCTAGTCACTTTAAATCATTAAATAATGAACTTAAACCAAAGTAAATATTGATCCAACCCTTAAATTACATTCCCACTTGTTAGAATATGTGGTGATGACATGTGTCCACATGATCCCATATTTTAAGTGGTGAATATTAAATCTTAGTTAATTTTCAATGAGTAGAAATTACTTTTCTAAAATAAAAAGGAGGAAACTATTGAATAAAACTTGTGATGCTTGTGATGATAATAGATCATCAAAAATGTGCCTTAGAGTGATAATTACACTAGTTAAGTATTGTTTGGTGATTGTGTACTCCGTATATATTTATAGAAGATAGTACCGACCAAGTCTACAAGGAGGAGGAGTTCTACCAAAAAGAAGAAGAAAACTTCAACCACTGCACCAACCAAGGCAAGCTACTATTGGCAAGCTAACACTTGCAAGTTAATGCTTAGCAAGCTAGGATTAAACTAGATGGTTTAGCAAAGATGATTTAGGCATGCTTTGATTATACCACTTTGACTATTAGTACCCCAAGTATTATTTTTAAGCTTTACTTCATTTATCGAAAGTTCTTTACTTGTTCTAAAGGTAGCATAAAGAGTATAAAACTTGACCTATTTAGAACCCTTTAGATGTCATCCTATGGCATGAGATTTAACCCATCATTCCACCTTAGTGAACACTCTTAACTTAGTAGAGAGTAGATAAAAACTTGAGTCACTTTAGATGGGAACACTTGGTGAAAATGAATTATGAAAACCTTGGGATGATGAGTCATTCTATTGAGATGTTTTGACATGTGTTGAGAAACACAAATGGTTTATGATGATGAAAATATTGAGGCATGAGCCTTAACCCTTTGATAAAACTGATGGTTGGATTCAGATGCGATACCATTTCAAATTTACCGTACAACCACACAACCTGAATTGGATAAGGCTTAGCTGGAAATTTATATGCATTAGTATTAGTTCCCTCGCGGGAGAGGTTTGAGCTGAGGCTATCTCTCAATGTTGTCCACCTATGCAGTGCCCAAGATGACTGATGGTCATGGTTGTGAGACCATGCTCATAGGAGAGGTGCTTATACTAGGGTGTGTAAAGGAAAGGTTATGTTTAATTATCTGCATACTAAGTATGATGATTCAGGGTTATCCCTGACAGATGTATCTAATCTTGTGGTGAAAGTGTACCACCTCTGCAGAGTGTCAAACTATTCGAATAGCCGCGTTCGCGGTTATGGACAGTTGGAATGGCCATACTGTTTCGTTGTCAGATGTTTTGAAGACAACTTATGAAATGAATGATGAATCTTGACTTGACCACAACAGGGTTGTGTTTTATGACAATAGCTTCCCACCTTAAGTAATTCTAGAACTTTATTTTATCTTTCTTTGCTTCAGAACTCAGCTTAGGTTTTAAACTTAACTTTATAGTTAAACTTAGATTTAGCACCTTAACTTAGAATTATACTACTTGTTAGTGGTAGTTTGCGAGTACTTAAAGAGTACTCATGGCTTTTGTCCCTGGCTATTCTTATGGCCAGACTATGAAGGAGACTATCAAGATGATGGCCAGCAGGACGGTTATGATAACTAGGACTATCTGCCTTCGTCAACATTGATTGTGCCCCTAAAGATGGACCCCACTGCTACGCTTATCTTTTATTTACGCTGCTTGTTGTATTAAGACTGGATCATGAGATCCTTATTTGTGTAAGACCTTATGTATGGTTTGTAATGGATGATGTACTGTGATATCCAATCCGTTATGTCTCGCAAAAATGGTAATCCTGGGATTGCGAGGTATGGCATAATGGGTATCTGGGATTAAAAATCCGGGTGTTGACAGCTGGTTTGCGTGCCGCCTCCCGCTCCCACTCGTTGGGGTCACATATCCGATATCGACAGCTCGGGGGAGGAGGAGGATGACGCGGTCCGTGAGGCGAAGTTTAACTCCCTCTGGACCTTTGTCTCCGATGTGTGGGCGGCCAAGCGCCACACCGGACGAAGTCTGTACGCCAGCGGAGGTCCAGCGTCATTGCCGCTCCGCACGCGAGCACCAGGCCCGACTCGGCATCTTCGTCGTGGACTACTCTGAGGACACCACCGACTCTGACGAGAGTAGGCGAGCATCGACGCTGCCGTAGAAGTTCCGGTGAGTAGGTACCACCGGCGATAGCTAGGGTTCTGGATGTAGGGCGCGACATCCAGTTTTTTGATGTAATTTTTTGTCGGTCTTCTTGATCAAACGGTCTTCTTGATCAAACATTCCCCTATGTATGAATCTGGCGTCAATGATTGTTGATTTTCAAATATGCAGTTCTGCTTAGTGTATCTGTTCTGCGCTACGAAATTTAGTGCTGCAAAACTGATTTGTGATTTACCGCAAACCACTTTTGTGGTACGCGGTTATGCAGTATCTGCTAGAGATGCTCTTATAAAAAACAAACACATGCCTACAATTATTCTATCAACTAAACCTTCTTTACTTCCATTCTTACTCCAAGAATCCAAGCCACCATCAACATTTATCTGATCCAGATTTTGAACATGAAGATATTGAATCCTACTACCTCGTAACTACTAAAAAAATCCACAAAGCTAAAACATTTTATATTTAAAACGGAGGAAGAGGACGAATTTGCACAGCACCTGATTCGAATTCGATCAGGTCTTCCTGGGAGGAGATCCGAAGGATGGAAGGACCACGAGTAGTGTTAAATCAGTGGGCGGTCTAGACGGTACTATAAACGGCCGCAGGAACAAGGAGCCGACCCACGGTCTCGTGATGTGAAGGGTGGTTGACCTGTACGGCTGTGAGTACTTTGGTACCTGGACGCACGCATCCGTGGGATTCGATGCACCGCTCCGGTCCCCTCCGTCCTCGCTGTAACTGACACCACGGCAAAATACGGTTCGTCAATTAATATAGAGAGGCATATCCTAACGCGGACTTTTGGCTTCGGGTGTCCATACCTAAAAAAAAAAAATTATTAAAATTAATTTTTTTTAACATTTTTTAAAATCAAGGATGATCAGGTATTATATTCGTAAAATATATTTGGAAAGGAAATGATTGTTTGTCTTCAGGGCAAAAAAAAAATGACGTATCAAAGGTTAATAGTTATTGAATTGCATGCGCTAGCCAACACAACCAAAAATCCGAACTGATGGAAAGAGCTAGGCAATTTATTTCAACATTCACCCTACGTCTTTGTCATTTGGCCTATTGTGACGTTTGTTTGTGTAGCCGCAATATTTTTTGTTAATTTTTGCGTTGGTCAGTATTTAATTCTAGGACCTCGTGCTCTGATATCACATTAAATTGCATGCAGTAACCAACACAACCAAAAGTCCGAACGAATGGAAAGTGCTAGACAATTTATTTCAACACTCACCCTATATCTTTCCCCTTGGCCTATTGTGACGCATGTTTGGGGGGCCACGATATTTGTTGTAAATTTTTGCGTTGGTCAGGATTTGATCCTAGGATTTTCTGCTCTGATACCATACTAAATTGCATGCACTAGTCAACGCAACTAAAAGACCAAACTGATGAAAAGGGCTAGACAATTTATTTTAACAATAGTACTTAGTTATGCGACGTTTCAAGTTTGTTTTTTTATCCAGGACACAATGAAAGTAATTTCCTAGAAAAATATTTTTGTACAAGTACAATACCTGGTCATTAACGATTTTTGGCTCTCGGATGCCACACACCTCCATACCTGGAAAAATTAAAAAAAGTTTAAAAAATTCTACTTTTTTTGAAATCAAACATGATTAGTATTGTACTCGTAAAAAGATATTTGGAAAGAAATTGATTCGCTTGGTCTTCAGGGCAAAAAAAAATGACGTATCAAAGGTTAATAGTATGTAGTCATGGGCGTTTCGAGTTCGTTTTTTATCCAGGACACAATGAAAATAATTTCCTAGAAAAATATTTTTATACAAGTAAAATACCTAATCATCTTTGATTTAAAAAAGTTAATTTTTTTAAAGTAATTCCATCGAATTGAGTATGACTGTATATGTGATAGCATCTGCTATACCAGAAATATCAATGAACCTTATTCTTGCAATTGCTCAAAATACCATTTTTTAGCTGCTAGGTCTATTACTTAGTTGAAGATCTCTCTTACTAACTAGAATAAAAGAATTAGTAGATCTGTTCCGTCCAAAATAGAAATGGGCGCTAGGGTTATGAACTAATCATGGAATCTACTCGATCATCAGATTATAAGTTCATTCCATACCAGACCAGACCGGAAGTCGTAAGTACTATTGCAAGAATACTTCTTTTTTCCTAGTGCAGCTGGGCTATCCTGGACTTAAACCAGAGACCTCGCACGTGAAGTAAATCATCGCCCCTACGATCGAGGAAAGCAAAGGCCCTCGCGGAAAGATAAAAGAAAATGAAAAGCACAACCGCCTCTACCTAGAGCAAAGAAGCGTTGCCAGTCTTATCACCGGATTCACCATAATCAGCTTTAAGGTCCTCACTCTCAAATCGGATATCTCTTTGGTTCACAAGAACCGCATATTCTGCATGATTGGTGATTTGAAATTCTTTCTATTTACTATTTGGATGGAATTCATGAACGAGTAAATCAAAGAAAAGAAAGCAAAGCATTCACTCCTAGCTAGCAATCCGGACCTTATTGAAAAGGTTCCTGAGACACAGCATGGAAGAGTCAAAATATTCAGAAGCGAGAGCCAAATTACTAAACAATAGGGGTCTTTCTGTGCAAGTCAGCTGAACACCGTAATTGATGAGTGAGTACGTGGGTTAGGTGCACCCCTCGCCTAGTCGGAAGTCATGAGGCGAGCCCCCCCCAAATGAAGAAGTAGTGGGCCCCCCTCCTGCCACGTATGCGTCTTTATTTAGATTCTAACTAAATATTATATGAAACTTTATCCTTTTAATTATTTTTTAATTTTTTTAGGTATGAAGGTGTGTGGCACCCGGTGCGACACTGTGACATATCCACTGAACAAACAAACAAATTCGATTCTGGCTTTGTGCCCCCTCGCCGTCGGCGCGTCGGACCGGCAGGCCGCCACGCGCTAAGCTATCTCCCCGCACCTACCGGACCAAATGATTGCTCGTGCGAGCGAGCGAACAAACGAGCGAGACGCCCCCTACCTTTTCTTTTCTTTTAGGCGCTTTCTCGTGCGCGCATTGCATAATTCCATGGACGCGCACCAACCGCCGATGTGCCCAGTGCCTTGCTTATCGTCGAGACGCTCCCGCGGCATTGGACGCGATCGGCGACCCACGCGACTGCCACGCTGGGGTTGCCGCCTTGCCGGCTGGCGCTGGCGCGGCCTTTCGGCAGCGTCCGGGTTACTGCGTGCGTGGCGCCTGCTACGGGTGGGGACCACTAGAAAAACAAGGCCGCGAATGGCGTGGTTCCGCCGCTGCCTGTACCGACCACCACGCAGGCGCGGGCGAGTTGCCACGGCGCACGCGCCGAACGCCGAGCGCACGTGCAGGGCAAGCCCCGTATGCCCCGTACGGGAAGGAGGGGGACACGGGACACGTCGCGGTCGCGGCGGCTGTGCTTTCGCTTTCCCTCCGTCTGTTGGGCTGGCACATTGGTTGGGGCAAGACCGGAGGCCGCTGTGTTGGCCGTACGCGGTGACCGCGACGATACCCTCGCGAGCGTGGCCATCTCCGGCCGCGCGAGACTGCACGTCCGATCTGATCCGTTTGGTCGGCCCGAGGATAGATTAGGGCGTCGTTTGGCGGCCTGCATCACCTCCGGACAGGCTGAGTTAGTCAAAAATTGGTTCGATTGGTTGCCTGCAGTCTCTCCATGTTGTGGCTCGCGCGTATCTTAAAGCAGGCTGGAGCCAGGCCCAGGGACAACGCTCGAATCAGCCGTTTTCCTGGGACCTAGCTCGGGCCAGCGAAAAAGAGGCGAAACGATGCACTGGTGGGAGACGGGAAGGGAGACGTCGCGTCGCTTCTCTTCTTGCCCACCGTCATAAATCCCCTCACCGCCACCTTTCTCGCTCACTCTTCTCTGTGCGCTACGGTCACTCTCCCCCCACTCGACGGTTCCGTTCCCGACGACGAATCAGTCGTACACCATCATCACCGACGGTGAAGGGCTTAGAGGGAGGAGACTCCGACGTCGAGGATGTTGCTCACCATCGGAGGCGGCGGTCTTAGTACGAGAAACAACGGCAAATCCGAACCATGGCGGTAAGGTTTCCCCCTATTTCCCTGAGCCATCTAGACGGTAGATGTGCTCGTAGAAGGACATGGTTAGGGTTCTAGATGCCATGCGTTGTAGATCTGTTCGGATATCCCCTGCTCAAGTTTTTTTTGATTTGGGGGTTTACTGTTGTACCATTACCACGACTAGTTCGTGCAATTTGTGCTACATTTCTTCGGTAGTATGCACCATTGATTTGTGTATCAACTAAGGTAGATCTGACAACGGTGTTTGGATGAACATTTGCCGATGATTACAATGGCTAAGAGCACTTTTAGGACGAGGTGATTGAGCCATGATGAGTGTTCAATCGTTTGTGCATTCCTCCATGTTCACTCACCTCGTCCCTGAAACTCGTGTTCGTCCGTTGCCACATGTAGTAGTACTGATAACTGCAAGTCAGACCCTATATGAGGCAATGTTTCCACCTTTACGAACTACCAATGATTAGGATAGTTCCACATGCAGCAACTTTCTAGAGATGGGATTTTAGTACCTAGTATTTTTCCCAAAGAGAAAATTTGTGCAGGATCCTTGATACTAAGGGATCATCTATAGAGACATGTTAGATTGTTGTGATCTTGTGTCCCTACTATGTGTGCTACGCCGATGATTATGATTGTCACACAATGTAACTTTAGGGATGTCTGATTGAACCTTGTTGTATGCACAAACCCTATCTTTGGGATCGATAAGAACTGATGATCAGAATCTGACAAAGTAGAATGGAAGAACAAAGGAAGGAAGTCAAGTCAACTTCATAGTCTTAATCCAAAGGAAAAAGGTAGGGTTAAGTAACTACAACCTAACAAGTTGTCACGAGTAAAACACTTCACTTATAACACAAACACATAGAAGATCCGTTGCAAGGACCTCGAACTTGTCGTCGGATTGATGACAAGTACGCCATGAGGGGGTCCTCGAGGCATGCGGAAGAGAGGGGGTGAGACATACGGTATTCCGGGACGGTGAGCACACAAGTTTACCCAGGTTCGAATCCACCGGCTTTGGACGGATCCTACTCCTGCTAGCAATCCAGTAATACGGCAGAGCCGGAATATGGGTTACAAGGGTTTCACCTATGCGAGTTGAGATTGTAGACTATTGAGGTGTTGCCCTAAAGGCTCTCCCTAGGACGGCTTATATAGATATCCAGCCTAGGGTTTACAGGAGAGATCTATCCGGCTACGACTAAGAGTCGGTTACAGAGTACATCTCGAACTACAAGTAACGTTTATGGGCCTAAGTCGGTAAGTCTTCTGGGCCTTCCCGTAGACGGATTGGACTCCATATTTCTCCCTGACTGGGCCGCCCGTGAAGCAAAGCTCTAACCCGAAGTGGGCCACCACTGTCGTGAGGAACCGTGAGGATACCCGGAAAGTATATCCCAACAGCAATTTCCAGAGGCCTACAAGATCCAAAGTCGGATTTATCATCGTCTAGCTTGATCTTCGGCTTGCAGAATCTTGAAGGGTTCCTGAAACTTCACAACAAAAAATACGATCCAGGTCTTAAAAATAAGTCGGACCTATCAATAGGTTACTCGGATTTTCTAGCTCGATTTCAAACTAAGCCGGAACTTGGTTCCCAACGCCACCTGACACAAGTCATGGTCAAGTCACGTCATCTGACAGGCATTCCATCAGCACGACCGTTGGTCCGGGTTCATGAACCGAGGCGCCGTTTCAATGCGTGCGTGGAGATCGAGGCGACGCAATCATCACGCGGGTCCTTCCCAGCTCCTTCCACGACGCGTGGCGGTTATACTGTAGCATTTGCACGAATCTTGGCACAGTTAGGTGGATATAAGGGGTTAGGATTTCTTCCTTCTTCTTCCACCAGTCCTTTGCCTTTTCCTCTCCTCCCAATCTCCCTGCGCGCACAAAGCTCCCACGTTCTTCCCCCACAGAACTCCCAGCGCCGCCCCTTTTAGGTCAACTACTCGCCGGAGAAATGGCTTCATCTTCTTCCTCCGGCTTGGCGGCAGCGGCGGCGGCGGCGACAGCGGAAGCGGTGGCGGAGAAGGAGAGCTTTCGCGGGCTCTGGATTCCCTGTGCTCTCAACGAGGAGGGCCTCAGGAACGTGGAGAAGGAGGGACTTCTTGCCGCCGGCGACTGGCGGAGCTGCTTTGAAGAAACCGTCCCCAACCCGCGCGACGGCGAGCGGGTCCACTTCGGCACCCACCTCGACAGAGGTTTGTCATTTCCTCCCTCAGAGTTCTTCTCCAAGGTGATTGATCATTACGGAGTTCAACTCCATCATCTTCCTCCCAACTCTCTATTAGAGATGAGCGCGTACGCTTCATTGTGCGAGGGCTTTCTCGGCATTAGGCTGAGTTTGACTCTTTTCTGGTATTATTTTCACGTCTGGAGAAATTCCATTACTGCCGGTGTTCCTTACATCACTGGCACTATTAGCTTTTCGCTTAGACGCGAGCGCGCGTATCCCAAAATTCTAGCTAGTGACTCGGTCAAGCAATGGCCAGCCACGTTTTTCTATCATAGGGATATTCTGGCTCCCGGCAAAGCCACTGCTTTGCCGGCTTTCATCGACGGAGCCGCCACGACCCAACCTTCTTGGGACGAGGCTGCTCCGGCTCTCACCGACGATCTGATCCTCGCTAAGAGGTGGATCGAATACTTAATCAAACACAAGGTTCTGAAGGGATCCGACTTGGTCCAGTGCTGGGTCTCACGTCGGATCCAGCCCCTTCAGTACCACGGGACCCGACTGATGCATTCCATCATGTTGTCCAAAAAAGACTCCCTCCGCATCAGCCCCAAAGCCTACACCACACAGGGCTACATAAGCCAAGTTAAGTGGCTGATCCGGGAGTGGATCGAGAGGAGAATCCCGGAGGTTTCTCTGGACATGCATACGGCGGATAACCCCGTAGTGCCGGTAAGCTTCTAACAGTACACCTTTTTATGTGTTTCAATCTTGGAGTTATATTGCAATACTGATATGTTTTCTTCTTTTCAGCTTGATGACCTCCCCGAGTCGGAACTTGCTCCGCTCGAAGGATATCCTCCGGAGTTCTCTCAGGAGGTAGAGGTGGTTCCATTGCCGGATCTTGCGCTCAAGAAGCACAAAGCTCCGACGGTGGCTGTTGGCACAAAAGAGGTGCCCGTCGTGAAGAGGTAACTTTCAATCACAACTTCCGCCTTTATACCTTATTCAAATTTCTTTCCGAGATGTAATGTTTCTGACTTTACTACATTCTCAGAGCAAAACCACTCGTCAAGGGCAAGGGGAAAGGGATTCCTTCGAAGCCGCTACGGCAGACGAAGCTTACCATAGCTTCCCCCGCCGTGGCTCCTCCGACTCCTGCCCCTCAACCTTCTGCAACGCCAGCGACCATTCCTTCCCCGGTCGTTGCAGAAGATCTGGCTCCTTCAGCGAACCTCGCAGACCTTGTCGTACAAACCACGTCACCATGGGTGCGTCAGATCTAGATAAGGGTGAACCCTCTTTGGGTAATGATCCCTCGGCAGAAACTTTCACCGAAAACCTCATTAGCAATCCAGGTCTTGCCAAGTTTGGCTTGTCCCGGAAATCTGCTGAAGAAATCCAGCGGCTTGCCAGACAATGCCTAGAGAAATGAACTTTATGTTGGGTCCGCAGCATAGAAAACAAAATTTTCCTACGATGAGAACTATACACCAAGATCTATCTACTAGATACAGAGCAACGGGTGGACATACATCCATGGAGAACTTACCCTCGAAGACAACGAGTTTTGTTAATGAGTAGGAACTCGTGGTTGATGTAGTCGTACGCTTGCCGATCTCAAGACCGTGTGGAAGTCCGAGCGCCGCAAATCAGCAGCGCATCCTTCCTCGCACACACGTTCAAGCCACCGGACAACCTCCACCTCCTTGCTCTAGTGAATCAGCGGAAGCAGTAACTCCTTCCAGACGCAAGGCCACCAGGAACATGTATCTCGCTAATCCGAGACCATGGGGGAATATCTAGAGGGGGAGAGAGATCCTTCACGAGGAGGTGTGTTTTGTGAGAGGGGAGAGGGGGGCGTTATATAGGAGGAGGAGACCCTCCCTCCCATAGCGGCGCATGAGGGGACTCCTCCCCTCCTTCATTCATGTGGTGAACCTCCACTCACATAAACATGGCCTCCACCCAAAATCCCACTCACATGTATTTAATTTCCACCAAATTAAATGCAACTCTCAATTAATAAAACTCTTTTATTTATTTTATTCAGAATTTTGTTAATTACTTTAATTAACAAACATTCACATAAAACCCCTTGCAACATTTCAATATCACATGCAGAACCACTTTCTGCAATTTCACCCGAAACAATTCCGGTTTCTATAGAAACAATTCCGATTTCTATCGAAACATTTCCTGCGCTTTGCAAACCTTTTGTCTGGAACATATGTGCTCCTAAATGGTGTCCGACAACCCTTAAGTGTGTCACCCTATGGTTCGCGAATAATGCAGACATGATTGAGACTCCTCTCAGATCAATAATCAGAAGCGGGACCTAGAGATCCATACTGACTCCTGCATATTCAACGATGACTTCTGTGATCGTGAGAACCTTTAACGTCAGCAATTTAATCCCTTTGTCTCATGATATAATACATGTCCGAGATTTGATCATCGGTATCCAAATACCTAGTTTGATCTCGTTACCGACATGCACTCTTTTCTTGTTCCCATGATATAACATTCTAGTGATCATATCACTTGCTTGCAAGCTATCTTAATGTGATATCACCGAGAGGGCCCAGAGTATATCTATCTGTCATCGGGATTGACAAATTCCACTCTTGATCGAGCCTCAACATAACACCTTCATAGCACTGAACCCACCTTTATGGTCACCCTGTTACGGTGTGACGTTTCATGTTATCAAGATATTCTTCTGGTGTTAGCAATTAACATGATCTCATGGTCTAAGGACTAAGACTACTTTGTATGATGTTATAGCAATATAAACATATTGACTTGATCGTAATGCTATACTTCGGATGAATGTTCATCACATCATTTCACAAATGCTGTGACCTTGTTATTAACAACATCCAATGTCCATGATCAGGAAACTTTGATCATCTTGTTAATCAACAAGCTAGTCTATAAGAGAGGCATAACTAGGAACCCTTTTTTTATTAAACACACATGTATTGATGTTTCCTATCAATACAATTATAGCATGCAAAATAAACATCTATCATATACAAGGAATACATAATAACAACTTTATTATTGCCTCTTAGGGCATATTTCCTTCAGTCTCCCACTTGCACTAGAGACAATAATCTAGTTTATATAGTGATAAATCTAACACCCATGGAGTTATGGTGTTGATCATGTTTTGCCCTAGGGAGTACTTTAGTCAACGGATCTGCTACATTCAGGTCCGTGTGCACTTCTAAATCTTTATATCTCCATCCTTGACATGCTCGCGGATGGAGTGAAACCGGCGCTTAATATGCTTGGAATTCTTGTGAGACCTTGGTTCCTTGGCGTTGGCTATGGCTCCATTATTGTCACAATAGATTACCATTGGGTCCAACGCACTAGGAACCACACCTAGTTCCGTTATGAACTCCTTCATCCAAACCGCTTCTGTACCGCTTCAAGCGAGAACATATTCCGCCTCCGTCGTTGATCCAGCCACCACAGGTTGTTTGGAGCTCCTCCAACTAACTGCTGCTCCGTTCAAGAGAAATACGTATCCGGATTGAGACTTAGAGTCATTCGGATCAGTGTCAAAGCTAGCATCAACATAACACTTAGCGACTAGCTCTTCTTCACCTCCGTATACAAGAAACATATCCTTAGTTCTTCTCAAGTACTTAAGGATATTCTTGACCGCTATCCAGTGTTCCGAACCTGGATCAGATTGGTACCTAATAGTCAAACTAATAGCATGTACCACATCCGGTCTTGTACATAGCATGGCATAGAGCCTATGGCTGAGGCATAGGGGATCTTATCCATTATCTCTCTTTCTTCCGCCGTAGCCGGACTTTGAGTCTTACTCAATGTCTTGCCTTGCAACATAGGTAAGTACCCCTTCTTACTTCCATTGTACATAGCATGGCATGGCATAGAGCCTATGGCTGAGGCATAGGGGATCTTATCCATTATCTCTCTTTCTTCCACCGTAGCCGGACTTTGAGTCTTACTCAATGTCTTGCCTTGCAACATAGGTAAGTACCTTGCAACATAGGTAAACTTCTTTAATATCTTATCAAGGTATGTACTCTGCGATAACCCAATTAGGCGTCTTGATCTATCTCTATAGATTTTAATGCCTAATATATATGAAGCTTCACCAAGGTCCTTCATCGAAAATTTGCTGTTTAGATAACTTTTAACACTGTTTAAAAGATCTATATCATTTCCAATAAATAATATGTCATCCACATATAATATCAGAAATGCCACATTGCTCCCACTCACTTTCTTGTAAATACAAGCCTCTCCATAAGTTTGGACAAATCCAAACTCTTTGATCACCTCATCAAAGCGGAGATTCCAACTCTGGGATGCTTGCTTCAGTCCATAGATGGATCGCTGAAGTTTGCACACCTTATCAGCATCCTTAGGATCGACAAAACCCTTAGGTTGTATCATATACAACTCTTCTTCAATATTACCATTGAGGAACGCAGTTTTGACATCCATCTGCCATATTTCATAAAATATGCAGCAATTGCTAACATAATCCTAACCGACTTAAGCATCGCTACGGGAGAGAATGTCTCATCGTAGTCAACTCCTTGAATTTGTCGAAACCCCTTTGCGACAAGTCGAGCCTTATAGATGGTTACATTACCATCAACATCAGTTTTTCTTTTGAAAATCCATTTATTCTCAACGGCCTTTCGATCGTGAGGTAAGTCCACCAAGGTCCAAACCTGGTTTTCATACATGGATTCCATCTCGGATTTCATGGCTTCTAGCCATTTGTTGGAATTAGGGCTCATCATCGCTTCTTCATACGTCGCAGGGTCATCTATTTCATCAATCATGAAATTCATAACAGGATTGCCGATAGTTCAGAGCCGTGACGTGTCCTGCTTGACCTGCGAGGTTCGGTAGTGTCCTCTTTCGGAGTTTCATGATCAATATAATTAGCTCTCTCTTCATTAGGTGAAGTCAACTCCGAAACAACTTCTGGAGCTGCGCTACTCGCCATTTCATGAAGAGAAGGTTCAATAACCTCTTCGAGTTCTACCTTCCGACTACTCACACCTTTCACGAGAAACTCCTTCTCAAGAAAGGATCCATTCTTGGCAACAACGACCTTGCCCTCGGATCTATGATAGAAGGTATACCCAATCGTTTCCTTAGGGTATCCTATGAAGACGCATTTTTCCGCTTTGGGTTCGAGTTTATCCAGTTGAAGTTTCTTCACATAAACATCGCATCCCCAAACTTTAAGAAATGACAGCTTAGGTTTGTTTCCAAACCATAATTCATACGGTGTCTTTTCAACGGATTTAGATGGTGCCCTATTTAAAGTGAATGCAGGGGTTTCCAGTGCATAACCCCAAAATGACAGTGGCAAGTCAGTCAGAGACATCATAGGTCGAACCATATCCAATAAAGTACGATTACGACGTTCTTACACACCATTACATTGTGGTGTTCCGGCAGGCGTGAGTTGTGAAACTATTCCACAGTCTTTCATATGTGTGCTAAACTCGTAACTAAGATACTCTCCTCCACGGTCGGACCGCAGAAATTTGATCTTTCACATTACGATGATTTTCCACTTCATTCTGAAATTCTTTGAACTTTTCAAAGGTTTCAGACTTATGTTTTATCAAATAGATATACCCGTATCTACTCAAATCATCCGTGAAAGTAACAAAATAACGATATCCACCTTGCGCCGACACACTCATTGGTCCACACACATCAGTATGTATGATTTCCAATAAATCACGCCTGCTCCATTGAACCGGAAAATGGCATTCTAGTCATCTTGCCCATAAGGCATGGCTCACATGTATCAAATGATTCAAAATCAAGTGATTCCAAAAGTCCATCAGAATGGAGTTTCTTCATGCGTTTAACGCCAATATGACCTAGACGGCAGTGCCACATATATGCAGATATATCATTATCAAGTTTAATCCTTTTAGCATCAACATTATGAATATGCGTAATACTACTATCGAGATCCAACAGAAATAAACCATTCAACACAGGTGCATGACCATAAAAGATATTATTCATATAAATCGAACAACCATTTTTTTCAGACTGAAACGAATAACCACTTTGCATCAAACACGATTCGGATAAAATGTTCATGCTCAGTGCAGGCACCAAATAACAATTATTCAGGTTTATAACTAATCCCGATGGCATATGGAGAGGCAGCGTTCCGACGGCGATCACATCAACTCTTGATCCATTGCTGACCCGCATCGTGACCTCATCCCTTGCTAGTTGTCGCTTGTTCCGCAGCCCCTGAACCGAGTTACATATATTAGCAACCGATCCTGTATCAAATACCCAGGTGCTACTGCGAGTACTAGTCAAGTACACATCAATAACATGTATATCACATATACCTTTGTTTGCCTTGCTAGCCTTCTTGTCTGCCAAATACTTGGGGCGCTTATGCCCAATGGCGATCCCTTGCAATAGTAGCACTCGGTGTCGACTTAGGGCCAGCTGGTTTTTTCAGGCGCGGCAACAGATTTGCCGCCCTTCTTTCCCTTCTGCTTTCCTTTCTTGTCCTTCTTGAAACCGGTGGTCTTATTGATCATCAACACTTTATGTTCTTTCCTAATCTCCACTTCTGCAGTCTTAAGCATTGATAGAAGCTCGGGAAGAGACTTCTTCATGCTTTGCATATTATAGTTCATCACGAAGCTCTTGTAGCTAGGTGGCAGAGATTGGAGAACATGATGTATGCCTAAGTCAATGGGAATCGTTATTCCCAAGGACACAAGCTTATCGGCGTACCCAAACATTTTGAGTACGTGCTCACTAACGGAGCTGTTCTCTTCCATCATGCAGCTAAAGAACTTTTCAGAAGCATTATAACTCTCTACGGCAGCATGGGTATAGAAAATCATTTTCAATTCTCCCATGGTATCAAAGGCATTGCCATTTTCGAAATGTTTTCGAAGTTCTGGCTCTAGCCCATACAGTATGCCGCAATGAACTAAGTTGTGGTCCTCCTGACGAGTTATATAGACGTTCTTTTCCTCATCAGGGGCATCAGGATCTGGTGGGGGCCTAGCGGCGCATCTAGCGCATATTCCTTTTGTGCAGCAGTGAGGAGAATCCTCAAATTCATAGCCTAGTTGGTGAAGTTGCTACCATTCGCAGCAAGTTTTTCTTTCTCCATGAACACATTGAAATTAAAAGCAGGTGGTGCCATCTACAACAGAATTTGTAAAATATATTTAGACTAAGTTTATGATAGATTGAGTTCAACTAATCCAAATTACTAATGAACTCCCACTCAAAAACGACATCCCTCATGTCCTTTTGGTGATTACATGAACCAAATCCACTACACCAAGTCCGATCATCACGTGAGCCGGTGTAGCTTCAAAGGCGAGCATCTATATGGGCATCATATCAACTATATGACTCATGCTTAACCTTTCGGTCCGTGTTCCGAGGCCACGTTTGTACATGCTAGGCTCGTCAAGTAAGAACCTTAGTATTCGCGTGTGTAAAACTGTCTTACACCCGTTGTATGAAAGCGTAGAGTCGAGAACATCCGATCATCACGTGATGCCTCAAAACACGATCCACAAAACGGTGCATACTTAAGGAAGAACACATTTTATCTTGATATCTAAATGAGGGATCATCTTATAATGCTACCAAAAGCGCCAAACTAGCAATATAAGATGCTAACATCTAATGTGTGAAGTGAGGTGATATGGTTCATGCATTTGATCTCTATCATTTGCATCGTGGTATGATCTCTATCATTCCTTTGTGTGTAAGGCCAAGGTCTATGGAACTTACACGTTAAGTGAGTTGTAAGAGTATCTATCATACATCTACTTACAACAATACCATATCAAGACACTAGCCCAGCAACGATCTAAACTAGACGCCTCTAATTTATCAATTGCAAGTTTTACGTGGCTTAGGGCTTTCGGAGATAGAACTAGTCTTACCTACGAACATGAACCACAACGAGGATAACCAAGTTATTAGAAACTCGTTGTAAATCAGATATTGACTATAGTAGGAGAGACAGACACCCGCTAGCCACTTATGCAAAACTAGTTGCAAGTCAGTCGTGGAACCGGTGTCATGTACGATGACATGTAAGGTTGGTCCGGGCCGCTTCATCCCACTATGCCACCAATATCCAAAGTACATAGAAGATGCAATAACATGATCTTCATCGCCCACATATAAACATATGTGTACTACCCGTGCAAAGCACCTACGCATAGATCAGGCTCTATACCACTGTTGGGTCCGCAGCATAGAAAACAAAATTTTCCTACGATGAGAACTGTACGCCAAGATCTATCTATTAGATACAGAGCAACGGGTGGACATACATCCATGCAGAACTTACCCTCGAAGACAACGAGTTTTGTTAACGAGTAGGAACTCGTGGTTGATGTAGTCGTATGCTTGCCGATCTCAAGATCGTGTGGAAGTCCGAGCGCCACAAATCAGCAGCGCATCCGTCCTCGCACACACGTTCAAGCCACCAGACAACCTCCACCTCCTCGCTCCAGCAAATCAGCGGAAGCAGCAACTCCTTCCAGACGCAAGGCCACCGGGAACATGTATCTCGCTAATCCGAGACCATGGGGGAATATCTAGAGGAGGAGAGAGATCCTTCACGAGGAGGTGTGTTTTGTGAGAGGGGAGAGGGGGGCTTTATATATGAGGGAGGGAGACCCCTCCCTCCCATAGCCGGCGCATTAGGGGGGGACTCCTCCCCTCCTTCATTCATGTGGTGAACCTCCACTCACATAAACATGGCCTCCACCCAAAATCCCACTCACATGTATTTAATTTCCACCAAATTAAATGCAACTCTCAATTAATAAAACTCTTTTATTTATTTTATTCAGAATTTTGTTAATTACTTTAATTAATAAACATTCACATAAAACCCCTTGCAACATTTCAATATCACATGCAGAACCACTTTCTGCAATTTCACCCGAAACAATTCCGGTTTCTATCGAAACATTTCCTGCACTTTGCAAACCTTTTGTCTGGAACATATGTGCTCCTAAATGGTGTTCGGCAACCCTTAAGTGTGTCACCCTACGGCTCGCGAATAATGCAGACATGATTGAGACTCCTCTCAGATCAATAATCAGAAGCGGGACCTGGAGATCCATACTGACTCCTGCATATTCAACGATGACTTCTGTGATCGTGAGAACCTTTAACGTCAGCAATTTAATCCCTTTGTCTCATGATATAATACATGTCCGAGATTCGATCATCGGTATCCAAATTCCTAGTTTGATCTCACATCGACATGCACTCTTTTCTTGTTCCTGATATAACATTCTAGTGATCACATCACTTGCTTGCAAGCTATCTTAATGTGATATCACCGAGGGCCCAGTATATCTATCCGTCATCGGGATTGACAAATTCCACTCTTGATCCATGAGCCTCAACATAACACCTTCATAGCATCGAACCCACCTTTATGGTCACCCCGTTACGGTGACGTTTGATGTTATCAAGATACTCTTCCGGTGTTAGCAATTAACATGATCTCATGGTCTAAGGACTAAGACTACTTTGTATGATGTTATAGCAATATAAACATAATGACTTGATCGTAATGCTATACTTTGGATGAATGTTCATCACATCATTTCACAAATGCTGTGACCTTGTTATTAACAACATCCAATGTCCATGATCAGGAAACTTTGATCATCTTGTTAATCAACAAGCTAGTCTATAAGAGAGGCATAACTAGGAACCCTTTTGTTTATTAAACACATGTATTGATGTTTCCTATCAATACAATTATAGCATGCAAAATAAACATCTATCATATACAAGGAATACATAATAATAACTTTATTATTGCCTCTCAGGGCATATTTCCTTCACTTTATCCGCCGAGGAAGAAGCGCAAGAAGCAGAGGACGTCAAGTTCTCCGACCTTCTCGCCCAGGTGTGCCTTCGCGACGAGAGGATTAGGACTGGTGAGATCCCAACAGCCCCAGTGATTCCTCTGACTCTCGCCGAAAAGGTGGCCGCTGAAGTGAACGCCGGTTTGGACAAACTCACCCGCGAACAACATGTAAGTCGGAATTCCAACTCCTGTTTTTTCCATTGTTTTATATCATATCCTCTAGCCCCCAAGCATGAAGTAGGATATATAATCCGGGTTTATGCTTCATTAGGATGCCAAAGAACGAACTAGTGTAGCCCCCAAGGCTCGTGCTGATATTAGCAAAAATATTTGCCCGAGTCTTAAGTAGCTTTCTGACTTTGGGTATTCTGACTTACAGAAAGTGTGTTCCTATAACTAGGATTTACTGAAGAATGTCTATGATAAGCGGAGAGAGATCAAAGCTCTCCGGCTTAAAAATGCTGAACTTAAAGTTGCCAAGGATGAGGCTGAAGGTAAACATTCCGAGACTCAAACCTTGTCTTTGTTATTTTCAATGTCGAATTTTTTATGAACTGTTGTTCTTTTTGACTTACAGCGCTGGTGAAACAATCCGTCGCCATGATTGAAGAGGCCGAGAACCTCAAGACCTTGGTGGTGGAGAACAAGGAGGTTTGCCAAGAGCTGGACCAGCTCAAGGCAAATCATGAAAAGAGCATAGCTCAAGTCCTTGAATCCTCCTCCATGGCTACGGAAGAGCGTGACCGCAAGATCGCTGCTCAAGATAAAATAATCTCAGGCCTCAAAAATGAGCTTGGAAGAGAGAAGGACATGTCCCAGGCGCTCCGGGCTGAACTCCAGAGTCTCCGGGAGGAGAAGACCAAAATTGACGACATCATTTTCGGTACGTTCCATCTATCTGACTTGTCTCTTTCTTTGACTTTTATCAATGTCAGATTTTTCTTAACTTGTTTTATGTATAGGTCCTCTGAACTTGACAGACTCTTCCTCCTCCGAGCCCCGCACCCACCGGCTTACCCAAGTCGGTGACCTGCTTCATGACTTCTGCCAGTCCCTTGAGGACATCAGCGAAGCTCTCAAGGTTCCGGACATGCCAAGCATGTCGGATTTTCAGGTGCGGGATAAGGCAAAGGAGATGTCGCAACTTGTTCGGGTGCGGGACAAGCCGGAGAACCAAATCACCTTTATTGAAAGATCTATTTCAGACTCTCTGGCTATGATACTTGCGTAACTTCTGTTGATAGGCTGTAGATCTCAATTCAGCAACGACGCGAACTTTTTCGACTAAGTCGAGATCATTTTGTCGAGAAATCTCGGCATCCTCTTCGATATACGCGGCCACTCTAGGAGAAGTATGAATCAAATCACTAGGAAGAACTGCTTCTGCGCCATAGACCAAGAAGAAAGGTGTGTATCCTGTTGACCTGTTTGGAGTTGTTCGTAAACTCCAAATTACAGAGGGCAATTCCTCTGCCCAAGCCCCCACAGCACGCCGTAGTGGTGCTTCGAGTCTCGGTTTTAGGCCTTGTAGAATTAAACCATTTGCTCTTTCGACTTGTCCGTTAGCCTATGGATGTGCGACTGACGCAATGTCAAGCCGGATATTTTGCTCATTGCAGAATTCAGCCAATTCTCCCATAGAAAAGTTACTCCCGTTGACCGTGGTAATGCTATGTGGATAACCATACCGGATTATAACATCCTCGACAAATCTTTTGGTTGTTGCTCCATCACAACTAGTGACAGGTTTAGCCTCAATCCATTTGGTGAATTTATCCACCATCACTAAGAGGTGAGTAAATCCACTTGGAGCTCGTTTAAATGGTCCTACCATATCAAGCCCCCAGACCGTAAAGGGCCATGTTATAGGTATTGTTCACAGCTGATCAGCCGGAACATGAGCTTGCTTGGCGTACTTTTGGCAGCCTTTGCACGTCTTGACTAATCGTTCGACATCCGCTTGAGTGAAGCGTAAAAATCCGTGTCTAAAAGCTTTTGCCACTAAAGATTTGGCTGCAGTGTGGTGACCACACTCGCCTTCGTGGATTTCTCTTAAGATTTCCACTCCTTCTCCCGGAGATACACAGCACTGAAAAACCCCAGAAACACTCTGTTTATGGAGCTCACCTTTCACAATAGTATAGGCTTTTGCTCGTCGGATAATCTGCCGGCTTAGCACCTCGTCTTCGGGTAATTTGCCATCTACCAAATAACCGAGGTAGGGTTGAGTCCAGCTAGGAATTACAGCCAGAACTGCTATAAAAGGTGAGTCGGATTTGGTCGGATATTCCTCATCTACTCCCTTTATTGAAGGAACTTTGAGGTGCTCTAAAAAAGCGCCATCCGGGACCTCTTTCCGCGCAGAACCTATTCGAGATAGTGCATCTGCTTCCTCATTTTCTGCTCGAGGAATATGTTGAACTTCAAACCCTTCAAACGACTTAGATAGATCATCCACGACAGCTTTATATGCTGCCATGTGTTTATTTGCATTACAAATATCCAACATTTGTTGAGCAACAAGATCCGAATCTCCATAACACATCAAACGTCGGATGCCAATATCCTTAGCAATCTGGATTCCATGCAGCAGTGCTTCATACTCGGCAATATTGTTTGTCGCTGTGAAGTGTATCTGCAACACGTATAAAAGTTTATCTCCTTGGGGTGATTTGAGCACAACGCCAACCCCCGAGCCATAACTTACGAGATGCTAGAAAAACACCGTAAGCCAACTTTTGATAGTGCGGATACCGCTGTTTTGGTTCTGTCAGGACCTCGCTGACAAAGTAAGTCGGACGCTGCACCAGGTGTTCCTGATTTTCCTCTGGTCTCTCCACCACCATGACGATACTAACGACCTTATTTGTCGCAGCAAGATAGAGAACATCAGTTCCTTAGGTTCCGGCGCTGCAAGGATAGGAGCAGATGAGAGTAGTTTCTTCAGATCTTGTAGTGCAGCTTCAGCTTCGTCAGTCCAAACAAAATCCTTGGTCTTTTTCAGGAGTTTGTATAATGGTGTGGCTCTTTCACCAAGCCGGCTTACAAATCGACTGACCGCAATGATGCAACCAGTTAATCTTTGTACGTCCTTCAGGCGAGTTGGCCTGGAAATATTGAGTATAGCCTTGATTTTGTCTCGGTTCACCTCTATGCCTCTTTGAGACACGATAAAACCTAACAATTTTCTGGCTGGTATTCCAAAGAAGCATTTCTTCGGGTTAAGCATGATGTTATATTTTCGTAGATTGGCAAATGTTTCCTCCAAGTCAAAAATCGGCGTTTCCTTCTTTTTGGACATTACCGCGATATCATCCACGTATGCATGTACATTGCGTCCGAGTTGGTCATGGAGGCACCTTGCATCGCGACTGCACGTAGCTCCTGCGTTCTTCAGCCCAAAGGGCATCGTAACAAAACAGAAGGTTCCGAAATGGGTTATGAATGAAGTTTTGATTTTGTCAGATTCCTTCATCCGAATTTGGTGATAACCGGAATATGCATCGAGAAAACAGAGGAGTTCCGAGCCTGCCATAGAATCGATAACTTGATCAATTCTAGGCAGAGCGAACGGATCTTTTGGACAAGCCTTGTTCAAGGCAGTATAATCAACACACACCCTTAAATCAGTGGTGTCCTTTTTAGGGACCATTACAGTGTTGGTCGACCACTCAGTGTGGATGACCTCTTCTATGAATCTGGCTAACTCGAGCCGCACTAGTTCCTTAGCTATTGCCTTATGCTTTTCATTGCCATACCGTCATAAGGACTGTTTGACGGGTTTAGCGTTCGGGTTTACATTTAGAGAGTGCTCGGCAAGTTCCCTAGGTACTCCGGTCATGTCAGATGGCTGCCATGTGAAGATATCTTGATTTGCTTGGAGGAACTTGACGAGCGCGCTTTCCTATGCGCTACCTAGGCCTACGCCTATCTGGGTCACCTTGGAGGGGTCATCATCCTTCAATGGTGCTTTCTTCGTCTCTTCTGCTGCCTTGAACTCCGGATTTGGCTTTGTCACCTCCTTCTTCGTTGCGGGCATCTCGGACGGATCTATGCTCTTCTTGATCTCCTGGTACTCCTGGGCGTGCAACACGGCTTTGGCAAAGGCGGCATTTCCATCCTCACACTCTCGCGCTTTCTTCGGGTCTCCCCTGATGGTGATCACGCCGTTGGGACCTGGAATTTTCATCATATTGTAAATGTAACACGGGCGAGTCATAAAAGCCCAGTAAGCCGGACGTCCGAATATAGCGTGGTATGCGCTCTTGAACGGGACCACTTGGAAGGAAAGTGCTTCCGTCCGATAGTTCTTTGGAGTTCCAAAGGTAACATCCAAAGTAATCTCTCCTAGGGAATTAGCTTGTCTTCCTAGGACAACTCCGTGAAATATCACAGAGCTATGGTTCAGCTGGGTTTCCGAGATCTTCATCCGGTGTAGCGTTTCGACATAGAGAATATTGATGCTGCTACCACCGTCCATGAGGTTCTTGGAGAAACCATAACCGTCAATAAGTGGGTTGACGATTAAGGCATATTTTCCTCGCCTGTGTAACTTAGGCGGATGATCATCACGGTCAAATGTGATTGCCACTTCCGACCAGTCCAGATACCGGGGGACAGCCGAAACTGTTGCATTGAGCTCGTGTAGAACTGCTTTCTTGACCTTTGCTGGTTGAGATCCGAGGAAAGTGACATAAGTGTCCTTCTTGGTGGGAAAAGTCTTCTTCCCTTCCGGCTTGGGATTTGAAGCATCAGCTTCCTCCATGTCAGAATGTTCCTTAGTCTCCTTGTCCTTTTCGGGATTTTTCTTTCCCTTCTTCTGCTTAGCTTTGTAACCCGCGGTGTCATCTCTTTTGGTGTCGTCATTGAAACGACATTTAGCTTTGGTGTGGGATGAGCCCCCATTGGCGTCTAGGTGACGCACACATGGGTTATTGGCAATGTCGGTCCAAGAGTAGGTTTTGCCTGGTTGCTGTTCTCCTCTACCTTGGACCCTTGAAGTCCCACGGCCAGGCCCACGGCCTCTGCCACGTCCTCCTCGTCCTCCATACTCGGAAACAGTAGTAACCACCACTGTTTCCGCGTTGGGTTTTTCTTCCGAGGTGTTTTTGCGCTTCTGAGCTTGTTGCTTTGGTTGTCTTGCCGACTGAGGCACATCTAGGACATTGAGTAATCCTTCTGCATCATCGTCAGCATCTGCATACTTGCTCACTGTTTCTATCATCTCTCCCAAATCAGTGACCTTGTCGCACTTCAAGCGGTGACGTAGTAGACCAATTGGGAGCCCTGCGATGAAAGCTTCAATCGCGGTTTGATCGTTTACTCCTTCACAGAAGTTCTTGGTGTCGATCCATCGTCCGAGATAATCCCGGCAAGTTTCTCTGGTTTTCTAGGTGCAACGATGTAGGTCTCCGACTGAACAGGGCCTCCAATATGTGCCTTCGAAATTCCAAAAGGACGCACTTTACATGTCATACCAGTTATGGATGGTGTTCTCCGGAAGTTCATTGAGCCATGAACGCGTCGTCTTCCGCAACATAAGTGGGAGATATCGGGTTGCGACCAGGCTGTTTCCACCTTTGGCGATGCAGCAAGCTTGGAAAAAATCCTGAAGCCAGGTATCTGGCCGAGCAATGCTGTCGGAGGCTTGGATATGCCTTGAGATAGCAAATCCTTCCGTGAATCTTGTAGCTCTGATGCGTGGTCCGAAGCACTTCGGGCCCACGTAGATATCATCGTTTTCGTAGCGCCGTGCCTCTAGTTGGAATTGATCCTGTGCCTTGCGTCGTTCGGGGATAGAGATTGTCCCGAATGCCGGTTGTGGCTGCGGTGCCTTAGAGTCGGACTTTGGCTTTTTCCGCCACCTCCTCCGCCTCGTCGTCCTCCTTGCCCTCTTTGGGAGCCGTTGTGATGACTGCTTGGTGGAGATGGTAGGGCAGCTGAATTGTTTCCGGCTGATCGCTGGCTTCTGTCCCGAGCGTCATTATTCCGGTTCCGGGGAGGATCTTGACTATGACGAGCCCCCTGCCGGCTTGTCCCAGCATGGTTTCCGTCGTTCCTTCGTTCGTCGTTCCCACCATGGTGAGGCTCAGCCGGACGGCTTACATGTCTAGGAGGTGGCATTCTTTGGCGATCCTCCTCCCGACGTTTCTCTTTATCTTCTCCCCTTCGATCGTTAGACTCTCATCGGGGAGGGTTCTTCGGATTCAGTGCAGCAATGGCAGCTGGAGCAACGTTGCTCCAGTTACGTGTAGTTCTATAATGCTGTCATGATGATCCGGTTCTTGAATAATTGTCTTCCCGGTGTTCGGGGCGATGATACTGCTCCCGGACGTGATGCGGTCTTACGTCAGCCCATGCCGGATCTGTGCGACATTGGTCGGAATCCGAGACCAGTTTTTGACTTCCGGACAGGGCGACCTTTTGCTGCTCCAGTCCATTGTTGAGTAGTTTGATACCCAAACGGATCTCCTCCGGTCCTGGATTAGCCGATAGCATTTCTCGGGCTGCCACAGTATTCTGTACTGGGGTTGGGTATACCCAATCTCCTTTGCTATCTTTCCGTGGCTTCCCCATCTCATCTCCAAAAAGGACGGCACGGACATGTGGGAATTGGTTGTCATCTGTGTGACGCTTCCGTGTCTTCTGATGCAACCGAGACATGTAGTCCTTAGTTGCCATGCGTTTCTTCTCCACCTCGATGTTTTTGGCTTCATCGAGGAGTTGTTGACGACGCGCTTCTAGGGCTTGGGCCATTTCGTCCAACTCTTCAGTAGTAAGTTCTGCAGCTGTAGGAATAGGTGTGGTTAATGCAGCATCGATGAGTTTACGTGCACCTTCGGTGATCACGTGTCCATCCATCGATTCTTCTTTTTTGGGCTCTTCTGGGATAAGTGCTCCATCCGAGTCTTCTTCGTATTCCTCGGCAATCACCTCCTCTGTCAGAGGGTCTTTTGTCGGGGTTTTGTTCTTCTTGTTCTTCTTCTTTGCCTTCTTGGTAGCGCCGGTAGCAAAGATGGCTTTGGGTCCGATTCCCGGAGTCAAGCTCTGATCGGTACTTTCGGACATCTGGACTTCGGGATTACCTCCGACGCCCATGTCATCCTGCGCTTTGGGAGAGTGTTCCCCGGATCCTTCGTCCATGGCTTCTCCTTCCTCTGCAGCTTTGGAGTTATACTCCTCTTCATATTCCGCGGAGAACTTTCGGAAATCCTCTGACGTCATCGATCCATCCGAGGATGCGGGTATGTCGGTGTTTGTTCCAATTGCCTCTAGCACAAAGTCGGTGTTATCTCCAGCATCAGCAGAGCCGGATTTGGATCCCACGTATCCGTCAAAGTGCGACGCGTGCTTCCTGAGGTACCTGCGGCTTTCACGATCAGCCATGTCGAAACTTTTGATGGTCTCGAGGATTGCATCTGCGCTTTCGCCTTGCAGTATCATGCGTATGAGTGTATACCTCAGGAAAGGCCTATTTGTCCCAGCGTCATCAGAGCCGGAATCAGTGTCGTTGTTATGCTCCTCCTGGATTTCGACTTCCAAGGGTGGGTCGATCTGGGATCCGGCTTCTCCAGGGAGATCCACTCTAGATTCGACTTGGATCGCTAGGTCTTCTTCAGGCTCGGATTTCTCCACTATCTCCGCAACTGGTGCGGTCTGGGTGGGATTAGGGTTTTTTGAGATCCGGAACTCTGCCGCCTCCGCAGACAAAGGGGACTCAGAAGATTCTTCTGCCTCTATCATCACCGTTGGGGTGGTTTGGGCAGGTTCAGCGAAACCGATGTAAACATCGATCTCGCCAAAAGACATGATTGTGTAGGCAGTCACGTCCTCCCTAGCCGGGATCCAAGTCTCGTCGAGAACAATGAGAGGGACGTCGCTGGCGTAGAGGATGCGACCGGCGGCGATAGTCTCGCCGATTCTGATTCTTGCAGATTCTGCTCGGAACGCAGATCCGAAGCTCACTTGCCCCATGGTGGGCGCCAACTGTCGTCGGATTGATGACAAGTACGCCATGAGGGGGTCCTCGAGGCGTGCGGAAGAGAGAGGGGTGAGACGTATGGTATTCCGGGACAGTGAGCACACAAGTTTACCCAGTTCGAATCCGCCGGCTTTGGACGGATCCTACTCCTGCTAGCAATCCAGTAATACGGTAGAGTCGGAATATGGGTTACAAGGGTTTCGCCTATGCGAGTTGAGATTGTAGACTATTGAGGTGTTGCCCTAAAGGCTCTCCCTAGGACGGCTTATATAGTTATTCAGCCTAGGGTTTACAGGAGAGATCTATCCGGCTACGACTAAGAGTCGGTTATAAAGTACATCTCGAACTACAAGTAACGTTTATGGGCCTAAGTCGGTAAGCCTTCTGGGCCTTCCCGTAGCCGGATTGGACTCCATCTTTCTCCCTGACTGGGCCGCCCGTGAAGCAAAGCTCTAACCCGAAGTGGGCCACCCTGGTCAGTGAGGAACTGTGAGGATACCTGGAAAGTATATCCCCAACAGAACTGACTTTTGAATGAGGATCCTTCTGATTCTCAAAGAATGAGGGGCAAGGGGATTGATACCGAGAAAAATTTCTTCTTATTATAAGGCGTGATTTGATCTGCATATGTTTGATAAAAGAACAATCTTCTCAACAGCCCAAGGACTTTTTGCACATTTTTTGTTCTTTCCACTGCTTAAAGTGATTGCGACAACTACGAAGAAACAACGAATCCCAACTACGGATATATAAGAACCGAAACTTCTTAGAGCATTCCATCTTACGTAAGCATCTGGATAATCTGGAAAATGGGGAATGTTCACTAATTAGTCGACTAAATCCTAATAGGATCTAGTCAACATATTCTTTTCTTATCCCATTCTCTTAAGACTCATTATTGTATTAGTCTTTATCTTCCTGTTGAGTGTTGGCTAGAAGGAAGTTCTCATAATTTTAGGATGTTGGATTTCTTATTCACAAGCTAGATCATATTATAAAGAAACGAGGCGCACCTATAGTAGGTGGGTCCCAGCTCTTCACGAGGGTTAGTGTGGCTTTAAAGCTCCTAAGTCATCCACTGGAAAGCCAAACCCGGGTGAATCATAGGAACGAGAGTCGCTTGTTTGACCCGATGGAAAGCTTTGAACAAATCTGGTGGAAGTGCCTCACTTGGTTGGGATTCAATAGGTGGAAATGGGAATGGGATCGCCCGAGAAACCATTGGATCTAGGAAATTGATTCATTGTTCTGCCTCTCCTTGCCTTACTTAAAAGAATGTACTTTATATAGAAGTAGATTGAAGGTTATGAGGGGGAAAAGGTTGCGCCCCATGGTGCTCGGCCTATCATCCTCTCACCTCCCCCTTCCAGACTGGATCAACCCCCTGCCCCCATGCCCTACCTACAGTTCTCCTTAAACTTCTGTGCTTGGTGGAAAAGAAGCGAACAAAGGTTTTTGCTTAGAAAAGCACCAAAAACTAGCTCAATAAAAAGAGTTTTTCCGTCTGACTATATGGCGAAACATTGCAGGGCGTCTCTCTGTTTGTTCGGTCTTCCTCTCCCTACCCTACGTTCCGTTCGATCAGTTCTCCTCTCTCACTTGAATATATATCCTATTCCCCCGAACACAGCTTACAACTTTGATCGTACTGTGCTCTCCAAAGAGCAACTCTTCTCAATATCTCAAAACAAAAGGTGCTGAGTTGGAATCCCATGTTGCAATGTCTTCAATAGAATTCTCTTACTTTGTATTTCCCTTAATAAGTCATCAAATTTGGCATCTCGGTTAAGATTGAATCCGTCCATTCGTAGATCAGCTAAAGTGGTTCTCCCCGGTTTTCAAGGTCGTTCTTTCTTATTTTGCTTAGACCTTTAGATAACTTAGTCAATAATGTAGGATTCTAATTCAATGATTGCTTCTCCACGAGGTTTATACCAGGCGCTACAACGCTAAAGTATGTAACTGATGCCATACTCCCAGGAAAAGCTCGAACGACCTTCAACAAAAGGGTACCTATACCTAAAACCGTCACAGGTGGGTAGGTAGACAATACGTAGGGGCACGAGACAACTCTCCCTAAGGAACTCAACAAAATAGCCCCGTAACTTCGGGAGAAGGGGTGCCCCCCCACAAAAGGGGGTCGCAGTGACCAGGCCCAGGCGACTATTTACCAAAAAACAGGTCTCCACAAAGTCGTAAGACCATGTATGGGGGCTGACGCCTGCCTAGTGCCGGAAGGTTAAGGAAGTTGGTGAACTATTGACAGGGATGCCCTGCTTTCGTACTGCTCTAGGTGACAGTGCGGGTGTGGGAAGCATAGTTCTAGTTAGATGGTTTAACTTCTGCTGAGCATTCTAGTCTTATCTTAATTCGAGTTAGATTTTTCTATACAAAATTCAAGTATCAATAGTTCGCAGGCGCATCCCAATATACACAATTCTAGAGTGCCAACAATGATCGATTCCTAGAGACGCCATGCAGTGCTAGTTTTGAAGAGAGGAGGGCACACTCAAGCTCTTTTGATCGGTTACCGATGACGGGTTTGGGGTTAGTTTCCAAGTATCTACACTTTTAAGCAATAAATGAGAGGAATTCAGCTGATCGAACTAGTATCACTTTATTCACAAATCTTAGGTTTTGACATGACCGATGTTGAACTGCCAGATTCTTCTTAGTGGGAGCTAGTGCCTGTGAACCTTTGGAGTGATTCACGGTAATAGAATAAAGGTATGGGTCCCCCACCTTACCATCTGACTATCTCCTGGTCTGATTCATCTTTGGAATGTAACCACGAAAAAATAGTGATTTCATCAATTCCGGATTGCCCAGTGTCTCCCTTTCCCTCTTTCTTTTCACTATCCTCGCATAATGAAAGCATGATTTACCCGAGCCAAAGGGCTGTCATCCGATGGGTACAAGAAAGTGACGAAGTTGCTTTGACTACTGAAACCATACTTAGAGCAAATTGAATTGGATGCGGATGAGCTAATTGTGGAGCGAATTGGACTCATTCACTGCTGACTTTTTTGAGGATCATTCGTTCTTCACTCTCTTGCTATTACCCGTAGGGAGCACTGAAGGGAATATGCCCGAGAGGCAATAATAAAGTGGTTATTATCTTATTCCATGTTTATGATAAATGTTTATTTTGCATGCTATAATTTTATTGATCGGAAACGTCAATACATGTGTGTTTAATAAACAAAAAGGGTTCCTAGTTATGCCTCTCTAATATACTAGCTTGTTGATTGACAAGATGATCAAGGTTTCCTGATCATGGACATTGGATGTTGTTAATAACAAGGTCACAACATTGGTGGAATGATGTGATGAACATTCATCCGAAGTATAGCATTACGATCAAAGTCATTATGTTTATATTGCTATAACATCATACGAAGTAATCTTTATCCTTAGACCATGAGATCATGTTAATTGCTAACACCGGAAGAGTATCTTGATAACATCAAACGTCACACTGTAACAGGGTGACTATAAAGATGGGTTCAGTGCTACGAAGGTGTTATGTTGAGGCTCATGGACCAAGAGTGGAATTTGTCAATCCCGATGATGGATAGATATACTCTGGGCCCTCTCGGTGATATCACATTGAGATAGCTTGCAAGCAAGTGATGTGATCACTAGAATGTTATATCACGGGAACAAGAAAAGAGTACATGTCGGTAACGAGATCAAACTAGGTATGGAGATACCGATGATCGAATCTCGGACATGTAATATATCGCGAGACAAAGGGATTTAGTTACTAGCGTTAAAGGTTCTCACGAACACAGAAGTCATCGTTGAATGTGTAGGAGTCAGTATGGATCTCCAGGTCCTGCTTCTGATTATTGATCTGAGAGGGGTATCAATCATGTCTGTATTATTCGCGAACTGTAGGGTGACACACTTAAGAGTTACCGAACACCATTTTGGAGCACGTATGTTTCAGACGAAAGAATTGCAAAGCGCAGGAATTGTTTCGATAGAAACCGGAAATTGTTTCAGGTGAAATTGCAGAAAGTGGTTCTGCATGTGATATTGAAATATTGCAAGGGGTTATATGTGAATGTTGGTTAATTAAAGTAATTAACAAAATTCTGAATAAATTTAATAAAAGAGTTTTATTAAATGAGAGAGCATTAAACTTGGAGAATTTTAATGCATTTAAAGTAGGGACTTTAAAGGGGAATGTGAAGAGGCATTTTAATGTGGAGGGGTTACCACCACATGAATGGGGGAGGTGAGGAGTCACCCCCCATGCGCCGGCCATGAAGGAGGGGCACCCCCCTCCTCCTATAAAAGGCCACCCTCTTCCTCCTTCTTCCTCACATCTCCTTATGAAGGATCTCTCCCCCTTCTAGAATTATTCCCACATGGTCTCGAATTAGCGAGATACATGTTCCTAGTGGCATTTCGTCGAGAAGGAGTTGCTGCTTCCGCTGGATCGCTAGAGCGAGGAGGTGGAGGTTGTCCGGTGGCTTGAACGTGTGTGCGAGTACGGATGTGCTGCTGAATTGCGGCGCTCAGACTTCCTCACGATCTTGAGATTGGCAAGTGTACGACTATATCAACCACAAGTTCCTACCCGTTAACAAAACTCGTTGTCTTCGAGGGTAAGTTCTCGATGGATGTATGTCGACCTGTTGCTTTATACCTAGTAGATAGATCTTGGCGTGTAGTTCTCATCGTAGGAATTTTTTGTTTTCTATGCTGCGGACCCAACAAGCACAACAACCGAGGGTGCATATTATCATATAGAAAGAAGCGAAGCATAGCGATTCGTACTACCGAAAAAGTGTCGCTAACCGCTAGGCCTTGGATGATCCACATCTTCGGGTCAGGCGTTGATGAGCACATTGAACTATCCATGTGGCAGAGAGCCCTCATAGCCCAGGCACAACGACACAATTATCAGGGGCACGCTCTACCACTGAGTTAATAGCCCACAAATATCAAATATTCCCGCCAAGTAGATGGAATTTGATGATTCAAACTTGTGCTTGACGAATCTGTCGATAACCCCTTGAATGGATCTTCTTCTATAACCGGGATCTTACGACTCTCGTGCTTAATAAGTTGGCACCTCACATCCTGCCAAAACCTAATCCTCTTATTCTCTAGCTAGAGTTGGGATCCTTAAGAAGATATGATACTTCTACTTTTTACACCTTTTTTTTTCCTATTTTGAAACGCAAATTGATAAAGCCACCTGACGAGTAGGAATAGTTTTGAGTTTCTCGTCTATTTTCTTTTGAGAATCAACCTTTACCTGACCAACTACCTAATACTATGCAGGCTCATCAAACAAGGCTTTTGAGCTTTCTTTAGGATTTGGCCTGAATTGTTCGGCAGATTTCCACACGTTATGCACCCGTTCGCCACTTTGTTCTCAACTATTGCGATTCTTTTTCCGGAGGCCGTTAGGTCAAAGCCGTAGCGCGCGCCCTGTAGTTTTGAAGCAGGGCGAGACAACTTTAGCTAGGAGCCTCTTTTCCTCCTGCCCAACTCCCCTAAAAAACGTTCGACTTGCATGTGTTAAGCATATGGCTAGCGGCTTTATTCGGCTAAAAAGAAGTGTGTGTGGCCGTCGTGTCTACTCTCCCCCTTCTTCATTTATCCATTTAGGTTAGAATGGATCCAGGGAACCTGGCTCAGGGATATCCCTGAAAAAACACAGTAATAGAGTCCAATCCTGCTAACATAAGAGCAGATCCAATACACATAAGACTTTTGAAGAAAGAAAAGCTAGAAATACCCAATATCTTGTTCGAACAAGATATTGGTTATTTCTTTGTTTATTCAGAATAGAAAATAACTTTACAAGAAATCCGGACACTACCAATCCTTAAACATTTTCGGAAACCACATTGGATCATCAAATTCATCCTCAAAATTTAAGGGAGAAACTAATTAGAAAAAAAGAAGTTCCAACTCTTTCAAGCAGTCTTTCTATTAGGCACAACAAGAGTTTATTATAAAAAAAGACATGCCGAGCTCCCCAAATTTTTGTACATTCAAAAAAGGAATTGATATACACGTGTGCCCGATTTGTCCCTGGTGATGTGTGTGATTCCTCTCGCACAGAATAGGGGTCCCATTTTCTAAGCTCAATCTCCCCAAAATACCAATAGCATCATGTTGACAAACACATGCAGTCATGAAGTGAAATGAGACGGATATGCTCCCTAACCAGCTGACTTGATCGTCATTTGAGAGAATAAACACATCCGTTTGTTATCTCATTTCCTACGCCTACCTCAAGATCTAGGAAATGCTTATGGTAGCTTTTTCTAGGTTAGCTTTTCCACTATGCTTATGTGCTAATTTTAGTCTTATCTACCTCGAGTTACCGAGCGACCTCCACTCTTCGACTCGAGCTTTCGCTTCTGCTTTTCTATTGTTTTGATTTATTAGCTTTTTAGAGGCACGGGCTGTTGCTCGTCTTTTGTCAAGTGTCTCTGTTATACATGGTGTGATAGCTTCAACTTCTAGCAGGGCGAAGACATAGAAAGGCGACCAAAGTGTCACGACAGTTTCCATTCGACAGGGACTCCAAAGGGGATCAGTCGAAGCACGTAGTGCCGACCACTACATAAGCCACTGGCGGAGAAAGCTGAGGACATTGACCATCTAGAGCGAAGGACAGTTGGCGAAGTTAAAAGGCACATTACTTCTATCAAAATTGATATCACAATTTCCACTAGGCGAGAAAAGATCGTAGTATGAGTTATCAGCAGTTGGATTAGGTTCCATCTAGAACGGCAATTGGTATTTCATTTGCTATGAAAGCATCCGCCATCTATTTTCTACAACTGGGTTTAGTCGTTCAATAAAGGTTATAGGGCATGTCCGTCCGCTGTACCTACTATCCTTAGGTCTACTATTTTCGGTCAACCATAGACCACCGGTTACTGAATCGAGTCTTCCGCGACCCTATGTACAAAACCGATGGAATCAGTTGATATGACCCAAGTCTTGAACACCAGTCTACACTTTAAGCAAATGAGACAATCTAAAGATAAAATCTAAGTCCTTCCCTTTTGTGTGAATTCCCCAGCGGCGAATTAACAACTTGTGGGGATCTATCTATTCAATCTCTCGAGCCCCTAAAGCTACTGGAGAAAAAACTTCGTTGATTTCCCACGAAGAGCTAGATTTTTCATGGAGTTTCTTCGTACGATTGAAAAAAAAGAGTGCTCTAGGTCGGAGAAAACAAGAAGAAGATTGCGTGGTAGTAAGATCAAACAGGATTAGTCCCATCTTTTGATATTGTTTACAATCTGAGAGTGAAGGTTACGCAGTGGAAGCGACGGTAAATCGAGTAAATCAACTCAAGGGCTTCTGTTGACTCATGATCTATGTACCCACAATAGGGATTCTATTACTCAATACTGATACTTGTTGGTTCGTGTTCCATTCCGTTGTCTTAGACTATGTTCCCTTCTTCAATTCCATTCTTCGTCTCCCTAGTCGAAGTCTTCTTCCTGGCCCAACCCAACATGCATTTTCGAGTGTCGTGCTAGGGAGATAGGCGCTCCGCAGTTAGGCATGATCGCCAGAGGGAAGGACCGAGATTATATACCCTGCAGCTGCGAGGGATCGAAGGGCTTGGTTGGAAGGTAAGTTGGTGGTTGGTTAGGGGTCTTTCCCACGTGATAGGCTTGGCGCTTCCCGCGCGAACTGTTCCACAGATTCCCACGCGTTACGCACCCGTTCACCACTTTGTTCTCAACTATTCTGATTCTTTTTTGGAGTCTGTTAGAGGAGCCAAACCTAGTACGAGAAGACTGGGTTGGGTCAACCTATGGTGTACCAGTTGTTATGTCAGTAGCAGCACCGGGCAACTAAGTTGGTATGGAAGAACTGTTGCACCGCGGGCATTGGATTTCTCGGTCATCCAGATTTTTTGGTCATCTTGATCGGATCAGTATTCTTTCTCACAACCATATCTTAAGTAAAAGACAACGACCCACACAAAAAGGGTGATCAAAACGTGGAGTGGCCGTCTCTTGAAAAGAGGCTCACTTTTTTCCTTATATCTAGAATGTAATGAACAAGGAATATACGATCTTTCTGCTAAAGGAGGTCTATTAAACTCATAATTCATTAGATCCTTGTTATCAATGCCAACTAGGTATCAAAAGTAAATGGATCCCGATTGTTCAAATGCATCCAAAGCTAGAGGGAATGGCGGTACTCTGCCTTGTATTGCCCTTACTTTGATTAGGGAAGAAGAAAAGGCTTAGACCATAACTCGTTGGTCTTATCTTCTATGATCGAGAAGGAGGAGTCGATAGCACCCTGGGTACTACTTGGAATATATATAGGGCTATCATTTTGATCCTAATAATTCATTCGATTCGATATATTATCATTGCTAGCCCTACAGCCACCCAGCGATGGCAGAAAATGAAAAAGGGTGGGCTCCGCGCGGTTCGTGTTGTATTGTCAAGAGAGGCCAACCGGGTCTTGATCGAGGTCGACAGACGGGGGGTGATCTCGAGCTTGAAAACGGTCTCAGACGTGCACTTGACATAGACGGACTGCCAGTTGATGTGCTTTTCAGTATGAGCATACCTTTCAGGAAAGGAAGACCAGTTTGAATAAGTCTTCTTAATCGTGCGTGATGTGTGTGCTTTATCACGCACGTGCTGGCACTTAATCAAGTAGTAGCGTTGGCACGTCACTTGGATTCTTTTAAACTTTGGTGGCAATTTATCCTTAGGCGCATGTCTCAGCAACACAAAACGAGGGTTTTGCTCGTTATAGGACTTGACCAAACAAGTGATCAAGTCAATTAGGAGGTAACGACTTTTTTCGATAACATTAGGACTAATAATTTGGTTTTGGAACCTCAACCTGTATTGGGAACAATTGAAGATGTCACGGATAATTTTGGTGAAGAAGTCGCAGATATTTTTGGTGGTATTTTAGAATTGAATTAAAGGGCTTGCTTTCACTCTTAGGAGTAGGTAACCCATTCTCTATCCTTGTTTGTATTTTTATTGCATTCTATCTCATCATATCAAATTGTGTTCTAGGATTTCATTTCAAGAAAAGGAAAGAGCATACCTAAGTTCAATAGCTTTACGTCCGCTATCCCGATCATGATTTTCCTACCCATTATAAGAAAAAAGCTGCATGAGAAGATTCATCCCATTTTGGCGAGAGGGATGCAGCGAGTTGATGTCTACACACTTCTATTCTTATAGACAGTTGTTGGGCCTTCAAGTGTAGAGGTTTGTAGAACAGCAGCAAGTTTCCCTTAAGTAGATTACCCAAGGTTTATCGAACTCAGGGAGGAAGTGGTCAAAGGTGTCCCTCTCAAGCAACCCTGCAATCAAGATACAAGAAGTCTCTTGTGTCCCCAACACACCCAATACACTTGTTAGGTGTATAGGTGCACTTGTTCGGCGAAGAGATAGTGAAATACAAGTGGTATAGATAATTATAAGTGGTAACGGTGCCAGAAAAGAGCTTGACGGGTAGGAAGAGACTAAAGGCAATCTAAATAAAGATGGAAGCAAGCAAACATGTAATCGGTCTAGTTGCAAACGGTGTTTCAATGCTTAGAAACAAGGCCTAGGGATCATACTTTCACTAGTGAACACTCTCATATAAATATCTTCTCTTTATGATACTACTCTGAACTACTCTCTGGTTGGATAACTCTAATCCATGGTAGGGCTATAACAACACTCCTCAAAGTTCAATTCCCCATCTAGATAACCCCTCACTATCACCTTGAGCGCTAGATGGTTCCAACAAACACCACAATCTCATAAAGACATCCAACTCAAATTATACTTATGACAAGTATTTATGTAGCCTTAGCCAAAGTGTCACACGGTGTGCACACTGTCAACTTCACACACGTGGGGATAAGCAGAGATTCATTAAAGTACTTGAGTAGCAGAATAGATCTATAGATTACAAGGCTCATGATCTCAATAAGATCACGCATAGAGAGAGAGAGATGAACACATAGCTACCGGTAGAGCCCTTAGCCTCGAGGAAGAACTACTCCCTCCTCATCATGGGAATCAGCAACAGCGATGGAGATGGTGGTGAAGATCGATGGAGATGGCCCCGGGGGCACTTCCCGTCCCGGCAGGGTGTCGGAACAGAGACTTTCTGTCCCCTGAATCTCCCCTTCAGTGGCGGCGGTACTGTGGAACTTTTCATGGATGGAGGCTGGATTCATTAGTGTTTTCTCATCGGGAGTCTTCTTATAGGCGAAGGGGCGATGTCAGAGGGTGGACCAGGGGCCCACACCCCCTGGTGGCGCGGCCAGGGGGACCCGCGCCACCACATGGTGTGGCCAGCCCCTGGCCCCTCTCCGTTTTGTCTTCTGGCCCCGTGAGTCTTCTGGTAAAATATCGACTTTGGCTTTTGTCCGGTCCAATTCCCAGAATATTTATTTTCTAGCTTTTCTGAAACCAAAAACAACAGAAAACAGGCAACTGGCACTGTGGCATCTTGTTAATAGATTAGTTCTAAAAAATATGTAAAAAATACTCCAAAGTGTGGACAAAACATAAGAAATTAGATATAAAACAAGCATGGAACATAAAAAATTATACATACGTTTCCAACGTATCACGAATCACGTGGGCTATGGATTTGTCGGTTAGTTGATTCTCGAAATAAGGTCATTTGAAAAAATGCCGATTTCTTAAGGCTTCAAACAAAGGACTAGTCATTAATAAACCCATGAAATCCAAGTCTATTATTTACCTTTCATGAAGAAGTTTTGCATGCTGCAAATTTTCAAAAGAATGTCGATTTCCATCTCAACAAAGAAAGAACTCCAACCAGCCCTCTTCACGAACTTGTACAATCAATGCCACAAAGATAACAAACTCGATTATCGAATATATAAGGAAAGGGTCGACGGTTTGGCACCAGATATCCGGGGGTGTGGAAAGAGCAGCTGTGAAAAGCGGAAAAACCATCAAAAATGGAACTCAACCAGGGTGGAGGCCACCGCAAAGATCTTTAATCAATAGAAAGAGTATCTTGCTGGTTAAATAAAGAGTTCAGGTTCTTGGATTTAGTAATTCCGAAAGGTTTCTTTCAGTATTGAACACATTAGCCGTCCGCTCTCCGGTTGGGCAGTAAGGGTCGGATAAGGGCAATCACTCATTCTTAAGATCAGCATTCTTAAGTTTAAGATCAAAGACTCTGGCGGAAAAAGGGGGAGCTCCCTGTTCCTCACCAGGACCTGTTCCTTTAATAGGACGGGGATGATTTTACCGCTCTACCACTCTATGAGTTTGTAGACATTATGAAATGATGCCATAAGAAATAGAAAAGGAATGGGTACGAATCAATGTCTGGAACGATACCTTAAATTATTTCCTATTCATGTGGTTCTCAAACTTGGATTGCTGCCTTTCTATCTCTGTATAAAGTTAGTCAGTCCCAGTGTTGGGCAGAGCCAATTGTCAAAAGATCGTTTTGCTAGGATGCTTGCTTGAATCTTTTCAAAAAAGGTTTTTTGCACTCTATACGGGAAGACGGGGGTAGTAGCCGGAAGGAATTAGTCTCTACTAGCATAATTCAAAGAACGAACAATAAAAGGCATCACTGTTTAGGTAGGAGGATGGATGGATGGATGTGGTCCAATGGCTAAAGCTTTGCCAGCTTCTTGTAGACTGGCAGTCTCCGAGAGGAACCTTCCACACAAATGGTACTCTTTTCCTCGACAGAGGTCTCCTAATTATGTATATATTGGGAATATGATTTGGTTTGCTCATGCCATCCCTGAAGGTGACATGCAGTTGTCACATTATTTCTAATCAATATTGCCAAACATGAGGCACCAAATTTCCGACTCATTGGTTTGCTTTCTGTTCATTGATTTGCATTGTGTTTATTGCTTTGGATTGTGTTTATTGCTTTGGATTGTGTTTATTACTTATCTTTGTGAGTCATTACAGACTGTCAAGATCGGTGGCTGGGGAAAGGAGCCTACCGATGGCTTGAACAAGAGGCGTAAGAAATCAGGGATGCCTCCCAATGTTGGCAATTGTGATGAGGCAATGAGCCCTACCCAGTTCTACAAGGTGTTGGTAGAACCTGAACAAGGATTACTTCCTATCCTGGACGCATTCAAGCCATACTTGGACAGTGTCCCTGACACGGTCACTCTAAAGCTGGCGACTGGATGCTAATGAGACATCATGATCTCAGATGTCAATGGTAAAGCTTGCTTCGACCAAGGTTGGGCACCTTTTGAAGTAGCTCATGACCAGAAGATCGGTTACTTGCTGACCTTCAAGAAGATCTACCCAAAGGTTTACAAGGTGGTTGATGAGGGGTAACCTCGGCAATTCCCACGATGATGGACTTAGGGTTTTGTGGAAAAGAGAACGCTAGGGATTTCGTAGGATATCAAGCAAACAAGGGAGTCGAAGTCGCTTGAATACTTGATGAATAGCACTATTACAGATCTCTTGGGTTTTTTGGTGTGTCCCTCATAGGATTATCCCGTCCTATATATAATAGGCCGGGTCTCAAAGCCGTATACAGATAGGTTACATACGTATGATTACAACTCCAACACAATGTCAGTTCATAGTTCCTTTCCAAATACAACTTTAAGCTTTCATCGGATGCCTTCTTGGGCCATTATCTTGAATCTTCATGGGCCGTGAGCCTTTATGTAGCTAGGATACAAAATCATAAGCACCCGAGAAATCATACCCATGTTAGTAGCCCCCGAGACTCTACCTGAATTGTAGATTCTGGTTGAGTCTCAAAGATATGTTCAGTTTTTCATGTTATGAATTTGTTTTTATTTTTCTTATTTTATAGGGATTTAGTACAACAGGCCTGATGCATCTGACGGATCGGGAATCAGTTAATTGCTCCTGGGAAAAAACACTATAGACCTACATCAAACTCAAGTCCCAGGCCTGAAATTCAGAATTTTTACTAGCGTAATTCAGTTCGAGCCATTGAGGTCTTATCGAATACTGAATCCCAGTCTTATTTTATCGGGTACCCAACGCGTCCGTCGGGATTTTTCATCGTATCCTTGATACGGATATTGTTGGGGATATACTTTCCGGGTATCCTCACAGTTCTTCACTGACCAGGGTGGCCCACTTCGGGTTAGAGCTTTGCTTCACGGGCGGCCCAGTCAGGGAGAAAGACGGAGTCCAATCCGGCTACGGGAAGGCCTATAAGACTTACCGACTTAGTCCCATAGTGTTACTTGTAGTTCAAGATGTACTCTATAACTGACTCTTAGTCGTAGCCGGATAGATCTCTCTTGTGAACCCTAGGCCGGATATCTATATAAGCCGTCCTAGGGAGAGCCTTTAGAGCACCCAACACTTTAGACCATCAACTCGCACAGGCGAAACCCTTGTAACCCATATTCCGGCTCTGCCGTATTACTAGATTGCTAGCTGGAGTAGGATCCGTCCAAAGCCGACGGATTCGAACCTGGGTAAACTTGTGTGCTCACCGTCCCGGAACACCGTACGTCTCACACCCCTCTCTTCCGCACGCCTCGAGGACCCCCTCATGGCATACTTGTCATCAATCCGACGATAGTTGGCGCCCACCGTGGGGCAAGTGAGCTTCGGATCCGCGTTCCGAGCGGAATCTGCAAGGATCGGAATCGGCGAGACTATCGCCGTCGGTCGCATCCTCTACGCCAGCAACGACCCTCTCATCGTTCTCGACGAGACTTGGATTCCGGCTAGGGAGGCTGTGACTGCCTATACAATCATGTCTTTCGGCGAGATCGATGTTTACATCAGTTTCGCTGAACCTGCCCCACCCACCCCAGCGGTGATGATAGAGGCAGAAGAATCTTCTGGGTCCCCTCTGTCCGCGGAGGCGGCAGAGTTCCGGAACTCAGAAAACCCTAATCCCACCCAACCCGCACCAGTTGCGGAGATAGTGGAGAAATCTGAACCTAAGGAAGACCTAGCGGTCCAAATCGAATCTGGAGTGGATCTCCTAGGAGAGACCGGATCCCAGATCGACCCACCTGCGGAAGTCGAAAACCAGGAGGAACTCACCAACGACACTGATTCCGGCTCTGATGACGCCGGGACAGACATGCCTTTCCTGAGGTACACACTGCGACGTATGATACTGCAAGATGCAAGCACAGATGCAATCCTCGAGACCATCAAAAGTTTTGACATGGATGATCACGAGAGCCATAGGTACCTCAGGAAGCACGCATCGCACTTTGTCAGATATGTGGGATCCGGATCCGGCCCTGCCGATGCTGGAGAAAACACCGACTCTGTGCTGGAGGCAATTGGAACAAACGCCGACGTACCCGCATCCTCGGATGAATCGATGACGTCAGCGGATTTCCGAAAGTTCTCCGCGGAATATGAAGAGGAGTATAACTCCAAAGCTGCAGAAGAAGGAGAAGCCATGGATGAAGGATCCGGGGAACACTCTCCCAAAGCACAGGATGACATGGACGTTGGAGATAATCCCGAAGTCTAGATGTCTGAAAGTACCGATCAAAGCTTGACTCCGGGAAACGGACCCAAAGCCGTCTTTGCTACCGGCGCTGCCAAGAAGGCAAAGAACAAGAACAAGAAGAACAAGACCCCGACAAAAGACCCTCTAGCAGAGGAGGTGATTGCCGAGGAATACGAAGAAGACTCGGATGGAGCACTTATCCTAGAAGAGCCGAAAAAATAAGAATCGGTGGATGGACACGTGATCACCGAAGGTGCGCGTAAACTCATCGATGCTGCATTAACCACACCTATCCCTACAGCTACAGAACTTACTGCGGAAGAACTGGACTAAAGGGCCCAAGTCCTAGAAGCGCGTCGTCAACAACTCCTGGATGAAGCTAAAAACATCGAGGAGGAGAAGAAATGCATGGAAACTAAGGATTACATGTCTCGGTTGCATCAGAAGACAAGGAAGCGTCACACCAATGACGACCAATTCCCACATATCCGTGTCATCCTTTTCGGAGATGAGATGGGGAAGCCACGGAAAGATAGCAAAGGAGATTGGGTATACCCAACCCCAGTACAGAATACCGTGGCGGCCCGAGAAATTCTATTGGCTAATCTAGGACCAGAGGAGATCCGTTTGGGTATCAAACTACTCAACAAGGGACTAGAGCATCAAAAGGTCGCCCTGTCCAGAAGTCAAAAACTGGTCTCGGATTCCGACCAATGTCGCATAGATCCGGCATGGGCTGACGTAAGACCCCATCGCGTTCTGGAGCAACATCATCGCCTAGAACGACGGGAGGACAATTATTCGAGAACCGGATCGTTAGGACAGCATCGCATGACTACGCGTGACTGGAGGAACGTCGCCCCAGCGGTCGAGAAAGAGGCCATCCCTGCTCTGAATCCGAAGAATCCTCCCCGACGAGAGTCTAACGATTGAAGGGGAGAAGATAAAGAGAAATGTCGGGAGGAGGATCGTCAAAAACTTCCACCTCCTAGGCATACAAGCCGTCTGGTTGAGCCTCACTGTAGTGGGAACGACGGACGAAGAAACGACGGAAACCATGCCGGGACAAGCCGGCAGGGGGCTCGTCGTAGCCAAGACCCTCCCTGGAACCGGAATAATGATGCTCCGGGCGGAGGCCGGCGATCAGCCGGAAACTATCCAGCTGTCCCACCTTCTCCACCAAGCAGTCATCCCAACGGCTCACAAGGAGGACGACGTGGCGGAGGAGGTGGTGGCAGAAGCCGAAGTCCGGCTCCAAGGCACCGCAACCACAGCCAGCATTCGGGACGATCTCTATCCCCGAACGACGCAAGGCACAAGATCAACTCCAACATAGAGGCGCGACACTACGAAAATGATGATATCTACGTGGGCCCAAAGTGCTTCAGACCACGCATCAGAGCTACAAGATTCCCGGAAGGATTTGCTATTTCAAGGCATATCCAAGCCTACGATGGCATTGCTCGGCCAGATACCTGGCTACAGGATTTCTTCCAAGCTTGCTGCATTGCCAAAGGCGGAAATAGCCTGGTCGCAACCCGATATCTCCCACTTATGTTGCGGAAGATGGCATGATCATGGCTCAATGAACTTCAGGAGAACACCATCCATAACTGGTATGACATGCAAAGTGCGTTCTTTCAGAATTTCGAAGGCACATATCGGAGGCCCTATATGGTCGGAGACCTACAATGTTGCACCCAGAAGGCCGGAGAAACTTGACGAGATTACCTCGGACAATGGATCGACACCAAAAACTCCTGTGAAGGAGTAAACGATCAAACCGCGATTGAAGCTTTCATCGCAGGACTCCCAATTGGTCTACTACGTCATCACTTGAAGTGTGACAAGGTCACTGACTTGGGGGAGATGATAGAAACAACGAGCAAGTATGCAGATGCTGACGATGATGCAGAGGGATTGCTCAATGCCCTAGTTGTACCTCAGTCGGAAAAACAACCAAAGCAACAAGCTCAGAAGCGCAAAAATACCTCGGAAGAGAAACCCAATGCGGAAATGGCAGTGGTCACTGATACTTTCGGGTCTAGAGAACGAGGAGGACGCGACGGAAGCCGCGGGCGTGGCCGGGGGACTTCAAGGGTCCAAGGTAGAGGAGAACAGCAACCAGGCAAAACCTACTCTTGGGCCGACATTGCTAATAACCCATGTGTGCATCACCTAGACGCCAATGGGGGCTCGTCCCACACCAACGCCGAATGTCGTTTCAATGACGACATCAAAAAAGATGACACCGCAGGCTACAAAGCTAAGCGGAAGAAGGGAAAGAAGAATCCCGAAAAAGAAAAAGAGACCAAGGAAGATTCCGACATGGAGAAAGCTGATGCTTCAAATCCCAAGCCGGAGGGGAAGAAAACTTTCCCCACCAAGAAGGACACTTATGTCACTTTCCTCGGATCTCAACCAGCAAAGGTCAAGAAAGCAGTTCTACACGAACTTAATGCAATAGTTCTGGCTGTCCCCCAATATCTGGACTGGTCGGAAGTGGTAATCACATTTGACCATGCTGATCATCCGCCTAAGTTGCATAGGCGAGGAAAATACGCCTTAATCATCAATCCACTAATTGACGGTTATGGTTTCTCCAAGACCCTCATGGACGGTGGTAGTAGTATCAATATTCTCTATGTCGAAACACTACGCCAGATGAGGATCTCGGAAACTCAGCTGAACCATAGCTCTGTGATCTTTTATGGAGTTGTCCCAGGAAGACAAGCTAATTCCCTGGGAGAGATCACTTTGGATGTTACCTTTGGAACTCCAAAGAACTATCGGACGGAAGCACTTTCCTTCGAAGTGGTCCCGTTCAAGAGTGCGTACCACGCTATATTCGGATGTCCGGCTTACTGGGATTTTATGGCTCGTCCGTGTTACATTTACAATATGATGAAAATTCTAGGTCCCAACAGCGTGATCACTATCAGGGGAGACCCGAAGAAAGTGCGAGAGTGCGAGGATGGAAATGCCGCCTTTGCCGAAGCCGTGTTGCACGCCCAGGAGTACCAGGAGATCAAGAAGAGCATAAATCCGTCCGAGATGCCCGCAACAAAGAAGGAGGTGACAAAGCCAAATCCGGAGTTCAAGGCATCAGAAGAGACGAAGAAGATGCCGTTGAAGGATGATGACCCCTCCAAGGTGACCCAGATAGGCGTAGGCCTAGGTAGCGCATAGGAAAGCGCGCTCGTCAAGTTCCCCCAAGCAAATCAAGATATCTTCGCATGGCAGCCGTCTGACATGACCGGAGTACCTAGGGAACTTGCCGAGCACTCTCTAAATATAAACCCAAACTCTAAACCCATCAAACAGTCCCTACGATGATTTGGCGATGAAAAGCGTAAGGCAATAGCTAAGGAACTAGCACGGCTCGAGTTAGCCAGATTCATAGAAGAGGTCATCCACACTGAGTGATCGGCCCATCCTGTAATGGTCCCTAAAAAGGACACCACTGATTTAAGGATGTGTGTTGATTATACTGCCTTGAACAAGGCTTGTCCAAAAGATCCGTTCGCTCTGCCTAGAATTGATCAAGTTATCGATTCTACGGCAGGCTCGGAACTCCTCTGTTTTCTCGACGCATATTTCGGTTATCACCAAATCCGGATGAAGGAATCTGACAAAATCAAAACTTCATTCATAACCCCCTTCGGAACCTTCTGTTTTGTTACGATTCCCTTTGGGCTGAAGAATGCAGGAGCTACGTACCAGCGCATGATGCAGTGTTGTCTCCATGACCAACTCGGACGTAATGTACATGCATACGTGGATGATATTGCAATAATGTCCAAAAAGAAGGAAACGCTGATTCCCGACTTGGAGGAAACATTTGCCAACCTACAAAAATACAACATCATGCTTAACCCGAAGAAGTGCTTCTTTGGAATACCAGCCAGAAAATTGTTAGGTTTCATCGTGTCTCAAAGAGGCATAGAGGTGAACTGAGATAAAATTAAGGCTATACTCAATATTTCCAGGCCAACTCGCCTGAAGGACATACAAAGATTAACTGGCTGCATCGCTGCAGTCAGTCGATTTGTAAGCCGGCTTGGTGAAAGAGCCGCACCATTATACAAACTCCTGAAAAATACAAAGGATTTTGTTTGGACTGATGAAGCCGAAGTTGCACTACAAGACTTGAAGAAAGTACTCTCGTCTACTCCTATCCTTGTAGCGCCAGAACCTTAGGAACCGATGTTGCTTTATCTTGCTGCGGCAAATAAGGTCGTTAGTATCATCATGGTGGTGGAGAGACTAGAGGAAAATCAGGAACACCTGGTGCAGCGTCCGACTTACTTTGTCAGTGAGGTCCTGACAGAATCAAAACAGCGGTATCCGCATTATCAAAAGTTGGCTTATGGTGTTTTCCTAGCATCCCGTAAGTTTCGACACTATTTTCAGGAGCATCCAATTACCATGGTGAGCACAGCTCCCATGAGAGACATAATCAACAAAAGTGACGCCACAGGACGTGTCGCCAAATGGGGCATAGAGCTTTCAGCTTTTGATATTGAGTATAAACCTCGGACAGCAATCAAATCCCAGATCCTTGCCGACTTTGTCGCTGATTGGACAGAGATGAAGGAGAACATGATCCTCCCTGAGACGGAATATTGGACCCTCTTTTTCGATGGGTCTAAGGCCCGAGGGGGCTCAGGGGCTGGCGTGGTGCTCAAATCACCCCAAGGAGATAAACTTTTATATGTGTTGCAGATCCACTTCACAGCGACAATCAATATTGCGGAGTATGAAGCACTGCTACATGGAATCCGGATTCCTAAGGATATTGGCATCCGACGTTTGATGTGTTATGGAGATTCGGATCTTGTTGCTCAACAATTGTCGGATATTTGTAATGCAAATAAACACATGGCAGCATATAAAGCTGTCGTGGATGATCTATCTAAATCGTTCGAAGGGTTTGAGGTTCAACACATCCCTCGAGCAGAAAATGAGGAAGCATATGCGCTATCTCGGATAGGCTCTGCGCGGAAAGAAGTCCCGGATGGCGCTTTTTTAGAGCACCTCAAAGTTCCCTCAATAAAGGGAGTAGATGAGGAATATCCGACCAAATCCGACTCACCTTTGATAGCAGTTCTGGCTGTAATTCCCAGCTGGACTCAACCCTACCTCGATTATTTGGTAGATGGCAAATTACCCAAAGACGAGGTTCTGAGCCGGCAGATTATCCAACGAGCAAAAGCCTATACCATTGTTAAAGGTGAGCTCTATAAGTGGAGTGTTTCTGGGGGTTTTCAGCGCTGTGTATCTCCGGAAGAAGGAGTGGAAATCTTAAGAGAAATCCACGAAGGCGAGTTTGGTCACCACGCTGCAGCCAAATCTTTAGTGGCAAAAGCTTTAAGATACGGATTTTTCTGGCTTACAGCTCAGGCAGATGCCAAACGATTAGTCAAGACGTGCAAAGGCTGCCAAAAGTACGCCAAACAAGCTCATGTTCCGGCTGATCAGTTGCGAACAATACCTATAACGTGGCCCTTTGCGGTCTGGGGGCTTGATATGGTAGGACCATTTAAACGAGCTCCAAGTGGATTTACTCACCTCTTAGTAATGGTGGATAAATTCACCAAATGGATTGAGGCTAAACCGGTCACTAGTTGTGATGGAGCAACAACCAAAAGATTTGTCGAGGATGTTATAATCCGGTATGGTTATCCACATAGCAGTATCACGGACAACAGGAGTAACTTTTCTATGTGAGAATTGGCTGAATTCTGCAACGAGCAAAATATCCGGCTTGACATTGCGTCAGTCGCACATCCACAGGCTAACGGACAAGTCGAAAGAGAAATGGTTTAATCCTACAAGGCCTAAAACCGAGACTCGAAGCACCACTACGACGAGCTGTGGGGGCTTGGGCAGAGGAATTACCCTCTATAATATGGATTTTGCGAACAACTCCAAACAGGTTAACAGGATACACACCTTTCTTCTTGGTCTACGGCGCAGAAGCAGTTCTTCCTAGTGATTTAATTCACACTTCTCCTAGAGTGGCCGCGTATATTGAAGAGGATGCCGAGGTTTCTCGACAAAACGATCTCGACTTAGTTGAAGAAGTTCGCGTCGTTGTTGAAATGAGATCTATAGCCTATCAGCAGAAGTTACACAAGTATCATAGCCAGAGAGTCCGAAATAGATCTTTCAATAAAGGTGATTTGGTTCTCCGGCTTGTGCAACAAAGAAAGCACAAACTTTCCCCAGTATGGGAAGGGCCCTTTTTAGTTAGTCGAGTATTGCACAATGGATTGTACTACTTAACTGACATGAGGCCAGTCAAAGAAAGACCTGCTACTAAGAAGAGAAAGAGAACTGGAGGCAGTACAAATCCGGATGAGTTAGAAAGTCCATCGAATATTGCTCAGCTACGTCCCTTTTATTCTTAGTTTATCCTTCTTTGTAAACATATATATGAACATGTTCTGTGAGAAATAAAAGTTTTGGTTGCCTCAATCTTTTCTGAGAAGTTTTTACCATCTTATATCTGAATGATCATGTCATAGTCGAAAATCCGAGAATGCTTGAAAGTTCTTTATGCTCATGTTCGTTCTGGTTTAGATTTCCGATTCTAAAACTGCTACCCTCGGGTATAACTCTAAAAATTTCTAGTCTTTACTTTGGTTATTTGTCTGATTGCTGGATGCGGGCATTTTCCGAGTAGTGAATTGTCGGTACTGGAAGCCGGCTTTGTTTCCGAGTTTAAACTAGTTTAGCAATTGAGCTCCGTTGCTTGCAAAGTTTCCGGCAGAAGGTTTAGTCAGCTCATGAAAGGAATGAGGCGGAAAGCCAGATAAACGATAAGTATAGACGAAAAAATACAAGTGCTTATGTAAACATTTCAGGCACACAAAAAATTGAAGCCAAAAGTGCTGAATAGATCAAAAACTTAGCACTAGCAAAATCATAGTACTACATATTACAGGCCTGTCATGTTTTTCATAATAATACAAATATTTCTGTTAATCTATGATGCAGGAGAGGAAGGAGTTGTCGGCTCGCTGGATACGCCGCCTTGGTATCGTTCCGAGATGTCCACATCCGAGATAGTGCGTTCATCGTCGGAAACTTCTGCTGATTCTTCTGGAGGAGCAGGCGAAGTGTCCACGCAAGTGAAGAAAGGGGTCTCGTAGCTGGTCAAATCAGCCTCGTGACACCCATATCCGGCGCAGGAGTGCATGATGGCTTGAAGGTCCTGCTCCTGGCCGTCTTCATCTACTTTGCAGTACCCTCTGGTCACTTGCCATATTTCCATGTTTCCATGGTGGCTCATGACCATGGTGAGAGCATTCTACGCCTCAGTCCGTGCATAGGACATGTTCCAATCCTGAACAAGTTGCGGCATCTCCTTTGCCTTGTCCCGCACCTGAAAATCTGACATGCTATGCATGTTCGAAATCTTGAGAGCTTCGCCGATGTCCTCAAGGGATTGGCGGAAGTCATGAAGCAGGTCACCGACTTGGGTAAGCCAGTGGGTGCGGGGCTCGGTGGAGGAAGAGTCCGGCAAGTTCAGAGGACCTATACACAAAATAAGTCAGGAAAAGTCCAACATTGAAAGAAGTCGAAGAAAGCGGAAAAGTCAGGCAGATGGAACGTACCGAAAATGACGTCGTCGATTTTGGTCTTCTCTTCCCGAAGACTCTGGAGTTCAGCCTAGAGGGCCTCAAAAAGGTCCCTCTCTCTGCTAAGCTCATTTTTGAGGTCCGAGATTGTTTTATCTTGAGCAGCGATCTTGCGATCACGCTCATCAGTAGCCATGGAGGAGGACTCAAGGACTTGAGCTATGCTCTTTTCATGATCCACCTTGAGCTTATCCAGCGCTTGGCGAAGCTCCTTGTTCTCCACCACCAAGGTCTTGAGGTTCTCGGCCTCTTCAATCATGGCGTAGGATTGTTTTACCAACGCTTTAAGTCAAAAAGAACAACAGTTCAGAAAAAAATCGACATTGAAAATACAAAGACAAGGTTTGAGTCTCGGAATATTTACCTTCGGCCTCATCCTTGGTGACTCTAAGTTCAGCATTTTAAGACGGAGAGCCTTGATCTCTCTCCGCTTATCACAGACATTCTTCAATAAATCCTGGTTATAGGAACATACTTTCTGTTACTCAGAATACCCAAAGTCAAAAAGCTACTAAAGACTCGGGCTAATATTTTTGCTAATATCAGCACGAGCCTTGGGGGCTGCACTAGTTCATTCTTTGGTATCCTAATGAAGCATAAACCCGGATTGTTTATCCTACTTCATTCTTGGGGGCTAGAGGATATGATATGAAACAAAGGAAAAACAGGAGTTGGAATTCCAACTTACATATTGCTCGCGAGTGAGTTTATCCAAACTCGCGTTCACTTCAACGGCAACCTTCTCGGCGAGAGTCAGAGGAATCACTGGTGCTGTTGGAAGCTCACCGGTCCTTATCCTCTCGTCGCGAAGGTGCACCTGGGCAAGAAGGTCGGAGAACTTGATGTCCTCTGCCTCTTGTGCTTCTTCTTCGGTAGATAAGTTTCTTTTCTCTAGGCATTGCTTGGATAGCCGCTGGATCTCTTCAGCAGATTTCCGGGACATGCCAAACTTGGCAAGTCCCGGATTGCTGATAAGGTTTTCGGCGAAGGTTTCTGCCAAGGGATCATTACCCAAAGAGGGTTCACCCTTATCTAAATATGACTCACTCATGGTGAAGTCAGTTTGCGATTCAAGGATCGCAGTCTCCGTCGAAGGAGTCGGATCTTCTGCGACGACCGGAGAAGGTATGGTCACCGGCATTGCAGAAGGTTGAGGGGCAGGAGTCGGAGGAGCCACGGCAGGAGAAGCTATGGTAAGCTTCGTCTGACGCAAGGGCTTCGAAGAAGTTCCCTTCCCCTTGCCCTTGATGAGCGGTTTTTCTCTGAGAATGTAGTACAGTCAGAAACATTACATCTCGGAAGAAAATTCAAGTAAATTACAAAGGCGGAAGTTGTGATTGAAAGTTACCTCTTCACGACGGGCACCTCCTTTGTGCCAACAGCCACTGTCCGAGCTTTGTGCTTCTTGAGCGCAAGGTACGGCAATGGGACCACCTCTATCTCCTGAGAGAACTCCGGAGGATATTCTTTGAGCGGAGCAAGTTCTGACTCGGGGAGGTCAGCAAGCTGAAAAGAAGAAAACATATCAGTATTGCAATGTAACTCAAAGATTGAAACACATAAAAAGTTGTACTGTTAGAAGCTTACCGGCACTACGGGGTTATCCGCCGTATGCATATCCAGAGAAACCTCCGGGATCCTCCTCTCGATCCGCTCCCTGATCAGCCACTTGATCTGGCTTATATAGCCCTGCATGGTGTAGGCTTTGGGGCTGATGCAGAGGGAGTCTTTCTTGGACGACGTGATGGAATGCATCAGTCGATCTTCGTGGTACTGAAGGGGCTAGATCCAATGTGAAACCCAGCATTGGACCAAGTCGGATCCCTTCAGTCCTTTGTGTTTGATCAAGTATTCGATCCGCCTCTTAGCGAGGATCAGATCGTCAGTGAGAGCCGGAGGAGCCTCGTCCCAGGACGGTTGGGCCGTGGCAGCTCCGTTGATGAAAGCCGGCAAAGCAGTGGCTTTGCCGGGAGCCGGAATATCCCTATGGTCAAAGAATGTGGCTGGCCATTGTTTGACCGAGTCACTGGCTAGGATTTTGGGATATGCGCGCTCGCGTCTAAGTGAAAAACTAATAGTACTGGTGATGTAAGGAACACCGGCAGTAATAGAGTTTCTCCGGACATGAAAATAGTACGAGAATAAAGTCAGACTCGGCCTAATGCCGAGAAAGCCCTCACACAAAGAAGCGTAAGCGCTCATCTCTAAGAGAGAGTTGGGAGGAAGATGATGGAGTTGAACTCCGTAATGATCTATCACCTCGGAGAAGAACTCAGAGGGAGGAAACGACAAACCTCTATCGAGGTGGGTGCCGAAGTGGACCCGCTCGCCGGCGCGCGGGTTGGGGATGGTTTCTTCGAAGCCGCTCCACCAGTCATCGCGCGGAGGAGCCCCTCCTTCTCCATGTTCTGGATCTTCTCGTCGTCGAGCACGCAGGGGATCTAGAGCCCACGGAAGCTTTCCTTCTCCGCCACTGCTTCCGTCGCCGCCGTCGCCGCCGCTGCCGCCAAGCCGGAAGAGGAAGACGAAGCCATTTCTCTGGCGAGCAGTTGACCTAGAATGGGCGCTGCTGGGAGTTTTCGGGGGAGGAACGGAGGAGCTCTGTGCGCGCAGGGAGATTGGGAGGAGAAGAAAAGGCAAAGGACAAGTGAAGAGAGAAGGAGAAGATCCTAACCCCTTATATCCACCTAACTGTGCCAAGATTCGTGCAAATGCTACAGTGTAACCGCCACGCGTCGTAGAAGGAACTGGGAAGGACCCACACGGTGATTACGTCGCCTTGATCTCCGCGCATGCATTGAAACAGCGCCTCGGTTCCACGAACTGCGGACCCACCAACGGTCGTGCTGACGGAATGCCTGTCAAATGACGTGACTTGACCATGACTTGTGTCAGGTGGCGTTAGAGATCAAGTTCCGGCTTAGTTTGAAATCAAGCTAGAAAATCCGAGTAACCTGTTGATAGGTCCGACTTATTTTTTAAGACCTGGATCGTATTTTTTTGTTGTGAAGTTTCAGGAACCCTTCAAGATTCTGCAAGCAGAAGATTAAGCTAGAAGATGATAAATCCGACTTCGGATCTTGGAGGCCTCCGGGGGCTGCTGTTGGGGATATACTTTCTGGGTATCCTCATAGTTCCTCACTGACCAGGGTGGCCCACTTTAGGTTAGAGCTTTGCTTTACGGGCAGCCCAGTCAGGGAGAAAGACGGAGTCCAATCCGGCTACGGGAAGACCCAGAAGACTTACCGACTTAGGCCCATAGTGTTACTTGTAGTTCAAGATGTACTCTGTAACCGACTCTTAGTCGTAGCCGGATAAGTCTCTCTTGTGAACCCTAGGCCGGATATCTATATAAGCCGTCCTAGGGAGAGCCTTTAGAGCACCCAACAGTTTAGACCATCAACTCGCACAGGCGAAACCCTTGTAACCCATATTCAGCTCGTCAGACATCGATTGCTAGCAGGAGTAGGATCCGTCCAAAGCCGGCGGATTCGAACCTGGGTAAACTTGTGTGCTCACCGTCCGGGAACACCGTACGTCTCACACCCCTCTCTTCCGCACGCCTCGAGGACCCCCTCATGGCGTACTTGTCATCAATCCGACGACAGATATTTTACTGGCAGAGCGCATTCTTGTGCGATTACCAGGCCACACAGGACAAATCGTGTGGTCTTACCTTCATGTCTTGGACACGACATTTTAGAGTTTTATCGCGTCGAGTGCGATCCAAGGATTTTGTATTTGTTTTTGTAAGCTGCCTTGTTTGGCTACTGGAATTTCTGAAATTTATCAGATTCTTGTTTTATTGATTATATAGAATCTCCTGATGGGAGTAACCTGTTGAGGATACACCAAAGTAAAACTCATAGGTCTAGGTAAAAACTGTTTTAACTCGATATGCGCAATTTTGATTTCTATCGGGTGTGCGCCATAGGCTCATAATTATTGTTAGTTTTATCAGAATAACGCATATAGAGAAAATAGAAATCTTTTTCTTTACTGGTAAAAAGTATAAATAAATACTCAGAGTATGAAGAACTTATCTTTTATATATTATTCCGAAGCTGAAGATATATTATTTGGCAGATTTCCGCCTGGTCGTTGATGACTGCAAGTGCACAGAGTGTTTGTAGCTAGTTTTGAAATAAAGATATTGATCCCATAGGGAGCAGTAGGTGAAAGACCAAAATACTTTTAATTGCAACTAAATGAAGTACTTAAGAAATAACTTTAATATGCAAGAAAAGTAGAGTTGTTTTTGGGTTTTTGGTTGAACAAGGTAATTTAGAGTAAAGCAAAACTTAATGCAGAAAGTAAGAATCGCGTGTGTAATAGAAGTTTGGAACTGCAATAGGGAAAAAAGGCGTTCTCGGGAAGTGATGGATACACCGCTAGCAATTTAGACTAAGCAATCAAGATTATTATAATGAATATTCTCATAATATATATGAATGTGGGAGGAGCTCCATATATGGACAAATAGGCAGCAACTGCTACTCACATCGTCCTTCATAACCACAGCCGACGAACAAACGACATCAGTCGTATTATCCCGCTATTAAGGGATTTATCTTGTGGCATGGACATGGCTTAATGAGTTCTCCTTGACTCTCCAAGTTAGCACGTAAGAAATGACAACACCTTTATAGTCATAGTAAGCTCTATCATCCCTCCGTCTGCTAACAAGTAATCCCCTTCATCGAGTCCCCATAGGAGGCAAATATTAAGGAGGTGCACAACTCCCAACATCAAGATGCAGACAATTAACACATACACATAATGACATAATGATGCATAACATAATAATCTCTATCTCATCTCAATCATATGCTAGGGTTTCTCCATCTCCCCAAGAACTAGAGATCTACTCAGACATGGAGACAATCAACATCATGGCAATGGTAATGGAAACAATCATAGATGAATAGTACTTGTATAAATCCACAACGAGTACGGTAATTACATCAAGATCTAGACAAGATGTAGATAGGATGGATGGAGATCGTGGTGATGCAGCGCTGGATGATGAAGATCGATGCCTTAGCCTCCCGGATCTGTGCAGGTTGAAGACGGATCCCCGGTGGATGAGTCCCCCCTCCAGATTCCTTCCGGAGGTGAGGTTTCGGCGATTTCTGGGTGTTCTGTATGTCGTCTCTCCGATCCAGTTGTACAGGGTGAAACTATTTGAGGAGGCGGAGGCGGCGCTAATTATACGGCCGGAAAATTTAGTCCGGTCGTATAGTTGGTCGTTGAACCCTCTATCTCCTTTATTCGCTTCTGGTTTTCTTCTGGTATTATTAATATTTCCCAAATAAGCGATTTATGTTGTTTTAGACTCCTTTTATCCTTAGTACAACTGCTCCAAGAATTATATCCATTGGATCCATCATCTGTCCTGATCCTGGTGAAAACAAACATAAAATGTGTGCGCGAGTACCATAAAATACCAAGATCCTACATCTACAATGCAAAATAATAATGTAAAACATGATGCAAATATGCACTCATCAACTTCCCCAAGCTTAGACTCTTGCTCGTCCCGAGCAAGTTTAGCTTAATGGAAGTGATCCTCATATTCATGAAGCTAAGTCGATAAAATAAATGAGGCAGTTGCATCATGTGTTTATCATATACGATACATAGGAATAAGTTCATGAATAGTATCTTACTTGAACCATCTGAATAGTATTAGCAGGCTTCCACACCTTAGTGATCAATAGTTCACAAAAGATAAATCTCAACATAATGTAAAAGTATCCGGTTCAACCGAATGAGTTAGCGAGGTAGTCCCAAGTGTTTTAGGATCAACATATTGACTTGGGATTCAAAATCTCAAAAGTGTCTCATTTTCATACTACAATATAGTGGTATATGCCTATTTGCTCTTTGCACACTCTCTCTTTTTCTTCTTTCTTTTCTTCTATTTTGTATATATGCTCACACTTTTGTTTAAGTGTTGTGCAAAGGAGCTAGCCATACATTCCACTTCAAGTAGGAATTCAAAGTTTAACGATCTCAATTATCAAATTGCAATTGTATATGAAGCATTCTTATGACTTGAAGATTCTACCTCGACTTGTTCTCACTCTATTTTGACAGCACTTTCATTTCCCTTTGTTCAAGGTTTCTTCTTCTTCAATTGCATAGATAGTTTTTCTTTGTAAATCAAACCGTAGACTTACAACATATTGACCAAATTATCTTTATGTGTTCCATTAATACCAATGGTGTGGAAGACTCCTATTGCTATCATCAAGTGCAAGTAAAATTATACTCAAGCCATTCATACATCCAATAAAGCAAACACAAACTCAATATTTCTCCATATATAATAATAAACTCGAAATTTCATTAATGGGATCGACTATTCCTGAAGGGAATTCTAATGAGGCAAACTTTATTTCTAGTTTGAACTAATGCAAAACTGTAATATAAAACTGATAAGATATATTACAAGGTCTTTAAAGATCTCCCCAAGCTTGGAATCAAGCCAGGTGGGATCAATTAAATCCTTGTTGGTACCTATTCCTCCTGGGTAGAAAGAGCGCCGCCCTCTTCTTTTATGTTGTCATCTTTAACTATGCTTGCAAAGAGGATGCTGAGCTCGGCCATGTGATATTGGATCTTCGACATTTTCTTCTTGAGGAATTTCTTCTCATCTGTCAACTCAAAGACAGTTTTAATCAAGAAACCAACTCTACCATCGATGTCATCGACCTTTTTCTCAAGGTATTTGCTCATCATCCAGTAGGAGTCAATCCCTTCTCCAATAGTTTCAACGCATGCCTTCAAAGCCTTTTCTAACTCATAGATCTTATCATGAATCTTATCTTGCCGCACCTTCTTAGGTTTAAGATGGGATGGACCAAGAGGAGGTTTATAATAGGATCCTATGTTGTAACGATAAGGATTAGAGAGATACTCATCCTTGTTCCTTCCCCGCTCAGCTTGCCTCATCATCTCCATCCTTTGCGGGAACATTTCCTCCCAATTTGGGAGAGGCTTGATCTCCGGGCTAGATGATGATGATGATCCTTTAGGTTCTACTTCTTTGATTGTTGTTGTATTGGGAACGGCAGTACCTAAAAAGGTTAGATAGAGGTGTGGGGACTAGCAGGGAAGCTCTCGACGACGCCCACAGGAGGGATTGGGTATGAGCTAGTGTAGCGAGACACAAGAAGTACCCAGGTTTGGAGCCCTCGTGGTGAGGTAAAACTCCTACTCATGCCGATCTGACTATGAGTAGAATAAAGGGTATAATCGCTCCTCGAGCTGTATGATCTAGCTACCTCTTAAATGCTCAGAGTCCAACCCTTGCTACGAGAGCCTTGCCCCCCTTATATAGGCAGAGGGGCAATGGTCTCACTGGCTAGTCCGGTTGGTAGGTCCCACAGGCGGGCCCCAACCGACTGGTCATCTACAGTATCTTGTATGGTGTGTCCCATCGAAGTACATGCCGTGCGGGTCATCGTGGGCACAGTGAACACCGTGCGAGCCTGTCGTCAACATCCGGACACTATGCCCGCGTCACCAGCAAAGTCTTCAGTATGGCCTAGTAGTTGTGGGTCTTGTCGCGGCATTATGGCGCATCACGCACTATGCAAAGACGTCGTGTCCTCTGATTGCCCTCGCTGTGTAGCCGGATACGTATCTTGCCGCCCTTCCTGGTTCCGGCTACCGGCTAGTAGCCAGTACGAATTTCCTGCGTCCGGCTACAATCTGCTAGCCAGACGCAAGCCACCTGCCTTAGTTCTTCCCTAGTTGGGGTACCTGGGGGTCATCCCCCCAACACTAGCCCTCGAGCGCGTGTGGATTTCGCCCTTAGGTGAAATGTGCGTGCACTCCCTCTTGCGTTTGAAATTTGCGTCCGACTGCCGCTTGACGGTTGCACAACCCGTGATGTTAGTGCTGACACCGGCCACGCGCGCACGGGCCATCATTCCACTGTCGTGCGCAATGTTACGTCGCATTGCACGTCCCGCACGTCGCCTCGGAAACCGCTGTCTGCCGTTTCGGTTTCTGGCCCGGGATCTTTTGCACATTCGGCGCCAACATAGAGGATCTGGAGCGGTGGTGGGGGTGTGGCGTGGTCCGGTGGACACCACGTGGCATGGTAGATGGTTTCTCTCCCAAGGCTTTAAAAGGCCGCCCGGGGGAGTGTTGCCTCCTCATTTATCTCTTGCGCTCACGCTGCCTCGTCGTTGCTTTTGTGCACTCGCTATTAGACTTAGCCATGCCACCCGCTTAGCATTGTCGGCGACACGGGCCACCGCTTTTCAGAACCCATCACCATGGCGGAGGAAGTTGTGATGGCCTCGGAGCGCGGCGCCTGGTGCGGGTCCTCTGTCATGGAGGACCGCATCACCAAGTATCGCGCCACTCGGGTGCTACCGCCGGAGACGGAGGTGAAGGTGTGGCTCGCGCCGCCGGAGGAGGAATTGCCGCACCCGGAGGAGGGGGAGTGGGTGATCTTCCTCTCTCACGTCACGCTCGGCTTCGCCTTGCCCATGCACCCCTTCCTCCTCACATTTCTGGCTTTCTTCAATCTTCGCCTCCACCACCTCGGCGCCAACGCCATCGGCACCCTCACGCGCTTCGCAGCGTTCTGCGAGTGCTACCTCGGGATCCAGCCAGATCTCGGGCTCCTCTGCCGGCTCTTCCGTGTCCGGCCGCAAGTGCAATTCACCTAGGGCCCGCTGGTGGCTTGCGGTGGCGCCTCCATCTACTCCCGCTCCTAGACCGGCTACCCCAAGTTCCGGCTGCAGGGCACGGTTCGACTGTGGCAACATTCGTACCTCTATGTCAGCAACATCACCGAGGTCGACCGGATCAACCTGCCGGCCTTCCAAGACTTGGAGTCTAGCCGGCAGCACTAGGACTTGAAGATCCATGGCGACAAGGCGGAGACGAATGCGATGTTGCACCGGATGCGCTCTCTCGTCACTGCCGGCTTAACCGGCCTGGACATCACGCTTAGTTGGATGTCCCGGCTGATGATGCCTCTGCAGCAGCGCGCCCACAAGATGTGATATTATTCTGGCCGGCTGGACCCCACCCGGCTGTCTCGCCGCGATCCCCGCTACCACAATCTGTAGGAGTGGGTGTGGACGATCACCAAGGAGAGGCTGCCGGAGAACTGGAGGTTCGGGTTGGCCCCATACACCCGTGACAACCGTGCACCCCTGGTAAGCTTTACTATCTAGCCGGTACTTTTCATCTTTTGTTCTGCTCTTTTCATCCGGCTAACTCCTTTTCTTCTTTTCTATTGACAGAACTTCCCCTGCATCATCCAGGAGGAGGGTGAGACTCCCCTCCAGGTCTTTATGCCTCACCTCCCCGAGCCACACGCACGCCAGTCCGGCGAGGAGTCGGATGGTGACGCTGACATCTTTCCTAACCAGAACGACGAGTCGGCCCACGACTCCCACGCGCAGGTTGACAAGGAGGAGGAGGCCACCCGGCTCCTGAATCGATTCGGCACCGCACCACGGACGGCGACTCTAGCCGGTCGGGTGCCGGAGGGAGCGGGTCCAGCCGGCCCGTGGTGGAGGAGCCGACCTCCAAAAGGAGCCGGACCGGTGCCCTCCCGCTGAGCCGGCTCGGTCACAAGAAGGCGCCGCCCCTGGTGGTGCAGGGGTAAGTACTTGTCGTCCTTGCCTTGCGCTTCCTCCTCCTGCTCCTCTTGCGCAATTTTTCCTTCTTTTCCTTCTCTTACTAGGGTTTCCCTTGTCCTTAGCTCGCTTGTCTCCTTGCATGCCAGCAGCCAGTATGACGTCTGGCCTTCATAACCGCAATCTTGCCGCTGCCGCCTTGCCTCCTGCTGCCGCTGCCGCCCCCACTCCAACATCCAGGGCTTTGCCGCCGCCGCCTCGCACAGATCCGGCTATAGGAGCCGGTACTAGGGATGCCCCGCCGACCATGGTGGTGCAGCCAGACGCCGCCACGTCGAGCCTGCAAAGCAGAGGTTGCTCCTCCGCGGGGACGAGGAGGGCTGCAGCCGGCAAGGAGCTAGTGGTAGTCCAGAATGACAACTCCGACGGCGAGCCAAGGGAGGAATGGTGAGTGGCGGTCCGCGAGGCGAAGGAGTCACTAACCCTCAACACCGCCACTGACGACGCCTCCTCCACCGCTTCCCTGGCGGATCTGGCCGCCACGCTGGAGCTGGCGGTGAAGGAGATCCAGCTGCTTGAAGCTTCGGCTGGGAGCAACCGGTCACTGGAGTAGAAGCTGGACGCCGTGAATGGCACCTCCCAGAATAAGTTTTTTTACTCGGTTTCTCCTTCTTTCTTTCTTTCTCTTTTTTTGCTAATAGCCAGTTTACTGTAGCCATCATGGTCTATGCTCAGTGGGAAATCGATCGCCTGACCAAGGCGAACGATCGGCTAATGAAGTCCAACTCCAACCTCCGGCTGCAGAATAAGGAGTGGCACTCCAAGACGGATCAGCTGGAGGCTACAATCAAGGAGCACGACTCCGCCCTCGCCAGCCAGGCCCAAGCCTTTGATCTCCTTGACACTCAGAACAAGGAACAGGAGAAGGAGATCAAACGGCTGGGCGAGCGAGAGAAGACCATCATGGAGGAGTTCATGCATATCGGCCGCACCGCCAAGGGTGAGTCTTTTTCCGACTGGGTTTTCCTATTCGGATCCGGTAGCGGAACCTGACTTTCCTTTTCTGACAGTTTTTTATCCGGGCGTAGACCTGTCGGCCTACAACCAACTCTAGGAGAACTGGCTGGGGAAGAAGCCAACCTCCTAGGAGTTGGTTGCCCTTCTTGGCGAGGAGGCCGCTGAGCTGCGGAAAGCAGCTCACGCGGTCTTCGACTTCCTATGGCCAGATGCGGCTACGCTGGAGACGATTGCTCAACTGGTGACCAAGGTTGTGGAGGTGTCAGCTGCCATCGACCGACTGAAGGATCTGGCGGTACGATCTAGAGCGGAGATGGCCCTGGCGCTGATTTTGTCCTAGTACAAGGTCGCATGCATCGAGAAGATCGACGGGGGATTCCAGGCCGGTGCCGACCTCGCCGCTATCTGCCAAGATCACGCCTAACTTCGTGCCTCCTCCATCAAGATCACCGGGTACACCGACATCGATGAGGTCCTCACCGACTCAGAGTCCACCGAGACGCCGGAGACGGAGGTCGAGCCGGCGTCCCAGCCAACGGGTGGAGACCTCGGAGTCGGGTCATCCAGTGCGCCTCCTCTGCCTCCTGAAGCCGCGGCCAGCCAGGATATCCCGCATGGCAAAGGCCCTGCCATTTAGATTTGATCCCCAGGATGCCGGGTGGACTTGTAGTAATTTTATTTTGCTGAACTTGTTGTCTGTGCCGACTGTTGTTGATGTCGGTTGAACCTCTGGGAGCTTCGGCTCCCCTTATCTTAATATGTTGTTTGCTTGTTCCCGTTTTTCCTTGCGATCTTGTGTGCTTCGAAGTTTTTATCTTTTGCTGGTTACAATCATCCAACTATCTTTATCCGGCTAAACTCTTTTAGCTGGATGAACTCCAACTCTAGTGGGGGCGCGCCAGCGCACCTACTGGGTGTAGCCCCCGAGATTCGGAGTAGTTGGCGAATCCAAGTGCTTCGAATCTTCTTCTTTCTTTTAAACTCTTAGCTTCTTCTAACTAGACGCCTTTAGCCGGCTAGCTGACCTTGCTTGGACTAACCAGTCAACCAGAACCAACAGTGGGGGCGCGCCAGCGCACCCACTGGGTGTATTCCCCGAGATTCGGAGTAGTTGGCAGAGCCAAGTGCTTCAAAACTTCTCTTCTTTTCCTGCCCTTTCCCTCACCTGGGCCTGAATATACGACTAAACTCCTTTAGCCGATCGGAACTACATGATTCGACTGGGGGCACATGATGACCCACAAGTATAGGGGGTGTATCGTAGTATTTTCGAGGGAAGTGAAACCCAATTTATTGATTCGACAGAAGGGGAGCCGAAGAATATTTATAAGCCTTAACAACTGAGTTGTCAATTCAGCTGCACCTAGAAACAATCTTGCTCACATCAGTTTATCAGTAGCAACAATTTAGTAGTAGGAATAGTAAAGTAGCAGCAATAGTAAAAGCAAAGACAGTAGTAACAATAGCAGAAAACAGTAGGATTCGAGTGCGGTAGGCATAGGGATGGATGGACGGGCGTTGCATGGACAAGACAATTCACATGGAAATCAGAACATAGGGCAATTGCAGACAAATAAGATAAAGCATCCAAGTACTAAATAATCCTAGGCATGTGTTCCATATATAGTCATACATGCTCGCAATGAGAACTTGCACAACATCTTTTGTCCTTCCAGCCCGTTTGTAGCGAGGACTCAAGGGAACTACTGGCAATTAAGGTGCTCCTTTTAATAGAGCACCGGAGAAAAGCATTAACACTCCTGAACACATGTGATCCTCACATCAAAGCCATTCCCTCCGGTTATCCTGATTTCTGTCACTTCGGGGCCTTTGGTTCTGGACAACAACGTGTGTATACAACTTGCAGGTAAGACCATAAACAATACTATCATAATGAATCAATAACATGTTCAAATCTGAAATCATGGCACTCGGGCCCTAGTGACAAGCATTAAGCATAACAAGTCGCAACAAAGTCAAAAAGCACTAATAAAAGATACTAGGCACCATGCCCTAACAATCTGATGCCATTACATGAAAGACCTCATCCAATACCTACCATCCCCATGGCCTACAGCGGGGGATTACTCACTCATAGATGGGGGAAACATGGATGGTCGATGGAGAAGCGATGGTGATGATGATGGCGATGATCTCCTCTAATTCCCCGTCCCGGAAGGGTGCCAGAACGGAGTTTTTGGTTCCGAATCATGGAATCTGGTGGTGGCGGCGAAGCGGAACTCTTTCTGGAAAAACGTCGAACCCCCCTGAGTTTTTAGGTCAGAAGGCAACTTATAGGCAAAGAGGGAGACCGAGGGGGCGTCTGGGGCGGCCAGACCACCCCCTGGCGTGGCCAGGCCCAGCCCGCACGACCAGGTGGTGTGGCTGGCCCCCACCCCCACTCCGTATCGTATTCTGGCTCCAGGAGTCTTCTGGTGAAATAGGATTTTTGGCATATTTTCCAGGATTTTTCCTGATAGTTGATTTTCTGCACAAAAACTAGACACCAAAGTAATTCTGTTGAAAACAGCGTCAGTCCGTGTTAGTTGCATCCAAATCACACAAGTTTAGAGGAAAAACAATAGCAAAAGTGTTCGGTAACGTAGATACATTTTGGACGTATCAACTCCCCCAAGCTTAGCTTATTGCTTGTCCTCAAGCAATTCAGTTGAAAACTAAGTGCGATAAAAAAAACTTTCACGAACACATTTGCTTCATATGATGTATATATTCTCAGCATGTGATCATGTACTTAGACAATTCATAATAAGGAGTATGCAACTAAGTTTACTTAATAGGCAATGCAAGCTATGAAGAGATTCCAACTCAAAAATAATAAGTAGCATGAAACATAAACATAAGCAACATTACAATGCTCATAACAAGGTATGATAGAGTGGTATCTCGCTTGCCTTTGATTGTAGAGCAAACATAAATGCCAAGGCACCTCTGAAGTTCAAGTGAAGACTAGAAGTAAAGATATCAAGGATACAAGCATCAAAGTCATAACACAAATAATCAAGTTTTGAGACAAGCATGTTACACTAAGAATGACAACTATGCTCTCAAGCAAGTGCTCATAGAAAACATGGAGACTCAACAAATAAATGAAAAGGTTTTGAATAGTTTGAAAGGCTTCCAAATGCTGAAAGTATGGTACTCGTTAGCTTTGAGATCTCATTGCCCCTATCATAAGCATCTTTAAATGGTTAAGGTTAAAGTGACAGAACTAAGAGGATATGCTTGACAAGTTATAAGCTAAAATCTCATGCCCCTTACTTACGAGTACCGGACCTCATGCTACTCAACTTCATTCACAAGTAAGCTCTTGTCATTGTAAGTACATATGTATCATAGAGAACCGCCAACGGGGTACCCCTTGCACATGATACAAGAGCTATCCCGTAATCAAAATGACAAGGCAAGCAGACAATGAGACTCTCAGCGATCTTTTTATTTGCTATTTGCATAGGTTTTTATTGAGGATGCTTCATACAATGCTCATTATGGTTATGCTGCAAGTTTCCACCATGATTAGGCATGGCTTAGGCTAGCGGCCCAGGCGTTTCTCCATGATCTTACAAGTTCCCCTTTTATTTCACACCGCCGGGATCCATAAGCAAAAGAATCATGATATCAACAGGGTACAAAGTGACCGTGAAATGTTGAAAGTGTTCCCCATGATACATTGTTCTGCTAACTTCAACTTATAAAGCGCAAGAATATACACAGAAAAGATGGACGCAATGGTTCAGGTTTATTAAATGCGAGAAAATAAAGTCTGCCATCAAGTTCATGAGAGCTTTACTAACTAACTTTCTCATAACAAGCAAACATTTTATTCGGAAGAAAACAAGGCAGACTTAATATGCACGGAATAGCAAACAATGCTAATAGGTAGGTATGGTGGACACTTTTTTGCAATAATTGGTTTAAGGGAGTTGGAAACATGAGTAAAACATACTAAGTGTAAGTGAAGGCTAGCAATAGTAAGGGAGCGACAAACGAGAGAAATAACTGTCATAATCATGCTTGCAACAAAACATGACTAATCATGGTATGAAAGTGATTCAAGACCCTCAAGGCAAAATAATTCATCGAGGCTTAACTGATTATTTCAGTCATATGCATGCATGAGCATGTGCCAAGTCAATTCAAATGAAACATTCAGAGGAGGATACCAGAGTGTCATACCAAGTTTTGAATAGAGTAATGCAAGCAAACATTCATAAGACATGCTACAAACTATTAGCAAGCTAGAACTAATCATATGAAAGCAAGAACTACTAAGCATCCATAAATAACATACACCCTACACGAACAGGCTAAGTAAGCCCACAATGATGAGTATATGTACAAAAATGAAAACAAATAGAGTTCATTACCAGCCTCTTACCACACCTCAAGTTGTCATTAATCCTCATTATTGCCCTTCACTTGTGTGGCTTGAATAATAACATGAAACCAATATCCACTGAGGACTGTTGAACCCTGCAACAAACTCACAAAACCAAAGAAGAACGACAAATATTTTTGGTGTTTTTGATTTTTAAACAAGAACCAAAAAGGGAAGAACAAGCAAAGAAAACAAAATCTTTTTGGGTTTTTCGAATAGTTTAAACAAAGCAAAAATGGAAAAACAAACCAGGCAAAAAGAAGAAGAAGCAAACAAAGAGAAACAATAGAAATATTTTTTGGTCTTTTTGTGTTTTAGAAAGCAAAAGCAAAGAAAGAACGAAAGATAAAAAGATAACGAAACATGGATATACAAAGTACCGACGGAGCATGATATGGAGATGAGTGTGATGTCGGTGTACCTCCCCCGAAGCTTAGGCATTTGGCCTAAGTGGGTATCAATCCAAATACGAGTAAGGTTTCCAAGCAGGCGGATCATTGTAAGAATGATCGTAGTTAGGCCCTTGGGGAGAAGAAGAAGCCCCCCAATCATAGGTAGGCTGCTGATATGAAGATTCCCCCTCATTCGAGGGCTGGACTGAATCATCTGTGACCTCCCTTCTAGTATATTGCTCCTATTGGGAGAGCTCTCCCAAGTACGTATCAAACTCCTCCTTCGTGAGGGACCATCCTACCCTGTTATCAAGGTTAAACAAAATAGGTGCAGGCAAAAGAACAACGCGCTCAGACTTGCTCCTTCTCCAACCAGCTTTGAGAAAGGTTATTTCATAAGACAACTCACTCAAACTAGCCCGAGAAGAAACAAATTTATGCTGTATCATGGAATTAAGATCAAGCCTTTCTATGGGAAACTGTAGGTCTAGATGATGAGGCACTAAACCATGCAATGCTAGTAAACGAGAAGCAATGATGCCTCCACAAATTCCACCTTTCTCGTGGTTAGCAGCAAGACGGAAAGCTATCAAGGCACCCAAGTTATAAGTCCTATCTCGTTTAAGAGCAGCAAAGATGAATGCTAGATCATACGAAGATAACTTATTGGCAGCTTTCCTAGCAAGAACACACTTGGAAATAAAGTAAGCAAAGTAGCGAATAGAGAGGAGATGAATGTTATGGATTTTCCCGCTCTCCTTCGAGAAGCTGCTCCCTTGGCAAATCTCTGCGTACAAGTCCATGAGTGGTGCAGGTCGCTCTTTAATCCTTCCACATGATCCCCATTGAGGTACCTTAATAGCTGCACAAAAGTCATCGAGAGAAAGGTCGACAGCTATATTGTAAATTTTGTAGTGGACCATGGGTTTAGGCAAAGAGTAACTAAATTGAAAGTCCTACACTACAGACATCGTTAGTTTCACAAATTGACAAGGTTCATCTTCCAAAAAGTACTCCAATCCTGCATTAGCAACCAAAGTATGGAAGTCTTGGGAAATTCCTGCAGCCCTCATGAATTCGGAGCATGGATAGATGGAAGGAAAAACTTCCTCCTCTCGGTGAACCTTCATAACCTCAGGCACCCTCAGTTCATGTTGATTGAGTTGATGCTCAGCCATCTTTTATTCTGAAATTTAAACATCTATTAAACAAGTGATTGCAAAGTGAATATATAATGAAGGGCACTACTCATAAGGACTTGTAGAGGCCTAAACATGCATCAAAACTATATCTCTAAGCATCAAACAAGTTTACAAGCTCTCATAACCTGTCATCTACAGCAGCAAAATACTCAAGATATAAACCACTAAACACAAATCTACTTGGACAAGCGGAGGAGTCACATACCGGAGAACAAATGCTCCAAATTTCAGCAGCAAAGATGGGCTGAGCAAGGAGATCGAAAAATCGAGGGCAAGCACAGCAAGAACGTGATTTCGAGCAATGAACTGGTGTTTGCTCGGGAGAGAGAAGAAAGTGGCAAGTGAGAGAGTGATGGAGGGCCAGGGGTGGCCCACACCATAGGGCGTGCGCCCGTGGCTGGCGCCACCAGGTGGTGTGCCTGCCTGGTGGGCCCCCTGGTACCTTCCAGGCACTCCTCTGCCCCTTTTTTCACGTAAAAATTTAATATGAATTTTCTGGAATTTTTCGAGACACTTTATTTTTGGGCAATTTTCAGGCATAACAGAATGATTTTCTGACAGAAAAAGGTTTTTGGAAATATGCAATGGCAAAACAAAGCTAAAACTTCAGGAATTCTAAGACACTCTAACATGCAAGCAACTAACAACACAAAAGAAAACTAAACGAAAGCAAAAACTAAATGGATAGAATAGAAGTAAGCGGAGATAATCATGGTGAAAACAGTGTTTTGTTCAATGAAATACTTTTGTTAACAAGATTGATCAGGTCTTGTTACCAAAACAATTTTATATGAAACAAAACTTTGTATTCCACTAATGATTATGTTACCTCAACTTTGATAGCAATGGTCCCAATCATAATAGTTTCAAATTTTTATCTTGGTATGGGACAATTTATCTCTCCAACTTGAATGCCCTCACCATGTTCAATTGAATTCAAACCATAAGTCCTATCAATCTTCTTGGGGAAATAGACAGTATGCTCCTTGTCATTAACATTAAAGGTCACCTTTCCTTGATTACAATTAATAACGGCTCCTGCAGTATTAAGAAAAGGTCTCCCAAGAATAATAGACATATTATCATCTTCAGGCATTTCAAGCACAACAAAATCAGTTAATATCAAGCAATTATGAGCCACTTGAACAGGTACATCCTCACATATACCAACAGGAATAGTGGTAGATTTATCAGCCATTTGCAAAGATATATCAGTTGGTATTACTTTTTCAAGTTGAAGTTTCTTGTAGAGAGAAAAAGGCATAACACTAACTCCAGCTCCCAAATCACACAAAGCAGTTCTAACATAACTATTTTTAATAGAGCAAGGAATAGTTGGAATCCCTGGGTCTCCGAGTTTCTTTGGAACCTTACCATTAAAGGAATAGTTAGCAAGCAAAGTAGAGATTTCTTCATTAGGGATCTTCCTTTTATTCGAGACAATATCCTTCATATACTTTGAGTAAGGAGGCAATTTAATAGCATCAGTCAAAGGAATTTGCAGGAATAAAGGTTTCATCCACTCACAAAACTTATTATAGTGTTCATCTTCCTTTGACTTGTGTTTCTTATCAGGGAAAGGCATAGGTTTTTGGACCCAAGGCTCTCTTTCACTACCATGTTTCTTAACAACAAAATCTTCTTTAGTGTATTTAGTATTCTTAGTGTGCCCTTTAGGTTCTTCTTCAACATTTTATTTATCAGGAATATCATTTTCTTCATTACCACTTTCAGTTTCAGCATCAGAGACAGATATACTATTAGGATCTTTAGCAGGTTCGGAGGGTTCTACAAAAGTTTTATGTTTCTTTTTTATTTTCTTATGAGTAGTACCACTATTTTCAGCTTATTGAGAATCCTGCTCAATTCTTTTGGGATGCCCCTCAGGATATAGAGGATCCTGGGTAGCAGCACCACTTCTAGTTCTAATTTGATAAGCATGTTTTTCTTTAGCAGCATTAACTAGCAAGTCTTTTTGCACTTTAATAAGTTGATCTATTTGAGTTCGAACCATTTGAAAATGTTTAATAAGCATTTTAACATCATTAGAGGTTCTTTCCACAATATCTTTTAACTCAACAATAGCTCTAGAGTTTTCCATTAGATGATTTTGCACCCTTTTATTAAAATTATGTTGCTTAACATTAAAAAAATCGAATTCTTCTAAGCATTGATCAGGGGGTTTAGAGTAAAGGATATCACCTTCATCAAAGTGTTGGAGAGACTGTACCTCAATAGTGGATGAATAGGGAATTGGCTTACATAATTCTTCTATAGGAGGTAAATTCTTTACATCTGCAGCTTTAATTCCCTTCTCCTTAAGACATTTCTTCGCTTCCTTCATCACTTCATCATTTAATTCAATAACTCCCCTCTTCTTAGATGATGGTATAGGCGTCGGTACAACTGGTTCAGGTATAATTGTTTAAGGTATAGCTGGTTCAGGAGGAGTCCAATCTTCATAGTTCTTGCTTATTTTAGCCATTAATTCCTCAGCTTCCTTGGGAGTCCTATTCCTGAAAACACAATCAACACAACTATCCAGGTATGTCCTAGATTCTTCAGTTAGTCCATTATAAAATATATCAAGAAGCTCCTTCTTAGGTAATGGACATCCATCCCTTGCACGAATCAAAGCACAAAACCTTGCCCATGATTCAGGCAATATCGCTTTTTCTCCCTGTTTAAAATCAAAAAGTTCCTGCAAAATAGCATGTCTAGCACTTGGAGGAAAATATTTCTACAGGAAAGTACTAATCAAGCAATCAGGGCTATCAATAGATCCAGGAGGTAAATTACTAAACCAAGTTTTAGCTTATCCTTTCAGTGAAAAGGGGAAAATCTTAGCAACAAAGTAAGTACGCATCTTAATGTCATCAGAAAATAGGCCACTCATGGTAGAAAGCTCGGTCATATGTGCTACCGCACTTTCATTTTTAGTCCCACAAAAAGGTTCTTTCTCAACAATAGCTATGTAGGATAAATCAAGAGAGAAATCATAATCTTTATCTTTAATGTTTATGGGAGAAGCAGCAAACTTAGCATTAGGAGATAATTTGGGTCAAATAGTACGCCTCTCAAGGAGACTCTTAGCAGCACTCCTATCATGGGTGTTTTGACATTCTATAATAAATTCATCGGTCATCTCAACATAACCGTCTTCAATATCATAGCTCTCTCTAGACTCAGGTAAACTAACAGGTGTAGTAGTGTCTCCATTAGGAGTTTCGGTATTTCCAGCTATAGTTCTAGCAATCGTAGCATCTAGGAAAGGACCTAATGAACCACTCTTATCAAGCATAGTAGAAGCAACATCATAAGTATCATAAGTTTCAGATTCAGCAGTAGTAGCAGTGTGTGTAGCATGTGTGTGTGGTGGTGTAAGGAACTTACTCATAACAGACGGTGAATCAAGAGCAACAGAGGTGTTCAGAACCGTACCTCTCCTTGTAGTGTATGGTAAAATAGGAAGCTTGCCATCACGAGACTTACCCATGATGGGTGGATGGCAGCGAACAATAGCGATTCCAAGTGGACTTGATAAATAAAGCTATGGTCCCGACAGCGCCGTTAAAATAGTCTTGATGACCCACAAGTATAGGGGGTGTATCGCAGTATTTTCGAGGGAAGTGAAACCCAATTTATTCATTCGACACAAGGGGAGCCAAAGAATATTTATAAGCCTTAACAACTGAGTTGTCAATTCATCTGCACCTGGAAACAATCTTTCTCACAGCAGTTTATCAGTAGCAACAGTTTTGTAGTAGGAATAGTAAAGTAGCAGCAATAATAAAAGCAAAGACGATAGTAACAATAGCATAAAACAGTAGGATTTGAGTGCGATAGGCATAGGGATGGATGGACGGGCATTGCATGGACAAGAAAATTCACATGGCAATCAGAACATAGGGCAATTGCAGATAAATAAGATAAAGCATCCAAGTACTAAATAATCCTAGGTATGTGTTCCATATATAGTCATATGTGCTCGCAATGAGAACTTACACATCATCTTTTGTCCTGCCACCCCGTTTGCAGCGGGGCCTCAAGGGAACTACTGGCAATTAAGGCGCTCCTTTTAATAGAGCACCGGAGCAAAGCATTGACACTCCGTGAACACATGTGATCCTCACATCAAAGCCATTCCCTCCGGTTATCCCGATTTCTGTCACTTCAGGGCCTTTGGTTCTGGACAACAACGTGTGTATACAACTTGCAGGTAAGACCATAAACAATACTATCATAATGAATCAATAACATTTTCAGATCTGAAATCATGGCACTCGGGCCCTAGTGACAAGCATTAAGCATAACAAGTCGCAACAGTCAAAAATCACTGATAAAAGATACTAGGCACCATGCCCTAACAATCTGATGCCATTACATGAACGATCTCATCCAATCCCTACTATCCCCATAGCCTACAGCGGGGGAGTACTCACTCATAGATGGGGTAACATGGATGGTCGATGGAGAAGCGATGGTGATGATGATGGCGATGATCTCCTCCAATTTCCCATCCCGACAGGGTGCCAGAATGGAGTTTCTAGTTCTGAATCACGGAATCTGGTGGTGGCGGTGGAGCGGAACTCTTTCTAGAAAAACGTCGACCCCCCTGAGTTTTTAGGTCAGAAGGCAACTTATAGGCGAAGAGGGAGACCGAGGGGGTCTGGGCGGCTGACCACCTGCTGGCCAAAGCCCAGCCGTCTGGCCAGGTGGTGTGGCTGGGCCCCAGCCCCACTCCGTCTCGTATTCTGGCTCCAGGAGTCTTCTGGTGAAATAGGATTTTTGGCATATTTTCCGGGATTTTTCCTGATAGTTGATTTTCTGCACAAAAACTAGACACCAAAGTACTTCTGCTGAAAATACCGTCAGTCCGTGTTAGTTGCATCCAAATCACACAAGTTTAGAGGAAAGATAATAACAAAAGTGTTCGGGAAAGCAGATACGTTTTGGACGTGTTAGCGCACGAGCGCACCCAGTCGGTATAGCCCCCGAGATTCGGAGCGCTTGATGAAGGCAAGGACTTCGAATCTTCTCTCCTTTTGACGATCGACTCATTGTAGTCATACAAAACAAACACACACATAGGTTCATTGTTAATATGTTAGTCGGTTAACGTTTTGCTTGTTAGCCAGAGAATAGCTTCGGTTTTTTCGAAAACTAGCTTGTGCTTCTCTGGACACTTAGTCGCTTTCCCCTGCGCTCTATTGTTTATGTTGTGTCGTTGCCAGGCAACCGAGTTGCGGTCTGCAGCCGGAATCGAAGGGAGCTGACAATACATTGCGCGCAGTACTAGAGGCTCAATAGCCGGATAATCGCAAACTAGGCACAAGGCCGGACCGCCCGATCTGTCGAATCTTTTCGCCATTTTTTGTGTGGGGTGCCTCGGGCTTTTGCTCTTGCTAGCCGGACAGCCGGGTTGCGGTCTATAGCTAAGACGAAGAGTGGGCCTCTGACACTATCGCACACTACTCAGCCGGTTTATAGAGTTAGCAGGACGAGCCAACCGGTGAGCCCCGGGTAGGGGTTGCCAGAACCGAAAAAACAGAACTAGAAAAGAACGCATGCAAATTCTGGCAAGGAGGCCCCGAGAATCTCTCGGGGTTCCGCATTTTTCATTCATAGAGTTCGCGGGATACATACACTGTCAGATGACTAGGTGTAAAATGGATGGAGTAGGGCCGCATTCTAGGGGCATTCCATCTCCTCGTCCGACTTGTCCATCTTGTTTTTGCATGGCCGGTGCGCGTCGAAGAGGTAGTAGGAATTGTTGTGCAGCGCCCGGCTGATGATGAAGGGGCCCTCCCAAGGTGGCGATAGCTTGTGCATGCCCTTCATATCCTGCACCAACTAGAGAACCAGATCGCCCTTGCGGAACGCGACGGGTCGGATCCAACTCGAATGGTAGTGGCACAGGCGTTGGTACAACAACGATCTGGACAGTGCCAGCTCGCGGGCTTCCTCGAGGAGGTCCACGACATCCTCCCTTGCCTCTCAATTGGCCTGCTCATCATAGAGGAGCTTGTAGGGTGAGTCGAACTTGATGTCCATAGAGAGGATGGCTTCCAAGCCATAGACGAGGAAGAATAGGGCGAAGCCGGTTGACCGATTCAGCATGGTGCGGAGGCTCCACAGCAAAGCCGGCAGTTCTTCGATCGAACATCCGAGCGACCACTCCAAAGGCTCGCTGAGGCGTGGCTTGATGCCGGCTAGCACTAGGCTGTTTGCCCTTTCGACTTGCCCATTGGATTGCGGGTGTGCGACAGCTGCCAGGTCCAACCAGATACCCTTGTTGCTGCAGAACCGGCTGAAGGCCCCTTGGCAAAGTTCGTGTTGTTATCCGTGATGATAGTGTTGGGGTAGCCAAACTGGTTGATGATGTCCGTGAAGAAGGTGACGATTGTCGCCCCGTCCAGCTTCCGGATAGGCTTGGCCTCTATCCACTTCGTGAACTTGTCCACCGCCACCAGCAGGTAGGTCATGCCCACGCATGCTCGCTTGAAGGGGCCGACCATTTCGATCCCCCAGACGTCGAAGGGCCAGGTAATCGGTATGGTCTTGAGCATCGTAGCCGGCATGTTCCTCCGCTGTCTGAAGCGCTGGCATCCGTTGCACGCACGGACCAGTTGCTCAGCATCCTCGAGGGCGGTGGGCCAATAGAAGCCGTGGCGAAAAGCCTTGGCGACTATCGCCCGAGATGAAGCATGGTGTCCGCACTCACCATGGTGGATGTCCTTCAGTAGCCGGTAGCCCGTGTCTACATCGACACAATGCTGGAAAATGCCGGATATGCTATATTTGTACAGCTCTTTGTTGATGATGGTGTACGTGTGCGCATGTTGCTGGATCTTCCTGGCCTCCACCTCGTCATCCGGAAGCTCTCCATTGGTGATGTAGTTCATGAAGGGCTGCGCCCAGGATGGTATCTCCTAGATGGTGAGGATTCTCTCGTGCTCCGGCTGAGGAATGTCAGGGGGTCGTCCGGTGAGGCACCTGGGACGGCAGTCCCCGAGCCACTTGTCAAGTTGGCAGCCCCCGTGTCTTTCGAGCCGGAGCCACCTGTGCGTTCCATGTTTGCCGAGCCACCTGTGCGTTCCGTGTTTGCCGAGCCACCGGCTGCGCTTCCGGCCCAGATGATGGAATCCGACTCGGGAGACGGGTTAATGGAGGGCTTGCGCAGATGCTCCAAGGAGACCCCTGGCGGGATCGCCTGCCTGGTGGACCTGATTCGGGCGATCGAATTGGCTAGCATATGTGGCACATCCATAGTCAAATGGGCAAGTTGAACGGGCCAATGGACTAATTCTGCACGGAATCAAGCCACGCTTACAGGCACCGCTACATAGAGCAGCTGGAGCCTGCGCGGAGGAATTGCCATCTATATTGTGGAGTTTAAGAACAACACCCAACAGATCCACCAGCTTGACCCCTTTCTGCATGGTTATGGAGGAGAAGTCGTCCTACCATCCAACATCCTCCACGATGCACCAAGAGTTGCCGCTTACGAAGAGGATGACGCTGAAGAATCCAGACGCCTATCTGTGGACCCATCTACTAGCAGAAGCTACGTGGCTACCATAGTCGCCGTGTTAGGCATCATTCATTTAAAGAGGGGGATCTGGTGCTTAGACTCAAGCAGGAGAAATCACACAAACTATCCTCGCCTTGGGAAAGACCGTTCATCATAAGCAAAGCATTTCTCAATGGTTCCTATTACCTTGTCGATATTCGCAAGTTGAAAGATAGGCAAAAAAATTGCAAGCACAAGCAACATGACTCCGATGATGATTACCCGGAGATAGATCAGCCATGGAACATAGCCCAGCTACGTTCCTTTTACACTTAGCATATTTTATATTATGTAATAGGTTTATTATATGATCAACGAAATAAAGCATTTGGTTCACTCATGTTATTTGAGTCTTTTACCTCCTTTAGTTATTCATTTTTGGATCATATAAACTCTTTATGCGCAAGTTTGCATTTGCACTTGTGAAAATTCTGCCTACGGGCGTTAGCTTAAGTTTTCTGGTCTACATGTTTTCTGGAGTTTTTATGTGGATTCTGGAGTAGTGACTTCTCGGCACTCAAAGTCCGCGATTTTGCTCTTAGGTTCTTGACCGTGCTATTAAGCATCATTGCCTGAGAGCATAGTTCTGCGCTATGAGTCTTCCGTCTCATGAAAGGTCAAGCATACGAACCAGAATAATGGATAAAGCAGCACTTGCTTAAAAATATATACATGTTGGAAACAGATAAGTAGCAGGAAACTTGAGTACAAGTTTTTTCTGCCTTACAAACACACAAGTTTTTTCCGCATACATATTGCAGAGATACATTTAATACAAACAATGTTTTTATGGCTCTGTTGCAGGAGACTTTGTGGATGCATCATCAGCAACAGGAGAGCCAGGCCTAGAGAGTTCATCAAACTCAGAGGGGCTAGGGTTGGATTCGGAAGAAGCCAAGTCATCGTCCATCAGTTTAGCAGGCACAAAGACATCTGCCTTGGTCATCTTGGCAACCTTGGTATCATAGCCGGCGAGGGAATTCCATATAGCATCGCTATCAATTGCATTTCCTTCCTCGTCAAACTTCGGCATGTTGGAGGTTACCAGGTCCAAGTTGGCATTGTCGTAATGCGCCTTGACCAAGGACAGGGCCATCCTAGCACCAACCCGGACATAAGAGGCTTTCAGTCCTTGATTTTCTCGGGGGCTCGGTGCAAGATTTCCGAGTACTTGGTCGTAGAATTCGCTGCCTTGATGGTGATGTCGAAAGGCTAGGCTATCTCCTTGGCTTGCGTGATGGCGGTGTTGATGAAGTTGCCGGCAAGAATCATGCATTCTTTTGGATCTGGAGCACCTTCACCCATGTTGGCTAAACCAATGGGGGCTATGTTTTTGTTAGAGACAAAAGATCATGAGTACAACATTACAAGTATCCATCTTACAAAAATTGACGAAGTCGGAAGAAAGTTAACCAAGATGCTCGTCTCCGCTTGCTTGCAGATATCGACCAAGGTGTCATGTTCCTATTGGACTTTCTTGTACACCTCAAGATTTCGATCATTCTACTCTTTGGCAGCTTGGTTTTGACCTTTGAGACGTTCAATTTCATCCTTCAGGCGCTGCATCTCGGTGTCAGTAGACTCTTGCATGGCCTTCATCGCCTCCTCATGGCCCTTGACAGCTTCCGCTAGGTCTTTCTTCAGAATTTTATTCTCATCATCGAGCTCCTGGATATGCTTGGATTGCTCGACGATGCTCTTGGCTTTGGCAATGGCCTCTATAAGATGGAAACCAGAAAGCATTATGAGAAGATGGCAGAAATGGACCCATGAGGAAAGAAAGGAGCTGTTAAAAGAAAACAGACTCTAGCTATTTTTGATCTATTCCTTCAGGAAGGCTGTTTTACCCTTTTCAAGATCCAGATCCTTCTTTAGTTTGTCAAATTTCTCATTGGTAGCTTTTCTCTGGCTATTCTAATTCTGCAAAAAAGACAACATGCTTAGTTTCTCTAGAGGATCTAGTCGAAACTATCTAGTTTCACCTAAACGCTCGGGGGCTACAGTATCAGATTTTAATCAACAAGGTGTTCTCTTTTAAGAGTATCTAGTCGGAATTTTTCATTCTAAACTAGAAACTCAGGGGCTACACTATCAATTTTCACACTTAGTTCTCTAAGAGCACTCCGGCCAAAAAGACAATAGTTTTCCGCCTAAGAGTTGGGGGCTACAGTGGGATATATTAGAAAGTAAAAGAAGTGAAGCTCAGAAACTTACAATGGCAATAACCTTTAGATTGTTGGCCAAATGAGCATACGAATTGTGGAAGGTCTGGGAAATGTTATATATAGCATCTTCCTGTTTGATGAGATCGTCCAGGCATAAAGTTGGAGGAGTCAAAGCCAGAGGAGTTTTTGAAGCCGGAGGCATGGATGACGCCCTGGCCGCCTGCTGTGTGACAATGGCAGTTGATGGCTTAGAGGCTCCCGCCTCGTCCGTTGCTACAGCCGCCTCCACCTCCACTCCCTCCATTGCATGTTTCCCTTTCTCAATGGCATCCTTAGCTGGAGCTTCAGCCATTTTGGAGGGGGTACTCTCTTGTGTTGCCTGACCACTCGGAGCGACGTCCATGCCAGCAGAGCCTGAGACATGAGTTGGTGGATTGATATCTATCTCCATGGCGGAGGTCTTAGGAATGACGGGGGACGAAGGCCTAGTAGGGCCTATAACAGGCTTGACGACAGGAGTTGGGGGAGCAGTGGCGGGAGAAGACTTGGCTGCCATATCCTTGGTCAGCATATCACGAATAATTTTGGACCCACCGACCTCTTTGGAGGATCGCTTCAAGCCAATGCCAGATTTCTTCCTGAAACATACTTAGTATAAGTACAGGAATTGAATGGGTGCAATGAAACTTAAAGTCGGAGAATGAAGGTACTTACACCATAGCATGTGCCTTAGCTAAGGGGATGCTGGTGGATTTATTCTTCTTCTCTGCCTCTAAGGCGGCAGTGGATTTTTTGGAGACTCCACTCTCCGTTTTCTTCCTCTTGCCCTCGGCAGCAGCGTCAGAGGTGGAGCTCTTCTGCTTTCACGCTGCCGGAGCCGAATGATCCTTAGAGGCATCATCGTCGGACACCACCTGGATATCCTTCATCTTAGGATCATAGACCTGGGAGGCCATCTGATCCGTCGCAAAGGTCACCAGCTATGGGACAAAGGAGTGTTAGATTGGTGACTTCAAGACGGAAAAACCTTAGAGTATATATAACAAGCAACAAAGGAAACAAAAGCTACCTCTGGGCACTTGCCACATTCGAACATGTCGAACGTGATTTTGAAGCCATACTTCCTGTCCTTCACCTTGATAATGTCCTTTAGCTGGAGCTTGATGGAGTCATTGGAGAAGTTATCCTGTGAAATACGCATGGGATCCTTCCAGTTCTTGGAGTACTTGCACATCAACTCGGCGTGGCACTGCAGAGGTTGGATCCACCTAGTGAACTAGCACATGGCTAGGTCCAAGCCAGTCAGACCTCCGTCTACGAGCCATTCGATCTGCCTTACGACGTGGTTGGCTTCTTCGTCGGACTGGAGGCAGTCTTGGGACCTCCAAGTGGGTGCTTCGGTGGCAACCCCATCGACAAAGTCGGGATACGTCTCTAGACGGTTGGGCAGAGGAATATTTGGGTCGTAAAAATTTGCATGCTGCCAGTTCTTACAGGACTCGTGGCCCACGATGTCAGGGAAGCGCCGGCTAGGCCGTATTTTAAAGCTAATAGTTCCACAGATCTGCAACTCATCCTTGGATTCTACTTGATGGTAAAAAGTAGACAAACAGATCTAACCTAGGCTTAATTCCTAGGTATCCTTTGCACAAAGCTATCAAGTTGCTAAGTACGAGGATGCTTTTGGGAGAGAGATTGTGGGGAAGTACCCGGAAGTAACGAAGGACATCCAAGAAGAAGTCAGAGACTGGCAGGCTTACACCACGTACAGCTTTGAGGTACACCTTCTCTCCGGCTTGGGGACAAGGAGTCACCTTGCTGGCCGGCGCCGGCCACCAGACCAAACCCTCCGTCATGGGGAGATACCCCTCGGCGATGAGTTCTTGCAGATCTTCGGCGGAGAGGTCAAAGCCCCTCCACACTCCCTTGTGGGAGTCTTCCTCTTCTTCTGCAGCGTTTGGTGCCGCCTATTTTGGGTCACCGCTGGTGGTTTCCACCACGACGGAGACAGGAACAATGACCCCCTCCGTTGGGACGGTCAGTCCCTAGGATAGCTCTGTTGAAGCATCGAGAGTCGTCGCTGATGAGGGAGCAGAGCTACTGGAAGCCATTGCACAGGTGGAGGAAGGTGGAGAGGGTAGGAAGATCTGGTTAGGGTTTTCCGTCGAAAAGTTCGAACGGTCACGCGGCTGCAGGAAGACGAAGACATAGGGAAGAACGTGGGTAAAAGTAAAAGCCTAAGCCGCAGTTAATATATATAGACCTCGCATCAAGATTCGTGCAAAAAAGATCTAATGGATGAAGCGTTCCCAACATGGAAATGAGCGTGTGCGGTAATTTTGCCACGTCCTCCATCTTTTCCGCTTTAACATTTTGGATTTTGCACACGTAAAAATAGCTAATGATTAATTCACTGCCTTCTGTGAGTTTCGAGGTAGCATAGGTTGCAGCCTACGTCATCTTCTGGCTGTTGCAGTGGAGTAGTCACATCTGAAGATTCCATCAACGGCGGAAGTTATCCAACTTTGGAAACGAAGACTTAAAGAATCTCCGGCTACATTGCAAAGACGGAGAGGATTGCAGGGTTCTTTGGGAGACCTTCGAGATATTTTCTTGATGAATTGCCGACATCACCTAGACGGAGCATTCAAGACCAATGGGCAAGACGGCGCAAGATCTCAAAGTCCTTCGGGGCTACTGTTGGTGATATGCTAAATGAATATCGCCATAGCACGTCACTAATCCGGCTAACCCGGGTGGCCCATCATTGGTAGTATGGCCTATGGCCTGCTAGGCGGACCAGTTAGACGGATCCATAAGGGAGGTCCATGCCAGCTAAAGTAAGCCTACGCAGGAGTCACCGACATACTTGGAGCCTTGGAGTACAAGACACGAAGACTAGTTTGTATTAGTGTAAGACACTTTACCTTGTCCGGCAAGGTCCTTTCCCTGTAACCCTAGGTTCTGGTGCCTTTATAAATCGAACCTATGGGAACCTTTAGGGCACGACTCATACGATACAACGTACAACACCTCGCACAGCGAACCAATCTCTATAACTCGGTGTATTGCCAATATAGTGATTTATAGCAGGATTAGAATTCTGCCACCGTTGTGGGACTTGAACCTGGGTAAGATGTGTTACCTCATACCCACCAACTCTCCGCCTTACCCCATGTTGGGCCACGCAGAGAAAAACAAAACTTTTTCCTACGCGGTGATCCCAAGATCCAGCTTAGGTAGAAGGCCACGAGGATTACCACTAGACGCGCATTTGCGGAATTGATGAAGCACGTCGCTTGATGCAGTGCAGTCCTCGCGATCCGTTCCAGTTCCACGATCCACGATCCGTTCTTTCTTCACGATCGTCGAAGTGCTTAACGTACAGCACCTCCGCCGGTATCCACACGTACGAGGAGGAGCGCCGACGATGGACTGCTAGGTCCGGTACGGCGGCGACAGGACTGTACTGGAGCTAGGGTTTCCAACACATGGAGTGACCTAACCTTGTGCTCTAAGCACCTGCGGCCCAGCTTATATAGGGAGTGAAAGTGGGCTCCACTCACTTGTTGCCCAGTCACTAAAAGGCCTATATTTGCCACTACAAGTCTCACTTGCTGACTAAGTCCATGTCACTATTTGGGTCCAACCCAAATAGGTTTCCTGTTTGGGTCTAGCCCAAATGGCTCCTGCTCTTAAGTGTGTGACCCGACAGGCTCATGGTAACCCGGACACGATTCCGAGTCTCACTCGTGATCGATCAGTTGGTAGTGGCTCCTAGCAGAACGTGCCAACTCCCAAGTACCAATAAGTCATGACGACATACCTTCCAATGCGACTTTCATCTGAGTCCCTTTTGCCTCACGATATACCTTGTCGGACTATAGGCGAATGATCGTCATCCCTTAAATAGTCTGACTCTCTTTCTCGATCCGAGATAAGTGATCCATCCGACTAACTCTTAGTCGGCTGCCTCGGTTAACACTTATCCGAGATGCGCATGGTCATGCTTTCCGAATCATATCTTCCGAGAGGGCCCAGAGAATATCTCTCCGGATGGAGGGGCAAAATCCTGTCTTGGTTATTCACATCACGCAGCTTGATTCTCAGTCGACCCGAACTCCGCCTTTATAACTGCCCAGTGACGGAAAAGCGTTTGACAGAACCTAATTCGGAGATCCTCAACTCGGATTGTGCAATAACCTCAGGTCTAAGGATTGCATTGATTGAGACATGCAAATGACGACTTGTTCGTTGCATCTCAATATGGGTCAGTACGACTCGCTAAACTCTTTAGCCGAATCCGTGTATGTCGGAATAGCATCTCCATGCCCATGACAAGTGGAACCTAGTCATCTGCCGACTTTCACATTGGTCTAAGTTGTGTGTCCAGCACAACCTCAATGACCAAGGACAATTAGTATGAACAACATGAATATATAGTTCCACAATCAAATCACATATTCGATGATACATATTAGTAGTTCATACATGGACCATAACCTTATGAATACATTGGGAATAACATCATACATGATTGCCTCTAGGGCATATTCCCAACACCCCATGTCTCGAAAAACGCTCTGTGAGGGCCCCTCCATGGCGTACTCGTCGGCAATACCACGACATTCACCATTAGGCCTGAAGTAACGAGCATGAGGATGGCGCTTGTAGGTATGAGGAACACGAGAGCCACCCTCACTCATTCAAGGAATAACACGGAGGAGAAGGTACCCGGATGCATGGGGAACAAGATCCAGGGGAGGCCTAGAGAATCCGGGGGTCGAAACGGCCCCGGGGAGGGCTGGGATGGCAGGCGGCGGTTGGGGAAGAGGAGAGGGGTCGGGGTGGAAGATCTGCTCTATTTGTTCCCTTCCCCGTCACCCTGCCCTTAAAAGACAAACCGCCAGGGGCGGATTATCTGGCCCCCACTTGGGGCGGATAATCCGGCCCTTCTCTAAATTTCCGTTGAACCCAGAATCAGGCCCGTGCATTTCGAACAAAACCCCCGCAAGTGAAACAAAGGACTTGTGTGCACGAGAAATATGGATTGGGGTTGGAGAAAGCCTAGGTTTAGACGACAAACTGGGATGGTACTACACACCCAAGATTGCAAGGGTCAAATCAAATAAAGGCTAAAATTGGGTGTGTTTTCCATAAGAACACAAGATATGTGAGAAAAAACAAAAAAAGATCCACAAGAAACCAACTCTTCTTATGGAAGAGGGCGGTGGCTGAAGCCACCATGTTGGAGTGAAAGGTATGACACCGAAAAGATATATCTTGGGTTCATGACCAATACTCATCAAAGAAGTCACATATCACATAATGATATTAAGAGAAGTGATTTTTCTTGCTTTCGGCATTATGGGGGGAGGGTTATCCCAATCAATTAGGACCACACTCCCCCTATATCCATGCCCACACCTAAAAAAATAAAGGATTGTAAGTGGGTATGCATGAGTAATCAAGACAAGCTCCTTGAATCCATGATATTTAGTTCATTCCTCAAATAACAAAACCTTGCTTCATCAAGTGGCTTCGTGAAAATATCAGCAAGTTGGTTCTTCATGCTCACAAAGGATAGATCAATATCACCATGAGCAACATGATCCCGAATAAAGTGATTGAGAATCTCAATATGTTTTGTCCTTATATGCTACACTATGTTGTACGCAATTTTGATTGCACTTTCATTATCACATAAAAGAGGCACTTTGTCACAATTGACACTGTATTCCTTTAAAGTTTGCCTCATCCATAACAATTGTGTACATGCACTTGCAGTAGCTACATATTCATCTTCGGCGATGGAGAGAGATATACAATTATGTTTCTTCGAAGACCAACATACCAAAGACCTGGCCAAAAACTGACAAGCTCTAGAAGTTAATTTCCTATCATCCTTGTCACCAGCCCAATCTGAGTCCGTATATCCACATAGAGAGAAATCTGATCCTTTGGGATACCATAGACCCAAATTTTGGGAATGAACCAAATATCGGAAGATTCTCTTGACCGCCACCAAGTGGCTTTCTTTAGGAGACGCTTGATACCTTGCACACACACCTACACTCAACACAATATAGGGTCTAGATGCGCAGAGGTAAAGGAGAGAGCCGATCATGGACCGGTATACCTTTTGGTCCACATCTTTACCATTAGGATTGAGTTCAAGATGGCATTTAGTTTGCATTGGTGTGGTAACGCCATTAAAATCCATCATCTTGAACCTCTTGAGCATGTCTTGAATGTATTTTGCTTGAATTATGAAGGTTCCTTCTCTAAGTTGTTTGATCTCAAATCCAAGAAAGAACCGTAACTGCTCCATCATAGACATCTCGAACCTGTCAGTCATAAGCTTTGAAAATTCATCATTAAACGATTTATTAATAGAGCCAAAGATAATGTCATCCACATATAATTGGCATACGAAGAGCTCCCCCTTAACCTTCTTAGTAAAAAGAGTGGGATCGATCTTCCCAACCTCGAAGCCACGGTCTAACAAAAGCTCTTTAATATGCTCATACCACGCACGTGGGGCTTGTTTAAGGCCATAGAGCGCCTTATCGAGTTTGTAGACATGGTTCAGGAAGTTGGGGTCCTCAAAACCCGGGGGTTACTTCACATATACCAACTCATGTAGAGGACCATTAAGAAACGCACTCTTAACATCCATTTGTTGTAATTTAAAGTTATGAGTTGCATAAGCAAAAAGGATACATATAGACTCAAGCGAGCCACGGGGGCATAAGTTTCACCAAAGTCGATGCCTTCCACTTGAGAGAAACCTTGTGCAACCAATCTTGCCTTGTTTCTTACGACAATTACATTCTCATCTTGCCTGTTCTTGAATATCCACTTGGTGCCGATAACATTGCGGCAATCTTTTTGCTTCTCTAATAATTTTTAGACCTTGTTGCGCTTGAAATTATTTAGTTCTTCATGCATAGCAACCACCCAATCTGGATCTTCAAGAGCTTCAAACACTTTCTTTGGTTCCATCATAGATATGTGAGCTTGATGATCACTGAAGCTTGCAAGCTCCCTTCTTGTGGACACCCTTCTTCTTAGATCGCCAACAACTTTATCTACGGTATGACCTCTTAATTCGAGGTTTCTTCTAGCACGAGCTTTGTGATGAATTTCAATCAGCTTGTTGTTTCTTGCAGGAAATTCTTCATCATTTGAATCTTCTTCTAGACCACTAGCTTGATCATGATCAACAAATTGTTCAACGAGTGCAGGAGATGAAGAACCTTGCCCTTGATTTTGGTCAGCAACTATAACAGGAGACTGCTACTATTTTGTAGCTTCAGGGCCGGATAATCCGGCCAAGGGAGGGGCCAAATAATCCGGCCTGGGAGTTCTTGATCCTTCTTGATCATCTTGGATGCTTCTGGAATGAGTTGGACTAGGGACGGAAAATCCGGCGTTGACCGGAAAATCCGGCCTAGGAGTTTCTGCTTCTTCCTGGTCATTATGTTCATTCCTGGTATTCGATGTAGTCGGACCGGATAATCTGGCCTCACCCGGAATATCCGGCCTGGAGCTTCCAAATGCTTCAGGTGATGGATGATCTTCAGTAGGTTGAGGTGTTGGTGCGGTGATTTCTCTAGCATGTGGAGCTTGATGAGCTTGTGTAGATGAGGGCTCTACTTGAGTAGAGCATTGTCCTTCTCGATCCGCCACAAGGGGTTCCTCAATGGGGCAGAAAATCCAACGCCCATTCTTCTTATGGCATCTTGGGGAATTTCAACATCTGCATCACATACATCAACTTGCCCCACATGGGAGCCATCATTTTCCCCGAATATCACACTACAAGATTCTACAACAGTTCCAGAGAGCTTATTGTAGACTATAAGTGTGGGATTCGGCACCATAACCAACAAAAAAACGTTCCAAAGCCTTAGACTCAAATTTAGATAAATGAACTCCTTTAATGAGAAAGAAAGACTTACAACCGAACACCCGGAAACATGATATGTTAGGCTTGTTACCGAAGTATCTCATATGGTGTTTTGTCCAAGATCTTACAAAGATAAAGCCGGTTTGATGGGTGACAAGCAGTAGAGATAGCTTCAGCTTAAAAATTGTATGATGACTTGAATTCAGCCAACATAGATCTTGCCATGTGCATTAAAGTCTGATTTTCCTCTCGACTACACCATTTTGTTGAGGGGTGTACGTAGCGGAATATTGGTGTATTATCCCCTCTTCGCTTAGGAATTCATTCATAGTGTAGTTCTTGAATTCAGAGCCATTGTCCCTTCTAATTGCCAATATTGGGAGATTGTGTTGACGCTGAACCTCGTTCGTGAAGGCAATGACAGTTTATTGGGTCTCACTTTTTAGCTTGAAAAAGTATACCCATGTGTATATTGAGTAATCATCAACTATGACAAGGCAATATTTCTTCCCACCGAGGCTTGCATGAGACGGAGAACCAAAGATATCCACATGAAGGAGCTCCAAGATCCTCTTTGATGTAATAATAGTTTTCCTCTTGTGGAGAGAGTCGTGCATCTTTCCTTCAACACATGCCCTGCAAACACGATCTTTGGCAAAATAAACATTTTCTTTCAGTCTCATATTGACGTGAGATAGACGACGATGCCATACCCAGCCCGTGTCGGCCTTTCGGAATAAGCACATTGGACCCGCTGTGGTTTTCCTCGAAAAGTCCACCAGATACAGGTCATTTCCGACGTACCCAACAAAAACAACCTTTAGAGACTTTCTCCACAAGAGTACCACTAAATCACCATCAATAAAAACTACAAAGCCCATCTTACCAAGGGCACGAATAGAAAGTAAATTGTAACTGAGGGTCTCAACAAGCATGATGTCCACGAGAGAAATATCGTGGGCAACCACAACCTTGCCAAGACCCAATACCTTAGATTTTGACTTATCACCATAGGAGACGGTTATTTGATCATTGTTTGGCCTCATCTTCGTGATGATCTCCTTGCTTCCGGTCATATGACTTGTGCAACCATTATCGAGCACCCATTTATAACCAGCGGAAGCATAACCCTGCAAGAGAATTACTTCTTGGTTTTAGGTACCCATTTTTCAATGGGTCCTCTCATGTTAGTAACAAGGGTCTTTGGAACCCAAACAGATCAAGAAATATAATTATCAAAAGGACCAACATAAGTAGCATAGAAATCACCATAGTAATCACAAAACAACTCATAATTAGGATTATTAGACCCTGCAAAACCAATAAAGTCAGTGTTGTCCTTTGTGTTGTTCTTTTCAATAGTGCTTATCTTTGCTTGAGAAGTTTTGCCTTTCTTCTTGTTGTTCTTCGTCTTCTTAGGATTTGGGACATAACCAAGTCCCTCCTTTCCATTATTCGTCCTTTTCTTGCTAAGGACTTCATCTAGAGCTTCCTTGCCTTTGGAAGAGTGGATGCCTTAGCCAGCCCCTCTTTCAACATAGCATTTTCTTCATGAGAAAATGTTGATGTAGAAGTGCTTGGAGTATCATACTTGGTCAATCGAATTTGCAGCTGATCATGAAACTCATTCAGAATGGAGTATTCACTCTCCAAAGCCTTGTGGGCAATGTCAAGTGTCTCCAATTTCTCGGAGAGTCTAGCATGAGCAACCCCAAATACAATCTTTTCCTTTTTAGTTTCTTTACTTTGGCAATAGCATTATCACGTTCCTTGATGAGCTTGGCCACAATTTCATCATGTGTCTCTTCGATAGACTCAAGTATCTCCTCAAGCGAGACTCGAGCCTCTTCTTCTTCTAGAGCATTCTTTAAGGATGCAATCTCCATTCCATCCACTCTTTCAATTTTGCCCTCTTCTTCGAGAAGCTTTTTGTTTTGAGCAAGTTGATCCATGAGTGCCTCTGACAAGGGTTTAACTCGTCAATGCCCATTGTTATGGACTTGGGTTTTGGAGAAGGAGGGAGCGCTGGAGGCATCAGTCGGCTAGCAAACAAGCACATAGGGACTCAAGTTTTACCCAGGTTCAGGCCTCGTAGAGGTCCCTACTCCTGCTTGTCTGCTCTTGGAATTAACAAAGGAATCGAAGATTACAGGGGCACGCAGATGCAATCTGGCGAGAGTTGTGGAAACTAGGGTTGCATGTGTCCTCCTCGCCACCCCCTCCTAGCCTTTAAATAGATAGGCTAGGTCTCGGGTAGCAGGTCGAGTCGGTTACAGATTAGGGTTTTCCCTTTGAACTTTCTATCTTAAGCTTTTTCTTGTATCACAAGCAATCGAGAGTCCGTGGGCCTCAAAGTGCACTTTATAGTCACCTTGCAAGTTAGTGATGAAATAATCCAAAGAAATAATTTCCTCCTTAACCTTAAGACTAGTAGAATCATTCATATCAATATTCATTGTAGTCTTAGGGAAAGAACTGGTGGAAGATGATACCTCGGAACCTCTTGCCATAAGTCAAGTGACATTCATGTTGCTCACATTTTCATTAGGTGAATCGAAGAGTGAAGTCAGTGTAGATGTGGTGGCTATGGCAGCCACCTCTCGTGAGCTATCATCTTCTTCATCATCTTTACTCCTGGACGAGTACTCCGCTCGAGCTACCAAGACAATCTTTGGTTGCTTCTTGTAAGGACCATTTTTCTTCACAAATTGCTTTTTCCAAGGTGCCTTCGAATTTTCTTTGAGAATGAGCCTTCCTCCATTATCTTCTCTATTTTGATAAGGACATTCAGCCATGAAGTGCAACCGGTCTCCATAGTTGAAGCATGTTCTTAGTTTAGTTCCATTTTCCTTCTTCCATTAGAGCAATTCTTGCGTTCAATTTCAGATTTGGCTTTGGCGGGGTCCTTCCAAAAGTTTCTAGCATAAAAGGCCATGTACTCACCATGTGCCCTTTTGACATCCTCGGGACAATCCATAGCTTCAAAGTCATCAGCATCTTGCTCAACAACATTTTCCTTTAAGGCCACATTTACCCCCTTTTGCATTCCTATGGCTCAAGCACGAGCGTCTTCGGCATTCTTGGTGGCCACTTTGAAGGCTATCATTTATTGCATGACCTCATTGGAAGTCATTTGATGGTAATTGTGTCTACCTTGAAGGCTCTTCAAATCAGTAGGGTCAAAAGGCAAAAGAGCACTAACATACTTTCTTTTGATCCATGCGTCATCAACGTGGGTAGCACCATGATTTCTAAATGCGGTGGCTATTTACTTGAGTCTTCTATACACATCCTTGTGATCCTCGCCATCCATCATATAAAAACCTTCAACTTTGTTACTCAGTGCATCATACCTATTCCTTCTCATGCTTTCATTCCCAATGAAGAGTTCGGTGAGGGTATTCCAAGCTTCCTTAGCGGTGCTGAGATGTTCTATGTGAGGCATGTCCTTGGGAACCACACCGAGCTGAATCATGTGTAAGGCCGTTGCATTGAGTTGGTTGTCCACAACTTCTCTTCTTGTCAAATTGGTGGAATCTCCAATGTGGAGGCCTTCTTCAATGATCCTCTAAAGCTCAATTGACGAACTGCACACATGAGATTTCATTAAGAATTGCCATTGATTAAATGAAGATGCAGTAAGCTTGGGTGGATCACCCCTATTGTTTATATGAGGGTGATGGATTGGTGGGTCGGGAGAATATAAGTGAGAGACCTCACTATAGTCCTCCTTACCACTTCCCTTTTTGGAGGAGGATCCATTATTTTTATCACCTACCACCTCGTCTTCCTTGGAGTTAGCATTAGCTTTGTACTTAGAGATAGGAGTGGTAGCCTCAGAAGTAGATGCAGGTGGGGCTATAGATGGAGAGAGACGAGCAATCATTTGATGCATATCTTTCGTTTTGGCCTCTATGGATTTCAGCAAGGTTGTTTCCAACGTCTTGAGATCATCCATAGTTACTTTGTCCACAACCTCACTACCATATCCCTTAGTGCCCATAATCTCTTAGGTGGTAAATCTCGAAAACAAGAGCCGAGGCTCTGATACTAATTGAAATGGATCATATGGGCACCTAGAGGGGGTGAATAGGTGCTACTTCAAATTTTAGTTCCTTTTCAATTTTAGGCTTGACACAAATGTAAATTCTCTAGATATGCAATTACGAGAATTTGCTTATATGCCAACCTAACTACTAAGCGTGTAAAAAGGAGCGAGGAAACCGTAGTGGAGCACGTGGAGACACGAGGGTTTGTTTGACCGCAGTTCCTTTCTTGTTAAGGGAAGTGCGTCTGCATTGGAGGGGTGGGCAATTCTAAGACCACCACGCCAAAATAGGCATCGCCCTATTCTCCGATGGATCTCGCCACTAAAGGCCTGATCCACCTTTCCACTATTGGTACCCTTCAAGGCAGGAAACGGTGCCTTTACAATGCTAGCGGGGCGCACATCCACAACTGAATTGGAGGCTCCCGTGATGACAACAAGCTGCCACAAGAACAAGGATTATCAAATAATCAATACTAGGATCTAGATATTTGCAAGAAATACTAGATCGAGAATCCTCCAAGTGAATGGAGGGGTAGTTGAGCGCTTGATTGGTGTTGATGAAGATCGAGGCCTCCTCCTTCAATTCCCCAAATACCTAAGACTTTGGATGGGTGAGGATGGAGATCTCGCTTGGAACTTGAAGAATAAGTCTGAGATTTTTCAAATGAATCAAGAGTTCTGACAGGAGGATCAATTGGGGTATTTATACCCCTTCCAAAACTCAGCCGTTGGAGACTTTGGGGGCCGGATTATACGACCCGAGTGGGGGCTGGATTATCCGGCTGGGGCAAAGCTCCACCCCAAAGTCAGATTTTCTAGGGGACATCCACCCCCATGCTACATGACTCGCCTTGGCTGCCTTTGAAAAATTCCTAGGGAGGCGGATTATCCGCCCCCCTAGAGGGGCGGATTATCTGGCCCAGGCAAAAACTCCGGCCCTGGCCAGACAATCTGAAGGATAGTCCGCCCTATACTACATGACGTGCCTTGCGCACCTTCGTCAATTGGGCTAGGCTAGATTATCCGGCCCTTGGCAGGGGCAGATAATCCGCCCCTCCAACAACTGTTTTGGCTGCTTTTCATATGAACGATTATCTGCAGCACTTAACACACATTAAATATTCCTTGGTATTGTTATCTAACACACCAAACTCTAGGGATTAAGAAATGTTCTTTCAGTCGAGTTCCTTGTTTTCTGAGCTTGGTCCTTGTAGTGTAGTTGACTGATGATCAAACCTAAGGGAGAGGTTGTTTTACGGACCATCAAGGTGCCCTAGATCCTTTGTGCCTTGATTGTTTTCGTTGGCCATCACCATCTATGGTGTGGCTTTTGTGTATGATTCGTCGAGTAACGCAATTATCACAATAGGTACAAATTTCTTGACCAACGGTTCTGATGAGATCGGAGCTGAGAGGTGTAATTCTTTTTGATCCTCTACTTGGAAGTGGAAACTTCCGATGATGAAATCGGATCCACTATTGAAATCAGTGGGTACCAAAATAGGGGTGGGTGGGCGTGGTATCACTTTTGGTGGATTGCTGCTTGGTGAAAAGAGGTCTGCCAAATCCATGACTCCAGCGTTCAGATTTCTCACAGACGACACCAATTGAAGAGGGGTAACCTCAGCAATGCCCATGATGATGGACTTAGGGTTTTGCGGAAAAGAGAATGTTGAGGATTTCGTCGGATATCAGGCAAACAAGGGAGTCGAAGTCGCCTGAATACTTGATGAATAACACTATTATAGATCGCTTGGGTTTTTTTCGATGTGTCCCTCATACGCTTCTCTCGTCCTATATATAATAGGCCGGGTCTCAAAGCCGTATATAGATAGGTTACATACGTATGATTACAACTCCAACACAATGTCATTTCATAGTTCCTTTCCAAATACAACTTTAAGCTTTCATCGGATGCCTTTTTGGGCCATCATCTTGAATCTTTATGGGTCGTGGGCCTTTATGCAGTTAGGGTAACAAATCATAAGCACCCGAGTAATCATACCCATGTCATTGGTCATCTACGTCTACAGTTAAGTCGAGGTTGTCAAGAGGCGCCTGATCACCATGAAGCTTTCATGAGGATCGTGGAACAGCGGTTACTTCTGTCTACATGAAAACTAGTTCTGATTTGTCATTGTGTGGTCGATGAACTAGACCTTTTCTGTGCGCTATCGTGAACTGTCATTGGTCAATGTTTGTGTTTGTGTTTATGTGGTATCCTCACCTCTCTCCAAAAGAGGTGCCCTATCAGCAACCCTGCAGGCAACCAAACACATGGTTTGTGTGTGTTCATAGATGCACGCATGCAACCAAACAGCCACATTTCTGTTTTTCGTGGATGCAAAAAAGGCATGTAGGCTACCAAACAGGCTACCATTCATGGCTCGAGGCCTATATGAGGCTGGCAGTGCCAGCCATAGCACCGCCGGTGACATGGGTATACCCTGCTGGTACTTGAGTTTGGTATATATGGTCCAGATATGGTGGAAGCCCACGGCGTTGCCACGGCTCAATGAATATTTTGGGTGGCGTACAAACTCTCAATAACTTGCGAGACAAGAAGAAGTCTAAAGATAGAAAGTTTGAAGGGCAAACCCTAATCTGTAACCGACTCGACCTACTACCTGAGACCTGGCCTATCTATATAAAGGCCAGGAGGGGGCAGCGAGGAGGACACACGCAACCCTAGTTTCCACAACCCTCGCCAGATTGCATCTGCGCACCATTGTAATCTTCGATTCCTTCGTTAATTCCAAGAGCAGTCAAGCAGGAGTAGGGACCTCTACGAGGCCTGAACCTGAGTAAACCTTGCGTCCATGTGTGCTTGTTTTCTAGCCGATTGATGCCTCCAGCGCTCCCTCCTTCTCCAAAACCCAAGTCCATAACAATGGGCATTGATGAGTTAAACCCTTGTCAATTGGCGCCATCTGTGGGAATTGGGAGTGCTGATGTTGCGGCTTCTTTGGCCCCATCAACTGCGATCTACAACTCCGCAACAACGGAGATTCGCCAGCCATTCGGCGCGTTCGATTTCACCATCCACACGCCGGTCACTTGTCCAGCTTTCGAGTCCGTGGGCGATGGAATTAGCCTGGCGATCGGGAGCTTTGGCTTAGAAGTTGGTCAGATGCGCACGCTTCGCATGCCTGACCAGCCGACAACACCATCGATTGCTCCAGCATCGTGGTTCCCTCCACCGATCGGCACCCTCTGTGAACTCAATGCTTCGACAACAGTCGAGAATACAGACAGCGACAGCAGTCGCGAATCCGATCTAGGTGATCTAGCAACTGAAGATGGAGCCTATGGCTCCGCATCTGAAAGTTGTGGGAGCAACAGCTTCCCCAACCACTTCATGTGCGCTGTCATCAACAATGGCGACTCCTCCGCCAATCGCGACAACACGGGCAACGGTGGCAATGGAACCGACCCACCAAACGGTGACATGCCTAATGGCGGACCACCCAACGGCGGCCCCACTAACGGCGCCCCCGTCAACAACGGAGGGGCAGTCGAACCCCCCACCATGGTGAACGAGCACACTGGTGAGCGTGTCATGATCAAGCTCAACGATCTCGAATGGGCTCGCTGTCGAGACGCCCTGCGAGGCAATCCTCTGCCCCCAGGCACACCGCAAGAACTGCTGATGGGCTATCATTGGATGCTGAAGGAGGAGTACAGACGCCAGCTACAAATAATCGCGCAACTCAAAGCGCGTAAAAAGGCGGCAGACGAGTCGAGCCTTCGAAGGGTCGGGCTCTCCTCCCACGGAGGATCCTCCTCCAAAGGGAACGAATACGTGGCCAACAAGAGACGATCTCGAATGGCCCACCTCACCGAGTAGGAGCGCATAGAAGCTGCGAAAGTCCTCGGCGTCGGCTCTATGGCAGTCGACACTCGGGGTAACGTGGTCCCGAAGACGCCGCAAGCAGCGGTGACAGCGACCACCATGTACCTACTCAACAACCAGCCGCCAGCTGGGGATCCCCGAGTAGCCATGCACTGATCTACGATCGTAGGCTTGGGGCTAATCGAGGCCGCTCTTGACAAAGAGCCGACACCGGAGCCGAAGAAAAACAAGGCTCTGGCAAAACGCTATTCCTCACCCTCATCCAGCAACGACAGTCACGACCTGTCGCGACGTCGCTGCTCACGGCGACACGACCACGACTACGATGCACATGATGACATCACGTAGCGCAAGATCGACGAGTCAAGGGCGCGACGTGCCCGATCGATTGACTCGGAGGATGAAGACGTGGAGCTCTGTGGCACTAGATGCTTCAGCAGGGCTATCAGACAAAAGCGAATGCCCAAGGGGTTCAAGCTCCCATCAGAGAACCCAAAGTTTGACGGTCTGCAGGACACAAAAATCTGGTTAGAAGACCACATCTCCTCCGTTAGGCTCCATGGTGGGAGTCGAAGCACAGCCATGCAATGCCTACAACTATAGCTGCAGGGCGCCGCCCGAGCTTGGCTCAATAACCTCCCGCGCGGATCCATTCACAGCTGGGACGAGCCGGTCTACATCTTTGTGCGCAACTTCAAGGGCACCTACAGAAGGCCCGCATCAATTGAAGAGCTGAGATGCTGCCAGCAAAGATCAGGCGAATCATTACGCTCGTACATCTAGAGGTCGTCCATCATCAAGAACTCCGTGGAAAATATCTCGGAGGACCGGGCGATTGACGCAGTATGGCAGCATTCATCGCATAGAGCTCAGGGAGGAGCTGGGCCGCTCAAAGCCCAAAACCATCGACCACCTGATAGAAATCACGAATCGGAGGGCAGATGGAGAAGATTCAGTGAAAAATCGCGTTCACTCCAACGATGAAGCAGAACTTGAGCGCAGACGCAATCGCCGAAGCAAACGTCGAATGCACATCTACGATGACCACGACGATATCAACATGGTCGCAGCCGGCTACACCGACAAGCGCGACGACGGCCGCAACAGTAGCTATCACAGCGGCGGATATCGTGACTCCAGGAAAACCACGCAAGTATGGCAATGTCGCACTCGCGACGAGGCACCCGCAACATCCGTTGAGGACAAGCTATCCGGGCCGTGCACCGTGCACTTCTACATCGACAAGCATGACGGAAAAAAGAAATCCAGCCACCTCAAGGACTGCCGTGAGTTCCTCAAACTTCATGAGGGCCTGGCTCGGATGAATCGCGACGCAGTCAATAGGGGCTATGGAGCCACCCCAGGAGCTATGGCTCATGGAGCTCCTCCACCACCACCTAGACCACCGCCAGCTGCAGCTGCACCTAACTAGTATCACGGAGGCGAGCCGTACCCACGGGCCATGGGCACCATGATGATCCAAAAAGGCCACCCCTCCAACCGGGTGCAAAAGTCCATCACTCACCAAGTCAATTTGGCGACAAACTCACCACCATCCACCATTGAGTACCTCAGTGGAAGTGACTCCTGCATCACCTTCGACAAGCGCGACCACCCACGCCAAGTACCTCGTCCAGGCCATTGTCCCCTCGTACTCGAGGCACAAATTGGAGGCTTCGACATGAGTCGCGTCTTCATGGACGGTGGAAGCGGCATTAACCTCATGTTCGCAAGTACCTTGCGAGCAATGAGGATCCCTCTGACCTGCCTAGAGGTCTCGGACACGACATTCCACGGCATCATCCCAGGAAAGGGCATATATCCCCTTGGAAAAATCAACCTCGGCGTCATCTTCGGCACGCCGCAAAACTTTCAACATGAACGCATCGACTGACCCTCACAGTACCACTGCATCCTCGGACGTGTCGCGTTCGCCAGGTTCATGGCAGTGCCGCACTACGCCTACCTGCAGATGAAAATGCCAGGCTCCAATGGCGTCATCACAATCAACGGGAGCTTCGAGAGGTCCGACAGTTGCGACAGGGAATTCATTCTCAGTTCTTCGGCATGCAGGAAGAACTCGCAAGATTGAAGGAGTCGACATACAACAGTCTGCCTCCCCTGAGCCGGCCAAGTTCACTCGACCTGTCCTTCGACTCGTCGGTGCACACAAAGAAAGTTCAGGTCCACCCATCGGACCCGGCCAAGACGGCCCTCATCGCCAACAACTTGAGTCCCACATAGGAACTCGCGCTTGTTGAATTCCTCCATGAGCACTGAGAAATCTTCGCCTGGTGTCCAGCAGACATGCCAGGAGTTTCCAGGGAATTCGCCGAGCACGCACTCAATGTCAACCCAGACGTAAAGCCAGTCAAACAAACAATTTGGCGACTTTCTGAGCCAAGGGCAAAAGCGGTCAGAATGGATATCAACAGACTCCTCGACGCCAAATTCATACGCGAGATCAAGAAAAGCACTTGGCTCGCCAACACGGTGCTAGTACCAAAAAAGGACATAGATATCCTACGGATGTGCATGGATTTTACCTCTCTGAATAAGCACTGCCCAAAGGATCACTTCCCGTTGTCGCGAATCGACCAGATCATCGACACCACCGCGGGATGTGAGCGCCTCTGCTTCCTCGACGCCTACTCAGGCTACAATTAGATTCGAATGAAGGAGGAGGATCAAGAGAAAACGGCGTTTACAATGCCTTTTGGTGTGTTCTGCTATAACACAATGCCCTTCGGGCTAAAAAACGCAGGAGCAACCTATCAGCGGTGCATGCAGGCCTGCCTCAAGAACCAACTTGGTCGCAACATCAAAGTCTATGTTGAAGACATTGTAATCAAGACCAAAGAGGAAGCTTCACTAATCGACGATTTACGCGAAACCTTCGCCAACCTCGACCACTACCAGATCAAGCTCAACCTGGACAAATGCGCCTTCGGCGTACCATCGGGGCAACTACTCGGGTATCTCATCTCCGCAAGGGGGATCGAGGCGAACCCGAAGAAAATAAAAGCTATATTAACCATGGAGAAGCCGAAGAACATAAGAGGTGTCCAAGAATTGGGCGAATTGCGCCACCGATTCATCAGTCGAATGGGCGAAAAGGCACTGCCCTTCTATCAACTTCTCCGCAAAGCTGACAAGTTCGAGTGGACCAATGAGGCACAGGCAGCATTCGAAGATCTCAAGCGTCTACTGTCCACCTCACTAGTAATGGTGACCCCGCGCGAAAGGGAACCACTGTTGCTGTACATCTCTGCCACCAACTAGGTGGTCAGCACGGTGCTCGTGGTGGAACGAGCCGAGGAAAACAAGGTCCATGGGATACAACGCTCAGTCTACTACCTTAGCGAGGTACTCACGCCAACAAAGCAGCGGTACCCGCACTATCAGAAGCTGGCGTACGACGTCTTTGTGACAGCCAGGTGACTGCGCCACTACTTCCAGGAACACCCAATCGTGGTGGTCAACGACGCCCCGCTTGGACATATCCTCAACAATCCCGACACCACCGAACGAGTCGCGCTTTGGGGAATCGACCTGTCTCCACGAGACATTACATATGAAAAGCACGACACAATCAAGTCACAAGTTCTCCCTGACTTCCTCGTGCACTGGATGGAGAATCAGCTCCCTAAAAAACCAGATATGTCCTACCTCTGGACAATGCACTTCGACGGATCCAAGCGAAAGGGAGGGCGCGGTGTCATATCGACATCGCCTGTGGAGACAAGCTAAAATATTTTCTGCAAATGCAGTTCACCGCCTCAACAAGCTGAATACGAGGCCTTACACGGGATGAGGATGGCAAAGCTCGCGCGCCAAGAGGCTCATAATATACGGCGACTCCAAGCTGGTCGTCAACCAGACAATGCACGAGTGCGACGCACTGAACGACAATATGATCGCCTACCGCGACCTCTACGACACACTCAAAGGGGACTTCGACGGTTGCGAGCTGCGGTACATAGGCCACGAAAGCAATGAAGAGGCAGCCGCACTCGCCAACATGGGCTCTACCTGTGCCCCCTGATACATTGCAAATGTATCTATAATTTTTGATGCTCCATGCTTGGTTTTATCCACTTTCTTGTGTTTTGTTCCAACTTTGGAGTACTTTTCATATAATTTCTTGGACTAACCTATTAACAAGAGCCACAAAGGCTGCACTTTACGCTATTTTTGGTTCCGGAAAGTCGGAAAATGAATATTATCGAATTGACGGGACAAAAGCCAAAGTGCCTATTTTTCGGAAGGATCAAGTGCGAATCACGAGATGAGAGAAGGGCAGAGGCGGCCACACCACTGGCCAAGATGGCTGGCTCGCGCCAGGGGGTGGTGTGGCCAGCCCAGGCACCCCTTCGGCCTTTCCTCCCGCCTATATATTGTCCTCGGGCCAAAAACCCTAAGTACCCGATCAAAAATCCACGAAAGAGTCTGTAGCCACCATCATCTCCATCCCTAGATCGGGAGGGATCTGAAGCTCTTCCCGGCACCCTACCAAAGAGGGGAATTCACCCTAGAGGCCTTCTTCATCACCATGCAAGCCTCCGGTGTGATGCGTGAGTAGTTCATCCTTGGACGACGGATCCATGTAGTAGCTAGATGGCTGGTTCTCCTCCTTTGTGCTTTCATGTTTAGATCTTGTGAGCTCTGTTCATGATCAAGATCATCTATTTGTAATTCCTACATGTTGTGTTTGCGGGGATCCGATGGATATTGAGATACTATTTCAGATTGATTATTGATTCTATCATGTCTTTGTTATTTGTGATCTTGCATGCTTTCCTTGTTAGTAGCTATCTTGGCCAAGTAGATGCTAGAAACTCCAAGATTTAGTATTTATGCTCGATAGTGGGTTCATGCCTCGTAACTGGGAAGTGACAAATCTCTAAGGTACTAGATGTCTGTTGCTACTAGGGAGAAAACAACAATCCTTTGTTCATAGAACAATCATATTGTTTACTTTACACGCAGTTCAGAAGCAATAATATATTGCTTGCACTTATCTTGGAGGGGTTCGATGATAACCTGAAGGTGGATTATTAGTCATAGATGCAGTTGGATGGCGGTCTATGTATTATGTTGTAATGCCCAATCAAGTCTCAAAGGAGTCAAGATGATTAGTATATGCATGTATTGCTTTCTCGGTGTTTGTCAATTGCCTCACTGTAATTTGTTCACCCAACATGTTATCTATCTAAGGAGAGCCACCTCTAGTGAACTATGGATCCCGGTCCTTTCTCTTTACATACAATCTACAATCTTTTACTGCTTTGTGTTTACTTTCTGCAAACTTTTACTTCTTTCCATTCGATACGTTTAATCCTTTGTTTTCCGCAAAACACGATGAGATTGACAACCTCATCGCAAGTTGGGGACAAAGTTCCGTGGTTGAGTTGTGCAGGTCTCCACGTTGCTACTAGCACCGGTAGTGCGCCCTGCCAAAGCTCAGCTAGTAACACCTTTGGGGTGTTTCCTTGATCCTACTGGTTCGATTAAACCTTGGTTTCATAACTGAGGGAAACTTGCTGTTGTGCTCATCATACCTTCCTCTTGGGGTTCCCAACGAGCTCTATATAAACACCGCCATCAAGCATTTTCTGGGCGTCGTGCATTGAGCCATCACCCCCATACCACCTGGGGTATTTCTCGAGCGCAACTGCGAACGCTCCATCAAGCCAAAGGCCGCAGAGAAGAAAACAAGCGCAACAACAGACTCGGGGGCTACGCCACCCAATGAGCCAATGGCAATCGACAACCTAGAGCTCGACACAGGACTCGAAGGACCAATGGCGATCATGATGATCGAACCCTCTTGGACTCAACCCTACATCACATACCTTCTCAGTAAGAGGCTGCCGGACGACCCGACAGACGCGCGACAAATCGCACGATGATCCGAAGCATTCGCCATCATCAACGGTGAACTATACACACATCATCACAGGAGTACTCCAACGATGTGTCTCAAACACTGATGGAAGAGCCGTTCTCCTCGACATCCATGAGGGGACTTGCAAACAACACGCTGGCAGTCGCGCCCTTGTCGCCAAAGCTCTGTGAGTTCAATTCTACTGGCCTACGGCCATGCGTGACGCCAAGGACATCGTCCAAAAATGCAACGCCTGCCAGCGATTCGCGGACAAACCACATGCACCTGGCGCAGAGCTCCGGCCAATTCCATTGGCCTGGCCCTTCGTGTAATGGGGACTCGACATGGTCGGCAAGCTCCCAAAGTCCTCACGAGGAGGTTACGTCTACCTCCTTGTAGCAGTCAACAAATTCACCAAGTGGATAGAGGCCGTGTCGGTAACCAACCAATCTAGAGCTAGTGCAGTCAAGTTCTTCGAGTCCATAGTCTATCGCTTCGGAGTGCCACATAGCATCATCACGGACAATGGAACAAATTTCACCTCTAAGGAGTTCCAGGGCTTCTGCGAGGACCTGTGAATCAATGTAAGCTATGCTTCTGTAGCTCATCCACAGACCAATGATCAAGTCGAAAAAGCCAACGGGCTCGTCTGCGGCGGAATAAAGAAGCGACTCCTCAGGCCACTCGAACAAGCTGCAGGATGCTGGCCAGACGAGCTGTAATCCGTACTCTGGAGCCTACGCACAACCCCAAACAGTGCCATGGGATACACCCCGTTCTTCATGGTTCACGGTGCCGAAGCGGTGCTACCCGTAGAGGTACGGTACAAGGCACCGCGAGTGGTCGCTTACAGCGAGCAGGAGTCAACAATTGCACTCGAAGACTCCGTCGACCTCCTTGATGAGGCACGTGAAATTGCCGTAGAAAGATCAACAATCTACCAGCAGAACCTGCGCAACTACCACAGCAGAAGGCTACACCCCAGGTCCTTCGTCGAAGGAGACCTGGTCCTGCGACTGAAACAACAAGGGCATCTCAAACTCGAGTCCCCCTGGGAGGGACCGTATGTGATTACAGAAGTAATCTTAGGTGGAGCCTATCGCCTTAAAGATTTTGAGACAGGAGTCGCGTACTCCAACCCCTGGAACGCCGCACAGCTGCGATGCTTCTACCCTTAGTCATCTTTTCTTTCTTACATCGCAAATAAGGCTATTCAGACAAGGCTACTTAGCCACACATCGTACCTCGTACTATCCTACGAATAAATAAAGCTAAGTGCCCCTTGTCCGATGATACAGAAGAATCCCCATATCAAAATGACAAGGCAAGCAGACAACGAGCATCTTAGCAATCTTCTTATTTACCATGGGAATATGGTGCTTTTTTCTCTCTTTCCTCTGTTCATACTCTCTTTTTTTTCTTTTTTCTCTTTTTTTTCAATATAGGACTCTTTTTTTATAAGAAGAATGCTTCATAGACAGCTCATTATGGTTACGCTGCAGGTTTCCACCATGTCAGCATGGATTAGACCAAAGGGCCCAGTGCTTTCTCTAACACATATACATAACTCCATGGACTTACAAGCCCCCCTTTCATTTCACACCGATGACATCCATAGACAAAAGAGCATGATATCAACTAGGTACAAAGTACCCGTGCAATGTTGAAAGCGTTCCCCATGACATCATGGTTCTGCTAATCCCCAACAAATAAGTGCAAGCATATACAACATAGACGACATAATGGTTCAAGTTTATTAAGGGCAAGAAAAGTAAAGTGTGCCATCAAGTTCGTGAGAGCTTTAATCACTAGTTTTCTCATAACAAGTTTAATTTGGAAGGTAAAAAAACATGAATATTCTTGGAATAGCATAGCTAGTAGGTAGGTATGGTGGACTATTTGGAATAACTTGGTTTAGGGAGTTGGATGCATGAGTGGAACTCATACTTGGTTGCGGAGGCTAGCAAAAGACTGGGAGCGACAAACTAAGAGAGCAATAATGGCCATAATCATGCAGAGCGACAAAACATCATTGATCAAAGCATAAAGTGATACTACAAGTTGAAAACTAAAGGATCATAAAGGCTATGGTGACTTTCGATAGTCATAACATGGTGTGAGCATGCGCCAAGTCAACCCAAATAAAGCATCAAAGGAGAATACCACTATACTATGCTTTAATATGCTAAAACAACGCATGATTCATCCAAGGCACATTAAGCAATCTCAATTGTTTATAACAAGACATGCTACAACAAAGAATACTAAGCATAAAGCCAAAACAATATCAAGCATGGCATGACAAAGCATAGGCCATAGTCAAAAACAAGCTCTCTTTAACACTTAAGCATGAACTTTCCTACTCTTTTCCAAACCAAACCAAACTATTTGAAAACCAATGCATGAAAGAGGGGGTCCAACCAATTTATTCAGAAAACTAAGCAAACTGAAAAACCAAAACGAAAATGAAAATAAAAAAGAAGACGCTCCAAGAACAACACAACTGTGCAAGAAATAATAAAAATGAAGCGTTTGGAAGAAACCTGGGATTTTTTATTGATGAAGAAGGGGATGCCTTGGGCATCCCCAAGCTTTGACGCTTGTACTTCTTGGATATTTCTTGGGGTAACACGCGTGGCATCCCCAAGCTTGAGCTTTAGTCCATCCTTCATCTCATTACTCATTCCTTTCATACACCTGAAATTTTTCCTTCATACAAAACTTCACACAATCTTTATTAGCAACATTAGTGCACTCAAGATAATAGGTCTTTAGGTTCAGTTCCAACACCAAAAAAACTTCCATTAAAACACTAGCTACTGTAGCACTTCCCTCAAAAAGCTCAATTCCCAAAAAGAACTCAAAAAGAAGCAAATGCAGAAGATGGCAGAAATCTGTCAAAACAGACCAGCAGGTAAAGACGAATTTTTTCGAAGACCTTGTGTTGCTCAAATCAAAAAGTTTTGAACTAACGAAAGTTAGATAACAACCTGGTACAGAAGCACAAATATTCACGCCTCAAATGGATGTTCAGAGATTTTACACAAATTTTTACGGTGAAGCACAGAAATCTGTTTCGGGACAACAACTTTCCCAATCATTACTTCTCTCTCATTAGAGGTTACTCTTGGCACAAAAATCAAATAAAAAGGATAAGGAGAGGTTATTACTGAAGTAATAACTTCCAAGACTCATCTAAAACTTTTGGGTTATCTCCCAATAAGTACTTTTCTTTAACGCCTTTAAGTTAGGCTTGATAGTTTGAGAAGATGCTCACATAAGAAATATGAATTGAAGTAAAAGAGAGCATCAAGGAGCAAATTAAAAACACATTTAAGTCTAACCCACTTCCTATGCATAGGAATCTTGTAAAGAAACAAGTCATGAAAGCACAAAGCAACAAGCATAGGAAAGCAAAACAAGTGCAACTTCAAAACTTTCAACATAAAGAGGGGAAACTTAATATTATCGAGACACATAAAACCATGTTTCCCTCTCTCATAATAACTTTCAGTAGCATTATGAATAAAATTAACAATATAACTATCACATAATACATTCTTATCATGATCCACATGCATAAAATAATTATTACTCTCCCTATAAGCATAGTCATTCTTATTAATTGTAGTGGGAGGAAATTCAACAAATTAGCTATCATTATTATTCTCATCACCATAATCATCAAATATAGGAGGCATATTATAATCATAATTAATTTTCTCCTCAATAATAGGTGGACTGAAAATATCATATTCATCATTGTAATCATCATATATTGGAGGTTTGGTATCATCATAAGCAATAGAATAGCTATCTTCCAAAGCTAGGGAACTAAAAAGATCATTTTCATAAAAACTAGCTTCCCCAAGCTTAGACTTTTCCATAGCATTAGCAATAATGGTGTCCAAATAATTCATACTAACAACATTGCTATTAGCTTGCAAAGAAAGTTCCATGGGTTTTTTAATCTTCTTTTCAGATAATTCATGTTCTACATTAGGAAAAATACTAAAAAGCTCTCTAATTTTGTTGTTGTTTTCCATTAAGCCTAACTAGTGAAAACAAGAAACAAAAAGACAAAAATGCAGAATCTAAAGGAAATAACTTCGAGCACTCACACCGGAGGATGTGAGTACCTTTATACCTCCCGGCAATGGCGCGGAAAATAGCTTGATGTCTACGCACTTCTATTCTTGTAGACAGTTTTGTTGGGCCTCCAAGTCGGTGGGGTTTGTAGAGAAGCAACAGTTTTTTCTTAGTGGATCACCCAAGGTTTATCGAACTCAGGGAGGAAGTGGTCAAAGGTATCCCCTCTCTAGCGACCCTGCAATCAAGATACAAGCAGTCTCTTGTGTCCCCAACACACCTAATACACTTGTCAGGTGTATAGGTGCACTAGTTCGGTGAAGAGATAGTGAAATACAAGTGGTATACATAATTATAAGTGGTAATGGTGATAGAAAATAGCTTGATGGCGTGTGGTTGACGTGGGAAAATACTAAAGGAAAACTGAAATAAAGATAGCAGCAAGCAAACATGTAGCATGTCTAGTTGCAAACGGTGTTTCAATGTTTAGAAACAAGGCCTAGGGATCTTACTTTCACTAGTGAACACTCTCATATAAATATATTCTTCTTTATGATACTACGCTGAACTACTCTCCGGTTGGATACCCTAATACATGGTAGGGCTATAACAACACACCTCAAAGTTCATCTTTCCCATCTAGATATCCCCACACTGTCACCTTGAGTACTAGATGGTTCAAACAAACACCACAATTTCATAAAGACATATAACTCCAAATATAACTCATAACAAGTATTTGTAATCTCTAGCCTAAGTGCCACCATGGTGTGCCTTTGTCACTCCACACACATGGGAGGCGAGATCTATTAAAGCACTTGAGTAGCAAAGTAGATCTACTTGATTACAAAGCTCATGATCACAATATGATCATGCATAGAGAGAGAGAGAGATGAACACATAGCTACCAGTAGAACCCTTAGCCTCGAGAGAGAACTACTCCCTCCTCATCATGGGAATCAGCAATGGTGATGGAGATGGCGGTGGAGATCGATGGAGATGGCTCCGAGGGCACTTTCCCGACCTGGCAGGGTTACAGAACAGAGACTTTCTGTCCCCCGAATCTCCCCTTTGGTGGCGGCGGTGCTAAGGAACTTTTCGTGGCTGGAGGTGTGATGATTTAGGGTTTCTGTATCGGGAGGAATATATAGGCGAAGGGGTGAGGTCGGTGGGCGGCCAGGGGCCCACACCATGCCCTCGCGCAACCAAGGGGGACCCGCGCCTAGGGGTGGTGTGGCCACCCTGTGGCCCCTCTCCAACTCTCCTTCTGGCTCCGTGAGTCTTCCGGGAAAATAACAACTTTAGCTTTTGTCCGGTCCAATTCCGAGAATATTCATTTTCTGACTTTCCTGGAACCAAAAACAGCAGAAAAGCAGGGCAAAGACGGTGGCATCTTGTTAATAGGTTAGTCCAAGAAATCATATGAAAAGTACTCCAAAGTTGGAACAAAACACAAGAAAGTAGATAAAACCAAGCATGGAACATCAAAAATTATAGATACATTTGCAATGTATCACACATACGTGATCCTCCACTGACTTCGAAGTCGATTGCCACGCAGTCGTCCGGACAACCATCTGATGCTCCACATCAAGTGGAGAACTTGATGAATTGTGCCTGGAGTGGGCCACTGATACGTTGCTAACGTATCTATAATTTTTGATGTTCCATGCTTGGTTTTATCTACTTTCTTATGTTTTGTCCACACTTTGGAGTACTTTTCATATGATTTCTTGGACTAACTATTAACAAGAGCCAGAAAGTCGAAAATCAATATTCTCGAATTGACGGACAAAGCCAAATTTGATATTTTACCGAAGACTCACGGAGTAAGGGGCACGGCAGGGTGGCCACACCACCCCTAGGCGGTCCCTCTGCCGCCAGGGCATGGTGGCCCTGGCCACCGACCTTGCCCTTCGCCATATATTCCCCCGATATAAACCCTAAATAATCAAGCCTCCACCACAAAGTTCCAAAGGTCACCGAAGGAGATTCGAGATAGAAAGTCTGCTTTCAAGACCGCCAGGAAGTGCCTCAAGCCATCTCCATCAATCTCCATCACCATTGCTGATTCCCATGATGAGGAGGGAGTAAATCTCTCGAGGCTAAGGGTTCCCCGAGCTATGTGTTCATCTCTCTATGCATGATCATATTGTGATCATGAGCTTTGTAATCAAGTAGATCTACTTTGCTACTCAAGTGCTTTAATAGATCTCTCGCCTCCCATGTGTGTGAAAGTGACAACAGGCACACACCACATGCACTTAGGCTAGAGATTATAAATACTTGTTATAAGTTATATTTGAGTTGGATGTTTCTATGAAATTGTGGTGTTTGTTTGAACCATCTAGTGCTCAAGGTGACAGGGGTTATCTAGATGGGAAAGGCTTACTTGAGGTGTGTCACCTACCATGGATTAGAGTGTCCAACCGGAGAGTAGTTAAGAGTAGTATCATAAAGAGAAGATATTTATATGAGAGTGTTCACTAGTGAAAGTATGATCCCTAGGCCTTGTTTCTAAGCATTGGTACACCATTTGCTATTACATCTATTACATGTTTGCTTGCTTCCTTCTTTATTTTAGTTTGCCTTTAGTCTTTCCCACATCAACCACACGCCAGCAAGCTATTTTCTATCACCGTTACCACTTATAATTATCTATAAAACTTGTATTTCACTATCTCTTCGCCTAACTAGTGCACCTATACACCTGACAAGTGTATTGGGTGTGTTGGGGACACAAGAGACTTCTTGTATCTTGATTGCAGGGTTGCTTGAGAGGGAATACCTTTGACCACTTCCTCCCTGAGTTCGATAAACCTTGGGTGATCCACTTAAGGGAAAACTTGCTGCTGTTGTACAAACCTCTGCACTTGGAGGCCCAACATTGTCTACAAGAATAGAAGTGTGCGTAGACATCAAGCTATTTTCTGGCGCCGTTGCCGGGGAGGTAAGGTAAAAGGTACTCACATCCTTCGGTGTGAGTGCTCGAAGTTATTTCCTTTAGATTCTACAATTTTGTCTCTTTGTTTCTTGTTTTCACTAGTTAGGCTTAATGGAAAACAACAAAAAAATTAGAGAGCTTTATAGTATTTATCTTGAGTTAGGACATGAAGTGTTTGAAGAGAAAATTAAAAAACCTATGGAACTTTATCTGCATGCTAATAGCAATGTTGTTTGTATGAATTCTTTGGACACCATTATTGCTAATGCTATGGAAAAGTCTAAGCTTGGGGAAGCTAGTTTTTATGAAAATGATCTTTTTAATTCCCCAACTTTGGAAGATAGCTATTCTATTGCTTATGATGATACCTGATGGCTCTGTGTATGGTGCACAGAGAAGTGCTGGTGCGTGGTTGATGTAGAGCTTGTTGGGAACCCCAAGAGGAAGGTATGATGAGCACAACACCAAGTTTCCCTCAGTTATGAAACCAAGGTTTAATCGAACCAGTAGGAGCAAGGAAACACCCCAAAGGTGTTACTAGCTGAGCTTTGGCAGGGTGCACTACCGGTGCTAGTAGCAACATGGAGACCTTTTTACCACATAGGCCACAGTCAAAAACGAGCTCTTTTTACCACATCAGCATGAACTTTCCTACTCTTTTCCAAACCAAACCAAACTATTTGCAAACCAATGTATGAAAGAGGGGGCCCAACCATTTTATTCAGAAAACTAAGCAAACCAAGCAAATGAAAAACCAAAAAAAAATGAAAAAGAAGACACTCCAAGAAAAACACTATTGTGCATGAAACAATAAAAATGAAGCGTTTGGAAGGAACCTGGGATTTTTATTGATGAAGAAGGGGATGCCTTGGGCATCCCCAAGCTTTGACGCTTGTACTTCTTGGATATTTCTTGGGGTGACACGCGTGGCATCCCCAAGCTTGAGCTTTAGTCCATCCTTCATCTCATTACTCATTCCTTCCATACACCTGAAAATTTTCCTTCATACAAAACTTCACACAATCTTTATTAGCAACATTAGTGCACTCAAGATAAATAAGTCTTAAGGTTCAGTTCCAACACCAAATAAACTTCCATTAGAACACTAGGTATTGAAGCACTTCCCTCAAAAAGCTCAATTCCCCAAAAGAACTTAAAAAGGAACCAACAAGAAGCAAATGCAGAAAATGGCAGAAATCTATCAAAACAGACCAGCAGGTAAAGACGAATTGTTTCTAAGACCTTATGTTGCTCAAATCAAAAAGTGTTGAACTAACAAAAGTTAGATAACAACCTGGGGAAGAAGAACAAAAATGCACGCCTCAAAAAGACGTTCAGAGATTTTACACGAATTTTTACAGTAAAGTACAGAAATCTGTTTCGGGACAGCAACTTTCCCAATCATCACTTTTCTCTCATTAGAGGTTACTCTTGGCACAAAAAGCAAATAAAAAGGATAAGGAGAGGTTATTACTGAAGTAATAACTTCCAATACTCATCTAAAACTTTTGGGTTATCTCCCAATAAGTACTTTTCTTTAATGCCTTTAAGTTAGGCATAAGAAGCAAGAAAAAGAATCAAGTGTTCTCAAATGAAGAAGCATTAAGACCAAATTTCTTGCCCTTGCCTCTCTTACTTTTATTCTTAACCTTGGGGAAAATATGATTGTTTGGTGGAGAAGAAAGGTGCATGGTCCCTTTCCCACATCTATTATTGCTCCAAGGAGTTCTAATAGGGACCTTCCAAGTGTAATTTGTCCTTTTCCTGCACATTCAATAACAAGATAATCAGTAGAAATAATTTTCCCAAGGATCTTTGTAAACACTCCTTCAGCTATTCCAAGAGGTAATATAGTAGCATTATTAGCAAGAGATATTTCTTTTCCTCCTTCAGTAAGCCCCCAAGTATTCAGAGATTCATAAATATCCTTGGGCATAAGACAAAATTCAGACATGATATCACAGCGGGCTTGAAAAGTTTCAGTGTTTATCTCAATATTTACTGTAGGGAGCCACTTTGATGATTCAGAATTTATTGGAACATAATTGTGATGCTCCCTAAGCGTATTATAGCAATCTTTTAAGCTAGTAGTGCTAGTCTCAAGAGTGTTCAACCTAGCAAATATTCTTGCGAAGGAAATATCAGTTTGGCTAGGCAAGTTGTAAGTGAGGATCAATTTCTTTATAGCATTTATAGCATCATCCTCATTACATTGGAGGAAATCTGCTCCCACAATAGCATCTAAAGCATATCTATAGCAAAGAGCAATTCCAAGGTAAAAAATGCTAAGGAACAAGCTTTGAGTCATTTTAGGCTCAGTTGTTTCATGTAGATCAGAGATTCTAGACCAAGCTTCTTTAAAACTTTCCTCAATTCCTTGTTTAAAAGTGAAAATCATTTCCTCTGGTGACATACTGATTGGAGCAAGGCTAGACATGGTGGCAACTTAAGAAAGGAACTAATTTTTTTGTGTTTTCAAATAAGAAAGCAAACTAGTAAAACTAATTTTTTGTGTTTTTGAAAAAGAAACAAGCAAACAAAGCAAAAGGAAACTAAGCAAAACAAAAATAACAAAGTAAAGAGATTGGTTATGAGAGACTCCCCTTGTGAAGATGTCCTTGACTCCCCGGCAACAGCGCCAGAAAAATGCTTGATGGCTCTGTGTATGGCGCCCAGAAAAGTGCTGGTGCGTGGTTGATGTAGATCTTGTTGGGAACCCGAAGAGGAAGGTATGATGAGCACAGCAGCAAGTTTCCCTCACTTATGAAACCAAGGTTTAATCGAACCAGTAGGAGCAAGGAAACACCCCAAAGGTGTTACTAGCTGAGATTTGGCAGGGCGCACTACCGATGCTAGCAGCAACATGGAGACCTGCACAACACGACCACAAAACTTTGTCCCCAACTTGCGATGAGGTTGTCAATCTCACCATGTTTTGCGGAAAACAAAGGATTAAACGTATCGATGGAAAGAAGTAAAAGTTTGCAGAAAGTAAACACAAAACAGTAAAATATTGTAGATTGAATATAAAAGATAAGGACCGGGATCCATAGTTCACTAGAGGTGGCTCTCCTTAAGATAGATAACATGTTGGGTGAACAAATTACAGCGGGGCAATTGACAAACATCGAGAAAGCAATACATGCATATACTAATCATCTTGACTCCTTTGAGATTCGATTGGGCATTACAACATTATACATAGACTGCCATCCAACTGCATCTATAACTAATAATCCACCTTCAGGTTATCATCCAACCCCTCCGAGATTAAGTTGCAAGCAATGATTATTGCTTTATGAACTGCGTGTAAAGTAAACAATACGATTGTTCTATGAACAAATGATTGTTTTCTCCCTAGTAGCAACAGATATCTAGTACCTTAGAGATTTGTCACTTTCCCAGATTACGGAGGCATGAACCCACTATCGAGCATAAATACTAACTCTTGGAGTTGCTAGCATCTACTTGGCCAAGATAGCTACTAACAATGGAAAGCATGCAAGATCACAAATAACAAAGACATGATAGAATCAATAATCAATCTGAAATAGCATCTCAATATCCATCGGATCCCCGCAAACACAACATGCAGAATTACAAATAGATGATCTTGATCATGAACGGAGCTCACAAGATCTAAACATGAAAGCACAAAGGAGGAGAACCAGCCATCTAGCTACTACATGGATCCGTAGTCCAAGGATGAACTACTCACGCATCACACCGGAGGCTTGCATGGTGATGAAGAAGGCCTCGTGGTGAATTCCCTCTCCTAGGTGCCGGAAGAGCTTCAGATCCATCCCGATCGAGGGATGGAGATGACGGCGGCTACAGACTCTTTCGTGGATTTTTTTATCAGGCGCCTAGGGTTTACGTCCCGAGGGCATCTTATAGTCGGAAGGGGAGGCCGAGGGGGTGCCAGGGCTGGCCTCACCACCCCCTGGCGCGGGCCAGGCTGGGCCGCGCGGCCAGGTGGTGTGGTGGCCCCTGGCCCCTCTCCATCTCGTACTCTGGCATCTGATGACTTCCGGAAAAATAGGCACTTTGGCTTTTGTCCCGTCCAATTCCGAGAATATTCATTTTCTGACTTTCCTGGAACCAAATACAACAGAAAAATGTGCAGGCACTTTGTGGCTCTTGTTAATAGGTTAGTCCAAGAAATCATATGAAAAGTACTCCAAAGTTGGAACAAAACACAAGAAAGTGGATAAAACCAAGCATGGAACATCAAAAATTATAGATACATTTGCAATGTATCAATACCAAACCTCCAATATATGATGATTATAATGATGAATATGATATTTTCAGTCCACCTACTATTGAGGAGAAAATTAATTATGATTACAATATGCCTCCTATATTTGATGATTATGGTGATGAGAATAATAATGATAGCTATTTTGTTGAATTTGTTCCCACTATGATTAATAAGAATGATTATTCTTATAGGGAGAGTAATAATTGTTTTATGCATGTGGCTCATGATAAGAATGTTTTATGTGATAGTTATATTGTTAATTTTATTAATGATGCTACTAAAAGTTATTATGAGAGAGGGAAACCTGGTTTTATGTGTCTCAACAATATTAAGTTTCCCCTCTTTATGTTGAAAATTTTGAAGATACACTTGTTTTGCTTTACTATGCTTGTTGCTTTGTGCTTTCACGACTTGTTTCTTTACAAGATTCCTATGCATAGGAAGTGGGTTAGACTTAAATGTGTTTTATATTTGCTTCTTGATGCTCTCTTTTACTCTCAATTCATATTTCTTATGTGAGCATCTTCTCAAACTATCATGCCTAACTTAAAGGCGTTAAAGAAAAGTACTTATTGGGAGATAACCCAAAAGTTTTAGATGAGTCTTAGAAGTTATTACTTCTGTAATAACCGCTCCTTATCCTTTTTATTTGCTTTTTGTGCCAAGAGTAACCTCTAATGAGAGAGAAGCAATGATTGGGAAAGTTGCTGTCCCAAAACAGATTTTGCGCTTCAATGTAAAAATTCTTGTAAAATATCTGAACGTCCTTTTGAGGCGTGAAGTTTTGTGCTTCTGACCCAGGTTGTTATCTAACTTTCGTTAGTTCAACACTTTTCGATTTGAGCAACAGAAGGTCTTCGAAAAAATTCGTCTTCACCTGCTGGTCTGTTTTGACAGATTTATGCCATTATTTGCATTTGCTTCTTGTTGGTTCCTTTTTGAGTTCTTTTTGGGAATTGAGCTTTTTGAGGGAAGTGATACAGTAGCTAGTGTTTTAATGGAAGTTTTTTTGGTGTTGGAACTGAACCTAAAGACCTATTATCTTGAGTGCACTAATGTTGCTAATAAAGATTGTGTGAAGTTTTGTATGAAGGAAAAAATTTAGGTGTATGGAAGAAATGAGTAATGAGATGAAGAATGGACTAAACCTCAACCTTGGGGATGCCACGCATGTCACCCCAAGAAATATCCAAGAAGTACAAGCGTCAAAGCTTGGGGATGCCCAAGGAATCCCCTTCTTCATCAATAAAAATCTCAGTATTCTTCCAAACGCTTCATTTTTGTTGTTTCATGCACAGTTGTGTTGTTCTTGGAGCGTCTTCTTTTTTGTTTTTGTTTTGGTCTTTTGTTTGCTTAGTTTTGCTGAATAAATTGGTTAGAACCCATCTTTCATGCATTGGTTTTCAAATAGTTTGGTTTGGATTGGAAAAGAGTAGGAAAGTTCATGCTTAAGTGGTAAAGAGAGCTTGTTTTTGACTGTGGCATATGCTTTGTCATGCCATGCTCGATATTGTTTTGGCTTTATGCTTAGTATTCTTTGATGTAGCATGACTTGTTATAAACAATTGAGATTGCTTAATGTGCCTTGGATGAATCATGCGTTGTTTTAGCATATTAAAGCATAGTATTGTGGTATTCTCCTTTGATGCTTTATTTGGGTTGACTTGGCACATGCTCGCACCATGTTATGACTATTCCAAGTCACCATAAGCCTTTATGATCCTTTAGTTTTCAACTTGTAGTATCACTTTATGCTTTGATCAATAATGTTTTGTCGCTCTGCATGATTATGGCCATTATTGCTCTCTTAGTTTGTCACTCCCAGTCTTTTGCTAGCCTCCACAACCAAGTATGAGTTCCACTTATGCATCCAACTCCTTAATCCAAGTTATTCCAAAGATTCCACCATACCTACCTATTAGCTTATGCTATTCCAAGTATATTCATGTTTTTATCTACCTTCCAAATTAAACTTGTTATGAGACAACTAGTGATTAAAGCTCTCACGAACTTAATGGCACACTTTACTTTTCTTGCCCTTAATAAACTTTAACCATTGTGTCGTCTATGTTGTATATGCTTGCACTTATTTGTTGAGGATTAGCAAAACCATGCTGTCATGGGGAACGCTTTCAGCATTGCACTGGTACTTTGTACCTAGTTGATATCATGCTCTTTTGTCTATGGATGTCGTCGGTGTGAAATGAAAGGGGAGCTTGTAAGTCCATGGAGTTATGTATATGTGTTAGAGAAACACCGTCATTGGTCTAATCCATGCTGACATGGTGGAAACCTGCAGCGTAACCATAATGAGCTGTCTATGAAGCATTCTTCTTATAAAAAAAGAGTCCTATATTGAGAAAAAAGAGAAAAGAGAAAAAAGAGATACTATGAAAAGAGGAAAGAGAGAAAAAAGCACCATATTCCCATGGTAAATAAGAAGATTGCTGAGATGCTCGTTGTCTACTTGCCTTGTCATTTTGATATGGGGATTCTTTCGTATCATCGGGCAAGGGTACCTGCTATGGTTCTCTATGATACACATGTACTTACGATGACAAGAACTTACCGGTGACTAAACTTGAGTAGCATGAGGAGCGGCCCTCGTATACAAGGGACATGAGATTTCTGACTTATACTTCGTCAAGCATGTACACCATAGTTTGTTCACTTTAACCTTAATCACTTCAAGATGCTTATGATAGGGGCAATGAGAGCTGAAGTCTATTAAGTACCATAATTTTTGGAAGCTCTTTATGAGACTTGAATCCCTGATTCCTTCTATGAAGGCCTTTCTTCCACTTTTATATTGAGTCTCCACCTTCTATCTTTATGCACCTACTTTGAGAGCATAGTGGCCATTCTTAGTTCTATGTGCATTGTCCCAAGACTTGTTGATTGATGCATACCTTGATATTGCTTGCTTTAAACTATTTGTATCTAGTCACTCTTATGAACTTTGAAGGTGTCCTATGCATTTATATTTGCTACTCTATGAGGGACAAGCTGAATACTACTATGCTATGTTTTCTTTATGTGAAACAAACAAACGCCTTGCAAAGCATTATTATTCATGAATCTTCTGTTTGTGCCTTTTCATGTTGCAACATAGTTTCTTTGTCTTATTACTAGAACTTTATCTTTCATGCTATGTTGAAGTACTATGATCCCAGCTATCATTGTTTTACAAATACTTTGATCAAGTTTATGATGGTGCATGTCACCTCAAAAATTATTCTTTCTTTTTATCACTTACCTACTCGAGGACGAGCAGGAGTTAAGCTTGGGGATGTTGATACGTTGCTAACGTATCTATAATTTTTGATGTTCCATGCTTGGTTTTATCTACTTTCTTATGTTTTGTCCACACTTTGGAGTACTTTTCATATGATTTCTTGGACTAAACTATTAACAAGAGCCACAGTGCCAGTTGCCTGTTTTCTGCTGTTTTTGGTTCCAGGAAAGTCAGAAAATCAATATTCTCGGAATTGGACGGGACAAAAGCCAAATTTGATATTTTACCGGAAGACTCACGGAGCCAGAAGGAGGCACGAAGGGGGGCCACAGGGTGGCCACACCACCCCTAGGCGCGGGTCCCCATGGCCGCGCCAGGGCATGGTGTGGGCCCCCTGGCTGGCAACCGACCTTGCCCCTTCGCCTATATATTCCCCCTGATACAGAAACCCTAAATAATCAAGCCTCCAGCCACGAAAAGTTCCATGATCTTGCCGCCAATCAAGGGGAGATTCGGGAGATAGAAAGTCTCGTTTGAGACCGCCAGACAGGAAGTGCCTGAGCCATCTCCATCAATCTCCATCACCATTGCTGATTCCCATGATGAGGAGGGAGTAAATCTCTCTCGAGGCTAAGGGTTCTACCGGTAGCTATGTGTTCATCTCTCTCTCTATGCATGATCTTATTGAGATCATGAGCTTGTAATCTATAGATCTACCTTGCTACTCAAGTGCTTTAATAGATCTCTGCTCTCCCCATGTGTGTGAAAGTGATAGCGTGCACACCATGGTGGCACTTAGGCTAGAGATTACAAATACTTGTTATAAGTTATATTTGGAGTTGGATGTTTCTATGAAATTGTGGTGTTTGTTTGAACCATCTAGTGCTCAAGGTGACAGTGTGGGGTTATCTAGATGGGAAAGGCTTACTTCGAGGTGTGCTGTTATAGCCCTACCATGGATTAGAGTGTCCAACCGGAGAGTAGTTAAGAGTAGTATCATAAATAGAAGATATTTATATGAGAGTGTTCACTAGTGAAAGTATGATCCCTAGGCCTTGTTTCTAAGCATTGATACACCACATGCTATTACATCTATTACATGTTTGCTTGCTTCCTTCTTTATTTCAGTTTGCCTTTAGTCTTTTCCCACGTCAACCACACGCCGACAAGCTATTTTCTATCACCGTTACCACTTATAATTATCTATACCACTTGTATTTCACTATCTCTTCGCCTAACTAGTGCACCTATACACCTGACAAGTGTATTGGGTGTGTTGGGGACACAAAACACTTCTTGTATCTTGATTGCAGGGTTGCTTGAGAGGGAATACCTTTGACCACTTCCTCCCTGAGTTCGATAAACCTTGGGTGATCCACTTAAGGGAAAACTTGCTGCTGTTCTACAAACCTCTGCACTTGGAGGCCCAACACTGTCCACAAGAATAGAAGCATGTGTAGACATCAGCCACCAATGGAGGGGAAGGAGTCCGCTCGGCCACTTCCTTGGCTTTGGAGTCCGTGACTCCAGACTCTTTCAAAAATTGGACATCGCTAGAAGATGACGCCGCCAGTTGACTGCGGAACAAAACTTACATCAGGAAAATGCAACTCCACAAAAGAACCAAGAGAAGAATTGTATACTTACCAATCAAACTTGTCAAAATCGAAGGTTTGACCCTCCGACTCTGATGACGACTCCTTCGGTAGCCACATCTTCTTGCGGGAAGATGGCACCACAGCACTCACAGGAACGGCAGGTATCAGCGACTCCGCACCAATAGCTGGGCCTTCTAGAGTCAGAGGAGACGACGCATCCGAATCCTCGCTGCGGGAACGCTTGTGAGTGTCATGACCGCTAGACTCAGGGGCTTCCTCCTCCTCTTCAAACGGGACGGTCGACTCCGACTCATCCTCCTCATCTACTTCGTGAGGAATAACCCCCTCAGGAAGAGGGGGCATACTGGGAGACACCTTCCAATCCAGCATACAGAAAACAAGTCAGCACAAGTCAAGGAAAAAGAAGCACTCGACAAACAAAGCTACTTCGTAGCACAACCGTACCTCAGGAGGAGGATTAGCAGCATTGAATGGAGGTATGACTGGTTCACTGGGGAGCACATCCTTGGCGGTGTACTTGGTGAGCAGTCGCACCCTCTTATCTACTTCACTCGCGGAAATGCCATCGGCAGATACGCGAGTGACATTGTCCGCGCCAGCCCACTAGAACATAGGGTGGACTTTGGCCTGCAGGGGCTGGACGCGGCAGTGCAACCACGTGCGAATGAGGGTGCAGCCTCCCTCTTCTTTACCCATGCGATTCTCAAGGTCACAAACATGCTCGTACAACACGTCTGTCTCCTCGGACTCGCCGGGCATCACCAAGTTCTTCCAGGAGCGCCTCCTCCTGCACGGTGCCGCGGGATCGAAAGGCGCGAGTCAGAAGTGGTCTCCGTTGGCCTTCTAGTCGTGGATGTAGAACCACTTGTCCCTCCACCCTTGGATGGACGCCATGAGCTTGATGTCAAAATACATGACGGAGGAGTCGACGTGGATACCGCAGCCTCCTACATCATAGACTACGGAGCCAGACGTCGACTGGCGCTTCAGCTTGAAGAGACCAAAGTGCGGCTCGATTCTGATCCAGCACTCGCAAAGCGTAATGTAGCAAGGAATATGGAGGATAGAATTGGGGGACAGCTGATGGAGCTGGAGCCCAGAGAAACAAAGGAGGCCCCTGAAGAAAGGATGTAGAGGCAAAGAAAGACCACGGATGATGAACGCTGGGAACATCACCCGGAAACCAGCCGGAGGACAAGGGGTTACCTCACCACCTGGGACTCGCGAGTCACCGACCGCGGAAGAAAGAACTCCGTCTTAGCGTAGGAGATGGAGCTCAGATGACTTGATGATGGATGCGCGCCACGCGCCATTGGTGACGCGAGTGCCCGTGCCCTTCTTCTTCCCGACGACGGCGGCGCTGGTGCCCGCAGCGGTGGAGCCGCCCTTCTTCTTGGCAGCAACAATGGCGGCGGCGGATTCAGTGGCAGCACCTCCTTTCTTCTTCCCCATCTTGCGGTGGAGATGCGAATGGAGGAAGTAACTAGGGAATACGTGGAGTTGGTCCAGTGCCGTGAAGAATATGAACTCTAGGGAGCAGAGGAGCAGCGACAATAGCGATGAAGGCAAAGGCAGAGAAAAGAGCAGATGGGAAAAATTACCGCCGCAACGCTGCTACTTAATCCCCTAGAAGATGTAATCGAACGGCCAGCAGAAACCCTATCAGACGCATGTATCCCATCGTGATCGACACGTGGAGGACCTAAAGCACGAACCGTCCCCCACTACCCCCATTACGCGCGGTAATCGAGGAGGCGCAGTTAAAACAAAGATTATGCATGCACGGTCAAGTCAGGATCAGAAAATGGGACCCACTGCTCATCATGTACCGTCAAACCCGCTCACGCGGGCAGCTGAGATCATCACATCGTCAGCACTGATGTCATCAAAAATTGAGTAGCAGAACACTTCGACTACTTTAGTCCTTGCTCGAGTCTTCGACTCCACCAAGCACTTGGGGGCTACTCCTATAGGGAGTGCTAGTCGCTGATACATTGCAAATGTATCTATAATTTTTGATGTTCCATGCTTGGTTTTATCCACTTTCTTGTGTTTTGTTCCAACTTTGGAGTACTTTTCATATGATTTCTTGGACTAACCTATTAACAAGAGACACAAAGCGGCTGCTTTTCTGCTGTTTTTGGTTCAGAAAGTCAGAAAATGAATATTCTCGGAATTGGACGGGACAAAAGCCAAAGTGCCTATTTTTCCAGAAGGGATCAAGTGCCAGAATACGAGACGGAGAAGGGCCAGAGGGAGGCCACACCACCTGGCCGCATGGCCAGGCCTGGCCCGTGCCAGGGGGTGGTGTGGCCAGCCCAGGAACCCCCTCGGCCTCTCCTTCCGCCTATATATTGCCCTCGGAACGAAAACCCTAAGGGCCCGATCAAAAATCCACGAAAGAGTCTGTAGCCATAGTCATCTCCATCCCTAGATCAGGAGGGATCTGAAGCTCTTCCCGAAACCCTGCCGGAGAGGGGAATTCACCTTGGAGGCCTTCTTCATCACCATGCAAGCCTCCGGTGTGATGCGTGAGTAGTTCATCCTTGGACTACGGATCCATGTAGTAGCTAGATGGCTTGTTCTTCTCCTTTGTGCTTTCATGTTTAGATCTTGTGAGCTCCGTTCATGATCAAGATCATCTATTTGTAATTCATACATGTTGTGTTTGCGGGGATCCGATGGATATTGAGATGCTATTTCAGATTGATTATTGATTCTATCATGTCTTTGTTATTTGTGATCTTGCATGATTTCTGTTGTTAGTAGCTATCTTGGCCAAGTAGATGCTAGCAACTCCAAGAGTTAGTATTTATGCTCGATAGTGGGTTCATGCCTCTGGTAATCTGGGAAGTGATGTAATCTCTAAGGCAACAAGATGTCTGTTGCTACTAGGAGAAAACAACAATCCTTTGTTCATAGAACAATCTTATTGTTTACTTTACACGCAGTTCGAAGCAATAATCTGCTTGCAACTTAATACTGGAGGGGTTCGATGATAACCTGAAGGTGGATTATTAGTCATAGATGCATTGGATGGCGGTATGTATTATGTTGTAATGCCCAATCAAGTCTCAAAGGAGTCAAGATGATTAGTATATGCATGTATTGCTTTCTCGGTGTTTGTCAATTGCCCCGCTGTAATTTGTTCACCCAACATGTTATCTATGTAAGGAGAGCCACCTCTAGTGAACTATGGATCCCGGTCCTTTCTCTTTACATACAATCTACAACTGTTTATTGCTTTGGGTTTACTTTCTGCAAACTTTTACTTCTTTCCATTCGATACGTTTAATCCTTTGTTTTCCACAAAACACGGTGAGATTGACAACCTCATCGCAAGTTGGGGACAAAGTTCTGTGGTTGTGTTGTGCAGGTCTCCACGTTGCTACTAGCACCGGTAGTGCGCCCTGCCAAAGCTCAGCTAGTAACACCTTTGGGGTGTTTCCTTGCTCCTACTGGTTCGATTAAACCTTAGTTTCATAACTGAGGGAAAACTTGCTGTTGTGCTCATCATACCTTCCTCTTGGGGTTCCCAACGAGCTCTACGTCGAACGACGAGCACATCAAGCATTTTTCTGGCGCCGTTGCCGGGGAGTCAAGGACATCTTCACAAGGGGAGTCCCTCATAACCAATCTCTTTACTTTGTTGTTTTTGTTTTGCTTAGTTTCTTTTTGCTTTGTTTGCTTGTTTTGTTCTTCAAACACAAAAAAAACAAAAAAACAAAATTAGTTTTACCAGTTTGCTTTCTTATTTGAAAAACACAAAAAAATTAGTTCCTATCTTAAGTTGCCTTCATGTCTAGCCTTGCTTCAATCACTATGTCACCCGAGGAAATGATTTTCAATTTTAAACAAGGAATTGAGGAAAGTTTTAAGGAAGCTTGGTCTAGAATCTCTGATCTACATGAAAAAAATGAGCCTAAAATGACTCAAAGCTTGTTCCTTAGCAGTTTTTACCTTGGGATTGCTCTTTGCTATAGATATGCTTTAGATGCTGTTGTGGGAGGAGATTTCCTCCAATGTAATGAGGATGATGCTATTAATGCTATAAACAAATTGATCCTCACTTACACTATGCCTAGCCAAACTGATATTTCTTTTGCAAAAATATTTGCTAGGTTGAACACTCTTGAGGCTAGCACTGCTTGCTTAGAAAGTTGCTATAATACGCTTAGGGAGCATCACAATTATGTTCCAATAAATTCTGAACCATCAAAGTGGCTCCCTACAGTAGAGATTGAGATAAACACTAAAACTTTTCAAGCCCGCTGCGATATCATGTCTGAATTTTGTCTTATGCCCAAAGATATTTATGAATCTTTGAATCTTTGGGGGCTTACTGAAGGAGGAAAAGAAATATCTCTTGCTAATAATGCTACCTTATTACCTATTGGAATAGTTGAAGGAGTGTTTACAAAGATCCTTGGGAAAATGATTTCTACTGATTATCTTGTTATTGAATGTGCAAGAAAAGGACAAATTACACTTGGAAGGTCCCTATTAGAACTCCTTGGAGCAATAATAGATGTGGGAAGGGGGACCATGCACCTTTCTTCTCCACCAAACAATCACATTTTCCCAAAGGTTAAGAATAAAAATAAAAGAGGTAAGGGCAATAAAGTTGGTCTTAATGCTTCTTCATTTGAGAACACTTGATTCTTTTTTTGCTTGTTATGCCTAACTTAAAGGCGTTAAAGAAAAGTACTTATTGGGAGATAACCCAAAAGTTTTAGATGAGTCTTGGAAGTTATTACTTCAGTAATAACCTCTCCTTATCCTTTTTATTTGCTTTTTGTGCCAAGAGTAACCTCTAATGAGAGAGAAGTAATGATTGGGAAAGTTGTTGTCCCGAAACAGATTTTTGTGCTTCACCGTAAACATTCGTGAGAGAGATATGTATGTCGGATTGAGCTGTAATGTTTTGTGCTTATGCCCCAGGTTTTTATCTAACTTTCGTTAGTTCAATACTTTTTTATTTGAGCAACAGAAGGTCTTCTAAAAAATTCGTCTTTACCTGCTGGTCTGTTTTGACAGATTTCTGCCATTTTCTGCATTTGCTTCTTGTGGGTTCCTTTTTGAGTTCTTTTGGGGAATTGAGCTTTTTGAGGGAAGTGCTACAGTAGCTAGTGTTCTAATGGAAGTTTATTTGGTGTCATAACTGAACCTTAAGACTTATTTATCTTGAGTGCACTAATGTTGCTAATAAAGATTGTGTGAAGTTTTGTATGAAGGAAAATTTTTAGGTGTATGGAAGGAATGAGTAATGAGATGAAGTATGGACTAAAGCTCAAGCTTGGGGATGCCACGCGTGTCACCCCAAGAAATATCCAAGAAGTACAAGCATCAAAACTTGTGGATGCCCAAGGCATCCCCTTCTTCATCAATAAAAATCCCAGGTTTCTTCTAAACGCTTCATTTTTATTGTTTAATGCACAGTTGTGTTGTTCTTGGAGCGTCTTCTTTTTTGTTTTCGTTTTGGTTTTTAGTTGCTTGGTTTGCTTAGTTTTCTGAATAAATTGGTTGGACCCCCTCTTTCATACATTGGTTTGCAAATGGTTTGGTTTCGTTTGGAAAAGAGTAGGAAAGTTCATGCTTATGTGGTAAAAAGAGCTTGTTTTTGACTATGGCATGTGCTTTGTCATGCCATTCTTGATATTGTTTTGGCTTTATGCTTAGTATTCTTTGTTGTAGCATGACTTGTTATAAACAATTGAGATTGCTTAATGTGCCTTGGATGAATCATGCGTTGTTTTAGCATATTAAAGCATAGTATAGTGGTATTCTCCTTTGATGCTTTATTTGGGTTGACTTGGCATGCTCTCACACCATGTTATGACTGTCACAAGTCACCATAGCCTTTATGATCCTTTAGTTTTCAACTTGTAGTATCACTTTATGCTTTGATCAATGATGTTTTGTCGCTCTGCATGATTATGGCCATTATTGCTCTCTTAGTTTGCCGCTCCCAGACTTTTGCTAGCCTCCACAACCAAGTATGAGTTCCACTCATGCATCCAACTCCCTAAACCAAGTTATTCCAAAGAGTCCACCATATCTACCTACTAGCTTATGCTATTCTAAGTATATTCATGCTTTTGTTTACCTTCCAAATTAAACTTGTTATGAGAAAACTAGTGATTAAATCTCTCACGAACTTGATGGCACACTTTACTTTACTTACCCTTAATAAACTTGAACCATTGTGTCTTCTATGTTTTATATGCTTGCATTTATTTGTTGGGAATTAGCAGAACCATGCTTTCATGGGGAACGCTTTCAACATTGCACTTGATACTTGTACCTAGTTGATATCATGCTCTTTTGTATATGGATGTCGTTAGTGTGAAATGAAAGGGGAGCTTGTAAGTCCATGGAGTTGTGTATATGTGTTAGAGAAACGCCTGGCCCGATGGTCTAATCCATGCTGACATGGTGGAAACCTGCAGCGTAACCATAATGAGTTGTCTATGAAGCATTTTTCTTAAAAAAAGTCCTATATTGAGAAAAAAAGAGATACTATGAAAAGAGGAAAGAGAGAAAAAAGCACCATATTCCCATGGTAAATAAGAAGAATGCTGAGATGCTCGTTGTCTCCTTGCCTTGTCATTTTGATATGGGGATTCTTCTGTATCATCGGGCAAGGGGTACCTCGTTGGCGGTTCTCTATGATACACATATACTTACAATGACAAGAACTTACCGGTGACTAAACTTGAGTAGCATGAGGAGCGGCCCTCGTATACAAGGGACATGAGATTTCTGACTTATACTTCATCAAGCATGTACACCATGGTTTGTTCACTTTAACCTTAATCACTTCAAGATGCTTATGATAGGGGCAATGATAGTTGAAAGCTATAAGTACCATAATTTTTGGAAGCTCTTTATGAGACTTGAATTCCTACTTCCTTTTACAAAGGCCTTTCTTCCACCATTATATTGAGTCTCCACCTTCTATATTTATGCACTTACTTTGAGAGCATAGTGGCCATTCTTAGTTCTATGTGCATTGTCCCAAGACTAGTTGATTGATGCATAACTTGATATTGCTTGTTTTAAATATTGTATCTAGTCACTCTTATGAACTTTGAAGGTGTCCTATGCATTTATATTTGCTACTCTATTGAGGGACAAGCTGAATACTATTATGCTATGTTTTGTTTATGTGAAACAAACAAACGTCTTGCAAAGCATTGTTATTCATGAAACTTTTGTTTGTGCCTTTTCAAGTTGCATCATAGTTTCTTTGCTTATTGCTAGAACTTTGTCTTTCATGTTATGATTGAAGTACTATGATCCCAGCTTTGAATGTTTTGCAAATACTTTGATCAAGTCTTTGATGGTGCATGTCACCTCAAAAATTATTATTCTTTTTATCACTTACCTACTCGAGGATGAGCAGGAGTTAAGCTTGGGGATGTTGATACATTGCGTATCTATAATTTTTGATGTTCCATGCTTGGTTTTATCCACTTTCTTGTGTTTTGTTCCAGTTTTGGAGTACTTTTCATATGATTTCTTGGACTAACCTATTAACAAGAGTCATAGTGCCGGCTGCCTGTTTTCTGCTATTTTTGGTTCCAGGAAAGTCAGAAAATGAATATTCTCGGAATTGGACGGGACAAAAGCCAAAGTGCCTATTTTTCCGGAAGGGATCAAGTGCCAGAATACGAGACGGAGAAGGGCCAGAGGGCGGCCACACCACCTGGACGCGCGGCAGGGCCTAGCCCGTGCCAGGGGGTGGTGTGGCCAGCCCAAGCACCCCCTCGGCCTCTCCTTCCGCCTATATATTTCCCTCGGGACAAAAACCCTAAGGGCCCGATCAAAAATCCACGAAAGAGTCTGTAGCCACCGTCATCTCCATCCCTAGATCGGGAGGGATCTGAAGCACTTCCCTGCACCCTGTCGGAGAGGGGAATTCACCTTGGAGGCCTTCTTCATCACCATGCAAGCCTCCGGTGTGATGCGTGAGTAGTTCATCCTTGGACTACAGATCCATGTAGTAGCTAGATGGCTGGTTCTCCTCCTTTGTGCTTTCATGGTTAGATCTTGTGAGCTCCGTTCATGATCAAGATCATCTATTTGTAATTCATACATGTTGTGTTTGCGGGGATCCGATGGATATTGAGATGCTATTTCAGATTGATTATTGATTCTATCATGTCTTTGTTATTTGTGATCTTGCATGCTTTCCGTTGTTAGTAGCTATCTTGGCCAAGTAGATGCTAGCAACTCCAAGAGTTAGTATTTATGCTCGATAGTGGGTCCATGCCTCTGGTAATCTGGGGAAGTGACAGAAATCTCTAAGGTACTATATTTGTTGTTGCTACTAGGGAGAAAACAACAATCCTTTGTTCATAGAACAATCGTATTGTTTACTTTACACGCAGTTCGTAAAGCAATAATATGTTGCTTGCAACTTAATCTTGGAGGGGTTCGATGATAACTCAAGGTGGATTATTAGTCATAGATGCAGTTGGATGGCGGTCTATGTATTATGTTGTAATGCCCAATCAAGTCTCAAAGGAGTCAAGATGATTAGTATATGCATGTATTGCTTTCTCGGTGTTTGTCAATTGCCCCGCTGTAATTTGTTCACCCAACATGTTATCTATGTAAGGAGAGCCACCTCTAGTGAACTATGGATCTCGGTCCTTTCTCTTTACATACAATCTACAACTGTTTACTGCTTTGTATTTACTTTCTGCAAACTTTTACTTCTTTCCATTCGATACGTTTAATCCTTTGTTTTCCACAAAACACGGTGAGATTGACAACCTCATCGCAAGTTGGGGACAAAGTTCTGTGGTTGTGTTGTGCAGGTCTCCACGTTGCTACTAGCACCGGTAGTGCGCCCTGCCAAAGCTCAGCTAGTAACACCTTTGGGGTGTTTCCTTGCTCCTACTGGTTTGATTAAACCTTGGTTTCATAACTGAGGGAAAACTTGTTGCTGTGCTCATCATACCTTCCTCTTGGGGTTCCCAACGAGCTCTACGTCGAACGACGAGCACATCAGTCGCGCACCCTATGATTTTTCTTTTTTGTTTTTCTCCTCTACAGGAATATGGACATTCAAATCATACCCAATCACTCGAATCCGCGATTCGACTATGGACATGGGTTACTCCCATAGGGAGCACCGGAAATAAATTCTACTAAAACAAGCAAACAAAAGAGACAGTAGTCGCAAAAGTTTTTTAGTCCCTGCCTGAGTCTTCGACTCAACCAGCCACTCGGGGGCTACTCCCGTAGGGAGCGCTGGTCGCGCATCCTATGATTATTTGTGCATCGTACTATGTGTCGATAACATCCACACTCGAAGTTTATGGCGACATCGCCTCATAATTTTTTTCTACAAAGAGACTGCGTCTCCTAGGTCACCTGAATCATCTCCGTGATGACAAAATTCGGATGCCGCACTTGCATCGTGAAGATAAGACTTGAATAAGGTCTGGCAACGCATTTACTGTGTACTACCAGAAATATATCCGTGCCTGCAGGTACGATGAACATGCCTTGACGGACGCGTCGAGTGCTCACACCGATATACTGGAATTTGACTCTTGTAAGACCTCCGCGGCTTGAGTCGAATTACACCAACACTTTTCCGAATTCGAGTCTGGGGACTCGAGTTCAAGTAGATTGCATTGTTTTACCCTAAGGTAGTTAACTGATACCGATACATCGGTTAAATCAGGCACGCACATCAACAATCCCTATGACACAAACAGAGCACTCGAAAATACTTAGTCATGCACTCGAAAGGTTTCATAAAGTCCCCAGTCGAATCTGCGATTCCACTAGACACTCGGGGGCTACTGACATGGGTATACCCTACTGGTACTCGAGTTTGGTATATACGGTCTAGATATGGTGGAAGCCCACGGCGTTTCCACGTCCCAATGAAGATTTCGAGTGGCCTACGGACTCTCAATAACTTGCGAGACAAGAAGAAGTCTAAAGATAGAAAGTTTGAAGGGCAAACCCTAATCTCTAACCGACTCGACCTGCTACCTGAGACCTGGCCTATCTATATAAAGGCCAGGAGGGGGTGGCGAGGAGGACACACGCAACCCTAGTTATCACAACCCTCGCCAGATTGCATCTGCGCATCATTGTAATCTTCTATTCCTTCGTTAATTCCAAGAGCAGACAAGTAGGAGTAGGGACCTCTACGAGGCCTGAACCTGGCTAAACCTTGCATCCCTGTGTGCTTGTTTGCTAGCCGATTGATGCCTCCAGCGCTCTCTCATTCTCCAAAACCCAAGTCTATAACAATGGGCATTGATGAGTTAAACCCTCGTCAGCCGGGCTAGGCCAAAAATTGAATGCAGGCTACCAAACAGACCCTAATGGATCATGGTCCGTCTGCCAGGTAGTACGCTCAGTAGTCTGACGTAAATGAATTTTTAAACCATTTTCATTGATTCGAAGACACAATTTATATACTACAAAAATGAAACCCTAGCTATAGGCGTGATCGGCGCCGCTGGTCGCAACCGAGCCACCTACTTGTCCTCATGTATCGATAGGTTGATGTACGGCGGCGGCTTCCAGGGGCCTTGCTACGGCCACACTAGTGGCGCTGGCGGCGGTGGAACCTCCTACCCAGTCCATGTGGCATGCGGCGGCGCGTGCAGTGGTAGGCCCGCCTTGTGCGCCACCACCATCACAATCAGCCGAAGGACGTCATCCAGTCCGGCCCAAGTGTACTTGATGCCTCCTCCTTCTTGGACAACTAGATGGTGCGTGCGGTGGTAGCCACCTCATCCTAGTGATACGTTGCAAATGTATCTATAATTTTTGATGTTCCATGCTTGTTTTATATCTACTTTCTTATGTTTTGTCCACACTTTGGAGTATTTCTATACACTTTCTTGGACTAACCTATTAACAAGATGCCATAGTGCCAGTTGCCTGTTTTCTTCTGTTTTTGGTTCTAGAAAAGTCATAAAATGAATATTCTCGGAATTGGACCAAACAAAAGCCAAAGTCGATATTTTACCGGAAGACTCACGGAGCTAGAAGACGAGACAGAGAGGGACCACAGGTTGGCCACACCATGTGGTGGCACGGGCTAGCCCTGGCTGTGCCACCAGGTGGTGTGGGCCCCATGGCCTCCCACCGACCTTGCCTCTTCGCCTATAAGATGCCTCCGATGCAAAAACCCTAAATCATCCAGCCTCTAGCCACGAAAAGTTCCGCAGCGCCGCCACCACCGAAGGAGAGATTCGGGGGACAGAAAGTCTCTGTTCCGGCACCCTGCCGGGACGGGGAAGTGCCCCCGGAGCTATCTCCATCGATCTCCACCACCATCTTCATCGACGTTGCTAACTCCGATGATGAGGAGGGAGTAGTTCTCTCTCGAGGCTAAGGGTTCTATAGGTAGCTATGTGTTCATCTCTCTCTCTATGCATGATCATATTGTGATCATGAGATTTGTAATCAAGTATATCTACTTTGCTACTCAAGTGCTTTAATAGATCTCTGCTCTCCCCGTGTGTGTGAAAGTGACAGCGTGCACACCATGGTGGCACTTAGGCTAGAGATTACAAATACTTGTTATGAGTTATATTTGGAGTTGGGTGTCTCTATGAAATTGTGGTGTTTGTTGGAACCATCTAGTGCTCAAGGTGACAGTGTGGGGTTATCTAGATGGGAAAGGCTTACTTTGAGGTGTGTTGTTATAGCCCTACCATGGATTAGAGTGTCCAACCGGAGAGTAGTTCAGGGTAGTATCATAAAGAGAAAATATTTATATGAGAGTGTTCACTAGTGAAAGTATGATCCCTAGGCCTTGTTTCTAAGCATTGAAACACCGTTTGCAACTAGATCTGTTACATGTTTGCTTGCTTCCATCTTTATTTCAGTTTGCCTTTAGCCTCTTCCACACCATCAAGCTATTTTCTGGCACCGTTGTCTTATATTCATACCACTTGTATTTTACTATCTCTTCGCCGAACTAGTGCACCTATACACCTGACAAGTGTATTGGGTGTGTTGGGGACACAAGAGACTTCTTGTATTTTGATTGTAGGGTTGCTTGAGAGGGATACCTTTGACCACTTCCTCCCTGAGTTTGATAAACCTTGGGTGATCCACTTAAGGGAAAACTTGCTGATGTTCTACAAACCTATACACTTGGAGGCCCAACAACTGTCTACAAGAATAGAAGTGTGTAGACATCACCTAGCTGGCGGGAGGACGGCCCCGCCCTCTTGCTTCACGATGCCTTTTCTGGTGCCACCATCGACTTCCTCCTCGTCGAAGTGCGCGGGCAGGTTGCCATACTACTATCCCGGCTAGAACTCGCCCTGGTACGAGCTCGCCCATGCCTCATCATGATCCCATGCTAGTAACTTCTCCCAGAAGTCCTTCCGGTGGTACCAATGGTCGTGTTGTAGCATCGACGGGAGCAACTTGATGCGGAGACGCATCTCTGTATCTAGCATCAGCCCTTGAGCCAATGGAGGTGGCACCGACACCCTATTGATGTTGAGGCGTCAGCCGCTAGGAAGGGACACATCATGGTGATCACATGAATCGTCCTCGTCTCACCGCCAGATCCAGTCATACACTGGAACGTACTGGTTGTTTCGTTCACGTCGTTTGGGCTGCGCCGCGGGTACAGCCGCAACCAGGCCCATGAAACCTTCCACCCATGGAGGCGTCGGTAGGTTATGGCGGAGTCTGACCGGAGTCGCTCTGGCATGTGGTGGAGGTGGCGTCGGCGGTGTTGCCGAGCTCAGCGACGACTCCATGACAAGCCTGCCTGGCTAGGAAGACAACTTCATGGGCGTTGGCTAGGGCGAGAGGTGGGTGGGCAATGGCGTAGGCGGGGGTGTGTGGGGAGAGGCGGCCGCAGGGCCAATATAAGAAGTCCTAACCATCAATGTCGGTGCAGGCTCCAACAACTTAGGCATACATGCGGGAGCAGGAGTTCAAGCGGCGCATCGCAGCGGTTGCGCCGTCATTGATGGCCATGTGTGTTGGCACTGATCAACCTTCTAAACGCCAGCGGCCAGCGGTATCGTAGGCGTCAGGTACGCGGAGGCCGTTGAATTGCTTCCAAGCAGATCCGGAAGAGCAAGGGAGGACACACGCATGGTCTGCGGCTCGTCCGGCCGATGCATTGTGCTCCAAATTTGGTGGATCGATGGATCGCGCATATACTTCGATCCGTTTGGATCACACCGCTGGAGCATGCGTGGCCTGCCGTCCTGTCCGCGTGGATGGGTAAGGACCGACTCAGACCGAATGGGTCGTGCCGCTGTAGATGCTATGAGGAGCACCCTAATAGAGATGATGGGCTCTAAAGCCCTTTTTTATTATTATTTTAAAAGTCAATATTTTAGATTTTCGAGAAAAACTAAAAAAACCTTAGATGTAGATAATGATGATTTCTAGTTGGGTATAAAAATTAGTGTGAAATATTCCGTATTTTGGGCTATGTAAAAATGAAAAATTCTAAATCTGAGCTGGTGAAGAGTGCAAAATTCAAAAATCTTTGGATTTGTCAAAATTTATCATTTTGTGTAGGCCGGAATACAAACTATTTCGAGCTGAAATTTTGCAGCATTTCAGGAAAAAAATCAAAAAAGGATCCATGAAGCCCGTCCTCTAAAGCCATTTTTCACGTGAGTGAGCCCTATCTGCCTGGCCGGTGTACCGAGGGGCATCTCCAGCGGCACGATGTAAATGATTTAGGCCGATCCAATCTGGCCCCGCGGACAGCAGGACAGGGGAACCATGGCCCAGTGGTGCAACCTAAACGGACCGACTCGCGTGGACCGATCCATTCGCTCACCAAATTTGGGCTACGGATGCGTCTACCTGAATAGCACGCGCGTCCTCCAGCGACCTCCACTTGACCTTGTCGGTCTGTCCCGCCAGTGGCACACAAATCACTCCTTTTCAACCAAAACCCTCGCCCAAATTTTGACCGGTGGCTACGGAAGCGAAGGAGACCGCCGCCACAACCGCCGATGCCCCCTCTCTCCCGCTGGCGGTGCCGCCAAGAAGTTCCCCATGCCGAAGAAGCGGGCTAAGGATCTTATGCCGGAGGAGCATCAGAGAGAGTCATTGAAGCACGCAGGCCGGCGAGAAGCGGCCAAAGCTCGAGCGTTGTCTACGTTGCTTGAAGTCGAATGATAGAAAGATAACGACCACATCATCTCCTTTCAGTCTCAGGCCAACGCCAATGTGCTAGCTAGGCATGCATGACATGATCAATGGCAGTGGGCATGCAGAAGATTACTTTGAGGCTCAAGACGATACTCAACAATAGGCCTACTCCATCGTTGCGGAGCCATTGTTTGGGAACGACGGTGCCTCCATGGGTGAGGGAATCACTCAAACCCGATGTCGCAACAATAGCCACAACACTAGAGGCTAAGAAGGTGAGCCACAGGACCTCGAGCTACACCATCCAAGAGGACACGTTGCTATGTTAAGCTTAGATCGAGATTTTCTAAGGTCCACTATGCGGTGCCGAGCAAAAGGGACATGCATATTGACGACGGGTGGGCAAGTACTTTCATGAGCGAAGGAAGTTCCCGTCGGTGCCTTTCTTTAGTGATCGAAATGATATTTCTCTTCAAAAGAGGAGGGACTTTATCCATTCGGAGTGTAGAAAATTCCAAGGTTCATATGAGACGGTGATGGGAATGCCAATAAGCGGGCTCAACGCGGTTGACATGGTTAAAAACTCTTCCTCTCTAGCCAATTCACATTGCATATATGTGGGCATGTGTCATGGATTGTTGCCTTTATGTCTAGGTTTTTTCGTGCTTTGGAACACTTCAAGAAATGCCATGACAATAAGGCATTCACATTGAGACATTGTTAGAGCGAGATCAAGGATACTAAAAAGTGGGAAAATAGTTATACCCTTTGGCGGAAGACCGAAGATGCGAAGAAGAAGGGCATTCACAATGCGTCAACGGATGGGCCATCGACATTGACAACAATGGCCCCAACATTGGGGCCCCGAGGTCGTACGGTCCAAGAAGGGAGTGGTTAGTTCCGAGAGGGAAGAGAGATGATGCAAAGAGAAATACGCCACCGTGAAGAGCTTTGTTGATCTCCAAAAGAAATCTCTTGAGGTGGAAGAAACCAATATCATCATGATGATCGACTTGTAGAACATCGCCGACCCTGAACAAAGGTATTGGATCGAGAAGAAGCAAAAGATCATCCGAGCTCACGGTGGTTGAATGGTAATGGCATAGATAAGTGCCATTTGGGAGAAACTTGTCATTTTTAGAAATGTTGCATGATAATTTTCTTATTTTACATATTTGGAAGGAACTTGCCACTTTATGGTGGTACTTGAAAGGCAATGACACATGTTATCACTTTATTTGTGTGTACTTTGATAAAATGTTCATATGAATGCCAACTGGCCAGCGCTGGCCAAAGTGGCCATCGCAGACATAACGGTCGCCCCGCTGGGCGCACTGGCCTGGACCACGACCTATTTTATGTCCGGGGTCCGATCGAAACAGACTATTTGAGAGAACCAACCCGTGGTTGGATGGTTAGGAGGGCAGTGGTACCCTCAGGACACCAGAGTTCAAACCCCAGGTTTCACACTTTGGTGTCTCATAAAAACGGAATATTTTTTCAGTGGGAGGCGACGTTCCCGTCGATAGTGAGGCGTCTACGGTGACTTTGTCAATCTCAAGACCCGTCGGCTCAGTCTCTCGGAGATACTCATAGAGAAGAGTGTGCGTGCCTATGTTTACAGGGATGAGTGTATGTATTTCTACTGTTTGCTGTGTTTCTAAAAAAACAGACTATTTGGATTTGGATGTCTTAAGTGGGTCGTGTCAGCTTATTCCGAGCTAGATCTTGGAGATGAACGTGGCACTTATGGCTTTGTTTGCTGACTGGCCTACTGCTACTTACAACTGCGAGCTTATCCTCTTAGCTCGCTCGCATCACAAATGCGCGACGACGCCATGTTAACTCACACTCCCAAAGGCCACGACCACACAAATACACGATAAGTCTAGAAAATCTCCGAGCCTTGATTGGCGGGGCCGTACGTGGTGTCGATGTCGACAGTGGAAAATCACAACCTTTCCCAAGACATTCTCATCCATATACCACTAGTAGTCCTATACTAGCACAATAGAAAAACCTCGACTCAAAGATAATGGATGCTTGCGTGTGCACAGTACGTAGTGATTGCGAAGGGCCATCGGGCTATTATAGCCCACACCGTGACCATGTCGTTCGATACAAATCACCACCACCACCACCACCGTCATCATCGATTAGTAAAGACAAACAAAGGACGGATGGCTGAACCTTATCTTCCATTTCAAATATGGAGTACATATAAATCGCAGCAGCAATTCTCGGCAACTGGCAAGCAAGAGACATCTCCGTCCTACTCACTTGATCTGGTGTGCCTGTCCAAATGGAGTAGATTTTACCGGGTTCCTACTCTCACTCCGATGGCTGGCTTTCTTTCGGTGAAAACTTCTTACAGCATCTTCACTCGTATTCCTAGAGGACATTTTCAGAGCGATTTTTACATCCGAACGGTGAAATTTCGCCCAGTCGCGTTTTTAGGACGCCAAATTCTGCCGGATTTGGTCCAACTTTCATCCGGCGTTTCCAGGTTGAATCCAGGACGCTGGGAACCGCTTGGAAACGTCGAACGCAACGAAAAACAGGTGGGCCAACCCTGTCGACGAGACAACCTCCATTCCCCACCGCAACTCGGCTCTCCCGTGGCAGAGAGCTTTCCCGCCGCCATGTCGTCCCCGTCGAAGTCCCACCACGCCAAGCCGAAACCATGCCTGTAGATAGGTCCGCCGCCTCCGCCGCATCCTTCCCCTCCGCCTAGGCCTCGTTTCGCCGTACAGCCTTCGCTGCAGCTCGGCTTCATTCCGAGCTCCCGCCACCTCGTTCGCGAAATGCTCGGCGTTTTGCCCATTTGGCCATGGACTCCGACGACGTGGAGATGTTCGCTCTGTTGCTAGAGGAAGAGACCGCTGCAACTGCCGAAGATGAAGAGCACATGCAGATCCTCGCCTCCTTGGCCCGGCTATACACGCATACTGTAGCGTCGAAGCGTGGAGGCTCGGCGAAGGGTCGCCGAAAGTTCAAAGCAAGGCAGCGAGTGGAGGGCTACTGCATGTTGTATGCCGACGAGCCGCTGCACGAAGAGGCCGTGTTTCAGCACCATTTCAGGATGAGCCGGAAACTCTTCCTCAACATCGTGCATGCCATCCGAGAGTTCGACCCATATTTCGTATGCAAGAAGGACTGCACCGGCATGGTAGGGTTTTCCTTGCTACAGAAGTGCACAGTGACGATGAGGTTGCTTGCATACGGAGCTCCGGATGACAGTGCCGACGACTATCTCCGCATGGCCGAGTCCACCGCCATTGATTGCTTGTACAGGTTCTGCAGGGCAGTGATTGAAGTGTTTGAGACACAATACTTGAGAACACTAAATGCTGAAGACACTGCTAGGATCCTCGCAGTCAGTGAAAGTAGAGGATTTCCTGTAATGCTTGGAAGCATCGATTTCATGCATTGGCACTGGAAGAACTATCCATTCGCTTGGCAAGGAATATACAAAAGCCACAAAGAAGGTTGCGCTGTGATACTCGAGGCAGTTGCTACACATGATCTTTGATATTGGCACTCCTTCTTTGACATGGCAGGATCGAACAACGACATCAATGTCCTCCAGTCCTCAAATGTCTTTGCCAAGTTTGTTGAGGGTCATGCTCCTCCTGTGGACTTTGAGATTAATGGACACCACTATAACAAGGGATACTATCTTGTAGATGGCATCTATCCAAGATGCCCAACATTTGTGAAGACTATCTCAATCCCGATGCTCCCAAAGCATGCTCAGTTTGCCAAGGAATAAGAAGCCTGCAGGAAGGACATGGAGCGGGCATTTGGTGTGCTCCAACAGAGGTTTACAGTTGTCTGGTTCCCTCATATGACTTGGTCGAAAGATTAAATGTAGGAAGTGATGAACTGTTGTGTGGCCTTGCACAACATGATCATTGAGGATGAGAGAAAGGATCTAGTGGATTTGGTCGAGCAGAACGAGCCATATTACAGACAAGAACCCCTTGCAGAGCCTGATCACCATGTGCCGCCATCGTGGGTTGCATTCATCGCCATGTGTTAGGAGATCCGAGACCCGGTAGTGCATCAACAACTGCAGGATGATCTGGTTAAGCACATATGGATACACAAGGGCAACATGTAGATGTCGAGCATGATCTGGCCGAACTAGGCTGAACTATATTGTATTTCAATCTATGCCGAACTATGGTTAATTTCATGCCGACTATGTTTAATTTAATGCCGAACTATGTTGAACATTGCTCTGTATTCATATTTATACCGAACTATGCCGAACTCTGTTTGAATTAGAGCCGAATTTGGGCGAAAACTCGTCGCTTTTGCGTTGCCTAGGAACTACGCCTGAGAACGCGAGTGGAAAAACAGTCATTCTTAGGCTGAAAGTTACGTCCGTCTGGCGCTAAATAGCGCCGAATTTTGGCTTGGGAATGCCCAACAAGTTGAGGTGCTCTTACCCTTATATTGTCCATGACGGGTAGCTTTGGATTTCCACTCGCAGATCCATTCGATCTTCTTGAAGCTTCCCCGTTGCAGCTTTAGTTTACCCTAGGGTATTTTTTGTCGTTTCCCACATAACCAGAATTATGATCGACTATTTTTTTAGCAACCAGTAGGAGCTCTGTCTTTTCTATTAGAAGAAGAGAATTTGTCGGTTTGGAAGGGAAACTGGCTGAAACCCGATACAAACGTATATACACACGGGTTCGGCTAAAAGGGGAACCAGAAGAAAAAACCCAAGCAGCACAGTTTTTAGGAAAAAACGGCAACAACGAGGACGAGACCATACTACCGAGCTCGACTAGGTCTGGAGAACCACCGACAGACACCAGCACAATAGCAATAGCGGGCGCTACGAAAAGCCTGGTCCATGTCCCCAAAGAGGAAGTCAGCGCCAAAAGGAACGGCTAGGCCTCATAGGCTTCATGCCGAGAGGCAGGCCGCAACAAACTCGACAGCGCCACTCACACGCCGACAGGACCCAAAGATGTTGACACAACTGGTAGCACAACCAACATCGAGAAAAGCTTCCTTCATTCCAAAAAGTGACGCCTCCAAAGAGGTGACGATGTCCAGGAGACGCCGTTGTCATCCAATCTGGCAAGCCAAATTTGGGTTTTCACCCCGGAGTGAGGGACGGAGGGTGGTAGGGTCTCCACGACAACACCCCCAAGAGGGAAAACACCGCTTGCGGGCGTCACCATTGTCGGCACCGACCAACTTGAGCAATACTTTCATCCGGAGATCCGCAGCCACAACCTCCAATGGATAGTCACAAGGACAACCCATGAGCCTCGACAAGCATGACCACCGGCGAGAGACAACGCCCACGCCACCGTTGGGCCGCCCCACCACCCACGCGGCTAGGGCAACCAAACACACCACCTCACTCCGGAGCCGCCGCTCCGGCCTCCTCGCATAGCAGGGGAGCACCTCATGCCAACCTGTGACCGACCGCAAGATGTCGGGAAATAGCACCGCGCCCACCTCAGTCCATGGCATACCTCCGCCACGGACAAGCATGGTCGACCAGGGCCACCGCGCCCTAGCCAGCCTGCCACCCATGGTGACCCTCCACAACCGCCAAGACACCGGCAGAGCTGGGCGCAACCCCCATGAGACCACCACGCCGAGGCACCCCCAGACTCGCCGTCCTCCACGCTACCTCCGCGTTGAGGTAAACTTTCGCCACCGACCATCCAATCGCCACCGCGTCTCTGGGGCTGCCACCCTGGCATCCTCAACTCCGGCAAACGGATGATGCCGGCACCGGAGCAACAACATGGCCTCCACTACCGCCCGCCCATGGTCGAGGGTGCGCTGCCTCGACCGGATCCATGCCCGAGCCTGCCGGCTCGGCATCCCTCGCGGCCGAGAAGGGGCGCCCTAGCCACAGCCCGCCCGTGCTACCGTCCAGACTCCACCAGGCCACCGACACCACCCTGCAGCGCCGCGCGGCCGCAGAACTCATGGAGCCCGGAATGGGCCAGACTCTAGCCATCCCCGAGGCACGGCCAAGGCCGAAGCCCACCAGAGACCTTGTCATGGCACCACCACGCTAGTGTCCTCTTCGTGGCCACAACCACCATGGAATTTGAGGAACCGACCGTAACCGCCGCGCCTCGGCTGGCCCGCCACTTGCCATGGCCCCAGCAGGAGCCGCCCCATCCAGTAGATGAGGGCGCGTCCTCAATCTGCGACTTCCGCGTGACCTTTGCACCGAGGAGCCAGCGACGCATCGCACCACCTCCATCATGAACCCGGGGGCACCGCCCGGCCTGCCTGCGCTGATGGCCGCCATCGCCACAATGAGAGAGGAACCTTCCCTAGCGACAACAGCGGCGGGGGAGCGTCAGAGAAAGGGGTGGTTGTGGCGGCGACGGCAGGCGCCCCCGGTGTTGCGTGGGAAGTGACACAGGGGGTGAGAGTTTTGTGTGTGATCAACTCTCTAGACCTTGTATGTGAGAATAATGCCCGCATCCCTCATGGAGTATGATTCCTGGATAGTTTAAGGAAAGTAGCAGGTTGAACCAATGTAGAGGTGGTCTCTCAGTCCCCCGTCGCCTTCCCGCCCGAGGTGACTGGAGATTTCCCTCCTTCCCGCACCAGCCCGTCCCTACCCCAGCCTCTCCCTATCGCCATAGCTGGGCGTTGCCCATGCACTGGCTGCGGCGGTGGCCTCTCCTCTACCCCCGCGCACGAATACACTGCTTGAGAGGGGAAATCCGGTGGCGGTGATCCTAGTCTATTGACGATTTCACCACGTGGCGCGGCATCCCCGCATGAATGGCGACGTGGTGGTACCGCTCCTTAGCGGCAGGGTGCTATTGCGCACCAGCGGCCGGCGGATTACGCTTGGCCCATATATGGGTCCGTTTGGGACCCATCTGGGTTCGGACGGGATGTATGTGCCATTCTGTGGTGGTGCTCCGTGGAGATGGGTTTGGATGTGACAGTGGGTGTAGGGTGGTGGTCCCAGCCAGCGTGGTGGTAGGGGCTTCACGGGTTCAATCCGGGCTCGGCGGGACATGTATGACCCTTCTGTCTCATGAGATTAGCTACCACAAAAGCAGTGGAGCTAGTCCCCTCTCATGCAGTTGCGACGCTACCGAACCCATTACTTGCTGCTCTCCGTTCTCCGTCCTCGAGGCCCCGCATCGGTTCACAGTGAGACGACGATGGTGGCATCAAGACAATGGTGGCGCATGTTGGTGGGCAACGTCGATGGGTGGAAGACTACGAAGGAGAGGGGGAGAGAGGTTGTCCGGAGTGGCCTACAGCTGTGGGTGTCCTTGGGCTATTGTCGATCCAGTTGCTTGCGCACAGTGCGGTGAGAGAGGGTGGGGGAAGAGATGGGCTGGTCCATGCGGCTGGTCTGGTTAGGCTAGTCTTTTTTTGTTCTTTTTTTTTCTATTTTCTGTTTTAGTAATTCTTTCATATCTTTTCCACATGAAGTCCACGTGACATGAGATTTGTTTCTAAGGATTTATAAAATTCAGTAGATTATTGTAGGATGAAAATTAGCAGTACTTTGCTCATTTTTAAATAGTACTAGATTTATAAATCCTTCTTAATTCCTTATAGGAACATTTTGGTAAAATCAAAAATAGAATTTTGGAGAGAGGGTTTGAATTCAAATTTTGTATGGATGCAAATGGTGCATGCTTCATCAATGCAATGCAAAAGATCTTTTTTTAATCCTAATTTTTAAAATCTTGAGATGTTACAAAGGGCGTGGAATGTTCATCGGGAAGTGGCTGGCTGGCTACAGGAAGAAAGAGGAGGACACGAGAACACGACGCCGGACGCGTGCGTGCGCTGTCCGGACCAACCTGACCCGAAGTCAGCTGAAATTTGGGTTCAAAATGGACCGTCACGTGCCAGTCCCGGACACCCGTTCCTTTTAGGTTGGGCCAGCGGGCCGCGTCCCCCGTCTAAATTTGCTACTAGTTCGAACAGGCGCGATGGTGAATGGATGGATCCGTCGGAGATGCCTAGAGTGGCTCGTCAAACGAACCACCCTGGATTGCTACTTGTGGTGGTGTTAAACTTGCACCCGCGCGCGCGACTCGTCACCCGGCGCCGATCTGTGGTTGGATCCGCCGGTGACTCGACGATTCAACGACTTGATTTCCGTGACTCAACGACTCGCCGGTGCCCCTCGCCGTCGGCGCGCCGCCACGCGCTAGCTCTCTCCTCGCACCTACCGGACCAAATGATTGGTCGTGCGATGCGGGCGAGAGCGAACAAAAGGGCGCCTTGTGCGCGCGTTGCAAATGCCGTGGACGCGCACCAACCGCTGATGCGCCCGTGCCTTCCATATCGTCGAGCCCCTCCCGCGGCATTGGACGCGATCGGCCAACAATACTGCTGCCAGTGGACACGCCGGGATCGATTAAACAAGTGATCAGCGAGGAACCAGCCGAGTCCAGCCACCGCTGGGTTGCCGGCCGGCCGAATCTGGCGTGCAAGTATGGCCTTTTCGTATCCCGTCACGCAGCTTTGAAACGAGGCCGCAGCGTCCGCGTCAGAGCGTGCGTGTGCGTACAGCGTGCTACTCGGGGACCACTAGGAAAACAAGGCCGCGGTCCGGCCTGCGAGCGGCGTGGTCCGCCGCTGCCTGCACCGGCCACCACGCAGGCGCGGGCGAGCTGCCACGGCCGAGCGCACGTGTACGTCCAGAAAGGAGGAGGCGGATGCGGAGGCGGACACGGAGCGGTCATCACGGCGGCTCCGCTTTCGCTGTCCCTCCGTCTGTTCGGCTGGTACATTGGTTGGGGCAAAACCGGGGGTCGCTGGGTTGGCCGTACGCGGTGATCGCGACGATACGCTCGTGAGTGAGCCCTATCTGCCTCGCAGCTGTACTGAGTACTACTAGATCTTTGGGGTGCCAAGCATTAACACTGACACTATGGCTTGTCTGCTGACTGGCTTACCGCTCAGCAGCTGCGAGCTTATCCTCTTATCAAGATAAACATATACTCCTACTACTATGGCTTGTTCAGTGACCGGCTCATTGCGACTTTCGGCGACGACTTTTATCTTAGCTAGCTCATGTAGTACTTCAGCAAACGCAGAGTCACCCACCAGCATATACTTCGAATCGTGATTACCGGGCCGTGTTGTCGATGTCTGACAGTGGCAGACCACGACCTTTTCCAACATATTCATTCTCGTCCATATATATATACTATAGCACGATGGGAAGAATCTCAACTCGAAGATAACGGGTGCGTGCGTGTGCACAGTACGTAGTGATCGCGAAGGGGCATTATGCCTACGCAAGGGGCGCCATTTAACCCCCACCCATGTCATCATATCATCATCATCGATTAATAATCAAACAAAGGCGGACGGCCGCAAGAACCCATAGTAGCGCGTCCGCTAACTCGCTCCCTCGCGTGATGTAAACTCGTCGAAATTTTACAATTCTGACCTGTTTACAGGCTCCTAAAGATTATGCTTTTTAGTAAGATAAACATATACTCCTACTACTATGGCTTGTTGGGTGACGGGCACATTGCGACTTTTGGCGGCGACTTTTATCTTAGCTAGCTCATGTAATTCAGCAAACGCAAAGTCACCCACCGGAATAAACTTCGAACCGTGATTAGCGGGTCGTGTTGTCGATGTCAACAATGGCAGACCATGACCTTTTCGAACATATTCATTCTGGCATACCATGACCTTTTCAAACATATTCATTCTCGTCCACATATACTAAGGGCATCCCTAACCGATCGCCCGGGTCGCTCGTGGGAGGCGACTCCAGGGCGTCCACCTACAAACCCTAGAAGGTCGCCATCGGGCCCTCTTCCTCCGGCCGCTATCGCTGCGCTCTCTTCCCGATTGGCGGTGGCGGCCATGGCTTGGTCGCCGAAGGTGACGGGCGGTTTGCGCGGCCTCCGTCGCCGGGGGCACCTTGGGGCTACGCCGGTGGTTCCGGGCTGCGGGCGGCGGCGCTCCAGCAGCACATGTTGGCGGCTCGAATAGGAGGTGCGGAGGAGCAGATGGAGATCTGGTGCGGTCATGGAGATGACGGCTTCCCTGCAGCGATGTTGCTCCCGGCTTTGGCTTAATCTCTGGGTTTGGCCATGGGCTCGAAAGGGCCAATGGCTGACGCTATTCCTTCAGTGGCCGCCAGCGTGGACTGCTGGTTTGGCCCGAATAATGGCGGCAGTCCTTGGGTTCCTTCAACATGAAGACGAAGATCTGCTTGTTGCCTGCCATCGTTGATCTGGACTGGAGAGGCGAGTTCCGGAAGGCTTCACCGGCGAACTTCCATGGGCGCATCATGCCTGGTGACATGGGTATACCCTACAGGTACTCGAGCTTGGTATATACGGCCCAAATACGTACAGGCCCACGGTATCGCCAAGGCCCGGATGGAGGGACTCGAGTAACCTATGGACTCTCAATTGCTTGAAGGACAAGAAGAAGCTAAAGATAGAAAGTTTGAAGGGGAAAACCTAACTTGTAACCGACTCGACCTGCTACCCGAGACCTAGCCTATCTATATAAAGGCTAGGAGGGGGCGGCGAAGAGGACACACGCAACCCTAGTTTCCACAACCCTCGTCAGATTGCATCTGCGCACCATTGTAACTTTCGACTCCCTCGATAATTCCACGAGCAGACAAGCAGGAGTAGGGACCTCTACGAGGCATGAACCTGGGTAAATCCTTTGTCCCCTGTGTGCTTGTTTGCTAGCCGATAGATGTCTCCAGCGCTCCCTCCTTCTCCAAAACCCAAGTCCATAACAATCGACATTGACGAGTTAAACCCTCGTCAATTGGCGCCGTCTGTGGGAATTGGGAGTGCTGATGTTGCGGCTTCTTCGGCCCCATCAAACGCGATCTACAACTCTGCAACAGCAGAAATTCGCCACGACTTCACCGCCATCACACGCCGCTACTCGCCCGCCTTCAATCTGTGGGCGACGGAATCACCTGGCGATTGGGAGCTTCGTTCAAGTCGGTCGGATGGGCACGCGCGATGCCCGATCAGCCGACAAGACCGGCGATTGCCCAAAGATCATGGTTCCTCCATCGATCGGTACCCTCGGCGAGCTCAATGCTCCGCGTCGGCGGGAACTGATCGTGACAATGATCGCGATTCGATCTAAGCGATCTGGCCACTGAAGATGGAACCTACGATTCCGGATCTGAAAGTTGTGGAAGCAACAACTTCCCAAATCACTTCATGTGCGCCGTCATCAACGCGGATGACACCTCCGCCAACCGCGGTAACAATGGTAACACCGGCAACGGCACCGACCCGCCCAACGCCGCCAACGGCAAAGAACGTGGCAATGGAGGAGCAAGAACCCCCACCATAATCAACGAGCAAACCGCGAACGCGCCGTGATCGAGCTCAACGAGCAAGAGTGGAACGCTGCCGCGAAGCCCCACGAGGTACACCTCTACCTTCGGGTCCCAAAGAAGAACTGATGGGCTATCACTGGCTCCTAAAGGAGGAATTCAAGCGCCAGAAACAAGCAATCGCGGAACTTGAGGCGCGTAAAAAGGCGGCAGACGAGTCAAGCCTTCGTCGCGCTGGGCTCTCCTCCTACGGAGGATCCTCCTCAAGAGGCAATGAGCAACTCGCTAGAAAGAGGCAATCGCGGATGGCTCACCTCACCGAACAAGAACGTATAGACGCTGCGAAAGTCCTCGACTTCGGCTCTATGATAGTCGACACAAGAGGCAACGTGGTTCCCAGGACGCCACAAGCCGCAGTAACGGCGGCCACCATGTACCTTCTCAATAACCAGCCACCGGCTGGAGATCCGCGCACAGCCATGCACCGATCTACGATCGTAGGCCTAGGACTAATCGAGGCCGCCCTCGACAAAGAACCATTGCAGACCAAAAAGGGCAAAGCGTTAGCAAGACGCTACTCCTCGCCTCGCAAGCGATGATACCACGACTGTCTCGACGCCGCCGCTCACGACGACACGATCGCGACTACGATGCACGCGACGAGCTCACGCAGCGCAAGATCGACAAGTCAAGGGCACGACGTGCTCGGTCGACCGATTCAGAAGAAGAAGATGGGGAGCTCTGCGGCGCCAGATGCTTCAGCAGATCCATCAGGCAAAAGCGAATGCCTAAAGGGTTCAAACTCCCATCGGAGAACCCGAAATTTGACGGTCTGCAGGACCCTAAGATCTGGCCGGAGGATCACATCTCCTCGGTCCAGACGCATTTGAGGCAAATAAGTATCGCCATGCAATGCTTGCAACATAAACCGCAGGGCGCCGCCCGAGCATGGCTCAATAACCTCCCACGCGGATCCATTCGCAGCTAGGATGAGCTGGTCTACAGCTTCGTACGCAACTTTAAGGGCACATACAAACGCCCCGCTTCAATCGAAGAACTGAGATGCTGCAAGCAAAAATCTGGCGAATCGCTACGCTCTTACATCCAAAGATGGTCCATCATCAAGAACTCCGCGGAGAACATCTCGGAAGACCACGCGATTGATGCATTCAATGGTGGTGTCCGCCGCATGGAACTCAGGGAGGAGCTAGGCCGCTCAAAGCCCAAGACCATCGACCACCTGATGGAGATCGTGAATCGGTGGGCTGATGGAGAAGATTCGCTGAAGAACCGCGTTCACTCTGACGAGGAAGCAGAACTCAGACGCGGCCGCCGGGGCAAACATCGTATGCGCGTCTACGACGATCGCGATGACGTCAACATGGTCGCAGCCAGCTACGCCGATAGACGCGACGATAACCGCAACAACGGATACCGCAGCGGCGGATATCGTGACTCCGGGAAAACCATGCAAGTGTGGCAACGCCGCACTCGCGATGAAGCACCCGCGACTTCCATCGAGGACAAACTGTCCGGGCCATGCACGGTACACTTCTACATCGACAAGCATGATGGCAAGAGGAAATCCAGTCACCTCCTCAAAGACTGCCGCGAGTTCCTCAAGCTACATGAGGGGTTGGTTCGGATGAACCGCAATGCAGTCGAAAAAGGCTACGGAACCGCTCCAGGCGCAGTGGCACATGGCGCACCACCACCACCACCACCTGGGCCACCCCCGAACGGAGCTGCACCGGACCAGCATCATGGAGGCGAACCATACCCACGGGCCATGGGTACCATGATGATCCAAAAGGGACGCCCCTCCAATAGGGTGAAGAAGGCCATCACTCGCCAAGTCAATTTGGCCACCCACTCGCCACCATCCACCACTGAGTACCTCAGCGGTAGTGAGTCATGCATTACCTTCGACAAACGCGACCACCCGCCTCAAGTACCTCGCCCAGGTCATTGCCCCCTCGTACTCGAGGCACAAATTGGAGGCTTCGACATGAGTCACGTCTTCATGGATGGCGGAAGCGGTATCAACCTCATATTCACGAGTACCTTGCGAGCAATGAGGATCCCTCTAACCTGCTTGGAGGCATTGGACACAATGTTCCACGACATCGTCCCAGGAAAAGGCGTATACCCCCTGGGCAAAATCAACCTCGACGTCATATTTGGCACGCCGAAAAACTTCCGGCGCGAGCGCATCGACTTTGAAGTTGTCGACTGGCCCTCACAATACCACTGCATCCTCGGGCGCGTCACGTTCGCTAGGTTCATGGCAGTACCCCACTATGCCTACCTGCAGATGAAAATGCCAGGTCCCAACGGCGTCATCACGATCAATGGGAGTTTCGAGCGATCTGACAGTTGCGACAGGGAATTCAACAGAATCTCCCAGTCCTTCGGCATGCAGGAGGAACTCGCACGATTGAAGGAAACGACAGACAATACGCCCCTCCGAGTAGGCCAAGCTCACCGACCTCTCCTTCGACTCATCTCAGCACACAAAGAAGGTGCAGGTCCATCCATCGGATCCCGCTAAAACGGCCTCATCGCCAACAACAACTTGATTCCCGATAGAACTCGCTCGTCGAATTCCTCCGTGAGCACTGGAAATTACCGGTGTCCTGCGGACATGCCAGGAGTTCCCAGGGAATTCGCCGAGCACACACTCAACGTCAACCCCGACGCAAGGCCAGTCAAGCAAACAATCAGGCGACTGTCTGAGCCACGAGCACACGCAGTCGGAATGGAGATCAACAGACTCCTCGAGGCCAAATTCATACGCGAGATCAAAGAAAGCACTTGGCTCGCCAATACGGTGCTGGTGCCAAAAAAGGACACGGATATCCTGCGGGTGTGCATGGACTTCACTTCTCTAAACAAGCACTGCCTGAAAGATCACTTCCCGCTACCACGGATCGATCAAATCATCGACTCCACTGCTGGATGCGAGCGCCTCTGCTTCCTCGATGCCTACTCAGGCTATAACCAAATTCGAATGAAGGAGGAAGACCAGGAGAAGACATACATAACGCCTTCGCTGTTCTCACATAACACAATGCCCTTCGGGCTAAAAAACACAGGAGCCACGTACCAGCGGTGCATGCAGGCCTGCCTCAAGGAGCAACTTGGTTGCAACATCCAAGTCTATGTCGACGATATAGTAATCAAGACCAAGGAAGAAGCCTCTCTAATCGACGACTTGCGCGAAACCTTCGCCAATCTCGATCGCTACCGGATAAAGCTCAATCCGGACAAATGCACCTTCGGCGTACCTTCGACAATCGCTCGGTATCTCATCTCCGCGAGAGGGATTGAGGCAAACCCGAAAATATAAAGGCCATATCGCCATGGAGAAGCCAAAGAACATAAGAGGCGTTGACAACTCGCAGAATCCCTCGCGATCGATTTATCAGTCGAATGGGAGAAAAGGCGCCGCCCTTCTATCAGCTCCTCCGCAAAGCTGACAAATTTGAGTGGACCAACGAAGCGCAAGAAGCATTCGAGGACCTCAAGTGCCTGCTATCCACCTCGCCAGTATTGGTAACCCCACGAGAAAGGGAACCACTACTGCTGTACATCGCCGCCACCAACCAAGTGGTTAGCACAGTTCTCGTCGTCGAACGGGCCGAGGAAAACAAGGTCCATGGCGTACAACGCCCGGTATACTACCTCAGCGAGGTCCTCACGCCAACAAAACAGCGGTACCCGCACTACCAGAAGCTGGCGTACGGTGTCTTTATGACCGCCCGGCGACTGCGCCATTACTTCTAGGAACACCCAATTGTGGTAGTCAACGACGCCCCATTGGGACATATCCTCAATAACCCTGACGCCACAGAAGCGCGCTTAGAATCGAATGTCTCCACGAGACATCACATACGAAAAGTGCGGCGCAATCAAGTCGCAAGTTCTCCCGGACTTCCTTGTACATTGGATGGAAAACCAACTCCCGGACAAGCCTGATATGTCCTACCTCTGGATAATGCACTTCGATGGGTCCAAGAGTAAAGATGAAGTAGGAGCAGGTGTCATACTGACATCGCCTCAAGGGGACAAGCTGAAATACGTCCTGTGAATGCAGTTCACAGCCTCAAACAACGAGGCTGAATACGAGGCCCTGTTACACGGGATGAGGATGGCAAAAGCCTGCGGCGCAAAGAGGCTAATCATATATGGCGACTCCAAGCTAGTCGTAAACCAAACAATGCACGAGCGCAAAGAGGCAAACCATATATGCAAACGCTCCATCAAGCAAAGGCCGCAGAGAAGAAAACAGGTGCAGCAACGGACTCGGGGGCTACGCCACCCAATGAGCCAATGACAATCGATGACTTGGAGATCGACACAGGACTCGAGGAACCAATGAGCGTCATGATGAACGAACAATCCTGGACGCAGCCGTACATTACGTACCTCCTCAGCAAGCGCCTACCGGACGACCCGACAGATGCACGACACATCGCGTGACGCTCCAAGGCATTCGTCGTTATCAACACCGAACTGTATAAACGCAGCATCACAGGCGTGTTGCAGCGATGCGTCTCCCTAGCCGATGGAAGAGCAGTCCTCCTCGACATCCATGAAGGGACCTGCGGGCACCACGTCGGCAGCTGCGCCCTTGTTGCCAAAGCTCTACGAGCTGGATTTTATTGGCCCACGGCCATGCGCGACGCCAAGGATATAGTCCAAAAGTGCAACGCCTGTCAGCGATTCGCGGACAAGCCACACGCACCAGGCGCAGAACTACGGCCTATTCCATCGACCCACCTTCGCCATGGGGACTCGACATGGTTGGCAAACTTCCAAGGTTCTCGCAAGGAGGCTACGTCTACCTCTTGGTCGCAATCGACAAATTCACAAAATGGATCGAGGCCATGCCAGTGACCAAGCAATCAGGGCGCATCACAGTCAAATTCTTCGAGTCCATCGCTCATCGCTTGGCGTGCCACAAAGATCATCACCGACAATGTAATCTAACTTTACATCCAAGGAGTTCCAAGATTTCTGCGAGAAATCAAATCAACATGCCTCAACCGCACACCCGCAGACCAACGGTTAGGTGGAAAAGGCAAACGGCTCGCTCAGCAAGCATCAAGAAGCGACTCCTCCGCCACTCGAACAAGCCGTGGCTGTCGACCAAACGAATCGCAATCCGCATTTGGAGCTGCGTACAACTCCAAACAGCGCCACCGCTACACACCATTCTTTATGGTACATGGAGCAGAGGCAGATACCCGCCGAGGTATGACAGAGCGCCACGCCAGTAGTCGCTTATAGCAAGAAGGAGTCATCCTCGACTCAAGACTCCATCGACCTCCTTGACGAAGCAAGAGAAATCGCCGCAGAAAGATCTACGATCTAGCAGCAGAACCTGCGCAACTACCATAGCAGAAGGCTTCGCCCAAGATCCTTCATCGAAGGTGACCTGGTCCTGCGACTGAAGCAGCAGGGGCATCTCAAGCTCGATCCCCCCTAGGAAGGACCGTACGTGATTACAGAATTAATCCCAGGTGGCGCCTATTGCCTTCAAGATTTAGAGACAGGAGTCGCATACTCCAACCCTTGGAACGTCGCACAACTGCGACGCTTCTACCCTTAGTCGTTTCTTCTTTACTTTTGCATCGGAAATAAGGCTATTCAGCCAAGGCTACTTAGCCGCACATTGTACTACGACGCTCTCAATAAGTAAAAGCTAAGTGCCCCAAAACTCCGTGCTCTCTTTTCTTTTGTCAACTTTCATACTCGGGGGTTGCGCCACCCTATATACATATGTTCTTCGAACAATAACGCGACATCCTGAGTAGTTGGCACATCAATCGAACCCCTAAACACAAACACAACCCAGCTGCCACGCAGCTGACAGGTTGACAGGGAAAAGACACAAAGATGACCAGGCTAACAAAAAGGACTCGCACAAGTGCAACGCACCCTATGCTTATAAAGCTATTTGTATACATTCAACAGTAAATTATCTACAAAATATATATGAGCTTTACAACACCAGTATACTTATATGCAGGATACATATTTGGCTACCCTTGCAACAGAAGAACATTAGTCTGTTCCTCGAAGAAGTCGACAATTTCTACCGGACGATCCACCGCTTGATAATGCGGCACCATGTTCCAGGAAGATCCTGCGGGTGGCACCGGTGGCCCAGATGCAATGGCGGCGACATCCACGTCAGGCCTGTGCAAACGCACCACAGAGAGCGTAGCCTTGGCACCAGCCACCAGCTGTTGCCTCACGCACTCGCGAACCGCGGACATATCTTGAAATTTCGTCAGAAGGGCCAGCAGGCTTGATGGAGTATCATCCAGCGGGAACATCGTCTGGTAGATGTTCTTCAGGCACGACTGTGACTTCTTCAGAAAGAGCATGACTCGCGATCATGATCTACCCAGAAGTATCCACTCTCTTGAAGTTGCTCTTGGGTAAGATCATGAAGGCGGATGGCAATCCTATCCCTCTCCTCCTGCGGACGGCGTGCGCTAACAACTACACGAAGCAGAATCAACAGCATGAGCAACGTACCATTACGATTAACTAACAAAGGAAAAGATGAGGATGAGCAAACTAACACTTAAACTGGTCGCCCAGCTGCGTCACCTCGCCAAGCAGATATTGCTCGCGGGCGGCGACTTTTTCAGCCTTTGACTTCCACACGTCCGTGCTACCGCGGATCATGGGCAACTCGCGCTCCAGTTGTTTAACGCGATCATGAAACCGCGAAAGCAAGGAAAGCTCCTCTACCCTAGAGCAGGGAGGTGCCATTGTATCCTCAAGAGATGGCGAGTCCGGGGTTCCCCCCACAGGGCCACTTGACGTACCCTACCAAAAATCAAGCCAGAAGCAAAATAAGGCGACCAACTCAAAAGTCAAAAGTAACAGGTGCATTCAGGATCAATAAAAGTATGTACAAACACATTCGCCAACAGGCATGATCTCCAATCAAAAGAGCAAGTTCATCAGCTATTACAAGAAACTAACTACGGAGCAGCTGGCTTCTTCGACTTCGAGGACCTCGGGGGCTTCATCAAGTCTGTGGCGGTATCAGATGCCACTGACTTTCCGCCGGCCCCTGAGGCCGAAGTTTTTGCCGCCTTCTTTGCGCGATTGAGCTCCTCCGAATACTTGGCAACGGTGTTTATCAAGGAATGACCATATTTGGCACAGGCAGTCGCAAAGGGAGCAAACACTACCTGCTGACCATCCGCGCCAACAGGCATTGTCTTCGACACCGCCGAGGGATCCACTTCGACTCCGTGGGCTTGCACCATGGCTAGCGACATGGTCGGGCCAGCTGCGCGGAGGGAGTTCTTGTACATGGCAGGCACACCCCCAGCGAGTGACTCCACCAGCTCCTCCACATTATCGACCAGCTCTGCCTTTGGCATCAGCTCCTCCCGGAGGCGACTCAGGGTGGCCTTGGCTTTGGACAACGTATTTTGGACAGCGGCACTACGGTCTTCGACCGTAGATACCGCACTCGCCAGAGCGTCATCGTGACCAAGGACTCGTGGATCAAAACTCAAGCCACCAGCATCTACACCAAAATACACACACGGGTCAAACTTCTAATGCCACCGGCGTTACAGAGGAAGAGAAGAACATCAATAAAATATCCACCAAGTAAAGGTACCTGAGAGGGACTTGGCGACTGAGAACAGTTGCTCTTCGAACAACTTCTCCCTGGCCGTAAAGGAGGCACGCAGATCCTCTTCGCGCTTCTGGGCTTCATCATGAGCCACGATTGCCTCGTCGCGCCCCTTCACAGCTGCGGCCAACGTCTTCTCCAACGTGGCGACATCACGCAATAAAGCATTATGCTCAGCTATAGGGCAGTCAAAAATTTGGCTGTTAGTCGATTATACCAAAATACAGAGAAGACGACAAGAATAAGTATAGAACACTCACTCTCAACCACGCGGCCAGCGTCTTCTCCAACCTATCGCCATCACTTGCTCCACCACCTGTGCGGCTTCCTTTACAAGGAGTTGTCGCACAAAACAAGGAGTCAGCAGAAGGCAACAAAGGGCGTTGACTGCCAAATTATAAAAAAAAGAGAGAAAGATATACTTACATGGTCCTCCAAATGACCAAGAAGATTGCTGAACCATCATCCGAGCTACTACTCGATGCTCCCCTACGTGAGGAGAGCTCGAAGAATTGTGCTCGGAGTGGGCCGTCGCCGGAGGAGAAGGAGCACGCTCGACCTCTATCTTGGACTTTGAGGTCGCGACTCCTGATTCCTTCAAAAATTTGACGTCACCAGAAGATGACGATGCCTCTTGACTGCAAGACAAAATCCGCACTCAGAAAAGGAAAACTCTAGGGAAAAGCCAACAAGAAGAAAACAAGTGACGAGCGAATGCACTAGCAAACTTACCAGTCAAATCTATCAAGATCAAATGTGGCCTCCGTCAACTCCGACGAAGACTCCTTGGGCAATCGCATCTTCTTGCGAGAAGACGGTGCCACAGCCCTCACAGGAATGGCGGGAATTGGCAACTCCGCACCAACAGTCGCGCCTCCTAGAGTGGAAGGAGTCGACGCGTCGGAATCCTCGCTACGCGAATGCTTGCGAGTATCCGGACTCTCGGACTTGGGGGCTTCCTCTTCCACATCGGAAGGGATAATCGACTCAGACTGGTCCTCTTCCAAAGCTTCCCGAGGAATGATCCCCTCAGGGAGGGGAGGCATGCAAGGCGACACCGCCCACCTCGCATACAAAAAGTAACACATATAAGCAAATGTAAGACTTAATCGAGAAAATACGCTACTACGTAGCACAACCATACCTCAGAGGAGGATTCAAGCATCGAAAGGAGGAACGACCGCCTGCTCGTAAGTACATCCTGAGGGTATACTTCGTGACCAGTCGCACCCTCTTATCTACCTCACTCGCGGACATGCCATCGGCAGACACGCGAGTGGGATCATCAGCGCCACCCCATTGGAACATGGGATGGACCCTAGCCTGGAGAGGCTGGACGCGATGACGCAGCCAAGTCCTGACAAGGGCGCAGCCTCCCTCTTCTGCGCCTATGCGACTCTCAAGGTTGCAGACGCGCTGATATAACACGTCTGTTTCCACGAGTTCGGAAGGCATGATCACGTTCTTCCAAGAACGCATCTTCTTGCAGGGAGTCGCGGGATCGAAGGGCGCGAGTCCAAAGTGCTCGTCCTTGGCCTTCTAATCGCGCACATAGAACCATTTGTCCCTCCATCCCTGGACGGACTTGGTGAGCTTGATATCAAAGTAGGTGGCGGATGGGTCAACATGGATTCCGCAACCACCTATGTCATAAACTAAAGAGCCAGATGCGGACTGACGCTTCAATTTAAAGATGTGTTTGAAAAGACCAAAGTGCGACTCGATTCGAGCCAAGACTGCAGATGATGAAACAAGTGATGTGGAGGAGAGAATTTGGGGACAACTGATGGAGCTGGAGCCCATAGAAACATAGAAGACCCCGAAGAAAGGGGTGAAGAGGCAAGGAAAGACCGCAAATGATGAATGCAAGAAACATCACTCGATAACCAGCAGGAGGCACAGGAACGGTCTCACCGCTGGGGACGCGCGAATCAGCGACTGATGCAGAAATCACTCCGTCTTGGCGAAGAAGACGGAGATCCGACGCCTTGATGATAGAGGGGCGCCATGCGCCATTCATCACGCGGGTACCCGCGACCTTCTTCTTCCCGGCGGCGGCACTAGTGGCCGCAGCAGCGGAGCCACCCCTCTTCTTTGCTGCAGCGAGGGTGGCCGCGGAATCAGCAGCAGCGCCTCCCTTCTTCTTCCCCATTGCGCGGCGGCGATGAGAGCGAAGAAAATAGCTATGGAACGAACGGAGCTGGTCCAGCATCGTGGAGAAGATGGGCGCAGAGAAAAGCAGGAAAACAAAGGGCAATGGCGATGGCAGCAAGGAAGAAAGAACACAGATGGGAAAGTTACCGCCGCGGCATCGCTACTTAACCCCTGGAAGATGCAATCCAACAGCTGACAAAAACCCTATTGGACGCGTGGCACGCATCGCGTAGGGCACGTGGAGAGGAAGCGAGAACCGTCACCCCACTTCTACCATTACGCGCGGAAATCGAGGAGGCACAGTTAAAAATAAGATTACGCACGCCCAGTCAAATCAAAGTTAGAAAGTGGGACCCACAGCCGTCACGTCCCACAAAATCGCTCACGCGGGCAACTAAGGTCATACAAGCGTCAACACTGACGTCATCAAGGCTATGCAGTGGAGAACTTCGACTATTTTAGTCCTTACTGGAGTCTTCGACTCCACCAAGCACTCGGGGGCTACTCCCATAGGGAGCGCTGGCCGCGCCCCCTACGACTTTTCTTTTTCTTGTTGCAGGAACATGGACAAGAACAAAGGCAAACCCAACCACTCGAAACACAGTTCGATTATGAACATGGGTTACTCCTATAGGGAGCGCAAACAAAAGTAGCAAAAGACGCATGAGTCGCGAAAATATTTTAGCACTGCAGGTCATCGATCAAACAAGCAGCGAAGACGACAGCGTCGCAAGGTGTTTTACTACCTGCCCGGGTCATCAATCAACAAGCAAGCAAAAGATGACAGCGCAATAAAGTTTTAGTCCTCGCCGAGTCTTCGACTCAACCAGCACTCGAGATTACTCCCATATAGGGGCTGGTCGCGCACCCTATGATTATTTGAACAAAAACTGTGTGTTGATAACATCCACACTCAAACTCATGGCGACACCGCCATAATTTTCCCCTACAAAGAGATCGTCTCTGGGTTACCCAATCGCCTCGCGATGATAAAATTGATGCCGCGCCACGGCGTGAAGGTAAGACCTGAATAAGGCCTCGCAACGCATTTAATCGCACTACCAGAAACATATCCGTGCCCACAGCACGATAAACATACCTTGACGGACGCGTCGAGTGCTCACACCATATAATCGAATTCGACTCATAAGACCTCCGCGGCTGAGTCGAATTACACCAAGACTTTTTCGGATTCGAGTCTGGGACTTGAATTCGAGTAGATTATGCTTGTTTCACCCTAAGGTGGTTAATCGATGCCGATATCTGTTATATCGTGCACGATATCAACAATCCCTATGACACAAATAAAAGCAATCGAAATATACTCATTCAGCACTCAAGGTTTAAAGTCCCTCGAATCTGCGATTCCACCGGACCCTCGGGGCTCGACATGGGTATACCCTACAGTACTCGAGCTTGGTATATACGGCCCAAATACGTACAGCCCACGGTGTCGCCAAGGTCTTGATGGAGGACTCGAGTAACCTATGGACTCTCAATTGCTTGAAGGACAAGAAGAAGCTAAAGATAGAAAGTTTGAAGGAAAACCTAACTTATAACCGACCTGCTACCCGAGACCTAGCCTATCTATATAAAGGCTAGGAGGCGGCGAAGAGGACACATGCAACCCTAGTTTCCACAACCTCGCCAGATTGCATCTCAAGACCATTGTAACTTTCGACTCCCTCGATAATTCCACGAGCAGACAAGCAGGAGTAGGAACCTCTACGAGGCCTGAACCTGGGTAAATCCTTTGTCCCCTGTGTGCTTGTTTGCTAGCCGATAGATGTCTTCAGCGCTCCCTCCTTCTTCAAAACCCAAGTCCATAACAATGGACATTGACGAGTTAAACCCTCGTCACCTGGAGATTGTTGGATCGGAAGGTATTTGGTCGTTCGCACCCATGTTTTTTATGGTTGTTTAGTTTCAGCGGAAGCGTTACGAAGCTCTGTCGTCTGTCGTGTCTTCGAGGATGCATGGTGAAGTTAGATGCGGAGAATGTCAGAAAAGCTAGAACATGAAGGTAGCGATGGTTATTTGAGTCTTTGTGGCGATGAGGAACTGGCTGCGTAATTCGTGACTCGCAACAACGACTGTTTGTGGGGTGACAATACATGAGGAGTTCACAATCTTACCTTGTAGGGTAAAAATCCAAGGTCTGACCTTAATTGGTTGTCTGGCCAATGAGCTTGTTGAATGCATTGTTTTGTGAGTAAGGACGTTCTTCAAGGTGATGATCTTTGATCAGCGATGACGATGCTTGTGCACAGTTTCTTGAAGGCATTGCTATTGGAGTGGTTGGACTACTGGTGTTGTTAGTGTCGTTGCTTTGAGGAATCATTTATTGTAGTGGGACTTTTCTTTTTGTAATTCTTCTTCCTCGTGGGCACGACGAAGATGGTCGATTGCGGCAGCGGCGAGCCGTCGAAGACGCCTGGGATGGCCGGTGAGAAAGCGGCCGCGAGCTGCGCTTCGATTTCAGCCGGAGTCGCCGACATCGATGTCGGCGGGAAGGTGGACGTGCAGGAATGCCGTGTGGGTGAAGTGAGGGACCGTCAGGTGGGAGGTTCTCTAGAGTGGTCGATGACTCCTATTTTTACTCCCCTGCGGACGTTTTACTCCATCAACTCCTATAATTTTTACTCCTCTAATCGATTTGGGGTACGGTTAGGTGCACGTTTCTCAGATTTTTACTCCACCAGTTTTTGGACTTGGTTAGAGATGCCCTAGGTATTGGGAAGAATCTCAACTCGAAGATAACGGCTGCTTGCGTGTGCACAGTACGTAGTGATCGCCAGGGGGGGCATCATGCTACGCAAGGGGGGCCATCATGCTACGCAAGGGGGGCCATTAAACCCCACCCATGCCCATGTCGTTCGATACAAATCATCGTCATTGATTAATAAACAAACAAAGGCGGACGGCCGCAAGACCTTATCCTGGTCTCAAAATATATGTAGATCACAGGAATTCTCGGCAACTTGGCAACTTGGCAACTGGCAAGCAAGAGACACCTCGCCACATCGGTCCTACTTACTGGATCTGTGCCCTGCCCAAAGGAGTAACATAGATTTTAACGGAATCGTTCCAACCCGATGGCTATATACTGGTACTCCTAGCAAAAGTTTTGGCCAGTTTTCCGGTGAAAACTTCTTACCCTTGCATTGTCCATGGCGCACGTGTAGCTTTGGGATTTCCATTGTCAGTCCGTTCGATCTTCTCGAAGCCTCTGCGTTGTCGTGATCCAGTTTTTGTTTACCCTAACTTTAAATTTTTACTGCCAGGCTCCGAGCTGTCGAACGCCTTTCCAGGAGACAGGAGTTGTATGTTCATGTTCTACCTGACATTTACTAGGCCAGGCCGAGCTAATCCGTTGGCGCATGCCTTTGGTTCTTCGTGTGCTTCGTGGTGGAAATTTGGGGGCGCACGATAGCGACTCGTGAGAGCAACGTGAACAGTCACCCACCAGCTCAGTTGTACCGTATAACATTTATAAGTGCATCCACATCACAGTTGTCCCGGGCTGTGCCACTTGTGGAATTGAAATGTAATGCTAATGTTTATACCGTTGAATAATGGACGCCAAGAAAGTCTGAAATGCTATCACCATCACATTTACGAGTAAATTACATTTTGTAAGTAACCGAGATTACAAATAGATCACTGCACCACCTAGTGACGAGTACGAGCACCGGAGCCGATCCCCTTCTGCTCATGGGGTGTTCATACCTCTACGCGCTTGACTTTCAACTTAGTTAGCACCCAGTCCAATTTTCTGTGCCCAACAAAATTTCTGGGCGAGGGCTGACCATGAATTAGCCTTTTTCTAAGACACAAACTTGGAGGTGGTTCTCATATGCTCTAGAAGACCACCAGGCCGCTGGTACCACTTGTGGGGATTCCATTTCTACGCATGGCTGTCATCCCACGTGTCTGCACCGTGATCACTTGCCGGTGTCTAGTGAAAGACTCCAGGCACGTTGACCGCCAATAAAACACTTGTAAAATGTAAACCAGCGAGGTGGATCTCTTCTCTTCCATCTAGAAGAACGCCAGGGCTCTCCGCGCAGTCAAATTGTTTGGGGAATTTTCCCAAAATGCAAAAATTGCTCGGGGAAAATCCAGAAACCATATCCTTTTCCAGTTGCTCCCACCGATGCCGCCGTCCTCGGCTCCTCGCGCTCCCCTTATCCCGCGCTAAAAATCAAGAGGAAGCTTCCAAACGCCGAAAGCAACGTGGCGGAATCGCCGCGGCCGTCCGATCGAGGCCACCCACGGCACGCGCCACATCCATCAAAGCCGTCCGTCCCGGATCGTGCCGCTCGGGCACCCGCTGCCAGCCCGGCCTGCGTTTCTATATATTTTCGTCCCGTCGCTGGCTATAGCCCCCTCCGCAAGTGACGTCGCCCCTAATCTCATCCCCCACCTCCTCTCAACCTCCTCCCTCCTCCCTCCTCTTCTTCTTCCCCCAACCCGCCGCAGCGCCCACAGCATCCCCGCAATCTCCCGATCGGTTTCTCGTCCCCCTCGCCGGAATCTCGCAAGCCAGGAGCCGAGAGAGCAGAGGGCCCGCGCGTGCGCGCTAGCGGATTCGATTTCTTCCTTTCCAAGGTCAGCCGAATAAACCTCCTCTATTCCCCTCCTCCTGTATTCGTCCATGTAAATGTTTTGTAGATTGCGTTTTCTGTTCGATTCTACCGCCGTTATATGGCGTCAGGATTGATTGTGCTGGATTCCGGGATCCTGCAATTGGGTTGGGTTAGCTCCGTAGGCTGTGCGGTTTGCTTCGCTGCTGCCGCCCATGGCACCAGCTGCGACGCTGCTTCCCCAGACCCCAGGAACAGGAGACACCTTTGTAGGTCTTCCTTCCTTTCCTTATCCGTCCGATTCGGCGCGGTGATGTCTTTTCTTCCTCTGCAAAAGGAGGCATCCTGTTCGTTTCCTTTAATAGTTCAGGGGGGCGCAACCAGACTCCATTCCCGTGCTCCGAAATCTGCAGAGCTGAACTGTGATTCACTTGGGCATGATCAGTACAATGCGCAATGCCCAATTGAGCTGTCAACTTTTATGTGGCTGTAGGACGTTTTGCTATGTGCTGTCAACGTTGATTCATGGCTGGGTAGTACAACCAAAAGTAGCAGATCTGTGTGCCTGGACTGCCTGTTTGTTTCTGAAGAATCACATCATAGATCAGTTTCGGTTTGTTGGGTAGTCACATCGTTTGGTATCACATCTTACCGTATATGCCCTTGGGACAGCTCCTGTTAGCCACATGACTGAACTCCGGCGTAAGGAAATGCTGTGCTTTGAGTTTCATATACGCTGGACTTGATACCAGCAATTAAGGATGCGTGTTTGAATTTAGAAAACGATTTTCTGAAGCCCCACCTGCGCAATAAATTAATACTGATATACATGGGGGCCATAGTGAAGATATTTCCACAGAGTAGTTTGAGAAATTAACTCCATTGTTTCCCGATCCTAATACAGTAGGTGCTATAATCTCCTTTATTATTCTTGTTGTGATCTCTAGATGTGTTAAAAGATGATCCTTTTTGGTGTTAGTTGGCTCCATCGAATATGCCAAGGCCATTAGCTAATCCATCATTGTTGTGGTCCACATCACTATCCCCACCCACATTGTTGTTTTTTCAGCAATTCGATTGCGATAGGAACTCCACAACCACACGAAAAGATCAACGTGCATCTTAACCTCTCCAACCACTTCGTTTAGTCAAATCAGCTTGTTTGGTCTTCCATGGCTACTTTCCTTTTATATTGAATTACTAGCTGGGATCCAGCTTTAATTTAGCCAGGACCTGCCAACGTCGTCCGAGTCCACTACGCACACCGCGTCTACATATTATATAGAATGCAAACTGTCTTCCATGCCTTTCTTCCCAAGGTATCAAGCTGCCAATCATGAATCTTGCCTTTTAACATGGGGCAGTCAAATACCGCAGCGTTACAGTGGACATAATCTAGTGGTTTCATCTCCTTGGTAATTCATGTTCCCCAGGTGTACTTAGAATCTTAGATAGATATGCCTGGATATGTTAGTGCGCTTAAAAGTAGCTTAGGTATAAGAATAACAAATAGGATAAGGACAGAATGCAGCAGCTCTAGGTCCTAGTGTAATTACTAAATAAATAGAGCACCACAGCTGTTGACTCAGCTTACTGAGAATGATTATGGGTTCTTCAATAGTGTGTCTATTGCTTGCTAATAGGGCAATGCAAGTGCTTAGTCATTATGTATCGCATTGACATGGAATTTAGGAGCTTCACCTAACATCTGATCTACTTTCCACACTTGTTGATGTAAGTGGATAGACTTCTCTGGACAGGATGATGTGGCGTGGTCCTTGCTGCCTGTTACCTAAATGCTTTGTTGTTTAGTAGATAGCTTTGTCGGTATCCCCTTCCTCTTGTCTTGAATTTTAGGATAGAGTAAGCACAACATGTATATACCCGTGCTACTTGCTGTGTTCCTTCGGATTATTCTTTCTTGGTGTTAATCTAGTCCTTAGCACACATGTATACGTTCACACCTTATGAGCATTTTAAACACCATGACTGCTTCCTGATTTAGTCTTACTTTTCGAATTACTTTGCAGTTGCATCATGTGTTCCTACTGTCTACTGACCTCTGCTTCTATTTTTATTTGATTGCAGTACTGTTGAGTTCTTCAACCAGAACAGTTTGCAACAGATAACATCCTGGTTACCATGGAAGGTGGGAGAATGGATCAGGGTTGCATGGCTGCCATCACCAGCGAACCTTTAGTGTCTGATAATAAGCCGATGAAGAACATTAGTGGGGAGATGCCTCCAACTGCAACTGCAACTGCTGGGAGTGGCTCCTTTGATTGCAACATCTGCCTCGACTTTGCTGCAGATCCGGTTGTTACCCTCTGTGGCCATCTCTACTGCTGGCCTTGCATCTACGAGTGGCTGCGCCCAGCGGTGGGATCAGCTTCCACCGACAACAGGACTGCCGCCAGGCAGCAATGCCCTGTGTGCAAGGCCGCACTATCTGCGGACAGCCTTGTGCCACTATATGGCCGTGGTGGCAGCTCCAAGAAATCACTGGATGGTGCAGCCATTCCGCGACGGCCAACGGTGCACCGGGAGACTGTCGAGCACCAGCACGCACAGAGCACCGTCGGTGACCGGCACCATCATAACGTTGTGGAGCCCAGCCCTCAGCTCCGGCCACTTCGGCATGCACACCACCACCATTTGGGTGCAACCGAATTCGACTTTGTCTACCCTCCTTCACCAATGGGGCGTGGCCTATTCCACTCGACGGCTGGAGGGGTGCTCGGAGGGATGGCGGAGGCAGTGCTTCCGTGGGCGTTCCGGGGCCAGGTGTCGCCGAGCATGCACTACACCAGCCCTTACTCCGTCACGGAACACGCCGTGGGTCCCAGGCTGAGGAGGCAGCAGATGGAGGTGGAGAGGTCCCTGCACCAGATCTGGTTCTTCCTCTTCGTGTTTGTTGTGTTGTGTCTGCTCTTGTTCTGAAGCAAGGGTCAACTCTTGTGAAGAGGCGGTATACAAGCTTGTGTACATATTTCGATGGCGAGATACTGCCTTCTCCGAGGGGTGAGAAGGAGGCGAGATACTGATGAGTGCTGCTTATATAGTGATGAAGAGGGTATTAGGGTTAATGCTCTTAATCGGTCTCTATCGTTAAGCATGTGCCTTGAACCATGCTGACATAGAGTTTGTAATGTGACGAGATTTGGAGGTGAAATGCAGATTCCATTCTTGTCTTCCCTGTACCAGGAAGGAACTCCATTACCTGAACCATATGGCCTTGTTTGGGTTTGTCTGCATCTGTCTGTAATGCAGTTTCTCTTGTCAATTTGCATTGTTTTGTAAGGCAGTCTGCATTGGTTGGTGGTTTGATGCTAACAGTGTCAGAGTTACATTTACAAATCTTGTCTTTAGTTGTGTATGCGTACAGAACACTTAACCTTAATCCTTTTGAGCAAGCCTATTTGGTCACTTCTTGAGTACCAGTACATCTCAAAAAAAAAAAAGAAAGATCAAAAGGGATCTTTTCCCCAGTTCCATTTCAAGAAATGAAACCACACCAGTCTTCTTCCGTTTCTTACAGCAGGGAAAAGGCTTAAAACTCAAGCCAAAAAGCACTACTAGGGCACTACAGGAAACTAAACAGAACCAGAAACTCAACCCAGAGTGGGAAGAGGTTGTCTACTCAGGCGCAAAGACTCAGAGCAGGGTGGGAAGAGGTTGTCTACCCAGAGTGGGAAGAGGTTGTCTACCCATAGTTTTGGAACCATTACAAAAGAGAACAATGGAAATTGAGCAGACAACAGCTAGTACACCACGTGGATATCATCTTCCTCCTCAGGATGAGCCCTCAGATAATCCAGTGATGCACGTCCTCCATAACTCTAAGTGGAGATCCACCCGAAGCCAGAACTAGTACATCTCAAAATGCACGCTGCAAATTCACATCCTGAAGCATTAGATAAGAGATTCCTTTGAGATGTTTAGCAATTAGTTGTACGTTTACTTCTTTTATTTTATCAAATTGTATTAAATGAAAACTGTTTATCAGATAAGAGATTCCTTTGAGATATTGCGACACATCGGCACTCAAAGCCATGTGACTCCTTGCCGGCCAAATAGTACACTCGCTTGTCCAGTATAAGGACAGCGGTATTATAGTATAGTAGTGTTAGATGCCACCTTCTGTGGTTCAATGCGTTCGGCTGGGAAAAATTCTCAGAATTTAGAGTACAGTGACCGATGTGAATGGCAAATGAAAATCAGCGAGACAAGGCGGCATCTACAGCCCAATCCATTTCCAGAGTCAAAACAACCAGTTTACATGCGCTAAATTCAGTTTTTGTACCAGTCGAGAAACAGCACAGAGAACGTAAGAACAAAGAAGAAAAGCAGGAGGAAGGTTCTGCTGCTGCTGTTCCGCTGGATGGCCTGGGACAGTTCCTTGTTCCCCCGCTCCACGTTGTTTGTAGCTTCCACTGCCTGGGTCAAAGGACAAGATGCATAGTAAGAGCAGAAGTGAAGTGTGACTGAAAACTTATCACTGATCGTTTATAGTTTGTGTACGCGAAGCTGATGAATTTGCGTCCCGTTGGACTGGGCAGGTTATCAAGTAAAGATACTATAGACAAGTTCCTAGACAAGGCAGAATAAAAAAGGGAAAATCCTTATTGGATGGACCCTGATGAATGCTCAGTTCATATCAAATGATATAATACTACTATTCATGATCATGTAGCATATGACATGCACTCAAATGATATTATTAGATATATCTCTTCGAGAATCTGTATGTTTATAGAACTATCTATTATCTCTTCGCATCCTGCAAGAAATATGCTGTGTTTTAAAAACAGTTGGTTCTTGATTTTTTTTTTCATGGTATATACCATGCCTTACCTACGACTGAAACTATTTATAGCCATGATTTCCAGGAGATTGCACAATTCTGAGAACTGACATTTTTCAGTTAGATATATGGAGCAATTTAACACAAACTGTATCTACTACTTGCAAAACAACCAGATATTGGCTTAAGCTGTTGCACAGATCTCCTACCTGGTCGTACAAATACTGAATCTGTTGAGCTTGTTGTAGAACATGTGTTGACATAAGATGATTAAGTGCCGACATCTCTATCATCTTTGTCTCCGTTTCTTGGACAGTATCAAGAAGATTGGTCAGCTCCATCTGGACCAAGAGTTACAGGCAAGTAAATAACCTGATTTATACTAACACATAGTAATATACATATAGCAAAGTTATGCCTGAGACGTCATTATTTTGTGTCAATTGCTCAGACACAGTACAAAAACACCAATTTCATCCGGCCCAGTGACAAAAACCAGGTAAGTTACAGTATCATCATGGAGAGAATACAGGTAAAGGTTTATTCTGCCCTTTGGTTAAGGACATGGCCTAACCTGTTTCTCCTTTGTTCTTGTATCTGTTTCTTTATTTTGCACCGCAACTATACTTAGCCATGTTTTACCCTATCTATTTCACCATTTGCTTCAATTTTTTCATAGAAAATCCACCAGCTGATATGCCACACATATCAGAAGCAGTCAAGCACACATATACCAGTACCTATATCACCTACCTAGCTGGAGCAGTTTAAGACCATTTCGCGATCAAACATATCACAGGAACACTTACCGCAAACACACAATATTTTAATCGACTGAGACAGTTCGGGTCGATAAAGCCAGGAACATAATTGACACTTTGAAATGTTCTCTCTCCACTTATTTTAGTGATGCCAGTGTGTTCTAGCAAATTATCCTGTTCTTTTAATGGTACTGGGCATCAATGTTTTAGCAGCATATCTGAGAAACTGACACAAAATAACAGTACCCCACAGCTAATTTTGCATAGTATACATCCATCCAAAAAAAAATACCTGGAGAGCTCGTGTTTCATCATCCAAGAGTTGTTCTTGAACTCTTAAGGGTGCAGTAGATACCTCCTGATCTCCAACCTTTGAGACATCAGATTGTAATGCAAGGCCTGACTTGGGAGTTTCAGAAAGTTTTGTTTCTGGTCTCTTCTTAATCTTCTTTCTTGGCATCGCCCTATTAATAGCTTCTTGAAAACGCATGGACCGAAAGCGATCAAATTGTGCAGTTACCGAGTGGAGACGCTCGCTCAAAATCAAAACCTGGTAAAATTATAAGAACAACACAGAGCTTATTGGAACTGAGCATCAGAAATGCATACAAATATTTACAAAGAGGATATTCCACAAAATACTACTTAACTGTACATTTGTACTACAAATTGGATATAGAAAAAATGCCATAGAACACTCATGTATTCTTGCTACATGATGCTTCCTTGATGCATAGCTGAACTGAGAAAATTCAATTTTTTTCATAAGTCTCCTGTTTTGACTGGTAATTTATCATATGAAGCATTTGTTTTATCCCACCTAATGCATTTCGTGCCACCAACCAGGCATAGTATAAAGCCAAATATTAAACATCTAGAGAATATGCGTTGATACGTGAAGTTCTGAAAGGACAATACTTATTCACTTCTCCCTGTCCACAGAAGGAAATATTTTGCTCATTGTTAAAAAATGTAAACCCTAGGATTTGTGTTTAGTCTAATCCACTTAAATATGTACTGAGATTAGCTCAAAACACATTCATAATGAATAGCTAAATTTCTAAAATTGGAGAGAGAAATACGAAACTATATGCACAACTTTATAATAACAGAGAGAAAAAGGGAGTAATAACATTTTTCTGTATGGTTTTGTCTAAGCAGGCAAAATTGTCAATTCTACCCAAAAGACTTCTTCTATATTCTTACAATCTCTTAAATACTAAAGTAATCCGAAAGACCTTGAAACATTATTTTGAGAACGTTCTGAATTGATAAAACCATGGCAGTAAGACTTCGCTACTACATTCTACCTACGTGGTTGCCCATACTAAAAAGTGGAAATATCAGAGCAATGATGTGTTTTGCTGCTAATACTTTGCAGTAAGCATAATAGTCATACCACACCATGCTGGTGAGCTATCAAGTCCAACCGGGAACTCTCATCACTTGCGCCAAGCCATGTCTTTGCCCTTCTGTTCCTCTCATCTTCTTGGATCCTGTTCTTTAGGATATCTATCTGTTCCTTGCATGCTTTCACAAAAACACCAACCTGACATATTTCCAGTAATAGATAGATTAGAAATGGAGAAAATAAATTGGGCAATAGCCTAAAGGTTACAAGAATACATTCCTTAACCTGTGTGAATACATGTTGTCAACTTAATAGTCAATACAGTATAACAATGATATATGCACAAGCTAGCAGCTGTGCAACAATGAGGATAAATAATTTCGCTTTCCTTATGCTCTAACAAAATTAATCCTACATTTCTATAGTTATGAAAGAACTGTGAAAGAACTATAACAATGAAAAAGTAAGACATCATGATACATCATCAGAAATCATTCTGTCACATAGATAACTTTACCAAAACAATTGAAATGTAAAGCAAACTCAAACCTCGGATTTTCCAAATATGTGGCATGTAGTAAGCAATTGTCTTAACAAATACTAGTACTACGTACCTAGCAACTAGCTCAGTTTAGAGTAAACAGATCAATCCTCATACAAAGAGAAACGGTAAAACAACAAACAGTGCGGAGTAGGGTTGCAACTCACTTCATGCTCAATGGTGTCCCTCTCTTGCTCCGTAGTGCGATGCATGTCGACATAGTCCTTCCTATGCTTCACTATAAATTTCTCGAGTTCCCTTATACTCTCAAGCTACAAAAACAGAACCCAGCAATTAGACAAGCAGACCTCCCACATTCAGTCAGGACCCTAAGCTTCGGTTGTTGCTTTCGGTTCCTGTCAGCATCCAAAACAGAATAGCCAGGGAATCGATTTCTACCGTCTTGATTGCAGCATTTGTAAACGGTGATTTGGGCGACGGTTTCCGGATGATGAATGACGACATGAGCGCAGCCAGTTGTGACTGCAAAAAGGAATAAGCCAGTCACTGGACCATAATAAGAGAGACTGTTCTTGAGGCAGTGGCTCTGATAGGCTCCGGCGCAGAGGAGAGAAGGCACATGGCTGGGAAGAGCCAAGTTTGTCATATGAGCTCACCTCCGTGTAGCCATGGGAGAGCGCGGCGACACGAACGGATTCCTTGAAGTCCTCCGTCCTGTCCCGGACCCTCGACATCGCCAAGACAACAGCACCCGCGGGCTCCCCCTATCAGATCCGCGTGTACTAATTAAGGAGACGGCGAGATGTGCCAATACTGCTCCCGCGAGCTGATAGGGTGAGGCGGGCGACCGTGCCGGACCTGCCACCACGTCGAGAGCGGCGGCAGGTCGCCGGCGCGTCGGATCGGGCGGCGTGGTGGGAGTTCGGTTGTTCGGGGGAGAGGGAGAAGGAGAGGGGGACGGGGGCGAGTCGTGTACAAGAGTCGTACTGGGCCACTCGTCAACTGGGCCCTGTGGAGAAACAGGTGCTTGTGCTATCTCGTCCTCAGTTCTCTGCCGCTTCGCGGAGCCGCGAGCCGATCCGCCACCTCGCTCCCGCTCTCGATTGTTCGTCTCTGTGACGCGAGACGGCGGAACCCTAGGCCCGGAGGCGGGTAGGCATGGCCAAGGACCGCAACGGCTCGGCCCCAGATGGTGCCGGCAAGGAGGAGGGGGAGGTGTCGGCGGCGCGCAGCCGCAGCAAATCCCTAGACGCCGAGGAAGAGGAGCGTTCGAGGGCGAGCCGAGACAGGGGCCACCGTGGCAAGTCAAAGATGCGTGAGGAGGAGGAGGGGAGTGAGAGCTCCGGGGAGGACTCATCCGAGAGGCGGAAGCGGCGGAGGAAGGAGAAGGGGCGGCGGCGGCGGCGTAGCAGGAGGAGTCGCAGCGAGAGCTCCGGTTCGTCGGAATCGGAGTCCGAGTCGTCCTACTCGGGTTCCAGCGCGGAGTCGGAGAGCGAGTCGGAGTCAGAAGAGGACAGGCGGAGGAGACGGCGGAGGAGGAGGAAGGAGAGGGAAGAGGAGGAGAGGAGGCGGAGGAGGAAGGACAAGGAAAAGAGGAAGAGGAAGGAGGAGAGGGAGAAGGATAAGAAGAAGAAGAAAAAGAAGGATGCGAAGAAGGATTTGGGGAAGAAGGGTGCAGTGACCAACTCGTGGGGCAAGTATGGCATCATCCGTGAGGTTGATATGTGGTAAGGATCTTGGCTTCTTAGTTTGTTCTTAGATCACTGTTTCTCAGTTTTTAGGGTTTCACAAACCAACATGTAGAAAACTATGAATTTATATTTGTGTGCTAGAAAATAGCCTATTGATTATTGATGCATATGGAAGGAACACTCCCTGATTATGTAGCAATACTGAGTGGTAGTTAGGGATGAATGTGTTTCGGGGGGTACATCACAGCCGTGTTTGCCACACTCATCAAACATTTCTGTGGCCTATGCCACAGCCTGCAGCCCACACCATCTTTGCCACCTTTGACCACTGGGTTTGGTTCTTGAGCCCGTAAACGAGTAACACCTTGGCGCAGACCAACTCAAACCTGAAAATAACTGCTGACTGCAGACTGATTGACTCCAGAGCTATCACTGACTGCTCTTTAAAGTCTAATAATGTCACCAGTTCATCAGTCATCATAGACAACCACCTAGTTTGTTACCAGGTCTACCACACATGAACATGGGTATTGCATGAATCAACAGTTCATCACACATGGAGTATGTACGCTGCACTAAAACAAAAAGATGTTCGCAACAGTCAGATATCATGCATGAAACCAAGTTTGCACCATTCTCACTAAGCAAAAAGTTAATATTAATTGATTGTTGTAGAAAATATATGAAGTCATAGGAAGCAACCAAAAAAAGACAGATGGGAATAGGGATGCAAAGGGACAGCGAGGAATGATGGGAATATGGCCTACCGATACCGCTTGTGGGCTGTGCAGATCAGAACACAAGAAGGCAGCCACCACAAATGACCAGTTGGCTGTTTCATCTGGGTGGGGAAAGTGGGATTGCGGGCTCGCCACCACCACTTCCATCCCTACTTGTAACTCGCTTTATTCTGTAGGAATGAAATTCACTATATTAAGGTATTGCGGTTCCTTGGTGGGGGGACGATAATGAAAGACAATGTTATCTTGTCAGTTGTTTTAGTAGTGTTAAATGTGAAATTGTGAATTTTAGTGTGTAAATGCCCTCCCACGACCAATGCGAATCGGAAGTGGAAATTAGATCATTCAGGAATCTGTTTGGTGACACTAAATGATTTAAGTGGTGACCAATGGAAGAAATTGTGAGTTTAGACTACAAAAAATTATTTGAAGTCCAACCATTTTGTATTTCCACTACATTCTGATTAATTGAACCATGTAACGTGTTCTGTAGGAACAAGCGACCCGAGTTCACTGCATGGTTGTTAGAAGTTAAGCAGGTATATTTTCTTTCTATCATTCCATTCCATTGATGTTGCCTTCTTTAGGAATTATGGAGAATTTATACGCATGAAAAAAAGAGTGAGACCAACAAGACAACTGAGATTTTCTTTTAAACTGGCAATCTAATTGCTCTCTATCTGCTCTAATAATCACATCCCGCATTTCCATAGAATAATTTCGTTTAACCAATGTGCGTACATTTCATTTTACTGGGGAGGTGTGTAGCTACCCGTGGGTAGCAAGTCATTTTTTATCTAATGTAATTTTGCTTAATTTAAGCCTTCTGAGATTTTCTTATGTCTAAGTTGACGCCCTGTGCCATTCAAATGTCTCCGGTTGAGATTTGTTCAGGGTGGGGGAAATCAAGATTTGCTCAGGCGGCTAGCATCATCCACTTAGAGATAAGAAAATCACAGTCAACTTAGGAATAGAAAGACCCCTTTTTGAACCAGTGGTAGGCAATGCAGTTAGCACCAACGAATCATTTATCTAGATACTAGGACTATTTTTTTTAGTACAAAATATTATATGGAGTACAGTGATAATATTTGAGAATAAGCATGTTTGAACATATTAATTTGTCTTCATCATTAGTTTTATTGTCATAAAGTTAGTTGATCGTTAGACAATCTGAATATTTGAAGCTTAGTTAGACCTGACCTAAAAGATGAAGGAACAAAGCAGTATTTGTTCTGTCCTTTTCTTTTGATATTTTCAGCTTAGTGTTTCCGCTCAAATTTCTGTCTCCTGTCAACTTGTAGCTTGATTAAGCTCAATTTTATTCTGGTTCTGTTTTTTACTTATCAATCGAGTAGACTGGGTTTACTTCAGTATCAAGCTATCCATTTACTCTCAGTCTTGTTTACCTTTTTTTAGTTTACGATATCAGTGTTCTAAGTTTTTTTGTTTGTGATGTGGCCACAGGTTAATTTGGAGTCATTGTCTAATTGGGAAGAGAAACAAATGTTTAAGGAGTATGTTACTGTAGTACCATGAAATATTTTGAGTAATTTTGTGAGCTTAGAAAAAATGATCACCCTGGAATTACTTATTTTCATGGGTATTTAACAGTAATCTTTCCATCCATCTCAGATTCATGGAAGATCACAATACAGCCACATTTCCATCAAAAAAGTAATGCACGTATCTTTTCCTAGATAGTTATTGTATATATTCATATTTGCTAGTGGAACTTATGTTTTTCCTCCCTTTGTTGTCTTATTAGATATTATGACTTAGACGCTTACCATCGCCGAATGATGGAGAAAGAGCAAAAGAATGGTTTAAAGAATGCTGGCGTGGTAGCGGTACGAACAGTATTTAATGATGAGGAACAACGACGGTATGTGGACATATACATGCTTTTAGTTACTGTATACCTGCAATAGCATAGCGTGGGACACTATGAAATGCTTTAGTGTAGATTACTGAAGTCTACTTATAGACCATTGGTAATTAACAACTTGCCAACCTTATGTTCCACTCATTTGGGTAATAGCATTGTTTTTGGAACCCGTTTCTTGGTGACAGTCACTTTAAATTGTGAGTCTGCTACGCGGTCCAATCTCCATGTTTTACAGAAAGACAATAACGGAAATGTTATTTAACTGGGTTTATGGTTTGGTGGGCATATTGGCTAGCAGTTTTCTTACAGTTTTCTTTGAAAATTGTGATGCAGGCTAGAACTGTTAAAAGAACGTGAACGTCGAAAGGAGGAAGAAGTCACAGCTCTAAAATGCGCAATGCAAACTGGAATGGTTAGAATCTTCACTCCCTTTTTCTACCCATACTCTCATCCGTCATTAATCTATTCTCTAAACTTGCATGGAATTTGAGACTGCTCATTGCAGTGCCTTGTTTTCTCTATTTTTTACAGTAAATAGTTTGTTTTGTCTTGTTTTCTCCAGTTACAGTATCTAAACTATTTTTTTTGTCTTGTTTTCTCCAATATCTACACAAAATAGTCTAGTTTTTTTCCTTTTTAAGCTGTTGACCTGCATGAAGCAACTTTGGCATCTACATATTTTTTAGTGGAATAAACTGTACTACAGTCTTCGAAAGAATGGTGTTTTGGGTATACCTTTGGTCAACCTTGTAAATATTTTACAACCAATGTTTTTAAAATATTTTGATCAAATGCGTGAAAATCATATGCTTAGATTTATCTTGAGTACTTGCAGAATAAATATATATATTAGGTTGTATTACTATATTGGAGACCATGTTATGTCCAAAACATCATCTTGTAGGGTGTGTTTGGTCGAGGTCATCAAGTAGAATGTAATGGAGTGGGTCCAGTCTTTGGGGTGATTCCAGTGTTTGGTTGAGTAGTAGAATGGAACTTGGTGGTTCCTGAAAAGAGATTATTCACTCTAGATTCAGAATTAAGTGATACCTCTGAATCATCCGGATCGACTGGTTCTCCATGGAATGATTGTGCACGTGAAGGCTAGTGACGTTAATCCCACAGCATCGTACCGCACCGTACTCACCCAAACCATACCAAACCTAACTAGCTCTCGCCCCGTTTCTTTCTCTGTTCCGTGGTGGTGCGAAATCTCGCGGCTGCGGTGGCAGCACAAGGACGCAAGCAGTCGGCGGTGCCGATGCAAGCATGTCTCGAGGCGGCGCAAGTAGGCAAGCAGGGCGGCGGAGGTTGGCTAGCTGTCTGGCGGGAATATAAGCTAGCGGAGCTACCTGGGGAGGTGGGGACTAGCTAAGGTGCTGTGGACAAGTTGCTGGGCATAAGATGCTTGGCAATGGCGCTGCTGGGATACGAACAAAGCAACTAGCGTAGAATTGTTAATCGCTTCCAAATTGTTAATTGTTGCTTTGTTGGATCACTAATTTTTAGTTCCTCTGTTTTCAGTCCAAAACAGTGATTGCTAATCTTTTTCACAGCTATTTGGGTGCTCATTGCTAATTGGTACAAACTAATTGCATATACTAATAGTTGATAATAAGTACATACTAATTGAAATATATAATAAGTACCCCCTCTGTCCGGGATTAAGTGACTCGGATTTGTCTAGATTTGCATGTATCTAGACGGGTTTTAGTGTGTAGATACATGTGAATCTAGACAAATCCAAGCCACTTATTTCCGGACGGAGCACGGAGGAAGTACTCCCTCCGTCCCAAAATAGATGTCGCAAATTTGTCTAAATATTTTATGTTATGATGAGCACGGAGGACGGAACACGGAGGGAGTATATGTTATGAGCACTCTATACAATGATAGATATTTTGTTTACATTTACACATATGCATATGATGAAGGTTACCTCAGCCTTCCTAAGAAAAAGGAGATATAAACAACATTTGTGTCATTCCATTCCTCCAACCAAGCATAAAGATAGAACCATTCCATTCTAGTGGAATGGAACTATGACATTATGTTCTACTTGGTTCTCCAACCCAACACATCCTTAGAGACTGCAGGGAGTACGAACAGCTACAGGCTATTGACAGGATAATGGGAAGTAACCCGCAGTGGTTATCTTATCAAATCATCTGTTATGATAACACTTTATATGAACAAAGCTTGAGCGTTGTAGTTCACATCTGTTTCTTAGTGTAACCAAGTTTGACACGGCAGGTTGCCTAACTGTGGTGTCTGCCCTTGTTAGCCTTTTAATTATTTCATGTAATTCATGAAAGAAACGTAGTTGCGAGTTCTTCCTTGAATCCTGTACTTAGTGGGCCACTTGATGCCAAGTGTGCCAATTTATGTTCATACTTTGTTCTTATGGGAACATGTGTATGTCTTTTTAAATAAGATGAATGCATGGGCTTGGAGTCTCGGACCTATGAGCCTCTTACTGTTGTTTGGAAATTTCCTTGTACAGTTGGGAATCTCGGAGATCCAGGGGTGTTGCTTTGTAAAGTTTATTTTAATCAGTTTTTTTTTGGTTAGGTGCATGGTATTGAATGTCTGTATGATTGTGATTGTACTTAATTCGTGCTAAGGTGTTCTAGGCTGTACACTATCTTCTGATGATACACTATGAACAATATTATTATGCAAACACCAAACATCAGTATGCATTTAGATAATGAAACCTTTTTGTCTGTCAATTAACCTATTACGCTTGCTTTTTGCTCCCCATTTCAGGCTCAAGCAATGAAGCAGCAGTCCCTTCTCCGTGAGGAAATGATGTTACAGTACAAGCTGGGCAATTTCGAGGTAATGCCCTCATTTCTAACCCAGACAACATTTTATCTAGACAGGGAATATGTTTTAATTACGCTGAGCTTGTCGTTTATCAGGCCGCAGCTGCAATCCAGAAAAGGTTGGATCCAGATGCTCCCCCGCAGTAGGCGACTTGTTGACAATCCAAATCCCCTGCAGTTTTTTCCTCATACATCTTCATGAACACAGCAGAATGAGCAACATACTGTGATGGACCGCAGTTTATTTGTAAACAAAACATGTTGCGACGGTTTGTAACTTGCTTGTATTGTACCCGTACAATTTTAAAATTTTGCTCGTTAGTTTCATGTGCTGCTGTATGCATCAGTTTAATACACTTATGCAAGATTTTTGAAAGTTTTTCCGCTACTGATTCATAGACCTTTTATTGTTTGCCGTGTCATGACTCATCAGTTGTTGCCTGGGGGCTTTCGGTGATTGCAGCTCGTCTACCAGCCTGGCGCTTTAACTCTTATTAAGCGGTGATCATTTTATGTTTAAACTAAGCACTGCTCATGTCAATTTGTCAGTATGTGCGTGCATATTGTCATGTAGTGCTGTGGCAGCATACTCTAGCGTGTTTTAACAATTGGGTCGGTATGACCGAAAGCAGACCCATAACAACCGCCTTTCTTTTACTGGACGAGAGCTAATAGTATGAAATGCACCGACGCAATAATTCACAGTTATGCAAGTTTCAAAGTTATCAGAGCAGGGACGAAGAACTTTTCTAAGACTAAAAATCCTAGCTGAAGTTTTTCAGCGTGTATTGTAAACCAAATATAGTTACTAGCATATGGGTCATATATCATGCGAAAAGAGACCAAACTTGTCAATCAATCTGTGTGATTCGCCCTAGGGAAGAAAAACAAGAACCAGAATGAAACAGCGTGATCACACATATGCACACACAATTCATCAAGTGAAAAAAAGTATATATACAAGAACAGCTGAACAGGCAATGAAGAAGGTATTACGCCAAACAGATCCAATAAAACCAATTACAACCACCACCAAAAGAAAGCATACAAAGCCTAGGTAATACACGAATCAGAGCATGCTGATGACCGATTGGATGGATGGATGGGTCGATCAGCGCTTGATGGTCTTGACCTTCCTCCACGTCTTCTTGCCGAAATCGCCGACCACCTTGACGCCCTTGAGCACGGCCACCTTCACCTCCATGGTCCGCTGCTTCACCTGGCGCTCGAACCCTCCCATCCCTTCTCTCCTCTTTCGCCCGCACGGAGCCGAGGGGGAGAAAGACGAACCCTGATTGGATGGTTTGCGGGTTGTGTGGTGCGTCTCGAGTGGATTAGTGGAAGGATGGTGGTGGTGGCCGGTGGGCTGGGACCTGACTAGGAGGATATATAGCCAGCCCAGCCAGCCAGCAGTATGCGTGTGGACCTGGACGAGAGGCTGAGCTGTAAAGCTCGAGGATGTGGTCGACAATGTGTGTACCTGCGTTGGCGTTGAAGGATTTCGTGGCCACCTGTCGACCGAGGTTAAATCACGAGTCACGTACAGGTCCAGAATGGAGAAGCCTGCGCGGAGACTGTGACATGTGGGCCTCATGCATGACTACTGTGCAGTGTCTACACCTGTCAGCGACGGTGGTGTGTAGCTGCTCCGGTTCCTTAATCAATGTGGATGCAGTTCGGAGGGTCCAGCTGTCGGACAGCGTGCTGTTTAAGCAACTGCTGCGGTTGCTGTGGCTGTCTTCTTTAAACACCAAGGAAGGAAGCGCCTCTGCGGATTTGGTCCCGGGAGAACTTCGGGAACATGACCTGGCCCATGTGCTAAAGAATCGTCGGATTTGGCTGGATCGTTTGACCTTTAACTTCAATCGCTGTTTCTTTCAGAAACAATTTGCTCGTACTAACCCGCACCCTGTTTTCTCGAGAAGAGTAGTTGCGCGCACAAACAATCCTCTCTCGATGAGATGAACTCTCCACTTGGTATTATTCATCAGAATATGCATCGCTGCACTGTCAGCTGTGAGGAACGGGAAACTGTCTAATAACAGGCGGGGGTTGTAGCGCAAGCGTCCAACCGCCAAGCTATAAAGCTGGTTTAAACTGGACTAATTTGCTAAAAAATATTACAACTAGCCCAACTAATTTTAACTACGAAGCGGGTCGGACCGGGCTCTGCAGCCCTAGTAGCAAGGCGGGGGCAACATCACGGTGTCGATGCCGGCCACGTTGAGCATGCTCGCCAAAAGTCTGGGACGTGTTTGGTTGCCTGGAGATCATTTGGCCCCACTTGTATGATATGCCTCCTGTTGGTTACGTCAAAAGCCATTTTCGGCTTCGGGGTAGAAACTATGTCCGGTGTTTAGTTAGTTTTTTTTAAGTTCTAACGGTCTATGAATAATCATCAATGGTCTCAAAAGTAACAAAAATTCAAATAGTTAAATGGACCACCTAGCAATGACTACAAACACTAGCACGAGCCAAGACGCGGCACCATTCTCTTCCCTCCATTATCGGAACTGGGTAAAACTTGTCATAGTAGATCTTGTTGTAGAGAAGTCGTCGTGCTAAGAAATCAAAAGACCAACGCACCAAAGCAGCAACCATCGCGAAGATGAGAACCATAGATCGGAAAAGACTGACCCCAAACAACACCAACAAATACGAAGAACGACCGGTTCCCAAGAGATCTGCCGGACACACGACTCCACGTGCCCACTACCAGTGCTAAACGCACCGCTGGAGCGAGGATATGGCAGGGAGTACCTTATTCTGACTTCAAGATGTAGATGCGGTCTCAACATCCCGAAGAAGACATTAAAAACTAGATAAAAAGAATGAGAATCGTCCCGCCAGCGAGAGGTCATGTTTCGCCACGCCTCTAAGGTCCCAAAGACGCTGGAGGCGGAGCGGATCGACAGCATCGCCGGCAAGGGAGATAGAGCCCTAGATAGAGCCGCATCACAAGAGTCGCTTGTCTCCTCCTTAGGTTTTTGGTTAGTTGTTTTAGGCTTTGAAGAAACATCACCTATTGTTTAGTTGTATGCAAATACGGGGTGGTGGTGTAACATCTTCTTCGACTGGTGAGGTTACAACAGTTTGTGCGCTGTAAAATGGTAGAGCGAGGAGATTATCATAATATGGTGAATGTTTATATTGATCCTCTCCGTTATATTGTAGTACAAAACTTGGAGACCAAGAAGGCTCCTAGAGATAATATAAACAATTCCAATTAATCCTATAATTATCTCTAATTTACTAATATATCTCTATCACTCCCGTAGAGGTAGGGTCGTAAACAACAGGAACATCGCGGACAGTCAAACTGGAGATAAACTAAAGTAGAACTCGGTAGGCTGACACCCCCCGCAGTCCCAATGGAAGTATCGTGGATAGTGTCGCGGCATGGAAGCTTGGACTGTAGAGGAAGCCGAGGAGGTTCCCATGCGAGGTGATAGCCTTTGTGACAATGTCGAGGAGGCCAAGAGCGTTGGGTGGTGGAGCTGCAACCTTGGTTGAGGTAGCCATGCGAGGGGTCGTCATGGTCGATGTCGTGGTCGGATAATGCCGGTGTCAAAGTAGCCAGACATGAAGCCGCTGGCACATGGTGCACGAGGAGAATGACTGACGAGGGGTGACCTCGGAAATGCTCATTGTTATAACCTTGGGGTTTAGGGAATGAGGGGTGCTAGTGATTTTGCCGGCTTATATCAGACAAACAAGCAGTGGCAAAGCTTCAAAGAAAATCTTGGACGAGCCAAATTAAAGTAGAGGACTGTTATTTGGAACATGACGCAATTGTGGGACAACAATTATCGGTTGTCATGAAAATTCTTTCCCTTCCATTTTAGAATGGTGGACCGACATGATCCAAGGAAAAGGAAAAAAAGAGCAGAATTGCCTCAGTGGCAGCATGCTATTTTTTCTGAACTACGTGGCCATATGTTTTTTTTACAGTAACCTTTCTCATAAATTAACCAGCCCGATCAACAAAATCGTCGGCAACAAGTTCAGTTATAGACTAGGGGGGATCGACATCCTAGCCGGAACACTCAACCTCATCTCTATACCCAAAATGGGCTAGAGAGTGAGCCACCTGATTACAACTACGAGGGCAGAAAGTAAACTCAAAAGATTCAAAGTTTCCCACGCAATTGCTTCTTACTTCATGAATGCGGACGCCAATCTTTGACAAGTCGAGGCTATCAGATTTTAGAGCTTGCACCAAAGTCTGGCAGCCAGACTCAAAAATCACTCTATGTAAGCCCAAAGCCTTACGCTCGCTTGTAGTGCACCCCGCAGGTGTCTCAGTTTACCTGCCACAGCTCCGAGCGTGCTATAAAACCGGACTCCGAGCGTGCTATAAAACCCAGGCACCCGCCTTTGTTTCTTCCACAAAGGAGGCATAAAAGTTCACCTTCACCCAGTTGTCTGGGGGTCTCGTCCAACGTGTCGTTGCTGGATGTGGAACAGGAGGAGCAGTCGGGTCTCCCATATACACTTTCTTTGTTTCTTGGTAGAACTCAGCAATGTGCCGAGTAATGATATTACAGCTCTATGCGGTTGTCCTCTCCTTCTCCCCTGCATTCACCTTATTTCTCGTTGTCCACTAATCCCAGAGCATGATAAACACCTTGTTCCTTTTCTCGACCCTCCACTCGCAAATTTGGTCAATCATCACGATAGGGGTTGTAGCTGATAGCAGCTCCACACGTGCATCTTCCAACAATAATTCCCTCCAAAGATATTTCACATTTTTACACTTAAGAAACAGGTGGCCACCGTCCTCATCAAGTTGAGAACACATCGGACATCTCGTATATAACTCCACCTTCTTCCGTTTTATGTTCATATGAAGATGCAAGCTGTTGTGAGCTAACCGCCAAATAAAAATATGAACTTTAGGCGGTAGGTTCAGGCCCCAAATCTTGATCCAAAGCGGCGAAACATGCGATGGTGACGCTGAAGCGCATGCCACGCGGCCCCTCTTTTGATCATGAATATCAACTCCCAAACGATATGCTGATTTAACTGAAAAGACCCCCTTCTTGTCAAAATGCCATGCCACAGTGTCTTCCATACCTTGCTTAACCGGGATTGATAGAATGGCCTGCACATCGTCCTGAACAAAAATAGCATTCAGAATTTCCTCGCCCCATTGGCCTGTCGAAGGATCCAGGAGGTCTACCACTTTTAGTGACTCATCAAGCTCATTCGGAGTCCAGAACCTCCTTGTCGTACCCCTTGGAATCCATGGGTCCTTCCACACATCAATGTTCTCTCCCGACCCCACACGCCAGATAATGCCTTCTTTCAACAACTCCACCCCTCGAAGGATACTTGACATAGCAGGCCGTGGTGTGGCCTCTAGCACTAACGAGTCTAGGAAATACATGGCCTTTAGCACCCTACCACATAGAGAATCAGGGTTTTGGAGGAGACGCCACCCCTGTCTCGCCAGCATTGCCAAGTTGAAAATGTGTAGATCATGAAAACCGAGCCCTCCATCCTGCTTCGACCGAGTCATTTTCTCACATCCAATCCAATGACACTTATTTTCTTCCCCTTGCTTATTCCACCAAAACTTGCATATCATAGAACTAATTTCTTCACATAAAGCTTGAGTGAGATCAAAGCAGGACATTGCATATGTAGGAATGGCCTACGCCACTGCCTTTATCAGAGTTTCCTTTCCAACCTTCGATAAGAGTTTTTTCCTTCCACCCCTGAATCTTTTGCCATATCCTCTCTTTCAGATATTCAAACTCCTTCTTCTTTGAGGCTCCTAGGTGGACAGGTAAACCAAGGTATCATTCATCGTGTGATTCTCTCGGAATACCCAACACCCCCAAAACCGATTGCTTATTTCTCTGACACGTTCCCTTGCTAAACATTGCAGACGACTTCGCTGCATTGATCATCTGTCCGGATTGGAGCTCATAGATGGCCAAGATTGATTTCAACTTCTCTGCGTTTTTTGTATTAGCCTTCATCACAATAAGAGAATCATCCGCGAAGAAAAGATGATTAATCTTTGGGGCTCCCGGGCAGAGCTGCACCCCTTCCAAAGCTCCCTCCTCCTCGGCTCCATGCAAGAGAGCCGAGAGACCTTTTGGAGCATGGACCGCTGCAGTCAGGATTCTGATGGAAAAAAGGTGTTGTTTGGAGGCAAAATTCGCGAAGATTAGAAAATCCAGGAAAATATACGGAAAATCCTATTTTTCCAGAAGACGAAGGAAGCTAGAAGGGGGGCTGGAGATGGGCCACAGGGGGCCCACACCACCCCCTGGCGCGGGTCACCCTGGGTCGCGCCACCAGGTGGTGTGGCCACCCTAGTCCACCCCTGGCACTCCCCTCTGGCGTATATTATCCTCCCAAAACCCTAAGACTCAGGGAGTGACCACAGAAAGATTCCGCCGCCTCTGCGGGGAGGAAAACACCGAGAGAGAAAGATCTCTCTGGCAGACAGATTTCTGCCAGGGGAATTCCTTCCCGGAGAGGGGAGATCGTCGCTATCAACGTCAACATCAAGCTGGACTTCATCGGGATCATCACCACCATCATCACCCTCATCACCATCTCCATATTGATGTAACAATTGGGTTGAATCTTGCATAGTTCATAGGGGAAACTTCCCTGGTGTTGATTACTCTTTATAGTTGATGCTATTGAGTGAACCATTGAATCATTGTTTATCCATCTCTGATCATGATCCATATGATGTCTTGTGAGTAGTTCGTTTTGTTCTTGAGGACATGGGAGAAGTCATGGTGTTAGTAGTGGAATTGTGTTGAGAAAGATTCAATAGTTTGATATTTAAGTTGTGGTGTACTTCTTCTAGTGGTGTCATGTGAACGTCGACTACATGACACTTCACATATATGGGCCTAGGGGAATGCATTGTGTATTTGGCTACTAATCGTAGGGGTTGGAGTGATGTAAACCTGAACCCCCGTTAGGAAACCATTGCACAAGGGGCGTAAGGGTCTTAGAGTTTAAAGCTATGGTTAGGTTTCTACCTTAATTACTTTCTTGTACTTACGGATGTTTGCAAGGGTATAATCACAAGTATGTATTAGTCCTAGGAAGGTTGGTACATTAGCACAGGTTCACCCACACAACACTTAGCAAGCTAAAGAAGATTAATCAACTATATGAAGCGAAAGCACTTGACAGTCTTCCCATGTGTCCTCGAGAACGTTTGGTCATCTTAAGTACTACGACCGGCTTGTCCTTTGTTGCATAAAGGATTGGGCCACTTGCTGCATTTAGTCCTACTATATTTTATTTACTCGTACTTTGTTTACTTGCTTTATCAAAAAACCCTAAAAATCCGTTTGCTAAGTATTTGCAGAGAATTCCTGATCCATACCACTAGCCAGCACCTTCTGCTCCTTGTTGGGCTTGACACTCTTACTTATCGAAAATACTGCGATACACCCCCTATACTTGTGGGTCATCAAGACTATTTTCTAGCGTCGTTGCTTGGGAGTGAAGCGCTATTGGAGAGTGGAACTGGTAAAGGAAACTTCTACTGTGAGTATTGTTTACTTCTATTAGTTGCTTTATTTTCGTTATGGATAATTCGTTGAGTTTCTTATTTGGTAATGCTACTACCACTGCTAAGGTAGTAGATAAACCACCACCTGCTGAGAATGATGTTTTTAAAATACCTACAAGAATTATTGATCGTGTTATGGATAACTATTATGTTGGGGATGGAACTGTCCATCCCGGTGATCATTTGCTCTTTATACACGAATTATGCGGGTTGTTCAAGTGTGTAGGTATTACTACAGATCAAGTTAAGAAGAAGTTATTCTCATTATCGCTGAAAGGAAGAGCTGAGGAATGGTATAAGTGATGGCTCAATGCACGGCGCCCAAAAAAATGCTTAATGGGATGTTGATGTAGAGCTCGTTGGGAACCCCAAGAGGAAGGTATGATGAGCACAACAACAAGTTTCCCTCAGTTATGAAACCAAGGTTTAATCGAACCAGTAGGAGCAAGGAAACACCTCAAAGGTGTTACTAGATGAGCTTTGGCAGGGCGCACTACCGATGCTAGTACCAACGTGGAGACCTGCACAACACAACCACAGAACTTTGTCCCCAACTTGCGATGAGGTTGTCAATCTCACCGTGTTTTGCGGAAAACAAAGGATTAAACGTATCGAATGGAAAGAAGTAATAGTTTGTAGAAAGTAAACACAAAGCAGTAAAATATTGTAGATTGTATGTAAAGTAAAAGACCGGGATCCATAGTTCACTAGAGGTGGCTCTCCTTAGATAGATAACATGCTGGGTGAACAAATTACAGCAGGGCAATTGACAAACACCGAGAAAGCAATACATACATATACTAATCATCTTGACTCCTTTGAGACTTGATTGGGCAATACAACATAATACATAGACCGCTATCCAACTACATCTATGACTAATAATCCACCTTCAGGTTATCATCCAACCCCTCCAGATTAAGTTGCAAGCAAGATTATTGCTTTACGAACTGCGTGTAAAGTAAACAATACGATTGTTCTATGAACAAAAGATCGTTGTTTTCTCCCTAGTAGCAACAGACATCTAGTACCTTAGAGATTTCATCACTTCCCAGATTACGAGGCATGAACCCACTATCGATCATAAATACTAACTCTTGGAGTTGCTAGCATCTACTTGGCCAAGATAGCTACTAACAACGGAAAGCATGCAAGATCTCAAATAACAAAGACATGATAGAATCAATAATCAATCTGAAATAGCATCTCAATATCCATCGGATCCCCGCAAAGACAACATGTATGAATCACACATAGATGATCTTGATCATGAACGGAGCTCACAAGATCTAAACATGAAAGCACAAAGGAGGAGAAACCAGCCATCTAGCTACTACATGGATCCGTAGTCCAAGGATGAACTACTCACGCATCACACCAGAGGCTTGCATGGTGATGAAGAAGGCCTCTGTGGTGAATTCTCTCCCAGGATGCCGGAAGAGCTTCAGATCCTCCCGATCTAGGGGAGATGACGGCGCCATGCACTCTTTCGTGGATTTTGATCGGGTACCTAGGGTTTTCGTCCCGAGGGCAACTTATAGGCGGAGAGGTCGAGGGGTCTTTGGGGCGGGGACCACCTGGCATGGGCCAGGCCTGGCCGCGTGGCCAGGTGGTGTGGCTGGCCCCCAGCCCGCCTCCGCCTCAGATTCTCGCACTTGATCCTTCCTAAAAATAGGCACTTTGGCTTTTATCCCGTCCAATTCCGAGAATATTCATTTTCGACTTTTCCGAACCAAAATAACAGAAAACAGTACCGGCACTATGGCTCTTGTTAATAGGTTAGTCCAAGAAATCATAATAAAAGTATTCCAAAGTTGGAACAAAACACAAGAAAGTGGATAAAACCAAGCATGGAACATCAAAAATTATAGATACATTTGCAATGTATCAATATCCCCAAGCTTAACTCCTGCCGTCTCGAGTAGGTAAGTGATAAAAAGAAATAATTTTTGAGGTGACATGCACCATCAAAGACTTGATCAAAGTATTTGCAAAACATTCAAGGCTGGGATCATAGTACTTCAATCATAACATGAAAGACAAAGTTCTAGCAATAAGCAAAGAAACTATGATGCAACATGAAAAGGCACAAACAAAAGATTCATGAATAACATGCTTCGCAAGACGTTTGTTTGTTTCACATAAAGAAAACATAGCATAAAAGTATCCAGCTTGTCCCTCAATAGAGTAGCAAATATAAATGCATAGGACACCTTCAAAGTTCATAAGAGTGACTAGATACAATAGTTTCAAACAAGCAATAACAAGTTATGCATCAATCAACTAGTCTTGGGACAATGCACATAGAACTAAGAATGGTCACTATGCTCTCAAAGTAGGTGCATAAAGATACAAGGTGGAGACTCAATATAATGGTGGAAGAAAAGCCTTTTGTAAAAGGAAGTAGGGATTCAAGTCTCATAAAGAGCTTCCAAAAATTATGGTACTTATAGCTTTCAGCTCTCATTGCCCCGATCATAAGCATCTTGAAGGTGGTTAAGGTTAAAGTGACACAACTAAGAGGATATGCTTGAAAAGTTATAAACCGAAATCTCATGCCCCTTACTTACGAAGACCGATCCTCATGCTACTCAACTTCAGTCACGAGTAAGCTCTTGTCATTGTAAGTATATGTGTATCATTAAGAACCGCCAACGGGGTACCCCTTGCACATGATACGGGAGCTTTCCCATAATCAAAATGACAAGGCAAGCAGACAATGAGCATCTCAGCGATCTTTTTATTTGCTATTTGCATAGGTTTTTATTGAGGATGCTTCATAGAATGCTCATTATGGTGATGCTGCAAGTTTCCACCATGATTAGGCATGGCTTAGGCTAGCGGCCGAGGCGTTTCTCTAACACACATACAAACTCCATGATCTTACAAGTTCCACATTTATTTCACACCGCCAAGATCCGTAAGCAAAAGAACATGATATCAATGGGGTACAAAGTACAAGTGCAATGTTGAAAGCGTTCCCCATGAAACATGGTTTTGTTAACTTCAAGTTATAAAGCGCAAGCATATACGCAACAAAGAAGGACCCAATGGTTCAAGTTTATTAGAGGCAATAAAGTAAAGTGTGCCATCAAGTTCGTGAGAGCTTTAATCACTAGTTTTCTCATAACAAGTGAAAGGTAGACAAAAGCATGAATATACTTGGAATAGCGTAAGCTAGTAGGTAGATATGGTGGACTCTTTGGAAAAACTTGGTTTAGGGAGTTGGATGCATGAGTGGAACTCATACTTTGTTGTGGAGGCTAGCAAAAGACTGGGAGCGACAAAGTAAGAGAGCAATAATGGCCATAATCATGCAGAGCGACAAAACATCATTGATCAAAGCATAAAGTGATACTACAAGTTGAAAACTAAAGGATCACAAAGGCTATGGTGACTTGAGATAGTCATAACATGGTGTGAGCATGCGCCAAGTCAACCCAAATAAAGCATCAAAGGAGAATACCACTATACTATGCTTTAATATGCTAAAACAACGCATGATTCATCCAAGGCACATTAAGCAATCTCAATTGTTTATAACAAGCCATGCTACAGCAAAGAATACTAAGCATAAAGCCAAAACAATATCAAGCATGGCATGACAAAGCATAGCCACAGTCAAAAACAAGCTCTTTTTACCACAAAAGCATGAACTTTCCTACTCTTTTCCAAACCAAACCAAACTATTTGCAAACCAAAGTGTGAAAGAGGGGGACCAACCAACTTATTCAGAAAACTAAGCACACCAAGCAAACTAAAAACCAAAACGAAAACGAAAAAGAAGACGCTCCAAGAGAAACACAACTATGCATGAAACAATAAAAATGAAGCGTTTGGAAGAAACCTGGAATTTTTATTGATGAAGAAGGAGATGCCTTGGGCATCCCCAAGCTTTGACGCTTGTACTTCTTGGATATTTCTTGGGGTGACACGCTTGGCATCCCCAAGCTTGAGATTTAGTCCATCCTTCATCTCATTACTCATTCCTTCCATACACCTGAAATTTTTCCTTCATACAAAACTTCACACAATTTCATTAGCAACATTAGTGCACTTAAGATAAATAAGTCTCAAGATTCAGTTCTAACACCAAATTAACTTCCATTAGAACACTAGCTACTTTAGCACTTCCCTCAAAAAGCTCAATTCCCCAAAGGAACTCAAGAAGGAACTAACAAGAAGCAAATGCAGAAAATGGCAGAAATCTGTCAAAACAGACCAGCAGGTAAAGACAAATTTTTTAGAAGACCTTCTGTTGCTCAAATCAAAAAGTGCTGAACTAACAAAAGTTAGATAACAACCTGGGTCAGAAGAACAAAGAATTACAGCTCAATCCGACATACAGAGCTCTCTCACGAATTTTTACGGTGAAGCACAAAAATCTGTTTCGGGACAGCAACTTTCCCAATCATTACTTCTCTCTCATTAGAGGTTACTCTTGGCACAAAAAACAAATAAAAAGGATAAGGAGAGGTTATTACAGAGGTAATAACTTCCAAGACTCATCTAAAACTCTTGGGTTATCTCCCAACAAGTACTTTTCTTTAACGCCTTTAAGTTAGTCATAAGAACCAAAGAAAGAATCAAGTGTTCTCAAATGAAGAAGCATTAAGACCAAATTTTGTTTTCATAGGAGAAGCCAAATAAATCTTTTCTCTCTTTTTAGGGAAGTGTTCTATACCTTTCTTGAGTGGGAGTTGATATTTAATGGTGCCTTCTTTCATATCAATGATGGCACCAACAGTTCTAAGAAAAGGTCTTCCCAAAGTAATAGGACAAGAAGCATTGTATTCAACATCCAAAACATAGAAATCAACGGGGACATAGGAATCATTAACCATAATAAGAACATCATTAAGACTCCCCATGAGTTTATTTTTAGCATTAGCATCAAGTGGGACATTCAAATAACAATCTTCAAGAGTAGGCAAATCAAGCATATCATAAATCCTTCTAGGCATAATAGAAACACTACTATCAAGATCACACAAAGCTTTGAAATCAAAGTCGTTATGATGGGTTCCCAACCATCTTCTTGTTTTATAGGAATAGAAGCTTTATGTTTCATCTTTTCTTCTTTAATCTTTATGAGAGCATCAGTAATGTGTTTTGTAAAAGCCATGTTCATAGCACTAGCATTAGGACTTTTAGCAAGCTTTTGTAGGAACTTAATAACTTTAGAGATGTTGCAACCATCAAGATCAAAATCAACCTTATCATTTAAAGTAGTAGAACAATTACTAGCCTCAACACCAGTGGTGGTGATAGTAGAAACACTAATGTTTCTAGCAATTTCATCTTCTCTTTCCCACTTAGCATGTAATTCAGCTAATAGTCTAACATTTTCATCAATTCTTACTTGTATGGCATTAGTAGCTGCAAAGGGATTCTCATTAGTTTCAGGTTTAGCAGCCATTCTATTAATCAATGAAGATTGAGCTTCAGACAAAGATGATATATTTCTTTGAGCATTAGAGAGTTTCAATTGTAAACTAGGTATTTCCCTATTTAGACTCTCAAGTTGATGGCTAATGTTCTTCAAGATGGTGGATTGTTCCTCCATAGTTTTAGTAAATAGTTTATTTTGCTCATATTGCATTTGCATGAAGTTTTTAGTGGCTCTTTCAACTTCTAAAATTCTTCCTTCACTAGGTAATTCAGATTTACCATTAAAGCCATAAGTAGTATTAGGAGGATACGGCCTATAATTGTTGTTACCAAATTGTTCCTATAAGCATTATTACCATAAGCATTGTTGCCAAAATTGTTATTTCTTATGAAGTTCACATCAACTTGCTCTTCTTGAGCAACCAAAGAGGCTAAAGGAACATTATTTGGATCAATATGGGTTTTCCCATTAACAAGCATAGACATAATTATATCAATCTTATCACTCAAGGAGGAGGTTTCTTCAACAGAATTTACCTTCTTACCTTGTGGAGCTCTCTCAGTATGCCATTCAGAATAATTAACCATCATATTATCCAATAGTTTTGTTGCAGCACCCAAAGTGATGGTCATAAAGGTACCTCCAGCAGCTGAATCCAATAGTTTCCTTGAACAATAGTTCAATCCTGCATAAAAAGTTTGGATGATCATCCAAGCAGTCAGTCCATGAGTGGGACAATTCTTTACTAAAGATTTCATTCTTTCCCAAGCTTGAGCAACATGCTCATTATCAAGTTGTTTAAACTTCATTATTTCACTTCTCATGGATATAATCTTAGCAGGAGGATAGTATTTTCCAATAAAAGCACCTTTGCACTTAGTCCAAGAATCAATACTATTCCTAGTTAAGGAATTCAACCACTCTTTAGCTTTTCCTCTCAAAGAGAAAGGAAACAATTTCAGTTTAATAATATCACCATCTATATCCCTATGCTTTTGCATCTCACAAAGTTCAACAAAGTTATTTAGATGGGAAGCAACATCTTCATTACCAATACCAGAAAATTGTTCTCTCATAACAAGATTGAGCAAAACAGGTTTTATCTCAAAGAAAGTATTTTCAGCCATAGGTGGAGCAATAGGAGTGCTCATAAAATCATTGTTGTTGGTGCTAGTGAAGTCACACAACTTGGTGTTTTCAAGAGTCATCATTTTTTTTGGGTTTTCAAATAAGAAAGCAAAACAAGTAAAACTAATTTTTTTGTGTTTTTTGAAGAACAAAACAAGCAAACAAAGCAAAAATAAGCTAAGCAAAACAAAAACAACAAAGTAAAGAGATTGGTTATGAGGGACTCCCCTTGTGAAGATGTCCTTGACTCCCCGGCAACGGCGCCAGAAAAATGCTTGATGGCTCAATGCACGACGCCCAGAAAAATGCTTAATGGAGGTGTTGATGTAGAGCTCGTTGGGAACCCCAAGAGGAAGGTATGATGAGCACAGCAGCAAGTTTCCCTCAGTTATGAAACCAAGGTTTAATCGAACCAGTAGGAGCAAGGAAACACCTCAAAGGTGTTACTAGCTGAGCTTTGGCGATACTACCGGTGCTAGTAGCAACGTGGAGACCTGCACAACACAACCACAAAACTTTGTCCCCAACTTGCGATGAGGTTGTCAATCTCACCGTGTTTTGTGGAAAACAAAGGATTAAACGTATCAAATGGAAAGAAGTAATAGTTTGCAGAAAGTAAACACAAAGCAGTAAAATATTGTAGATTGTATGTAAAGTAAAAGACCGGGATCCATAGTTCACTAGAGGTGGCTCTCCTTAGATAGATAACATGCTGGGTGAACAAATTACAGCGGGGCAATTGACAAACACTGAGAAAGCAATACATGAATATACTAATCATCTTGACTCCTTTGAGACTTGATTGGGCAATACAACATAATACATAGACCGCCATTCAACTGCATCTATGACTAATAATCCAGCTTCAGGCTATCATCCGAACCCCCTCCAGTATTAAGTTGCAAGCAACAGATTATTGCTTTACGAACTGCATGTAAAGTAAACAATACGATTGTTCTATGAACAAAAGATCGTTGTTTTCTCCCTAGTAGCAACATCACATCTAGTACCTTAGAGATTTCTGTCACTTCCCCAGATTACCAGAGGCATGAACCCACTATCGAGCATAAATACTAACTCTTGGAGTTCCTAGCATCTACTTGGCCAAGATAGCTACTAACAACGGAAAGCATGCAAGATCTCAAATAACAAAGACATGATAGAATCAATAATCAATCTGAAATAGCATCTCAATATCCATCGGATCCCCGCAAACACAACATGTATGAATCACACATAGATGATCTTGATCATGAACGGAGCTCACAAGATCTAAACATGAAAGCACAAAGGAGGAGAAACCAGCCATCTAGCTACTACATGGATCCGTAGTCCAAGGATGAACTACTCACGCATCACACCGGAGGCTTGCATGGTGATGAAGAAGGCCTCGTGGTGAATTCCCTCTTGGCGAGGGTGCCGAAGAGCTTCAGATCCCTCCTGATCTAGGGATGGAGATGACGGTGGCTACAGACTCTTTCGTGGATTTTTAATCGGGTACCTAGGGTTTTCGTCTCGAGGGCAACTTATAGGCGGAAGGAGAGGCCGAGGGGTCTTGGCGGCCAGACCACCCCCAGTGGCCAGCTGGCCGCTGCCAGGTGGTGTGGCCGCCCCAGCCCTTCTCCGCCTGTATCGCACTTGATCCCTTCCGAAAAATAGGTACTTTGGCTTTTGTCCCGTCAATTCGAGAATATTCATTTTCACTTTTCTAGAACCAAAACAACGTAAAACAGGCGGTGGCATTGTGGCTCTTGTTAATAGGTTAGTCCAAGAAATCATAATAAAAGTACTCCAAAGTTGGAACAAAACACAAGAAAGTGGATAAAACCAAGCATGGAACATCAAAAATTATAGATACATTTGCAATGTATCAATAAGCTGCCGAAGAATGGTCAAGCTCTGGAATGGGAGGAAATAGTACCTCTCTTTTATTCAAAGTTTTATCCTCCTAGAGAGACTCATAAAGATTGGAATCAAATATACAACTTTTGGCCTCTTGATGGAGAGAGTATAGCTCAAGCTTGGGGTAGATCGAAGTTACTAATGCTCAAATGTCCCACTCATGAGCTCCCCAACAATATTATTATCAATAACTTTTATGCAAGGCTTTCTCTTCATGATAAGGATTTATTGGATGCTTCTTGTGATGGATCATTCACTCGCATGGGAGAAGAAGCTAAATGGGATCTTCTGGACCATATTCAAGACAATGCTGAAGCTTGGGAGAATGACAAAGGTAGAAAGTCAGGTATAAATTATGATTATGAATGCATTGAATCTTTTATGGGAACTGATGACTTTGAAAATATAAAAAATGCTTATGGTCTAGACTCTCAAGCTATTGCTTCTTATTTTAAGGCTTTTGCTTCCTATATTTAAGTTCCTAAAAAAAATTGGAATAAGTATCATGAACCTTATAAAGATGTTGTTGTTGGGTCCGCAACATAGAAAACAAAAAAATTCCTACGGTGTGAACTACACGCCAAGATCTATCTACTAGGTACAAAGCAATGGGTGGACATACATCCAACGAGAACTTACCCTCGAAGACAACGAGTTTTGTTAACGAGTAGGAACTCGTGGTTGATGTAGTCGTACACTTGCCGATCTCAAGATCGTGAGGAAGTCCGAGCGTCGCAACTCAGCAGCGCATCCATACTCGCACACACGTTCAAGCCACCGGACAACCTCCACCTCCTCGCTCCAGCGATCCAGTGGAAGCAGCAACTCCTTCCAGACGAAATGCCACCGGGAACATGTATCTCGCTAATCCGAGACCATGGGGGAATAATTCTAGAAGGGGAGAGAGATCCTTCACAAGGAGGTGTGAGGATGAAGGAGGGAATGGGTGGCCTTTTATAGGAGGAGGGGGTGCCACTCCTCTCCATGGCTGGCGCATGGGGGGGTGACCCCTCACCTCCCCCATTCATGTGGTGGTAACCTCTCCACATTAAAATGCCTCTTCACATTCCCTTTTAAAGTCTCCACTTTAAATTCATTAAAATTCTCCAAGTTTAATGCTCTCTCATTTAATAAAACTCTTTTATTAAATTTATTCAGAATTTTGTTAATTACTTTAATTAACAAACATTCACATATAGCCCCTTGCAATATTTCAATATCACATGCAGAACCACTTTCAATTTCACCAAACAATTTCCGGTTTCTATTGAAACAATTCCTGCGCTTTGCAATTCTTTCAATCTGAAACATATGTGCTCCAAAATGGTGTCCGTAACTCTTAAGTGTGTCACCCTACGGTTTATGAATAATGCGTACATGATCGAGACCCTTCTCCGATCAATAATCAGCAATGGACCTAGAGATCCGTGATCGACTACACATTCAACGATGACTTCGTGATCGTGAGAACCTTTAACGCTTGTAACTAAATCCCTTTGTCTCGCGATATATTACATGTCCGAGATTCGATCATCGATCTCCATACCTAGTTTGATCTAATCGACATGCACTCTTTTCTCGTTCCCGTGATATAACATTCTAGTGATCACATCACTTGCTTGCAAGCTATCTCAATGTGATATCACCAAGAGGGCCTAGAGTATATCTATCCATCATCGTGATTGACAAATTCCACTCTTGATCCATGAGCCTCAACATAACACCTTCGTAGTACTGAACCCATCTTTATAGTCACCCTGTTATGGTGTGACGTTTGATGTTATCAAGATACTCTTCCGGTGTTAGCAATTAACATGATCTCATGGTCTAAGGATAAAGATTACTTCATATGATATTATAGCAATATAAACATAATGACTTGATCGTAATGCTATACTTCGGATGAATGTTCATTACATCATTCCACTAATGGTGTGACCTTGTTATTAACAACATACAATGTCTATGATCAGGAAACCTTGATCATCTTGTTAATCAACAAGCTAGTCTATAAGAGAGGCATAACTAGGAACCCTTTTTGTTTATTAAACACACATGTATTAATGTTTCCGATCAATACAATTCTAGCATGCAAAATAAACATCTATCATATATAAGGAATACATAATAACAACTTTATTATTGCCTCTCAGGGCATATTTCCTTCAGTATCCCACTTGCACTAGAGACAATAATCTAGTTCACATAGTGATAAATCTAACACCCATGGAGTTCTGGTGTTGATCATGTTTTGCCCTAGGGAGAACTTTAGTCAACGGATCTGCTACATTTAGGTCCGTGTGTACTTTACAAATCTTTATATCTCCATCCTTGACATGCTCGCGGATGGAGTGAAACTAGCGCTTAATATGCTTGGAATTCTTGTGAGACCTCGGTTCCTTTGCGTTGGCTATGGCTCCATTGTTGTCACAATAGATCACCATTGGGTCCAATGCACTAGGAACCACACCTAGTTCCGTAATGAACTCTTTCATCCAAACCGCTTCCTGTGCCGCTTCTGAAGCAGCAACATATTCCGCCTCCGTCGTTGATCCAGCCACCACAGGTTGTTTGGAACTCCTCCAACTAACTGCTACTCTGTTCAAGAGAAATACGTATCCGGATTGAGACTTAGAGTCATCCGGATCGGTGTCAAAGCTAGCATCGACATAACACTTAGCGACTAGCTCTTCTTCACCTCCGTATATAAGAAACATATCCCTAGTTCTTCTCAAGTACTTGAGGATGTTCTTTACTGCTATCCAGTGTTCCGAACCTGAATCAGATTGGTACCTACTAGTCAAACTAATAGCATGTGCCACATCCGGTCTTGTACATAGCATGGCATACATAATAGAGCCTATGGCTGAGGCATAGGGGATCTTATCCATCATCTCTCTTTCTTTCGCCGTAGCCGGACTTTGAGTCTTACTCAATGTCTTGCCTTGCAACATAGGTAAGAACCCCTTCTTACTTTCGTCCATATTAAAATTCTTTAATATCTTATCAAGGTATGTACTCTGCGATAGCCCAATTAGGCGCCTTGATCTATCTCTATAGATTTTAATGCCTAATATATATGACGCTTCAACAAGGTCTTTCATCGAAAATTTGTTGTTTAGATAACTTTTCACACTGTTTAAAAGATCTATATCATTTCCAATCAATAATATGTCATCCACATATAATATCAGAAATGCCACATTGCTCCCACTCACTTTCTTGTAAATACAAGCCTCTCCGTAAGTTTGGACAAATCCAAACTCATTGATCACCTCATCAAAGCGGAGATTCCAACTCCGGGATGCTTGCTTCAGTCCATAGATGGATCACTGAAGTTTGCATACCTTATTAGCATCCTTAGGATCGAAAAAACCCTTAGGTTGTATCATATACAACTCTTCTTCAATATTACCATTGAGGAACGCAGTTTTGACATCCATCTGCCATATTTCATAATCGAAATATGCAGCAATTGCTAACATAATCCTAACTGACTTAAGCATCGCTACGAGAGAGAATGTCTCATCGTAGTCAACTCCTTGAATTTGTCAAAACCCCTTTGCGACAAGTCGAGCCTTATAGATGGTCACATTACCATCAACATCAGTTTTTCATTTGAAAATCCATTTATTCTCAACGGCCTTTCGATCGTTAGGTAAGTCCACCAAGGTCCAAACTTGGTTCTCGTACATGGATTCCATCTCGGATTTCATGGCTTCTAGCACATTGTTGGAATCCGGGCTCATCATCGCTTCTTCATACGTCGCAGGGTCATCCATTTCATCAACCATGAAATTCACAACAGGATTGCCGTACAGTTTAGGAGCTGCACGTGTCCTGCTTGACCTGCGAGGTTTGGTAGTTTCCTCTTTCGGAGTTTCATGATCAATATCATTAGCTCTCTCTTCATTAGGTGAAGTCACCTCCGAAACAACTTCTGGTGTTGCACCACTCGCTATTTCATGAAGAGAAGGTTCAATAACCTCTTCGAGTTCTACCTTCCGACTACTCACACCTTTCGCGAGAAACTCCATCTCAAGAAAGGATCCATTCTTGGCAACAAAAACCTTGCCCTCGAATCTATGATATAAGGTATACCCAATTGTTTCCTTAGGGTATCTTGTGAAGACGCATTTTTCCGCTTTGGGTTCGAGTTTATCCGGTTGAAGTTTCTTCACATAAACATCGCATCCCCAAACTTTAAGAAATGACAGCTTAGGTTTGTTTCCAAACCATAATTCATACGGTGTCGTTTCAACGGATTTAGATGGTGCCCGATTTAAAGTGAATGCAGCTGTTTCCAGTGCATAACCCCAAAATGACAATGGTAAGTCAGTCAGAGACATCATAGATCGAACCATATCCAATAAGGTACGATTACGACGTTTCGACACACCATTACGTTGTGGTGTTCCGGTAGGCGTGAGTTGTGAAACTATTCCACACTCTTTCATGTGTGTGCTAAACTTGTAACTTAGATACTCTCCTCCACGGTCAGACCGTAGAAGTTTGATCTTTCTATTATGATGATTTTCCACTTCATTCTGAAAATCCTTGAACTTTTCAAAAGTTCCAGACTTGTGTTTCATCAAATAGATATACCCGTATCTACTCAAATCATCCGTGAAAGTAACAAAATAACGATATCCACCTCGCGCCGACACACTCATTGGTCCACACACATCAGTATGTATGATTTCCAATAGATCTGTCGCCCGTTCCATTGAATCGGAAAATGGCGTTCTAGTCATCTTGCCCATAAGGCATGTCTCACATGTATCAAATGATTCAAAATCAAGTGATTCCAAAAGTCCATCAGAATGGAGTTTCTTCATGCGTTTAACGCCAATATGACCTAGATGGCAGTGCCACATATATGCAGATATATCATCATCAAGTTTAATCTTTTTAGCATTAACATTATGAATGTGCGTAATATTACTATTGAGATCCATCAAAAATAAACCATTCAACACAGGTGCATGACCATAAAAGATATTATCCATATAAATCGAACAACCATTGTTTTCATATTTAAATGAATAACCACTTTGCATTAAACACGATCTGGATACAATGTTCATGCTAAGTGCAGGCACCAAATAACAATTATTTAGGTTTATGACTAATCCCGATGGCATATGGAGAGGCAGCATTCCGACGGCGATCACATCAACTCTTGATCCATTGTCGATTCAAGACAGACCTCATCCCTTGCTAGTTGTCGCTTGTTCCAGCCCCGGATCGAGTTACATATATTAGCAACCGATCCGTATCAAATACCCAGTGCTCTGAGTACTAGTCAAGTACACATCAATAACATGTATATCACATATACCTTTGTTTGCCTTGCCGGACTTCTTGTCCGCCAAATACTTGGGGCGATTAAGCTTCTAATGGCTGATCCCTTGCAATAGTAGCACTCGGTATCGGACTTAGGGCCAGCTCGGGGTTTCTTTTCAGGTGCGGCAACAAATTTGCCACCCTTCTTTCCCTTGTGCTTGCCTTTCTTGTCCTTGAAACCGGTGGTCCTATTGATCATCAACACTTGATGTTCTTTCCTAATCTCCACTTCTACAGTCTTAAGCATTGACAGAAGCTCGGGAAGAGTCTTCTTCATGCCCTGCATATTATAGTTCATCACGAAGCTCTTGTAGCTAGGTGGCAGAGATTGGAGAACACGATGTATGCCTAAGTCATTGAGAATCATTATTCCCAAGGACACAAGCTTATCGGCGTACCCAGACATTTTGAGTACGTGCTCACTAACGAAGCTGTTTTCCTCCATTTTGCAGCTGAAGAAATTTTCAGAAGCATTATAACTCTCTACGGCAACATGGGTATCGAAAATCATTTTCAATTATCCCATGGTATCAAAGGCATTGCCATTTTCGAAATGCTTTCGAAGTTCTGGCTCTAGCTCATACAGTATGCCACAATGAACTAAGTTGTGGTCCTCCTGACGAGTCACATAGACATTCTTTTCCTTGTCAAGGGCATCAGGAGCTGGTGGGGGGCCTAGCGGCGCATCTAGCACATATTGCTTTTGTGCAGCAGTGAGGAGAATCCTCAAATTCATAGCCCAGTTGGTGAAGTTGCTACCATTCGCAGCAAGTTTCTCTTTCTCCATGAACACATTGAAATTAAAAGCAGGTGGTGCCATCTACAACAGAATTTGTAAAGTTTATTTAGACTAAGTTTATGATAGATTGAGTTCAACTAATCCAAATTACTAACGAACTCCCACTCAAAAACGACATCCCTCGTGCCTTTTTGGTGATTACATGAACCAAATCCACTACACCAAGTCCGATCATCACGTGAGTCGGTGTAGCTTCAAAGGCGAGCATCTATATGGGCATCATATCAACCATATGACTCATGCTTAACCTTTCGGTCCGTGTTCCGAGGCCATGTACGTACATGATAGGCTCGCCAAGTAAGAACCTTAGTACTCGCGTGTGTAAAACTGTCTTACACCCGTTGTATGAAAGCGTAGAGTCGAGTACACCCGATCATCACGTGATGTCTCAAAACACGATCCATAAAACGGTGCATACTCAAGGAAGAACACATTTTATCTTGATATCTAAATGAGGGATCATCTTACAATGCTACCAAAAGCGCCAAACTAGCAGTATAAGATGCTAACATCTAATGTGTAAAGTGAGATGATATGGTCCATGCATTTGATCTCTATCATTTGCATCGTGGTATGATCTCTGTCATTCCTTTGTGTGTAAGGCCAAGGTCTATGGAACTTACACGTTGAATGTGTTGTAAGAGTATCTATCATACATCTACTTACAAAAATACCATATCAATACACTAGCCCAGCAACGATCTAAAGTAGACGCCTCTAATTTATCAATTGCAAGTTTTACGTGGCTTAGGGCTTTCGGAGATAGAACCGTTCTCACCTACGAACATGAACCACAATGAGGATAACTAAGTTATTAGCAACTCGTTGTAAATAAGATATTGACTATAGTAGGAGAGACAGACACCCGCCAGCCACTTATGCAAAACAAGTTGCATGTCAGTCGTGGAACCGGTCTCATGTACGATGACATGTAAGATTGGTCCGGGCCGCTTCATCCCACTATGCCACCAATATCCAAAATACATAGAAGATGCAATAACATGATCATCATCGCCCACATATAAACATATGTGTACTACCCGTGTAAAGCACCTACGCATAGATCAGGCTCTGATACCACCTGGGTGCAAGATAGAAAAAATTCCTACGGTGAACTACACGCCAAGATCTATCTACTAGGTACAAAGCAACGGGTGGACATACATCCAACGAGAACTTACCTCAAGACAACGAGTTTTGTTAACGAGTAGGAACTCGTGGTTGATGTAGTCGTACACTTGCCGATCTCAAGATCGTGAGGAAGTCCGAGCGCCGCAACTCAGCAGCGCATCCGCACTCGCACACACGTTCAAGCCACCGGACAACCTCCACCTCCTCACTCCAGCGATCCAGCGGAAGAAGCAACTCCTTCCGCATTTAAATGCCACCGGAACATGTATCTCGCTAATCCGAGACCATGGGGAATAATTCTAGAAGGGAGAGAGATCCTTCACAAGGAGGTGTGAGGATGAAGGAGGAATGGGTGGCCTTTTATAGAGGAGGGGGGTGCCCTCTCTCCATGGTCATGCATGGGGGTGACCACCTCCCCATTCATGTGGTGGTAACCCCTCCACATTAAAATGCCTCTTCACATTCCCTTTTAAAGTCTCCACTTTAAATGCATTAAAATTCTCCAAGTTTAATACTCTCTCATTTAATAAAACTCTTTTATTAAATTTATTCATAATTTTGTTAATTACTTTAATTAACAAACATTCACATATAGCCCCTTGCAATATTTCAATATCACATGCAGAACCACTTTCTGCAATTTCACCCGAAACAATTTCCGGTTTCTATTGAAACGATTCCTGCGCTTTGCAATTCTTTTGTCTGAAACATATGTGCTCCAAAATGGTGTCCGGTAACTCTTAAGTGTGTCACCCTACGGTTCGTGAATAATGCAGACATGATCGAGACCCTTCTCTGATCAATAATCAGCAGCGGGACCTGGAGATCCGTACTAACTCCTACACATTCAACGATGACTTCTGTGATCGTGAGAACCTTTAACGCTTGTAACTAAATCCCTTTGTCTCGCGATATATTACATGTCCGAGATTCGATCATCGGTATCTCCATACCTAGTTTGATCTCGTTACCGACATGCACTCTTTTCTCGTTCCCGTGATATAACATTCTAGTGATCACATCACTTGCTTGCAAGCTATCTCAATGTGATATCACCGAGAGGGCCCAGAGTATATCTATCTGTCATCGGGATTGAAAAATTCCACTCTTGATCCATGAGCCTCAACATAACACCTTCATAGTACTGAACCCATCTTTATAGTCACCCTGTTACGGTGTGACGTTTGATGTTATCAATATACTCTTTCGGTATTAGCAATTAACATGATCTCATGGTCTAAGTATAAAGATTACTTCATATGATGTTATAGCAATATAAACATAATGACTTGATCATAATGATATACTTCGGATGAATGTTCATCACATCATTCCACCAATGGTGTGACCTTGTTATTAACAACATCCAATGTCCATGATCAGGAAACCTTGATCATCTTGTTAATCAATAAGCTAGTCTATAAGAGAGGCATAACTAGGAACCCTTTTTGTTTATTAAACACACATGTATTGATGTTTCCGATCAATACAATTCTAGCATGCAAAGTAAACATCTATCATATATAAGGAATACATAATAACAACTTTATTATTGCCTCTCATGGCATATTTCCTTCAGTTGCTAAGAGTGTTCCTGCAAGAAATACTGAAGTTTATACTGCTAATCATGTTTTACCTAAACCTTACATTGAGAAAATGTCTTTCCCAGTTAAGATAAAGGAACATTCTATGATAGCTAGTATGGTTGATGAAAGTATGAATGAAGCTGTTGAACCTGATAAACAAATGGTTGATGAACCTATAATAGCAAATGTGAAAGACTTTGTTACTAAATATAAAGAAGAGGGACACACTATCCTTTGTAAGGATACCTCTAATATTGTTTCACAAAGTAGTGTTATGAGAGCTAGTATTCCTGTATTTTCTATTAGAATAAGTGATCATTGCTATGATGGTTCTTGTGATAGTTATATTGTTAAGTTTATGCTTGATACTAAAAGTTATTATGAGACAGGGAAAAGTGTTCTTATGTATCTCAATAATATCAAGTTTCCTTGTTTTATGCTGAAAGTTTTTATGTTGCACTTCTTTTCCCTTCCTATGCTAGTAGCCTCTAGTCTCAACAACTTGTTTGTTTACAAAATTCCCTTGCATAGGAAGTGGGTTAGACTTAAACGTGTGTATTTTTGCTTTTTAATGCTCTCTTTCACTTCAATTCATATTCCTATGTGAGCATCTCCAAAATTATCATGGCCATCTTAATGGCTATAAAGAAAGAGCTTTTTGGGAGATAACCCAGTTTATTTTTGCTTTCAGTTTGTTTTTGTTTCTTTGAGTCTTGGAAGTTATTACTTCGGTAATAACCTCTCCTTATCCATTTTGTTTGGTTTTTGTGTCAAGATCAACCTCTAATGAGAGAGAAGTAAGATTTGGGGAAGTTGCTGTCCCGAAACAGATTTTTGTGCTTCACCGTAAAAATTTGTGAGAGATCTCTGTATATCGGTTTGAGCTGTAATTTTTTGTGCTTCTGCCCCAGGTTGTTATTTAGCTTTCGTTAGTTTTGCACTTTTTGATTTGAGCAACATAAGATTTTCGAAAAAATTGATCTTTACCTGTTGGTCTGTTTTGACAGATTTTGCCACTCTTGCATTTGCTTCTTTATTCGATTTCCTTTTTGAATTCTTTTTGGGTTTTCGGAAGGAGTTGCTACAGTAGCTTATGTTTTGATGGTTTTCAGTTGAAGTTTAACTCAAAAGGTTTTATCACTTCACTAATATTAATGTTGCTAATGAGAACTGTGTGAAGTTTTGTGTGAAAGAAATTTCCAAGTTAGTGAAGATAATGGTGTAGTAAGGAAGTGAAAGGTTTCATGACTCAAGTAATAAGTTATGAAGATGAAAATATTGATGTTATTTAAGTGGTGACTCTGGAAGAATCTACTAGATACCAAATTCAGAGACCTGCAGAGTCCGTTTTCAAATAGGTAACAGTCCTGGTAAGAAAAGTTCCGTGAAAATACTATCCAACTATATTTTTGCAGTTTTTAGTCAATAAGGAAAGCTACGAAGCGAAAAAGGGACGTAAACAGAGCTAGGGTGGCTCACATCACCCTGTGGCGCGGGCCCACCCCTGGCCACGCCACCAGGTGGTGAGTCCACCCTGAACTCCGCCTTCGACTCGTTTTCTCCCAGTACCTTCATTTTGTTATGAAAACTCCGTAATATATAACCCCCCGATCCCCCGAGGTTCGTATATCGTGTTTTCGTCATGTTTTTGTTTCGATATGTTTCTTCCAGGAACTATCTTTGAAGCTTAGAAGCACAATGGTGTCTGACAAGGATAAAGGGAAGGAGCCTATGGAGGAGGATCTCCAAGACCCCGGGCAGGAGAAGGAGATCAAGAGTGAAGGTGAAGAGGAGGCAAAGCACACCGGCACTACCATTGCAAGCATTAGAGTGGTGGCAAACCCTGCCAGGACTATTTCAATTGGAGGGAAGCCTCCTCATCACCGTTCAGATCCCTGGTCACTTCCTCCACGCACCAAGAATCCTTTCTATACTCTTATCCATGAGCATCAATACCAGAATATGCCCAAGGGGAAATTACCCTCCAATTGGGATTTGCCTCGTTCTAGCCATGCAGGAAAAGAAGACTTCAAGGAGGTAGAGTGGGGAAAGAATTGCAAGAGCTGGGATTCTCAACCCGACATGATCATGAGCCGCATTGAGCAAAACTCGCAGCTTATTCGTAATCTCACCTTCGAGGTTGAGGACTTGGGGAAACTGATCAAAGAGCTCATCAAGAGGATACCACCACCACCGAAGGAGTAATTCGTCATCAGGTTTGGCATCCCCTTGGTTTGTTCCAAGCTTGGGGGAGTGTCGCGGTATCACATCACTATCTTCTATCTTTTTACCTTTTTAGTAGAGTCATATCATGAATAGAGAAGTTATCATGTAGGATAGTTTGCATTATGGAAGTGTCCCCTCTCTCGTTAGATATGTATCCCTTGGTGTGAGTTGCCGTTATGGAATATTAATGAGAAGTTCTATCATTCACTTTTTTTCATAGCTTATATTAGTTTTCAATTCGTGGTTATATGATTGATCTTGTTGTTAGTATTGGTATCACTTTGGGATCATTGAGTTAATTTAGTTGGTTTTGGCAAACCTGGCTCGGTCAGTAGCACACTATTTTTGAGAGTTGAAAGAAAAGATAAAAGTACTCTAAAGAGATATAATTCATCATCTTTCTTTCTTGATTTGCTCATCAGTCTAGTATTCTCTAGTTAAGATCTTTTGTGCTTCCAAGAAAGATTGCATGTTTGTCTTTATCGCTTGTAGGTTTGTTTGTTTCCTTCAACTCTTATACTTGCTATCCAGCCTTGCTAGCCAAAAACCTGTACTGAGAGGGGATTCTTCTCGTGCATACACTCCTTAAAACCAAAACCTTTGCCATTTGTGTCCACCATACCTACCTATTAGCATTATTGCTATTCCAAGTAAATTCTTGTTTTATCTACCTCCCAAATTAAACTTGTTATGTAAAAAGTAGTGATTAAATCTCTCACAAACTTGATGGCACACTTTACTTTCTTGCACTTAATAAACTTGAACCATTGTGCTCACCTATGTTGCGTATATGCTTGCGCTTTGTAAGTTGTGAATTAGCAGAACCATGCTGTCATGGGGAACGCTTTCAACATTGCACTGGTACTTTGTACCTAGTTTATATCATGTTCTTTTGTCTATGGATGTCGTCGGTGTGAAATGAAAGGGGAGCTTGTAAGTCCATGGAGTTATGCATGTGTGTTAGAGAAACACCTGGGTCGCTGGTCTAATCCATGCTAACATGGTGGAAACCTGCAGCGTAACCATAACAAGCATCTATGAAGCATTCTTCTTATAAAAAAAAGAGTCCGATATTGAGAAAAAAGAGAAAAAGAAAAAAGAGATTATGAAAAGATGAAAGAGAGAAAAAGCACCATATTCCCATGGTAAATAAGAAGATTGCTGAGATGTTTTGTTGTCTGCTTGCCTTGTCATTTTGATATGGGGATTCTTCCGTATCATCGGACAAGGGGTACCCCGTTGGCGGTTCTCTATGATACACATATGCTTACGATGACAAGAACTTACCGGTGACTAAACTTGAGTAGCATGAGGAGCAGCCCTCGTATTCAAGGGACATGAGATTCTCAACTTACAACTTGTCAATGCATATCCTCATATTTGATCACTTTAACCTTAATCACCTAAAGATGCCTATGATAGGGGCAATGAGAGATGAAAGCTAGTAAGTATCATAATTTTTGGGAGCTCTTTATGAGACTTGCAATCCCTGCTTCCCTCTGCGAAGGGCCTTTCTTTTATTTTTTAGTTGAGTCAGTAAACCTACTCCCTTCTATCTCAGCAAGTATTTTGAGTTGTTGTGTTTCATTCATTCATATGATGATTTATTCACTCATGTTTCTTATGTTCCTTGTTTTGCACATTGCTCTTATCTTGATGTTTACTACTTTGAAAGCTATCATTGAAAACCAGTTATTTGTGAACTCCAGCAAATTATCAACTATTTTTCGACCAAGAGCTAAGTTTGCCATTACCAATTATGATTTACTTTATGTATCTTTATTGTGTTTCCTTTACTCATTGCAAGTTGAGTTATATAATAGTGAGTTGTCTTCTATGATCTATGTATTGATGAATGTGATGCTTCTTGTCCAGATTCTTTTATCGACTCTTCACTCCATAAACGAGGTCATGTTTATTGAGCTCGGTTTAAACTTGGGACAAGCGAAGTCTAAGCTTGGGGGGAGTTGATACGTCCATTTTGCATCACTATTCTATGTCATAATTAACTATTATTCATTGATATATTTCGTATTCAGAGATGATACTTATGTTATTTCATCTATTTTTGCATGGTTGATGACTTTTGGAGCATGGACCGCTGCAGTCAAGATTCTGATGGAAAAAAGGTGTTGTTTGGAGGCAAAATTATTTAAGTTGTGGTGTACTTCTTCTAGTGGTGTCATGTGAACGTCGACTACATGACACTTCACCTATATGGGCCTAGGGGAATGCATTGTGTATGTGGCTACTAATCGTAGGGGTTCTGAGGATGTAAACCTGAACCCCGTTAGGAAACCATTGCACAAGGGACGTAAGGGTCTTAGAGTTTAAAGTCGGTTAGGTTTCTACCTTAATTACTTTCTTGTACTTACGGATGTTTGCAAGGGGTATAATCACAAGTATGTATTAGTCCTAGGAAGGTCGGTACATTAGCACAGGTTCACCCACACAACACTTAGCAAGCTAAAGAAGATTAATCAACTATATGAAGCGAAAGCACTTGACAGTCTTCCCATGTGTCCTCGAGAACGTTTGGTCATCTTAAGTAATACAACTGGCTTGTCCTTTGCTGCATAAAGGATTGGGCCACTTGCTGCATTTAGTCATATTGTCTTTTATTTACTCATACTTCGTTTACTTGCTTTATCAAAAACCTCTAAAAATCCGTTTGCTAAATTGCAGAGAATTCCTGATCCATACCACTAGCCAACACCTTCTGCTCCTCGTTGGGTTCGACACTCTTACTTATCGAAAATACTGTGATACACCCCCTATACTTGTGGGTCATCACCCCCAACTTATTGTTCACTTTCACTCTATAGCTCACCGAACAGACACACTTCATGATAATCTAGATCCATAGCCCCGAGAATCCCATCTTCTCCATAATTCTCTCCAAGAAACTCCACTCAACGCGATCATATGCTTTACTCATAACCAGCTTCACTGCCACCAGCCCATCTCTCCCTCCTTTCTTCTTATGCATCATGTGGGTAACTTCATAGGCCAACAACACATTGTCTGTTATCATCCTTCCCGGCACAAACGCGGATTGAGTTGGTGATATGATATGTGGTAAGACCACCTTCAACATGTTCGCTAAAACCTTGGAAATAAGCTTGTATAACACATTACACGGACTAATCAGTCGGAATTCTGTAATCCTCTACGGATTTGGCACTTTCGGGATCAAGACAATTGTCCTAACATTCCATACTTTAGGCATTGCTTCTCCATTTAAAACCCCAATGACTTCACTATGAATTTTAGGCCCAACCATCTGCCAGAACCGTTTATAGAACGCCACCGGCATACCATCCGGCCCCGGCGCCTTCAAGTCCCCAATCGAGTTAAGGGCTTTGGTGACATTCTCGGAGGTAAAAGTTCTAGTTAAGGAGTGGTTCATCTCCTCTGTCACAACAGAAGGAACATGCTGGAGGATGTCATCATTGAATGGACCTGTAGAAGATACGAACAAACTTTTGTAGTGATTAGTAATAAAATTTCTTATCTCCTCTTCATCCTCCACTACTCCCCCTCCTTCTCTTTTTAACTTCTTTATTTCATTCTTTTTCTTCCTCTCCGACGCAAAAGCGTGAAAAAGCTAGAATTATGATCTCCATATTTCAGCCAATTGGCGTGAGCATGCTGTTGCCAATAAATGTTATGTTGATCTTCAGCCTCCCTAGATTTTACCTTAGAACTTGCTCTCTTGAAACTGTATTTTGTGAAATCAGGCTCCTCCTGCACTTCTCTAACTCCATTCTCATCTTCTTAATTCTACCCTTCAATTCCCCTAAAACCTCCTTATCCCACACCAAAAGCTCCCTCCCTATCTCCAACAGAGCGTTGCTTGACGTACAATCACCATCGGCAAAGGCTAAGTTCCAAGCCTCTTCCACCACCTTGGAGCAATCCTCCTCTTGTAACCATGCCGCCTCAAATTTGAAAGTATGCGTGTCCTTCCTCCTCTGAATCGGTCCTGCCTTCACATTCAGCTCTGCAATGACTGGTCGATGGTCTGAATGGCGCGGGTCGCCATTTATTATTTTGTACAGCGGGAACATACACCTCCAGTCCACATTTGCAACAGCCCGATCCAGCCTTTCTCTAACATATCCACTTGCTAAATGGCAGTTATTCCTCCAGGTGAAAGTGATGACCCACAAGTATAGGGGGTGTATCGCAGTATTTTCGAGGGAAGTGAAATCTAATTTATTGATTCGACACAAGGAGAGCCAAAGAATATTTATAAGCCTTAACAACTGAGTTGTCAATTCAGCTGCACCTGAAAACAATCTTGCTCACGGCAGTTTATCAGTAGCAACAGTTTTGTAGTAGCAATAGCAAAGTAATAGCAGTAGTAAAAGTAAAGACAATAGTAACAATTGCAGTAAACAGTAGGATTAAAGCGCGGTAGGCATAGGGATAGATGGACGGGCGCTGCATGGACAAGACAATTCATATAGCAATCAGAACATAGGGATTTTGCAGATAAATAAGATAAAGCATCCAAGTACTAGAGAATCTTAGGCATGTGTTCCATATATAGTCATACGTGCTCGCAATGAGAACTTACACAACATCTTTTGTCCTGCCAGCCCGTTTGCAGCGGGGCCTCAAGGGAACTACTTGCAATTAAGGTGCTCCTTTTAATAGAGCACCGGAGTAAAGCATTAACACTCCATGAACACACGTAATCCTCACATCAAAGCCATTCCCTCCGGTTATTCCAATTTCTGTCACTTCGGGGCCTTTGGTTCCGGACAACAACGCGTGTATACAACTTGCAGATAAGACCATAAACAATATTATCATAATGAATCAATAACATGCTCAGATCTGAAATCATGGCACTCGGGCCCTAGTGACAAGCATTAAGCATAATAAGTTGCAACAAAGTTAAAAAGCACTAATAGTAGATACTAGGCACCATGCCCTAACAATCTGACACCATTACATGAATGATATCATCCAATCCCTATCATTCCCATAGCCTACAGCGGGGGATTACTCGCTCATAGATGGGGAAACATGGATGGTCGATAGAGAATCGATGGTATCGATAATGGCGATGATCTCCTCCAATTCCCCGTCCCGGCAGGGTGCCAGAACGGAGTTTCTGGTTCCGAATCAAGGAATCTGGTGGTGGCAGCGCAGCGGAACTCTTTCTGGAAAAATGTCGAAACCCCCTGGGTTTTTAGGTCAGGAGGCAACTTATAGACGAAGAGGGAGGCCGAGGGGATGCCTTGGGCGGCCAGACCACCCCCTGGCGCGTCCAGGCCTAGCCCGCGTGGCCAGGTGGTGTGGCCAGGCCCCAGCCCCTCTCCGTCTCGTATTCTGGCTCCTGGTGTCCCTCGGTGAAAAACTGACTTTGGCTCTTGTCCCATCCAATTCCGAGAATATTCATTTTCTGACTTTCCTGGAACCAAAAATAGCAGAAATGCATACCGCATCGTGGCTCTTGTTAATAGGTTAGTCCAAGAAATCATATGAAAAGTACTCCAAAGTATGGACAAAACATAAGAAAATAGATAAAACCAAACATGGAACATCAAAAAAATTAGATACGTTTGCAATGTATCAGAAAGCATCACCTATAAAGCCCAAATCAGTCAACCCCGTATCCTCCAACGCCTCTCTAAAAGCTTCCATGCATCCCAGGGTCTGAGCCGACCCCCCTCCTTCTCATGCCCAAAGAGAATTTCATTAAAATCCCCCATGCACATCCACGGCAAACTAGATTGGACATGAAGTGTTCGCAACAGCCTCCATGTCTTCTCTTTTTTCCCCGTCTTCGATTCCCCATACACTCCCGTAAATCTCCATTTAGACCCATCTTCCTCCACCACATCCACATCAATGTGGTATCGACCCTTCGAGCGCAATTGCACATTAATTCCTTTGCACCAAAAGAGAGCAAGCCCCCCACTTCTACCTTCTCCACAATCGACCACAATCATATGTGGTAAATTCAGAGACCAACGAAACCGCTCCATCTCCTTCTCCTTCAACTTCGTTTATGAAAGGAAAAGTATGTCAGGATCTTCCTCCTTCTTTAAAGCCAAAAGGCCATTAACCGCCGGCTGGTTCCCAAGCCCCCGGCAGTTCTGAGATGCTATCTTCATTGATCATCCCGGAGCTGTTCCGACATCTCCTCCACATTGTTGTTTAGGCCAACATTTGCTTTTGGTTTCTTTGGGGCAATCACTTCCTCTCCAACCTCCTCCATCGGCTCAACCCCTCTCTTCTGTCTAGCCAGAACTTCCACTCTAGTGCCTGCTCCCTTGCCCTCCCTATTCAGCCTCTTAAAAGTGCCCGGTCCCTTTCCTGCATTCACCTGTGTTTTAGCAATACCGGCGTGAGCCACCCCCTTCTGCAAGGATTCCACCCAATCAACGTGCTCCACCCCATACAGCTGGGCTTCCCCGGGGGATAGGTTGGCTGCCAGCCCAACTCCCACCGGCTCTGTGTCTCCCGTCTCCAAATCATCTTCGACATTCTGTATTACAGAGCCAGAACGAGACACAAAAGTATAATCAGGAAGTAAAGACTCTCCATGATCGAAAGTACAGTAGTACCCCCGGGATCAGGCTCCTCCTTGACCGAGTCTCCATAATCATCATGAACAAATGGGAATTTCACAGCCATGTATTGTCCACCCCAAAGACGAGCCATCTCTGTTTTTAAATTCTCAAAGCTGTTGTGTACACGATGAAAGTAAGAAAACTTACTTTTGATTGTGGTTCCCAGCGTTGCGCAAAACTTACTTTTGATTGTGGTTCCCAGCGTTGCGCAGGAAGTTGTTTCCCCTTCAAACGGATGATACTCCAAATCAGCTATAGCATACAGCTGGGCCTTTCCATCTCTATCAGATCGTACGTCAAATTCCTTTCCCTGAGTACCTTCTAAATTATCGATCTTGATATGTTCTAGCCCTGTATCGTGCAAGAGTGAACCCTCTGCTTTCTGAATTTTCTCCAAATCATTCGCCTTGATTTGATCTCGTTCCTTAGCAGGCAACTTAGCGACATGCTCTTCTTTCTGAATTTTCTCCGGATCAGGGCCTATCTTGTGTCCATCCCGCTCCTTTCTTGATGCGGCCGTCACGATCTCCATGGCCTTCTGCTTAAACTCTGCTATGTGTGGTAGCAGCAAGTCGGCTTCCTTCCGCCGCGATGGCACTACAATCTTCCTCCCAGCGGCCTTCCTTGCAATCGCACGCACACGGCTGCGAAAAACTTCACGATCCCAGAGATCTTCCACCTGAGGACGCATCCAGGGGCAAGGGCCGCCCGATTCCATGGTCCCTCCACCAGCGGCCGCAGTGGTCGCAGCCGCCTCGGGTGGATCGAACCTCTGCCTGAAACTGCTCCACGCCGACGAGCGAGCTCATCGCAATCGATCGGGACCCTCCTCGGAGCCACGAGGCCCACGGCCGCCGACGCCGTCGCCATCCCTCACTATCACGCCGCCACCGCCAGGTCGCCCTGGACAGTCGCGGCACCTCAAACGACGCTCCCCCCTGGTCGATCTGGTTCCTATACGTGGCCGCATGTTATATGTTATGTAGAATGCCTCGAAGGATCGAAACCAAGAATCTTCACGAGTCGTCGCCTGACCTATATTGAGCTGACTTTCATTGCTAGAGACGATATCCTACAACGGACGAGTGCTTTTCGTACGCACGGCCTGACTATTCTAGCCATTAGATATTTTCTCAGTTTATTGTCGCTCTGGTGGTTTTGGCGTGTTTACACCTAAGCTGAACATGCCTCTCTGTAGCGTGACCATTTATTTTCTCTTCTAATAGAAAACTCAGTGCTCCGGCCGCATTGCTCTAAAATAACTAAAGTAGAGGACGAGAATTGCGATTGTAAAACATATGCTCCCTTCGTCCAGAAATAAGTGAGTTGTATTTGTCTAAATTCACATATATGTATACACTGAAACATGTCTAGATATATGCAAATCTAGATAAATTCAAGAACTTATTTCTAGACTGAGGAAGTACTTAAGTAGATAACTATGCACTAAATAAGTTTTGTTAAGCAGATCGTACGTGTATTGGCGCTTTGCTCCGAGAAAACTTGGAGCAGCTGCCGGCTTGGAGCAGGAAAATTGTTGGGAGCAGACAAATAAATGAGCTGCTGCATCTCACGTGAACTGGGCTGAATTATGGGGATTTACCCATATAGTATAGGTATAAATATTTTTTTTCACTCTGGTACTGGGCGGGCCATGGCCCAGTTTTGTCATCAAGAACCTCCCCCGGTGCAAACAAGATAGGCAAGAATTACTCAAGTTTAGGTCCTCATAGAGGAAGTCCTACTGCTTATCCGATCTACAACTCCTCTACGACGGAGAACCGTCTTCTCTTCGGCACCTTTAACTGCACCGTCCACTCGTCGGCGACTCGCCTAGCCTTCGAGTCCGTGGGAGACGGAACCAACATGACGATCGGGAGCTTACGCTTCCAGGTCAACAAGATCGGCACGCTTCGCTTCCCCGATCACCCGCCAGCGCCTTCGATTGCACCTGCCTCGTAGTTCCTATCACCGATTAGCACCCTGAGCGAGCTAAACACTTCGGCGTCAGCTTACGACATGGATAGCAACAACAGTTGCGACTCCAATAGCGCGATCTGTCGTCGGAGGACGGCATCTACGGCTCCGGGTCAGAAAGCTGCGGGAGCAACGACTTCCCCAGCCGCTACAAGTGTGCCGTCATTATCAACAGCAGTCGAGGCACTCAAGGCAACACCGACAGCGGAGGACCCACCAACGGTGATACTCCCAACCCTCCCAACCCCGACGCCAATGGCGTAAACAGTTCGGGTTGCCCTCAGATCCACCTCTCGAAAGAAGGGTGGGAGCGAGTCAGGGAATCCCTGCGGGGCAACCCCCTTCCAGACGACGCATCATGCGACATGCTGATGGGCTACCACTGGCTCCTCATAAAGGAGTTCAACCGCCAACATCGGTAAACACCAAACTTGTTACGCGCTAGAAGGCAGCCGACGAGTCAAGCGCCCGACGGGCGGCACTCTTCTCCATCAGTGGATCCTCCTCGAAGGGCATCGGTGCTGGGGCCGCCAAAAGAAGCTCTCAGCTCGACCACCTCGACGACAAAGATCGACAATAGGCCACCAAGGACCTCAACTTATCGTTCATGTCGGTGGACTCTCGGGGTCACATGATCCCCAAAACTCCACAAGCTGCGGTGATAGCAGCTACTACGTACCTGCTGACCAACCAGCCTCCGGCTGGAGATCCACGATCTGTTGTACATGGATCTGCCGTTGCTGGGCTCGGATTGGTAGAAGCTGGGCTGGCTAAAGAACCAAATCTAGAGCCAAAGAAACCTAAGGCTTCATTCGCGAGGAACCGCTCGCCATCATCCAGCAAGGAGGATCACGAGCTGTCGCGGTGACGCCGCAACCCGCGGTGCAAAAGCCACAACTATGACGCCCATGATGAAATCACGCAGCGCAAGGTTGACAAGATGCGTGCCAAGCATGTCTACTCGAGTAAGTCAAAAGACAAAGAAACATAGCTCTGTGGTGCTAGCTACTTCAGCAGGGCCATACGGCAAACTCGGATGTCGAAAGGCTTCAAGCTTCCTTCGGATAACCCGAAGTTCGACGACCTCCAGGAGCCGAAGATTTGGCTGAAGCAGTCAGTCAAGTTACATGGCGGATGCAATAACACAGCTATGCAATGCCTACAGCTACAACTGAAGGGCGCCGCCCGGGCCTGGCTCAATAACCTCCCCCACGGTTCAATTCACAGCTGGGAGGATCCGGTGTACAACTTTATCCGCAATTTTAAAGGCACCCACAAGCCGCATAAATTGAAGGTGGAGGAGGCGGATGTGGTCAACAATGTGTGTACATGCGTTGGCGTTGAAGGATTTCCTGGCCACCTATCGACCGAGGTTAAATCACGAGTCACCTATAGGTCCGGAATGGAGAGGCCTACGTGGAGACTGTGACATGTGGGCCTGGTGTATAGGAGTGTTGCTCAGTGACTCCACCTGTCAGCGACCGTGGTGTGTAGCTGCTCCAGTTCCTTAGAGCAAGAACAATAATGTAGTCAGCTGGCTATATACTTGTGCCATGTCACCTATAGCCATTATAAATATATATTAGTACAATAAACTGGCTATAGTATTGGCTATATGCAATAGTTAAACATTTGTTTTTTGCATGACATGCAAGACTCACTTTATTGCAATAGCCCACCTCTAGCACTCGTTGCAGGCTGGATGCGGGCTCTAGTTTCTTGTTTCTTGTGCTACAGCTGGCTATAGATTAAGAGCTCGTTTTCTTCTCTTTCCTCATTTCTCTCTCTTCTACCTAGACTTTTGCTAACGTGAAATATCTATAGCCAGCTGAGTAGGACTTATTATACTTGCTCTTAATCAATGCGGATGCAGTTCGGAGGGTCCAGCTGTCGGACAGCGTGCTGATTAAGCAACTGCTACGGTTGCTATGGCTGTTTCTCTAAACACGAAGAGCGCGTCCGTGGATTGGTCCTGGGGAACTAACTTCGGGAACATGACCTGGCCTGTGTGCTCCGGTATTTAGCGAAAAAAGAATCGTCGGTTTTGGCTGGATCGTTTGACCTTTAACTTCAATCGCTGGTTCTTTTTTCAGAAAGAAAAACTTGCATCGCTGTGGCTCGTAGTACTAATCCGCACCCTGTTTTCTCGAGGAGGAGCAAGGAGAGTAGTCGCTCGCTCGCGCGCACAGCAGACTCTCTTGAGAAAAACTCTCCACTTGTCTTTATTCATCAGAATAATATACGCACTGTCAGCTGCGAGGAACGAGGAACCGTCCCACAGCACACGGCTTGATGAGGACGGAACGTTGCGTTGCGCTACACTGTTGTGGCGGACGCGTCTGTGCGAAGCGGCCTTGCCCGTGCCACACTGTGCCATCCCAGCGACAGCGATACGCGATGGGTCAACCAAACTGCGACGGCGACCGCAAAGCTGGGCTGCCAGCCGCTAAAGATAAGTGCATAGTGGATTACCCTGTAATCTCGACAAAAAGGAGAACAAGGATGAGTGAGTGCTCCCCGTCCGAGCTCGGCGCCCACGCATTTGGGTATGTGGCCACGACCAGCCGGCGTTGCGCTTTGTGCTTGCTAGCGTCTCCGGTTGCCGTACGCAACAGCGAGACTTCACCCCTCGTCTCCGGTTTCGTTCATTTGGTTGTTTGTGTAGGAAATTAGTCCGCCCTCGTCAGATAGCGTGTGCTGGTGTTTGGTTGCCACAAGCGGAGGGAGGCCAGCCATCCAATCAAACCGATTTTGGCATCCCTAGGCCTGGTCCGGGCATGCGGCCTACACTTTCATACTTGCTGGAACTATGTGGTATGGGTTAGCAACGACCCCAATCGAATTATTCGGATCTACTCGTTATTAGTGGGATCAGGGATACTTTCAGCAAGAAATATATCGAAGAGTTAGTAATGGTTTAGTCGAAAATCTTAGTTTATCAGAAGCTTGGTCTAAAATTCCTGAAAAAAAATAGCCTTTTATGATTATATTGGTAATAATCTGGCAAAGGGGATTATTCAGAGCGGGCTCAATGGACAATGGGGATGGAATAGTTGTTGGCTGGTTAGGACATCCTGTTTTTAGAGATAAAGAAGGACGTGAGCTTTTTGTACGCCATATGCCTACTTTTTTTAAAACATTTCCGGTTGTTTTGGTAGATGAAGAGGGAATTGTGAGAGCGGACGTTCCTTTTAAAAGAGCAGAATCCAAATATAGTGTTGAACAGGTAGGGGTAACAGTGGAGAGTCAATTCACAGATTTTACCATATCGAAACAAAAGAGGCAGAAAATACAGACATAGACTCTGCAAAACAAGTTTCTACTCCATGTATGTTTGCATTCTAAAAAAGGAGCTCTAGTAGAAAGTACACAACTTATATAGTAGTAGTTCATAGTACGATCCAACAAGTTGGTACATGTGTCGGTGCCCTGAGCATACAAACCAAAATGCCTTCAGCGTAAACCATTCAGCCCAGGCAAAACATAATCTGAGGCGGCTATCTCTGGCAAAAAGAATAACCTACAGGCAGAGGTTCCTACGTGTCTTTCTTAGGCGCCTTTCTCTTCATCCGACTGAAAGGGCCTACCGTCTGGTCCATCACGTACATGTATATCACTTGGCTCCAGGACCTGTATGATTTCAAACTGTTGTAATACTCTGGCGCGATCTCCTTCACCTTGTGCAGCTTGGTGCCCGGGATCCTGGGGAAATCGTGGTGCTCGTTGTGGTACCCGACGTGCCATGTCATCAGGTTCAGAGGCCCGTAGTACGAGTAGGTCTCCTGCTCCGGGCTGAACACGTAGTGCTCCGAGATGAAGTGGCCGGCCATGGGGTGCATGCCGCCGCCGAGGAACGTCGACAGGATGAGGTAGGCGAGAGATCTCCAGCCGTAGAGGTACACCATGGCGGCGTCGAGCGCGATCTGGATCGTCAGGTTGGTGAACTCCCACATGCCCGGAGGCTTTGGCTTCAGGAAGAGCGGCCTGAGCGCGTAGAAGAAGAGCTGGAGCACGACCCACACAGATTTGCTAATGGTGTTCTTCACCACGTTTGCCTCCGCTTGGCTGGGGATGTCCATGTCGATCCCGTCAACACCTTGGAAGCGGTGGTGCTCCAGGTGGTACTTTTGGAACGTTACAGACATTGGGACACCGATGGGGAGGTTTGCGAAGATTCCTAACCAGCGGTTTAGAGATGGGGTGGTGAAGGCGAGATTGTGGCTGAGTTCGTGGATTGCAAGGAAGAGATTGTGGTTCAGAAAGGAACCAAAGAAGTAAGCAACGGTCACCATCTTCAACCAGCTAGCATCACGCAGGAGCGTGGCAGTCCATAACTGAAGTGAAACAACTGCAGCAATCTGCAACCAAAGGTGAGATGGATGTAAATGTATAGCAATTATAATTTAGACAGTATGCTGTTGTTAGGGTGTTACTTTCACACGGAGAGATGACGGAGAAGTTCCCATATTCAGATTCTCCGATTAACAACCAAATCACTAGTTATACAATTACGAACAACAGCACCCAACAAAACAAAAAACAAAACCATAAAAATACAGTCGAGGACAGGATGATATGTTTACTACTATATTCCTTCCCTACATGGGTCATGAGATCTAAGTTTTTAGCGCAAGACTATTTGGCCTTTTCAGGCTGCCAGCATGCCATGCCAAGGTGTACTGCACATTGAGAAGTTCAAAGACCAATATAGTAAGTTTTGGTCACAGGAAAAGAAGGGCACCAATTTTGCATATGAAGCCGAAGTCTGATAGTGGCAAAGACAGAAAAAGTATCTAGTTGGTTCTGGCAATTACAAAGGGAAGGTGCAGAGGAGCAGTCGTGCAGAACAGTCTAACCATTTCAGGCATGAAAAGCATGGCCAGAATGGATTCAGTACCTACAAGATCGATCGTGCAGAACTCAGGCCAACAGATTGCCAGATTATATGGTGGCAAATCCGGACTACTGTAACATTAAAAATTAAGAAACCATTGGTCAAAGCAATTTGTCCTAACTACTAGTAGTATTCTTCTTATTAATGATTATCTCTTTTCTACCATAATGCCCAAGTTTGTAGACATGTTAATTCGATTGGAAGTAGAGAAAGTTGCTCGATTGCAATCTGAAAGAAAGTTAAATTTTCGTGCATATAACATTGTAAAGCATGACATCCAGTCTACACAAACTGCTAAACTTGTAATTACCAACAGAGGACATCACTACAGAACTGAATGTGGCCCCCGTGAACAATGATCTAGATGTGGACATGTAACAGACATGCTTCTCTCAAGTTCAGGCACAGTTGCATTAAATTGCGTCCAAACAAAATGCTACTCCATATACAAAAGGCGCTGAACTAAAGAAGGGACTATGAAATTGCACCGTAAAACACTCCACTTTAGTGAACATTAAAACATAGCAGACATTGGAATACAGCAGCATACATGATACATTCTGCGAAGCTACACTGCATGAATTTGCTTGTTCCTATAGTAAAATTGCAGCCACTTGACATGAATCAACTCGGCATGGCAAATAACCAGATTCTACAAGAAAAAACTAATGGAGTAGTATTTGAACATTTATTTTATTTTGGCAAAGTTCAAATAGGCTACCGCAATCAAAGGTCAACGTTACGAATCTAATTGCTTGGGCATAGATAGTAGTATAATGAAGATAAAACTGCCGCTATAATGTCAAATCAACCACGCTGAAGGCAACCGATAATAACTGAAGTAATAGAGAATCTCGAGTTCGAGGATCCAAGAGGAGATTGAGGAAATAGATCACAGCACCTTGAGGAAGGCGAGAGGATCCGGGCCGAATAGCTCCTTGATCTGGGGGTACTTGGCCAGGATCTCCCGGCGGCGCGACGCGTGCGGCTCGTCCGTGTACGACCAGAAGAAGTCCGTCGCCATCACCCCTTCCTCCTTGTCGTCGGCATCCGCGCGTGTCGCCCCCATTGCTCCCACCTCCGATTGTTGAACCTTTGTGGAAAAGACGGGACGGTGGGAAGGGGGCTACGCGGCGGCTGGCCCGATTGATTGTTGAACCCCAGACTATGGAGGTGGTCGGCGCGCTCGCTGTTTCACGGAGAGTCCAGACCAGGTGGGCAGGGGAGATGGCCGTGCCCTGGGAACCAAATATCTGTACTGGGAATAACTCAACAACGTGAGGGAGATGGAATAGTGCGGTTTTCAGTTGGAACCCGCCTGTCACCGGCAACGCAATTGGTCCCGCTCGACACTTCGATAACTCCAGATTGAGGCCCGGCCGGGGGGGATTATTTAATCAATATCAATTAGAAATTTTGAAAAATAGCGCCGTTCTCGGTACTTCAACTACCGACTAGACTAGCACGTACTAGTCTGTATAATTGAACAGCCGATAGGTAGTTCAATTACCGACTAGTACTAATCGGTAGTTGAACTACCCACTGGTACTAGTGAGGCCGTGCTATTTTTTAAAATTTCTAATTTTATGTATTATTCATGATATTGATTAAATAATTTGTATTATTTAAAAAAATTAGCCACGATTCTCGTGTCACTAGTTCTCCAATACAACGGATAGAACTCCTGTTTTGGAATTTTTTTTCTTTTTTGCGAATTTATTTTGTATCTGAACAACAAGGGGAGACAATTAGAGAGGTCAACTGCAACAAATAATATCTTCTATCAGATATTCTAATAACGAATACCATGGTTTGGAAGCTTCATGGCTCTAGGTTGTACACTTTTCAATCCTTATATGTTGATAATTATTTTCAGAGGAGTGATTCCAGTTTATATACCTGCGGTATGGAAATTGCATGTTCCTCCTAGGGTTCATGTATTTCTTTGGCTCCTTTGTCATAATAAATTACTCACTAGAGATAACAATTTGATTAAGAGACGATGAATTCATGATGAAACTTGCCTCCTTTGCTCTAAAAATGAATCGATTGACCATTTTTTTCTCTTGTGATATTATGAAAATTATGTGGTCTGGGATTTCTATCATAGTACAAAAAGAAGTGGCAGTGACTATGAACAATGGATGTGGTTAATATGATCAGTGATCTTTTATGTGGACAATCTGGAAATACCGAAATGATATGTTTTTCGGCCGTTGTGTGTGGTTTGGGCTGCAAATGATGGATACGGCTGGTGAAGATTCTCAAAAGATGATCACCTCTATTCCAAAACAAGAACTCAGGTTTCCTAGAGCGATGTCTTGTGTTTGATGGAGCAGAAAATGAGAGAAGCCCCCACATTGTAAAGCTGATGAAGAAGAGGAGGACATCAATGATGGCAGGGTCGTGGACACCGAAAATGAGATCTAGAAGATTGATTGCTGGAGAACTGGTATGGGATGTTTTCCTTTCAACGCGTGAGTGCATGTTGCTCTGAGATGAGTTGTGAACTCTAGATCTACGAAAACTGAATATGTGAGGTAGCTTTGAGGCTTTAGCCTAGAACTGATAAATGTCGGATCATTAATCTCTATTTCGTTTCCAATGAAAATGGAATGAGGCGGTGAGACGGTGAGACGTCTTTATTGGATCACCTAGAGATAAATATTTTTTTTCTACGCGGTGCTTTCAAGATCTAGCTTTGAGGCTTTAGCCTAGAAATGATAAATGTCGGATCATTAAACGATGTGACGATGTCCATTTCGTTTTTAATGAAAATGGAATGGGCGACGAGACGTCTTTGTTGGATCACGTAGAGATAAATAAAACTTTTTTCTACGCGGTGCTCCCAAGATCTAGCTGAGATGATAGGCCACAAGATTACCACTAGACGCGCATGTGCGGAATTGACGTAGCGCGTCGAGGCAGTGCCGATCGATTCCACGAACAGCTGCTCCGGATCCACCTCAAACCCTTTCGTCTTCAGCATCACACGTGCAACTCTTCTACCTGTATCCACATGTGCATGAAGGAGCACCAGGCAGAGAATCGCTAGATCATGTATAGCCTTATTTGGGAGTGGACAAAGTGACGACTAAGTCAGGAAACTATCCATTGTCATTCTACTTATATACACTCCTAACTGAGCTCAACGCTTGAAACCCATCTAGGATGTACCCCAATATACACATGAATCTAATCTGTATGGGCATCTTACCTTCAAGTGTGTGATCTTATAGGTTTATGTACGCCTGAACACGGCATGAGCTACACTTTCAAGTATTTTGTCATGGCTTTGAGTCCAACTCACTCTCATGAACACTTGGTCTGTCGTAAAGTTTAAAGATAACCTTCAATGTGAATTTTGTCCAAGTCATTTTGCCACACAATATACCTATTCAAGCAATAGGCAAGTAGTTTCCATCCGTTTAATAGCTTGACTCTCTTATCGTTCTATGATATACGACTCACTAGACTAACACTTAGTTCGACCCTCAGTTAATACTTAACCGAGTCACACATCATTCATTTGTTCACTAGACTAACACTTAGTTCGACTCCTCAGTTAATACTTAACCGAGTCACCCATCATTCATTTGTTCTTGACCTTGACCATGGTATGTTGTCTCTTGACCTTGACCATGATGTGTTGTCTCTTCTCTTTCTATGATATACGATTTATTAGACTAACACTTAGTTTGACTCCTTAGTTAATACTTAACCGAGTCACCCATCATTCATTTGTTATTGACCTTGACCAAGATTCTCAAAAGATGATCACCTTTATTCCAAAACAAGAACTCAGGTTTCCTAGAGCGATGTCTTGTGTTTGATGGAGCAGAAAATGAGAGAAGCCCCGACATTGTAAAGCTGACGATGAAGAGGAGGACATCAATGATGACAGGGTCATGGACACCGAAGATGAGATCTAGAAGATTGCTGGAGAACGGGTATCAGATGTTTTCCTTTCAAGGTGTGAGTGCATGTTGTTCTGAGATGAGTTGTGAACTCTAGACCTATGAAAACTGAATATGTGATCTAGCTTTGAGGCTTTAGCCTAGAAATGATAAATGTCGGATCATTAAACAATGTGATGATCTCCATTTCATTTTTAATGAAAATGGAATGGGCGGTTGATGACCCACAAGTATAGGGGGTGTATCGCAGTATTTTTGATAAGTAAGAGTGTCGAACCCAACGAGGAGCAGAAGGTGCTGGCTAGTGGTATGGATCAGGAATTCTCTGCAAATACTTAGCAAACGGATTTTTAGGGGTTTTCGATAAAGCAAGTAAACAAAGTACGAGTAAATAAAAGACAGTAGGAATAAATGCAGCAAGTGGCCCAATCCATTATGCAACAAAGGACAAGCCAGTTGTATTTCTATAGATGACCAAACGTTCTCGAGGACACATGGGAAGACTGTCAAGTGCTTTCGTTTCATATAGCTGATTAATCTTCTATAGCTTGCTAAGTGTTGTGTGGGTGAACCTGTGCTAATGTACCGCCCCATTCAAGACTAATACATACTTGTGATTATACCCCTTGCAAACATCCGTAAGTATAAGAAAGTAATTAAGGTAGAAACCTAACCACAGCTTTAAACTCTAAGACCCTTACGTCCCTTGTGCAATGGTTTCCTAACGGGGGGTTCAGGTTTCTGTCACTCCGGCAACCCCTACGATTAGTAGCCACATACACAATGCATTCCCCTAGGCCCATATAGGTGAAGTGTCATGTAGTCAACGTTCACATGACACCACTAGAAGAAGTACACCACAACTTAAATAATAATCTATTGAATCTTTCTCAACACAACTCCACTACTAACAACAAGACTTCTCCCATGTCCTCAAGAACAAAATGAACTACTCACAAGACATCATATGGATCATGATCAGAGATGGAATAATGATATATAACAATCTGAACATAAACAATAATTCAATGGCTCACTCAATAGCATCAACTACAAAGAGTAATCAACACCGGGAAAGTTTCCCCTATGAACTAATGCAAGATTCAACTCAATTGTTACAGCAATATGGAAATGGTGATGAGGGTGCTGATGGTGATGATGATGGTGGTGATGATGATGATCCCGATGAAGTGCAGCTTGATGGTGGTGTTGACGGCGACGATCTCCCCTCTCCGGGAAGGAATTCCCGGAGAAATCTCACGGAGAGATCTTTCTCTCTCGGTGTTTTCCGCCCCGCAGAGGCGGCGGAATCTTTCTGTGGTCGCTCCCCGAGTCTTAGGGTTTCGGGAGGATGATATACGCCAGAGGGGAGAGGCTGGAGTGGGCTAGGGTGGCCACACCACCTCCAAGCATGGCCTAGGCCTGCCCGCGCCATGGGGTGGTGTGGGCCCCCTGTGGCCCACCTCCACTCTATCTTCTGGCATCCTGAGTCTTCTGGAAAAATAGGATTTTCCGTATATTTTCCTGGAATTTCTGATCTTCGCGAATTTTGCCTCCAAACAGCACCTTTTCCATCAGAATCCTGACTGCAGCGGACCATGCTCCAAAAGTCATCAACCATGCAAAAATAGATGAAATAACATAAGTATCACCTCTCAATACAAAATATATCAATGAATAATAGTGAATTAAGACATAGAATAGTGATGCAAAGTGGACGTATCAACTCTCCCCAAGCTTAGACTTCGCTTGTCCTCAAGCGAAACTGAGCTCAATAAACATGACCTCAAGTTTATGGAGTGAAGAGTCGATAAAAGAATACGGACAAGAAGCATCACATTCATCAAATACATAGATCATAATAGAAGACAACTCACTATTATATAACTCAACTTGTAATGAGTAAAGGAAACACAATAAAGATACATAAAGTGAATCATAATTGGTAATGGCAAACTTAGCTCTTGGTCGAAGAATAGTTGATAATTTGCTGGAGTTCACAAATAGCTGGCTTTTTCAATGAAAGCTTTCAAAGTAGTAAACATCAAGATAAGAGCAATGTGCAAAGCAAGGAACATAAGACATGATTGAATAAATCATCATATGAATGAATGAAACACAACAACTCAAAATACTTGCTAAGATAGAAGGGAGTAGGTTTACTGACTTAACTACAAAGTAAAAGAAAGGCCCTTCAAAGAGGGAAGCAGGGATTGCAAGTCTCATAAAGAGCTCCCAAAAATTATAATACTTACTAGCTTTCAGCTCTCATTGCCCCTATCATAGGCATCTTTTGGTGATTAAGGTTAAAGTGACTCAACTAAGAGAATATGCTTGACAAGTTATAAGTTGAAATCTCATGCCCCTTACTTATGAGTACCGATCCTCATGCTACTCAACTTTAGTCACGAGCAAGCTCTTGTCATTGTAAATACATGTGTATCATCGAGAACCGCCAACGGGGTACCCCTTGCACATGACACAGGAGCTATCCCATAATCAAAATGACAAGGCAAGCAGACAGTGAGCATCTCAGCGATCTTTTATTTACTATTTGCATAGGTTTTTATTGTGGATGCTTCATAGAATGCTCACTATAGTTATGCTGCAAGTTTCCACCATGATTAGGCATGGCTTAGGCTAGTGGCCCAGGCGTTTCTCTAACACACATATAAACTCCATGATCTTACAAGTTCCACTTTTATTTCACACCGTCGGGATCCATAAGCAAAAGAACATGATATCAACTAGGTACAAGTACCAATGAAGTGTTGAAAGCGGTCCCCATGATACATGGTTCGGCTAACTTCAACTCATAAAGCGCAAGCATATACGCAACAAAGAAGGACCCAATGATTCAAGTTTATTAAATGCAAGAAAGTAAAGTGTGCCATCAAGTTCGTGAGAGCTTTAATCACTAATTTTCACATAACAAGTTTAATTTGGGAGGTAGATAAAACAAGAATTTACTTGGAATAGCAATAATGCTACTAGGTAGGTATGGTGGACACAAATGGCATGGGTTTTGGTTTAAAGGAGGTGGATGCATGAGAAGAATACCCTCTCAGTACAGGTTTTTGGCTAGCAAGGCTGGGTAGCAAGTATAAGAGTTGAAGGAAACAAACATATATACAAGTGATAAAAACAAACAAACATGCAATCTTCCTTGGAAGCACAAAAGATCTTAACTAGAGAATACTAGACTTATGAGCAAATCAAGAAAGAAAGATGATGAAATTATTTTTCTTTAGAATACTACTATCCTTTTCTTTTCAACTCTCAAAAAGATGTTGCTACTGACCGAGCCAGGTTTGCCAAAACCAACTAAATTAACTCAATGATCCCAGAGTGATACCAATACTAACAACAAGATCAATCATATAACCACAAATTGAAAACTAACATAAGCTATGCAAAAGAGTGAATGATAGAACTTCTCATTAATATTCCATAACGGAAACTCACACCAAGGGATACAAATCTAACGAGAGAGGGGACACTTCCATAATGCAAACCATACTACATAATAACTCCTCTATTCATGATATGACTCTACTAATAAGGTAAAAAGATAGAAGATAGTGATATGATACCGTGGCACTCCCCCAATCTTGGAACAAACCAAGGGGATGCCAAACCTGATGACGAATTACTCCTTAGGTGGTGGTGGTATCCTCTCGATGAGCTCTCTGATCAGTTTCCCCAAGTCCTCAATCTCAAAGGTGAGATTATGAATAAGCTGCGAGTTTTGCTCAATGCGGCTCATGATCATGTCGGGTTGAGAATTCCAGCTCTTGCTATTCTTTCCCCACTCTTCCTCCTTGAAGTCTTCTTTTCCTGCATGGCTAGAACGAGGAAAATCCCAATTGGAGGGTAATTTCTCCTTGGGCATATTCTGGTATTGATGCTCATGGATAAGGGTATGGAAAGGATTCCTGGTGCGTGGAGGAAGCGACCGTGGAGCCAAACTGTGACGAGGAGCTTTCCCCCCAGTCTGCATCCGTGCAGTCCTTCTGATCTTGGCAGGTTTCACCACTCCAATGCTTGCAATGGTGGTGCCGGTATGCGGATGTTGGCCTTGCTCCTCTTCACCTTCACTCTTGATCTCCTTCTCCTTCCCGGGGTCTTGGAGGTCTTCCTCCATGGGCTCCTTCCCTTTATCATTGGCAGACACCATTGTGCTTCTAAGCTTTCAAAGAGTATGTCCTGACAAAAACAGATCGAAACAAAAACACGACGAAAACATGATATACGGACCTCGGGGATCTGGGGGGTTATATATTATGAAGTTTCATGTCAAAAGGAAGGTACTGGGAGAAAACGGGTCGGAGACGGAGTCCTGGGTGGCCTCACCACCTGGTGGCGCGGCCAGGGGTGGGCCCGCGCCATGGGGTGGTGTGGGTCACCCCGGCTCCGGTTCTGTCCCTTTTTCGCTTCGAAACTTTCCTTATTGACTGAAAAATGCAAAAATATAGTTGGATTGTATTTTCGTGGAACTTTTCTTACCAAAACTGTTACCTATTTGAACACGGACTCTGCAGGTCTCTGAATTTGGTATCTAGTAGATTCTTCCGGGGTCATCTCTTAAATATCATCGATATCTTCATCTTCATATACTTATTACTTGAGTCATAAAACCTTTCTCTTCCTTATTACACCATTGTCTCCACTTCCTGGAAATTTCTTTCACACAAAACTCCACACAGTTCTCATTAGCAACATTAGTATATAAGAAGTGATAAATCCTTTTGAGTCCAACTTCAACTGAAAACCATCAAAACATAGGCTACTGTAGCAGCTCCTTCCGAAAACCCAAAAAGAATTCAAAAAGGAAATCGAATAAAGAAGCAAATGCAAGAGTGGCTAAATATGTCAAAACAGACCAGCAGGTGAAGATCAATTTTTTAGAAAATCTTCTGTTGCTCAAATCAAAAAGTGAAAAACAAACGAAAGTTAAATAACAACCTGGGCCAGAAGCACAAAAAATTACAGCTCAATCCGACATACATAGATCTCTCACGAATTTTTACGGTGAAGCACAAAAATCTGTTTCGGGACAGCGACTTCCCCAAATCTTACTTCTCTCTCATTAGAGGTTGATCTTGACACAAAAACCAAACAAAACGGATAAGGAGCGGTTATTACCGAAGTAATAACTTCCAAGACTCAAAGAAATAAAAACAAACTGAAAGCAAAAACAAATTGGGTTGTCTCCCATAAAGCTCTTTCTTTATAGCCATTAAGATGGGCATGGTAATTTTTAAGAAGCTCTCATAGGAATATGGATTGAAGTGAAAGAGAGCGTTAAGAAGCAAAAACACACACACATTTAAGTCTAACCCACTTCCTATGCAAGGGGATTTTGTAAACAAACAAGTTATTGAAACCAAAGGCAACTTGCATAAGAAGGCAAAAGATGTGTAACATAAAAACTTTCAACATAAAACGAGGAAACTTGATATTATTGAGTTGCATAAGAACACTTTTCCCTCTCTCATAGTAACTTTCAGTATCATGCATAAACTTAACACTATAGCTATCACAAGGACAATCATAGCAATGATCACTTATTCTAACCGAAAACACAGGAATACTAGCTCTCATAACATCACTATGTGAAACAATATTAGAGGTATCCTTACAAAGGATAGTGTGTCCCTATTTTTCATACTTAGTGAAAAAGTCTTTCGCATTTGCTACTATAGGTTCATCAACCATTTGTTTATCAGGTTCAATAGCTTTACTAGTACTTTCATTAACCATACTAGCTATCATAGAATGATCCTTTACCTTAACTGGAAAAGGCATTTTCTCAATATAAGGTTCAGGTACAACATGATTAGCAGTATAAACTTCAGTATTTCTCGAAGGAACACTCTTAGCAATATCTTTATAAGGCTCATGATACTTATTCCACTTCTTTTTAGGCACTTCAATATAGGAAGCAAAAGCCTTAAAATAAGAAGCAATAGCTTGAGAGTCTAGACCATAAGCATTTTTAATATTTTGAAAGTCATCAGTTCCCATAAAAGATTCAATGCATTCATAATCATAATTTATACCTGACTTTCTACCTTTGCCATTCTCCCAAGCTTCAGCATTGTCTTGAATACGGTCTAGAAGGTCCCATTTAGCTTCTTCTTCCATACGAGTGAATGATCCAGCACAAGAAGCATCCAATAAATCCTTGTCATGTAGAGGGAGCCTTGCATAAAAGTTATTGATAATAATATTGTTGGGGAGCTCATGAATGGGACATTTGAGCATTAGTAACTTCAATCTCCCCCAAGCTTGAGCTGTACTCTCTCCATCAAGAGGCCAAAAGTTGTATATTTGATTCCGATCTTTATGAATCTCACTAGGACGATAAAACTTTGAATAAAAGAGAGGCACTATTTCCTCCCATTGCAGAGCTTGACCATTCTTCAGCATCTTATACCATTCCTCAGCTCTTCCTTTCAGTGATAATGAGAATAACTTCTTCTTAACTTGATCTGTAGTAATACTTGCACACTTGAACAACCTGCATAATTAGTGTATAAAGAGTAAATGATCACCGGGATGGACAGTTCCATCCCCAACATAATAGTTATCCATAACACGATCAATAATTCTTGTAGGTATTTTGAAAACATCTTTCTCAGCAGGTGGTGGCTTATATACTACCTTAGCAATGGTAGTAGCATTACCAAATAAGAAACTCAGCGAATTATCCATAATGAAAATAAAGCAACCAACAGAAGTAAAAAATACTCATAGTAGAAGTTTCCTTTACTAGTTCCACTCTCCAATAGCGCTTCCCTCCCCGGCAACGGTGCCAGAAAATAGTCTTGATGACCCACAAGTATAGGGGGTGTATCGCAGTATTTTCGATAAGTAAGAGTGTCGAACCCAACAAGGAGCAGAAGGTGCTGGCTAGTGGTATGGATCAGGAATTCTCTGCAAATACTTAGCAAACGGATTTTTAGGGGTTTTCGATAAAGCAAGTAAACAAAGTACGCGTAAATAAAAGATAGTAGGAATAAATACAGCAAGTGGCCCAATCCTTTATGCAGCAAAGGACAAGCCGGTTGTATTTCTATAGATGACCAAACGTTCTCGAGGACACATGGGAAGACTGTTAAGTGCTTTCGCTTCATATAGCTGATTAATCTTCTCTAGCTTGCTAAGTGTTGTGTGGGTGAACCTGTGCTAATGTACCGCCCCATCCAAGACTAATACATACTTGTGATTATACCCCTTGCAAACATCCGTAAGTACAAGAAAGTAATTAAGGTAGAAACCTAACCACAACTTTAAACTCTAAGACCCTTACGTCCCTTGTGTAATGGTTTCCTAACGGGGGTTCAGTTTTCTGTCACTCCGGCAACCCCTATGATTAGTAGCCAAATACACAATGCATTCCCCTAGGCCCATATAGGTGAAGTGTCATGTAGTCGACGTTCACATGACACCACTAGAAGAAGTACACCACAACTTAAATAATAATCTATTGAATCTTTCTCATCACAACTCCACTACTAACAACAAGACTTCTCCCATGTCCTCAAGAACAAAACGAACTACTCACAAGACATCAGTTGGGTGATCCGACTCAACCTAGGATCGCATCGAACGAGTCAAATGAGGAGTACTATCCGAGGGACGGAGCCGGGTCATCCCTGAGAAACGATTACAGGGGAAAAAGGAGAGACGATAGACCGGACCATCGATATGGCTCGCAACAAGTCGCGACCGTGAATCAAGATCAGCCCGGAGCAGGGAGCAACCAACGCCAGAAAACGGGAGGGCAATGGACTCCTCGAAACGATGGCAAGAAAACATGGACTTCGGAGCAGAAGAAGCAATGGCAAGAAAAGAAAGATCGTCCGAGGTATACCTATAAGTCGATGTTGGACCAGCCGTGTAAATTTCACACGCCAAATCCGAATAGTCCGGTGGGTCACACAACGAGGCAATGTGAGTGGATGTGTAAGATAGAACAAGGTGGTTCGGGGAATGCTCAGGCACCCCGGAATGATCAACCTCGGCAGGAGTTACCCCGGCCGCAATTGCTTTCCGGAGCGAACACGCAGCAACTGATGTTGCCTCCCCCTCCGCCGAGGTATGACAACAGCGGGAGAAGGGATGCAGTGCATCAGGTGGAAAACCAGCAACCACCGGATCAGAGGTACTCCGGAAACGAGGGAAGAAATGAGTACAGGGAACATCATCAGAGCTATTGTGTGTTCACGATAGAGGAAACAGATAGGAAGAGCTTGCAGCGCCGACATATGGAGGTTAACGCGGTTATGCCTGCAGTGACGAGGTACATGTCTTGGTCAGACCAGGAAATTACCTGGAGCGTCAAAGATCACCCCAAGCTTATGCCAAGTCCGGGCTCGTATGCACTAGTGTTAGATCCGACGTTCATTGGACCAAACATTAATGTGAGGTTCTCCAAGGTACTGATCGACAATGGCAGTAGCATTAACATCATGTATGCGGATACGATGCGCAAGTTGGGCATCTCGGAGAACATGCTCCAGGCTACAAGAACAACTTTTCATGGTATCGTACCAGGCATATCCTGTGAGCCCATAGGCAAAGTCCGGGTCGACGTGCTATTCTAAGACGAGGGATAACTGCCGAACTGAAAATCTGGAGTTTGAGGTGGTAAACTTGGAGAGGACGTATCATGCATTACTCGGGAGACCAGCACTGAGCAAATTCATGGCAAGTTGCCACGAAAGATGAAGTTGCCCGGGCCAAATGGAGCAATTACTATCGCTGGGGATTTCCGACGTTCTATTGAGTGCGCCTCAGCCGGGTCAAACCTAGCCGAGTCACTCGTAATTGCCCAAGAGAAAAGAAAAGTGATATGCGAAGCCCCCATATCCGAGATAATGGGTAACAAAGATGCGAATGGCAGAATTGTGAAATGGGCAATTGAGCTAGCACCTTACGCACCCCAGTATGATAGGAGAGAAGCGATCAAGTCCCAGGCTATGGCGGACTTCTTTGTGGATTGGGCCGAGGTACAATACAAACCACCGCCACCAGATCCGAACTACTGGAGGATGCACTTTGACGGATCGAAAACCAAAACCGGGTTAGGCGCCGGGGTTGTGCTTACCTCGCCTAAGAAGGATCAGCTCAAGTACGTATTGCAGATCCATTTCGCGGCATCGAACAATGTCGCTGAGTACGAGGCTCTTGTGCATGGTCTCAAAGTGGCGAAGGAGATTGGCATACGTCAGATAATATGCTTTGGCGACTCGGATCTAGTAATACAGCAAGTGTCCGGAGTGTGGGACGCCCTGGATCCAAACATGGCACTATACAGATTTCATGTGCAGAAAATCTCGGGTTACTTTGAGGGATGCGAATTTCACCATGTACCTCACGTGGAAAATGAAGCTGCCGACATGCTGTCAAAACTCGGATCGACCCGACAGGCAATTCCACCGGGCGTAGCATTGGAGCATCTCAGAAAACCATCTATCAGGCCGTCCCCAGGAACCGATTCAATTTATGTCCCGGAAAACGCGGAATCCGGAGTTGAGCCCATGGACATTGACATGGGAGGTAGCACGCCGAACCCGGGGACTACCTCGGCAAACCCGGGGACTACCTCGCTAGACCCGGGGACTGTTCAGCGTGATCCGGCTGAAGTTATGCTGGTGGATCAGATGGAAATTGATGAGGAGATGTTTCTTGCGCGAGCAATACCAGCTTGGGCGCTGCCTATACACCAGTTCTTGAAAGATGGAACGTTACCCACTGAGGAAGTGCTAGCCAGGCAAACTCAGAGGAGAGCCAAAGCTTATACTATCATCAATTCTGAGCTGCACAAACAGAGTGTAACAAATGTCCTCCAGCGGTGTGTTGACCCGGAAGAAGGACTTGACATCCTCCGAGATATTCACCAAGGAGAATGCGGGCATCACGCCTCATCCCGGGCCTTAGTGGCAAAGTTCGGCAAGATGGATTCTATCGCCAAGTGCCTTGGAGCAAGCGTAAGATCCGTGAGAAAATGCAATGGTTGTCAAAGATACGCCACCAAGACACATATGCCTATGTCGGAACTCAAAACCATACCTATTACATGGCCATTTGCTATGTGGTGCTTGGATATGGTTGGCCCGTTCAAACCAGCAAGAGGAAACATGACGCACATTCTGGTCATGGTGGACAAGTTTACGAAATGGATCGAAGTGAAGCCTATAAGAAAATGTGATGGGGCTACGGCCGTAACGTTTCTCAAAGACATTATCTTGAGATACGGTTATCCGGACAACATTATAACTGATAACGGCACAAATTTTGCTGAAGGAGCATTTGCACGATTCTGCCGAGATAAGAAAATCCGACTCGATGTAGCCTCGGTAGCCCACCCCGCATCGAACGGACAAGTGGAAAGATCCAACAGATTAGTATTATCCAGGATAAAACCCCAGCTCATCGAGCCGCTGCAAAGATCGGCGGGGTGATGGATAGAAGAACTACCAGCGGTATTGTGGAGTTTAAGAACAACTCCGAATCGATCAACAGGCTACATGTCGTTCTTTCTGGTATATGGGGCAGAAGCTGTATTACCAGCCGACATAGAGCATGATTCGCCTAGGGTCACCCAATACACGTAAGGGCGCAAGAAGCCCGGCAAAATGATGTTAATCTGCTGGAAGAAGCGAGAGAACTGGCACTGTCCAGATCCGCCATATATCAGCAAAATCTCCGACGCTATCATAGCCGGAAAGTGTGCCCCCGAGTCTTCCGGGAAGGCGATCTGGTGCTCCGGTTGGTACAGCGTACCACTGGCATGCATAAATTATCCCCCCATGGGAAGGACCATTTATTGTGAGCAAAGCGTTTCACAATGACTCTTACTATCTTATAGATGCAAAGCCACAGGAAAAGAACAAGGCGGACAGGTCCGGAGTGGAATCCAAGCGACCGTGGAACGTAGCACTACTTCGTCCCTTCTACACTTAGCTAAGAAGTGTGTGTATTCGAGTCTTCTCATATGTCGGTATGTATGTCGGCAATGAGCTTATCAATGAAACAACGGAGCCTCGAGCAGTAACTTGGGGACTGCCTTAATGAATGATTGTTGTTACTTTTTATGCGTTAGCTGGAATGACTCGTTTCGCTTAACCCGGATTAGTAATGTGTGGGCACCAAAAACCCAACCCTTCGACTTGCTGCTGTCCAACAAGAATTGGCTTCATGGCAAGCAAGGGAACAAGTTTGGAATTGCGTAGCACATGAAAAACTACTAAGGAAACGATCCTATTCCAGCTAACGTTTGTTTTTCGGACTAACCCCGTATTTACTTTCAAGCTATTATGTTGAATTATTTTGAGCCAAGCCTCAAAGTTTCTCAGTATTGTTAAAACGATTCTTGAGGCTCGTATTCGTAAGTCGTAAAACCGAGCCAAGGTAGACACGGGTCGAGCCATAGAATTGGACGAACAAGAAAATGAAACTCGGGGACTACGCCCAAATTAATCCGGCATATAAGCATAGTAGCAAAATATCATGTATTCAGCATACAATTGCACCCGGCATACCGGGGATCTGATAAGTTTTCAAGTTTTTTTCAACTAAGGAGCGGCAGGAGGAGGAAGTTCGGCGTCATCATCACTGTCTTCAATATCTGAAGCACCATCTTCCCCATCATCGCCTGACCCATCCTCCATGTTCTCCATCTGCTCCTCCTTGCCGGATTCCAGAAAGCTCGGTCCCTCAACCCAGTCATGGACTGGAGAATATTCGACGAGGCTGTAGGCGCAAGCCTGGCGCCGAGCTACCCACTCCGGATCATCGATCCATTTGGATCCGGTGCGCCGACGGGTGAGGAGGCTCAGATCGATCTTCTCGTACCATGAAAGGATATGATGGAGAAGAGTATCTGCTGTGGCACGCCCGGCGGATTCTCTCCAAAGGTCAAGCTGAGTCTCAATCTCCATCAGTTTGTCGGCAAGGAGCATGATCCTTTCCGGAGCGCTCTCGCTTGGCCAGAATGTGTTGAAGATCCGGACCGCAACGTCGAGGAGATCTTTCCCATAGTTCTTAATAGTTTCCACCCGTGCTGACACGCTGACCAATAGGTCCTCCATGTCTAAAGGGATGCTCTCACCATCAAGAGTGATGGGAGTACCCCTCTCTTGGCAGAATTTGGCAACGACAGCACTGGCGATGGCAGTACCGTCCGGAAAGTTATCTGAAAGTAAGGAAAGGGAGGATGCTGAAGCAAAGGCATATGAGCTAACCCGGAAAACTAGGTCGGACAAGGGGAAGAAACTTACGTGAGATATGGCGATGGATTCGGGTCAACTCCTTTATACAACTGTCGCGTTTCTGGCGAAGTTGTTCAAGCTCGGCAAGCGCCGACCCAAGCCGGACCTCGGATTCCTTGAGCAGGTCTTGATCCTTGGAGATCCGAGGGTAAGCGCCACGCTCTTGATGAAGTTCTGGCCAACTTTTTGGAGCTCGGTTTTGTGTTGGGCCTTCATCTTCTCCATCTCGGCCTTGAGTTTGGCTATTTCGTCGTCCTTGGTCCGGAGGAGGGCGAGCTCATCGTTCTTCTTCTTCAGCTCGGCTTGATGTTGTCTTGCTTGTTCGAGAAAATGCAGCATCATATCAGGCACGGGCACACTATCCTCAAGCGATGCTGAAATAGTGTGTTGACCCGGCAAAGCCGAGGAGTGAATGATTGCCGAGCCAAGGAGAAGAAAGAATGGAAAACACAACGATGTTGGCCGAAAGAGGACATACCTCGGATTTCCTCCAAGTTCTTCCGCATAATCTTGTTTTCAGCCTCCACCCCAGCTGCAAAAAACCGAATAAGGAGGCTAGTCCGGCAGAAACAAACGAAATGGTGAGGTGTTAAGAGAGGAAATTACCCCTCTTTTCATGCTTCGCGCCAAGTGCAACATGTTTTGCGCGCAAGATCTTGTGGGTATCAAGCAGGCGCTGAAACTCGGCGCTCCAACGATTGGTGGTTACCTGACAAAGGCACAGGCGTGTGAAATTAGTTCGGTGCATATTCGAAGTGTACAAGATCCGGGCCAAGCGGAACTTAACCCGGCTCTAGGTGTGTGCATATTCGAAGTGTACAAGATCCGGGCCAAGCGGAACTTAACCCGGCTCTAGGTGTGTGCATATTCGAAGTGTACGAGATCCGGGCCAAGCGGAACTTAATCCGGCTCTAGGTGTGTGCATATTTGAAGTGTACAAGATCCGGGCCAAGCGGAACTTAACCCGGCTCTAGGTGTGTGCATATTCGAAGTGTACAAAATCCGGGCCAAGCGGAACTTAACCCAGCTCTAGGTGGGTGCATATTCGAAGTGTACAAGATCCGGGCCAAGCGGAACTTAACCCGGCTCTAGGTGTGTGCATATTTGAAGTGTACAAGATCCGGGCCAAGTGGAACTTAACCCGGCTCTAGGTGTGTGCATATTTGAAGTTTACATGCAGCTACGTTGATCTTCTAAGGAGCATCCGGCCGAGTAACAAGTTACTCCGCCAGAGGCTTGGGGACTAATGGTTATTATCTACAGCATGTAAAGAAGAAACGGTGTACCTCCATCATACGCCCAGCGAGGTTGATGGTCTTGGCAGCGATATTCATCTGGGCGGAAAATTCAGCTGGGCCGAACTTTTCCGGGAGATCGTCGTTGTAGACGAACTCCGCCTTGTTCCAGTTCATGACAAACTCGATGAGGCTCGGAGGGTACCGCGCATGGGCATGTGAGGTGCCACCAAGACCTTTGCGTGAGCTTCTTTCCTTTCAATCAGGCAAGAGCTGGGCTAGTGTGAAGAACCATCTGCTGCGAATCGGCTCGGCGTTTTGGAGGATCCGTCGCTGCTGGTGATTTCTTTGGAAGCATCGACGACAAGGTTCGCTGCCCAGCCTCGACGGAGGTGGACTTGCCTTTGGCTTGCTGGGAGGATGTGACCACGGTGGATTTGCCCTTGGAAGCCGCTGGAGTGGTTCCTCGCCGAGCCTGGGATGACTTTGACGAGGCGTATTTAACTTGGCACGGAGCTTTGGTGGCTGGTCTTGGAGCTGATTTCTTCGATGGAGATGGGATTTGCCGGAGCTGCTGGTCAAGCTGTTGCTGCACGGTGAGACTTGGTGGTTGCTGGTTGCGGCAATGCCGGCCGGACACGCTGTTCTCGGCCGATCCGACCTCCCGATCCGAGGTCGCTCCTCCTAAGGAGGTACTCATGAACCCGGAAGGCCACAGAGCCTCCTAATAGGGCTCAGCGGGCGTGACTCGTCGTCACGAGGAGGGGAAGGACTGGACCGAAGAGGAGAGGAGATGCTCGATCCGCTCTAAGGGACCTCCACAGTAGCCCTGCAAGAGAAAATAATGTCAGGAGTGAAATTACCTCGATGCAGGGAGAAGTGTGTTGCGCAGTGAAAAATGACTTACGCATCCGAGGTCTCGGCCTCCTTAGGTTTCCGGGCCCTCCGTGTCGGGGATTTGCCTACCCGTTTGGAGGTTGTCTTGTCTCCGGCCTTCTTTTGCCTTTTGGAAGGCTGAGAAGGCTCGGAAGAAGAACTTGACGCGGATCCGCGCTTCTTCTTCGGCGCCACCGGAACAGGCTCACCCGTGGCAAGTGGAGAATCCTTGTGGATGTGCCCACCGGGGTTAGCTGATGCCGAGAAGGCAAAAGAAAGAGGGACAGCCTCAACGGGTTCAATCACGTCAATATCCGAGTCATCCTCATCGTCGGGCCAATCTCTAAGAGAAGAGAATTTACCGCTGGGTCGTTTGGTGGCGTCGGTTGTAGGGAGGAACATCTCCTGGTCCGGCTCCTCCTCATATGGGATTTCTGATGCAGGGCCCACTTAAGGGTCGGATCGCCATCCTCGAGGGTTCTTGGAGAAACAACCGAGGAAAAAAGCACAAGGAGTAGAGTCAAAATACGATAAGAACCGACGTAATTGATCCGAAGCAAGTTTACTCCACGAAGCTTATCAAGGAGGGAGCTTGTCAGCAGTAATGCTCGATTCCCCACGTCCATTCGGCGGAAAAATCCTTATGGGTGGTGAAAAGAGCCTTGACCCGGCGGAAGATCTCCGTGTTGCTCAACTCGAACGAGGAGGTTCGATTGGGGTCGCGACTGAAGCTCATATGGCACAACTTGTGAGTGCGCCGCGGGAGGGGAGAGATTCGGTTGCGCACGAATGTGATCATGACATCCTCGTTGCGCAATCCGAGCTTCTTCAGCTCCGCAAACCTTTTGTTTACTTGGTTGGCCAGAGCTGCAGGTTTTTTATCGACCTCCTCCCAGAAATTCGTTTCCGGGGGACCCGGAGCGTAGGGTAGCAACCGGATCAAGTCTTCGGTGCCCTCATTCCGGACGTAGAAGAAGGTCCAGGCCCATCCTTTGCAGGAGTCAAGCCCGGTGACCCGGGGAAAGATCGAAAACCTCCGGGGCGAGATCGAGGCAGCTCCGAACTGAGTGAGCTGCTTGTACTCCGACTCGACGTGGATGTTGGGGACGACGTTGCGACGGAGGCCGAAGAACCGGATCCACAGCTCCTTCGTAGGCCATAGTCCGGTGTAGCCCTCTATCGAAGAAACGAAAGCGGACAGAGAGGTGATGGCGTTCACCGGGAGATGATGTGGTTGCAGGTGATAGGTCCGGACCCAGTCCCGGAAGAAATCACTCACCGGAAGGCCAAATCCCCGTTGGAAATGGGATAGGAAAACAACAAACTCACCCGGATTGGGTGAGGGGGCCAATTCCGAGGAGGGGAGACGAGCGGCGACGCCTGCGGGAATACGCCGGGTCCGGTAGAGCCAGTCGATGTCGTCCTCGTAGACCCACGAGCCGGCCCACGCGCCGCGGTCTGCCACGCCAGCGTCCTCCTCCATCTCCTGCTCGACGACGATGAGCTCCTCCTCCGTCATCTCGATTCCGCTGTCCTGCGGCAGGGCTCTGCCGTCTAGATTGACGAGGACCCGTGGCTAAACAGTGGTGCAGCGATGACTGCGGTGCGGAGGCACGGAGAAGGTACGGCGGCGGCACTGCTACAACGGGCACTGGCGGCGACGCGGTCGCGAGGAAGAAGAAGAGGAACGGGCGAGGGGCGCGGAGATGGAAAAGTGCTAAGGAGCGTGCCCCTCCCCTATTTAACTGCCCCTAGTAATCAATGAGTGGGATCGTGCTGCGCTGGATAGCCACGCGCTGTGGCCGTGTATCACTGGCATTAGCCAATCAGAGAGAAGCCACAACGGAGGCCACGGAGTAAATATGATCCCATGACACAACGTGTAGTTGCGGGAAACGAGGAGACAGGCGTGACGTAACCCGCACGCAGTAATCACTGACAATTATCGCGCGATTCTGATCTGATCCCTTAAAATAAGGTAACGCAATGATTAACCCTTACGTGGGTTGGCATATGAGAGAAGGAAGCTAGGTCCGGATCCGAGCCTCCGTGGTAACCCGGCTGACGAGTGAAAACTTGAAATGTGCAGAGGGAAAGTAAAACCAGAGGATCTGAGCTACAATGGTAACCCGGCCGGCAAGTGAAAACTTGAAACATGCGAAGGGAACGCAAATCCATATAATCCGAGACAAGAAGTCAACCCGGAACTAAACGTCCAAAGCTTAGATACGAATGAACCTGATGTGGCCTTAGCGATCGAGGCTGCTAAGGCCGCACCAGCTTCAGGGACTAATGTTGGGGGGATAACCCCGGGTAGGGTCACTCCGGGGTATAAGGGCTGAGTTAGCCGAGGTTCGGCAAGGTCAAAGCGGGTGCTGGCCGAGTCACCTCAAGGCAGGCCGGATCACGGAGTAACCCGGACCAGGGGGTCGCCTAACATTGTCTCGTCCGACTCAAGGAGTAAGTCAGAGATACTTGTCTAGCTTATATGCAGGAACAGGTGTGGCCGGATCAACTGTGACCCGGATCCTTGCTAGGCTTCTAGGAGAAGGAAGGAATCTCTCTGGTCAAAAAGAAGGCCCGGTGCGTACTGGATGAGCGAATAAAGCAAGGGCAGGACCACCGGATCGTGGCCGACAAGGGTGACGACGCTCACGTCGGCTGACGCGGGCGCCGCAGAGGCAACGTTGCTAAAGCAAGTGTGACGCGGGGGAAAAGCACCCCTGTCGGGTTACTACTTTGGGAGGGGGCATATTCTTAGGAATATGCCTCCACGTATGCCCTAGACCAGGACCGAACCACCTCTATATAAGGGGGGGTTGGGGTTCAGGTAAGGGGGTTGGATTTTTCCGGATACAGAGCAAGGAGACTCCTAGTTAGTTGAGCACTAGTGGATCTAGGGTTCTTGGGCTAGTTAGCAGACAAGAGTAAGAGAGTTTCTTCTTCCTCCTCTTGTCAATACAGCTCGAGGAGCACTTGTAATCTTGGAGATTGAACATCAATACAACGCTTCTGTGTAGAGAATCACTCTACTATCCCTCCCTGGATTCCCCTAGTGCATATTAGTCCCCACCTTTAGCCTATCCATGGCATGTGCCGTGACACCACTACGACACTGAACATAAACAATAATTCAATGGCTCACTCAATAGCATCAACTACAAAGAGTAATCAACACCGGGAAAGTTTCCCCTATGAACTAATGCAAGATTCAACTCAATTGTTACAGCAATATGGAGATGGTGATGAGGGTGCTGAAGGTGATGATGATGGTGGTGATGATGATGATGATCCCGATGAAGTCCAGCTTGATGGTGGTGTTGATGGCGATGATCTCCCCTCTCCAGGAAGGAATTCCCCAGAATCATTCGGAGAGATCTTTCTCTCTCGGTGTTTTCCGCCCCGCAGAGGTGGCGGAATTTTTCTGTGGTCGCTCCCCGAGTCTTAGGGTTTCGGGAGGATGATATACGCTAGAGGGGAGAGGCTGGAGTGGGCCAGGGTGGCCACACCACCTCTAGGCGCGGCCTAGGCCTGCCCGCGCCATGGGGTGGTGTGGGCCCCCTGTGGCCCACCTCCACTCCATCTTCTAGCATCCTGAGTCCTGACTGCAGTGGTATATTTTCCGTATATTTTCCGTATATTTTCCCGGATTTTCTGATCTTCGCGAATTTTGCCTCCAAACAGCACCTTTTCCATCAGAATCCTGACTGCAGCGGTCCATGCTCCAAAAGTCATCAACCATGCAAAAATAGATGAAATAACATAAGTATCACCTCTCAATATGAAATATATCAATGAATAATAGTGAATTAAGACATAGAATAGTGATGCAAAATGGACGTATCAGCGGTGAGACGTCTTTGTTGGGTCACGTAGAGATAAATAAAACTTTTTTCTATGCGGTGCTCCCAAGATCTAGCTGAGGTGATAGGCCACAAGATTACCACTAGACGCACATGTGCGGAATTGACGTAGCGCCCCGAGGTAGTGCCGGTCGATTCCACGAACAGCTGCTCTGGATCCACCTCAAACTCTTTCGTCTTCAGCATCACACGTGCAACTCTTCTACCTGTATCCACATGTGCATGAAGGAGCACGAGGCAGAGAATCGCTAGATCCTGTATAGCCTGATTTGAGAGTGGACAAAGTGGCGGCTAGGTCAGGAAACTATCCATTATCATTTTACTTATATACACTCCTAACTGAGCTCAACGCTTGAAACGCATCTAGGACGTACCCCAATGTACACATGAATCTAATTTGTATGGGCACCTTACCCTCAAGTGTGTGATCTTATAGGTTTATGTACGCTTGAACACGACATGAGCTACACTTTCAAGTATTTCTTCATGGCTTTGAGTCCAACTCACTCTCATGAACACTTGGTTTGTCGTAAAGTTTAAAGATAACCTTCAATGTGAATTTCGTCCAAGTCCTTTTGCCACACAGTATACCTATTCAAGCAATAGGAAAGTAGTTTACATCCGTTTAATAGCTTGACTCTCTTCTCGTTCTATGATATACGATTCACTAGACTAACACTTAGTTCGACTCCTTAGTTAATACTTAACCGAGTCACCCATCATTCATTTGTTCTTGACCTTGACCATGATGTGTTGTCTCTTCAACCATGGTATCTTGGTAGATATGGGGTTGATGCAGATATTGAGTAGGTGAGAGCTCCACTTGAGTAGAGCATTGTCCTTCTCCTTCCACCACAAGAGGTTCCTCAACGGGATGGAAAAATCCCACACCCATTCTTCTTATGGCTTGAGGAGAAATTTCATCACCTACATCATCAAGATCAGTTTTCCCCACTTGGGAGGCTTGATGCTCATCGAACCTCACATTACAAGAGACTATAACTTGCCCGGTGGACTTGTTATAGATTCTATAAGCGTGAGAGTCCGAGGCATATCCAACAAAGATACCTTCAATATCTCTAGACTAATTTAGATAACCATTTATCTTTCTTGAGAATATAGCACTTACACCCAAACACTCAAAGATAGTGAATGCTTGGTTTCTTGCTGGAGAGGATCTTGTAAGGATTCTTGTCCAAGTGCTTGCGGAGGTATACACGATTGGCAATGTGACAATAGGTTGAGATAGCTTCGGCCCAAAACTTATATGGGGACTTGAACTCTGCAATCATGGTTCTTGCCATATCCATAAGGGTTCGGTTCTTCCTTTCCGCCACACCATTTTGTTGAGGGGTACAAGGAGCAGAATATTGATGCTTAATGCCCTCATCACTGAGAAACTCATCCAAGGTGTAGTTCTCGAAGTCGGTACCATTGTCACTTCTAATAGCCAAGATCTTCTTGTTATGTTAACATTGAAGTTTGTTGGCAAAGTTGATGACGGTTTTTTGAGTCTCAGTCTTCTTCTTGAAGAAATATACCCAAGTGTATCTTGAGTAGTCATCCACAATCACCAAGCAATACTTCTTTCCCCCAATACTACCAAAACATGGAGAACCAAAGATGTCCATGTGAAGGAGCTCTAGGATCAGATCGGAATAGATGACCGTTGTGGGGGATGAGGCGAATCATGGAGCTTTCCTTCTATACAATCCCTACACACATGATCTTTTGACAAAGAAAACATTATATTTTAGTCCAAGGATGTGACCTCCCGTGTGGATACTTTGCAAATACCTCATGTTGACGTGGGCAAGACGGTGATGCCAAATCCATCCCACGTCACCTTTAGCCATTAGGAAAGTCGCGATAGATGTGGGTTTCTTATCAAAATATACCACGTACAAACCGTTCTCGGCATGCCCAACAAAGGCTATAGAGAGGGTCTTGCTCCACATGAGAACCACAACCTTAGGGGTAAAGTATTCTACAAAGCCCATAAGCGTGAGTTGATGAACGGAAAGTATATTATGTGAAAGGGTTTTGACAAGCATAATGTCCACAATGGATATATCCGGTGTGACCACTACCTTACCCAAACCCAATACCTTAGTGGTTGACCCATCTCCATAAGTGACATACATGTTGGAAGTATTTGGTTTCGTCTCATCAAGCATCTCCTTGCTTCAGGTCATATGACTAGTGGCACCACTATCAACCACCCATTTTCTTCCAGCGGAAGCATAGTCCTACAAGAAATCAATGATTGGTCTTAGGTACCCATTGTTGAATGGATCCTCTTTTGTTAGTAACTAGTATCTTAGGAACCCAAATGGTCCAATGCTAATCATCACCATAAGAAGTGCCTACATATTTAGCGTAGACATGACCATTGTAAGATTTCATAAGAACATAGGATGGCTTATATTTTCCCGCAAAATCATTATAAGAGGGTTCATCGCCACTCTCAATGGCACTTTATTCCTTCTCCTTTGCCTTCTCCCCTCCTTCACAAAGGTAATAGTTGTGGAAGGGGGAGTGGGCAAGTTCTTATTGAAGGGTTTCGTAGTAGATAACAAAAAAATTACCTACACAGAATACCCTAAATGCCCAAGGACCTATCTAGAAGTAATGCAGTAACAGAGGAAGACATCGATAACGTACCCTTGAAGACCGAGAGAGTGTTACGCTCATGCAGGAGAGTGGATGATGTAGTCGTACCCGTCCAACCTCAAGGTCGCGAAGATCCTCGCACGTCGCCCTTATCTGGGTCCTTGTACGATGGCCCGTAAGCTTCAATAACCCCACCGAGTTATCACATGCATACGGTGCAATGCGATGACTCCTAAAACTCCTTGATCACTGTTGGGATTGCGGAAGTAGATCCCATGGCGGAATCCTCGCAGCACAACGGCGTGTCGCGGATGTGTTGACTTTGCACGCACAGTCCTAACTTGGGACCGTGCCATAGTGAAGGCAACTAGAGAGAGGGGGTTATTCTCAGAGGAAGAATGCCTCAGAGAATAGCTTATTGGGTTGTATTGGTGTGTATTTAGTCCACCCATAGGCACCCCTTCATATAGGTGGAGGGGGGTGTTCCCTCCCCTTTAGGTGCCCCATGTGGTGTTAGAGTATACTTCTACGGTTCAGTTAGTCTAGGATAGAGATAGATCTTGTGTCTTGTCTTGTACTCCAAGATGATCCCTGTACGCCTATATATACTCACCTATGAGGCTCAATAATACATCCAACACATTCCACCAATCCTCTCTTTATCATCCAACATGGTATCAGAGCGGCAAGATCCTTGATCTAGCCGCCGCCAGATCCACCTAGCGTCACCGCCGCCACTTCCCAAACCCTAGCATTGTCGCCCGCCATGGCGCCGTGCTAGCCGAGAAACATGCTTCTGTCATGCCACCCCCGGGAAGGCCGATCTCCATGATCTCTGCCGGGGGCAACGCAACCCGTACGCAGGGTTAATCCGCCGATCCGTGATCGGCTTCCCTGTAAGTCTTTTTTCGATCTCTTGATCGCTTTTTGTTTTTTGGTTTACCGATACTAGATCGGATTGAGTTGCCCACCGCCATCGTCATCGCTGCGCCTCTACTCCGACCATCGGCTTCAAGGATCTACCGCGCCCGTGCGCCTGCCTCCTCCGTTGTTGCAGCTGCCTCGGCAGGCTGCCACGCACCGCGAACGGCTGCTACGCCTTCCTTGGAAAGCTACGACGGCCGCCCCACCTCGGATCCTCTTTGTCATCATCGTCCGGGACTTCAATGACAACACCGCCATCGACTCTGATCTACGCGTCGTCCACGCCATGGTGCATACGGCGCACCGTCGATCTGATCAACCTATCCCGCGCCTGTCTACGTGAAGCACGTCCCCAAGTACGCGCCTACCACCGATCGAGCTAAGGGTTGCCATCGCGCTTCTAGCCATAGCCGCCGCTTTGTCCATGCTACCGCTTCCAACGCACCTTCCTTGGCGTGTGTATTCGGTAGGTTCGATACTGCATTTTGCTATGCAGCTGCCCATGTGATATGTGAACAAATCAAAGTGCAATAGTTTAAATAAAGATATTGATCCCATATTGATAATCGAGCGCCATACGCTATATGCAATGGCGTGAATTACCGTCGTTTGTAGCTAGTTTCGAAATAAAGATATTGATCCCACTGGGAGCAAGAGTCTGAAGTCTAATAACTCTTGAAATAAATATTATGATAGAAATGCTAAATAAAGTTCTAAATAATAAGATAAAATGCGAGTATTGTGTAAAGGGATGTTTTTAGGTTTTAGGTATAAGAGCAACAATAAAGCAAAGTAAAATAACTGAATACATAAAGTAAGTATCGCGTATGTAAGAGAGATTGGAACTGCAATAGGGAAAAGGTGTTCTCAGGGAGTAGTGGATACACCACTAGCATTATAAGGAGCTAACATAAAGATTATCATCATGAACATTCTTAACTATGTATGTGTGAGAGGAACTTCGTATTTGGACAAACAGGCAATAGCCGTTGCTCACATCATCCTCATAACCACAGCAGTCAGTAATCGACATGAATCGAGTTACTGTGCTATTAAGGGACGTAATCCCGTAGGACGTATCCCATGGCATGGATACTGTTCCATGAGTTTCCTCGTTTTCCCAAGTTGATACGTAAGGGGTGCCAACAACTTTATAGTCACTGTAAGTGCTAGCACGCCTCCGTCTACCAAAAAGTAGTTTGCTCCATCAAGTCCCCATGAGAGGAAAATATTGAGAGGTTGACTTCTCTCAACATCAAGATCTAGAAAATCTTACACATGGTCACTTCGATGAATATCATAATAGACTATCTTATTTCAATCTCATACTAGGGTTTCTCCATCTCCCCAAGAACTAATGATCTATTCAAACACGGAGGCAATCAACATCATGGCAATAACAATGAAATATATCATAGATGAATAGTACTTGTATAAATCCACAATGAGTACGGAAATTACAACAAGATCTAGACAAGATGTAGATGGGAAGGATGGAGATGGTGGTGATGCAGCGATGGATGATGAAGATCGATGCCTTAGCCTCCCGGATCTACACAGGACGAAGATGGATCCCGGTGGATGAGTTCCCCCTCCAGATGCCTTCCGGAGGTGAAGTTTCTATGATTTCTAGGTGTTCTGTATGTCGTATCCTCGATCCAGTTGCATGGGGTGAAACTATTTGAGGAGGCGGAGGCAGCGCCAACTATACGGCCAGAACTATACGGCCAGAAATTTTATTCCGGTTGTATAGTTGGTCATTGAACCTTCTGTCTCCTTTGTTCACTTCTGGTTTTCTTCTGGTATTATTAATATTTCCCAAATAAGCGATTTACATTGTTTTTGACTCCTTTTCTCCTCAGTACAACTGCTCCAAGAATTGTATCCATTGGATCCATCATTTGTCCTGATCCTGGTGAAAACAGACATAAAATGTGCGTGCGAGCGCCGTAAAATACCAAGATCCTACATCTACAATGCAAAATAATAATGCAAAACATGATGCAAATATGCACTCATCAACTTCCCCAAGCTTAGACTCTTGCTCGTCCCGAGCAAGTTTAGCTTAATGGATGTGATCCTCATATTCATGAAGCTGAGTTGATAAAGTAAATGAGCCAGTTGCAGCATGCGTTTATCATATACGATACATAGCAATAAGTTCATGAATAGTACCTTACTCGAACCATCTAAATAGTATTAGCAGGCTTCCACACCTTAGTGATCAACAGTTCATAAAAGATGAATCTCAACATAATGTAAAAGTATCCGGTTCAACCAATAAGTTAGCGAGGTAGTCCCAAGTGCTTTTTAGGATTATTCACTTGGGATTCAAAATCTCAAAAGTGTCTCTTTGTCATACTACAATACACTAGTATATGCCTACTTGCTCTTTGCACACTCGCCCTCTTTTATTCTTTCTTTCCTTTTTCTTTTGTATATATGCTCACACTTTTGTTTAAGTGTTGTGCAAAGGAGCTAGCCATATATTCCACTTCATGTAGGAATTCAAAGTTTAACGATTTCAATTATCAAATTCCAATTGTATATGAAGCATTATTATAACTTGAAGATTCTACCTCGACTTGTTCTTACTCTATTTTGATAGCACTTACATTTTCTTTTGTTCAGTGTTTTCGTTTTCACCTTAACTGTATAGACAATTATGAAGGGTTTCGCGGCATAGTAAATCAAAATTTTCTACGGATGCGAACAGAGGGAAAGCCAAGATCTAATCTAGGAGATGCAAACAACGAGAGAGATTGGATTAGATCTTCATACCCTTGAAGATTCGCATGAACGTTCGTCGGAACGTGGGTGATGTAGTCGTACTCGCTTCTCCTCCTCGCGATCCGATCCGATCTAGCACCACAAGTGGCGGTGCCTCCGTGAGATGCACACGTGCGGCACCTCGACGTCTCCTCCTTCCTCGGACCAGAAAGTATGGTGGAGAGATAGATTGGATCTACAGCACGACGGCGTGGTGTATATGGTGGAGAATTTCTGCCGCAGGGCTTCGCCTACAAACAGTCGGGAGGGAGAGAGGAAGGGCAGCAGGGCAACTAGGTTTGGAGGAAGGTGTGAGGGTGTGTGATAGGGGGCGCACCAGCCCTCTATATATAGAGGGGGGTGCGGCCAGCCCTAGCCTCTCCTCCAAGCCTATCTCTAGTTTAAACAATTTAAACTCTCCCTTATCTAGAAATCCTATCTTATCTTATCTCTAGTTTAAACGATTTAAACTCTCTAGGATCGGCTGGGCCCTATGGGGCCTTGTGCCCCTGGCCCAATGCGGCCAGGACACTCCCTCATAGGCCCATGCCCCCTCCCGGAAGGTGGGGCCACGTTGGCCCCCTTCCGGAAGGTTCTAGAAGCTTCCGGTACAATACCGATTAACCCGGAACAATTCCGAACTCCAAAACTGCCTTGCCTTATATGAATCTTATTCTCGGACCATTCCGAACCTCTCGTGATATCCCGGATCCCATCCAAGACTCGAACAAAAAATTCATAAACCAAGTATCCAATCTATCCTAGCGCCGAGACACGTTATGTGTGACCCTGGTTCGAGAATATGCGCACATGATCTTCTATCAATAATCAACATCGGGTCCGCACCCATATTGATTCCCACACATTCATCGATGATCATATCGGATGAACCACGATGCCAGGATTCAATCAATCCCATATATATATTCCCTTCGTCTCGCGATATTTTACTTGCTCGAGATTCGATCGTCGGTATCGTCATACCTAGTTCAATCTTGTTCACAGCAAGTACTTTACTCGTTCCGTAATCCGATATCACTTTGTGATTAACTCCTTAACCACATTCTTGCAAGCGGTGTTGATATCGATTACCGAGTGGGCCCGAAGCATATCTCTCCGACTTGGGAGGGACAAATCCCATCTCGATACATACAACCCAACATATACTTTCCGATCACCTGAGAGACACCTTTATGATCACCCTCTCATAGGATGACGTTTGATGACCTCAAAGCTTTCTTCCGATACCAGGGAGTTGCATTATCTCATGGTCTAAGGAATACAATATTTGACATAGGAAAAGCTTCGCAAAGATGAACACAATGACACGATCTAATTGCTTTGCTTAGTTTGGGTCTGTCCACCATATCATTCTCCCAATGATATGATCTCATTATCAATTGACAACTCATGTCTATGGTTAGGAAACCTTAACCATCAATGATCAATGAGCTAGTCCATAGAGGCGTACTAGGGACACGGTGTTGTTCACAAACCACACAAGTATTAATGTTTCCGCTTAATACAATTCTAGCATGGAATATAAACTTTATCATGAACAAGAATTATAATAATAACATCTTTATTATTGCCTCTAGGGCATAATTCCAAGCCTCCCACTTGCACTAGAGTCAATAATCTAGTTTACATTTGGCAACAATCTCACACCCATGGCGAGGTGTTGATCATGTTTTACGTGGAAGAGGTTTAGTCAATGGATCTGCGACATTCAGATCTGTATGTACTTTGCTAATCTTCGATCTCCATCTTCTATATAATCTCGGATTATATGAAACTTAGTTGATATGCTTGGTCTTTGGATGATATCTTGGTTCCTTAGCGAGTGCTATGGCGCCAAGTGTTGTCACACAATATGTCCAGGGTCCAATGCACTTAGAACCATCGCCAAACTTCAGTGATGAAGTTCTGATCAGAACTCCTTCACTTGACGCTTCCGCAGCAGCCATGTATTCCGCTTTCATCGTAGATCCCGCGACCACGCTTTGCTTGCAGCTTCTCCACTCACAGCTCCTCCATTCAAAATATACACGTATCCGTCTGAGATTTAGCATCATCCTTGTCGATTGTCGAAACTAGCATCGACGTAACCTTTTCTGACGAGCTGTTCATCACCCCATAGACTAAGAACATTTCTTTAGTCCTATTTAGGTACCTTAGGATGTTCTTCACGGCTGTCCAAAGGTTCCACTGGATCACTTTGATATCTGCCGTCAAACTAAGAGCATTAGACACATCCGTCTAGTACACATGGCATACATGATGGAACCTATGGCGAGGCATAAGGCACTTTGCTCATAGCTTCCCTATCATTTATCAGAATGGACACCGAGCCTTGCTCAATATCTTACCGACAACATAGGGCCTTTGAACCTTTCAACGCCTTATCCATTCGAACCTTTTGAACTTTGTCTAGGTATGTACTCGCTTAAAGCTATCGAGCGTCTTTGTCTATCTCTATAGATTTTGATGCCCAATATATAAGCAGCTTCACCTAGGTCTTTCATTGAAAAACACTTGTTCAAATAACTCTTCACATCGTTAAGCATGTTGATGTCATTTCCAATAATCAATATGTCATCCACATATAGTACCAGAAATGTCACCGAGCTCCCACTCACTTTCTTGTAGATGCAAGCTTCGTAGCAATTTGGAACAAATCCAAAGCTCTTGATTACTTGATCAAAACGAAGGTTCCAACTCCAAGACGCTTGCTTCAGTCCATAAATGGAACGCTGAAGTTTGCATACTTTATCAGCATCCTTAGGATCGACAAAACCTTCCGGTTGCATCATATACAACTCTTCATCAATGTTGCCATTGAGGAAAGCAGTCTTGACATCCATTTGCCATATTTCATAATCATGAAACGCAGCAATTGCTAATAAAATCCGAATGGACTTAAACATCGCTACGGGAGAGAAAGTCTCATCGTAGTCAACACCTTGAACTTGTCAAAAACCTTTCGCAACAAGCCGTGCCTTGTAGACGGTAACATTACCATCCGCGTCCGTTTTCTTCTTGAAGATCCATTTGCACTCAACGGCCTTTCGGTCGCTAGGAGGGTCCACCAAAGTCCATACTTGGTTTTCGCTCATGGATCCCAATTCGGATTTCATGGCTTCTAGCCATTTCTCGTAGTCCGGCTCATCATCGCTTCCTCATAGTTCGTAGGTTCGCTGTCTTCTACTAACAAGACAACAAGACAGGGTTCCGTACCACTCGGGAGGGCACGCGACCTTGTCGACCTGCGACGCTCAATGGCAAGATCGTCCAAGCTTCATGATCCTTGTCATTAGCTTCCTCTATTGTTGGTGCAGCGGCTCGAACAATTTCAGGTCTTTGCGCTACTCTCCAATTCAAGAGAAGGTTCAATAACCTCGTCTAGCTCTACTTTCCTCCCACTCACTTCTTTCGAGAGAAACTCCTTCTCAAGAAAGGAACCGTTCTTCTTACAAACACTTTGCCTTGGTTACGTGATAGAAGGTATACCCAATAGTTTCCTTAGGGTATCCTATGAAGACGCATTTCTCGCTTTGGGTTCGAGCTTGTCCGGCATCAACTTCTTGACGTAAGCGCATCCCCAAACTTTAAGAACGACAACTTAGGTTTAGCACCAAACCATAGTTCATACGGTGTCGTCTCAACGGATTTAGATGGAGCCCTATTTAAAGTGAATGCAGCGGTTTCTAATGCATAACCCCAAAATGATAACGGCAAATCAGTAAGAGACATCATCGATCGGACCATATCTAATAGGGTTCGATTCGTTCAGACACACCATTGCGCTGTGGTGTTCCGGGTGGCGTGAGTTGTGAAACGATTCCACTTGCTTTAAGATGCGTGAGAAAATCATAACTCAAATATTCGCCCCCACGATCGGATCGTAGAAACTTAATCTTTTTGTTACGATGGTTCTCCACTTCATTCTGAAATTCCTTGAACTTTTCAAATGTTTCAGATTTATGTTTCATTAAATAGATATACCCATATCTACTTAAGTCATCGGTAAAAGTGAGAAAATAGCGATATCCACCGCCATTTAAACACTCTCATCGGTCCGCATACATCGGTATGTATGATTTCCAACAAGTTCGTTGCTCGCTCCATCATACCGAAGAACGGGGTTTTGATCATCTTGCCCATGAGGCATGGTTCGCATGTGTCAAATGATTCAAAATCAAGAGACTCCAAAAGTCCATCAGAATGGAGTTTCTTCATGCGCTTTACACCAATATGACCCAGACGACAGTACCACAAATAAGTAGTATTATCACTATCTACTTTGCATCTCTTAGCCTCAATGTTATGGATGTGTGTTTCATCCCTTTCGAGATTTAGAAGAAATAAACCATTCACAAGAGGTGCATGACCATAAAAGATGTTACTCATATAAATAGAACAACCATTATTCTACGATTTAAATGAATAACCGTCTTGCAATAAACACGATCCAGAAATAATGTTCATGCTCAACGCAGGCACGTAATAACATTTATTAAGGTTTAAAACTAATCCCGAAGGTAAAACTAAGGAGAGCGTGCCAACGGCCATCACATCAACTCTTGATCCGTTGCCAACGCGCATCGTCACCTCATCCCTCGCAAGCCGCCGTCTATTCCGTAGTTCCTGTTTCAAGTTACAAATATTAGCAACCGAACCAGTATCAAATACCCAGGCACTACAACGAGGGCTAGTAAGGAAAGCATCAATAACATGTATATCAAATATACCTTTGATGGTGCCAGCCTTCTTGTCCGCTAAGTACTTGGACGATTGCTTCCAGGACCCTTGTCCTTGCAATAGAAGCACTCAAGTCCGGCTTAGGACCGGACTTGAGCTTCTTCTCGGCGGGCAACGCGCTTGCCGCCTTTCTTGAAGGGCTTCCTTGCACCCTTACCTTTCTTGAAGGTGGGGGGCTTGTTGACCATCAACACATGATTATTCTTTTTTATGTTCATCTCTGCTACTTTCATTTTAGCAAAGATCTCAGTGATCATATCAGTGGAACCAATCTGATTGTGATCAACTACAAAACTTTTGTAGCTAGGAGTGTCAATCTTGAGCTCCTCTGGAATCTTGCAGTCCAGTTGCTCAAGGCGTTGAGTGTAGCCCATCATCTTAATGGCGTGCTCACTAACAGAACTCCCTTCCTCCATCTTGTAGTTAAGGAATTTCTTAGAGATCTCATATCTCTCGAGCGGGCTTGAGTCAAACATGTTTTCAGCTCCTCGAGAATCTCAAAGGGCGGGAACTCCTCAAAACGATTTTGAAGATCCGATTCCATAGCATACAACATGACGATCTTAATCAAATCATAATCATCCTTGCGCGACTGATAAACAGCTTTTTCATCAGCCGACGCATCTATAGCAGGGGTGTCACCTAGCGCTTTCTTAAGGACATAGTCCTTTTGTCCGCTAGACAGAATGATTCTTAGATTGCGGAACCAGTTGGTGAAGTTAGACCCATTGTTTCTAAGCTTTTCTTTCTCAGCAAAAATGTTGAAGTTGAAGTTGGACTTGGCCATTGGATCTACAGTATTTGCAAGTACAATTTAGACTATGTTCATGATAAATAGTTCAACTTAATCAAATTACTAGATGAACTCCCACTAAATTCAACATCCCTCAAGTTGTTTAGTGAACACGATCCAAATTCACCACACCTAATCCGATCTTCACGAGAAGAGATGTGGTTTCAATGGTGGACAACAAAGTGTCGATCATATCATTCATATGACTCATGCTTAACCTTTCGGTTCGTGTGTTCCGAGGCCATGTCTGTACATGCTAGGCTCGTCAAGTCAAACCCAAGTATTTCCGCGTGTGCAAAACTGGCTTGCACCCGTTGTATGTGAGCGTAGAGTCTATAGCACCCGATCATCACGTGATGCTTGGACACGACGAACTTTCGCAACGGTGCATACTTGGGGAGAACATAGTTTTTATCTTGATCTTTAAGTGAGGAATCATCTTACAATGCTACCGTCGCGATCTAAGCATAATAAGATACATAAAAGGATAAACATCACATGCATATAACTTTATGTGACATGGTATAGCCAATCTTCGCGCAATGATCTCCATCTTGTGCGTTCCGGCATGATCTCCATCACTCCACCATGATTGCCTCCACCACGAATAGCAACTACAACTATTGCTAACTACTTAGCAATAAAGTAAAGCTATTACATGGCGTGTAAGTAGTTGACTCGCAGGTCATACACAATTATAAAGACAACCATATGGCTCCTGCCGGTTGTGTACTCATCGACATGCAAGTCGTGAAACATTACAAAACATGATCATCGCATACAATATACACATCACATCTTGGGCCATACCATATCACAAAACACTCCTGCAAAAACAAGTTAGCGCCTCTACTTTGTTGTTGCATGTTTTACGTGGCTTATGGGAGTAGATGCTAAGAACGATTCTTACCTACGGAAAGCCACAACGGTGATATTATGGTTGCCAAACTCCGGTGTTAATCCCATGACAACTATAGTGAGAGAAACTGACATCCACCAGCCGCATGTGTGGTACAAGCCACACGTCAAGTGCGAGCCGGTCTATGACGGCGTCGCGTAAGGTTGGCCTGGACGCTTCAATCTCACTATCCTGCGTCATAAGAAGAACACAAACAAGAGGCTTGCAGAAAACATCAAGCCGCAACAACCATGTTGCGTTCTACTCGTGAATCACATCTACGCATAGATCTAGCTCGATACCACCAAGGGTTTCATGCATAGTAAATCAAAAATTTCTACGGATGCGAGAGAGGAAAGCCAAGATCTAATCTAGGAGATGCAAACAACGAGAGATTGGATTAGATCTTCATACCCTTGAAGATTCGCAGCGGAATGTTCGTCGGAACGTGGGTGATGTAGTCGCATTTCTCCTCCTCGCGATCCGATCCGATCTAGCACCACAAGTGGCGGTGCCTCCGTGAGATGCACACGTGCGGCACCTCGACGTCTCCTCCTTCCTCGGACCAGCAAGTATGGTGGAGAGATAGATTGGATCTACAGCACGACGGCGTGGTGTATATGGTGGAGAATTTCTGCCGTAGGGCTTCGCCTACAAACAGTCGGGAGGGAGAGAGGAAGGGCAGCAGGGCAACTAGGTTTGGAGGAAGGTGTGAGGGTGTGTGAGAGGGGGTGCACCAGCCCTCTATATATAGAGGGGGGTGCGGCCAGCCCTAGCCTCTCCTCCAAGCCTATCTCTAGTTTAAACAATTTAAACTCTCCCTTATCTAGAAATCCTATCTTATCTTATCTCTAGTTTAAATGATTTAAACTCTCTAGGATCGGCTGGGCCCTATGGGGCCTTGTGCCCCTGGCCCAATGCGGCCAGGACACTCCCTCATAGGCCCATGCCCCCTTCCCGGAAGGTGGGGCCATGTTGGCCCCCTTCCGGAAGGTTCTAGAACCTTCCGGTACAATACCGATTAACCCGGAACAATTCCGAACTCCAAAAACTGCACTGCCTTATATGAATCTTATTCTCCGGACCATTCCGGAACCTCTCGTGATATCCCGGATCCCATCCGAGACTCCGAACAAAAAAATTCATAAACCAAGTATCCAATCTATCCTAGCGTCGAGACACGTTAAGTGTGTGACCCTGCGGGTTCGAGAATATGCAGACATGATCTTCTATCAATAATCAACAGCGGGTCAGGCACCCATATTGATTCCCACACATTCATCGATGATCATATCGGATGAACCACGATGCCAGGATTCAATCAATCCCATATATATATTCCCTTCGTCTCGCGATATTTTACTTGCTCGAGATTCGATCGTCGGTATCGTCATACCTAGTTCAATCTCGTTCACAACAAGTACTTTACTCGTTCCGTAATCCGATATCACTTTGTGATTAACTCCTTAACCACATTCTTGCAAGCGGTGTTGATATCGATTACCGAGTGGGCCCGAAGCATATCTCTCCGACTTGGGAGGGACAAATCCCATCTCGATACATACAACCCAACAGATACTTTCCGATCATCTGAGAGACACCTTTATGATCACCCTCTCATAGGATGACGTTTGATGACCTCAAAGCTTTCTTCCGATACCAGGGAGTTGCATTATCTCATGGTCTAAGGAATACAATATTTGACATAGGAAAAGCTTCGCAAAGATGAACACAATGACACGATCTAATTGCTTCGCTTAGTTTGGGTCTGTCCACCATATCATTCTCCCAATGATATGATCTCATTATCAATTGACAACTCATGTCTATGGTTAGGAAACCTTAACCATCAATGATCAATGAGCTAGTCCATAGAGGCGTACTAGGGACACGGTGTTGTTCACAAACCACACAAGTATTAATGTTTCCGCTTAATACAATTCTAGCATGGAATATAAACTTTATCATGAACAAGAATTATAATAATAACATCTTTATTATTGCCTCTAGGGCATAATTCCAACAAATTATTCTTTGTAAATCAAACCTAGACTTACATCATATTGACCAAATTATCTTTATGTGTTCCATTTATACCAATGGTGTGGAACACTCCTATTGCTACAATCAAGTGCAAGTAAAATTATACTCAAGCCATTCATATATCAATAAAGCAAACACAAACTCAATATTGCTCCATATATAATAATAAACTCGGAATTTCATAAAAGGGATCGACTATTCCTGAAGGGAATTCTAATGATGCAAACTTTATTGCTAGTTTGAACTAATGCAGAAATAGTAATAAAAACATATAGGATAGATTACAAGGTCTTAAAGATCTCCCCAAGCTTGGAATCAAGTCAGGTGGGATCAAATAATCCCTTGCGATTATTTCATACCGTGATTATTGTAGATCACTATGGCGCCATGGCACGTGGTATCTTCTCCTCACGGGCCAACCTGAGACGGAGGGATTGATTGACAACTTCTAATTCTTTAACACGCAGCTTGTAGAAAAGATTGTTCCTCCCCAGCACTTTCACTTGTTCTTTAATGAAGTCATTGTTATCTTGAAGTGTTTGTAGTGCCTTAAGGCTCATAGAAAAACTTGCTTCGGTTGTCTGCTTGATATCTTCATCAAGTTTGTCAAGATAAAGTCGCAGCAATCGAAGGTGTTTGGGTGTCCCTAGCTTCTCCTTGTCCAACTCTTCAATCTTCAGCTCCAGGGCCTTCAAATCCCTCTTCCGACACCCATGGTCGGCGTCGAGGAACTCTATAGGGATGGTATTGATCTCCTTGCCTTGCTTGATATTGCTCCCAATTTCCATAGGAGCCTTTCTTCTCGGCTTTTGTCCCTTGGTTGAGAGTCCTCACGTGTTAATAAGAGGTAGATTGGTTCCTAGAGATTATGATTAGAGAGAGACAATGGCAGTATATAAGGGGGGTCAGAGGTCGGTAAACTCGCGAGAAACACCAAATCGTCACCCAAGAAAAGAATCTTAATGAAACAGGGAAAGAAATCACAGATTTGGAAGTGTCCTGTCGCGTAACGACCAACTATACGGGCGCGACCCTTATAGCTCCGGCCGTATAGTTGGTTCCGGGAAGATATTTCCAAATATCTCGAGTCCAGGTCGATTAAATCTCGACTCGGAACCGACAATAAGATTTTTTTAACAATGAAGGACAAACGAAAAGTGTCTGAGAGTTTAACGACCAACTATACAACCGAAAATTTGGCTCCGGTCGTATAGTTGCAACCGTATAGATACAGACACCAAAAATCAAAAGTATTTGAGAGTTTAACGACCAACTATATGGTCAAAATTTTGGCTACGATCGTATAGTTGTGACCGTATAGATAAAGACACCAAAAATCAATAGTATCTGAGAGTTTAACGACCAACTATACGGCCAGAATTTTGGCTCCGGTCGTATAGTTGCGACCATATAGGCTTAGATATTGAAAGCAATTTCATGATGATGATACAGAGAGTTTAACGACCAACTATACAGCAGGTGCTTCCTCTTCGGTCGTATAGTTCCGTATGTATAGTTGGTAAAAACCCTCTAAAGCTTCAGAAAAATACAAGGAATTCAAAGGTAGAATTTTCAAAAGTAAAAATTGTGAAAACAAATCACTTATTTGGGTAAGAACACTTACCTTGCACTTACCATTTGCTTATTCATGAATAAAAAACTCTTCCAACAACAAAGACTCCTTTTCTCTTGGAGGAATTAACCTTAATTCATTAAGTAATTCTCATAAGCGAAAATCAGCAGGACTAAAGTTCCTCTCAACAAGATTGGTGTCTTGTTGGGAAATCATGAACGCTGCATCTAACATCTTTATTTCTTGCCTCTACATGATCTGCAACTCAAATTCTTGAAGTGAAAGAATCCAACGGATCAATCTTGTCTTATGGTCTTTCCTCTAAAGGAGTTCTTTTAAGCCATGACGATCCGTGTGAACTCTTACCTTTGCATCAACTATATAGGAACGAAATTTATCACAAGAGAAATATACAGCAAAAAGTTCCCTTTCTTCCTTAGGGTAATTCTTTTGAGCACCATTAAGAGTTCTTATAGCATGATGTATAATATTAAATTTGCAACCAATGTGTTGTCCCAGAGTTACTCCTACATCATCATCACTCGCTTCACATATTAAGTCAAAGGTTGTATCCCAGATAGGTGGTTTTAATAATAGGAGCACGGGATAAAGCATTTTTGAGTTTGTCAAAGGCTTCAAGACATTTATCATCAAAATTAAATCTTACACCCTTTTGTAGGAGGTTAGTCAAAGGTTTAGATATTCCAGAGAAATTTCTAATGAACCTTTTATAAAAACCCACATGACCAAGGAAACTTCTTATACGTTTAATATCCCTAGGTTGTGGCATTCTCTCTATTGCCTCAACCTTGGCTCTGTCCACTTCAATCCCTTACCTGATACCTTGTGTCCAAGGACTATACCTTCTCTGACCATAAAATGGCACTTCTCCCAGTTTAGAACAACATTAGTTTCTTCACAATGCTGCAAGACTCTTTTGAGATTATCCAAGCAACTAGTAAACGAAGTTCCATAGACAGAAAAGTCATCCATAAATACTTCCATTATAAGTTCTATAAAATCTGAAAAGATAGCAGTCATGCATCTTTGAAAATTAGCTAGAGCATTACATAAACCAAAAGGCATACGTCGGTAAGCATATAAACCATAAGGACTAATGAAAATTGTTTTAAGTTGGTCATCTAGATGAACAACTATTTGAGAAAAACCAGAGTATCCATCCAAATAGCAAAAATGAGTATGGTTTGCTAACCTTTCTAAAGTTTGATCTATGAACAGTAAAGGATAGTGATCTTTCCTAGTTTCTTTATTTAATTTCATGAAGTCTATGCACATCCTATGCCCAACAATAGTTCTAGTAGGTATCAATTTATTATTTTCATTAGGAACAACAGTAAAACTTCCCTTCTTAGGGACATAATGAACAGGACTTACCCATTCAATTTCTTTAACAGGATAGATTATACCTGCGTCTAGTAGGCGTACAATTTCTTTTCTTACCACTTCCTTCATTTTAGGCTTCAATCTTCTATGAAATTCTACAACTGGTTTAGCACCTTCTTCCATGAATATTCGATGGACGGCTATCATGGGACTGAAGCCCTTCAAGTCATCCATTGAGTACCCAAAGGCCTTGCGATGATCCTTAAGTATTTCCATGATTTCTTCTTCTTCTCCTAAAAGTTTAGCACTAATAAAAGCAAGAAATTTATTTGTATCATCTAGAAACCTGTATTTAATATTATCTGGTAGATTCTTCAACTCTGGGGGTGGTAGTTCCTCCTCCCCTCTCTTTTCTAGCTCTTCAAAATCCTCATCAGTTGGAGGTCCCATAATGGGAAGTGAATCAAATTCGTCTTCTAGTTCTCCCAGGGACTTGTCCTCCACAACTATCTCTTCATAATTTGGATCTTCATTTATTTCTTCTTCTTGATTACTAAAGAAAAGAGCCGCCATTTCCTCAATAGTTCTCTCTTTGTCTTCTTCTTGTATTTGTGGAGGACTGTCTTTAAATTTGGAAAAGTGGAATTCATTTTTCACTCCCCCAAGCTAAAGAGACACAATCTCCTTCTTGAAATTAACATAGGCACCTATCACCCAAAAAGTTCCTTCCAAATATAATTGGGCAAAGAGTGTCAGCTGGCATATCAACAACTACAAAATCAATAGGAAAGTTTTTATTGCCAATTGTGACAGTTGCATCTTCAACTACTCCCATTGGAATTCTAAGTTTTTTATTGGCTAACATAATTGTCATATCAGTATTTTCAATTGTAGCCGGTTTTATTTCTTCTTTTATTTCTAAGTAGAAATCATAAGATATAACATTAACTTTGTTGCCAAGATCGCATAAGCCATAATGCGAGGTTTCTTTAAATATGCAGGGAAGAATACGCTTACCCACATCTTTTACCTTTGTTTTACCTTCAACCAATACGGAAGTCTCTTCATCAAGTTCAACTATGTTACAATGTGCATACATAGCCATAATTGCTTCCTTGGTTACCTCTTCATCTTTGGTTTCTTCCAGATGTTCCACGACTTCTGGCATACTTTCTTCTTCTTTCTTCTCCTGTAATGCTTTGACATGTTCATATTGAAGAATATGCTTTTGTGCAGTGTTAGGGAAAGGCATCTCATGTATTGGTTCTAGAGAGGCCAGTGTTGCTTTATCTTCTCTTTTTTTCTCAGGTTCGGGTGGTGGATCATACTTGACCGGACCCTCTTTTGGAGCTTTTATATGTTCTGTTAAAGCTTTAACAACTTGCAACACAAGATCTGATCCAAATAAAGTTCTTTAGATAATTCTTTAACATGGCCTTTTTTATTATAGTCATGAATACAATCATGTTCTATTTCTATGCCTCCTTCACTTCCTAGACCAAAATTCCATGAAAATCTATGATCACGAATTCTATTAAGTAAAGCCCAAGATTTAGGTATAGGAAGATTCATAAAGGCTCCTTCCGCAAAAGAGTCTAGTTCAATTTTATTAGGTTCAATTAAACCGCCATAAAAGATATGTAATAAATACCATTCAGGTAAATCATGATGAGGACATAGATGTAGTAAATCTTTAAATATGATATAAGCTCTTCCTAGTCCTTCATTAGAGCGATTCCTCCAAGTCATTATAAGACGGCTGATTCCAAAAGATTTTGATAAGGGATAATATTTTGCTAGAAATTCACAGGCTAGATTATCCCAAGTAGTAGTGGCTTCAGGGGTAGAGATCTATACCATGAGAGAACTGAACTAGTCAAAGTCTGACTAAAAAGTTTAACCCTTACCTCATCAGCGGTATATCCCATCAATAAAAAAGTGCCACATATATCTTTGAACCATGCAATATGCTCATATGGATCAGGATCTTCTTCATCTCCAGTAAATTGCTTCTTATGTAGAATACCAAGTAGTACATGATTTATTTCAAACCCCCTTGTCTTCTCATTGGAGTTGTCTCTTTTATAAATATCATAGGGATTCCCAAAGTAGTTGAGTGGGTTAACACTAGTCATATGCTCAAACTCCATCATGTTGGTGGAAACCTGTAACTCAAAACAAAATTTAGCAGGACAAAAATAAATAAGCAAAAACTAAAAGACCTACATCGCTTAGCTCCCCCGCAACAGCGCTAGAAAATAGCTTGATGACTGCAAGTGCACAGATCGTTTGTAGCTAGTTACGAAATAAAGATATCGATCCCATAGGGAGCAGGAGTCTGAAGTCTAATAACTCTTGAAATATATATTACGATAGAAATGCTAAATAAAGTTCTAAATAACAAGATAAAATGTGAGTATTGTGTAAAAGGGTGTTTTGGGGTTTTAGCTATAAGAGCAACAATAAAGTAAAGTAAAACAACAGATTACAGAAAGTAAGTATCACGTATGTAAGAGAGATTGGAACTGTAATAGGGAAAATGCGTTCTCAGGGAGTAGCGCATATACCACTAGCATTATAAGGAGCTAAGATAAAGATTATCATCATGAACATTATCAACTATGTATGTGTGGGAGGAACTCCATATTTGGACAAATAGGCAACAATCGCTGCTCACATCATCCTCATAACCACAGCAGTTAGCAATCGACATCAATCGAGTTACTGTGCTATTAAGGGACGTAATCCCGTAGGACGTATCCCATGGCATGGATAGTGTTCCGTGAGTTTCCTCGTTTTCCAAGTTGATACGTAAGGGGTGCCAACAGCTTTATAGTCACTGTAAGTGCTAGCACGCCTCTGTCTACCAACAAGTAGTTCGCTCCATCAAGTCCTCATGAGAGGCAAATATTGAGAGGTCGACTTCTCTCAACATCAAGATGTCAAAAATCTAACACATGGTCACAGCGATGAATATCATAATAGACTTTATCTTATTTTAATCTCATACTAGGGTTTCTCCATCTCTCAAGAACTAATGATCTACTCAAACACGGAGGCAATCAACATCATGGCAATAACAATGAAATATATCATAGATGAATAGTACTTGTATAAATCCACAACGAGTACGGAAATTACAACAAGATCTAGACAAGAATTGTATCCATTGGATCCATCATCTGTCATGATGCTGGTGAAAACAGACATAAAATATGCACGCGAGCACCATAAAATACCAAGATCCTATATCTACAATGCAAAATAATAATGTAAAACATGATGCAAATATGCACTCATCAATATGCCGCCCTCTCGGGTCGTAGCGTCGCTGCACGCAGTCTACTTTGTCGTCCCGGTGCATCGACGTCCTCGCTTTTCACCATGCCATCTCCTATAGGCGTGGATCACCACCGTCTGTACATGGTCTTCGTCATGTCGCCGGGTTTCTTCCTCGCCTACTTCGAGCACCACCGCCGCACTTCCCAAGGTAACCTGCAGAGTGATCTCACGCTATCGCAGGTCCCGCCGACTACCCCCTAGCCACTCGAGGCATCCAGCATGACTACCCCAGGTCGCCGCTATTTTCACCGCCTTCTACATCTTCGTCCACTACAACTTTGACGCCAGCATCATCGCCTCATCCCAAACTACACCACCTGCTACTCTACTCTGACAACTGTGGACAGCACCGACATCTCTCCCTTCACCGCTCTGCGCATCACAACCGCTCTAGAGGCTTCCTCTGCTAGTCTTTCTAACATGGAGACAAGTTCCTGATGGTCCCTGTCAGGGGGATGACCCCCGGGTACCCCATCCGAATAAGAAACAAGACAGTCGGATCGCGTCCGGCTGACCATATGCAGCCGGACGGGACAGGATGGGTCGGCTATCACCCAGTAGCCGGATCAGAAAGATACAGCCGGATACAATGACGTAGCTGGACCCAATCAGAGACAGACGGCGTGTATCGATTACGCATGCACGCCTGTACGATGACAAGACGGGCAACCACCTGCCCATACCGAAGACTTTGCGTGGGTGACGCTGGAACAATGGCCTGTGCTGACGACAGGCTCGCATGGCGTCCACTGTACCTACGACAGCCATACCGCTCATACACCGATAAGACAAGCCATGATGGACACTGTAGATGACTAGTCGGTTGGGACCCGCCTGTGGGGCCCGCCAGTCAGACTAGCCAGCGAGACCTTTGCCTCTGCCTATATAAGGAGAGGCAGGGCCTCAGTAGAAAGGGTTGGTCTCAGTGCATTTAAGGCAATAGCTAGAGAATACAGCTCGAGGAGCACTTGTAGCCCGTATATCCCACATAGACAGATCAGGCAGGAGTAGGGGCTTTACCTCACCACGAGGGCCCCAAACCTGGGTACTTCTAGCGTCCCGCTACGCTCGCTTGTATCCAATCCCGCCTGCGGACACCGTCGATAGCTTCTCTGCTAGTCCCCACACCTCTATCTAACCTCCTCAGGTACTTCCGTTCCCAATACAACGACAGTTGGCGCCCACCGTGGGGCATAATGGCTTCGACCGGAGTCACGTTCCGCACGGGACCCCGCACTTCAGCCGGTGAGCGCGTGGCCTCCGGCCTGGTGCTCATGCTCGGCAAGTTTGACTGCGTCATCGACAACGCCTCCTGCTTCGCCGGAACTTCCTTCCCAGCGAACGGCACCGTCCTGCTATTCGGCGATCTCCCCATCTACATCGCCATCGTCCCAGAATGTTTCCCTAGGGAAATCGTCTCTGTCGCGGGGCTGCCGTGCTCAGATGGCAGCATCTCCGCCGCACCTCGCAGCATGGAGGTCATGATGGCCGGATCCAGCTCGCATCCCCGCCAGCCACGGGAGCGAGGCACGGACGAGGTCGGAACTTCCGCTCCCCCGCAGCATCAGAACCCGGTGGAGGATGCCATTGATCGGCTCCTGACGCCGGTTAACCTCGGGGACAACCCAGAGGAAGCGGAGGCCAACTTCACCATGGAGAGACAGATCCTCCTCCAGGAGGCCATGGAACTGGCAGCAGCCCGCAAGCAACTGGAGATTGCTAGGCGCGAATACGACCGCACGCACGGCCTCACTCCGGCTACCGTGGAGCTGAGCCGGCGCGGCCAGGTACGGCATCGGGGCGGTGAGCTGGGCGGTAGGATGGAGAAGGACGGGAAACCGGATCCCGCGCCTGCCCTCACATGGCCCACCTACAGCACACCCATCAAGAACCTACGCGCGACGCGAGCCGCAGCAGAAGAACTACCCAGCCTGGAGGGTGAGGAGCGAGCCCGCCAGCATGCTCGCGTCCAGGAGCTCCTCTGCGTCGCGCACGAGCAGGCCGGCGCCAACCGGCAGACGCAGGAGGACCTTAGCTACTCCAGAGGAAGCAAGCTACCTGCCAACAGCGGGCGCATCACGCGACACCAAAGCAGCATCGCCCCTCAGCCAGGGGCCGCAGCAGCGCGCGGCTCGGGCAACAGGGGCCAGCCGCGCCAGGAGAAGACGGTGAATAGCAACCGCCACCTCCCCCTCCGCCAGCCGGGCGCCTGCACCAGCCGGTTCCCGTCTCGGGCGGGTGGGGCGTAACCCAGATTGTCCGGATGCCGCGACCGCGCCGAGCTCCTCGCTCAAGCGCGCGTCACGGAGGAAGATTCTACCGGTCCGGTTTGTTTGGACCCGCATCTGAACGAGCGTTTCGGATAAATTCTCCCCCTAGGGACACCCCAAATCTGACAGCAGCATGAAGCGGAAGACTGGCGACCGACTATGCTACGGCGTCGGCGCGCCACGGAACAAGCGCACAGCTGTGCGCCCTCTCATGCTAACCGGTCGGCAAGGACATGGCTCAATAGCTGGCGCCCAATAGCATCAACGCTGGCTGACTTCAAGAAGGTGTTCGTCCGCAACTTCAACGACACGCATACAACGCCCAGACGCCACGCGACCTGGCCTTGTGCGTCCAGGGCGACCACGAGACCGACCGCGAGTACCTCGCCAAGTGGATGGAGCTCCGCAACACTTGCGAGGGCATCCTGGAGAGCCAAGCCATCAGCTTCTTCATCAAAGGATGCCGAGAGGGCACCATGCTTCGCCGCCACTCTTGGTGACGAGCCGAAAACCATGGCGGAGCTCATGACGGTCGTGGACCAGTACGCCATGGTGGATGCCGCCATGAAGAAGCCCCTCCGAGTAAACGCGGATGGCCGTCCGACTCCCACGGAGCCGGCTCGCAGCCATCCGAGCAATCCGACTGGTGAAGCCGGATCCTCCAGACGCCACGGTAACAACAACCGGTTCCATGGGGACCGCCAGGCCGGACAACAGAAGCCTCGCTACCACGCGCGGCAGGTCAATGCTATGGAGGGTGCGCCCGACACACCGGCTAACGACGCAAGAAGGTAGAAGCCCCGGCTTACCTTCGACCAGATGATTGACGGCCCGTGCAAGTGGCATAGCGGTCCCTTCAAACCGGCTACCCACACCACCCGGAACTGCAGCTGGACTCGCCAGCTAAAAGACCAGGGCAACCAGCCTCGTCTCCCGCCTCCCCCACCGGGTGGACCCTCGCCACCGGCTAGGGGAGACGGTAATGACGGTAACGGCGGCAACGGCGGCAACAACAACAACGGCTACCCCCAGCTGCACGCCACCTACCACATCTTCGAGACGGAGCAGGACGACAAGCACAGCCGCAGGCGACGCTCCAAGGAGGTCAACGCCATCGTTTCTCCGGTCCCCCAGTACCTGAACTAGTCGGAAACCCATCACCTGGAGCCGGGCAGATCAGCCTGAGCATTTGCCGACTCCCAGGGGCTATGCGAAAGCGACCTGTGCCCGACTACCACGACGTTCCATGGCGTACTGCCGGGGCCAGCCTGCGCGCCGCTGGGGAAAATCCAGCTAGACGTCATCTTCGGGACTGAGGAGAACTTCCGCCGCGAACCAATCTAGTTTGAAGTGGTAAATCTGACGAGCTCCTACCATGCTCTCCTCGGGCGCCCCGCCCTCGCCAAGTTCATGGACATCCCCCACTATGCGTACCTCAAGACGAAGATGCCGGGACCCCACGGCGTGATCATCGTCGCCGACTGCTTCAGGCGATCGATGGAGTGTGCCTCAGCCGGTTCCAAACTGGCAGAGGCCCTCATCATAGCCGAAGAAAAACGCGCGATCATGCGCAACATGGCCATGGTCCATCAGGACATTCCGGCTAGCAGCAGACCGGCTGGAGAAGGAGCTTTCCAGCCGGCAAAGGAGACGAGGAGGATTCTGCTCGACCCCTCCGATCCGACTAAGTTCGTCACCATTGGTGTCGGCTTAGACAGCAAATAGGAAGGCGCGCTCGTCGACTTCCTCCGTGAGAACCGGGACATCTTCGCATGGTCTCCCAAAGACATGCCAGGTGTGCCGAGCACTCACTTCACGTGCGTTCGGATGCCAGGCTGGTCAAGCAACCTCTGCGCCGGTTCGTAGACGAAAAGAGAGATAATCGGTGACGAGATCACCCGGCTCCTTGCAGCCGGGTTCATCATGGAAGTGTACCACCCAGACTGGGTGGCGAACCCAATCTTGGTGTTGAAGAAGAACAAGAACTGGCGCATGTGTATCGACTACACCAGCCTGAACAAGGCGTGCCCGAAAGACCTCTTTGCCTTGCCCCGTATCGATCAAGTCATCGATTCCACTGTCGGCTGTGATTTGTTGTCTTTTCTAGATTGTTATTCCGGGTACAATTAGATCCGGCTGAACCCGGCTGATCAGATTAAGACATCATTTATCACCCCCTACGAGGCTTTCTGCTATGTAACCATGCCTTTCGGCCTAAAGAACGCAGGCGCCACCTATCAGCGATGTATGCAGAAATGCTTGCACTCGCAGATAGGCCGAAACGTGCATGCTTACATGGATGACGTAGTCATCAAGACCAAGGAAAAGCGCACCCTCCTCGAGGATCTGAGAGAAACATTCGGCAACCTCCGCCAGTACCAGATGAAGCTGAACCCGGAGAAGTGCGTCTTCGGAGTACCATCCGGTCAGCTACTCGGTTTCCTCGTATCTCAACGCGGTATCGAGGCGAATCCGGAGAAGATCGCGGCCATCGAGAGGATGCAGCCGCCCAAGAACCTGCTTGGAGTCCAGAAGTTCACGGGATGCCTGGCTTCCCTCAGTCGTTTCGTCAGCCGGCTGGGAGAGAAGGCACTCCCGTTGTACCAACTGATGAAGGAGACGGACATGTTCTCCTGGACTTCGCAGGCTGACATCGCGTTTCACGACCTCAAGCGCATGCTATCCACAGCGCCGGTTCTAGCCACGCCGGCTAGCAAGGAGCCGATGTTGCTTTATATAGCAGCCACCAGCCGGGTCGTCAGTGTCGTCCTGGTGGTGGAGCGCCCTGAGGAAGGCAAGGCCCAGCCGGTTCAGAGACCCATCTACTACCTCAGCGAGGTTCTCTCCCTCTCCAAGCAGAACTACCCCCACTACCAAAAGATGTGCTACGGTGTGTACCTGGCATGCAAGAAGCTCAAGCACTACTTCCAGGAGCACCCGATCAAGGTCGTGTGCACTGCACCCCTTTCGGAAATCATCGGCAACAAGGACGCCACCGGCCGAGTCGCCAAGTGGGCCATCGAGCTCGCCGCCTACTCCATCCAGTACGTGCCCCGGCTCACGATCAAGTCACAGGCGTTGGTGGACTTCCTCGTCGACTGGGCCAAGACCCAGTATCTCCCACCGGTCCTGGATTTAGACCACTGGCGGATGCACTTCGACGGGTCGAAGATGCTCGGGGGCTTGGGAGCCGGCATCGTGCTCACCTCGCCCAAGGGAGACCGGCTGGAGTACGTGCTACAGATCCACTTCAAGGCCTCCAACAACGTAGCCGAATACGAGGCACTGGCGCACGGGCTCCGGCTGGCCAAGGAGATCGGCGTCAACCGGATCCTGTGCTTCGGTGATTCGGACTTGGTGGTGCAACAGGTGTCCGGGGAATGGGACGCCAGAGATGCAAACATGGCTATCTACCGGTTCCACATCCAGAAGCTCAGCGCCTCCTTCGACGGGTGTGAATTTCACCACGTCCCCCACACCAACAACGAGGCAGCCGATGCGCTCTCCAAGATAGGATCCACCAGGCAGGCCATCCCACCAGGGGTCTCCTTGGAGCATCTGCGCAAGCCATCCATCAACCCGTCGCTAGAGTCAGATTCCATCGTCTGGGCGGGAAGTGTTCCGGCGGCCGGAGCAGCGGAAATGGAGCCGGCAGAACCACCAAAGAAGAAAGCTCGCACCAACTCCGGCCAGGCAGTGCCCTCCGGCTCGCAAGACCCGAGGGCTGCCGGCTCGCCTAATGGCTCGGGGGCTGCCGTCCCGGATATTCCACCCGGACGACCCCTCGACACCCGTCAGCCGGAGGACAGGAGCGTCCTCGTCATCTGGGAAGTGCCATCCTGGGCACAGCCCTTCATGAACTACATCGCCAACGGAGAACTCCCGGACGACGAGGTAGAGGCCAGGCAAATCCGACGCCGCGCGCATACATACACCATCATAAACGGCGAGATGTACAAGCACAGTGTATTCGGTATCTTCCAAAGATGTGTCGATGTAGACACAGGCTACCGGCTACTCAAGGACATCAACCAGGGTGAGTGTGGGCACCACGCTTTGTCAAGGGCGATAGTCGCCAAGGCGTTTCGCCATGGTTTCTATTGGCCCACCGCCCTCGAGGATGCCGAGCAGCTGGTCCGCGCGTGCAATGGGTGCCAGCGCTTCGGGCAGCTCAGGCACATGCCAACCTCGGTGCTCAAGACCATACCGATCACCTGGCCCTTTGCAGTTTGGGGCCTCGACATGGTCGGGCCATTCAAGCGAGCCCGCGCGGGAATGACCCACCTGCTGGTAGCGGTGGACAAGTTCACAAAGTTGATCGAGGCCAAGCCTATCCGAAAGCTAGATGGAGCGACGGTTGTTACCTTCTTCACCGACATCATCAACCGCTTCGGCTACCCCAATAGCATCATCACCGACAACGGCACGAACTTCACCAAGGGGGCCTTCGCCCGGTTCTGCAGCAACAAGGGCATCCGGCTGGACCTCGCCTCCGTCGCACATCCGCAGTCCAACGGGCAAGTCGAACGAGCAAACAGATTGGTGCTAGCCGGCATCAAACCGCGTCTCATCGAGCCATTAGAGCGGTCACCCGGATGTTGGATCGAAGAACTTCCAGCTGTGTTGTGGAGCCTCCGCACCACACCGAATAGATCAACCGGCTACATGCCATTCTTCCTGGTCTACGGATCGGAAGCCGTCCTCTCCGCCGACATCGAATTTAACTCCCCTCGCAAGCTCCTCTACGACGAGCAAGCCAACAAGGAGGCGCGGGAGGACGGGGTGGATCTCCTGGAGGAGGCCCGCGAGCTGGCCCTGTCCAGGTCTGCCTTGTACCAGCAGCGACTACGTCGCTACCATTCAAGCCAGATTCGCCCAGTCGCATTCCGCGAGGGCGACCTGGTTCTCCGGCTAGTGCAAGACACGAAGGGCATGCACAAGCTATCACCACCCTGGGAGGGCCCCTTCATCATCAGCCGGGCGCTGCCCAATGACTCCTATTACCTCATCGACGCGCAGCAGCCGCGCAAGAACAAGATGGACAAATCGGACGAGGAGACCGAACGTCCTTGGAACGCGGCCCGGCTGTGCCCGTTTTACACCTAGTCGCCAGGCAGTGTATGTATCCCGAAAACCCCATGAATGAAAATGCGTACTCCCACGAGAATCTCGGGGGCTCCTTCTAGAAATATGTGTGCACCTGTTCTTCGGTTCAAATTTTCTGGCTTCGGCAACCCCTACCCGGGGGCTCGCCGGCTAGCCCGGCCTGTTAAGCCAACAAACCGGCTGAGTAGTGTGCGATGATGTCAGAGGCCCACTCTTCGTCTTAGCTACAGACCGCAACCCGGCTGTCCGGCTAGCAAGAGCAAAAGCCCGAAGCATCCCACACGAAACACGGGGAAGAGGCGCGACAGATCGGGCGTCCCGGCCCCGCAACTAGCTCGAACCAATCCAGCTGCTAAGCCGCTAGTACCGTGCGTAATGTACTGTCAGCTCCCTTCGATTCCGGCTGCAGACCGCAACCCGGCTGCCCGGCAAGGACGCAGCGAAAACAGCAGAACACACGAGAAGGCGACTAAGTGTCTAGAAAGGAGTAGGCCAGTTTTGGAAAAAACAAGCCATTTTCCGGCTATGATTTGACAGACTAACCTATTAACCTGTGAAGATGTATGTGTGTGCATATGTGCATTCTTGTCCGACTACTTCGAGTCGGAATTCAGGAGAAGGAAAGAAGATTCGAAGTCCTTGCCTTCATCAAGTGCTCCGAATCTCGAGGGCTACACCTACTAGGTGCGCTCGCGCGCCCCCAGTGGAATCTTGTAGTTCCTGACCGGCTAAGGGCATTTAGCCGCCGCTCGAGCCAGTGAGGGCAAGGGCGGAGCAAGAAAAGACAAGAAAGATTGAAGCACCTAGCTATGCCGCTACTCAATCTGGCTACACCCGAGTGCGCCACGCCCCACTGGAATGTTAGTTCCCCGTCTGAAGGCGTCCAGCCGACGAAAGCGGCCGACTGGGACAAGGCCAGTCGGGTAAAGTTAGAAGACTTGGCAGAAATAAGAAAGACTCAAAGCACCTGGCTATGCCAGCTACTCCGAATCTCAGGGGCTACACCCAGTGGGTGCGCTCGCGCGCCCCCACTGGAGGTGCAGGTCGCCCGGCTAAAGGTGTGTAGCCGAACTAAGTTAGTCGGGCAAAATACGTAAAAGGAAAGCTCAACGCACAAGGAATATTCAAGAATTTCAACAATAATAAACGAGAAGGAGACAAAGCTCTCATAAGTTACCCGGCATCACAGATAGCCGGTACAAACGAACAAAGTTCACAAACGTATAAGACAAGACAAATACACCCGGCATCCCGGGGCAGCAGCGGGGCAGAGGAGGAGCCGCAGTGCATATGGCTTCAGCGCTGGCAGGCGGCGGCACCGGAGCCTCCACATCGGGAGTACCGATGGACTCCGAGTCGGTGAGCACCTCGTCCGGGTCCACATAGTCGGCGATCTTGATGGTAGACCCGCGAAGCTCCGGATGGGCTTGGCAGATGGCGGCAAGATCGGCTCCGGCACGGAAGCCCCCATCGATCTTCTCGATGCGAGCATCCTTGTACCAGGAGAGCATCAGTGCCAGGGCCATCTCTGCTCCGGCCCGCACCGCCAGGTCCCGTAGCCGGTACCTCTCCCACTTTCGCCGCCAGCTGCACCATCGTCTCCGGAACCAGAGCCTCTGGCCACATGAAGGAGAAGACGTCCCGTGCCGCCTGACGAAGCTTCACAGCTTCCTCGCCAAGAAGGACGACGAGCTCCTGGGCCGTAGGCTGCGCTCCTGGCCAGTTCTCCTGCGGCCGGTTGTAGGCCAGCAGGTCTATGCCGGGGTAAAAAGCTGTCAGAAAAGAGGAGTCAGATCCGGCTACCGGATCCGGAAAGAAAGGTAGGCAGAAGAAAGAACTCACCTTTGGCAGTGTGGCCGACCTGCATCAGCTCCTCCACCAGCGCCTTCTCCTTGACTGTTAGCCGTTTAATCTCCTTCTCTTGGTCCTTGTTCTAGGCCTCGAGAAGGGAGAAGGCTTCGGCCCGACTAGCGAGCGAGGCGTCGCACTCCTTAACGGTGGCCTCCAAACCGTCTACTCGCGCGTGCCAATCCTTGTTCTGCAGGCGCAGAGTGGAGTTGGACCTGCTCAGCCGGTCGTTCGCTCTCTTCAAGCGATTGATCTCGCGCTGAGCGCACACGAGGATAGCTGCAACGAAACCGGCTATCAGAAAAAAAGGAGCAAGACGGATAAAGCGAACTTACTCTGGGAGGTCCCGTTGGCGGCAGCAAGCTTCTGCTCCAGGGTCCGGTTCCTGCCGGCTGTGGCCTCAAGCAGCCGGATCTCCTTCACTGCCAGCTCGAGCGTGGCAGCAAGATCCGACAGCGAAGCAGCGGAGGAGGCGTCGTCGTCCACGGCGTTGACGGCCAAGGACTCCTTCGCCGCGACCACCACTGTTCGCCACTCCTCGCCGAGCTCCTCGTCGGAGTTGTCGTTGCCAACAACGATGAGCTCCTTGCCGGCAGCCCCCCACGCGCCCGCGGAGGAACCTTCCGGCTAGGAATGATCCGCTTCCGGCTGGGGACCCTCCGGCTGGGAGGAGGCAGCCGACTCAGCCTCAGAAGAAGGAGAGCCGCCGTTGGCTCGGGCAGGCGGCGACCGGTTGGCGCCGAGCTGCAGGCTGCTCGAAAGAAACCAACATGCTAAGAAGGAGGAAAAGGCAAAGGCAAAATAAGCCAAATTCAGAAAAACAAGAAGGAAGACAAATAGACATAAGGCACCAAAAGATAGAGGGGGAGAGGAAAAACGTACCCCGGCACAACCGGGGGCGGCCCTTTCTTCCGGCCAAGATGGCTCGGTGGCAGGGCGCTGGACCGGCTCCTCTTCGGAACCGGCTCCTCCATCGCAGACCGGCGGGAGCCGGAACGGCTGGAGCCGCTCCTACCTGCTTCGCCGTCCGTCGCAGAGCGCGTCACCGGCTCCGCTGTCGGCCCGGCCTCCTCCTCCTCGTGCACCTCCGCATGCGGGTCGGCGGCCAGCTCGTCGTTCCGGCTGGGGAAGGCGTCGCCGTCCCCATCCGATTCCTCGCCGGACTGCCGAGCGCGCGGCTCGGGCAAGTCTGGCGTGAATACCTCGATGGGAGCCTCGCCCTCCTCACAAAGGATGCAGGCGAAGATCTGACGAATGCAAGAAGTCAATCAGACAGAACAAGGAAATAACATAGAAAGAATAAGCAAAATTTCCGGCTACGAAGAACTTACCCGAGGCGCGCAGTTCTCCCGGCTGTAGGGCGCCAGACTGAACTTCCAGTTCTCCGACAGCCCCTCCTTGCTGATCGTCCACAACCACTCCTTCAAGTTGTGGTAGCGGGGATCACGGCACGACAGCCGGGTCGGGTCCAGCCGGCCCGAGTAGTAGCACATCTTGTGCGCCCGCTGCTGCTGCGGCATCATCAGCCGGGACATCCAGCTAAGAGTGATGTCCCGACCGGTTAGCTGGCAGGTGACAAGGGAGCACATGCGTGCCAGCATCGCATCCGTCTCCGCCTTGTCGCCGTGGATCTTCAGATCCCAGTTCTGCCGACTGGACTCGACGTCTTGGAAGGCCGGCAGGTTTATCCGGTCGACGTTGGTGACGTTCTTGACGTAGAAGTACGACTGCCTGCTACCGCATCGCGGTCCTGGAGCAAGAATTTCGGGTAGCCGGATTGGGTGCGGGAGTATATGGAGGCGCCGCCGCAGATGACTAGCGGCCCCTTCGTGTACTGCACCTGCGGGCGAACTCGGAAGAGCCGGCAGAAGAGCCCAAGATCCGGATGGATCTCGAGGTAACTCTCGCAAAATGCCATGAAGTGCGCCAGCGTTCCGATTGTGTTGGCGCCGAGGTGGTGGAGGCGGAGGTCGAAGAAGGCCAAGAACGTAAGGAAGAATGGATGCAGCGGCAGCGCGAACCCGTGCGCCAGGTGCGAAAGGAAGATGACGCGTTCCCCCTCCGCCGGACGCGGCGACACCTCCCCCACCGGTGCCAACCGCACCGCCACCTCATCCGCCGGCGGGAGGACGCGGGTCGCGCGATACTTCGTGATTTGGTCCTCGGTGACGGAGGAGCCGCACCAGGCTCCGCGGTCGGCGGCCATTTCCGGCTAAGGGATAGGAGCGGCAACGGAAGAGTGACGGTGGCCCGTAACATCGACGACGGCGAGCGGGCGGCGCAGAGGGCAAGAGCGCAGGAGCAAGAGCACGCGAGGGAGAAGGAGATTGCAGCAGGGGAGCAAAGGAAAAGAACTGGCTCCCCCGCGGCGTCCCTTTAAAGGATCAGAAGGGCAACCGTCGGCAGGGCCACGTGGCGTGCATCCGGGCAACCCACATCCCAACCGCCGCCTAGATCCCGTGTGCCAGGACAGGATGCGCAGAAGATCCTAGAGCCAGAACCGAAGCGCCGGATAGCAGTTTCCCGAGGCGACGTGCGACGGGACGTTACGCTGTCCGCCGTAGAGCAATGATGGCGCGTGCGCGTGTGGCTGGCGTCAGCACTGACGTCATGGGCAGCACAACCGCCAGGCTCAGCCGGATGAAAATTCAAAAAGCAAGAAGGAGCGCGCGCACATTTCGCCTAAGGGCGGAATACACACACGCTCGGGGGCTAGTGTCAGGGGGATGATCCCTGGGTACCCCATCCGAATAAGAAACAAGACAGTCGGATCGCGTCCGGCTGACCAGATGCAGCCGGACGGGACAGGATGGGCCGGCTATCACCCAGTAGCCGGATTAGAAAGAGACAGTCGGATACGACGACGTAGCTGGACCCAATTAGAGAGAGGATGTGCGGTATGCCTGTCACGATGACATGGCGACAAGACGGGTAAAGACTTTCGCACGGCGTCCACTGTACCTACGACAGCCATACCGCTCATACACCAATAAGACAAGCCATGCTGGACACTGTAGATGACTAGTCGGCTGGGACCCGCCTATGGGGCCCGCCAGTCGGACTAGCCAGCGAGACCTTTGCCTCTCTGCCTATATAAGGAGAGGCAGGGCCTCAGTAGAAAGGGTTGGTCTCAGTGCATTTAAGGCAATAGCTAGAGAATACAGCTCGAGGAGCACTTGTAGCCCGTATATCCCACATAGACAGATCAGGCAGGAGTAGGGGCTTTACCTCACCATGAGGGCCCCGAACCTGGGTACTTCTAGCGTCCCGCTACGCTCGCTTGTATCCAATCCCGCCTGCGGACACCATCGATAGCTTCTCTGCTAGTCCCCACACCTCTATCTAACCTTCTCAGGTACTGCCGTTCCCAATACAACGACAATCCCTTCCCCCGCACACCTGGTACTGGCAACACCGGGAGTGCCTTCATCCCCGGCGCGTTCCCGAGTCTAGCAAGCTCGGATTGGCGCTTCGTCTTCATCGGCTTCGACAACGTCTTCTTCGGCATCGACCCCTCTACGACTACCTTGACCGCGTCACCGACGAGTTCTTCTTTGCATACTCGATTCTGGCAAAACCGGAGTGTGCATTCGTCCCCGACGTGCGCCTAGTTCTAGAAAAACTATGGCTGCACCTCGTCCTCGATGGCTCGGACTGCATCGGCTTCAGCATCAACACCCTCGACGACTACCTCGACGCGCCTTTGTCATCCTCCTCGTGCACTATGCACATGCGGCTTCACATGCGGCTACCTCGACACCGGCATCCCAGACCATGACATCAACCACGGCGACTCCTCGCACAGCTACCTCGACCATGGCACCGCCTCACGCTATCGGCTCCCTCGACATTGGCACAAGGGCTACCACCTTGCTTGAGCATCATCAGCTTCCTCTATGGTCCAAGCTACCGCAGTTTACACCCCATGATGTTCCCACTCCCATCAAGGGGATGTCACCACCGTTCTACTTCGGTTTATCTCCAGTCTGACCGTCCATGATGTTCCAGTTGTTCACGACGCTATCGCTACGACTGCGGGGGATGTTAGAGTATACATGTACGGTTCAGTTACTCTAGGATAGAGATAGATCTTGTGTCTTGTCTTGCACTCCAAGATGATCCCTGTACGCCTATATTGTAGGGGTTCGCGTATGAAAACAATAAAGTTTTACCCTACGCCCCTAAACCCCTAATGCTGCCAGGACCTATCTATTAGTAATGCAATAACGGGAGGGGATTTTCACGAACTTGAAGGGAATATGCCCGAGAGGCAATAATAAAGTGGTTATTATCTTATTCCATGTTTATGATAAATGTTTATTTTACATGCTAGAATTATATTGATCGGAAACATCAATACATGTGTGTTTAATAAACAAAAAGGGTTCCTAGTTATGCCTCTCTTATAGACTAGCTTGTTGATTAACAAGATGATCAAGGTTTCCTGATCATGGACATTGGATGTTGTTAATAACAAGGTCACACCATTGGTGGAATGATGTGATGAACATTCATCCGAAGTATAGCATTACAATCAAAATCATTATGTTTATATTGCTATAACATCATACGAAGTAATCTTTATCCTTATACCATGAGATCATGTTAATTGCTAACACCGGAAGAGTATCTTGATAACATCAAACGTCACACCGTAACAGGGTGACTATAAAGGTGGGTTCAGTACTACGAAGGTGTTATGTTGAGGCTCATGGATCAAGAGTGGGATTTGTCCATCCCGATGATGGATAGATATACTCTGGGCCCTCTCGGTGATATCACATTGAAATAGCTTGCAAGCAAGTGATGTGATCACTAGAATGTTATATCACGGGAACGAGAAAAGAGTGCATGTCGGTAACGAGATCAAACTAGGTATGGAGATACCGATGATCGAATCTCGGACATGTAATATATCGCGGGACAAAGGGATTTAGTTACTAGCGTTAAAGGTTCTCACGATCACAGAAGTCATCGTTGAATGTGTAGGACTCAGTATGGATCTCCAGGTCCCGCTGCTGATTATTGATCGGAGAGGGGTCTCGATCATGTCTGCATTATTCGCAAACCGTAGAGTGACACACTTAAGGGATACCGAAACCATTTGGAGCAAATATGTTTCAGATAAAGATTTAAGAAAGCGCTGGAATTATTTCAATAGACACTGAAACTGTTTCGGGTGAAATTGCTGAAATTGGTTCTGCATGTAATATTGAAATGTTGCAGGGGGTTTTATGTGAATGTTTGTTAACTAAAGTAATTAACAAAATTCTGAATAAAAATAATAAAAGAGTTTTATTAAATGAGAGAACATTAAATTTGGAGAAATTTAATGCATTTAAAGTGGAGACTTTAAAAGAGAATGTGAATGGGCAAATTTATGTGGAGGGAGTTACCACCACATGAATGGAGGAGGTGAAGGGTCACCTCCTCCATGCGCCGGCCATGAAGGAGGGGTACCCCCCTCATCCTATAAAAGGCCACACCCTCCTCACTTCTCAAACACACCTCCTTGTGAAGGATCTCTCTCCCCCTCTAGTATTATTCCCCATGGTCTCGGATTAGCGAGATACATGTTCCCGGTGGCTTTATCTGGAAAGAAGTTGCTGCTTCCGCTGCTTTGCTGGAGCGAGGGACGGAGGTTGTCGGGGTACCGGACGTGTGTGCGATCACGGATGCACCGCTGCTTTGCGGTGCTTGACTTGGTGGTGCTGGAGCTGGATCTGATGGACGCGCTGGAGCCGGACCTGCTGGACTTCATCACGATCTTGAGATCGACAAGTGTACGACTACATCAACCACGAGTTCCTACTCGTTAACAAAGCTCGTTCTCTACGAGGGTAAGTTCTCTTTGGATGTATGTCCACCCGTTGCTTTGTACCTAGTAGATAGATCTTGGCGTGTAGTTCGCACCGTATGAAATTTTTTGTTTTCTATGTTGCGGACCCAACAGAACTTACCCTTGAAGACCGAAAAGCATTGTCAACACTCCAGAGAGCATGGTTAATGTAGACGAGCTGAAGCCGACCTCAAGGTCGTGATGAAGTCCTTGTGCTCCTGCGGCTCCAATGACTTGAGTGCCTCAAGTGTGACACCTCGCGAGGAGTTACATGCATCCGGTGCCTGGCAATGACTCCCGCTTCTCCGATCCAGCAGTAGTTGCAGAAGTAGAGCTCCTAGATCCGAATCCCACATCATGACGACGCTCTGCGGTGAAGTGTCTCTCGTTCGTGCAGTTTGAACTTGGGACCACGGTCACGGGAGAGAGAGAGAGAATATCAATTGGAGGTCTCCCCAAAACTGAGGAAACCTTTATTGAATATTGTGTTGTGTATTTTCTGGTCAAAATACCCCACTATATATAGGGGGAGGGGAGGTACTACCTCCCTTAAAGTCCCGGGGTGGGACTAAAGGAGGGGGAGAGGGGGCAGCCGCCGGCTGGCCCTGGTGGGCCCCGTGTGGGGGGGGGGCTAGGCCCAGCCTGCCACCCCCTTGCCTCCTCTCTCCTCTTGCCTTTCCCTCATGGGCCCTTCTCCCTCTGGAATTGGCCCATTAAGCCATTTGACCATTTAATTGATTTTCTCTTTTATTAAATAATTATGAATAAATGATTAAATCAATATTTAACATTCATTCACATATTATTCAATCTCCATGGCTATGGACCACCTTCCACCTCCACTTCGGACATCCTCCGGACTTACCGAAACCCTTCCGGTTTTCTCTTTCTATTCTTCTGTGATTCTACCGATCCTGTAAACACTCTCTAAGCATCATCAAGCCCTTAAGCGTGATACCCCATGGTTTAGGAACACTCCAGATATGGTCGGGACACTCCCAGACCAATGATCGATAGAGGGACCTAGATGGCCATGTGACCCCTGTGCATTCCACAAAGATCTTTCGTCGTTTGAACCAGGACAGTCGTATCTTATTCCTTTTGTCTCTCGATACTTGCATTGCCCGATATTTGATCAATGACATCACCATGTCGTGTTCAATCTTGTTACCAAACAATGATACTTGACTCGTTTCGACAAGTGATATCCGTGTGATCAAATCACACGCTGCGCAGCTATTAGATATACCTTCTCCGAGTGGGTCCTCGAGTATCCTTCTGTCACACAGATGGACAAATCCCGCTCTTGACATATATTGCCTCTACGGTTCCTCCGAATACCTGAACACAACTTTATTGTCACTGTATTACGAAGTGACGTTTGATGATATCTAAGCACTCTCAGGAGACAGTGATTGATATAGTCTCACGGTCTAAGGAATAGTCTACGAGGTCTATTCTAATCATCGTAACTCGAACTTCATGACATGATCGGGTCATGATGTTTAGGTTGGGTGTTGGTTCATCATCTCATTCTCAGAATGAGTTGACTCCATTTCCAACTGGCATAAATGCCACATGATCAGGAAACCTTGATCATCTGTTGACCAATGAACCAGTGACTAGAGTTTCACCGGGAACCCCTGGTTGTTTATATATCACACGTGTATTGACGTTTCCTTTCAATACAGTTATAACATGATATAAAACTTAATCATAAATTTTATGAAATATGATAATAATCCTTATTATTATTTGTCTCTAGGGCATATTTCCCACAGTCTCCCACTTGCACTAGAGTACAAATAAACTAGCTGCATTTGTTCTTAATTATTGGCACCATATATCCCGGTACCCTGAACATGCTTTCTCATGGAAGAGGTTGAGCCTTGGGCCTGTACTTTATAGTTCCAAATGCTTTGCAACTTATTAATGTCACTTTGATTGACATTAATACTTTATCATCACATGATAACATCTTTGTGTATGCATCTATGGCGACAGAACAAGGCCGGATTCCAGGAGCCTACCGTGACTTTAGATCAACCTCGAGGGCTTTCTCATGGGCACTATGCCCTAGGACACATCATTCTACGTTAAAAGTGAACTAGCCTCGCCATAACATTATACATTACTTTAGATGGTACCCTTATCTATTATTATAGATGTAATTATTGAAACACGAGTGCACCCTGTGCAACTTTCGATGTTTTGTTCACCTTGCTTCCTTCTTGACTTTAGTCGGCATTACAGGAATTTCCAACATATTCCCTTATAACATAACCCTTTATGCTTTAAGATATGCCATCCTTTATGGATTTGGAAAACATGTCTACAATTCTTTATTAGACACTGCAGACAAACTCAGTTCAATGTTTCGTGCTTTGAACTTAATCACTTTCAAATGTTCCTTCTTGGATCATATTATGTTAAGTTTTCATCATGGTTTTCCAAGATAGAACCTATGTCCCAAGATAGTGGATGACGATCATCCTTTTCTTTCTTTCAACCATCAATGTCAGACTTTCCTAATTTGAGTTATAAAGGACTAGTTCCTTAATTAACTTCTATTCTGAAACTCTTTTCACAATCCTTTAAGGAATATTACATAATATCGTAATAATCTTATTATCAACTTCTACTCCCTATAAATCATTATTTATCGGTACTTGCGCTTTTATTCTTAATGTGTCATATACACACTTAAGAACCACTCATTTAAGCTCCCACTCAAAATGTGTTCCTAACATATTTGGGCGTGAGTCACTACTCTTACTCAACATATGTTCTTACATATTTGAATTTGAGACTTATATTGCTCCCAGTCAAAAATATGTCATTCACATATTGTTTTAGGAAGACTTTCATAGCTTCCACTAAATTTCATGCAAATTGCATATCCACTCACTATTTTGAATGACTTCAAAATCCTTTGATCAAATATCAAACATGGAAATTTACTATGAGATACTAGTACTTTACCAGTTTTAAATCCACTAGACTTTCAGCACACTTGAATCAAATTCATTTGAATTTGTCCAATACTTGACAAATTGTGCTTTTGTCATTCACCCCTTTTCCACTATGGCTTTGCAGTCATTTGGGAAAATCCAAGTAACCCCTTTACTTGTAAGATTCAGCAACGAATTGCTTTCTAATCTCAAGTGAACTTTGCTTTGGGATTTCTCATATATTTAGCTTACCATTATTTCCTTAGTTGTTCATAGGTATGTCATATTCCGGTAATCATGACAAATGATTCACAAATGTCTCCATACAAGGTATGGGCTGCATTTTGAATCCTACTTTATGTAGTGAAAACACCAGTGGGGAAAACACAATGATCACTATCATTGATTCTTTCCTTTGTGAAGAGTATCATTCAGGAACGCTTTCTGTTGCGCTTCTCAACACTCTGATGCAGGGTTTTGAATCCTCATCGTGTTTTCTACTATTTTACATTTGCTCCATAATTGAGAAATATCACTGAATGTGAACTTTCTCGAGAATGCACCAAAATCCGGGCAGGTCTCCACAAGGGCATACAAAGAGCAAACCAGGGAGGGCTGGAGTCCAGGCTAGAGACCACGTCGGAGTCTCCGGGCACCAACACCGGAGTCTTCGGGCTGGAGCTCGACCCCGATCCAGTCTTCGGGGGGCATACAAAGAGCAATTCTGGGAGGGTAGAAGTCCATGCTAGAGACCATACCGGAGTCTCCGGGTGGATCCCCGGAGTCTCCCGACTCAAGGCACCTTCGAAGTCCACTTCCATTTCAGGCAGCCTCTTCTTGATTCATAACTTTTCTCCATTGCCAGATTGAACACCGTCTTGTGCCTTATTTTTAAATTTAATACCTGCATGACACTTAGCACACGGTAAGAACTCACTTGTGTTGACAACAAACACTAAAACATCATTTGGATGTGAAATGCAATTTCAGAACTTCCCAACCACAAACTCATCCATCAGGATAAAATCCCTAAGGTGCTCATACCAAGCTTGTTGTGCTGGCTTGAGTCCACTTAGCACCTTATAGAGTTTGTACACATGGTTGGGGTGACAAGGATCCTCGAAACCGAGGGTTAAGCAACATCACATCCATTTTCCAATGCATGGAATATTGAAAATATGCATATGCAAGCAAAATATGAATAGGTTCGAGGCGAGCAACAATCACAAAAGTATCCTCATAGTCTATATCTTTGACATGTGAGAAACTTTACACCACTAACCTTGTCTTGATTTGAATGACTTGTCCATTTATGTATCGCTTACTCTTGAACATCCATTTGGTCCCAGAGACATTCTACTTGTGGTTTTTGTGTCTCTCAACTAGATCCCATACTTGACTGCACTCGAAGCTATCTATTTCATCATTTATTGTTTACACTCAACCTAGGTCTCCCAAGGTTTGGACTACCTTAAGAGGTTCAAGGAAAGAGAGAAACGAGTAAATGGTAACAAAGTTTTCCAACTATCCACAATGACGTCTCCTGTTATGGTTGAAGCCTAGATGTGACTAGGTGGATCATTAAGATCTTTATCTTGAGTTTGAGCTTTGTCATTAGCTAATCTCCAACATAAGCTAGCTTGATGATAAGATGTAGTTGTTCTTGTTCTTTTTATTGATCTTGCTCATTTAGTTGTGGATTGTTGCCTGTTCTTGAATAATCGTCTCCTCTTGAGTGAAGTGTTCCTCTTGTGTTGAGGTAGATGGTTCAACTTGAGTTGATCTTGATTCTCCACTTTCAATGATTTGATCTTGCATAACTTCAACATGCAGGATGCTACCAATGCTCATTGACCTTATAACTTGCGAAGAATTTGCATCGCCTACAAAAGTTTTTGAACAACCTTCTCTGCTTGAAAGCCATTATTATCATCATACTCAACGTCACAAGATACTTCCAAATTTCCATTGGACATGTTATAGTATCTATATGCGTGAGAATTTGATGCATATCCAACAAAAATGCCCTCTATAATCTAGATTTGAATTGAGAAAGCCTTTCTTTTTGAAGCTGATACAAGGTCTTGTTATACATGTTGGAGAGTAAGAGTCGGTTTGATGCATAAAAAGCGGTTGAGATGACTTCGGCCCAAAAGGTGTGTGGATACTTGAATTTACTCAACATGGTTCTTGATATCGCATTCAGTGTTCGGTCCTTCCTTTCCACCACACCATTTTGTTTCGGGATGTAGGGTGCATAGTATTGATGCCAAATACATTCATCTTCAAGAAATTATTACATGGTGTAGTTCCTTGAACTCCGGCCCATCATTATCGCCTTAATCTCTTTACTAAAAAAGCGTTAAGATTGCTTGGCGAAGTTTGATGAATGCCTCTTAAGATGCATTCTTGGTTTTGATGCGGAATACTCGTGCATATCTTGAATAGTCACAACAATGACGAGTTCATGTCTCTTCCATTGGAGGCTATTACGTGTTTTAAGTGTCCAAGCAGAGGCCAATAGAGTACCAGGATGCTGAAATTTACACAGAAGGTGGATGTTGAACAAACACGGATGCAGGCAGACCTCACCATCCTAGTCCACCAAAGAAACGAGACATATTTTGCCACGAATCAGCAAAGCAGGGCAGACAGGCGACAAAAACAACTAACACACAAACACAAACATAAAACAAAAATAAAAGAAACAACAAAACCCAGCACACACACGACACAGGAGTGAGGCGCGCGACCAAGAGGGGTCCAAAACCCTGTCGGTCCATTCGGCGTCCGCATCGGATTCCCAGCAGCATACTACGCTCGCTCTCCTTTTGGAGAGGACGGCTGCTTCGTCCAGATCACTCACCTCCTCGTCCAAAATTACCAACTACAGTACTCACACCACTAGCCATAGTAGCTATCGCTACCGGCACTACAGCATCACGAACAAATGAGGCCAAACGAGTTGCATGCAGAAAACAATTTACTCCGTGCATCCAACGGAACGCCTGCCTGCCATGTGAGCCTGCCTTTGCGGCCCCACCTGGCAGCTCCGTCCCGTCCCGGGCCGATAAAACGTGGCCCGGGCCTTGAGATCGGATATCAGAGAGTGGTCTCGAAGTTGAGGCGGGAAGTGTAGGTGCCCCTGGGCGCCCAGTTCCTGGGGATGACGTCCCGGGCCGTGAGCGTCTTGGGCGCGGACAGCGTCGTGAGCCTCACGGAGAAGGGGCCCGCCGTGGGCCCGCCGTACAGGCACCACGTGGCGCCCCACACGTGCTTCATGTCCAGCCACTGCGCCGAGTTCGCCTGCAAGCCATGTGAAGAAAAAACATATGAACACTGCTGGTGTTACCGTTAAGTCTGATACACAGATCGCAGTGAGCCGTAGCAGAGCTTGAGACGAGCTTTACAGCGAGCGAAGCAGGTGCTACTCCCGAATCTTTGGATGCCACAAGTCCACGAGGCCGGCCGCGCGAACAGACTCACGGTCAAGAGCGTGCCCCAGTGTGCAGGATGGGTGTCAGGTTAAAACAAACAAACCCTGCTGAAAGCACTAGCAGGTGCAAAGACATGCAGATGCAGGGTTGCACGCACGATTGTGTCTTTAACTGGTCTTCAGTTAGCCCTACTCCTAAGCACGCGAGGCATCATTGGGCAGTGGAAATTCCGAGGGAAAGCGGCCGAGCCCTTGATGGAACACCGACCGGCCAGGCCAGGGTCATGTGTTTTGGCTTTCGGTGCTCTCGACCGAGTGCTGCTGCGCAATCTGCACTTACTTATACGTTGGACTGACACTAAACATACCGGGGGCGGATCCTATGAACAAAAACAGAATCATATCTTCACGCGCGCAAGGGTTTGACTGGAGTGTGCGTGTGGGAGACAGTGCCAGAAAGCATGCATGCTTGGTCATGTTCCTTTTGCATGTGTATGTAAGCTTAAAACGGGGCAAAGAGATTAATCTCTAGTACTAAGCGTAGCCATCTCCTTTCGGTTTCGCTTGCTGCAAGATATACTACCACTCTCGGTACTCTAGACTGGTTGTGAAATTTTTATTCTAGAACCTCAGGTTGTTGGTCTGCAGAGGACAATGCAGAGGCCTAGGGTAACACAAGATTGCCAAATGCTAGGCAGCAGAGGCATGAGGGCAAAAGCAGGCAACAGTGCGATGTGTCTCCAGACACATCAAAGAGGGAGCACGGACATAGAGCTCACATGCGCGCATTTTCGCAAAGGGAAGAATCTGCTTGCGGTCCTATTGCACATTTGTATTGTACCCCACAACCCACTCGACTTGTTCCCACCAGACAAAAGATCACTCCATTTCCCTCCATTCCTTTTTTTTAGCGTGCTACTGCCTAAAAGCAGTGAAAGTCGAAAAAGATACTAACTCAATTTCCCCATTCCCATCGACTCCATTTCCCTACTAGGGCTACTAGCTGATGCAAAAAGACAGATAAGCTTGTGTCTGAACAAGAGGAAGATCGGTACCTGCTTTAGCTGCATGGATCCAATGTCGCCCTCGCCGTCCTCGAACTCGATGAGCAGGGAGAGCCAGAAGGGGGTCGAGCCCTCGTTCACATGGAAGGCAATGTTCTTCCCGCCGTACTTGCAAGCAGTCCTGTACACACACACACACACACAGAGGCTGCACCGATCAGTATCTCCACGAAAACCAAAGCACCAGATCTCACTGGTTGATTCACTCGTACCTAGTGTGCAGCACCAAGTTAGTTCTACATAGATAGACGGCAGCTTTTCTACGGAGCTAGAAGAATTGACCAGGAATCTTTTCAAGAGATTACTATGTGCCACAGGTTAGGTAGGTTAGATACCTGCACACCTGACCTGAGCGTCTGACTGATTCACACATCACGCAGAGGCATGTGTAACTCGGCAGCAGAAAGATCCAAAGACAGCTGTGAGCCGTGCAAGATCATTTAAGTTTAATAACCATGGACGATTTAATTCCCCACTGTGCTTGACGATACGACGACGAGCAATGTTTTGACAACGGTCCACTGACACACCCAACTATTCTAGCACTAATAACTTCACGAGTAAAGGGGTTTTGTCCTTGGCTCTAAGCTGCTTGTCGACCGCGGCACGCGCCCAGCTGATTAGTTAACTAACCACTAGTCCAAGTCAGATCAAGTGTACGTGCTGCTACTCACCTCCTGTACACCACCTTGAGCTGCCCTCGGTCGCGCAGGTGTGCCCCGGCGCCGGCGATGGCCATCCGGCTGTAGGCGGCGCCGCTGAGGTCGAAGTGCGTGTTGCCGCCGCCGCAGAGGCCTCCGCCGGGGCACTCGTCGGTGACGATGACGGTGACGGCGCGGCGCGAGCAGATGCCGTGGTCGAGGCACTTCACCTTGTAGCAGGCGCCGCACCCCTCGCCGTCCTTGAACAGCACCGGGCTAACCGACCCCACCCGCGCCTTCATCGGCACCACGTCCACCAGCGACCCGTACCCGCACGCGCCACCTGAACAAATACGCCCATCCGCCGTTATTAGAACCAAATCCAATGCCAAAATAGTACAAAGCACTCAGACTGACAGAACTGAGGTTATTAATTAATTTATTACTGCAGTGTTCTGACATTTGAGTGTAAACGCTGCTCTAGATTTTACGGACGGGGAATCAAAATTACCACGAGTGTCGGTGGAACGCGTGTGACGGAGGCACAGAGTAGCATTTATCACCAAGATTTTAGCCGTATGGTACTATGCCCAGCAAAGCAACTCGCGAGGAGTTATTGGAAGGGACTGACACGGTCGTCTTCGCCGGTCGCTGCGCCGAATACCCTGCGGCACGAATCGTAAAGCGACGGGGCGCACCGGTGCTTGACTCGTGTAGTGCAAGAGGGTGCAGGGACCATGGAGGGCCCAGTGAAATTCCCTGCCGGATCTCATGGGATCCGCAGACGTCGCGCCAGAAATGTCGCAACGGAAAGAGCTAATCGATCCTTCTTTTTTCTTTACCAAGAAAATACTACTCCTACGTTCCAGAGAGGGTAAAAGAACTAGCAAGAAACACCTATCTAATGCGATGCTAATGTAAAAAAGAAGGACCTTCTGATGACTAATGGGACACCTCAGATAACACAAAACTAAGTACTGTATTTTCATGGTAAAAATCCTTTTTTTTTCATGGTAAAAATCCTAATCCTGGAGCCGGTAGAGAAAGAAAACGGATGAGCTGCTGTCAAAAGAAAAGAAGACAGATGAGCTTTGCCCGGGTACTGATCCCCTGCAACCCTTTCTTCTTGTGATGAGGATGATTATGTGCATTTCTACTCGCTCACATTTTCATGGTATATGCTTCGGATTAACATAAGACCACTAGGCTTTGTTGGTAGTACTATCACCCAGCGAAGCACGGGGTAACTGCTAGTATAGTGCTATCTGCGGAGGAAAGCTACCTGTACAGCAACAATGGAGGCGAGGAGCAGAGAGCTTTTTACCTGTGCTGCCGTCGCCTTCGGCGTCGCCGTACCAGGTCGCGGTGGCCGGGCGCCACTCCATGTCGACCGCCGCCTTGCCCTTCGCCGCCGACTTCCCGTCGTCGAACAAGGACGTGGCGGAAGCGGCGGGGGCCGCGACCAGCAGAATGCAGAGCAAGAGGTTGGCGGCGGCGGCGGCGCGCGAGGAGGCCATTGGCATTGGGGGCAGACCGGTTTACTTTCCCCTTCCCCGGCCCTTCCCTCCTTTCCTCGCAGTCGCAGTACTACTAGCTCTGCGGCAGCTTGCTTGGAGTGGAGTGCTGGTAGCCTTCTTTTGGGGAAGAGGATCCCCTGACGTGCCCTCTCCTGCCATTGAGTCACTGACAAGTGGGGTCGGAAAGAGATGGGACCCACATGTCAGTGACCGAAAGTCAGTGAAAGGCATTGGGCTTCTTTTGGGGGCTCTCTCTGGCTTTTATGGCTTCGAGAAATCCCGAGCCCCGATGCCCTCACGGCTTCGTTGACGGGTTGGCCGCGCTGTACAAATGGCAACACGGGGGGAGGGCAGGGGAATGGGCGCGGGGCGAGCAGCGTATGTACACCGGAGTGGAGCGGTGGCCTGGTTTTTTTATGATGGAGAACAGCGAGGGAAACAAAGGAGCGTGGTAACTGTTGAGCGCCACTCTCTACTTGTGGGTGCCCAGCCCGGTGTGTGACCAGTGTGCCGATGGGATCATATATGGGTGGTGGGAGCCTTCATTGCCTGTGATGGGTGGCCATGACTTTTGCAACGAGAGAGGACGAACACGTACTGTAAAGATAGTACTGCTAGATCGCGTATTTGTACACCGGTACCGGTTAGGCCAGGCCGTATTCAAATTATGGTCGTCGCTTTATCGCGATGTGTTTACTGACGTGTGTACTTGGTTAAAGGACAGAACGAGAGACTTTTACCCGATCTCCACCGTCTTAGATGTTTTGCTGGAAAGCCTCTTGCAAAGCAGATCAAAGATAGAGAAAGAAATAAGGAGAACTGAACTTGCTACCGAAGGCATCGGGACGCGATTGAGATACTGAGGCTCCACGACAACGCCCCTGAGAGGATAAAGACGTAGCACATCACCATCGTCAAGAGAGATGGTCAAGGTTTTTACCCGGAGCCCTAACGCCGCGAAGGTGCCCACAAAAGCGTCTCCAAGAGGGTTACATTACAATACTTGTAGGTGTCGCAACTATCGGCGCCGAAGCGCAGAGCTTTCATCCAGAAAAACCTTAGCACCACGCCCGGTATGTCAGACCGCCCGCTGCCGCTGAGATAGGCCTCCTAAAACAATTTGAAAGATGATTTTGCTGAAGTGCCGCCAACGTTAGGATCCTCCGTCGCCTGTTACTCGCCGCCCACACGGCCGAAAAGAAGGACCTTGACCACCGCCATATCGCTCGTCGTAAAGAAGTCCCACGCAGTCCAACTTCCAAGACTGCTCCACAATGACCCAATTCTTCCAAACCGCAAGGTGCGTGAACGCCATATGGGAGAGATGGAGATGCATACATGTCAAGGGGTTTTGCTATGTAGTCTATATAATGTGCAAATATATCAAATAGATAGTGAGGTTTGTGTATTATTTTTTATATTGTATTGATGTAACGAGCATATCGAACCTCTCCTGGTGTACTGGTAAGTGAGACGAGGTTCCACGCAGTTCACCTGGTTCGAGTTTCTCTACCCTCTACAAAAAAGTGGAAGGATTTCTATTCGCAAAAAAAAGTTGAAGGATTTCTTCCCTCTTAAGCCTAGTTTTTGTATTTAATGAGTATCTTGCCGAGCGTAGACAAATAGAGGACGTGGAGCTTGTTTTTTAATTGCAATTCGAGGATCGTAATTTAAAGTTCTTAAGAAATCTCATTTTTTTGTACACACAAGGGAAAGCTGATTTCCTTAAATGTGTAAAAATTTGTTGAAAATACGTTATATTTTGACTTTTGAGTCTTTTAATCAGTATTTACCCTTATCTTCATTGTGTAGGTCACAATGAAAACATGATTCGGAGAAACTTTAAATGTACATACTAGGAGCCCTTTGATTTGCATGATAGGAAAAACGCAGGATTGCAATGTCATGCCCAATCTAGTCTTTCTCATGTGCACCAAATTTTGTTTGATTCCATCATGTGAAAAACAAAAGATTTTGATATTTTTTTAAACCAGGGTCCTAGATCTCAGCCTCCATTAGAGTTTCTTATATTTTGCCATATTACCACATCGGTTAGAGGGTGATTTGAGGAGCCTTTTTAATTTGCCAAATCAAATGTAACTTAAATCAAAACGGTCTTATTTTAGCTGAGAAATCAACACCGAGAAGGCGAGCTCGTGCTTTTACAGTCTTCGTGCGTGACAGGCAACTAGGGCCGCGTTTAGCCTGCACGCGATTCTCGGTCCGGCCGAGCAGTGCCAACGGGGGAAGGGCCAACCAAGAACGCTACATGGACCAACATGTGCAGCTTTTGGTAACCTATGTCGCATGAGGTGGGCTGAATTTGCAGCCCGTTTGGTTGCTTGGTTTTTCTAGAAGATGCAAGCAAGGGCTGATTGGTCATTTTCTCGTTTCATTTTATTACACACATAAGTAAGATACACTCACCACTTTCAATTTTGGTGACCTAGCCACATATAGCACATGATGACCACAACACATGAACAGAAAATCTAAACTATATGCTTATCACAGAAGCATGTTCATAGCTTGGGGGTAGTTCTTTAACAAGTGCATCCCATTCCACCTGATAGGTACTTGACATCGGTACACTCCCCTGACCCAAAATGACTGGTTCATATTACATCCAGTGCAAACTGATGATCGGTACTGCTATCTACATCCAGTCCATCAACCTCCCCCTCACCTGGAAGCGCTGGAAGATCAGATCAACATTTCACGGGTGATTAACTCATGCATGCTACTAAAATCACGTAAGAGAGTGACATTAAAGCCCTTCTGCTTGTTGTTGAACTTGAATGTGTGGACATCGCCAAACCACAGCTTGATCTTCTTGGCGAAGTCCTTCCAGCATTTCATGAAGTAGACCTTGCCCTCGAACATCTCTAGGTGGACACCATACTCGTAGAAGGTGGAAGTATTCAGCGGCATGATGCAGGCTTGTTGCTTTATTTGCAGCTGCTTCACAACCACCAGCTTCATGACGTTAGGGAGCTGAAGTGTAACACCCTCGAATCGGCCCTATGCAGATTTTAGCGATTCCCGCCAAACCCGCATAGAAACGATTCAAAGATGCCTACCAGGCACTTGCGTGCGGGTGGAAAACGAAGTAATATCATTACACATTAGTCCATGATGGAACCCACAGAACATTTATATACAACAAACGACTCCATGAGCCAAGAATACCGATATACAATACAAAGATCCAAATCACCTTGAAAACGATACAACATCCGAGTACGGATAAGATGCAAATGGTGCTAAGATCCCTGAAGAATAACCAATGGCGTCCATAACCCTACCCAGGCCAAGCCGGAAGGGTAACCCTGCTAACGACGTCGATCTCATACGTGCTAAAACAAAAGGGGTGCCGACAAAGGGTAAAGGAAAAAGGGAGCGGTCAGTAATGAGGCCAGTACACGGCGAGTCTAAAATTCGGCGGCTCTCGCCTACATAGGTATGGTGGACTGAAGTGGCAGCGCAGCATGCACTAAACAATCTATAGAGACTTGATGCAACTGTCGGCTATTAGAGAGGGATAAGAAAGACCTATTCGGATCCAACCTAATAGTAACACCAAAACATACCCATCCTGGTATTTCCCCCTCGAGACCACACGAGGAAGTCAAACCGAGGAACTCACACAGTTGGTAGTTTTATTCATTCCATTATAGTTGCAGCACTTACTAGTCAGATATAGATAGCACGAGTCATCCTAATATCATAAGCAGTGGGTAGTTTTAGTTAACCATTCCATTGTAGTTGCAATACTTACTAGTCAGATACAATTAGCATGAGACATCCCAACTCCAGCAGTTGTTGGCACTTTTATTTACTCATTCCACTGTAGTGAAACTGATTACTAGACATGTCAAAGTCAAATTTATAGCACTACTTTAGTTATAGTTGTCTATGATCGAGATACTGTATTCCAAGTCGTCCATAACCGCGGACACGGCTTTCAGAAAGTTTTACCCTGCAGGGGTGCACAAATAGTAACACACACACGATCAACCTCGGGAAGAACCAAATAAAAAGCAACGAGACCTCACGACAATGCATTCACGTGATTCATAAATTATTTCAGGGGGCCACCCCACTAAGCTACCCGCAACAAAGTTGGCCGGCTCCGGAACGGACTCAGGGTTTGTGAGAATGGCTGTAAACGACTGGGAACTCGAAAGTGTGACTGGGCTTGTCGATACCGTGAAATCGTATCGCGATCCAAAACAGTACAGGTGCTCCACGCACAATCGTAAATAAAGCAGTAAAGTATGGCATAAGTATAGGATAGTAATAAAGCCCCAAACTAGTTTGTGGCCCCAAGAAATAAAGTGTGAATCAAGCTCAGGCAAAGGAGGATTCATAGAGTCTCGTGTATGTGGATAGTGCGAATAGTCAAGGAACAGGTATCAATTACTCGGGGCCTACGAGACACAAGTGAGCGTGGAAGAACCAAATATTAGCTATTGCCCACCGGTGCCTCTGCATTAATTATATCTATTCCCAGCATTTTAATATCAAGTTCTAATTAAAGTCATGACCATTGATGACCCACAAGTATAGGGGGTGTATCGCAGTATTTTCGAGGGAAGTGAAACCCAATTTATTGATTCGACACAAGGGGAGCCAAAGAATATTTATAAGCCTTAACAACTGAGTTGTCGGGCTCACCGCACTGAAACAATCTTTCTCACAGCAGTTTATCAGTAGCAACAGTTTTATAGTAGGAATAGTAAAGTAGCAGTAGTACAGTAAAGACAGCAGTAACAATAGCAGTGAATAGTGGGATTCGAGTACGGTAGGCATAGGGATGGATGGACTGGTGTTGCATGGACAAGACAATTCACATAGCAATCAGAACATAGGGCAATTGCACATAAATAAGATAAAGCATCCAAGTACTAGATAATCCTAGGCATGTGTTCCATATATAGTCATACGTGCTCGCAATGAGAACTTGCATAACATCTTTTGTCCTGCCAGCCCATTTGCAGCGGAGCCTCAAAGGAACTACTGGCAATTAAGGTGCTCCTTTTAATAGAGCACCAGAGCAAAGCATTAACACTCCGTGAACACATGTGATCCTCACATCAAAGCCATTCCCACCGGTTATCCCGATTTCTGTCACTTCGGGACCATTGGTTCTGGACAACAACGTGTGTATACAACTTGTAGATAAGACCAAAAACAATACTATCATAATGAATCAATAACATGTTCAGATCTGAAATCATGGCACTCGGGCCCTAGTGACAAGCATTAAGCACAACAAGTCGCAACAAAGTCATTAAGCACTAATAGAAGATACTAGTCACCATGCCCTAACAATCTGATGCCATACATGAACAATCTCATCCAATCTCTACCATCCCCATAGCCTACATCGGGGGATTACTCATTCATAGATGGGGGAAACATGGATGGTCGATGGAGAAGCGATGGTGATGATGATGGCGATGATCTCCTCCAATTCCCCGTCCCGACAGGGTGCCAGAACGAAGTTTCTGGTGCTGTTTCGTGGAATCTGGTGGTGGCGGCGGAGCGGAACTCCTTCTGGAAAAACGTCGAACCCCCCTGAGTTTTTAGGTCAGAAGGCAACTTATAGGCGAAGAGGGAGACCGAGAGGGTGTCGGGGGCGGCCAGACCACCCCCTGGCGCGGCCAGGCCTAGCTCGCGCGGCCAGGTGGTGTGGCTGGGCCCCAGCCCCACTCCGTCTCATATTCTGGCTCCGGGAGTCTTCTGGTGAAATAGGATTTTTGGCTTTCGTCCCGTCCAATTCCGAGAATATTCATTTTTTGACTTTCCTGGAACCAAAAACAGCAGAAAACAGGCAGCTGGCACTGTGGCTCTTGTTAATAGGTTAGTCCAAGAAATTATATGAAAAGTACTCCAAAGTGTGGACAAAACATAAGAAAGTAGATAAAACCAAGCATAGAACATCAAAAATTATAGATACATTTGCAATGTATCAACATCCCCAAGCTTAACTCCTGCTCGTCCTCGAGTAGGTAAGTGATAAAAGAGAAAGAATAATTTTTTAGGTGACATGCACCATCATAAACTTGATCAAAGTATTTGTAAAACATTCAAAGCTGGGATCATAGTACTTAAATCATAATATGAAAGACAAAGTTCTAGAAATAAGACAAAGAAACTATGTTGCAACATGAAAAGGCACAAACAAAAGATTCATGAATAACAATGCTTTGGAAGACGTTTGTTTGTTTCACATAAAGAAAACATAGCATAGTGGCATTCACCTTGTCCCTCATAGAGTAGCAAATATAAATGCTTAGGACACCTTCAAAGTTCATAGGAGTGACTAGATACAAATAGTTTAAAACAAGCAATATCAAGTTATACATCAATCGACTAGTCTTGGGACAATGCACATAGAACTAAGAATGGCCACTATGCTCTCAAAGTAGGTGCATAAAGATAGAAGGTGGAGACTCAATATATAAGTAGAAGAAGGGCCTTCATAGGAGGAAGTAGGGATTCAAGTCTCATGAAGAGCTTCCAAAAATTATGGTACTTAGTAGCTTTCAGCTCTCATTGCCCCTATCATAAGCATCTTGAAGGTGATTAAGGTTAAAGTGACACAACTAAGAGGATATGCTTGACAAGTTATAAACCGAAATCTCATGCCCCTTACTTACAAAGACCGAACCTCATGCTACTCAACTTTAGTCACAAGTAAGCTCTTGTCATTGTAAGTACATATGTATCATAAAGAACCGCCAACGGGGTACCCCTTGCACATGATACAGGAGCTATCCCATAATCAAAATGACAAGGCAAGCAGACAATGAGCATCTCAGCGATCTTTTTGTTTGCTATTTGCATAGGTTTTTATTGAGGATGCTTCATAGAGTGCTCATTATGGTGATGCTGCAAGTTTCCACCATGATTAGGCATGGCTTAGGCTAGACCCAAAGCGTTTCTCTAACACACATACAAACTCCATGATCTTACAAGTTCCACTTTTATTTCACACCGCCGGGATCCATAAGCAAAAGAACATGATATCGACGGGGTACAAAGTACAGGTGCAATGTTAAAAGCGTTCCCCATGATACATGGTTCTGCTAATTTCAACTTATAAAGCGCAAGCATATACAACATAGACGACACATTGGTTCAAGTTTATTAAGGGCAAGAAAAGTAAAGTGTGCCATCAAGTTCGTGAGAGCTTTACTCACTAGTTTTCTCATAACAAGTTTAATTTGGAAGATAAACAAAAGCATGAATATACTTGGAATAGCATAGGCTAGTAGGTAGGTATGGTGGACTCTTTGGAATAACTTGGTTTAGGAAGTTTGGATGCATGAGTGGAACTCATACTTTGTTGTGGAGGCTAGCAAAAGACTGGGAGCGACAAACTAAGAGAGCAATAATGGCCATAATCATGCAGAGCGACAAAACATCATTGATCAAAGCATAAAGTGATACTACAAGTTGAAAACTAAAGGATCATAAAGGCTATGGTGACTTGGAACTTCCATTAAAACAGTAGCTACTGTAGAACTTCCCTCAAAAAGCTCAATTCCCCAAAATAACTCAAAAAGGAACCAACAAGAAGCAAATGCAGAAAATGACAATCACAAAAGCACCAGCAGGTAAAGACGAATTTTTTCGAAGACCTTCTGTTGCTCAAATCAAAAAGTGTTGAACTAACGGAAGTTAGATAACAACCTGGGGTAGAAGCATAAAAATTCACGCCTCAAAAATACGTTCAAAGTTAGATAACGAACTCCTTCTCGAGAAACGTCGACCTCCCCTGAGTTTTTAGGCCAGAAGGCAACTTATAGGCGAAGAGGGAGACCGAGGGGGTGCCTGAGGGGCCCACACCATGCCCTGGCATGGCCTGGGGGTACCCGCGCCTGGGGGATGTGGCCAGGCCCTGGCCCTCCTCCGTCTCGTATTCTGGCTCCATGAGTCTTCCGGTAAAATAGGAACTTTGATTTTGTCCCGTCCAATTCCGAGAATATTCATTTTCTGACTTTCCTGGACCAAAAACAGCAGAAAATAGGCAGTTGGCACTATGGCTCTTGTTAATAGGTTAGTCCAAGAAATGATATGAAAAGTACTCCAAAGTGTGGAAAAAACATAAGAAAGTAGATAAAACCAAGCATGGAACATCAAAAATTATGGATATATTTGCAATGTATCAACGTATCGAATGGAAGGAAGTAAAAGTTTGCAGAAAGTAAACACAAAGTAGTAAACAGTTTATAGATTGTATGTAAAGAAAAGGACTGGGATCCATAGTTCACTAGAGGTGGCTCTCCTTAAGATAGATAACATGCTGGGTGAACAAATTACAGCGGGGCAATTAACAAACATCGAGAAAGCAATACATGCATATACTAATCATCTTGACTCCTTTGGAACTTAATTGGGCATTACAACATTATACATAGACCGCCATCCAACTACATCTATGACTAATAATCTACCTTCAGGTTATCATCCGAACCCCCTCCAGTATTAAGTTACAAGCAACAAATTATTGCTTTACGAATTGCGTGTAATGTAAACAATACGATTGTTCTATGAACAAAGGATTGTTGTTTTCTCCCTAGTAGCAACAGCACATCTAGTACCTTAGAGATTTCTGTCACTTCCCCAGATTACCAGAGGCATGAACCCACTATCGAGCATAAATACTAACTCTTGGAGTTGCTAGCATCTACTTGGCCAAGATAGCTACTAAAAACGGAAAGCATGTAAGATCTCAAATAACAAAGACATGATAGAATCAATAATCAATCTGAAATAGCATCTCAATATCCATCGGATCCCCGTAAACACAACATGCATAATTACAAATAGATGATCTTGATCATGAACGGAGCTCACAAGATCTAGACATGAAAGCACAAAGGAGGAGAACCAGCCATCTAGCTACTACATGGACCCGTAGTCCAGTTTATGAACTACTCACGCATCACACCGGAGGCTTGCATGATGATGAAGAAGGCCTCCAGGGTGAAATCCCCTCTCCGGCAGGGTGCCGTGAAGAGCTTTAGATTCCTCCCGATCTAGGGACGGAGATGACGGAGGCTATAGACTCTTTCGTGGATTTTTGATCGGGTACTTAGGGTTATCGTCTCGAGGGCAATATATAGGCAGAAGGAGAGGCCGAGGGTGCCGGGTCGGCTGCACCACCTGCCAGGTGGGCCAGCCGCCTGCCAGGTGGTGTGGACGCCCCCTAGCCCTTCTCCGTCTCGTATTCTGGCATCTGATGACTTCCGGAAAAATAGGCACTTTGGCTTTTGTCCCGTCCAATTCTGAGAATATTCATTTTCTGACTTTCCTGGAACCAAAAACAGCAGAAAACATGTAGCTGGCACTGTGTCTCTTGTTAATAGGTTATTCTAAGAAATCATATGAAAAGTACTCCGAAGTGTGGACAAAACACAAGAAAGTGGATAAAACCAAGCATGGAACATCAAAAATTATAGATACATTTGCAATGTATCAACCACCCCCTGGCGCGGCGATGGCCTAGCCCATGCGGCCAGGTGGTGTGGCCAGGCCCCAGCCCCTCTCCGTCTCGTATTCTGGCTCCTGATGTCCCTCGGTAAAAACTGACTTTGGCTTTTGTCCCGTCCAATTCCGAGAATATTCATTTTCTGACTTTCCTGAAACCAAAAACAACAGAAAACAGGCAGCTGGCACTATGGATCTTGTTAATAGGTTAGTCCAAGAAATCATATGAAAATTACTCGAAAGTGTGGACAAAACATAAGAAAGTAGATAAAACCAAGCATGGAACATCAAAAATTATGGATACGTTTGCAACGTATCAACATACCCAAGCTTAACTCCTGCTCGTCCTCGAGTAGGTAAGTGATAAAAAGAAAGAATAATTTTTGAGGTGACATGCACCATCATAAACTTGATCAAAGTATTTGTAAAACATTCATAGCTAGGATCATAGTACTTCAACATAACATGAAAGATAAAGTTCTAACAATAAGACAAAGCAACTATGTTGCAACATGAAAAGGCACAAACCAAAGATTCATGAATAACAATGCTTTGCAAGAGGTTTGTTTGTTTTACATAAAGAAAACATAACATAGTGGCATTCAGCTTGTCCCTCATAGAGTAGCAAACATAAATGCATAGGACACCTTCAAAGTTCATAAGAGTGACTAGATACAAATAGTTTAAAACAAGCAATATCAAAGCTATGCATCAATCAACAAGTCTTGGGACAATGCACATAGAACTAAGAATGGCCACTATGCTCTCAAAATAGGTGCATAAAGGTAGAAGGTGAAGACTCAACATAAAAGTAAAAGAAAGGCCTTCATAGAAGGAAGTAGGGATTCAAGTCTCATAAAGAGCTTCCAAAAATTATGGTACTTGTTAGCTTTCAGCTCTCATTGCCCCTACCATAAGCATCTTGAAGTGATTAAGGTTAAAGTGAACAAACTATGAAGTATATGCTTGACAAAGTATAAGTTGGAAATCTCATGTCCCTTGAATACGAGGGCCGCTCCTCATGCTACTCAACTTTAGTTACCTATAAGTTCTTGTCATTGTAAGTACATGTGTATGATAGAGAAACGCCAACGGGATACCCCTTGCCCGATGATATGGAAGAATCCCCATATCAAAATGACAAGGCAAGTAGACAACAAGCATCTCAGCAATCTTCTTATTTACCATGGGAATATGGTGCTTTTTTCTCTCTTTCCTCTTTTCTCATATCTCTTTTTTCTCAATATCTGACTCTTTTTTTAATAAGAAGAATGCTTCATAGACAGCTCATTATGGTTACGCTGCAGGTTTCCACCATGACGGCATGGATTAGACCAGCGGCCCAGGCGTTTCTCTAACACACATACATAACTCCATGGACTTACAAGCTCCGCATTCATTTCACACCGACGACATCCATAGACAAAAGAGCACGATATCAACTAGGTACAAAGTACAAGTGCAATGTTGAAAGCGTTCTCCATGACAACATGGTTCTGCTAATCCCAAACATATAAGTGCAAGCATATACAACATAGACGACACAATGGCTCAAGTTTATTAAGGGCGAGAAAAGTAAAGTGTGCCATCAAGTTCGTGAGAGCTTTAATCACTACTTTTCTCATAACAAGTTTAATTTGGAAGGTAGATAAAAACATGAATATACTTGGAATATCATATGCTAATAGGTAGGTATAGTGGACTCTTTGTAATAACTTGGTTTTAGGAGTTGGATGCATGAGTGGAACTCATACTTGGTTACGGAGGCTAGCAAAAGACTGGGAGCGACCGACTAAGAGAGCAATAATGGCCATAATCATACAGAGCGACAAAACATCATTAATCAAAGCATAAAGTGATACTACAAGTTGAAAACTAAAGGATCATAAAGGCTATGGTGACTTGGAATAGTCATAACATGGTGTAAGCATGTGCCAAGTCAACCCAAATAAAGCATCAAAGGAGAATACCACAATACTATGCTTTAATATGCTAAAACAACGCATGATTCTTCAAAGGCACATTAAACAATCTCAATTGTTTATAACAAGTCATGCTACAACAAAGAATATTAAGCATAAAGCCAAATCAATATCAAGCATGGCATGACAAAGCATCGGCCACAGTCAAAAACAAGCTCCTTTTACCACTTAAGCATGAACTTTCCTACTCATTTCCAATCCAAACCAAACTATTTGAAAACCAATGCATGAAAGAGGGGGTCCAACCAATTTATTCAGCAAACTAAGAAAACCAAGCAAACGAAAAACCAAAACAAAAACAAAAAATAAGACGCTCCAAGAACAACACAACTGTGCATGAAACAATAAAAATGAAGTGTTTGGAAGAAACCTGGAATTTTTTATTGATGAAGAAGGGGATGCCTTGGGCATCCCCAAGCTTTGATGCTTGTACTTCTTGGATATTTCTTGGGGTGACATGCGTGGCATCCCCAACCTTGAGCTTTAGTCCATCCTTCATCTCATTACTCATTCCTCCCATACACCTGGAATTTTTCCTTCATACAAAACTTCACAGAATCTTTATTAGCAACATTAGTGCACTCAAGATAATAAGTCTTTGGGTTCAGTTGCAACATGAATAAAACTTCCATTAAAACACAAGCTACTGTGGCACTTCCCTCAAAAAGCTCAATTCCCCAAAAGAACTCAAAAAGGAACCAACAAGAAGCAAATGCAAATAAAGGCAGAAATCTGTCAAAACAGACCAGCAGGTAAAGACGAATTTTTTCGAAGACCTTCTGTTGCTCAAATCGAAAAGTGTTGAACTAACGAAAGTTAGATAAAAAAACTGGGGCAGAAGCACAAAAATTCACGCCTCAAAAGGACGTACATAGATTTTACACGAATTTTGACGGTGAAGCATAGAAATCTGTTTCGGGACAACAACTTTCCTAATCATTACTTCTCTCTCATTAGAGGTTACTCTTAGCACAAAAAGCAAATAAAAAGGATAAAGAGCAGTTATTACTGAAGTAATAACTTTCAAGTCTCATCTAAAACTTTTGGGTTATCTCCCAATAAGTACTTTTCTTTAACGCCTTTAAGTTAGGCATGATAATTTCGATGATGCTCACATAAGAAATATGAATTGAAGTAAAAGAGAGCATCAAGAAGCAAATTAAAAACACATTTAAGTCTAACCCACTTCGTATGCATAGGAATCTTGTATGCAAATAAATTCGCAAAGAACAAAGTGACAGGCATAGGAAGATAAAACAAGAGTAACTTCAAAACTTTCAGCACATAGAGAGGTGTTTCGATACCATGAAAACTTCTACAACCATATTTTCCTCTCTCATAATAATTTTCAGTAGCCTCATGAATAAACTCAACAATATAACTATCACATAAAGCATGCTTTTCATGTTCTACAAAAAATAATTTTTATCAAGCTCAAAAATAGTGGGATTAAAACCCTCAAACCCACTTTTGACAATTCTATAACACGATGACTGGTCATTCAATATAGGACCATCGTCTAGAGCTTTATCATAAACAATTTCTAAGCAAAACTCTTTAGTACCATGCATCTCGAAGTTAGGTACAAATAAAGGATTATCACAGATAACATGAGCATAACATTCATCCTCCTTTGGTAAGCATGGGGGAGAATCAAATAATGTAAGGGATAAAGAGTTACTCTCATTAGAAGGTAGGCATGGGTAGCTAATCTATTCTTCCTCTTTTTGTTCATCACTCTCCTCCTCTTTTTCATCTAATGAGCTTTCAGGTTCATCAATTTCTTCTTCCATAAGATCCTACAAGGCAACAGTCTCTTCCATTTGTGGAAAGCATCTATTAATATATTCAAGAATATAGCCATTTTCTTCCTTGTAATTATCAAAGCAAAATTTAAGTATATCATAAAACTCATATTTATAAGGTGAATCATCAATATTTTCAAGCAAACTAACAAGTTCAAATGCACCCTTCCAAGAATTAAATTCCTCAATTTCTTCCAAATCTAAAAGTCATAATTTCCCTTAACATAAGATGATATGGTAACATCATCATTATAGTCACATTGAAAAGGGAGGTGTTTGTACCTCCTACAGCAACAAGATTTATCAAAGAAATAAGTAATATTATAAGTAGAGCACACGTTTATAGCAATGGTATACAATTTATCAATTTGTTCCCATAAGTGTTTCCCTTTTTGTGACAAGCGGTGTTCCTTAGAATAATATTTTTGTTCTTCCATGAACCCACCTTGCCAATAAGATTCAGTTTCAAAGAAACTAACCATTGATAGAAAGCATGATAAAGCAAGACAATAACAGACCAATGAAAATAACAACTAGAGTAGGAACTATTTTTTTGTATTTTTGATACAGAAACAAGCAAACAAGGCGGAAATAAACTAAGATTGAACAATAGTGATTCCAAGTGAACTTGATAAATAAAGCTATGCTCCCCGGCAACGGCGCCAGAAAATAGTCTTGATGACCCACAAGTATAGGGGGTGTATCGCAGTATTTTCGAGGGAAGTGAAACCCAATTTATTAATTCGACACAAGGGGAGCCAAAGAATATTTATAAGCCTTAACAACTGAGTTGTCAATTTAGCTGCACCTGGAAACAATCTTGCTCACAGTAGTTTATTAGTAGCAACAGTTTTGTAGTAGGAATAGTAAAGTAACAACAGTAGTAAAGTAAAGACAGTAGTAACAATAGCAAAGAAATGAGGGATTCGAAAAGGTAGGCATAGGGATGGATGGACGGGCATTGCATGGACAAGACAATTCACATAGCAATCAGAACATAGGGCAATTGCAGATAAATAAGATAAATCATCCAAGTACTAGATAATCCTAGGCATGTGTTCCATATATAGTCATACATGCTCGTAATGAGAACTTGCACAACATCTTTTGTCCTGCCAGCCCGTTTGCAGCGGGGCCTCAAGGGAACTATTGGCAATTAAGGTGCTCCTTTTAATAGAGCACCGGAGCAAAGCATTAACACTCCTGAACACATGTGATCCTCACATCAAAGCCATTCCCTCCAGTTATCCCGATTTCTGTCACTTCGGGGCCTTTGGTTCCGGACAACAACGTGTGTATTCAACTTGTAGGTAAGACCATAAACAATACTATCATAATGAATCAATAACATGTTCAGATCTGAAATCATGGCACTCGGGCCCTAGTGACAAGCATTAAGCATAACAAGTTGCAACAAAGTCAAAACGCACTAATAGTAGATACTAGGCACCATGCCCTAACAATCTGATGCGATTACATGAACGATCTCATCGAATCCCTACCATCCCCATAACCTACAACAGAGGATTACTCACTCATAGATGGGGAAACATGGATGGTTGATGGAGAAGCGATGGTGATGATGATGGCGATGATCTCCTCCAATTCCCCGTCCCGGCAGGGTGCCAGAACAGAGTTTCTGGTTCCGAATCGTGGAATCTAGTGGTGACGGTGGAGCGGAACTCTTTCTGGAAAAACGTGGAACCCCCCTTGTTTTTTAGGTCAAGAGGCAACTTATAGGCAAAGAGGGAGGCCGAGGGGTGCCTGGGGCGGCCAGACCAGCCACTAGAGCGGCCAGGCCTAGCCCGCACGGCCAAGTGGTGTGGCCAGGCCCCAACCCCTCTCCGTCTCGTATTTTGGCTCCTGGTGTCCCTCGGTGAAAAACTGACTTTGGCTTTTGTCCCGTCCAATTCCGTGAATATTCATTTTCTGACTTTCCTGGAACCAAAAACAGCAGAAAATAGGCAGCTGGCACTGTGGCTCTTGTTAATAGGTTAGTCCAAGAAATCATATGAAAAGTACTCCAAAGTGTGGACAAAACATAAGAAAGTAGATAAAACCAAGCATGGAACATCAAAAATTATGGATACGTTTGCAACCTATCAGGGCCTACGGGACACAAGTGAGCGTGGAAGAACCAAATATTAGCTATTGTCAACCGGTGCCTCTGCATTAATTATATATATTTCGAGCATTTTAATATCAAGTTGTAATTAAAGTCATGATCATCTCCACCGTTAAGCATGTGCCAACCTTCCAACAACGGTGGAACAACAACGACGCGAAGCAACACCTGAGCAAGCAACTATGACTCGCAAGACCAACTGACTATCAATCAACAAGCAATAGGATATGTCCAAGGCAATATAGGCTACAGGGGATATAAATGGTACGAAAACTATAGCAACGCAACATGGATAGCAATATATCAACAGGAGAAAGTAAAGACTATAAATGCAAAATAGGTAGAAAGGGGGAGAATGCTCGCCTAGGAAAACATAGCCGAAGATACATATCCGAAGAACTTGTCGATACTCGCATCCACTCAACGGCCTAGTTCGTGAAGAAGCAAAGCACTAAAAAAACACCGGATGCACTATTTAATACTACGACAGAAGATCCGGCATGATGATGATATGATGCATGGCATGGCAAAGAGGCGGTGCAATTAGACAATATTAAGCGGAACCAAGGTCTCGACAATTAAATAGAAGATTCAAGTTATTTAGATACCCCGCAATTTAAATGTTGGCTTAATAAGGTAAAACATGGCATCGGTTCACTACACAAATTTAAATGGAGCCAATAGTAGACAAGAATAACCCACATATAGTCTCTATATTTAATTTAGGTGAATCATCGAAATACCCCCAAACACCAACAATATGTATGCAAACATGCTCAATTAATATGCAACAAGTATATGTCATATATTATAAAATATAGGGGTCTCGGATAGGGGTCACACATCAGATCGATGATCTTGGTATTCGCCGGGGTTCGGGCTCGGCGAGATCGGTCTTCAGACTCCAGGAACTGGATCGTCAGATCCGAAAAGGAGAGCTCGGGGCCTACGGGGTCTCGACGTCTTCGATGGTCGGTGGCGACCTTGGGTTCCGACGTCATTGGTTCCATGTTGTAGTTCTTGTCGTCCATCTTTTCATCGGTGGAGAACGTGAGCTCAACTCCGTGCGATCTGGTCGAGGTACTCCCATTGGATCTTGTGTTTGGTATTGTTCCTTGAGTTCATCTCTACGCGTCTATGCGGTACTCCACTTGGCACAACCGATCTTGGCATGGGTCCTTGTCTTGAGGCAGGGACAATAGACGATCTTCGAAGGTTGGAAGCGCATCAGAGTTGAGATGAAACACTTCTGGTACACACGAACACACGCGTTGACAGAACAAAACCAAACTGTGGGGCTCCATGTGCACGCGTCTGAACCGGGACGGCTTGAGGAGAACTAGGGCGAGGGGACGTTGAAGCTGTTCTTGATCGGAGCAGCGGCAGATGCTGCCAGGGGTGGAGGAGACCACCACTGCAGGCACTGTGGATGGGGTCGGAGCAGAACGATGAGGCGCGCACAGGGCTTCGGTGGAGGGAGACAGGACTAGCGGCAGGGTAGAGGCCAGATGACGGCCGACGGGGCAGCGGCGAGAGGTTCTCGCAGCATGGTCCAGCGGCGGCGGGCGCTGGCCGAGGAGGGGACCTGCGGCGCTGCGGGAGGAGGCCGAGGCGTGGCAGCGGCCTGGCAGCAGTGGGCCCGGGAGAGAGGAAGGCGGCGGCCGATGGCAGGCTTGGTGATGCGGGCGAGGGAGGCGGCCGGAGAGGGCTCGGTGCACTGGGAATGAGCGGAAGGCGACGCTTCGAGGCCGACGGAGAAGGGCATCGTGGCCAGAGACAAGGGTGACCCGAGGCGGTGCAGCTGGCAAGCTTGGGATGTGACAGAGGGAACCCAGGTCGCGGCGGCGGCGGGCTTGCGCGGTATCGAGGATGGCGAGGAACGAGCGAGGTGGGGGTCAAACATGGGGATCAAGGACGGGGATCGCGATCGTGGTGGGGTCGGGCGACCGCGAGGTGGGAATTGCGATGCGATCGGTCAAGTCCGAGCTAGGTGGGCTGGCTGGTTAGGTGGTGGACCAGGTGTGGCGTGCGGGTGGAGCTGGGATGTGGCGGCGGGTGGGGTGTGGTGTGTGGGAAAACTAGGGTTTGAGTAGGTTAGAGTTTTAGGGTTTTATCTAGGGTTGTAGGCTGCTGCCAGTTGGGCCTTGAGGCCTAGCCGATGGCAGCCTCCTTCGGGAAAAATAGTTTTATTTATATATTTGTTTTGTTTTATTTAAAAGACCTTTTGTAAATTATTTTTAGACAAAACAAAAATATCCAGAAGAGACTAGAGTTTTAATTTGAAATAGAGAAGGGGAGTAATTAGAAAACAAACTAGGCTTTTAGAAAATAGCTTTGGAAAAACATATGCATGATGATGATGCTCAAATGCAATGTGGCATGATGACATGAGCATGCTATCATGATGATGCTCAAAGGTATAAACAACAAGCGATTTTCTAGTAGTGGTTTTATCGGTGTGCTATATGAAGTGCAGACATGTCCATGGTCTTGATCTGGATGAAGAAGCAATGAGGGGGTCCTTGATGTTCTGGTGCCCAATCCGAGGAGGGCGGCCCCATGTTTCCTACTCCTTCGCCTTGATAGCTACCAGTAAACGAGCAAGGTTGGGCCGAGCGTTTGCGACAGGGATGTCTCGTATGAAGTCCTCGAACCCTGGAGTAGGAACAACTATGTTCTTGCACGGGGTGTCCCAGTCCTGCTTGGGTTGATGGGTTCGTAGCATGGAAAACAAAAAAATCTACCGCAAGAACGAATAAGACCCAGATCTAATCTAGATAAAAGTCAAGATCTAATCTATTAGACATGTGCAACGAGATAGATCTGTACTAACCCTTGTAGACCCGAAAGCGTTACGAGATCAGATCTCGTGGTTGATGTAGTCGATCACTTGCCGATCTCAAGATCGAGTAGACAATCCTTCCGGCGCCGCGTTCCGGCAGCGCTTCCGCAGTCGGTCACACGTGCGGAGTCGAAGCAGACCTTCCTCTCCCTGCTCCAGCGAGCAGCGGAGGTAGTAGATCTCTCCACGGAATCCCAGCAGCACGACGGTGTGGTGGTGGTGGTGGAGTAGAGAATTCTGCAGGGCTTCGCCTAAGCCAGAGCAGAGGGAAGGAGGAGGAGAGAGGCGACTAGGGTTTGAGGATTCGTGGGGGGCAAGGGGGTGGCGCCTCCACCCCTCTATTTAAAGGAGGGAGGCGCCATGGGAGGGGGAGTCCTAGTAGGACTCCCCTCCCTCCTTGGCCGGCGGATTGGGAAGGGGGGAGGAGTCCTCCTCCCCCACTACTCCTTGTCTTGCCCTTGATCCTTTCTTGGTTTTCAAGCAAACTCCAAGAAATCTTCTAGAACCTTCCGGAACATTCCGAAACCTTCTAGAATCCCCATATAAATACTCCGGAACATTTCCTAACTTAGAAAATGATCCCCAATATATGAATCTTATTCTTCGGACAATTTCGGATCTCCTCGTGATGTCCTGGATCCAATCCGAGACTCTGAACAATACTCGGTCTCCAACGCACATTCTATATCTACTTAAAAACAACTTCGAACCTTAAGTGTGTCACCCTACGGTTCGTGAATATGCAGACATGATGAAGACACCTCTCCGATCAATAACCATCACGGATCCGAGATGCATAATGGCTCCCACATACTCAACGATGACTTCGTGATCGATAGAACCATTAACATACGAAACCAATTCCCTTTGTCACGCGATATTCCACTTATCCGAGGTTTGATCATCGGTATCTCCATACCTAGTTCTACCTCGTTACTGATAAGTACTCTTTATTCGTTCCATGTTATGTCATCCCTTGTGACCTAGTCACATTCTTGCAAGCTAACTAGATGACATTCCACCGAGAGGGCCCAGAGCATATCTATCTGTCATATGGATGGACAAATCCCAATCTTGGTCCATGCGCTTCAACACATACTTTCAGAATACCCAATGACACCTTTATAACCACCCAGTTACGATGCGGTGTTTGATGTCATCAAAGTACCCATCCGATGATGGTGATTAACATAACCTCATGGTCAAAGGATTAGGTTACTATGCATTTGAAAGCTTATAGCAATACGAACTTAATGACTTGATCTTATGCTACGCTTACTATGGGTGTGTGTCCATCACATCATTCTCCTAATGATATAACCTTGTTATTAATGACATCCAATGTCCATGATCAGGAAACCATGATCATCTATTAATCAACAAGCAAGTTCCACAAGAGGCTTACTAGGGACTCTTTTATGTTTACAAAACACACATGTATTAGTGTTTCCTTATAATACAATTATAGCATGGGATGTAAACGTTCATCATAAACACAAAGATATAATAATAACCACTTTTATTATTGCCTCTTGGGCATATCTCCAACAGTCTCCCACTCGCACTAGAGTCAATAATCTAGATTACATGGTAATATACCTAACACCCATGGCGTTATGGTGTTGGTCATGCTTTGCTCTAGGGAGAGGTTTAGTCAACGGATTTTCCACATTCAGATCAGTGTGTACTTTGCAAATCTTTATGTCACCATCTCGGACATACTCGCGAATAGCATGGAAACGTAGCTTGATGTGCTTCAGCTTGCTATGTGACCTTGGCTCTTGTGCATTAGCTATGGCACCTGTGTTGTCACAGTAGATGGCTATCGGGTCCAACGCACTGGGAACCACGCCAAGTTCAGTAATGAACTCCTTCATCCATATGGCTTCTTGTGCAGCCTCTGAAGCAGCTATATATTCCGATTCAGTTGAAGATTTCGTCACAACGCTTTGCTTGGCACTCCTCCAGCTCACTGCAGCACCATTCAAAATAAATACGTATCCAGACTGTGACTTCGAGTCATCTGGATCGGTGTTCCAACTAGCACCAGTGTAACCGTTTACAACAAGCTGTTCATCACCTCCATAAGAAAGAACCATATCCTTAGTCCTATTTAGGTACTTTAGGATATTCTTGACCGCTGTCCAGTGCTCCATTCCAGGATCACTTTGATATCTGCTAGTCAAACTAACATCATGTGTTATATCCGGTCTTGTACATAGCATGGCATACATGATAGAACCTATGGCCAAGGCATAGGGAATATTATTCATCTTTTCTCTATCTTCTGCCGTAGCCGGACTTTGAGTCTTACTCAAGGTCTTACCTGACAACATGGCCACGAACCCCTTCTTGCTCTCTTCCATTCTAAACTTCTTTAGAACTTTGTCTAAGTATGTACTTTGTGAAAGTGCTATAGGCGTCTTGATCTATCTCTATAAATCTTGATGCCTAGAATATATGCCGCTTCGCCAAGATCCTTCATTGAAAAACTATTATTCAAATAGGTTTTGACGCTATTAAGAAGTTCTATATCATTCCCAATCAACATTATGTCATCTACATATAGTACTAGGAATGCTACAGAGCTCCCACTCACTTTCTTGTAAAATACAAGCTTCTCCATAAGTTTGTATAAATCCAAAGTTTTTGATTACTTTATCAAAATGTTGATTCCAACTCCGGGATGCTTACTTCAGTCCATAAATGGAGCGCTGAAGTTTGCATACCTTGTCAGCATCTTTAGGATCGACAAAACCCTTGGGTTGTGCCATATACAACTCTTCCTCAATGTCACCATTAAGGAACGCCGTTTTGACATCCATCTGCCAAATCTCATAATCGAAATATGCAGCAATTGCTAACAAAATCCTCACAGACTTTAGCTTCGCTACTGGTGAGAAAGTCTCATCGTAGTCAACTCCTTGAATTTGTCGGAACCCTTTCGCGACAAGTCGAGCTTTATAGACAGTAACATTACCATCAGCATCTGTTTTTCTTTTGAAAATCCATTTGTTCTCGACAGCCTTACGGCCATCCGGTAAGTCCACCAAAGTCCACACTTGGTTTTCGTACATGGATCCCATCTTGGATTTCATGGCTTCTAGCCATTTGTCGGAATCTGGGCTCACCATAGCTTCTTCATACGTCGCAGGTCATCGGTTGTCCACCAACATGACGCTCAAGGCGTAGTCATACCAATCAAGTGGTACGAACCTTGTTGACCTGCGAGGTTCAAGCAGAACTTCGTTCAAGTTTCATGATCACCATCATGAGCTTCCTCTCCAATTGGTACAAAGGCACAAAAACATCTTCCGGTGCTGCGCTACTCTCAACTCCGAGAGAAGGTTCAATAACCTCGTCGAGTTCTACTTTCCTTCCAGTCACTTCCTTCGAGAGAAACTCCTTCTCAAGAAAGGATCCATTCTTGGCAACGAAAACTTTGCCTTCGGATCTATGATAGAAGGTATACCCAATTGTTTCTTTAGGGTATCCTATGAAGACGCATTTCTCCGCTTTGGGTTCAAGCTTATCAGGTTGTAACTTCTTTACATACGCTTCGCAACCCCAAACTTTAAGGAACGACAACTTAGGTTTCTTACCAAACCACAATTCGTACGGTGTCGTTTCAACGGATTTAGATGGTGACCTATTTAAAGTGAATGCGGCTGTCTCTAATGCATAGCCCTAAAACGATAGGGGTAAATCTGTAAGAGACATCATAGACCAAACCATATCTAAGAGAGTTCGATTACGACGTTCGGACACACCATTACGCCGTGGTGTTCCCGGCGGTGTCAACTGCGAAAGTATTCCACATTTCTTTAAATGCATGACAAACTCATAACTTAGATATTCACCTCCGCGGTCAGAACGCAGAAACTTAATCTTCTTGTTACGATGATTTTCCACTTCACTTTGAAATTCCTTAAACTTCTCGAAAGTTTCGGACTTATGTTTCATAAAGTAGACATACCCATGTCTACTTAAGTCATCCGTGAAAGTGAGAACATAACGATATCCACCACGCGACGCTACACTCATTGGACCGCACACATCGGTATGTATTATTTCCAATAAGTCTGTAGCTCGCTCCATTATTCCAGAGAATGGAGTCTTAGTCATTTTTCCCATTAGACATGCTTCGCATCTTTCAAGTGATTCAAAATCAAGTGATTCAAGAAGTCCATTAGAATGGAGTTTCTTCATACGCTTCACTCCAATGTGACCAAGACGACAGTGCCACATGTATGTAGAATTATCATTAAATTTTATTCGTTTAGCATCTATGTTGTGAACATGTGTATCACTACTATCGAGATTCAATAAGAATAAACCATTCATCTCAGGTGCATTACCATAAAAGATATTACTCATATAAATCGAACAACCTTTATTCTCAGACTTAAAAGAGTAACCATCTCGCAATAAACAAGATCCAGATATAATGTTCATGCTTAACGCAGGCACCAAATAACAATTATTTAAATTTAAAACTAATCCCGATGGTAGATGTAGAGGGAGTGTGCCGACGGCGATCACATCAACCTTGGAGCCATTTCCAACGCGCATCGTCACCTCGTCTCTCGCTAGTATTTGTTTATTCCGCAACTCCTGTTTTGAGTTACAAATATGAGCAACCGAACCAGTATCAAATACCCAGGCACTACTACGATTACTAGTAAGATACACATCAATAACATGTATATCAAATATACCTTTCTTCTTGATGTTTCCATTCTTCAGATCCGCCAGGTACTTGGGGTAGTTACGCCCAAAGGACCAGACCCTTGCAGTAGAAGCATTCAGTTTTAGGCTTAGGACCAGTCTTGGGCTTCTTAGCAGGTGCGGCAGCTTTCTTGCCGTCCTTCTTAAAGTTGCCCTTTTTCTTAGGCTTGCCCTGTTTCTTGAAATTGGTGGTCTTATTGACCATCAACACTTGGTGCTCCTTCTTGATCTCCACTTCAGCAGTTTTCAGCATGGACGATAGTTCAGGCAACGTCTTGTTCATGCAAAGGTATATTGTAGTTCATCACAAAATTCTTATAACTCGGTGGCAGTGATTGGAGGACACGGTGAATCCCTAACTCATTAGGAATCATTATCCCCAACTCTTGGAGCTTGTTTGCATGCCCAGACATGGTGAGCACGTGCTCGCTAACGAAGCTTCCCTCTTCCATCTTGCAGGTAAAGAACTTCTCGGAGGCCTCATAGCTCTCCACGGCCGCGTGAGTCTCAAAAATGAGCTTGAGCTCCTTAATGATCTCGAATGGGTCGTGGTGCTCAAACGCTCGAGCTCCGTTTCTAAACCGTATGTGATGGCACACGAATCGTGGAGTAATGATTTTTCCGAGTGGCGTAAACATTCTTTACGCCATCGGTGGCATCATCTGCAGTGGGTCACCTAGCGGTGCTTGAGCACATAGGTCATCCGACCAGCCCCGAGGACAATCTTCGCACCACGGAGCCAGTCCGTGAAGTTGCTTCCATTGTTCTTAAGCTTTTCTTTCTCTAGGAACGCATTGAAATTGATGGAGAGGTTCGCCATAATCTACAACAAATTTTCAAGTAGTTTAGACTAAGTTTATGATAAATTGAGTTCAATTTTAATTCTTAAATTAACTAGGTGAACTCCCACTCAAAACAACATCCCTCATATTGTCTTAGTGACTACACGAACCAAGTCCACTACACCAAGTTCGATCTTCACGAGAGAAGATGTAGTTTCATCGGCGAACAATCTTCATGTTCATCATATCACTCATATGATTCATGCTCTACCTTTCAGTATTCCGTGTTCCGAGACCATGTCTGTACATGCTAGGCTTGTCAAGATTAACCTTAGTTTCCGCATGTGCAAATCTGGCTTGCACCCGTTGTATGCACACGTAGAATCTATCACATCCGATCATCACGAGATGCTTCGAGACGACGACTCTTAGCAATGGTGCCAACTAAGGACAAACACTTTATTACTTGAAATTTAGTGAGAGGGATCATCTTATAATGCTACCGTCGCGATCTAAGCAATACAAGATGCATAAAGGATTAACATCACAGGCAATTCATAATTAGTATGATATGATATGGCCCTTTCTTCTTATGCCTTTGATCTCCATCTCCAAAGCACGGACATGATCGCCATCATCATCAGCATTGCGTCAAGGTCAGTGGCGCCTCTTCATGGTTGTCCATCATCACTAGCAACTATTACAACTACTTGGAATAAAGCTATTACAAGATGAATAGACGCACGTGTCTTAATGTAATTAAAGACAACCATTAGTTCTCGCCATTGCCATATTACAACAAGGATCATTGTATACATCAAATATAATCACAATCACATGATGGCCATATCACATCACAAAACCCCTGCAAAAACAAGTTAGACGCCTCTAATTTTCTTTGCATGTTTTACGTGGTTTGGGGATTTCGAATAAGAACGGATCTTACCTACGAAACTAAACCACAACGTTGATACAAGTGCTATCAAGTGCAAAGTGTAGATTGGATCTATACTATGGTGGGAGAGACAGACACCCGCAAAGCCACTTGTGCAAAGCAAGTTACACGTCAAGCGTGGAGCAAGTCTCATGTGCGATGACATGTAAGGTTAGCCCGAGCCGCTTCATCCCACCATACCGCAAGATGCAAAGTACACAAAGCAAAAGACGGCACGAGCACCAACGCCCACAAAACCATTGTGTTCTACTCGTGCAACAGATCTACGCATAGACAAGGCTCTGATACCACTGATGGGTTCGTAGCATGGAAAACAAAAAATTTCTACCGCAAGAACGAACAAGACCCAGATCTAATCTAGATAAAAGCCAAGATCTAATCTATTAGACATGTGCAACGAGATAGATCTGTACTAACCCTTGTAGACCCGAAAGCGTTACGAGATCGGATCTCGTGGTTGATGTAGTCGACCACTTGCTGATCTCAAGGTCGAGTAGACGATCCTTCCGCTCCTCGCAGCTGGCCTTCATGATCGGTCACACATGCGGAGTCAGCAGACCTTCCTCTCCTGTTCCAAGTGAGTAGGAGGTAGTAGATCTCTCCACGGAATCCCAAAGCAGACGGCGTGGTGGTGGTGGTGGAATCGTAGAGCTTCGCCTAAGCCAGAGCAGAGGAAGGAGGAGGAGAGGCTAGGGTTTGAGGATTAAGTGGGGACAAGGGGTGGCGCCTCCACCCCTCTATTTAAAGGAGGGAGGCGCCATGGGAGGGGGAGTCCTAGTAGGACTCCCCTCCCTCCTTGGCCGGCGGATTGGGAAGGGGGGAGGAGTCCTCCTCCCCCACTACTCCTTGTCTTGCCCTTGATCCTTTCTTGGTTTTCAAGCAAACTCCAAGAAATCTTCTAGAACCTTCCGGAACATTCCGAAACCTTCTAGAATCCCCATATAAATACTCCGGAACATTTCCTAACTTAGAAAATGATCCCCAATATATGAATCTTATTCTTCGGATAATTCCGGATCTCCTCGTGATGTCCTGGATCCAATCCGAGACTCCGAACAATATTCGGTCTCCAACGCACATTCTATATCTACTTAAAAACAACTTCGAACCTTAAGTGTGTCACCCTACGGTTCGTGAATATGCAGACATGATGAAGACACCTCTCCGATCAATAACCATCAGCGGGATCTGGAGATCCATAATGGCTCCCACATACTCAACGATGACTTCGTGATCGATAGAACCATTAACATACGAAACCAATTCCCTTTGTCACGCGATATTCCACTTATCCGAGGTTTGATCGCTATTCCATACCTAGTTCTACCTCGTTACTGATAAGTACTCTTTACTTGTTCCATGTTATGTCATCCCTTGTGACCTAGTCACATTCTTGCAAGCTAACTAGATGACATTCCACCGAGAGGGCCTAGAGCATATCTATCTGTCATATGGATGCACAAATCCCAATCTTGTTCCATGCGCTTTAACACATACTTTCAGAATACCCAATGACACCTTTATAACCACCCAGTTACAAAGCGGTGTTTGATGTCATCAAAGTACCCATCCGGTGATGGTGATTAACATAACCTCATGGTCAAAGGATTATGTTACTATGCATTTGAAAGCTTATAGCAATACGAACTTAATGACTTGATCTTATGCTATGCTTACTATGGGTGTGTGTCCATCACATCATTCTCCTAATGATATAACCTTGTTATTAATGACATCCAATGTTCATGATCAGGAAACCATGATCATCTATTAATCAACAAGCAAGTTCCACAAGAGGCTTACTAGGGACTCTTTTATGTTTACAAAACACACATGTATTAGTGTTTCCTTATAATACAATTATAGCATGGGATGTAAACGTTCATCATAAACACAAAGATATAATAATAACCACTTTTATTATTGCCTCTTGGGCATATCTCCAACATGGGTACCTTTCCAATGATAGCTGGTCAGAACAGACGCAACGCAAGCATATGTATGACAAGCAATGACAACCAAAACAAGAAATACAGATTAGTGACAAGAAGTGTTTGCAGTACTTATCAACATGGATCATTGACAAGAAATACAAGTAATGACAAGCACCGATCAACATAGATTAATGACTAGTGATATAAGAAATGACAAGCACTGATAGCAAATAACATGCAAATCAAACATATGAGCAATAAATACAACAATGGCAGCCTAAACGAAAGAGACGACATGGCATGAACTAACCTGCATATCAAGGAAATGACAAAACAAATACAACAACGGTAGCCTAAACAAGAAAGGCAACATGCAGCAACTAACTTGCATGTCAAGGAAATGAGCAACATATACAACAATGGCAACCTAAGCAAGGAAGAAAACATGGTAGTAATTAACTTGCATGTCTAGAAAATGAGCAACATATACAACAATGACAACAGTGGCCACTAAAAACAAACAATCTTCTCACTCAATCGCTAAAATCATATGCTCGCATACCAATAATTTATAAAAGAAGTAGCATCTAAGGTTCGCGAGCTAGAGATGGAATATAAGAAGCTAGCTGATAAACTTTCAACTAAGCTTGATATTTTTAAGTCCACTATTAAAGTTAAAATAGAGATTAATGAGATAGCTGCCCTTTGTGATCTTGGTGCAACCGTTTCAACAATTTCTAATAGTCTATTCGATAAATTAAATCTAGGACCATTAACAACTACTAAAACGAGACTCTATCTTGCTAATTCAACTTATAAATAGATAAAAAAACATAGTTGTTGAAATTAAAGGATGTCATGCTCTTATTGATCTTGTTATAGTGGACATGCCTAAAGATCCCATAGCACCTATAATTCTAGGTAGGCCATTCCTGAGAACCATTAAAAATTTGATTAATCTACATGAAGGGAATGTAATAATAAGACTACTGTCTAGAGATCCTTTTATAGTCCACTTCTCTAGGAACAAGAAGGCCAAGCATAGTGATGATGGTGTGATTAGTATGAAAGCTAATTACTTTGGAGCGAGTGTCCCACCCTCAAAGTCTAAATAATCACCATCTCGGTCAAGCTAATTGACCTTAACTAGAAGAGCTTCATGGGAAACAACCCATGTGAAATAAAGTTTTTATTCTTGTGTTGGTTTTGCTTTTGTTTTGCGTGCGTACATGCGAGCTTATGGGCGTGTTTGGTAGGCCGGATTCTTGTTTCTCTCATAGGACGAGAAGAAGTTGGCCCATTTTCTTTGCTGGCTCGCACCGGATTTCTGCATAGCACGAGTTTTAAAGCAACCCAAAAGTTGGCCCGCTAGGAACGCCGATTTTAGGCTTTTTTGCGGGGACAGGCTCTCACGAACTTTAAAGTAGACAAAATGCAATCAATTTTACGTCGTGGGTACTGGTAGTTGGCTCTGGGCGTGCACGCCCTTTTATTGATTACCATTGCTAATTGCGTGCTTATCCCCTCCTCTACGAGCTCGTGAGGTATCCATGGTTGTTGTCATTGCTGCAGCAAGAGGAGGCCATGGCGGCGCCGAGCGGAAGCATGAGGCATCTTGGCGGCATCGATGACTAGCGAGGTGTCGCCCGAGATGGGATGAACCCACCGCATGCGAGGATGGATCGGTACATCTCGACGAACACCTTCTCGTCGTACTCCTTGGGCGAGCGCGGGCGCGCGAAGGTCTCAGTGCCGGTGCAGTGGCAGAGGGGCGGGCGACACTGTGCAGCGGTCACGTCGAGGCACTCGTACCCGCGGATCTTTGTCATGGCGAGGGGCGGGCGGCTCTGCGCGACGATCGTGTTGAGGCGGCCGTACCAGCGAAGCTCAGCCAATACCAACCCACCGGAGGAGACGTGGGCAAGATCCGCCGCAACAGCTGCTTCGCGACCAACGGCCAGAGTGATGAGGAGGGGTTCACGGCCTCTGCTTGAGCTCGCTGCTGCCCCGACCACGGATTTTGTTTAGTGTTCCATCCATTAGCTAGTATTGTGCCTACTGTGCTGTGACGGAGGACAATCAATCTGAAGCTAGCTCTACTACACGTGAGATTGGTCTAAAATTTGATCAATCTGAAGCAGCGCAGACGACGAAGAGTGCGGGCCATAGGGGCGGAGTCATGATTTGAACATGAGGGGGCGAAGATTTTTTTGTGTGAAGGGATAACAAAGTATATATATCAAGTCTATAAACCGACATCAAGCCAGTAATAAAAATGTTTGGCAGTGTGAAAGAAAACTAAATTTCTATTTCATCAACTTTAGGACGCAACTGTCTTGTAATTCTTTATAATGTTGTTTTCCCTTTTCTCCCTAAGATAATAGGAGTAGTAAATAGATAGGTCCCTAAATAAATCCATCATCACACAGTAAAAAAAATCCACCACCTTATATGCAAATGTAGACAAACTAATTGATTGTAATCACAAGAAGCTTCTAATGCTAGTAGCGGTATGTGCATACCTGCCTTCATATTTGATGTGGTGCTTTATGGGTTTGATGGAGCTAGCAACACGGAGGTAGGATGTCGGCGGCACGGCGACATGCGGAGAAGCCAGCGACAAAGCAGAGCCCTTTGTTTGGATTAGCTAGCTTATTTCCGTGGAAAGCCCAAAAAAGTCGAAACAAAGAGGCCCTTAATGACCTTTTTTGGGCTTGCATGAATACATAGCTAGATGTAAGACTACTAAACCTGGGCCTTTTAAGACTAATTACGTGATTAGCAGATGCAATTCTGCCGTACATTTGTATAGGGGGGCCGATAGTTTGTGTGTGTGTGGGTGGGGTGGGGTGGGGTTGGGAGGGGGGGTGTTCTAACCCCCTTCTCGCCCCGTCTCCGTCCGGGTGACCGCGCATGAAGCTCCATGCGAGCAGTTGCTCCTCCGTGCCGTGCAGCTCCTCGTGGTGGCATGGGCTTCTTCGTCGAGCTTGTCGCCCCTGCCGTGCAACCAACTTTGGTCGTGCTCATCTTGGTCGTGCTGATCTTGTGGGCATCATCGGATTCGACGGTAATGGGCAGCGGCTATGCAGAATATCGTGTCAGATCAGTACTAAGGTTAGGGGTGATTAGAGCTGAGAAATCACCCAGGCATAGGGAACCAAACACGGAAATTGGGCCTCCAAAGACTAAAAGTAGACTATCAAACGGCGAGTCACTTTTTGCCGATTTTTTAAATAATGTCGATACGGACTACTCCTCCGTTTCAAATATAAAATATTTTATCTTTATAAAAAAAGTGTATCTAAATACTTTTAATACTTCCTCCGATCCAAATTAATTGACTCAAGTTTGTCTAAATTTAGATGTATCTAGCACTAAAACATATCTAGATATATCCGAATCTAGATAAATCTAAGTCAATTAATTTGGATCGGAGGGAGTATGTAAGTTTATGTAGATTTAGAGCGAAACTAGCAAATAGGAGGAGATTTTTGCCCAGAATCAGAGCGTGCATTCCCTGCGCGTGGGAAACAAACACGCCCTAGCTAGTTGGCTCGGAATCGCTCGGAAACTCGCGTACCTGTTCGTCGAACACAAACAGAGGCTCGCTGGTAGCGCCGCCGATTGGAGACGGAGTCTGCGACCTGGAGGAACCGGCGGCGGCGGACCAGTAAGCTCCTCCCCTACTCCTCTCTCCCTTCCTCGCCATCCTCTCCTCTCCCTCGCCCTCCTCCGAGGCCCCCTCGTCGGACGGCCGCCGTAACCCTAGTTCGACCGGCGGCGGCAGGCTGCAGGCGACGGACGACCTCTCCCTGTCCATCCCTGGGCCAGCCTCTTCCCTGACCCTCCAGCCTCTTCCCTCACCCTCCTCTTCCCCTTCATTTCTTCCAGAGGAGCACCCGTGTTTGCTGATTTCGGTTCATTTGCTGATTCTGAAAAGGGTCTCTCCTCTCCTACGAGCCTGCTAGCTAGATTGAGGAAGCAGAGTAGAAGAGGACGTGATCCGAGTTGGAAGATTTACAAAAGACCTGCATGTTTCGCTTAGTCACAAAAATATATATTCAGTGCACAGACAATGTCAGATAAAGCTTTTTTTTTCAATAATGCTACTCCTACGGATGATTTTGTTAGGCTAGTCCTAGTGAGAGTATCATAGCTAGTATCATGCATGTCATGTTGGCAAAAATCTGATACGGCGCACCGATTAATGAAGAAAGAGATGGTTAGAGTATCATAGTTAGATATCGTATCATAACACGTAAAACTAGAAAATCCTCATGCAAATAAATCTTGTACACAATTTTGCATTGAGATTCTACAAATCATTAAATGTAGTACTAGTATGATACTACTATATGATACAATGTACTATGAAGGTAGTATCATACACTAGTATCATATGCATGATAGTATGATACTACCACTATGACCAGCCTTACAGACCAGACTTATGGGCTGACGTGGCAACAAGACGACGAAATTCGGAACAACTGCAGCAGAGCCTCCAACCCTGCTAGCCCACGTCGCGTTCGAGTAAAAATATTCCGTACGTGTAGCATTACTGGCTATTTTTACTAGCCAGCGGCTTTTATATTTTGTGTTAAGTTCTTTTTCTATGGTGGTGTCTTTCATTTTGACATGTGAACTCATATCAGTTTTGTACTGAAGAGGTATTTCGCATGTAGATTCATATTTCAGAATGGTGATTTTGTGCAGCCAACTTCAGGTGCTGTTACATGTAGTAGAATAGACTGTTGGCCTGTTGCATTATATTATACCTTTAAATTGTTTGAGCACAAGGGAATTTGGAAGACTTGTAAATCGTTTGGTGTTCTGCTAAAATACATCGTATGTGTGCTCTTATTCTTAGGCTGGAGAGAAGGCAGTGGGATGTGGAGTGATCCACGATTCAGTCTGTTTACTAGGGAACATATGTGGTGCGTACTCCCACTTATGTGTTGTTGTGACTTTATTAGGAATATTTTAATGTTATTATGTGTGACAAATAATATGTAAACATTTAAATATACACTTTCTACTTTTTATACATGTATACAAGTTTATATTGTCCAGACACAACAAAACATCGGATTCCATTTCCATGTTTTGTACATCCAAACAGGAATTGGAAGTAGGTCCCTTTGATTCCAACAGCAAATACCATGCACAGTCAAACAACAAAATTGAAATTGTAGGTCATTCCCTTTCCATCTTGGATTTGGAATCCCTAGTCCAATTCAATTCCGAGCTCAAATTCCTACATCCAAACACAGTGTAAACATAATTGCCCTCCTGTTGTCTGCTGTAGCATCGTAGACACCGACTGAACTTTTGTAGCCAAATAGTTGTTGTCTTTTGTTGGCAGTGAGTAAACTGTACATGTTTGGGATTAGTTTAGGGATGAATATCTTGAAATTGCGAGGTGGACATACGCTGGGTATTCACCTACTGCAAACATTTCCATGTAGCTGTTTCTTTTGCATTCATCTCCTGTTTCTGAATGCTGCAGGTAAGGTTGGTTAAGTGTGGGATTTGCTGCTGGATAAGTGCACATTCTAGTTGGAGATGGCAAATGAGCACGAGAAGGACAAGCAAATTGGTGAAGAAGAAGAGGAAGAAGAGTATGTCTTGCTAGAGTTGGATGATTGTCTTTATTCCAACATACAACCAAATGCCCCTTATATACTCTCTGTAAGTTGATCCTTATCTATATCTGTGCAGTGGCTCTGAATTTTTGTTAGGCTCTTGTTCTATCTCTGTTATTGATATCAAGAAAGAGTTGAGGTTCGATTTTATCAGAAATGTTTAAATGGCAAATAAAATTCAAGTTCATTTGTTTTGTTGAAAACGAAGCAGTAGGCTATGTGTCTATTACCTAAGAGAGCTCTTGCCATTAGTATGTGCTAGTGTGCTACTGCCTAGTAATTACACATGAATGGGCTAGGTATGTCTCTTGTATTTAGATCAAGATCAACTTTCCTTCACATTTCTTATAGGTTGCTATGGTCAATGGCAGCGTCTGCGCCAGATTATTAACTCTGTGGGGTCAGACACATAATTACGGACATATTTACCTGGTTCTTTTTACAGCATGTATTAAGAGGTTTTCCTAAAAAGCTGACCCCACAGCTTGTATGTGGATTCACCACTGGTCAATGGATACCATTATCTGATACAAAATCATGTTCAGTGTGTGCCTATGTCTCTTTAGTGATTTGCTTGTTTGCTTATATCAACTATCTATGTAATTTCTCTTACCACCTCTATGTTAGTCCACTAAGTTCTCTGTAATCATGTATTTTCAGGGTTTGGATACATTGACTCCTACCTTGATAGTAGGTGATGGCTTGAAAATGGTGAGTATTATTGATGTTATGTTCGCTTTTGAAGACGCTTACTTGCCAGCTTCTGGGCACTGTTCTATGGTTGTTTGAAGTTCATCTTATTAAACTTCTGTCTGTGACGTTACATATTGTTGCAATCTATTTTTAAACACACCTCTGAGCTGTGGAATGTCAGTTTATTGGTAGCGTTGTAGATCCTTTCTAAGGGTAAAAGTATACAGCTAACTGATGCATCACCGACTCACTGTTAGAACTTGTAGTTGTTATATTAAAACTATATCTGGATACAGCCTTTAGAACCTTTTTCATTATAGGTGACTCTGGAGTATTTATCGAGAAAAAATTCTTAGCTGTACTTTGTGCCTGTTAAAGTTGTAAGAGCACTGGATTGAAAGAGGGCACATTAGGATTCAATAAATTATCTATGACAGCTTTAGCACTAGAACCACGGTGTTTGCTGATGTTATCTGTACCACTAATGCTCCATCGGTTTTCCTTCCCTTTCTGAAACTATCTGCTGCTTTAATATCGCAGTATATACTCTAGGCTTCCAATTATGAAACTACTTACTGAGTGGCTTGTAGCTGATGCCTTTTTTATTGACAGATTGGAGAGTACGAAGAAACGGTTGGCACATGTTATTTGTTTTCAGAAAATGGTAAGTGTTTGCACTGAAAATATCCCTTTGCTCCATTTTCTTTACATCCAACATTTCTCCCCTTTAAATTTCATGCAGTATATTGATTGGAGACTCTATGACTATGCTGCTGATGTTTCATGAAGATTTCATGTTTCCTTTATATGATATGGCCTTGTTCGCACATACCCCCCCACCCCCACCATGTTTGAACCCCTTTTTTGAGGATATGTTTGAACTCGAAACATGTATGTATGGAACTTGTCAGAAAGGCAGGGCCATTCATTACAAACCATGTTACTCCTTGCACCCAGCCTAATGTGACTTTTGCAGTGCACTCATTTGCTGTTAACTGACTTCCTTTCCTTTCCAGATGCTCCACCAAAACCCGTTCCTGCTGGGGCGGCACCTCGCAAAGAAAATAAGGACAAGCAAGCGAGCAATAGTAAAGAAGCACCAGCACCATCCAAGGAGGTGAAACATCTCGCAAGCGTTCAAAAGATCCTCAAATTCAGGCCAGTCAGCGAGGATCATCAGGAGCACAGAAGATATCTGCCTGAGGACAAATAATTTCGGAACAAAATTCTAGCTGCTTAACCTTTCTTGGATGCCAACACTCTGCACCAAGTAATCGGTTGACCCTTCGAACAGAATGTAAGGATGATACTCCGTAATCTTAATTGTCCACTACTAGTGTCCTCTATCCTGAGTTCTCAACTTGCACTTTTGCAATCCATGATTCATTCTCTCTTTCTGAAATTTCTGTGATGGAGGTCCCTGGGCGGTCTGTAAATTCATGCAACTCTTAGAAGAAAAAAACTGATAAGTATCCAGCAGTTCTGAAGCCATTGGACGCTTCTTTTTTGACCCGAGGAGCCATCCAGCAGGTCAAGTAGAAAGGGTCGTTGCCCTCGAGTACCTTTGCACCGCTAGCGATTAATCTGGAGCTGTGGACCATTCTCACGCGCAACCAAACGGATCTGAACTTGTAAACCATTTTTATACACCAAGCAGACTGGAATCTTGATAGTGATTCCAAGTAGGAGCGGTACCGCCTTTTGCCACTTGCAACATATACTGTATTAGAAAACACACGCCCTGCCGAGAACGCGGAGGAGACTAAAAACTACTAATCGCAGAGGTCGTGTATGCCAAGCCAAAGCAAAAAAGGCAGGAGTTCATTCGTTTGAGCTCCTGCCATAGATCTGAAGGAGTCAGTACTAGGATAGCAGCAGCAGCAGTTCTTCAGAAGCGTAGCGTTTGAGAGGACGGGGATGATGGAGTCGGTGAAGGCGAGGGCGGCGACGGCGGTGGCGAAGAGCAGCGACGAGTACCGGAGGGTGGTGGAGGAGGAGGAGGAGCTGGACGAGGCGGAGTGGGGGCGCCGGACCGAGGCGCGGAGCCGCGGGCGCAGGAGGGCCGAGAGATACGTCTTCACCTGCGCGCTCTTCGCCTCGCTCAACGCCATTCTCCTCGGCTACGGTCAGTTCTTCTTCTCTTCTTCCTAGCTTCGTTTCTGCTCCTAAACGTGCCGTTTGTTGCCGTATGTGCATCGCTGTAGCTAGCAAGAACTGGTCATGATCGATCGGATTAGTGCCGAATAGTCAATGGTGGAACGTCCGTGCCTGCCAGATTCAGGTTGGTGGAATACTCTGACGACGAGAATGGTGAATATGACAGGCGGACAGCTACGGTTTTCATGTAGTAACGGGGAACTTTCTGACACCGGTTGTCGGTTCGTACTGGAGGATCGATTAGTCCAAACCACCATGGCTTTGCTTAAACTTGTAGAAAAGGGACATCTGCATTGTATTAGTGCCATCACTAGAGCTCCATCTGACCTTGCAGCTGGGAATATTCTGGCTAAATCGCACCTATTTCTGAAATTTTAGCCGACAGAGCATATAGTTTTTTCGATGAACACGCAGGTAGTCGGTTCTACTCCGTGTAAACTACACAATCAAAGAACGCGACAAGACTCTGATGTACTGGTCACAGTCCTGTTTGCCGGCAAGGGCGGGTCCAAGTCCACCTCACCTCTCATAATTTTTTCCATGCCAAAACCGAGTACACGACCCAGACAAAATAGCCAAGAAAATCTAAACTTTTCTCCAAATTTACATCTATCCCTGGAGCAACTCACGGGAGAGGATCGTTTTGGAAATATTTTTGGGACCTCGTCCGGACCGGTAGGAAAGAGACAGACAGGCGAACGGCGAAGCGGAACACGTCGGCATCCCCCACCTTCCTCGCGCCCCTCGTTCGCCGTTCATGACCTCCAAATCCGGCGCCATTCCGCGGCGAGAGCAGCGTCGTCACCGCGTCGCTGGCAGTGCGGAGCGAGGTGATGGCGGCCGCCAATGGCGGGGGGAACAAATACGCGGCCCTCGACCCGAGCGACGGGCCGGAGGTGGACACGGCGGGGCCGGGGGGACGCCGGCAGAGGAGGCCCTCGGCGTCCCATAGGAGGATAAATGAGCGTCTGAGGTTCGTGTACGCCTGCGCCATCTTCGCCTCGCTTAACGTCGTCCTCCTCGGCTACGGTGAGTTGAGTTTCTCACCAGTCTGTGCGTCCCCGAGAAATGGAACCGTGGTATCCTTTTGATAGCGAGCGACAACTGCTAGTGTTTTGCTTTGCATCCCTGACGGACAGTCTTGACTTTGTTCTGGAAACACCATATAACACACGGAAGAGAGAATTTGGAAATTGCAGCTTCAACTTAATATGTTTCAGTATTGATGCAGCCTACAGTTATGTAGACAATTTACATGTGTGATTTTGATCCCTGCTTGCTGTGAACGCGGAAATCAGCATATGGAACATGAAAACTTAGTTAGCTTTTATGGCTTCCGTGATATCGAACTTCTAAGAGATTCAGACTCCATTGTTGTCTAACACACTTTTTAACACAAGACTCATGCTGCTATCTGCAGATGTTGGTGTCATGAGTGGCGCGATCATCTACATCCAGAAAGATCTCCACATTAGCGAGTTTCAGGAAGAAATCCTAGTAGGCTGCCTAAGTGTGATCTCACTCTTGGGAAGTCTGTCAGGAGGAAGAACGTCTGATGCGATCGGCAGAAAATGGACAATGGGCCTTGGTGCAATTATCTTCCAGACCGGCGCAGTCATCATGACATTTGCTCCTTCATTCACTGTGCTCATGATAGGGAGACTTCTTGCTGGAGTGGGTATCGGCTTTGGCGCCATGATATCTGCTGTCTACATTGCTGAGATCTCCCCCGCGTCTGCCCGTGGGACTCTCACATCCCTCCCTGAGATCTGCATAAATTTAGGGATCCTCCTTGGCTACGTTTCCAATTATGCCTTTTCAGGCCTTTCTGAGCATATCAGTTGGAGGGTTATGCTTGGTGTCGGTATCCTTCCATCTGTCTTCATTGGTGTCGCGCTTTTTGTGATCCCGGAGTCCCCTAGGTGGTTGATGATGGAGAAGAGAGTTCCAGAAGCGAGGGCAGTGTTGTTGCTGATTAGTGAGTCAGAAGCTGAGGTTGATGAAAGGCTGGCTGAGATTGAGGAAGCTGCAAATATTATGAAGTCGGTCAAGTCTGAGGACAAGGCGGTGTGGAGGGAACTGCTGAACCCTTCTCCTGCTGTTCGTCGGATGCTATATGCTGGATGTGGTATTCAGTTGTTCCAACAGATCACTGGTATCGATGCTACTGTCTATTACAGCCCAACGATTTTCAGGGATGCTGGAATCAAGTCTGACCAGGAGCTTCTTGCAGCGACAGTTGCGGTTGGGTTTGCTAAGACGATTTTCATATTGGTTGCTATTTTCCTCATTGATAAAGTTGGGCGCAAGCCGCTTCTTTATGTCAGCACCATCGGCATGACTGTCTGCTTATTTGTCTTGGGGATTGCACTTACATTGCAAAAGCATGCCATGGGGCTTATTTCTCCGAGTGTTGGGATTGATCTGGCAATCTTTGCAGTTTGTGGGAATGTGGCATTCTTTTCAATCGGGATGGGACCGATTTGTTGGGTCTTGTCGTCAGAGATATTTCCTATAAGACTACGAGCTCAGGCGTCAGCACTTGGTCAAGTAGGTGGTAGAGTGGGCAGTGGTCTGGTTTCCATGTCATTCCTCTCCATGGCCCGTGCTATATCCGTCGGGGGAATGTTCTTCGTCTTTGGAGCAATCTCTACTGTCTCAGTTGCTTTTGTGTACTTCTGTGTGCCCGAAACTAAAGGGAAAACTCTGGAGCAGATTGAAATAATGTTTGAAGGTGGGAACGGATGGAAAGGAGGCGAGGTCGAGCTTGAAGATACACAACACTTAATACAGGGCGACAAGAAGTCTGCCTCTCTAGGTTAGTATAATCAGTAACAAGATACTCCATGCCATTCCATGTGTTCAAATGCTGAAACAGCCTTATGCTGCTTCAGACATCAGATTAAGAAACGATCAAGCTGCCTTTTTAGCTACTGCCGATTTCGAGAGCTCAACAGGACAGGACATAGGTTGTAACATAGATGATTGTTTGTGTTTTTTGTTAGTGTAAAGTTCTTCATACACAACCATATCCCAGATAGTACCTGGGAGAAGGACACAAGTGATGTTGTATCTGGTGGAATCTTCCACCTACAATATAATGGAAAAGTTCACTTCTAGAATTTCATTTTATAAGTTCTTCTCTCCTTCCAAGCTTCGTTTCTGCTCCGAAACGTGCTGCTGGTTCTCGAGTGGCTGCCGTATGTGCATTGCTGTTGTAGCTAGAAGAACTGGTCATGATCTGTCGGAGTAGTGCCGAATAGTCTATGCTGGAACGCCGTGCCTGGCAGATTCAGGTTGGTGAAAGACTCTGACGGCGAGAATGGTGAAGGTGACAGGTGGACAGCTACCGTTTTCATGTACTCCCTCTGTTCGGAAATATAAGATGTTTTAGCTTTGTGAATCGAATGTATCTAGATATCTTTTAGTGTATAGATTCGTAGAGATTCGCAGTGAACCTGTACACTAAAAATGTCTAGATACACTCATTTCACAAAGCTAAAATGTCTTATATTTCCAAATGAAGGGAGTACTAGTAACGGGGAACTTTCTGACACCGATTGTCGGTTCATAATGGAGAATCGATTAGTCCAAACCACCATGGCTTTGCTTAAACTTGTAGAAAAGGGACATCTGCATTGTACTAGTGCTATTACTAGAGCTCCATCTGACCATGCAGCTCGGCAAATTCTGGCCAAATCGCATCCATTTCTGAAATTTTAGCCGACAGAGCATATAGTTTTTTCGATGATCAAACAATCGTGAACACACATATAATCAGTTCTACTCTGATGTACCAGTCACAGTACTGTTTGCCGGCAAGGGCGGGCCCAAGTCCACCTCACCTCTCATAATATTTTCCATGCGAGTTCTGATCAGTATTGCACAAAAACAACGAGTAAATGACGCAGAGAGTCGCACAACTTATTTCGCATGTGCACTTAAGTCACAGAATTTGTAAACTGAACTAACAAGTCATACAACTTGTGAACATGTGCACCCGTGGTCACAAAACCGGTCAACTGGGTGGTTTTTTATCAAAACCGGTCATAGATAGACTAAATTTTTATAAAAAAACCTAAGCTTGTATTTTTATGTTGGCAAGTGTATAGAATGCTCACGGAGAAAACTGGAAGTGGCTTCCAAGCTCACTCGAGCTCTTTTTTTGAAAAAAAAAGTATTTATATGACTCAAAAAATCTGAAAAAAATCACGCACAAATATTTATACATTCCTAAGGTAAAAGCAAAAAAATTCAGACAAAAATACGTTTTATTTTGTGAAATATAAAAAAGACAAATCTCTAATATAAATACGTGATTTTTATACTATATACAGCTGGGAATTTCTTCTTTTTCTATAGCCCAAAAAATAGTCGAGTTTTTCACCGAAATTTGCCACAGTCATTCAGCCCGCACATATGTATTCCCGAAATAAATTTTGGATCTTTTTTAAACAAAAAAGTATGGATTTCGAATTTGTACTTGTATATGTTCCCTCCCTTATTTAATCATAGTTATAATACTTTTAACTCGAGTTGAATATCTTTAAGGTAGACCAAGTCTACAAAGAAATGCTAACATCTAGTCTTACCTATATAAGACAAAAATCTGTATGTAGAAGTATGACAGTTTTAAAAATTTAGTCTGCCTATAACCAGTTGTGGTCAAAAACCACACAGTTGACCGGTTTTGTGACCACGGGTGCACGAGTTCACAAGTTGTGTGACTTGTTAGTTTAGTTTGCAAGTTATGTGACTTAAGTGGCGCGACAAGTTGTGTGACTTCCAGTGTCATTTACTCTAGAAACAACACCTAGGTTGCGGGACAGGCGGCGGCGACTCCATCTTCTCCCGATCTCTACCGGCGCTAGTGTAATGAGAGGCATTACTAGAAACTCATTCTTTTGTTTATTAAACACACATGTATTAATGTTTCCTGTTAACACAATTATAGCATGAGAAATAAACATCTATTATAAACCTAGAATAAGATAATAACCATTTATTATTGCCCTCTCGGACATATTCCTTTCAGTCTCTAACTTGCACTAGAGTCAATAATCTAGTTTTACATAGTCATGAATCTAACACCCATAGCGTTCTAGTGCTGATCATGTTTTGTCTTTGGGAGAGCCTTAGTCAACAGATCTGCAATGTTCAGATCCATGTCTACTTTGCAAATCTCTATATCGCCATTTTGGACATGTTTCCGGATGGAGTGAAAACGGCACTTGATATGCTTGAAATTCTTGTGAGACCTTGGTTCCTTAGCATTAGCTATGGCACCACTGTTGTCATAATAGATGACCATTGGATCCAAAGCACTTGGAACCACACCTAGTTCGAAAATAAACTCCTTCATCCAAATCGCTCACATTACTCAAGGTAGATATACTCCGCCTCCATTGAAGATCTTGCCACCACAGGTTGCTTGGAACTCCTCCAACTCAGCGCTGCTCCATCCATAAGAAATGCATATCCGGATTGTGAATTAGAGTCATCCGGATCGGTGTCGAAGCCAGCATCAACGTAACACTTTGTGACGAGCTCTTCTTCACCGTCATAGATGAGAAACATATCTTTAGTTCTTTTTAAGTACTTAAAGACATTCTTGACCGCCTTCTAGTGTTGCACACCTGGATCAGATTGGTACCTGCTAGTCAAATTAACAACATGTGCCACATCCGGTCTTGTACATAACATAGAATACATAAGAGAGCCTATGGCTGAGGCATAGGGGAAATTGACCATAAATTCTCTATCTTCTGCCGAAGCTAGACTCCGAGTCTTGCTCAAATTCGTACCTTGTAACATAGGTAAGAGCCCTTTCTTCCTATCGTGCATTTTGAACCTTTTCAAAAGCTTGTCAAGGTATGTACTCTGCGATAATCCAATTAAGCGTCTTGACCTATCTCTATAGATCTTGATGACTAAAATATAGGCAGCTTCACCAAAGTCCTTCATTGAAAACTTACTATTGAAGTAATCATTTACGCTATTCAAAAGATCTATATCATTTCCAATTAATAATATGTCATTCACATATAATATCAGAAATGCTATAGAGCTCCCACTCACTTTCTTATAAATACAAGCCTCTCCTATAGTTTGGACAAATCCAAACCCTTTGATCACTTCATCAAAGCAGAGATTCCAAATTTGGGATGCTTGCTTCAGTCCATAAATAGAACGCTGAAGTTTGCATACCTTGTCAGCATCCTTAGGATCGACAAAACCTTTGGGTTGCATCATATACAACTCTTCCTCAGTGTTTCCATTTATAAATGCTATTTTGACATCCATCTACCAGATTTCAGAATCAAAAAATGCAGCAATTGCTGACATAATCCTAACAGACTTTAGCATCACTACGAGTGAGAAAGTATCCTTGTAGTCAACTCCTTGAATTTGTCGGAACCCTTTCGCAACAAGTCTTGCTTTATAGACGGTTACATTACCGTCAACGTCCGTTTTATTTTTGAAAATCTATTTATTCTCAACGGCCTTGCGGTCGTGAGTTAAGTCCACCAAAGTCCAAACTTCGTTTTCGTACATGGATCCCATCTCGGATTGCATGGCTTCAAGCCATTTGTTGGAATCCAGGCTCATCATCGCTTCTTCATATGTCACAGGGTCATCGCTTCCATCTACCACGAAATTTAAGACTCGATCACCGTACAATTCAAGAGAGCTGTATGTATCCTAATTGACCTGTTTGGTTAGGTAGTGGTCTCTTCCGGAGTTTCATGGTGAGTTTCATGATTCTCATCATTTGTTCCCTCTTCACTTGGTGGAGTCACCACTGGAACAGTTTCCGGTGCTACGCTACTCGCCACTTCAGGAAGAGGAGGTTCGGTAACCTCGTCGAGTTCTACCTTCCTACTACTCACACCTTTCGAGAGAAACTCTTTCTCCAGAAAGGATCCATTCTTGGCAATGAAAATCTTGCCTTTGGATCGATGATATAAGGTGTACCCAATTGGTTTTTTGGGTATCCTATGACGACGCATTTTTTCGCTTTGGGTTCGAGCTTATGAGGCTAAAGTTTCTTCACATAAGCATCGCAGCCCCAAACTTTTAGAAATGATAGCTTAGGTTTGTGACCAAACCATAATTCATACGGTGTCGCTTCAGCGGATTTTGATGGTGCCCTATTTAAAGTGAATGCAGCTGTATCTAATGCATGACCTCAAAACGACAGTGGCAAATCGGTAAGGGACCTCAAAACAACGTTTGGAAACACCATTTCGTTGTGGTGTTCCGGCGGGAGTGAGTTGTGAAACAATTCCACATTGTCTCATGTGCATGACAAACTCGTAATTAAGATATTCTCCTCCGTGATTGGATCGAAGAAATTTGATCTTTCTGTTACGATGATTTTCTACTTCACTCTAAAATTCTTTGAACTTTTCAAATGTTTCAGATTTGTGTTTCATTAAGTAAATATACCCATATCTACTTAAATCATCCATGAAGGTTACAAAATAATGATATTGAAAGGATCGTATGGGCACCTAGAGGGGGGGGGGTGAATAGGTGCTACTTCAAATTTTACTCTTTTTCAAATTAGGGTTTGACAAGACAGGTAAATTCTCTAGATTATGCAACTAAGGTGAATTTACCTATATGACAAACAAGCACAAACTAAATAATAACTAGATAAGTAAAGTGCGGTAAGGATAGAAGTAACCAAAGTGGAGCACACGGAGACACAAGGATTTGTTTCCCGTAGTTCCTTCCTTTTGAGGGGAAGTACGTCTACGTTTGGAGAGGGGGTGGTTTCAAACCACCAATGCCACGAGAGGCCTCCCTTGTTCTCCAATGAACCTCACCCCACCGGGTTCGATTCACCTCTTCCACTATACGGCAACCTTCGAGGTGGAAGCCGGCACCTTTACAACGAGTTCGGGGCACACATCCACAACTTAATTGGAGGCTCCCAAATACAAGCAAGCTGTCAAACAATCAAAGACAAGCTTGTAAGAACCAAATCAAAACCTAGGGTTTCCAATGAAACACTAGAGCATGGGGGCCCTCAAGTAAATGAGGGGGACATGAAGATCTCTCTTGGTGAAGATGTAGATCAAGGCCTCCTCCTTTGATTCTCCAAAGATCAAAGACTTTGGATGGTTGGATGAAGAGATCTTGTTGATTTGGTGGCTCAAATGGACATGGTGTTCTTGAGGTGGACGAGCAGCTAGAACAAGGGGATAAGGTCCTCTATTTATAGCCCCTCGCATCTGTGAACCATTTTCTGATCGTTGGAGAAGAAGCAGACCAGAGACTCCGGTCTCCACACCGGATACTCCGGTATACACCGGACACTCCGGACCAGCCTCCGGACCGACCGTCAGAATGACCCAGCCCACTTGGGAGCCAAGTGGACCGGAGACTCTGGTCCCTCTACACCGGAGACTCCGGCCTGGGGCATGGACCAGAGACTCCAGACTAGCCTCCGGACCAACCTCCAGACCACCCTTCTGGCCGTCCCAGGTAGGAAACTAGAAGCCCTCTCCGGAGACTCCTGGGGAAACTCCGGACCATACCGGAGACTCCGGTCATGATAGACCGGAGACTCCGGTCTGGAAATCCCAAGAAGCAAGTAATAGTGCAGGGAATGCTCCGCAAGTTATTGGTCCTTTTCACTTTGTAAAATATCAACCTGTAGGCAATAGCAAACTATAAAATAGTTAACGAACACCAAAAGTGATTTATGATAGTAAATGTCCTTTCAATCTCCCCCTTTTTGGTGTTTGATGACAACTAGTGATTTTTGCATGAAAAAGGTTTGCAGTGACTTATGACAGAGTATGGACATGCTCCCCCTGCCTATGTGCCCAAAGATAAACATGTAAAGCAGGCAAGGTAGGTAGAGTATGGATAAAACACATAGTTCTCACACGAGTTACAATAAAGTTGGAGCACCCACAGAGTCACACACACACAAATAATAACATAAGGCAAATAGAGACGAGAAAGCAAATACGAATCAAGTAGCCCAAACCCATGCAAATCTCGATGACAATGTCTTCTCCCCCTTTGGCATCGAAACACCGAAAAAAGGGAAAAGACCTAAGCTAGCGTCCCAACGGATTAGTAGTCCTCGTCATCCTCCTCCTCGTCCTCCTCATCCATATCCTGATCCTCCTCCTCCTCATCATCATAGTCCTCATCACCATCTGGAGCTACAGGCCCTTTGCCGTGAGGGCGAGAAGAGGATGTATCTTGGTACCCAAATCTAGAAGTGACATCAGAAAAGGTCTTCCAATCCTCCAAGCTGTCCTGTTGGGCATTCCATGCCCCAAACAAAAGAGTGTGATCGGACTCGGTGGATGGCTGGGCACCATGCTCGTTAGTGTACTCAACCTCACCTTCCTCATCATATGCTTCACCCCGAGCCTTGATCTCCTTGAGTAGTTTCTCGATACGACAGTTGCTCTTGTAGGAATCATGCTATTGCTTGTGGATGTCCACATTCATGCAACACAGGGCCCTCTCCCAGAATGAGGCCTTCTTGACCCTCTCATGGACATAGTCACGTGTCATGGGAGGAAGAGGTGCATTGGAAGCATTCTTCCTCCGAGCCCTAGGAGGAGAGGGGGCCCTTTCAGTCTCTGAGATTTCCTCCTCCATATGTGCATGGGAGCGTCTAGAGGGAGCCCTCATTTCCCATTTCTGCTGCAGAGATACGAGAGTGTGTTCGTTGGGAGGTATAGCAAGCGGAGAACCATGTTGCTGAGTGTTGATGAGTCTCATGACCAGGGGTGCATATGGAGGGGCCTTCTTGTATAAGATGGCATGATACATCTCCTCAAATATGTAATCCATCACATCAATAGGATCAGCATCAGCATCGGGGCCAGCCATGTAAGTCTTGTGGGTGTGATACAACAAGTTGACCAAACCACATCTGATGGCATCATCGTTCTGAGCACTAGGGGAAATGGTCTGGCAAAAGATCCTCAACATCAGATTGTAGAGAGGCTTGAGTCCCTTGGACCCTCCCACAACACCCTCACTACCATATAAAGGGGCAAGCTTGTCCTTGTTCACCCCAAGAGCTGCTGAGTGCATGCGAACTCCAACATGAGTAGATACCCCCTGGAATGTCTCGAAGATAGCTTCAGCAAAGTCATAGAAAGTTGCAGAATAGTGGTGGTTGCCAGTCATCCAAGTCATAATCCTGGCTTGGTCAGTTCCAAACACAACTGTGGCGTAGAACTGTTGCACAAGAGTGATGTTGTAGTCTTCACGAAGCTCCATCAAGTTGAACAGCCCCAACTTATCACTAATCCACAGTGCATCAGAGAAGTAGGGGCTCTTCCTCATCTGCTCAACACTCAAGTACTTCTGGGAGCACATAGGAGATCTCTTGAGCACACTGTAAATGTCTTTCATGAAGACAACTTGCTCCTTCCTCCAATAGCAGGGGTCATCACTGGTGCGAGGCAAGTCATAGAAATTAGTCTTCCGTAGCTCACGTTACTCCTGCTTACACATGCGGGCCAAAGACTGAAGATTGTCGTATTTTGCCCTCTTGGCACGATTATCTTCCTCAACCCTGTCCTGCTCTCGCCGCATATAGGCCGCATCACGGGCCTGCTGTCTACGGTTGGAAGGGGGCACAATGTACTGACCCTCAGACTCATCATAGCGAGGATCCCCTCTCTTCATCTTGGCCTTGGTGCGAGGAGGATGACGAGAGCCAGAACCTGTGAAAAGCAGCGAGGGAGATAGCATGGAGGTAAGTATATATGTCCCACGAAAGCAGCACAGAACCCTTGAGACCTAGCAAGACGTGTCAGTACACACACCGGAGTCTCCGTGGTCCACACCGGAGTCTCTGGCCTATGGGCCGGAGTCTCCGGTCAGGCGACTCGGGGGAAGAACAGGGAGGCTCCAATGGTAGTGAATCCAACATATCGGGCATGGTAACAAGAGTATAGTACACAAGTGCACACAGACAAGGGATTCCCATCGCCAAAACTAGTACCAATCCTCAAAAACAAAGTAAGGGAAGAACCCTAGGTGAGAAAAAGGAGGAGAGGTACCAGATCTGTCCACGGGAGGGATTCCACTGGTGGGAATCACCCAATGGTGGAAAGGAGATGATTGGCCGGTGGCACGACGGATCCCGGGGGCTTCTTGACCTCCGGGGAGGAGATTTGGGAGAGGAGGCGACGAGGTAGTGAGAGGAGGACGGGGGTGGATGAATGAAACTGCTGTTTCAGTTCACCCCGTCCTCCCTTTAAGTGGTCAGAAACCGTCCAGACCGGAGACTCCGGCCCACACCGGAGACTCCGGTCCTCCTCGACCAACAAGCTCCAATGTGAGTGTATGGGGACATATATTAGATAGAGTGGGTTTTCAGGACAGAGGGAGGGCTTGGGTTAAGATCTCATACTGTGAAAAGTCAAGAAAACTACAGAAATCTATTCAAATGCGTCAAGTAAATCCGAACTAAGACCCAACTCTTCAAATGAGAAGAGTGTGGTGGCCGAAGCCACCATGTAGGAGTTTGTGGCATGACACCGCGAAGAATTATCCTTGGGTTCATAGCCACTACTCAACAATGACGCTCACATATCACTAAATGATACTAAGAGAATTGAATTTCTTAATGTTGGCATTATGGGGGGAGGGATAGTCCAATGAATTAGGACCGCACTCCCCCTATCTCCATGCCTGCACCTACACCAAATATGGGTCAAAACATAGGTGAGTATGCAAGGCAATCAAGTCAAGCTCCTCGAATCCACGATATTTAGTTCATTCCTCAAATAACAAAACCTTGCTTCATCGAGTGGCTTCGTGAAAATGTTGGCAAGTTGGTCTTTGGTTGACACATATGATAGCTCAATATCACCTCAGGCAACATGATCTCTAATGAAGTGATGACGAATCTCAATATGCTTTGTTCTTGTATGATCCACTGGGTTATATGCAATGTTGATAGCACTTTCATTGTCACATAGAAGAGGCACTTTGTCACAATGGACACCATATTCCTTTAAGGTTTGCCTCATCCATAGCAATTGTGTACACGCACTAGCAGCAGCCACATACTCGGCTTCGGCGGTGGAAAGAGATATACAATTTTGCTTCTTAGAAGACCAACATACCAAGGACCTCCCGAGGAATTGGCAAGCCCCGGAGGTTGATTTTCTATCATCCATGTCACCAGCCCAATCCAAATCCGTGTACCCACAAAGAGACAAAGTTGACCCCCTAGGATACCAAATGCCATAGTTTGGGGTATGAACCAAATATCGAAAGATTCTCTTGACTGCCATCAAATGGCTTTCTTTAGGAGCCGCTTGATATCTTGCACACACTCCTACACTCAACACAATATCGGGTCTAGATGCACAAAGGTAAAGCAAAGAGCCAATCATGGACCGGTATACCTTTTGGTCCACATCTTTATCATTTGGGTTTAGTTCAAGATGAGTCTTTGTTGCCATGGGAGTGGGAGCTCCATTGAGATCTTTCATGTTGAATCTTTTGAGCATATCTTGAGTATACTTGGCTTGGTTGAAGAATGTACCACCTCTCACTTGCTTGATCTCAAAACCAAGAAATACTCTCAATTCTCCCATCATAGACATCCTGAACCTGTCAGTCATCAGTTTAGAGAATTCATCATTAAAAGCTTTGTTAGATGAGCCAAAGATAATATCATCTACATAAATTTGGCATACTGATGGCTCAATGCATGGCACCCAGAAAAATGCTTGATGGGGGTGTTGATGTAGAGCTCGTTGGGAACCCCAAGAGGAAGGTATGATGAGCACAACAGCAAGTTTCCCTCAGTATGAAACCAAGGTTTAATCAAACCAGTAGGAGCAAGGAAACACCCCAAAGGTGTTACTAGCTGAGCTTTGGCAGGGCGCACTACCAGTGCTAGTAGCAACATGGAGACCCGCACAACACAACCACAAAACTTTGTCCCCAACTTGCGATGAGGTTGTCAATCTCACCGTGTTTTGCGGAAAACAAAGGATTAAACGTATCGAATGGAAAGAAGTAAAAGTTTGCAGAAAGTAAACACAAAGAAGTAAACAGTTTATAGATTGTATGTAAAGAAAAGGACCGGGATCCATAGTTCACTAGAGGTGGCTCTCCTTAGATAGATAACATGCTGGGTGAACAAATTACAGTAAGCAATTGACAAACATCGAGAAAGCAATACATGCATATACTAATCATCTTGACTCCTTTGAGACTTGATTGGGCATTACAACATTATACATAGACTGCCATCCAACTGCATCTATGACTAATAATCCACCTTCAGGTTATCATCTGAACCCCCTCTAGTATTAAGTTGCAAGCAACAGATTATTGCTTTACGAACTGCGTGTAAAGTAAACAATACGATTGTTCTATGAACAAAGGATTGTTGTTTTCTCCCTAGTAGCAACAACACATCTAGTACCTTAGAGATTTCTGTCACTTCCCCAGATTACTAGAGGCATGAACCCACTATCGAGCATAAATACTAATTCTTGGAGTTGCTAGCATCTACTTGGCCAAGATAGCTACTAACAAAGGAAAGCATGAAAGATCACAAATAACAAAGACATGATAGAATCAATAATCAATCTGAAATAGCATCTCAATATCCATCAGATCCCCGCAAACACAACATGCAGAATTACAAATAGATTATCTTGATCATGAACGGAGCTCGCAAGATCTAGACATGAAAGCACAAAGGAGGAGAACCAGCCATCTAGCTACTACATGGATCCGTAGTCCAAGGATGAACTACTCACGCATCACACCGGAGGCTTGCATGGTGATGAAGAAGGCCTCCAGGGTGAATTCCCCTCTCTGGCGGTGCGGGAAGAGCTTTAGATCCCTCCCGATCTAGGGATGGAGATGATGCGGCTCTGAGACTCTTTCGTGGATTTTTGATCGGCCCTTAGGGTTTTCGTCCCGAGGGCAATATATAGGCGGAAGGAGAGGCCGAGGGTGCCTAGGCTGGCCACCAACCCTCAGTGCGGGCGGGGATCGCCAGCTGCCAGGTGGTGTGGCCGCCCTCTGGCCCCTCTCCATCTCGTATTCTGGCACTTGATGACTTCCGGAAAAATAGGCACTTTGGCTTTTGTCCCGTCTAATTCGGAGAATATTCATTTTCTGACTTTCCTGGAACCAAAAACAGCAGAAAACAGCAGTACCGCATCGTGGCTCTTGTTAATAGGTTAGTCCAAGAAATCATATGAAAAGTACTCCAAAGTGTGGATAAAACACAAGAAAGTGGATAAAACCAAGCATGGAACATCAAAAATTATAGATACATTTGCAATGTATCAACATCCCCAAGCTTAACTCCCCTTTCGTCCTCGAGTAGGTAAGTGATAAAAAGAAAGAATAATTTTTGAGGTGACATGCACCATCAAAGACTTGATCAAAGTATTTGTAAAACATTCAAAGCTGGGATCATAATACTTCAATCATAACATGAAAGACAATGTTCTAGCAATAAGCAAAGAAACTATGATGCAACATGAAAAGGCACAAACAAAAGATTCATGAATAACAATGCTTTGCAAGATGTTTGTTTGTTTCACATAAAGAAAACATAGCATAAAAGTATTCAGCTTGTCCCTCAATAGAGTAACAAATATAAATGCATAGGACACCTTCAAAGTTCATAAGAGTGACTAGATACAATAGTTTAAAACAAGCAATATCAAAGTATGCATCAATCAACTAGTCTTGGGACAATGCACATAGAACTAAGAATGGCCACTATGCTCTCAAAGTAGGTGCATAAAGATAGAAGGTGGAGACTCAATATAATGGTGGAAGAAAGGCCTTTGTAAAAGGAAGTAGGGATTCAAGTCTCATAAAGAGCTTCCAAAAATTATGGTACTTATAGCTTTCAACTCTCATTGCCCCTATCATAAGCATCTTGAAGTGATTAAGGTTAAAGTGAACAAACTATGGTGTACATGCTTGACGAAGTATAAGTTAGAAATCTCATGTCCCTTGTATACGAGGGCCGCTCCTCATGCTACTCAAGTTTAGTCACCGGTAAGTTCTTGTTATTGTAAGTATATGTGTATCATAGAGAACTGCCAACGGGGTACCCCTTGCCCGATGATACGGAAGAATCCCCATATCAAAATGACAAGGCAAGCAGACAACGAGCATCTCAGCATTCTTCTTATTTACCATGTGAATATGGTGCTTTTTTCTTCTCTTTTCTCTTTTTTCTCAATATAGGACTCTTTTTTTTATAAGAAGAATGCTTCATAGGCAGCTCATTATGGTTACGCTGCATGTTTCCACCATGTCAGCATGGATTAGACCAGCGGCCCAAGCGTTTCTCTAACACATATACATAACTCCATGGACTTACAAGCTCCCCTTTCATTTCACACCGATGACATCCATATACAAAAGAGCATGATATCAACTAGGTACAAGTACCAAGTGCAATGTTGAAAGCGTTCCCCATGAAAGCATGGTTCTGCTAATTCCCAACAAATAAGTGCAAGCATATACAACATAGACGACATAATGGTTCAAGTTTATTAAGGGCAAGTAAAGTAAAGTGTGCCATCAAGTTCGTGAGAGCTTTAATCACTAGTTTTCTCATAACAAGTTTAATTTGGAAGGTAAACAAAAGCATGAATATACTTGGAATAGCATAAGCTAGTAGGTAGGTATGGTGGACTCTTTGGAATAACTTGGTTTAGGGAGTTGGATGCATGAGTGGAACTCATGCTTTGTTGTGGAGGCTAGCAAAAGACTGGGAGCGACAAACTAAGAGAGCAATAATGGCGATAATCATGTAGAGCGACAAAACATCATTGATTAAAGCATAACGTGATACTACAAGTTGAAAACTAAAGGATCATAAAGGCTATGGTGACTTGATATAGTCATCACATGGTGTGAGCATGCGCCAAGTCAACCCAAATAAAGCATCAAAGGAGAATACCATTATACTATGCTTTAATATGCTAAAACAACGCATGATTCATCCAAGGCACATTAAGCAATCTCAATTGTTTATAACAAGTCATGCTACAAAAAAGAATAGTAAGCATAAAGCCAAAACAATATCAAGCATGGCATGACAAAGCATATGCCACAGTCAAAAACAAGCTATTTTTACCACATAAGCATGAACTTTCCTACTCTTTTCCAAACCAAACCAAACTATTTGCAAACCAATGTATGAAAGAGGGGGTCCAACCAATTTATTCAGAAAACTAAGCAAACCAAGCAAATGAAAAACCAAAACAAAAATGAAAAAGAAGACGCTCCAAGAACAACACAACTGTGCATGAAACAATAAAAATGAAGCGTTTGGAAGAAACCTGGAATTTTTATTGATGAAGAAGGGGATGCCTTGGGCATCCCCAAGCTTTGACGCTTGTACTTCTTGGATATTTCTTGGGGTGACATGCGTGGCATCCCCAAGCTTGAGCTTTAGTCCATCCTTCATCTCATTACTCATTCCTTCCATACACCTGAATTTTTTTCCTTCATACAAAACTTCACACAATCTTTATTAGCAACATTAGTGCACTCAAGATAGAAGGTCTTAAGGTTCAGTTCTAACACCAAATAAACCTCCATTACAACACTAGCTACTGTAGCACTTCCCTCAAAAAGCTCAATTCCCCAAAAGAACTCAAAAAGGAGCTAACAAGAAGCAAATGCAGAAAATGGCAGAAATCTGTCAAAACAGACCAGCAGGTAAAGACGATTTTTTCGAAGACCTTCTGTTTCTCAAATCAAAATGTGTTGAACTAACGAAAGCTATATAACAACCTGGGGCAGAAGCACAAAAATGCACGCATCAAAAGGACTTTCAGAGATTTTACACGAATTTTTACGGTGAAGCACAGAAATCTATTTCGGGACAGCAACTTTCCCAATCATTACTTCTCTCTCATTAGAGGTTACTCTTGGCACAAAAAGCAAATAAAAAGGATAAGGAGCGGTTATTACAGAGGTAATAACTTTTAAGACTCATCTAAAACTTTTGGGTTATCTCCCAATAAGTACTTTTCTTTAACGCCTTTAAGTTGGCATAAGAACCAAAGAAAGAATCAAGTGTTCTCAAATGAAGAAGCATTAAGACCAAATTTTGTTTTCATAGGAGAAGCAAAAGAAATCTTTTCTCTTTAGGGAAGTGTTCTATACCTTTCTTGAGTGGGAGTTGATATTTAATGGTGCCTTCTTTTATATCAATAATGGCACCAACAGTTATAATAAAAGGTCTTCCCAAAGTAATAGGACAAGAATCATTGTATTCAACATCCAAAACATAGAAATCAACGGGGACATAGGCATTGTTAACCATAATAAGAACATCATTAAGACTCCCCATGAGTTTCTTTTTAGCATTATCATCAAGTGGGACATTCAAATAACAATCTTCAAGTGGAGGCAAATCAAGCATATCATAAATCCTTCTAGGCATAATAGAAACACTACTATCAAGATCACATAAAGCTTTGAAATCAAAGTCATTCACTTTCATATTAATGATGGGTTCCCAGCCATCTTCTTGTTTTATAGGAATAGAAGCTTTATGTTTCATCTTTTCTTCTTTAATCTTTATGAGAGCATCAGTAATGTGTTTTGTAAAGGCCATGTTCATAGCACTAGCATTAGGACTTTTAGCAAGCTTTTGTAGGAACTTAATAACTTCAGAGATATTGCAACCATCAAGATCAAAATCATACTTATCATCTAAAGTAGTAGAACTATTACTAGCCTCAACACTAGTGGTGGTAATAGTAGAAACACTAATGTTTCTAGCAATTTCATCTTCTCTCTCCCACTTAGCATGTAATTCAGCTAATAGTCTAACATTTTCATCAATTCTTACTTGTATAACATTGGTAGCTGCAAAGGGATTCTCATTAGTTTCAGGTTTAGCAGCCATTTTATTCAAAGTAGATTGAGCTTCAGCCAAAGATGCTATATTTCTTTCAGTATTAGAGAGTTTTTCCTCAATAGTTTTATTGAAAGCAGTTTGTTTACTAATAAACTCTTTAAGCATAACTTCAAGTTCAGAGGGAGCACTCTTATTATTGTTGTAAGAATTTCCATAAGCATTACCATTGTTGGGAGGATATGGCTTATAATTGTTGTTACCAAAATTGTTCCTATAAGCATTATTACCATAAGCATTGTTGCCAAAATTGTTATTTCTTATGAAGTTCACATCAACTTGCTCTTCTTGAGCAACCAAAGAGGCTAAAGGAACATTATTTGGATCAATATGGGCTTTCCCATTAACAAGCATAGACATAATAATATCAATCTTATCACTCAAGGAGGAGGTTTCCTCAACAGAATTTACCTTCTTACCTTGTGGAGCTCTCTCAGTATGCCATTCAGAATAATTAACCATCATATTGTCTAGAAGTTTTGTTGTAGCACCCAAAGTGATGGTCATAAAGGTACCTCCAGCAGCAGAGTCCAATAGGTTCCTCAAAGAATAGTTCAATCCTGCATAAAAAGTTTGGATGATCATCCAAGCAGTCAGTCCATGAGTGGGACAATTCTTTACCAAAGATTTCATTATTTCCCAAGCTTGAGCAACATGCTCATTATCAAGTTGTTTAAACTTCATTATTTCACTTCTCATAGATATAATCTTAGCAGGAGGATAGTATTTTCCAATAAAAGCATCTTTGAACTTAGTCCAAGAATCAATACTATTCCTAGTTAAGGAATGCAACCATTCTTTAGCTTTTCCTCTCAAAGAGAAAGGAAACAATTTCAGCTTAATAATATCACCATCTATATCCCTATGCTTTTGCATCTCACAAAGTTCAACAAAGTTATTTAGATGGGAAGTAGCATCTTCATTACCAATACCAGAAAATTGTTCTCTCATAACAAGATTGAGTAAAGCAGGTTTTATCTCAAAGAAAGTATTTTCAGCCACAGGTGGAGCAATAGGTGTGCTCATAAAATCATTGTTGTTGGTGCTAGTGAAGTCACACAACTTAGTGTTTTCAAGACTAGTCATTTTTTTGGGTTTTCAAATAAGAAAGCAAACTAGTAAAACTAATTTTTTTTTGTGTTTTTGATAAAGAATACAAGCAAACAAAGCAGAAAAGGAAACTAAGCAAAACAAAAATAACAAAGTAAAGAGATTGGTTATGAGGGACTCCCCTTGTGAAGATGTCCTTGACTCCCCGGCAACGGCGCCAGAAAAATGCTTGATGGCTCAATGCACGGTGCCCAGAAAAATGCTTGATGGCGGTGTGGATGTAGACCTCGTTGGGAACCCCGAGAGGAAGGTATGATGAGCACAGCAACAAGTTTCCCTCAGTATGAAACCAAGGTTTAATCGAACCAGTAGGAGCAAGGAAACACCCCAAAGGTGTTACTAGCTGAGCTTTGGCGAGCGCACTAAGGTGCTAGTAGCAACGTGGAGACCTGCACAACACAACCACAGAACTTTGTCCCCAACTTGCGACGAGGTTGTCAATCTCACCGTGTTTTGCGGAAAACAAAGGATTAAACGTATCGAATGGAAAGAAGTAAAAGTTTGTAGAAAGTAAACACAAAGAAGTAAACAATTTATAGATTGTATGTAAAGAAAATGACCGGGATCCATAGTTCACTAGAGGTGGCTCTCCTTAGATAGATAACATGCTGGGTGAACAAATTACAGCGGGGCAATTGACAAACATCGAGAAAGCAATACATGCATATACTAATCATCTTGACTCCTTTGAGACTTGATTGGGCATTACAACATTATACATAGACCGCCATCCAACTGCATCTATGACTAATAATCCACCTTCGTGTTATCATCGAACCCTCCAAAGATTAAGTTGCAAGCAACAGATTATTGCTTTACGAACTGCGTGTAAAGTAAATAATATGATTGTTCTATGAACAAAGGATTGTTGTTTTCTCCCTAGTAGCAACAACACATCTAGTACCTTAGAGATTTCTGTCACTTCCCCTAGATTACCAGAGGCATGAACCCACTATCAAGCATAAATACTAACTCTTGGAGTTGGTAGCATCAATTGGCCAAGATAGCTACTAACAACGGAAAGCATGCAAGATCACAAATAACAAAGACATGATAGAATCAATAATCAATCTGAAATAGCATCTCAATATCCATCGGATCCCATAAACACAACATGCGAATTACAAATAGATGATCTTGATCATGAACAGACTCAAGATCTAGACATGAAAGCACAAAGGAGGAGAACCAGCCATCTAGCTACTACATGGATCCGTAGTCAAGGATGAACTACTCACGCATCACACGGAGGCTTGCATGGTGATGAAGAAGGCCTCGTGGTGAATTCCCTCTCCCAGGTGCCGGAAGAGCTTTAGATCCCTCCCGATCTAGGGATGGAGATGACGGCTCTGCACTCTTTCGTGAATTTTGATCGGGCCCTTAGGGTTTTCGTCGAGGGCAATATATAGGCGGAAGGAGAGGCCGAGGGGTGCTGGTGGCCACACCACTCCCTCCAAAGTGCTAGCTGGCCGCGTGGGTGGTGTGGCCACCTCGGCCCCTCTCCGCCTCAGATCGCACTTGATGACTTCTAAAAATAGGCACTTTGGCTTTTGTCTGTCCAATTCCAACGATATTCATTTTCGACTTTCCGGAACCAAAAACAGCGAAAAGCAGTACGGCACTATGGCTCTTGTTAATAGGTTAGTCCAAGAAATCATATGAAAATTACTCCAAAGTGTGGACAAAACACAAGAAAGTGGATAAAAGCAAGCATGGAACATCAAAAATTATAGATACATTATCACATACATAAAGTTCCACATTGACCCTCTTGCCAAAAAGAGTGGGATCGATTTTCCCAACCTCAAACCCACGATCTAACAACAACTCTCTAAGGTGCTCATACCACGTGCGTGGGGCTTGATCGAGCCCATAGAGTTCCTTATCGAGTTTGTAGACGTGGTTTGGAAAGTTGGGATCCTCAAATCCCGGGGGTTGTTTCACATATACCAACTCATGCAATGGACCATTAAGGAATGCACTTTCTACATCCATTTGTTGTAGTTTAAATTTATGATGTGCCGCATAAGCAAGAATTATATGGATAGACTCAAGGCGAGTGATGGCTCTGTGTATGGCGCCCAGAAAAGTGCTGGTGCGTGGTTGATGTAGAGCTCGTTGGGAACCCCAAGAGGAAGGTATGATGAGCACAGCAGCAAGTTTCCCTCAGTTATGAAACCAAGGTTTAATTGAACCAGTAGGAGCAAGGAAACACCCCAAAGGTGTTACTAGCTGAGCTTTGTATGCATCTACGGTGCTAGTAGCAACATGGAGACCTGCACAACACAACCACAGAACTTTGTGCCCAACTTGCGATGAGGTTGTCAATCTCACCGTGTTTTGCGGAAAACAAAGGATTAAACGTATCGAATGGAAAGAAGTAAAAGTTTGCAGAAAGTAAACACAAAAAGTAAACAGTTTGTAGATTGTATGTAAAGTAAAGGACCGGGATCCATAGTTCACTAGAGGTGGCTCTCCTTAGATAGATAACATGCTGGGTGAACAAATTACAGCGGGGCAATTGACAAACACCGAGAAAGCAATACATGCATATACTAATCATCTTGACTCCTTTGGAACTTGATTGGGCATTACAACATTATACATAGACCGCCATCCAACTACATCTATGACTAATAATGCACCTTCAGGTTATCATCCGAACCCCCTCCAGTATTAAGTTACAAGCAACAAATTATTGCTTTACGAATTGCGTGTAATGTAAACAATACGATTGTTCTATGAACAAAGGATTGTTGTTTTCTCCCTAGTAGCAACAACACATCTAGTACCTTAGAGATTTCTATCACTTCCCAGTTACCGTGAGGCATGAACCCACTATCGAGCATAAATACTAACTCTTGGAGTTGCTAGCATCTACTTGGCCAAGATAGCTACTAAAAACGGAAAGCATGTAAGATCTCAAATAACAAAGACATGATAGAATCAATAATCAATATGAAATAGCATCTCAATATCCATCGGATCCCCGTAAACACAACATGCATAATTACAAATAGATGATCTTGATCATGAATGGAGCTCACAAGATCTAGACATGAAAGCACAAAGGAGGAGAAACCAGCCATCTAGCTACTACATGGATCCGTAGTCCAAGGATGAACTACTCACGCATCACACCGGAGGCTTGCATGGTGATGAAGAAGGCCTCTGTGGTGAATTCCCTCTCCCGTGGGTGCCGGAAGAGCTTCAGATCCTCCCGATCTAGGGATGGAGATGACGGTGGCTGAGACTCTTTCGTGGATTTTGATCGGGTACCTAGGGTTTTCGTCTGAGGGAAATATATAGGCGGAAGGAGGCCGAGGTGCCGAGCGGCCACACCACCTCTGGCGTGGGCCAGCCTGCCAGGTGGTGTGGTGGCTCCCGCCCTTCTCCGCCTCGATTGCACTTGATCCTTCCGGAAAAATAGGCACTTTGGCTTTTGTCCGTCAATTCGAGAATATTCATTTTCGACTTTCCGGAACCAAAACAGCGGAAAAGCAAAGGCAATCGTGGCTCTTGTTAATAGGTTAGTCCAAGAAATCATAAGAAAAGTACTCCAAAGTTGGAACAAAACACAAGAAAGTGGATAAAACCAAGAACATCAAAAATTATAGATACATTTGCAATGTATCAACATCCCCTAGCTTAACTCCTGCTTGTCCTCGAGTAGGTAAGTGATAAAAAGAAAGAATAATTTTCGAGGTGACATGCACCATCAAAGACTTGATCAAAGTATTTGCAAAACATTTAAAGCTGGGATCATAGTACTTCAACATAGCATGAACGACAAAGTTCTAGCAATAAGCAAAGAAACTATGATGCAACATGAAAAGGCACAAACAAAAGATTCATGAATAACAATGCTTTGCAAGACGTTTGTTTGTTTCACATAAATAAAACATGGCATAATAGTATTCAGCTTGTCCCTCAATAGAGTAGCAAATATAAATGCATAGGACACCTTCAAAGTTCATAAGAGTGACTAGATACAATAGTTTCAAACAAGCAATAATAAGTTATGCATCAATCAACTAGTCTTGGGACAATGCACATAGAACTAAGAATGGCCAGTATGCTCTCAAAGTAGGTGCATAAAGATAGAAGGTGGAGACTCAATATAATGGTGGAAGAAAGGACTTTTGTAAAAGGAAGTAGGGATTCAAGTCTCATAAAGAGCTTCCAAAAATTATGGTACTTGTAGTTTTCAGCTCTCATTGCCCCTATCATAAGCATCTTGAAGGTGATTAAGGTTAAAGTGACACAACTAAGAGGATATGCTTGACAAGTTATAAACCGAAATCTCATGCCCCTTACTTACGAAGACCGATCCTCATGCTACTCAACTTCAGTCACGAGTAATCTCTTGTCATTGTAAGTATATGTGTATCATAAAGAACCGCCAACGGGGTACCCCTTGCACATGATACGGGAGCTTTCCCATAATCAAAATGACAAGGCAAGCAGACAATGAGCATCTCAGCGATCTTTTTATTTGCTATTTGCATAGGTTTTTATAGAGGATACTCCATAGAGTGCTCATTATGGTGATGCTGCAAGTTTCCACCATGATTAGGCATGGCTTAGGCTAGCGGCCCAGGCGTTTCTCTAACACACATACAAACTCCATGATCTTACAAGTTCCACTTTTATTTCGCATCACGGATTCGTAAGCAAAAGAACATGATATCAACGGGGTACAAAGTACAAGTGCAATGTTGAAAGCGTTCCCCATGGTACATGGTTCTGCTAATTTCAACTTATAAAGCGCAAGCATATACAACATAGACGACACAATGGTTCAAGTTTATTAAGGGCAAGAAAAGTAAAGTGTGCCATCAAGTTCGTGAGAGCTTTAATCACTAGTTTTCTCATAACAAGTGGAAGGTAAACAAAAGCATGAATATACTTGGAATAGCATAGGCTAGTAGGTAGGTATGGTGGACTCTTTGGAATAACTTGGTTTAGGAAGTTTGGATGCATGAGTGGAACTCATACTTTGTTGTGGAGGCTAGCAAAAGACTGGGAGCGACAAACTAAGAGAGCAATAATGGCCATAATCATGCAGAGCGACAAAACATCATTGATCAAAGCATAAAGTGATACTACAAGTTGAAAACTAAAGGATCATAAAGTCTATGGTGACTTGTGACAGTCATAACATGGTGTGAGCATGTGCCAAGTCAACCCAAATAAAGCATCAAAGGAGAATACCACTATACTATGCTTTAATATGCTAAAACAACGCATGATTCATCCAAGGCACATTAAGAAATCTGAATTGTTTATAACAAGACATGCTACAGCAAATAATACTAAGCATAAAGCCAAAACAATACCAAGCATGGCATGACAAAGCATAGGCCACAGTATAAAACGAGCTCTTTTTACCACGAAAGCATGAACTTTCCTACTCTTTTCCAAACCAAACCAAACTATTTGCAAACCAAAGTATGAAAGAGGGGGTCCAACCAATTTATTCAGAAAACTAAGCAAACCAAAGAAAATGAAAATCAAAACAAAAACGAAAAATAAGACGCTCCAAGAACAACACAACTGTGCATGAAACAATAAAAATGAAGCGTTTGGATGAAACCTGAAATTTTTATTGATGAAGAAGGGGATGCCTTGGGCATCCCCAAGCTTTGACGCTTGTACTTCCTGGATATTTCTTGGGGTGACACGCGTGGCATCACCAAGCTTGAGCTTTAGTCCATCCTTCATCTCATTACTCATTCCTTCCATACACCTGAAAATTTTCCTTCATACAAAACTTCACAGAATCTCATTAGCAACATTAGTGCACTTAAGATAAATAGGTCTCAAGGTTCAGTTATAACACCAAATAAACTCCCATTAGAACACTAGATACTGTAGCACTTCCCTCAAAAATCTCAATTCCCCAAAAGAACTCAAAAAGGAACCCACAAGAAGCAAATGCAGAAAATGGTAGAAATCTGTCAAAACAGACCAGCAGGTAAAGATTATTTTTTTGAAGACCTTCTGTTGCTCAAATCAAAAAGTGTTGAACTAACGAAAGTTAGATAACAATCTGGGTCAGAAGCACAAAAAAGTACAGCTCAATCCGACATACATAGCTCTGTCACGAATTTTTACGGTGAAGCACAAAAATCTGTTTCGGGACAGCAACTTTCCCAATCATTACTTCACTCTCATTAGAGGTTACTCTTGGCACAAAAAGCAAATAAAAAGGCTAAGGAGAGGTTATTACTGAAGTAATAACTTCTAAGACTCAACTAAACCTCTTGGGTTATCTCCCAACAAGTACTTTTCTTTAACGCCTTTAAGTTAGGCATAAGAAGCAAAGAAAGAATCAAGTGTTCTCAAATGAAGAAGCATTAAGACCAAATTTCTTGCCCTTACCTCTCTTATTTTTATTCTTAACCTTTAGGAAAATATGATTGTTTGGTGGAGAAGAAAGGTGCATGGTCCCCTTTCCCACATCTATTATTGCTCCAAGGAGTTCTAATAGGGACCTTCCAAGTGTAATTTGTCCTTTTCCTGCACATTCAATAACAAGATAATCAGTAGAAATCATTTTCCCAAGGATCTTTGTAAACACTCCTTCAGCTATTCCAATATGTAATATGGTAGCATTATTAGCAAGAGATATTTCTTTTCCTCCTTCAGTAAGTCCCCAAAGATTCAAAGATTCATAAATATCTTTGGGCATAAGACAAAATTCAGACATGATATCGCAGCGGGCTTGAAAAGTTTCAGTGTTTATCTCAATCTTTACTGTAGGGAGCCACTTTGATGGTTCAGAATTTATTGGAACATAATTGTGATGCTCCCTAAGCGTATTATAGCAATCTTTTAAGCTAGTAGTACTAGTCTCAAGAGTGTTCAACCTAGCAAATATTTTTGCGAGAGAAATATCAGTTTGGCTAGGTATGTTGTAAGTGAGGATCAATTTCTTTATAGCATTAATAACATCACCCTCATTACATTTGAGGAAATCTCCTCCCACAATAGCATCTAAAGCATATCTATAGCAAAGAGCAATCCCAAGGTAAAAACTGCTAAGAAACAAGCTTTGAGTCATTTTAGGCTCAGTTTTTTCATGTAGATCAGAGATTCTAGACCAAGCTTCCTTAAAACTTTCCTCAATTCCTTGTTTAAAAGTGAAAATCATTTCCTCGAGTGACATAGTGATTGGAGCAAGGCTAGACATAGTGGCAACTCAAGATAGGAACTAAATTTTTTGTGTTTTTGAAATAAGAAAGCAAACTAGTAAAACTAATTTTTTTTTGAATAACAAAACAAGCAAACAAGGCAAAAAGGAACTAAGCAAAACAAAACCAACAAAGTAAAGATATTGGTTATGAGGGAGTCCCCTTGTGAAGATGTCCTTGACTCCCCGGCAACGGCGCCAGAAAAATGCTTGATGACTCTGTGTATGGCGCCCAGAAAAGTGTTGGTGCGTGGTTGATGTAGAGCTCGTTGGGAACCCCAAGAGGAATGTATGATGAGCACAGCAGCAAGTTTTGCTCAGTTATGAAACCAAGGTTTAATTGAACTAGTAGGAGCAAGGAAACACCCCAAAGGTGTTACTAGCTGAGCTTTGGCAGGGCGTACTACCGGTGCTTGTAGCAACGTCGAGACCTGCACAACACAACCACAGAACTTTGTCCCCAACTTGTGATGAGGTTGTCAATCTCACCGTGTTTTGTGGAAAACAAAGGATTAAACGTATCGAATGGAAAGAAGTAAAAGTTTGCAGAAAGTAAACACAAAAAGTAAACAGTTTGTAGATTGTATGTAAAGTAAAGGACCGGGATCCATAGTTCACTAGAGGTGGCTCTCCTTAGATAGATAACATGCTGGGTTAACAAATTACAGCGGGGCAATTGACAAACACCGAGAAAGCAATACATGCATATACTAATCATCTTGACTCCTTTGAGACTTGATTGGGCATTACAACATAATACATAGACCGCCATCCAACTGCATCTATGACTATTAATCCACCTTCAGGTTATCATCCGAACCCCCTCCAGTATTAAGTTGCAAGCAACAGATTATTGATTTACGAACTACGTGTAAAGTAAACAATACGATTGTTCTATGAATAAAGGATTGTTGTTTTATCCTTAGTAGCAACAGCACATCTAGTACCTTAGTGATTACTGTCACTTCCCCAGATTACCAGAGGCATGAACCCACTATCGAGCATAAATACTAAATCTTGGAGTTGCTAGCATCTACTTGGCCAAGATAGCTACTAACAACGAAAAGCATGCAAGATCACAAATAACAAAGACATGATAGAATCAATAATCAATCTGAAATAGCATCTCAATATCCATCGGATCCCCGCAAACACAACATGTATGAATTACAAAAATATGATCTTGATCATGAATGGAGCTCACAAGATCTAAACATGAAAGCACAAAGGAGGAGAAACTAGCCATCTAGCTACTACATGGATCCGTAGTCCAAGGATGAACTACTCACGCATCACACCGGAGGCTTGCATGGTGATGAAGAAGGCCTCCAGGGTGAATTCCCCTCTCCGGCAGGGTGCCGAGAAGAGCTTCAGATCCCTCCCGATCTAGGGATGGAGATGACAGCGGCTACAGACTCTTTCGTGGATTTTTGATCGGGTACCTAGGGTTTTCATCCCGAGGGCAATATATAGGCGGAAGGAGAGGCCGAGGGGGTGCCGGGAGCGGCCACACCTCCCCTTGGCGTGGGCCAGGCCTGGCTGCGCGGCCAGGTGGTTTGCTGGCTCCCTGGCCCTTCTCCGTCTCGTATTCTGGCACTTGATCCCTTTCGAAAAAATAGGCACTTTGGCTTTTGTCCCGTCCAATTTCGAGAATATTCATTTTCTAACTTTCCTGGAACCAAAAATAGCAGAAAACAGGCAGCTGGCACTGTGGCTCTTGTTAATAGGTTAGTCCAAGAAATCATAAGAAAAGTACTCCAAAGTTGGAACAAAACACAAGAAAGTGGATAAAACCAAGCATGGAACATCAAAAATTATAGATACATTTGCAATGTATCAGCGAGCCACGGGTGCATAAGTCTCTCCATAATCAATGCCTTCAATTTGAGAGAACCCTTGTGCAACCAATATTTCCTTGGTCCTTATCACAATTCCATGCTCATCTTGCTTGTTCTTGAAAATCCACTTGGTGCCTATAACATTACGACAATCCTTTGGCTTTTCCACTAACTTCCATACTTTGTTTCTCTCAAAGTTGTTGAGCTCTTTGTGCATTGCATCCAACCAATCCAAATCTTCAAGAGCTTCCCATACTTTCTTTGGTTCTACCATGGAAATGTGTGCTTGGTGCTCACCAAAGTTCTTCAGTTGAGCTCGAGTAGATATCCCTCTTCTTAGATCTCCAACCACATTCTCAAGAGTGTGGTCTCTTAATTCCAATATTCTATCCATTCTAGCTTGGCGACGAGTTTCGATCTCCTTGTTGTTTCTTGGTGGGATCTGATGGGTTCGTTGCATGGAAAACAAAAAATTTCTACCGCAAGAACGAACAAAACCCAGATCTAATCTAGATAAAAGCCAATATCTAATCTATTAGACATGAGCAACGAGATAGATCTGTACTAACCCTCGTAGAACCGAAAGCGTTACGAGATTAGATCTCGAGGTTGATATAGTCGATCACTTGCCGATCTCAAGATCGTGTGGACGATCCTTTCGACGCCGCGTTCCAGCAGCGCTTCCGCAGTCGGTCACACGTACGGAGTCGAAGCAGACCTTCCTCTCCCTGTTCCAGCGAGCAACGGAGGTAGTAGATCTTATCCACGGAATCCCAGCAGCACGACGGCGTGGTGGTGGTGGTGGAGTATAGAATTCTGCAGGGCTTCGCCTATGCCTGTGCAGAAGAAAGGTGGAGGAGAGAGGCGGCAGAGATTGGGTGTTATAGAAGAGGGACCAAGAGGGGGCGCCCCCTCCATTCTATTTAAGGGAGGGAGGCGCGCCTGGGGAGGGGGAGTCCTAGTAGGACTCCCCTCCTTGGGCCAGCGGTGGGAAGGGGGGAGGAGTCCTCCTCCCCCACGAATCCGTGTCTTGCCCCACTTGGACTCCTTGATCCCTTCCTTGGTTTTCAAGTAAACTCCAAGAAATCCTCTAGAACCTTCCAGAACATTCCGAAACCTTCTAGAATCTCCATACAAACACTCCGGAACATTTCCTAACTTAGAAAATGATCCCCAATATATGAATCTTATTCTCCGGACCATTCCGGATCTCCTCGATGTCCGGATCCAATCGAGACTCAACAACATTCGGTCTCCAACGCATATTCCATATCTACTTAAAACAACTTCGAACCTTAAGTGTGTCACCCTATGGTTCGTGAATATGCAGACATGATGAAGACACCTCTCCGATCAATAACCATCAGCGGGATCTGGAGATCCATAATGGCTCCCACATACTCAACGATGACTTTGTGATCGATAAAACCAATAACATACGAAACCAATTCCCTTTGTCACGCGATATTCTACTTATCCGAGATTTGATCGTCGGTATCTCCATACCTAGTTCTACCTCACATCGATAAGTACTCTTGACTCGTTCCATGTTATGTCATCCCTTGTGACCTAGTCACATGCTTGCAAGCTAACTAGATGACATTCCACCGAGAGGGCCCAGAGCATATCTATCCGTCATATGGATGGACAAATCCCAATCTTGGTCCATGCGCTTCAACACATACTTTCAGAATACCCAATGACACCTTTATAACCACCCAGTTACGAAGCGGTGTTTGATGTCATCAAAGTACCCATCCGGTGATGGTGATTATCATAACCTCATGGTCGAAGGATTAGGTTACTATGCATTTGAAAGCTTACGTTATCTGAACTTTAATGACTTGATCTTATGCTTACTATGGGTGTGTGTCCATCACATCATTCTCCTAATGATATAACCTTGTTATTAATGACATCCAATGTCCATGATCAGGAAACCATGATCATCATTTAATCAACAAGCTAGTTCAACAAGAGGCTTACTAGGGACTCTTTTATGTTTACAAAACACACAAGTATTAATGTTTCCGGTTAATACAATTATAGCATGGGATGTAAACATTTATCATAAAAATAAAGATATAATAATAACCACTTTATTATTGCCTCTTGGGCATATCTCCAACAGTCTCCCACTTGCACTAGAGTCAATAATCTAGTTAAAAATTTGTGCATTCAACACCTATGGCTTTCTGGTGTTGTATAGACACTATTGCTAGTGGTAAACATAATCTTCGGATCTGACACTTCCAGATCCGTGTGTATTTGCATGTCCTTGCGTCTCTATGCATTACTCATTCTCCAATGAGATGGCATTGTATAAACTTGGTCCTTTGGTGAGACCTTTAGTTCCTTGGGATTAAATCATGTTGATACAATTGTCATACAATGTATATTCATAGTATTATCCCGCTATGAACCACACCTAGTTTGATAACAAACTACTTGACGCAAATGCCCTCATTTGCTTCTACAATAACAGTCATATACTTAGCCTTTTGTTGTAGTATCTGTCATAATGTTTTAACTTTGGTACTCAACCAAATCCGTTATGGAACTTCCTTTCCATTACATTGTGCCACCCATAGTTTAAATTGAGATAAACTTAATTTGTGACAAAACTAGTATCAATGCAACAATTTACAATGAACTATTTGTCATCACTATATAAATAATATATTCTTAGTTCTTCCAAAGATCATAGGAATATCCCTACTATTGTCCAATGATCATCTTATGAGTCATTCTGGTATATGCTCATAACATTTAGAGCATAGGACATATCTGGATGTGTACATCTCAAAGAATGATTGATCAAAATATTCTTGTGATTTCACCAAGTGTCAAAACACTTGAATCTCGTGTCAACACACTTGAATCTTGATTCAGTCCTTTCCGCAAGGCCAAGAACCTTTCTTGTTGTTTCCATATTGAACTCATTCAACATCTTATCTATGTACATTTGGCAAAAACATATTAGCGCCTCAATCTATCCATATAGACATTGATGCCTAATTCTTGGGTTATGCCTAAGTCTTTCATTGAAATGAAATTCTTAACCTGTGTCAATAAAAGATACATCATTTTTAATCAACGATATGTCTTTCAAATAATGTATTAGAAATATGTCTTAGCGCTCCCACTTAATTTCTTGCAAAAATGCAAGCATCTTCATCATCTCTGATGAAATTAAACCTTTTAACGGTTTCATCACGGTGAAGATTCCAACTCCGCGATGCTCACTTCAACCATTGAAGTTTTGCATACTCTTTTAGCATCCTTTGAATTAACAAAACCCTTTGGATCATGTCATGGACACATCCTAGGTAACCATTCTATTAGAAGAACTTGTTTTGTTTGTTCAACTACCATATACCAAAATATATGTAGTGGTTGCTACATTAATCCGTCCAGACTAAATATCGCTATGAAAGATCAAATCTTATCATAGTCAATTCCTTGAACATTGTCGTAAACTCTTTCCGACATGTCGACTATTTCATAGATGTGAAACATCCATGTCTATTTCTTTATAGATCCATATCTGTCGTAAGGTCTTGCACCTTTCTAGAGGGTCTTTCAAATTCAAAGCTTGATTTCTCGTGTATGGAATTATCACGGATTTTATGGCTTCAAGCCACTTATCGAAGTCAGGGCCCATCATTGCTTCTTTGCATGTAGTCGGTTCATCATTGTCAAACAACAATGATTTAACTCTCAAATCTTGGCATTTGATTACTTACCCGACCTACTTGGTTCAATAGGAACTTAGATGCCCGTGACCACATCCTTTGAGGCACGTGAGCCATGAGCATTGTTGCTGCCTTCGGGACACTTACCGACGCTGCGCAACTCAGCACATATTAGCCAAGGTTCAACAACCTTGTCAAAGTTCTATTGTCCTCCCACTTAACTTTTCACCAAAAATTCCTTCTCAAGAAACTCGACATTCTAAGTGACAAACACTTTTGTCTTCGGTGTTATGGAGGAATACCCAATGTTTATTCAAAATAACCTACAAAGACATGCTCATCCGACTTTGGTTGTAAACATTTTACTTATGCCTAGCATACCAAAAATTTAAGAAAGGACAACCTGGGTTTATCCCAAACCATGACTTATATGGTGTCATTTCAACGGATCACGATGGAGCTCTTTTCAGTGTAAAAGCGGTAGTCACTAAAGCTTTAATCTTTTAAAATATAATGGCAGTTTTTATAAATGACACCTTTGATCTTACCATGTCAAACAAGGTTACATTACATATCTCGAACACTCCATACTCCTATGGTGTTTTGGGAAATGCAAATCCATGGAACGATTCCTCAAATCTTAGGTGTTTTTCTAAACTTGTAACTCAAACATCTTTCTTTATGATCCAATCATAAATTTTTTATTTTCTTGTTAGTATGATTTTCCACTTCATATTGGAAGTGTTTGAACATTTTTAAATGTTTCATACTTCTTCCTTATTGAGTAAGTATATACATTTGCTCACTCAAATCTTCGGAGAAAGCATATGAAGTTGAAATCCATCGCCCACGACGACACATAATGGACTATATACATCAATATGTACAAATTCCAATCAGTTAGTCGCCCGTTCCTCTTTTGGCCTACTAACGGAGTTTTAATTATCTTTAGGAAAGTATCACAAGCGTCATTTGATCAAAATCAAAGACTCCAAAAATCCATAAACATGGAGTTTCTTCATGTATCCCTTTCAATATAATTTAAACGGCGATGTCACTTCGCAAGTGATCTTTCAATCATTTGTCTTGCGACATTTTAGCATTAGTTTTATGGTCGTTATTTCTCCAACCAGACTTGTATATCATCTATCTATTATGGAATGCGGTAATTATTTGAACAACCTTTTGTCGTCATAATACCTGATCAAAATAACAATTATTGAAACAAATCTTGAAGGCAAGCTTTGATGTCAATGAGCAACACAACAACCCTTTGTTTGTTTTCGATGAACATCATCACATATTCTCTTACTAGTTACTTAGGCCATTGCAGTTCATGAATTGTGTTGTCCTGTATGACACTTCATACCAACCAATTCGGTATCCAATACCGCAGAACCACATTGTTTAACAACCAAGGAATACAACCATAACATGTATCTTCTATATACCTAAGTTGGATATCTCCAATCTTTTCTTTTCTGCCAAATATTTTATAGATTCTCTTTCAACAATTCCTTAAAAGAATCTATCAACATCAATAGTGGTGTCATTCACATGACACATAGTACAAAGTGTGTATAGTCAAATACTAATACCTTTGGACTTGCACTTTGAAGTGGATCACCTTCATCAAATGTTTGGCATTCTTTCAAAATTCCATTCTTTAGTAATCTTTTAGTGTAGTAAACATTTTACTTACATCTTCTATTCATCCTTATCATGACAACTTTCATGATCAAGCTGCTATAGCGTATAAAGGTGAATTGCGAGTATAATGTTTCTTTTCCAAAACCTTTTTGGAGGATTAGGACGACTAGCGTCTCCAACCTTCACAAATTCTCATCAAATATGAGGACATATACTTTATCATGTTGTAACCAACATATTGTTTAGATATCGCAATACCTTTCACATATGATGGTTTCTGAAACATTGCTTTCAGCTCTTAGATAAACTTGATATTAAAAACAATCTTTTGAATATCAAGAATCATGGAGGCAAACATGATACATTAGATACTAACACTGGAATTGTTACTCTTGATTTAATACTGTTTATTAAACTTCACATAGTAAATGGAGTTTGCTGAAAGTTTGCAATATGACTTTTAAACTTTAGATTGACACTCAAAACAATACGATACCAGTTCGTAAAGCAAATATCCAGAATTTCTATAGTTTCACTATCTCAACTATAACTAAGTGTAAGGTGATGAACGGATGCCAATGACTACAACAAACTATGCAAATTCACTTTGATTGTGTTTATGATAAATTGAGTTTGACTAATCCAAATTACAAATGAACTCTCACTCAAAACAACATCCCTCGAGTTGTTTTAGTGATTACACGAACCAAATCCACTACACCAAGTCCGATCATCACGTGAGATGATGTAGCTTTAAAGGCGAATAATCAACATGTTCATCATATCATCCATATGACTCATGCTTTACCTTTCAGTATTCCGTGTTCCGAGACCATGTCTGTACATGCTAGGCTCATCAAGGTTAACCTTAGTATCCGGATGTGCAAATATGGCTTGCACCCGTCATATGCACACGTAGAATCTATCACACCCGATCATCACGAGATGCTTCGAAACGACGAGTCTTAGCAATGGTGCCTACTAAGGACGAACACTTAATTACTTGATATTTAGTGAGAGGGATCATCTTATAATGCTACCGTCGCGATCTAAGCAATACAAGATGCATAAAGGATTAACATCACAGACAATTCATAATTAGTATGATATGATATGGCCCTTTCTTCTTTTGCCTTCGATCTCCATCTCCAAAGCACGGACATGATCTCCATCATCACCAGCATTGCGTCAAGGTCCGTGGCGCCGCTTCATGGTTGTCCATCATCACTAGCAACTATTACAACTACTTGGAACAAAGCTATTACAAGATGAATAGACGCGTAGGTCTTAACAGAATTAAAGACAACCATTAGGCTCCTGCCGGTTGCCATATTACAACAAGGATCATTGCATACATCAAATACAATCACAATCACATGATGGCCATATCACATCACAAAACCCCTGCGAAAACAAGTTAGACGCCTCTAATTTTCTTTGCAAGTTTTACGTGGCTTGGGGCTTTCGACTAAGAACGGATCTTACCTACGAAACTGAACCACAACGTTGATACAAGTGCTATCAAGTGCAAAGTGTAGATTTGATCTATACTATGATAGGAGAGACAGACACCCGCAAAGCCACTTGTGCAAAGCAAGTTGCACGTCAAGCATGGAGCAAGTCTCATGTGCGATGACATGTAATGTTAGCCCGAGCCGCTTCATCCAACCATACCGCAAGATGCAAAGTACACCAAGCAAAAGACGGCACGAGCACCAACGCCCACAAAACCATTGTGTTCTACTCGTGCAACAGATCTACGCATAGATAAGGCTCTGATACCACTGATGGGTTCGTAGCATGGAAAACAAAAAAATTCTACCGCAAGAACGAACAAAACCTAGATCTAATCTAGATAAAAGCCAAGATCTAATCTATTAGACATGAGAAACGAGATAGATCTGTACTAACCCTCGTAGAACCGAAAGCGTTACGAGATTAGATCTCGGGGTTGATATAGTCGATCACTTTCCGATCTCAAGATCGTGTGGACGATCCTTCGGCTAACGTTCAAAGCGCTTCATGATCGGTCACACGTCGAGTCGGCGGACCTTCCTCTCCTGTTCCAGGTGACGGTGAGGTAGTAGATCTTCTCCACGGAATCCAGCAGCAAGACGGCGTGGTGGTGGTGGTGGAGTATAGAATTCTGCAGGCTTCGCCTATGCCTGCAGAAGAAAGGTGGAGGAGAGGCGGCAGATTGGGTGTTATAGAAGAAGGACAAGAGGCGCCCCTCCTTCTATTTAAGGAGGAAGCGGCGCTTTGGGAGGGAGTCCTAGTAGGACTCCCCTCCTTGGGCCGGCGGTGGGAAGGGGGGAGGAGTCCTCCTCCCCCACGAATCCGTGTCTTGCCCCACTTGGACTCCTTGATCCCTTCGTTGGTTTTCAAGTAAACTCCAAGAAATCCTCTAGAACCTTCCAGAACATTCTGAAACCTTCTAGAATCTCCATACAAACACTCCGGAACATTTCCTAACTTAGAAAATGATCCCCAATATATGAATCTTATTCTTCGGACCATTCCGGATCTCCTCGTGATGTCCCGGATCCAATCCGAGACTCCGAACAACATTCGGTCTCCAACGCATATTCCATATCTACTTAAAACAACTTCGAACCTTAAGTGTGTCACCCTACGGTTCGTGAATATGCAGACATGATGAAGACACCTCTCCGATCAATAACCATCAGTGGGATCTGGAGATCCATAATGGCTCCCACATACTCAACGATGACTTTGTGATCGATAGAACCAATAACATACGAAACCAATTCCCTTTGTCACGCGATATTCTACTTATCCGAGGTTTGATTGTCGGTATCTCCATACCTAGTTCTACCTTGTTACTGATAAGTTCTCTTTACTCGTTCAATGTTATGTCATCCCTTGTGACCTAGTCACATGCTTGCAAGCTAACTAGATGACATTCCACCGAGAGGGCCCAGAGCATATCTATCTGTCATATGGATGGACAAATCCCAATCTTGGTCCATGCGCTTCAACACATACTTTCAGAATACCCAATGACACCTTTATAACCACCCGATTCTGAAGCGGTGTTTGATGTCATCAAAGTACCCATCCGGTGATGGTGATTAACATAACCTCATGGTCGAAGGATTAGGTTACTATGCATTTGAAAGCTTACGTATCTGAACTTTAATGACTTGATCTTATGCTACGCTTACTATGGGTGTGTGTCCATCACATCATTCTCCTAATGATATAACCTTGTTATTAATGACATCCAATGTCCATGATCAGGAAACCATGATCATCATTTAATCAACAAGCTAGTTCAACAAGAGGCTTACTAGGGACTCTTTTATGTTTACAAAACACACAAGTATTAATGTTTCCGGTTAATACAACTATAGCATGGGATGTAAACATTTATCATAAACATAAAGATATAATAATAACCACTTTATTATTGCCTCTTGGGCATATCTCCAACAGGATCACTTCATCATTTTGGTCCTCGTCTTGACCATTAACTTGAACTTGGTCGTCATTGGAAATATTCTCTTCTATAGGAGGAAAGGATTGACCTTGTGTAACACCCCGTCCACTCCTGGGCCCGGGGGGTGTCACTCCTGGCAGCTTAATAGTATATCTAGACTGGCCCCACAGACCAACACTAGTCTTTTCTGCGCACTTTGTCCTCACTCGTGCGCTTTTGATTCTACCCATTTCGAGTCGGTCACCCATCCTAGAATTGCTCTAGGCCAAGCACGCTTAACCTTAGAGTTCTTTTCGAATGAGCTTCCGGAAAAGAAGTTGCAACTTGTTGATATGGGTATCCTATCAATCCTATTAAGCCATGTGCCTGGATCTCACATACACCCACCCTTTAGAAGATCGATGCCCTCATCGATCAAGCACACCCCAGGAACGTTCCCTCTTGGCACGCGTTTGTGCGTCCAAAGGTCTTGACATGTGCCATGCCGTGTCCACTCCGGCCACACGCCATGCTCCACATGTCCGTCACTAACCACTTTTACACCGTTTAACCACAGGTCGGCTCGATACCACTTGTAACACCCGTCCACTCTGGGCACAGGGGTGTCACTCTGGCAACTTAATAGTATATCTAGACTGGCCCCCAGACCAACACTAGTCTTTCTGCGCACTTTGTCCTCACTCGTGCGCTTTTGCTACCCATTTCCCGGTCGGTCACCCATCCTAGAATTGCTCTAGGCCAAGCATGCTTAACCTTAGAGTTCTTTTCGAATGAGCTTCTGGAAAAGAAGTTGCAACTTGTTGATATGGGTATCCTATCAATCCTATTAAGCCATGTGCCTGGATCTCACACCTTGGTCTTGATCAATCCCACAACTGGCCAGGTATTCAGCTGTACTTATGGCAGTTTGTATGGATCTTGCTTGTGTAATGGCCTTAGCACCACTGTACATCCTGGTAAACGGAGACTCAAACACCTCTTGGCTAGAGGCATCTTCTTGATCAGTAGGTTGAGGGTCCACAACTTGTCTTTGGCATAGGTCGTTGTCCACCTCAACAGTAGCTTGTTGATGTTGTGAAGATGAGGGCTCCACTTGAGTAGAGCATAGTTCTTCTCGATCCACCATAAGGGGTTCCTCAACAGGGCGGATGAAACCCGCACCCATTCTTCCTATGGCATCCTGAGGCATTTCATCATCTACATCACAAACATCAACATGCCCCACTTGGGGACCATCATATTCTTCAAACACCACACTACAAGATTCTATGACAATTCCTAAGAGCTTGTCATAGATTCTATAAGTGTGGGATTCGAGACCATAACCAACAAAAATACCCTCTAATGCTTTGGAATCAAACTTGGATAAATGAATGCCCTTAATGCGATAGAAGCACTGACAACCAAATACTCGGAAGTAAGAAACATTAGGCTTGTTACTGGTAAGGATCTCATATGGTGTCTTTATCAATTCTTTGCGGAGGTAGAGACGGTTTGATGCATGGCATGCGGTGGAGATAGCTTTAGCCCAAAAATTGTATGGAGATTTGAATTCCGCCAACATAGTCCTTGCCATGTCAATGAGAGTCCGATTCTTCCTCTCAGCTACACCATTTTGTTGAGGGGTATATGCAGCGGAATATTGATGTTTTATTCCCTCATCACTAAGAAATCCATTTAATGTGTAGTTCTTGAACTCGGTACCATTGTCACTTCTTATTGTTAATACTGGGACATTGTGTTGACGTTGAGCCATGTTGATGAAGTCAATGAAGTTCTCTTGGGTCTCACTTTTTAACTTGAAGAAATATACCCAAGTGTATCTTGAGTAGTCATCAACAATCACCAAACAATATTTCTTCCCACCAAGACTTGCATGAGACGGAGGACCAAAGAGATCCACATGAAGAAGCTCCAAGATCCTCTTGGACTTGATGTAGTTCTTTGGCTTGTGGGGAGAATCATGCATCTTTCCTTCAACACATGCCCTGCAAACACGATCTTTGGCAAAGCAAACATTTTCTTTTTGTCCAACAATATGACCATCCTTGTGGAGGCTTTGCAAAGTTCTCATGTTGACATGGGCTAGACGGCGATGCCATAGCTAACCCACATCAGCCTTTCTGAATAGGCACATCGGACTTGTAGTGGTTTTCCCCGAGAAGTCCACCACATACAAGTCATCCTCGACGTACCCAATGAAAGCAACCTTTAGAGTCTTGCTCCACAAGAGGATCACAATATCAACATCAATGAAGATAGCAAAACCCATCTTTCCTAGAGCACGGACTGAAAGTAAATTATAGCCAAGGGTCTCAACAAGCATGACGTCCACAAGAGTGATATCGTGTGCAACCACAACTTTGCCGAAACCCATTACCTTAGACTTTGACTTGTCGGCATATGTCACGGATATTTGATCAACATTAGGTCTCAACTCCTTGACACTAGACGCGCTTCCGGTTATATGACTTGTGCAACCACTATCAAGCACCCACTTTGACCCTCCGGAAGCATAGGTCTACAAAAGATCAAACTAGATTTTAGGTACCCATTTTTCAATGGGTCCTCTTTTGTTAGCAACAAGGGTCTTGGGAACCCAAATAGACCATGCAATATAACCATCAAATGGGCCAACATATTGTGCATATCACCATTATAATTACACATAATAATATAATGAGGGTTAACACTACCCACAAAATCATCATGAGACATAGTTTTGTCACTTGTGGTTTTACTTCCCACAATGACCTTGTTCTTTTCTTGGGCGGGCTTGGCCTTCTTCTTCTTGTTGTTCTTTTTCTTCTTGGCTTTAGAGATAAAACCAATGCCCCCCTTTTCACCATTTGACCTTTGCTTGCTCAACAGATCATCAATAGACTTGTTTCCTTTTGGAAAGGAGGTCTTAGCTAGCTCCCCCTTCAACCTAGCATGTTCTTCAAGTGTATTTGTACAACTAGAAGGAATGAACGTACTAGGTGAGGGAGTATTGATCAATTGAGTTTGAAGCTTTTCACGAGACTTTGTGAGAGACAAGAATTCACCTTACAAGGCCTTGTGAGCCATGTCAAGTGACCTAAAGTCCTCGGCAAGTTTTTCATGAACAACATCAAACTCAATCTTGTCCTTTTTAGCCTTTATATATTTAGCAATAACATGATCATGTTCCTTGATGAGTTTATTAATAATGAGATCATTTGCATCATCAAGACCCTCTATTTTAGTTTCAAGGGATAATCTAGTTTCTTGTTCTTCTTCTAGAGCATTACTTAGAGCTTCTACCTCAATCATGTGCTCTCTTCCTAATTGACATCTCTCATCTAGAAGCTCTTGTGTGTGTGAAAGTTGATTTAGGAGGTCCACAACATGTTTCTTGTGTTCCCCTTGCAAGTTATTCATGAACACATCAAAAGCAACTAATTCCTTTTTAACCTCAAGAGATAACTCATCATCATAATTATCATTGATTAAGGAAGTGGAGTGTGATGATGATAATACCTCCGTTCCTCTTGCCATAAGTCAAATGACGTTCTCGTTGGAGATATTCTCATTTGGAGAGTCGAAGAGTGAGAATGAAGGAGTAGAGGTAGTGGCAAGAGCCGCCACACCACTTGGTGTATCCTCTTATTCCTCTTCATCATCATCATCGGAGGAGTACTCTTCATGTGTGATCAAGACATTTGGAGGTCTTCTTCAACACAAGTTTACCCCCATGGTCTTCTCTTTTCTCATAGGGACAAGCTGCAATGAAGTGATAGCGGTCACCACAATTGAAACAAGTTCTCAACTTGGACCCATTGTCTCTTCTCCCATTAGGGTTGCTTCTTCGTTGCATTTCCATCTTGGCCTTGGCAGGATCTTTCCAAAAGTTTCTTGCATAGAAGGCCATGTATTCACCATGAGCAATCTTGACATCTTCAGGGTGGCTCATTGAAGGTCCCTCATCACTTCCTTCATATTCATCATACTCCACAACCTTGGCCTTCAAGGCAAGATTGACACCACTACTCATTCCAATGGCACGAGCACGGGCGTCTTTGGCATTCTTGGCAGCAACCTTGAAGGCGGCCATCTCTTGCATCACTTCATTGGAGGTCATGAGATGGTAGTTGTGTCTTCCTTGGAGACTCTTCAAGTCAGTAGGCTCGAAAGGCATGAGAGCACTCACATACTTCCTTTTGATCCAAGCGTCATCAATGTGAGAGGCGCCAACATTCCTGAAAGCGGTGGCTGTGGATTTGAGTCTTTGATATAGGTCTTCATGATCCTCACCATCCTTCATGAAGAAACCTTCGGCCTCATTGCTTAAGGCATCATATTTATTTCTCCTCATACTCTCATTGCCAACAAACAAGTCAATGAGAGCATCCCAAGCTTCCTTGGCGGTGTTATAGTGCTCAATGTGGGGAAAATCCTTTGGCCCCACCCCAAGCTGGATCATGTGCAAGGCAGTCGCATTGAGTTGGCTATTGACCACTTCTCTTCTCGTCAAGTTGGTTGGATCCTCAATTTTGAGTCCTTCTTCAATAATATTCCACAAATCAATGCAAGAGCTGCGCACATGAGATTTCATTAACACTTGCCATTGAGCAAAAGTATGTGCAGCTAACTTAGGTGGGTCTCCTCTATTATTTATATGTGGATGAGGGATAGGAGGGTCGGGAGAGTACCATCTAGGAACCATATGGAACTCTTCCTTCCCATCACCCTTTTTGGTGGTGGAGTTAGTGGAATTATGTTCATCCCCTACCACTTCCTCCAAAGGCTTTTCCGGAGCATTAACCTTTGGGTTTGGTGGTGTTTCCACTGGAGAGGGAGGAGGTGAGGTTTGCTTATCCTTAACAAGTTTCTCAACGAGTTGACACAACTGTAGGATTTCGTTGCCCAAGGTAGAGCTCAAGCTTGTTTCCAAATTCTTGAGATCTACCATGGTCACCGAATGGCTAGCCTCACTTTCTCCCTCCTCTGGGTTGCCCATAATCTCTTAGGCGGTTAAGCCCAAATAAAGAGACGAGGCTCTGATACCAATTGAAAGGATCGTATGGGCACCTAGAGGAGGGGTGAATAGGTGCTACTTCAAATTTTAATCTTTTTCAAATTAGGGTTTGACAAGAAAGGTAAATTCTCTAGATTATGCAACTAAGGTGAATTTACCTATATGACAAACAAGCACACACTAAACAATAACTAGATAAGTAAAGTGTGGTAAAGGATAGAAGTAACCAAAGTGGAGCACATGGAGACACAAGGATTTGTTTCCCGTAGTTCCTTCCTTTTGAGGGGAAGTACGTCTATGTTTGGAGAGGGGGTGGTTTCAAACCACCAACGGCACGAGAGGCCTCCCTTGTTCTCCGATGAACCTCACCCCACCGGGTTCGATTCACCTCTTCCACTATACGGCAACCTTCGAGGTGGAAGCCAGCACCTTTACAACGAGTTCAGGGCACACATCCACAACTTAATTGGAGGCTCCCAAATACAAGCAAGCTGTCAAACAATCAAAGACAAGCTTGTAAGAACCAAATCAAAACCTAGGGTTTCCAACGAAACACTAGAGCATGGGGACCCTCAAGTAAATGAGGGGGAAATGAAGATCTCTCTTGGTGAAGATGTAGATCAAGGCCTCCTCCTTCGATTCTCCAAAGATCAAAGACTTTGGATGGTTGGATGAAGAGATCTTGTTGATTTGGTGGCTCAAATGGACATGGTGTTCTTGAGGTGGACGAGCAGCTAGAACAAGGGGATAAGGTCCTCTATTTATAGCCCCTCGCATCTGTGAACCGTTTTCTGACCATTGGAGAAGAAGCAAACCGGAGACTCCGGTCTCCACACCAGAGACTCCGGTCTACACCAGAGACTCCGGTCAACCTCCGGACCAGCCTCCGGACCGACCGTCAGAATGACCCAGCCCACTTGGGAGCCAAGTGGACTGGAGACTCCGGTCCCTCTACACCAGAGACTCCGGCCTAGGGCATGGACCGGAGACTCCGGAACAGCCTCCGGACCAACCTCCCCACCACCCTTCTGGCTGTCCCAGTCAGGAAACTAGAAGCCCTCTTCGGAGACTCCTGGGGAAACTCCGGACCACACCGGAGACTCCGGTCATGATAGACCGGAGACTCTGGTCTGGAAATCCCAAGAAGCAAGTAATAGTGCAGGGAATGCTCCGCAAGTTTTTGGTCCTTTTCACTTTGTAAAATATCAACTTGTAGGCAATAGCAAACTGTAAAATAGGTCTAGTAGTTGTTAACGAACACCAAAAGTGATTTATGACAGTAAATGTCCTTTCAGATATCCACCGCGTGGTGACACACTCATTAGACCACATACATCGGTATATGTTATTTCTAATAAGTCAGTCGCCCGCTCCATTGTTCCAGAAAACGAGGTTCTAGTCATCTTTCCCATAAGGCATGGCTCACATGTCTCAAATGATTCATAATCAAGTGATTCCAGTAGTCCATCAGAATGGAGCTTCTTCATGCGTTTAACACCAATATGACCCAAACGGCAATGCCACATATATGCAACAATATCATAATTTAGCTTGATTCTTTTGGCATTCACATTATGAATATGTGTACTATTAATATCAAGATTCGAAAAAAAATAAACCATTCAGCACATGTGCATGACCATAGAAGATATTATTCATATAAAGGAACAACCATTATTCTCAGAAACAAATGAATAACCGTCTTGCATTAAACATGATTTATACATGATGTTTATGCTCAAAGCAGGCACCAGATAACATTTATTTAGGTTTATTATCAATCTTGATGGTAGATGAAGCGACATCATCTCAATGATGATCACATCCACCTTTGATCCATTGCCTACATGCATCGTCACTTCATCCTTTGCTAGTGTCGACTATTCCTTAGCCCATGTTTCGAGTTACATATGTTAGCAACCGAACCGGTATCGAATACCCAGGTTCTACTTCGACTACTAGTAAGGTACACATCAATAACGTGTATATCACATATACCTTTGTTCACTTTCCTGGCCTTCTTATCTGCCAAGTACTTTGGGAAGTTCCGCTTCTAGTGACCAGTCCCCTTGCAGTAGAAACACTCAGTGTCAGGCTTAGGGCCTCCTTTGGTCTTCTTCTCAGGCTTGGCAATAGATTTGCCATCCTTCTTGAAGTTACCTTTGGATTTGAATTTCTTGCCCTTGTCGATCTTATCGACCATCAACTCTTGATGCTTCTTATTTATGTCTACCTTGGTAGCCATCAACATAGCAACGAGTTTAGTGTGCGACTTGTTCACACCACTCATCTTGTAATTCAGTACAAACTCATTGTAACTTGGTGGGAGCGATTGCAGAACCCTATCCATCGTGAGATTAGTTGGAATCTCACATCCTAGTGCCTTAGGACGTTGAGCGTAGCTAGTCATCATGATGACGTGCTCGTTCACAGAATTGTGCTCCTTCATCTTTGCGCTAAAGAACTTACCAGATATCATAGATCTCCCAGCTCAGATCTGGCTCTCAAACATGGTTTTGAGTTCCATCACCATAGCATAAGCATTAGTAATGTTAGAATACATATCCTACATGTGTTTGTATAGATGTAGGATACGTATGCGTGTGTATTCCTTGTATATAGGTCTGTGTTGTATGCAACTGGGACTCCTTGTAATCCTCTTATATAATGAGCAATACAAGGCCACCTAATTTGTGGTTTCCCCTATCTTACATGGTATCAGACGCAAAACCCTAACCGGACTTACGCCGCCTCCCGCTTCCGCCGCTGTTGCCGCAGCCGATCTCGGCGGCGCCGCCGCTGCAGCCGATCTCGGTGCCCGGCCTCTGTAAACCACCCACCTCTCCCTTCTAGCCTCGCCGCCCCTCTGCAATGGGTGACGACGCAGCACGGATCATGCAAGCCGTGAAGGAAAAGAAGACCACGAGGCCAAAGAAGCTGCTGATGCCCAGTCGAAGCTCACCCTCGCCACCGCCCCCTCCTCCAGCGTGGGGGCCTTCTCGCTCACCTCATTGCATTCCCAAGCCGTTAGCCTCCACTCCATCAAGGGGCACGTCCCCGTCAAGCTGGCCCTCAACACTGGTGTTCATCGCCAATGGTGCACCTTCTTCTGCGCCGCCCTCCGCAAGTATGTGTTGCTCGACCATGTCGATGCCCCTGCTCCATCCGTTCCAACTCTGGAGTGGGCTCTCTTGGATGCCACGGTCGTCTCCACAGCTCTCTGGTGCATGTCCCTCGGCCTCCTTGGCGCGTCATGACACCGGCGAAGACCCCTTGCGTCGAAATGGACAAGCATCAACGGGCTCTTCAACGACCACAAGATCAACCGCCAGCTCCACCTCTCCACCGAGTTGGGCGAGATCAAGATGGGCGGCATGAACATGACCGAGTACTTGAAGAAGATCAAGGCCCTCGCCGATGGTCTCACGGATCTCGGCTCCTCGAAAGACGACACCAAGCTAGTGATCCACTGCCTCAACGGACTTTTCGAGCAATACGAGGGCGCCGCCGATCTCATCTCCCTCATGCCCGACATCTCGTTTGAGAAGTGTCGTTCTCTTCTCGTGCTCCAAGACATGAAGCGCAAGAATCGTTGCTCGCGCAATGGCAACATCGACGTGGCCCTCTACTCCAACGCCGCCACCGCCCCCAACTCCGGACGGGGTAACGGTGGCAAGGGCAAGAAAAAGAAGAAGGCCACAACGGATGCTGCCAAGGACACCGCCATCATCCATGACGGCCCCGTCGTCATACCTCCGTCCGCCGCTCCTCCAACCTGGCCCATGCCGCTCCTGCCCTAGAACGGCACGATCCAGATGTGGCCATACGGCCCTGGTATGCAGGCTTGACTCCCCAGCTACATGCACCTCCCCCTGCCCCCGCAGCACGCCTTCTACGCGCAAGTTCCCTACACCGTGCCGCATTCCTATGGCTATGGCTACGACGGCTATGCTCCTCATGCTCCTGCATATGGGCTCGGCGTTGCACCCCCGTCATCATCGGCTTCATCGACTACCTCATGGGACCAATCCACGCTGATGAATCAGTTCCAGACGATGGGCCTTCAAGTGCCCACCATCGATTGGGTCATGGACACTGGCACCACCTCCCACTTTGCATCGAACCCCGGTATGCTGACCTCCGTGTCTCCTCCTTCTTCTTCCTCTCGTGCTATTGTTGTCGGTAACGGTCCCACCCTTCCGATCACCGCTACCGGGTATGCACATTTTCCTATTTCCACTCCCTCGTGTCCTCTGCATCTTCGCAATGTCTTAGTAGCTCCCGATATAGTCAAAAATCTCCTGTCCGTTCGTCAATTCACCATTGATAATCGTGTTTCCATCGAATTTGACCCTGTTGGTTTTTCTGTGAAGGACCTTCTAACCATGACTGAGATTCTCAGATGCAATAGTCCCGGAGTCCTCTACCTTGTTAGAACCTCCTCCCCCCAGCCGCCCACACACCTTCCTCGTCGTCGACCCTGCTATGTGGCATCGGCGCCTTGGACACCCTGGACGACCGGTCATGGAGTCATTAGCTCGCTCCTGCATTATTCCTAGGGATAAAAATAATTCTAGTTTGTGTCATGCTTGCCAATTAGGTCGCCATGTTCGTCTACCTTTTTCTTCTACCAATCGTGTAACACATTCTCTATTTCAACTTATACATTGTGATTTGTGGACATCTCCTATTGAGAGTATTTCTGGCTTTACGTATTATCTCGCTTGTCTCGATGATTTCACTCAATACGCTTGGGTTTATCCTTTACGTGCCAAGTCAGAAGCCTTCTAACACTTGTCGTCCCTCCACGCCTTAGCCCAAACTCAGTTTCATGCACCCTTGAAAGCCATCCAGTGTGACTGGTCGTGAGTTTGATAATTCCTCCCTACAATCGTTTGCCCAACACCATGGGATAGCACTCCGCTTCTCATGTCCCTATACTTCACAACAAAACAGTAAAGCTGAGAGAATTATTCGCACCCTTAACGACATCACTCGCACCCTTCTAATTCAAGCTAGCATGCCACATTGCTTTTGGGCCAAGGCTCTCCATACAGCCGTACTGTTGCACAATCGGCTGCCTTCCAAGGCCATCACGGATCACGTGCCTTTTTGAGCCCTTCATGGTGTCGACCCTGCATATGCCGGTCTTAGGTTCTTTAGATGCTTATGCTACCCCAACACCACCGCCGTTGCCCCGCATAAACTTGCGCCTCGCTCTGTGCCATGTGTGTTCCTTGGGTATCCATCTCAACATCATGGCTATCGCTACCTTGATCGTTCCACCCAAAAGATCATCATCTCTCGCCATGTCGTGTTTGATGAGTCTGTATTTCCCTTTGCCTCTAACGCATCACCACCATCCTCTATTCCTACTTTGCAAAGTTATGACTTTCTGCAGGTTGAGCAGCCGATGTTGCCGATGCCATTCACCGTGCCAACCGTGAGAACTTCTGCCATGGGCTCTGCCGCGACCACTCGGCAGCCTGCCGTGGGCATTCGGTAGCCTACCGCAGCTGCCCGACAGCTTGTCGCGGGCACTTCTCCTGCCGCGTCAGGATCTTCTGCCCTGCGCACGCCGCCTCGGGCCACCTCGCCTAGCACGTCCTCGGCCAGATCGTCGTGATCAGGATCGCCCTCGTCCGCTCCCTCGCCCACCGCGTCTACGGATGATGGTGCCCCGGAGCCTTCTACGAGCTCACCATCCACGGCTTCTACCCCACCTCCCGCCATGGATGCTCCTCGGGCTTGTAGTCCTCGAGCACCACCGTCGCCATCGTCTCACACCATGCTCACACGTGCCAAGCACGACATTGTGCAGCCCAAGATGATTTTTGATCTTCATGTTGAAGGATTGTCTCCAATACCGAAGACTTGTCGTGGTGCTCTCAAAGACCCCAACTGGCATGCTGCAATGGTTGAAGAGTACAGTGCGCTCCTATCCAACAACACTTGGGACTTGGTTGATCCTCCTCGCCGTGCCAACATTGTCACCGACAAGTGGATCTTTCGTGACAAGATGAAGTCTGATGGTTCGTTGGAACGATACAAAGCTCGTTGGGTCCTCCGAGGTTTTACTCAGTGTGAAGATATTGATTTTGATGAGACTTTCAACCCTGTGGTCAAGCCAGCCACCATACGCACGGTGTTATCACTTGCGCTCTCTAGTAACTGGCCGATTCATCAGATTGATGTCAAGAACGCCTTCCTCAATGACACACTCATCTAGACCGTGTATGCTCGACAGCCTTCCGGGTTTACTGATCCCAGATTTCCTGACAAGGTGTGTCGCATCAACAAATCTCTCTATGTTGGGGGGATACCCCTGGAGAGGGTCACGCCAGGGTATAATGGCCGAGTTAGCTGAGGTACGGCAAGGTCAAAGCAAGTGCTGGCCGAGTCACCTCAAGGCAGGCCGAATCACAGAGTAACCCGGACCGGAGGATGTTCGCCTGACTGAGTCCCGGCCGACTTGTGTCGGTAAGATGTATCTAACGTGTATGCAGGTACAGGTGTGGCCGGATTAACCAGGCATGATCCGGGTTATATCAGGCTTGCAAGAGAAGGAAGGTATCTCGCTGGTCAAAAGGTGGCCACTGTGCACAGAGCGTGAGCGAAGCGGACAGAGGCCAGGACCACCGAGGTGTGGCCGACAAGGGTGACATCGCCTGTGTCGGATGATGCTGGCGCCGCAGAGGCTCACGTAGCCTCTGCATGGCTGACGACGGGGAAAAGTGACCCGGTCGGTTTACTATTTTGGGAAGAGGCATATTCCCTGGAATATGCCTCCACGTATGCCCTAATTGGAGACCTAGCCACCCCCTATATAAGGAGGGCTAGGGCTTCTGTAGAGGGGGTTGAGTTCTACTAGGTCATTGACTAGTTGATGGGCATTTGAGTAGAGAGTTCCCTCTTCCTCCTCTCCCCAATACAGCTCAAGGAGCACTTCTAACTCATCTAGCTTGAATAATAAAAAGCTTCTGTGTGTGGAATCACCACACTATCCCTTCCTGGGTTCCTCTAGTAAATCTTGTCCCCACCTTTAGCCTATCCATGGCATCTGCCGTGACACCACCACGACAGTTGGCGCCCACCGTGGGGCTAGCGGTGCTAGCAGGAGTGAAGATCCGGACGGGAAACCTCATCGGCACCGGCGAACGCATCGTCTTCGGGCTCGTTCAGCGCTTTGGAGCTGGATTTCGTCAGCGACAACGCTGGCTGCTTCGGCAAGCGACCCCTTCCGCGCAACGGCCTCTTCGTCAAGCTCGGCGCGCACAAGATCTACGTCACAGTCGATGTGTCGTGCGTTCATCCGCGGCTCGTCGTTAGGGGAGGCGAGCCACCCCTTAGCGCGGCTTGTGGGGCGCGCATCACTCGCTCCCCTGATCGCGCCGAGGTGATGATGACTGCGCCTGACGCTGGCACGAGCAAGGATCCGGCACCAGATCCGGAGGTAACACCAAAGGCACCGAGAAAAAGTAGAGGTCCTCCACTAGAGAGGCCAGAGAATGTGCTACAGCAGGCGATAGATAGCCTAGAGAACCCCATAGCACCTGCAGTAGATCTGGCTCAGGCACATGCCGAGTTAGAGGAGACTAGGCAGAAAATACTAGAGGGTGCGAAAAAGATAGCGGCGGCTCAGCAGTCGTTGAACATGACATTGCGTGAGTATGCAAAGGCAAATAAGGTAGATACTATAAAAGTGAAGGGCAGAAACCTCATTAGTGAAATGAACAAAGAGGGTGATACTAGAGTTGAGGAATCAGAGAACGTTTTGTCCGTAAATTTGCCAAGTATAGTACCCGGCAAAGAACCTCGAGCCGAGATGCAAGGTCAGGAGTTAGAGGGTTTGACGGGTGAAGCTCGGCAAAGGCAGCAGGATAGGGTCAATGAGTTAGTTCGGATCGCGAACAAACAAAACGAAGAGTTACTCAGGGCTAATCCAGGAAGAGATGGTGCCTCCAAAATCGTTCACTCAGATGGGTAACTTAGAAATCTCTTTGGAGCTGCATCGTCTCCTCATGGTGGCCCAAGAAGAGAGGAGGTGGTAACCTTGGCAAGGAGAAACAAATAGATAGTCCCATATGACCCGGCAAGGGCAGGGAAAAAAAAGAAGTGCAGAGAAATGAGGATCGACAAAGTATGAGCCGAGGTGAAGATGGCCAAGGTAACCGCGACCAAGGCAATGTCGATCAGGGAAACGCTCTGAACGGAAATGCCGGACAGCATAACTTGGCAGGTGCAGGACAACCGCAGCAGCGAAATATACCACGGCAAGAGCAAAGTGCCGGCCAAGGTATCCAACAGAGAGCAGCACCACAGGAGCAGGATAGATACAATGATGGTGATTCGGAAATGGTGAATGCAGGATATCCTAGGCCGGACTATCACGTGATAGGGTCAAGGTTGGGAAGCAGGAACTTGATGCCTGACGATGCCAGGTTAAAACTTGTCAGGGGGATGATCCCCAGATACCCCAACCGAACAAGAAACATGACAGTCGGATAGTATCCAGCTGCCCAGATGCAGCCGGACAAAGCAGGCCAGGCCGGCTACCTCATGGTAGCCGGATCAGCAAGAAGTAACCGGCTATGACGATGTAGCCGGAACCAATCAAGGAGACAGGGCGACGTGCATATCAGTGCATGATACGCCCTGTACGATGACAAGACCGGCCATTACTCGGCCATACCGAAGACTTTGCGAGGATGACGCAGGAACAGTGGCCCGATGCTGACGACAACTCGCATGACGTCCACTGTGCCTATGATAGCCATACTGCTCATACTCCGATGGGACATACCGTACCGGGTACTGTAGATGACCAGCCGGCTGGGACCCGCATGTGGGGCCCGCCAGTCGGATTGGCCAGTGAGACTGTTGCCTCTCTGCCTATATAAGGAGAGGCAAGGCCTTAGTAGTTGGTTGCTCTCATTGCATTGAAGGCAGCAGCTAGAGAATGACAGTTGGTGCCCACCGTGGGGCAAAGTATAGCTTCGACCGGAATTCCGTTCCGTACGGGACCGATTTTCTTCATCATCATCGTCAGCATCGATACCGTTTCAAGTCGCCTGGGGGCTCGCCGCCTCCATGCCACCGTCGCCGCCTCCGCCTGCTTTCTCGGGCTCACCGAAGTCGCCGGGCTTCGCCAAGGCTGGAGAGCTGTTGCGGTCACCTCGTCCGGTCGCGCCGTCCTCGGCAGCGGCACCGTCGCCCGCACCATCCACAGCGGCGGCGAGCCGGCACGTCCGTCTTCAACCTCTTCGTCTAGCTTCACAGGCTCGCTCCCGTCCGCCGCTCCGTCGCACGTGCCGGCGCAACCCATCTCTACGGTCCGACCGCACCATCACGCGCTTCGTCGCGTGGCCCATGCGTGCACCCTGCAGCACCTCCCTGGAGCAAGCCCGCGAGCATCGCGCGCACGTCGCCTCCCCTCCGCCGCTCGCCTACGCACGACGGCTCCCCCTCCCCTGTTGTGCTTCTCCGCAGCCGCGCCAGTGCCGCTACCAGTCGTGGCCGCGCGCCATCCGCGCCCATCGCGCCACGGCAGCCTGCCCGCCGCGCCCGCCAGTTCTCCTCCGCCAGATCCGCCGCCGCTGCACGCTGCATGCCCGCAAGCTCCCGTACAGCAGCCTCCCCCGCGCATCCTCCCCGGCAGGCCGAAGCCACGGCGAGCCGTGGTCTCGCTGCCTGTGTCGCTGCGATGGCGCGGGCGCACGTCGCTCCGCGGGCCGCCGTCGCGCCTCCCGACGCCTCCATCTGCGTGCCGTCCGCCTCTGCTAGCTTTGGCCGCCGCCCTCGCATGCCCTCCTGCGTGCTCTTGCGGCCGGCGCCAATGCCCACGCTCCTCTCTGCCATCAGAGGAGAGAATCAGCCCGAGTCGGATGGGGAGAGGAAAAAAGAAAAAAGAAAGGCAGGTGGGGTGGGCCGGTTAGCTGGGACAGGAAGTGAGTACGCGTACGGTTGGGAAAAGTGTAAAGAAAAAAGAGTGGCCAGCTAGTTATCATCCGGTTCAAAATTGCCGGCTGGAAAAAGAGGCGGAGGAGCCGACCGATTTCAGTCGGTCTGAGAGAAAAAGAACGAAAGAAAAAGAGAGAGGAAAAAAGTTAGAGGAAAAAGTGGAGATGGGGCCGGCTGGCAAGGAGTGGTGCGCGACCGGTTAGAAAAGTCAAGAAAGAAGAAGGAAGAAAATCGGTTGATTGAAGTCGGTTAAAAAAGGGGGGGGGGAACCGACTAAAAAGAGTCGGTTAGAGAGAAAAAAAGGCAAAAAAAACCCGACTACATCCATCCGACTTACACCATTTGTCTGTCCGATTCGTCCAGTTCGGCCCTCGTTCCAGCTGAGTCGGTTCGACTCCGATTTCGCTTCGCTTGGTTGCGGTTGACCGGCCGGGCTGGCTCGTGCGTTTGGTTGTCCGCCGGCTAGGAACCGAATCCGCTATGCGCTGCTTGGTTGCCTTCCGCTGAGCGAGCTATCCGGCTAGAACGCCAGTTGGACCGTTTCAGCAGCCACAACGCCTGCGGAATCGCGTCTTCGACCCTACTACACCGACAACTACAATGTGAGTGTTTTTCCGACCTCGAGCAACCCTCGAGGTCTCGCCGGATGTTGTTTTGCTTCCTACTTTCAGTTTTTTGGTGCCGGCAACCCCTACCCGGGGGCTCGCCGGTTGGCCCGACCTGCTAAACCCGTAACCGATTGAGTAGTGTGTGACGGTGTCAGAGGCCCACTCTTCGTCTCAGCTACAGACCGCAACCCGGCTGTCCGGCTAGCAAGAGCAAAATCTCGAGGCATCCCACATGAAAAATGGCGAAGGGTGCGACAGATCGGACATTCCGGACTTGTTCCTAGTTGGTATTTTCCGGCTGCTCAGCCCCTAGTACCGTGTGCAATGTACTGTCAGCTCCCCCTTCGGTTTTGGCTCCAGACCGCAACCCGGCTGGCCGGCAAGGACACAGCGTAAACAACAGAGCACACGAGAAAGTGACTAAGTGTTCAGAAAAGCACGAGCTAGTTTTTGAAAAATAAAACCGTTATCCGGTTGATCGCATGTGTACTGTATGTTGATGTACTGACAATCAATTCTGTTTGTTTGTTTTGGTACGACTGCACTGAGTCGGATTTCAAGGGGATTTGAAGATTCAGCACTGCCACGCCAGACTACTTCAATCTCGGTTACACGCACTGTGCGCCCCCGGTGTAATCAAGTGCTCCGGTCCGGCTGAAGGCGTTCAACCGGATAGCAAGTTCGAGGTGTCGAAAAGGGCAAGATAGAGAAGATTCGTAGCACCTGTCTTCGTCAGCTACTCCGAATCTTGGGGGCTACACCCCGCGGGTGCACTCGTGCGCCCCCGTGGTGGTTGTGTTGCTTCCGGGCCGGAGGTGTCCAGCCGGACGCCATTCAAGCACTGCATCTACAACGACAATGGCAAGTTTTTGTGGAGCTCGTGCGAATTTCCCCCTCCAGGTGAAATCAGCACGCGCTCGGGGGCTAGTGTCAGGGGAATTATCCCCGGGTACCCCAAAGACGCACTCAAGACGGATAAAAAAGGCAAAAACAGATAAAGATAAAAGAAAGCTCGAGCTCCTGGGCGTCCTGGGCCGACTAGGATCTCCCAGCCGGCCTGCATCACCATTTCCGGCTGGGCCTCCCCCCAAGCCGGCCCGCCAAGGCTCTCCGCCGACTCCTCCTTCCGGTTGGGCCTTCCCGCCCTAGTCGGCCTGCTCCACGCCTCCATCCGGCTTCCCTACTGGCGCCGCTCACTGGCCGGGCTCTCCCAGCCGCTGCGCCATCCCGGTTGTGGCCATGGTGCTTCCCTACTGGGCCGCCCTAGTCGGCCTCGGGCCGCCTCCGCCCCACTGCCTCCCTTGGACTAAGGCTTAGCTATACATTGGATTCCAGAAGAAGGACATAGACAAGGACAAGCACGTACGACGACAAGACCGAAGACACCCAGCCCATGCTACCTTACAAGATGATGTAGTCAACAGTGTACCTCAATCAGATGACATAGGCAATAGTACTAGTTACGTAGCGGGTCCCACCTTGTCCCTTGGGCCTCAATATAAGGCACCAAGGGAGGGCCTCCCTCTCACAGACACACACGCTCACACATTTCATTCCATCGATCACTCCACCTGCTAGCTAGCTCACTCTCTCACGAGCACACATAGACAGATAGTTGGTTGGTCTCATTGCATTGAAGGCAGCAGCTAGAGAATACAGCTCGAGGAGCACTTGTAGTTTGTATATCCCACATAGTCAGATCCGGCAGGAGTAGGAGCTTTACCTCATCACGAGGGCTCCGAACCTGGGTAGTTCCTGCGTCTAGCTACGCTTGCTTGTATCCAATCCCGCCTACGGACGCCGTCGATAGCTTCCCTGCTAGTCCCCACACCTTTACCTAACCTCTTCAGGTACTGCCGTTCCCAATACAACGAAAAAACTGGATCGGCTCTATAGGTTGGAGCAAATTGAGTGTCAAGGTCCCCTGGGTCCTGCGTGTTTTGGGCCCCAGATCATGAAGGAGCCTCCGGTGCCTAACTTCCAGTTGCCTAGAGGCATAAAAACATATGACGGTAGCACCAAGCCGGAAGATTGGTTGATCAACTACGTGACAACGGTGAAAATTGATACAGGCAACTTGATATGGGCTGTGAGATATGTACCTCAGATGCTGGAAGGGCCAACGAGGGTATGTATAAACAATTTGCCACCTAGAAGTATCAATTGTTTGATTGATTTTGAGGAAATGTTTGTCAGTAACTTCTCTAGCACGTATCAGAGGCCGAATAGGCCACAGACCCTTGCAATGTGCAAGCAGAGACTGGATGAGACAGACCGGGAGTTCTTGACCCGTTGGTGCAACGTGTGAAACTCGTGTGAAGGTGTGATTGAGTCACAGACCATAGCTTGGTTTTCCCAAGGGTGTAGATATGCAAGCATGTTATGGCAAAGGTTGCAAAGGGATATGCCAACTACACTGGCAGAGACGATTCGGATTGCTGATTCATATGCCTTGGGTGATCCGACTTAACCTAGGCTTGTGGCAAGCGAGTCAAATAAGGAGTACTACCAGCGAGATGGAGCCGGATCATCCCGCTGAAATGACTACCGGGGTAAGAGAAGAGACGATAGGCCAGATTACAGGTATAGTTCGCAACAAGTTGCAGCTGTAAATCAAGATCAACCCGGAGCAGGGAGTAATCAGCGTCAGAAAACGGGAGGGCAACAATGGACTCCGAAACAATGGCAAGAAAACTTGGACGCCAGAACAGAAGAAACAGTGGCAAGAAAAGAAGGACCGTCCGAGGTATACCTATGAGGCAATGCTGGATCAGCCATGTAAATTTCACACGCCAAATCCGAGTAACCCGGCGGGTCACATGACTCGACAATGTGAGTGGATGAGGAAGATAGAACAAAGTGGTTCGAGGAATGCTCAGGCACCTCGGAATGATCAACCTTGGCAGGAGTTACCCCGGCAACAATTGCTCTCCGGAGCAAACACGCAACAGTTAATGTTGCCTCCCCCTCCGCCGAGGTATGAAAACCATGAAAGAAGGGATGCAGTGCATCAAGTAGAAAACCAACATCAGCCAGATCAGAGGTATCCCGGAAATGAGGGGAGAAATGAATATAAAGAGCATCACCAGAGTTACTATGTGTTCACCACAGAGGAAACCGATAGAAAGAGCTTGCAGCGCCGACATATGGAGGTGAATGCGGTAATGCCCGCAGTGACGAGGTATATGCCTTGGTCGGATCAGGAGATTACTTGGAATATCAAGGATCATCCCAAGCTTATGCCCAGCCCTGGTTCGTATGCGCTAGTGCTAGACCCGACATTCATCGGGCCAAATATCAATGTGAGATTTTCTAAGGTGCTGATAGACAATGGCAGCAGCATTAATATAATGTATGTGGATACAATGCGCAAGTTGGGTATATCGGAGAACATGCTCCAGGCCACGAGAACAACTTTCCATGGTATTGTGCCGGGCATATCTTGTGAGCCCATTGGCAAAGTCCGGGTTGACGTGTTATTCGACACGCGAGATAACTGCCGAACTGAAAACTTGGAGTTTGAGGTTGTGAACCTAGAAAGTGCGTATCACACGTTACTCGGCAGGACATCACTGAATAAGTTCATGGAAAATTGTCACATCAGTTACCTGAAGATGAAGTTGCCCGACCCAAATGGAGTAATTACCATAGCTGGAGATTTCCGACGTTCCATTGAGTGTGCGTCAGCCGGGTCTAACCTGGCTGAGTCACTCGTGATTGTGCAACAGAAAAGAAAGATACAAGAAGTGGCGACATTGGCTCAATCCGCTCAGCAGTATATGCCGGCGTTGAGTAACCCGCATGGAAGTGTTTCGTTTCAAGCAACGAAAGATACAAAGAAAGTGCCTGTTGATGATCTGTTCCCAGGGCGCACCTTAACAATTGGTGTCGGGTTAAATGACAAATAGGAAAGCGAGCTCGTCAACTTCCTCCGTGAGAATCGGGATATTTTTGCTTGGTCCACACAGGACTTGCAAGGTGTTCCGAGGAAGTTGGCCGAGCACTCTTTGAACATGAGACCCGGAGCAAGGCCGGTGAAGCAACCTCTCAGCCGCTTCGCCGAAGATAGGAGAAAAGTAATTAGGGATGAGATAGCTCGGCTCCTAGCAGCTGGGTTTATCATGGAAGTGCTTTATCCGGATTGGTTGTCTAATCAGGTGCTGGTGGAAAAGTAGAAGGATGATCCGAATGTGGTAGTGGTTTGGCGTATGTGTATCGATTACACGAACCTAAATAAGGCGTGTCCAAAAGATCCATTTCCACTGCCAAGGATAGATCAAGTCATAGATTCTACTGCAGGGTGTGAACTGTTGTCATTCATAGATGCATATTCTGGTTTCCACCAGATACCTCTGAATCCGAACGATCAAATAAAGACTGTGTTTATTACCCCGTAACGCAGGGGCGACGTACCAAATATGTATGCAAAAATGTTTGCACGATCAAATCGGTGGAAATGTGCAAGTATATATGGATGATGTGGTTATAAAGACCAAGGAAAGCAAAACGCTTCTTGATGATATCAGGCAAACGTTCGCAAACCTAAGGAGGTTCCGAATGAAGCTTAACCCGGAGAAATGTACCTTCGGTGTCCCGGCTGGAAAATTACTCGGATTTCTTGTATCTAGCCGAGGTATCGAAGTTAACCCAACTAAAATCTGAGCCATAGAGCGAATGGAGCTACCGAAGTGTCTTAACGATGTCCAGAAGTTCACTAGTTGCCTAACATCTTTAAGTCGGTTTGTATGTCGAATGGGAGAAAAGGCATTGCCTCGCTATCAACTGATGAAAAAAGCGGATAAGTTCATATGGACGCCACAGGCCAAAGAAGCCTTTATCCAATTAAAGGAAATGTTAGCCACTGCGCCAATGTTAGCCTCACGACTATCCAAAGAGCCAATGTTGCTCTATATAGCCACAACTAACCGAGTTGCAAGTGCAGTAATAGTGGTAGAGCGCAACAAAGTGGGTAAGTCGGTGCAAAGGCCAGTCTATTACCTGAGCGAGGTATTATCCGCATCGAAGCAAAACTATCCTCACTATGAAAAAATGGCATATGGTGTGTACATGTCGGCAAAGAAGCTAAAACACTACTTTGAAGAGCACCCCATCAAAGTGATATGTGAAGCCCCTATATCTGAGATAATGAGTAACAAGGATGCAAGCGGCCGAATCGCAAAATGGTCAATTGAGCTAGCTCCTTACGCTCTGCAATACGACAGGAGAGATGTGATCAAGTCTCAGGCTATGGCTGATTTTTTGTAGATTGGGCCGAGATGCAATACGAACCACCGCTACCAGATCTGAACTATTGGAGAATGCATTTTGATGGATCAAAGACAAAAACCGGGTTAGGCGCCGAAGTTGTACTTACCTCGTCAAAGAACGACCAGCTGAAGTATGTGCTGCACATCCATTTTGCAGCGTCAAACAATGTCGTCGAATATGAAGCACTTGTGCATGGGCTCAAAGTGGCAAAGGAAATTGGAATACGTCAGATCCAGTGCTTTGGCGACTCGGATTTGGTAGTTCAGCAAGTTTCAGGGCAGTGGGACGCTCTTGATCCAAACATGGCATTGCACAGATTCCATGTGCAAAAGATATCTGGGTACTTTGAGGGATGCGAGTTTCACCATGTACCCCGGATGGAAAATGAGGCTGTCGACGTATTGTCGAAGCTCAGATCAACCCGACAAGCAATTCCACCGGGTGTAGCACTAGAACACCTCAGAAAACCATCTATCAGGCCGTCCCTAGAAACCGACTCAATCTATATCCCGGCAGACCCGGAGTCCGGAGCTGTACCCATGGACATTGACGTGGAAAGTAGTTCAGGAAACTCGGGGACTGCTTCGCAGAACCCAGGGACTATGCAGCGCGATCCGGCCGAGGTTATGCCGGTGGAGCAAATGGAACTAGATGAGGAGGTGTTTCCAGTGCGAGCTATACCAGCTTGGGCGCTGCCCATATTTCAATTCCTGAAGGATGGAACTTTGGCCGGCGAAGAGGTGCTTTCCAGGAAAATTCAGAGATGTGCAAAGGCGTACACAATCATCAATGACGAACTATACAAGAGAAGTGTCACAAATGTCCTCCAGCGATGCGTTGACCCGGAAGAAGGGCTTGACATCCTCCGGGATATACATCAAGGGGAATGTGGGCATCATGCCTCATCCAGAGCGTTGGTGGAAAAAGCTTTCCGACATGGGTTCTACTGGCCAAGTGCCTTGGAACAAGGAGAAGATCTAGTAAGAAAATGCAATGGCTGTCAGAGGTATGCTACCAAGACACACATGCCAATGTCGGAGCTCAAGACTATACCAATTACATGGACATTTGTTGTATGGTGTTTGGACATGGTTGGCCCGTTTAAACCAGCAAGGGGGAATATGACCCACATCTTAGTCATGGTTGACAAGTTTACAAAGTGGATTGAAGTGAAACCAATAAGAAAATGTGATGGAGCTACGGCCATGACATTCCTCAAAGATATCATCTTGAGATACGGCTATCCTCACAAAGATTACAATGTATAATGGCACAAATTTTGCTGAAGGAGCATTTGCACGATTCTGCCGAGATAAGAAGATCTGGCTAGACGTTGCCTCGGTAGCCCACCCCGCATCAAATGGACAAGTGGAGAGATCCAACGGATTAGTATTATCCGGGATAAAACCCCGGCTCATTGAGCCACTGCAAAGAGCAGTGAGGTGCTAGATAGAAGAACTACCCGCGGTACTGTGTAGTTTAAGAACAACTCTGAATCGATCAATAGGCTATACGCCATTCTTTCTGGTATATGGGGCAGAAGCTATATTACCAGCCGACATAGAGCATGATTTTCCTAGAGTCACCCAATACACAGAAGCCGAAGTGCGAGAAGCCCGGCAAAATGATGTTGATCTACAGGAAGAAGCGAGAGAATTGACATTGTCCAGATCCGCCATATATCAGCAAAATCTCCGACGCTATCATAGCCGGAAAGTAAACCCCTGAGTCTTCCGGGAAGGTGATCTGCACTGTTGGTACAACAGATCACTGGCACGCATAAGCTATCCCCCCCATGGGAAGGACCATTCATTGTGAGCAAAGCATTGCACAATGACTCATACTATCTCATCGATGCAAAACCACAGGAGAAGAACAAGGCGGACAGGTCCGGCAAGGAATCTAAGCGTCCATGGAATGTAGCTCTACTCCGTCCGTTCTACACTTAGCAAAGAAGTGTGTGTATCCGAGTCTCTCATATGTCGGAATGTATGCCGACAATGAACTTATCAATGAAATCTTGGCACCTCGAGCAGTAACTCAGGGACTACCTTAGTGATATTTATTTTTTGTCTTCTGTATTTATTATATGTCGGCTGGCATAAGTTGCTTCTACCTAAGCCGAATTAGTAGTGTGTGAGCACCAAAAACTCAACTCTTCGACTTGCTGCTGTCCAACAAGATTTGGCTTCATGGCAAGCAAGAGAACAAGTTTGGAATTGCGTAGCACACGAAAAACTACTAAGGAAAGGAACTTAATCGAGCCGACGTTTGTTGTTCGGACTAACCTTATGCTTACTTTATGTTTACTATGCTGAATTATTTTGAGCTAATCCTAAAGTTTCCAAGTATTGTTAAGTCAATTTTTGAAGCTCGGACTCGTAAGTCATAAAACCGAACCAAGGTAGACACGAGCCGAGCCAAGAAATTGGAGGAATAAGAAAATGAAACTCGGGGACTATGCCCAAGTTAATCCGGCACAAACAACTTAGTAGCAAAATATAACTTGTGTGCTTAATACAACTGCACCCGGCATACCGGGGATCTGATAAACTGCAAAGTGTTTTTAATCAAGGAGTAGCAGGGGGAGGTAACTCGGCGCCAGCAGGTGGAACTCTAGCCTTGGCTTCAGCATCATCTTCTTCTCCTTCGATGTCCGAGGCTTTGTCCTCTTCCTCCTTACCCGAATCATCTTCAGCGTTTTCATCATCGGCGGCGCCAAGGAAGCTTGGTCCCTCGTTCCATTGATGAATGGGGGCATATTGAATAAGGCTATGGGCGCAAGCCTTGCGCCGATCTATCCAATCCGGGTCATTGGACCACCTTGATCTGGTGCGCATGTGCTCAAGAAGATTGAGGTTGATCTTCTCATACCACGTAAGCACGTAGTGGAGAACAATTTCAGCTCTGGCGCGTCCAGCAGATTCCCTCCAAAGATCAAGCTGGGTCTCGCACTCCATTAACTTGGCAATAAGAGCAGCGGCCCCCTCCAGAGTATCTTCATCAGGCCAAAAGGCATTGAAGATCCGGATTGCCACATCCAGGATATCCTTGCCATAGTTCTTCACAATTTCGACACGAGAAGACAAGCTAACCAGCATGTCCTCCATGTCATAAGGAATCTCTTCAGCGCCAGGAACAATTGGGGTACCCCTCTTCTGGCGGAACTTGGCAACAGCAGTAGATGCAATAGCATTGCCCTCCAGAAATTTGTCTGAAAACAAGATAGATGAAGCAAGTGAGGAAAGTTGACCCGGAGAGATTCATGTCAGCTGAAGGAAAAGAACTTACGAGAAATATGGCTGTGGATCCGGGTCAGCTCCTTAGTGCAGTTGTCACACCTCTTCCGGAGTTGCGCAAGTTCAACATTCGTCAACTCAAGCTTAGTATCGGCCTCCTTCAGCAGTTCTTGGTCCTTGGCAATTTGAAGGTTGAGACGTTCGCGCTCTTCAGTAAAGTCTTGGCCAACCTTGTCTATCTCGGCTTTGTGGAGCACCTTGAGCTTCTTCATGTCTGCCTTAAGCTTGGCAATTTCTTCATCCTAGGTCCGGTGGAGGGCGAGCTCATCATCTTTCTTCTTGAGTTCGGCCTGGTGCTGCCCTGCTTGTTCGAGAAAATGCAGCATCATATCAGGCACGGGCACACTATCTTCAAGAGAGGCTGAAATAGTTTGTTGACCCGGCAAAGCCGAGGTATGAATATTTGCCGAGCCAAGAAGAAAAGGAGATAGAGCATAGAGGAATGTTCAGCAAAAATGACTTACCCTTTAATTGGTCCAAGTTTCTTTTCATGAGGATGTTCTCGGCCTCCACTCCGGCCGCCCAATTCGAATATAAGATTAGTTCGGCGGAAAAAGACGAAGAGAAATGGGAAAAATGCCAAGGAAAAAACTTACCCCTTTTCTCGTATTCGGTGAGAAGCGTAGTATGTTTTGCACGCAGCATCTTGTGAGTGTCCAAGAGACGCTGAAACTCAGCGCTCCGGCGATTGGTGGTCACCTGAAAAGAGTACAAAAGGATAGCTTAGTAATGTGCATATTCGAAGTGTACAAGATCCGGTCCAAGTGGAACTTAACCCGGCTCTAGGTGTGTGCATATTCGAAGCATACAAGATCCGGGCCAAGTGGAACTTAACCCGGCTCTAGGTGTGTGCATATTCGAAGTATACAAGATCCGGGCCAAGTGGAACTTAACTGCTCTAGGTGTGTGCATATTCGAGTATATAAGATCCGGGTCAAGTGGAACTTAACCCGCTCTAGGTGTGTGCATATTCGAGTATACAAGATCCGTGCCAAGTGGAACTTAACCCGCTCTAGGTGTGTGCATATTTGAAGTGTAAGATCCAGGCCAAGTGGAACTTAACCCGGCTCTAGGTGTGTGCATATTCGAAAGTGTGCAAGATCCGCCAAGTGGAACTTAATCCGGCTCTAGGTGTGTGCATATTCGAAGTATACAAGATCCGGGCCAAGTGGAACTTAACCCGGCTCTAGGTGTGTGCATATTCGAAGTATACAAGATCCAGGCCAAGTGGAACTTAACCCGGCTCTAGGTGTGTGCATATTCGAAGTGTACAAGATCCGGTCCAAGTGGAACTTAACCAGGCTCTAGGTGTGTGCATATTCGAAGTTACTAAGGAGCTATGCTAGTTCTTTAAGGAGCATCCGGCCGAGTAACAAGTTACTCCCCCGGAGGCTCGGGGACTAATGGTTATATCAATAATATCCAGTGCATGTTAAGGAAAAGGTGAAGTAGCGTACCTCCATCATCCGACCTGCAAGGTTGATTGCCTTGGTAGCGATGTTCATCTGTGCAGCAAACTCGGTTGGCCCAAATTTCTCCGGGAGATCGTCATTATGGATGAACTCTGCCTTGTTCCAGTTGTTAACAAACTCGATCAAGGTCGGAGGATAGCGTTCTCCGCTAAGCATGTGGGGCGCGTGTAACTACCTCGGTGAATTACGCTCTTAGTTACATGCCTGGATGAGCGAAAATGGTTAAAATAGTACGGTGGGGCCAAGGGCCACTCACAGGTAGACCTTTCGGCCGTCCTAACCATTTTTAGAACATCGGGACAAGAATGAGCGGCGTAATCGGCAGGCGAAGGGATCAACTACATACACAAGTGAGTATGTATGCAAGCCACATACAACAGTCCTCAGAGCCATTGCATCTAAAAGAAATAGAAATATTGCAATGCCATACGGCAAGATCCAAATATCCTAGATAAAGATAATAATTTAGGATAGCTCCTCATACATCAAACATCAGAGTATCAGGCGGAAGCGGAAGACAAGATCCGAGTACGGATAAGAAGCAAATCAGCATAAGATGCCACATAAATAAACACATCCCGCCCACAGATCTCACGGATCCCCGTTCCCGGAATCTCTACACCGAGTGATTGTTGCCAACATCGTCCGTATCCTCCACCCAGTATCCATCTTGCGAATACACCTGTTCATCTGAATCAAACAATTTATCGTGTGAGACCCTAGGGGTACTCAGCAAGTCTTTATGCCTCTAAAGGGGACATATACCTGGGGTGACGCAATTGCAGCAAAAGATAATAACTAACAAGTCTATAGATACTCGCTAACAATCCACCTAACCAATGATAGACGGATGTTCGATAATTAGTAACAATAGTTATAACAGTATAATTAACAGATCCATCCTCCTTCTCGCTTACCAACGAGAAAGCTTTTAACAACCCCATCCGCTGGCGTTTTATTAACCATTCCAGAGTGTTGCACTATTTACTAGTCGTACTTAGTCAATTTAAAAGCGGTACTTTAGTTATACTTGTCTATGATCAAGAAACTGTGCTCCAAGTCGCCCATAACCATGACACGGTTTTCGTAAAGATTTACCCGTAGGGTGTCACAAATAGCAACACACACTCGATCAACCTCGGAAAAACCAAATCAAAACCCAACGAGGCATTCACGACAAAGCGATCACAGGATTCAGAAATGTTTCAGGGGGCCACCCCACTAAGCTACCCGCAACGAAGTTGGCCGGCTCCGGAACGGACCCAGGGTTTGTGTGGACGGCGGTAAACGACTAGGAACTCGAAAGTGTGACTGGGCTTGTCGATACAGCGAAAACGTGTCACGATCCAAAATAAGACAGTGCTCCACGACAATCTTAAATAAAGCGGTAAAGCATGGCATAAGTACAGATAGTAATAAAGCCCCAAACTACTTTGTGGCCCCAAGAAATAAGAATGAATCAAGCTCGCTCGGGGAGTCCATAAGGCCTCCCGAATGTGGATAGTGAATAGTCAAGGAACAGGAATCAAGTACTGGGTCCCACGGACACAAGTGAGCATGAAGAACCAAATAGCAGATATTGCTCACCGTGCCACTTTCATTAGTTATCCTATTACTACTCAAAGTTAAGTTGTTTAGGTACCTCGTTATCCATTAGACACTCATACCCTACACATGTCGTTTCTACGACCGCATGGCTCAAGCAACTCATGTAGTAAAGGCTCATGGGATGGAGGAACAAGCTTGTGGGTTTAAAAGTAAAGGCTATAAAGATTTGGGATTCAATTTAATGCAATCGCGACTCAATGATGCAAGAATAAGATAGAGGCAATAGGTACTATATGGATGCAAGCATGTGGTAGTGCTTGCCGGCAGCTCATTGAAGCGAGAGTCGGATCCGGTAGTGCTCCTGGATTCTCGATATATCCCTTTCGTCAGCCTATTCGAAGAAGAACCAAACAAACAAGGGCCAACATAAATAAAGTGCACAAGCATATGTATTGAAATGCGACAAGCAAACAAGCATGCCATGATGAATGATGCACAATTGCATGGCAATAAAGTAGCATGGCATGTGTGAGGTGTGGGGTACAAGATTAAAGCATTTTATTAAGTTTTTAGTCCGGTTTGCTCTCAAAACACTTGCTGTATACTTATTATTTATATGATGCATGCTGCAATTCAGAACATGGAATGCATGGTTAGAACGGGCTCGTCGCGCTGATCGATTTAGACATATTATTTGTCAAATTTGTAGTTGTAGATTGAAAGTTATTAATTAATTAAGAAAAGGCCTTTTTATTCTAATTTTAAACAATGTCAAAATTTAATTTACCCAAAAGATATTTTGAATGGCATATTTGAATTCCTCACATTTTTCTGATTCCAAAACATATATTACATGTTGAATTTGGAATTATGATTTAAAAGTTATTAAAAACAGAAATTAAATCATATTAAAACATTTCTGGAAATCATTTTTATTAAAACAGTAAAACACAGAGACTTTTTGTACCCAGCCAGATCTAGTCACAGACACAGACAGGTGGGCCAGCTGTGGACTGGGACACACGCGCACAGAAAGGTTTTTCTTACCGCGGCGTACCTAGCCTCTGCGAATGAGTGGGGCCAGCTGCCACGGCCCACGGATGTGGCCGAGCATGCAGAGGTTGACAGTGGGGACGATCTTTGAGCGGGTTGAGGGTACAAAAGCTGGGTGCGTTTTTAAAAACCCCACAGGCACGGTGGGGTCTCGAGGAGCGGGTTGAGCGGGAGATAAAAAGAGGGGGCTATATGTAAATCGACCACAGGCCCATCGTTGCTCTTCTTTCTGAATCATGACAGAGCCGTGCTGTCGAGCATAGCACGCTGCTGGGAACTCGAACCGGGACCTGGGCTCGCGCCGGGCGGTAGCCATCGGGTAGCCGAGAACGTTGTTAGGAGGGGGTTGGCCAACTAGGTGAGGCGGGGCGTGGCGCAGAGGCGGTCAGATGCCAGCGGCCGACGGTGCACCGAGAGCGTTCGGTGAAACGCTCGGTGAGGCAGAGGGTCTACGGCGAGGCGGCGGATGTCTAGGCGGGAGAGGGACTCACCGTGGGGTGGACGACGGAGGTGGATCGGGCTGGGAGTCGACGGAGGGGCGAGGATGCAGACGGCCGGCGTGTTTAGGTTTTGCGGTGGCATCGGCGTGCAGCGTCTGCGGGGGCGGTCTCCTTCTCGGCTCCGTGTACGGGGCGACGCAGGGTGCTCCTCCAGCCCTCGCCGACAACCTCCTGCTCTCCTACGCCTCCTGGATCGACGGGAGATGGTGGAGACCGACGGTGGCTGGCGATGGGGTAGATGGTGGTAGGGGAAGACAGGGAGGAAGGGAGCGGCCTAGGGAGATCTGGGAGAGGACGAGGAGACGTGAGAGGGGGGTAGATAGCAGAGGGAGAGGGGAGGGTGCCGTGGGGGAAAGGTGGAGGAAAACGGTGGTCTCGGCCACCTTTTGCTTCTCCGTCTCCTCACGTGCACGGGAAGGGCTCGGCCTGGGTGTGGCTGCAGCTGGGCCAGGGCGAGGACAGGGAGGAGAGGAGGCTCGGGTGGGGCAGCTGGCAGAGAAAAAAAGATAGAGGAGGGAGAGGCTCGGGCAATTAGGGTTGGGGTAGCTCGGCTAGGTTAGGAGGGGGAGGTAGGGAGAGAGGGGAGGCCTCGGCATGGGGTGGTGAGGGTAGCTAGGGTAGGCCCTTGCTGGCAGCGAGAGGGTAAGGCTCGGTATGGGAGGGGTTAGGTGGTGAGTGAGGGTTAGGGTAAGGGAAGGATTAGAGAGAGGGGGATTAGGGTAGGGATTCTAGGGGGTCACCCATGATCAACACAAGCTCGAGCAAGAAGGTTGGTAGAGAGAAGGTGGTGGTAAGGTTTAGCTTAGGGAGGGGTAGTGGGTATGGAGAGGTATAGTAGGGTTTGGTTAGGGTTTTGAGGAGGGGTGATGGTGGTTAGGGTGAGAGGTGAGGGTTTTGATGCACATGGCAAGGAAAAGAGATCAAGGTGGAAGAGGATTTAGAGGAAGAGAGAGCTCAAGAAGATGATCCACTCAGAAATCAAATAAAAACCAAAGGAGAGACACATGGTGGTGATGGTTGCATGGCCCATGCAAAGGCATTAAATGCCATGTTTAATCTTGTACAAACAAAATAATTAACAAGGCATGATTCCCATGCATTACCAAAATATGGAATAAGGCCAAGCAAAAGATAATAGAATTGGATCCATCCCATCTCCCATGAGCTAGATTAAATACGAAAAGAAAATAAAAGCCCATGGGTAAATAGAACGGTGGAATTATAAGGTCATGGTGGTGACTTACTCATTTGAGGTCAGAGGCTCCTTTGGCTTGCGAGCTCGCCGGGCTACGGCCTTAGTCGTGGACTTGGTGGCAGCTTTGTTTGCGGACTTCTTTCGCCTTTTGGTTGGCTTAGAAGGTCCGGAGGAAGAAGCAGATGCGGCCCCCCTTTTCTTTGATGCGACCGGGACTAGCTCACCAGTGGCAAGGGGAGGATCTTCATGGATCTGCCCACCGGAGTTAGCTGATGCCGGAAAAGCGTAAGAAAGGGGGACAGCGTCAAATGCCTCCATCACCTCAATGTTGGAACCATCTTCATCGTTAGGCCAATCTCTAATGGAAGAGAATTTACCGGTGTGTCACTTGGTCGCATCAGGGAACGACAGGAACATCTCCTGATCCGGCTCCTCCTCGTCCGGGGCATCTCGATCAGGCGCCCACTTGAGAGAAGGCTCGGTGCCATCCTCAAGAGTTTGCTGAAGAAACATCTAAGAGAGAGAAAATGCAAAGGGATCAAACCTGCAACAAAATCCGACATATGATTTAACTCGGAAAAAGATTGGGGCACGAGACTTACCGCAGGAGGAAGCCTATCTCGGCAAAAGTGCTCGATCCCCCACTCCCACTCAGCGGAGAAGTTTTTGTTGGTGGTAAAGAGGTCCTTGACCCGGCGGTGAATCTCGGTGTTGCTCAACTCGAATGAGGAGGTCCGGTTGGGGTCAAGGCGCCAGCTCATGTGGCAAAGTTTATACGTGCATTTCTGGAGGGGGGAGACCCGGTTGCGGACGAAGGTGATCATTGCATCCTCGTTGCACAATCCCTGATCCTTCAGCTCCTGAAACCGTTTGTTGACTTGGTTCGCCAGGACTGTGGGTTTCTTGGGGATCTGGTCCCACAGATTCGGATTAAGAGGACCCGAAGCATAGGGGCGCAGCCGGATCAGATCTTCAGTTGTGCCATTTCTGACATAAAAGAAGGTTCAGGCCTAGCCCTTGCAGGAATCGAGCCCCGTGACTCGGGGAAAGATGGACTGTTTCCAAGGAGAGATAGAAGCTGCGCCGAACTACGTGAGCTGCTTGTCCTCCGGGTCAAGCTCTCTATTCGGAATCACATTCCGGCGGAGACCAAAAAACCGGATCCAGAGCTCCTTGGTGGGCCACAATCCGGTGTAGCCCTCGATGGTGGAAGCAAAGGCAGAGAGGGAAGTGATGGCGTTCGCCGGAAGATGATGCGACTGAAGCTCGTAGGTATTGAGCCAGTCATGGAAGAAGTCGCTGACAGGGAGGCCGAACCCACGATGGAAGTGGGAGAGGAATACTACGAACTCACCCGGATTGGTGAGGGAGCGAGTTCCTCGGCGGCGAGGCAGGCGATGACGCCCCCCGGGATATGGCGCGTGCGATACAGCCAGTCTAGGTCGTCCTGGCATACCCAGGACCCAGCCCAAGCGCCGTGCTCGGCATTCTCCGCGACCTCCTCCATCTCCTGCTCCGCGACGACGAGTTCTTCCTCTGTCATTTCGAGGTCGCTGTCCTCACTGGCCCTATCGGCGGTGGGGGGCAGTGGCCTAGACTGACGCGGACCCGTGGCAGTGGAGATACGCAGAAGTGGCGGCAACGCTGGTGCGCGAGGAACGGTGCGGCAGCGGCACGGCTAAGCAGGTGCGGCGGCGACGGCGCTATCGCTAGGAAGAAGAAGGAGAAGAGGCAGAGGGGCACGAGAATGGGGGAAAGACCCAAGGGGCGTGCCCCTCCCCTATTTAACCACACCCTTGAGGGGTAGTGGGATCATGCAGTGCGGACGGGCCACACGTGTGGCCGTGTATGATCCGGATCAGCCAATCAGCGGCGAGACACAGGAAGGGCCACAAGGCGCAGGAGATCCCACGACGTGACGTTATGATACAGTTAACAAGGAGACAGACACGATGTGACGTGTGCAACAGTAATATCTGACAATAACTGCGGCGATTACTGACGCAGGCCCTTAAAATGAGGCAAGATAATGATTACCCTCCACGAGGGATAGCGTACGAGGGAAGGAAGAATAACCCGGATAACCAAAGGATGACCCGGCCAGCGAGTGAAAACTCGGAACGTGCCAAGGGAAAGTAAGCCTATGGAATCCGGACTATGAGATAACTCGGAAAAGGAGCAAAAGGCTCGGTAAAATTGAACCTGCTGTGGCCTTAGCGGCTAAGGCAGCTAAGACCGCACCAGCTTCGGGGACTAATGTTGGGGGGATACCCCCGGATAGGGTCACGCTGGGGTATAATGGCCGAATTAGCCGAGGTACGGCAAGGTCAAAGCAAGTGCTGGCTAAGTCACCTCAAGGCAGGCCGAATCATGGAGTAACCTGCATCGAGGATGTAGGCTGAGTCGGCCAATTAACGTGCATGATCCGGGTTATATCAGGCTTGCAAGAGAAGGAAGGTATCTCGCTGGTCAAAAGGTGGCCACTGTGTGCAAAGCGTGCGCGAAGCGGACAGAGGCCAGGACCACCGAGGTGTGGCCGACAAGGGTGACATCGCTTGTGTCGGATGACGCTGGCGCCGCAGAGGCTCACGTAGCCTCTGCATGGCTGACGACGGGGAAAAGTGACCCGGTCGGTTTACTATTTCGGGAAGAGGCATATTCCCTGGAATATGCCTCCACGTATGCCCTAATTGGAGACCTATCCACCCCTATATAAGGAGGGCTAGGGATTTTGTAGAGGGGGTTGAGTTCTACTGGGTCATTGACTAGTTGATGGGCATTTGAGTAGAGAGTTCCCTCTTCCTCCTCTCCCCAATACAGCTCAAGGAGCACTTGTAACTCATCTAGCTTGAATAATATAAAGCTTTTGTGTGTGGAATCACCACACTATCCCTCCCTGGGTTCCTCTAGTGCATCTTGTCCCCACCTTTAGCCTATCCATGGCATCTGCCGTGACACCACCACGACACTACGGTTTGAAGCAGGCGCCTCGAGCATGGTTTCAACAGTTTGCTTCATTCATTGCTATTATTGGTTTTGTTGGCTCCAAGTCCGATAGCTCCCTGTTTGTCTACCGGCATGGACTGACATGGCCTATCTCCTGCTCTATGTGGATGACATTATCCTGACAGCGTCTTCTCCGACTTTGTTCCACAGTTTAATTGCTTCTCTTCGTAAAGAGTTCAGCATGACAGATATGGGTGAGCTTCACTATTTTCTGGGCATCTTAGTCAGACGCACTATGCATAGTTTGTTCCTCTCACAGGAGAAGTATGCATTGGAGCTTCTTGACAAAGATGGTATGTTACAGTGTAAATCTATCTCCACTCCAGTTGATACAGCTTCTAAGCTTGCAGCTCAGTCTAGTGATCTCGTGGCTGATCCTACAGAATATCACAGTATTGCAGGAGGTCTCCAATACCCCACTTTCACTCGGCCAGATATCTCCTATGCAGTACAGCAGATATGTCTTCATATGCATGATCCACAGGCTAATCACTTGCTCCTTGTGAAGCGTGTTCTATGCTACATCCGCAGCACCACCGACTATGGTCTCACTTTGTATCGACGCACATCGAACAAATTGCTGGCCTACTTTGATGCTGACTGGGCAGGTTGTCCAGACACTCGATGGTCTACTTCAGGCTATTGTGTGTTCCTCGGCACGAATTTGATGTCTTGGTCGGCTAAGCGGCAACACACTGTTTCCCGATCGAGTACAGAGGCTGAGTATCGAGCCGTAGCAAATGTGGTGGCTCAATCTTGTTGGCTTCGACAGCTACTTTTGGAGCTTTATCGACCGGCGCATGATGCTTTAGTGGTCTTCTGTGACAATGTGAGATCTGTTTACATGACACAGAATCTAGTGCATCACCAGCATACCAAGCATGTGGAGATTGATCTACACTTCGTCAAAGATCGCGTGACCACTAGCGAGGTTAAGGTGCTACACGTTCATAGTTCATCATAGTTCACGGACATCTTCACCAAAGGATTACCACCGCCTCTCTTCTTGGACTTTTGGGACAGTCTCAACATTAGTCGGCTGCCTAGTTTTGACTACATATGCGTGTGTAGAATACATATCCTACACGTGTTTGTATAGATGTAGGATACATATGCGTGTGTATTCCTTGTATATATGTCCGTGTTGTACGCAACCGAGACTCCTTGTAATCCTCTTATATAATGAGCAATACAAGGCCACCTAACGTGTGGTTTCCCCTATCTTACAAGTAAGTTCAAAATGCTTTTGGAGTTCAGGTTCCACTGACTGAAGGATCATACATTGCACAAGAGTGTAGTCATCATACTTTGTATTATACACGTTGTGCTCATCCCGAGATGCATCATTTGTCGAGGCATCACCTAACAGACCATCGAGCACATAAGACTTCTTAATGCCCATGAGGAAAATCCTTATGTTGCGGTACCAGTTGGTGAACTTAGACCCATTATCTTGCAGCTTTTCTCTATCTAGGAATGTATTGAAATTGAATGCAAGGGGTGCCATGATCTACAATATATTTGCAAAGACTACTTAGACTAGGTTTATAAAATATAGAGTTAAAGTTAATTCAAAAATCACTATGAGACCTCCCACTCAAAAACGACATCCCTCTAGTCATTTTTAGTGATTACACGAACCAAATTCACTACACCACGACCGATCATCACGAGTGGTGGTGCAGCTCCAATGGCGAGCATCGTATGGACATCATATCATTCATATACCTTTCGGTTCATGTTCCAAGGCCATGTTTGTACATGCTAGGCTCGCTAAGTAAGAACCTTAGTATCCGCTTGTGTAAAACTGTCTTCCACCCATTGTATGCGAATGTAGAGTCTATCACACATGATCATCACGTGGTGCTCCAAAACAACGAATTTTCTTAATGGTGCATACTAAGGAAGAACATTATATTATCTTGATATTAGTGAGAGGGATCATCTTATAATTCTACCGCCAAGAACTAAGCAAGACATAAGAAAAATAAGATGCATAAAAGGGATAAACATCACATGCATATATAATATGTGATATGATATGGTGATGGCTCAATGCACGGTGCCCAGAAAAGTGCTGGTGCGTGGTTGATGTAGAGCTCGTTGGGAACCCCAAGAGGAAGGTATGCTGAGCACAACAGCAAGTTTCCCTCAGTTATGAAACCAACGTTTAATCGAACCAGTAGGAGCAAGGAAACACCCCAAAGGTGTTACTAGCTGAGCTTTGGCAGGGTGCACTACCGGTGCTAGTAGCAACATGGAGACCTGCACAACACAACCACATAACTTTTTACCCAACTTGCGATGAGGTTGTCAATCTCACCGTGTTTTGCGGAAAACAAAGGATTAAACGTATCGAATGGAAAGAAGTAAAAGTTTGCAGAAAGTAAACACAAAGAAGTAAACAGTTTGTAGATTAAATGTAAAGAAAAGGACCGGGATCCATAGTTCACTAGAGGTGGCTCTCCTTAAGATAGATAACATGCTGGGTGAACAAATTACAGCGTGGCAATTGACAAACACCGAGAAAGCAATACATGCATATACTAATCATCTTGACTCCTTTGAGACTTGATTGGGCATTACAACATTATACATAGACCACCATCCAACTGCATCTATGACTAATAATCCACCTTCAGGTTATCATCCGAACCCCCTCCAGTATTAAGTTGCAAGCAACATATTATTGCTTTACGAACTACGTGTAAAGTAAACAATATGATTGTTCTATGAACAAAGGATTGTTGTTTTCTCCCTAGTAGCAACAGCACATCTAGTACCTTAGAGATTTCTATCACTTCCCCAGATTACTAGAGGCATGAACCCACTATCGAGCATAAATACTAACTCTTGGAGTTGCCAGCATCTACTTGGCCAAGATAGCTACTAACAACGGAAAGCATGCAAGATCACAAATAACAAAGACATGATAGAATCAATAATCAATCTGAAATAGCATCTCAATATCCATAGGATCCCCGCAAACACAACATGCAGAATTACAAATAGATGATCTTGATCATGAACGGAGCTCACAAGATCTAAACATGAAAGCACAAAGGAGGAGAACCAACCATCTAGCTACTACATGGATCTGTAGTCCAAGGATCAACTACTCACGCATCACACCGGAGGCTTGCATGGTGATGAAGAAGGCCTCCAGGGTGAATTCCCCTCTCCGGCAGGGTGCCGGGAAGAGCTTCAGATCCCTCCCGATCTAGGGATGGAGATGACGGTGGCTACAGACTCTTTCGTGGATTTTTGATCGGGCCCTTAGGGTTTTCGTCTTGAGGGAAATATATAGGCGGAAGGAGAGGCCGAGGGGGTGCCGGGAGCGGCCACCCCACCCCCTGGCGTGGGCCAGGCCTGGCCGCGCGGCCAGGTTGTGTGGTGGCCCCCTGGCCCCTCTCCGTCTCGTATTTTGGCACTTGATGACATCCGGAAAAATAGGCACTTTGGCTTTTGTCCCGTCCAATTCCGAGAATATTCATTTTCTGACTTTCCTGTAACCAAAAACAGTAGAAAACAGGCAGCTGGCACTGTGGCTCTTGTTAATAGGTTAGTCCAAGAAATCATATGAAAAGTACTCCAAAGTTGGAACAAAACACAAGAAAGTGGATAAAACCAAGCATGGAACATCAAAAAATATAGATACATTTGCAATGTATCAACATCCCCAAGCTTAACTCCTGCCCGTCCTCGAGTAGGCAAGTGATAAAAAGAAAGAATAATTTTTGAGGTGGCATGCACCATCAAAGACTTGATCAAGGTATTTGCAAAACATTCAAAGCTGGGATCATAGTACTTCAATCATAGCATGAAAGACAAAGTTCTAGCAATAATACAAAGAAACTATGATGCAACATGAAAAGGCACAAACAAAAGATTCATGAATAACAATGCTTTGCAAGACGTTTGTTTGTTTCACATAAAGAAAACATAGCATAATAATATTCAGCTTGTCCCTCAATAGAGTAGCAAATATAAATGCATAGGACACCTTCAAAGTTCATAAGAGTGACTAGATACAATAGTTTAAAACAAGCAATATCAAGTTATGCATCAATCAACTAGTCTTGGGACAATGCACATAGAACTAAGAATGGCCACTATGCTCTCAAAGCAGGTGCATAAAGATAGAAGGTGGAGACTCAATATTATGCTGGAAGAAAGGCCTTTGTAAAAGGAAGTAGGGATTCAAGTCTCATAAAGAGCTTCCAAAAATTATGGTACTTGTAGCTTTCAGCTCTCATTGCCCATATCATAAGCATCTTGAAGTGATTAAGGTTAAAGTGACACAACTAAGAGGATATGCTTGACAAGTTATAAACCGAAATCTCATGCCCCTTACTTACGAAGACCGATCCTCATGCTACTCAACTTTAGTCACGAGTAAGCTCTTGTCATTGTAAGTACGTGTGTATCATTAAGAACCGCCAATGGGGTACCCCTTGCACAAGATACGGGAGCTTTCCCATAATCAAAATGACAAGGCAAGCAGACAATGAGCATCTCAGCGATCTTTTTATTTGCTATTTGCATAGGTTTTTATTGAGGATGCTTCATAGATTGCTCATTATGGTGATGCTGCAAGTTTCCACCATAATTTGGCATGGCTTAGGCTAGCGGCCCAGGCGTTTCTCTAACACACATAAAAACTCCATGATCTTAGAAGTTCCACTTTTATTTCACACCGCCGGGATCCGTAAGCAAAAGAACATGATATCAACGGGGTACAAAGTACAAGTGCAATTTTGAAAGCGTTCCCCATGGTACATGGTTCTGCTAATTTCAACTTATAAAGCGCAAGCATATACGCAACAAAGAAGGACCCAGTGGTTCAAGTTTATTAGATGCAAAAAAGTAAAGTGTGCCATCAAGTTCGTGAGAGCTTTAATCACTAGTTTTCTCATAACAAGTTTAATTTGGAAGGTAAATAAAAGCATGAATATACTTGGAATAGCATAAGCTAATAGGTAGGTATGGTGGACTCTTTGGAATAACTTGGTTTAGGGAGTTGGATGCATGAGTGGAACTCATACTTTGTTGTGGAGGCTAGCAAAAGACTGGGAGCGACAAACTAAGAGAGCAACAATGGCCATAATCATGCAGAGTAACAAAACATCATTGATCAAAGCATAAAGTGATACTACAAGTTGAAAACTAAAGTATCATAAAGGCTTAGGTGACTTGGGATAGTCATAACATGGTGTGAGCATGCGCCAAGTCAACCCAAATAAAGCATCAAAGGAGAATACCACTATACTATGCTTTAATATGCTAAAACAACGCATGATTCATCCAAGGCACATTAAGCAAACTCAATTGTTTATAACAAGTCATGCTACAGCAAAGAATACTAAGCATAAAGCCAAAACAATATCAAGCATGGCATGACAAAGCATAGGCCATAGTCAAAAACGAGCTCTTTTTACCACATAAGCATCAACTTTTCTACTCTTTGCCAAACCAAACCAAACTATTTGCAAACCAATGTAAGAAAGAAGGGGTCCAACCAATTTATTCAGCAAACTAAGCAAACAAAAGCAAATGAAAACCAAAACGAAAAACGAAAAAGAAGACGCTCCAAGAAAAACACAACTGTGCATGAAACAATAAAAATGAAGCGTTTGGAAGAAACCTGGGATTTTTATTAATGAAGAAGGGGATGCCTTGGGCATCCCCAAGCTTTGACGCTTGTACTTCTTGGATATTTCTTGGGGTGACACGCGTGGCATCCCCAAGCTTGAGCTTTAGTCCATTCTTCATCTCATTACTCATTCCTTCCATACACCTGAAATTTTTCCTTCATACAAAACTTCACATAATCTTTATTAGCAACATTAGTGCACATAAGATAAATAAGTCTTAAGGTTCAGTTCTAACACCAAATAAACTTCCATTAGAACACTAGCTACTGTAGCACTTCCCTCAAAAAGCTCAATTCCCCAAAAGAACTTAAAAAGGAACCAACAAGAAGCAAATGCAGAAAATGGCAGAAATCTGTCAAAACAGGCCAGCAGGTAAAGACGGATTTTTTCGAAGACCTTCTGTTTCTCAAATCAAAAAGTGTTGAACTAACGAAAGTTAGATAACAACCTGGGGCAGAAGCACAAAGCATTACAGCTTAATCCGACGTACAGATCTCTCTCACGAATTTTTACGGTGAAGCACAAAAATCTGTTTCGGGACAGCAACTTTCCCAATCATTACTTCTCTCTCATTAGAGGTTACTCTTGGCACAAAAAGCAAATAAAAATGATAAGGAGAGGTTATTACAGAGGTAATAACTTCCAAGACTCATCTAAAACTTTTGGGTTATCTCCCAATAAGTACTTTTATTTAACGCCTTTAAGTTAGGCATAAGAAGCAAAGAAAGAATCAAGTGTTCTCAAATGAAGAAGCATTAAGACCAAATTTTGTTTTCATAGGAGAAGCAAAAGAAATCTTTTCTCTCTTTTTAGGGAAGTGTTCTATACCTTTCTTGAGTGGGAGTTGATATTTAATGGTGCCTTCTTTCATATCAATGATGGCACCAACAGTTCTAAGAAAAGGTCTTCCCAAAGTAATAGGACAAGAAGCATTGTATTCAACATCCAAAACATAGAAATCAACAGGGACATAGGAATTTTTAACCATAATAAGAACATCATTAAGACTCCCCATGAGTTTCTTTTTAACATTATCATCAAGTGGGACATTCAAATAGCAATCTTCAAGAGGAGGCAAATCAAGCATATCATAAATCCTTCTAGGCATAATAGAAACACTACTATCAAGATCACATAAAGCTTTGAAATCAAAGTCATTCACTTTCATATTAATGATGGGTTCCCAACCATCCTCTTGTTTTATAGGAATAGAAGCTTTATGTTTCATCTTTTCTTTTTTAATCTTTATGAGAGCATCAGTAATGTGTTTTGTAAAGGCCTTGTTCATAGCACTAGCATTAGGACTTCTAGCAAGCTTTTGTAGGAACTTAATAACTTCAGAGATATTGCAACCATCAAGATCAAAATCAAATTTATCATCTAAAGTAATAGAACTATTACTAGCCTCAACACTAGTGGTGGTAATAGTAGAAACACTAATGTTTCTAGCAATTTCATCTTCTCTTTCCCACTTAGCATGTGATTCAGCTAATAGTCTAACATTTTCATCAATTCTTACTTGTATGGCATTAGTAGCTGCAAAGGGATTATCATTAGTTTCAGGTTTAGCAACCATTTTATTCAAAGTAGATTGAGCTTTAGCTAAAGATGCTATATTTATTTCAGCATTAGAGAGTTTTTCCTCAATAGTTTTATTGAAAGCAGTTTGTTTACTAATAAACTCTTTAAGCATAACTTCAAGTTCAGAGGGAGCACTCTTATTATTGTTGTAAGAATTTCCATAAGCATTACCATTGTTGGGAGGATATGGCTTATAATTGTTGTTACCAAAATTGTTTCTATAAGCATTATTACCATAAGCATTGTTGCCAAAATTGTTATTTCTTATGAAGTTCACATTAACTTGCTCTTCTTGAGCAACCAAAGAGGCTAAAGGAACATTATTTGGATCAATATGGGCTTTCCCATTAATAAGCATAGACATAATAATATCAATTTTATCACTCAAGGAGGAGGTTTCCTCGACAGAATTTACCTTCTTACCTTGTGGAGCTCTCTCAGTATGCCATTTAGAATAATTAACCATCATATTGTCCAAAAGTTTTGTTGCAGCACCCAAAGTGATGGTCATAAAGGTACCTCCAGCAGCAGAATCCAATAGGTTCCTTGAAGAATAGTTCAATCCTGCATAAAAAGTTTGGATGACCGTCCAAGCAGTCAGTCCATGAGTGGGACAATTCTTTACCAAAGATTTCATTCTTTCCCAAGATTGAGCAACATGCTCATTATCAAGTTGTTTAAACTTCATTATTTCACTTCTCATGGATATAATCTTAGCAGGAGGATAGTATTTTCCAATAAAAGCATCTTTGCACTTAGTCCAAGAATCAATACTATTCCTAGTTAAGGAATTCAACCATTCTTTAGCTTTTCCTCTCAAAGAGAAAGGAAACAATTTCAGCTTAATAATATCACCATCTATATCCCTATGCTTTTTCATATCACAAAGTTCAACAAAGTTATTTAGATGGGAAGCAGCATCTTCATTACCAATACCAGAAAATTGTTCTCTCATAACAAGATTGAGCAAAGCAGGTTTTATCTCAAAGAAAGTATTTTCAGCCACAGGTGGAGCAATAGGGGTGCTCATAAAATCATTGTTGTTGGTGCTAGTGAAGTCACACAACTTAGTGTTTTCAAGGGTAGTCATTTTTTGGGGTTTTCAAATAAGAAAGCAACCTTGTAAAACTAAATTTTTTGTGTTTTTGAAGAACAAAACAAGCAAACAAAGCAAAAACAAACTAAGCAAAACAAAAACAACAAAGTAAAGATATTGGCTATGAGGGCTCCCCTTGTGAAGATGTCCTTGACTCCCCGACAACGGAACTAGAAATTGCTTGATGGCTCAATGCACGGCGCCCAGAAAAGTGTTGGTGCGTGGTTGATGTAGAGCTCGTTGGGAACCCCAAGAGGAAGGTATGATGAGCACAACAGCAAGTTTCCCTCAGTTATGAAACCAAGGTTTAATCGAACCAGTAGGAGCAAGGAAACACCCCAAAGGTGTTACTAGCTGAGCTTTGGCGGACTACCGGTGCTAGTAGCAACGTGGAGACCTGCACAACACAACCACAGAACTTTGTCCCCAACTTGCGATGAGGTTGTCAATCTCACCGTGTTTTGCGGAAAACAAAGGATTAAACGTATCGAATGGAAAGAAGTAAAAGTTTGCAGAAAGTAAACAAAAAGAAGTAAACAGTTTGTAGATTGAATGTAAAGAAAAGGACCGGGATCCATAGTTCACTAGAGGTGGCTCTCCTTAAGATAGATAACATGCTGGGTGAACAAATTACAGCGGGGCAATTGACAAACACCGAGAAAGCAATACATGCATATCCTAATCATATTGACTCCATTGAGACTTGATTGGGCATTACAACATTATACATAGACTGCCATCCAACTGCATCTATGACTAATAATCCACCTTCAGGTTATCATCCAACCTCCAAAGATTAAGTTGCAAGCAACAGATTATGACTTTACGAATCGTGTAAAGTAAACAATACGATTGTTCTATGAACAAAGGATTGTTGTTTTCTCCTAGTAGCAACAAGACATCTAGTACCTTAGAGATTTCTATCACTTCCCCATTACGAGGCATGAACCCACTATCGAGCATAAATACTAACTCTTGGAGTTGCTAGCATCTACTTGGCCAAGATAGCTACTAACAACAGAAAGCATGCAAGATAACAAATAACAAAGACATGATAGAATCAATAATCAATCTGAAATAGCATCTCAATATCCATCGGATCCCCGCAAACACAACATGCAGAATTACAAATAGATAATCTTGATCATGAACGGAGCTCACAAGATCTAAACATGAAAGAACAAAGGAGGAGAACCAGCCATCTAGCTACTACATGGATCCGTAGTCCATGGATGAACTACTCACGCATCACACCGGTGGCTTGCATGGTAATGAAGAAGGCTGTGGTGAATTCCCTCTCCAGTGGTGCCGGAAGAGCTTCAGATCCCTCCCGATCTAGGGATGGAGATGACAACGGCTACAGACTCTTTCGTGGATTTTTGATCGGGCCCTTAGGGTTTTTGTCCCGAGGGCAATATATAGGCGGAAGGAGAGGCCGAGAGGGTGCCGGGAGCGGCCACACCACCTCTGGCGCGCAGTGGCCCGGCCGCTGCCAGTGGTGTGGTGGCCCCCTGGACCCTCTCCGTATCGTATTCTGGCACTTGATGACATCCGAAAAAATAGGCACTTTGGCTTTTGTCCTGTCCAATTCCGAGAATATTCATTTTCTGACTTTCCTGGAACCAAAAACAGCAGAAAACAGGCATCTGGCACTGTGGCTCTTGTTAATAGGTTAGTCCAAGAAATCATATGAAAAGTACTCCAAAGTTGGAACAAAACACAAGAAAGTGGATAAAACCAAGCATGGAACATCAAAAATTATAGATACATTTGCAATGTATCATATGGTCCTTTCTTGCACTTGATCTCCATCTTGTGCTTCATGGTATGATCTCCATCATTCCACCGACATTGCACCAATGTCCATGGCGCCACCAGTATGGCCATCTCCAACATTACAATATCTCTCTCAGATATACATGAATAGCATGCAAGCCATAAAAGATAAAGACAACCATATGGCTCATGCCGGTTGTTTAACTTACAATAAATTTCATTGCATACAACAATTTTTGTGTCAACGACCATATCACATCACATGCCCTGCAAAAACAAGTTAGATATCTCTATCTATTTTTGCATATTTTATGTGGCTTTGGGCTTTCTAGGAAAGAACCGCTCTACCAACGAACTTCAGACACAACGGTGATAGTCAAGTTATTAGCAAGTCGTTGTAAATTATATCATGACTATGCTGGGAGAGACAGACACCCGTTGAGCCACTTATGCAATACGAGTTGCATGTCAAGTGTGGGACAGGTCTCATATGCGAGGACATGTAAAGTTAGTCCGGGCCACTTCATCCCAACATGCCACCATAATCCAGATTTACGCAAGTATGAAATAACATGATCATCAACACCCACATATCTATGTGTTCTAACCATACATAACATCTACACATAGACATATCTCTGATACCATTAATAGGGTTTGCTGCATGGAAAACAAAAAATTCCTATGGTTGCAACTACCAAGATCGAATCTAGGCGGCACTTGTAACGATTTCAGATGGATTTACCCTTGAAAACCATAAAGCGGGATAACGTTCCTACAAACAAACATGACTGTTGTAAAGTGTACACGACCGTCCTCAAGGACGTGAAAACGATCAACTCCATGAGGGGGCAGCACCTCCATAATCGGTCACATGTTCGGTGTGCCGACGACTTTCGTCCCTCACTCCAGCTAGGCAGCGAAAGTAGGGGATCCTTGGAACTCTACCAACACTATGACATGGTGGTGGAGAATATCTTGAATATGGCTTTCCCTAAGCGCCGTGCTTGTTTTAATGGACAAGGCTAGAAAGGGAGGAAGATGCCAACCAAAGATCATATGAGAAGAGGAGGATGAGTGTGAGCGAGAGAGCTCCACCCCACCTTTTATAGGGGGAGGGGGCAGCCCCTCCCATGACCGGCGGCGAAAGAGGTGCCCCCACTCTCATTCATGCAGGTGGACTCTCCAATCACTAAAATTGTCTCCACTTTCTCATATTTAATCTCCACTCAAAATCAAGAGTCATGCCATTAAAAACACCTTTTTAATTCACTTGATTTTATGCCACTCATTCAATGAACACTTCATTTAATGAGTACTTCATTTAATAAACACTTCATTTAATGAACACATTTATAATTCAATCCTCGACATTATTCTGATACACCAAAACTATTTCAATAGATTTATGAACAATTACTATGATGTCTAGTATTTTCTCCGGTGTTCCCTATCCACTCAAATGCGTCGAATACCCTTAAGTGTCTCTCCCTATGGGTTCGTGAACTATGTGGACATGAACAAGACTCTCTCTGATCAATAATCATTAGCGGGGCCTAGAGATCCATAGTGACTCCCACTAGCTCAACGATAAACTAGTGATCGCGTGAACCTTATTCGCAGTAACCAATACCTTTTGTCTCATGATATTTTACTTGTCCAAGATCCGATCATTTGGTATCTTCCATATCTAGTTCGATCTCATTACTGACAAATACTCTTTTTCTCGTTACCGTGATATAACATTCTTAGTGATCTTTATCACTTGCTTGCAAGCTATGTTAGATATCACCGAGAGGGCTCTGAGTATATCTCTCCATCATCGGGAAGGAAAAATCCCACTCTTGATCCATGAGCCTCAACTAACACTTTCTAAGTACCCAACGACACCTTTATAATCACCCTATTACAGTGTGATGTTTGATGTAATCAAAGTACTTTTCCGAAGTTAGTGATTGACGTGATCTCATGGTCTAAGGATTAGGGTTACTTTGAATGACATAGCAATATAAACTCGAGGACATGATCGTATTGATAAATCTACTACGAGTGAATGTTCATCATATCATTCTCTAATGACATGGACTTGTTATTAATAACATCCAATGTACATGATCAGGAAACCTTGATCATCAGTTAAACAACAAGCTAGTGTAATGAGAGGCATTACTAGGAACCTGTTCTTTTGTTTATTAAACACACATGTATTAACGTTTCCTGTTAAAACAATTATAGCATGAGAAATAAACATCTATTATAAACCTGGAATAAGATAATAACCATTTATTATTGCCTCTCGAGCATATTCCTTTCAGTAGCTTATCTGTTGCCAACATCCTGAACAGAGTAGTGGCCTAAGCCTACGATCAAGATCAAGGGATAACACTTCAACTACATCCAATGGTTGTTAATCATCATCTTAACTAGTTTACCTTTATGTATAGCTAAGAACAGAGTAATGTTCTTGTCCGTACTAGGGACAGTAATTTAATAGCTTGAGCTTGCCTTTTGATATAAAGGGCAAGTGGGGTGGCTCGGAGGATCAAGAAATAAAAACCCTTATTACATTTTGTCTTGGAATTTACCTTCCCTAGCTGCATAGATCTAATCCACTAGAGCCCCCCCTCAAGAAATCGATGTCAACAACCACCGGGTCCTAACAAGGTTGTACCAGAGCGTCGATCTGGACAGTTCTCTTCCCATCTATCGATTGGCAACCTACCTCCCCCCAAACCAAACTCGACGACGTGAGGTTACCGAGCCCATCTCCTAGGCAGTAAAATCCCTCCACCGCTGCCATGTCATCTAATGCAAGCTCACGCTCGACATCACGCTCGTGCTGCAACATGCGCACTGGCGTCACCACTAATGATGAACACGAGGAGGAGCAGCTGAAGGGAAAACTTTCCTAAGAGGTCCGCTCGATACGCCTCCGCCTTGATCGACATGATAAGGTAGAAGCATATTCTTCAGCAACGCTCGTCGCAATCCAAGGTGAGATGGCTAAGATGAACGCTATGATGTATTCTATGACCTTGAATTTCACTAACCCCGCAACACCCACAATCACAAAAATGGGTGATTCTTCATTAGTTACCCAAGCCCTGAACTTTTTCACCCCACCCCCACTCCCAAACCAACAAATTTCAGCAATTCCTGAAATTTCCACACCAACAACAACCCCATCCCACCCTCCACCACCATTTCCACCAAATTTGGAAATTTCACCCATGAATAACTCCCACACCCACCACCCACTAGTTTCATTCTAGTACCCACAACCACATCAGCAAACTGTAACAATGACAGCACCATAAACAACCACTACACTCCCACACCCGCAACCAACACAACTTCATCATAAAAACAAACAAATTACAACCAAGTGACAACAACACAAACATAGCCCTAGTACTATGTGCCACAAAACCCTCATCCACATCCTCAATACAATTACCAACAACTATATAACCCATACCCATACCCACCACCAAACCCATACTATATGCCATATACTCCACACATCCCACCACCATACCCATACACTTACCCGCAACCATCCATCCTAGCACCACAACAACCACACACACACCACATCAACCACCAAACAATCATATCCTAAACAACCATCACTAATTCTGTGAACCACAAATCATAACCCCTCATGTGGAGCTACCAACCTTCTCTGGAGAAAATCCAAGAGCATGGATATTGGAATGTTTGGATATATTTGCACTAGTGGCATCACCACTGATTAGAAGGCTAAATGGGGTCTGGCCCATGTGAGAGGGCAGGCAAAGACTTGGCTCAGCAGTTGCTGGCGAGCCCCATACTGGCCAATCTGGACTAGCCTGAATTATGCAGGGTATTGTTAGAAAGATTTCCTGATACACAACAAATAGACCCTATGGAACAACTATAGGATATCGAACATGCAACTTATATTGACAGATATATCAATTCTTGTGAGAATTGGATGACTATGATGAAGAGGGGATGATCCTACTTACCACATGATTTCTTTGTAGATAGATTCCTTAGTGGACTAAAACGCAACATCAAACACAACCTATGGTGTTAAAATCCTACCACTCTTTTGTTAACATACTAGTATTCTAGACAATATGAAAAATCTCATCTGTCTAGCACAAGAAGAAGTGCTCCCACAGCTCCAGTACACCAACCTGTAGCCAGAAATGGCAGTTCGGAGAAATAAGAAACAAAGTCCCCAATGACAGGCCAAGAGAGCCAAGGAAGTGTTGGTATTGCATAGAAAATTGGGTATTTAGCCATAAATATCAAGCAATGCAGGGAGACATTAATGCACTGCAAATGCTAGGGAATTATGATGAGGAAGCTGAAGACCAACTAAACTAAATAATTGCTCGAGTTGCCCAAAAGATACCCCCACAAGAGAACCCTTAGGAAAATCACAATGAGGAACAAGCCCCACAACCCGAGAGGCTCATGCACATTTCATTTATAGCCTATACTGGTTCACCAAGCGACTCCACAATTTATCTATTGATGATAGTACATGGAACCACAACAATTGCCTTGGCTGACACAGGAAGTACAAACACCTTCTTGGACCATGGTTTTGCAATAAACCATAATATCCCCATGCGACCAACAACCAGAAGAACAACCATAATAGCTAGAGGAGGAATACTTCTTTCCAAATCAGTAGCAAAAACTTCACCTTAACAATCCATCAGAAAACCTTTCAAGCAGACTTTAGGATACTGAAGCTTCAAGGGTCTAACATCATTCTAGGAGTCAACTAGTTTAAATTGCATAACCCAGTGACTTTTAACTTCATTGGCAGAACAATTATTGTGGGAAAAGATGGCAAGGAACACACATTCCAAGATCACTTGATACCAAAAGAAAATGTACTCATATCTGCTGAAGAGTGCGCCGAGCTACTTGATCATGGTGCAAATGGCTACATCATATACTCCATGGCTGACCAGCAACTAGACAATGATAATCCTTGTCCTCCAGAAATGCCTACAGCTTTAGAAGATCTAGTATAGCAATTCCAAGAAATTTTCACCCCACCGGTGGGACTGTCTCCACATAGAAATGTTGACCACAACATTCCCCTTCTACTAGGGTCAAACCACCAAACATCAGGCCCTACAAAATGTCACATAGCCAGAAAAATATAGTTGATGTTATAAGAGCATCTCTAGCAGACCCCTTGAATGGCCTGGTACCGTAAAACTCCAATGGGTATAAGGGCTCGGGCCTATTTTTTGGTCCGAATAGAGTCCGTATACCATGCCTGGCCCGAATTTTTTTATAGGGCACCGAAAATTCCCTTCCCGGCCTTTATATATATATGGGTTCGATGCGTCGATACAGGTCACAAACTCTCACTTTTTTGCACGGGCCTCCGCTGCTCCGTCGCCCACCACCATGTGCTGCCCACCAAATCGAGCAGCTCCAACGATCAATTATTCGCGTCAATCGATAGATTCGGCATCGTGCCACCACTATGAACTGTCGGGGAGCTCCATCAGAGTAGGGGGCGGCGGCCAGGTGGGCTATTCCTCCAATTTGTCCCGCCGCTGCCGGACCGGCTCAGACTCGGAGGAGGAGCATCGCCGCACGCCTCCCTACACTACATCTACCACGGGGCTCTAGTGCCTTGCTATTTGTGCCGCTGCGAAGTGGAGGAGGCCAAGCACCGCTTGGGCGAGGAGAGCTTGTCCGGAGCCGCGACCACTCATGTGCCACCGCCACAGCTAGAGGAGCCAAAGGAGCTCGAGGGGTACGAACTGACGGCATACATCATCATCGGCGAGGAGGACTACATCGACGAGGCCTTCTTCAACCGCATCACCGTAGTGATCACGCATCGGAGCACCACCGAGGAAGTCAACGAGTGCAGGCCACAGTAGCGGGACACAGAGATCAACGTTCTCTTACTCGAGTAGGGGTTTGCCAGCGAGAGGGAGCTCCGCCATAAGCAGCTGGAGTGGGAGCTCGAGCGCACATCCCAGGCAGACAAGTTCGTCAAGCTCGATCACGACAGCGAGTGAAGCCTCACTGGCAAGCCCGTCGTCGCCGCACCTAGAGGCTCCGGTGAGCCAATTTTTTTGTTTAGGGTTAGGGCGGCGATGGTGGTAGATCCCCTAGTATATATTGTGTGCATTTTGTATGTATGATCGCAGGAATGAATGTTGAACTCTATGTAATTTCCTAGGAAATTTTAAATCTTGTTGTTTTATGGTTCGTGTTTGCGGTTTCTGTTCTGCGTTTCGGCCAGTCCAGGAAAAAAGTAACAAAAACACACCCCTTATCCGCCTTTATATGGTTTAGTGGATGAGGGGTCTGCTATATATGCTCTAACAGAAAGTTAATTCATATAACCAGGATTTGTTGAAGAATATATGCAACAAGCAGAGAGAGATTAGAGCTCTCCGACTTAAAAATGTTGAGCTGAAGGTTTCCAAAGATGAGGCCAAAGGTAAACATTCCGAGACTCAAAACTTTGTCTTGATTTTCATAGTCGAATATTTTTTACTGAACTGTTGTTCTTTTGTCTTACAGCACTGGTAAAATAGTCCTGTGCTATGATTGAAGAGGCCGAGAACCTCAAAACCCTGGTGGTGGAGAATAAAGAACTTCGCCAAGAGCTGGATAAGCTCAAGGCAGATCATGAGAAGAGCATCGCTCAAATTCTCGAATCTACCTCCATGGCCACTAATGAACATGATCGTAAGATTGCGGTTCAAGATCAGAGAATCTCGAATCTCAACAATGAGCTTTACAGAGAGAAGGATCTTTCTGAGGCGCTCCGGGCTGAACTCCGGAGTCTTCGAGAAGAGAAGACCAAAGTTGATGACATCATCTTCGGTATGTTTCCATCTTTCTGACTTGTCTACATTCTTTGACTCTTTCGATGTCAGATTTACTTAACTGTTTTGTGTTATATATGTAGGTCCTCTTAACCTGACGGACTCTGCTTCTACCGAGCCTCGCACCCACCGACTTACCCAAGTCGGTGATTTGCTTCATGACTTCCGCCAATCCATCGAGGATATTGGCGAAGCTCTCAGGGTTACAGACATGCATAGCATGTCCGACTTTCAGGTGCGAGACAAGGCGAAGGAGATGCCGCAGCTCGTCCAGGACTGTAATATGTCCTACGCGCATTCAGCAGTGCAGAATGCCCTCACAATGGTCATGGGCCACCATGGAAGCATGGAAATCTGGCAAGTGACCAGAGGGTACTCTACTATGGATGAAGACGGACAGGAGCAAAACATCAAGGCCATCATGGACTCCTGCGCCAGATATGGGTGTCATGTAGCTGACTTAACCAGCTATGACACTCCCTTCTTCACCCGCGTGGACACGCCGCCTCCGCCTCCAGAAGAAGCAATCGAAGTTTCCGAGTATGGACAAACCATATCCAATTTGGACATCTCGGATCGCTATCAGGGTACGGCTGATGTGTCCAGCGAGCCGTCAGCTCCTACCTCCTCTCCTGCATCATAGATTACCAGAAACAAACGTATTATTCTGAGAAACATTATGGGTTTGTAAATATGTAGTACTATACTTTTGCTAGTGCTAAGATTTTATCTATTCAGCACTTTTGGCTTTTAAATTTTGTGTGCCTGAAATCTTTACATAAGCACTTGTACTTTTTTGTCTACACTTATCATTTATCTGGCTTTCCGCCTTGTCCCTTTCGTGAGCCGGCTAAACCTTTAGCACGGAAACTTTGCCGAGCAATGGAGCTCAATTGCTAAACCAGTTTAAACTCGGAAACAAAGCCGGCTTCCAGTACCAACAATTCACTACTCGGAAAATGCCTGCATCCGGCAATCAGACAAATAACCAAAGTATAGACTAGAAACTTTAGAGTTATACCTGAAGGTAGCATTTTTAGAATCGGAAATCTAAATCAGAACAAACATGAGCATAAAGTTCTTTCAAGTATTCTGGGATTTTCGACTTTGTGACATGATCATTTGGAAATAAGATGGTAAAAACTTCTCAGAAAAAACTTGAGGCAACCAAAACTTTTATTCCTCATAGGACATGTACACATATATGATTACAAAGAAGGATAAACTAAGAATAAAAGGGTGGTAGCTGAGCAATATTCCATGGTCTGTCTAACTCATCTGGATTTGTACTGCCTCCAGCTCTCTTTCTTTTCTTAGTAGCAGGTCTTTCTTTGACTGGCCTCATATCAGTTAGGTAGTATGAACCATTGTGTAATACTCGACTAACCAGGAAGGGCCCTTCCCATACCGGGGAAAGTTTGTGCTTTCTTTGTTGCACAAGCCGGAGAACCAAATCGCCTTTATTGAAAGACCGGTTTCTGACTCTCTGGCTTGAAGGAAATATGCCCTGAGAGGCAATAATAAAGTTGTTATTATGTATTCCTTGTATATGATAGATGTTTATTTTACATGCTATAATTGTATTGATAGGAAACATCAATACATGTGTGTTTAATAAACAAAAAGGGTTCCTAGTCATGCCTCTCTTATAGACTAGCTTGTTGATTAACAAGATGATCAAGGTTTCCTGATCATGGACATTGGATGTTGTTAATAACAAGGTCACACCATTGGTGGAATGATGTGATGAACATTCATCTGAAGTATAGCATTACGATCAAGTCATTGTGTTTATATTGCTATAACATCATACGAAGTAATCTTTATCCTTAGACCAAGAGATCATGTTAATTGCTAACACCGGAAGAGTATCTTGATAACATCAAATGTCACACCGTAACAGGGTGACTATAAAGATGGGTTCAGTGCTACGAAGGTGTTATGTTGAGGCTCATGGATCAAGAGTGGAATTTGTCAATCCAGATGACGAATAGATATACTCTGGGCCCTCTCAGTGATATCACTTTAGGATAGCTTGCAAGCAAGTGATGTGATCACTAGAATGTTATATCGCGGGAACGAGAAAAGAGTGCATGTCGGTAACAAGATCAAACTAGGTATGGAGATACCGATGATCGAATCTAGGACATGTAATATATCGAGAGACAAAGGGATTTAGTTACAAGCGTTAAAGGTTCTCACGATCACAGGAGTCATCGTTGAATGTGTAGGTCGATGCGGATCTCCGTGTCCCGGCTGATTATTGATCGGAGAAGGGTCTCGATCATGTCTGCATTATTCGCGAACCGTAGGGTGGCACACTTAAGAGTTACCGGACACCATTTTGGAGCACATATGTTTCAGACGAAAGAATTGCAAAGCGCGGGAATTGTTTCAATAGAAACCGGAAATTGTTTTGGGTGAAATTGCAGAAGGTGGTTCTGCATGTGATATTGAAATATTACAAGGGGCTATATGTGAATGTTTGTTAATTAAAGTAATTAACAAAATTCTGAATAAATTTAATAAAAGAGTTTTATTAAATGAGAGAGCATTAAATTTGGAGAAACTTAATGCATTTAAAGTGGAGACTTTAAAAGGGAATGTGAAGAGGCATTATAATGTGGAGGAGTTACCACCACATGAATGGCGGAGGTGAGGGTCACCCCATGCGGCCATGGAGAGGGGCACCCCCTCCTCCTATAAAAGGCCACCCATTCCCTCCTTCATCCTCACACCTCCTTGTGAAGGATCTCTCCCCTCTAGAATTATTCCCCATGGTCTCGGATTAGCGAGATACATGTTCCCGTGGCATTTCGTCTGAAGGAGTTCTGCTTCATTTGGATCGCTGGAGCGAGGAGATGGAGGTTGTCCGGTGGCTTGAGCGTGTGTGCAGTGCGGATCATTGAGTTGCGCCTCGGACTTCCTCATGATCTTGAGATCGGCAAGTGTACGACTACATCAACCACGAGTTCCTACTGCTAACAAAGCTCGTTGTCTTCGAGGGTAAGTTCTCTATGGATGTATGTCCACTGTTTGCTTTGTACCTAGTAGATAGATCTTGGCGTGTAGTTCACACCGTAGGAATTTTTTGTTTTCTATGTGCGGACCCAAGTGGTATCGAGCCTGATCTATGCGTAGGTGCTTTGCAGGTAGTACACATATGTTTATATGTGGGCAATGATGATCATGTTGTTGCATCTTCTATGTACTTTGGATATTGGTGGCATAGTGGGATGAAGCGGCCCGGACCAACCTTACATGTCATCGTACATGAGACCGGTTCCACGACTAACATGCACCTTGTTTTGAATAAGTGGCTGGCGGGTGTCTCTCTCCTACTATAGTCAATATCGACTTTACGAGTTGCTAATAACTTAGTTATCCTCGTTGTGGTTCATGTTCATAGGTTAGACAGGTTCTATCTCCGAAAGCCCTAAGCCACGTAAAACTTGCAATTGATAAATTAGAGGCGTCTAGTTTAGGTCGTTGTTGGGCTAGTGTTTTGATATGGTATTGTTGTAAGTAGATGTATGATAGATACTCTTACAACTCACTTAACGTGTAAGTTCCATAGACCTTGGCCTTACACATAAAGGAATGATAAAGATCATACCACGATGCAAATAAAGATCAAATGCATGGACCATATCATCTCACTTCACACATTAGATGTTAGCATCTTATATTGCTAGTTTGGCGCGTTTTGTAGCATTATAAGATGATCCCTCATTTAGATATCAAGATAAAATGTGTTCTTCCTTAAGTATGCACCGTTTTGTGGATCGTGTTTTGAGGCATCACATGATGATCGGGTGTTCTCGACTCTACGCTTTCATACAACGGGTGTAAGACAGTTTTACACACGCGAATACTAAGGTTCTTACTTGACGAGCCTAGCATGTACAGACATGGCCTCGGAACACGGACCGAAAGGTTAAGCATGAGTCATATAGTTGATATGATGCCCATATAGATGCTCGCCTTTGAAGCTACACCGACTCACGTGATGATCGGACTTGGTGTAGTGGATTTGGTTCATGTAATCACCAAAAGGACACGAGGGATGTCGTTTTTGAGTGGGATTTCATTAGTAATTTGGATTAGTTGAACTCCATCTATCATAAACTTAGTCTAAATATACTTTATAAATTCTGTTGTAGATGGCACCACCTGCTTTTAATTTCAAAGTGTTCATGGAGAAAGAGAAACTTGCTGCGAATGGTAGCAACTTCACCAACTGGGCTATAATTTGAGGATTCTCCTCACTGCTGCATAAAAGCAATATGTGCTAGATGCGCCGCTAGGCCCCCCACCAGCTCCTGATGCCCCTGACGAGGAGAATTGAAAATGATTTTCGATACCCATGCCGCCGTAGAGAGTTATAATGCTACAGAAAAGTTCTTTAGCTGCATGATGGAGGAAAACAGCTCCGTTAGTGAGCACGTACTCAAAATGTCTGGGTACACCGATAAGCTTGTGTCCTTGGCAATAACGATGCCCATTGACTTAGGCATACATCATGTTCTCCAATCTCTGCCACCTAGCTACAAGAGCTTCGTGATGAACTATAATATGCAGGGCATGAAGAAGTCTCTTCGAGCTTCACAATGCTTAAGGCTGAAGTGGAGATTAGGAAAGAACATCAAGTGTTGATGATCAATAGGACCACCGGTTTCAAGAAGGACAAGAAAGGCAAGCACAAGGGAAAGAAGGGTGGCAAGTCTGTTGCCACGCCTGAAAAGAAACCCCGAGCTGGCCCTAAGTCTGACACCGAGTGCTACTATTGCAAGGGGACTAGCCATTGGAAACGCAACTGCCCCAAGTATTTGGCGGACAAGAAGTCCGGCAAGGCAAACAAAGGTATATGTGATATATATGTTATTGATGTGTACTTGACTAGTACTCGCAGTAGAACCTGGGTATTTGATACCGAATCGATTGCTAATATATGTAACTTGGTTCAGGGGCTGCGGAACAAGCGACAACTAGCAAGGGATGAGGTCTCGATGCGGGACGGCAATGGATCAAGACTTGATGTGATCACCGTCGGAACGCTGCCTCTCCATATGCCATCGGGATTAGTTATAAACCTAAATAATTGTTATTTGGTGCCTGCACTGAGCATGAACATTGTATCCGGATCATGTTTGATGCAAAGTGGTTATTCATTTAAGTCTGAAAACAATGGTTGTTCGATTTATATGAATAATATCTTTTATGGTCATGCACCTATGTTGAATGGTTTATTTCTGTTGGATCTCGATAGTAGTATTACACATATTCATAATGTTGATGCTAAAAGGATTAAACTTGATAATGATATATCTACATATATGTGGCACTGCCGTCTAGGTCATATTGGCGTTAAACGCATGAAGAAACTCCATTCTGATGGACTTTCGGAATCACTTGATTTTGAATCATTTGATACATGTGAGCCATGCCTTATGGGCAAGACGACTAGAACGCCGTTTTTCGATTCAATGGAACGGGCGACAGATTTATTGGAAATCATACATACTGATGTGTGTGGACCAATGAGTGTGTCTGCGCGAGGTGGATATCGTTATTTTGTTACTTTCACGGATGATTTGAGTAGATACGGGTATATCTATTTGATGAAACATAAGTCTGAAACCTTTGAAAGGTTCAAAGAATTTCAGAATGAAGTGGAAAATCATCGTAACAGAAAGATCAAATTTCTGCGGTCTGACCGTGGAGGAGAGTATCTTAGTTACAAGTTTAGCACACATATGAAAGACTGTGGAATAGTTTCACAACTCACGCCTGCCGGAACACCACAACGTAATGGTGTGTCAAAACGTCGTAATCATACTTTATTGGAGATGGTTCGATCTATGATGTCTCTGACTGACTTGCCACTGTCATTTTGGGGTGATGCACTAGAAACCGCTGCATTCACTTTAAATAGGGCACCATCTAAATCCGTTGAAAAGACACCGTATGAATTATGGTTTGGAAACAAACCTAAGCTGTCATTTCTTAAAGTTTGGGGATGCAATGTTTATGTGCAGAAACTTCAACCAGATAAACTCGAAACCAAAGCGGAAAAATGCGTCTTCATAGGATACCCTAAGGAAACGATTGGGTATACCTTCTATCACAGATCCGAGGGCAAGGTCTTTGTTGCCAAGAATGGATCCTTTCTTGAGAAGGAGTTTCTCGCGAAAGGTGTGAGTAGTCGGAAGGTAGAACTCGAAGGGGTTATTGAACATTCTCTTCATGAAATGGCAAGTAGCGCAGCTCCAGAAGTTGTTTCGGAGTTGACTTCACCTAATGAAGAGAGCTAATGATATTGATCATGAAACTCCGAAACAGGACACTACCGAACCTCGCAGGTCAAGCAGGACACGTGCAGCTCCTGAACTGTACGGCAATCCTGTTATGAATTTCATGATTGATGAAATGGATGACCCTGCGACATATGAAGAAGCGATGATGAGCCCGGATTCCAGCAAATGGCTAGAAGCCATGAAATCCGAGATGGAATCCATGTACGAAAACCAAGTTTGGAACTTGGTGGACTTACCTCACGACCGAAAGGCCGTTGAGAATAAATGGATTTTCAAAAGGAGCTGATGCTGATGGTAATGTGACCATCTATAAGGCTCGACTTGTCGCAAAGGGGTTTCGACAAATTCAAGGAGTTGACTACGATGAGACATTCTCTCCCGTGGCGATGCTTAAGTCAGTTAGGATTATGTTAGCAATTGCTGCATATTTTGATTATGAAATATGGCAGATGGATGTCAAAACTGTGTTCCTCAACGGTAAGATTGAAGAAGAGTTGTATATGATACAACCTAAGGGTTTTGTCGATCCTAAGGATGCTAATAAGGTGTGCAAACTTCAGCGATCCATCTATGGACTAAAGCAAGCATCACGAAGTTGGAATCTCCGCTTTGATGAGGTGATCAAAGAGTTTGGATTTGTCCAAACTTATGGAGAGGCTTGTATTTACAAGAAAGTGAGTGGGAGCAATGTGGCATTTCTGATATTATATGTGGATGACATATTATTGATTGGAAATGATATAGATCTTTTAAACAGTGTTAAAAGTTATCTAAACAGCAAATTTTCGATGAAGGACCTTGGTGAAGCTTCATATATATTAGGCATTAAAATCTATAGAGATAGATCAAGACGCCTAATTGGGCTATCGCAGAGTACATACCTTGATAAGATATTAAAGAAGTTTAATATGGACGGAAGTAAGAAGGGGTTCTTACCTATGTTGCAAGGCAAGACATTGAGTAAGACTCAAAGTCCGGCTACGGCGGAAGAAAGAGAGATACTGGATAGGATCCCCTATGCCTCAGCCATAGGCTCTATAATGTATGCCATGCTATGTACAAGACCGGATGTGGCACATGCTATTAGTTTGACTAGTAGGTACCAATCTGATCTAGGTTGAACCTTTGGATAGCGGTCAAGAATATCCTTAAGTACTTGAGAAGAACTAAGGATATGTTTCTTATATACGGAGGTGAAGAAGAGCTAGTCGCTAAGTGTTATGTCGATGCTAGCTTTGACACTGATCCGGATGACTCTAAGTCTCAATCCGGATACGTATTTCTCTTGAACGGAGCAGTAGTTAGTTGGAGGAGCTCCAAACAACCTGTGGTGGCTGGATCAACAACTGAGGCGGAATATGTTGCCGCTTGAGCGGTAGCAGAAGCGATTTGGATGAAAGAGTTCATTACGGAACTGGGTGTGGTTCCCAGTGCATTGGACCCGATGGTGATCTATTGTGACAACAATGGAGCCATAGCCAACGCCAAGGAACCAAGGTATCACAAGAATTCCAAGCATATTAAGCGCCGGTTTCACTCCATCCGCGAGCATGTCAAGGATGGAGATATAAAGATTTGTAAAGTGCACACGGACCTGAATGTAGCAGATCCGTTGACTAAAGTAATCCCTAGGGCAAAACATGATCAACACCATAACTCCATGGGTGTTAGATTCATCACTATGTGAACTAGATTATTGTCTCTAGTGCAAGTGGGAGACTGAAGGAAATATGCCCTGAGAGGCAATAATAAAGTTGTTATTATGTATTCCTTGTATATGATAGATGCTTATTTTACATGCTATAATTGTATTGATAGGAAACATCAATACATGTGTGTTTAATAAACAAAAAGGGTTCCTAGTCATGCCTCTCTTATAGACTAGCTTGTTGATTAACAAGATGATCAAGGTTTCCTGATCATGGACATTGGATGTTGTTAATAACAAGGTCACACCATTGGTGGAATGATGTGATGAACATTCATCTGAAGTATAGCATTACGATCAAGTCATTGTGTTTATATTGCTATAACATCATACGAAGTAATCTTTATCCTTAGACCAAGAGATCATGTTAATTGCTAACACCGGAAGAGTATCTTGATAACATCAAATGTCACACCGTAACAGGGTGACTATAAAGATGGGTTCGATTACTTTCTGAAGGTGTTATGTTGAGGCTCATGGATCAAGAGTGGAATTTGTCAATCCAGATGACGAATAGATATACTCTGGGCCCTCTCAGTGATATCACTTTAGGATAGCTTGCAAGCAAGTGATGTGATCACTAGAATGTTATATCGCGGGAACGAGAAAAGAGTGCATGTCGGTAACAAGATCAAACTAGGTATGGAGATACCGATGATCGAATCTAGGACATGTAATATATCGAGAGACAAAGGGATTTAGTTACAAGCGTTAAAGGTTCTCACGATCACAGGAGTCATCGTTGAATGTGTAGGAGTCGATGCGGATCTCGTGTCCGCTGATTATTGATCGAGAAGGGTCTCGATCATGTCGCATTATTCATGAACCGTGGTGGCACACTTAAGAGTTACGGACACCATTTTGGAGCACATATGTTTCAGACGAAAGAATTGCAAAGCGCTGGAATTGTTTCAATAGAAACCGGAAATTGTTTAGTGAAATTGCGAAGGTGGTTACGCATGTGATATTGAAATATTACAAGGGGCTATATGTGAATGTTTGTTAATTAAAGTAATTAACAAAATTCTGAATAAATTTAATAAAAGAGTTTTATTAAATGAGAGAGCATTAAATTTGGAGAAACTTAATGCATTTAAAGTGGATACTTTAAAAGGGAATGTGAAGAGGCATTTTAATGTGGAGGAGTTACCACCACATGAATGGGGGAGGTGAGGGGTCACCCCCCCATGCGCCGGCCATAGAGAGAGGGGGCACCGCCCCTCCTCCTATAAAAGTCCACCCATTCCCTCCTTCATCCTCACACCTCCTTGTGAAGGATCTCTCTCCCCCTCTAGAATTATTCCCCCATGGTCTCGGATTAGCGAGATACATGTTCCCGGTGGCATTTAAATGCTGAAGGAGTTGCTGCTTCTGCTGGATCGCTGGAGCGAGGAGGTGGAGGTTGTCTGGTGGCTTGAACGTGTGTGCGAGTGCGGATGCGCTGCTGAGTTGCGGCGCTCGGACTTCCTCACGATCTTGATATCGGCAAGTGTACGACTACATCAACCACGAGTTCCTACTCATTAACAAAGCTCGTTGTCTTCGAGGGTAAGTTCTCTATGGATGTATGTCCACCCGTTTGCTTTGTACCTAGTAGATAGATCTTGGCGTGTAGTTCCCACCGTAGGAAATTTTTTGTTTTCTATGTTGCGGGCCCAACATGGCTATGGTACTTGCATAACTTCTGCTGATAGGCTGTTGATCTCATTTCAGCAACGACGCAAACTTCTTCGACTAAGTCGAGATCATTTTGTCGAGAAATCTCGGCATCTTCTTCGATATACGTGGCAACTCTAGGAGAAGTGTGAATCAAATCACTAGGAAGAACTGCTTCTGCACCATAGACTAAGAAGAAAGGTGTGTATCCGGTTGACCTGTTCGGAGTTGTTCGTAAAATCCATATTACAGAGGGTAATTCCTCTGCCCAAGCCCCCGCAACACGTCGTAGTGGTGCTTCGAGTCTTGTTTTAGTCCTTGTAGGATTAAACCATTTGCTCTTTCGACTTGTCCATTAGCTTGTGGATGTGCGACTGACGCAATGTCAAGCCGGATATTTTGTTCGTTGCAGAATTCGGCCAATTCTCCCATAGAAAAATTACTCCCATTGTCCATGATAATACTATGCGGATAACCATACCGGATTATAACATTCTCGACAAATCTTTTGGCTATTGCTCCATCACAACTAGTGACGGGTTTAGCCTCAATCCATTTGGTGAACTTATCCACCATCACTAAGAGGTGAGTAAATCCACTTGGAGCCCGTTTAAATGGTCCTACCATATCAAGCCCCCAGACCGCAAAAGGCCATGTTATAGGTATTGTTCGCAACTAATCAGCTGGAACATGAGCTTGTTTGGCGTACTTTTGGCAGCCCTTGCACGTCTTGACCAGCCGTTCGACATCTGCCTTGGCTGTAAGCCAGAAAAAACCATGTCTAAAAGCTTTTGCCACTAAAGATTTGGCTGCAGCATGGTGACCACACTCGCCTTCATGGATTTCTCTTAGGATTTCCACTCCTTCTTCCGGAGACACGCAGCGCTGAAATACCCCAGATACACTCCGCTTATAGAGCTCACCACTAACTACAATATAGGCTTTTGCTCATCGGATAATCTGTCGGCTCAGAACCTCGTCTTCGGGTAATTTTCCGTCTACCAAATAGTCAAGGTAGGGTTGAGTCCAGCTGGGAATTATAGCCAGAACTGCTATCAAAGGTGAGTCGGATTTGGTCAGATATTCCTCGTCCACTCCCTTTATTGAGGGAACTTTGAGGTGCTCTAAAAAAGCGACATCCGGGACCTCTTTCTGTGCAGAGCCTATCCGAGATAAGGCATCTGCTTCCTCATTTTCTACTTGAGGGATGTGTTGAACCTCAAACCCTTCGAACGATTTAGATAAATCATCCACGACAGCTTTATATGCTTCCATGTGTTTATTTGCATTACAAATATCCGACACTTGCTGAGCAACAAGATCCGAATCTCCGTAACACATCAAACATCGGATGCCGATATCCTTAGCAATCCGGATTCCATGTAGCAGTGCTTCATACTCGGCAATATTATTTGTCGCTGTGAAGTGGATCTGCAACACGTACAGAAGTTTATCTCCTTGGGGTGATTTGAGCACCACGCCAAATTTCGAGCCTCATGAGCCTTAGACCCATCAAAATATAGGGTCCAATATTCCGACTCAGGGAGGGTCATATTCTCCTTCGTCTCTGTCCAATCAGCAACAAAGTCGGCAAGGATTTGGGATTTAATTGTTGTCCGAGGTTTGTACTCAATATCGAAAGTTGGGAGCTCTATGCCCCATTTGGCGACTCGTCCTATGGCGTCACTGTTGTTGATTATATCTCTCATGGGAGCTATACTCACCATGGTAATTGGATGCTCCTAGAAATAGTGTCGTAGCTTACGAGATGCTAGGAAAACACCGTAAGCCAGCTTTTGATAGTGCGGATACCGCTGTTTTGATTCTGTTAAAACCTTGCTGACAAAGTAAGTCGGATGCTGCACCAAGTGTTCCTGATTTTCCTCCGGTCTCTCCACTACCATGACGATACTGACGAATTTGTTTGTCGCAGCAAGATAAAGCAACATCGGTTCCTGTGGTTCCGACGCAACAAGGATAGGAGCAGATGAGAGTACTTTCTTTAGGTCTTGTAATGCGGCTTCAGCTTCATCGGTCCACACAAAATCCTTGGTATTTTTCAGGAGTTTGTATAATGGTGTGGCTCTTCCACCGAGCCATCTTACGAACCGACTGACTGCAGCGATGCAACCAGTTAGTCTTTGTACGTCCTTCAGGCGAGTTGGCCTGGAAATATTGAGTATAGCCTTGATTTTGTCTTGGTTCACCTCTATGCCTCTTTGAGACATGATGAAACCTAACAATTTTCCGGCTGGAATTCCAAAGAAGCATTTCTTCGGATTAAGCATTATGTTGTATTTTCGTAGATTGCGAACGTTTCCTCCAAGTCGGAAATCAGTGTTTCCTTATTTTTGGACATTATCGCAATATCATCCACATATGCATGTACATTTGGTCCGATTTGATCATGGAGGCAACACTGCATTGTGCGTTGGTACGTAGCTCCTGTGTTCTTCAGCCCAAAAGGCATCGTAACAAAACAGAAGGTTCTAAAGGGGGTTATGAATGAAGTTTTGACTTTGTCAGATTCCTTCATCCGGATTTGGGGATAACTGGAATATGCGTCGAGAAAACAGAGGAGTTCCGAGCCTGCCGTAGAATCAATAACTTGATCAATCCTAGGCAGAGCAAACGGATCTTTTGGACTAGCCTTGTTCAAGGCAGTATAATCAACACACATCCTTAAATCAGTGGTGTCCTTTTTAGGGACCATTACAGGATTGGCCGACCACTCAGTGTGGATGACCTCTTCTATGAATCCGGCTAACTCGAGCCGTGCTAGTTCCTTAGCTATTGCCTTACGCTTTTCATCGCCGAAACGTCGTAAGGACTGTTTGACGGATTTAGCATTCGGGTTTACATTTAAAGAGTGCTTGGCAAGTTCCCTAGGTACCCCGGTCATGTCAGATGGTTGCCATGCAAAGATATCTTGATTTGCTTTGAGGAACTTGACGAGCGCGCTTTCCTATGCACTATCTAGGCCTATGCCTATCTAGGTCACCTTGGAGGGGTCATCATCCTTCAACGGCGTATTTTTCGTCTCTTTTGATGCCTTGAACTCCGGATTCGGGTTTGTCACCTCCTTCTTCGTTGCGGGCATCTCGGACGGATCTATGCTCTTCTTCATTTCCTGGTACTCCTGGGCGTGCAGCACGGCTTCAGCAAAGGTGGCATTTCCATCCTCGCACTCTCGCGCTTTCTTCGGGTCTCCCCTAATGGTGATTACGCCTTTGGGACCTAGAATTTTCATCATATTGTAAATGTAACATGGATGAGCCATAAAAGCCCAATAAGCCAGACATTTGAATATAGCATGGTACACGCTCTTGAACAGGACCACTTCGAAAGAAAGTGCCTCCGTCCGGTAGTTCTTTGGAGTTCCAAAGGTAACATCCAAAGTGATTTCTCCCAGGGAATTAGCTTGTCTTCCTAGGACAACTCCGTGAAAAATCACAGAGCTGTGATTCAGCTGGGTCTCCGAGATCTTCATTCGGTGTAGCGTTTCGACATACAGAATATTAATACTGCTGCCACCGTCCATGAGAGTCTTGGAGAAACCATAACCGTCAATAAGTGGATTGACGATTAAGGCATATTTTCCTTGCCTGTGTAGCTTAGGCGGATGATCAGCGCGGTCAAATGTGATTGCCACTTCCGACCAATCTAGGAATTGGGGGATAGCTGGAACTGTTGCATTGAGCTCATGTAGCACTGCTTTTTTGACCTTTGCTGGTTGAGATCCGAGGAAGGTGACATAAGTGTCTTTCTTGCATTGAGCTCATGTAGCACTACTCATGTAGCATGCAAAATAAACATCTATCATATATAAGGAATACATAATAACAACTTTATTATTGCCTCTCAGGGCATATTTCCTTCAGTCTCCCACTTGCACTAGAGACAATAATCTAGTTTATATAGTGATAAATCTAACACCCATGGAGTTCAGGTGTTGATCATGTTTTGCCCTAGGGAGTACTTTAGTCAATGGATCTGCTACATTCAGGTCCATGTGCACTTTACAAATCTTTATATCTCCATCCTTGACATGCTCGCGGATGGAGTGAAACCGGCGCTTAATATGCTTGGAATTCTTGTGAGACCTTGGTTCCTTGGCGTTGGCTATGGCTCCATTATTGTCACAATAGATCACCATTGGGTCCAACGCACTAGGAACCACACCTAGTTCCGTTATGAACTCCTTCATCCAAACTTCCTCGCGCCGCTTCAAGCAAAGAACATATTACGCTCATTCGTCGTTGATCCAGCCACCACAGGTTGTTTGGAGCTCCTCCAACTAACTGTTGCTCTGTTCAAGAGAAATACGTATCCGGATTGAGACTTAGAGTCATCCGGATCAGTGTCAAAGCTAGCATCGACATAACACTTAACGACTAGCTCTTCTTCACCTTCGTATACAAGAAACATATCCTTAGTTCTTCTCAAGTACTTAAGGATATTCTTGACCGCTATCGAGTGTTCCAAACCTGGATCAGATTGGTACCTACTAGTCAAACTAATAGCATGTGCCACATCCGGTCTTGTACATAGCATGGCATACATTATAGAGCCTATGGCTGAGGCATAGGGGATCTTATCCATTATCTCTTTCGGTCATTGTATGGACTTTGAGTCTTACTCAATGTCTTGCCTTGCAACATAGGTAAGTACCCCTTCTTACTTCCGTACATATTAAACTTCTTTAATATCTTATCAAGGTATGTACTCTGCGATAGCCCAATTAGGCGTCTTGATCTATCTCTATAGATTTTAATGCCTAATATATATGAAGCTTCACCAAGGTCCTTCATCGAAAATTTGCTGTTTAGATAACTTTTAACACTGTTTAAAAGATCTATATCATTTCCAATCAATAATATGTCATCCACATATAATATCAGAAATGCCACATTGCTCCCACTCACTTTCTTGTAAATACAAGCCTCTCCATAAGTTTGGACAAATCCAAACTCTTTGATCACCTCATCAAAGCGGAGACTCCAACTCCGGGATGCTTGCTTCAGTCGATAGATGGATCGCTGAAGTTTGCACACCTTATCAGCATCCTTAGGATCGACAAAACCCTTAGGTTGTATCATATATAACTCTTCTTCAATATTACCATTGAGGAACACAATTTTGACATCCATCTGCCATATTTCATAATCGAAATATGCAACAATTGCTAACATAATCCTAACCGACTTAAGCATCGCTACGGGAGAGAATGTCTCATCGTAATCAACTCCTTGAATTTGTCGAAACCCCTTTGCGACAAGTCGAGCCTTATAGATGGTTACATTACCATCAGCATCAATTTTTCTTTTGAAAATCCATTTATTCTCAACGGCCTTTCGATCGTGAGGTATGTCCACCAAGGTCCAAACCTGGTTTTCGTACATGGATTCCATCTCGGATTTCATGGCTTCTAGCCATTTGTTGGAATCAGGGCTCATCATCGCTTCTTCATACGTGCAGGGTCATCTATTTCATCAATCATGAAATTCATAACAGGATTGTCAAATGCTTCAGGAGTCGACGTGTCCAGCTTGACCTGCGAGGTTCGGTAGTGTCCTCTTTCGGAGTTTCATGATCAATATCATTATCTCTCTCTTCATTAGGTGAAGTCAACTCCAAAACAACTTCTGGAGCTGCGCTACTCGCCATTTCATGAAGAGAAGGTTCAATAACCTCTTTGAGTTCTACCTTCCGACTACTCACACCTTTCGCGAGAAACTCCCTCTCAAGAAAGGATACATTCTTGGCAACAAAGACCTTGCCCTCGGATCTATGATAGAAGGTATACCCAATCGTTTCCTTAAGGTATCCTATGAAGACGCATTTTTCTGCTTTGGGTTCGAGTTTATCTGGTTGAAGTTTCTCCACATAAACATCGCATCCCCAAACTTTAAGAAATGACAGCTTAGGTTTGTTTCCAAACCGTAATTCATACGGTGTCTTTTCAACGGATTTAGATGGTGCCCTATTTAAAGTGAATGCAGAGGTTTCCAGTGTATCACCCCAAAATGACAGTGGCAAGTCAGTCAGAGACATCATAGATCAAACCATATCCAATAAAGTACGATTACGACGTTCAGACACACCATTACGTTGTGGTGTTCCGGCAGGCGTGAGTTGTGAAACTATTCCACAGTCTTTCATATGTGTGCTAAACTCGTAACTAAGATACTCTCCTCCACGGTCGAACCACGGAAATTTGATCTTTCTGTTACGATGATTTTCCACTTCATTCTGAAATTCTTTGAACCTTTCAAAGGTTTCAGACTTATGTTTCATCAAATAGATATACCCGTATCTACTCAAATCATCCGTGAAAGTAACAAAATAACGATATCCACCTCGCGCCGACACACTCATTGGTCCACACACATCAGTATGTATGATTTCCAATAAATTTGTCGCCCGTTCCATTGAATCTGAAAACGGCGTTCTAGTCGTCTTGCCCATAAGGCATGGCTCACATGTATCAAATGATTCAAAATCAAGTGATTCCAAAAGTCCATCAGCATGGAGTTTCTTCATGCGTTTAACGCTAATATGACCTACACGGCAGTGCCACATATATGCAGATATATCATTATCAAGTTTAATCCTTTTAGCATCAACGTTATGAATATGCGTAATACTACTATCGAGATCCAACAAAAATAAACCATTCAACACAGGTGCATGACCATAAAAGATATTATTCATATAAATCGAACAACCATTGTTTTCATACTTAAACAAATAACCACTTTGCATCAAACACGATCCGGATACAATGTTCATGCTCAGTGCATGCACCAAATAACAATTATTTAGGTTTATAACTAATCCCGATGGCATATGGAGAGGCAGCGTTCCGACGGTGATCACATCAACTCTTGATCCATTGCCGACCCGCATCGAGACCTAATCCCTTGCTAGTTGTCGCTTGTTCCGCAGCTCCTGAACCGAGTTACATATATTAGCAACCGATCCGGTATCAAATACCGAGGTGCTACTGCGAGTACTAGTCAAGTACACATCAATAACATGTATATCACATATACCTTTGTTTGCCTTGCCGGACTTCTTGTCCGCCAAATACTTGGGGCAGTTGCGCTTCCAATGGCCAGTCCCCTTGCAATAGTAGCACTCGGTGTCAGACTTAGGGCCAGCTCGGGGTTTCTTTTCAGGTGCGGCAACAGACTTGCCACCCTTCTTTCCCTTGTGCTTGCCTTTCTTGTCCTTCTTGAAACCGGTGGTCCTATTGATCATCAACACTTGATGTTCTTTCCTAATCTCCACTTCTGTAGTCTTAAGCATTGATAGAAGCTCGGGAAGAGACTTCTTCATGCCCTGCATATTATAGTTCATCACGAAGCTCTTGTAGCTAGGTGGCAGAGATTGGAGAACATGATGTATGCCTAAGACAATGGGAATCGTTATTCCCAAGGACACAAGCTTATCGGCATCTGCAGGACATTTTGAGTACGTGCTCACTAATGAGCTGTTTTCTCCATCATGCAGCTAAAGAACTTTTCGTAGCATTATAACTCTCTGACGACGGCATGGGTATCGAAAATCATTTTCAATTCTCCCATGGTATCAAAGGCATTGCCATTTTCGAAATGTTTTCGAAGTTCTGGCTCTAGCCCATACAGTATGCCGCAATGAACTAAGTTGTGGTCCTCCTGACGAGTTATATAGACGTTCTTTTCCTTGTCAGGGGCATCAGGAGCTGGTGGGGCCTAGCGGCGCATCTAGCACATATTGCTTTTGTGCAGCAGTGAGGAGAATCCTCAAATTATAGCCCAGTTGGTGAAGTTGCTACCATTCGCAGCAAGTTTCTCTTTCTCCATGAACACATTGAAATTAAAAGCAGGTGGTGCCATCTACAACAGAATTTGTAAAGTATATTTAGACTAAGTTTATGATAGATTGAGTTCAACTAATCCAAATTACTAATGAACTCCCACTCAAAAACGACATCCCTCGTGTCCTTTTGGTGATTACATGAACCAAATCCACTACACCAAGTCCGATCATCACGTGAGTCGGTGTAGCTTCAAAGGCGAGCATCTATATGGGCATCATATCAACTATATGACTCATGCTTAACCTTTCGGTCCGTGTTCCGAGGCCATGTCTGTACATGCTAGGCTCGTCAAGTAAGAACCTTAGTATTCGCGTGTGTAATACTGTCTTACACCCGTTGTATGAAAGCGTAGAGTCGAGAACACCCGATCATCATGTGATGCCTCAAAACACTATCCACAAAACGGTGCATAATTAAGGAAGAACACATTTTATCTTGATATCTAAATGAGGGATCATCTTATAATGCTACCAAAAGCGCCAAACTAGCAATATAAGATGCTAACATCTAATGTGTGAAGTGAGGTGATATGGTCCATGTATTTGATCTCTATCATTTGCATCGTGGTATGATCTCTATCATTCCTTTGTGTGTATGGCCAAGGTCTATGGAACTTACACGTTAAGTGAGTTGTAAGAGTATCTATCATACATCTACTTACAACAATACCATATCAAGACACTAGCCCAACAACGATCTAAACTAGACGCCTCTAATTTATCAATTGCAAGTTTTACGTGGCTTAGGGCTTTCGGAGATAGAACCGGTCTTACCTACGAACATGAACCACAACGAGGATAACCAAGTTATTAGCAACTCGTTGTAAATCAGATATTGACTATAGTAGGAGAGACAGACACCCGCTAGCCACTTATGCAAAACTAGTTGCATGTCAGTCGTGGAACCGGTCTCATGTACGATGACATGTAAGGTTGGTCTGGGCCGCTTCATCCCACTATGCCACCAATATCCAAAGTACATAGAAGATGCAATAACATGATCATCATCGCCCACATATAAACATATGTGTACTACCCGTGTAAAGCACCTACGCATAGATCAGGCTCTGATACCACTGTTGGGTCCGCAGCATAGAAAACAAAAAAATTCCTACGATGAGAACTATACGCCAAGATCTATCTACTAGACACAGAGCAACGGGTGGACATACATCCATGGAGAACTTACCCTCGAAGACAATGAGTTTTCTTAACGAGTCGGAACTCGTGGTTGATGTAGTCGTACGCTTGCCGATCTCAAGATCGTGTGGAAGTCCGAGCGCCGCAAATCAGCAGCGCATCTGTCCTCGGACACACGTTCAAGCCACCAGACAACCTCCACCTCCTCGCTCCAGCGAATCAGCGGAAGCAGCAACTCCTTCCAAACGCAAGGCCACCGGGAACATGTATCTCGCTAATCCGAGACCATGGGGGAATATCTAGAGGGGGAGAGAGATCCTTCACGAGGAGGTGTGGTTTGTGAGAGGGGAGAGGGGGGCTTTATATAGGAGGGAGGGAGACCCCTCCCCTCCCATAGCCGGCGCATGAGGGGGGGGACTCCTCCCCTCCTTCATTCATGTGGTGAACCTCCACTCACATAAACATGGCCTCCACCCAAAATCCCACTCACATGTATTTAATTTCCACCAAATTAAATGCAACTCTCAATTAATAAAACTCTTTTATTTATTTTATTCAGAATTTTGTTAATTACTTTAATTAACAAACATTCACATAAAACCCTTGCAACATTTCAATATCACATGCAGAACCACTTTCTGCAATTTCACCCGAAACAATTCCGGTTTCTATCGAAACAATTCCTGTTTCTATCGAAACATTTCCTGCGCTTTGCAAACCTTTTGTCTGGAACATATGTGCTCCTAAATGGTGTCCAGCAACCCTTAAGTGTGTCACCCTACAGTTCGCGAATAATGCAGACATGATTGAGACTCCTCTCAGATCAATAATCAGAAGCGGGACCTGGAGATCCATATCGACTCTGCATATTCAACGATGACTTCTGTGATCGTGAGAACCTTTAACGTCAGCAATTTAATCCCTTTGTCTCATGATATAATACATGTCCGAGATTCGATCATCGGTATCCAAATACCTAGTTTTATCTCGTTACCGACATGCACTCTTTTCTCCTTCCCGTGATATAACATTCTAGTGATCACATCACTTGCTTGCAAGCTATCTTAATGTGATATCACCGAGAGGGCCCAGAGTATATCTATCCGTCATCGAGATTGAAAAATTTGACTCTTGATCCATGAGCCTCAACATAACACCTTCATAGCACTGAACCCACCTTTATGGTCACCCTGTTACGGTGTGACGTTTGATGTTATCAAGATACTCTTCCGGTGTTAACAATTAACATGATCTCATGGTCTAAGGACTAAGACTACTTTGTATGATGTTATAGCAATATAAACATAATGACTTGATCGTAATGCTATACTTTGGATGAATGTTCATCACATCATTTCACAAATGTTGTGACCTTGTTATTAACAACATCCAATGTCCATGATCAGGAAACCTTGATCATCTTATTAATCAACAAGCTAGTCTATAAGAGAGGCATAACTAGGAACCCTTTTGTTTATTAAACACACATGTATTGATGTTTCCTATCAATACAATTATAGCATGCAAAATAAACATCTGTCATATACAAGGAATACATAATAACAACTTTATTATTGCCTCTCAGGGCATATTTCCTTCATGCATATCATACCGGTTGTGGATGGTGTTCTTCGGAAGTTCATTGAGCCATGATCGTGCCGTCTTCCGCAACATAAGTGGGAGGTATCGTGTTGCGACCAGGCTGTTTTCGCCTTTGGCGATGCAACAAGCTTGGAAGAAATCCCGTAGCCAAGTATCTGGCCGAGCTATGCTGTTGTAGGCTTGAATATGTCTTGAGATAGCAAATCCTTGTGGGAATATTGTGGCTCTTATGCATGGTTCGAAGCACTTTGGTCCCACGTAAATATCATCATTTTCATAGCACCGCGCCTCTATATTGGAGTTGATCATGTGCCTTGCGTCATTCAGGGATAGAGATCGTCCCGAGTGTCGGCTGTGGCTGCGGTGCCTTGGAGCCGGACTTCGGCTTCTGCCACCACCTCCTCCACCATGAAGCCCTCCTTGGCCTCCTTGGGAGCCGTTGTGATGGCTACTTGGTGGAGAGGGTGGAGCAGCTGGGTTATTTTCGGCTGATCGTCGGCCTCCATCCGGAGCATCATTATTCCGGTTCCGGGGAGGGTCTTCATTGTGACAAGCCCCCTGCCAACTTGTCTCGGCACGGTGTCTGTCGTTCCTTCGCCCGTCATCCGGACGGCTTGAGTGTCTAGGAGGTGGCATTCTTTGTCGGTCCTCCTCCCGGCGTTTCTCTTTATCATCATCCCGGTGGTCTTTTGACTCTCACCAGGGCGGGTTCCTCTGATTCAGTGCAGCAATTGCCTCTTGCTCCGCAACTGGGTTGACATTACGCCAGCCACGGGCAGCTTTGTGGTGTTGTCCCGAAGATCCGGTTCTTGAGTAATTGTCTTCCCGACGATCGGAGCGGTGGTGCTGCTCCGGAACGCGCTGGGGTCTTACGTCAGCCCATGCCGGATCTGTGCGACATTGGTCAGAATCGGAGACCAGCTTTTGACTTCCAGACATGGCGCCCTTTTGCTGCTCTAGTCCCTTGTTGAGTAATTTGATGCCCAATCGGATCTGCTCTGGGCCCGGATTAGCCGATAGGATTTCTCGGGCCGCAACGGTGTTCTGTACTGGTGTTGGATACACCCAATCCCCTTTGCCGTCTTTCCAAGGCATCCCCATTTCTCCTCCAAAGAGGACTTTTTGGATCTATGGGAATTGGTTGTCACTAGTATGACGTTTCTTGGTCTTCTGGTGTTGCCTGGAGTTGTATTTCTCCGCAGATGCCATGCGTTTCTTTTCCTCCTCAATGTTTCTGGCTTCATCGAGGAGTACTTGACGACGCGCTTCTAGGGCTTGGGCCCTTTCGTCTAGCTCTTCAGCAGTAAGTTTTGCAGTTGTAGGAATAGGTGTGGTTAATGCAGCATCGATGAGTTTACGTGCACCTTCAGTGATCACGTGTCCATCCACCGATTCTTCTTTTTTGGGCTCGTCTACGATAAGTGCTCCATCCGAGTCTTCCTCATATTCCTCGGCAATCACCTCTTCTGCCGGAGGGTCTTTTGCTAGGGTCTTGTTCTTCTTGTTCTTCTTCTTTGCCATCTTGGCAGCGCCGGTAGCAAAGACAGCTTTGGGTCCGTTTCCCAGAGTCAAGCTCTGATCGGTACTTTCGGACATCTGGACCTCGGGATTATATCCGATTTCCATGTCATCCTGCGCTTTGGGAGAGTGTTCCCCGGATCCTTCATCCATGGCTTCTCCTTCCTCTGCAGCTTTGGAGTTATACTCCTCTTCATATTCCGCGGAGAACTTTTGGAAATCTGCTGACGTCATCGATTCATCCGAGGATGCGGGTACATCGGCGTTTGTTCCAATCGCCTCCAGCACAGAGTCGGTGTTGTCTCCAGCATCGGCAGAGCCGGATTTGGAGCCCACATATCTGATAAAGTGCGGTGCGCCCCTCCTGAGATAACTGCGGTCTTCATAGTAGGCTTCGTCGAAATGTTTGATGGTCTCGAGAATTGCATCTACGCCTGAGTTTTACATCATCATGCGTCTTAGTGTGTACCTCAGGAAAGGCCTGTCTGTCCCGGCATCGTCAGAGCCGAAACCGTCGTTGTTGTTGTGCTCCTCCTGAATTTCAACCTCAGCGGGTGGGTCGATCTGGGATTCGGTTCCTCCAGGGAGATCCACTCCAGATTCGACTTGGACCGCTAGGTCTGCCTCAGGATCGGATTTCTCCACTACCTCCGCAACTGGTGCGGGCTGGGTGGGATTAGGGTTTCCTGAGATCCGGAACTCTGCCGCCTCTGCGGACAAAGGGGACCCAGAAATTTCTTCTGCCTCTATCATCACTGCTGGGGTGGGTGGGATAGGTTCAGCAAAACCGATGTAAACATCGATCTCGCCAAAAGACATGATGGTGTAGGCAGTCATAGCCTCCCTAGCCGGAATCCAGGTCTCGTCAAGAATGATGAGAGGGACATCGCTGACGTAGAGGATGCGACCGACGGCGATAGTCTCGTCGATTCCGATTCTTGCAGATTCCTCTCGGAACGTAGATCCAAAGCTCACTTGCCCCACGGTGGGCGCCAACTGTCGTCGGATTGATGACAAGTACGCCATGAGGGGGTCCCCGAGGCATGCGGAAGAGAGGGGTGTGGGACGCACGGTGTTCCGGGACGGTGAGCACACAAGTTTACCCAGGTTCAAATCCGCCGGCTTTGGATGGATCCTACTCCTGCTAGCAATCCAGTAATACGACAGAGCCGGAATATGGGTTACAAGGGTTCGCCTATGCGAGTTGAGATTGTAAACTATTGAGGGTGCCCTAAAGGCTCTCCCTAGGACGGCTTATATAGATATCTGGCCTAGGGTTACAGGAGAGATCTATCCAGCTACGACTAAGAGTCGGTTACAGAGTACATCTTGAACTACAAGTAACACTACGGGCCTATGTTGGTAAGTCTTCTGGGCCTTCCCGTAGTCTAATCGACTCGCTTTCTTCTCCCGACTAGGCACTTTGTGAAGCAAAGCTCTAACCCTAAGTGGGCCACCCTGGTCAGTGAGGAACTGTGAGGATACCCAAAAAGTATATCCCCAACATGTCTGGTTTTATGAAAACAAGATGTTCTGCTTAAAGAATTGCTGGAAGAAATGAGGCGACATGCTATGATGATGGCAAACAATATAGTTGATGGCCGACATCACTCCTTCCCTCAACGTATCATTTGGATTAGTAGATTTGAATAAAATTTCATAATCATTATTTGTGTGTCTTGCTTTTGGCAAGACGATTATTCATATAAGTAAGTTACAAACCAGTTGTACTATTCTTATGAATAATATCCTTTATGGTCACATTACGATTATGAAAGCGTTATTCTTATCATCATCTAAATGACAGTAGTTTAAGCATTTATACAAAATTAGAATGCTAAAATATATCCGCATTTAATAATGACATCATTTTGAATAAAACTATCGTTTAAGTCACATTGGTATTTTCATTCTGATGAAAAGTAAAGTCTTTAGATATTTGATCTTTTGACTTGTACAAAACCATGCCTCGATGGGTAAAGTGACTAAAACTCCACATTCTGGTAAAACAATTCTACATGAAGAATTATTGGATATCGTACATAATGATGTATTATATTTCAACAAAATAGTGAAAATCATTATTTCATAAACTTCATTGTGGATTAAAGTGAATATGTGTATTTACTTAATGAAACTCACGTCTGAAACTATTTGAGTTTTTTAAATGTTTTCAAAATGAAGAAGGGTATTAAATTAATAGGAATACAAAGTCTCTATGATGTAATCGACGACTAATAAGCTTTGGCATAAAAGACTTGTGAAAAATGTTCCATAAATTAATTATGATATTTGGATACTTCAAAGTGTATTGATAAGTCTAAAGGTCATAATCATACTATATTGGATACATATGGTCTAAAATTATCTCTTACCAGGTTACCGTTATAGTTTAGAGTTAGAGATCAAACAACAATGAATCATTTTGAAATATAAGGAACATCTCAAGATTTGTGGAAACAACACCATGCCAATTATGGCATGTTCGAGTTTCAAGAGATTTCGATAATTCAAAGTCATGGCGAATAAACAAATGTTTGTAGTGTATTCTTAGGAAACTATAAATACATGTTACAAACTAAAACAAAAGAAGGAAAAGCTTGTATTGCCTAACATGGTACTTTCTCGAGAAAGTGTTTTCTCATGGAAATGAAGGGAATATGCCCGATAGGCAATAATAAAGTGGTTATTATCTTATTCCTTGTTTATGATAAATGTTTATTTTGCATGCTATAATTGTATTAATTTGGAAACGTTAATACATGTGTGTTTAATAAACAAAAAGGAAAGTTCCTAGTTATGCCTCTCTTATAAACTAGCTCGTTGATTAACAAGATGATCAAGGTTTCCTGATCATGGACATTGGATGTTGTTAATAACAAGGTCACAACATTAGTGGAATGATGTGATGAACATTCATCCGAAGTATGGAATTACGATCAAAGTCATTGTGTTTATACAAAACGTGAAAGGGTGATTATAAAGGTGGGTCCAGTGCTACGAAAGTGTTATGTAGAGGCTCATGGATCAAGAATGGGATTTTTCCATCCCGATGACGGATAGATATACTCTAGGCCCTCTTGGTGATATCCCATTGAGAATAGCTTGCAAGCAAGTGATGTGATCACTAGAATGTTATATCACGGGAACGAGAAAAGAGTGCATGTTAGTAATGAGATCAAACTAGGTATTTGGATGCCGATGATCAAATCTCGGACATGTAATATATCACGAGACAAAGGGATTTAGTTATGATGTTAAAGGTTCACACGATCACAAGAGTCATTGTTGAATATGTGGGAGTTAGTACGGATCTCTAGGTCCCGCTGCTGATTATTGATCGGAGAGGGGTCTCGATCATGTCTGCATTATTCACGAACCGTAGGGTGACACACTTAAGGGATACCAACACCATTTGGAGCAAATATGTTTCAGATAAAGATTTAAGAAAGCGCTGGAATCATTTCGATGGAAACCGGAATTATTTCAGGTGAAATTGCAGAAACTAGTTCTGCATGTGATTTTGAATTATTGTAGGGGGTTTTATGTGAATGATTGTTAATTAAAGTAATTAACAAAATTCTGAATAAAATTAATAAAAGAGTTTTATTAAATGAGAGAACATTAAATTTGGAGAAATTTAATGCATTTAAAGCGGAGACTTTAATAGAGAATGTGAAGGGGCATATTTATGTGGAGGGGGTTACCACCACATGAATGAGTGCGGTGAAGGGGTACCCTCCATTGGCACCGGCCATGGGGAGGGCTGCCCCCCTCCTCCTATAAAAGGCCCCCTCTCCTAATTTCTCACTCACACCTCCTCGTGAAGGATCTCTCTCCCCCTCTAGTATTTCTTCCCCATGGTCTCAGATTAGCGAGATACATGTTCCCGGTGGCTTTATCTGGAAAGGAGTTGCTGCTTCTGTTGCTTTGCTGGAGCGAGGGACGGAGGTTGTCGGGGTACCGGACGTGTGTGTGATCATGGATGCACCGCCGCTTTGCGGTGCTGGACTTGCTGGAGCTAGATCTGTTGGACGTGTTGGAGCTGGACCTGCTGGACTTGATCACGATCTTGAGATCGACAAGTGTACGACTACATCATCCACGAGTTCTATCTTGTTAACAAAGCTTTGTTGTCTTTGAGGGTATGTTCTCTATGGATGTATATCCACCCATTGCTTGTATCTAATAGATAGATCTTGGCGTATAATAGTTCCCATCGTATTTTTTTGTTTTCTATGCTGCGAACCTTTCAGTGGTATCAGAGCCTGATCTATGCGTAGATGCTTTGCACGGGTAGTACACATATGTTTATATGTGGGCGGTGATGATAATGTTATTGCTTCTTTCATGTATTTTGGATATTGGTGGCATAGTGGAATTAAGCGGCACGGACCAACTTTACATGTCATCGCACATGAGACCGGTTCCACGACTGGCATGCAACTAGTTTTGCATAAGTGGCTGGCGGGTCTCTGTCTCTCCTACTATAGTCAATATCTGATTTACAACGAGTTGCTAATAACTTAGTTATCATCATTGTGTTTCCATGTTCGTAGGTAAGACCGATTCTATCTTCGAAATCCCTAAGCCACGTAAAAACTTGCAATTGATAAATTAGAGGCGTCTAGTTTAGATCGTTGCTAGTCTAGTGTGATGATATGGAAATGTTGTAAGTTGATGTATAGTTGATACCCTTACAACACACCTAACGTGTAAGTTCCATAGACCTTGGTCTTACACACAAAGGAATGATAGAGATCATATCACAATGCAGATGATAGTGATCAAATGCATGGACCATATCATTCCACTTTACACATATGATGTTTGCATCTTATATTGCTAGTTTGGATTTTTAGTAGCATTATAAGATGATCCCTCATTTAAATATCAAGATAAAATGTGTTCTTCCTTAAGTATGCACCATTCTATGGATCGTGTTTCGAGACATCACGTGATGATCAGGTGTACTCGACTCTGCGCTTTCATACAATGGGTGTAAGACAGTTTTACACACGCGAGTACTAAGGTTCTTACTTGGTGAGCCTAGCATGTACAGACATGGCCTCAGAACACGGACCAAAAGGTTAAGCATGAGTCATATAGTTGATATGATGCCCATATAGATGCTCGCCTTTGAAATTACACCGACTCACATGATGATCGGACTTGGTGTAGTGGATTTGGTTCATGTAATCACCAAAAGGGCACAAGGGATGTCATTTTTGAGTGGGAGTTCATTTCTAATTTGGATTAGTCGAACCAAATTTGTCATAAACTAAATCAAAGTGAATTTGCATAATTTGTTGTAGTCATTGGCATCTTTTTACTACCTTATGCTTAGTTGTAATTGAGATAATAGAACTATAGAATTCTGGATATTTACTTTATGAACTGGTATCATATTGTTTTGAGTGTCAATTTAAAGTTTAGAAGTCCTATTGCAAACTTTCAGCAAACTCTATTTACTCCATGAAGTTTAATAAGTAGTATTAAATCAAGAGTAAGAATTCCAATGTTAGTATCTAAAGTATCATGTTTGCCTCCATGATTATTAATATTCAAAAGTTGTTTTTAATATCGAGGTTATCTAGGAACTAAAAGAATTGTTTCAGAAACCATCATGTGTGGAAGATATTGTGATATCTGAAACAATGTTTTTGGTTGCAATATGATAAAGTATAATTTAGCAAAATACATGTTCTCATATTGTATGAGAATTTGTGGAGGATGGAGATGCTAGGAATCCGGATCTCCCAAAAAGGTTTTGGGAACTAACATTATACTCGCGATTCTTCCTTATAGGCTATAGTAGCTTGATCATGAAAGTTGTCATGATAGGCATGAATAGAATATGTAGCTAAAAATTTTACTACACTAAAAGATTACTAAAGAATGAATTTTTTAAAAGAACGCCAACCATTTGATGATGGTGATCCACTTCAAAGTGCAAATCCAAAGGTATTAGTATTTGACTATATACGCTTTGTACTATGTGTCATGTGAATGACACCACTATTGATGTTGATAGATTCTTTTAAAAAGGAAAAGGAATTGCTAAAAGAGAATCTATAAAATATTTGGCAGAAAAGAAAAGGTTGGACATGTCCAACTTAGGTATATAGAAGATATACATGTTATGGCTGTATTCCTTGCTTGTTAAACAATGTGGTTCTTAGGTATTGGATACCAAATTGGTTGGTGTGAAGTGTCATACAGAACAACACAATTCATGAACTATAGCGGCCTAAGTAACTATTAAGAGAATAAGTGATGATGTTCATCGAAAACAAATAAAGTGTTATTGTGTTTTTCATTGTCGTCAAACCTAGCCTTCAAGATTTGTTTTAATAATTGTTATTTTGTTCCGGTATTACGAGAATAATGGTTGTTCAAATAAATACCGTATTCCATAGAAGATGGATGAACTTTTACAAGTCTAGTTGGAGAAATCACATCCACAAACATTATTGCTAAAATGTCGTAAGACAAATGATTGGAAGATCACTTATGAAGTGACATCGTTGTTTGAATTATATTGGAAAGTAAACATGAAGAAACTCCATGTTGATGGATTTTTGGAGTCTTTGATTTTGATCAATTGATGTTGTGAGACTTTCCTCGAGATAATTGAAACTCCATCCATAGGCCAAAGAGGAACGGATGACTAACTTATTGGATATTATGCATGCTGATGTATATAGTCCATTATATGTAGCCATGTGCGATGGATCTTTTTGCTTCATATGCTTTCTCCAGAAATTTGAGTGAATATATCTATATATTTACTTAATAAGGAAGAAGTATGAAACATTTGAAAATTGTTCAAAGACTTTCATGATGAAGTGAAAAATCATTGTCACAAGAAAATAAAAGAGTTTATGATTTGATCATAAAGGAAGATATTTGAGTTACAGGTTTAGCAAAACACCTAAGATTTCAGGAATTGTTCCATGAATTTGCATTTCCCGATAAACCACAGGAGTATGGTATGTTCGAGAGATCAAATCGAACCTTGTTTGACATGGTAAGATCAAATGTGTCATTTATAAAACTGCCATCATGTTTTAAAGATTAAAACTTTAGAGACTACCACTTTTACATTGAAAAGAGCACCATCGTGGTCCGTTGAAATGACACCATATGAGTTATGGTTTGGGATAAAACCTGAATTGTCTTTTCTTAAATTTTGGTATGCTATGCATAAGTAAAATGTTTACAACCAAAGTCAGATACGCGCGTCTTTGTAGGTTATCCCAAAGAATTTGTTGGGCATTCCTCCATAACAACGAGGATAAAAGAGTTTGTCGCTTGGAACATCGAGTTTCTTGAGAAAGAATTTTCACAAAAAGTTAAGTGGAAGGACAATAGAACTTTGATAAGGTTGTTGAACCTTAGCTATATGTGCTAACTAGCGCAATGCTAGAAAGTGTCCCGGTGGCAGCCACAATGCTCATGGCTCCCGTGATTACAAAGGGTATGAGCTTGGAGATTAGAGTTCCTATTTGAACCATATGCATCGGGTAAGAATCAAAAAGTGAGATTTGATAAACAAGTCGTTATTGTTTTGACAATGATGAACCGACTGCATGCAAAGAAGCGATGATGGGCCCTGACTCCATAATATGACTTGAAGTCATAGAATCCATGATAGTAACCATACACGAGAAATCAAGTTTCTGAACTTAGAAGACCCTCCGGAAAGGCGTGAAGCATATCGGTCGTGTTTGGATCTATAAAGAAATAGACATGGATGTTTAACATCTATGAAATAGTCGACATGTCGGAAAGAAGTTTACGGCAATGTTCAAGGAGTTGACTATGACAAGATTTGATCTTTCATTGCGATATTTAGTCTTGATGGATTAATGTAGCAACCACTACATATAATTTGGTGTATGGTAGTTGAACAAACAAAACAATGTTCTTCTAATAGAATGGTTACCTAGGACGTGTACAAGACACGGTCCGAAGGGTTTTGTTAATTCAAAGGGAGCTAAAAGGGCATGCAAACTTCAATAGTTGAAGTGAGCATAGCGGAGTTGGAATCTTCACCATAATGAAAATGTAAAGGAGTTTAATTTCATCGAAGATGATGAAGATGCTTGCATTTGCAAGAAATTAAGTGGGAGTGCTGAGACAAATTTCCAATACATTATGCAGAGTACATATTGTTGATTGGAAATGATGTATATTTTATTGACACAAGTTAAGAATTTCATTAAAATAGGATTTCGATGAAAGACTTGGGCAAAACCGGAATATTTTCCATCAATGTCTATATGGATAGATTGAGGCGCTAATATGGTTGTGCCATACGTACATATATGAGATATTTAAAGGGTTCAATATGGAAACAATAAGAAAGGTTATTGCTGCATGGAAAGGATTGTATCAAGATTCAAGTGTTTCAACACTTGGTGAGTAAAATCACATGAAGATTTTGATCGATTATACCGTGATATGTACATATCCAGATATGTCCTATGCTCTAAATGTTATGAGCACATACCAAAATGATTCATAAGATGATCATTGGACGATAGTAAAGATATTCTTATGAGCTTTGGAAGAACTAAGAATATATCATGTATAAGTGACAAATAGTGAAAGGTAGTTCACTGTAAAGTGTTACATTGATACTAGTTTTGTCACAAGATACAAATTAAATTTATCTCAATTTAGACTATGGGTGGCACAATGTAATGGAAAGTATGTTCCATGATGGATTTGGATGAGTTCCAAAGTTGAGACATTGTGACGGATACTACAACAAAAGGCTAAGTATATGACTGCTATAGTAGCAGCAAAGGAGGGCATTTGTGTTAAGTAGTTTGTTATCAAACTAGGTGTGGTTCAAAGTGGGCTAATACTATGAAGATATATTGTATGACAATAATATCAACATATTTTAACCTGAACGAACTAAAGGTCTCACCAAAGGACCAAATTTATACAATGCCATCTCATTTGAGAATGAGTGATGCGTAGAGACGCAAAGACATGCAAATACACACGAACCTGAAACTGTCAGATCCGGAGATTATGTTAACCACTAGCAATCGCATATATACAACACCAGAAAGCCATAGGTGTTCAATACGCAAAGTTTTTCAAACTAGATTATTGACTCTCCTGTAAGTGGGAGACTGAAGGGAATATGCCCGAGAGGCAATAATAAAGTGGTTATTATCTTATTCCTTGTTTATGATAAATGTTTATTTTGCATGATATAATTGTATTAATTTGGAAACGTTAATACATGTGTGTTTAATAAACAAAAAGGAAAGTTCCTAGTTATGCCTCTCTTATAAACTAGCTCGTTGATTAACAAGATGATCAAGGTTTCCCGATCATGGACATGGATATTGTTAATAACGAGGTCACAACATTAGTGGAATGATGTGATGAACATTCATCCAAAGTATGGCATTACAATCAAATTCATTGTGTTTATATTGCTATAACATCATACAAAGTAATCCTAGTCCTTAGACCATGAGATCATGTCAATCACTAACACTGGAAGAGTATCTTGATAACATCAAACGTCACACCGTGAAAGGGTGATTATAAAGGTGGGTTCAGCGCTACGAAAGTGTTATGTAGAGGCTCATGGATCAAGAGTGGGATTTGTCCATCCCGATGACAGATAGATATACTTTGGGCCCTCTCGGTGATATCACATTGAGAATACCTTGCAAGCAAGTGATGTGATCACTAGAATGTTATATCACGAGAACAAGAAAAGAGTGCATTTTAGTAACGAGATCAAACTAGATATTTGGATGCCGATGATCGAATCTCGGACATGTAATATATCGCGAGACAAAGGGATTTAGTTACGATGTTAAAGGTTCACACGATCACAAGAGTCATCGTTGAATATGTGGGAGTCAGTACAGATCTCTAGGTCCCACTTCTGATTATTGATCGGAGAGGGGCCTCGATCATGTCTGCATTATTCGCGAACCGTAGGGTGACACACTTAAGGGATATCGACACCATTTGGAGAAAATATGTTTCAGATAAAGATTTAATAAATTGCTGGAATCATTTCGATGGAAACCGGAATTGTTTCGGGTGAAATTGCAGAAACTAGTTCTGCATGTGATATGGAAATATTGCAGGGGGTTTTATGTGAATGTTTGTTAATTAAAGTAATTAACAAAATTCTGAATAAAATTAATAAAAGAGTTTTATTAAATGAGAGAACATTAAATTTGGAGAAATTTAATGCATTTAAAGTGGAGACTTTAATAGAGAATGTGAAGGGGCATATTTATGTGGAGGGGGTTACCACCACATGAATGAGGGAGGTGAAGGGCACCCTCCATGGGCATCGGCCATGGAGAAGGGTTGCCCCCTCCTTCTATAAAAGGCCCCCCTCTCCTCACTTCTCACTCACACCTCCTCATGAAGGATCTCTCTTCCCCTCTAGTATTTTCCCCCCATGGTCTCGGATTAGCGAGATACATGTTCCCGGTGGCTTTATCTAGAAAGGAGTTGCTGCTTCTGCTGCTTTGCTGGAGCGAGGGATGTAGGTTGTTGGGGTACCAGACGTGTGTGTGATCACGGATGTGCCGCTGCTTTGCAGTGCTGGACTTGGTGGTGCTGTACTTGCTGGATCTGAATCTGATGGACGTGCTGGACTTCATCACGATCTTGAGATCGGCAAGTGTATGACTACATCATCCACGAGTTCCATCTTGTTAACAAAGCTTTGTTGTCTTCGAGGGTATGCTTTCTATGGATGTATATCCACCCGTTGCTTGTATCTAATAGATAGATCTTGGCGTATAATAGTTCCCATCGTAGGAATTTTTTGTTTTCTATGCTGCGAACCTTTCAAGAAAGTATTAGTGGAAGAAAGTTAAAGCATAAACAATGTCTTGATCTTACCTCCAGATTGTCGAGTGGCACAATGGAATATGTTCTGGGAGCCGAACTCTACAAATAGAGGAGAAACTAATGATAATGATCATGATGTTTCAACTAATACTTTTACTAAAGAAAATAGAATTCAAGTATACATTCTGCAAGTTTGCGGAATTATATGTTGATTCACTTGTCATGTTAATGGAACAAGACATACCTATGAACTATGAAGAAGCGTGATGGACCTAAGTACGAGAAATAACTAAGATTCATAAAATCCTATATTAAGTTAGATTTAATATTATAAAGTAATATGTTACTTGATATTATAAATTAAAATGTTTACTTGATTTTTACAAATGACTACAAAGCCATAAGGAAGAAATGAAACTTAAAGGAAGACATAAAGCTCGATTTGTCACAAAGTATGGACAAATTCAAAGGATTATATACAATGTGTAGTGAAGCTTGAGTCTATTGGATTTACACCAGCAACTACTCAAATTTTGATAATTGGTAGAATTTTGTCAAAACTGTGTGTTCTTCAATGACAAGATTAAAGAAGGGTTGTAATTGATATAGCAAAAAGGTTTTGTCAAACCATATGGATGCTAGTGTCTCATAGCTGGAGTTCTTGATTTGAGGAATGATCAAAGAATTTTGGAATTACCAAGATTATTGAGAAGACCTGCATCTACATGCACTTGAGTGGGATCTAAATAGCTTGCCTAAATCTTAGTATGTAGACGACATATTTTGAGTGGGAGCTAAGTGAAATCCCTGGATCTCATATATGATGATATATTTGAGTGGGAGCATGACAACATTATTGTATATGTGAATGACATATGATGAATGATGTAATTGGTATTATTAATATTTAAGTTGGTAAATATTCTATGGGTGAAGTTGAACAAAGTATCAAATATTGAAATCTATTGAGATAGATCGATACATTTAATAAACATTAGAGTCAAAATGCTTCCTGGATTTGATTCTAAAAATGTTTAGAATGTCCTAGATAAGATTCTAAAAAGTTCAGAATAGAACAAGTTAAGAAAGAAGTTCTTACTTGTATATCTAGATGAAACATTGAGATAATCTCAGTATTATAACTATGGTTAAAAGGAAGAAAAGAGATGTGTTACATCTCGTATGCCTCAGTCATAGGTTCTTCCATATAATCATATTATATACTCGACGTAATGTGACCCAAGTTTTTTGGTTAGAAGAACAAGTTCTTAATTGTAAGGACATGTTTTCGAAGTGATTTCTAAGTTAATCACTGAACCATAGTTAAGTTTGTCCTTCAACTGTAAGGATCAAGATTAGGCATCGAAGTTGCATTGAATGCACTATCCATTAAGATCTACAAATATATAGAAGTATATGGCTACTCCTTAAGTGGCTAGTATAATTGTTTTGGATAATGAAGTTTGACTTTTTCTGGGTGTGTTCCCGATTTTACATGACAACATTGAAAGTACTCCTAACCGATAGGACGTTATTGTAAATACTAAGGAACAAAGTCTCACTTTGTCACCAAACGAATACTTTAGTGCATTATGTGATAATGGTGTTAATCTCAAATTAGGATACATTAATGATTTGCAAAACACATATAGATCTGGTAAAATAGATCAAGGACATGACGTTTCTCATGAGCATGCATGATCAATAAACACATATGTGATATGGCTTATGATTAATAGCAAATGCAAGCTAGATTGTTGATACATTGCAAATGTATCTATAATTTTTGATGTTCCATGCTTGGTTTTATCCACTTTCTTGTGTTTTGTTCCAACTTTATTATGATTTCTTGGATTAACCTATTAACAAGAGCCACAATGCCAGCTACCTGCTTTCTGTGGTTTTTGGTTCCAGAAAAGTCAGAAAATGAATATTCTTGGAATTGGACGGGACAAAAGCCAAAGTGCCTATTTTTCCGGAAGGGATCAAGTGCCAGAATATGAGACGGAGAAGGGATGGGGGGCGGCCACACCACCTGGTCGCGCGGCCAGGCCTGGCCCGTGCCAGGGGTGGTCTGGCCGCCCCCAGCACCCCCTCGGCCTCTCCTTCTACCTATAAGTTTCCCTCAGGATGAAAACCCTAGGCACCCGATCAAAAATCCATGAAAGAGTCTGTAGCCGCCGTCGTCTTTGTCCCTAGATCAGGGGGATCTGAAGCTCTTCCCGGCACCCTGATGGAGAGGGGAATTCACCCTGGAGGCCTTCTTCATCACCATGCAAGCCTCCGGTGTGATGCGTGAGTAGTTCATCCTTGGACTACGGATCCATGTAGTAGCTAGATGGTTGGTGTCTCCTCCTTTGTGCTTTCATGTTTAGATGTTGTGAGCTCCGTTCATGATCAAGATCATCTATTTGTAATTCATACATGTTGTGTTTACGGGGATCCGATGGATATTGAGATGTTATTTCAGATTTATTATTGATTCTATCATGTCTTTGTTATTTGAGATCCTGCATGCTTTCCGTTGTTAGTAGCTATCTTGGCAAAGTAGATGCTAGCAACTCCAAGAGTTAGTATTTATGCTCGATAGTGGGTTCATGCCTCTGGTAATCTGGGGAAGTGACAGAAATCTCTAAGGTACTAGATGTGTTGTTGCTACTAGGGAGAAAACAACGATCCTTTGTTCATAGAACAATTGTATTGTTTACTTTACACGCGGTTCGTAAAGCAATAATCTGTTGCTTGCAACTTAATACTGGAGGGGGTTCGGATGATAACCTGAAGGTGGATTATTAGTCATAGATGCAGTTGGATGGCGGTCTATGTATTATGTTGTAATGCCCAATCAAGTCTCAAAGGAGTCAAGATGATTAGTATATGCATGTATTGCTTTCTCGGTGTTTGTCAATTGCCCCGCTGTAATTTATTCACCCAGCATGTTATCTATCTAAGGAGAGCCACCTCTAGTGAACTATGGATCCCGGTCCTTTACTTTACATACAATCTATAAACTGTTTCTACTTTGTGTTTACTTTCTGCAAACTTTTACTTCTTTCCATTCGATACGTTTAATCCTTTGTTTTCCGCAAAACACGGTGAGATTGACAACCTCATCGCAAGTTGGGGACAAAGTTCTGAGGTTGTGTTGTGGAGGTCTCCACGTTGGTACTAGCACCGGTAGTGCACCCTGCCAAAGCTCAGCTAGTAACACCTTTGAGGTGTTTCCTTGCTCCTACTGGTTCGATTAAACCTTGGTTTCATAACTGAGGGAAACTTGCTGCTGTGCTCATCATACCTTCCTCTTGGGGTTCCCAGCAAGCTCTACATCAACACCGCCATCAAGCATTTTTCTGGGCGTCGTGCATTGAGCCATCAATTATTTGTACTCTAGTGAAAGTGGGAGATTGAAGGAGATATGCCCTAGAGGCAAATAATAAATGGATTTTACTATCATATTTCAATTAGTTCGTAATAGTTTCATACCGTTCTATAACTGTATCAAGAGGAAACATTGATACATGTGTGGTATGTAAAAAAAACCAAGTCCCTAGTAGCCTCTATCTATACTAGTTTGTTGGACAGCTGATGATCGAGGTTTCCGGATCATGGACTTACTTTAACGTCAATTGACAAAAAGGTCACTTCATTAATGAATGTGTGATGGATATTACCCAATATAAGTATTGCAACACGATTAAGTCACATAGTTCACCATTGAAGTAGTTAGAAGCGCAGTTTCCTTCTCTTTTGACCGTGATATCATATTAATCACTATCACCCGAGGGTGCTTTGACTACATTAAACATCATGTTTGTAACTAGGTGAAAATAAAGGTGTATGTTGGGTATTCCAGAGGGATAGGTTGAGGCCTATGTATCAATATCGTTATTTGTTCACCCGCGTGACGGGAAGATACACACGGCCGACTCGGTGAGATTACATCCATAATGTTGCAACATGTGACTAGGTCACGAGGATGGAATATCACGTGAACGAGTAAAACAGTACTTGTTAGTAACGAAATTGAACAAGTTATATGATACTAATGATCAGGTACTGTAGAAGTCACTATCGAAGTAACAAAGGGAATTGGACTCGACGTTTCATAGTTCAAACGACATAAAACATCATGGAATGTGTAGGGGTCATTATGGGCAACCCGGTCCCGCTATTGATCATTGATCCGGGAGAGGTCTCGATCATGTCTATGATGTTCCCGAACCATTGGGGTAACACGCTTAAGGGTACGATGACGCTTGGATATCATTATGAAATTATCGGAATCACAAGATGAAAGAGAAGAGAATACTGGAAGTGTTCCATGAGAGAAGTGGAATCGTTCTAGGAGGATCCGAAGTTGTTCGCAGTGAACCAAAAGGTGTTTGGGGGGTAAAAAGAGATTTAATTATATGTATTTCATATTAATTAATGGAATTAATATTAAATATATAATTAAAATCTAATTTGAAAGGGTAACTTCCCTAATGGGCCAAATCCCCGGAGGGAAAATGCCCATGAGGGAAAACGTTCAAGCAAGGCCAAGCCGCCATCGCCACCTGGCATGGGGTCACGCGCCTGGAGCCCACCCCGGCCGACCCACCTCCCATGGCTCCTCCTCCTCCCTCCTCCTCCTTGAATAGTCCCATCCCAGGACTTGAATGGGTAGAATGCCCTCCCTTCCCCTATATAAGGAAGGGCGTATCGGGAGGGACAAACACAACAATTGAGATATTCTCTAAGGAATTTTCTTTAAAGAAAATCCCCCTCTCTCTCCCTCACGTGTGGTTCCCAAGTATGGAACCGTACACTGGGATAGATCTCTCTCTCTTGTCGTTGTTACACTAGCGTGGTTCCTGAAGGAACTGTACATGCAAGAGACGACATTGTTGCGGCACGCCGTTGTGTTGTAGGGATTCCAGCCAGAAGATCTACTTCCGCAATCTTGGCAGAGATCCTAGAACCGAAGGTTGTCTTCTTACACCGTATGTGTGCGAAACCATGGGGGTGCTGCCATTAGTGGCACCCGGATTGTCATGCAAGGACCAGGAGGTGACGTGCGAGGAGATTCACGACCTTGAGGTTGTCTATGAGTACGATTACATCATCCATGTTCCCCACGGAACGTTAACTAATTTAGGTCTACAAGGGTATGTTACCGGAACACTCACCGTTACAGCATTTACTCCTAGATAGATATTGGGCATTGGCTATGTTTTCCGGTAGGATTTTTTTGTTTTCTCCTACGAACCCCTTCAGTCCTCTCCTATAGTATTACTAGATTTTACCAAGCCTTTCACCTTGGAAACAGATGCATCAAGCACTGGTTTGGGGGTTGTCCTCATGCAACAAGGGAAACCACGAGCCTTTATCTGCAAATTCTTAGGTCCAAGAAAAAGCTCCCAATAAATCTATGAAAAAGAAGCTATGGTTATCTTGGAAGCTCTGAAAAAATAGTGCTATTACTTTTAGGTAACAAGGTAATCATCAGGATAGATCAAAGAAGCTTGCAATATTTGGGTAGCCAAAGATTGTTGAAAGAATCCAACACAAACTGATTCTCAAATTGTTGGAATTTGACTACAACATCCAATACAAAAGGGCACAGAAAACCTGGTGGCAGATGCCTTGTCAATACAATATAAAGAGAATGAAGAGACATATGGAGTCAGTTGCAAATTGTTCTGCAGTTTCAGTTTTTGTCCCCACATGGCTTACTGAAGTGCTGGCTTCCTATACAAATGATGATAAATGCACTAAGCTACTTGAGGAACTAGCCATTTACAAGGAAAGTGATGCAAACTATAAACTGCAATTTGGCCTACTACGTTACAAAGGGAAAATATACATTGGAAACTCCACATACCCGAGGAACAAAATATTCCACACATTTCACTCCTCTCTCTATGGTGGCCATTCTGGTACAAGGGAACATTACACAAGATACAAAGCCTCTTCTTTTGGCCACAACAGAAACAATTCATTGCAGCATTGGTAGCAGAATGGCCATATGCAAGATCTCTAAGACTGAAAGAGTTAGCTATCCTGGTCTGCTTAGCCCATTACCCATACCTGACAAAAAATGGAAGGGCATCTCCATGGACTTTGTAGAGGGGCTCCCAAAATCAATGGACAAGGATGACATCCTAGTGGTTGTTGACAGACTCACCAAGTTTTCTCACTTAATACCCCTCTCCCACCCATTCAATGTCCAAAAGGTAGCATGGACAATGTGATTAAGTTACACGACCTCCTGCAAGTATTGTTAGTGTCAGAAACTGTATCTTCACTAGCTCACTCGGGAAATATATCTTTGGAAGTTTCAACATCACACTCAAATATAGCTCAACTCACCATCTGGAATTAGACGACCAAACTGAGTGTGTCAACCAATGCCTTGAACAGTACCTGCACTATATGGCTTTCCAAGAACCCAAGAAGTGGATGAAATGGCTTCCAGCTGTCGAGTTGTGGTACAATTGTTCCTACCACTCCTCAATTCGTATGTCTCCATTCGAGGCGCTATATGAATACAAACCACCACTGCTACACCAAATTTCTATTCCATGCAATGCGCCTCCTGGTCACATTACAAGAAAAATATCATGTTTTGAAGACACTACATTAGAATCTCTTGCAACCTCAACAATGATGAAAAAGTATGCAGATGCCAACCGTACTAAATGCTCTTTTGAGGTTGGGGATTTTGTCTACCTTAAGATGCAACCATACCAGTAGACTGCACTGGGATTATGCAACACCCTCAAACTGACATCGAAATGGTATGACCCCTTTCAGGTTCTTCGGAAAATTGGAATTGTCGCCTACATGCTTCAGCTGCCAGCTGAGGCACAAATACACAATGTATTCCATGTCAATTGAAGAAGCACTTAGGCAAGTCTGTCATACCAAATCAGAAGCTTCCGCTAGTAACTACTGATGGAAAAATCAAAATTACCCCTCTGGCTATACTATAGCGCCGACAAATCCCACAAAGCGCTAGGGAGTATGACGTAGTTGTCCCACAATGGCTGATACAATGGGAAAACATGTCTCTAGAGGAAGCCACCTGGGAAGATGTAGCTTTCATTACGTCAACATTCCCCAGTTTCAAGCCCTGCGGTCTTGAGTTGAGGAGGGAGCAGTGTAAGGACTCATCTAATGCCCGCATCAAGAGTAGAGTAGCGGCCTAAGCCTACAGTCAAGATCAAGGGATAACACTTCAACTACATCCAACGGCTGTCAATCATCGTATTAACCAATTTACCTTTTTGTCTAGATAAGAGCATCTCCATTTGGGGCCCCTAAAACCCCCTAAAGGGCTATGGGGGTGTCGGTGCTCAAAATTGCGGTCATCCCGCCCCCAAATCTTTTTCACGTCGGCACGACCCATTTAGTTATCTAGAGCCCCCAGGAAAAACCCTACACACAGGGGGCAAGCGGGGGCGCCAGATGGAGCTGAAAAATATGTGGGCTAGCCCTAGCAGTGGGAGAAAGCTCCGTTCCCGCCCTTTCCGCCGCTTCTCGCCCTTTTCCCTACTATATCTAGGTTCCCCTCTATAAACACCCGGATTTTTAAGTCCAGCTGCCTGTTATGCCGTACATCGCAATCCCAGGATTACCATTTTTGCGAGACATAACAGAATTGGTAACACAGTACATCATCCATTACAAACCATAATAGTCTTACACATAGTTGATCTCATGATCAAGTCTTAATACATATCAAAACAGCGGAAAATAGTGTAGTAGAGGCTCCATCTTCATTGTCACAGGCAATGCTGACGATGGGAGATGATCCTAGTTATCATAGACATCCTGTTGTCCGTCCTCCGGATAGTCCTCTTCATACCATGGGAATAGCCAGGGACAAATCCATGAGTACTCTTAAAGTACTCGCAAACTATCACTAATGTAAGTAAGACAATTCTAATAGGAGTCCTAAGCTCTAGGCTTATTTGCAATAAGCTAGTTTTATTTCAGAAGTACTTAGTAGTAAAGACCTATTTTAGTTATCTAGATTACTCAAGTGGGAACCTAGTTTTCATTTCCACAACCCTGTTGTGGTCAAGTCAAAATCATCTTTCAAGTCACAAGTCATTTTTGAAAACATGTGACAACGGAACAGTATGGCCATCCAACTGTCCCTGACTGCGGACACGGCTATTCGAATAATTTGACACTCTGCAGAGGTGGTACACTTTCACCACAAAATTCGATACATACATCGGGGATAACCCTAAATCATCATACTTGGTATGCGGATAATCAATCCTAACCTTTCAATTACACACCCTAGTATAGGAACCTCCCCTATGAGCTTGGCCTCCCAGCCATGGCCATCCGCCATCCCCGGAACTACATAGGTGGACATTCATATTCACGAGGTAGCCTCAGCTCAACCTCTTTTCGCGAGGGAACCCATACTAAGACATATAAACTTCCAGTTAAGCCCTACCCAACTCAGGTATTGTGGTTGTACGGTAAAGTTGGAATGGTATCGCATCCGAACCCAACCATCAGTTTTTATCAAAGTCAAGGCACATGTTTCATTCAGTATCATCTTCAGATCATTGTGTTTCATAACACATGTAAAAACATTTCAATAGAATGACTCATCATCCCAAGGTTTTCATAATCATTTTCTCCAAGTGTTCCCATCTAAAGTGATCAATATTAGTTTAGCACTAGCAACTATCAATGAAGGTGTCAATATTGAGGGGTGCTAATCAAGTGTAACTGCCCAAACCTAGTTCTATGCTCTTGAGGGCATCTATCCTATTTTCCCACTAATCACCAATTAATTTACTATTTGAGAAACTTTAGTAAAGGGAAGAATAAAGCTTGCAGATAAAACTTGTGATTGGTATAATCAAATTTGCACCCCAATAGAATGCATAAGGTATCTTGCATAAGCTAGCTTGCATATTAGGGCTTGCATAGCTTAGCTTGCATAGGATGGCTTGCCTTGGTTGGTGCAGTTGTCGAAGTTCTCCTCTTAGTCTTCATAGAACTCATCTTCTTCGTAGTCCGGGTTGTTGGTACTAGCGTCTATAAATAAATACAAGGTACACAATCACCAAACAATACTTAACTACTTCTATTTAGCACACAAAGGTTCACACTAGATGATCTAGCATCATCTCAATGACCACATGAAATATTGATATGGCCTTATTTATCTTATTTTATGAATGCAATTTCTACTCAATGAAAAATACTTAAGATTTAATATTCTCCAATTATAAAATATGGGATCACGTTGACACATGTCATCACCACATATTCCAATACTTGGGAATGTGATTTAAAGTGGATGGCATATATTATAAAGTTCAATTTGCTATTTTAATATGATTAAAATGACTATAAATGGCTATATAGCATTCTTTTAATCCTAGTCCATGATTACTGCATGTAAAACCATATATTTATATATATTCAGATAGATCACGGTAAATGTGATTTTTGAGAGTTGGAATCAACTCAAAAGCATTTATGGTTGATTTTAGAAAAATATTTGAAGTTGGAAAAGTCTCTACCTTGTTATTTTTACTATGGATGATCTATATATTCACATGGTTTGAATTCAATGGGAGTGGTTAGATAATTCCATTACCTTTCTAACACAATTGGAATCATGCAATTTGGTTCAGTAAATTTCCTTGAATTAAATTTTGAACTAACTGATAGAAAAGGGTTTTGAATAAAAAGGAAAATCTATATTTGAATTTGTGGGCAACGCGCAGGAGCGTTTCTAGGCCGGCCCAACTACGTGGACCGCGCAGCGGGCTGCACTGGCGTTGGCCCAACCTATCAGTGGCTACTCTAACGTGAAGCTGTATAAACAAATCTGGGCCGCACGATTAGAGCGCAATCAATGGCTGGTCATCATCGTCTCCGTCGAATGGCGTGCGAGGGATTTTAACCCTAACTCTACGGTGGGGGTCGTCGGAGGCTTACCAGGGCTCCAGCTCGGTACGGCGGTGCGGGCGAACGAGCTGGTAGACGACGGCGATTCGAATGGTGGCCGCGGCAGCTCCTGGGCGGCTCCAATCGTTGGTTCCCTTCCTTCACTACGGCAGTGGCCTCTAGTGAAATTCCGGCGATGTAGTGCTCACCTTGGTCCGTGGATGATCAGAGGGGTTTCTGGGAGAGAGGTGAGTCAAATGGTGTGCGTTTTGAGGCAGTGGGAGGGGTCTATTTATACCCCCAGCAAGGGAGCATTGCGACATGGCTCGGGCTTGTCGGCGACATTGCTACACGGTGCTATCGGCATGGCTGAGGGCGTAGGTCGACGCACTGCTCTACGACGATCGTCATGCACATAGTGGCACGGCGAGGCGCGGTCTTAATCGTATGGGAGACGTCCATGCTCTGCTCGGGTACCGCGGCGTTCGTCATGGAGTATGGTAGTCACGGGGCATGCACGGACAAGCGGGCATGTCTAGGAGGTCGCTGGCGAGGCGGCGAACGCATGGGTGCAAGGAGAGAGTGAGGCGCGACGTGGTCACACGGGAATGGCTCGGCGCTCTGGCGTGCGCTCGGCATGGCAGAGAGATAAATGAGCACGGTGTTGCTGGCGTCTCCACTGGCTGTTGTTGGTCGAGGCGTTGATGACCCACAAGTATAGGGGGTGTATCATAGTATTTTCGAGGGAAGTGAAACCCAATTTATTGATTCGACACAAGGGGAGCCAAAGAATATTTATAAGCCTTAACAACTGAGTTGTCAATTCAGCTGCACCTGGAAACAATCTTGCTCACAAAGTTTTTATCGAAGAGTACACTTTTTTTTGAGGAATAGCAAATAGCAATGAGAGTAAAGTAAAGACAGCAGTAATAATAGTAGTAAACAATAGGATTAAAGTGGTAGGCATAGGATGGATGATGGCGTTGCATGGACAAGACAATTCACATAGCAATCAGAACATAGGGCAATTGCAGATAAATAAGATAAAGCATCCAAGTACTAGATAATCCTAGGCATGTGTTCCATATATAGTCATACGTGCTCGCAATGAGAACTTGCACAACATCTTTTGTCCTGCCAGCCCGTTTGCAGCGGGGCCTCAAGGGAACTACTGGCAATTAAGGTGCTCCTTTTAATAGAGCACCAGAGCAAAGCATTAACACTCCGTGAACACATGTGATCCTCACATCAAAGGCATTCCCTCCGGTTATCCCGATTTTTGTCACTTCGGGGCCATTGGTTCCGGACAACAACGTGTGAATACAACTTGCAGATAAGACCAAAACCAATACTATCATAATGAATCAATAACATGTTCAGATCTGAAATCATGGCACTCGGGCCCTAGTGACAAGCATTAAGAACAACAAGTCGCAACAAAGTCATAAAGCGCTAATAAAAGATACTAGGCACCATGCCCTAACAATCTGATGCCATTACATGAACGATCTCATCCAATCCCTACCATCCCCATAGCCTACAACGGGGGAGTACTCACTCATAGATGGGGGAAACATGGATGGTCGATGGAGAAGCGATGGTGATGATGATGGCGATGATCTCTCAATTCCCGTCCGTAGGTGCCGAACGGAGTTTCGGTGCTGTTTCATGGAATCTGGTGGTGGCGGTGGAGCGGAACTCCTTCGAAAAAGCGTGAACCCCGGAGTTTTTAGGTGGAAAGGCTTCTTATAAGCGAAGAGGGAGATCGAGGTGCCTCGGGGCCCACACCATGCCTCGGCGGCTGGGGCACCCGCGCCTAGGGGGTGTGGCCAGCCCTCCTCCTCCGTCAGTGTCCGCTTCATGAGTCTTCCTAAAAATAGGCACTTTGGCTTTTGTCCCGTCCAATTCCGAGAATATTCATTTTCGACTTTCCCGGAACCAAAAACAGCAGAAAAGCAGTACTGGCACTGTGGCTCTTGTTAATAGGTTAGTCCAAGAAATCATATGAAAAGTACTCCAAAGTGTGGACAAAACACAAGAAAGTGGATAAAACCAAGCATGGAACATCAAAAATTATAGATACATTTGCAATGTATCAGGCGTGTACTAGCGAGTGCGGTGAGGTCACGCCTATCTCCTAGACATCATGGGCGAGGGCGACGAGGCTTGTGGCGTTGTGTCCATGTCCGACTGGCCTTGCACGCTCGGGTACGGGCTGACACTAGTCCAATTGGAGAGTGAGAGAGGTTGCACTGCACGGCTTGGTACTGGGATGATCGTGGGCGAGTAATGGTGGCTAAACCGAGTACAGAGATGATCACTAGATTGATCAAAATAGTGTATAGTTGGTAGACTTGTACTGTGCATGTTAAGTGTTTGATTAAATGGCCGCATGAACTAAACATTTGAATTTTTAAATTCTTTTTGGTGGGTGTGTTGGTCATATGCTTGATTGTCTCTGGTTGCAAGGATTTTTCAAGTGGATATGGTTTGGTTGGTTTTTGTAAAATGTCCATCTTGATGCCTACACTTGATTCAATTTTGAAAATTCCCTCAAATGGATTTGAAAATATTTTTGTAAGTTTTGCAAGTTCACTTGGGTTTATTTTCACTTGGTCTAGCCAGGTGAGAAAATAAATAGAATTGTTTCTGCTTGAAATCATTTACTAGAGATACCCAAAGTGGGCTAGGTGTTAACTTTGGCAAAAATGACCATTAGGTCATATGCTTCACCATTTGATTTTCTTTTGATTTGATTTGGTTTGTTTTTGACCTAGATGATATTTCTTTGATCCTTAAACTATTTCTCAACATATTTAACAAACAAACATGGCATAACAAGCATTCATACATCATGAATAAACACACATGCATTCATATAGTGTTTAAGATTAAAAGTTTTTGTTAACCCTAATTTTGTGTAATTGGAAAATGATAAACTCCTTTTAATATTTTTGAGATGTTACAAACCTCCCCCCCCCCTTAAAAAGAATCTCGTCCTGAGATTCAGGAAAAACTAGGAACGAAAGAGATTTGGAAACTCAGTCCTAATATAATCTTCTTGCTCCCAGGTGGCTTCTTCTTCAGTATGGTTGCTCCACTGGATTTTGAGAAACTTGATACTCCTGGTCCGGGTGGTTCTAAAGGCTTCTTCCAAAATACGAATGGGTACTTCACGATAGGTTAAATCCTCGTAGACATCCACAGCTCTGTGATCGAAGTTCTTGAAAACTTCGGTCTTCTCTGGAACTTCTAAGCATTTTCGAAGTAACGAGATATGAAACACATCATGCACGGCTGACATCTCTTCAGGCAGTTCTAGCTGATAGGATACTTCTCCTCGGTGACTTAAAATCTTGAAGGGTCCGATGTATCTAGGTGCAAGCTTCCCTTTGAGTTGAAAACGATGCATTCCTTTCAAGGGTGACACTTGAGATACACAAAGTCTCCAATATTGAAGGTCAGGTCTCGACGTCTTTCGTCAGCGTAACTCTTCTATCTGGATTGAGTGGTCTTGAGGTGTTCACGGACCTTGTGAACCTTCTCTTTGGCTTCTCGTAGGATGTCGGGTCCGAATATCTGACTCTCTCCTACTTGCGACCAATTCAGGGGGGTACGACACTTCCTTCCATACAAAAACTCAAATGGTGCCATTTGCAAACTGGCTTGATAACTATTGTTGTATGAGAATTCTGCGAAAGGCAGACAGTCTTCCCATTTAGATCCGTATTCTAGCACACAGGCTCTCAGCATATCTTCTAGTATTTGGTTTACTCTTTCCGTCTGTCCGTCGGTCTGTGGGTGATAAGTCGTGCTGAAGTTTAGTTTGGTTCCTAATCCTTCTTGGACTTTCTTCCAAAACCTTGAGGTAAATTGGGTTCCTCGATCTGAAACAATTGTCTTGGGGGTTCCGTGCAGACTGACTATTCTAGCAATGTACAACTCTGCTAGCTTCGGGCTTTGATAAGTGGTCTTGATCGGTATGAAATGAGCTACTTTGGACAGTCTATCTACTATGACCCAAATAGAATAATTTCCTCTACTAGATGTAGGCAAACCGGTGATGAAATCCACTCCAACAGAATCCCATTTCCATTTCGGAATTTGCAATGGCTGCAACATTCCTGTGGGTCACTGGTGTTCCGCTTTGACTCTCTGACAAATATCACACTTGGCGATATAGCTTCCGACTTCTCTCTTCATTTTGTGCCACCAAAATTGCTCCTTCAAATCCTGATACATCTTCGTTCCTCCCGGATGAACAGAATAAAGAGTACCATGGGCTTCTTGCAAAATGACTTGCTTCAACTCTGAATCTACTGGCACATAGATGCGTCCCTTATACCATAACTCCTTCTTCATCTTCCGTGAATCCATGTACCTTATCTATACCTATACGACGCTTAATTCCATCAATACTGGCATTTCCTTTCCGAGCTTCCTTTATCTGACTGATCAAAGTGGGTTGAAGTTCGATACTAGCTAGAAATCCTTCGCTAACTAGCTTCATTCTAAAATTCTCCAACTCCTCATGCAAACTTGGCTCATCTTTCTTAATCATGGTGTTTAATCTACACGTTAGTCTACTAAGAGCATCCGCTACCACATTGGCCTTGCCGGGGTGGTAGTGAATGTCAAGGTCATAATCCTTGATTAACTCTATCCATCTCTGTTGTCTCATATTCAGCTCCTTCTGGGTGAAAATATACTTCAAACTCTTGTGATCTGAATAAATCTCACAGCGGTTACTCATGAGGTAATGCCGCCATGTCTTCAAGGCTAAAACTACAGCTGCCAGTTCTAAGTCATGGGTGGGATAATTCTGCTCATGTTGCTTCAGTTGTCGGGACAAATATGATATTACTTTGCCTTCCTACATCAACACACATCCGAGACCAATCTTGGATGCATCACAATATACGTCAAAAGGCTTCGTGATATCCGGCATGATCAAAATTGGGGCTGAAATCAATCTCTTCTTGAGATCTTGAAAACTTGCTTCACATTTGTCCGTCCATTCAAACTTCTTGTCTTTCTTCAATAGGTGGGTCATCGGCCTTACAATGCTTGAAAATCCTTCAATGAACTTGCGGTAATATCCCGCTAATCCAAGAAATGCACAAACTTCGGTTTGAGTGGTTGGGGCTTTCCATTCTTCAACATCCTTAATCTTGGCGGGGTCGACGGCAACTCCTCCTGCCGACAAGATATGTCCTAGGAATCCTACTTCCTTTAACCAGAACTCACATTTTCTAAACTTGGCATACAACTGATGCTCTCTAAGGGTTTCAAGGATGGTTCTTAGGTGTTGTTCATGGTCCTCTTTTGACTTGGAGTAGATCAGAATGTCATCGATAAAAACAATGACAAACTTATCCAAGAAGTTCATAAAAATCGTATTCATGAGATTCATGAAGTAAGCGGGAGCATTTGTCAATCCAAATGACATGACATTGTACTCATACAATCCGTATCGGGTAGTGAAAGCAGTCTTTGGGATATCCGTTGCGCGGATCTTTAGTTGATGATAACCAGTTCTAAGATTAATCTTAGAAAACACTCTGGCACCAGTCAGCTGGTTAAACAGATCTTCTATCTTTGGCAGTGGGTACTTGTTCTTAATGGTGACGTCATTCACCTTCCGGTAATCTATACACAAATGGTTGGCACCATATTTCTTATCCAGAAACAAAACAGGTGACCTCCACGGTGATGCACTTGGTTGTATCATACCTTTCCCCAACATGTCATCAAGTTTCTTCTTTAGATCCACTAATTCAGCTGGGTTCATACTATAGGGTCTCTGATCTATGGGTCCAATTCCAGGAACTAGTTTAATGATAAACTCGATATCCCGATCTAGGGGCATACCGGGTAATTCATCTGGGAACACATCAGGGTATTCACAGACTACTCTGACTTGGTCTATGGTTGATTGGGCTAAACTCTTATTGCACCTGAATTGACGGGGCAGCGTCTCAGACACATGCTCTACTGATACTCTGGTGCTACTGGTCATGGTTATGGCTTTCTTGGCACAGTCTATTAATCCTTGATGTTTCGACATCCAATCCATTCCTAGTAGTACTTCCATATCTTTTGTTCCAAGTACTATTAAATTCACATAAAAATCTATTCCATATTCTGATAGGTATAACCTTGCAATTTTTTTAGCTTTGGTAGTTGACCCAGGTATTTGAACTATCATAACATGCTTCAAATTTGTGGGTTGAATCTTACTAGTGCATGCAAATTCTTCTGTAACAAACGAGTGCGATGCTCCAAAATCAAACAACACTCTTGCAAGTACTGAGTTAATAGAAAACATACCCAGCATGACATCTGGCGCTTCCTGGGCTTCTTCGGCATTCATGTGGGACATACGGCCGGTACGGTTGTGCGGGTTGCCTAGGGCAAACCTCTTTCCAGGATGAACACAACGCTGCTATTGGGCAGCTGAAGTGACATTGGGTGCTGCAGCAAGCTTCTTGGGGCACTCATTGGAGTAGTGACCCGTGACTCCACATTCAAAGCAGGTTATCATTGACTTGTCCTTCCCGACAACAGGCACAACATTGCTTCCAGTCCTTGGGGCAGTATTGTTGTTGTTGTTGGTGGTGGTGGACCTTGGCGGTGCATGGTTAAAGTTATGGGGGTTACCGGTGTTGTTGTTGTGGCCTCCGTGCCTCGGGTTTCCTCCTCCACGATTGGGAAAGTTCGGGCGGGACATAGGTGGCCTGTTGTTTCTTGGTGCAAATCCTGTAGATGACCTGGGGCGATACTTCAGGGTATGGTGGGGTCTAGGCTGGTCCACTAGAGCTTCTAGATCGTCAAAGGGAATGTTGACTAACACTGTCTGCATCTCATCATGCAGACCATTCAGGAATCTTTCCTTCTTCTTTGCTTCAGTGTCGATCTCATCAGGGGCATACCTAGTCAGAGATAGAAATCTATCACGGTACTCTACCACAGTCATTCTTCCTTGCTTCAGTTCCATGAATTCATCCCTCATCCTCTTGATTAGACCTGGGGGCACATGGGTCCTACTGAACTTGAGCTTGAACTCCTCCCAAGTCATCACTTGTCCTCCGTGCATTGTACGGGTGCTATTCCACCATGATCTTGCATAACCTGCCAGATAGTGGGTGGCAAATAGTACTTTCTCAGCAGCAACTTCTAAGTTGTTCTCCATAGATTGCAGCCAATCATCAGCATCTAAGGGCTCTTCAAATTTGCTAAACATAGGCGGACTGGTGTTTTGGAAGTTCTTGAGCTTAGATCCATGGTGATCCTGATTTCCATGGCCTTGGTGGTTGTGGGCCATCTGGGCTATCTGCTGAAGAGTGGCGAGATTGGCTTGACGCTCGGCTCTACCAGCTTCTCGATCTGATACAAGCATTTGTAGAATCTAGACCATCAGATCCTAGGATGAGTTGCTTCCACCGGGGTTGCTGCGAGTCATCTGAAGATTGAGATAGATCATAAGATAAGAGGGAAATTTCTATGGTTCATGGATATGTTTCAAAAGCTTTAAACTTTGAGTATGGCTAAGGTTTGAAAAACACAACTCCTTTTCATTCATTCATTCCAAGCAACATAGTACAACCAACACACCACAACTACTATGCAGATGGTTTTAAGAACCATTCTGGCAGGCTACGATACATCGGGAGCGGATACAAACTCACACCTACGACAGTGCGCTAGTGCGACTACTCATCATCGGAACTGGTGGGCTCTTTGTCATCTAGGAAATCCATGTCATCCTCGTCAGTGTGGAACTCCATGTTGATGTCCTCCAGATAGTCATCATTGTAACTAAGGTAAGAAGTGATATCCCCATGAATATCTTCACCTTCGTCTTCCTTCTCCTAGAGCTGAATCTCCTGGTCATGGATGGTTTCTTCGAGAGTGGCCACCTTCTGGCAGAGACGAGCGATGATGCGGTCCTTCTTGTCATGCTGGCGACAAAGTGACTTGCGCTCCTTAGCTAGGATGGCGAGGGTCTGGTTCTTCTCGGTTGCAACAATGTGCTTCTGGTTGGCGTAGGCACGGGCGTTGTCCAACTCCTTCTAAGTCTCGTGTAACATGAAGTCGAGGTGATCCACATGATGCTTCAGCTCTGGATGTCCTGGCATGGCCAAGGGCTGTCCCATGGAGTCACGTCTTGCGTAGTGAGCGAAGCAGGTGCCAACGATCTGGTTGATGTTCTGCCCACACAGACAGGCAAGTGCCTCCTGCATGGCTCTAGCTAGCCCATCTAGCCAGTTGTTCTCCCTCAAGCTGAACTGGATCTTCCCCGAGGTAGGTGGCTCCATTTTGCCTCTCAGATCGGCAACGATCAACCACTGCAGTTCTCCTCCAGGCTGGTCATTGAGCTACGCTCCAAAGAACTCCAGGTGCGGGCGCCCAAGAAACTCCGCGAGCTGACCCAAACCCCTCTCGAAGATGAGCTCCCCTCTGTTGCCTAGCTGGTAGAATTTGCTGTACTTGACTTCCATCTATAAGCAATTAGGATGAGTAAGTTAGTGAGGTGATCAAGTGTGTCAAATTTTATGTAGGATTGCAAAAAATTTGAGGAACATATGACTCTCTTTTGGAAAGAATCTCAAGGATAAGAGTGAGAATAGGTTTTCATAAATACTCACTTTCTTTGTTTTGAAACTAAGGTTTTCAGACGTCCATTCTAACTAGGGTCTCCTATGGTCAGGATGGCTCTGATACCAACTTGTAAACACCCGGATTTTTATGTCCAGATGCCTGTTATGTCGTACATCACAATCCCAGGATTACCATTTTTGCGAGACATAATAAAATTGGTAACACGGTACATCATCCATTACAAACCATAATAGTCTTACACATAGTTGATCTCATGATCAAGTCTTAATACATATCAAAGCAGCGGAAAATAGCATAGTAGAGGCTCCATCTTCATTGTCACATGCAATCCTGACGATGGGAGATGATCCTAGTTATCGTAGACATCCTGATGTCCGTCCTCCGGATAGTCCTCTTCATAGTTTGGCCATGGGAATAGCCAGGGACAAAGCCATGAGTACTCTTGAAGTACGCACAAACTATCACTAATGTAAGTAAGCCAATTCTAATAGGAATCCTAAGCTCTAGGCTTACTTGTAATAAGCTAGTTTTATTTCAGAAGTACTTAGTAGTAAAGACCTATTTTAGTTATCTAGATTACTCAAGTGGGAACCTAGTTTTCATTTCCACAACCCTGTTGTGGTCAAGTCAAAGTCATCTTTCAAGTCACAAGTCATTTTTGAAAACATGTGACAACGGAACAGTGTGGCCATCCAACTGTCCCTAACCGCGGACGCGGCTATTCGAATAGTTTGACACTCTGCAGAGGTGGTACACTTTCACCACAAAATTTGATACATCCGTCAAGGTTAACCCTGAATCATCATACTTGGTATGTGGATAATCAATCCTAACCTTTCAATTACACACCCTAGTATAGGAACCTCCCCTATGAGCTTGGCCTCCCAGCCATGGCCATCCGCCATCCCGGGAACTACATAGGTGGACATTCATATTCACGAGGTAGCCTCAGCTCAACCTCTTTCCGCGAGGGAACCCATACTAAGACATATAAACTTCCAGTTAAGCCCTACCCAACTCAGGTATTGTGGTTGTACGGTAAAATTGGAATGGTATCGCATCCGAACCCAACCATCAGTTTTTATCAAAGTCAAGGCACATGTTTCATTCAGTATCATCTTCAGATCATTGTGTTTCATAACACATGTCAAAACATTTCAATAGAATGACTCATCATCCCAAGGTTTTCATAATCATTTTCCCCAAGTGTTCCCATCTAAAGTGATCAATATTAGTTTAGCACTAGCAACTATCAATGAAGGTGTCAATATTGAGGGGGTGCTAATCAAGTGTAACTACCCAAACCTAGTTATATGCTCTTGAGGGCATCTATCCTATTTTTCCACTAATCACCAATTAATTAACTATTTGAGAAACTTTAGTAAAGGGGAGAATAAAGCTTGCAGATAGAACTTGGGATTGGTATAATCAAATTTGCATCCCAATAGAATGCATAAGGTATCTTGCATAAGCTAGCCTGCATAGTGGGGCTTGCATAGCTTAGCTTGCATAGGATGGCTTGCCTTGGTTGGTGCAGTTGTCGAAGTTCTCCTCTTCGTCTTTGTAGAACTCCTCTTCTTCATAACCCGGGTTGGTACTTGTCACATCCCAAAATTTTCCAAATTTTGAAATGTGAAAAATCAAACAAGCAAAAGAAATAAACGATGAAATTTAGGGGGAAAAGAAACTTTTTGTTTCTAAATGGAAATATCAAAAAAAACTTACTTAAACAAAAAATAATAATTTTGAATGAGGTGGTGACAAACAAGTTTTCAAAAAAATTCAAATGCATGTCATGCATCATCATCATTAAGCACTTGCATTTTAAACCTCAAGAAAAAAAATGATAAACCTAAAACCTAAACACTAATAAGAGAAATCACCATTAAGTTCAATACATGACTATGGCTATGTTCCATATAAAAATTTGGCAACGCAATACCTAAATAATCTATAATGGTAAACAACAATACTACAAAACCATAGGAATTGGTTCAGTCTATCTGGAGCCATGGATAAAAATATATGCTAAAAATAAAAGAAATAGGAAAATATTGCAAAGCCAATTTAAGACATGGCTAAAATTTATATTTAAAGGGAACCAAGTATTCTTAAATAATTTAAATGGTAAAGAAATATTAAATAGAACTACACAAATTGAACTAAACCTTTTTGGAATTTTAAATCAAAATATATGAATTATTTAGGTCAAAGAAAAGAAATGGGGAAATAAAATGAAAACTAGAAAACTTATGTGCCACATTCAAATTTTAATTAAATTACGTTTTGAAATGAATATAGTGCCAATGTGATATATTTTGAGTAGATTGTCCATTGATATTCTTCTAAAAAAATTGAGAAAGTTTGGTTCAAATTTAAATGTTTTAGATGAGACAAATTCCATAGAAGAAAATAAAACAGAAAACCAAAAAAAAAGTTAAAGAAAAAAAACTAAAGAAGCCATGCAGGCCCAAAACCAGTTCAGCCGACCAGCCCAAAGCAGCCCAGCCGTGGCCACCTACTCTCCCTATATTTTATTTTTCCTTCCTTTCCTTCTTGGGCCGAAATACGTGGCCCACGTAGCCAACCGATTGATCGAGTGGTCTTCTTCCTCCTCCTTCATGTACAGCCTGAGCATTACTCCCATGTCACTGTAACCTCTTCCTCTCCTTCCACCATCCATTCCAATGACCTTTTTCCTTCGACTTCAATATAAAAGTTGTTCATAATTTAGTGGAGGTTCCATTCAGGGAAGTAATTTTCCACTTAGTCGACTTAATCTCTCAAACCGATGCGGTGAACCGAATGCCATACGTCGACATACGTCTCCCGATCTCCCTCTCTAGAGCATATCAAGATGAACCGAGAGAAGCAGCGCGTTCCTCTATTCCTCCTTCTTCACTTTCGTTCCTAAACTTTCTCGAGAGGATGTCTCTACGATCCATACCAGTGATGCCAAGATCAGCCAAAAATCAGAGTTCATCGTCAGATCTTGTCGTCCACAATGAGCAACTTGTCAATTCCTCGAACCAGAATGCTCTCTTCATCGTTGCCTACCTCCAAGACATCATGGTTGACCTTCTTGTTGATGTTGAACGCGCCGCCCGACATCGTACGCCACTCTAGCCGTGGATTTCCGTCAACACTGGAGAGGAACGAGCTATTCATCATGTCTCCAAGCACCGCCTCGACGTTCTCTATGCCGTCCACGTCTTCTTCAACTCCGGATACGTTCCTAGCGACGAGAACGGCAACGCCAAGGTCGTGCCCGCTATTCCGGCGATCTTTCCGGCGAGCTTTTCCGGTGAGCTAACCTGGTCCGTTTGATCTTCATCTAAGGGCCATCAAAAGATCACTTACCGAAGGGGTATCCTCCAATAGAAATCTGCCAAGTGTCATGTCTACTTGTATTTTTGGATTTTTAGACATATAAACCTACAAACTTTAAAAATTCATAGATTAAGTTCTGCTTATCCAAATTTAGCAAATAATATGTCTATGGATTCATAAAAATGAGTAGAACACATTAGAGCAACAATTCGGTACTTTTGTGATGGTTAAAATCACGTTTTATACAGAACCAATTGTGGAGTAATTTGGCTATAAAACATGTTCTAAAAATAATTTTTGAGTGAAACCTTTTGCAAATGGTTGTGTATTAAACCCTCTAACCATAAACATAAACACAAAAAAATTAAACTTATAAATTTACGGCAGTAACAAATATCACATTGAATAAGCCTTATCCTAGTAAAAGAAAAATACTTTAATTAACCAAATTGCACTAAAATGGTTCCAATTGGAATTTCAATTATATAAAAGGACCAGTAGATATTTGTAGTGTTCAGAACCTTGCTGTAACAACTTGTTCAAAAAAATATCTTGTGGTATGCTTGCATGTATTTCGTTGTATTCATGTGTTGTTTTGTGATGCTAGTTTTGAGAATGTGCTTTTTGCTTGATTGTATTGTTGTAGACTTTGAGGAGTGTAATCTTTGAAAGATCAAGAAGAGTACCTAAATATTCTACTATCAAGGCAAGTGGTACTATCATCAAGTCCTACTGTTTTCATTATACTTAGTGGATTTTTGTAGTATATGCATGATAGATTATATTATTATGCTATGCTATATCTCCTATGTAGAATAGGAAATGGTAGTTTCTACTTGGTAGGTGAAACATCATAAGATTAAAAATGCTTAGCCCTGCTATAGTTTTCGGGATGAAATATCATATTATGATTATATGGAGTATTGGAAAGTATATGTTTTCTATAATAAAACAAGTTCTTAATGAAACACCTGGGTGGAATTGGGACTTGCTTGGATTATGTTAAGTGGTTACTCAGGGGCTATGTCTATGGTCGGCTGGTGTATCGCACTTGTGGATGGCCACCCAGGAACAAAGAGATTGGAGACGTTCTTATCGCGAAGCTTCTAGTGCACCCACATGGCATATGGGCTCTGCCTTGACCGACTAAGTTGCGAGAACTCAGCCAGACGGACAGAGGGTGGTAGTGATGATAGGATGGAACGCGTCCATGGTGGTCTGAGGGATTGCTTCTGAAAAGTCTCGTCTCGATGCATGTCGAGTCTTGTGGGGAAAGTGCACCACCTCTCGAGAGGGTAAAACTAAGTACTTAGCCATGTCCCCGGTTATGGACAATTTCTGAGCCTCAAGACAATGAAGCAGAATCAAGAATCTCATCATTCTAATTTCCTAAGTTAAAACTTGATGGGTGAACAAGGGCTGTTGGTTCATTGATTTCTATCAATGGAACCTAGGTTCACTGATTTCTATCAGTGGTACCACTATGTTGTGATTGGACATATTACCTGGAGGGTATCCAGTGTAACTTAGTTGAGAATAAGTGTTGCAAACTATTTATAAAAAGTTAGAAAAAAACTTTCTTGCTGCAAACTAGCCAAAGCTCTACCTTGCCAGATATGCATGTAGTAATAGGTTCCACTTTACATCCACATATTAGTGACACTTGCCAATACAATTCAAAATGTATTGATCCTTGTGGCTGTAACTTATCATGTTGCAGGATTACTTGATGATAGTGAAGTTTGATGAGGAGGGGTTACGAGTCTGCACCCAACATGTTTGCCTGTGGCACATGAAGATGAAGGACTCCATGCTTTATAGTTATATCTGCTACTTTGTAATGAGATAGCCATATGAGCTACGTAAGTTGTAATGAACTATTTTTATTTCTGGATATGTGATGTAATATGACCTTTGTTTCTTGATATTACATCTTAAACTGTGGGTGCTAGCTATTCGATCCAGGGACTAGCACTATAAACACAAGGACCCATACCTTGTCGGGTTCGGGTCTTGACAGTACTAGCGTCTATAAATAAGTACGAGGTACACAATCATCAAACAATACTTAAATACTTCTATTTAGCACACAAAGGTTCACACTAGATGATCTAGCATCATCTCAGTCACCACATGAAATATTGATATGGCCTTATTTATCTTATTTTATGAATGTAATTTCTACTCATTGAAAAATACTTAAGATTTAATATTCTCCAATTATAAAATATGGGATCATGTTGACACATGTCATCACCACATATACCAATACTTGGAAATGTGATTTAAAGTGGATGGCATATATTACAAAGTTTAATTTGCTATTTTAATATGATTAAAATGACTATATAACATTCTTTTAATTCTAGTCCATGACTACTGCATGTAAAACCATATATTTTTATATATTCAGATAGATCATGGCAAATGTGATTTTTGAGAGTTGGAATCCACTCAAAAGCATTTATGGTTGATTTTAGAAAAATGTTTGAAGTTGGAAAAGTCTTTGCCTTGTTATTTTTACTATGGATGATCTATATATTCAAATGGTTTGATCCAACGGGAGTGGTTAGATAATTACATTACCTTTCTAACACAATTGGAATTATGCAATTTGGTTTAGTAAATTTCCTCGAATTCAATTTTGAACTAACTGACAGAAAAGGGTTTTGAATAAAAAGGAAAATCTACATCTGAATTGTGTGGGCAGCAGCAGAACGTTCATCGGGCGCCTATCTGGCTGCCGCGTGGCCCGCGCGACAATGGCCCCACCTTTCAGTGACTACTCTAACGTGAAGCGGTATCAGCGAATCTGGGCCGCATGATTAGAGCGCGATCAACGGCTGGTCGTCGTCATCTCCGTCGAACGATGCGCGGGAGATTTTAACCCTAGCTCTACGGCGGGGGTCGTCGGAGGCTTACCAGGGCTCCATCTGGGTACGACGGTGTGGGCGAATGAGCTGGTAGACGACAGCGGTTCGAATGGTGGCCGCGGCAGCTCCTAGGGTGGCTCCAATCGCTGGTTCCCTTCCTTCACTGCGGCGGCGGGCTCCAGTGAAATTCTGGTGATGCAGTGCTTGCCTTGCTCTGTGGATGGTCAGAGGGGTTTCTCGGGGAGAGGTGAGTCGAATGGTGTGCGTTTTGAGGCAGTGGGAGGGGTCTATTTATACCACCGGCGAGGGAGCATTGCGGCATGGCTCGGGCTTGTCAGCGATGTTGCTACAGGGAGCTATCGGCGTGGCTGAGGGCGTAGGTCGACGCGGTGCTATGCGGCGATCGTCATGCGCATAATGGCACGACGGGGCGCGGTCTTAATCAGACGGGAGACGTCCATGCTCTGCTCGAGTACCGCGGCGTTCGTCATGGCGTACAGTGGTCACGGGGCGCGCGGGGACAAGCGGGCATGTCTGGGCGGTCGCTGGCGAGGCGGCGAACGCATGGGTGCAAGGAGAGAGTGAGGCGCGGCATGGTCGCGCGGAAACGGCTCGGCGCTCTGGCGTGCGCTCGACATGGCAGAGAGATAAATGGGCGCGGTGTTGCTGGCGTCTCCACTGGCTATCGTTGGGCGAGGCGTGTACTGGCGAGTGTGATGAGGTCACGCCTATCTCTTAGACATCGTGAGCGAGGGCGGCGAGGCTTGTGGCGTCGTGTCCATGTCCGGCCGGCATGGCACGCTCGGGTACGGGCTGACACTAGTCATTGGCGAGTGAGAGAGGCTCCACTACACGGCTTGGTACTAAGATGATCATGGGCGAGTAATGGTGGCTGAATCGAGTACAAAGATGATCACCAGATTGATCAAAATAGTGTATAGTTGGTAGACTTATACTGTGTCTGCTAAGTGTTTGATTAAATGGCCGCATGAACTAAACATTTAAATTTTTAAATTCTTTTTGGTGGGTGTGTTAGTCATATGCTTGAGTGTCTCTGGTTTCAAGGATTTGTCAAGTGGATATGGTTTGGTCGGTTTTTGTAAAATGGCCATCTTGATGCCTACACTCGATTCAATTTTGAAAATTCCCTCAAATGGATTTGAAAATGTTTCTGTAAGTTTTGAAAGTTCACTTGGGTTCATTTTCACTTGGTCTAGCCAGGTGAGAAAAGAAATAGAATTGTTTCTGTTTGAAATCATTTACTAGAGATGCCCAAAGTGGGCTAGGTGTTAACTTTGCAAAAATGACCATTAGGTCATATGCTTCACCATTTGATTTGGTTTGTTTTTGACCTAGATGATATTGTTTTGATCCTTAAACTATTTCTCAACATATATAACAAACAAACATGGCATAACAAGCATTCATACATCATTAATAAACACACATGCATTCATATAGTGTTTAAGATTAAAAGTTTTTGTTAACCCAAATTTTATGTAATTGGGAAATGATAAACTTTTTTTAATATTTTTGAGATGTTACACCCTTCCTCTCTCACTCTCCCTCCCGCCGCCACTGCCATGGAGAGGCCCAACCTCAATTTCTACGAGGCCATGATGTTCGTGCACTATGACATCCTCGTGCCGCCACACGCGAGGCTTCTAGTTGGCTTTGAGCTCAGCTACGCCGGTATGCCCGTGGCGCCGCCCTTGGGTGGTTCCGAGTTAGTGATACAGTAGAGGAGCACCGCCATTGAGCTGTCGGGAAGAGGGTGATGGACGCGCCATGCAGCCAGATCGACCAAGTGGTTCAAGAAGGATCTTGCGCTGTGTCGAGCTCACCGGCGCCAGCTCCACCCGGATTTGCGCAACCCCGAAGGGAGGCAACGTTTCTGGGCAGTGCACGGGGTACGATTTACACCGCTATCGACAAGGTGCGCCATCAAGCCGAGACGACGCACCATGAAGAATTCATGAGGAGGGCGGAGGCTGCTGGGATCGTCGACCTCGATTCCGACACGGAGGAGGACGACAGCGACGTGCCAGACAGCGCCGATGGCGAAGACGACGACAACGATAGTAAAAGCGGCATAGTTGATTAGGATGACGCGGAGTTGGCGGTGGAGAATCACCCTTCGCTTATTTATGTATGTGAATAGTTTAAATGAATGAATATGTAACATTTGGGAGGGAGCATGACTGAGAACACTAAACTAAGAAAATAGTTGGCGCCGCTCCACATGGGCTAAAATTTACTGCTGCCGGAGCCCAGATAGAGGGGGGTGGGCGAGTGGAGATGCTATAAGAATAGTCTAACATTCTCGTCCATACGAGGACACTAATATAATCGCCTGAGCTTGTCTTTCAATATAAAGCCAAGTGGGGTGGCTGGAAGTATAGATTGGCATGGGTAGCCCGGCTCGACAAAAACCCGACAGGCTGGGCTTTTCTATCCCGCGGGCCAGGCCTAGGAAAAGGTGAAAATAGGAAAGGCTCGGCCCGACGACTCGAGGGAGTTCTGCATGTGCGGGCCGGTCTCGGGCCTAGATTTTAGGCCCGGTGGTCGGGCTAGGCCGGTCTCGGGCCTGAGATTTGTATGGATGGGCTTTTTCAGGCCCGACCCGGAAAAAGCCAAGGTATGGCTAGAAGGATTCGGCAATAAAAACTCTAATTACTTTTTTGTCTTGCAATTTAGAGAAAACCGCACCACCGGTCCTAATTCTTTTCTGGTACCTTCAGTTTGGTCCTAAATCTTTAAAATTGCACATCCAGATCCTAAATCTTTCATAAGTGATTCACCTGATATCCTGTTTTGTTCTGGCCACTTTAACCTGTCTACGTGGCGCTTTGACCACTGCCACATCGGCGATATGTGCCTAGTGGAGGTGCTAGCTGGACATATAAATTTCTAAAAAGAGCCTTGGGTCCTATTACGTGTGGCAGTGGTCAATGTTCCACGTAGACATGTCAAATCAATCAGAATAAAATAAAACCTCGGATGAATCCTTATGAAAGATTTAGAATCTGGATATATAATTTTAAAGATTTAGAAGTAAACTGAAGTTACCGGAAAAGAATTATGACCGCTGGTGCGGTTTACTCTGCAATTTACCTTCCCTAACTGCGTAGGAGTAGATCCGAGCCACCGGAGCTCCCCTTCACCCCCCTTAAGAAATCGATGTCAACGACCACCGGGTCCTGACACCATCCGCCGTTCATGACCTCCAAATCCGGCGCCATTCCGCGGCGAGAGCAGCGTCGTCACCGCGTCGCCGGCAGCGCGGAGCGAGGTGATGGCGGCCGCCAATGGCAGGGGTAACAAGTACGCGGCCCTCGATCCGAGCGACGGGCCGGAGGTGGACTCGGCGGGGCCGGGGGCGTACCGGCAGAGGAGGCCCTCGGCGTCCGAGAGGACAATAAAGGAGCGTCTGAGGTTCGTGTACGCCTGCGCCATCTTCGCCTCGCTCAATGCCGTCCTCCTCGGCTACGGTGAGTTGAGTTCTCGCAGTGCCGCGGGGCGCGTCTCAGCGGGATCTGCGGCTGCGGGTAGAAATGACTTTCTGTTTCTCACGAGTATATGCGTCCCCGTGAAATGGAATCGTGATATCCTCTTGATACCGAGCGGTAGAAATTTGCAACTGCTAGTGTTATGCTTTGCATCCCTTGACGGACAGTCTTGATTTTGCTCCGAAGATACGGAAGAGAGAGTTTTGGAAATCGCAACCTCAACTTTATATGTTTCAATATTGATGCAACCTACAGTTATCTAGAGGATTTACAAGTGAGATTTTGGTCCCTGCTTGCTGTGAACTCGGAAATCAGCATATGGAACATGAAAACTTAGTTAGTTTTATGGCTTCCATGATATCGAACTTCTAAGAGATTCAGACTCCATTGTTGTCTAACACAAGACTCATGCTGCTATATGCAGATGTTGGTGTCATGAGTGGCGCAATCATCTACATTCAGAAAGATCTCCACATTAGCGAGTTTCAGGAAGAAATCCTAGTAGGCTGCCTAAGTGTAATCTCACTCTTGGGAAGTCTGTCAGGAGGAAGAACGTCTGATGCGATCGGCAGAAAATGGACAATGGGCCTTGGTGCAATTATCTTCCAGACCGGCGCAATCATCATGACATTTGCTCCTTCATTCACTGTGCTCATGATAGGTAGGCTTCTCGCCGGAGTGGGTATTGGCTTTGGCGCCATGATATCTGCTGACTACATTGCTGAGATCTCCCCCGCGTCTGCCCGTGGGACTCTCACATCCCTCCCTGAGGTCTGCATAAATTTGGGGATCCTCCTTGGCTACATTTCCAATTATGCCTTTTCGGGCCTTTCCGAGCACATAAATTGGAGGGTCATGCTTGGTGTCGGTATCCTTCCATCTGTCTTCATTGGTGTCGCGCTTTTTGTGATCCCGGAGTCCCCTAGGTGGCTGATGATGGAGAAGAGAGTTCCAGAAGCGAGGGCAGTGTTGTTACAGATTAGTGAGTCAGAAGCTGAGGTTGATGAAAGGCTGGCTGAGATTGAGGAAGCTGCAAATATTACGAAGTCGGTGAAGTCTGAGGACAAGGCGGTGTGGAGGGAACTACTGAACCCTTCTCCTGCTGTTCGTCGGATGCTATATGCTGGATGCGGTATTCAGTTGTTCCAAGAGATCACTGGAATAGAAGCTACTGTATATTACAGCCCAACAATTTTCAGGGATGCTGGAATCAAGTCTGACCAGGAGCTTCTTGCAGCGACAGTTGCGGTTGGGTTTGTTAAGATGATTTTCATATTGGTTGCTATTTTCCTTATTGATAAAGTTGGGCGCAAGCCGCTTCTTTATGTCAGCGCCATTGGCTTGACTGTCTGCTTATTTGTCTTGGGGATTGCACTTACGTTGCAAAAGCATGCCATGGGGCTTATTTCTCCGAGTGTTGGGATTGATCTGGCAATCTTTGCAGTTTGTGGGAGCGTGGCATTCTTTTCAATTGGGATGGGACCGATTTGTTGGGTCTTGTCGTCAGAGATATTTCCTATAAGATTACGAGCTCAGGCATCAGCACTTGGTCAAGTAGGTGGTAGAGTGAGCAGTGGTCTGGTTTCCATGACATTCCTCTCCATGGCCCGTGCTATATCCGTGGGGGGAATGTTCTTCTTATTTGGAGCAATCTCGACTGTCTCCGTTGCTTTTGTGTACTTCTGTGTGCCGGAAACGAAAGGGAAAACTTTAGAGCAGATTGAAATAATGTTTGAAGGTGGGAAAGGATGGAAAGGAGGCGAGGTCGAGCTTGAAGATACACACCACTTAATACAGGGCGACAAGAAGTCTGCCTCTCTAGGTTAGTATAATCAGTAACAAGATACTTCATGCCATTCCATGTGTTCAAATGCTGAAACAGCCCCATCCTGCTTCAGACATCAGATTATGAAACGATCAAGCTGCCTTTTCATCTACTGCCAATTTTGAGAGCTCAACAGGACTTAGGTTGTCACATAGATGATTGTTTGTGTTTTTTTGGAGTGTAAAGTTCCTCGTATACAACCTGATCCCAAATATTACCTGGGAGAAGGTCACTAGTGATGTTGTATATGGTGGTATCTTCCACCTACAATATAATCTTAAAATTCAATTCTAGAATTTCATTTTCACACAAGAAACATGTGTTCATCTTTGCTTAAAAATTTCTCAATCATTAAGTATAGTTCAGTCGGAAAAGCTTTTCTATAAAACTGCTCTTTGGTGATCTTGCTCTCTGGGTACTTAAAGCAAAGATAAATGAGCAAACATGTTATGGTCTTGCTATTATGAGCAAAATCCAGATTACGCCACCTTTGTTAGCATAGATGCAAAATACCAAGTCGGAAGCAATCTTTTCAAATAACGCCACCCGTATCAGAAATTCAGGAATGTAGTTCCACTTTGCACCAGCCTAACCCCCTTAGAGCATGACTAATAGCGCCTGTACACACACGGGGCAAACCCGTATTTTTCCGGCGACTATATGGGCTCTGGGCCGCGTGGGTGAGCTAACAGAGCTTGTTAACAAAATTCACGGGCCCCTGTGAACGGCCCATGCCAACCCTACTTGTACCGGCCGCAGACACGGGTTAGAACCTGCATTCCTCCGCCGCAAAAAAACCCTAATCCCGCGCCGCCACCGCCCACCCTCGACAACTCCGGCGAGCGATTCACGCCGCTTCGACCGCAGATCCGTGAAGCCGACGACTAGATGGTCACCCTGCACCACGGATGCGGCCTGGGCGGCAACGGAGGAGGAGGCGGTGGCAGGTGGCCGTGTCGATGACGTGGAGATGGAGGCGATCGTGCTCGGCGACTAGATGGACGGCGCGGCGCTCCGGCAAACCGGAGCTTGATTTTGGCCATTTGAGGACACGTCGGTGTCCTCCGGTGAGCTCTGCCCCTTTTTATTTTTCTTTTAGGTGTAATTTTGCTATGTAATGAACGACGAATCGTAATCTAGCTGTATGATGATCAACGCGCGTGTTCATATTTCCCGGAGATTTTTGAATTTTGATTTTTACAGTTTGGATTTGAAGGTGCTGATATCGCCGACGACCAGAAACCTGTAAATCGCGAGTACATGCGTCTGTACTCGCGATTTACAGGTCAAACGTTTACATGCGTTGTTCGTCTGATTTACAGGTCAAACGTTTACATGCGCTATTAGTCATGCTCTTATCTAGTCCGGCCCTTTTGGAAAAAATCCACCATCTTTGGTTCCACAATTGTACTTGTTCTGATAGGAAAAAAGAAAACACCTCATAAATCAACTTCGTGTCTCCACTAACTTTAAATTATCAGGACAAGGGAAGTATCTTTTATATTCATTCAAGTTTTGCGCTAAGAGTAAATTTTCATTAATTCTGATTATGTTATTTAAATCACGACCTCTAACTAATGCATCAATATCTGCCATGAAATACTCCCTCTGTAGCAATATATGAGACGTTTCTTATATATTGCAACAGATGGAGTGCATTGGAAAAATCAATTCCTCATGAGAAAGTAAGAAGCATCTAGAATTATCCTGAAACTTAAATCAAGAGAATAGATGTTCACCATGAGCACTCTAGAACAAATTACCGTAGCAGACACTAGATATAATTTTCCATGGGTGAGTAAGAATTACGTACACTTTATTTATGTTGCAGTTTATGGCTTGAGCCTCTCAAGCCTGTTGTATTACTTTGAACTAAAATGCAGGTGCTCTGCTTTCGCATCAGGATACAGAATAAGCTAGGGTTTCAACCCTTTTTTTTTGGGTAAGAACAAAGCTTCAGTGACTCCCAAAACATGAATGGTTTGCTACGTGTCAAGAATGATTCATGATAACTACTCCATCCGTCCCAAAATAAGTGACGTGGGTTTGTTAGATTCGGATGTATCTAGTCTTGTTTTAGTGTAAGATACATCCAAATCTAGACAAATGCAAGCCACTTCTTTTAGGACGGAGGGAGTACAACAGTTTGCTGGAAGAACTGCTGGATCTATGCCATTTGGCATTTGTGCAGCTGGGTATTCTCTTTTGTCTGAAAAGCGATCTCCATTGAAAACAATGCATCCATTTTCAGTTGGAGTCGTCGTGGGTAGGCATCCAGTATCTATTGGTGAACCACGAGGAGTCGGCGACGGCCTTGGCGCCATCATGGTTACGGTGCCACTCGTAGTAGGCATGTGTCCGGTTCTTGATTTCCAGCGTCGCGTGCCCAAAGCTCCCCTCTCTGAACGCCGAGTACCCCGGCTGAGGCATTGTGAAGCTACATTTATTAACGTATGATTGTCAGTAAATGGAAAACATATTTCAGAAGATTTTTATTAATTCAATCACCATTTGCATTGTGACTTAATGTCTTATCAGTTCTGTGACTGAAAAAAATACTAGCATGCATTGAGTTCGACGCTAAGAGTCCTGTCTAGATAATCTGCTCCAAGACCTAACACTTTTAGTGATTTGTATCTTAATGTTATAATAATAGTAAGTATCTCTTTTCTCATTAGTCAACATTTTTCCTAATTGGCATGTTTTAGACACAACTAATATCATTGCATCGGGATCGGCCATGGGTACAACTTACTTGTTAGCGATGCCTTCGATATTGCCTCCATCACCGATGTTCACATAAACCGGCGCGTCAAGGTTGTGCACCGGCGTAGCCTTGTTGTTGACGATGTCGTACTCGATGTTTGAGAACCGTCGGCTGCGCTCATAGGAATGGACGTGTCCGGCGAGCACGAGGTCGACCTTGGCGTCGACAAGCCATGACTCGAACTGCACCCGCATCGTCTCCCCTTCCATGTAGTGGTAGTTGTTACTGTTGTACCATGGCGAGTGCAAGAGCACGATGAGCCACGGAGTGGTCTTCCTGTCGACGCGAGCTAGCTCATCTTTGAGCCACGCCCATTGCGGCGTGTACTTGCCATAGGAGGAGTATGAGGCGAGCACGATGATGTGCGCCGAGGCGATCTTGACGGAGTACCAGAAGGGCTCCGTGCTGCCGGCGGCGAGGAATGGCGTCGGGTAGCGGTGGGTGAAGGGCTTGAAGGGGACCGTCTCGCCGATCTCCGGCGCGTAGTCCAACTCATGGTTGCCGGTAGTCCAGAGCCATGGTTGGTAGGCGACGCTGCGCTCGACGAAGCGGGCCCAGGTGTCCCAACGGTTGTTGTCGTGGAGAGGGTAGGTGTCGGCGTAGGAGAGGTCGCCGACGAAGAGCACGGCGTCGCCACCGTTGGCCTCGTAGTGTGACAGCGTGCTGTTCGAGTCGAACGTCTGACCCAGGTCACCTGTTGATTTGTCACATACAACAGAACAAAAATCAGAGCCTGATTAATCTCTCAAATTGTTGTTCTTCCAAGTTCCCTTTTCATTTCAGACAGCATTGACACTGGTCGATCACTGCTCTGTGTGTGTACATAGTTTTCTAATTTCTGCCCTGGTAGTGTTCTCGAGTCAAACATGGCAAATATTTGTCTTGACAGATACTTGCCAAGAAATTGAGACCCCAACGAAGTTGATGTGTGAGCGACTCCTAGTCCTAGGGGACGCCGGCTGAACTCTGCAGCTAAAATAGTGACAGCACATGGCATTGGATGCTACGACACAGAATTGACAGAAATGCTGGCTTTCTCATCTTGTTCTAGATCCTACCGAGCAGTCTGCTCTCTAGCTAGCTAGTGCCTACTGTAAAATTGTCCCTCCTAAAAACAATTCCAGAATAAATGGGCAATAGTTAGGAGAGGTGCGCCAGCGGCGAGCAGAATTTCATTCTGGCAAGAAAAGGAAAAAAAATACCCTAATAGCTGAAAAAAAGGACGAATAATTGAGAAAATGACCAACGCACCGATGAGTCCGAACTTGAAGGGCGCATCGGGTCCTGGCTTGGGAGGGGTGGTGAACCAGAAGGTCCTCACCGTGTGTCCGAACCCCATCGCGTAGTAGTACTTCACACCATGCTGTGAAAACCAGAAGCAATCAATGGCGGCGGTGCTCTCGATCTGAACCTGTCCTGAATACTACTGTTCTTAATTAAAATTACCTTGAGGTTCTTGAGGGTGCAGTGGTGGATGAACCCGGAGGTGTAGTTGTAGTAGTCGTAGCGCGTGTGCGTGCCCTCCGCCGACATCCCCATCTTCTCCGGCGAGCGGCCGTAGGTGACGGTGCCGTTGCCCAGCTCGCTCGGCGTCACCCACGACACCGTCATGGCCGTGCCCGTCTGGTCGCCCAGCGTGATGTGCACCTGGTTGGTTTTATCAAACAAGAAGAAGAAGAGGTGAGGAATTTAACTACAGTACTACCCAAGATGGTACTAACTGAGGCCGGTGACCCACGCACCTGTTGTGGAGCATTGTAGCCGGGCGGCACGCGGAAGACGTCGGCGTCGAGCGGCATGTCGGCGGTGGCCTCCATCTTCCGCCGGTACATGCTCGTCACCCCGGCTTGGGCCCCCGCCGCCGTGGCGAGAAGCACGGCGAGCGCGAGCAGGCCCAGGGCACCCATGCTGCCGCACTTTGGTCACCCTCCCCCTGTTTGTTTTCTTTTCACAGGCAGCACAGGCCGAGAAGCAGGGTCTGCAATGGAGGCGCCTCGTGTAGTGCGAGGAAGAAACAAACAATCAGGGATGGGTTTATAAGGACAGTAGGAAGAATCTTTTTCCCCCCGGTCAGACTCTTATCGCTCTAACTCCGAAATTTAACAGATTTTTAAGCGTGCCGCTGCATGATTTGTGGGGGAATATCCGCGAAATTGTGCTTGCTTTGACTAGAGAAATCGGGAAACTAATTCACGGCTTGCAGATGGCGGATCGGCGTGCCGATCGAGTTTGATTTTGATTTAATGGGGACGCGGGAGTTGACTCCGATCGAAGGTCATGTGGGGGCGTTGGGAAGAAGAATATTGCGTCTCGTGCCACGTTCTCACCAGGCCGGGACAAACTAGAGCGCATCGCCGTCGACCGTCGTTGTTGAGAGAAATGCGGGATTGTTTGACCGGCCGAGCGATGTTTGCAGCGAGACATTGGCATGATTAGTTGCGCCAATAGAAAGAGGAAGATAGGACTGGGAGTGTTGGTTGGTTTCAACTTTGAGCTGAGATTTTTGCTGGGCACATCCAGCTTCCGCTCGGACTCACTTTAGCCAGTGTCAGTTTTTTCCCTATGCAATCATGATTGATTCTATAATAACAAGCTCATGCAAGTATTCTTCCTGTTGGGGAACAGTGGAAATGTGCAATCCAGTGGACACGACCAAAAGGAGACGAGATTCACAAACTGTGGCAACTGGCAAAGGACTCGGCTTTCTCATCTTTTCCCCCTCTCCTTTTATCTCCTGGCTAGCAGGCCGCAGATGATTCGAGACCATGCACGGCCAGTTGCTTTGGCTTTCAAGATTCTATCAAGCCTGCTTCTTCTTTTGCAATCACGGGTACAAAAAAGTTAAGATTTTGTAGCACTCGTTTATTGGTTGACTAGACTACTTTTCACCTTTTCCGCTCGACTCTAGTTTTTCTTTCACTTTTCTAGTACATGGTGATTTAAATCTGCCAAGTTTTTTCATGCTATGTACGAGAATCTTCTGAATGATCACGCGGTGTTTCTTCGAAAATATCTTTAGAAACTAAAAATTCATTTAAGATTAAGATTTTTATGTGATTTCTTATTAACAAAGTGTTATTTACAAAAGATAACTTGGTTAAAAGGAATTGAGAAGGGTTTACCAAATATTGCTTATGTGGTTTGCAGGAAACCGTAGAACATTTATTTATGTCGTGACCTTTTCCTCGTCTGTTATGGCGTATTGTGTATTTCACTTATAATCTCTCCTCACCGGCTAATGTAACAAATATGTTTGGAAATTGATTGAATAGACTGGATAGGGTTTCTAAGGCTAGAATTTGTATTAGTGTTTCTGCCTTATGTTGGTCTATTTTTTTCTTCGCGAAAACGCAAAGTTTGCGTTTAGATTCATTGATAGAAAAAGAGAAAAAGAGTTTTGTACAAAAATTTACACGCTCATGACAAGCGACACCCTGTGTAACTCAACCCACTCGACCCCTAGATCTACATTGTGGGTATCAGGGCCCTCAGGACCTTTGCGCCAGCACCAACCCAGGATCGAGCCTCGGTTTGAATCGTGTCCAGGAGACCGCCCAGGTTAAGAGAGGTGTTCTCAAAGACGACAGCATTCCTATGTCTCCAGATCTCCCACGCCTTCAACATCACGAGGGATGTTGTGCCCTTACGCAAGGCGCGAGGGGTAGATCGGCTGACCTGTAGCCACCAATCAACAAAATCCAGCTCATCCATCTCGGGGGGGGGGGGGGGGGGTAGCAGTCGATCGGATCCAGGACAGCCCCTCGTGCCAAGACGATCTTGAGAAGGGGAATCCAACAAGTAGGTGCCTCATGGTCTCGATCGATTGATCACAAAGGGGGCAGAGAGGGGGTGGGGAAGCCCTCGCCGTGCCAGTCTCTCGCCCGCCAGCAACGGTCTTGGCAGGCAAGCCAGACGAAAAACTTGACCCGTGACAACGCCCAAGTGTGCCAGTTCAACCTCCAAGAGCTCGATATTAGTGCTCCTTTGAAAAGGAACTCATAGCAAGACTTGGATATATACTGCGCATCCGTCGTCCAACGCCAGAGGAGGGTGTCCGTCTCGTCTGACAGGTGAAAGTCCCGAACCCGGAACCAGAGCTGGACATACTGCCAGAGGGCAAGCGCACTCAGCGCGTCCTGGATGTTGGTGATCCACTGGCGCTGAAGGAGCGCCTCACTCACCGTGTGGCTCTTGTGAGTGCGGGTCGGGATTAGCGCATGGAGCTCTAGCGCTATCTCCTCAATGGTCCTCCCATCTAGCCATATGTCCATCTAAAAGAGGGTGTGCTACCGTCCCCCGCCCGCATCGTAGTGAAGGCGTCAAACACCTGAAGCTCAGTCCTAGAGAAGTGCATATCGAGGCCACGCCATGGTCGCAGTGGGTCAGTGCGCATCCTCCAGATCCATATGGTCTGCAGACTAATAGCCGTGCGAGACAGGTCTATTTGAAGATGCAGGAATGATGTAATATTTAACAAAAAAGTCCTTTTAATCTCATGCAGGTTATTCTTATGACGGCACATTGGGAGTAGCTATGGGCTTTTCTCCAACCCCACGATCAACGAGATGCTATGATTTCTGGATGCAACCGTTCCCTGATGGTCGCTCGGGATATCTTTAGTCAAGATGGCTGGCACCATTTTAGTCGACTACAAGATGCTTAGTCCATGCTTGCTTTGTATTTTTCAACGGTTGATTCTTGTATCAACTCTTAGCGACCCTTAAATTTGATCTATTTTGCAATAATCGAGGTGTTAAACTTTTAATAAAAGAATGTGTGTAACAACCGATGTAAAGGGCAGGGTTACTCCCCCTTTTCAAAAAAAAAAATCTTTTCATGCTACAAACTGAAGTTGGTATACCATTCTCCCATCTTACTACGAACGGCCGGTCATCATGTCAAGATCAAGGGCAATGCGTCATGACTAAACGGACGGCAAAGTTTCACTATAAAAGGACGCGGAGCATTCACATGATGCTTCCCATGAGTATCAACTAGTACTATCAAGGTTTCCACACGATGCATGCATCTCAAAAAAGAATGCATCTAGGCTTTAATAGTTTTCCTTGATGTGATTATTTAGATCCATTCATTTCAACTAGCCCAATGAACCGGCCGAGCATATTCCCTCTTGAACAAACTCCAAACTCGTATGCTCGGTCATCTCTACTGCTCCCTCTGTCCTTTTTTTTTTCTTTCAGAAAAGAGTATATATTTTTTTTTTTGAGAAACACAGTACAAACGCAGACGCTCACAATGCGTACACACACTCACCCCTATGAATACACACACGCACACCCTACCCCTATGAGCACCTCCGAGAGACTGAGCCGGCGGGTCTTGAGATTGACGTCACCTGAGCGCCGCTATCGACGGGAACGTCGTCTCCCACTGAAAGAATATTCCGCCTTTATGAGACACCAAAACGTCAAACCTGGGGTTTGAACTCTGGTGGGCTGGGGGTACCACTGCCCTCCTAACCATCCAACCACGGGTTAGTTCTCAGAAAAGAGTATATATTAATATCACAGGGATACCAATTACATCTAGCCTCTGCAACAACGCATGCCCTAGCGGCCCTATGGATGGAGCCTAGAAAAAAAAAGAATTACAAAAAAGAAAAGTCCCGCTACAGAGAACTAATCCTCAAAGCAGCGACACTGACACCATCCGAACAACACCGGCAGTCCTCCATTCCAATAACAACGCCTTCAAGAAGGAAACAGTGTCCAAGCGCCGTCGTTGCCCGGTCAAAGATCATAGGTTTTCACCCTGGAGAAAGTCCTCGCTCACAAAACAACAAGGTCATTGCCAGGCACAACCAGTTAAGGCTAGACCTTGGATTTTCACCCTGCAAGGTAAGACTGGGAACTCCCCCTGTGTCATCTTCCCGCACCAGCAGTCACTGCAATGAGTCCCAGATCATGCAGCCAGTTCTCCGTCGCCACACGAACTAAAATCACCATCGCTACCCTCATATTTCCGCTTTCTTGATATTCTCCGCATCTGACTTCACCATGGCTCAAAGAATGGCACTTGGTGGGAAAAAACAACAGAGCTTCGCAACGCTCCCGCTGAAACCAAATGGCCAGAAAAAGAAGGTGCGCACGACCGAATACCTTCCGATCCAGCAATCTCCAGGCATGATACGCCCATGGGAGTTCGCCGGCGGAGCCTTCCGGAACCCGCCTCTCCAGACTAGATCAACGAGGGCAGACATCAAGCAGATCTTCGTCTTCATGCGAAAGAAACCAAAGGACCACCTCCTTTATTAGATCTGACGCAGCGATCCCCACACCGTCGGCCGGTTCCCGGAGAATAGATCGAGCAGGCAATTAGGGATAGAGAGCCGATCTAGGTCTTCCAACGGAATCCCATCGCCGGTACCTCCTCCACCAGATCGCCACCCGCTCCATGCCGGTAGAGGCCGTCGCCTCCAGATCCAAGCTCCCACGAAGCCACCGCCGGCCGGAGCCGCGAAGATGTCGATGGCGAGGGGGTCCCGTCCAGCGCCCATGTTCTCCTCCCTACCGCTGCGCTGGAGCCGGGAGGCCAGATCCCCGCCGCCCCCATCACCGGCGCCGCGCACTTAGGACGGCGGACCTCCGGGGGCGACGAGGAGGGAGAAGGATGGAGGGGGTGGAGATGGCGGCGGGGTTAGGGCTTGGCCCCCTCGCCGAGTGGGAGGGGGAGACGGGTGAGTCCAGACACATTTTTAGTTTTTTTAAGGGGCAGACACGCTTTTAGTGTATAGGTACATCTAAAATTGTCAAATCTAAGATATTCTTTTTAGGATTGAAGGAGTATTCTTATTGTTAGAGTAGCTGCGTTGAAAGAGAGGATCAAGAGTGTTCTAAAACGAAGAGGATCGAGAGGAATACAATTGTGTGAACCACGTAGGAGCACGTACGTAATCCAGAGTCACGTGGCCGCTGCTTGATCGATCGTCAGAGTTCAACTTGTTCTTCCGCTGAGAAGACACCACTGAAAGATTCTTCACGAACTGCAAGCCAGAAAGGTCCATCGGGTTAGAGGATCTTTATTCTTTCTTTTTTCCGAACCTAGGAAGAGCTTTTGATCGATTAAGTCAATAAAAAAGTTGGACAGTTATATAAGAAAACCGGCCAAAAACCATACAACACACAACACCTCAGCTTCGAGGCCACGTTCCCCAGGTCGCCTTATCAACCAAAACCAACACTCATACAATCAATGCAACATCGTGAGCCGCCGCTTCGATATTCACGCCAGCCTCGAAACCGCACCGCCACATGAGTCGACCACAAAAGCCGCCAGCCATACACCTCAACGCAACATGCCAGAGGAAGAACAAGTTGGCCCCGGGGCTGCACATCGCCTAGCCGATGACAAAATTCGGACAACGCCAACCAAACAAACATGCCAATCACCTACACAGGAGGCAAAGGGGATCTAGAACGATGTCTCCAAGGAGTCGAGCGACGACCGAAGGCATCGACATCAACTAAGGTTGATGCAGGTTTTCACCTGGAGTTGCGCCCGGCTAACCATCGTAGCCGAGATTGCCCTACAACTCGCCATCGCCAATCACCGACTCACTCCACTAGTACCTTTGGCGGGTGGAACATCCAAGGCAAGATCCCAAGGGGCAATCGATGCAATAGTGCTGCCTCACCTAATCCCACATAGGATCTACGGTTTTCCCTGGAGAATCCCGGGTGGAGGAACATGGACACCGCCACGACGCCGCCTTCAAGAACAACACGGTGCCCAAGGGCGTTTGTCCCGACCAGCTACAAGGACAAGGATTTCGCCCGATGATGAGTCACAAACCAAGAACCTTCTCCATGAAGACCGGCCAGACCGATGCTGCCAACCCGCACGCAAACCGGCAGTCCCATGCGCCAAATGATTTGAGGCCACCAACAAAACTAGGTGTTGGGGCCCAGATGTGCCTTCCGCAGAGCCAACTCCTAGCTCTGCGCTATAATAGAGAACCGCCATCCATGGCTGCCGCCTAGCATCTAGGCACCACGTCAAGCTAAAGTTTGACTGGCACCCTCCAAGGCTCAGCGGACGATCAACACGAAGAGATCGCGGTGTCCGCCTTCAAAGCCGTTGGAAATAGGCAGCCAGTCCGAGCACCCCTCGTGATGCAACACCTAGGCTCCGAATCATTGCGACGAAATTGCCGTAGTCTGGATCATTATCGCTGACCGTAAAGTGTCGTTAAAGCAACCAAAGTGAACCCGAGTAGCGCCACCGTGCTTGACCACCACCACTGATGTCCGGACACCACCTCTCCCACCGACCGCATATGCAAGGGGCAGAGTTGCATCGCATTCAGTCATCGGGAAGCCACCCACCATGCGCATCGAGGCCCATCACCATGCTAGGTTTAACCATCGCAGAGACGGATGCCGTGCAGCTACCATCACCACCGATCTGCCTCCTAGACGCCGCCTCGTAGCCAGCCATCACTGGTAGGGGATGTTGTCACCCAGCGCCCGTGATCTCCCTCGGCCGGAAGACTGACAGTTCACCACCAACGTAGCCGCTAGAGAAGAGTTGTGCCCCCTCCCGCCAGCATTCAGCGCGATCTCTCCCCGTGCCGCCTTTGGTGGCCAGGGCCGTCAGAACCGTGCTGAGGCCAGCGGCAACGACGTTAAAGGGTTGGAGGAGGATATTGACCCGACTTTTTGCTAGATCCTACTCCCTCCGTTTCAAAATATAAGAGCAAGGGAGCGGCGGAGGATCAATTTTGTGTGCTTTGTGCACCTCACACCGTAGCCTTTCTTTCTTTCTTTCTTTCTTTTCTTACATACAGGAGATAGGACTGGATAGATAGATGCTACTGCATGATTATGTCCATTTTATTAAGCCTAGTTAATGAAGATGGTTCAACTTGGAGAGTCGTGGACGGACGGGAAATTAGATTCTAGAACGATCCATCAGCTGCCAAGAAGTCCATCTTTCAGAACTATCTGCCAAAAAAACACAAACCTACCAATGTACCACGAGCCCTGCTCATCAGGAAGTGAGAAACCCTATTCATCATGCTTCATGAATAAAGCCACCTCCCGCGGCGTCTGTAGACGTCGTAATTCTTATTGGTCCTCGGCATCCACTACCCCGAGACATGTTCTTCGTGCGGAACTCTACACCCTGGCTGGGTCGGGTGGCGGCGGCATCCCCCACGTCGTTCTCCCACTTTAGGGCGCAATCTTGAATATATTTGTTTCCCTTCAGGCTTTCCTGGAGCTGGACGTGCACGATCTCACGATTGGCAGACGACGATGTGAGAGGTCCGTGTGAAGGCTTGTGTGGCAACGATGGCGTTGATAGGCGATGTTCTGGTCGCAGCAAGATCTTGTTTGACGCTTCTTGCTCCGGCGCGTCCCATTATCTTTGTCTTGGTCTTCTCTTGTTGTGAAGTTAGAGCTACTATGTTTTTTTGAGCGTTTTCATTTGAGCAGCGTACGATGACCTGCAAGGGGCGGTGCAATGGTCATGATCTTCGGCGCGGGTCTTGTGCATCTCCTGACCTAAGCTCGTCATCAGAGTCAAAGTTGTTTGTCTCTACGTGATGAGTCACATGTTTGGCTGTTTTGCATAGGCCAGCTTGAGCTGCACGGTGCCGCTACAGCGAGGTCGTTTCTTCGTTTTGGCTGTGTATGTAGCTCTTGTGGGTAACCAGGGTAACTAAGTATGCCCTCGCGATGGTCGTGTTCCACTACGGCCGTTGAGGGTCTTTGTTCCGATTTTCGACCAGTTTCTCGCTAATAAACTTGCCAACCCTATATACTTGTGCCCTATTAATGAAAATGGAAACTCCTTTCACTTGCTTAAAAGAAAATCGTCTCCCGCTTAAACACCTGGAAAGGAAGATTCATCACTCGGGATGGTTGCGTGAGTTGAGCACATTTCTTGTGATTGTCCCGTGCCGACGGTTGTCGTGGCCTTCCGAGAGAAAGCCTTGCATGACTCTGTAGGCGACGACGGTGTCCTTGGGCTCCATTTTACTCCTCGGTGGCGTTGTCGTGGAGTCACGTCACCCAGGGGCGGATCCAGGATTTGATCATAGAGGGAGCCGAGATGATAGTAACCATAAAATAGGTATACGACAACACTATATAAAATCTTAAATATATGTAGTTTTTTATTCGAACGCATTTTCTATAATTAAAGCTTCATTTATTTGCTTTATGACTACAAACCCGTTAAACAAGTCTACGATAAAATTTACATAATTTTTCCTTCCAAATTCGAATAACTATATAAGGTTATAAAATAATAATAAATGAATCAAGGGGTAGAGCATGTGGGGCGAAGAATTTTTTTACATAAAAGAGGTAAACACGAAAATATATCAAGTCTTATTGTGTATACTATCGATATCAAACTGTAACATTAATTATATGTTCTGCAGTAAAGAAAGCAAACTACATTCTACTAGTTTGAGTGTAGATCTATGTCCAGACCTATCAAATAACTTAATAATTAGTTAATCATTAAATAATTCGTAAAAACTATTGGCGGTATATAATCCGCAACAGATCTGACAAAACAATTGCTATTAGCTAGGGTAATCAGACTAGCAATTCCAGTAGATATATCTGGGATCATACTTTAGGACGATCAATTCACGGTAGCATGCTGTAGTCGATAGTTCCCAAACACATGGGAGTTGTGCTTTGTGCTTTATGCCTGCGCTAATCGTTAATCATGGGCACGACAACGCTTGAATACAAAATCCCGATCCCAACGACAACGCTCAACCAATGAGACCCTAACCCTGGTTTGGTGCCGCCACGGCGGAGATGAAGAAGGGAGAAATAAGTCGACTAGATCGTCGAGAGAAACCAATTAGAGCAGAAATTTAGATGTGTATCATGGACCAGTTGATCGATTTGTGATCTCGCCGATGCTTCAATAGGTATGTATTATCTCTTGATGGCTAATGTTATAGGCTTGGCCCATAAACCTTGAGCAGTCAGCGCACATATTGGTCTAGGCTAATGAATAGAGTATTATAGTTAGCAGTTTAGCATCAAAATTTGTGCTAGCCCCCGCTGGAAATCCTTGAGGGAGGTCGAACCATAGGAGAGGCCTGGCCACCCTCGCCCCTCCCTAGATCTGCCTCTGACGTCACCCCTCCAACCTATAGGTTGGGTCCATGAATTCGGCTGGCGTCGACGTGCGGGTACTATTGGCTTGTATCTTTCAGCTTGCCTTCTTCTATGGAGCTTGAAACGCCTAGTTGCTACTCTTCGGCTTTGAGTTTTTTTGGGACGTGGACAAGGAGGTCGTAGTGCTCGCCGTTGCCATTGTGCCTTTGTCTTCTGGCGGCACTCCTGACCTAATTCAGCTATGTAGTGTGGCCGTCTATGGTTTTCACCATCTTTTCCTAAACAACTATGCCGTGTTGTTTTCGTTGTCTGGTTTTCCTTATAAATTAGGCATTTGTGCACCCAAAGTTTGTATCGTTTTTTAGCGTGTTTCTCTCAAAAAACAGGCAAATTATATAGCTCCTACCAGTTGCTCGGAAAATAAAATTTGGAAACTTGACTCTAAGGCCACTCTCACACCTGGAGTTGGCCACTCAGGTCAAACTTCGTTTTTCATAAAGAGAATGTATTAATATCATCCTACCAAATACACCCAGCATCTGCAACAACGTAGGACCCCTAACGGTCCTACGGATGCACACAGCCAAAAAGAAAGAAAGAAGAATTACATAAAAGAAAAGACCTGCTACAGTGATCAGTTTCTTAAAACCGCGGACCAAATGCCACCAAAACAGCACCAGAAATCCAAGAAATCCAAAAGCGATGCTTCGAAGAAGGGAACAATGCTCAAGCACCATCATCGCCCTGATCAAAGACCATACTTTTTCACCCTAGAGAAAGTCCGCACTCACAAAACAATATCGTCAACAAGGTCATTGTCAGACACAACCAGTTAAGGCCATCTAATGTATTAACATTTTACTCAATTCATACGCCATCTATTTGAGGCTGGAGAGAGTACTAGTATAAGTCACAAGCAGGTATACCCCTTCTTTCCAAATTAGTTGTCATAACTTGATATAGATACGTCGCATTTTAGTATATAGATACATACGAATCTTGATAAAATTAGTGACATATCTTTGCCTATCGGACCCGTTGAGACCATAAGAGCATATCCAGCGGCACCCTCAACCCGGCATCTAACCGAGTTGAGGGTGGAGGCAAGAAACAGCCCACACTGGAGGCCCCCAACCGATGCCGGCAGTTTGGGACGCCCTCCAAACTGTCCGACACCCCCTTGCCGCCCTTGGCAACCAGGGGCTGGGCTGGGGTTGCCGGCAACACACGGAGACACGAGCCACGCTAGAAACTCAGGGTCGTGCCCCCTTGCCAGCCAAGCGAACCGTCCACTACATCCCAATTCCATTTCCTACCCTGCTAGACATTTCTCCTCTCCTGCTCCAGCGCAGCCGCTCCTTCTTCCCGCCCATTCCGTCCTCTTGCCATCACCGCCACCATCGGTCCGCTATTCGCCGCCGCCACATCGACGACGCAATGCCGACAACGGAGTGGCAGAAGATCTTGGATTCGCGGCGGGTGCGGCCGACCGTAACGGCCATCGCGGCCATGCCCTGGAGAGGAAGAAGGTGTGGCGCAAGAAGAGTCGATGACAGTGTACATCCAAAGCCAAGCCGGTGGCACACAGGGGAGCAGCAACGGTCGTCGTAGTACCTCGTAGCCGTGTGAAATTTGATTTTTTAGCCGGCGAATGGCCATGCACACTTTGAGTTCTATGTACCGTGACGTTTTGATTGTTGGGGGCCGATCATTAGGAGGCATCGGTGTGGGGCAGCGTCCCCCAAACCAAATGCTAACGCGCTTGCCGGCCACCCGTTGGGGACGCTGGTGAAGATGGTCTAAGTTCTCGGCCGGTGGAGATGGTCTAAGTTCTCTCTTAAACCTGTCACACTCAACCAGCGAGTACTATTGCTTGGTTCGATCACTGTAATTGTCAGGGTTGCAAATCTCATAGTCACGGTGATGCATGCAGTCCACAGTCCCGTTTGGAAAGCCCACCTCACAGCAATATTAGCGACGTAAGGGGAACAAAAACACAAAGCCCAAGTGAATATCGAAATCGCGAGCTTAGGCCTTCCACCCCACACGGCGCAGCCTTTTTTTTTTAAGTAATCCAATCTTTATTAAGTAGTATTAGGATTACAATCTGATTGCAGAGCTGCAATCACCAGGAATTACAGTATGAGTTCTTTTCTGGTACCCTCAAATGAATATTAGTCTTTCATTTTAGTCTATCTAAAAGCATCTTCACTCGCTCCCCTTATAAAACATCCGGCGTGGATGTTTTTTGGCTCATTTGGTAGCATGTCGGCGCAGATGGCACATGGGGAGGCGACGGGTGCCCAGCCGCTCACCCCATACGCCCCCATACATTTTTTTATGTAAATATACAAAGAACAAATAAATCAAATTAAATATGAAATTCAACTCAATAATTTATTACAAGACCAAATCAAACAAATAATTTAACAAGTTTAATACAGTCTATAAATAATTTAACAATTTTTTAATAACAATTTCAAACACACAAGCCAACTATTTAGCAGGTTTGAGCCTCCACAAATACTCCACCAAATCATCTTGCAGTTGGTGATGAATATTGGTTTCTCGAAGTTCTTGACACCTAGCAAGGAAGAAGCAAATGCCGGTGGCACCTGGTGATCAACACTTGCAAGAGGATCCTGACGATAATATGGTTCAATGCCAAACACTGGGTTCTCTCGCTCACTCCCAATGATCATTTGTGCAAGATCACACATGTAATCATGACCTCCTACATCTGATCTTTCGACCATGTAAGAGCTGGGCACCAGACAATGGCGAATCGATCTTGCGGTACAACAATAGCCCGCTCCACATCCTTCCTGCAAGCTTCATAACAATCTTGCAAACCAAGCTTTCTTCCCTCCAGGCACAGGGTTTGAGATTGTCTTGACAAATGTTGATCATCTTGGGTAGATGTCATCTGACAAGCAGCCCTTGTCATACTGGTGGCCATTAATCTCAAACTGCAACGGAGGAGCTATGCCTTCAACAAGCTTGGCTAACACATTGGAGCAATTTAATATATACATTTATTATATGTTAATTATGAATTAACTTATATTAAATAAATATTCAAATTAAAATTTATTGGCTATTTCCTTATTAGGCCAAATCCCTAGAGAAAATTGACCTAGAATGAAATCACCCAGAAAAGAAAAAGGAAAAACATCAAAAGGACAGTAGCACACGTAGTTGGGCCGCACTGGCTGACCCAGGCGAGCGAGCCAGCTCCAGGCGCTGCTTAGGCGCCACGCGGGGAGCGCAGAGCCTGCCACCGCTCACAGGCCTCAGCCCCACGGCCCAGCCGGGCAGGGATGGGAGCTCGGGCTGGGTCGCAGGCGCGAGGTGGGCCACGGCGCAGCCCACCTGGCCGTTGCACTCAGCCGGCTCGACCAGCCTCAGCCACTAGCGGGCCGGCCCAGGCAGCGTACGTTCCGTGGACGGGAAGCCAGGCGGGCGCATAGGTGGGCCGCGGCCAAGGTCCACCCCGGCCGATGCTTCTCCAGGTCACTGTGCTGCCTTGCTGTTGTTGCTGTCTGCTGGCTGGGCCGCCGGCGGGGTAGCCCATCTGGCTGCCCCATTGGCCCAGCCGGCTGAGACCTTCTATTTTGTCATTTTCTTTTATGTATTAGTCCCACATGGAGCATCTAAAAGGGGACGACACACCTCCCTTCCCCTATATAAAGGGGTGCCCATTGAAGTATTACAAAACACCTAATAAGATATTCTCTGAGGTGTTCTTTCTTGGAGAATACTCCCTCTCTTCAGTTGACTTTGTCGTGGCACGGTCCTAGGAAAAGGACTATCCGCGAAAAGTCGATGCATCTGCGGCACGCCGTTGTGTTGCAGTGATACCACCAGGAGGTCTACTTCCGCAACCCCAACAGGGATCAAGGAGTTCGGGAGTTGTCGCATTGCATTGTATGCATGTGATAACTCGGTGGGGCTATTGAAGCTTCTGGGCTATCGTACAAGGACCTGGACAAGGGGTGATGTATGAGGAGCTTCGCGACTTTGAGGTCGGACAGGTACTACTACATCATCCACACTCCTACATGAGGGTAATGCTCTCTCGGTCTTTAGGGGTACATTACTAATGTCCTCCATTACTGCATTACTTCTAGATAGATCCTTGGGCATTCGTGGTGTTCCGCGTAGTTAAATTTTTGTTATCTGCTACGAAAATCCTATAGTGGTATCAGAGCCTAATCTATGGTTAGTATGCTAGTACGGATAGACACATGCAAAGTGTGGGCATCGATACCTTAGTTGTTACCTTCCCACATGTATTTGTTTATATCGCGGTACTATGAGATGAAGCGGCCTAGACCGACCTTACGCGTAATCCTATGCGAGACTGGTTCCACGCTCGACATACGGCTTGTACCGTATAAGTGGCTAGCGGGTGTCTCTCTCTCACACACAGTAGTTGATATGGCATCTACAATGGAAGGCCCCAAAAAGGTTGTAGTAGACACAACTATTGTATCCATGTTATGGTTGGAAGTTCGTAGGTAGAAACGGTTCTATTGTGAAAGCCTTAACAACCACGTAAAATCTGCAATAGATAGAGTAGAGGCGTCTAACTTTATGTTGCAGGGAAGGATTTGTGATGTGATATGATTACAAGTCATGAAAATGTAAGGTAGTTTACTTTTCCTATTGCTAAGTCGTGTAGTAGTAATCATCGCGATGATGAACGGCAAGACTAATGTCGTTATGGACTTGGTGCCAAGCCGGAGCACCTAATGGAGATCATGGAGCGGGAAGACAACCATATCACGTCACATATGATTAGATATGATTTAATCTTTGTTTGCATCATGTTTGAGTGTTGGTATTAGATACACAACGGTAGTATTTAAATAGGATGATCCCTAATTAAATACCAACGAAAAAGTGTTCTTCCTTAGTGTGCACCACCAAGAAAGTTCTCCGTTATGAGGCAGGCCGTGACGATCGGGTGTTAGACATATCTGCGTTCGCATATGGTAGGTGTAAGCCATGTTGTACTGCGAATACACTAAGGTTAAGTTGGCGAGCCTAGCATATGTAGATATGGCCTCGGAACACAACAATCAAAAGATCAAGCACGAGTCACATGGATGATGTGACCGACTGATAAATTCCACCCTAGGACCCACATCAAAGGCCATGACGGTCGGGGATGATGTGGAGAAAAGGGGTCGTGTAATCACTAAAATTTTCTTTAGGGATGATAGTTTGAGTGGGAGTTCATCTAAACTCCATATTATGAACTTGGTCTAAGTCCTTTTGCAAATGTCTTTAGATTATGGCTGTTCCCTTAGTTCAGGACATCTTTAGTCCGTTGTTGAACGGGGAGAAACTTAAGATTAGATGGGTCGAATTTCATCGACTGATACCAACACTTTATTAGGATCCTCATAGAAAACCATCTCCTCAATATCCTTTGTGTACCCCTGGAAGATATCCCTGATGAATCCGACGGTAGAGCAGATACGACTCTTCGTGACTGCCGCGATACCTTCACCAAGGTCGAACCCAAAAGCTAGGATCATCATCAACGGAAAGTGTATATGTGATATACAAGGAATGAACGTTTCCATGAAACACTTATGCAGGTTTCAAGTATTGGATACTTAATCTTGTTTTAGTGAAAATAGGACCCTCTGCGTGAGAGTTACAGAATGGAACGAGGCGTTGATGGCGTGATGACGGCAAGCAAGCTAGTTGATGGCCGACGACTCTCCTTCCCTCAAAGTTTATCATTAGGATTAGAAGATTTGAATAAAAACTTTGTAATCAAGTTTGTGAAACATATTAGTGTGTCTTGCTTATTGTTAGACAGTTATTCATATTAATAAGAAATAATTCATTTGTTCTGTTTTTATGAATGATCTCTTTTATGATTGACATTGGGATTATAAACAAGTTATTCTAGTCTTTATCAGTATAATAAAATGAAATTTATGTATAATAAAAGGACATTTAAGAAAATTGCCAAATGATATTCAAGTTTGAATAATGAATAACATTGTTGTTTAAGTCATTATGGTTACTACATGTTTTTCATATTAATGAAGATCGGGGTCTTAGATATTTGATCTAGAGACTTTGCAAAACCATGCCTTGTTGGGCAGAATGACTAAAACTCTGCATTCTGGTAAAACGGTGACGTGCGAAGAAGTGTTGAATTTTATACATATGATGTATTGTACTTTAAACATATAGTGGAAATCATTATTTGGTGAGTTTAGGTATACTATGAGTATTTACTTGATGAAATACAAGGTTGAAACTATTTGAATTGTTCAAAGGATTTCAAAATGAAATGGATATAAGATTAACCAGAATTACAAAGTCTTTGCGATTTGATCCAAATGATTTTGAATCCAAGTTAATAGAAAATTGGCATATAAGGGACTTGTGAAAATAGTTTCACAAATTATGGTGATTGGACTAATCAAATAGTGTTGATATGTCTAAAACACCATAGTATATAAGATACATATAGTCTAAATTATATTCGAATGGTTTAACGTTAGGAATTAGAGTTAGAGATTAAATTAGTAAATACTCAAAAGTATTAGGAACATCTAATGATTCACGGAAACAACACCATTTGAGATATGTCAAGCTCGAGTTTCAAGAGACCTCAATAGTTCGAGATCGTTGCGAATAGTAAGTCCTTGTGGTACGTTCTTAGTAAGACTATGAATACAAATTCCAAACTAATGCCCGGAGAAGACAAAGTTTGTATTGCCTCAGGGAGGTACTTCTTTTGAGAAAAGGTTCTCATAGAAGTGTTAGTGGAAGGGTATAAGTGTAAGCTAAGTTTTGATCTTACCTCTGAATTGTCAAGAATGTTAAATGGAATATGTTCCGGAAACAAAATTTACATATAGAGGGAAACTAGAATGATATGATCATAATTGTTTCAGCTAATACTTTATGAAAGTAGGATTCAAGAACTTGTTCTGCCAGTTGCAGAATCCCATTCTAGATTCACTTGTTCTATTATTGGAATAAGAAATACCTACGAACTACAAAGAAACATTGATGGACCCAAGTATAATAAATGGCCTAGAGTCGTGGAATTAGCAAAGGACTGATCAAAACTGCAAAGTCTTCAAGAGTATGAAGAGAAAGGTTGTAACTGGTACAACAGGCAGGTTTTGATCAATCCAGAATTGTTGAAGTCTTGTAGCAAAAATTCTCGATTTGATGTAAGATCAAAGAATTTTGGATTTGCCAAAATTATCAAGAAAAGACTGCAAGTTGAGTGGGAGTTAAGAAGTTTTCCAAATAGAATATGTGGACGACATATTTGAGTGGGAGATGAGTGCCATCCTAAAATATCAAATATTGATGTGATATTTGAGTGGGAGCGTGATGCTGACTCGTGTTGATATCAATCTCATTGGGGAACCCCAAGAGGAAGGTATCATGAGCACAACAATAAGTTTCCCTCAGTTATGAAACCAAGGTTATCGAACCAGTAGGAGCAAGGAAACACCTCCAAGGTGTTGTTACCAACTTGGAATCCCGCACAACACAACCACAGAACTTTGCCCCCAACTTACAGTGAGGTTGTCAATCTCATCGGTTTTGATGAAAACAAAGGATTAAACGTATTGTGTGGAAGAAAGTAATAGCTTGCAAAAGGTAAACAGAAAACAATAAACAGTTGTAGATTGATGGTAAAAGAAAGGACCGGGGTCCATAGTTCACTAGTGGTGGCTCTCCTTAAGATAGATGACATGTTGGGTGAACAAATTACAGCAAGGCAATTGAAAAACATCGAGAAAGCATACATGCATATACTAATCATCTTGACTCCTATGAGATTTGATTGGGCATTACAACATTATACATAGACCGTAATCCAACTGCATCTATGACTAATAATCCACCTTCATGTTATCATCCGAACCCCCTCTAGTATTAAGTTGCAAGCAAAAGATAATTGCATTACGCATTGCGTGTAAAGTAAACAATACAATTGTTCTATGAACAAAGGATTGTTGTTTTCTCCCTAGTAGCAACAACACATCTAGTACCTTAGAGATTTCTATCACTTCCCTAGATTACTAGAGGCATGAACCCACTATCGAGCATAAATACTCCCTCTTGGAGTTGCTAGCATCTACTCGGCCAAGATATCTACTAACAACGGAGAGCATTCAAGATCACAAATAACAAAGACATGATAGAATCAATAATCAATCTGAAATAGCATCTTAATATCCATCGGATCCCCGCAAACACAGCATGTATGATTACAAATAGATGATCTTGATCATGAACGGAGCTCACAAGATCTAGACATGGTAGCACAAAGGAGAAGAACCAACCATCTAGCTACTATATGGACTCGTAGTCCAAGGATGAACTACTCACACATCACACTGGAGGCTTGCATGGTGATGAAGAAGGCCTCCAGGGTGAATTCTCCCCTCCAGCAGGGTGCCGGGAAGAGCTTCAGATCCCTCCCGATCTAGGAATGGAGATGACGGTGGCTACAGACTCTTTCGTTGATTTTTGATTGGGTCCTTAGGGTTTCTGTATCGGAGGCATCTTATAGGCGAAAGGGGAGGCCGAGGGGGTGCCCTACGTGGCCACACCACCCCCTGGCACGGGCCAGGCCTGGCCACACGGCTAGGTGGTGTGGCGTCCCTCTGTCCCCTCTCCGTCTCGTATTCTGGCTTTGTGTCCCCTTTGGTGAAAAACTGACTTTGGCTTTTGTCCCGTCCAATTCCGAGAATATTCATTTTCTGACTTTCCTGGAACCAAAAATAGCAGAAAACAGGCAACTTGCACTGTGGCATCTTGTTAATAGGTTAGTCCAAGAAAGTGTATAAAAAGTACTCTAAAGTGTGGACAAAACATAACAAAGTAGATAAAAACCAAGCATGGAACCTCAAAAATTATGGATACGTTAGCAACGTATCAACATCCCCAAGCTTAACTCCTGCTCGTCCTCGAGTAGGTAAGTGATAAAAAGAAAGAATAATTTTGAGGTGACATGCACCATCATAAACTTGATCAAAGTATTTGTAAAACATTGATAGCTGGGATCATAGTACTTCAACATAGCATGAAAGATAAAGTTCTAACAATAAGACATAGCAACTATGTTGCAACATGAAAAGGCACAAACAAAAGGTTCATGAATAACAATGCTTTGCAAGACGTTTGTTTGTTTCACATAAAGAAAACATAGCATAGTGGCATTCAGCTTGTCCCTCATAGAGTAGCAAACATAAATGCATAGGACACCTTCAAAGTTCAAAAGAGTGACTAGATACAAGTAGTTTAAGAACAAGCAATATCAAAGTTATGCATCAATCAACAAGTCTTGGGACAATGCACATAGAACTAAGAATGGCCACCATGCTCTCTTAATAGGTGCATAAAGATAGAAGGTGGAGACTCAACATAAAAGTAAAAGAAAGGCCTTCATAGAAGGAAGCAGGGATTCAAGTCTCATAAAGAGCTTCCAAAAATTATGGTACATATTAGCTTTCATCTCTCATTGCCCCTATCATAAGCATCTTTAGGTGATTAAGGTTAAAGTGACACAGCTAAGAGGATATGCTTGACAAGTTATAAGTTGAAATCTCATGCCCCTTACTTACAAGGACCGAACCTCATGCTACTCAACTTCAGTCACAAGTAAGCTCTTGTCATTGTAAGTACATATGTATCATAGAGAACCGCCAACGGGGTACCCCTTGCACATGATACAAGAGCTATCCCATAATCAAAATGACAAGGCAAGCAGACAATGAGCATCTCAGCGATCTTTTTATTTGCTATTTGCATAGGTTTTTATTGAGGATGCTTCATAGAGTGCTCATTATGGTTATGCTGCAAGTTTCCACCATGATTAGGCATGGCTTAGGATAGCGGCACAGGCGTTTCTCTAACACAAATACAAACTCCATGATCTTACAAGTTCCCCTTTTATTTCACACTGCCGGGATCCATAAGCAAAAGAACATGATATCAACTAGGTATAATGTACAAGTGCAATGTTGAAAGCGTTCCCCATGATACATGGTTCTGCTAACTTCAACTTATAAAGCGCAAGAATATACGCAACAAAGATGGACGCAATGGTTCAAGTTTATTAAGTGCAAGAAAGTAAAGTGTGCCATCAAGTTCGTGAGAGCTTTAATCACTAATTTTCACATAACAAGTTTAATTCGAAAGGTAGATAAAAACATGAATATACTTGGAATAGCAAATGCTAATAGGTAGGTATGGTGGACTCTTTGGAATAACTTGGTTTTAGGAGTTGGATGCATGAGTGGAACTCATACTTGGTTATGAAGGCTAGCAAAAGACTGGGAGCGACCAACTAAGAGAGCAATAATGGCCATAATCATGCAAAACGACAAAACATCATTAATTAAAGCATAAAGTGATATTACAAGTCGAAAACTAAAGGATCATAAAGGCTTATGGTGACTTGGGATAGTCATAACATGGTGTGAGCATGTGCCAAGTCAACCCAAATAAAGCATCAAAGGAGAATACCACAATACTTATGCTTTAATATGCTAAAACAACGCATGATTCTTCCAAGGCACATTAAGCAATCTCAATTGTTTATAACAAGTCATGCTACATCAAAGATCACTAAGCATAAAGCCAAAACAATATCAAGCATGACATGACAAAGCATAGGCCACAGTCAAAAACAAACTCCTTTTACCACTTAAGCATGAACTTTCCTACTCTTTTCCAATCCAAACCAAACTATTTGAAAACCAATGCATGAAAGAGGGGGTACAACCAATTTATTCAGAAAACTAAGCAAACCAAGCAAACGAAAATCAAAAACGAAAACAAAGACGCTCCAAGAACAACACAACTGTGCATGAAACAATAAAAATGAAATGTTTGGAAGAAACCTGGGATTTTTATTGATGAAGAAGGGGATGCCTTGAGCATCCCCAAGCTTTGACGCTTGTACTTCTTGGATATTTCTTGGGGTGACACGGGGTGGCATCCCCGATCTTGAGCTTTAGTCCATTCTTCATCTCATTACATCATTCTCTCCATACTTCTGAAATTTTTCCTTCACACAATCTTTATTAGCAACATTAGTGCACTCAAGATAATAAGTCTTTGCGTTCAGTTTCAACACTAATAAAACTTCCATTAAAACACAAGCTACTGAAGCACTTCCCTTGAAAAGCTCAATTCCCCAAAGAGAACCCAAAAAGGAACCAACAAGAAGCAAATGCAAATAATGGCAGGAATCTGTCAAAAACAGACCAGAAGGTAAAAACTAATTTTTTCGAAGACCTTATGTTGTTCAAATAAAAAAGTGTTGAAATAACGAAAGTTAGATAACAACCTGGGGCAGAAGCACAAAAATTTACGCCTCAAAACGACGTACAAAGATTTTACACGAATATTTACGGTGAAGCACAAAAATCTATATCGGGACAGCAACTTTCCCAAGCATTACTTCTCTCTCATTAGAGGTTACTCGTGGCACAAGAAGCAAATAAAAAGGATAAGGAATAGCAAGACTCATCTAAAACTTTTGGGTTATCTCCCAATAAGTACTTTTGTTTAACACCTTTAAGTTAGGCATGATAGTTTGAGAAGATGCTCACATAAGAAATATGAATTGAAGTAGAAGAGGGCATCAAGAAGCAAATTCAAAAAACATTTAAGTCTAACCCACTTCCTATGCATAGGAATCTTATATGCAAATAAATTCACAAAGAACAAAGTGACAGGCATAGAAAGATAAAACGAGAGTAACTTCAAAACTTTTAGCACATAGAGAGGTGTTTCAGTACCATGAAAACTTCTACAACCATATTTTCCTCTCTCATAATAATTTTCAGTAGCCTCATGAATAAACTCAACAATATAACTATCACATAAAGTATGCTTTTCATGAAAAACACATAATTTTTATCAAGCTCAAAAATAGTGGGATTAAAACCTTCAAATCCACTTTTAACAATTATATAACAAGATGACTGATCATTCTCAAGAGGTATGGGGTTCGAAGATAAGGTCAAGACCCCTCCAATCTCATTTTTAATAGTAGTACAATTAATATTATCAACCAATATAGGACCATCATCTAGAGCTTTATCATAAACATTTTCTAAGCAATGCTCTTTAGTACCATGCATTTCGAAATTAGGCACTAATAAAGGATTATCATAGATAACAGGAGCATAATTATTATCACAAGTTTTACCCATAGTAAATTTTTCAAGAGAATCCACAGGAACATAAAATTCATCCTCCTTTGGTAAGCATGGGGGACAATCAAATAATGTAAGGGATAAAGAGTTACTCTCATTAGAAGGTAGGCATGGGAAGCTAATCCATTCTACCTCCTTTTGTCCATCACTCTCCTCCTCTTTTTCATCTAATGAGCTTTCAGGTTCAGCAATTTGTTCTTCCATAGGCTCCTGCAAATTGTGGACACATTCTTGTGCATGACTGAGTCTCTCTTTATAATCAATGATATAACAATTATTGCTGAAATTTTCTATGCAATGATCAAGGATAGAAGAGACCATATCTTTAAGGTCTTTACAAGCAACACAGGTTTCATAGTTTTTAGACATGAAGGATTCTATTTCAGAAGCTCCCATAAACAAAACGAATTGTTCTACTTCTTCAAATCCAAGATGAATATAGTTATTACAATGATAGTTCATAATTACAAATTCTTTACTAAAGCCACATTGGAATTTAAGATGTTTAGTATCCTGTTGAGAGCAACAATTTATATCATGGCGTTTAAGAAAAAATTTAGCAATTAGATCCAACCTTTTTAACACGGCTCTCATGACTTTACCCTTATAAGATTCTCTATACCTTATAAAATCTTCCATGGAGGTTCTAGCAGGCGGTGGTTCATCTACTACCTTGCAGTGATAGTAGTTTTCCCAAATAGGAAACCGAGTGGGCTATCCATAATGAAATAGTGATTGGAGCAGAACTAGACATAAAAACAACTTGAAGTGGGAACTAATTTTTTTTTGTGTTTTTTTTATAAAGAAAACAAACTAGTAAAACTAATTTTTTGTGTGTGTTTTTGATAAAGGAACAAGCAAACAAAGCAGAAATAAACTAAGCAAAACAAATAAAACAAAGTAAAGAGATTGGTTATGAGGGACTCCCCTTGTGAAGATGTCCTTGACTCCCCGACAACGACACCAGAAAAATACTTGTTGACTCGTGTTGATATCGAGCTTGTTGGGGAACCCCCAGAGGAAGGTATGATGAGCACATCAGTAAGTTTCCCTCAGTTATGAAACCAAGATTATTGAACCAGTAGGAGCAAGGAAACACCTCCAAGGTGTTGTTGCCAACTTGGAATCCTGCACAACACAACCACAGAACTTTGCCTCGAACTTATAGTGAGGTTGTCAATCTCACCGGTTTTATTGAAAACAAAGGATTAAACATATTGTGTGGAAGAAAGTAATAGCTTGCAGAAAGTAAATAGAAAATAGTAAACAGTTGAAGATTGATGGTAAAAGAAAGGAGCAGGGTCCATAGTTCACTAGTGGTGGCTCTCCTTAAGATAGATGACATGTTGGATGAACAAATTACAGCGGGGCAATTGACAAACATAGACAAAGCATACATGCATATACTAATCATCTTGACTCCTATGAGATTTGATTGGGCATTACAACATTATACATAGACCATAATCCAACTGCATCTATGACTAATAATCCACCTTCAGGTTATCATACGAACCCCCTCCAGTATTAAGTTGTAAGCAACAGATAATTGCATTACGCATTGCGTGTAAAGTGAACAATACGATTGTTCTTTGAACAAAGGATTGTTGTTTTCTCCCTAGTAGCAACAACACATCTAGTACCTTAGAGATTTCTGTCACGTCCCCATATTAGTAGAGGCATGAACCCACTATCGAGCATAAATACTCCCTCTTGGAGTTGCTAGCATCTACTCGGCCAAGATATCTACTAATAACGGAGAGCATGCAAGATCAAAAATAACAAAGACATGATAGAATCAATAATCAATCTGAAATAGCATCTCAATATCCATCGGATCCCCGCAAACACAACATGTATGATTACAAATAGATGATCTTGATCATGAACGGAGCTCACAAGATCTAGACATGGTAGCACAAAGGAGAAGAACCAACCTTCTAGCTACTACATGGACCCGTAGTCCAAGGATGAACTACTCACGCATCACACCGGAGGCTTGCATGGTGATGAACAAGGCCTCCAGGGTGAATTCTCCCCTCCGATAGGGTGCCGGGAAGAGCTTCAGAGCCTTCCCGATCTAGGGATTGAGATGACGGCGGCTACAGACTCTTTCGTGGATTTTTGATCGAGTCCTTAGGGTTTCTGTATCGGAGGCATCTGATAGGCGAAAGGGGGGGGCGAGGGGGTGCCCTAGGCGGCCATACCACCCCCTGGTACGGGCCAGACCTGGCCGCGCGTCCAGGTGGTGTGGCGGCCCCCTGGCCCCTCTCCGTCTTGTATTGTGGCTCCGTGTCCCCTTCGGTGAAAAACTGACTTTGGCTTTTGTCCCGTCCAATTTCGAGAATATTCATTTTCTGACTTTCCTGGAACCAAAAATAGCAGAAAACATACAACTGGCACTGTGGCATCTTGTTAATAGGTTAGTCCAAGAAAGTGTATAAAAATTACTCCAAAGCATGGACAGAATATAAGAAAGTAGATAAAAACCAAGCATGGAACATCAAAAATTATGGATAGTTAGCAACGTATCACGTGACAATGTTCTAGAATATGTAATCGACATATTATTCAACAATGTGTTTGGTGTTAGGAATGATTAGATCATTAGATGAATGAAATTCAGCGTATATTAAATATAGTGGATCTATTTGATTGGATCAGGATGTTTAATGAACAATAAATGTCAAAATGCTTGGAGAATTCTGAAAGTGTTCAGAAGGACCTAGTTGAGATTCTAAGAAGAGTTCAGAATGGATTCAAGAAAGAATTGGTTCTTACTTGAACAATTAGGAGAAGTATTGAGTAATGACTCGATATTTACGGCAATGGTTAAAACAGGGAAAAGGGATGCACTACAGCAACTATGACTTGGCCATAGTTTTTCCAAGGTAAAACCCATGTTGTTTGTACTTGGCATAATGTGACCCATGTTCTTAGTAGTAAAGAGCAAAGATTCTAGAGTGATTTCTGAATCACTGAATCAAAGATAAGTTTGAGCGCAACGAAAGTGTGGCTGGACATCAAAGTGAAAGTGTTGCACTTTGATTAAAATTTACATAGATATAGAAGTATTAGGATACTTCAATGTTAGCAAGTATAATTTTGGTCTAGAGAAAGTCAACTTTTGACTAAGTGTGTTTTATAGTTATATATGACATCTTGAAAGTTCTATTGACTGATAGATCATCAGTGTATAAGCTAGAAAACAAAGTCTCACTTTATCACCAAAATGCTAAAACACATTATATGATAATGGTATGAATGTCAAACATTTGACATTAATGATTTGCAAAATAGGACCTTATGAATATGGTGAAACAGATTTAGGACAGTAAGTCCTCCATGAGAAAGCATGATCAATAAACACATATGAGATATGGTTTATGATTAGTAGCAATGCAGCTAGATTATTTGTACTCTAGCGCAAGTGGGATATTGAAGGAGATATGCCCTAGAGGCAAATAATAAAAAGGGTTTTATTGTCATATCTCATTAGTTCATAATAGTTTTATATCATGCTATAACTGTATCAAGCGGAAACATTGATACATGTGTGGTATACAAACAACCCAGGTCCCTAGTAGCCTCTATTCAACTTGTTCATGGGGGAGACGATGATCAAGGTTTCCTGATCATGGGTTAAACAAAAGTCACTGACAATGAAGTCATATCATCTGATATGATGTGATGGACACTTCCCACCAATGATTGTTGCAAGACAATCATGTCACTTAGTTCACGTTGCAATTGTCAGAAATAGATTGTCCCAATCCTTAGACCATGAGATCATATCAAACACTGTTACCGGAGGATGCTTTGACTGTATCAACCGTCATATCGTGACAGGGTGACCATAAAGGTGCATGTTGGGTATCCGAAGGAGCATGTAGAGGAAATATGCTTCAAGATCGAGAATTGTTCTCCTGTGTGACATGAAGATACAAGTGGGCTCGCTCAGTAAATTACAACTATGTTGTGCAACACATGACTAGGTCATGGGGATGGTATTTCACGAGAATGAGTAAATAGTACTTGCTAGAAACGAGATTGAACAAGGTATCGTGATACCTATGATCAAATCTCGGACAGGTCTTGTATCGCGCACAAGGGAATTGGATATATCATTTTAGGTTCGACACGATGGAGATTCGTGGAGTGCATAGGGGTCACATGGGCATCTGATGGCCCAAAATATATCGAGCTCATTGGGGAACCCCAAGAGGAAGGTATGATGAGCACAGAAGCAAGTTTTCCCACAGTACGAAACCAAGGTTATCAATCCAGTAGGAGCAAGGAAACACCCCAAAGGTGTTGCTAGCTGAGCCTTGGCAGGGCGCACTACCGGTGCTAGTAGCAACATGGAGACCTGCACAACACAACCATAGAACTTTGCCCCCAACTTGCGATGAGGTTGTCAATCTCACCGGTTTTGCTGAAAACAAAGGATTAAACGTATTGAACGGAAGGAAATAACAGTTTGCAGAAAGTAAACACAAAGCAGTAAATAGTTTGATTGTAGATTGAAAGTAAAAGAAAGGACCAGGGTCCATAGTTCACTAGAGGTGGCTCTCCTTAAGATAGATAACATGCTGGGTGAACAAATTACAGCGGGGCAATTGACAAGCATCGAGAAAGCATACAAGCATATACTAATCATCTTGACTCCTTTGAGACTTGATTGGGCATTACAACATTATACATAGACCGCCATCCAACTGCATCTATGACTAATAGTCCACCTTCAGGTTATCATCCGAACCCCCTCTAGTATTAAGTTGCAAGCAACATATTATTACTTTACAAATTGCGTGTAAAGTAAACAATACGATTGTTCTATGAACAAAGGATTGTTGTTTTCTCCCTAGTAGCAACAACACATCTAGTACCTTAGAGATTTATATCACTTACCCAGATTACCAGAGGCATGAACCCACTATCGAGCATAAATACTAACTCTTGGAGTTGCTAGCATCTACTTGGCCAAGATAGCTACTAACAACGGAAAGCATGCAAGATCACAAATAACAAAGACATGATAGAATCAATAATCAATCTGAAATAGCATCTCAACATCCATCGGATCCCCACAAACACAACATGCAGAATTACAAATAGATGATCTTGATCATGAACGGAGCTCACAAGATCTAGACATGAAAGCACAAAGGAGGAGAACCAGCCATCTAGCTACTACACGGACCCGTAGTCCAGAGATGAACTACTCACGCATCACACCGGAGGCTTGCATGATGATGAAGAAGGCCTCCAGGGTGAATTCCCCTCTCTGGCAGGGTGCCAGGAAGAGCTTCAGAACCCTCCCGATCTAGGGATGGAGATGACGGAGGCTATAGACTCTTTCGTGGATTTTTGATCGGGTACTTAGGGTTTCCGTATCAGAGGCAATATATAGGTGGAAGGAGAGGCCGAGGGGATGCATGGGGCAGCCAGACCACCCCCTGGTGCGGGCCAAGCCTGGCCGCGTGGCCAGGTGGTGTGGCCAGGCCCCAGCCCCTCTCCGTCTCGTATTCTGGCTCCAGATGTGCCCCGGTAAAATAATGACTTTGGCTTTTGTCCCATCCAATTCCGAGAATATTCATTTTCTGACTTCCTGGAACCAAAAACAGCAGAAAACAGGCAGCTGGCACTGTGGCTCTTGTTAATAGGTTAGTCCAAGAAATCATATGAAAAGTACTCCAAAGTGTGGACAAAACACAATAAAGTAGATACAACCAAGCATGGAACATCAAAAATTATAGATACATTTGCAATGTATCAGCATCCCGGTCCCTCTATTGATCATTGATATGGATCATGTCTATAGCATTCCCGAACCATAGGGAAACACACTTAAGGGCGATATGACGCTTGGAGATCCTCTTGCGAGATGAAATCATGAAAGAGAGAAATTAGAATCGTTCCGGAGAGATCTGAAGTTGTTCGGAGAAAGAAGGAAAGGAAAAGGCCTAAAGGAGTTTCAGATAAATGGCAATTTAATATATGCATTTATTATATGTTAATTATGAATTAACTTATATTAAATAAATATTTAAATTAAGATTTATTGGGCAACTTCCTTATTAGGCCAAATCCCTGGAGGAAATTGACCTAGAAGGAAATCACCCAGAAAAGAAAAAGGAAAAATAGCAAAAGGGCACCATCACACGCACTTGGGCCACACTAGCCGGCCCAGGCGAGCGAGCCAGCTCCAGGCGCTGCTTAGACGCCACGTGGGTAGCGCAGAGCCTGCCACCGCTCACGACCTCAGCCCCACAACCCAGCCGGGCATCGGTGAGGGTGGGAGATCGGGCTGGGGCGCATGCACGAGGTGGGCCACGGCAGCCTACCCGGCCACTGCACTCAACTGGCTCGACCAGGCTCAGCCACTAGCGTGCCGACCCATGCGGGGTGCGCTCCGCAGATGGGAAGCCAGGAGGGCACACGGGTGGGCCACAGCCAAGGCCCACCCTGACCGATGCTTCTCCAGGCCACTGTGCTGCCTTGTTGTGCTACTGTCTGCTAGCTGGGCTGCCGGTGAGGTAGCCCATCTGGTTGCCCCATTGGCCCATCCGGCTGAGACCTTCCTTTTTCCCCTTTTCTTTTATGTATTAGTCCCACATGGGGCACCTAAAGGGGAGGGCACACCCCTTCTCCTATATAAAGGGGTGCCCATTGGAGGATTATAGAACACCCAATAAGATATTCTTTGAGGTGTTCTTTCTCGAAGAATACCTCTCTCTCTAGTTGACTTTGTCGTGGCATAGTCTCGGGGAAAGGACTATCCGCAAAAAGTCGACGCATCTACGACACACTATTGTGCTGCAGTGATTCCGCTAGGAGCTCTACTTCCACAACCCCAACAGGGATCAAGGAGTTTGGGAGTTGTCGCATTGCACCGTATGCATGTGATAACTCGGTGGGGCTATTGAAGCTTTCGGGCCATCATACAAGGACCTAGACAAGGGGTGACGTGTGAGGAGCTTCGCGACCTTGAGGTCGGACGGGTACGACTACATCATCCACACTCCTGCATGACCATAACGCTCTCTCGGTCTTCAAGGGTACGTTACTACTGTCTTCTTCCGTTACTGCATTACTTCTAGATAGATCCTTGGGCGTTCACGGTGTTCCGCGTAGTTAAAATTTTGTTATCTGCTACGGAAACCCTACAAGTCTCGCTGGGAAGAAGTATTGTTTGGCAATTGTTGATGACTATTCAAGATACAAGTGGGTTTATTTCTTCAAGTTGAAGAGTGAGACTCAACAAGCCGTCATCGATTTTGCAAATGAAGTTCAACATCAACACAATGTTCCCATTTTGGCAATAAGAAGCGACAAAAGCTCTGACGAGGGTTAAACTCATCAATGCCCATTGTTATGGACTTGGGTTTTGGAGAAGAAGGGAGTGTTGGAGGCATCAATCGTCTAGCAAACACGTACACAAGGACGCAAGGTTTACCCAGGTTCAGGCCTCGTAGAGGACCCTACTCCTGCTTGTCTTCTCTTGGAATTATCGAGGGAGTCATAAGTTACAGAGGGTGCGCAGATGCAATCTGGCGATGTTGTGGAAACTAGGATTATGATTATCCTCCTCGCTGCCTCCTCCTAGCCTTTATATAGATAGGCTAGGTCTCGGGTAGCAGTTCAACTCGGTTACAAGTTAGGGTTTGTCCCTTTTAAACTTTCTATCTTGAGCTCACCTTGTGCCACAGGAAGTCGAAGTCTCTTTAGGTCACCCGAATCTTTGATTGGGCCCTGGTAACTCCATGAGCTTCTATTAGACTAGACCGTATATGCCAAACTTGAGTACCTATAAGGTATGCCCATGTCATTAGCCCCCGAGTGTTCGGTTGAATCGTAGATTCAAGTGGAGACTTATGAAGCCTTTTGAGTGCACAACTGAGCATGTTTTCGAGTGCTCTAATTTGTATCATAGGGATTGTTGATATACATGCCTGATTTACCCGATGTATCAGGATCAGTTAACTGCCTTAGGGCAAAACAACATAATCTACTCAAACTTGAGTCCCCGGACTCAAATTTGGAAAAGTGTTGGTGTAATTCGACTCAGGCCGTGGAGGTCTTATAGAGTTGAATCTCAGTGTATAAGTGTGATCACTTGACGCATCCGTCAAGACTTATTCATCATACTTGTAGGCACGGATTGTTTCTAGTAGAGCGTAGCAGGTGCGTTGTCAGGCCTTCTTCAGGTCTTATCTTCACACTGCAAGCACGACATCCGAATTTTTTCATCACGGAGATGATTCGGGTGGCCCGGGAGATGTAGTCTCTTTGTAGGGAAAACATGAGGCTGAGTCGCCAAAGCATTCAAGTGTGGACATAGTCAACACACAGTTATGTATAAGAAAATTCATAGGGTGCATGGCCAGCGCTCCCTATGGGAGTATCCCCCGAGTGCCTATTCGAGTCATAGACTCGAGTGGGGACTATAAGTATTTTGCGACTGCTGTCCTCTTTTGCTTGTTTCAGTCGAATGTGCTTTCAGCGCTCCCTATGGGAGTAACCGAGAGTCCAGAGTCGAATCGTTGATTCGAGTGAACGGTTTTCGACAAAATATGTTGTCATAATGCTTGGATGCCTTACAAAGTTCCTCGGGTGCGCGGCCAGCACTCCTGTTAGGAGTAGCCCCCGAGTGCTTAGTTGAGTCGAAGACTCGAGTAAGGACTAGAGTAGTCAAAAGGTGCTCCTGCTGGAGTTAATGACGTTAGTGCTGATGATGAGATGATCTCAGTTGCCCGCGTGAGCGGTTTGACAGGACATGACGAGAAGTGGGTCCCATTTTCTGACTTGGACTTGACCAGGCATGCGTAATCTTTGGTTTTAACTGTGTCTCCTCGATTCTCGCACATAATGGGCGAAGTGGAGCGACAGTTCATGGTTTACTCTACCACGCGTCGACATTGATTCGTGCCACGCGTCTAGTTGGTTTTCTCCTGGCCGTTGGATGGTGTCCTCGATGGTAATTCCCCACAACTCATCTTCCTCCTCGCGCATGGCCTCCATTGCTGCTTCTTGCTTCTCCATTGCTCTCACCCTTATTGCGGCGCTGGACCAGCTTCACACTTTTCCGAGCTACTTCCTGCGCTCTCATCACCAGCGCCAGATGGGAAAGAAGAAGGGAGCATCCACCGCTGGATCTGCGGCTACCGCTATTGCAACCAAGAAGAAGGGCGCCGCCACCACGGGCACCATCACTGCCGCCGTGGCTGGGAAGAAGAAAGGCCCAGGAACCCGTGTCACCAATGGGTCGTGGCGTCCATCCACCATCAAGCCTTCAGAGATCTTCACGCAGCGCCAAGATGGAGCGCTCTCTGCCATGGAGGATGACTGCCGTATCCCCGGCGATGAGGTAATCGCCAGTCCTCCCGCGGGGTTTCGAGTGATGTTCCTCGCGTTCATTATTCGTGGTATTTCTCTCCCCTTTCACCCATTTGTGAGGGGTTTGCTTTGTTTCTATGGGCTCTAGCTACACCAGCTGACCCCAAACTCTATCCTCCACATCACCTGTTTCATTACTGTTCGCACATGAACACGTCACCGTGTACCCTCGGTGACGAGCACGATGCACGGCAGCACACGCCGAGGGAGGCTCGACGGGAGCACGGTACGCAAGACAGCCCGACGGGCGCTTTTGTAGACCCGAAACCCCGCTCGCCCGAGAGGTACCCCGTCAGGGCGGCGCGGCGGCTATGGGCTGCCCTAGGTCGGCCTAACCGCCCCTATGACCTCGTGGATTCGCAGCCCTCCGGTATGAAGAACTGCTGAAGAACGAGAGGAGAGATACAAAGGGAGAGGGATAAAAAGTAGATGAACACGAAAAAATAGTAGATGTGTTTGTTCGATTGGTGTTGGTTCAATCGGCCGTCACCCCTCGTGTATATAAGGAGCGGCTGGACTTTCCGTGCAAGAAAGAGGCTTAGAATCACGTCCAAAACCCTAGTTGGGGTCAAATTTGGATGGTCTGGTCTGAACTTTCCGTAACTGTTCGGCCAAAAACTGGTCTGTACCTTTTAACCTGATTTCGAGGTACTAAACAATCTCGTATGAAAATGTCGTAAAAAGCAAAGTTGTGCGCCTCAAAACAATGAACAACTTTGATGTTGGCCACTTTTTCATATGATCTGATGTTGATGGACTTTTCCCCTTATTTTCGTATCAAACTTGGATTCAGACCGAACGAATTTAACTCAATTCGGACGTATCTTAAATTTGGATACCACATACTTTCTCACAAGAAGTTGACTCCAAAATAAAAGTTGTTCATCTCGAAAAAACGAAGAACTTTCATGTTTTGCACTTTTCCATCCGAGTTGATCTTGACCGCTTAAATTAAGTTGTAAGCAGAATGACCGAATTAGGAGGTTTTTTGGGTTGCCTGGGTCCATTGCTCTCGCCTAAGATGAGACATGGTCTGTGGTCGGGCGACCCCCTCTCTCGTCCGTGCTAATTCAGCCTCTGTCAGTATATTTCCTCTCAATTCCGCATGCTAACTCGGATCGAGATGATTCAAAAACAAAAGTTGCTTTTTTCGACGAGGCACATAACTTTCGTGTTCGGAACTTTTTCTTTTGAAGTCATCTTAAAGGACTCACAGTTAAAGCCTCCATATAACAGTCTCCGAGTCTTCTCTGAACACTAGCATAATCGACTATTAAGCCTGATAATTCCTTGACTTGATAAGGTGCCTCTTTGATGATGATTAATAATCCTTCAATTGGAATTTTCCAAGTGTCTCTCCCCATTTGTCTTGATTAGTTACGAGCCCAAAACGAGTACCAACAATTACTCTCTGCGAGTGCTGGCTCGGAATCGAGCCACACTTTGGCCTCTTTAAAAAACTCTTCAAGCTCAAACGCCAGTTGGGCTTTGGATCCATAGTATACGATATAGGAGGTTGTGGTATCCACGTCGACTCCAACGTCACCTATTTCTCCATCAACCTCACTGCATCTATCCAAGGGTGGAGGGAGACGTGGTTCTACATTCGCGGCCATAAGGTTGACGAAGAGCACTACGGACTCGTACCCTTTGATCCGGTGGCGGCCTGCAAGAGGAGGATGTCGTGGAAGAATATTGTGATGCCCGGCGAAGTCGAGGAAACAGAGACGATGTACCAGCTTGTCTGTGACCTCGAGCGTCGCATGAGCAAGGAGATAGGCAGCACTAATCTCATTCGTACTTGGACACGCCGTCGAGTGTAGCCGCTGCAGGCCAGAGCACACCCCATGTGCTGCTGGACTGGTGCTGGTGATGTGACTCACATCTCCGCAGAGGGCATCTCTTCGGGCGAAGTAGACAGGAGTTTTCGACTGCTGACTAAGTACACCTCCAAGGAGGATCTCCCGGGTGACTCAGTCGTGCCTCCCTTCTATGCAGGCTACTCTCCACCTGAGGTGGACTTATTTGTTAAAATTTCTTTCGATTGCTTGCTGGTTGTCTTTTATACTGATGCTTGGTTCTGGTTTTAGGACTGGAAAGTGGCCACCAACTTGCCTCCTCAGCCCGTGGGAATCATTTCGCACGAAGCAGAGGAGGAGGATGAGTCGGGCTCCACCGTCCCTGTTGGGGAGGAGCAGGAAGCCCCCGAGTCCAGCGGGCACGGGACTCGCAAGCTCTCTCAAAGCAAGGACTCGGATACTTCTTCGCCAACAACACCGGAGGGTCCTCCCACCGTAGCAGAGGAGCCAATCCCTGCCGTGCCCGTGTGCGCCATGGCTCCTCCTTCACGGAAGAAGTTGAGGTTGCCGAAGGAGTCACCTGGGGATTCCTTCGACCTCGAAAATTTTGACGGGTATGTGTTTATATTTTTGCGAGTTCGTCTTGTCTTGCCAAAATCTGTCCTTCTGAAGCAGTGTTGGATATTTTGCAGTCAAACGACATTGTCGTCTTCCGATGATTGTCAATTTGTTAAGGAGACTGGAATCACAGACTCCAAAGACAAGGAGATAGTGGCACGATCTTCTTCTCTTCTGGTGGCGGCCCACTACGGTGCCAATTCTTCGAGTTCCCCCCACACTGGGGGGCACCAGATTGTTGCCCGGACATCGATTCGAAAAGAATCTTTGGAGTCCCTGGAGGAACATGTGAGTTTTCTCTTGTCGCTGGCAGTCGAATTTGTGTTAATGCTCACACTTTTCTCTTTTTTTGTAGCCTATCTTGAAGAATTCTGTTTGCCTCGCCGAGCAGATCATTTTCTTGGGTTGACAGCATGTTGTGCTGGAAAACCGCCATCATGCCTTCGAAGGTTAGTTTTATACTTTCTCTCCGCTCTGCTTGTGTAAAGGTTAACGAGCTCAGGTTTCGCCATTTTTATCCCTTGTAGGTGAGCACAATGAGCTCCTTCATCACGTCACCTCCCTCGAGAAGGGATTTGCTGCAGCAGAGAAGAAACGCGACGAGGCACTCGAGGCTCTCGAAGAGTCGAAAAAGTGTGAGGAGGATTTGCGCTCCTCCGCCGCTGAGAGGGAAAAGGTGTTCGTAGAACATCTCTTCTCTGTCACGAAAGTGCTCTCAGGTATGATACTGCCTCACTTGCATTTTCCATGCACTTTGCCTACATGTTATTTTGCTCATATGTATATCCTACAGATGTCACCGACATGGACTTCGACGCCCAGGCTTTGACCCGCGCGGATGCCTTGACCGGCGCCGTGCCCGTAGTCAAAGATTGTAGTGTCTCTGTCTCGGACACACTCGAGAAGGCCAAGGGCGTGCTGAGCCATCTTCGAGGGGATATGGTCCCCAAGGCTAAGCTGATTGAAAATTTTGATGGCCTGGTGGAATCCTTCGTGGAGGGCGTACCTATGGACTTCAAGAACGCACAATGGGCAGTTGGAGCGGACATGGGACTCGCGATGGCGCAAGCTCATGGCGTGGAACTGGAGCCCAACAAAATCCTCGAGGCGATGCCAGTCACCGCGGATGGCCAGCAGGTAGTGTTTGCTCCTTTTGCCACTAGTTGTAATAAATATGGGCCTCGGCTCATTGAAACAATCACTAATTATTTGGTGGAGCTGCAACGATTGAAGATAGCAAAGGCTACCGCATCTAGGGCTATAGCTAGGAAGTCTGTGGCATCAGAGACTGCTACAGATTCGAGGAAGCCCACGAAGTCGAAAGCGAAGCCATAAAGCATTTCCTAGCTGTCTTTTGTAATAGTTTAGCTTTCCTTGTTGAACTGTGCTATGTGGGAGTATCCCTTTTGAAACTCGCTGAACTTGGATGCATTCTTCTTATTTATTGACGACTGGTTGGTCTTATTTGCCTCTTTTCTTTGGATGTAATAGGGTCCTTCGAGTGGTTCGCCTGACTCTCCTCCTACCGATGAAACCGTGACACGACCACGTTCAAAAGTGGAGGAGTTGTCGCTGCTCTCGCTACTGTGCGACCATATAAAGTAGTTGGAGCGAGAGATGCAGATGATCCGCGATAACGCGGATGTGTGGAAGTCAAAGGCTGAAAAGGCCGGTGCGCGCTAGAAGTATCTACTGGACGAAGTTGCTCAATTGAATGAGCAATTTAAGTGTTAGCTCTCTAGCTTCTTATCTTTTCTTTACCATTCGCGACGACGCTGTCTTTATGCTTTGTCCTGGTTCTTTTAGTTATTAGCGCTCGTCACCGGCAGGATGAGAGGGATCGAGTTGCCATTCGCCTGAATGACTTGACCCAAGAACAGCTAGAAGCTACTAGATATTTCTGGGTGGATCACGATCGTGTAGTCGCATTGGCGACGCTACAGGATCATGCATCACGAGTGCTACACTGTTTGAAGAAGGCCTAGTCATGCCTTAAGCATATTTTTCAGGCGATGTTTCCCCTGGATATGGTGCCTTCAAGCTTGCTAGCTTTGCTGTCGAAGTTTCAGGATATTAGCGCGGTCCACGAGTGCGTGCGCCAGCAGTTGGTCACGGGTGCCAAAGCTGCGTTGGCGCTTGTTCGCTTGCACCAGCCAAATATGGACTTTGCAGCTATTGCGGCTGGGCCACCACCCCCGCCAGAGGGGATGACATGGAACATGGTGCCACATTATCAGGCGGTTGATCAGCCAGCCGAGGATATTGTTGACTTCTTCGAAGAACATACAAATGTTCTCCTTTTGCGGCAGTAGTGTAGTATGAACCTGCACATGGATGTATAGGTGTTGTAAAGTTCATATAATTGCACCAGGTATTTTTTGATACGCGTTTAATTTGTACATAAGCTTGCTAGCTTGTATGTTTTTTACCAAGGGTTTCAGGATATCAGCGGGGTCCACGAGTATGTTTTACTTTGCAGTTCCTTTTTGTTAGCCTAACATATATTCATCTCAGCACCTTGTCAACCTGCCAGGTGCGTTGCAGCTGGGTTGGTTTTACCAAGGTTTCGATTGATAGTGCGTCAGCTACTCAGGATACTGCGTTATTCGCGTAACGAGGTGTAGAGGGTGGCGCAGCCCCTGAGTGATGAAATTGCAAGTAAAAATAGAAGAACACAAAGTTGGAGGCACTTAGCTTTATTTATTCGCAGAATATCATGAGGTACAATGTGTGACTAAGTAGCCTGGCTGAATAGGCTTATTTGTAAAGTAAAAGACATCTAAGGATAGAAAAGGCGCATCTGCGTGACGTTCTAAGGATTGGAGTATGTGACTCCATTTTCTAGATCTTTAAGGTGGTAGGCGCCACCTGGGATTACTTTGGTAATCACATAAGGTCCTTCCCAAGGGGACTCGAGCTTGAGGTGCCCTTGTTGCTTTAGTCGCAGGACTAGGTCTCCTTCGACGAAGGATCTGGGGCGTAGCCTTCTGCTGTGGTAATTACGGAGGTTCTGCTGGTAGATCGTGGATCTCTCCGCTGCATCTCGCGTGCCTTGTCACGGAGATCGACGGAGTCTTCGAGTGTGAGGGTTGATTCTGCCTCGCTGTATGCTACTACCTATGGGGCTTTGTAGCGCACCTCCGTGGGTAGTACCGCCTCGGCGTCGTGCACCATGAAGAACGGAGTGTAGCCTGTAGCGCTGTTTGGAGTTGTGCGCAGGCTCCATAGTACCGATTGCAGTTTGTCAGGCCAGCACCCGGTAGCTCTTTCGAGTGGTCGGAGGAGCCTTTTCTTGATCCTGCTGTAGACGAGGCCGTTGGCCTTTTCGACTTGACCATTGGTCTGTGGGTGTGCTATGGAGGCATAGCTGATGTTGATTCCTAGTTTTTCGCAGAAACCCTAGAATTCATTTGAGGTGAAGTTTGTTCCATTGTCTGTGATGATGTTATGTGGCACCCCGAACCGAAAGACGATGGACTCGAAGAATTTAATGGCACTGGCTCCGGATTGGTTTGTCACCGGCATGGCTTCGATCCACTTGGTGAATTTGTCGACTATGACGAGGAGGTAGACGTATCCTCCAGGTGAAGACTTCTGGAGCTTGCTGACCATGTTGAGTCCCCATTGTGCGAAGGGCTAGGCCACAGGTATTGGCTTGAGCTCGACGCTAGGTGCGTACGACTTGTCCGCGAATTGCTGGAAGGCGATGCATCGATGGATGATGTCTTTGGCATCACGGATTGCCATTGGCCAGTAGAATCTAGCTCGTAGAGCTTTGGCGCCGAGGGCGCGACTGCCAGCATGATGGTCGCAAGTGCCTTCGTGGATGTCGAGGAGGATGGCTCTTCTGTCTCTGTTGGAGACGCATCGTTGAAGGACTCATGTGATGTTGCGCTTGTACAGTTCATCATTGATGAGTGTGAATGCCTTGGATCGTTGCGCTATATGACACGCATCTGTCGGGTCATCTGGCAATCTTTTGATGAGCAAGTATGTGATGTATGGTTGCGTCCAAGACGGCTCGATCATCATGACCTCCATGGGGCCTTCGAGTCCTGTGTCTGGCTCCATGTTTTCGAGTGTTGTTGGCTCGTTGGGTGGCGTAGCCCCGAGTCCTTTGACGTGTTGGTTTTATGCTCTGAAGCCTTTGGCTTGATGGAGCGCTCACAGATGCGCTCTAGAAATACTCCGGGTGGCACTTGGGAACAAGTGGAGCCGATGTTGGCGAGTATATCCGCTTCCTTGTTGCTCTCGCAGCCTATGTGCCGCAGCTTGCAGCCGTCAAAGTCTCCCTCGAGTGCGTCGTAGAGGTCACAATAGGCGATCATGTTGTCGCTCAGAGCATCGCACTCATTCATTGTTTGGTTGACCACCAGTTTGGAGTCGCCGTAGATTACGAGTCGCTTTTCGCCGCATGCTTTTGCCATACGCATCACGTGGAGTAGGGCTTCGTATTCAGCTTCATTGTTGGAGGCGGTGAACTGCATTCGCAGAACATACCTCATCTTGTCACCTTGCAGAGACGTCAGTATGACGCCTGCACTAGCTCCCTCCTTGCGCTTGGACCCATCGAAGTGCATTGTCCATAGGTAGGACATGTCTGGCTTGTCGGGAGCTGGTTTTCCAGCCAGTGTATGAGGAAGTCCGGGAGAACTTGCGACTTAATCACGTCTCGCTTCTCGTACGTGATGTCTCGTGGAGACAGTTCTATCCCCCAGAGCACGACTCGTCCCGTGGCATCAGGGTTGTTGAGTATGTGCCCTAGCGGGGCATCTTTCACCACTACGATTGGGTGCTCCTGAAAGTAGTGGCACAGTCACCTGGCTATCATGAAGATGCCGTACGCCAGCTTCTGATATTGCGGGTACCGCTGTTTTGTTGGCGTGAGCACCTCGCTGAGGTAGTAGACTAGGCATTGCACCCCGTGGACCTTATTCTGTTTGGCTCGCTCCACTACGAGCACAGTGCTAACCACCTAGTTGGTGGCAGAGATGTATAGCAATAGCGGCTCCTTTTCGCGAGGTGTTACCAACACCAACGAGGTGGACAGTAGGCGCTTGAGGTCTTCGAATGCTTCTTGTGCTTCATCTGTCCACTCAAATTTGTCAGCCTTACGGAGAAGTTTGGTAGAAAGGTAGTGCCTTTTCGCCCATTCGACTGATGAATCGACTAAGAGCCGTGATTCGCCCAGCCAGCTGCTGGACGCCTTTCACGTTCTTCAGCTTCTCCATAGCCAGTATGGCTTTTATTTTCTTCGGGTTGGCCTTGATCCCTCTCGTGGAGATGAGGTACCCGAGCAATTGCCCAGATGGCGCCGAAGGCGCATTTGTCTAGATTCAGCTTGATCCGGTAGCGGTCGAGGTTATCGAAGGTCTCACGAAGATCGTCGAGTAACGAGGCTTCCTCCTTGGTTTTGACGACGATGTCGTCGACGTAGACTTGGATGTTGTGACCAAGCTGGTTCTTGAGGCAGGCCTACATACACCGCTGGTAGGTGGCTCCTGCGTTTTCAGCCCGAAGGGCATCGTTGTGTAGCAGAAGACACCAAAGGGCGTGATGAACGATGTTTTCTCCTGGTCCTCTGTGACATCCCAAGGTTCCAATCCCCACCTTTTGTCATGATTTGTGCATTTCTTGTCTTCATCATGCATGCATCATATTTATTTGTTGGCATTTGATTTGGTTCTTGATATAATTGTATTTGGCTTTTATTAAATTTGATATAATGCCCAGTTGGAGTTGTGGGCATCTCTCTTTATTTCCTTCCTACCACTAACATTTGACCATCATCATCTCCTTTTATTCTATCTTATATATGTGGGCTTCTTATTAGAGTTATTTACATTTTAATTCTTGCCCACCTATACATCTACACATAATCCCCATTGTTTATTTATTGCATTTTGTTTTTGTTTTCTTGTTGATCCTTTTTTCTCCTACCTATTATTCCATGTGTGTATACCCATATACACCTAAAACCCTCCTTTTATCTTCTATTTAAAATCTACTCTTTTAATCTTTTGTAAAACACCCATATGTCTATCTAAACCCCCCTATTAATTTCTACCATAACCTACTTATAAACTCGACAAGCCTTATATCTATCTTCTACACCTAATTCTACCTAACTTAACCAGCAGCAACACCACACACGCATCAGCGCTGCACCCCCACACCAAGCCGACAGTTCAACCCACAACGCGCGCCTAGCTCTGCTCCCACGTGCTGCGCACGACAGCAGCAAGCCAGAGTAGCACGCCTCACTCACCTGCCGCTGATCCGCTCGCTCTGCTGTTGAAGCAAGGCAAAAAAAAGTAGCAGCCCCTTCCTTTCTCCTTTTCCCCTGTCATCTTCTTCCTTCCGAAGGCAGCAGCCGCCCCCTATCTGTACCACAGTTGTTGAAATGCTGGCAGATGTATTATGGTGGAGTTGATCATGACTTTAAATACAACTATTAAATTGCTAGGATAACTAATGAAAGAGGCACCAGTGGGCAATATATGCTATTTGGTTTTTATGTCCACTTGTGTCCCGTAGGCCCCGAGTACTTGATACCTGTTCCTTGACTATTCAAACTATCCACATCCGGGAGACCCTATGGGATCCCCCTGAGCCAGAACTTGATTCATTTCTATTTCTTGGGGCCACAAACTAGTTTGGGGCTTTATTACTATCCTGTACTTATGCCATGCTTTACTGCTTTATTTACGATTGTGCGTGAGCACTGATCGCTTTGGATGCGAGTGTTTTCGTGATCGACAAGCCCACTCACATTTTCGGGTTCCCGGTCATTTACAGCCATTGACGCAAACCTTGGGTCCGTCTCGGAGTCGGCCAACTTCATTGCGGGTAGCTTAATGGGGTGGCCCCCTAAAATATTTTATGAATCCTGTGATTGCTTTGTCGTGAAAGCCTCGTTGGGTTTTGAGTTGGTTTTTCCGAGGTTGATCGAGTGTGTGTTGCTATTTGTGCACCCCTGCAGGGTAAATCTTTCTGAAAGCCGTGTCCGCGGTTATGGACGACTTGGAGCACAGTATCTCGATCATAGACAAGCATAACTAAAGTAGTGCTATAAATTTGACTTAATATGTGACTAGTAATTCAGCTTCACTACAATGGAATGGATAATAAAAATGCCAACAACTGGTGGATCTGTGGTGATCTGTGTCATACTATACCTGCCTAGTAAGTATTGCAACTCCAATGGAATGTGATAAAAGTGCCAACAACTGCTGGGTTTTTGGGATTCCCAGGACAATTATATCTGACTAGTAAATGTTCCAACTACAACGGAGTGTTAACTAAAACTGCCCACTACTTATGATATCAGGATGACTCATGCTATCTATATCTGACTAGTAAGTGCTTCAACTATAATCGAATGAGTAAAACTGCCAACTGTGTGAGTTCCTCGGTTTGACTTCCTCATTTGGTCTCGAGGGGGAATACCGGGATGGGTATGTTTGGTGTTACTATCAGGTTGGATCCGGATAGGTCTTTCTTATCCCTCTCTAATAGCCGATAGTTGTATTGAGTCTCTATAGGTTGTTTAGTGCATGCTTTGCTGCCGCTTCAGTCCACCATACCTATGTAGGCGAGAGCCGCCGAATTCTAGCCTCGCCGTGTATTGGCCTCAGTACTGACGCTCCTCTTTTCCCTCTGCCCTTTGTCGGCACCCCCTTTTGTTTTAGCAGGTTTGCGATCGACGTCGTTAGTAGGGTTACCCTTTCGGCTTGGCCTGGGCAGGGTTATGGACGCCATTGGTTATTCTTCAGGGCTCTTAGCCCCATTTGCCTCTTGTCCGTAGTCGGACGCTCTATCGATTTCAAGGTGATTTGAATCTTTGTATAGTATATCTGTATTCTTGACTCATGGAGTCGTTGTTGTATATATATGTTCGGTGGGTTCCATCGTGGACTAATGTGTAATGGTATTACTTCGTTTTCCACCCGCACGAAAGTGCCTGGTGGGCGTCCTTGAATCGTTTCTATGCGGGTTTGGCGAGAAGCGCTGAAACTTGCATAGGGCCGATTCGAGGGTGTTACAGAGTGGTATCAGAGCTCAGTAGTTGCGATACCCCACTTGTCCAGCCTGTAGGATAACCTAGCTAACGACCGAAGTAGAGAGTCAAACTATTTTGCAAAATCGGTTGGATAGATCTGATTAGGTCTGCTTTTACTCCTTACCCTCTGCTGTTCTCCTCTTACCTCTGCGAGTTTTGACTCTGCTCTTATCTTTCTTCGAGTCCAGGAATTATCGTGGTTGGGTTTCCGTAGTACCTTCAGGGTTTTGCTTGCTTCTTTGGTAACCGTGCTTCTACATCCGGTCTTCATGCTATCTAAGGAATCCTTCATCTGTTGGACTTCTCATTGTTCCTTCTTTGTGCCTTCCGGAGTTTCCAAGATGACGTCATCAACTACGCCAGATCCGATGCAGAGTCTGCATCACTCTTTTATTTCCAAACCTCGCTTGTCGAGATCTTCAGTCTGATTCCGAGAGTTGGTTGCATAATTCTCCTATTCGTGTGCAGAGTAATGGTTTGGGTGCGCGATGGACTGATCACCATCCGACTACTCTTATCATTCGCTTTTGTATATTGAATCGGTGGATCCAGCAATTTTACTCCGTCAACGGAAGCTAGAGGTGGCTTTATTTGTTGATACCTCTACCTTCGCCCTTTGTTTCCGGAGTGTTCTCTCGACGATCACGGACAACACCTCTTGTTAGTGGTGTCACGAGGATCTACATGAAGCTAGAAGACTCAGATCGCCGACCTTCTTCCCGGTACCATGAGGCGGATCTCGAGGGCGAGATCCCTTGTTAGTGGTGTCGAATTGTGGCGCCCCGCTAAAACCACTACTAGAAAATCGTTGTGTTTTTGTGCATCATCATGACCGCATGCTCATGTCATCATGCCACATTGCATTTGAGCATCGTCATCATCATGCATATGTTTGTCTAAAACTATTTTCTAAAAGCCTATATTTGTTTTCTAAATATCCCCTGTCTTTATTTCAAATTAAAACCCTGGTCTCTTCCGGACATTTTATTTGTCTAAAAACTAATTACAAAAGCCTTTTACATAGTAAATAAATACTTATATTATTTTTAGGAGGCAGCCCGCCAGGCCCGAAAGCCCGACCGGCCACCTCCAAACCCTAGTATAAAATACCAGACAAACCCTACCCTAACCTACCCTAATCCCTCCCTCTCTCTTTTTCCTCAGCTGCCGCCACACTCCCGCCTCTCTTCGCGTTTTCCCGCCCAGCCGCCCACTCCCCAACTCCACCTGGGCGCGCCTCCCGCCCACCTGCCGACAACACCACACACACATGCACACCACATAGCGCGCACCAGCCCCAGCCAGCCCACACCTACCACCCTGGTCCCACCACACTGGCCTGCCTCTTTTTCCCCCACCAACCACTCGCTCGCCCCAGCCCCACCCCGTGTCGATCCCCACGTGCCCTGGCCCCACCCCGCAGGCACCTTCCCCTGCACGGGATCCCCACTCCTCCTCGATCCCATCGCCACCTACCCTGTCGCTTGCCTCCTCCCCTCCTCTGTCTCACAATCCCCCTCGCCGGCCCTTCTTCACCGACCGGTCGCCGCTGCGGGTACCCCTCCTTCTCCAGAGCTCGACCTCGCCCGGCGCCCACAACCAGTCCCGTCGCCTCGCGGATCCCGGCGCCTCGGCCCTGGGCTCGCCTGCCACCGTCTTCCGCACCGCTGCAGTGGGTCACCGCCTTGCGCCCTTCCAAGCTTCGCCGGTGCTCCTACGGGCGACCCTGGCACCGTCTCTCCGGCCCAACTTCTGCCCGCAAGCCCCTTGCTGCGCGAGCGCCACCGTCGCACGACCCAGCCGCCGACCGGACCCCCGAGCTCCCGCGGCCTCTCCTTCCAGCGCTGGTCGCTGCACGGGCTACCTGCGTGTCCTTGCCGCCTCCCGCTGTCCTCGGCCAGGGGCTCCCTCTCCCGCGGTACCCGCCGCCACCGCAGCCTCCGTCTCCATCGACCGGGACCAGAGCCGGCCGCTTCTCTGCCATGTTCCACCTCAAGCACCGCGACCCCATCTCTACACCGGACCTCATCGCCCAGCGCCCCTTCTAGCCGCCACCAGGACCGGCGTCCTCGCCAGAGAACTTGCCAAGGTCGCCGCCGCCTCTTCCTCTTGCTCCGCATCGGCGTACCCCGTTCGCCTGCAGGAGCCCCTCCCTCGACCCCGCAGCACGCCATGTCCGCTCCTTACGAGCTCCAAGGCCGTCCTCCACCGCGCGGCGCCCCCAAGCACGTCTGACCCGCAAGGTGTTTGGGGAAATGACCCCTTGGGACCTGCCCTGCTATATGGTGCTGATGCTTGTTGAAGTGGTGACTGACGTTGCTAACCAATAGGCTGGTGTGGTGACGTTGTGTGGCTCAAGATCTTCCAACGACAACTTGACCAAGTGACTAGCGATGGTACCTCCTATATGTCTTTCGGCCACATCCCTAAGATCTCCGGCCCTCGAAGAAGGAATACGAGGTACATGGTACCGAGCAGGCTCGTCAATGATCACCGACGCTGCATTTCGAGAACTTCATGGTACATCAAGGACTTCGTCATGAAAACCTAAACCAGCGATGGGAACCTCAAGTTCTACTGCTCGAACCCGAAGATGCCTACAAGGAACACCAAGAACTCCTTCATGGACCCGAAGACCGATCTGGAGCACCAAGGCCTTCGACATGGAACCGACAAGATCTCCTTCCTGGAATATCAAGATCTTCCGGCGCCGAGACCCAAGACCGACACCGTCACCCGAGGACTATGACAAGATCGTCCCAACCCGCCAAGATCGCCTACCTGGACACCGTGCGACAAGATCTACTTCACGGATCCGAAGACCCCGGTACCCGATCCACTCAAGTTCGCCATCGACGGCAAGATCTCCATCCCGGAAGCCAAGATCTTCTTCCTGAACGCCAAGACCGACCCGATACGCGGACCCGACAAGATCTTCATGACTACAAGATCGACACCGACCAGGGCTAATACGATGAGACCCCGACGCCAAACCAAGACCCGCGACATCCTCCGAAGACCGATCCCTCGGACGACAAGTTCTCCTTCTTGTACCCGAACCTCGCCGAACCCTAGATCCCGTGGCCTGAGATCGGACCCCGAACCCCCAGAACCCAAGATCTTACGAACCCAGATGTGTGCCCCTAAGCCCCTATTTTATAATATGACATTACCAACTGTCGCATATTAAATTTTTCATGCATGCATACTTGTCTGTGGTTTGGGGGCATTATGCCGATTCACCTCATAATTAAATATGGAGTCTATATGCGGGATACTTTTGTCTTATTCCGGACTCCATTTAAATTTGTGTAGCGAACCGATGCCATGTTTTGCCTTGTTAATTCCACATTTAAATTGCGGGGTAATTAAACAACTTGAACCATCTAATTAATAACGGGACCCCGGTTCCGCTTAATACTGCCTAATTGCACCGCATCTGCATCATATCATAAGCATGCCGGATCTTCTGTTGTAGTATTAAATATTGCATCCGGTGTTTCTTCTAGTGTTTGCTTCTTCGCGGATTAGGCCGATGAGTTGATGCGAGTACCGACAAGTTCTCCGGATGTGATCCGTCGGCAGTGTTTTCCCAGGCGAGCATCTCTCCCCCTTCTACCTATTTTACATTTATAGTCTTTATTTCCTCCTGTTGTTCTATTGCTATCCGTGTCGTGATGCTTTAGTTTCCGTACACTAGTTATATCCCGTGCAGCCTCTATATTGCCTTGGACACCTCCTATTACCTGTGTTTGGTAGATAGCTGGCCTTGCGAGTCGTAGTTGCTTGCTCAGGTGCGATCTCGTGTTGTCAAGTACCACAGTTGTTGGAATGCTGGCAGATGTATTATGGTGGAGTTGATCATGACTTTAAATACAACTATTAAATTGCTGGGATAACTAATGAAAGAGGCACCGGTGGGCAATATATGCTATTTGGTTTTTATGTCCACTTGTGTCCCGTAGGCCCCGAGTACTTGATACCTGTTCCTTGACTATTCGCACTATCCACATTCGGGAGACCCTATGGGATCCCCCTGATCCAGAGCTTGATTCATTTATATTTCTTGGGGCCACAAACTAGTTTGGGGCTTTATTAGTATCCTGTACTTATGCCATGCTTTACTGCTTTATTTACGATTGTGCGTGGAGCACCTGTACTGTTTTGGATGCGGAGTGTTTTCGCGGTATCGACAAGCCCACTCACATTTTCGGGTTCCCGGTCATTGACAGCCATTGATGCAAACCTTGGGTCCGTCTCGGAGTTGGCCAACTTCATTGCGGGTAGCTTAATGGGGTGGCCCCCTGAAATATTTTATGAATCCTGTGATTGCTTTGTCGTGAAAGCCTCGTTGGGTTTTGAGTTGGTTTTTCCGAGGTTGATCGAGTGTGTGTTGCTATTTGTGCACCCCTGCAGGGTAAATATTTCTAAAAGCCGTGTCCGCGGTTATGGACGACTTGGAGCACAGTATCTCGATCATAGACAAGCATAACTAAAGTAGTGCTATAAATTTGACTTAATATGTGACTAGTAATTCAGCTTCACTACAATGGAATGGATAATAAAAATGCCAACAACTGGTGGATCTGTGGTGATCTGTGTCATACTATACCTGCCTAGTAAGTATTGCAACTCCAATGGAATGTGATAAAAGTGCCAACAACTGCTGGGTTTTTGGGATTTCCAGGACAATTATATCTGACTAGTAAATGTTCCAACTACAACGGAGTGTTAACTAAAACTGCCCACTACTTATGCTATCAGGATGACTCATGCTATCTATATCTGACTAGTAAGTGCTTCAACTATAATCGAATGAGTAAAACTACCAACTGTGTGAGTTCCTCGGTTTGACTTCCTCATTTGGTCTCGAGGGGGAATACCGGGATGGGTATGTTTGGTGTTACTATCAGGTTGGATCCGGATAGGTCTTTCTTATCCCTCTCTAATAGCCGATAGTTGTATTGAGTCTCTATAGGTTGTTTAGTGCATGATTTGCTGCCGCTTCAGTCCACCATACCTATGTGGCGAGGCGAGAATTCTAACCTAGCCTCGCTGTCTTGGCCTCGATCTTGACGCTCCTCTTTTCCCTCTGCCCTTTGTCGGCACCCTCTTTTGTTTTAGCAGGTTTGTGATCGACGTCGTTAGCAGGGTTACCCTTCCGGCTTGGCCTGGGCAGGGTTATGGACGCCATTGGTTATTCTTCAGGGCTCTTAGCCCCATTTGCCTCTTGTCCGTAGTCGGACGCTCTATCGATTTCAAGGTGATTTGAATCATTGTATAGTATATCTGTATTCTTGACTCACGGATTCGTTGTTGTATATATATGTTCTGTGGGTTCCATCGTGGACTAATGTGTAATGGTATTACTTTGTTTTCCACCCGCACGAAAGTGCCTGGTGGGCATCCTTGAATCGTTTCTATGTGGGTTTGGCGGGAAGCGCTGAAACTTGCATAGGGCCGATTCGAGGGTGTTACAGAGTGGTATCAGAGCTCAGTAGTTGCGATACCCCACTTGTCCAGCCTGTAGGATAACCTAGCTAACGGCCGAAGTAGAGAGTCAAACTATTTTGCAAAATCGGTTGGACTGATCACCATCCGACTACTCTTATCATTCGCTTTTGTATATTGAATCGGTGGACCCAGCAATTTTACTCCGTCAACGGAAGCTAGAGGTGGCTTTATTTGTTGATACCTCTACCTTTGCCCTTTGTTTCCGGAGTGTTCTCTCGACGATCACGGACAACGACCTCTTGTTATGGCTTCACCTAATGATAAGGCCCCGGCAGCGACCACCTTTGGGGACTGCTTGAGTCGATCTAGGAACCATTCGTTCTACGATACCATTTCCGAGTTAATCGCGCTAACCAAACATGGGGGCCCTTCGGATCCCCCCTCAACTACCGGCGCTATTCGTTTATCCAGAGGGTTACAAATTGGTTTTCCATTTGGTGCATACGCATAATATATCCTCGGACATGGGTGAGTTGAATATGTCTTCGAACTTGATATTTGGTGGACTATCGCGACATTGCATACATAAACACGGTTCGTCCGAGAGGTCATCTTCCATAGTGGAGCTCTGATCCTTCTCGACCGTGGTCGCAAATGCTATACCACCCTTGAGAATAGTCGGACCTCCTGGTTGGGTCAATATAGTAGGTGATACCTCTGTATACGCGCGTAGTTATAGGACAATTCTTGTTGTGAGACTTGGAAGACACGCCTATTTGCGTTTTAGTGCTTGAAGAGTTGAACATGCGTTTGGGTACAGTTATGCACCCCTGCAGGGTAAATCTTTTCAAGAAGCCGTGTGTCCACGGTTATGGACGCCTCAGGAGTACAGTGTCATGATCATAGACAACGCCACTAATGCCTTGCTCTAATAATATGACTATTAATTACTCTTATCAACTAAACAATTGGATAAATAAAACTGCAATGTGTGTGTTCCGTGGGACTACTTCCTTGACTAGTTTTCAAGGGGGAAAGCCTCTGATGGGTTATGCCTGGAGTTATATTATTGCTATCGGTTAGTGCTCTCTTATCTCGCTCTAATAGCCGAAGTTGTAGTGTGTATATATAAGTTAGTTAGTGCAAGCTTCCCTACGGCTAAACCCCACCATACCTTGGTAGGCGAGGACCGCTGAATTCTAGTCTCGCCCTCTGCTGGCCTCAGTACTGATGCTCTTACTTTTCTTGTTTGTTCTTTTTGCTTTTGGGTTCATTCCCGCTGTACAGGTACGTGTTGATCCGAGATGCACAGGTTTGCCCGTTTTGATGTCTGCCATGATTAGTTGGGATCCTACCAGGAAGTCCTAAGATGTGTAGGCATGGAGCTCACTTGCTTATTTCTAGGCATCTTATGCCAATTTGGGTCTTATCCGTACTCGGATGTTATATCACATTTTCCGCTTGATGTATGATGTACTGTTGGGCCCTCTGTCCTCTGTGTGCTACCTATCTATATATATTTGGATCTTGTTGCCTATATTTCCTTTCTTTGTACATGGTGATATGTGGCTTTTATGTCGCCGGCATACATACTCACTTTTGTACGCCAATGCTCGATTATCGGGCTGGCGCGTGCTCATCCTAGAAGCTATAACCTTGTAGTGGGGTTATATCGGCTAGGGGTTTAGGCGCGTCAGATGGCTGAGCTCTACAAGTTGGTATCAGAGCATGGTCGACCTGCTAGGAGCCCTTGCAGCGGACGTTGTTGAGTCTAGAAAAATATTTTGGTAGCTATATACTAGGGAAAAACTAGTCGGAGAGTAGGACTTCTTGCTCTTTATTTCTTTTCCCACCCTCCCACCCTTTTTCTGGTAAGGAAGTGCAACGTTTTATCTGTTCTCATCACCTGCTTTAGGTTCGAACATCTTCGGCTATCCGTAGTACCGTTGTAAGTTTGTTCTTGTGTCGTAGTAAAGTTGCTTCAAATAAAAAACCTTTGTATCTTAAAGTCCGTTGTTCTCTTGAATCCTTTGTAACCTCTGAATTCCTGGTTTTCTTCAAAATGTTTTCATCAACTACATCTGTTTTAATCAAAAAGTTTTAAACCTTTCGACTTGTTGGCATGGTCTTGCTGACTTGTTGTTTTTATACCAATGCGAATACCGGAAGTTTTAACTTCATTTTCAGTTCTTCCCTAATACATGCATAGCTTGAGTTGTTTTTGACTCTTGCGATGGTAATGTTTGAGTATAGCTATATTGCACTTACCATGAGTGAAATATGTTGAACTCTATCAATCTAATCGGCTAAATACATAACTTGTGTCGTTCTGACGCTTGTAATTGTAATTTGGTTTTTTTCTTTAGCAAATATGACACTTGTAATGGGTGAAATATGTTGATGCTACCATTCTAAATTCCACATGTTATACTGGCTAGTTCTTGTGTACTTAATGTGTACATTGATGATAACTATGTCATGTTCATGTATCTTTTGTATCCAAGTTATCTTAATGCACTGATGTTGGACTTTTATCCGATTGTTGTGCTAACCAAATTCCTTTTTCCTTCCTCGGGATGGAGAGTGGTGATGAAAATCCTCCACCTGATTTGGGGCAAGCTTTGAGTAAAGTATCTCAAGTTCCGACTAAGCTTACAGTGAGACAGAGTCAGGCTATGCTTGCAAGCAACCGAGTAACAATCCAGCAATTTATCGAGCTAAAACCAAGCACGTTTGATTTCCCCTCAGAGCCAATTGAGGCACGTGATTGGCTGCATGAGATGAACAAGATTTTTGCAGTTGCCTGTGTTGCGGATGTTGATCGTGTTCCCTATGCAACCTTCTTGCTTCAAGGACAGTCGTCTGCTTGGTGGGAGACTTGTCAGAACTATAGAGGCACTGATGCAGTATTCTCTTGGGATGAATTCCAGACTGCTTTTAAGCGTCATTACATTCCTGATACTCTCTTGGAGATGAAACGAGAGGAATTCCGTGATCTCACTCAAGGAAGTAGTGATGTGATTTCTTATCGCAGGGCTTTCATTGATCTTTCTCGATATGCTGGTGATGATATCTCAACTGATGAGAAGAAGCAATACAGGTTCCATAAAGGCCCGAAGCCATCCCTCAAGTATGCTATCAATTTTCACAAGTGCAACAACTTTGATGAGCCTGTAGACTTGGCTTTGAAAGCAGAGTATGGTAAAGAAGAGTTGGTGAAGCACCAAAAGCGCTCTATACAAGAGGCTAATCTTTCAGCAGCAGCTTTGCCTTCTGAGAAACGTGCGATTTGGGTTCCACATGCTGCTCCTGTGATGTATGCTCCTATACAACCCACCTACTTGTCAGCACCACCGGGTTTCTCTTCCCGCCCACCCACACCTTTGTCGATTCCTATGCAAGTGCAATGTCAACAAAGGCCAAATGTTCAAATGCAGCAGAAGAGAGTTGAGCTGCAGAATAAGTCAAGTGCTAAAGTTGTGCCAAAGCAGAAGAAGCAAATTCCTTCCTCTAAGCCTTGTCATGGGTGTGGTCAATCAAGACACACTTCTTGCAATTGCTATATCAAGAAACCTCCTCAAGTGTCTCGGCAAATCAACAATAAGATGGATACTAAAAGTTTATGGTTGAATAGTATATCAACTCAACAAGCAGAAAAATCTCTAGATGTGGTTCTTGGAACCTTGCTTGCGAACTCCTTTCCAGCAAAGGTGCTCTTCGATACAGAGGCATCTCATTCCTTCATGTCCCAAAAGTTTGCTCAAGCACACAGTGTTCCTATTGAGTCCTTGGCAGATAATCTCACGGTAAAATCTCCTGGAGCACAGATGTATGCCACAAAAATAAGCCATGGCGATGGTATTCTTATTGGCGGTCACTTATTCCAAGCCTCTCTCATTGAGCTTAAATCCATGGAAATTGATGTTATCCTTGGAATGGATTGGCTCAAAGCAAATGGTGCTCTGATTGACTGTGTGAATAAGTCAGTAACTCTTGCTCACTCCAAAGGAAAGATAGTCTATTGTCCAAATTCTACTCCTTCAACACAAGTCTTTGCTCTCAATGTTGATCCTCTTCCAGTTGTGTGCGAATTTCTAGATGTGTTTCCTAATGTGTGAATTTCTAGATGTGTTTCCTGAGGAGCTGCCAGGAATGCCACCTGACCGGGCTGTTGAGTTCGTGATTGAATTGGAACCCGGAACAACTCCAATTTCCAAGAGTCCATATAATATGGGTCCTAATGAAATGGCCGAGCTCAAGAAGCAACTTGATGAACTTGAAAGTAAAGGTCATATTCAGCATAGCACTTCTTTGTGGGAAGCCCCACCATCTTTGTCAACAAGAAAGGCAAAACGGATCGTATAGTGGTTGACTATCGTGGTCTCAACACAAAGATAATCAAGAATAAATATCCTCTACCTCGCATCACAGACCTCTTTTATCAACTCGCTGGAGCAAAAGTTTTCTCTAAGCTTGATTTGAGAAGTGGATACCACCAAATCAAAATCAAAAAGGAGGATATTCCAAAAATAGCTTTCACCACCAGATACGGCTTGTATGAGTACACCGTTATGTCCTTTGGTCTCACAAATGCTCCTGCAACATTCTCTCGCCTCATGAACTCAGTTTTCATGGAATATCTCGACAAGTTCGTCATGGTATATCTTGATGATATTCTTGTCTACTCCAAGTCGAAGGAAGAACATGAAGAACACCTTCGTCTTATCCTCTCCAAGCTTCATGAGCATCGCTTGTATGCAAAGTTCTCCAAGTGTGAGTTCTGGCTTTCTGAAGTTGTCTACATGGGTCATGTCATTTCTGATAAAGGCATTGCAACCAATCCGGAAACAATCAAGTCAATTATGGATTGGGTTCCTCCAAAGAATGTCAAGGAAGTCAAAAGCTTCCTCGGTTTGGCAAATTATTGTCGCCAATTTGTTGAGAACTTCTCCAAGATAGCAAAACCTCTTTCTGAGCTTCTGAAGAAGGATAAGAAATTCTATTGGACTCCAGCTTGTTAAGAAAGCTTTGAAACTCTAAAGAAAAAGCTCACTTCAACTCCTATTCTGACTCCTCCAGATACCACCAAGCCTTTCCAAATATTCTGTGACGCTTCCATTCAAGGTCTTGGTGTTGTTCTTATGCAAGAAAGAAAAGTCGTGGCTTATGCATCCCGACAGTTGTGTCCACATGAGATAAACTATCCTACTCATGATCTTGAGCTTGCAGTGGTTGTTCATGCGTTGAAAACATGGAAGCATTATTTTCTTGGCAATCATTGTGAAATCTTCACTGATCACAAAAGTTTGAAGTACATCTTCACACAACCCGACCTAAACATGCGACATAGAAGATGGATGGAAACCATCTCAGACTTTGATGTCTCTATTGATTACACTCCAGGGAAAGCTAATGTAATGGCTGATGCCCTTAGTCGAAAAATCTATTGCAATAACCTCATGATTAAGGGAAGCAATAAACATCTCTTCAAAGATATTCAGTTGTACAATCTTGAGATTGGTCCTAAGGGATTGAGGGGCATCTTGCAAATCTATGCTTGGATCTTAATCTTGAAGAGAAAATTTGTGAGGCCCAGTTGACTGATGCTATGGTCCTCAAAGTCAAGAAAAATCTAGAATTGGGTGTTCCTAAGTACAAATCATATTCCATTGATGCTAATGGCACTCTCAAATTGGAAGGGCGCATTGTTGTACCAAAAGTGCAAGCACTCAAGAATCTAATTCTCAAAGAAGCTCATGAAACTCTTCTTGCTATTCACCCTGGTAGCTCAAAGATGTACCATGATCTGAAGCCTTACTATTGGTGGACGCGCATGAAGCGCGAAATTGCCAAGTATGTTGCCGAATGTGATGTTTGCAGAAGAGTGAAAGCAGAACATCAGAGAGCTGCTGGTCTTCTCCAACCCCTCCAGATTCCTAAGTGGAAGTGGGATAAAATTGAGATGGACTTTATCACCGGTTTTCCAAAATCTCAGAAGGGCAACAATGCCATATTTGTGGTGATTGATCGCTTCTCCAAAGTGGCTCACTTCTTGCCTGTCAAAGAAACTATTACAGCTAGTCAATTGGCAGAACTCTATGTTGCGAGGATTGTAAGCCTCCATGGTGTTCCTAAAGAAATCACATCTGATCGTGGAAGCTTGTTCACTTCCAGATTCTGGTAATCATTCCAGCAATACATGGGAACTAACATCAAGTTCATCACTGCGTATCACCCTCAGTCTCAAGGCCAAGTTGAAAGAGTAAATCAAATTCTTGAAGATATGCTTAGAGCTTGTGTCATATCTTTTGGCATGAAATGGAAGAATGCCTCCCTTTTGCCGAATTCTCTTACAACAACAGTCATCAATCAAGTCTGGATATGTCACCATTTGAAGTTCTCTATGGCCGCAAGTGTCGTACTCCTCTTTACTGGTCAGAAGCTGGTGAAAGGAAGATCTTGAGAAACAAAGATCCTCTAGATCCTGAAATGTGTCCGGATATCATCAAAGAAGCAGAAGAAAAGTGTCAGATTATTCGTGACAACTTGAGAATTGCTCAAAATCGGAAGAAAGCCTACTATGATGGAAAGCACCGTGATATGGTGTACAAAGTGGGTGATCTTTCTTATCTTCATGTTACCCCGATGAGAGGCACACACCGTTTTGGTATCAAAGGGAATCTTGCCCCGCGATACATCGCTCCTTTCAAGATTCTATCAAGATCAGGTCCTCTTGCTTATGTGTTGGACTTGCCCGAGAATCTCAAAAATGTTCACCCGACCTTCCATGTCTCTTAGTTGAGGCAATGCTTCAAGGATCCCGGCCGAGCCGTGGATTATTCCTCTATTGAGCTCAAGGAAGACCTTTCTTACCAGGAGCATCCTATTTGCATTCTGGATGAGGCCGAATGAAAGACAAGAAACAAAACCATCAAGTTATTCAGAGTTCAATGGTCAGATCACTCCGATAAAGAAGCAACTTGGGAGAGTGAAGATCACTTGAGATCCGAGTACCCCGCTCTATTCTATTCTTAGAATCTCAGAACGCGATTCCTTCAAGGAGGGGCGTGTTGTGACATCCCAAGGTTCCAATCCCCACCTTTTGTCATGATTTGTGCATTTCTTGTCTTCATCATGCATGCATCATATTTATTTGTTGGCATTTGATTTGGTTCTTGATATAATTGTATTTGGCTTTTATTAAATTTGATATAATGCCCAGTTGGAGTTGTGGGCATCTCTCTTTATTTCCTTCCTACCACTAACATTTGATCATCATCATCTCCTTTTATTCCATCTTATATATGTGGAATTCTTGTTGGAGTTATTTGCATTTTAATTCTTGCCCACCTATACATCTACACATAATCCCCATTGTTCCTTTATTGCATTTTGTTTGTGTTTTCTTGTTGATCCTTTTTTCTCCTACCGATTTTTCCATGTGTGTATACCCATATACACCTAAACCCTCCCTTTACCTTCTATTTAAAATCTACTCTTTTAATCTTTTGTAAAACACCCATATGTCTATCTAACCCCCCTATTAATTACTAGCCTAAACCTACTTCTAAACTCCACAAGCCTTATATCTATCTAAACTCCACAAGCCTTATATCTATCTACTACACCTAATTCTACCTAACTTAAGCAGCAGCAACCCCACACACGCATTAGTGCTGCACCCCACACCAAGCCGGCAGTTCAACCCACAACGTGCCTCGGTCTGCTCCCACATGTTGTGCACGACAGAAGCAACCCAGTGTAGCACGCCTCGCTCACCTGCCACTGCCCCGCTCGCTCTTGCTGTTAAAGCAAGGCAAAAAAAAAGCAGCAGCCCCTTCCTTTCTCCTTTTCCCCTGTCATCTTCTTCCTCCCCAAGGCAGCAGCCGCCCCCTCTCTGGAGCACTGCGTGTCGTGGTGGTGTCACGGCAGATGCCATGGATAGGCTAAAGGTAGGGACTAATATGCACTAGGGGAATCCAGGGAGGGATAGTAGAGTGATTCTCCACACAGAAGTTTGTATTGCTATCTCTTCAAGATTACAAGTGCTCCTTGAGCTGTATTGGCGAGAGGAGGAAGAAGGAGCTCTCTTACTCTTGCCTAGATCTCCTAGCCCTAAGGAATCACCAAAACAACAAGTGCTCAACCAACTAGAATTCTGCCAACCCCCTCTACCAAAACCCTAACCCCCCTTATATAGAGGTGGTTCGGTCCTGACCTAGGGCATACGTGGAGGCATATTCCTAAGAATATGCCCCCTCCCAAAGTGGTAACCCGACCGGGGCGCTTTTCCCCCGCGTCACACATGCTTTAGCGACGTAAGCCGACGTGAGCGTCATCACCTTTGCCGGCCACGACCCGGTGGTCCTGTCCTTGCTTTATTCGCTCATCCAGTACGTACCGGACCTTCTTTTTTGACCAGAGAGATTCCTTCCTTCTCCCAGAAGCTAAGCGAGGATCCGGATCATAGTAGATCCGGCCACACATGTTCCTGCATATAAGTTAGACAAACATTTCCGACTTAGTCCTTAAGTCGGATGAGACAACGTTAGGCGACCCCCCCCCCCCCCTGGTCCGGGTTACTCCGTGATCTGGCCTGCCTTGAGGTGACTCGGCCAGCATCCGCTTTGACCTTGCCGAACCTCGGCTAACTCGGCCCTTATACCCTGGAGTGACCCTACCCGGGGGTATCCCCCAACACTGCGACACTGTCGGCCTGTGCTACCCCGGCGCAGCAAGGACGCCTGGAGCTGCTGGACTCGGACGCCGTCGCCGCTGCTCGCCGCGGTCACCCCTCAGGACGCGTTGGTCACCGTCCCGTCACCATTCCGCCATCGTCGCCTCTCCACCGAGTCCGCCCATACCGACAACCACTGTGAGGCCGCTTTCCTCTCTCTCTCCCTGACCTCCCTCTGCGCCCTCTCTCTCGCCCGTGCCCCAACGCGCCGTCGCGCCGCGCTCGCCGCCGCAGCCTAGAATGTGACCGACACAAGCTTCAGCCACGTATCCTTGTCCAGGTTATCTTCTTCGAATTTTTGCCGGTGTCTCTGTAGTTCCTTTGCGCAAAACTTGTAGCCCTATCTTCCAGCTTTCCAAAGCAACAAACCGCACTCGATTGGGAACTCCACAGCCGAAGATATCTTATTCTGAAGTCGGGACGAAATAACTCGTTCTTCTGAATTTTCCGTCCAAATCTGAATCTGCTCTGTTCTTCAGCGTTTTCGGGCGCACATGTTGTTCCTTTGGGAAAACTTTCTTCTGAAAAATTGTAGACCTTCGCGAGATCTACAACTTTCGTTTTTACGGAATCTCCAAATTCCGCACCGTTTCATCGTCATCTTTATCCGAAGTCAGTCCGTTTTGCTGTCAAATTCCAGATCCGAAATTCAGACTAACACCTGTTTTGATGCTTTTGTAAAAAGGTCCCTAACCAGTTTTCTTCCTCAACCCAAGGTCCCTCCACTCCGAGCAGAATCGGGCCGGCCCATCTGGGTTCCATCGCGTGCGCGCGGCAGATAGTTGGCGCCGCCGACCCATTTCTCCATAGGCCCACCTTCCTTTTTCTTTTATTGCTAATTTAATTAATGTTAATTCACTCAAATTCCAAATAACTGCCAAACAAATTCGAATTTGCAAATATTTTCAAAATAAAAAGTTATTATTTTTCTGAGACTAGTAATGTTGCACGTGCAAACGCACGTTTTGTTTAAAATATATCCAGTTGACATACACAAGCATAAAGAATCTAAAATTATTCAACATTTGTGTCAATTAGAATATTTATGAATCATGGTAATCATTTGCTCATATCTATCTTATTTCTCCAACATAAATAAATCATGAAATAGTTTTCAAGACACATGTCAAAAAGAAAAATGTTGAAAAAGATATTAAAACCTGCCGCATGACAAAATCATCAGAATTTGGTGAATGACGATTAGATAGTATGATAAACTGTAATTTGGAAGCATAGTAAGTGTGCACGTGCACCAAATTATATTTAATCTTATTACAAAAATATTACAGTTCAACTCCACTTTGAACAAAAACAAGAAAAACATCTAGTCTCAGTAGTATATGCTACTTTAATTTTCTTATAGGTGGCCTAACCAAGATACTCATAGGGTGTGTTGCAAAACACGAAGTAACCCAATGCGACTAAAATACATTACGTAGGGGTATGAGTGTTGCGCTAGAGTTCTCACCCATGGAGCACAATATTTTAAATTTAAAAAAAGGATATTTCAAAGTCTAAAAAAACATGTATATACGAATGTAAGTGTGTAAAGTTTCAGTATGAAATACTTTATCTTCTATGCTATACAGAAAATATAAAAAATTGGATCTAATAAAGGTGAACAGAACACTACTTTCAGGCCCAAGAAGTAATGGTAATTTGTCATTTTTGTGTATCATAGAGTATAAATTATATTATATCAAATTTTAAACATGTGTAGAATACATTTGTATGTACAGGCTTTTAAAACCATTTTTGAATTTCATAAACAAGGGGCTTCCTGGAGGCGAAACTCACTTTAGTATTTCCATATAGGAGGTGTACAACCTAAGCGAATAAGCTGCTTTGAACACATACACCTACTGTTTCATGGCGTAAACTACTTTGAGGCCTCGTTTACTTCTCAGGTTTTTTCTGGTATCGACGGGTAAATTACCGGCCCAACCACAAATCTCCGAAGTTCCCGCCGAGCCCGTTTACCTCTCTGGTTTCTCCCAGTTTTTTCCCGGCCCATCCCGAAAATTCCCACGCCAAGCCCCTTCCAGCTCGTGTATTCTCTCACACGAGTCCACCCTCGTGTATCGTCGAGGAAGGAATCGAGCGGAGACGAAGGAGACGGCACGGACAGGAGCTGACGGCGCGGACGTCCACCTGGGGACGCCGACGACAGGCACCTCCTCCAGCTTTGGCGAGCCCTTCTCTCCGGTAAGTCCCCTCCCCTCCACTTCCCTGCGCCTCTTCTCCTCTCCTCCCCTCCTAGGGTTTCTCCGCCGCCGTCGGCGTCCACCTCCCGCGCTCCAGTCTGGTTCTTTGGAGAGGCAGCGGCCTCCGTCCGCCCTACGGTCTCCGTTCCTATGGTCCTCCGGTCTGGCAACAACGTCATCAACCGCATGACTGGCAGTGGCTTCCAGGTAGTAACCAGAACCAGGATCCATGCTATGTCCCCTTCCAAGATTGCCCCCTTCCCTGGACTTGTCCTCCTGGAACCAGAACCAGGATCCATGCTATGTCGTCTAGCTCTCGTAGTCCCTCCCTTTGTCTCAGGTTTCTACTGCTCTAGCTAATGTTGTGCAATGACCGTGTCTTCCTCCCCTTCCATAGGGTTAGTGCTCAATCCTCTCTAATCAGGCCTAAATTTAATTGTTAGAAATCATCCTGGTCCAGTTCTTGAGGATGGTTTAGAAAAATTGAAGTTAGCAAATTACTTGATCTGTATATATCTAAATTGCAGAATAGTAAGAATCGATAAAAAAATTGAATAGTTTGTAGATATCTGAAGTTAGTAAAGCACTTGATCTGTTACATCTGTGAGAGTATTGAGCACATTATTTGTTTCTTGTTTGTAGAGTAAATGATGAATTGATGATCCGCGGTAGCGTACTCTGTTGTTTCTCTGTAGATTATCATAGTTTTCCCGCAACATAAATTCTAGTGACTTGCTTCAGTTTCAAGTACTCCTTCTAGGCTTCTAGGTTTCAAGTACTTGCTTCAATTTTCCCGCAACATAAATTCTAGTGACTTCGACACTTTATGTTTTATTGTGTGTCTGTGTCTATTAATTTGGTCTGTTAATTATGCGAGTTGTTGTCTCGACTGCAGTCTTGGAGACCTTATGTTTTATTATGTGCCAGTGTCATGGATGGGCATCAGGCCCAGTCATGATGATAAGGGGTGACTTGTCTAGCATGATGAACTACCCTGCCTATGTTTGAAAACACTCTTATCACCTGACTGTTGCATGCCAGTTGCTTAGAAATCATCTACCCACTCGCCTGACCTTGATGATGGGCCAGTTGCTTTGCTGTTTGCAACCTGCATTGATAGTACATGTGTCATCTGGCCGCAAGCTTGTCAATGCACCAGATTTATCATGTACATTATATTCTATAAGAAATAATTAATTGAATAAAGGAATTGGTTGTTATATCATTAAAATTTCTTGAATAATTGCTAGTCTTTCTCATGTTATTATACTACATAGCCTGATCTGCTAATACCACACTACTGTTAGGTCTGAATTTTCTCGTGTTGTATCAAGACAATGAAATGTTTGTGTAATAATACTGATGCTTATTTTGATCTTGGTGCCTCTGTACTGGTGTTTATTTTGAAATGTTTGTATTGCTCCAGTCTGGTGCCCACTTGTGAATCTGCAGCTTTGTCATATATATTTAATATCTACATCATATCATGTTCTCGTACTAATTTACAAAAGACTAACAATTTATATATGATTCCTACATGCAGCATGTAGTATGTCTCTGATCTGTTCATGTCATACTTGTGTCTAATCTGTTCAGCGTTGTTCTTGATAGATACCTACCCCTTGGACTATAGTTGGAGCGGACGAACCACCACCTTCGTGGGATCCTGTGAGCACACCAAACTTCGGTATAAATTATATTTACTACTTCTACTTGTTATGAAATCATATTTGCTAGCCCTTGAAATCTTATTGCCTACCCTTAATTGCTATTGTTTTAGTGCTAAATGAATCTACAAAGGCTAGAGCGAATTAGGAAGAGGAGAGAGGAAGATGATGAGGAGTTTATGTTTTTACTATTACCAATATTGCACTTCCACCAAATGGATAGTAGAGGACAAATGGAGAGACGACAGCGACATAGCTCCATCTTATACGGCAAGGAGCGTGTCGAAGGAATTCTTGAGGGACATGAGAAGAACTGTCGGGTAGCCTATAGGATGGAAGCACACATTTTTAGAACCTTAGCATCCTACCTTAGAAGAGAAAGGTTGTTAAATGACAAAAGGATTAAGGTTGAGGAAAAGCTTGTTATTTTTCTCTACATGTTGTCACACAATGCCTCAATTCAAGATTTGCAATTGGAGTTCCAGCACAGCAACCGCACCTTCCACAAGTGCATAAAAGAATTCTTCAACATCATCCCTATCCTAAGTAGGCGATTTCTGAAGCCTCCCATCATTGACCAACCACATCCGAAAATTGCGAACAATGATCGATTCTACCCATATTTTAAGGTTCTTCTTTTGACACCTTGAAGCTCTTCCTTACCGCTCAACCATTAATATGTCAAAAATTGAATCTCATCTTCCGTTGCCATTTATCTATTTCTTTGCAGAACTATATAGGAGCAATTGATGGATCACATGTTCCTGTTAGTGTATCACCCCACCTTGCTGCTCCTTTCGCAATAGGAAGGGAACCCTTAGCCACAACGTGATGATTGCATGTGATTTTGATCTAATTGTCACTTACATCTCTTGTGGATGGGAAGGATCTGCTACGGATGCTAAAGTCCTTCGGTCTGCCTTGAACACGGGTTTTAAACTACCCAACGGGAAATTTTACCTTGTTGATGTGGGTGTCCACCACTTCTAACAATTTTTTTGAAACGAGGCAAAAGCTTTGCCTTTATATTGATATAGGAGAAGCAAACAAGTTTTGACCTAAGCCATCAACAAAAGGAAAAAAGGGTTAAAAAACAACACTGAAACTAGCTAGTAACCTCCGCAAGATGCTTCGCACCTACCAAAATCCAGTTTTTTGCTCTCATCCTTGATTTTTTGCATGAGAACGGATGGCATTGTGGCTTTGTTGTTAAACACCCTCACATTCCTCTCCTTCCAGAACTCCCATGTAATTAGAGCGATGGCAGATTTGAGCCCCTAGGGATGCGCAGTTGGCGAGTTTGCAGTTGCGTGCCAATACCGCAAAACCGTCTGACGACCCAAACCCAACTCTTGAACCAAAGAAGGGCATGAAAGCCAAGTGGCCGCTTGTCGCCAGATCCTCCTGGAGTATCGGCACTCGAAAAGAATGTGCCTTGTCGTTTCAGCCTAGCACCTGCAAAGTGGACAGGAGGGTTGATGAGGCAATCCCCGCTTTTCGTGGCGATCAGAAGTCCAAAGTCTATTCTGAATAGCCAGCCAAGCAAAAAAACGACATTTGGGGGGGGGGGGCAAGTCTTCCAGACGACATTCTTGAAGGTGCAAGGGATGGACCCGATGAACTGCGCTCTGTAAGCCGACCCGGCAGTGTACACGCTGTTGGGAGTAAGGGTCCAAGATATCGTGTCTGTGGTCCTGGGAGTTGGGGTGACGCCCTGAAGGAGCCCAGCTAAGGTGATGAACTGGGAGATATGCTCGACGGTGAAAGTACTGACCGAGATGTCAGCAATCCAGTTGTTGTCCACAAGAGCATCATGAACACATCTGTTCTTTCTCCTCGAAGCCTCAAAGATCTTAGGGGCGATCACATTCGGGGTAACCCCCTTTAGCCAAGAAGGGGACCAGAAAGAGGCCTTGTGGCCATCACCGATGGTGACCTTGGTAGCCGCATTGAACAATCTTCTGTCGGTGTCATCATTGGGGGTTTCGAGACCAACCCAAAGCTTCTCCGGTGCCACCCACTCCTGCCAAAGCCATCTGAGACGCAAAGCACACCCGAACTTTTCCAGATCCAAGATTCCGAGACCCCCAAGCTTTCTAGGACGACAAACCTTAGCCCAACAAACTTTGCATTTCCCACCAGTAACGGAGGTTTTGCAAGCCCACAACATACCACGCCGAATCTTGTCAAAAGCCTTTAGGGTGGCCTTATCCGCCTTTATAGCTATGAGAAGGTGAATGGGCATAGCCGACAGGACTGACTTCACTAGAGCGGCACATCCAGCAGTATTGAGGAACCCGGCCTTCCAGGGGTTCAGACGAGACGCCGCCTTGTCGATGTAAGGCTGCAGGTCAACCCGACGAATACGACCAAGAGAAAGTGGCAAACCCAAATACTTGATGGGGAACTGAGCTATCATGGCAGGAAAGTCCGCGAGCACGGCTGACTTCTAACAAATTTGAGTCCATATAAATTTTTTCTGAAACAAACAGTACTTATATTACTCCTGCAAAAGTGAAGAAAACTGTCATCTCCACTATCCAGACCAGTCGGCAAGAACAGAATGAATTTGACAAAAACAAGTTACATGGTCTATGCTTGTTCTCTAGACGGCTTGTTAACACGTCCAAATTAGTCCCCCTTCTCCTAGAAAGCACTCCTGCCTGAACTTTCTTGATGCAATCGCAAGCTCTCTAGAGGTGAAAGGCTATGTCGAGATGGCATTCCTAGTTGCATTTTTTTTGGCACAGAAGCCTCCTTGATACAACATTCTTTTCACCCTGGTATTCCAGCCCCTGCAGATGTTGAACAAAGGTTACAGGTAGGTTCATGTTAATACAAAAAATGCGATTGCAAATCCGTTGAAGTGATATAGTATTGATTCGTCACATAATCCTGCAAGTTCATCTCCTTTAATCCAGATTTTACAATAATCTAAAGCAAAGAAGAATCCATTTACATACACCTGTGTATCAAACAACTCCGAAGTAGTCCATCTTTCACCTTAGCATTTTGTAAATAATTCATATACATCATGACCAATCATTGTTCCATATAATAACCATGAAAAAGGGAAGAAGCCGATGTGTTTCTATCAGGGAAAAGGAAAATATAGTCCCATTCAGTAGATAATGTTTGGAATCCAACCCCCGAGAATTGGGCCAACTCAATGTTGATGCGACGTTTGCAGATTTAAAGTTGAGCTGTAGAAGCTGAAGCTTTGGCGGTTTGGCCTGTAAAGAGAGTTTGTAACAGGGTAGCACTGCTAAACTAGGAATGAATGCAGAGATTGATTCGGAGTGGGTTCTTGATAATCCTCCGGCGATCACTGCACTGCTGAACCAGGAATATAATCCCTGTTTATTAATTTATAAAGCTCTATGAGAAAATCAAACTTGGCTGCGTTAATTATGCACATAGATAATTCTAGACTTACTTCCGCTGATTGTTCTGCAAGCACAAATCACCAAGAACAACAGTTCGAAGAACATTGTAGTCTTGTAGAAAGGAACAATAATCCTGGGGGAGGGGTGTCCAAATCCATCTACATCTCTTCAAATTTGATTCCGTCGGATCCAGTGAACGCACATGCGAAGAGCTTCTCGATGTGCGGCATAGCATGGGTTGTTGCAGATCCGGAATTCCAGATAGCCCCTCTCTTCTGCCGGCCGCCGCCAGCGCCACCACCGACGCCATATGCGCCATACGTGGCTGTCGCCAGACTCATGGCGGTCCTCCTTGTTGGGATTAAGCGGAGCGGTGCAGTGCAGCGACGGGGAAGTGTAGTGCATCGTACACGGAGACGAAGGGGAGGCGCGGCGAGGCAAGCGGATGAATGTGTGCAGGGTGGACCGATCAGGCATGCGGGGTAGCAGAAAATCAGCCTAACCGTAGGTGCCTACGGATTGGCTGTTTTGGTTGTGCAACGTCATCGGAGAGACATGTCATTGGAGAGACCTAGTCCGTTAGATCGTGGATAATAAAGGGCTGAGATTTAATGTTCCTCTTAACTTCGTCTCTTTATAAGTAGTTTAGATTAGATGAATAAAATGGCTTAAGTGAAATTTTGCAGAAACACCCATAACTATTACAACATTGACATCTTGCTCCTTTTGGCCCTAAAAACGCAATTTAATAACTTTTTACCCGTAATTCCAAATTTGATAAATGATATGTCTAAATCGATCAGCTCGACGACACGAATCCAACCGTTGTATCCATTTGCTCTTTTGCATCATGCATCATCGATTACTAATGAAATTTGCACCCGAGCACCTAAGTAACACGTGGATGATTTACTTGATTGCTATGCTCTTGTCCCTCGGCCACTTAAACTTGAATCATTAAACATGTTGCATCATATACTACCAGCTACATTATTGATTGCTTCGCATCATTCATGTGTTGATTACGTTATTTTCTTTTATGTATGGCATTTGGTTCTTATCGGTAGAAGGCGAGCCCGACGAGTACCAGTAGGAGTTTGAGCAGTCTTACGAGTAGCCTCTCGAGTTTTGGACCGACTTCATCCTTCGATCAGTCAGGCGAGCATCTCACCCCCTTTTATAGTCTTTACTTCTTTCTATTGATCTATTGATGTCTGTATTGTCGATGCTTTAGTACCACACCTTTATTTTACCTGACCTACTATACTGCCTTGGTTATCCTATTGCCTTGTTTGATTAGCTAGCTTTTCCCTTGCGAGTCATAGGCATGCTTAGTACTGCTCTCATATAGGTGAAACTTGATATCTGGATATTGTTGGTGATACGAATATAAAAAATCTGATGTTGTTGGTTATGGCTTCACCTAATGATAAGGCCCCGGAAGCGGCCACCTTTGGGGACTGCTTGAGTTGACCTAGGAACCGTTCGTTCTATGATACCAGTTCTGAGTTAATCACGCTAACCAAACGTGGGGGCCCCTAGGATCCTCCCCTCAACTACCGGTGCTATTCGTTTATCTAGAGGGTCACAAATTGGTTTTCCATTTGGTGCATACACATAATATGTCCTCGGACATGGGTGATTTGAATATGTCTTCGGACTTGATATTTGGTGGACTGTCGCGACATTGCATACATAAACGCGGTTCGGCCGAGAGGTCATCTTCCATAGTGGAGCTCCGATCCTTCTTGACTGTGGTCGCAAATGTTGTACCACCCTTGAGAATCGTCGTACCTCCTGGTTGGATCAATACAGTAGGTGATACCTCTAGATACGCGTGTAGTTATGGGACAGTTCTTGTTGTGAGACTTGGAAGGCACGCATATTTGCGTTTTAGTACTTGAAGGGTTGAACATGCGTTTGGGTACAGTTGTGCATCTCTGTAGGGTAAATCTTTTCGAAAAGCCGTGTGTCCACGGTTATGGACGCCTCAGGAGTACAGTGTCATGATCATAGACAACGCCACTAATGCCTTGCTCTAATAATATGACTAGTAATTACTCTTATCAACTAAACAATTGGATAAATAAAACTACAATGTGTGTGTGTTCCGTGGGACTACTTCCTTGACTGGTTTTCAAGGGGGAAAGCCTTGGATGGGTTATGCCTGGAGTTATATTATTGCTATCGATTAGCGCTCTCTTATCTTGCTCTAATAGCCGAAGTTGTAGTGTGTCTCTATAAATCAGTTAGTGCAAGCTTCACTGCCGCTAAACCCCACCATACCTTGGTAGGCGAGGACCGCTGAATTCTAGTCTCGCCATGTGCTGGTCTCAGTACTGACGCTCTTGCTTTTCTTGTTTGTTCTTTTCGCTTTTGGGTTCATTCCCGCTGTATAGGTACGTGTTGATCCGAGATGCATAGGTTTGCCCGTTTTAACGTCCGTCATGATTAGTTGGGATCCTACCAGGAAGTCATGAGACGTGTGGGCATGGAGCTCGCTTGCTTATTTCTAGGCATCTTATGCCAATTTGGGTCTTATCCGTACTCGAATGTTATATCACGTTTTCCGCTTGATGTATGATGTACTGTTGGGACCTCTATCCTCTGTGTGCTACCTATCTATGTATATTTGGATCTTGTTGCCTATATTTCCTTTCTTTTTACATGGCATGCTCTGATATGTGGCTTGTATGTCGCCGGTGTACATACTCACTTTTGTACGCCAAGGCGTGATTACCGGGCCGACGCGTGCTCATCCTAGAAGTTATAACCTTGTAGTGGGGTTATACTGTCTAGGGGTTTAGGCGCGTCAGATGGCTGAGCTCTACATCCTCCTCCTTCATTCGAATCTGATGATAGTCTGAGTAGGCGTCGAGGAAGCAGAGGCGCTCGCATCCCACGGTGGAGTCGATTATCTGATTGATCCATGGCAATGGGAAGTGGTCCTTCGGACAATGCTTGTTTAGGAAGGTGAAGTCCACGCAGATTCGCATGATATCCATGTCTTCCTTAGGAACAAGCACGGGGTTTGCTACCCAGGTGCTTTACTTGATATCACATATGAATTTAGCGTCGAGGAGTCTGTTGACTTCCATACCGACCGCTTTTGCCCTTGGTTGGATAGTCGCTGTATTTTTTGTTTGATTGGCCTTGCTTCAGGATTCACGTTGAGTGAGTTCTCGGTGAATTCCCTACGAACTCCTGGCATGTTCGCTGGACACCAAGCAAAGATTTCCCAGCGCTCATGGAGGAATTCGACGAGTGCGAGTTCCTATGCAGGACTCAAGTTGTTGGCGATGAGGGCCGTCTTAGTCGGGTCCGTTGGTGGACCTGGACTTTCTTGGTGTGCACCGACATGTCAAAGGATTGGTCGGGTGAGCTTGGCTTGCTCGGGGGAGGCAGACTGTTGTCTGTCGACTCCTTCAACCTTGCCAGTTCCTCTTGCATGCCGAAAGACTGGGAAATTCTGTTGAATTCCCTATCGCAGTTGTTGGATCTCTCGAAGCTTCCATTGACTATGATAATGTCGTTTGGTCTCGGCATCTTCATCTGCAGATAGGCGTAGTGTGGCACCACCATGAACCTCGCGAACGTGACTCATCCAAGGATGCAGTGGTATTGTGAGGGCCAGTCGACAACTTCGAATTCAATGCGCTCTCGTCGAAAATTTGCTAGTGTTCCAAAGATGACGTCAAGGCTGATCTTTCCCAGGGGTATACGCCCTTCCCTAGGACGATGTCGTGGAAAGTCGTGTCTAAAGTTTCCAGACAGGACAGAGGAATTCACATTGCACGCAAGGTATTTGCGAACATGAGGTTAATGCCACTTCCGCCGTCCATGAAGACGCGACTCATCTCGAAGCCTCCAATCTGTGCTTCGAGCACCGGGGGACAGTGGCCTGGGCGAGGTACTTAGCACGGGTGATCACGCTTCTCAAACGTGATGCAAGACTCGCTTCCACTGAGGTACTCAGTGGTGGAGGGCGAAGAGTTCATCGCCAGATTGACTTGGCGAGTGATGGATTTTTGCACTCGATTTGAGGGGCATCCTTTCTGGATCATCCCCATGTTTCCCAGCGTTCTTGGGTATGGTTCACCACCATGGTTTTGGATTGGCGCAGCCGTAGGTGGTGGCCCGGGCGGTGGTGGAGGTGCTCCATGGGCCATAGCGCCCTGGGGCAGCTCCATAGCCCTGGTTTATCGCGTCGCGTCTCATCTAGGCTAGGCCTTCGTGGAGCTTGAGGAACTCGTGGCAATCCTTTAGAAGGTGTCTGGACTTTTTCTTGCCATCATGCTTGTCTATGTAGAAATGTACGTTGCATGGTCCAGACAGTTTGTCCTGGATAGATGTCCCAGGTGCCTCATCGCAAGTACGGCGCTGCCACACTTGCTGTAGGGAAACGGGTAGGCTACACTAGCGCAAAATCTAAATTTTCTACCCCGTCAACCAGGAATAGTATTGTCATAGATCACGGGATTACCACTAGACATGCAGTTGCGGAACTCGATGAAGCACGTCGGGGCAGTGTAGATGTTCTACGTCTCCTCCTCATCCTCGTCCCACGAGCAGCTCCCCTTTGCGCGGCCCGTCCAAGTGCTACAGCTACAGCACCTCCGAGGTATCCACACGTCCGGAGTGGAAGCCGTCACACGCCAGACTGCTAGGTCTGCACGTGCAACACAGGCGGAAGAGGAGTGGCGGCTGGGTGGAATGCTCAACCCTATTCAGCTCGCCTCACTCTCTCTTATATAGGCATCCCTGGTGGGCTTCTACATTAGCAGCCCATTAGCAGCCTAAGCCTGGTCTAATTCAGATCCAATCCTCATTAGGATTCCAGCCCCTAAAGTGTGTGACCCTATAGGTTCATACACGTATAGACATGACAAGAGTACACTTACTCTGTCAATAGTTGGTAGCGGCCTCTAGCAAGACGTGCCAACTCCTAAACGCATATAAAGATCATTCGGATGAACCATCACAAGGTTGAGTACATGTCTTTCCCTTTGCCTCACGATATTTGGTCTAGCTCCAAGATGACCTCTCTTTCTCGATACTGTGATTTGGAATCCCTTTACTAGGTTAACTCTTAACCATATGTACCACGGCCATGCATTTCTGGATCCGGTCACTCGAGGGGCCCAGAGATATCTCTCTCAAGTAGAGAGGGGCAAATCCCATCTTGATTGACCTATGCCTTGCAGCATGTATCAGGACAAACCCGAAAGCTAGCTTTATAACTACCCAGTTACGGAGTAGTGTTTGATCGCCCCAAAGTAGGTCGATCCACATCTCAAGTACATGCGACAATCTCAGGTCTAAGGACAAAACGTACACGATGTGTAGAGAGAGCTGCAAGTATTATTGCCAGTCTCATGTTGGGTCAGTCCAACCCCATGTTCATAACATGTGTCCACATCATTGGTTTGACATCTCCATGTCTATGACTTGCGAAACATAGTCATCAACCAATCGATGTGCTAGTCTAATATTCACATGTGTCCTCACATGAACTCCGACTAGGGACAATTATTAGATAACCATACAAGTAAAGAGTTTCACAAACAATTCACATAATTGCCAATCAAGACAAGTTGCCTGGTATATGGATATTCAAGGAACATTATAATAACTCATGGATACACATGAAATACAATCATCTCTATGATTGCCTCTAGGGCATATTTCCTTCACTTGCATGGTTTTTCTGCTGTCACGGTATCCACCACTGCGGTTGTTGTCATCAAGTTTGTTGGCATAGCCGGTCGTGACCATGTCGACCTCCTCGCGGTCCTCATAACCGCGCATTCAACGTTTTCCTCGGCGATCGCGTCTACGGCCAAGATCGTCGTCGTCATCGGAGTGGACACGGTTTTTTACCGAGTCCTCTCCATCGGCCCACCTATTCGCGATCTCCATCAGGTGGTCGATTATCTTGGGATTTGAGCGGCCCAGCTCCTCCCTAAGCTCTCTTCAGCGCATGCCGTTATTGAACACGTCGATTGCGTGATCCTCAGAGATGTCATCTGTAGAGTTTTTTATGATGGACCATCTCTAGATATACGAGTGTAGCGGCTCGCTGGTCTTCTGGTAGCAGCCTCATAATTCTTCGATTAATGCGGGCCTTTTGTAAGTGCCCTTGAAATTTCTTACGAAGCTATAGACTAGCTCTTCCTAGCTGTGAATTGATCCGCGCGGGAGGTTGTTGAGCCACGTGCGGGCGGCACCTTGCAGCTGTAGTTGGAGGCATTGCATTGTCGTGCTTGTGGTTCCGTCGTGCAGCCTGACGGAGGAGATGTGATCCTCTAGCCAGATCTTTGAGTCATGTAGGCCGTCGAATTCCGGGTTCTCCGATGGGAGTTTGAACCCCTTTGGCATTCGCTTCTGCCTGATGGCTCTACTAAAGCAGCTAGCACCGCAGAGCTCTATCCCGTCATCTTCTGAGTCAGTCGAACGGGCACGTCTCGTGCACATCTTGTCGACCTTGTGTTGTGTGATGTCATCATGTGCGTCGTAGTCGTAGTCGTGCCACCATGAGCGGCGCCATCGAGACAAGTCGTGGATGTCATCACTGGAGGAGGGTGAAGAGTAGCATTTGGCTAGAACCTTGTTTTTCTTTGGCTCCAACGTTGGATCCTTGATGAGGGTAGCTTCGACTAGCCCCAGGCCCGCGATCGTAGATCGGTGCATGGCGGCACGTGGGTCCCCAGCCGGTGGCTAGTTGTTGAGGAGGTACATGGTGGCTGCTGTCACCGCCGCCTGCGGCGTCTTTAGGAGCATATTGCCCCGCGTATCCACCGTCATGGATGAGAAGTCAAGGACTCGTGTGGCCTCTTCTCACTCCTTATCGGTGAGATGAGCCAGTCGAGAGCGTCTCTTGGCGGCCACATGATCGTTACCCTTGGAGGAGGATCCTCTCATGGAGGAGAGTTGAGCTCACCGAAGGCTCGACTCATCCGCCGCCCTTCTGCGCTCGTCGAGCTGGGTGATTACTTGTTGCTGGCGCTTGAATTCTTCCTTGAGCATCCAGTGGTAGCCCATCAGCATGTCTTGTGATGAGTTTGGTGGCAGGGGATTGCCCCGCAGGGCTTCTCTACAACGAGTCCACTCTGCGTCATTGAGCTTGATCAGCACATGCTCTTCGGTGCGTTCATTCGCAGTGAGACACGGATGGCCTTATGTCTCGTTGTTGGTGGGTGCGCCATTGGCGGGACCACCGTTCGCGACTAGAATACTGCCACCGGTAGCGGTGTTATCCCGAGTGCCGCCGTTCTCGCCTGTGTTGACGACGGCACACATGTAGTTCTTGGGAAAGATGTTGCTTCCGTAGCTTTCAGATCCGAAGCTGTAGGCTCCTTCCTCTGTGGCCAAATCACCCAGATCGGATTCGTGACTGCTATCGCTGATCGTATTCCCCACTGCTGTCGGGGCGTTGAGTTCGCTTAGGCTGCCGATCGGCGGTGGGAACCATGATGCTGGAGCAATTGCGGGAACCTTCGGCTGGTCAGGGAGGCAAAGTGTGCCCAGCTGACCAACTTGAAAGTGTAAGCTCCTAATCGCCTGGCCAATCCCATCGCCTACGGACTCGAAATCCGGGCGAGTGGCCAGCATGTGCACGGTGAAGTCGAAGGCATCGAAGAGGAGGCAAATCTCTGCTATTGCAGAGTTGTAGATTGCAATTGATGGGGCCGAGGAAGCTGCAACATCAGCACTCTCAGTTCCCATAGACGAATCCAATTGACGAGGGTTAAAATCATCAATGCCCATTGTTATGGACTTTGGTGAAGGAAGCATCAATTGGCTAGCAAACAAGCACACAGGGACACAAGGTTTACCCAGGTTCAGGCCTCATAGAGGACCTTACTCCTGCTTGTCTGCTCTAGGAATTATCAAGGGAGTCGAAAGTTACAGGGGGTGCATAGATGCAATCTGGCGATGTTGTGGAAACTAGGGTTGTGATTATCCTCCTCGCCTCCCCCTCCTAGCCTTTATATAGATAGGCTAGGTCTCGGGTAGTAGTTCGAGTCAGTTACAAGTTCGGGTTTGTCCCTTTTAAACTTTCTATCTTGAGCTTGCCTTGTGCTGCAAGCATTCGGAGTCTCCTTAGGTCACCCGAATCTTTGATTGGGCCTTGCTAACACCATGGGCTTCTGTTAGACTGGGCCGTATATGCCAAACTCGCGTACCTGTAAGGTATGCCCATGTCAGGCTCCGAGTTCAAGAACTACACCTTGAATGAGTTTCTGAGTGAAGAGGGGATAAGACATCTCGTACACCCCTCAACAAAATGGTTTAGCCAAGAGGAAGAACCGGACCGGACATTAATGGATATGGCACGATCTATGTTGGCTGAATTTAAGTCTCCATTCAATTTTTGGGCAGAAGCTATATCCATCGCTTGTCACTCATCAAACCGGATCTACCTCCGCAAGAACTTGGACAAGACTCCTTATGTAATACTTACCGGTAACAATCCCAATATCTCATACTTCTGGGTTGTAAGTGTTTATTTCTCATAAAAGGAGTCTATTTGTCTAAATTTGGATCTAAGGCTTTAGAAGGTATTTTTGTTGGTTATGGTGCTGAATCCCACACTTATAGAGTCTACAACAAGGCCTCCGGAATTGTTGTAGAATATTGTAGTGTGGAGTTCGAGGAGAATGATGGCTCCCATGTGGAGCAAGTTGGTGTTTCTGATACAGATGTAAAAATATCTCAAGATGCCACCAGAAAAATGGGTGTGGGATTTTTCCGCCCCGTTGAGGAACACGTTGTGGCGGATAGGGAAGAACAATGCTCTACTCAAGTGGATCCCTCATCCACACAAGGTCAACAAGCTCCATCTGTTGAATCCAATGATACACCTATCCAGCAACATGTTGGAGATCATCTATCTGTTGATCAAGCTGGAAGTCCTAGGCTAGATAATCCGGCCTCCCCAATGCCGGATCATAAGGCCCTACAACTCCTTCAATTTCTAGCAACAAGCAGGATTCAGAAGAAACTCTCATGCCGAATTATCCGGCCTCCTGATACATCGCAAATGTATCTATAATTTTTGATGTTCCATGCTTGGTTTTATCTACTTTCTTGTGTTTTGTCCACACTTTGGAGTACTTTTCATATGATTTCTTGTACTAACCTATTAACAAGAGCCACAGTGCCAGCTGCATGTTTTCTTCTGGTTTTGGTTCCAAGAAAGTCAGAAAATGAATATTCTCGGAATTGGACCGGACAAAAGCCAAAGTTGTTATTTTCCCGGAAGACTCACGGAGCCAGAAAGAGAGTCGGAGAGGGGCCACAGGGTGGCCACACCACCCCTAGGCGTGGGTCCCCCACACGCCTTGCCAGGCATGGTGGGCCCCTGGCCGGCCACCGACCTTGCCTCTTTCGCCTATATATCTCCTCCGAGGCAAAAACCCTAAATAATCAAGACTCCAGCCACGAAAAGTTCCATAGCACCACCGCCACCGAAGGGGAGATTCGAGGACAGAAAGTCTCTGTTCCGGCACCCTGCTGGGATGGGGAAGTGCCCCCGGAGCCATCTCCATCGATCTCCACCACCATGTCCATCACCGTTGTTGATTCCCGTGATGAGGAGGGAGTAGTTCTCTCTCGAGGCTAAGGGTTCTACCGGTAGCTATGTGTTCATCTCTCTCTCTCTCTATGCATGATCTTATTGAGATCATGAGCTTGTAATCAAGTAGATCTACCTTTCTACTCAAGTGCTTTAATAGATCTCTGCTCTCCCCATGTGTGTGAAAGTGATAGCGTGCACACCATGGTGGCACTTAGGCTAGAGATTACAAATACTTGTTATGAGTTATATTTGGAGTTGGATGTCTTTATGAAATTGTGGTGTTTGTTTGAACCATCTAGTGCTCAAGGTGATAGTGTGGGGTTATCTAGATGGGAAAGGCTTACTTTGAGGTGTGCTGTTATAGCCCTACCATGGATTAGAGTGTACAACCAAAGAGTAATTCAGCGTAGTATCATAAAGAAGAATATATTTATATTAGAGTGTTCACTAGTGAAAGTATGATCCCTAGGCCTTGTTTCTAAGCACTGAAACACCATTTTCTATTAGATCTATTACATGTTTGCTTGCTTCTATCTTTATTTCAGTTTGCCTTTAGTCTTTTACACACCATCAAGCTATTTTCTAGCACCGTTATCTTATATCCATACCACTTGTATTTCACTATCTCTTCACCGAACTAGTGCTCCTATACACCTGACAAGTGTATTGGGTGTGTTGGGGACACAAGAGACTTCTTGTATCTTGATTGTAGGGTTGCTTGAGAGGGGATACCTTTGACCACTTCCTCCCTGAGTTCGATAAACCTTGGGTGATCCACTTAAGGGAAAACTTGCTGCTGTTCTACAAACCTCTGCACTTGGAGGCCCAACAACTATCTACAAGAATAGAAGTGCGTAGACATCACCTCCCCCTTGGCCGGTTTATCCGGCCCTACGAGTCTAGAATTATAGCAACCAACTGAAGTTATTGTTGATCAAGACCAAGTTCAAGATTCCCATTCTACTTCTGATGTTGAACTAGTTGTTGACCAAGGTCATGTTGGTGGTTGATGTCTACGCACTTCTATTCTTGTAGACAGTTGTTGGGCCTCCAAGTGCAGAGGTTTGTAGAACAACGACAAGTTTTCCCTTAAGTAGATCACCCAAGATTTATCGAACTCAGGGAGGAAGTGGTCAAAGGTATCCCCTCTCAAGCAACCCTGCAATCAAGATACAAGAAGTCTCTTGTGTCCCCAACACACCCAATACAATTGTCAGGTGTATAGGTGCACTAGTTCGGCGAAGAGATAGTGAAATACAAGTGGTATGGATATAAGATAACGGTGCTAGAAAATAGCTTGATGGCGTGAAAGAGACTAAAGGCAAACTGAAATAAAGAAGGAAGCAAGCAAACATGTAACAGATCTAATAGCAAATGGTGTTTCAGTGCTTAGAAACAAGGCCTAGGGATCATACTTTCACTAGTGAACACTCTCATATAAATATCTCCTCTTCATGATACTACTCTTAACTACTCTCCGGTTGAACACTCTAATCGATGGTAGGGCTATAACAACACACCTCAAAGTTCATCTTTCCCATCTAGAAAACCCACACTGTCACTTTCAGTACTAGATGAGTCCAACAAACACCACAATTTCATAAAGACATCCAACTCCAAATATAACTCATAACAAGTATTTGTAATCTCTAGCCTAAGTGCCACCATGGTGTGCACACTGTTAACTTCACACAGATGGGGAGAGCAGAGATCTATTAAAGCACTTGACTAGCAAGGTAGATCTATAGATTACAAGCTCATGATCTCGATAAGATCGTGCATAGAGAGAGAGATGAGCACATAGCTACCGGTAGAACCCTTAGCCTCGAGAGAGAACTACTCCCCCCTCATCATGGGAATCAGCAATGGTGTTGGAGATGGCGGCGGAGATCGATGGAGATGGCTCCGTGGGCACTTCCCCGTCCTAGAAGGGTGCCGGAACAGAGACTTTCTGTCCCCCGAATCTCCCCTTTGATGGCAGCGGCACTGTGGAACTTTTCGTGGATTTCTGATTGACTCCCTACGGTTTTGGTATCGGGAGGCTCTTATAGGCGAAGGAGGCAAGGTCGGTGGCGAAGGCCCACCATGCCTCGGGCTGGCTGGTCGCTGGGGTGTGGACACCTTGTTAATAGGTTAGTCCAAGAAATCATATGAAAAGTACTCCAAAGTGTGGACAAAACATAATAAAGTAGATAAAACCAAGCATGGAACATCAAAAATTATAGATACATTTGCAATGTATCAACATCCCCAAGCTTAACTCCTGCTCGTCCTCGAGTAGGTAAGTGATAAAAAGAAAGAATAATTTTTGAGGTGACATGCACCATCATAAACTTGATCAAAGTAATTGTAAAACATTCGAAGCTGGGATCATAGTACTTCAATCATAACATGAAAGACAAAGTTCTAGCAATAAGACAAAGAAACTATGTTGCAACATGAAAAGGCACAGACAAAAGATTCATGAATAATAGTGCTTCGCAAGACGTTTGTTTGTTTCACATAAAGAAAACATAGCATAATAGCATTCAGCTTGTCCCTCATAGAGTAGCAAATATAAATGCATAGGACACCTTCAAAGTTCATAAGAGTGACTGGATACAAATAGTTTAAAACAAGCAATATCAAGTTATGCATCAATCAACTAGTCTTGGGACAATGCACATAGAACTAAGAATGGCCACTATGCTCTCAAAGTAGGTGCATAAAGGTAGAAGGTGGTGACTCAATATAATGGTGGAAGAAAGGCCTTCATAGAAGGAAGTAGGGATTCAAGTCTCATAAAGAGCTTCCAAAAATTATGGTACTTAATAGCTTTCAGCTCTCATTGCCCATATCATAAGCATCTTGAAGTGATTAAGGTTAAATTGAACAAACTATGGTGTACATGCTTGACGAAGTATAAGTTAGAAATCTCATGTCCCTTGTATACGAGGGCCGCTCCTCATGCTACTCAAGTTTAGTCACCGGTAAGTTCTTGTCATCGTAAGTACATGTGTATCATAGAGAACCGCCAACGGGGTACCCCTTGCCCGATGATACGGAAGAATCCCCATATCAAAATGATAAGGCAAGCAGACAACGAGCATCTCATCAATCTTCTTATTTACCATGGGAATATGGTGCTTTTTTCTCTCTTTCCTCTTTTCATAATATCTCTTTTTTTCTCAACATAGGACTCTTTTTTTATAAGAAGAATGCTTCATAGACAGCTCATTATGGTTACGCTGCAGGTTTCCACCATGTCAGCATGGATTAGACCAGCAGCCCAGGCGTTTCTCTAACACATATACATAACTCCATGGACTTACAAGCTCCCCTTTCATTTCACACCGACGACATCCATAGACAAAAGAGCATGATATCAACTAGGTACAAATTACAAGTGCAATGTTGAAAGCGTTCCCCATGAAAGCATGGTTCTGCTAATTCCCAACAAATAAGTGCAAGCATATACAACATAGACGACATAATGGTTCAAGTTTATTAAGGGCAAGAAAAATTAAAGTGTGCCATCAAGTTAGTGAGAGCTTTAATCACTAGTTTTATCATAACAAGTTTAATTCGGAAGGTAAACAAAAGCATGAATATACTTGGAATAGCATATGCTAATACGTAGGTATGGTGGACTCTTTGTAATAACTTGGTTTACGGAGTTGGATGCATGAGTGAAACTCATACTTGGTTACGGAGGCTAGCAAAAGACTGGGAGCGACAAACTAAGAGAGCAATAATGGCCATAATCATGCAGAGCGACAAAACATCATTGATCAAAGCATAAAGTAATACTACAAGTTGAAAACTAAAGGATCATAAAGGCTATGGTGACTTGAGGTAGTCATAACATGGTGTGAGCATGCGCCAAGTCAACCCAAATAAAGCATTAAAGGAGAATACCACTATACTATGCTTTAATATGCTAAAACAACGCATGATTCATCCAAGGCACATTAAGCAATCTCAATTGTTTATACAAAGTCATGCTACATCAAAGAATACTAAGCATAAAGCCAAAACAATATCAAGCATGGCATGACAAAGCATAGGCCATAATCAAAAACAAGCTCTTTTTAACACTTAAGCATGAACTTTCCTACTCTTTTCCAAACCAAACCAAACTATTTGAAAACCAATGTATGAAAGAGGGGGTCCAACCAATTTATTCAGAAAACTAAGAAAACAAAGCAAATGAAAAAGAAAAATAAGACGCTCCAAGAACAACACAACTGTGTATGAAACAATAAAAATGAAGTGTTTGGAAGAAACCTGAGATTTTTATTGATGAAGAAGGGGATGCCTTGGGCATCCCCAAGCTTTGACGCTTGTACTTCTTGGATATTTCTTGGGGCGACACGTGTGGCATCCCCAAGCTTAAGCTTTAGTCCATCCTTCATCTCATTACTCATTCCTTCCATACACCTAAAATTTTTCCTTCATACAAAACTTCACACAATCTTTATTAGCAACATTAGTGCACTCAAGATAATAGGTCTTTAGGTTTAGTTCCAACACCAATAAAACTTACATTAAAAAACAAGCTACTGTAGCACTTCCCCAAAAAATCTCAATTCCCCAAAAGAACTCAAAAAGGAACCAACAAGAAGCAAATGTAGAAAATAGCAGAAATCTGTCAAAACAGACCAGCAGGTAAACACGAATTTTTTCGAAGACCTTCTGTTGCTCAAATCGAAAAGTGTTAAACTAATGAAAGTTAGATAACAACCTGGGACAGAAGAACAAACATTCACGCCTCAAAAGGACGTACAGAGATTTTACACGAATTTTTATGGTGAAGCACAGAAATCTGTTTTGGGACAGCAACTTTCCCAATCATTACTTCTCTCTCATTACAGCTTAGTCTTGGCACAAAAAGCAAATAAAAAGGACAAGGAGAGGTTATTACTGAAGTAATAACTTCCAAGACTCATCTAAAACTTTTGGGTTATCTCCCAATAAGTACTTTTCTTTAACGCCTTTAAGTTAGGCATAAGCAAAAACTAAAATGGATAAAATAGAAGTAAGCGGAGACAATCATGGTGAAAACATTGTTTTGTTCAATGAAATCCTTTTGTTAACAAGGTTGATCAGGTCTTGTTACAAAAACAATTCCATATGAGGCAAAACTTTGTATTCCACGAATGATTATGTTACCTCAACCTTGATAGCAATGGTCTCAATCATAATAGTTTCAAATTTTTCTCTTGGTATGGGACGATATATTTCTCCAACTTGAATGCCCCCATCATGTTCAATTGAATTCAAAACCATAAGTCCTATCAATCTTCTTGGGGAAATAGCCAGTATGTTCCTTGTCATTAACATTGAAGGTCACCTTCCCTTGATTACAATTAATAACAGCTCCTGCAGTATTTAAGAAAAGGTCTCCCAAGAATAATATACATATTATCATCTTCAGGCATAATAGTTTGAGAGGATGCTCACATAAGAAATATGAGTTGAAGTAAAAGAGAGCATCAAGAAGAAAATTCAAAACACATTTAAGTCTAACCCACTTCCTATGCATAGGAATCGTGTATGCAAATAAATTCACAAAGAACAAAGTGACAGGCATAGGAAGATAAAACAAGAGTGACTTCAAAACTTTTAGCACATAGAGAGGTGTTTCAATACCATGAAAACTTCTACAACCATATTTTCCTCTCTCATAATAATTTTCAGTAGCCTCATGAATAAACTCAACAATATAACTATCACATAAAGCATGCTTTTCATGATCTACAAGCACTAGAGCTTTATTATAAACATTTTCAAAAGAATCCTCAGGAACATAACATTCATCCTCCTTTAGTAAGCATGGAGGACAATCAAATAATGTAAGGGATAAAGAGTTACTCTCATTAGAAGGTAGGCATGGGTAGCTAATCCATTCTTCCTCCTTTTGTTCATCACTCTCCTCCTCTTTTTCATCTAATGAGATTTCAGGTTCATCAATTTCTTCTTCCATAGGATCCTGCAAGGCATTAGTCTCTTCCATTTGTGGAAAGCATCTATTAATATATTCAAGAATATAGCCATTTTCATCCTTGTAACTATCAAAACAAAATTTAAGTATACCATAAACCTCATATTTGTAAGGTGAATCATCAATATTTTCAAGCAAACTAGCAAGTTCAAAAGCACCCTTCCAAGCAATAAATTCTTCAATTTGTTCCGCATCATAAAAGTCATAAATTCCTTTAGCATAAGAAGATATGGTATCATTATCATTATAATCACATTGAAAAGGGAGGTGTTTATACCTCTTTCTGCAACAAGATTTATCACAGCAATAAGTAACATTATAAGTAGAGCACACGTTTCTATCAATGGTATACAATTTATCAATTAGTTCCCATAAGTGTTTCCCTTTTTGTGACAAGCGGTGTTCCTTATAATAATATTTTTGATCTTTCGTGAACCCACCTTGCCAATAAGATTCAGTTTCAAAGAAACCAACCATTGACAACAAGCATGATAAAGCAAGACAATAACAGACCAACGAAAATAACAACTAGAGTAGGAACTACTTTTTTGTATTTTTGATAAAGAAACAAGCAAACAAGGCGAAAATAAACTTAGCTTGAACAATAGTGATTCCAAGTGGACTTGATAAATAAAGTTATGCTCCCCGGGAACGGCGCCAGAAAATAGGCATTTGCCGTGGGAGGTTCTTCTTCTTTAATCCTCCGGTGTGAATACCTTTTACCTTACCTCCCTGGCAACGGCGCCAGAAAATAGCTTGATGTCTACGCACTTCTATTCTTGTAGACAGTTGTTGGGCCACCAAGTGCAGAGGTTTGTAGAACAGCAGCAAATTTTCCCTTAAGTTGATCACCCAAGGTTTATCAAACTCAGGGAGGAAGTGGTCAAAGGTATCCCCTCTCAAGCAACTCTGCAATCAAGATACAAGAAGTCTCTTGTGTCCCCAACACACCCAATACACTTGTCAGGTGTATAGGTGCACTAGTTCGGTGAAGAGATAGTGAAATACAAGTGGTATGTATATAAGATAACGGTGCTATAAAATAGCTTGATGGTGTGGAAGAGACTAAAGGCAAACTAAAATAAAGAAGGAAGCAAGCAAACATGTAATAGATCTAATAGCAAATGATGTTTCAGTGCTTAGAAACAAGGCCTAGGGATCATACTTTCACTAGTGAACACTCTCATATAAATATCTTCTCTTCATGATACTACTCTTAACTACTCTCTGGTTGAACACTCTAATCGATGGTAGGGCTATAACAGCACACCTCAAAGTTCATCTTTCCCATCTAGAAAACCCCACACTATCACCTTGAGTACTAGATGAGTCCAACAAACACCACAATTTCATAAAGACATCCAACTCCAAATATAACTCATAACAAGTATTTGTAATCTCTAGCCTAAGTGCCACCATGGTGTGCACACTGTCAACTTCACACGCATGGGGAGAGCAGAGATCTATTAAAGAACTTGAGTAGCAAGGTAGATCTATAGATTACAAGCTCATGATCTCGATAAGATCATGCATAGAGAGAGATGAACACATAACTACCGGTAGAACCCTTAGCCTCGAGAGAGAACTACTCCCCCCTCATCATGGGAATCAGCAATGGTGTTGGAGATGGCGGTGGAGATCGATGGAGATGGCTCCGAGGGCACTTCCTCGTCCCGGTAGGGTGCCGGAACAGAGACTTTCTGTCCCCCAAATATCCCCTTCGGTGGCAGCAGCACTGTGGAACTTTTCGTGGATTTCTGATTGACTCCCTAGGGTTTTGGTATCACGAGGCTCTTATAGGCGAAGAAGGCAAGGTCGGTGGCCGGCCAGGGGGCCCACACCATGCCCTGGCGCGGCCTGGGCTGGCCCTCGCCAAGGGGGGGTGTGGCCACCCTGTGTACCCTCTCCTACTCTCCTTCTGGCTCCGTGAGTCTTCCGAGAAAATAGTAACTTTGGCTTTTGTCCCGTCCAATTCCGAGAATATTCATTTTCTGACTTCCTAGAACCAAAAACAGCAGAAAACAGGCAATTGGCACTGTGGCTCTTGTTAATAGGTTAGTCCAAGAAATCATATGAAAAGTACTCCAAAGTGTGGACAAAACATAAGAAAGTAGATAAAACCAAGCATGGAACATCAAAAATTATAGATACATTTGCAATGTATCAGTGGTCAAGATGAGGACCAAAATGCTGAAGAGATCCCTCAGAGGAACAATGAAGAGATCGAACTCAAAGGTCACACACTTGACAAGGTTGTTGGTGATCTAGGAAGAAGGGTGTACACAATAAGAGAGTTGGATATCTTTAGTGATCATCAAACTCATATCTCTATGGTGGAACCTAAAAAGGTGTTCAAAGCGCTTGAAGATCCGGATGGGGTATTGGCCACGCATGAAGAACTTATCAACTTCAAGTGCAATAAGGTTTGGAAGTTAGTAGAGAAGCCCAAAGAGTGTCGCAATGTTATTGGCACAAAGTGGATATTCAAGAACAAGTAAGTTGAGAATGTAATTGTTGTAAGAAACAAGGCAAGATTGGTGACTCAAAGTTTATCTCAAGTGGAAGGCATTGACTTCGGCAAAACTTATTCTCTAGTGGATCGCCTTGAGTCTATCTGTATCGTTCTTGCATATGATGCGCATCATAATTTTGAATTACAACAAATGTATGGAAAAAGTGTCTTTCTTAATGGTCCATTGCATGAATTTGTTTATGTTAAGCAACCCCCGGGCTTCGAGGACCCCAACTTTCCTAACCATATCTACAAACTTGATAAGGAACTCTATGGCCTTAAACAAGTCCCATGTGCGTGGTATGAGCACCTTAAAGAGTTGTTGTTAGACCGTGGTTTTGAAGTTGGCAAGATTGACCCCACTCTTTTTACTAAAAAGGTTAGGGGGCGCTTTTCGTTTTCCAATTATATGTTGATGACATTATCTTTGGCTCTACTAACAAAGCTTTTAACAATGAATTTACAAAGCTAATGAATGACAGGTTTGAGATGTTTATGATGGGAGAAATGAGGTTCTTTCTAGGTTTCGATATTAAGCAATTGAGAGAAGGAACCTTCATCAATCAATCCAAGTACATCCAAGACATGCTCAAGAGGTTCAAGATGAAGGATCTCAATGACGCTGCTACAAACTAAATGCCATCTTGAATGAAATCCCAATGGTAAAGACGTGGATCAAAAGGTATACCGGTCCATAGTTGGTTCTTTGCTTTACCTTTGTGCATCTAGACCCGATATTGTGACGAGTGTAGGAGTGTGTGCAAGGTATCAAGCGGCTCCTAAAGAAATTCACTTGGTGACAGTCAAGAGAATCTTCCGATACTTAGTTCATACCCCAAACTATGGATTATGGTATCCCAAAGGCTCAAATTTCTCTCTATGTGGGTACATGGATTCAAATTAGGTTTGTGATAAGGATGATATAAAATCAACTTCCGGTGCATGTCAATTTCTAGGCAGATCCTTGGTATGTTAGTCTTCTAAAAAGCAGAATTGTATATCTCTATCCACCACCCAAGCTGAATATGTGGTTGCTGCAAGTGCATGCACTCAATTGTTATGGACGAGGCAAACTTTAAAGGAATACGGTGTCACTTGTGACAAAGTGCCTATTTTATGTGATAATGAAAGTGCCATCAAGATGGGCTACAACCCGGTGCAACATACAAGAACGAAGCATATTGTGTTTCATAATCATTTCATTAGAGGTCACGTTGCCCATGGAGATATTGAGCTATCATATGTGAGCACGAAGGATCAACTTGCGGATATATTCACGAAGCCTCTTGATGAAGCAAGATTTTGCTATTTGAGGAATGAGCTAAATATCATAGATTCAAGGAGCTTGACTTAATCCTATTGCATACACACCTATATCTTAGCCCCTATTGTGTTTCAATGCAAGCAAGGATATATGGGAGTGTGGTCCTAATTGATTGGGCTAACTCTCCCCCATAATTCTGAAACTAAGAAAAATCATTTCTCTTAATATCATATTGTGATATGTGAGCTTAATCGATGAGTATTGGTCATGAACCCAAGATATATCTTCATGGTGTCATACCATACACTCCTACATGTTGGTTGTCACCCTGTTCTTTGTGAACACTCAACCTTGGCTTTTTTAACTATTTGTCTCTTGCAATCTTGGGTGTGGAGTACCATCTTAGTTTGGATGTCTAAACCCAAGCCTATCCCACCTTAAGCCATCTATTCTTGTTGCACACAAGTCCTTGTTTTGATACCTGAGGTTTGAGGGATGTGTTAGCCTGAATTCTGTGTAAATAGAAAAATTTCAGTGAAGGCTGGATTATCCGCCCCAAGTTGGGGCCAGATTATCCAGCCTGGACGGTTTGTCCCATATAGGGCAGGGCATAGGAGGAGAGGGCTCAAACAGAGCAAATCTCTCCACCCTGGACATCTCTCATTCCCCAAACGCCACCGACCACATCCCGCCTCCCCGGAGCTGCTCCAGCCACTAGATGTTGGGTCCGCAGCATAGAAAACAAAAAAATTCCTACGGTGTGAACTACACGCCAAGATCTATCTACTAGGTACAAAGCAAATGGGTGGACATACATCCATAGAGAACTTACTCTCGAAGACAACGAGCTTTGTTAACGAGTAGGAACTCGTGGTTGATGTAGTCGTACACTTGCCGATCTCAAGATCGTGAGGAAGTCCGAGCGCCGCAACTCAGCAGCGCATCCGCACTCGCACACACGTTCAAGCCACCGGACAACCTCCACCTCCTCGCTCCAGCGATCCAGTGAGCAACAACTCCTTCCGTATTTAAATGCCACTGGAACATGTATCTCGCTAATCCGAGACCGTGGGAAATAATTCTAGAGGGAGAGATCCTTCACAAGGAGGTGTGTGGATGAAGGAGGAATGGGTGGCCTTTTATAGGAGGAGGGTTCCCCTCTCTCCATGGTCAGCGCATGGGGGTGACCTCACCTCCCCATTCATGTGGTGGTAACTCCTCCACATTAAAATGCCTCTTCACATTCCCTTTTAAAGTCTCCACTTTAAATGCATTAAGTTTCTCCAAATTTAATGCTCTCTCATTTAATAAAAACTCTTTTATTAAATTTATTCAGAATTTTGTTAATTACTTTAATTAACAAACATTCACATATAGCCCCTTGCAATATTTTAATATCACATGCAGAACCACCTTCTGCAATTTCACCCGAAACAATTTCTGGTTTCTATTGAAACAATTCTTGCGCTTTGCAATTCTTTCATCTGAAACATATGTGATCCAAAATGGTGTCCGGTAACTCTTAAGTGTGCCACCCTACGGTTCACGAATAATGCAGACATGATCGAGACCCTTCTCCGATCAATAATCAGCAGCGGGACCTGGAGATCCGTACTGACTCCTACACATTCAACGATGACTCCTGTGATCATGAGAACCTTTAACGCTTGTAACTAAATCCCTTTGTCTCTCGATATATTACATGTCCGAGATTTGATCATCGGTATCTCCATACCTAGTTTGATCTCGTTACCGACATGCACTCTTTTCTCGTTCCCGTGATATAACATTCTAGTGATCACATCACTTGCTTGCAAGCTATCCTAATGTGATATCACCGAGAGGGCCCAGAGTATATCTATCCGTCATCTGGATTGACAAACTCCACTCTTGATCCATGAGCCTCAACATAACACCTTCGTAGCACTGAACCCATCTTTATAGTCACCCTGTTACGGTGTGACGTTTGATGTTATCAAGATACTCTTCCGGTGTTAGCAATTAACATGATCTCATGGTCTAAGGATAAAGATTACTTCGTATGATGTTATAGCAATATAAACACAATGAATTGATCGTAATGCTATACTTCGGATGAATGTTCATCACATCATTCCACCAATGGTGTGACCTTGTTACTAACAACATCCAATGTCCATGATCAGGAAACCTTGATCATCTTGTTAATCAACAAGCTAGTCTATAAGAGAGGCATGACTAGGAACCCTTTTTGTTTATTAAACACACATGTATTGATGTTTCCTATCAATACAATTATAGCATGTAAAATAAACATCTATCATATATAAGGAATACATAATAACAACTTTATTATTGCCTCTCAGGGCATATTTCCTTCACTAGAATCTCCGGCCCCTTGCCGAATCTACTCCTCCTCCTCCCCGGGTACCTTCTCCTCCAAGTAGCTCCTCCGATGAGTGAGTGTAACTCCCACATTTTTTATTTTTCTGCGGAAGTTAGTTTTTTGTTGTAGCAACTTGGAGTAGAATTTGCTTTTTGATTCATATGCATGCCTATCATAGTAGCTTCAAAACCAAATTAGCCGATCTGATTGTTTTGGCCTAGATTTGAATCAGATGTTGAAAATTGTCGAGGGTCTGGCATGGCCGGGTTATCCGGCCTGAAGTTACATCAACTATAATGTCTGATTCCACTTGGTTCAAGTTTCGTTTTGGCTTGTGGTTTCTTATCTACTGTGTGTGGCATTTCCTCCTGGACTTGTGTGTACTCATATTTTTCTAGCTTCCTTATTCAATTCACATGTGTCTCTCATGGTGCTCCTAAGACCTATCAGCGGAGACCTCGTCCTCGCTATTTTTACCGCAACAAAGAAGGTGTCCTTGTGGACGAGGTTGAGTTGAGGAGGCAAGCAAAGGAGGCTGAACGAATGGCTGAACATGAGAAGGAGAAAAGGGACCAGCCTGCTTCGAAGAAAAAAGGCAAGCAACCAAGATCAATTATAAGGCTATGGACCTTGTTGAGTATGCCACACTCAGGCATAGGGATTGGTTCTTGGATGCACCTCGTGATGGGGATCTTGAAGACCCACACTTTTGGTGTGTGCATTAGATGCACATTTTCTAGGACGTCTATTCCACACTAAATTTTTCTCCCCATGATCCCACTAGATATTGCACACATGAAGATAAAGTCCCAGTTTGCTAAGGCCATTGATGTGACTGAGAGGATAGGGTTGCACCATCTTATGAGCATTCAATGTGACTATGACACCACGCTTGTCCAGCAATTATTTTCCACTCTTGTGATGTGTGGTGATGAGGCTCGCTCTATGAAGCGGATGTCAAGAACCACCTTCTATGAGTCCAACTTCTAAATTTTTGGCCAGGTGCTCTCCTACACTTTTCAAGGCCGAGACCGTTCTATTGGACATCATATTTGTGGCCCCAATTGTTCCAACAAGGATACTTTGCTCTTGACTTGCTATGGACCTTTAGGTGTGGTTGGAGAGGTTTCTAGACTTCTTCCTCTTTATTCTCAGTTGGTTCTCATATTTCGTGAATGCATTACACCCAGTGGAGGTAACAATGACACCATTTGTGGTCATCTAGTCAACTTACTTGGTTTTGCTTATGAGTGTGCTACTAGTGAAGACCCTGAAGCAAATTTCTCATTGGACGTTATGGACTTCATTTTCAATGAGATGCATGACACTATGGTAAACCGTCACTCTATTCCCTATGCACCGTACATTATGAAGCTCATCAAAGCAACACTCCCAAATGAAGATTCCAGTGGGCCCGATCTCGAATCTCATGATGCACCTGCAAGAATTCCGCAAAACTAGGTGGCGAACCTGGCACGGGTTAAACTAATTCTCCGCAAAATTTCCATCATTGGTCATAGATGCGTTTGTCACGCTCATCTTCGACGATAATGTTGTGCATGATCACACAAGTCATCATCACTTCCCACATTGTGTCTTTGCTAGCAGGGTGTCACACTATAGCCCAACGAGATTGGAGCACACCAAAGGATCGCTCCACATCTTTTCTAGCAGCCTCCTGCTCCTTGGTAAACCTCTTATGCTTTCTTCGGTGGGCCTGCGAATGGTCTTCACAATGGTAGACTAAGTAGGATAGATACCGTCTACCAAGTAATATGCCTTGTTATAGGTGTGTCCTCGCACCTGATAGTTCACATGGGGAGCGATGCCTTCTGCAAGCCTAGAAAACACATTGCACCTCTGAACAAGATAGATGTGATTGTTGGAACCATCCATGCCAAAGAAAGAGTGCCAAATTCAAAGATCATGGGATACAATAACCTCAAGTATGACTGTGCACCCCTTATAATGTCCTTTATGTTGCCTCTACCAGGCAAACAGACAGTTCTTCCACTCCTAGTGCATGCAATCTATGCTTCCAATCTATGGGCTCCCTGGATTTATCCATCCGAGAAATCCCTGTTATGTATATATCCATGTTCCCATGATTAGTGAGCCGTGGAACATAACTGACAAGTATCATTACAACATCCGGAACATAATGAATTACAAGACTTACAAGAATGCCATTATGGCTACAACACTTTAGCAGTGGAGCATCATCACGCGCAGAGCCCAATCGTGCCTCAACCTATAGGCGACTGACTGGGAAGACGGCCTAGCTCGCTGGACGTCACCTTAATCTTCAGATGTCGAACCTCTGAAAGTCTGGCCAAGTAAATAGCCAAGGACAAAGCCATGAGTACTTTTGAATGTACTCGCAAACCACCAGGATAAATGAAATAAGGAAATGCAAGTCTGGCTATGGCGAGATAGCTCTATCTGGGGTTGTTTTTGAAAAGCATAGACTACCTCTTGTAGTTATGGCATCTCCATATCTTTGTTCAAAAAGAGTTTTGAAACATGCCTCTGTTTTATAATTCAAGACATCTCCATATCTTTGTTGAAAAAGAGATTTGAAAACAGTTTTGGAGTAGAAACCCTTTTTAAACCTCTTTGACCACCTCTGGCCAAAACAAAGCTTTCAAACTCAAGTTTCCCTGGAACCTTCATCCTTCCATCCGTTCTTTTCAAACAAACACCGTTTGGGTACTCCTAGCCAACACCTTTACAACCGTCCTTGACCATGGACATGGCTATTCGAATATATTATACTCTGCAGAGCTTCGCACTTTCCCCACAAGAATCAATACATCCGCCGGGATAAAACCACGGCCCACTACCACTGTAGATGGGGGTCCGGATAATCAAACCTAACCTTTCGCTTGTCGACCCTAGCAAAGGCTGCTTTTCCTTTTGGGTTTGTTCTCCCTGACAACGAGTATGTGGCTCCCAGCCATAGTCCTGCCTTCCGTACACGCGCATACCCAAGCCGCAACTTGGTGCATACCTTAACTTGGTGACTCCACTTCCTTCCGTACAGTTTTGAAACATTTGTAGTAGGGTAAAAACTCAAGACAGTTCATTTTCTCAAAGCCGGGGTTTTCGACGAGGTAGGATGCTGACCATCATACTCTTAGTCTAAAGGGATAGAATGGTAGGTACATCAGGGTGGTGCCACGAGGGACACAAATACATAACTTGAAGGAGCCAAGTTATAAGCGCGGTATTTGTAAAACAAGACATGCAGGTAGATAATGCAATTTATAAAGAGGATACAAAGCAGGTAATAAAAGAGTAGGACAAGTATCATAATTCGGGAAATGGTGGCTTGCCTGTGATCAGCAATAAGTCCCTAGACTTCTTTAGATAACCAAGAATACCCAATAAATAATAATAAGAAGTCCCTTCCTTCTGGTCGTCAAACACTCACACTATCGCCGTCATCGGGTATACATGCAAGAAGACAAGTCCACAATCAATACAAGGCATACATGCATCAAATCATACAGCAAACAAACATACTGAATACTACTTAACTTGGTAGGTTTTGAAGAAGTTGGGTTCTAGTAGTGGAATTACTAAATTGCCATGGAGGTGTTTTTCCATTTGGAAGATAGTTGTCAACGCTAAATACCATGAACTTGGAGTGGGGTTCTGAGGTCTGTAGGATACCAATGTGCAACAGTGATATCCTCAGATAGGTTTTGACAACACAAAACCAACACAAGTGGTTTCACTTGATTATCAATTACCTAGATTTAATTATGATTTTTATAGTGGTAATAACTCTAGTTTGAGGGAATAATTCACCAGAGTTTATATGGAGATCAAACAATTATTTACTTGGGTAATTAGGTAGTGTTTGATGTACTGAACCACCTAGAGGTGGAATTTAAGTCAGAATAATTACTAGAATGCCCTCAGGAAATTCCCAAAGGCAGTTTTGTAAGGTTTTTCTCTTTTTCACCAGATTTATTCTAAAGAAGCTCTTGAGTTTATTCCAAGGGCATGTGGTAGGAATTTATAAATCCTTTCTGTAGAAATTGTATTCACTCTCTTTGGAGTTGTCAAACTCCTGGAGTGATTTATTTAGTTATAAAACCACTTACAGAAGTAATTAAATCACTAAAATTCAACCAGAGCTCAATAAAATCTGAGCTGCTGGGGTTTGAGAGATGCTGATATTAGGGTGTACTGGGAGGTGGAATTAGGTAAATACCACATTTGGTTTGACCTGGAGAATTTACCCAAGCCAGATAGTGGTTGTTTTTGGTATTTTAGCTATGGGCACACTACTATTCACCTTGGTATAGGACCTATGCTAGATGACAGGTATATCAAATACCTTCCAATAGAGCCTTGGTTCATCCCAAATGGAGATGTACAACTCCTTGAGGAAATTATTTAGGGAAAAGTACACCTGGTAGCAGAATAAATTCTAGCAAATAATGGAAATAAATTTTGACTAGGTGTTGCCTCTACATGTTTGAGAAAACATCAGGGTACTACCAGAAATTTAAATCTTGGCCTTTGGATTTTATTTACATTTTCAAAAGGATTTAATCCTACTGGTCATTTTCTGGATCTGGAATAAAAAGAAAAGGCAATAGGGCAGCTAGGCTGGATCTGTGGGGAAATGGGCCACAGGGAGTGGATTCAGCCCATGGCGGACAGCGCGGCACGCGGGAGCCCGGGGCTTGAACCTAGAAATCGGGGCCCGGCGTTAGTGACAGGGGGCGGTCCAGGGGGTATTGATCAGATCCGGTCGTCGGTTTAAGTCGCGATGGATGGCTCATGGTCATCGTCTACGGGAAACAGGGCAGCCGGCGGCGGAACCCTAGGGGACGGCGGAGCTCGGCCAGGAGGCTCGCCTAGGGCTCGAGGAAGGTCGGGGAGGCGGCAGGGCGACGCGGTCGACGACGGCGAGCAGATCGAGGGGCGGCACGGTGGGGTTGGCCTCCGGAAAGAAGCTCGCGCGATGGAGACCGAGGGGTACCTCGTCGGAGCTCAACGCCGACGACGAAGGAGATGGCCCTGGGTAAAAACAAGCATAGGGTTAGCTAGAGGAGGAAGAGGGGAGCTCGAGGGCCAACATGCAAAGGAAGGGGAGCAGGGGAGAAGGAGCCTTGCTCGATTTTTGAAGGAGGCCGAAGCTTCTCCCTCTTCTTCTCTTGGACAACATAGAGCGGAGGAGAGGGAGTGGAGCCTAGGGAGAGTGAGTGGAGGGGAGAGGGAGCAAATGATGGGCAGGGGCTCGCGGGGGGTGGCCTCTGGCCTTTATACCGAGGAGGAGAGCTAGATGGTGTCAATGTCCAATTTGTACATGGGGGAGAGGTGGTGCTGGCCAGGGATTGGCCTAGAGGGAGGTGGGGAGGGGTAAGAAAGAGATTTCGGTCGGGTGGGAGCAGAGAGGGGCAGTGGTTGGCTATGGCAACTATAATGTGCAAGATCTTTTGCAAGATATGCCTCTCCCTCTCACTAGTGCAAGGGTAAAAGGGGAAATGCTGGGGTGGAGCTACAATGCTCGCGTCCAGGGGAGTGTTGGGTGCTGTGGGGGAGTGCTTGACAAGCTTTGGTGGTGATTTGGTCCTAGTTTGGTTCAAGTTTGCTTGGTTTGCAAAATTTTGATCATAAGAGGGCTTGTGAAGGAAGTTCCAAATTTTGCATAGGACAGAGTGGGGAGGTGGTACTGGTGGTTAGATGAGGTTAAAATACCTCTCTAGGAATTATTTGGGATTTTTATAAGGGTTTTTAGTCCTCATAAATCCATTTATTCAAAAAGGGCAGAAGTGGTTTCTAGAAGATCATTTGATATTTTTACATTGCACCAGGTTGGTGTTTGGTGTGAGAGGGTCCCAATTGTGAAAGCACACTTAGGGGAATTTTACCAAGATTTATTGGGGCATAGAAGTATTTAAAACAATTATTATTCCAATTCAGCCATTTAAGAAAATGGGCAAAAGGAAATAATAAAGCTTCTCAAAAATATTTATTTTTGAGATGGGAAGGTAGGGTATGATAAATTGAACTCACATGAGCAAAAAGTTGGGGAAGTGTTTTGGCAAAAACCAAACTTTCCATTGGAGAAAGGGGTTTTGAGATTTTGTCTAATAAAGGAATTAAATAGATTTTGAGCCATAATAATTATGGGTAATATTTGAGAAGTCTTGGTGATCTAGGTAGAGGATGTAGACAAGGTGTAGCATGCATTTGCAACCTTGGTATTGGAGAGTCCAAGTTGATTTTGGTGGAATACCCTAGATTAGGGATCTAGGTTGGGTTAATTTCATACCATCAAAACATGGTTGTATCTGGGAGCTCAGAGCTCACCTTGATGCAAGGGATAGATGGATAGGTAGACCAAGTCATATAGATGATCATGGCATAAGGAGTTTGGATTAATTGCATTTGAGGTGATCTAGAAGTGATGGCAAACTTTGTTGAAAATAAGGCTGCCATACCAGATGAGTCATGAAGCCTTATAAACCATGTGGGTTTAAGAAGCATAGAGATCCACTTAAACTAAGTGAAGTAGGTTTTGATAGACCTATATTATTAGAACACAACCATGCCAATAGTTGGTCCATAGAAGGTTGGATGATGGTGTGAGCTTCTGTCAAAGTAGGCATGATGACTAGATTTGCAGGAAATGTTATTTTCTTGCCAGCAAAACCATCAAGAACAAGTGGGTTGGATGATGATCTAACCAAGGGAAAAAGTGGGCCTTGGTATTCCTTAGGATGGTTAACAAAATGGTTCAGGTGCATTTCCAAAAATGCACATGGATTGAGAAAGGGAGACATCCAAAAAGGTGATGTTAGAAATAGTTTTCCAGACAGCCAAATTTGGCAGTTTTGAGGATTTTGACTAGAGTATGAGAGGGATTGTTTTTGGAGGGGTTGCAAGGTACCAAAGCATCATCAAGTGGATGATGTTGAAGTGTAGATTGAGTATAAGGGATCCATGCTTGATATTGGTCTTCATGGACTTGGGAGCTTCTAGAATGGAAATCTTCAGAATAGATCTGGTTAAGGGTTTTAGATGATCACCTAGTAGCTAGGGATCATATCCAGATTTGTATTCTTGCTTAGGGGATGATGATTTGGAAACAACTTTATCCTAGTGATGAGCTCCTAGAGTATCTCATACTACTTCCTAAGAAAACAAGTCTAACAGCAGATCAAGGCAACTCATCAGACAGCAGATCAAGGCAACTCATCTTATAATCTAATCAACTACTACTAGGGTTACCATCAAGCTTAGCTTGAGGTAAGAAGGGGTAAATTTGAAAGGTTGGAGTTTGAAAAAGGTAATAGTCCTTGGTATCTCTACCAATAGTAGAAATCAAAAGCTTTCAGAAAGGTTTTGGGGATCCTAAAGGTAGGAGTAGTTGAAGGTTCTGTCTTGAAAACATAAGGAGGTTATATTAAATATTTCTCCATAGTTTTGTCAATAGAAGCTACTAAAATAGTTTTGGTTGCATAAGCATCTTGGCTTAGGTTTTGAAATGCCAAAACATTTGAGAATATGTAAAATGAGCCAGGATAGTTTTGGTAAGTAGCTTTTGTCAACTGATGGTAAGGTGAGGAGTATCATAAGTTATACACTCACATGCACAAGTGCAAACAAACACAAGCAAACACTGCACCCATGAACAAGAAATTTTTTTTTGTTCCCCCTGATTTTTGCATTCTGGTCAACAAATCAGGGTTGCTGAAATTGGGATGTTACAGACCTTTCCCCCTTAAAAGAATCTCGTCCCGAGATTCGGGAGAGTAAGGTTAGGGGATTTGTGTTGGAGTTAGTGCTAGGTGTTTCTAGAGTACTAACTTGTCGGCTTAGTATCTAAACCGGATCACTTCGTTAGTGAGGTTGAACTCCCATCGTCTTGAAAACACGAATGTCGAGCTGGCTTCAACCAAGATTGCGAGGAGTGACCTGCCTGCTGTAAGGATTTATGGCGTCTGTCCTAAGGAATTATTGTATTCTAATATATGCCCTTGGGTCCAACTGTTGGATTGCTTCTGGCAGAGGGTTATTCCATTTTGCGGGAAAGATGCAGTCTTTCCCCTTTAGACTAGGGCAGATCAGAAAGTTGGTGCAGTTTTTCCTTCTTGGAGTCGTAGAGGGATGTTTAGAATGCTGATGTTCATATTTCTTCGGGAGTCGAGATCATCAGAAGGCGTCCCATTCTGGAGGTCTTCTGAAGTATCCTCGGGTAGACAGTCTTCTGAGGGTTGAGTGGAAAGACGCAGTCTTTCCACCTTAGAGCTTCATTTAGGCGCCCTGGGGAGTGGTGCAGATCTTCTGTTTGAGATTGTTATCTTGGGGTTAGCGGGAGGCTGCATCTTCCTGGAGTGTTGAGTTAGTGTCGTCAAGTGATGCCCTATTCTATACACCTTGGCGAGGGGGGGTTTCCTAGCAAAGCCTTATGGAGCAAGATTAGGGCAAGTTAGCGGTTTATGACTCTCCTAGCTAGTGTTTAGTCAGGGTTGATGCGGTCAGCTTCGGTGAGAAGGTTTTCACTTGCGTCTCTTGCGTTGCTTTTGCTTGAGAGTGGAGTGGGCTTGCTAACTTCATGCCTTCTTGTCTTTGGAAAATTGGAGTATTCGGGCCTTCGAGAGAGTAAGCGCTCCGGGTTGGGGTCTGATGCAACATCTTGGGTAAAACACGCAAGAGGGAAAACATCCAAGCAAGCATAGCAATCCAAGGAAGTTATTACATAACCAACCAGTCTGCACCCGAGGGGTGCTAATATTACTTAAGCATTACAAGACGCGTTCAGGGACGATACATGACTCTACCCTATTGCTAAATGGGTGAGTACCGCAACACGGGTGATTACTCAGAGGGTGCATCTATGGTTTGTGTTGACTCCGAGGAAGGGGTTCCAGTTACTACAGATCCTCTGGGGTATGCGGGATGTTCAACTCGTCTTTAGTGAAGGTGAGAGTAGTGCCTTCCCAAGGTGCAGGGTTGGATGTTTACTCGGCCTGCATGGGTGACTGTACTATAGGGTGGTACTCATTGAGGAAGGGGAGTTCGTCGTCAGTCCCGGGATTCTCGTCTTCAGGGGTTGGGGGTACTTCAATTGTCAGCTTCTTCTCCAAGCGAGCATTGGTGGCTTTAAGACTTCTTTCGCACTTACCGAGTAGGTTGATATCCATCTTTAGAAGCAGATTCTCTTGCCTAGCCTTGTCAAGGTCTTCCTGGGAACGTTGGAGTAGGTATTCCATGTTCTCTAACTGATTCCCAATGCAGCAGGTGGGGAAGGATTCAGTAGGAAGTCCATCTTGGTCGCGCTTTCCAAACAGGTGGTATGGGATATCCTTTAACTCATCTTCATGGATCTTACAGAGGCGCACCATGATCTCTTGTATGGCTCGCACCACGCCATCCACCCAGTTGCTATTGAGGAAGGTGAAGATTGTGGGCACGGTGTCCTCATTGGGGGAGGGAATCACTGCCTTGATGACCCATTGCATCACATTGGTGTTACTGCGAGGAAGTTCAGTTCCTTTGATCGTTGGCGTGGGCCTATTGACTCTCTTCAACAGGTCGTGAAGCTTCTCTTCAAAATGCCAGAAACTCTTTCCAATGATGATGCGCTCCAAGCGAAAGGAGGCCATCTACAACAATTGTTGAGATGGGGTTGGGGTTAGTGACAAGTGTGTAGGATTTTAAGATTAGAAAGTCATAGTAATGCAAGTAGTTTTCAAACATGGAGGGGGAAAAGACTTAAGCAGTTCTGCAAATAGTCATATCTTCTTCCTTGACTTTTAGAAAATAGGTTTGTCGCTTCATGTCTAACGTCCATGCTAACTAAGGTCTCCTACAGTCAGGATGGCTCTGATACCAAGTCTGTGGGCTCCCCGGATTTATCCATCCGAGAAATCCCGGTTATGTATATATCCATGTTCCCATGATCAGTGAGTTGTGGAACATAATTGACAAGTATCATTACAACATCCAGAACATAACGAATTACAAGACTTACAAGAATGCCAGTATGGCTACAACACTTTAGCAGCGGAGCATCATCACACGCAGAGCCCAATCGTGCCTCAACCTACAGGCGACTGACTGGGAAGACCGCCTAGCTTGCTAGACGTCACCTTAATCTTCAGATCTCGAACCTTTGAAAGTTTGGCCAAGTAAATAGCCAAGGACAAAGTCGTGAGTACTTTTGAATGTACTCGCAAACCACCAGGATAAATGAAATAAGGAAATGCAAGTCTGGATGTGGCGAGATAGCTCTATCTGGGGTTGTTTTTGAAAAGCCTAGACTACCTCTTGTAGTTATGGCATCTCCATATCTTTGTTGAAAAAGAGTTTTGAAACATGCCTCTGTTTTATAATTCAAGACATCTCCATATCTTTGTTGAAAAAGAGATTTGAAAACAGTTTTGGAGTAGAAACCCTTTTTAAACTTCTTTGACCACCTCTGGCCAAAACAAAGCTTTCGAACTCAGGTTCCCCTGGAACCTTCATCCTTCCATCCGTTCTTTCCAAACAAACACCATTTGGGTACTCCTAACCAACACCTTTACAACCGTCCTTGACCGTGGACACAGCTATTCGAATAGATTATACTCTGCAGAGCTTGCACACTTTCCCCACAAGAATCAATACATCCGCCGGGATAAAACCACGGCACACTACCACTGTAGATGGGGGTCCGGATAATCAAAACTAACCTTTCTCTTGTCGACCCTAGCAAAGGCTGCTTTTCCTTTTGGGTTTGTTCTCCCCGGCAATGAGTATGTGGCTCTCAGCCATAGTCCTGCCTTCCGTACACACGCATACCCAAGCCGCAACTTGGTGCATACCTTAACTTGGTGACTCCACTTCCTTCCGTACCGCCTAAGTCATATCGTCCGCGGGAGACCCAATTATTGCACCGACACTCCTGCCAAGACAGGATCACTCTTGCCGAAGCAAGCTACATGATTCAGATCCGAGATCTGGTAGCGCCTGCCCGGAATTCAAGGGATCTCTCCCTGTAAACATTGTACAAGCTGCCTCGGCTAATGCAGACAAACTACGAGTTAAGCCCAGACTGGGTAATGTGGTTCTGCTTGATAAAAATTGTTCCGGTAAAGGCGTAGAACATCCCTTCACTTTCTCATTTCTCATCATCACCATTTCTTTCATTAAAACATCCGCTTGGAACGATGCCTGTTCCCAAGGGTTTTACAAAACAGTTTTGAAACATTTGTAGTAGGCTAAAAACTCAAGACAGTTCATTTTCTCAAAGCTGGGGTGATACATTGCAAATGTATCTATAATTTTTGATGTTCCATACTTGGTTTTATCCACTTTCTTGTGTTTTGTCCACACTTTGGAGTACTTTTCATATGATTTCTTGGACTAACCTATTAACAAGAGCCACAGTGCCAGCTGCCTATTTTCTGCTGTTTTTGGTTCCAGGAAAGTCAAAAAATGAATATTCTCGGAATTGGACGGGACAAAAGCCAAAGTGCCTATTTTTCAGAAGTCATCAAGTGCCGAAGAGCGGAGAGGGCGAGGCCGGCCACACCACTGGCTGCCTGGCGGGCTGGGCCTCGCCAGGTGGTGTGGTAGCCCCTTGCAACCCCTCGTTCTACCCTTCCGCCTATTTATTGCCCTCGACGAAAACCCTAAGTACACCATCAAAAATCCATGAAAGAGTCTATAGCCGTCATCTCCATCCCTAGATCGGGAGGGATCTCAAGCTCTTCGGCACACGGAGAGGGGAATTCACCCTGGAGGCCTTCTTCATCACCATGCAAGCCTCCGGTGTGATGCGTGAGTAGTTCATCCTTGGACTACGGATCCATGTAGTGGCTAGATGGTTGGTTCTCCTCCTTTGTGCTTTCATGTCTAGATCTTGTGAGCTCCGTTCATGATCAAGATCATCTATTTGTAATTCTACATGTTGTGTTTGCAGGGATCTGGTGGATATTGAGATGCTATTCAAATTGATTATTGATTCTATCATGTCTTTGTTATTTGTGATCTTGCATGCTTTCCGTTGTTAGTAGCTATCTTGGCCAAGTAGATGCTAGCAACTCCAAGAGTTAGTATTTATGCTCGATAGTGGGTTCATGCCTCCGTAATCTGGGAAGTGACAAATATCTAAGGTACTAGATGTGTTGTTGCTACTAGGGAGAAAACAACAATCCTTTGTTCATAGAACAATCGTATTGTTTACTTTACACGTAGTTCGTAAAGCAATAATCTGTTGCTTGCAACTTAATACTGGAGGGGGTTCGGATGATAACCTGAAGGTGGATTATTAGTCATAGATGCAGTTGGATGGCGGTCTATGTATAATGTTGTAATACCTAATCAAGTTCCAAAGGAGTCAAGATGATTAGTATATGCATGTATTGCTTTCTCGATGTTTGTCAATTGCCCCACTGTAATTTGTTCACCCAGCATGTTATCTATCTTAAGGAGAGCCACCCCTAGTGAACTATGGATCCCGGTCCTTGTCGTTTACATACAATCTACAAACTATTTACTTCTTTGTGTTTACTTTCTACAAACTTTTACTTCTTTCCATTCGATACGTTTAATCCTTTGTTTTCCGCAAAACACGGTGAGATTGACAACCTCATCGCAAGTTGGGGACAAAGTTATGTGGTTGTGTTGTGTAGGTCTCCACGTTGCTACTAGCACCGGTAGTGCGCCCTGCCAAAGCTCAGCTAGTAACACCTTTGGGGTGTTTCCTTGCTCCTACTGGTTCGATTAAACCTTGGTTTCATAACTGAGGGAAACTTGCTGTTGTGCTCATCATACCTTCCTCTTGGGGTTCCCAACGAGCTCTACATCAACCACGCACCAGCACTTTTCTGGGCGCCGTGCATTGAGCCATCAAGCATTTTTCTGGCGCCGTTGCCGGGGAGTCAAGGACATCTTCACAAGGGGAGTCCCTCATAACCAATCTCTTTACTTTGTTATTTTTGTTTTGCTTAGTTTCTTTTTTCTTTGTTTCCTTGTTTTGTTATTCAAAAACACAAAAAAAATTAGTTTTACTAGTTTGCTTTCTTATTTGAAAAGACAAAAAAATGACTACTCTTCAAAACACTAAGTTGTGTGACTTCACTAGCACCAACAACAATGATTTTATGAGCACACCTATTGCTCCACCTGTGCCTGAAGATACTTTCTTTGAGATAAAACCTACTTTGCTCAATCTTGTTATGAGAGAACAATTTTCTGGTATTGGTAATGAAGATGCTGCTTCTCATCTAAATAACTTTGTTGAACTTTGTGAGATGCAAAAGCATAGGGATGTAGATGGTTATATTATTAAACTGAAATTGTTTCCTTTCTCTTTGAGAGGAAAAGCTAAAGAATGGTTGAATTCCTTAACTAGGAATAGTATTGATTCTTGGACTAAATGCAAAGATGCTTTTATTGGAAAATACTATCCTCCTGCTAAGATTATATCCATGAGAAGTGAAATAATGAAGTTTAAACAACTTGATAATGATCATGTTGCTCAAGCTTGGGAAAGAATGAAATCTTTGGTAAAGAATTGTCCCAGTCATGGACTGACTGTTTGGATGATCATCCAAACTTTTGATGCAGGATTGAACTATTCTTCAAGGAATCTATTGGATTCTGCTGCTGGAGGTACCTTTATGACCATCACTTTGGGCGCTGCAACAAAACTTCTGGATAATATGATGGTTAATTATTCTGAATGGCATAATGAGAGAGCTCCACAAGGTAAGAAGGTAAATTCTGTTGAGGAAACCTCCTCCTTGAGTGATAAGATTGATATTATTATGTCTATGCTTGTTAATGGGAAAGCCCATATTGATCCAAATAATGTTCCTTTGGCTTCTTTGGTTGCTCAAGAAGAGCAAGTTGATGTGAACTTCATAAGAAATAACAACTTTGGCAATAATTCTTATAGGAGTAATTTTGGTAACAACAATTATAAGCCATATCCTTCCAACAATGGTAATGCTTATGGAAATTCTTACAACAATAATAGGAGTGCACCCTATGAACTTGAAGTTATGCTTAAAGAGTTTATTAGTAAACAAACTGCTTTCAATAAAACTATTGAGGAAAAACTCTCTAATGCTGAAAGAAATATAGCATCTTTGGCTGAAGCTCAATCTCTTTGAATAAAATAGCTGCTAAACCTGAAGCTAATGATAATCCCTTTGTATCTACTAATGCTATACAAGTAAGAATTGATGAAAATGTTAGACTATTAGCTGAATTACATGCTAAGTGGGAAAGAGAAGATGAAATTGCTAGAAAGATTAGTGTTTCTACTATCACCACCACTAGTGTTAAGGCTAGTAATAGTTCTACTACTTTAGATGATAAATTTGATTTTGATCTTGATGGTTGCAATATCTTTGAAGTTATTAAGTTCCTACAAAAGCTTGCTAAAAGTCCTAATGCTAGTGCTATGAACATGGCTTTTACAAAACACATTACTGATGCTCTCATAAAGATTAAAGAAGAAAAGATGAAACATAAAGCTTCTATTCCTATTAAACAAGAAGATGGTTGGGAACCCATCATTAATATGAAAGTGAATGACTTTGATTTCAAAGATTTATGTGATCTTGATAGTAGTGTTTCTATTATGCCTAGAAGGATTTATGATATGCTTGATTTGCCTCCTCTTGAAGATTGTTATTTGAATGTCCCACTTGATGATAATGCTAAAAAGAAACTCATGGGGAGTCTTAATGATGTTCTTATTATGGTTAACAATGCCTATGTCCCCGTTGATTTCTATGTTTTGGATGTTGAATACAATGCTTCTTGTCCTATTACTTTGGGAAGACCTTTTCTTATAACTGTTGGTGCCATCATTGATATGAAAGAAGGCACCATTAAATACCAACTCCCACTCAAGAAAGGTATAGAACACTTTACTAAAAAGAGAGAAAAGATTTCTTTTTCTTCTCCTATAAAAACAAAATTTGGTCTTAATGCTTCTTCATTTGAGAACACTTGATTCTTTCTTTGCTTCTTATGCCTAACTTAAAGGCATTAAAGAAAAATACTTATTGGGAGATAACCCAAAAGTTTTAGATGAGTCTTGGAAGTTATTACTTTGGTAATAACCTCTCCTTATCCTTTTATTTGCTTTTTGTGCCAAGAGTAACCTCTAATGAGAGAGAAGTAATGATTGGGAAAGTTGCTACCCCGAAACAGATTTTTGTGCTTCACCGTAAAAATTCGTGTAAAATCTCTGAACGTCTTTTTGAGGTGTGAATTTTTGTGCTTCTTATCCAGGTTGTTATCTAACTTTCGTTAGTTCAACACTTTTTGATTTGAGCAACAGAAGGTCTTCTAAAAAAATTGTCTTTACCTGCTGGTCTGTTTTGACAGATTTCTGCCATTTTCTGCATTTGCTTCTTGTTGGTTCCTTCTTGAGTTATTTTGGGGAATTGAGCTTTTTGAGGGAAGTGCTACAGTAGCTAGTGTTCTAATGGAAGTTTATTTGGTGTTAGAACTGAACCTTAAGACTTATTTATCTTGAGTGCACTAATGTTGCTAATAAAGATTGTGTGGAGTTTTGTATGAAGGAAAAATTTCAGGTGTATGGAAGGAATGAGTAATGAGATGAAGGATGGACTAAAGCTCAAGCTTGGGGATGCCACGCATGTCACCCCAATAAATATCCAAGAAGTTCAAGCGTCAAAGCGTGGGGATGCCCAAGGCATCCCCCTCTTTATCAATAAAAATCCCAGGTTTCTTCCAAATGCTTCATTTTTATTGTTTCATGCACAGTTGTGTTGTTCTTGGAGCGTCTTCTTTTTCATTTTCGTTTTGGTTTTTCGTTGCTTTGGTTTGCTTAGTTTTCTGAATAAATTGGTTGGACCCCCTCTTTCATACATTGGTTTGCAAATAGTTTGGTTTGGTTTGGAAAAGAGTAGGAAAGTTCATGCTTATGTGGTAAAAAGAGCTCGTTTTTGACTGTGGCCTATGCTTTGTCATGCCATGCTTGATATTGTTTTGGCTTTATGCTTAGTATTCTTTGCTGTAGCATGACTTGTTATAAACAATTGAGATTGCTTAATGTGCCTTGGATGAATCATGCGTTGTTTTAGCATATTAAAGCATAGTATAGTGGTATTCTCCTTTGATGCTTTATTTGGGTTGACTTGGCGCATGCTCACACCATGTTATGACTATCTCAAGTCACCATAGCCTTTATGATCCTTTAGTTTTCAACTTGTAGTATCACTTTATGCTTTGATCAATGATGTTTTGTCGCTCTGCATGATTATGGCCATTATTGTTCTCTTAGTTTGTCGCTCCCAGTCTTTTGCTAGCCTCCACAACCAAGTATGAGTTCCACTCATGCATCCAACTCCCTAAAACAAGTTATTCCAAAGAGTCGACCATACCTACCTATTAGCTTATGCTATTCCAAGTATATTCATGTTTTTGTTTACCTTCCAAATTAAACTTCTTATGAGAAAACTAGTGATTAAAGCTCTCACGAACTTGATGGCACACTTTACTTTTCTTGCCCTTAATAAACTTGAACCATTGTGTCTTCTATGTTGTATATGCTTTCACTTATTTGTTGGGGATTAGCAGAACCATGCTTTCATGGGGAACGCTTTCAACATTGCACTTGGTACTTGTACCTAGTTGATATCATGCTCTTTTGTATATGGATGTCGTCGGTGTGAAATGAAAGGGGAGCTTGTAAGTCCATGGAGTTATGTATATGTGTTAGAGGAACGCCTGGGCCGCTGGTCTAATCCATGCTGAAATGGTGGAAACCTGCAGCGTAACCATAATGAGCTGTCTATGAAGCATTCTTCTTATAAAAAAAAGAGTCCTATGTTGAGAAAAAAGAGATATTATGAAAAGAGGAAAGAGAGAAAAAATCACCATATTCCCATGGTAAATAAGAAGATTGCTGAGATGCTTGTTGTCTGCTTGCCTTGTCATTTTGATATGGGGATTCTTCCGTATCATCGGGCAAGGTACCCGTTGGCGGTTCTCTATGATACACATGTACTTACAATGACAAGAACTTACCGGTGACTAAACTTGAGTAGCATGAGGAGCGGCCCTCGTATACAAGGGACATGAGATTTCTGACTTATACTTCGTCAAGCATGTACATCATAGTTTGTTCACTTTAACCTTAATCACTTCAAGATGCTTATGATAGGGGCAATGAGAGCTGAAAGCTATTAAGTACCATAATTTTTGGAAGCTCTTTATGAGACTTGAATCCCTACTTCCTTCTATGAAGGCCTTTCTTCCACCATTATATTGAGTCACCACCTTCTACCTTTATGCACCTACTTTGAGAGCATAGTGGCCATTCTTAGTTCTATGTGCATTGTCCCAAGACTAGTTGATTGATGCATAACTTGATATTGCTTGTTTTAAACTATTTGTATCTAGTCACCCTTATGAACTTTGAAGGTGTCCTATGCATTTATATTTGCTACTCTATGAGGGACAAGCTGAATACTAGTATGCTATGTTTTCTCTATGTGAAACAAACAAACGTCTTGCAAAGCATAGTTATTCATGAATCTTTTGTTTGTGCATTTTAATGTTGCATCTTAGTTTCTTTGCTTATTGCTAGAACTTTGTCTTTCATGTTATGATTGAAGTACTATGATCCCAGCTTTGAATGTTTTACAAATACTTTGATCAAGTCTTTGATGGTGCATGTCACCTCAAAAATTATTCTTTCTTTTTATCACTTACCTACTCGAGGACGAGCAGGAGTTAAGCTTGGGGATGTTGATACATTGCAAATGTATCTATAATTTTTGATGTTCCATGCTTGGTTTTATCCACTTTCTTGTGTTTTGTCCACACTTTGGAGTACTTTTCATATGATTTCTTGGACTAACCTATTAACAAGAGCCACAGTGCCAGATGCCTGTTTTCTGTTGTTTTTGGTTCCAGGAAAGTCAGAAAATGAATATTCTCGGAATTGGACGGGACAAAACCCAAAGTGCCTATATTTCCGGAAGTCATCAAGTGCCAGAATACGAGACAGAGAGGGGCCAGAGGCCGGCCACACCACCTGGCCGCGCGGCCAGGCTAGGCCCGTGCCAAGGGGTGGTGTGGTGGCCCCTGGCACCCCCTCGGTCTCCCCTTCCGCCTATATATTTCCCTCGAGACGAAAGCCCTAAGTACCCGATCAAAAATCCATGAAAGAGTCTGTAGCCGCCGTCATCTCCATCCCTAGATCGGGAGGGATCTGAAGCACTTCCCGGCACCTTGCAAGCCTCCGGTGTGATGCGTGAGTAGTTCATCCTTGGATTATGGATCCATGTAGTAGCTAGATGGCTGGTTCTCCTCCTTTGTGCTTTCATGTCTAGATCTTGTGAGCTCCGTTCATGATCAAGATCATCTATTTGTAATTCTACATGTTGTGTTTGCAGGGATCCGGTGGATATTGAGATGCTATTTCATATTGATTTTTGATTCTATCATGTCTTTGTTATTTGTGATCTTGCATGCTTTCTGTTGTTAGTAGCTATCTTGGCCAAGTAGATGCTAGCAACTCCAAGAGTTAGTATTTATGCTCGATAGTGGGTTCATGCCTCTGGTAATCTAGGGAAGTGACAGAAATCTCTAAGGTACTAGATGTGTTGTTGCTACTAGGGAGAAAACAACAATCCTTTGTTCATAGAACAATCGTATTGTTTACTTTACACACAGTTCGTAAAGCAATAATCTGTTGCTTGCAACTTAATACTGGAGGGGGTTCGGATGATAACCTGAAGGTGGATTATTAGTCATAGATGCAGTTGGATGGCGGTCTATGTATAATGTTGTAATGCCCAATCAAGTTCCAAAGGACTCAAGATGATTAGTACACGCATGTATTTCTTTCTCGATGTTTGTCAATTGCCCCGCTGTAATTTGTTCACCCAGGATGTTATCTATCTTAAGGAGAGCCACCTCTAGTGAACTATGGATCCTGGTCCTTGTCTTTTACATACAATCTACAAACTATTTACTTCTTTGTGTTTACTTTCTACAAACTTTTACTTCTTTCCATTCAATACGTTTAATCCTTTTTTTTCCACAAAACACGGTGAGATTGACAACCTCATCACAAGTTGGGGACAAAGTTCTGTGGTTGTGTTGTGCAGGTCTCCATGTTGCTACTAGCACCGGTAGTGCGCCCTGCCAAAGCTCAGCTAGTAACACCTTTGGGGTGTTTCCTTGCTCCTACTGGTTCGATTAAACCTTGGTTTCATAACTGAGGGAAACTTGCTGCTGTGTTCATCATACCTTCCTCTTGGGGTTCCCAACGAGCTCTACATCAACCACGCACCAGCACTTTTCTGGGCGCCGTGCATTGAGCCATCACGGGGTTTTCAATGAGGTAGGATGCTGACCATCATACTCTCAGTCTAAAGGGATAGAATGGTAGGTACATCAGGGTGGTTCCATGAGGGACACAAATACATAACTTGGAGGAGCCAAGTTATAAGCGCAGTATTTGTAAAACAAGACATGCAGGTAGATAATGCAATTTATAAAGAGAATACAAATCAGGTAATAAAAGAGTAGGACAAGTATCAGAATTCGGGAAATGGTGGCTTGCCTGTGATCAGCAATAAGTCCCTGGACTTCTTTAGATAACCAAGAATACCCAATAAATAATAATAAGAAGTCCCTTCCTTCTGGTCGTCAAACACTCACACTATCGCCGTCATCGGGTATACATGCAAGCAGACAAGTCCACAATAAATACAAGGCAGACATGCATCAAACCATAAAGCAAACAAACATACTTAATACTACTTAACTTGGTAGATTTTGGATAAGTTGGGTTCTAGTAGTGGAATTACTAAATTGCCATGGAGCTGTTTTTCCATTTGGAAGATAGTTGTCAAGGCTAAATACCATGAACTTGGAGTGGGTTCTGAGGTCTGTAGGATACCAATGTGCAACAGTGATATCCTCAGATGGGTTTTGACAAAACAAAACCAACACAAGTGGTTTCACTTGATTATCAATTACCTAGATTTAATTATGATTTTTATAGTGGTAATAACTCTAGTTTGAGGGAATAATTCACCAGAGTTTATCTGGAGCTCCAAAACTTATTTTCTTGGGTGATTAAGTAGTGTTTGATGTACTGAACCACCTAGAGGTGGAATCAAGTCAGAATAATTACTAGAATGCCCTCAGGAAATTCCCAAAGGAAGTTCTATAAGGTTTTTCTCTTATTCACCAGATTTATTCTAAAGAATCTCTTGAGTTGATTCCAAGGGCATGTGGTAGGAATTTAGAAAACCTTTCTGTAGAAATTGGATTCACTCTTTTTGGAGTTGTCAAACTTCTGGAGTGATTTATTTAGTGATAAAACCACTAACAGAAGTAATTAAATCACTAAAATTCAACCAGATCTCAATAAAATCTGAGCTTCTGGGGTTTGATAGATGCTGAAATTAGGGTGTACTAGGAGGTGGAATTAGGTGAATACCTCATTTGGTTTGACCTAGAGAATTTACCCAAGGCAGATAGTGGCTGTTTTTGGTACTTTTGCTATGGGCACACTACTATTCACCTTGGCATAGGACCTATGCTATATGACAGGTATATCAAATAACTTCCAGTAGAGCCTTGGTTTATCCCAAATGGAGATGTACAACTCCTTCAGGAAATTATTTAGGGAAAAGTACACCTGGTAGTGGAATAAATTCTAGCAAATAATGGAAATTAATTTTGACTAGGTGTTTCCTCTACATGTTTGAGAAAACATCAGGGTACTACCAGAAATTTAAATCTTGGCCTTTGGATTTTATTTACATTTTCAAAAGGATTTAATCCTATTGGTATTTTTCTGGATCTAGAATAAAAAAAATGCAACAGGGCAGCTAGGCTGGATCTGTGGGGAAATGGGCCACGGGGAGTGGATTCGCCTGCCAAGACGACCACGACGTGGGGGCTGAACTTGAACATGGAAAGCGGGGCCTGGCGTCGATGTGATGCCAGTGATCCAGGAGTATCCGAGTCGGTTTAAGTCGCGATGGATGGCTCATGGTCGTCGTCTACGGGAAACAGGGCAGCCGGCAGCGAAACCCTAGGGGACGGCGGAGCTTGGCCGGGAGACTCACCTGGGGCTCGAGGGAGGCCGGGGAGGCGGCAGGGTGTGATCGGCGCAGCCCAGCAGATCGAGGCGGCCTGCAGCGGGGTTGGCCTCCGAGAAGAAGCTCGCGCGATGGAGACCAAGGGGTACCTCGTCGGAGCTCAATGCCGACGACGGAGGAGATGGCTCTGGGTAAAAACAAGCATAGGGTTAGGTAGATGAGGAAGAGGGGAACTCGAGGGCCAACATGCAGAGGAAGGGGAGCAGGGGAGAAGGAGCCTTGCTCGATTTTTGAAGGAGGTCGAAGCTTCTCCTTCTTCTTCTCCTGGACATCATAGAGTAGAGGATAGGGAGTGGAGCCTGGGGAGAGTGAGTGGAGGGGAGAGGGAGCAAATGAGGGGCAGGGGCTCGCTGGGGGTGGCCTCTGGCCTTTATACCGAGGAGGAGAGCTAGATGGTGTCAATGTCCAATTTGTACATGGGGGAGACGTGGTGCTGGCCAGGGAATGGCCTAGAGGGAGGTGGGGAGGGGTAAGAAAGAGATTTGGGTCGGGTGGGAGCAGATAGGGGCAATGGTTGGCTGTGGCAACTTTAATGTGCAAGATCTTTTGTATATGCCTCTCCCTCTCACTAGTCCAAGGGTAAAAGGGGCAATGCTGGGGTGGAGCTACAGTGCTCGCGACCAGGGGAGTGTTGGGTGTTGTGGGGGAGTGCTTGACAAGCTTTGGTTGTGATTTGGTTCTAGTTTGGTTCAAGTTTGCTTGGTTTGCAAAATTTTGATCGTAAGAGGGCTTGTGAAGGAAGTTCCAAATTTTGCATAGGACAGAGTGGGGAGGTGGTACTGGTGGTTAGATGAGGTTAAAAGATCTCTCTAAGAATTATTTGGGATTTTATAAGGGTTTTTAGTCCTCATAAATCCATTTATTCAAAAAGGGCAGAAGTGGTTTCTAGAAGATCATTTGATATTTTTACATTGGACCAGGTTGGTTTTTGGTGTGAGAGGGTCCCAATTGTGAAAGCACACTTAGGGAAATTTTCCCAAGATTTATTGGGGCATAGAAGTATTTAAAAGAATTATTATTCCAATTCAGCCATTTAAGAAAATGGGCAAAAGGAAATAATAAAGCTTCTCAAAAATATTTATTTTTGAGATGGGAAGGTAGGGTATGATAAATGGAACTCACATGAGCAAAAATTTGGGGAAGTGTTTTGTCAAAAAACCAAACTTTCCATTGGAGAAAGGGGTTTTGAGATTTTGTCTAATAAAGGAATTAAATAGATTTTGAGCCATAATAATTATGGGTAATATTTGAGAAGTCTTGGTGATCAAGGTAGAGGATGTAGACAAGGTGTAGCATGCATTTGCAACCTTGGTATTGGAGAGTCCAAGTTGATTTTGGTGGAATACCCTAGATTAGGGATCTAGGTTGGGTTAATTTCATACCATCAAAACATGGTTGTATCTGGGAGCTCAGAGCTCACCTTGATGCAAGGGATAGATGGATAGGTAGACGAAGTCATATATATGATCATGGCAGAAGGATTTTGGATTAATTGCATTTGAGGTGATCTAGAAGTGATGGCAAACTTTATTGAAAATAAGGCTGCCATACCAGATCAGTCATGAAGCCTTATAAACCATGTGGGTTAAAGAAGCACAGAGATCCACTTGAACCAAGTGAAGTAGGTTTTGATATACCTATATGAGTAGAACACAACCATGCCAAGATTTGGTCCATAGAAGGTTGGATGATGGTGTGAGCTTCTGTCAAAGTAGACATGATGACTAGATTTGCAGGAAATGTTATTTTCTTGCCTGCAAAACCATCAAGAACAAGTGGGTTGGATGATGATCTAACCAAGGCAAAAGTGTTCTTTGGTAGTCCTTAGGATGGTTAACAAAATGGTTCAGGTGCATTTCCAAAAATGCACATGGGTTGAGAACGGGAGACATCCAAAAAGGTGATATTAGAAATAGTTTTCCAGACTTAGCGAAATTTGGCAGTTTTGAGGATTTTGACTAGAGTATGAGAGGGATTGTCTTTGGAGGGGTTGCAAGGTACCAAAGCATCATCAAGTGGATGATTTTGAAGTGTATATTGAGTAGAAGGGATCCATGCTTGATATTGGTCTTCATGGACTTGGGAGCTTCTAGAATGGAAATCTTTAGAATAGATCTGGTTAAGGGTTTTGGATGATCACCTAATAGCTAGGGATCATATCCAGATTTGTATTCTTGATTAGGGGATGATGATTTGGAAACAACTTGATCCTAGTGATGATCTCCTAGAGTAGCTCATACTACTTCCTAAGCAAACAAGTCTAACAGCAGATCAAGGCAACTCATCTTATAATCTAATCAACTACTACTAGGGTTACCATCAAGATTAGCTTGAGGTAAGAAGGGGTAAATTTGAAAGCTTGGAGTTTGAAAGAGGTAAGAGTCCTTGGTATCTCTACCAAGAGTAGAAATCAAAAGCTTTCAGAAAGGTTTTGGGGATCCTAAAGGTAGGAGTAGTTGAAGGTTCTGTCTTGAAAACATAAGGAGGTTATATTAAATATTTCTCCATAGTTTTGTCAATAGAAGCTACTAAAATAGTTTTGGTTGCATAAGCATCTTGGCTCGGGTTTTGAAATGCCAGAACATTTCAGAATATGTAAAATGAGCCAGGATAGTTTTGGTAAGTAGCTTTTGTCAATTGATGGTGTGGTGAGGAGTATCATAAGTTATACACTCACATGCACAAGTGCAAACAAACGCAACAAACATTGCACCCATGAACAAAAAAAAGTTTTTGTTCCCCCTGATTTTTGCATTCTGGTCAACAAATCAGGGTTGCTGAAATTGGGATGTTACACAATCATTCCTTGGAAACCATCTGGTTTTGTTGAAATCCAAGAGCCGCCAAGTATTGTCAGCATTGGGCGCCCTCAAGAATTCTTCACTAGAAACCACTACCACAGCTTTGCAAAACTTGTACATTGCTTCTAGACATGTGGACTCGCTCATGCGCAAGTACTCGCCAACACAATCAACAGCTACTCCATAAGCAAGCATGTGAATAGCTGCAGTGCATTTTGGTAGGAGGTGAAGCCGAGCTTACCGGTCGCATATTTATTCAAAGCTAACACAATCCCTTTGTTTATGGAGTTAAAGTACCAGTGGAAAACTCTTTATTTTGCATGGATAGAGGGGTGCCTCCTGACAGATAAAGGGGTTATCCTATCCGCTAGATCATAGAGGATCAACGGTTTATGGGCACGATCCGCGTGACAACTATCTCAACCAATCAGAGTGTAGCAGTGAAGATGAGCACAAGTGTGAGAGATTGATACTAAGAGAGGGGAAAACTGAGTAGCACCTAAGAACGAAGGGCAAAACTGAGTAAAACTTAAAAACCAAGGGCAAGACTGACAAAGGGATTCAAATAGAAAATAGAAACATATTTAAAAAATGGAAAATATCTCTTTTATACAATAAAATACATCTTGTCATACATCAAACTATTTGCAATTCAAATATACACCAGTTTGACAATTATTGCCTCATCCAGACAAACTATGTTTTGGGGAGGGATGTTTTGGGAAAAGGCTTGAGTAGAAATTCATGAACCTTCATAGATAGTAGGTGATTTGAGAAGTGGTGATTTAGGTTAAAACTTGGTTTATATACATTTCTTATGGTGGCAGGTCACATAATAAGACTCCCTGGGTAGATGTCACTATGTTTTGCTCTTTTTGAATTTTTTTGTGCATAAAATGACTCAATTAGCTAAAATCTATTTGTTGACTCTCTATTGACCACCCACCGGAGGGTAAAACTGAGTATATTGCACACGCAGTGTTAGTACTGGAGGGAAAAACTGAGTACAACCAAACTGCCAGTGTTACACTCGAGGGAAAAACTAAGCACAACTAAGTCGCCAGGGTTAGACATGAGGGAAAAAATGTGACTAATGATACGTTGTAAACGTATCTATAATTTTTGATGTTCCATGCTTGTTTTATATATACTTTCTTATGTTTTGTCCACACTTTGGAGTATTTTTACACATTTTTTGGAACTAACCTATTAACAAGATGCCACAATGCCAGTTGCCTGTTTTCTGCTATTTTTGGTATCAGAAAAGCTAGTAAGGAAATATTCTCGGAATTGGACTGGACAAAAGCCAAAGTCAATATTTTACCCAAAGCAACACGGAGTTCGTAGGGGAGACGAAGTGGCACACCAGGGCAGCCACCAGGGGGTGTGGGCCCCCTGGTGCTCCACCGGCCTTGCCCCTTCACCTATAAAAGCCTCCCGGGACAAAAACCCTAAGTGCCCGACCAAAATTCCACGAAAGAGTCTTTAGCTGCCGCCATCTCCATCCCTAGATCGGGAGGGATCTGAAGCTCTTCCCGGCACCCTGCCGAAGGGGAGAGATCACCCTGGAGGCCTTCTTCATCACCATGACTGCCTCCGGTGTGATGCGTGAGTAGATCATCCCTGGACTACGGGTCCATGTAGTAGGTAGATGGTTGGTTCTCCTCCTTTGTGCTACCATGTTTAGATCTTGTGAGCTCTGTTCATGATCAAGATCATCTATTTGTAATCTTACATGTTGTGTTTGCGGGGATCCGATGGATATTGAGATGCTATTTCAAATTGATTATTGATTCTATCATGTCTATGTTATTTGTGATCTTGCATGCTTTCCGTTGTTAGTAGCTATCTTGGCCAAGTAGATGTTAGCAACTCCAAGAGGGAGTATTTATGCTCGATAGTGGGTTCATGCATCTAGTAATCTGGGGAAGTGATAGAAATCTCTAAGGTACTAGATGTGTTGTTGCTACTAGGGAGAAAACAGCAATCCTTTGTCCATGGGGAAATCGTATTGTTTACTTTACACACTTTGCTTAATGCAATTATCTGTTGCTTGCAACTTAATACTGGAGGGGGTTCGGATGATAACCTGAAGGTGGATTATTAGTCATAGATGCAGTTGGATTATGGTCTGTATAATGTTGTAATGCCCAATCAATTCTCATAGGAGTCAAGATGATTAGTATATGCATGTATGCTTTCTCGGTGTCTGTCAATTGCCCCGCTGTAATTTGCTCACCCAACATGTCATCTGTCTTAAGGAGAATCACCTCTAGTGAACTATGGACCCCGGTCCATTCTTTTACCATCAATCTACAATCTATTTACTATTTACTTTATGCAAGCAATTACTATCTTCCACACAATATGTTTAATCCTTTGTTTTCATCAAAACCGGTGAGATTGATAACCTCACTGTAAGTTGGGGACAAAGTTCTGTGGTTGTGTTGTGCAGGATTCCATGTTGGAAACAACACCTTGGAGGTGTTTCCTTGCTCCTACTGGTTCGATAACCTTGGTTTCATAACTAAGGGAAAACTTGCTGTGGTGCTCATCATACCTTCCTCTTGGGGTTCCCCAACGAGCTCGATATATTTTGAGCCATCAAGCCTTTTTTCTGGCGCCGTCGCTGGGGAGTCAAGGACATATTTACAAGGAGAGTCCCTCATAACCAATCTCTTTATTTTGTATTTTTGTTTTGCTTAGCTCATTTCTGCTTTGTTTGCTTGTTTCTTTATCAAAAACACAAAAAAATAGTTATACTAGTTTGCTTCCTTATATTAAAAACACAAAAAAAAATAGTTTCTATCTAAAGTTGCTATTATGTCTAGCATTGATCTAATCACTATGTCACCTGAGGAAATGATTTTTACTTTCAAACAAGGAATTGAAGAGAGTTTCAAAGAAGCTTGGTCTAGAATCTCTGATTTACATGCAAAAACTGAACCTAAAATGACTCTAAGCTTGTTTCTTAGTAGTTTTTACTTTGGAACTGCTCTTTGCTATAGATATGCTTTGGATGCTGTAGTAGGAGGAGATTTCCTCTAGTGCAATGAGGGTGAAGCTTTTAATGCCATAAAAAAGTTGGTTGCAACATATGACTTGCCTAGCAAATCTAATTCCTCCATTATAAACATTATTGCTAGAATGAACACTCTTGAGACCAACACAGCTAGTTTAAAAGAATGCTATAACATGCTTAGAGAGCATCATGAATATGTTCCAATAAATTCTGAATCTTCAAAATGGCTTCCTACAGTAAAAGTTGTTATAAATAATGAAACTTTTTATGCTCGTTATGATATCATGTCTGAATTCTGTCTTATGCCTAAAGATATCTATGAATCTTTGAATCTTTGGGGACTTTCTGAAGGGGGAGAGGAAATATCTCTTACTAATAATGCCACAATATTACCCATTGGAATAGTTGAAGGAGTGTTTACAAAGATTCTAGGGAAAGTGGTGTCTATTGATTATCTTGTTATTGAATGTGTAGGAAAAGGACAAATTACACTTGGAAGATCCCTACTAAAACTCCTTGGAGCAATAATAGATGTGGAAAAGGGCATCATGCATTTTGCTTCTCCACCAAACAATCATACGTTCCCCAAGGATAATAATAAAGGTAAGAGAGGTAAGGGCAAGAAATTTGGTTTTAATGCTTCTTCATTTGAGAATACTTGATTCTTGCTCCATATGCCTAGCTCAAAGGCGTTAAAGAAAAGCACTTATTGGGAGATAACACAAATTTCTTTAGGAATATTTTGTTGAGTCTTGGAAGTTATTGCTTCAGTAATAACCTCTCCTTATCCTTTTTGTGTGGTTTTAGTGCCAAGAGTAACCTCTAATGAGAGAGATGTAAGACTTGGGAAAGTTGCTGTCCCGAAACAGATTTTTGAGCTTCGCTGTAAAAATTCGTGAAAATCCCTATATGTCGGATTGAGCTGTAGTATTTTGTGCTTCTGCCCCTGGTTGTTATCTAACTTTCGTTAGTTCAACACTTTTTGATTTGAGCAACAGAAGGTCTTAGAAAAACATCGGTTTTCACCTACTGGTCTGTTTTGATAGATTTCTGCCATTATTTGCATTTGCCTCTTAATATCTTTCTCTTTGAGTTCTCTTTGCTCACTTGAACTTTTAAAAGGAAGTGCTACAGTAGCTTGTGTTTTAATGGAAGTTTTACTTGTGTTGAAACTGAACCAAAAGACTTATTATCTTGAGTACACTAATGTTGCTAATGAAGATTGTGTTAAGTTTTGTATGAAGGAAAGTTTCAAGTGTAGGGAAGAATAATGTGATAATATGAAGTATGGACAAAAGCTCAAGCTTGGGGATGCCACCTGTGTCACCCCAAGAAATATTCAAGAAGTACAAGCGTCAAAGCTTGGGGATGCCCAAGGCATCCTCTTCTTCATCAATAAAAATCTCAGGTTTTCTTCCAAACACTTCATTTTTATTGTTTCATGTACAATTGTGTTGTTCTTGGAGCGTCTTCATTTTTGTTTTTAGTTTTCGTTTGCTTAGTTTGCTTGAATAAATTGGTTGGAACCCCGCATTCATACATAGTTTCAAATAGGTTGATTTGGATTGGAAAAGAGTAGGAAAGTTCATGCTTATAAGTGGTATTAAAGGAGCTTGTTTTTGACTGTGACTTAGACTTTATCATCTCATGCTTGATATTGTTTTGACTTTATGCTTAGTGATTATTGTTGTAGCATGACTTGTTACAAACAATTGATATTGCTTAATGTGCCTTTAAAGAATCATGCGTTATTTTAGCATACAAAAGCATAATATTGTGGTATTCTCCTTTGATGCTTTATTTGGGTTGACTTGGCGCATGCTCACACCATGTTAAGACTATACCAAGTCACCATAGCCTCTATAATCATTTAGTTTTCGACTTGTAATATCACTTTATGCTTTAATTGATAATGTTTTGTCGCTTTGCATGATTATGGCCATTATTGCTCTCTTAGTTGGTCGCTCCCAGTCTTTTGCTAGCCTCCGTACCAAGTATGAGTTCCACTCATGCATCCAACTCCAAATAAAACCAAGTTATTCCAAAGAGTCCACCATACCTACATATTAGCATTTGCTATTCCAAGTATATTCATTTTTTTATCTACCTTCCGAATTAAACTTGTTATGTGAAAATTAGTGATTAAAGCTCTCACAAACTTGATGGCACACTTTACTTTTCTTGCACTTAATAAACTTAAACCATTGTGCCCATATATGTTGCGTATATGCTTGCGCTTTGTAAGTTGTGAATTAGTAGAACCATGTTACCATGGGGAACGCTTTCAACATTGCCCATTATTTAGTTGATATCATGATTCTTTTGCTTATGGATCCCGGCAGTGTGAAATAAAAGGGGAGCTTGTAAGCTCATGGAGTTTGTATATGTGTTAGAGAAACGCCTAAGCGGCTAGCCTAAGCCATGCCTAATCATGGTGGAAACTTGCAACATAACCATAGTGAGCAATCTATGAAGCATCCTCAATTAAAACCTATGCAAATAGCAAATAAAAAGATCGCTGAGATGCTCATTGTCTGCTTGCCTTATCATTTTGATATGGGAAAGCTTCTGTATCATCGGGCAAGGGGTACCCCATTGGCAGTTCTCTATGATACACATATACTTACAGTGACAAGAACTTACTCGTGACTAAAGTTGAGTAGCATGAGGTTCGGTACTCGTAAGCAAGGGGCATGGGATTTTCAACTTATAACTTGTCAAGCATATCCTCATATTTGTTCACTTTAACCTTAACCACCTAAAGATGCTTATGATAGGGGCAATGAGAGCTGAAACCTAATAAGTACCATAATTTTTTAAAGCTCTTTATGAGACTTGAATCCCTCCTTCCTTCTATGAAGGGCCTTTCTTTTAATTTTATGTTGAGTCTCCATCTTCTATATTTATGCACCTATTGAGAGATCATAGTGGTCATTCTTAGTTTAATGTGCATTGTCCCAAAACTTGTTGATTGATTCATAACTTTGATATTGCTTGTTCTTAAACCATTTGTATCTAGTCACCCTTATAAACCTTGAAGGTGTCCTATGCATTTATGTTTTGCTACACTATGAGGGACAAGATTAATACCATTCTCATTATGTTTTCTATATGTGAAACAAACGAACATCTTTCAAAGCATTGTTATTCATGAATCTTTTGTTTGTATTTTTTCATGTTATAACATAGTTGCTATGTCTTATTGTTAGAACTATATCTTTCACGCTATGTTAAAGTACTATGATCCTAGCTATCAATGTTTTACAAATACCTTGATCAAGATTATGATGGTGCATGTCACCTCAAAAATTATTCTTTTTACCACTTACCTACTCGAGGACGAGCAGGAGTTAAGCTTGGGTATGTTGATATGTTCTAAACGTATCTATAATTTTTGAAGTTCCATGCTTGTTTTATATCTACATTCTTATGTTTTGTCCACACTTTGGAGTATTTTTACACATTTTCTAGAACTAACCTATTAACAAGATGCCACAGCGATTACTTTTTTTTCTCTGTTTTGGTTTCAGAAAAGCTAGTAAGGAAATATTCTCGGAATTGGACCGGACAAAAGCCAAAGTCAATATTTTACCCGAAGCAACATGGAGTCTGGAGGGGAGACGAAGTGGCGCACCAGGCCGGCCACACCTGGTGGCGGCGTGGCCTAGGGGGCGCGCCACCAGGGGGTGTGGGCCCCCTAGTGCTCCACCGACCTTGCCCCTTCGCCTATAAAAGCCTCCCGAGACGAAAACCCTAAGTGCCCGATCAAAATTCCACGAAAGAGTCTGTAGCCGTCGCCATCTCTATCCCTAGATCGGGAGGGATCTGAAGCTCTTCCTGGAATCCTACCGGAGGGGAGAGATCACCCTGGAGGCCTTCTTCATCACCATGACTGCCTCCGGTGTGATGCGTGAGTAGATCATCCCTGGACTACGGGTCCATGTAGTAGGTGGATGGTTGGTTCTCCTCCTTTGTGCTACCATGTTTAGATCTTGTGAGCTCTGTTCATGATCAAGATCATCTATTTGTAATCTTACATGTTGTGTTTGCGGGGATCCGATGGATATTGAGATGCTATTTCAGATTGATTATTGATTCTATCATGTCTATGTTATTTGTGATCTTGCATGCTTTCCGTTGTTAGTAGCTATCTTGGCCAAGTAGATGTTAGCAACTCCAAGAGGGAGTATTTATGCTCGATAGTGGGTTCATGCATCTAGTAATCTGGGGAAGTGATAGAAATCTCTAAGGTACTAGATGTGTTGTTGCTACTAGGGAGAAAACAGCAATCCTTTGTCCATGGGGCAATCATATTGTTTACTTTCAACACTTTGCTTAATGCAATTATCTGTTGCTTGCAACTTAATACTGGAGGGGGTTCGGATGATAACCTGAAGGTGGATTATTAGTCATAGATGCAGTTGTATTACGGTCTATGTATAATGTTGTAATGCCCAATCAAATCTCATAGGAGTCAAGATGATTAGTATATGCATGTATGCTTTCTCGGTATCTGTCAATTGCCCCGCTGTAATTTGTGCACCCAACATGTCATCTATCTTAAGGAGAATCACCTCTAGTGAACTATGGACCCCCGGTCCATTCTTTTACCATCAATCTACAATCTATTTAATGTTTACTGTTTACTTTCTGCAAGCAATTACTATCTTCCACGCAATACGTTTAATCCTTTGTTTTCAGCAAAACCGGTGAGATTGACAACCTCACTGTAAGTTGGGGGCAAAGTTCTGTGGTTGTGTTGTGCAGGATTCCAAGTTGGAAACAACACCTTGGAGGTGTTTCCTTGCTCCTACTGGTTCGATAACCTTGGTTTCATAACTGAGGGAAAACTTGTTGTTGTGCTCATCATACCTTCCTCTTGGGGTTCCCCAACAAGCTCGATATATTTTGAGCCATCAACTAACGGTGCGTGTATGCGGTGCACGGGGCGGTAGCGGACACGTGTGGCCGTGCACGGTGCAGTAGCGTACGCGGTTAAGCGGTGCACGGTGGTGCAACGAAACGTTGCTTCCCTTCTCTTTTAATAGAGGCCTCCTCACTCTCACTCATCACTCACCCGCTCACTCAACCGTCTCAATTGTCCCATCACCGTCTGCAAACCCCCAACAAAACCCCAACCATGCCAGCGATGGAGAAGAATGGCACGGTGGCCATCGGCACCTCCAAGGCCACCGGCGAGGAGGCCCCCATCCAGGCATCGAAGGCAGCCATCCTCCCCATCCCCACATCCATCATAGCCACCAGCGAGGAGGCCCCCGCTGGTCTCGGGTAGATCCCGCTCGGTTGGGACCCCTACGAGGAGGTTGATTACATAAGGCCGGAGAACCGCTACGACACGAGCATCGCCGACCCATGGTCGGAGGTAACCAGGGTTTTCTCCCCTTCCCTTGTTCTGCCCCTGTTCCCATCGTTGGATGCTAGATTGTATGTTATTAGGGCTCGGCTGTTCATATTTTTACAGTAGCTAATCCTCTTGTGTTAGATCTTGTATTTCGATGAATCTCCCTGTTCGTATTTGAACCCCCTATCCATAGTTGGGATCAGTATTCAATTTGGTTTGAGATTTGGGGAATAATCAGGAGATCTCAATCGGTTTATTTATGCAAATAATCAATCCCGATAATCAAAGTATCTCAATCATGTCCTTATTGCACTCTACTGTTTTTTCCAACAGGAGGATAGCAGCGATGTCCACAGCGACGACGAGTCCAAGGACACCAAGCCTCGTCATGTGCTAAGGAGGCTGAAGTCCGGCCAGGACAACAACTTCTTCGCCGGCGACGTGTACAGGTGCCTCTTCTGCCCCACCAGGAGGCTCCACGCCACAGACTTCAACTCCCTCGTGAAGCATGCCGAGGACGTGAGGACCTGCGGCGAGTCCGTGAACGTCCAAGGCTTCATAGCCAAGCATAAGCGCTCGGTCTTCACCTCTGCAATCTCCAGAAGGTGGCTATCAAGGAGGGTCGCATGCCCGTGATCAAGCCCAAGGTGCCCAAGATCAAGGGACTGAGCAGCAAGAAGTGGAGGAGGTGCCAGAGGGAGGAGGCGGAGGCCCTCCTGGCAAAGGCCATGAGGAGCCACTGATCTTGTGCTGCTGTTGCTACTGTAAAGCAGCTTCTTTTGTCTTGTCTGTGTTGAGCTTGTCCGCTGCTGCTACTGAGCAGGCTAATTGTTGAACCTCATTAAGTACCATACTATATAACATATATTCGTTGCTTTATCTACATCTACTCTGTTTACTGAATTTATTTATGGTGCTAGTTAGATTTGCTGCTCTAGATTTTCTACCAAATTAGGGAAAAATGAGGGCCAAAAGGAACAATGAATGAATAGAGAAGCTGCTCTAGATTCGCTATCTTTTTAGGCAAAAAAACACAACTGTTAGCGAGAGAGAGGGGAAAGGATGCTCTTAAAAAGTCCAATCATAAAAATAAAAAAAACTTCCAATTTAGGCGACAGGGCGCATGTAACCACCAAACGTGCCCCACATGGTCCCACACCACGTCCCCCATAATCAGCGAGAGATGGATGGTTGGTCTGATGTGTATCCTGGCCCCACCTGTCAGCATGTAATGATCGAGGCGACGTAACGTAACGCTCAACGCATGACCCGACCCAACGCGGTCCCACCGGTTAGCATGTAACGGTCAAGCCTTTGACCTGACGGCATCGCCCGTCTGAGCGCATGTGAGGGTTTCGGAATAGAGTGAGGGCAAAAGTGAGGAAAAACTAAGCGGCTGGGGAAAACTGAGTATAACTAACGAACCGAGGGCACGAAAATAGAAATCCTATAAAGAAATGAACTTGAATATAATTTGAAGGGAGCATGTTCAAAGGTGTATAATTTGTGTATTACATTCCACTCTATGAAAATGATAATCTCTCAAGATTTTCTTAGTGCAATATTATCACGTATTAAGTGCGATTTCAAAGAGTTCAAATGTGTATAATTTTCGTATATGCAAGTTTATGCATTACATTCCACTCTATGAAAATGAGGGAAGAAAATGATAATCTCTCAAAATTTCCTAGCACATCATTATCTCGTTATTAAGTGCGATTTTACAGTGTTCAAAGGTTTAAAAATTTCGTATACGCAAGTTTATGCATTATATTTCACTCCATGGAAATGATAAATGATCAAGATTTTATTAGCATAACATTATCATGACCTAAGTGCGATTTCAAAGAGTCCAAAGGTGTATAATTTTCGTATATGCCAGTTTATGCATTACATTCCACTATATGAAAATGATAATCTCTCAAGATTTTCTTAGCACAACATTATCATGTATTAAGTGCGATTTCAAAGATTTCAAAGGTGTATAATTTTCGTATATGCAAATTTATGCATTACATTCCACTCTATGAAAATAATAATCTCTCAATATTTTCTTAGCACAACATTATCACGTATTAAGTGCGATCTAAAAGAGTTCAAAGGTGTATAAACTTCATATATGCAAGTTTATGCATTACATTCCACTCTATGAAAATAGGGGAGAAAATAATAATCTCTCAAAATTTTGTTAGCACATCATTATCACGTATTAAGTGCGATTTAAAAGTGTTCAGAGGTTTATAATTTTCGCATATGCAAGTTTGTGCATTATATTCCACTCTATAAAAATGATAATCTCTCAAGATTTTCTTAGCACGACATTATCATGTATTAAGTGCGATTTCAAAGAGTTCAAAGGTGTATAATTTTCGTATACACAAGTTTATGAATTATATTTCACTCCATGGAAATGATAAATGATCAGGATTTTATTAGCACAACATTATCATGTCCTAAGTGCAATTTAAAAGAGTTCAAAGATGTATAATTTTCGTATATGCATTATATTTCACTATATGAAAATGAAGCTAGACAAAGGGCATGGGCGTGGGGCTGGCTCGGGGTTCCATCTTGCAACGCCAACCTGGGTAAGTTGTGGGTCCGGCGCTCAAGTGGATAAGCTGTGGGTCCGACACTCACGTGGATAAGTGATACATTGCAAATGTATCTATAATTTTTGATGTTCCATGCTTGGTTTTATCCACTTTCTTGTGTTTTGTTCCAACTTTGGAGTACTTTTCATATGATTTCTTGGACTAACCTATTAACAAGAGCCACAGTGCAATTTACTGTTTCTGCTATTTTTGGTTCCGGAAAGTCGAAAATGAATATTCTCGAAATTGGACGGGACAAAAGCCAAAGTGCCTATTTTTCCTGGAAGGGATCAAGTGCGAATCTGAGGCAGAGAGAGAGGGGCCGGCCACACCACACAGCGTGGCGAGCTTGGCCCACGCCAGTGGTGGTCTGGCCGACCCCAGCACCCCCTCGGCCTCTCCTTCCGCCTATAAGTTTCCCTCGGGACGAAAACCCTAGGTACCCGATCAAAAATCCACGAAAGAGTCTGTAGCCGCCGTCATCTCCATCCCTAGATCGGGAGGGATCTGAAGCTCTTCCCGGCACCCTGCCGGAGAGGGGAATTCACCCTGGAGGCCTTCTTCATCACCATTCAATCCTCTGGTATGATGCGTGAGTAGTTCATCCTTGGACTACGGATCCATGTAGTAGCTAGATGGCTGGTTCTCCTCCTTTGTGCTTTCATGTTTAGATCTTGTGAGCTCCGTTCATGATCAAGATCATCTATTTGTAATCATACATGTTGTGTTTGCGGGGATCCGATGGATATTGAGATGCTATTTCAGATTGATTATTGATTCTATCATGTCTTTGTTATTTGTGATCTTACATGCTTTCCATTGTTAGTAGCTATCTTGGCCAAGTAGATGCTAGCAACTCCAAGAGTTAGTATTTATGCTCGATAGTGGGTTCATGCCTCTGGTAATCTGGGGAAGTGACAGAAATCTCTAAGGTACTAGATGTGCTGTTGCTACTAGGGAGAAAACAACGATCCTTTGTTCATAGAACAATTGTATTGTTTACCTTACATGATTAGAAGCAATAATCTGTTGCTTGCAACTTAATACTGGAGGGGGTTCGGATGATAACCTGAAGGTGGATTATTAGTCATAGATGCAGTTGGATGGCGGTCTATGTATTATGTTGTATTGCCCAACCAAGTCTCAAAGGAGTCAAGATGATTAGTATATGCATGTATTGCTTTCTCGATGTTTGTCAATTGCCCCGCTGTAATTTGTTCACCCAGCATGTTATCTATCTAAGGAGAGCCACCTCTAGTGAACTATGGATCCCGGTCCTTGTCTTTTACATACAATCTATAAACTGTTTCTACTTTGTGTTTACTTTCTGCAAACTTTTACTTCTTTCCATTTGATACGTTTAATCCTTTGTTTTCCATAAAACACGGTGAGATTGACAACCTCATCGCAAGTTGGGGACAAAGTTCTGTGGTTGTGTTGTGCAGGTCTCCATGTTGCTACTAGCACCGGTAGTGCGCCCTGCCAAAGCTCAGCTAGTAACACCTTTGGGGTGTTTCCTTGCTCCTACTGGTTCGATTAAACCTTGGTTTCATAACTGAGGGGAAACTTGTTCCTGTGCTCATCATACCTTCCTCTTGGGGTTCCCAACGAGCTCTACATCAACCATGCACCAAGCACTTTTCTGGGCGTCGTGCATTGAGCCATCAATAAGTTGTGGTTCTGATGCTGATCTAGATAAGTTGAGAGAGGTGTCCACTATGGGAATCGACTGAACGCGGTCCTACTTGTCAGCATGTAATGGCAAGGGTACACTATGGGACCCGACAGAATGCGGCCCTACTCGTAAGCACATAACGGCGAGGGTCCACTACGGGACGCGACTGAACGTGGCCCCACTTGTTAGCATGTAACAGCCAGGCTAGCGGATGGCGAGTTTTAGACCATGTGAGAGTTTCGTACAAGGAGATGGGCAAAAGTGAGGAAAAACTAAGCGGCTGGGGAAAACTGAGTACAACTAATGAACCGAGGGTACAAAAATAGAAATCCCTTTATATTATTAGTAGATGGATGTTAGCCAAATTCAAAATCTTAATCCAGCGCAAAATCACCCACTGACTTGGAATCATTTCACGCCCCTCCGTTTCAAACACTTTGAGGCAAAATCTCACATCATGGGAATACCATTTTTCTATTAGTAGATGGATGCTAGCCAAATCCAAAATCTCAATCAAGCGGCAAAATTTGCTGTCTATCCCATTTGAATCAGAGGTACTATATTTTCGGTGCAAATATATGGTCATGGATGATGAGTTGACGTGACTCTCGACCTTGAATTCCTGAAACTCGTACGCTCTATAGTACTACCTTTTTATATTAGTAGATGGACGCTAGCCAAATTCAAAATCTGAATTGAGCAACAAAATATCCCACTGACCCTGAAACATTTTAACCCCTTACTTTTCAAACACTTTAAAATTTCTGTTCTACCCATTGTTCATATGGCAAATGGGTATGCTAAAGTCTATAGCTTGGGGGCACTATCGTAATTATATTTCTGTGGTCCTGATTTGTGCAATATTTCCTGCTGGCCCTCCCAAAAACCCCAAGCTCCTCCCTCATGACCTCACCTCCATGACCACCGTGCACACCGGTCGACGGCCGGAGCCGCTTGATCTACGGTATCGTGCACCGCACCGGACCCGCTTCACCGACGCCCAACGCATTGGGTCTCTTTGCCACTACACCGGAGTTGTGGTCTAGTTCACCACGTCGATGGTGCCATCGATCGCCCATGCTCTACTTCCCCTCCACCGATAGCTACCAACCATATCGGAGCTGCTTCACCAATGTCCACCGGACGGGATCTAGTTCAACGAGTTTCATGTCCACTTCTCCAAACCAGCGGCACGAGCGTTACCTGTTCACTACACTGGATCTCCCTCAGTGACACTTTCATCCACTACACTCAAGTCGGCATCGACCACCCCCAAATATGCTTCCCCAACACCAACATCCATTGCAACAGCAGCACCCTCGGTAATCTCGATGTCACTGGCATGGATACCGACGATTCTTAGACGCCCCTCCAGCTATGGTAACCAAATCTCCAACCCGTTTTTGTTTTGTCAGCAATATAGCAGGTTCAAGCATGTCGCACTGAACTGCATTTTTCTAATCGTGCTACACACCAAGTCACTGCACACGTTTGTTCTTTGTGCTATATACAAGGTCACTAGACATGTTGGTTTACATCACCTACTCTACCAATTTTGAAGCCATGCACATTTTTGTTATTTTGTCATGCACATGTTCTTAGCTACTCCGTACAATAGTAATTGCGTGCTATTGTGGTTTTCTTGCAAAATCTAAGTCACTAGGAAATATTAGTTTGCATTACCTGCTCCATAGTTGCTGACTTCCACCTGGCGTGTCCTGAGCTAAGTTCTTGATATTGTTTACTCCCTGGCGTACTTCCGCTATCCTGTAGTACCCGTTTAAACTCTTCATACTAATTTGTTTATAATTTTGTTGTTGCCATCTGATTGTTCAAAATCTGCAACACTAACTATTTTATCTTCCTTTGCATAGAGCTCAAACATGGAACACTGAACATGTTGGTTTGCAAAGCTTGTTCTACAGGTTCACAAGCTATGTCTTTATATTTTGTATCTGGTTCTAGTTCATCCTAATAAACTACATAACTATCCTCTATTGTGTTGTTCATGGGTGGTTTGCATTCCATGCTCTACAAGTTCGGGTATGCTCCCATTATAATTTCTATCTAGTTCATTCTTAGTTACGACAGTAACTGCACGCTGTTGTGTAGTTCACCGCAAATTCTGAGTCACCCAATGTCTCGTGCATTCCAGCTATACAATTGCTTCCATATTTGATGAAATGACCTGGCTGGTTTATATTTGCTGAAATTCTAAGCCACACACACATTGTTTGGTTTCTCATTTCACGATAGGCACAATTGTTTAATGCTTTCTTGCTTGTCCTATTTTGTTTAATTAAACCATGGACATGTAGTAAACTCTAGATCAAATAGGTAGTTTCAAATTCTTTGATAATGAAAATGGTTGTTTATTTTATGTATTAACTTCTTATTACTTAGTTTCAGACTACAATTATTGCTATCTCCACCAAAGAGGGGGCTGCAAGATCATGTCTCAAGGTGGTTTTCCAATGTAGTTGTCACACTCAAAGGGAGATGTTGTTGATAGATTGAGAAAGAAAATTGAGGACTCTGCTACCCGTGGGCTCAATCTCGATTGGCAACAGAAATGTTGAATTCTCTTACCCTTTAGTTTGTGGATAATATGTAATAATTTTGAGGTTTGCAGCTGATATAATATCTAGTTAAGTCGCATAGGCCATGTAGGTAATTAGTTGATGATGTCCCCACCTGGTGGTAGGCGGTACCATAACTGGGCCGATTGGGCTTTCTTATTGGCTTGTTTTCTATTGGACCGACGATGAACAGTAAATGATGCTTGTTGATGGTCCATATGCACCTTTTAAATCATTGTGATTGGCAGGGGCCTCGGAAAGGATGAAATTGTAAAAGGATGTAACAGTAATGGTCCTCAGGTGAAAAAGGCCCAAAAGGGACACCACGAACAGGCTCCGTGAACAGTAAAAGGACGGAATAGTAAAAGGCTAGAATCATAGCAGGCCGCAAAATGGCAAAAAGCCAAACATCCTTATGGGTATAAATAGTGAAAGGCTTGAACAGTAACATGCCCGTACAGTAAAAGGCCAAAATGTAGAAGGCTAGAATAGTAATGGACCTTCTCATAAAAGGGTCATCAGTGGGCGGCCCGTGATAGGCAGGCCGAATAGTAAAAGGACAGAACTGTAATGGACCTTCTCACAAATGTGCCTTTAGTGCGCAGCCCGTGATGGGCTTTAAATACTGTGATGGGCCTAGCGCAGGCTTCAACAGTACCAGACCAACGTGGCGCATGCTGCTAATGGGTCGCACCGTGTTGTATTAAGCTAGTCCTTATATAGGCCAAAAGAGTAACGAACCCGAAAGTTAACAGGCCGCAACTAGGCTAAAAAGTGATGGTCCCCTTCAATCAGCGCAGGCCTCTAGCAGGCCGAAACAGTAGTGGGTTATCTTCTTATTAGGTTTGTCTCATGGGCCAGCCCACTTAATAATTAGAAGGCCTTGGTTGGGTCTGGCTTCTACCACGGTTTTTATGACCTTTTTAACAGCGGTAACCGGCTGTTAACGGTGCTTGCCACGTGGAAGTTTGCATGACGTAAGCATTCAATGGGGCTACCGAAACCGATCTACCATGACACGAAATTCCATGGTTGAAGGGTGCGATCTGCCAAGGTCATGAAAAATTCATGGTAGATTCTTTAGTGATGGAGCTTTTACCACGGGTACCCATATGTCGTAGAAGCCTTTTTGACCATGAAAAATGGGCCTTCGATAGTACCAGACCGACGTGGCGCAGGCTGCTAATGGGCCGCACAGTGTTGTACTAAGCTAGGCCTTATGTAGGACGAAACAGTAACGGACCAGAAAGTTAATAGGCCACAACTGGGCTAGAAAGTGATGTCCCCTTCAATCAGCGTAGGCTGAAATAGTAGCGAGCCGTCTTCTTATTGGGCTTGTCTCATGGGCTGGCCCACTTAATAATTAGTAGGCGTTGGCTAGGCCTGGCTTCTACCACGGTTTTTGTGATTGTTAACAATAGTAACTGGCCGTTAACGATGCTTGCCATGTGGCAGTTTGCATGACGTAAGCAGTCAACGGGGCTGGCGAAACCGATCTACCACGACATGAAATTGCGTGGTTGAATGGTGCGATCCGCCAAGGTCGTGAAAAATCCATGGTAGATTTTTTGGTGATAGGGCTTTTACCATGGGTACCCATCCGTCATAGAAGAGTTTTTCACCACAAAAAATGGGCCTTCAACCACGAAAACCGTCCCTTGTAAAAGCCAAATTTTCTTGTAGTGTGTGCTTATATACAAACTAGGTGTGGCAACCTAGATGACGATACAAGGTATTTCAAGCACGAAGGCTATCACAAATGTAATAACACAAGTAAAGAGATGAAGGTGTATTCCCGTGTTCCCTTCCTTGGGGGAAAGTACGTCATGTTGCAGACTTTTGGGATCCCATGAAGGATTTCCCAATTCCACTAAGTATCACCTTCTTCGAGCCTATCCCATAAAGTATTAGATAGCTCATTTACTCGTGGTAGACTTTAAGGTAGTCTCCAAACCCTCACAAGTTTTCCATGTGGAAAATCACAAGCCAAATGCCTCTAAGCGACCCTAACCGCCTAGGGTTTCCCACAAACCCAAGAGTAACAAGAAAACTCGATGAACTCAAGGGGGAACAAAATATGGCTTGGTGGACTGAAATATGGCTTGGTGAAATAAGGGGCAAATATGGCTTGGTTGGGTAGAATGGGAGATCCTCAAGATTTGGTGTTTCCACAAAGGAGTGAGAGAGAGACCTCAAGAATATAGAAAATGAATGCTTGACCTGATTTCCTGAAGGAGGAAGAAAGGGTATATGTAGTACTGGGGGAAAACTAGCCATTTGGAGATATTCTCGGTTGAACCGGCAACAAATTTGGTGGAGCCAAACCTGGTGTTGGACGAAATAGCCGCCAAACGAACTAGCACATGATCCGGCCTGCGGGATTGGCCGCCGGGGTGACCACCGAAACAACTAGCGCGCACCAAAACACAGGTTAGTACATTCTATCGGCATAGCCCGGTAGGGAAACTAGTAGTGCACACAAGGTTCAGTGGTTTTCTTGCCGGTTTCGCAGAAACATCTTAAACATGCCATTTTCACCTAAGTGCCATGCTCTTCTCACTTTTGTGTGATGCCTATATGGTGGTAGGATGTGTATAGGATATGGTAACATCCCCAACGAGCTCATCGAGACCACCCCTCTTAATAGTGCGGTGTTTCCTATTTGACTCAAACACAAATAGAGAGAAATATAACCAAAACACTAGCTCTTGTTTTAAATAGTGAATGGGGGTGTCTCACCCCCTTCCATCATCACTTGTGAACTAAAACCTGGGTAAACACTAGTAGGTAACATTAGTGCACACTTTAGCTCCGATGTCACCATTAGTCAAAAAATGGTTAAGGGTAAAATACCCTTATACAATCATTAGAGCGCATACATTACTATGTATCACTTTCGATTGTACACTCTGTCACAACTTTATGTGAAAGGTGCATTGGTTATCTTGCTGAGTAGGCATGACTCACATATTTCAAATGGCTCTAAGTCAGACCTATAAGTCCATCTCCATGGAGCTTCTTCATGCGGTTCCAACTGATATGATCAAGTCGACATTGCTAAAGATAAGTAAGACTTAGACTGTTCGAATTTAACCTTTTCATGTTCACATTATAGACCATCTTACAATCAATATTAATCAAAAATAGTCCATCACTAACATGTCCAAAGTCATGAAACATATTATTCAAATACAAGGAACAACCATTTGTTCTTAATATTCGACTCATAACATTGATTCATCAAACATGAGGCGGAAATGGTTTTTCAACTGAACATGGGAAGCTAATAAAAATTATTTATTTCTAACATGAACCATAAAGTTAACTGAAGTTCCATAGTTCCTACAACTAATGTAGGAACTATTGCTTTGTTTTCGACTCAGATATTAACTTCTCCCCTGGCCACACTGCTAGTTCTTACTAGTCCTTACATCGAGTTCCATATATGAATAACTAATCTGGTATCATATACCCAAGCACTGTTAGGAGAGTAAGCAATATAAATGTCTATAAAACTCACAACAATAGTACCGGTGTCAGAAGTCATACTTATGGCCTTAGCAATGTCAGCTAGATACTTGTTGAAGTTATTCTTCTAGTGTTTGTATTCCTTGCAGTAAAAGTATACAATGCTAGAATACTTTGCCGACTTAGTCAAGGAGACGACACTAATGCTTGCGTCCAGCATGCCATCTCCACTTAACTTGGCCTTCTTCTTCAACCAAGATTTCTTATTGATCTTAGAAATGCCATGCACCATCAACACTTGATTGGTGTTGCGTCTCTTGATATCTTCCTTTGATGTATTAAGCACCCCTTAAAGTTCAGTTAGCTTCTTGTCCATGTCGTGCATACGGTAATTCGAGATGAATAGACTATAGGCAGTAGGAACAGAGTTCAAAACAATACAATAGTGAACTCTTCACTCAATGAATACCCAAGTCGTCCCAGGGACTACACATATCCGATCATCTTGAGCATGTGTGGCCCCGATGTATCACCTTCCTTCATATTGCATCCAAGGAAGGCTCGGGAGACATTGTACCTCTCATCCTAGTCTGAGCCTTAAACATGCTCTTGAAGGCTACGATCATATCACATGCCTCAAAGTTTTCGAATTGCTGGTGCAAGTTCGACTCCATATGAGAGAGCATGAGGGAACCGATCTTTTTCGACTCATCTCGAGCTCAATGATATAGGATGTTCTTACAGCATAAGGTTCATCAACTATCAGCTCGACTATAATCATAATATCTAGGACATGTTCCTTCTTTTCTTGCTTGAGAACAATTCTCAGATTATGATACCAATCGGTAAATTTGATTCCACGCAACTTATACTTTTCTAAGATGGACCTCAATGCAAAACTAGAAAGTTGGAGAGTTCTAGTGGGCTCCATCTACAAAGAAAATGCTAGAATACCTGAGGTATGATCTAGATCTAACCAACTCCTTGGCCAAGCCATATGCTTGAGTTTGTTCACCTAGGCACAGGCGATCCAAGTGATCGCTTGGGGGCTACCCCGCCCGATGGATATGATGACCTCACACCCACGCTCGGGGGCTCGATCTCATTTTCTTTTTTCTATGTTGCCTCCTTGTCATGAGTAGCGAACGTGGATCTCTTCACTGCCTATGAATGTCCAACTTTGTATCGAGGGTCGATATCCACACCACATCAACACCACAAGGTGGGAAAGACTGTGACATATTGGCACAAGGTGTGATTATAGAGCTCTCAGGTACACGAAAATATAGGTGAAAGTCATACAAAACAATGAAAACCTATAAACGTTACAAAGTCTAAATGATACCATATCGTATGTGGGATTTGGCAAACAACTATAACAACAGGCTATCATGATCACCTAGGGTCTGGGCAGGTTCGAAGATCTCGTCATTCTACATGTCCATAACCTCTTCATCGTGTCCCGAGGCAATCCCTTAGACGATGTGGATCGACTTCGAGGCTCGGATAATGGGACTTTCTCTAGAAGATGCCTTGTGCGCTCCGACCTAGGTGCGCTCGTTCATTCGAGCATGCTGGAGGCTAGGGAGACTCGCAAGGAGGTCCAAGGTGGAGCTTTTGAGCGAAGGATTGGGCAACAACTTATTAAAGGATGCCAACACTTCTGCTTACAATCATGGAGCCCCTCTATTGACCTCTTGAGCTTCTGGATCATATCAGCATGCATCCGCAAGGAGATCATGGGAAGGGGAATCATGAAGAAAAAGAAATCAACAAGGAACTGACACAATGTACCTATCAGGGTCTTCTTGTAGTTCGCCTTGGAGGCTTTGGCAAGCCTCGCTTCGTCCTTGATACATCTAAAATGTATCTACTTTTCCAAGTACTTTGCTCATGATTTTGATTCGGAATCCAACCAAAATTAAATAAAAACTTACAGGACTGATGCTGTTTTTAGCAAAAAAACACATTTCAGTTTTTTGTGTAAGAAACGAAGGAATTAAATTTGGGGAAAAATACACGCTAAGTTTTGATGGAAAAGAAGCCCAGTGTGCCGAAGAGGTAGGCCAAGAGGCTGACTAGGCGGTCAGGAGGCCCCATGGCGCGGCCAGATACCATGACAACACCATGTGGGCCATCTGGGGCCTCGAGCCTTCCCTTGACGAGATATTTTGCCCATGTCCTTATATACCCCGAAAAACCTTTCATTCCAGAAGCATGGAGTCCTTCATGAACTAGAGCTCCGCTGCCACAACGATCTTTGTTTTGGGGATCATATCTATCTACCTCTCCACTCTGAGGAGGGGGAATTTGACTCCTTATTCATCACCATCACTGCCAAGCCCTTCTCCATCAACCATATGCTCCATCTCCATCACCATGTGTGAGTAGTTACCTATAGGTATGTGAAGTGGATGGGAATTGGATGAGATTGATCGTGTAATAAGAACTAGCCACCAGGATTTATGGTGTTTGTCTTCTTGATGTTCTAGTATATGGTTGTTGATGCACTTATGCTTTACTTAATTATTGGTATTAGGGCCCAAATAACATGATCATGGTACTAAACTTTTATTGCTTCATCAGATATGAGAGTTTGAGACTTATCTACATAGTGTATCACCTGTTATAGTGTTGAACCTGCGAACCCTACTGTGATACCCTAGGGAAAACAAGGGGATATGCTATAATTTGAGGAGTTCATGTGTTCATGGAGTGTTAATACATTGTTCCGGGCTACATGAAAATGTAGACCTTAATTACCCTTATTTCCAACTTGGCCCTGGTGAAATGGGAGGGTAGAACAATGGATGTTGTGCAAACTCTCTTGGTTAGTGCGTACAACTAAATAAGGAACACATGCCTACATATCACAGAACAGAGCCACACACCATGGCACTTAAATTTGTTATACATGATTGCTCTCATACATATAACATCTCGTTGATCACCTCATGCCTACACTTTTAGCCACTGAAAGTTACAACTTCAATCCTTCCGGTTAAAACTGGAAATCTGATGCACTTGTTTACTGCTTTTGTTTTACCGTTTTGATCCAACTACTGCATTCACTACTAAAAGTTCCAATTGAGAGTGACGTCCAAATTTCTAAAGTATTATTGGCACTCTTCTGTTCCCATCATGTAGAACTATAAATTTGGGTAATAATTTCCAACAAAGATTTCAGCAATCCCCTACACTTGTGGGTATCAGTCCTTCAACTTCTTCAACTTGCCTACAACAATTGTACATCAAGGCCCGATCCATGATAACCCGATCCCGATCCTTTCTTGGTAAATGGATCATGGGCTCGGATCAGGGGTGCTTGTTCTCCACCCTCAAGGCTACAAGGAAGAAGAAGGTCAAATCAAAAGCAAAAGAATATTACGAAAGCTACGACATCAAAGTGGCTCGCACAAACCTAATGGAACGCACCTTGAGCGTTTTTAGCTCGAATCTTGGTGAATGTCAACTTTTGCTTGAGTTGACGAGTCTTGCGGAGTTCTGCCACCAAAGCAGATGGTGCGAAAGGGCAATGTGGTCATTGGCAAATTCAGACTTCATATGAGAAGCACCTTGAAGCTCCTAAAGAAGTAAACGAACCATGAGGTAAGAATGGCAAAAAGATCCGCCAACCGGACGTCTTTTAGAATCTATCTAGGGGGCTCGAGGGCTACAGTTACCAAGCAATATTTAGAAATTCTGGAAAACTCACTTGGAGAATGGGAAGCGCTCGGGCGTTGATCAAGTGCTTCGCATTCTTCAAACTCCTTCATCGCCACACCTGCCAGCTCCTCCACTTTTGTGGCAAGCCCCGTGCACCAATCTTCTTCAAGATCTGCATCAAACAGTAACTCAACTCCTCGAACTCCTCTAGATGGACTTCCAAGCGCCTCCAAGCATCCCATTTGGCCTGGTCACATGCGTGTTCGACATGTACCGAATGGGAACCCTTGCCAAAGGCGAAAGTGGTCTCACAGGTGGATTCAGCGGCTCTTCCATAAGTCAATAGTGACTCATGTCCAACCTAGATACTCGGTCGGAGTGGCCACCGAAGCAGATGTGCTCCTGGACAAACCATTGGGAGGTATGCCAGTTGTAGGTCAGACGTTCTTCCTCTGCAGTCGTTTAGCGAGGGAGATGTCGTCTTCATCATCATCCTCACTCCTATACTCGGCACCTGGAATATCGAGACCAACATTCTTACTCTTGTCAGTGGGACGCTTCCTACGGAAGCTCCCACTCAGGGGATTGGACTGTCGGGCTGGACTCTCGGACTGAGTAGGGGTGAGGGAGGAGGGGACAAGGTAAAAAAGGGAAATGATTGGCTTCCTCCGGGGGATACCACACATCGATCCCCCAGGTCAGCGTCGTGGCAAAATAAACATGTTAGGCCCCACCCACGGTGCATTTATCCCTTTCTTCCTTTCCTTACCATGTGTTTTCTCTTCGCCTCCCCGTAGCTTGCACCGACATGGCTCATGATCTCTCTTCAGCCCCCATACAAGAGGGAAGGTGTGGCGGTGGAATCCCCTGGGTCCCCATCTCTGGTCCTAATATGCACCGTGCGCTCCACGACTAGCCTCCCCGGGGGTTGCATCGCTGGCCATGATCGACCCACCGCCACGCCCCTGGTCATCTCCAATGCCGGAAAGGATCTTGCGCCGCCGTGTCGTCCCCCACGAAGTTTTTGCTACAAGGCCTCCAGCGAGAGTCTCCGGCAAGACCTCCGATGATGTCGGTTTTGCTAGATGAGCACAATTTTTTGCTACAATGGCTCTAGCGAGATCTCCGGTGAAGTCTCCGGTGAAATCTATCTTTTTATTTTTGGTCCGTGCGGGACAATTTATAGCAAAAGTGAGATGTTTTGTAGCAAAAGCGGTAGTAGGGTGGACACGTGTCGACATGCGGACCCGGGCGATCAGGAGAAATTATCCCTGGGGGACGCCCAGCAGTGTCTAATTAAGATTGGGCTCCCGCAATCTTCATCTTAACTACATTCAAAATGTTCTAGGTTAGCGATTCCTACAATTTTCTATGCGATCCAAAGCAGCACCCTAGTATCAATAAGGTCATGCTTATTAGGACACATTTCCCCTCTACAAATACTCTCCCTTGACACACCAGCAAAACTTTCAAGTGCAAAATCACTGCTCTATATTATTTCTTGCCTGTAACTAAGATGTACAATTCTCCATCCAAGAACACGCCCCAGTCTGATCTCAGCGGATGCAGCTGAAAACTCTCCTGCAACTACACTCTTTGCTTTATAAACCTAAGGGAAGAATTGCAGAATAAGCAGCCGTCTGAAATCAACCTTCCAATCACACTTCCCTCCTCCATTTCGAGGCTCCTGCTCTCCCTGTTCCATAGATGAATACCGAAGCTCTGACCTTTGATGTTATCCATCTTGGCCTTGACCCACCTCTCCTCCTTCCCGTCCTTGGGCGCGACGAACAGCCCGCCGATCTTGGTCCAGTCCACGGGGTAGAAGGCCCGCGGCGGCAGCACCGTCACGCCGAGCTCGGGCATCCGGTGCCGGACTCTCGCCGCCACCCTGGATACCAGGTAGGGCCCGTTGTGCCCCCACTTGCTGCCGTCGAACGTGGCGGCGAACTCGGCAATGAAGTCGCGCAGAATCGGGTGGCCCCGGTCGAACACCATCACGGCGTTATTCAGACGAATCCAGTCGCCCGTGGCCGCGTCCACGGCCTGCGCCCCGATGGCGTTGCGGAGGCCCGACAAGGGCCGGAGGACGACGACGTCGGCGTCGAGGTAGACGCCGCCGTACTTGTAGAGCAGCGCGAGGCGGAGGAGGTTGGACAGGTTCTGCCCGAGCGGGATGCTGCCGGGACCGACTTCCCCGCGCCGCACCGTGCCGAGCCACCCCTGGGCGGGCGTGCCGCCCAGAAGGTACGCCATGTCCGGCGACGCGGCGGCCACGCGGAAGCCTCGCTCTAGGAACGGCCGGAGCCTGTCCGTGCCGCCGGCGGAGTCCATGGTGTCGGAGGCGATGAGGAGGCAGGCGTCGGGGTGCCACCGGAAGAGGGTATCCACGACGAGGGGCTCGCGGCGGCCGAACTGCTCGAGCGGGGAGAGCCACGTCATGAAGAAGCGGTCCGCGCACGGTCGCTGCGGCGACGGCGGCTCGAAGAGCTTGGCCGCGCGCGCTGCGAACCGCCGCGTCCGGGATGTCTGCTTGACCAGCAGCTTGATGAGGCTCTTGTTTCTCTTCGTGGACGCCTTCTTCTTGTCACTGCTCGTCTTCAAACGAGGAGGAGGCACGAGCAGCGATGGAGGAGGAGGAGGCAGCGTTGACGGCGATGGCGGCGGCGGCGACAACGAGACATGGAACGCTCGCATGGTCTTGTCCATGGATACGTCGAGGTTAGTGGCAGCAGCGGGAGGGAAAGTTGTGTTCGTGGTGGCATTTTTTGATCTGGAAGGTGACCGCGGGAGGTGAGGGCAGACGAGGAGGGTGAATGTGGTGTGGCAGAGGAGGAAGACGACGAAGATGAGCAGGAGGAGGAAGGGGAGGGAGAGGGAGAAGAGGAGCAACGGCAACGGCTTCCGAGGTGGTGGCGCCATCGCCGGAGGGAAGAAGAGCGATGGAGCGTGGGTTGAAGCTGAAGCAGGAGGAGTTGCCATGACGTTCTCGGCCCTCTGACTGCAACATGTACGTGCAGTGGCTGCTTGCACGAAGTGCCAAGTACTAGTTCGTTTACATCGAGGTCTTCGATAACCGTAACATGGGAAGGGAGTGAGCGCGATCCGCATGATCGTCTAGCGCGGAGCAGCTGTTAGACAGGTTTAAATTAAGTACTCCAGCGAATTTCAGATTTTGTTTTCTAATCCGTGCTGCCCGCGTTATCGTTAGGATATTCATCAAAAGCTTGGAGGTTTCAAGTTGAGAAATGGATCGAAAATTATGAATCTCTGACTTTGCATGCAATTGTACTCGTGGGCACGAGCAGCCCAGGTGCACGCTATATAGCATGCACGGTAAAATCGCCCGACTCTACGGCGCTGCACGTATAGTACGGAAGTGGTGGCTCCAGTTGTGCACTAAATTCCAGTGGAAGTTTCTTTATTTGGTTGGCGATGGCTCATTTTGAGGACGAGCACCATGGAGATCGTTGGTGCAAGTAGACGGGACACTGGAGCAGTGAAAGGATCCTATCAGGTTCCGTTTGGGAGGGCACTCCCTAATGTAATGGCGAGTGTCACATGGTTCCACTTGGGTTCCCCACCTACGTACCTAACGACGATTTTATTCTGGTCAACTGTTACATCATGAGAACGATTCTAATCTTGCCTTTCGACGTTCCATGGATGAGCAATAGTTCATTACGGTGACTTGCTAATTACTCCGGTAGGCCACTCCACTTGGATATATGATTAACATTACGTTTATGTTAGTATATACTAGAATTTAGCAAGTCAAAGCTTCCGTAATGCAACTATCACCTTACACAGTCAAGCTAAAAAAAAGAAGAGTACACAGCCTCGCGATGTTGGCTGGGCAGGCAGTCAAAACAGATGCATAACACCACACGGGCAGTTGGGCACATCAACTTTCAGCAGGTGCCAGGTGAGTGCAGTAGCGAACTGTAACCAAGAGAGAAATTGAGTAGTTGGAGTAAGAGTTGTAGGTAGCTCAACCAAACTGCGTGACAGAATCAAGGAATAGAGAAGATCAACAAACCTAGATCCTCCATGGTTGTTCAGCATTTGCACCGCAAGCGTGGACAATTCATATGCCAGTAAAAACTGCACAGGATTAAAAAATATGAGGTTCAAGATAGAGAACGCTGGAGAGCGGATTATTCTCAAGGTCTTGAAGGTGTGAAATGCAAAAGGCAACAGCAAGGCCCACATGCCAGCATCAAAGATACAGCAGATAGCCTCAAAACGCTCGCAGGTGACCAGGCTTAAGCCTATAGATAATTACACTCAGGAACTAACGTATCTTAACCATAAACAGTATAGAATGCTGGATGGCAAACTACATCAGGTCCACTGGTTGTACAAATAGTAAGCTCTCACAGCATAGCTTATCTGGCAGGCAGAAGAGAAAAGAACACTATTACAATTTCGACAGTCTCAGTCAGCGGCCAGCGGTAGAAGCAAATCTTCAGAAGTTACAAAAGTGGCTCGACCAATTAACACTGCATTGCAGAATTGAAAAAAAAAAAATCTAATTACTCCCCTTCCTGAAGTCAACTGTATTGAAAAATAAATAAAGAATAACACTAGCCGCCTCAATAGAATATAAGCGACCAAATCAGCTCAACTAGCAGCCACCCGTTCCATCGGAAGGTGCTAACCTGATGTATAATATAATTAAAAAAATGTCTCCTAACCAGCTGCCATCCTGCTCTAAGATCCACTCTCAGCTGGGGCATCACAGGTAACAGATCAGTGGGAAATCATATTTACAGCGTTGTGGGCTTGCCCGGGAAGCAGATTGCGACAACTCCTTGCAAGCCACATCTGATTTAGCTTGGACTTGGAAATGGCAGTGAGACAAGCGGACAGCGAAATGAAGAACATGGAAGTACAGCCGTGTACAACTATTTCTTGCCTCCGGCAACCATCTCGCCAAACTTGCAACTGTGGAAGTTCTTCAGGGGCCACAGTTTGCATAGAATTGCTGGTGCACCATCTCAGCAGAATTCAGACAAAACAATCAAGGGATGTAACTGTCACTCCTAGAATATCTGCCAGGAGGAATCCTGTGTACAGTCGGCTGGAAATCTGGCTTGAAGCGTTTACTATAATTGGACATAAATGACCTGTGAAAAGAGTAAAAACTATTGTGATCATTGCTAGGCTAAAACTCAGCTAACTTCATCATTCACTTCTTAACTTAGCAACAAAAAAACTATAAAACTGATTACAATGCTAGAACAGTACAGCATGCGTTGCATATCTCAGTAGAGGGGATAAGTTGAATTCTTCTCATCTTCATTCAGGCTAAATGTAATCAAACAAGTACCATTCTGCAAGTCTGGAGTCTAGGTAATGAAAACTTCTTCCCAACACTTCACGTCAAGGGTTTACAGCAGTACGCCATTGATAATGCGTATCTACATCTGGTTCCAAACTCATAGGGATGGGCACTTCTATTCCATTAATTTCTAACTTAAAAAAGGAAACAGGTGAGCCTCATTCTGTAAGCTGTGCTTCCATGTTATAAGCAACAGGAGAGTCCTATATTGCGTGAAAGCTGATATAATGTTATGCTTCTATGAAAATAAGGGATGGTATCCCGTTTTCGGATATAAACCTAGTGCCCCAGTAAAAGGCCCAAAATACCACACATTTCAAAATAGCTTTCCCAGATCTTCAGCAATACTTGAGTGCTAAAAATCTAACAGATCTACAACAGCAGACTAGGCAACCCTCACCTTGGAGATGCAGGCCGTTTCTGTGCAAGGTGACCAAGCATGTATTTCAACGTTCTCAGAGCCCCATCAGCAGCCTACAATAGGATATTATGAAAAAAAATGGGTTAAAAAAGACTGCAAATTAACTGCACATAATCCACACAAAAAACCTCTTTATATTCAAACAATATTCATTCAATTTTTTTAGTTTATTATTGTATCAAAAGAAGACAACCTCGGTACTCTTAAAAATAAAAATAATAGTTTTAGAGACTTAATAAAAGCCATACAAGAACGAAGTGAAAAAATAAAACACCCACGCCCACACCACTGAGTTTATTTGTTGATTTCAAAACTCCAAGAAGAACGAAGTGAAGAAATAAAACAAATAATTCACTTATATCAGCTTACAACCTGTAGCTTAGCTTCCTCCCATGTTGCTCCAAACCCTTTCCCCAGGATTTGCCCATTTATCTCGATCTGAAAAGCCAATCACAAGTACGCAGTAAGAAATACACTAAAAGCATGAGCTTTGAAAAAATACATAAAGTGAGCCCTGATGTATCAGAAATTTTTTTAATGAGCATTCACGGAAATGAAGTACTTACCTGAGCATGAACTTCGTTCCCTGTCGAATTATCGGATGGAGATGGCTGAGCTTGGAAAACTAAGTTATACCCCTCAGCTGTACACTGCAACACATATCTGGGTTAAAACGGCACAATTAATTAAAATCTGGCAATTAAAGCAGCTACTTACAAGCTCCTTGAGAGCAGCAACAGAACTAGAGGATTTGGTTGAGTTATAAACTCTCTCGTGCATATATCTAGACTCATCTGAAGTGCTTGAAACTGGTAACATGTCATCTCTACTACTTCCTGTATATTTGAACGAGGTTGGATTGCTACTAAAGCCATTATCCTTTGGAACTGTCGACTTATCTGGATCAAATGACAGAAATTTATCTGCAAGTAAACTTCATCTGTCAAAATCTAGCATTATATTACAAACAAAAGAGAGTTAGTATATACAGTTTTTATGAGAAAACTGCATTTATTACAGTACTATGGATAGAAAAAACTAAGCCCATTGATTCAGACCACCAAAAACATATGGAGAATCATTTCAGTGACATCAGATGATTAGTAACTGAAGTGCCACGACTGCGAGAAATTTGAACAACAAGCAGTTGCAAGATACAGAGAGTTTGATGATATGTAAGAAGTCAATTACTAAAATATGACCCCAAACAACAGATTGTCAACCACCTATAGCTCAGTTGCATATTTGTCATTTTTCATCTGGAGTCACAAACTAGGGAGTACAACATAAAAATCACCTGCCAAATTTCTCAAAGTTATGTTAGCTGCCCGCTGTTGCGCTTCTTTCCTGGTTCTTCCCATTCCTTCCCCAACTTTTTCTCCAACAATCCAAACCTGAAAGATCCACAGAAAATAAAGAATGAAGAACCATGACGCAGTAGTGTGAAAACTGAAAGTGGATTTGAATAATTTACATGCAGCAGCATACTTAAAGAGTTGGTGAAATGTTAATATATGTTAAATAGTGGCTATCCTGTAACACCTGTTATAAAGATCACATCCTGACATCTACCTCAGGTTTTCAAAAAATTCAATAAAAAAGAAATATTGTAATCCATTGACAAGATGTTTATTAATAAAATATCATTATTGACACTTTCAATCAGTAGAAGTTGCAATCTACCTGAATGGAGAATCGCAAGTCCGCAGTATCACATAGAGTTGACTGGTACTCCACCTAGAAAGAAGTGAAGAAACACCAGATAGGCAGAAACATTAAGATAATAAGTAGAAGATAATGATAGCTGATTAGTAACATCAAAATTACCTTAAATCCACACTTTGCCGCAATCTCCTCCAAAACAACACCAGATGTCTCTGTATATTGTACAAATTGACGTCCTGACTCCATTTGGCTGCTTCTGTGACCTAAATGAAGGTTTGACATGTCCTCTCCTTCACATTGCAGACACAGTTTCAGATACTCTAGATAAGTAAAATCAAATAGTTTACGAGGGGCATTCATGAAATTGCAAGCCTTTCATGATAACAGGGGCACCACTGAGCAAAGCAGTAAACAAGAATGAATTTTGGATCAAAGGTGAACCTATCTGAAGAAAAAGGAGCAAATCATTTATAGTTTTTTTTAATCATCTCCATGATATGCCCCAGCATTAGCATCCAACAGACAATCTATACAGGCTCACTATGGGCAAAAGGCAATCATATTATTTTACGTGTTAAGTGGTAAGAAACACAGGGTTTACATATACTGTAATGGACCATGAAAAGGTGCGCATACATTTAATTACTTGGTATAAAATAACATCTTAAATCATCTAACCACAGGAAATGAACAATGGGAAATTAAGACATGAGAAACGCAGTTAGAAATGTTATACTAGTTGGACTCATGCGCTTGCTGTGAGTTTCAAGTGGAACACTGAACTTCAAGAGCTAAATATGCATGCAATCAATTACTTATGCAGCTACAGTACAGTTAGGGAAATAATTCACAATAGGCAAGATTCTCGGTAAAAGGTGTTACATAATAACATCAGCCATATTAACAAATCAATATAAGGAAAATATCTAACGCTCCTTCCCAAAATCTATTGCATACATACAAAGTTTGACTTTGACCAGAACTTATATCCAACACATTTTGGGACAAGGGAGTAACGACCAAGGAAAACTAACTGAAAAGATGTAGATCCAAACTTGTGTGTGAGCCATAATATCTCTCTACCAGCAACGAAATAAAATGCCTAACTAACATACGTAATAACAAAGTACATACTTATGTCCAAGCCATAATGTCTGGTCATTTTCCAAACTCAACCAAACTGTGATGCCTAACTAGCAAACATACTAACATTGTACTTTTCACTGTTAAGGAGGTGACAGTAAACACAGTTAAAGGATATATAGGTCATTATATTATAATAACAGGATATCCTAAATAGCTTAAGCTTCTATATTCAGTAGGCACAAAAGGAAATCGCGGACCATGCATTATCCTATGCAGCTGCTAACCTGAAATCCAGTATGAAAATCAGAAACATCAAAGGTAAAGCAAAACATACCGGAAAAGGATCTGTACGTTGTAGGTGCCTGGTTCTCAAGCATATGATGATCCTCACTGTGAGGCGGCTGAGTAAAATCAAGCATTTGTCACCAAATCATCTAGAATCACCTCATTAACGGACAATATTAATTACAATTTACTCAAAATAGATGATCACTCACCTGAGAAGGATATCTCTCGTTCTGATAGTTAAGTCTATCGGAAGATATAGGATTATCCCCAGCAGGGAGGTATGATTGATGTGGTGGTTGATTTTTATCACTATGTACAGCATCAAATTCTGAATGCAACCCCATTGAGGTCCTATTTAGGTTTCTTGGGTCCATCTCCTCCTCTACAGGAAATAATTCACCCTGAGATTGCACTTGAGGAACTGAGACTTGTACAGAAGGTTCTGCAGGAAAGGGTGGTGTAGGATCTCTTGTATCTTGGCCATGCTGTAATATCAGAAGCCTTCTCCTCGTGTCAGGATCTAACTCAGACTCAGGAACCTCACCCTCTTCCCTAGCAGGAGAACCATGTGAGGAATCCCCAAAACTAGATTGAGCAACTGGCCAGCTGATTGAAGAAGGCTGGGGATCTTGATCGTTATTCAAAGGCACCATCCCCGGTGGTGGTGCTAACGGAGTAGATGAAGATGTAGCAATCTGCTGTCTAGCAGCTACTGACATCACATCAACATTTGTTGTCATTGGATCCGCAGCTTGAACACTGCTAACTGCTTCCTGAAAAATAGTTCAAATACACATAACTAGGAGAAATGATTATTAAATAGAAAACAGTAACAGTTGCTAAGAAATGTGAAGACATACGCCTCTGTTCACATCAACATTTTTGTTGACCCATTGGAACAACACCATACGGCCCAGACATAGGTTGAGCAGTGCCGATTAGTTGTTTCAACACAAAAAAAAGTGAAGCTAATAAACAACTAACACCTTTCACATTCAGTTAAGTTGCATTTAGTTAATTAGGGTTTACTAGAGATGGAGCATGGAGATATACTGAATATAAATTAGGCAGATAATGATCAGAAAAATGCCATGACAAATGGTAAACTACTATCTCCATTCCTAGAGAAATGACTTCCAAGAAAGCATGCAGTCCAACTTCTCTAACTTTGACTCGGAGTCCATGTAAATATTTTCATAACATGGATTTGTGAACTTTTTACTCGCATGTTCATATGAAAATAATAGCCTACCCTAACTTGCTTGGGACAATAGGCTTTGAAGTTATTGTTGTTCATCTGAAAATGATGGTCAAAGTTGCATGTTGGGGACTGTATCCATGTCCAAAACGTTCATATATATTCATGAAGAGTGTATATTTTTAGTATTGGGTCAAATGCAACATTGATCCAATGGCCCAATATCGTCTACTACAACCGCATTTCCGAATAATGTTTACGGCAGTGTTGGTAATGAGACTCTTATTGTGCTCAGCAACAAATGAACCACCACGTTGAGTTCCAAGTTATGCACTCTACCCTAAGGTATAGAACTTTTGTTTGTTAAACTTGTCAGGCATAACCCGACATACATGAACAAAACACATAAAATGTTTACACAATGGCTTTGGGTTTCTCAAGCATATTGCTTGACCGTAATAAAAAATGGCCAACACTTATTAAGCATCAATAAATTTAGGCAATTCTACCTCACACTCCATTTAATTACACACAACACAACCCTAATCCTTGGATATCAACTCATTTCCGTTTTCAAACTCATCTTTTTATAACCAAGCATCCAGAACAAGGAATAGAAGTGCAAACCTTCATTCTCCTCTTAACCTCTGCATCTGGCATACCATCAAAAGCCAGAGGATCTTTGTTCACATTCAAAGTTGCAGCATTCTCATCCTAACAAGAAAAAATCAGTGTTGGTAGTTACAGGGAGTCAATTTGAAGCATCCAGACAACCACCTTCACAAAGTTTACCTCTGAAATCAAATAATTCCCAACATCAGGAGCGGAAGGAACATTATTTAATTCATCATCGAAATGAACCTCACTAATCCATGGTAGGAGGCCCTCATCAAATTCCCTGTCAATTAAATCATAAATTGCTTTGTTGACAAATCATTCAACATTGTTATGTGTATGTAACAGGAAATCAATTTCTGCGGTAGCATATAGCCAAGATGATGGTTCTTACTTAAAGAAGCCACCCCTAACATTGCATGCAACATTTCTGGCAACACAGAGAACTGGAATAGGGAAGTTTGCCTGTGTAAGTTAAAGACATCTGTAAACAATAAAGTAAGATAATCTTATGCTGGAATAAGATACAAATTAAACATTACCTCTGCCTGTGGAGCGTAATATGGAGAGAAGGCAGGAACAACATGAACTCGACACTGATCCTTCTCATCCCAAACTTTCAAACGATCATCAATCACTAGGGCCATTCCAGGGTGGCAAGATCCATCATGGAATACATTTAGCAAAGACTTTTTAGAACCTAGATGAGTACATTTAGCATTAACCTCAAAAGGATGGACAATCACATCATATAATATGCATGGACATGGAAATTCACTGTAAGGAAGTAAAATCATTGGCAACAATTGATTGAAAAATTTATATAAAGGAACTATGCCCATTTGTAGTTGTGGTGGTTGGAAGCAAGATAAATATGTACCAGATTTGACACAGACAAGCCTGTGAGGAAGTTGGACAGAGTTTATCAGTCTTGAATCAGGATCAAGCAACCTCCATATTTCCAAGGCATAGTCCCTCTCAGCCATTGTGCACACATACACCTCAAAACGTTTCCGACCTCTTGCAATCAGGTAGCTCCGAAGATCATCCCAAGCAGGCCTTAACCGTACCAGAACACTGGTGTCTTTTATCTGACAGAAAAAAGGAACGGAAAATAAACTATACAGTCTAGCAACAAGCAAACATGGTTAAAGATCAGCAGGCCCGAGAAAAAAAGTTGGTTGTCCATATCATCTAGTGCGTGCAACTTCCCGTGAATACTATGGATAAGACGTTATTTAATTTGATTCAAGCTCTGCAAGCAGCTGTGTGATGCATGAACAACTGGCAGTACCATAACCAAATAGGTCGCCATATTCTTTTTTAGATAAAAAGAAACAGCTAATTTGAGAATACTACAAGATAGATTGAATTGAATTACAGAGGTAAAACCGATCACAACATACGAAATAATCCAAATTATGGTGGTGTTTATGCATGCAAAAATGACTGGATAAAGAAATACAAAGAGACAACAGGCTGTTTTGGCTATCACACATGCCAAAAAAATGACTGAATAGAATGATGAACATACCGATGGATTTATACGTGTCAATATAATACTTTTCTCTTGTAGCCTTATGATAGGACGTATCAAAGGCTGATGATTACCAGCTAAAGGTGGGACAACCTCAGATTGTGCTTTATACACTTTGCCACAATCAGTTACTTGATCGCTTTCTATATACTGCTTTAGCATAGACCTGTCATCTTGGTACCTCTTGATCTCTGCCAACATACCACTAATACGCTGCGGGTCAGACTCATTAGTCAATTTTCTCTGGATTGCATCAATTCTGTCTTCAAATGACCGTGTGGTATTGGCAACAATTAGTGTTTCATCAAGGTCAAACACAATACCTAGGCATCGAAGATTCAACATACTCAAGCAAGAAGTATACAAGCCTAAAGGTACTTTGTAGCCCCAAAAGCATGCATGGTTCGGCAAGTTACTCTTGGGTTTCATTGCCACTAAATGGATCTCTTCTGCTCCAAGTGGAAAAACTGCTGTCTGCAAGCACAAAGAGTTAATCGGAAGGAGATTAAGCCAAACAGAACAAACACAAAGAGTTAATCAGAAGGAGATTAAGACAAACAGAACGGATGTTTAATTAGGAAATAAAGTGTAACAGGGAGAATAGAAATGCAAAATGCACGGAAGTCAAGGAATTTGGCAAAGTGTAACAAGATGTGCTAAACTTCCTTTGCCTTGGGAATTTCCTTTTCCTTAGCACATCTTTTTACAGAGGTCAAACAAAAAGAGGAGAAAGAATAAAAGGCAAAGGACAGGGCATTTTGTTCCAATTTTGTGGCACAGATTGGCCGAAAATCATGCAAATATTGAAATGTTGAAACAGGAATATTCACAGCAAAGTCATGATCATAGTTACTACAGACAAACTTAGAATATGGTTAACTACAAAGGCACATCAAGTACTTAATATAGCCGTGCTCTTCACAAAAATCTCCTAGCGGATTCAAGCGGTGCATTAACTAACTAGCAGATGAATTCCATGCACAGTAATGTGTTCAAACTCAAAAGTAGTCGAGCAACATTCAAATATTTGTTGGTATATGGAGTTCAGCGGTTCAGAGTTCACATTCAATTGCAATGATGAACTGCTGAGAAAAAAATATCGTTGAGTCCAAAATCCATAGCAGTTGAAGAAAATAAAACCCTTCATCACCTCTAGTATGCCTAAACAAACAATATTTTGTATTGCAGAGTCAGAAAGTATGACTGATCTGTTTGAGAAATATGAAACGCTGGTCCTTAAAACAAGCCTATCGATTGAGCAATACATGTCTATCGATTCAATTAAGTATAAGCCAAGTCCACAATCCATAAAACAACAAAACTGATTCTCATCTACGTTCCAGTGGGTATCACATTAGTCAGTAGCTAAGCATCTCTAGAAGTGTCATTGCTGAGTTACATTACTCATTAATGCAGTAGATGTTTCAGGGAGGTTTTCCACTAGGCAGCTTCATGCGCTAAACTAATATTCCTTGCTTGGGTTCCATTTATTCAGATTGATCTGTGTTCTCCAACTGTTGGGAAATGATTCATATATACCTTGTTGTCTCTGAGGCAAGCGGTGTGCATGGAGACAAGCGGCGATGGGGGCTCGTCCGCTGTGGCCGTCGGCCTCGACTCCATCACGAGGCAGCGGCCACTCGAGGACACGGTTTGCAGGATAGCGAGCGGCGGGCACCGCTCGCTGGGCGGGGAGAGGCGGTCCACTCGGATCTCCCGCACCCACGGCGGCGCCCCTGCCAGGTTCATCTCCCCCTTGGGCCACAGCTCCACCTCCCCGATGGAGATGTGCCCAAAATACACCACCGCTTTGATCATGTCTAATCACCAACAGAAGCAGATCACACGGACCGAATCCGAAACAAATCAGTGATCCGGTCCTCGAGTCAGAGTCTGTTCAACACAACGCGCACTGGTCTGATAGACCTGCGCAGCGCACACAGGTGGATCTGTTCTTATCGCGTGATCCAAATCGGCGGGGATTAGAGGAGGAGTGGGAGTGCGCGCGTGGTCTTATGGTGCTTTGCTTCGAATCGCGTTCATGTTCTTCGCCGGATTGCGGCCGGGTTTGGCGTCCCGGAGGGGAGGTTATGGTCGTGTTTGGGGATCTCGTGCGAAGCCGCGGCAATGGCGGTAGCGGGGCGAGTTCGGGACTTCGTCGGAGAAGGGGGGAGGTGTAGTGATGGGTGGGCTGGCGGCTCGGGAAACCCTAGGCGTCTGATTGGACTCGCTGATGGAGAAGACGACCAGAGCCACGTTTATTAGCGCGAGGCTGGGGGAGGTTGGACGATAGTATTACCGTGTTTGCCATGTTCTACACTAAACGCTCTTCGATTTTTTTAGGAGTATAGGCAGGTATTCTGCTTGTTATTACTACTGTACTCCACATGCTCTTCGATTTATTTTCTTGTGGGTGAAAAGCTCTTCGATTTTGACTTGTCATAATTTAGCAGTCGTATATCAGTTTCGGGTAGCTGTTTACTTTTCTAGGTAAACAGTGTATGTCCTAGTCAGTTCTAGAAAAAAGATTATGTCCTAGTCCAGCTAACTTCGAGTGTCTTTTAGCGCTTAATTAAATTTTTTGACACTAATCACCAACCTTCATCTCTACGAGTTAAGTTTCTCTTAGACGCGTGTGTTTGATTATATGTTGTCTGCTTCTGGCTCGAGTGCCTTTTTTTTTTTGCGGGGTGGTGCCATTTTTGTTGTTTGAGAATGTGCACATTTTGAGTGCGAAGTGGACATTGAAGGTGACAGAAATTGAGTTCTCGATTTATTATGTTTGTTATTACTACTCCGCATGTTATTCGATTTATTCTCTTGCGGACGAAACGATCTTTGATTTTGACTTGTCATAATTTACCACTTGTATCAGTTTTGGGCAGTTGTTTACCTTTCCTAGGTAAACAGTTTATGTCCTAGTCAGTTCAAGAAAAAAGTTTATGACCTAATCCAGCCAATTTCGAGTGCCTTTTAGCACTTAAGTAATTTTTTTGACGTTAATCGTCAACCCTCGGCTCTACGAGTCAAGTTTCTCTTGGACGCGTATGTTTGATTATGTGTTGTCCGCTTCTTGTTCGAAATTATATTTTAGAGGTGGTTTCATTTTTGTTGTTTGAGCATGTACACATTTTGAGTCCAGAGTTGACATTGAATGAGAGCAATTGACTCCTCAGAATAGGTTTTACCCGCTATATTAATATAGCAACCAACCCATGCAACTGTGATACCACTCCTGGGTCAGACATCACAAATCTCAGTCCAAAAAAACAAGAAAGAAAACGAAGAGAAAACAATGCCGACACCTGCGGTTCGACGAAAATGGAGATGACTCGCCACCGGTGCGCCGTCCAGAGAATTTCCACCACGCTCATAACCCTCTGAAACATCGCGTACCAAGCAGCAGCACTAAAAAGGGGAGCGACGACGCTGCTTCCCGAACCAATCCAAGGGTTTTCCTCAGAACGCCTTCTAGGGTACACTGCGGGGGGTGGGAAAGAGGTACAACTGACGCCCTTCAAGAAGGACGGTGACACGCGCAAGCATCACCGCGTCAATGTCGAGACGGCAAGGATTTCTCCTGACCCCCTAAAAAGCCAGACCCTAGACGCCTTGTATCGCTCCACCAAACTTGTCATGCACTAGCACACGCCACCATGATCCTGCATCTCTTCACCATCATCTCACCATGACCAGGTTGCGAGGCCGGTACACCGAAAAGAAGAAGCTTTGGCAAGGTCGACAAAGCAATAGCACGCGGGTAGGAACTACTTTCGCCGTCGGAAGACGACCGTCGACCGGATGCAGTAGCAGGGGCAAACAAGACCCTCACCGGCCGAGCTGAGCCCGAATGGGCATGTCAATCCCCCACTGCCGCACTGCAGTAGGGGCGCCATCTGTTGGAAATATGCCCTAGAGACAAATAGTAGTAAGGACTATTATCATATTTCATATAGTTTATGATTAAGTTTTATATCATGTTATAACTGTATTGAGTGGAAACATCAATACACGTGTGATATACAAACAAACCAGGGGTTTCCAGTGAAACTCTAGTCACTGGTTCATTGGTCAACAGATGATCATGTTTCCTGATCATGTGGCATTTATGCCAGTTGGAAATAAGGTCATCTCATTATAAGAATGAGATGATGAACCAATACCCAACCTAAACATCGTGATTCGATCATGTCACGAAGTTCAAGTTACGATGATTAGAAATGGATCCTCGTAGACTATTCCTTAGACCGTGAGACTATATCAATCACTGTCTCCCGAGAGTGCTTAGATAGTATCAAACGCCATCTGGTAAAACGGTGGTTATAAAGGTATGTTCAGGTATATCACACGTGTTCATTGGCCATCCAGGTCCCTCTGTTGATCATTGGTGCGGGAGTGTCCCGACCATGTCTGGAGTGTTCCCGAACCGTGGGGTATCACGCTTAAGGGCTTGATGATGCTTAGAGAGTGTTTATAGGATCGGTAGAATCGCCGAAGAAAAGAAGGAAGAAAACCGGAAGGGTTTTGGTAAGTCCGGAGGATGTCCGGAGTGGAGGTGGAAGGTGTTCCATGGCCACGGAGATTGAATAATATAGTGAATAAATGTTAAATGTTGATTTAATCATTTATTCATAATTATTTAATAAAGAGAAAATCAATTAAAAGGTCAAAAGGCTTAATGGGCCAATTCCGGAGGGAGAGGGCCCATTAGGGAAAAGGAGAAAGGGGAGAAGGGGCAAGGGAGAGGCCGGCTGGGCCTAGCCCCCCTGCGCGGGGCCCACTAGGTGGCCGGTGGCCACCTCCTCCCCTCCTTCTCTCCTTTAGTCCCACCCCGGGACTTACTACCTCCCCTCCCCCTATATAAAGTGGGGTATTTGGCCTAGAAAAATACACCCAATAATCAATAAAGGTCTCCCCACTTTTGGGAGGACCTCTAATTGATATTTTCTCTCTCCCCTCTCTCTCTCATGACCGTGGTCCCAAGTCTAGACTGCGCGAGCGAGAGACATCTTCACCGCGGAGCGCCGTCGCGCTGCAGGATTTGGATACGGGAGCTCTACTTCCGCAACTGTTGCTGGATCAGGGAAGCGGGAGTCATCGTCAGGCACCGGACGTGTGTAACTCCCTGCGAGGTGTCGCACTTGAGGCACTCAAGTCGATGGAGCCAGAAGGAGCGCAAGGACTTCATCACGACCTTGAGGTCGGCTTCGGCTCGTCTACATCAACCACGCTCTCCTGAGCGTTGACAATGCTTTTCGGTCTTCAAGGGTAAGTTCACGAAAATCCCCTCCCGTTACTGTATTACTAATAGATAGGTCCTGGCAGTTTTAGGGGTTCAGGGGCATAGAGTAAAATTTATTGTTTTTAACCCCTACAGTGGTATCAGAGCTAGATCTATGCGTAGTAATGCTAGTACGGGTACAACACACGAGTTGTAGCGTGTGGGCGTTGATCTTTTAGTTGTTACCCTCCCACGTGTACTTGTGTATACCGCAGTAATGCTTGATGAAGCGGCCCCCAACTGACTTTACGCGTTCATTCGCGAGACTGGTCCACGCTTGACATACGGCTTGTACCGTATAAAGTGGCTTAGGGGGGTGTCTGTCTCTCTCGCATTAGTTGGTATATCATTTGCAACTGAGGGCGCTGAAAGGGGTGTAGTATAGATAACTAGTTGATCAACGTTGTGCTAAAAGTTCGTAGGTAAGAACGGTTCTTGTGCGAAAGCCCATTCAGCCACGTAAAACATGCAAAGATAAAGTAGAAGCGTCTAACTTTGTTTTGCAGGGGGGCGTTGCTTTGTGATATGGTTGTGGCAAAGGTAAAGCAATTACCTTTTGTTGCATAGTAGTAGATAGTCACGGTAATGGCAGACTACCACGCCGGAATGACACCGGTACCCTAGTGTCTACGACGCCGGAACCTTGGCGCCGGAACCCGGTGACGGCGGATGGAGATCACGACGTGAAGGACCATATCACATAGCATTTACATTCAATGTTATTGTTTGTATGTCTTATTGTGTGCTAGTATTAGATACTCGACGGTAGCCTAATAAGATGATCCCTGTTAAAATTACCAACGATTGTGTTCTCCCTTAGTATGCACCACCAAGAAAGTTCTTCGGTATGAGGCGATCCAGGGTGACAGGCCTGGGTGTCATACATATCTACGTTCGCATACAGTGGGTGTAAGTCATGTTGCACAGCGAATACACTAAGGTTGAGTTGGCGAGCCTAGCACGCTAGAGAAGCGTGGCCTCAGAACACGGATGGTCGAAAGATCGAGCACGAGTCGCATGAATGATATGACCGACGTTTAGCGTCTACCCTTGAACCCACATTGATGGCCGTGACGATCGGGGGAGATGTGGCTGATAGGGGTCGTGTTATCACTAGGAACCCTCACTGGGGATAGGTGTTTCTGAGTGGAGTTATTATTAACTCATTTAATTATAAACTTAGTCTAAATTCCTTTTGCAATTATAAATGTAGATGACTCACCGTGAAGCTTACTTTGAGATTAAGGATTGGGTAAAGGGTGAGAAACTTAGACTTGATGAATCGAACTTCCCTAGTTGGCTTGCGCGCCTAGATGATCTCCTTACTAGGAATCGTGTGGTAGACTACATACGCCGCACGATGGATTTGACTGAGCCAGACTACTATGACCCCACAAGAGCCGGCATCACTATCGCCAAGAGATGTCCACTTACATTCAGATAATAATGCGTTACGGGATGGTGGATGAACTACATCCGCTCATGGGTGATCTTGACCCATATCCGATGGTGGATCAGCTGAGAGCAGAGTTCATAGGCCATGTGCGCATGTGGAAGCACGAGTTGCTTGGAGAGTTCCTTTCCATACATGTCTGAAGAGTCACTTAGAGTGCATGCTTGATGCACACACGAGACTGGTTCACTTCATGGATTACTGGATGGCTGATCCATTTGCGATAGACGTACTGCTTCGGTCATTGCCTCCCAGCTACAAAGGACATGTCCGGAGTAGCATCATGAGTGGTGATACGGAAGCATTGGACTTCCATGAGTTCATATTACGTTTCCAAAACGTAAAGGTTGAACCAATCGCCGGAGAGGTCATCGATGACCAAGGTATATATTTGATATACGGTTTTATAAATGTTATAATCCTGCAAACACATTTGCAGTGTTAAGTATATCTGATACTTGTTCTGTTTTGGTGAAAACAGGTCCTTCTGCATGAGAGGTGCTTGCTGGAGAGGAGGTGACGTTGCGTGTTGATGGCGAGCATGATGATGATGGCCGGTGACACTCTCCCTCAACATTTATCACTTAGTTTGTGTTTTAAGATGATTTTTGTAATCAAGAGATTGTGAACTTCTTTAGTGTGTCTCACACTTTGTGAGACGGTTATTCATATGAGTTTGTAACAAACAGTTGTTCTGCTTTTATGAATGATTTCTATTCGTGTTCATATCTTGTTTGATTACTTGTGAATTATCCTTGTTATTTGAAACTAATTGATAATGTATGAAGATTTGTAAAACATTAAAAAATTCCTTGTTTTAAAATACCCAACTTAATGATATTTCATTAATGAATGAAACCATTGTTTAAATTCAAAGTTATGCGATAATATGTAAAAGTCATTTGATTACTTTTCACATATAAATCATGCATAAGTTCGGCGAAATAACTTGAACACCATGTATTACTTGAATACAAAGTGTTTAATAAATTGTTAAAAGTATATACATATCCGATGTATTATGTTTTAACGAAAATGGTAATTATCATTAAATGATTGTTTAAATGTGTAAAGTAAGTTTACTAAAGGAAACATGAATATGAAACTATTTGATTTGATCAAATTGTTTCATCAACAAAGGGTATAAATATAAAAGAGAATCCAATTACTATGATTTGATTAATAGTAATGAAGTTCAAATTTATAAGAATGGCATAAAAGACATTGTGGAATGCAAAGTGCTTTGAAACGTCAAAATACAAAGCATCACAATGTGATATTAGATATCAAAGGGGGTTGAATAGAAGGCACCAAATAAATTGTTGTAGAGTATATGTAGAGACCATTAGCTTAGAAATAGTTAGCACTCAATTAGAATGTAGTGAACCATTTGAATTCGTGAAAGTTTTGGGGTTATTCGATATAACCAAAACAATAGTGAATAAGTCTTTATAGTGTATTCATTGAAATATTTGAATACGAAATCCATAGCTGAAACCAAAAGGAAAGCAAAACTTGTATTGCTTGGATTTTGGTGCATTCTTGAGAAAGCTCACTTCTAGTGATGTTTCTCAATTATGGAGCAAATGGAAAATAGTGTAAAACACGATGAGAATTCAAAACCCTGCATCAGAGTGTTGAGAAGCGCAACGGACAGCGTTCCTGAACGATTCCCTTCACAGAAGGAAAGAATCAATGATTTTGATCATTGTGTTTTCCCTCCATTATTGTTTTTCACTACATGAAGTAGGATTCAAAATGTAAATCCATATCTTGTATGGAAACATTTGTGAACCACTTGTCATGATTTTTGAAATGTGACATACCTACGAACTACTAAGGAAACAATGGTAAACTAAATTATGAAGAAATCCTAGAAGCAAAATTCCCTTGAGATTAGAAAGCAATTAGTTGCTGAATCTCACAAATAAAAGAAGTTACTTGGAATTTTCCCAAATGACTGCAAAGCCATTGTAGGAGAAGGGGGTGAATGACAAAAGCACAATTTGTCAAGTATTGGACAAATTTAGATGAATTTGATTCATGTGTGCTAAATGTCTAGTGGATTTAAAACTAGTAAAGTACTAGTATCTCATAATAAATCTCCAAGTTTGATGTTTAATCAAAGGGTTTTGAAGTTATTCAAAATAGTAAGGTGATATGCAATTTGCATAAAATTGAGTGGGAGCTATGAAAGTCTTCCTGAAACAAGATGTGATTGACATATTTTTAAGTGGGAGCAACATAAGACTCAAATTCAAATATGTAGGAACATAGTTTGAGTAAGAGTACTGACTCGTACCCAAATATGTTAGCAACATAGTTTGAGTGGGAGCTTATAGGAGTAATTCTTAAATAAGTTAAGGATGAAAGTGCAGATACTTATAAATAATGATTTATAAGATGTAGAAGTTAATAATAATTGTATTATGATATTATGTAGTATTCCTTAAAGGATTCTAAAAGCTGTTTCAGAATAAAAGTTAATTAAGGAACTAGTCCTTAATGACTCAAATTAGGAATAGTATTAAGTTTAAACATCAATGGTTAAAAGAAAGAAAAGGATGATCGTCATCCACTATGTTGAGACATAGGTGCTATCTCAGTAAACCATGATGATAACTTAGCATAATATATTATCCAATTAAGGAACGTTTAAAAGTGATTGAGTTCGAATCACAGAATGTTGAGCTAAGTTTGTCCACAAAGTCTAATAGAGAACTGTAGACATGTTTTTCAAATCTATAAAGGATGACATATCTTAAAGCATAAAGAGTTATGTTATAAGGGAATATGTTGGAAACTCCTGTATATACCAATTAAAGTCAAATAGGAAGCGAGGTGAACAAAACATCGAAAGTTGCACCGAGTGCACTAGTGTTTCGATGAATACATTTATAATAATAGATAAGGGTACCATATAAAGTGTTGTATAATGTTATGGTGGGGCTAATTCGCTTTTATCGTAGAATGATGTGTCCCAGGGCATAGTGCCCATGAGAAAGCCCTCGAGATTGATCTAACGTCACTGTAGGCTCCTGGAATCAGGCCTCGTTCTGCTGCCATAGCGACGATGCATTCACACAGATGATATCATGAGATGATAGAATATTAATGTCAATCAAAGTGACATTAGTAAGTTGCAAAGGATTTGGGACTGTAAAGTACAGACCCAAGACTCAACCTCTTCCATGAGCAAGCATGTTCTAGGTACCGGTTATATGGTACCAATAATTAAGAACAAATGCAGCTAGTGTATTTGTACTCTAGTGCAAGTGGAAGACTGTTGGAAATATGCCCTAGAGACAAATAGTAGTAAGGACTATTATCATATTTCATATAGTTTATGATTAAGTTTTATATCATGATATAACTGTATTGAGTGGAAACATCAATACACGTGTGATATACAAACAAACCAGGGGTTCCTAGTGAAACTCTAGTCACTGGTTCATTGGTCAACAGATGATCATGTTTCCTGATCATGTGGCATTTATGCCAGTTGGAAATGAGGTCATCTCATTATGAGAATGAGATGATGAACCAATACCCAACCTAAACATCGTGATTCGATCATGTCACGAAGTTCAAGTTATGATGATTAGAAATGGATCCTCGTAGACTATTCCTTAGACCGTGAGACTATATCAATCACTGTCTCCCGAGAGTGCTTAGATAGTATCAAACGCCATCTGGTAAAACGGTGGTTATTAAGGTGTGTTCAGGTATTCGGAGGAAACCGTAGAGGCAATATATGTCAAGAGCGGGATTTGTTCGTCCATGTGACGGGAAGATACTCAAGGGCCCACTCGGAGAGGTTATATCCAATAGCTACGCAACGTGTGATTAGATCACAGGGATATCACTTGTCAGAACGAGTAAAATAACATTGTTCAGTAACGAGATTGAACACGACATGGTGATGTCATTGATCAGATCTCGGGCAATGCAAGTATCGAGAGACAAAGGGAATAAGACACGACTGTCCCGATTCAAACGACGAAAGATCTTCGTGGAACGCACAGGGGTCACATGGCCATCCAGGTCCCTATGTTGATCATTGGTGCGGGAGTGTCCTGACCATGTCTGGAGTGTTCCCGAACCTTGGGGTATCACGCTTAAGGGCTTGATGATGCTTAGAGAGTGTTTATAGGATCGGTAGAATCGCCGAAGAAAGGAAGGGAGAAAACCGGAAGGGTTTCGGTAAGTCCGGAGGATGTCCAGAGTGGAGGTGGAAGGTGTTCCATGGCCACAGAGATTGAATAATATGTGAATGAATGTTAAATGTTGATTTAATCATTTAATCATAATTATTTAATAAAGAGAAAATCAATTAAAAGGTCAAAAGGCTTAATGGGCCAATTAGGAGGAGGGCCCATTAGGGAAAAGGAGAAAGGGAGAAGGGGCAAGGGGAGGCGGTGGGCCTAGCCCCCCTCGTCTTGAGGCCCACTAGGTGGCGTGACACCTCCCCCCTCCTCTCCTTTAGTCCCACCCCGGGACTTACTACCTCCCCTCCCCCTATATAAAGTAGGGTATTTGGCCTAGAAAAATACACCCAATAATCAATAAAGGTCTCCCCACTATTGGGAGGACCTCTAATTGATATTTTCTCTCTCCCCTCTCTCTCTCGTGACCGTGGTCCCAAGTCCGGATCACATGGCGAGACATCTTCACCGCTGGCGCCTTGCTGCAGCAGGATTCGGATCTGGGAGCTCTACTTCCACAACTGCTGTTGGATCGGGGAAGCGGGAGTCATCGTCAGGCACCGGATGTGTGTAACTCCCCGCGAGGTGTCGCACTTGAGGCACTCAAGTCGTTGGAGCCAGAAGGAGCGCAAGGACTTCATCACGACCTTGAGGTCGGCTTCGGCTCGTCTACATCAACCACGCTCTCCTGAGCGTTGACAACGCTTTTCGGTCTTCAAGGGTAAGTTCGCGAAAAGCCCCGTCAGTTACTGTATTACTAATAGATAGGTCCTGACAGCTTTAGGGGTTCAGGGGCGTAGAGTAAAATTTATTGTTTTTATGCGCGGAACCCCTACACCATCAACACCGCCAAACCTAGCACCAGCTCCCGCGGGATTATCCATCAGGGGAGCTCCCATCGCGCTAGAGGGGCCCCGCCCAGACCAAGATAGGGCCCAATCAGGCCTAGATCTGGGCCGAGAGGGCGGGCGCTGCCGGTCGAGAGGGCCAGCCTGCCTTCGATGAGCACAGATCCCTGCGTGCCAAACGGTCGCCCCATTGCCACCCTGCGCACCTGGGGCTCGCCGGACCGCCGCCAAACCTAGGTGCTCCGCCGCGGGAAGCCTGTGTCATGCCGTGAAGGGAATATGCCCGAGAGGCAATAATAAAGTGGTTATTATCTTATTCCATGTTTATGATAAATGTTTATTTTGCATGCTATAATTGTATTAATTGGAAATGTTAATACATGTGTGTTTAATAAACAAAATACAAAGTTCCTAGTAATGCCTCTCATATAAACTAGCTCGTTGATTAACAAGATGATCAAGGTTTTCTAATCATGGACATTGGATGTTGTTAATAACAAGGTCACAACATTGGTGGAATGATGTGATGAACATTCATCCGAAGTATAGCATTACGATCAAAGTCATTATGTTTATATTGCTATAACATCATACGAAGTAATCTTAGTCCTTAGACCATGAGATCATGTTAATTGCTAACACCAGAAGAGTATCTTGATAACACCAAACGTCACACCGTAACAGGGTGACTATAAAGGTGGGTTCAGTACTACGAAGGTGTTACGTTGAGGCTCATGGATCAAGAGTGGAATTTATCAATCCCGATGACAGATAGATATACTCTGGACCCTCTCGGTGATATCACATTAAGATAGCTTGCAAGCAAGTGATGTGATCACTAGAATGTTATATCACGGGAACGAGAAAAGAGTGCATGTCGGTAACGAGATCAAACTAGGTATTTGGATACCGATGATCGAATCTCGGACATGTATTATATCATGAGACAAAGGGATTTTAGTTACTAGCGTTAAAGGTTCTCATGATCACAGAAGTCATCGTTGAATGAGTAGGAGTCAGTATGGATCTCCAGGTCCCGCTTCTGATTATTGATCTGAGAGGGGTCTCGATCATGTATGCATTATTCGCAAACCGTAGGGTGACACACTTAAGGGATACCGACACCATTTGGAGCAAATATGTTTCAGATAAAGATTTAAGAAAGCGCTGGAATTATTTCAATAGACACAAAGCTGTTTGGTGAAATTGCTGAAATTGGTTCTGCATGTAATATTGAAATGTTGCAGGGGGTTTTATGTGAATATTTGTTAATTAAAGTAATTAACAAAATTCTGAATAAAATTAATAAAAGAGTTTTATTAAATGAGAGAGCATTAAATTTGGAGAAACTTAATGCATTTAAAGTGGAGACTTTAAAAGAGAATGTAAAGGGACATTATAATGTGGAGGGGTTACCACCACATGAATGGGGGAGGTGAGGAGTCACCCTCCCATGGGGCGCCGGCCATGGGGAGGGGTACCCCCTCCTCCTATAAAAGACCCCCCTCACTCCCCTTTTTCCTCACACCTCCTCGTGAAGGATCTCTCTCCCCCTCTAGTATTATTTCCCCATGGTCTTGGATTAGCGAGATACATGTTCCCAGTGGCTTTATCTGGAAAGAAGTTCTTGCTTCGCTGCTTCTTTGGAGCGAGGGACGGAGGTTGTCGAGTACGGACGTGTGCGATCATGGATGCACCGCTGCTTTGCGGTGCTGGACTTGGTGGTGCTGGACTTGCTGGAGCTGGATCTGAAGGACGTGCTAGAGCCGGACCTGCTGGACTTCATCACGATCTTGAGATCGGCAAGTGTACGAATATATCATCCACGAGTTCCAACTCGTTAACAAAACTCGTTGTCTTCGAGGGTAAGTTCTCCATGGATGTATATCCACCCGTTGCTCTGTATCTAGTAGATAGATCTTGGCGTATAGTTCTCATCGTAGGAATTTTTTTGTTTTCTATGTTGCGAACCCAACATGCCGCCACTCCTCACGTGCGGGGTAGAGGCCAGCCGCTGCCACTGGTGCCGGCACCGCACATGCAAGTCCCGACGCGACAACGGCGACGAGGGGGGAGGTTTCCCCTGTTCGCTCGCGCGGGGGCGAGACAGGGGACGAAGCCTTAATTAACCTCTCTCGCGTCACGAGAGAAATTGACTAGCACATGCACTAAAGAAAGATAAAGTTGAAAGACTAGCACTGCCGCTAAATTAAGCACACAAATGCTCAAACCAAGATGCTTGAAAGAGACAGAGTAGAGAGAAAGGCGACGTGTAGATCACTATCTGATTTATACTTCCTCCATTTCAAAATATAAGATGGTTTAGTTTTTATGAACCGAATGTATCTAGACATTATTCAATGTGTAGGTTCACTCCAAATCTACGCACTAAAAGATGACTATATACATTCGTTTTACAAAAGCTAAAACATCTAATATTATGAAACGGAGTAGGAGCTAAGGAAATCCAAAACTTCAAGGATTTTGTTGTGTTTAGGTACTCACTTAGCATAAACTGTTTCTTTGGTCGAGGAACTACATGAGGATTGTGATTTGTGAGCTACATACCGTTCACTTTCTTCGGGTCTTAATCTGCTTCCTTTTCTTTTATTACTTCGTTTGCTAAACAAAGGTGTTGATCGGACCATCTGATCTCACCGAATGAGCCCTTTCTTTTATTACTTCGTTTGCTAAACAAAGGTGTTGACCGGACCATCTGATCTCACCGAGTGAGCCCACTCACCAAACATAAAGACTCGCACTAAACCGTGTGCTCTCTAGCTTGGCACGTCGCCGAACGCACTTGTAACTGAAAGAGTACGATTTTGACGGAACATGATAGATGTATTATTGACCCTCGTGGACAAGTATGTATAGACGTACAGAGAATTATCTTAAAATACAAGTCAAGTTAGGACTATACGTAAACGGATCATAACTCTATCTAAAATACCATAACAATCGTATACTTTAATACTCTAACAATAAGGACGCAAACGTGTTCAGCAACGCTTATAGAATCATTCTATAAACCTGCAGATAGCAAATCAGAAACCGGAAGATTCAACGGAGACTAGATGCATCTCGAAAGTGGCCTCGTCAGTTCGCATTTGGTTACTCTCCACCTGTCGACCGGCTCATCTGATTTCTGAGTAGGCTCGTGTGTCTGTCTAATTGCAAGTCACCGGTATGTCCTTTGCTGTGCAGAGTGATGACGGCCATTCGTTCTCGCGTCATCCGGTTTGATGCACGTCATGTCAGGATCAGATCCCAGGAAATCTCCTGTATCTGGCTCATGCTGCCAACCTGCTACCGTGGCCGCACTACAGCCGCGAGAGCGATGTCATGTCCGAGCTTAAACATGAGAAGAAAAAGGCTGAGCAACCGACAACAGAAAGGACATAAGAAAATGCAACTGCTGTCCATGTCGATGAGCTTCAGAACTCAAATTTTATTTCCTTCCTAGCTGCCGTATACACGCAACATCAACATTCCGAGCCCGCCAGGCCAGCCGTATAACGAATTCAACACTATGCAGCTATTTTCTGTTTTCTATCTGTATACAACTGATTTTTTTTCTTACAAGAATATGTAAAAGAAGGGAGGAAACAAGAGAACAAAAAATGAAGAGAAAAGCTAAAGGGGGCTACAGCGGAAAACAGATAAAGACTGTTGGCGAGAAATTTCTCTCCGAACAGGGCCAGCCTCAGCATTTCTCGCGCTCCACTCTCATGTACAAATTTCGGCAAACGAACTATTGGCATCTCGAATGCAAGGTCGTCGAAGGTTAGTCGAAGTTCCCGAGCATGCATGCACACCTAGGGCTAGGGAGAAGCCAAACCCAATCGCATGTGACTCGAGACCGCTCACTCAGCAAATCAAACCACATCTCCACCTATCTATACACAAAATTTACCCCTGCAGGGCTAGCTAACTATACTCTGACGGGAAACCCAAAATTCTGAAGTATCCTGATCTGACCTCCACTGCCAGCCGTGACGATCGCCATTCCCCAGGCCGACCGGCTCGGAGCTTGACCAGCACTGTTGGGGATGCTGGTACCGCTGGATCGAGGGCTCTGTTTCGTTGGCGTCATGAGCTCCTCGGGCCAAGTCGCAGATGCCCTGTCGCCGCTATGATTTGAACCGGTGCCTAGGTCATTGCTGCTCTGCTGTTGCTGGAAATCAGAGGAATCTCGCGGTCTGTCAGGATACTCGGGCACACAATCCAGCTCCTCGCGCTTCCTGGAGTTTGTTCTGGACGTCACTGCTGATCCAGCAGTAGATGGCAACGCAGCAGCCACCGTCACATCCTGGCAGTAGAAGTGTTCGTACGAATTTGTGACCGAAACAGCGCCCTTGCTTCTTCTTTGCTCGGAGTTATCGTCATTTCTCCACATGTACACATGGGAGTTTTCGCTTGCTGAGATCACGTACCTCCCATTTGCAGCTAAGCAGGCTGAGATTTGGCTGTTGGTGTTACGGAAACCTGAAAGGGAACAGGGTATCATCATAAGCCATTGTATAGGGAATTCTAACCAGCAACTGAGGCAGATGGTATCTACGAGGAAATACAAGGATATATCAGACCCATACTAAAGAAAGAGATGGCTACATGGGTGAACATTACAACCTATCAACTCAAAGAATGCGGATTCTGACAAGTTTTGGCACTTTGCTGAAAGGAAGAACATGGCAGCAGAAATTGGTCTTCATTAGTCACATTCAATCAATGAGCAGGGATTGCATTGCTTATAAGCTGATTGTCATACCATGATTGGCAGCTTTAGCCCTATTCTAAACAGAACATCCATACAGCAAAAATTAGATAGGTAATAGTAGCAGGCAGCAATCTGTTTATTAAATGAGTGAAGAACAAGAACTACTATGAGTAAAACTTAAAGTAGCAGTATCTCATAAAGGTTATTAACCAAACCTACAAGAAAAAAACAATATGGTATGACTAAGTTCAACTTCCAAGGCTCAATATTTAATACTACCTTTAAACTTGTGAACTAGTTCAAAGCCATCAACCACTCTTATCCGTGAATCAGCAGATGTGATGAGCACCTTCGAAGAACTCCCTGGGAAGAACTATTCAAGTAACTATGATTCAGTAACACAAGAATGTTCTCATCTGCGTGTGCCTTCTGTCATACTGGAAAGTTGTTTAAAGTAAGCACCTGAAATCCAGTGATCTTCTTCTGGCTGGACTTCTTTTTCTTAGTTTGCAGGTCAATTTGTTTCTTTTGGAGAAGCTTACTATCTGTACAGGAGTTAATAAAGAACAGGTTAACTCTGAAGCAAAAGTAAGGCCTAAACAATAAACATAGTACTCCCGCCATCTCAAATTAGATGTCTCAGATTTGTCTAGATTCGCATGTATCTAGACATGTTTTAGTGTATAGATACATGTAAATCTAGACGAATCTCCGGCATCCAATTCAAGACGGAGGGAGTAGAAAAATAAGCTTGAAATTGTAATGGTCTTGAGAGAGACATATACCCGAGGTGTCATAAATATGACAACTGCCCTTGTGGGAACCAACTAGCGCACTCTTCAGAAAAAACAAAACATGGTGTTAGAACTTAAGAAACGAAAAAAATGGGTCAAAGGTACCATTGAAAGTACGCAAACCTGTCCATCAGGGGTATAGCAAGCAGCAGTGACCATTTCATGCAGATCATGCCAATCAACAATTTCACGTTTTGGAATGCTCCATATGCGAACCTTTTCATCCAGGGAACCACTAATGAAGTATCTATCATCGACAGGGTTGAACTGGATGCATGTCACTGGAATTGAAAGCAATACAAAGAATTGAGAATAATGCTGGCACGTGACACACGTACACAAACACAAACACAATGAAATCCAGCTCTTACCATAGTCACAGTGTGAGAACGTTTTTAAACATGAAACGCTTGACATGTGCCATAACTTCACTGTTTTATCCATTGAAGATGAAAGTAAGTACTGCACAAAACATGAATAGTAAGTTAAATACCGGAAAACTCATTATTTGAACACCAGTAGTATAAGAAACATTGCTACAAGATTCATACAGTTGTAGCTATAATAGTTTGGGCGCATTGCTGCAGTCATGAACTCATTATTGAAAACTGTGAAGTTGGGATATATAGATAGCACACAAAGGTATAAAGTACCACCAGGAATCGGCATACAGATCGGTATTAAACTGCAGGCTATATATACGTAGACTCCTAGCTGCTCACAACATGGACCCAAGGAAAAGTTTCTGGACTGATAACAATGGTCCCTGTTGCCTCTGAAGATGATTGCCTTGAAACAAGAGACCACCTTTTCTGCAACTGCTCTTTTAGCAAATGCTGCTGGCTTTTGATCCAAGTCAGACAGGATGCTAGTTAAGACCATGCCAGCATGCTCTCCTCTGCTAGAACATCTTTTGGCAAACCTTTTGGTTATGGCTACTGCTGCTTGGTCCATTTGAAAGTAGAAGAATGCTACTCCCTCTGATCCATAATAAGTGTCGTTGGTTTAGTACAAAGTTGTACTAAATCAACGACACTTATTATGGATTAGAGGGAGTAATTTTTTTGGCAAGGTAAATCCTAGTTGTAGTTCCTGGTCCTTCTCCTTCACAAGAGACCCTTTCCTTCTTTCTTACAGAGTGAAGTAGGACCTTAGGCTGGCTCTTATTGCCTAGCTAGACAATTTGTAATCTTCAGGCTACGCCCTTTGTACATCCTCTCCCCCTATTTTAAAATTTTTCTCTATATCTTAAAAACAATTACTGTCGGGGCCTCCCTACAGTTTTCAGTTAGAAAAAAAAACACCTAGCGACAAACACTTGACGGTGCAGTTCCTGGTTTCTACATCATAAAACAAATAATGCGTGATCAGCAGATAATTGAAACTCCATTATTAGTAAGTAACACATATGCCATGCAACATGCTAGAGGGAATTCCTGACACTCCAAGCTACTGTAAGTCCTAACATAGTTATAAGCCTATTAGCAAAAGCTTTCGGCAGATAAGGGAAATGATAGTTCATTTCACTATCAAAAGTTGGGACATGCTAATCATATGGCTTGACTAGCAAACATCCAAGCTAGTAACATCCGTTTAGTCAATAGGAATATGATGCAAATGTAGTAGTGAGAAGAGGGGAAAATATTTTTCCGAAAGATAGCCTTGGTGTAACCTTGTCGTGTCAACGAAAATCACCAGAGCAGGATGCATATGAACTTTATTAAAACCTAGACTAAGCTTTGCCCTAGAGGTATGACATCAGTACTAGCGTATTCCCAACATATTTTTTCGACAAAGGTTAGATGTATCAAGAAGATACCAATTACACCCAACATATATGGCTCAAACATACTAGTACAGCACATTCTTCTGTGGAGTGCCAATAGCAATTTTTTGCTAACTTTTTTTCTCGAACCCCTACCTGTGAGTGTCATTTTCATTAGAAGAAGCCACCCAGATGGCGTAAAGTTCACCAAGCACCAACCAAAAGCAAAAAAAACAGAAGGCCTACACACAAAACTAGAAAGCTGAAAAGAGAAGAGAAAAGCCAAAGCGAAAGAACTTAACACCTATCTACAGCAATATTGTTGTGCCTAAAATGGCGATGTTGGAAGTTTGCTGATCAGTGCTGCTGCACAAATATGATATAAACCATAACATAATATGAATGTTGCAAGACTTCATATTATGTGGGTATTATAACATTGATACAGCAGCACATGGTGAAACAAACTTCCTATGTCACCACTTTAGGCACAGCAGCACTTGGTGAATATCTACTGTAGCATTATCTCTATCTAATAGTTGCCGGAGTTATACATCATTTCTAATATTTAATCCCTTTGGAAATCTCAAAAGCAAAGCAGTCTTATCAACCCATCATGTAGCTAAATTGATGAGCTTGTGGCATAACAAGGTGATAATGGCAACCAGAGGTCGATACTCCTAGTACTAGAATACCCCATGTCATGTTGTGAACACGTATTTTCTAATTAATTTCAAAAAAGGAAAAAAAAGGAAGAAAAAAGGAAAGGGAATTTACAAACAGTGCAGGGTATATTAATTTATGTTGAAGTGTTATACCATGGAATGCTTATGTACAATTTTGGAACTGGCTTTGCTATATTATGCAGTTGCAACTAGACGTATCAGGATACACGCTTTGAGAAATCATGCCTTTCTTTAAGGCAGATAGCAAGCTCGGAAACTTTTGTGCATTATTATTACAATCTTCCTTCTGAAGAACAGATTTCAAAGAAGCAATTACCTAGAGCATAGAACACCTACTTACATACGACGTGGCCTGTGTTTCGAAACCGCTATAATTCAATTTGTTAGCTGTCAGTTCATTATTTGCAGTCAGCTACATGGTGAATGGCTGAATGCATATAAAACCTCAAGTCCTTGGTGCCAGGGTGGTTATGGCCTACCGTGGTTGGATCCTAACTATGACAAAGAAGATTTTCTCAACAATGTAGTACTTCTTCCCAAAAATTACCTTTAACACGCTAAGAGAAAATTTGAAATTACTGAGTGGGGACTAAGTGAACAGAGATTTCCAAATTTAAGCAAAAAATTGGATCGTAGGATTGAATTCAGTGTTCACCATTTTACTCAACAAGCAACAGTCAGGACTTTAGAATGAATAGCAACATTAGCATACCTGCGACTTGGACCAGCAGAGATCTAGCACATCCTTTGAATGCCCCTCGAAGGTTTTGACTGGTTTTTCCGACAATCCAAAAACATGCTTTGGCACCATCAACCGGTCGGAGGTCATGGATTTCCCTTGGGAGACCCTTGCCCGGCATTTCTTGTCCCAATGGCTCCCATCCATAGTGGCCAACGCAAATGTGAGCTCCGGTGAACCATTGCACATAACTGCAACAAATGGATTGCACAGGCCATTCTCCTCTCGTCTCCTCTCAAACTCCAACACTTCCCAGACATGGATCACACAGTCCTCTCCAGCACTCGCAAGGTAGCGCCCATCAGGACTAAACTTGATACTCCAGATAGACCCGTCGTGCGCATGTATCTCCTGATTCATGAACAGCCCACTGAGCTCCTTGTACGACTTCCCGGACAGACGCACCTTAACGGGCTCCGGGCCATGGTGCACGGCGCCAGCACAGCTATCCTGGCTGTCATCCGTGGCTGAGCTGGACCGGCGCCCGCCCTTCTCCGATGACGTGTCCTTGTCGTCGCTGCTTCGTCGGTCACGGGAGCCGGCCACCATGGAGCCAGCGACGTTGCGGATAGTACGAAGCCAGTTACTGCTTCGCCGCCTGTGACGCGTGGTGGCGCCATTGCTGGAATCGGAGCTGGACCTCTGGACGGGAGCGGAGGCGCCATTGCTTGAAGTGGAGTCCTCGATGTTCTGGCGGCGCATGAGCTCCTGCACGATGGGGGAGCGCCCGACGCAGAGCTCGAACTGCTCCATGGTGAGCTGCCGCCCCGTGCCGACCTCGCGGAGCTCGGACTCCTCCTTGACCACGAACTCGCTGCCGTCGTCGAGGTTCCGGATTAGGCACCTGGGGTCCGCGTCCGCGTCGGCCTCCGGCGTGGCCTCGGAGGAGCCGGAGGACGGCCGGCGCGAGCGGCCGCCCCCGAGCGGCGGCTTGGTGGCCGAGGCCGGCACGGCGCCGTCCGATCTGGATCGGGACATGGGCGAGGGCGAGACCGCCGCGGGGCGGATGGGCCCGTCGTAGGAGACCGATCGACCCATTTCGAGGCGCGCCAGGGCGGGGTCCCCGTTGAGCCCCATCATCTGGAGAAGCCTCCTGCGGCGCTCCTGCACGGACGCCGGCTCGGACGTCCACAGGTCGAGCGCCGCCGCCACCGCGGCCGGGTAGCCGTCCCGGCGGCGGCGCGGCGGGTCGTCGTCGTCGTCCGAGGCGGAGGTGGAGGAGCAGGAGGAGGAGAGCACGCGGTCCCGCGACTCGTAGAACACCTCCTCGTCCTCCTCCTCCTCGCCTCCGCTCATCTCGCCGCGCGCATTGACCGGCGCCGCGAGGAATTGCTGGCCCGCCCGGCCGCTCGGGAGAAGAAGAGCAAACGAAGAGGAACGGTACACGCGGGCCGCGCGCGGTGAGGAGCGGCGTCAGATCCAGCCAGGGAGAGGCAGGCCCGCGCGGGCGCGCGAGGTCGTCGGCCGAATCGCGACAGGTTCCTTCCTCCCCTTCTCTGGTCCGCCTGCCTCGGTGGTGGTGGTTGGTGCCGATGCCGTCGTCGTTGTTATTGCAGCGAGCGATGCCTCCACCCCCCTTCTCCCCTCTGCGTGTGCGTCGTTGTTGCTGGGTTTTGTTACCACCATCCATCGGTCACTGTTTACTGTCGGGCCGGTCGTACGCTCGTCCTTGGCCTTTCCCGGTAAGGGTCAATATCCGGCCGCCGTGGGACCAGCCTGTCAGCGGGCATGGGTAACCGCTCGTGCCGTTTCGGGGAAGTGGACTTGTCCCAGCGGGAAGAGGGACGGGCCCGTTTCGGGCGGCGTTTTTTGGGAGTTCAACGTGGTGGCGGCACGTATACCTGAAGCGAGCGAGGGGGAAACGGCGCCGTCCGTTGGGTTTTACGTTACTGTTTCCGCCAGGAACGTGGTACGGTTTTTACGTGCCATTGACTTGCGTACACTGATCTTCCTCTGTAAGTAATCGAGCTCTGTGTTTTAATGTGGGTGTCCTTTCACTTTCAGGACCATCGATCTGAGGAGCAGATCTCTACTAACAGCACGCACGCACGTACGTACACGAGAAGAAAAGGGGCGAGATGCTAAACCCAGGCACGTAAAAAGAGCGCGTAGGCCGTAGCAGGGCAGCGCCACATGCAGAGTGTCTGGACCATCGCGCACGCAGCATCAACGCTCCCACTAAACCCCAGCCGGCATCCTATGCCCCTTGCGCAGAGGCATACGTATCCGCACGGAGTACACCTCCGGTCTCGGCTCGCGCACGTCACTACCACATCCAGCGGAACAAACACACGGAAGCCCATCCTCCGGCCAACCGACAGACAGGCGCGACCGTAACACACAGGCGCGCGCTGACGGCCGAGAGGAGCACCGCGGCACGCACGCATCAGGTGTCGGCTCTGCCTGCTCCCTGATGGCGCGCGGTTTCGGGGGCGTAAGCGCCGCGCGCGACAGCATGATTACGCACGCAGGATGTCGCGTGCTTGGGCGTAAGAAACGCGCTGCACGGGACGGACCACCGTCCTCGGCCCGCCCAGTGCCCCTGGCCTGCCCTGCCGGGTCCGCCCGCCCCCGGCGATCACCCCGTCCCGTTGGAGCGCCCAGATGCAGCCGTGTATTGGATGCTTCTGGCTCCTGTGTACTCCCGGATATTGAAATACGTGCTCCGTACGTTGGTATGATGTGGCAAAGTCCAGCAACAACGACGCTGTATACTCCGTACGTCGGGTACGTAATTTCCGCCGAGGTACAGATACGTTCTGCACTTGTCTACACAAAACAATATACTGTACTCTGTATGTACGTATGCGTCTGCCGTGTCCGGTGCTGTGTCCATGTGTCGATGCAAGCGAACCGGGTAATGGCCAAGACCAGTATAAATTGGTGAACAAAACGAGGCGGACCAATTGCATCGGCCAGCTCGCATGAAAAGGATGTGGCCAAGACAAGGTTGACTAAACAGATCTGCCTTTGGTTTGGAAAGCATCGTATGGTCGGTCTGCCATTCCCTAAATAAAACATTGTCCGCCTGCACAAGCTCTGTCGATTCTTTCTTGGCCGTCGATTTTTTTTCCTCAAACGGTGGGAAAATCCCGGCATAATTTCAATAAAACGCCCACTAAAAAATTCAAACATGTCTCTTTCTTAATTTTTCTATAAGACCACTAACGGAGGCGTGCTTATTCTTAGAGACGGTCTAATCCCTTGAAAATCGCTGCTTACCGACGGACTGTTTGCCTGGAGGGCGTCGCTTGTCGTGGCCTCGTGGGTTGGATGAAATAAATCGTGTCTTCTGTCTCTACGGCTCTCCGCCATGCTCGCTCAAAGGTTGTAACCGTTTTTGTAAGTGATACACCGGAAGGAGCGGAGGCGCCGCCCGGCCGGCTAGACAGTGACGGAGCTTGGGCCAAAGTGCTGGGGGGGGGGGGGGGAGGGGGCAAATGGGCCAAATAGAGGCTATTTTCTGTTAAAATTTACAACCCCCAACTACACATAGCTCCGCCAGTGCGGTTAGAGCACGAGGATGCTACCTGCTCGGCGGGGATGGACATATGGAGTACGTCCTCTCCTCCGCTGTTGCCAAGCAGATCGAGGCCGACCTGTCCACCAAATTCCAATCCTTCCTTGTTTTGGCGTTCTCTTAGTTTGTTTGATTTGGTAGCCCCAATGCGTGCTTAAATTGGAAGAAGATGTGAGGGACGATTGATTATCTTTGCTCTACTTCTGCTATTTTAATCATGTACAGTTGCATACGATTAACTATTGATAGCTGATTTATCCGAAATTATAGGGGCTATACAGGCACGCCGTTGTAAAAGATGTCTTTAGTGGAGTCTGTAAACGACATGGATGAGAATTACAGACGGTGGCCCTCTAAACCAATGTACATGCCCTTAAAGTAAAGACCGAGGCATACATGTAAAAAAAAACCGGGCATTCCACCCGTTACGAATTTTCCATAAGTTTCTTTTAGAGCAACTACGTATGATCAAAAATCAAGTTAAGAGAAGCGACATACATGAAAACTAAAAGATAAAGCAAGATAAAGTAATTAAACTGAATTTGTAGATAAAATCAGAAGAGATCGAAAATAATCCTTAAGGTTTCCTGCAACCACTGATTTCAGCAGCCATCGCTCAAATCCAGCTCGGCCGAGATACACGTCAGAAGAGACATCGACCCTTCTCCAAACCAAGATCCAAAATAACATCATCGTCAACAAGACTTTATGGTCAATGAACAGACCTTCTGCACGCGGCGAGCCACGTGTTGACGTGGCACATCGACCGGGGATCGTCCTCGTGTTGTCTTGGACCAAGATCCGTCGTCTCCTATCCGACAAACAAAGAGAAAAAGGACAGATCCACCACCTATAGACCTACATCATCGCTCTAAAGAAATCGTCTCGCCTGACCACCAGTGTCATCATAGATAACAACGAACACCAGCGCCACAATGAGAAATTGATCTTGCCAAATCTGAAGAATGGCGAGAAGACTAAGCTCTCAATCTGAAGGACTGACTAGCACATGTTTTCATCAACTCAAGACGTTGCCGTGAAAGTCGCCGATGCTATGGGGATAGAGTTGAAGAGATTTATTTGTATGGGTGCCGCTCCGACCATCCAAACGGCGCCACACAATAGAAAGGCACTAACCCTAACTACTAGTTTACTAGGAAGTTAGCAAAATGAGAGAAACAGAGCCTTGCTAGTCTCCACGCACTCCAACCTCGACGATGGGCGGGTCTTACATCAAAAGTTGGTGAACGGCAATGGGGGGAAGGCCCAATCAAGTCGATTTTCTTATGCAATGGAGTCTTAACTGCTGACAGTAATGTACTTTAACGTCATCGCCGACTAGTATGGCCTCCTTTACGTGGAATGCTGGTCTATGATCCGTTGATGTAGAAGCTGAATTATTACGAGAAGAAGTTTCCAGACCCTTCCGGCTGGACCTACGGATGTCTCCGTCTTATGTTCCTCGTGGTGGTGCTCCGATGGTCCGAGCCAGATGCTGCGGCGAGCGATGGTATGGGCTTCTTCAACAATAAAGTCGTTGTACGCGACCAGAGAGGTGGAGGTGATGATGGTGTGGTGCTCCTGGCCGGCCATGGTAGCGAGGGGGAGCAACGCGGTGGTCTGCTGGTGGTTGGTGTTGTTTCCCCATGGCCGGCTGTGGCAGTGAGGGTGGGGGAAGCATCGTGTTGGCCCCTCCATCTCTCTAGTGGTTCTTGGCCTCTCCGGTGGGAGAGGTCGTTTATCTGGAGCAGCGTCGTGGGTGGATGGCGTCTCCTCCATCTCGCCTGAGCCATCAAGGTGGTGGTTCCTGGAGAGCGGTGAGTCTGTGTCGGCCTGCTTCTGCTGCTCCTCTGGCTACATCTTGTGTTGTTCATCCGCGGAGGCCTGATTACGGCGGTGCGCTCCGCTGGGCCTCTGCCTCAGCTGGTTGAAAGGCGAAATTGTTCTTCAACCTCCTGTACGGAGGCTCTAACCGGTGTCTCTTGCTGGATCTCCCTCCTCGTCCTTATCAAGCGGTGCGTCCCCAACAACGACGAGTTGGCCGGCGATCGAGACCCATCTGCGGTGGAGAAGACCTTGAAGACGATGGACTTGACTGCTTTTTCTTCTTTCGTCTTGGGGTCTTTTGTGTAAATGTTCAATCCTTTTCTACGAATTCTAGGTCAATCAGGGCAATAGTTGCAAAGGGCATGAACACAAATTTGTACCCACCTTTTAATAATAGCAGCTTCTAGGCCTCTCGAGGCCGTTCCGTGCAAAAAAAAGCAAGTTCATCTATGATGTAGTTATAGTAGTATCATAAAAAATAACTCTGTTATGGATGGTAGCTACACACATTTACACATCCCATGGATTCAAGCTAAATAAACATGTTTTTAGCCTATTTTTTTTAGTAGAACACACATTTCTAGTGTAGAAAACTGGTTCCAGTTTTTTGCTTTGAATATTTTGTCTTTTTACAAAAGTCAACTCTATAAACTAAAAGTCAACGCACGAGTACATGGCTCTTTCTTGGTCTTGGGTTTATTCAATCCTGGTCCACTGTACCTCGTGCATTTTTCCTTCCCCAGCTCACTATGTATATCATGCCCCTCTACAAATAAAAAATTGACGTCAAAATAAAATACCTCTAGATTGTGCTCACCAAAAAAGTAAAAACTGATCATCAACAGTGTTTTCCTTCCTTTTTCTAGAGAAAACAATAGTCTTCCTCCAAAAGTTCAAAATTTACCACATGTACATGTCCATGTCTAGTGATCACACATAGATTTTTAGAACAGCGACACTTATTGTGACATGTGTAAAAAACAATTTTTGAGCTCCAAAAATACTTTTTTCATAGTACGGCTTTATTATTATTTTCCCTATGAGGCAGAATGTCTTTTCTTCATCGAACTTTTATCCTTTCTACGCATTTAATATTCATCTTCCTCCAAATTTACTACATTAAGGTGACATGGATCAAATCAAATAAGAAAAATAATGTATTTATAAAAAAATCTTTAACCATAAGTACATTGTCGCAATTAATAATATGGAATAAGCTTAAAAAGGACAATTACCAAATTTAAATAGGCACATTCCCAAATCAAGTATGTGCAAATTTGGGTTTCATTCTATACCTATTTTACTCCATAAGTTGCACAAGAAACTAATTTTCCTCCACAAATATGCAGTTGCACAAAAATAATTTTGACAAGCCTTCAAAATATGCAAATAACCCAAATGCAAATACCTAAACCTAGATTTTCCTGGTGGCTTCCTCTCATCTTATCTATTTTAGCAATTATGATAACTAAAGTATCTAAAAAAATAAAAGTAAGGAAAAGGAATGGATCTAGAAAAACAATGTTTCTCCATAAGTACGAAATTGGGACTATTAATATGCAAATTGGTGTAAAAGGTACAACTTACCTAATTTCATATTTCCAAATCCAAATTTGCACAAGAAATATGTACAACTTTAGGCTTAGTTTCTATACCTATTTCAGACAAGTTCCAAAAACAACTAATATCCTCCATCAATATATGGTTGCACAAAAATAATTGTTTCTGGTTTTAGTCTTCAAAATAACTCGAATAACCCAATTGAACATTTCTAAACCCAAATTTGAATAAAAACCACGCAAATTGTGCAACTAATTGCATATTTGTATACCACAAAAATGCACAGTTTTAATCCTAAAATTTCATTAGAACATAGTGAAGAGGCTAATGTCACAACTATTGAAGTATGATCAAAATTCATTAACGAGACTAATTTCAGACTCCGCTCCATTTCAGACCCGTGGTACGGATCGTTGAAGACCTAAGTTTTTACCATTATATAAACTAAAATGGTAGAGATGTTGCCTAAAGATGGGGGTTGAATAGGAAATTTTAAAACTATTATGGTTTTGGATTAAAAGAGTGTGAAATGAAACTAACGTTTATTTTACAAGCACAAAACCTAAATAATCTAGATTCAACTAAGTACACCAATAACAAGTTAAGCTAAGCAAGATACACAATATATAAATATATGTAACATAAGTGGTAAGAAAGATATAACTACTTCAACCTCGATGGCTATCGCCAAGAAAGTAAATTCGGGTATAGAGATAACCGAGACACGCAAAGATGAAGATGTATTCATGTGTTTCTGATACGTTGCAAACGTATCCATAATTTTTGATGTTACATGCTTGGTTTTATCTATTTTCTTATGTTTTGTCCACACTTTGGAGTACTTTTCATATGATTCTTAGACTAACCTATTAACAAGAGCCAGAGTGCTAGCTGTCTATTTTCTGCTGTTTTTGGTTCCAGGAAAGTCAGGAAATGAATATTCTCGGAATTGGACGAGACAAAAGCCAAAGTTAGTTTTTCACCGAGGGACACCTGGAGCATGAATACGAGACGGAGAGGGGCTGGGGCCCGACCACACCACCTGGCCGCGCGGCTAGGCCTGGCCCGCGCCAGGGGGTGGTCTGGCCGCCCCAGGCACCCCTTCGGCCTCTCCTTCCGCCTATATATTGCCTCTGATATGAAAACCCTAAGGACCAGATCAAAAATCCACGAAAGAGTCTGTAGCCGCCGTCATCTCTATCCCTAGATCGAGAAGGATCTGAAGCTCTTCCCGGCACCCTGCCGGAGAGGGGAATTCACCCTGGAGGCCTTCTTCATCATCATGCAAGCCTCCGGTGTGATGCGTGAGTAGTTCATCTCTGGACTACGGGTCCATGTAGTAGCTAGATGGCTGGTTCTCCTCCTTTGTGCTTGCATGTCTAGATCTTGTGAGCTCCGTTCATGATCAAGATCATCTATTTGTAATTCTTACATGTTGTGTTTGCAGGGATCTGATGGATATTGAGATGCTATTTCAGATTGATTATTAATTCTATCATGTCTTTGTTATTTATGATCTTACATACTTTCCGTTGTTAGTAGTTATCTTGGCCGAGTAGATGCTAGCAACTCCAAAGGTTAGTATTTATGCTCGATAGTGGGTTCATGCCTCTGGTAATCTGGGGAAGTGACAGAAATCTCTAAGGTACTAGATGTGCTATTGCTACTAGGGAGAAAACAACAATCCTTTGTTCATAGAACAATAGTATTGTTTACTTTACACGCAATTCGTAATGCAAATATCCGTTGCTTGCAACTTAATACTGGAGGGGGTTCGGATGATAACCTGAAGATGGATTATTAGTCATAGATGCAGTTGGACGGCGGTCTATGTATAATGTTGTAATGCCCAATCGAATCTCAAAGGAGTCAATATGATTAGTATATGCTTGTATGCTTTCTCGATATTTGTCAATTGCCCCGCTGTAATTTGTTCACCCAACATGTCATCTATCTTAAGGAGAGCCATCTCTAGTGAACTATGGACCCCGGTCCTTTCTTTTACTATCAATCTACAAACAACTGTTTACTGCTTTGTGTTTACTTTCTGCAAACTATTATTTTCTTCCACTCGATACGTTTAATCCTTTGTTTTTTAGCAAAATCGGTGAGATTAACAACCTCATTGCAAGTTGGGGACAGAGTTCTATGGTTGTGTTGTGCGGGTCTCCACGTTGCTGCTGGCACCGATAGTGTGCCCTGCCAAAGTTCAGCTAGCTACACCTTTGGGGTGTTTCCTTGCTCCTACTAGATTGATAACATTGGTTTCATAACTGAGGGAAAACTTACTGATGTGCTCATCATACCTTCCTCTTGGGGTTCCCCAACGAGCTCGTTAATACACGAGCCAGCAAGTACTTTTTCTGGTGCCGTTGCCAGGGAGTCAAGGACATCTTCACAAGGGGAGTCCCTCATAACCAATCTCTTTACTTTGTTATTTTTGTTTTGCTTAGTTTACCTTTTTGCTTTGTTTGCTTGTTTCTTTATCAAAAACACACATAAAAAATAGTTGTACTTGTTTGCTTTTCTTTATCAAAAAACAAAAAAAATAGTTCCTACTATAGTTTTTATTTTCGTTGGTCTATTAGTGTCTTGCTTTATCATGCTTTCTATCAATGGTTGGTTTTTTTTAAACTGAATCTTATTGGCAAGGTGGGTTCACGGAAGAAAAAGGTATTATTATAAAGAACACCGTTTGTCACAAAAAGGGAAACACTTATAGGAACAAATTGATAAATTGTATACCATTGCTATAAACGTGTGCTCTACTTATAATGTTACTTATTGCTTTGATAAATCTTGTTGCTGTAGGAGGTATAAACACATCCCTTTTCAATGTGAGTATAATGATAATGTTACCATATATTCTTATGTTAAAGGGAATTATGACTTTTATGATGTGGAACAAATTGAAGAATTTATTGCTTGGAAGGGTGCATTTGAACTTGCTAGTTTGCTTGAAAATACTGATGATTCACCTTATAAATATGAGGTTTATGATATACTTAAATTTTCTTTGATAATTACAAGGTAGAAAATGACTATATTCTTGAATATCTTAATAGATGCTCTCCACCAATGGAAGAGACTAATGCCTTGCAGGAGCCTATGGAAGAAGAAATTGCTGAAATTGGAAGCTAATTGGATGAAAATAGGAAGAGAGTGATGATCAAGAGGAGGAAGAATGGATCTACCCATCCGTACCTTCTAATGAGAGTAACTCTTTACCTCTTACATTATTTGATTGTCCTCCATGCTTAACAAAGGAGGATGAATGTCATGTTCCTGAGGATTCTTTTGAAAATGTTTATAATAAAGCTCTAGTGTTTGTAGATCATGAAAAGCATGTTTTATGTGATAGTTATATTGTTGAGTTTATTCATGAGGCTATTGAAAATTATTATGAGAGAGGAAAATATGGTTGTAAAAGTTTTTATGGTACTGAAACACCTCTCTATTTGCTGAAAGTTTTGAAGTTACTCTCGTTTTATCGTCCTATGCATGTCGCTTTGTTCTTTGTGAATTTATTTGCATATAAGATTCCTATACATAGGAAGAGGGTTAGTTTTAAATGTGTTTTGAATTTACTTCTTGATGCTCTCTTTTACATCAATTCATATTTTCTATGTGAGCATCTTCTTAAACTATCATGCCTAACTTAAAGGCGTTAAAAAAAAGTATTTATTGGGAGATAACCCAAAAGTTTTAGATGAGTCTTGGAAGTTATTACTTCAATAATAACCGCTCCTTATCCTTTTTATTTGCTTTTTGTTCCAACAGTAACCTCTAATGAGAGAGAAGTAATGATTGGGAAAGTTGCTGTCCCGAAATAGATTTATGTGCTTGACCGTAAAAGTTCGTGTAAAATCTCTATACGTCCTTTTGAGGCGTGAATTTTTGTGCTTCTGTACCAGGTTGTTATCTAACTTTTGTTAGTTCAACACTTTTTGATTTGAGCAACAGAAGGTCTTCGAAAAAATTCGTCTTTACCTGCTGATCTGTTTTGACAGATTTCTGCCATTTTCTGCATTTGCTTCTGAAGGAAATATGCCCTGAGAGGCAATAATAAAGTTGTTATTATGTATTCCTTGTATATGATAGATGTTTATTTTGCATTCTATAATTGTATTGATAGGAAACATCAATACATGTGTGTTTAATAAACAAAAAGGGTTCCTAGTCATGCCTCTCTTATAGACTAGCTTATTGATTAACAGGATGATCAAGGTTTCCTTATCATGAACATTGGATGTTGTTAATAACAAGGTCACACCATTGGTGGAATGATGTGATGAACATTCATCCGAAGTATAACATTACGATCAAGTCATTATGTTTATATTGCTATAACATCATACGAAGTAATCTTTATCCTTAGACCATGAGATCATGTTAATTGCTAACACCGGAAGAGTATCTTGATAACATCAAACGTCACACCGTAACAGGGTGACTATAAAGATGGGTTCAGTGCTACGAAGGTGTTATGTTGAGGCTCATGGATCGAGAGTAGAATTTGTCAATCCAGATGACGGATAGATATACTCTGGGCCCTCTCGGTGATATCTCATTAGGATAGCTTGCAAGCAAGTGATGTGATCACTAGAATGTTATATCACGGGAACGAGAAAAGAGTGCATGTCGGTAACGAGATCAAACTAGGTATGGAGATACCGATGATCGAATCTCGGACATGTAATATATCGAGAGACAAAGGGATTTAGTTACAAGTGTTAAAGGTTCTCACGATCACAGGAGTCATCGTTGGCGTGTAGTTCACACGGTAGGATTTTTTTGTTTTCTATGCTGCGGACCCAACAGTGGTATCAGAGCCTGATCTATGCGTAGGTGCTTTGCACGGGTAGTACACATATGTTTATATGTGGGTGATGATGATCATGTTATTGCATCTTCTATGTACTTTGGATATTGGTGGCATAGTGGGATGAAGCGGCCCAGACCAACCTTACATGTCATCGTACATGAGACCGGTTCCACGACTGACATGCACCTTGTTTTGCATAAGTGGCTGGCGGGTGTCTGTCTCTCCTACTATAGTCAATATCTGATTTACAACGAGTTGCTAATAACTTGGCTATCCTCGTTGTGGTTCATGTTCGTAGGTTAGACAGGTTCTATCTCCGAAAGCCCTAAGCCACGTAAAACTTGCAATTGATAAATTAGAGGCGTCTAGTTTAGATCGTTGCTAGGCTAGTGTTTTGATATGGTATTATTGTAAGTAGATGTATAATAGATACTCTTACAACTCACTTAACGTGTAAGTTCCATAGACCTTGGCCTTACACACAAAGGAATGATAGAGATCATACCACGATGCAAATGATAGAGATCAAATGCATGGACCATATCACCTCACTTCACACATTAGATGTTAGCATCTTATATTGCTAGTTTGGCGCGTTTGGTAGCATTATAAGATGATCCCTCATTTAGATATCAAGATAAAATGTGTTCTTCCTTAAGTATGCACCGTTTTGTGGATCGTGTTTTGAGGCATCACGTGATGATCGGGTGTTCTCAACTCTACGCTTTCATACAACGGGTGTAAGATGCTTTACACGCAAATATTAAGGTTCTTACTTGAGCCTAGCATGTACAGACATGGCCTCGAACACGGACCGAAGGGTTAAGCATGAGTCATATAGTTGATATGATGCCCATATAGATGCTCGCCTTTGAAGCTACACCGACTCACGTGATGATCGGACTTGGTGTAGTGGATTTGGTTCATGTAATCACCAAAAGGACACGAGGGATGTCGTTTTTGTGTGGGAGTTCATTAGTAATTTGGATTAGTTGAACTCAATCTATCATAAACTTAGTCTAAATATACTTTACAAATTCTGTTGTAGATGGCACCACCTGCTTTTAATTTCAATGTGTTCATGGAGAAAGAGAAACTTGCTGTGAATGGTAGCAACTTCACAAACTGGGCTATGAATTTGAGGATTCTCCTCACTGCTACACAAAATCAATATGTGCTAGATGCGCTTGGCTAAATCCCCCAGCTCTGATGCCCCTGACGAGGAAAAGAACGCCTATATAACTCGTCAGAGGACCACAACTTAGTTCATTATGCGGCATCTTGTATGGGCTAGAGCGTAACTTCAAAGCGTTTCGAAAATGGCAATGCCTTTGATACCATGGGAGAATTGAAAATTATTTTTGATAGCCATGCTACCGTAGAGAGTTATAATGCTATAGAAAAGTTCTTTAACTGCATGATGGAGGAAAACAACTCCGTTAGTGAGCACGTACTCAAAATGTCTGGGTACGCCGATAAGCTTGTGTCCTTGGGAATAACGATTCCCATTAACTTAGGCATACATCATGTTCTCCAATCTCTGCCACCTAGCTACAAGAGCTTCGTGATGAACTATAATATGCAGGGCATGAAGAAGTCTCTTCCCGAGCTTCTGTTAATGCTTAAGACTGAAGAAGTGGAGATTAGGAAAGAACATCAAGTGTTGATGATCAATAGGACCACCGGTTTCAAGAAGGACAAGAAAGGCAAGCAGAAGGGCGGCAAATCTGTTGCCGCGCTTGAAAAGAAACCCCGGGCTGGCCCTAAGTTTGACACCGAGTGCTACTATTGCAAGGGTACTGGCCATTGGAAGCGCAGCTGCCCCAAGTATTTGGCGGACAAGAAGTCCGGCAAGGCAAACAAAGGTATATGTGATATACATGTTATTGATGTGTACTTGACTAGTACTCACATTAGCACCTGGGTATTTGATACCGGATCGGTTGCTAATATATGTAACTCAGTTCAGGCCGCGACAATGCTTACAACTAGCAAGGGATGAGGTCACGATGCGGGTCGGCAATGGATCAAGAGTTGATGTGATCGCCGTCGGAACGCTGCCTCTCCATATGCCATCGGGATTAGTTATAAACCTAAATAATTGTTATTTGGTGCCTGCACTAAGCATGAACATTGTATCCGGATCGTGTTTGATGCAAAGTGGTTATTCATTTAAGTCTGAAAACAATGGTTGTTCGATTTATATGAATAATATCTTTTATGGTCATGCACCTATGTTGAATGGTTTATTTCTATTGGATCTCGATAGTAGTATTACGCATATTCATAATGTTGATGCTAAAAGAATTAAACTTGCTAATGATATATCTACATATATGTGGCATTGCCGTCTAGGTCATATTGGCGTTAAACGCATGAAGAAACTCCATTCTGATGGACTTTTGGAATCACTTGATTTTGAATCATTTGATACATGTGAGCCATGCCTTATGGGCAAGATGACTAGAATGCCGTTTTCCGGTTCAATGGAACGGGCGACAAATTTATTGGAAATCATACATACTGATGTGTGTGGACCAATGAGTGTGTCGGCGCGAGGTGGATATCGTTATTTTGTTACTTTCACGGATGATTTGAGTGGATGTGGGTATATCTATTTGATGAAACACAAGTCTGAAACTTTTGAAAAGTTCAAAGAATTTCAGAATGAAGTGGAAAATCATCGTAATGTAAAAGATCAAATTTCAAGTCCGACCGTGGAGGAGAGTATCTTAGTTCTGAGTTTAGCACACATATGAAAGACTGTGGAATAGTTTCACAACTCACGCCTCTTGGAACACCACAATGTAATGGTGTGTCGAACGTAATCGTCGTACTTTATTGGATATGGTTCGATCTATGATGTCTCCGACTGACTTGCCACTGTCATTTTGGGGTTATGCCTCGAAACCGCATTCACTTTAAATAGGGCACCATCTAAATCCGTTGAAAAGACACCGTATGAATTATGGTTTGGAAACAAACCTAAGCATCATTCTTAAAGTTTGGGGATGCGATGTTTATGTGAAGAAACTTCAACTGGATAAACTCGAACCCAAAGCGGAAAAATGCGTCTTCATAGGATACCTTAAGGAAACGATTGGGTATACCTTCTATCACAGATCCGAGGGCAAGGTCTTTGTTACCAAGAATGGATCCTTTCTTGAGAAGGAGTTTCTCGCGAAAGGTGTGAGTAGTCAGAAGGTAGAACTCGAAGAGGTTATTGAACCTTCTCTTCATGAAATGGCGAGTAGCGCAGCTCCAGAAGTTGTTTCGGAGTTGACTTCACCTAATGAAGAGAGAGCTAATGATATTGATCATGAAAGTCCCAAAGAGGACACTACCGAACCTCGCAGGTCAAGCAGGACACGTGCAACTCCTGAACTGTACGGCAATCCTGTTATGAATTTCATGATTGATGAAATAGATGACCCTGCGACGTATGAAGAAGCGATGATGAGCCCTGATTCCAACAAATGGCTAGAAGCCATGAAATCTGAGATGGAATCCATGTACAAAAACCAGGTTTGGACCTTGGTGGACTTACCTCACGACCGAAAGGCCGTTGAGAATAAATGGATTTTCAAAAAAGAAAACTGATCGATGGTAATGTGACCATCTATAAGGCTCGACTTGTCGCAAAGGGGTTTCGACAAATTCAAGGAGTTGACTACAATGAGACATTCTCTCCCGTAGCGATGCTTAAGTCGGTTAGGATTATGTTAGCAATTGCTGCATATTTCGATTATGAAATATGGCAGATGGATGTCAAAACTGCGTTCCTCAATGGTAATATTGAAGAAGAGTTGTATATGATACAAGCTAAGGGTTTTGTCGATCCGCAGGATGCGACTAAGGTGTGCACACTTCGGCGATCCATCTATGGATGAAGCAAGCATCCGGAGTTGGAATCTCCGCTTTGATGAGGTGATCAAAGAGTTTGGATTTGTCCAAACTTATGGAGAGGCTTGTATTTACAAGAAAGTGAGTGGGAGCAATGTGGCATTTCTGATATTATATGTAGATGACATATTATTGATTGGAAATGATTTAGATCTTTTAAACAGTGTTAAAAGTTATCTAAACAACAAATTTTCGATGAAGGACCTTGGTGAAGCTTCATATATATTAGGCATTAAAATCTATAGAGATAGATCAAGACGCCTAATTGGGTTATCGCAGAGTACATACCTTGATAAGATATTAAAGAAGTTTAATATGGACGGAAGTAAGAAGGGGTTCTTACCTATGTTGCAAGGCAAGACATTGAGTAAGACTCAAAGTCCGGCTACGGCAGAAGAAAGAGAGATGATGGATAAGATCCCCTATGCCTCAGCCATAGGCTCTATAATGTATGCCATGCTATGTACAAGACCGGATGTGGCACATGCTATTAGTTTGACTAGTAGGTACCAATCTGATCCAGGTTTGGAACACTGGATAGCGGTCAAGAATATCCTTAAGTACTTGAGAAGAACTAAGGATATGTTTCTTGTATATGGAGGTGAAGAAGAGCTAGTCGCTAAGTGTTATGTCGATGCTAGCTTTGACACTGATCCGGATGACTCTAAGTCTCAATCCGGATACGTATTTCTCTTAAACGGAGCAGCAGTTAGTTGGAGGAGCTCCAAACAACCTGTGGTGGCTGGATCAACAACGGAGGTGGAATATGTTGCTGCTTCAGAAGCAGCGCAGGAAGCGGTTTGGATGAAGGAGTTCATAAGCAGGCTGGGTGTGGTTCCCAGTGCGTTGGACCCGATGGTGATCTATTGTGACAACAATGGAGCCATAGCCAACGCCAAGGAACCAAGGTCTCACAAGAATTCCAAGCATATTAAGCGCCGATTTCACTCCATCCGCGAGCATGTCAAGGATGGAGATATAAAGATTTGTAAAGTACACACAGACCTAAATGTAGCAGATCCGTTGACTAAAGTACTCCCTAGGGCAAAACATGATCAACACCAGAACTCCATGGGTGTTAGATTTATCACTATATAAACTAGATTATTGTCTCTAGTGCAAGTGGGAGACTGAAGGAAATATGCCTTGAGAGGCAATAATAAAGTTGTTATTATGTATTCCTTGTATATGATAGATGTTTATTTTGCATGCTATAATTGTATTGATAGGAAACATCAATACATGTGTGTTTAATAAACAAAAAGGGTTCCTAGTCATGCCTCTCTTATAGACTAGCTTGTTGATTAACAAGATGATCAAGGTTTCCTGATCATGGACATTGGATGTTGTTAATAACAAGGTCACACCATTGGTGGAATGATGTGATGAACATTCATCCGAAGTATAGCATTACGATCAAGTCATTATGTTTATATTGCTATAACATCATACAAAGTAATCTTTATCCTTAGACCATGAGATCATGTTAATTGCTAACACCGGAAGAGTATCTTGATAACATCAAACGTCACACCGTAACAGGGTGACTATAAAGATGGGTTGATTACTTTCTGAAGGTGTTATGTTGAGGCTCATGGATCGAGAGTGGAATTTGTCAATCCAGATGACGGATAGATATACTCTGGGCCCTCTTGGTGATATCACATTAGGATAGCTTGCAAGCAAGTGATGTGATCACTAGAATGTTATATCACGGAAACGAGAAAAGAGTGCATGTCAGTAACAAGATCAAACTAGGTATGGAGATACCGATGATAGAATCTCGGACATGTAATATATCGAGAGACAAAGGGATTTAGTTACAAGCGTTAAAGGTTCTCACGATCACAGGAGTCATCGTTGAATGTGTAGGAGTCGGTACGGTTCTCTAGGTCCCGCTGCTGATTATTGATCGGAGAAGGGTCTCGATCATGTCTGCATTATTCGCGAACCGTATGGTGGCACACCTAAGAGTTACCGGACACCATTTTGGAGCACATATGTTTCAAACGAAAGAATTGTAAAGCGCAGGAATTGTTTCAATACAAACCGGAAATTGTTTTGGGTGAAATTGCAGAAGGTGGTTCTGCATGTGATATTGAAATATTGCAAGGGGCTATATGTGAATGTTTGTAAATTAAAGTAATTAACAAAATTATGAATAAATTTAATAAAGAGTTTTATTAAATGAGAGAGCATTAAATTTGGAGAAATTTAATGCATTTAAAGTGGAGACTTTAAAAGGGAATGTGAAGAGGCATTTTAATGTGGAGGGGTTACCACCACATGAATGGGGGAGGTGAGGGGTCACCCCCCCATGCGCCGGCCATGGAGAGAGGGGGCACCCCCCTCCTCCTATAAAAGGCCACCCATTCCCTCCTTCATCCTCACACCTCCTTGTGAAGGATCTCTCTCCCCCTCTAGAATTATTCCCCCATGGTCTTGGATTAGCGAGATACATGTTCCTGGTGGAATTTCGTCTGGAAGGAGTTGCTGCTTCCGCTGGATCGCTGGAGCGAGGAGGTGGAGGTTGTCCGGTGGCTTGAACGTGTGTGCGAGTGCGGATACGCTGCTGAGTTGCGGCGCTCGGACTTCCTCACGATCTTGAGATCGGCAAGTGTACGACTACATCAACCACGAGTTCCTACTCGTTAACAAAGCTCGTTGTCTTCGAGGGTAAGTTCTCCATGGATGTATGTCCACCCATTTGCTTTGTACCTAGTAGATAGATCTTGGCGTGTAGTTAACACCGTAAGAATTTTTTTTGTTTTCTATGCTGCGGACCCAACAGCTTCTTGTTGGTTCCTTTTTGAGTTCTTTTGGGGGAAGTTCTACAGTAGCTTGTGTTTTAATGGAAGTTTTATTGGTGTTAGAATTGAACCTAAAATACTTATTATCTTGAGTGCACTAATGTTGCTAATAAAGATTGTGTGAAGTTTTGTATGAAAGAAAAATTTCAGGTGTATGGAAGGAATGAGTAATGAGATGAAGGATGGACTAAAGCTCAAGCTTAGGGATACCATGCGTGTCACCCCAAGAAATATCTAAGAAGTACAAGCGTCAAAGCTTGGGGATGCCCAAGGCATCCCCCTCTTCATCAATAAAAATCCCAGGTTTCTTCCAAACGCTTCATTTTTATTGTTTCATGCACAGTTGTGTTGTTCTTAGAGCGTCTTCTTTTTCGTTTTCGTTTTGGTTTTTCGTTTGCTTGGTTTTCTTAGTTTGCTTAATAAATTGGTTGGACCCCCTCTTTCATACATTGGTTTTCAAATAGTTTGGTTTGGATTGGAAAAGAGTAGGAAAAGTTCATGCTTAAGTGGTAAAGAGGGCTTGTTTTTTACCATGGACTATGCTTTGTCATGCCATGCTTGATATTGTTTTGGCTCTATGCTTAGTATTCTTTGCTGTAGCATGACTTGTTATAAACAATTGAGATTTCTTAATGTGCCTTTGAAAAATCATGCGTTGTTTTAGCATATTAAAGAATAGTACTGTGGTATTCTCCTTTGATGCTTTATTTGGGTTGACTTGGCACATGCTCACACCGTGTTATGACTATCCCAAGTCACCATAGCCTTTATGATCCTTTAATTTTCAACTTGTAGTATCACTTTATGCTTTGATCAATGATGTTTTGTCACTTTGCATGATTATGGCCATTATTGCTCTCTTAGTTTGTCGCTCCCAGTATTTTGCTAGCCTCCACAACCAAGTATGAGTTCCACTCATGCATCCAACTCCTAAAACCAAGTTATTCCAAAACATTCCACCATACCTACCTACTAGCATATGCTATTCCAAGTATATTCATGTTTTTATCTACCTTCCAAATTAAACTTGTTATGAGAAAACTAGTGATTAAAGCTCTCACGAACTTGATGGCACACTTTAGTTTTCTTGCCCTTAATAAACTTGAACCATTGTGTCGTCTATGTTGTATATGCTTGCACTTATTTGTTGGGGATTAGCAGAACCATGCTGTCATGGGGAACGCTTTCAACATTGCACTTGTACTTTGTACCTAGTTGATATCATGCTCTTTTGTCTATGGATGTCGTTGGTGTAAAATGAAAGGGGAGCTCGTAAGTCCATGGATTTATGTATATGTGTTAGAGAAACGCCTGGGCCGCTGGTCTAACCCATGCCATCATGGTGGAAACCTTCAGCGTAACCATAATGAGCTGTCTATGAAGCATTCTTCTTATAAAAAAAGAGTCAGATATTGAGAAAAAAAGAGAAAAAGAAAAAAAAGATTATGAAAAGAGGAAAGAGAGAAAAAAGCACCATATTCCCATGGTAAATAAGAAGATTGCTGGGATGCTCGTTGTCTGCTTTCCTTGTCATTTTGATATGGGGATTCTTCCGTATCATCGGATAAGGGGTACCCCGTTGGCGGTTCTCTATGATACACATGTACTTACAATGACAAGAACTTACCGGTGACTAAACTTGAGTAGCATGAGGAGCGACCCTCGTATTCATGGGACATGAGATTTCCAACTTATACTTCGTCAAGCATATACACCATAGTTTGTTCACTTTAACCTTAATCACTTCAAGATGCTTATGATAGGGGCAATGAGAGCTAAAACTATTAAGTACCATAATTTTTGGAAGCTCTTTATGAAACTTGAATCCCTACTTCCTTCTATGAAGGCCTTTCTTTTACTTTTATGTTGAGTCTCCACCTTCTACCTTTATGCACCTATGATACGTCCATTTTGCATCACTATTCTATGTCTTAATTCACTATTATTCATTGATATATGTCGTATTGAGAGGTGATACTTATGTTATTTCATCTATTTTTGCATGGTTGATGACTTTTGGAGCTTGGACCGCTGCAGTCAGGATTCTGATGGAAAAGGTGTTGTTTGGAGGCAAAATTCGCGAAGATCAGAAAATCCGGGAAAATATACGGAAAATCCTATTTTTCCAGAAGACTCAGGATGCCAGAAGATGGAGTGGATATGGGCCACAGGGGGCCCACACCACCCCATGGCGCGGGCAGGCCTAGGCCGCGCCAGGAGGTGGTGTGGCCACCCTGGCCCACTCCAGCCTCTCCCCTCTGGCGTATATCATCCTCCCAAAACCCTAAGACTCGGGGAGCGACCACACAAAAGATTCCGCCGCCTCTGCGGGGCGGAAAACACCGAGAGAAAAAGATCTCTCCGGCAGACAAATTTCTGCCGGGGGAATTCTTCCTTCAGGAGGGAGATCATCGCCATCAACACCTCCATCAAGCTGGACTTCATCGGGATCATCATCGTCATCATCACCACCATCATCACCATCAGCACCCACATCACCATCTCCATATTGCTGTAACAATTGCGTTGAATCTTGCATAGTTCATAGAAACTTTCCAGATGTTGATTACTCTTTGTAGTTGATGCTATTGAGTGAACCATTGAATTATTGTTTATGTTCAGATTGTTATACATCATTATTCCATCTCTGATCATGATCCATATGATGTCTTGTGAGTAGTTCGTTTTGTTCTTGAGGACATGGGAGAAGTCTTGTTGTTAGTAGTGGAGTTGCGTTGAGAAAGATTCAATAGATTGTTATTTAAGTTGTGGTGTACTTCTTCTAGTGGTGTCATGTGAACGTCGACTACATGACACTTCACCTATATGGGCCTAGGGGAAGGCATTGTGTATTTGGCTACTAATCGTAGGGGTTGCCAGAGTGACAGAAACCTGAACCCCCGTTAGGAAACCATTGCACAAGGGACGTAAGGGTCTTAGAGTTTAAAGCTATGGTTAGGTTTCTACCTTAATTACTTTCTTGTACTTACGGATGTTTGCAAGGGGTATAATCACAAGTATGTATTAGTCTTGGATGGGGCGGTACATTAGCACAGGTTCACCCACACAACACTTAGCAAGCTAGAGAAGATTAATCAGCTATATGAAGCGAAAGCACTTGACAGTCTTCCCATGTGTCCTCGAGAATGTTTGGTCATCTATAGAAATACATCCGGCTTGTCCTTTGCTGCATAAAGGATTGGGACACTTGCTGCATTTATTCCTACTGTCTTTTATTTACTCGTACTTTGTTTACTTGCTTTATCGAAAACCCCTAAAAATCCGTTCGCTAAGTATTTGCAGAGAATTCCTGATCCATACCACTAGCCAGCACCTTCTGCTCCTCGTTGGGTTCGACACTCTTACTTATCAAAAATACTGCGATACACCCCCTATACTTGTGGGTCATCAAGACTATTTTCTGGCGCCGTTGCCGGGGAGTGAAGCGCTATTGGAGAGTGGAATCGATAAAGGAAACTTCTACTATGAGTATTGTTTACTTCTGCTAGTTGCTTTATTTTTGTTATGGATAATTCGCTGAGTTTCTTATTTGGTAATGCTACTACCACTTCTAAGGTAGTAGATAAGCCACCACCTGCTGAGAAAGATGTTTTCAAATACCTACAAGAATTATTGATCGTGTTATGGATAACTACTATGTTGGGGATGGAACTGTCCATCTTGGTGATCATTTACTCTTTATACACGAATTATGCGGATTGTTCAAGTGTGTAGGTATTACTACAGATCAAGTTAAGATGAAGTTATTCTCATTATCACTGAAAGGAAGAGCTGAGGAATGGTATAAGCTGCTGAAGAATGGTCAAGCTCTAGAATGGGAGGAAATAGTGCCTCTCTTTTATTCAAAGTTTTATCCTCCTAGTGAGATTCATAAAGATCGGAATCAAATATACAACTTTTGGCCTCCTGATGGAGAGAGTACAGCTCAAGCTTGGGGGAGATTGAAGTTACTGATGCTCAAATGTCCCATTCATGAGCTCCCCAACAATATTATTATCAATAACTTCTATGCAAGGCTCCCTCTACATGATAAAGATTTATTGGATGCTTCTTGTGCTGGATCATTCACTCGTATGGAAGAAGAAGCTAAATGGGACCTTCTAGATCGTATTCAAGACAATGCTGAAGCTTGGGAGAATGACAAAGGTAGAAAGTTAGGTATAAATTATGATTATGAATGCATTGAATCTTTTATGGGAACTGATGACTTTCAAAATATTAGTAATATTTATGGTCTTGATTTTCAAGTTATTACGAATTGCTTTAGAGATTTTGCTTCCTATATCGAAATTCCAAAAAGGGGATGGAACAAGTACCATGCACCTTACAAAGATATTGTCAACTATGCTCCTATTGGAAGTGCTGAGTATTGCATTATTGACCCCATCTTACCCGAACCTTTTATCGAGAAGATTCTCTTCCCCGAAAAGGTAAAGGACCATCCTATGATAACTAATGTAATCACCAAAAGTGAAAAGAGAACTGTAAAACCTGATGAAACAAATAAACATTGAACCTGTGGTAGCAATTGTGAAAGACCTTGTCACTAAAAGTGTAGAAGATGGGCACATAGTCTTTTGTGAGTATGCTTCTAATATTGTTTCACATCCCAATAGAACTAAAAAGGCTAGTGTTCATGTGCTTTCTGTTAGAATTGGTGATCATTGCTATTATGGTTTATGCGATATTGGTGCAAGTTGCAGTGCTATTCCTTATGAGCTTTACAGAGAAATTATGCATGAAATCAGTTCTTGCGAGTTGGAAGAGATTGATGTGGTTATTCACCTTGCTAATATAGAGACCATCTCTCCAATTGGTACTGTGCGAGACGTGGAAGTTCTTTGCGGTAAGATTAAGTACCCTGCTGATTTTCTAGTACTTGGTTCAGCTGCTAGTAAAACCTACCCTATCATTTTTGGTAGACCTTTCTTGAGTACTTGTGGAGCTATTATAGATTGCAAGAGGGAGAAAATCTTAACTAAGTTTGATGGGGAATCTTATGAGTTTAATTTTTCAAAATTTGCTAAAGAACCTTGCGAAGAGGAAACCCATAATGAGGATTTTAGGGTTGAACAACTTGCTTCTATTTCTCTTGCTCCTAACAATGCTTTGCAGCAATTTATGGAAGAACATGAAAGTGAAATCTTCATGGAAGAAAGGAACGAGATTGACATGATTCTCCGTGATCAACCTATGATGCTTAAGCATGACTTGCCTGTAGAAGACTTGGGTACCACGATGCCACCTAAAAAGGATCCGGTTTTCGATCTAAAACCTCTCCCTGATGATCTTAAATATGCTTTTATTGATGATAAAAAGATATATCCTGTTATTATTAGCGCTAAACTTTCAGGGGAGGAAGAAGAAAGATTATTGGAGGTTTTGAGGAAACACCGAGGAGTTATGGGCTATACTCTAGATGATTTGAAAGGGATTTCACCTACTATATGTCAGCATTCTATCAACATAGAACCAGATACGAAGCCAGTAGTGGAGCACCAACGACGTTTAAATCCTAAGATGAAGGAAGTGGTAAGGAATGAGGTATTGAAACTCCTTGATGCTGGTATTATTTACCCTATTGCTGATAGTGAATGGGTTAGTCCTGTTCATTGTGTTCATAAAAAGGGAGGTATTACCATTGTCCCTAATGATAATGATGAGCTTATTCCTCAAAGAATAGTGGTAGGCTATAGAAGGTTTATTAAAGACTTTTCTAGGATATCAAAACCCCTTACTAATCTTCTTCAAAAAGATGTACCCTTCGTTTTTGATGATGATTGTAAGGAAGCTTTTGAAACTCTTAAGAAGGCTTTAACTACAACCCCTATTGTTCAACCACCTGATTGGAGTTTACCCTTTGAAATAATGTGTGATGCTAGTGATTTTGCTATAGGGGCTTTCCTTGGGCAACGCATTGATTAAAAGTTAAACGTTATCCATTATGCTAGTAAGACTTTAGACGCTGCTCAAAGGAATTATGCCACTACTAAAAAGGAATTTCTAGCTGTTGTTTTTGCCTGTGATAAGTTTAGGCCCTATATTGTGGACTCAAAAGTAACCATTCATACTGATCATGCTGCTATTAAATATCTTATGACAAAGGACGCTAAGCCTAGGCTTATTAGATGAGTACTGCTTTTACAAGAGTTTGATCTACACATAGTAGATAGGAAGGGTGCTGAAAATCCTGTAGCTGATAATTTATCTCGTTTGGAAAACATCTCTTTTGATCCTATGCCTGTTAATGATAGTTTCCTAAATGAACAGTTAGCCGTAGTAGGGGTGAGCTCTCAAGGAAGCCCTTGGTATGCTGATTATGCTAACTTTATTGTCTCCAAGTATTTGCCTCCAACTTTTACAGCTCAGCAAAGAAGAAAGTTCTTTTATGATTTGAGGCAGTATTTTTGGGATGACCCACACTTATACAAAGAAGGAGTTGATGGTATTATGCGAAGATGTGTTCCAGAATATGAGCAAAAAGAGATATTGCGTAAATGTCATGGTAGCACCTATGGAGGACATCATGCAGGAGATAGAACTGCGCAAAAGGTACTACAATCAGGTTTCTACTGGCCTACCCTTTTTAAGGATGCAAGAAAATTTGTTTTATCTTGTGATGAATGTCAGCGTGTTGGTAATATTTCTAGACGCAACGAAATGCCTATGAACTACTCTCTAGTTATTGAACCTTTTGATTGTTGGGGATTCGACTTTATGGGTCCTTTCCTCCTTGAAGGGTTACACTCATATTCTTGTTGCTTGATTATGTTACTAAGTGGGTAGAAGCCATTCTACGAAAAGTCTTGACGGAAACCTCTCTAAAAATGCTTAAGGACGTTATCTTTCCTAGGTTTGGAGTGCCTAGGTATCTCATGACTGATGGGGGTTCTCATTTCATTCATGGCGGTTTTAGGAAGACCCTCGCTAAATATGATGTTAATCATAGAATTGCTTCAGCTTATCACCCCCAAACTAGCGGGCTAGTAGAGTTATCAAATAGAGAAATTAAATCTATCTTGCAAAAGACTGTTAATAGGTCTAGAAAAAACTGGGCTAAGAAGTTGAATGATGCTTTATGGGCTTATAGAACTGCTTATAAAAATCCTATGGGAATGTCTCCTTATAAAATGGTTTATGGGAAAGCTTGCCACTTACCCTTAGAATTAGAACACAAGGCTTACTGGCAGTGAAAGAACTAAACAGAGATTGTAAGCTCGCTGGTGAGAAAAGATTATTTGACTTAAGTTCTTTAGATGAATGGATGAGTGAAGCCTATGAGAATGCTAGGCTCTTTAAGGAAAAAGTTAAAAGATGGCATGACAAGCGAATACTTAAGAGAGAATTTCATGTTGGTGAGAAAGTTCTATTGTATAGGTCTCGTCTCAGATTTTTTGCAGGCAAGCTACTATCAAAATGGGAAGGACCTTTCATCATTGAAGAAGTATACCGTTCAGGAGCAATAAAAATTTCTTCTCTAAAAGATAATACTACACAAGTAGTGAATGGACAGCGACTCAAACACTATATTGCTGGAGATTCTTACAATGAAGATGTTGATTCCTTTCAAGTTATAACTCCAGAGAAATTCATTGAGGACCTAATTCAGAGACTTGCAGAGTCCGTTTCCAACTAGGTAACAATTCTGGTAAGAAAAGTTTCGCGAAAATACAATCCAACTATATTTTTGCAGTTTTCAATCAATAAGGAAAGCTACAAAGCGAAAAATGGATGGAAACGGAGCCAGGGTGGCCCACACCACCCCATGGCGCGGTCCCACCCCTGGCCGCGCCACCAGGTGGTGAGGCCACCCAGGACTCCGCCTCTGACTCGTTTTCTCCCAGTACCTTCCTTTTGATGAGAAACTTCGTAATATATAACCCCCCAGATCTTCCGAGGTTCGTATATCGTGTTTTCGTCGCGCTTTTGTTTCGATCTGTTTCTGCCATGTAGAATCCCAGATTTGGAGCCACAATGTCTTCCTCTGGATCATCCAAGGGAGATTCCCTAGAAGATATCATCAACCCATACATGAGAGAATCGAAGATTCATCCCAAGGAGTTGTTGCTTGAAGATGGAGAGGTCCGGATTAAAGAGGTTCAAGGCCCTAAAGGTGAAGGAAGTCTGGAGGACAGGATGGAAGCACTGGAGCATGAAGTCTTTAGGTACAGGAAGATGGCAGAGCGCGAAGTGGATATCATCCATACGATTTGTTCCGAACTCATCACCGAGCACCAGAAGGAGACTGCTGAACTCAAAGATGAAGTCCTCTCACTCTGCCAAACAACCAACGAACTTCAAGCATAGTTCTATGATGTTCAAAATCAAAACTGTGAGTATGAGGCTAGATTTAAACGCATAAGTGCTGCTGCAAGTTTCAGGATGTTGGAAACCACGATGTCCTTTGTTAATGGGAAGCCTTTACCCTGGAAGATGGACGAAGATGAGAAGATACCACCACCACCAAAGGAGTAATTCGTCATCAGGTTTGGCATCCCCTTGGTTTGTTCCAAGCTTGGGGGAGTGCCGCGGTATCATATCACTATCTTCTATCTTTTTACCTTATTAGTAGTGTCATATCATGAATAGAGGAGTTATTTTGCAGTATGGTTTGCATTATGGAAGTGTCCCCTCTCTCGTTATATATGTATCCCTTGGTGTGAGTTTCCGTTATGGAATATTAATGAGAAGTTCTATCATTCACTCTTTTGCTTAGCTTATATTAGTTTTCAATTCATGGTTATATGATTGATCTTGTTGTTAGTATTGGTATCAATTTGGGATCATTGAGTTAATTTAGTTGGTTTTGGCAAACCTGGCTCAGTCAGTAGCAACACCTTTTTTTGAGAGTTGAAAAGAAAAAGATAGAAGTACTCTAAAGAAAAATAATTTCATCATCTTTCTTTCTTGATTTGCTCATAAGTATAGTATTCTCTAGTTAAGATCTTTTGTGCTTCCAAGGAAGATTGCATGTTTGTCTTTATCACTTGTATGTTTGGTTGTTTCCTTCAACTCTTATACTTGCTACCCAGCCTTGCTAGCCAAAAACCTGTACTGAGAGGGTATTCTTCTCGTGCATCCACCTCCTTTAAAGCAAAACCTTTGCCATTTGTGTCCACCATACCTACCTAGTAGCATTATTGCTATTCCAAGTAAATTCCTGTTTTGTCTACCTCCCAAATTAAACTTGTTATGTGAAAATTAGTGATTAAAGCTCTCACGAACTTGATGGCACACTTTACTTTCTTGCACTTAATAAACTTGAACCATTGGTTCCTTCTTTGTTGCGTATATGCTTGCACTTTATGAGTTGAAGTTAGCCGAACCATGTATCATGGGGACCGCTTTCAACACTTCATTCGTGCTTGTACCTAGTTGATATCATGTTCTTTTGCTTATGGATGCCGACAGTGTGAAATAAAAGTGGAACTTGTAAGATCATGGAGTTTATATGTGTGTTAGAGAAACGCCTGGGCCGCTAGCCTAAGCCATGCCTAATCATGGTGGAAACTTGCAGCATAACTATAGTGATCATTCTATGAAGCATCCTCAATAAAAACCTATGCAAATAGCAAATAAAAAGATCGTTGAGATGCTCACTGTCTGCTTGCCTTGTCATTTTGATTATGGGATAGCTCCTGTGTCATGTGCAAGGCGTACCCCATTGGCGGTTCTCAATGATACGCATGTATTTACAATGACAAGAGCTTGCTCGTGAATGAAGTTGAGTAGCATGAGGATCGGTACTCATAAGTAAGGGGCACGAGATTTCAACTTATAACTTGTCAAGCATATCCTCTTAGTTGTGTCACTTTAACCTTAATCACCTAAAGATGCCTATGATAGGGGCAATGAGAGCTGAAAGCTAGTAAGTATCATAATTTTTGGGAGCTCTTTATGAGACTTGCAATCGCTGCCTCCCTCTTTGAAGGGCCTTTCTTTTACTTTGTAGTTGAGTCAGTAAACCTACTCCCTTCTATCTCAGCAAGTATTTTGAGTTGTTGTGTTTCATTCATTCATATGATGATTTATTCATTCATGTTTCTTATGTTCCTTGCTTTGCACATTGCTCTTAGCTTGATGTTTACTACTTTGAAAGCTATCATTGAAAAAGCCAGCTAGTTGTGAACTCCAGCAAATTATCAACTATTCTTCGACCAAGAGCTAAGTTTGCCATTACCAATTATGATTCACTTTATGTATCTTTATTGTGTTTCCTTTACTCATTACAATATGAGTTATATAATAGTGAGTTGTATTCTATTATGATCTATGCTTTGGATGAATGTGATGCTTCTTGTCCGTATTCTTTTATCGACTCTTCACTCCATAAACCTGAGGCCATGTTTATTGAGCTCAGTTTCGCTTGGGGACAAGCGAAGTCTAAGCTTGGGGGGAGTTGATATGTCCATTTTGCATCACTATTCTATGTCTTAATTCACTATTATTCATTGATATATTTCGTATTGAGAGGTGATACTTATGTTATTTCATCTATTTTTGCATGGTTGATGACTTTTGGAGCATGGACCGCTGCAGTCAGGATTCTGATGAAAAAGGTGCTGTTTGGAGGCAATATTCGCGAAGATCAGAAAATCCGGGAAAATATACGGAAAATCCTATTTTTCCAGAAGACTCAGGATGCTAGAAGATGGAGTGGAGGTGGGCCACAGGGGGCCCACACCACCCCATGGCGCCGGTAGGCCTAGGCCGCGCCTAGGAGTGGTGTGGCCGCCCTGGCCCACTCCAGCCTCTCCCCTCTGGCGTATATCAACCTCCCGAAACCCTAAGACTCGGGGAGCGACCATAGAAAGATTCTGCCGCCTCTGCGGGACGGAAAACACCGAGAGAGAAAGATCTCTCCGGTAGACAGATTTATGCCGGGGGAATTCCTTCCCGGAGAGGGGAGATCGTCACCATCAACGCCACCATCAAGCTGGACTTCATCGGGATCATCATCATCACCACCACCACCATCATCACCATCAGCACCCTCATCACCATCTCCATATTGCTGTAACAATTGCGTTGAATCTTGCATAGTTCATAGGGGAAACTTTCCTGGTGTTGATTACTCTTTGTAGTTGATGCTATTGAGTGAACCATTGAATTATTGTTTATGTTCAGATTGTTATACATCATTATTCCATCTCTGATCATGATCCATATGATGTCTTGTGAGTAGTTCTTTTTGTTCTTGAGGACATGGGAGAAGTCTTGTTGTTAGTAGTGGAGTTGCGTTGAGAAAGATTCAATAGATTGTTATTTAAGTTGTGGTGTACTTCTTCTAGTGGTGTCATGTGAATGTCGACTACATGACACTTCACCTATATGGGCCTAGGGGAATGCATTGTGTATTTGTCTACTAATCGTAGGGGTTGCCGAGTGATGTAAACCTGAACCCCGTTAGGAAACCATTGCACAAGGGACGTAAGGGTCTTAGAGTTTAAAGCTGTGGTTAGGTTTCTACCTTAATTACTTTCTTGTACTTACGGATGTTTGCAAGGGGTATAATCACAAGTATGTATTAGTCTTGGATGGGGTGGTACATTAGCACAGGTTCACCCACACAACACTTAGCAAGCTAGAGAAGATTAATCAACTATATGAAGCGAAAGCACTTGACATTCTTCCATGTGTCCTCAAGAACGTTTGGTCATCTATAGAAATACAACCGGCTTGTCCTTTGCTGCATAAAGGATTGGCCCACTTGCTGCATTTATTACTAGTGTCTTTTATTTACTCGTACTTTGTTTACTTGCTTTATCGAAAACCCCTAAAAATCTGTTCGCTAAGTATTTGCAGAGAATTCCTGATCCATACCACTAGCCAGCACCTTCTTCTCTTCATTGGGTTCGACACTCTTACTTATCGAAAATACTGCGATACACCCCCTATACTTGTGGGTCATCAACCTAATTTTAGAGCATAGTGGCTATTCTTAGTTCTATGTGCATTGTCCCAAGACTTGTTGGTTGATGCATAGCTTTGATATTGCTTGTTTTAAAATATTTGTATATAGTCACTCTTATAAACTTTGAAGGTGTCCTATGCATTTATGTTTGCTACGCTATGAAGGACAAGTTGAATGCCACTATGCTATGTTTTCTTTGTGTGAAACAAACAAACGTCTTGCAAAGCATTGTTATTCATGAATCTTTTGTTTGTGCCTTTTCATGTTGCAACATAGTTTCTTTGTCTTATTGCTAGAACTTTGTATTTCATGTTATGATTGAAGTACTATGATCCCAGCTTCGAATGTTTTACAAATACTTTGATCAAGTTTATGATGGTGCATGTCACCTCAAAAATTATTCTTTCTTTTTATCACTTACCTACTCGAGGACAAGCAGGAGTTAAGCTTGGGGATTTTGATATGTTGCAAGCGTATCCATAATTTTTGATGTTCCATGCTTCGTTTTATCTACTTTCTTATGTTTTGTCCACACTTTGGAGTACTTTTCATATGATTTCTTGGACTAACCTATTAACAAGAGCCACAGTGCCAGCTGCCTGTTTTCTGTTGTTTTTGGTTCTAGGAAAGTCAGAAAATGAATAATCTCGGAATTGGACGGGACAAAAGCCAAAGTCAGTTTTTCACCGAGGGACAACTGGAGCCAGAATACGAGACGGAGAGGGGCTGGGGCCCGGCCACACCACCTGGCCACGTGGACAGGCCTGGCCCGCACCAGGGGGTGGTCTAGCCACCCCAGGCACCCCCTCGGCCTCTCCTTCCGCCTATATATTGCCTCTGATATGGAAACCCTAAGGACCGGATCAAAAATCCACGAAAGAGTCTGTAGCCGCCGTCATCTCCATCCCTAGATTGGGAGGGATCTGAAGCTCTTCCCGGCACCCTGCCGGAGAGGGGAATTCACCCTGGAGGCCTTCTTCATCATCATGCAAGCCTCCGATGTGATGCGTAAGTAGTTTATCTCTGGACTATTGGTCCATGTAGTAGCTAGATGGCTGGTTCTCCTCCTTTGTGCTTTCATGTCTAGATCTTGTGAGCTCCGTTCATGATGAAGATCATCTATTTGTAATTATGCATGTTGTGTTTGCGGGGATCCGATGGATATTGAGATGCTATTTCAGATTGATTATTGATTCTATCATGTCTTTGTTATTTGTGATCTTGCATGCTTTCCGTTGTTAGTAGCTATCTTGGCCGAGTAGATGCTGATACGTTGCTAACGTATCCATAATTTTTGATGTTCCATGCTTGGTTTTATCTACTTCTTGTGTTTTGTTCCAACTTTGGAGTACCTTCTATACACTTTCTTGGACTAACCTATTAACAAGTGTCATAGTGCCAGTTGCCTGTTTTCTGCTGTTTTTGGTTCCAGGAAAGTTAGAAAATCAATATTCTCGAAATTGGACCGGACAAAAGCCAAAGTCGATATTTTACCGGAAGACTCGCGGAGCCAGAAGACGAGACGGAGAGGGGCCATAGGGTGACCACACCATATGGTGGCGCGGGCTAGCCCTGGCCGCGCCACCAGGTGGTGTGGGCCCCCTGGCCGCCCATCGACCTTGCCTCTTCGCCTATAAGATGCCTCCCAATGCAAAAACCCTAAATCATTAAGCCTCTAGCCACGAACAGTTCCGCAGCGCTGCTGCCACCGAAGGGGTGATTCGGGGGACAGAAAGTCTCTATTCCGGCACCATGCCGGGACGGGGAAGTGCCCCCGAAGCCATCTCCATCGATCTCCACCACCATCTCCATCACCATTGCTGATTCCCATGACGATGAGGGAGTATTTCTTCCTCGAGGCTAAGGGTTCTACCGGTTGCTATGTGTTCATCTCTCTCTATGCATGATCATATTGTGATCATGAGCTTTGTAATCAAGTAGATCTACCTTGCTACTCAAGTGCTTTAATAGATCTCTGCTCTCCCCATATGTGTGAAGTTGACAGTGTGCACACCATGGTGGCACTTAGGCTAGAGATTTCAAATACTTGTTATGAGTTATATTTGGAGTTGGATGTCCCTATGAAATTGTGGTGTTTGTTGGAACCATCTAGTGCTCAAGGTGACAGTGTGGGGTTATCTAGATGCGGAAAGCGAACTTTGAGGTGTGCTGTTATAGCCCTACCATCGATTAGAGTGTTCACCCGGAGAGTAGTTTAGAGTAGTATCATAAAGATAAGATATTTATATGAGAGTGTTCACTAGCGAAAGTATGATCCCTAGGCCTTGTTTCTAAGCATTGAAACACCGTTTGCAACTAGATCTATTACATGTTTGCTTGCTTCCATCTTTATTTCAGTTTTACTTTAGTCTTTTCCACGCCATCAAGCTATCTTCTATCACCGTTACCACTTATAATTATCTATACCACTTGTATTTCACTATCTCTTCGTCGAACTAGTGACCTATACACCTGACAAGTGTATTGGGTGTGTTGGGGACACAAGAGACTTCTTGTATCTTGATTGCAGGGTTGCTTGAGAGGGGATACCTTTGACCACTTCCTCCCTGAGTTCGATAAACCTTGGGTAATCCACTTAAGGGAAAACTTACTGCTGTTCTAAAAACCTCTGCACTTGGAGGCCCAACAACTGTCTACAAGAATAGAAGTGCGTAGACATCAGATGCTAGCAACTCCAAGAGTTAGTATTTATGCTCGATAGTGGGTTCATGCCTCTGGTAATCTAGGGAAGTGACAGAAATCTCTAAGGTACTAGATGTGTTGTTGCTACTAGGGAGAAAACAACAATCTATTATTCATAGAACAATCGTATTGTTTACTTTACACGCAATTCGTAATGCAATTATCCGTTGCTTGCAACTTAATACTGGAGGGGGTTCGGATGATAACCTGAAGGTGGATTATTAGTCATAGATGCAGTTGGATGGCGGTCTATGTATAATGTTGTAATGCCCAATCGAATCTCAAAGGAGTAAAGATGATTAGTATATGCTTGTATGCTTTCTCGATGTTCGTCAATTGCCCCGCTGTAATTTGTTCACCCAACATGTCATCTATCTTAAGGAGAGCCACCTCTAGTGAACTATGGACCCCGGTCCTTTCTTTTACTATCAATCTACAATCAACTGTTTACTGCTTTGTGTTTACTTTCTGCAAACTATTACTTTCTTCCACTCGATACGTTTAATCCTTTGTTTTCAGCAAAACCGATGAGATTGACAACCTCATCGCAAGTTGGGGACAGAGTTCAGTGGTTGTGTTGTGCAGGTCTCCATGTTGCTGCTGGCACCGGTAGTGCGCCCTGCCAAAGTTCATCTAGCTACACCTTTGGGGTGTTTCCTTGCTCCTACTGGATTGATAACCTTGGTTTCATAACTGAGGGAAAACTAACTGATGTGCTCATCATACCTTCCTCTTAGGGTTCCCCAACGAGCTCATAAATACACGAGTCAGCAGTTTCCTTACAAATAAAGTATGTCACATTAGAGAGGTGTGGGATTCTACCACAGATTTCTCAATGCCACGAAGGCTCACCTTCTTCTCTGAGACTATCCCACGATGGAATATGCCCTTTCCTTATGGCTATGTTTTCCTCCACTCCGGATATGACGAGCTCCACAACTACTTCACATATCCCATGAAGGAAAAGCCCGAGCCTTGATACATTGCAAATGTATCTATAATTTTTGATGTTCCATGCTTGGTTTTATCCACTTTCTTGTGTTTTGTTCCAACTTTGGAGTACTTTTCATATGATTTCTTGGACTAACCTATTAACAAGAGCCACAGTGCCGCCTGTTTCTGTTGTTTTTGTTCCAGGAAAGTCGAAAATGAATATTCTCGAATTGGACGGGACAAAAGCGAAAGTGCCTATTTTTCGGATGTCATCAAGTGCGAGAATCTGAGGCGGGGAAGAGCCAGGAGCCACCACACCACTGGCAGCGGCCCAGGCCCTGGCACCAGGGTGGTGTGGCGCTCCGGCACCTCGACCTCTCCTTCCGCCTATATATTGCCCTTGGGACGAAAACCCTAAGGGCTCGATCAAAAATCCACGAAGAGTGCATGGCCGCGTCATCTCCATCCCTAGATCGGGAGGGATCTGGCTCTTCCCACCCTGCCGGAGAGGGGAATTCACCCTGGAGGCCTTCTTCATCACCATGCAAGCCTCCGGTGTGATGCGTGAGTAGTTCATCCTTGGACTCCGAATCCATGTAGTAGCTAGATGGCTGGTTCTCCTCCTTTGTGCTTTCATGTCTAGATCTTGTGAGCTCCGTTCATGATCAAGATCATCTATTTGTAATTCTGCATGTTGTATTTGCGGGGATCCGATGGATATTGAGATGCTATTTCAGATTGATTATTGATTCTATCATGTCTTTGTTATTTGTGATCTTGCATGCTTTCCGTTGTTAGTAGCTATCTTGGCCAAGTAGATGCTAGCAACTCCAAGAGTTAGTATTTATGCTCGATAGTGGGTTCACGCCTCTGGTAATCTGGGGAAGTGACAGAAATCTCTAAGGTACTAGATGTGTTGTTGCTACTAGGGAGAAAACAACAATCCTTTGTTCATAGAACAATCGTATTGTTTACTTTACACGCAGTTCATAAAGCAATAATCTGTTGCTTGCAACTTAATACTGGAAGGGGTTCGGATGATAACCTGAAGGTGGATTATTAGTCATAGATGTAGTTGGATGGCGGTCTATGTATAATGTTGTAATGCCTAATCGAATCTCAAAGGAGTCAAGATGATTAGTATATGCATGTATTGCTTTCTCGATGTTTGTCAATTGCCCCGCTGTAATTTGTTCACCTAGCATGTTATCTATCTTAAGGTGAGCCACCTCTAGTGAACTATGGATCCCGGTCCTTCTCTTTTACATACAATCTACAAACTGTTTAATGTTTTGTGTTTACTTTCTGCAAACTTTTACTTCTTTCCATTTGATACGTTTAATCCTTTGTTTTCCGCAAAACACGGTGAGATTGACAACCTCATCGCAAGTTGGGGACAAAGTTTTGTGGTTGTGTTTTGCAGGTCTCCACGTTGCTACTAGCACCGGTAGTGCGCCCTGCCAAAGCTCAGCTAGTAACACCTTTGGGGTGTTTCCTTGCTCCTACTGGTTCGATTAAACCTTGGTTTCATAACTGAGGGAAACTTGTTGCTGTGCTCATCATACCTTCCTCTTGGGGTTCCCAACAAGCTCTACATCAACACCGCCATCAAGCATTTTTCTGGGCGTCGTGCATTGAGCCATCAAGCATTTTTCTGGCGCCATTGCCGGGGATCGAAGAAGAAGAAGAAACTCCCATGGCAACCACACACCATCAAAAGACATTTTTTTGGCGCCGTTGCCGGGGAGTCAAGGACATTTTCACAAGGGGAGTCCCTCATAACCAATCTCTTTACTTTGTTATTTTTGTTTTGCTTAGTTTCTTTTTGCTTTGTTTGCTTGTTTCTTTTTCAAAAACAGAAAAAATTAGTTTGCTTTCTTTTCAAAAACACAAAAAAATTAGTTTTACTAGTTTGCTTTCTTTTCAAAAACACAAAAAAATTAAGTCTCCTTTAGTTGTCACCCCTTCCTTAGCTCACCATGTTGATCCCCAAATTCACCCTGAAAGACCTTTCATTTGGTAGTGGTTCTATAATTGGGAAAGATAATATTGAAGAATTCTTTAATCATGTTAGTAAGCATGAAGATACTGAGGATAGATCCCTTGCAGAACTTGCTCCAAATTATGAGATTGCTGCAGCTTCTTTAATTCACATGTTAGAAGCTAGGTTTGTTAACCTCAACCCCTTAATGCAAGTAATGTTTCTTAAGCTTAAAGAAATTGAAGACCCTGAAAAGAGGGATTTTATTCTAGAAACTTTGTTTAAGGAGTTCTATGATGTTGCCCAGGAATCTAGGAAAGTCTTTGAACGTTTCAATATGTTAGGCTCATGTGTAGATGTTGTTGGTACATGATAAAAGATGAATAAAACCGAACCTAATGGGGAGGAACCTAAGATACCAATACCCTTTAAACTAGTAGCAATACATGATGCCATAGAAAAGAATGTTGATTGGATTGTTCCTGCAAACCCTGTTGATGAGAATAGTGAACCTAAGAGCATTGAGACAGGATCCTCTAGAACTTATTTGGATGATATACCTTGCCTTGTTGAAAATATTTCGGGTATTGATCTTAATGCTTCTTCATTTGAGAACACTTGATTCTTTCTCTTGCTTCTTATGCCTAACTTAAAGGCGTTAAAGAAAAGTACTTATTGGGAGATAAACCAAAAGTTTTAGATGAGTCTTGGAAGTTATTACCTCTGTAATAACCTCTCCTTATCCTTTTTATTTGCTTTTTGTGCCAAGAGTAACCTCTAATGAGAGACAAGTAATGATTGGGAAAGTTGCTGTCCCGAAACAGATTTTTGTGCTTCACCGTAAAAATTTATGAGATAGCTCTGTATGTTGGATTGAGCCGTAATGTTTTGTGCTTCTGCCCCAGGTTGTTATCTAACTTTCGTTAGTTCAACACTTTTTGATTTGAGCAACAGAAGGTCTTCGAAAAAATCCGTCTTTACCTACTGGTCTGTTTTGACAGATTTCTGCCATTTTCTACATTTGCTTCTTATTGGTTCCTTCTTGAGTTCTTTTGGGGAATTGAGCTTTTTAGGGAATTGCTACAGTAGCTAGTGTTCTAATGGAAGTTTATTTGGTGTTAGAACTGAACTTTAAGACTTATATATCTTGAGTGCACTAATCTTGCTAATAAAGATTGTGTGAAGTTTTGTATGAAGGAAAATTTTCAGGTGTATGGAAGGAATGAGTAATGAGATGAAGGATGGACTAAAGCTCAAGCTTGGGGATGCCACGCGTGTCACCCCAAGAAATATCCAAGAAGTACAAGCGTCAAAGCTTGGGGATGCCCAAGGCATCCCCTTCTTCATCAATAAAAATTCCAGGTTTCTTCCAAACGCTTCATTTTTCTTATTTCATGCATAGTTGTGTTTTTCTTGGAGCGTCTTCGTTTTCGTTTTGGTTTTAGTTTGCTTGGTTTGCTTAGTTTGATTAATAAATTGGTTGGACCCCCTCTTTCATACATTGGTTTGCAAATAGTTTGGTTTGGTTTGAAAAAGAGTAGGAAAGTTCATGCTTATGTGGTAAAAAGAGCTTGTTTTTGACTATGGCCTATGCTTTGTCATGCCATGCTTGATATCGTTTTGGCTTTATGCTTAGTATTATTTGCTGTAGCATGACTTGTTATAAACATTTGAGATTGCTTAATGTGCCTTGGATGAATCATGCGTTGTTTTAGCATATTAAAGCATAGTATAGTGGTATTCTCCTTTGATGCTTTATTTGGGTTGACTTGGCGCATGCTCACACCATGTTATGACTATCTCAAGTCACCATAGCCTTTATGATCCTTTAGTTTTCAACTTGTAGTATCACTTTATGCTTTGATCAATGATGTTTTGTCGCTCTGCATGATTATGGCCATTTTTGCTCTCTTAGTTTGTCGCTCCCAGTCTTTTGCTAGCCTCCACCACCAAGTATGAGTTCCACTCATGCATCCAACTCCCTAAACGAAGTTATTCCAAAGAGTCCACCATACCTACCTACTAGCTTATGCTATTCCAAGTATATTCATGCTTTTGTTTACCTTCCAAATTAAGCTTGTTATGAGAAAACTAGTGATTAAAGCTCTCACGAACTTGATGACACACTTTACTTTATTGCCTCTAATAAACTTGAACCATTGGGTCCTTCTTTGTTGCGTATATGCTTGCGCTTTATAAGTTGAAATTAGCAGAACCATGTTTCATGGGGAACGCTTTCAACATTGCACTTGTACTTTGTACCCCGATGATATCATGTTCTTTTGCTTACGGATCTCGGCGGTGTGAAATAAATGTGGAACTTGTAAGATCATGGAGTTTGTATGTGTGTTAGAGAAACGCCTGGGCCGCTAGCCTAAGCCATGCCTAATCATGGTGGAAACTTGCAGCATCACCATAATGAGCACTCTATGAAGCATCCTCAATAAAAACCTATGCAAATAGCAAATAAAAAGATCGCTGAGATGCTCATTGTCTGCTTGCCTTGTCATTTTGATTATGGGAAAGCTCCCGTATCATGTGCAAGGGGTACCCCGTTGGCGGTTCTTTATGATACACATGCACTTACAATGACAAGAGCTTACTCGTGACTAAAGTTGAGTAGCATGAGGATCGGTCTTCATAAGTAAGGGGCATGAGATTTCGGTTTATAACTTGTCAAGCATATCCTCTTAGTTGTGTCACTTTAACCTTAATCACCTTAAAGATGCTTATGATAGGGGCTATGAGAGCTAAAAGCTATAAGTACCATAATTTTTGGAAGCTCTTTATGAGACTTGAATCCCTACTTCCTTTTATAAAAAGGCCTTTCTTCCACCATTATATTGAGTCTCCACCTTCTAACTTTATGCACCTACTTTGAGAGCATAGTGGCCATTCTTAGTTCTATGTGCATTGTCCCAGGACTAGTTGATTGATGCATACTTTGATATTGCTTATTTTAAACTATTGTATCTAGTCACTCTTATGAACTTTAAAGGTGTCCTATGCATTTATATTTGCTACTCTATGAGGGACAAGCTGAATACTATTATGCTATGTTTTCTTTATGTGAAACAAACAAACGTCTTGCAAAGCATTGTTATTCATGAATCTTTTGTTTGTGCATTTTCATGTTGCATCATGGTTTCTTTGCTTATTGCTAGAACTTTGTCTTTCATGTTATGATTGAAGTACTATGATCCCAGCTTTGAATGTTTTACAAATACTTTGATCAAGTCTTTGATGGTGCATGTCACCTCAAAAATTATTCTTTATTTTTATCACTTACCTACTCGAGGACGAGCAGGAGTTAAGCTTGGGGATGTTGATACATGACAAATATATCTATAATTTTTGATGTTCCATGCTTGGTTTTATCCACTTTCTTGTGTTTTGTTCCAACTTTGGAGTACTTTTCATATGATATCTTGGACTAACCTATTAACAAGAGCCACGATTACTGCTTTTCTGCTGTTTTTGGTTCCAGGAAAGTCAGAAAATGAATATTCTCAGAATTGGACGGGACAAAAGCCAAAGTGCCTATTTTTCCGGATGTCATCAAGTGCCAGAATACGAGACGGAGAAGGGCCAGGGAGCCACCACACCACCTGGCCGCGCGACCAGGCCTGGCCCGCGCCAGGGGGTGGTGAGGCCGCTCCCGGCACCCCCTTGGCCTCTCCTCCGCCTATATATTTCCCTCGGGACAAAAACCCTAAGGGACCAATCAAAAATCCACAAAAGAGTCTGTAGCCGCCGTCATCTCCATCCCTAGATTGGGAGGGATCTGAAGCTCTTCCCGGCACCTTGCCGGAGAAGGGAATTCACCCTGGAGGCCTTCTTCATCACTATGCAAGCCTCCGGTGTGATGCGTGAGTAGTTCATCCTTGGACTACGGATCCATGTAGTAGCTAGATGGCTAGTTCTTCTCCTTTGTGCTTTCATGTCTAGATCTTGTGAGCTCCGTTCATCATCAAGATCATCTATTTGTAATTCTGCATGTTGTGTTTGCAGGGATCCGATGGATATTGAGATGCTATTTCAGATTGGTTATTGATTCTATCATGTCTTTGTTATTTGTGATCTTACATGCTTTCCGTTGTTAGTAGCTATCTTGGCCAAGTAGATGCTAGCAACTCCAAGAGTTAGTATTTATGCTCGATAGTGCTTTCATGCCTCTGGTAATCTGGGGAAGTGACAGAAATCTCTAAGGTACTAGATGTGCTGTTGCTACTAGGGAGAAAACAACAATCCTTTGTTCGTATAACAATCGTATTGTTTACTTTACACGTAGTTCGTAAAGCAATAATCTGTTGCTTGCAACTTAATACTGGAGGGGGTTCGGATGATAACCTGAAGGTGGATTATTAGTCATAGATGCAGTTGGATGGCGGTCTATGTATAATGTTGTAGTACCCAATCGAATCTCAAAGGAGTTAAGATGATTAGTATATGAATGTATTGCTTTCTCGATGTTTGTCAATTGCCCCGCTGTAATTTGTTCACCCAGCATGTTATCTATCTTAAGGAGAGCCACCTCTAGTGAACTATGGATCCCGGTCCTTCTCTTTTACATACAATCTACAAACTGTTTACTGTTTTGTGTTACTTTATGCAAACTTTTACTTCTTTCCATTCGATACGTTTAATCCTTTGTTTTCCGCAAAACACGGTGAGATTGACAACCTCATCGTAAGTTGGGGACAAAGTTCTGTGGTTGTGTTGTGCAGGTCTCCACGTTGCTACTAGCACCGGTAGTGCGCCCTACCAAAGCTCAACTAGTAACACTTTTGGGGTGTTTCCTTGCTCCTATTGGTTCGATTAAACCTTGGTTTCATAACTGAGGGAAACTTGCTACTATGCTCATCATACCTTCCTCTTGGGGTTCCCAACGAGCTCTACATCAACACCGCCATAAAGCATTTTTCTAGGCGCCGTGCATTGAGCTATCCAGCCTCTTCGCAATCTTCCACGAAGAGGTCACCGCAACACCAACCTCCAAGTCAACTAGGACATTGATACCTTCGATTTGAAGCTTTTTCCCTAAAATACCTAGGTTTATCGAACCTTGGAAAACACTTACTTATGGTTAAGGAATTTCTACAAGACTTGCTAGTTCATTTTATCTTACGTTTAATGGACCTTTCCAGTTTACTTTGTATGTAGGGTTGGGTCGATGGATCGAGATTGGCCAGGGTTGAAGATTCACCTGTAGCTATGCATACATATGGGATAAAGATAATGTTAATCACATTAATGTGTAAATGATCTAATATATATATGATTTGTGGTACCACATCCATAATTACTAGAGCCCATGCGAGCCACATGCATAGCAAAAGTCTCTTGGTCCAACTATTAATACCACAAAGCACCGGGTTATGAACGATTAGTAACTAAATACAGACCAAAGTATTGAGATCTATGATGTTGTTATTGTTCCCAAATGGATCATTAAACGAATGTACTCCCCTTGTTGTCACTGGGTTTCGTGTGTAAATTCCATTCACCACTCATGTTACCTCAAACCTTGATCAATCCACAGGGTCTTGGGGTACCTGAGAAGTTCTCGGATCGAGATATGAGGCAAAGATATAATATATAAATCTCATATAGAATCACCACACTATATTTCCATGTACTTGGATGCACATAATTGTAGTGGGGCAATTCCTCAACCCGCACCCATGAGGACCACTCGCTCGTAAAAATAATATCAAGGATATAAAACATTGTAGAATTACTTAGATTGAAATCAAATATTTTTACAATAGTCATCAATCACTAGGAGATCTCAAATACAAGATTATGGCTATGACTATGAAGGCGATTGGAGATGGAGATGATGAACTATGGTGGTGGGGAAGTGGTGGATCTTCCTCGGTGTGTTTCTGATGCAATCTGAGAATAGAGACTCTCTACGCAGTTGCTGGAGTTTCAAAATATATTGAGGCCTTCACAAAAGTTGTTGCGTTTGACTTGGCGAAAGCGGTACCGGGTGGTACATTCACACGGTATGGGTGGGGCTTGCCCGTAATGGTGGTCTAAGACTCCTTGAGGCAACAATTCGACCCCAGTTAACTTGGTTGTACTGGCAACGTCTTAATCTTTTACAATTTCTCATGATCTCATCGTAAAAGTGTGATTTCATGTATCATACAAATAAATACCAAGGTTTGCACATCTTTGAAATAATTAATCTTTAGTGGCAAAGCTAGAGAGTTATTTAGTCAATTGCTTGACATAAAATAAGATTTTAAATGTGGATAAATATGGCTATTTTCACGGCCATCAGAGGTCACTCGCCAAGAGTAAGAAGATCATGGTCTGTCACTCGAATAAATTATAATGGAGAGCTCAACACTTATAAAAGAATGCAAAGTAAGAACACCAAGGGTGCTCAAATCATTCACTCTCAAATCCCACCAAAACAACAATTGTTAGGGAGGAATTAGAGAGGAAGAACAATGGATGAAATTAACCATTAACTACAATATCTTGATCCAATGGTTTCCCCTAAATTAGAGTAGGAATTGATTGGTGGGAATTGGAGATCTAGATCTCCTCTTTCAAAGCCCTCAAAAAGATGCAAGAATAAGAGGAATGATGTGAGAGGAAGCAAGCTCAAAGGGGTCAGCAAAGGAGGTCAATTTTGTGCTCAATAACCCTTAGCAAAACAATGGGGAAGAGTCCCTTTTATAGAAAAAGCAAACCTGCCTGTTGGGCCAAAAAAGAGCAGTCCAAGCAAAACCGGCGGTAAGTTTGGCTCCGTTGAACTGCACGCTGGACGAACCAGCTACGGATCGGTGCTGCGCCGACTAAATAGACACCCCACCGAACTGTTCCTCTGTATATCTCTTCAGTAAAACTAGTTCAAACCGGTAGCCACCGATGACTCAAAATATATCGAGCTTGTTGGGAACCCCAAGAGGAAGGTATGATGAGCATAGCAGCAAGTTTTCCCTCAGTTATGAAACCAAGGTTATCGAACCAGTAGGAGCAAGGAAACAACTCCAAGGTGTTGTTTCCAACTTGGAGTCCTGCACAACACAACCACAGAACTTTGCCCCAACTTATAGTGAGGTTGTTAATCTCACCGGTTTTACTAAAAACAAAGGATTAAACGTATTGTGTGCAAGATAGTAATTGCTTGCAGAAAGTAAACAGTAAATAGTAGATGGTTTATCAATGGTAAAAGAATGGACCGGGGTCCATAGTTCACTAGAGGTGATTCTCCTTAAGATAAATAACATGGGTGACCAAATTACAGCGGGGCAATTGACAGACTCGAGAAAGCATACCATGCATATACTAATCATCTTGACTTCTATGAGATTCGATTGGGCATTACAACATTATACATAGATCATAATCCAACTGCATCTATGACTAATAATCCACCTTCAGGTTATCATCCGAACCCCCTCTAGTATTAAGTTGCAAGCAACAGATAATTGCATTAAGCAAAGTGTGTAAAGTAAACAATATGATTGTCCCATGGACAAAGGATTGTTGTTTTCTCCCTAGTACCAACAGAACATCTAGTATCTTAGAGATTCCTGTCACTTCCCTAGATTACTAGAGGCATGAACCCACTATCGATCATAAATACTCCCTCGTGGAGTTGCTAGCATCTACTTGGACAAGATAGCTACTAACAATGGAAAGCATGCAAGATCACAAATAACATAGACATGGTAGAATCAATAATCAATCTAAAATAGCATCTTAATATCCATCGGATCCCCGCAAACACAACATGTAAGATTATGATGTCTACGCACACTTCTATTCTTGTAGACAGTGTTGGGCCTCCAAGTGCAGAGGTTTGTAGAACAGCAGCAAGTTTCCCTTAAGTGGATCACCCAAGGTTTATCAAACTCAGGGAGGAAGTGGTCAAAGGTATCGCCTCTCAAGCAATCCTGCAATCAAGATACAAGAAGTCTCTTGTGTCCCCAACACACCCAATACACTTGTCAGGTGTATAGGTGCACTAGTTCGGCGAAGAGATAGTAAAATACAAGTGATATGGATATAAGACAACGGTGCCATAAACTAGCTTGATGGCATGGAAGAGACTAAAGGTAAACTGAAATAAAGATGGCAGCAAGCAAACATGTAACAGATCTAGTTGCAAACAAAGTTTCAATGCCTAGAAACAAGGCCTAGGGATCATAATTTCACTAGTGAACACTCTCATATAAATATCTTCTCTTTATGATACTACTCTGAACTACTCTCCGGTTGGATACTCTAATCCATGGTAGGGCTATAACAGCACACCTCAAAGTCCGCTTTCCCCATCTAGATAACCCCACACTATCACCTTAGATCTAGATGGTTCCAACAAACACCACAATTTCATAGAGATATCCAACTCCAAATATAACTCATAACAAATATTTGTTATCTCTAGTCTAAGTGCCACCATGGTGTGCACGCTGTCACTTTCACACACATGGGGAGAGCAGAGATCTATTAAAGCACTTGAGTAGCAAGGTAGATCTACTTGATTACAAAGCTCATGATCACAATATGATCATGCATAGAGAGAGAGATGAACACATAGCTACCGGTAGAACCCTTAGCCTTGAGGAAGAACTACTCCCTCCTCATCATAAGAATCAACAATGGCGATGGAGATTGCGGTGGAGTCGATGGAGATGGCTCCGGGGGCACTTCCCCGTCCCGGCAGGGTGCTGGAACAAAGACTTTCTGTCCCCCGAGTCTCCCCTTTGGTGGGGGCGGCACTGTGGAACTTTTTGTGGCTAGAGGCTGGTCAATTTAGGGTTTTCGTCCCAGGGGATTCTTATAGGCGAAGGGGAAAGGTCGGTGGCCGGCCAGGGGGCCCACACCATGCCCTGGCACGGCCTAGGGCTTCCCGCGCCAAGGGGTGGTGTGGCCGCCCTGTGTCCCCCCTCTGTTTCGTCTTCTGGCTCCGTGAGTCTTCCGGTAAAATATCAACTTTAGCTTTTGTCCCATCCAATTCCGAGAATATTCATTTTCTGACTTTCCTGGAACCAAAAACAGCAGAAAATATGCAACTGGCACTATGGCATCTTGTTAATAGGTTAGTCCAAGAAAGTGTATAAAAATACTCCAAAGTGTGGACAAAACATAAGAAAGTGGATATAAAACAAGCATGGAACATCAAAAATTATAGATATGTTTGCAACGTATCTGATTACAAATAGATGATCTTGATCATGAACGAAGCTCACAAGATCTAAACATGATAGCACAAAGGAGTAGAACCAACCATCTAGCTACTACATGGACCCGTAGTCCAGGTATGAACTGCTCATGCATCACACCGGAGGCGGTCATGGTGATGAAGATGGCCTCTAGGGTGATCTCTCCCCTCCGGCAGGGTGCCGGGAAGAGTTTCAGATCCCTCCCAATCTAGGGATGGATATGACGGCGGCTATAGACTCTTTTGTGGAATTTTGATCAGATGTTTAGGGTTTTTGTCCCGGGAGGCTTTTATAGGCGGAAGGGAAAGGTCGGTGGAGCACCAGGGGGCCCACACCCCTTGGTGGCGCCCCACCCCCAGGCTGCGCCGCCACCATGTGTGGCCGCCCTGGTGCGCCACTTCGTGTCTCCTTCGGACTCCGTGTTGCTTCGGGTAAAATATTGACTTTGGCTTTTGTCCGGTCTAATTCCAAGAATATTTCCTTACTAGCTTTTCTGAAACGAAAAACAGCAGAAAACAGGCAACTAGCACTGTGGCATCTTGTTAATAGGTTAGTTCCAGAAAACGTATAAAAATACCTCAAAGTATGAACAAAACATAAGAAAGTAGATAGTAAACAAGCATGGAACATCAAAAATTATAGATACGTTTATGACGTATCAACATCCCCAAGCTTAACTCCTGCTCGTCCTCGAATAGGTAAGTGATAAAATGAATAATTTTTGAGGTGACATGCACTATCATAATCTTGATCAAGATATTTGTAGAACATTGATAGCTGGGATCATAGTACTCTAACATAGACATGAAAGATATAGTTCTAACAATGTTGTAACATGAAAAGGTACAAACAATAGATTCATGAATAATAATGCTTTGAAAGACGTTTGTTTTTTTGTTTGACATATAGAAAACATAATGAGAATGGTATTCAGCTTGTCCCTCATGGTGCAGCAAAACATAAATGCATAGGACACCTTCAAAGTTCATAATGGTGACTAGGTACAAATAGTTTAAGAACAAGTAATATCAAAGTTATGAATCAATCAACAAGTTTTGGGACAATGCACATTAAACTAAGAATGACCACTATGCTCTCTCAATAGGTGCATAAAGATAGAAGATGGAGACTCAACATAAAAATAAAAGAAAGGCCCTTCATAGAAGGAAGTAGGGATTCAAGTTTCATAAAGAGATTCCAAAAATTATGGTACTTATTAGCTTTCAGCTCTCATTGCCACGATCATAAGCATCTTTAGGTGATTAAGGTTAAAGTGAAAAAATATGAGGATATGCCTGACAAATTCTAAGTTGAAAATCTCATGCCCCTTGCTTACGAGTACCGAACCTCATGCTACTCAACTTTAGTCATGAGTAAGTTCTTGTCATTGTAAGTACATGTGTATCATAGAGAACTACCAACGGGGTACCCCTTGCCCCATGATACAAGAGTTTTCCCATATCAAAATGACAAGGCAACAGACAATGAGCATCTTGATACGTCCAAAACGTATCTACTTTCCTGAACACTTTTGTTATTGTTTCTCCTCTAAACTTGTGTGATTTGGATGCAACTAACACGAATCGTATTTTTCGAGAATTGCCTTGGTGTCTAGTTTTTATGCAGAAAATCAACTATCAGGAAAAATCCCGAAAATATGCCAAAAATCCTATTTCACCAGAAGACTCCCGGAGCCAGAATACAACACGGAGGAGGGCTGGGCCCAGGCCAAACCACCTGGCCGCGCGGGCTAGCCCAGACCACGCTAGGGGGTGGTCTGGCTGCCCCAGACACCCCCTCGGTCTCCCTCTTCGCATATAAGATGCCTTCTGACCTAAAAACTCAGGGGGTTTGATGTTTTTATAGAAGGAGTTCCGCTCCGCCGCCACCACCAGATTCCACGAAACAGCACCAGAAACTCCGTTCTGGCACCCTGTCGGGATGGGGAATTGGAGGAGATCGTCGCCATCATCATCACCATCGCTTCTCCATCGACCATCCATGTTTCCCCCATCTATGAGTGAGTAATCCCCCGTTGTAGGCTATGGGGATGGTAGGGATTGGATGAGATCGTTCATGTAATGGCATCAGATTGTTAGGGCATGGTGCCTAGTATCTACTATTAGTGCTTTTTGACTTTGTTGCGACTTGTTATGCTTAATGCTTGTCACTAGGGCCCGAGTGCCATGATTTTAGATCTGAACATGTTATTGATTCATTATGATAGTATTGTTTATGGTCTTACCTGTAAGTTGTATACACACGTTGTTGTCCGGAACCAAAGGCCCTGAAGTGACAGAAATCGGGATAAACGGAGGGAATGGCTTTGATGTGAGGATCACATGTGTTCACGGAGTGTTAATGCTTTGCTCCGGTGCTCTATTAAAAGGAGCACCTTAATTGCTAGTAGTTCCCTTGAGGCCCTGCTGCAAACGAGCTGGCAGGACAAAAGATATTGTGCAAGTTCTCATTGCGAGCACGTATGAATATATATGGAACACATGCCTAGGATTATCTAGTACTTGGATGCTTTATCTTATTTATCTGCAATTTCCCTATGTTCTGATTGCTATGTGAATTGTCTTGTCCATGCAACACCCGTCCATCCATCCCTATGCCTACCGCACTCGAATCCTACTATTTACTGCAATTGTTACTACTGTCTTTACTTTACTACTGCTGTTACTTTACTATTCCTACTACAAAACTGTTGCTACTGATAAACTACTATGAGCAAGATTGTTTCCAGGTGCAGCTGAATTGACAACTAAGTTGTTAAGGCTTATAAATATTCTTTCGCCCCCCTTGTGTCGAATCAATAAATTGGGTTTCACTTCCCTCGAAAATACTGCGATACACCCCCTATACTTGTGGGTCATCACATCTCAGCGATCCTTTTATTTCCTATTTGCATAGGTTTTTTTATTGAGGATGCTTCACAAATTGCTCACTATGGTTATGCTGCAAGTTTCCACCGTGATTAGGCATGGCTTTGGCTAGCCACCCAGGCGTTTCTCTAACACATATACAAACTCCATGAGCTTACAAGCTCCCCTTTTATTTCACAGCGCCGGGATCCATAAGCAAAAGAACATGATATCAACTAAATAAAGTGCAATATTGAAAGCGTTCCCCATGATAACATGGTTCTGCTAATTCACAACTTACAAAGCGCAAGCATATACGCAACATAGATGTGCACAATGGTTCAAGTTTATTAAGTGCAAGAAAGTAAAGTCTGCCATCAAGTTTGTGAGAGCTTTAATCACTAATTTTCACATAACAAGTTTAATTCGGAAGGTAGATAAAAACATGAATATACTTGGAATAACAATAATGCTAATATGTAGGTATGGTGGACTCTTTGGAATAACTTGGTTTTATTTGGAGTTGGATGCATGAGTGTAACTCATACTTGGTACATGTGGAGGCTAGCAAAAGACTGGGAACGACCAACTAAGAGAGCAATAATGGCCATAATCATGCAAAGCGACAAAACATTATTAATTAAAGCATAAAGTGATATTACAAGTCGAAAACTAAATGATCATAGAGGCTATGATGACTTGGTGTAGTCTTAACATGGTGTGAGCATGCGCCAAGTCAACCCAAATAAAGCATCAAAGGAGAATACCACAATATTATGCTTTTATATGCTAAAACAACACATGATTCTTTCAAGGCACATTAAGCAATCTAAATTGTTTGTAACAAGTCATGCTACAACAATAATCACTAAGCATAAAGTCAAAGCAATATCAAACATGACATGATAAAGTCTAGGCCATAGTCAAAACAAGCTCCTTTTTGTACCACTCATAAGCATGAACTTTCCTACTCTTTTCCAATCCAAATCAACTTATTTGAAACTATGTATGAATGCGGGGGTCCAACCAATTTATTTAAGCAAACTAAGCAAAAGAGAACTAAAAACAAAAACAACGACGCTCCAAGAACAACGCAATTGTGCATGAAACAATAAAAATGAAGTGTTTGGAAGAAAACCTGAGATTTTTATTGATGAAGAAGGGGATGCCTTGGGCATCCCAAAGATTTGACGCTTGTACTTCTTGAATATTTCTTGGGGTGACACGGGTGGCATCCCCAAGCTTGAGCTTTTGTCCATACTTCATCTTATCACATTGTTCTTTCCTACACTTTAAAATTTCCTTCATACAAAACTTCACACAATCTTCATTAGCAACATTAGTGTACTTAAGATAACAAGTCTTTAGGTTCAGTTTCAACACAAGTAAAACTTCCATTAAAGCACAAATTACTGTAGCAATTTCTTTTAAAAGTTCAAGTGATCAAAGAGAACTCAAAGAGAAAGAGATTAAGAGGCAAATGCAAATAATGGCAGAAATCTGTCAAAACAGACCAGCAGGTAAAAACCGATTTTTTCGAAGACCTTATGTTGCTCAAATCGAAAATTGTTAAGATAACACAAGTTAGATATCAACCTAGGGCAGAAGCACAAAAACTTACAGCTCAATCTGACATACATAGATTTTTCACGAATTTTTACAGCGAAGCACAAAAATCTGTTTTGGGACAGCAACTTTCCCAAGCATTATTTCTCTCTTATTAGAGGTTATTCTTGGCACAAAAACCACACAAAAAGGATAAGTAAAGGTTATTACTGAGCAACAACTTCCAAGACTCAACAAAAGAAAAAATTACTGAATAAAAATAATGGGTTGTCTCCCAAAAAGCTCTTTCTTTATAGCCATTAAGATAGGCTCGGTAATTTGAGAAGATGCTCACATAGGAAATATGAATTGAAGCAAAAGAGAGCATCAAGGAGCAAATATGATACATATTTAAGTCTAACCCACTTCCTATGCATAGGAATCTTGTAAGAAAATAAATCAAAGAAGCACATAGTAACAAGAATGGGTAGATAAAACAAGAGCAACTTTGGAACTTTCAATATAAAGAGAGGTGTTTTAGTAACATGAGAATTACAACAACCATATTTACCTATCATAATGATTTTCAGTAGCATCATGGACAAACTCAACAATATAAATATCACAATCATCCTCCTTTGGTAAGCATGGAGGGCGATCCAATAAGGTATTAGTTAAATAGTTACTCTTATTGGGACGTAGACATGGGTAGCTGCTCCATTCTTCCTCCTCTTGATCATCACTCTCCTCCTCTTTTTCATCCAATGAGCTTCCAGTTTCAGCGATTTCTTATTCCATAGGCTCCTTTAAGGCATTAATCTCTTCCGTTGGTGGAGAGCATCTATTAAGATATTTAAGAATATAGCCATTTTCTTCCTTGTAATTATCAAAGCAAAATTTAAGTATATCATAAACCTCATATTTATAAGGTGCATCATCAATATTTTCAAGCAAATAAGCAAGTTCGAGTGCACCCTTCCAAGCAATAAATTCTTCAATTTGTTCCACATCATAAAAGTCATAATTTCCCTTAACATAAGAAGATATGGTAACATCATCATTATACTCACATTAAAAAGGGAGGTGTTTATACCTCCTACAGCAACAAGATTTATCAAAGCAATAAGTAACATTATAAGTAGAGCACACGTTTCTAGCAATGCTATACAATTTATTAATTTATTCCCATAAGTGTTCCCTTTTTGTGACAAGCGGTGTTCCTTATAATAATATTTTTGTTCTTCCGTGAACCCACCTTGCCAATAAGATCTAATTTCAAAGAAACCAACCATTGATAGAAAGCATGATAAAGCAAGACAATAACAAACCAACGAAAATAACAACTATAGTAGGATTTTTTTTTGTATTTTTGATAAAAAGAAACAAGCAAACAAAGCAGAAATAAGCTAAGCAAAACAAAAACAAAGTAAAGAGATTGGTTGTGAGGGACTTCCCTTGTGAAGATGTCCTTGACTCCCCGGCAACGGTGCTAGAAAAAAGGCTTGATGGCTCAAAATATATCAAGCTCGTTGGGAACCCCAAGAGGAAAGTATGATGAGCACAACAACAAGTTTTCCGTCAGTTATGAAACCAAGGTTATCGAATCACTAGGATTAAGGAAACAACTCCAAGGTGTTGTTTCCAACTTGGAATCCTACACAACACAACCACAGAAATTTGGCCCAACTTACAGTGAGTTTGTCAATCTCACCGGTTTTGCTGAAAGCAAAGGATTAAACATATTGTGTGGAAGATAGTAATTGCTTGCAGAAAGTAAACAGTAAACAATAAATAGTAGATGGTTTATCAATGGTAAAAGAATGGACCAGGGTCCATAGTTCACTAGAGGTGATTCTCCTTAAGATAAATAACATGTTGGGTGAACAAATTACAGCGGGGCAATTGACAGACTCGAGAAAGCATACCATGCATATAATAATCATCTTGACTCCTATGAGATTCGATTGGGCATTACAACATTATACATAGACCATAATCCAACTGCATCTATGACTAATAATCCACCTTTAGGTTATCATCTGAACCCCCTCCAGTATTAAGTTGCAAGCAATAGATAATTGCATTAAGCAAAGTGTGTAAAGTAAACAATACGATTGTCCCATGGACAAAGGATTGTTGTTTTCTCCCTAGTACCAACAACACATCTAGTACCTTAGAGATTCCTGTCACTTCCCCAGATTACTAGAGGCATGAACCCACTATCGAGCATAAATACTCCCTCTTGGAGTTGCTAGCATCTACTTAGCCAAGATAACTACTAACAACGGAAAGCATGCAAAATCACAAATAACATAGACATGATATAATCAATAATCAATCTGAAATAGCATCTCAATATCCATCGGATCCTCGCAAACACAACATGTAAGATTACAAATAGATGATCTTGATCATGAATGGAGCTCACAAGATCTAAACATGATAGCACAAAGGAGGAGAACCAACCATCTAGCTACTACATGGACCCATAGTCCAGGGATGAACTACTCACACATCACACCAGAGGCAGTCATGGTGATGAAGAAGGCCTCCAGGGTGATCTCCCTCCCATAGGTGTCGGAAGAGCTTCAGATCCCTCCCGGTCTAGGGATGGAGATGATGGCGGCTACAGACTCTTTCATGGAATTTTGATCGGGTGTTTAGGGTTTTCGTCCCGGGAGGCTTTTATAGGCGGAAGGGCAAGGTCGGTGGAGCACCAGGGGGACCACACCCCTAGTGGCGCCCCCAGGTCGCGCCGCCACCGGGTGTGGCCGCCCTAGTGCGCCACTTCGTGTCTCCTTCAGACTCCGTGTAGCTTCGGGTAAAATATTGACTTTGCCTTTTGTTCGGTCCAATTCCGAGGATATTTCCTTACTAGCTTTTCTGAAACCAAAAACAACAGAAAACATGCAACTGGCACTGTGGCATCTTGTTAATAGGTTAGTTCTAGAAAATGTATAAAAATACCTCAAAATATGAACAAAACATAAGAAAGTAGATACTAAACAAGCATGCAACATCAAAAATTATAGATACATTTACGACGTATCAGCCAGCAGAGGGTTTGGTGAGTAAACAGGGCATCACTGGTGATGGCCCAAAATATATCGAGCTCGTTGGGGAACCCCAAGAGGAAGGTATGATGAGCACAGCAACAAGTTTTCCCTCAGTTATGAAACCAAGGTTATCAATCTAGTAGGAGCAAGGAAACACCTCCAAGGTGTTGCTAGCTAGCCTTGGTAGGGCGCACTACCGGTGCTAGCAGCAACGTGGAAACCTCCACAACACAACAACATAACTTTGCCCCCAACTTATAGTGAGGTTGTCAATCTCACCGGTTTTACCGAAAACAAAGGATTAAACGAATTGTGTGGAAGAAAGTAATAGTTTGCAGAAAGTAAACACAAAACAATAAACAATTGTAGATTGATGGTAAAAGAAAGGAATGGGGTCCATAGTTCACTAGTGGTGGCTCTCCTTAAGATAGATGACATGTTGGGTGAACAAATTACAACGGGGCAATTGACAAACATCGAGAAAGCAATCATGCATATACTACTCATCTTGACTCCTTTGAGATTTGATTGGGCATTACAACATTATACATAGACCGTAATCCAACTGCATCTATGACTAATAATCCACCTTCAGGTTATCATCCGAACCCCCTCCAGTATTAAGTTGCAAGCAACAGATTATTGCTTTACGAACTGCGTGTAAAGTAAACAATACGATTGTTCTATGAACAAAGGATTGTTGTTTTCTCGCTAGTAGCAACAACACATCTAGTACCTTAGAGATTTTTGTCACTTCCCCAGATTACTAGAGGCATGAACCCACTATCGAGCATAAATACTAACTCTTGGAGTTGCTAGCATCTACTTGGCCAAGGTAGCTACTAACAACGGAAAGCATGCAAGATCACAAATAACAAACACATGATAGAATCAATAACCAATCTGAAATAGCATCTCAATATCCATCGGATCCCCGCAAATACAACATGTAAGAATTACAAATAGATGATCTTGATCATGAACGGAGCTCACAAGATCTAAACATGATAGCACAAAGGAAGAGAACCAGCCATCTAGCTACTACATGGACCCGTAGTCTAAGGATGAACTACTCACGCATCACACCGGAGGCTTGCATGGTGATGAAGAAGGCCTCCAGGGTGAATTCTCTCCTCCGACAGGGTGCCGAGAAGAGCTTCATATCCCTCCCGATCTAGGGATGGAGATGACGGTGGCTACAAACTCTTTCGTGGAATTTTAATCGGGTACTTAGGGTTTCTGTATCGGAGGCATCTTATAGGCGAAAGGGGAGACCGAGGGGGTGCCGGAGGCGGCCAGACCACCCCTTGGCGCGGGCCAGGCTAGGCCGCGCGGCCAGGTGGTGTGGGGGACCCCTTGCCCCCGTCTCGTACTCTGGCTCCTTGTGTCCCCCGGTGAAAAACTGACTTTGGCTTTTCTCCCGTCCAATTCCGAGAATATTCATTTTCTAACTTTCCTGGAACCAAAAACAGCAGAAAACATGCAGCTGGCACTATGGCTCTTGTTAATAGGTTAGTCCAAGAAAGTGTATAGAAGTACTCCAAAGTTGGAACAAAACATAAGAAAGTAGATAAAAACCAAGAATGGAACATCAAAAATTATGGATACGTTAGCAACGTATCATCCGGTTTGCATGTTGGTTTTCTAAACAAAAAACATTGTTGATGAAAACGGCGATAACTTTTGTGTTCGAATTTGGATTTTAGCAAATTTCGGCTTTTTGAAAAGCTAAGAACAAACTCCCAAAAGTAATAAAAAGAAAGAGGTAAAATATGAAATAAGGAGAGGTATGAAACCTCCCTAAAAGAAGAACCGGTAAAACCTCCAAACTCGAAAATGCAGTAGGAGATGCATACGAATTCTATTTTTGATGAACATGAGCTTGTTAAAAGTTAGCAACAAGCTCGATCAAGAACCTCACATGGAGAAACACCAAGAAGCAACAAGAATAAGGGGATGAAAAGTATGCAAAGGATTGAGCTCCCTAAGACTACGTGATCAAGTTATCCAACCGAAAGCCCATCTTAATAGTGCAACTATCTATCCTATAACCCGGTCTCCCAACAACTACCTTCAGCCCGGTAAAAAAACCCTAGCAAGACCATACCTTTGACTTGCGCATCTTGTTTGATCTTGACGACAATGCTTAAAGATTCATTCAATAAGGAATGCTTCACTTGATCATTATTGCTTCGTGAAGACCCATAATTTTCTCTGCCATACACCACTATGGGATACCTTCATTAAGGCACATACTCACAAGTACATTATCACCAAATGGATGGTAAGGTTCAAGCATATGTTCTTCTCAAGATGCTTATCTTGAACTTTCCCTTCTCAACCTTGATGATGATCACCACTTGATGTCATCCTCTCACGGGCTATATGAAATCTATACTTTTGATGCATACCCACGGAAATATACTAAGATCCCATGTGGTATATTTTTTATGCTTCATGTGTTGACCAAATTGAATCTAATCTTCACTTTTTGTATTGGTCAACCATGTATCTTCTCATGTTATATCTTGAGGTGCATACATAACTCTTCATTTGATTGCATGCTCTAAATCTTAGTCAACCATAGCTCAAATCATGAGACTATCATGACACTGACTTAGATTCATATCTTGAATTCTTATCTTGAGATCAAACTATCAAGATCTTGATCATCCATTGCTTAACATATAATCTAGAGCATGGCTAAATTGAGTTCCACACAAGAACTCCATCTTTATTTCTTATTCTTGGTCATATCATATTGTTCTCTTCATATCCATGATCTTGATGCCAATACTCAAGGTATATTTTTATCTTTAAGGCATCCATAATGCAATCCAACACATGGACTACAATCATGACCTATGTAATATTCCTTCTTATAAAACTTAATGAAGACATTAGTCTATAGGGATTGTCATTTATTACGAAAACAACACAAAGGGGCAATGTACCCCTTACATAAACCTCTTGTAAGCCGGCAACTAGGAGAAGTTGCATCTGTGAAATCCACAACATTGTGTAAACACTCCTCATATAGTGAATTTTCGCTGGCTGGTGCCTTTTTCCCTCTCTTTGTTGGAGATGGTTCATGTTAAGTTTCTGTGTCCCTAACTGTGATTTCGTTTCAATTTTTCGTTATTTACTTATCGTGTTTATAACAAGTGGTATCAGAGCCCCAAGTTTCAGTCTAGGGTTTGCGACATGTCGTCATTGGAGTTCGATCTACCGCGGCTGGACTGCACCACAAGGTTCTCCCTGTGGCAAATGAAGGTGCGGCGATTCTCGCCCAAACTTCTGAACTGGATGGATTCGGCAAGAAATATGTGAAGGAGAGGTCTGATGAAGAAAAGCGGAAAGATCGTAACGCTTTGTCTTTGATTCAGCTTCATCCAATAATATTTTGTAGAAAGTGTTGGCGGAGAATTCTGTAGTAGCCCCATGGTTGAAACTGGAATCGACGTGCCTGTCTAGGGATCTAAAGAGTAAGGTGCATGTGAAGATGATGTTGCATATGTGAAATCCCGGTATTATGTAAACACTCCTCATATAGGGAAGTTTCGTTGACTAGCGCCCGTGATTTATCCCTCTCTTTGTTGGACATGTTTTCCACGTTAAGAACATATGTCTCCTGCTATGATTTTGTTTTTTGTTTTTTGCTTGTCGTGTTTATAACAACAACCATGATACCAGAGACGCGCTAGCACAAGGGAAGCAAACTTTGACACATCATATCTAACGTACTCCCTCTGTGCCATAATATAAGATGTTTTAGCTTTTGTTAAACGAATATATCTAGACGCCTTTTATGTGTAGATTTACTTCGAATATACACACCAAAAGACGTCTAGATACATTCGCTTCACAAAAGCTAAAACATCTTATAATTTAGAACGGAGGAAGTACTAACTTACCACTACAACTTTTATCTATCACTTTAATGCACCGTTTAGCAAGAAGAACGTTGCAAAGTTTAAATGTCATTCAGTCTAACTATCTACAATTACAATGCACTAAATGGCCACTAGACAAAGGCAAGGCGAATACTACTTTACTTGTCGCACCCAAAAGCAAAGCCTCGTGGGGGAGTGCTTAAGTTTATGCAAAATTTTAGCTTCTAAGCCTAGGATCACGTGTAGCTCCATAATTTTGTGAGCACCTGAGTTTTGACTAATCAAGATGGATGAGGACACGACCAGGAATCACGATGCACACTAAGTAATTTACTCTAATAATCCAGTCCAATCCCACTGCTGGCATGCCGCGGTGATGACCTGTGAACAAGAGTTGACAGGATTGCAAGGGAAAGGCAAGCTAGTAAGTGCATCCACATCAGCAATGAGATCCTGATTAATTAACTCCGCTGACAGCTAACAACCTCTGGGGCATTGGTGTGAGAGTTTGTAAAATAGAGAGATTCAGACTTTCAGAGTAGCGCTAGGTTAAATAGTACACTGCCGTAGCCTCGTAGGGGGAGGGTGGTACTGGGTGGACAGGCTGAAAAGCCTCACAAGAACACATGTGTCTCCATCGGCTAAACACTACAATCACACTCACTGCTAAGACAAATATTGTCACACAAACTACCAAAATAAATAGTTCCTTTCTATCCCTAGCACTCCTCTCTGCCAGATGCATCTTCAGCCTCACTTTTCTATCTGTCTTCAACTTCAATACATCTTCTTGTGATCTCTGCATTTTCTTTTTTAAGATATAAATTCTCTTCTCCAATCTCTCGAACCATCCTTCCATTCCAAAAACAATCATTGTTCACCAACTTCTTATCTGCACTGCTCTGCAAACGCAAGAAATCCAGTTACATCAAACATCTCTACACTTCCTCTCGATCCTTGCATACAACGAAGGAGGAAGCAATCCTTACGTTATCTGGCAAATAGTAGGCCACGACGGTGAATCGCTAATCATCTCCATCGAAATTGCTTCCGGAGCAAGTGAGCACCGACGAAGGGACCTCCGTCGCCCTCGACGTCCCTATCGCCATTCGGCCTCAGCAGCCGAAAGGCCGAAGAGCGCACCGTCCACAACGGGCTTCATCTTGCCCTTATTCCTCAATGTCGTAGTCCCCCCTCCGCCGCCACCGCCGCCGTCGCTCTCCATGGGGGAGTAGGGTTAGGCCTCGAGCTCCTTCGCTTCTCACACCAACACGACAACATATAGATTTAGACAAGAACCTGCGCGCAAAATATAGTTAAAAATTAATCTAGGGGTTTCTTGCAAAGTTCCAAGGCACGTTTTTTGCCAGCGTGGACGCCACGTGTCGCCTTAGGAGGCCGTTTGTAAGTTTTTTCTCTAACGGGACAAGTTCATGTATAGTGGAGTACACTTTTGCAAGTTTGTGTATGAATTTGCTCCAAACATGCAAGTTTATGTACCTGGGTTGCTAATACCTCTTTTTCATCGTATCGATTTATTATTATTATTCATACAATGTAGCATGTCTTTTCTTCATGGAAATTTTATCCTTTTGTGAATTCAATATTCATCTTCCTCCCAATTTACCTACATTAACTTAACATGAATCGAATAAAGTAATAAAAATAATATATTTATGAAAAATATCTTTAGCCATAAGTATGCCGTTGCAAAATGCTATAGACTTAAAAAGCACAACTTACCAAATCTAAATAGGCGCATTTCCAAATCCAGTACGTGGCTTCATTTCTATACCAATTGTACTCCATAAGTTGCACAAGAAACTAATTTCCTCCACAAATGTGCAGATGCACAGACGTAATTGTGCTAGTTTTAGCCTTCAAAACATGCAAATAACCCAAATCCAAATACCTAAACCCAGTTTTACAGCGTGTCTTCCCCTCGTCTTATCTACTTTAGCAATTTCGATACTTAAAGTATCGTTAAAAAAGGATAAGTAATGGATCTAGGAAAACTATGTTTCTCCATAAGTACACAATTGAAATTATTAATATGAAAATATGTGTAAAAGGTACAACTTACCTAATTTCACATTTCCAAATCCGAATTGGCACAAGAAATATGTACAACTTTAGGCTTAATTTCTACACCTATTTCACACAAGTTGCACAAACAACTAAATATCCTTCATCGATGTATAGTTGCACAAAAATAACCGTGCCTAGTTTTAGGCTTCAAAATATTCGAATAACCCGACTGAACATTTCTAAACCCAAATTTGAATTTTTTTTTGCAAATTTTAGATTCCAAATTGTGCAATTAGTTGCATGTTTTGTAAACCCAAAAAATGCACAGATAAGTTATATCCTAACTACTACACACTTTTAAGTGTAAAATTAACAAGAAAACACGTGATGAAGTTTAAATATCATCCAGTCTAACTATATCTACAATTACAATAATGCACTAAATGGCCACTAGAGAAAGGCATGGCGAATACTACTTTACTTGTCGCTCCCAAAAGCAAAGCCTCGTGGGGGAGTACTTAAGTTTATGCAAAATTATACTAGTAGCTTCTAAGCCTAGGATCACGTGTAGCTCCATAATTTTGTGAGCACTTGAGTTTTGACTAATCAAGCTGGATGAGGACACGACCAGGAATCAGAATCACGATGCACACTAAGTAATTTAGTCTGATAATCCAGTCCAATTCCACTGCTGGCATGTCGCGGTGATGACCTGTGAACAAGAGTTGACAGGATTGCAAGGGAAAGGCAAGGCTAGTAGATAAGATAAGTGCATCGACATGAGCACTAAGATAGTACTCCCTCTGTTTTAAAATATAAGTTGTTTTAGCTTTGTGAATGGAGTGTATCTAGATTTTTTTAGTGTCTAGGTTCATCTAGATTTAGAGTGAATTTAACCACTAGAAAGGCCTAGATACACTCCTTTCACAAATCTAAAACATCTTATATTTTGACACGGAGGGAGTACTGATTAATTAACCCCGTTGACAGCTAACAACCTCTGGGGCATTGGTGTGAGAGTTTGTAAAATAGAGAGATTCAGACTTTCAGAGTAGCGCTAGGTTAGGATACTACTGCCGTAGCCGCGTAGGGTGAGGGTGGTACTGGGTGGACAGGCTGAAAAGCCTCACAAGAACACATGTGTCTCCATCAGTGCGTGCGTGAATTCACCACGGAAGAAGCCTACATGGTCCATGGACGAAACGGAGAAGCTCAGAAGCGTGCTGCCACATGGCCTGGACCGTTGCTACCTGAGAACAGTCGCTCGTCTCTGCACGCCTTCCCTGGGATGGGATTCCATCGTTAGGTTCCCGGAAACGGAACCGGCTGCGATTAGCAAGCAAACGACGTGTATGCTAATGGCTAATGCTACGATCGAGCTGGCGCTTTTCCGCGAGGTGCTTGGCGGAGAAGGGGTATAGATAAGTAACCATAATAAATAAATAAATGTGAGCAAACGTGTATAGCGCTCCAAGGCATGCCTGCCTGCCAGTGCCTTCGCGCAAGGAAGGACGTACCGCGCGTGGGCGTGGCGACTGGTTTGTCCGGGAACACGGGAACACGGGCGGCACGTATGCTCCCGAACGGCAGGGCGGCACGTAGGCGCCGACGATGAGACCCACTGCACTGCACGCGTCCGCGGTCACGCGCGCTGCTCACGGCCACCGTGCCCGTGCCGCGCGGCGCGGGCCAGCCAGGTGCAACGGAGGTAGCCTACCTCCGGTACGGCTCGCGCTGTGCCTGTGCTCCACTGCCCAGATGCTAGTGTGCTAGCCTAGCCAGCAGTGGAGTATTGCGCCTTGTCTGGTTCGTTGGTAAAAGTACTTGTGTGCAGGACTGACTGTGGATAGGATCGTCGGAGCGGAGGAGCAGTGCGCTGGAGATCTGGCCCCGTACCGCGAGATTAGACACTGGTGTCGCGCGCAGGGTCCGCTGATCCGATGGTGACCGCGGTTGCGCACTCGGGTTAGCTATTCTTCTTCTGCAGCTCGACGTGGAAAAGGTTGATCATATCAGGGAATATAAAGAAGCAGCGCATGTATCCAAATATCGTACGTACGTACTGGAGTGCTTGTACGAGTACATCGAAGCATGGAGTGTATTAAAGTGGTGGTAGAGTGGCGACGGCCTCAGCCGTAGGCGTGACAGCTTTCTACGCGTGTGAAGGGTAACAGGCATGAGACATGAATTTTGTTTTTGTTTTCGGCCACATCATGGCCAAAGTACGCATGATCGGCATGAATGAACTAGTAGTAGTAGCAGGTCTAGCTAAGGATAGGGGTGGATACAAAGCTTGAAGCTCGAGGCTCGGTTGGAGCTCGACAAGGTTCGGCTCGGTCTTGGCTCGGCTCGAAGGTTGGACAAGCCAAGCCTAAACCTCGCTACTTAGGCTCGAGGCTCGACAAGCCAGCTCGGTGAAACTCGCAAGCCGGCTCGAAGGCTCGGTGAAAATTAAAAGTTTAACTTACCTTTGATAAAATGTGAAAATTTACAATCAACAATGGAACATGAATAGATCAGTAGCATAGACTAACAAGGTTCACAATGTACCACTAACCTTAACAATGGCATACGATAGTACTGCCATCATCGAAATGTTCATTATCATATTCTTCCTCCCTATGTTGATGAATTCATTTCAAAACTATTAAACAATGTTGTCCATTTGATTTACAAATATGTACAATTGCATCTCATTACAAATATGTATAAACTGCCAAAAACATATATGAATTGCATTAGAGCATCTCCACGAGAAGTTCTAAATGTGGTCGTCTAAATCTTTGTCTAAAGATATTCTATTTAGATCTTAGTTTTGCAATGTAATGTCTATACACTATACGTCTATATTCACTATACTATATTTTAGTACTCCCTCCGACCCATATTAGTTGACTCAAATTTGTCTAGATACAGGTGTATCTAGCATTAAAACTTGACTAGATACATTCGTATTTAGATGAATCTAAGTTAAATATGGGTCAAAGGGAGTAGTATCTTATAACTATCATTTGACTTCAACCGAGATTCTCCCAACTGCCTTATTTCCAACAACCTCTTTCCCAAGTTATTCATTTGTACGAAATCAAGCAATCATGAGTAAGAAATTTACAATACTAGAAGACAAAGCAATGCACCTCAATATATAATAAACAGTGTGTCAAAAATCAGTACAAGCAATTCGCTGTATCGCTAGACAAATTATGTACATCCCCAATTCAGTAGCAACATTCAGTGACAGCAATCTCCATCTTTCTCTAAATATACAAAGCCCAGTACATAATGCGATCTACAATCTTCTTTAGTTGGAATCGATACCAAATCCCACATACGCAAATAGGAACCCGAAAGCAAGCTGCAAGCAGCAACCTGTAAACAACAGCTTCCCACGCACGGGAGCACCACGATGGCCTCCATCTGCCCCAGCCCAACCGAGTTCCACCTCCAGGTCCACGGCGGCCTCCCTCATCGCGACTGCCCAACTAGAACATTGCCGCCCTCCCACACCCCACCCCAGCATGCTGGGGAGACGATGGCGAGGAGACCTGCGTGAGGAATGGACCTCCGATGGCATGGGACGGACGGAATCATGCCGGCAGCGGTGAGGACTGAGCACGGGAGAGAGAAAGGCAAGGATGGGAATGAGTCTGGGAGGATCAGGGGTAGGGGGGCCATGGGAGGAGGAGGTGGGGCTGTTGCGGCCGGCGGTAGTGGTGAAGGCCGGCGGCGGTGCTAACCCTAGCAGCGAGTGAGGCCTAGAGAGAGAGCAGGAGTCGGGACGAGAGAGGAATCGCGGGGAGAGGCAGTCTTCCGCTTGCATCTAGTAGGATCTGGTGGCTGGCTCGCGAGCCTACCGAGCCGAGCTGCAAGCCCACCAAGCCGAGCCACGAGCCTGATTTTAAAGAGAAAATCAGTGACAAGCCGAGCCTGGCTTGGCTCGAGTTTTCCCGAGCCGAGCGGCTCGATTCCACCCCTAGCTAAGGACCAACCAAGGCGGTCACAGCTCTACTGTAGAGACGCAGGTCGAACCATCAAAGCAAAACAGAATTGCTGTAGGGATGAAGAGATGGCCGGTCGGTCGATCCGTCGTCACATCTGCACACCGCAGACTCTCTTACTATCAGTATGTTCCACCGATTAAATATCAGTCGCTTCCCATCTTGGCCGTCATCACATTTGTCACGCTGTCGCCCCCTGCCGGATGCCAACCAAAATCATGGGCATGTTTTCCTTCGATGGCTCAACCTGCATGGCCGGGCAGAGGCGTCACCTCCCACTTCAGGCAGAGCGTTAATCAGGCACGCCGTGTTTTTCTGTCAGGGGAGAACATGCAGAGTGGCCGCCGGTCCGTACGTACGCGCGCTAGCTTGTGTCACCGGCCGGCGACGTGCGCATGCTGAGCTTTACGGCCGGTCGGAAGTCGATGGAGACACGATCCCTGATCCCTCCCGAGCCGTGCCACGGCAGGGTAGCCCCGCGACGGCGACCGTGCAGCCACTAGGGCGCGACATGGCCACGCGGCCGTGCACGCCGAGCTCGTACCGTACCGCACCATGCCGTGTTGCCCTAGGCCTCTCTAACTAGCCCCGTTTTCCTTGTCTCTCTCGCTCACGCCACCCTGCCGGTGAATTTCACCAACCAAATTACAGAAGAAAGAACAGGGGCCAAGCTGAGGCGGACAGAGCTTGCTAGAGATGTGATAGCATTGCAAGTTTATGGATTACTTTAGTTGGACCATGAGTATGGCATTTAATAATGGATCCATGGGGAACATGTGTTGGTGGTTTTCAGTGGCGAAGGACGAAAAAAAATCGAGGTCGGGCGAACTCTAAAGTATATAAAAAGATTGACATAAAAATCTAGACACATTAATACTTTATATGATCATAATAACTTAGTACAATGGTAAATGCAACTTATTTAAATAAAAGTATAACCTACGAACGTACCAACAATGAAGCATTAATGTCGTCTAGAAGTCCCAGGCAATGGCAAAGCTCTACCTTCTTTTTGAAAATCTTTCTTAATTTCACCAAGATCAAGACTTTTGAATATTCCTCACTCGATGTAGCACACCATCAAATCATTAAGCCAACCATCTGACATCTTGTTGCGTAACTCGGTCTTGATGATCTTCATAGCTGAGAATGCCCTTTCAACTGTTGTCGTCGCCACCGGCAAAAGCAATGCCAACTCAATGAGGCGGTAAACTGTAGGAAACATGATATGTCTTTCAAGTTCAACCATCTTTTTATCTAGGCCTTCAATATCCAGACAAACTCTAAAATCTTCAGTTCTCTTCATATAAATAATGAATAGTTCAAGAGCATCTTGTATATGTTCACGCTCATAATCAGAGAAATCCTCTTGGTAAATGTCTGTAAGGTGAGCAAGCTTTTTCACATTGAACCTAGCAAATGAATCTCTTGGATCAAGACAAGAGAAGTTTTGAACAACCTCCGAAGATATCTCATTAAAGCGATGATCAAACTCAGTGATAATAGAGTCTATGGCAGCATAGAAGGTGTCAACACGATAAAAATGATCAGTGGTGACCTGGAATTTTCCCCCTTTTCTTGTTTTACCCCATTTTGTTACCTTTAGATCCATACTTGGGATTGTGATCTCATTTTCAGTGCAAAATGATTTGACATCTTCCAAGAGTTGTTCCCAACCATCATTCCTCCAATTCATCAATCGTGTTCTCACATCAGTAACCAAAGACATTGCCTGAAATGATACAATTACAAAGTTTAGATCAATAAAATAAGCATAGGGAGTAAAACCATAAAATACTACTCATCACATACCTGAACAATATTTTGGTCCTTCTTTTGTCATAGAAGAGATACATCATTTGTCATACGAAGTAGTTTTAACATCATCTTCATGATGAACACAAAGCCAAAAGTCTCCATTTTATGAACATAACCTCCCGCCTTAGTTGGATTACGAGAGTCATCCTCAACAATGCCCAAAACTTCTATCACTGCATCCCACATTGATTCAATACGAGATAATGTTGTGTAGTGAGAACCCCATCTTGTATCTCCAGGTCGGCACAAGGATGTTTCTTGATTTTTCCCTCGTCCCGTTGGCATCTCACCGCCCTTAATCTTAGCTAAAAGAATCTCTTTGTGCTTATCAAGCAATATATCCATCCTCCTGCAAGATGAACTACTGATTGGCAATCTCTTTCAGATCGTCAAAGAAATCCTCAAGACCTTTGCAACATCTTGATAAAGCAACAACTACCAACTGCAACTGGTGGGCAAAGCAATGAATGTAGAAAGCATATGGGTTCTCATTACGGATTAACTTCTGAAGGCCATTAAATTCTCCTCTCATATTAGATGCTCTATCATACCCTTGTCCTCGTAATCTTGCAATAAGTAGACCATGTTCGACAAAAACCTCCAAAAGTGTCTTCTTTAAAGCCGCAGATGTTGTGTTTGGGACATGCTTAATACACAAAAATCTTTCAATAATCGCTCCACTTTTATTCACATACCTACGATAATATGATACAGTTAGTTGGACTATACTATATTGAACAAAAGAAAACACACGATTAGTTAACATACTTGAAGACGTACCTCACAACCACAGCCATTTGTTCTTTGATCGAGATATCACGAGATTCATCAATAAGAATAGTGAAAAGACAACCATCCATCTCCTCTTTGATATATTTCGTGACTGCCTCCGCGCAATGTTTAGAAAGTATTTTCTGAATATCAGAGGAAGTCATCTTTGCATTTTTAGGACATAACTCATCAAATGCAAGCTTCACTTCCCTATTCCTTTCTTTATACCAATCAAGCATTTCCAAAAAATTGCCTTTGTTCAAAGAAGTAGAGGACTCATCGTGTCCACGAAATGGTTCACCTTGCAATGCTAGGTAACTTACAATTCCCAAAGAAGTATCAACACGAGTTTCATACTTGACTAGGGAGTCTTTGCTGTAAGTTATAACTTTGCTTTTCACACTTGCCCTTTGATTCTTAAAATCACCACAAGCTGTCCTTGAATTATTATGGATGCTACATGCCCCACCAACATGCTTACGGAATGCTGCCACCGCATTTTTCCAATGATCATACCCCAATTTGGTGAAAACATCATAACCAAATTTGTCATCCATCCGATCATGTTTAAAAAGATAACAGTAGAAGCAGTATGCCCTATCCTTATCCACACTATATTCCAACCAATTAAATTGCTTGTACCATTGTGGACGAAAGCTTCTAGCATCTCTATCTTTAGGGAAATTATGACAAGTTGGTTGAGTTGGACCCTTCTCTAGATAAGCAAATATAACATCATCTCTAATATTGGGGTGAAATTGATCAATCGGAATGCGAAGTCCTGGATCAAACTTGATGTCATCTAGACCAAAATGATTTATACCTTCGTTTTCTTGAACATCAACACTCTCTTCAACAATGGCTTCGACCGTATCTCCAATATCTTCTTCCACTTGTTCGGCAGCCCTGGAATTTTCCGTCTCTTTTTCCACTTCTTGCTCTTGCTCTTGATGTACTGTAATATTACCACTCTCATGTGTGCTTGGTTTAGAGTTAGTGCCACTCGAAATTGGCACAAAATACCTTGTCAGACCTGCAATTCATAGTTCATAAATTATAAATTCATTAAATAAGACACTAGTGTTCTACCTGATTGTAATTTTTTTTAAAGTACCTTTTCCTCCCTTTGGCCCCTTCCCCTTTTTGTCCATCTTCAATCTTGCTTGAATTCTCAGAAAAAACCCAAATGCCCAAGTGTGGCTTCGCTAAAAAATTGAGCGATTAGGGTTCAGAAGTCCACTGCCGGTTGCCGATTGCAGTTTAGAATATAAGATGCCAGGGCGAGTGGCCTACCTGCGTTGTTGGTCAGTCCCCCGCCCGGTCAGGTTCAACGCTCCCTTCAATCTGGCGATCCGGCGTCTTGAAATCGATCACGCCGCCACGAGCCGGCGAGCGATCACTAGGTTCTATTTCTATCGATGGCAGAAGCACGATGTGGTGCGACCTGGAAGACCTAGGCCGCTATGCGTCAGTTGTAGGCTGCAGCCTCGTTGGGACACCAGACACGGCAGGCCCAAAACCATAGGCCCATGCAGAAGCATATATATACGTTGTATACAGTGCACATGCATGCATGCAGCTGATTCTTTTCATCGTCCAGCTCCAGGACACATATATATATCGTATACAGTACACAAGCTGCAATGCCTAGGTATAAATTTTTTTTGGTCGGGAGCCAAGGTAGGGCGGGCGCCATACCTTGCCCTACCGAGAGCCTCGCCGCTGGTGGTTTTGGTTTGATCACACACCGATATGCTTTGATAGATCTGCTTTGTTTTTATTTTAGAAAAAATTCCCTGCTTTGTTTTTATAATATCCATATAAATGAGAATGAGTATTTAGTCAGCATCCAGGATCAAAGAGTGAATATCAAAATCTGAGTTCCATTCAATCCCAATTGTAGAATGAGTATCTGGTTACTTTGTCTTTATTTTTATTTTTATTTTTATCAAATGGTGGAAAATATGTAGAATTATGTGTCACATCTAGTTACAAGCTCATAGAGTATCAAGTCACGCTTGCATGCCTTCCTTGAGGCTGGGCCTAGCTCTATATGCATAGACAACGAGAATAAGGATTTCAATACCAAGGATCAATTTCCTTAAAAAATAGCATCATTCTTTTGCTCATAAGTTCCAAAATCCTGTTATAACAAATTAACAATCTCCATCATAAATGAGAATAAGTATCTGGTCTTAGCATCCTAGATCATAGAGTGAATATCAAGCTCTGAGTTCCATTCAATCCCAAGTATCCACCAAAAGCTCTAACCGAAAGAACACTCAAAGAATAAATGGATTAAATCCACTTTAGTACATGAGTCACAAAGAACACAGTCAAAGAAATCCACATGGAAGTTCTTTTTTCTTCATGGTCTCTTTGGAATTTAATATGTTGTATGACAGTAACCACAAAAAGAACTTATTCCTTGGGGTACTACATGTTTTCCAAATATTTAGGATAGGTTTTGGAACTGTATGTCTGCCAACTAGAGCATTGCAAACTTTCTTTTGTAGTATAATGTGCATCACCCTATAAGAAATTCCATGAGTCATGGTTGCCATATGGTGATATTGAATTTAATTCCTCCCGGAGATTATATGTAATTGGTCATGTGCAATGGTGGATAGTGGCAAATGAAATAAATCATATATATTCTGATCTACAACTTGCATGGCTTCATACAATGAATTATTATTATTTTGGCAAAATAGTGTAAATGTGGATATTTGCTTCCTCTGATGGAACCATTCCATATATCTTTCCATAATAAGACAAAATTCTCATTGCCAATAGAACAAGTAGCTAGTCCTTTGTATATATCTGCAAGAGCATAGCAATCTCTGTATCAAAATGATCCTTGTGGTCTAGAGGCATGAGAAACATATCTATTGTTATAGTAGGTATGCTAGACTAGATGAACCCAAGGAAGTTATGGTGAGTATAAAGTTTGTGAAAATTTATATATTGTAGTCTTCGGACCACAACACACGACTCCGGGCAGGTCTCCGCAGGGGCATACAAAGAGCAAACCAGGGAGGGCTGGCGACACGGCCGGAGACCAGGCCGAAGTCTCTGGGCACCAACACCTGATGGGTTCGTAGCATGGAAAACAAAAAATTTCTACCGCAAGAACGAACAAAACCCAGATCTAATCTAGATAAAAGCCAAGATCTAATCTATTAGACATGAGCAATGAGATAGATCTGTACTAACCCTCGTAGAACCGAAAGCGTTACGAGATTAGATCTCGGGGTTGATGTAGTCGATCACTTGCCGATCTCAAGATCGTGTGGACGATCCTTCCGGTAGCGCTTCCACAGTCGGTCACATGTGCGGAGTCGAAGCAGACCTTCCTCTCCCTGTTCCAGCGAGCAGCGGAGGTAGTAGATCTTCTCCACGGAATCCCAGCAGCACGACGGTGTGGTGGTGGTGGAGGAGGAGAGAATTCTGCAGGGCTTCGCCTAAGCCGGAGCAGAGCGAAGGTAGAGGAGAGAGGCGGTGGCTAGAGCTTGTTATGAGAGAGGGCCAGGAGGGGGCGCCCCCTCCCTTCTATTTAAAGGAGGGAGGCGCGCCTGGGGAGGGGGAGTCCTAGTAGGACTCCCCTTCTATGGCCGGCGGGTTGGGAAGGGGGGAGGAGTCCTCCTCCCCCAGGAATCCGTGTCTCACCCCACAAGGTTTCCTTTGATCCTTTCTTGGTTTTCAAGCAAACACCAAGAACTCTTCTAGAACCTTCCAGAACATTCCAAAACCTTCTAGAATCTCCATACAAACACTCCGGAACATTTCCTAACTTAGAAAATGATCCCCAATATATGAATCTTATTCTCCGGACCATTCCGGATCTCCTCGTGATATCCCGGATCCAATCCGAGACTCCGAACAACATTCGGTCTCCAACACATATTTCATATCTACTTAAAACAACTTCGAACCTTAAGTGTGTCACCCTACGGTTCGTGAATATGCAGACATGATGGAGACACATCTCCGATCAATAACCATCAGCGGGATCTGGAGATCCATAACGGCTCCCACATACTCAACAATGACTTCGTGATCGATAAAACCATTAACATATGAAACCAATTCCCTTTGTCACACGATATTCTACTTATCCGAGGTTTGATCGTCGGTATCTCTATACCTAGTTCTTCCTCGTTACTGATAAGTACTCTTTACTTGTTCCATGTTATGTCATCCCTTGTGACCTAGTCACATGCTTGCAAGCTAACTAGATGACATTCCACCGAGAGGGCCCAGAGCATATCTATCCGTCATATGGATGGATAAATCCCAATCTTGGTCCATGCGCTTCAACACATACTTTCAGAATACCCAATGACACCTTTATAACCACTCAGTTATGAAGTGGTGTTTGATGTCATCAAAGTACCCATCCGATGATGGTGATTAACATAACCTCATGGTCAAAGGATTAGGTTACTATGCATTTGAAAGCTTACAACAATACAAACTTAATGACTTGATCTTATGCTACGCTTACTATGGTGTGTGTCCATCGCATCATTCTCCTAATGATATAACCTTGTTATTAATGACATCCAATGTCCATGATCAGGAAACCATGATCATCATTCAATCAACAAGTTAGTTCCACAAGAGGCTTACTAGGGACTCTTTTATGTTTACAAAACACACATGTATTAGTGTTTCCTTATAATACAATTATAGCATGGGATGTAAACATTTATCATAAACACAAAGATATAATAATAACCACTTTTATTATTGCCTCTTGGGCATATCTCCAACAGTCTCCCACTTGCACTAGAGTCAATAATCTAGATTACATGGTAATATACCTAACACCCATGGTGTTCTGGTGTTGTTCATGTTTTGCTCTAGGGAGAGGTTTATGTTGGAATTATGCCCTAGAGGCAATAATAAAGATGTTATTATTATAATTCTTGTTCATGATAAAGTTTATATTCCATGCTAGAATTGTATTAAGCGGAAACATTAATACTTGTGTGGTTTGTGAACAACACCGTGTCCCTAGTAAGCCTCTATGGACCAGCTCATTGATCAATGATGGTTAAGGTTTCCTAACCATAGACATGAGTTGTCAATTGATAATGAGATCATATCATTGGGAGAACGATGTGATGGACAGACCCAAACTAAGCAAAGCAATTAGATCGTTTCATCGTGTTCATCTTTGTGAAGCTTTTCCTATGTCAAATATTGTATTCCTTAGACCATGAGATAATGCAACTCCCTGGTATCGGAAGAAAGCTTTGAGGTCATCAAACGTCATCCTATGAGAGGGTGATCATAAAGGTGTCTCTCAGGTGATCATAAAGTATCTGTTGGGTTGTATGTATCGAGATGGGATTTGTCCCTCCCAAGTCGGAGAGATATACTTCGGGCCCACTCGATAATCGATATCAACACCTCTTGCAAGCATGTGGTTAAGGAGTTGATCACAAAGTGATATCGGATTACGGAACAAGTAAAGTACTTGTTGTGAACGAGATTGAACTAGGTATGACGATACCGACGATCGAATCTCGGGCAAGTAAAATATCGCGAGACGAAGGGAATATATATATGGGATTGATTGAATCCTGGCATCGTGGTTCATCCGATATGATCATCGATGAATGTGTGGGAGTCAATATGGGTGCCTGCACCCGCTGTTGATTATTGATAGAAGATCATGTCGCATATTCTCGAACCAGTCACACATAACGTGTCTCGGCGCTAGGATAGATTGGATAATTGGTTTATGAATTTTGTTGGTCTCGGATGGGATCCGGGATATCACGAGAGGTTCCGGAATGGTCCGGAGAATAAGATTCATATAAGGCAGTGCAGTTTTTGGAGTTCGGAATAGTTCCGGGTTAATCGGTATTGTACTGGAAGCTTCTAGAACCTTCCGGAAGGGGGCCAACGTGGTCCCACCTTCCGGGAGGGGGCATGGGCCTATGAGGGAGTGTCCTGGCCGCATTGGGACAGGGGCACAAGGCCCCATAGGGCCCAGCGGATCCTAGAGAGTTTAAATCGTTTAAACTAGAGATAAGATAAGATAGGATTTCTAGATAAGGGAGAGTTTAAATTGTTTAAACTAGAGATAGGCTTGGAGGAGAGGCTAGGGCTGGCCGCACCCCCTCTATATATAGAGGTCTGGTGCACCCCCTCTCACACTCCCCTTACACCTTCCTCCAAACCCAGTTGCCCTGCTGCCCTTCCTCTCTCCCTCCCGACTGTTTGTAGGCGAAGCCCTGCGGCTGAAATTCTCCACCATATACACCACGCCGTCGTGCTGTAGATCCAATCTATCTCTCCACCATACTTGCTGGTCCGAGGAAGGAGGAGACGTCGAGGTGCCGCACGTGTGCATCTCACGGAGGCACCGCCACTTGTGGTGCTAGATCGGATCAGATCGCGAGGAGGAGAAGCGAGTACGACTACATCACCCACGTTAAAATGAGCGTTCACTGTCGCGAATCTTCAAGGGTATGAAGATCTAATCCAATCTCTCTTGTTGTTTGCATCTCCTAGATTAGATCTTGGCTTTCCTCTCTGCTCGCGTAGAAAATTTTGATTTACTATGCTGCGAAACCCTTCGGGTATCGAGCTAGATCTATGCGTAGATGTGATTCACGAGTAGAACGCAACATGGTTGTTGCGGCGTTGATGTTTTCTGTTGCAAGCCTCTTGTTCGTGTTCTTCTTATGACGCGGATAGTGAGATTGAAGTGGTCCAGCCAACCTTACGAGACCGGCTCCGCACTTGGCGTGTGGCTTGTACCACACATGCGGTGGATGTCAATTTCTCTCACTATAGTTGTCATGGGATTAACACCGGAGTTTGGCAACCATAATATCACTGTTGTGGCTTTCCGTAGGTAAGAATCGTTCTTAGCATCTACTCCCATGAGCCACGTAAAACATGCAACAACAAAGTAGAGGCGTCTAACTTGTTTTTGCAGGGAGTGTTTTCTGTGATATGGTATGGCCCAAGATGTGATGTGTATATTGTATGCGATGATCATGTTTTGTAATGTTTCACGACTTGCATGTCGGTGAGTACACAACCGGCAGGAGCCATATGGTTGTCTTTATAATTGTGTATGACCTGCGAGTCAACTTCTTATACGCCATGTAATAGCTTTACTTTATCGCTAAGTAGTTAGCAATAGTTGTAGTTGCTATTCGTGGTGGAGGAAATCATGGTGGAGTGATGGAGATCATGCCGGAACGCACAAGATGGAGATCATTGCGCGAAGATTGGCTATACCATGTCACATAAAGTTATATGCATGTGATGTTTATCCTTTTATGTATCTTATTATGCTTAGATCGCGGTAGCATTATAAGATGATTCCTCACTTAAAGATCAAGATAAAACTATGTTCTCCCCATGTATGCACCGTTGCGAAAGTTCGTCGTGTCCAAGCATCACGTGATGATCAGGTGCTATAGACTCTACGCTCACATACAACGGGTGCAAGCCAGTTTTGCACACGCGGAAATACTTGGGTTTGACTTGACGAGCCTAGCATGTATAGACATGGCCTCGGAACACATGAACCGAAAGGTTAAGCATGAGTCATATGAATGATATGATCGACACTTCGTTGTCCACCATTGAAACCACATCTCTTCTCGTGAAGATCGGATTAGGTGTGGTGAATTTGGATCGTGTTCATTAAACAACTTGAGGGATGTTGAATTTAGTGGGAGTTCATCTAGTAATTTGATTAAGTTGAACTATTTATCATGAACATAGTCTAAATTGTACTTGCAAATACTGTAGATCACATGGCCAAGTCCAACTTCAACTTCAACGTTTTTGCTGAGAAAGAAAAGCTTAGAAACAATGGGTCTAACTTCACCAACTGGTTCCGCAATCTAAGAATCATTACATTCGGCGGACAAAGGACTATGTCCTTGAGAAAGCGTTAGGTAACCCCCTGCAAGAATCATGCTACTGATGAGAAAGCTGTCTATCAGTTCGCAAAGATGATTATGGTGTGATTAAGAGCACCATGTTGTTTGCTATGGAACCGGAACTTCAAAATCGTTTTGAAAACTATCCCGGGCCCTTTGAGATTCTCGAGAGCTGAAAACCATGTTTCGACTCAGCCCGTTCTGAGATATGAGATCTCTAAGAAGTTCTTTAATCGCAAGATGGAGGAAGGGAGTTACATTAGTGAGCACGCCATTAAGATGTCGGGCTACACTCAACGCCTTTGAGCAACTGGATCGCAAGATTCCAGAGGAGCTCAAGATTGTGGTTCTGCAATCACTCCTCCCAGCTACAAAAGTTTTGTAGTGACTCACAATCAGATTGGTTCCATCGATACGATCACCGAGCTCTTCGCAGTGAAGGCTGCGAGGTGGACATCAAAAGGATAATCATGTGTTGATGGTCAACAAGCCCTCCTTTAAGAAAGGTAAAGGTGCAAAGAAGCCCTTCAAGAAAAGCGGCAAGCGCGCGTTGCCTCGCTGAGAAGAAGCTCAAGTCTGGTCCTAAGCCGGACATCGAGTGCTTCTATTGCAAGGACAAGGGTCACCGAAGCGAATCGTCCAAGTACTTAGCGTACAAGAAGGCTGGCACCATCAAAGGTATATTTGATATACATGTTATTGATGTTTTCCTTACTAGCCCTCGTTGTAGTGCACGGGTATTTGATCTTTGGTTCGGTTGCTAATATTTGTAACTCAAAGAGCTACGGAATAGACGACGGCTTGCGAGGATGAGGTGACGATGCGCTGGCAACGGATCAAGAGTTGATGTGATGGCCGTGCACGCCTCTCCTTAGTTTTACCTTCGGATTAGTTTTAAACCTTAATAAATGTTATTATGTGCGTTGTGCATGAACATTATTTCTGGATCGTGTTTATTGCAAGACGGTTATTCATTTAAATCGGAGAATAATGGTTGTTCTATTTATATGAGTAACATCTTTTATGGTCATGCACCTCTTGTGAATGGTTTATTTCTTCTAAATCTCGAAGGGTATGAAACACAAATCCATAACATTGAGGCTAAGAGATGCAAAGTAGATAGTGATAATACTACTTATTTGTGGCATTGTCGTCTAGGTCATATTGGTGTAAAGCGCATGAAGAAACTCCATTCTGATGGACTTTTGGAGTCTCTTGATTTTGAATCATTTGACACATGCGAACCATGCCTCATGGGCAAGATGATCAAAACCCCGTTCTCCTATGATGGAGCGAACAGCGGACGTGTTGGAAATCATACATACCGATGTATGCGGACCGATGAGTGTTTCGACGTGCGGTGGATATCGCTATTTTCTCACTTTTACCGATGACTTAAGTAGATATGGGTATATCTATTTAATGAAACATAAATCTGAAACGTTTGAAAAGTTCAAAGAATTTCAGAATGAAGTGGAGAACCATCGTAATAAAGATTAAGTTTCTACGATCCGATCGTGAGGCGAATATTTGAGTTATGATTTTCTCCGCATCTCAAAGCAAGTGGAATCGTTTCATAACTCACGCCACCGGAACACCACAGCAATGGTGTGTCTGAACGCCGGAATCGAACCCTATTAGATATGGTCCGATCGATGATGTCTCTTACTGATTTGCCGTTATCATTTTGGGGTTATGCATTAGAAACCGCTGCATTCACTTTAAATAGGGCTCCATCTAAATCCGTTGAGACGACACCGTATGAACTGTGGTTTGGTGCTAAACCTAAGTTGTCGTTCTTAAAGTTTGGGGATGCGAAGCTTACGTCAAGAAGTTGATGCCGGACAAGCTCGAACCCAAAGCGGAGAAATGCGTCTTCATAGGATACCCTAAGGAAACTATTGGGTATACCTTCAATCACGTAACAAGGCAAAGTGTTTGTCGTGAAGAACGGTTCCTTTCTTGAGAAGGAGTTTCTCTCGAAAGAAGTGAGTGGAGGAAAGTAGAGCTAAGCGAGGTTATTGAACCTTCTCTTGAATTGGAGAGTAGCGCACCTGAAATTGTTCCGGCCGCTGCACCAACAATAGAGGAAGCTAATGACAAGGATCATAAAGCTTCGGACGATGTCAAGCATCGAACGTCAGCAGTCGACATGGTCGCGTGCCCCTCCTGAGTGGTACGGCAACCTGTCTTGATCGTCTTGTTAGTAGAAGACGGTGAACCTACGAACTATGAGGAAGCGATGATGAGCCCAGACTGAGAAATGGCTAGAAGCCATGAAATCCAATTGGGATCCATGAGCGAAAACCAAGTATGGACTTTGGTGGACCCTCCTAGCGATCGAAAGGCCGTTGAGTGCAAATGGATCTTCAAGAAGAAAATGGACGCGTATGGTAATGTTACCGTCTATAAAGCACGGCTTGTTGCGAAAGGTTTTCGACAAGTTCAAGGTTTTGACTACGATGAGACTTTCTCTCCATTAGCGATGTTTAATTCCATACGTATTTTATTATCAATTGATGAGTTTCATTATTATGAAATATGGCAAATGGATGTCAAGATCGCTTTCCTCAATGGCAACATTGATGAAGAGTTGTATATGATGCAACCCAAGGTTTTGTCGATCCTAAGGATGCGATAAAGTATGCAAACTTCAGCGTTCCATTTATGGATGAAGCAAGCATCTCGGAGTTGGAACCTTCGTTTTGATCAAGTGATCAAGAGCTTTGGATTTGTTCCAAATTGCTACGAAGCTTGCATCTACAAGAAAGTGAGTGGGAGCTCGGTGACGTTTCTGGTACTATATGTGGATGCCATATTGATTATTGGAAATGACATCAACATGCTTAACGATGTGAAGAGTTATTTGAACAAGTGTTTTTCAATGAAAGACCTAGGTGAAGCTGCTTATATATTGGGCATCAAAATCTATAGAGATAGACAAAGACGCCTGATAGCTTTAAGCCAAAGTACATACCTAGACAAAGTTCGAAAGGTTCAGAATGGATAAGGCATTGAAAGGTTCAAAGGCCTATGTTGTCGTAAGATATTGAGCAAGGCTCGTGTCCAGCTACGGTAAATGATAGGAAGCTATGAGCAAAGTGCCTTATGCCTCGCCATAGGTTCCATCATGTATGCCATGCTGTGTACTAGACCGGATGTGTCCAATGCTCTTAGTTTGACGAGCAGATATCAAAGTGATCCAGGAGTGGAACACTGGACAGCCGTGAAGAACATCCTAAGGTACCTAAATAGGACTAAAGAAATATTCTTAGTCTATGGGGGTGATGAACAGCTCGTCGTAAAAGGTTACATCGATGCTAGTTTCGACACTGAATGGAGGAGCTGTGAGCTGGAGAAGCTGCAAGCAAAGCGTGATCGCGGGATCTACAGTAGAAGCGGAATACATGGTTGCTGCAGAAGCGTCAAGTGAAGGAGTTTGGATCAGGAACTTCATCACTGAGCTTGGCGTGGTTCCAAGTGCATTGGACCCACTGGAGATATTGTGTGACAACACTGGCGCCATAGCACTCGCTAAGGAACCAAGATATCATCCAAAGACCAAGCATATCAATCAAGTTTCATATAATCCGAGATTATATAGCGGATGGACATCTCAAGATTAGCAAAGTACATACAGATCGAATGTCGCAGATCTATTGACTAAACCTCTTCCACGTAAAACATGATCGGCACCTCGATTGCCATGGGTGTGAGATTGTTGCCAGATGTAAACTAGATTATTGACTCTAGTGCAAGTGGGAGACTGTTGGAATTATGCCCTAGAGGCAATAATAAAGATGTTATTATTATAATTCTTGTTCATGATAAAGTTTATATTCCATGCTAGAATTGTATTAAGCGGAAACATTAATACTTGTGTGGTTTGTGAACAACACCGTGTCCCTAGTACGCCTCTATGGACCAGCTCATTGATCAATGATGGTTAAGGTTTCCTAACCATAGACATGAGTTGTCAATTGATAATGAGATCATATCATTGGGAGAATGATGTGATGGACAGACCCAAACTAAGCAAAGCAATTAGATCGTTTCATCGTGTTCATCTTTGCGAAGCTTTTCCTATGTCAAATATTGTATTCCTTAGACCATGAGATAATGCAACTCCCTGGTATCGGAAGAAAGCTTTGAGGTCATCAAACGTCATCCTATGAGAGGGTGATCATAAAGGTGTCTCTCAGGTGATCAGAAAGTATCTGTTGGGTTGTATGTATCGAGATGGGATTTGTCCCTCCCAAGTCGGAGAGATATACTTCGGGCCCACTCGGTAATCGATATCAACACCTCTTGCAAGCATGTGGTTAAGGAGTTGATCACAAAGTGATATCGGATTACGGAACGAGTAAAGTACTTGCTGTGAACGAGATTGAACTAGGTATGACGATACCGACGATCGAATCTCGAGCAAGTAAAATATCGCGAGACGAAGGGAATATATATATGGGATTGATTGAATCCTGGCATCGTGGTTCATCCGATATGATCATCGATGAATGTGTGGGAGTCAATATGGGTGCCTGCACCCATTGTTGATTATTGATAGAAGATCATGTCTGCATATTTTTGAACCCGCAGGGTCACACACTTAACGTGTCTCGACGCTAGGATAGATTGGATAATTGGTTTATGAATTTTTGTTCGGAGTCTCGGATGGGATCCGGGATATCATGAGAGGTTCCGGAATGGTCCGGAGAATAAGATTCATATAAGGCAAAGGCAGTTTTGGAGTTGAATAGTTCCGATTAATCGGTATTGTACCTAAGCTTCTAGAACCTTCCGGAAGGGGGCCAACGTGGTCCCACCTTCCGGGAGGGGGCATGGGCCTATGAGGGAGTGTCCTGGCCGCATTGGGCCAGGGGCACAAGGCCCCATAGGGCCCAGCGGATCCTAGAGAGTTTAAATCGTTTAAACTAGAGATAAGATAAGATAGGATTTCTAGATAAGGGAGAGTTTAAATTGTTTAAACTAGAGATAGGCTTGGAGGAGAGGATAGGGCTGGCCGCACCCCCTCTATATATGAGGGCTGGTGCGCCCCCTCTCACACTCCCCTTACACCTTCCTCCAAACCCAGTTGCCCTGCTGCCCTTCCTCTCTCCCTCCCGACTGTTTGTAGGCGAAGCCCCGCGGCAGAAATTCTCCACCATATACACCACGCCGTCGTGCTGTAGATCCAATCTATCTCTCCACCATACTTGCTGGTCCGAGGAAGGAGGAGACGTCGAGGTGCCGCACGTGTGCATCTCACGGAGGCACCGCCACTTGTGGTGCTAGATCGGATCGGATCGCGAGGAGGAGAAGCGAGTACGACTACATCACCCATGTTCGACGAACGTTCAGGCGAATCTTCAAGGGTATGAAGATCTAATCCAATCTCTCTCGTTGTTTGCATCTCCTAGATTAGATCTTGGCTTTCCCTCTGTTCGCTTCCGTAGAAAATTTTGATTTACTATGCTGCGAAAACCCTTCAGTTTAGTCAACGGATCTGCCACATTCAGATCAGTGTGTACTTTGCAAATCTTTATGCCAGCATCTCGTACATACTCGCGAATAGCATGGAAACGTAGCTTGATGTGCTTCAGCTTGCTATGTGACCTTGGCTCCTGTGCATTAGCTATGGCACCTGTGTTGTCACAGTAGATGGCCATCGGGTCCAACGCACTGGGAACCACGCCAAGTTCAGTAATGAACTCCTTCATCCATATGGCTTCTTGTGCAGCCTCCGAAGCAGCTATGTTTTCCGATTCAGTTGAAGATTTTGCCATAACGCTTTGCTTGGCACTCCTCCAGCTCACTGCAGCACCATTCAAAATAAATACGTATCCAGATTGTGACTTCGAGTCATCTGGATCAGTGTTCCAACTAGCATCAGTGTAACCGTTTACAACAAGCTGTTCATCACCTCCATAAGAAAGAACCATATCCTTAGTCCTATTCAGGTACTTTAGGATATTCTTGACCGCTGTCCAGTGTTCCATTCCAGGATCACTTTGATATCTGCTAGTCAAACTAACAGCATGTGTTATATCCGGTCTTGTACACAGCATGGCATACATGATAGAACCTATGGCCGAGGCATAGAGAATTTTATTCATCTTTTCTCTATCTTCTGCCGTAGCCGGACTTTGAGTCTTACTCAAGGTCTTACCTGACAACATGGGCACGAACCCTTTCTTGCTCTCTTCCATTCTAAAATTCTTTAAAACTTTGTCTAAGTATGTACTTTGTGAAAGCGCTATTAGGCGTCTTGATCTATCTCTATAAATCTTGATGCCTAGAATATATGTCGCTTCGCCAAGATCCTTCATTGAAAAACTATTGTTCAAATAGGTTTTGACGCTATTAAGAAGTTCTATATCATTCTCAATCAACAATATGTCATCTACATATAGTACTAGGAATGCTACAGAGCTCCCACTCACTTTCTTGTAAATACAAACTTCTCCATAAGTTTGTATAAATCCAAAGTTTTTGATTACCTTATCAAAACGTTGATTCCAACTCTGGGATGCTTGATTCAGTCTATAAATGGAGCGCTGAAGTTTGCATACCTTGTCAGCATCACTAGGATCGACAAAACCCTTGGGTTGTACCATATACAACTCTTCCTCAATGTCACCATTAAGGAATGTCGTTTTGACATCCATCTGCCAAATTTCATAATCGAAATATGCAGCGATTGCTAACAAAATCCTCACAGACTTTAGCTTCGCTACTGGTGAGAAAGTCTCATCGTAGTCAACTCCTTGAATTTGTCGGAACCCTTTCGCGACAAGTCGAGCTTTATAGACAGTAACATTACCATCAACATCTGTTTTTCTTTTGAAAATCCATTTGTTCTCGACAAATTTTACGACCATCCGTAAGTCCACCAAAGTCCATACTTGGTTTTCGTACATGGATCCCATTTCGGATTTCATGGCTTCTAGCCATTTGTCGGAATCTGGGCTCACCATAGCTTCTTCATACGTCGCAGGGTCATTAGTGTTGTCCACCAACATGACGTTCAAGGCAGAGTCATACCACTCAGGAGTGGTACGAACCCTCGTTGACCTGCGAGGTTCAGCAGTAACTTCGTTCGAAGTTTCATGATCAGCATCATTAGCTTCCTCTCCAGTTGGTGCAGGCGGCACAAAAACATCTTCCGGTGCTGCGCTACTCTCAACTCCGAGAGAAGGTTCAATAACCTCGTCGAGTTCTACTTTCCTTCCAGTCACTTCTTTCGAGAGAAATTCCTTCTCAAGAAAGGATGCATTCTTGGCAACGAAAACTTTGCCTTCAGATCTATGATAGAAGGTATACCCAATTGTTTCTTTCGGGTATCCTATGAAGACGCATTTCTCCACTTTGGGTTCAAGCTTATCGGGTTGTAACTTCTTTACATATGCCTCGCAACCCCAAACTTTAAGGAACGACAACTTAGGTTTCTTACCAAACCACAATTCGTACGGTGTCATTTCAACGGATTTAGATGGTGCCCTATTTAAAGTGAGTGTGGTTGTCTCTAATGCATAGCCCCAAAACGATAGCGGTAAATCTGTAAGAGACATCATAGACCGAACCATATCTAAGAGAGTTCGATTACGACGTTCGGACACACCATTACGATGTGGTGTTCCCGGCGGTGTCAACTGCGAAAGTATTCCATATTTCTTTAAATACATGCCAAACTCATAACTCAGATATTCACCTCCGCGGTCAGAACGCAGAAACTTAATCTTCTTGTTACGATGATTTTCCACTTCACTTTGAAATTCCTTAAACTTCTCGAAAGTTTCGGACTTATGTTTCATAAAGTAGACATACCCATATCTACTTAAGTCATCCGTGAAAGTGAGAACATAACAATATCCACCACGCGATGCTACACTCATTGGACCGCACACATCGGTATGTATTATTTCCAATAAGTCCGTAGCTCGCTCCATTATTCCAGAGAATGGAGTCTTAGTCATTTTTCCCATTAGACATGCTTCGCATCTTTCAAGTGATTCAAAATCAAGTGATTCAAGAAGTCCATCAGAATGGAGTTTCTTCATACGCTTCACTCCAATGTGACCAAGACGATGTATGTAGAATTATCATTCAATTTTATTCGTTTAGCATCTATGTTGTGAACATGTGTATCACTACTATCGAGATTCAATAAGAACAAACCATTTATCTCAGGTGCATTACCATAAAAGATATTACTCATATAAATTGAACAACCTTTATTCTCAGACTTAAAAGAGTAACCGTCTCGCAATAAACAAGATCCAGATATAATGTTCATGCTTAACGCAGGCACCAAATAACAATTATTTAAATTTAAAACTAATCCCGAAGGTAGATGTAGAGGAAGCGTGCCGACGGCGATCACATCAACCTTGGAGCCATTTCCAACGCGCATCGTCACCTCGTCTCTTGCCAGTCTTCGTTTATTCCGCAACTCCTGTTTCGAGTTACATATATGAGCAACCGAACCAGTATCAAATACCCAGGCACTACTACGACTACTAGTAAGATACACATCAATAACATGTATATCGAATATACCTTTCTTCTTGATGTTGCCGTCCTTCAGATCTGCCAGGTATTTGGGGCAGTTATGCTTCCAGTGACCAGCACCCTTGCAGTAGAAGCATTCAGTTTCAGGTTTAGGACCGGCCTTGGGCTTCTTAGCAGGTGCGGCAACTTTCTTGCCGTCCTTCTTGAAGTTGCCCTTTTTCTTAGGATTGCCCTGTTTCTTGAAATTGGTGGTCTTATTGACCATCAACACTTGGTGCTCCTTCTTGATCTCCACTTCAGCAGTTTTCAGCATGGACGATAGTTCAGGCAACGTCTTGTTCATGCAGTGCATATTGTAGTTCATCACAAAGTTCTTATAACTCGGTGGCAGTGATTGGAGGACACGGTGAATCCCTAACTCATTAGGAATCGTTATCCCCAACTCTTGGAGCTTGTTTGCGTGCCCAAACATGGTGAGCACGTGCTCGCTAACGGAATAAGATGGTCTTGTAAAAGAAGAGAGAATGCAGTTTCTCAATAAATGCGGATTTCGCTTGGGGAGCCCGGGACTCAACTAACATTAAGAACTTTTCATACTGCTTCCCTCTTCCATCTTGCAGGTAAAGAACTTCTCGGAGGCCTCATAGCTCTCCACGGCCGCGTGAGTCTCAAAAATGAGCTTGAGCTCCTTAATGATCTCGAACGGGTCATGGTGCTCAAAACGCTTCTGGAGCTCCGTTTCTAAACCGTCTGTGATGACACCTTTGAACTGTGGAGTAATGATTTTTACGAGTGGCGTAAACATTCTTTACGTCATCGGTGGCATCATCTGCAGGTGGGTCACCTAGCGGTGCTTCGAGCACATAGGTCATCTGACCAGCCCTGAGGACAATCTTCAGACCACGGAGCCAGTCCGTGAAGTTGCTTCCATTGTTCTTAAGTTTTTCTTTCTCTAGGAATGCATTGAAATTGATGGAGAGATTCGCCATAATCTACAACAAATTTGCAAGTAGTTTAGACTAAGTTTATGATAAATTGAGTTCTACTTTAATTCTTAAATTAACTAAGTGAACTCCCACTCAAAACAACATCCCTCACATTTTCTTAGTGATTACACGAACCAAGTCCACTACACCAAGTCCGATCTTCACGAGAGAAGATGTAGTTTCATCGACGAACAATCTTCATGTTCATCATATCACTTATATGACTCGTGCTCTACCTTTCAGTATTCCGTGTTACGAGACCATGTCTGTACATGCTAGGCTCGTCAAGATTAACCTTAGTTTCCGCATGTGTAAATCTGGCTTGCACCTGTTGTATGCACACGTAGAATCTATCACATCCGATCATCACGAGATGCTTTGAGACGACGAGTCTTAGCAACGGTGCCAACTAAGGACGAATACTTTATTACTTGATATTTAGTGAGAGGGATCATCTTATAATGCTACCGTCGCGATCTAAGCAATACAAGATGCATAAAGGATTAACATCACAGGCAATTCATAATTAGTGTGATATGATATGGCCCTTTCTTCTTATGCCTTTGATCTCCATCTCCAAAGCACGGACATGATCTCCATCATCACCAGCATTGCGTCAAGGTCAGTGGCGCCGCTTCATGGTTGTCCATCATCACCAACAACTATTACAACTACTTGGAATAAAGCTATTACAAGATGAATAGACACGCATGTCTTAACAGAATTAAAGACAACCATTAGGCTCCTGCCGGTTGCCATATTACAACAAGGATCATTGCATACATCAAATATAATAACAATCACATGATGGCCATATCACATCACAAAACCCCTGCAAAAACAAGTTAGACGCCTCTAATTTTCTTTGCAAGTTTTACGTGGTTTGGGGCTTTCGAATAAGAACGGATCTTACCTACGAAACTGAACCACAACGTTGATACAAGTGCTATCAAGTGCAAAGTGTAGATTGGATCTATACTATGATGGGAGAGACAGACACCCGCAAAGCCACTTGTGCAAAGCAAGTTACACGTCAAGCGTGGAGCAAGTCTCATGTACGATGACATGTAATGTTAGCCCGGGCCGCTTCATCCCACCATACCGCAAGATGCAAAGTACACACATAGAAAAAGACGGCACGAGCACCAACGCCCACAACATCATTGTGTTCTACTCGTGCAACAGATCTACGCATAGACAAGGCTCTGATACCACTGATGGGTTCGTAGCATGGAAAACAAAAAAATTCTACCGCAAGAACGAACAAAACCCAGATCTAATCTAGATAAAAGCCAAGATCTAATCTATTAGACATGAGCAACGAGATAGATCTGTACTAACCCTCGTAGAACCGAAAGCGTTACGAGATTAGATCTCAGGGTTGATGTAGTCGATCACTTGCCGATCTCAAGATCGTGTGGACGATCCTTCCGGCGCCGGCTCCAGCAGCGGCGCGCAGTCGGTCACATGTGCGGAGTCGAAGCAGACCTTCCTCTCCCCGTTCCAGCGAGCAGCGGAGGTAGTAGATCTTCTCCACGGAACAGCACGACGGTGTGGTGGTGGTGGTGGAGGAGAGAATTCTGCAGGGCTTCGCCTAAGCCGGAGCAGAGTGAAGGTACAGGAGAGAGGCGGTGGCTAGAGCTTGTTATGAGAGAGGGCCAGGAGGGGGCGCCCCCTCCCTTCTATTTAAAGGAGGGAGGCGCGCCTGGGGAGGGGGAGTCCTAGTAGGACTCCCCTCCTATGGCCGGCGGGTTGGGAAGGGAGGGAGGAGTCCTCCTCCCCCACGAATCCGTGTCTTACCTCACAAGGTTTCCTTTAACCCTTTCTTGGTTTTCAAGGAAACACCAAGAACTCATCTAGAACCTTCCAGAACATTTCGAAACCTTCTAAAATCTCCATACAAACACTCCGGAACATTTCCTAACTTAGAAAATGATCCCCAATATATGAATCTTATTCTCCGGACCATTCCGGATCTCCTCGTGATATCCTGGATCCAATCCGAGACTCCGAACAACATTCGGTCTCCAACACATATTCCATATCTACTAAAAACAACTTCGAACCTTAAGTGTGTCACCCTACGGTTCGTGAATATGCAGACATGATGTACATAAGTTTTTAGAAAAAATGAACATTTTTGTGTTCCACGTAAAAAAAGATAAATTACGGTGCTGCAACATAACTATTCACGAAGATTTCTTTTGTATTTTGATACAAACCACAAAAAATGTTAATTTTTTCTAAAAAAATTGTGTATTAGCATAGAAGTTCAGATGTACAATGGAAATTTTTGTTCAAATTTTTTAACACTTTAAAAATTATTTTTATGCATTTTTCATAATAGGTTCATTTGCGCACCCATAAGCCAAAACACCATCTCTATAAATTATCATGTTTCTTCTTAATATAAAACACAATTATTATTGTACATAATTCTATATTTTGACCTATTGAGCTTAATCAAGCAAGCTAATGTTAAGCTACTGTTGGCTCAAGATAAGCTCATTTATCAGTCGACCTATCTAAGACACTCATACTCTTAAAATTCATATAAAACTGAGGCATAAAACAACAATTAATAGAAATTTGGGCTGCAGAATTCATTCGATTCAAAGCATAGTTTTAGGGGAAAACTAAGGAAATTGTACTAGGCCGTGAAGATTTTTATGCAAACTATGAAACCAGAAACATGATAACTACCGCTGGCAGACAGCGCAACCTATAGACCGCATGCATATTGAGAATTCAAACCTTTGATAAACGTCACGCATCTTGAAAGTAAGCTGCAAGACGCATCCTTCTAACGGTACACGTTTGGTACTCTGCTGGGATGTAGGTTAGACTCTTCCTCTACAAGTATCAGAGAACAGTACCTCCCGGCTGTACACACCAGCCGGTACTAGGCTGCCAAGAAAATTATGCGAACTCTAAAGTAAACTCGAAGAAGCACGCTAGCACACAGCCGGCGGCCGAGAGCAACATAGAGGAGCATGCACACAGAGGTAAATCGATCGTCACGTCTATCGGTTCGTTATAAAGTACACTTGACAGATAATGCCCAGCGATCTATAGGACACCCACTAGCTAGCAAGTGCGGATCGAGCACATCGAAATGATTGTTCGTACCATCAAGCATCACGTACTACCACCGTGCTGTGCTCGTGAAAGAAGCGACACGCGCCGGTCGATTTGATCTTGATCAGCCCCGATCAAGAAACGGCCGCTACCAAAAACCGACCACCGAGAAGCGATAGCCGTACGTGCGCGGTCGAGCTAGCCTATGCCGCGCCCGTTCGTGCGTGCCCCGTGGATCCGGCATAGGCGCGGCTAGCGCGCCCACGCCGGCAGGCTGGCCACGGTACGTGCTCTACGATCGCATTAACGCCCACCGATCGCCGGTCAGAGCCTCGGAGCCGCTACGTGCTAGCTTAGCTGCGGGCTACTCCATGACCACAGCACGCCGGACCGGCCCGATTAATGGAGTACCCTGCATCCTGCAAGGCTTCGAAGTCGACGGCCTCTATGCGTAGAGTGGTGGAGGCTCTATGCACTATATTGGATTCTAATAAACAGGGTCTGTAGCGAAAGTTTTTCTATGGCTTTTTAGGAATGGTATTCTGAACAGAGACATTCTGGTTGAAAGAGGTTGGGTAGGGAATGAGAAGTGTAATTTCTGCAGTGAAAATGAAACGGTAGAACATATTCTATTTAAGTGTCTTGTTGCAAGATAAACTTGGAGCATAGTTTCTTGTGATTTAGACTGTAATGTAATGCCCAGTAAAGTGGAAGATCTTTGTAGCTGGGTACGTGATGGGTTTTAAGGGAAAAGATTTAAGGCAGATAGTAGCGGCTGTTTGGAAAGTCAGTAATAGGGCTTGTTTTCAGCATATTTACCGTGTGCCTGTGGATCCGAATGTGATTACTTATTATTTTCAGTGTTTCACGTATGATTTCATCTTGGGCACTATTGCGGAGTACAAAACTCAGAGACATACCCCAACGTCTAGGAGTCAGAGTGCTATTGGCAGTGGCGTCTGACGTTTTTCATAAGAGCAAGGGTTGGGGACCTGCAACAAGAAGGTTGACGCAGGGATAGCCTACGGTGTGAGAAAAAGAAAAAGTTGAAGTTGAGCCGTTTAGTTGTTGGATGTTTCAGTTCCTGAAAATCTGTTTAGCTGTTTTGGTCTTGTAATAAGTAGGAGGGTCGAAGTTTTTCTCTCGGACCTTTTTTTGATAATCAATACCATATACTATATTTATACCGACAAATAGTACATGGTAGAGATACACAAGCCGACTTCAGCGTTTACAAAATAAAGTCTAAAAGAAAATAAGCAAATATTCGAGGTCTTTAAATTCTTCTTCTTCCATGACACGTTCTTGTACTTTTCTAAAGATAGCCAAAGAAACATGAACATACCTGTAAATACTAACGATGATTCTCTTATAATTTTAATTTGAGCCGTAGTGCCATGCACACAACCATTAAAGTAATCAACCAACATCGGCAAGAGTACCAACACGAGTATTCCAGGGAAAATAAACCGAACAGTCTGGTCGACGTCGCCAAGGAGTCGAGAGTACGAATCACCATTGTCGAAGACGTAGCAGCCGGGACAAATATTGCGAGGATAATTATCCTCGCGACAACCATGAGAAAAGCTCCAAAACCGATCCGACGAAGCAAGATCTGAAAGACCGTACCTATAGAACTTGAATCTTATAGCACCATCATTGACGCCGGAAAAAAGATCTCGTCGTCGCAGAAAGGACCGAAGATCTCTTATTATGAACGATACCATCTCCATTGACATGGATGTCCAACAAGAAGATGACTAGCAAAACCTAATCAAACCTTCAGAAAACAGTACTTTTATTGAAAACTCCATCCATCGATCGGGTTCCCCATCCCTCCTACCGGCTAGGCCGGCCGGAGGAGGGAAAACCGATCTATGGAGGAGACGGAGGTGGAGGCGACGGCTAGATCAGAGAGGCCTCGAAAAGAAAGTGTGGCTGCTATACTAGTACTGCTTCAAGTCGTGACGAACAGCTAAGTTTTTCTCTCGGACCTTGTTAGGCTAATGTTAGTAGGGAAGTGGTGTGGATATGCATGTGTGGGTTGTACAAACTTTGTCGGATTTTTTTTTGGCTCACAGGTGCATTTGCACCCACTGAGAGAAAACATATTTTAAAATGTTAAAAATTTTAAAAAAATATTACATGTACGTTCGTACATTTTGTGTTTATTTACAAGTTTTTGGGATGAAAAATATTTTATGTGTCATGTATAAAAAGACAAAAAAGTCACGTGAATAAGACTAATCACAAGATATTTTTTGTCTTTATTGCATAGGGCGCACGTAGAATATTTTTTATCCTACAAACTTGCGAACGAATATAAAATATTCGAATATATATGTAGACATTTTTTTCAAAAAATTTAACATCTTAAAATGTGTTTTCTCACAATGGGTGCAAATGCACCCGTGAGCCTAATAGCCACCTCCAAACTTTGTGATCTTCTCTAGTAAAGTTGGATGCGTGGCTCCTTTAGTCGGAAAAAATAGCTGGATCTGTCTATGTGTCAATTAAGTGGCGGACAATGTTTGTTTTTTTTGCGAAAATCCACCGATCGATTAATAATCATCAGCATCAGTACAAATAATCTTAAAAGTAATAAAAATTACAAATAGTTTATTAGACCACCTAGAGATGACTACAAACACTGGCACGAGCCGAAGACGCGCCACAGTCCTCGCCCCTCTATCACCGGAACCGGACAAAGCTTGTCGTACTAGAGCATTTTGTACTAGACGGACGAGAAGTCGCCGTGCTAATATCCCAAGAAACCAGCGCACCAGAGCAACAACAATGTTTCAACTCTTAGAACATTGCATTCAATTTAGTGAAAGTACAAATTATATTTTTTCATAAGGCTACATTATTTTTGTAAAAAAACAAGTCACTAACTAAAGTTGCACGACCTGCAGCCACCATGCGCACGCTCCATGGCATCAATCCAAAAAAACAAAAAAGAATTTACCGTCTTGTTCATAAGGGGAAAATGACGTATCTTGGCGTTACTATGATCAGCAGAATCACGTGATACCGTCTCTCTACAATATAGTCAATAAGTCTTCAGATCCGAGAGTATCGATATTGGTCGGCGATAACGTATCATCTCAACTCTCGGGAGATAAATCCACACCATAGATAAAATCTAAGAATTACGCAAGTCAACATTGAAAGAGAATCGAGTACGGATCAATTTTTGCGATCAATTTCGAATTATACCTTCGACAAAAGCCTTTTGATGTAGGCTTGACGGTGGATCGACGGAGAGACACATGTTAATAATGTGTTGTGCAACCTCTGCTGACTGGCGGGTTCTGAGGGTGCACCACGTAGATGAAGTAGACAAACACCGAAGACACACCAATTACAGAAAGTAAATTGATATAAAAAAATAGAAAGAGTCTCTTTATTAATGTTTCCTCGAACAGTACATACAATATTGAAGGTGTCGTATATAAAAACCGAATGAATATTAATATAAGCATCCACTTAAAGTTTAACCTAGAAATTGACTTAGCCTAAAGGTGGAGCCACCGAAGTGGACTCCGTACCGGCCCAAGTTCCCAACATGGCAGAGATCCATGCAAGGCGGACAAGGCCCTTCAGCAAAGCGAAACCAAGGTGATCGGAGGAGGAGTTGTGGGCCGGTGCGGCTGCTAGATATTGCATTTCCGGTTGTCTTTCCGGTTGTCGGTGGGAGGCTGCTGCATCTGCATTGCATGCTGAGAGAAGAGACTTGTGATGCGTGACACACTGGAACCCACAGGCTCTGTTCCTCCTACGGTCCTAGTACTCCTACCAGGTAACTCAGTCAAACAGAACGTCACGTTGGAGGTGTCGCGTAGCTCGGCGATTGAAACATGACCTGACTTCACTGTATTTGTTTTTCGAGTGAGCGAATTCTCTGAATCCCTGTATTGCCGATTTCGAAACTCGGCCTGCATGCATGCTTCATTAAGTCAGGTCGAATGCTTTTTTTTTTTTGGAAATGGGAAAGGTCGATTGCTAAACTTTTGGTAGGCGATGTGAATGCTCAATATCACATTCGGTCATAAGAATGGAGTATGGAAAAAGGTTGAGGCTTTCGACTTCTTACTTTAGTGTACCCCTCCCCTCTCCTACAAACTTAAGAAACTTAAAACACAAATACGGTCAGGATTGTCGATCGATTCTTGGTGAAGTATCACAAGACTGCACTGAGCCATTGACTAAGATCGGAATGCAGTAGGTTACGTAGCTCGTGGTGAAGTATCATACACGACACGATGCGAGTTTCATGAAGGCATGGAGCAGATGATTGGGAGGCCTTTGTTCTCAAATCTCGATTTTTGGCTGAGGTGCACCGAGACAGTATCCTAGGCTAGATCTAGGTTCGCTTTCGTTGGTTAGTTATATAGGCCGGACCTTTTTCGCGGTTAAAGTTGTTTGGGCCTAGTATGGTTTTGGAGCTTCCAGAACCAGGGTGAATGTGATAGCATACCCGCATGGCCGCATGACATGACTCTCGGAGGCGTGGGACAACATGCGCATGTTTCGCGGCCCCAAGTGATCACTACTCACAGACAGCTGTAACGGAAGTGTACTGTGCGGACGGAGTTTGGATTCTCGCCGTAGTGCACCACACAAATTTTAAAATATAAGATGTTTTTCTAATAAACCTACACACTTAAAAAGATCTAGACACACCTTTTTCACAAAGCTAAAACATATATTTTAAAACGGAGGGAGTATTTGTGAATCGTCCCACGATGGATGTGCAGTCGGATGACTGTAGTCGTGTGCCCAACGGATCTTTTAGGATCGGTCTATTTTTTTTTGTTGGTATGGTTTTATGTTAGTATTTTCTTATCTACGAGTGTCATCATTGCCGATTATTACTGCTCTGGTGCTTTTGTCGGGTTTAGCACCACGATTTTCTATCTGATTACTCAACAAACTTTACTACGATAAACTTTATCTCACTCCGGTGACAGAGCGGTGAGGAGGAGACACATTTTCGGCTCGCGCTAGTGTAACCTATTTGTATATTTTACCTTTTTTACTATTGTTAATGATTATTAATAAATCAGCGAAAGTTTCGAAAAAATTAACTGAACAACTTGGAGCAGGGGTTGCATTCGCGCCAATATATAAACGTATTGTTCTTTTCTCCGCATAATAAATCTTGTCGGCCCGTTTCGATTTTTCTTACGGCGGAAGGCCCATTTGGAAGAGCAGTATTGGGCCAATACGCCAGTAAAAGCTAGCCTGGATACAAAATCCGCCGAATCAACGGCCGTTCGGAAAAATAGTTTCAGGCCGGTCTAGATCCAAAGTTTTCCACTTTACACAGGACAAATAAAAACTGCTTTGCCTGTTTGGAATTGAAGTACTACAAGATTTATCAGGATGGGCTGCAAAACTGTTTTTATTTTGAAAAAGAGGTTTAAATGACATCAAAGTGATGAACACATAACTTTATTATTTATTTAATTTAACAAAGTCCAACAAAATAAATAGATCAATGAACCTAAAGCCACTTTCTTGAATACCTCTTTCGCTACATGTACACTTTTGTTGGTGGAGGTTGTAACATCCCAATTTCAGCAACCCTGATTAGTTGTCCAGAATGCAAAAATTAGGGGGAACAAAAACTTTTTCTTGTTCATTGATGCTGTGTTTGCTTGTTGTTTGTTTGTACTTGTGCATGTGAGTGTATACCATATGATACTCCTTACCTCACCCTAAGTTGACAAAAGCTATTTAACAAAACTATCCTGGCTCATTTTGCATATTCTCAAATGTTCTGACATTTCAAAACCTGAGCCAAGATGCTTGTATAACCAAAACTGATTTAGTAGCTTCCCTTAACAAAATTATGGAGAGCTACAACCTTCTTATGTTTTCAAGACAGAACCTTCAACTATCCCCACCTCTAGGATCTCCAAACCTTTTATTAAGCCTTTGAATCCTACTCTTGGTAGAGGTACCAAGGACTCTCTTCTTATTCAAAATCCAACCTCTTCAAAATGCCCCAACCTTACCTCAAGCTAGGCTTGATGGTAACCCCCAGCAGTGGATTTGCTTAGTTTATAAGATGAGTTTCCTTGATCTGTTGTCTGATGAGTTGCCTTGATTTGCTGTTTGACTTGTTTGCTTATAAGTAGTATGAGCTACCCTAGGAGCTCATCCTCTAGGATCAAGAAACCTTAAAATCCCCAAACCCTAAGCATGAGTATAAGGTGGATCTGATCTCTAGTTACTAGGGGATCATCTAAAACCCTTAACCAGATCAATTCTGTAGTGATCCATTCCAGAAGCTTCCAAGTCAATGGAGACCAATATCAAGCATGGATCCCTTCTACTCCCTCTTAACCTCAATATCATCCACTTGATGATGCTTTGTGATGTCTACGCACTTCTATTCTTGTAGACAGTTGTTGGGCCTCCAAGTACAGAGGTTTGTAGAAAAGCAGCAAGTTTTCCCTTAAGTGGATCACCCAAGGTTTATCGAACTCAGGGAGGAAGTGATCAAAGGTATTCCCTCTCAAGCAACCCTGCAATCAAGATACAAGAAGTCTCTTGTGTCCCCAACACACCCAATATACTTGTCAGGTGTATAGGTGCACTAGTTCGGCGAAGAGATAGTGAAATACAAGTGGTATAGATAATAATAAGTGGTAACAGTGCCAGAAAATAGCTTGCTGGCATGTGGTTGACGTGGGAAAAGACCAAAGGCAAACTGAAATAAAGATAGAAGCAAGCAAACATGTAAAAGATCTAGTTGCAAATGGTGTTTCAATGCTTAGAAACAAGGCCTAGGGATCATACTTTCGCTAGTGAACACTCTCATATAAATATATTATCTTCATGATACTACTCTGAACTACTCTTCGGTTGGACACTCTAATCCATGGTAGGGTTATAATAGCACACCTTAAAGTTCATCTTTCCCATCTAGAAAACTCCACACTGTCACCTTGAGTACTAGATGAGTCCAACAAACACCACAATTTCATAAAGACATCCAACTCCAAATATAACTCATAACAAGTATTTGTAATCTCTAGCCTAAGTGCCACCATGGTGTGCACGCTGTCACTTTCACACACATGGGGAGAGCAGAGATCTATTAAAGCACTTGAGTAGCAAGGTAGATCTATAGATTACAAGCTCATGATCACAATATGATCATGCATAGAGAGAGAGAGATGAACACATAGCTACCGGTAGAACCCTTAGCCTCGAGAGAGAACTACTCCCTCCTCATCATGGGAATCAACAACAACGATGGAGATGGTGGTGGGGATCGATGGAGATGGCTCTGGGGGCACTTCCCCGTCCTGGCAGGGTACCAGAACAGAGACTTTCTATCTCCCGAATCTCCCCTTTGGTGGCGGCTACACTGTGGAACTTTTCGTGGATTTCTGATTGACGATCTAGGGTTTTCGCATCGGGAGGAATATATAGGCGAAGGAGGCAAGGTCGATGGTCGGCCAGGGGGCCTACACCACGCCCTGGCGTGGCCAAGGGGAACCCGCGCCTAGGGGTGGTGTGGCCACCCTGTGGCCCTTCTCTGGCTCTCCTTCTGGCTCCGTGAGTCTTCCGGGAAAATAACAACTTTGGCTTTTGTCCGGTCCAATTCCGAGAATATTCATTTTCTGACTTTCTAGAACCAAAAACAGCAGAAAACAGGCAACTGGCACTGTGGCTCTTGTTAATAGGTTAGTCCAAGAAATCATATGAAAAGTACTCTAAAGTGTGGACAAAACATAAGAAAGTAGATAAAACCAAGCATGGAACATCAAAAATTATAGATACATTTGCAATGTATCACTTTGGTATCTTGCAAACCCTCAAAAAACATCCCCTCTCATACTCTAGTCAAAATCCTCAAAACTGCCAAATTTGACTAAGTCTGGAAATTGTTTCAACACCACCTTTTTGAATGCATCCCTTTCTCAAACCCTGTGCATTTTTGGAAATGCACCTGAACCATCTTGTTAACCATCCTAAGGACTACCAAGGCTCACTCTTGACCTTGGTTAGATCATCCTCCAACCCACTTGTTCTTGATGGTTTTGCAGGTAAGAAGATAACTTTTCCTGCAAATCTAGTCATCATGCCTACTTAGACAGAAGCTCACACCATCATCCAATCTCCTATGGACCAACTCTTTGCATGGTTGTTCTCTACTCATATAGGTCTATCAGCATCTACTTCACTTGCTCCAAGTGGATCTTTGTGCTTCTTAAACCCACATGGTTTTTAAGGCATCATGACTCATCTGGTATGGCAGCCTTATTTTCAATAAAGTTTGCCATCACTTCCAGACCACCTCAAATGTAACCAATCCAAAATTCTTCTACCATGATCATATATATGACTTTCTCTAACTATCTATCTATCCCTTGCATCAAGGAGAGCTCTGAGCTCTAATATCTAACAAGCTTTTGGTGGTATAAAAATAACATCACCCTAGATCCACCACTCCTGGTTTTCCATCTAATTTAACTTGGATTCTCCACCCCCAAGGTTGCAAATGATTGCTAAACCTTGTCTACATCATCTACCTTGATCACCAAGATTTATCAAGTATTATCCATAATTATTATGGCTCCAAATCTATTTAACTCCTTTAATAGACAAAATCTCAAAACTCCCTCTACAAAGGAGAGTTTGGTTTTTGCCAAAACACTTCTCCAACCTTTTGCTCGGTTAAGTTCCATATATCATACCCTATCATCCCCTCTCAATTTTTTTTTGAAGAGCTTTAATAATTCTTTTTGCCCTTTTTCCTAAATGGCAGAAACAATAAAATAAATGTTTTAAATACTTTTATGCCCCAATAAATCTTGGGAAAATTCCCCTGGGACCATCTCACATCAAAAACTCCACATGTCCAATTCAAAAATATCAAACGATCTTCTAGAATCTACTTCTGCCCTTTTTGAATAAATGGATTCAAGAGGACTAACACCCCTCATAAAAATCCCAAATAAATCCTAGGAGTGTACCATGACCATATCCATCTACCAGTACCCTCTCCCCCACTTTCTCCAATATAAATTATAGAACTCCTTCACAAGCCATCTTTTGATCAAAATTTGCAAAACCATCTAAACCTAAGCTAAATCATCACCCAAGCTCACCATCACTCCTCGACAACAACATCACTACCTCCTGGTTGTATTCCCCTACAACAACTCCCCTACCCTTGCCTCCTTAGCTCTTGATCAAGTGAGAGAGAGAGATGGCCCACCTTGACAAAATATCTTGCAATTAAGAACTATAGTAGCTACCACCCTCCACTCCACCCAGGGCTCGACCCACAGCCCCACCACTCCCCTCTCCATCGCCCCTGGCAGCCAATGGCATGCCCATGGACATGCCCTTGCCCACCTTGGACATGTTCCACCCTACACCACTCCCCTTCGGTTTATAAGCCATAGACCACCCCAGCCCTCCTCCCCTGGCTCATTTGCTCCCTCCCACTCCCACTCTCCTCCCCCGAGCACCACCTCCTTTCCCCTTGCTCTGTACTGCCCGGGAGAAGAAGAAGGAGAAGCCTCGGCCTCTCTCAAAAACCAAGCAAGGCTCCCTCCTTCTCCTATTTCCCCCTCTGCATGTCACTCTCCCGGCACCTCCTCGCCCTCCTGCATCTAACCCTCCTCTTTTTATCGACATGCAGCAACCCCTGGAGGATCTCCGTGAGCCCTGAGCTCAGATTCGATCACCCACACGCTGGGCCTCCCGAAGCCAAACATCACCGTGCCGCCCATCCCCGAGCTCCCCGCCATCAACCGCGTCACCTTGCCGCCTCCACATCTGCCCCGAGCCCCTAGGTGAGCTCCCCGTCCTGCGCAGCCCTCTATTAGGGTTTGAGCCCTGCCGCAATGTCAAGAGCTGGGAGATGATGCTGCACCGTCGATCTCCCCTCTAATCCAACGGTCGTCATTGCCCGATTCCGCTTAGCCGCCCTCAGACGCTGACCGCCGGGCCCCGCTTGCCAGGTTTAAGCGCGGTCTCCCGCTCATCGCCTCACCGGTTGGGCTAGCCCAGCTCCTCCGTCCTGCCTCTGCATGGCCTAGTACACCCCCAGATCCAGCACAGTTACCATTTGCCCTCTTTCTTTTTCTTTTAAATTCCAGATCCAGAAATGTACCAGTTAAATTAAATCCGTTTGAAAATATAAATAAAATCCAAATGCCAAGATTAAATTTCTGATAGTCCTCAGATGTTTTCTTAAACATGCAGAGATAACACCTGATCAAAAATAATTTCCATTATTTGCTGGGAATTAATCTGCAGCAAGGTGTACTTTACACTAAATAAATTCCTCAGGGAGTTTTACATACCCAATTGGGAAGAATCAATTTCGACTGGAAGGTAATTGCTATACCTGTCATCTAGCATATGTCTTATGCCAAGGTGAGCAGTAGTTTGCCCTTAGCAAAAATAACAAAAACAACCATTATCTGCATTAGGTAATTTCTCTAGGTCAAACCAAATGTGGTATTGACCTGATGCCACCTCCCAGTACATCATAATATCAGCACCTATCAAACCCTACCAGCTCAGATTTTATTGAGCTCTGGCTAAATTATAGTGAATTAAACTGTTATGTGTACCCCCTTTTCACTAGATAAATCCCTCTAGTAGTTCTGGTTATCCAAAATGGATAATTCCAATTTCTACAGAAAGGTATTTCCAGTACCTACCATGTAAATTTGGAATCACACAGAACCTTCTGTAAAAGAAATCTGGTGAAAAGGACAAATACCTTACATAACTGCCTTTTGATGATTTATTAAGGGCATTCTGGTCATTCTTTTGACAAGATTCCACTTCTATGTGGTTCAGTACATAAAACACTATCTAACCACCCAAGGAAATAATTTTGGGGCCTCCAGATAAATTCTGGTGAATTAATTCCTCAAACTAGAGTTTATTCCACTATAAAAAAGCATAACTAAATCTAGGTAAGTGATAATCTAGTGAAACCACTTGTGTTGGGTTTGTTCTGTCAAAACCTATCTGAGGATATCTTTTTTGCACATTGGTATCCTAGAAACCTCAGACCCCACCCCAATTTGTTGGTAAATAGACTTGACAACTATCTTCCAAGGGAAAAACACCTCTATGGCAATCTAGTAATTCCATTACTAGTCCCCAACTCCTCCAAAACCTACCAAATCAAGTGTATGCCTTATGTTTGTTTGCTGTATGGTTTGATGCCTATACTGCCTTGTATTGATTGTGGTATTGTCTGCTTGCATGTATACTCGATGACGGCGATAGTGTGATTGTTTGACGACAAGAAGAAATGGACTTCTTATTATTATTTGTTGGGTATTATTGGTTATCTAAGGAAGTCCAGAGACTTATCGCTGATCACAGGCAAGCCACCATTCCCGAATTCCGATACTTGTCCTACTCTTTTTATTATCTGTTTTGTACCTCCTTGATAAATTGCATTATTTATCTACATGTCTTGTTTTATAAATACTGCGCTAATGACTTGGCTCCTCCAAGTTATGACTTGGTGTCCCTCGTGGCACCCACCCTGATGTAAACCCACCAATTACCCCTTTTGATGGAGGTTATGATGAATAGCATCCTACCTCGTTGGAAACCACGGATTTTTGTTGAATAATTTTTTTTGGGATTTACCCTACTACAAATGTTTTAAAACTGCTTTGTAAAACCCTTGGGAAGAGCCATCATTCCAAGCGGATGTTTTAAATAAAGAAGTGGTGATGATGAGAAATGAGAAAAAGAACAAGAGAAGAGAAGGGATGTTCTACGCCTTTACCGGAACAATTTTTATCCGTGCAACCACATTACCCCAGGTGCTGGGGCTTAGCTCGTAGTTTGTCTTCATTAGCCGAGGCAGCTTGTACAATGCTTATTGGGAGAAATCCCTTGAATTCCGGGCAGGCGCTAATAGTTCTATGGATCTGGAGCCTGTAGCTTGCTTCGGCAAGAGTGAGCATGTCTTGGCAGGAGTGCCGGTGTAACAATTGGGTCTCCCGCGGACGGTATAACTTAGGTGGTATGGAAGGAAGTGGAGTCACCAAGTTAAGGTATACGCCAAGCTGCGGTTTAGGTATACGCGTGTACGGAAGGCAGGACTATGGCTGAGAGCCACATACTCGTTGCCGGGGAGAACAAACCCAAAAGGAAAAGCAACCTTTGCTAGGGTCGACAAGCGAAAGGTTAGGTTTGATTATCCGAACCCCCGTCTACCGTGTGTAGAGGGTCGTGGTTTTATCCCGGCGAATGTATTGATTCTTGTGGGGAAAGTGCGCTAACTCTGCAGAGTATAATCTATTCGAATAGCCGTGTCCACGGTCAAGGACGGTTGGAAAGGTGTTGGCTAGGAGTACCCAAATGGTGGTTGTTTGGAAAAATGGATGAAAATATGGAGGTTCCGAGGGAACCCGAGTTTAAAGTTTTGTTTTGACCAGAGGAGGTCAAAGAGGTTTAAAAAGGGTTTTTACTCCAAGACTGTTTTCAAAAAAAGGTTTTCAACAAGGATATGGGGATATCTTGGTTCATAAAACAGAAGCATGTTTCAAAACTCTTTTTCAACAAAGATATGGAGATGCCATACTACAGGAGATAGTATAGGCTTTTCCAAAAACAACCCTAGATAGAGCTATCTCGCCACAGCCAGAATTGCATTTCCTTATTTTCACTTATCTTGGTGGTTTGCGAGTACATTCAAAAGTACTCATGGCATTGTCCCTGGCTATTTACTTGGCCAGGCTTTTAGATGTTCGAACATCGTAAGATTAGGTGACGTCCAGCGAGCTAGGCCGTCTTCCCAGTCAGTCGCTTGTAGGTTGAGGCATGATTGAGCCCTGCGAGTGATGAAGCTCCGCTACTGAAAGTTGCATAGCCCTAATGGCAACTATGTAAGTCTTGTATTCATTATGTTTCAGATGTTGTAATGATACTTGTCGGTTATATTCCACGGCTCACTGATGATGGGAACATGAATATTTACATAACAGGGATTTCTTGGATGATTAAATCTGGGGGAGCCCACAGACTTGGTATCAGAGCCATCCTGACTATAGGAGACCTTAGTTAGCGTGGACGTTAGGCAGGAAACGACAAACCTATTTTCTAAAAAGACAAGGGAGAAGATATGACTATTTGAAAAAGTGCTTATGTCTTTTCCCCTCCATTTTGAAAACTACTTGCATTAATATGATCTTTCAAGCTTAAAATCTTGCACACTTGTCACTAACCCAACCCCATCTCAAAAATTGTTGTAGATGGCCTCTTTCCGCTCGGAGCGCATCATCATTGGAGACAATTTCTGGCCTTTTGGAGAGCAGCTTCATGACCTGTTGAAGAGAGTCAATAGGCCCTCTCCGACGATTGAAGGAACCAAACTTCCTCGCAGTAACACCAATGTGATGCAATGGGTCATCAAGGCTGTGATAGCCTCCCCTGATGAGGACACCGCGCCCACAATCTTCACCTTCCTCGACAACAAGTGGGTAGATGGCATGGTACGAGCCATACAGGAGATCATGGCGCGCCTTTGCAAGATCCATGAAGATGAGTTGAAGGATACCCCTACCACCTATTTGGAAAGCGCGACCAAGATGGACTTCCTACCAAGTCCTTCCTGACCTGCTGCATTGGGAATCAGTTAGAGAACATGGAATTCCTACTACAATGTTCCCACGAAGATCTTGACAAGGCCAGGTGAGAGAATCTGCTTCTAAATATGGATATCAACGTACTCCGTAAGCGCAAAAGAAGTCTTAAAGCCACCATTGCCCGCTTGGAGAAGAAGCTGACAATTGAAGTACCCCCAACCCCTGAAGACGAAAATCCTGGGACTGACGATGAACTCCCCTTCCTCAATGAGTACCACCCTATCGTACAGTCACCCGCGCCGGCCGAGCCAACATCCAACCCTGCACCTTGGGAAGGCACCACTCTCACCTTCACTGAAGCCGAGCTGAATATCCCACATACCCTAGAGGATATGCAGTAGCTGGAACCCCCTCACCCCCTGGAGTCAGCAACGAACCACAAATGCACCCTCCAAGTAATCACCCGCCCTGTTGTACTCGCCCATCTAGCAATAGGGTAGAGTCATGTATTGTCCCTGAACGCGTTTTGTAATGTTTAAGTACTATTAGCACCTTCGGGTGCAGATTGGTTGGTTATGTAATAACTTCCTTTGATTGCTATGCGTGCTTTGATGTTTTCCCTCTTGCATGTTTTACCCAAGACGTTGCATCAGACCCAACCCGGAACGCTTACCACCAACGGGAAGTTCCTCACTAGAAGTCCCGAATACTTCAGTTCCCCGAAGACGAGGATGCATGAAGACAACGAGTCCACTCTGCCCTCAAGTAGAAGCAATGAAAGAGATTCAAGTGAGGACCTCTTCACCGATGCTGACTGCATCAACCCTGACTAAACACTAGCCAGGAGAGTCATAAGCCGCTAGCTTGCCCTGAGCTCACTACATAAGGCTTCATTAGGAAACCCCCTCCCCCTCGCCAAGGTGTATAGAATAGGGCGTCACTTGACGACCTTAGCTCAAGACTCCAGGAAGATGTAGCCTTCCGCAAACCTCAGGTCAGCACTCCTAGACAGAATATCTGCACCACTCCTAAAGTGCCTTAATGAAGCTATAGGTGGAAAGACGGCGTCTTTCCTCTCAATCCTCAGAAGACAATCTACCCGAGGATACTTCAGAATACCTCCAGAATGGGACGCCTTCTGACGATCTCGACTCCAGGAGAAATATGGACGTCCGACTTCCAAACATTCATCTATGACTCCAAGAAGGAAGGACTATGTCAACTCTCCGATCTACCCCAGTCTAATCCTAAGGGGGAAAGACTGCGTCTTTCCCGCAAAATAGAATAACCCTCTGCCAAAAGCAATCCAACATTTGGACCCAAAGACGCAACTAATATACGATAATCCCTTAGGAGAGACGCCGTAAACCCTTACAGCAGGAAGATCACCCCTCGTAATCCTGGTTGAAGCCTGCTCCCCACTCGTGCTTTCAAGGCGATTGAAGTTCAACCTCACTGTCGAAGTGACCCTGTTCAAAGACAAAGCCGACAAGTTAGTACGCGGGAAACATATAGCACTAACTCTAACACAAATATCCTAACCTTACTCTCCCGAATCTCAGGACGATATTCTTTTAAGGGGGAAAGGTCTGTAACATCCCAATTTCAGCAACCCTGACTAGTTGTCCAGAATGCAAAAATCAGGGGGAACAAAAACTTTTTCTTGTTCATTGATGCAGTGTTTGCTTGTTGTTTGTTTATACTTGTGCATGTGAGTGTATACCATATGATACTCCTTACCTCACCCTCAGTTGAGAAAAGCTATTTAACAAAACTATCCTGGCTCATTTTGCATATTCTCAAATGTTCTGGCATTTCAAAACCTGAGCCAAGATGCTTGTATAACCAAAACTGATTTAGTAGCTTCCCTTAACAAAATTATGGAGAGCTACAACCTCCTTATGTTTTCAAGACAGAACCTTCAACTATCCCCACCTCTAGGATCTCCAAAACCTTTTATTAAGCCTTTGAATCCTACTCTTGGTAGAGGTACCAATGACTCTCATCTTATTCAAAATCCAACCTCTTCAAAATGCCCCAACCTTACCTCAAGCTAGGCTTGATGGTAACCCCCAGTAGTGGATTTGCTTAGTTTATAAGATGAGTTGCCTTGATCTGCTGTTTGATGAGTTGCCTTGATCTGCTGTTTGACTTGTTTGCTTAGAAGTAGTATGAGCTACCCTAGGAGCTCATCCTCTAGGATCAATAAACCTTAAAATCCCCAAACCCTAAGCATGAGTACAAGGTGGATCTGATCTCTAGTTACTAGGGGATCATCTAAAACCCTTAATCAGATCAATTCTGCAGTGATCCATTCCAGAAGCTTCCAAGTCAATGGAGACCAATATCAAGCATGGATCCCTTCTACTCCCTCTTCACCTCAATATCATCCACTTGATGATGCTTTGGTATCTTGCAAAACCTCCAAAACATCCCCCTTCATACTCTAGTCAAAATCCTCAAAACTGCCAAATTTGACAAAGTCTGGAAATTGTTTCAACACCACCTTTTTGAATGCCTTCCTTTCTCAAACCCTGTGCATTTTTGGAAATGCACCTGAACCATATTGTTAACCATCCTAAGGACTACCAGAGCCCACTCTTGCCCTTGGTTAGATCATCCTCCAACCCACTTGTTCTTGATGGTTTTGCAGGCAAGAAGATAACTTTTCCTGCAAATCTAGTCATCATGCCTACTTAGACAGAAGCTCACACCATCATCCAATCTCCTATGGACCAACTATTTGCATGGTTGTGCTCTACTCATATAGGTTTATCAGCATATACTTCACTTGCTCCAAGTGGATCTTTGTTCTTCTTAAACCCACATGGTTTTTAAGGCATCATGACTCATCTGGTATGGCAGCCTTATTTTCAACAAAGTTTGCCATCACTTCCAGACCACCTCAAACGTAACCAATCCAAACTTCTTCTGCCATGATCATATATATGACTTGCTCTAACTATCTATCTATCCCTTGCATCAAGGAGAGCTCTGAGCTCCAAGATCTAACAAGCTTTTGGTGGTATAAAAATAACATCACCGTAGATCCACCACTCCTGGTTTTCCATCTAATTTAACTTGGATTCTCCATCCCCAAGGTTGCAAATGCTTGCTAAACCTTGTCTACATCATCTAACTTGATCACCAAGATTTATCACGTATTATCCATAATTATTTTTGCTCCAAATCTATTTAATTCATTTAATAGACAAAATCTCAAAACTCCCTCTACAAAGGAGAGTTTGGTTTTTGCCAAAACAGTTGTCCAACCTTTTGCTCGGTTAAGTTCCATATATCATACCCTATCAGCCCCTCTCAATAATAATTTTTTTTGAAGAGCTTTAATAATCCTTTTTGCCCTTTTTCCTAAATGGCAGAAACAACAAAATAAATGTTTTAAATACTTTTATGCCCCAATAAATCTTTGGAAAATTCCCCTAAGTGTGCATTCACATTTGGGACCATCTCACATCAAAAACTCCACATGTACAATTCGAAAATATCAAATGATCTTCTAGAATCTACTTCTGCCCTTTTTGAATAAATGGATTCAAGAGGACTAACACCCCTCATAAAAATCCCAAATAAATCCTAGGAGTGTACCATGACCATATCCATCTACTAGTACCCTCTCCCCCACTTTCTCCAATATAAATTAGAGAACCCCTTCACAAGTCATTTGTTGATCAAAATTTGCAAAACCATCTAAACCTAAGCTAAATCATCACCCAAGCTCACCATCACTCCTCCACAGCAACATCACTACCTCCTGGTTGTATTCCCCTACAAAAACTCCCCTACCCTTGCCTCCTTAGCTCTTGATCAAGTGAGAGATAGATAGATGGCCCACCTTGACAAAATATCTTGCAATTAAGAACTGCAGCAACTACCACCCTCCTCTCCACCCAGAGCTCGACCCACAACCCCACCACTCCCCTCTCCACCGCCCCTGGCAGCCAATGGCATGCCCATGGACTTGCCCTTGCCCACCTTGGACATGGTCCACCCTACACCAGAGCAAAAGACCCTCTGGTAGAGGAGGTGATCACCGAGGAATACGAGGAGGACTCGGATGGAGCACTTATCCCAGACGAGCCCAAAAAATAAGAACCGGTGGAAGGACACGTGATCACTGAAGGTGCGCGTAAATTCATCGATGCTGCATTAACCACACCTATTCCTATAGCTGGACGAGAGGGCACATGCCCTAGAAGCGTGTCGTCAAGTACTCCTCGATGAAGCCAAAAACATTGAGGAGGAAAAGAAACGCATAGCATCTGTGGGGAAGTACAACTCCATGCAATACCAGAAGACCAGGAAGCGTCATACTAATGACAACCAATTCCCGCAGATTCACGCCGTCCTTTTCGGAGAAGAGATGGGGAAGCATCGGAAAGATAGCAAAGGGGATTGGGTGTATCCAACCCCAATACAGAATACCGCGGCCCGAGAGATTCTATCGGCTAATCTAGGCCCGGAGGAGATCCGGTTGGGAATCAAACTACTCAACAAGGGACTGGAGCAGCAAAAGGTTGCCATGTCCGGAAGTCAAAAGCTGGTCTCTGATTCCGACCAGTGTCGCACAGACTCGGCATGGGCTGACGTAATACCCCAGCGTGTTCTGGAGCAGCATCACCGTTCCGAGCGCAGGGAGGATAATTACTCAAGAACCGGATCTTCAGGACAGCACCACAAAGCTGCATGTGACTGGCGTAAAGTCAACCCAGTTGCGGAGCAAGAGGCAATTGCTGCACTGAATCCGAGGAACCTGCCCCGGCGAGAGTCAAAAGACCACAGGGACGATGATAAGGAGAAACATCGGGAGGAGGACCGACAAAGAATGCCACCTCCTAGACATGCAAGCCGTCCAGATGACAGACGAAGAAATGACGGATACCGTGTCGAGATAAGCCGGCAGGGGGCTCGTCACAATGAAGACCCTCCCTGGAACCGGAATAATGACCCTCCCCAGAGGAATAATGACGTTCCGGAAGGAGGTCGGCGATCAGCCGGAAATAACCCAGCTGCTCCACCCTCTCCGCCAAGTAGCCATCACAACGGCCCCTAGGGAGGCAATGGAGGGCGTCGTGGTGGAGGAGGTGGTGGCAGAAGCCGAAGTCCGGCTCCAACGCACCGCAGCCACAGCCGACACTCAGGACGATCTCTATCCCTGAATGACGCAAGGCATAGGATCAACTCCAACATAGAGGCGCGGCGCTACGAAAATGATGATATCTACGTGGGCCCAAAGTGCTTCGGACCACGCATAAGAGCCACAAGATTCCCGGAAGGATTTGCTATCTCAAGATATATCCAAGCCTACGACGACATTGCTTGGCCAGATACCTGGCTACAGGATTTCTTTCAAGCTTGCTGCATTGCCAAAGGTGGAAATAGCCTGGTCGCAATCCGATATCTCCCACTCATGTTGCGGAAGACGGCAAGATCATGGCTCAATGAACTTCCGGAGAAAACCATCCATAATTGGTATGACATGCAAAGTGCATTCTTTCGGAATTTCGAAGGCACATACGGGAGGCCCTGTACAGTCGGAGACCTATAGTGTTGCATCCAGAAAGCCGAAGAAACTTGCCGGGATTACCTCAGACGATGGATCGACACAAAGAACTCCTGTGAGGGAGTAAATGATCAAACTGCGATTGAAGCTTTTATTGTAGGTCTCTGATGCGCTCGACTTTCGACGTAGAGCTCGTTGGGAACCCCAAGAGGAAGGTATGATGAGCACAGCAGTAAGTTTTCCCTTAGTTATGAAACCAAGGTTTAATCGAACCAGTAGGAGCAAGGAAACACCCCAAAGGTGTTACTAGCTGAGCTTTGGCAGGGCGCACTACCGGTGCTAGTAGCAACGTGGAGACCTGCACAACACAACCACAGAGCTTTGTCCCCAACTTGCGATGAGGTTGTCAATCTCACCGTGTTTTGCAGAAAACAAAGGATTAAACGTATCGAATGGAAAGAAGTAAAAGTTTGCAGAAAGTAAACACAAAGCAGTAAAAGATTGTAGATTGAATATAAAAGACAAGGACCAGGATCCATAGTTCACTAGAGGTGGCTCTCCTTAAGATAGATCATGCTGGGTGAACAAATTATAGCGGGACAATTGACAAACACCGAGAAAGCAATACATGCATATACTAATCATCTTGACTCCTTTGAGACTTGATTGGGCATTACAACATAATACATAGACCGCCATCCAACTGCATCTATGACTAATAATCCACCTTCAGGTTATCATCTGAACCCCCTCCAGTATTAAGTTGCAAGGAACATATTATTGCTATACGAACTACGTGTAAAGTAAACAATACAATTGTTCTATGAACAAAGGATCGTTGTTTTCTCCCTAGTAGCAACAACACATCTAGTACCTTAGAGATTTCTGTCACTTCCCCAGATTACCAGAGGCATGAACCCACTATCGAGCAGAAATACTAACTCTTGGAGTTGCTAGCATCTACTTGGCCAAGATAGCTACTAACAACGAAAAGCATGCAAGATCTCAAATAACAAAGACATGATAGAATCAATAATCAATCTGAAATAGCATCTCAATATCCATCGGATCCCCGCAAACACAACATGTATGGATTACAAATAGATGATCTTGATCATGAACGGAGCTCACAAGATCTAAACATGAAAGCACAAAGGAGGAGAAACCATCCATCTAGCTACTACATGGATCCGTAGTCCAAGGATGAACTACTCACGCATCACACCGGAGGCTTGCATGGTGATGAAGAAGGCCTCCAGGGTGAATTCCCCTCTCTGGCAGGGTGCCGGGAAGAGCTTCAGATCCCTCCCGATCTAGGGATGGAGATGATGGCGGCTACAGACTCATTCGTGGATTTTTGATCAGGTACTTAGGGTTTTCGTCCCGAGGGCAACTTATAGGCGGAAGGAGAGGCCGAGGGGGTGCTGGGTTGGCCAGACCACCCCCTGGCGCGGGCCAAGCCTGGCCGCGCGGCCAGGTGGTGTGGTCGGCCCCTGGCCCCTCTCCGTCTCATATTCTGGCACTTGATCCTGTCCGGAAAAATAGGCACTTTGGCTTTTGTCCCGTCCAATTCCGAGAATATTCATTTTCTGACTTTCCTGGAACCAAAAACAGCAGAAAACAGGTAGCTGGCACTGTGGCTCTTGTTAATAGTTTAGTCCAAGAAATCATATGAAAAGTACTCCAAAGTTGGAACAAAACACAAGAAAGTGGATAAAACTAAGCATGGAACATCAAAATTATATATACATTTGCAATGTATCAACATCCCCAAGCTTAACTCCTGCTCGTCCTCGAGTAGGTAAGTGATAAAAAGAAATAATTTTTGAGGTGACATGCACCATCAAAGACTTGATAAAAGTATTTGCAAAACATTCGAAGCTGGGATCATAGTACTTCAATCAAAACATGAAAGACAAAGTTCTAGCAATAAGCAAAGAAACTATGATGCAACATGAAAAGGCATAAACAAAAGATTCATGAATAACAATGCTTTGCAAGACGTTTGTTTGTTTCACATAAAGAAAACATAGCATAAAAGTATTCAGCTTGTCCCTCAATAGAGTAGCAAATATAAATGCATAGGACACCTTCAAAGTTCATAAGAGTGACTAGATACAATCGTTTAAAACTAGCAATAACAAGTTATGCATCAATCAACTAGTCTTGGGACAATGCACATAGAACTAAGAATGGCCACTATGCTCTCAAAGTAGGTGCATATGGTTATAAGGTGGAGACTCAATATAGTGGTGGAAGAAAAGCCTTTTGTAAAAGGAAGTAGGGATTCAAGTCTCATAAAGAGCTTCCAAGAATTATGATACTTAAAGCTTTCAGCTCTCATTGCCCCTATCATAAGCATCTTGAAGTGATTAAGGTTAAAGTGAACAAACTATGGTGTGCATGCTTGACGAAGTATAAGTTAGAAATCTCATGTCCCTTGTATACGAGGGCCGCTCCTCATGCTACTCAAGTTTAGTCACCGGTAAGTTCTTGTCATCGTAAGTACATGTGTATCATTGAGAACTGCCAACGGGGTACCCCTTGCCCGATGATACGAAAGAATCCCCATATCAAAATGACAAGGCAAGCAGACAACGAGCATCTCAACATTCTTCTTATTTACCATGGGAATATGGTGCTTTTTTCTCTCTTTCCTCTTTTCATAGTATCTTTTTTTCTTTTCTCTTTTTTTCTCAATAGGACTCTTTTTTTATAAGAAGAATGCTTCATAGATAGCTCATTATGGTTACGCTGTAGGTTTCCACCATGTCAGCATGGATTAGACCAGCGGCCCAGGCGTTTCTCTAACACATATACATAACTCCATGGACTTACAAGCTTCCCTTTCATTTCACACCGACGACATCCATATACAAAAGAGCATGATATCAACTAGGTACAAGTACCAAGTGCAATGTTGAAAGCGTTCCCCATGAAAGCATGGTTCTGCTAATTCCTAGAAAATAAGTGCAAGCATATACAACATAGAAGACACAATGGTTCAAGTTTATTAAGGGCAAATAAAGTAAAGTGTGCCATCAAGTTCGTGAGAGCTTTAATCACTAGTTTTCTCATAACAAGTGGAAGATAAACAAAAGCATGAATATACTTGGAATAGCATAAGCTAGTAGGTAGGTATGGTGGACTCTTTGGAATAACTTGGTTTAGGGAGTTGGATGCATGAGTGGAACTCATACTTGGTTGTGTAGGCTAGCAAAAGACTGGGAGCGACAAACTAAGAGAGCAATAATGGCCATAATCATGCAGAGCGACAAAACATCATTGATCAAAGCATAAGGTGATACTACAAGTTGAAAACTAAAGGATCATAAAGGCTATGGTGACTTTGGATAGTCATATCATGGTGTAAGCATGCCCCAAGTCAACCCAAATAAAGCATCAAAGGAGAATACCACTATATTATGCTTTAATATGCTAAAACAACGCATGATTCATCCAAGGCACATTAAGCAATCTCAATTGTTTATAACAAGTCATGCTACAGCAAAGAATACTAATCATAAAGCCAAAAAAATATCAAGCATGGCATGACAAAGCATAGCCACAGTCAAAAACGAGCTCTTTTTACCACATAAGTATGAACTTTCCTACTCTTTTCCAAACCAAACCAAACTATTCGCAAACCAAAGCGTGAAAGGGGGGGTCCAACCAATTTATTCAGAAAACTAAGCAAGTCAAGCAAACTAAAAACCAAAACGAAAACAAAAAAGAAGACGCTCCAAGAAAAACACAACTGTGCATGAAACAATAAAAATGAAGCGTTTGGAAGAAACCTGGGATTTTTATTGATGAAGAAGGGGATGCCTTGGGCATCCCCAAGCTTTGACGCTTGTACTTCTTGGATATTTCTTGGGGTGACACGCGTGGCATCCCCAAGCTTGAGATTTAGTCCATCCTTCATCTCATTACTCATTCCTTCCATACACCTGAAATTTTTCCTTCATACAAAACTTCACACAATCTCATTAGCAACATTAGTGCACTTAAGATAAATAAGTCTCAACGTTCAGTTCTAACACCAAATAAACTTCCATTAGAACAATAGCTACTGTAGCACTTCCCTCAAAAAGCTCAATTTCCCAAAGGAACTCAAGAAGGAACTAACCAGAAGCAAATGCAGAAAATGGCAGAAATCTGTCAAAACAGACCAGCAGGTAAAGACGAATTTTTTCGAATACCTTATGTTGCTCAAATCAAAAAGTGTTGAACTAAGGAAAGTTAGATAAAAACCTGAGGCAGAAGTACAAAAAATTACAGCTCAATCCGACGTACATAGCTCTCTCAGGAATTTTTACGGTAAAGCACAGAAATCTGTTTTGGCACAACAACTTTCCCAATCATTACTTCACTCTCATTAGAGGTTACTCTTGGCACAAAAAGCAAATAAAAAGGATAAGGATAGGTTAATACAGAGGTAATAACTTCCAAGACTCATCTAAAACTCTTGGGTTATCTCCCAACATGTACTTTTCTTTAACGCCTTTAAGTTAGGCATAAGAAGCAAAGAAAGAATCAAGTGTTCTCAAATGAAGAAGCATTAAGACCAAATTTTGTTTTCATAGGAGAAGCGAAAGAAATCTTTTCTCTCTTTTAGGGAAGTGTTCTATACCTTTATTGAGTGGGAGTTGATATTTAATGGTGCCTTCTTTCATATCAATGATGGCACCAACAGTTCTAAGAAAAGGTCTTCCCAAAGTAATAGGACAAGAAGCATTGTATTCAACATCCAAAACATAGAAATCAACGGGGACATAGGAATCATTAACCATAATAATAACATCATTAAGACTCCCCATGAGTTTATTTTTAGCATTAGCATCAAGGGGGACATTCAAATAACAATCTTCAAGAGGAGGCAAATCAAGCATATCATAAATCCTTCTAGGCATAATGGAAACACTACTATCAAGATCACACAAAGCTTTGAAATCAAAGTCATTCACCTTCATATTAATGATGGGTTCCCAACCATCTTCTTGTTTTATAGGAATAGAAGCTTTATGTTTCATCTTTTCTTCTTTAATCTTTATGAGAGCATCAGTAAAGTGTTTTGTAAAAGCCATGTTCATAGCACTAGCATTAGGAATTTTAGCAAGCTTTTGTAGGAACTTAATAACTTCCGAGATGTTGCAACCATCAAGATCAAAATCAACTTTATCATCTAAAGTAGTAGGACTATTACTAGCCTCAACACTAGTGGTAGTGATAGTAGAAACACTAATGTTTCTAGCAATTTCATCTTCTCTTTCCCACTTAGCATGTAATTTAGCTAATAGTCTAACATTTTCATCAATTCTTACTTGTATGGCATTAGTAGCTGCAAAGGATTGTCATTAGTTTCAGGTTTAGCAGCCATTTTATTAATCAATGAAGATTGAGCTTCAAACAAAGATGATATAATTCTTTCAGCATTAGAGAGTTTCAATTGTAAACTAGGAATTTCCCTATTTAGGCTCTCAAGTTGATGGCTAATGTTCTTCAAAATGATAGATTGTTCCTTCAAAGTTTTAGTAAATAGTTTATTTTGCTCATATTGCATTTGCATGAAGTTTTTAGTGGCTCTTTCAACTTCTAAAATTCTTCCTTCACTAGGTAATTCAGGTTTACCATTATAGCCATAAGTATTACTAGGAGGGTAGGGCCTATAATTGTTGTTACCAAAATTGTTCCTATAAGCATTATTACCATAAGCATTGTTGCCAAAATTATTATTTCTTATGAAGTTCACATCAACTTGCTCTTCTTGAGCAACCAAAGAGGCTAAAGGAACAATATTTGGATCAATATGGGCTTTCCCATTAACAAGCATAGACATAATAATATCAATCTTATCACTCAAGGAGGAGGTTTCTTCAACAGAATTTACCTTCTTACCTTGTGGAGCTCTCTCAGTATGCCATTCAGAATAATTAACCATCATATTATCCAATAGTTTTGTTGCAGCACCCAAAGTGATGGTCATAAAGGTACCTCCAGCAGCTGAATCCAATAGGTTCCTTGAAGAATAGTTCAATCCTGCATAAAAAGTTTGGATGATCATCCAAGCAGTCAGTCCATGAGTGGGACAATTCTTAACCAAAGATTTCATTCTTTCCCAAGCTTGAGCAACATGCTCACTATCAAGTTGTTTAAACTTCATTATTTCACTTCTCATGGATATAATCTTAGCAGGAGGATAGTATTTTCCAATAAAAGCATATTTGCACTTAGTCCAAGAATCAATACTATTCCTAGTTAAGGAATTCAACCATTCTTTAGCTTTTCCTCTCAAAGAGAAAGGAAACAATTTCAGTTTAATAATATCACCATCTATATCCCTATGCTTTTGCATCTCACAAAGTTCAAAAAAGTTATTTAGATGGGAAGCAGCATCTTCATTACCAATACCAGAAAATTGCTCTCTCATAACAAGATTGAGTAAAGCAGGTTTTATCTCAAAGAAAGTATTTTCAGCCACAGGTGGAGCAATAGGTGTGCTCAAAAAATCATTGTTGTTGGTGCTAGTGAAGTCACACAACTTAGTGTTTTCAAGAGTAGTCATTTTTTTGGGTTTTCAAATAAGAAAGCAAACAAGTAAAACTAATTTTTTTGTGTTTTTTCTAAGAACAAAACAAGCAAACAAAGCAAAAAGAAACTAAGAAAAACAAAAACAACAAAGTAAAGAGATTGGTTATGAGGGACTCCCCTTGTGAAGATGTCCTTGACTCCCGGCGCCTTGAAAAAAGATCTTGATGCGCTCGACTTTCGACGTAGAGCTCCTTGGGAACCCCAAGAGGAAGGTATGATGAGCACAGCAGTAAGTTTTCCCTCAGTTATGAAACCAAGGTTTAATCGAACCAGTAGGAGCAAGGAAACACCCCAAAGGTGTTACTAGCTAAGCTTTGGCAGGGCGCACTACCAGTGCTAGTAGCAACGTGGAGACTTGCACAACACAACCACAGAACTTTGTCCCCAACTTGCGATGAGGTTGTCAATCTCACCGTGTTTTGCAGAAAACAAAGGATTAAACGTATCGAATGGAAAGAAGTAAAAGTTTGCAGAAAGTAAACACAAAGCAGTAAAAGATTGTAGATTGAATATAAAAGACAAGGACCGGGATCCATAGTTCACTAGAGGTGGCTCTCCTTAAGATAGATAACATGCTGGGTGAACAAATTACAGCGGGGCAATTGATAAACACCAAGAAAGCAATACATGGATATACTAATCATCTTGACTCCTTTGAGACTTGATTGGGCATTACAACATAATACATAGACCGCCATCCAACTGCATCTATGACTAATAATCCACCTTCAGGTTATCATCCGAACCCCCTCCAGTATTAAGTTGCAAGGAACAGATTATTGCTTTACGAACTACGTGTAAAGTAAACAATACAATTGTTCTATGAACAAAGGATTGTTGTTTTCTCCCTAGTAGCAACAGCACATCTAGTACCTTAGAGATTTCTCACTTCCCAGTTACGGAGGCATGAACCCACTATCGAGCATAAATACTAACTCTTGGAGTTGCTAGCATCTACTTGGCCAAGATAGCTACTAACAAGGATTCCTTGATCCTTTCTTGGTTTTCAAGCAAACTCCAAGAAATCTTCTAGAACCTTCCGGAACATTCCGAAACCTTCTAGAATCCCCATACAAATACTCCGGAACATTTCCTAACTTATAAAATGATCCCCAATATATGAATCTTATTCCCTGGACAATTTCGGATCTCCTCGTGATGTCCCAGATCCAATCCGAGACTCCGAACAACATTCGGTCTCCAACGCACATTCCATATCTACTTAAAACAACTTCAAACCTTAAGTGTGTCACCCTACGGTTCGTGAACATGTAGACATGATGGAGACACGTCTCCGATCAATAACCATTACCGGGATCTGGAGATCCATAACAGCTCCCACATACTCAACGATGACTTTGTGATCGATAGAACCATTTAACATACGAAACCAATTCCCTTTGTCACGTGATACTCTACTTATCCGAGGTTTGATCGTCGGTATCTCCATACCTAGTTCTACCTCACATCGATAAGTACTCTTTACTGCTCCATGATATGTCATCCCTTGTGACCTAGTCACATGCTTGCAAGCTAACTAGATGACATTCCACCGAGAGGGCCCAGAGCATATCTATCCGTCATATGGATGGACAAATCCCAATCTTGGTCCATGCGCTTCAACACATACTTTCAGAATACCCAATGTCACCTTTATAACCACCCGATTCTGAGCGCTTTGATGTTATCAAAGTACCCATCCGGTGATGGTGATTAACATAACCTCATGGTCGAAGGATTAGGTTACTATGCATTTGAAAAGCTTGTAGCAAAACGAACTTAATGACTTGATCTTATGCTATTCTTACTATGGGTGTGTGTCCATCACATCATTCTCCTAATGATATGATCTTATTATTAACGACATCCAATGTCCATGATCAGGAAACCATGATCATCCATTAATCAACAAGCTAGTTTAACAAGAGTCTTACTAGGGACTCTTTTATGTTTACAAAACACACAAGTATTAATGTTTCCGGTTAATACAATTATAGCATGGGATGTAAACATTTATCATAAACTTAAAGATATAATAATAACCACTTTATTATTGCCTCTTGGGCATATCTCCAACAGTCTCCCACTTGCACTAGAGTCAATAATCTAGTTAAAAATTTGTGCATTCAACACCTATGGCTTTCTGGTGTTGTATAGACACTATTGCTAGTGGTAAACATAATCTTTGGATCTAACACTTCCAGGTCCGTGTGTATTTGCATTTCCTTGCGTCTCTACGCATTACTCATTCTCCAATGAGATGGCATTGTATAAATTTGGTCCTTCGGTGAGACCTTTAGTTCCTTGGGATTAAATCATGTTGATACAATTGTCATACAATGTATCTTCATAGTATTATCCCGCTATGAACCACACCTAGTTTGATAACAAACTACTTGACGCAAATGCCCTCATTTGCTGCTACAATAGCCGTCATATACTTAGCCTTTTGTTGTAGTATCTGTCAAAATGTTTTAACTTTGGTACTCAACCAAATCCGTTATGGAACTTCCTTTCCATTACATTATGCCACCCATAGTTTAAATTGAGATAAACTTAATTTGTGACAAAACTAGTATCAATGCAACAATTTACACTGAACTATTTGTCACCACTATATAAATAATATATTCTTAGTTCTTCCAAAGATCATAGGAATATCCCTACTATTGTCCAATGATCATCTTATGAGTCATTCTGGTATATGCTCATAATATTTAGAGCATAGGACATATCTGGATGTGTACATCTCAAAGATTGATCAAAATATTCTTGTGATTTCACCAAGTGTCAAAACACTTGAATCTCGTGTCAACATACTTGAATCTTGATTCAGTCCTTTCCGTGCGTCAAGAACCTTTCTTGTTGTTTCCATATTGAACTCATTCAACATCTTATCTATGTACATTTGGCAAAACCATATTAGCGCCTCAATCTATCCATATAGACATTGATGCCTAATTCTTGGGTTATGCCTAAGTCTTTCATCGAAATGAAATTCTTAACCTGTGTCAATAAAAGATACATGATTTCTAATAAACAATATGTCTTTCACATAATGTATTAGAAATATGTCTTAGCGCTCCCACTTAATTTCTTGCAAAATGCAAACATCTTCATCGTCTCTGATGAAATTAAACCTTTTAACGGTTTCATCACGGTGAAGATTCCAACTCCGCAATGCTCACTTCAACCATTGAAGTTTTGCATACTCTTTTAGCATCCTTTGAATTAACAAAACCCTTTGGATCGTGTCATGGACACATCCTAGGTAACCATTCTATTAGAAGAACTTGTTTTGTTTGTTCAACTACCATATACCAAAATATATGTAGTGGTTGCTACATTAATCCGTCCAGACTAAATATCGCTATGAAAGATCAAATCTTATCATAGTCAATTCCTTGAACATTGTCGTAAACTCTTTCCGACATGTCGACTATTTCATAGATGTGAAACATCCATGTCTATTTCTTTATAGATCCATATACGACTGTAAGGTCTTGCACCTCTCCAGAGGGTCTTTCAAATTCAAAGCTTGATTTCTCGTGTATGGAATTATCACGGATTTTATGGCTTCAAGCCACTTAACGAAGTCAGGGCCCATCATTGATTATTTGCATGTAGTCGGTTCATCATTGTCAAACAACAATGATTTAACTCTCAAATCTTGGCATTTGATTACTTACACGACCTACTTGGTTCAATAGGAACTTAGATCCCCGTGACCACATCCTTTGAGGCACATGAGCCATGAGCATTGTTGCTGCCTTCGGGACACTTACCGACGCTGCACAACTCAGCACATATTAGCCAAGGTTCAACAACCTTGTCAAAGTTCTATTGTCCTCCCACTTAACTTTTCACCAAAAATTCCTTCTCAAGAAACTCGACATTCTAAGTGAAAAACACTTTTGTCTTCGGTGTTATGGAGGAATACCCAATGGTTATTCGAAATAACCTACAAAGACATGCTCATCCGACTTTGGTTGTAAACATTTTACTTATGCCTAGCATACCAAAAATTTAAGAAAGGACAGCCTGGGTTTTATCCCAAACCATGACTTATATGGTGTCATTTCAACGGATCACGATGGAGCTCTTTTCGATTAAAGCGGTAGTCACTAAAGCATTAATCTTTAAAATATAATGGCAGTTTTATAAATGACACCTTTGATCTTACCATGTCAAACAAGGTTTCATTACATATCTTGAACACTCCATACTCCTATGGTGTTTTGGGAAATGCAAATCCATGGAACGATTCCTCAAATCTTAGGTGTTTTGCTAAACTTGTAACGCAAACATCTTTATGATCCAATCATAAACCTTTTTATTTTCTTGTTACAATAATTTTCCACTTCATCTTGAAAGTCTTTGAACATTTTCAAATGTTTCATACTTCTTCCATATTGAGTAAGTATATATATATACTCACTCAAATCTTCGGAGAAAGCATATGAAGTTGAAATCCATCGCCCACGACTACACATAATGGACTATATACATCAATATGTACAAATTCCAATCAGTTAGTCGTCCGTTCCTCTTTTGGCCTACGAACGGAGTTTTAATTATCTCTAGGAAAGTATCACAAGCGTCATTTGATCAAAATCAAAAGACTCCAAAAATCCATCAACATGGAGTTTCTTCATGTATCCCTAATATAATTTAAACGGTGATGTCACTTCGCAAGTGATCTTTCAATTATTTGTCTTGCGACATTTTAGCATTAGTTTTATGGTCGTTATTTCTCCAACCAGACTTGTATATCATCCATCTATTATGGAATACGGTAATTATTTGAACAACCTTTTGTCGTCATAATACCTGATCAAAATAACAATTATTGAAACAAATCTTGAAGGTAAACTTTGATGTTAACGAGCAACACAACAACCCTTTGTTTGTTTTCGATGAACATCATCACATATTCTCTTGCTAGTTATTTAGGCCATTGCAGTTCATGAATTGTGTTGTCCTGTACGACACTTCATACCAACCAATTCAGTATCCAATACCGCAGAACCACATTGTTTAACAACCAAGGAATACAGCCATAACATGTATCTCTATATACCTAAGTTGGATATCTCCAATCTTTTCTTTTCTGCCAAATATTTTATAGATTCTCTTTCAACAATTCCTTTTCTTTTAAAAGAATCTATCAACATCAATAGTGGTGTCATTCACATGACACATAGTACAAAGTGTGTATAGTCAAATACTAATACCTTTGGACTTGCACTTTGAAGTGGATCACCTTCATCAAATGTTTGGCATTCTTTCAAAATTCCATTCTTTAGTAATCTTTTAGTGTAGTAAACATTTTACTTACATCTTCTATTCATCCTTATCATGACAATTTTCATGATCAAGCTGCTATAGCTTATAAAGGTGAATTGCGAGTATAATGTTTCTTTTCCAAAACCTTTTGGAGGATTAGGAAGACTAGCGTCTCCAACCTTCACAAATTCTCATCAAATATGAGGACATCTACTCTATCATGTTGTAACCAACATATTGTTTTAGATATCGCAATACCTTTCACATATGATGGTTTCTGAAACATTGCTTTCAGCTCTTAGATAAACTTGATATTAAAAACAATCTTTTGAGTATCAAGAATCATGGAGGCAAACATGATACATTAGATACTAACACTGGAATTGTTACTCTTGATTTAATACTGTTTATTAAACTTCACAGAGTAAACGGAGTTTGCTGAAGGTTTGCAACAGGACTTTTAAACTTTAGATTGACACTCAAAACGATACGATACCAGTTCGTAAAGCAAATATCCAGAATTTCTATTGTTCCACTATCTCAACTATAACTAAGCGTAAGGTGGTGAACGGATGCCAATGACTACAACAAACTATGCAAATTCACTTTGATTGTGTTTATGATAAATTGAGTTTGACTAATCCAAATTACAAATGAACTCCCACTCAAAACAACATCCCTCCAGTTGTTTTAGTGATTACACGAACCAAATCCACTACACCAAGTCCGATCATCATGTGAGATGATGTAGCTTTAAAGGCGAACAATCAACATGTTCATCATATCATCCATATGACTCATGTTTCACCTTTCGGTATTTCGTGTTCCGAGACCATGTCTGTACATGCTAGGCTCGTCAAGGTTAACCTTAGTATCCGCATGTGCAAATCTGGCTTGCACCTGTCGTATGCACACGTAGAATCTATCACACCCGATCATCACGAGATGCTTCGAAACGATGAGTCTTAGCAACGGTGCCTACTAAGGATGAACACTTGATTACTTGATATTTAGTGAGAGGGATCATCTTATAATGCTACCGTCACGATCTAAGCATTACAAGATGCATAAAGGATTAACATCACAGGCAAATCATAATTAGTGTGATATGATATGGCCCTTTCTTCTTATGCCTTTGATCTCCATCTCCAAAGCACGGACATGATCTCCATCATCACCAGCATTAAGGCCAAGGTCAGTGGCGCCGCTTCATGGTTGTCCATCATCACTAGCAACTATTACAACTACTTGGAATAAAGCTATTACAAGATGAATAGACACGCAGGTCTTAACAGAATTAAAGACAACCATTAGGCTCCTGCCGGTTGCCATATTACAACAAGGATCATTGCATACATCAAATATAATCACAATCACATGATGGCCATATCACATCACAAAACCCCTGCAAAAACAAGTTAGACGCCTCTAATTTTCTTTGCATGTTTTACGTGGTTTGGGGCTTTCGAATAAGAACGGATCTTACCTACGAAACTGAACCACAATGTTGATACAAGTGCTATCAAGTGCAAAGTGTAAATTGGATCTATACTATGATGGGAGAGACATACACCCGCAAAGCCACTTGTGCAATACGAGTTGCACGTCAACTGTGGAGCAAGTCTCATGTGCGATGACATGTAAGGTTAGCCCGGGCCGCTTCATCCCACCATACCGCAAGATGCAAAGTACACAAAGCAAAAGACGGCACGAGCACCAACGCCCACAAAACCATTGTGTTCTACTCGTGCAACAGATCTACACATAGACACGGCTCTGATACCACTGATGGGTTTGTAGCATGGAAAACAAAAAAATTCTACCGCAAGAACGAACAAAACCCAGATCTAATCTAGGTAAAAGCCAAGATCTAATCTATTAGACATGTGCAACGAGATAGATTTATACTAACCCTTGTAGACCCAAAAGCGTTACGAGATCGGATCTCGTGGTTGATGTAGTCGATCACTTGCCGATCTCAAGATCGAGTAGACGATCCTTCCGGCACCGCGTTCGGCGCTTCCATGATCGATCCTGCGTCTTGGTCGAAGCAGACCTTCCTCTCCCCATTCTAGGGAGCAGCGGAGGTAGTAGATCTCTCCATGGAATCCCAGCAGCACGACGGTGTGGTGGTGGTGGTGGTGGAGTAGAGAATTCTGTAGGGCTTCGCCTAAGCCAGAGCAGAGGGAAGGAGGAGGAGAGAGGCAACTTGAGATCTAGAGAATAGAAGGGGCAAGGGGGCTTGTGCCTCCACCCCTCTATTTAAAGGAGGGAGGCGCCATGGGGAGGTGGAGTCCTTGTAGGACTCCCCTCTCCCTTGGCCGGCGGATCAAGGAGGTGGGGGGAGAGTCCTACTCCCCCACGAATCCTTGTCTTACCCCACAAGGATTCCTTGATCCTTTCTTGGTTTTCAAGCAAACTCCAAGAAATCTTCTAGAACCTTCCGGAACATTCCGAAACCTTCTAGAATCCCCATACAAATACTCCAGAACATTTCCTAACTTAGAAAATGATCCCCAATATATGAATCTTATTCCTCGGACAATTCCGGATCTCCTCGTGATGTCCCAAATCCAATCCGAGACTCCGAACAACATTCGGTCTCCAGCGCACATTCCATATCTACTTAAAACAACTTCGAACCTTAAGTGTGTCACCCTACGGTTCGTGAACATGTAGACATGATGGAGACACGTCTCCGATCAATAACCATTAGCGGGATCTGGAGATCCATAACAGCTCCCACATACTCAACGATGACTTTGTGATCGATAGAACCATTTAACATACGAAACCAATTCCCTTTGTCACGCGATACTCTACTTATCCGAGGTTTGATCGTCGGTATCTCCATACCTAGTTCTTCCTCGTTACTGATAAGTACTCTTTACTCGTTCCATGTTATGTCATCCCTTGTGACCCAGTCACATGCTTGCAAGCTATCTAGATGACATTCCATCTAGAGGGCCTAGAGTATATCTATCCATCATATGGATGGACAAATCCCAATCTTGGTCTATGCGCTTCAACACATACTTTCAGAATACCCAATGACACCTTTATAACCGCCCAGTTATGAAGCGGCGTTTGATGTCATCAAAGTACCCATCCGGTGATGGTGATTAACATAACCTCATGGTCGAAGGATTAGGTTACTATGCATTTGAAAAGCTTGTAGCAAAACGAACTTAATGACTTGATCTTATGCTATGCTTACTATGGGTGTGTGTCCATCACATCATTCTCCTAATGATATGATCTTGTTATTAACGACATCCAATGTCCATGATCAGGAAACCATGATCATCCATTAATCAACAAGCTAGTTTAACAAGAGGCTTACTAGGGACTCTTTTATGTTTACAAAACACACAAGTATTAATGTTTCCGATTAAGACAATTATAGCATGGGATGTAAACATTTATCATAAACTTAAAGATATAATAATAATCACTTTATTATTTCCTCTTGGGCATATCTCCAACAATAACATGGCCTTTTGCGGTCTGGGGTCTTGACATGGTAGGACCGTTTAGACGGGCTCCAAGTGGATTTACTCACCTCTTAGTGATGGTGGACAAATTCACCAAATGGGTTGAGGCTAAACCCGTCACTAGCTGTGATGGAGCAACAACCAAAAGATTTGTCGAGGATGTTATAATCCGGTATGGATATCCGCACAGTATTATCACGGACAACGGGAGTAATTTCTCTATGGGAGAATTGGCCGAATTCCGCAACGAACAAAATATCCGGCTTGACATTGCGTTAGTCGCACATCCATAGGCTAACGGACAAGTCAAAAGGGCAAATGGTTTAATCCTACAAGGCCTAAAGCCGAGACTCGAAGCACCACTACGACGTGCTGCGGGGGCTTGGGCAGAGGAATTACCTCTATAATATGGAGTTTACGAACAACTCCGAACAGGTCAACCGGATACACACCTTTCTTCTTGGTCTATGGCGCAGAAGTAGTTCTTCCTAGTGATTTGATCCATACTTATCCTAGAGTGGCCGCGTATATCAAAGAGGATGCTGAGGTTTCTCGATAAAATGATCTCGACTTAGTCGAAGAGGTCCACGTCGTTGCTGAAATGAGATCAACAGCCTATTAGCAGAAGTTACGCAAGTATCATAGCCAGAGAGTCAGAAACAGATCTTTTAATACAGGTGATTTGGTTCTCTAGCTTGTGCAACAAAGAAAGCACAAACTTTCCCTAGTATGGGAAGGGCCCATTTTAGTTAGTCGAGTATTGCACAATGGTTCGTACTACTTAACTGACATGAGGCCAGTCAAAGAAAGACCTACTACTAAGAAGAGAAAGAGAGCTAGAGGCAGTACAAATCCGGATGAGTTAGACATGCCATGGAATATTGCTCAGCTACGTCCCTTTTATTCTTAGTTTATCCTTCTTTGTAATCATACATATGTACATGCTCTGTGAGAAACAAAAGTCTTGGTTGCCTCAAGTTTTTTCTAAGAAGTTTTTACCATCTTATTTCCGAATGATCATGTCATAGTCGAAAATCCCAGGATACTTGAAAGTACTTTATGCTCATGTTTGTTCTGGTTTAGATTTCCGATTCTAAAAATGCTACCTTTGGGTATAACTCTAAAGTTTCTAGTCTATACTTTGGTTATTTGTCTGATTGCCGGATGCGGGTATTTTCCGAGTAGTGAATTGTTGGTACTGGAAGCCGGCTTTGTTTCCGAGTTTAAACTGGTTTAGCAATTGAGCTCCGTTGCTCGGCAAAGTTTCCATGCAGAAGGTTTAGCCGGCTCGCGAAAGGGACGAGGCGGAAAGCCAGGTAAATGATAAGTATAGACAAAAAATTATAAGTGCTTATGTAAACATTTCAGGCACATAAAAATTAAAGCCAAAAAATGCTGAATAGAGCAAAAGCTTAGCACTAGCAAAATTATAATACTGCATATTTTATAGACCCATAATGTTTCTCGGAATAATACAATTGTTTCTGGCAATCTATGGTGCAGGAGAAGAGGTAGGCGCTGCCGGCTCGCTGGATGCATCGGCCTCGGTTTGATAATGATCCGAGATATTCAGATCTGATACAGTCTGTTCATCGTCGGAAAGTTCAGCTGCTTCATCCGGAGGCGGAGGCAGTGTATCCACGCGAGTGAAGAAGGGAGTGTCATAGCTGGTTAAGTCAGCCACGCGACACCCATATCCGGCGTAGGAGTCCATGATGGCACTGATATCTTGCTCCTGGCCATCTTCATCCACCTTGCAGTACCCTCTGGTCACTTGCCATATCTCCATGTTTCCGTGGTGGCTCATGACCATGGTGAGAGTGTTCTGCGCCGCGGATCGCGCGTAGAACATGTTCCAGTCCCGGACGAGCTGCGGCATCTCCTTCGCCTAGTCTTGCACCTGAAAGTCCGACATGATGTGCATGTCCGGAACCCTGAGAGCTTCGCCAATATCCTCGATGGATTGGCGGAAGTCATGAAGTAGATCACCGACTTGGGTAAGTCGGTGGGTGCAAGGCTCGGTGGAGGCAGAGTCCATCAAGTTAAGGGGACCTATGCATATAACACAAAAATGGTTAAGAAAATCCGACATCAAAAGAGTCGAAGAATATACACAAGTCAGAAAGATGGAAACATACCGAAGATGACATCGTCAACTTTGGTCTTTTCTTCTCGAAGACTCCGGAGTTCAGCCCGGAGCGCTTTGGAAAGGTCCTTCTCTCTACAAAGCTCGTTGTTGAGATCCGAGATTCTCTGATCTTGAGTGGCAATCTTACGATCACGCTCATCAGTAGCCATGGAGGAGGATTCGAGAACTTGATCAATGCTCTTCTCATGGTCCGCCTTGAGCTTATCCAGCTCTTGGCAAAGTTCTTTGTTCTCTACCACCAAGGTTTTGAGGTTCTCGGCCTCTTTAATCATAGCGCAGGACTGTTTTACCAGTGCTGTAAGTCAAAAAGAACAATAGTTCAGTAAAAAAATATTCGACTATGAAAACACAAAGGCAAGATTTGAGTCTCGGAATGTTTACCTTCGGCCTCATCCTTGGAGACCTTCAGCTCAGCATTTTCAAGCCGGAGAGCTCTGATCTCTCTCCGCTTGTTGCAGATGTTCTTCAACAAATCCTGGTTATATGAATTAACTTTGTGTAAGTCAGAATACCCAGAGTCAGAAGTCTACTGAAAACTCGGGATAATATTTTTACTAATATCAGCACGAGCCTTGGGGGCTACACTAGTTCATTCTTTGGCATCCTAAGGAAGCATAAACCCGGATCGTATATCTTACTTCATGCTTGGGGGCTAGAGGATATGATATGAAATGCAATAAAGAAAATCGTGAGTTGGAATTCCGACTTACATGATGTTCATGTGTGAGTTTGCTCAGACACATGTTCACCTCGGTGGTAACTGTAACATCCCAAAACTTCAATCCAAGTTTATCAAAGATCCAATCATCCAAAAATAGGGTTAACAAGAACTTCTCCATTTTTAAAATGAAAGCATTCATATTATGTGCATTTAAATAGGAGTTGTTTGAATTGCCATGATTAAGTGATCCAATGCTTGTAAAATGTTTCTTAGGTGATTTAAACATCATCTACATCATTCTCAAACTTCTACTAAAGAAAATCAAATCAAAAAGATTTAAAATGGAGAAATGGTCATTTTGCCAAAATTAACTCCCATGTCTACTTTGGCTATTCCTAGTACTCAAAAATTAACAGAAACAATTCTTGATCTTTGCACCCCTTGCTAGTACACATAATGAGGTACCAAGGCCCACCTTTTGATCTTCTAAAAACCTTCTGTAAACTATTTTAAATAACAGTTCAAAATTGAATCTTTATCATATGGGAAGATCCCACTTTTTCAAAAAACCACTCAAACAAGCTCAACTTTCAAAACCCAAGCATCTGCAGACTCACCAGCACCAACTTAGCACACCCACCAAAAATCTTTTCAAAATTCAAAACTTGAGTTCTTGCGGCCATTTCATCGAGCAATTGGCGAGACACAAATCAAACAAAACCAAACACTATTATGAGTAGTGATTGAAGCCTAACTTGTTCCCTCTCTAGCTCACAACCATCTCAGTAGATCAGCTAGCAAGTTAAACCAAGCACTAGACTCACCGTAAGTCCAATGACATCAATGGTGAACAGCCGAAGCTCACCATGCCACCCCTGGAGACAGCAAGCTAGGAGGAGATTTAGCCGTGCAACCTTGTCTAGGAGGCAGCCCACCGTCCACCACCACTCCCGCCGAACCTTTCCAACCCCTGGACCACACGCACGGACCGCGCCCAGCCCGCCAGCAACCATGCCGAGCATGCGCTAGAGCGCCACCCTCGACCGACGCCCACAGACCGCGTGCCACCCTCGCCGCTTGCATACATGATCGCCACCGACCCAGGAGACCGCCAGACATCCCCGTTCGCCGCCCCATGACGCACAGCCACCGCTCGTCGTCGAACACGCCGCCTCTGCCACGCAGATCATCGCGTGTTCCAGACCAAACCGCACCACCCCACGTCTCGCCACCGTGTCATTGAGCATCGCCAGGGAGCACCGCACCGCCCCCTACCGTCGCCCATGCCGGTAGCCGTCTGTATCATCGACCACGACGAGCTCATCGCGTGCCGGTCCCTCTCGCCACTATAAATAGAGACCACCCCCAGCCGATTTGAGCACACCATCTCACTCACCACCTCTCACACTCACTCCCCACTGCCAGCCGGAGCCGCTCGAGCACCAGAGCGCCGGAATTGCAGCCGGAGCCGCCGCCTCGGGAGGAGAAGGGCACCGTTGATCCAGGCCGCCCCAGGAGAAGCTGCCGGTACCAGGAGGTTCGTCGTCGTCGACTTCGTCGTTCGCCCGCCTCGCCGACCCTCGCCTGAACCCCGGTGAGCCCCCAACGACCCCCACTGGCCGTGCTAGGGTTATGTCTTGCCGGCGTTGCCCAACGTCGATGATGACCCTCAGCCGTTGGATTAGAACCAGATCGCACGGCCACCGTTCGCCCATACCGCTTCGCACCCCTCTGTGTCACTGACGGGTGGGGTCCTCGCTTAAGTCAGCCCACGACGCTGCGTGGAGCGCAGTGGGCCGGCCCATTTCGTTCCCGCGCGCGTTGGAAATTCAAATTAGGATTTTTCTTTTTAGTTAGAATATAGTTTCTGTCCTGTGTTTCAAAAATCAATTCTATGAGTTTGACAAATCCAAATTGCATGAAACTAATTTTGTCTGAAAGGTATTGAAAAGCTCTATCCAAGCCCGTTGGATTTAATTCATTTAGAGTTATAGATCTCTCCTAATAAAAATAAGAAGACAGAAGCTTTTACAACTTGAAACATTTTTATAAAATCAACCAAGTTAGCTTTTGAGTTGATTCCAGCTCTCAAAAATCACATTTCATCATATCTATCCAAATATGTAATAATATTAAGGTTTACAGGCAGACTTTGGACTAGTACCAAAATAATGCTATATAGGCATTTCTAGTCACTTTAAATCATTAAATAATAAACTTAACCCAAAGTAATATTGATCCAACCTTTAAATCTCATTCCCACATGTTAGAATATGTGGTGAGGACATGTGTCCACATGATCTCATATTTTGGTGGTGAATATTAAATTTTAGTTAACATTTCAATGAGTAGAAATTACTTTTCCAAAATAAAAAGGTTGAAAATATTGAATTAAAACTTATGATGTTTGGGATGATATTAGATGATCAATTGTGTGGTTTAGACTAATAATTAGCCTAAGTTAAGTATTGTTTGGTGATTGTGCACTCCCTATGTATTTCTAGACAATAGTACCGACCAAGCCTTCGAGGAGGAGGAGTTCTACCAAGAAGAAGAAGAAGAAGACAACTTCAACCACTGCACCAACCAAGGCAAGCTATTAGTGGCAAGCTAACCCTTGCAAACATGCTTTAGTAAGCTATGGTAGCAAACTAGAATAAAACTAGATAGTTTAGTAAAGATGCCTTAAGCATACTTTGCTCACACCCCCTCAGTTTACACAAAGTTCTTTAATTAATTTTGAAGGTAGCATAAAGAGTATAAAACTTGACCTAATTAGAACCCTTAGATGTCATCCTATGGCATGAGATTGATACTACCCCTCCACCTTAGTGAACACTCTTAACCTAGTATTTTAGAATAGATCAAACTTGAGTCACTTTAGATGGGAACACTTGGTGAAAATGAGTTATGAAAACCTTGGAATGATGAGTCATTCTATTGAGATGTTTTGACATGTGTTGAGAAACACAATTGGTTTATGATGATGAAAATGATAAGGCATGAGCCTTAACCCTTTTATAAAACTGATGGTTGGATTCGGATGCGATACCATTCCAAATTTACCGTACAACCACATTACCTGAATTGGGTAAGGCTTAGCTGGAAATTTATATGCATTAGTATTAGTTACCTCACGGGAGAGGTTTGAGCTGAGGCTACCTCTCAACGTTGTCCACCTATGTAGTGCCCAAGATGACTGATGGTCATGGTTGGGAGGCCATGCTCATAGGAGAGGTGCTTATACTAAGGTGTGTAAAGGTAAGGTTATGTTTGATTATATGCATACCAAGTATGATGATTCAGGGTTATCCCTGACAGATGTATCGAATCTTGTGGTGAAAGTGTACCACCTCTGCAGAGTGTCAAACTATTCGAATAGCCGCGTCCGCGGTTATGGACAGTTGGAAGGGCCATACTGTTTCGTTGTCAGATGTTTTCTAAATAACTTGAAATGAATGATGAACCTTGACTTGACCACAACAGTGTTGTGTAGATGACAATAGCTTCCCAACTTAAGTGATTCTAGACTTTTATTTTATCTTTTCCTGTTTCAGAACTCAGCTTAGGTTTCAAATTTAACTTGATAGTATTCTTTTAATTCAGCACTTTAACTTAGAAGTATAACCCTTGCTAGTAGTAGTTTGCGAGTACTTAAAGAGTACTCATGGCTTTTGTCCCTGGCTATTATCATGGCCAGACTATGAAGGAGATTATCAAGATGATGGTCAGCAGGACGGCTATGATAACTAGGACTATCTCGTCGGCATTGCTCGTGCCCCGAAGATGGACCCCACCGCTACGCTATCATTTATTTCCGCTGCTTGTTGTATTAAAGACTGGATCATGAGATCCTTATTTGTGTAAAACCTTATGTATGGTTTGTAATGGATGATGTACTATGATATCCAATCCGTTATGTCTCGCAAAAATGGTAATCCTGGGATTGCGAGGTATGGCATAACGGGCATCTGGGATTAAAAATCCGGGTGTTGACAGTAACCTTCTCGGCGAGGGTGAGTGGAATAACCGGAGGTGGTGGAAGCACACCAGCTCTAAGTCCCTCGTCGCAAAGGCGAACTTGTTCAAGAAGGTCGGAGTATTTGATGTCCTCCGCCTCTTATGCTTCTTCTTCGGCAGAGAGATTTCTCTTCTCCAGGCATTGCCGGGCCAGAAGCTGGATTTTTTCTACAGATTTCCAAGACAAGCCAAATTTGGCAAGTCCCGGATTGTTTAGGAGGTTTTCGGCAAAGGTCTCTGTCAAGGGATCATTACCCGAAAAGGGTTCACCCTTATCTAAACCTGAGCCACCCGTGGTGGCATCAGTCTGCGACTCAAGGGTCGCTGGCCCCGTTTGAGGGGCCAGATCTTCTGCGACAACCTGCGAAGGAATGATCACCAAGGCGAGGAGGGGGTGTGGGCGAGAGCGGAGCTACGACAGAGAAGTGATAGTCGACTTAAATGCAAAAGGCTTGCTTCGAAGGAATTCCCTTCCCCTTGCCCTTGATGAGCTGCTTAGCTCTAGGAATGTAATAAAGTAAAAAACATTACATCTTGGAAGCAGAATTCAAGTAAGGTACACAGGCGGAAGTTGTGTTGAAAGTTACCTCTTCATGACTCGCACCTCCTTTGTGTCGACAGCCACTGTCGGAGCCTTGCGCTTCCTGGGCACAATGTCCGGTGGTGGGACCAGTTCCGCCTCCTGAGAAAACTCTGGAGGATATCCCTCGAGTGGAGCAAATTCCGACTCGGGGAGGTCGGCAAGCTGAAAAGAAGAAAACATCTCAGTATTGCGAAATAACTTAAAGGGTGAAACACATAAAGGGATTAATCATTGGAGCTTATCGGAACCACAGGGTCTTCCGCTGTATGCATATCTAGAGACAAGTCTGGAATCTTCCTTTCAATCCACTCCTTGACCAGCCATTTAATCTGGCTTATGTAATCATGTGGCTTTAAAGCCTTAGGACTGATGCAGAGGGAGTCATTCTTTGACACCGTGATGGAGTGCATCAGACGGCAGCCGTGGTGTTGGACAGGCTGGATCCGATGTGTGACCCAGCACTAGACTAAGTCGGATCCTTTCAAGCCCTTGTGTTTTATCAGATATTCGATCCGCCTCTTAGCGAGGATCAGATCATCACTGAGAGCCGGAGGAGCCTCGTCCCAAGACGGTAGGGCCGTGGCGGCTCTGTCGATGAAAGCCGGCAAAGCAGTAACTTTGCCGGGAGAAGGAATATCCTTATGGTAGAAAAAAGTGGCCGGCCATTGTTTGACCGAGTCACTGGCAGAGATGCAAGGATAACTATGCTCGCGTCTAACAGAAAGGCTAATAGTGCCGGTAATATAAGGATTACCGGCAGTGATGGAGTTTCTACGGACATGAAAGTAGAAACGAAACAAAGTGAGACTCGGCCTAATGCCGAGATACCCCTCGCACAAAGTTGCATAAGAACTCATCTGTAAGAGGGAGTTCGGGGGAAGATGGTGGAGTTGTACACCGTAGTGATCAATCACCTCGGAAAAGAATTCCAAGGGAGGAAAGGACAAACCTCTATCGAGGTGGGTGCCGAAGTGGACCCGCTCATCGGCGCGTGGGTGGGGGATGGTTTCGCTGAAGCTGCTCCGCCAGTCGCCGGCACGGAGGAGACCTTCATTCTCCACACCTTGGAGTTTCTCGTCGTCGAGCAGGCACGGGATCCAGACACCCCGGTTGCTCTCCTTCTCTGCGGCAGCCGTTGCCGCTGCCGCCACTGCCGCTGCCAAGCCGGAAGAGGAAGAAGAAGCCATTTCTCTGGTGCGCCGGTGACCTTGGATGGGAGGCGCTAGGAAATCTGGGAGGAGGGAGAGCTCTGTGCGCTGGGGAGATGTGGAGGAGAAGAAATGACAAAGGGAACAGGTGAAGAGAGGAGAAGGAGAATCCTCACCCCTTATAACCACCTACCTGCGCCAAGATTCGTGCGAGTAGCACTGTGTAAACGCCACGCGTCGTGGAAGGAACTGGGAAGGACCCACGTGATGATTACGTCGCCTCGATCTCCGCGTATGCATTAAAACGACGCCTCGGTTCAGCGAATGGCGGACCCACCAACGGTCGTGCTGACAGGATGTTTGTCAGATGACGTGACTTGACCATGACGAGTGTCAGATGACGTCAGAGGCCAAGTTCCGGCTTAGTTTGAAATCAAGCTGGAAAGTCTGAGTAACATGTTGATAGGTTCGACTTATTTTTAAGACTCGGATCGTGTTTTTTGTTGTGAAGTTTCAGGAACCCTTCAAGATTCCGCAAGCCGAAGATCAAGCTAGACGATGATGAATCTGACTTTGGATCTTGGAGACTTCCGGGGGCTGCTATTGGGGATATACTTTCTGGGTAACCTCACTGTTCCTCACTGACTAGGGTGACCCACTTCGGGTTAGAGCTTTGCTTCACGGGCGGCCTAGTCAGGGAGAAGAGACGGAGTCCAATCCGGATACGAGAAGGCCCAGAAGACTTACCGACTTAGGCCCATAGTGTTACTTGTAGTTCAAGATGTACTCTATAACCGACTCGTAGTCATAGCCGAACAGATCTCTCCTGTAAACCCTAGGCCGGATATCTATATAAGCCATCCTAGGGAGAGCCTTTAGGGCACCCTCAATAGTCTACAATCTCAACTCGCACAGGCAAACCTTTGTAACCCATATTCCGGCTCTGCCGTATTACTGGATTGCTAGCAGGAGTAGGATCCATCCAAAGCCGGCGGATTTGCACCTGGGTAAACTTGTGTGCTCACCGTCCCGGAACACCGTATGTCTCATAACCCTCTCTTCCGCATGCCTCGAGGACCCCCTCATGGCGTACTTGTCATCAATCTGACGACACCTTCGGTTTATAACCCATAGACCACCCCAGCCCTCCTCCCCTGGTTCATTTGCTCCCTTCCACTCCCACTCTCCTCCCCCGAGTACCACCTCCTTTCCCCTTGCTTTGTACTGCCCGGGAGAAGAAGAAGGAGAAGCCTTGGCCTCTCTCAAAAACCGAGCAAGGCTCCCTCCTCCCCCTCTTTCCCCCTCTGCATGTCACTCTACCGGCACCTCCTCGCCCTCCTGCATCTAACCCTCCTCTTTTTATCAACATGCAGAACCTCAAGGATCTCCAGTGGCTCATAGTCACCGCGCGAGCTGCCTCCTCGGCCAAACACCACTGCTGGCCATCCCCGAGCTCGCTGCCGATCGGCCGCCTCGCCACCTCCACATCTGCCCCCGAGCCCCCAGGTGAGCTCCCCGTCCCGTGTAGCCCTCTGCTAGGGTTTGAGCCCCGCCACCACGTCGAGAGCCATGGCCACTGACACCTTCACGCCTCAAATAACGGCCGGGCCCTGCTTGTTGTGTTCAAGCGCGGTCTCCCGCGCGTCGCCTCGCCAGTTGGGCCGGCCCAGCTCCTCCGGCCTGCCTCTGCGCAGCCCAGTACACCCCTAGATCCAGCCCAGTTACCATTTGCCCTCTTTCTTTTTTTTAAATTCCAGATCCAGAAATATACCAGTTAAATTAAATCCGTTTGAAAATATAAATAAGATCCAAATGCCAAGATCTAAATTTCTGATAGTCCTCAGATGTTTTCTTAAACATGCAGAGGTAACACCTGATCAAAAATAATTTTCATTATTTGCTGGGAATTAATCTGCAGCAAGGTGTACTTTACACTAAATAAATTCCTCAGGGAGTTTTACATACCCAATTGGGAAGAATCAAAGTTCGACTAGAAGGTAATTTCTATACCTGTCATCTAACATATGCCTTATGCCAAGGTGAACAGTAGTTTGCCCTTAGCAAAAATAACAAAAACAACCATTATCTGCCTTAGGTAATTTCTCTAGGTCAAACCAAATGTGGAATTGACCTGATTCCACCTCCCAGTACATAATAATATCAGCACCTATCAAACCCCAGCAGCTCAGATTTTATTGAGCTTTGGCTGAATTATAGTGAATTAAACTGTTCTGTGTACCCCTTTTTCACTAGATAAATCCCTCCAGTAGTTCTGGTTATCCAAAATGGATAATTCCAATTTCGACAGAAAGGTATTTCTAGTACCTACCATGTAAAATTGGAATCACACTAAAACCTTATGTAAAAGAAATCTGGTGAAAAAGACAAATACCTTACAGAACTGCCTTTGATGATTTATTAAGGGCATTCTGGTAATTCTTTTGACAAGATTCCACTTCTATGTGGTTCAGTACATCAAACACTATCTAACCACCTAAGTAAATAATTTTTGGGCCTCCAGATAAATTCTGGTGAATTAATTCCTCAAACTAGAGTTTATTCCACTATAAAAAGCATAACTAAATCTAGGTAAGTGATAATCTAGTGAAACCACTTGTGTTGGGTTTGTTATGTCAAAACCTATCTGAGGATATCTTTGTTGCACATTGGTATCCTAGAAACCTCAGACCCCACCCCAATTTCTTGGTAAATAGCCTTGACAACTATCTTCCAAGGGAAAAACACCTCTATGGCAATCTAGTAATTCCATTACTAGTCCCCAACTCCTCCAAAACCTACCAAATCAAGTGTATGCCTTATGTTTGTTTGCTGTATGGTTTGATGCCTGTACTGCCTTGTATTGATTGTGGTATTGTCTGCTTGCATGTATACTCGATGATGGTGATTGTTTGACGACAAGAAGAAAGGGACTTCTTATTATTATTTGTTGGGTATTCTTGGTTATCTAAGGAAGTCCAGGGACTTATCGCTGATCACAGGCAAGCCACCATTCCCGAAATCCGATACTTGTCCTACTCTTTTTATTATCTGTTTTGTACCTCCTTGATAAATTGCATTATTTATCTACATGTCTTGTTTTATAAATACTGCGCTAATGACTTGGCTCCTCCAAGTTATGACTTGGTGTCCCTCGTGGCACCCACTCTGATGTAAACCCACCAATTACCCCTTTTGATCGAGGTTATGATGAATAGCATCCTACCTCGTTGGAAACCAAGGATTTTTGTTGAATAAATTGTTTTGGGATTTACCCTACTACAAATGTTTCAAAACTGATTTGTAAAACCCTTGGGAAGAGCCATCATTCCAAGCGGATGTTTTAAATAAAGAAGTGGTGATGATGAGAAACGAGAAAAAGAACAAGAGAAAGAGAAGGGATGTTCTACGCCTTTAACGGAACAATTTTTATCCGTGCAACCACATTACCCCAGGTGCTGGGGCTTAGCTCGTAGTTTGTCTTAATTAGCCGAGGCAGCTTGTACAATGCTCATTGGGAGAAATCCCTTGAATTCCGGGCAGGCGCTAACAGTTCTACGGATCTGGAGCCTATAGCTTGCTTCGGCAAGAGTGAGCCTGTCTTGGCAGGATTGCCGGTGCAACAATTGGGTCTCCCGCGAACGGTATGACTTAGGTGGTACGGAAGGAAGTGGAGTCACGAAGTTAAGGTATACGCCAAGCTGCGGTTTGGGTATACGCGTGTACGGAAGGCAGGACTATGGCTGGGAGCCACATACTCGTTGCCGGGGAGAACAAACCCAAAAGGAAAAAGCAGCCTTTGCTAGGGCCACAAGCGAAAGGTTAGGTTTGATTATTCGAACCCCCGTCTACTGTGTGTAGAGGGTCGTGGTTTTATCCCGGCGGATGTATTGATTCTTGTGGGGAAAGTGTGCAAACTCTACAGAGTATAATCTATTCGAATAGCCGTGTCCACGGTCAAGGACGATAGGAAAGGTGTTGGCTAGGAGTACCCAAATGGTGGTTGTTTGGAAAAATGGATGAAAATATGGAGGTTCCGAGGGTACCTGAGTTTAACGTTTTGTTTTGACCAGAGGAGGTCAAAGAGGTTTAAAAAGGGTTTTTACTCCAAGATTGTTTTCAAAAAAAGGTTTTCAACAAGGATATGGGGATATCTTGGTTCATAAAACAGAGGCATGTTTCAAAACTCTTTTTCAACAAAGATATGGACATGCCATACTGCAAGAGATAGTCTAGGCTTTTCCAAAAACAACCCTTGATAGAGCTATCTCGCCACAGCCAGAATTGCATTTCCTTATTTTCACTTATCTTGGTGGTTTGCGAGTACATTCAAAAGTACTCATGGCATTGTCCCTGGCTATTTACTTGGCCAGGCTTTCAGAGGTTTGAACATCGAAAGATTAGGTGACGTCTAGCGAGCTAGGCCGTCTTCCTAGTCAGTCGCCTGTAGGTTGAGGCATGATTGGGCCCTACGAGTGATAAAGCTCCGCTACTGAAAGTTGCGTAGACGTAATGACAACTATGTAAGTCTTGTATTCGTTATGTTTCGGATGCTGTAATGATACTTGTCGGTTATGTTCCACGGCTCACTGATCATGGGAACATGGATATTTACATAATAGGGATTTCTCGGATGATTAAATCTGGGGGAGCCCACAGAGGTGGCCATCATCGGGGACATATTCTCTAACCTCGTACCGACCTCACCAAGCATCCCAACGGCGAGCCGGAAGTACAAATTGGTCCAGCAGGACTCTTGGTGCGCACGCTCTAGAAGTCTCCACCGCTGTCTTTCGTCGATCCATTTTTTGGAGGGATCAACCGCACTGACCTTGCTAGGGCTTCTGCCAATGCCACCACGTCACCAGGCAGTGTCACTGCCATGCACACGTTCATCGACCTACGTTCATCGCAGCCCACCTCCCGACTCCTCCAGCAAGCACCGACTCCAAGTCGACCCCCCTAGGAGGGAGAACGACATCGTAGTTCCACCATCATCCGATCCATGAGATCTAGATCTAGGGTTTACACTGTAGCGAACCAAGATAGAAGAAGCAAGCATCAATGATGATGCCTTTGACAAGGTCGCGACACATAGGTGCCGACATCGTCCATCATGGCCGAAGACAGAACCCGGATTTCACTGGCAGCCACACCTCTCCAATCTTGTAGCCAACTGGATTGCCAACTTTCCACCTCCATCGACAATCCTGTAGGAGGACAGCCAAGGTCCGTCGCCACAACTTTCTTAACCCAGCCGTCATACGCCCGTTTAAAGCCCAACAACACGCTAACGACTACAGACGCCTGTCGAATTTCACCGCCTAAGATCTCCAAAGCTAGGGCGAGAAACTCCCTGTAGCCATCGTTGGTCGCTTGAGCTTTGCCTGCCAGTGCAAGGTGGCGGACGATAGTGTTGCCCTTGTGTTCCCATAGAGGAGAGGGACACAGGGTCGTTTCCCATAATTTTCCAATAAATACTAAAATATGTGAACAAGTTATTTGTTATACGTGATCATGTTTACAATAACTATTGTGTAATTATAGCTGAATGTGTAAAATTATATTCTAATAAATTTCTTTATGAGAGCATCAATACAAATATAGAAAAAATAAATAAAAACTATACCTATTAGTAGGCTGGAACAAAGCGGCCCATAATAGGACCCCTCAAGCGAGAAGAGCAGCTGAGAACATAACTATTTTTTCATTTCTAGACAGACCCCAAGCCGAGGTTGGGCTATCGCCACAACCGATGTATAAGTGGACCCTCCTAAAAAATCCTGCTTTTCATGTTCTTGAAGCTCTACGTACCTCTTCGTCTCTTATTGCACCAGACTCATTGATATTCTTATGGTTCTTATTTCTATTTTGTGTTACATTTTATTTCTGCTGCGTTTTCTTTTCAATCATACGAATCTACAAAGTTCAATAGAATGAAGTCATGGCAATGGATGTCGGGTAGCAGATTTGACAACATCGTTGTAGATCTCGTGTACATGAGTGATGGAGGAAGTCATGGCATCGACCTCGCTAGGGTGACGTTGGTAGGCGATGGCCCCATGTTGTGGTCGTTCTTGGAGCATCTGAAGCAAAGGACAACGTTTAGTTGAAGATGCATACTTACACCTCCACCCATGCCTTGGTGGCCTAGAACCGCACCTCTTACCGTTTCTTTTTTTTGACATGACCTCTTACCGTTTCTTTGACTTTTGCTCAGTTGTTGGTGTGTCCGATGGTGCACTGGTCAATTGTTTTGCCACTCTATTGATTGCAAACGGGCTAAAGAGGCCAACATAAGCCTATTTTTTCCAAATCTGGGAGGCAAACGGCCCATTTATGAGGGTTTCCTTTGTTAAAAGCCCATATCTCGTGAAACAAATGGATCCGTATAAATTGTACCAGAGGTCGAGGTCTTCACGCTCATTTGACTCTACATCCAGATAAATTGTACTACCCCGCATCCCGCCCGCTTGCAACCCTAATTGCAGGGCCTCATGCCCTCTGTACATGGTTTTCGCCCATTTTGCTTAGTTAACTGGGCATCTCCCCATATGAATAGACAAAGCTTATGCTGGTTTCCCAAAAAAATGAACTTTCTATTTTTTTTGTGCACACAGTCTAAGAGCATTTCCACCGGGTCGACCCAACCCGCTCGAGCGCGTCCGAACGCGTCCACGCGGACACGCGGGGCTTGCGCTGCCTCCCAACGGTACGACCCATCTGACCAAACGCGCGCGGACCGACCCGTCCGTGCATCTAATTTGGTAAACGATTGGGTCGGCCCGGGCAGCGCAAGCACCGCGCGGGTGTCCTCCTATCGGGCGCTCAGGGCCCATATGGAAGTGAAATATTAGTGATTAAACTAGTTTTTTAGTCGATTAGACCCTGCCAATTACAAAAAGGCATGTTTGGCTAAACATAAAACAAGGACTACTCATGCAGCGGGGGAGGCTCTCCCTGCACTAGCTACTGATGATCGCATAGGTTGCCTCGGCCACGGCTCATCGCCGTTGCATAAGCCGCCATTGTCACCGGCACCGTCGATCGCTGTGATAGCCAACCAGATGGCCTCCTGCTGGAGGCGCTCGTGGTAACGGTCGCGTGCTCGGCCACGAGCCTCCTTCTTGTCGGCCACCTTCGTACGGTCCGCCGCCGCCCGGATAGCCAGGGCCTTCTCCATCTCGGCCGCCTAGTGGTCCCTCGCCTCCTGGTCCTCCAGCTCCGCCGTCATTGCTGGCCTCGTTTCCAAGCGGCCACCATCACCGGAGCTTCATTAGGGCCGAGGCCGAGGGCCTGCGCGATCTGCAGGGGGACGGCGATCGCCTCCTCCCTGCCCCTCCTCCGCCACCACCTGATCCACCTCCTCTCCCTCCCCCTCCTCGTCGTCGTCCTCCACCTCTGTCTCGTCCCCGTCGACGAGAGCCCACACGCTCGCCACCTCGGCGGCCATAGCCACGCGCAGCTCCTCCGCCGCCCATCAAGACCACGGCGGCGGTGGCTAGCGGCTTCATGGACGGCGACCTTGGCCACCTCCTCGAGCTTGGCCATGGCCGCCTCGTGGCGGATCTCGCGGAGGGCCCCTAATGCGGCCTCCTTGGCCACCGCCTCCTTGGCGGCGACGTGGTGAACCTCACACATCGCCCATTGGGCCGCCACCTGTGCGGCCGCCTCCTGCACATGCTCCAGCGCCGCCTCGGCCACATGACCTTCCTCCTCAAAGACCACCACCTCTGCCTCGGCCATATGCTAGGACATCAACGTGGCTTGGAGGTCGACAACGTCGATGTCGGCGTCCTGAAAGCGGGTGCAGCCTAGCTCCGTGATCTTGGTCCAGTTGGCGGTCTTGCGGCGAGACATGGTTGTGGTAGGCGCTTTGTTCCGGCGGTGGTTGCTCTTGCTCGGGCTTGTTATCTCAGCCACGCCGCGCGGCCGTCTTTTATAAACCGCGGTGAAGACGGGAAACGGCCGACGAGGCGCGCGCGGGAAACGGGTAGCTACAATGGCGGGAAACACCAACCGCGCGGGAAGCCGCCGGCGCTGATAGCCGATGTCGCGTCGCCATTAACGTCCCACCACCGGGGTGTCAAGCAGTGACAGTGGGGGGAGGGGGGAGGGGAGTAGGAGATGGACAGATGAGTCGGGTCACTGGACGCGGCTGTTAGGACAGGCCGAACCGCGACCCTAAAACGACCGCGGCCCCACCCACCGTTTCGGTCGCCCGTTTAGGTCGACCCCGTGGAGATGCCCTAATGTCGGAGGGTAAAGTTTACTAGTTAAGTCGTTGTCAACAAGAATCTACTGCGAAAAGATGCACGCAACCGGCAACGCGTCATGCCAACAACCGATCCTCAAATTTTAAATCATGTTCTTATCAGGATTGTCGTTTTACTGTCTCAAAACAAATCCTACATAGATTAGCTAGACTGCGTCATCCCCGCCACCCCTATCACTAGCTAGCTAGGAGTGACGACGACTCACATAAGAAGACACGCAAGGCCTAGCTTAGTTTGTTACTAACTCAGAAGGAAATATTGTAATCTTACTTGTGCTAGCTATTCCGCTGGCCCGAACCATTCACATCTCGTGCGATTGTTCGCTTGACGATTAGAAATACAAGTCTAGATTCTAGCAACCCAGCTAACGTGCCAGCTGTATGTTTATGAATAAGCATAGACCAGGGACCAAAGATGTGGAGATAACTTTGTTACAGTAGTATGTTATGTTCGTATATGTCTTAGGCTGGTCATAGTGGAGTATCATATTTTAATATCATGCATATATACTAGTGTATGATATTACCTATATAATGCATAGTATAATCTGATAGTGTCATAGTTGTCTTCTACTTAATTATTTGTAGAATCTCAAAACAAATTAGCGTACAAAATCTATTTTCCATTAAATAATCTAGGTTAATGTGTTACGATACAATATCATAATATGATACCATAATCACTTCTCTCTTCATTAATTGATATATATGCTAATCAGATTTTTGTCAACTTGACGTGCATAATACTATTTATGATAGTAGCACTATGACTAGCCTATTCATTGTACCGATTATGATCAAGTACCAGAACTTTCTTGAGCTTTGCATGCTCTTCACTTTCCATGATGGAGAGGGTTTATATATATGTGAAAGAATCATGTGTTCGTTTGGTTTTGTGTCCTGTATAGAAGAGGTAGATTCCCTTGTTAAAAGCACAAAAACATGGAACTAGCCGATTCAATAACTATTTAGCTTTTCTTTTCTTTCTTGAAAAGGATTAAATCCTCCGCTTGATGCACATTAGCACGTAGCCATAACAGTTGTTCAAATACATACATACATACATGCACGCACATATAAACAGAAATATGAAGATCGTAATTACAATGATTCTGACTATCATGCATCGGTTTAAGGTCATGCGAGCGGTCAAGCATAGATCAAGACTGCAACCAGATGCCTTCATAAAGTTATATAGCTTCCTTTTGTCAAATATATATTGTAGTTTTGCATCGTCATGGTCACAAACGAAAGATTGCCGTCAAGGACCATACATCATGTGATGCACTGTGCAATACGATTATTCAAACAAACACCAAACAACTCACAAAAAGAAAAAAGAAATCATCAAAATATGATGACGCAACGTTAGAGGCTGTATAACTAGATTGCAGAGACTGCGTTTAATCGGTATCTTCTTAATTTAAGATATTTCCTTTATTCAAAAAAACTAGCCTGCTATTTGAATTGTTCCACTTGCGCAATGATGAATGAAGAGTGAGGAGATGTAGAATGGCCTCCTCGACCTCGACGTGATTTTTTTGTCTCTCTGTTGGAAAATTCACTCGACCTAGTCAACCAACATTATACTACTAATGTAGTATTACGAGCTTGAGTGTAGCTTGCAACTCATCCTATCGTTCACCTAGCTTGCAAACGAGGGATTCGATGTGACAAGCCAATCTAAATATACGATGATATAGGTAGTGCATGCTAACCGGTTCCTACTGCTTAAAGCACAATCCACCTACTAGCAAATACTACTGGTGTGATGAAGTCAAACGAGGACCTCTTTTCCGGTCACGATACATATCCCGACGGCAGCCTACCGCAGCGCGCCACGTAAGGCGATAGACCAGATCGTGGGGTGCAAAGCTGCGCCACGTCTGGACCCGCACTCGGGGGGCGACCGATGCCTTCGGCGCGTGGGTGCGGTCTGGGGTTGACCTCGGCCGAAAGTCTCCGCGCGCGCGCCACTGCGATGCCGATCCAGCAAAGGTCAGCGCCGGGACGGCTGGCCGGCCGGCGGGGTGCCCAAACGTGGGGACCGTGCTCTGAGAGCGATCGACCACCTGGCCGACCGATGACGGGGTCGTCCCGCTGCGCTAGCTGTTCAAGAGCTAGCGAGCGGTATCCGACGTGCGCGTCGGTCGCTGGCCGGCGCTGTGGGTGTGGTTGGGCGGCTCCATCTCCACCGTCACCTACGTACGAGCCTGGCGTAGCCGCCGGCCGGACGGCCCACCGGCCGCCTGGATGTGCCGCAAATATAGTTTAGATTTTTTTTGGGAGTAGTAGTAAGCAGGTGACGCTATGATTGTGGTGTACTCTCGTCATTTTCTTGGGTCTGTGCCGTTCTCGTCGAAAGCGACGGCCGGCGGCCAACCGGTCAATCGAGCATCAGTCGATGGAGCGAGTTAGGTGGCCCGGCCGCGGCCGGGACGTACGAACTCGCGCACGCGTGCCGCAGATGCGCCCAGAAAGAGGTGCGGGACGAACGGCCACTTGGACGCCTTTCCTCTTGTCATTCTCTTTCCGGGAGAATCTGGCATTGTTTGGGACCGGAGTAATAATCAGACAACTACACCATTGCCTCGTTCGATCTCTCATAGTAGATCGATCGTACCCTTTCGAGACCTCGCTCGGGCAGGGTACTCCTCTGCGTATGTTTTGTGTTGCTTCTTGTGACGACCAATGGTCGTCATTGAGTAGGCCGGCCACCTCCGTGGCGTTCGTCATTACTCCCCGTTTTAAAATATAAGATGTTTTATTTTCGTAAAAAAAATATATCTAGTTTCTTTTAATGTGTATATTCACATCAAACCTATATGAACCTAAACACTAAAAGAATCTAGATACACTTCTTTCACAAAACTAAAATATTTTATATTTTAAAACGGAGAGAGTAGCACGGAAACTAGTGCATTTCTTACTTTTTCCTTTTGTTTTGATTCTGCGGAGGTTTGTGTTGGAAGAGCTTCTTAAGAGCGTCCGAAAAGTCAACCGCACATAAAAAATCGCTATTATTGGACGCCGTAAGGCAAAAAAACATGCTCTAGCGGACGCCAAAAAATAGGGCGCAGACAAAAAAAATAGAGCGCACGCTAAAAAGCTTAATCGTGTGCTGCAAATTAGGTGTGCTGGCTAGTGCGCGCTGCAAAAACCAAACTCAGCACGGGCAGCCAAATAATCCAATTGCATTTTTCGCGCGACCTCCTGCATCCCGCCTCACCCGCCGCCGGCGAAATTCCGGCCATGGATGGCTATTCCGCCACTCCCCCAACCCCTCGCTACTCGTCCACCCCCTACACCCATCGACAGAGCAGTAGCCTAGCTGCTCGCAACACCCCTCGCCACCGACACATCTAGCCCTAGAGACGGCCTCGTCTGCGACCTCTCGGCACTGCCATGACATGCGAATGCGCAGGTCATCGTCCCACCACCACCACCTGCCTTGAAGGTATGGAATGTCGTGGCCAAGCGGCCGACGCCTGGCCGCAAGAAGGGCAAGACGGGCAAGTTCAGCATGGGGCGGTGTGCCAAACCTCCAGCAGCGCATGCAAACGGCCAATTCTAGCCACTGCCGCCTCCACTGCCGTCACCCCAGTCGCATCGACTGCGGTGGAGGTTGTGCCATCTACTGCGCCCAACATATTTGACCCAATGATGGCAAGGTATGCAATTTGTTGTTGTTGTTGTTGTTGTTGTTGTTGTTGTTGTGGTTGTTGTATTTAATGAGGTAGATGAATATAAATGATGAAATTCAAAGGAGGACCAAAGAGGACCAAGAAGGGCAAGATGGTTCAAGGAAAGTCATTCATATTGGCCCATTGTTACAGGGAGCCAAAATTTATACAAGGGAGAACCAAAGAGGATCAAGAAGTTTCCAATGATGATGAAGTACAGGATGGAGATGCCCATGAAAAGGATAAGGCATGATGAAGCATGAATATTGATGTTTCATGTGTTTGTTTGGTTATGTCGAATTATGCTATGCTTTTGAACTATGCTATGGATTTGAGCTATGCTATGATGATCAAGTCTTCAATTTATATGTGTGTGTTTATATTCATATGGTCATCATCACTATTGTTTGATCTTGCAAGTTGAGATGTGTTTGATCTTAGAAAGCGGCATCTGGTCACGCACGCCCTATTTGAGAGCGCCTGGAAAACTGTTGTGCGTAGTGCGCTGCATTTTATTGCGCCTGAAAATGCTGCCGCTGGCCGCGAGCGCTAAAACTACTAAAATAGCACCTAAAAACCAAAAAGTGATGCTTTATTTTAGTGCATATGTTGGAGATTCTCTAAGAGCATATCCATTAGCGCCCATGTAGCTCTCCTATCGGTCTAACGGGGGTCTAGACACGAAATCACCCCAGCAGCGTCCTCATCAGTCCGGACAACCCAAAAAAGTGGTTGTCACCCCTTTGTCCATCCCCTTTGGGCTGAGGTACCGGACACTAGTCTCACTTAGGACTCCAATAGGATGGCTCGACATCTCATCTACTCGGAGCCTTCTTACAGGAAGAAGGCGAAGAAGGTGGCACTAGAGTTCTAGGTCCTTGAGCGACGCCTAGCGGCAAAGCACCGGTTACGTGGAAGACTCGGTGGATGATTTCAACCTAGGGAGCACAACCATTGTCCGTTTAAGAAGGTCATAGCCAGATTTCCTAGCGCACTACACACATTTCTCCTCCCTCGAGGTCGGCAAGAACGAGCTCGTTAACCCCAACACGCCAAAGTTTTTCTCTCCCAAATGGCGTCATCCATGCCCGACATGGTACCCAGGGCATTGGCGTTGACCTTCGTGACACCTACGCTAGCTCATCGAGGCTTCCACGAGCACCTCTCACGTTCGCCGATGGCACCACCTCGGGTGGCTGCAACTTGTTCGGTTGAATGCTCATGATGGTGCCAATATCGAGGACGGTCACAACGTATATGACGAAATGAAAATTTTAATATTTTGGAGATATGGTCATAGGTTTTATTATGAAAATTTTGTATATGTGCGTGCATATAGTGATGCTAATGTGGCCATGTTGTACATTATCCATGATGTTGCCCGTTCGGAGGCATATGAGGCCGCACAAGACGAACAAGAGGAACAAGTGTCAATCGATGTGGACACAAGAAGAAAAGAAAGACGAGTGGGAAGATTGGTCTGTCATGGAAGCAATTGGAGGACAATTTGGTATTCGATGTTGGGAAGGAAATAATCCTAGACCCATTGTTAGTGTACAAAAAATTGTGGGACGTATTCGAGGCGGGGTGGATATGTGATGAATACAATGAATGGAAACACTTCCCTCCATATGATGAAATTGCAATCACCCGCAATGAGAACTCTATGTGACATAGGTGGAGCGTCATACAAGAGGGTTGCAATAAATACCATGGGTACTATGATCATAAGGGACAATAGTGGCAAGAGTCACAACAATCATGTAAGATATTTCTTAAGTATGCCCACTTTGAAAAATCAAATTCTCATATATAGAGACGTGCATTTCTTTAGGTGGAAGATGCTTAGATTATTTGTCAATAACTTCACACAAATGTTTTCAATTTGATGCATTGTTGGAAAGGATGCAGTGTTGCCAAAAGTGGACAACCCTTCAAGACTCTATCAAGTGTCAAGAGATGACAAACCAACAAACAAGCTCTTAGCATGGTTGTTTGCTTCACTCCGGCTATCAGGTGAAGTTTTTTCATTTGGGACAGCTTCAACTGATCCACTAGTGAATTAGTAAAGTGGAGTTGTCCCATACACACCCTTAGAAGGGCAGCCACTATTGGCAGCCTCAGAACACCCAATCGGGAGGAAGAAAGCAAAGGCCACAAGAGCAACGGCATCATCTACCTCGGTGCAAGAATCATTGACCAAAATGATGAAGGATGAAACCTAAAGTGGAAAGAGGAGTTCATTGAGGGAGTATAAGATTGATGAAAGGTGGATAACATACTTTGAGGTGCAAAACAATATGTTTAGGATTGATGTGGAAAACGTTGAAATCGAAAGGATCAAAGTTGAATCGGATACAAAGATTGTGGGGTTGAAAAAATGTCCGAGGAGGCGAAGACCTTGAAAACCGACCTAGGCGACGTGGACTCGTGATGAAGACTTGGTTTGATCAAACTTGTAGGGGAATCCTATGGGTAGAAGATTGATTTATATGTAATTATAATGTTTTATGATGGCCAGACTTGGTGGATTTTGGTGGCCAGACTTGGTGGTCGATGCTTTGATTTTATGGCTACATGTTTATGTGTTTTTATTTGTCAATGTTGCAAGCTTACAACTAGTAAATATCACTCAATAACTATATCAAAAAAGTAGTCACAATGTCAAGAAAGTGAGCTAAATCAAATAGGGAAAGCCGGTTGAATGGTGATGCTAGGACATCCGGGTAAGCCACGACATGTGTCCGGACCATAGTAATAAGATCGACGCCGTGTTCCACGACCCGGGATCGATCGACCCAATCGAGGGTCAGAAATGAGATGGGGTCGACGGGAGTCGACACCTGGGACGTGACCCTGAACAACCACTGGTGCGATTCTTGGAGAATACAAGGAGAGGAGGAAGGATGGAGATCAATACGTGTCCTATAGGTTAACATTGGGCTGGGCTGTTATGGGCTATTAATGCCACTATTTTATTTACTTTTAGCATGCTCATGCATGTAAAATGCATCCATAAACTTTGTAGTTTATTGTGCCAAAATTCCTATTATCTTGCAACTTTATTATATTTATTTGGACTAACCTACTAATAGTTGCAAAAATACATAATTTCTTGTTTCACATTTTGTTCTGTAGAAAATATGCAAATATGGAAGCAAACTGGTCATTGGTGAAATTCGGAGTTTCCTAAAATCTGTCCATGCAGAACAGTTTTCGGAGATTACCACGCTAGCCCCTAACAATAGCGTCAAATAGAAAAAGTTAAAACATAACAATTGTCGGGAATTTTACGTTGATGATTCTAGCGATAAAAGTTTGCTCAAATAGAGTCCGGACGCGACATTTAGCCCCAGATCACTGAAGAGTACAGAAGCAGTTTTGGGACTACGAGAGTTTGTGACGTCATTGACTCGAACTCTTCCCATACTTTGGATTCGATCAAATCACGACCCAAGGATCTCCCAAAGTTTCCAAAGGACAGAGGGAATCCCTAGGAGGGCATCCATCCCATGGCCTAGATTGCATCTCTATCTCTATATATTGAGGGGAAACCCTATTTTTGGAGGCATCCACCAAAAGCCACGAAATTCCTCCCTCTTGGTAGCTGATAAGGAGGGGGAGGAGCTCCTCCACACCAGCACCATCTCCAAGGAAGAAGAGGGGGTAATGGGCCTCCATCCCCTAGGGAAGCTGCCGCCTTAGGGAGGCGTCGGGGCGCCGACACTGCCTCTCACCCTTGGGGAGGCACATCTCCATCATCATCTATAGAGAGATCCTCTCCATATCCCTACTGTAATCTTTTGGCAAACATGATGTGTGATACAATCTATTGTTTTCCCATGATCTATTATGGCTGTATGTCTTTGTTTGAGTAGTGAATTATTTATAGCAATTATGAAATAGTTCGTTGATGGTTGCATACAAATATATGTTATCTTTTATGATGATCTTATGTACTAATATATGAGTGCACACATATGTTGGGTGATAACTGCAAGTGCAGAGATCGATTGTAGCTAGTTTTGAAATAAGAGTATCAAATCCATAGAGAGCTATTTGGTTAAGATCTTTATGTCCCTCGTCACTGTCTACCAAAGGATACTTGTAATCTGCCTTTTGTTTCAAGTAAAGGGTATTTGAAAGTTTTTGGTTAAATGTAGAAAAGTAAATAAAACAAGTAAAAGAAAGCAAGTAACAAATAGGTGGTTGGACTTATTTCTTAATAATTCCCTTGCTTGCTCTTAATTGTTCTTGGAATCAATCACTAGGGATGTACGTGCTCATGTATATGGCTGCACCTATCTATTGTTCCTCTCTAGAAAAAACAGTAAAAAGATATCTATGCGCTTCACTAATTGTGACAACAAAATAAATGAAATAACAATTTTCCTAAACATTTGCTCTCTTGAGAAACTTGCTACTACTTCACTAACTCCACCTTACTTGCAACAGTTTAGTTGTAATATTTACTAGGTGGAAATGCGCGCTTCGCCGTGCCGCCTACGGTCTATTTGGCAGAGTATGATAGGTGTGTTGTACTCACTACTGGTAACACATTTTGTTTTATTTGCGTTACCATAAATTAAATATATGAGCATATGCAAGGTTGAGTGTTTTAATCGATTGACAAATATGTTATTTACGTGTTAGATATGTCTGAAACTAAGAGATCTGACCTTAAACGCAAGAGGCGGACCCTTATTTCATATTTAAGCTCATAAGCAACATAGATGTACCGGTGTTTTTTCAAGTAAACAAAAAGGTACATCGAGCAACCTTCAAATAAAACTACATCATGCAATAGACCAAGTTCAGCACCACAAGAAACTGGCATGTTACACGATCAAGGTAAAAAACTAATGATGTCAAAGCATGCTAACTTATGAAGATCACACACTAACCTTGTTCGACTGCCTCAAAATCGATGCTTGTAACTATTTGGATTACAGAGCTCCAAGGAAAGGCACAACTTTATACTCAACACTTCTAAGTGGCCGGATTATTAAATTATTAGTTTAGTCAATATAGACAACCAGATTACATATATACTAATTCTACACAGGAGTTATACTTGATATATTCTGAATTGTTCACTGGTTTAATCAAATTTAAAAGAGAAGGTATGGATGAAAGTTGACACGAATCTTTACATAAAAGCAAGATCTAATATGTAATCAAGTTTTATAATTTTTGTATATCAAAATAAAAATAGAAGTTATGACATTTATTTTGACCCACTTAGTCGATGGAACCCGCTTGTTCATTAATCATAGAGCATGCTCCAAGTCAAGGATACTGAAGTTTTTGTTAACTCGTGTATAAATTGTAGAATAACATAGAACATGTATCAATTTATCCAAGAATCTCATGTATTTTTGAGATATGCTAATATAGTCAAAAGCAAATTCAGTTGCAGAGCTTAAGAGGGGCTAAAATCACCTTATTTTGCTTTGTTTCAGGAATACATACATATTAATTGTTCAAGTGACATGAAATTACCAGCTCTATATTGGTATTGATGTCCTTATCCATAAAAACACTTGTCCTGGCATAAGAAGGGCCATGTATTATAAGTCCACGAACACACACAAAATGTGTGAATTAGTAAATCATATATTTTCTCATAATGGTTACTAATTTTATCATCAACAACAATAACCGGCAATGGTTTGGTATGAATCATACACAAAGCTAGTAGTATCAATCTTTATAAATTGTAGGCACATGTAAGCTGACCAAGCCAGCAACCATTGCAAATCATGAGCTTCAGGATTCTCTTTTCCAATACCTCGACTGAGAGCACCTATAGAAAATACAGAAAAATCGAACCTAATGCTAGTGGAACACAAGGTGAACACATGAGTTCTAGGGTTCCTCGAACTAACACACAAACCAGTGTATAATACTTGGTATGATAACACCTACAACAAATTAGTACAAAAAACAGAGTATCAATCTGAAAGAATCTGGACCCAAATATCTAAATAACAAACATCTGTTTGAGACCATTTACATGCATCTACAATACCAATGATCAGCTATAAATTTAGTAGTAGAGACTACTTTTCATACTAACACAACTTTATCGACATACCTGTTCGAGCAACAAAAATGATTTCATAGCATCCAACAAGCATATAAACTATGGAAAACCATAGACATATTTTTTTTCATGCCAAGGTAATCAAGTATGCGTTAAATCGTGGAAGCAATCTGATAAGTTTCTGCGGTAAAAAGACTAAGATGTCATTACAGTATATGTTAAAACCACCCTAATTTAGCTTCCTCTACGGTTGCGTCATTTCATATAGATTACATAATCACAGAGATCAACTGGCCCGAACTACTGATTAATCATCCTCGGAGATCACATCACAGTGGAGTTCGGCTTACTTATATGACTTACTTGTGGTTCATGGTTAACTCATGAGCCGAAGGATACATAAAAAATAGTTTAGACATAAATTGTCATATAGAACCTAGAGAAAAAACATCGAACACCTGATTAAATTACTCTGTCATAAAACAGAGCAAGCGTAAACTGGGGTTACCAATAATGAACGAATTTTCTCACGCATGTCTTCTAGCAAAAAAGGACAATCAAAGTATGTCTTCCAAGAAATTAATAGATACGTAAATAGATATGAAGAAAAATCAAGCCAAACATAACATATGATTTGTAGGTGTAAAAATTGAGGAACCATAAAAAGCACAATGTTTTTCTTGCGAAAACCGATATTAATAGTCTATGGTTTGTTGCTTGTTTACAAAATCAGCTGGCACTTATGTTGTAACATCCCAAAACTTTAATCCAAGTGATCAAGATCAAATCTACCCAATTTAGGATCAAACCTTTTTCCATTTAAAATCTTTAAGCATTCATATGTGTGTGCATCTAAAATAGGAGTTGTTTGAATTACCATCATTGAGTGATCTATTGGTTGTAAAATGAATCTAAGGTGAATTACACATCATCTAGATCATCCCCAAGCAAACCCCAAAGAAAAATAAATAAAAAAGAATTAAATAAGGAAATGGTCATTTTTGCCATTTTAATCACCTAGCCCACTTTGGGTGTTCCTAACACTCAATTTCCAACAGAGACAATTGTGGTTCTTTGCACCCCTTGCTATTACAAGTAGTGATGTGCCAAGGCCCACTTTGTGATCTCCTAAAAACATTCAAACTCTAATTTTAAATGACAATTGAAAATGGAATCTAGTTCATATATCTAGATCACTCTATTTCAAAAACCACTCAAATGAATTCCATTTGACAAATCCTAGCAACCAGAGATGTTCAAGCATGAGACCAACAACTCCACCAAATTTCATTTGAAAATTCCAAATTTGAACTCATGCGGCCATTTGATCGAACACTTGGTGGGCAGAATCAAACTGGCCTAACTACTATTTTTGATCAAATTTTGTCGAGCCATTTGAACTCAAATCAATGCCCTTGTCTCCCCTAAACCCAACCAGTCCATCAAGGACCTACCCAATGGCCTAGGGCAACAGTTCACCACCACTCCGAGGCCATGCTCGCCGGCCAAACATGCACAAGCTGCAACAGACCGCCAACCCCTCTCCGCCGCTCCAGGGAGCAAGGCGTGACCTCATTGCCGCCCACGGTCCACCCCACGGCCCCTGCTAGCCCCTGGACCACCCCAGAGCCGCGCCACACTAAGTCTCTGCGCCGCGCCAGAGCACCCTCACCGCCAGCACGCCACATACCGCGCCTTGACCGAAGACCGTGCACACCGCTCCGCCTTGACCACCTTACCTCGCCAGACAGGGCCGTGCACCGCCGTGCGACCCACAGTCGCCAGGAACCCCGTCGAGCACCGCCCCTGTCTCCTAGAGCGCGCGACGCTCCCGACCGATTTCCACCACCCCTAGCTGCACCATAAAGCCGTAGAGGACCGCCGGGAGGCAAGCCACCGTCTGCCTACACCGTCCATGCCTCTAAGCCCCTGTATCGTCGTCACCGACGAGCTCGTCGTCGCCCCTTCGGTCCCCTCCTCGAGCCTATATAAGGAGACCTTCCCTAGCCTCAATCGCCATACCATTCGACTCCCCTCTCTCCACCATTCCTTCCCTACCTCTCGCCGGAGCAGCTCGAGCAGCAGGTCGCCGGAATTTCACCGGAGGCAGCCGCAGCAGAGAAGGAGACGCTGCTGTTGATTTCGTCCACCTCAGCCTCTGTCGCGACTTTGCCTGAGCTTGCCGTCATCTACTCGTTCGTTTGCCCGCCTCGCCGCACTAGCTGGAGCCCCGGTACATCCTCACTGCACCCCCACCGATCCGCTAGGGTTCAGTCTCGCCGGCGACGTGTTCGTCGTCGACGACGACCGTGAGCCGTTAGATCTAGTTCTAATCCTACGATCCATCTCGCCCCGTACCGCTTCGCGTGTAATGAGCCACTGACAGGCGGACCCCCCTGTCAGCAGCCCTCAGCGCCGCGGAGTGAATCTGGGCCGGCCCGTTAGTGTTCCCGCGCGACCCAGTTAATTCAAATTAGGATTTTTCTTTTTAGACTTAAACTAGAATCTGTCTATTAGTTTAAAAATCAACTCAGAGAGTTTTACAAATCCAAATTGAGTGATTTCAATTTTATTGGAAAGCTAATGAAAATCTATATCCTAGCCCGTTGGATTTAAATCATTTAGAGTTATAGATCTCTCCTAGCTAAAATAACAAGACAGAAGCTTTTGCACATTCAAACATTTTTATAAAATCAACCATATTAGCTTTTGAGTTGATTCCAACTCTCAAAAATCAAATTTAACCCTACCTATCTGAATATGTAATAATATTAAGATTTATATGCAGTGACTTTGGACTAGTACCAAACTAATGCTATATAGGCATTTCTAGTCACTTTAAATCATTAAATATTAAACTTAACCTTATTAAAATATGATCCAACCCTTAAATCACATTCCCATATGTTAGAATATGTGGTGATGACATGTTTCCACATGATCCCATATTTTAATTGGAGAATATTAAATCTTAGTTAATTTCAATGAGTAGAAATTACTTTACTCAAATAAAATAAAGGAAACTAGCTCACTAAACCTTGTGTTGTTTGTGATGGTAATAGATCATCAAATGTGTGCCTTAGTGTGCTAAGTAGACTAGTTAAGTATTGTTTGGTGATTGTGTATTCCGTATGTATTTATAGACGATAGCATCGACCAAGCTTTCGAGGAGGAGGAGTTCTACCAAGAAGAGGAGGAAGAGAATTTCAACCACTGCACCAACCAAGGCAAGCTAACACTTGCATGTATTATAACTAGCAAGCCATCATTAACAATGCAAGCTAACCCTTGCAAGATAGATAACCCAAGGAAGAGGCATTAGGCATGCTTTGGTTGTACCCTTTTTGACTTATACCTACTCCAAGTTTTATTTACAAGCTTTACTTCCTTTACTTTACCAAAGTCCTTTACTTGTTTAAAGGTAGCATAAAGAGTATAAAACTTGACCTATCTAGTTAGACTTAGATGTCATTCTATGGCATGAGATTGAGATTAGCATTCCACATTAGTGAACACTCTTAACTTAGTAATTTGGAGCTAAACCAAAACTTGATCACTTTAGATGGGAGTACTTGGTGAAAATGACTTGTGAAAACCTTAGAATGATGAGCCATTCTATTGAGATGCTTTGACATGTGTTGAGAAACACAAAATGGTTTATGATGAGGATGAAAATGTTGAGGCATGAGCCTTAGCCCTTTTATAAAAACTGATGGTTGGGTTCGGATGTGATACCATTCCAATTTTACCGTACAACCACAATACCTGAAATGGTAAGGCTTAGCCGGAAGTTTATATGCATTAGTATTAGTTCCCTCGCGGGAGAGGTTTGAGCTGAGGCTACCTCTCATTGTTGTCCACCTATACAGTGCCCAGGATGACAAATAGTCATGGCTGGGAGGCCATACTCATAGGAGAGGTGCTTATACTAGAGTGTGTAAAGGAAAGGTTATGTTTGATTATCTGCATACTAAGTATGATGATTCAGGGTTATCCCTGACAGATGTATCGAATCTTGTGGTGAAAGTGTACCACCTCTGCAGAGTGTCAAACTATTCGAATAGCCGCGTCTACGGTTATGGACAGTTAGAGTGGCCATACTATTCCGTTGTCAGATGTTTTCAAAACAACTTATGAAATGAATTGTTACATGACTTGACCACAACAAAGTTGTGACTATGACAACTAAGTTCTCCCTTAGGTGTTTTCAAACTTTATTTTATCTTTCTTTGTTTCTGAACTCAACTTAGCTTTCAAACTTAGCTTTACAAATAGACTTAGAACTTAGCATTTCCTACTAGAACTAAGTTACTTGTTAGTGATAGTTTGCGAGTACTTAAAGAGTACTCATGGCTTTGTCCCTGGCTATTCCTATGGCCAGACTATGAGGAGGACTACCCTGAAGGAGGACAGCAGGAGGGCTACGACAACTAGGATCATCTCCCATCGTCAGTATTGGCTGTGACTCTGAAGATGGACCCCACCGCTACCTATTTATTCCGCTACTTGATTGTAATAAGACTGGATCATGAGATCCTTTATTTGTGTAAGACCTTATTATGGTTTGTAATGGATGATGTATTGTGATATCCAATCTGTTATGTCTCGCAAAAATGGTAATCCTGGGATTGCGAGGTATGACATAACAGGTATCTGGGATTAAAAATCCAGGTGTTGACATATGTAGTAAAAGCATTGTTGAAGTGACTATAAGAAAATTTTAGCCAATCTGAGGTCAACCTTACGGATGTACAAGGGATGAATTTGAGTAGGGAATATTATGTGAATAAATTACATGGTACTTAGATAACCTTCCTCTAAACCTGATGATTATAAGTGTATATAAATGACATCGACAATTGCCAATTGGAGTCCTCTGTTTTCTTCAAACAATAATTCGTTGGGTGTTGCTTACTTCTCCTCATAGTACTATTTTTTAAAACTGCACTGTAGTGTAATAAGGTTTTTCGAAACAGAATCAGTAGACTACTAAGCAACACCCTAAAATCTGGGAAGGACAAGTAGATACATGATTTTTCTCACTCACCACACTAATAATTTCAAGTAGCCTACTTGTGCATCAGCTCAGGCCAAGAAGAGGAGACCGGCGAGGGCAAGTAGCTAGCGGCGGAGCTTGACCGTGGGGGAGGAGCTTCACGGGAAAGAGGTCCGATAGGGGAGGAGGGGCACCGGGGAGGAGTCCCGACCGTCGGTGGGATGCCGGAGGCGAGGAGGAGCAGACATGGAAGCACCATCTCCACCCCGTACAACTGCTGCTTCACCCATGCTAGGGTTTCACGCAAGGGCCCGCGCTGGGTCCAGAGGGGAGGAGATGATGGGAGAAGAGGTTATCGTGAATGGAGGGGCAGAGGGAGCGGCGCACAATTGTTGGGCGAGACAGAGGAGGGGTTGGATGGGCAGGAGCTCGGGACTCGGGAGCTCAGGTGCATGGGAATGGTATCGAGATGGGGATGGGGGTGGGGCCAGCTCGTAAAACTTCGGTCAACACCTATTGAGATGTCTCAAAGTGAAAATCACACGCCACAAACGCGCGCGTGGGCAGATGGCCTCAGATGGCTCGTTTTGCTCACGCTTAAGCTATAGTATAATTTTGAGCACGTTACCGTTTCTAGTTAGTAGTAAAAATAACCATACACACTCTAGTTCCTAGCATTGCATAGAATGCCATATAAGTGGGCTATAGGGATTTAGAGAATAAATAATTTATCTCCAGCTCCTTGTGGGTTCGACACTCAAATACTTATCGAATTGTACTACGGTGATCCCCTGTACTTGGGGTTATCACATGCTAGAATATGTTAAATGTTATACATAAGCTTATCGACCTAGATTAATCGGGGTCGCGACCCATGTCCCAAATTATCGTACTAAAGAATAGTACACTGTGTTAATCCTTGTTCGGAGAGGCAGCATTACCACGTCCCACGACCCCGTTCCTCGACCCTAATGACCCGGCTTTCTGGCAACTATGGTCCGGACGCCCTAAGAGTCAACCGTGTTTCGGCACACTTTTGGATATACGCTGACGGATATGTTGTAAACTTGTATACAACTCATGCAAACTTGATCATCTGATCTTATAACCGTTGGGAAAACGTACTCCCTTCGCATTCACAATAAGTATCGTCGATTTGGTACTAAATCAACGACACTTATAATGAACCGGAGAGACTGATGTATATCCGTTTAGCCCCCGATCGAGATGGATGCATTCGGCACTGAGCTAGCTGCTGTCCTTGGAGGACGTACTGTGCCGCCGACGGACGCGATAGAAGACCATCGATTTATCTAGAAAACCAACCAGCGAACTACTTCACGTAGGAAAATAATTCTATGGGTGTTGGTTCACAGATTTAGGTGCGTGGACCAACTTCTGCGATTGACAATGTGTGCAGGAGATAGAGAAATCACAAAATTTTGTTCCTCTACGTAGCGTTGGTCGATCAGGTGCAAACTAGCTACCACCGGCAATGTGTTTCGCCAGTTCGGAACCGTAAGATACGATGGCGACATGCCGACATGTCATGGATCATCGTCATGATCTATCTATTTTTCAGCCGAAAGATCATGATCTATCTCGCAGCCATCGTTTTCAATGGCGCAACAGTACTGTGCCCGTATTAATTTGTTTCATCTCAGACAAACGTACATGCCCCTAGATACTTAGTTTCGTTTCATGCTTTGCAAATTGCAACTAGTAGCCGGTAACACCCTACTTAATAGTCTGGTACTACTATATACCTAAGCCACCAATCAACAATTCGTGTCTAGTAACTACGTAGACCTGTCTCTTGCCTCACTGTATCACATGAAAACTAGGCGGTAGATGATGAGAAGGAAACAGGCGTGCGAATTCATGTCGAACTGTCTCTCGCCCCCGTCCGAGCAAACCACGTTGACAGAAGGCCTAATTAAGCAGCCCCGGCGTACGGCCTCTGCTAATCTATGCCGCAAAGCCTATCGCTAGTGCTTAAACTAAACCTAATTCGGGGATGATAAGCTAGAATACGGTTTTCTCGCAAGGCGATGGTTAGATTAGTTAACCGATTCCCCCTTCTGGCATGCAGGTCGCGCATACTAGGTGCCAAGGCGGGGAAGCACGCGTGGACGAATCTGTTAACCGGTCTGGCAATTTGTCATTAGGAAACCTAATCGCTTCCGTAGGCACTCCTCACCTACTGTATGATTAATCATGTGTGTCTTGTTTGTTTAAGTTAATTAACAAGGTTGCTAAACATACAGATTAGCAATACAATTATTGCGCGCGTGATGGGATTGGTTGGAATGTCCGTTTTCTTTTGCAAGGAAAATTAAACAGTCTCAGTGCCTGCCTATGTGTGGAATATAATAAGAGGATCAAAGGTTTGAGAGATTGGAGTGCAAGGGAAGCAATGGGGATTGGGATTGGGAGGGGGTCAATCTAGGGAAGTCTCGTCGCCATTTTGTGGTTGTCTCGCTAGGTCTCAGTAGTACCGCCCACGCAGCCGTGACAGCAACGTAGTGCCCATGTCGCGGTCGTGAACGGTAGCGCCAGCTGTACTGTATGTAGCCGGGAGCGGGAGAGTCCATGCGCGTGGGGCCCCGGTCACCGACCACGTACGCGAGATCTTTTGCGTCAGGCCCGCCGCACCGCCTGTTCCCGCCTCCCTTTCCCACCGAGACCATACACTCCCGTCGCGGGCGGACGCGCGGCCCGACCTTTATAAGCTTCGTTCCGGTCGCACTCGTCCCGGAATCAGCAGAACCAAACTCCACCACGCGCGCGCACGCCCCGCGACGACTACGCCACCAAGCGATCATATTTCCGGCGCAGTCTGCTTTGTCCCGCCGCGCCCATGGACGCGTCGAGCGCGAGCGGCGAGAGTGGTGGAGACGGTCGTGGGACGGGCAGGAGGTGGAAGGGGAAGGGGGTGACGCCGATCCAGGCGCGGCGGCAGCTGGCGCCGGTCTTCGAGGACGCGTCCGCGGCATTGCTGCGCCCGCTCAGGAAGATCGGGAGGAGCCCCGACCGCCTGCACCGGACCACGTCTTCGCACTCCACCTCCTCCTCGTCGGCCCCGGCTTCGCCTCGATCTTTCGCGGCTTCCGATGCCGCCGTCCGAGCTTCGTCCCCGACACCGCCTTCCGCACGCCATATGTTCCCCTTCGCGTACGAGCCGCCCTCCACGGCGGCGGCGCGCGGGAGCTTGCATCTTCTCCAGCCGTGGCAGCAGCACAGCTCCACCGGCACGCCCCAGCCGGCTGGGCCGCCGCCGCAGCAGCAGCAGCCTTTGCGGCACCAGCAGATGATCTCGTTCGGCGGGGCGCCTCCGAGCGCGACGCAGTCCTTCTTCGTGCCGGCCGAGAGCGCGCAGCAGCAGCAGCATCTGCTGCGGTACTGGAGCGAGGCGCTGAACCTGAGCCCCCGCGGTGGCCTGGCCGGCATGCCGCCGTCGCTGTACCAGCAGCTGATGGGGGCGCCGCCTCCGCCGCCGCAGAAGCTGTACCGTGGCGTGCGGCAGCGGCACTGGGGGAAGTGGGTGGCCGAGATCCGCCAGCCCCGGAACCGCACGCGGCTGTGGCTCGGCACGTTCGACACCGCCGAGGACGCCGCCATGGCGTACGATCGCGAGGCGTTCAAGCTCCGCGGCGAGAACGCGCGGCTCAACTTCCCAGACCGATTCCTCGCCAAGGGCCGGGCCGGCGGGAGCGGCCGCACCAGCGCCGCCAGCTCCGCTGCTGCCTCGACTGCCGCCGCCGCCGCGTCGTGCTCGTCCTCATCGTCGTCGCCTCCGCAAACTTCCGACGAGGCGGCGGCCAACACGCAGCAAGCTCCGGGGCAGCGTGAACAGCAGCACGCAGAGAGGTCCACGTTTGAAGACCAACCGCAGTATCCGCTTCCGACGACTGCCCCACAAGAAGGCGGCTCTCGCGACGCGGCTACGGTGTCACACTCAGCCGAAATGCTTCACGCGCCGGAGCCATCCGGTGGCATAGGCATGTGGGCTCCGGCCGACGAGGCATGGTTCCACACGTGGGGCCCCGGCAGCTCCTTCTGGGACTACGAGATGGACGACAGCGCCCGCGGGCTCTTCCTCCACTCCCGCTTCTCCGGTGACGATGCCGCCAGCATGGCACATTCTGACGGACAAGTAACCGCACCGGCGCCGGCTGCAGCAGGGACGGCGTCGGACGACACGCCATGCGATCACGTCCCGGTGACCTATTCTTCGGATCCTCATCCTCATCCAGACACAGCTCAGGCCCCTAACTTCATGTGGAAGGTCTAAACATATGCACATTTGAACATATCTCGGTGATCGACCCCATTTCCAAGTATAGCTAGGATTAGGGCAGATGCACGCATGCAGGTTGCAGTTTTTAAGACAACTTTTGCGGCATCGTTTGGGTTCAGCAACCATTTGGCTACTCATTCATTTCTCATACCGATCTTCTCTACCAAATCACATCAGGATCCGGCCTGTCCTAGGCTGCAATTTTTTGGTCAGCTTCATATGTAGGTTGCCTTGTCAATCTGTTCCATTCCACGATTTACATGATGAGTGCGTGTTAGATACGAGGACGGAAACTCCAAAAAAATGATGGAAATATCAAAATAGTCTCGAGACACTACCACGTATGATCCAAACAAAACCACTTAATGCAATAGAAATAATAATATATTTGAGTATAAGTAAAACCAAAAAAAAAAATACCAACTATGAAGCTTTAAGGATAGTATAGAGCTCCTAGGGAATGGTAAAATACCACTTTTTTTGTCAAAATCTTTTGTAATTTTACCAATGAAGACTTTTATCCATTGATCTACGTAGCATATCATCAAGTCATGAAGAATTCATCATGGAAATCTTGTTACACAACTTGGTATTGATGATCTATGCCATTGAGAAAGCCCTTTCAATTGTTGTCGTCGTCACTAGTAAAAGCAATGTCAACTCAACAAGACGATAAACCATATAAAACATGACGTGTCATTCAAATACTAAGATAATCTTCGAAGTTTTTATCTCTCTGCATATGAATAACGAATATCTCAAGGTTATCTTATATAGGCTCATGTTCATAGTAAGATAAATCCCCATGATAAATCTCTGTAAGACGAGAAATCTGATTCACATCGAACCTGTTAAACGAATCACTTGAGTCAAGACAAGAAGTTCTGAAGCAACTCTAACAACAACTCATCAAAGCGATGGTATTGTAATAGTCTAAAAAAATAGAAGGGGTCCATACTCTGATAATAATCAATATTGATGTGGTGTCTCCTCCCTTTTAATGATTTTTTACTCATTTCGTTGCTATTTCATCCATACTTAGGATTGTGATATCATTTTCTGCGCGAAATTCGCATCTTTCGGAAGGGCTCTAAACCATCATTTCTCCAATTGAGCAAGCATGTCCTCACATCCTTAACCAAAGATATTGTCTAAACTAATACAATTAGATTTTTAGCTTAGTGGTATATACAAAACCAAAATAGAACCATAAAACATAACTCATCACATGATTAGAGTTGGTTTCGACCACACGCCATAGGGTGGCCAAAATATTCACAAGTCCTCCTTAGATAACCCATCTAGGACATTGTTTAGAGTCCGGTTTCATTAGATTGAAGATTAGCTATTGCAAATAGAAAGAGTTGGTTTAAAACTAGACTACGACCAATCCTTATTTCACTTCGGAATCAGTTTTGCGCAGTGTTCACTAAAACAAGCATAACTTTCTCATATGATGTTTGTTTTCAGCGTATGACCACTCAAATCGCTTAGGAAAAACATGCACACTAAAGATTTTTGCCAAAAATAAAGGTAGGCGGCTGCCCTATCTTACCCTACCAGGAGCAACTCCCCTGATTAGATATTTATCCATATAGTGTGTTTCCAGCAAATCTCATGGCACTGGTGTAGATGCCTATAAGTGGTGAGAAGGACAAAAATCCTCTAGAAAGTTAAGCCAACAATAATCCACATTTCCATTTTAACCAAATCTAACCCTTTTCTCAAGAATTTTCTTACATGGCTATTGAACTTTTACTACGTCAACACCACAAACCTCCATGTTGGAAAAAACTGGGCATTTTCGCGAATGAAACAAAGATTTATACCTCAACATTACAATTCATGGCATTGAACCATCAACACCATAAAATTGTGGTGTTGAGATAGTAATCTTCATTAGTCGTGAAAATGCAAAAAAAAATCTCCAACAAGGAGTGAACTATTTGGATGCTTACGTTTGAGCTCAAGATGATAAGGTTGATGAGTATCTTCACATGGACGAGATGACGTGTCTTCATGTCATGTATCACTTATGTGAAGTAGTGGTGAAGGTACTCAGAAGAAGAAAAACATGAGACGGCCAAATGATCATGGGACATCTCGGCTCATGGCTAGTGGAAATATAATAGGTTTTCCTCAGATTCTTGGATGCGTCATTGCATGTTCTAGAATGGAAGAATTGTTCATTTGATTGGCAACGGCAATATAGAGGTTATGCTTGAGAGTCAACTTACATAGTTGAAGCTCTAGTATCATACAACCTCTCGATCTAGTATACTTTCTTCGGCATGGCAGACTCTCACACTAACACAATGTGTTGCAAAGATCTGCGGTGTTTGGGCGATTTTATAAAAGAAACGCTCTAGAGTGGAAATTTTAGATCAATCATCACCACTATGAAAAGGGTGTTACCTTGTTGATGGTATATATCCTATGTGAGAAACATTTGTGAAGAGAATCGCTATCCCTATGGAAAGAATGTGATAAGGAATGTGGAGCAAACATTTGAAGTGTCTCAGGATCTTAGGCAATATTTGTTCACCATTCGACTACAACATGTGACAGAACATTTGTTAGAGGTCATGTCTTCCAGTGTCATCAATCATCATGCACATCATGATCGTGGAAGATGAGCGTGATAAACCCGGCAATGTTGAGTTTTATTTCATCGAGCCTCGATTCGACCTAAAACATGCATTGGTCTAAGATCAAAGATTTTATCAGCAAAAACATGTCCAAGTTGTTCAATAGCAACTCTAGGATGATCTAGTTGAGCACATGTGGATCCATGAAGGAAACTTGTAGCTTCATATGTATTCACGGGATTTTATTTTGAATTTAAATTGTTGTTTGAACTATGTTGAAATATGAATTATTGTTGATTTAACATGTTTGCAAAAATCCATCTTCCAACTCATTTGTTGTTGAATAGGAAGAAAAGTGAGAAATCGACAGGAGGGTGGACAAATGGGAGTCCCCTTGCGTATCACAATATTTTATTTGCCTTAGTTATCCAGACAATCCAAAAAGGACAGTTGGGAAGGACAAAGGTAGACTCCTCCTTAGAGACGACATCAAGAAGCTTCACTTGCATTTACTCTCCTAGCTGACGCATTGTACACAAGATGAGTGTGGAGTACCACAATAATATTAATTAAGCATGAAGTATCACCATATGTAGCCGGTACTATCACAATCAACCAATGATAATTAAGTAAGAAAGTATTTTAGATAGGAATAAACCAACAATTAAAACTATAATAAAAAACCTATGACTTCCAATACACTATTTAGTCGTGCTAAGAAAAGAGCATCCAGACAGAGAGAGTACATAGATATGGGTCAACTAAATAAAAATATGCATGGTGTATGGTGTGCATATAGTGGATAGTCCAACATAATTAGATTAGCTTTAACCCATTATATTTTACAATGTTATTTGTAAAATTTCTTCCAAAGTTTTGGCTAACATGTTGAAGAAGATTTTACTGGAGATCATTTTGCATGAGCAATCTGCTTTTATTCTACGAAAGTTGATCTCGGATAATATCATCGTAGCCTATGAGTTCTTACAATTTATGAACAGAAACAAAGCAAAAACAAAGCAAAAAAAGAGGCATCAACATTGTGCATTCAAGTTGGATATGCGATAGGTGTTCGATGGGATCGAGTGGTCTTATCTCCAAGATATTATGTTAAAAAAATGGGCTTCAACATCTAGTGGGTAAACTTGTGATGAGAAAGGTGTAATTGGACACTTATTTTAGTTTTATTTAATGCATAGCCAATGAAAACTTTCAAGCCTACAAGTGGCATCCACCAGGGAGACCCCACTGATATCTCCCAATTTTATCACATTTTATCGAAGTTTTTTACTTCAGTTTCTATTTTTTCCACCTTTCAACTAACATTAATACTATGAAAACAGAGAAACCTTGTTATTTGTGATGGCTTGCAGGTGCTGGACAATTTTGGAAAGATTTAAGGCCATTTATGAGTTTATTGGAAGAAATCAAGCTAAACATCAATTAGGAAGATCATCATTAGAGGAGTCAGGTGCTTTAACAACCATCCGTACAGGGGAGAGACTTGCCCGTACCACGCGCTCGTACCACATGCCTACACCTTCGCCTGGTCAAATAGATCACATTTCTTGAAGGGCAACAAAGAAAAAAAGAAGACAATTGTCACCATTCATTCAGAAGAGAGGAAGAGGAGAACCGGAGAAGAAGAAAAAGAAGCTTTTCGATCTGATTTGAGATCTTCAACCTCTAAACCATCCACTCCACCATCATTCCCCTTGTGCGAGAGAGAGAGAGATTCACACTTGTAAGATTAGAGTTTGCAACTCTATTCAAACTTGGATTTGTAATTGATTCCATCTTTCCTTTTATTGTGGCTTGCTACGGTAATATCGAGATAAATCCTATTTATATTATGATTATATCATTGTGTTATTCTTCTCTCATGTGTGAGTAAATCCCCATTGGCGCGAGAGATATAGGGGATTGGTGATATGTGATGTGCTTATCTATTATTCCATCCATACATGATTGTTGGTATTATTTGTTTTATGCAAGGATGATTATCTATGTCATGTGTAATGCTTGTTATGTAATTTAAGGGTCAAGGTAACATGATCCAGAGAACAACATAGACAATAACTTGCTTGCTATAGAATCAGCGTCCTCGAAGTGAAACAACTAATATAAAAAAGGATCTAGTATAACTCGAGGAGAACGATGAACCACAAAGCACAAAGCCTTGATTCAGTCTCACAATTTTAAATATTGGGCTGACCATGGATGGTGGTAAAAAGCAAAATAATCATGGGAGTGACACGAGTCCACCCGGGAGAGTCCTGGATAATAATGGATTGCTTGCCTACTTGCGCATCTATATGAAGAATTACGATTACATATTCTATTTACTCCACCTGTCATATTCACTATCATCGTGAATTGAGTCTCTCCGCACATAATCTTTTATGTGTGGGAACTTCAATCAATCTTCATACTTCTATTATGTTATTTACTCTCTGTTGAACTCCTGTTTACACTGAAACCTACTCTCCACCTTTTCGCCTTCTATACTTGAAGTCAATTCACTGAAGACTTGTGACACCTTGGGTGCGGTAGAAACGCCACTGATAATCACTTGCTTAGGCTCTTCGTTGGGATAAATATAAAAACTAGAAGTAATACTTCCACAAAACATGCTGAAAACGAATATGTGCTCTTGCAGGCATCACCCACCTATCTATATTTATTTTTGCTAGTAGCGAACGGTCTCCCATGCCACTTAAAATCAAGAAGTGTACTACTACCATCGAACCTACAAGGTTTAAAATTGATGAACACTCCCCCAATAGTTAAGCACTTGTTGTTTGCAGATGATAGCTTGTTGGTTATTAAATCGAGTGTGGTGGGAGTGGGATAAGTTCCTGAGGTCCTTGAAGTGTATTATCAAGCCTCTTGGTAGTGTATTAATCTTGACAAATCCTCCATTTTCTTTCGCAATGGTTGCATATAGGAAACAAGAATAGCAATGAAGGATATAATAAATGTTCAAAATGAATCGCTCAGCGAAAAATACCTTGGTATGCCCTCGATAGTGGGACGATCAATGAATGGTGCTTCTAAATACTCTGAATGATTGTGTGTGGAAACATGTCCAAAGCCGGTTAGAGAGTCTATGATGTCTACGCACTTCTATTCTTGTAGACAGTTGTTGGGCCTCCAAGTGCAGAGGTTTGTAGAACAGCAGCAAGTTTTCCTTTAAGTGGATCACCCAAGGTTTATCGAACTCAGGGAGGAAGTGGTCAAAGGCATCCCCTCTCAAGCAAACCTGCAATCAAGATACAAGAAGTCTCTTGTGTCCCCAACACACCCAATACACTTGTCAGGTGTATAGGTGCACTAGTTCGGCAAAGAGATAGTGAATTACAAGTGGTATGGATAACTATAGGTGGTAACGGTGATAGAAAATAGCTTGGTGGCGGGGAAGAGACTAAAGACAAACTGAAATAAAGAAGGAAGCAAGCAAACATGTAACATATCTAATTGCAAACGGTGTATCAATGCTGAGAAACAAGGCCTAGGGATCATACTTTCACTAGTGAACACTCTCATATAAATATCCTCTCTTTATGATGCTACTCTTAACTACTCTCCGGTTGGACACTCTAATCCATGGTAGGGCTATAACAACACACCTCAAAGTTCATCTTTTCCATCTAGAAAACCCCACACTGCCACCTTGAGTACTAGATGAGTCCAACAAACACCACAATTTTATAAAGACATCCAACTCCAAATATAACTCATAACAAGTATTTGTAATCTCTAGCCGAAGTGCCACCATGGTGTGCACGCTGTCACTTTCACACACATGGGGAGAGCAGAGATCTATTAAAGCACTTGAGTAGCAAGGTAGATCTATACATTACAAGCTCATGATCTCAATAAGATCATGCATAGAGAGAGATGAACACATAGATACTGGTAGAACCCTTAGCCTCGAGAGAGAACTACTCCCTCCTCATCATGGGAATCAGCAACGGTGATGGAGATGGCGTTGGAGATTGATGGAGATGGTTCCGGGGGCACTTCCCTGTCCCGACAGGGTGCCGGAACAGAGACTTTCTGTCCCCCGAATCTCCTCTTCGGTGGCGGCGGCACTGCGGAACTTTTCGTGGATTTCTGATTGTCTACCTAGGGTTTTGGTATCGGGAGACTCTTATAGGCAAAAGATGCAAGGTCGATGGCCGGCCAGGGGGCCCACACCATGCCCTGGCGCGGCCTAGGCTGGCCTGCGCCAAGGGGGGGCTACCCTGTGGCCCCTCTCTGACTCCTTCTGGCTCCGTGAGTCTTCCGGGAAAATAGTAACTTTGGCTTTTGTCCCGTCCAATTCCGAGAATATTCATTTTCTGACTTTCTAGAACCAAAAACAGCACAAAACAGGCAACTGGCACTGTGGCTCTTTGTTAATAGGTTAGTCCAAGAAAGTGTATGAAAAGTACTCCAAAGTTGGAACAAAACATAAGAAAGTAGATAAAACCTAGCATGGAACATCAAAAATTATAGATACATTTGCAATGTATCAACATCCCCAAGCTTAACTCCTGCTCATCCTCGGGGAGGTAAGTGATAAAAAGAAAGAATAATTTTGAGGTGACATGCACCATCAAAGACTTGATCAAAGTATTTGTAAAACATTCAAAGCTAGGATCATAGTACTTCAATCATCACATGAAGGACAAAGTTCTAGCAATAAGGCAAAGAAACTATGATGCAACATGAAAAGGCACAAACAAAAGATTAATGAATAACAATGCTTTGCAAGACGTTTGTTTGTTTCACATAAAGAAAACATAGCATAGTGGCATTCAGCTTGTCCCTCAATAGAGTAGCAATATAAATGCATAGGACACCTTCAAAGTTCATAAGAGTGACTAGATACAAATAGTTTAAAACAAGCAATATCAAGTTATGCATCAATCAACTAGTCTTGGGACAATGCACATAGAACTAAGAATGACCACTATGCTCTCAAAGTAGGTGCATAAAGATAGAAGGTGGAGACTCAATATATAAGTGGAAGAAGGGCCTTCATGGAAGGAAGTAGGGATTCAAGTTTCATAAAGAGCTTCCAAAAATTATGGTACTTATTAGCTTTTAGCTCTCATTTCCCCTATCATAAGCATCTTGAAGTGATTAAGGTTAAAGTGAACAAACTATGGTGTACATGCTTGACGAAGTATAAGTTAGAAATCTCATGTCCCTTGAATACGAGGGCCGCTCCTCATGCTACTCAAGTTTAGTCACCGGTAAGTTCTTGTCATCGTAAGTACATGTGTATCATAGAGAACCGCCAACGGGGTACCCCTTGCCCGATGATACGGAAGAATCCCCATATCAAAATGACAAGGCAAGGCACAACGAGCATCTCAACAATCTTCTTATTTACCATGGGAATATGGTGCTTTTTTCTCTCTTTCCTCTTTTCATAATCTTTTTTTCTTTTTCTCTTTTTTCTCAATATAGGACTCTTTTTTATAAGAAGAATGCTTCATAGACAGCTTATTATGGTTACGCTGCAGGTTTCCACCATGTCAGCATGGATTAGACCAATGACCAGTGCTTTCTCTAACACATATACATAACTCCATGGACTTACAAGCTCCCTTTCATTTCACAATCGACGACATCCATATACAAAAGAGCATGATATCAACTAGGTACAAGTACCAAGTGCAATGTTGAAAGTGTTCCCCATGAAAGCATGGTTCTGCTAATTCCCAACAAATAAGTGCAAGCATATACAACATAGAAGACACAATGGTTCAAGTTTATTAAGGGCAAGAAAAGTAAAGTGTGCCATCAAGTTCGTGAGAGCTTTAATCACTAGTTTTCTCATAACAAGTTTAATTTGGAAGGTAAACAAAAGCATGAATATACTTGGAATAGCATAAGCTAATAGGTAGGTATGGTGGACTCTTTGGAATAACTTGGTTTAGGGAGTTGGATGCATGAGTGGAACTCATACTTTGTTGTGGAGGCTAGCAAAAGACTGGGAGCGACAAACTAAGAGAGCAATAATGGCCATAATCATGCAGAGCGACAAAACATCATTGATCAAAGCATAAAGTGATACTACAAGTTGAAAACTAAAGGATCATAAAGGCTATGGTGACTTGAGATAGTCATAACATGGTGTGAGCATGCGCCAAGTCAACCCAAATAAAGCATCAAAGGAGAATACCACTATACTATGCTTTAATATGCTAAAACAACGCATGATTCATCCAAGGCACATTAAGCAATCTCAATTGTTTATAAAAAGTCATGCTACAGCAAAGAATACTAAGCATAAATCCAAAAAAAATATCAAGCATGGCATGACAAAGCATAGGCCACAGTCAAAAACGAGCTATTTTTACCACATAAGCATGAACTTTCCTACTCTTTTCCAAACCAAACCAAACTATTTGCAAACCAATGTATGGAAGAGGGGGTCCAAACAATTTATTCAGCAAACTAAGCAAACCAAGGCAAACGAAAAACCAAAACGAAAACAAAAAAGAAGATGCTCCAAGAACAACACAACTGTGCATGAAACAATAAAAATGAAGCGTTTGGAAGAAACCTGAGATTTTTATTGATGAAGAAGGGGATGCCTTGGGCATCCCCAAGCTTTGACGCTTGTACTTCTTGGATATTTCTTGAGGTGATACGCGTGGCATCCCCAAGCTTGAGCTTTAGTCCATCCTTCATCTCATTACTCATTCCTTCCATACACCTAAAATTTTTCCTTCATACAAAACTTCACACAATCTTTATTAGCAACGTTAGTGCACCCAAGATAATAAGTCTTTAGGTTCAGTTTCAACACCAATAAAACTTCCATTAAAACACAAGCTACTGTAGAACTTCCCTCAAAAACCTCAATTCCCCAAAAGAACTCAAAAAGGAATCAACAACAAGCAAATGTAGAAAATGGCAGAAATCTGTCAAAACAGACCAGCAGGTAAAGACGAATTTATTCGAAGACCTTCTGTTGCTCAAATCAAAAAGTGTTGAACTAACAAAAGTTAGACAACAACCTGGGGCAGAAGCACAAAAATTCACACCTCAAAAGGACGTACAGAGATTTTACACAAATTTTTACGGTGAATCACAGAAATCTGTTTCGAGACAGCAACTTTCCCAATCATTACTTCTCTCTCATTAGAGGTTACTCTTGGCACAAAAAGCAAATAAAAAATATAAGGAGCGGTTATTATAGAGGTAATAACTTCCAAGACTCATCTAAAACTTTTGGGTTATCTCCCAATAAGTACTTTTCTTTAACGCCTTTAAGTTAGGCATGATAGTTTGAGAAGATGCTCACATAAGAAATATGAATTGAAGTAAAAGAGGGCATCAAAGCAAATTCAAAACACATTTAAGTCTAACCCACTTCCTATGCATAGGAATCTTGTAAAGAAACAAGTCATGAAAGCACAAAGCAACAAGCATAAAGCAAAACAAGTGCAACTTCAAGACTTTCAACATAAAGAGGGGAAACTTAATATTATTGACATGCATAAAACCATGTGTCCCTCTCTCATAATAACTTTCAGTAGCATCATGAATAAAATTAACAATATAACTATTATATGAAACATTCTTATCATGAGCCATATGCATAAAATAATTAATACTCTCCACATAAACATAGTCATTCTTATTAATTGTAGTGGGAGCAAATTCAACAAAATAGCTATCATTATTATTCTCATCACCATAATCATCAAATATAGGAGGCATATTGTAATCATAATTAATTTTTTCCTCAATAGTAGGTGGACTGAAAATATCATATGCATCATTGTAATCATCATATATTGGAGGTTTGGTATCATCATAAGCAATAGAATAGCTATCTTCCAAAGCTAGGGAACTAAAAAGATCATTTTCATAAAAACTAGCTTTCCCAAGCTTAGACTTTTCCATAGCATTAGCAACAATGGTGTCCAAAGAATTCATACTAACAACATTGCTATTAGCATGCAAATAAATTTCCATAGGTTTTTTAATTTTCTCTTCAAACACTTCATGTCCTAACTCAAGATAAATACTATAAAGCTCTCTAATTTTTTTGTTGTTTTCCATTAAGCCTAACTAGTGAAAACAAGAAACAAAAAGGCAAAATTGTAGAATCTAAAGGAAATAACTTCGAGCACTCACACCGGAGGATGTGAGTACCTTTTACCTTACCTCCCCGGCAACGGTGCCAGAACATAGGCGTTTGCCGTGGGAGGTTCTTCTTCTTTAATCCTCCGGTGTGAATACCTTTTACCTTACCTCCCCGGCAACGACGCCAGAAAATAGTCTACTAGATAAAAGGAGTCAACAAATTAGTAGCATGTGCAATTCCATCCTGCTATATGTCTTGTTTAATGTTGCCTAGAGGTCATTGTGATCATATCAATGGCTCCTGCGCAATTTTTGCTTGGGATGTTGTTATGAGAGGCGGAAGAGACTTATTGGGTCTCAGGGGAGGAGATAACCACACCTAGGTATGCAAGAGGATTGGTTTGTAGTACAATGAGGTGTTCAACCTTGCCTTGTGGGCAGCACAAGCATGGAGAATCTTGCAAAATCCATATACTCTAAGTGTTATGTCTAGGAGTAATGATCTAGAAAATCATAGATATTATTATATTTCCATGTATCCATGATTTATTATATGTGTTTCTTGAACATCCATAAGAGTCAACTTGTATTGATTGGCAAATACATGATTTGTTTGTTGAACTATTTACTTGTATGGTTGTTCTAAAATTGTCCCTGGTCGGAGTCACGTGAGGACACACGTGAATATTATAGTAGCACATGTATTAGTGGTTTTCGTAAGTTATAGTCATGGAGATGTCAAACCAATGATGTGGATACATGTTATGAACATGGGGTTAGAATGACCCAACACGAGACATAACAAGAATGCTCATAGTTCTCTCTCTATACAATGTGTACACTTTGTCCTTAGACCTAAGATTATTGCATATACTCAAGATGAAAATCAATCTACTTATGGGTTATCAAACCTACATCGTAACAGGATAGTTATAAAGGTATCTTGTGGGTTTGACATGAATCATGCTATGAAGCATGGTTAGTCTAGATGATATTTGCCCCTTTCTACATGAGAGAGATATCTTTGAGCCCCTAGGGTGACCGGATTCAGAAATGAAAGGTCATGCTACTTAAGATTGAGAGTTAACCTCGTAAAGGATTCTGAATCACAAGATCAAGAAAGAGAGGTTGTAACACCCCAATTTTAGTTAATCTTATATTAGAGTTTGTTTGTGCATCATGAGCATCATCTATTCTAAAGAATGCATGCAAGCAAAGACGAATCCAAAACCCTAAACCCTAATTCCCCTCCCTCTTTGAAATCAATTCAAATGGTTTTGGATTTTTAAAAGTACAAAATAAGTGGAGCCCAAATGTGCTAAAAGGGCCCCACAATATTTCACATATTTTATAACTACCTATGATATTTTCAAATTACTCAAAAACAGTTTTGAAATGAATTTGCAAAAGGGGAAATGAAAAATAGAAAAAGGAAAAGAATTTGCTGAAAAAAATAGGCAGAAGAGCACCCAGGCCGCAGCCTAGTTCCCTCTCCCCTCTGTCTACCGCTCAGCGTGTAGCCCACTCGCGGCCCACTCCATCCTAACCTGACCTTGTATCATTTCAGTCTCTAATCGATCTCGTCGTCTTTGTTGACGACGGAGATTTGCTCGCTAACTCGCTCGACACCATCCGTCGCGCCGATGCGCCAAGATGCCCGCCCCGCCACCTCCTGGACAGGGATAAGGACCATTGAGACGTGCTCTTATTCCCTTAATCCTCTCACTCTCTCTCCTAGGCCTTTCTCTCCTGCTCCCCTCCCTGGCCGGCAAACCCTAGCCAGTTGTCGCCATGTTCCGCTGTCTCCGGTTGCCCCTCCGCCATATGAAGCCACCACCATGACCGCCTTGATCGTCTCCATTGATTGCCTAGAAGCATGCATGCAGACATGGTCCCAATCGATGGAATCGAACCCTCCGTCCTCGACACCGGCCGCCACCGTCTCCATCGATTCCGGTCGTGTTAGCCCTCACCAAACCCTCCCTATGATCGCGGTGAGACACTGGTGCTCTAGAACCCTCTCCCTCCCTTTCCCTTGCTCTGTGTCGTTGTTGTGTCGAGCGTCTGCAACCACCACCGCCGCCCGCCATTGTAGTCATTGCTCTAGTGACCAAATAGGAGCGGCGCCACTAGTTTCTTGCTCGCCTCGCTGCTCTGGTTTGAACGCACCTAGACACGCCCTCCCGTGAGCCCTCCTCCGTCGTACACCGCCACCATCTGACATGTCCTCCTGTGAGCCCGCGTGGCGCCCATGTGGCTCCCGTGTGGCGCTGCGTGGCCATGATGTGGAGCTCGCGTATCGTTGACGTGATGCATCAGCGTCTGACAAGCTTTGCCATGGTGGCAAGCCAGCGTGGCATGGGCCCCTTCTGTCAGTGTCTGAGAGTACGTTAGGTTCGGTAACATGTGTACCTGGCCGTGCTAACGACGCTAGGATGACGTCATAAAGCCTTTCATATTTTTTATAAAATGGTTTAATCTTGTAAAATTCATAATTAATTCATATTATATCAGAAAAACATGTATACTATATAAATTTTTTCAAAAAATGAGATATATCTTATAGCATCAAAATCATGCATTATTCAATAACTATAATGTCAAGTTTAATTAGAAGAACAAGATGAACCCTCGTAGGTGATTCTGAGGTTTCCCTGTTTTAGGGTTTACTTCCCTCGGACCCTGCTTAAATTGGACAAGAAAGTACTAGGGTTCCATTCAGTACTATTTAACTTGTCATATCATCATCCTTGTTTGAGCATTGCATCAATGTCATGTGTTGATTGTTTCCCTTTCTTTCCGGTGGTTGGTTCTTCTTGGTAGAATACAATATCGAGTTCGAGATCGAAGATGAAGATTAACACCATTGAAGATAGAAGATCAATACTTGATCAACAGTAATCAAGTCAAGTACAAGGTTTATGATGATCTGCTTATTGGTTATCAATGGGAAAAGGCAAGCATAGCATCACCATTATACAATCCCATGCTTTTAAAGCATTTCAATTCTTGCCATGATGTATACGATTCTACTATGGTCTTTTATCGATATATAGAGTATCCTATTTGTTGCATTACTCCCTTTGAGCTTATATTACCTGATCCACTGCTCCTAGCATAACTAGGTTTTGCTTGTGTGCACTGCTAGAGCTTATATGTGTGTATTGCTTATCCATGCTTAGTTCTTAGTGCTAGTTAATCCAAATGATGTATCAGATGCAAAGAATCTAGTATGACAGGAGATCAAGATATACTGATGAGGTGAAATCAGTGGTAAAAGTTAAACATGTTAAGGCTTGTACGGGAGGCATGGCGGGATGTCGTTTTTGTAGTCCCATGATCGCCACCTCTAGGACCTGGGAGTTCTTGCCCTTGGAACCAAGATGAACGTACAACCACACGGGGCCTGGAAAACCCCTCGACCCACTAACTTGCCTAGTAGATTCCATGAGTCACATAGTCTGGGTGTTCCATTCGATATATGCATTCTAGTTATTATCGAAGGCGGTGAAGGAGGTGCATCATAACAGGTAGGGAAGCCTGGACCGGGTTGCTTGGGGTGGATAGATCCTCTGGTAAACCAACCTCACCTCACATCTCTAGGGACCGGCTTCAGGATTTGATTCGTTATGGCAGAACCCTCCTTAGGGCGTGACTCATGGTCTCGGTGAAAGCAAGGTAAAGGTTTTGGTCAACCACCCTCTACTAGCACACCAAGGAAGTGTGTCAAGTGGCATGAAGAGTCGGTTGGTATGTGTGGGTAAAGTTGTACATCCCTGCAGGGTTTTAATCTTTTCGAAAAGCCATGTCCATGGTTATGCACAACTTGGGAATGAACGTTAGATCATAAATAACATTAACCTAATCGTAAAACTTGGCAGATCAATGTGTGCTTAAGGATGCTTTCTCATGGGTATGAGGGGGTGATCCTAGTTGACAGGTGGTGATGATGATTTGGTGGATATCAAGATGCTGATAAATTATGTTTGGAGATGTCACTCTCTTATCCCCTTTTAAAATATTCAGAATAGATGAGCTTATTCTCCCTCTTGTTTTATAAACAAAGATAGCTTTATGCAAAATAACCCACCAGCCATAAGTCTTGTAGAGTACACCATCTACTCACCCTTGCTATGTTGATACTTTTGTAGCAGAGTAGGTGTTCCCTGAAGATGAGTTCTGTATGACATCAACACCAACGAGTAGTTTGGGGTTCCCGGTCGGCAGCTTGGAATCTATCGGCTGGGACATCATCGTTATGCTTTAGGCCTCTTAGGAATTTTTTTAATTTTACTTTACTTAATAGCATAATTTGCCTTCCGTTATTTGATGTTTGTGGTCAGTGACCTCTGCTTGTAATATTTTGGCTCTCTGCTCAGTTATGAGCTTGTTGTAATGATTTTTGGTGTCGTAGGGTCACTGTTGTGTTACTGATACTTTGTTGGATATCCTCGAGCTCTAGGTCAGGCTTATGTGAGACTAAGGTCTCGAATTTGTCTAGTCCTAATCCCCGGGGTGTCATAGAGGTCATCTTGGAGCTTGATGGAATATCATGAGGAAAATGGAATAACATGTGCATTATGTTGTGATGGTTCATTTTAATATGAACCTTGTGCGTGTTGAGGAGTTGACACGTCTTGCTAGATGCCGCTACCAACTATTGGCCGAGTAGAAGTACTCACGTCATGTATTTATGTGTGTGAACCTATAAGGTCACACGCTTAAGGGGCTAAAAGCCTAATTCAGATTGGATATGAATTATTACATGCTTGGGAGTACTAATGGACCTCTAATGTAAAAGCAAATTAGGGGCGCCTATGTAATATAGAATGGGGCGAGCTGATTAATTAGGGTTGGTCACTCCACCCAACTGTCACACTTCTCACATCTTAGTTGCACGCAAGGACTTAGGAATCTAGCATGTGATGCTTTCTCACCACACGTGTGGATACCTTGGAGGTGTTGCATCCTTAGCACTTGGACGAGACACATGAGATATAATGTTCATGGGACTAGGCGGCGAGGACAAGAAAGGAGATCGTCTACACTGCCCCAACGTTCTCCATCTAGTACTACCACTAGGTGTCTAGTGGTAAACCCTGATCTATGATTGCAGCATTCCTGGTTTACGCGGTAGCAATTTTTTATTTTCTCTAGTGTAGTCTACCAATATACCTTAAGTGGTATTAGAGCCAATGCTATCAAATTTTAGATTCAGGATGTATGCATATTGTGATATGCAAATGGTATGCTCGATGTGATCGATTGTATGATAATGAATGTAGATTGATCTATGATTTGATATCCGTCATCCTATTGCAAATGTCATGAAATTACATACCAATACCGGTCCGTTTCCATCATTGGGTAGGTTGTTACCATTTTACTCATCAAAGAGAACCTACTGCTAAGCATGTCACATGCACTGTTACTGTTTTCTACATGCAAGCACGGGCAAGAATGCAAAATTGTCTAAGTTGGGGCATCTCTAGCGAATTGACCCATTTCGTACATGGAATGTGTCTAAATTGATCTGCTTGGGTCGGCCTACTGATAGGGAAATGGCCGATTGACACCCCCAAGTGCAGGGGATCACCATAGTACAATTCGATAAGTATCTGAGTGTAAAACCCATGCGGAGCTCAAGGTAAAATATCTATTCTCTAAAGCCCTATAACCCTATTATATGGCTTCTATGCAAAGCTAGTATCTAAGTGTGTGTTTTGTTTTGGTACTAGGTAGAAAATAAATAAAGTATGTGTTAGTGGAAACTACAAGTAAACTAGTGCAAGTTAAATTTATCTAATGAAGTAGAGTGGAGTGGTGGAAAGTTTTCTCAAGTAGCAAGTTTCTCTAAGGGAGTAAATGTTTAGTAATTTGTTATTTCATTCGTTTGTTTGGTTGTTTATTGTTTTTTCCAGGATGGAGCCTTAATTAGGTGCAGCCAAATAAATGTGCATACACAACTCTTATGATGGATCCTAAGGCCATGTTACTGAGCAAACATAGGAATTATTAAAGACATAATTGTCCCACCATAGCTATAAAATCTAGGGTCCCCGATATATGTCCCCCACTCCCCCTAATGTAACTTTATGGATTAAACCACGGTTTTCTGTCCTCCACGGTCCTCCCCACTCCATTACATCACGGTGATCACCTTACATGCATTCCCCAACATATGTGTGCACTCATATATTATAAAAGAAGACAATCATAAAAGATAGCAACACCGAATGCAACCAATAAATGAAGACATGGAGTCACAATAGATCAAGGGAAGATAAAATATTGCTTCACACATCATGTTTGCCAAGAGATTACAGTAGGGAGATGGATAGGATCTTGCTGTAGGTGTTGATGATGAACACGCCGAAGGGGGTGGATCCCTCCAGAGGCGATTTCGGCGGCATTTCCCCCTTCGATCTTCTCCGGCAACTCTCTGTTTTTGTGTTTTTGATCTCTGCCTCCATTTATGTCGAGGATCGCCGAAAGGGGGTATATATAGTAGGTTTTAGGTCAAGACAAGTCGTTTGGTGAAATAATCAACGACATCGGAGACTCGAGGGAAGAAAGAGCATACCAGCCACGGCTAGGGGGTGCGCCGCGGCTGTTGTGCCCGGTCCCTCCTCGGTCTTCTTTTCTCATGGATCTTTGGTCCATTGTTCTTCATTCTGATAAATGCTGGGTCCCGTGAAGTTTCAGGTCAAATGGACATTGTTTGGGTACCTGAAAGTCAAAAACATTGAAATAGGGGTTTTCTGCCTCGGTAAGATTAATTCCAAAGCAATATGGGAAGTGTGAATTATTCTCAGTAATCATTATAAAACATGAATATAACCCATATATGATGCAAATAAGTTGGAATATCAAGTAATAAAGTGCAAAGTTCATGTATGCATTTTACATGCATCAACATCCCCAAGCTTAACCTATACTCGTCCTCGAGTATGAAGGTGATAAAACTAACATGGACTTTGTACTTTAATGCTATTTTGGATATCAAAACTGATTACTATTTCTACACAAAGTCAAATGATTCATTCTTCAAAGGAATAGCAATATGCAAGATAGATAATGAAGTGATATCTCATATACAATGAAAGGATGATCAATAGTAATTCACAAAGTGTAACATAAAAAAATATGGACCAAATGAATGCAAAATGTAAAATCAAAAGTAAAGTAAAAACATCCTATAGTGGTCATAGCATTTTCTTCTAAATTCTAAATTTTAATGTGGACACTTTGGAAAGATAGATAATAAGAAGAGATTAATCATGAATAAGTTTCATATAGCTTCCAAACGCTTCATCTTATGATTATGTTTGAACTATGGTATTCATTAACTTTGAGATCTCAATAACCCTATCATCAGCATCTTGAATGGTTAAGGTCAATGTGATGGCAAGTATGAGGTATATGCTTGACAAAAAATGAGTTGAATGTCTCACACCCCTTGAATATGATTAACTAAACCACATGCTACTCAACTTAGGTCCCAAATAAGTTCTTGTCATTATAAGCATACATTTACCATTGAGAACGCCAACGGGGTACCTCTTGTCCCATCATATAGGAGATTTACCATATCAAAACAACAAGACAAACAGACAATGAGCATCTCAGCAATTCTTTTTATTTACTATGGCATAACTTTTTATTAAAGATGCTTCATAGAATGCTCACTATGGGTTGCTGTAAATTTCCACCATGAATGATGCATGGCTTGGGTTAGCGGCCCAGGCGTTTCTCTAACACATACACAAACTCCATGATCTTACAAGTTTCCAACTTATTTCACACTTATAGGCATCAATAACAAAAGAACATGATATCAACTAAATATAAATAAGTGCAATGTTGAAAACTTGCTCCATGAAAACATGGTTATGTTAACTCCCACCCATAATTTGACAAGCACATAGCCTCATAAGATAGTCACAATGGTTCAAGTTTATTATGTGCAGGAAAATAAAATGTGCCATCAAGTTTGTGAGAGCTTTACTAACTAACTTTCTCATAGCAAACACAATCATAAGCATTTTAATTTGTACGCTAGATAAACCAATAAAGCATGAGAAATATACTTGGAATAGCAATTATTCTAATTGGTAGGTATGGTGGACACTCTGGGAAAACTTGGTTCAAAGGGAGTTGGATAAACGAGTTTTAACTTGTTGGAAATTTTTGGGTTAGCAAGAGTGAGAAAGTTGACCGTCTACATGCATGCATAAGAGTCCATAGTTCTAATCAATCCATGTTAAACAATCTAAACTAATATCAAGCATCAAAACATGAATAGATCTACATAACTCACTTGCAAATTAATATTCATTCAAAGCATATGAATCATGCAACTACATGTATCCTTTTTGAATCAACTTCAACATCCCTAGTCCAACTCTTTTATAGCATCCAACTTAATTTATTTATATAGAAATTATATATTGATAATGGTCTTGGCAACATGAACAAAATTAAAACTAAAAATAAAGGAAGTAAGATAGAAACGCTCCAAGTTTATGCGATAGTAATATGTTGCTCAAAAAACAGAGAGTAGACGTGGGCAAACCGAGAGTGTGGTTGGTCTAGTGGGGTAACTTGGGCATACCCAAGCTTATGGTTTTCACCATCCTTGTATAGCTCTTGGTGCATCTCCTCTAATCCCTGTTTTTTCAACACAAAATTTTCTCCCATCTCTTTTTTTGTGGGGTGACATTAGTGGGTACAAAAAGCCATAATGTTTGCTACAAGAAATTCCTAAACAAAAGTATATATGAAGTGTTCAGTAGGTATATAATGTTGTATGATTTTTCATGAACTCAAATTAATCAAAAAGATTCAACTTAAAAGCTCAAAGAATGTATCAAACAAAATGGGACAGAATCTGTCCAGAAAATCAGCAGCAGCAAAACACAGTTGGTTACCCTACTTAAACATGTCCAATTTTCTGAAAATTTACGAGCATACAGAGGATGAAAAGTTGTAACTACAATTAAAATTTGAGCTCAATTGGAGTTACAGAGGAGAAATGAAAAATCATATGGTAAACAGATTCATGCAGGAATATGCAACTCCATATATATGTTCAACTTTTTCAATCCAAAACGGGTAAAACTTGGTACTTTATTGAAAATTCCAGAACAAAAACAAAAACTAAGGTCTCTTGTAACATCAAGAGGACACAAATAAAATCAAAACAAAAATAATTGGGTTGCCTCCCGTAAAGCGCTTTCTTTATAGCCATATAGCTAGGCTTACTTACTTGATATCGAGATGGTTTGAGTTTATGAGGTAGCTTGGACATCCCCAATCTTGAATGCTTGTATTCCTTTGATACATGTGGGGGTTGTCCCAGGGGAAACATCCCCAAGCTTGAGCATTCGTCCCTCTTAATATTCATTCATCACACTCAACTCTTTCACTTGAAAACTCTTTCCACACAAAACTAATCATAAAACTTGATTAGAGTGGTTAGTGCCTGCATAAATTAAATCCCAATAGGTACAACAAATACACATCATGAAATAAACATTATCTACTATTACTATGGTTTCATATTTGAAAGATCATGGATGTCACCTAGAGGGGGGGGGGTGAATAGGCGGTTTAAAACTTTTATGAGATGGGCTTAACAATGGCGGAATAAAACTAGCGTTTTCTTTTGTCAAGCACAAAGCCTAGATATAATAAGGTTCACCCATGTGCACCAACAACTTATGCTAAGCAAGACAAGCAAAAAAGTGATAACCGAGGCATAAGTAAAGAGCTCAGGTATAGAGATAACTGAGGCATGCGGGGAAGACGATATTTTACCGAGTTCCTCCCAACAAGGGAGTACATCTCGTTGGAGGGGTGGGCGGTACTAAGATCACCAACGCCACCAGAGGCCTCACCCTATTCTCCCGAGCACCCACCTCGCGGAAAGCACTAGTTCCACTATGGGACACTTGAGGGTGGTCACCAAACCCGTACAAGATTGGGATAATCTCCACAACTTAATTGGAGGCTCCCAATAATCGCCACCAAGGCCACTATCATGGGGAGAGATCCACAACTTAATTGAAGGCCCCAACAACACGCCACAAAGGCCACACAACCGTCCAGGGTTCCAAGAACCCAAGAGGGATAATCTTCTTGATTTCACCAACCAAATCCTCTATAGAGAACTCAAACTGATGCACCTAATGCAATGGCAAGTCCTTCACTCTTGAATTGCACCAAATCTAAAAAAGCTATTGGGGGAATAAGAGAGGAAGAACACAAGAGGAAATCCACAAAATAAACCCCAAGATCTAGATCCCAAGATGTTCCCCTCACATAGAGGAGAGATGGATTGGTGGAGTTGTAGATCTAGATCTCCTCTTTCAAATCCCCCCAAAAGATTCAAGAAATATGGGAGGGATTGAGAGTATTTGCAAGCTCTTGAAGGTAGAAACATTGGAGGAGAGAGGGAGAGCAAGCAACCAGCCCCTTGGGGAAGAAGGGGGGCCTTTTATAGGTCCCCATGACAACTAGCCGTTGCAGACCACTTACCCCAGAGTTTCCGGCCTTCAGGACCGGAGTCTCCAGCCCCCAGGACTGGAGTCTCCACGGTCCAGACTCCAGCCAGGACTCCGGGCGAGTTTCAGATGCTCCTAGTACACCCCCCGGAGTCTGGGCTAGAATTTGGGTCAGAGTCTCCGGGGTGCGAACCCCGGAGTCTCCGGCCCTCACAAAACTGGCAGAAACACCGAAACAAAAATAATCATAACTTTTACATCTGGACTCCGATTTTGATGGTCTTGGGCTCGTTTCGAAGAGAAAAACAAGCTTTAAAGAATTATGCAGGGAACCATCATAGTCTAGCAAGGTAGATAGAACCTAATGATGAAAGGTTTAACCTATCTAAAAAGACAAACCGGTAAAACCTCCAACATCAAAAACACAATAAAGAATGCATATGAAATCCGTTTTCGATGAACTTGAGCTTGTCATGGATATTAACACAAGCTCTAAATCCTCTCATGGATAAGAACCAAATAAGAACCAAGGAAGATGATGCCAAGTATGCAAATGTTTGAGCTCTCTTTGAAGGATATGATCAAGTTACTCACTCGAGAGCCCCTCTTGATAGTACGGTTATCTATCCTAAACCCGGTCTCCCAACAACAATATGAGACCGGCAAAAGGGAAAACCTATCAAGTTAATACCTTTTCCTTGAGCAATCCACTTGAGCTCGATGTAGATGATCTTGTCCTTCTCAAGATGGACACCTTTCTTGATTGCTCTTCCTTGATCTCGTATGATGAAGACTTGAAACATGACCCCCCATACACCATGGGGAAACCTCTTCTTTGACCTTGTCTTCATAGGTCCATGATCACCGAGGATGGCACACTTCAATCATGAGATCTTCTAGAGATGGCACATCTTGAGCTTGCACAACATTTATTCTAACTCCAATTGGATGATGTCTTGAAGATACACATGAGGAACTCCATCTACTTCTTCAAGACACACTTGATCTTATTTTCTTTATTCTTATTCTTCTACAAGATTCCAATAGGCCCAAAGCCCCTGGGCAATGCTTCTTCTTATTCTTTTATTTTCTTCATTTCTTTAACCTTGAAGCCAACACATGGTACAAGTGATGCCAATGGACAAATCCTACAAGTGCATCTCAATGCAACCATTAGCACATAGAGATTGTCATTAGTTACCAAAACCACACATGGGGGCCCACATGCTCTTTCAACCTCCCCCATTTTGGTAATTGATGTCAATCCCTTTGAGAGGGTTTATATAATGAATTTAACGAATAAAATGGTAGCACAAATATAAAATACTACACAAGTATGTGATATTGGTACCACCATATATAGAGCAAACTCCCCCACAATCTATGCATGTGTGATGAACTTGAATTTCATTGCATATATTGTCAATCATTATCATTGGTGGAGTTTCCTATATATAAACCACATGCTAAGCAACACAGAGACGCAAGAGCATGAAAGTCAAATGCTTAAAAAGAAACTTAAAGCATAAACCAACTTCCCTTAAACCCTCTAAAACTTCTCCCCATTGGCATCGATTGCCGAAATGGGTGGCAAGTTCTAGAAGGCCAATATAGTGATAGTTCCTCCAAAGGTGTGCATTCGCACATATCCAATGATGAATACTTGGGAGGAAGTAGAACTATAATGAGGACCCGAAGATTGCCAAATAATTAAAAAAATAAGCATCAACAAATGACGCAAGCAATCACAAGATCCGACAAACCAATTGAAAACAACAAATGAGTCCAGAATGGAAACAACAAGATATTATGATAAGATCAAACGAGTGTTTTAAATAAAAATAGAGAAGCTCCCCAAGATTTGTGCACAAATGTATATAAGTTTCTAAGTGGAATGCATCACAAAGACATATGTCCACAACGAAACATCCACACATAAACAAGATACTCAAGAAAGCACATGAAAACCAAAGTGAACTCATAACATATACCCATAAGATTTTTGCTTGTAAGCATGGCTAAAGGCACAATTTTATCTTATTGTTCATTAATGAAATTGAAACACCGACACACTACATACATTACAACAATCACCAAGGGAAAAGGAGATGGTTGGAATATATGGAGAAAGACAACAAGTATCACAAAGGAAAAAACAAGTAGCAAAACCTCACTATTGCACATGAGAGAAGTTGAGGAAAAGATATGCAATAAAATTGCTAGATTGACATATTTGGGATTGGTGGATCATATGCATGATTTTGTATAGTACCAATTATATGCACTCATATCAACTTACACACATTTTAAATAAGGAGTTCTCTTAAAACCAAGGCTAGAACAACAACAAATACAAATACAAAAATTCATGCTAGAAGGAAACCCGCAAATGGTTGGAAGCAGGATATATGAGCATGAGAAAGAGATACTTGTTACTGATATATAATTGGTAGGATGTAAAGGATATGAATTCGTTGATCATCCTATAGCTTGCCTCCAATTTCCATGTACACAACATTTCTTCAAAAATGAGGGACAAGCATCCAATATATCTCCAATGTACCTAAAACATATTTAATTACAAATGGTCCCCAAACTCATTGGGTCTAAAGTAGTTAGAGAAACTACAATACATAGGAGAGACTCCACATAAATATGTGCATATTGATAAGAAATTGAATTTCATGCACAACTTAGCCGATGGGATTTGGTGGCGTTTCCCCTATATATTGGATCAAAGAAAGAAAGCATGCCATAATATAAACATGTAGTAAATATGCATGCATAAGGCTTTAAAGAACCAACAAGGGGATACAATTTGAACAAAAACACCAAGTAAATCGAGATGGCACACATAAGAGTGTGACACGACAAAAGGTGTCCAAATTGTATCAAAGAACCAACTCAACACATGAATGATCAGAAGTTAAACAAATGAACAAGACAAAAGTCAAAGAGAAAAAGATAGATAAAAAACAAATGCTCTAGGATTTATATCATTCTAAAAGGTCAAAACATGAAACAAGGAATGAGACAAAACCAACTCCCCAAAACAGCAAGGTTCGAACAAATGAACCAAACTCTCCACACTTTTCATGATGGCACAAAATACCAAAATGAAAAGATCGAACTACCAAGCACATGAAACATAATATGGATCAAACGATGAAACATAAAAAGAAGTGTTCTATATAATATAGGAGAGCTCACCCATAAGTAGTACATTATAAAGAATTTTTCTTTTGAATGCAAAATGCACACAAATGGGATCATCACTAGTACCTACATTAAATAAAACACAAGAGGATACCAATAAAATAAGAAGATCTGTAAGAGGCAAGGAAATCTTGGGAGACAACACAAAACATTTTCTTTGAAAGATATAGACAAAATTAAGGAAAGGCCAAAGTGAATATGATCAATAAATTATACCACAAATCTAGTACTAATTGTACAAGGACAAGAAGTATTGGGAATAGTCTTCCCGAGGTAGTTCACAAGGATATACAAGATCATATTCACACTAAGAAGCATATAACAAAGTGTAAGAATTAAGCTTGATGCTTCAAAAGAGATTCTTGGTAGCTTCCAATAGTCACACAATCACTAGTGATTAGAGTAACTTGACGCTAATGGTTTCCATATGGATATAGAGATACAAATATGAGGAAACACATACCAAGAAACACTCTCACAAACAAGATCCAAAAGATGATAAACAAAGGCATTGAACTTGTTTGAGAAAATGTGTCACATAGGAGCTAGATAATTATCAATGTCAATTCTAAGTGACACAACCTCAAATTTTCACATTTTCTAGGCTTGTAATATACATTAAGCATATGACTCCCCCATAATGTGATAAACAATAAATCTCAACATGAGGAAAAAGAATCCAAATAGAGATAATTAATGGACATTATAGAACTTAAATTTCTCATGAGAATCATACCACAGAGACTAGATAATATTGTTAAATCACTACTAAGTGGTATTCCTCATGTACACACATTTTTAGGATTGTGGAATGCCCAAGCATAACACTCACTCAAAATGGGATAGTCCATTACTCTCTCACAAGAGCCAAAAATATATCAATTGAATTCAATAATAGTTCCAAAACAAGAAACACACATGCATGGTGTGCAAACCAACAAACACAAATAAACTTGATAACTCAAGATAAGTAAGTGGTAAGCACAACATATACAAAAACATGCAAGGTACAAAACCAACTTTCAATGTAATGAGTTAAGCACATGTTACCGCAAGGAGGAACATTGGAAATATAATAGAGGCAATATAATCAACATGACTTGGCTTGACAAATATAATAGATGAAGATCCCTCAATTCTTCATGATGAAACCAAGTCACCAATATCCTCCAAAATCACCTATTGATCAAGTTTTGGCTTGTTGGTCCCCAACCAAGTTGGGTCCTAAGAAGTTAGTCACAATAGGCTTGGCAATCCAAATGGTTCTTTTCTTGACACCACATTGAGCACCAACAAATTTGGCAAACACATTTCCAACCTCATCCTTATGAAGGGAATAAGCATCATCAATCAAGATAGGGTTGGATGAGGAGATACCACTAGTGCATGAGGAAGAAATGTGCCCCTTCTCACGGCAAATGTAGCAAGTTCTTGTCTTTATCGCTTTCTTCTTAGGTGATGCCACAACTTGAGGAAGAGTTTGAGTATTCCTCTTAGGAAGAGGCCCATCTACAACTTGAGGTAGAGCTTGAGGCTGCTTCCCTTGTTGCTTCACACCAAGAGGCTTCTTTTTCAATGGGCAAGATCTAACATGATGCCCTTCTTCCTTACACTTGAAGCAAATAATGTTGGCCAAATACTTCACTTGATCTTGGCCATTCTTATTGTTGCCCTTGTGCTTAAACTTGTTAGTGTACTTGTTCTTGATATTGGAGTTGAATCCAAGTCCACTCTTGTCATTGGGGGATTTTTGCACACTCAAGATGTGGTTGAGTGTGGCCTTCCCTTTATGACCTTTTTTAAGTAATTCTTAAAAGAAGTGACTTGATCCTTGAGCTCTCTAATTTCCTCTATATGGTTAGTTTCAACAACAATAGTAGTAGAGGAAGTATAATTTTCATTGTTAGAGCAACAAGGCACGGAATGCAATTCATCACAAGATATAGCATGGTTATGCGAGGATGAATTAGAGGGACTAGCACATGGCAATATCACATTAGGACTAGAAGTAGTGCTAATGTCCACATGAGGCCCACCAAATGTTACCTTTGACACAATGGCCTCATGAGCTAAATTTAGCCTATCATGGGAGACTAGAAGATCCTCAAGCAAGCTTGAGAGCTTAACATGACTTTATTCCAATATCCCATATTTGCTAGTTAGCAAAGCAAGTTGAACCTTTAGCTCAACATTCTCCTTCAACATTGATGCTTCATGGTAAATAGAGTTAGTAGCGCAAGCATCATCAATAATAACAAGAGGTGAGGGCAACTTTGCAAGCTTTTTTGAATATGAAGCTTTAAGTTGCTCATGTGACTCGGTGAGTTTGATGAGCTCACTCTTAACGACCCGAGAGCCATTTCCTAGGTGCTTAAAATCCTCAACGAGTTTAGCATGGGCAACTATGAGTTCATCATTTTTAGTTTTGAGAACATTTGCCACCACAAGTTATCTATCATGGTTTTCCTTTACTCTAGATAGTTCTAGAGCAAAGGTCTCCTCAAGATATTCTTTGGTGGTTTGTTCTTGTTCAAGGGAGCTCTCTATATAAGAAATCTCGTTAGCATACTCACGCTCATGTTCATTCTTTTGAAAAATAATATTTTCTTGCTCCTCAATAAGTTTCTTGCCTTCAATACCGCAAGTCAAGATTTCAACAATTTAGAGGAAGCAATTTTATTTCTATGAAGAGTGGAAAATACAATCTATCCCATCTCTTGAATGGAGGCAATATCATAATCAACTAGATGATCATCGTCATTATCATTATCAACATCATCATCATCATGAGATACACTAGGATCCAAAGAGGTTACCTTTGTTCCCTTAGCCATAAGGCATATATGAGAACCGGAAGAAGGTGATGATGAGATTGCATTTGGAGCTCCATTCAAAACATTGTCTTGGCCCAGATCATCTTTGTTTTCATATACATGGTTAGCAATACAAGCACTATAGGAAATAGAACCATTTTTACCATGGCACAAAGACAAAGCAAGCATATCATCATGTCAATTATTTACGCAATTTCTACATGATATGCAAGGACAACCAACACTAGCATATGAGGAGTTTTGAGTGCTACAAGTGTTAGAGTCCAAATATAGACCATTTCAACTAGATAGCAATGAAGGATTACAAATAGTAAGCACATTATCCATATTGCAATTTCTATCACCACTCACCATATCATTACCTTGTGAAAAATCACATGCAGGTGAAGTGGTAGAAGATGAGACCTCATCACACGGCCGGAGGTGGAGGGAATACAATCATCCTCAATAATGTTGGACCCATTATATTTGTCTTCAAGTTTGGTCCATATCTCGTGAGCACTCTGATAAGGCATGATTGAAGAAATAACTACATTGCTCACAACAAGTAAAAGCATTTTAGTAGCTTGAGCATCTATATAAGAGTTCATCTTCTCCTCTAAAGATTCGTTTAGGGTATACATAGGAGAAGAGAAACCCATATATAGAATTCCCTCAATAGATGGGTGAATGTCCTGAAAGTAATCTAACATGCGAGATTTCCAAACACCATAATTTGTGCCATCAAATATATAAAAGGAATCATGTACTACTTCACTAGACGACATCTTTACTCTCAAGGTGGTGAAGCCTAAAAGCGACAGACTTCGCTCTGGTACCAATTGAAAGATCACGAATGTCGTCTAGAGGGGGGTGAATAGGCAGTTTAAAACTTTTATGAGATGTGCTTAACAATGGCAGAATAAAACTAGTGTTTTCTTTTGTCAAGCACAAAGCCTTGATATACTAAGGTTCACCTATGTGCACCAACAACTTATGCTAAGCACGACAAGCAACAAAGTGATACCAAGATAGATTACTTCAAGCACGAAGGCTATCACAATGTAAAGTCCATAAGTAAAGAGCTCGGGTATAGAGATAACCGAGGCACGCGGGGACAACGATATTTTACCGAGTTCCTCCCAACAAGGGAGTACGTCTCGTTGGAGGGGCGGGCGGTACTAAGACCACCAATGCCACAAGAGGCCTTACCCTATTCTCCCGAGCACCCACCACGCGGCAAACTCCAGTTCCACTATGGGACACTTGAGGGTGGTCACCAAACCCGTACAAGATTGGGGCAATCTCCACAACTTAATTGGAGGCTCCCAATAATCGCCACCAAGGCCACTATCTTGGGGAGATATCCACAACTTAATTGAAGGCCCCAAGAACACGCCACAAAGGCCACACAACCTTCTAGGGTTCCAAGAACCCAAGAGGGACAATCTTCTTGATTTCACCAACCAAATCCTTCGTAGAGAACTCAAACCGATGCACCTAATGCAATGGAAAGTCCTTCACTCTCAAATTGCACCAAATCTACAAAAGCCATTGGGGAAATAAGAGAGAAAGAACACAAGAGGAAATCCACAAAAGAAACCCCAAGATCTAGATCCCAAGATGTTCCCTCACATAGAGGAGAGATGGATTAGTGGAGTTGTAGATCTAGATCTCTTCTTTCAAATCCCCAAACAAGATTCAAGAAATATGGGAGGGATTGAGAGTATTTGCAAGCTCTTGAAGGTAGAAAAAATGGAGGAGAGAGAGCAAGTAACCAACCCCTTGGGGAAGAAGGGGCGTTTTACAGGCCCCCCCATGACAACTAGCCATTGCATACCACTTACCCCGGAGTTTTTGGCCTTCAGGACCGGAGTCTCCGAACCCTAGGACCGGAGTCTCCGGGGTCCAGACTCTGGCCAGGACTCCGGGCGAGCTTCAGATGCTCCTAGTACACCCCCCGGAGTCTAGGCTGGAATTTGGGCCAGAGTGTCTGGCCCCCCGGAGTCTCCGGGGTGCGAACCTCGGAGTCTCCGGTCCTCACAAAACTGGCAGAAACATCGAAACAAAAACAATCATAACTTTTGCATCCGGACTCCAATTTTGATGATCTTCGGCTCATTTTGAAGAGGAAACCAAGCTATACAAAATTATGTAGGGAATCATCATAGTACAGCAAGGTAGGATAGAACCTAATGATGAAAGGTTTAACCTATCTAAAAAAGACAAACCGGTAAAACCTCCAACATCGAAGACACAATAGAGAATGCATATGAAATCTGTTTTCGATGAACTTGAGCTTGTCATGGATATTAACACAAGATCTAAATACTCTCATGGATAAGAACCAAATAATAATCAAGAAAGATGATGCTGAGTATGCAAATGTTTGAGCTCTCTTTGAAGGATATGATCAAGTTACTCACTCGAGAGCCCCTCTTGATAGTACGGTTATCTATCCTAAACCCGATCTCCCAACAACAACTTGAGACCGGCAAAAGGGAAAACCTACCAACATAATACCTTTGCCTTGAGAAATCCACTTGAGCTTGATGTGGATGATCTTGTCCTTCTCAAGATGGACACCTTTCTTGATTGCGCTTCCTTGAGCTCGTATGATGAAGACTTGAAACATGCTCCCCCATACACCATGGGGAAACCTCTTATTGACCTTGTCTTCATAGATCCATGATCACCGAGGATGGCACGCTTCAAGCATGATATCTTCTAGAGATGGCACATCTTGAGCTTGCACAACATTTCTTCTAACTCCAATTGGATGATGTCTTGAAGATACACATGAGGAACTCCATATACTTCTTCAAGACACACTTGATCTTATTTTTTTATTATTATTATTCTACAAGATTCCAATAGGCCCAAATCCCTTGGACAATGCTTCTTCTAAAGGGAATATGTCTGAGAGGAAATAATAAAGTGGTTATTATCTTATTCCTTGTTTATGATAAATGGTTATTTTGCATGCTATAATTGTATTAATTTGGAAACGTTAATACATGTGTGTTTAATAAACAAAAGGAAAGTTCCTAGTTATGCCTCTCTTATAAACTAGATCGTTGATTAAACAAGATGATCAAGGTTTCCTGATCATGGACATTGGATGTTGTTAATAACGAGGTCACAACATTAGTGGAATGATGTGATGAACATTCATCTGAAGTATAACATTACTATCAAGGTCATTGTGTTTATATTGCTATAACATGATACGAAGTAATCCTAGTCCTTAGACCATGAGATCATGTCAATCACTAACACTGGAAGAGTATCTTGATAACATCAAACGTTACACCATGAAAGGGTGATTATAAAGGTGGGTTCAGTGCTACGAAAGTGTTATGTAGAGGATCATGGATCAAGAGTGGGATTTGTCCATCCCGATGACGGATAGATATACTATGGACCCTCTCGGTGATATCACATTGGTTAGCTTGCAAGCAAGTGATGAGATCACTAGAATGTTATATCACGGGAACAAGAAAAGAGTACATGTCGGTAACGAGATCAAACTAGGTATGGAGATACCGATGATCGAATCTCGGACATGTAATATATCACGAGACAAAGGGATTTAGTTACTAGCGTTAAAGGTTCTCATGATCACAGAAGTCATCGTTGAATGTGTAGGAGTCGAGATGGATCTCGGTCCGCTTCTGATTATTGATCTGAGAGGGGTCTCGATCATGTCTGCATTATTCGCAAACCATAGGGTGACACACTTAAGGGATACCGACACCATTTGCAGCAAATATGTTTCAGATAAATATTTAAGAAAGCGCTGGAATTATTTCAATAGACAACGAAACTGTTTCGGGTGAAATTTGTTATGCATGTAATATCGAAATATTGCAGGGGGGTTTATGTGAATTTTTGTTAATTAAACTAATTAACAAAATTCTGAATAAAATTAATAAAAGAGTTTATTAAATGAGAGATCATTAAATTTGGAGAAATTTAATGCATTTAAAGTGGAGACTTTAAAAGGGAATGTTAAGGGGCAAATTTATGTGGAGGGGGTTACTACCACATGAATGGGGGAGGTGAGGGGTCACCTCCATGAGGCGCCGGCCATGGGGAGGGGCACCCCCTCCTCCTATAAAAGGCCCCCCTCACACCCCTTCTTCCTCACACCTCCTTGTGAAGGATCTCTCTCCCCCTCTAGTATTTTTCCCCCATGGTCTCGGATTAGCGAGATACATGTTCCTGGTGGCTTTATCTGGAAAGGAGTTGCTGCTTCCACTGCTTTGCTAGAGCGAGGGACGGAGGTTCTCGGGGTACCAGACGTGTGTACGATCACGGATGCACCGCTGCTTAAGGACTTGACTTGGTGGTCTTGGACTTCTTTGGAGCTGGATCTGATGGGCGTGCTGGAGCTGGACCTGCTGGACTTCATCACAATCTTGAGGTCGGCAAGTGTACGACTACATCATCCATGAGTTCCATCTCATTAACAAAGCTTTGTTGTCTTCGAGGGTATGTTCTCTATGGATGTATATCCACCCATTGCGTGTATCTAATAGATAGATCTTGGAGTATAATAGTGCCCATCGTAGGATTTTTTTGTTTTCTATGTTGCGAACCCTTCAGTGGTATGAGAGCCTGATCTATGTGTAGGTGCTTTGCACGAGTAGTACACATATGTTTATATGTGGGCGATGATGATCATGTTATTGCTTCTTTCATGTATTTTGGATATTGGTGGCATAGTGGGATGAAGCGGCCCGAGCCAACTTTACATGTCATCGCACATGAGACCGGTTCCACGACTGACATGCAACTAGTTTTGCATAAGTGGTTGGCGGGTGTCTGTCTCTCCTACTATAGTAAATATCTGATTTACAATGAGTTCCTAATAACTTTGTTATCATCATTGTGGTTCCATGTTCATAGGTAAGACCGGTTCTATCTTCGAAAGCCCTAAGCCATGTAAAAACTTGCAATTGATAAATTAGAGGCGTCTAGTTAGATCGTTGCTGGGCTAGTGTCATGATATGGAAATGTTGTAAGTTGATGTATAGTTGATACCCTTACAACACACCTAACGTGTAAGTTCCATAGACCTTGGCCTTACACACAAAGGAATGATACAGATCATACCACGATGCATATGATGGTGATCAAATGCATGGACCATATCATCCCACTTTACACATATGATGTTTGCATCATATAACGAGTGTAAGACAGTTTTACACACGCGATTACTAAGGTTCTTACTTGGTGAGCCTAGCATGTACAGACATGGCCTCAGAACACGGACCAAAAGGTTAAGCATGAGTCATATAGTTGATGTGATGCCCATATTGATGCTCTCCTTTGAAGCTACACCGACTCACGTGATGATCGGACTTGGTGTAGTGGATTTGGTTCATGTAATCACCAAAAAGGCACACAGGATGTCGTTTTTGAGTGGGAGTTCATTTTTAATTTGGATTAGTTGAACCAAATTTGTCATAAGCTAAACCAAAGTGAATTTGCATAATTTTTTGTAGTCATTGGCATCTGTTTACTTCCTTATGCTTAGTTTTAATTGAGATAATAGAATTATAGAATTCTGGATATTTACTTTACGAACTGGTATTGTATTGTTTTGAATGTCAATTTAAAGTTTAGAAGTCCTATTGCAAACTTTCAGCAAACTCTATTTACTCCATGAAGTTTAATAAGTAGTATTAAATCAAGAGTAAGTATTCCAATGTTAGTATCTAAAGTGTCATGTTTGCCTCCATGATTCTTGATATTCAAAAGTTGTTTTAATATCAAGGTTATCTAGGAGCTGAAATAATTGTTTCAGAAACCATCATGTGTGAAAGATATTGTGATATATGAAACAATGTTTATGGTTGCAATATGATAGAGTATAATTTAACAAAATACACGTTCTCATATTGTATGAGAATTTGTGAAGGTTGGAGACGCTTGGCGTCCTAATCTACCAAAAAGGTTTTGGGAACTGATATTATACTCACGATTCATCCTTATAGGCTATAGTAGCTTGATCATGAAAGTTTTCATGATAAGGATGAATAGAAAATGTAAGTAAAATGTTTACTACACTAATAGATTACTAAAGAATGGATTTTTGAAAGAACACCAAACATTTGATGATGGTGATCCACTTCAAAGTGCAAGTCCAAAGGTATTAGTATTTGACTATATACACTTTGAACTATGTGTCATGTGAATGACACCACTATTGATGTTGATAGATTCTTTTTAAAAGAAAAGGAATTGCTGAAAGAGAATCTATAAAATATTTGGCAGAAAAGAAAAAGTTGGAGATGTCCAACTTAGGTATATAGAAGATATACATGGTATGGCTGTATTCTTTGCTTGTTAAACAACGTGGTTCTTAGGTATTGCATACCGGTATTGGATACCGAATTGGTTGGTGTGAAGTGTCATACAGAACAACACAATTCATGAACTGCAATGGCCTAAGTAACTAACAAGAGAATAAGTGATGATGTTTATCGAAAACAAATAAAGTGTTATTATGTTTTTCATTGTCGTCAAACCTAGCCTTCAAGATTTGTTTTAATAATTGTTATTCTGTTCTGGTATTACGAGAACAATGGTTGTTCAAATAATTTCCGTATTCCATAAAAGATGGATGAACTTTTACAAGTCTAGTTGGAGAAATCACATCCATAAACATTATTGCTAAAATGTCGTAAGCCAAATGATTGGAAGATCACTTATGAAGTGACATCGTTGTTTGAATTATATTGGAAAGTAAACATGAAGAAATTCCATGTTGATGGATTTTTGGAGTCTTTTGATTTTGATCATTGACGCTTGTGAAACTTTCCTCGAGATAATTGAAACTTTGTTCATAGGACAAAGAGGAACCGATGACTAGCTTATTGGAAATTGTGCATGCTGATGTGCATAGCCCATTATGTGTAGCCATATGCGATGGATCTTTTTGCTTCATATACTTTCTCCAGAAATTTGAGTGAATATATCTATATATTTACTTAATAAGGAAGAAGTATGAAACATTTGAAAATTGTTCAAAGACTTTCAAGATGAAAAGTGAAAAATCATTGTAACAAGAAAATGAAAGAGTTTACAATTTGATCATAAAGGGAGATATTTGAGTTACAGGTTTAGCAAAACACGTAAGATTTGAGGAATTGTTCCATGATTTGTGTTTCTCGATAAACCATAAAAGTATGGCATATTCGAGAGATGAAATCAAACCTTGTTTGACATGGTAAGATCAAAGGTGTCATTTATAAAACTACCATTATGTTTTAAGGATTAAAGCTTTAGAGACTACCGCTTTTACACTGAAAAGAGCACCATCGTGATCTATTTAAATGACACCATATGAGTTATGGTTTGGGATAAAACCCGAATTGTCTTTTCTTAAATTTTGGTATGCTATGCATAAGTAAAATGTTTACAACCAAAGTCGGATAAGCACGTCTTTGTAGGTTACCCCAAATAATTTGTTGGGTATTCCTCCATAACACCTAGGACAAAAGAGTTTGTCGCTTGGAACATCAAGTTTCTTGAGAAGGAATTTTTCACAAAAATTTAAGTGGGAGGACAATAGAACTTTGATAAGGTTGTTGAACCTTAGCTGTATGTGCTAAGTAGCGCAGCACCGGAAAGTGTCCCGGTGGCGGCCACAATGCTCATGGCTCCCGTGATTACAAAGGTTGTGATCTCGGAGATTAGAGTTCCTATTGAACCGTGTGGGTCGGTAAGAATCAAATAGTGAGATTTGATAAACAAGTCGTTATTGTTTTCACAATGATGAGCCGACTACATGCAAAGAAGCAATGATGGGCCCTAACTCCATAAAATGACTAGAAGTCATAGAATCTGTGATAGTATCCATACATGAGAAATCAAGTTTCTGAACATGGAAGACCCTCCGGAAAGGCGTGAAGCCTGTCAGTCATGTTTGGATCTATAAAGAAATAGACATGGATGTTTAACATCTATGAAATAGTCGACATGTCGGAAAGAAGTTTACGGCAATGTTCAAGGAGTTGACTATGACAAGATTTGATCTTTCATAGTGATATTTAGTCTTGACGGATTAATGTAGCGACCACTACATATAATTTGGTGTATGGTAGTTGAACAAACAAAACAATGTTATTCTAATAGAATGGTTACCTAGGACGTGTACAAGACACGGTTCGAAGGGTTTTGTTAATTCAAATGGTGCTAAAAGGGCATGCAAACTTCAATAGTTGAAGTGAGCATAGCGGAGTTGGAATCTTCACCATGATGAAAATGTTAAAGGAATTTAAATTCATCGGAGATGATGAAGATGCTTGCATTTGCAAGAAATTAAGTGGGAGCACTAAGACAAATTTCCAATACATTATGCAGAGTACATATTGTTGATTGGAAATGATGTATCTTTTATTGACACAAGTTAAGAATTTCATTAAAATAGGATTTCGATGAAAGACTTGGGCAAACCCAGAATATTTGGCATCAATGTCTATATGGATAGATTGAGGCGCTAATATGGTTGTGCTAGACATACGTATATGAGATATTGAAAGGGTTCAATATGGAAACAACAAGAAAGGTTCTTGCTGCATGGAAAGGATTTTATCAAGATTCAAGTGTTTCAACACTTGGTGAGTAAAATCACATGAAGATTTTGATTGATTATATCGTGATATGTCCTATGCTCTAAATCTTATGAGCACATACCAGAATGATTCATAAGATGATCATTGGACAATAGTAAAGATATTCTTATGAGCTTTGGAAGAACTAAGAATATATCATGTATAAGTGACAAATAGTTAAAGGTAGTTCATTGTAAAGTGTTACATTGATACTAGTTTTGTCACAAAATACAAATTAAAATTTATCTCAATTTAGACTATGGGTGGCACAATGTAATGGAAAATATGTTCCATGATGGATTTGGATGAGTTCCAAAGTTGAGACATTGTGACGGATACTACAAAAAAAGGCTAAGTATATGACTGCTATAGTAGCAGCAAAGGAGGGTATTTGTGTTAAGTAGTTTGTTATCAAACTAGGTGTGGTTCAAAGTGGGCTAATACTATGAAGATATATTGTATGAAAGTAATATCAACATATTTTAACCCAAACAAACTAAAGGTCTCACCAAAGGACCAAATTTATACAATGCCATCACATTTGAGAATGAGTGATGTGTAGAGACGCAAAGACATGCAAATACACACGGACCTTAAACTGTCAGATCCGTAGATTATGTTAACCACTAGAAACCGCGTATATGCAACACCAGAAATCCATAGGTGTTCAATATGCAAAGTGTTTCAAACTAGATTATTGACTCTAGTGCAAGTGGGAGACTGAAGGGAATATGCCCGAGAGGCAATAATAAAGTGGTTATTATCTTATTCCTTGTTTATGATAAATGTTTATTTTGCATGCTATAATTGTATTAATTTGGAAACATTAATACATGTGTGTTTAATAAACAAAAGGAAAGTTCCTAGTTATGCCTCTCTTATAAACTAGCTCGTTGATTAAAGAAGATGATCAAGGTTTCCTGATCATGGACATTAGATGTTGTTAATAACGAGGTCACAACATTAGTGGAATGATGCGATGAACATTCATCTGAAGTATAGCATTATGATCAAGGTCATTGTGTTTATATGGCTATAACATCATATGAAGTAATCCTAGTCCTTAGGCCATGAGATCATGTCAATCACTAACACTGGAAGAGTATCTTGATAACATCAAACATCACACCGTGAAAGGGTGATTATAAAGGTGGGTTTAGTGCTACGAAAGTGTTATGTAGAGGCTCATGGATCAAGAGTGGGATTTGTCCACCCCGATGACAGATAGATATACTTTGGGCCCTCTTGGTGATATCACATTGGTTAGCTTGCAAGCAAGTGATGAGATCACTAGAATGTTATATCACGGGAACGAGAAAAGAGTACATGTCGGTAACGAGATCAAACTAGGTATGGAGATATCGATGATTGAATCTCGGACATGTAATATATCGCGAGACAAAGGGATTTAGTTACTAGCGTTAAATGTTCTCACAATCACAGAACTCATCGTTGAATGTGTAGGAGTCAGTATGGATCTCCAGGTCCTACTTCTGATTATTAATCTAAGAGGGGTCTCGGTCATGTCTGCATTATTCGCGAACCGTAGGATGACACACTTAACGGATACCGACACCATTTGGAGCAAATATGTTTCAGATAAAGATTTAACAAAGCGTTGGAATTATTTCAATAGACACCAAAACTATTTCGGGTGAAATTGCTGAAATTGGTTCTGCATGTAATATTGAAATATTGCAGGGTTTTTTTTGTGAATGTTTGTTAATTAAAGTATTTAACAAAATTTTGAATAAAATTAATAAAAGATTTTTATTAAATGAGAGATCATTAAATTTGGAGAAATTTAATGCATTTAAAGTGGAGACTTTAAAAGGGAATGTTAAGGGGCAAATTTATGTGGAGGGGGTTACCACCACATGAATGGGGGAGGTGAGGGGTCTCCTCCATGAGGTGCCGGCCATGGGGAGGGGCACCCCCTCCTCCTATAAAAGGACCCCCTCACACCCCTTCTTCCTCACACCTCCTCATGAAGGATCTCTCTCCCCCTCTAGTATTTTTCCCCCATGGTCTCGGATTAGCGAGATACATGTTCCCGATGGCTTTCTCTGGAAAGGAGTTGTTGCTTCCACTGCTTTGCTGGAGCGGGGGACGGAGGGTGTCGGGTACCGGACGTGTTGCGATCACGGATGCACCGCTGCTTTGCAGTGCTAGACTTGGTGGTGCTGGACTTGCTGGAGCTGGATCTGACGGGCGTGCTGGAGCTAGACCTATTGGACTTCATCACGATCTTGAGATCGGCAAGTGTACGACTACATCATCCACGAGTTCCATCTTGTTAACAAAGCTTTGTTGTCTTCGAGGGTATGTGATCTATGGATGTATATCCACTCGTTGCTTGTATCTAATAGATAGATCTTGGCGTATAATAGTTCCCATCGTAGGAATTTTTTTGTTTGGTATGCTGCGAACCTTTCATCTTCTTCTTCTTTTTTTCATTTCTTCAACCTTGAAGTCAACACATGGTCCAAGCGATGCCAATGGACAAATCCTACAAGTGCATCTCAATGAAACCATTACCACATAGATATTGTCATTAATTACCAAAACCATACATGGGGACCCACATGCTCTTTCAGTATTGCTCTTTGATAAAAAGGAACCGCACAAAACAAAGGTAACAAGATTAATGCATAATAGAAATAAAATATGTCAAAAACTTGATAGTCTGTAAAGATCGAATTTTCAGAGGCACTTACGTTGCTCAAATAAAAAAAGTTTGAACTAATGAAATGTGGGTAAATAGATGACTATTTTGGAAGTGAAATTTCAAGTCAAAATTCCTCATCTGTGATTTTTAACATTTTTTGCAGTGAAGCTGAGGAATCTGTTTTCTGGACAGCAAGTTACAATTGTTTGATCTTACCTCTCAAAAGAGGTTATTCTTGGCACAAAGATAAGAAAGTAAGATACAAAGGTGATGTTTCAGTAGTAATAAAAACTCTTTTTTTGTTTTATAATGGGAGAAGTTTTAATGATAGAGATTTTGCAATGGTTCCATTGGCATGAATAACACATGTTTAAGGTCGATCCCAACTTCTCCATTGCTCATCTTTCTCATTTACTTTCCCAAAATTTATAAAAAAGTGAAAATCTTAAACTAATTGTTAGGAATAAGTAGGTAAAGTTATTTTACATGTTACATGGATATCATGGTGGGCTCAAATTAATAGTATTTGAAAGCATGTGGAGCACACCACAAAGCACATAGACATTGACTTTTAAGTCTAACTCTCTTCCTATGCATTGGAATTTTATATGTGAATAAATAGCAGCAAGGTTGTGGTATCCAATGCATATAATGATTAATATATTGCATTTTAAATAACATAGAAATATAAATAGGTCTCTTATCTCTTCCTCTCTCATAATAGTTGCAAGCATCAAAAGCAAACTTAATCTCATAGTTTTGAATAGATTCGCCATATAAAGACAAGTCGTATAATGAGCATATTGGATCATCTAACTCAATTATATCACTTTCATCCTCCCATATATTAGTAATAATTATTCCACATAGAGGACTACTAGACAATGAAAGATCACCATCATTAATAAGAATGTGTTCATTACCATTGTTGGGTGTAGGAGATGGGTAGCTACTCCATTCTTCCTCCACTTTTTCTTCCTTTTCCTATTCTTCTTAGGGTGGCATGGACATCCCCAAGATGATGATTTTGTCATCTCCTTCCCATGCACTTTCAACATTATCTCTTGCATCCAAAAGGTTAGTGACCAAAAGAATATATTTGACATAAAAATCATATATCTCATGGTTAATCTTGGGAAAAGGATCCATAATTTTTTTAGGTTTTAGTTTTATATAAAAGAAAAAGGTACTAAAAATAAACTAGTAATGCAAGACAGAATAGAAGCCTAGCGCTACGCTCCCAAGCAACGGTGCCAGAAAAGTATCTTGATAACCCCCAAGTGCAGGGGATCACCATAGTACAATATGATAAGTATTTGAGTGTAGAACCCACGAGGAGTTGAAGGTAAACTATATATTCTCTAAAGCTCTATAACCCTCTTATATGGCCTTCCATGCAAAGCTAGGATCTAAGTGTGTGTTTTGTTTTGGAACTAGGTAGAAAATAAATAAAGTATGTGTTAGTGGAAACTACAAGTAAACTAGTGCAAGTTAAATTGATCTAATGAAGTGGAGTGGAATAGTGGCAAGTTTTATCAAGTAGCAAGTTTCTGTAAGGGAGTAAATGTTTAGGCAATTGTTATTTCATTCGTTTGTTTGGTTGTTTATTGTTTCTTCCAGGACGGAGCCTTAATTAGGTGCAGCCAAATAAATGTGCATACACAACTCTTATGATGGATCCTAAGGCCATGTTACTGAGAAAATATAGGAATTATTAAGACATAATTGTCCCACCATAGCTACAAACTCTAGGGTCCCCGATATATGTCCCCCCTAATGTAACTTTATGGATTGGACCATAGTTTTTTGTCCTCCACGGTCCTCCCCACTCTATTACATCACGGTGATCACCTTACATGCATTCCCCAACATATATGCACTCATATATTGTACAAGAATACAATCATACAAGATAACAAAATCGAATGCAACCAATAAATGAACTATTTTACTTTTACCATAACAATTCACTACTCAAACAATGACATGGAGTCCCAATAGATCAAGGGAAGATAAAATATTGCTTCACACATCATGTTCGCCAAGAGATTACAATAGGGAGATGGAGAGGATCTTGCTGTAGGTGTTGATGATGAACACACCGGAGGGGGCGGAGCCCTCTAGAGGCGATTCCGGCGTCATTTCCCCCCTCTGATCTTCTCCAGCGACTCTCTATTTCTGTGCTTTTATCTCTGCCTCTGTCTATGTCGAGGATCTCCGAAATGGGGTATATATAGTAGGTTTTAGGTCAAGACAAGTCCTTTGGCGAAATAATCGATGTCATCGGAGACTCGAGGGTGGAAAGAGCATACCAGTCGTGGCCAGGGGGTAGGCCGAGGCTATTGTGCTTGTTCCCTCCTCGGTCTTATTTTCTCATTGATCTTCGGCCCATTGTTCTTCATTCTGATAAATGTTGGGTCCCGTGAAGTTTTAGGTCAATTGATGTTGTTTGGGTACTTGAAAGTCAAAACATTGAAATACGGGTGTTCTACCTCGGCAGGGTTAATTCCAAAGCAGTATGGGAAGTGTGAATTATTCCCAATAATCATTAAAAACATGAATATAACCCATATATGATGCAAATATGTTGGAATATCAAGTAATAAAGTGTAAAGTTCATGTATGCATTTTACATGCATCACCGATGTTCAATCTTGGCTGGTTTTTGGTGAGGGTGCCCCTATGACACATATATGGATGAAAATTACAACAAACAACAAATTCACTAGCAAAACCAATACCACTAATTAGCATATCACCGAGTTCACTATCCATAGTACCGAATCATAGTGCAAAATAACACAACTTCTATATGTAATGCACAAAAGAAGAGAGATCATGTTTGGCGCTCGTGAATGTCATTTTGCTTCTCAAACAAAGAACTTTGAGCCTGTTCCAAGATGCTCAAGTCCATCATCATGAGTTTGGCCTCCTCGTCCATGAGTTCGGCCTCATCCTCCATGGCTCTTGACCGGCCATTGGCCTCTTCAACCTAAAGAGCTCTCTTTGTAAGGTCATGGGGGCTTCCAATGGTGGACTCTTTCTCCTTGCCTCGCCTATCCTCCCACTTGAAATTTTCCTCCTCATTCTCGGCGATTAATCCCTTCAATGTCTCTTGCATGTAAGTGATGTGGCTTGGTGGTTGAGATATTGCTTGGTGGACTTGTGGCCCTTGCCCGAGCCGCGCGACCATTGCTTGGGCTGCCTATACTTTGTCCATCCTCGTCAAGATCGATGACCGATGATTCGCTCTGACGCTTCTTCAAACCATAAAGACACTTTTAGTGCATGGAAAAACTCGTTTCCCACTTTGGACATTTCTTGTTCATCATCCAAGAATGGGTCAACGTGAATGGCTTATTGTCATACTTCTCTTTGAAGTACTACATAGGTTGGGTAATATACACAAAAGGACGAGAATCCACAAAATATGTTACATATGCAATGTATGTGAACAAAAATGGACAAGTTACCATGTCCCCAATGCTGATGCCGCTCACAAGTCAAGCCTTCACATGCTCATGGGCACTACAAAATTTATTGCACTCTGCATGTATGAGACCCCATCTATTTTGAAGAGAGAGGTCATGTTGATCACTATGGATGTAGTAGGGCTTGTTCTTGCATTCATGGAAGTACTTGCTAATCCGACACTAATGTGTTGATCCTTTTTTCTTGGCATCGCAAATTGGATCTTTTGCAGTAATCATCACACCTCACAAAGAATCTTGTCCTCCTTTGGCTCTTCTTATTTTACATTGCACCATCCATAGGCTCAGATTCATCAGCATCACCACATCCATCGACTACCCTCCTTCAGCATCCATAGGCTCAGCATCATGCCTAAACAATGGCTCATCATCGATATTGATCGGAGTTTATTGATTGTTGTCCTCAGGCTCGTCATCTAGGGTTTTGGCCTCATTGATCATATCGTGCAAGACGGACCCGTCGTCCTCCTCCCTAATCGACACCCAATGTAGCAAATTGCCAAACAGGACATGAGCCGCTAGCATGTTCGATGTCGGAAACCTGTGTGGCCCCTTTCTATGGTCCTGCATCAACTCTCAGGCTCCCGGGGTGCGGTCGAGGTCGATGATAGGCTCGTCCGCCATCGATATGATCTCCGATGTCGTTGATTAGGAGCCACCGAGCCGAGAGCGCACTTGGACGTGTGTAACGGGAGCTGATACATTGTAAATGTATCTATAATTTTTGATATTCCATGCTTGGTTTTATCTACTTTCTTATGTTTTGTCCGCACTTTGGAGTACTTTTCATATGATTTCTTGGACTAACCTGTTAACAAGAGCCACAGTGCCAGCTGCCTGTTTTCTGCTATTTTTGGTTCCAAGAAGTCAAAAAATGAATATTCTCGAAATTGGACGGGACAAAAGCCAAAGTTATTATTTTCCCGGAAGACTCATGGAGCCAGAAGGAGAGTCGGAGAGGGGCCACAGGGTGGCCACACCACCCCTAGGCGCGGGTCCCCCTTGGCCACGCCAGGGCATGGTATGGGCCCCCTGGCCGGCCACCGACCTTGCCTCTTTCGCCTATATATCTCCCTCGAGGCATAAACCCTAAATCATCCAGCCTCCAACCACGAAAAGTTCTGCAGCACCGCCGCCACCGAAGGGGAGATTCGGGGGACGGAAAGTCTCTATTACGGCACCCTGCCGGGATGGGGAAGTTCCCCCGGAGCCATCTCCATCGATCTCCACCGCCATCTCCATCATCGTGGCTGATTCCCATGATGAGGGAGTAGTTCTCTCTCGAGGCTAAGGGTTCTACCTGTAGCTATGTGTTCGTCTCTCTCTATGCGTGATCTTATTGAGATCATGAGCTTGTAATCTATAGATCTACCTTGCTACTCAAGTGCTTTCATAGATCTCTGTTCTCCCCATGTCTGTGAAGTTGACAGTGTGCACACCATGGTGGCACTTAGGCTAGAGATTACAAATACTTGTTATGAGTTATATTTGGAGTTGGATGTCTTTATGAAATTGTGGTGTTTGTTGGAACCATCTAGTGCTCAAGGTGACAGTGTGGGGTTATCTAGATGCGTAAAGCGAACTTTGAGGTGTGTTGTTATAGCCCTACCATTGATTAGAGTGTCCAACCAGAGAGTAGTATCATGAAGAGAAGATATTTATATGAGAGTGTTCACTAGCGAAAGTATGATCCCTAGGCCTTGTTTCTAAACATTGAAACACCGTTTGCAACTAGATATGTTACATGTTTACTTGCTTCCATCTTTATTTCAGTTTGCCTTTAGTCTATTCTAGGCCATCAAGCTATTTTCTAGCATCGTTGTCTTTTATCTATACCACTTGTATTTCACTATCTCTTCGCCGAACTAGTGCACCTATACACCTGACAAGTGTATTGGGTGTGTTGGGGACACAAGAGACTTTTTGTATCTTGATTGCAGGGTTGCTTGAGAGGGAATACCTTTGACCACTTCCTCCCTGAGTTCGATAAACCTTGGGTGATCCACTTAAGGGAAAATTGCTGCTGTTCTACAAACCTCTGCACTTGGAGGCCCAACAACTGTCTACAAGAATAGAAGTGTGTAGACATCAAGCTATTTTCCGGCGTCGTTGCCGAGGAGGTAAGGTAAAAGGTACTCACATCCTCTGGTGTGAGTGCTTGAAGTTATTTCCTTTAGATTCTGCAATTTTGTCTTTTTGTTTCTTGTTTTCACTAGTTAGGCTTAATGGAAAACAACAACAAAATTAGAGAGCTTTATAGTATTTATCTTGAGTTAGGACATGAAGTGTTTGAAGAGAAAATTAAAAACCTATGGAACTTTATTTGCATGCTAATACCAATGTTGTTAGTATGAATTCTTTGGACACCATTGTTGCTAATGCTATGGAAAAGTCTAAGCTTGGGGAAGCTAATTTTTATGAAAATGATCTTTTTAGTTCCCCAGCTTTGGAAGATAGCTATTCTATTGCTTATGATGATACAAACCTCCAATATATGATGATTATAATGATGAATATGATATTTTCAGTCCACCTACTATTGAGGAGAAAATTAATGATTACAATATGCCTCCTATATTTGATGATTATGGTGATGAGAATAATAATGATAGCTATTTTGTTGAATTTACTCCCACTACAATTAATAAGAATGACTATGCTTATGTGGAGAGTAATAATTATTATATGCATGTGGCTCATGATAAGAATGTTTTATGTGATAGTTATATTGTTAATTTTATTCATGATGCTACTGAAAGTTATTATGAGAGAGGGAAACATGGTTTTATGCATCTATATAATATTAAGTTTCTCCTCTTTATGTTGAAAGTCTTGAAGTTGCACTTGTTTTGCTTTCCTATGCTTGTTGCTTTGTGCTTTCATGACTTGTTTATTTACAAGATTCCTATGCATAGGAAGTGGGTTAGACTTAAATGTGTTTTGAATTTGCTTCTTGATGCTCTCTTCTACTTCAATTCATATTTCTTATGTGAGCATCTTCTCAAACTATCATGCCTAACTTAAAGGCGTTAAAGAAAAGTACTTATTGGGAGATAACCCAAAAGTTTTAGATGAGTCTTGGAAGTTATTACCTCTGTAATAACCACTCCTTATCTTTTTTATTTGCTTTTTGTGCCAAGAGTAACCTCTAATGAGAGAGAAGTAATGATTGAGAAAGTTGTTGTCTCGAAACAGATTTTTGTGCTTCACCATAAAAATTCGTGTAAAATCTCTGTACGTCCTTTTTTGGTGTGAATTTTTGTGCTTCTGCCTCAGGTTGTTGTATAAATTTCATTAGTTAAACATTTTTTGATTGGATCAACAGAAGGTCTTCGAATAAATTCGTCTTTTACCTGCTGGTCTGTTTTGACAGATTTCTGCCATTTTCTGCATTTGCTTCTTGTTGGTTCCTTTTTGAGTTATTTTGGGGAATTGAGATTTTTGAGGGAAGTGCTACAGTAGCTAGTGTTTTAATGAAAGTTTTATTTGTGTTAGAACTGAACCTTAAAGACTTATTATCTTGAGTGCACTAATGTTGCTAATAAAGATTTTGTGAAGTTTTGTATGAAGGAAAAAATTTCAGGTGTATGGAAGGAATGAGTAATGAGATGAAAGATGGACTAAAGCTCAAGCTTGGGGATGCCACGTGTGTCACCCCAAGAAATATCGAAGAAGTACAAGCGTCAAAGCTTGGGGATGCCCAAGGCATCCCCCTCTTCATCAATAAAAATCTCAGGTTTCTTCCAAACGCTTCATTTTTATTGTTTCATGCACAGTTGTGTTGTTCTTGGAGCGTCTTCTTTATAGTTTTCGTTTTGGTTTGTTTTGTTTGCTTAGTTTGCTGAATAAATTGGTTGGACTCCCTCTTTCATACATTGGTTTACAAATAGTTTGGTTTGGATTGGAAAAGAGTAGGAAAGTTCATGCTTAAGTGCTAAAGAGAGCTTGTTTTTGACTGTGGCCTATGCTTTGTCATGCCATGCTTGATATTGTTTTGCCTTTATGCTTAGTATTCTTTGCTGTAGCATGACTTGTTATAAACAATTGAGATTGCTTAATGTGCCTTGGATGAATCATGCGTTGTTTTAGCATACTAAAGCATAGTATTGTGGTATTCTCCTTTGATGCTTTATTTGGGTTGACTTGGCGCATGCTCACACCATGTTATGACTATCCCAAGTCACCATTGCCTTTATGATCCTTTAGTTTTCAACTTGTAGTATCACTTTATGCTTTGATTAATGATGTTTTGTCGCTCTGCATGATTATGGCCATTATTGCTCTCTTAGTTTGTCGCTCCCAGTCTTTTGCTAGCCTCTACAATCAAGTATGAGTTCTGCTCATGCATCCAACTCCCCAAACCAAGTTATTCCAAAGAGTCCACCATACCTACCTACTAGCATATGCTATTGCAAGTATATTCATGCTTTTGTTTACCTTCCAAATTAACTTGTTATGAGAAAACTAGTGATTAAAGCTCTCACGAACTTGATGGCACATTTTACTTTTCTTGCCCTTAATAAACTTGAACCATTGTGTCGTCTATGTTGTATATGCTTGCACTTATTTGTTGGGGATTAGCAGAACCATGTTGTCATGGGGAACGCTTTAACATTGCACTGGTACTTTGTACCTAGTTGATATCATGCTCTTTTGTCTATGGATGTCGATTGTGAAATGAAAGGGGAGCTTGTAAGTCCATGGAGTTATGTATATGTGTTAGAGAAACGCCTGGGCCACTGGTCTAATCCATGCTGACATGGTGGAAACCTGCAGCGTAACCATAATGAGCTGTCTATGAAGCAAAAAAAAGAGTCCTATATTGAGAAAAAAGAGAAAAAGAGAAAAAAAGAGATATGAGAAAAGAGGAAAGAGAGAAAAAGGCACCATAATTTTTGTCAAGCATATACTCCATAGTTTGATCACTTTAACCTTAATCACTTCAAGATGCTTATGATAGGGGCAATGAGAGCTGAAAGCTAATAAGTATCATAATTTTTGGAAGATCTTTGTGAGACTTGAATCCATACTTCCTTTTATGAAGGCCTTTCTTTTACTTTTATGTTGAGTCTCCACCTTCTATCTTTATGCACCTACTTTGAGAGCATAGTGGCCATTCTTAGTTCTATGTGCATTGTCCCAAGACTTGTTGATTGATGCATACCTTGATATTGCTTGTTTTAAACTATTTGTATCTAGTCACTCTTATAAACTTTGAAGGTGTCCTATGCATTTATGTTTGCTACTCTATGAGGGACAAGCTGAATGCCATTATGCTATGTTTTCTTTATGTGAAACAAACAAACGACTTGCAAAGCATTGTTATTCATGAATCTTTTGTTTGTGCCTTTTCATGTTGCAACATAGTTGCTATGCCTTATTGTTAGAACTTTATCTTTCATGCTATGTTGAAGTACTATGATCCCAGCTATCCATGTTTTACAAATACTTTGATCAAGTTTATGATGGTGCATGTCACCTCAAAAATTATTCTTTCTTTTTATCACTTACCTACTCGAGGACGAGCAGGAGTTAAGCTTGGGGATGTTGATACATTGTAAATGTATCTATAATTTTTGATGTTCCATGCCTGGTTTTATCTACTTTCTTATGTTTTGTCCACACTTTGGACTACTTTTCATATGATTTCTTGGACTAACCTATGAACAAGAGCCATAGTGCCAGCTGCCTGTTTTCTGCTGTTTTTGGTTCCAGGAAGTCAAAAAATGAATATTATCGGAATTGGATGGGACAAATCCCAAAGTTATTATTTTCCCGGAAGACTCACGGAGCCAGAAGGAGAGTCGGAGAGGGGCCACAGGGTGGCCACACCACCCCTAGGCGCGGGTCCCCCTGGCCGGACACCGACCTTGCCTCTTTTGCCTATATATCTCCCCCGAGGCATAAACCCTAAATCATCCAGCCTCTAACCACGAAAAGTTCTGCAGCGCTGCCGCCACCAAAGGGGAGATTCGAGGGACGGAAAGTCTCTGTTCTAGCACCCTGCCGGGATGAGGAAGTGCCCCCGGAGCCATCTCCATCGATCTCCACCGCCATCTCCATCATCGTTGTTGATTCCCATGATGAGGGAGTAGTTCTCTCTCGAGGCTAAGGGTTCTACCGGTAGCTATGTGTTCATATCTCTCTCTATGCATGATCTTATTGAGATCATGAGCTTGTAATCTATAGATCTACCTTACTACTCAACTGCTTTAATAGATCTCTGCTCTCCCCATGTGTGTGAAAATGATAGTGTGCACACCATGGTGGCACTTAGGCTAGAGATTAAAAATACTTGTTATGAGTTATATTTGGAGTTGGATGTCTTTATGAAATTGTGGTGTTTGTTGGAACCATCTAGTGCTCAAGGTGACAGTGTGGGGTTATCTATATGCGGAAAGCGAACTTTGAGGTGTGTTGTTATAGCCGTACCATTGATTAGAGTGTCCAACCGGAGAGTAGTTCAGAGTAGTATCATGAAGAGACGATATTTATATGAGAGTGTTCACTAGCGAAAGTATGATCCCTAAGCCTTGTTTATAAATATTGAAACACTGTTTGCAACTAGATCTGTTACATGTTTGCTTGCTTCCATCTTTATTTCAGTTTGCCTTTAGTCTATTCCACGCCATCAAGCTATTTTCTAGCACCATTGTATTTTATCTATACCACTTGTATTTCACTATCTCTTCGCCTAACTAGTGCACCTATACACCTGACAAATGTATTGGGTGTGTTGGGGACACAAGAGACTTCTTGTATCTTGATTGCAGGGTTGCTTGAGAGGGAATACGTTTGACCACTTCCTCCATGAGTTCGATAAACCTTGGGTGATCCACTTAAGAAAAACTTGCTACTGTTCTACAAACCTCTGCACTTGGAGGCCCAACAACTGTCTACAAGAATAGAAGTGCGTAGACATCTGGAGCTCAACCCCATTCACCGACACGACAGGTGATTGCGGGTGTGTGTGATGGGTGGATTTAGGCATGTATGATACATGGGAATGAACCCTCGATTCCTTCCCACGACGACCTTTAACGATCAAGGACTTGGAGGCCTGCATCTAGAAGCTCTCAACGGACCTAACCTCAACCGACCTGACCTGTGGAGCTGCAATACGGTCCTCTAGAGATCCTGAAGACCAGACGTATGTGCAAGGGAGATCAGAGATCTGGGTTACTTGCAAGACAATATGAAGATCTGACGTTACTAAGAAGGACTCGGCTACCATCAACGCATATAAGGACTTAGAGACATTTACCCTAGAAGGACACGACAATCGCCCAAATCTTCGCCATTAGCCTTAGTCATAGCTCTAGATTCATCTCTGTAGCCAGGTATCATTATAAACCCAACAAGAATCATCATGTAGACATATTGTACGATCTCCTGATCACCTTATGAATAAATTCTGATGGAATCCTCCCGTTACACACATATCTTTGTCTTTGAGATCCAAACCTACCAACCCAAGCCGTCCGCCAAAAAAATAAACTCTCTTTGTTCCTCGGAAGTGGGACTGTAGAGGGATCATGAAAACCATCCTTCGTCAACGGGAGAAGAGGCATCCGTGCTCTCGCGGACGAGACCGAGCGTGTCGATGATGCCGCCACCAACCAGGACCAAGGCTTCGGTGAGTGCCTCCTATTTCATGTACATAAGGGACTGGGAGGCGATCCCTTTGGCAGTGACCTCGGTGGTGGCCTTGGCCTGAAGGGCGATGATGAACAACCTATTTTGCTTATTTGATGGTGGCTTTTGCTTCCACCACTCGTTCCTTGGACGCTTCTCTCCGACTGACGCGCTTTGTGGTTTCCGAAGGCTTCTCCTCCACCGCCATCTCCTTCTTCAGCTTGATCAGGACCTTCCCCTCTACTTTCGTGCCAACTTTGGTGTTGGTGGCAGCGACATCCTCCATCACTGGCTAGGGCTTTGGCATCGACGAAATTCGGGTATGAAAGTGGAAGGGAGAGAGTGGTGTTGAGCCGTTGGCTGGCAAGCTAGGGGAGGACAAGAGGGCAAAGCGGCCAAACGCCACACTATCTGACCTGACGCTGTCGTGGTGGTGGCACGGAAGATGCCATGTATAGGCTATATATGGGGCCAATGTGCACTAGAGGAATCCAGGGAGGGATAGTGTGGTGATTCCACACACAGGCATTTGTATTTCTCTCTTGTTGATGAAGGATTACAAAGGCTCCTTGAGCTGTTCGTGAGAAGGAGACTAGTTCTCTTACTGCCCACTACAATGCTTGATACATTGCAAATGTATCTATAATTTTTGATGTTCCATGCTTGGTTTTATCCACTTTCTTGTGTTTTGTTCCAACTTTGGAGTACTTTTCATATGATTTCTTGGACTAACCTATTAACAAGAGCCACAGATTGCCATGCATTTCTGCTGTTTTTGATTCCAGGAAATTCAGAAAATGAATATTCTCAGAATTGGACGGGACAAAAGCCAAAGTGCCTATTTTTCGGAAGGGATCAAGTGCCAGAATACGAGATGGAGGGGCCAGGGGCCGGCCACACCACCTGGCCACGCGGCCAGGCTTGGCTCGCGCCAGGGGGTGGTCTGGCCGACCCCAGCACCCTCTCGGCCTCTCCTTCCGCCTATAAGTTGCCCTCGGGATGAAAACCCTAGGCCTTGTTTCTAAACATTGAAACACTAGCGAAAGTATGATCCCTAGGCCTTGTTTCTAAACATTGAAACATCGTTTGCAACTAGATATGTTACATGTTTACTTGCTTCCATCTTTATTTCAGTTTGCCTTTAGTCTATTCTAGGCCATCAAGCTATTTTCTAGCATCGTTGTCTTTTATCTATACCACTTGTATTTCACTATCTCTTCGCCGAACTAGAGCACCTATACACCTGACAAGTGTATTGGGTGTGTTGGGGACACAAGAGACTTTTTGTATCTTGATTGCAGGGTTGCTTGAGAGGGAATACCTTTGAACACTTCCTCCCTGAGTTCGATAAACCTTGGGTGGTCCACTTAAGGGAAAATTGCTGCTGTTCTACAAACCTCTGCACTTGGAGGCCCAACAACTGTCTACAAGAATAGAAGTGCGTAGACATCAAGCTATTTTCCGCGCCGTTCTTGAGGTAAGGTAAAAGGTACTCACATCCTCTGGTGTGAGTGCTTGAAGTTATTTCCTTTAGATTCTGCAATTTTGTCTTTTTGTTTCTTGTTTTCACTAGTTAGGCTTAATGGAAAACAACAACAAAATTAGAGAGCTTTATAGTATTTATCTTGAGTTAGGACATGAAGTGTTTGAAGAGAAAATTAAAAACCTATGGAACTTTATTTGCATGCTAATACCAATGTTGTTAGTATGAATTCTTTGGACACCATTGTTGCTAATGCTATGGAAAAGTCTAAGCTTGGGGAAGCTAATTTTTATGAAAATGATCTTTTTAGTTCCCCAGCTTTGGAAGATAGCTATTCTATTGCTTATGATGATACAAACCTCCAATATATGATGATTATAATGATGAATATGATATTTTCAGTCCACCTACTATTGAGGAGAAAATTAATGATTACAATATGCCTCCTATATTTGATGATTATGGTGATGAGAATAATAATGATAGCTATTTTGTTGAATTTACTCCCACTACAATTAATAAGAATAACTATGCTTATGTGGAGAGTAATAATTATTATATGCATGTGGCTCATGATAAGAATGTTTTATGTGATAGTTATATTGTTAATTTTATTCATGATGCTACTGAAAGTTATTATGAGAGAGGGAAACATGGTTTTATGCATCTATATAATATTAAGTTTCTCCTCTTTATGTTGAAAGTCTTGAAGTTGCACTTGTTTTGCTTTCCTATGCTTGTTGCTTTGTGCTTTCATGACTTGTTTATTTACAAGATTCCTATGCATAGGAAGTGGGTTAGACTTAAATGTGTTTTGAATTTGCTTCTTGATGCTCTCTTCTACTTCAATTCATATTTCTTATGTGAGCATCTTCTCAAACTATCATGCCTAACTTAAAGGCGTTAAAGAAAAGTACTTATTGGGAGATAACCCAAAAGTTTTAGATGAGTCTTGGAAGTTATTACCTCTGTAATAACCGCTTCTTATCTTTTTTATTTGCTTTTTGTGCCAAGAGTAACCTCTAATGAGAGAGAAGTAATGATTGGGAAAGTTGCTGTCTCGAAACAGATTTTTGTGCTTCACCGTAAAAATTCGTGTAAAATCTCTGTACGTCCTTTTTTGGTGTGAATTTTTGTGCTTCTGCCCCAGGTTGTTGTCTAAATTTCATTAGTTAAACATTTTTTGATTGGATCAACATAAGGTCTTCGAATAAATTCGTCTTTACCTGCTGGTCTGTTTTGACAGATTTCTGCCATTTTCTGCATTTGCTTCTTGTTGGTTCCTTTTTGAGTTATTTTGGGGAATTGAGATTTTTGAGGGAAGTGCTACAGTAGCTAGTGTTTTAATGAAAGTTTTATTTGTGTTAGAACTGAACCTTAAAGACTTATTATCTTGAGTGCACTAATGTTGCTAATAAAGATTTTGTGAAGTTTTGTATGAAGGAAAAAATTTCAGGTGTATGGAAGGAATGAGTAATGAGATGAAAGATGGACTAAAGCTCAAGCTTGGGGATGCCACATGTGTCACCCCAAGAAATATCGAAGAAGTACAAGCGTCAAAGCTTGGGGATGCCCAAGACATCCCCCTCTTCATCAATAAAAATCTCAGGTTTCTTCCAAACGCTTCATTTTTATTGTTTCATGCACAGTTGTGTTGTTCTTGGAGCGTCTTCTTTCTAGTTTTCGTTTTGGTTTGCTTTGTTTGCTTAGTTTGCTGAATAAATTGGTTGGACCCCCTCTTTCATACATTGTTTTTCAAATAGTTTGGTTTGGATTGGAAAAGAGTAGGAAAGTTCATGCTTAAGTGCTAAAGAGAGCTTGTTTTTGACTGTGGCCTATGCTTTGTCATGCCATGCTTGATATTGTTTTGGCTTTATGCTTAGTATTCTTTGCTGTAGCATGACTTGTTATAAACAACTGAGATTGCTTAATGTGCCTTGGATGAATCATGCGTTGTTTTAGCATACTAAAGCTTAGTATTGTGGTATTCTCCTTTGATGCTTTATTTGGGTTGACTTGGCGCATGCTCACACCATGTTATGACTATCCCAAGTCACCATTGCCTTTATGATCCTTTAGTTTTCAACTTGTAGTATCACTTTATGTTTTGATTAATGATGTTTTGTCGCTCTGCATGATTATGGCCATTATTGCTCTCTTAGTTTGTCGCTCCCAGTCTTTTGCTAGCCTCTACAATCAAGTATGAGTTCTGCTCATGCATCCAACTCCCCAAACCAAGTTATTCCAAAGAGTCCACCATACCTACCTACTAGCATATGCTATTGCAAGTATATTCATGCTTTTGTTTACCTTCCAAATTAACTTGTTATGAGAAAACTAGTGATTAAAGCTCTCACGAACTTGATGGCACATTTTACTTTTCTTGCCCTTAATAAACTTGAACCATTGTGTTGTCTATGTTGTATATGCTTGCACTTATTTGTTGGGGATTAGCAGAACCATGTTGTCATGGGGAACGCTTTAACATTGCACTGGTACTTTGTACCTAGTTGATATCATGCTCTTTTGTCTATGGATGTCGTCGGTGTGAAATGAAAGGGGAGCTTGTAAGTCCATGGAGTAATGTATATGTGTTAGAGAAACGCCTGGGCCGCTTGTCTAATCCATGCTGACATGGTGGAAACCTGCAGCGTAACCATAATGAGCTGTCTATGAAGCAAAAAAAGAGTCCTATATTGAGAAAAAAGAGAAAAATAGAAAAGAAGAGATATGAGAAAAGAGGAAAGAGAGAAAAAAGCACCATATTACCATGGTAAATAAGAAGATTGCTGAGATGCTTGTTGTCTGCTTGCCTTGTCATTTTGATATGGGGATTCTTCCGTATCATCAGGCAAGGGGTACCCCGTTGGCGGTTCTCTATGATACACATGTACTTACTATGACAAGAACTTACCGGTAACTAAACTTGAGTAGCATGAGGAGCGGCCCTCGTATTCAAGGGACATGAGATTTCCAACTTATACTTTGTCAAGCATATACTCCATAGTTTGATCACTTTAACCTTAATCACTTCAAGATGCTTATGATAGGGCAATGAGAGCTGAAAGCTAATAAGTATCATAATTTTTGGAAGATCTTTGTGAGACTTGAATCCATACTTCCTTTTATGAAGGCCTTTCTTTTACTTTTATGTTGAGTCTCCACCTTCTATCTTTATGCACCTACTTTGAGAGCATAGTGGCCATTCTTAGTTCTATGTGCATTGTCCCAAGACTTGTTGATTGATGCATACCTTGATATTGCTTGTTTTAAACTATTTGTATCTAGTCACTCTTATAAACTTTGAAGGTGTCCTATGCATTTATGTTTGCTACTCTATGAGGGACAAGCTGAATGCCATTATGCTATGTTTTCTTTATGTGAAACAAACAAACGACTTGCAAAGCATTGTTATTCATGAATCTTTTGTTTGTGCCTTTTCATGTTGCAACATAGTTGCTATGCCTTATTGTTAGAACTTTATCTTTCATGCTATGTTGAAGTACTATGATCCCAGCTATCCATGTTTTACAAATACTTTGATCAAGTTTATGATGGTGCATGTCACCTCAAAAATTATTCTTTCTTTTTATCACTTACCTACTCGAGGACGAGCAGGAGTTAAGCTTGGGGATGTTGATACATTGTAAATGTATCTATAATTTTTGATGTTCCATGCTTGGTTTTATCTACTTTCTTATGTTTTGTCCACACTTTGGAGTACTTTTCATATGATTTCTTGGACTAACCTATGAACAAGAGCCACAGTGCCAGCTGCCTATTTTCTGCTGTTTTTGGTTCCAGGAAGTCAGAAAATGAATATTCTCGGAATTGGATGGGACAAATCCCAAAGTTATTATTTTCCTGGAAGACTCACGGAGCCAGAAGGAGAGTCGGAGAGGGGCCACAGGGTGGCCACACCACCCCTAGGCGCGGGTCCCCCTGGCCGGCCACCGACCTTGCCTCTTTTGCCTATATATCTCCCCCGAGGCATAAACCCTAAATCATCCAGCCTCCAACCACGAAAAGTTCTGCAGCGCTGCCGCCACCAAAGGGGAGATTCGGGGGACGGAAAGTCTCTGTTCTGGCACCCTGCCAGGATGAGGAAGTGCCCTCGGAGCCATCTCCATCGATCTCCACCGCCATCTCCATCATCGTTGTTGATTCCCATGATGAGGGAGTAGTTCTCTCTCGAGGCTAAGGGTTCTACCGGTAGCTATGTGTTCATATCTATCTCTATGCATGATCTTATTGAGATCATGAGCTTGTAATCTATAGATCTACCTTGCTACTCAACTACTTTAATAGATCTCTGCTCTCCCCATGTGTGTGAAGTTGATAGTGTGCAAACCATGGTGGCACTTAGGCTAGAGATTACAAATACTTGTTATGAGTTATATTTGGAGTTGGATGTCTTTATGAAATTGTGGTGTTTGTTGGAACCATCTAGTGCTCAAGGTGACAGTGTGGGGTTATCTAGATGCGGAAAGCGAACTTTGAGGTGTGCTGTTATAGCCGTACCATTGATTAGAGTGTCCAACTAGAGAGTAGTTCAGAGTAGTATCATGAAGAGAAGATATTTATATGAGAGTGTTCACTAGCGAAAGTATGATCCCTAGGCCTTGTTTATAAACATTGAAACACTGTTTGCAACTAGATCTGTTACATGTTTGCTTGCTTCCATCTTTATTTCAGTTTGCCTTTAGTCTATTCCACGCCATCAAGCTATTTTCTAGCACCATTGTATTTTATCTATACCACTTGTATTTCACTATCTCTTCACCGAACTAGTGCACCTATACACCTGACAAGTGTATTGGGTATGTTGGGGACACAAGAGACTTCTTGTATCTTGATTGTAGGGTTGCTTGAGAGGGAATACGTTTGACCACTTCCTCCATGAGTTCGATAAACCTTGGGTGATCCACTTAAGGAAAACGTGCTACTGTTCTACAAACCTTTGCACTTGGAGGCCCAACAACTGTCTACAAGAATAGAAGTGCATAGACATCAGGAGCTCAACCCCATTCGCCGACACGACAGGTGATCGCGGGTGTGTGTGATGGGTGGATTCAGGCATGTATGATACATGGGAATGAACCCTCGATTCCTTCCCACGACGACCTCTAATGATCAAGGACTTGGAGGCCTGCATCTAGAAGCTCTCAATGGACCTAACCTCAACCGACCTGACCTGTGGAGCTGCAACACAGTCCTCTGGAGATCCCGAAGACCAGACGTATGTGCAAGGGAGATCAGAGATCTGGGTTACCTACAAGACAATATGAAGATCTGACGTTACTAAGAAGGACTCGGCTACCATCAACGCCTATAAGGACTTAGATACATTTACCCTAGAAGGACACGATAATCGCCCAAATCTTCGCCATTAGCCTTAGTCATAGCTCTAGATTCATCTCTGTAGCCAGGTATCATTATAAACCCACCAAGAATCATCATGTAGACACATTGTACGATCTCCTGATCACCTTATGAATAAATTCTGAGGGAATCCGCCTGTTACACACATATCTTCGTCTTTGAGATCCAAACCTACCAACCCAAGCTGTCCGCCAAAAAAATAAACTCTCTTTGTTCCTCGGAAGTGGGACTGCAGAGGGGTCGTGAAAACCATCCTTTGTCAACAGGAGAAGAGGCATCCGTGCTCTCGCGGACGAGACTGAGCGTGTCGATGATGCCGCCACCAACCAGGACCAAGGCTTCGGTGAGTGCCTCCTATTTCATGTACATAAGGGGCTGGGAGGCGATCCCTTTGGCAGTGACCTCGGTGGTGGCCTTGGCCTGAAGGGCGATGATGAACAACCTATTTTGCTTATTTGATGGTGGCTTTTGCTTCCACCACTCGTTCCTTGGACGCTTCTCTCCGACTGACGCGCTTTGTGGTTTCCGAAGGCTTCTCCTCCACCGCCATCTCCTTCTTCAGCTTGATCAGGACCTTCCCCTCTACTTTCGTGCCAACTTTGGTGTTGGTGGCAGCGACATCCTCCATCACTGGCTAGGGCTTTGGCATCGACGAAATTCGGGTATGAAAGTGGAAGGGAGAGAGTGGTGTTGAGCCGTTGGCTGGCAAGCTAGGGGAGGACAAGAGGGCAAAGCGGCCAAACGCCACACTATCTGACCTGACGCTGTCGTGGTGGTGGCACGGAAGATGCCATGTATAGGCTAAATATGGGGCCAATGTGCACTAGAGGAATCCAGGGAGGGATAGTGTGGTGATTCCACACACAGGCATTTGTATTTCTCTCTTGTTGATGAAGGATTAAAAAGGCTCCTCGAGCTGTTCGTGAGAAGGAGACTAGTTCTCTTACTGCCCACTACAATGCTTGATACATTGCAAATGTATCTATAATTTTTGATGTTCCATGCTTGGTTTTATCCACTTTCTTGTGTTTTGTTCCAACTTTGGAGTACTTTTCATATGATTTCTTGGACTAACCTATTAACAAGAGCCACAGTTGCTGTTTTCTGCTGTTTTTGGTTCCAGGAAAGTCAGAAAATGAATATTCTCGGAATTGGACGGGACAAAAGCCAAAGTGCCTATTTTTCCGGAAGGGATCAAGTGCCAGAATACGAGACGGAGAGGGCCAGGGGCCAGCCACACCACCTGGCCGTGTGGCCAGGCTTGGCCCGCGCCAGGGGGTGGTCTGGCCGACCCTAGCACCCCCTCAGCCTCTCCTTCCGCCTATAAGTTGCCGTCGGGACGAAAACCCTAGGTTCCCGATCAAAAATCCACGAAAGAGTCTGTAGCCGCCGTCATCTCCATCCCTAGATCGGGAGGGATCTGAAGCTCTTCCTGGCACCCTGCCGGAGAGGGGAATTCACCCTTGAGGCCATATTCATCACCATGCAAGCCTCCGGTGTGATGCATGCTTTCCGTTGTTAGTAGCTATCTTGGCCAAGTAGATACTAGCAACTCCAAGAGTTAGTATTTATGCTCGATAGTGGGTTCATGCCTCTGGTAATCTGGGGAAGTGACAGAAATCTCTAAGGTACTAGATGTGCTGTTGCTACTAGGGAGAAAACAACGATCCTTTGTTCATAGAACAATTGTATTGTTTACTTTACACGTAGTTCGTACAACAATAATCTGTTCCTTGCAACTTAATACTGGAGGGGGTTCGGATGATAACCTGAAGGTGGATTATTAGTCATAGATGCAGTTGGATGGCGGTCTATGTATTATGTTGTAATGCCCAATCAAGTCTCAAAGGAGTCAAGATGACTAGTATATGCATGTATTGCTTTCTCGGTGTTTGTCAATTGCCCCGCTATAATTTGTTCACCCAGCATGTTATCTATCTTAAGGAGAGCCACCTCTAGTGAACTATGGATCTCGGTCCTTGTCTTTTATATACAATCTATAAACTATTTCTGCTTTGTGTTTACTTTCTGCAAACTTTTACTTCTTTCCATTCGATACGTTTAATCCTTTGTTTTCTGCAAAACACGGTGAGATTGACAACCTCATCGCAAGTTGGGGACAAAGTTCTGTGGTTGTGTTGTGCAGGTCTCCACGTTGCTACTAGCACCGGTAGTGCATACCGCCAAAGCTCAGCTAGTAACACCTTTGGGGTGTTTCCTTGCTCCTACTGGTTCGATTAAACCTTGGTTTCATAACTGAGGGAAAACTTACTGTTGTGCTCATCATACCTTCCTCTTGGGGTTCCCAACGAGCTCTACGTTGAAAGTCGAGTGCATCACTGCTCTAGGGTTCTTCCTTAGCTAAAATTATCCATCCCTCTCTATGGAGGCCCTGGTGCTCCTTATATAGGAGAGCCCCGGTTACATGTCTAGGGCACACGTGGAAGCATATTCCCCGAATATGCCCTTTGGTTAAAGTAAGATGCCTCTTTTTATACTTTAAACGGCTAGTCCGGACACAGGGCGTAAGCCTCCCCGAGCCCCCCTGTAGTCTTGCATCACCCGACAGTGGTGGCGTCAGCCGACATTGCCCACATCACCTTTGTCAGTTATGCCCTGCTGGTCCTACCCTCTGCCTACTTTGCTTATGCTACAGTGGACAGAGTCCACCTTTTGACCAGCAAGATTCCTTCCTTCTCTTGAAAGCCAAGTGGTAACCCGGCTACGAGGGTACCTGCAAACTTGGTAGATCAAACATAGTCGACATATGTTTTATGTCGGTCGGGTTATCGTTAGGTGAACGCCCACCAGGCCGGGTCACTCTGTAGGTTAGCCCGCCTTGAGGTGACCTGGTCAGCATTCGTTTTGACCATGCTATACCTCGGTTAACTCGGACTTTATACCCCGACATGACCCTACCCGGGGGTATCCCCCAACATTAGTCCCCGAAGCTGGTGCAGTCTTAGCAACTTTAGCTGATAAGGCCACAACAGGTTCCACTTATCAAGATCTGTACTTTCTTTGCCGAGTTATCTTGTAACCCGATTCCTTTTGCTTGACATTCCCTTGGCACATTCTGAGTTACTTCTTGCTGGTCGTGTTATTATCCATATATCCGAATCATATTTCCTTCTCTCATACGCTTCCCCGCGTCCTACGTGGAGGGTAATCATCACTTTGCCTCATTTTAAGGGCTCGCACCAGTTACTATGCTGGTTACTGTATTCATTGTCAGGAATAACTGTTGCGCACATCACGTCATGGCAACCCCCTCGTAAACTGTATCATCACGCCGCGTCATGGATTCGCTGCTCCATGTGGCCCTTGGTGTGGCGCGCACTAGATTGGTTGGCTTGGCAAATACACGACCACATCGTGTGGTACTGCTGCAGGATTGGATCCCACTACGCCTGCCAGGGGCACGGTTAAATAGGGGACAGGGGTGATGACCCACAAGTATAGGGGGTGTATCGCAGTATTTTCGATAAGTAATAGTGTCGAGCCCAACGAGGAGCAGAAGGTGCTGGCTAGTGGTATGGATCAGGAATTCTCTGCAAATACTTAGCAAACGGATTTTTAGGGGTTTTTGATAATGCAAGTAAACAAAGTACGAGTAAATAAAAGACAGTAGGAATAAATGCAGCAAGTGGCCCAATCCTTTATGTAGCAAAGGAAAAGTCGGTTGTATTACTTAAGATGTCCAAACGTTCTCGAGGACACATGGGAAGACTGTCAAGTGCTTTCGCTTCATATAGTTGATTAATCTTCTTTAGCTTGCTAAGTGTTGTGTGGGTGAACCTGTGCTAATGTACTGACCTTCCTAGGACTAATACATACTTGTGATTATACCCTAGCAAACATCCGTAAGTACAAGAAAGTAATTAAGGTAGAAACCTAACCACAACTTTAAACTCTAAGACCCTTGCGTCCCTTGTGCAATGGTTTCCTAACGGGGGTTCAGGTTTCTGTCACTCCGGCAACCCCTACGATTAGTAGCCAAATACACAATGCATTCCCCTAGGCCCATATAGGTGAAGTGTCATGTAGTCGACGTTCACATGACACCACTAGAAGAAGTACACCACAACTTAAATATCAAACTATTGAATCTTTCTCAACACAACTCCACTACTAACAACATGACTTCTCCCATGTCCTCAAGAACAAAACGAACTACCCACAAGACATCATATGGATCATGATCAGAGATGGAATAATGGTGTATAACAATCTGAACATAAACAATAATTCAATGGTTCACTCAATAGCATCAACTACAAAGAGTAATCAACACCGGGAAAGTTTCCTCTATGAACTATGCAAGATTCAACCCAATTGTTACAACAATATGGAGATGGTGATGAGGGTGATGATGATGATGATGGTGGTGATGATCATGATGATGATCCTGATGAAGTCTAGCTTGATGGTGGTGTTGATGGCGACGATCTCCCCTCTCCGGGAAGGAATTCCCCCGGCAGAAATCTGTCTACCAGAGAGATCTTTCTCTCTCGGTGTTTTCCACCCCGTAGAGGCGGCGGAATCTTTCTGTGGTCGCTCCTCGCGTCTTAGGGTTTCGGGAGGGGAGTGCCAGGGGTGGACCAGGGTGGCCACACCACCTGGTGGCGCGGCCTAGGCTGGCCCGTGCCAGGGGGTGGTGTGGGCCCCCTGTGGCCCATCTCCAGCCCCCCTTCTGGCTTCCTTCGTCTTCTGAAAAATAGGATTTTCCGTATATTTTCCCGGATTTTCTGATCTTCGGGAATTTTGCCTTGAAATAGCATCTTTTCCATCAGAATCCTGACTGCAACGGTCCATGCTCCAAAAGTCATCAACCATGCAAAAACAGATGAAATAACATCAGTATCACCTCTCAATATGAAATATATCAATGAATAACAGTGAATTATGACATAGAATAGTGATGCAAAATGGACGTATCAACTCCCCCAAGCTTAGACTTCGCTTGTCCCCAAGCGAAACTGAGCTCAATAAACATGGCCTCAGGTTTATGGAGTGAAGAGTCGATAAAAGAATACGGACAAGAAGCATCACATTCATCAATACATAGATCATAATATAAGACAACTCACTATTATATAACTCAACTTGCAATAAGTAAAGGAAACACAATAAAGATACATATAGTAAATCATAATTGGTAATGGCAAACTTATCTCTTGGTCGAAGAATAGTTGATAATTTGCTGGAGTTCACAAATAACTGATTTTCAATGATAGCTTTCAAAGTAGTAAACATCAAGACAAGAGAAATGTGCAAAACAAGGAACATAAGAAACATGATTGAATAAATCATCATATGAATGAATAACACAACAACTCAAAATACTTGCTAAGATAGAAGGGAGTAGGTTTACTGACTCAACTAAAAAGTAAAAGAAAGGCCCTTCGCAGAGGGAAGCAGGGATTGCAAGTCTCATAAAGAGCTCCCAAAAATTATGATACTTACTAGCTTTCATCTCTCATTGCCCCTATCATAGGCATCTTTAGGTGATTAAGGTTAAAGTGACACAACTAAGAGGATATGCTTGACAAGTTATAAGTTAAAATCTCATGCCCCTTACTTATGAGTACCGAACCTCATGCTACTCAACTTCAGTCACGAGTAAGCTCTTGTCATTGTAAATACACGTGTATCATTGAGAGAACATGCAGGTACCCCTTGCACATGACACAGGAGCTATCACATAATCAAAATGACAAGGCAAGCAGACAGTGAGCATCTCAGCGATCATTTTATTTGCTATTTGCATAGGTTTTTATTAAGGATTCTTCATAGAATGCTCACTATAGTTATGCTGCAAGTTTCCACCATGATTAGGCATGGCTTAGGCTAGCGGCCTAGGCGTTTCTCTAACACACATATAAACTCCATGATCTTACAAGTTCCACTTTTATTTCACACCACCGGGATCCATAAGCAAAAGAACATGATATCAACTAGGTACAAAGTACCAGTGCAATGTTGAAAGCGTTCCCCATGATACATGGTTCTGCTAACTTCAACTCATAAAGCGCAAGCATATACGCAACAAAGAAGGACCCAATGGTTCAAGTTTATTAAATGCAAGAAAGTAAAGTGTGCCATCAAGTTCGTGAGAGCTTTAATCACTACTTTTCACATAACAAGTTTAATTTGGGAGGTGATAAAACATGAATTTACTTGGAATAGCAATAATGCTACTAGGTAGGTATGGTGGACACAAATGGCAGAGGTTTTGGTTTAAAGAAGTGGATGCACGAGAAGAATTCCCTCTCAGTACAGGTTTTTGGCTAGCAAGGCTGGGTAGCAAGTATAAGAGTTGAAGGAAACAAACAAACATACAATGATAAGGACAAACATGCAATCTTCCTTGGAAGCACAAAAGATCTTAACTAGAGAATACTAGACTTATGAGCAAATCAAGAAAGAAAGATGATGAAATAATTTTTCTTTAGAGTACTTTTATCTTTTCTTTCAACTCTCAAAAATAGTGTTGCTACTGACCAAGCCAGGTTTGCCAAAACCAACTAAATTAACTCAATGATCCCAAAGTGTTACCAATACTAACCACAAGGTCAATCATATAACCACGAATTGAAAACTAATATAAGCTATGAAAAAGAGTGAATGATAGAACTTCTCATTAATATTCCATAACGGCAACTCACACCAAGGGATACATATCTAACGAGAGAGGGGACACTTCCATAATGCAAACCATACTACATAATAACTTCTCTATTCATGATATGACTCTACTAATAAGGTAAAAAGATAGAAGATAGTGATGTGATACCGCGACACTCCCCCAAGCTTGGAACAAGCCAAGGGGATGCCAAACCTGATGACGAATTACTCCTTCGGTGGTGGTGTTATCCTCTCGATGAGCTCTCTGATAAGTTTCCCCAAGTCCTCCATCTCGAAGGTGAGATTATGAATCAGCTGTGAGTTTTGCTCAATGCGGCTCATGATCATGTCAGGTTGAGAATTCCAGCTCTTGCTATTCTTTCCCCACTCTTCCTCCTTGAAGTCTTCTTTTCCTGCATGGCTAGAACGAGGCAAATCCTAATTGGAGGGTAATTTCCCCTTGGGCATATTATGGTATTGATGCTCATGGATAAGAGTATGAAAAGGATTCTTGGTGCGTGAGGAAGTGACCGTGGAGCCAAACTGTGACGAGGAGCTTTCCCCCCAGTCTGCATCCGTGCAGTCCTTCTGATCCTGGCAGGGTTTGTCACCACTCCAATGCTTGCAATGGTAGTGCCGGTGTGCTTTGCCTCCTCTTCACATTCACTCTTGATCTCCTTCTCCTTCCCGGGGTCTTGGAGGTCTTCCTCCATAGGCTCCTTCCCTTTATCCTTGGTGGACACCATTGTGCTTCTAAACCTTCAAAGGGTATGTCCTGGCAGAAACAGATCAGAACAAAAACACGATGAAAACACGGTATATGAACCTTGGGAGATCCGAGGATTATATATTATGAAGTTTCAAGACGAATGGAAGGTACTGGGAGAAAACGAGTCGGAGGCGGAGTCCGGAGTGGACTCACCACCTGGTGGCGCGACCAGGGGAGGGCCCGCACCATAGGGTGGTGTGAGCCACCCTGGATCCGTTTTCGTCCCTTTTTCGCTTCATAGCTTCCCTTATTGACTGAAAACTGCAAAAAATATAGTTGGATTGTATTTTCGCAGAACTTTTCTTACCAGGACTGTTACCTATTTGAAAACGGACTCTGCAGGTTTCTGAATTTGGTCCTAGTAGATTCTTCCGGAGTCACCACTTGAATAATCATAAGTATCTTCATCTTCATACACTTATTACTTGAGTCATAAAACCCTTTCTCTTCCTTATTATACCACTATCTCCACTTCCTGGAAATTTCTTTCACACAAAACTTCACATAGTCCTCATTAGCAACATTATTATAAGTGAAGTGATAAAACCTTTCAAGTTCAACTTCAACTGAAAACCATCAAAACATAAGCTACTGAAGCAACTCCTTCCGAAAACCCAAAAATAATTCAAAAAGGAAATCGAATAAAGAAGCAAATGCAAGAGTGGCAAAATCTGTCAAAACAGACCAGCAGGTAAAGATCAATTTTTTCGAAAATCTTATGTTGCTCAAATCAAAAATTTCAAAACTAACGAAAGTTAAATAACAACCTGGGTCAGAAGCACAAAAAATTACAGCTCAAACTGAAAGACAGAGATCTCTCACGAATTTTTACGGTGAAGCACAAAAAATCTGTTTCGGGACAGCAACTTCCCCAAATCTTACTTCTCTCTCATTAGAGGTTGATCTTGACACAAAAACCAAACAAAATGGATAAGGAGAAGTTATTAACGAAGTAATAACTTCCAAGACTCAAAGAAACAAAAACAAACTGCAAGCAAAAATGAATTGGGTTATCTCCCAAAAAGCTCTTTCTTTATAGCCATTAAGATGGGCATGATAATTTTGATGATGCTCACAAAGGAATATGAATTGAAGTGAAAAAGAGCATTAAGAAGCAAAAATACACACATTTAAGTCTAACCCACTTCCTATGCAAGGGAATTTTGTAAACAAACAAGTTGTTGAAACCAGAGGCTACTTGCATAAGAAGGCAAAAGAAGTGCAACATAAAAACTTTCAGCATAAAACGAGGAAACTTGATATTGTTGAGATACATAAGAACACTTTTCCCTCTCTCATAATAACTTTCAGTATCATGCATAAATTTAATAATATAGCTATCACAAGGACCATTGTAACAATGATCACTTATTCTAACAGAAAACACAGGAATACTAGCTCTCATAACACTACTTTGTGAAACAATATTAGAGGTATCCTTACAAAGGATAGTGTGTCCCTCTTCTACATACTTAGTGACAAAGTCTTTCACATTTGCTATAATAGGTTCATCAGCTTTTCTTGTACTTTCATTAACCATACTAGCTATCATAGAATGTTCCTTTATCTTAACTGGGAAAGACATTTCTCAATATAAGGCTCAGGTAAAACATGATTAGCAGTATAAACTTCAGTATTTCTTGCAGGAACACTCTTAGCAATATCTTTATAAGGTTCATGATACTTATTCCACTTCTTTTTAGGCACTTCAATGTAGGAAGCAAAAGCCTTAAAATAAGAAGCAATAGCTTGAGAGTCTAGACCATAAGCATTTTTAATATTCTAAAAGTCATCAGTTCCCATAAAAGATACAATGCATTCATAATCATAATTTATACCTAACTTTCTACCTTTGTCATTCTCCCAAGCTTCAGCATTGTCTTGAATACGGTCCAGAAGATCCCATTTAGCTTCTTCTTCCATGCGAGTGAATGATCCAGCACAAAAAGCATCCAATAAATCCTTATCATGTAGAGGGAGCCTTGCATAGAAGTTATTGATAATAATATTGTTGGGGAGCTCATGAATGGGACATTTGAGCATTAGTAACTTCAATCTCCCCCAAGCTTGAGTTGTACTCTCTCCATCAAGAGGCCAAAAGTTGTATATTTGATTCCGATCTTTATGAATCTCACTAGGAGGATAAAACTTTGAATAAAAGAGAGGTACTATTTCCTCCCATTCCAGAGCTTGACCATTCTTCAGCAGCTTATACCATTCCCCAGCTCTTCCTTTCAGCGATAATGAGAATAACTTCTCCTTAACTTGATGTGTAGTAATACCTGCACACTTGAACAACCTGCATAATTCGTGTATAAAGAGTAAATGATCACCAAGATGGACAGTTCCATCCCCAACATAGTAGTTATCCATAACACGATCAATAATTCTTGTAGGTATTTTAAAATCATCATTCTCAGCAGGTGGTGGCTTATCTACTACCTTAGAAGTGGTAGTAGATTTACCAAATAAGAAACTCAGCGAATTATCCATAACGAAAATAAAGAAAATAACAGAAGTAAACAATACTCACAGTAGAAGTTTCCTTTACCAGTTCCACTCTCCAATAGCGCTTCACTCCCCGGCAACGTCACCAGAAAATAGTCTTGATGACCCACAAGTATAGGAGGTGTATCGCAGTATTTTCGATAAGTAAGAGCGTCGAACCCAACAAGGAGCAGAAGGTGCTGGCTAGTGGTATGGATCAGGAATTCTCCGCAAATACTTAGCAAACGGATTTTTAGGGGTTTTTGATAATACAAGTAAACAAAGTACGAGTAAATAAAAGACAGTAGGAATAAATGCAGCAAGTGGCCCAATCCTTTATGCAGCAAAGGACAAGCCGGTTGTATTACTTAAGATGACCAAACGTTCTCGAGGACACATGGGACGACTGTCAAGTGCTTTCGCTTCATATAGTTGATTAATCTTCTTTAGCTTGCTAAGTGTTGTGTGGGTGAACCTGTGCTAATGTACCGACCTTCCTAGGACTAATACATACTTGTGATTATACCCCTTGCAAACATCCGTAAGTACAAGAAAGTAATTAAGGTAGAAACCTTACCACAGCTTTAAACTCTAAGACCCTTACGTCCCTTGTGCAATGGTTTCCTAACGGGGGTTCAGGTTTCTGTCACTCCGGCAACCCCTACGATTAGTAGCCAAATACACAATGCATTCCCCTAGGCCCATATAGGTGAAGTGTCATGTAGTCGACGTTCACATGACACCACTAGAAGAAGTACACCACAACTGAAATATCAAACTATTGAATCTTTCTCAACACAACTCCACTACTAACAACATGACTTCTCCCATGTCCTCAAGAACAAAACAAACTACTCACAAGACATCATATGGATCATGATCAGAGATGGAATAATGATGTATAACAATCTGAACATAAACAATAATTCAATGGTTCACTCAATAGCATCAACTACAAAGAGTAATCAACACCGAGAAAGTTTCCCCTATGAACTATGCAAGATTCAACCCAATTGTTACAACAATATGGAGATGGTGATGAGGGTGCTGCTGATGATGATGGTGGTGGTGATGATGATCCCGATGAAGTCTAGCTTGATGGTGGTGTTGATGGCGACGATCTCCCCTCTCCGGGAAGGAATTCCCCCGGCAGAAATCTGTCTACCGGAGAGATCTTTCTCTCTCGGTGTTTTCCGCCCCGTAGAGGCAGCGGAATCTTTTTGTGGTCGCTCCTCGAGGCTTAGGGTTTCGGGAGGATAATATACGCCAGAGGGGAGTGCCAGGGGTGGACCAAGGTGGCCACACCACCTGGTAGCGTGGCCTAGGCTGGCCCGCGCCAGGGGGTGGTGTGGGCCCCCTGTGGCCCATCTCCAGCCCCCCTTCTGGCTTCCTTCGTCTTCTAGAAAAATAGGATTTTCCGTATATTTTCCCGGATTTTCTGATCTTCGCGAATTTTGCCTCCAAACAGCACCTTTTCCATCAGAATCCTGACTGTAGCGGTCCATGCTCCAAAAGTCATCAACCATGCAAAAACAGATGAAATAACATAAGTATCACCTCTCAATATGAAATATATCAATGAATAACAGTGAATTATGACATAGAATAGTGATGCAAAATGGACGTATCAAGGGGCGGCCCTTGGGGATTTTCCCCCACTTCACACGTGCCCCTGCCTACTACTTCCTTCTTCTCCATAGCAATGTCGCCGCCGCCGCTGCTTCTGCTTCGCGTAGGGCCGCCGCCGTTGTGCTTTGCCGTTCCTTTGCATCCGCGCTGCCGCTCCCGTGCAAGCTCGCCGCTATGGGGCCTTGCCAATACAGGCCCTTGCCTCCAATTGCAGATTGCTTCCACAAGGACGGCGATTTGGAGATGACGGAGGAGGAGATCATCATCGCTGAGGAAGAGGAGGAGGAAGGCAAGGCGCACGACCGTGGCGGCTGGGCTAGCTCATGGGTCTGTCAAGGTGATCTTAACAGGCGCTACCAGACCCGTCGCATCCCCACGGGCATCACCTACCACCTCGCCGCCGATGAGATTGCTCCCTCCCCCAATCTGGGTGAGTATGTAGTCTTTCTATATCAATTTCAGCATGGATTCGGCCTCCCAGTGAGTGATTTCTTCCATGACCTCATCAACATCTACAAGCTTCAGCCTCACCACCTTCCAGCAAACGCCATTACATCCCTTTTTTCCTTCGCCTCTGGCATAGAGGGATATGTCGGCCTCTGGCCCACTAAGGAACTTTGGATCAAGTTCTTTGGTCTTCGTAAAAACATCATTCCTGACCCTCTGCTCGCCCCAGCCAATAAGCTTTTGACCCAGTGCGGTGGAGCTTCTATCTATCCCTGCAAAAACTCCGCTTTTCCCTCGGTGACATGCCTTGAATCCTGCAAGGGGTGGTCCTGGACCTTCTTCTATGTCAAAAATGACACGGATGTAGACCTGATCCGGCTGCTTCCCTTCAATCTAGGTCCTCCGGATGCGGCCTTGTGGGATCGGATCCCAAGGCGGCCAACCACCTTAGCGAATCAGGTAGATAGGCAGATCAAGGAGCTTGTCAAGCAGGGGCTGCACAGCGAGGATGTCATGATCACCTTTGTTCGCAGACGGATCTCCCCTCTCTAGAAGCGCATGCACAAGCTTTGCCACATGAGTGGTCCTCTTGACCCCAATCGCACCTCCTCCTTCGAGCTTGACAACACCGACATATTTCGTCGAGTCAAGGCTATCTTTAAGATAGAAGAGGAGTTTACCGAGGTGTGGAAGTGCGGGCTTGTGCACTTCACCCGGGGTAACTTGCCTCCTCCTGTATGTTCCTCACCTGACCCTATTTCCGAGTCTTGTGGTATGCCAGACCATATCTTTATTTGATCCCTTAGTATTTTTGCTCTCAGTTGTTTCTTCAGCAGGCCATGGAAGATGGCAAGGAGCTAGCCCTCAAATGGCGAAGGATCGTTTAGATCCAGACACAGTTGAGCCGAACATGGAGATGTTCTTGCCAACTCTAGATGGAACCAGGCGAACCTCTGGTAAGGCCTCTTCTTTGAGGGATTAGCCGGATGATGACGACTCCGATGTTGAGATTATGGAGGTACTTGATCCGGTGCCAATTTCTTATGCATTTCCGATTACGTCGGCTTCAGCTAATCCAGCGGGACAGGTCCACGAGGATCCCCCTCTTGCTGTGGATGAGCCGGCTCCTGCCCCTTCCCAGAAACACCCGGCAACCTTGGTCGTAGCTTTTGAGGCACCACCGCCCAATAAGAGGCAAAAGAAGTCCAGCGTTAAGGGTGCCAACAAGCTGGTGCCCAAGGCCACTATCCTGAGAGCGCCGAAGCCCCGGGAACCTCCAACCTCGGCCGAGTAAGTTCTTTTTCCTTCCTCGTTTATTTGTGGGTCATGCTTCATTGTCTTCGCATATTATTTATTTCTATTTTGTCTTTTTAATTTGTTGTTTGTTGTCTGATTTGGCAGGGATCCTAGGGTTATCCCCCAGAGTGGTCCCAGCATCTCCTCTCCTATCCGGAGTGCTCCTTCTCCCCCCCCCACTTGTGACAACAACGTTCGTCCGCTGAGCCCTATCCAAAAGAGCTCAGCGGCCGCGCCGGATATGAGCCCACCTCGTCATGAGGAGGGTAACGTGTTGGTGCAGAGGAAGGGGAAGTGGGGCTGTTGAGGATATAGCCATGCCAGACCTCTCCACTACTTCGGCTCAGCTGCAACCTGCCATTATAGAGGTGCTAGTTTCATCGGCTCCTCTCCAGACCTCTTCTTCTCCGGTCCAGATCAAGACCAAGATTGCTCCAGCACCGAGTATCGCCACCGGCACCGGCACCAGCAGCGGCACCGATAACGCTTAACGCCATCACTAGGAGCAACAAGATCAGCATCAAAAAGAGACGCCAAAAAGACCAAGAGCAATAACAACAACAGCACCCAAGAAGCCTCTGGCAACTGCCTCCGGATCAACTCCTTCCATTAAGGATATATTCCGGCCAGCCTCTCAAGCTCAATCCAGGGCAGCAGCTTTGGCTCCTCTGCAATTGCCCAAGTCCAGTAGCAAGAGCAAGAAGATAGCCGAGGTTCCCAAGGATCCTGCCTCCAAGGGCACCAATATTGAGTCTAGGCAGCGCACGTTTGCGTCCATGAACAAGAAGGATGGTGCCGCCTCCAGATCATCTGCCGCCAGGTCTGATGGTAGCAAACATCTCACCTTGCACAACAGTCTAGTTGCTACTCAGATTGCAAGGCGAGAGGCCCACACCAAAAGTTATGTGATGAGCCAGATGCTCAACGGGGAGAGTTATAGCCTGATGCTCATTGAATATGTCAATGCTTGGAATGACGCTGAGTTTATCAACCCCCAAGATGATCTCCTAGAGAAATTTGGTCCGACTGAGTTTAGCGCACAGATGAACATTGCCACCAAGGCCATTTCCTTGCTGGCCGAATGATGGAGGTAAACCCTTCTCCGCTATGCCTTTTCTAAGTGCAAACATTTAGTGATATACCCACTAGTCCTCGAGCCTCCGGGGGAGTAATTTATTACTCGGCCAAATGCTCTTAGACAACTAGCGCAAGTCCTTAGTAGTTTCAAATATTCACACACCTAGAGCCGGGTTAAGTTCCACTTGGCCTGGATCTTGTAGACTTCGAATATCCACACACCTAGAGCCGGGTTAGGTTCCACTTGGCCTGGATCTTGTAGACTTCGAATATCCACACACCTAGAGCTGGGTTAGGTTCCACTTGGCCCGGATCTTGTAGACTTCGAATATCCACACACCTAGAGCTGGGTTAGGTTCCACTTGGCCCGGATCTTGTAGACTTCGAATATCCACACACCTAGAGCCGGGTTAGGTTCCACTTGGCCCGGATCTTGTAGACTTCGAATATCCACACATTCCTTCTTATTTCTGAATTAACATTCGCTTGTTTTAGATCACCACCAACCGCCGAACTGTTGAGTTCCAGCTTCTGCTGGACACATATAAGGACCTTCGCTCCAAGCACATCAAACTGCTTACTAAGCACAAAAAGAAGGGTAAGTTATTTTGCTTAAGATCTTTCACTTTCGTTTCTTTGTGTTACTTGCTATCCGTATTAAGTTGTCATCCGGATTGAGCAGCCGAGGTTGAAGCTGAGAATATTCTCATGCAAAAGAATTTGGCCGAGATCGCCGATAACTCACCTTGATTACTTAGCTTTTGCATACTCTTACCTTGACTCGGTAGATAATTATACCTCGGCACTGCCGAGTAAACCCACCATTGCAGTGACACTTCAGGATAGCGTGCCTATTCCTGACATGATGCTTACTTTCTCGAACAAGCAGGAAAGCACCAGGCTGAACTAAAAAAGAAGGATGATGAGATTGCAAAGCTTCGCCTCAAAGATGATGAGATAACTCAGCTAAATGCCTAAATCTAGAGGCTTAAGGACCTCCACAAGGCAGAGCTAGATAAGGTTGACCAGGAGTTCTTCGAAGCGAAAGAACGCCTGAAGACCCAGCTGACCAAGGACAATGACTTGCTGAAGGAAGCCGACATCAAACTTAAATCGGTGACCACTAAGTATGAGAAGCTCAAGACAAGGATAGCTGATGGTCATAAGGAGCTAACCCGGATCCTCAACCATATTTCTCATCAGTTTTGTTCCTCCCGTCGACTCTTGTTTCTCTGGTTCACGTGCCCTTACTTACTGATATTGCTTGTTCTGTTCACATGTAAGTGATGATCGGCTCAACACATCGATCTCGTTGGGGAACCCCAAGAGGAAGGTATGATGAGCACAGAAGCAAGTTTTCCCTCAGTTATGAAACCAAGGTTATCGAACCAGTAGGAGCAAGGAAACACCTCCAAGGTGTTGTTTCCAACTTGGAATCCTGCACAACACAACCACAGAACTTTGCCCCAACTTACAGTGAGGTTGTCAATCTCACCGGTTTTGCTGAAAACAAAGGATTAAACGTATTGTGTGGGAGATAGTAATTGATTGCAGAAAGTAAACAGAAAACTGTAAATAATAGATTTTAGATTGATGGTAAAAGAATGGACCAGGGTCCATAGTTCACTAGAGGTGATTCTCCTTAAGATAGATGACATGTTGGGTGAACAAATTATAGCAGGGCAATTGAAAAACATCAAGAAAGCATACATGCATATACTAATCATCTTGACTCCTATGAGATTTGATTGGGTATTACAACATTATACATAGACCATAATCCAACTGCATCTATGACTAATAATCCACCTTCAGGTTATCATCGAACCCCTCCGATATTAAGTTGCAAGCAACAGATAATTGCATTAAGCAAAGTGTGTAAAGTAAACAATACGATTGTTCTATGAACAAAGGATTATTGTTTTCTCCCTAGTAGCAACAACACATCTAGTACCTTAGAGATTTCTGTCACTTCCCCAGATTCCTAGAGGCATGAACCCACTATCGAGCATAAATACTCCCTCTTAGAGTTGCTAGCATCTACTCGGCCAATATAGCTACTAATAACGAAAGCATGCAAGATCACAAATAACAAAGACATGATAGAATCAATAATCAATCTGAAATAGCATCTCAATATCCATCGGATCCCCGTAAACACAACATGTAGATTACAAATAGATGATCTTGATCATGAACGAAGCTCACAAGATCTAGACATGGTAGCACAAAGGAGAAGAACCAACTATCTAGCTACTACATGGACCCGTAGTCCAGGGATGAACTACTCACGCATCACACCGGAGGTAGGCATGGTGATGAAGAAGGCCTCTAGGGTGATCTCCCCTCGGCAGGTGCGGGAAGAGCTTGATCCCTCCCGATCTAGGGATGGAGATGGCGCTGACATGCACTCTTTTATGGAATTTTTGATCGGGTACTTAGGGTTTTCGTCCCGGAGGCAATATATAGGTGAAGTGGCAAGGTCGGTGGAGTGCCAGGGGGCCACACCCCCTGGTGGCACGGCTAGGGCTGGCCGCGCCACCACTGTGTGGCGCCTGCTCCCTCTTCGTCTCCCCTCCGGACTCCGTATTCTTACCGTGAAATATTGACTTGGGCTTTTGTCCGGTCCAATTCGAGAATATTTCCTTACTAGCTTTTCTGAAACCAAAACAGCGTAAAAGTAACCTTGCATGGCATCTTGTTAATAGGTTAGTTCCAGAAAATGTGTAAAAATACTCCAAAGTGTGGAAAAAACATAAGAAAGTAGATATAAAACAAGCATGAAACATCAAAAATTATAGATAGATTTGCAACATATCAGTAAGTTCCCAGAGAGCGAACCCCTAGCTTCTGTCGCTGTTGCCAAGTTCCGCCTGCAGCGGGGTACCCCAGTTGGTCCTGCCTCCGAGTCTATTCCTTATGACATGGAGGACCTAGTGGTGAGTCTCGCTGCTCGCATTGAACTCATGAAAAATTATGGCGCGGACATTATGCTAGCAGCTGTCGTGGGAATGACCATGATAGTCGCTACCAGGGGTGCGATTGATAAGATTGAGGGCAAGAGCTGGTGGCCATCTGCGGAGCGAGATTGGGGTGGAGACACATGAGTTTACCCAGGTTCGGCCCCCCGGAGGGTAAAAACCTACCCCTGCTGGATTGTATTAGCGGCGAGCGAGTTACAGATGGTGGCGAGGTCGGCGTCTAAGCAGCGAGTCGCTTGAAGGGGTGTATGATGGAACGTGAGTACAAAGGGAACCCTAGGGAGGTTTATATAGGGGGTACCTCGCTAGGGTTTATAGTATTTACAATCTAACTAGTCAAGGATTTGGAGCGTTTGACCTAATCCAACTAGGCTTCAACTATGCTTCTGGGCCTCCAGATTCCAGTCGCCAGGCTTACTCCTTAGTCGCATTCCAGTCGCTGTCCTACAGGCCCACTCGCAAGGTCCTTGAGCTGGTCAAAACGTCCCGCTGGGCATACCCCATTTGGCGTATCCCTATCAGTAGTCCTCGAGGCCAGTGTCGATTCAGTGCAGGTGTTCATTTGGCAGTCGGAGTAGGAGAGTCCAATTTGGACGCCTAGTCGAATCGGTGATGGACTCCATCGATAAAGGAGGCAATTTTCCCACCCGGTCTTCAGTCGCAGCCTGGGCGAATGGACTTATGCTCGAGTCGCTGCACCCTGTCGATTGGACAAGGCGTACCAGCAGATGAGTCGAGTAGAAGAAGTTGGACCGCCAACTTAGTCAAACTAGCCGTTGGGTAACGGCTAGCCCGAGATTGGTGGGTAGCACGTCTTTTATAAGGAGAGTGGCGAGGAACCATGTAGATCTTCTTCCACATTCGTCACTCCCACGCACTCTCAGTCTCTCTGCCTCTCCGTGATCCAGAATTTCTGGACTAAGCGACCTCATATTCTCCTCGATGGTGCCTCTGAAGAATCTGTGGGAAAAGTCCAAGTGCACCGCCGCACAGCTCAAGTTGTTAGAGGACGCGGGGGTTCTTTGCAAGGGGAATTGGCGAATTCCCGCGCCCTCCGAGACCAAGCTGAAGCCTCACGCTGGTGAATTCATCTGTTTCCCAAGCCATCTAGAGAGGGGCTTGGGATTCCCCACCTCGATCTTCTTCTGGTGGTTCTGCGCGTATTACGCGATCAAGCCTCCGGATCTTGGTCCGCACAGCATCGAGCAGTTGGCAATTTTCATCGCCTTCTGTGAATGCTACCTTGGATGTCGGCCCTAGTTCCCGTTGTGGCTGGAGCTGTTCCATGGCTGCATCGGCCGCGACGGATCTGGCGGCCCTATCTTGGCGGCGGGCGGTGTCACCTTCCAATTGAAGCCAAAGGCAAATTTCTTCAAGCTCCTGCTGCCGAATAAATCCACGAGTGAGTGGAAGAAGAGTTGGTTCTATGTGAAAGAATCCACTCCCTTCGGCGAGGTGATGCTCCCTATGTATGTTATAGAGAGGAGCAAGCCCCATCGGCTAATAGCGACAAAGCTCCCCGATGATCAGAGCATGGTCATCACCAAAATGATGGAGCAGATCAAGGTGATGAAGAACAAGGGGCTAGAGACGATCAATCTCTACAACTGCTGGATCGGGCGGTGGCTGGTCCCATTGGCGACCTAGCCCCACTAGATGTATGAGTACACTGGGAAGAACGACCATTCTAGGACGAGCAAGGAGTCTTGGGATGCCACGGACTACAAGGCCGCCTTGAAGAAAATCATGGATGCGGAATTTACCGACACGTCGGCTAGGCTCGCTCCATACATGGCCGGGAAGAATGAAGCTCCCGTGGTAAGCCTTTCTTTGTCGCTTCGTTTTTAGCCTCAACTCGTGTGGGTGCAATTTGTGCCCGGGACTCATCACGTTTAGTCGTAATTCTTAATCGGATCACTTCTTTCTGTCTATTCTCAGCTGTTCTAGATCCTTGAGGGTTGGCTTCCCCCACTCGACGTGGAAATTCCCAAAGAGCTCGAAGAGGGGAACGAAAGGGAGTCCTCAGAGAGCGAAGAGGAGGCGAGGGAGATTCCCCTGCCAGCGCCTGCGGCCTGCAAGAATCGCATGCAGAAGCAGCATGAGATCGAGGCGAGTTGCAGCCTTGAAGAGCGTGATGATAACAACGAGATCCTGCAGGAGCACAACTCGTGGCGAATGGCCATGCTGGCGAAGCCCGCACGGAAGCTAAAGTCGCCTGCGAAGAAGCCGGCACCAAAGCTGGTGTCACCACCCAGATCAATGGTGGCGTTTGAATCAGATGAAGAGTCCAGTGACGAAGTGGCCGAAGCTTCAACCAAGATCCTGGAGGACACAACTCCGATGAAGGGAACGGAAGCTGTGGATGTAGTGGTGGAATTGGAGTTTCCACTTGCCACGATCGCGCCGATGGTCTCGGTTGTCGCCGAACCAGGGGCTGCTGAAGCCACTGGGTCGACGTCGCCGCCACTGGAGGAAGTAGATGTGTCGCCCGGGCTAGAGGTCTCTGCGACTGCAACCTCGACATCGAAGGATCCCATGGTGTCGTGGTCCGCGGGTGTCTTCGAGAAGGGGCTCTCGCGCAAGTTGGGCCTGGAGCTGGATAAGCCTACCCATATTAGCACGGGACTACGCTATCTCCCGGTCACCAAGTAAGTTTGATGTTCTCCTTTCCCATGCTTTGATGTTTCTTTGCGTAATTGGTTTGCTGATCATGTCTCCTTTGCAGGTCCGGCGCCAAGAAGATTGGTCGCTCTACGGTGGCCAAGATTCCACCAGTCGATGCTAGAGGGGAGGCTAACCCCTCCAAGAAGAGGAAGCCTATTGCGGAAGATGCGTCGGGCGAAGGTGCAAAGAAGAAGAAAGGGGGCGTATTTGATGTCGAGGCAGGGGGAGACGCGGAGGAAGGTGACTCCGCTACCCGTGCCGAAGAAGTGATGCCGCTCAGTCGGAGCCAATCAAGGAGGCCCCGCCATCGGAGCCACTGTCCCCGACGACTAGCGCCCCGGGGAGGGTGGCCGCATTGTTTCCGCGCTTCATGGCGAAGGCGTTTTCGACGGCAGCGGAGATTCAGTCGCCGCAAATTCTAGAGATCATCGACAAAGACGTTGGACAGTGGTGCGGGCGCACATATTTTGTGGTCCATTCAATAGACGCCAGTGAGCTTCACCGCATGCTTGGAGCTGCCATTCAGGTATGTCTAGTCCCTGAGTGCCTAGTTGCTAAATTTCAGTGGCTAGGCACTTAGAGTTTTTAGTCGTCCAGTCCCCGAGGGTCTAGTCGCTGAATTTCAGTGACTAGGCACTTAGGATTTTAGTCGTTCAGTCCCCGAGGGTCTAGTCGACTAGGCAATTAGGATTTTAGTTGTCCAGTCCCTTATTATTGTTCTGTTGTTAGGGCCTGAAAAGGGAATCTTCCAATCGGCAATCCGCGAAGGAGCGCCTGGAGCGCGATCTGCGTGCAGCATAGGAGGCCAACTGGTGACTCCAAGAAACTGCTTGACTGGGTGTTTTCTTTGGCGAGCCCGAGCCATTGTTGTTTGTGCAAAACTGAATTGTAATGTTTTTGCCTCATAGATGGGCTCCCTGCTACGATTGCCAAGGCCTGTGAGGGGTACGTTCCAGCTGCTGAACTTGATTCAGCGAAGGACCGAATTGACTCGCTGGTGAAGGAGCTGGAGGAGGTGAAGGCGTCGATGATCTCTTCTGAGGAGAGGGCCAAGGCTGCAGTCACCACGGCAGAGGAGGAGCAGAAGGCCTCTGGCTCGGTCATCCTCGGGTTGTAGGGTGACCTTGGTCCTCTTGAGAAACATGTGACGGAGAGCTGCCGCAAGCTTTTTGGTGAGTGTCTTCTCTTTTCTTTTCGGTATGCGGCGAGTCCCCGAGCGGGTGAGTCCTTAGTGATGTTGGGTTTCTAACATTGCAACCCTGATAGGACAAGGCGACCCGATGGTGCAAACCTTCGACGTCTCACAATGCGTGACCATGGTGGTGAACACGGCCACCGCCTCGGCGTTGTGTGTCCAAGCCATGCTTCAAGGAATGTCCCCCACCAAGGTTATTCTTGGGGGGTTGACTAAGGTTTAGCGCTATCTAGAGGAGGCGCCCGCTGTCGTCAAGTGGATGGCGCGATTAGCCTTCATGCGCGAGGCCACCACAGCATTGAGCCTTGGACTTGCTCACTTACCTGACGACTTCGACCTTGACGACGTCACCAGCGGTTACCCTTCGGTGACTAGCTCGGTAGAGATCTCAGAGGTTCTGAAGTTGACCGCCAAGGCTACTTCATTCGTGGAGTGAGTGTTGGCAATGGGAGATTTGCTGCCGTACTAGGAGATGGTGATGGCAACGGGTGACCCCGAGCCAGAGCACCGTGACCTAAAGTCAGAGCAGCCCTTCTGGTCGGCGTTGTCGAAGTCATTGACGACTTACCCAATGAACCCGTGGGAGGCATTCGTCCGGGTCAAGGGTGATGGTGGCGCCTCTTTGTCGGAACTTGCAAAATGAGTTGCTGCCCTAAGGGGCTTTTGTAAGTTATGGTGATCGACCACTTTTGTGATGTAAACAATATATATGTATGGAAGTAAGAGGAGTCAGTCGACTCGCATTACATGGTGAAGTATGTTCTATGTTGATTTTTTTGGTTAGCGAGTCCCCGAGCGCGTCCGTCCTTTATTGGGGTTTACCTCGTTTGTGTGTAAGTTTGATCATATTGAGTTTTTTTTGGAATCGACTCGTGGAGCTAGTCGCTTGGCGACCCCGAGCACGAGCAGGGTCGTCTTAGGTGAGTCCCCGAGCGTGAGGATCTGGTGTGTTGTTTATAATGCGTCTCTCCCCCTAGCTCGGAGAGTTAGTCACGTGGCGAGTCCCGGGCAGGCTCTCTTACTTGGTGAGTTCCCGAGTTGCGTAGGGGTTATTGTAGACAAGTCCCCGTGCGTGGTACTTAACCGTTCGAGTCGTTGTGCACGGGGATGGGGAGGACAGGTCGCTGTGAGAAGCGTTTATTGGTTGTCTTGGCCCAGCGGGCCAGTCGAGCGAGGCGACTCCAATGGGGGCTCTGGGGTGGCGTGTTCGTGGACGACACAAGGCCCGAATGTGTTCGGTGCCCTTGGGTCGCACTACTTAGCCATGTCAGTCGCTCTACCAAAGGTTGACTTCCGTGGCTAGCATATTGTGAAGCATACGAGTGCGATTAGCACAAGAATATGGCGAGTAGGCACAATTTGTGCAATCCAAATTTGTTTCATTATATAGCAGCTGAGTACAAGTTTTAGTTCTATGTGTAGATCTTGCGGAGGACGTTTACATTCCATGGCCTTCCAACTTCAAGCTGGCCATCTCCTCATACATCGATCAGGTAGTAGGCGTCGTTGCCGAGGACTCACCCTCCCATGGGGGAGAAAGCTTGTGCATGCCCTTCTTGTCCTGGACCAGTCATAGGACCAAGTCGCCTTCTTGGAAGGTGCGAGTCCAGACTCGGTGGTTGTGGTAGCGGCAGACTCCTTGCTGGTAGATGGCGGCGCGGGAGCGAGCTAGGTCTTGTGCTTCGTTGAGCTGGTCGACCCCATCTTGTCGGGCGATCTCATTTGCCACCTCCACATAATTGACGACCCGAAGCGAGTCGTGCTCTAGGTTGGTTGGCATTACGGCATCAGCGTCTTACACCATGAAGAAGGGCGTGAACCCCGTGGACTAGTTTATGGAGGTGTGAATGCCCCATATCACGGAGGGGGGCTCTTCGACCTAGCACCTAGGGGTGCGCTCAAGGGGCACCTAAAGTCGTGGCTTGAGGTTGTGGAGGACACTTTGGTTGGCGTACTCTGCTTGGCCGTTTGACTCTGGGTGGGCGACTAAGGCGAGGTCGAGCCGTATGATATGCTCCTCGCAGAATTCCGCCATGCACCCTTGGCGAAGTTGGTGCCATTGTCCGTTAAAATGCTATGCGGGTAGCCGTACCGGTAGATGATCTCGCGGAGGAACTTGGTGGTGGTCTTGCCGTCGCACTTCTTGATCGTCTTGGCCTCGGCCCACTTGTTCTTCTCCTGTGGTTGTGCATCAATAAGATAATAGGAATCATTATGCAATGCTTTGCTTACAATGAAAGGTCCTTCCCATGGGGGAGATAACTTGTGCATGCCATCAGTGCACTGCACCAGCCGAAGTACGAGGTCACCTTCCCGGAAGACTCGGGAGTTTACTTTCCGGCTATGATAGCGTCAGAGATTTTGTTGATATATGGCGGATCTGGACAAGGCCAGTTCTCTCGCCTCTTCCAGCAGATCAACATCATTTTGCCTGGCTTCTCGCACTTCGGCTTATGTGTATTGGGTGACCCTGGGCAAATCATGCTCTATGTCGGCTGGTAGTACAGCTTCTGCCCCACATACCAAAAAGAATGGCGTATATCATGTTGATCGATTCAGAGTTGTTCTTAAACTCCACAGTACTACTGGTAGTTCTTCTATCCAGCACCCCGCTGATCTTTGCAATGGCTCAACGAGCCGGGGTTTTATCCCGGACAAAACTAGTCTGTTAGATCTTTCCACTTGTCCGTTATCAGTTATGATACTGTGGGCATAGCCATATCTCAAGATTATATCTTTGAGGAATGTCACAGCTACTGCCCCATCACATTTCCTGATTGGCTTTACCTCAATCCATTTAGTGAACTTGTCCACCATAACCAAAATATGAGTCATGTTTCCTTTTGCCGCCTTAAATGGTCCAACCATATCCAAGCACCATACAGCAAACGGACAAGTGATGGGTATAGTCTTCAGTTCTGACATAGGCATGTGTATCTTTGTGGCGTACCTCTGACAACCATTGCATTTTCTCACAAGATCCTCGGCTTGCTCCAAGGAACTTGGCCAGTAAGATCCATGCCAGAAAGCTTTTGCCACTAATGCTCTAGAAGATGCATGATGCCCACATTCCCCCTGATGGATATCTCGGAGGATGTCAAGCCCTTCTTTCGGGTCTATGCATCGTTGTAGAACACTTGTAACACTCCTTTTGTATAGTTTGGTGTTGATGATCGTGTATGCCTGTGCTCTTTTCTAGACCTACCTCGAGAGTATCTCATCATTCGGCAAGATCCCTTCTTTTAGGAATTCAAATATTGGCTTTGCCCATGCAGGTATAGCTCGAACGAGGAAAAGCTCTCCGTCTACTTCCATTGCATATACCGACATAACTCCAGCCGGATCTGGCTGAATAGTCCTCGGGTTCCGCGAGACAGTCCCCGGGTCTACCGAAGTAGTCCCCGGGTTTATTGTGGTGCTTCCCCAGTCTATATCCATAGGAGTAGCTTCTGATCTGGAGAGGGTCGGGACATAGATTGAGTCGGATTCTAGTGACGGTGTGATGGATGGTTTTCTCAAGTGTTCCAATGCAACGCCTAGCGGGATTGGCTGCCGAGATGACCCCATCTTAGACAATACGTCGGCTGCCTCATTTTCAATCCGAGGTATGTGATGGAATTCACATCCTTCAAAGAACCCACTTATCTTTTAGATGTGGAATCTATAAAGGGCCAGACACTTGCTGCACCACCAAATCTGAGTCTCCAAAACAGTGTATCCGACGTATTCCTATCTCCTTTGCTACCTTAAGTCCATGCACGAGCGCTTCATACTTGGCAACATTGTTCGATGCGCTAAAATGTATCTAGAGAATGTATTTCAATTGATCCTTCTTGGGCAAGGTAAGCACTACCTCGGCCCCCAGTCCTTCCTTTAGCTTTGATCCATCGAAGTGCATTCTCAAATAGTTTGAGTCCAGCAAAGGTGGTTCGTATTGCATCTCAGCCCAATCGATCAAGAAGTCCGCCACAACTTGCGATTTGATCGCATCTCTTCTATCAAACTACGGTGCGTATGGGGCTAACTCAATTGCCCATTTTGCAATTCGGCCGCTGGCATCTTTGTTGCCCATAATCTCGGATATGGGTGCTTCACATACCACCTTGATGGGGTGTTCCTCAAAGTTATGCTTGAGTTTCTGGGCTGCCATGTACACACAGTATGCCATATTTTGGTAGTGAGGGTAATTCTGCCTCGACATCGATAATACCTCACTCAGGTAATACACTGGTCTTTGCACCGACTTACCTTACTCATCACGTTCCACCACTATTACTACACTTACGACTCGGTTGGTCATGGCTATATAGAGCAACATTGGCTCCTTAGGTAGTGGCACGGCTAACACTGGTGTAGAAGACAACATCTTTTTTAACTCCCGGGACGCGCTGTCAGCTTGTGGTGTCCATGTAAATTTGTCTGCCTTTTTCATTAACTGGTAGAGGGGCAATTCCTTCTCTCCTAGCCGACTTACAAACCGACTTAATAATGCCAGGCAACCTGTAAACTTCTGCACATCATTAAGGCATTTTGACAGTTCCATTTTTTCTATGGCTCGGATTTTCACGTGGTTGGCCTCGATACCTCAGATGGATACAAGGAAACCAAGTAACTTCCCTGTTGGCACACCAAAGGTACATTTTTTCTGGGTTAAGCTTCATCCGGAACCTCCTTAGGTTCGCAAATGTTTGTCGAATATCATCAAGGAGCGTTTTGCTTTCCTTAGTTTTATTACAACATCATCCACATACACTTGCACGTTTCGACCTATTTGGTCATGTAAACATTTTTTGCATGCATCATTGATATGTTGCTCTAGCATTACGTAAACCAAACTACATAGTGCGATAGCAATAAGCCCCGTACGGGGTGATAAACACAGTCTTTATTTGATCATCCGGGTTCAAAGATATCTGGTGAAAGCCAGAATAAGCATCTATGAATGATAACAACTCACACCCAGCAGTTGAATCTATGACTTGGTCTATCCTTGGCAGTGGAAATGGATATTTTGGACACGCCTTATTCAGGTTCGTGTAACCGATACACATGCGTCATACCACTGCCACATTTGGATCGTACTTCTTCTTTTCCACCAGCACCGGACTAGAGATCCAAACCGGGTAAAGTACCTCCATGATAAATCCGGCTACAAGGAGCCGAGCTATCTCATATCCAATGACTTTTCTCCCGTCTTCAGCGAAGCGGTGGAGAGGTTGCTTCACCGGCTTTGCTCTAGGTCTTACATTCAAAGAGTGCTCTGCTAACTCCCTCGGCACACCTTGCAGGTCCTGTGTAGACCAAGCAAAAATATCCCGATTCTCACGAAGGAAGTTGATGAGCTCGCTTTCCTATTTTTCATTTAACCCGGCACCAATAGTTACGGTGTGCTCTGGGAACTGGTCATCAACAGGCACTTTCTTTGTATCTTTGGTCGCTTGAAATGAAACACTTCCATGCGGGTTAGTTAGAGCTGGCATATGTTGTTGTGCGACTGAGCCAACGCAGCCACCTCTAGAATTTTCCTCTTCTCTTGAGTAATCACAAGTGGCTCGGCCAGGTTGGATCCTGCGGAAGCACATTCGATAGAACGCCTGAAGTACCCAGCTATGGTAATCACTCCCCTTGGTCCAGGCAATTTCATCTTCAAGTAACTGATGTGAGTACTTGCCATAAACTTGTTCAAAGTTGTCCTGTCGAGTAACGCATGATATGTGCTATCCAAATTTACAATCTCAAACTCCAAGTTTTCAGTCCGGCAGTTGTCCCTTGTGCCGAATAACACGTCAACTCGGACCTTGCCAATGGGCTCAAAGGAGATACCCGACATGATGCCATGGAAAGTGGTCCTTGTTGCTTGAAGCATATTCTCCAATATTCCTAGCTTGTGCATGGTATCCTTGTACATGATGTTGATGTTGCTGTCGTTGTCTATTAGCACCTTGGAGAACCTCGCGTTGATATTCGGCCCAATGAACATCGGATCTAGCACCAGTGCATATGTTCCAGGACTCGGCATTAGCTTGGGGTGTGATGACCCACAAGTATAGGGGGTGTATCGCAGTATTTTCGATAAGTAAGAGTGTCGAACCCAACGAGGAGCAGAAGATGCTGGCTAGTGGTATGTATCAGGAATTCTCTGCAAATACTTAGCAAACGGATTTTTAGGGTTTTTTGATAAAGCAAGTAAACAAAGTACGAGTAAATAAAAGACAGTAGGACTAAATGCAGCAAGTGGCCCAATCCTTTATGTAGCAAAGGACAAGCCGGTTGTATTACTTAAGATGACCAAATGTTCTCGAGGACACATGGGAAGACTGTCAAGTGCTTTCGCTTCATATAGTTGATTAATCTTCTTTAGCTTGCTAAGTGTTGTGTGGGTGAACCTGTGCTAATGTACCGACCTTCCTAGGACTAATACATACTTGTGATTATACCCCTTGCAAACATCCGTAAGTACAAGAAAGTAATTAAGGTAGAAACCTAACCAAAGCTTTAAACTCTAAGACCCTTACGTCCCTTGTGCAATGGTTTCCTAATGGGGGTTCAGGTTTCTGTCACTCCGGCAACCCCTATGATTAGTAGCCAAATACACAATGCATTCCCCTAGGCCCATATAGGTGAAGTGTCATGTAGTCGACATTCACATGACACCACTAGAAGAAGTACACCACAACTTAAATATCAAACTATTGAATCTTTCTCAACACAATTCCACTACTAACAACATGACTTCCCCATGTCCTCAAGAACAAAACGAACTACTCACGAGACATCATATGGATCATGATTAGAGATGGAATAATGATGTATAACAATCTAAACATAAACAATAATTCAACGGTTCACTCAATAGCATCAACTACAAAGAGTAATCAACAGCGGGAAAGTTTCCCCTATGAACTATACAATATTCAACTCAATTGTTACAACAATATGGAGATGGTGATGAGGGTGCTGATGGTGATGATGATGATCCCGATGAAGTCCAGCTTGATGGTGGTGTTGATGGCGACGATTTCCCCTCTCTAGGAAGAAATTCCCCTGCAGAAATCTATCTGCCGGAGAGATCTTTCTCTCCCGGTGTTATTCCGCCTCACAGAGGCGGTAGAATCTTTCTGTGGTCGCTCCCCGAGTCTTAGGGTTTTGGGAGGATAATATACGCCAGAGGGGAGTGCCAGGGGTGGACCAGGGCGGCCACACCACCTGGTGGCACGGCTTAGGGTGGCCCGCGCCAGGGGGTGGTGTGGGCCCTCTATGGCCCATCTCTAGCCCCCCTTCTGGCTTCCTTCGTCTTCTGGAAAAAATAGGATTTCCATATATTTTCCCGGATTTTCTGATCTTCGCGAATTTTGCCTCCAAACATCACCTTTTCCATTAGAATCCTGACTGCAGCGGTCCATGCTCCAAAAGTCATCAACCATGTGAAAACAGATGAAATAACATAAGTATCACCTCTTAATATGAAATATATCAATGAATAACAGTGAATTATGGCATAGAATAGTGATGCAAAATGGAACGTATCAACTCCCCCCAAGCTTAGACTTCGCTTGTCCCCAAGCGAAACTGAGCTCAATAAACATGGCCTCAGGTTTATGGAGTGAAGAGTCGATAAAAGAATACAGACAAGAAGCATCACATTCATCAAATACATAGATCATAAAAGAAGACAACTCACTATTATATAACTTAACTTGCAATAAGTAAAGGAAACACAATAAAGATACATAAAGTGAATCATAATTGGTAATGGCAAACTTAGCTCTTGGTCGAAGAATAGTTGATAATTTGCTGGAGTTCACAAATAACTGGTTTTTCAATGATAGCTTTCAAAGTAGTAAACATCAAGATAAGAGCAATATGCAAAACAAGGAACATAAGAAACATGATTGAATAAATCATCATATGAATGAATGAAACACAACAACTCAAAATACTTGCTGAGATAGAATGGAATAGGTTTACTGACTCTACTAAAAAGTAAACAAAAGGCCCTTCGTAGAGGGAAGTAGGGATTGCAAGTTTCATAAAGAGCTCCCAAAAATTATGATACTTACTAGCTTTCAGGTCTCATTGCCCCTATCATAGGCATATTTTGGTGATTAAGGTTAAAGTGACACAACTAAGAGGATATGCTTGACAAGTTATAAGTTGAAATCTCATGCCCCTTACTTACGAGTACCGAACCACATGCTACTCAACTTCAGTCACAAGTAGGCTCTTGTCATTGTAAATACATGTATATCATTGAGAACCGCCAATGGGGTACCCCTTGCACATGACACAGGAGCTATCCCATAATCAAAATGACAAGGCAAGTAGACAGTGAGCATCTCAGCGATCTTATTATTTGCTATTTGCATAGGTTTTTATTGAGGATGCTTCATAGAATGCTCACTATAGTTATGCTGCAAGTTTCCACCATGATTAGGAATGGCTTAGGCTAGCGGCCCAGGCGTTTCTCTAACACGCATATAAACTCCATGATCTTACAAGTTCCACTTTTATTTCACATCGCCGGGGTCCATAAGCAAAAGAACATGATATCAACTAGGTACAAAGTACCAATGCAGTGTTGAAAGCGTTCCCCATGATACATGGTTCTGCTAACTTCAACTCATAAAGCACAAGCATATACGCAACAAAGAAGGACCCAATGGTTCAGGTTATTAAATGCAAGAAAATTGAAGTGTGCCATCAAGTTCGTGAGAGCTTTAATCACTAATTTTCACATAACAAGTTTAATTTGGAAGGTAGATAAAAACATGAATTTACTTGGAATAGCAATAATGCTAATAGGTAGGTATGGTGGACACAAATGGCAAAGGTTTTGGTTTTAAAGGATTGGATGCACGAGAAGAATTCCCTCTCGGTATAGGTTTTTGGCTAGCAAGGCTGGGTAGCAAGTATAAGAGTTGAAGGAAACAAACAAACATACAAGTGATAAAAACAAACATGTAATCTTCCTTGGAAGCACAAAAGATCTTAGCTAGAGAATACTAAACTTATGAGCAAATCAAGAAAGAAAGGTGATGAAATTATATTTCTTTAGAGTACTTTTATCTTTTTCATTCAACTCTCAAAAATAGTGTTGCTACTGACCGAGCCAGGTTTGCCAAAACCAACTAAATTAACTCAATGATCCCAAAGTGCTACCAATACTAACAACAAGATCAATCATATAACCACGAATTGAAAACTAATATAAGCTATGCAAAAGAGTAAATGATAGAACTTCTCATTAATATTCCATAACGGCAACTCACACCAAGGGATACATATCTAACGAGAGAGGGGACACTTCCATAATACAAACCATCCTACATAATAACTTCTCTATTCATGATATGACTCTACTAAAAAGGGTAAAAAGATAGAAGATAGTGATATGATTACGCGGCACTCCCCCAAGCTTGGAACAAACCAAGGGGATGCCAAACCTGATGACAAATTACTCCTTCGGTGGTGGTGGTGTCCTCTTGATGAGCTCTTTGATCAGTTTCCCCAAGTCCTTGATCTCAAAGGTGAGATTGCGAATAAGCTACGAGTTTTGCTCAATGCGGCTCATGATCATGTCGGGTTGCGAATTCCAGCTCTTGTGATTCTTTCCCCACTCTTCCTCCTTGAAGTCTTCTTTTCCTGCATGGCTAGAACGAGGCAAATCCCAATTGGAGGGTAATTTCTCCTTGGGCATATTCTGGTATTGATGCTCATGGATAAGGGTATGGAAAGGATTCTTGGCGTGCGGAGGAAGTGACCAGGGATCTGAACGGTGATGAGAAGGCTTCCCTCCAATTGACATGGTCCTGGCAGGGTTTGCTACCACTCCAATGCTTGCAATGGTAGTGTCGGTGTGCTTTGCCTCCTTTTCACCTTCACTCTTGATCTCCTTCTCCTGCTCGGGGTCTTGGAGGTCTTCCTCCATAGGCTCCTTTCCCTTGTCCTTGACAGACACCATTGTGCTTCTAAGCTTTCAAAGATAGTTCCTGGCAAAAACAGATTGAAACAAAAACACGACAAAAACACGATATACGAACCTCGGGGGGTCCGGGGGATTATATATTACGAAGTTTCATAACAAAAGGAAGGTACTGGGAGAAAACGAGTCGGAGGCGGAGTCCGGGGTGGACTCACCACCTGGTGGCGTGGCCAGGGGTGGGCCCGCGCCACAGGGTGGTGTGAGCCACCCTGGCTCCATTTCCATCCCTTTTTCGCTTCGTAGCTTTCCTTATTGACTAAAAACTGCAAAAATATAGTTGGATAGTATTTTCGCGGAACTTTTCTTATCAGAACTGTTACCTATTTAGAAGCGGACTCTACAGGTCTCTAAATTGGGTATCTAGTAGATTCTTCCGGAGTCACCACTTGAATGATATCAATATCTTCATCTTCATACACTTAATACTTGAGTCATGAAACCTTTCACTTCCTTATTACACCATTTTCTCCACTACCTGGGAATTTCTTTCACACAAACCTTCACACAGTTCTCATTAGCAACATTAGTATAAGTGAAGTGATAAAACCTTTTGAGTCCAACTTCAACTGAAAACCATCAAACATAAGCTAATGTAGCAACTCCTTCCGAAAACCCAAAAAGAATTCAAAAAGGAAATCGATTAAAGAAGCAAATGCAAGAGTGGCTAAATCTGTCAAAACAGACCACCAGGTAAAGATCAATTTTTTCGAAAATCTTCTGTTGCTCAAATCAAAAAGTGCAAAACTAACGAAAGTTAAATAACAACCTGGGAAAGAAGCACAAAAAACTACAGATCAATCTGACATACAAAGATCTCTCACGAATGTTTACGGTGAAGCACAAAAATCTGTTTCGGGACAGCAACCTCCCCAAATCTTACTTCTCTCTCATTAGAGGTTCATCTTGACACAAAAACCAAACAAAAAGGATAAGGAGAGGTTATTACCAAAGTAATAACTTCCAAGACTCAAAGAAACACAAACAAACTAAAAGCAAAAACAAATTGGGTTGTCTCCTAGAAAGCTCTTTCTTTATAGCCATTAAGATGGGCAAGATAATTTTGAAGATGCTCACATAGGAATATGAATTGAAGTGAAAGAGAGCATTAAGAAGCAAAAATACACACATTTAAGTCTAACCCACTTCCTATGCAAGGGAATTTTGTAAACAAACAAGTTATTGAAACCAGAGGCTACTTGCATAAGAAGGCAAAATAAGTGCAACATAAAAACTTTCAGCATAAAATGAGGAAACAATAATTCAACGGTTCACTCAGTAGCATCAACTACAAAGAGTAATCTACACCGGGAAAGTTTCCCCTATGAACTATGCAAGATTCAACTCAATTGTTACAGCAATATGGAGATGGTGATGAGGGTGATGATGGTGGTGATGATGATGATGATCCCGATGAAGTCCATCTTGATGGTGGTGTTGATGGCGACGATCTACCCTCTCCAGGAAGAAATTCCCCCGGCAGAAATCTATCTGCCGGAGAGATCTTTCTCTCCTGGTGTTTTCCGCCCCGCAGAGGCGACGGAATCTTTCTGTGGTCGCTCCCCGAGTCTTAGGGTTTCGGGAGGATAATATACGCCAGAGGGGAGTGCCAGGGGTGGACGAGGGCGGCCACACCACCTGGTGGCGCGGCCCAGGGTGACCCGCGCCAGGGGGTGGTGTGGGCCCCCTGTGTCCCATCTCAAGCCCCCCTTCTAGCTTCCTTCGTCTTCTGGAAAAATAGGATTTTCCGTATATTTTCCCGGATTTTCTGATCTTCGCGAATTTTGCCTCCAAACAGCACCTTTTCCATCAGAATCCTGACTGCAGCGGTCCATGCTCCAAAAGTCATCAACCATGCGAAAACAGATGAAATAACATAAGTATCACCTCTTAATATGAAATATATCAATGAATAACAGTGAAATCATGACATAGAATAGTGATGCAAAATGGACATATCAGGGTGATCCTTGATGCTCCAAGTGATCTCCTGATCCGACCAAGGCATATACCTGTGCGGTGACCCAGCATACCACAGCATGATGTAGTACACTATAGTCGTTGACATAACACCAATGAAACACCGTTCACTAGTATTACATCCCTCGGAGTGGTACAACAGAAACACAGCAGGTCCAAGACATGATTATAGATTACAACTCGACTCTTTACAAAAGTTCCAGAGAACACTCTAGGTTAAAGAGAGAGAAAGAAACTTCTTACAAAGAAGAACTAGAAATAATAAATCCAAACTATCTAGCTAATAAGATTAGCATCTAAATTATCTGGTTTGCAATTGCTGCTAGTGCAATGCTCTATAGAAGTAGGTGTTATAGCTAGAGTATCTACTCCTATCTAATCAAGATCTTCGCCTTTGCTTTGGTTGATGTATATGTTGACTTTATTGAAGAACTTGAGCTGTCGATGATGGTTTATTGAGCAAAAATTGATGTTGGCATCGTCTTCAACAACTTAGAACCTAGCAAGGGTTAAGAAGGTATGGTTGAGTACGAGCGTACTCAGCAAGTTCACTAAAAAGGAGTGTTTGATGCACTACCTATACACAAACAGACCAAAGGTCGTAGGCAATGCAGGTTTTCGTAAACATTTCTTCAAAGGTTGCTTTTATTCTGAAAACTATGTCCGACAGCCTTCACAGGTTGACCAAAACCTTCATGGGGTTCCTTTCCTGCCACGTTCGTAGATCCTTCCCAGAACAGGGAGTAACATGTCACAGTTCTTACACTCTGCAAAGGTGCGTCACTTTTCCCATGAGCGACCGTAGCCTTGTTGCTCATCCGAGTTGCAGGCTCATCCACACTTCCTTGGTATGGGGCCTAGTCTAAGATCCAAGCCAATCACTGCCCCCTTCGCGACCCCGCATGTCCCCTTGGTGTACGACATGCCCACATCTTGAATTACGACAATGGTTAGTACAAACCGTCAGATGCCAGAACTATCGTGGGATGTTGAGGGTTCCCACCCATATGATGCATATCCTCTACGAATTACCAATTAATGCACGCTACGAGGATAACAACCATGACCTGGCCATCCGGATGCATGCGATAGTAAGAAGATACAACTTACTTCTCCGTCCTATTCCAAATCTCATGGTTAACGCGTAATATACGGCACTAGAATCACTAGCGATATTGGTTGTTAAGTCCTAGATATTATGTTCCTTTACCACTGGAACTGTATCAATAGATTATTACCACTTGGTAAATAATCCATAATCATATTATTATGAAAATAGTATTTTCTAACCTTTTTGAAATGTAGGTGATGACAATATTTGAGTTACAAGCATTTGATAGAAAATAATCAAAGTACATGAGCAAGTTGTGAACTTGCCTTTTGTAATTGCAAGATTATGCAATCACGGTCTTCAAGACAATAGAAGATCCAAATTTTGTAAACATCATCATTGGTCCAGTAAGGACTAATGTTTAAAGAAGCAAGATGCAGTTATGCATAGGTAATATAATGCAGTTTGATAAACGCAAAACCCCGAACTAATCGTATTTGATCTAGGCTTCGAAAGCTTGTGGTGATATCTTTGAAATGTGTTTCACTTTTATACCCGCATCACACATGTGCTTCTTGTTAAGGCTTGTGAAAGTGTGTGAAATAACATGTAAGTGTAATAAATAGCATACAATAGTAAAGCACTCAAATGAGCATGGTATCTAAAAGATTTCTTAAGCAAGATTGTTAAACAATTATAGTTCTTATAGAAATGCTTAAGGATTTCTTTAATGTTTCTTAAGAGAATAACTTTTGAGGAAAATATTACTTAATAAAGTAAAAAGCATTTAAACTTAAAGCTAACACTTTAAGGTTTTCTTATTAATTACAAGTATTAAAGTAGAGAACAATTAGTATTTTTGAAAAGCTATTCCACTAGCAAGTGGAGACTTTTAACACATCATGAAGGTGAAACAAAAGTATTATGCCTTTATAGAAGTGGTGTCCTCTTGATTTTATAAGTGAATAGAATCACTTACTTATTATAGAATTAATACTTATTTCTATCAACATGGGAATGTCATCATGTTAAATACTTAAAAACTTTATTTAGCTTTTAAAGTGGATTCCCAAACTTGTAAAAGAATTAGTACTCAAATCTTAATGATTTTATAATTGATAAAATATTTCCGAAGAGTAAGATTTACTTAATTTTTAATGATAGTTTTAGTACGTACAACTTAAAATAGTTAAATCTATTTTAACTCTACTTAAACATTAATGGAACTTGCTTTTAACACTTTTAGATTTAAACAAATAATGCTAAAGGAAAAGTAAAGATTTATGTATTTTTAATCCATTAAGATATTAGGAAATAGGTTTAATCAAGACTTAATAAATATTTTCACTTATTTTACTTCAAATGTGAAGAGTTATATTTTTTTAATGTGTAGTTTTTATTTTTGTGATAATTTTGGTATATTATAAGTATTTTTATGATTTATAATTAATAAGATATGGTTTTTACAAGTTTTAGCACTTTATAAAGACTTAATAAAAAATAATATTTATCTAAGTGATACCAAAAATATATGAAACAAGTTTATAAATGAAGATTTTGTTTTTCTAAGAATTTTGGTATATTATACTTATTTTTATGAATTTTAAATAATAGAATATATTTATTTAAGATTTATCCTTAATAGATTTTTACTAAGGAATAATTATTATTTTATTAATGTTGGAAAATAAAATATGATAATAGGTTTAGAATATATAACTTATTTTTCTAAACATTTTAATATATAATATATATTTTTCTGAATTATAAAACAAAATATATTGATTTAATAAGATTTAATCATTTTCTGCAATTATTAAAATAAAATATCTAAATGAATTACTGCATCACTGCTGACGTCAGCCTCTCTCTAACTCTTTTTACACCGCACCCAAACCTACCCTAGGTCACTGTCCAGTGGGGTCAATGGCCATGTCATTACCAGAAACTAAAAATAATACTTAAAATAGCCTGATGACATCGGCAGGACGTCATGCTGACCTCACTCGAGCTCAATCCTCCCAGGTGGATGATCGATCCGTCGATCGGAGGCTCGTGGGGCAAAACAGAGGGGCGTGTTTGATGGAGAGCATAAAGGCAAGTCTAGGAGTGGTGTCGCTGCTCTTTTTTGGTCATCAGAGCCAACCATGTTTTGCGGCGGCCGATGGTGGACTACGGTGCTACCGCAATTCAGAGCAGGAGAATCCTAATTGAGGGGTCTCGGAGAAGCATGAGCTCACCGTGAGTATGCAGGACATGACGGGGAGGCAGGAGGTGGTTGGAATCGGTGGAATTAGCGATGACCAGCGTCGGAACGGAGTTACCAATTCGGGCATCTAGGGCTTCTACCGCTTCCAAGGGTTGGGGCATTTAAACGAGAAGATACAGATGAGCACCATGGTGGTCTTATATGGTCTTGGGATGGTCGAGAGCGATAGCGATGAGCGGCTCCGATGAGGTAGGGTTTCGGGAGCTCGCACAGAAAAAGAAAGAGAGAGCTACAGAGAGGGAAATGGATGAGGATGAGCAGAGGCATCGTGGTGGCCTTCTTATCTCCTCTAGTTGTCGGTGGTGAGTATCGACGCGCACGGCTGACATCGACGATGGCATCAGGCAGCGGCGAGGTCCTCTAGCGAGCTGCCTATGTGCGTAGCGGTGATGACGACAACTTTTTTGCAAGAAACCCCCTAGCCAAACTTCTGTCTCAACCCGCGGTCCTTCCTTTGGTCCCACCTGCCAGTGACTACCGAATCGGTGTGTGGGCTGCTCCTGGGTTGCTATTGGGCCGTTTCCGAGTGAGCGGAAAAGGAAAGGTGCTGCTCGTGGGCGACGCATAGAATATGGGCCATGGTGGACTGGTCCGGCTAGCTGCTTCCTTTTCTTTTATCTGTTTTTAAATTCTATTTTCTTTTCTATTTATAATTTCTTTTCCAATTCTATTTCTACAAGGTTTAAACATTTAAAAACTCTGGTAGAATATTCAGGATAGTGTAAAGATTCATTATAATCAATTCCCCTATATTATTCTATTGTATATAAAAAAGAAATACAACCATATGAGAGGTTTTGTTGTTAAATAGAACAAATAAAACTTAGACTTTAAGGATTCATTCCTTCTATAGAAAAATCTTTTAAGAATGTAATGGTGATGGTTAAAAAATGGATATTTATGTGTATAGAATCTTATTAACACTTAACCTCATAAAGGAATTATATATATACATTATAAGGTATTAATTCTTGTGGTTCATACTAGGGTGATTTAAGTTTCCTGGTCCTCCATATTTAGTGATTTGCCAAACCCAATTCTACTTGATTTGTAGAGTTTAGAATTACCACGGAATAATTTTGGTTATGTAATGATGAATCAATAACAATCATTGGTGGAGAAATGCTAAGGTTTATTCAAATATAGGTATATGAGTTTTAAGAGGATTTAATAATTCATATTCAATTAGAGATATGGATGATTATTAAGGCTAAAATATATTACCATCAAGTTTTATGACCAAGGTGACATCTCCACCTAGAGTGAGCTATGGAGATTAGTTTCCTAATGTGATCTTGATGGTATATGAGATGAGGTTCTTATTAGTGTTTAAGACAATAAAGCAAACAAGGCTTTCATCCATAAACATTCATCTCATTCTCTAATTATCTCTTGGAAGCTTCATTTATCTAAGAGATAATGTTTAATGGTTACCACTATCAATTTGATTTTTAGGGTTTTGAACAAAGAGGTAGACATGGGTCTTGTCATGGCTTGATATACTGTTGGTTAAAGGTTTCTAAAGAATCCTTACCTTAATACCTCACTAGGCTTATCTTGAGATAAGGAATTCCTTTCCTAAATATACTCTATAAATCTCTCTTATCTTATTCACAAAGATCACATCTTCCTGAATAAGTCAATCATTTTACTCCACCATATCCATCATCCCATGATGACATGGTCATGCCACTTCAACATTACTCCTTCATTCTTCTCCGAGTATATATGACTTCCATTTCTAAACTACCCTTGATAAATCCATCAATGCAACTACTTCTAACTCCATCCATAAACTCACTTAAATCCATCTTGCAACTACTTCCAATGCTTGCAAGATTATAGTTCTCTCTATATATCACATGTGCTACCAATCCTTTGGAATGGATATGGTACTACTCTCCATAATACAAGTTGTTCTTGTATTAACTTGGTTAAACTACTATACCTTCAACTACTCCATACAACTCATACTATGTACTTTATCAAACTCTAGCTTGACTTCTCATGATCAAGCTAGATGATTCAGCTTACAAGGTTTTTTCCTAATTTGGTATACTCACAACTCTCCTTTATTAACTGGTCATCTATTCTCAAATAACTTGAGAATAATGACCACCAACCTTTGCTCAAGCAAAGCTTAGGCTTCTAATTGTCTGATCAAGATCTATATTCAATTAGGTAGTAGGCTTGTACTGGTCTCTCTATAGGCTTATCTTGTTAAGCAAGCTTACTCTAAGTTTATACCCACTTGACTTAACAAGATGATTATTTGATGTACTAATACTACTAGCTTTCTCATAGCTTCATAATTACTATCTAAACTCTTGGTTTAAATACTTATTCTAATTAACTCATGAGTGAGTTAACTCCTCCAACATCAGATGGTTTGATCTCCACTAAGGATCACTTTCCATTGATGATGGCATACTTCACCATAGCTAGTTCCTTCTTCTTATAAATTTACTTGAGGTCTTTGGAAGGTCAATATAATAGGTCAAAACTAAGAGTCAATAAGTTCTAGGTCAGCAATTGGTCACTCAATAATGATGATCAATTGACACTAGGACTTGGTTAAATAGATATGTCACCTCTTAATATCATATTAAGGGTATATGCTGGATGGTCTTGGCTTGACTTCCCTTTCTACTCTATTTGTGATAAGAGTTAATGTTTAAGAACTACCATGATACCCATGGTAGGAATAACTATGGAAAACAAGTGTTTCAAGATTTAGTTAGGGTTTCTTTACTTTAAGTTTATACTTAACTTGGTATTCAGGGTTTGTGGTAGATAATACCTTGACATCATCTTTAGAATATTAAGTATTCATCCTTGAGTTGTTGTATGGAATACCATGTCTTGATCTCTAGAAGATCCAGTACTCCTTATTGAGTAGTGTGTTGTGACTTAGTTTTATTATATTTGATCTACCCTTAGATCAAATTATATTACCCAAAGATAAGGTTTTAACAAAGGTCACATTGAAACTTATCGCAATCAACTTGATGATCTACTTCAGTTCCACCAAGTTAAGAGAAGCTTCAATCACTTTGGCAAGTTTTATTAAAAGCACGAAAATTATCCAGATTTTCTATGCATGAATGCAATGCACACACCTGATCTCAGCTTATTTCTAAGCTCTAATGCTGGGATGTTACAACCTCGTCACAGCGGGAATTACCGTGTTCACCTCCATATGTTAGCGCTGCAAGCTCTTTCTATCAGTTTCTTCTATGGTAAACACACAATAACTTTGGTGATGTTCCCTGTATTCGTTCCTTCCCTCATTACCGTGATACCCTTGGTCTTGTTGTTGTTGGTTATTCACTTGATGCACTGCATCCCTTCTTTCCTGATTTTCATACCTTGGTGGAGGTGGAGGCAACATCAGTTGCTGTCCGTTCCCCCCAGTGAGTAGTTGCTGCCAAGGTGCTTCATTCTGAGGTGCTTCGTGCCGAGGTCCATCATGCCGAGGCGCATCGTGCCGAGGTGCCTGAGCATTTCCCGAGCTACTCTGCTCTAGCTTCCTCATCCATTCACATTTCTAGGTCGTGTGATTCGCCGGATTATTCGGACTTGGCATGTGGAACTTGCATGGCTGATCCAACATGGACTCAAACGTGTATCTTGGGCGATCCTTTCTTTCCTACCACTGTTTCTTCTTCTCTAGCGCCCAAGGCTTCTTGCCTTCAACCTTTTGCTGCTAATGCTACCCTCCAGTTTTCTAGCACTGGCTAGTGTCGCCATTGGGCTGATCCTGATCCACATCAGCCACCTGTTGCGAGTTGTACCGATAATCCGGCCGATCATCTCTCCTCTTAACCCGGAAATCATTCCTCTAGGATAACCCGGCACCATCTCTGTTGTAGTACTCCTCATTTGATTCGCTTGACATCAGCCGAGGTTGAGTTAGATCTCCCAAAGCATACGAATCCGTGATCCGGGTCGTCTTAGCCAAGGTAGTTGGCATATCTTGTCGTGACCTCTGCCACAACATACTTCCATACCTACAACCTTGGGAAAACCACGCAATTGCTTGTGATTCGATTACCCCCTCACAGGAATTGCACACATTACACCACCGAGTCAGGAACTCTCGATCCGGCTCATTCGGTCTCTGTTTGCACAATGCCAGGGTTTGTGGCCTATTCGGCCTCTTGTATGTGCTCGAGAAATTGCTGATGAACAACTCCTCGAAATCAAACCAATAGTTGATGCTTCCTAGCGGCAAGTTGTTCAACCAGACCCTTGCTGGTCCTTCCAACATCTGGGCACATATCTCACAGCCCACCTCAAGTTACATGTGGCAATGTTCACTGTTGTTGCATAATCAATGAGACAATCATCTGGCTTAGTGCTGCCATCATATGTCTTCGTCCCTCTAGCTAACTAAAAGTTCGCCACAGGTGGCTCTCTCATGATCCGAGGTCCAAAACATGTGGGACCCGGAGGACCCTGCACCTCAATCATCTCTGACCTATAGATTCGGTCTAGCTTCAGCCTTGCATCATCTGGCTGCAAATTCCTATTTCCCAATCTCGATCCAATCACATGGTGCTCTGGTCTTGGAAATCCGGCATCCGCCATTGTCGCATAACCATCATTGTACCTATCCTGACCTAGACGAGCATTTTGCTGCTGCATTGCTGGCCCAACGCTTCTCTCCTGCCGAGGTGTGTACTGCTGCTGCTATTGCCGAGGTGAATTTTGCCCTGTCCCTACCAGATTATGCTGTCCAGCATTGCCGTTGGCAGCATTCCTCTGACCGGTATTGCCTTGGTCACGGTTACCTCGGCCAGCTTCACCCCGGATGGCACTATGACGATCCTGATCAACTTGCACTGCCTTTCCTTTTCTTGCCCTTACCGGGTCATATGGGACCATCTGCTTGTCTCTTCTCTCCGAGGTTACCACTTCCTCTCTCCTAGGTTCGTCATGAGGTGACGAGGCAGCTCCAGCGGACTTCACCGGGTTATTTCTTGCCGAATAAACTACATGCGATGCTCCGGGTTGCGCCGGGTTTGCCTTGTTTATTTTCTCATTCTGCTGACACACCACTCTCAACAAGTGGTTGACTCTCTCTTGCTACCTCTCTCAGGCTTCTCCGGTTAAACCCTCTAACTTGGATGCAGCCGCATTGGTAGCCCTGAGGTTCTTTGTCGGGGTATTATACCTCTCTAGCCCCGCTGTCACTATAGTAGCTGTCTGACCCAGCCTAGGCACATACTCCTTGTCTATCTCAGTAATCAGGTTTCTACCTCGAATTTTTACTCCATCTATGCGGTTTGACTTTGCATACTCCCGCAGAGTGATGTTCAGTGACTGCTGTAACTCAGCTACCTTTTCGCACTAGCTAGTATTTTCTGCCTAGTTTCCTCTAACTCGGCCTGTGCCTGAGCTGGATCTACCACTGGCGCTATGGGCGTTGCTAAGCTATCTATTTCCTGCTGCAGTACATTCTCTAGCCTCTCTAGCGGAGGGAATCTAGACCTTGCCTGCTTTGGTGAGGCATCCAGCTCTGGCGCTGGGTCCTTGCTTGCTCCTGCATCTGGCGCCAACATCATGACCTCAACGCAGCTAGCAGGGCGAGTGATACGCGAGCCGCGCTGAGAGGTGGCTCGCCTTCCTCGACGACATGCTGCGGGTGAACGCAGGACTCGTCAACGCTGACGTAGATCTTGTGGGTGATGGGTTCGTAGCATGGAAAACAAAAAAATTCTACCGCAAGAACGAACAAAACCCAGATCTAATCTAGATAAAAGCCAAGATCTAATCTATTAGATATGTGCAACGAGATAGATCTGTACTAACCCTCGTAGATCCGAAAGCGTTACGAGATTAGATCTCGGGGTTGATGTAGTTGATCACTTGCCGATCTCAAGATCGTGTGGACGATCCTTCCGGCGCCGCGTTCCGGCAGCGCTTCCGCAGTCGGTCACACGTGCGGAGTCGAAGCAGACCTTCCTCTCCCCGTTCCAGCGAGCAGCGGAGGTAGTAGATCTTCTCCACGGAATCCCAGCAGCACGACGGTGTGGTGGTGGTGGTGGAGTAGAGATTTCTGCAGGGCTTCGCCTAAGCCGGAGCAGAGCGAAGGAGGAGGAGAGAGGCGGCAGCTAGGGTTTGTTATGTTAGAGGTCTAGGGGGTGGCGCCCCCTCCCCTCTATTTAAAGGAGGGAGGCGCGCCATGGGAGGGGGAGTCCTAGTAGGACTCCCCTCCTTGGCAGCCATTGGGAGGAGGAGTCCTCCTCCCCCACGAATCCGTTTCTAGCCCCACAAGGTTTCCTTGACCTTTCTTGGTTTTCAAGCAAACTCCAAGAAATCTTTCTAGAACCTTCCAGAACATTCCGAAACCTTCTAGAATCTCCATACAAACACTTCGGAACATTTCCTAACTTAGAAAATGATCCCCAATATATGAATCTTATTCTCCGGACAATTCCGGATCTCCTCGTGATGTCCCGGATCCAATCCGAGACTCCGAACAACATTCGGTCTCCAATGCATACTCCATATCTACTTAAAACAACTTCGAACCTTAAGTGTGTCACCCTACGGTTCGTGAATATGCAGACATGATGGAGACACCTATCCGATCAATAACCATCAGCGGGATCTAGAGATCCATAATGGCTCCCACATACTCAACGATGACTTCGTGATCGATAGAACCATTAACATACGAAACCAATTCCCTTTGTCACGCGATATTCTACTTATCCGAGGTTTGATCGTCGGTATCTCCATACCTAGTTCTTCCTCGTTACTGATAAGTACTCTTTACTCGTTCCATGTTATGTCATCCCTTGTGACCTAGTCACATGCTTGCAAGCTAACTAGATGACATTCCACCGAGAGGGCCCAGAGCATATCTATCCGTCATATGGATGGACAAATCCCAATCTTGGTCCATGCGCTTCAACACATACTTTCAGAATACCCAATGACACCTTTATAACCACCCAGTTACGAAGCGGTGTTTGGTGTCATCAAAGTACCCATCCGGTGATGGTGATTAACATAACCTCATGGTCGAAGGATTGGGTTACTATGCATTTGAAAGCTTATAGCAATACGAACTTAATGACTTGATCTTATGCTACGCTTACTATGGGTGTGTGTCCATCACATCATTCTCCTAATGATATAACCTTGTTATTAATGACATCCAATGTCCATGATCAGGAAACCATGATCATCATTTAATCAACAAGCTAGTTTAACAAGAGGCTTACTAGGGACTCTTTTATGTTTACAAAACACACAAGTATTAATGTTTCCGGTTAATACAATTATAGCATGGGATGTAAACATTTATCATAAACATAAGGATATAATAATAACCACTTTATTATTGCCTCTTGGGCATATCTCCAACAGTCTCCCACTTGCACTAGAGTCAATAATCTAGTTAATAACTTGTGCATTCAACACCTATGGCTTTTTGGTGTTGTATAGACACTATTGCTAGTGGTAAACATAATGTTCGGATCTGACACTTCCAGGTTTGTGTGTATTTGCATTTCCTTGCGTCTCTACGCATTACTCATTCTCCAATGAGATGGCATTGTATAAATTTGGTCCTTTGGTGAGACCTTTAGTTCCTTGGGATTAAATCATGTTGATACAATTGTCATACAATGTATCTTCATAGTATTATCCCGCTATGAACCACACCTAGTTTGATAACAAACTACTTGACGCAAATGCCCTCATTTGCTGCTACAATAGCAGTCATATACTTAGCCTTTTGTTGTAGTATCTGTCACAATGTTTTAACTTTGGTACTCAACCAAATCCGTTATGGAACTTCCTTTCCATTACATTGTTCCACCCATAGTTTAAATTGAGATAAACTTAATTTGTGACAAAACTAGTATCAATGTAACAATTTACAATGAACTATTTGTCACCACTATATAAATAATATATTCTTAGTTCTTCCAAAGATCATAGGAATATCCCTACTATTGTCCAATGATCATCTTATGAGTCATTCTGGTATATGCTCATAACATTTAGAGCATAGGACATATCTGGATGTGTACATCTCAAAGAATGATTGATCAAAATATTCTTGTGATTTCACCAAGTGTCAAAACACTTGAATCTCGTGTCAACACACTTGAATCTTGATTCAGTCCTTTCCGTGCGTCAAGAACCTTTCTTGTTGTTTCCATATTGAACTCATTCAACATCTTATCTATGTACATTTGGCAAAACCATATTAGCGCCTCAATCTATCCATATAGACATTGATGCCTAATTCTTGGGTTATGCCTAAGTCTTTCATCGAAATGAAATTCTTAACCTATGTCAATAAAAGATACATCATTTCTAATCAACAATATGTCTTTCACATAATGTATTAGAAATATGTCTTAGCGCTCCCACTTAATTTCTTGCAAAATGCAAACATCTTCATCGTCTCTGATGAAATTAAACCTTTTAACGGTTTCATCACGGTGAAGATTCCAACTCCGCGATGCTCACTTCAACCATTGAAGTTTTGCATACTCTTTTAGCATCCTTTGAATTAACAAAACCCTTTGGGTCGTGTCATGGACACATCCTAGGTAACCATTCTATTAGAAGAACTTGTTTTGTTTGTTCAACTACCATATACCAAAATATATGTAGTGGTTGCTACATTAATCCGTCCAGACTAAATATCGCTATGAAAGATCAAATCTTATCATAGTCAATTCCTTGAACATTGTCGTAAACTCTTTCCGACATGTCGACTATTTCATAGATGTGAAACATCCATGTCTATTTCTTTATAGATCCATATACGACTGTAAGGTCTTGCATTCTAGAGGGTCTTTCAAATTCAAAGCTTGATTTCTCGTGTATGGAATTATCACGGATTTTATGGCTTCAAGCCACTTAACAAAGTCAGGGCCCATCATTGATTATTTGCATGTAGTCGGTTCATCATTGTCAAACAACAATGATTTAACTCTCAAATCTTGGCATTTGATTACTTACCCGACCTACTTGGTTCAATAGGAACTTAGATCCCCGTGACCACATCCTTTGAGGCACGTGAGCCATGAGCATTGTTGCTGCCTTGGGACACTTACCGGCCTTTGCGACTCAGCACATATTAGCCAAGGTTCAACAACCTTGTCAAAGTTCTATTGTCCTCCCACTTAACTTTTCACCAAAATTCCTTCTCAAGAAACTCGACATTCTAAGTGACAAACACTTTTGTCTTCGGTGTTATGGAGGAATACCCAATGGTTATTCGAAATAACCTACAAAGACATGCTCATCCGACTTTGGTTGTAAACATTTTACTTATGCCTAGCATACCAAAAATTTAAGAAAGTACAACCTGGGTTTATCCCAAACCATGACTTATATGGTGTCATTTCAACGAATCACGATGGAGCTCTTTTCAGTGTAAAAGCGGTAATCACTAAAGCTTTAATCTTTAAAATATAATGGCAGTTTTATAAATGACACCTTTGATCTTACCATGTCAAACAAGGTTTCATTACATATCTTGAACACTCCATACTCCTATGGTGTTTTGAGAAATGCAAATCCATGGAACGATTCCTCAAATCTTAGGTGTTTTGCTAAACTTGTAACTCAAACATCTTTCTTTATGATCCAATCATAAACTTTTTATTTTCTTGTTACAATGATTTTCCACTTCATCTTGAAAGTCTTTGAACATTTTCAAATGTTTCATACTTCTTCCTTATTGAGTAAGTATATACATATACTCACTCAAATCTTCGGAGAAAGCATATGAAGTTGAAATCCATCGCCCACGACTACACATAATGAACTATATACATCAATATGTACAAATTCCAATCAGTTAGTCATTCGTTCCTCTTTTGGCCTACGAACGGAGTTTTAATTATCTCCAGGAAAGTATCACAAGCGTCATTTGATCAAAATCAAAGACTCCAAAAATCCATCAACATGGAGTTTCTTCATGTATCCCTTTCAATATAATTTAAACAGCGATGTCACTTCGTAAGTGATCTTTCAATCATTTGTCTTGCGACATTTTAGCATTAGTTTTATGGTCGTTATTTCTCCAACTAGACTTGTATATCATCCATCTATTATGGAATACGGTAATTATTTGAACAACCTTTTGTCGTCATAATACCTAATCAAAATAATAATTATTGAAATAAATCTTGAAGGTAAGCTTTGATGTTAACGAGCAACACAACAACCCTTTGTTTGTTTTCGATGAACATCATCACATATTCTCTTGCTAGTTACTTAGGCCATTGCAGTTCATGAATTGTGTTGTCCTGTATGACACTTCATACCAACCAATTCGGTATCCAATACCGTAGAACCACATTGTTTAACAACCAAGGAATACAGCCATAACATGTATCTTCTATATACCTAAGTTGGATATCTCCAATCTTTTCTTTTCTGCCAAATATTTTATAGATTCTCTTTCAACAATTCCTTTTCTTTTAAAAGAATCTATCAACATCAATAGTGGTGTCATTCACATGACACATAGTACAAAGTGTGTATAGTCAAATACTAATACCTTTTGAACTTGCACTTTGAAGTGGATCACCTTCATCAAATGTTTGGCATTCTTTCAAAATTCCATTCTTTAGTAATCTTTTAGTGTAGCAAACATTTTACTTACATCTTCTATTCATCCTTATCATGACAATTTTCATGATCAAGCTGCTATAGCTTATAAAGGTGAATTGCGAGTATAATGTTTCTTTTCCAAAACCTTTTGGAGGATTAGGACGACTAGCGTCTCCAACCTTCACAAATTCTCATCAAATATGAGGACATATACTCTATCATGTTGTAACCAATACATTGTTTTAGATATCGCAATACCTTTCACATATGATGGTTTCTGAAACATTGCTTTCAGCTCTTAGATAAACTTGATATTAAAAACAATCTTTTGAGTATCAAGAATCATGGAGGCAAACATGATACATTAGATACTAACACTGGAATTGTTACTCTTGATTTAATACTGTTTATTAAACTTCACAGAGGAAACGGAGTTTGTTGAAAGTTTGCAATATGACTTTTAAACTTTAGATTGACACTCAAAATAATACGATACCAGTTCGTAAAGCAAATATCCAGAATCTCTATAGTTCTACTATCTCAACTATAACTAAGCGCAAGGTGGTGAACGGATGCCAATGACTACAACAAACTATGCAAATTCACTTTGATTGTGTTTATGATAAATTGAGTTTGACTAATCCAAATTACAAATGAACTCCCACTCAAAACAACATCCCTCGAGTTGTTTTAGTGATTACACGAACCAAATCCACTACACCAAGTCCGATCATCACGTGAGATGATGTAGCTTCAAAGGCGAACAATCAACATGTTCATCATATCATCCATATGACTCATGCTTTACCTTTCGGTATTCCGTGTTCCGAGACCATGTATGTACATGCTAGGCTCGTCAAGGTTAACCTTAGTATCCGCATGTGCAAATCTGGCTTGCACCCGTTGTATGCACACGTAGAATCTATCACATCCGATCATCACGAGATGCTTCGAAACGACGAGTCTTAGCAACGGTGCCTACTAAGGACGAACACTTTATTACTTGATATTTAGTGAGAGGGATCATCTTATAATGCTACCGTCGCGATCTAAGCAATACAAGATGCATAAAGGATTAACATCATAGGCAATTCATAATTAGTGTGATATGATATGGCCCTTTCTTCTTATGCCTTTGATCTCCATCTCCAAAGCACGGACATGATCTCCATCATCACCAAAGATTGCGTCAAGGTCGATTGGCGCTTCATGGTTGTCCATCATCACTAGCAACTATTACAACTACTTGGAACAAAGCTATTACAAGATGAATAGACACGCTGGTCTTAATGTAATTAAAGACAACCATTAGGCTCACGCGGTTGCCATATTACAACAAGGATCATTGCATACATCAAATATAATCACAATCACATGATGGCCATATCACATCACAAAACCCCTGCAAAAACAAGTTAGACGCCTCTAATTTTCTTTGCATGTTTTACATGGTTTGGGGCTTTCGAATAAGAACGGATCTTACCTCTGGCGAACCACAACGTTGATACAAGTGCTATCAAGTGCAAAGTGTAGATTGGATCTATACTATGATGGGAGAGACAGCACCATAAAGCCACTTGTGCAATACGAGTTGCACGTCAACTGTGGAGCAAGTCTCATGTGCGATGACATGTAAGGTTAGCCCGGGCCGCTTCATCCCACCATACCGCAAGATGCAAAGTACACAAAGCAAAAGACGTCATGAGCACCAACGCCCACAAAACCATTGTGTTCTACTCGTGCAACAGATCTACTTGATACCACTGATGGGTTCGTAGCATGGAAAACAAAAAAATTCTACCGCAAGAACGAACAAAACCCAGATATAATCTAGATAAAAGCCAAGATCTAATCTATTAGATATGTGCAACGAGATAGATCTGTACTAACCCTCGTAGATCCGAAAGCGTTACGAGATTAGATCTCGGGGTTGATGTAGTCGATCACTTGCCGATCTCAAGATCGTGTCGACGATCCTTCCGGCGCCGTGTTCCGGCAGCGCTTTCGCAGTCGGTCACTTATGAGTCGGCGGACCTTCCTCTCCCTGTTCCAAATGAGCAATGGAGGTAGTAGATTTTCTCCACGGAATCCCAGCAGCACGACGGTGTGGTGGTGGTGGTGGAGTAGAGATTTCTGCAGGGCTTCGCCTAAGCTGGAGCAGAGCGAAGGAGGAGGAGAGAGGCGGCGGATAGGGTTTGTTATGTTAGAGGTCTAGGGGGTGGTGCCCCTCCCCTCTATTTAAAGGAGGGAGGCGCGCCATGGGAGTGGGAGTCCTAGTAGGACTCCCCTCCTTGGCCGGCGGGTTGGGAAGGGGGGAGGAGTCCTCCTCTCCCACGAATCCGTGTCTAGCCCCACAAGGTTTCCTTGACCCTTTCTTGGTTTTCAAGCAAACTCCAAGAAATCTTTCTAGAACCTTCTAGAACATTCCGAAACCTTCTAGAATCTCCATACAAACACTTCGGAACATTTCCTAACTTAGAAAATGATCCCCAATATATGAATCTTATTCTCCGGACAATTCCGGATCTCCTCGTGATGTCCCGGATCCAATCCGAGACTCCGAACAACATTCGGTCTCCAACGCATATTCCATATCTACTTAAAACAACTTCGAACCTTAAGTGTGTCACCCTACGGTTCGTGAATATGCAGACATGATGGAGACACCTCTCCGATCAATAACCATCAGCGGGATCTGGAGATCCATAACGGCTCCCACATACTCAACGATGACTTCGTGATCGATAGAACCATTAACATACGAAACCAATTCCCTTTGTCACGCGATATTCTACTTATCCGAGGTTTGATCGTCGGTATCTCCATACCTAGTTCTTCCTCGTTACTGATAAGTACTCTTTACTCGTTCCATGTTATGTCATCCCTTGTGACCTAGTCACATGCTTGCAAGCTAACTAGATGACATTCCACCGAGAGGGCCCAGAGCATATCTATCCGTCATATGGATGGACAAATCCCAATCTTGGTCCATGCGCTTCAACACATACTTTCAGAATACCCAATGACACCTTTATAACCACCCGATTCTGAGCGGTGTTTGATGTCATCAAAGTACCCATCCGGTGATGGTGATTAACATAACCTCATGGTCGAAGGATTGGGTTACTATGCATTTGAAAGCTTATAGCAATACGAACTTAATGACCTGATCTTATGCTATGCTTACTATGGGTGTGTGTCCATCACATCATTCTCCTAATGATATAACCTTGTTATTAATGACATCCAATATCCATGATCAGGAAACCATGATCATCATTTAATCAACAAGGTAGTTTAACAAGAGGCTTACTAGGGACTCTTTTATGTTTACAAAATACATAAGTATTAATGTTTCCGGTTAATACAATTATAGCATGGGATGTAAACATTTATCATAAACATAAAGATATAATAATAACCACTTTATTATTGCCTCTTGGGCATATCTCCAACAGTGAGTGCCAAGCTTGATGAAGAGGCCGTTGCACGGAGGGCGTCACGTTGCCCACATTGTCACGACGTAGTCCAGCTCCAAATCTTGAACAAGCCCGAGATGATGCTACTACGTCGAAGATGTTTTCCGTCCGGATTTTTACTCCTGCTAGCGCCGCTAGCCCCACGGTGGGTGCCAACTATCGTGGTGGTGGCACGGCAGATGCCATGTATAGGCTAAAGATGGAGCCAATATGCACTAGAGGAATCCAGGGAGGGATAGTGTGGTGATTCCACACACAGGCGTTTGTATTTCTCTCTTGTTGATGAAGGATTATAAAGGCTCCTCGAGTTGTTCGTGAGAAGGAGACTAGTTCTATTACTTCCCACTACAATGCTCTAGGGTTCTTCCTTAGCTAAAATGATCCATCCCTCTCTATGGAGGCCCTGGTGCTCCTTATATAGGGGAGCCCCGGTTACATGTCTAGGGCACGCGTGGAAATATATTCCTCAAATATGCCCTTTGGTTAAAGCAAGATGCCTCTTTTTACACTTTAAACGGCTAGTCCAGACTCAGAGCGTAAGCCTCCCCGAGCCCCCCTGCAGCGTTGCATCACCCGACAGTGGTGGTGTCAGCCGACATTGCCCACGTCACCTTTATCGGCCACGCCCCGCTGGTCCTTCCCTCTGCCTGTTTCGCTCACGCTACAGTGGACAGAGGCCACCTTTTTACCAGCGAGATTTCTTCCTTCTCTTGGAAGCCAAGCTGGTTAACCCGTCTACGAGGGTACCTGCAAACTTGGCAGATCAAACATAGCCGACATATGCTTTATGTCGGCCGGGTTATCGTTAGGTGAACACCCACCAGGTCGGGTCACTCCGTAGGTCGGCCCGCCTTGAGGTGACCCGGTCAGCATTCGCTTTGATCGTGTCGTACCTCGGCTAACTCGGCCTTTATACCCCGGCGTGCCCTACCTAGGGATATCCCCCAACAAACGCAAAGCCAACCCAGATTTGGACTGGGAATAGGTCGTCGCGGACCGGTCCGAGGAGCTTGGTTCGTTTGGATCTCGTCGTTGTGTCGCGTCTCCTGTTCAATCATACACACTCGGACAACCTTGTCTGTTTATGTCGACCCAATGGATATATACTCCCTCTGTTTTAAAATATAAGATGTTTTATTTTTATGAAAGGACTTTATCTAGACCCTTTTAGTGTGTAGGTTCATCTAGTTTTAGATTAAACCTACACACTAAAAATGGTCTAGATATATTTTTTCATAAAACTAAAACATCTTATATTTTGGAGAAACGGATGGAGTAAATCTTAAGGCGGGTCCAAGGCGCAGGTCGTTGCACCTAGGCCGAGTCTTAAGGCGAGGCTCAAGAGACAGGTCGTTGCACCCAGGACCGAGCCAAGCACAAGAGAGCACCACGATAATACACATACGAGGCAGGATAAGAAGTTTTTCAGTGGCCGTCGAACCCCAAAAGACCAAAAGACGACATATAGAAATTTATGTCGGATAGATATGACTAGCTCTACCAATTAAACGTTCTCTCCGTCCCAAATTATACTCCCTCCGTTTCATAAATAAGATGTTTTAGATCGAACCTACATACCAAAAATAGATACATTCATTTCATAAAAATTAAAACATCTTATATTTTGAAACCGAGGAAGTACCTCACAGATTTATTGAGATTCATGTATATCTAGACATGTTTTAATTTATAAATACATATAAATATAGATAAATCTACCGTGTCTAATTTAGGACATAAGTAGAAATACCCCCTTTGTCTCAAAATAGATATTGAAAATTTATCAAATTTAGATGTGTCTATATACTAAATAGTGTTTATATTCATCTATATTTTGACAAGTTGAGACATCTATTTTGAGGCGGAGGGAGTAGTAAAGGTAAAGTGACTCGGCTTTTCACCCGAAAGAGATAGAAGCATGGTGAAACCTACAAATCTATCATGTCTATCCGTCCTAGCGTGTAAACTAAAACAAGAAGAAAAGCGTTTTGGATGATCAGAGTCAGACAGCCTTTGGAATGGCCAGAGGTCAGTACTGTACGCCAACAACAACCATCACGTTGCTATAATCTCCACGCCTCACCAATCGCCGTCGCTTCCACCTTCAGCTTCGGGTATCTTATCCTCACGTGCACACCACCTGCTCGACGAAATTCCCCACACGCCTGCCCACCAACCTCTCCGATGGCCACCGCCACCGCCGCGGCGTCCCCCTCCACCTCCTCCTCGACCCTCCTCCGCCGACCCCTCCCTCCAAAATCCTCGGCCGCTCGATGGCCGGCGCAGCCGCGGTGCCTCACGCGCCTCCGCATAGCGCGCCAGGTCGCCGTCAGCAGCGATGTGTCCCCAGCCCCTGACGTGGCAGAAGAGGAGGCCGCGGCGGTACCCAAGATCGGGAAGCGCGTGCGCGTCACGGCGCCGGTTCGCGTCTACCACGTCTCCAAGGCGCCGGACCTGGACCTCCGCGGCATGGAAGGCGTGGTCAAGCAGTATGTCGGTGTATGGAAGGGCAAGCGCATCACGGCCAATCGCCCTTTCAGGGTGCAGTTCGAGCTCAAGCTGGACGGACAGGACAAGCCGGTGAGGTTCTTCGTCCACCTCCGTGAGGACGAGTTCGAGTTCGTCAGAGACGAATAGGACCCTGTGTGTTGTAGAATAATAATGCGCTCTTGGGGGCAGATGCAGCACCAATGTACATTAGCAGAGGAGGTTGAAGAGCGAGCAAGGAGATACTAGCAAGTAAGTTGATGTTTGCTTGCTTGTTGTGTGCTCTTTCCTCAATTCTCTGTTCGACATCGAATTTTTCAGATGTGAGAATTGTTCGAGATGATGACGATTATGAATGAAAGTATGTATACTTATGACTATGTTGCTGACAGTGTTCAATATCTTTTTATGTTGATTTTTTATTGGAATGAATAAATTATAGATACCGATTAGACCTAAATCTGAATCCAGTAGACCTAAATCACATCTGGGCACATGTGAGATTTAAGTTAACACATTGAAAGATGAATTTGCAATATGTACACCTCCTACCTATGTATTTCATCGTGAGCACTTTCCTCTTAGTAACTCTAGGTTTTCAATAGCTTCTCTTAGTATTCTCCCCATTCAAAAAATATTGCTGCTTTTTTATTTGCTTCCAACACTTGGCTCGGTTCAAGTTTTCTACTTGTTAATGACTTAATTTTACACTAAACTCGACATACTAGTACTCCCTCCGATCCAAATTAATTGACTTGGATTTGTCTAGATTTGGATGTATCTAATACTAAAACATGTCTAGATACATCCGAATCTGGACAAATCCGAGTCAATTAATTTGGATCGGAGGGAGTAGCATAAGGTTGCTGATGTTTCCCAAAGGGCTACTATGAATGTTAGCGTTGGCCAAGGTCGTTGCTAACATAAGGTGCGGATGTTTCTGTTCTGTTCAACAAACCATAAATATTGAGTATCAAATAAGAATTTGGACTTCGCAACCATGGGATAGTTGCCTGGCTGCTCATTTCATGAATAAGAAGTATGTTGTTTGAATCTATGAGTAGGATTAGGAAACCACATTAAGCGATGAGTGCTGATATTTCAGTTCCTGTCTTGGATTTGAGAGTTCGACCAAGAAAGACTAAAACATATGCAGTACACCTTGCCTGGCTACTCATTTCATGAATAAGAAGTATGTTGTTTGAATCTATGAGTAGGATTAGGAAATCACATTAAGCGATGAGTGCTGATATTTCAGTTCCTGTCTTGGATTTGAGAGTTCGACCAACAAAGACTAAAACATATGCAGTACATCTTGAACTATGCAAGTTGTCTAATTATAATCCTTAACAGATAAGCTGTCTTTGCACCGTTGAACTGTCGAAACTGGAGCAATAACCCACAGGCCTGAGTTGACCTGGTATTGCCCTACATGATAGTTGTTTTGACTTTTGAGGCTAAACTTTCCACATAGCATCTAATGTATAGATTTTGTGAGATACAGAACTTGCTTTGGACAGGACATCTAATTTCTCAATCTCTCTCTGCTATCTCCCTTTCTGGTCAGCTCCATCTTTTTGCTACTCGGAGAGTCCCCCCCTCCCGCTTCTTCTCTATCTCCAATCTCATTGAAGTCTACATATGATGTCTTTATAGTTCTCTTTGCGTAGGCATATAGCTGCAGACTTCGATGCCAACTGACGTTTCTGCGTGATGCATTGGATTTTATAACAGATTAATCAAACTTTTTTTATTTGTTATATTGAGCATTGAGATATATCAAAACCTTGTTTAATTATGATAAATACACACTGAAATTTGTCTGGGTTTTGCTTGTGTAGCTGTGGTTCAGTTTTTTTGTTTGAACAAGCAATCAGGCTCTCCCTCCCCCCTCATACATACTGAATACATTGCACTAAGCAAAGTAGCATTGTGAAGTGACGCTTTACTGCAGAGTGGTCATATCGCTGTTAGTTCAGTACTAAAATGGTTATAGCTTTGGTAATGACGAAGGGTTTTCCTAATTTCCTGATTCAGGCCAACCAAGAGTTAGGTTGCACTGTATTTTCTAAATATTGTTTAATACCCATGGGCTCCTCTTTATGATTCACCAATTGATTGGTTCAGGCTTTGTCTGCTGTTGTTCAATGAAACTATGTTTGAATCTGAAAGGTAAATTCTGCTTCCTGTAGCCTTCAATCTAAAAGCTAAATTCAGGCTTTGTCTGCTGTTGTTCGATGGACTATGTTTGAATCTGAAAGCTAAATTCTGCTTCCTGAAACTGAAAGCTAAATTCACGCTTTGTCTGCTGTTGTTAGATGAACTATGTTTGAATCTAAAAGCTAAATTTTGCTTCCTGAAGCCTTCGACGTAGTGTGCTTCTCAGAAACTGTTTTAAGTATATTTCGACCTGACAACTAAATTCTCTTCTTTAAGTTTTTACGGACTTGAGAAAATCTGTGCTTGATTTTATTAATCAATCTTGGCTGTTTCTTGAATACTTCTTCTACTTCAATGCATGATGTGTACATGTTATTGTTAGTTTATTACTGTGCTAGGGCATTCGGTAGTATTGCAACGTTTGCTTCAACTGTACATCTTACTTTTTATAAGGTGAGAATAGTACATGCTACTATGGTAATTCCACTGTAGGGTAAATGTTAGAAGGTGGTAAAGTGTCCTTTTTTTTTTGTTTTAATGCTGGGCCGTGTGAATCGTGATATGTATCTATGCATATTTTTGCTTGAAAAATCAGCATCAGATCTCATATCTGTATTCCATTTCTGCTTGATTTGTTGACCCAACATATGGACCTTCATTTTTCTCATGTATTGGAATCGTAGCTCTGCAGGAACTCTACTCAATCTTATTCTTAAATAAAAGCTCTGCTCAAACTTTGAACTCTCCCTATCCGTATAATTGGTACAAGGTCTTAACTCCTGTTACTACTGTTCTTCACAGCAGTAGCAACTGGTACTACTAGGATGCTTCAGTTCTTTTTACTGTAGATTATTTTTAGTTAGTCAGGTCAACTTACACATGAAATTAATGCCCATTACTTTGTGTCGACAGCCTGGTAATAATTACCTCAAGAGTTATCTGACCAAGCATTTTTTGCTACCATCACTTGCTGAATCTAAACAACTCTAGTCATAGAAGGTTGCTTTGCAACAAGAGCAGTATACGATGCTACCTGTTCTGGTAAATCAGCAACACAGCCATACTGAATTGCATACGGGGCTGGGTGATGACGGTGAAACTTGGCTGAATTACACCTGCCTTTTTGGATTGAAAAAAGAATTGGATAGTTTTTTTTTGCGGATATGTTTCAGTAATTCCATTCCTTGTTTTTTTGTCTCTTTCATGATAACAGAAACAAGATAAGAGATACGGTAAAATCATGAAAAGGCTTGGGCGACTCATGATCACGGGTCAGCTTTGTTTCGTTACTCTGATGAGAGCCGTAGACAGGCTTTTGTTGGTTGTTTCGTCCAGCTTTCCAGCTGTGAGTCTGTGACTATGGTCGCTCATCAGATCAAATACCTCACTCTTTTACGTGGTGAGCCTGGACGCTGCTGAGAACTTTGGATTCCGTTGGTAAAAGAAACAAGGGAAAATATGGCCTGGTAGTAAATCCCGTTACGGAAAGACCACGTAGAGTTTTGAATCTCAAAGCCGCCTTCTGGTCGCTATACAGGCAAGCTTACGAAAGCAGTCGCCAAAGCAAAAGTATAAGTATCCTACGAATGGTACTGTAGTAATACCGGGGAGAAGGTCAACCGATCGAGGATGACGGATTCATCTTCGTCCTATCCAGACGTGACACGGAAAAAATCTTAGGCATGCCTTTTAACTTTTTTTTTAGAGAACGACAGAAGCTTTATTAATTGTTGATATTGTTTTAAAAAACTCCCAAATGATCTTGGGGATTGCCAAACCACACATGCCTACCCACATCAAGAGTAGTCGCTGATCGTGCTAAGCGATGCGCCTCCCCATTTGCTTCTCGTCGTTCATGGCTAAAGGTAGCCCGAGAAAACTGTTGCCGTCGAGCTCGAATCTCAGAAATAACCATACATACTTCAGCCTTTTAACCGTTTTAGTCCTTTTGCTGGGAGGGAGGGCAGGCCCCGGGCCGCTGTCCGTCCAGGTATTACCCGTGCCCCCACCCCGGTTGTCCAACCTTTTTTTTCTTTTCAAATCAGGACATTGACACAAATGGATGATACCAATTCAGCGGCCTATGCACACAAACATACATAGGAGCGGGCATGTAATCTACACATCTTGCTCGTAGATCAGCTTCCTCTTCTTCTCGAACCAACTCCATTGAATTGGGTTCATGTCCGTGAGATCCGCGGTAATGATTCGATTTTCTTCGGCGAGTTGCTTGAGTTGTACTTTTTCTCCCTAGCACGGGCGTTAATCTCTTCTATCTCAAGAGCTTCGATTGGATCTCATAGTAGTTCTTCGCTACATCTTTCCTTTTCTTGCGTTTCCTCTCTTCCCTCTTGTCGCAGGACACATCCTTCTCGGCAATCAACCCTTTCAACGTCTCTTGGATGGCAATTGACGAAGCTTCACACTTCAGTTCTAGCTTTGAGTCATTCCTTCCTCTCGGCCTTTTGACCGTCGGCCCTTCCTCTTCAATGATGGTTTCAGCGCCTCCTCCCTTTGCACTTCCTGCATAGAGCTCTTTCCATTTCTCGCAATCTTTGAGCTTTGTCCAACAATGGGCCAATGTGAAAGCTTTCATCTCGTGGCAAGTGTCGAAGTGCTGCAATGCTTGCCGCACCTAAACCAACAAGTTCAAGTTCATGTTTGAATGCTACAACATGTATGCTCGAATGAAAACATATCGTCATGCAACAACATACCATGTCTCCAACGCCAATGTCGCTCACGGGCCTTGACTTCACATGTCATAAGATGCACACAACTTTGTGCATTGTTCGGAGATGAATGCCCACCTCTTCGTAAGAGAGTTCTTGTTGCGATCACTCTCAAACAGATGCTCCCCGAAGGGTTTTTGCTCATGGAAATACTTCCATATTCGGTTCCAAAATGCACCACCCTTTTGCTCGGCACCGGTTATTGGATCTTTCCCAATTTCCATCCATGCCTCGCAAAGCATCTCATCCTCGAGGGTTGTGTATGATCCGCTCCTTCGGCTACCGTATTGTGTTTGTCGAACTAGTTCGTCTCAAACAAAGGCTCATGATCAATAGAGATACCATCTTCCTAGGTACCAAGACCGGGATCCTGCAAGGGTGTATTGTTGGATCATGTACACCGAGAAAAGAGCAGGGACCAGGCACAAGGGACGACACTAGGTTGATACCTGGGTCAGAGTTGGGGCTGGAGTTTCATCAAATAGCCTACGGGGAGCGGGCATCTTGTCGCCGGCAGGATGGTCCATGGCGGCCTTGTCTTTGCATGAAAGTGCGTCGGCAGTCTGCGTTCAGTTCAATGCCAAGAATCATCGGCGAGGACTCGCTGACGATCTCCGACATGGCCGTGAATTTGGACGCTTTGACAAGCGGTGGCTTGTTCGCGGACTTGGTTGAGCTTGTCGTGGCCACGCCCGTCACGGACGCGCTAAAGGCAGCTAGTTGTTGCTCCTTTATCATGAGCAAGGTGATGGCCTGCACGGTGAGGGCCTCGGTGTTGGCCTCGGCCTGGACGACCGCGGTGTGCTCAAGGGCGGCGGCCCTTTCCTGGGCCGCTTGGGCAGCGGCAATGTGCTTTCGGGGCTTCTCTCTACGGTCAACCCTCTTCCTACACTCCTCCTTCCGCTGGTCGTCCATCAATTCTTTCTTCACCCGAACAAGGCCAGTGGCAACATCAGCTTTGTCGGCGACTTTTGAGGGACGAGCAATGGCCGCCTGCGGCAGATCAGCTACAACAGCTCCAGGAGGCACAAACGGGGCACGACCAGGGGGCGGAGGCGGTTTGTCCATGGCAGTGGGTTCTAGGGATTGGTGGTCGGAGTGGACGGGATGCGTCTCTGCCCGGCGGGGCCGCGGAGGACACCACACGGACGCGTGGGTTGTCCGTGCCCCCGCAAACCCAGCTCAATTTGGGCCCGGTTTGCGCTGAAACGGATGGATCCGGGGCTGCATCGCAATTTGCAGGTGCGCGTTGGGCCGTGTCCTCGGTCCGGAAGGACAGGATCGAACCTGTGCGGTCCGTTTTCTTACTACTACTCCAGTAGTATATGGCAAGTGGCGATTTTTTTAATAATACAATTTTTTTAATCATTTCAAGTAGTATTGCACAAATTTAACAAATTCGATTTGTAGCATATTATCGGCTTGGGCCAAGCCGAATAAGTTTCACTTGTCCTGGACCACGCCGAGTGAGCAGTTGGCCGTCCACCAGCATGCATTCGGTCATGGCCAAGTCGATTGCTTCAATCGGTCAGGCCCAGGCCGATTGAAAAGGCAAGTGGTCAGGCCTAGGCGGATTGAAAAATCGACCTCTCTACCTTCACTCGGCGAGGCCGGGACTGAATGGGCCATTCGGCCAGGCCAGGACCGAATGGGCACTCGGCCAGCAGGGACCGTGGCCACGTGCAATCGGCCAGCTCCTTGCCGAGTGGGACTGAATCGGTTCGGCCCTCGCCGAATGGTTCATTGGACTAGGCCCAAGCCGACAAGTATGAACTGGCACGTGAAGGTGAGATTCTCTCACCATGGACTCATGGAGTGAGGCCAAAAGTATGACCCTCCTCCTGCGCGGCCAAACTGAAATCAGCATGACACGCAGCTTTGTTCGTGCTCCCCAGCTCCAGGCCCAGTGACGTTCCCCACAACGGTCGATTCTTTGTGCGCAAAAAAATACTCATATAAAAATGGGTGGTGGCTTCCAATTTTGAATCGAGCCGGCTACTGCTAGTGCTAGCTGTTGGTTCCTCTGTGCGCCGCTCGGGCCGCCGCGCACAGTCCCCGATGGAATGCAACAAGAGAAAATTTGAAATCCCATCTCGTTCTCTTCTCTCCCACCACGCTTCGGTACTCCGCCTCGGTTCCTGCGAGCACGCAGTACAAAACACACTGTCCAGTCCAGTGCGCACTTTACTCTAATCCACGCCTCCCCAAGCTCGGCTTCAAAGTTCAAACGCCAGCCACCTAACCTCCGTCACCCACCCTCCCAATTCCGTCTGAAGTTCTGAACTGGACTCATGGGTCTCTGCCTCAGCAAGAAGGAGCACCGGCGCCAAGAAGAGCAGCCGCGCAATGCGGCCAAGAAGAGCGGCAAGGACGCCGCCGCAGCCCTAGTCCCCGAGGCGAAGAAGGCGTCGCAGCCGAAGCCGGCGTCGTCCAGGAAGGCTGCGCCACCCAGGGGGGAGGAGCCGGCGGCGGACAAGCGGACGGTGTTCGTGGTCAAGGCTGCCGCCGCCGCCGCGGCTGCCGAGGTGGCCGCCGCGGAGAGCGACGGGGCGAAGAGGGCGCCGGCACCGGCAGAGGAGGCGAAGCCGGCGGTTGTGAACAGGGTGCCGGTGCGGACCTCGAGCTGCACCAAGGAGGAGGTGGACGCGATACTCATCCAGTGCGGCCGGCTCAGCCGGAGCTCGTCGGCGTCCGGGAAGGCGGCGGCGTCGGGCGAGGGTGGGCACCAGAGGAGGTACTCCGGGTCCAAGAGAAGCTACGACTTCGACCGGGAGAGGAGAGGCGGAGGCGCCGACGACGAGCTCGATTGGGACAGGCACGGCGGCGGCGGCGGCGGCGCGTCGAGGCCCTCGCCGCGCCGGAGGACGCCGGAGCGGAAGCGGTCCGCGAGCCACGAGGCGAGGAGTGGTGGCGGGAGCGGGAGTAGGAGGGTGAGCCGGTCGCCGGGTCGGCGCGGCGACGGCACGCCCGCGGCGGCGGGTTCCGTGGGCGCTGACCGGGCCGCGCGGCAGCCCGGGAAGATGGTCTCGGTCCCGGCCCGGGAGAAAGGCCGCGCGCCGTCGCCGGTGAAGGCTGCGCCGGCTGGAAAGAGGTATGCGTCCCCAACTCTGAGGTCCAACTCCCCGGCGAGGGCGGCGGCCGTCGCGAATGAGAATGCCGGGGCGCACGGGCCGTCGCTGAGCCGCAGCTCCTCGAGGAAGGCCGATCACTCGCCGTACCGACGCAACCCCATGACGGAGCTCGACGAGAACGCTCCGGTCAGCAACCACAACACCGCCAACTACGCCAAATCCCAAAAGGTACGGATCAACGCAATCTTTCATCTTTGGCAGAATTCCAGCCATCGTTTTCTCCCACTAAATCGCTCAAATCCTTGCAGAAACCCATTGAGAGTGTCGCCGCCGTGTCGCACAAGTTGGGGATTGCGAAGGACAAGCCAGAGATCGTGGAGGAGTCAGTGGCGTCGGACACCAAGGCACCGTCGTCAAGGATGAACGCGACGCACACGATGAGCATTGTGGCTGAGAGCGCCGTCAATCCGAGGGACGGCCCGGGTGGGCGGTCGTGGAGGCGGTCCTCTCGCGACTTCGACCTGGACGGGGGAGCCATGGCGTCAGATATCAGAGCACCGTCTTCCAAGATCAACGCGACGCACTCGGTCAACATCGTGGCCGAGAGCGTCGGCAACCCAAAGGCAGGACCTGTGGGCCGGTCGTCGAGGCGGTCGTCCCGCGATTTCGACCACAACGGTAGCTCTGTCGCCTTCCTGAACGAGGCCATGGCGTCAGACACCAAGGGGACGTCGTCCAGGATGAACGCGACGCACACGGTGAGCATCGTGGCCGAGAGCGTCGCCAACCCGAAGGCAGGGCCGGGGGGCCGATCGTCCAGGCGATCCTCTCGCGACTTCGACCACAACGGCAACTCTTACGCCTCCCTGCTCCTCGAAGATATCCAGAGCTATCACCAGCAGAACACAAGCGACACCTCCGCTGCAGTGCCGGCTTTCTCGCTCCCGGCGTGCGTGTCCAAAGCCTGCTCCATTCTTGAAGCGGTCGCGGACCTCAACTCCTCGCCGTCGGAGAACAGGAGCTTCGACCTGGAACGATCGGCCGACGACAAGGGGTCAGTCAACATGGGCTACGGCGGGAGGACGGCAGCGGCGGACACCCACGTCGTTGAGTCTGAGGTCGTTGTCAAGGATGACCTCATGGAGCCGAGCCTGCACAAGTACGTGTCCGTGCGGGACATCCGTGGCGAGACGGAGCCGCTGGAGTCCGCCGGGAGCAACAGCTTCGCGGGCAACCCTTGGACGTGCTCCTGGGAGCCCAATTCCGTCGATTCCACCGCCAGGACATGGACTTCCTCGCAGTCCAACGGTGACGATGCTGTCGAGCAGCACAGCAGCGGCACGGTCAGCGCACTGGATCAATCTTCGCAGAGCAAGCAGGAGACCGGTGGCCATCCGCAAGTGGGTTCTGCCAGATATGCTCAGCTCGGAGGCGGTGCTCATCGCAGTGCACGATCCGATGTTCGTACTGTGTCAGCCAGCTCATCTATCGTTTAGCAGTTTTACGCATTCTGATCAAGGTGATAGTGTTAGCTGACTCTGAATCTGAACTTGTAATGGCAAGACGGGTTGCTGTTTTTGCTGTTTCAGATATGTGGTTTTCCCTCTATATCTGGTTATCGAAAATAATCTCACGATACAATTGCAATGTGTTCATTCTCAGTAATCTACTGATGATGAATGGCCGAGAGCTTTTGGTCCTCAAATAATACTTTGTATGTAACATTTTTTTTAGAAATGTAACCTTGTGAGCGCTAACTTTTTCTTGTGTACTCCCTCCGATTCAGAAATATAAGACATTCTAGCTTTATGCAATAAATTTATCTACACGTCTTTTAGTGTATAGGTTTACTCCGAATCTCTACGAACATATACACTCGAATTAGACAAACTCAAGTCAGTTATTTCTGGACGGAGGGAGTAAAAGAAACCTAGATACATTCGATTCACAAAGTTAAAACGTCTTATATTTCTAAACGGAGGGAGTATGTAACATTCTTCCGAAATGTAACATCGGTTTGCAATTTTTTTTCTTACATCTTAAAATATTGTGAAGTGTAGCAAAAAATGTTGTAACATTTGAAAGCACCTCAAAAAAGCAATAGTTTGTGCAATAAATGTTAAAAAGTGTCACCGTTAGCCATGTAGCAAAAGGCAACAACATATGCAAGACATCCCATGTTTGCGGTAAAAATGATGGTATAGTGTCATCGTTTGAAAAAAAATCCAACATGTGTTGCCAACGTAGACTACATCATAGAAATACGTCTGCAACATTTACAAAAATTGGAGGGGAAAACGTCAGAACCATGGAAAACAATTAGAACCAGCAAAAATTGGAGGGGGAACGTCGCCGGAACCATCTCCGGTTAGATCTCCACCTTCTCGAACATCTTCAACACCGTCTTCATGATGAAGAGAGAGTAGTCCACCTCTGAACTATGGGTTTGTGGCAGTAGCCTAAGATCTCTCTCTCTCTCTCTCATGATGTACTGGTAGATACATATTATGTACCCTGTTCTTAAGTACTTGTTTTGATTATTTTTGTATGCAAGAACATGTGTGGGGACATGTGTATTAGATGGAGTAACACGGTGGTGGTGATTGGATAGTGACCGAAAAATTGAGATCCACTATGGTTTTTACATTTCTTTTGTTGCCTCTAGGGATAAAATGAATTCATGTGCAATATTCGTCTTGTGACAACAAAGATGTTCTTGTTTGCTCAAGGTAGTACACTTATTATTCAAAAATCATGTCAAAGTACCTAAGATTATATTCTGTTTATTCTTAATTCTAGATTGTATGAAGTTTTCTCTTTCTACAGGAGCATAAGTAAGATGTGTTGCATCATCTTTATATTAGAGCGTGATATCCATATGAATGCTAATCAAACACATAATAAAGTTGTAGGTAATATTATATCATTTGTGGGCAGTTTTATGTCCAACACACTTTATGAGGGTAGACAAGTAAACCCATGAACCCGGGTCCACTTTTTACTATAAGAATTTTCTTTTATATTTTCTGCAAGAATTAAATTTGAAATACAAAAATACTTTTACTTTCTGCAAGCATAAACAAAACCCAAAAAGTGAAGGAGATATTGTAGCATCCCAATTGTCTAACAATTGCAATGCTACTAGCCTAGTCTATATAATGGCTACTTCCTATATATAATTGTTGCATCATAATTATATCATGCTCATGTCATCATGCCACCTTGCATTTGAGCATCATATAAAACCCTTTTGATTTGGTTCTTCTCTCATATGCATTATTAATTGTATTTGGCTCTTGATATATTGTATTTGAATCTTGATAAATGCTTGATGCCCAAATTGAGTTGGGGGCATATCTTTTATTCCACTCCACCATCTTTCTTTGTCACCACCTTATAATTCCACCACCCTAATTACCATGGGCTTTTATTTTATTTGGCATTTACTCTAGCTCATGTGGGTTGGGATGAATCCAATTATCTTTTCCTATAGCTTGTCCTTACACCATATTTTGGAATGCATATGTAAAATGCCAGGGATATTTATTTTGTTTTCACAAGATAAAACCTAGCACTAATGTTTATGCATGGGCCATGCAATCATCACCCCATACCACTCTTTGGTTTCTACTTGGATTTTTGGGTGCTTTATCTCTTTTGATCTCTCTCTTTATCCATCATCTATCCAAGCATGGTCATGTGGGCTCTTTCCACATAAACCACCATCCCCCCATCTTTGCATGACCATGTGTGGCCATCTTAATCCTACCCTAAAAACCCTACCCCATCTCTCCTCCTCTCCAACCATTCCTCTTTGCTTGTTTCTTTTGTGTTGGTCTTGCTAAAACCCAAAACCCATGTGCTTGATCTTGATTTGTTCATGATCACACCCTAACCCCCATCACCCCTCCTCAAAACCCTAACCAAACCCTACTATACCTCTCCATGCCCTTTACCCTTCCTAAGCTAAGCCTCACCACCTTACCCCTTCCATACCGAGCCTTACCCCCTCTCTCTCACACTCTCGCTGCCGGCAGGACCTACCCTAGCTACACCCACACCCCATGCCGAGGCCTCCCCTCTCTCCTACCCTCCTTCTCCTAACCTAGCCGAGGCTAACCTAGCTAACCCGAGCCTCCCCTCTCCTTCTCTCTCTCTCTCTACCACACAGGGCCTACCCGACCCTGTCCCCTTAACCGTGCCCTAGCCCACCTGGCAGCCCTACCGTGCCTGCCCTGGCCGTCCACGCTGAGCACGTGCTCGAGGAGGACAAAGGTGGCCGAAGCCACCTTTATCCCTAACCCGCTCCCCCACGGCATCCTCCTCCCTCTTCCTCGCTTTAGCCACTTCCCCACGTTTCCTCTGCCTCTCCCAGATCCACCCCGAGCCACTGCTCCGACCTCTCCTTCCCCTGCCACCTTCTTCTCCAACGCCGCCCTCTCTCAGGATCGCCACTGGATCGAGGAAGCCAGCATGTTGCCATGGTGTCGAGGAAGATCGCTGCTCCTCTACATCGCCCGTGCCCTGACGGAGGATAAGCCCAGAACCACCACCCGCCCCTCGCCAGCAAACCCCTAGCTCGTCCGCTATTGACGATCTGCCACGCCTCTCTCCGTTCCACCACCACCGACTCTCCCGCGGTGAGCCCCGGATCCTCTCTGACACCCCCTCTCTCTTCGACATGGCCTGACCTCGCCGGACCACAGGACGAACGCCCTCTGGGCGCGTCTGCGTCTGCACGTCCCCGCGCCGCACCGCGTTAACTAGCCGCCCATCCCCCTCCTAACAACGTACCCCCGCCTACCCCAGTGGTTGCCGCCTCCGCGCGTGTGCCCCAGGTCCCGATTCGAGCCTTCCTGCCACACGCCGCCAGACAGATCCGTCTGACGTAGAAGAAAAACAGTGCACAAGACTTTGCTAAAAACCCCTAGCTTTTAATCTGCTCAACCCGGCGCTCAGACGACCCATTTGTCACCTGTGGCTCAATTGGCACGTGGGCCCAAACCACTGGTCCCACTGTCTCGCATGGCTAGCACATTTCATGTGAGAAAGTTTTATGTGATTTCGCCAGCACCTGGCCCACCCGTCGATGACTGTGGCTAGGTGTGGCTGAGTGCAAAAGGGTTTTCGTTTATCTGTTTAATAAAAACAATTTTCCAGAAATGTTTTAATATGATTTAACTTCTGTTATTAATAACTTTTAATTTATAAATCCAAATAATACAAATGATATATGTTTTTGAATCAGAAAAATGTGAGGAATTCAAATATGCTATTCAAAATTTTATTTGAGCACTTTAAAATTTCGAGATGATTAAAATTACAATAAAATGCCCTTTTCTTAATTAATTAATAACTTTAGTTTTATAACTCCAAATTTAACAAATAATATGTCTAAATCGATCAGCGCGACGAGCCCGTGCTAACTATGCATTCCTTGTTATGAATTGCAGCATGCATCATATAAATAATAAGTATACGGCAAGTGTTATGAGAGCAAACCGGACTAAAAACTCAATAAAATGCTTTAATCTTGTACCCCACACCTCGCCCATGCCATGCTACTTTATTGCCATGCAAATTGTGCATCATTCATCATGGCATGATTGTTTGCTTATCGCATTTTAATTCATATGCTTGTGCACTTTATTTATGTTGGCCCTTGTTTGTTTGGTTCTTCTTCGAATAGATTTGAGGGGATATATCAGGAATCCCAGGAGCACTACCCAGATCCTTCTCTCGCTTCAACTGAACTGCCAGGTAAGCACTACCACATGCTTGCATACATATAGTACCTATTGCCTCTATCTTATTCTTGCATCATTGAGTCGCGATTGCATTAAATTGAATCCCAAGTACTGCATAGCCTATACTTTTAAACCCCACCGAAGCTTGTTCCTCCATCCCATGAGCCATTACTACAGGAGTTGTTTGAGCCATGCGGGTCGTAGAACAGCATGTGTAAGGTATGTGAGTGTCTGATGGATAACGAGGTACCTAAACAACTTAACCTGAGTAGTAATGGGATAACTAATAAAAGTGGCACCGGTGAGCAATATCTGATATTTGGTTCTTCATGCTCACTTGTCTCCCGTAGGACCCCGAGTACTTGATTCCTGTTCCTTGACTATTCGCACTATCCACATCCGGGAGGCCTTGTGGACCCTCCTGATCTAGAGCTTGATTCATTCTTATTTCTTGGGGCCACAAAGTAGTTTGGGGCTTTATTACTATCCTATACTTATGCCATGCTTTACTGCTTTATTTAAGATTGTGCGAGGAGCACCTGTACTGTTTAGGATTGCGGAGTGTTTTCGCGGTATCGACAAGCCTAGTCACACTTTCGGGTTCCCAGTCGTTTACAGCCATTGGCGCAAACCTTGGGTCCGTCTCGGAGCCGACCAACTTCGTTGCGGGTAGCTTAATGGGGTGGCCCCCTGAAACATTTCTGAATCCTGTGATCGCTTTGTCGTGAATGCCTCGTTGGGTTTTGAGTTGGTTTTTCCGAGGTTGATCGAGTGTGTGTTGCTATTTGTGCACCCCTGCAGGGTAAATCTTTCTGAAAGTCGTGTCCGCGGTTATGGACGACTTGGAGCATAGTTTATCGATCATAGACAAGTATAACTAAAGTACCGCTTTTAATTTGACTAAGTACCTGACTAGTAAATAGTGCAACACTCATGGAATGGCTAATAAAACTGCCAACGGATGGGGAGGGGTTGTTCGTCCGCTTTCTCGTTGGTAAGCGAGAAGGAGGATGGATCTGTTAATATTACTGTTATAACTGTTGTTCTTAATTAACGGACATTCGTCTATCATTGGTTAGGCAGATGGTTAGCGAGTATCTATAGACTTGTTAGTTATTATCTTTTGCTGCAATTGCGTCACCCCAGGTTATGTCCCCTTTAGAGGCATAAAGACTTGCTGAGTACCCCTAGGGTCTCACACGATAAATTGTTTGATTCAGATGAATAGGTGTACCCGCAAGATGGATACTGGGTGGAGGAGACGGACGATGTTGGCAACGATCACTCGGTGTAGAGATTCCGGGAACGGGGATCTGTGAGATCTGTGGGCGGGATGTGTTTATTTATGTGGCATCTTATGCCGATTTGCTTCTTATCCATACTCGGATCTTGTTTACCGCTTCCGCCTGATACTCTGATGTTTAATGTATGAGGAGCTATCCTAAATTATTATCTCTATCTAGGATATTTGGATTTTGCCGTATGGCGTTGCAATATTTCTATTTCTTTTAGATGGAATGGCTCTGAGGACTGTTGTATGTGGCTTGCATACATACTCATTTGTGTATGTAGTTGATCCCTTCGCCTGCCGATTACGCCGCTCGTTCTTGTTCCGATGTTCTGAAAATGGTTAGGACGGCCGAAAGGTCTACCTGTGAGTGGCCCTTGGCCCCACCGTACTATTTTAACCATTTTCGCTCATCCAGGCATGTAACTAAGAGCGTAATTCACCGAGGTAGTTACAGATATGCCCTAGAGGCAAATAATAAATGAATTTTATTATCATATCGTTTCATATTGTGATATAACTGTATCAAGCGGAAACATTGATACACGTGTGGTATGAAACATACCAAGTCCCTAGTAGCCTCTATTTATACTAGTTTGTTGGGCAGCTGATGATCGAGCGATCATGGACTGACTTTAACATCAACTGACAACATGGTCACTTCATTATGATTGATGTGATGGACATTACCCAATATAAGTATTGTGAGACAATCAAGTCACATGGTTCATCGTTGCAGTAGTTAGAAGCATAGTATCATTCTCCTTAGACCATGAGATCATATTAACCATTGTATCCCGAGGCTGCTTTCGCTGCATAAAATGTCATGTTCGTAACTGGGTAACTATAATGGTGTATGTTAGGTATTCTAGAGGAACAATTGAGGCCTATGTATCAATATCAGGATTTGTTCACCCACATGACGGGAAGATACACACGGTCGGCTTGGTGAGATTAAATCCATAATGTTGCAACATGTGACTAGATCATGAGATGGAATATCACGTGAACAAGTAAAACGGTGTTGTGCAACATGCAGAGCCAGGCCGAAAACAAAAACTTTTCTACTCCAGCTAGGACTCTGGCGAGCCAGCCCAAGATCCGGCCAACGTCAAAGGCAATAGCTCGTACCTCTCGACGTGCAGGTGCGGAAGCTGAGGAAGCGCGTCACGGTGGTTCCATAAGTTCCCCACGTCTCGTCCGGCTCCGGCGAATTGCTCGATCCTAGGACCACCTCGTCACCGGCTCCATGCTCCTCCTCCTTCCGCCTCTGACTTTGTCGCCCAACACCGCCAATGAGCACCACAGGTGTGGTGCCTCTGCTACCTCACACACATACAAGGTGCAACAACAGCGAGTGAGATGCTAGTCTCGGTCTTGCCACTGTGGGACAGGAAGGTGGAACTGCCTAGTCTAGCAAAACCCTAGGAAGAAGCACTGGATTGTCTTGTCCGCCGCCACCCACCTTCTTTTATATAGGAGAGTAGATGAGGTACACAACAGTTGTGTCCCTCGGTCCTAAACCTTAGACCTAGTCAAAGTGGGTCCAACCCATTGACATGTGCCTCTATCCGAACAAGACCAACTTGTCGGCTTGTGATAGTCGGATCAGCATCCGCCTAGTTCCACTCTGTTAAGTGTACGATCCTGCAGGATTACGGTAAGCCAGACACAACTCAGTAATCATTCAGTCAGAGCAGTAGCTCAGTGACTTTCCGACTAGAGGTGATAATTGGTAGTGGCCTCTAGAAAGACTTACCAACTCTCGGTTTATGCAAGTGCTCTCAATGTGATGATCTGTCTGAGTCCCTTTTCCTCACGATATTGGTGATAAACCACAGGGGAGATTCCATCATCCTAGTGTTAGTTTAAGTTGTAGGGCCACGTAGAGATAAACAAAACTTTTTCCCTACACGATGATCCCAAGATCTAGCTTAGGTAGAAGGCCACGAGAATTACCACTAGACGTGCAGTTGCAAAATCGATGAAGCACGTCGCTTGATGCAGTGCAATCCTCACGATCCGTTCCAATCCATGATTGTTGAAGTTCTAAACGTACAACACCTCGCTAGTATCCACACGTACGAGGAGGAGCGCCGGTGGTGGACTGCTAGGTCCGATACGGCGGCTAGACTGAACTGGAGCTAGGGTTTCCAACGCATGGAATGACCTAGCCATATGCTCTAAGCACCTGCGCCCTAGCTTATATAGGGAGTGAAAGTGGGCTCCACTCACTTGTGGCCCATTCACTAAAAGTCCTATATTAAACATTGCGAGTCCAACTCACTGACTCAGTCTGTTTCCTATTCGGGTCCAACCCAAACTTGCTCCTGCTCTTAAGTGTGTGACCCGACAGGTTCATGGTGACTCAGACACGATCCGAGTCACTCGTGACCGATCAGTCGGTAGCGGCTCCTAGCAAAACGTGCCGACTCCCAAGTACCAAAGAGTCATGATGACATACCTTCCAATGCGACTTTCCTCCAAGTCCCTTTTGCTTCACGATGTGCCTTGTTGAACTATAGGCGAATAATCGTCATCCCTTAAATAGTTCGACTCTCTTTCTCGATCCGAGATAAGTGATTCATCTGACTAATTCTTAGTCGATCGCCTCGGTTAACACTTAACCAAGTCGTGCATGGCCATGCTTTATGAATCATATCTTCCGAGAGGGCCTAGAGAATATATCTCCAGTCAGAGGGGCAAAATCCCATCTTGGTTATTCACATCACGCAGCTTGATTCTTAGTCGACCCGAACTCTGCCTTTATAACTGCCCAGTGACGGAACAACGTTTGACAGAACCTAAGTCTGTGATCCTCAACTTGGATTGTGCAATAACCTTAGGTCCAAGGATTACATTGATTGAGACATACAAATGACGATTTGTTCGTTGCATCTCAATTATGGGTCAGTCTAACTCGCTTAACCCTTTAGCCGAATCTGTGTAAGTTGGAACGACATCACCATGCCCATGACAAGTGGAATCGAGTCATCATCCGACTTTCACATTAGTCTAAGTTGTGTGTCCAGCACAACCTCAACGACCAAGGACAACTAGTATGAACAACATGAATATATAGTTCCACAATCGAATCACATATTCAATGATACACATCAGTAGTTCATACATGGACAATAACTTTATGAATACATTGGGAATAACATCATACATGATTGCCTCTAGGGCATATTCCCAACAATCTCCCACTTGCACTAGAGTCAATCATCCGACATCACATGTCTAGGCATGTAATGTCCATACCTCTCAGGTGCGCCTCATGCTTTGGTCGTGGCAGCGGCTTTGTCAATGGATCCGCAATGTTTGCATCCATGTGTACCTTGCATAACTTGATATCACCTTGATCCACGAACTGGCAAATCAGGTGGTACCGCATGAGTATATGTTTGTTCTTTTGGTGTTGTCTAGGTTCCTTGGCTTGTGCAATAGCACCATTGTTGTTGCAATACACATCTAACGGGTTGGACGAGCCCTGAACCACACCAAAATCCATGAGGAAATTCATCACCCAAATGGCTTCCTTTGTCGCCTCTGAGGCAGCAATATACTCAGCCTCTGTCGTAGATGCAGACACCGTCTCTTGCTTGGAACTCTTCTAGCTCACAGCCCCTCCGTTTATCACAAACACATATCCGGATTGCGAACGAGAATCATCCGAGTTAGTGAGATAACTCGCATCCGTGTAACCGCTTACATTGAGTTCATCCTCACCTCTATAAACTAGGAACATATCCTTAGTCCTTCTCAAGTACTTAAGGATATTTTTAGCCGCCGCCTAGCGGATTTCTCTAGGGTCAGCCTGGTACCTGCTCACAACACTTAGAGCATAGGAAAAATCTGGCCTTGTACAAATCATAGTGTACATTATGGATCCGACTGCAGAAGCATATGGAATCGCACTCATCCGACTTATCTCACCAGTTGTCGAAGGACACTAAGTCTTGCTAAGTTTTACGCCATGGGACATCGGTAATAACCCCTTCTTAGATGTTCCATGTTGAACTTCTTCAACACTTTGTCCAAATATGTACTCTGACTCAATCGAATGAGCCGCCTTGATCTATCTCTATAGATCTGGATTCCTAGTATGTAAGTCGCTTCACCCAAGTCTTTCATCGAAAAACTCTTTTCCAATGATTCCTTGGTTTCTTGTAACATCTGGACATCATTTCCAATCAGTAATATGTCATCCACATATAGGATCAGAAAGTTTACTTTGCTCCACTTAAATTCTTGTATAAACAAGAATCATGATCACTCTTGATGAAGCCAAACGATTTGACTACCTCATCAAAGCGAATGTTCCAACTCCGAGATGCTTGCTTCAACCCATAAATGGATTTCCGAAGCTTGCATACCTTATCAGCTTGACATCCATCTGCCACATATCTCATAGTCGAAATAGGTTGCTATAGCTAACATGATCCGAACTGACTTAAGCATAGCTACGGGTGAGAAAGTCTCATCGTAGTCAACTCCTTGAACCTGTAGAAACCCCTTCGCGACAAGCCGTGCTTTATAGACAGAAATATTCCCATCCATATCAGTTTTCTTCTTAAAGACCCATTTGCACTCGACCGGTCTTGCACCGTCTGGCAGATCAACCAAGTTCCAAACTTGATTTTCATCCATGGACTTTAACTTGGATCTCATGGCTCCAAGCCACGACTCAGAATCAGAACCCACCATCGCTTCCGAATAAGTTGTCGGCTCATCACTGTCCAACAGTAACACATCACGAATACTTCACAATCTTGCCGATCTTCGAAGTGTAGGCGCAGCTGCCGGCTCAGCTACCACGACCGGCTCAACCTCCAAGGCTTTTTCTGACTCTCTACTGGTCGGTACTTCTCGAATTTCTTCGAGATGCACTGTACTCCCACTGACTCCCCGACTAAGAAACTCTTTCTCAAGGAAGACACCGTTTGGAGCGACAAACACTTTGCCCTCTTCTCAATTGTATAAGTAGTAACCCAAGGTTTCCCTTGGAGACCCCACAAAAATACACTTATCCGACTTGGCTGTAAGCTTGTCCGACTGAAGTCGCTTGACAAAAGCTTCACAACCCCAAATCTTAAGGAAAGACAAACTCGGCTTCTTGCCAGTCCACATCTCATGCGGTGTCTTCTCTAATGACTTTGATGATACTCTGTTTAGTGTGAACGCTACAGTTTCTAGACAATAACCCCAAAATGATAAAGGCAGATCTGTCTGACTCATCATTGATTGTACCATGTCCAACAAGGTCCGATTCCTCCTTTCCGACACACCGTTCCTCTGCAGTGTTCCCGGAGGAGTGAGTTGGGGAACTATTCCACAACTCTTCAAATGGTCATCAAACTCATGGCTCATGTACTCGCCTCCTCGGTCCGACCAAAGAAACTTTATTTTCTTGCCAAGTTGATTTTGTACCTCATTCTGGAATTCCTTGAACTTTTCAAAGGCTTCCAACTTATGTTTCATCAAGTAGATATATCCATACCTACTCAAATCATCAGTGAAGGTAATGAAGTACTCATAACCACCTCTGGTTGTCGGGCTCATCGTGCCACATACATCACTGTGTACTAGTCCCAATAAGTCGGACGCCCTTTCACAACTCTTTGCAAAAGGTGTCTTGGTCATCTTGCCGAGTAGGCAGGATTCACATGTCTCGAACGACTCCAAGTCAAACAAAGTTAGGAGTCCATCATCATGGAGCTTCTTCATGCGTTTCCAACTTATATGACCAAGCCGAAAATGCCAAATGAAGTCTTATTCAGATCATTTGGTTTCAACCTTTTCACATTTATATTATAGACAGACTCACCATTAAGATTCAAAATAAATAACCCATCCTGGATGGGTGCAAAGCCGTGAAACATATCGTTCAAATACAAACAACAACCATTATTCTTAATATTCGACTCATAGCCTTGTCTCATCAAACATGAGGCAAAAATAATGTTTCAACTAAGCACTGGAACATAATAACAATTATTTAGCTCCATTAAGAATACAGAAGGTAAATTAAGTTGCATCATGCCGACTTCCAACATAGCGACTCTTGCTTTGTTGTCAACTCAAATGTCAACCTCGCCTCTCGCCATGCTCCTAGTTCTTACCACTCCCTACAACGAGTTGCAGATGTGAATAACTGATCCGGTATCATATACCTAAGAACTACCAGGTGTATCAACAAGATAAATGTCTATAACATTGCAAACAAGCATACATGAGCTGGAAGTCACACCTCCACTCTTGGCTTTGTCAGCCAGATACTTGTTGCAATTCCTCTTCCAGTGGCCATTCGCCTTGCAGTAGAAGCAAGTGGATCCGGCTGCAGGAGATGGCTTAGTCCCTGAGGAAGCGCTTTGGACCGGGTCCTGAGCCTTGCCCCCCGACTTAGCATTCTTCTTAGTCCAAGAACTCTTCTTGAACTTAGCCTTATTCTGCACCATCAACACTTGATTGGTGCCTTTCTTGAGATCTGCCTCAGCCTACTTGAGCATCCCATGTAATTCAGTGAGCTTCTTATCCATATCATGCATGTGGTAGTTCGATATGAACTAACCATACGCACTAGGAAGAGAGTTCAGAATTATGCCAATAGCGAACTCTTTGCTAATGGGGTAGCCAAGCCTTTCCAGAGACTACACGTAGCCAACCATCTTGATCACATGCAGACTCAGTGGATCACCATCCTTAAGCTTGAAACTCAACAAAGCCTGAGAGACTTGATACCTCTCAGTCTTTGTCTGAGCCTGGAACATACTTTTGAGGCTTTTGATCATGTCGTAGGCTTCAACATTCTCGAACTGCTGCTGCAAGTCTAGTTCCATGTGAGAAAGCATAAAATAGCTAATATTCGTAGACTCATCACAAGTCCTACGGTAGGCATTGGTGGCTACGACAGTCCAATTCTCATTCGACTCATCTAGAAGTGGGTTGTCTAGGACATGGTCCCTTTTTTCTTGCTTGAGAACAGTTCTCAGATTACGATACCAGTTGGTGAAGTTAGTTCCATTTAGCTTATCTTTCTCTAAGATGGTTCTCAAAGCAAAACTGGAAATCTGAGGAAGACTGCTAGGTGCCATTGATCTACAACATAAAAATATGCAAAACACTTAAGACATGTATCCATAAAAGAGAAACCATACTAAACACTTTAATACTTATGCTCCTACTAGAACCAACCCCCTCCGATGGTTACTTAGTGCTTCAGGACCCTAAATAAGCAAGCAAACTAGTGAGATTTAGCATCACCGCTAGTCGTCAAGTGATCTAGGTAGACAACTCCTTGTCAATCGTATCTCATACGACTCCTGTTGGTCGGGTGGCATCATGATACATTGCAAATGTATCTATAATTTTTGATGTTCCATGCTTGGTTTTATCTACTTTCTTATGTTTTGTCCACACTTTGAAGTACTTTTCATATGATTTCTTGGACTAACCTATTAACAAGATGCCACAGTGCCAGTTGCCTGTTTTCTGCTGTTTTTGGTTCCAGGAAGTCAGAAAATGAATATTATCGGAATTGGACGGGACAAAAGCCAAAGTTCCTATTTTCCCGGAAGACTCACGGAGCCAGAAGGAGAGTTGGAGAGGGGCCACAGGGTGGCCACACCCTCCTTGGCGCGGGCGAGCCCAGGCCACGCCAGGGCATGGTGTGGGCCCCCTGGCCGGCCACCGGCCTTGCCTCTTTCGCCTATAAGAGCCTCCCGATACCAAAACCCTAGATCGTCAATCAGAAATCCATGAAAAGTTCCGCTGTGCCGCCGCCACCAAAGGGGAGATTTGGGGGACAGAAAGTCTCTGTTCCGGCACCCTGCCGGGACGGGGAAGTGCCCCCGGAGCCATCTCCATCGATCTCCACCACCATCTCCATCAACATTGCTGATTCCCATGATGAGGAGGGAGTAGTTCTCTCTCGAGGCTAAGGGTTCTACTGGTAGCTATGTGTTCATCTCTCTCTATGCATGATCATATTGTGATCATGATCTTGTAATCTATAGATCTACCTTGCTACTCAAGTGCTTTAATAGATCTCTGATCTCCCCATGTGTGTGAAAGTGACAGCGTGCACACCATGGTGGCACTTAGGCTAGGTATTACAAATACTTATTATGAGTTATATTTGGAGTTGGATGTCTTTATGAAATTGTGGTGTTTGTTGGACTCATCTAGTACTCAAGGTGACAGTGTGGGGTTTTCTAGATGGGAAAGGCTTACTTTGAGGTGTACTGTTATAGCCCTACCATCGATTAGAGTGTCCAACCGGAGAGTAGTTAAGAGTAGTATCATAAAGACAAGATATTTATATGAGAGTGTTCACTAGTGAAAGTATGATCCCTAGGCCTTGTTTCTAAGCATTGAAACACCGTTTGCAATTAGATATGTTACATGTTTGCTTGCTTCCTTCTTTATTTCAGTTTGCCTTTAGTCTTTTCCATGCCATCAAGTTATTTTCTATCACCATTACCACTTATAATTATCCATACCACCTGTATTTCACTATCTCTTCGCCCAACTAGTGCACCTATACACCTGACAAGTGTATTGGGTGTGTTGGGGACACAAGAGACTTCTTGTATCTTGATTGCAGGGTTGCTTGAGAGGGGATATCTTTGACCACTTCCTCCCTAAGTTCGATAAACCTTGGGTGATCCACTTAAGGGAAAACGTGTTGCTGTTCTACAAACCTCTGCACTTGGAGGCCTAACAACTGTCTACAAGAATAGAAGTGTGTAGACATCAAGCAATTTTCTGGTGCCATTGCCGGGGAGGTAAGGTAAAAGGTATTCACACCGGAGGATTAAAGAAGAAGAACCTCCCACGACAAACGCCTATTTTCTGGCGCTGTTGCTGGGGAGGTAAGGTAAAAGGTACTCACATCCTCCGATGTGGGTGCTCGAAGTTATTTCCTTTAGATTCTGCAATTTTGTCTTTTTGTTTCTTGTTTTCACTAGTTAGGCTTAATGGAAAACAACAACAAAATTAGAGAGCTTTATAGTATTTATCTTGAGTAAGGACATGAAGTGTTTGAAGAGAAAATTAAAAAACCTATGGAACTTTATTTGCATGCTAATAGCAATGTTGTTAGTATGAATTCTTTGGACACCATTATTGCTAATGCTATGGAAAAGTCTAAGCTTGGGGAAGCTAGTTCTTATGAAAATGATCTTTTTAGTTCCCCATCTTTGGAAGATAGCTATTCTATTGCTTATGATGATACCAAAACCTCCAATATATGATGATTACAATGATGAATATGATATTTTTAGTCCACCTACTATTGAGGAGAAAATTAGTTATGATTACAATATGCCTCCTATATTTGATGATTATGGTGATGAGAATGATAATGATAGCTATTTTGTTGAATTTTCTCCCACCACAATTAATAAGAATGACTATGCTTATGTGGAGAGTAATAATTATTATATGCATGTGGCTCATGATAAGAATGTTTTATGTGATAGTTATATTGTTAATTTTATTCATGATGCTACTGAAAGTTATTATGAGAGAGGGAAACATGGTTTTATGCATCTCAATAATATTAAGTTTCCCCTCTTTATGTTGAAAGTCTTGAAGTTGCACTTGTTTTGCTTTCCTATGCTTGTTGCTTTGTGCTTTCATGACTTGTTTCTTTACAAGATTATTTTGCATAGGAAGTGGGTTAGACTTAAATGTGTTTTGAATTTGCTTCTTGATGCTCTCTTTTACTTCAAGTCATATTTCTTATGCGAGCATCTTCTCAAACTATCATGCCTAACTTAAAGGCGTTAAAGAAAAGTACTTATTGGGAGATAACCCAAAAGTTTTAGATGAGTCTTGGAAGTTAATTCTTCAGTAATAACCGATCCTTATCCTTTTTATTTGCTTTTTGTGCCAAGAGTAACCTCTAATGAGAGAGAAGTAATGATTGGGAAAGTTGTTGTCCCGAAATAGATTTTTGTGCTTCACCGTAAAAATTCGTGAGAGAGCTATGTATGTCGGATTGATCTGTAATTTTTTGTGATTCTTCCCCTGGTTGTTATCTAACTTTTTTTAGTTCAATACATTTTGATTTGAGCAACATAAGGTCTTCGAAAAAATTCGTCTTTACCTGCTGGTCTGTTTTGACAGATTTCTGCCATTTTCTGCATTTGCTTCTTGTTGGTTCCTTTTTGAGTTCTTTTGGGGAATTGAGCTTTTTTGAGGGAACTGCTACAGTAGCTAGTGTTCTAATGGAAGTTTATTTGGTGTTATAACTGAACCTTAAGACTTATTTATCTTGAGTGCACTAATGTTGCTAATAAAGATTGTGTGAAGTTTTGTATGAAGGAAAAAATTCAGGTGTATGGAAGGAATGAGTAATGAGATGAAGGATGGACTAAAGCTCAAGCTTGGGGATGCCACGCGTGTCACCCCAAGAAATATCCAAGAAGTACAAGCGTCAAAGCTTGGGGATGCCCAAGGCATCCCCTTCTTCATCAATAAAAATTCCAGGTTTCTTCCGAACGTTTCATTTTTATTGTTTCATGCATAGTTGTGTTGTTCTTGGAGCGTCTTCTTTTTCATTTTTGTTTTGGTTTTTCGTTTGCTTTGTTTTCTTAGTTTTCTGAATAAATTGGTTGGACCCCTATTTCATACATTGGTTTGCAAATAGTTTGGTTTGGTTTGGAAAAGAGTAGGAAAGTTCATGTTATGTGGTAAAAAGAGCTTGTTTTTGACTGTGGCCTCTGCTCTGTCATGCCATGCTTGATATTGTTTTGGATTTATGCTTAGTATTCTTTGCTGTAGCATGACTTGTTATAAACAATTGAGATTGCTTAATGTGCCTTGGATGAATCATGCGTTGTTTTAGCATATTAAAGCATAGTATAGTGGTATTCTCCTTTGATGCTTTATTTGGGTTGACTTGGCGCATGCTCACACCATGTTATGACTATCTCAAGTCACCATAGCCTTTATGATCCTTTAGTTTTCAACTTGTAGTATCACTTTATGCTTTGATCAATGATGTTTTGTCGCTCTGCATGATTATGGCCATTATTGCTTTCTTAGTTTGTCGCTCCTAGTCTTTTGCTAGCCTCCACAACCAAGTATGAGTTCCACTCATGCATCCAACTCCATAAACCAAGTTATTCCAAAGAGTCCACCATACCTACTTACTATCTTATACTATTCCAAGTATATTCATGCTTTTGTTTACCTTCCAAATTAAACTTGTTATGTGAAAATTAGTGATTAACGCTCTCACGAACTTGATGGCACACTTTACTTTCTTGCATTTAATAAACTTGAACCATTGGGTCCATATTTGTTGCGTATATGCTTGCGCTTTATAAGTTGAAATTAGCAGAACCATGTATCATGAGGAACGCTTTCAACATTGCACTTGTACTTTGTACCCCGTTGATATCATGTTCTTTTGCTTATGGATCCCGGCGGTGTGAAATAAAAGTGGAACTTGTAAGATCATGGAGTTTGTAAGTGTGTTAGAGAAACGCCTAGGCCGCTAGCCTAAGACATGCCTAATCATGGTGGAAACTTGCAGCATAACCATAATGAGCACTCTATGAAGCATTCTCAATAAAAACCTATGCAAATAGCAAATAAAAAGATCGCTGAGATGCTCATTGTCTGCTTGCCTTGTCATTTTGATTATGGGATAGCTCCTGTATCATGTGTAAGGGGTACCCCGTTGGCGGTTCTTTATGATACATATGTACTTACAATGACAAGAGCTTACTCGTGACTAAAGTTGAGTAGCATGAGGTTCAGTCTTCGTAAGTAAGGGGCATGAGATTTCGGCTTATAACTTGTCAAGAATATCCTCTTAGTTGTGTCACTTTAACCTTAATCACCTTAAAGATGCTTATGATAGGGGCAATGAGAGCTGAAAGCTAATAAGTACCATAATTTTTGGAAGCTCTTTGTGAAACTTGAATCTCTACTTCCTTCTATGAAGGCCTTTCTTCCACCATTATATTGAGTCTCCACCTTCTAACTTTATGCACCTACTTTGAGAGCATAGTGGCCATTCTTAGTTCTATGTGCATTGTCCCAAGACTAGTTGATTGATGCATAACTTGATATTTCTTGTTTTAAACTATTTGTATCTAGTCACTCTTATGAACTTTGAAGGTGTCCTATGCAATTATATTTGCTACTCTATTGAGGGACAAGCTGAATGCTATTATGCTATGTTTTCTTTATGTGAAACAAACAAACGTCTTGCAAAGCATTGTTATTCATGAATCTTTTGTTTGTGCCTTTTCATGTTGCATCATAGTTTCTTTGTCTTATTGCTAGAACTTTGTCTTTCATGTTATGATTGAAGTACTATGATCCCAGCTTTGAATGTTTTACAAATACTTTGATCAAGTCTTTGATGGTGCATGTCACCTCAAAAATTATTCTTTCTTTTTATTACTTACCTACTCGAGGACGAGCATGAGTTAAGCTTGGGGATGTTGATACATTGCAAATGTATCTATAATTTTTGATGTTCCATGCTTGGTTTTATCTACTTTCTTATGTTTTGTCCACACTTTGGAGTACTTTTCATATGATTTCTTGGACTAACCTATTAACAAGATGCCACAGTGCTAGTTGCCTGTTTTCTGCTGTTTTTGGTTCCAGGAAGTCAGAAAATGAATATTCTCGGAATTGGACGAGACAAAAGCCAAAGTTCCTATTTTCCCGGAAGACTCACGGAGCCAGAAGGAGAGTCGGAGAGGGTCCAAAGGGTGGCCACACCCCCCTTTGGCACGGGCCACCCCAGGCCGCGCCAGGGCATGGTGTGGGCCCCCTGGCCGGCCACCGACCTTGCCTCTTTCGCCTATAAGAGCCTCCCGATACCAAAACCCTAGATCGTCAATCAGAAATCCACGAAATGTTCCGCTGCGCCGCCGCCACCGAAGGGGAGATTCGGGGACGAAAGTCTCTCTGTTAGGCACCTGGGGGAGAAGTGCCCCCGGAGCCATCTCCATCGATCTCCACCACCATCTCCATCAACATTGCTGATTCCCATGATGAGGAGGGAGTAGTTCTCTCTCGAGGCTAAGGGTTCCACCGATAGCTATGTGTTCATCTCTCTCTCTATGCATGATCATATTGTGATCATGAGCTTGTAATCTATAGATCTACCTTGCTACTCAAGTGCTTTAATAGATCTCTGCTCTCCCCATGTGTGTGAAAGTGACAGCGTGCACACCATGGTGGCACTTAGGCTAGGGATTACAAATACTTGTTATGAGTTATATTTGGAGTTGGATGTCTTTATGAAATTGTGGTGTTTGTTGGACTCATCTAGTACTCAAGGTGACAGTGTGGGGTTTTCTAGATGGGAAAGGCTTACTTTGAGGTGTGCTGTTATAGCCCTACCATCGATTAGAGTGTCCAACCGGAGAGTAGTATCATAAAGAGAAGATATTTATATGAGAGTGTTCACTAGTGAAAGTATGATCCCTAGGCCTTGTTTCTAAGCATTGAAACACCGTTTGCAATTAGATCTGTTACATGTTTGCTTGCTTCCTTCTTTATTTCAGTTTGCCTTTAGTCTTCTCCACGCCATCAAGTTATTTTCTATCACCATTACCACTTATAATTATCCATACCACCTGTATTTCACTATCTCTTCGCCGAACTAGTGCACCTATACACCAGACAAGTGTATTGGGTGTGTTGGGGACACAAGAGACTTCTTGTATCTTGATTGCAGGGTTGCTTGAGAGGGGATACCTTTGACTACTTCCTCCCTGAGTTCGATAAACCTTGGGTGATCCACTTAAGGGAAAACTTGTTGTTGTTCTACAAACCTCTGTACTTGGAGGCCCAACAACTGTCTACAAGAATAGAAGTGCGTAGACATCACATCACATGCCCTGGCTCCCGTCCGACTTTTCCCCGAGTCCCACAACCATTGTGATAGACCCGTCTAGATTACCGAGTGCTACCGCTGTAAGAGTCCGACTCGAACCCACCTAGTCAGAATGAATTGATAGCACCTCAATTTTATGAGCCCACTACCAAAAATGTCTGATTTGTGATGGTGCAGCACTGGCGGGGAAACCGACTAGACCTTCTTTGAGGGATTACTTTCTACCAACTATCTAACAGAGGTAAAAATAGAGACATAAACATAACACAAATAAAGCAAATATAATGTGAAATGGTATGACTCTCTTCATGGCGATCTCCATCTCCACAAAGCTTGTAATTCGACTCATTCCAACTCTTGTCATGTGCCGCCTTACTCCATGTAGTCGACTTGTACATCAACTTGCATGCCATCCAGGTTCTCCAATTAGCTACACTAGCTAGTAAAGTAAATTACATAGAGAATTCGACACGCAGGTCGTTATACAATAAAATGATAGCACCTAGGCTCCAGCTGGCTGACATAAACCGTGATACGCAGATCACGTATGGATTACACACATCACATGCACATAAGCCATACCATTCACAACATCATCCTGCAAAAACAAGTTTGCATAGATACGATATCTACCGGTGTTGTGAAACTCGCAACGACATATAAGGCGCTACGACAGGGCGAAGCCGGCGGTCCCGAACATGGATTTTTTCATCGGATAAAACAATTTTACCCAAATCTGATCCGTACTTCGATTCGACCAAACTCTTTGATCTTCGATCACCGCATCCGGATTTACGTGTCACAGTCTACCCCGATGGCGGAAGCTGACCGGTAGGGGTATGTCGTTCCACGACCTCAGCAGTAAGATCATGAAAAACAGATCATCCATTCCCCCGAGTATAGTTGATCCAATCAACTTCGTACAAAACCGATCTATCTCATAGATCGACCACCAAAACTGCAATTAGATCGAATCTAATGCCAACCGCATATAACATATGCATGATCTCGAGCCTAAACCAGAAGCTATCGCTCTGATACCACTGTAGGGCCACATAGAGATAAACAAAACTTTTTCCCTATGCGGTGATCCCAAGATCTAGCTCAGGTAGAAGGCCATGAGAATTACCACTAGATGCGCAGTTGCGGAATCGATGAAGCACATCGCTTAATGCAGTGCAGTCCTCACGATCCGTTCCAATCCACGATCGTCGAAGTGCTAAACATACATCACCTTCGACATTATCCGCACGTACGAGGAGGAGCATCGGCGATGGACTGCTAGGTCTGGTACGACGGCTGGACTGAACTGGAGCTAGGGTTTCCAACTCATGGAATGACCTAACCGTGTGTTCTAAGCACCTGCACCCTAGCTTATATAGGGAGTGAAAGTGGGCTCCATTCACTCTTGGCCCATTAACTAAAAGGCCTATATTAGTCACTACGAATCCAACTCACTAACTCAGTATGTTTCCTATTCGGGTCCAACCCAAACTTGCTCCTGCTCTTAAGTGTGTGACCCGACAGGGTTCATGGTGACTCGGACACGATCCGAGTCTCACTCGTGACTGATCAGTCAGTAGCGGCTCCTAGCAGAACGTGCCGACTCCCAAGTACCAAAGAGTCATGACGACATACCTTCCAAAGCGACTTTCATCCAAGTCCCTTTTGCCTCACGATATTGCTTGTCGAACTATAGGCAAATAATCGTCATCCCTTAAATAGTTCGACTCTCTTTCTTGATCCGAGATAAGCGATTCATCCGACTAACTCTTAGTTGATCACCTCAGTTAACACTTAATTGAGTCGCGCATGGCCATGCTTTTTGAATCATATCTTCCGAGAGGGCCCAAAGAATATCTCTCCAATCGGAGGGGAAAATCCCATCTTGGTTATTCACATCATGCAGCTTGATTCTCAGTCGACCTGAACTCTGCCTTTAAAACTGCCTAGTGATGGAACAATGTTTGATAGAACCTAAGTCGGTGATAGTCAACTCGGATTGTGCAATAACCTCGGGTCCAAGGATTACATTGATTAAGACATACAAATGAAGACTTGTTCGTTGCATCTCAATTATGGGTCAGTCCGACTCGCTAAACCCTTTAGCCGAATCCGTGTAAATCAAAGCGACATCACCATGCCCATGACAAGTGGAATCGAGTCATCAGCCGACTTTCACATTAGTCTAAGTTGTGTGTCTAGCACAACCTCAACGACCAAGGACAACTAGTATGAACAACATGAATATATAGTTCCACAATCGAATCACATATTCAATGATACATATCAGTAGTTCATACATGGACAATAACTTTATGAATACATTGGGAATAACATCATACATGATTGCCTCTAGGGCATATTCCCAACATAAGTCTCTTCTCGTTGCAGTGATAATTGATTCCCTCCGGCTTCACTAAGTCGGACTACCTCGATCAACACTTGATCGAGTAGCGCATGACCATGCTTCTAAATCATATCACATGAGAGGGCCCAGATAATATCTCTCTGAGATGGAGGGGCAAATTCCGTCTTGGCTGATCTACATCACGGAGCTTGCTTCGAAATCATCCCAAGACCATCTTTATGACTCCCAGTTATGGTGAGCGTTAGATGGAGTCAAAGTCGGCTTTTCCACAACTCTGATCATGCGATCTCCTCAGGTCTAAGGATTCCATTGTGTTAGTCGGAGCGTATGGCAGTGTGCTCACATCCTACTAACCTTTGGATCAGTCCGTCTATCGCACCTCTTCCGACTAGCCAATGCAAGGTGGATAGAATCTCCATGCTCATGACACATGAAACATTGTCATCTTGTGACTTACAAATTAGTCTTGGTAGTGGGTTTCCCTCCCAACCTCAAATGACTAAGGACAAACTGGCTAGAGCTAGATACAAGTATATGGTTCCACACATGCAACAATTGTAGTGACACAAACAACTAGCTCTAAGTCAGATACTAGGTTGCAAATACAAGGCAGAATGTGAGCCTCTATGGCATTGTTCCTAACAATCTCCCACTTGCACTAGAGTCGAACACTCGGGCATCTCTAGGCCTTAGGTATCTCATGCCCATCTCTATAACGTTCGCCTCAAACTTAGGTTGTGGAAGCGGCTTGGGAAACGGGTCTACAACATTTGCATCCGTGTGTACCTTGCATAGCTTAATTTCCCCGCGATCGACGAACTACCGAATTAGGTGAAATTTCCTGAGTATGTGCTTGTTCTTCTAGTGTGACCATGGATCCTTAGCTTGTGCAATAGCACTAGTATTATCACTGACATGGGTATACCCAGCAGGTACCCGAGTTTAGTATATACGGTCCAGATACAGCAAAATCCCACGGCATTGCCAAGACCCAATGAAGAATTTGGGTGATCCACAGACTCTCCGATTGCTTGCGAGGCAAGAAGAAGCTTAAGATAGAAAGTTCAAAGGCATGAACCCTAATCTATAACCGACTCGACCTGCTACCCGAGACCTAGCCTATCTATATAAAGGCTAGGAGGGGGCAGCAAGGAGGACAATCACAACCCTAGTTTTCACCACCATCACCAGATAGCATCTACGCACCCCTGTAATCTTCGATTCCTTCGATAATTCCAAGAGAAGACAAGCAGGAGTAGGGACCTCCGCGAGGCCTAAACCTGGGTAAATCTTGCATCCCTGTGTGCTTGTTTGCTAGCCGACTGATGCCTCCAGTGCTCCCTCCTTCTCCAAAACCCAAGTCCATAACAATGGGCATTGGCGAGTTAAACCCTCGTCAATTGGCGCCGTCTGTGGGAATTGAGAGTGCTGATGTTGCGGCTTCTTCGGCCCCATCAACCGCGATCTACAACTCTGCAACAGCGGAGATTCGCCAGCTCTTTGGCGCTTTCGACTTCACCGTCCACACGCCGACCACTCGCCCAACTTTCGAGTCCGTGGGCGACGGGATCAGCCTGGCGGTTGGGAGCTTCCGCTTCCAGGTCGGTCAATAGGGCACGCTTTGCATGCCTAACCAGTCGATGGCACCCGCGATTTTTCCCGCATCATGGTTCCCTCCACCAATCGGCACCCTCAGCAAGCTTAACGCCTCGGCAACAGCAGGGAGCACGAACATCGACAGCAGTCGCGAATCCGATCTGGGTGACCTAGCCACAGAAGATGGAGCCTACGGCTCCGGATCTGAAAGTTGTGGGAGCAATAGCTTCCCCAATCACTTCATGTGCACTGCCATCAACGCGGGCGATACCGGCGTCAATCGCGAAAACGCCGGCACCGGATCTGGCACTGAGTACCTCGGTGGAAGCGACTCCTGCATCACCTTCGACAAGCGCGACCACCCGCGCCAAGTTCCTCGTCCAGGCCACTGTCCCCTCGTACTCGAGGCGTAGATCGGGGGCTTCGATATGAGTCGCGTCTTCATGGACGGCAGGAGCGGCATAAACCTCATGTTCGCGAGTACCTTGCATGCGATGAGGATCCCTCTGACTTGTCTGGAAGTTTCAGACACGACATTCCACGACATCATCCCAGGGAAGGGCGTATATCCGCTGGGCAAAATCAACCTCGATGTCATCTTTGGCACGCTGCAAAACTTTCGGTGAGAGCGCATCGACTTTGAAGTCGTCGACTGGCCCTCACAATACCACTGCATCCTCGGACGTTTCGCGTTCGCAAGGTTCATGGCAGTGCCACACTACGCCTACCTGCAGATGAAAATGCCAGGTCCAAACAGCGTCATCACAACCAATCTAAGCTTCGAGAGGTCCGACAGTTGTGACAAGGAATTCAACAGAATCTCCTAGTCCTTCGGCATGCAGGAGGAACTCGCAAGGTTGAAGGAGTCAACAGACAACAGTCTGCCTCCCCTGAGCAGGCCAAGTTCAGCTGACCTGTCCTTCGACTCATCGGTACACACGAAGAAAGTCCAGGTCCACCCAATGGACCCGACCAATATGGCCCTCATCGCCAACAACTTGAGTCCCGCATAGGAACTCGTGCTCGTCGAATTCCTCCGTGAGCACTGGGAAATCTTCGCCTGGTGTCCAGCGAAAATGCCAGGGGTTCCCAGGGAATTCACCGAGCACTCACTCAACGTGAATCCAGACACAAGGCCAGTCAAGCAGACAATACGGTGACTGTCTGAACCAAGAGCAAACGCAGTCGGTATGGAGATCAACAGACTCCTCGACGCAAACTTCATACACGAGATCAAGGAAAGCACCTGGCTCGCTAACACAGTGCTTGTGCCTAAAAAAGATATGGATATCCTGCGGATGTGCGTGGACTTCACCTCCTTGAATAGGCATTGCCCAAAGGATCACTTCCCGTTGCCACGGATCGATCAAATCATCGACTCCACCGCGGGATGCAAGCACCTCTGCTTCCTCGACGCCTACTCAGGCTACAATCAGATTCGAATGAAGGAGGAAGACCAAGAGAAAACAGCGTTTACAACGCCCTTTGGTGTGTTCTGCTACAACACGATGCCTTTCGGGCTAAAAAACACAGGAGCCACCTATCAGCGGTGCATGCAGGCTTTCCTCAAGAACCAACTTGGTCGCAACATCCAAGTCTACATTGACGACATCGTCATCAAAACCAAAGAGGAAGCCACGTTAATCGACGATCTCTGTAAGACCTTCGCTAACCTTGTCCGCTACCGGATCAAGCTCAATCCGGACAAATGCGCCTTCGGCGTGCCATCAGGGCAACTACTCGGGTATCTTATCTTTGCGAGAGGGATCAAAGAAAACCCGAAGAAAATAAAGGCCATACTAGCCATGGAGAAGCCGAAGAATGTAAAAGGTGTCCAGCAGCTCGTTGGGTGAATCGCGGCGCTCAGTCGATTTATCAGTCGAATGGGCGAAAAGGCACTGCCCTTCTACCAAATCCTCCGCAAAACCGACAAGTTCGAGTGGACAGATGAGGCGCAAGAAGCATTCGAAGACCTCAAACATCTACTATCCACCTCGCTAGTACTGGTGATGCCTCGTGAAAAGGAACCACTACTGCTCTACATCTCCACCACCAACCAGGTGGTCATCACGATGCTCGTAGTGGAACAAGACGAAGAAAATAAGGTCCATGGGGTCCAACGCCCAGTATACTACCTCAGAGAGGTGCTCACACCAACAAAGCAGCAGTACCTGCACTACCAGAAGCTGGCCTATGGCGTCTTCATGACAGCCAGACGACTGCGCCACTACTTCTAGGAGCACCCAATCGTGGTGGTAAACGACGCCCCACTCAGGCATATACTCAATAATCCTAACGCCACCGGACGAGTCGCGCTCTGGGGAATCGAACTGTCTCCACAAGACGTCACATACGAGAAGCACGACGCGATCAAGTTGCAAGTTCTCCCGGACTTTCTCATGCACTAGATGGAGAACCAGCTCCCCGACAAGCCAGATATGTCCTATATTTTGACAATGCACTTCGACGGGTCCAAGCGAAAGGACGGAGCTAGCGCAAGTGTCATACTAACATCGCCCCAAGGAGACAAGTTGAAATACATTCCACGAATGCAGTTCACTGCCTCCAACAATGAAGCCGAGTACGAGGCATTAATCCATGGGATGCGGATGGTGAAAGCCTGCAGCGCTAAGAGGCCCATCATCTACGGAGACTCCAAGCTGGTGGTGAACCAAACGATGCACGAGTGCGACGCACTGAGCGACAACATGGTCGCCTATCGCGACCTCTACGACACACTCGAGGGAGACTTTGACGGCTGTGAGCTGTGGCATGTGGGCCACGAAAGCAACGAAGAGGCAGATCTACTCGCCAACATTGGCTCCACCTGCGCCCCCATACCACCTGGGGTATTCCTCGAGCGCATCTGTGAGCTCTCCATCAAGCCCAAAGCTCTAGAGAAGAAAGCACGCACGTCAACGGACTCGGGGGCTATGCCACCCAACGAGCCAATGGCAATAAACGACATGGAGCTCGATACAGGACTCGAAGGACCAATGGGTGTCATGATGATCGAACCATCTTGGACACACCTTACATCACATATCTACTCAGCAAGAGTCTGCCAGATGACCTGACCGATGCGTGACACATTGCGTGATGATCCAAGGCATTCACCCTCATCAACGGCGAACTGTAGAAGCGCAACATCACAGGAGTACTTCAACGGTGCGTCTCCAACAGGAACGGAAGGGCCATCCTCCTCGACATACATGAAGGCACTTGCGGACACCATGCTGACAGTCGCGCCCTCGTCGCCAAAGCTCTACGAGCTGGATTCTACTGGCCTATGGCCATGCACGACACCAAGGACATCGTCCAATACTGCAACGCTTGGCAGCGATTCGCGGACAAACCACACGCACCTGGCACGGAACTCGGGCCAATACCATTGGCTTGGCCCTTTGCACAATAGGGACTCGACATGGTCGGCAAGCTCCCAAAGTCCTCGCGAGGAGGTTACGTCTACCTCTTAGTCGCGGTCGACAAATTCACCAAGTGGATCGAGGCCATGCCAGTGACGAATCAATCAGGAGCCAGCGCTGTCAGGTTCTTCGATTCCATTGTCTACCGCTTTGGAGTGCCACATAGCATCATCACGGACAATGGGACGAACTTCACCTCCAAGGAGTTCCAGGAGTTCTGCGAAAGCCTAGGAATCAACATAAGCTACGCCTCGGTGGCTCACCCGCAGACCAACGGTCAAGTCGAAAAGGCCAACGACCTCATTTGAAGTGGAATCAAGAAGCGACTCCTCCAGCCACTCGAACAAGCCGCTGGATGCTGGCCAGACGAGCTGCAATCCATACTTTGGAGCCTACGCACAACTCCAAACAGTGCCACGGGATACACTTTGTTCTTCATGGTGCACGGTGCCAAAGCGGTGCTACCCACAGAGGTACGCTACAAAGCCCCACGGGTGGTTGCATACAGCGAGAAGGATTCAACTCTCGCACTCGAAGACTCCATCGACCTCCTTGACGAGGCATGCGAGATTGCAGCGGAGAGATCAACGATCTACTAGCAGAGCCTCCGCAACTACCACAGTAGAAGGCTACGCCCTAGATCCTTCATCGAAGGAGACCTGGTCCTGCAACTGAAGCAGCAAGGGGATCTCAAGCTCGAGTCGCCTTGGGAAGGACCTTACGTGATTACAGAAGTAATCCCAGGTGGCGCCTATCGCATTAAAGATTTCGCGAGCGGAGTCACATACTCCAACCCTTGGAATGTCGCGTAGCTGCGTCGTTTCTACCCCTAGTCGTTTTTACATTACAAATAAGGCTATTCATCCAGGCTACTTAGCCACACATTGTACCTCGTACTATTCCGCGAATAAATAAAGCTAAGTGCCCCAAAACTCTATGTTTTTTCTTATTTTTCTGCAATTTCATCACTCGGGGGCTACGCCACCCTTTACACTTTCATTCTACGAACAAATCGCAATATCCTGAGTAGCTGACACAATACCAATCGAACCCTTGATAAACACCAACCCAGTTGCAACGCACCTGACAGGTTGGCAAGGTGCTGAGATTAAACACAAGTCAGGCTAACGAAAAGGAACTGCAGAGTACAATACACTCGAAAAATACACAAGCTAGCAAGCTCTTCACATATAAATGGATATTAAATATACCCAACACAATTATATGAACTTTACAACACTCATACATCTATGAGCAGGATACAAACTACGCTACTGCTACAGAAGATGAACATTCATCTTCTCTTCAAAGAAGTCAATGATGTCCTCCGCCGGCCGGTCAACCGCCTGGTAGTTTGGCACCATGTTCCATGTCATCCCTTCCGGCGGTGGCGGTAGCCCAGCAGCAACGGACTCTATGTCCACATCTGGCTGATGCAGTCGCACCAGCGATAGAGCAGCCTTCGCACCTACGACCAGTTGTTGACGCACGCACTCGCGTATTGCGCTTATATCTTGAAACTTGGCCAGAAGAGCCAACTGGCTTGAAGGGACGGCGTCCAGCGGAAACATCGTCTGATAAATATGCCTAAGACACGACTGTGCCTTCTTCAAGCATTGGAGCACTCGAGAAGAACGATCCTGCAGGGTCGCCAGCGCGACTGCACGGTCGTGGTCCACCCAAAAATACCCACTCGCCTGCAGTTGCTCCTGGGTCAGGTTGTTCATTCGAATGGCCACCCGATCCTTCTCATCCTGCGGATGGCGAGCGCTAACAACTACACCAAGCAAGCAGCAAAGTATGAAGACAAGACATCGCCGCGACTGACTAAAAGAAAAAATGAGAAGGCATAAATCTAACATTTAAACTGCTCATTCAATTGCGCCACTTCCTCCAAGAGATACTTCTCGTGGGTGGCGGCCTTCTCAGCCTTCGACTTCCACACATCCGCGTTAGCGCGGACGATGGGCAACTCACGCTCCAACTGCTTAATGCGGTCGCGCAGTCGTGAAAGCAACGACAACTCCTCCACCTTTGGATGCGGTTGCGCCGTGGTGTCATTGGTGGGAGGAGAATCATGAGGACCACTCGAAGGATCCTAGGTACAATCAAGCAAGAAGCAAATGAGACTCATCACACATCGATAAACAAAGGACTGCATTCAAATTCGATAAAATGTCAAGGGAACACCCCCCACAAAAGCATGGTTCAGACAAAAGGCTAGGCTACAGCTATTACACATGGCGACTAAGGAGCATTCTGCTTCTTCGACTTTGACTTCGTCTTCGGGAGCTTCATCACATCTGTGGCAGTCTCCGACGCCACGGATTTGCCGGTGGTAGCCCAGATGTCGTGGTCTTCGCCGCCTTCGCTCGCCACCGCTCCTCAGAGTATTTGGCGACGGTCTCGATAAGCTGAGGCCCGTATTTACCACAGCTACTAGCGAAGGGAGCAAACTCTACCTGCTGGCCTCCGGCGTCGATAGGCATCGCCTCGGAGATCGCGGCGGGATCCAACTCCACGCTATGGGCTTGCGCCATCGCGAGTCTGAGCACACCTTTGGCCTTCCCCAATGTCTCCTGAAGGGAAACACTACGGTCCTCGACCATAGCAACGGCGCCTGCTAAAGCATCCGCGCGACACAGGGACTGGGCGTCAAAGCTCAGGCCGGCGGCATCTGCATATACAGGGTGTCAACACAACAAGATTATTCAAACAATGAGAAATGCAAATCAAACTGAAAATTACCTGAGAGAGCCTTGGTAGTCGAAAAAAGTTGTTCTTCGAATGACTTCTCTCTTTCAGCAGTGGAAGAGTGCAGCTCTTCCTCGCGCTTCTACGACTCTTCCAGAGCCGTGACTGCCTCATCGCGCCTTTTCTCCGCCGCGGCAAGCCCCTTCTCGAATGATGTAATGCGATGAAGAAGTTCATTGTGTTCACCTACATAAAGCACGGGGCGTATCACCAATCGAGTTGACAAATTTCCACGAAGACAAAGACAAAGACAAAGCCAAAACTAACCTTCGACAGCGCGGTGGCGATTGTCCAGCAGAGCATACTGTCGACCCATGACAAGGACTTGCTCCGCAAGGCGAGCAGCTTCCTTAACAATGAGCTACACCAAGGGAAACGAAGACTCAGTGGCAACCCAAAGTAGAAATTCGACTGCCAAATAGCAAAAAGACACTCACATGTTCCTCCAAGGACTCCGAAGATGACTATCACGCAGTTGTCCGGGCAACCATCTGGTGCTCCCAGCATGTGGGGAACTCGAAGAATTGGCGCCGGAGTGGGCCACCACTAGAGGAGAAGGAGACCGTTTGGCCATTTCCTTGGCCTTGGAGTCTGCGACTCTGGACTCTTTCACAAACTAGACGTCGTCAGAAGATGACGACGCCGCTTGACTGCAAAACGTGCCCAGCACCACTTCAGAAAAAGTAACCTCGAAGAAAGCAAGACGAACTCGCGGACATTAAAAGCTTACCAGTTGAATTTGTCGAGATCAAGAGTCATCCGACGACTCCTTCGGCAGTCATAGCTTCTTCCGAGCAGAAGGAGCCATGACGCGCACAGATACGGTGGGAATTGGCTCCTCTGCAGCAACAGAGGGACCTTCCGGCATCGTCGGCGAAGAAACGTCAGAATCCTCGCTGCGGGACCGTTTGCGAGTGTCGTGGCCGCTGGACTCGAGGACTTCAGGCTGAGAATGGTTAGAGATCCGTGCCACACCCGCATCAGCACACCAACAAAAGCATGTGACCCCCACACCAAACCACCCCACTAATTAATCTCTAGAATCGAAACCGCACCAACCCGCGACGAAGCAGTCCCAAACCACACCAATCCATTTCACTTTTGTGGTTTGAAACCATTCACAGCCCACACCTAGAAACCATGGGGGCAATGAAAACAAGAGTGAACGCGTACATAAGCATGGGGATGCAAGCAATCAGAGCTGCTAGCTCGAAACTAATACACTCTTCTGAAAGAGCGTTTCTTCATACACGACAATAATCTCAGACAAGAAATATACTGAACTGTCATACTTCTCGATACATTAAATTATATAGAACGTGTCAGTAATAAAAATCGCATTAAGTCAGTACAGACGTCATCGCTCAGCAGCGACTCCGATTTTCTCGAAGACCTTATGCCAAAAGGTGTCAAAACTCAACAACAGTCAAGAATGGAGGCAAGATCTTCAAGGCGACGCCCCAAAGGAAGAAAGCGACCCAAGAACGCCGCCCATCACCCGACCCACCGGGTCTAGGCTTTCACCCGAATAACTTGCTCCAAGGTTGAAGAGGCCGAGGAAGACTCCACAGCAGCGCCTCCACCGAGAGAGTGACGCCCATAAGGGAGGAGGGGGAATGGGGTGCTGTGGCGGCGGGATAAATTATTGTTGACACCGCGGCAGCTAACATGAAGAAATCACGCAAGAGTCAACATCAAAATACAAAATACACTGGATGTATATGAAATATGCAAGGTTGAATGTGAAATAACTTCAAAATACCAAATACACATGACGCATACGTACTAGTAGTATATATGCACAGCATCTCAGTTCCTAGAATGAATACAAAGATCATTTGATTTCCTGGAACATACATGAATGTACTCTTTTAATAATCCAAAAAGAGCTTAGAATAATCTTCTACAGCTACTGCCGGGACAAGTACATAAATTCAACAGGACAGATCGATCTGTTTACATGAAATTAGGCAGCCGGTATCTCTTGCAATGGGACATATCTATAAACAAGACTAAATAACCAACAGAGGGTAAACTAGCTAGTTTGGTATTAAACAACCAACAGACGTACAAAGGTTGAAATAATAAGTTGAGCAAGATTCAGACCAAGATTCAGATAGTAAACTGTCTGAGAAAATGGTGGAGAGCTATGAAAAGGGAATGGTGTACATCAAAAAAAGATTAGACGCTCCAGTCCAGCTAAGCTCAGCTGCTAATAGGCTACTCAATCCAGTCTCAGATTTTATTTTGATTTTTCAGAAAAAATGAACACGAGCTAAGTGATAAATAAGACTGCAGTTTCTTTGCACAGAATTTCTTGATCTGTTTTTCTTATCATGTTAGCATCCATGGTGAGAAAGAAAGAATACATGAACACACCCAAACGGGAATACTACTTTACAAGCTTACAAGTGAAAATGTATTCGCATGTCAGGTACTTGGGCAGATCAACAGCCAAATGGCGTTTTGATTGGTCAATTCAGAAAGATTAGAGTTGGAAAAAATGTGTATATGCTCACGATTCACCTTGGTGAGAATGACAGGTAGTAGGATACGGAGAGCTTTCCTTCTTGCCGGTGCCGACGAAGATGTAGAGGCTTTCCTCCTTGCCGGAGGAGGTCAGGGCGGGTGGCCGAGACGGCGACGGTGCATGGCGGCGGCAGCGCTGCAAGAAACCCTAGATGAAGGGCGTCGGGGCGCGCGAGGCCGAGGGCAACCGGCGCTGGGAGGTGATACATGGAGAAGGCGGTATGTGCGTACGGCGGCGGCGGTAGAGGTGCTAGCGTGCGGCGTGCCGGCGGCCATGAGGAGGAATGCCGGCCGCTCGGGGCATGGTTTGAGTGGTCGTCGCGTCCCAGGAAGGTGATGCGGGTTGAATCCACGGATTGAACCCACGGGTTCAGCCCGTTTTGCATTTTTCTTTTTGAGACCGGCCCGCACCGATCCAGTCCGCTGTTCCGGTAAACCCACCCTGCTCCGCTCCAGTACGTCGTTTGCCCCATTTTGGTCCAAACCAATTGACCCCACAAGATAACCCGCACCAAAAGGCCCATTACTAACCGCACCATTCCCAGCTTGACGGGGGCTCCCTCCTCTTCTTCAATTGGGACGGTCGATTTCGACTCGTCCTCTTCCTCCTCTTCGCAAGGAATAGCCCCTTCGGGCTGAGGAGGCAAACTGGTAGCCACGCTCCAGTCTTGCAATCAGAATATACATCATTATATATCAAGTACTTGGTGGCAATCGACAAATAAAACCACTTCATAGTACAGTTCTACCTCAGGAGGAGGGTTAGAGGCGTCGAAAGGAGGCACGACTGGCTCGCCTGGAAGATCCTCCTTGGAAGTGTACTTGGTCACCAATCGCAACCTCCTGTCTACCTCACCTGCAGAAATGCCCTCCACAGATATGCGAGTGACATCGCTCGCACCAGCACAGCGATACATCGGGTAAACTCTAGCCTGCAGAGGCTGAATGTAGCGGCGCAACCACATGCGAATGAGAGCGACGCCACCCTCTTCTTTGCCTATGCGGCCTTCGAGGTTGCAGACGCGCTGATACAGCACCTCCGTTTCCTCGGACTCCCTAGGCATCACGACGTTCTTCTAGGAACGCCTCCTCTTACAAGCTGCCACGGAGTCGAAGGGCGCGAGTTCGTAGTGTTCTCCGTCGGCCTTCTGGTCGCGGATGTAGAACCACTTGTCTCTCCACCCTTGGACAGACACGGTGAGCTTGATGTCGAAGTAGACGAAGGAGGAGTCGACGTGGATTCCGGAGCCTCCTATGTCGTAGACTACCGAACCAGACGTCGACTGACGTTTGAGCTTAAAAAGCCTCTTGAATAGGCCAAAGTGTTGCTCGATTCCGAGCCAGCACTCGCAAAGTGTGATGAAGCAAGAGATGTGGAGAATGGAATTTGGGGACAGCTGGTGCAGCTGGAGCCCATAGAAGCAGAGAAGACCCCTAACAAACGGATGCAGGGGGAGAGAGAGACCTCGAATGATGAATGCAAATAACATCACTCTGAAACCCGCAGGAGGACGGGGGATTACCTTGTTGCCAGGCACCCGCGAGTCCTCTTCCGCGGACGGAAGCGCTCCATCCTGACGAAGAGTATGTAGCTCGGAAGGCTTGATGACAGAGGCGCGTCAGGAGCCATTGGTGATGCGGGTACCTGCACCCTTATTCTTCCCAGCACCGGCAGCGCTGGTGCCCACGGTGGTGGTGCCTCCCTTTTTCTTGGCGGCGACAATGGTGGCCGCAGATCCAGCGGTGGCGCCTCCTTTCTTCTTGCCCATCTTTCGATGGCGATGAGAACGAAGGAAGTAGCTGGGGAATACGCGCAGCTGGTCAAGTGCCGCAGAAGAGATGAGCGCAAAGGAGCAGAGAGAGCAACAATGGCGAAGGAGGCACGAACAAGAAGAGAGATGGGAAAATTACCGCAACTACACTTCTACTTAACCTCCTCGCAGATGTCATCCAACGGCCAGCAGAAACCCTAATGGACGTGTGGCACACATCGTCATCGACGCGTGGCGAAGGGACATCACGAACCGTCCCCCACTATTCCCATTACACGCGGAAATCGAGGAGACGCAGTTAAACCAGAAGATTACGCACGCCTAGTCAAATCAAAGTCAGAAAATGGGACCCACCGCTCGTCAGGTCCCGTCAAAGCCGCTCACGCGGACAACTGAGGTCATCATATCATTAGCACTGACGTCATCGATTCCAGCAGAATAAGATTTTGACTACTTTGGTTCTTGCTCGAGTCTTCGACTCAACCAAGCACTCGGGACTACTCCTAACAGGAGCGCTGGCCGCGCACCCGAAATAATTTTTATGCAGGTGTATGAGCATTCAAGACAAACCCATCACTCGAATCAACGATTCGATTGTGAACTACGGGTTACTCCCATAGGGAGCGCTAGAAGCATATTCGACTGAAACAAGCAACCAAAGACGATAGTAGTCGCAAAAATGTTTTTAGTCCCCACTCGAGTCTACGACTCGAATAGGCACTCAGGGGCTAATCCCATAGGGAGCGCTGGTCACGCACCCTGATACATTGCAAATGTATCTATAATTTTTGATGTTCCATGCTTGGTTTTATCTACTTTCTTGTGTTTTGTCCACACTTTGGAGTACTTTTCATATGATTTCTTGGACTAACCTATTAACAAGAGCCACAGTGCTAGATGCCTGTTTTCTGTAGTTTTTGGTTCCAAGAAGTCAGAAAATGAATATTCTCGGAATTGGATGGGACAAAAGCCAAAGTCGCTATTTTACCGGAAGTCATCTGGAGCCAAAATACGAGACGTAGAGGAGCCAGGGGGCCACCACACCACCTGGCCGCGTGGGCCAAGCCTGGCCGCGCCAGGGGGTGGTGTGGCCAGCCCAGGCACCCCCTCGGCCTCTCCTTCCGCCTATATATTGCCTTCGGGACCAAAACACTAAGTACCCGATCAAAAATCCACGAAAGAGTCTGTAGCCATCATCATCTCCATCCCTAGACCAGGAGGGATCTGAAGCTCTTCCCGGCACCCTGCCGGAGAGGGGAATACACCCTGGAGGCCTTCTTCATCATCATGCAAGCCTCCAGTGTGATGCGTGAGTAGTTCATCTCTGGACTACGGGTCCATGTAGTAGCTAGATGGCTGGTTCTCCTCCTTTGTGCTTTCATGTCTAGATCTTGTAAGCTCCGTTCATGATCAAGATCATCTATTTGTAATTCTGCATGTTGTGTTTGCGGGGATCCGATGGATATTGAGATGCTATTTCAGATTGATTATTGATTCTATCATGTCTTTGTTATTTGTGATCTTGCATGCTTTCCTTTGTTAGTAGCTATCTTGGCCAAGTAGATGCTAGCAACTCCAAGAGTTAGTATTTATGCTCGATAGTGGGTTCATGCCTTTGGTAATCTGGGAAGTAATGAAATCTCTAAGGTACTAGATGTGTTTTTGCTACTAGGAGAAAACAACAATACTTTGTTCATAGAACAATCGTATTGTTTACATTACACGCATAATTAAATAAAGCAATAATTTGTTGCTTGCAACTTAATCTTGGAGGGGTTCGATGATAACCTGAAGGTGGATTATTAGTCATAGATGCAGTTGGATGGCGGTCTATGTATAATGTTGTAATGCCCAATCAAGTCTCAAAGGAGTCAAGATGATTAGTATATGCTTGTATGCTTTCTCGATGTTTGTCAATTGCCCCGCTGTAATTTGTTCACCCACCATGTTATCTATCTTAAGGAGAGCCACCTCTAGTGAACTATGGATCTCGGTCCTTTCTTTTACATACAATCTACAAATTGTTTACTGCTTTGTGTTTACTTTCTGCAAACTATTACTTCCTTCCATTCTATACGTTTAATCCTTTGTTTTCAGCAAAACACGGTGAGATTGACAACCTCATCGCAAGTTGGGGACAGAGTTCTGTGGTTGTGTTGTGCAGGTCTCCATGTTGCTACTAGCACCGGTAACACACCCTGCCAAGGCTCAGCTAGCAACACCTTTGGGGTGTTTCCTTGCTCCTATTGGTTCGATTAAACCTTGGTTTCATAACTGAGGGAAACTTGCTGATGTACTCATCATACCTTCCTCTTGGGGTTCCCAACAAGCTCTACATCAACACCGCACCATCATTTTTCTGGCGCCGTACACTAAGCCATCAGAAAGCTCATGCTTAAGTGGTAAAGAGAGCTCGTTTTTGACTGTGGCCTATGCTTTGTCATGCCATGCTTGATATTGTTTTGGCTTTATGCTTAGTATTCTTTGCCATAGCATGACTTGTTATAAATAATTGAGATTGCTTAATGTGCCTTGGATGAATCATGCGTTGTTTTAGCATATTAAAGCATAGTATAGTGGTATTCTCATTTGATGCTTTATTTGGGTTGACTTGGCGCATGCTCACACCATGTTATGACTATCCAAAGTCACCATAACCCTTTATGATCATTTAGTTTTCAACTTGTAGTATTACTTTATGCTTTGATCAATGATGTTTTGTCGCTCTGCATGATTATGGCCATTATTGCTCTCTTAGTTTGTCGCTCCCAGTCTTTTGCTAGCCTCCGTAACCAAGTATGAGTTCCACTCATGCATCCAACTCCCTAAACCAAGTTATTCCAAAGAGTCCACCATACCTACCTACTAGCTTATGCTATTCCAAGTATATTCATGTTTTTGTTTACCTTCCAAATTAAACTTGTTATGAGAAAACTAGTGATTAAAGCTCTCACGAACTTGATGGAAAACTTTACTTTTCTTGCCCTTAATAAACTTGAACCATTGTGTCGTCTATGTTGTATATGCTTGCACTTATTTGTTGGGGATTAGCAGAACCATGTTCTCATGGGGAACGCTTTCAACATTGCACGGGTACTTTGTACCTAGTTGATATCATGCTCTTTTGTATATGGATGTCGTCGGTGTGAAATGAAAGGGGAGCTTATAAGTCCATGGAGTTATGTATATGTGTTAGAGAAACGTCTGGGCCGCTGGTCTAATCCATGCTGACATGGTGGAAACCTGCAGCGTAACCATAATGAGTTGTCTATGAAGCATTCTTCTTATAAAAAAGAGAGTCCTATATTGAGAAAAAAAGAGAAAAAGAAAAAAAAAGAGATTATGAAAAGAGGAAAGAGAGAAAAAAGCACCATATTCCCATGGTAAATAAGAAGATTGCTGAGATGCTTGTTCTCTGCTTGCCTTGTCATTTTGATATGGGGATTCTTCCGTATCATCGGGCAAGGGGTACCCCATTGGCAGTTCTCTATGATACACATGTACTTAAGATGACAAGAACTTACCGGTGACTAAACTTGAGTAGCATGAGGAGAGGCCCTCGTATTCAAGGGACATGAGATTTCTAACTTATACTTCGCCAAGCATGTACACCATAGTTTGTTCACTTTAACCTTAATCCCTTCAAGATGCTTATGATAGGGGCAATGAGAGCTAAAAGCTAATAAGTACCATAATTTTTGTAAGCTCTTTATGAGACTTGAATCTCTACTTCCTTCTATGAAGGCCTTTCTTCCACCATTATATTGAGTCTCCACCTTCTATCTTTATGCACTTACTTTGAGAGCATAGTGGCCATTCTTAGTTCTATGTGCATTGTCCCAAGACTAGTTGATTGATGCATATCTTGATATTGCTTGTTTTTAAACTATTTCTATCTAGTCACTCTTATGAACTTTGAAGGTGTCCTATGCATTTATACTTGATACTCTACGAGGGACAAGCTGAATGCTATTATGCTATGTCTTCTTTATGTGAAACAAACAAACGTTTTGCAAAGCATTGTTATTCATGAATCTTTTGTTTGTGCCTTTTCATGTTGCAACATAGTTTCTTTGTCTTATTGCTAGAACTTTGTCTTTCATGTTATGATTGAAGTACTATGATCCCAGCTTTGAATGTTTTACAAGTACTTTGATCAAGTTTATGATGGTGCATGTCACCTCAAAAATTATTCTTTCTTTTTATCACTTACCTACTCGAGGACGAGCAGGATTTAAGCTTGGGGATGTTGATACATTGCAAATGTATCTATAATTTTTGATGTTCCATGCTTGGTTTTATCTACTTTCTTGTGTGTTGTCCACACTTTGGAGTAATTTTCATATGATTTCTTGGACTAACCTATTAACAAGAGCCACAGTGTCAGCTGCATGTTTTCTGCTATTTTTGGTTCCAGGAAGTCAGAAAATGAATATTCTCGGAATTGGACGGGACAAAAGCCAAAGTCGCTATTTTACCGGAAGTCATCTGGAGCAGAATCTGAGGCGGAGGAGCAGGGGCCACCACACCACCTGGTCGTGCGGTCCAGGCCTGGCCGCGCCAGGGGGTGGTGTGGCCAGCCTAGGCACCCCCTCGGCCTCTCCTTCCGCCTATATATTACCTTTGGGACCAAAACCCTAAGTACCCGATCAAAAATCCACAAAAGAGTCCTTAGCCGCCGTCATCTCCATCCCTAGATCGGGAGGGATCTGAAGCTCTTCCCGGCACCATGCCAGAGAGGGGAATTCACCCTGGAGGCCTTCTTCATCATCATGCAAGCCTCCGGTGTGATGCGTGAGTAGTTCATCTTTAGACTACGGGTCCATATAGTAGCTAGATGGCTGGTTCTCCTCCTCTGTGCTTTCATGTCTAGATTTTCTGAGCTCCGTTCATGATCAAGATCATCTATTTGTAATTCTGCATGTTATGTTTGCGGGGATCCGATGGATATTGAGATGCTATTTCAGATTGATTATTGATTCTATCATGTCTTTGTTATTTGTGATCTTGCATGCTTTCCGTTGTTAGTAGCTATCTTGGCCAAGTAGATGCTAGCAACTCCAAGAGTTAGTATTTATGCTCGATAGTGGGTTCATGCCTCCGTAACTGGGAAGTGATGAAATCTCTAAGGTACTAGATGTGTTGTTGCTACTAGGGAGAAAACAACAATCCTTTGTTCATATAAAATCGTATTGTTTACATTACACGCAATTCATAAACCAATAATATGTTGCTTGCAACTTAATACTGGAGGGGGTTCGGATGATAACCTGAAGGTGGATTATTAGTCATAGATGCAGTTGGATGGCGGTCTATGTATAATGTTGTAATGCCCAATCAAGTCTCAGAGGAGTCAAGATGATTAGTATATGCTTGTATGCTTTCTCGATGTTTGTTAATTGCCCCGCTGTAATTTGTTCACCCAGCATGTTATCTATCTTAAGGAGAGCCACCTCTAGTGAACTATGGATCCCGGTCCTTTCTTTTACATACAATCTACAAACTGTTTACTGCTTTGTGTTTACTTTCTGCAAACTATTACTTCCTTCCATTCGATACGTTTAATCCTTTGTTTTCAGCAAAACCGGTGAGATTGACAACCTCATCGCAAGTTGGGGACAAAGTTCTGTGGTTGTGTTGTGCAGGTCTCTGCGTTGCTACTAGCACCGGTAGTGCGCCCTGCCAAGGCTCAGCTAGCAACACCTTTGGGGTGTTTCCTTGCTCCTACTGGTTCGATAACCTTGGTTTCATAACTGAGGGAAACTTACTTCTGTGCTCATCATACCTTCCTCTTGGGGTTCCCCAACGAGCTCATCAATCACGAGCCATCACACCCCTATGATTATTTGTACATGGTACTGTGTGTCGATAACATCCACACTCAAATGCTATGGCGACTCTGCCTCATATTTTCCCTACAAAGAGATTACGTCTCCTAGGCCACCCGAATCATCTCCGTGATGACAAAAATTCAGATGTCGCGCTTGCAGTGTGAAGATAAGACCTGAATAAGGCCTGGGAATGCATCTGCTGCGCACTACCAGAAATATATTTGTACATACAGGTACGATGAACATGCCTTGACGGACGCGTCGAGTGCTCACACTTATACACTGGAATTCGACTCCTATAAGACCTCCGCGGCCTGAGTCGTATGACGCCAGCACTTTTCCAAATTCGAGTCCGGGGACTCGAGTTTGAGTAGATTGCGTTGTTTTACCCTAAGGCAGTTAACTAATAGCAATACATCAGATAAATCAGGCACGTATATCGATAGTTCCTATGACACAAATAGAACACTCGAAAAGATACTCAGTCAGGCACTCGAAAGACTTCATAAAGTCTCCAGTCGAATCTGTGATTCCACTGGACACTTGGGGGCTACTGACATGGGTATACCCTGCAGGTACTCGAGTTTAGTATATACGGTCCGGATACGGCAAAAGTCCACGGCGTTGCCAAGGCCCAGTGAAGAATTCGGGTGACCCACGGACTCTCCGATTGCTTACGAGGCAAGAAGAAGCTTAAGATAGAAAGTTTAAAGGGACGAACCCTAATCTGTAACCGACTCGACCTGCTACCCGAGACCTAGCCTATCTATATAAAGGCTAGGAGGGGCAGCGAGGAGGACAATCACAACCCTAGTTTTCACCACCATCGCCAGATTGCATCTGTGCACCCCTGTAATCTTCGATTCCTTCGATAATTCCAAGAGCAGATAAGCAGGAGTAGGGACCTCTGCGAGGCCTGAACCTAGGTAAATCTTGCATTCCTGTGTGCTTGTTTGCTAGCCGACTGATGCATCCAGCACTCCCTCCTTCTCCAAAACCCAAGTCCATAACAATGGGCATTGGCGAGTTAAACCCTCGTCAGTCACAGTACACATCTAACAGACTGGACGAGCCTAGAACAACCCCGAGTTCAATTAGAAAATTTCTAATCCAAACTCTTTCTTTTGCCGCCTCTAAGGCAACAACATACTCAACTTCCGTAGTAGAATCAACCACCGATTCTTTCTTGGAACTTTTCCAACTCACTGCACCTCCACTGACTATGAACACATAGCCGGATTGTGAGCGTGAGTCATCCAGGTCTGTCTGAAAAGCTAGCATCCGTGTAACCTTTACACCTAGCTCTTCCTCACCACCATAGACTAGGAACTCATCTTGAGTACATCTCAAGTACTTAAAGATATTCTTTACTATTGACTAGTGGCTTTTGCTAGGATCTGATTGATATCTGCTCGTTACACTTAGACCATAGGAAATATTCGGCTTAGTACATATCATCGCATACATGATCGATCCTACTACCTAAGCATAAGGGATCCTCTCCATCCGACTTCGCTCATTAGCTGATGCTGGGCATTGAGTCTTACTAAGTCGGATTCCATGCGCCATCGGTAACCTCTTTTTAGCTGAATCCATATTGAACTTATTTAATATCTCATCTAGATATGTACTCTGACTCAAGCCTATGAGTCTCTGGGATCTATCTCTATAGATCTTAATTCCTAGTATAAATTCTGCCTCACCCAAGTCCTTCATTTGAAAACACCTTTCCAAAGAATTCTTGGTTTCTTGCAACATTGGAACTTTGTTTCCGACTATCAATATGTCATCTACATACAATATCAGGAAAATAACTGAGCTTTCACTAAACTTCCTATAAACACAAGAATCTTGTTCGCTTTTGATAAAGCCAAACGATTTGACCACTTCATCAAAACGAATGTTCCAACTCAGACTTGCTTGCTTCAATCCATAAATGGATTTCCGAATATTGCAAACTTTGTTAGGACTAGCCGGATTGACAAAACCCTCAGGCTGTATCATATACACGTCCTCAATTAAATTTCCATTAAGGAAAGCTGTTTTGACATCCATCTGCCATATCTCCCAATAAAAATATGCAGCTAATGCTAACATGATCCTTACCGACTTAAGCATCAATACTAGAGAGAAATCTTGTCATAGTCAATTCCTTGAATTTGTCGGAACCCTTTCGCGATAAGCCATGCTTTATAGACAGAAATATTTCTGTCTTGGTCAGTTTTTGCTCTTAAAGACCCATTTGGTCTCGATGGATCTTGCACCATCTAGCAGATCAACCAAGTTACAAACTTGATTGTCATCCATGGACTTTAACTCGGATCTCATGGCTCCAAGCCATGACTCGAAATCAGTACTTCCCATCACATCTTGATAGGTAGTCGGCTCATTGCCATCCAGCATAAGTATGTCTCCACGTAGTCTTGCTGATCTTCGTGGCACTGGTGCATTTGTCGTCTTAGGCACAATGCACGGCTCAACCTCCAAGTTTGTCGACTTGTCCTGAGTCGGTGAATCCTGAATTTCTTCGAGGTGCACCTGATTCCCACTTTATTTATGGCTTAGAAACTCTTTATCTAGAAAGACATTGTTTCGAGCGACAAACACTTTGCCCTCTTCTCGGTTGTAGAAATAGTAACCCAAAGTTTCCTTAGGGTAGCCTAGGAAAACTACCTTATCTGACTTGGGGCTGAGCTTGTCGGAATGTAATTTCTTGACAAAAACTTCACATCCCCAAATCTTGATAAAAGCCAAGGCCGACTTCTTGCCCGTCCACATCTCATGTGGTGTATTTTTTAGTAATTTAGATGGTACTTTGTTTAGAGTTATCACTGTTGTCTCTAGACAAAAACCTCAGAATGATAAAGGTAGATCCGTCTTACTCATCATTGACCTTACCATGTTTAACAAGGTTCGGTTCCACATTTCTGATACACCATTTCTCCGAGGTGTTCCCTGCGGGGTGAGCTATGGAACTATTCCATAACTCTTGAGATGGTCATCAAAGTCATGGCTCATATATTCGCCTCCACGATCTGATCGCAAAAACTTAATATTCCTGCCGAGTTGGTTTTGCACTTCACTCTTGTGAGATCTAGGAACATGGCTTAATAGGATTGATAGGATACTCATGCCAACAAGTTGCAACTTCTTTTTCGAAATCTCATTCGAAAAGAACTCTAAGATTAAGCGTGCTTGGCCTAGAGCAATTCTAGTATGGGTGACCGACCGGGAAGTGGGTACCGGGTGCACACGAGTGAGGACAAAGTGCATAGAAAAGACTAGTGTTGGTCTGTGAGGCTAGTCTAGATATCCTATTAAGCTGCCAGGAGTGACACCCCCAAGGCCTAGTGGACGGGGTGTTAAAATTGGTATCGGAGCCAACCCTCGCGGTTATACAGGTGTGCATGACATGTGGAGCATGGCACGTGTGGCCCAGAGTGGACACGGCATGGAACATGTGCCTGCACTAGACGCACATACGTGTGCCAAGAGGGAATGTTTCTGGGGTGTGCTTGATCGATGAGGGCATCGATCTTCTAAAGGGTGGATGTATGTGAGATCCAGGCACATGGCTTAATAGGATTGATAGGATACTCATACCAACAAGTTGCAACTTCTTTTCTAGAAGCTCGTTCGAAAAGAACTCTAAGGTTAAGCGTGCTTGGCCTAGAGCAATTCTAGGATGGTTGACCAAACGGGAAGTGGGTACCGGGTGCGCACGAGTGAGGACAAATTGCACAAAAAAGACTAGTGTTGGTCTGTGGAGCCAGTCTAAATATCCTATTAAGCTGGCAGGAGTGACACCCCCGAGGCCTAGTGGACGGGGTGTTACAACTCTAAAACCCTTTGAACTTTTCAAAGGTTTCCAACTTGGATTTCATCAGGTATACATAGCCATATCTACTAAAATCATCCGTGAATGTGACAAAATACTCGTAACCACCTCTGGTTGTCGTGCTCATTGGACCGCATACATCACTATGTATCAGTTCCAGCAAGCCAGATGCCCTCTCACAACTCTTTGAGAAATGTGTCTTGGTCATCTTTCCCAGCAAATAGGATTCACATGTCTCGAACGGATCCAAGCCGGACGAATCCAGGAGTCGATCACCATGGAGCTTATGCATGTGTTTCCAGCTGATATGACCAAGGCGACAATGCCATATATAAGTAGAACTAAGATCATTTGGCTTCAACCTTTTAGCATTCAAGTTATAGACTGATTTACGTTCAAGATCAAGCACAAAAAGTCTGGCTTGGACAGATGCATAGCCATGAAACACATTATTCAAATAAAAGGAACAAACATTGTTCTTAATATTGGACTCATAACCCTGCTCCATCAAACATGAGGCGGAAATGATGTTTCGGCTTAGTACAGAAACATAATGACACTTATTTAGTTCTAGTACAAATCCTAAAGGTAACTGGAGTTGCATCGTCCCTACGGCTAATGCATCAACTCTTGCTTTGTTTCCGACTGTGATGTCAATCTCCCCTCTCTCCATGCTCCTATGCCTTACTAGTCCCTGCATTGAGTTACACACATTAACAACCGATCCGATATCGTATACCCAGGTGCTGCTAGGAGTGTCGGCAAGATAAATGTCTATAACATTCCCAACAAGTGTACCTGAGTTGAAAGTCATACTTCCACTCTTGGCTTTATCCTCCTTGTACTTGTCGTAGTTCCTCTTACAGTGACCCTCTCCCTTACCGTAAAAGCATATTGTACCCGAAGGTTTTGCCGGCTTGCCAGCCACTGAGTCGGTGTTGGGACTTTGATCCAACGTCTCGTCTCCCTTTGGCTTGGCTTTCTTAGACCAAGATTTCTTATTGATCTTGGAAGCGTTATGCACCATCGACACTTGATTGGTGCCACCTCTCTTGATGTTGGCATGTACTGTCTTGAGCATCCCTTGGAGTTCTGCCAGCTTCTTATCCATGCCATGCATATGGTAGTTAGAAATGAATGGGCCATAAGCACTAGAAGAGAATTCAGGAGAATGTCGGTAGCAAACTCTCCGCTTAAGGGAAAACCCAGACGATCCAAGGACTACACATATCTGACCATCTTGATCATGTGCGGTCCCAGTGGATCTCCGTCTTTCAGCTTGCACCCAAGCAAATCTCTGGAGACATTGTACCTCTCCGTCCTAGCCTGCGTCTCAAACATGCTCTTGAGGGCAATGATCATATCGTATGCCTCAACATTCGCGAACTCCTGCTGCAGTTATGGCTCTATGTGAGCGAGCATGAGGCATCTGCCTTCTGTCGACTCATCCTGAAGCCGACGAAAAGAGGTTCTTACAACATTAGGCTCATCATTGTCTGGCTTGTCTGGAATCGAATTATCCAGGACATGTTCCTTTTTCTCTTGCTTGAGAATGATTCTCAAGTTGCAATACCAGTTGGTAAAGTTTGTTCCATTCAGCTTGTCCGTCTCAAGGATCGTACGTAACGCAAAACTGGAAATCTAAACGGTGCTAGTAGGTGCCATCTACAAACGAAAGATGCAAACCACTTAAGACAGTGTACCTGTAACAGGAGAAGGAGGATTAAACTCTTTAATCGTGCACACTCCCACTGAGATTGATATCCCTCTGACAGTCGACAGTGATTCAGGATCCCGGTTAGTTATCCGACTAGTGAGCCTTTGCGTCACTGCTAGTCGGAGAACCTTCCAAGTAGGCAACACCTTCCCAATCAGATCTCTATCTGATTCCTGTTGGTCTAGCTACCAAGTGCCCTATAGAGGGAGTCTGAATCTCTCACACTTTATCGAAGAAAATTTGGCAGTGCCCCAACAGTATGAACCCACTAACCAAAAATGTACGACTTGTAGTGTTGCAGTAAATGGCAGGGTAATCCGACTAGACCTTCTTTGAGGGAAAAGGAGCAAATAAAACCACAAGTCGGAACCTTTTCATCTTACACCAGCTAACTTTTAGCTGTAACTTTTGACAGGGTACAACTGTCCTATTTTTGTCCAACAAGAAAATAAACTTTAGTGGTTGATCGTGTATGTCAGCCACGTGATCTCCCACTCAGATGTGGACCAGTTCTGACCAACTTATTGGCCAAGACAAACCAGATCTCACCACTGGCCTAGATCAAAACAGATCAAAAAGGCAAAACGAAAACAACAAAAAAGATCCAATCTTTCCCACTAGCGCATCTCATGCGCAAGAACTAGGCCAAAAACCTAGAGCTGATGCTCTGATACGACTGTTGGGCAACGCGTGGAGCCAAACCAAAAACAAAAACTTTTTTGCTCTGGCTAGGACTCCGGCGAGCCACCCCAAGATCCAGCCAAGGTCAAACGCAATAGCTCGTACCTCTCAAAGCGTAGGTGTGGAAGCTGAAGAAGCGCATCATGGTGGTGCCATACGTTCCGCTCGTCTCGTTCAGCTCCAGCGAACTGCTCGATCCTAGGACCACCTCGTCGTCGGCTCCGTTCTCCTCCTCCTTCTGCCTCCGACTTTGCCGCCCAACACCGTCGACGAGCACCACAGGTGTGGTGCCTCTACTGTCTCACACACGTACACGGTGGAACACAGAAAATGAGATGCTAGTCTCAATTTTGCCATCGCGGGACAGGAAGGTGGAGTTGCCAAGTCTAGCGAAGCCCTAGGAAGCAACACTAGATTGTCTTGTCTGCCGCCACCCACCTTCCTTTATATACGCGAGTAGGTGAGGGCACACAACAGTTGTGTCCCTTGGTCCTAAACCCTAGCCCTAGTCAAAGTGGGTCCACCCCATTGACATGTGTCCTTGTCCGAACAAATCCAACTTGTCGGCTTGTGATAGCCAGATCATCATCTGCCTAGTTCCACTCTCTTAAGTGTGTGATCCCACAGGCTTACGGTAAGACAGACACAACTCAGTAATCATTCAGTTAGAGCAGTAGCTCAGTGACTTTCCGACTAGAGCTAATAATCGGTAGCGGCCTCTAGCAATACTTGCTGACTCACGGTTTACACAAGTGCCCTCAATGTGACGATCTGTCTAAGCCCCTTTGCCTCACGATATTGGTGATAAACCACGGGGCATATTCCATCATCCTAGTGCCGGTTTAACTCTCTTTTCATTGTAGTGATACTTGATTCCCTCCGGCTTCACTAAGTTGTACTAGCTCGATAAACACTTGATTGAGTAGCGCATGGCCATGCTTCTGAATCTTCTCACACGAGAGGGCCTAGAGAATATCTCTGAGATGGAGGGGCAAATTCTGTCTTGGCTGATCCACGTCACACAACTTGCTTCGAAGTCGGCCCAAGACCACCCTTATGACTCCTAGTTACGCTAAGCGTTAGATAGAGTCAAAGCCGGCTTTTCCACAGCTCAGATCATGCGATCCCCTTAGGCCTAAGGATTCCATTGTGTTAGTCAGAGCGTATGATAGTGTGATCATGTCCTACTAACCTTTGGATCAGTCTGGCTATCGTACCTCTTCCGACTAGCCAATGCAAGGTGGATAGCATCTCCATGCTCATGACACGTGTAACATTATCATCTTCCGACTTGCAAATTAGTCTCGGCTGTGGGTTTCCCTCCCAACCTTAAACAACTAAGGACAAACTAGCTAGAGCTAGATACAAGTATATGGTTCCACACTTGCAACAATTGCAGTGACACAGACAACTAGCTCTAAGCCGGATACTAGGTTACAAATACAAGGCGGAATGTGAGCCTCTAGGGCATCATTCCTAACAAACAGAACTTGTCGGTAATGAGAGAGAACATGGTATAGTACCTATGATCGGATCTCGAATAAGTCAGTATCGAAGTAACAAAGGGAATTGGACTCGACATTTATGGTTCAAACGACATCAAACATCGTGGAATGCACATGGGTCATTATGGGACCCCCCCCCCCCCCCGCTATTGATCATTGATGGTGATCATGTTTGTGCCATTCCCTAGCCATTGGGGTAACACACTTAAGGGTACAATGATGCTAGGAGATCATTATGGAATCATTGGAATCACTGGATAAGAGAGAAGATAAAACTGGATGAATGGTTCTATCTCGATAGCCTTAGATCAGTGTTGTGGCTGATAATCGTAGGTATGAACAGTTCTATCTCGATAGCCCTAGATTAGCGTTGTGGTTGATAATCGTAGGTATGAACGGTTCTATCTCAACAGCCCTAGCAACTGCGTAAAATATGCAACTAATAAAGTAGGAGCTTTATGTTGCTCGGAGGGGCTTGTGATATGTTGTGGTCACATCCTCAAGGACTTCATGTAGAATGACCATATGGTACCGCCAACCAATGGCGTGTTACTAGTGGCGTGTGATGGTGATCATACCGCCTGACATGAAGGACCACATCACAGTAATAAAATTACATGTGATGTTATTTTGTGCATCTTATTTTGCTTGGTTGTATTAGATAGGCGATGATAGTAAAACATGATGATCCCTAAATAATACCAACTTTAGTGTTCTCCCTAATGTGTGCACCACTAAGAAAGTTCACCGTTATGAAGCATGCCGTGATGACCGGGTGCTATACATCTCCGTGTTTGCATACGATGGGTGCAAGCCATGTATGCACAACAAAAACACTTAGGTTGAATTGGTGAGCCTAGCATGTATAGACATGGCCTCAGAACACGGAAGATCGAAAGATCGAGCACGAGTCACACGGACGATGTGATCGATGGATATAGTCTACCCTGGTAGTTGCATTAAAGGCCATGATAATCGGGGATGATATAGCGTAAAGGGATCATGTGATCACTAAAATCGTCCAAGGGATGCCAATTTTAGTGGGAGCTCAATTATTGAATCAAACTTGTATATATTATGAACTTAGTCTAGATGTCTTTGCAAATATCTTTATAGATCTTGGCCTATACCATTGAGGTCCTTTGCGATCATGGGGATTTTCTTACATGTTGTGAAACTTTCGAAGGGTCAAACTTCATAGATTAATACGCACGCCCGAGGGATATCCTCGTAATAGATGATCTTCTCTTCTTGATATAAGAACCATTAGGATATATTCCAATGACTCCACAATGTTTTATGTTTCCTCCAATACCGTCCAATAAAGCCACACTCCATTTGATGGAGGATGAGCTGCAATTGTGTTTCTTCAACACCGACACATGATCTATGAAGGAGATACTCTTTGCAAGTTAGTCTCATTGAGTATGAGCCGTTGGATGAGTTTACTTCTAAGATGGAAGAAAATGGATACTTGGAGAATTATTTAGTGATCATGCATGAGCGTCATGAACGCCACACATACGATGTGAACTACTTAGATGACAGACAACTTTACGATAGATTGGGGTGTTGTACTCGCTTTCCCCAACTACAAAGATGTCGGCAGGGGCTAAATCATGAAAGATGAATCGGTGATCTTTCATGAGTTCGTGCCAAAGTTGAGAACTCTCAAAGTAGGCTTAATCAAAGTGAGAGTCATGGATGAAAAGGGAATATATTGGATATACAAATTATAAATGTTATTCTTGCAAAACTCGTTGCAGTTTACAAGTATTTGATACTTGTCCTATTTATGAAAAAATAGGATGGTCTGCTTGAGAATTGCCGAAAGAAATGAGGTAGTATGGTATGGTGATAGTAATCAAGATAGTTGATGGCTGACATCACTCCTTCCCTCAACATTTATCATTTGGATTAGTAGGATTTGAATAAAGTTCATGTTCGTTGTGTTTTGTGACTTTATTAGTTGTACCACTATTATAAATAATATCTTTTATGGTCACATTATGATTATGAATGAGTTATTCTCATTGTTATCTAGATGATAATCATTTAAGCATTTATAAAAGGGTTAGAATCCTAAAAGATATCCAAGTTTAATAATGACATCATTTTGAATGACACTATTAATTCATGTTTGTGTTTAAAGCATATTTTCATCCTGCTGAAAATAAAGTCTTGAGATATCTGATCTTTTGACTTATGCAAAACCATGCCTCGTTCGACAAAGTGACTGAAACTCTGTATTCTGGTAAAATGGTTGAAAGGGCATGTATGCCCCATGTGTGGTTTTGATAATTAATGACAATCCCTATGGACTAATGTGCAAATTGAGCTTCACTTGTAGGTTTGTCCATTGGCATCGCTTGGACCATGTGTTGGTTTCAAGGATGAAAAATAAGTAGCATTGTCCAAGGGCTTTGTGCCTATTGGAATCAAGTAGAGGAAGAAGAAGATCAAGTATGTCTTGAAGAAGAAGAAGAAGATGGAGTTCCTCATGGCTTTCTTCAAGACAATGTCAAGAATTCATGTGCAAGCTCAAGAGAATGATGAAGACAAGTTTGAAGAAGAGGCTTCCCCATGGTGTATGGGGGAGCATGTCTCAAGACTTCATCAAGCAAGTGCAAGCAAGTGCAATCAAGAAAGGTGTTCCATCTTGAAGGTGACAAGATCGCCTACATCAAGCTCAAGTGGGATGCTCAAGGCAAAGGTATGATCTTGATAGGGTTTCTACTTTACCGGTCTCTTGTAGTGTTGGGAGACCGGGTTTAGGATAGATAGCCATACTATCAAGAGGGGCTCTCGAGTGGGTGACTCGTTCATATCTTTCGGAGAGATCTCAAACCTTTGCATACATAGCATCATCTTTCTTGGTTGTTGTTCGGTTCTTGTCCATGTGAGGATCTAGAGCTTGTGGTTATCTTCATAACAAGCTCTAGTTCATCAAAAACAGATTTCCCTTGCATATCTTATTGCGTTTTTGATCTTGCGGGTTTTCTGGCTCAACACCTTGGGAGGTATCTCACATATATATTCATGGTATTTTCTCCCTTGGATTCTACATGTCGTTATCTTTCCAACAAAATTGGTTTCATCTCATTTGGAGGTCGGATGCAAAAGTTGTGGCAGTTCTGGTTCTAAAGTTTTTGCGACGGTGTAGTTCCAGGCAGAACCACGGTAGTACCGCCAGTGTTAATTCCGGCCCAACTTCCGGTAAACCCATTTTTGGTTCAGTACTCTCTCTGCCTGGTTAGCGCTATTTGACGGAACTTGGATTGGATTTTCAGGCGGTAGTACCGCTAGGACATTCTTGCCACCGGTAGTTCTGGCGAAGCGGCGGTAGTACCGGCCAGGCTCACGTTTTTGTTCTTTCTCTCGTTGTTTTCTGACCGTTGGCTGGGTGCCACCGGTAGTACCGGCCACCCACCGGTACTACCGGCCGTGCACGAATCCGTGAGTAACGGGCAGATCGGGGAGCTCTTTAAAAGGAGCTCCCCTTTCCCCTTCGGCCCGAACTCTTGTTCTTCTCGGTTTTTGGCTTTCTCTCTACTCCATTGTTGACCTTGAAGAGCTTGCCCTCTCCCCTTCCCCCTTCTATGATTCTTGCATCTTTTTGAGGGATTTGAGGGAGGAGATCTAGATCTACAAGCCCCACCAAACCAAATCCCTTCTTTGTGAAGGAATCCTTGGGATCTAGATCTTGGAGAGTTTTGTGTTCTCCTCTTGTGTTCTTCCTCTCTTATTCCCCCAATAGCTTTTGTAGCTTTGGTGGAATTTGAGAGAGAAGGACTTGCCTCTTGTATTTGGTGCATAGGTTTGAGTTCTCCTCGGAGATTCGGTGAGTTCAAGCCCTTGGGCTTGTTTCTGTTGGGTTCTTGGAACCCTAGACGGTTGTGTGGTTGGATTGTTGACCTTTTGGGGTCTTGTAGCCTTTTGTGGCCTTGTTGCCTTTTGTGGCTTTGTAGCCTTTGTGGCATTGTTGTTGGGAGCCTCCAATTGAGTTGTGGAGATTTCCCCAATCTTGTACGGGTTCGGTGACTGCCCTCAAGTGTCCCATAGTGAAACATGAGTAGGCCTTTGTGGCGAGCTCACAGGAGAATAGGGTGAGCCTTTTGTGGCGTCGGTAGGTTGCGTGCCTTCGCATCTTGGGGTGAGGCCTTGTGTGGCGTTGGGTGAGCATCGTGCCACCACACCTCGAGGTGACCCGCTTGTGGCGTTCGAAGTACATTGCGCCCCCGCACCTCTCCAATGGAGATGTAGCTTCTTTGGAAGTGAACTTCGGGAAACAAATCATCGTCTCCGCGTCCATCGGTTATCTCTCAACTAAGCCATTTACATTGTGATAGCCTTCGTGCTTGAAGTATTATATCTTGCTACCACCTTGTTGTTTATCTTGCTTAACATAGGTTGTTGGTGCACTTAGTGAACCTAGTGAATATAGGTTTTGGCTTGATAAATTAAACGTTAAGTTTTATTCCGCATTTATTAGAGCCTAAACCGTAATAATTTTAAAACACCTATTCACCCCCCCTCTAGGCGATGTACATTTCCCTTTCAACGGTGATATGAGAATGGATACCATATATAATGATGTATTCCATTTCAACAAAATAGTGGAAATCATTATTTCATAAACCTCATTGTGATTTTAAGTGAATATTTGTATTTACTTAATGAAACACAAGCCTGAAACTATTTGAGGTGTTCAAATGTTTTCAGAATGAAGTAGGGTATTTAATTAACAAGAATAAAGTCTCCACAATTTGATCGACATGACTAAGTACTCAAGTTAAATTTTGGCATAAAAAGGACTTGTGAAAGGAGTTTTCACAGATTACGATGATTGGACAATTCAAAGTGTACTGATATGTCCAAACATCATAATCATATTGTATTAGATACGTATGGTCTAAAATTATCTTTTACCGGGTTATAGTTACCATTTAGAGTTAGAGATCAAATAGCAAAACACTCATTTAAAATATAAGGAACATCAGAAGATTCGTGGAAACAACACCATAAGAGTTATGTCATGCCCGAGTTTCTAGAGATTTTGATAGTTCGAAGTCGTGGCGAATATACAAGTCTTTGTAGTGTATTTACGAATACATCTTCCACAAAGGGCAAACCTACTATTGTCCAAGGTATTGTGTTTTCTCAAGAAACAATTTCTTTATGAAGATGATGGTGGAAGAAAGTGAACGTTCAAAAACAAGGTATTTGACCTTACCTCTAGATTATTGAGTGAAGCAGCAAAATATGTTCTTGAAACTGAACTCTACAGATAGAGGAGAAACTGATGATAAATGATCATGAAGTTTCAGCAAATACTTTTTTAAAGAAAATAGGATTCAAGAATATCTATTCTACAAGTTTGCAGAATTATATTGTTTATTCACTTATCATGTTAATTAGAACAAGACATATCGACGGACTACAAAGAAGTGTGATGGACCTAAGTGCGAGAAATGACTAGGAGTCATAAAATCCTATATTAAGCTACATTTAAGATTGAAAATTAATATGTTACTTGATATTATTAAGTAAAGATGTTTACTTGATCTTTCCAAATGACTGCAAAGTCATAAGGAAAAATGGAACTTAAAGAAAGACTTCATATGCTCGCTTTGTCACAAATTATGTTTTGATAAATTGAAAGGATTGACTACAATATGTAGTGATGCTTGAGTCTATTTGATTTACACCAACAATTACTCCAATTTGATAATTGGTAGACGTTTTTCAAAACCATGTGTTCTTCAAAGACAAGATTGAAGAAAATGTTGTAATTGGTACAACAAAGCAGGTTATGTCAAACCATATGGATGCTAATGTATCGTAGCTAGGAATTCTCGACTTGATGGGTGATCAAAGAATTTTGGAATTGCAAAAATATCGAGAAGACCTGCATTTGAGTGGGATCTAATGGCTTTCCTAAATCTTAATATGTAGATGACATGTTTTGAGTGGGAACTAAGTGAAATCCTTGGATCCCATATACGGATGCCATATTTGAGTGGGAGCGTGACAACATTCGTAAATATGTGAACATATAATGAATGATGTGATTGGTATTAATAATATTTAAGTTCATAAGTATTCTATGGATAAAATTGGATAGTTATTAAACATTGAAATCTATTGAGATAGATTGATGCGTTTAATAAACATTAGGGTCAAAATGCCTTCTGGATTTGATTCTGAATATGTTTAGAATATCCTAGATACGATTCTGAAGAATTCAGGATAGTACAAGGTAAGAAAACAATTCTTATTTGTATATCTAGATGAAGCATTGAGTTAATCTTAGTATTACAACCATTGCAAGAAAAGAGATGTGTTTCATCTCCTATGCCTCATTCATATGTTCTTCCATATAACCATGTTGTACACTCGATCTAATGTGACCCAAGTTTTTGGTTAGAAGAACAAGCTCTTAATTATAACAACATGTCTTTAGGTGATTTTTGAGCTAATCATTATACCAGAATTTAAGGTTATCCTTAAATTACAAGAAGCAAAATTAGGCATCATAACTTCATTCAATGCACTATTGAATTTGATCTATAGAGATATAGAAGCATATGGCTACTTTTGAAGTGGCTAGTTGTTTTGGCTTAAGAAGTTCGACTTCTGCTAAGTGTGTTTCCAGAGTTTACATGACAATCGTGAAAGTCCAATTGATTGATCGGCCGTCATTGTAAACACTACAAACAAAGTCTCACTCTGTCGCTAAATGAATACTTCGACACATTATATGATAATGGTGTAAATGTCAAAATTAGAGACATTAACAATTTGCAAAAGACATACGGATCTGGTAACATAGATCAATGACATGATGTTTTTTCATAAGCAAGCATGATCAATAAACACATATGTGATATGGTTTTTGATTAGTAGCAAATGCAAGCTAGATTATTTGTACTCTAGTGCAAGTGGGAGAGTGAAGGAGATATGCCCTAGAGGCAAATAATAAATGGATTTTATTATCATATCTCAGTTAGTTCGTAATAGTTTTATATTGTGCTATAACTATATCAAGCGGAACATTGATACATGTGTGGTATTAAACAGACCAAGTCCCTAGTAGCCTCTATTTATACTAGTGCGTTGGGCAATTGATGATCGAGGTTTCCCGATCATGGACTGACTTTAGCGTCAACTGACAACATGGTCACTACATTCTGAATGATGTGATGGACATTACCCAATATAAGTATTACAACACGATCAAGTCACGTGGTTCATCGTTGCAGCAGTTAGAAGCATAGTATCCTTCTCCTTAGACCGTAATATCATATTAATCAATGTCTCCCGAGGCTGCTTTGACTGCATCAAATGTCATGTCCGTAACTGGGTGACTATAATGGTATATGTTAGGTATTCCATAGGAACAATGGAGGCCTATTTATCAGGATCAGGATTTTTCCACCCACATGATGGGAAGATACACACGACCTACTTGGTGAGTACATCCATAATGTTGCAACATGTGACTAGGTCACGAGGATGGAATATCACGAGAACAAGTAAAATAGAACTTGTTAGTAACGAGATAGAACAAGGTAAATTATCGATGATCGGATCTCGGACACGTCAGTATCAAAGTAACAAAGGGAATTGGACTCGAGGTTTACGGTTCAAAGACATCAAACATCATGGAATGCACAAGGCTCATTATGGGCATCCCGGTCCCGCTATTGATCATTGATGGAGATCTTGTTTGTGCCATTCCCGAGCCATTGGGTTAACACACTTAAGGGTACGATGACGCTAGGATATCATTATGGAATAATTGGAATCATAGGATGAGAGAGAAGAGAAAACCAGAAGAGTTCCGTGAGAGAACCGGAATCGTTCCAGGAGAACTTGAAGTGGTTCAGAGGAAACCTAAAGGTGTTTCAGGTCAAAATGGGATTTGATAATATGTATTTCATATTAATTAATGTAATTATTATTAAATATATTATTAAACTCTAATTTGAAAGGGTAACTTCCAGTAATGGGCCAAGTTTCTAAAGGAACAAGTCCCAAGAGGGGAAACCGCCCTAGGGCAAGGGCCAAGGGGCCAAGCCGCCCCCTAGGATGGTGCACATGGGGTGGGGCCCACCCTGGCCGCCGACCTACCTTGGGCTGCATGCCTGGGGCCTACCCCGGATGACCCTCCTCCCCTTGAGTTGCCGCCTCCTCCCACCTCCTATCCTTTAGTCCCACCCCGGGACTTGAGGAAAGGGAGTACCCTCCCTTCTCCTATATAAGGAGGGTCATAGGGGTGGGAATAAATACAACAAAAAATACAATAATTCTCTGAGGCATTTCCTCAGAGAACTCTTTCTCTCTCTCGTTTCCTTATCATGATGGCATGTTCCCTTGAAGGAATGTACACGCAAGAGATGACGCACATGCAGCACGCCGTTGCGCTGCAGGGATTCTAGCTAGAGGATCTACTTCCATACTCGGCAGGGATCAGAGAACCGGAGGTTTTCATCGTACACCATATATGTGCGAAAACCACGAGAGTGCCGCCATTAGTGGCGCCTTGAATGTCGTGAGCCATACCGCTGCATGATGGAGCAAGGGGTGACTTGCGAGGAGCTTCACGACCTTGAGGTCGGCTACGAGTACGACTTCGTCATCCACGTCCCCTTCAGGATATTAACCACTTTAGGACTACAAGGGTATGTATCTGAAACCTCTGCCATTACAATATTACTCCTAGATAGATCCTGGCAGTTAGGTGTGTTTGTGTAGGAAAATTTGTGTTTTCTGCCATGAACCCCTTCAAAAAGAACTTTATGTTATTGTTTCCAGTTTGTTTTTCTAGTTATATTTTACTTTACTCTTTTATTTAAGTTCTGCCAATATGAAGCCTTGTATTTGACAACCACGCGGTGGAGTTAGCGATACAAGGCAAAAACTTTATTTTGCAGGTTGCTGGAAGAGGACAAAACACGGTTGCGGAACGCGCTACGAAAAACAAAAATTTCTAGCGCATAACCAAGATCCAATGCGAGGGAGAAGGTAACGGATCATACCCTTGAAGATCGAACTAGCAGAAGTTTGTAGATAACGAGGTTGGTCGTGCGTCGATCCCCGCAACAAGACTTATTGAGTCATGAGGATATGTATTATCCCACGAATGGCTCTGATGATCTAGTGCTCCAAGTGTCACATATCCACCGGTATCCACATGTGCAACAAGAACGACACCACGTCAAGGTGAGATCAAGAACTCACAGATGAAACGAGGACGTGTCGATGAAGATCCTGCAGCACTCCATCGTCCGGCTAGATTAGATTTAGACGAGGTAGAAGACGAGCGGCTCCGGGTGTTGATGAAGATCTTCTCCACGCGCGATGACACGAGGAATAGGAAGAGGACCGAAGGCCGGGGCGGCGGGGGACGACGGCGGTTTAGGGCTAGGGCTCCTTGGGAACATGTATTTTTGCCCTTGCCCTCTCCCCTCATATATATAGGTGGCCTCTCCCCTCCCAAGGGGAGAGTAGGAGTAGGACTCCGTGTCCTACATGGATTCAACCAATGCCTCCTAGCACCAATGAGAAAGAGAGTAGGAGAGGAAAAGTTGGACTCCGCTACGAAGTTCTCCTCCCTCTTATCTCCTCCAAACCGACATGGTGGGAGTCGGAGTCCGGGGCGGACTCCTCCCCCACTGCCTCACCCGCCCCGCCCCCACCCGCCGGCCATGGGAGGCCATGGCCAATTCATTCAGGGACTCCTCCCCCTTCGCTGTGCGTGTGGCCTAGTGGACCCATGCGGCCCTTTGGCCCATGGGACACACTGGGATAATAATAAATAATAATTTATTATTTATTATTTAATATAAATATTTATTCCAAAGCATCCCAATTAAATCTCGGATACCTCCGAATTATTTCGAAACCTTCCTAAAATATTCCTAGTGTCCTCTTTTAATGTCTGGAACAATTCCTTCCACTCTCCGTGCTATCCTGGACACCTTCGGAATATTTTGAGACATTCCGAAACATATTTTAGGGATTAGTTCATTCAACCATGTTATTCATACTCAGGTTCTAAAATACGGAAAACATCTTAAGTGTGTGACCCCGTGGGTTCAGATATTTGCGGAAATGTCCGGAACTCGTTCTGTGACAATGATTACTATTAGTGTATTGATACAAGTAGCAACCCCCATAAATAACACACATATATTTATCATGTGAACCGTAGTATCGAGTCTAATACATATCGTATTGATTCGTCGATACTTTACATTTCTTGATATGAAACACTAGGTTATTCTTGTTACCTGACATGTACTGTTTACTCATCCCGCACTATCAATTCGCACTATCGATGTTCCTGTGTTCAACAATTTGATCACGTGTCCGGCCAAACGATGACGAACATCATCGTACATGAGTGAGCCTAGAGTGTATCTCTCCATCGTTAGGATCATCAATTCCCACAAGCACCCAGAATAATTGGCGAACCATCCGATATGAACAAGCATGAACTTTATAATTACTCCATCAAGAGCAACGTTTGGTGAATCTTGTCACGTCCATATTGTACCCAAGTTCATATGTGTCTCATGGTCCAACGATCTCTAGTAAAGGCAATACACTGTTTGTGAGAAAAATACTGATAGCAAATATTAACGACGCGTTTCACGGAATCTCATGTTTGGGTCTATCCATCGTCGTTATTCTCCAACAACTCCGATCCTATATGTCACCGGCAACACCACAATTACATTGTCATTTTTCCCATAGTCAGGAAACCGAAACTATCGTTGACATACATACTAGTCTCAGAGGCATGACTAGGAATATCATTATTGGTGTTTATTATTCCACACATATATTAGGGTTTTCCTTCAAATACACATTATTCGGAACTAATATAATTATAGCACATGACAATAAATTTAATTATGAACCAGAAATATAAATAATAATATATTTATTATTGTCTCTAGGGCATATTTCCATCAAATACAAGTTCCTACGATTCTACGAGAGTTCGATATAAACCCTCGAGTCACCATTGCGGGGGAAAACGCTTAATACAATACTTTGTATTTGGATTTCCAACGAGTTGGTACACACAGAATTATTGTCATAACTATGTTGCTTAGAAGAAGCTGAAAGAAGAATATGTTCGTGCCTTAGATTTGATAGTGGCGGTGCATAAAATCTAAGTCGATTGTTATGAAATAATTAGTTAGTTTTTTAGAGGTGTATGTCAACTAAATTAGGCTGAAGTACTTGCATCAGAACTATGTGTATTACTATCGTGTACTATTAGTTTATGTGTAATACGAGTTTTCTATTATTTTTTATATGTGTTATATATATATAAATCATGTTAGATTAATTATCAAATTAATTATATTGCTATGCACCAAAGCATCTACCGACATGTCGTCTCGTCTCATGTATTGTCCCACGCCCAGGTTATGTTGGCTTCCAATGGGCCGCGACGTTAGCACGTAGCTTCCATGCTAGCGCTAGCTCAGCAGATGACGATGTGCCAAACTAAAACAAGCGCTGCCTATGCACTTTTCCCGACGCAGTTATTACTAGCGAGTTTTTTGTCGCGCCAATGTAAGCGCGGCGGTTAGGCGCGTGCCTCGGTATTTATAACCTTCAGAGCCTGCCCTCCGTGTTGTAGTGAAACCTTTGGCTGAAAGTTTGCCATTTTTAGTTTTCTAAGTTGCCTATTCTTGAAAGGGCACGTATGAACTAAGACCACATGCATTGATTGGACGGAATATTGACAATTAGATCTACAATAGTCATGCTAGTCGATTAATCAAACATTAGTACGCCTAGAATAAAGATGGTTCTATTCCCCCAATTTTTGACAAGTTAAATCCCTCCAGAAGGAGATATTATGCAACTAAATTTGTAAGACTACGGTGAGAGATGTATGTGGAAGGACCGGTATGGGATATTAGAGTGGGTGTGTGTGAATAGCTACTACCCAATTTTCATTTCCTTTACAAATTAAGGTGGAAATTTGTCAACACCCGGATTTTTAATCCTAGATGCCCGTTATGCCGTACCTCGCAATCCCAGGATTACCATTTTTGCGAGACATAACGGATTGGATATCATAGTACATCATCCATTACAAACTATACATAAGGTTTTACACAATTAAGGATCTCATGATCCAGTCCTTAATACAACAAGCAGCGGAAATAAAAGATAGCATAGCGGTGGGGTCCATCTTCAAGGGCACAGGCAATGCTGACGAAGGCAGATAGTCCTAGTTATCATAGCTGTCCTGCTGACCATCCTCCTGATAGTCTCCTTCATAGTCTGGCCATGATAATAGCCAGGGACAAAAGCCATGAGTACTCTTTAAGTACTTGCAAACTACCACTAACAAGTAGTATAATGCTAAGTTAAAGTGCTAGAGCTAAGTTTAACTATAAAGTTAAGTTTAAAACCTAAGCTGAGTTCTGAAGCAAAGAAAGATAAAGTAAAGTTCTAGAATCACTTAAGTTGGGAAGCTATTATCATAAACACAACCCTGTTGTGGTCAAGTCAAAGTTCATCATTCATTTCAAGTTATTTAGAGAACATCTGACAACGAAACAGTATGGCCATTCCAACTGTCCATAACCGCGGACGCGGCTATTCGAATAGTTCGACACTCTTTAGAGGTGGTATACTTTCACCACAAGATTCAATACATCTGTCAGGGGTAACCCTGAATCATCATACTTAGTATGCAGATAATCAAACATAACCTTCCCTTTACACACCCTAGTATAAGCACCTCTCCTATGAGCATGGCCTCCCAACCATGACCATCAGTCATCTTGGGCACTGCATAGGTGGACATCATTGAGAGGTAGCCTCAGCTCAAACCTCTCCCGTGAGAGAACTAATACTAATGCATATAAATTTCCAGCTAAGCCTTACCCAATTCAGGTAGTGTGGTTGTACGGTACATTTGGAATGGTATCGCATCCGAATCCAACCATCAGTTTTATAAAAGGGTTAAGGCTCATGCCTCATCATTTTCATCATCATAAACCAGTTGTGTTTCTCAACACATGTCAAAACATCTCAATAGAATGACTCATCATTCCAAGGTTTTCACAATTCATTTTCACCCATTTGTTCCCATCTAAAGTGACTCAAGTTTTTGATCTACTCTAAAATACTAAGTTAAGAGTGTTCACTAAGGTGGAAGGATGGGATCAATCTCATACCATAGAATGACATCTAAAGGTTTCTAAGTAGGTCAAGTTTTATACTTTTTATGCTACCTTCAAAACAAGTAAAGAACTTTATGTACTAAGGGGAGTAAAACTTGTAAGTAAGACTTGGGGTACTAATAGTCAAAAGGGTGTGATCAAAGTATGCTTAAGGCATCTTTGCTAAACCATCTAGTTTGATTCTAGTTGCTAAGTACTACACTTGCAAGTACTAACTTGCAAGGGTTAATCTTGGATAGTGCTAGCTTGCTAAGGGTAGCTTGTACTGTTAATGGTGGCTTGCCTTAGTTGGTGCAGTGGTTGAAGTTTTCTTCGTCTTCGTCTTGATAGCACTCCTCCTCCTCGTAAGCTTGGTCGGTACTATCTTCTATAACAATACATACGGAGTAGACAATCACCAAACAATACTTAACTAGGATAGATAGCATTCTAAGACACGCCATTGATGATCTATTATCATCACAAGCATCACACGTTTAATTCAATAGTTTCTTTCTTTTTATTTTAGAAAAGTAATTTCTACTCATTGAAAATTTAACTAAGATTTAATATTCACCACTTAAAATATGGGATCATGTTGACACATGTCATCACCACATACTCTAACATGTGGGAATGAGATTTAAGGGTTGGATCAATATTACTTTGGTTTAAGTTCATTATTTAATGATTTAAAGTGACTAGAAATGCCTATATAGCATTATTTTGGTACTAGTCCAAAGTCACTGCATGTAAACCTTAATATTATTACATATTTGGATAGATATGATGAAATGTGATTTTTGAGAGTTGTAATCAACTCAAAAGCTAACTTGGTTGATTTTGTAAAAATGATGCAAGTTGCAAAAGCTTCTGTCTTCTTATTTTTATTAGGAGAGATCTATAAATCTAATTAAATTAAATCCAACGGGCTTGGATAGATCATTTTAATACCTTTCAGACAAAATTAGTTTCATGCAATTTGGATTTCTAAAACTTTCTGAATTGATTTTCAAACTAGGGGATAGAAACTAGATTCAGTCTAAAAAGAAAAATCCAGATTTGAATGGGTGGGCTAGCGCGGGAAAAGAAATGGGCCAGCCCAGTGGCGCTCCGCGGCGTGGGGCTCAGCTGACAGGGGGGTCCCGCGTGTCAGTGGCACTTAAAATGCGAAACGGTAGACGCGCTGTGGGCCGTGCGATTAGAAGCGAGATCTACGGCCGAGGGTCATCATCGACGACGAACAGGTCGCCGGCGAGCTCGAACCCTAGCAGCTTGGTGGGGGTCTACTGGGGGCGTACCAGGGCTCCAGCGGGGTCGGCGAGGTGGGAAAATGACGTGGAAGACGCCGACGAGGCGAGGCGTGGTTGCGGTGGAGCTTGGGGTGGTCGCAATCAACGACGCCCTTCTCCTCCTGCCGCGGCTGCTCCGGCTCCAATTCCGGCGAGGCAGAGCTCACCTTGCTCCGGCTAGAGGTGGGTGAGGTTCAGAGAGGTTAGGGGAGTGGAATGGTGTGGAGAGAAGAGGCTGGGGAGGGCTCCTTTTATAGGCCCGATGGTGAGACCGAGCGGGATGGGCAGTCGACGATGGCGACATGGCTACGGCGGGGTAGAGGCATGGCTGGGGGTGGCGATCAATGGGCGGTTCCCTGGCGGTGCTCTAGAACTTGAATGCGGCCGTAGGGGCGGGCCTGTGATCTAGGCGAGATGGCGCCTGAGAGGCAGGCGGCGGTGTCCACGAAGCGGTGGCTGTGAGGCGTTAGGCGGCCAGGTGTCTGGGTGTTCTCTGTGTCAAGGTGAGGCCAGGTGGTGCGGGCTGCTGCCAAGGCGGTCTGTGCGGCAAGGAGCACGCCTGAGGGCGTCGGCATGTGCAGTGGCACTGGCACTGGGCACGGTTTGTGCTTGGTGGTCCACTGCTGCTCTGGGCTCGGGCAAGGGACAAGGGGTGGCAGTGAGCTCCTGGCTACCTCCTAGACATGGCGAGGGAAGAGGGAATGGTCTGCTGCAGCGGGGCAAGGGTTGGCCGACGAGGCATGGCTCGGCATGGCATGGCCTGGGGACTAGGGACAAGGGAGAGGGGTGTTAGGGGTTTGGTTAGATCAAGAGGGGACAGAGGAGATAAATGGAGATCATTTGGGGGCAAAACCACAGTAACAGTGAGCTAGGATTAGAGTAGAGATTATGCATGCCAAGTGTTTGATTAAATGGCCGTATGAAAGAAAGTTTTGAATTTTGGTTTCAAATTTTTTGAGTGATCTCCACTAGTGATAGGTAGTCTCTGGTTGCAAGGGTTTTGAAAGTGGAGCTCAAATAGATGGTTTTTGAAATGGGGGTGATCTATGCATATGCATTAGATTCAATTTTAAACTGTCATTTAAAATAGTTAACAGAATGTTTTTAGCAGATCCAAAGGTGGGCCTTGGTACCTCATTATGTGTACTAGCAAGTGGTGCAAAGATCAAGAATTGTTTCTGTTAAGTTTTGAGTACTAGGAATAGCCAAAGTAGGCATGGGAGTTAAATTTGCCAAAATGACCATTCCTCCTTTTTAATTCTTTTTGATTTGATTTTCTTTAGGAAAAGTTTGGGAATGATGTAGATGATGTTTAAATCACCTAAGAAACATTTTACAAGCATTGGATCAATCAATCATGGCAATTCAAACAACTCCTATTTTAAATGCACACATATATGAATGCTTTCATTTTAAATTTGGAAAAGTTTTTGTTAACCCTATTTTTGGATGATTTGATCTTGATAAACTTGGATCAAAGTTTTGGGATGTTACAAACCTTCCCCCCTTAAACAAAATCTCGTCCCGAGATTTACAAAGAAAACTAGGAACTAAAGAGATCTGGGAACTCTGTTCTAATGTAATCTTCTCGCTCCCAGGTAGCTTCCTCCTCGGTATGGTTGCTCCACTGAATCTTGAGAAACTTGATGCTCCTGGTCCTGGTGGTTCTGTAGGCTTCTTCTAAGATACGGATGGATACTTCCCGATAGGTCAGGTCATTGTTGATTTCCACCGCTCTGTGATCGATGTTCTTTAAAACTTCAGTCTTCTCAGGCACTTCCAAGCATTTGCGAAGTAACGAGATATGGAACACATTATGGATGGCTGACATCTCTTCAGGCAGTTCCAGTTGATACGATACTTCTCCTGGGCGGTTCAGAATCTTGAAAGGTCCGATATATCTGGGAGCTAACTTTCCCTTCAGACTAAAGCGTTGAGTTCCCTTCAATGGTGAAACCTTGAGATATACGAAATCTCCGACATTGAAAGTCAGGTTTCTCCTTCTCTTGTCAGCATAGCTCTTTTGTCTGGATTGGGCGGTCTTGAGGTGCTCACGGACTTTGTGAACTTCCTCTTCTGCTTCTCAGAGAATGTCGAGTCCAAAGATCTGACTCTCTCCTACTTGCGACCAATTCAAAGGGGTACGACACTTTCTTCCGTATAGGAATTCAAATGGTGTCATCTGCAAACTAGCTTGATAATTGTTGTTATATGAGAATTCGAAAGCGGAGTCTTCCCATTTTGATCCGTATTCCAACACACAAGCTCTAAGCATATCCTCTAGGATCTGGTTGACTCTCTCAGTCTGTCCATCTGTTTGCGGGTGATAAGCGGTACTGAAGTTCAACTTGGTTCCTAAACCTTCTTGAACTTTCTGCCAAAATCTTGAAGTAAACTGGGTTCCTCGATCTGAGACGATGGTCTTGGGGGTTCCATGCAGACTAACAATCCTAGCAATGTATAGCTCTGCTAACTTTGCACTCTGGTAGGTTGTCTTACTGGTATAAAGTGGGCTACCTTGGACGATCTATCAACTATGACCCAGTTGAGTCATTTCCTATTGGAAGTAAGTAAACCGTGATAAAGTCCATTCCGGTAATCCCATTTCCATTCCGAATCTGCAATGGTTGCAACAATCCTGCAGGTCTCTGATGCTCTGCTTTGACTCATTGACAGATGTCACATTTGGCGATGTAGCTTCCGATCTCTCTCTTCATCTTGTGCCACCAAAATTGCTCTTTCAAATCCTGATACATCTTTGTTCCTCCAGGGTGGATAGAATAAAGAGTATCATGAGCTTCCTTCATGATAATTTCCTTCAGCTCTGAATCTGCTGGCACACAGATACGTCCTTTGTACCACAGTACTCCTTCTTTGTCTTCAGTGAATCCAGGTACCTTTCCTGTACCAATACAACGTCTGATTCCGTCGATACTTTCATTCCCCTTCTAGGCTTCCTTGATTTGTCTAATCAAAGTGGGTTGAAGTTCAATGCTAGCTAAGAATCCTTTGCTAACTAATTCAGTCCTGAACTGCTCCAACTCCTCATACAAACTTGGTTGCTTCTCTTTGATCATGGTGTTAAGCCTACACGGCAATCTGCTAAGAGCATCCGCTACCACATTGGCTTTGCCGGGGTGATAGTGAATGTCAAGGTCATAATCCTTGATTAACACTATCCATCTTCTTTGCCTCATATTCAGCTCCTTCTGAGTGAAGATATACTTCAAGCTCTGATGATCTGAGTAAATCTCACAGCGATTACCCATCAAATAATGACGCCATGTCTTCAATGCTAGAACCACGGCCGCTAGCTCAAGATCATGGGTTAGATAATTCTGCTCATGCTGCTTCAATTGTCGAGACAGATAAGCGATGACTTTGCCTTCTTGCATCAATACACATCCTAGGCCAATCTTGGATGCATCACAATACACATCAAACGGCTTCTTGATGTCTGGCATGATCAAAGTTGGGGCTGATATCAATCTCTTCTTCGGCTCTTGGAAACTGGCTTCACATTTGTCTGTCCATTCAAACTTCTTATCCTTCTTCAACAATTGGGTCATTGGTTGGGCTATGCTCGAGAATCCTTCTATGAACTTGCGGTAGTATCCCGCTAATCCGAGAAAAGAACGGACTTGGGTTTGATTGGTTGGGGCTTCCCATTCTTCGACATCTTTGATCTTGGTGGGATCAACAGAGACTCCTCCGGTAGACACAATATGTCCTAGGAATCCTACTTCTTTCAGCCAAAACTCACACTTGCTGAACTTGGCATATAACTTATGCTCTCTCAGGGTTTCTAGAATGATTCTCAGATGTTGCTCATGCTCTTCTTATGACTTGAAGTAGATAAGGATGTCGTCGATAAACACAACTACAAACTTATCTAGGAAATTCATAAAGATCTTATTCATGAGATTCATGAAATAAGCAGGGGCATTGGTTAATCCAAAAGACATAACCGTATACTCGTATAAACCATAGCGAGTAGTAAAGGCGGTCTTCAGAATATCCGTTGCACGAATCTTAAGTTGGTGATAACTAGTCCTAAGATCAATCTTTGAGAATACCTGGGCTCCAGTCAACTGATCAAATAGATCCTCTATCTTTGGCAAAGGGTACTTGTTCTTGATGGTGACATCATTCAATTTTCTGTAATCTATACACGATTTGCCTCCATCTTTCTTGTCGACGAATAACTGGTGATCTCCATGGCGATCTTGGCTGAATCAACTGTTGCTAACATGGCATCCAATCGCTTCTTGATTCCACTAACTCTGAGGGGTTCATGGTATATGGTCTCGGCTATAGGTCCGGTTCGGGACTAGTTCGATAATGAACTCAATATCCCTATCGGGGCATACAGCAATTCATCCGGAATACGTGGGGTATTCACGGACTACTCGACTTGGTCAATGGTGGGCAGGGCTACACTCTTGTTGCACTTGAATTGACGCTGTAAGGTTTCATAGATATGCTCTCATGTTACTCGAACTCTGGTCATGGTGATGGCTTTCTTAGCACAGTCTAGTCCTTTATGCCTTGACATCCAGTCCATACCTAGTACTACTTCCAATCCTTTGGTTCCAAGTACAATTAGGTTGGCATAAAATCTATCCCATGTATTACGATAGGTACAGCTTTGCAAATTTTTCTAGATTTTGTTGTTGAACCGATTTGAACTATCATGACATGCTTCAGGTTGGTTGGGTGAATCTTACTAGTGCATACAAATTCTTGGTGACAAATGAATGCGATGCTCGAGAATCAAACAATACTCTTGCTAAAACTGAGTTGACAGAAAACATACCCAAGACTACATCTGGCGCTTCTGGCTTCTTCGTTCATGTGGAAGAGACGACCATTCTTGATTGTGAGGGTTCCCTGGGGCAAATCTCCTTCCTGGTTGAACACGACACTGCTATTGAGCTGGGGCATTCACAGGGGCATTGGCGACAGTCTTCTTGGGACACTCATTGGAGTAGTGACCCTTCACTCCACACTCGAAACAAGTGATCTGGGACTTGTCCTTGACTGTGACAGGCACAACATTGCTGCCGATTCAGGTCTTTGTGTTGTTGTTGTTGCTCTTAGGAGAACACGGTTGAAATTGTTGGCATTGCGGAGTTGTGATTGTTTCCTCCAGACTTCATTGCCTCCGCTTCTGATTTGGGGTAGCAAGCGAGAATTTGGGGTCGGTTGTTCCTTGGTGCATATCTGGTGAGGGTTGGGGACGGTACTTACGGTGACTCTTGGATCCAGATGCTGCATCATATGACGCTTGCGGATGTCGTTTTCCTGGTAAATCTTCCATTCCATCTGAATTTCAGAGTCGACTAGCTCTTGAGATCATCGAAGCGGATGTTGACGAGACGATCGCATCTCATCATGCAGTCTGTTCAAGAATCTTTCCTTCTTCTTGGCCTCCGTGTTGATCTCATCCGGTGCATATCTGGCAAGTGACCAGAATCTGTCACGGTACTCCACCACAATCATTATTCCTTGCTTCAATTCATGGAATTCATCTCTCATCATGTTGACAAGACCTTGCGGCACGTGGGTGCGGCTGAACTTGAGCTTGAATGCTTCCCAGGTCATCACCTGACCATGGTTCATATTGTGGATGCTATTCCACCAAGCTCTTGCATCTCCCGCCAGATAGTGGGTGGCGAAGAGAAATTTCTCATTCTCATCAACTCTGGCAACCTCTAAGTTGTTTTCCATGGTCTGTAACCAGTCATCAGCATCTAATGGGTTTTCAGATTGGTTAAAGATTGGGGGATTGGTGTTCTGAAAGTTTTTGAGTTTGGATCCTTGGTGATCCTGATTTCCATGTCCTTGGTTGTTGAGAGCCATTTGGGCGATCTGCTGCAATGCTGCTAAGTTGGCTTGACGCTCGACCCTGCTTGCTTCACGGTCCGCGATGAGATTTTGCAAGATCTGCAGCATTGGGTCCTGCGACGAGCTGCTCCCTCCTTGGTTTCCACGAGTCATCTGAAGATTGAGATAGATATAGGGGTAAGATGGAAATTCTAAGGTTCATGGTTTTGGGTTTTCAAAGCTAAAACATTGAGTTAGACTCAGGTTTTTCAACTAACTTCATTTTCATTCATGCAAGCAAGCACACGATACAACACACACCACAACAATCAAAGGGAAAACATATGGCTTGAAGAACCATTCTGCAAGCTACGATACAATGAGATGATACATCTCATGCTACGACAGTGCTCTAGTGCATCTACTCATCATCGATGGAGTCGGAGTCTTCATCATCAGTGTAGAAGTCCACAGCATCCTCCTCCAGAAAGTCATCATCGTTGCTGAGGTAAGAATCCATATCTCCCTGGATGTCTTCACCCTCATCTTCTTCTTCCTTGGCGGCAAGCTGAGCTTCCTGCTCCTCGACGGTCTTCTCGAGGTCGGCCACCTTATTGCGAAGACGGGCGATGGTGCGATCCTTCTTTGCATGCTGGCGGCAAAGAGACTGCGATCTTGGACAAGCAGTGCGAAAGTCTGGGCCTTACGGTGGCGATGGCGGTTACGGTTAGCTAACTCCCGGCATTGTCCGTTCTGGCATGTCTGTCATGAAGCAAGAAGTCAAGGTTCTCCACTTGACGCCTCAATTCTGGGTGACTTGGCATCTCCATCGGCATTCCCATGAAGTCACGTCTTGCATAGTGGGCAAAACGGGTTCCTTGGATCTTGTTGACGCCGAGGGCACATAGACGTGCGAGAGCTTCATGCATTGCCCTGGCTAATCCATCTAGCCAGTTGTTCTCTCTCACGGAGAACTGAATTCTCCCGGAAGTTGGTGCTTCGATGCTTCCTCGAAGATCCGCGGTGACTAGCCACTATAGATCTCCTCCTGGGGGTCCTGGAAGTTGAGCTCCAAGAAACTCTGGATGTGGGCGTCCCAGTAACTCTGACAGTGAATCCAGATCCCTCTCGAAGATCAGCTGACCTCCGTTTCCCAACTGGTAAAACTTGCTGAACTGAGTCTCCATCTACAAGAATTAAGGATGAGCAAGTTAGTGAAGTGATCAAGTGTGTCAAATTTTAGGTCATAATGTAAGAATTTTGAGGAACATGAATTTTTGAGAAAGAATGAGTTCACAAGGGTAAGAGAGGAAATAGTTTTTCATAAATACTCACTTTGGTTTTGAAGCTAAGTTTTTGGTTTGGACGTCCATTCTAACTAGGGTCTCCTATGGTTAGGATGGCTCTGATACCAACTTGTCAACACCGGATTTTTAATCCCAGATGCCCGTTATGCCGTACCTCGCAATCCTAGGATTACCATCTTTGCGAGACACAACGGATTGGATATCACAGTACATCATCCATTACAAACCATACATAAGGTTTTACACAATTAAGGATCTCATGATCCAGTCCTTAATACAACAAGCAGCGGATAAAAGATAGCGTAGCGGTGGGGTCCATCTTCAAGGGCACAGGCAATGCTGGCGAAGGCAGATAGTCCTAGTTATCATAGCCGTCCTGCTGACCATCCTCCTGATAGTCTCCTTCATAGTCTGGCCATGATAATAGCCAGGGACAAAAGCCATGAGTACTCTTTAAGTACTCGCAAACTACCACTAACAAGTAGTATAATGCTAAGTTAAAGTGCTAGAGCTAAGTTTAACTATAAAGTTAAGTTTGAAACCTAAGCTAAGTTCTGAAGCAAAGAAAGATAAAGTAAAGTTCTAGAATCACTTAAGTTGGGAAGCTATTATCATAAACACAACCCTATTGTGGTCAAGTCAAAGTTCATCATTCATTTCAAGTTATTTAGAAAACATCTGACAACGAAACAGTATGGCCATTCCAATCGTCCATAATCATGACGCTATTCGAATAGTTTGACACTCTAAAGAGGTGGTACACTTTCACCACAAGATTCGATACATCTGTCAGGGGTAACCCTGAATCATCATACTTAGTATGCAGATAATCAAACATAACCTTCCCTTTACACACCCTAGTATAAGCACCTCTCCTATGAGCATGGCCTCCCAACCATGACCATCAGTCATCTTGGGCACTACATAGGTGGACATCATTGAGAGGTAGCCTCAGCTCAAACGTCTCCCGTGAGGGAACTAATACTAATGCATATAAATTTCCAGCTAAGCCTTACCCAATTCAGGTAGTGTGGTTGTACGATAAATTTGGAATGGTATCGCATCCGAATCCAACCATCAGTTTTATAAAAGGGTTAAGGCTCATGCCTCATCATTTTCATCATCATAAACCAGTTGTGTTTCTCAACACATGTCAAAACATCTCAATAGAATGACTCATCATTCCAAGGTTTTCACAATTCATTTTCACCCATTTTTTCCCATCTAAAGTGACTTAAGTTTTTGATCTACTCTAAAATACTAAGTTAAGAGTGTTCACTAAGGTGGAAGGATGGGATCAATCTCATGCCATAGAATGACATCTAAAGGTTTCTAAGTAGGTCAAGTTTTATACTTTTTATGCTACCTTCAAAACAAGTAAAGAACTTTGTGTACTAAGGGGAGTAAAACTTGTAAGTAAGACTTGGGGTACTAATAGTCAAAAGGGTGTGATCAAAGCATGCTTAAGGCATCTTTGCTAAACCATCTAGTTTGATTCTAGTTGCTAAGTACTACACTTGCAAGTACTAACTTGCAAGGGTTAATCTTGGATAGTGCTAGCTTGCTAAGGGTAGCTTGTACTGTTAATGGTGGCTTGCCTTGGTTGGTGCAGTGGTTGAGGTTTTCTTCGTCTTCGTCTTGATAGCACTCCTCCTCCTCGTAAGCTTGGTCGGTACTATTTTCTATAACAATACATACAGAGTAGACAATCACCAAACAATACTTAACTAGGATAGATAGCATTCTAAGACACACCATTGATGATCTATTATCATCACAAGCATCACACGTTTAATTCAATAGTTTCTTTCTTTTTATTTTAGAAAAGTAATTTCTACTCATTGAAAATTTAACTAAGATTTAATATTCACCACTTAAAATATGGGATGATGTTGACACATGTCATCACCACATACTCTAACATGTGGGAATGAGATTTAAGGGTTGGATCAATATTACTTTGGTTTAAGTTCATTATTCAATGATTTAAAGTGACTAGAAATGCCTATATAGCATTATTTTGGTACTAGTCCAAAGTCACTGCATGTAAACCTTAATATTATTATATATTTGGATAGATATGATAAAATGTGATTTTTGAGAGTTGGAATCAACTCAAAAGCTAACTTGGTTGATTTTATAAAAATGTTGCAAGTTGCAAAAGCTTCTGTCTTCTTATTTTTATTAGGAGAGATCTATAAATCTAATTGAATTAAATCCAACGGGCTTGGATAGATTATTTTAATACCTTTTAGACAAAATTGGTTTCATGCAATTTGGATTTCTAAAACTCTCTGAATTGATTTTCAAACTAGGGGACAGAAACTAGATTCAATCTAAAAAGAAAAATCCAGATTTGAATGGATGGGCTAGCGTGGGAAAAGAAATGGTCCGACCCAGTGGCGCTCCGCGGCGCGGGGTTCAGCTGACAGGGGGTCCCGCGTGTCAACGGCACTTATCGTTGTCGACGACGAACAGGTCGCCGACGAGCTCAAACCCTAGCGGCTCGGTGGGGGTCTACTAGGGGCGTACCAGGGCTCTAGCAGGGTCGGCGAGGCGCGGTTGCGGCGGAGCTTGGAGTGGTCACAATCAACGACGCCCTTCTCCTCCTGCCGCGGCTGCTCCGGCTCCAATTCCGGCGAGGCAGAGCTCGCCTTGCTCCGGCTAGAGGTGGGTGAGGTTCAGAGAGGTTAGGAGAGTGGAATGGTGTGGAGAGAAGAGGCTGGGGAGGGCTCCATTTATAGGCCCGACAGTGAGACCGAGCGGGATGGGCAGTCGACGGTGGTGACATGGCTACGGCGGGGTAGAGGCATGGCTGGGGGTGGCGATCGATGGGCGGTTCCCTGGCGGTGCTCTAGAACTTGAATGCGGCCGTAGGGGCGGTGGCACGCGGTCTAGGCGAGGTGGCGCTCTGAGAGGCAGAGGCGGCGGTGTCCACGGCGAGCGGTGGCTGTGAGGCATTGGGCGGCCAGCGGGGGTGTCTGGGATGTTCTCTAGGTCGAGGCAGAGCGGCGGGCGCGGGCTGCTGCCAAGGGGCGGTCTGTGCGAGCGGGGACAGAGCGCGCTCTGGGGGCGGGGGCGGCATGGTGCGGTGGCACTGGGCGCGGTTTGTGCTCGGTGGTCCACTGCTGCTCTGGGCTCGGGCAAGGGATAGGGGGTGGCTGTGAGCTCCTGGCTACCTCCTAGACATGGCGAGGGAAGAGGGAATGGTCTGCTGCAGCGGGGCAAGGGTTGGCCGGCGAGGCATGGCTCGGCATGGCATGGCCTGGGGACTAGGGACAAGGGAGATGGGTGTTAGGGGTTTGGTTAGATCAAGAGGGGACATAGGAGATAAATGGAGATCATTTGGGGGTAAAACCCTGTAGTAAACAGTGAGCTAGGATTAGAGTAGAGATTATGCATGCCAAGTGTTTGATTAAATGGCTGCATGAAATAAAGTTTTGAATTTTGGTTTCAAATTTTTTGAGTGATCTCCACTAGTGATAGGTAGTCTCTGGTTGCAAGGGTTTTGAAAGTGGAGCTCAAATAGATGGTTTTTGAAATGGGGGTGATCTATGCATATGCATTAGATTCAATTTTAAACTATCATTTAAAATAGTTAACAGAATGTTTTTAGCAGATCCAAAGGTGGGCCTTGGTACCTCATTATGTGTACTAGCAAGGGGTGCAAAGATCAAGAATTGTTTCTGTTAAGTTTTGAGTACTAGGAATAGCCAAAGTAGGCATGGGAGTTAAATTTGCCAAAATGACCATTCCTCCTTTTTAATTCTTTTTGATTTGATTTTTTTGAGGAAAAGTTTGGGAATGATGTAGATGATGTTTAAATCACCTAAGAAACATTTTACAAGCATTGGATCAATCAATCATGGCAATTCAAACAACTCCTATTTTAAATGCACACATATATGAATGCTTTCATTTTAAATTTGGAAAAGTTTTTGTTAACCCCATTTTTGGATGATTTGATCTTGATAACCTTGGATTAAAGTTTTGGGATGTTTCAAAATTCACATAGTTGAATATCTATATAATTTACTTTTGTGTCCACCTTTTTTTTTAATTTCAAAAAAAGGTGGACACAAAAGTAAATTATGTAGATATTCAACTATGTGAATTTTCCTATATGGAAGTAAGCATAAGCAAGTAAATAAACATACAATTAAGTAAAGGATAGAGATTACCGCATGGTAGACACGAAGATGTATTCCTAAACTTCCTTCCTTTTGAGAGGGGAAGGGGGTACATCTTCGTTACACAATGGCTGGCACATTTTATTTAAGATAGTGACCAAAACCTTTACAAACAAGGTTGGTGCAATCTTCACAACTTAATTGGAGGCTTCCAACGCGATCACGAATCTTCACAACACTAATAACAAGATACGTGGGCAACCTCTTCTGTCTAGGGTTTCAAGAACCCAAGAGTAGCAAGTTTCTCAATGCACGAGTGGTGAAATCAAATTTCTTTGGTGGAAGTGTAGATCTAGGTCTTCTGCCTCGATTCCCGAAGGTATCGATATTGGTTGGAGAGAGAGATCTAGGACGATGAAACTCTAAAATAATGGCGGAGTGAGTAGAAGTCGCAGCCTCCTCTTGGGGAAGAATGGGGGATTTTGATAGGTCCCCTCAAATTCTGGTCGTTACAGGAATCTTACCCCACAAACTCCGCCTGTAATTCAAGCAATAACTAAACTACGAGGGTTATCTCTCAACCGAACATGGAAGGGTTTAGTTATTTTAGAAGATTGATTGCCACAACCCATCAAAACTATATGTTCCACTTGAGAAAGTACATCCAGCTATGCACATAGAAAATATCTAGATCCTCACGTGACTCTCTTCATATGATCACGTGTCCTATATGCTAAACATTATCCGTGAATATGGCTTTTGAATCAAGTCTCTCGACCTAAACTTCCCCGATGAGATTATGTTATGGGTCCACCTTTGTCGATGATGATCTCATCACTACCGTATTGTGATGCAATTTTTTGCCACCAGAGCGTGCTAAAAACATCGAAGAATGAGTACATGTAACATAAATATATGTTGCATAGAGATAGTAGAGTGAATAAAAATACTAGAGCGAATTTTGTATCTTCATATATCCTTGAAAAAAGTTGATCTCTAGCGTGCGGGCACAAATAAAAAATGGAGGAATTTTTTCTATTGCTTTAAACTTGAGTTTTATGCAGAAGCCATAGAAATATAAAACTACGCACAAAAGTAGCATATGGATATGATAACTCAACTACCAATACGAACAATGTCTTAGATAAAAAGGTGCAGTGTTCTCACTATCTCATTTTTTTTTGCGAAATTTCACCGATCTATTAATAATCATTAATAGCAGAACAAAGAGTCCTAGAACTAATAAAAATTACAAATAGGGCAATGAACCACCTAGCGACGACTACGAACACTGGCACAAGCCGAAGGCGCGCCGACGTCCTCGCCCCTCCATCACCGGAGCCGGGCAAAGCTTGTCGTAGTAGAGCTTGTTGTAGTAGACAGACGGGAAGTCGTCGTGCTAAAGTCCCAAAGGACCAGTGCACCAGAGCAGCAACCATCGTCGAAGATGACCAACGTAGATCGGAAGAGACGGACCTCAAAACACATTAACAAAAAACGACCAGATCCCAAGGGACCCGTCGGACACACGACTCCACACGCCCTCCGTCGATGCTAGACGCACCACCAAAGCGAGGATAGGACGGAGAGGACCTTATTCTGACTCCAGGACGTAGTCGCCGCCTCAACATCCTAAAAAAGACACTAAAAATAGTCTAAACAAAATACTGAGACCTCCCGTCAGCGAGAGGCCGTGGTCTGCCACGCCTCCAAGGCCCTAAGGCCGCCGGAGACGGGACAGACCGATGGCGTTGCCGGTGGAGGAAAGGAACCCTAGATGGGTTTTGCCGCCGCCGCCGTCTCTTGGGAGCGCCTCTTGCTGTCCCGTGACACACACGACTAAACTTGTTCTCATTGTCTCATTTTAACTTCGTTGTGTTGGTTATTTTCCAATCTGTTAAAGCAGTTCATATGATCCATTCAACCATTGTTGGAGCACTACGAATTTAGACAGCAATGGCCAAGAAAACTGAATTAGATTTATAGTACTCTCAACTGAAATCCCAATCTAATTGCTTTCATAGCTCAGTTGGTTAGAGCACCCGTTTAGTAAGCAGGAGGTCTTGAGGTCAAATCTCAATGAAAGCAGATATTTTCTTTTGCTAAAGTTAGCTCATCTCTGGCAATTAATTTTTAACATGGTATAATGTTTCCTCGATTTTTTTAAAGAGCTCAGAAGCGGCAGTCTTATTTGCTTGAAATTTGAGTCCATTTATGAAAATCATATAACCCACTTCCAAGAAAGCGTACAAAGACAAAAATCCCTCATTTTCTACAGAAGAACAGCACCCAAAAAGTAAAGGCCTGTAAGAGTCACCCGGGTCGAGGATGGAAGCTCTCTCTACAACCGCCTACACGCGAATCCACCCAAAGTAGTACCAAAACCCAAAGGGAGAGTCCAGATCTCAGGCCGCTTGCGCTGATGTCATCCTACTATTTTGTGCTAATTTTCAGTTGCAACATCGTTCAACTTATAAAATTTATACTAATTCTCAGTTGTAAATTAGTTGTAACTCATTAAGTTCTCAGATATAACCTAGTTGTAACCCATGTGTTGCACGAATCGCGAGAGGCGACTGAGACATAACTAAAAATCAGACGCCTGATTTCTAGCAAAACCGAAACCCAAAATAATCGGAGACCCGACCGCGTGGGCACCACCACCAGAGACTCACTGCCCGGGGAGGAGACGAAGCTAGAATCCGCCGCCGGAGCCATCGATGAGAGCAAGCCATGAAGTTCAAGGCATCCTTCATATGTGGACTTTGCATGTCCATCATGTCAAATTTCTAAACCTAATTATTGGAATTACATCACCGATATATCTAGCATTCCCCTTCTCTATACAACAAGTCACTTAAAGAGCTCTGGTCTTGTTTGATGCCATGTTCAGCCACATCGTTATTCCTTTCAAAAGGAAGTATGAGGAAAGTACTCACCATTTAGTTAGCTTTATGTGTTTACGGTTGGTGTAAAGCTTCGTTGATAGGTGTGGTTTCATTTGCATAAATATAGACCGATTAGTAAGGTTATGTCTTGATCCAATATCAGAGGTGAAGCAAAAGATGTATATATTGCACAAAAATTAAATGATAACAACAAAGAACGGCACACCAACACATGCGAGGTCCATCTGGTATGGATATGATAGCTCAACCACCTATGCTGGTGATGTTTTCGGTTTTTTTGGAAGAATGTATATATTTGTTCTAAAAAAGGTGTCATGTTTTCCCTGTCTCCTTTTGACTTCACCATGTTGGAGTTTTGCCAATATTTTAAAACAGGTCATATGATCCATCCAACTTTTGTTGGAGCAGTACGAACCTAGATATACTCATTCCTGAAAGAACAAGCAAGAGATGACCGCACACTGACAGTAGAAGGAAGCGGAGATGGAGATGGCTAGGCATCACTTTGCCAATACACCTTCGAGGGTGTATCTTGAAAAAAAAGAGGATAGCCAAGAAGAGTAAATTGTAATTATAATAATGTCAATTCGAATTTCCACCAAATTGCTTTCATAGCTCAGTTGGTTAGAGCACCCGTTTAGTAAGCGGGAGGTCTTGAGTTCAAATCTCAATGAAAGCATACTCTTTTTTTTTCTATGAAAGCCGTTAAGCCCACTTCGAAAGAAGGCGTACGAAGGCAAAAATCCCTCATTTTCTACAGAAAGGCCCATAAGACTCTCACCGGGCCGAGGATGAAAGCTCTCACTACAACCTCCTACGCGCGAATCCTCCCAAAGTAGCGCCAAAACCCAAAATAGTCGGAGACCCGGCCGCGCGGCGCACCCACCACCAGAGACTCGCCGCCTGAGGAGGAGACGAAGCCGGAATCCGCCGCCGGAGCCATCGACGAGCGCAAGCCATGAAGTTCAAGGCATCCTTCACCGACGACGGCATCTCCCTCCTCGACAAGCGTAAGCCCCCAGCGCAGCGCACGCCCAAATTCCCCTCTCCCTCCCTCTGTCGCAATTCCCCGAGCACCTCACGCGCGCCTTCCGTTTCGCCGCAGGGTTCCTGCCGGCGATGGACAAGGTGGGCCGCGTCTGCCACGTCTATCTCACGCCCACGCACGCCATGCTCCTCCACAACCTCCTCGGCTCCACGGGGCCCGACGGCGACGGGCCGCAGTGCGTCGCGCAGTTCGCCAAGGACCTCCTCTTCCGCGAGTACAGCGTCTCGTCGCGGGACGCCAACCGCGTCGCCTTCTCCGTCGACGTCGCGCTGCTCCAGCGCGCTCTCCGTAGCGCGCTCGCCGTCCACACGCAGTGGCCGGCTGCCGGGGACGCGCCCACGGCGATTCAGGTGAAGCTCGTCAACAAGCAGACTGCCGGGTCCCGGTCTGCTGCTCCGTTCCTCACTTTCGAGACCAAGGGCGCTCGCTCCGCCGTTGTGCAGGATGTGCCCATCTCGAAGCCACTGTCACGCTCCGATGTTGCACGCCTGCAGGCTGCCCTTGATGCCGCCCAAGAGCTTCCTGAGGTTTGGAGTTTTCACATGGCATTCTGCGGTTTCTCTTCATTCGCAATAAAAAAAACTTCCTGTTGTTTGTCTGATCAAGTTTCTCTACAGTATAGTCTATCCGTCCAAATGCGAAAAGGATTAGTCAAATTGAAGTAGGCTAGACTGCAACTTTTGGTGGCATCATTGTTGTGTTGGACCATCCTCCAAATCACAGTTTTTTGTTGATGCCGTGGACAAGATATTCACATAATTTGCCGGTAGTAAAGATAATTTAGTTTAATCTCATGATGTTTGGGGCCATCTACACGTGTCTCATTAGCTGAACCACTGGTTTAGACATCTAGTCGATTTTAAAATCTGATGCGCATATAGCTGTCTTATATTGTATTGTTGTTGTTCCTTGGGAAAAATGTAGAAATAGCAAAAATTTGAAAAAAAAAACAATCAATCATATATTAATTAACCAGCACTCTTACAATCATTGTCGACGAACTCCGACACACAGGACATATGTTCATCAAATAGCACACCCAAATACCCCTTCCAGTTACAAAATTTAGTAATAGCGTGCACAACCATATTCGCATCCCTTCTTAACTAGCTGAATGGCCTGGAGGCATTGCATCATACCAATCACCCCTTCAAATCTGAAGCAAAATGAGAATCTGTGAATGTCATATTCACGTAAATCGAATAGAGGGCCATGTTATACAGACTAATATAGACTCAGCTACTAAGCTTTCTTTGACAAAAAATGTTTATTTACTCACTGGTCTGTATTGATTTTGATCCTACAGCTATCTTAAACTTGGATGATTATGCTTGTTAGAAGAAATTTATCTTACTAGTGTTAGATATTAGCGATCCTTATATATTTTCATACTTGGTTAGTGTCATCTTTCTATTGTTTATTAGAAGCGATTTCTCTCTCTGCAGACTCTAGTCCAGGTTCCGGATCTGCCACAGTTACAGAACTTGGTGGATCGTCTGAAAAATATTGGCGATCTGCTCACCGTAACTGTTACCCAGTATGGTGATCTCCATCTACAAGTTTCCACTTCTCTTGTTACCGTCGGTTCAGAATTCAAAAGGCTCCGGATTCTTGGTGTTCGTGGTAAATTATGACCGCTGAGATTTGTAATTAGCATTAGCTGCCTTAAATTCAAAAGTAGGTTTCATTACTGTTCAAATCACTTGTTTAAATTTTTATACCAATGTTTTGTGTTTCAGCAAATGCACCTGCTGTCGATCAAAATGTGAGTGCTACCACTCGTATGGAAATGGCGGTTGAGAGAGGGGAAGCACTCTCAGTGGTATTGCTCCTAACTCCTAAGCTCTATTTATGTATTCGCCGTATTCTTTTCATTTCAGATGTTCACAGGTATCTGTCATTCTATTTTCTCGCAGCAAGTGAGTATGAAGCACCTAGTTAAGAGCCTACAATGTCATTTGGCCAAGCCAGATTGTACCTTTTACGGTTTGTTTTTCAGCTGTTTCTTTGATCTCGTTGAAAAATAATCTAAAGCTTGTGTTAAACGTTGCCTTATTTTTTGTGTGTAGGTATTGCTCCAAACGGTGCTTGCTTGACAGTGATATTTCAGTATTTCATTCCAGGAACACGGTTGACAGACAAATCCATTAGCTTTTACTGTAGGCTTCCAGTCCTTGACCCTGGCACCAGTTAAAGTAAATTACATTTTGATATCAGTACACAAGGTTAGGTCATATTATCGGCATAGCTGATGTACCTTTATGCCCCCTATCTTATGACTTGTTTGTGGCTTTTAATATATATTAACTGCGTGGTTTGCAATGATCTACTACTCCGTTCGCCCCAAATCATTTAGTCATATGAAAAGCATTGGATGCATACTGTGAATGCCTGTCCTGGTGACATGCTGGTTCGGGCACATTTACACTAAAAATTGTTCTGCTAGTTTCTTCATTCCATATTATCACTTCCATGCACCCCTTTTCCACTTCAATCTTCTTCTTACAAATCAGTACTTCGTAGTTCTGTTTCGTGCTGCTTCTGTTGAATCACTTCGTAGTTCTGTTGTAACAGAAGCGTGTGAAGCAATTCTCACTAAATTTAGCTATTGCTTACAATAAAAATCCAGCTGACCCTGCAATCAGGCAGTGCTTTATACTACGTACATGGATTCAAACTTCTGGAATAGCCCCTACGCAAGATCTCTGAATCCGTATTTTCAATTGCATGGGATCTATTTGGAAACTATCCGTTCGCCGAAACTCCATAACTCTTAAACGAAACCACCAGTTTCATCTTAATGTGTATATCTTCATGGGCAGTTTTTTTGGTGAGCTGCTGAGCACATGCATGTCTCACCCACCCTACCCCTTGCTGTCTGTACATCACATGACTTATGTACATATATCTTCTCTATTGCTATGTACGTACAGTACCATTCTCTCGTTGCTTCTACCACCATGGCATTTACTTTTTGAAATGGGCAGAGAAGGCTCGCTCATTCATTTTAAGGATGGATAAAATCAGAAGTTACAACACCTATTCTAGATGAACCGAGTCAGGGAAAACACTGTAGACTGAACAGTTCAGGCCACCACAATCACAACACCGATGGTGTAATCATGACTATCTTACTGACACTTCCATTCCAGGTTCAGTAAATGCTTGGTGTTGTAACTACTTTGGGAGGATTTGCGTGTAGGAGATTGTAGCGATAGACTGAACAGTACTGCCCTATTTGACTGCCTGGTAATGCAAATCTGCATTAGAAATCTTTGATGTTATGTTCATTCCAAGAAGGATCTGGGACAGATTTTAGAGGAAACGAACAGAACGACTATTGTTAGCAATTACAGCAGGGGCATATAGAGCTTCCTTAGCATGGTATAAGGGGACCGGCCTAAATCGCTAGGCGTTAGTACAAGCAGTTTAACACCAGTCTTCCTGTACACTGTACACGCGTCCACGGAGCCGGCATCAAATCTTTAGTTCGTGGTGCTACTCACCGTACTGCATTAACTAGTATTGTTGGTCAGCAGTGACTTATATCTCTCCTAGTACTAATATCATAGTCCTGTGAAAATGCCAGATGTTACAAACACAACTTGAATGATCCCATGTGGAACGCTTGAAAAACCTGTCAATCCATGTGCCATGTTTTGTGAAAACCTGTCAATCCATCTAACCAATATCATGGCATTGCTGTGCTGTCCACTACACATGGATTTTACTGTAACTTCAATACTCGTTCAGCAATCTGCAAAGCCAGTAAAATCAATGTGCCGATGCAGAGCGGCCATGTGTGCCCTGCTTTTCGGCCTTTAGTGCTAGAGTGCCGACAACTATTTCTGCCAATTCTACAGCCTTTCAAGTCAACAGTAATAATTTGTGAAACAACCAATTATGTGTCACCCTGCATCGCTGATGCCATTTTTGCAAGCATTACATGTATGTATGTACCTCTACTCAAATGAAGCTTCACTTCCAAAACGTATAAATTACCAGTTTCTCTGATCTTAGATACATATGACGCCAAGAACCGGTAGGAAATTTGCCTATTTCTGCTACCCAGCAACCAAGCTTATCATCTCTAGCCTTCGTTAGGACCAAGCTCTGGATCCACGACGTAGCCTCTTAGGGAAGGTGTCTTGCCGATGGCAGGCACCTTCTTCTGGAGCCTTTTCCTCGCGATGTAACCCCGAATCCATGGCGTCACGTCCTCGTTTACCTTGATCATGGCGAAGAACAAAATGCGGTAGATGAAGATCATGCTGAAGATGACCGAAAGATCGATCCACTTTGACCGCTTCACGTTAATCTCAAAGATGTACTTCAGTATGAACTCCCCAGGGATCTTCGGTTGGTCTGGGTATTGGTTTTCGAATAGGAGACCATCCATGTCATTCTGGCATTGGCCCTGTAGACAGACGGGTAGAATTTCTTTGTCAAATTTCATATTGGAATCCACTATGCCGTCGTAATCTATAGCTGCGAGACCAAATTTACCTGTAGCGCCCAGTAATGGAAGCTGATGTACTGCATGGGGTATCTCCAGAAAACCTTGGGGATGTCGTACGGAAGTCTAAAGTATCCAGATACAAGCATAAATATTCCCTGTCCAAGAAAAAAATGTGAGACAATTTCTTCATGTGGAGCTCTTGGGAAGAGCCAACTACATTTTACGTTTGTTTCTCTAGTAACACAACATAGTAAGTGGATAATAGGGAAGTCAATGTCTGCAGTATCTATAGCCTGGACCAAAATAAGATCTGATTCTTTCTTATATAGTATGCGCTGAAGTTTAGACTGCTATTGTGGTCAGTTTATAGTAAGAATACTGTTTAGTACTGATTTATTTGTCAAGCTTGATGGCTTATTGAAGCAGACATCTTATTGAAGCCTTTTGATGCACTCTGGTTCCAGAAAACATTTTAGAAGTTTGGAGTTCTCTCACTGGATTACATCATGTGCCATAAAAATTACATGTTCAGGCTTCCTTTTATTTTTCTCCTTTGATTTAGCAAGGTGCTTTAGTCCCTACCTGTAATGAGAACACCACTAGTAGATTTGAAGCGATTATGTTGTACTAATTATCCTACCAAGTTACTGACTACCGTAAGCACCAATTTTGCATAAATGCTGGTAGTAAAGGACATCATCTAGACAGTCATAACTACAGTTCATAGGAGTATATAGGCTGCCAAATGGAAAATTTGGGACAAAATGTACCTGAATTCCAGCTCCTATGATGATGCCCATGAGGAAATTGGGTATGACACTTGCAATGGCCATCATTAAGCTCTCAACCACAGTGACACTGGCGTAGAGGTTCAAGACGAAGAAGATGTAGTGTGAGAAACCAGGATGAAGGCGCACCATGAAGTAGCACACTGTCCCTGATAAGAAGCATATCAGGATCAGGAATGGCATCGCCGAGAGGGTGTTGGCAATAACAAACGCCGCAACACCGTAGTGCCCATTCAGCCGTTCCCGCTGGAAGACCTGTGGACAAGTTCAGAGTCAGGTGAGCAAATTTTTACATAGCAGTCCCAATTTCCCGTATGAAATGATGTAGTCTGAAATTTCACCTTCATTTCTTCCACGAATGAAGGGAATCCTCCAATGGACATGAAGGTGACGAATCCAAAGACGAACGCAGCACATGCTGCCCTGGCCTGTGAAGAAGAGGGAGGTAAACAATGCATTAAAAATGTTTCTCTCGGCCATTGCTGATGAAGGAACAATTTTGTACTATTTGAAAGAACATTTCATAGCTAATGGAACTAGTACTTGTTATTACAAATTTATAGCGTCTGCTCGAGATAATAACTGATCATTTTTTTCAGACTTACCAGGATGGATGTGTATTTGGTGCCGACATCCAGGTAGATTGTGCCAATGCAGACGGTGACGAGGAGATAAATGAGGAGCCTGAGCCAGTAATACCCAAAGTCCCGCGACATGTTGATGAATGAGCGCCTGGTAAGGGTACATGCCTGCATCAAGAAGCTGGCCTGGCTGCCACTTGAATCCAGCACTGTTCCTTTCTGCAGAAAATCAAGGCATTACTTCTGAGTCATTTCCTGTCCCGTATGCAGTCGTAATTACAATGACGATGACAAGAAAAAAGACCGAACAATGTATGTTGCATTTAGGTCGTAGTGTACAGAGGGAGAACGTACAATTCTTGCAATGTCATTAACTTTCTCCCTGGCAGCGTAGTAGTACTGTGACCTGTTGAAGGAAGAAACCAGCTTCCTGATGGCCTCTGACGTGGTTATCTTGTCTAGAGGGTCGTCAGACCTTTCGATCTGCAAAGTTTATGAATGGATTTAATTGGTGCGCGGAAATTAGACCACTTATCACCAGAGAATAACAGGCTGGCAAGGTTTATGAATTTTCAGGTTATTCGGCATTGCCCCTGTCCCTTGGTAGGTCTTACCCTTGCTTTCATGGATCCTTTCAGGGTGGCCTTCACCTTGTCGAAGTCCGAGTTGACGCAGCGCAGGAAGTGATCCGAGGGATTTCTCAGAGGCGGGCATGGGAAGCCAACTTCGGCGAAGAACTGCGATGACGAGGAAGGGTAAGCGGTCAGTACTTGTTGCAAGGGTTGCAGAAGCACGGTGTTCACTGTTCATTACTGATCGATGTATATATCCACCTGGATCACTGAGTGGTAGCAGTAGCAGGAATTCATTAAGAGGCCTGCGAGGAATTAAATTACCTCACATGCCTGCGAGGCCTGTCCGAAGTAGACGTTTTTGCCCCCGGAGAGGAGGAAGAGCATGTCGAAGAGCTCGAAGACCTCGCTGCTGGGCTGGTGGATGGACGCAATCACTGTCCTGCCGTCCCTGGCCAGGCCCCGCAGCGTCTGCGTCACGAAGAAGGCCGAAGAGCTGCGCGCAACCACACACACACCCAGCAGCAGCAGCACATCAGATCGCCAGCCGTCCATTAACTCTCCAACTACACGGTGTCGACGCGTCGTCGTATGGTACTGCCTCCACTATGGTTAGGAAGAGGGGCACGGTACGTACCTGTCGAGGCCGCTGGTGGGCTCGTCGAGGAAGAGGAGGCGCGGCCGCATGAGGAGCTCGAGGGCGATGCTGACCCGGCGCTTCTCGCCGCCGCTGACGCCGCGGAGGTGCCAGTTGCCGACCACCGTGTCGGCGCAGTCCTGCAGCCCCATCTCCACGATGGTGCCCTCCACCAGCGCGCGCTTGTCCTCCCGGGGCATCTTGTCCGGCAGCCGCAGCAGCGCCGAGTACCCGATCGTCTCCCGCACCGTCAGCGTCCCGATCAGGTTGTCGTCCTGCGTCACGTAAGCCTGCATAGTGCGTGCATATATGCGTGTCACCAACAACGCGCGGTGCAAAATCACAGTCTACGTATCAGGATTCAGGAGGGTCGATTCCTGCATGCTGGCAAAACTTAGAGCTAGAGTATAGCACAAGGAAATTGCACGAACTGCAAGTGTAGGCTAGCACCATAAATTCGGAACAGTGTCACCATGGCAAACACTACACTACAGCTAGCTGTCTGTATTAATGCTACTAGCGCGAGTAGGTCGCAGCACTGAGGACCTCTTCGATTTTTCTTCGAAAAACACAGCCCGGAGCGACGGTTTTGCCCTTGATGAAAAGAGAGAAATGAAACGTACGGGATCTGTAATATGAACGGTATCGAATTGAAAGCGGCGAGCAAAGGGGATCAGAAACCAGTAGAACGTATTAATTGCTGCACCCAGCCACACACTCGACACGCTATCTCTCTGCCCGTAGGGAGCATAGCAGGGGCCAGCCGGCCGTGTAGTAGTAGTACAGCTCTACACAGATGCGAAATAAACGAGGCGAATCAAGAGCCGGTCGCGCGGGTACCCCGTGGATCGATTTTGATGGCGCCGGTAATAGTAACCAACCACTCCGCCCAGCCGCATCGGCGTAAAATTAATTGTTAGCCGGTGCGTGCGCGCGACCGTATAGCGCCGGCCGGTAACCACTCCCTGCTCGATCTGCTCCAAACGTATTGTGCATGATGAGAGAGCGTCTAGCATGTGGAAGGAAGCTTAGCTTACGCATGTTCGGAAATGGCATGGACACTACCGGGATCGCTGGACTTAGCTAATCAGGTGAAAGTAACAGCCTTATGCCCGAAAATAGTGATTTTTGCTGTCGGATGGAATGGAACGAGTGAAGCAAGAAAAGATGAAACAAGTGAGGCAAGGAAGTGAGACCGACGACGTACCGCGGCGCCGAAGGAGAGCTTGGCCTTGCGGCCGTTGAGGAGGACGCTGCCGGAGAGGAAGGCGTTGGTGGCGAGGCGGCCGGCGAGGGAGTCCAGGAGGGTGGACTTGCCGGACCCGGACGGGCCCATCAGCGCGGTCAGCGACCCGGGCTCCGCGAAGCCCGTCAGCTCGTCCAGCACCGTCTGCGTCTTGCCGGGGCCCAGCGCCACGGTCACCGTCAGGTCCTTCCACGTCAGCCGCGCCGACACATCGCCGATGAGCGCCGCCGCGCCGGCCCCCGGGAGGGACTTGCTGTCCCGCCACAGCGTCTCGCTCAGCGGGCTCAGCCCCACCACCATCGCGCCGCTCGCCGACGTCGCCGTCGCGCCGTTCGCCTGCAGCTCCTGCATCGCGTGCCCGGCCGCCGTCCGCCGCGGAGTCTCCTCGCCTCTTCCTCCTCCTCCTCCTGCTCTCATGGCTCCACTGGAGCTCTACCAGGAGGGAGAGGCCGGGGAGATCGGTCGGCGCGGTGCGATGGGAAGAGAGGGCTTCTGTTCAGCTAGCTCGCTGCTATAGGAATAGGAGGGAGGGGCAGCAAGCAAGGCGAGAGTTATAAAGGAGGAAAACATGCATGCATAATGAAGAAGGGGTTAATGGATGGATGGAGCAATCACAGAGCAGCGATGGGAGGCCACCTTATTCACAAACTCACAACCAGCCATTGTCTTCTTTAGGCTTTGGCTGACAGCCCATGGCCCACTCGATCACCACTCCTGTTATTGTGCACAGTGCTGACTTGACTCGTTAGGGTTTTGTTTGGAACCAAGTGAATTCGGATAAATTGTGTGTACGGTATTCGGAATACACCAAGAAAATCCCTACGGGGGACTGTACTTTTTTTTTCTCGAAGGTAAGATGAGATAAAAACCCACAGGTTTAAATTCCTTCAAGAAGACTGAATAAAAAGTCACCCTTACCCTTTCTCTAACTGAGCTCCTACCAGTGCAGGCACCACCCCTCCCTCCCTCTCCTCCCTCCTCTTCCCTTGAGAACAACCAAGAGGGTCCCGGGTCTCCCCCGAGCCCACTCTGCCGGCGCTGCCGGCCGGAGTTGGGGGAGGGGGGGCACCGGAGTAGTTAGGTCTAGGTGTAGTTTCGGCCTTGTGCCGGGTTTGGGATTTTTGCCCCGTAGTGGAAGCGGAGCACAAGATCTGTGCGCCAAGATCTATGGTGTTGTAGGGCTGCTCTTCCTCGTTTCTCTGCTCCGACGGTCGGAGCGGCGAGCGGTGAAGGGAGTCGACGCCTCCTTCAATAAAGTAGTAGTTGCGGGTCACTGCAGGGTGCAGAGGTGCTGCACGCTTGGTCTCTTCCTGGCCGGCCGTGGTGGCGAGGAGGAAGGGCGGAGCGGAGCAGCGAGCGGAGAAGGGCTTCCTCTCCTGGCCGGCCGTGGAGGCGGGGAGGGGGAGAGAAGCTTTGATCTGCGCCTCGTGTGTCGGTGGTGGCTGAGCCCTGGCGGGGCTGATAGGTTAGATCTTGGAGTGATTGGAAGGTGGCTCCTCGGTCGTCTTGGCGGCGTCTTGGCGGCGGCACGACGGCGGTAGCGAAGCCATCTCTTCAGCTCACCCTGGTGGCTCCGTGGGAAGTGGTGGGAGGTGTCCAACCCCTCACCAAAGCTGCATCTGAAGCATCCAAGCTCAGGTGGCTTCGCCGGCGCTATCTTTCGGCCAAGAAGGCCGCAACTCCCTCGGCTTCGACCGAGGTCTTCCTCCTCCTCAGGAGGTAGTTCCTTGACCTCTCCTCGGGATCCATGGCCTGTATCACCCCAAGTGGCGTAGACTCGGCGGTGGTGCGGGTTCCCGGTCGGCGAGGTCCAGCGAGATCGGTGGAGATGACGAAGGACTCGATTGCGTTTTTCCCAATCTTTTTCGGGTCTGGTCTGTAATTTTCTGGTCCTTATCTATGAATCCCCTGGACTTGAGGGACCTGAATGTAACATGTACCCACCGACAGTTTAATACAAGCAACTTCTAGGGTCTTCAGACCTTTTCCCTGTAAAAAAAACCCTTTCTCTAACTATTCAACCAAGCCATTTTTCTAGAAATTAACACGGTGGCCCTTGTAAATACATGGAGACTACACTCGGACATGGCAATCGAACAATTCATAACAGTGTCCAGTTTAAGATGAGTGATAAAAATATATCTTGCAATCTAGACAACAACCATTTGAATGGAGGGATACAAAGTTATGGCTATGATGATGGTGGTGGCAATTGTGGTACTTCACTACGATCAGTGGCGGACCTAGAAGTTTCTGGAAGCCTGGGCAAACATGTCTAAAACACCATTTTTTTGAACAAAACCACCACAGACAGTCAAAAGATACAATGCGTCGTGCGTTGGCAAGCCTGGGCGACTGCCCGGACTGGAGGGATGGTGGATACGCCCCTGACTACGATAGAATCATGGAATGCATGTATATATGGTGAGCGGAGAAGCCCTCTCTATCGACCTATATATCCTTGTGATCCTCCTATTGCCTTCACAAATGTTGCTCTATTTGATTAGACAGCGCTACCAACACTTGGTACGAGCGATGGTCAGAGCAGATACACTCATATTTGCGGTGACCCAGCATACCACTGTATGATGTAGTACACTATAGTCGTTGTGTTGGAGATATGCCCAAGAGGCAATAATAAAAGTGGTTATTATTATATCTTTGTGTTTATGATGAATGTTTACATCCCATGCTATAATTGTATTATAAGGAAACACTAATACATGTGTGTTTTGTAAACGTAAAAGAGTCCCTAGTAAGCCTCTTGTTGAACTAGCTTGTTGATTAATAGATGATCATGGTTTCCTGATCATGGACATTGGATGTCATTAATAACAAGGTTGTATCATTAGGAGAATGATGTGATGGACACACACCCATAGTAAGTGTAGCATAAGATCAAGTCATTTAGTTCGTATTGCTACAAGCTTATCAAATGCATAGTAACCTAATCCTTCGACCATGAGGTTATGTTAATCACCATCACCGGATGGGTGCTTTGATGACTTCAAACACCGCTTCGTAACTGGGTGGTTATAAAGGTGTCATTGGGTATTCTGAAAGTATATGTTGAAGCGCATGGACCAAGATTGGGATTTGTCCATCCATATGATGGATAGATATGCTTTGGGCCCTCTCGGTGGAATGCCATCTAGTTAGCTTGCAAGCATGTGACTAGGTCACAAGGGATGACATAACATGGAACGAGTAAAGAGTACTTATCAGTAACGAGGTAGAACTAGGTATGGAGATATCGATGATCAAACCTCGGATAAGTAGAGTATCGCGTGAAAAAGGGAATTGGTTTCGTATGTTAATGGTTCTATCGATCACGAAGTCATCGTTGAGTATGTGGGAGCCTTTATGGATCTCCAGATCCCGCTGATGGTTATTGATCGGAGAGGTGTCTCCATCATGTCTGCATATTCACGAACCGTAGGGTGACACACTTAAGGTTCGAAGTTGTTTTAAGTAGATATGGAATGTGCGTTGGAGACCGAATGTTGTTCGGAGTCTCGGATTGGATCCGGGACATCATGAGGAGATCCGGAATTTTCCGGGGAATAAGATTCATATAATGGGGATCATTTTTCTAAGTTAGGAAATGTTCCGGAGTGTTTATATGGGGATTCTAGAAGGTTTTGGAATGTTTCGGAAGGTTCTAGAAGATTTTTTGGAGTTTACTTGAAAACCAAGAAAGGATAAAGGGAAACTTGGAGGGTAAGTAAGGGAAACTTGGGGGGGAAGGACTCTCCCCCCAAGCTCCCTTGTGCACCGGCCCTAGGAGGTGGGAACCCTAGGCCGCACCCCTCCCTCTGTATAGAGGTGGGCGCCACCCCCCTTGCCCCTTCCACTCCAAACCCTAGCCGCCTCTCTCCTCCTCCTTCCCTCTGCTCTGGCTTAGGCGAAGCCCTGCAGAATTCTCTACTCCACCACCACCACCACGCCGTCGTGCTGCTGGGATTCCGTGGAGAGATCTACTACCTTCGCTGCTCTCTGGAACAGGGAGAGGAAGGTCTGCTTCGACTCATGCGTGTGACCGATTGCGGCAGCTACCGAGCAGCGGCCGGAAGGATCGTCTACTCGATCTTGAGATCGGCAAGTGATCGTCTATATCAACCACGAGATCCGATCTCGCACAAGGCTTTCAGATCTATAAGGGTTAGTATAGATCTATCTCGTTGCACTTGTCTAATAGATTAGATCTTGGATTTTATCTAGATTAGATCTGGGTTTTGTTCGTTCTTGCGGTAGAATTTTTTGTTTTCCATGCTACGAACCCATCAGTGGTATCAGAGCCATGTCTATGCGTAGATCTGTTTCACGAGTAGAACACAATGGTTTTGTGGGCATTGGTGCTCGTGCCGTCTTTTGCTTTGTGTACTTTGCATCTTGCGGTATGGTGGGATGAAGCGGCTCGGGCTAACCTCACATGTCATCGCACATGAGACTTGCTCCAGGCTTGACGTGTAACTTGCTTTGCACAAGTGGCTTTGCGGGTGTTTGTCTCTCCCACCATAGTATAGATCCAATCTACACTTTGTACTTGATAGCACTTGTATCAATGTTGTGGTTTAGTTTCGTAGGTAAGATCCGTTCTTATTCGAAAGCCCCAAACCACGTAAAACATGCAAAGAAAATTAGAGGCGTCTAACTTGTTTTTGTAGGGGTTTTGTGATGTGATATGGCCATCATGTGATTGTGATTATATTTGATGTATGCAATGATCCTTGTTGTAATATGGCAACCGGTAGGAGCCTAATGGTTGTCTTTAATTACATTAAGCGTGTCTATTCATCTTGTAATAGCTTTATTCCAAGTAGTTGTAATAGTTGCTAGTGATGATGGACAACCATGAAGCGGCGCCACTGACCTTGACGCAATGCTGGTGATGATGGAGATCATGTCCGTGCTTTGGAGATGGAGATCAAAGGCATAAGAAGAAAGGGCCATATCATATCACACTAATTATGAATTGCTTGTGATGTTAATCCTTTATGCATCTTGTATTGCTTAGATCGCGACGGTAGCATTATAAGATGATCCCTCTCACTAAATATCAAGTAATAAAGTGTTCGTCCTTAGTTGGCACCGTTGCTAAGACTCGTCGTTTCGAAGCATCTCGTGATGATCGGATGTGATAGATTCTACGATGCATACAACGGGTGCAAGCCAGATGTCACGGAAACTAAGGTTAATCTTGTGAGCCTAGCATGTCTGAGACATGGTCTCGGAACACGGAATACCGAAAGGTAGAGCATAAATCATATAAATGATATGATGAACATGAAGATTGTTCGCCGATGAAACTACATCTTCTCTCGTGAAGATCGGACTTGGTGTAGTGGACTTGGTTCGTGTAATCACTAAGACAATGTGAGGGATGTTGTTTTGAGTGGGAGTTCACCTAGTTAATTTAAGAATTAAAATTGAACTCATTTTATCATAAACTTAGTCTAAACTACTTGCAAATTTGTTGTAGATTATGGCGAACCTCTCCGTCAATTTCAATGCGTTCCTAGAGAAAGAAAAGCTTAAGAACAATGGAAGCAATTTCACGGACTGGCTCCGTGGACTGAAGATTGTCCTCAGCGCTGGTCAGTTGACCTATGTGCTCGAAGCACCGCTAGGTGACCCACCGAGAAGATGCCACCGGCGGCGTAAAGAATGTTTACGCCACTGAAAAATCATTACTCCACGATTCGATTATGCGATCACTGCGGTTTAGAAGCGGAGCTTGAAGCGCTTTGAGCACCACAACCCGTTCGAGAACATTAAGGAGCTCAAGCTCATTTTGAGACTCACGCAGAGTGAGAGCTATGAGGCCTCCGAAAAGTTCTTCAAGCGTAAGATGGAAGAGGGTAGCTCCATTAGCGAGCATGTGCTCACCATGTGCAGGCACGCAAACAAGCTCCAAGAGTTGGGGATAACGATTCCTAATGAGTTAGGGATTCACCGTGTCCTCAATCAACGCCACCAAGTTATAAGAACTTTGTGATGAACTACAATATGCCTTTGCATGAACAAGGCGTTGCTGAACTATCGTCCATGCTGAAAGCTGAAGTGGAGATCAAAAGGAGCACCAAGTGTTGATGGTCAATAAGACCACCAATTTCAAGAAACAGGGCAAGCCTAAGAACAAGGGAAACTTCAAGAAGGACGGCAAGAAAGCTGACTTGCTAAGAAGCCCAAGGCTGGTCCTAAGCCTGAAACTGAATGCTTCTCTTGCAAGGGTGCTTTGGTCATGGAAGCGTAAGCGCCCAAGTACACGGATCGAAGAACGGCAACATCAAGAAGAAAGGTATATTCGATATACATGTTATTGATGTGTATCTTACTAGTAATCGTAGTAGTGCACAGGTATTTGATACTGGTTCGATTGCTCATATTTGTAACTCGAAGCAGGAGTTGCGGAATAAGCGAGACTGGCGAGACAAGGTGACGATCTTGGCGTTGGAAATGGCTCCAAGGTTGATGTGATCGCTGTCAAACGCTCCCTCTGCATCTACCTTGGGATTAGTTTTAAATTTGAATAATTGTTATTTGGTGCTGCGTTAAGCATGAACATTATATCTGGATCTTGTTTATTGCGAGGCGGTTACTCTTTTATGTCCGAGAATAAAGGTTGTTCGATTTATATGAGTAATATCTTTTATGGTAATGCACCGAGATGAATGGTTTATTCTTTGAATCTCGATAGTAGTGATACACATGTTCACAACATAGATGCTAAGCGAACAAAATTGAATGATAATTCTACATACATGTGGCCTTTGTCGTCTTGGTCACATTGGAGTGAAGCGTATGAAGAAGCTCCATTCTGATGGACTTCTTGAATCACTTGATTTTGAATCACTTGAAAGATGCGAAGCATGTCTAATGGGAAAAATGACTAAGACTCCATTCTCTGGAATAATGGAGCGAGCTACAGACTTATTGGAAATAATACATACCGATGTGTGCGGTCCAATGAGTGTAGCATCGCGTGGTGGATATCGTTATGTTCTCACTTTCACGGATGACTTAAGTAGATATGGGTATGTCTACTTTATGAAACATAAGTCTGAAACTTTCGAGAAGTTTAAGGAATTTCAAAGTGAAGTGGAAAATCATCGTAACAAGAAGATTAAGTTTCTGCGTTCTGACCGTGGAGGTGAATATCTAAGTTATGAGTTTGGCATGCATTTAAAGAAATGTGGAATACTTTCGTAGTTGACACCGCCGGGAATACCACAGCGTAATGGTGTGTCCGAACGTCGTAATCGAACTCTCTTAGATATGGTTCGGTCTATGATGTCTCTTACAGATTTACCGCTATCGTTTTGGGGATATGCATTAGAGACAGTCGCATTCACTTTAAATAGGGCATCATCTAAATCCGTTGAAACGACACCGTACGAATTGTGGTTTGGAAAGAAACCTAAGTTGTCGTTCCTTAAAGTTTGGGGTTGTGAAGCGTATGTAAAGAAGTTACAACCTGATAAACTTGAACCCAAAGCGGAGAAATGCGTCTTCATAGGATACCCTAAAGAAACAATTGGGTATACCTTCTATCACAGATCCGAAGGCAAAGTTTTTGTTGCCAAGAATGGATCTTTTCTTGAGAAGGAGTTTCTCTCGAAGGAAGTGACTGGAAGGAAAGTAGAACTCGACGAGGTTATTGAACCTTCTCTCAGAGTTGAGAGTAGCGCAGCACCGGAAGATGTTTTTGTGCCGCCTGCACCAATTGGAGAGGAAGCTCATGATGGTGATCATGAAACTTGAGCAGTTCTTCTGAACCTCGCAGGTCAACGAGGGTTCGTACCACTCCTGATTGGTATGACCCTGCCTTGAACGTCATGTTGGTGGACAACACTGATGACCCTACGACGTATGAAGAAGCTATGGTGAGCCCAGATTCTGACAAATGGCTAGAAGCCATGAAATCCGAAATGGGATCCATGTACAAAAACCAAGTGTGGACTTTGGTGGACTTACCGGATGGCCGTAAGGCTGTCGAGAACAAATGGATTTTCAAAATAAAAATAGATGTTGATGGTAATGTTACCGTCTATAAAGCTCGACTTGTCGCGAAAGGGTTCCGACAAATTCAAGGAGTTGACTACGATGACATTCTCACCAGCAGCGAAGCTAAAGTCTGTGAGGATTTTGTTAGCAATTGCTGCATATTTCGATTATGAGATTTGGCAGATGGATGTCAAAACAACGTTCCTTAATGGAGACATTGAGGAAGAGTTGTATATGGTACAACCCAAGGGTTTTGTCGATCCTAAAGATGCTAACAAGGTATGCAAACTTTAGCGCTCCATTTATGGACTGAAGCAAGCATCCCGGAGTTGGAATCAACGTTTTGATAAAGTAATCAAAAACTTTGGATTTATACAAACTTATGGAGAAGCTTGTATTTACAAGAAAGTGAGTGGGAGCTCTATAGCATTCTTAATACTATATGTAGATGACATATTGTTGATTGGGAATGATATAGAACTTCTTAATAGTGTCAAAGCCTATTTGAATAATAGTTTTTCAATGAAGGATCTTGGCGAAGCGGCATATATTCTAGGCATCAAGATTTATAGAGATAGATCAAGACGCCTAATAGCGCTTTCACAAAGTACATACTTGGACAAAGTTCTAAAGAAGTTTAGAATGGAAGAGAGCAAGAAAGGGTTCATGCCCATGTTGTCAGGTAAGACCTTGAGTAAGACTCAAAGTCCAGCTACGGCAGAAGATAGAGAGAAGATGAATAATATTCCCTATGCCTCGGCCATAGGTTCTATCATGTATGCCATGCTGTGTACAAGACCGGATATAGCACATGTTGTTAGTTTGACTAGCAGATATCAAAGTGATCCTGGAATGGAGCCTTTGGATCGATCAAGAATATCCTAAAGTACCTAAATAGGACTAAGGATATGGTTCTTTCTTATGGAGGTGATGAACATTTTGTTGTAAATGATTTACACTGATGCTAGTTGGAACACCGATCCGGATGACTCGAAGTCACAGATAATCGTATTTATTTTGAATGGTGCTGCGGTGAGCTGGAGGAGTGCCAAGCAAAGCGTTGTGGCGAAATCTTCAACTGAATCGGAATACATAGCTTCTTGAGGCTGCACAAGAATCCATATGGATGAAGGAGTTCATTCTTGAACTTGGCGTGGTTCCTAGTGCGTTGGACCCGATGGCCATCTCTTGTGACAACACAGGTGCCATAGCTAATGCACAGGAGCCAAGGTCACATAGCAAGCTGAAGCACATCAAGCTACGTTTCCATGCTATTCGCGAGTATGTCCGAGATGGTGACATAAAGATTTGCAAAGTACACACTGATCTGATTGTGGCAGATCCGTTGACTAAACCTCTCCCTAGAGCAAAGCATGACCAACACCAGAACGCCATGGGTATTAGGTATATTACCATGTAATCTAGATTATTGACTCTAGTGCAAGTGGGAGACTGTTGGAGATATGCCCAAGAGGCAATAATAAAAGTGGTTATTATTATATCTTTGTGTTTATGATGAATGTTTACATCCCATGCTATAATTGTATTATAAGGAAACACTAATACATGTGTGTTTTGTAAACGTAAAAGAGTCCCTAGTAAGCCTCTTGTTGAACTAGCTTGTTGATTAATAGATGATCATGGTTTCCTGATCATGGACATTGGATGTCATTAATAACAAGGTTGTATCATTAGGAGAATGATGTGATGGACACACCCATAGTAAGTGTAGCATAAGATCAAGTCATTTAGTTTGTATTGCTACAAGATTATCAAATGCATAGTAACCTAATCCTTCGACCATGAGGTTATGTTAATCACCATCACTGGATGGGTTCTTTGATGACTTCAAACACCGCTTCGTAACTGGGTGGTTATAAAGGTGTCATTGGGTATTCTGAAAGTATGTGTTGAAGCGCATGGACCAAGATTGGGATTTGTCCATCCATATGACGGATACATATGCTCTGGGCCCTCTCGGTGGAATGTCATCTAGTTAGCTTGCAAGCATGTGACTAGGTCACAAGGGATGACATAACATGGAACGAGTAAAGAGTACTTATCAGTAACGAGGTAGAACTAGGTACGGAGATATCGACGATCAAACCTCGAATAAGTAGAGTATCGCGTGACAAAGGGAATTGGTTTCGTATGTTGATGGTTCTATCGATCACGAAGTCATCGTTGAGTATGTGGGAGCCGTTATGGATATCCAGATCCCGCTGATGGTTATTGATCGGAGAGGTGTCTCCATCGTGTCTGCATATTCACGAACCGTAGGGTGACACACTTAAGGTTCGAAGTTGTTTTAAGTAGATATGGAATGTGCGTTGGAGACCGAATGTTGTTCGGAGTCTCGGATTGGATCCGGGACATCATGAGGAGATCCGAATTATGCAGGGAATAAGATTCATATAATGGGGATCGTTTTCTAAGTTAGGAAATGTTCAAGTGTTTATATGGGGATTCTAGAAGGTTTGGAATGTTAGGAAGGTTCTAGAAGATTTTTGAGTTTACTTGAAAACCAAGAAAGGATAAAGGAAACTTGGAGGGGTAAGTAAGTAAGGAAACTTGGGGGAAGGACTCCCCCAAGCTCCTGTCTTGGACCCTAGGAGGTGGGCCTAGGGGTGGGAACCCTAGGCCACACCCCTCCCTCTATATATAGAGGGGTGGAGGCGCCACCCTCCTTCCACTCCAAACCCTAGCCGCCTCTCTCCTCCTCCTTCCCTCTGCTCTGGCTTAGGCGAAGCCCTGCAGAATTCTCTACTCCACCACCACCACCACGCCGTCGTGCTGCTGGGATTCCGTGGAGAGATCCACTACCTCCGCTGCTTGCTGGAACAGGGAGAGGAAGGTCTGCTTCGACTCCGCACGTGTGATCGATTGCCAGGCGCTAACACTGCAGGGAAGGATCGTCTACTCGATCTTGAGATCGGCAAGTGATCGTCTACACCAACCACGAGATCCGATCTCGCACAAGGCTTTCGGATCTACAAGGGTTAGTACAGATCTATCTCGTTGCACTTGTCTAATAGATTAGATCTTGGCTTTTATCTAATTTAGATCTGGTTTTTGTTTGTTCTTGCGGTAGATTTTTTTGTTTTCCATGCTACGAACCCATCATGTTGATATAACACCAATGAAACACTGTTCCACCAGTATTACATCCCTTAGAGTGGTACAACAGAAACATAGCAGGTCCAAGACATGACTATAGATTACAACTCGACTCTCTACAAAAGATCCAGAAAACACTCTAGGTTAAAGAGAGAAAAAGAAACTTCTTACAAAGAAGAACCAGAAATAACAACTCATGAATATCATACTAATAGAGTATTATCTAAACTATATGGCTTGCATTTTCTACTATTGCAATGCTCTACAGAAGTAGGTTCTAGGTCTAGAGATTATACTCCTATCTAATCAGGAAGTTCGTCTTTACTTTAGTTGATGTATATGTTGACTACATTGACTTTATTGAAGAACTTGAGCTTTCGGTGACAATTCATTTGAGCATAAGTTGATGTAGACGTCGTCTTTATTGGCTTCAGAATCTAGCAAGGGTTAAGAAGATACGGTTGAGTATGAGCATACTCAGCAAGTTCACTAAAAATGACTTTTTGATGCACTATCTACAGCCGTAGACCATCGGTCATAGGCTATGCAGGTTTTCAAAAATAATTCTTCAAAGGATTATTATGAAAATCTATGTGTGTTAGTCTTCATAGGTTGATTAGAACTTTGGGGAGTTCCTTTCCTGTAGCGTTCACAGCTCCTTCCTGAGACAGGGAGTAAGATGTCACACTTTTATACACTCTGCAGAGGTGTGTTGCTTTACCCATGAGAGATCATTATCCTTATTGCACAACCGGGGGAATCTTTCCCATCCACACTTCCTTAGGTGTGGGGCCAAGTATAAGAACCCAAGCCGACCACTGTCCTTCTCTGCGACCCCACATGCCAACACGGTCCTTCAAGCCACCACATCTTTGTTAAGCCTCCTTTCAGGCAAGCTACAACTCTGATAGGCCCCTGAAGACTCTGTGAGTCGGTTGTGCCCCTACAGGTCCCATTTAAAAATGGCCGACCGTACCTCAAGTAGCCTCACACATATAATCTAAACACCTTACCCGTGGGGCCTAAGGGTGCCCACCCATGTTGCTCCATGCAAGGAATCTCAACGTTGCATAAAGGTCGTCCGCCAACACACGAAAGGAAGAAGATCCAGCTGACTTCCCAGAGCCATATAGATCTCATGGTTAACGCGTAATCTATGGCGCAAGATCACTCACCACATTGGTTATTAAATCCTAGATGTTACATTTCCGAGCAATGGTGGTTCCATTGCCGGTCATAATAGATTAGCTGATCACCCTGGGTTAGTAACCAATAGTTCAAGTTAATTATGAAAAAGTGTTTTTTGGCATCCTTTTCAAAATGCAGGTGTTAACAATTTGCAAATACTTGATAGAAAATAACCAAAGGAGAAAGTGTGAACTTGCCTTTGTGATTACAAGATTATGCAATCATGGTCTTCGAGACGATATAAGATCCAATATCTGAAAACAACATCATTAGTCCGGTAAGTACTAATATTTAAAGAAGAAATATGTTGTAATGCATAAGTCATGTAACACATTTTTTAAAACCCCGAAGTAATATCCAATATTACGAATGAGTTAAACTTAGGTGATTTTTTTAAGATTTGATTTATCTTCAAATTGACTTTAGGGATAAATATAGTTACAAGAAACTTAGGACTAATATTGAAGATATATAAAAGTAAAGTACCACATCGATTCAAGATTAAGGTTGATTGGTACCTTAAAGCTATTAAGAAAATTCAGGTTTAAATTGTTAAGTCTTAAAATAACTAACATAATCTATTTGCTTGAAGTGGCAAAAGAATAACTTTCGAAGAAAATATTGTTTATGTTTGGATAATCAATCTTGAAGGTTGTCAGGTGTAAGACTATGGTTTTTGATAGAGTAAAAATGATGTGGAGTTATTGTATTTCTAATTGATTGCATAATTGACCAAAGTTAACTAAAAACATGAATAAACTTAAGACGTGATGTTTATGAGTTTTTAGACAAAAGTTAACTATAAAAACAATGATGAATCTTAAGATGTAATGTGTCTAAAATATTACCAAGTTTTAGGGTTTTTAAAAGTATAATTAAGAATGTGGGATCATTCACTTTCAATTTAAGTTAATGTCGAGTTCAAGATTTGATTCGTTATTATAATCTCAAAAATAATATACAGCTTGTGGATGGAAGCATAAGTAGATGATATTATCAATTTGTTAGGGTTTAAAGTTACGTTAAGTATGTATATGAGATATAGATCATTCACTTTCAATATAAGTGAATGATGCATAAGGTTAGTTTAAAGTTTATTGGTTTGAATTGGATTTAATGTTCCAAAGGAGTATTATAAGATTAATAGTTTACATTTAAGTTTTATTATGAACTATAATTATAGGTTTGGATTTAGTACTTAGATTTATAGGATTCCTTTGAAGATTTTAATATTTTATAAAGACACATGATTAATTCTTACATAGGAAATAATTTTAAAGAATTACAAAACAGGTATTTTATTTTAATAAAACAGATAACTAAAGATTTATTACTTTGGAATCTTGAAATCTTTTGTAATACTATACTTACTATTTTTCTTATTTAAAGTATTTATTTAGGATCTTAAAAATGAATTTTATTTAATTTTAAGTAATATTTCTATTTTTAGTAAATTCCATAAAGTATTTAATGTTCTTAAATATTTTCTTCATGTTTTATTTGTAAAGAAAATAAGTTAGTATTTTTATAAAATAGTAGATTTATTTTTATATGCAAAAATGATTTTTATTCATTTTTAGAACTTTTTCTTATTTTACTAAATTTCATTTAGGATTTTAGTAGCTTTAATATTTGGTTTTATTCTGTTTTTCTCAAAAAGTGAAGTTATATTTTTATCTGATAGAGGTTATTTTTGTGATCATTTTGATATATTATATACATTTTAAGGATTTTTTTCTATATTTTTCTAGAGCTTAAAATATTTATAGGGTTATTTTGGTGCTTTTATATATTTTTTTCTTTTTTAATTAGAAATTGGGATTTCTATTTTTGTGCCCCTGGTTCGTTCGTTATACTCAGTTTTCCCCAGCCGCTTAGTTTTTTCTCACTTTTGCCCTCCATCCATTTCTAAATCCTCACATGCGCTCGGATGGGGGATGTCGTCAGGTCAAAGGTTTGACCGTTACATGCTGACCGGCGAGACTGCGTTGGGACGGGTCGTGCATTGAGCGTTACGTTACGTCGCCTCGACCGTTACATGCTGATAGGTAGGGCCAGGATACACAACGTATCGACCATCCATCTCTCGCTGATTATGAGGGACGTGGTGTGTGACCATGTGGGGCGTGTTTGGCGGTTACGTGCGTACTGTCGCCTAAATTGGAAGTTTTATTTTTTGTTATTTTTATGATTGACCTTTTTAAAAGCGCCTAACAGTTCTGTTTTTTTGCTCAAAAAGGTAGCGAATCTAGAGCAGCTTATCTCTCCATTCATTGTTCATTTTGCCCTCGTTTTCCCTAATCTGGTAGCAAATCTAGAGCAGCAAAACTAACGAGCACCATAAATAAATTCAGTAAACACAGAAGATGTAGATAAAGTAGCTAATATAGGTTATATAGTACGGTACTTAACGAGGTTCGACAATTAGGCTGCTCAGCAGCAGCAGCGGACAAGTTCAACACAAACAAGACAAAAGAAGCTGTTTTCAAGTAGCAACACCAACAGCAAATCAGTGGCCCCTCATGGCCTCTGCCAGGAGGGCCTCTGCCTCCTTCCTCTGGCGTCTCCTCCACTTGTTGCTGCCCAGTCCCTTGACCTTGGCGTCTTGGGCTTGATCGGGGGCATTGCGACCCTCCTCAATAGCCACCTTCTAGAGGTTTCAGAGGTGAAGACCGAGCGCCTGGTGCTTGGCTATGAAGCCGTGGACGTTCACGGAATCGCCGCAGGTCCTCATGTCCTCGGCATGCTTCACGAGGGAGTTGAAGTCCATGGCGCGGAGCCTCTTGATGGGGCAGAAGGGGCAGCTGTACACATCGCCGGTGAATAAGTTATTGTACTGGCCGAACTTTAGCCTCCTCGGCACATGACGAGTCTTGGTGTCCTTGGACTCGTCGTCGCTGCGAACCTCCTGTTGGAAAAAAATAGAGTGCAATAAGGAAATAATTGAGATACTTTGATTATCGGGATTGATTATTTGCATAAATTAACCGATTGAGATCTCCTAATTATTCCCCAAATCTCAATTCAAAGCGAATACTAATCCCAACTACGAATAGGTGGGTTCAAATACAAACAGGGGGATTCATTAAAATACGAGATTTAACACAAGAGGATTAGCTACTGTAAAATATGAACAACCGAGCCCTAGTAACATACGATCTAGCATCCAACGATGGGAACGGTGGAAGAACAAGGGAAGGGGAGAAAACCATGGTTACCTCTGACCATGGGTTGGCAATGCTAGTGTCGTAGGGGTTCTCCGGCCTTATGTAATCAACCTCCTCGTAGGGGTCCCAGCCGAGCGGGATCTTCCCGAGACCGGCGGGGGCCTCCTCACCGGTGCTACGGCGGATGCGGGGACAAGGATAGGGGCCTGTACGGGGACGGGAGCCTCCTCGTCGACGGCCTTGGAGGCACCGATTGCCACCTGATACGTTGCAAATGTATCTATAATTTTTGACGTTCCATGCTTGTTTTATATCTACTTCCTTATGTTTTGTCCACACTAAAAGTGCATGTGTGCCCCCATGTGTGGTTTTGGTAATTAACTACAATCTTTATGGACTTATGTTTGCATTGAGTTTTACCTGTAGGATTTGTCCATAGGCAATGCTTGAACCATATGTTGGCTTCAATGTTGGGAGAAGAAGAAAGTGAAGAAAATTAAGTGTTGACCAAGGTTTGAATGAGTGATCCGGAGATTGGTCAAGTGAGAGTTGATCCTATAGCAAGTGTGTCTTGAAGACTAAAGTTGCAGTGATATATATTATGTACCTTCAAGATACCAACATAATGAAGAAAGAAGAAATGATGTGCAAGTTTAAAATGTGCCATCTCGAAGAGATGATTTGCTTGAAGCTTGCCATCCTATGGTTATCATGGATATGGAAAGATGATATGCCCAAGAGAGAAGCTCTACCATAGTCGAGTATGGGAGAGAAATTTGCAAGTCTTCACCAAGCTAGTGCAATCAAGAAAGGTGTTCCATCTTGAGGTGGACAAGATCGCTATCGTCAAGCTCAAGTGGAATATGCTCAAGGCAAAGGTATGTTCTTGATAGGGTTTCTTTCTTACCGGTCTCTTGGTGTTAGTTGGGGAGACCAGTTTATAGGATAGATAGCCGTACTATCAAGACGGGCTCTCGAGTGAGTAACTTGATCATATCCTTCGTGAGAGCTCAAACCATTGCATACTTGGCATAATCTTTCTTGGTTGTTATTTGGATCTTATCCATGTGAGGTTCTTGATCTTGCGGTAATATTCATAACAAGCTCTAGTTCATCGAAAACAGATTTCATATACATTCTCTATTGTGTTTTTGATATTGGAGGTTTTACCGGTTTGTCTTTTAAATATTGGTAAAACCTTCCATTATTTGGTTCTTATCCATGAGACGATTTATAGCTTGTGTTAATCTTCATGACAAGCCCAAGTTCATCTAAAACGGATTTCATATGCATTCTCTATTGCGTTTTCGATGTTGGAGGTTTTACTGGTTCGTCTTTTTGAGAGGGGTCAAACCTTTCATCATTTGGTTCTATACTACCTGGCTGGACTATGATGTTTTTCTGTATGATCTTGTAGAGCTTATTGTCCTCTTTAAAACGAGCCCAAGATCATCAAAATCGGAGTCCAGATGCAAAAGTTATGGTTGTTTTCGTATTGGTCCGTCTGCCAGTTTTTGTAAGACCGGAGACTCCGGACTAAATGTCTGGTCTATCTCCGGACCGCGTACAGATTGTCCCCCAGTTTGACCCCATTTGGCCTGGGTACACCGGAGACTCCGGTTCTAGTCTGGAGACTCCAGATCGGGCAATTTCTGGGCCTAACGGTTGGATTTCTAGGGACCTATTTAAGGGGCCCTTCTTCCCCAATGGTTCTCCAACCTTCCTTACAAGTTCTCCCCTCCATTGCTGACCTTCTTGAGCTTGCTATCCCTCAATCCCTCCATTGATTCTTGCATATTCTTGAGGTATTTGAAAGAGGAGATCTAGATCTACAACCCCACCAATCAATCTCTCCTCTAAGTGAGGGGAACATTTTGGGATCTAGATCTTGGAGTCTTTTGTGGATTTCCTCCATTGTTCTTCCTCTCTTATTCCCCCATAAGCTTTTGTAGCTTTGGTGGAATTTGGGAGAGAAGGACTTGAGCACTTCACGTGTTCTTGCCATTGCATTTGGTGCATCGGTTTGAGTTCTCGGTGAGGATTCGATTGGGTGAAAGGTGAGAAGCTTTTTACTCTTGGGTTCATTGGAACCCTAGACGGTTTGATGGTTTTGCAGGTTTGTGGATTTCTTGGGGCTTCTAATTAAGTTGTGGAGCTTTCCCCAAGCTTGTTTGTTGGGAGCCTCCAATTGAGTTGTGGAGAAGTGCCCTAACCTTGTGACAGGTTCCGGATTGCCATCGACAAGTGCACCGATAGTGGAAGTGTGGATTGATCCCGTTGGGGTGAGATTCATAGGAGAACAAGGGAGGCCTTTTGTGGCGTTGGTGGTTTGATACCACGCCCTCTCCAAACGAGACGTACTCCATGTTGAGAGGACCTCGGTAAAATATCGTCGTCTCCGCGTGCCTCGGTTATCTCTATATCCGAGCTCTTACTTATGCACTTTACTTTGTGATAGCCTTCGTGCTTGAAGTACATATCTAGCTATCGCATAGTTGCTTGTCTTGCTTAGCATAAGTTGTTGGTGCAAATAGGTGAACCCTAGTTGTTCTAGGTTTTGTGCTTAACAAAGTAAACGCTAGTTTATTTCCGCCTTTGTTGAGCCACTCTCGGAAAAGTTTTTAAACCGCCTATTCACCCCCCTCTAGGCGGCATCTATATCCTTTCAATTGGTATCAAAGCCTGGTCTCTCATTTTAGGCTTCACCGCCTTGAGAGTAAATATATCGGCTAGGGGATTTGTGCACAATGAAATGTTTATATTCGATGGCACAAATTATGATATCTGGAAAACTCGCATGCTTATTCATTTTTGGGACATGGACCCAAATTTGGAGCGTATTTTAGATATAGGTTTTTCTCCTCCTATGGATTTCGAAAATCTATCTTGTGAGGATGAGAAAAACTTATATCTCGATGCTCAAGCTTCTAATGTGCTTGTTAATGTTTTGAGCTTTGTAGTTACTTCTTCCATCATACCTTTTTGGAGCGCTCATGAGTTATGGACAAAACTTCAAGATAAATATGATGTGTCCAACATTATTGAGGATGATTGTATTGCTTCCACTTCTGGCTGTGATGAGTTCTCATCTTCTTCCACTTCACCAAAGTGTGGCAAGACACAAGGTAATGATATGGTGAGTGGTGATGAATATTGCAATGGTGATAGTAAGCTTACTCTTGATGATCCTTCATCTCTATCTCATTGCAATGCTTCATCTTTGGACTTAAACACGTCTAGCACTATATATGATTTACATGCTAGTGTTGATAGTCCTTGCATATCATGTATAAATTGCCTCAATAGATCACATGATGATATGCTCTCTTTACCTTGTTGTCATAATATAAATGCTTCTATTTCCTCTAGTTGTTGTGTGTCTAACAATGTAGAGGAAACCAAATATTATATTGGTAAAGACATGAATTTGAATGGAGCTTCAAATAATTCTTCATCATCATCATCTCACGGTTCCCACCTATGCCTTATGGCTCGGGATTCAAAGGTAACTCCTACTTTGGAACCCAATACCTCTTGTGATGATGAGGATGAGGATAATGAGGAAAAAGAGATTAATGTTGATGATTTATATGAAAAGGGTGAGATGGTTTATCATGCTCTTATTAAGGATAATATTGCTTGCTCTAACTTCGTTGAAATCTTGGACTTTGCTATTAAGAGCAAAGAACATATTGATAAGTTAGAAGCACAAATTGAGGAGCATGAGAACACCATTGATAAAATGAGTAGCCTTGAGCGTGAGTATGCTAATCATATTGCACATATAAATGAAGATCTTGAAGAGGAACAAACCACTAAGGAATCTCTTGAGGAGACTTTTGCTCTAGAGTTGTCTAGAGTAAAGGAATCTCATGATATAGGTCCTAAGGTGGCTAGTGGTCTCAAAAGTAAAAATGATGAGCTTCAAGTTGCTTATGCTAAACTTCTTGAGGATTTTGAGCACCTCAAAAATGGCTCCAGGGTCATCAAGGGTGAGCTCATCAAACTCACCGAGTCACATGAGCAACTTAAAGCCTCTTACTCAAAAGAGCTTTCGAAGTTACCCTCACCTCTTGCAATTAATTATGATGCTTGTGCTACTAACTCTATTTCTTGTGAAGCATCTATTTTGAAGGATAATGTTGAGCTAAAGACTCAAGTTTCTTTGCTAACTAGCAAGTATGGGATCTTGGAAGAAAGTCATGGTAATCTATCAAGCTCTCATGAGGATCTTCTAGCCTCCCATGATAGGCTAAAATTAGCTCATGAGGCTATTATGTCAAAGGTAACATCTAATGAGCCTCATGTGGACATTAGCACTACTTCTACTCAAAATGTCATATTGCCATGTGCTAGTCCTTGTAATTCATCCACTCATGCCATTGATACATCTTGTGATGAATTACTTTCCATCCCTTGTTGCTCTAACAATATAGCATCCACTTCCTCTAGTATTTTTGTTCACACTAACCATGTTGAGGAAATTAAAGAGCTCAAGGATCAAGTCACTTCTTTGAAGAATGACTTGAAAAACGGTCATAAAGGGAAGGCCACACTCGACAATATCTTGAGTATGCAAAAATTCCCCAATGATAAGAGTGGGCTTGGATACAACTCCAATGTCAAGAACAAGTCCACTATCAAGCTGAAGAACAAGGTAAACAAGAATAATGGCCAATATCAAGTCAAGAATCTGGCCAACATTGTTTGCTTCAAGTGCAAGGAAGAAGGGCATCATGTTAGATCTTGCCCATTGAAGAAGAAGCCTCTTAGTGTGAAGCAACAAGGGAAGCGGCCTCAAGCTCTACCTCAAGATAGTGATGGGCCTCTTTCTAAGAGGACTAATCGAGCTCTTCCTCGAGTTGTGGCTTCACCTAAGAAGAAAGATGGCAATAGAAGAACTTGCTACATATGCCATGAGAAGGGGCACATTTCTTCCTCATGCACTATTGGTATCTCCTCATCCAACCCTATCATTATTGATCATGCTTATTCTCTTTGTAAGGATGAGGTTGGCAATGTGTTTGGCAAATTTGTTGGTGCTCAATGTGGGTTCATGAAAAGAACCATTTGGGTTGCCAAGCCTATTGTGACTAACCTCTTAGGACCCAACTTGGTTGGGGACCAACAAGCCAAAACTTGATCAATAGGTATTGTTGGAGGGCATTGGAGACTTGGTTACATTATGAAGAATTGAGGGATCTTCATCATTTATTCTTCTCAAGTCAATCCATTTGGACTATCATGCTTCTATCATATATCCAATGTCCCTCCTTGCGGTAACATGCACTTAACTCATTTACATTGAAAGTTACTTGCTCCCTTATGCATGTGTTGGTTCTGTACCTTTGTATGTGTTTGTACATGTTGTGCTTCTCTCGTACTTATATCGAGTTATCAAGTATACTTGTGTATGTTGGTTGTCACACCATGTATTTGTGTCTCTTGGGTTGGAGCCTTTGTTGAATTTATTTGGTATCTTTCTTAGCTGTTGTGAGAGATTAATGGACTATCCCATTTTGGGGGAGTGTTATGCTTGGGCATTCCACAATCCTAAAATGTGTGTACATGAGGAATACCACTTAGTATGTATATTGCAAGTTTATCTAGTCTCTATGTGTTATGTCTTTCTCATGAGAAATTCAAGTTCCATAATGTTTATTAATCATATCTATTTGGATGTTTTTACCTCTTGTTGAGTATTCTTGGTTTATCACATTATGGGTGAGTCATACGCTTTGTGCATATCACAAACCTAGAAAATGTGGACATTTGAGGTAGTGTCACTTAGAATTGATATTGATAATTATCTAGCTCCTAAGTGGCACATTTAGCTCAAACAAGTTCCAATTCCCTTGGATTGATTTTATTGCTCATCTTTTGGATCTTGTTTGTGAGAGTTTTATTGGTATGTGTTTCCCCATATTTGGACCTCCATATCCTCCATGGAAACCATTTGCTTCAAGTTACTTTAATCTTTTATGATTGTGTGACTATTTGGAGCTATCAAGAATCTCTATCTAAGCATCAAGCTTAATTCTTATATTTCGTCATATGCTTATTGTTGTGAATATGATCATGATATCCTTGAAAACTACCTTGGGAAATGTTTCCCCATAATTCTTGTCATTAGACAAGTGGTACTCCATATATGGTAGAATTTATTGATCATATTCATTTTGGCCTTTGCTTAAATTTTGTTCTACCTCTTGCCAACAAAATGTTTTGTGTTTTCTCCCAAGCTTTCCTTGCCTCTTGTTGATCTTCTTATTTTTTTGTATCCTCGTGTGTTTTATTTAATGTAGGTACTAGCGATGATCCCATTTGTGTGCATTTTGCATTCAAAAGGAAAATCCTACATAATGCACTATCCATGGGGGAGCTCTCCTATATTATCTAGAACACTCATATGTATGCTTCTTGTTTTGTTCCATATCATGTTTTATGTGCTTGGAAGTTTGATCTTTTCTTTTGGTACTTTGTGCCATCATGAAAAGTGTAGAGAGTTTGGTTTGTGTGTTGGAACCTTGATTTTTGGGAGTTGGTTGTGTCTCATTCCTTGTTACTTGTTTGATCCCTTTGGATGATATAAATCCTTGAGAATTGGTGTTTTTGTCTATCTTTTGCTCTTTGGCTGTTGCCTTGTTCATTTGTTGAATTTGTGTCCTTTCATGTGTTGATTTGTCTCTTTGATACAATTTGGACACCATTTTGTCGTGTCACATTCTTGTGTGCGACTTCTTGGTTTACTTGGTGTTTTTGTTCAAATTGTATCTCCTTTTTTTGGTTCTTGAAATCTTGTGCATGCATATTTACTACATGTTCTATATTATGGCATGCTTTCTTTCTTGATCCAATATATAGGGGATTCTCCACCAAATCATATCGGCTAAGATGTGCATGAAATTCAATTTCATATCAATATGCACATATTTATGTGGAATCTCTCCTATGTATTGTAGTGTATCTAACTACTTTGGACCCAATGAGTTTTGGGACCATTGTGTACTTGAATGTGTTTTAGGTACACTTGAGATACATTGGATGCTTGTCTCAATAATAAGAGGATGTGGGGACTAAATGATAATTGGAGACAAGCTAGGATAATCAACAAACTCATATCTACTTCATCCTACCAACGGTATCTCGATAACAAGTATCCCTCTAATGCATACTTTTCTAGCATCCAACCTTTGTGGTTGCATCATGGCATGATTTCCTTCAGTTGCTTTTATTGTGGTTCTTGCAAGATTTTATTGTATCATCCTTATTGTTATATGAGTAAGTTGAGATGAATGCATATTTTGGGGAGTATATAAAATTCATGTTTATGATTCACCAATCCCACATATGCCAATCTAGCAATTCTATTGCCAATCATTTCCAACTATCTCGGAAAAGTAAACGCTAGTTTATTTCCGCCTTTGTTGAGCCACTCTCGGAAAAGTTTTTAAACCGCCTATTCACCCCCCTCTAGGCGACATCTATATCCTTTCACACACTTTGGAGTATTTTTACACATTTTCTGGAACTAACCTATTAACAAGATGCCGCAGTGCCAGTTGCCTATTTTATGCTGTTTTTGGTTCCAAAAAAGCCAGAAAATGAATATTCTCGGAATTGGACGGGACAAAAGCCAAAGTCAATATTTCACCGAGGGGAACATGGAGCCAAAAGACGAGACGGAGAGGGGCCAGGGGCCGGCCACACCACCTGGCCACGCGGCCAGGCCTGACCCGCGCCTGGGGGTGGTGCGGCCGCCTCGGGCACCTCCTCGGCCTCCCCTTTCGCCTACAAGAAGCCTCCGATACAGAAACCTAAGCACCCGATCAAAATTCCACGAAAGAGTTTGTAGCCGTTGTCATCTCCATCCCTAGATCAGGAAGGATCTGATGCTCTTCCCGGCACCCTGCCGGAGGGGAGAGATCACCCTGGAGGCCTTCTTCATCACCATGCCTGCCTCCGCTGTGATGCGTTAGTAGTTCATCCCTGGACTACGGGTCCATGTAGTAGCTAGATTGTTGGTTCTTCTCCTTTGTTCTACCATGTTTAGATCTTTTGAGCTTCGTTCATGATCAAGATCATCTATTTGTAATCATACATGTTGTGTTTGCGGGGATCCGATGGATATTGAGATGCTATTTCAGATTGATTATTGATTCTATCATGTCTTTGTTATTTGTGATCTTGCATGCTTTCCGTTGTTAGTAGCTATCTTGGCCGAGTAGATGCTAGCAACTCCAAGAGGGAGTATTTATGCTCGATAGTGGGTTCATGCCTCTAGTAATCTGGGGAAGTGACAGAAATCTCTAAGGTACTAGATGTGTTGTTGCTACTAGGGAGAAAACAACAATCCTTTGTTCATAGAACAATCATATTGTTTACTTTACACATTTTGCTTAATGCAATTATCTGTTGCTTGCAACTTAATACTGGAGGGAGTTCGGATGATACCCTGAAGGTGGATTATTAGTCATAGATGCAGTTGGATTATGGTCTATGTATAATGTTGTAATGCCCAATCAAATCTCATAGGAGTCAAGATGATTAGTATATGCATGTATGCTTTCTCGGCGTCTATCAATTGCCCCACTGTAATTTGTTCACCCAGCATGTCATCTATCTTAAGGAGAATCACCACTAGTGAACTATGGACCCTGGTCCTTTCTTTTACCATCAATCTACAATCTTCTATTTACTGTTTTCTATTTACTTTCTGCAAGCAATTACTATCTTCCACACAATATGTTTAATCCTTTGTTTTTAGCAAAACCGGTGAGATTGACAACCTCACTGTAAGTTGGGGGCAAAGTTTTGTGGTTGTGTTGTGCAGGATTCCAAGTTGGAAACAACACCTTGAAGGTGTTTCCTTGCTCCTACTGGTTCGATAACCTTGGTTTCATAACTGAGGGAAAACTTGCTGTTGTGCTCATCATACCTTCCTCTTGAGGTTCCCCAACGAGCTCGAATATATTTTGAGCCATCACCACCGCGCTGTTTTTCTCCATCGCCAATGTGGTTGGGGTTTTCTTGGGGGTGTATAGAAGGTGATGGAACAGTGGAGACGGTTGAGTGAGAGAGTGAGTGATGAGTGAGAGTGGGGAGGCCTCTATTAACGGAGAAGGGAAGGGACGTTTCGTTGCACTACCGTGCATCACGTAACCGCGTATGCTACTGCACCGTGCATGGCAACACGTGTCCGCTACCGCCCCGTGCACCGCACACGCGTACCATGAGTCATGTTTTTCCCTCGTGTCTAACCCTGGCGACTCAGTTGTACTCAGGTTTGCCCTAGAGTGTAAAACTGGTAGTTTGGTTGTACTCAGTTTTGCCCTCCAGTACTAACACTGTCGTGTGCGATATACTCAGTTTTAACCTCCGGTGGATGGTCAACAGAGAGTCAACGAATATGTTTTAGCTAGCTAATTGAGTCATTTTATGCACAACAAATTCAAAAAGAGCAAAACATATTGGAATCTACCCAGGGAGTCTTATTATGTGACCTGCCACCATAAGAAATGTATATAAACCAAGTTTTAACCTAAATCACTACTTCTCAAATCACCTACTATCTATGAAGGTTCATGGCTTTCTACTCAAGCCTCTTCCCAAAACATCCCTCTCCAAAACATAGTTTGTCTAAATGAGGCAATAATTGTCAAACTGGTGTATATTTGAATTGCAAATAGTTTGATGTATGCCAAGATGTATTTTATTGTATAAAAGACACATTTTCCATTTTTTAAATATTTTTCTATTTTCTATTTGAATCCCTTTGTTAGTCTTGCCCTTGGTTTTTAAGTTCTACTCAGTTTTTCCCTTGGTTCTTAAGCGCTACTCGGTTTTCCACTCTCTTTGTATCAATCTCTCGCACATGTTCTCATCTTCGCTGCTACGCTCTGATTGGTCGAGACAGTTGTCACATGATAATCTCTCAAAATTTGGCTAGCACATCATTATCTCGTTATTAAGTGCGATTTCACAGTGTTCAAAGGTTTAAAAATTTCGTATACGCAAGTTTATGCATTATATTTCACTCCATGGAAATGATAAATGACCAGGATTTTATTAGCACAACATTATCATGACCTAAGTGCGATTTCAAAGAGTCCAACGGTGTATAAACTTCGTATATGCAAGTTTATGCATTACATTCCACTCTACAAAAATGGGGAAGAAAATAATAATCTCTCAAAATTTTGTTAGCACATCATTATCACGTATTAAGTGCAATTTAAAAGTGTTCAAAGGTTTATAATTTTCGCATATGCAAGTTTGTGCATTACATTCCACTCTATGAAAATGATAATCTCTCAAGATTTTCTTAGCAGGACATTATCACGAATTAAGTGCGATTTCAAAGAGTTCAAAGGTGTATAATTTTTGTATACGCAAGTTTATGCATTATATTTCACTCCATGAAAATGATAAACGATCAGGATTTTATCAGCACAATGCTGACTCGTGTATTAACGAGCTCGTTGGGGAACCCCAAGAGGAAGGTATGATGAGTACAACAGTAAGTTTTCCCTCAGTTATGAAACCAAGGTTATCAATCCAGTAGGAGCAAGGAAACACCTCAAAGGTGTTGCTGGTTGGACTTTGGCAGGGCGCACTACCGGCGCCAGCAACAACGTGGAAACCTGCACAACACAACCACAGAACTTTGCCCCCAACTTACAGTGAGGTTGTCAATCTCACCGGTTTTGCTGAAAACAAAGGATTAACCGTATTGTGTGGAAGAAAGTAATAGTTTGCAAAAAGTAAACAGAAAGCAGTAAACAATTGATTGTAGATTGATAATAAAAGAAAGGGCTGGGTCCATAGTTCACTAGTGGTGGCTCTCCTTAAGATAGATGACATGTGGTGTGGAGGCCCTCTGGCCCCTCTCCGTCTCATATTCTGGCTCCATGTGTCCCTCGGTGAAAAACTGACTTTGGCTTTTGTTCCGTCCAATTCCGAGAATATTCATTTTCTGACTTTCCTGGAACCAAAAACAACAGAAAACAGGCAGCTAGCACTGTGGCTCTTATTAATAGGTTAGTCCAAGAGAGTGTATAGAAAGTACTCCAAAGTGTGGACACAACATAAGAAAGTAGATAAAAACCAAGCATGGAACATCAAAAATTATGGATACGTTAGCAACGTATCAAGATCCCCAAGCTTAACTCCTGCTCGTCCTCGAGTAGGTAAGTGATAAAAAGAAAGAATAATTTTTGAGTTGACATGCACCATCATAAACTTGATCAAAGTATTTGTAAAACATTGATAGCTGGGATCATAGTACTTCAATCATAACATGAAAGACAAAGTTCTAACAATAAGACAAAGCAACTATATTGCAACATGAAAAGGCACAAGCAAAAGATTCATGAATAACAATGCTTTGCAAGACGTTTGTTTGTTTCACATAAAGAAAACATATCATAGTGGCATTCAGCTTGTGCCTCATAGAGTAGCAAACATAAATGCATAGGACACCTTCAAAGTTCATAAGGGTGACTAGATACAAATAGTTTAAAACAAGCAATATCAAAGTTATGCATCAATCAACAAGTCTTGGAACAATGCACATAGAACTAAGAATGGCCACTATGCTCTCAAAGTAGGTGCGTAAAGATAGAAGGTGGAGACTCAACATAAAAGTAAAAGAAAGGCCTTCATAGAAGGAAATAGGGATTCAAGTTTCGTAAAGAGCTTCAAAAAATAATGGTACTTTTTAGCTTTCATCTCTCATTTCCCCTATCATAAGCATCTTGAAGTGATTAAGGTTAAAGTGAACAAACTATGGAGTATATGCTTGACGAAGTATAAGTCAGAAATCTCATGTCCCTTGAATACGAGGGCCGCTCCTCATGCTACTCAAGTTTAGTTACCGGTAAGTTCTTGTCATAGTAAGTACATGTGTATCATAGAGAACTGCCAATGGGGTACCCCTTGCCCGATGATACGGAAGAATCCCCATATCAAAATGACAAGGCAAGCAGACAACGAGCATCTCAGCAATCTTCTTATTTACCATGGGAAAATGGTGCTTTTTTTTCTCTCTTTCCTCTTTTGTCACATCTTTTTTTTTCTCTTTTTTTCTCAATACCTGACTCTTTTTTATAAGAAGAATGCTTCATAGACAACTCATTATGGTTATGCTGCAGGTTTCCACCATGACGGCATGGATTAGATCAGCGGCCCAGGTGTTTCTCTAACAAACATACATAACTCCATGGACTTACAAGCTCCCCTTTCATTTCACACCAACAACATCCATAGACAAAAGAACATGATATCAACTAGGTACAAAGTACAAGTGCAATGTTGAAAGCGTTCCCCATGACAGATGGTTCTGCTAATCCCCGACATATAAGTGTAAGCATATACAACATAGACGACACAATGGTTCAAGTTTATTAAGGGCAAGAAAAGTAAAGTGTGCCATCAAGTTCGTGAGAGCTTTAATCACTAGTTTTCTCATAACAAGTTTAATTCGGAAGGTAGATAAAACATGAATACACTTGGAATAGCAAATGCTAATAGGTAGGTATGGTGGACTCTTTGGAATAACTTGGTTTTAGGAGGTGGATGCATGAGTGGAACTCATACTTGGTTATGGAGGCTAGCAAAAGACTAGGAGCAACCAACTAAGAGAGGAATAATGGCCATAATCATGCAGAGCGACAAAACATCATTAATCAAAGCATAAAGTGATACTACAAGTCGAAAACTAAAGGATCATAAAAGCTATGGTGACTTGGGATAGTCATAACATGGTGTGAGCATGTGCCAAGTCAACCCAAATAAAGCATCAAAGGAGAATACCACAATACTATGCTTTAATATGCTAAAGCAACACATGATTCTTCAAAGGCACATTAAGCAATCTCAATTGTTTATAACATGTCATGCTACATCAAAGATCACTAACCATACGGCCAAAACAATATCAAGCATGGCATGACAAAGCATAGTCCACCGTCAAAAACAAGCTCTCTTTACCACTTAAGCATGAACTTTCCTACTCTTTTCCAATCCAAACCAAACTATTTGAAAACCAATGCATGAAAGAGGGGGTCCAACCAATTTATTCAGCAAACTAAGAAAACCAAGCAAACAAAAAACCAAAACAAAAACGAAAAAGAAGACGCTCCAAGAACAACACAACTATGCATGAAACAATAAAAATAAAGTTTTTGGAAGAAACCTAGGATTTTTATTGATGAAGAAGGGGATGCCTTGGGCATCCCCAAGCTTTGACGCTTGTACTTCTTAGATATTTCTTGGGGTGACACGCGTGGCATCCCCAAGCTTGAGCTTTAGTCCATCCTTCATCTCATTACTCATTCCTTCCATACACCTGAAATTTTTCTTTATACAAAACTTCACACAATCTTTATTAGCAACATTAGTGCACTCAAGATAATAAGTCTTTAGGTTCAATTTCAACACCAATAAAACTTCCATCAAAACATAAGATACTGTAGCACTTCCCTCAAAAAGCTCAATTCCCTAAAAGAACTCAAAAAGGAACCAACAAGAAGCAAATGCAAATAATGGCAGAAATCTGTCAAAACCGACCAGCAGGTAAAAACCAATTTTTTTGAAGGCCTTATGTTGCTCAAACCAAAAAGTGTTGAACTAACGAAAGTTAGATAACAACCTGGGGAGAAGAACAAAAATTCACGCCTCAAAACGATGTACAGAGATTTTACACGAATTTTTACGGTGAAAGAACAAAAATCTGTTTCGAGACAACAACTTTCCCAATCATTACTTCTCTCTCATTAGAGGTTACTCTTGGCACAAAAAGCAAATAAAAAGGATAAGGAGCGGTTATTACTGAAGTAATAACTTCCAAGACTCATCTAAAACTTTTGGGTTATCTCCCAATAAGTACTTTTCTTTAACGCCCGCCTTTAAGTTAGGCATAAGAAGTAAGAAAAAAAATCAAGTGTTCTCAAATGAAGAAGCATTAAGAGCAAATTTTGTTTTCATAGGAGAGGCAAAAGAAATATTATCTCTCTTCTTAGGGAAGTGTTCTATACCTTTCTTGAGTGGGAGTTGATATTTAATGGTGCCTTATTTCATATCAATAATGGCACCAACAGTTCTAAGAATAGGTCTTCCCAAAGTAATATGACAAGAAGCATTGCATTCAACATCCAAAACATAGAAATCAATGGGTACATAGGCATTGTTAACCATAATAAGAACATCATTAATACTCCCCATGAGTTTATTTTTAGCATTATCATCAAGCGGGGCATTCAAAGAACAATCTTCCAATGGTGGTACATCAAGCATTCATAAATCCTTCTAGGCATAATAGAAACACTACTATCAAGATCACATAAAGCTTTGAAATCAAAATCATTCACTTTCATATTAATGATGGGTTCCCAACCATCTTCTTGTTTTATGGGAATAGAAGCTTTATGTTTCATCTTTTCTTCTTTAATTTTTATGAGAGCATCAGTAATGTGTTTTGTAAAGGTCATATTCATAGCACTAGCATTAGGACTTTTAGCAAGATTTTGTAGGAACTTAATAACTTCAGAGATGTTGCAACCATCAAGATCAAAATCATAATTATCATCTAAAGTAGTAGAGCTACTACTAGCCTCAACACTAGTGGTAGTGATAGTAGAAACACTAATGTTTATAGCAATTTCATCTTCTCTTTCCCACTTAGCATGCAATTCAGCTAATAGTCTAACATTTTCATCAATTCTAACTTGTATGGCATTAGTAGCATCAAAGGGATTATCAATAGTTTTAGGTTTAGCAGCCATTTTATTAATCAAAGAGGATTGTGCTTCAGACAAAGATGATATATTTCTTTTAGCATTAGAAAGTTTCAATTGCAAACTAGGAATTTCCCTATTCAAACTTTTAAGTTGATGACTAATATTCTTCAAAATGGTAGATTGTTCCTCCATAATTTTAGTAAATAATTTATTTTGTTCATATTGCATTTGCATGAATTTTTAGTGGCTCTTTCAACTTCTAAAATTCTTCCTTCACTACGTATTCTAGGTTTGCCATTATAACAATAAGTATTATTAGGAGGGTAAGGCCTATAGTTGTTATTACCATAAGCATTGTTGCCAAAATTATTATTTCTTATAAAGTTCACATCAACTTGCTCTTCTTGAGCAACCAAAGAGTCTAAGGGAACATGATTTGGATCAATATGAGCCTTCCCATTAACAAGCATAGACATAATAACATCAATTTTATCACTCAAGGAAGAGGTCTCTTCAACAGAATTTACCTTCTTACCTTGTGGAGCTCTTTCAGTGTGCCATTCAGAATAGTTAACCATCATATTATCCAGAAGCTTTGTTGCGACACCCAAAGTAATGGTCATAAAGGTACCTCCAGCAGTAGAATCCAATAGGTTTCTTGAAGAATAGTTCAATCCTCCATAAAAAGTTTGGATAATCATCCAAGCAGTAAGTCCATGAGTGGGACAATTCTTTACCAAAGATTTCATTCTTTCCCAAGCTTGAGCAACATGTTCATTATCAGATTGTTTAAACTTCATTATTTCACTTCTCATAGATATAATCTTAGCAGGAGGATAGTATTTTCCAATGAAAGCATCTTTGCATTTAGTCCAAGAATCAATACTATTCCTAGTTAAGGAATTCAACCATTCTTTAGCTTTTACTCTCAAAGAGAAAGGAAACAATTTAAGCTTAATAATATCTCCATCTATATCCCTATGCTTTTGCATCTCACAAAGTTCAACAAAGTTATTTAGATGAGGAGCAGCATCTTCATTACTAATACCAGAAAATTGTTCTCTCATAACAAGATTGAGTAAAGCAGGTTTTATTTCAAAGAAAGTAGCGTCAGGAACAGGTGGAGCAATAGGTGTGCTCATGAAATCATTGTTGTTGGTGCTAGTAAAGTCACACAACTTAGTATTTTCAAGAGTAGTCATTTTTTTGTGTTTTTAATAAAGAAAGCAAACTAGTAAAACTACTTTTTGTGTGTTTTTGATAAAGAAACAAGCAAACAAAGCAAAAATAAAATAAGCAAAACAAAATCAACAAACTAAAGAGATTGGTTATGAGGGACTCCCCTTGTGAAGATGTCCTTGACTCACCTGCAACGGCGCCAGAAAATATACTTACTGACTCATGTATTAATGAGCTCGTTGGGGAACCCCAAGAGGAAGGTATGATGAGTACAGCAGTTAGTTTTCCCTCAGTTATGAAACCAAGGTTATCAATCCAGTAGGAGCAAGGAAACACCTCAAAGGTGTTACTGGTTGGACTTTGGCAGGGCGCACTACCGGCGCCAGCAACAACGTGGAAACCTGCACAACACAATCACAGAACTTTGCCCCCAACTTAAAGTGAGGTTGTCAATCTCACCGATTTTGCTGAAAACAAAGGAATGATAGTTTGCAGAAAGTAAATAGAAAGTAGTAAACAGTTGATTGTAGATTGATGATAAAAGAAAGGACCGGGGTCCATAGTTTACTAGTGGTGGCTCTCCTTAAGATAGATGACATGTTGGGTGAACAAATTACATCAGGGCAATTGACAAACATCGAGAATGCAATACATGCATATACTAATCATCTTGACTCCTTTGAGATTTGATTGGGCATTACAACACTATACATAGACCATAATCCAACTGCATCTATGACTAATAATCCACCTTCAGGTTATCATCCGAACCCCCTCTAGTATTAAGTTGCAAGCAACAGATAATTGCATTACGCATTGCGTGTAAAAAAACATTACGATTGTTCTATGAACAAAGGATTGTTGTTTTCTCCCTAGTAGCAACAGCACATCTAGTACCTTAGAGATTTCTGTCACTTCTCCAGATTACTAGAGGAATAAACCCACTATCGAGCATAAATACTAACTCTTGGAGTTGCTAGCATCTACTTGGCCAAGATAGCTACTAACAACGGAAAGCATGCAAGATCACAAATAACAAATACATGATAGAATCAATAATCAATCTGAAATAGCATCTCAATATCCACCGGATCCCCGCAAACACAACATGTAGGAATTACAAATAGATGATCTTGATCATGAACGGAGCTCACAAGATATAAACATGATAGCACAAAGGAGAAGAACCAGCCATCTAGCTACTACATGGACCCGTAGTCCAGAGATGAACTACTCACGCATCACACCAGAGGCTTGCATGGTGATGAAGAAGGCCTGTGGTGAATTCTCCTCCCAGTGGTGCCGGGAAGAGCTTCAGATCCCTCCCGATCTAGGGATGGAGATGACGGCGGCTATAGACTCTTTCGTGGAATTTTGATTGGGTACTTAGGGTTTCTATATAGGAGGCATCTTATAGGCGAAAGGGGAGGCCGAGGGGGTGCCCGAGGCGGCCACACCACCCCCTGGCACGGGCCAGGCCTGGCCACGCGGCCAGGTGGTGTGGTGGCCCTCTGGCCCCTCTCCGTCTCGTATTCTGGCTTCCTGTGTCCCTCGGTGAAAAACTGACTTTGGCTTTTGTCTCGTCCAATTCCGAGAATATTCATTTTCTGACTTTCCTGGAACCAAAAATAGTAGAAACAGGCAGCTGGCGCTAGGGCTCTTGTTAATAGGTTAGTCCAAGAAAGTGTATAGAAAGTACTCCAAAGTGTGGACAAAACATAAGAAAGTAGATAAAAACCAAGCATGGAACATCAAAAATTATGGATATGTTAGCAACGTATCACACAACATTATCATGTCCTAAGTGCGATTTAAAATAGTTCAAAGGTGTATAATTTTCGTATATGCATTACATTTCACTATATGAAAATGAAGCAACGGCACGGGCGTGGGCTTGGGCTGTCTCGGGGTCTCATCTTGCAACGCCAACCTGAGTAAGTTGTGGGTCCTGCGCTCACATGGATAAGCTGTGGGTCCGGCGCTCACGTGGATAAGCTATGGGTCCGATACTGATCTGGATAAGTTGAGAGAGGTGTCCACTACAGGAATCGACTGAATGCGGCCCCACTTGTCATCATGTAATGGCAAGGGTACACTATGGGACCCAACAGAATGCGGCCCTACTGATCAGCACGTAACAACGAGGGTCCACTACGGGACCCGACTGAATGCGACCCTACTTGTCAGCACGTAACAGCAAGGCTGACGGACGACGAGTTTTAGACCATGTGAGAGTTTCGTACAAGGAGATGGGCAAAAGTGAGGAAAAACTAAGCGACTGGGGAAAACTAAGTACAACTAACGAACCGAGGGCACGAAAATAGAAATCCTTTAGAAATTTGGTCTGGCTTCCTGGTCAGCCTGACTCGTCCCATCTATCCCACTTGGCCCAATAGGGTTGGTTCAACCCTGACCCTTAGGGTCAGGTCAACCCATCTTGCCCTTTTCTCTCCCGAGCCCATCCGACCATTTTCTCTCCCAAGATCATCTAGGGGCCACTGCTGCCCCTAGATTCTGGCGAGCCCGACCATCACTGCCAATGGTTAATGGACCGTTGTGTCCCACTCTACCTCTCTGTCTAATTCAATTTGGGAATCAAACCCTTAGTCTGTCGCTCTTCTCGTTACTATGACGCTAGGGTTTTAGACGTCGCGGTCTTGTTGTGCTTCGGCGACCCTGTAGTGCTCCCGCTAGTGGTCCTGGTTTGTGGTGGTGTGATGGGGCTTGTCTGTGACATCCCCTTTGGGATGATGTAGTTGTTGGTGTGGCACGACGCGAGTTGTAGTGCCTCCAAGTGCTCCCCATGACATCGTACTCTATTCTCCGCCACCGGTCTGCTTCCTCTTCTCCTCTTCAGTCCCCCCTCTCTCTCTTTCTCTCTGCTCCTCCCTTCCCTCTCACTGCAGTCTCAGCAATCTCCAATTAGAGTGCCCCTTTGCACTCACTAACTAGAGCTTGCTTTGTTATACTTTAGTATGAGCATGTGCTACAAATGTATACATCATATGCTTGTCCTGATTATTTCAGAGAACCTCCTAGTGCTTTAGTATAGAACATAGTCTGTGAACAGATATTGGCACTTGATCTAGTTGATAAAATGGGCATTAGGGTTACTATAGATGTTCCAATTGAATCTTGATTAATTAGTGTATGTTCTATTCTGGTGGCTACAAGTGTGCTACCTGATCTAGGGTTTGAGCTTGTGCTAGTTGTTCCGCCCATGTGCTATGACATTGGGGTTTAGGCTCTTAGAAAAAAATGCTTTACTAGATCTAATACTTCAACTAGATGAATCATCTCTGGCCCTTTGCTAAATTTGTATAATGAAACTGTGATCATAGAATGATTATGATGACTGGCTAATGATGAGAGTGGAAGCACATGTGGCTATGATTAGGATGTTAGCTGGTTTAGCTCTAGTGGTTCTATTAATATTTCTCAATGGCTTGATCGTTCTTTATATAATTGCCTTAATCTTTTCTGTAAGCATAAGTAGTATTTGAGATATGTTAGTTGTGATGTCTCTATGAAGGAGTGTGGATAGAAATGGTTGGTTAGCATCATATGCTGTGAGAGATGTTGGATTTGGCAAAGATTATGTTCTTTGCCATCTGTGATGTTGAAAATAGATGTGATTGATTCCTAGTTTTGTTTCTAGAAAAATGATAGATCCCGTGGAGTTGATTTATCCTAATTCAATGCTTGGCTCCAATGGCATATCCTACTCTAGGATGCTGTTGTGGTGCCTCCACATCCTGGAGTGTGCACAGTAGTTGCTAGACAACATGATTTGTTGCATGATGCTGCTAAGATTAGTTGGCTAGGTTAGTGATGCAAGACTCGTGATGAATTAAGCTTGTAATAATAGATTATGATGACTCAAAAATGACATGGCTTATCTGGTAGCTCTTCTAATAAAATTGAGTTGTTATATATTCTGTCAATATGATAATAAGATTTATATGATTCCTGGCTCATATAAGTTAGGAAAATGATTTGGTTGACTTATGTACTTCACCTTGTTGATGATCCATTGTGAATTTACATTATAAACTAAACTAGCAAGTTCTACTGATACTGCTAAGATGACAGTGAATACTGCATATGATTCCTGGTTTTAATTCTAGGAAAATGACTTAACTTATTCAAGGTTTATAAAGTTAATTATTTGATCAATTGACTATCTTTTGTATGCAAGACTTGTGGCTTTTGTAGATGATCTAGCTGTTGTGATACCCCTTTGGAGGATGCACATTAGCCTAGATCATCTACATGACCTGCTACTTTATTGCTTATCCAAAAACTAGGATTGCCCTAGCTAATTATGCAAAGGCTGAGGCTCTATTGTTTAGAATAAGAATAGATTCTACTATTTCCTTTAACAAACCCCATGATGAGATGTATATACCACTTGTATGAACACTGTGTATTGAACATGGATGAGAGTAAGTGAGTATGATGGATTTGTTATTATCCTGTGAGCAGAGTAGACACATCATCTTGATGCAGATAGTGGTGGGTTGATGTGGTACTTTCTTGATCAAGGTGAGCTCCTGGTTGCTCTTTTCCTATCTCAAAATCCTCGTACTAGCCGCCTCCTCCTAGAGATGCTTCTGGTTGAAGCTTGTCTTCCTTCCCGAGGTGTTGTGGTCCTTGATCCACTCCTGGGCTCCTTTAGGTAACCATGTTAATGCTTTTGTTGGTTGGTTCTGTGGTTGATCTGGTAGATACCAGTGATAAAACCATGGTGATACTTGTTGTTCTTAGTGTGGTGAAATATGTTCAGTAGAGAAGCTCTGCTGGAATGATGGTGGTGCCTTTTATATACTCTTCCTTGCTTCCTGGTGTCGATAGCAACACATACATGCATGTATGTGTGAGCTACTTGCACTGTCTCACATCAGTTCGAATGGAAATATCTTGGTTTCACTCTTTTACTTCTACTTCCCTAGTGAAACTTGTCCCTTGTCTTTCAGTGAAGTATAACTGAGACAATTACTGATTAAAAACAGATGCTGCTCTATGGTGAAACTTGCCCCATTCAGAACATGCTCAGTGATGAAAATTAGCAGTGTACTTCACTTGTTAAAATATGAGAGCATAATATACTAATAATTAACTCTTTCTTTCTTTCATTCTTTTGTTTGTCTTAGTTTGTTTGCGGGTGCAAAAGAAGATGAAAAGATAGAGAAGCTGGATTTAGGAATTGAAGTTTAGGTTTTCCTTTTATTATCTTGTAACTCATTATTGTAATCTTTTATTTAAACTTTTGTAGAGACAATGTAATATTTATACTATAAAAGAATTCTTTTCTATTGTAGTCCTTATTCATTTTTCTTTTGTAAAGAATTATTGTAATATATGTTTTAATTAATAAAGTTAATATTATCCTTTAATTCCAATTTGTACTTTTATTTTTTTATTCCTTTAATATAAAAGACAATGTAATATTTATATTTATCTTATATTTAAGAATTCTCTTTTATTTCATTATTATAAAATGATTGTTTTTGTGTTATTTATTTATTATTATAATGTCATATAATATTATACAATATTCAAATTCATTAATTAACAATCTGTTATAAGCTTTAAACTAATTCTATTTTCAAATTCCTAATTCAAATGCTCATTTGAATTATTTCTCTCTGGACACAAAGATAGGATAGAGGTCATGTGGAAATCTGTCGCACTTATCTTGAGGTTTCCATCAGAACAAGAGAGATCCCGATCCTCCTATACATTCTTTTAGTTTTGCGCGAAAGTTTCCTGGATATTCTTATGCATGAATGCAATGCACACATCTGCGCCTTCTCTATTTCTAGGTGCTAATCCTGGGATGTTAATGTCAGTCTTTGCTCCTACATACATAATGCTCCACTTCAAGAGCATGTTATGTACATGTGATCCCCTAATCTAATTTAAATGTTTTTAGTGGATACACATCAAAAGAGAAGAATGTGCATCTTTAATTAATTAGTCATTAGTAGGCATTTATAAGGATAAATCAATATAAAATATTGTGAATATCAAGATCAGACTCCGTAAAGGATTAGTTGCCGGAATCGAGCAACGCGAAAGTAGGGGTATATCGAGCAAAATTATTGCATGAGATATTGGTAAGTAGCAGGTGTGTATGTGAGCCTTATGTCTAAGATCATCATGCTCAATAACAACAATGTTTTTATAATATGTTCATATGCCTTGTTTTGGAGCATGGCCTAATCCTATGTTAGGAAAGGGTCGGGTGGGGGCAGACATGGACCTTGATACATTAGAGACTTTCAATGCAAAGGGCAAAGCCAAGCTCCCTACTCGATGTCGGTCAGACTCTACAATATTATATCGGAATCTAGAGCTCCCCAAACAAGTCTTGTGATTTTAGCATTCTCCGCCTTGGGATGTTTGGTGTCCCTCCCCTCTAAACTTAAGTTTTCATGGAGACGTTTATTTTGATATTAAGGCCCTGTATACCTCCGTATAGGTGTAGTTAGTCGAGCTAGGTATACTCCACGTTCCCACCGGCTGACCCCACCTCCCCTTATCATGATCTACATCATTGCATGCCATGTTTTAAAATTTTGTTGTTGCTGCTATATATCTCCCGATTTCTACCTCCGTAAGCACCTGGGTATACATATACGTTGAGTATATGCCTAATAAGACCATACGGGCTTCGGGTAATTCATACGGAATTCAAAATGAATCGATATCGTGCGGTCCAAGCTATCCACGAGTTTCTGTTTGTCCAAGTTTGAAAAGGAGGGGGGACACCGAAGCCAAAGTGATATAGACAAGTGTCCTTGAGAGATGACTAAGGCTACCATTTTGACCGATCTAGAGGTCACCTAGAGGGGGTGACCTAATAGGTGTTAAACACTACAAAAATTCCCCTCATACCTGGTGGATTTTTTGGACAACATAGAAAAAAGTACCTGCAATAGTTGGATACGCGACGGATGAGCAATCACTGCACCATTTTTCTGCGACAGCCAATTATACGCCTGGGCACACAGGGTACCGACGAATTTTGGTGCCGTGGGAGGTGTCTGGGTAGGTCAACACATTGTAATGTTGCAGTAGATGGATAGGGGCATATATTAGTGCGTCGTGCATTGTAGTGCCATAATAGAGTGTGTCCCATGTTGTTGACTAGTCAACCATCACACATTGACTGGTTAGGCTGGTCTCACTGACTGGTGTGACCCACCACGGTCGAAATGTTTTGTTCTCTATTGTATACTCTCCGTCCACATCCACATACCCTCTTTCTACAACTTTCACTAACGCACGGAGGGAACTTTATAGGAGGCTATCAGCGACAACATCGAGATGCAGAATCCTCAAGGTGCTGAGCGTGAAGGTGGGCGATATGCTGCATTGTGGACGTGTTCAGGGTGACGGCGAAGTCCATGCTTATGTAATTTAATTTCGTATTTCTTTTATCTCCTATATCTGAAACACTAATTTGGGGTTTTCTTGATCAGGGCATGGTGCTGAGGTGGATCGATTTGAAAGTAGATGGGTGGACTGGCATCTTCAAATCAAACTTCGATCTAATTTTCAAGTGCAACCTACAACCGCGTTGCCTAATCGCATACGAGAGCGTGAACACCGACCACAAGTTCCTCGAGTGTCACCACGAATAAACAAAGTGCGCTGTCATACTTTATGTTGATAAGAAACACTTTCTAGAGTTGCAACGTGTGTTGGTGGCCTTATGGAAGGACACCATCCACAACTTGTCCGAATTTTCCGACTCTGACTATGAGGAAACAATGATGCAAGTGAAGAAGGAATCATAGGATGAGGTGGCTCCTGCGATAAGCGCGATTAAGGCGACATGCTGATGTCTACGCACGCTTCTATTCTTGTAGACAGTGTTGGGCCTCCAAGTTCAGAGGTTTGTAGAACAGCAGCAAGTTTCCCTTAAGTGGATCACCCAAGGTTTATCAAACTCAGGGAGGAAGTCTCTTGTGTCCCCAACACACCCAATACACTTGTCAGGTGTATAGGTTCACTAGTTCAGGGAAGAGATAGTGAAATACAAGTAATATGGATGATTATAAGTGGTAATTGCAATCTAAAATAAGTGTGGCAACAAACAAACATGTAACATAACTGATTGTAAATGATGTTTCAATGCTTAGAAACAAGGCCTAGGGATCATACTTTCACTAGTGGACACTCTCATATAAATATCTTCTCTTCATTATACTACCATGAACTACTCTTCGGTTGGACGATGTAGGGCTATAACAACACACCTTAAAGTTCAGTTCCCCATCTAGATAACCCCTCACTATCACCTTGAGCACTAGATGGTTCCAACAAACACCGCAATCTCATAGAGACATCCAACTCAAAGTATACTCATGATAAGTATTTATGTAACCTTAGCCAAAGTGCCACACGGTGTGCACACTACCAACTTCACGCACGTGGGGATAAGCAGAGATTAATTAAAGCACTTGAGTAGCAGAATAGATCTATAGATTACAAAGCTCATGATCTCATAAGATCACACATAGAGAGAGATGAACACATAGCTATCGGTAGAGCCCTTAGCCTCGAGAGATAACTACTCCCTCCTCATCGTGGGAGTCAGCAACAACGATGGAGATGGCGGTGGAGTTGATGGAGATGGCTCCGGGGGAACTTCCCCGTCCCGGCAGGGTGCCGGAACAAAGACTTCTGACCCCCGAATCTCCTCTTCGGTGGCAGCGGCGCTGCGGAACTTTTCGTGGAATTCTTATCTTGTATATAGGGTTTTCATCCCGGGGTACTTTTATAGGCGAAGAGGCAAGGTCGATGGGCGCCTGAGGGGCCCACACCACCCCTGGCGCGGCCTAGACTGGCCCGCGCCACCAGGTGGTGTGGCCACCTCGTGGCCCCTCTCCGTCTCGTCTTCTGGCTCCGTAAGTCTTCTGGTAAAATATTGACTTTGGCTTTTGTTCGGTCCATTTCCGAGAATATTTCTTTTCCAGCTTTTCTAAAACAAAAAATAGCAGAAAACAGGCAACTGGCACCATGGCATCTTGTAATAGCTATCATTATTATTCTCATCACCATAATCATCAAATATAGGAGGCATATTGTAATCATAATTAATTTTCTCCTCAATAGTAGGTGGACTGAAAATATCATATTCATCATTGTAATCATCATATATTGGAGGTATAGTATCATCATAAGCAATAGAATAGTTATCTTCCAAAGTGTGTTCACTTGTAAACATATCATCATTGGAAGGAACATGGATAGTACTAATAGTACAACAATTATTAACATCATCATTTTCAGAATTGGTACCGAAGAGATTTTTAATATCAAAAGTAGTGTGCTTTTCCCAATCATGATCATTCTATAGGTAACAGGCATAGGAACATCATCAAGTTTAGACTCATCAAAAACTATAATAGGAGCAACATGCTTAGGGGAAAATAGTGTTTCCTCCCTCCTTTTACTCCTCCTCTTCTTATTTTTATTCTCCTCTTTAGGAGGGAGAGGCTTGAAAGGAAGCTTCTCCATATACCATGGTTTATTGTTAAAGAAAATAGAAGAAACTTTGGAGGATTCCTCCTTTTCATTAATAAGAACAAAACACATATTAGTCCTGTCATAATTTGGTAAAATCCCATATTTTATAATATTTTGTATGTAAGTATTTGTGTGGCAATTATCAACACAATAAAGATGACAACCATACATGACGCTATTCATATCAAAAGCACTCATGTCTACCAAAGAAGTTTTTCTTGATAACTCTTCACACCCCAAAAATAATGTAAGTTCATCATGCTGATTAGGAGTGATCATGTTATCACAATACAAACTTGTAGTACTCATTGGATTAGAAGGGCTATTATTATGTCCTGAGCATTGAAAATTGAAATGACCCATTTCAAAGCAAAGTTCACAAATAAAAGGATAGAGTGCACAAACTTTTTTACCAAGATCATTTAGAGCCCTATACCACGTTCTAGTTTTTTCATTCCTGTGGGTGATACAATATTCTTCTTCAATTTGATTATTTTCACAAGGTCTATGTACTCCACACAAATTAACATGCTTATAAGAAATAGTACTTTCAGAGGTTTGAGCATGTTTATTGCTATCATTAATAACAATTTCATTTTTCATGCAAGTGTCTTTAAAAGGTTCATGCTTTCTTTAGGAGCATTAATATGAGAAATAAAGGCTTTACAACAATTAACAAGAATTTGAGGATCAAAACCATATTTAGCACTAAGTTCTTGAAAATCAGCTGTTTCAGCGAAAGACTTAATGCAATCATACTCATAATTTATACATGGTTCTTTACCTTTGTCGTTATCCCAATCTTCGGTATTGCTCTGAATTGTTTCAAGAAGATCCCACTTAGCTTTGACCTCCTTACTTGTGAAGGATCCCTCTAAACAAGTATCTAGATAGTCCTTGTAATGTCCTGAAAGCCTTGCATAACAATATTACTGGGGAGCTCATGAATGGGACATTTGAGCATTAGTGATTTCAATCTCCCCCATGCTTGGGCAATACTTTATCCATCATGAGGATGAAAATTATAAATATAATTCCTATCTTTATGAATTTCATGAGGAGGATAAAATTCAGATTAAAAGAGAGATTCAAGTTCCTTCCACTCTGAATGATGAGGATCGTATAGTAGCTCATACCACTCCCTTGCTTTGCCCTTAAGTGATAAAGAAAATAGCTTCCTCTTAACTTGGTTCATTGAAATACCTCCACACTTGAACAACAAGCATAATTCATGTATAAAGAGTAAATGATCACCAAGATGGACAGTTCCATCTCCAAAATAACAGTTATTCATAACACGTTCAACAATTTCCATAGGTATTTTAAAAGGGACGATTTCAATATGTGGATTTAAAATATCGCAAGTATCAATAGAATTACCACATATGGGAGATAAAGTATCATTAGAGCAAATTTTCTCCTTTAAAGCCGGGGAACTAAAAAGATCATTTTCATAAAAACTAACTTCCCCAAGCTTAGACATTTCCATAGGATTAGTAACAAAGGTGTTCAAAAAATTCATACTAATAACATTGCTATTACCATGCAAAGAAAGTTCCATGGGTTTTTTAATTTTCTTTTTAGGCCATTCATGTGCTACCTTAGGAAAAATACTAAAAATCTCTCTAATTTTGTTGTTGTTTTCCATTAAGCCCAACTAGTGAAAATAAAAACAAGAAACAAAAAGATATAATTGCAGAATCTAAAGGAAATAACTTCGAGCACTCACACACCAGCAACAGTACTAGAAGATAGCTTAGTAGCCAGAAGATGTGAGTACCTTTTACCTTACCTCCCCGGCAATGGCGCCAGAAAATAGCTTGATGACTACGCACGCTTCTATTCTTGTAGATAGTGTTGGGCCTCCAAGTGCAGAGGTTTGTAGAACAGCATCAAGTTTCCCTTAAATGGATCACCCAAGGTTTATCGAACTCAGGGAGGAAGTGGTCAAAGGTATCCCTCTCAAGCAACCCTGCAATCAAGATACAAGAAGTCTCTTGTGTCCCCAACACACCCAATACACTTGTCAGTTGTATAGGTGCACTAGTTCGGCGAAGAGATAGTGAAATACAAGTAATATGGATGATTATAAGTGGTAATTGCAATCTGAAATAAGAGTGGCAGCAAGCAAACATGTAACAGGACTGATTGTAAACGGTGTTTCAATACTTAGAAACAAGGCCTAGGGATCATACTTTCACTAGTGGACACTCTCATATAAATATCTTCTCTTCATTATGCTACCCTGAACTACTCTCCGGTTGGACGACGTAGGGCTATAACAGAACACCTTAAAGTTTGCATTCGCCATCTAGATAACCCCTCACTATCACCTTGAGCGCTAGATGGTTCCAACAAACACCACAATCTCATAGAGACATCCAACTCAAATTATGCTCATGATAAGTATTTTTGTAACCTTAGCCTAAGTGCCACACGGTGTGCACACTGTCAACTTCACACACGTGGGGATAAGCAAAGATTAATTAAAGCACTTGAGTAGCAGAATAGATCTAGATTACAAAGCTCATGATCTTAATAAGATCACGCATAGAGAGAGAGAATAACACATAGCTACCGGTAGAACCCTTAGCCTCGAGAGAGAACTACTCCCTCCTCATCATGGGAGTCAGCAACGGCGATGGAGATGGCGGTGGAGTTGATGGAGATGGCTCCGGGGGCACTTCCCCGTCCCAGCAGGGTGCCAGAAGAGAGACTTCTATCCCCCGAATCTCCTCTTGGGTGGCGGCGGCACTTCGGAACTTTTTCGTGGAATTCTGATCTTGTATCTAGGGTTTTCATCCTAGGGGGCTTTTATAGGCGAAGGGGCAAGGTCTTCTGGAGCTCCAAGGGGCCCACACCCCTGGTGGCGCGCCCCCTGGCCGTGCAGCCACCCTGATGCGCCACTTCGTCTCCCCTTCGGACCGCGGGTTGCTTCGGGTAAAATATTGACTTTCGCTTTTGTTCCGTCTAATTCCGAGAATATTTCTTACTAGCTTTTCTGAAACCAAAAATAGCAGAAAATAGGCAACTGACACTATGGCATCTTATCAATAGGTTAGTTCCAGAAAATGTATAAAATACCTCTAAGTGTGAACAAAACATAAGAAAGTTGATATAAAACAAGCATGGAGCATAAAAAATTATCGATACGTTTACGACATATCACATGCACGTCTATGGCTGGCGCGTGGGAGCTGCTTGCCAAAACTCTAGATCAACTTACTTATGAGTAATATAACTTTTCAATTTAGGCAGCTAATGAATGCATATTTGCATCATGTTTTACATTATTATTTTGCATTGTAGATGTAGGATCTTGGTATTTTACACCGTTCACACGCACATTTTATGTCTGTTTTCACCAGGATCAGGACACATGATGGATCCAATGGATACAATTCTTGGAGCAGTTGTACTGTGGAGAAAAGGAGTCAAAAACAACGTAAATTGCTTATTTGGGAAATATTAATAATACCAGAAGAAAACCAAAAGCGAACAAAGGAGGCAGAGAGTCCAACGACCAATTATACGATCGGAGAAAGTTTTTTGGCCGTATAGTTTGCGCCGCCTCCGCCTCGTCAAATAGTTTCACCCCGTGCAATTGGTTTGGTGAGAAGACATACAGAACAGCTAGTGACAAGGGTTTAACTCATCAATTCCCATTGTTATGGACTTTGGTTTTGGAGAAGGAGGGAGTGCTGGAGACATCTATCGGCTAGCAAACAAGCACACAGGGGACTCAAAGATTTACCCAGGTTCAGGCCTCGTAGAGGTTCCTACTCCGGCTTGTCTGCTCGTGGAATTATCAAAGGAATCGAGGATTACAATGGTGCTCAGATGCAATCTGGCGAGAGTTGTGGAAACTAGGGTTGTGTGTGTGCTCCTCGCTGCCCCCTCCTAGCCTTTATAGATAGGCTAAGTCTCGGGTAGCAGGTCGAGTCGGTTACAAGTTAGGGTTTTCCCCTTTGAACTTTCTATCTTTAGCTTCTTCTTCTTCAAGCAATCGAGAGTCTGTAGGTTACTCGAGTTCCACATTTGGGCCTTGGCGACACCGTGGGCCTCTATGTATTTAGGCCGTATATACGAAGATCGAGTACCTGTAGGGTATACCCATGTCAGTAGCCCCCGAGTGTCCAATCGAATCGCAGATTTGACTAGAGACTTTATGAAGCCTTTCGAGTATATTTTTCGACTGCTTTGTTTGTCATAGGGATTGTTGATGTGCGTGCCTGATTTAACCAATGTATCGGTATCAGTTAACTACCTTAGGGTAAAACAACGCCATCTACTCGAACTCGAGTCCCCGGACTCGAATCCGGAAAAATGCTGGTGTAACTCGACTCAAGCTGCGGAGGTCTTACAGGAGTCGAATTCCAGTGTATGGGTGTGAGCACTTGACGCGTTCGTCAAGGCATGTTCATTGTACCTGTAGGCACGGGCATATTTCTGGTAGTGCGCATCAAATGCGTTGCCAGGCCTTATTCAGGTCTTATCTTCGCGCTGTAAGCGTGGCATCCGAATTTTATCATCTCGGAGACGATTCGGGTGACCCAGGAGATGCAGTCTCTTTGTAGGGAAAAATTATGAGGCGGTGTCGCCATAAGCTTCGAGTGTGGATGTTATCAACACACAGTATGTTGTACAAATAATCATATGGTGCGCGACCAGCCCTCCCTATGGGAGTAGCCCCCGAGTGCCTAGTTGAGTCAAAGACTCAGGCAGGGACTAAAGAACTTTCACGGCTTCTGTCGTCTTTTGTTTGCTTGTTTCAGTCGAATTTGCTTCCGGCGCTCCCTATGGGAGTAACCCATGAAACCGTGTTTTGAGTGGTTGGGTTTACTTTGATTTTCCATGTTCCTGTAAAAGAAGAAGAAAAAATCGTAGGGTGCGTGACCAGCGCTCCTTATGGGAGTAGCCCCCGAGTGCTTGGTGGAGTCGAAGACTCGAGCAAGGACTAAAGTAGTTGAAGTCTTCTGCTGCGTAGTTTTTGATGACGTCAGTGCTGATGATTTCATGACCTCAATTGCCCGCGTGAGCGAGTTTGGCGGGACGTGACGACGGTGGGTCCCACTCCCTGACTCTGATTTGACCGGGCGTGTATAATCTTTATTTTAACTGTGCCTCCTCGATTTCCGCGTGTAATGGGAGTAGTTGGGGACGGTTCACGCTTCAGCTCCTCCACGTGTCGAGCGCGATGAACGCCACGTGTCTGGTAGGGTTTTTCTGAGCCGTTGGATTGCATCTTCTAGGGGGTTAAGTAGCGATGCGGCGATGATAAATTCACATCTACTTCCATTCATCCTTTGCCTCCATCGCCATTGTTGCTGCTCCTCTGCTTCTCTGCGCTCTTTTTCCCTCCGCGGCGCTAGACCAGCTCCGCGTATTTCCCAGCTACTTCCTCCGGTCACATCGCCACCATGGAATGGGGAAGAAAAAAGGAGGTGTTGCGGCCAATTCCGCTGCTGCCGCTGCTGCGATGAAGAAGAAGGGCGGCTCCGCCGCTGCGGGCACCAGCACCACCGCCGGCGGAAAGAAGAAGGGCACGGGCACTCGCGTCACGAATGGCGTGTGGCATCCATCTATGATCAAGTCCTCAGAACTTCGTCTTCTTCGCCAAGACGAAGTTTTGTCCTCCGCAGTCGCCGACGCGCGCGTCCCCGGCAGCGAGGTAATCCCCTCTCCTCCTGCCGGTTTTCGGGTGATGTTCCTAGCGTTCATCATTAGCAGCCTCTCGTTGCCCCTGCATCCTGTCTTCAGGGGCCTTCTTTGTTTTTATGGGCTCTAGCTCCATCAGTTGTCCCCCAATTCCATCCTCCACGTAGCTTGCTACATTACCCTCTGCGAGTGCTGGCTCGGAATCGAGCCGCCTTTCGGCCTCTTCAAGCGCCTCTTCAAATTGAAGTGCCAATCGGCGTCTGGCTCCGTAGTCTATGATGTAGGCGGCTGTGGAATTCACGTCGATCCATCCGCCACTTACTTCGACATCAAGCTGATGATGTCCGTCCAAGGGTGGAGGGACAAGTGGTTCTACATCCACGACCAGAAGGCTGGCGGAGACCACTTCGGACTCGCGCCCTTCGACCCCGCGACGCCGTGCAAGAGGAGGCGCTCCTGGAAGAATGTGATCATGCCTGGCGAGTCCATGGAGACAGATGTGATGTACGAGCACGTCTGCGACCTCGAGAGTCGTATGGGCAAAGAGGAGGGAGGCCGCGCCCTCATTTGCACATGGCTGCGCCGTCGTGTCCAGCCCCTATAGGTCAGAGTACATCCCATGTTTTAGTGGGCTGGCACGAACGATGTCACTCGCGTGTCTGCCGATGGCATGTCCGCGAGTGAGGTAGCCAAAAGGGTTCGACTGGTCACCAAGTACACCGTCAAGGATGTGCCCCCAGTGAACCAGTCGTTCCTCCGTTCGATACTGCTAACCCTCCTCTTGAGGTATAGTTGTGCTACATAGTAGCTTAGTTTGTTGATTGCTTCTTTGTTGTTTCTTAACTTTGTGCTAAATTGTGGTCTGTATGCAGGATTGGGTGGTGTCACCCTGTATGCCCCCTCTTCCTGAGGGGGTTATTCCTCGTGAAGCCTTGGAAGAGGACAAGTCGGAGTCGACCGTCCCATCTGATGTGGAGGAGGAAGCCCCCGAGTCGGGTAGTCCGGATACTCGCAAGCGTTCGCGCAACGAGGATTCTGATGCGTCGTCTCCTTCGACTCCAAAAGGTGCAGGCGTTGGTGCGGAGTCGCCAATCCCTGCCATTCCTGTGAGTGCCGTGGCGCCATCTTCTCGCAAGAAGATGCGGCTGCCAAAGGAGTCATCGTCAGAGTCGGGGGAGCCAACCTTCGACTTTGATAAGTTTGATTGGTAAGTATTCGAGTTTTCCTTTTTGGTTCTTCTTTTGGATTTGCCCTTTCTTGATTTTGTTTTTGTCTTGCAGTCAGCAGGCGTCGTCCTCTTTTGGCGACGTCCAATTTCTAAAAGAATTGGGAGTCGCAACCTCGAGGGCCAAGAAAGAGGTTGAGCGTGCTCCTTCCCCTCCATTGGCGGCCCACTCTGGGCATAACTCATCCAGCTCTCCGCACGATGGGGAGCATCGGATGGTTGCTCGGATGACTGCTCATCAATCGACTTCGGAGTCATTGGAGGATCATGTGAGTGTAGCATCTCTTCTTATGATATTGTCGTTGGTTTTATCTATGTCATCTCCTGATCTTCTGGTGTTTTCCTTTTTTTGATAGCTCCTTGTGAAGGAAGCCGCTCATCTCGCGGAGCAGGTGCTTGCGATGGGTCGCCAGCATGCCATGCTAGATACGCGCTATCGCGTGGTGGAAAGTAAGTGCCATTTACTTCCTCTTCTACTACCTCGCTGTTATGTAGTCGACTGATAGTCTATCCTTGTTGTTTTATTTTGCAGCTGAACATAATGCTCTTCTTTGCAACGCCACCACCATGGAAAAGACACTCGCCGCGGCTGTGAAGAGCCGCGATGAGGCGATCGCGGCGCGTGACGAGGCGCAAAAGTGCGAAGAGGATCTACGTGCCTCCATCGTAGCTAGGGAGAACTTGTTTGAAGAACAGCTTTTCTCGATTGCCAAGGCTCTCTTAGGTACCTTGCTTGGTTATCATTATCGTTATCTGTTCGAATTTGTCGTTGGCACTGACTTTCGTGCCCATGTGTGGGTTTATGTACAGATGCTGGCGATTTGAGCTTCGACCCTCAGGCCCTCCATCGTGACGATGCCTTGGCGGGTGCTCTTTCAGCAGTCGAGGACCGCAGCACCGCCGTTCAAGATATGCTCTCCGAGGCCAAGGGCATGCTCAGTCGCCTCCGGGAAGAGCTGATGCCCAAGGCTGAGCTGATCGAGAACATGGACGAGCTGGTGGAGTCTCTCGCCGGGGGCATCCCTGCAAGCTTCAAGAACTCGCTCTGGGAAGCTGGCGTGTCAATGTCACTCGCTATGGTGCAGGCCCACGGAGTCGAAGTTGATCCTGCAGCGGTCTCAAGGGTGATGCCCGTTAGCACGGACGGCCAACAGGTAGTCTTTGCTCCCTTCACGACTGCCTGTGGCAAGTATGGGCCGCAGCTGATTAACACAGTTGCAAAGTACTCTGAGGAGCTGCAGCGAGCCAAGAAGGCAGCAAAGGCTGCGGCGTCAGGGGCCGACGGAAAGTCAGTGGCATCTGATACCGCCACGGACTCGATGAGGCCCCCAAAGCCATCCAAGTCAAAGAAACCAGTTGCTCCTCAATAGCTTTGTAACAGTTGAATAGCTTATTCTTTTGTCAATAACATGCCTTTTGGCGAGTGTATCTGCTGATACTTTTACTAATCTTGAATGCACTCGAATCTTTTGTCTGTGCATCGATTTGGTCTTCTTATCGCTTCTTTCTTGGCTTGTGATAGGGCACATGAAATGATCCTTTGAGGGAACCTCAGGATTCGCCGCCCCTTGATGATACTTTGGCACCGCCGTGCTCAAGGGTGGATGAGCTGTCTCTGCTCTCGCGACTTCATGATCGCGTGAAGCAGTTGGAGTGTGAATTGCCCATACTCCACGGTAATGCAGATGTATGGAAGTCGAAGGCAGAGAAGGCTACCGCCCGAGAACAATATCTGTTGGGGGAGGTGACACAGCTGGGCGACCAATTTAAATGTTAGCTTGCTTACTCTTATCTTTTCCTTGTAGTCACTCGCAATGGTGCCTGTCCTCACGCTTTCGTTTTTGCTTTGTATAGTTGTCAGCGCGCGCCATCCGCAGGATGAGAAGGATAGGATTGCCATTCGCATGCATGACTTGACCCAAGAGCAACTTCAGGAGAGTGGATACTTCTGGGTGGATCATGATCGTGCAATCGCACTGGCGACCCTGCAGGATCGTGCGTCACGAGTGATGCACTTCCTGAAGAAGTTGCAATCATGCTTGAAGAACATTTATCGGACAATGTTTCCGCTGGACGTTGTTCCATCGAGCCTGCTGGCCCTCCTTGCCAAGTTCCAAGACCTGGCTGCGGTTCGCGAGTGTGTACGACAGCAGTTGGTGGCTGGTGCCAAGGCTGCTCTGTCGCTGGTGCGACTGCATAGGCCCGATGTAGACGTTGCGGCAATTGTGGTTGGTCCACCTGCGCCAGCAGCGGGTTCTGCTTGGAATATGGTGCCGCATTATCAGGCGGTGGATCGCCCAGCAGAGGAGATCGTCGACTTCTTCGAGGAGCAAACCAATGTTCTCTTGTTGCAATAGTAGTTTAGTTTGTATCCTGCACATAAGTGTACCAGTGTTGTAAAGTTCGTATGTAATGATGTGCATAATTGATTGTCGATGATGTACAAAGAGCTTGTTAGCGTGTATGTTTCGTGAGTGCGTTGCACTAGGCGACTCCTTTTTGTTAGCCTGGCCATGCGCTTATCTCAGTCCCTTGTCAACCTGTCAGGTGCGTTGCAACTGGGTTTATGTGTGTTAAGGGTTTCGATTGATGTGCCAGCTACTCAGGATATCGCGTTTTAGTTCGTAGAACTAATGTGTATAGGGTGGCGCAGCCCCCGAGTGAATAAGTTTGCGAAAAAATAAAGGAGAAACATAGAGTTTTGGGGCTCTTAGCTTTATTTATTCGCGGTACAGTACGAAGTACAATGTGTGGCTAGGTAGCCTTATTTGCAATGTAAAAGTAAAGACGACTAAGGGTACAAGCATCGCAGCTGCACGATGTTCCAGGGGTTGGAGTATGCGACTCCTGTCTCTAGATCTTGAAGGCAATAGGTGCCACCTGGGATTACTTCTGTAATCACGTATGGTCCCTCCCAGGGGGACTCGAGCTTGAGATGTCCTTACTGCTTCAATCGCAGGACCAGGTCGCCTTCGACGAAGGATCTGGGGCATAGCCTCCTACTGTGGTAGTTGCGCAGGTTTTGCTGGTAGATCGTTGATCTTTCCGCGGTGATTTCCCTTGCCTCGTCAAGGAGGTCGACAGAGTCTTCGAGTGCAAGCGTTGAATCCTGCTCGCTGTAAGCGACCACGCGCGACGCTTTGTACCGTACCTCGGCGAGTAGCACCACTTCAGCCCCGTGCACCATAAAGAACGGAGTGTAGCCTGTAGCACTGTTTGGAGTTGTGCGTAGGCTCCAGAGTACTGATTGTAGTTTGTCTGGCCAGCAACCCGAGGCTTGTTCGAGTGGCCGGAGGAGTCGCTTCTTGATGCCGCCGTAGACGAGCCCGTTCGCCTTTTCGACCTGACCGTTGGTCTGTGGATGCGCTACCGAGGCGTAGTTGATGTTGATTCCCAGATTCTCGCAGAATTATTGGAACTCCTTGGATGTGAAGTTCATCCCATTGTCTGTGATGATGTTGTGTGGCACTCCAAAGCGGAAGACGATGGATTCGAAGAACTTGACTGCGTTGTGCCCTGATTGATTGGTCACTGGCATGGCCTCTATCCACTTGGTGAACTTGTCGACTGTGACTAGGAGGTAGACGTAGCCTCCTCGTGAGGACTTGGGGAGCTTGCCGACCATGTCGAGTCCCTATTGCGCGAAGGGCCAGGCCAATGGAATTGGCCGGAGCTCTACGCCAGGTGCGTGCGTCTTATCCGCGAATCGCTTGCACGCGTTGCATTTCTGGATGATGTCCTTGGCATCGCGCATGGTCGTGGGCCAGTAGAACCCAGCTCGTAGAGCTTTGGTCACGAGGGCGCGACTGCCATCGTGGTGTCCGCAGGTTCCCTCATGGATGTCGAGGAGAACAACTCTTCCATCGGTCGTAGGGACGCATCGTTGGAGTACTCCTGTGATGCTGCGCTTGTATAGTTCGCCGTTGATGACAGCGAATGCCTTGGATCGCCGCGCGATGTGCCGTGCATCAGTCGGATCGTCCGGTAGCCTTTTGCTGAGGAGGTACGTGATGTACGGTTGAGTCTAGGATTGCTCGATCATCATGACACTCATTGGTCCTTCGAGTCCTGTGTCCAGCTCCAAGTCATCGAGTGCCATTGGCTCATTGGGTGGCGTAGCCCCCGAGTCCGTAGTTGCGCCTGTTTTCTTCTCGGCCTTTGGCTTGATGGAGCATTCACAGACGCGCTCGAGAAATACCCCAGGTGGTATGGGGGCGCAGGTAGAGCCTATGTTGGCAAGTGCATCTGCCTCTTCATTGCTTTCACGACCTACGTGTCGCAGCTCATAGCCGTCGAAATCCCCTTCGAGTGTGTCATAGAGGTCGCGGTAGGTGATCATGTTGTCGTTCAGTGCATCGCACTCATGCATTGTTTGGTTGACGACCAGCTTGGAGTCACCGTATATAATGAGCCTCTTGGCGCCGCAGGCTTTTGCCATCTCAACCCATGTAGTAGGGCCTCGTATTCAGCTTCGTTGTTGGAGGCGGTAAACTGCATTCGCAGGATATATTTCAGCTTGTCCCCCTGAGGTGATGTCAGTATGACACCTGCACCAGCTCCGTCCTTCCGCTTGGACCCATCGAAGTGCATTGTCCAGAGGTAGGACATATCGGTTTTTCGGGGAGCTGGTTCTCCATCCAGTGCACGAGGAAGTCAGGGAGAAGTTGCGACTTGATTGCATCGCGCTTTTCGTATGTAATGTATCGTGGAGACAATTCGATTCCCCAAAGCGCGACTCGCCCCGTGGCGTCGGGGTTATTGAGGATATGCCCAAGCGGGGCGTCGTTAACCACTACAATTGGGTGTTCCTGGAAGTAGTGGTGCAGTCGCCGAGCAGTCATGAAGACACCGTATGCCAGCTTCTGGTAGTGCGGGTACCGCTGTTTTGTTGGCGCGAGGACCTCGCTGAGGTAGTAGACTGGGCGCTGTACCCCGTGGACCTTATTTTCCTCGGCTCGTTCGTCCACGAGCGCTATGCTGACCACCAGGTTGGTGGCGGAGATATATAGCAACAGCGGTTCCCTTTCTCGTGGGGTCACCAGTACTAGCGAGGTGGATAGCAGGCGCTTAAGGTCTTCGAATGCTTCCTACGCCTCGTTGGTCCATTCGAACTTGTCAGCTTTGTGGAGGAGTTGATAGAAGGGTAGTGCCTTTTCGCCCATCCAACTGATAAACCGACTGAGGGCCGCGATCCGTCCAGCCAGTTGCTGGACGCCCCTTATGTTTTTCGGCTTCTCCATGGCCAGTATGGCTTTTATTTTCTTCGGGTTTGCCTCGATTCCTCTCGCGGAGATGAGATACCCGAGTAGTTGCCCAGATGGTACGTCGAAGGCGCATTTGTCTGGATTGAGCTTGATCCAATAGGGGTCGAGGTTGGCGAAGGTTTTGCGCAAATCGTCGATTAGTGAGGCTTCGTCTTTGGTCTTGATTACTATGTCATCGACATAGACTTGAATGTTGCGACCAAGTTGGTCCTTGAGGCAAGCCTGCATGCACCGCTGGTAGGTGGCTCTTGCGTTCTTTAGCCTGAAGGGCATTGTGTTGTAGCAGAACACACCAAAGGGCGTTGTGAACGCTGTTTTTCTTGGTCTTCCTCCTTCATTCGAATCTGGTTATAGCCTGAGTAGGCGTCGAGGAAGCAGAGGCGCTCGCATCCGGCGGTGGAGTCGATGATCTGGTCGATTTGTGGTAGCATGAAGTGATCCTTTGGGCAGTGCTTATTCAAATAGGTGAAGTCCACGCACATCCGCAGGATATCCGTGTCCTTTTTTGGTACCAGCACCGTGTTGGCGAGCCAAGTGCTTTCCTTGATCTCACGTATAAATTTGGCGTCGAGGAGTCTGTTGATCTCCATTCCGACTGCCTTTGCCCTTGGTTCGAACAATCACCGAATTGTTTGTTTAACTGGCCTTGCGTCTGGGTTGACATTGAGTGCGTGCTCGGCGAATTCCCTGGGAACTCCTGACATGTCCGCTGGACACCAGGCGAAAATGTCCCAGTGCTCACGGAGGAATTCGACGAGCACGAGTTCCTATGCGGGACTCAAGTTGTTGGCGATGAGGGCCGTCTTAGCGGGATCTGATGGGTGGACCTGCACTTTCTTTGTGTGCATCGATGAGTCGAAAGATAAGTCGGGCGAACTTGGCCAGCTTAGGGGAGGCAGACTGTTGTCTGTCGACTCCTTTAGTCTCGCGAGTTCTTCCTGCATGCCGAAGGACTGGGAAATTCTGTTGAATTCCCTGTCACAACTGTCGGATCTCTCGAAGCTCCCGTTGACTGTGATGACGCCATTGGGACCTGGCATTTTCATCTACAGGTAGGCGTAGTGCGGCACTGCCATGAACCTAGCGAACGCGACACGTCCGAGGATGCAGTGGTACTGTGAGGGCTAGTCGACGACCTCAAAGTCGATGCGCTCATGCCGAAAGTTTTTCGGCGTGCCGAAGATGATGTCGAGGTTGATTTTGCCCAGGGGATATACGCCTTTTCCTGGGACGATGCCATGGAATGTTGTGACCGAGGCTTCTAAGCAAGTCAGAGGGATCCTCATTGCTCACAAGGTACTCGCGAATATAAGGTTGATGCCGCTTCTGCCGTCCATGAAGACGCGGCTCATGTCAAAACCTCCGATTTGCGCCTCGAGTACAAGGGGACAATGGCCTGGACGAGGTACTTGAGGCGGATGATCGCGTTTGTCAAAGGTGATGCAGGACTCGCTTCCGCTGAGGTACTCAGTGGTAGATGGTGGCGACTTTGTGGCCAAGTTGACTTGGCGAGTGATGGCCTTCTACACCCTGTTAGAGGGGCATCCTTTTTGGATCATCATGGTACCCATGGCTCGTGGGTATGGTTCGCCTTCCTAGTGCTGGTCCAGCGCATATGCGTTTGAGGGTAGTCCAGGTGGTGGTGGCAGAGCGCCATGTGCCACGGCGCCTGGAGCGGCTCCATAGCCTCTTTCGACTGCGTTGCGATTCATCCGAACAAATCCCTCATGTAGTTTGAGGAACTCGCGGCAGTCCTTGAGGAGGTGGCTGGACTTCTTCTTTCCATCATGCTTGTCGATGTAGAAGTGCACCGTACATGGCCCGGACAGTTTGTCTTCAATGGATGTCGCGGGTGCCTCATCACAATTGCGGCGTTGCCACACTTGCGTGGTTTTCCTGGAGTCGCGGCATCCACCGTTGTGGTATCCGCTGTTGCGGTTATCGTCGCGTCTGTCTGCGTAGCCAGCTGCGATCATGTTGACGTCGTCACGGTCATCATAGATGCGCATGCGACGTTTGCCTCGGCGGTCGCGTTTGCGTTCGAGTTCCGCCTCCTCGTCAGAGTGAACACGATTCTTCACCGAATCTTCTCCATCGGCCCAGTGATTCGCGATTTCCATCAGGTGGTCGATGGTTTTGGGCTTTGAGCGGCCTAGCTCCTCCCTGAGCTCTATGCGGCGCACGCCACCGTTGAATGCGTCAATCGCGCGATCCTCCGAGATATTCTCTACGGAGTTCTTGATGATGGACCACCTTTGGATGTAGGAGCGTAGCGATTCGCCCGATCTTTGCTGGCAGCATCTCAGCTCTTCGATTGATGCGGGTCGTTTGTATGTGCCCTTGAAGTTGCGCACGAAGCTGTAAACCAGCTCATCCCAATTGCGAATGGATCCGTGTGGGAGGTTGTTGAGCCATGCTCAGGCGGCCCCTTGCAGCTGTAGCTGTAAGCATTGCATGGTCGTGCTTCGACTGCTGCCATGGAGCCTGATGGAGGAGATGTGGTCCTCGAGCCAGATCTTCGGATCCTGCAGGCCGTCAAACTTTGGGTTCTCCGACGGGAGTTTAAACCCTTTGGGCATTCGCTTTTGCCTGATGGCCCTGCTGAAGCATCTAGCGCCACAGAGCTCCACATCTTCTTCTTCCGAGTCAGTCGACCGAGCACGGCGTGCCCTTGATTTGTCGATCTTGCGTTGTGTGAGGTCATCGCATGCATCATAGTCGTGGTCGTGTCGACGTGAGCGGTGGTATCGAGACAGGTCGTGACTATCGTCGCTGGACGAGGGCGAGGAGTAGCGTTTTGCTAGTGCTTTGCCTTTTTCGGCTCCGGTGTTGGCTCCTTGTCGAGGGCGGGCTCAATTAGTCCCAAACCCATGATCGTAGATCGGTGCATGGCGGCTCGGGGATCTCCAGCTAGCGGCTGGTTGTTGAGGAGGTACATGGTGGCCGCTGTCACCGCAGCTTGCGGCGTCTTGGGGACCACATTGCCTCGCGTATCGACTGTCATAGAGCTGAAGTCCAGGACTTTTGCAGCTTCTATGCATTCTTGCTCTGTGAGGTGGGTCATCTGAGATCACCTCTTGTTTGCGAGGTACTCGTTGCCCTTTGAGGAGGATCCTCCGTGGGAGGAGATCCCAGCACGTCGAAGGCTCGACTCGTCTGCCGCCTTTTTGCGCGCCTCGAGTCGCGCGATTGTTTGCACTTGGCGCTTGAATTCTTCCTTCAGGAGCCAATGGTAGCCCATTAGCAGCTCTTGCGGAGATTCGAAGGGTAAAGGGTTGCCTCGTAAGGCCTCGTGGAAGCGAGCCCACTCTTGTTCGTTGAGCCTGATCACGACGCGTTCGCCGGTTTGCTCGTTTGTTATGGTTTGAGGTTCGATTGCTCCTCCATTGTTAACGGGGGTGCCGTTGCCACCGTTGCCGCCGTTAGACGGGTCGGTTTCGTTACCACGGTTGCCCGTGTTGTCGCGGTTGGTGGAGGTGTCGCCTGTGTTGATGACGGTGCACATGAAGTGATTGGGGAAGCTGCTGCTCCCGCAACTTTCAGATTTAGAGCCGTAGGCTCCATCTTTAGTTGCCAGATCGCTCAAATCGGAGTCGCTACTGCTATCGCTGACCGTATTCTCGACTGTTGTTGGGGCGTTGAGCTCACTGAGGGTGCCGATCGATGGAGGGAACCATGATGCTGGGGCAATCGATGGCATCGTCGGCTGGTCAGGCATGCGAAGCGTGCCCATCTGACCAACTTGGAAGCGGAAGCTCCCGATCGCCAAGCTGATTCCGTCGCCCACGGACTCGAAAGCCGGGGGAGTGGCTGGCGTGTGGACGGTGAAGTCAAACGCGCCGGAGAGCTGGGGAATCTCCGTTGTTGCAGAGTTGTAGATCGTGGTTGATGGGGCCGAAGAAGCCGCAACATCAGCACTCCCGATTCCCACAGACGACACCAATTGACGAGGGTTTAACTCATCAATGCCCATTGTTATGGACTTGGGTTTTGGAGAAGGAGGGAGTGCTGTGTCGTCAGATTGATCACAAGTACGCCATGAGGGGGTCCTCGAAGCGTGTGGAAGAGAGGGGTGTGAGACGTACGGTGTTCCAGGACGGTGAGCACACAAGTTTACCCAGGTTCGAATCTGCCGGCTTGGGACGGATCCTACTCCTGCTAGCAATCCAGTAATACGGCAGAGCCGGAATATGGGTTACAAGGGTTCGCCTATGCGAGTTGAGGGTCTAAAGTATTGGGTGTGCCCTAAAGGCTCTCCCTAGGACGGCTTATATAGATATCCGGCCTAGGGTTTACATGAGAGATCTATCCGGCTACGACTAAGAGTCGGATACAGAGTACATATTGAACTACAAGAAACATTATGGGCCTAAGTCGGTAAGTCTTCTGGGCCTTCTGTAGCCGGATTGGACTCCGTCTTTCTCCCTGACTGGGCCGCCCGTGAAGCAAAGCTCTAACCCGAAGTGGGCCACCCTGGTCAGTAAGGAACTATGGGGATACCCGGAAAGTATATCCCCAACAACAGCCCCCAGAGGCCTCCAAGATCCAAAGTCGGATTTATCATCGTCTAGCTTGATCTTCGGCTTGCAGAATCTTGAAGGGTTCCTGAAACTTCAAACTAAGAAATACAATCCGGGTCTTAAAAAATAAGTCGGACCTATCAATAGGTTACTCAGATTTTCCAGCTTGATTTCAAACTAAGCCGGAACTTGGTCTCTAACGCCACCTGACACAAGTCATGGTCAAGTCACGTCATCTGACAGGCATTCCGTCAAGACGATCACAGGGTCCACGATTCAGCGAACTGAGGCGCCATTTCAATGCATGCGCGGAGATCGAGGCGACGTAATCATCGTGTGGGGTCGTTCCTAGCTCCTTCCACGACGCGTGGCGGTTACACTGTAGCTTTTGCACGAATCTTGGCGTAGTTAGGTGGATATAAGGGGTTAGGATTTTCTCGTTCTCCTTTCACCAGTCCTTTCCCTTTTCCTCTCCTCCCAATCTCTCTGCGCGCAAAGAGCTCCCCCGTTCCTCCCCAAACAACTCCCAGCGCCGCCCATTCTAGGTCAACTGCTCGCCGGAGAAATGACTTCATCTTCCTCTTCTGTCTTGGCGGTAGCGGCGGCGATGGCGACGGAAGCGGTGGCGGAGAAAGAGAGCTTTCGCGGCCTCTGGATTCCCTGCACGCTCAACGACGAGGGTCTCAAGAACGCGGAGAAAGAAGGGCTCCTCCGTGCCGGCGACTGGCGGAGCGGCTTCGAGGAAACTATCCCCAACCCGCGCACCGGCCAGCGGGTCCATTTCGGCACCCACCTCGACAGAGGTTTGTCGTTTCTTTCCTCGGAGTTCTTCTCCGAGGTGATTGATCATTACGGAGTTCAACTCCATCATCTTCCTCCCAACTCTCTCTTAGAGATGAGCGCTTATGCTTCTTTGTGTGAGGGCTTTTTAGGCCGAGTTTGACTCTATTCCGGTACTATTTTCATGTCTGTAGAAACTCCATTACCGCCAGTGTTCCTTACATCACCGGTACTATTAGTTTTTCGCTTAGACGCGAGCGCGCGTTTCCCAAAATTTTAGCTAGTGACTCGGTCAAAGAATGGCCAACCACGTTCTTCTATCATAGGGATATTCCGGCTCCCGGCAAAGCCACTGCTTTGCCGGCTTTCATCAACGGAGCTGCCACGGCCCAACCACCCTAGGACGAGGCTGCTCCGGCTCTCACCGATGATCTGATCCTCGCTAAGAGGCAGATCGAATACTTGATCAAACACAAAGGACTGAAGGGATCTGACTTGGTCCAATGCTGGGTCTCACGCTGGATCCAGCCCCTTCAGTACCACGGGGATCGACTGATGCACTCCATCACGTCATCCAAGAAAGACTCCCTCCGCATCAGCCCCAAAGCCTACACCACACAGGGCTACATAAGCCAGGTCAAGTGGCTGATTAGGGAGCGGATCGAGAGGAGAATCCCGGAGGTTTCTCTGGATATGCACACGGCAGAAAACCCCGTAGTGCTGGTAAGCTTCCATCAATACACCTTTTTATGTGTTTCAATCTTTGAGTTACACTGCAATGCTGATATGTTTTCTTATTTTCAGCTTGCTGACCTCCCCGAGTCAGAACTTGCTCCGCTCGAAGGATATCCTCTGGAGTTCTCTCAGGAGGTAGAGGTGGTCCCATTGCCGGACCTTGTGCTCAAGAAGCGCAAAGCTCCAACAGTGGTTGTTGGCACAAAGGAGGTGCCTGTCGTGAAAAGGTAACTTTCAATCACAACTTCCGCCTTTGTACTTTACTCGAATTTCTTTCCGAGATGTAATGTTTCCGACTTTACTACATTCTCAGAGCAAAACCGCTCATCAAGGGCAAGGGGAAGGGAACTTCTTTGAAGCCCCTACAACAGACGAAGCTTACCATTGCTTCCCCTGCCGTGGCTCCTCCGACTCTTGCCCGTCAACCTTCTGCAACGCCGGTGACCATTCCTTCTCCGGTCGTCGCAGAAGATCCAGCTCCTTCGACGGAGCCTGTGATCCTTGAATCGCGAACTAACGTCACCATGGGTGAGTCAGATCTAGATAAGGGTGAACCCTCTTTGGGTAATGATCCCTCGGCAGAAACTTTCGCCGGAACCTTATGAGCAATCCGGGACTTGCCAAGTTTGGCATGTCCCGAAAATATGCTGAAGAGATCCAGCGGCTAGCCAGGCAATGCCTGGAGAAAAGAAACTTATCTGCCGAAGAAGAAGCACAAGAAGCAGAGGACGTCAAGTTCTCTGACCTTCTCGCCCAGGTGCGCCTTCGCGACGAGAGGATTAGGACTGGTGAGCTTCCAACAGCCCTAGTGATTCCTCTGACTCTCGCCGAGAAGGTTGCCGTTGAAGTGAACGCGAGTTTGGATAAACTCACTCGCGAACAATATGTAAGTCGGAATTCCAACTCCTGTTTTTCCTTTATTTTATATCATACGCTCTAGCCTCCAAGAATGAAGTAGGATAAACAATCCAGGTTTATGCTTCATTAGGATGCCAAAGAATGAACTAGTGTAGCCCCCAAGGCTCGCGCTGATATTAGCAAAAAATATTAGCCTGAGTCTTTAGTAGCTTTCTGACTTTGGGTATTCTGACTTACAGAAAGTATGTTCCTATAATCAGGATTTATTGAAGAATGTTTGCGATAAGCGGAGAGAGATCAAGGCTCTCCGACTTAAAAATGCTGAACTTAAAGTTGCCAAGGATGAGGCCGAAGGTAAACATTCCGAGACTCAAACCTTGTCTTTGTATTTTCAATGTCGAATTTGTTCTTGAACTGTTGTTCTTTTTGACTTTCAGCGCTAGTGAAACAATCCTGTGCCATGATTGAAGAGGCCGAAAACCTCAAGACCTTGGTGGTGGAGAACAAGGAGCTTCGCCAAGAGCTGGACCAGCTCAAGGCAAATCATGAACAGAGCATTTCTCAAGTCCTTGAGTCCTCCTCCATGGCTACTGAAGAGCGTGATCGCAAGATTGCTGCTCAAGATAAAACAATCTCGAACCTCAAGAATGAACTTAGCAGAGAGAGGGACCTGTCCCAGGTGCTCCGGGCTGAACTCCAGAGTCTCCGGGAGGAGAAGAACAAAATTGACGATGTCATTTTTGGTATGTTCCATCTGTCTGATTTGTCTTTTTCTTCGACTTCTACCAATGTCGGATTTTTCTTAACTTGTTTTGTGTATAGGTCCTCTGAACTTGACGGACTCTTCTTCCACCTAGCCCCGCACCCACCGGCTTACCCAAGTCGGTGACCTGCTTCATGACTTCCGCCAATCCCTTGAGGACATCGGCGAAGCTCTCAAGATTCCGGACATGCACAGCATGTCGGATTTTCAGGTGCGGGACAAGGCAAAGGATATGCCGCAACTTGTTCAGGATTGGAACATGTCCTACGCGCGGACTGCGGCGCAGAATGCTCTCACCATGGTCATGAGCCACCATGGAAACATGGAAATATGGCAAGTGACCAGAGGGAAACATGGAAACATGGAAACATGGAAAGTAGATGAAGACGGCCAAGAGCAGGACCTTCAAGCCATCATGCATTCCTGCGCCGGATATGGGTGTCACGTGGCTGACCTGACCAGCTACGAGATCCCTTTCTTCACCCGTGTGGACACTCCGCCTCCTCCTCTAGAAGAATCAGCAGAAGTTTCCGATGACGAACGCACCACGTCGGATGCAGACATCTCGGAACGATATCAAGGCAGCATATCCAGCGAGCCGGCAACTCCTTCATCTCCTCCTGCATCATAAATTGCCAGAAATATTTGTATTATCCTGAAAAAACATGATGCGTCTGTAAATATAAAGTACTATGATTTTGCTAGTGCTAAGCTTTTGATCTATTCAGCACTTTTGGCTTTAATTTTTTGTGTGCCTGAAATGTTTACATAAGCACTTGTAATTTTTCGCCCATACTTATCGTTTATCTGGCTTTTCGCCTCGTCCCTTTCGTGAGCCGGCTAAACCTTCTGCCGGAAACTTTGTCGAGCAACGGAGCTCAATTGCTAAACCAGTTTAAACTCGGAAACAAAGCCGGCTTCCAGTACCAACAATTCACTACTCGGAAAATGCCCGCATCCAGCAATCAGACAAATAACCAAAGTAAAGACTAGAAATTTTTAGAGTTATACCCGAGGGTAGCAATTTTAGAATCGGAAATCTAAACCAGAATGAGCATGAGCATAAAGTACTTTCAAGCATTCTGGGATTTTCGACTATGACATGATCATTCGGAAATAAGATGGTAAAAACTTCTCAGAAAAAATTGAGGCAACCAAAACTTTTATTTCTCATAGAACATGTACATATATATGTTTACAAAGAAGGATAAACTAAGAATAAAAGGGACGTAGCTGAGCAATATTCCATGGTCTGTCTAACTCATCTGGATGTGTACTGCCTCCAGCTCTCTTTCTCTTCTTAGTAGCAGGTATTTCTTTGACTGGCCTTATGTCAGTTAAGTAGTATGATCCATTGTGCAATACTCGACTAACTAAAAAGGGCCCTTCCCATACCGGGGAAAGTTTGTGCTTTCTTTGTTGCACAAGCCGGAGAACCAAACCACCTTTATTGAAAGATCTATTTCGGACTCTCTGGCTATGATACTTGCGCAACTTCCGCTGATAGGCAGTAGATCTCATTTCAGCAACGACGCGAACTTCTTCGACTAAGTTGAGATCATTTTGTCGAGAAACCTCGGCATCCTCTTCGATATACACGGCCACTCTAGGAGAAGTGTGAATCAAATCACTAGGAAGAACTGCTTCTGCAGCATAGACCAAGAAGAAAGGTGTGTATCCGGTTGACCTGTTTGGAGTCGTTCATAAACTCCATATTACAGAGGGTAATTCCTCTGCCCAAGCCCCTGCAGCACGTCGTAGTGGTGCTTCGAGTCTCGGTTTTAGGCCTTGTAGGATTAAACCATTTGCTCTTTGGACTTGTCCGTTAGCTTGTGGATGTGCGACTGACGCAATGCCAAGCCGGATATTTTGCTCGTTGCAGAATTCAGCCAATTCTCCCATAGAAAAGTTACTCCCGTTGTCCGTGATAATGCTATGTGGATAACCATACCGGATTATAACATCCTCGATAAATCTTTTGGCTGTTGCTCCATCACAGCTAGTGACAGGTTTAGCCTCGATCCATTTGGTGAATTTATCCACCATCACTAAGAGGTGAGTAAATCCACTTGGAGCTCACTTAAAAGGTCCTACCATATCAAGCCCCCAGACCGCAAAGGGCCATGTTATAGGTATTGTTCGCAGCTTCAGCCGGAACATGAGCTTGTTTGGCGTACTTTTGGCAGCCTTTGCACGTCTTGACTAATCGTTCGGCATCTGTCTGAGCTGTAAGCTAGAAAAATCCGTGTCTAAAAGCTTTTGCCACTAAAGATTTGGCTGCAGCGTGGTGACCACACTCGCCTTCGTGGATTTCTCTTAAGATTTCCACTCCTTCTTCCGGAGATACACAGCGCTAAAAAAACCCAGAAATACTCCGCTTATAGATCTCACTTTAACAATGGTATAGGCTTTTGCTCGTCGGATAATCTGCCGGCTCAGAACCTCGTCTTCGGGTAATTTGCCATCTACCAAATAATCGAGGTAGGGTTGAGTCCAGCTGGGAATTACAGCCAGAACTGCTATCAAAGGTGAGTCGGATTTGGTCGGATATTCCTCATCTACTCCCTTTATTGAGGGAACTTTGAGGTGCTCCAAAAAAGCGCCATCCGGGACTTCTTTCCGCGCAGAGCCTATCCGAGATAGCGCATCTGCTTCCTCATTTTCTGCTCGAGGGATGTGTTGAACCTCAAACCCTTCGAACGATTTGGATAGATCATCCACGACATCTTTAAATGCTGTCATGTGTTTATTTGCATTAAAAATATCCAACACTTGTTGAGCAACAAGATCCGAATCTCCATAACACATCAAACGTTGGATGCCAATATCCTTAGGAATCCGGATTCCATGCAGCAGTGCTTCATACTCGGCAATATTGTTTGTCGCTGCAAAGTGGATCTGCAACACGTATAAAAGTTTATCTCCTTGGGGTGATTTGAGCACCACGCCAGCCCCCGAGCCCCCTCGAGCCTTAGACCCATCGAAAAAGAGGGTCTAATATTCCGACTCAGGGAGGATCATGTTCTCCTTCGTCTCTATCCAATCAGCGACAAAGTCATCAAGGATCTGGGATTTGATTGCTGTCCGAGGTTTATACTCAATATCAAAAGCTGAAAGCTCTTTGCCCCATTTGGCGACACGTCCTGTGGCGTCACTGTTGTTGATTATGTCTCTCATGGCAGTTGTGCTCACCACGGTAATTGGATGCTCCTGAAAATAGTGTCGTAACTTACGAGATGCTAGAAAAACACTGTAAGCCAACTTTTGATAATGCGGATACCGCTGTTTCGATTCTGTCAGGACCTCACTGACAAAGTAAGTCGGACGCTGCACCAGGTGTTCCTGATTTTCCTCTGGTCTCTCCACCACCATGACAATACTAACGACCTTATTTGTCGCAGCAAGATAAAGCAACATCGGTTCCCGAGGTTCCGGTGTTGCAAGGATAGGAGCAGATGAGAGTACTTTCTTCAGGTCTTGTAGCGCAGCTTCAGCTTCATCGGTCCAAACAAAATCCTTAGTCTTTTTCAGAAGTTTATATAATGGTGCGGCTCTTTCACCAAGCCGGCTTACAAATCGACTGACCGCAGCGATGCAACCAGTTAATCTTTGTACGTCCTTCATGTGAGTTGGCCTGGAAATATTGAGTATAGCCTTGATTTTGTCCCGGTTCACCTCTATACCTCTTTGAGACACGATGAAACCTAACAATTTTCTGGCTGGTATTCCAAAGAAGCACTTCTTCGGGTTAAGCATGATGTTGTATTTTCGTAGGTTGGCAAATGTTTCCTCCAAGTCGGAAATCAGCGTTTCCTTCTTTTTGGACATTACTGCAATATCATCCACGTATGCATGTACATTGCGTCCGAGTTGGTCATGGAGGCAACACTGCATCGTGCGCTGATACGTAGCTCCTGCGTTCTTCAGCCCAAAGGGCATCGTAACAAAACAGAAGGTTCCGAAGGGGGTTATGAATGAAGTTTTGACTTTGTCAGATTCCTTCATCTGGATTTGGTGATAACCAGAATATGCGTCGAGAAAACAGAGGAGTTCCGAGCCTGCCGTAGAATCGATGACTTGATCAATTCTAGGCAGAGCGAACGGATCTTTTGGACAAGCCTTGTTCAAGGCAGTATAATCAACACACATCCTTAAATCAGTGGTGTCCTTTTTAGGGACCATTACAGGATTGGCCGACCACTTAGTGTGGATGACCTCTTCTATGAATCCGGCTAACTCGAGCCGTGCTAGTTTCTTAGCTATTGCCTTACGCTTTTCATCGCCAAATTGTTGTAGGGACTGTTTGACGGGTTTAGCGTTCGGGTTTACATTTAGAGAGTGCTCGGCAAGTTCCCTAGGTACTCCGGTCATGTCAGATGGCTGCCATGTGAAGATATCTAGATTTGCTTGGAGGAACTTGACGAGCGCGCTTTCCTATGCGCTACCTAGGCCTACGCCTATCTGGGTCACCTTGGAGGGATCATCATCCTTCAACGGCTTCTTCTTCGTCTCTTCTGATGCCTTGAACTTTGGATTTGGCTTTGTGACCTCCTTCTTTGTTGCGGGCATCTCGGACGGATCTATGCTCTTCTTGATCTCCTGGTACTCCTGGGCATGCAGCACGGCTTCCGCAAAGGCGGCATTTCCATCCTCGCACTCTCGGCTTTCTTTGGGTCTCCTTGATGGCGATCACGTCATTGGGACCTGGAATTTTCATCATATTGTAAATGTAACACGGACGAGCCATAAAAGCCCAGTAAGCCGGACATCCGAATATAGCATGGTACGCGCTCTTGAACGGGACCACTTCGAAGGAAAGTGCCTCCGTCCGATAGTTCTTTGGAGTTCCAAAGGTAACATCCAAAGTGATCTCTCCCGGGGAATTAACTTGTCTTCCTGGGATGACTCCGTGAAAGATCACAGAGCTATGGTTCAGCTGAGTTTCCGAGATCCTCATCCGGCGTAGTGTTTCGACATAGAGAATATTAATACTACTACCACCGTCCATGAGGGTCTTGGAGAAACCATAACCGTCAATTAATGGATTGACGATTAAGGCGTATTTTCCTCGCCTATGCAACTTAGGCGGATGATCAGCACGGTCAAATGTGATTGCCACTTCCGACTAGTCCAGATATTGGGGGACAACCGGAACTATTGCATTGAGTTCGTGCAGAACTGCTTTCTTGACCTTTGGTGGTTGAGATCCGAGGAAAGTGACATAAGTGTCCTTCTTGGTGGGAAAAGTTTTCTTCCCTTTCGGCTTGGGATTTGAAGCATCAACTTCCTCCATGTCGGAATCTTCCTTGGTCACTTTTTCTTTTTTGGGATTCTTCTTTCCCTTCTTCCGCTTAGCTTTGTAGCCCGCGGTGTCATCTCTTTTGATGTCGTCATTGAAACGGCATTCAGCGTTGGTGTGGGACGAGCCCCCATTGGCGTTTAGGTGATGCACACATGGGTTATTAGCAATGTCGGCCCAAGAGTAGGTTTTGCCTGGTTGCTGTTCTCCTCTACCTTGGACCCTTGAAGTCCATGACCCGCCATGACCTCCAAATCCTCCTCGTCCTCCAGACCCGAAAGTAGCAGTGACCACTGCCGTTTCCGCATTGGGTTTCTCTTCCGAGGTATTTTTGCGCTTCTGAGCTTGTTGCTTTGGCTGTTTTGTCGACTGAGGTACAGCTAGGGCATTGAGTAATCCCTCTGCATCGTTGTCAGCATCTGCATACTTGCTCGCTATTTCTATCATCTTCCCCAAGTCAGTGACCTTGTCACACTTCAAGCGATGACGTAGTAGACCAACTGGGAGTCCTGCGATGAAAGCTTGAATCGCGGTTTGATCGTTTACTCCTTCACAGGAGTTTTTGGTGTCGATCCATCGTCCGAGGTAATCTCGGCAAGTTTCTCCGGCCTTCTGGGTGCAACGCTGTAGGTCTCTGACCGTACACGGCCTCCGATATGTGCCTTCGAAATTCCGAAAGAACGCACTTTGCATGCCATACCAGTTGTGGATGGTGTTCTCCGGAAGTTCATTAAGCCATGATCGTGCCGTCTTCCGCAACATAAGTGGGAGATATCGGGTTGCGACCAGGCTATTTCCGCCTTTGCTGATGCAGCAAGCTTGGAAAAAATCCTGTAGCCAAGTATCTGGCCGAGCAATGCTGTCATAGGCTTGGATATGCCTTGAGATAGCAAATCCTTCCGGGAATCTTGTAGCTCTGATGCGTGGTCCGAAGCACTTTGGGCCCACGTAGATATCATCGTTTTCGTAGCGCCACACCTCTATGTTGGAGTTGATCCTGTGCCTTGCGTCGTTCGGGGATAAAGATCGTCCCGAATGCCGGTTGTGGCTGTGGTGCCTCGGAGCCGGACTTCGGCTTCTGCCACCACCTCCTCCACCACGTCGTCCTCCATGACCCCCTTGAGAGCCGTTGTGATGACTGCTTGGTGGAGAGAGTGGGGCCGCTGGATTATTTTCGGTTCCGGGGAGGGTCTTGACTACGACGAACCCCCTGCCGGCTTGTCCCGACATGGTTTCCGTCGTTTCTTCGTCCGCCGTCCCACTATGGTGAGGCTCAGCCAGACGGCTTGCATGTCTAGGAGGTGGCATTTTTTGACGATCCTCCTCCCGACGCTTCTCTTTATCTTCTCCTCTTCGATCATTAGACTCTCGTCGGAGAGGATTCCTCGGATTCAGAGCAGCGATGGCCTCTTTCTCGGCCGCTGGGGCGACGTTGCTCCAGCCACGCGTAGTCCTGCGGTGCTGTCCTGACGATCCGGTTCTTGAGTAATTGTCTTCCCGGCGCTTGGGGCAATGATACTACTTCGGGACGCGCTGGGGTCTTATGTCCGCCCATGCCAGATCTGTGCGACATTGGTCGGAATCTGAGACCAGTTTTTGACTTCCGGACATGGCGACCTTTTGCTGCTCTAGTCCTTTGTTGAGTAGTTTGATACCCAACTGGATTTCCTCCGGTCCTGGATTAGCCGATAGAATTTCTCGGGCCGCCACGGTATTCTGTACTAGGGTTGGATATACCCAATCTCCTTTGCTATCTTTCCGTGGCTTCCCCATCTCATCTCCGAAAAGGACGGCACGGATATGTGGGAATTGGTCATCATTGGTGTGACGCTTCCGTGTCTTTTGATGCAACCGAGACATGTAATCCTTGGTTGCCATGCGTTTCTTCTCCTCCTCGATGTTTTTGGCTTCATCCAGGAGTTGTTGACGACGCGCTTCTAGGACTTGGGCCCTTTCATCTAGTTCTTCAGCAGTAAGTTCTGCAGCTGTAGGGATAGGTGTGGTTAGTGCAGCATCGATGAGTTTACGCGCACCTTCGGTGATCACGTGTCCATCCAACGATTCTTCTTTTTTCGACTCTTCTGGGATAAGTGCTCCATCCGAGTCTTCTTCGTATTCCTCGGCAATCACCTCCTCAACCAGAGGGTCTTTTGCCGGGGTCTTGTTCTTCTTATTCTTCTTCTTTGCCTTCTTGGCAGTGCCGGTAGCAAAGACGGTTTTGGGTCCGTTTCCCGGAGTCAAGCTTTGATCGGTACTTTCGGACATCTGGACTTCGGGATTATCTCCGACGTCCATGTCATCCTGTGCTTTGGGAGAGTGTTCCCTGGATCCTTCATCCATGGCTTCTCCTTCTGCAGCTTTGGAGTTATACTCCTCTTCATACTCTACGGAGAACTTTCAGAAATCTGCCGATGTCATCGATTCATCCGAGGATGCGGGTATGTCGGCATTTGTTCCAATTGCCTCCAGCATAGAGTCGGTGTTTTCTCCAGCATCGGCCGAGCCGGATCCAGATCCTACGTATCCTACAAAGTGCGACGCGTGCTTCCTGAGGTACCTGCGGCTTTTGCGGTCAGCCATGTCGAAACTTTTGATGGTCTCAAGGATTGCATCTGCGCTTGCATCTTGTAGTATCATTCATTGCAGTGTGTACCTGAGGAAAGGCTTGCCTGTCCCGGCGTCATCAGAGCCGGAATCAGTGTGAATTTCGACTTCCATGGGTGGGTCGATCTGGGATACGGCTTCTCCAAGGAGATCCACTCCAGATTCGACTTGAACCGCTAGGTCTTCTTCAGGTTCGGATTTCTCCACTATCTCCGCACCTAGTGCGGGCTGGGTGGGTTTAGTGTTTTCTGAGGTCCGGAACTCCGACGCCTCCGCGGACAAAGGGGACCCAGAAGATTCTTCCGCCTCTATCATCACCGCTGGGGTGGGTGGGGTAGGTTCAGCGAAACCGATGTAAACATCGATCTCGCCCAAAGACATGATTGTATAGGCAGTCACAGCCTCCCTAGCCGGGATCCAAGTCTCTTCGAGAATGATGCGAGGGATGTCGCTAGCGTAGAGGATGCGACTGATGGCGATAGTCTTGCCGATTCCGATTCTTGCAGATTCCGCTCGGAACACAGATCCGAAGCTCACTTGCCCCATGGTGGGCGCCAACTGTCGTCAGATTGATGACAAGTACGCCATGAGGGGGTCCTCGAGGCGTGCAGAAGAGAGGGGTATGAGACGTGCGGTGTTCCGGGACGGTGAGCACACAAGTTTACCCAGGTTCGAATCCGCCGACTTTGGACGGATCCTACTCCTGCTAGCAATCCAGTAATACGGCAGAGCCGGAATATGGGTTACAAGGGTTCGCCTGTGCGAGTTGAGGGTTTAAAGTATTAGGTGTGCCCTAAAGTCTCTCCCTAGGACGGCTTATATAGATATCCGGCCTAGGGTTTACAGGAGAGATCTATTCGGCTACGACTAAGAGTCGGTTACAGAGTACATCTTGAACTACAAGTAACATTATGTGCCTAAGTCGGTAAGTCTTCTGGGCCTTCCCATAGCCGGATTGGACTCCGTCTTTCTCCCTGACTGGGCCGCCCATGAAGCAAAGCTCTAACCCGAAGTGGGCCACCCTGGTCGGTGAGGAACTGTGAGGATACCCGGAAAGTATATCCCCAACATACTGGAGACATCTATCGGCTAGCAAACAAGCACACAGGGGACTCAAAGATTTACCTAGGTTCAGGCCTCGTAGAGGTCCCTACTCTTGCTTGTCTGCTCATGGAATTATCAAAGGAATCGAGGATTAAAATGGTGCGCAGATACAATCTGGCGAGAGTTGTGGAAACTAGGGTTGCGTGTGTGCTCCTCGCCGCCACCTCCTAGCCTTTATAGATAGGCTAGGTCTCGGGTAGCAGGTCGAGTCGGTTACAAGTTAGGGTTTTCCCCTTTGAACTTTCTATCTTTAGCTTCTTCTTCTTCTTCAAGCAATCGAGAGTCCGTAGGTTACTCGAGTTCCACATTTGGACCTTGGCGACACCGTGGGCCTCTACGTATTCAGGCCGTATATACCAAGCTCGAGTACCTGTAGGGTATACCCATGTCACCTAGAAATCACTAAAACCTCACCTCTGGAAGGCATATGCAGGGGGAACTCATCCGCAAGGGATCCTTCTTCGCCCTACACAGATCCGAGAGGCTAAGGCATCGATCTTCATCATCCACCGCTGCATCACCACCATCTCCATCCATCTCATCTACATCTTGTCTAGATCTTGTTATAATTCCTATACTCGTTGTGGATTTATACAAGTGTTATTCATCTATGACTATTTCCATTACCATTGTTATGATGTTGATTGCCTCCATATCTGAGTAGATCTCTAGTTCTTGGGGAGATGAGATAGAGATTATTATGTTATACATCATTATGTGTACGTGTTAATTGTTTTCATCTTGATGTTGGGAGTTGTGCACCTCATTAACATTTGCCTCTTGTGGGGATTCGATGAAGGTGATTACATGTTGGTAAACGGAGGGATGATAACACTTACTGTGACTATAAAGTTGTTATCGTTCTTTACGTACTAACTTGGGGAATTAAGGAGAACTCACAAAGCCATGTCCATGCCATGGGAGAAATCCCTTAATAGCGCAGTATTTCGATTGATGTCTGCTGTGGTTATGAGGACGATATGTGCAACGGTTGCTGGCTATTCGTCCATATATGGAGCTCCTCCCACATACATACACATTATGAGAATATTCGTTATAATACTCTCGATTACTTAGTCTAAATTTCTAGCGGTGTATCCACTATTTCCTGAGAATGTCTTTTCCCTATTGTAGTTCTAAAGTTCTATTACACACGCGATTCTTATTTTCTGCATTAAGTTTTGATTTACTTTAAAACACCTTGTTCAACCAAAAACCCCAAAACAACTCTACTTTACTTGCATCTTAAAGTTATTTCTTAAGTACTTCGTTCAGTTATAGTTAAAATCATTTTAGTCTTTTGCCTATTGCTCCCTGTGGGATCGATATCTTTATTTCCAAACTAGCTACAAACGATCTGTGCACTTACAATCATCAAAAACAATATGTAAAACACTTATGTGTATTTTCAACAAGAATAATTTAGTTCTTTTTTAGAGAATAATTTATTATCTCACTAACTAGCATGTCCCACCAACAAGTGAGTAGCAGATTAGCATACTATGGGCCCTTAGAGCTATTGCGGCCCATAATCTTGTGCCACACGACCTAAAGGCCCATCATAAACCCTAATCCCCATACCCTAATCCTAGTTCCAATATAACATAGCAAATCCTTGCTTCACTCGGTATCCACCGTACTCCTGGATCTCCCCACTATGTCAATCAAAAAAAATTCTACTCCATCTTCTTCTCTTCTTTAATCCCTCTCTGTACGAGTTAGACGCATGAGCAGATCGACTGTCGGTAAATCGATCACGAGAAGATCCTCTGCGTGAAAGATCGACCGCTGACAGATCCACCAAAGGTAGATCGACTGCAAGCAGATCCACCACGTGGAAGATCGACCGCGTGAAGTTCCACCACGGGCAGATCCACCGCGTGAAAGATGGTGGCCAGTGTCATGCAGATCCACCAGGCGAAACATGGTGGGAGGGCCTTGAAGACCTACTAGGAGGAAGATGGTGGCGATGCCTTGAAGATCCACCGCAGGGAAGATGATGGCCAGTACCCTACATATCCACCTCGAGGAAGCTGGACAAGGCCTTGCAAATCCATCACGCGGGAGATGGTGGCTATCGCCTTCGTCATCTGTTTCAACACCACCGTCAACAGAGCAAAGAAAAAATTAGTGTAATTAGGTCAGATGAACGATTATTGCACTTTTCTAATCATCCTCGAGTTTAAAATCGGAACATGAGAAGAGTGCAATAATAAATGTAATGTAATGAGTCTTATGTTTTGAATAAAATGGAATTTTATATCTTAAACAATTGTGCATCACAATCTGTTTATATTAGCAAAGTAAATCAGTTATTGTTAATGTAATTAACTTTTTGTGATGCTGGACGCTGTAACATGGTAAATAATTCACGGCTACAATGACACTAACGTTCCGCTGTCTTCAGTAATGTAACGAGATGCATCCTCTGCTGCACCGAGCGCTAGCTCGACGGATCATGTTGTGCCGAGCCAAAAAAATCATTGTTGTTGCAGAATCCTCGACACAGTTATCCCAGGCGGGTTTTTTTGTCGCACTAGTGCAAGCGCGACGACTAAGCCTATGATTCGGCGTCTATAAGCGTCAGGGTCCGAGCTCTGTGTTGTAGTGAAAAATAATGGATATGTCTTAAACTATGATCTAGCCTTCTTTTGTCTTGAGCTCACCACATAGTATGATTCCTTCCACTATAGATAAATTATCCACTTCGGAGATCGCAAGCTACATAAACACTTGATTAAACACATGGGTCTCTTCACAATCTTCACAAAGAGATCATGAGTTCTAACTGCTATGTAGCCCTATAGGGAGTTTGGAATCTCCGAGATGCTCTAAATAGTCTAAGCTCCTAGAAGTATCATGCCTTTTTCAAGCCATTTTTTGTGATAAACAAGATGGGCTAAGAGTATTCAGGATAGCCGACATGCAAACTAACTTTTTATACAAAATAAATTTTGATTATTTTGGAGCTAACAACAAGATATATCCTCCCACAAAATACAATGAAATATATTACGAACAACATGCAAAGATTTGAGCACTCTGAACAGTGTGGTGCCCCATGTGTAGTTTTGGTAACTAATAACAATCTCTATGGAGTAATATTTTTGTTCAGTTATACTTGTAGGGTTTTTCCATACGGAAGTCTTGAAGACCATATGTTGGTGTCAATGCAAAAAGTAGAGGAACTAAAGAAGATAAAGTGATTGCCCATGTGATATTCAAGGTGTGGTCCAAAAATGGTCATATGCGAGTTGATCCTATTGGAAGAATGTATTGAAGAATAATATTGTGTGGGAATTCATGGTTAACTTCAATACATCATAATGAAGAGAGAAGATAATATTCTAGGTCGATCAAGTCAAACTGCAAAGAGTGGATTCAAATTGATAAACACTCAAAGGAGGATGTGAGGTGCAAGTTCAGTATGGGCATATCGAAGAGCCTATAAGCTTGAACCTTGCCATCCATTTTATGGTAGTGGAGTTGTGAGATGTGCCTAAGAGAGGCTTTCCCATAGTGGATTATTGGGAGAGGGGGATTTGTGAGTCTACATCAAGCAATTGTAGTCAAGAATGGTAGTCCAACTTGAAAAAAGTCAACACTGTCATCATCTAGATCAAGTGGATATGCACTTGATCTAGTAAAATATATGACCTTGTATGTTTTCATATTGTTAGTCGGGGACCAGGTTATAGTTTGGGTAGTCATAGTAGCAAGTGGTGATCTTGAGTGAGTAACTTGATCACATTATTCGTAGAGAGCTCAAACTTTTGCAACCTTGGCATCATCTTTCTTGGTAGTTATTTAGATTTTATCTATTTGAGGTTGTTGTCATCCATTTGGGGTCGGCTTATGACTAAGGCGATAGAGGCTTGTCACGGGTAGAGAACTCAGCGGACACGTTCAGTTCCAAGCTAGAATGAGGAAAGAGTAAAGGAGCAAGCCAATCAAGAGAAAATGAAGGAGCCAAAAGGATCCAAAAGCTGTTCTAGGAAGTCTCAATGGGAACTGACACTTACCAAAGGATATGGGCCAAATTGGTTTACTTACCGGTTTAAACATGGAAAGTCTAACTCATAAAAGCCCAGTTTGTGTCGGCTCGAATGCGTAAAACCGACCTATGTTCCCAGCAAAAAAATAGAATAATAAAGCGAGCAAAATGCTAGAAACTTTTGTTTACTTTATGCCTAAATGCCCACGGATCAGCGCTTGTTGAAACACAAAGATGAAGGAAATAGATTTGTCCCAACACGAAAGGATCTTCACGGGAGACGACAATGGACACTTGGGTCCAAATCTAGAACAAAGCCGGTGACAAGAATTACCTAATTTAGGGTTAGATTTAGGAGTTAGAATCTGATTTGTAACTATGTATGCAATATTCTAGCTTGCAAGGAAAGACTATCCGCTTATATATGTGAGAGGTGATTGATGATTGAAATTAGACGCAAACAATCAACAAAATCATTACCTTTACTTTTATCCCTCAACCATTGTCCATGCTCCCCGTTTCTTTGGCCACTTCACATGTAACTCATCCACTGAATCGAAAAACCGGTAAGAGTGGCCACGCCCGCCTTAGTTCAACTTATAATTGTTGGAAACTCCTATAGGGTCCGTCCTGAGGAAGTGGGCTTCGGGTCTCAAAAGGGCCAGCTACACTATCTGGCATATCACACTTCTAGCAGACCTCCTCTAGTGTGAGTTGCGTTGCATCACCCTCAGTGTTGGAGGTACACACTAAAGTGTGCAAGTTTAAGATAGAACCCATTTCACCGCAACACCCGTTTTTAGATCTTGTGATCAAAACAATCTCAAGTTCATCAAAAACAGATTTGGTATGAAAAAGTCGTTGTGTTTTGTTATTGGAGGTTTTGTTGGGTCGTCTCTTATAGATAGGTCAAAATTTTCATATTGGAAAGTAAAGTATTTTTTATTTACTCAATGCCATAGTTTCATAGGATATTTTTGTGTTGTGTTTCATAATTCCTAGAAAACGTAATTAGCTTTAATGCGTGGAATATTTAGGATCCCCCCCCCCCAAATGTAATTTCTTCATTTAACCCCATTTTGTTTGGAAAATTTGTACATTTTTTGTGCTGGCCAGCTTGCCATGTGTGTTGAGCCCCTGCCGTTTTAGTGGAGTTATAGACAAAATCTAGAATGATTTGACATCTGAGATACCGGAGTTAATGGATCAAACTTATATTTGAAAATTAGTTGGTTGGCAAAAAATGTGCTTTTTCCCTTGTACCAACAAAAAGTTATCATTTTAATCTCTCACAAAGAAAAAACCAGACAATGTTATCTATTACACATTCCTTTCCAAAATAATTGAAGTCCTAGATTTGTCTAAAGTCGAACTATGCTTGGTTTGACTGAATGCGGATAAAAAATATGCCCATGTTATTTACAACATACAATTTATACAATATCTTTGTATGAATCGAATTAGGAATCTCTCGTCCAGATGTGGCATTTGACATTTGAATATTCTCCAAAAATTCTTGTGCATTTACCATTATTGGTTCTGTAAACATAGTAGCTAAATAATCTCGCCGTGTCACATGAGATAAGTATTGTATAATAGTTCGGTTTTCCGCGATTTTTTCCATTCCTCTGTAAATAGTCTAATATGGGTTCACAATCAATAACATCTTCACCATCGATATGAAAATCTAGATGTTGATATGTTTGGTGTATGATATAAAACTAGTAGTATGTTGTATGATAAATCTAGTTCTAATTAAAACTGTTTGGTGTTGTAGACGTTGATATGTTTTTGTAGTACAAGCTTGGTCAAGCTCAAAGTAACTTTAGCTAGAAGGATCCGAGACCAGGACATATGCACGCACGATGCATGTTGGCGGGTAGGGCTCAAACCTTGTTTTCGCCAACTCGAACCATGTGATGATTTCAGTCATTATACAAGCGCCGTGACCAAACCGATTCCGGACGCGCAGTGGTCGCCGTGGACGCAATGCATGCCAGATCACGAGCCATACATGGCTGGCTGGAGTAGAGTACAGTAACGTAGTACGTTGACGCGGGGCAAAGAGCAGAGTCGTCCGGCCCGAGCAAAAGAACACGGCACGTACGGCGCGATACAGCGCGAAACACCATGAAGAGAGAGAGAGAGAGAGAGAGAGAACCGTAGAGCCGTAGAGGGGTTTTGTGCAGGCGCATTTAAGTTGCAAGGGTACTGGTAGACGTTGGTGCTCCAGCTTTATTGTTGCCTGCCCCCGTCCGTCCATCCCCGCCCGCCCATTATCTCCATATAATTCTTGGCACTTTAATTGTTCACACCCCGATCGTCCCGTCTTTAAATTACTACTTCCTCCCTGGACCAAGTGGGAGGCGATGCACCGAGCCTCCGGACGTACGTAGATTTTTACGAACTCAGGCAGGAATATGCTTATATATATACTCTCAGGGCCCAGAGGATTGTATTAGCCTCACCTGTCTGTGTGCAGCATTGTTCTCGGAGGAGCACTGTGTGCAGCTTGAATAAAGCACCTACATACGCCCCAGCTCAATAATACTGCGCCCTGCCAAACATTTCCTTTTATTTCGCTCTGAGAAATCTGTGCTAACGTTTTAGCTGCAGTCGCGGATAAAAAAAATGTCAAATTAGTGAATTAAACTCCGAGTACTAGTACGTGCCACCGGCAAACGGAGATGGTTTAGGGTTTATTATGAGTGAGCGGCAGGATGACTAGAGAGAGGATTCCTCGAAGTTTGCCTCCGACTCCTGCCCCCTGCATGCATCGGTAACCGGCGGCTGTAGGCGCCAGCTAGCGACGCTTGACTCTTTCCGTTGTTCCTAGCTGCTGGAGTAGTACTACTACTTCGCCAACGCCTAAAGGCTTCAATGCCAAAGCGTCACCCGCCGGCGCCAGCGGCTGCCGCCGAGCCTCCGTTCAAATTTAGCCGCCGGCTGGTTCCGATCCCCCTGCCCCGACAACGGAACGCGTGCGTGCGTGGCCAGTCAGTCGGCCGTACCATGCCGTCGTGGCGCCGAGCCCATCCCTCGTTGTTCCAGAAACCTCATCGTCATCATCCTTGCTAGCCACCATCCTCCCAACAAGACGGGTCAAAACTTTGACCTGGGCGCTCGTACGTACCGAACCTGGCTAGCTTGGTGCCGCGGGCAAGACGGGAATATCGTGCTAACAAACAACGCAGCTGCTCGGTGCCGTTGGACGTCAAATCCGGCTCGTAATGAGGTCCGCCCCGGTGCAGTTCCAACCGCGCGCACGGCGCACCCATCGTTTTATTTGGCCGTAATGAGAGCCCCCGTCCCGGCGCATGCAGCCCCAACTGCGCGCACCCATCTTGACCATGATGCACCATCGATCGATCGATCAGCCCTGCCTGAATTAAGCACGCACCGGATCGGCTCGGTATCCGCTCCGAGACGATGCAGCTCCAACCGCGCGACGGCGACGACTGCGATCGCGTGTACAACGAGTGCTCCGTCCCGCAGCACCGTCTGATCTCTGATGTCCATCCGTTCCGTCCACGGGGGGATTCTTCTCGCTGCATGAACCCGCACCGCACCGCACTGCTCCTGTTCTGTTATGTGGCTGTAGACTTGTGGGTTCCTGTCTCCCTCCCAGAGTCTCTGACCCCTTGACTGACCGACTGACGGACTGACCACCATAACTGCAACACTAGCCACCCACGTGATTTGACTAAATATCGAGTTTTTGTTTTACTAAATGACCCTTTTCCAAATTTGTTGAAACTTTTGGCACCGACAAACTTATAGCCAAATCTAGGCCCTCGGTTGTATCGTGCCACCCGTTCGCACTACAGTAGCTAACCGACGTTAACCATGTTAACGGCATCTCTGAACACAGGCTATATAAAACTTCTGTCTATGCTGTTGGGAAACTGGGCGCTAGAGGCCAGCCCTCTACTAGTCTAAGTCGGCATCTTTATTCTTTTATCCCATGTAGTCTATATAAAAAGAAGAGCCATCATTGTACGCACTGTTAAAGAAAAAGATCAATAAAAGAGCTCCTCCCTGTTTTTCCTGTGTCAATTACTTTGTGCAATTGTTGTGTGCCTTCCGCATTAGTCTTCTTCCTCTTTGTTGTGCACCCTCGGGACCGGCCAGCCAACAGAGGTTGCACAACACGTTATCAGCATGTGTCTCTCCGTCGAGCCTTCGTCGAACCTGCATCAAGAAGGCTTTTGTTGAAGATGACTGGAATCGTGAGTCGTGAGTTCTTGGAGTTGACCCAGGATGGGATGAACTACCTGACTTGAGCCTCAGACGTGGAGATCGTCCTCGAGTGTGGGTACCTCGACGGCCCCCAGCACCACCACCCAGGTAGACAATGCCAAAGCACTGCATTTTCTACGCCATCACATGCGTGAGACTCTGAAAAATGAGTACATGGCAGAACGGAGTGTGTCTGCCCTTTGGGACGCCCTCAATGCGCGGTTCTCACCTGTATAATGATTGCTCCTCTCTTTACCCCACAGGCGGAGGCAGATTGGATTCATCTGAGGTTCGCGGACTTCAAGACTGTAGGGGAGTACAACTCCGCGTTACACCGAATTTGTACCGTTCTTCAGTTGTGTGGTACTACTACCATAGATAAGAAGAAGATAGACAAAGCTCTCTCCATATTCCATCCTTCTACGATCCAGTCCTCGTGGAACTATCGCCAGGAAGGGTGCACAAAATATGCAGCGCTCATTGATGCTCTCCAAGTGGCCGAGGCGCAGGACAATGTTCTTAAAAAGAACTTTTCCACGCAACCCTTCGCAGGGGTCCCAAGTCATGAAGTTAATGCTGGCGCCTACAAGGTGCGCAAGCCCATCCACAAGAGGCGAGGCGAGAAGGGCCCTAACTCCTCTAACCCGGCCAAGCAACAAAAGGCGGGCAAGGGGAGGCAAGCCCCAGGTCTGCTTCCGCTATGGCTCCAAGACTCACTTCTCCAGGCAGTGTCTGCCCCCAAGCACGTTGTGGAAACATACAAGGCCAACAAGAAGGCACGCGAGATGCACCTCGTCCAGGTGGAGGCACCACTAGCGCCCGGAGCGATGCCCGTGATGATCTCCATGCACAACGTCGCGCTCGTAGTGGTGTAGCACGTAGCACCTGTGGCAGTACCTTTGACGGTTCCCGCAGATGATGGAGGTTGAGCATGTCATGCCTCCTCCCATGCCCTAGCTGGACATTGCCGTTGCCTCGGTGATGATAGCCAGCGAAGAGAAGCTTAGCAAACTAGAGATATCAGCTGAGATTGATGATTTCTTTGCGGAATCCACCTAGCTTATTTTTGTTGTTATTTACTTCATGATTTCATTTTGCAAATAATCTGATATAATCTCTCAATATGGTTGTAACTCTATAAGAGCAAAATATTTATTTGTTTCCGGCGATTGGATGACATTTATTTCATTCATTTGTTCCATTATTTAATAAGAGATGGTTATGTTCTGAAATGTTTATGTGTCTACTTATTTGATGTAGCATCTTCCTCGCTCCATTATATTAATTAGACACTATATTTTAGAACACGTGTGGCGCTCAAATGGAGGAAACATGCCTTGCTGACAGTGGCACCACAAATACCATCTTGAGAGAAACAAACTATTTTGAGTCTATTACCAGAAACTCCGGTAACATAATGATGGCAGCTGGTTGCGGTCCGAATATAGTTGGCTCTGGAAAAGCAACTATCATACTCCTGAATGGAACAACTTTGATCATCAAAGAGACATTATTGTACCTAGAGTCGACTCATACTCTCTTGAGTTTTAGAGACATTCGCGCAAATGGTCTCCATCATCGCTATGATGATGAAAATGGTAAGGAGTTTCTACTTATTACCAATCCTAATGAAAATGGTAAACATGTTGTCGAAAGGCTTTCTTCATTAACTACTAGGTTGTACTACACTAAGATAGTAGCACCACCGGTATACACTATCCTTAAGACTGTCTTTAGAAGCTCTTAACTTTTCTACCTTTGGCATGATAGGTTAGGACATCCTGGTCTTAGGATGATGAGAAATATAATTAACAACTCGAATGGTCATAATATTAATGTGAATTTTTTCTTGAATCCCGATGATTTCGTTTGCTCCTCATGCACTACTGGGAAAATGATCATTAGACCATCCCGCTAAAGGTGAAGGATGAAATCCCCGGATTCTTAGAGCGTATACAAGGGGACACATGTGGTCCAATTCAGCCTCTCACGAGGCCATTTCGGTACCTCATGGTGCTCATAGATGCTTCCTCTAAATGGTCCAATGTTTGTCTGTTGTCAACAAGGAACCATACTTTTGCAAAGTTAATCTCTCAGATCATACAAATACGGAATAAATTCCCTAATTATCGTCTAAAGTCTATTCGAATGAACAATGCTAAAGAATTTACTTTAAAAGAATCTGATGATTATTGCATGGCAACATGAATCAAACTTGAGCACTCTGTACCGCATGTCCACGCTTAAAATGGACTTACAGAGACATTGATTAAAAGAATTAAATTCATTATCCGGCCACTCCTTCAGGGTTGTAATTTACCAATTACATGTTAGGGTCACGCGGTGTTACACACCGCCAATCTCATCAACTTTCGACCATCGGCCTACAACATCCACTCTCCTATCCAACTTGCGCAAGGGTCGGCATCGAAAATTTCCCACCTTCATAGGTTCGGTTGCCAGGTATATGTACCAATACCACCACCCCAGCGATCAGTAATAGGGCCGCTCCATAAGTCGGGGATATACATTGGTTATGAGACCATGTACATAATCAAGTTATTGGACCCCGTGACAGGCGACTGTCACACGTCCTGTTTTGCTAACTACATTTTTTACGAGGATCTTTTCCTGATTTGGAGGGGGGGTAATCAACCCCTGGATGACAAAAGTCAAGAAATCACGTGAAAAGCCACAGGGATCCATGCTCATGACCCGCACAATGTTGAGTCTAATAAATAAGTCCAAAAGATATTAGATTTGCACTCCTTAGCGAATAAAATGCCTAATCATTTTAGTGATTTAAAGACTGTGACAAAGTCATATGTGCCTACACGCAATGCACCAAAAAAGGGTTGAAATAACAAAAAAAATGATGGTATACCCGCTCCAATCCTAAGGCCTAAAAGGACGAGGAATCTGGTTTATCAAATCCCAAGTACCCGGGGACCCCGGAGAAAAAGGATAAGGGAGATTTATTACAGTCTACCCCTAAAGAGGGGAGCCAGTTGAGACCTAGCACAAGTACAGATATTTCCGTGCACGAGATTCCGGACTTGAATTTTCCTATATCGGAAATACCCAGTGAATTTGTGTGCGCACACATCGGAGCGGGAAAACTAAAGGACCTAGCCCCCAGATTGGGAAATCCGGTGGAGCAAGGAGATGTGCCTGGTTCACTCCATGACGAAATGACCATTAACTATGTTAATTCGGGCGAGTCATACAACCGATCCATGGAAAATGTCGATGTTAATTTTGCTAAGAAAATTGCCTCAATCATAGATCTTGATCTTGAGCCTAACATGCTCGTTTATTGTAAGAAAATGTCAGATTGGAAAAATTGGCAGAATGCAATCACTTCTGAATTATTATCGTTAAACAAAAGAGATGTATGTGAACATGTTTGTCTAAATCCTCTTCACATTCGCCCTGTTGGCCATAAGTGGCTTTTGTTTGAAAGAGAAACGAGAATAATGAAATACTAAGGTACAAAGTAAGACTCGTTGCTCAAGGTTTCACTCAGCGACCAGGTGTCGACTCTAAGGAAACTTACTACCCGGTCATGGATGGAATTACCTTTAGATACTTGATCTCAATGGCGGTGAACATGGACTTGAAAAGAAACTTATGGATATTGTCACCACTTACCTATATGGTAGCTCGGATTCAGACATATACATGAAAGTACCAGAAGGTATCCATGTTTCGAACCAGGATAGAGCAAACAAGAGTTTATATAGTGTTCATCTTAAGAAGTCACTGTATGTACTTAAATAGTCAGGTAGGATGTGGTATAATTATTTAAATTATTTCCTTCATCAGAAGGGCTACACAAGCAATGAAGATTGCTCATGTATTTTTATACGGAGATCCCATGATGGTTTGTGTATTATCTCGGTGTACATGGAAGATTTGAATATAATCGATATACCTGAGGATATTGAGGAAGCGAGTTCCTACGTGATGTCGGAATTCGAGATGAAAGACTTAGGCAAAACTAAGTTCTGCTTGGGTATGCAACTTGAGCATTCCCCTGCTGGGATTCTAGTGCACCAGTGAGCCTACACTCAGATGTATAAGGTATCAACATCACGTGCAGTTATAGTGATATGATATGGTCCTTCTTCACGCGCCATGATCTCCATCTTGCCACCAAGTCCACAACACCACCAGCCTTGTCGTCCATCGATACGGTGATGACTATGAAGGGTTTCTGTAGTAGAAAAAAATCCTAACAACAAGAATACCATAACCAAGATCTATCTATGAAGATGTAAACTAAAGAGAGAGATTTGGTGTTCATACCCTTGAAGACCGAAAGCGGACAACGTTTCACGAGAAACATGGACGACATAGCCGACCTCAAGGTCGTGTATACGTCCAAGCTCCAAGCGACTAGCACCATGAGTTGAGGTGCCTCGTGGATTACATGCATCTGGTGTAGCGATGTCTCCCGGACTCCGTTCCAACAAAGCAGCAAAAAACGATTGATCCAGATCAAATATCCAGCAGCACGATGTTGTGTGTATGGTGAAGAAACCCCTATCCCCCTATGCACAGTCCAATCTTACCACAAGTTAGGGAGAGGGAGAGAATAGCAAAGCCAATTGATGAAGTGGGATTGAGGGGAGGGGGCTCTCCTCTTTATATAGGTGGAAGGGAGGCACCATATGGTAGAGGGAGGCGGGGTGGGACTAATCCCACGATAGCCCCTCCCACATGGGCCTCGTGTGGGGGAGGGAGTCCCACTAGTGGCTACCAGCCTCCCTTGGCTTTCCTAGGGCGCACGCCCCCTCTTGGGCCTCTCCGGAGGCCAATTTAGGTGGGCTGCCCTATTAAATCAAATTTAAAAATATTTTTTAATATTAAATACATATCACCCTGAAACAACTTTCGGACCCCTCCAATCACCATCGGATATCCCCGAAAGGACTTTTGGTATCATCCCGGAATAGTTCCAGTGTTTTCTCTCTTTTCTCCTACGATCTCGAATCAATCCCCAAGTGTCATCTACCCTTAAGCGTGACACCCTATGGTTCAGGAATAGACATACATGATTGAAACACTCTCTAATCAATGACCAACAACGGTGTCTGGAAACTCATGATGCCCCCCATGCATTCCTCGAATAACTTGATCGCTAGAACGTTGAACATAGAATCTCATTCCCTTGCTCCACGATACCTGTTTGTCCAAGACCTAATCTCTGATATCAACATGCCTAATTTGATCTTGTTACTGATAAACATATTTAATCGTTCCCATGATATTACATTCCCGTGACCTAGTCACATGTTTGTAAACTTGAAGATGTAATCTCACCGAGTGGGCCTAGGGTATCTACCCGTCACTCGGATAGGCAAATCCTGATATCGATGCATACACCTCAACATACCCATATGGAATACCCAATATACACCTTCATGATCACCCTATTACAGTGTGACGGTTGATGCAATCAAAGCAGTCTTGGGTGGTAGTGATTAAACATGATCTCACGGTCAAAGGACTGAGTTACTACGCCATATTAGTAATTGCAATGTTGAACTTTGTGACTAGATCATATTGTAATATTACAGTTGGGTGTGTTTCCATCATATCATTCATCTAATAAAGTGACCCTGTTGTCAATTGACATAAATGTACCATGACCGAGAAACCTCGATCATCGATTGTCCAACGAGCTAGTCTACTAGAGGATACTAGCGACTTTGGTTTGTTTACATACCACACGTGTACCAATATTTTCGATTCATACAATTATAGCATGACATAAAACTATTACGAACAAATGAGATATGACAATAAAACATCTTTATTATTGGCCTCTAGGGCATATCTCCTTCAGACTATTACTATAAAACTTAGCAATAGTAAAGTAAAATACTTTACCTTATGTACAACCATGACCATATCACATAATATGCCTCATGCAAAATAAAGTTTGATGTCTCTACTTTATCTCTTATAAGTTTTATGTGATTGTTAGGCTTTCGCGACAAAACTATTTCTACCTACAAACTTATAACCACAACATGAATCAAACAATTGTATCTACTACACCCCCCTCGGGGCCATCCATTGCAAATGTCATATCAACTACTGAAAGAGAGACAGGCATCTGCTAGCCTCTTATATGGTACAAGCCATATGTTGAGCGTGGAACCAGTCTCACATAAGGTTACACGTAAGTTTGATCCGAACCGCTTTATCAAACAGTGTTGCGATATAAACAAGTGCACGTGAGAGGGTAACAACTATAGGATCAATGCCCACACAATGAACACGTGTTCTAACCGTACAAGCATTATTACTACGCATAGATCGGCCCTGATACCACTGAAGGGGTTCGTAGCATAAAACAAAATATTTCTTAGCTAACGTTACACTAATTTCTAGGATCTATCTAAGAGCAATGTTGTAACGAAGAAGGTTTTGATAACATACCCTTGTAGACTAAAAGCGCTTAATATTCCGCGGGGAACATGGATAATATAGTCGTACTCGTAGCCGACCTCAAGGTCATGAAGCTCCTCGCAAGTCACCCCAGGTCCTTGCACGACAAACAAGATGCCACAAGTGATAGCACCCACGTGGTTTTGCACAAGTCCGGTGCACAAGGACGACCTCTAGTTCTCTGATCTAGTCGAGAGTGCAGAAGTAGATCTTCTGGCTGGAATCCCCGCATCACAACGCCGTGTGGCAGCAAAGCATTCCCTTGTGCATGCAGCCCTGACTCGAGGTCGTAGTTGCGAGAGAGAGAGAGAGAGAGAGAGATCCCTAAGTAAATTGCCTTAGAGATTATTGTGTGTCATTTCCCCACCTGTAGAACCGTCCTTATATAGGGCATAAGGGGAGACCCGTGTCTCCTCAAATCCCGAGGTGGGACTAAAGGAAAGGGAGAGGAGGAGGAGCAAGGGGAGGAGGCCGGCCGGCCCGGTGGGCCCCATGCACGCACGACCCAAGGAGGGACCGGCGGATGGGTGGGCTCCACCTGCATGACAGCTCTAGCCGGCGGTGGTGGCACCCCTTGCCTCCCTTTGGGTGGCTTACCCTATTGGGCCCTTTCCCTCCGAGGATTTTCCCATTTAGAGAATTTTCCATTTAAATTTAATTTTAAATATTTATTTAATATTATTTTAAATAATTAATATATGAATACATATTATTAAATTCTCTTTGACCCGAAACACCTTTCAGCTCACTCTGAACGACTTCGGATTCTCCCAAAACGATTCCGTTCTCCCTCGGAATACTTCCGGTATTCTCTCTTTCTTACTTCGATGATTCCATTATAACCAAAACGATCTCCGAGTATCATCGTGTCCTTAAGTGTGTTACCCTACAGTTCGGAAACATCACAGACATGATCGATACACCTCTCATATATGATCATCAGCGGGACCAGGGTGCCCATAATAGTCACTGTGCATTCCATGATCTCAATGTCGTTTGAACCATAAACTTTGAGTCAAATTCTCTTTGTTATTTCGATACTGACTTTGTTCGAGAGCTGATCATCGGTATCATTATACATTGTTCAACCTCGTTACCAACACAATTATAGTATGGTATAAAACTATTATGAACTGATGAGATGTGACAATAAACATGTTTTATTATTTGCCTCTAGGACATATCTCCTTCAGTCTCCCACTTGCACTAGAGTATAAATAATCTAGTTGCATTTGTATTAATATGTGTTTCTAGATCATGCTTGCCCATGGAGAAACTTTTATATTTTTATCTGTATTACCAAATCCTTATATTCTTTGCAAATCTTTTAATATCACCTAGTTTGACATCATCCTATTATCACATAATATGTCAAGTATATGTTTTGGCGGCAGAGTGAGACTTTGTTTTCTTGTATCTACAATGACGATTATTCAGTCAAGTAGACTATTACTGTTGTCATGTATACTTAGGAACACACTGAGCTGAAGTCAAACTTTCTTAACCATAACAATTATTGTACTAGCCAGTTCAGAGGTAGCCACATACAACGGTCGCTGAATAAATGGTCGACCGGGCGCTAGCGATCGACGATGTCCGTCCGTGTCCGCCCTTCAAACCCTCCACCGCGATACCGTTGTGGATGTTGGGTATAGAGACTCCCACCACGCGTGGAGGATCTCTGATCGTGGACGATCGAGCCGGGATTCCGCGACCAAACAGGAAAATCTCATCGTCTCATGGTAGTGTTGCACAGTACGTAGCCATCGGTTCAGGCAGTCTACCGCTTGCCTGCACGCCACCTGGAAATGGAATGGCCTTCAAAGCTCATACCCTCAACCACAAACAGATGCCTAGAGTTATTGTAGTACAGCGACGGTAACGGCAAAAGGCCCTCTGTCTTGGCACCAGAAGCGCTTACTACACGTTCATGAATCATCATCACGGCCGAGTAGCTACAGTAGTATTCAGCGAGGAGAACGGTGCCGAAATGGCAAGATCGGTCAAACTGGAATGAAGTTGTAGCACGTACAGTTCAGGCACACCATCACCATGACACGTGACGATTCGTAAAACAGTTCCGTTCGTCACGAAGCGGCAACTGCATGAGAGAGAGAGAGAGAGAGAGAGAGAGAGAGAGAGAGAGAGAGAGAGAGAGAGAGAGAGAGAGCATTTCTAGTTGACGGTTTCATTTCTCTATGTAGAATTGCCATTGTCACGTGCAGGAAACATACATTCAAGAAGTAGCAAACAACCGTAGTACACCACACATACTGCATGCATGAGGGCAGGAGGCGTGCCTGTTTATTGAACTGATGCATGACATGAACCCTACGGAGAGTAAAAGAAGCAACTAACATGGATCGACCACGACGACACGACGCGACGCGACACGGAACCCCGATCGAACAGGAAAGGAAAGAGCTAGCCATGCATGAACCGTGCACGCACGCATCCAGGGCTGGCACGCACGGCCTTGGACACCCTAGCAGGTGGGCACGCACTTCTTGCACCTGACGACGCACCGGTTGGAGGGGATGTGGCTCACGCCGGCCCCGGCGCCGGCGTGCGACGTCCTGTAGCACCGCTTGCCGCACAGCACCTTCTTCCTCCGGCACATGTCCGCCGGGATGCAGTTCACCGACGCCTTCTTCAGCCGCTTCTGCGGACCCTTCTTCTTGCCGCCGCCATGGCCATGCCTCATCAGGGACATCGCCGACGCGTCCACCTCGGTGGCAGCAGAGTGCCACCCGTCCGCGCCCGCTCGGCCCGCCGAGGTGAGGAAGTTGCCGGCCTTGGCGAAGAACTCGCCGAGCTCGCGGCCCAGGCTGCTGCTGCTGCCGCCGCCGCCGCCGCCGCTGGTCTCGCGGGCGGCGAGCGAGAGCCTGCTCCCCGTGGCCACGGCGAGCAGGAGCACCACCAGGAAGCAGGACGCCTTCATGCTGGCAGCTGGCTGTCGCGGCGTGCGCGCACCACACTGTCTTGTCACGTACTCTGTGATGTTACAGTGTTATCACTGATAGTTACCTGCGCAGATGAGGTCATGGTAACACTGTTCTCTTAAATAGGCGATTAATAAACCGTCAGTAAGGCTGGCACGTAAACCATCCGCATGAGCCACCTAACGTCGGTGAGCACCAAAAGCATGGCGATGGCACATGTGGCATGAGCCGTGGACGGAACAGCCAAGGGAGCTAGCCTAGCAGCATGACTCGTAGGTTTCATGATGGATATCCTTGCAAGTTTTCTGGGATGCATGCCTGATGGTGCTTCAGTTGAGCACGACAACGGTGCATTGCGGCCGGAAGATAGGTCAGGTCACTCGCATGATTGTAGTCAGAAGCTCTTTCTTCGCAGGGCGATCGATCGAGAAGGCAGGCCAGGTGTGCTGACGGTGGCGTCATACTGTCATGCGCCTCTCACAGTCTACTGTCAGGTGCCTGTCATACGGTAGGGCACTGGATGCTCAGCTAAACGCGAAGTGTTACGTGTGATCGATCGTTGGACCAGTAGTACCAATTAAGCACGAGAGAAACAGGTCTACGAAAATGACAAATAACTTCTCCGATCGCGGCATCGAAGTATCGAACGACAACGACGTGTGCGCCGTGCACTATGTTTACGTGTACGACGTAGTACTCGTGTGGTATTTCCAGCACTTCAGTAGTTCAGTCCACATAATAATTCTCCAAATTCACTTTCCGCCACTAACCGGAGTGTTCCTATTCGCACCTCTATTCCGAGGAAAATTCCTCCCTTGGGATGATGTGAGTTCACAGCGTTTCTCGGCCAGGCATTCAAAGGCGATCCTTTTCCAACTACTAGAAGCACAGCAGCCCAGGGTGGAGAATAGATGGAGTCATCGTCAGGTAGTTAGGGAGTTGCGATGATTTATCGCTTGGGTTCACGTCATTGGCTTGGCTGCTCGAGGTTCAAATCAACAATAACGGCTTCTGGTTCTGGACTGCCAACCCATTCCACGCCATGGCTACAGGGCAAGTTGCAGTTGCAGCCGGAAACTTACGGGCGAAGGATATCCTTCAAGCCAACCAATCCTCATAGTACTAGATCATTGTCCATCATTAGATTGATTGGTTAGTTGGAAAGACAGCCTGCTTAACCATGAGGGAAGAAACAAACTAGTACTAAATGGAATGAACATCCAGAAACACTCACAGGTCACATTACGTCAAAGTCAAATTCAGAAAAGTTTAGATGCCCCAGAATACGAAAGCACCGGCACAACAGCCTGCTTACTTAACCCTGCAAAGCCGAGAAGAAGGAAACAAAGAAACAAACCAAACTGAATGATCAGTCAGAAACACTCTAAAACCGAGAAGAAGGAAACAAAGAAACAAACCAAACTGAATGATCAGTCAGAAACACTCTAAAACCGTCTTCAGATTACGTCAAAGTCAAACTGGGAAAATTTAGGGGCCTCTCCAAATAAGAAAGAGAAGTATTATTGGCTAATCAAATAGATATCGCATACTAAGAGAGTTTCATGAGGGTCATCTATCTATACATTTAAAAGCAACCAGCATAGCCTATCGCCAGACAAGGCATGTAGTAGCATTTAATAAGATGCCAAAAAATCTGCCAACAAACACAGAACAAACTCCACAGTGCCAGCTGATTATAGTATTAGTCAATGCATAATGGTACAGCAGTACTCCTGTAGAACTAACAGACTACTGACGAGAATAGACAGACAGCATGATAAAGAGGCAAACATGATCAGCATCCGCCTTCCAGTCCAGATATACACACAATAGAAAGGAGATAAACCCAGTAACTGAAATATGAATGTCAGAACCTTGTATGGAATGACACATTTGTTGCTCCAACAGAGATGAGAAGCAAAGAACCGTTTTCGACATGTATTCGTATTTGGTGCATTAACGTTATCGTTAGGGTCACTTGACCACTGCATGACTGTTTTGGGTAGCCTCTGCAACTGAACCAACTGAGGCAGGTACAATGGTGAAGAAACATGAACTGTTAAGACCTGTAAACAGGACAGTTATTATGTGTACTATCATGTTAAAACTGGTATTGTATATGTTCCTCCTAGTTTGAAAATATCGGTGGCGAGACTCTTGTGTTCGTTGCCCTAGGAAAATAGAAGTGTGCATAAGTTTCTTCTTATAATAATAATTCCATGGAACTAAGAAAAAAACAGACCAACTCGGCTAAGGCTTCAACACTTCAAGCGTATAATTTTCTGTAAAGGATAAATGAGAACTATTGATCATAGGAGGAAATACTGTTGAACCATAAATTGCACCATCCCAGATTAAACAGAAAGTATAGGCTCACAGCAGCAACCTAGTAAATAGTTACTATCCTTAAAAAAAACAGCTATGCACTTCCTTGCCAAAAAAGTTGTATTCTACCACATCACACATTCAACATAATACTGAAGTAAAATTGAATTATTTTGACAACCTTGACAAAAAAAATATTTCGACAAGAATCTGCCTAAGAATCACTGGTGGACCAGTATTTCACAAAATATATGTATCATCTAAATGAAGAAATGGTGGTATCAAGACTAAAAACGTTTATATCAGCCAACTTACAAGATCAGAAATGAACTTATACAAATTTTAGTTTCTTAAATGAAATGATTCTTCAAAACATATATGTCATGAATCAATGCCCTAACTAGTAACTATTTCTATTAAGTCATGCACAATGCAAAAAATTAAACTCTGAACAAAACCATGTCGAGCAGCGATATACACAACATGGCTACAGAGCAAGTTGCAGCCGGAAACTTACTGGCGAAGGATATCCTTCAAGCCAACCAATCCTGATAGATCATTGTCCATCATTAGATTGATTAGTTGGAAAGACAGCCTGCTTAACCCTGAACGGTTGACAAGGGAAGAAACAAACTACTAAATGGAATGATCAGCCAGAAACACTCACAAGTCACAACACCGGGTTCAGATTGCGTCAAGGTCAAATTCACAAACGTTAGATGCCCCAAATACGAAAAAAATGTCCAAAATACAAAAACACCGGCGCGCAGCCTGCTTAACCCTGCAAAGTCGAGAAGAAGGAAACAAAGAAAGAAACCAAACTGAATAATCAGCCTGAAACACTCAAAAACCGGGTTCAGATTACGTCAAAGTCAAACTGAGAAAAGTTTGCACTTAAATAGGGGCCTCCATATATGAAACGAGAAGTATATTGGCTAATTAAAACACGTCTAGGTACATCCAAATCTAGACAAATCCAAGTCACTTATTTCTGGACGGAGGGAGTAGATAATATTGTATAAGAGAGTTTCATGCGGGTCATCTATCTATTACATTTAAAAGCAAACAGCATAGCCTATCATCTATCTATAATGCTGTAAAACAGAATTATTTTGACAACCTTGACCAAAAAAATATTCCGACAAGAATCTGTCTAAGAACCACTGATGGACCAGTATTTCACAAAATATCAATCATCTAAATGAAGAAATGATTCTTCAAAACATATATGTTACGAATCGATGCCTTAACTAGTAATTCTAATAAGTCATGCACAATGCAAAAAATAAACTCTGAACAAAACCGTGTCCAGCAGTGATGCTCCTGAAGAGCAGTTTGAAATGATTCTTCAAAACATGTACTCACTCCGTCCGAAAATAAGTGACTTGGATTTGTCGACATTTGTATGTATCTACACACTAAAATGCGTCTAGATAAATCAGTTATTTCCGGACAGAGGGAGTATGTCACAAATCAATGCTCCAACTAGTAAATATTATTTCTATTAAGTCATGCACAATGCAATAAATTAAACACTGAACTAGTGTTTATCGAAATCATATCCAAGTTAAACCCGATGCAGGATAGTATCTCAAGCCAATTGATAGTTAGAGAAGAAGGAAGAAAGAAAGCGCGGCCACTACAACCAGCTTAACTTGCAAAATCGAGAAGAAGGAAGAAACTAAATGGAATGCACAGCCAGAAACACTCACAGCACAGGTTCAGATTGCGTCAAAGTCAAATCAAATTAAGAAAAGTATGGACCTGAACAGAGACCACCAAAGATGTAAGAGGTCTAACGGCTAATTAAATAGACATTGCATAAGAGTGTTTCATGTGGGCCATCCATACATTAAAGCCCCCCAGCCTAATCCTCATATTAACTGTCACCAGATCACAAGGCATGGTGCATTTTATTAGAAGCCAAAAATCTCCCAACAGACACAGAACAAACTCAATCATACCAGTCTGGTTAGTACTACAACTAGTCAATGCATAATGGTGAAAATACATCAGTGCTCCTGTACAAGTGACAAATCCCTGACAAGAATAGCCAGACAGCATGTTATAGAAGCAAATATGACCACTTTTCCAGTCCAGATATATACACAATATAAAGGAGATAAATCCAGTACCAGAAAATATGAGTGGCAGAGCTTATATAGAATGGCACATTTGTTGCTCCAAAGAGATGCGAAGCAAAGAGAACAGTTTTGAACAGGTTTTCGTAATTGGTAAACTTCTTGTTCAATGCTCATGAAAACAGAAGGGTTGTCCAAACCAAGAAATCCCCAATATTCGGTACAATAGCATTATGTTAGTTTCACTTGAGCACCACATAAATGAGAGTATTTTGAGTAGACTTAGCAACTGAACCATCTGAGAAATTTGACTGGAACACTCAAAGCAGGTACACTGCTGAAGAAATATGAATTGTTAAGACTTCTAAGTACGACATCATTGTGTGCATTAACATGGTAAGATTGGTATTGTGTATATTTCTCCTGGTTTGAAAATATTGGTGGCAAGACTCCATTGTTTGTTGCCCAAGCAAAATAGAAGTGCACATGAGTTTCTTGTAACAATATTTCATAGAACTAAGAAGAAACAGACCAACTCAGCTAAGGCTTCACAAATTCATGCGCATGTGGAACGGATAAATGAGAACTATTGATCATTAGAGAAATCAATGTTGAAGGATACAAGTTATTTGCATAAATACTACCATCCTACATTAAACCAAGAGCATACGCTCGCAGCAGCTCAGTAGATAGTTGCTATCATTCAAAACATAGTTTTGTTGTTCTTTGCAACAACAAAAAAAAGAACAGTAACATTTGAAATAGCAATTAGATAATACATCAGTGCTCATGTACAAGTGACAGAAATACTGACGAGAATAGCCAAACAGCATGTTAAAGAAACAAATATGATCACCTACTTTTCAGTTCAGATACACATACAATAAAAAGGAGATGAACCCAGTACTAGAAATATAAATGTCAAGACCTTATATGGAATGACAGATTTGTTACTCCTAAGAGATGAGAAGCAAAAAGAACCGTTTTGAACAGGTTTTTGTAATTGGTAAACTTCTTGTTCCAGGCCCACGAAACTGAAGAGGTCGTCCCCAAACCGAGAAATCCCCAACATTTGGTGCATTAACATTAGTGTTAGGGCCACTTGAACACTACATAACTCCATGAGTGTTTTGGGTAAACAACTGAACCAATTGAGAAATTGGAACCGAACACTGAAAGCAGGTACTCCTTCTGATCCAAATTAATGTTCTCAAATTTGTCTAGATTTGGATGTATGTAGTCATGTTTTAGTACTAGATACATCCGAATCTAGACAAATATGAGAACATTAATTTAGATCGGAGGGAGTATAATGCAATGCTGGAGAAACCTGAATTATCAAGGTTTGTAAATAGGACACCATCGTGTGCATTATCATGTTAAGACAAATATTTCTATTTATCCTAGTTCAAAAATATTGGGGCAACACCCCAGTGCCTGTTGCCCTAGCAAAATATTTCTCAAATTATATTTCTTCTTGTAACAGTATTCCATGGAACTAAGAAAATCAAGACCAATTCATCTAAGGCCTCACAAATTCAAGCATATATTATTTTGGAACGGATAATGAGAAATATCGATCACTGGAGGAATCAAGGTTAAAGCATAAAGTTATTTATATAAATAACACCTTCCTGAATAAACCAACAGTATAGGTCCACCATCAACAGCAACCTAGTAAATAGTTACTACTGTTCAAAAAACTAATATTCTTCCTTGCAAAAATAAAACCAAGTTATATATTTGATATTGCAAATTGCACATCAAACATACAACCAAAGTAAAATAGAATTATTTCGATAAGAATCTGGCCACTGGTTGACCGATGTCCACAAATATCATCCAAATGATGAATTGGTGGTATCAAAACCTTTATTTCAGTCGACTTCGAAAATCAAAATAAACTTGTACACCTCATAATTTGTTAAATGCGCAGGAAAAATGCCCAGCAGTGATGCTCCATAAGATTTGTTTGGTGGGTTATATGACTGTGACAGACTACTATATCTTAAAATACAGTTTCGAGCAACCTCCCAAACTCATATAAGTCTTCACAAATAGAAGCGTATATTATTTTGGAATGGTTAAATGAGAAATATCGATCGCTGGAGGAATCAATGTTGAAACATAAAGTTATTTAAATAAATAGCACCATCCTGGATGAGTATAGGCCCATTGTCCATAGCAACCTAGTAAATGGTTACTACCGTTCAAAAAACAGTTATATTCTTCCTTGCAAAAATAAAACCAAGTTATATTTGATATAGCAAATGGCACATCAGACATACAACCAAAGTAAAAAATAGAATTGTCTCGACAAGAATCTGGCCGCTGGTGGTCCGATGTCCACAAACATCATCAAAATGAAGAATCGGTGGTGTCAAGACCTTTACCTCAAGTCAACTTTGAAAATCGAAATAAGATTCTATACATCATAATTTGTTAACACGCAGCAAAACCATTTCCAGCAGTGATGCTCCTTAAGATCTGTTTGCTGGGTTATGTGACTGTGACAGACTACTATATCCTAATATACAGTTTGGAACCAGAATACTTATCCCATGCCAATCGATGATTATAGACTCAAGTGAAACCGGAATACCTATCTGATGCCAATCGATGATTAGAAACTCAATTTAACAATTATCTGGAAGCCACATGATGCATGAATGCATGATCCAACAATAGATCATGAAGGCCAATGGTATAATTATGTCACATTAGACATAGATCACTAAGGACAGCACAAGGTGATGAGAAACACACTATTGATAGTCACGCTCACAAGCTCACCTTTTGAAACTTCTAAAAAATAATCATAATGTTTAATCAATGCAAGCAAAATTGAACAGGGAAAAGTCTACCCACTGAAAGGCCACAGCTATGTTTTGTCATCTAGTTATCCATCAATCACTGTTATGCATTCTCTCCTCTCTCTTTTTGCTGGAGAACTATAAATGTTCCGTTTTGTGGGTCTGAAAATTAAGTTTCATGCACCAACCAGTAGAACCAAAAGTCCTAACTGATGGAAGAAGGTGGGCAATCCACATAACTATAACACCCCCTCTCACATATGACTCGATAAGGCCTATACATGGAGGGCAAGAGCAATTTTTTTTAAAATTGCGAAAGCCGAGACTTGAACCAAAAGTTAAGTTTCATGCACCAACCAGTAGAACCAAAAGTTCGAACTGATGGAAGAATGTGTGCAATCCACATATACTGTAACAAAAATGACAGCAGTTGGACAAATAGCATAAAAGCAGGACCAGAATTACTGCATGTACTGGAAAAACAAGACAGTCCATGCACATGAAGCTATCTCGTTAAATTGTTAAGACATACAACTTTCTTCGATCCCATTACTGATAATATTACGAAGCGAACTTTATTAAAAAATGTATTACAAAAGTAAACTCAAAATGGCTACCGCAAAAAGAAGGATGGTAAAGTCTCAACAAAAGGCTGTGAAGCATAACTTTTCTTTACTCAGCATTTGAGCAGAGCAGAATGTCATGTCTCTTTTGGAGATTCCAGTTTAGCATCCTCATTTCTATGAATAAAAGACCGGAAACCAGAAGGACTGTACAGCTGACCTGAGCCACTGCTGCTCACTGACCTCTCAATGTCAGCCAGGTTTGCAACAACAGGGAGCGGACGGTCAGGAATTATTAGAGGTCCTGGTGTTGAATCGGACTCTAGTATCTTCACCACTTGCTCCATTGTTGGCCTGGCATGCAGTTGTGGATGTGTGCAGAGTGCTGCGACAAGTACATACTTCTCCATGACCTTAGTAGGACCAGGTTCAGCCATTCCTTCTTGGATCACATCCATTGTCTTCCCCGTCCGCACCAATGACCAAGCCCAATCAGCGAGCACAAAGCTCTGTCCCTCACTGAGAGAGATGAATGCTCTCTTCCCACTAACAAGCTCAAGAAGCACGACCCCAAAACTGTAGACATCACTCTTCTCAGTTAACTGGCCATAGAGGGCATATTCTGGAGCGACATAACCCATTGTCCCAGCAACCCGTGTGCTTACATGTGTCATCCCCTCTGGCGCAAACTTGGCCAATCCAAAATCAGCCACCTTTGCCTCAAAGTCGTCATCAAGCAAAATGTTGCTTGCCTTGATATCCCTGTGAATGATCGCTGGCTGTGTGTCACGGTGCAGGTAAGCCAGCCCCCGTGCCATCCCAACGGCAATCCTCTGCCTGACCGGCCACGCCATCAGGCACTCCCCACTGCCAAACAGATGGTCGTGGAGGCTGCCATTATGCATGAGGTCGCACACAATCATCCGCTGGTGCCCCTCCCTCTGCGTGGTGGCGATGGAGTATCCACGGAGTGAGACAAGATTGACATGGCGTACACTGGCCACCACCTCCACCTCATGTGCGAACGCGGCATCCCCGGCTGCCGAGCAGTTCTTGAAGCGTTTCACCGCCACCTCTGTTCCATCTGGAAGCACCCCCTTGTACACATTTCCGAACCCTCCACGGCCTACGATGCTATCTCTGCTGAAGCCCCCCGTGGCCATCTTGATCTCGTCGTAGGTGAATTTGAGCAGCGTCGTGCTGGCGCTGATGGACTCCATAGCCTGAGAGCGCTTGTTCCTGCTGTCTGCTCTGGCCGCAGCTATTGCGGCCGCGGCAACCCGCTTCCGGTGTCGCCGCACCAAGAACCACGAACCAGCAGCTGCTGCAACCACCAGTACAAAGCCAACGCATCCAAAGACAACGCCGTAGAGCCAAGCAGGTGTGCCGGATCCGCTGGACTGTCCAGAGCTCGTCTTGAGGAGGTAGAGGCAGAAGGCGGTATCCGGGTCGTCAGGGCCATGTGGGCTGGCTGCGGCACCGGCGTAGATGAAGGGATACTGGACACAGCCGGTGATGTTGTTTCCACCGTCAGGGGATCCCGGTAGGAGGTAGGCCGCGGCCGCCTTGCTGAGAGAGGTGGTGCAGGCGGTGCAGACAGGGACGGGGCCGAGCTCGCGGTCGCAGCTGGCATTCATGTCCCCGCGGGTGGAGGCAGGCACGAGGGCGTCAAAGTCCCCGAGCGTGGAGATGTTGCCGCATCCAGGAGTGGCGAGGAGCGCGTCGATGCCCGCGAGGCCACAGGCGTCTGGCTGAGGGAGCGGGAAGGGGAGCGAGGCGCGGAGTGGCGGGAGGCATGAGGAGGATGTGGAGGTGTTAGCGGGGACGATGAAGGAACCTGTGGCGGCGAGGTGGAGGGCCAGGAGGAGGCGGACGGACTGAAGCGCGAAGTCGCAGCGGGAGGCGTCGTCGGAGGGGACCGGCGTAGCGAGGAAGGGGCGCAGCGCTGTGAAGTTTAGCGGGCATTGCGGCTGCGCCGGTGGTGGGACGGTGAGAGTGGGTTGGGAGTGGAGTGAGGTGGGGAGGAAGCAGACGGGGAGGAGGAACAGGAAGGGGAGACGGTGGAACATGGGAGAAGAAGGGCGGGGGAAGGATATGCTGGTTTTGGTCGTCGATCAGGTGAAGGTAGAGGAGCAAAGGACGAAGAAGATACCGGGGCTGACGAATTGGGAAGGAGATTCAACGGAGGACTAAAATCTGACTTTCTGACGATTGGGCACACCTGGTCAGTGTCTCACTCCCCTTTTTTCGTCGTCCCGTCCAACCCCGTGTGCAGCAGCCAGAGCCACGGCCGAGAGCGGGGGTGGGTGGAGGAGCTCGCCGCGGCTGGGGTGCGGGACGCCGTGGCCGGGGTGCGGGAGATCGAGCTCACCGCCGGAGCAGGGGCGGCCAGAGCAGGTCGAGCGGGCGTCCCGGAGCTCGTCCCGAGTCCGGGACCGACGGAACGGAGCCGGGTGGAGGAGAGGGAGCACGCGGGCAAGCGGCTCGATCTGAGGCGAGCGAGCGCGCGGCGAGGAGGAGCAGCGAGCTCGAGAGCAAACAGCTGGGGAGAGGGAAATATTGGCACGATTCCCTTTTGCGGTGGCCTGGGGATAGAAAAAACATGACGGGGAGCACACCTAATTTTTGCTGGAATACGCTACAACAGCATACCAGACAGTCTGGGAACTCAAAAAAATTAAGGACCCATGTTTCCCATCCAAAAACCTAAATTATTGTTATTGGCATCCGGAAACTATCGTGCGCTCTTCATTTTTAAAAAAATCATAAATCATATATAAATATTTTTAAAAATCTGAAAATAATTCTACACCTAGTCAATGTTGTATCCTACAAGCATGCAAAATTCCTATGCGAAATTCTTTGTATTGTGGGCTACACAAAAATGTCAAAATCTGATAAAAATGGGATTCGAAAATATGCAAGCACAGGTCTACACTTTTGTCATTTTTGTGTAGTTCAAAATACAAAGTTTTTAAATTGATATTTTACACATTTGTAAGATACATAATTGGCTATATCTGGATATTTTTATAAAAAAAAACTCACAAATATTATTTTCGAATTTTTTAGAATAACGGAAGCATTGGAGATTGGAGCTCGGAAGCCAAAAATGTCCACTCTATTCGCACCCCAATACCTAAAACATAAAATGGAAACCCAAATGTTCGTTTTTATTCCCCCACCCAACCCTCCTAGACCTGCGTCGACATCTCCGGAGTTCGCCGCCGCCCCCAAGCCCTACTACGACCTCTCAACTACTCGGCCGATAGTATGAACTAGTGCATTTCCGTCAAGAACAAGATCAGTTGATGTTCGATGTAGATGAGGCAAGGCACCAGATATCTGATGAGGAGCGGGGTGCACTGGAACGCCGCCTCCCAATGAGGAGCGGGGTGCGCTGGAACGCCATCTAGCCAGTTAGGAGCCACCTCCCAAGCCAGTTAGGAGGATACCCGACACAGTTTCGCACCACGATACCTACATAAAGTGGGCGAATAACCAAAATAAGTAGTTCGTTGATGAATGACTAGTTTGCACTTTCTAGTTTCAATGTCGATTTAGAATTATGTTGTTTTAGAACTATGTAGTGGCTTAAATTATGTTGTTTAGAACTTTGTCCTTTAAATTATGTCTTGAAGTATGTTGTTTAATCAATGTTACATTTGTTTAATCTGTTCTTGATGTTGAATTTGGAGTTTGGATTCATATGCCAATTATAGATTAAATTTGGGTATGTTTCAAAAGTTGTGAAAGTTTTGGCTACCCAAACCTTCTCTCTTCTCGAACTAAAATTGGCTTGGCTAGCCAAAATTTGGGTATTCTGTTGGAGATGCTCTCAAAGCATTTCCATCTCCATAGCTGGAAAAAAAACTGGAAAACTGAGGGGATGAGATCTGCTAGAGAAGCTCTTAGAACTTCAACATTTACCACAACAAAAATAGACATGTATCTTCACAGGTCAAGTTTTTTTAGTTTTTCCTTTCTGAATTCTGCTCAATTTGTTCTGCACACAATAACTTCTTATTTGTGTTATACCCACTATGAATCTGGTATGCAGATAATAACGATGAGCCAATATTTTTACTTAAAGCTACACATTAAACTCGGAGCAAGCATTTTATTACTTACATATTACAGATATTCGGGATGAGTTACAAGATAAGTTTATAAAGGAGGGCAAAAGGTAACTAATGCACCTCACTCAATCTCGATTTGTTGGGGTCCATCATCTTGAGCTCCCTCGTTTGATTCCTCACTACTGCTCTCCTCAGCAATTCCAGAAGCCTCTACCGTTCGAGTTACCCACTCCTTGAGAGGATCCTCATTAAGGTCAAGCCTCAAGAGACCAGCAAACACGCCACCCAGGAACGCAACTGGCTCCTGCACGCAAGGCATGAGAAATATCAACCTATGTTGTTGCTTCTACGAACAACATTACAGTTAATTCCTGAGTATTGTCATTTTGATAATCCCTAAATCCTAGCCATGATTCTCTATTTTTTTAGCATTTCGTACTAATCTTGTATCCCAGTTTATGTAGGTTGAAGATTCTATAAGAACACGCAAGATTGCAAGAATGGTGACAACCCCGCATTTAGTTGAAGAAGAAAAAGAAAACTAATAGCCACTTAGCTATATTTGAAATTAAATTTATCCATGTTGTATTGTATCCCTCCCCTGTACCGGTGACAGTTTGTGGCAATTAACAAATTGTTCTGAGCTCCTCCACTGAACATCAAAATGGTATGCACATTTGCATAAGTAAACTACTACACGCACACCGAGAAAGACAGCTCTCTGTCTTTGGCGACTAGAAATTTGAGAATTCTGCAAATACAAGAGTGTACCTAATCATACATGATTGAATCAAACCCAATTGCCAATTAACAATCCCAAAGAGCAAACATGCACATCAGGGAACCGCTACATCAACCTCAACCTGACGAACCAACTAGTATCCTACGTCAGCCTGAACCTGACGAACCAACTCAGCTACCACACACTGGATCGACAAGTAGAACACACTGAAAGAGCTGATGTAATTTTTCTTTTTTCTTCCCTCCCTAGGGAGGATGTAACCAAACTCTCCACCTGTTCAATGCAATGAAACGCAAAAGTCTTTTGCGTTTTCTCGAAAAAAAAGAGCTGAAACAGAATTTACCTTCAAGGCCTCCCGAAGGATGCGCTCATCGCCGAGAGGATTGAAGCATGCTCGCACGGTACCCACCGCTCCGCTTCTCCTCCTCTCCCGCCGAACGGCTGCGCAGGGAGAGCTCCTCCTGGAAGACGGGCCGGGAAATCTCTGCAGAAACTACCAAAACCAGATCAGTACGGCGCTGCTAATCTCTGTCCTGAGAAATCGAGGGGTTTCTGTGCTAGGCGTTGGAATTTACGGTGGCGGTAGTCCGGGGGCTGGGGAGGAGGAGAGCGGAAGCACCAGAAGGACTATAGGCGGCCATGGATAACGCGCCTCCCTCGAGCGAGCGCTGGGTGAATGGCGAAATGCGAGCTGCCTTGTTGCCTCGGAGTCCAAGGCGAAGGGGATTTTTGCTGGCAAAACCTATTCTCCGGGCTGTGCGGGCTCTATCTGGGCTCCGCACAGACGCCTCCCGCCCCCGTCACATGGGCCTAGCCCAGTAACTCGTTCGGCAGTTTTTCTCTTCTTTTTTCTGCTTCTGGCTTTCTTCCAGTTTTTATTTTTTCCTTCCTTTTTTAAAATTTCTGTTCCTTTTTTATTTTATTTTTATTTTTTCTTAAATATGAATAATTCTCGAATTTGAACACTTCTTAGATCTGAGCAATTTAAAATTTGAACTTTCTTAGATATGAACAATTTTCAAATCTGAACATCTTTTTAAGACCAGATTTTTTAAAATCTAAACATTTTGTAAATTTGAACATTTTTAAAATCTAAACATTTTTAAATTTTGAATGTTTTTCATTTTTTCCATATTTGAACGATTTTCAAATTTATTTCTCAAATTAAAACTTTTTTAAATTTTGAGCCATTTATTAATGTAAAGCAGAAAAAGAAAAACATAAAATTAAAAAGAAAAGCAAAAAAAAGAACCATACCTTACTGGGACGTATTCAAGTGGCGCCCCGGGCTCGTGCCCACAGCGAACGGGGAATAGGAGCACCCATTTTTACTAGAGGCGCGGACGAACGCAGAGGTCAGACTTTGGAGAGGTTCCAAAGGGCCCGGCCTAGTCCGTGGAGGCCTCATAGGCTTGGCGAGAACCTTATGAAGTTCACATGTGGCCGACAAAAGGTCAGCCGACAAGTCTAGGTCCTTGCCCAGAATATATGCAGGTAGCAAAAGCAAAGATAATTGGATAGATAATGAAATACTTTATTAATCGGAAGAAAAATAATCTAATATCTCTGTTAACTTTGGCCATTGGTACAGTGGTTGAAGACGTTGACACCATTCATACAATGTCATACTGCTTATATTAGACCTTGTATACATCTCAGGGCACACCACAAATGAATGATGAACTTGTTGTCTGTCTGGAAGAAGTCAAGAAAGCTTTGTTTCAAATGTATCCTACTAAAGCACCGGGTCCGAATGGTTATCCGGCCCACTTCTTCTAGCTCCATTGGGATTTATTTGGAACCGAGGTAACAAAATATGTTCTAAATATTTTGAATGGGATTGAGTCACCGAAGTTGATTAACTCTACTTGTTTCATTCTTATTCTAAAAGTTCAGAATCCCACTCAATTAACCCAGTTCGCCCGCCCTATTAGCTTGTGTAACATTGTTTTGAAGATTGCTTCAAAAGTTCAAGCAAATAGGTTGAAGGAGATTTTGTCTGAGATCATATCTGAGGAGCTATCAACATTTGTGCGTGGTAGATTAATCACAGATAATATTATCTCTGCCTATGAATGTCTGTATTTTATGAAGGAAAAGAGAGGTCTTCACAAACAATATTGTGCACTCAATCTTGACATGATGAAAACATATGATAGGTTGGAGGGTGCTATCTCAAAGCCATTATGATCAAATTAGGGATTCATATTTCCTTTGTGGCATCAATCATGAGGGTGGTATCCATGCTGTCTTTTTCAGTTCTTGTTAATGGAGAGAGAACATATACTTTCACTCCAACTAGGGGAATTCGTCAGGATAATCCCATTTCACCATTTTTTTACTAGCAACTGAAGGTCTGTCTTACCGATTAAGGAGCAGGGGAATGAAAACCTATTAAGCATCGTTGTGGCACCCTTAGCACCCCCGGTCAATCACTTACTTTTTGTAGATGACAACTTGTTATTCTTTAAAGCAAGCACAGTGGGATACACTGAGGTAATGGAGATCATGGACATATATAGCAATGCCTCGGGTCAAACGATAAACCTTGAAAAATCTTCCATTCATTATAGCAAAGGTTGTCCTGGTACTGTTCGTGCGGATATCAAGTCAATTATGCATATCCTTAATAAAACTTTGTCGGAGAAGTATCTAGGAATGCCCACCTCGATGGGTAATTCTAAGAACGGCTCGTTTAAATACTTGAGTGATAGAGTTTGGAGTGATGTCCTTGGTTGCATAGAATCGATACTTTCAGTAGGAGGTAAAGATATATTGATCAAATCCGTTGTTCAAGCAATACCTACTTATTCAATGTCTTTTTTCAAGCTCCCTAGAAGATTATGCCAACGGATTGAAACACTTGTCCAGGATTTTTGGTGAGATAGTAAAAATGGCAAAAGGAAAATCGCATGGGTTTCTTGGGATGTTTTGACAATGCCTAAATATATGGGTGGTTTAGGCTTTAGGGACATGGAACTTTTAAATCTGTCCCTTTTGGCCAAGCAGCCTCGGCGACTGAAAGATCGGTATAAGCGACTAGATAGGAAGGGGTGAATAGGCGCTACTCAATTTTTAACTTGTTTTCAATTTAAGGCTTGACACAAAGTAAGTTCTCTAGATATGCAACTAAGTGAGAGAACATATATGACAAACAAGCATGCAACAACAAAAGTAGAGAGCAAAGGATAGAAATAACCCAGAGTAGACACGGAGATATTTTCCCCATGTTCCTTCCTTTTGAGGGGAAGTACGTCTCTATTGGAGGGGTGGGTGGTACTAAGACCACCAGCGCCACAAAAGGCCTCACCTTATTCTCCTGCGAACCCGCCTCAAGGAAAACACACGGTCCACTATGCAATGGCCTTAAAGGCGGTGAATGAAACCTTTGCAAACTTGTTGAGTAGACCTCCACAACACTTGGTGCCTCCCAACACGATCCCGAAGCTTTACAACCAATTCCCGACCTCCGAGACCTACCTCTTCCGTCTAGGGTTCAAAGAACCCAAGAGTAACAATATCCAAAATGGAAAACAAAGGGGAATCAACATTGCTTTGGTGAAACCCTAGATCTAGACCTCCTCCACCAAATCCCAAAGTATCAAGGAGATTGGCGCACTATGGGGGAGATATAGGAAATATTTAGCTCAATAACAATGGAGGAGAGAGATAAAAGAGGCACCTTTCCTGTTGCGGAAGAAGGGCCCTTTTATACCTCGGAAATGGAAGATGCCCGTTGTTGCCTGTCACGACCGGTACTACTAGAAGAAGACGCGGTAGTACCGGAAATAACTAGTACTACAAGACTAGTACCAATGGGTGCTACCAGGCATCACATGCCAAGGTGAAATCACCTCAGATGTCTCCGGTGGTAATGCAACACAAGCCGGTACTACCACCAAGCGGTAATGCCGGAGGTAAAGCGGTACTACTGCCCACTATTGTAGTGTCGGATGGTGGTACCGAACATGCCTAAGGAGGAGCCACAGCTTGCAGCCACGCTCACATGCATTCGGTACCTTCGTCCGGTACTACCGGTTCCAAGCGGTAGTACCGGATGAAATGTTCGATACTACCGGTTGGTACTGACAGCATGGGCAGTAGCCAATAGGGACAGAATTCGCACTCATTTCTCCACCATTGAGGAAAAGCTAGATGGTCCAAATAAATGTAGAGTTGATTCCACCCAAACTTTTCAACACGGACCCCTGTTGATAGTACAGTTTTCCTATGACTTAAATAAATGACCTAGGAAAACTATGTCTTGCTATTGACCTTTTTGAGGGGCATCAAATGACTTGCAAACATAGAGAGCCTATAACACACTTATCAAATGATTAATCCAACACGTGTGTCATCATCAAACATCAAAACCACTTAGGTTGGGAAATGCCATTTCAATCTTCCCCTTTTTTGGTGTTTGATGACAACACACACATTTGCATAAAAGATGTTATGATAGAGTAAGTAAAAATGTAAAATAGAGACGGGCTCCCTCTAGATGTGTGCATACTCAAGATTTCTATGCAACAAGCACACACTAGGATCAACACTCCCCCTCAATTTTACAAACCAACAAAGGGTGCAAGGAAGAGAAAAATGGCTTGCAACCCATACCTTTGCAGAAACCTATTGTGATGAGAATTATAGAAGGGCAACCTAGAGAGCTTCACCACAAAGGATAGATCCATACATTGCATAACTACATAGTCATCACTTACAAGGAGCACAAATAGGTAGCACGTAGAGTTCACAAATAATATGAGGCAAATAAAGTTCACAAGCAACTAAAGATCAAAGAAAGAACGAGCTTGTGACTTTCCCATGCAAATCCCACACAACCTATGTTGAAACTTCTCCCCCTTTGGCATCAAGATGCCCAAAAGGGACAAGAATAAGACTAACGTCCCGAAGATCACTCCTCATCATAATCACCATGGAACATCAGGGCTCGGTAGGAAGAAGTGGCATCATCATCCCAATTGCTATGCTTGGAGATCCATTGCTCTTCGGGGTGATGTTGTTCTTGGAGCCTGTGGAGACAGTCAAACCTTGGGCTTCTATGAGCTCTTTCTAACGAGACCATGCTTTATTGGCATAGACATGAGCTTCATACATGCACTTTTGATTGTTGGCTTGGAAGGAAAACACCTTCTCGAGTTTAGCATCAATCCTCTTGGCCCATGAGGGTGGAGCATCCTTGCGACGAGATATAACAAAGTCATGACCACCATGACCACTTTATTCTTTAGTGGAGCCCTCTTCAACCATGTTACCTTCCTCATTAATCTCTTGACCATCTGCATTGAGAGGTGTATTATGCTTCTTGATCAACAAGGCCTTGGATTTTGAGCCACAAGCTGGCGGATGGGAAGATCCTTGGCAATGGGGGACACTTGTAGATGATAAGTGCCATAACATATGGAGAAAATGGAGGCACTCTCCTAGTGAACGAGGCAATGACCATCTCATTCCAAATGAAATCCATCACATCAAGAGGGGTACCGGTATCCCGGTTGGCATACATGTTGAACATGAGGTCAACTAGGAAACCATGGATCTCATCAAAATTTCCCACCTGGGAACCAAGAATCTCATGGAAGATGTGATTCAATATGTCATAGGTGAGCAGGAGATCCTTAATCTTGCCAATAACACCTCTTCCTCGAATATAGAGAGGAGCCAGAACCTGCTTCATGGGTCTACCAATGGTGTGACAACAAAATCCATAGGGTTGTCTAAACCACGGTCCTCATAACCAAGAAGGTGCCCAAACTCCGCCAACATGGATTCTCTGATAACCCCCTGAGTCATCCAAGGCATCGTCCTTGAATGAGTTTTTCCAAAGTTCATGATGGCATAGAATTGAGCCACAAGAGTAGTGTCAAAGTTTTGCTTAAACTCCATAATAGGGATCAAACTGATGTTGGTGCTTATCTCCTTGGCCTCCCCAAAGTATTTAGCATTTTTTTCATGTGATACAAATCAATCTACTTCTAGGTCAGCACCAACTTGTCATTGTTTAAGAGGACCTCCTTGTACACACTCTCTTGGAACTCGGTGAAGAACAAGTTTCCTTCCATGTCACGATCACGAGCACAAATATATGGATTCTCATGCCTCAAAGTAGTGAATTCATCTTCAGACATATCAGATGGGAGCTTGGCCCTGATGGCCCAAAACTCTGACTCTTGGAGCGAACTGAGGGAGGAGCACTACCACGACCGGAGGATCGCTTGGTAGCTCCGCCATGACCACTTCGAGAGGACTTGAGCTTCATGCGATTGCTAGGTTGGGGCATGACTTCTTCTTAAAACTCAGACTCCACATCTTCCTGATGACAAGCTTTCAATCACTTACGAGAACCCGAGCCACCTGCACCTATGAAAGCAATAGAGAGGATAGCAGGGGGATAAGGGCACAAGATCTCGAAACAAAGCGACTCAAGATATTAGAGTTTTAATAGGAAATTGGGGTCAGTTGGGCCCAGTAGTACTAGATATTGCAAGCGGTAGTACCACACAAACCCGGCAGTACCAGAAAAAAATCCGGTAGTACTAGAGTTGGCGGAGTTGTGCAGATATCTGGTAGTTTGAGGCCTCAAATCGATCACAAACTCGTGTAAAACTGTGATTCCTTGGTACTGGAAAATGTATGCAACAAAGGAACTAGGGAAGAACCGCCCAAGGTAGAAATTTGACCAAGAATCTAGATAAGATCTACTACCTCCGTTCCAAAATGTAAGACTTTTTAGCAAACTAAAACAGCTTGCTAAAAAGTCTTATATTGTGGAACGGAGGAAGTAGAACAAAGGAAAATGCCTAAGAGAGGGAAGTGGCGGTTGTATCGGGGTCCATGGTGGTAGGAAGTGATGGGTAGGGCGACAGGAGGCCAGATCTGACAGGTTGCCGATGGAGAGGGGCAGTGGCACGGCTCCCAGCAACGATGTGCTCCAGGCAGCGGTTAGAGGTAGGTGGGGGAGACGGCAGGAAGACGGAGGCACTAAGAGGTGCCTCCCTTCCCGACCCGCACATAACCAGATACCAACGTCTGATAGTACCGCATTTGCACCCGGTAGTACCGGACACCGGTAGTACAAAAATACCTAGTATAGCCAGACCTGGGATAGTTTCTAGGATTGCACATGGGAACTGATCTGGTCTGGTAGTACTGCTAGGTATTCCGGTAGTAACGATGCCACCTGAGGCAAAAATTCAAACAAATTATGTGGGCAAGGAATTGAGCAAAGATCTTGTGCAAGAAAAAGTAGTCTATGAGGTATGAGGGGCGGGGGCTTAGGATAAGATGTCCAAACTGAGGTAAGGAACAAAGCACTCTAACAAGTAAAAATAAATACGAGAACCAAATGGGAGTGCATGTCATAAAGATCCAAAACAAACACAAAAGGTGACAAACACGAGGAACGACCAACATCTCTTGCGGGAGAGGGTCGGTGGCTGAAGCCACCATGTTTGAGCATACTTGGCTTGGCACCACGTAGATATATCTTGGATCCATTACCAAAACTCATCACTGAAGCTCACATATCGCAAAATGATATTAAGAGAATGATTTTCTCACTTTGGGCATAATAGGGGGAGGGATAGCCCCATCAATTAGGACCACACTCCCCTATATCCATGCCTACATCTAGATAGAATAACTTATGAATGCATGGGTACATGTGCATGATCTCAAGCCACATTGCTTGAATCTATGATATTTAGCTCATGTCTTAACTCTCGAAATCTCATCTCATCAAGGGGCTTGGTGAAAAAATCCACAAGATTCTTCTCGGTGCTCACATTTTAGAGGTCAATTTCTCCATTGTTCACATGCTCACGGATGAAGTGATGATGAATATCAATATTCTTCATTCGTATGTGTTGCACCAGGTTATAGGCAATCCTGATTGCACTTTCATTATCACAAAGAAGAGGAACTTTGTCAGACGTGACACCATAATCCTTTAAAGTTTGTCTCATCCACAACAATTGTGCACAACAACTAGCTGCCACAATATACTCAGCCTCGATGGATGACAAGGAGACACAATTTTGCTTCTTAGATGATCAACACACCAAGGACATACCAAGGAATTGGCAAGCCCCGGAGGTTGATTTCCTGCCAACTTTGTCTCCCGCCCAATTCGAGTCCATGAATCCATGAAGTACAAAGCTTGAGCCCTTGGGATACCATAAGCCAAAGTTTGGGGTATCAACTAAATATCGAAAGATTCGCTTGACCGCCACAAGGTGGCTTTCTTTTGGGGCAGCTTGAAATGGTGAACAAATACCCACACTCAACATGATATCCGGTCTTGATGCACAAAGATAGAGTAGAGAACCAATCATAGAACGATATACCTTTTGATCCACATCTTTACGATGGGTATCAAGATTGAGGTCGCATTTGAGAGGCATGGGAGTCTTTGCTCCATTGAGATCCGACGACTTGAACCTTTTGAGCATATCTTTAATATATTTGGCTTGATTAATAAAGATACCTCCAATCAATTGCTTCACTTCAAATCCAAGGAAGAATTGCAATTCACCCATAATAGACATTTCAAACTCATCTCTCATTAGCTTAGCAAAAACATCATTGAAAGCTTTGTTAGGAGAACCAAAGATAATATCGTCAACATAAATTTGGCATATGAAAAAGTTTCCTCCAACTCTCTTAGTAAAAAGAGTGGGGTCAATTAGCCCAAATTTGAAGCCACGGTCTACCAACAACTTTCTAAGGTACTCATACCAAGCACATGGAGCTTGCTTAATCCCATAGAGTGCCTTATCAAGCTTATATGGTTCAGAAACTTGGGATCCTCAAAACCCGGAGGTTGCTTGACATATATCAACTCATTTAGGGGGCCATTAAGAAATGCACTCTTAACATCCATTTGTGCAACTTGAAATTATGATGAGATGCATATGCAAGCAAGATACTAATGGATTCAAGACGAGCAACGGGAGAAAAAGTTTCACCGTAGTCGATACCCTCGACTTGGGAGAAGCCTTGAGCCACCAATCTTGCCTTGTTGCGAATGACCATCCCATGCATTTACATCTTGCTTGTTCTTGAAGATCCACTTTGTCCCAATGACATTATGGAACTCCTTGGGTCTCTCCACTAATGACCACACTTTGTTGCACTTGAAGTTGTGTAGCTCTTCTTGCATGGATTCAATCCAATCCGGGTATTCAAGCGCTTCATACACCTTTTTGGGGATCTATACAAGAAATAAAAACATTGTGTCCAACAAATTTAGCCACTTGGTTATGAGTAGTAATTGCCCTTTCAAGATCACCAACAATATTTTCAAGGATAAGTCCTTCTCGAATGAGCTTGGCGGTCCTTTTAGCTTCACGACGAGCTTGAGCTTCATCAAGAGATTCTTGAGAAACTACTTGGTCATCACCACTATTTTGATCCTCGTCTTGACCTTCAAATTGAGCTTGATCCTCTTCATGAGCTTGCTAGATAGTTTTACTTTGTCCTTCTTCATGAGCTTGGACTTGGTCAACATGGGGTGGTACACACCCATAATTCCTTTGTTCTTGACCTTGACCAAGAGCTATCTCTTCAACCATGGTATCTTGATGGCTATGGGGTTGATTTAGATCTTGAGTGGGTCAGGGCTCCAATTGGGTAGAGCATTTTCCTTCTCCTTCCACCATAAGGGGTTCCTCAATGGGGCGAAAAAATCCCACAACCATTCTTCTTATGGCTCGAGGAGGAATATCATCACCTACATCACCAAGATCAATTTTCCCCACTTGGTAGCCTTGATGCTCATTGAAGCTCACATTATAAGAGACTATAACTTGCCCGGTTGACTTGTTATACACTCTATAAGCATGAGAATCCAAAGCATAATCAACAAAGATACCTTCAATAGCTCAAGAATCGAATTTAGATAACTAGTTACATTTCTTGAGAATATAACACTTACACCTAAACACTCGAAGGTAGTGGATACTTGGCTTATTGCTGGTGAGGATCTCATAAGGGGTCATGTTCAAGTGCTTGTGAAGATATACACAGTTGGCAATATGACAAGCGGTTGAGATAGCGTCAGCCCAAAAATTATATGGAGACTTGAACTCCGTAACCATGGTCATTTCCATATCCATAAGAGTCTGATTCTTCCTTTCCGCCACACCATTTTTTTTGAGGGGTATATGGAGCGGAATATTGATGCTTAATGCCCTCATCACTAAGGAACTCATCAAAGATGTAGTTATTGAACTCGGTACCATTGTCACTTCTAATGGCCAAGATCTTCTTGTTATGTTGATGTTGAACTTCATTGGCAAATTTGATGATGGTTTGTTAAGTCTCAAACTTTTTCTTGAAGAAATATACCCAAGTGTATATTGAGTAGTCATCCACAATAACCAAGCAATACTTCTTTCCTCCAAGGCTATTGATACATTGCAAATGTATCTATAATTTTTGATGTTCCATGCTTGGTTTTATCTACTTTCTTGTGTTTTGTTCCAACTTTGGAGTACTTTTCATATGATTTCTTGGACTAACCTATTAACAATATGCCACAGTGCAAGTTGCATGTTTTCTGCTGTTTTTGGTTCCAGGAAGTCAGAAAATGAATATTCTCGGAATTGGACGAGACAAAAGCCAAAGTTACTATTTTCCCGGAAGACTCACGGAGCTAGAGGAGAGTCGGAGAGGGGCCACAGGGTGGCCACACCCCCCTTGGCGCGGGCCATCCCAGGTCGCGCCAGGGCATGGTGTGGGCCCTCTGGCCGGCCACCAACCTTGCCTCCTTCGCCTATAAGAGCCTCCCGATACCAAAACCCTAGATAGTCAATCAGAAATCCACGAAAAGTTTCGCTGCGCTGCCGCCACCAAAGGGGAGATTTGGGGGACAGAAAGTCTCTGTTCCGGCACCCTGCCGGGATGGGGAAGTGCCCCCGGAGCAATCTCCATCGATCTCCACCATCATCTCCATCACCATTGCTAATTCCCATGATGAGGAGGGAGTAGTTCTCTCTCGAGGCTAAGGGTTCTACCGGTAGCTATGTGTTCATCTCTCTCTCTATGCATGATCTTATTGGGATCATGAGCTTGTAATCTATAGATCTACCTTGCTACTCAAGTGCTTTAATAGATCTCTGCTCTCCCCATGTGTGTGAAAGTGACAGCGTGCACACCATGGTGGCACTTAGGCTAGAGATTATAATTACTTGTTATGAGTTATATTTGGAGTTGGATGTCTTTATGAAATTGTGGTGTTTGTTGGACTCATCTAGTACTCAAGGTGACAGTGTGGGGTTTTCTAGATGGGAAAGGCTTACTTTGAGGTGTGATGTTATAGCCCTACCGTTGATTAGAGTGTCCAACTGGAGAGTAGTTAAGAGTAGTATCATAAAGAAGAATATATTTATATGAGAGTGTTCACTAGTGAAAGTATGATCCCTAGGCCTTGTTTCTAAGCATTGAAACACCGTTTGCTATTAGATCTATTACATGTTTGCTTGCTTCCATCTTTATTTCAGTTTGCCTTTAGTCTCTTCCACACCATCAAGCTATTTTCTATCACCGTTACCACTTATAATTATCCATACCACTTGTATTTCACTATCTGTTCGCTGAACTAGTGCACCTATAGACCTGACAAGTGTATTGGGTGTGTTGGGGACACAAGAGACTTCTTGTATCTTGATTGCAGGGTTGCTTGAGAGGGATACCTTTGAACACTTCCTCCCTGAGTTCGATAAACCTTGGGTGATCCACTTAAGGGAAAACTTGCTGCTGTTCTACAAACCTCTACACTTGGAGGCCCAACAACTGTCTACAAGAATAGAAGTGCGTAGACATTAAGCTATTTTCTGGCTCTGTTGCCGGGGAGGTAAGGTAAAAGGTATTCACACCAGAGGATTAAAGAAGAAGAACCTCCCATGGCAAACGCCTATTTTCTGGCATCGTTGCCGGAAGGTAAAAGGTACTCACATCCTCCGGTGTGAGTGCTCGAAGTTATTTCCTTTAGATTCTGCAATTTTGTCTTTTTGTTTCTTGTTTTCACTAGTTAGGCTTAATGGAAAACAACAACAAAATTAGAGAGCTTTATAGTATTTATCTTGAGTTAGGACATGAAGTGTTCGAAGAGAAAATTAAAAAACCTATGGAACTTTATTTGCATGCTAATAGCAATGTTCTTAGTATGAATTCTTTGGACACCATTATTGCTAATGCTATGGAAAAGTCTAAGCTTGGGGAAGCTAGTTTTGATGAGCATGATCTTTTTAGTCCCCCAAGCATGGAGGAGAAAATTTACTTTGATGATACTATGCCTCTAATATATGATGATTACAATGATGAATATGATATTTTCAGCCCACCTACTATTGAGGAAAAAATTAATTATGATTACAATATGCCTCCTATATTTGATGATTATGGTGATGAGAATAATAATGATAGCTATTTTGTTGAATTTGCTCCCACTACAATTAATAAGAATGATTATGTTTATGTGAGGAGTATTAATTCTTTTATGCATGTGGCTCATGATAAGAATGTTTCTTGTGATAGTTATATTGTTAATTTTATTCATGATGCTACTGAAAGTTATTATGAGAGAGGGAAACATGGTTTTATGTGTCTCAACAATATTAAGTTTCCCCTCTTTATGTTGAAAATTTTGAAGTTGCACTTGTTTTGCTTTCCTATGCTTGTTGCTTTGTGCTTTCATGAATTATTTCTTTACAAGATTCCTATGTATAGGAAGTGGGTTAGACTTAAATGTTCTTTGAATTTGCTTCTTGATGCTCTCTTTCACTTCAATTCATATTTCTTATGTGAGCATCTTCTCAAACTATCATGCCTAACTTAAAGGCGTTAAAGAAAAGTACTTATTGGGAGATAACCCAAAAGTTTTAGATGAGTCTTGGAAGTTATTACCTCTGTAATAACCGCTCCTTATCCTTTTTATTTGCTTTTTGTGCCAAGAGTAACCTCTAATGAGAGAGAAATAATGATTGGGAAAGTTGTTGTCTCGAAACAGATTTCTATGCTTCACCGTAAAAATTCATGTAAAATCTATGAACGTCTTTTTGAGGCGTTAATTTTTGTGCTTCTGCCCCAGGTTGTTATCTAACTTTCTTTAGTTCAACACTTTTTGATTTGAGCAACAGAAGGTCTTTGAAAAAATTCGTCTTTACCTGCTGGTCTGTTTTCACAGATTTCTGCCATTTTCTGCATTTGCTTCTTGTTGGTTCCTTTTTGAGTTCTTTTGGGGAATTGAGCTTTTTGAGGGAAGTGCTATAGTAGCTAGTGTTTTAACGGAAGTTTTATTGGTGTTATAACTGAACCTAAAGACTTATTATCTTGAGTGCACTAATGTTGCGAATAAGGATTGTGTGAAGTTTTGTATGAAGGAAAAATTTTAGGTGTATGGAAGGAATGAGTAATGAGATGAAGGATGGACTAAAGCTCAAACTTGGGGATGCCACGCGTGTCACCCCAAGAAATATCCAAGAAGTACAAGCGTCAAAGCTTGGGGATGCTCAAGGCATCCCCTTCTTCATCAATAAAAATCCCAGGTTTCTTCCAAATGCTTCATTTTTATTGTTTCATGCACAGTTGTGTTGTTCTTGGAGCGTCTTATTTTTCGTTTTCGTTTTGGTTTTTAATTTTCTTGGTTTTCTTAGTTTGCTGAATAAATTGGTTGGACCCCCTCTTTCATACATTGGTTTTCAAATAGTTTGGTTTGGATTGGAAAAGAGTAGGAAAGTTCATGCTTAAGTGGTAAAGAGAGCTTGTTTTTGACTGTGGCCTATGCTTTGTCATGCCATGCTTGATATTGTTTTGGATTTATGCTTAGTATTCTTTTCTGTAGCATGACTTGTTATAAACAATTGAGATTGCTTAATGTGCCTTGGATGAATCATGCGTTGTTTTAGCATATTAAAGCATAGTATAGTGGTATTCTCCTTTGATGCTTTATTTGGGTTGACTTGGCGCATGCTCACACCATGTTATGACTATCTCAAGTCACCATAAGCCTTTATGATCCTTTAGTTTTCAACTTGTAGTATCACTTTATGCTTTGATCAATGATGTTTTGTCGCTCTGCATGATTATGGTCATTATTGCCCTCTTAGTTTGTCGCTCCCAGTCCTTTGCTAGCCTCCACAACCAAGTATGAGTTCCACTCATGCATCCAACTCCCTAAACCAAGCTTTGCCAAAGAGTCCACCATACCTACCTACTAGCTTATGCTATTCCAAGTATATTCATGTTTTTGTCTACCTTCCGAATTAAACTTGTTATGAGAAAACTAGTGATTAAAGCTCTCACGAACTTGATGACACACTTTACTTTTCTTGCCCTTAATAAACTTGAACCATTGTGTCGTCTATGTTGTATATGCTTGCACTTATTTGTTGGGAATTAGCAGAACCATGTTGTCATGGGGAACGCTTTCAACATTACACTTGGTACTTGTACCTAGTTGATATCATGCTCTTTTGTATATGGATGTCGTCAGTGTGAAATGAAAGGGGAGTTTGTAAGTCCATGGAGTGATGGGGATATCTCGAAGGGGGTGTACCTAGCAGGACGTTCCGATTGGGCCGAAGGGCCTGTGGGTGCGTCCGAAAGACAGCGACTGGACTACGAAGGAGGGAAGGCCCAGTGATTGGCGACTGGAAGCCCAGAGCATAACAGAAGCCCAGTCGGACTAGGTCAAAGCCTCCGGATCCTTATCTTGTTCGGTGATAACTGATGTCTACGCACTTCTATTCTTGTAGATAGTTGTTGGGCCTCCAAGTGCAGAGGTTTGGAGAACAGTAGCAAGTTTTCCCTTAAGTGGATCACCCAAGGTTTATCGAACTCAGGGAGGAAGTGGTCAAAGGTATCCCCTCTCAAGCAACCCTACAATCAAGATACAAGAAGTCTCTTATGTCCCCAACACACCCAATACACTTGTCAGGTGTATAGGTGCACTAGTTCGGCGAAGAGATAGTGAAATACAAGTGGTATGAATAATTATAAGTGGTAACGGTGATAGAAAATAACTTGATGGCGTGGAAAAGACTAAAGGCAAACTGAAATAAAGATGGAAGCAAGCAAACATGTAACAGATCTAAATGCAAACGGTGTATCAATGCTTAGAAACAAGGCCTAGGGATCATACTTTCACTAGTGAACACTCTCATATTAATATCTTCTCTTTATGATACTACTCTTAACTACTCTCCGGTTGAACACTCTAATCGATGGTAGGGCTATAACAGCACACCTCAAAGTTCATCTTTCCCATCTAGAAACCCCACACTGTAACCTTCAGCACTAGATGAGTCCAACAAACACCACAATTTCATAAAGATATCCAACTCCAAATATAACTCATAACAAGTATTTGTAATCTCTAGCCTAAGTGCCACCATGGTGAGCACGCTGTCACTTTCACACACATGGGGAGAGCAGAGATCTATTAAGCACTTGAGTAGCAAGGTAGATCTATACATTACAAGCTCATGATCACAATATGATCATGCATAGAGAGAGAGATGAACACATAGCTACCGGTAGAACCCTTAGCGTCGAGAGAGAACTACTCCCTCCTCATCATGGGAATCAGCAATGGTGATGGAGATGGTGGCAAAGATCGATGGAGATGGCTCCGGGGGCACTTCCCTGTCCCGGCAGGGTGCCGGAACAGGGACTTTTTGTCCCCCGAATCTCCCCTTCGGTGGCGGTGATGCTACGGAACTTTTCGTGGATTTCTGATTAACGATTTAGGGTTTTGGTATCGGGAGGCATCTTATAGGCGAAGAGGCAAGGTCGGTGGGCGGCCAGGGGGCCCACACCACCTGGTGGCGCGGCCAGGGCTAGCCCGTGCCACCATATGGTGTGGCCAGGCCCTGGCCCTCCTCCGTCTCGTATTCTGGCTCCGTGAGTCTTCCGGTAAAATATGAACTTTGGCTTTTGTCCCGTCCAATTCCGAGAATATTCATTTTCTGACTTTCCTGGAACCAAAAACAGCAGAAAACAGGCAACTAGCACTATGGCATCTTGTTAATAGGTTAGTCCAATAAATCATATGAAAAGTACTCCAAAGTGTGGACAAAACATAAGAAAGTAGATAAAACCAAGCATGGAACATCAAAAATTATAGATACATTTGCAATGTATCAACATCCCCAAGCTTAACTCCTGCTCGTCCTCGAGTAGGTAAGTGATAAAAAGAAAGAATAATTTTTGAGGTGACATGCACCATCAAAGACTTGACCAAAGTATTTGTAAAACATTCAAGGCTGGGATCATAGTACTTCAATCATAACATGAAAGACAAAGTTCTAGCAATAAGATAAAGAAACTACGATGCAACATGAAAAGGCACAAACAAAAGATTCATGAATAACAATGCTTTGCAAGACGTTTGTTTGTTTCACATAAAGAAAACATAGCATAATAGTATTCAGCTTGTCCCTCATAGAGTAGCAAACATAAATGCATAGGACACCTTCAAAGTTCATAAGAGTGACTAGATACAAATAGTTTAAAACAAGCAATATCAAGTTATGCATCAATCAACTAGTCTTGGGACAATGCACATAGAACTAAGAATGGCCACTATGCTCTCAAAGTAGGTGCATAAAGGTAGAAGGTGGAGACTCAATATATAAGTGGAAGAAAGGCCTTCATAGAAGGAAGTAGAGATTCAAGTTTCATAAAGAGCTTCCAAAAATTAATGTACTTATAGATTTTAGCTCTCATTGCTCCTATCATAAGCATCTTTAAGGTGATTAAGGTTAAAGTGAACAAACTATGGTGTATATGCTTGACGAAGTATAAGTTAGAAATCTCATGTCCCTTGTATACGAGGGCCGCTCCTCATGCTACTCAAGTTTAGTCAGCGGTAAGTTCTTGTCATCGTAAGTACATGTGTATCATAGAGAACCACCAACGGGGTACCCCTTTCCCTATGATACGGAAGAATCCCCATATCAAAATGACAAGGCAAGCAGACAACGAGCATCTCAGCAATCTTCTTATTTACCATGGGAATATGGTGATTTTTTCTCTCTTTCCTCTTTTCATAATCTCTTTTTCTCTTTTTTTTCTCAATATAGGACTCTTTTTTTAATAAGAAGAATGCTTCATAGACAACTCATTATGGTTACGCTGCTGGTTTCCACCATGTCAGCATGGATTAGACCAGCGGCCCAGGCGTTTCTCTAACACATATACGTAACTCCATGGACTTACAAGCTCCCCTTTCATTTCACACCGACGACATCCATAGACAAAAGAGCATGATATCAACTAGGTACAAAGTACCCGTGCAATGTTGAAAGCGTTCCCCATGACAACATGGTTCTGCTAATTCCCAACAAATAAGTGCAAGAATATACAACATAGACGACACAATGGTTCAAGTTTATTAAGGGCAATAAAAGTAAAGTGTGCCATCAAGTTCGTGAGAGCTTTAATCACTAGTTTTCTCATAACAAGTTTAATTTGGAAGGTAAACAAAAGCATGAATATACTTGGAATAGCATATGCTAGTAGGTAGGTATGGTGGACTCTTTGGAATAACTTGGTTTAGGGAGTTGGATGCATGAGTGGAACTCATACTTGGTTGTGGAGGCTAGCAAAAGACTGGGAGCGACCAACTAAGAGAGCAATAATGGCCATAATCATGCAGAGCGACAAAACATCATTGATCAAAGCATAAAGTGATACTACAAGTTGAAAACTAAAGGATCATAAAGTATATGGTGACTTGAGATAGTCATAACATGGTGTGAGCATGCGCCAAGTCAACCCAAATAAAGCATCAAAGGAGAATACCACTATACTATGCTTTAATATGCTAAAACAAAGCATGATTCATCCAAGGCACATTAAGCAATCTCAATTGTTTATCACAAGTCATGCTACAACAAAGAATACTAAGCATAAAGCCAAAACAATATCAAGCATGGCATGACAAACCATAGGCCACAGTCAAAAACAAGCTCTCTTTACCACATAAGCATGAACTTTCCTACTCTTTTTCAAACCAAACCAACTATTTGAAAACCAATATATGAAAGAGGGGGTCCAACCAATTTATTCAGTAAACTAAGAAAACCAAGCAAACGAAAATGAAAAAGAAGACGCTCCAAGAACAACACAACTGTGCATGAAACAATAAAAATGAGGCGTTTGGAAGGAACCTAGGATTTTTATTGATGAAGAAGGGGATGCCTTGGGCATCCCCAAGCTTTGACGCTTGTACTTCTTGGATATTTCTTGGGGTGACACGTGTGGCATCCCCAAGCTTGAGCTTTAGTCCATCCTTCATCTCATTACTCATTCCTTCCATACACCTGAAATTTTTCTTTCATACAAAACTTCACACAATCTCATTAGCAACATTAGTGCACTTAAGATAAATAAGTCTCAAGGTTCAGTTCTAACACCAAATAAACTTCCATTAGAACACTAGATACTGTAGCACTTCCCTCAAAAAGCTCAATTCCCCAAAAGAACTCAAGAATGAACTAACAAGAAGCAAATGCATGAAATGGCAGAAATCTGTCAAAACAGACCAGCAGGTAAAGACGAATTTTTTCGAAGACCTTCTGTTGATCAAATCAAAAAGTGTTGAACTAACGGAAGTTATATAACAAACTTGGGCAGAAGCACAAAAATTCACACCTCAAAAGGATGTACAGAGATTTTACACGATTTTTTACAGTGAAGAACAAAAATCTGTTTCGGGATAGCAACTTTCCCAAGCATTACTTCTCTCTCATTAGAGGTTACTCTTGGCACAAAAAGCAAATAAAAAGGATAAGGAGTGATTATTACTGAAGTAGTAACTTCCAAGACTCAACTAAAACTCTTGGGTTATCTCCCAACAAGTACTTTTGTTTAACGCCTTTAAGTTAGGCATGATAGTTTGAGAAGATGCTCATATAAGAAATATGAATTGAAGTAAAAGAGAGCATCAAGGAGCAAATTCAAAACACATTTAAGTATAACCCACTTCCTATGCTGAGGAATCTTGTAAAGAAACAAGTGATGAAAGCACAAAGCAACAAGCATAGGAAAGCAAAACAAATGCAACTTCAGGACTTTCAACATAAAGAGGGGAAACTTAATATTATTGAGATACATAAAACCATGTTTCCCTCTCTCGTAATAACTTTCAGTAGCATCATGAATAAAATTAACAATATAACTATCACATAAAACATTATTATCATGAGCCACATGCATAAAAGAATTAATACTCTCCACATGAACATACTCATTCTTATTAATTGTAGTGGGAGCAAATTCAACAAAATAGATATCATTATTATTCTCATCACCATAATCATCAAATATAGGAGGCATATTGTAATGATAATTAATTTTCTTCTCAATAGTAGGTGGACTGAAAATAACATATTTATCATTGTAATCATCATATATTGGAGGCATAGTATCATCATAAGCAATAGAATAGCTATCTTCCAAAGATGGGGGACTAAAAAGATCATTTTCATAAAAACTAGCTTCCCCAAGCTTAGAATTTTCCATAGCATTAGCAATAATGGTGTCCAAAGAATTCATACTAACAACATTGCTATTAGCATGCAAATAAAGTTCCATAGGTTTTTTAATTTTCTCTTCAAACACTTCATGTCCTAACTCAAGATAAATACTATAAAGCTCTCTAATTTTGTTGTTGTTTTCCATTAAGCCTAACTAGTGAAAACAAGAAACAAAAAGACAAAATTGCAGAATCTAAAGGAAATAACTTCGAGCACTCACACCATAGGATGTGAGTACCTTTTACCTTACCTCCCCGGCAACGGCGCCAGAAAATAGGCGTTTGCCGTGGGAGGTTCTTCTTCTTTAATCCTTCGGTGTGAATACCTTTTACCTTACCTCCCCGGCAACGGTGCCTGAAAATAGCTTGATGTCTACGCACTTCTATTCTTGTAGACAGTTGTTGGGCCTACAAGTGTAGAGGTTTGTAGAACAGTAGCAAGTTTTCCCTTAAGTGGATCACCCAAGGTTTATCGAACTCAGGGAGGAAGTGGTCAAAGGTATCCCCTCTCTAGCAACCCTGCAATCAAGATACAAGAAGTCTCTTGTGTACCCAACATACCCAATACACTTGTCAGGTGTATAGGTGCACTAGTTCGGCGAAGAGATAGTGAAATACAAGCGGTATGAATAATTATAAGTGGTAACGGTGATAGAAAATAACTTGATGGCGTGGAAAAGACTAAAGGCAAACTGAAATAAAGATGGAAGCAAGCAAACATGTAACAGATCTAAATGCAAACGATGTATCAATGCTTAGAAACAAGGCCTAGGGATCATACTTTCACTAGTGAACACTCTCATATTAATATCTTCTCTTTATGATACTACTCTTAACTACTCTCCGGTTGAACACTCTAATCGATGGTAGGGCTATAACAGCACACCTCAAAGTTCATCTTTCCCATCTAGAAACCCCACACTGTCACCTTGAGCACTAGATGAGTCCAACAAACACCACAATTTCATAAAGATATCCAACTCCAAATATAACTCATAACAAGTATTTGTAATCTCTAGCCTAAGTGCCACCATGGTGAGCACGCTGTCACTTTCACACACATGGGGAGAGCAGAGATCTATTAAGCACTTGAGTAGCAAGGTAGATCTATAGATTACAAGCTCATGATCACAATATGATCATGCATAGAGAGAGAGATGAACACATAGCTACCGGTAGAACCCTTAGCCTCGAGAGAGAACTACTCCCTCCTCATCATGGGAATCAGCAATGGTGATGGAGATCGATGGAGATGGCTCCGAGGGCACTTTCTGTCCCCTGAATCTCCCCTTCGGTGGCGGCGGCGCTGCGGAACTTTTCGTGGATTTCTGATTGACGATTTAGGGTTTTGGTATCGGGAGGCATCTTATAGGCGAAGAGGCAAGGTCGGTGGGCGGCCAGGGGGCCCACACCACCTGGTGGCGCGACCAAGGCTAGCCCGCGCCACCATATGGTGTGGCCAGGCCCTAGCCCTCCTCCGTCTCGTATTCTGGCTCCGTGAGTCTTCCGGTAAAATAGGAACTTTGGCTTTTGTCCCGTCCAATTCCGAGAATATTCATTTTCTGACTTTCCTGGAACCAAAAACAGCAAAAAACAGTAACGCACCTTTGTGGCATCTTGTTAATAGGTTAGTCCAAGAAATCATATGAAAAGTACTCCAAAGTGTGGACAAAACATAATAAAGTAGATAAAACCAAGCATGAAACATAAAAAAGTATAGATACATTTGCAATGTATCAATAACGTGTAAACCCTAGCGAGGTGCCTCATATATAAACCTCCCTAGGGTATCCTAGAGACTTACGTTCCATCATACACCCTCTCAAGCGACTCGCTGCCGAGCCGCCGAGCTCGCCACCCTTGTAACTCGCTCTCCAATAATCTAATCTAGCAGGAGTAGGTCTTTACCCTCCGAGGGGCCGAACCTGGGTAAACCCATGTGCATCCGCCCCCATCTCGCACCGCAGATGGCCGCCAACTCTTCCTCACGAAACACTCAATCGCTGCCAATGGTAGCGACTGCCGTGGCCATTTCCACAACAGTGGCGCCCACCGTGGGGCATAGCGGGACTGGCCTGAGTTCTGAGGCGAGACCCTACTCGCCGATCGATCGGCCACTCGCCACCGGTCGCATGATCTCCATCGGCAGGATCTTACAGATCCTGCCTAGCAGCTACGTCCCGGCGTCACGCCCAGTCACTCACGGCGCGGTGATGCCGGTCGGCTCCATCAACCTCTTCGTCGGCTTCACCGGCGCGATCGACCTAGCTGCGACGGTGATCGTCTGCGGATCGCCGCCACACCGCGATCTGCTATCGGAGGAGCAGGTCCGCTCCATCAGGAGCCTCGTCACCAAGTACGACTCGGCCGCCAGCGATGCGGTCGAGGCTAACGCCGCCACCAATGACGACGCCCTAAACAACGACGCCGACTCCGTGACCCCTGCATCGGTCGACGGATCCATCACCACCGCGTCACGGGAGGACTCCATCACGCGAGTCTCCAACCCCAAGGACTTCGAGGACCCCTCCATCCTGGGGATCTTCGACTCCGATTCCGGCTCGGAATCCCCCGAGGATTTTTGCACCAGATCCAATCGCTTCAACGCGATCTACATGGCGGGCAGCACGGCCGCCCCGCCAGATCCGTTCGCCACGCCGACCGCGACGGCCACGGAGGTGGAGCAAGCCCGCCTACGGCTTGCGGAGGCGCAACACAACGAACTTGCTGAGCGCGAGAAGTACCGCCTCGAACGAGAGACGTCGCGGGAGCTGTCGCTCTATCACTACCGCCGCATTAGGACCCGCATGAACTCCAACGTCTAGGGCCGCGTCCTAAACTTCAATGACGAAAGCGACCCCGCGCGCGCCGCTGAGCGCGAATGCTGCGAGAACGCACCACCAGGTGGAAGCAACCCCGCGAGACCACCGCCCGGCGCACCGGCGACTGGGGCCCCTCCACCACCCATGGGCCGCGCACCCCCGCCGGACCAACCGCGGATCATCATCTCGCCCCAAGCCCGCGATGCCAACAGGCTACCACTATACTCCACCTCGATGGACAACGTCGTCGTGGTCGATGCCGTGATCGCCAACCTCGATGTCCAAGGCGACGGCGCGCTACAGATCCAGTACGCCAAGGCCCTACTCATCAGGGCCGTCGAGCAACAAGCCACGGGAGTCGACCCACGTGGGCGGATGTACTCCCGCTCATCAGCAAGCAGGGCGACATCAAGCGGCCACCCCATCATGGTTAACGCATTAGTTTGCCCACCACCCCAGCCCCTGGCGAACCAACCACGGGCCACCAATCCCGCGTTGTCAACCAACAAGCCGCGACCGGCGAACAACACGGTCGCTACCAACGGGCAGCCCCTCGATGCCCGAACGAACATCATCAACAATCAGGCGTGGCGGTCGCGCCAGCCCTACGACCTGCAACACACCCTCACCAACCGCGGCGACCCGGAACCAAGAGGCTCGCTCAGCCGAGTCGGGACGCAATGCTTCGGACCAATGATTCGTGGGAAAAAATACCCCGCCAACTTCAAGGCCCCCAAGGAGATCGAGAAGTATGACCCGACGTACGACCCCGCTATCTGGATGGACACATACCTCATGGCAATGGGGATCGCAGGCCACACCGACCCGCTCGCCGCTCGCTACCTCCCCCTGATGATGGAGGGTGAGGCCCGGCAGTGGATCAACACGCTCCCTGCCGACAACATTGACTCCTGGGAAGAAATGCGGGACGCCTTCGTCAGGCATTTCGAGGGCTCCTACACCCGCGCCACCACCATAGAGGACCTGGAGCGATGCATCCAGGGACAACGCGAGTCGACTCGCCGGTGGATCCAAAGATGGCAAGAACTATGGATAAACGCCACCGGCATCCACCCAGACATGGCGATACACTGCTTCAAGAACGCGTGTCGTTACGAACCCCTAGTCGCCAAGATCAAGAGGGTCTACCGGATGCTCGACAACATCCCTGACCTCCTCGAGATCGCCAAGCGCTACGCGGAGGAGGACCCCAACCAAGACTCCGACGACAAGTCGGGAGGAAGACGTCGCACTAGCATCTACGGCAGCGGATGCCTACGCAACATGCACTACAGCCACACCCGCATCACCGGCAAGCGCCGCATGGACGGGCGAGTCGACTTCGTCGCCAACACCGGCTATGACCAGCGTGACTCCAAGAACTACCGCCGTGACGGAGGAAACTATCGCGACAGCAGGAACTACCGCGCCAACAACACGACGAGGCTAAAATTCGACCCTGTCGCCCTGCTCAATCAACCCTGCATCTACCATAGTAGGGAGGGAAAACCGGCCACCCACACCACCGCCGATTGCAACTCTCTCAAAGAGATTGAGAAGGCGAGACGAGCAAGGGAGGACCCCAACAACAACCCACCTCGGGACAACAGGAACGGCGGCGGCTTCGGCACCGCCGTCGGCTCGCTACATACCTTCACCGGACTCGGCACCAAGCGCGAGAAGAAGGTGCTCGCCCGCGCGGTCGCCGTCAATGTGGTGACGCAAGTCGACATCCCTCGCTTCCTAAACTGGTCCGAGCAGAGCATCACCTGGAGTCGCCAGGACCCTGCGCCAAGGATCGAATACCCAGGGCGAGTCGCCCTGGTAGTCAGGCCCAAGGTGGCCGATTACTGGCTGCCCAAGACGCTAATGGACGGTGGGAGCTCCATCAACATCTTGTACCTCGACACGTTCAAAAGGCTCTAGCTCCCAGAAGCAGCCATCAAGCCAACACTAACGACCTTCCACGGCATCGTCCCCGGTCGGAAGGCGTACCCGATCGGGAAAGTGACGCTGCCAGTCACCTTCAGCACTCTAGCAAACTACCACATGGAGAGGATCGTATTCGAGCTGGTGAACTTCCGCAGCCCTACCACTGCGTCCTGGGCCGCTAGGCATTCGCAAAGTTTATGGCGACCCTACACTACGCCTACAACATGATGAAGCTCCCCGGGCCAAGCGGCATCATCACCGTCCACGGCGACCATGACATGGCCGTGGAATGCGAGGACAAGGGCGCCGAGCTCGCCGACACCGTCATCGCCGCGGAGACCGACCACGCGGAGGAGCTCGCGAAATACGCGGGCAACATCAACAAGGACGACCCCACCATCCTCAAGAAACCAACCGCCGCGAACTCCACGTTTGAGGCGACAACGCACACCCGCACCATCGAGCTCGTCCCAGGTGACTCCAGCCAGACGGTCACCATTGGGGCGCACATGAGCCCCGCATAGGAAAGCGCGCTCATCGGGTTCCTCCGTGAGAACCGCGACATCTTCGCATGGAAGCCATCTGACATGCCAGGTGTCCCGAGGGAACTCGCTGAGCACAAACTCAATGCTGACCCCAAGGTGCGACCAGTAAAGCAGTCGCTACGGCCCTTCAATGAAGAGCGCCGTCGAGCAATCGCCGAGGAAGTCCAGCGTCTGCTAGCCGCAGGCTTCATCCGGCCAATCAAGTACTCCAAGTGGCTGGCAAACCCAGTCCCGGTTCTAAAAAAGAACAACACGTGGAGAATGTGCATTGACTACACCAACCTCAACATCGCATGCCCGAAGGAGGAGTTCGTCCTACCGCACATCGATCAGATCATTGATTCAACCGCGGGATCAGAGTCGCTGTGTTTCCTTGATGCTTACTCTAGTTATAACCAGATCAAGATGGCGGTCGAGGACGAGGAGAAGACGGCGTTTATTACGCCATTCAGCGCATTCTGCTACACGGCCATGACATTCGGCCTCAAGAATGCAGGCGCCACATACCAGAGGTGCATGCAGGAGTGTTTAGCGAGCCAAACTGGCCGCAACATCCACGTCTACATCGATGATGTGGTGGTAAAATCCACCCGCCAGGACGACCTGCTCGCCGACCTAGCCGAACCTTCGCAAACTTGCGGAGGTACAACATCAAGCTGAATCCCGGAAAATGCACCTTCGGCGTCCCCACCGGACAACTCCTGGGTTATGTAGTCTCCAAGCGAAGCATCAAAGCCAACCCAACCAAGATCGACACCATCGCGTGACTCGGGAAACCCGAGTGCCTGCGCGATGTCCAGAAGTTGGCAGGGCGAGTCGCGGCTCTCAGTCGCTTCATCCCCCGACTAGGCGAGAAGGCAATGCCCCTCTACCGCCTGATGCGCAAGAACCCCACGTTCCAATGGGACGCGGAGGCCGACGATGCACTCAAAGCGCTCAAAGAAGTGCTACTCGCGGCACCTCTACTCGCTGCACCACTCGACAAAGAGCCAATGCTCGTTTACGTCGCGGCCTCTACTCGAGTCGTCAGCGCCGTGATGGTCGTCAAACGACCGGAATAGGGCAAGGAGCGCCCCATGTAGTGCCCCGTCTACTACATCAGCGAAGTCCTAACGGACTCACGACAGCGCTACCCGCAATACCAAAAACTAGTGTACGCGGTATTCCGAGCACAGAGGCGACTCCCACACTACTTCCAGGAGCACCCAATCACGGTGGTCTCCTCCGTGCCCCTTCAGAACATCATATGCAATCGCGAGGCGACCGGGCGAGTCGCCAAGTGGACCGTCGAAATCGGCATCCACAACATCAAGTACGAGCCCCGCAAAGCGATCAAGTCACAAGCCCTGGCTGATTTCCTCGCAGGCTGGGAAGAAGCACAGCAGCCAGAGAAGCTCCCATACCTCCACTACTGGTCGCTCCACTTTGAAGGCTCCAAGAACGCCGACGGCGCAGGGGCTGGGGTCATCCTGACCTCCCCCAAAGGAGATAAGCTCCGCTACGTGCTCCACCTCAACTTCAAACCCTGCACCAACAACATGGCAGAATACGAGGCCCTCCTTCACGGCATGAGAGCTGCTAAGGAGACGAACATCAACTTCCTACGATGCTATGGCGACTCCGACCTAGTCGCCGGCCAAGTCGCCGGGACGTGCGACGCCGTCTCCCCGACGATGATCGCGTACCGCCAAGCTGTCGACCAGTTGGGAGGACACTTCGATGGCTACTCTGTCGAGTGGATTGATAGACATAAAAACGAGGAGGCAGACACCCTCTCCCACATCGGATCGACCCGACAAGCGCCTCTAGTAGGCGTCTTCCTCGACATCATCCACAAACCATCGGTCAGCCCACCAAAAGAGATCGACGTCGGGATCCCAATACAACCAGAACCGGCCTTAGTCGCCATGGTTGTGGAACCTAGCGACTGGACAGCACCATACGTCGCCTTCCTGGAACACATACTCCTACCGAGCAATGAGACAGAGGCGCGAATGATCGCGCGCCGCTGCAAATCCTTCGTCATCATCAATGGCGAGCTCCACAAGCGCAGCATGACCGGCGTGTTCCAGCGATGCGTACAGCCAGAAGAAGGTCGCAAGATCCTCCAGGACATTCACGCTGGCAACTGCGGCCATCATGCCGGCGCCAAGTTGCTAGTCGCCAAGGCCATGCGGCACGGTTTCTACTGGCTCACCGCACACGCCGACGCCACCAACATCGTCCAACGATGCGTCGGGTGCAATCGCCAACAGACGCACCTCCCTGGCTTGGCACTCAAGACCATCCCCATCACGTGGCCATTCGCCGTATGGGGAATGGACATGGTAGGCCCGTTCAAGAAAGCCCCGTCCAGTTTCACTCACCTCCTGGTCACAGTCGACAAGTTCACCAAATGGGTCGAGGCCAAGCCGATAAAAAAGTGCGACGGCAAGACAGCCACCAAGTTCCTACGTGAACTCATCTACCGGTACAGCTACCCGCACAACATTATAACTAACAACGGCACCAACTTTGCCAAGGGGGCCATGGCAGAATTCTGTGAAGAACATGGCATCAGACTCAACCTCGCATCAGTCGCTCACCTGGAATCGAATGGCCAAGCAGAGCGTGCCAACCAGAGCGTCCTCCATGGGCTCAAGCCGCGACTGCAGGTACCCCTCGAGCGCACCCCAGGATGTTGGGTCGACGAGCTCCCCTCTGTGATATGGGGGATTCGCACCTCCGTTAACCGCTCAACCGGGTTCACGCCCTTCTTCATGGTGTATGGCACCGAGGCCGTAATGCCAACCGACCTGGAGCATGACTCACCTCGAGTCGCCAACTACGTCGAGGCGGCCAACGAGGTCGCCCGCCAAGACAGCATCGATCAACTCGACGAGGCACGCGACCTGGCTCGCTCCCGCACCACCATATACCAGCAAGGACTCCGCCGCTACCATAGCCGCCGAGTACGAACTCACACCTTCTAGGAAGGCGACCTGGTCCTGCGACTGGCCCAAGACAAGAAGGGCATGCACAAACTCTCCCCCCCCATGGGAGGGACCGTTCGCCATAGGCCGAGTCCTTGGCAACGATGCCTACTACCTCATCGACATACGGTGTGACGGCCAACTAGAGGTCGGGAGGCCATGGAATGTAAACCTCCACAGAAAGTTCTATACTTAGAACCTCAGAATGTACTCCATCGGAATATATAATGAAATTCATCCGGATCGCACAAATTGTGTCCACTCGCCATATTCTTGTGCCACTCGCACTCGTACATACTAGCAATACGCTACTTACGGAACTCAACTTCTGGTCGAGCGACCGGCACGGCTAAGTAGTGCGGCGCAAGGGCACCGGAAATATTCGGGCCTTGGGTCGTCCACGAAAAACGCCAACCCGGTGCCACCATTGGAGTCGCCTAGCCCGACTGGCCCACCGGGCTAAGACATCCGGTACACGCTTCTCACAGCGAACTGTCCTTCCCACCCTCGTGCAAAGCGACTCGAACGGTTAAGTACCATGCACGGGGACTCCGCACAATGGGAACCACCACGCGGCTCAGGAACACACCAAGTAAGAGAGCTGTCAAGGACTCGCCAAGCGACTAGCTCTCCGGGCCAGGGGAGGAGACTCGTTACAAACAACGCACTCACAACCTACAACAGGAGCATGGCCAATGCGGTCGGGCACCACGCTCGGGGACTCGCTTATAAGTCAGTCCTACTCGTGCTCGGGGACTCGCCCCTCAGAAGACATGAGGGATAAAAACAATGCATAAACAAAACAATACACAAAAGTATACAATCGAGTTATACCCCATTAAAAGGACGGACGCGCTCGGGGACTCGCTCAATTAAAACAATGCACAAACAAAACACATCACACATTCCCAATCGCAATGCGGGTCGATCGACTCCCCGTGGCATATATTGCAAGATATCTTACAGCATTCGCCACTTGGCATAAATCACAGCTTGGATAATTACATTGTTTACTCCACAGGCCCTGATGAAGAACCAATGCCACCTCCCTTGACGCGAACAAAAGGCCGCCATGGGTTTGTCGGGTACGTCGTCAACGACTTCGACAATGACGGCCAGAAGGGCTGCTCCGACTTCATGTCACGATGCTCTGGCTCGGGGTCGCCAGGCGCCAACATCGTCTCCTGGTACGGCAGCAGATCCCCCATCGCCAAGACACGATCGGTGTAAGGGGCGGCCTTCGCGGTCAGCTTCGGCACCTCTGACATCTCCACCGTGCCGGTCGCCGATGGATAGCCACTCGTCACATCGTCAAGGTCGAAGTCGTCGGGGAAATGGGCGAGACCCAAGCTCAACGCTGTGGCGGCCCCGCGCCTGAACGCTGAGCGCGTCATCCACTCCACAATGGCGGGTACCTCTTCCAGATATCGCCACACCTCCATAAGCCCCCCAGGAATAACTTCGGTGGGGGACATGCCCTGAAGAGCCACTTGGACGCACAACGCCGAGACTATGGCGGCGTTCACCACGGTAGTCACACATTTGGAGGCATTGTAAGTTTGCACCACCGGGTCACTTTGGCCTACCACAGCTGCAAAGTCAGGTGTCAGCGAAACTATGAAACCCCCAAAGCGGGGAGTCGACAAACGGGTCAGGCGAAGACATGGACTCACCAAGGAGTTTGCGGCAGTTCTCCTTGACGTGCTTCTCCAAGGCGGATTGCTCGTTGTGCAGTCCCACGATGATAGAATCCGTGGCTTTGCGTTCTTCTCCAGCCGCAGCGACGGCAGCCTTCGCCCGCTCCTCTGAAGAATTTGAGGCCGCCTTTGCCTCCTCCAAGTCCTTGACCAGGGAGGCTATTCGCCCATTCGCCACGTCTAGCTCGGCAACCGGAACATACCCCTCACGGGCCTTGGAGATCTCAGCCGGGAAACCATCTGCAAGAAGCCATCAACGCACTGTACACGACTAGCTCACACCCGAAAAAGGAGAATAAAGACAAACAGATACTCACCAACAGTTTCCTGAAGTCGCTGGTTCACCTCTTGTGCTTCACGCAAGTCACGCTCCAAGCGCTCTCTCGCGGCCTTCCGATCGGTCGACTCCCTTTGCAATCCCTGCAAACAAACAACTCGCCTCAACATTCGACAAAACTACACCCAGTTTCCATCCGCTGAAATTCAGCGACCAGGAACTCGGGGACTAGAGAAGGAAAAAGAGACTCAGTTCCCAGACGCTGAAATTCAGCGACCAGGAACTCGGGGACTGGACATACCTGAATAGCAGCACCGAGCATCTTGTGAAGTTCTCTGGCGTCAGTCGACGGGATCGTGAAGGGAGTGCGCCCGCGGCGGGACCCAATGTCCACATCCACGATTTCTGGACTCTGCGGAGACTGCATGTCCACCACACCTAGAAACCCCCTCGCCATAAAACGCGGGAACGTCGCCGATGCTCTGGCGGGGGCGCTGGTTGTCGGGACCGGCGCTTCCGTAACGGATGCAGCCAAGGCTGGTTCCGATCGCGTCGCCGCCACCTCTTCGGCGACTGGCGCAGCAGCCGACTCCACGGCGCAGCCCTTGGTCGCATCGTCGTCGGCGCCCCCCTTCTACTTCTTCGTGTCTTCGACGGTCGCCACATCTTCGGTGGCCTTTCTCTTCTTGGGGGGTCGCCCTCTCCCATGGGGGTGGCCGGTGGAATCTTGGCCACCGAAGGACGGCCAATCTTCTTGGCCCCCGACCTGCACGAGTCCCCACAATCAACATAACAACAACACAGAAGAGCAAGGTGAACCAGGATGAAGGAGCAGAACTTACTTAGCGACTGGGAGGACGCAAAGCCCGGTGCTACTGTGAGCGGGCTTGTCCAACTCGGGACCCAACTTACGGGTGAGCCCCCCCTCGAAGACGTCTGAAGCCCACGAAACCACGGGCTTCCTCAATGACGAAGCAGCAATCGTCGGGATCTTCGGCTCCGATGCGGCCGCCCTCGACGGCTGTGGCGACTTGGACGCCATCGCCTCAGCTGCTTCTTGACTTGGAACCCCTGAGGTCGTCGGCGCAATCACCGCTAGGGGAACCTCTACCACTACCTCTGTGTCCTCGCCCTCCAACCCCTTGTCGGGACTGCATCCTTTGGGTCCTTGTGCGAGACTTCGGGGGAACCTTCATCATCGGAATCGTCATCCGACTCGAACACCACCACCGACTTGGACGGTGATGTGGGCCTTCTCGCTGGCGACTTGGGTCTGCGTGCGGGCTTCAACGGCGTGGAAGTACGCCGGGACATGTGCTCCTGCGCGACCTCGTCGCCTCCGTCATGCTCGTCCAGGCTGCGGCTCGCCTCGACTTCACGTTGTTTCTGCATGCGGGTCTTGCGAGCCATGGGCGCTGGGGGAGGAACCTCTTCCTCCTCCCCGTCGCTATCAGAAGGGTCCCCCTCGGAGTCTTCCTCCAGTTCCTGGGGAACCTCTTCGTCGAGCGGAGGGAGCTAGCCCTCCAACACCTGAAAAAGCTGAGAATCACCACGAGTAAAACACCAAACGAGGAGACTGAAAACTGAAACACGGACGTAGCGATTGGAAAGAGAACTTACTGTGGGGGCTTCGTTCTTCGCAAGAGTGTACGGGGTGACCCCGACCGCCACACTGGTGAACTCCGCGTCGGTGATCTTCTTCAGAGCGGCCTTGTAGTCCTCGGCCTCCCATGATTCCTTGCTGGTTCGGGATGGATCAAGTTTCCCGCCGTACTCATACATCCACATCCGGTCGTCCAGGCCGCCGAGAACCAGCGCCGCTCGAGCCAGCAGTTGTAGAGGTTGATCGGAATCAACCCCTGGACCTTCATCTTCTGGATCTGATCCATCATCTCCGCGACGGCCATCCGCTGGTCTTCGGGAAGCTTCTTCGGGGCCAGCCGACGGGGCTCGCTCCTCTCAGCGACGAACTCGGGAAGAGCCACCTCGCCGGTGGGAGTGGCTTCTTTGACATAGAACTAGCTCTTCTTCCACTCACTGGCGGCCTTCTTCAGCAGGAGGAGCTTGACGAAGTTGGCCTTCGGCTTCAGTTGAAATGTGACTCCACCTGCGGCCAGTATCAAGCCGCTGGACGCCTCGCGCCCGATCCGGCCGTGGAAGAGCTCCAGCCATAGCAGGAAATACGGCCTGCAGCCGAGGTAATATTCGCAGAAGGTGACGAAGATCGCCAACTGCTCGATGCTGTGCGGACCAAGATCCGATGGCTTGATCGCGTAATACGCGCAGAAGCAACGGAAAAAGAGTGAGGTGGGGAATCCTAGACCCCTTTCAAGATGACTGGGGAAGCAGATGAACTCGCCGGATCGCGGCTTCGGCTCAGTCTCGGAGGGGGGGGGGAACCCGCCAATTCCCCTTGCGAAGCACTCCGGCGTCCTCGAAAGATCTAAGCTGGGCCGTGGTACATTTGGATTTCCCCCATGAGCCTTTGGGAGGCGCCATTGGATAGGATGTGGAATCGCGCGATGCGGGAAGGACAAGTCGGAAGGACGTAGGCAGGAAAATTGGAGGTAGGAAGAACGAATGAGGAGGAATGAAGAATGCGAAGAAGGTATGTAGAGCTGAACCATCACTCCCCTTATATGGGAAACACCACCCGCCAAAATCGGGGTAGCCGTTACTCACGGTAATTGCGCCGAAGTTACCGTTGGAAATTCCAACGGATAGTTTGACCAGGTTTGACGGTCCAACTCCCTTATTTCACCCGCCACCCGTCGAGTCTTTCCATTCGCCAAGACGACGACTGGGCGGCAACAACATTCATTGATACGACGAGTGGAAACATGGGGAAATTCTCCTTGGTTTTAATGGAGTCCATCGCCGACTCGACTAGACGCCCAAATTGGGCTCGCTTACTCTGAACGCCAAAAGGACACCTGCACCTACATCAACGATGGCCTCGGGGACTACTGATGGGGATATCTCGAAGGGGGTATACCCAGCAGGACGTTCCGATTGGGCCGAAGGGCCTGCGGGTGCGTCCGAAAGACGGCGACTGGACTACGAAGGAGGGAAGGCCCAGCGATCGGGCATCGGAAGCCCAGAGCGTAATGTGAAGCCCAGTCGGACTAGGTCAAAGCCTCCGGATCCTTATCTTGTTCGGTGATAATGTGTAAACCCTAGCGAGGTGCCTCATATATAAACCTCCCTAGGGTATCCTAGAGACTTACCTTCCATCATACACCCCTCAAGCGACTCGCTGCCGAGCCGCCGAGCTCGCCACCCTTGTAACTCGCTCTCCAATAATCTAATCTAGCAGGAGTAGGTCTTTACCCTCCGGGGGGCCGAACCTGGGTAAACCCATGTGCATCCGCCCCATCTCGCATCGCAGATGGCCGCCAACTCTTCCTCACGAAACACTCAATTGCTGCCAATGGTAGCGACTGCCGTGGCCATTTCCACGACATGGAGTTATGTATATGTGTTAGAGAAACGCCTGGGCCGCTGGTCTAATCCATGCTGACATGATGGAAACCTGCAGCGTAACCATAATGAGCTGTCTATGAAGCATTCTTCTTATAAAAAGCGTCCTATATTGAAAAAAAGGGATTATGAAAAGAGGAAAGAGAGAAAAAAGCACCATATTCCCATGGTAAATAAGAAGATTGCTGAGATGCTCGTTGTCTGCTTGCCTTGTCATTTTGATATGGGGATTTTTCCATATCATCGGGCAAGGGGTACCTCGTTGGCGGTTCTCTATGATACACATGTACTTACGATGACAAGAACTTACCGGTGACTAAACTTGAGTAGCATGAGGAGCGACCCTCGTATACAAGGGACATGAGATTTCTAACTTATACTTCGTCAAGCATGTACACCATAGTTTGTTTACTTTAACCTTAATCACTTCAAGATGCTTATGATAGGGGCAATGAGAGCTGAAAGCTATAAGTACCATAATTTTTGGAAGCTCTTTATGAGACTTGAATCCCTACTTCCTTTTATAAAAGGGCATTTCTTCCACCATTATATTGAGTCTCCACCTTCTATCTTTATGCACGTACTTTGAGAGCATAGTGGCCATTCTTAGTTCTATGTGCATTATCCCAAGACTAGTTGATTGATGCATAACTTGATATTGCTTGTTTAAATCTATTTGTATCTAGTCACTCTTATGAACTTTGAAGGTGTCCTATGCATTTATGTTTGCTACTCTATGAGGGACAAGCTGAATGCTGCTATGCTATGTTTTCTTTATGTGAAACAAACAAACGTCTTGCAAAGCATTATTATTCATGAATCTTTTGTTTGTACCTTTTCATGTTGCATTATAGTTTCTTTGTCTTATTGCTAGAACTTTGTCTTTCATGTTATGATTGAAGTACTATGATAACAACTTTGAATGTTTTACAAATACTTTGGTCAAGTCTTTGATGGTGCATGTCACCTCAAAAATAATTCTTTTTTATCACTTACCTACTTGAGGACGAGCAGGAGTTAAGCTTGGGGATGTTGATATATTGCAAATGTATCTATAATTTTTGATGTTACATGCTTGGTTTTATCTACTTTCTTGTGTTTTGTTCCAACTTTGGAGTACTTTTCATATGATTTCTTGGACTAACCTATTAACAAGATGCCACAGTGCCAGTTGCCTGTTTTCTGCTGTTTTTGGTTCCAGGAAGTCAGAAAATGAATATTCTCGGAATTGGACGGGACAAAAGCCAAAGTTACTATTTTCCCGGAAGACTCACAGAGCCAGAAGGAGAGTCAGAGAGGGGCCACAGGGTGGCCACCCCCCTTGGCATGGGCAACCCTAGGCCGCGCTAGGGCATGCTGTGGGCCCCCTGGCCGCCCATCGACCTTGCCTCTTTCGCCTATAAGAGCCTCTCGAGGCAGAAACCCTAAATCGTCAATCAGAAATCCACAAAAAGTTCCGCAGCGCTGCCACCACCAAAGGGGAGATTCGGGGGACAGAAAGTCTCTGTTCCGACACCCTGCCTGGACGGGGAAGTGCCCCCGGAGCCATCTCCATCGATCTCCACCACCATCTCCATCACCATTTCTGATTCCCATGATGAGGAGGGAGTAGTTCTCTCTCGAGGCTAAGGGTTCTACCGGTAGCTATGTGTTCATCTCTCTCTCTATGCATGATCTTATTGAGATCATGAGCTTGTAATCTATAGATCTACCTTGCTACTCAAGTGCTTTAATAGATCTCTGCTCTCCCCATGTGTGTGAAAGTGACAGCGTGGACACCATGGTGGCACTTAGGCTAGAGATTACAAATACTTGTTATGTGTTATATTTGGAGTTGGATGTTTCTATGAAATTGTGGTGTTTGTTGGAACCATCTAGAGCTCAAGGTGATAGTGTGGGGTTATCTAGATGGGAAAGGCTTACTTTGAGGTGTGCTGTTATAGCCCTACCATCGATTAGAGTGTCCAACCGGAGAGTAGTTAAGAGTAGTATCATAAAGAGAATATATTTATATGAGAGTGTTCACTAGTGAAAGTATGATCCCTAGGCCTTGTTTCTAAGCATTGAAACACCGTTTGCTACTAGATCTATTACATGTTTGCTTGCTTCCATCTTTATTTCAGTTTTCCTTTAGTCTCTTCCACGCCATCAAGCTATTTTCTATCACTGTTACCACTTATAATTATTCATACCACTTGTATTTCACTATCTCTTCGCCGAACTAGTGCACCTATACACCTGACAAGTGTATTGGGTGTGTTGGGGACACAAGAGACTTCTTGTATCTTGATTGCAGGGTTGCTTGAGAGGGATACCTTTGACCACTTCCTCCCTGAGTTTGATAAACCTTGGGTGATCCACTTATGGGAAAACTTGCTGCTGTTCTACAAACCTATGCACTTGGAGGCCCAACAACTGTCTACAAGAATAGAAGTGCGTAGACATCAGCTATCAAAGGATGGAGGACCAAAGAGGTCCATGTGAAGAACCTCTAAGATTCCATCAGAATAAATGGTTGTTGTGGGGGATGAGCCGAATCATGGAGCTTCCCTTGAATACACTCCCTACACACATGATCTTTGACAAAACAACATTATATTTTAGTCCAAGGATGTGACCTCCCATGTGGAGACTTTTCAAAGACCTCATGTTGACGTGGGCAAGACGGTGATGCCAAAGTCATTCCACGTCACCTTTAGCCATTAGGAAAGTCATGGTAGGTGTGTGTTTCTTATAAAAATCTACCACATACAAACCATTATCATCATGCCCAACAAAGGATATAGAGAGAGTCTTGCTCCACACGAGAACCATAACCTTAGGGGTAAATTTAGGCTACAAAGCCCATACGCGTGAGTTGATGAACGAAAAATAAATTGTATGAAAGGGTTTTGACAAGCATACTATCCACAATGGATATATCCGATGTGACCACTACCTTACCCAAACCAACCTTAGAGGTTGATCCATCTCCATAACTGACACACATGTTGGAAGTATTAGGTCTCATCTCATCAAGCATATCTTTGATTTCGGTCATATGGCTAGTGGCACCACTATCAACCACCCATTTCTTCCACCAGAAGCATAATCCTACGAGAAATCAATGCTTGATCTTAGGTACCCATCGTTGAATGGGTCCACTTTTGTTAGTCACAAGTATCTTAGGAACCCAAATGGCCCAATGGTAATCATCACCATAAGAGGTGCCTACATACTTAGCATAGACATGACCATCATAAGATTTCATAAGAACATAGGAGGGGTTATATTTTCCTTCAAAATCATTGTGAGAGGGTTCACCACCACTCTCAATGGCACTTGATTCCTTCTCTTTTGCCTTCCCCCTCCTTCACAAAGGTAATAGTTTTGGAAGGGGAGTGGGCCCGTTCTTGTTCTTCTTGCCCTTGTCTTCTTATTTGACTTGGTTGCAAATCCAGGTACTTCCTTAGTCACATTTTCCCTTTGATTACTCAAAAGGTCATTTAGAATTTTCTCTCCTTGAATGCATGAGACAATGCCTTTCTCAATTGTGGCCTTCAACCTCTTGTTCTCCTCGAGAAGATCTCCATGCTCACAACAAGGGTTAGTAGAACATGAAGCAATACTAGTTTACAAGGTTGAAACATGTTTTGTCGCTTGAGTTTGAAGTTGTTCATGTGACTTTGAAAGATTAGAGAATTTGCTCAACACGGCCCCATGTTCCTTATTGAGTTTCTCAAAGCCTTCATTTAGTCTATCATGACCAACCCCAAACTCGAGCTTTTCCTTTTTAAGAACTTTAGTTAATGCAAGAGCGTGGTCACGGTCTTTAACAAATTTAGAGACATTCAAGTTAAAAGATTCTTCATGGGCAATATAGGTCTCTTCAAGAGTAACTCTTTTACTTTGCTCTTCCTCAAGAGCATAGGTCAAGGTGGAAATCTCCATGGTAGCCTCACGAGCATGCCAAAACATCTCCGAGATGGAATCATCCCTCTCGTCGATGATATAACGTGATTCACATAGTTGGCTCATTAGAGCCTCAACACACATCTTGGCTTCACCTTCCAAGTTATTCAAGCAACTAGTGGATTCCACTATTTACTTCTTAACCTTGAGACTCATATCATCATCATATGAATATGCATCAATATAAGGAGAAATAGTGGATAGAGGAGTTACCATAGAGGCTTTATCCATGAGACATGTAGGGTTGGTTATGGGCTTATTCTCATTAGGAGAGTCAAAGAGGGATGTCGGTGAGGAGGTTGTGGTAGTAGTAGCGGAATCAGTAGCAATTATTGCAATGGCGACCACGCCCACAATCTCTCCATCATCTTCATCATCACTCTCATTCTCAGTATTCTCTTCATATTCTTCACGAGCCACCAAAACATATTTTTGTGGCTCCTTCTTGTTGAGGTAGTTCTTGTTGCCAAAGTTCTTGTTTTGCACTTTCTTGATGAAGTTCTTGTTTCGAGTGGGCTTGAACTTGGATTTCAGTATAAGCATTGCTCCATGGTATTATCTCTTCTCATATGGGCACTTGGCAATAAAGTGGTTGGTTTCTCCACAATTGTAACATGATGTCAACTTGGATCTTGAGCTACTTGTGGCGATCTTTCAGGGATTACCCTTTCCTTGGTTCTCCCAACACCTTCTTCAGACTAATGCCAATTGGTCATGCAAAGAACATTTTATGTCTTTGTCATCGCCTCTTATCACTTCCACAAAATCATCTTCTTATTCATAGACACGAGCCTTCACGTTCAATTTAAGATTTGGAGAATCCATTCTCCAAGCACGAGCGAGAGCATCATCGACGGTCTTGTTCATGATTCCAAGATCCAAAAACTCACTTAACACTTCATTAGAGGACTATAACACCCCAAAAATATTAATCAAGATTATCAAGTTCTAATCATCCAAGTTTAGGGTTAACAAAATCTTTTATTGTTAAATCTAATATGAGTGTATGTGTGAATTGCATTAGTGTATGAATGAGTGCAATTGCCATGTTTTATTGCTAGAGATGATAAATAATGGTTTAAAGATGAATACTACATCATCTAGGCCAATTACAAACAAATTCAAAAGAAAAAGAAATCAAATATGAATCATATGATCAAATGGTCATTTTGACCAAAATTAACCACTAGACCACTTTGGGTGTCTCTAGTAAAAGATTTCTAATAGAAACTTTCTCAATTCTTTTGACCTCTTGCTAGACCAAGTAAAAGTGAACCCAAGCCCACTTTACAAACCAATAGAAATAAATTCCAAATATATTTAAAGGACAATTCAAAATTGAATCAAGTTCATATGCTAAGATCACCACTTTTCCAAAACCACTCAAATCAATTCCACTTGACTTTTCCTAGCAACCATAGACACTCAAGCATGTGACAAACACATTCATCAAAATTTAGCCAAAAATTCAAATCTTGTGTTCATGTGGCCATTTGGTTGAGCACCTTGCTGACACAGAAAACACCTGCCTAACTTTTACTGTTTGGAGCAGTGATCAATCGCCACAAATGCCCCATTTCTCTCCCCATGTCTCCCCTAGTGGCTAGCAATGCAGTGGACAACTTCCCCCTTTGCCGTTCGCCCTAGTGCAGCGCCGCCCGAGCTCGTCGCGTCGGCCGACCATGGACAACACGCCACAGACCGTGCCGCCCTCTCCCACGATGTCCAGGAGACAGGCCACCATCCACCGCCACCCTCTGTCCACCCATCGACCGCAGGCAAGCCGTGGACCACCCGAAAACCGTCGCGCCCATTTCTCTGATGCCATGCCGAGAGCGCGCTAGAGCACTGTAGCCGACACACGCACACACGCCACCCCTCGCCCTCACCGCGTGTGCCCGCACTCATCGTGACCCTAGCTACCTCCCAGACATGCCCGTTCGCCGCTGATGTCTACGCACTTCTATTCTTGTAGACAGTTGTTGGGCCTCCAAGTGCAGAGGTTTGTAGAACAGCAACAAGTTTTCCCTTAAGTGGATCACCCAAGGTTTATCGAACTCAGGGAGGAAGTGGTCAAAGGTATCCCCTCTCAAGCAACCCTATAATCAAGATACAAGAAGTCTCTTGTGTCCCCAACACACCCAATACACTTGTCAGGTGTATAGGTGCACTAGTCCGGCGAAGAGATAGTGAAATACAAGTGGTATGGATAATTATAAGTGGTAACGGTGATAGAAAATAGCTTGATGGCGTGGAAGAGACTAAAGGAAAACTGAAATAAAGATGGAAGCAAGAAAACATGTAACAGATCTAGTAGCAAACGGTGTTTCAATGCTTAGAAACAAGGCCTAGGGATCATACTTTCACTAGTGAACACTCTCATATAAATATATTCTCTTTATGATACTACTCTTAACTACTATTCGGTTGGACACTCTAATCGATGGTAGGGCTATAACAACACACCTCAAAGTAAGCCTTTCCCATCTAGATAACCCCACACTGTCACCTTGAGCTCTAGATGGTTCCAACAAACACCACAATTTCATAGAAACATCCAACTCCAAATATAACTCATAACAAGTATTTGTAATCTCTAGCCTAAGTGCCACCATGGTGTGCACGCTGTCACTTTCACACACATGGGGAGAGCAGAGATCTATTAAAGCACTTGAGTAGCAAGGTAGATCTATAGATTACAAGATCATGATCTCAATAAGATCATGCATAGAGAGAGAGATGAACACATAGCTACCGGTAGAAACCTTAGCCTCAAGAGAGAACTACTCCCTCCTAATCAAGGGAGTCAGCAATGGTGATGGAGATGGTGGTGGAGATCGATGGAGATGGCTCCGGGGGCACTTCCCTGTCCCGGTAGGGTGCCTAGGGTTGCCCGTGCCAAGGAGGTGTGGCCACCCTGTGGCCCCTCTCCGACTCTCCTTCTGGCTCCCTGAGTTTTCCAGGAAAATAGTAACTTTGGCTTTTGTCCCGTCCAATTCTGAGAATATTCATTTTCTGACTTCCTGGAACCAAAAACAGCAGAAAACAGGCAACTGGCACTGTGGCATGTTGTTAATAGGTTAGTCCAAGAAATCATATGAAAAGTACTCCAAAGTTGGAACAAAACACAAGAAAGTAGATAAAACCAAGCATGGAACATCAAAAATTATAGATACATTTGCAATGTATCAACATCCCCAAGCTTAACTCCTGCTCGCCCTCGAGTAGGTAAGTGATAAAAAAAGAATAATTTTTGAGGTGACATGCACCATCATAAACTTGATCAAAGTATTTGTAAAACATTCAAATCTGGGATCATAGTACTTCAATCATAACATGAAAGACAAAGTTCCAACAATAAGGCAAAGAAACTATGATGCAACATGAAAAGGCACAAACAAAAGATTCATGAATAACAATGCTTTGCAAGACGTTTGTTTGTTTCACATAAAGAAAACATAGCATAATAGTATTCAGCTTGTCCCTCATAGAGTAGCAAATATAAATGCATAGTACACCTTCAAAGTTCATAAGAATGACTAGATACAAATAGTTTAAAACAAGCAATATCAAGGTATGCATCAATCAACTAGTCTTGGGACAATGCCCATAGAACTAAGAATGGCCACTATGCTCTCAAAGTAGGTGCATAAAGGTAGAAGGTGGAGACTCAATATAATGGTTGAAGAAAGGTCTTCATAGAAGGAAGCAGAGATTCAAGTTTCATCAAGAGCTTCCAAAAATTATGGTACTTATAGCTTTCAGCTCTCATTGCCCCTATCATAAGAATCTTGAAGTGATTAAGGTTAAAGTGAACAACCTATGGTGTACATGCTTGACGAAGTATAAGTTAGAAATCTCATGTCCCTTGAATACGAGGGCCGCTCCTCATGCTACTCAAGTTTAGTTACCAGTAAGTTCTTGTCATCGTAAGTACATGTGTATCATAGAGAACCGCCAACGAGGTACCCCTTGCCCGATGATACGGAAGAATCCCCATATCAAAATGACAAGGCAAGCAGACAACAAGCATCTCAACAATCTTCTTATTTACCATGGGAATATGGTGTTTTTTTCTCTCTTTCCTCTTTTCATAATCTCGTTTTTTTCTTTTTCTCTTTTTTTCTCAATATAGGACTCTTTTTTTATAAGAAGAATGCTTCATAGACAGCTTATTATGGTTATGCTGCAGGTTTCCACCATGTCAGCATGGATTAGACCAGCGGCCCAGGCGTTTCTCTAACACATATACATAACTCCATGGACTTACAAGCTACCCTTTCATTTCACACCGACGACATCCATAGACAAAAGAGCATGATATCAACTAGGTACAAAGTACCAGTGCAATGTTGAAAGCGTTCCCCATGACAGCATGGTTCTGCTAATCCCCAACAAATAAGAGCAAGCATATACAACATAGACGACACAATGGTTCAAGTTTATTAAGGGCAAGAAAAGTAAAGTGTGCCATCAAGTTCGTGAGAGCTTTAATCACTAGTTTTCTCATAACAAGTTTAATTTGAAAGGTAAACAAAAGCATGAATATACTTGGAATAGCATAAGCTAGTAGGTAGGTATGGTGGACTCTTTGGAATAACTTGGTTTAAGGAGTTGGATGAATGAGTGGAACTCATACTTGGTTGTGGAGGCTAGCAAAAGACTGGGAGCGACAAACTAAGAGAGCAATAATGGCCATAATCATGCAGAGCGACAAAACATCATTGATCAAAGCATAAAGTAATACTACAAGTTGAAAACTAAAGGATCATAAAGGCTATGGTGACTTGAGATAGTCATAACATGGTGTGAGCATGCGCCAAGTCAACCCAAATAAAGCATCAAAGGAGAATACCACTATACTATGCTTTAATATGCTAGAACAACGCATGATTCATCCAAGGCACATTAAGAAATCTCAATTGTTTATCACAAGTCATGCTACAACAAAGAATACTAAGCATAAAGCCAAAACAATATCAAGCATGGCATGACAAACCATAGGCCACAGTCAAAAACAAGCTCTCTTTACCACATAAGCATGAACTTTCCTACTCTTTTTCAAACCAAACCAACTATTTGAAAACCAATATATGAAAGAGGGGGTCCAACCAATTTATTCAGTAAACTAAGAAAACCAAGCAAACGAAAATGAAAAAGAAGACGCTCCAAGAACAACACAACTGTGCATGAAACAATAAAAATGAGGCGTTTGGAAGGAACCTAGGATTTTTATTGATAAAGAAGGGGATGCCTTGGGCATCCCCAAGCTTTGACGCTTGTACTTCTTGGATATTTCTTGGGGTGACACGTGTGGCATCCCCAAGCTTGAGCTTTAGTCCATCTTTCATCTCATTACTCGTTCCTTCCACACACCTGAAATTTTTCCTTCATACAAAACTTCACACAATCTTTATTAGCAACATTAGTGCACTCAAGATAATAAGTCTTTGGATTCAGTTTCAACACCAATAAAACTTCCATTAAAATACAATATACTTTAGCACTTCCCTCAAAAAGCTCAATTCCCCAAAAGAACTCAAGAATGAACTAACAAGAAGCAAATGCATGAAATGGCAGAAATCTGTGAAAACAGACCAGCAGGTAAAGACGAATTTTTTCGAAGACCTTATGTTGCTCAAATTAAAAAGTGTTGAACTACCTAAAGTTAGATAACAACCTGGGGCAGAAGCACAAAAATTCACGCCTCAAAAGGACGTATAGAGATTTTACACGAATTTTTACGGTGAAGCACAAAAATCTGTTTCGGGACAACAACTTTCCCAATCATTACTTTTCTCTCATTAGAGGTTACTCTTGGCACAAAAAGCAAATAAAAAGGATAAGGAGCGGTTATTACTGAATTAATAACTTCCAAGACTAATCTAAAACTTTTGGGTTATCTCCCAATAAGTACTTTTCTTTAACGCCTTTAAGTTAGGCATGATAATTTGAGAAGATGCTCACATAAGAAATATGAATTGAGGTAAAAGAGAGCATCAAGAAGCAAATTCAAAGAACATTTAAGTCTAACCCACTTCCTATTCATAGGAATCTTGTAAAGAAACATGTCATGAAAGCACAAAGCAACAATCATAGGAAAGCAAAACAAGTGCAACTTCAAAATTTTCAACATAAAGAGGGGAAACTTAATATTGTTGAGATACATAAAACCATGTTTTCCTCTCTCGTAGTAACTTTCAGTAGCATCATTAATAAAATTAACAATATAAATATCACATAAAACATTCTTATCATGAGCCACATGCATAAAACAATTATTACTCTCCCTATAAGAATAGTCATTCTTATTAATCATAGTGGGAGCAAATTCAACAAAATAGCTATCATTATTATTCTCATCACCATAATCATCAAATATAGGAGGCATATTGTAATTAATTTTCTCCTCAATAGTAGGTGGACTGAAAATATCATATTCATCATTATAATCATTGTATATTGGAGGTTTGGTATCATCATAAGTGATAGAATAGCTATCTTCTAAAGCTAGGGAACTAAAAAGATCATTTTCATAAAAACTAGCTTCCCCAAGCTTAGACTTTTCCATAGCATTAGCAATAATGGTGTCCAAAGAATTCATACTAACAACATTGCTATTAGTACGCAAATAAAGTTCCATAGGTTTTTTAATTTTCTCTTCAAACACATCATGTCCTAACTCAAGATAAATGATATAAAGCTCTCTAATTGTTTTGTTGTTTTCCATTAAGCCTAACTAGTGAAAACAAGAAACAAAAAGACAAAATTGCAGAATCTAAAGGAAATAACTTCGAGCACTCACACCGGATGATGTGAGTACCTTTTACCTTACCTCCCCGGCAACGGCGCCAGAAAATAGGCGTTTGCCGTGGGAGGTTCTTCTTCTTTAATCCTCCGGTGTGAATACCTTTTACCTTACCTCCGCGGCAACGGCTCCAGAAAATAGCTTGATGTCTACGCACTTCTATTCTTGTAGACAGTTGTTGGGCCTCCAAGTGCAGAGGTTTGTAGAACAGCAACAAGTTTTCCCTTAAGTGGATCACCCAAGGTTTATCAAACTCAGGGAGGAAGTGGTCAAAGGTATCCCCTCTCAAGCAACCCTGCAATCAAGATACAAGAAGTCTCTTGTGTCCCCAACACACCCAATACACTTGTCAGGTGTATAGGTGCACTAGTTCGGCAAAGAGATAGTGAAATACAAGTGGTATGGATAATTATAAGTGGTAACGGTGATAGAAAATAGCTTGATGGCGTGGAAGAGACTAAAGGAAAACTGAAATAAAGATGGAAGCAAGCAAACATGTAACAGATCTAGTAGCAAATGGTGTTTCAATGCTTAGAAACAAGGCCTAGGGATCATACTTTCACTAGTGAACACTCTCATATAAATATATTCTCTTTATGATACTACTCTTAACTACTCTCCGATTGGACACTCTAATCGATGGTAGGGCTATAACAACACACCTCAAAGTAAGCCTTTCCCATCTAGATAACCCCACACTATCACCTTGAGCTCTAGATGGTTCCAACAAACACCACAATTTCATAGAAACATCCAACTCCAAATATAACTCATAACAAGTATTTGTAATCTCTAGCCTAAGTGCCACCATGGTGAGCACGCTGTCACTTTCACACACATGGGGAGAGCAGAGATCTATTAAGCACTTGAGTAGCAAGGTAGATCTATAGATTACAAGCTCATGATCACAATATGATCATGCATAGAGAGAGATGAACACATAGCTACCGGTAGAACCCTTAGCCTCGAGAGAGAACTACTCCCTCCTCATCATGGGAATCAGCAATGGTGATGGAGATGGTGGTGGAGATCGATGGAGATGGCTCCGGGGGCACTTCCCCGTCCAGGCAGGGTACCGGAACAGAGACTTTCTGTCCCCAGAATCTCCCCTTTGGTGGCGGCGGCGCTGCGGAACTTTTTGTGGATTTCTGATTGACGATTTAGGGTTTCTGCCTCGGGAGGCTCTTATAGGCGAAAGAGGCAAGGTCGGTGGGCGGCCAGGGGGCCCACAGCATGCCCTAGCGCGGCCTAGGGTTGCCCGCGCCACGGGGGGTGTGGCCACCCTGTGGCCCCTCTCCGACTCTCCTTCTGGCTCCATGAGTCTTCCGGGAAAGTAGTAACTTTGGCTTTTGTCCCGTCTAATTCCGAGAATATTCATTTTCTGACTTCCTGGAACCAAAAACAGCAGAAAACAGGCAACTGACACTGTGGCATCTTGTTAATAGGTTAGTCCAAGAAATCATATGAAAAGTACTCCAAAGTTGGAACAAAACACAAGAAAGTAGATAAAACCAAGCATGGAACATCAAAAATTATAGATACATTTGCAATGTATCAGCAGCCGCGCGACCCGTAGCCACTATGTGCCATCTCGAACACCGCTGTCCCCGCGCAGAGTGCCGACCGTTCCCGGCCGTCCTCGACCGCCCCTTGCCACACCATTAAGCGTGTGACGACCGCTAGGAAGCACCGTGCCGAACCCTACCCTCAACCATGTTGCTAGCCCCCTGTATCGACATCGCCGACAAGCCCGAGCCATCCCGCTCTGTCCCTCTCGCCGTTGTATAAATAGAGGCCACCCCAGCTCCAATTAGCCACACCATTCCACTCCCCACTCCTCACAGAACCTCCCACACCTCTCCCCGGAGCAAAGGCGAGCACCAGCCTACCGGAATTTAGCCGGAGCCCGCCGCTGCAGTGAAGGAAGGGCGTCGTTGATTGGAGCCACCCCAGGAGCCACCACGACCACCATTCGAACCGCTGTCATCTAACACGTCGTTCGTCCCCATCACCGACCCTAGATGGAGCCCTGGTGAGCCTCACATGACCCCTACCACCGCATTAGGTTTAGAATCTCGTCGGAGCTGTTCGCCAGAGACGACAAACCTCAGCCGTAGATTCCACTTCTAATCGTAGGGCTAGGATTTCTAGATACCATTTCGGTTTAGATGAGCCACTGACTAGTGGGACCCCCCTGTCAACAGCCCACTGCGCCAACGCAGTGTAGTTGGGCTGCCCCGTTTACTTTCCCGCGCAGAGCCCAGCGATTCAAATAAGCTTTTTCCATTTTAATTAAAACTAGATTCTGTCAGTAGATTCAAAAATCAATTCAAAGAGATTCACTGAACCAAATTGCATGAATCCAATTTTGTTAGAAATTTATTCAAATTATCTATCCAAGCCCGTTGGATTCAAATCATTTGGAGTTAGAGATCACCTATAGTAAAAATAACAAGACAGAGACTTTTCCACCTTTAAATATTTTTCAAAAACCAACCATAAATGCTTTTGAGTTGATTCCAACTCTCAAAAATCACATTTGACAATATCTATCTGAATATGTAAAAATATTTAAGTTTACATGCAGTGATCTTGGACTAGTATTAAAAGAATGATATATAGGCAATTCTAGTCACTTTAATTTGATTAAATAGTAAATTTAAACATTACCAAGTATTAGAATATGTGGTGATTACATGTGTCAACACGATCCCATATTTTAATTGGAGAATATTAAATCTTAAATATTTTCAATGAGTAGAAATTACTTTTCTAAAATAAGATAAATAAGACTAGGTCTTTATTTCATGGGATGATTGTGATGATGCTAGATCATCTAGTATGAACCTTTGTGTGCTAAATAGAAGTAGTTAAGTATTGTTTGGTCATTGTGTACCTGTATTCATTTATAGACGCTAGTACCGACCCAAGCTACGAGGAGGAGGAGGAGTACTACAAAGAAGAAGAAGAAGAAGAGAATTTCAACCACTGCACTACTCAAGGCAAGCTAACACTTGCAAGCTAGAACTATGCAAGTCATCCTTGCAAGATAACCTATGCAAGATGCATTAGGCATGCTTGGTTATACAACTTTGATTATACTAATCCCAAGTTTTACTTGCAAGCTTTATTCCTTTACTTTTACCAAAGTTCTTTACCTTTAGTTAGTAATTTGTGAGTATTGGAAAAATAGTATAGATACCATAAAGAGTATAAAACTAGGACTAACTAGTTATATTTAGATATCATAAAAAGGCATGAAACTAGATTTGGATAGTTACACTTGATTAGCACCCCTCATTAGTGAATACCCTCAACTTTAGTGGCTAGTTCTAAGCATAAAAGTTGATCACTTTAGATGGGAATACTTGGTGAAAATGATTATGAAAACCTTGGAATGAGGATTCATTCTATTGAAATGTTTTGACATGTGTTATGGACACAAAATGATTTGATGATGAAAATATTAAGGCATGAGCCTTAGCCCTTTTTTAAAAACTGATGGTTGGGTTCGGATGCGATACCGTTCCAATTTTACCGTACAACCATAATACCTGAATTGGGTAGGGCTTAACTAGAAGTTTATATGCCTTAGTATGGGTTCCCTCGCAGAAAGAGGTTGAGCTGAGGCTACCTCGTGAGTGTGAATGTCCACCTATGCAGTGCCCAGGATGGCAGATGGCCATGGCTGGGAGGCCAAGCTCATAGGGGAGGTGCCTATACTAGAGTGTGTAATTGAAAGGTTAGGATTGATTATCTGCATACTAAGTATGATGATTCAGGGTTATCCCTGACGGATGTATCGAATTTTGTGGTGAAAGTGTACCACCTCTGCAGAGTGTCAAACTATTCGAATAGCCGCATCCGCGGTCATGGACAGTTGGAGTGGCCATACTGTTCCATTTTCAGATGTTTTCAAAATGACTTGTGAATTGAACTATGACTTTGACTTGACCACAACAGGGTTGTGAACATGAAAATTAGTTTCCCACTTAAGTGATGTAGAACATTAAATTAGTTTTCTTTACTTCTTAACTCAGTATGAAATAAACCTGCATTTTTGCAAATAAACCTAGAGCTTAAGATTCCTACTAGAACTACATTACTTGTTAGTGATAGTTTGCGAGTACTTAAAGAGTACTCATGGCTTTGTCCCTGGCTATTCCCGTGGCCAGACTATGAGGAGGACTACCAGGGAGATGGACAGCAGGAGGTCTATGACAACTAGGATCATCTCCCATCGTTAGCATTGCCTATGACCGTGAATATGGAGCCCCTACTATGTTTACTTTCCGCTGCTTGATTGTATTAAGACTGATCATGAGATCCTTTATTTGTAAGACCTTTATTATGGTTTTTAATGGATGATGTACTGTGGTACTACTTCTGTTATGTCTCGCAAAAATGGTAATCCTGGGATTGCGAGGTATGGCATAACATGCATCTGGGATTAAAAATCTGGGTGTTGACAAGGACATGGCATAGAAGCTCGCCCTTGAGCGAATGTTGTTGGCCATTTCTCTTTGGAAAGGCAAGATGGCTTGCATGAACTTGCGCTTGATCCACTTATCATCCACATCCCTACTTCCATGATCAATCATCCTAATCGAAAGGGCCAAGACCCTTCGATAGAGCTCTTCGGGTGTCTCATCTTCCCTTCCAACGAAGGCATCAACTTCATAGTGCATTTATTCAAACTTGGAGCTTTGAATCCTTTCATTGCCAAGATAGACTCTTTGAAGTGTTATGACGTGGATATAGCATTATGATCATCATCAACAACTTCAATGAAAGTTTCATAAACTTGTCATCGCCATGTTATAATACTTGCCCCTATGCAATAATAAAAATAGACGCTTCTATATTATCTATTGCAAGTTTTACGTGGCTTTAGGGCTTTCGCAGTAGAACCCCTTCCCACCTACGAACATGGAGCCACAACATGGATTCAATGATTTCCATTCTTCTTCCCTTTTCAGGGCCCTCCAATGTCAATGCCATATCAACTACTGTAGAGAGACAAACACCCCCCTAAGCCACTTTGATTCGTGGACCAGTCTCGTGAATCACCACGTGAGGTCGGTTGGGGGCCGCTTCATCAAACAATGTCGCGATATGAACAATAACATTAAAGAGGGTAGAAACTAGAGAATCAATGCCCACATATTGCTATGTGTTCTATCCGTACGACATGTCTACCCATAGACCCGCTCTGATACCACTGTAGGGTTCCATAGCAGAAAACAAAAAAATTCTATCTACTCGAACACTAATACCAGGATATATACTATGTAGACATAAGTAACGGAGAAGGGATACAGTATTCATACCTTTGAAGACCGAGGCATGCCTTACGCAGGAAGGCGTATATTGATGAAGACGAGCAGCACCCCAAGTGTGGTGCCTCGAGTTAAATCACCGCGTCGGTGTAGGAGACGTCAACCGGACTCCGATCCAGCCGAGCAGTGGAAGAAGTAAATGCCGGATCGCATATCACACGACAGTGGTGTGAAGGTGGAGAATTCACCCACGAGGTCCTCCCTAATATTACGGAGAAGTCCTCAATGGATAAGAGAGAGAGAATGAGAGGGAATGGGATGATTCCAAAGGGGAGGGGAGACCCCTATATATAGTGGGAGGAGGGAGCGCACCACCCAGGGGCCAGGCGGTGTGGGACTAAAACCCACACCCGCCGGCCACCTAGGGGCAGCCGCTGGCCCTAGGTGGGCCCCATTGGGGCGGCCCACCAAGCCTAGGCCGGCTAGCCCCCTCTCCCTAGGCGCCATGCCCTATTGGGCCTCCCTTCGGGTGAGGCCCATTAGCATTATGATGCCTTTAATAATAAAATAAAATATATATTTAATATTAATTCTCCAATTAACATTCAAATACAGATATTATATTATTCCTTCACTCCGGAACACCTTCCGGACCCCTTCCGATCTCCATCGGATGTTACCCGGAACTATTCTGGTTTCTCTTTCTCTATTTCTCTTACGATACCTCATCTACCCTAAGCGTCCCTACCCTTAAGCGTGACATCCTTCGGTTCGGAAACACTCCAGACATGATTGAGACTACTCTCACATCAATGGTCAGTAGAGGGACCTGGATGGCCATCTGACCCCCGTGCGTTTCACGAATATAATCGCTCAAATCGTGAGATAGTCGTTTCTCGTTCCCTTTGTAATTCAATACCTAATTCATCCGAGACTTGATCTTCGGTATCTCCATACCTTAGTTCGATCTCGTTACCTATGAACTTGTTTTCTTGTTCTCATGTCATTGCATTCCGTGACCAAGTCACATGCTTGCAAGCTTCATTAATGCAATGTCACCGAGATGGCCACATGTATCTGTCCGTTACATGGACTAGACAAATCCTGGTCTTGATATGTACTCCTCTACACATCCCTTCGGAAAACCTGAGTGGCACCTTTTTGATCACCTTGTTATGAGATGATTCTTGATAACCATCTAAGCTTCTTCCGGAATGGTGATTTGCATTACCTCACAGTCAAAGGATCAGGTTGCGAGGTTCTCTGTGTTTTATCATCAATGGTGAACTTTGTAACTAGATCTCATTCAAGATATAACGGACGGATGTTTGTCTATCATGTTATTCAACTAATAACATGACCTCATTGTCAATTGGCATAAATTCCCATGATCTTGAAACCCAGACCATCCTCATGACCAATGAACTAGTTCACTAGAGGTAACTAGAGACACGATTTGTTTACATACCACACGTGTATTAATGTTTCGCATTAACACAGTTATAGCATAGTATGAAACATATTATGAACATATAGGATATATATCAAATAATACACTTTATTATTTGCCTCTAGGGCATAACTCCTTCAGTCTCCCACTTGCACTAGAGTATAAACAAAACTAGTTTACAATAGGCAGGAACCTAACACCAATGGAATCTCGGTGTTGTTCGTACTTTTCCTGATGGAGAGCTTTAGTCAAAGGATCTGCCATATTCAATTCCGTATCTACTTTGAAAATCTTGACTTCACCTTCGTCAACATTCTGTCGGATGACGTGAAATCTAAGCTTGATGTGTTTGGCTGTGGAATGAGTTCTTGGTTCCCTTGTGTTTGCAATAGCTCCCGTGTTATCACAATAGATTGTCACAGGGTCTTGCGCATTGGGAAAAACTCCCAGTTCGGTGACGAAATTCCTTAGCCAAACAACTTCATTTGCTGCATCGGCCGCAGCAATGTATTCAAACTCCATTGAAGATTGCGCCACCACCAGCTGCTTCTTACTCTTCCAGCTTACCACCCCACCATTCACTAGGAACACAAATCCTATTTGAGACTTCGAGTCATCATGATCTGAGTTCCAGTTCGCATCCACGTAACCCATTATGTTTAGAGCTTCATCATTTCCTCCATAGATTAGGAACATATCCTTTGTTCTTCTCAGATACTTTAGGATATTCTTTACAGTTGTCTAGTGATCTGGTCCTGGATTACTTTGGTATCGGCTCGTCAAACTAAGAGCCAATGCCACATCAGGTCGCGTACTTAACATTGCATACATGATAGATCCTATGCCTGAAGCATAGGGGATGTAAGACATCTTCTCTCTATCATCGTCCGTTACAGGACATTGAGTCATACTCATTTTGCAATTCTTCATCATAGGTGTAAAACCCCTTTTGGTGTTTTCCATTTTGAACCTCTTCAAAATCTTTTCGATGTAAGTACTCTGACTCAATGCAATTAGGTGCCTTGATCTATCTCTATAGATCTTGATACCTAATATGTATGTAGCTTCACCTAGATCCTTCATTGAAAATTGGTTACTCAAATATGCTTTCACGCTTTTCATAAGATCCACGTCGTTTCCCATGAGTAATATGTCATCCACATATACTACTAAGAAAACAACTAAGCTCCCACTCGCTTTCTTGTAAACACAAAACTCTTGTTGATTTTGGACAAATCCAAAACTCTTGATCACTTGATCAAAACGTTGGTTCCAGCTCTGAGATGCTTGCTTCAATCCATAAATGGACCGTTGAAGCTTGCATACCTTTCCAGCATCCTTAGGATTAACAAAACCTTCCGGTTGCATCATATACAACTCTTCATCAATGTGACCATTGAGGAATGCGGTATTGACATCCATCTGCCAAATTTCATAGTCGAAATGTGCAACAATTGCTATTAAAATCCTGACAGACTTAAGCATCACTACGGGAGAGTAAGTCTCGTTGTAATCAACTCCTTGAATTTGTCGAAACCCATTTGCGACAAGTCGAGCTTTGTGAACGGTCACTTTACCATTCGCATTTGTCTTTTTCTTAAAGATCCATTTATTTTCCACGGCCTTGCGACCTTTTGGAAGATCCACCAAGGTCCAAACTTGGTTTTCATGCATGGATCCTATTTCAGATTTCATGGCTTCTAGCCATTTCTCGGAGTCAGCACTATCCATAGCTTCTTTGTAGTTTGCAGGTTCTTCCTGTTCATCTAGGATGACAGACATTACAAGGCTACTGTACCAATCAGGAGTGGCACGAACCCTTGTAGACCTGTGAACCTCAGGAGTCTCGACGTTGTTGTTTTGATCATCATCAATGGGCTCTTCCTCCATGTTGGAGAGCGGTTTCGAAACAGCTTCCGTTGCGCTACTCAGGATTTGGAGAGAAGGGTCAACAATTTCATCTAACTCAATTTTCCTTCCACTCACTCCTTTTGCAAGAAACTCTTTCTCGAGAAAGGTGCCGGTTCTTGCGACAAACGTTTTGCCTTCGGCTTGGTTGTAGAAAGTATACCCAACAGTTTCCCTTGGATATCCTACAAAGTTACATTTTTCTGATTTGGGTTCGAGTTTGTCAGGCTGCAGTTTCTTAACGTAAGCCTGACAACCCCAAACTTTCAGAAATGACAACTTTGGCTTTTGTCCATACCATATCTCATATGGGGTTGTGTCCACGGATTTGGATGGTGCTCGGTTTAAAATAAAAGCAGCAGTTTCTAATGCGTATCCCCAAAAAGACACAGACAAATCAGTTAAAGACATCATGGACCGCACACTATCTAATAGGGTTCGGTTACAACGTTCCGACACACCATTACGCTGTGGTGTTCCGGCTGGCGTAAGCTGTGGGATAATCCCACAGTCCTTCAAGTGCATGTTAAACTCATAACTCAAATACTCGCCTCCTCGATCCGATCGAAGATGCTTAATTCTCTTGTTAAGTTGATTCTCTACTTCTTTCTGAAATTCCTTGAACTTTTCAAAGGTTTCAGACTTGTGCTTCATTAAGTAGATATATCCATATCTGCTTAATTCATCAGTAAAGGTAACAAAGTAACGATAACCATTGCGCGTTGAGACGCTCATTGGTCCACATACATCCGTATGTATGATTCCCAGTAGGTCTACAGCTCTCTCCACTATCCCGGAGAATGGTGTCCTAGTCATCTTGCCCATGAGGCATGGCTCACATGTATCAAGGGATTCGAAATCCAATGATCCAAGAAGGCCTTCTGAATGAAGCTTCTTCATGCGTTTTATGCCAATGTGACCAAGACGGCAATGCCACATAAACATGGAATCATCACTACGCTTACAACGTTTAGCATCAACACTATGGATGTGTGTATTACAATCAACATCAAGTAAGAATAAACCATCACACGCAGGAGCATGAACATAGAAAACATCATTCATATAAATTGAACAACCATTTGTTCCTGATTTAAACAAATAACGGTCTTGCAACAAGCAAGACCCACTCATAATATTCATACTCAATGCGGGTACATAGTAGCATTTATTCAAAACCAACAGTAATCCTGACGGCAGACGGAGATGCAGGGTGCCGGCGGCCATCACTTCGACTCTTGAACCATTGCCGACGTGCATCGTCACCTCGTCCTTCCTCAGGCGCCTCCTACTCTGTAGATCCTGCTGAGAGTTACAAATGTGAGCAATAGATCCGGTATCAAATACCCAGGTGTTACTCCTCGCGCTTGTAAGGAACACATCAATAACATGTATATCATATATACCTTTGTCCATGGTAGATATTTTGCCAGCTCGCTTGTCTTCAAGGTACTTGGGGCAGTTGCGTTTCCAGTGCATGTCCCCTTTGCAGTAGAAGCACGTAGTGCCGGGCTTAGGGCCAGGCTTGGCAGTATTTGAGGCAACAATCTTGCCATCCTTCTTGGACTTCTTGCCCTTGCCCTTTCCCTTTTGTCCCGGCTTCTTAAAGTTGGTGGTCTTGTTGACCATCAACACCGTGTGCTCCTTCTTGATTTCAAACTCAGCAGTTTTGAGCATGGCGAACACCTCAGCAAGGGTCTTAGTTATCCCTTGCATGTTGTAGTACATCACAAAGCTCTTATAGCTAGGGTCAGCGAGTGCAGCACCCTATCAATCACGAGCTCCTCCGGGATTTTGCAATCCAGGGCGTTCAAGCGCTTAACATAGCCAGACATTTTGACCACGTGCTCACTAATACTACTGTGCTCTTCCATTTTAGCAGAGAAGAAGAGCTCGGAAGCATCATACCTCTCTACATGGGCCTATGGAGCAAAGATGACATTGATATCCTCAATGATCTCAAAGGCATTCATCTTCTCAAAACGCTTTTGAAGCTCTGGCTCCATGGCATAGAGCATTCCACTCTGGATGAGGGAGAAATCGTCCGCCTTGGACTGCCATACATTCTTTTTGTCCTGGGAGGCGGAATCTGCAGGCTTAGCCGAAAGCTTAGCCTCGATGACATAAGTCAACTTGTAGGGGACTAGGAGGATCCTAAGATTGCAGAACCATGCGGTGAAGTTGGTTCCATCAGTTTTCAGCTTGTCCTTCTCGAGGAAAGTGCTAAGGTTGAAGGTGGGTGGGCGAGACATCTTCAATGGATTTGCAAAGTGTTTAGACCATGTTCATAATAATGAGTTCAAGTTTTAATTAAAAGAACTCCCACTTAGACGAACATCCCTCTACTCGTTTAGTGATCACATGATCCCAATCCCCTACACCTCCCCCGATTAACACGGCCATCAGTGTAGTATCAAAGGTGGGCATTCCCTAATGTCGATCACATCAACTATGTGATTCATGCTCGACCTTTTGGTCTCCTGTATTCCGAGGCCACGTCTCTGTAACGTGCTAGGCTCGCCAGTTCTAACTTGTGTGTATTCGCAGTGCAACATGGCTTACACCCACTGTATGCGAACATAGATATGTCTGACCCCTACTCACCGCAGGGGGCCTCATACCGAAGAACTTTCTTGGTGGTGCACACACAAGGGAAATACGATAATTGGAATACTGTGAGGGATTATCTTATTATGCTACCATCGAATATAAATATACCAGCACAATAAGTAATACTTCAAAAGTAAAGTGTTATGACGTGGATATAGCATTATGATCATCATCAACAGCTTCAATGAAAGTTTTATAAACTTTTCATCGCCATGTTATAATACTTGCCCCTATGCAATAATAAAAACAGATGCTCTATTGCAAGTTTTACGCGGCTTTAGGGCTTTCGCAGTAGAACCCCTTCCCACCTACGAATGTGGAGCCACAACATGGATTCAATGATTGTCGTTCTTCTTCCCTTTTCAGGGCCCTCCAATGTCAATGCCATATCAACTACTGTAGAGAGACAAACACCCCCCTAAGACACTTTGATTCGTGGACCAGTCTCGTGAATCACCACGTGAGGTCGGTTGTGGGCCGCTTCATCAAATAGTGCCACGATATGAACAATAACATTAAAGAGGGTAACAACTAGAGAATCAATGCCCACATATTGCTATGTGTTCTATCCGTATGACATGTCTACCCATAGACCCGCTCTGATACCACTGTAGGGTTCCGTAGCAGAAAACAAAAAAATTCTATCTACTCGAACACTAATACCAGGATATATACTATGTAGACATAAGTAACAGAGAAGGGATACAATATTCATACCTTTGAAGACCGAGGCATGCCTTACACAGGAAGGCGTATATTGATGAAGACGAGCAGCACCCCAAGTGTGGTGCCTCCGAAGTTCGTCACATGTCTGGTGTAGGAGACATCAACCGGACCGAGGGACATGTCTGGTGTAGGAGACTACTCTCACATCAATGATCAACAGAGGGACCTGGATGGCCATGTGACCCCCGTGCGTTTCACGAATATAATTGCTTGAACCGTGAGATAGTCGTTTCCCGTTCCCTTTGTCATTCGATACCTAATTCATCCGAGACTTGATCTTCGGTATCTCCATACCTTAGTTCGATCTCGTTACCGATGAACTTGTTTTCTCGTTCTCATGTCATTGCATTCCGTGACCGAGTCACATGCTTGCAAGCTTCATTAATGCAACGTCACCGAGATGGCCATCTGTCCGTTACATGGACTAGACAAATCCTGGTCTTGATATGTACTCCTCTACACATCCCTTCGGAAAACCTGAGTGGCACCTTTTTGATCACCCTGTTACGAGATGATTCTTGATAACCATCTAAGTTTCTTCTGGAATGGTGATTTGCATTACCTCACAGTCAAAGGATCAGGTTGCGAGGTTCTCTGTGTTTTATCATCAATGATGAACTTTGTAACTAGATCTCATTCAAGATATAACGGTCGGATGTTTGTCTATCTTGTTATTCAACTAATAACATGACCTCATTGTCAATTGGCATAAATGCCCATGATCTTGAAACCCAGACCATCCTCATGACCAATGAACTAGTTCGCTAGAGGTAACTAGAGACACGGTTTGTTTACATACCACACGTGTATTAACGTTTCGCATTAACACAGTAATAGCACAGTATGAAACGTATTATAAACATATAGGAGATATATCAAATAATACACTTTATTATTTTCCTCTAGGGCATAACTACATCAGTAGTACAAACAAAGACAGTAGTAACAATTGCAGTAAACAGTAGGATTAAAGCGTGGTAGGCATAGGGATGGATGGACGGGTGTTGCATGGACAAGACAATTCATATGGAAATCAAGACATAGGGCATTTGCGGATAAATAAGATAAAGCATCCAAGTACTAAATAATCATAGGCATGTGTTCCATATATAGTCATACATGCTCGCAATGAGAACTTGCACAATATCTTTTGTCCTGCCAGCCCGTTTGCAGCGGGCCTCAAGGGAACTACTGGAAATTAAGGTGCTCCTTTTAATAGAGCACCGGAGCAAAGCATTTACACTCCATGAACACATGTGATCCTCACATCAAAGCCACCCCCTCCGGTTATCCTGATTATTGTCACTTTGGGGCCTTTGGTTTCGGACAACAATATGTGTATACAACTTGCATGTAAGACCATAAACAATACTATCATAATGAATCAATAACATGTTCAGATCTGAAATCATGGAACTCGGGCCCTAGTGACAAGCATTAAGCATAACAAGTTGCAACAAAGTCAAAAAGCACTAATAATAGATACTAGGCACCATGCCCTAACAATCTGATGCCATTACATGAACGATCTCATCCAATCCCTACCATCCCCATAGCCTATAGCAGGGGATTACTCACTCATAGATGGGGAATCATGGATGGTTGATGGAGAAGCAATGGTGAGGATGATGGCAATGATCTTCTCCAATTCCCCGTCCCGGTAGGGTGCCAGGACGGAGTTTATGGTTCTGAATCGCGGAATCTGGTGGTGGCGGCATAGAGGAACTCTTTCTGAAAAACGTCGAACCCCCTGGGTTTTTAGGTCAGGAGGCATCTTATAGGCGAAGAGGGAGGCCGAGGGGGTGACCGAGGCGGCCACACCACCCCCAGGCGCGGCCTGGCCTGGCCCGTGCGGCCAGTTGGTGTGGGTCCCTCGTAGCCCTCCTCCGTCTCGTCTTCTGGCTCCGTGAGTCTTCTGGTGAAATAGGATTTTTGGCATATTTTCCGGGATTTTTCCTGATAGTTGGTTTTCTGCACAAAAAGTAGACACCAGGGCAATTCTGCTGAAAACAACGTCAGTCCGCGTTAGTTGCATCCAAATCACGCAAGTTTAGAGGAGAAATAATAGCAAAAGTATTCGGGAAAGTAGATACGTTTTGGACGTATCAACTCCCCCCAAGCTTAGCTTATTGCTTGTCCTCAAGCAATTCAGTTGAAAACCGAGTGCGGTAAGAGAACTTTCACGAACACATTTGCTTCATATGATATATATATTCTCAGCATGTGATCAACTACTTAGGCAATTCATAATAAAGAGTATGCTACCGAGTCTACTTAATAGTCATTGCGAGCTATGAAGAGATTCCAACTCAAAAATAATAAATAGCATGAAGCATAAACATAAGCAACATTGCAATGCTCATAAAAAGGTATGATAGAGTGGTATATTGCTTGCCTTTGATTGTAGAGCAAACATAAATGCCAAGGCACCTCTGAAGTTCAAGTGAAGACTACAAGTAAAGATATCAAAGCTATAAGCATCAAAGTCATGACACAATTAATCAAGTTTTGAGACAAGCATATTACACTAAGAATGACAACTATGCTCTCAAGAAAGTGCTCATAGAATATGTGGAGACTCAACAAGGAAATGAAAAGGTTTTGAAAAGTTTGAAAGGATTCCAAATGCTGAAAGTATGGTACTCATTAGCTTTGAGATCTCATTGCCCCTATCATAAGAAACTTTAAATGGTTAAGGTGAAAGTGAGGTCCAATACGAGTTATATGGTTGAGACCATAAACTGGAAATCTCATGTCCCTTGAGTACGAGGGCCGCTCCTCATGCTACTCAACTTTAGTTACCAGTAAGTTCTTGTCATAGTAAATACATGCGTATCACAGAGAATCGCCAACGGGGTACCCCTTGCCCGATGATACAGAAGAATCCCCATATCAAAATGACAAGGCAAGCAGACAATAAGCATCTCAGCATCTTCTTATTTACCATGGGAAAATGGTGCTTTACTCTCTTTTCTCTTTTCTCATCATCTTTTTTTCTTTTTCTCAATAACTATCTCTCTCTTTTTTTATAAGAAGAATGCTTCATAGATTGCTCATTATGGTTACGCTGTAGGTTTCCACCATGATTAGGCATGGATCAGACCAGCCGCCCAGGCGTTTCTCTAACACACATACATAACTCCATGGACTTACAAGATCCCCTTTTATTTCACACCGACGACATTCGTAAGCAAAAGATCATGATATCAACTCGGTATATATATTTATAGGTGTTGAAAGTGTTCCCCGTGACAACACGGTTCTGCTAATCCCCAGCCTATAATTTGCAAGCATATAACTTTCATGGACAGTCACAATAGTTCAGGTTTATTAAGTACGAGAAATAAAGTGTGCCATCAAGTTCGTGAGAGATTTACTAACTAACTTTCTCATAACAAGCAAACATTTTATTCAGAAGAAAACAAGGCATACTGAAATATGCACGGAATAGCAAATGGTGCTAATAGGTAGGTATGGTGGACACTTTTGGCAATATTGGTTTTGGGGAGATGGAAACACTAGTAGAGCTCATACTCAGTGCAAGTGAAGGCTAGCAATAGTAAGGGAGTGACAAACAAGAGAGCAATAATTGTCATAATCATGCTTGCAACAAAACATGACTAATCATGGCATGAAAGTGATTCAAGACCCCTGAGGCAAAATAATTCATCGAGGCTTAACTGATTTATTGTTTCAGTCATATGCATGCGTGAGCATGTGCCAAGTCAATTCAAGTGAAACATTCAGAGGAGGATACCACAGTATCATACCAAGTTATGAATAGAACAATGCAAGCAAACATTCATATGACATGCTACAAACTATTAGCAAGCTGGAGCTAATCATAAGAAAGCAAGAACTACTAAGCATCCATAAATAACATACACCTTACATGAATAGACTAAGCATGCCCACAATGATGAGTATATGTACAAAAATGAAAACAAATAGAGTTCGTTACCAGCCTCTTACCACACCTCAAGTTGTCATTAATCCTCATTATTGCCCTTCACTTGTGTGGCTTGAATAATAACATGAAACCAAACTCCACTAAGGACTGCTCAACCCTGCAACGAACTTCACAAAGCCAAAGAAGAACAAAAATATTTTTGCGTTTTCGATTTTTAAAGGCAAGAACCAAAAGGAAGAACAAGCAAAGTGAAATCTTTTTAGTTTGTTCGAATAATCAAAACAAAGCTAAAAGTAAAAAAGCAAACCAAGGCTAAAAATACAAAGAAGCAAACAAAGAGAAACAACGAAAATATTTTTGGTCTTTTTGTTGTTTGGAAAGCAAAAGTAAAGAAATAATGAAAAACTAAAAAGAGAATGAAACATGGATATACAAAGTACCGACTAAACATGGTACGGAGATGAGTGTGGTGTCGGTGTACCTCCCCCAAGCTTAGGCTTTTGGCCTAAGTGGGTATCAACCCCAACGCGGGTAAGGGTTCCAAGCCGGCGGGTCATCGTAAGAATGATCGTAGTTAGGCCCTTGGGAATAAGAAGAAGCTCCCCAATCATAGGTAGGCTACTGGTACAAAGACTACCCTCATTCGAGGGCTGGACCGGATCATCTGTAGCCTCCCTTCCAGTCCCCTGTTCCTGCTGGGAGAGCTCCCCCAGATATGTATCGAGCTCTTCCTCAGTGAGTGACCATCCTACCCTGGTTTCAAGGTTAAACAAAACAGGTGCATGCAAAAGAACAACCCGCTCAGACTTACTCCTTCCCCAACCAGCCTTGAGAAAGGTTATTTCATAAGACAAATCACTCAAATTAGCCCAAGAAGAAACAAATTTATGTTGTATCATGGGATTAAGGTCAAGCCTCTCTATGGGAAACTGTAGGTCTAGATAATGAGGCACTACACCATGCAAAGTAATAAACGAGAGGCGATGAGGCCTCCACAAATTCCACCTTTCTCGCGGTTAGCAGCAAGATGGAAAGCTATCAAGGCACCCAAATTGTAAGTCCTATCTCGTTTTAAAGCAACTGAGATGAATGCTAGATCATATGAGGATAACTTATTAGCAATTTTCCTAGCGAGAACACACTTGGCAATAAAGTAAGCAGAGTAGCGAATAGACGGGAGATGAATATTACGAATTTTCCCACTCTCCTTTGAGAAGCTGCTCCATTGGCAAATCTCCGCATACAAGTCCATGAGCATTGTAGGTCGCTCTTTAATCCTTTCACACGATCCCCACTGGGGTACTTTAATAGCTGCACAAAAGTCGTCAAAAGGAAGGTTGACAGCTATATTGTAAATGTTGTAGTGAACCATGGGGTTAGGCAAAGAGCAACTAAATCGAAAGTCCTGCACCATAGACATAGTTAGTTTCACAAATTGGTAAGGTTCATCTCCCACAAAATGCTCCAATCCTGCATTAGCAATTAAAATGGAAATCCTGAGAAATCCCTGCAACCCTCATGAATTCGGGGCATGGATAGATGGAAGGAAAAACTTCCTCCTCTCGGTGAACCTTCATAACCTCAGGCACCCTTAATTCATGTTGGTTGAGTTGGTGTTCATTCATATTTTTTCTGAAATTTAGGACAACCACCATACAAGTGATTGCAAAGTGATTACATAATGAAGGGAACTACTCATAGGGACTTGTAAGAAGCCGAAACATGCATCAAAACAATATCTCTAAGTATTGAACAAGCTTACAAGCTCACATAGCCTGTCACCTACAGTAGAAAAATACTCAAGATATAAACCACTAAACACAAATCTACTTGGACAAGCGGAGGAGTCACATACCGGAGAACAAATGCTCCAAATTTCAGCAGCAAAGATGGGCTGAGCAAGGAGATCGAAAAATCACGAGCAAGAATAGCAAGAATGCGAGTTTGAGCAATGAACTGATGTTTTCTCGGGAGAGAGAAGGTAGTGGCAAGTGAGAGAGTGAGTGGAGGGCCAGGGGTGGCCCACACCATGGCTAGGCGCGCCCCTGGGGTGGCCATGCCACCAGGTGGTGTGCCTGCCTGGTGGGCCCCCCTAGGTCACTCGAGGTACTCCTCTGCCCCTTTTTTCACGTAAAAATTTAATATGAATTTTCTGGAATTTTTCGAGACACTCTATTTTTAGCAATTTTAAGGTATTGATGAATGATTTTCTGATAGAAAGATGACTTTGGAATGATGCAAAAACAAAACAAAGCTAAAACTTCAGAAGTTCTAAAACACTCTAATATGCAAGCAACTAACAACAGAAAAGTAAACTAAGTGAAAGCAAAAACTAAAATGGATAAAAATAAAAGTAAGCAAAGATAATCATGGTGAAAACATTGTTTTGTTCATTAAAATCCCTTTGTTAACAAGGTTGATCAGGTCTTGTTACAAAAACAATTTTATATGAAACAAAACTTTGTATTCCACAAATGATTATGTTACCTCAACCTTGATAGCAATGGTCCCAATCATAATAGTTTCATATTTTTCTCGTGGTATGGGACAATATATTTCTCCAACTTGGATGCCCTCAACATGTTTAATTGAATTTAAGCCATAAGTCCTATCAATCTTCTTGGGGAAATAGACAATATGCTCCTTATCATTAACATTAATAGTCACCTTTCCTTGATTACAATTAATAACAGCTCCTGCGGTATTAAGAAAAGGTCTCCCAAGAATAATAGACATATTATCATCTTCAGGCATTTCAAGCACAACAAAGTCAGTTAATATCAAGCAATTATGAGCCACTTGAATAGGTACATCCTCACATATACCAATAGGAATAGTAGTAGATTTATCAGGCATCTGCAAAGATATATCGGTTGGTATTAGTTTTTCCAATTGAAGTCTCTTATAGAGAGAAAAAGGCATAACACTAACTCCTGCTCCCAAATCACACAAAGCAGTTCTAACATAACTATTTTTAATAGAGCATGGAATAGTTGGAATCCCTAGGTCTCCAAGTTTCTTTGGAACCTTACCATTAAAAGAATAATTAGCAAGCAAAGTAGAAACCTCTTCATTAGGGATCTTCCTTTTATTAAAGACAATATCCTTCATATACTCTGAATAAGGAGGCAATTTAATAGCATCAGTCAAAGGAATTTTCAAAAATAAAGGTTTCATCCACTCACAAAACTTATTATAGTGTTCATCTTCCTTTGACTTGTGTTTCTTATCGGGGAAAGGCATAGGTTTTTTGACCCAAGGTTCTCTTTCACTACCATGTTTCTTAGCAACAAAATCTTCTTTAGTGTATTTAGTATTCTTAGTGTGCCTTTTAGGTTCTTCTTCAACTTTTTATTTATTAGGAACATCATTTTGCTCATTACCACTTTCAGTTTTAGCATCAGAGACAGATATACTATTAGGATCTTTAGCAGGTTCAGAAGGTTCTACAATAGTTTTATGTTTCTTTTTCCTTTTCTTAGGAGTAGTACCACTATTTTCAATTTGTTGAGAATCATGCTCAATTCTTTTAGGATGCCCCTCAGGATATAGAGGATCCTGGGTGGCAGCACCACTTCTAGTTCTAATTTCATAAGCTTGTTTTTCCTTACAAGCATTAACTAGCAAATATTTTTGTACCTTAATAAGCTGATCAATTTGAGTTTGAACCATTTGGAAATGTTTAACAAGAATTTTAACATCATTAGAGGTTCTTTCCACAATATCTTTTAACTCAATAATAGCTCTAGAGTTTTCCTTAAATGATTTTGCACCCTTTTATTAAAATTATCTTGCTTAACAATAAAAATATCAAATTCTTCTAAGCATTGATCAGGAGGTTTAGAGTAAGGAATATCACCTTCATCAAAATGTTGGAGAGAGTGTACCTCAATAGTGGATGAGTGGGGGATTGGCTTACATAATTCTTCTATAGGAGGTAAATTCTTCACGTCTTCAGCTTTAATTCCCTTCTCCTTAAGATATTTCTTAGCTTCCTTCATCACTTCATCATTTAGTTCAATAACTCCCCTCTTCTTTGGTTTTGGTGTTGGTGTTGGCTCAAGCACAATTGACTCAGGTGTAGTTGTCTCAGATGAAGTCCAGTCTTCATAATTCTTGCTTATTTTAGCCATTAATTCCTCAGCTTCTTTGGGGGTTCTCTTCCTGAAAACACAATCAGCACAACTATCTAGGTATGTCCTAGATTCTTCAGTTAGTCCATTATAATATATATCAAGAAGCTCATTTTTAGGTAATGGACATCCAGCCTGTGCATGAATCAAAGCACAAAACCTTGCCCATGATTCAGGCAATATCTCTTTCTCTCCCTATTTAAAATCAAAAAGTTCCTGCAAAATAGCATGTCTAGCACTAGGAGGGAAATATTTCTGAAGGAAGGTACTAATCAAGCAATCAGGATTATCAATAGATCCAGGAGGTAAGTTATTAAACCAAGTTTTAGCTTCTCCTTTTAGTGAAAAAGGGAAAATTTTAGCAACAAAGTAGGTGCGCATCTTAATATCATCAGAAAATAAACCACTCATGGTAGAAAGCTCAGTCATATGTGCTACAACACTTTCATTCTTAGTTCCACAAAAATGTTCTTTCTCAATAATGGTTATGTAAGATAAATCAAGAGAGAAATCATAATCCTTATCTTTAATGTTTATGGGAGATGTAGCAAACTTAGCATTAGGAGATAATTTAGGTCTAACAGTATGTTTCTCAAGAAGACTCTTAATAGCATTTTTATCATGAGTGTTTTGACATTCTTTAATAAATTCATCGGTCATCTCTATATAACCGTCTTCAATATCATAGCTCTCTCTAGACTCAGGTGAACTGACATGTGTAGTAGTATCTTCATTAGGAGTTTCAGTATTTCCAGCTATAGTTCTAGCAATCGTAGCATCTAGGAAAGGACCTAATGAACTACTTTTATCAAGCATAGTAGAAGCAGCATCATAAGTATCAGAAGTTTCAGATTCAGCAGTAGTAGCAGTGTGTGTAGCATGTGTATGTGGTGGTGTAAGGAGCTTACTCATAACAGATGGTGAATCAAGAGCAACAGAGGTGTTCAAAACCGTACCTCTTCTTGTAGTGGATGGTAATATATGAACTTTTCCATCACGAGACTTACCCATGATGAATGGAGGGCAACGAACAATAGTAATTCCAAGTGAACTTGATAAATAGAGCTATGCTCCCCGGCAATGTCGCCAGAAAATAGTCTTGATGACCCACAAGTATAGGGGGTGTATCGTAGTATTTTCGAGGGAAGTGAAACCCAATTTATTGATTCGACACAAGGGGAGCCAAAGAATATTTATAAGCCTTAACAACTGAGTTGTCAATTCAGCTGCATCTGGAAACAATCTTGCTCATAGCAGTTTATCAGTAGTAACAGTTTTGTAGTAGCAATAGCAAAGTAATAGCAGTAGTAAAAGCAAAGACAGTAGTAACAATTGCAGTAAACAGTAGGATTAAAGCATGGTAGGCATAGGGATGGATGGACGGGCGTTGCATGGACAAGACAATTCATATGGCAATCAAGACATAGGGTATTTGCAGATAAATAAGATAAAGCATCCAAGTACTAAATAATCATAGGCATGTGTTCCATATATATTTATACGTGCTCGCAATGAGAACTTGCACAACATCTTTTGTCCTGCCAGCCCGTTTGCAGCGGGGCCTCAATGGAACTACTGGCAATTAAGGTGATCCTTTTAATAGAGCACCGGAGCAAAGCATTTACACTCCATGAACACATGTGATCCTCACATCAAAGCCACCCCCTCCGGTTATCTCGATTATTGTCACTTCGGGGCCTTTGGTTCCGGACAACAATATGTGTATACAACTTGCGGGTAAGACCATAAACAATACTATCATAATGAATCAATAACATGTTCAAATCTAAAATCATGGCACTCGGGCCCTAGTGAAAAGCATTAAGCATAACAACTTGCAACAAAGTCAAAAATCACTAATAATAGATACTAGGCACCATGCCCTAACAACCTGATGCCATTACATGAATGATCTCATCCAATCCCTACCATCCCCATAGCCTACAGTGGGGCATTACTCAGTCATAGATGGGGGAATCATGGATGGTTGATGGAGAAGCAATGGTGATGATGATGGCGATGATCTTCTCCAATTCCCCGTCCTGGCAGGGTGCCAGAATGGAGTTTTTGGTTCTGAAGCACGGAATCTAGTGGTGGCGTCGTAGCGGAACTCTGTCTGGAAACACGTCGAACCCCCCTGGGTTTTTAGGTCAGGAGGCATCTTATAGGCGAAGAGGGAGGCCGGTGGGATGACCGAGGCGGTCACACCACCCCAGGCGCGGCCTGGCCTGGCCCACGCGCTGTGTGGTGTGGGCCTCATCGCCTCCTCCGCCTCTGCCTTCCGCCCGTGAGTCTTCTGGTGAAATAGGATTTTTGGCATATTTTCCGGGTTTTTTCCTGGTAGTTGATTTTCTGCACAAAAACTAGACACCAAGGTGATTCTGCTAAAAATAACGTCTGTCCGTGTTAGTTGTATCCAAATCACACAAGTTTAGAGGAAAAACAATAACAAAAGTGTTCGGGAAAGTAGATATGTTTTGGACGTATCACCTAACCATAGGAGACCCTAGTTAGAATGGATGTTTGTACCAAAAACTTAGTTTCAAAACAAAATAAGTAAGTATTTATAAAAACATATTCCCACTCTTATCCTTGAGATTCTTTCAGAAAATTTTTATGTTCCTCCAAAAATTCTTACAATCCTACATAAAATTTGACACACTTGATCACCTCACTAACTTGCTTACCCTAAATTCTTATAGATGGAAGTCACATATAGCAAGTACTACCAGTTGGGCAACGGAGGAGAGCTCATCTTTGAGCGGGATTTAATCCAGCTTTCGGAGCTTCTGGAACGCCCGCACCCCGAATTCTTCGAAGCACATCTCAAGGATCAGCAAGGAAGAGAACTACAGTGGCTGATAGTTGTAGAGCTTAGAGGCAAGATGGAAGCACCCACCTCGGAGAAGATCCAATTCAGCTTAAGGGAGAACAACTGGCTAGATGGACTAGCCAAGGCTATGTAAGAAGTTCTCGCCTGTCTGTGTGGACAAAACATCAACCAGATCAATGGAACTCACTTTGCTCACTATGCAAGGAGTGATTCTATGGGAATGCCTTTGGAGATGCCAGGCCACCCGGAGCTGAAGCACCATCTGGATCACCTCAACTTCATGTTGTATGATAGGCAGAAGGAGTTGGACAACGTCCGTGCCTACGCCAACCACAACCATGCCATTGCAGTCAGGAAGGATCAGACCGTCGCCATCCTTGCCAAGGAGAGCTATTCACTTCGTCATCAGCATGACAAGAAGGATCGCACCATCGATCGTCTTCCCAAGAAGGTGGCCGCTCTTGAGAAGACCATCCGTGAACAGGAGATCCAGCTTGAAGAGAAGGAGGAGGAAGGTGAAGACATCCACGGAGATCCCTACTCCTACCTCAGCGATGATGATGACTACCTAGAGGACGATGCCATGGAGTTCCACACTGATGATGATGATTCCACCTTCATTGATGATGATTAGATGCACTTGAGCACTACCGTAGAATGAGATTATACCCGGTCCCTTTGTATCGTAGCTTCACAGAATGGTTCCTAAAACCATCTGTTTTATATTTGTGTTGTGGTGTGAGTTTGTATTGTGTGCTTGGAATGAATGAATGAGAAGAAGTTGTTAGTTTGCAAAACCTGAGTCAAACTCAAAGTTTAAAGCTTTTTAAACAAAACCATGAACCTTAGAAATTTCCCCCTTGTCTCATTATCTATCTCAATCTTCAGATGACTCGTGGAAATCCCGGAGGAAGCAGTTCATCTCAAGACCCAATGGTGCAGATTCTGCAAATGTTAGTTTCTGACCGTGAATCTAGTAGAGCCGAATGTCAAGCCAACTTAGCCACTCTTCAACAGATAGCTCAGATGGCCCACAATAATCAAGTCCATAGAAACCAGGATAACCATTGATCCAAGCTCAAGAACTTTCAGAATACCAATCCACCTATCTTTTGTAAGTCGGAAGAGCCCTTAGATGCTGATGACTAGCTACAAACCATGGAGAACAATTTGGAGGTCATAGGAGTGGAAGCCAATGAAAAAGTACTGTTTACCACCCATTATCTGGCGGGTGATGCAAGAGCCTGGTGAGCACCCGTACCATGAACAGAGGTCAGATGATGACTTGGGAAGAATTCAAGATCAAGTTCAGCCGGACTCATGTGCCCCCAGGTCTGATTAAGAGGATGAGGGATGAGTTCAGATAATTGAAACAAGGAAGGATGACTGTGGTTGAGTACCGTGACAGATTTCTATCACTGGCAAGATATGCTCCTGATGAGATTGACACAGAAGCAAAGAAGAAAGAGAGATTTCTGAACAGACTGCATGATGAGATGCAAACCATGCTAGTCAACATTCCCTTTGATGATATTGAAGCTTTGGTGGATTCTGTCATTCATATGGAAGGGAAGATAAACCAAGCCAATGACAACCGCAAGCGCAGGATGATGCACCAACCAGGATCCCACCATACCCAGAAGTATCGCTCCAACCTGTCTGCAGGATATGCCCCGAGAAACAACAGACCCCTATGTCCCATCCAAGCTATCCCAACCGTGGAGGAGGAAACCCGAGGTCTGGAGGAAACCACAACAATAACCCGGCAACTCCAGTAACTTCAACCGTGCACCGCCCAAGGATAACAACAACAACAACAACAACAATACTTCCCCAAGGACTGGAAGCAATGTTGTGCCTATTGCAGGAAAAGACAAGTCCCAAATTACTTGCTTTGAATGTGGAGTCAAGGGTCACTACTCCAACGAGTGCCCCAAGAAGCTTGCAGCATCCACCAATGTAAATGCACCAGCTCAGAAGCAACACCGTGTTCAGCCTGGAAGGAGATTTGCCCTAGGGAATTCGCTCAACCGCAACGGCCGTCTGTTCCACATGAATGCTGAAGAAGCTCAGGAAGTGCCAGATGTCATGCTGGGTATGTTTTCTGTTAACTCAGTACTTGCAAGAGTGTTGTTTGATTCTGGAGCATCGCACTCGTTTGTTATAGAATAATTTACATGTACTAGTAAGATTCAACCAACAAAATTGAAGCATGTTATTATAGTTCAAATACCTGGTTCAACTACAAAGGCTAGAAAAAATTGCAAGGCTGTACCTATCTGAATCCATGGAATAGATTTTTATGCTAATCTAATAGTAATTGGAACGAAAGGTTTGGAAGTAGTACTAGGAATGGATTGGATGTCGAAACATAAAGGATTAATCGACTGTGCCAAGAAAGCCATAACCATGACCAGTAGCACCGGAGTATCAGTGGAGCATGTATCTGAGACACTGCCCCGTCAATTCAAATGCAACAAGAGTTTATCCCAACCAACCCTATACCAAGCTAGAGTAGTCTGTGAATACCCCGACGTGTTCCTAGATGAATTGCCCGATATGCCCCAAGATCGGGATATCGAGTTCATCATTGAACTAGTTCCTGGAACTGGGCCCATAGCTCAGAGACCTTATAGTATTGATACGTCCATTTTGCATCACTATTCTATATCATAATTTATTGTTATTCATTGATATATTTCATATTAAGAGATGATACTTATGTTATTTCATCTATTTTTGCATGGTTGATGACTTTTGGAGCATGGACATTGCGATCGAGATTCGATGGAAAAGGTGCTGTTTGGAGGCAAAATTCACGAAGATCAGAAAATACGGGAAAATACATGGAAAATCCTATTTTTCCAGAAGACGAAGAAAGCCAGAAGGGGAAGTGGAGATGGGCCACAGGGGGGCCACACCACCCCTTGGCGCAGGCCACCCCAGGCCACGCCACCAGGTGGTGTGGCCGCCCTGGTCCACTCCAGCCTCTCCCCTCTGGCGTATATTATCCTCCTGAAACCCTAAGACTCGGTAAGCGACCATAGAAAGATTCCGCTGCCTCTGCGGGACGAAAAACACCAAGAGAGAAAGATCTCTCCGGCAGATAGAATTCTGCCAGGGGAATTCCTTCCTGGAGAGGGGAGATCGTCGCCATCAACACCACCATCAAGGTGGACTTCATCGGGATCATAATCATCATCATCACCACCATCATCTACACCAGCACCATCATCACCACTTCATACCGCTGTAACAAATGGGTTGAATCTTGCATAGTTCTTAGGGGAAACTTTCCCGATGTTGATTACTCCTTGTAGTTGATGCTATTGAGTGAACCATTGAATTATCGTTTATGTTCAGATTGTTACATATCTATATCATCTCTGATCTTGATCCATATGATGTCTTGTGAGTAGTTTGTTTTGTTCTTGAGGACATGGGAGAATTCATGTTGTTAGTAGTGGAATAGTGTTGAGAAAGATTCAATGGTTTCATATTTAAGTTGTGGTGTATTTCTTATAGTGGTGTCATGTGAACGTCGACTACATGACACTTCACCTATATGGGACTAGGGAAATGCATTGTGTATTTGGCTACTAATCATAGGGGTTGCCGGAGTGACAGAAACCTGAACTCCCGTTAGGAAACCTTTCCACAAGGGACGTCAGGGTCTTAGAGTTTAAAGCTGTGGTTAGGTTTCTACCTTAATTACTTTCTTGTACTTGCGGATGCTTGCAAGGGGTATAATCACAAGTATGTATTAGTGCTAGGAAGGTCGGTACATTAGCATAGGTTCACCCACACAACACTTAGCAAACTAAAGAAGATTAATCAACTATATGAAGCGAAAGCACTTGATGATATCCCCATGTGTCCTCGAGAACATTTGGTCATCTTAAGTACTTGTCCTTTGATAAAGAAAGGATTGGACCACTTGCTGCATTTATTCTTATTGTCTTTTATTTATTCATACTTTATTTACCTGCATTATCAAAAAACCCTAAAAATCTGTTTGCTAAGTATTTATAGAGAATTTCTACTCCAAGCCATTCGCCAACACCTTCTGATCCTCGTTGGGTTTGACACTCTTACTTATCAAAAATACTGCGATACATCCCCTATACTTGTGGGTCATCAAGACTATTTTCTGGCACCGTTGCCGGGGAGTGAAGCGCTATTGGAGAGTGGAACTGGTAAAGGAAACTTCTACTATGAGTATTGTTTATTTTTGTTAGTTGCTTTATTTTCAATATGGATAATTTGTTGAGTTTCTTATTTTGTAATGCTACTACCACTGCTAAGGTAGTAGATGAACCACCACCTGCTGAGAATGATACTTTTAAAATACCTACAAGAATTATTGATCGTGTTATGGATAACTATTATGTTGGAGATGGAACTGTCCATCCTGGTGATCATTTACTCTTTATACATGAATTATGCGGGTTGTTTAAGTGTGCAGGTATTACTACAGATCAAGTTAAGAAGAAGTTATTCTCATTATCACTAAAAGGAAGAGCTGCGGACTGGTATAAGCTGCTAAAGAATGGTCAAGCTCTTGAATGGGAGGAAATAATGCCTCTCTTTTATTCAAAATTTTATCCTCCTAGTGAGATTCATAAAGATCGGAATCAAATATACAACTTTTGGCCTCTTGATGGAGGGAGTACAGCTCAAGCTTGGGGGAGATTGAAGTTACTAATGCTCAAATGTCCCATTCATGAGCTCCCCAACAATATTATTATCAATAATTTCTATGCAAGGCTCCCTCTACATGATAAGGATTTATTGGATGCCTCTTGTGCTGGATCATTCACTCGCATGGAAGAAGAAGCTAAATGGGATCTTCTGGACCGTATTCAAGACAATGCTGAAGCATGGGAGAACGACAAAGGAAGAAAGTCAGGTATAAATTATGATTATGAATGCATTGAATCTTTTATGGGAACTGATGACTTTCAAAATATTAAAAATGCTTATGGTCTAGACTCTCAAGCTATTGTAACTTATTTTAAGGCTTTTGCTTCCTATATTGAAGTTCCTAAAAAGAAGTGGAATAAGTATCATGAACCATATAAAGATGCTGCTAAGTGTGTTCCAGCAAGAAGTACTGAAGTTTATACTGCTAATCATGTTTTACCTGAACCTTACATTGAGAAAATACCTTTCCCGGTTAAAGTGAAGGAACATTCTATGATAGCTAGTATGGTTAATGAAAGTACAAATAAAGCTGTTGAACCTGATAAACAAATGGATGGCGAACCTATAATAGCAAATGTGGAAGACTTTGTCGCTAAATATGTAGAAGATGGACACACTGTCCTCTGTAAGGATATCCCTAATATTGTTTCACAAAGTAGTGTTATGAGAGCTAGTGTTCCTGTGTTTTCTGTTAGGATAAGTGATCATTGCTACAATGGTTCTTGTGATAATTATATCATTAAATTTATGCATGATACTGAAAGTTATTATGAGAGAGGGAAGACTGTTCTTATGCATCTCAATAATATCAAGTTTCCTCGTTTTATGCTGAAAGTTTTTATGTTGCACTTCTTTTGCCTTCCTATGCTAGTAGCCTCTGGTTTCAACAACTTGTTTGTTTACAAAATTCCCTTGCATAGGAAGTGGGTTAGACTTAAACATGTGTATTTTTGCTTCTTAATGATCTCTTTCACTTCAATTCATATCTTATGTGAGCTTCATTGAAATTATCATGCCCATCTTAATGGCTATAAAGAAAGAGCTTTTTGGGAGACAACCCAATTTAGTTGTGCTTTCAGTTTGTTTTTGTTTCCTTCAGTCTTGGAAGTTATTACTTCGGTAATAACCTCTCCTTATCCTTTTTCTTTGGTTTTTGTGTTAAGATCAACCTCTAATGAGAGAGAAGTAAGATTTGGGGAAGTTGTTGTCCCGAAACAAATTTTTGTGCTTCATCGTAAAAATTCGTGAGAGATCTCTGTATGTCAGATTGAGCTGTAATGTTTTGTGCTTCTGCCCCAGGTTATTTAACTTTCGTTAGTTTTTCACTTTTTGATTTGAGCAACAGAAGATGTTCAAAAAAATTGATCTTTACCTGATGGTCTGTTTTGACAGATTTTGCCACTCTTGCATTTGATTCTTAAGTCAATTTCCTTTTTGAATTCTTTTTGGGTTTTCGGAAGGATTTGCTACAGTAGCTTATGTTTTGATGGATTTTAGTTGAAATTGAACCTAAAAGGTTTATTACCTCGCTTACACTAATGTTGCTATTGAGAATTGTGTGAAGTTTTGTGTGAAGAAATTTTCAAGTTATCAGAGAAAATGGTGTAATAAGAAAGAGAAAGCTTTCATGACTCGAGCAATATGAGTATGAATATGAAGATATTGATGTTATTCAAGTGGTGACTCCGGAAGAATCTACTAAATGCCAAATTCAGAGACCTACAGAGTCCGTTTTCGAATAGGTAACAGATCTGGTAAGAAAAGTTCCACGAAAATACTATCCAGTTATATTTTTGCAATTTTTATCCAACAAGGAAAGCTACAAAGCGAAAGAGGGATGGAAATGGAGCTAGGGTGGCTCACACCACCCCCTGGAGCGGGTCCCCTGGCCGCACCAGCAGGTGGTGTGGCTGCCCCGGACTCCGTCTACGACCCGTTTTCTCCCAGTACCTTCCTTTTGTTGTAAAACTTCGTAATATATAATCCCCCGGATCCCCCGAGGTTCGTATGTCGTGTTCTCGTCATGTTTTCGTTTCGATCTATTTCTGATAGGTAGAGTCCCAGATTTGGAGCCACAATGTCTTCCTCTGGATCGGCCAAGGAAGATTCCTCAGCGGATATCATCAACCCATACATGCGAGAGTTGAAGATTCATCCCAAGGAGTTTTTGCTTGAAGATGGGGAGATACAGATAAAATAGGTTCAAGGCCCTAAGGGTGAAGGAAGTCTGGAGGACAGGATGGAAGCACTAGAGCAAGAAGTCTTTAGGTTTCAGGATGCTGGAGACCATGATGTCTTTTGTTGATGGGGAGCCCTTACCTTGGAAGTCAGACGATGACGAGAGAATACCACCACCACCAAAGCAGTAATTCGTCATCAGGTTTTGGCATCCCCTTAGTTTGTTCCAATCTTGGGGGAGTGCTGCGGTATCACATCACTATCTTCTATCTTTTTACCTTTTCAGTAGAGTCATATCATGAATAGAGAAGTTATCATGTAGGATGGTTTGCATTATGGAAGTGTCCCCCCCTCTCGTTAGATATCTATGTATCCCTTGGTGTGAGTTGCCGTTATGGAATATTAATGAGAAGCTCTATCATTTACTCTTTTGCATATCTTATATTAGTTTTCAATTCATGGTTATATGATTGATCTTGTCATTAGTATTGGTACCACTTTGGGATCATTGAGTAAATTTAGTTGGTTTTGGCAAACCTGGCTCGTTCAATAGCAACACTATTTTGAGAATTGAATGAAAAAGATAAAAGTACTCTTAAAAGAAATATAATTTCATCACCTTTCTTTCTTTCTTTCTTTCTTGATTTGCTCATAAGTCTAGTATTCTCTAGTTAAGATCTTTTGTGCTTCAAAGGAAGATTGCATGTTTGTTTTTATCACTTATATGTTTGTTTGATTCCTTCAACTCTTATGCTTGCTACCCAGCCTTGCTAGCCAAAAACCTGTACTGAGAGGGTATGCTTCTCGTGCATCCAATCCTTAAACCAAAACCTATGCCATTTGTGTCCACCATACCTACCTATTAGAATTATTGCTATTCCAAGTAAATTCATGTTTTTATCTACCTTCCAAATTAAACTTGTTATGTGAAGATTAGTGATTAAAGCTCTCACGAACTTGATGGCACACTTTACTTTCTTGCACTTAATAAACTTGAACCATTGTGCCCATCTATGTTGCGTATATGCTTGCGCTTTGTAAGTTGAGAATTAGCAGAACCATGTTGTCATGGGGAACGCTTTCAACATTGCACCGGTGCTTTGACCTAGTTGATATCATGTTCTTTTGTCTACGAATGTCGTCGGTGTGAAATGAAAGGGGAGCTTGTAAGTCCATGGAGTTATGTATGTGTGTTAGAGAAACGCCTGGGCTGCCGGTCTAATCCATGTTGTCATGGTGGAAACCTGCAGCATAACCATAATGAGCATCTATGAAGCATTCTTCTTATAAAAAAGAGATTGAGATTGAGAAAAAGAGAAAATAAAAAATGAGAAAAGAGGAAAGAGAGAAAAAAGCACCATATTCCCATGGTAAATAAGAAGATTGCTGAGATGCTTGTTGTCTGCTTGCCTTGTCATTTTGATATGGGGATTCTTCCGTATCATCGGGCAAGGGGTACCCTGTTGGCGGTTCTCTATGATACACATGTACTTACTATGACAAGAACTTACCGGTGACTAAACTTGAGTAGCATGAGGAGCGACCCTCATATTCAAGGGACATGAGGTTTTCAACTTACAACTTGTCAAGCATATCCTCATATTTGATCACTTTAACCTTAATCACCTAAAGATTCCTATGATAGGGGCAATGAGAGCTGAAAGCTAATAAGTATCATAATTTTTGGAAGCTCTTTATGAAACTTGAAATCCCTACTTCCCTCTGAGAAGGGCCTTTCTTTTACTTTTTAGTTGAGTCAGTAAACCTATTCTCTTCTACCTCAGCAAGTATTTTGAGTTGTTGTGTTTCATTCATTCATATGATGATTTATTCAATCATGTTTCTTATGTTCCTTGTTTTGCATATTTGCTCTTATCTTAGTGTCTACTGCTTTGAAAGCTATCATTGAAATTCAGTTATTTGTGAACTCCAGCAAATTGTCAACTATTGTTCGACCAAGAGCTAAGTTTTCCATTACCAATTATGATTTACTTTATGTATCTTTATTGTGTTTCCTTTACTTATTGCAAGTTAAGTTATATAATAGTGAGTTGTCTTCTATTATGACTTATGTATTTATGAATGTGACGCGTCTTGTCCGTATTATTTTATCGACTCTTCACTCCATAAACCCGAGGTCATGTTTATTGAGTTCAGTTTCGCTTGGGGACAAGCGAAGTCTAAGTTTGGGGGGAGTTGATACGTCCATTTTGCATCACTATTCTATATCATAATTTACTATTATTCATTGATATATTTCATATTAAGAGATGATACTTATGTTATTTCATCTATTTTTGCATGGTTGATGACTTTTGGAGCATGGACCGCTGCAGTCAGGATTCTGATGGAAAAAAGGTGTTGTTTGGAGGCAAAATTCACGAAGATCAGAAAATCCGGGAAAATACATGGAAAATCCTATTTTTCCAGAAGACGAAGAAAGCCAGAAGGGGAAGTGGAGATGGGCCACAGGGGGGCCACACCAGCCCCTAGCGCGGGCCACCCCAGGCCACGCCACCAAGTGGTGTGGCCGCCCTGGTCCACTCCAGCCTCTTCCCTCTGGCGTATATTATCCTCCCAAAACCCTAAGACTCGGGGAGTGACCATAGAAAGATTCCGCCGCCTCTGCGGGGTGGGAAACACCGAGAGAGAAAGATCTCTCTGGTAGACAAAATTCTGCCAGGGGAATTCCTTCCCGAAGAGGGGAGATCGTCGCCATCAACACCACCATCGAGCTAGACTTCATCGGGATCATCATCATCATCACCACCATCATCTCCACCAGCACCATCATCACCACTTCATACCGCTGTAACAATTGGGTTGAATCTTGCATAGTTCTTAGGGGAAACTTTCCCGATGTTGATTACTCCTTGTAGTTGATGCTATTGAGTGAACCATTGAATTATCGTTCATGTTCAGATTGTTACATATCATTATATCATCTCTGATCTTGATCCATATGATGTCTTGTGAGTAGTTCGTTTTGTTCTTGAGGACATGGGAGAAGTCATGTTGTTAGTAGTGGAATAGTGTTGAGAAAGATTCAATGGTTTGATATTTAAGTTGTGGTGTATTTCTTTTAGTGGTGTCATGTGAACGTCGATTACATGACACTTCACCTATATGGGCCTAAAAGAATGCATTGTGTATTTGGCTACTAATCGTAGGGGTTGCCGGAGTGACAGAAACCTGAACCCCCGTTAGGAAAGCTTTGCACAAGGGACGTCAGCGTCTTAGAGTTTAAAGTTGTGGTTAGGTTTCTACCTTAATTACTTTCTTGTACTTGCGGATGCTTGCAAGGGGCATAATCACAAGTATGTATTAGTGCTAGGAAGGTCGGTACATTAGCACAGGTTCACCCACACAACACTTAGCAAACCAAAGAATATTAATCAACTATATGAAGCAAAAGCACTTGATGATATCCCCATGTGTCCTCGAGAACATTTGGTCATCTTAAGTAATACAACCGGCTTGTCCTTTGCTAAAGAAAGGATTGGGCCACTTGCTGCATTTATTCTTATTGTCTTTTATTTACTCTTACTTTATTTAACTGCATTATCAAAAACCCCTAAAAATCCGTTTGCTAAGTATTACAGAGAATTCCTGCTCCAAGCCATTCGCCAACACCTTCTGCTCCTCGTTGGGTTCGACACTCTTACTTATCAAAAATACTGCGATACACCCCCTATACTTGTGGGTCATGAAGTATGAACCCATCTGAATTAGTGGAGCTGAAGAAGCAACTTGAAGCTATGCTAGAGAAAGGTCTGATTCAACCAAGCGCATCGCCATGGAGATTGCCTGTGTTGTTTGTGGATAAGAAAGATGGAGGTAACCGTTTGTGTACGGATTACCGGAAGCTGAATGATGTCACCATCAAAAACAAGTACCCACTGTCGAAGATATAAGATCTGTTTGACCAGTTGACTGGTGCCAGAGTGTTTTCTAAGATTGATCTTAGAACTGGTTATCATCAACTCAAGATTCATGCAACGGATATCCCAAAGACTGCCTTCACCACCAGATATGGATTATATGAGTATACAGTCATGTCTTTTGGGTTAACCAATACCCCCACTTATTTCATGAACCTCATGAATAAGATTTTTATGAACTTCCTGGATAAGTTTGTTGTTGTTTTTATCGACGATATTCTGATCTATTCCAAGTCAGAAGAAGACCATGAGCTACACCTGAGAACCATCCTTGAAACCCTTAGAGTGCATCAGTTGTATGCTAAGTTTAGCAAATGTGAGTTCTGGTTAAAGGAAGTAGGATTCCTAGGACATATCGTGTCCGCAGGAGGAGTCGCTGTTGATCCCGCCAAGATTAAGGATGTTGAAGAATGGAAAGCCCCAACCACCCAAACAGAAGTCCGCGCATTTCTTGGATTAGCCGGATACTATCGCAAGTTCGTAGAAGGATTCTCGAGCATCGCAAGACCAATGACCCAGTTGTTGAAGAAAGATAAGAAGTTTGAATGGACAGACAAATGTGAAGCAAGTTTTCTAGAGCTCAAGAAGAGATTGATTTCAGCCCCAATTTTGATTATGCCGGATATCAAGAAGCCTTTTGATATGTATTGTGATGCATCCAAGATCGGTCTCAGATGTGTGTTGATGCAAGAAGGCAAAGTCATATCCTATATGTCCTGACAACTGAAGCAACATGAGCAGAATTACCCTACCCATGATCTCGAACTAGCAGCCGTAGTGTTAGCTTTGAAGACATGGCGGCATTACCTCATGGGTAACCGCTATGAGATTTATTCGGATCACAAAAGTTTGAAGTATATTTTCACCCAGAAGAAGCTGAATATGAGGCAAAGGAGATGGATAGAGTTAATCAAGGATTATGACCTTGACATTCACTATCACCCCGGCAAAGCCAATGTGGTAGCAGACTCTCTTAGCAGACTGCCGTGTAGATTAAACATCATGATAAAAGAGGCTCAGCCAAGTCTGCATGAGGAGATGGAGAATTTCAGAGTAGAGCTAGTTAGCGAAGGATTCCTAGCTAGTATTGAACTTCAACCCACTTTGATCAGTCAGATCAAGGAAGCGCAGAAAGGAAATGCAAGTATCGACGGAATCAAGTGTCGTATCGGTATAGGGAAGGTACCCGGATTCATGAAAGATGAAGAAGGAGTTTTGTGGTACAAAGGACGTATCTGTGTGCCAGCAGATTCGGAGTTGAAGCAAGTCATTATGCAGGAAGCTCATGATACTCTTTATTCTATCCACCCCGGAGGAACGAAGATGTATCCAGATTTGAAGGAGCAATTTTGGGGGCACGAGATGAAGAGAGAAATCGGAAGCTTCATAGCCAAGTCTGATATTTGTCAGAGAGTCAAAGCGGAACATCAGAGACCCGCAGGACTTTTGCAACCATTATAGATTCCGGAATGGAAATGGGATTCTGTCGGAATGGATTTCATCACTGGTTTGCCTACATCTAGTAGGGGAAATGACTCTATTTGGGTCATAGTGGATAGACTGTCTAAGGTAGCCCATTTTATACCTGTCAAGACCACCTACCAGAGTTCGAAGCTAGCAGAGCTGTACATTGCTAGAATAGTCAGTTTGCAGGGAACCCCCAAGACCATAGTGTCGGATCGAGGAATCCAATTTAGCTCAAGATTTTGGCAGAAAGTCCAAGAAGGATTCGGAACCAAACTGAATTTCAGCACAGCTTATCACCTGCAAACCGATGGACAAACTGAAAGAGTCAACCAAATCTTAGAAGATATGTTGAGAGCTTGTGTTCTAGAATATGGATCAAAATTGGGAAGATTGTCTGCCTTTCGCAGAATTCTCATACAACAACAGTTATCAAGCCAGTTTGCAAATGGCCCTATTTGAATTTCTGTATGGAAGGAAGTGTCGTACCCCGTTGAATTGGTCGCAAGTAGGAAAGAGTCAGATCTTCGGACCCGACATCCTACGAGAAGCTGAAGAGAAGGTTCACAAAGTCCGTTAGCACCTCAAGACCGCCTAATCCAGACAGAAGAGTTATGCTGACAAGAGACGTCGAGACCTGACCTTCAATGTCGGCGATTTTGTGTATCTCAAAGTATCACCCTTGAAAGGAATGCAACGTTTTCAACTGAAAGAGAAGTTATCCCCCGGATATATTGGACCCTTCAAGATTTTGAATCGCTGAGGGGAAGTATCATATCAACAGGAACTGCCAGAGGAGATGTCATCCATACATGATGTGTTCCATATCTTGTTACTTCACAAATGCTTAGAAGTTCTGGAAAAGACCAAAGTTTTCAAGAATATTGATCATTGATCCATAGATATCAACAAGGATCTAACTTATCGTGAAGTACCCATTCGTATTTTGGAAGAATCTTTCAGAACCACCAGGACCCGGAGTATCAAGTTTCTCAAGATCCAGTGGAGCAACCATACTGAAGAAGAAGCTACTTGGGAGCGAGAAGATTACATTAGGACTGAGTTTCCAGATCTCTTTAGTTCCTAGTTTTTCTTAAATCTCGGGACGAGATTTTGTTTAAGGAGGGAAGGTTTTGTAACACCCCAAAAATATTAATCAAGATTATCAAGTTCTAATCACCCAAGTTTAGGGTTAACAAAAACTTTTATTATTAAATCTAATATGAGTGTATGTGTGAATTGCATTAGTGTATGAATGAGTGCAATTGCCATGTTTGATTGCTACATGTCGTGGTGGTGTCACGGCAGATGCCATGGATAGGCTAAAGGTGGGGACTAATATGCGCTAGGGAAATCCAGGGAGGGATAGTGGAGTGATTCTCCACACAGAAGTTTGTATTGCTATATCTCCAAGATTACAAGTGCTCCTTGAGCTGTATTGGCGAGAGGAAGAAGAAGGTGCTCTCTTACTCTTGCCTACTATCTTGCCCAAGAACTCTAGATCAACAAGTGCTATGGAACTACCAAACCAACTAGTGCTCAACCAACCCCCTCTACCAGAACCCTAACCCCCCTTATATAGAGGAGGTTCGGTCCTGGCCTAGGGCATACGTGGAGGCATATTCCTAAGATTATGCCCCCTCCCAAAGTGGTAACCCGACCGGGGTGCTTTTCCCCCGCGTCACACATGCTTTAGCGACGTAAGCCTCTACGGCGCCCGCGTCAGCCGACGTGAGCGTCATCACCCTTGTCGGCCATGACCCGGTGGTCCTGCCCTTGCTTTATTCGCTCATGCAGTGCGTACCAGACCTTCTTTTTTGACCAGAGAGATTCCTTCCTTCTCCTAGAAGCTAAGCGAGGATCCGGATCATAGTAGATCCGGCCACACCTGTTCCTACATATAAGTTAGACAAGCACTCCCGACTTACTCCTTAAGTCGGATGAGACAATGTTAGGCGACCCTCCCTGGTCCGGGTTACTCCGTGATTCGGACCGCCTTGAGGTGACCCGGTCAGCATCCGCTTTGACCTTGCTGGACCTCCGCTAACTCGGTCGTTATACCCCGGAGTGACCCTACCCGGGGGTATCCCCCCAACATTAGTCCCCGAAGCTGGTGCGATCTTAGCTGCCTCGGCCGCTAAGGCCGCATCAGGTTCATTTATGTTCGAGCCTCGGACGTTTAATTCCGAGTTAGCTCCTTATCTCGGATTATATGGATTTACGTTCCCTTCGCACGTTCCAAGCTTTCACTTGGCGGCTGGGTCACCACTTTGGCTCGGATCCCATGGTTATCATGGTTTGATCCGGGCCCCGTTTCCTTCTCTCATACGCCAACCCACGTGGAGGCTAATCATTACCTCGTCTTATTTTAAGGGCCTGCACAGTAACCGCCGCAGTAATTGTCAGTTTCACTGTGCGTGGGTCACGTCATGCCTGCCTCCTCGTTTACCGCAACAGCACGTCGCGTCATGGGATCACTTCTACTCTGTGGCCCCCCTATGTGGCTTTTCTCTGATTGGCTGATGCCGGTGATACACGGCCACACCGTGTGGATCGTCGGTGCAGCGCGATCCCACTCATCAATCACTGGGGGTGGTTAAATATAGGAGGGGCGTGTCCCTTAGCGTTTTTCCACCTCCGCGCCCCTTTGCCCGTTGCGTTTTCTCCTTCGTCTTCCCTGCGACCACGCCGCTGCCGGTGCTTTCTAGCAGCAGCTCCGCCGCCGCACCTCCCCGTGCCTCCTCACCGCAGCCACCGCTGCGCAGCTTCTTTGCCACGGGTCCACGCCAATCTAGGCCTCAGATCCCCACCGCCGCTAGCTCCAGCGAGGATAGCAGATACGAGATGACGGAGGAGGAGCTCGTCGTCGCCGAGCAGGAGATGGAGGAGGACGTCGGCGCAGCGGACCGCGTCACGTGGGCCGGGTCATGGGTCTGTCAAGATGACCTTGACTGGCTCTACCGGACCAGGCGCATTCCCGCCGGCGTCGCCGCTCGTCTCCCCTCCTCGGAACTGGCCCCCTCACCCAATCCGGGTGAGTTCGTTGTATTCCTGTCCCACTTCCAACGGGGATTTGGCCTTCCGGTGAGCGATTTCTTCCGGGATTGGGTTAGGACGTATCACCTGCAGCCGCACCATCTCCCCGCAAACGCAATCACCTCTCTTTATGCCTTTGCCTCTACAATCGAAGGCTACACCGGACTATGGCCCACGAAGGAGCTGTGGATCCGGTTCTTCGGTCTTCGTCGCAACGTCGTCCCTAACATCCACGTAGAGTCGAAGGATAAGCAGCTCACCCAGTTCGGAGCTGCCTCCATCTCGCCCCGGAGATTTTCAGTCTTTCCCCGGGTCATCGGGCTTGACTCCTGCAAAGGATGGGCCCGGACCTTCTTCTATGTCCGGAACGAGGGTACCGAAGATTTGATTCGGTTGCTACCCTACGCTCCGGGCCCACCTGACACGGATTTCTGGGAGGAGGTCCCCAAGAAACCTACAGCTCTGGCCGACCAAGTTAATAAGAGGTTCGCGGAGCGGAAGAAGCTCGGATTGCACAACGAGGATGCTATGATCACGTTCGTGTGCAACCGAATCTCTCCCCTCCAGAAGCGCTCCCACAAGTTGTGCCACATGAGCTTCGGACGCGACCCCAACCGAACCTCCTCCTTTGAATTGAGCAACACCGAGATCTTTCGCCGGGTTAAGGCTCTTTTCACCACTCACAAGGATTTCTCCGCCGAATGGACATGGGGAATCGAGCACTACTGTCGTGACAGGCTCCCTCCCGCGGTAAGCTTCACGGGGCAAACTTATTTCGGATCAAGTATATGTCGGTTTTTGTTATATTTCTGACTCTGTTCTTCATGCTTTTTCTCAGCTGTTCCTTCAGCAAACTCTCGAGGATGGTACGGACCCGACCCTCAAGTGGGCGCCGGACCGAGAAATCCCGGATGAGGAGGAGCCGGACCAGGAGATGTTCCTCCCTATGACCGACGCCACCAAACGACCCAGCGGTAAATTCTCTTCTCTTAGAGATTGGCCCGATGATGAGGATGACTCGGATATCGACATGATTGAACCCGTTGAGGCTGTCCCTCTTTCTTTTGCCTTTCTGGCATCAGCTAACCCCGGTGGGCATATCCACGAGGATCCTCCACTTGCTACGGGCGAGCCGGTTCCAGTGGAGTCAAAGAAGAAGCGCGGAGCCGCATCGAGTTCTTCCTCCGGACCTTCTCAGCCCACAAAAAGGCAAAAGAAGGCCGGAGACAAGACTGCCTCCAAGCGAGTAGGCAAAGCCCCGACACGGAGGGCCCGGAAACCCAAGGAGGCTGAACCTCGGATGCGTAAGTCATTTTTCATTGCGCAACTCATTTTTCCTTGCATCACGGTAATTTCACACCTGACCTTATTCTCTTTTTCAAGCCTCCTGTAGAGGTCCCTCACAGCGGATCGAGCATCTCATCTCCCCTTCGGTCCGGCCCTTCTCCTCCTCGTGACGACGAGTCACGCCCGCTGAGCCCTATTCCGGAGGGCTCTGCGGCTGCTCTGGGTTCCGCAGTACCTCATCGAGAGGAACGCGACCTCGGAGCAGGAGGTGTCGGTTCCGCCGAGACGACGGCGTCCACCACTTCGGCATTGCCGCAACCAGCAACCACCGAGTCTACCGCAACACCAGCACTAGCAGCAGCTCCAGTACCAGCTACCGAGCCAGCACCTGTCCCGGCACCAAGGAAACCCACAGCAGCTCTAGTGCCAAGTTCTTCTGCCTCGTCCGAGTCATCTCAGCCTCAGCGAGGAACTATTGTAGCAGCTTATAAAGGGAAGTCCACCGCAGTTAGTTCTTCCGAGCAAGTTAAAGGCAAGAAGGCCTCGGATACTACCAAATCTGCATCCATCGAGGTCGGGCAGCAAACTCTATCGTCAATGCTTCCGAAGAAATCACCAGCAGCGAAGGATCTTCCTGTCGAGCCAACCGATGTGCAGCAGATGGTTCTGCACACCAGCCCAGCTCTTGCCCTAATTGAGAGGAAGGAAGCTCATGCGAAGTGCTTGGTGGCACCCCACATGCCCACTGGCGAACGGTACCCTCCGAGCCTTATCGAGTTCGTCATGAACTGGAACAAGGCGGAGTTCGTCCACAACGACGATCTCCCGGAAAAGTTCGGCCCCGCAGAATTTTCTGCCCAGATGAATACTGCCGCCAAGGCAATTAACCTTGCGGGGCGAATGATGGAGGTATGTCGTTTCTCCTTTACATGTTGTAGATAATAACCATTAGTCCCCGAGCCTCCGGTGGAGTAGCTTGTTACTCGGCCGGATGCTCATTAGAAAACTAACATAGCTGCATGTAAACTTCAAATGTGCACACACCTAGAGCCAGGTTAAGTTCCACTTAGACCGGATCTTGCACACTTCGAATATGCACACACCTAGAGCCGGGTTAAGTTCCACTTGGCCCGGATCTTACACACTTCGAATATGCACACACCTAGAGCCGGGTTAAGTTCCACTTGGCCCGGATCTTACACACTTCGAATATGCACACACCTAGAGCGGGGTTAAGTTCCACTTGGCCCGGATCTTACACACTTCGAATATGCACACACCTAGAGCCGGGTTAAGTTCCACTTGGCCCGGATCTTGTACACTTCGAATATGCACATACCTAGAGCCGGGTTAAGTTCCACTTGGCCCAGATCTTACACACTTCGAATATGCACCAAGCTAATTTTACACTTTTGTACTTTTTTCAGGTAACTACCAATCGCCGGAGCGCCGAATTCCAACGCCTGCTTGATACCCACAAGATCCTACGCGCAAAACATGTTGCACTTGGTGCAGAACATGAAAAGAGAGGTAATTTTCTCCCTCGGAACCTCTCCGTTTTTCTTTACTTTTTTCCTCCGAACTAATCTCCTCATTCGGTTTCCGCGGCTGGGGTGGAGGCTGAGAACAAAATCATGTGGAAGAACTTGGAGGAAATTCGGGGTATGTCCTCTTTTGTTCGACCTCTCAGTGTTTTCCATTTCTTATTCTCCTTGGCTCGGCAAACATTCACTCCTCGGCTCTGCCAAGTCAACATACTATTTCAGCATCGCTTAAGGATAGTGTGCCCGTGCCTGATATGATGCTGCATTTTCTCGAACAAGCAGGGCAACATCAGGCCGAGCTGAAGAAGAAGAATGATGAGCTTGCTCTCCTCCAGACTAAGGACGACGAGATTGCCAAGCTCAAGGCCGAGATGGAGAAGATGAAGGCCCAGCACTGAACCGAGCTCCAAAAGGTTGGCCAGGACTTCACAGAGGAGCGTGAGCGCCTTACTCTCCAGATCTCCAAGGGCCAGGACCTACTCAGAGAATCCGACCTCCAGCTTGGGCCGGCTAACGCCGAGCTTGAGCAACTGCGTAAAAGACGCGATGCCTGCATCAAGGACTTGACCCGGATCCATAGCCATATTTCTCGTAAGTTCCTTTCCCTTGTCCGACATAACTCTCCGGGTTACCTCGTATGTCTTTTCTTTACCTTCTTCTTTTGCCTTGTTTCCAGACCACTTTCCAGAGGGTACTGCGATTGCCAGCGCTGCTGTTGCCAAATTTCGCCGAGAAAGGGGTACCCCCATTGCTCCTGATAGTGAGAACATTCCCTTGGACATGGAGGACCTATTGGTCAGCTTGTCCTCTCGCGTGGAGACCATCAAGAATTATGGCAAGGATATCCTCGACGTTGCAGTGCGCATCTTCAATACGTTCTGGCCCGGAGAGAGTAGCCCGGAGACCATCGCAACTCTCGTCGAGAAATTAATGGAAGTTGAGACCCAGCTTGACCTCTGGAGAGAGTCCGCTGGTTGTGCCATAGCCGATACCATCCTTCACCATATTCTCACATGGTACGAGAAGATCGACCTCAGCCTCCTTACACGCTGGCGCACCGGATCCAGATGGACCGATGATCCGGAGTGGGTAGCTCGGCGCCAGGCCTGCGCCTACAGCCTCGTCGAATATTCTCCTATTCATGACTGGATTGAAGGGCCGAGCTTCCTAGAATCCTCTGGGGACGAGCAGAATGAGAATGTTGAAGATGGGTCGGATGAGGACGGGGAAGATGATGCTTCAGATATTGAAGACATCGACGACGACGCCGAACCTGCTCCTCCTGCTGCTCCTTAGTTCTAAAAAACTTGAAAATTTATCAGATCCCCGGTATGCCGGGTGCAATTGTATGCTGGATATGTGATATTTTGCTACTACGTTTTTATGCCGGATTAACTTAGGCGTAGTCCCCGAGTTTCATTTTCTTGTTCGTCCAATTCTTTGGCTCGGTCCGTGTCTACCTTGATTCAGTTTTACGACTTACGAATCCGAGCTTCAAAAATTGTCTTAACAATACTTAGAAACTTTTGGGGCTTGGCGCAAAATAATTCAGCATAATAACTTGAAAATAAAAACAGGGTTAGTTCGGAAAAAAAACGTTAGCTCGAATAAATTCGTTTCCTTAGCCGTTTTTCATGTGCTACGCAATTCCAAACTTGTTCCCTTGCTTGCCATGAAGCCAATTCTTGTTGGACAGCAGCAAGTCGAAGGGTTGGGTTTTTGGTGCTCACACAGTACTAATCCGGGTTAAGTAGAATGACTTATTCCAGATACCGCATAAGAAATTACGACAAATATTATTAAGGCAGTCTCCGAGTTACTGCTCGAGGCGCTGCTATTTCATTGATAAGCTCATTGCCGACATACATACCGACATATGAGATGACTCGGATGCATACACTTCTTAGCTAAGTGTAGAAGGGACGAAGTAGTGCTACATTCCACGGTCACTTGGATTCCTCTCCGGACCTGTCCGCCTTGTTCTTTTCCTGTGGCTTTGCATCTATAAGACAGTAAGAATCATTGTGCAAAGCTTTGCTCACAATGAACGGCCCTTCCCATGGGGGGGATAATTTATGCATGCCAGTAGTACGTTGTACCAACCAGAGCACCAGATCGCCTTCCCGGAAGACTCGGGGGCACACTTTCCGGCTATGATAGCGTCGGAGATTTTGCTGATATATGGAGGATCTGGACAGTGCCAGTTCTCTCGCTTCTTCCAGCAGATCAACATCGTTTTGCCGGGCTTCTTGCACTTCGGCTTCTGTGTATTGGGTGACCCTAGGCGAATCATGCTCTATGTCGGCTGGTAATACAGCTTCTGCCCCATATACCAGAAAGAATGGCGTATAGCCTATTGATCGATTCGGAGTTGTTCTTAAGCTCCACAGCACACCGGTAGTTCTTCTATCTAGCACCCCGATCTTTTGCGGCTCAATGAGCCGGGGTTTTATCCCGGATAATACTAATCCGTTGGATCTTTCCACTTGTCCGTTCGATGCGGGGTGGGCTACCGAGGCGACATCGAGTCGGATCTTCTTATCTCGGCAGAAGCGCGCAAATGCTCCTTCCGCAAAATTTGTTCCATTGTCAGTTATAATACTGTGTGGATAACCGTATCTCAAGATGCTGTCTTTGAGAAATGTCACGGTCGTAGCTCCATCACATTTTCTTATAGGTTTCACTTCAATCCATTTTGTAAACTTGTCCACCATGACTAAAATGTGTGTCATGTTTCCTCTCGCCGGTTTGAACGGGCCAACCATATCCAAGCACCATACAGCAAATGGCCAAGTAATTGGTATGGTCTTGAGTTCCGACATAGGCATATGTGTCTTGGTGGCGTACCTCTGACAACCATTGCATTTTCTCACCAGATCTTCTGCTTGTTCCAAGGCACTTGGCCAGTAGAATCCATGCCGGAACGCCTTTGCCACCAAGGCTCGGGATGAGGCATGATGCCCGCATTCTCCTTGGTGTATATCTCGGAGGATGTCAAGCCCTTCTTCCGGGTCAACGCATCTTTGGAGAACATTGGTTACACTCCGTTTGTATAACTCGGAATTGATGATTGTGTATGCTTTTGCTCTCCTCTGAGTTTGCCTGGCTAACACCTCCTCAGCGGGTAACGTTCCGTCTTTCAGGAATTGGAATATAGGCAGTGCCCAAGCTGGTATTGCTCGTGGAGGGAACATCTCCTCATCAATTTCCATCTGATCCACCGGCATAACTTCAGCTGGATCATGCTGAGCAGTCTCCGGGTCCAGCGAGGTAGGCCCCGGGTTTGCCGAGGTAGTCCCCGGGTTTGCTGATGCAGTCCCCGGGTATCGCGTACTACCTCCCGTGTCAATGTCCATGGGCTCAGCTCCGGATTCCGTATTTTTCGGGACATAGATCGAGTCGGTTCCTGGGGACGGCCTGATAGATGGTTTTCTGAGGTGTTCCAATGCTACACCCGGTGGAATTGCTTGTCTGGTCGATCCGAGCTTCGACAACATGTCGGCAGACTCATTTTCCGCCCGGGGTACATGGTGAAATTCACACCTCAAGTAACAGATATCTTCGCATGAAATTTGTATAGTGCCATGTTTGGATCCAGGGTGTCCCACACTCCGGACACCTGCTGCACCACCAGGTCCGAGTCGCCAAAGCATATTATCCGACGTATGCCAATCTCCTTTGCCACTTTGAGCCCATGCACAAGAGCCTCATACTCAGCGACATTGTTCGATGCCGCGAAATGGATCTGCAATACGTACTTTAGGTGATCCTTCTTTGGCGAGGTAAGCACAACCCCGGCGCCTAATCCGGTTTTGGTTTTCGACCCGTCAAAGTGCATCCTCCAGTAATTCGGATCTGGTGGCGGTGGTTCGTATTGTACCTCGGCCCAATCCACAAAAAATTCCGCCACAGCCTAAGACTTGATCGCTTCTCTTCTGTCGTATTGGGGCGCATAAGGGGCCAGCTCAATTGCCCATTTTGCGATCCTGCCACTCGCATCCTTGTTACCCATTATCTCGGATATGGGAGCTTCACATATTACTTTGATGGGGTGCTCCTCAAAGTAATGCTTTAACTTCTTCGCCGCCATATAGACACCGTATGCCACCTTTTGAAAGTGCGGGTAATTCTGTTTTGAGGCAAACAATACCTCGCTTAGGTGATACACTAGCCTCTGCACCGACTTACCCTCTTCATTGCGCTAAACTATGATTACTGCACTTACAACTCGGTTGGTTGCGGCTACGTAGAGCAACATTGGCTCCTTTAATAGTGGAGAGGCTAACACTGGCGCAGTGGCCAACATCTTTTTCAAGTGGGCAAAGGCTTCATCGACCTGTGGCTTCCAAACGAATTTATCCGACTTTTTCATGAGTTGGTAGAGAGGCAGTGCCTTTTCTCCCAACCGACATACAAACCGACTCAATGATGCCAGGCATCCAGTGAACTTCTGGACATCATTGAGACACTTCAGCAGCTCCATTCGTTCGATGGCTCGGATCTTAGTTGGATTAACTTCAATACCTCGGCTAGAGACGAGAAATCCGAGTAATTTTCAGCGGGACACGAAGGTACATTTTTCCGGGTTAAGCTTCATCCGGAACCTTCTCAAGTTCGCGAATGTTTGCCTTATGTCGTCAAGGAGCGTTGTGCTTTCCTTGGTCTTGATAACCACATCATCCACGTATACTTGTACGTTTTGACCTATTTGTTCGTGCAAACATTTTTGCATACATCTTTGGTACGTTGCACCTGCATTACGTAAACCGAACGACATAGTGCGATAGCAGTAAGCCCCGTACGGGGTAATAAACGCCGTTTTTATTTGATCATCCGGGTTCAGAGGTATCTGGTGGAAGCCAGAATATGCATCAATGAATGACAACAGTTTGCATCCCGCGGTTGAGTCTATGACCTGATCTATCCTCGGCAGTGGAAATGGATCTTTTGGACACGCCTTGTTCAGGTTCGTGTAATCGATACACATGCGCCAAACCACTGCCACATTCGGATCGTCCTTCTTCTTTTCTACCAGCACCGGATTAGAGAGCCAATCCAGATATAGTACCTTCATGATAAATCCTGCTGCTAGTAACCGAGCTATCTCGTCTCTAATTACTTTTCTCCTATCCTCGGTGAAGCGGCGGAGAGGTTGCTTCACCGGCCTTGCTCCGGATCTTACGTTCAAAGATTGTTCGGCCAACTCCCTCGGAACACCTTGCAAGTCCTGTGTAGACCAAGAAAAAATATCCCGATTCTCACGGAGGAAGTTGACGAGCTCGCTTTACTATTTGTTAGTTAACCCGGCACCAATTATTACGGTGCGCTCCAGAAACATGTTATCAACTGGAATCTTCTTGGTGTCCTTTGCGGCTTGAAATGAAACGCTGCCATGCGGGTTACTTAATGCCGGCATATATTGCTGCGCGGATTGAGCCAACGCTGCCGCCTCTTGGATTTTTCTTTTCTCTTGCGCAATCACGAGTGACTCGGCGAGGTTAGACCCGGCTGAAGCACACTCCATGGAACGTCGGAAATCTCCAGCAATAGTAATCACTCCATTTGGCCCGGGCAACTTCATCTTCAGATAACTGATGTGACAGCTTGCCATGAATTTGTTCAATGTTGGTCTTCCGAGTAACACATGATATGCACTTTCCAAGTTCACCACCTCAAACTCCAGATTTTCAGTTCGGCAGTTATCCCTTGTGCCGAATAACACGTCGACCCAGACTTTGCCTATGGGCTCACAAGAAATGCCTGGTACAATGCCGTGGAAAGTTGTTCTCGTAGCCTGGAGCATGTTCTCCGAGATTCCCAACTTGCGCATCGTATCCGCATACATGATGTTAATGCTACTCCCATTATCAATCAAAACCTTGAAGAACCTCACATTGATGTTCGGTCCAATGAATGTCGGATCTAACACTAACGCATATGAACCTGGACTTGGCATAAGTTTAGGATGGTCTTTGATGTTCCAGGTGATTTCCTGGTCCGACCAAGGCATGTACCTCATCACTATGGGCATGACCACATTGACCTCCATATGTCGGCGCTGCAAGCTCTTTCTATCTGTTTCCTCAGTCGTGAACACACAATAACTCTAGTGATGTTCCCTGTACTCATTCATTCCCTCGTTTCCGGGGTACCTCTGATCCGGTTGTTGCTGATTTTCCACCTGATGCACTGCATCCCTTCTCTCATTGTTGTCATACCTCGGCGGAGGGGGAGGCAACATTAGCTGCTGCGTGTTTGCTCCGGAGAGCAATTGCTGCCGGGGTAACTCCTGCCGAGGTTGATCATTCCGGGGTTCCTGAGCATTCCCTGAACCACCTTGCTCTATCTTTCGCATCCACTTACATTGCCTCGTCGTGTGACCCGCCGGGCTATTTAGATTTGGCGTGTGAAACTTACACGGCTGGTCCAACATCAACTCATAGGTATACCTCGGACGGTCTTTCTTTTCCTGCCACTGTTTCTTCTGCTCCGGAGTCCATGTTTTCTTGCCATCATTTCTTGGAGTCCACTGCCCTCCAGTTCTCTGCCGTTGGTTACTCCCTGATCCGGGTTGATCTTGATTCACGGCTGCAACTTGTTGCGAACCATAACGATGATCCGGTCTATCATCCCTCCTCTTTCCTCTGTAATCATTCCTCCGGGATGACCCGGCTCCATCCCTCTGATAGTATTCCTTGTTTGACTCGTTTGAGGCGAGCCTAGGTTGAGTCGGATCGCCCAAAGCATACGAATCAGCAATCTGGATCATCTCTGCCAGCGTAACTGGCATTTTCCTTTGCAACTTCATCCACAGCTCACTGCCGTATTTGCACCCTTGCGCAAACCATGCTATGGCCTGTGATTCTATGACACCCTCACACGAGTTTCTCACGGTACACCACCGGGTCAAGAATTCACGATCCGTCTCGTTAGGTCTTTGCTTGCACATCGCTAGGGTCTGCGGTCGGTTCGGCCTCTGATACGTACTTGAGAAGTTGCTGATAAACATTTCTTCAAAATCTATCCAGCAGTTGATGCTTCCAGGTGGTAAATTATTCAGCCATACTCTGGCCGGGCCTTCCAACATCTGGGGCACGTAACGTACCGCCCATCTCAAGTTGCCAGTTGCAATTTTCACCGCCGTAGCATAGTTTATCAGCCAATCCTCTGGCTTGGTGCTGCTGTCATACGTCTTCGTGCCTCTAGGTAACTGGAAGTTTGGTACCGGCGGTTCCTTCATGATTCGGGGTCCAAAGCACGCTGGACCCGGAGGACCTTGACATTCGATCTGTTCTGACCTATACAAAGCGATCCGGTTTTAACTCAAGGCGTCATCCGGCATTAAATCCCTGCTTCCCAATCTTGACCCTATCACATGATAGTCTGGTCTGGGGTATCCTGCATTCACCATCTCCGAATCACCATCGTTGTACCGGTTTTGCTCTCGTTGCACACCTTTCCGCTGCATAGCTCGGTCGGCGATTTTCTCTTGCCTCAGTATATTCCGCTGCTGCGGTTGTCCTGCTCCTGCGGAGTTTCGCTGTCCGGCATTGCTGTTGGCAGCGTCCCCTTGACCGGCATTGCCTTGGTCGTGATTACCTCAGCCAGCTTCACCTCGGCTCACACTACGTTGATCATCACCTTTCCGCATCTCTTTTTCTTTTCCCGCACGCGTTGGGTCGTATGGGATGATCTGTTTGTTCCGTCTGGCCGAGGTTACTACCTCTTCTCTCCTTGGACCGCCATGAGGCGATGATGCGGCTCCAGCGGATTTCTCCGGGTTACCCATCACCGAATGGACGATCTTGGAAGCCCCAGCTCTCTCCGGGTTAGCTCTCAGCAGCTCCTCGTTCTGCCTGTTCGCGATCCGAACCAGCTCGTTAACCCTGTCTTGCTGTCTTTGACGGGCCTCACCCGTCAGACCCTCTAACTCGGACGCAACGGCATCTGCTGCTCTGAGGTTCTTTGTCGGGGTACTATACTTCAGCAACCCCACAGACAGATAGTTTTCCGACCCTTCTGCTCCATCATCACCTTCTCTGTTCATCTCGCTTATGAGATTTCTCCCTTTTACTTTTACTGCATCAACTTTGTTTGCCTTTGCATACTCACGCAGCGTCATGTTCAGTGACTGCTGAGCCGCGGCTATTTTCTTTGCGCCCTTCAGTATCTTTTGCCGAGTTTCCTCTAGCTCGGCCTGTGCCTGAGCCGGATCTACCACTGCTACTACCGGGTTAGCCAAGCTATCCATAGCTTCCCTCAGTACGTTCTCAGGCCTCTCTAGTGGGGGTCCTCTACCTTTCCTCGGTGCCTTAGGCGTTACCTCCGGGTCTGGCGCTGGGTCCTTGCTTGCGCCTGCACCTGGCGCTGTCATCATCACCTCCGCATGGTCCGGGGAGCGAGCGATACGCGCCCCACGAGCCACAGTGAGGGATGGTTCCCCCGCATCGACAACACGACGCGGATGAACGCACGAGACGTCCACAACAACGTAGACCTTGTGCGCGCCGAGCTTGACGAAGAGGCCGTTGCGCGGAAGTGGGCGCGTGCCGAAGCAGCCAGCGTTGTCGCTGACGAAATCCAGCACTCCAAAGCGTTGAACGAGCCTGGAGATGATGCGTTCGCCGGTGTCAATGAAGTTTCCCGTCCGGGTCTACACCCCTGCTAGCGCCGCTAGCCCCACGGGTGGCGCCAACTGTCGTGGTGGTGTCACGGCAGATGCCATGGATAGGCTAAAGGTGGGGACTAATATGCGCTAGGGGAATCCAGGGAGGGATAGTGGAGTGATTCTCCACACAGAAGTTTGTATTGCTATATCTCCAAGATTACAAGTGCTCTTGAGCTGTATTGGCGAGAGGAGGAAGAAGGTGCTCTCTTAGTCTTGCCTACTATCTTGCCCAAGAACTCTAGATCAACTAGTGCTATGGAACTACCAAACCAACTAGTGCTCAACCAACCCCCTCTACCAGAACCCTAACCCACCTTATATAGAGGAGGTTCGGTCCTGGCCTAGGGCATACGTGGAGGCATATTCCTAAGAATATGCCCCCTCCCAAAGTGGTAACCTGACCGGGGTGCTTTTCCCCCGCGTCACACATGCTTTAGCGACGTAAGCCTCTGCGGCGCCCGCTGCAGCCGACGTGAGCATCGTCACCCTTGTCGGCCATGACCCGGTGGTCCTGCCCTTCTTTTTTGACCAGAGAGATTCCTTCCTTCTCCCAGAAGCTAAGCGAGGATCCGGATCATAGTAGATCCGGCCACACCTGTTCCTGCATATAAGTTAGACAAGCACTCCTGACTTACTCCTTAAGTCGGATGAGACAATGTTAGGCGACCCCCCTGGTCCGGGTTACTCCGTGATTCAGACCGCCTTGAGATGACCCGGTCAGCATCCGCTTTGACCTTGCCGGACCTCGGCTAACTCGGTCGTTATACCCCGGAGTGACCCTACCCGGGGGTATCCCCCCAACACTACAGATGATAAAGAATGGTTTAAAGATGAATACTACATCATCTAGGCCAATTACAAACAAATTCAAAAGAAAAAGAAATCAAATATGAATCATATGATCAAATGGTCATTTTGACCAAAATTAACCACTAGACCACTTTGGGTGTCTCTAGTAAAAGATTTCTAATAGAAACTTTCTCAATTCTTTTCACCCCTTGCTAGACCAAGTAAAAGTGAACCCAAGCCCACTTTACAAACCAACAGAAACAAATTCCAAATCTATTTAAAGGAAAATTCAAAATTGAATCAAGTTCATATGCTAAGATCACCACTTTTCCAAAACCACTCAAATCAATTCCACATGACTTTTCCTAGCAACCATAGACACTCAAGCATGTGACAAACACACTCATCAAAATTTAGCCAAAAATTCAAATCTTGTGTTCATGCGGCCATTTGGTCGAGCACCTTGCTGACACAGAAAACACCTACCTAACTTTTACTGTTTGGAGCAGTGATCAATCGCCACAAATGCCCCATTTCTCTCCCCCTGTCTTCCCCAGTGGCTAGCAATGCAGCAGACAGCTTCCCCCTTTGCCGTTCGCGCCAGTGCAGCGCCGCCCGATCTCGCCGCGCCGGCCGACCATGGACAACACGCCATAGACCGTGCCGCCCTCTCCCATGATGTCCAGGAGACAGGCCATCATCCACCGCCACCCTCTGTCCACCCCTCGATCGCAGGCAAGCCATGGACCACCCGAAAACCGCCGCGCCCATTTCTCTGTTGCCATGCCGAGAGCGCGTCAGAGCGCCGCAGCCGACACACGCCTACACGCTGCCCCTCGCCCTCAACGCGCGTGCCCGCACTCGCCGTGACCCTAGCTACCTCCCAGACATGCCTGTTCGCCGCCGCGCGACCCATAGCCACTATGCGCCATCTTGAACGCTGTCGTCCCCGCGTAGAGCGCCGACCGTTCCCGACCGTCCTCGGCCGTCCCTTGCCGCACCATTAAGTGTGTGACGACTGCCAGGAAGCACCACGCCGAACCCTACCCTCAGCCATGCTGCTATCCCCCTGTATCGACGTCGCCGACGAGCCCGAGCCATCCCGCTCCGTCCCTCTCGCCGCTGTATAAATAGAGGCCGCCCCAGCTCCAATTCACCACACCATTCCACTCCCCACTCCTCACAGAACCCCCCACACCTCTCCCCTGAGCAAGACGAGCACCATCCGGCCGGAATTTAGCCGGAGCCCGCCGCTGTAGTGAAGGAAGGGCGTCGTTGATTGGAGCCACCCCAGGAGCCGCCGCAACCACCATTCGAACCGCCGTCATCTAATACGTCACTCGCTCCCATCGCCGACCCTAGATGGAGCCCTGGTGAGCCTCACACGACCCCCACCACTGCGTTAGGTTTAGAATCTCGCCGGAGCTGTTCGCCGGAGACGACGAACCTCAGTCGTAGATCCCACTTCTAATCGTAGGGCTAGGATTGCTAGATACCGTTTCGGTTTAGATGAGCCACTGACTAGTGGGACCCTCCTGTCAGCAGCCCGCTGCACCAGCGCGGTGCTATTGGGCCAGCCCGTTTACTTTCCCGCGCAGAGCCCAACGATTCAAATAAGCTTTTTCCATTTTAATTTAAACTAGATTCTATCAGTAGATTCAAAAATCAATTCAAAGAGATTCACTAAACCAAATTGCATGATTCCAATTTTGTTAGAAAGGTATTAGAATTATCTATCCAAGACCGTTGGATTCAAATTATTTGGAGTTAGATATCACCTATAGTAAAAATAACAAGACAGAGACTTTTCCACCTTTAAACATTTTTCAAAAACCAACCATAAATGCTTTTGAGTTGATTCGAACTCTCAAAAATCACATTTGACAATATCTATCTGAATATGTAAAATTATTTAAGTTTACATGCAGTGATATTGGACTAGTATTAAAAGAATGGTATATAGGTAATTCTAGTCACTTTAATTTGATTAAATAGTAAATTTAAACTTTATAAAATGTGACAACCACTTTAAATAACATTCCCAAGTATTAGAATATGTGGTGATGACATGTGTCAACATGATCCCATATTTTAATTGGATAATATTAAATCTTAAATATTTTCAATGAGAAGAAATTACTTTTCTAAAATAAGATAAATAAGACTAGGTCTTTATTTTATGGGATGATTGTGATGATGCTAGATCATCTAGTATGAACCTTTGTGTGCTAAATAGAAGTAGTTAAGTATTTTTTTTAGTGATTGTGTACCTCGTATTCATTTATAGACGCTAGTACCGACCCAAGTTACGAGGAGGAGGAGTACTACGAAGAAGAAGACAATTTCAACCACTGCACTACTCAAGGCAAGCTAACACTTGCAAGCTAGAACTATGCAAGTAATCCTTGCAAGATAACCTATGCAAGATGCATTAGGCATGCTTGGTTATACAACTTTGATTATACCAATCCCAAGTTTTACTTGCAAGCTTTATTCCTTTACTTTTACCAAAGTTCTTTACCTTTAGTTAGTAATTTGTGAGTATTGGAAAAATAGTATAGATACCATAAAGAGTATAAAACTAGGCCTAACTAGTTATACTTAGATATCATAAAAGGCATGAAACTAGATTTGGATAGTTACACTTGATTAGCACCCCTCATTAGTGAATACCCTCAACTTTAGTGGCTAGTGCTAAGCATAAAAGTTGATCACTTTAGATGGGAATACTTGGTGAAAATGATTATGAAAACCTTGGAATGAGGATTCATTATATTGAAATGTTTTGACATGTGTTATGGACACAAAATGATTTGATGATGAAAATGTTGAGGCATGAGCCTTAGCCCTTTTTAAAAAACTGATGGTTGGGTTCGGATGCGATACCATTCCAATTTTATCATACAACCATAATACCTGAATTGGGTAGGGCTTAACTGGAAGTTTATATGCCTTAGTATGGGTTCCCTCGTGGAAATAGGTTGGGCTGAGGCTACCTCATGAGTGTGAATGTCCACCTATGCAGTGCCCAGGATGGCAGATGGCCATGGCTGGGAGGCCAAGCTCATAGGGGAGGTGCCTATACTAGAGTGTGTAATTAAAAGGTTAGGATTGATTATCCGCACACTAAGTATGATGAAAGTGTACCACCTCTACAGAGTGTCAAACTATGCGAATAGCCGTGTTCGCGGTCATGGACAGTTGGAGTGGCCATACTATTCCGTTGTCAGATGTTTTCAAAATGACTTGTGAATTGAACTATGAATTTGACTTGACCACAACAGGGTTGTGAACATGAAAATTAGTTTCCCACTTAAGTGATGTAGAGCATTAAATTAGTTTTCTTTACTTCTTAACTCAGTATGAAATAAACCTAGCTTTTTGCAAATAAACCTAGAGCTTAAGATTCCTACTAGAACTACATTACTTGTTAGTGATAGTTTGCGAGTACTTAAAGAGTACTCATGGCTTTGTCTCTGGCTATTCCAGTGGCCAGACTATGAGGAGGACTACCAGGAAGATGGACAACAGGAGGTTTATGACAACTAGGATCATCTCCTATCGTCAGTATTGCTTGTGACCCTGAAGATGGAGCCCCTACTACGTTTACTTTCCGCTGCTTGATTGTATTAAGACTTGATCATGAGATCCTTTATTTGTAAGACCTTTATTATGGTTTGTAATGGATGATGTATTGTGGTACTACTTCTGTTATGTCTCACAAAAATGGTAATCCTAGGATTGCGAGGTATGGCATAATAGGCATCTAGGATTAAAAATCCGGGTGTTGACAAGGACATGGCATAGAAGCTCGCCCTTGAGCGAATATTGTTGGTCATTTCTCTTTGGAAAGGCAAGATGGCTTGCATGAACTTGCGCTTGATCCACTTATCATCCACATCCCTACTTCCATGGTCAATCATCCTAATCGAAAGGGCCAAGACCCTTCGATAGAGATCTTCAGGTGTCTCATCTTCCCTTCCAACAAAGGCATCAACTTCATAGTGCATTTATTCAAACTTGGAGATTTGAATCCTTTCATTGCCAAGATAGACTCTTTGAAGGGCATTATTCCAAACCTCCTTGGCGGTATCATGAGAACAAATGTGGGTCATTTGCTCACGAGTCAAAGCATCTTTAAGAATGGCCATGGCAGTGGCATTGAGTTGATTGTTGATTTCCTCGGTGGGAGTCATGTTGTAGGGGTTGAAAGTGTTAGGCTTCATGCACTAATAGACTATTCCAAAATACCAAATGATGGAAAGAGTTAGGCAATCCACTTATACAGTTCAACACCCCCTCACGTGTGATGGGAAGACAAGTCAACATGTGTAAACAAAGTGGTATGGCTCAAGATTTGTCGATACGTAGACAGAGGGGGCAACATCAATTTAGAGAATAAATTGTGAAAACCAGGACACGAACGCGAGACCTTAGGCCCTGATACCATGTTGAATTGTATGCACTAACCAACTATTCCAAAATACCAATCTGATGGAAAGAGTTAGGCAATCCACTTATACAGTTCAACAGAAAGGATTGAAGCCAAACTCGACAACCTTCCAAAGATGAATACTAGAACTTTTGAAGTGAGAGCGCATTAGATATTGCCAATTGGAAAAATTCGATTCATCAAGTTTAGGTGGTGGACCACGATAGTTTATATGATGTGTTGGGAGGGGAGCATTTTGATAGCTAGGTGGTGGAGGCATTTTCCCGTAGGATTTCCTTTTTCCTTGTTGTCATCCTTACCATGCGTAGATTCCTTAGGGAAATGTTCCACCGGTTTGGTACCCAATGATGGTTGATCATGGGGGTCGACAATGACCACATCCTTTTGACAAGGTATAATTCGAACATGGCTTTCATCTCTTGCCGAACAGTATCAATGGATTCATTAAATTCTTTCCTAGAGATGGGAGTCTCACCGGAAGAATTCTCACCATCCTTACTCGTGTCTTCCATACTTCTCTTAAGCGGTTAAGCCAAAGTAAGAGCCGAGGCTCTGATACCAATTGAAATATCGGTATAAGTGACTAGAAGGGGTGAATAGGTGCTACTCAATTTTTAACTTCTTTTCAATTTAAGGCTTAACACAAAGTAAGTTCTCTAGATATGCAACTAGGTGAGAGAACCTATATGACAAGCAAGCATGCAACAACAAAAGTAGAGAGTAAAGGATAGAAATAACCGAGAGTAGACATGGCGATATTTTCCCAAAGTTCCTTCCTTTTGAGGGAAAGTATGTCTCCATTGGAGGGGTGGGCGGTACTAATACCACCAACGCCACAAAAGGCCTCACTCTATTCTCCCCTGCACCCGCCTCAAGGTAAGCACACGATCCATGCGGTGGCCTTGTAGGCGGTGACCAAAACCTTTACAAACTTGTTGTGACCTTCACAACACTTGGAGCCTCCCAACATGATCCCGAAGCTTTACAACCAATGCCTGAGCTACGAGACCGACCTCTTCTGTCTAGGGTTCAAATAACCCAAGAGTAACAATATACACAAAGGAAAACAAGGGGGAATCAACTTTGTTTTGGTGAAACCCTAGATCTAGATCTCCTCCACCAAATCCCAATGTATCAAGGAGATTGGAGCACTATGGGGGGAGATCTAGGAAATATTCAACTCAAGAACAATGGAGGGGAGAGATAAAAGAGGCACCTTTACCATTGGGGAAGAAGGGCCCTTTTATACCTAGAAATGGAATCTGCCAGTTACTGCCTGCCATGACCGGTACTACTGGATATAGACAGGGTAGTATAGGAAATCATCGGTACTACCGGACTGGTACTGTTGGGTGCTATCGGGCGTCATAGGCCAAGGTGAAATTATCTCAGATGCCTCCGGTGGTAACGCAGCACGAGTCGGTACTACCGCCAAGCGGTAGTGTCAGAGGTGAAGCGGTACGACCACCCACTGTGATAGTGTCGGATGGTGGTACCGGACAGGCCTAAGGAGGAGCCACAACTCGCAACCATGCTCAGATGTGTCCGGTACCTCCGGGCGGTACTACTGGTTCCAAGCGGTAGTACCGGATGAAATGTTCGGTACTATTGGTTGGTACTAACAGTGTGGGCAGTAGCCAACATGGACAAAATTCACACTCACTTCTCTACCATGAGGAAAAGCTAGATGGTCCAAATAAATATAGAGTTGATTCCACCCAAACTTTCCAACACGGACCCCCTCTTGATAGTACAGTTTTCCTACGACTCAAATAAATGACCAAGGAAAACTATGTCTTGCTATTGAACTTTTTGACGTACATCAAATGACTTGCAAACATATAGAGCCTGTAATAGTCAGCAAACGATTAGTCCGACACGTGTGTCATCATCAAACATGAAAACCACTTAGGGAGGGAAATGCCCTTTCGCCAACCATCCTAGATTTGGTGTTCTTTGATTGAGGGACAGGACATTCTCAAGATGGGTCTGCAGCAGCTCCCCTACACATGCCCCTGACGAATATGCGCCCCCAACCCACCCCTCCTTCTCCCCTATGTATCGGGGGAGTGGAGGTCTCCCCTATACGAGGGCTCTAGGTGGATGAGTGAGCCCGTTGGGTGAAAAAAATGCTAAAGTGGGATCTACCCTATTAAAATATATGTGGTATACATGGCTCTACATGGATGAGTGAGCCATTGGGTGAAAAAAATAATAAAGTGGGCTCTACCCTATTAAAATATATGTGGTTATGATATAGGCAAGATAACTTAGGGTAGATGCTGGAGATAAGCAAAATTTAGGGGAATAATCTTTTTAGGGAAGACCCTTACATACACAAATAGGGGAGAAAATGTCGGGGTGCTACTGGACTTTCTCTTGTGCCCACTATTCCTAGCCCATTTTTCCTTTCTTTCACCTCACGATCATAACTGTTTGAAAAGAGAAACGCATTAATCTCCTTCGATAGAAAGTAGAGTACATTGCTGCACGACGCGAGAACCGGTGAGGCCTCCCCTGCTCGCGTAGGTCTGCCACTGCTTGGGGCATTGCTGCCTCATGGGAATGATATTTCAAACCTTACCTATGTACGAAAATTAAGGGCTCCTAAATATTTGCGGCCCTGTGCGGCTGCACGGACTGCACTCTAGTAGGCCCAGCCCTGAGTAGCATGCCAGAACTTCCGAATGGTGAAACTTTATAGTACCAAACTAGTTTAAAATTTAAATATTTGGACGGGAAATCATAATTTTTGGAGGCATAAAACTTGTTTTCGGTGGTGCCGCTTGGACTAGGGAAACCTCTAAAAAGAACAATGATTACTCCCCATTGGAAAGAGCCACTACCCTGTAATCTCCAGATCTTTATGTAGAAATTTCTAAGGGATCGTATTCCCTTAGGAGTAGAGGTGACCAAGCGACACGGGTCGGGAAATGGCCCGTATACACTTTGTCGGACCCCAAAAACAGGGATCCACATCATGTTCACCTGTCCTGCTACCCAGTTTCTATAGAGATTTGTTCGAGAGACTCTAGGATCTACCTGGTAGGCTCATGACCTTGATGAGTTCCTTGAAACTGAGCAAAACCATACCGGTAGGAGGTGTCGTATCTTCGGTGTTTGCCACGATAACCTGGACCTGATTCAAAACAAAATGGTTACCGAGCGAGTATTCCTAGTGGCATTCTTCTAACTCCATATTTAGTTTTTTTTGCCTTTCTTTAGCAAAGGAACCCACTCTCTATGCAGCGGGTCATAGAGCTTTTGCATGGCATGTTTTAGGACCTGCTGGTGGCGGCACGCCACTACTCCCCGCGGACCTTTTGTTCTCCTTGAGGTGATGTTGTTGCCCCACTAGACCTTTTTTATTTTTTCTTTGCTTTCAATTTTGGATTTTGTATTGGAAATGGATGTTTGTGCTTTATTTATAAAGTGGAGCTACAACATATTTCATACCTTTAAAACGAAAGGTACTTGGAAGGAGTGCTCAAAGGTTCTAGTCACCAAAACGGCTAGTTTTCGTTCTCGAAATGTGTATACCGATAATTTTGATAAAGAATGAACACATAGAGTCTGGAACTAACAAAACTACCTCTGAAAAGAATTGGACTGAAAACTTAAGTCCATGCTCGGAGGTTCTGTCCAAACTTCCATTAGAAGTGTCGGATGTATGCAATCTTGGACACAAAAACATAAGTGTCACTATACCGACTCGTGGTGCCAACGAAAACAACGCATTTTTTGAAAGTACCGCTCGAGCCTCTAGCGATGGGTCTCAATCCGTTCATCATGAGTTAGTCTTTTTATTGAATTTGGATCACAATATAACAAATCTAATAGGTATGGAGGGGTCTCTCGCTACCATGGTGACACAGAGCAAGCTAGCACTACCGTCGTCCTGATCTCTTTCAGTCGGTGCCCTCTCCCAAAGCCAACACCAGATCTGGCCTCCCCCGCGCGTCCTCTTCCCATCCAGCGTGATTTCCAACCCCAGATCTTGGGGTTGCAGCGTTGGTCGTGTCCTGAGCCCACCATGCCTGTGGTGGCGGTGACCCTGACCACGCGGTACTCCTCTATTGCTCCTATTGTTGGGCTTTCCATGACATCACACCACCCCATCGAAGTACGAGAGGCTCCCGAGGCCTCTCATGCATCCGCGTCGCTCATACTCTCTGTGCTGGTCACTCCGGCTCTGCCTGCCACCTCCACCGTCGCGCCGTATGCGGACGGTCAGCCATATGGCGGTGAATCCGTTCCTGGATGTTCCAGCCTCCCGCGAGGCCGACCAGGCTATTGGGGGCCATTTGGCTCATCCTAGCCACTCCCACAAGCCCACGACGGCAGTCGCTCTCCCGCCTTACCCGTCTGTCCCTGCCACTGCCATGACCGCGGGCTACGTCGTCCAGCTATCTGTCCCCGAGGTGTCCTTGTCTAGGCCTGTGTTGTGTGCTTCTACTGCAGCCTATGGTCCTGCTTCTCATCGTAGTGAAGACATCGTTGGATAATGCCATGTTTGTGTTGGAGGTTGTTGCTTACCCTGGATCCAACAAAATGAATGACGCTACAGGAAAGGTGACCGCAGTTGCTTGATGGATGACCCTCAATGTTTTGGCCTGTCATTGTGGGTGTGCTCGTATTTGTTTGCCTTTGACTCTATGTGGGCAATTTTGGTGGTGTTTTGACTATGCTCTCGGTGTGGTGTAGGAGTATCGTGGTGTTTTGACTATCCTCTCGGCGTGGTGTAGGAGTATCGTGTTGGGAGTGTCCGTACTTCTGTGTGTGGTTTTTGGTAGTAGTTTGTATGTCTCTAGGTTAGCTTGGTTACCCTCTTGTGACCAAGTGTGTAACGGTTTTTGCCCGGTTTTCCGAAAATCAACCGGACAAACTCTTCTTTTTAATTAATGGATGAGGCAATTTTTTTGCCTCCTTTTAAAAAAGAAACTCACCTAGAACCCACAACTAGTATTTTTTTGAGAGAAACCATGTATTTCAGTAATCAAATGATTATCCTGAATTTGCAGATAAAATCCTAAGAGATCAAGAAGTAAAAAACGATTCTTAGAGCATCTCCACTCGTTGGGCGTTTTCAGGCCGAAATCCGGCGCTATTTAGCGCCAGACGGAGCTAGTTTTTGGCCTGGGAACGCCCAGTTTCCCATCTGCGTTCCCAGGCCAGGTTCCTAGGTCGGCGTGTTTTCGTCCAAATTCGGCTCAAATTCGACCAGTTTTCAGTATATTTTGGCATAATATGAATACAGAGCAATGTTCGGCATAGTTCTGCATGAAATTACCCATACTTCGTCATAAAATTAAACATAGTTCGGCGAACAATAAAAATACAATGTATTTCGGCCTAGTTCGGCCAGTTCATGCTAGGCATCTATGTGTTGCCCCTGCGTATCCATAGGTGCTTAACCAGATCATCCCGCAGCTGTTGATGCACTACCACCCGAAGATAGTCATCAGCACTGTCACCCGGCGCTCCGTATGCAAGCAACCTCATCACCACTGTGCACTTCTGTAATGAGGAAAACTCAACCATGCCGGTGCAGTCTTTCTTGCACACGAAATAGGGGTCGAACTCCCGGATGGCATGCACAATCTCGAGGAAGAGCTTTCGGCTCATCCTGAAATGGCGCCGAAACACGGCCTCTTCATGGAGCGTCTCGTCAGTGAAGTAGTCGGCGTACAAAATGCAGTAGCCCTCCATCCTCTGCCTTGCTTTGCACTTCTGGCGACCCTTCGCCGAGCCTCCACGCTTCGGCGCTGTAGTCTGCATGTACAGCCGTGCCAGAGAGGCGAGGATTTACACATGCTCTACATCTTCGGAGGCTGCGGCGTTCTCTTTCTCCAGCAATACGGAGAACAACTCCTTGTCCTCGGAGTCCATGGCCGAAGGGGCAAAACCCCCGAACACTTGGCGGGCGAGGTGGCGGGAGCTCGAAGCGTGGCGAGCTACGACGAAGAAGGGGCGCGAAAGGTGGTCTGGGCTGCAGGGGAAGGTGCGGTGGTGGCGGCAGACCTATCTACAGGCGCGACTTCTGCTTGAATCGACGGAGCTTTGCCGGCGCAAGCATGGCGACAGAGCTCGGCGAACTGGCGGGAGATGTGGGGAAATGGGGAGGGAAGGCGGGAGGGGAAAGAAGAAAAGGGAGGGAACTCGACCTACTCTCGCCGACAGGGCTGACCCACCCTCGTTTTCGCTTCATCCGGCGTTCTCAGGGCGTTCCCGATGCCCCGGGATCGGCCTAGAAACATCGGACGAAAGTTGGGCCAAATCCGGACGAAACCGACGTCATAGGAACGCGAGTGGGCGAAAAATCGCCGTCTGGACGAAAAAAACGCTCTGGAAACCCGAGTGGAGATGCTCTTAGGATTTCTTGCAACCACCAAAAGCCATCGGCCGCCGTCCAACTCCAGCGCCAAGACAGACACCGAAATAGACGCCGAGGCTCCGTCATTGCAAGATCGAAAAGGCACCATCGTCAATGAGGCTTTGAAACCCATAACTAGTCAGACATGTGAGTATTTGCAAATACAGATCTCTTGTACCGCAGACTGTATTACATGTACGTATGAAATCTAAGCTACATACAGATCTCTATCTAGATCCTTTTAGTGTCTAGGTTCGCTCTAAATCTAAATGAACCTAGACACTAGAAGCCGTAGAGTCTAATTGTTCATGCATCCAGGCTCTGATCCACGAAACAGCCACGCGACGCGAAAGCCTTTCAGTGGCCGTACCTTAGTCCCCAGGTACAGCTGAGACCGCCGTTTCCTCATGTCGTAGAAGCTGCGATAGAACGACACATTCTTCCGGTATAATACGGGCAGTTGTAGCCACGGGCGACAACATCATTCACGAAGAATATACGGTCCCAGGTAACATAGTCCTTGCACCGGTCACTAAGGTACGCTACAAGAGAAGGTGACAGCAGTTGCTTAATGGATGACCCTTAATGTTTTGACCTATTATTATGGGTGTGCTCGTGTTTGTTTGCCTGTGACTCTACGTGGGCATTTTTGATGGTGTTTTGACTATGCTAGGAGTATCATGGTGTTTTGACTATCCTCTCGGCGTGGTGTGGGAGTATCGTGTTAGGAGTGTTCGTATTTCTGTGTGGTCTCATGTATTGGTAGTAGTTCGTCTGTCTCTGGGTTATAGCTTGGTTACCCTATGGGTTATAGTTTGTTACCCTCTTGTGACCAAGTGTGTAATGATTTTTTTCCTGGTTTTCCGAAAATCAATTGGACAAACTCTTTTTTTTAATTAATGGATCAGGTAATTTTTTTGCCTCCGTTTCAAAAAAAAAACTTAACTATAACCCACAACTAGTTTTTTTTAGAGGAACCACGTATTTCATTAATCGAAAAACAAGTTACAATAAGCAACACATATTTCATTAATCGAAAAACAAGTTACAATAAGCAACACACGTGGAAACTAAAAGATAAACCGAGATAAAATGATTATCCTGAATTTGCAGATAAAATTCTAAGAGATCGAGAAGTACAAAATGATTTCTAGTGTTTCTTGCAACCACCGAAGCCATCGGCCGCCGTCCAACTCCAGCGCCGCCGAAACGGACACCGGAAGAGACGCCAAGCTTCCGACATTGGATCGACATTGGAAGATCAAAAAAGACACCATCACCAACGAGACTTTCAAACCCACAACTAGTCAAACGGGTGAGTATTTGCAAATACAGATCTCTTGTATTGCAGGCTGTATTACATGTACATATGAAATCTAAGCTACATACAGATCTCTTGTATGTGCAAATTTGCAGAGCCGTAGAGTCTAGTTGTTCATGCATCCAGGCTCTGACCCACGAAACAGCCACGCGACGGGAAAGCCTTTCAGAGGCCGTACCTTAGTCCCCAGGTACAGCTGAGACCGCCGTTTCCTCATGTCGTAGACACTGCAATAGAAGGACACATTCTTCCGGTAATACGGGCAGTTGTAGCCACGGGCGGCAGCATCATTCACGAAGTAGATAGAGTCCCCCGTAACGTAGTCCTTGCACCGGTCGGGGACACGAACAGCTCGGGAGCACCATCCCTGGACGAACAGCACCCGGTCTTCCCCGACGCTACTCAGCTCCGTCCACCATGACCGCGCCAAGTCGGCCTGGAACACCTTGAACTCGGTCGCCCTCTCCAAGCCTAAGCCTACATAGTGGAAACCCCCCAAATCGTCGCCGATGAACAGATCTTGTATGTTATTAGGATCTTGTCTGCGGACCATCAGCAGCGCGCCGTCGGACTCGAGTAGGTACTGATGCAGCGGCGAGTCGGTGAAGTCCCATCTGGAGCCCTCCACGATAGTGTCGACTCGGGACAGGGTCGGCTCACCGGTGTCCCTGTCCTCGCCGATGGAAACGGAGAGGAGGCTGCCGTGGTTGCCGTGGAGGGCGTAGAGCTTGCCCCGAAACCAGATCATGTCTTCAAGTGACTTCAGTTGGTCATGGGCGACCACCACCCAAGAAGCTGCCCCTGGCCGGCACAAAGCCAGCTTGTGAGGCCATCCTGCCCCAACGACCACGGCCACAAGGTTGGGCGAGCACACGACTAGCTTCCTCATCGAGAAAGGCTCAGCAGTGGACAGCCGAGGGAGCACCATGGTTGTGGACATGGAGAAGGGGTTTACCAGCGTGTACGCGCCGTCCATGCGTTCGAAGACGAGCCACTCGCCGCAGGAGCTCTGGGCGTGCGGCAGCTGGCGATGCCGCTCGAGGTGGAGCGGCAGCGGCTGGAAGGCAGAGTCGGGCAGGCTGTAGAAGGTCCGATCGGGTAAGGCGAGCCACGGGAATTGCGACGGCGGGGCGTTCCGCCGTGCGCAGGAGCGCCACTCGCGGCAGACGGCCCCGAAGCGGACGCGATCGGCATGGTGCTGGAGGCGGCGGAGGATAGTGTCGCCAAGATCCGTCGGGAGTGCAGACCACGAGCTTGGCGCGTGCTGCGTTGGCGGCGCCATTGAGTTAGGCGCGTTGCGACGATCGATGTAGTGCGAGTGCGAGATGTTTATACCACGTCAAATTAAATCGTCGGGAACAAGAACTCGGTGATCAGAACCGTACCGAACTCAAACACGAAATCCGGTTTTGGAGTCGGACTCCGTTCTTATTCTCGAATTATTATTCGCATTTCCCCAAATGCATGGGAGTACATTCGACATTCAAGGCAACTGCTAATTAATTACTTACAGCAAATGCATAAACGCAACTCAGTAATCCTCATCGGGCTCGGGCACCGGCAGCCGTGTGGCCGCAGCTGCCGGCGCCTCAGGTTGCTCGGCCATGACAGACTCGTACAGCGCGCTGGCCAGCCCGGCACCGATCAGTGGCCCGACCCAGTAGACCCAGTGGTGGCGCCAGCTCCAGCCGACGAGCGCGGGGCCGAACGCCCTCGCCGGGTTCATCGCCGCGCCGTCGAACGGGCCGCCGGCGAGGATGTTCGCGCCCAGGACGAAGCCGATGGCGATGGGCGCCATGGCGCTGACGTTGCCGCTGGCGCCGGGGCCCCGGTCAGCCGCGGTGGCGTAGACGGTGTACATTAGCCCGAACGTCATGACGACCTCGAGCAGCAGCGCGTGCCGCTCGTGGATGCCGCCGCCGAGCGTGAGCCCCATGGGGCGCTGCAGGGCACGACACATACGACATGCAAAAGTGAGACGTGGCGAACCTGCAGATAACTCACGCCAAAAGAAAGCACACGCAGCCATTTGTTTGGTAGTCTCAGTCTCAAGAAAACCAAAATGTAGCCGAGTAGAACAACTGAATTACCACGCCGCCGGAGACGAGCCTAAGGAGAGCGGCCGCGAGCACCGCGCCGAGAAGCTGAGCCGCCCAGTAGAGCACGGCGCGCGCGAACGAGATGCGCCTGGCGACGAGCAGGCCGAAGGTGACGGCCGGGTTGACGTGCCCGCCCGACGCGTCGCTCGACAACGCCACCGCCGTGGCCAGCGCGAGCGCGTGCGCGATCGCCACCACGAGCAGCCCTCCCAGCGTCCCCGTGTCCGTGTACATCTTCCCTGCCAACCAAACCAAACAAAAGTCTTCAGAGTTCAGACATAGCACCGCGAAACATCTATGTACGAGGTTCACGTACAGAGGCCGTAGACGGAGCCTTCGGCGGCGAAGACGAACACGGCGGTGGCTACGAACTCGGACAGCACGGCGCGGGAAGCGCCCGGCAGCAGGGGCTCCGGCCCGGCTTCGTCGGTACGGCGGGTGGGGAAACGAGTTGGCAGCATGGTTCAGGATGCTGAGACTGGAAAGAGCTGCCTCTGGTTGCTCTGTCCGGCTGGTGATGATTCTGAGTTCGTGTCTGACTCACGCATCCAAGCTCGCGAGGTGCTCCTACCTGCTAGTGACGGGGGCTTCTCATTGCGGCGCTTGAGCATTAGGCGGTGCTGCCCCAGGGGACAGCTGGTCAGTGGGAGAGGACACGTGTGGGATCAGTGACATCTACAGATCGACGGTTCTAAGAGTTTCTAAGTGGTGTTCGGATAGTAGACTAATGGGGTGTTCACCAAGTGGTTTGAAATGGAACTGTTTCACACCTAAGAGCCATTTTAATGTTCAGTTGAGAAATAGAATGGATCAAGATGGTTCCTCAAAAGAGAATATTTTCTCTAGATCTAGAATGCACTCATTCCACCAAATTAGTGGAATCTTCCCGTTTCTCTATGCTAAAGTCACCCAAATATTCTCACTCTCTCTATTTTCTTGCTATCCTTTTTGCTAAATGCATCCAAGCATAGAATGGAATCGTTTCATTTCAATTTTTTTTTTCAACCGAACATAGGATGGAACCATTCCATTACACATTTTTTATCATAACCAAACACGAGAATGAAACCAGCCCATTCTAGTAGAATGAAACCATGACATTCCATTCCACTTCGTTCCCGAAGTGAACACATGGTGTGTTCGGTTCCTGGAACCAGGTGAAATGGAACGGAAGTTCTGCACCTAGAGCCAATTCCTGTGTTCGTTGTGAAATGGATGTGAAATGGAACGGAACTGGGTAGTTTCTGAGAAAGAAATATTCCTCCATATGCGGAGTGCACCCATTCCACTGAATCGGTGGAATATGGTGGAACGGTTGTTAATTACGAATCACTCCAATAATCCAGCTAAAAAATAATTAGATGTTATTAATTACGATTTGGAGATTAAAAAGGTCATTTACCACTGTTAATTACGATTTTGAGACATTCCGTTCTGCTCTCCAAATTTCCTCAACCGAACAAAAAATAATGTTAATTGCGATTTTGAGATTAAAAAGGCCATTAGACGTTGTTGATTGCGATTTTGAGATTAAAAAGGCCATTTTCCACTATTAATTATAACATCGAGACAGAAGATTAACTTTAACCTCGTTCCGTTCTGCTTTTCAATTTCCCTAACCGAACAAAAATGAAACCATTCCGTTCCTCCTTTTTATCCAAACCGAACACAGAAACGGAACTGGCCCATTCCAGTGGAATGGAACCATGACATTCCATTCCACTTCGTTTCTGAACCGAACACACCCTAAGATCGTCACTCAGCCCGTTCTTTTTGGCTTCTGAACGGGCTTAACTGCGAAATTAAGCCAAAGCTAAAGAACTTGAATTTGCAACTAGGCTTAACTTTTCAGCCACCACTCTCTTCTGTTGGAGTTAATTGGATAAAACTACCACAACTAAGGCAGCCAGGATAAGTCAGTACCACTTTCTGTAATTTTGGCACGTCAGTACCAACACTGGGACGCCAAAACTCTGATCACACAAATTCGAGGTTGACAACATTTCCGATGACGCTGGCCCATGTTCAGCACTGACATGGCCAACGGTCATTTCCCCCGCCATTTAGGACCAGACCAGGTGCGGTCGGCTCCAGACCAGTTGCTCTGCTACTACTCTCTCCTCTCCCTCTTTCTCTCCCACTCACGATTCTGAGGCAATGGGGGAGCCGACGAATCCTGGAGGCGGCGGCGACGCAGGCGGGTCTTGTGCTGTCGGCAGAGGCCGCGGGAACGCGGGAGCCATAAGGGAGCAAATGGACGATCTGGACGAGCTATGGTTGTCTCGGCCATCGACAACGGCGGCGATGCTGGCGCAGCTGTGGGTGGCGAACCCCTTGGATTCAGTGAGGTGGACGACTAGTCTCGACGGCATGGAGTACACATTCATCTTTCCCCGATCTCTCCCCTCCCGTCAGTCTCTGAAATTTTCGATTTAGGGGTTAAGGTTTGCTGAGCTGGGCTATTTGCTTCCTATGTTTTTGTAGTCTTGATCCGGATATTTGGAAGGTCAGAATTCAGCTTGATTGAGTGGACAATTTAGAGAGAAATTTTGCCAAATACGACATTACTTATCTGGACTTAGTTGCAGTTATTGAGGAGATGGGGTTTAGTCAGAGGGATTCTATTTACTGCAGAAACAAGGGGTAGATGAATTGGTTGAGAAGAACTACAAAATATATGAACTATTAGACCATTTTGATTCAAGTAAGGTGTTGTGTTTGTTTGTAAAGAGAGGCATAGGTGGAAAGAACAAGAAATCTAAAGCCAAAGCTAGTTAACCAACATCATCTTCCATTGTGAAATATGAAGAACATGTCTCTATTGATTACAATGAACCTGGTGTCTATGTTGTTGATAAGGAAGGATGCATTTTCACTAGTCAGAGTGGCAGCACTGTTATAGGTGATGATGATCCTTATGTGTGCACAAATGATTATCTTCCAACTCAAGAAAGTCAGATTACGGAGAAGGAAAAGGCAATAGCCATTGAAGACAGTGATTGTGAGGATGGTGGCAGCATGGGGTCATACATTGGTGATGATGATGCTTGGTGGGACATTACCATTGGACAGGTTAATTTTGAACAGGTAGAAGAGTCTAGGATAAAGGAAAAGAGGGAACTAGTAGAGAGAATTGAGGAGATGAGGAGGAAGAGAGAGAGGATCCCCTATTGCACTATGAAGGGGACACATATATTGAAGACTTCTTTGTGACTGAAGAAGATACACCGCCCGTGTTTGTACCAACCCCTGAACCTGAAAAGAAGAAGAAGAAATGTCCTGTTAGAAAAGGACCCACATCAAGGTGGCATACATCCGTGGAGATAAAAGAAGCACCAGACTACATACCATCATCGGATGATGAGGATAATGCTGATGGTTTTTCTGAGGATGATGAAGTGGATTTTTTGAACCATTGATCATGCTGCCACCAAAAGGCAGAAAAAGTAGAGAAAATAAAAGGACAAAGAGGATGTGGTATGATGAGAGAAGGTTGCATCCATATGAACAATTATGTTTGAAGATGTGCTTTGTGAATGTGCAACAATTCAAAGATGCCTTGATAAATTTGCATATTGCTCAAAGCAGGAACTACCAACATTAGAGGAACTCAAATGTTAGAATAATTGTGCATTGCATCCATAAGGAATGTCCTTTCCATATGACTGCTTCAGAGATAAAGGGTGAGAAGACCTTTTGTATTAGGAAGATGAGGTTGCAGCATACTTGTGATACAAGCACCGATAGTTCTAGGGTGAGTGCTAAATGGTTAGCTCACACATATGCAAGTATGTTCAGGTCTAATCCAAATACAAGAATTCAATCACTCACTAATGTAGCTAGGCAACAACATGGTGTGGAAGTCAACAAGGACATGGCCTATAGGGCAAGAAATTTGGCTCTAGATGCAATTATGGGTGATCACAAGGAGCAGTATGTTAGACTTAGGGATTTTTCCCAAGCTATTGTTGATACTAACCCTACCAGTAAGGTTGTTGTTACAATAGTGACACCTGCACCAACTGTAGAGAACCCTAATCTTGGTCCCACATTCCATGGATTCTTTTTTAAGCTGTGCACCAGTGCTCAAATCTTGGCTGCAACAGGTAGAGACAGTGCCAACAATAATATGTACCCTATTGCCTTTGTCGTTATACCCAAAGAGGACAAAGCCAATTGGTGTTGGTTCTTAACTCAGCTAAAGTATGCTCTAGGTGGATAAGAAGGGCAGTTTGGTAGATATACATTCATGTCTGACAAACAAAAGGTGTGTGCTACTTGACTTAATTGCCTTATAGTTGTGTACTACTTGACTTAATTGCCTTATAGTTACCTTATACTAGACTTAACTTGGTACTTAAGGCCTTATAGCAGCAGTCAGCCAAGTCTTTCCTCTTAGCCCTCAAAGATACTTCCTAAGGCAAAGATACTTCCTAAGGCACATATATGCCAACTTCAAATCAATTGGCTTTATTGATGAAGATTTGAAAAGAGCTGATGGATGCAGCCTCATATGCTTACCAGAAGCACCATTTTGAGACTGCCATGGAGAATTTGAAGCAAGAAAGTGAGGCTGCTTGGAAGTGTCTTAGTGCAATCCCAGTGCACACATGGGCTAGGCATGCTTTTTACACCAACTGCAAGACTGACCTTGTGGTGAACAATCTAAGTGAGGTCTTCAACAGATATATCCTAGATGTTAGGAAGAAGCCTATTAGAACTATGATTGAAGGGATAAAAGACAACATGATGACTAGGAATCATGAGAAGAGGATAGGTGCTGCTAGGGCAGGATGAGATATTACTCACCACTTCAGTGAGCAGCTAGAATTGGCCAAGAAGCACTCCAGATTCTGCACACCAAGGGTTGCAAATGTTGGTTCGTGGTAGGTTACTAATGCTAGAGGGGATGTGACACATGTTGTCAACTTGTTGGAAAAACATGTGGAAGTAGGAAGTGGGATGTGACAGGGATGCCTTGCAGCCACATGTATGCAGTGCTATCATCAAAGCCAAGCAGAAACATGAGCATTACGTGAGCCATTTCTTCAAGAAAGATATGTATGCCAAAGCTTTTCAGCCTGTAATTTACCCAGTGCTTGGCCAGCATGTCTGGCCCAAGACACCAACACCTGACATCATACCACCTTACTTCCACATCAAGAAAGGGAGAAAGCAAGAGAAGAGGAGGAAGGGAAAGTTTGAGGTGCCAAAACCCAAAGAGACATCAAGAATTGGAACCATTACATGCTCTAATTGCAAGCTACAAGGGCACAGATACACCAGCTGCTCACAACCTTTGAGGCCTGACCTGGTGATAATAAAGAACAAACATATGGTGAGATAACTGTTTTTAATTTGGTTTCTTTTGGTTGCTTTGTGTAGCCTAACACACTTGATTTTGTTTGATTATGTGTAGCCTACAAGTGCTACACCAACTGGTTCACCTCCTGTTGCAAGGGCTACACCTACTGGTCCACCTCCTGCTGCAAGGGCTACACCAACTGGACCACCTCTTACTACAAAGGCTGGCTTTATTGCTCCAAGACCATCTACAAGAGAGAGAGGGGATGATGGATATGTTCCTGCATAGAAGAGGACCAAAACATGGAGCTACTTGAATTGTGGCTATGTTCTAGGTGATGATGGAGCAGCTTTCCCATCAGACAACTGATTCTGCAAGACATGATGTTGTAATGGATAGGTTCGATGGAGTTATTTTGGATGATGCAAAATGTGTTGTAATGGACATGTAGTACAATCTGCCATACCACATGTTTACCTCTTTTGGTGAACTAAGAGTATGAAAGCTAGAAATGTAAGTGATGCACCTAAGTTGCTACGAATGTGATGAACATGTAGTAACCATGAAACGCATGCTTGCTTCTGGTACTCCACAATTTATGGTTGTTGTGAATGTGATATGCAGCTGAGTTGTTGTGAATGTGATGGACATGTAGTAACCTTTGACATTTATGGACATGCAGCTGAGTTGCCTCTTTATGGGCATTACAGACATTTAAAAAGATAACTCAAAAAATAAGCTCACCAGACACAAGCCGGAAAGAACTGGAATACAATTTCTCTGAGGCTAATTTTCACTGTAATTTCTCGGAGATGGCTAAGCTTAAGCCGTTTTTGTACAAGCCTAAGCTAAAAAGAACTGGGCAAAGAGTCTTAACCTTGACACGGTATCCTGGGTGGGGTATATGTTGGTCCATATTTGTTTGCTTTTTCGAGAACCCGCGTGAGGTTTGCGTATTAAACTCGACAGGAAGCGACGGGAAGGAAATAAGTCATTTAGAGCAGCTCTAACGGTGACTATAAATACACTAAAACTATAAAATTATGGCGGGTTTATAGGTTCGCGCGTTTTCGTTCGCTCTAGCGGTGATTGTAAATCAGCCCGACCCGTGAAATCGTTTATGGTGGCCCGTTAACTGCCCAATACGACTGGTACAAGTAGAGGGCGCACGAGTGGTTGAGGGTCCAAACCTGTTCTCACTCCCTCTCCCAACCCTAGCGCCGCCGCCACCAGCTCCAATTCCAGCGAGCAATCGCGAGCGTTCCACCGCAAGAACTGCGCCATGTCGTGCCGCCACTTCGAAGTCGGGGGAGGGCACAACGGAGGTGGGGGTGATGGCGGCCGAACTCCTTCTCGTTGTTGTGGCGAGCTCACCGAGGACGAGTGGCGAAAGATAATCTGCTCGGAGGGCGCGAAGAAGAGGACAACAAAGAAGTGGACCTACCGGCGTCGCTCGCCTGCTACGCCGTGTTGATTGCGCAGTATCGGCCGCTGTCCTCGGAGCACGTGCCGACAATTCGCAGGTACGCACGCGCCAGTGAGCCCCCTTTTGGAGAGGGGAGCTCTCGCGCCGCTCCTCCGTCCCTTCCATCCTCCAGCTCCGACTCCGACGACTGGAGCTCGTCGTCCCCCCGCATGTGGTCGTCGCCGTCCCCGCCGACTACACCAACGACTCCAACGAGGAGCGCCTCGCATTCGATATGTTGGCCCGCGAGCCCAAGCTCTCATGCTAGGCAGAGATCGTCTGCGAGCAGGCGGAGCGGCGCCGGGTCATGGAGCTCGTCAACGCGCGCGTCGCCAGGGATGGGGAGGCGGCGCGCACCAACATCGTCAAGCTCGAGATGGCCGACCTCATCGACCTCTCCGAGGAGTGAAGCTCATGCCGCCGCGTTTCGGAGCTCCCGCCGCCGCGCTCCTCCCCTATGTATAGACCGCGCCGCGCTCCTCCCCTATGTAACCCGCAGCTGTAGAATCACTGCTTTTACTTCTAATTTTTCTGAATATGTAATGATCTGAACCATGTTCATCATTGAATTTTGCCGCTAGTGCAAAATTTTAAATTATCAGATTCGTTTTATAGGCACCGTTCTCTGCGACCAATTCCAAATCTGTTAATTGCGAGTACAGTTGCCTGTATCGTGTGTTTACAGTTCACGTTTTTACGGTCACCGTTAGAGCTTTTGCAACCGACAAAAAAAGGGTGATCCGCTAACTTGAAACTCCGCACAGAGTGTTCACATATGGTCTTTGAAATTCTTGAATACGCATATAGCCGCAACAGAACACACGGAAAAAAAGGCAAAGCACACAATCATACACGACTAATATAAAGCCGTATTTTACTGTTTTTAATACTCCATCCGTCCCGAAATAACTGACGCGGTGGTGTTTAAGCACAAACCCCCTAAGCTTTATCACCTGAAAACTGCGGTCCTTCGTCAAAATCAACTCCTCCTCGTGTTCCCATCTCGTGCGACGAACAGACGGAGTGTCGCTGCCGCCGCCGTCCCTTCGCCTCGTCGCCTCCGTTCCCTCGCCTCGGCCTGCCGCCTCCTCGCCTCGCTGTTGCCGCCTCCTCGCCTCACTGCCACCACAAACCCTAGACTCGGCACGGTGGCAAGGTTCCATATTTGGGATCCATGGCGGTGTCGGCGTCCTCGGGCTCTGGAGCTTGGACCGAGGGAATCCATGGCGGTGTAGGCTTCCTCGGGATCCGGCGAGCTTCGATCTTTGGCCCTCAGGCTCTGGACGATGTGGTCGCATTGGACGGCGATGCGGTGTCGTTGATGCGTTGGGGGCGATGCGGTCGAGCGGGAAGGATTTCACGGTGATCTTTGTGCATCTCCAGGAGCTAGGATCGCACTACGTCATCGGCTCCATTCGTCCTCGCCATTGAGCACTACGTCCATGAGGTGATTGTCCTCCTCGCCATAAAATTCAGATTTTTTGGGCCATGCTCTATTACTCCACTATTTATGAATTGAAAGATAGCCAAGATACTCCTGTTTACATGATTTATCCTGCCATTCGCATTTGCCATCTCTTCCTGAGAAAGGAACAAGAGATTCTTGAGTATGCTTAAACACAAAATTCAGTTTATCTTGCACTAGTGCAGTTTGTCAGTTTATCTTGCACTAGGAGCTTGTGATGGATTAAGGGAGTTAATTGTTTTTGTGGTTTTCTAGCTCCTGTTAATTAGTTGTGCTACAGTACAATCCTTGCAGTTTCTGATATTGTTAATGAAATGAAATTAGCAGAAAGGTCCACCCCTTCTATGCTTGCAGGTTCTGAATATTGAAGTTTAGTCTCTTCAGACTTCGCATAGTGTCTGTTCGGTTGCATTGCTGTTAGTTGTACTGAAGCATATCACTGTTATGCCGTTGCTTGTGTCTGTGGGATGTCTGAGGATGATTTTCTGTGACTGAAATTCAGAATGGATAAACTCGAATTAGCACTAAATTTCACCGTCCATTCTATGTTGTCAGTTTCTAAATTCTGTATTTCAGTCTCGCCGGACACTATTACATTGTGAGCGACATTATTTTGGTCAATTTGTATGTCTAAGATAAGTGTCTTAGCTTGAAGTTAGAAACTTTATTTTACGGAGTAAGATCGTTTCTTGGATTAAAATGTGCTGAATATGAAAAGTAAGAGATGATCCAGCCTCAAGATAAAATAATCTGTAGACACTTGGGAAGAGGGGATCAGTTAAATATGGAAGCAACAACTGGGAACTTTATTTTCGAATCGTATTGTAGACGTTGTGAAGAGGTGATTTTGTTCATATCAGTGTGATTTGTGATTAGAGAAAACAGTGCCTCAAGAGTACACTGGCCTAGTCTTATATTGCTTCCATAATCCCCCTGTGTAGAGCACTCCTAATTAAAAGAGTACACTGGATCTGCAATTTTTCTAGTAGATGCATAGATATGACTATGTTTCCACATGTGCACTGTCATGTTACTTTAACTCTTATGAAACTATGCATGTACTAGACCCTGTGCCAGTGACCATGGTCCATGCGAACCAGACCATCCATTTTCTTCAAATTGTTCTAGCTATGGTTCCGGTTTGGTCATGGTGTCATGGAGTAGATAGTCATGATGTGTTGTTTCTTCAGTGTAGGCTATTTAGCTGTAGTTTTGATAATTTAGAAAGTTTGAACTATTGACATAGTAGTCATCTGTTTATACTTCTTGTGCTTCTTGGAGTATCTCTTTTATTTTTTCTTTTGATTTCTTAATTTGCAGAAATTAAGGTGCATCAGGTGTGTATCTTGTGGCAGAAAAGGAAATACTCCTTGGGAGACAAGGGCATTAAAGAATAGTGTCGATGCAATGTTGTTGTACTACAGAGTTTGATGGTCAAATCTGTACTATCAGCTACTTTACTGGTACTCAATTGTATAAGTACTCAATTGTTCGATGCACACAATTACTAACACAATGCACACAAGTACTCATGTACTTACATGATCTGCTTACATACATGGTACTGTACACATGATAGAGCACAAGACATAAAAAAATATTTTCCTTTCCTTTCCATGTATCTAGTCTATCCTTGTCCTATAAGAGCCATTCGTTCCTCGGCCGGTCTTCCTCCAAATCATTCAAATCAAGCATTCATTCCAGCTGGTCTTCTTCTCCTCCTTTCTCTACTTCTCCTTCTCCTCCTGCTTTCTCTACTTCTCCTTCTCCTCCTGCTAGACCAGCCGAGGAACGAATGGCTCTTATAGGACAAGGATAGACTAGATACATGGAAAGGAAAGGAAAATATTTTTTGTATGTCTTGTGCTCTATCATGTGTATAGTACCATGTATGTAAGCAGATCATGTAAGTACATGAGTAATTGTGTGCATTGTGTTAGTAATTGTGTGCATCGAACAATTGAGTACTTGTACAATTGAGTACCAGTAAAGTACCTGATAGTACAGATTTGACCATCAAACTCTGTAGTACAACAACATTGCATCGACACTATTCTTTAATGCCCTTGTCTCCCAAGGAGTATTTCCTTTTCTGCCACAAGATACACACCTGATGCACCTTAATTTCTGCAAATTAAGAAATCACAAGAAGAAATAAAAGAGATACTCCAAGAAGCACAAGAAGTATAAATAAATAGATGACTACTATGTCAATAGTTCAAACTTTCTAAATTATCAAAACTGCAGCTAAATAGGCTACACTGAAGAAACAACACATCATGACTATCTACTCCATGACACCATGACCAAACCGAAACCGCGGCTAGAACAATTTGAAGAAAAATGATGGTCTGATTCGCATGGACCATGGTCACCGGCGCAGGGTCCAGTGCATGCATAGTTTCATAAGAGTTAAAGTAACATGACAGTATACATGTGGAAACATAGTCATATCTATGCACCTACTAGAAAAATTGCAGATCCAGTGTACTCTTTTAATTAGGAGTGCTCTATACAGGGGGATTATGGAAGCAATATAAGGCTAGGCCAGTGTACTCTTGAGGCACTGTTTTCTCTAATCACAAATCACACGGATATGAACAAAATCACCTCTTCACAACGTCTACAATATGATTCGAAAATAATATCCCCAGTTGTTGCTTCCATATTTAACTGATCCCCTCTTCCCAAGTGTCTACAGATTATTTTATCTTGAGGCTAGATCATATCTTACTTTTCATATTCAGCACATTTTTGTCCAAGAAACGATCTTACTCTGTAAAATAAAGTTTCTAACTTCAAGCTAAGACACTTATCTTAGACATACAAATTGACCAAAATAATGTCGCTCACAATGTAATAGTGTTCGGCGAGACTGAAATACAGAATTTAGAAACTGACAACATAGAATGGACGGTGGAATTTAGTGCTAATTCGAGTTTATCCATTCTAAATTTCAGTCACAGACAATCATCCTCAGACATCCCACAGACACAAGCAACGGCATAACAGTGATATGCTTCAGTACAACTAATGGGAATGCAACCGAACAGACACTATGCGAAGTCTGAAGAGACTAAACTTCAAAGATTCGTAACACAAGCATAGAAGGGGTGGACCTTTCTGCTAATTTCATTTCATTAACAATATCAGAAACTGCAAGGATTATATTGTAGCACAACTAATTAACAGGAGCTAGAAAACCACAAAAACAATTAACTCCCTTAATCCATCACAAGCTCTTAGTGCAAGATAAACTGACAAACTGCACTAGTGCAAGATAAACTGAATTTTGTGTTTAACCATACTCAAGAATCTCTTGTTCCTTTCTCAGGAAGAGATGGCAAATACGAATGGCAGGATAAATCATGTAAACAGGAGTATCTTGGCTATCTTTCAATTCATAAATAGTGGAGGAATAGAGCATGACCCAAAAAATCTGAATTTTATGGCGAGGAGGACAATCACCTCGTGGACGTAGTGCTCAATGGCGAGGACGAATGGAGCCGATGACGTAGTGCGATCCTAGCTCCTGGAGATGCACAAAGATCACCGTGAAATCCTTCCTGCTCGACCGCATCGCCCCCAACGCATCAACGACACCGCATCGCCGTCCAATGCGACTGCATCGTCCAGAGCCTGAGGGCCAAAGATCGAAGCTCGCCGGATCCCGAGGAAGCCTACGCCGCCATGGATTCCCTTGGCCCAAGCTCCAGAGCCCGAGGACGCCGACGCCGCCATGGATCCCAAAAATGGGACCTTGCCACTGTGCCGAGGCTAGGGTTTGTGGTGGCAGTGAGGTGAGGAGGCGGCAACAACGAGGCGAGGAGGAGGCAAACCGAGGCGAGGGAATGGAGGTGACAAGGCGAAGGGACGGCGGCGGCAGCGACACTCCGTCCGTCCGTCGCGCGAGATGGGAACACGAGGAGGAGTTGATTTTGACGAAGGACCGCAGTTTTCAGGTGATAAAGCTTAGGGGGGTTTGTGCAAAAACACCACCGCGTCAGTTATTTTGGGACGGAGGGAGTACTTTTCTTTGATTACGGGCTCGTGCAACCCACCCCCACAACAACGTGCACCTCCCCAAGCCTCGTGCAACCCATCCCCAGAACCGCAGCATCTCCCCAAGCCTCCTGAACCCTCCCCAGACTCCCTCTCTCGTCGGAGTGCCGTTGGGCAGCTCGCATGAGGTCCACCGCCGCCACACTTGTGAGACAGAAGAGAATAACCCTTCGGGTTATAAAGACATGGGCCCGAGTTGTTAGTGTTTTAAACATGATTCAAACCCTTTTCTATTGAAAATCTATTTTATTATTTTTAGAAAATATGCTTTGCCTTTGAAAGGCCATAACATTTTGAAAAATGATCCAAATGACTCGATTCTTTTTTTTGCATTGGCTTCTAAATAAAAATATCTTTCATTTGGCACTGGTTTGCTATTTTTGGACACCTCTAAAAACAATGGTATGTTAAGTATTCAATAGTTTGAAAAGGGTTTTAACACTTCTAAAATCAGTTAAATAGATCTAAACTTGCAATCAGCCCCTAAAGTTGATCTTGAGAGTTGCCCAGCTGCTCAAGGCAAGCCATTAAACCTTCTCTATTTTTTTGAAACCTTATAAGTTGGTTGTTTTTGCTATGCAAGCTCTAAGTACCATTTTGCAAATATTGTTTTTGCCATGTTAAATAAAAAGGAAAAGTGGAAACAATGCCATGCTAGGTAGAATGTTTTGTACATACTCACATGTCAGCCATGCATGGTGCTCAACGCCTTGTTTTTACTAACTATGCCATGTTGCTAACCCGAGGATCCTGACACAAGGTTCTCATTTGTCCACTCCCCATTCCCGCAACACTTTTTGGCCAGGGAACCGCCTTGGAATCGAGGATTGGTACAAAAGTCCTCTTTATGGCAGTCGACAATTCTCGAGGTTGGGGGCATTTTCCAAAAGAGTTATTTGCTTCTTGTTCCTCCTCCTCGTGGAGCCCAGGAACCATTTGGCTTTATTGTGTGTTTTTCCGACAAATACTTTTATTCGATGAGGCTTTCTCTCTCTATGGTGGTATTTGCTGGCATATTTTGTAGACTACGATGCCCTTACTCCCCACTTGCTTGTCAAAGGCTGGACGATAATTTCCACCTCATACATGTGCATGAGGGAACGGGACTCGCGTCAACGACTCCACTAACAATTGTGCTAACTTGGTTACTCTCGATTATCGACTTGTACTTATTCTCGATGTTGAAATGATAACTTTTCTCAATGATAGAACCGTTAGCTCTGCCTTACTATGTCTTCTATAATTGTGAATTTTCATATTGCATTTAATAAATGGAGTTTAATCTTGACTAATAAGATAATCATCTCCATCGACTTGGTTGAGTTACATAGTGCCACTTCCCAAACACCCCACTTTGCCATCGTCATTCATGTGGGTGAACCTTAGACTATGTAACCTACGCGAGTCTCTCTCGATGCCACCCAACGTGGCAATATTAGTCGGATACTTCTTTGTGCGGTCGAGGCTATATCTTGTGAAGGTTCTGAAGTTAGGTATGCTTTCCTCGAAGAGGCATGTGCTAGATTCACTTCATCATAGGACTATCCGTAGGATGAGATCGGTGGCTAGATAGAGTGCCTCGGTAGCGTGAATGGTCATGCTAAATATATCTTGCTTTTGTATGACTTTAGAGTTTTTCCTAAAGAGACGGCCAAGTGTAAAGTATTTTGATGGATGGTTATAGCAGCCGCTGTAGTTGGTCAAATCTAGTCTAGCATTGTTCCTAGGTTATGAAACATGTTTAGAACGAGTCACACTTTGAGTTTAATCATGTCAAGTACGGAGAAATCCACTAAGTTCGAGCATGATAAAGCTATTACCCACCTCTGTGGCTATAGGCTAGTGAGCCTAGTTGTGGTTGTGTTGAGATTATGCGGGAAACGAGAATATCCGTTTCGACCGCATGATCTTGTATGCGGGGGACGAGAATACTCGTTTCGACAACATGATCTTGTATGCGGTAGAAGATAATACTTGTTTCGACCGTGTAATCTTCTCTCCTATACAAAGGTAAGATGGTAAGTTAAGTTCAACCATTTAGCTTGCACTTGCATGTATTTATTGTACATATGACTTACTATTTTATGAACTTATGCCATATCATATAGAATATATTTGCTTGTCGTTTCTTGATATTTTGGATTATATTCAACATACCGAGGCTGCCTTTTAGCATGTCAGATTCTGTTGCTCTCACTGCTGAGTACCTATTGTATGAGAACTAGAAATCGGTATCCTAAGTAGAACCCTGTGGAATAAATCCTTCTACGACTATGTTACTACCTACGTCTCCGTTGCCATAAATCTGATAGAGTCCTTAATTTTGAATAAATAATATACATATTGTTGTGTGCGCATGTTGCGCAATGGAAGATGCTTCACCATTTATTTTAATATATGAACCTATTGTATTTCGCTACCTTAATATATACTGGTCTTGTCTTCGTTTGCTGAGTTGCCACATTCACCGTATTTGTGGGGCATGAATGTGAGGTGTCTCAATCACCTGGATCGGGGTGCCATAACATGCTGGTTGATGATGAACTGGTGATGATGTACATTTTGGATAGCTAGAGCTTCAAAACTACTAATGGCATGTATATTTTGGTGATGTTGATCACTAACCCCTCATGTCATAGTGAAATTGTTGATGCAGTGTTGTAGGACGACATCCACTTTTGATGTGGTTGTAGGATAACACCATAGTAGTAGTTGGATGAACTTGTGATCCTTTTTTGGTAACGGTCATGCATGCTCCCCTTAGTTTCTGATGTGTTGTGAACTTGTCAATCATTTTTTATGATCACATTGATGCTTCTGATGTTGTACCTTACTTGTTATTTCTATACCTTGATAGCGGTACATGGTGTTCAGAGGTAGGCGACATGGAGTCTACAGTTCATGGAGATCTGCAAAGAACAAGTTTATAGATTCTCCAACAATGACTATAGAGGGTATGCAACTATGGAGGAGGCAGTTGAGGAGTACAATAGTTTCTTGGATGATCATGCTATAGCTGTTCAACCATTGGCTATGGCTAATGCCACAATGGATGTCCAAGCTTTGCCTATGGCTGATCAGGTTTTGGCATTGGAAGAAGGAGCAATTCAGGGACGAGAGAGTAAGCTCAAATTCATTATCGCCATCCTCACTGTGGTGATCGTCAAGGTCTAGTGGTTTTGATTCGTCTATGATTGTGCGTAATTTTGGTAAGCTCACCAAATTTGGAACTTTGTGTAAGAGCATTTTTCCCTTAATCATTATTTTGGTTAATATTGACACCAAAGCTAAAGTGTAGACTAATATTACGTACAAGTGAGTTCATAGGTTTTAGTTCACAAGTGATTATGGAGGGTGATAGGAGACCCCCCATTTTCTATTCAAGAGAAGAGCCAATGTTTTTGTTGTATTTCTTTCTTTTCATGTTTGAGTCAAATAGGAAACACCGCACTATTAACAGGGCGGTCTCGATGGGCTCTTTGGGGATGCCAGAATAATCTATACACATCCTAACACTAAATAGCCATCACACCCACTAGAGGAGAACATGATGAAGGAGAAAAATGCTACGTTTGAGGGTTTCTAAGAAACCAGTGGGCAATCCAGCACCGTCGGATGTGCCGCTGGAATGAGCTAGGAGGCCGGCTTTGATATCTGATATGTTGCTAACGTATCCATAATTTTTGATGTTTAATGCTTGCTTTTATCTACTTTCTTATGTTTTGTCCACACTTTGGAGTAATTTTCATATGAATTCTTGGACTAACCTATTAACAAGAGCCACAGTGCCAGCTGCCTGTTTTCTGCTGTTTTTGGTTCCAGGAAAGTCAGAAAATGAATATTCTCGGAATTGAACGGGACAAAAGCCAAAGTCAGTTTTTCACCAAGGGACACCAGGAGCCAGAATACGAGACGGAGAGGGGCTGGGGCCCGGCCACACCACCTAGCCGTGTGGCCAGGTCTGGCCCGTTCCAGGGGTGGTTTGGCCGCCCTATGCACCCCCTCGGCCTCTCCTTTCGCCTATATATTGCCTCCGATACAGAAACCCTAAGTACCCAATCAAAAATCCACGAAAGAGTCTATAGCCGTTGTCATCTCCATCCCTAGATTGGGAGGGATCTGAAGCTCTTCCCGGCACCCTGCCGGAGAGGGGAATTCACCCTGGAGACCTTCTTCATCATCATTCAAGCCTCCGGTGTGATGCGTGAGTAGTTCATCTCTGGACTACGGGTCCATGTAGTAGCTAGATGGCTGGTTCTTCTCCTTTGTGCTATCATGTTTAGATCTTGTGAGCTCCGTTCATGATCAAGATCATCTATTTGTAATTCCTGCATGTTGTGCTTGCGGGGATCCGATGGATATTGAGATGCTATTTCAGATTGATTATTGATTCTATCATGTCTTTGTTATTTGTGATCTTGCATGCTTTCCGTTGTTAGTAGCTATTTTGGCCAAGTAGATGCTAGCAACTCCAAGAGTTAGTATTTATGCTCGATAGTGGGTTCATGCCTCTAGTAATCTGGGGAAGTGACAGAAATCTCTAAGGTACTAGATGTGTTGTTGCTACTAGGGAGAAAACAACAATCCTTTGTTCATAGAACAATCGTATTGTTTACTTTACACGCAATGCGTAACGTAATTATCTGTTGCTTGCAACTTAATACTAGAGAGGGTTCAGATGATAACCTGAAGGTGGATTATTAGTCATAGATGCAGCTGGATTACGGTCTATGTATAATGTTGTAATGCCCAATCAAGTCTCAAAGGAGTCAAGATGAGTAGTATTTGCTTGTATGCTTTCTCGATGTTTGTCAATTGCCTCGCTGTAATTTGTTCACCCAACATGTCATCTATCTTAAGGAGAGCCACCACTAGTGAACTATGGACCCCGGTCCTTTTTTTACCATCAATCTACAATCAACTGTTTACAGCTTTGTGTTTACTTTCTGCAAACTATTAATTTCTTCCACTCGATATGTTTAATCCTTTGTTTTCAGCAAAACCGGTGAGATTGACAACCTCATCGTAAGTTGGGGACAGAGTTCTGTGGTTGTGTTGTGCAGGTTTCCACGTTGCTGCTAGCGCCGGTAGTGTGCCCTGCCAAAGTCCAGCTAGCAACACCTTTGAGGTGTTTCCTTGCTCCTACTAGATTGATAACCTTGGTTTCATAACTGAGGGAAACTTACTGCTGTGCTCATCATACCTTCCTCTTGGGGTTCCCCAGCGATCTCGTTATTACACGAGTCAGCAATATCCCCCATACCAAACTTCTATTCAGAGAAGCAGTTCGGCAGGGTGCCGGTTCACTTCGACGCAGAGTCCGACTCACCGGTCGTGCTGCCGGTTCGTCTAGCACATGGTCCCGTGCCATCGGACTTATCACCGGTTTGGTCCCCCCCCCAACAACTACTTTTCTCCCTTGGACTATATATACCCTTTTTTCCTCACCGAGGAGGTTAGGTCAACCATTCATATTCATTATTTGAGATCTCTCTCTCACTCCATTGTTGAAACACCAAAGCTTGAGGATCACCCATTCTAGCCATCCAAAGACAAATCGCGTTGGTAGAAAGCAAGAGGAGGTCCCGATCTATGTTTCCGCCAAGCAATATTTTGCTCACCCTTGAGTTCACCGAGTTTTCTTGTTACGCTTGGGTTCGTGGGAAACCCTAGGTGGCTAGGGTCACCCGGAGGCTTTCGGCTTGTGATTTTCCCTGTGGAAAGTTTGTGAGGGTTTGGAGACTACCTTGAAGTATACCACCAGTAAGTGGTTATTTATTCAACAGGATAGCCTCGGAGAATATGGTTCCATTCATGGCTTGGAGAAATCCTTCATGGGATCTCACACCTCTCCAACGCGATGTACCTTCCCCCAAGTAAGGGAACACATAATTACATCTTCATCTCCGCGTGCTTTGGTTATTCCTAATTGATCTCTTTACTTGTGTTGTTTAATTTGTGATAACCTTCAAGCTTAAAGTATCTTATCATCATCTTGGTTTCCTCACCAGATTTGCATTTACGGGCACTTATATTCTGCAAAGCCTAAAACTTGCAAAAGAATTTTGTAGAAACTTATTCATCCCCTCTAGGTTAACCATCTCCATCCTTTCACTTGGTAACAATATGAAATCTCATGTCGGAAACCAAATATCTATCATTTGCATCAGCGGAGCCAAAAATTATTTGGGCAGCCAACCGAATGCAACTAAAGAAATTTTGGCAACCAAACAAAGTAAAGATCATGGCTTTTGAGCCATTTCTCCTAGGCCTTGAACCCATGGCCTACCCCAGGGATACGAGAAATCTTTGCACACTACCAAACACCCCTCAAAGTCTTGTCGGTTCCACGACCAACGTGGGCACTATCTTGTGAGTCAAGCAGACAAGACCATATCTAGAAGGGAGATATAACAACCGAAAGCATCTGTAACACAACTAATCCTTGCATGACCACCCAATTTCCCTAATAGCCGAGGCAACCAACACACACTCTGCTTAGTAGTTTTCATCGTCAGGACACCGTCGTGACTCCCCTACCATAAGTAGGAAAGAGAGTGTCAAAGAGTGGAAGAATCGAGTAGCTAGGGACATCACAAATAAAAAGCAGACCAAGTGATACTACATATAAGACTAGGGCATGTTTGATTCACATGATAGGAAAAATGCAGGAATCGGAAAAATACAGGATTAGAATGTCATGTCTAGTTGAATCTTGCAAGAAGGAATTTTTCTTGAAGGAGTGTTTGAATTACATGAAAAGCAAAGGAAATGTAACATGAGCTTTGGGTCGATGAAAATTTTCCTTCAAACCATAGTGTAGTGCAATCCTATGGGAAAATTCCTAAGGATCTAATCCCACGAGTCAAATGATGCACATATGAAAATTTCCTAAATATCAAAACCCTTCAAATTTCCTTTGAATTAAACAAGGCATAAGATGTTTGAATTGATGCAAGGTTCTAACAAACCGAGATAAAAGGGGTTGACTCTGAGATGTGTGTGCTATAATCAGGGGCCAATAACCCAGTTTTGATCTCAGCTTCCTACTCCTGATATAAAAGGGAAAAGGGGTCCCGATAGAGGAATTAATCTACACGACAAGCTGCCTCTCTCTCTATAACCATCAACTGTAATGAGGTGTTAAAGGAGATGAAGACTAATTAACACCATCGGACTGCCCAAGGGTAGTGTCGACTGAAGGAGTTATGCCCTAGAGGCAAATAATAAAGTGTATTATTTGATATATCTCCTATATGTTCATAATACGTTTCATACTGTGTTAATACGAAACGTTAATACACGTGTGGTATGTAAACATACCGTGTCTCTAGTTACCTCTAGTGAACTAGTTCATTGGTCATGAGGATGGTCTGTGTTTCAAGATCATGGGCATTTATGCCAACTGACAATGAGGTCATGTTATTAGTCGAATACCATGATAGACAAACATCCGACCGTTATATATTAATGAGATCTAGTTACAAAGTTCACCATTGATGATAAAACATAGAGAACCTCGCAACATGATCCTTTGACTGTGAGGTAATGCAAATCACCATTTCCGGAAGAAGCTTTGATGATTATCAAGAATCATCTCGTAAAATGGTGATCAAAAAGATGCCACTCAGGTTTTCCGAAGGGATGTGTTGAGGAGTACATATCAAGACCAGGATTTGTCTAGTCCATGTAACGGACAGATACATGTGGCCATCTCGGTGGCGTTGCATTAATGAAGCTTGCAAGCATGTGACTAGGTCACGGAATGCAACGACATGAGAACGGGAAAACAAGTTCATCGGTAACGAGATCGAACTAAGGTATGGAGATACCGAAGATCAAGTCTCGGATGAATTAGGTATCGAATGACAAAGGGAATGGGGAACGACTATCTCACGGTTCGAGCGATTGTATTCGTGAAACGCACATGGATCACATGGCCATCCAGGTCCCTCTGTTGATCATTGATGTGAGAGTGGTCTCAATCATGTCTGGAGTGTTTCCGAACCGAAGGATGTCACGCTTAAGGGTAGGGACGCTTAGGGTAGATAAGGTATCGCATGAGAAATAGAGAGAGAGAGAAACCAGAATAGTTTCGGTAACATCCGATAGAGATCGGAAGGGGTCCGGAAGGTGTTCCGGAGTGAAGAAATAATATAATATGTGTATTTGAATGTTAATTGGAGAATTAATATTAAATATATATTTTATTTTATTTTTAAAGGCTCCATATTGCTAATGGGCCTCACCTGAAGGGAGGCCCAATAGGGCAAGGCGCTTAGGGAGTGGGGGCCAGCCGGCCTGGGCTTGGTGGGCCGCCCCAATGGGGCCCACCTAGGGCCGGCGGCTGCCCCTAGGTGGCTGGAGGGTGTGGGGTTTAGTCCCACACCGCCTGGCCCCTGGGTGGTGCGCCCCCCTCCTACTATATATAGGGGTCTCCCCTCCCCCTTTGGAATCACCCCATTCCCTCTCATTCTCTCTCTATCATCCACTTAGGACTTCTCTGTAATATTAGGGAGGACCTCGTGGGTGAGTTCTCCACCTTCACACTACAGTCGTGTGATCTGCGATCCGGCATCTACTTCTTCCGCTGCTCGGCTGGATCGGAGTCCGGTTGACGTCTCCTACACCGGACGTGTGATGAACTTCGGAGGCACCACATTTGGGGTGCTGCTCGTCTTCATCCATATATGCCTTCCTGCGTAAGGCGTGCCTCTGTTTCAAAGGTATGAATATTGTATTCCTTCTTCGTTACTTATGTCTATATAGTATAGATCCTGGTATTAGTGTTCAAGTAGATAGAATTTTTTTGTTTTCTGCTACAGAACCCTTCATCGATGCCATCGATTTTCTTCCTTCTTGACTACAACATCACTGTCGATGCCAATAACAAGGCCATGGTTGTCTCCATGGTCTACCCAAGACGCCTAATTCTGGGTAAGTATCCCCTGACATACTGTCTTAGGATGTTTTCTGTTGCGAAAAGGCCTTAGGATGTTTTGGTGCTCTAAGTATGCAATAAGTAGTTATGGTAAAAAAGTATACAATAAGTACATGTTTGAGTTATCACTAATGATGAATTGCACCCCTAGTGACATAATACTTCGAGATAGCATCAATTGTACGGTATGTGTAGAGTGTAAAATTAATGATGAGAAAAGTTGAACATTTTTTTAGCTTATGTTAAGTTGATGTTTGTAGTTTTTTTATAATGTTGTTAGGACAAAAGCTTTTGATTTTCAGCGCTCTCGAGACTTTTGGATATCCTACAAACTTTTGAATTTTAATGATGTGTAAACCTTCTTTTAACACTTTTTCACCTCAAATTATTTTACCGTCTTATTAAATCTAGAGGCACATGGAGCATTAGGCACTCCACAAATACATGAGGCCAAAGACTTCTCTCCTTTCTTCCACCGCTCTCCTCTCCCACATCTCTCCTCGGAGACCTCCTCCTTCCCAGGGATGTTTGGCCCCTCCCCCTCTTCTCTGGCAATCGCCAAAGTCGAGAATGGGCGAGGGGTACCAATCCTGTGTACTATAGTAGGTGTAGGCTGGTCCCTAGTGGCGTTTGAGGGTAGGGTGGTGGACTCCGGCGGCTAGATCCACCGCGTCTTGTTCCTCCCCGGCTCCGATGCATCCCGCCGGTGGCAAGCGGTGGTGCAGAGTAGTTAGTCGAGGGTGTGCATCCCTCCAAATAAGGTCTGCCGTAGGTGCTTCGAGCTAGTGGTGTTAGACTCCCCCTGCTCGATGTGGTCCCTCTTCCCTCTGCGACAACGCTTTCATGGGGAGAGCCGAAGGCAGCGGTGGGTAAGACCACCACTCACCCTCCAAATAAAGTCCAAGCTTCACGCACCTTCTATCGCTATCTTCCTCGGCTACCTCCTCCAGCTCGTGGAAGCAGCTTCGAGTTTGTCGGTGGCCAACATCTCCTGCAGCAGCGGTGGAGGGCTCGTGGTTCTAGAGAGGATAAGGTTCGTTTGCTTGCTTTTCTCTCCTTCGCAACCATCAAGGGGTGGCCAAGATGAGAGAAAGGAAGTGATTTGCCTTATTCCCCTTTGGTAGGGATCGTTTGCTGCTTCTGTCGGAGCTTCCAAGCATTGGCGATTTTGCGATGTCGGTATCCTTGGTCAAAGAGACCTCTCCGAGTGCCAGTTCTTGGTGAGCCACGCCTTCTTTAACCTCCGGGCTGTTGTGCCCTTGTGGAGGCCCCTCCGCGTCTCCGTCACGGCGATCTTCGACACGCCTTCGCCAAGTGGTCTTGTCCCTGGCGTGGGTGCTGCTGGCTGTGGCGTCGAGCATGCCATCGTCTTTGGTGGAGAAGGATCTGATTGATTTTTCCTTTTTTCTTTGGAGATCCTTTCTGTAAAAGTCTAGGGCTTGTTTGTTATTTTTATCAAGCTTGAGGCCATGCTTGTAATTGTACCCAGCAGTTAATGCACCTCTGGACCCTTTTGGGTCCTTCTCCTTGTTCAAAGAAAAAGATACACGAGGCCCATCTAAATGTGCATCCACTTATGAATGGACGTAGTCTCATAGTTGCGCTGCTCTTAGGGCGGGAAGCGGCGCGATGTAGGCGCCGCACACCCCGTGCGCCAGCAGCTACTGGTTTGGGTCACGGTCCATCAACCACTTCTTTATTTTCATTTTTTTCTTTCTATTTTTATTTTATTTTCGTGTTGCATTTTCCTATTTATTTTTTATTTTTAAAATCAGCTTGTTTCTAAAATCTGAACACTTTAAAATCTAAGTTAAAAAATTTCCCTAGTTCAAAATTTGAACATTTTTATGGACTTTTTTATTTTGAACATTTTCAAAATATGAACAGTTTTTATTCTAGATATTTTTACAGTCGAACATTTTTCAAAATCTGATCATTTTACAAATTTTGTTTATTTTCAAAACTTTCTAAATTTGAAATTTTAAAATCTGAACATTTTTTAAAAATAATTAAAAAAATATAAAGCAAAAATAATATACATAAAATAAAAGGGAAACAGGAAAGAAAAGAAAAGAAAAGAAAAAAAGAAAAGGGAAAGAAAGAAGAAAAGAAAAACGAGAAACAGAAAAAAAAGGAAAAACAAAAATGGGCCAGGCCCATCCCCGCGCTGTGGTGTGCGGCGGCTGGTACCGGTGTATAGGTTTTTCTAGGGGCCCGTCGACATCGGCCAGCCACCACCACCAAACTTGACAGCCGAGCTCGCTTTCCTAGTCGGCTCGTCTACGGTCTACCTGCCTGGTCCCGTCTCCTCCTCCTCCCTGAAAATTATAGCCTAAGCGGCCTCTCCGATGCAAGCATCTGCGCGCTTCTGCTCCTCCTCAGCGTCCTCCAAGAAGGGTTGGTACTCTGCCCGGCAAGTTTCTCCCATTTTTGGTTGGTTCAATCAAGGCTGATTTAGTTGCAGTAACAAGAACACCACTGCATTTTTTAGCGAGAGAAATGCCATTTTTTCTTTACGCTAGTTAGAAGCTTGTGATTCGATCTGCTTCTGTAAGGTCTGTAAATGCGGCACTGATTGCCATGGTGTTAGTTTTCTTTTCTTATGGGCCTAAATTATGTCATTTTACCTACCCCTTTTTCAGTCTTTTCTGCCATTTCTGACGCCGTTGCACGGTCATCCTATCGGCCTCTCTGTGGGAAGACGCATGAGACTTCTCTGTCTTCTAAGGATCCATCCAAAGTTCAGAAGAGAGTATCAAAACAAGAAAGAAGGGCCAGGGTGGAGGAGTTTGTTGAAAAGTAAGGCAACTCTTGGCCAGACACCATTTCTGATTGTATTATTGTGATCAGCATGTGTTGCAGTTTGCTTGTCCTGCATTTATAGCGAATTAGAACCTTGTTTAATCTTGGATGAAGGTGGACCATACAAGAAAAGTAGCAAACTGCCTGTTCAGCATATGAAAACTTGAAAATGAGTGATTATATATGACTTATGGGATTAAGCTATTCGAACATAATTTGCATTTTGTGCATGAAAACCAAGTGCTATCATACTTTAAACTTTTTTTTTGAGAAACACAGTACAATCGTAGACGCTCGCAACACGTACATGCACCCACCCCTATGAACGCACACACGCACACCCTATCCCTATGAGCACCTCCGAGAGCCTGGGTCGGCGGATCGGGTCTTGAGATTGACGAAGTCACCACGGGCGTCTCGCTGTCGACGGGAACGTCGCCTCCCACTGAAAGAATATTCCGTCTTTTATACAACATACAGTGTTAAACCTGGGGTTTGAACTCTGGTGGGCTGGGGGTACAACCACCCACCTAGCCACCCAACCACAGGTTGGTTTGCTATCATACTTTAAACTTTGAAACAACCAATTCTATATGATCCTTGTGCCACGTTAAAGTGTGCTCCTAGAGGTGCTTGATGGGATTCTAGCGCTGTATATATGTGACTGCTCCCAAATTGGACCTATCTGTGTATTTAAATCTTACATCCATTAATTATGCCTGTCTCTCCCCTTCAACATAGTTACAGGGCATCACATGAAGGAAAAATTCCATCTGCTACATCTGTTCGTCAGCAGGTTGGAGGGTCCTACTACATATTGTGGGCATTACTCCAGGAATTGGAGTATAATTCAAGATTGAAGAATGATGTCAGAGATACCTCTTTCAACTCGAGGAACTTCGAGGGAATATATGGGCTCAACAACATTGACCTCTCAACCAAAGATGAGAGGACCGGGGAAGAAACGGTATTTTATTACATATCACCTACTTTTGCTCTTTGTCCGTTTGATTTGAGCCTGTGTTATTGGTTATTGTCACTCTGATCTCTTACTTTTGTAGCGAGGCATATGCTAATAATGTCGTAATTTAATATCAGATGTCACAAAGATAATTCAAGATTCCAACATAGAGTATGATTTTAGTTTAATCTTTGTACATACTAAAATCACAAATACCAGTTATATGGTTCTAGTGGTATACTATCATGACCGTTTCCTGTCAGTAGCTTTACATTTAAGCACCAGGATGATTTAGGAATACTAATTGCCAAACTGCGTCAGATCAGACGCAAAGTGACAGGCTTCTTTGTCTACTCAGGATCTACCCGAAGTCCAGAAGAGAGTAACTAAACAAGAAAGAAGGATCAGGGTAGAGGAATTTGTTGAAAAGTAAGGCAACTCGGCCAGACAGCATTTCTGATTGTACTGATGTGATCAGCATTTGTACTCTCTGTTTGTGCTTCCTTTTAGCTAATTTTAATCTTGAATGAAGGTGGAAGCAGTTACTACCATCAATGACAATGGTTAAAGAAATATGCAGTTGCCGTAAGCAGCCAGTGAACGCCTCACAAACTTATAGCTAGGATTCCAGCAAACTGCTGATTTCAGCTCATGAAACTTTTTTTTTCTAGAATCCGCATAGCATGCTTATCATATACTCCCTTGGTTCCACAATATAAGACTTTTTAGTAAGGTGTTTTAGCTTGCTAAAAAGGCTTACATTGTGGAACATAGGTAGTATTAAAGAAGAGTGCGGCAATTGGTCTCTGATTTCAGCTTATGAAACTTGAAAAGTGGGTGATTACATGACTAATGTGATTTATCATTTATGGGTTTGACCTACTCAACAACACTTTGCAATTGGTCTTTGATGAAAACGAAGTGTTGGCTTAAAAACAACCCTGGTCAAATTTATATTTCGAAGTACCAGTTTTATACCGATTATCGCTGTTACCAGCTGCATATAGTCATATATGTGCATGCACACAACAAGGACACGATTGTGCTTATAAATCTTAAAACCACTATTTAATCCTGGCTCTACTATTGAATGCAGTTACAGGGCATCACATGACGGGAAATTTCCACGGGCAACACATGTTCGTCAGCAGGTTGGAGGGTCATACTACAGAGCGCGGGCATTACTCCAGGAATTGGAGTACAATTCAAGACTGAAGAGTGATGTCAGAAATGCCTCTTTCGACTCAGAGAACGTGAAGGGAAAATATGGGCTCAACAATACTGATCACTCCACAAGAGATATTATTACCAGCTTTGAAGGTATAAATGAAGAAATGGTACATTGTTACAAATAACTTCCACTCTTGTGCGTTTTGAATTTGTATTATTAGTTATCATCAGTATGTATGCTTAAAATATTCACATGTCTCCAATTATGTTTGTATTTCTAACCATTAATAATACTAATGATGATATGTAGTACTATCGCAGGCTAAAGCTTTGGAGCCTCTGGATTTAAAGATTAAGCCAGAGCTTTCTGATGGTAAAACAAGCCATTGTTTACAGCGGTAGTTAGCGCACTGTGCTCACTAACCCCTTTTCAGAGGCAGAAAATCCTACGGGAATTGTACCGTCAATTTTACAGCCTTGAGTGATTTCTCATGTTTAACATTCCAATCTGGACTCTGCTACCCGCTGTATATATCAGGTTCAGAATGGCTATGTGCCAGTCTAGTGTCACCCAGAATCCTTCGATCAGAATCATGACTGGCATCATCGCCAGTAGGGATGCAAAGTGGCGCCCAATCCCAATCCGCCACGTTCCATAGTCAAAATCAGTCAGATTAGTTAAGACAGCTTTTTAGCGATTAGTTCAGTTTGTAATGCCCCTGCTTTAGCATTACGCAGGATGTCTGCCTAAAACTAAAGGATGCAAACCAGAAAAAGAATGAACAATGCAAACAGTTACCAAATTGCTACTTTATATAAACTCGCCATTGGCACCATTCTCTCAACAGCTTTCCTTGTTTAGTAGGTGGGTAGACAGGTCAGAGACACTGCCAGAAGCTACAATCCTAATAGAAGGCGATTTACAAAACTTGCAGTCGACTATCCAGAGCATCCCTCTCTTCTTTAACAGCTGAAAAAAAAACTCACGCCAAGCTTCTATCGTAGAAGATGCTTAGTATCCTTCCATCAACATTCTTCAAGACGATGATGATGGGGTACCTTTTCCGAAGTCAGAATCGTCAATCATCTTTTCTAACGACTCGATATTACCGGCTTCAGAAAGGGTGTGACTGCGAAGGCTGTCTGCATCCTCACTGCTCACATGAAAATAGAAGGAGAAACAGCAGTTAAGAGGGAAGCATAAAAAGCACCAGCTGCGCTATATAAATTTGCAAGTACAAAAACTTAGTCATACTCTGTAACTCCAAAGATTTCTTTGACAACAAGCGAGCTGTCGCGAGAACAGAACTCTGGGAGCTGGATGATTAGCAAATATTCAGTTAGATCAGGGGAAAGTTAGGAACGGACTACATTATAACACCATGTCCTGACATTTAATTCTGTTATAGAAATCAAGAAAATTCTAAATGCAATTTAGAGCCAGTAAAGCAGACGCCAGCAGCTTACCTCTGATAAGTACATGATTTTTCCAAACAATGTTTGCACAGCAAGCTTCCGCTTAAAACCTTGTTCTGTAAATCCAGTTAAGTCCATAACTATTGGACCTGCAAGATCACACGCAAAATCTTCTCAGTGATGCAGCAATATGAAAAGCATAATCTTATAAATCACGCTTTAAGTTGTGAACTAAATAAAATCATCACTACTCTCTCTGTCCCAAAATGTAAGGCGCGCTTTATTTTGCAAGGTCTTTGATGCACGACTTTGACCACTAATATATACCAAATCATATGGATTGGGAATGTATAAATAGTATCGTTGCGTTTGTCTTGTCAAATTCTTTCATTTCATGTATCTTTATACTAATTTTGTGGACATATTATAAGTATAAATCATAGTCAAAAGTTGTACTCCCTCCGACCCATATTAGTTGACTCGAATTTGTCTAGATTCGGATGTATCTAGACATGTTTTAGTACTAGATACATCCAAATCTAAATAAATCCAAGTCAACTAATATGGGTCGGAGGGAGTAAGTAGTTGACCAGCGAAAAACAAGGGCACCTTACATTTTGGGACAGAGGGAGTACTACTATATACTTTTAGGAAAACAATAAACCACACTAAACATATGCAATATTTCGAACGCTATCACACGATCCTTTTTCAAGAATGTCAATGAAGTCTCCTATTTGCAATGCAGGTTATACACTTGTAGCAACACTAAAAGTAAACTACTCCCTCCGTCTCGAAATAGATGTCGGAGATTTGTCAAAATTCACATGTACCTATACACTATAACGCGTCTAGATAGATGCAAATCTAGACAAATCTCTGACATCTATCACGAGGCGGAGGGAGGATATTAGTTTGAAGTACAACAAACATGTTAAAGTTGTCAAACTGAACTTTACGATGAAGCAAACAAATATAGTGCTTCGATTTTGACAACATCCTAAGATTTTAACGCTAATATTCACATGCTAATGGACACTTGGTATCAATAAAATGGCAAGGTATTGATAGAACTCCTCTTATTACAAATTGAATCTTGCCACCACACACGTATGTACATTTTGTTTTTTGGTAAAGCATGAAAATATCAATATCAAGTTGGGTTTACAACCACAATGCAGAAATCATTTCAGGGCTCAGAAGCTACAAATGTCAGAACAGTAACGCGTGGATTAATGCAAGAAACATACAAATGCCAAGATTATATGTCCAGTAACTTTGGAAAGTAACCTTCTAAAAATTTGCAAGGAATCAAGTACAAAGCTAGTAAACCATATGGCACTCAATCATCACCAAGTTTTACAGAGAATTCATCACGGAGATCAATAAATTTTATAGGAAGGCAAGAGAAGACTGTGTTATATAAGAGTCTTAAATAAACTGAGCATCCAGAGTCCTGAATTCAGGAAATACTATGTGTTATACAAGAGTACTGGAATCAGAAGAATTAAAATACCTTTTTCCCGAACAATTCTTCTTGATATCTCATTAAGAATTTCAGCAACTTCAGCATCTTCTAACATTGATGCTTTCCTAAGATGTATGAGATCCACAACCACATCAGGATTGAATTGTTTTTCGTTCAGAGTATATCGGATGTACTTTCTTACTACATCATCCATGTCAAATCCTGTCTGAACAAATGGAAAAAAGTTACACATGTATTTGTGTTCCTCATTATGGGGCAGATAGCTTCGCAATAAAAAATATAATAAATAAGCCATTCCTCAAGCAGCAGTAGAAATGGATGCCGCAAAGAATTACAGCTAGATATGCCAAAATCTATTCTGATCAACAAAAATTGTGGTTAAGTTCACTGTACGTCCTCAGTGCAATTTCAATCTTCCAGAATAGGATGTGTGACTAACACTGTTCAGAGTAAATTCATTTATTGAGAAATAACACAGATGTGTAGTGCCACTAGTCCAATATATGTTCAGTTCCTTAGGAATAATAGTTGAATCAAGGGCACACCTTTTGCATTAGTTCTTGGAGACCTGCGAAATCCACTGCTTCCCTGCCCTTCTGAAACAACTCATCTAGTGACTTCAACAAGAATATATTCTTAGTCACCTGCAAAGAAACATGGAATCATCATAAAATGCCAAAAAAATATAGTGCCAAAAAAGTGTCTGTATAACGGTTACGACTTATGTGAGATATAGTACATATAGTCCCATCAAGAATATCAGCAAGAAAACGACAAATTAAAGCTGAAAGGCGACCAACAAAAAGATGTAAACACAACTTTTCTGCCTTAGAATCTGCACAGACCTATCTATTTGAAACGAGGTATCAAACTTATGAACTGTCAAGAAGCTGACATTGCAAGTTCATGACATAATTAAATATATGCTAAGATTGAAAGTGCTAAAAGAAGTACAGAGAAATCATCATTAATACATAATATAACAGAGTCATGTTGATTCATTCTCTCACTCGATAGTTACATCTAATTCAATCATACAATTCAGTATGGTCATGGACTCTTGTGTTCCGTGATATTCTACGAAGTACGAACAAAGATAAACTTGTCAGCTGATAAAAAACGAGCCAATCTCCTCTCATCTTGAGTCCTTGAACGAAGTTTACCACCCAATGAACAACTATTGGAGTTTCGATTGAACAAACAAACTACAGTTCCACACAATGTACCTACAATTTAGCATGCCTCAGACTCCATCGTAAGAGAAGTACGCCATCACTCTCATTACATACCCCAGTATATTACCTACCACCAGCTAACAACGAAGCACAAGAAAAATGTCCTATGCTAGAGAGAAATTAACGAAGCTCTTAATCGAATGACTACCCATTCACCCACTAAGCATCGGACTACACATGATTTGTAGACGTTCGGACTCACCCTCTTCTTCTTCTGAGTGCGCGGGGAGGTGAACTTGCGGTAGGTGCGGACCACGGCGAGCGCGAAGGAGACGCCCACGTAGGCGAGCGGCACGGCTAGGAGCCACGGGACGGGGCTGGAGCCGACGCGGGGCCCGGGAATAGCCTGGGTGACGGTCCCGGTGAACTCCACGAGGTCCAGAGCCTTGTCCTGGATCCACGGCAGCTCTTCCTCGACCTCCACCTCCTCATCGGTCTCCTTCTTCGGTGCGGTGTTGGAGTTAGCCGGCTGGCGGGAGGCGGCTGGGGTCTGGCTATTGGTGCGCTTGGCGCGGGCGACGAGGAGGGGCGCCGGCCGGCGGGGAGCTGTGCGGGCGGGGACGGCCAGGGTGAGGGGGCAGCGCCGAAGGCGCCCGCCGGCGACGGGGACGGAGAGCGGATGGAAGAAGGTGGTTGTCGCCATGGAGATGGAGGTTAGGGCTTATCGCGGCGGAGTTGGGTGGGGACTCCTCCGGGCCGGGGTGCGGACTGCGGAGAGAAGACCAAGCCAGAGTAGGCAGTAGCTCAACGAAACCCTGTCCCTGTGACGGGTTGGGAGAGAACCTCGGGAAGAGTTAGACATATGGGCCAAAAGCCTACGAGGGAAACGATTTTAGGCCCAACCCTCAAGGCGGAACTTTCAGGCAGGCTGACTTTCCCAGCACCTGGACCTGGTCATGTGGGCATTGGCCCTATGGTGGTATGCAGTGCGCGCGGCAAATGTTTTTTTTGAGGTAGTGTGCGGCAAATGTTAATTGCCGCTCAACGCAGCATGAGGGGACGAGCAAGGAAACTTCACAAGAAGAGGGTGGGGAGCTCACCGGACTTAGGGTTAGGGGTGGCCCGGGTGGGGAATATTGTTGGCGACCAGACTTAGGGCTAGGGTGCAGTCGTCGGCGAAGGCGAGGCCTGGATATCACTTGCGACGAGGATGACACGGCTGGCCGCGGCGTCACAGTTGAGGAATAAAACTTAAAGGGGAGGAGGGAGGGAGGGGAGTGGTCAGTCGTAAGCTTTTGGGTACGAACTAGGAAGTTGAAGAAACAGAGTGACCGCGGCCCGAATGAGTCAAGAGCTTGAAGGGAATTTTGTTAAGCAGTCAGGCAACATATATAGTAGCAACTGAACAAGTACAGTAGTATCCGTGTCTCTTCAACCTGGAAAGCACCAACAGTGTGCAATGCCGATGCCAGCTTCCAACACACGGCCACTAGGTTTCATCCAACGCCCTTTCACTCTGACAAGTATTTCCAACCCGGGCGGTCGGTCCATTCGCAATCGCAAACCCACGCAACCGCAACACACTAAGGATGTCCAACCTTTTCTTGGCACAAGAACAAAATGCTAGAATGAAACTGCTGAGGAGAGAGCAGGGACAAGGAAAATAACAAGCAAATACATCCACTTAATAAGTAGGAGTACATACTAGCATAAATCTGATCACATCATAGTGGCATATATAGGCCATATATAGGGGATAGTACTAGTCCTAACACAAGTACTTTGGTAACAGATTGAGTTGCATGATAAAAGAAACATTATGATAAGTTCCAACAGACTTGCAAGCGACTTGCAAGCCTCAAGTTCAAGCAGCAGCACAACATGAGACATCCCAACGCTCCAGCAGATGGGTACTACTTCATGAACATGCTGTCTCTTCATCTTCACCCGGAAGATACAACACTCAGCTTGCCGCCCAAGTTCACCACATCACCAGACCCACACACAACCTGCAACACAACAAGTATATTAATCAATATCTAAGACAGTAACCTTACTTTCATGCGTTAGGGTACAACAGCATAACACAGGAGGAAATTAGGCCTTCCACTTACTCCAGATACCCTCATATGTTGCAATTGATTTTTTTCTTTCAAAAAGGAGGTTGAATATGTAGCAATTGATGGATTTTATCTACATTTTTCTATAAAGAAACCTACTACGCAAGAAAGGATTCAACAACAACAACAACAACAACTACTACTACTACTATTGTTATCATTAATAAAATTAGAAACCGCTGGCAATTCCACTATACACCACATCAAGGACAGACACTAGGACACCAGCACTAAACCCGTTATCTTACCGGACTCTCTTCAAAAAAGGACCCAGTCAACCGCTGCTGTTTCAGTTCAGGTTCTAGCTTAACAATTGTCGACTCCTCCCTTGAATTCTTTCTCCAATCAAAATCATGGCGAGCAGTGTTGGTGTCACAACCTGTTTCAACAACCTGCTTATTTGTGCCTGCACGAGAATGGATATTAATTAATAATATTATGACAACATAATGTTCTCTAACAGTGAATATCTCATCCATGACAAGATCCATGATTTTTTCTCAATACCAATGTATTAGTGTAAGAATGAACGCTTGCAAGCATTTACTAAGCTTATCGTCCCCATCAAGTAGATACAACTGCACGACCCGGTCTCCACATACGAGGATGCACAAGAGTGATACGTCCATTTTGCATCACCATTCTATATCATAATTCACTGTTATTCATTGATATATTTCATATTAAGATATGGTACTTATGTTATTTCATCTATTTTTTCATGATTGATGATTTTAGGAGGATGAACCACCGGAGCCAGGATTCTGATGAAAAAGGCACTGTTTGGAGGCAAAATTCGTGAAGACCAGAAAATCCCGGAAAATATATGAAAAATCCTATTTTTCCAGAAGACGAAGGAAGCTAGAAGGAGAAGTGGAGATGGGTGATACGTTGCTAACGTATCCATAATTTTTTATGTTCTATGCTTGGTTTATCTACTTTCTTATGTTTTGTCAGTACTTTTTATACACTTTCTTGGACTAACCTATTAACAAGAGTCACAGTGCTAGTTGTCTGTTTTCTGTTGTTTTTGGTTCCAGAAAAGTCAGAAAATGAATATTCTCGGAATTAGACGAGACAAAAGCCAGAGTCAGTTTTTCACCGAGGGACACATGGAGCCAGAGTATGAGACGGAGAGGGGCCAGGGGGCGCCACACCACCTAGCCGCGCGACCCAGCCTGGCCCATGCCAGGGGGTGGTCTGGCCGCCTCCGGCACCCCCTCGGCCTTCCCTTTCGCCTATAAGATGCCTACGATACAGAAACCCTAAGTACCCGATCAAAATTCTATGAAAGAGTATGTAGCCGCCGTCATCTCCATCCCTAGATCAGAAGGGATCTAAAGCTCTTCCCGGCATCCTGTCGGAGGGGAGAATTCATCCTGGAGGCCTTCTTCATCATCATGCATGCCTCCTGTGTAATGCGTGAGTAGTTCATCCTTGGACTACGGGTCCATGTAGTAGCTAGATGGCTGGTTCTTCTCCTTTGTGCTATCATGTTTAGATCTTGTGAGCTCCGTTCATAATCAAGATCATCTATTTGTAATTCCTACATATTGTGTTTGCGGGGATCCGATGGATATTGAGATGCTATTTCAGATTGATTATTGATTTTATCATATCTTTGTTATTTGTGATCTTGCATACTTTCCGTTGTTACTAGCTATCTTGGCCAAGTAGATGCTAGCAACTCCAAGAGTTAGTATTTATGCTCGATAGTGGGTTCATGCCTCTAGTAATCTGGGGAAGTGATAGAAATCTCTAAGGTACTAGATGTGTTGTTGCTACTAGGGAGAAAACAACAATCCTTTGTTCATGGAATAATCATATTGTTTACTTTACACGCAATGCGTAATGCAATTATCTGTTGCTTGCAACTTAATACTGGAGGGGGTTCGGATGATAACCTGAAGGTGGATTATTAGTCATAGATGCAGTTGGATTACGGTCTATGTATAATGTTGTAATGTCCAATCGAATCTCAAAGGAGTCAAGATGAGTAGTATATGCATATTTCTTTCTCGATGTTTGTCAATTGCCCCGATGTAATTTGTTCACCCCAACATGTCATCTATCTTAAGGAGAGCCACCACTAGTGAACTATGGACCCTGATCCTTTATTTTATCATCAATCTACAACTGTTTACTGTTTTCTATTTACTTTCTGCAAACTATTACTTTCTTCCACATAATACGTTTAATCCTTTGTTTTCAGCAAAACCGGTGAGATTGACAACCTCACTGTAAGTTGGGGGCAAAGTTTTGTGGTTGTGTTGTGCAGGTTTCCACGTTGCTACTGGCACCGGTAGTGCGCCCTGCCAAAGTCCAGCTAGCAACACCTTGGAGGTGTTTCCTTGCTCCTACTGGATTGATAACCTTGGTTTCATAACCGAGGGAAAACTTGTTGTTGTGCTCATCATACCTTCCTCTTGGGGTTCCCCAACGAGCTCGATATATTTTGGGTCATCAAGCTATTTTTCTAGCGCCGTTGCCGGGGAGTCAAGGACATCTTCACAAGGGGAGTTCCTCATAACAAATCTCTTTACTTTGTTGTTTTTGTCTTGCTTAGTTTATTTTTGCTTTGTTTGCTTGTTTCTTTATCAAAAACACACAAAAAATAGTTCCTACTATAGTTGTTATTTTCATTGATCTGTTATTGTCTTGTTTTATCATTCTTTATATCAATGGTTGGTTTCTTTGAAACTGAATCTTATTGGCAAGGTGGGTTCACGGAAGAACAAAAATATTATTATTAGGAACACCGCTTGTCACAAAAAGGGAAACACTTATGGAAACAAATTGATAAATTGTATACCATTGCTATAAACGTGTGCTCTACTTATAATATTACTTATTGCTTTGATAAATCTTGTTGCTGTAGGAGGTATAAACACCTCCCTTTTCAATGTGAGTATAATGATAATGTTACCATATCTTCTTATGTTAAAGGGAATGATGACTTTTATGATGTGGAACAAGTTGAAGAATTTATTGCTTGGAAGGGTGCATTTGAACTTGCTAGTTTGCTTGAAAATACTGATGATTCACCTTATAAATATGAGGTTTATGATATACTTAAATTTTGCTTTGATAATTACAAGGTAGAAAATGGCTATATTCTTGAATATCTTAATAGATTCTCTCCACCAATGGAATAGACTAATGCCTTGCAGGAGCCTATGGAAGAAGAAATTGTTGAAACTGAAAGCTCATTGGATGAAAAAGAGGAGGAGAGCGATGATAATGAGGAGTAAGAATGGATCGACCCATCCCTACCTTCTAATGAGAGTAACTCTTTACCTCTTACATTATTTGATTGTCCCCCATGCTTACCAAAGGAGGAAGAATGTCATGTTCCTGAGGATTCTTTTGAAAATGTTTATAATAAAGCTCTAGTGTTTGTAAATCATGAAAAGCATGCTTTATGTGATAGTTATATTGTTGAGTTTATTCATGAGGCTACTGAAAATTATTATGAGAGAGGAAAATATGGTTGTAGAAGTTTTCATGGTATTGAAACACCTCTCTATGTGCTGAAAGTTTTGAAGTTATTCTCGTTTTATCTTCCTATGCATGTCATTTTGTTCTTTATGAATTTATTTGCATACGATATTCCTATGCATAGGAAGTGGGTTAGACTTAAATATGTTTTGAATTTGCTTCTTGATGCTCTCTTTTACTTCAATTCATATTTCTTATGTGAGCATCTTCTCAAACTATCATGCCTAACTTAAAGGCATTAAAGAAAAGTACTTATTGGGAGATAACCCACAAGTTTTAGATGAGTCTTGGAAGTTATTACTTTAGTAATAACCTCTCCTTATCCTTTTTATTTGCTTTTTGTGCCAAGAGTAACCTCTAATGAGAGAGAAGTAATGATTGGGAAAGTTGTTGTCCCGAAACAGATTTCTGTGCTTCACCGTAAAAATTCGTGTAAAATCTCTTTATGTCGTTTTGAGGCGTGAATTTTTTTCCTTCTGCCCCAGGTTGTTATCTAACTTTCGTTAGTTCAACACTTTTCGATTTGAGCAACAGAAGGTCTTCGAAAAAAATGGTTTTTACCTGCTGATCTGTTTTGACAGATTTCTGCCATTTTCTGCATTTGCTTCTTGTTGGTTCCTTTTTGAGTTCTTTTGGGGAATTGAGCTTTTTGAGGAAAGTGCTACAGTAGTTTGTGTTTTAATGGAAGTTTTATTGGTGTTGAAACTGAACCCAAAGACTTATTATCTTGAGTGCACTAATGTTGCTAATAAAGATTTTGTGAAGTTTTGTATGAAGGAAAAATTTCAGGTATATGGAAGGAATGATGTAATGAGATGAAAAATGGACTAAATCTCAAGCTTGGGGATGCCAGACGTGTCACCCCAAGAAATATACAAGAATTACAAGCGTCAAAGCTTGGGGATGCCCAAGGCATCCCCTTCTTCATCAATAAAAATTCTAGGTTTCTTTCAAACACTTCATTTTTATTGTTTCATGCACAGTTGTGTTGTCCTTGGAGCGTCTTCTTTTTCGTTTTCGTTTTGGTTTTTTTTGCTTGGTTTTCTTATTTTGCTGAATAAATTGGTTGGACCCCCTCTTTCATACATTGGTTTTCAAATAGTTTGGTTTGAATTGGAAAAGAGTAGGAAAAGTTCATGCTTAAGTGGTAAATGAGCTTGTTTTTAACTGTGGCCTATGCTTTGTCATGCCATGCTTGATATTGTTTTGGCTTTATGCTTAGTGATCTTTGCTGTAGCATGACATGTTATAAACAATTGAGATTGCTTAATATGCCTTTGAAGAATCATGCGTTGTTTTAGCATATTAAAGCATAGTATTGTGGTATTCTCCTTTGATGCTTTATTTGGGTTGACTTGGCACATGCTCACACCATGTTATGACTATACCAAGTCACCATAGCCTTTATGATCCTTTAGTTTTCGACTTGTAGTATCACTTTATGCTTTGATTAATGATGTTTTGTCGCTCTGCATGATTATGGCCATTATTACTCTCTTAGTTGGTCGCCCTACCTTTTGCTAGCCTCCATAACCAAGTATGAGTTCCACTCATGCATCCAACTCCTAAAACCAAGTTATTCCAAAGAGTCCACCATACCTACCTATTAGCATATGCTATTCCAAGTATATTCATGTTTTTATCTACCTTCCGAATTAAACTTGTTATGAGAAAACTAGTGATTAAAGCTCTCACGAACTTGATGGCACATTTTAATTTTCTTGCCCTTAATAAACTTGAACCATTGTGTTGTCTATGTTGTATATGCTTGCACTTATATGTTGGGGATTAGCAGAACCATGTTGTCATGGGGAACGCTTTCAACATTGCACTTGTACTTTGTACCTAGTTAATATCATACTCTTTTGTCTATGGATGTCGTCGGTGTGAAATGAAACGGGAGCTTGTAAGTCCATGGAGTTATGTATGTGTGTTAGAGAAACGCCTGGGCCGCTGGTCTAATCCATGCCGACATGGTAGAAACCTGCAGCGTAACCATAATGAGTTGTCTATGAAGCATTCTTCTTATAAAAAAAGAGTCAGATATTGAGAAAAAAGAGAGATATGAGAAAAGAGGAAAGAGAGAAAAAAGCACCATTTTCCCATGGTAAATAAGAAGATTGCTGAGATGCTCGTTGTCTGCTTGCCTTGTCATTTTGATATGGGGATTTTTCCGTATCATCGGGCAAGGGGTACCTCGTTGGCGGTTCTCTATGATACACATGTACTTACGATGACAAGAACTTACCGGTGACTAAACTTGAGTAGCATGAGGAGCGGCCCTCGTATTCAAGGGACATGAGATTTCCAACTTATACTTCGTCAAGCATATACACCATAGTTTGTTCACTTTAACCTTAATCACTTCAAGATGCTTATGATAGGGGCAATGAGAGTTGAAAGCTAACAAGTACCATAATTTTTGGAAGCTCTTTATGAAACTTGAATCCCTACTTCCTTCTATGAAGGCCTTTCTTTTACTTTTATGTTGAGTCTCCACCTTCTATCTTTATGCACCTACTTTGAGAGCATAGTGGTCATTCTTAGTTCTATGTGCATTGTCCCAAGACTTGTTGATTGATGCATAACTCTGATATTGCTTGTTTTAAACTATTTGTATCTAGTCACTCTTATGAACTTTGAAGGTGTCTTATGCATTTATGTTTGCTACTCTATGAGGGACAAGCTGAATGCCACTATGCTATGTTTTATTTATATGAAACAAACAAACGTCTTGCAAAGCATTGTTATTCATGAATCTTTTGTTTGTGCCTTTTCATGTTGTAACAATAGTTGCTTTGTCTTGTTGTTAGAACTTTGTCTTTCATGTTATGATTGAAGTACTATGATCCCAGCTATCAATGTTTTACAAATACTTTGATCAAGTTTATGATGGTGCATGTCACCTCAAAAATTATTCTTTCTTTTTATCACTTACCTACTCGAGGACGAGCAGGAGTTAAGCTTGGGGATGTTGATACGTTGCTAACGTATCCATAATTTTTGATGTTCCATGCTTGGTTTTATATACTTTCTTATGTTTTGTCCACACTTTGGAGTACTTTTTATACACTTTCTTAGACTAACCTATTAACAAGAGCCACAGTGCCAACTGCCTGTTTTCTGCTATTTTTGGTTCCAGGAAAGTCAGAAAATGAATATTCTTGGAATTGGACGAGACAAAAGCCAAAGTTAGTTTTTCACCGAGGGACACACGGAGTCAGAGTACGAGATGGAGAGGGGCTAGGGGCTGCCACACCACCTGGCTGTGTGGCCCAGCCTGGCCCGCACCAGGGGGTGGTCTGGCCGCCTCCGGCACCCCCTCGGCTTCCCGTTTCGCCTATAAGATGCCTCCGATACGGAAACCCTAAGTACCCGATTAAAATTCCACGAAAGAGTCTATAGCCGCTGTCATCTCCATCCCTAGATCAGGAGGGATCTGAAGCTCTTCCCAGCACCCTGCTGGAGGGGAGAATTCACCCTGGAGGCCTTCTTCATCACCATGCAAGCCTCCGGTGTGATGCGTGAGTAGTTCATCCTTGGACTACGGGTCAATGTAGTAGCTAGATGGCTGGTTCTTCTCCTTTGTGCTATCATGTTTAGATCTTGTGAGCTCCGTTCATGATCAAGATCATCTATTTGTAATTCCTACATGTTCTGTTTGCGGGGATTCGATGGATATTGAGATGACATTTCAGATTGATTATTGATTTTATCATGTCTTTGTTATTTGTGATCTTGCATGCTTTCCGTTGTTACTAGCTATCTTGGCCAAGTAGATGCTAGCAACTCCAAGAGTTAGTATTTATGTTCGATAGTGGGTTCATGCCTGTAGTAATCTGGGGAAGTGATAGAAATCTCTAAGGTACTAGATGTGCTGGTTCTACTAGGGAGAAAACAACAATCCTTTGTTCATAAAACAATCGTATTGTTTACTTTACACGCAATGCGTAATGCAATTTGCTGTTGCTTGCAACTTAAACTGGAGGGGGTTCGGATGATAACCTGAAGGTGGATTATTAGTCATAGATGCAGTTGGATTACGGTCTATGTATAATGTTGTAATGCCCAACCGAATCTCAAAGGAGTCAAGATGAGTAGTATATGCATATTTCTTTCTCGATGTTTGTCAATTGCCCTGCTGTAATTTGTTCACCCAACATATCATCTATCTTAAGGAGAGCCACCACTAGTGAACTATGGACCCTGGTCCTTTCTTTTATCATCAATCTACAATTGTTTACTGTTTTCTGTTTACTTTCTACAAACTATTACTTTCTTCCACACAATACGTTTAATCCTTTGTTTTCAGCAAACCGGTGAGATTGACAACCTCACTGTAAGTTGGGGCAAAGTTCTATGGTTGTGTTGTGCAGGTTTCCACGTTGTCATTGCTAGTTCGCCAAAGTCCAGCTAGCAACACCTTGGAGGTGTTTCCTTTCTCCTACTGGATTGATAAAATTGGCTTCATAACTGAGGGAAAACTTGTTGTTGTGCTAATCATACCTTCCTCTTGGGGTTCCCCAACAAGCTCGATATATTTTAGGCCATCAATGGACCACAGGGGGCCACACCACCCCCTGGCGTGGGCCAGCCCTGGCCGCGCCACCAGGTGGTGTGGCCACCCTGGCCCACCTCTGGCATCGCCATCTGACGCATATAATCCCCTCGAAACCCTAAGACTTGGGGAGCGACCACAGAAAGATTCCGCCGCCTCTACGAGGCGGAAAACTGCAAAGGGAGAAAGAGCTCTCCGGCATACAGAAATCTGTCGGGGAAATTCCTTCCCAGAGAGGGGAGATCGTCGCCATCAACACCATCATCCAGCTGGACTTCATTGGGATCATCATCATCTCCATCATCATCTCCACCAGCACCATCATCACCACTCCATACCGCTGTAATAATTGGGTTGAATCTTGCATAGTTCTTAGGGGAACTTTCCCGGTATTGATTACTTGTTGTAGTTGATGCTATTGAGTGGAACCATTGAATTATTGTTTATGTTCAGATTGTTACTTATCATTATTCCATCTCTGATCTTGATCCATATGATGTCTCGTGAGTAGTTCGTTTAGTTCTTGAGGACATGGGAGAAGTCATGTTGTTAGTAGTGGAATTGTGTTGAGAGAGATTCAATGGTTTGATAATTAAGTTGTGGTGTTATTATTCTAGTGGTGTCATGTGAACGTCTACTACATGATACTTCACCTTTATGGTCCTAGGAGAATGCATTGTGTATTTTGCTACTAATCGCGGGGTTGCCGGAGTGATAGAAACCTGAACCCCCGTTAGGAAACCTTTGCACAAGGGGGTGTAGAATCTCAGAGTTTAAGGCTGTGGTTAGGTTTTTATCTTAATTATTTTCTTATAGTTGCGGATGCTTGCAAGGGTATAATCACAAATATGTATTAGTCCTAGGAAGGTCAGTACATTAGCACAAGTTCACCCACACAACGCTTATCCAACCTAAGAAGATTAATCAACTATATGAAGCGAAAGCGCTTGATAATATTCCCATGTGGCCTCGAGAACGTTTGGTCATCTTAAGTAATACAACTGGCTTGTGCTTTGCTAAATAAAGGATTGGGCCATTTGCTGCAATTATTATTATTATCTTTTATTTACTCGCACTTTATTTATTTGCATTATCAAAACCCCCTAAAAATCTGTTTGCTAAACATTTACAGAGAATTCCTAATCCAAGCCACTCGTCAACACCTTCTGCTCCTCGTTGGGTTTGACACTCTTACTTATCAAAAATACTGCGATACACCCCCTATACTTGTGGGTCATCAAGACTATTTTCTGGCGCCGTTGCCGGGGAGTGAAGCGCTATTGGAGAGTAGAACTGGTAAAGGGAACTTCTACTGTGAGTATTGTTTATTTCTATTTGTTACTTTATTCTCAATATGGATAAAATTCACTTAGTTTCTTATTTCCGAATGCTACTACCATTGCTAAGGTAGTAGATGAACCACCACCTGCTAAAATTGATCCTTTTAAGATACCTACAAGAATTGTTGATCGTGTTATGGATAACTACTATTTTGGAGATGGAACTGTCCATCCCGGTGATCATTTGCTCTCTATACACGAATTATGCGGGTTGTTCAAGTGTGCAGGTATTACAATAGATCAAGTCAAGAAGAAGTTATTCTCATTATCACTAAAAGGAAGAGCTGAGAAATGGTATAAGCTGCTAAAGAATGGCCAGTCTCTTGAATGGGAGGAAATTGTACCTCTCTTTTATTACAAATTTTATCCTCCTAGTGAAATTCATAAAGATCGGAATCAAATATATAACTTTTGGCCTCGTGATGAAGAGAGTACAGCTCAAGCTTGGGGGAGATTGAAGTCACTAATGCTCAAATGTCCTATTCATGAGCTCCCTGACAATATTATTATCAATAACTTTTATGCAAGGCTTTATCTTCATGATAAGGATCTATTGGATGCTTCTTGTGTTGGATCGTTTACACGTATGAAAGAAGAAGCTAAATGGGATCTTTTAGACCGTATTCAAGACAATGCCGAAGCATGGCAGAATGACAAAGGAAGAAAGTCAGGTATAAATTATGATTATGAATACATTAAATATTTTATGGGAACTGATGACTTCCGTAATATTAGTAATGCTTATGGTCTTGATTCTCAAAGTATTGCAAATTATTTTAAGGCATTTGCCTCTTATATTGAAATTCCTAAAAAGAAATGGAACAAGTATCATGCACCATATAAAGATATTGGTAATTGTGTTCCTGCTAGAAATATTGAAGTTTATACTATGGATCATATTTTACCTGAACCTTACATCGAGAGAATACCTTTCCCAGTTAAGGTAAAGGAACATTCTATGACAGCTAGTATGGTTAACGAAAGTACAAAGAAAGCTGTAGAACGTAATGAACAAATAGATGTCGAACCTACAATAGCAAATATGAAAGAATTTGTCACTAAAAATGTAGAAGATGGGCACATTATCCTTTGTAAGGATACTTCTAATATTGTTTCACATCCTAATGGACATAGGAAAGCTAGTGTCCCTGTGTTTTCTGTCCGAATAAGTGATCATTGCTACAATGGTTCATGTGATAGTTATATCGTTAAATTTATGCATGATACTGAAAGTTATTATGAGAGAGGGAAAATTGTTCTTATGCATCTCAATAATATTAAGTTTCCTCGCTTTATGCTGAAAGTCTTTATGTTGCACTTGTTTTGCCTTCCTATGCTAGTAGCCTCGGGTTTCAATAATTTATTTTCCTACAAAATTCCCTTGCATAGGAAGTGGGTTAGACTTAAATATGTGTATATTTGCTCCTTGATGCTCTCTTTTACTTCAATTCATACCCTTATGTGAGCATCATTGAAATTTATCATGCACATCTTAATGGCTATAAAGAAAGAACTTCTTGGGAGACAACCCAATATATTTATGCTTTCAGTTTATTTTTGTTTATTCAAGTCCTGGAAGTTATTGCTTCTGTAATAACCTCTCCTTATCCTTTTTGTTCGGTTTTTGTGTCAAGATCAGCCTCTAATGAGAGAAAAGTAAGATTTTGGGAAGTTGTTGTCCTAAAACAGATTTTTGTGCTTCACCATAAAAAATCGTGAGAGATCCCAGAACATCGTACGGATCTGTAATTTTTTGTATGCATGCCCCAGGTTATTATTTAACTTCCGTTAGTTTTGCACTTTTTGATTTGAGCAACATAAGATTTTCTAAAAAATTATCTTTACCTGCTGGTCTGTTTTGACAGATTTCTGCCATTTTTGCATTTGCCTCTTAACTCGATTTCCTTTTTGAATTTTTTTTAGGATTTCGAAAGGAGTTGTTTCAGTAACTTATGTTCTGATGGATTTCAGTTAAAATTGAAACTAAAAGTTTATTATCTTGCATGCACTAATGTTGCTAATGAAGAATGTGTAAAGTTTTGTATGAAAGAAGCTTTCAAGGGGTAGGAGAAAATGATGTAATGAGATGAAGAATGGTCAAAGACTCAAGCACTAATTTTTTGAAGATTCTCACAATGAAGATATTGATATAATTCAAGCGGTGACTCCGGAAGAATTTATTAAAAGCCAAGTTCAAAGACCTGCTGAGTCCGTGTTCAAATAGGTAATAGTTCTGATAAGAAAAGGTCCGCGAAAATCTTGCCAAGTTATATTTTTGCAGTTTTTATATAACATGGAAAATAATGAGTCAAAAAAGTGACGGAAACGGAGCCCGAGTGGCTCACACCACCCCGTGGCGCGGGCCCACCTGGCCGCGCCACCAGGGGGTGTGGCCACCCTGGAGCCCGTCTCCAACCCATTTTCTCCCAGTACTTTCCTTTTGTTGTTAAACTTTGTAATATATAATCCCCCGGATCTCCTGAGGTTTGTATGTCGTGTTCTCGTCGTGTTTTCATTTCGATCTGTTTCTGTCAGGAACTGTTCTCAAGTTTAGAAGCACGATGGTCTCAGCCAATGATAAGGGCAAGGAGCTTGCGGAAGATGATCTCCAAGACTCTGAGCAGGAGGAGGAGATCAAGAGTGAAGTTGAAGAGGAGGCAAAGGAAGACCAGCATCCGCACACTAGCACCACCATTGCAAGCATTGGAGTGGTGGCAAATCCTGCCAAGTTCAAAAGGACTGCACAGATGTCCACCGGAGGGAAGGTTCCGCGTCATTGCTTGGCTTCATGGTCACCTCATCCACGCACCAAGAATCCCTTCCATACCCTTATTAATGAGCAGCAATTCCAAAATATTCCCAAGGAAAAACTACCCTCCAATTGGGATATGCCGCGTTCTAACCATGCAGAAAAAAGAATACTTCAAAGAGGAAGAGTGGGGAAAGAATCGCAAGAGCTGGGATACACAGCCTGACATGATCATGAACCGCATTGAACACAATTCGGAGTTGATTCGTACTCTCACCTTCGAGATTGAGGATTTGAGGGAATTGATTGAAAATCTCATCGAGAGAACACCACCACCACCGAAGGAGTAATTTGTCATCAGGTTTTGGCATCCCCTTGGTTTGTTCCAAGCTTGGGGGAGTGTCGCGGTATCACATCACTATCTTTTATCTTTTTACCTTTTTAGTAGAGTCATATCATGAATAGAGAAGTTATCACATAGGATGGTTTGCATTATGGAAGTATCTCCCCTCTAGCTAGTGATCTATGTATCCCTTGGTGTGAGTTGCCGTTATGGAATATTAATGAGAAGTTCTATCATTTACTTCTTGCACATCTTATTTTAGTTTACAATTTCTGTTATATGATTGATCTTGTTGTTAGTATTGGTATCACTTTGGGATCATTAAGTAAATTTAGTTGGTTTTGGCAAACCTGGGACTGGTCAGTAGCAACACTATTCAAGAATTGAATGGAAAAGAGAAAAGTACTTTTAGAAATATAATTCCATCATCTTTCTTTATTATTTGGCTCATAAGCTTAGTATTCTCTAGTTAAGATATTTTGCGCTTCCAAGGAAGATTGCATGATTGTTTCTATCATTTGTATGTTTGTTTGTTTCCTTGAACTCTTATTGCTTGTTACCCAGCCTTGCTAGCCAAAAACATGTACTGAGAGGGAATGCTTCTCGTGCATCCAATCCTTAAACCAAAACCTATGCCATTTGTGTCCACCATACCTACCTATTAGCATTATTGCTATTTCCAAGTAAATTCATGTTTTTATCTACCTTCCGAATTAAAACTTGTTATGTGAAAATTAGTGATTAAAGCTCTCACAAACTTGATGGCACACTTTACTTTCTTGCACTTAATAAACTTGAACCATTGTGTTCATCTATGTTGCGTATATGCTTGCGCTTTATAAGCTGTGAATTAGCAAAACCATGTTACCATGGGAAACGCTTTCAACATTGCACTTATTTAGTTGATATCATGATCTTTTTCTTATGGATCCCGGCGGTGTGAAATAAAAGGGAAGCTTGTAAGCTCATGGAGTTTGTATATGTGTTAGAGAAACGTCTGGGCGGCTAGCCTAAGCCATGCATAATCATGGTGGAAACTTGCAGCATAACCATAGTGAAAAATCTGTAAAGCATCCTCAATAAAAACTTATGCAAATAGCAAATAAAAAGATCGCTGAGATGCTCATTGTCTGCTACCTTGTCATTTTGATATGGGATTGCTCCTGTATCATGGGGCAAGGGGTACCCCGTTGGCGGTTCTCCATGATACACATGTATTTACAATGACAAGAACTTACTCATGACTAAAGTTGAGTAGCATGAGGTTCGGTACTCGTAAGCACGGGACATGAGATTTTCAACTTATAACTTTTCAAGCATATCCTCATATTTGTGTCACTTTAACCTTAATCACCTCAAGATTCTTATGATAGGGGCAATGAGAGCTGAAAGCTAATAAGTACCATAATTTATGGAAGCTCTTTATGAAACTTGAAATCCCTGCTTCCCTCTGCGAAGGGCCTATCTTTTACTTTTCAGTTGAGTCAGTAAACCTATTCCTTTCTATCTTAAGCAAGTATTTGAGTTGTTGTGATTCAATCATCCATATGATGATTTATTCAATCATATTTCTTATTTCCCTTGTTTTGCACACTGCTCTTATCTTAGTGAATATTACTTTGAAAGCTGTCATTGAAAACCCCATTATGTTTGACTCCTCTAAATTGTTAACTATTCTTTGACCAAGAACAAGGTTTGCCATTACCAATTATGATTTACTTTGTGTATCTTTATTGTGTTTCCCTTACTCATTGCAAGTTAAGTTATATAATAGTGAGTTGTTTTCAATTATGATTTGTGTATTGATGAATGTGATGCTTCTTGTCCATATTCTCTTTATCGACACTTCACTCCATAAACCAGTGGACATGTTTATTGAGCTCAGTTTTCGCTTGGGGACAAGCGAAGTCTAAGCTTGGGGGAAGTTGATACGTCCATTTTGCATCACCATTCTATATCATAATTCACTGTTATTCATTGATATATTTTATATTAAGAGATGGTTCTTATGTTATTTCATCTACTTTTGCATGATTTATGATTTTGGAGGATGAACCACCAGAGCCAGGATTCTGATGGAAAAGGCACTGTTTGGAGGCAAAATTCGCGAAGATCAGAAAATCCCAGAAAATATATGGAAAATCCTATTTTTCCAGAAGACGAAGGAAGCCAGAAGGGGAAGTGGAGATGGGCCACAGAGGGGCCACACCCCCCCTTGGCGCGGCCAGCCCTGGCCGCGCCACCAGGTGGTGTGGCCACCCTGGCCCACCTCTAGCATCGCCCTCTGACACATATAATCCCCTCGAAACCCTAAGACTCGGGGAGCGACCACGGAAAGATTCCGCCGCCTCTGCGGGGCGGAAAACTGCAAAGGGAGAAAGAGCTCTCCGACAGGCAGAAATCTGTCGGGGAAATTCCTTCCCGGAGAGGGGAGATCGTCACCATCAACACCATCATCCAGCTGGACTTCATCGGGATCATCATCATCATCTCCACCAGCACCATCATCACCACTCCATACTGCTATAACAGTTGGGTTGTCTGGCATCCCACTAAAACCACTACTAGAAAATCGCTGTGTTTTTGTGCATTGCATCATCATGACCGCATGCTCATGTCATCATGCCACATTGCATTTGAGCATCGTCATCATCATGCATCTGTTGTCTGAAACTATTTTCGTAAAACCCTATTTTTGTTTTCTAAATACCTAGCCTTTATTTCAAATCAAATCCGGGCCTCCGGAATATTTTGGGTTGTCTAAATACGGTTTGCAAAAGCCTTGTTTTTAATAAATAAAATTATTTGTTTATTTTTAGGAGGCAGCCCGCCAGGCCCGAAAGCCAGCCGACCACCTCCAAATAAAATCCTATCCTAACCCAAAAACCCTAATCCACCTACCCCTCCTCCCTCTTTTCCCCAGCAGCTCATTCATTGTCGAACACCGATCTGTCATTGCATTCAGAGAAGAAAAAAGCGAGATTGGCAATCTTGCAGATAACCCCCACCCTTTTGCGTGCAGAACCCATGGTCCTGGACCCACCTGCCGGCCTCTGTGGTCGTTTTACAAAAAGGTACCGCCGCTTTTGTACTCATCAACCCGCGCTCCCTCCAGGGCCCACCTGTCGGCGGCTGCGACCATTTTACAGAAAGGCACCTGCGATTCCTAAGCCTCAACCCGCAGTCCCGGATCATGTCCACGTGCCAAATCATGACGCGCATGATGGACCTGCAGCCCGTCCCGCATGTCAATCTCTGTGGCTGGGTAGCCTCGCAGTGCGAAAAGGTTTCGACGCGCCGTTTCGCCCAGTCAGCGTTGGGCCCAGTTGTCAGCGATTGTGGCTAGCTCGGCCGGGGTACGAAAAGTTTCTGCGTTTACAATTTCAGAAATGTTTTAATATGTTTTAAATTCTGTTTTTAATAACTTTTAATTTGTAATTCCAAACATTACAAATAATATATGTTTCTGAATCAGAAAAATGTGAGGATTTCAAATATGCTTTTCAAAATATTATTTGGGCACTTTAAAATTTCGAAATTGTTTAAATGCAATAAAAATGCCTTTTCTTAAATAGTTAATAACTTTAGTTTTATTACTCCAAATTTAATAAATAATATGTCTAAATCGATCAGCGCGACGAGCCCGTTCTAACTATGCATTCCATGTTCTGAATTGAACCGTGAATCATATAAATATTAAGTGGACAGCAAGTGTTATGGGAGCAAAACATGACTAAAACCTAATAAAATGCTTTATTCTTGTACCCCACACCTCACCCATGCCATGCTACATTATTGTCATGTAAATTGTGCATCATTCATCATGACATGCTTGTTTGCTTGTCGTATTTTATTTATATGCTTGTGCACTTTATTTATGTTGGCCCTTGTTTGTTTGGTTCTTCTTCAAATAGACGCCGAGTAGGGGAAATACCAGGAATCCCAGGAGTACTACCCAGATCCGTTTCTCGCTTCAACTGAGCTGCCAGGCAAGCACTACCACATGCTTGCATACATATAGTACCTATTGCCTCTATCTTATTCTTGCATCATTGAGTCGCGATTGCATTAATTTGAATCCCAAGTACTGCATAGCCTTTACTTTTAAACCCCCACCGAAGCTTGTTCCTCCATCCCATGAGCCGTTACTACAGGAGTTGTTTGAGCCATGCGAGTCGTAGAACAGCATGTGTAGGGTATGTGAGTGTCTGATGGATAACGAGGTACCTAAACAACTTAACCTGAGTAGTAGTGGGATAACTAATGAAAGAGGCACCGGTGGGCAATATCTGCTATTTGGTTTTTCATGCTCACTTGTGTCCCGTAGGACCCCAAGTACTTGATTCATGTTCCTTGACTATTCGTACTATCCATATCCGGGAGGCCTTATGGACCCCCCTGAGCCAGAGCTTGATTCATTTCTATTTCTTGGGGCCACAAAGTAGTTTGGGGCTTTGTTACTATCCTGTACTTATGCCATGCTTTACTGTTTTATTTAAGATTGTGCGTGGAGCACCTGTACTGTTTTAGATGCGGAATGTTTTCGCGGTATCGACAAGCCCATTCATATTTTTGGGTTCCCAGTCGTTTACAGCCATTGACGCAAACCTTGGGTCAGTCTCGAAGCCGGCCAACTTCGTTGCGGGTAGCTTAATGGGGTGGCCCCCTGAAATACTTTATGAATCCTGTGATCGCTTTGTCGTGAATGCCTCGTTGGGTTTTGAGTTGGTTTTTTCCGAGATTGATCGAGTGTGTGTTGCTATTTGTGCACCCCTGCAGGGTAAATCTTTCCGAAAGCCGTGTCCGCGGTTATGGACGACTTGGAGCACAGTTTCTCGATCATAGACAAGTATAACTAAAGTACCGCTTTTAATTTGACTAAGTACCTGACTAATAAATAGTGCAATACTCATGGAATGGTTAATAAAACTGCCAACGGATGGGTTGTTCGTCCGCTTTCTCGTTGGTAGCGAAGGAGGATGGATCATTAATTATCGTTATAACTGTTGTTACTAATTAACGGACATCCGCTCATCATTGGTTAGGCAGATGGTTAGCGCAGTATCTATAGACTTGTTAGTTATTATCTTTGCTGCAATTGCGTCACCTCGTATATGTCCCTTTAGAGGCATAAAGACTTCATCGAGTACCCCTAGGGTCTCACACGATAAATTGTTTGATTCGATGAGCAGTGTATTCGCAAGATGGATACTGGGTGGAGGAGACAGATGATGTTGGCAACGATCACTCGGTGTAGAGATTCTGGGGATGGGGATCCGCGAGATCTGTGGGCGGGATGTGTTTATTTATGTGGCATCTTATGCCGATTTGCTTCTTATCCGTACTCGGATCTTATTTTCCGCTTCCGCCTGATACTCTGATGTTTGATGTATGAGGAGCTACCCTAAACTATTATCTCTATCTAGGATATTTGGATCTTGCCGTATGGCGTTGCAATATTTCTATTTATTTTAGATGGAATGGCTCTGAGAACTGTTGTATGGTAGCTTGCATACATACTCACTTGTGTATGTATTTGATCTCTTCGTCTGTTGCCTACGCCGCTCGCTCTTGTCCCGATGTCTTGGAAGTGGTTAGGACGGCCGATGGGTCTACACGTGGGCGGTCCTCTGGGCCCCCGCTGTACTATTTTAATCACTTCCGTTTCATCCAGGCTTGAACTTAGAGCGTAGGGTCCGAGGTAGTTACAATTGGTATCAGAGCTCAGCAGTTGCGATACCCCACAAGTCCATCCTGTAGGATAACCTAGCTAACGGCCGAAGTAGAGTGTCAAAACTAATTTGGAAAATCGGTTGGATAGATCTGGTTAGGTCTGCTTTTACTCCTTACCCCTCTGCTATTCTCCTCATACCTCTGCGTGTTTTGATTCTACTCTCATCTTTTCTTCGAGTCCAGGAATTCTCGTGGTTGGGTTTCCGTTGTACCTTCAGGTTCTCGCCTCCTCCTTTGGTAACGGTGTTTCCACATCCGGTCTTCATGCTATTTGAGGAATCCTTCATTTATTGGACTTCCCGTTGTTCCTCCTTTGTGCCTTCCGGTGGTTTCCGACACGACGACGTCATCTACGCCAGATCCGATGCAGAGTCTGCATCACTCCTTTATTCCCGAACCTCGTTTGTCGAGATCTTCAGTCTGAATTCCGAGAGTTGGTTGCATAATTCTACTATTCATGTACAGAGTAATGTTTTGAGTGCGGGATGGAGTCATGACCATACTACTACTTTTATTATTCGCCCTTGTACATTGAATCGGTGGATCCAGCAATTTTATTCCGTCTGCGGAAGCTAGAGGTGGCTTTATTTGTTGATACCTCTACCTTCGACCTTTGTTACCGGAGTGTCCTCTCGACGATCACGGACAACGACCTCTTGTTAGTGGTGTCGCAAGGATCTACACGAAGCGAGAAGATTCAGATCGCCGACCTTCTTCCCGGTACCATGAGGTGGATCTCGAGGGCGAGATCCATTGTTAGTGGTGTCGGATTGTGTCATCACGCTAAAACCACTACTAGAAAATCGCTGTGTTTTTGTGCATTGCATCATCATGACCGCATGCTCATGTCATCATGCCACATTGCATTTGAGCATCGCCATCATCATGCATCTGCTGTCTGAAACTATTTTCGTAAAACCCTATTTCTGTTTTCCAAATACCTAGCCTTTATTTCAAATCAAACCCGGGCCTCCGGAATATTTTGGGTTGTCTAAATACGGTTTGCAAAAGCCTTGTTTTTAATAAATAAAATTATTTGTTTATTTTTAGGAGGCAGCCCGCCAGGCCCGAAAGCCAGCCGACCACCTCCAAATAAAATCCTATCCTAACCCAAAAACTCTAATCCACCTACCCCTCCTCCCTCTTTTTCCCCCGCGCCGCGCTCTGTCCGCTGTCGAACACCGATCTGTCGTCAGTGGATTCAGAGAAGAAAAACAGTATCAGTTGACAATCTTGCAGATAACCCCCCACCCTTTTATAGCGCGAACCCGTGGTCCTCATGCGGACCCACACTAAACCTCTCTGTGGTCGTTTTACAAAAAGGTACCGCCGCTTTTGTACTCATCAACCCGCACTCCCTCCAGGGCCCACCGACGGCTGCGACCGTTTTACAAAAAGGCACATGCGATTCCTAAGCCTCAACCCGCAATCCCCCGGATCCGCCACATGTCCAGCCCAGCGACACGCTGTGATGGACCCGCGATCCCGGTCCCGCATGTCAATCTCGTCAGGGTCAGCCGAAAAAGGTTTCGCACAGCGCCTTCCCAGTCAGCGTTGGGGCCAGTTGTCAGCGACTGTGGCTAGCTCGGCCTGGGTACGAAAAGTTTTTGCGTTTATCTGTTTTATAAAAACAAATTTCAGAAATGTTTTAATATGTTTTAAATTTTGTTTTTAATAACTTTTAATTTGTAATTCCAAACATTACAAATAATATATGTTTCTCAATCATAAAAATGTGAGGATTTCAAATATGCTTTTCAAAATATTATTTGGGCACTTTAAAATTTCGAAATTGTTTAAATGCAATAAAAAAGTCTTTTCTTAAATAATTAATAACTTTAGTTTTATAACTCCAAATTTAATAAATAATATGTCTAAATCGATCAGCGTGACGAGCCCGTTCTAACTATGCATTCCATGTTCTGAATTGCACCATGCATCATATAAATATTAAGTGGACAACAAGTGTTATGGGAGCAAAACATGACTAAAACCTAATAAAATGCTTTATTCTTGTACCCCCACACCTCACCCATGCCATGCTACATTATTGCCATGTAAATTGTGCATTATTCATCATGGCATGCTTGTTTGCTTGTCGCATTTTATTTAAATGCTTGTGCACTTTATTTATGTTGGCCCTTGTTTGTTTGGTTCTTCTTCGAATAGACGCCGAGTAGGGGAAATACCAGGAATCCCAGGAGTACTACCCAGATCCGTTTCTTGCTTCAACTGAGCTGCCAGGCAAGCACCACCACATGCTTGCATATATATAGTACCTATTGTCTCTATCTTATTCTTGCATCATTGAGTCGCGATTGCATTAATTTGAATCCCAAGTACTACATAGCCTTTACTTTTAAACCCCCACCGAAGCTTGTTCCTTCATCCCATGAGCCATTTCTACAGGAGTTGTTTGAGCCATGCGAGTCGTAGAACAGCATGTGTAGGGTATGTGAGTGTCTGATGGATAACGAGGTAATGAAAGAGGCACGGGTGGGCAATATCCGCTATTTGGTTTTTCATGCTCACTTGTGTCCCGTAGGACCCCGAGTACTTGATTCCTGTTCCTTGACTATTCGCACTATCCACATCCAGGAGGCCTTATGGACCCCCCTGAGCCAGAGCTTGATTCATTTCTATTTCTTGGGGCCACAAAGTAGTTTGGGGCTTTGTTACTATCCTGTACTTATGCCATGCTTTACTGTTTTATTTAAGATTGTGCGTGGAGCACCTGTACTGTTTTGGATGCGAAATGTTTTCGCTGTATCGACAAGCCCAGTCACATTTTCGGGTTCCCAGTCGTTTACAGCCATTGACGCAAACGTTGGGTCCGTCTCAAAGCCGGCCAACTTCGTTGCGGGTAGCTTAATGTAGTGGCCCCCTGAAATACTTTATGAATCCTGTGATCGCTTTGTCGTGAATGCCTCGTTGGGTTTTGAGTTGGTTTTTTTCGAGGTTGATCGAGTGTGTGTTGCTATTTGTGCACCTAGGTAAATCTTTCAAAGCCGTGTCCGCGGTTATGGACGACTTGGAGCACAGTTTCTCGATCATAGACAAGTATAACTAAAGTACCGCTTTTAATTTGACTAAGTACCTGACTAGTAAATAGTGCAATACTCATGGAATGGTTAATAAAACTGCCAACGGATGGGTTGTTCGTCCGCTTTCGTTGGTGTTTAGAAGGAGGATGGATCTGTTAATTATCTTGTTATAACCGTTGTTACTAATTAACGGACATCCGCTATTATTGGTTAGGCGGATGGTTAGCGGTATCTATAGACTTGTTAGTTATTATCTTTTGCTGCAATTCGTCACCCTGTATATGTCCCCTTTAGAGGCATAAAGACTTGCTGAGTACCCCTAGGGTCTCACATGATAAATTGTTTGATTCAGATGAACAAGTGTATTCGCAAGATGGATACTGGGTGGAGGAGACAGATGATGTTGACAACGATCACTCGGTGTAGAGATTCCGGGGATGGGGATCCGCGAGATCTGTGGGCGGGATGTGTTTATTTATGTGGCATCTTATGCCGATTTGCTTCTTATCTGTACTCGGATCTTGTTTTCCGCTTCCGCCTGATACTCTGATGTTTGATGTATGAGGAGCTATCCTAAACTATTATCTCTATTTAGAATATTTGAATCTTGCCGTATGGCGTTGCAATATTTCTATTTATTTTAGATGGAATGGCTCTGAGAACTGTTGCATGGTAGCTTGCATACATACTCACTTGTGTATGTATTTGATCTCTTCGCCTGCTGCCTATGCCGCTCGCTCTTGTCCCGATGTCTTGGAAGTGGTTAGGACGGCCGACGGGTCTACACGTGGGTGGTCCTCTGGGCCCCCGCTGTACTATTTTAACCATTTTCGTTTCATCCAGGCTTGAACTTAGAGCGTAGGGTCCGAGGTAGTTACATGTTGAATCTTGCATAGTTCTTAGGGGAAACTTTCCTGTTATTGATTACTTGTTATAGTTAATGCTATTGAGTGGAACCATTGAATTATTGTTTATGTTCACATTATTACTTATCATTATTTCATCTCTGATCTTGATCTATATGATGTCTCGTGAGTAGTTCGTTTAGTTCTTGAGGACATGGGAGAAGTCATGTTGTTAGTAGTGGAATTGTGTTGAGAGAGACTCAATGGTTTGATAATTAAGTTGTGGTGTTATTCTTCTAGTGGTGTCATGTGAACGTCGACTACATGATACTTCACCTTTATGGGCCTAGGGAAATGTATTATGTATTTGGCTACTAATCGCGGGGTTGCCGGAGTGACAGAAACCTGAACCCTCGTTAGGAAACCTTTGCACAAGGGAGTGTAGGATCTCAGAGTTTAAGGCTGTGGTTAGGTTTTTATCTGAATTATTTTCTTGTAGTTGCGGATGCTTGCAAGGGATATAATCACAAGTATGTATTAGTTCTAGGAAGGTCAGTACATTAACACAAGTTCACCCACACAACGCTTATCCAAATAAAGAAGATTAATCAATTATATGAAGCGAAAGCACTTGACAATATTCCTATGTATCCTCGAGAACGTTTGGTCATCTTAAGTAATACAACTAGCTTGTCCTTTGCTAAAGAAAGGATTGGGTCATTTGCTGCAATTATTATTATTGTCTTTTATTTACTCGCACTTTATTTATTTGCATTATCAAAAACCCCTAAAAATCGGTTTGCTAAGTATTTACAGAGAATTCCTAATCCAAGACACTCGTCAACACCTTCTGCTCCTCGTTGGGTTCGACAATCTTACTTATCAAAAATACTGCGATACACCCCTATACTTGTGGGTCATCAAAGAGCTCTCGGGCGAAAATAACGTCCAAGAACCACCACGGGGCCATAAAATAGGGAAATGAGATAACAAATGCAAGATTCGGAAAAGGATATCTACCGCATTATTTATAGGATAAATTTCCATAGTGGTAAAAAGACAGCAGAAAGCGGCATGACCGGTTATATAACTGAATAAAGGAAACTGTACGTTGGCAGATCACGTAATACTATCAGGTACTGCATACGGATAACTGACAATATATTTGATGCTCTCTAAGAAGCAACGATAGCAGGGATCATCTGTCTCTAAGAACTAAGTACATCAGAGATCAACCAAGCAGAGATTCAACTAATTTACCTGCGTTTGCCAGTGTCCCACAGGCTTTTGCTTCTGTGGAAGTAACAAACATGGGTTGGCAGAATTGAGCACCTGCGATGAGCTTTGCAGTTAGAAACAGAGGCTGCACTTATGAACTAACATGACAAGCTATAAGCTATCATGCAAAGATAAAGCCACTTGATGACAGAACAGACTGAGGGCATAGGATTTCCACAATACATCTTCTAAAGACAGCTTGTACAAAAGGAGTCCACAATGTGCATAGGAACCAAAAGCAATATATTACCGGCGGATAAGCCACAAGGCATCCTGGCGGAACAGGGATTGGCAACGAGCGATGTCAAAAGGACAAATTCAAAGGCAAACGTGACTAGTGAGGTCATTGGCTAGTACTTATGGGGTAAAAATTGTGTACTCATAGCTAGCATCTATGGTGCTTATCAAAATTTTGTGATGTCGGTGTCGCTTGACCACATGAACAACATGCAGCTCCGCCACTGGGCCTCCATGGACCATGGCATGAACATACATTTGGTATATTTCTAGCAAGAGCCTTAAGATTAAATCACAACTTTGATCATGAATCTTGGAAACGTATAATATTTAGCATAGAATTATTACTATGAAATTTAAACAACACTGTGTCAGACAAAAATTCAATAGGACACCCACATTTCTAAAAAAACCGCAAAAGACCTTTGCGTTTCATTTTATTGAAAATATAGAGTTATTGTTTACACACCTCCTAAGCGGCCAAGCAAACTAGAAAGAAAAAATACAATCAGTGGATATCCCATGTGGTTGGCAAGACAACGCGGAGGCCATTGGCGCCAGCTCTGGACCAAAGTGTGGCTTCGTCTTTGATCGCGTTCAACACGGTGAGGGAGGAACGCTTGGCGTTGTCGAAGACGCAGGCGTTGCGATGTTATGTTATTAGAATGTAAAATATAAACTACAATTTTGACCTTGAATTTTGTTGCTATGATTTATACCATAGATTAGTACTATGAAATTTAAACGGCACTGTTTGTCAGAAGAAAATTCAACATCACACCCACAGAGTTTGATGGTTAACCTTAATCATGTTACGTGAGTTATAAAATAGTAAAAAAAACTCGCATCCTTGCACTCCGCCTGACAACCCGGGCGTTCGGTCGGTCCATTCACAAACCCACACAACCACGACATTGTTGTCCATCAGTGAGGATGTCCAACTTTTTCTTGGCGCAAGAACAAAATGCTGGAATGGAACTGCTGCCATACGAAATGACGTTGTAGCTAGGAACACTATGATGAGAGCATCAGGGACAAGGAAAATAACAAGCTTTTAACACATCCACTTAACAGCAGGAATACATACTAGCATAAATCTGATCAGTTCATAGTGGCATATAGGCCATAGGGGATAGTACTAGTCCTAACACAAGCACTAGCAGTAGTACTTTGGTAACAGATCGAGTTGCATGATAAAAGAAACATTCCAGCAGACTTGCAAGCCTCAAGTTCAAGCAGCAGCACAATAAGAGATAGCCCAACGCTCTAATAGATGAGCACTACTTCATGAACCGGCTGTCTCTTCACCCGGAAGAGACACCACTCAGCTTGCCGCCCAAGTTCACCACAGCACCAGGCCCACACACAACCTGCAACACAACAAGTATGTTAATCAATATCTAAGATAGTACCTTTCATGCGCCAGGGGTACAACAGCATAGCACATGAGGAAATTAGGCCTGCCACTTACTCCACATACCTTCATATTTGCAATTGATTTTTTTTATTTGTTCAAAAAGGAGGTAGAATATGAAGCAATTGGTGGATTTTATCTACATATTATGTAAAGAAACCTACTACACAAGAAAGGTTTCAACCCCGTTATCTTACCGGACTTGCTTCACAAAATAACCCAGTTAACCGTTGCCATTTCAGTTCACGTTCTAGCTTAACAATCGTCGACTCATCCCTTGAATTCTTTCTCCAATCAAAATCCCGGCGAGCAGTGTTGGTGTCACAACCTGCTTCAACAACGTGCTGATTTGTGCCTGCATGAGAATGAATATTAATTAATATTGTGACAACATAATGTTCTCTAACAGTGAATATCTCATCCATGACACGATCCATGATTTTTTTTGTCGATACCAATGTATTAGTGTAAAAATGAACGCTTGAAAAGCATTTATTAATCTTATCGTCCCATCAAGTAGATACAACTACACGACCCGGTCTCCACATATGAGGATGCACAAGATCTCTCGGGCGAAAATAACTTCCAAGAACTACCACGGGACCACAAAACAGGGAAATGAGCTAACAAATGCAAGATTCATAAAAGGATATCTACCGCATTATTTATAGGATAAATTTCCATAGTGATAAAAAACAGCACAAAGCGGCATGGCCAGTTATATAACTAAATGAAGGAAACTGCACGCTGGCAGATCACGTAATATTATCAGGTACTGCATACGGACAACTGACAATATATTTGATGCTCTCTAAGAAGTAAAAATAGCAGGGATCATCTGTCTCTAAGAACTAAGTACATATGAGATCAACCAAGCAGAGATTCAACTAATTTACATGTATTTGCCAGTGTCCCGCATGCTTTAGCTTATGTGGAAGTATCAGACATGAGTTGGCAGAATTGAGCACCTGCGACGAGCTTTGCAGTTAGAAACAGAGGCTGCACTTATTAGCATGACAACTTTGGCAGTTCCAAACAGTAGTTACAGTTATAAGCTACACACTAAAAGGGATCTAGATACACTTCTTTCATAAAACTAAAACATCTTATATTTTGAAACGGATAGGGAGTATCATGCAAAGATAAAGCCACCTGATGACAGAACATACTGAGGGCATACGAACAGGACAGTTCCACAATACACAAAAGGAGTCCACAATGTGCATAGGAACCAAAATCAACATATTACCGGCAGATAAGCCACGAGGCATCCTGGCGGAACAGGATTGGCACCGAGCGATGTCAAAAGGCCAAATTCAAAGGCAAACTTGACTAGTGAGGTCATTAGCTAGTACTTATGGGGTCAAAATTGTGTACTCATAGCTAGCATCTATGGTGCTTATCAAAATTTTATGACGTCGGTGTCGCTTGACCACATGAACAACACGCAGCTCCGGCACTGGGCATCCATGGACCATGGCATGTACATGCATTCGGTATATTTCTAGCAAGAGCCTTAAGATTAAATCACAACTTTGATCATGAATCTTAGAAACGTATATTTTTTTAGCATAGATTAGTACTATGAAATTTAAACAACACAGTTTGTCAGAAGAAAATTCAACAGCACACCCAAATAGTTTGATGGTTAACCTTAATTATGTTACGTGAGTTATAAGAAAGTATATATTTTGCCGATGTGGCCCAAAAAAACTCAAGAGCCAGTAAAGAGCCTCATGGCCTGCTTGGACGAGGAGTATTCCTTGGTAAATGTTTGGTACTTAATCTAAATTTGACTTCAGTACCAAAATTTACCCGAAATATCATTCTTTAGTTTCACACTCTTTGAGAGAGCCCACTTGCTTGTTGCAATGCAGAATTGAGTTAATTTTATAATTAATATATTTGCATTTCAATCGAGCTAATTATAATACTATCTTGTAACTGCCAAGAAAGTTTAACAGAACGCCTGCATAGTCTCATGGCTAACCTTAATCACTGGCTATGTAAATTATCAGAAAGTATACTATTATGTGGATGTGGCCCAAAAAGACTCAATGAGTAAGCAATCAGTAAGGCTGTTGGAAGAGGAGTATATTTACTTTGGTAAAGTTCGAATTTGACTTCAATACCAAAGCTTTACCCCAATAATATCATTTTTCCCCTGAGTAGTAAGTTAAGACAGTGGCATAATGACTAAGCTAAAGATTGCGTGAACAAAACATGTGTGAGGTTTTACCTTCATTCCCACCCGGCTGAAGTGGAGAGCTTAGACCATTCATGGTCACTTGTACGCCATTTCGTACAGTTTCATCTGAAGGTCACACAAAAAATTCATTAGTTACCATATGTATACAAAAATCGGTAGCTGGTTTCTTCAGACAGTGGACCAAATAAGTAGATCAGATCTATTCTATTGTGGATGCTTTTGAGCTACCAGGTCCTAATGAAGAGGAGAAGATGAAGATACACTAGTTTTTACCAAGGAGATCCGCCAGCAATTCCTTTGCTTCCTCAGCCGACCCTGCCCATTATTTGGAAAAAATGGTTAATAAACTGCTGCAGATGCGTAGAAAGTTAAGACGTATATATGCTGCTTAATCATATACTAGTACTGTAACATTTTTGTAAGTAGAGGGGATATCATACCAATTTCTGGATCGGTAAGGCGCTGGCTGCAAAAAGCGAGGAATGCATGTGAATATGATCAAATGTCAGCAAAAAACAGTACGTACTACTTAAGAAGGGATTGAGGAGAGGTCTAGTGAAGATGTACAGTTACCTCTTCAACGCCCTGATGATAGCTTCAGTTCGTCCTGTTTGTTTCTTCTTCACGTAGCGCCTTCGACTCCATAAACTAGCAGAGATCAAATACAGGATAACTGAGATTTACTACTACTACTACTACTAAAAGCCTGTAATCGGGAAGTGGAATCATGCATACAGTAGACTAGATTGAGTAGCACTCGGACAAGCAACACACCAAAAAAAAACTGATGTAGAGAATCTGGATCTGAGGAAATCCACATTATCCGGCCGGAGCCAAAATCAAGGAAATGGATCAAGATCAAGCGCAAGTGAAGAAGACGCGAATCCAGATCTAGATCCCACGGAACGCGTTGTTCCTTTGCACAGAATAATAAAGGGATCTCAAAGCCACATGAAACGAAACGATTTGTAGTAGAGTAGTACATCAGTTTTGTGGGAGGAGTTAGATCGAGATTGGAATTAGCTAGTACGTACCCTGAAGCAATGGGAAGTACATGGTGCGGCTTGATGCTGGTGGCCGGCAGTTGGATGAGGCATCGCAGCTCTGGAGCAGAATGAGCCAATCTGGCGACGACAATCGATGCCCTGTCCCGCACTCTCTGCCAGTTCATGTTGGCCCTGGTCCAAGAGGAAGGCCCTCCATGAGGCGCCGCGCCGGTGCGGTGAGAGATGAAGTAAGTTTGCGAGGGAATTCTATCTTCACTTTGAGATGGTGGATACCTGACATGGTCGATAGCGAGTATGTGGAGGGCGATGGAGCGGAGCCTGAGGTCGGCGTGGCTGACGGCTCTGTCGTTGTTAACTTGGAGGTAGTGCCTGGGCAGGTTCTTATCCCCCATGCCGGCGACGGCGTTGGCGAAGCAGTGGTGAATAACGAGGAAGCGACGGAGGACCTCGCCGTGTAAGCTCCTCGGCGGCGGCGGCGGCAGGTACCTGTCTAGGTACTCGACGGCATCCCCCCACAGGCCCCGCTCGACGAGGCCGCGCAGGTGGTCCAGGCTCATGTACGCGCGCGTCTTGTTCATCAACCTGCATGGATCGAGCGCGCGGTGCGTTAGGAAAGAAGGGGGGGAGACAGTGCCATTGATTGGTTTGAGGCAACTTTGAAGAGAAGCGTGCGTGCGCATGCGCACCCGTTGTAGGAGTCGTGGAAGCCTTGGTCCAAGAGGAAGGCCATGAGGCGCCGGTGACGAAGCCGCGTCACGCGCGGATGCTCCGGCGGGCTGGAAAGCTTGTGGTGGGCCGTCTCATCGTCCGCCTCGCCGACTGATGAGACGCTCATGTGAGAGTGAGACGCCGGGCCGGAGCTCTTGACGTCGGCGGTCTCGCCAGAAAGCTTGTGGGCGGTCCTGTCCTCCGCCGCCACGACGGAGACGCTCGAGTGATCCGCCGGGACGGAGCGCTTGTCGGCGGTCTCGCCAGAGTACACGACGGAGGCATCCATCACTGGGGATTGGGATGGGTATGGATCGCGTGCGCGCGGATTGAACACGAATAGAGCATTGGGCGGAAAAACACATCTTATATCGAGACTCGAGAGAGGCAGGAGGATACGGGGCCTACTCTCTCTCTCTCTCTCTCTCGTTTTTTCTCTCTCTTCCCTTATCATTACTCCTTTTTTCCCTCTCAGGTTTAGAGGCTGAGATGGGCACCGTTGGTTGTTGGATCTGTTGGGCTAGTAGATGACGGACAATGGCCTGGGCCAACTTCTGCTACCCTCGGTTTCTTTCCCTAAAGCATGTGTGGTAGTAATATTTTTTTAGACTTTTTCCGGTTCATCATCGGTAGGAAGTTGGATTTTGACGCTCATCTTCATCTCTATCTCTCTATCTATATTACTTTATAAAGGTCTCAATAAGAACTTTCCTAGGGGCACCTCATCTACTCCCTCCGGTTCATATTACTTGTCGCTGAAATGGATGTATCTAGACATGTTTTAGTACTAGATACATCCGTTTTAGTGACAAGTAATATGGATCGGAGGGAGTACCATACATGGACATGCTACAGCTGGACGACCATACACAGACCACGACAGTTCACGCACAAGACACTCATGTCGACTGGCAGCCCTCCACGGAGGCTGTCGTAACAGTCACGTTCTTCTTCGGTGTCCCATTTTTCTTTCGGAGCTTCTATTCTCTCGCTGAAGGTGGTGGCGGAGGAATACCCTCCTGCGGATCATAGTCCTTTTTCGCGTCCTCTCTCCTTTGGTGTTCCCCTACAAGGAACATGCTAACTAGTGACCCCAAATATTAGTCATATGACCTTTCTATGACCAAAAACAGTAGGTCATATAGCGAGGGTCACTATAGACAACTAACGATCTTTTTTTTGTATTGGTCATGGGCAACTATGACCAAAATAGATGGTCATCGTGTCTATGACCAAACAATTTGGTCATAGGCTATCTGTCCAGTCCACGTCCGCCAATCCTACGTGGCATATTTCTGTGACTAAATCAAATCAATTGGTCGTAGATCAGATTCAGCCTAGTCTAACTCAACCTTCTAAATGGGACGAGCCCAATAATTCAGCCTTTGTAATTGTCTTTTTTTCTACCTGACTATTTTAATTCTCTAAGTTGTGGCCATTTTACAGTGCACTTCCTTTTGGGCCGCAGCCTTTGTACACGTTTTGGCCTTGGCCATTTTACAGCCTGATGGTTTTTTGAATCTTGGCCCTTTTATTGTCCTATTGATTGATAATTTTCAAATTTATATGAATTGGTTTTTAAAATATGTCCATTACTTCTTGGGCCATGGCCTTTTTACAGCCCACTTATTTGTCTAGTATTTGGGATGTTTCAATTCTACAGTAGGCCAAGTATGTACATTTATAAAATTATTTTCCTTCACATAACAACAATAATAATAAAAGCAGATAATATTTCAGCAGATAATATTTTAGCACATCACATATCTTTTCAGCACATAATAAATATCATTCTCATCACTTGACTCACAATGGCATAGACAGCCAACAACATCTAAAATGACAGCCACACACGACATCCAAAATGACAACAAAAAAATGACCAAAGTGCAGCCACACATGGCATCGAAAATGACAGCCAAAAAATGACCAACGTACAGTCACACATGGCATCGAAAATGACAACCAACACAGAAGTTGTTCACAGTTCATAACTAGTCTAAGCAAAAACAGAACTAGCTCACTGAACTAGTCATCATACCAAAGATATACCAAAGATGAGCTAGCTCCCAGTAGCCTTAGCTCCAAGCAGTGCCATCAAGTGGGAGAACTTCTCATCCTGTTCTTGATGCTTCTTCAAAAGCAGTTCATACTTCTCGTCTCGAGCAGCTTGTAAGGCTTCAACTTCTTCGAACTTCTTCCTCAATGCAGCAACTTCTTCTCACATAGCTTCACCTTTCAGTTCGGACCTTGCCAGCTGCTCCTTGAGGTCACGAACATGGGCAGCTACAGCAGCAGACTTAGTACCAGAGGACTTTGACTGCAGCCCAACATTGATCAAGAATGTGCTTGACGGGCATTCCTTCGAAAGCACTTCAAAGAACAATTTGGACATCGCATATTGGTTCTTCACCATCAGGTACTTTGGCATCCATCCTCTTCTCCATCTCAGCCTGCCATGAATGGATATAAGATGCAAATAAGATGAATCAAACAGCAAAGGTATTCTGTGAGAAGAGAACACAACAATTTGAATGACTTACAATAGCGTTCTTAGCTGACTCTGAAAAGCCATTCTTTGAGTTGTTGTGTGTGGCCTTGAACAAGTAAACCGCATTCAGTTCCTTACCATTGTGCTCCTCCTTCTGAAATGTCATTCAATCGAGAATCAAACTACAAGCTTTTGAGACAAAAGTTATTTGGGCCTAATAAAGAGAAAACATGCTTTGTTCTTACAGTGGCATAGATATGAGCCGCGTAGGACCTCGAACTGGTCTTCTGCTGAAACTTCACCTTCATTCTATTCTCTTTGTTTGATTCACAAGTTTTCTACAAAAAACATAGACTGTTATCATGGGCTAGCACTACCAATATAGACCAGCAACTACATGTTAAAAAGATGCCACACATATACATCAATGAAGAACAGATGGTCGCATACATGTAAACAAAAGCTGAGATCATGTACATGCAAAGAGCAGCAGATACCATGCAAAGAGCAACAGATACATGCAAACAGCAGAAGATACATCAAAGACGGTACATGTAATGAGACCAAGATATACCAATGTAGAGATATACCTTGTGTCGTCCTGTGGACCACAACTTCACCAGCGATTGCCATTCATCATCCGACATGCCTTTCACAGGAGACTTGATGCTAACTTCATTAGCATTTACATTGTCAAAAAAAGCTTCTTGATCGAGTGCTGCCTATTCTTTGTTATTCTCTGCAGCTTAGCGGTGCATGCTTCTTGAATGGTCCGTGAGTTGGTGTCCATATCAAAATTTGACTACAAAGAAGGCAAGCAAGGAAAGAGACATGATTTGCGATCATATGAAAGTTGTATCAGAAAGAAAGAAAGAAAAATTCAACAAACAAGCAAGTAACTTACAGCAACTTTGCCAACAAAGTCCTTAATCAGGTTGGCGTCTTTTTTGTATTCTTTGAAGTGGGGAAGAACTGGTGCATGAGTTCTTGCAGTGAATCCACACTCTGAAGCAAACTTTGCATCCAGCAAAGGCTTCTCAGGACCCTTCATCCCTTCAGCAATTTCGATTGTCACCTTAGTACCCAGCGACTTAGTAATCCTCTCTAGCCCTACACCTTTTCTTGTACGCTTGACAACCACAATTGCATTGCCTGAATAGGACATAGACTTTGATTAGGACATAATTGGCATTCATGTGGCATTTAATCCAATAGAAGCAAATGCAAGAGTAAGAAAAACAGTACAAGACGAACTTGCCTTCATCACATGTAGCTTGCTCACTCCCTTGCTCAGTTTCTTCAGGAAAGACAACATTTCTGTCCACCAAAGGTACAACATGGCCAAGGTCCATGCGGACGGGGCTGAGGTCCATGCACACACGGCTGAGGTCCGTGTGGACAATGCTTTGTTCATCGAGGAACACAGACCCATCGTCATCCCTATGCGGTGAGCTTTGTTGATCGTTATGAAGCGAGTTTTCTTCATGGTTGGCTACAGCAACCGCCTTCGCTTTCTTCCTAGTGACTCTAATAGGAACTTCATCAAGTTCCAGCAATCTCTTTGATGCTTCTGGACTTACCGCCATCACCTTTCCTGGAGCCATTTGCGTAGATGCTTCTGGGCTACTCAAATTCCTGCTCTTCTTCTTAACAACAGACTTATTTATCCTCCTAGAAACCTTCAGGTGCTCGTAAAAACAGCAAGGACAATGGCATTAGATCACAAGAAAACTATGTAAGAACAGAATGAAGGAAAAACAGCAAACAAGACTGTTAAAAGCATGCACCTTAACAGTCTTCTCCACTACTACACTGTCATCAAGTTCTTCTTCATCTCTAGGATTGCAGTCCAAGCTATCCCCTTGTGTTATGCCAGATGCGGAAGGGGATTCAGCAGTAACCGCCCTACGTTCTTTACCAGCATTCGACTTCCTAATCATCGACACTATTGCAGAAATGCCAAGAGACTAGAACACGCGGTTGTTCCTCATCATTGTCCTAGCCCTAATCTTCTTGATTTCGTTGAGGGGCACTTCATTACATGAGTAAAAAACACAACCATTAGATGAATGGTTAAAATGCATGGGAGAGTAAGACAACTCAAACAACTAAGGTTGCTATCAGGTTATACTTCATTTAATGCAAGTAGATTAACTAGCATGATAAGCATGAGCTAGGCAGATTACACATGAGGAGCTAGGCAGATTATACAGTAAATTAACTAGCAGCACATACACACAAAACAGTAAATTAACTAGCAGCATAAGCATAAGCATAAGCTTGAGCTAGGCATTCAATAAAGATTACAAGCGAGGCACGCTTCTATACTAAGCACATACACACAAAAGACAAACAAGCAGCATACACATGAGGACAATTTGCATACCAGTCGGCTGCATCTTACCTGACATTGCTGATCTCGAGGTGGTGGAACTAGTGCTGCTGGGTAGCTGATGTCCACTTGCCCTATGTGCTTGCAAAAAAAGAATAAAGATTAATTAGATAAAACAGGGATAAAGAAGAATGTTGCTTGCAAAATAGAATGAAGAAGCTATGTTGATCAAGCATCCATGGCAATGGATGTTCATGTATGAGCAATAAAAATGCAGTGATACACTAAGTACACACAAAGAGGCAATGATGCATGCACATAGTGGTGATGCATGGGAACAAACTTGCCAGGATACAAGTAACCAGGAATGGCTAGTCCATTATAAAGCATGGATGTACTTAGGATATAAATACACAAGTAAACATGAATGACTACCTAGTAAAAGGTAGTAATGAGCAAGCATGCCTTGATATCTTCACTAGATTAATCAAGAGGTAGTAATGAACAAAAGGAATATGCCTAGTAATGAACAGCAAGCATGCATGATATCTTCACTAGATTAATCAGGAGGTAGTAATGAACAAAAGGAATATGCCTAGTAATGAACAGCAAGCATGTGGTAGGAACAAGCAAGCATCACTTAATATCTGCCTTGATGAACAGTATGAAATCCATACATTAGAGGCAGTAGCAAACTACCCATCTTCACTATAACAACCCACCTTTCCATCTCACCGCTTTCCCTTGGTTGTTAAACTTCATTTCGCTTAGTCTAACTTGCAAAATCCCTTGCCACTTTCCAGTGATGAACTTGTGGTTAGATAGCAGTACCAAATATACATAGAATTGGAGCATATATAATTAGATAGCAATACCATCTTATAACTAAACAAATAAATTACTTCTATATAATTTACCACTACTTATTGATACGTCCAAAACGTATCTACTTTCCCGAAAACTTTTGCTATTGTTTCTCCTCTAAACTTGTGTGATTTGGATGCAACTAACACGGACTGACGTTGCTTTCAGCAGAATTGCCTTGGTGTCTAGTTTTTGTGCAGGAAAATCAACTATCAGGAAAAATCCCGAAAAATATGCCAAAAATCCTATTTCACTAGAAGACTCATAGAGCCAGAATACGAGACGGAGTGGGGCTGGGCCCAGGCCACACCACCTCGCCGTGCGGGCTAGGCCTGGCCGCGCCAGGGGGTGGTCTGGCCGCCCCAGACACCCCCTCGGTCTCCCTCTTCGCCTATAAGTTGCCTTCTGACCTAAAACTCAGGGGGGGGGGGGTTCGACGTTTTTCCAGAAAGAGTTCCGCTCCACCGCCACCACCAGATTCCACGATTCGGAACTAGAAACTCCGTTCTGGCACCCTGCCGGGACAGGGAATTGGAGGAGATCATCGCCATCATCATCACCATCGCTTCTCCATCGACCATCCATGTTTCCCCGATCTATGAGTGAGTAATCCCCCGATGTAGGCCATGGGGATGGTAGGGATTGGATGAGATCGTTCATGTAATGGCATCGGATTGTTAGGGCATGGTGCCTAGTATCTATTATTAGTGATTTTTGACTTTGTTGCGACTTGTTATGCTTAATGCTTGTCACTAGGGCCCGAGTGCCATGATTTCATAGGAACATGTTATTGATTCATTATGATAGTATTGTTTATGGTCTTACCTGCAAGTTGTATACACACGTTGTTGTCCGGAACCAATGGCCCCGAAGTGACAGAAATCGGGATAACTGGAGGGAATGGCTTTGATGTGAGGATCACATGTGTTCACGGAGTGTTAATGCTTTGCTCTGGTGCTCTATTAAAAGGAGCACCTTAATTTCCAGTAGTTCCCTTGAGGCCCCGCTGCAAACGGGCTGGCAGGACAAAAGATGTTGTGCAAGTTCTCATTGCGAGCACGTATGACTATATATGGAACACATGCCTAGGATTATTTAGTACTTGGATGCTTTATCTTATTTATCTTCAATTGCCCAATTTTTGGATTGCCATGTGAATTATCTTGTCCATGCAACACCCGTCCATCCATCCCTATGCCTTTCGAATCCTACCGTCACGCAATTGTTATTATCATCTTTACTTTTACTATCACATTACTTTACTATTGCTACTACACAACTGTTGCTACTAATAAACTGTTGTGAGCAAGATTGTTTCTAGGTGTAGCTGAATTGACAACTCAGTTGTTAAGGCTTATAAATATTCTTTGGCTCCCCTTGTGTCGAATCAATAAATTGGGTTTCACTTCCCTCGAAAATACTACGATACACCCCCTATATTTGTGGGTCATCAAGACTATTTTCTGGCGCCGTTGCCGGGGAGCATAGCTTTATTTATCAAGTTCACTTGGATTCTCTATTGTTCGCTGCCATCCATCATGGATAAGTCTCGTGATGGCAAGGTTCCTATTTTACCATCCACTACAAGAAGAAGAGGTTACGGTCAACACCTCTGTTGCTCTTGATTCACCGTCTGTTATGAGTAAGTTCCTTACACCACCACATACACATGCTACGCACACTGCTACTACTGCTGAATCTAAAACTTCTGATACTTATGATGTTGTGATACATTGCAAATGTATCTATAATTTTTTATGTTCCATGCTTGGTTTTATCCACTTTCTTGTGTTCTGTTCCAACTTTGGAGTACTTTTCATATGATTACTTGGACTAACTTATTAACAAGAGCCACAGTGCCAGCTGCCTGTTTTCTGCTGTTTTTGGTTCCAGGAAAGTCAGAAAATGAATATTCTCGGAATTGGACGGGACAAAAGCCAAAGTGCCTATTTTTCCGGAAGGGATCAAGTGCCAGAATACGAGACGGAGAAGGGCCAGAGGGCGGCCACACCACTTGGCCGCGCGGCCAGGCTTGGCCCGCTCGAGGGGGTGGTGTGGCCAGCCCAGACACCCCCTCGGCCTCTCCTTCCGCCTATATATTGCCCTCGGGACGAAAACCCTAAGTACCCGATCAAAAATCCATGAAAGAGTCTGTAGCCGTCGTCATCTCCATCCCTAGATCAGGAGGGATCTGAAGCTCTTCCCGGCACCCTACCGGAGAGGGGAATTCACCCTGGAGGCCTTCTTCATCACCATGCAAGCCTCCGGTGTGATGCGTGAGTAGTTCATCCTTGGACTACAGATCCATGTAATAGCTAGATGGCTGGTTTCTCCTCCTTTGTGCTTTCATGTTTAGATCTTGTGAGCTCCGTTCATGATCAAGATCATCTATTTGTAATCCATACATGTTGTGTTTGTGGGGATCCGATGGATATTGAGATGCTATTTCAGATTGATTATTGATTCTATCATGTCTTTGTTATTTGAGATCTTGCATGCTTTCTGTTGTTAGTATCTATCTTGGCCAAGTAGATGCTAGCAACTCCAAGAGTTAGTATTTATGCTCGATAGTGGGTTCATGCCTCTGGTAATTTGGGGAAGTGACAGAAATCTCTAAGGTACTAGATGTGCTATTGCTACTAGGGAGAAAACAACAATCCTTTGTTCATAGAACAATCGTATTGTTTACTTTACACATAGTTCGTAAAGCAATAATCTGTTGCTTGCAACTTAATACTGGAGGGGGTTCGGATGATAACCTGAAGGTGGATTATTAGTCATAGATGCAGTTGGATGGCAGTCTATGTATTATGTTGTAATGCCCAATCAAGTCTCAAAGGAGTCAAGATGATTAGTATATGCATGTATTGCTCTCTCGGTGTTTGGTCAATTGCCCCGCTATAATTTGTTCACCCAGCATGTTATCTATCTAAGGAGAGCCACCTCTAGTGAACTATGGATCCCGGTCCTTTTTCTTTACATACAATCTACAACTGTTTACTGCTTTGTGTTTAATTTCTGCAAACTATTACTTCTTTCCATTCGATACGTTTAATCCTTTGTTTTCCGCAAAACACGGTGAGATTGACAACCTCATCGCAAGTTGGGGACAAAGTTCTGTGGTTGTGTTGTGCAGGTCTCCACGTCGCTACTAGCACCGGTAGTGTGCCCTGCCAAAGCTCAGCTAGTAACACCTTTGGGGTGTTTCCTTGCTCCTACTGGTTCGATTAAACCTTGGTTTCATAACTGAGGGAAAACTTACTGCTGTGCTCATCATACCTTCCTCTTGGGGTTCCCAACGAGCTCTACGTCGAAAGTCGAGCGCATCAAGATCTTTTCTGGCGCCGTTGCCGAGGATTCAAGGACATCTTCAAAGGGGAGTCCCTCATAACCAATCTCTTTACTTTGTTGTTTTTGTTTTGCTTAGTTTCTTTTTGCTTTGTTTGCTTGTTTTGTTCTATAAAAAACACAAAAAAATTAGTTTTACTTGTTTTCTTTCTCATTTGAAAACCCCAAAAAACGACTACTCTTGAAAACACTAAGTTGTGTGACTTCACTAGCACCAACAACAATGATTTTATGAGCACACCTATTGCTCCACTTGTGGCTGAAAATACTTTCTTTGAGATAAAACCTGCTTTTCTCAATCTTGTTATGAGAGAACAATTTTCTGGTATTGGTAATGAAGATGCTGCTTCCCATCTAAATAACTTTGTTGAACTTTGCGAGATGCAAAAGCATAGGGATATAAATGGTGATATTATTAAACTGAAATTGTTTCCTTTCTCTTTGAGAGGAAAAGCTAAAGAATGGTTGAATTCCTTAACTAGGAATAGTATTGATTCTTGGACTAAGTGCAAAGATGCTTTTATTGGAAAATACTATCCTCCTGCTAAGATTATATCCATGAGAAGTGAAATAATGAAGTTTAAACAACTTGATAATGAGCATGTTGCTCAAGCCTGGGAAAGAATGAAATCTTTGGTAAAGAATTGTCCCACTCATGGACTGACTGCTTGGATGATCATCCAAACTTTTTATGCAGGATTGAACTATTCTTCAAGGAACCTATTGGATTCAGCTGATGGAGGTACCTTTATGACCATCACTTTGGGTGCTGCAACAAAACTTTTGGACAATATGATGGTTAATTATTCTGAATGGCATACTGAGAGAGCTCCACAAGATAAGAAGGTAAATTCTGTTGAGGAAACCTCCTCCTTGAGTGATAAGATTGATATAATTATGTCTATGCTTGTTAATGGGAAAGCCCATGTTGATCCAAATAATGTTCCTCTAGCTTCTTTGGTTGCTCAAGAAGAGCAAGTTGATGTGAACTTCATAAGAAATAACAATTTTGGCAACAATGCTTATGGTAATAATGCTTATAGGAACAATTTTGGTAACAACAATTATAAGCCATATCCTCCCAACAATGGTAATGCTTATGGAAATTCTTACAACAATAATAAGAGTGCTCCCTCTGAACTTGAAGTTATGCTTAAAGAGTTTATTAGTAAACAAACTGCTTTTAATAAAACTATTGAGGAAAAACTCTCTAATGCTGAAAGAAATATAGCATCTTTGGCTGAAGCTCAATCTACTTTGAATAAAATGGCTGCTAAACCTGAAACTAATGAGAATCCCTTTGCAGCTACTAATGCTATACAAGTAAGAATTGATGAAAATGTTAGACTATTAGCTGAATTACAAGCTAAGTGGGAAAGAGAAGATGAAATTGCTAGAAATATTAGTGTTTCTACTATCACCACCACTAGTGTTGAGGCTACTAATAGTTCTACTACTTTACATGATAAAGTTGATTTTGATCTTGATGGTTGCAACATCTCTGAAGTTATTAAGTTCCTACAAAAGCTTGCTAAAAGTCCTAATGCTAGTGCTATGAACATGGCTTTTACAAAACACATTACTGATGCTCTCATAAAGATTAAAGAAGAAAAGATGAAACATAAAGCTTCTATTCCTATAAAACAAGAAGATGGTTGGGAACCCATCATTAATATGAAAGTGAATGACTTTGATTTCAAAGCTTTGTGTGATCTTGATATTAGTGTTTCTATTATGCCTAGAAGGATTTATGATATGCTTGATTTGCCTCCTCTTGAAGATTGCTATTTGAATGTCCCACTTGATGATAATGCTAAAAAGAAACTCATGGGGAGTCTTAATGATGTTCTTATTATGGTTAACGATTCCTATGTCCCCGTTGATTTCTATGTTTTGGATGTTGAATACAATGCTTCTTGTCCTATTACTTTGTGAAGACCTTTTCTTAGAACTGTTGGTGCCATCATTGATATGAAAGAAGGCACCATTAAATATCAACTCCCACTCAAGAAAGGTATAGAACACTTCCCTAAAAAGAGAGAAAAGATTTCTTTTGCTTCTCCTATGAAAACAAAATTTGGTCTTAATGCTTCTTCATTTGAGAACACTTGATTCTTTCTTTGCTTCTTATGCCTAACTTAAAGGCGTTAATGAAAATTACTTATTGGGAGATAACCCAAAAGTTTTAGATGATTCTTGGAAGTTATTACCTCTGTAATAACCTCTCCTTATCCTTTTTATTTGCTTTTTGTGCCAAGAGTAACCTCTAATGAGAGTGAAGTAATGATTGGGAAAGTTGCTGTCCCGAAACAGATTTTTGTACTTCACCGTAAAAATTCCTGAGAGGGATCTGTATGTCGGATTGAGCTGTAATCTTTTGTGCTTCTGACCTAGGTTGTTATCTAACTTTCGTTAGTTCAATACTTTTTGATTTGAGCAACAGAAGGTCTTCGAAAAAAATCGTCTTTACCTGCTGGTCTGTTTTGACAGATTTCTACCATTTTCTGCATTTGCTTCTTGTTGGTTCCTTATTGAGTTCTTTTGGGGAATTGAGATTTTTTGAGGGAAGTGCTACAGTAGCTAGTGTTCTAATGGAAGTTTATTTGGTGTTAGAACTGAACCTTGAGACTTATTTATCTTAAGTGCACTAATGTTGCTAATGAGATTGTGTGAAGTTTTGTATGAAGGAAAATTGTCAGGTGTATGGAAGGAATGAGTAATGAGATGAAGGATGGACTAAAGCTCAAGCTTGGGGATGCCACGCGTGTCACCCCAAGAAATATCCAAGAAGTACAAGCGTCAAAGCTTGGGGATGCCCAAGGCATCCCCTTCTTCATCAATAAAAATTCCAGGTTTCTTCCAAACGCTTCATTTTTATTGTTTCATGCACAATTGTGTTTTTCTTGGAGCGTCTTCTTTTTCATTTTCGTTTTGGTTTTTCGTTTGCTTTGGTTTGCTTAGTTTTATGAATAAATTGGTTGGACCCCCTCTTTCATACATTTGGTTTGCAAATAGTTTGGTTTGGTTTGGAAAAGGTAGGAAAGTTCATACTTATGTGGTAAAAAGAGCTTGTTTTTGACTGTGGCCTGTGCTTTGTCATGCCATGCTTGATATTGTTTTGGCTTTATGCTTAGTATTATTTGTTGTAGCATGACTTGTTATAAACAATTGAGATTGCTTAATGTGCCTTGGATGAATCATGCGTTGTTTTAGCATATTAAAGCATAGTATAGTGGTATTCTCCTTTGATGCTTTATTTGGGTTGACTTGGCACATGCTCACACCATGTTATGACTATCCAAAGTCACCATAGCCTTTATGATCCTTTAGTTTTCAACTTGTAGTATCACTTTATGCTTTGATCAATGATGTTTTGTCGCTCTGCATGATTATGGCCATTATTGCTCCCTTAGTTTGTCGCTCCAGTTCTTTTGCTAGCCTCCACCACCAAGTATGAGTTCCACTCATGCATCCAACTCCCTAAACCAAGTTACTCCAAAGAGTCCACCATACCTACCTACTAGCTTATGCTATTCCAAGTATATTCATGCTTTTGTTTACCTTCCACTTGTTATGAGAAAACTAGTGATTAAAGCTCTCACGAACTTGATGGCACACTTTACTTTACTTGCCCTTAATAAACTTGAACTATTGTGTCTTCTATGTTGTATATGCTTGCACTTATTTGTTGGGAATTAGCAGAACCATGCTTTCATGGGGAACGCTTTCAACATTGCCCTTGGTACTTGTACCTAGTTGATATCATGCTCTTTTGTATATGGATGTCGTCGGTGTGAAATGAAAGGGGAGCTTGTAAGTCCATGGAGTTATGTATATGTGTTAGAAAAGCACAGTAGCTGGTCTAATCCATGCTGACATGGTGGAAACCTGCAGCGTAACCATAATGAGCTGTCTATGAAGCATTCTTCTTATAAAAAAAGAGCCCTACATTGAGAAAAAAGAGAAAAGAAAAAAATAGATACTATGAAAAGAGGAAAGAGAGAAAAAAGCACGATATTCCCATGGTAAATAAGAAGAATGCTGAGATGCTCGTTGTCTGCTTGCCTTGTCATTTTGATATGGGGATTTTTCTGTATCATCGGGCAAGGGGTACCCCGTTGGCGGTTCTCAATGATACACATGTACTTACAATGACAAGAACTTACCGGTGACTAAACTTGAGTAGCATGAGGAGCTACCAGATACAAGGGACATGAGATTTCTGACTTATACTTCATCAAGCATGTACACCATAGTTTGTTCACTTTAACCTTAATCACTTCAAGATGCTTATGATAGGGGCAATGAGAGCCGAAAGCTTTAAGTATCATAATTTTTGGAAGCTCTTTATGAGACTTGAATCCCTACTTCCTTTTACAAAAGGTTTTTCTTCCACCATTATATTGAGTCTCCACCTTCTATCTTTATGCACCTTCTTTGAGAGCATAGTGGCCATTCTTAGTTCTATGTGCATTGTCCCAAGACTAGTTGATTTATGCATAACTTGATATTGCTTGTTTTAAACTATTGTATCTAGTCACTCTTATGAACTTTGAAGGTGTCCTATGCATTTATATTTGCTACTCTATTGAGGGACAAGCTGAATACTATTATGCCATGTTTTCTTTATGTGAAACAAACAAACGTCTTGCAGAGCATGTTATTCATGATTCTTTTGTTTGTGCCTTTTCATGTTGCATCATAGTTTCTTTGCTTATTGCTAAAACTTGGTCTTTCATGTTATGATTAAAGTACTATGATTCCAGCTCTGAATGTTTTGCAAATACTTTGATCAAGTCTTTGATGGTGCATGTCACCTCAAAAATTATTTCTTTTTATCACTTACCTACTCGAGGACGAGCAGGAGTTAAGCTTGGGGATGTTGATACATTGCAAATGTATCTATAATTTTTGATGTTCCATGCTTGGTTTTATCCACTTTCTTGTGTTTTGTTCCAACTTTGGAGTACTTTTCATATGATTTCTTGGACTAACCTATTAACAAGAGCCACATTGCCGTACTGCTTTTCTCGCTGTTTTTGGTTCTAGGAAAGTCAGAAAATGAATATTCTCGAATTGACGGGACAAAAGCCAAAGTGCCTATTTTTCCTAAGGGATCAAGTGCGAGAATCACGAGACGGAGAAGGGCAGAGGCGGCCACACAACCTGGCCGTGCGGCCAGCTTGGCCCGCTCGAGGGTGGTGTGGTGGCCAGACCCCTCGGCCTCCTTCCGCCTATAAGTTGCCCTCGGACGAAAACCCTAAGTACCCGATCAAAATCCACGAAGAGTCTCAGAGTCAGTCATCTCCATCCCTAGATCGGGAGGGATCTAAAGCTCTTCCCGACACTGCGGAGAGGGAATTCACCGAGGCCTTCTTCATCACCATGCAAGCCTCCGGTGATGCGTGAGTAGTTCATCCTTGGACTACGGATCCATGTAGTAGCTAGATGGCTGGTTTCTCCTCCTTTGTGCTTTCATGTTTAGATCTTGTGAGTCTGCTCATGATCAAGATCATCTTTTTGTAATCCATACATGTTGTGTTTATGGGATCCGATGGATATTGAGATGCTATTTCAGATTGATTATTGATTCTATCATGTCTTTGTTATTTGAGATCTTGCATGCTTTCCGTTGTTAGTATCTATCTTGGCCAAGTAGATGCTAGCAACTCCAAGAGTTAGTATTTATGCTCGATAGTGGGTTCATGCCTCGTAACTGGGAAGTGAAAGAAATCTCTAAGGTACTAGATGTGCTGTTGCTACTAGGGAGAAAACAACAATCCTTTGTTCATAGAACAATCGTATTGTTTGCTTTACACAGTCAGAAGCAATAATCTACTGCTTGCAACTTAATACTGGAGGGGGTTCGGATGATAACCTGAAGGTGGATTATTAGTCATAGATGCAGTTGGATGGCGGTCTATGTATAATGTTGTAATGCCCAATCAAGTTCCAAAGGAGTCAAGATGATTAGTATATGCATGTATTGCTCTCTCGGTGTTTGGTCAATTGCCCCGCTGTAATTTGTTCACCCAGCATGTTATCTATCTAAGGAGAGCCACCTCTAGTGAACTATGGATCCCGGTCCTTTTTCTTTACATACAATCTACAACTGTTTACTGCTTTGTGTTTACTTTCTGCAAACTATTACTTCTTTCCATTTGATACGTTTAATCCTTTGTTTTCCGCAAAACACGGTGAGATTGACAACCTCATCGCAAGTTGGGGACAAAGTTCTGTGGTTGTGTTGTGCAGGTCTCCATGTTGCTACTAGCACCGGTAATGCGCCCTACCAAAGCTCAGCTAGTAACACCTTTGGGGTGTTTCCTTGCTCCTACTGGTTCGATTAAACCTTGGTTTCATAACTGAGGGAAAACTTACTGCTGTGCTCATCATACCTTCCTCTTGGGGTTCCCAACAAGCTCTACGTCAAAAGTCGAGCGCATCATGCTGCTTCTACTGTGCTTGATAAGAGTGGTTCATTAGGTCCTTTCCTAGATGCTATGAATTCTAGAACTATAGCTGGAAATACTGAAACTCCTAATGAAGACACTAATACACCTGTTAGTTCACCTGAGTCTAGAGAGAGCTATGATATTGTAGACGGTTATGTTGAGATGGTCGATGAATTTATTAAAGAATGTCAAAACACCGATGATAGGAGTGCTGCTAAGAATCTCCTTGAGAGGCGTACTATTAGACCCAAATTGTCTCCTAATGCTAAGATTGCTGCTTCTCCCATAAACATTAAAGATAAAGATTATGATTTCTCTCTTGATCTATCTTATATAGCTATTGTTGAGAAAGAACCTTTTTGTGGGACTAAGAATGAAAGTGCGTTAGCACATATGACTGATCTTTCTACCACGAGTGGCTTATTTTCTGATGATATTAAGATGCGTACTTACTTTGTTGCTAAGATTTTCCCCTTTTCACTGAAAGGAGAAGCTAAAACTTGGTTTAGCAATTTACCTCCTGGATCTATTGATAGCCCTGATTGCTTGATTAGTACTTTCCTGCAGGAATATTTTCCTCCTAGTGCTAGACATGCTATTTTGCAGGAACTTTTTGATTTTAAACAGGGAGAAAAAGAGATATTGCCTGAATCATGGGCAAGGTTTTGTGCTTTGATTCATGCACAGGCTGGATGTCCATTACCTAAGAATGAGCTTCTTGATATATTTTATAATGGACTAACTGAAGAATCTAGTACATACCTGGATAGTTGTGCTGATTCTGTTTTCAGGAATAGGACTCCCAAGGAAGCTGAGGAGTTAATGGCTAAAATAAGCAAGAATTATGAAGATTGGACTCCTCCTGAACCAGCTATACCTGAAGCAATTATACCTAAACCAACTATACCGGCGCCTATACCATCATCAAAGAAGAGGGGAGTTATTGAATTGAATGATGAAGTGATGAAGGAAGCTAAGAAATGTCTTAAGGAGAAGGGAATTAAAGCTGCAGATGTCAAGAATTTACCTCCTATAGAAGAACTATGTAAGCCAATTCCCCATTCATCCACTATTGAGGTACACTCTCTCCAACACTTTGATGAAGGTGACATCCCTTACTCTAAACCTCCTGATCAATGCTTAGAAGAATTCGATATTTCATTGTTAAGCAAGATAATTTTAATAAAAGGGTGCAAAATCATCTAATGGAAAACTCTAGAGCCATTGTTGAGTTGAAGGATATTATGGAAAGAACCTCTAATGATGTTAAAATGCTTGTTAAACATTTCAAATGGTTCAAACTCAAATAGATCAACTTATTAAAGTGCAAAAAGACTTGCTAGTAAATGCTGCTAAAGAAAAACATGCTTATGAAATTAGAACTAGAAGTGGTGCTGCTACCCAGGATCCTCTATATCCTGAGGGGCATCCCAAAAGAATTGAGCAGGATTCTCAACAATTTGAAAATAGTGGTACTACTCCTAAGAAAAGAAAGAAGAAACATAAAAGTATTGTAGAACCCTTTGAACCTGCTAAAGATCCTAATAGTATATCTGTCTCTGATGCTAAAACTGAAAGTGGTAATGAAGAAAATGATGCTCCTGATAAAGAAAAAGTTGAAGAAGAACCTGAAAGGCACACTAAGAATACTAAATACACTAAAGAAGATTTTGTTGCTAAGAAACATGGTAGTGAAAGAGAGCCTTGGGTCCAAAAACCTATGCCTTTCCCTGATAAGAAACACAAGTCAAAGGAAGATGAACACTATAATAAGTTTTGTCAGTGGATGAAACCTTTATTGTTGCAAATTCCTTTGACTAATGCTATTAAATTGCCTCCTTATTCAAAGTATATGAAGGATATTGTCTCGAATAAAAGGAAGATCCCTAATGAAGAAATTTCTACTTTGCTTGCTAATTATTCCTTTAATGGTAAGGTTCCAAAGAAACTTGGAGACCCTTGGATTCCAACTATTCCTTGATCTATTAAAAATAGTTATGTTAGAACTGCTTTGTGTGATTTGGGAGCAGGAGTTAGTGTCATGCCTTTTTCTCTCTATAAGAGACTTCAACTGGAAAAACTGATACCAATTGATATATCTTTGCAAATGGCTGATAAATCTACTACTATTCCTATTGGTATATGTGAGGATGTACCTGTTCAAGTGGCTCATAATTGCTTGATATTAACTGATTTTGTTGTCCTTGAAATGCCTGAAGATGGTAATATGTCTATTATTCTTGGGAGACCTTTTGTGAATACTGCAAGAGCTGTTATTAATTGTAATCAAGGAAAGGTGACTTTCAATGTTAATGACAAGGAGCATACTATCTATTTCCCCAAGAAGATTGATAGGACTTATGGTTTGAATTCCATTGAACATGTTGAGGGCATTCAAGTTGGAGAAATATATTGTCCCATACCAAGAGAAAAATATGAAACTATTATGATTGGGACCATTGCTATCAAGGTTGAGGTAACATAATCATTAGTGGAATACAAAGTTTTGTTTCATATAGAATTGTTTTGGTAACAAGACCTGATCAACCTTGTTAACAAAAGGATTTCATTGAACAAAACAATGTTTTCACCATGATTATCTCCGCTTACTTCTATTCTTTCCATTTTAGTTTTTGTTTTCGTTTAGTTTTGTTTTCTGTTGTTAGTTGCTTGCATGTTAGAGTGTCTTAGAACTTCTAAAGTTCTAGCCTTGTTTTGTCATTGCATCTTTCCAAAAATCTCTTTCTGTCAGAAAATCATTCTTTTATACCTGAAAATTGCTCAAAAATAAAGTGTCTCCAAAAATTCCAGAAAATTCATATTAAATTTTTACGTGAAAAAGGGGCGAGTGCTGGCGGTACTGGGGGGCCTGTGCAGCACACCACCTGGTGGCGCGGCCAGCCCAGGGGCGCGCCTGGCCATGGTGTGGGCCACCCCTGGCCCTCCACTCACTCTCTCACTTGCCACTCTCTTCTCTATCCCAAGTAAACACCAGTTCATTGCTCAAAATCTCGTTCTTGCTGTTCTTGCCCTTGATTTTTCGATCTCCTTGCTCAGCCCATCTTTGCTGCTGAAATTTGGAGCATTTGTTCTCCGGTATGTGACTCCTCCGCTTGTCCAAGTAGATTTGTGTTTAGTGGTTTATATCTTGAGTATTTTGCTGCTATAGGTGACAGGTTTTGAGAGCTTGTAAGCTTGTTCAATGCTTAGAATATAGTTCTGATGCATGTTTAGGCCTCTACAAGTCCCTTTGAGTAGTGCCCTTCATTATATATTCACTTTGCAACCACTTGTTTAATATATGTTTAGATTTCAGATTAAAAGATGAATGAGCATCAACTCAACCAACATGAACTGAGGGTGCCTGAGGTTATGAAGGTTCACCGAGAGGAGGAAGTTTTTCCTTCCATCTATCCATGCTACGAATTCATGAGGGCTGGGGAATTTCCCAGGACTTCCATACTTTGGTTACTAATGCAGGATTGGAGCACTTCGTGGAGGATGAACCCTGTCAATTTGTGAAACTAACTATGTCTGTAGTGCAGGACTTTCGATTTAGTCACTCTTTGCCTAACCCTATGGTTCACTATAAAATTTAAAATATAGTTGTCGACCTCTCTCTTGATGAATTTTGTGCAGATATTAAGGTACCTTAGTGGGGATCATGTGGAAGGATTAAAGAGCGACCTGCACCACTCATGGAATTGTACGCAGAAATTTGCCAAGGGAGCAGCTTCTCGAAGGAGAACGGGAAAATCCATAACATTCATCTCCCTTCTATTCGCTACTTTGCTTACTTTATTGCCAAGTGTGTTCTTGCTAGGAAAACTGCCAATAAGTTATCTTGATATGATCTAGAATTCATCTCTACTGCTCTTAAACGAGATAGGACTTACAACTTGGGTGCTTTGATAGCTTTCCGTCTTGCTACTAACCGCGAGAAAGGTGGAATTTGTGGAGGCCTCATTGCTTCTCGTTTACTAGCATTGCAATGTTTAGTGCCTCATCATCTAGACCTACAGTTTCCCTTATAAAGGCTTGATCTTAATTCCATGATACAGCATAAATTTGTTTCTTCTTGGGCTAATCTGAGTGAGTTGTCTTATGAAATAACCTTTCTCAAGGCTGGTTAGAGAAAGAGCAAGTCCAAGCAAGTTGTTTTTTTGCCTGCACCTGTTTTGTTTAACCTTGATAACATGGTAGGATGGTCCCTCACGGAGGAGGAGCTTGATACGTACTTGGGAGAGCTCTGCCAATAGGAGCAGGATACTAGAAGGGAGGTCATGGATGATTCGGTCCAACCCTCGAATGAGGGGGAGTCTTCATATCAGCAGCCTACCTATGATTGGGGGGCATCTTCTTCTTCCCAAGGGCCCAACTATGATCATTCTTACAATGACCCGCCTGCTTGGAACCCTTACTCGTATCTGGATTGATACCCAGTTAGGCAAAAGCCTAAGCTTGGGGGGAGGTACACCGACATCGCACTCATCTCCATATCATTTTGTGTCGGTACTTTGTATATTCATGTTTCGTTCTCTATTTAGTTTTTGTTCTCTCTTTGCTTTTGCTTTCTAAAACACAAAAAGACCAAATATATTTCTGTTGTTTCTCTTTGTTTGCTTCTTCTTCTTGCCTTGGTTTTCTTTTTCCCTTTTTGCTTTGTTTGAACTATTTGAAAAACCCAAAAAGATTTTGCTTTGCTTGTTCTTCCTTTTTGGTTCTTGTTTTAAAAATCAAAAACACCAAAAATATTTGTTCTTCTTCTTTGGTTTTGTGAGTTTGTTGCAAGGTTCAGCAGTTCTTAGTGGAATTTGGTTTCATATTATTATTCAAGCCACACAAGTGAAGGGCAATAATGAGGATTAATGACAAACTTGAGGTGTGGTAAGAGCCTGGTAACAAACTCTATTTGTTTTCATTTTTGTACATATACTCATCATTGTGGGCATGCTTAGTCTGTTCATGTGGGGTGTATGTTATTTATGGATGCTTAGTAGTTCTTGCTTTCATATGATTAGTTACAGCTTGCTAATAGTTTGTAGCATGTCATATGAATGTTTGCTTGCATTATTCTATTCATAACTTGGTATGACACCGTGGTATCCTCCTCTGAATGTTTCACTTGAATTGACTTGGCACATGCTCACGCATGCATAAGACTGAAATAATCAGTTAAGCCTCGATGAATTATATTGCCTTGAGGGTCTTGAATCACTTTCATGTCATGATTAGTCATGTTTTGTTGCAAGCATGATTATGACAATTACTGCTCTCTCGTTTGTCGCTCCCTTACTATTGCTAGCCTTCACTTGCACTAAGTATGCTTTACTCATGTTTCCAACTCCCTAAAACCAATATTGCCAAAAGTGTCCATCATACCTACCTATTAGCATTATTTGATGTTCCGTGCATATTTATTATGCCTTGTTTTCTTCCAAATAAAATGTTTGCTTGTTCTGAGAAAGTTAGTTAGTAAAGCTCTCACGAACTTGATGGCACACTTTACCTTCTTGCACTTAATAATCTTGAAACATTGCGTCCATCTTTGTTGCGTATATGCTTGCGCTTTATAAGTTGAAGTTAGCAGAACCATGTATCATGGGGAACGCTTTCAACATTGCACTAGTACTTTGTACCTCGTTGATATCATGATTCTTTTGCTTATGGATCCCGGCGGTGTGAAATAAAAGGGGAACTTATAAGATCATGGAGTTTGTATGTGTGTTAGAGAAATGCCTGGGCCGCTAGCCTAAGCCATGCCTAATCATGGTGGAAACTTACAGCATAACCATAATGAGCACTCTATGAAGCATCCTCAATAAAAACCTATGCAAAGAGCAAATAAAAAGATCGCTGGGATGCTCATTGTCTGCTTGCCTTGTCATTTTGATTATGGGATAGCTCTTGTATCATGTGCAAGGGGTACCCCGTTGGCGGTTCTCTATGATACATATGTACTTACAATGACAAGAGCTTACTTGTGACTGAAGTTGAGTAGCATGAGGTTCGGTCTTCGTAAGTAAGGGGCATGAGACTTCGATTTATAACTTGTCAAGCATGTCCTCTGAGTTGTGTCACTTTAACCTTAACCACTTAAAGATGCTTATGATAGGGGCAATGAGATCTCAAAGCTAATGAGTACCATACTTTTAGCATTTGGAAGCCTTTGAAACTATTCAAAACCTTTTCATTTCATTGTTGAGTCACCACCTATTCTATGAGCACTTTCTTGAGAGCATAGTTGTCATTCTTAGTATAATATGCTTGTCTAATTACTAGATTAATTGTGTTTTGACTTTGATGCTTGTATCTTTGATATCTTTACTTCTAGTTTTCACCTGAGCTTTAGAGGTGCCTTGGCATTCATAATCAAAGGCAAGCGAGATACCACTCTATCATACCTTGTTATGAACATTGTAATGTTGCTTATGTTTATGTTTCATGCTACTTATTATTTTTGAGTTGAAATCTCTTCATAGCTTGCAATGCCTATTAAGTAAACTTAGTTGCATAGTCCTTATTATGAATTGTCTAAGTAGTTGATCACATCCTGAGAATATATACATCATATGAAGCAAATGTGTTCGTGAAAGTTTCTTTTATCGCACTCAGTTTTCAATTGAATTGCTTGAGGACAAGCAATAAACTAAGCTTGGGGGAGTTGATACGTCCAAAACGTATCTACTTTCCCGAACACTTTTGTTATTCTTTCTCCTCTAAAGTTGTGTGATTTGGATGCAACTAACACGGACTGATGTTGTTTTCAGCAGAATTGCCTTAGTGTCTAGTTTTTGTGCAGAAAATCAACTATCAGGAAAAATCCCAGAAAATATGCCAAAAATCCTATTTCACCAGAAGACTCACGGAGCCGTACGGAGTGGGGCTGGGCCAGAACCACACCACCTGGCGCATGAGCTAGGCCTAGCCATGCCAGGGTGGTCCGCCGCCTGCACACCCCTCGGTCTCCCTCTTCGCCTATAAGTTGCCTTCTGACCTAAAAACTCAGGGGGGTTTGACGTTTTCCAGAAAGAGTTCCGCTCGTCCGCCACCACCAGATTCCACGATTCGGAACCAGAAACTCCGTTCTGGCACCCTGCCGGGACGGGGAATTGGAGGAGATCATCGCCATCATCATCACCATCGCTTCTCCATCCATGTTTCCCCCATCTATGAGTGAGTAATCCCCTACTGTAGGCCATGGGGATGGTAGGGATTGGATGAGATCGTTCATGTAATGGCATCAGATTGTTAGGGCATGGTGCCTAGTATCTATTATTAGTTCTTTTGACTTTGTTGCGACTTGTTATGCTTAATGCTTGTCACTAGGGCCCGAGTGCCATGATTTCAGATCTGAACATGTTATTGATTCATTATGATAGTATTGTCTATGGTCTTACCTGCAAGTTGTATACACACGTTATTGTCCGGAACCAATAGCCCCGAAGTGATAGAAATCGGGATAACCGGAGGGAATGACTTTGATGTGAGGATCACATGTGTTCACGGAGTGTTAATGCTTTGCTCCGGTGCTCTATTAAAAGGAGAACCTTAATTGCCAGTAGTTCCCTTGAGGCCCCACTGCAAACGGGTTGGCAGGACAAAAGATGTTGTGTAAGTTCTCATTGCGAGCACGTATGACTATATATGGAACACATGCCTAGGATTATTTAGTACTTGGATGCTTTATCTTATTTATCTGCAATTGTCCTATGTTCTGATTGCCATGTGAATTGTCTTGTCCATGCAACGCCCATCCATCCATCCCTATGCCTACCGCGCTCGAATCCTACTATTTGTTGCAATTGTTATTACTGTCTTTACTTTTACTACTACTGTTACTTTACTATTGCTACTACACAACTATTGCTACTGATAAACTCCTGTGAGTAAGATTGTTTCCAGGTGCAGCTGAATTGACAACTCAGTTGTTAAGGCTTATAAATATTCTTTGGCTCCCCTTGTGTCGAATCAATAAATTGGGTTTCACTTCCCTCGAAAATACTGCGATACACCCCCTATACTTGTGGGTCATCACTTATCCATCATGCATATTAAATAAATCAAGATCGAAGAAGTTCAACCATACTAGTTCTACTACAAGGATGGATACCTAGCTGAACCATATCCAATAACTGTAATAAAAAGCACATATCACATAAGCAAGGAACATAATTGTTGTTTAAGAAACAAGAAAAACCAAAACAAAAGCACACATAATAAGAGGTAAATATCACTAAAGGGGACAAGATAATACTTCACTGTTCTTGCAAAGGATTAGTAATTTATGCTTCTAGTTCACCCTTAATAAAAATTTCACCAAAAATCTTCATGCAGTTACAAAAGAAACCATTAAAGGTATCTGAATAGAGAAGGCAAGTCCCACTCCACACTGATTAATCCATTATATAGTTGACTACTCAATTTTAGGTTGGCACAGATCACACATCATCTCCACCTAAATTCACTAAAACAATTTATGAAGGTGCATATTTGGATATCATGAACAACATCACATCTAAGCAGTCCTAACATGGGAACATGAACAGCAGATATCAGCAAAGCATATCAGAATATCATACACACCAACCAGACTTGTATAAAATTCACTGTTTGCAACATGAACAACTATTCTCTAATCCAGCAGGAGGCCTAGCCTAACAGCAGGTACTAGCCTAATCTAATCATCATCAAAACACCAACACATCATCCAGAGCGAGCATGGTTCCAACCCTGGCTAATCTAGCATGGCGCAGGAGGACAAACTGTAAGGCAAACCCTAACCCTAGTATGGCGCGCAAGCCCAAACCCTAGACATGGGAAGCAAGCCCTATCCCTAGCTATGGCAAGCCCTAACCCTAGCCATGTCAAGCAAACCCGAACCCTAGCCATGGCGCGCGACCTAGCATGACTATCGTGCGGAAGAACACGAATTGGAGGGCAAGATCCGAAAGAAATTAAAGAGGAGGGGACGAACTCGCCTGAGCCGATCCGAGAGGAGGACCGTCGTGTGTCGTCATGAAATTGCTGCCATCGTCACCGAGCGTCTCCTGCCTCCCGCGTGGTCGTCGTTGCTGAGCGTCTCATCGCCTCGCGTCTCCTCCCTCCCGGCGTGGCCGTCCCTGCCGAGTGTCTCCTTCCTTCTGCGTGGCCGTCGGCAAAGTTTGGCTTGGTGGCGTGGTTCGGGGTGGGGATTGGAGATCTGGGGATGGGTGGGTGGGGTAATTTAGTTTTGTGTGGGGGTGGGGTGGGTCGGTTGTTAAAAGTGGGTGGGTTGGGGTTTGGTTGTGTGTGGTAGGGTGGGGTGGGGTGGGCGCGCCAGTGCGGTGGAGCGGGCAGTTTGTCCAAAATATCTTTTCACCAATTCGTGCGGGAAACCTGGGAGGCGGGAAGAGCGGTAGGAAAATTATTTCGGGGAGGAAACCGGGAGGCGAGAAGAGCGGGGGCGGGAAAATTTCTAGGGAGAAAAGTGAGGGAAATTTTGGCATTATATTTTATAAGTTGTTTCCTTTGTAAAATAAACACAATTACATGTCCAACTATTTAAATTATACCATTTTAAATCGGTTTTAAACTTTAAAAAATAGACCATAAACTAAAATTCATTCAAATTATATCGGCATGGCACACAACAATGTTACAAGAGTAGGTTTCCAACTTTATTGTAAAAAAACCTATTTTTTATTTTCCATGCATCACGAAACAGGTGTTCTGTGAAGCAGCTACTGGGAATATGTTGCAAAATTGGGCCTACGCATTTTTATAAAATATTAGACCCTAGGTGTACAATTGATCAATTGTTGGCAACCCATCCTTTTTAGACACTCCTCGAAAAAAGACAAAACCACGTCGATTCAGCACGAACTCTGACACATTTGAACCAGGGGTGATTCAAATCTTACTCATGATTTTTTCTAAAAATAAAAAATCATTTTAGCTTCACAACATGTGATTTCATGTGAAATACAATAATAGATTTGCAAGGTTGCACACCTAGCAAAGAACGGTCGTGTCTGCCGTTTTCGAGGTGATTTCATGGGTGATTCAAAGGTTACACCCTAGTTTCGTCCCACACGTGCAGGAATTTTCTACGTGTTATCGTATGGGTGTGAACAGGCTTATCCCCGGGTGCTATAAACTGCCTAGCTAGGCCTCCCACCACACTTGTGAACATACGATGTGGACACACGCAAGTTTCCAGGCATTCCGGCGCTCCGGCGTCCCTTTCCTAGAGAAACCCTAATAATCCGGGGGGTTGTAGATCTACAGCACTAGCGTTCTGCGTGCGAGGGTCGACCGGTAAACTTTTATCTTTCCTTTGCATTGCTTTTTTCCATACCAACATGGTAAATCAAGGTTGATCCCAAGTTTTCACCGGTTCCCCATCCGAAGAGACATAGTGGGAGTTTCCTCCCGTACCTACAGGAAATTTCTATGTGTTATCGCATGGATGTGAACAGGCTCACCCGAGGTGTTATAAACTGTCTATCTAGGCCTCCCACCACACTTATTAACATATGATATGGACATACGCAAGTTTTTGAGGCGTTCCAGCGCTCTGGTGCCCCTTTCCCAGAGAAATCCCAACCGGGGGGCGTAGATCTATATCACTAGTGTTCCCATGCGAGGGTCGACCGATGGACTTTTCTCTTTCCTTTGGATTGCTTTCTCCTTAGAAACATGGTAAACCAAGGTTGAGCCCAATATTCCAATGTTTCCCCATCCGAAGAGACATAGCAGGAGTTTCCTTCCACACGTGCAGGAAATTTCTATGAGTTATCGTGCATGCAATAACAGTTAGAGAAGTGTTGGACGTGTAGGCGAGAAACTCCCTCTATGGATCCAACAGGGGCAACCGGTGGAATATTGGGCCCAACATTGGTTTTCTATGTAGATATGGCCTAAACATGCCTAAACAAACAAAAAACTACATTGGTGGAACCTCGTACAGAGATAACTAGGGGGTAGATCCCCCGGGCACACCGAGACTAGGGTTTCGATGGGAGATGGCCGCTAGAGCGCCAAAATCCAACCAAAACTTTCATGTGTCCATGCCATGTGTACACAAGTGTGGTAGATGGTCCATAGATGCAATGGCTAGCTCCCGGGTGTCACTGTCTTCAGTTCACGCGCATGCGATAACACTTATTGGAGAAGTTCTGGACGTGTCGCTGGCAAACTCCCGCGGGATGTCCAACAAGGGGCAACCGGTGGAATATTGGGCCCAACTTTGGTTTTCTATGTAGATATGGCCTAAACATGCCTAAACAAACAAAAAACTACATTGGTGGAACCTCGTACAGAGATAGCTAAGGGGTAGATCCCCCGGGCCCACCAAGACTAGGGTTTCGATGGGAGATGGCCGCCAGAGCACCGGAATCCAACCAAAACTTGCATGTGGCCATGCCACGTTGATGACCCACAAGTATAGGGGGTGTATCACAGTATTTTCGATAAGTAAGAGTGTCGAACCCAACGAGGAGCAGAAGGTGTTGGCAAATGGCTTGGAGCAGGAATTCTCTGTAAATACTTAGCGAACGGATTTTTAGGGGGTTTTGATAATGCAAGTCAATAAAGTACGAGTAAATAAAAGACAATAAGAATAAATGCAGCAAGTGGCCCAATCCTTTCTTTAGCAAAGGACAAGCCGGTTGTATTACTTAAGATGACCAAACGTTCTCGAGGACATGGGAATATCGTCAAGTGCTTTCGCTTCATATAGTTGATTAATCTTCTTTAGTTTGCTAAGTGTTGTGTGGGTGAACCTGTGCTAATGTACCGACCTTCCTAGGACTAATACATACTTGTGATTATACCCCTTGCAAGCATCCGCAAGTACAAGAAAGTAATTAAGGTAGAAATCTAACCACAGCTTTAAAATCTAAGACCCTGACGTCCCTTGTGCAATGGTTTCCTAACGGGGGTTCAGGTTTCTGTCACTCTAGCTGTAACACCCTCGAATCGGCCCTATGCAAGTTTCAGCGCTTCCCACCAAACCCGCATAGAAACGATTCAAGGACGCCCACCAGGCACTTGCGTGCGGGTGGAAAACGAAGCAATATCATTACACATTAGTCCACGATGGGACCCACAGAACATATAGATACAACAACGACTCCATGAGTCAAGAATACAGATATATAATACAAAGATCCAAATCACCTTGAAATCGATACAGCGTCCGAGTACGGACAAGATGCAAATTGGGCTAAGAGCCCTGAAGAATAACCAATGGCGTCCATAACCCTGCCCAGGCCAAGCCGAAAGGGTAACCCTCCTAACGACGTCGAACTTGTACCTGCTAAACAAAAGGGGTGCCGACAAAGGGCGAAGGGAAAAATAGGAGCGTCAGTACTGAGGCCAGTACACGGCGAGGCTAGAATTCGGCGGCTCTCGCCTACATAGGTATGGTGGACTGTAGCGGCAACACAAAATGCACTAAACAACCTATAGAGACTCGATTAACTGTCGGATATTAGAGAGAGATAAGAAAGACCTATTCGGAACCAACCTTATACTAACACCAATCATACCCATCCTAGTATTCCCCCTCGAGACCAAACGAGGAAGTCAAACCAAGGAACTCACACAGTTGGCAGTTTTATTCATTCCATTATAGTTGAAGCACTTACTAGTCAGATATAGATAGCATGAGTCATTCTGAAGCATAAGTAGTGGGCAGTTTTAATTACCATTCCGTTGTAGTTGGAACATTTACTAGTCAGATATAATTGTCCTGAGGAATCCCAAAACCCAACAGTTGTTGGCACTTTTATCACATTCCATTGGAGTTGCAATACTTACTAGGCAGGTATAGCATGACACGATACATCTCGGTTCCACCAGTTGTTGGCACTTTTATTATCCATTCCATTGTAGTGAAGTTGATTACTAGTCACATATTAAGTCAAATTTATAGCACTACTTTAGTTATGCTTGTCTATGATCGAGATACTGTGCTCCAAGTCGTCCATAACCGCGGACATGGCTTTCAGAAAGATTTACCCTGCAGGGGTGCACAAATAGCAACACACACATGATCAACCTCGGAAAAACCAACTCAAAACCCAACGAGGCTTTCACGACAAAGCAATCACAGGATTCATAAATTATTTCAGGGGGCCACCCCACTAAGCTACCCGCGACGAAGTTGGCCGGCTCCGAGACGGACCCAGGGTTTGTGTGGACAGCAGTAAACGGCTGGGAACCCGAAAGTGTGACTGGGCTTGTCGATACAGCGAAAACGTGTCACAGTCCAAAATAGTACAGGTGCTCCATGCACAATCGTAAATAAAGCGGTAAAGCATGGCATAAGTACAGGATAGTAATAAAACCCCAAACTAGTTTGTGTCCCCAAGAAATAAGAAATGAATCAAGCTCTGGCTAAGGGGGATTCATAGACTCTCTCGGATGTGGATAGTGCGAATAGTCAAGGAATAGGTATCAAGTACTCAGGGCCTACAGGACACAAGTGGGAATGAAAACTAAATAATATATAAATGCCCACCGGTGCCACTTTCACTAGTTATCACAACAAGTTAATAGTTGTAATTAAAGACATGATCATCTCCACCATAAACATCTGCCAGCATTCCAACAATTGTGGTACTCGACAACACGAGATCGCACCTGAGCAAGCAACTACGACTCGCAAGGCCAGCTATCTACCAAACAACAGGTATTAGGAGGTGTCCATGGCAATATAGAGGCTGCACGGGATATAACTACTGCACGGAAACTAAAGCATCGCGACACGGATAGCAATAGATCAACAGGAGGAAATAAAGACTGTAAATGCAAAATAGGTAGAAGGGGAAGAGATGCTCTCCTGGGAAACACTGCCGAAGGTTCATATCCGGAGAACTTGTCGATACTCGCATCCACTCAACAGCCTAATCCGCGAAGAACAAAACACTAAAAGAAACACCGGATACACTATTTAATACTATGGCAGAAGATCCGGTATGCTTATGATATGATGCATGGCATGGCACAGATGCGGTGCAACTAGACACTATTAAGCGGAACCGGGGTCCCGACAATTAATTAAATGATTCATGTTGTTTAGCTACCCTGTAATTTAAATGTTGACTTAACAAGGCAAAACATGGCATCGGTTCGCTACGCAAATTTAAATGGAGGCGGTATAATACAAGTATATCCCGCATATGATCTCCATATTTAATTATGAGGTGAATCGACTAAATGCCCCCAACCCACAATATGTATGCGACATGATCAAATTAATATGCAACAAATAGTAATGTCATATTATAAAAATAGGGGCTTAGGGTCACACATCTGGGTTCGGAAGATCTTGGGTTTCGGGGGTCCGGTCTCAGGGTTCAGGGAAGCGAGGTTCGGACTCCGGGGTTTAGAGTCTTCGGATCTGTGAAGGAGATCATGGCATTCAGAGGAGGAGATCTTGGCATGCCGAGTCTTGGTCTTCGGATGCGGGAAGGAGGTCTTGTGGTTTTCCATGAAGGCGATCTTGACGCCCGGTGCCCGCGAAGTAGATCTTGTTGTTCCATGTGGATCTTGTCGATTCCATGTCGAAGGCCTTGGCGCTCCGGACCGGTCTTCGGGTCCATGAAGGCGTTCTCGGGTCCGGGGTTCTTTGGCTCCATGAAGAAGATCTTGTCGAACCAGCACCATCACCTCCGATCTCCGGTTGGCCGCTGGGTGGGACTAGGTTAGGGTCCGGTTTGTCTAGTTAGAGTTAGGGTTTTGTTAGATTAGATCTAGGGTCAGGATCAACCGGGTGGTAGGCTGTTGCCAGCTGGGCCTTTTGGGCCTCGCCGGTGGCGGCCTCCCCAGAACAAAAATAGTTTTTATTATTTTTATTTAGTTTTAAATATCCTTTTGTAAAATAGTTTAGGCAATTAAAAGATCCGGACGGACCAAAGGTTTTACATTTGAAATAGCGAGGGGGATATTTAGAAAACAAATATAGGCTTTATAAAATAGTTTGAGGCAAACATATGCATGATGACGACGATGCTCAAATGCAATGTGGCATGATGACATGAGCATGCGGTCATGATGATGCACAAAACAAAACAACGAGCGATTTTCTAGCAGTGGTTTTACCGGGGTGCTACACCGGCAACCCCTACGATTAGTATCCAAATACACAATGCATTCCCCTAGGCCCATATAGGTGAAGTGTCATGTAGTCGACGTTCACATGACACCACTAGAAGAAGTACACCACAACTTAAATTTCAAACTATTGAATCTTTCTCAACATAGTTCCACTACTAACAACATGACTTCTCCCATGTCCTCAACAACAAAATGAACTACTCACAAGACATCATATGGATCATGATCAGAGATGAAATAATGATGTGTAACAATATTAACATAAATGATAATTCAATGGTTCACTCAATAGCATCAACAACAAGGAGTAATCAACACCGAGAAAGTTTCCCCTAAGAACTATGCAAGATTCAACCCAATTTCTATAGCGGTATGAAGTGGTGATGATGGTGCTAATGGAGATGATGGTGATGATGATGATGATCCCGATGAAGTCCAGCTTGATGGTGGTGTTGATGGTGATGATCTCCCCTCTCCGAGAAGGAATTCCCCCCGCAGAATTCTGTCTACCGAAGAGATCTTTCTCTCTCGGTGTTTTCTGCCCCGCAGAGGTGATGGAATCTTTTCATGGTCGCTCCCCCAGTCTTAGGGTTTCGGGAGGATAATATACGCCAGAGGGGAGAGCCAAGGGAGGACTAGGGCGGCCACACCACCTGGTGGCACGGCCTAGGGTGGCCCGCTCCATGGGGTGGTGTGGCCCCCCTGTGGCCCATCTCCGCTTCCCCTTCTGGCTTTCTTCGTCTTCTGGAAAAATAGGATTTTCCGTTTATTTTCCCGGATTTTCTGATCTTCGCGAATTTTGCCTCCAAACAACACCTTTTCCATCAGAATCCTGACTGCAGCGGTCCATGCTCCAAAAATCATCAACCATGCAAAAATAGATGAAATAACATAAGTATCATCTCTTAATATGAAATATATCAATGAATAATAGTAAATTATGATATAGAATAGTGATGCAAAATGGACGTATCACATGTGTACACAAATGTGGTAGATGGTTCATATATGCAATGGATATAGATCTCGGGTGTCACCGTCTTCAGTTCACACGCGTGCGATAACACTTATGGAGAAGTTCTGGACGTGTCGCTGGGAAACTCCAGCGAGACGTCCAACAAGGGGCAACCGGTGGAATATTGGGACCAACATTGGTTTTCTATGTAGATATGGCCTAAACATGCCTAAACAAACAAAAAACTACATTGGTGGAACCTCGTACGGAGATAGCTAGGGGTAGATCCCCCGGGCCCACCGAGACTAGGGTTTCGATGGGAGATGGCCGCCAGAGCGCCAGAATCCAACCAAAACTTTCATGTGCCCATGTCATGTGTACACAAGTGTGGTAGATGGTCCATAGATGCAATGTATAGCTCCCGGGTGACACCGTCTTCAGTTCACGCGCATGCGATAACACTTATTAGAGAAGTTCTAGACGTGTCGCTGAGAAACTCCCGTGAGACATCCAACGAGGGGCAACCAGTGTAATATTGGGCCCAACATTGGTTTTCTATGTAGATATGGCCTAAACATGCCTAAACAAACAAAAAACTACATTGGTGGAACCTCGTACAGAGATAGCTAGGGGGTAGATCCCCCGGGCCCATCGAGACTAGGGTTTTGCTGGGAGATGGCCGCCAGAGCGCCGGAATCCAACCAAAACTTTCATGTGGCCATGCCATGTGTACACAAGTGTGGTAGATGGTCCATAGATGCAATGGCTAGCTCCCGGGTGTCACCGTCTTCAGTTCACGCGCATGCGATAACACTTATTGGAGAAGTTCTAGACGTGTTGCTGGGAAACTCCCGCGAAATGTCCAACGAGGGGCAACCGGTGGAATATTGGGCCAACTTTTGTTTTCTATGTAGATATGTCCTAATCATGCCTAAACAAACAAAAAACTACATTGGTGGAACATCATACACCCTCGGGCCCACTGAGACTAGGGTTTCGATGGGAGATGGCCGCGAGAGCACGGGAATCCAACCGAAACTTGCATGTGGCAATTAAATGTGTACACAAGTGTGGTAGATGGTCCAAAGATGCAATGGATAGCTCCCGGGTGTTACCGTCTACAGTTCACGCGCACGCGATAACACTTATTGGAGAAGTTCTAGACGTGCCGCTTGGGAAACTCCCGCGAGACGTCCAACGAGGGCAACCGGTGGAATATTGGGCCCAACTTTGGTTTATATATATATATGGCCTAAACATGCCTAAACAAACAAAAAACTACATTGGTGGAACCTCGTATAGAGATAGCTAGGGGGTAGATCCCCCAGGCCCACCGAGACTAGGGTTTCGATGGGAGATGGCTGCTAGAGCGCTAGAATCCAACCAAAACTTTCATGTGGCCATGGCATGTGTACACAAGTGTGGTAGATTGTCCATATATGCGCAATGGATAGCTCCCGGGTGTCATCGTCTCTAGTTCACGCGCATGCGATAACACTTATTGGAGAAGTTCTTGACGTGTCGCTGGGAAACTCCCGCGAGACGTCCAACAAGGGGCAACCGGTGGAATATTGGGCCCAACTTTGGTTTTATATTTATACTTGGCCTAAACATTCCTAAACAAAGAAAAAAAGTACATTGGTGGAACCTCGTACGGAGATAGCTACGGGGTAGATCCCCGAGCCCATCGAGACTAGGGTTTCGATAGGAGATGGCCGCCAGAGCGCCGGAATCCAACCAAAACTTTCATGTGGCCATGCCATGTGTACACAAGTGTGGTAGATGGTCCATATATGCAATGGATAGCTCCCGGGTGTCACTATCTTTAGTTCACGCGCATGCGATAACACTTATTGGAGAAGTTCTGGACGTGTCGCTGGGAAACTCCCGCGAGACGTCCAACGAGGGGCAACTGGTGGAATATTGGGCCCAACTTGTGTTTTCTATGTATATATGGCCTAAACATGCCTAAACAAACAAAAAACTACATTGGTAGAACCTCGTACGGAGATAGCTGGGGGGTAGATCCCCCGGGCCCACCGAGACTAGGGTTTCAATGGGAGATGGCCGCCAGAGTGCCAGAATCTAACCAAAACGTGCATGTGTCCATGCCATGTGTACACAAGTATGGTAGATGGTCCATAGATGCAATGGATAGCTCCCGGGTGTCACCGTCTTCAGTTCACGCGCATGCGATAGCAGTTATTGGAGAAGTTCTGGACGTGTCGCTGGGAAACTCCCGCGAGACGTCCAACAGGTGGCAACCGGTGGAATATTGGGCCAACTTTGGTTTTCTATGTAGATATGTCCTAAACATGCCTAAACAAACAAAAAAACTACATTGGTGGAACCTCGTACAGAGATAGCTAGGGGGGTAGATCCCCCAGGCCCACCGAGACTAGGGTTTCGATGGGAGATGGCCGCCAGAGTGCCAGAATCCAACCAAAACTTTCATGTGGCCATTCCATGTGTACACAAGTGTGGTATATGGTCCATATATTCAATGGCTAGCTCCCGGGTGTCACCGTCTTCATTTCATGCGCATGCGATAACACTTATTGGAGAAGTTCTGGACGTGTCGCTGGGAAACTCCCGCGAGACGTCCAACGAGGGGAAACCGGTGGAATATTGGGCCCAACTTTGGTTTTCTATGTATATATGGCCTAAACATGCCTAAAGAAACAAAAAACTACATTGGTGGAACCTCGTATAGAGATAGCTAGGGGGTAGATCCCCCGGGCTCACCGAGACTAGGTTTTCAATGGGAGATGGCCGCCAGAGCGCCAGAATCCAACTAAAACTTTCATGTGGCCATGCCATGTGTACACAAGTGTGGTAGATGGTCCATATATGCAATGGCTGCTCCCGGGTGTCACCGTCTTTAGTTCACGCGCATGCGATAACACTTATTGGAGAAAATCTGGACGTGTCGCCGAGAAACTCCCGCGAGACGTCCAACGAGGGGCAACCGGTGGAATATTGGTCCCAACTTTGGTTTTCTATGTAGATATGGCCTAAAAATTCCTAACAAACAAAAAAACTACATTGGTGGAACCTCGTACAAAGATAGCTAGGGGGTAGATCCCCCGGGCCCACCGAGACTAGGGTTTCGATGGGAGATGGCCGCCAGAGCGCCGGAATCCAACCAAAACTTTCATGTGGTCATGCCATGTGTACACAAGTGTGGTAGATGGTCCATAGATTCAATGGCTAGCTCCCGGGTGTCACCGTCTTCAGTTCACGCGCATTCGATAACACTTATTGGAGAAGTTCTGGATGTGTCGCCGGGAAACTCCTACAAGATGTCCAACGAGGGGCAACCGATGGAATATTGGGCCCAACTTTGATTTTCTATGTAGATATGGCCTAAACATGCCAAAACAAACAAAAAAACTACATTGGTGAAACCTCCTACGGAGATAGCTAGGGGGTAGATCCCCCGGGCCCACCGAGACTAGGGTTTCGATGGGAGATGGCAGCCTTAGAGCGCTAGAATCCAACCAAAATGTTCATGTGGTGTGTACACAAGTGTGGTAGATGGTACATAGATGCAATGGCTAGCTCCCGGGTGTCACCGTCTTCAGTTCACGCGCATGCGATAACACTTATTGAGAAGTTACGGGCGTCATTTGGGAAACTCCCGCGAGACGTCCAACGAGGGGAAACCGGTGGAATATTGGGCCCAACTTAGGTTTTCTATGTAGATATGGCCTAAACATGCCTAAACAAACAAAAAACTACATTGGTGGAACCTCATACAGAGATAGCTAGGGGGTAGATCCCCCGGGCCCACTGAGACTAGGGTTTCAATGGGATATGGCCGCCAGAGCGCCGGAATCCAACCAAAACTTTCATGTGGCCATGAATTGTGTACAAAAGTGTGGTAGATGGTCCATAGATGCAATGGATAGCTCCCGGGTGTCACCGTCTTCAGTTCACGCGCATGCGATAACACTTATTGGAGAAGTTCTGGACGTGCCGCTGGGAAACTCCCGCGAGACGTCCAACGAGGGGAAACCGGTGTAATATTGGGCCCAACTTTGGTTTTCTATGTATATATGGCATAAACATGCCTAAACAAACAAAAAACTACATTGGTGGAATGTCATACAGAGATAGCTAGGGCGTAGATCCCCCGGGGCCACCGAGATTAGGGTTTCGATGGGAGATGGCCGCCAGAGCGCCAGAATCCAACTAAAACTTTCATGTGGCCATGCCATGTGTACACAAGTGTGGTATATGGTCCATAGATGTGCAATGGCTAGCTCCCGGGTGTCACCGTCTTCAGTTTACGCGCATGCGATAACACTTATTAGAGAAGTTCTGGACGTGTCACCGGGAAACTCCCGCGAGATGTCCAACAAGGGGAAACCAATGGAATATTGGGACCAACTTTGGTTTTATATGTATATATGGCCTAAACATGCATAAACAAACAAAAAAACTACATTGGTGGAACCTCGTACGGAGATAGCTTGGGGGTAGATCCCCCGGGCCCACCGAGACTAGGGTTTCTATGGGAGATGGCCGCCAGAGCACCAGAATCCAATCAAAACTTTCATGTGGCCATTACATGTGTACACAAGTGTGGTAGATGGTCCATAGATGAAATGGCTAGCTCCCGGGTGTCACCATCTTCAGTTCACGCGCATGCGATAACACTTATTGGAGAAGTTCTGGACGTGTCGCTGGGAAACTCCCGCGAGACATCCAACGAGGGGCAACCTATGGAATATTGGGCCCAACTTTGGTTTTATATGTAGATATGTCCTAAACATGCCTAAACAAACAAAAACTACATTGGTGGAACCTCGTACAGAGATAGCTAGGGGGTAGATCCCCTGGGCCACCGAGACTAGGGTTTCGATGGGAGATGGCCGCCAGAGCGCCGGAATCCAACAAAAACTTGCATGTGGCTATTTCATGTGTACACAAGTGTGGTAGATGGTCCATAGATGCAATGTCTAGCTCCCGGGTGTCACCGTCTTCAGTTCACGCGCATGCGATAACACTTATTGGAGAAGTTCTGGACGTGTCAGCGGGAAACTCCCGCGAGACATCCAACGAGGGGCAACCGGTGGAATATTGGGCCCAACTTTGGTTTTCTATGTAGATATGGCCTAAACATGCCTAAACAAACAAAAAACTACATTGTTGGAACCTCGTATAGAGATAGCTAGGGGGTAGATCCCCCGGGGCCACCAAGACTAGGGTTTCGATGGGAGATGGCCGCCAGAGCGCCAGAATCCAACCAAAACTTGCATGTGGCCATGCCATGTGTACCCAAGTGTGGTATATGGTCCATAGATGCAGTGGCTAGCTCTCGGGTGTCACCGTCTTCAATTCAAGCACATGCGATAACACTTAGAGAAGTGATGAACGTGTCGCTGGGAAACTCCCGCGAGAGGTCCAACGAGGGGCAACCGGTGGAACATTAGGCTCAAACTTGTTTTTCTATGTAGATATGTCCTAAACATGCCTAAACAAACAGAAAAGTACATTGGTGGAACCTCGTACGAAGATAGCTAGGGGTAGATCCCCTGGGCCCACTAACCGGTGCTTTTCGACCCAAGAGCCCCGGAAACCCACCCAAACTTGCTAGTGGACCTAGGAAACTAGCATGTGGACCTAGGATCGAATGGAAGGAAGTAATAGTTTGCAGAAAGTAAACACAAAGCAGTAAACAGTTTATAGATTGTATGTAAAAGAAAAGGACCGGGATTCATAGTTCACTAGAGGTGGCTCTCCTTGATAGATAACATGCTGGGTGAACAAATTACAGCGGGGCAATTGACAAACATCGAGAAAGCAATACATGCATATACTAATCATCTTGACTCCTTTGGAACTTGATTGGGCATTACAACATTATACATAGACCGCCATCCAACTGCATCTATGACTAATAATCCACCTTCAGGTTATCATCCGAACCCCCTCCAGTATTAAGTTGCAAGCAATAGATTATTGCTTTACGAATTGCGCGTAATGTAAACAATACGATTGTTCTATGAACAAAGGATTGTTGTTTTCTCCCTAGTAGCAACAGCACATCTAGTACCTTAGAGATTTCTGTCACTTCCCCAGATTACCAGAGGCATGAACCCACTATCGAGCATAAATACTAACTCTTGGAGTTGCTAGCATCTACTTGGCCAAGATAGCTACTAACAACAGAAAGCATGCAATATCACAAATAACAAATACATGATAGAATCAATAATCAATCTGAAATAGCATCTCAATATCCATCGGATCTCCGCAAACACAACATGCAGAATTACAAACAGATGATCTTGATCATGAACGGAGCTCACAAGATCTAAACATGATAGCACAAAGGAGGAGAACCAGCCATCTAGCTACTACATGGATCCGTAGTCCAAGGATGAACTACTCACGCATCACACCGGAGGCTTGCATGATGATGAAGAAGGCCTCCAGGGTGAATTCCCCACTCCGGCAGGGTGCCGGGTAGAGCTTCAGATCCCTCCCGATCTAGGGATGGAGATGATGGTGGCTATAGAATCTTTCGTGGATTTTTGGTCAGGTACTTAGGGTTTTCGTCCCAAGGGCATCTTATAGGCAGAAGGAGAGGCCGAGGGGTGCACTAGCTGACCACCCCTTGGCGCTGCCAAAGCCACGCCACGAGTGTGTGGTGGCTGGCCCCACCCTTCTCCGTCTCGTATTCGCATCGATGACTTCGGAAAAATAGGCACTTTGGCTTTTGTCCCGTCAATTCGAGAATATTCATTTTCCGACTTTCCTGAACCAAAAACAGCAGAAATGCAAAGGTACCTTTGTGGCTCTTGTTAATAGGTTAGTCCAAGAAATCATATGAAAAGTACTCCAAAGTGTGGACAAAACACAAGAAAGTGGATAAAACCAAGCATGGAACATCAAAAATTATAGATACATTTGCAATGTATCACTATGTAATCCTTGCAACCTTTTGGTGTGAATATATAGGAAATGTTATGTTAGCTGAACCATGCTATGTTTCTTGAATTTATGTTCTCTGTACATAGCACTTGCAGTAACACAGGTTTGCACTACTTTCACACATACTACTGGCAGTAACCGGTTTGTCCCCTTTTCATTTATAGATCTACACCATGGATGTCGAGATTGTCCTCCACCAGAATGTACAAAATGTCGAAGTCATCAACATTAGTTCCGATGATGAAGCGACTGCCCGGAAAGCTGCTGCCCGTGAAGCTGCTGCTATGCGGGGCACTCTCCGTGAAGCTGCGGCTGCTAGGAAGCGTGTTGCTCGTGAAGCCTCCGCTGCTAGCAAGTGTGCTGCTGCTAAGCGACGTGTTGCTGCTCGTGAAGCTAGAGCTGTTGCCATTCGAGGTAATATTCTATGTATATGCTGCTTCTAAGTTTGTCTCTTCTATGTATATGATGTTGCTAATTTTTTCTCTTCTAAGCATGCCATTTTTTCTTACATGTAGGCCCGAAAATAAAGGGAAGGAGACTCACCTTTGATGAATGTTCTGTGTTTGCGAACCGTGTGGCTTTGGACGTTCACAAGTTGAGTTTCTGAATGAGGTAGCTCATGAGAGGCCAACAAGACACATCTATGTTTGCACTATTTAGGGTGCTCACATAGATAGGCAGAGAGCAAAATTGGTATGCATTTTTGTCAATTAGTGGTCTGTTTGTTGCTTTAATGCCCTCCATTTCTGTGAATTAATATTACTTTTGTTGCTTTTATTCAGTACTTTGCAAGGAAGTACAACTATTCCTTCATCAAGAAATACCTGGACTTGCCAACGCACATCAATGTTCTTTGGAACAGGAGAGACATTGCTACAGTGAAAGTTATATTTGGCAAAGGAAGCAATGTAGGTGTCCAGATCACCTCCAACTGGAAGAAGGTGATGAGGAAGACCAAGATGAAAGAGGGTGAAGTCTTCCTATTCTGGTTCCGTGGGTGCTCGGAGAACGGTCTCAAGATGATCCTTAAAAGGGTCGAGTAGCTATGTTCCATGTTGGACTTCCTGTAATATGATAGTCGGACGTAGTGAACTTAGTTGAAGTTGTGTCTGGTTGCTTTTGATGTCCAGGATCAAGTGGATAAGTGGTCCAGGTTGTTAACTTAGTTCCAGGTTGCTTTTGGTGCTGTATGTATAGATGCTACTATTCTAGGATATATATGCTACTATTCTAGGATATATATGCTACATGTCCATGTTGCTTTTGCTCTTGCTGGTTTGAGCTAGAGCTATCATGTCTAGGTTGCTTTTGCTGCTTCGAGCATGTATTATACCAGTATGCTGTTCGAGCACAAGACTTGTGCTGCTGTCGTATTTAGGAGCACAAGATAAAAGACAATTTGACAAACTAAAGATCAGTTCTGGTACTCCATTCTATCATATTGCTCCATTACAATTTGACAAACTAAAGATCAAAAGAAAAAAGATCAATTCTGGCACTCCTCACTTCTTGAAGCAACACACCAGGACTCCTCACTTCTGGCAGCAACAGGACTACAAAACACACCGGCACTCCTCACTTCTAGCAGCAACAGGACTGCAAAACACAAGACCCCAACACCATTAGCAATAGGCCAGCAGTTTGCATTGAGCAAACAGATAAAAAAAGAGATAATGGAGGACAGAATTTACCTTCCAGATTTCAACTAATCATCATCGTCGTCCTGCCTATTATCTTCACCATCGTCATAGTACTAGTACATTGTCTCATCAACTCTGTTCTCGTTTTCAGGTTCATCAGCCACCAGCTCCATCCTACGTTTCTTCATTCTTTCCACAACCACAACATCAACTAACACTCGTTCATGGCGCCTTTGCTATCTGGTTTCCACATTGGATTCATTAGCTAGCACCAAAACTTCTAGCGTGTTGTCATCTTGGTATGATAGGACACCACCACCACCACAGGGACCCTTTTCCACTTCACTTTCCTTCACGCTCCACAAATGTCTGTGCTGGAACTTTGCACAACACGCCAATGCCCACCCGAAAGGGTGTTTGACACATAGAAGACCTTTGTTGCTTGTGTTGTTAGAAGAAAAGGATCATTCTTGTACTAGAACCTTGCAGTGTTAATGCTTATAAAGTGTCGATCCTCCCGAACTCGGCTCGTCTTCTTGCCGCCAAGATCAAACCAATCACAACAGAACAAGACGACCAAACGATCGACGCCTCCGCTGGAATTGTATTGCAGCTTGATGATGCTTTTGAGATGACCGTAGAAGTCAATGATGGTCGACTCATGGTATCCCTCCGCGACAATTCCACTATTCTGCGTGTTTCTATTTTTTTCGCGGTCAACGGTGTGGTAGCGGACACCATCGACAACACATGTTGAATAGAGTCTCACTCGCGTATCCGGTGCACATGCCAAACAAAATAGATCATCACTGACCTCATTCTTCTCGTACAATTTTCCAATCTGCAAAAATAGGAAAAGAGTAAATTCCATCATAGTACTACTCCAAATTCAAGTAATTCCATCATAGTACTACTCCAAATTCAAAGTACTCACATGATTCTTAAACCATCTAGCAAATCCCTTCGCAAGACATTTGTCAACATTGATGCGGCTATCTTGACCAATCAGCTCTTCCTTGCACAAACTGCAATGCCAACAAAAATATATAGTTAATTAAATGTACATCAGGGTAAAATGTACCAAGAAAAAGGATATCGAGTGCACAAGAGATGACATACTTGATATACGGTAGAACCTCAGGGCAACTTCTGAGCACATACCAGTGCATATTGTCATAGTCATCACCACTAGCCTTCAAATATTGTGACCCTCCAAGGAAGTTGACACCATGGTTGAAAACTTAGACATCAGCACTTTGCGAATCGTTCCGCTCTCTATTTCTGCCCGGTCAATTAAATCTTGTTTCCACATCATCAAAGTACCATGAGCAAAACGTCAGGCATTCATCAACAACATATGCCTCGGCTATTGACCCCTCAGGCCTGGCCGTGTTTCACACATAACGCTTAAATGTAAGCATCCTTCTTTCGACGGGGTACATCCAACCGTATTGTACGGGACCTCTAAGTCTTGCCTCTTTGGGTAAATGGACCGCCAAATGGACCATGATGGTGAAGAAGGCTGGAGGAAAGATCTTTTCGAGTTTGCAGAGGATAACCAGAATTTCTTTTTCGAGTCTTTCAAGAACATATAGCTTAAGTGTTTTGCAGCACAGCTCTCTGAAGAAATTCCCCAACTCAGCAACCACTTCATATATTTATTTATCCATTATTCCACGTAGTCCAGCAGGTAAAATCCTTTGGAGGAGGATGTGACAATCATGAGTTTTCAGACCTTGGAGTTTGCATCCATCAGGAGACACACATTTTGCAAGATTAGCGGCATACCCATATGGAAATCTCACCGCTCTGATAAATTCACAGAATGCGAGCTTTTCTTCTTTAGTCATTGTATACCATGCTTGTGGCATCTCAAACGACTCACCACCTTCAACAGGCCGTAGATGTAAATCTTATCTTATGCCCATATCTTCCAAATCAAGCCTCGAGTTAAGTGTATCCTTTGACTTCCCATTAATGTTCATAAATGTCCCAAGAAGATTATCACATATGTTTTTCTCGATGTGCATTACATCGAGATTATGCCTCAACTTGAGATCTGCCCAATACGGGAGGTTCCACATGATACACCTCTGGTCCCAACATTGATCGTCCTCCCGCTTACTTTTTCTTTGACCCTTTCCCGGTCTCACATCTTTCACCTTGTCAAGTTGCTGCTCGAGCTCTTCTTTAATGAACTCCGCTGGTGTGTCGCGATTTTCAGTCTTCCCATTGAAATCTCTACTGCTTCGCCAACGATGATTGCGAGGAAGAAAACATCGGTTCCCTATCCAGCACAACTTGTTCCTTATTCTTTCTGAGCACGGGTTCTTGTCACACCGAACACATGCTTGATAACCAGCCGTGAGCCTGCCCGATAGAGTGTGCAGCGCAGGGAAATCATGGATGCACCATATTACCGCAACCCGCAAATCAAACTTATCAGGACTCAGGGCATCATAGGTACGCACACCCTCCCATAACTTCATCATATCTTCAACGAGGGGTTCCATAAAGACATCAAAATCCTTTCCTGGAGAAGATGGACCGGGGATCAACAAAGCCATCATGAAGTTGGATTGATCCATACATGCCCAAGGTGGAAGGTTGTATGGCACAACAAATACATGCCACATGCTATATTTCTTGCTCATTACAAAAGGGTTAAAGCCATCCGTGGCAAGGCCAAGTGACATGGGTATGCCCAATAGGCACTCGACTATAGCCTACCTAGTGCAGCTCGACGGAAGGCCCACTCGACGAATTGCCAAGGTCCATGATGCCTATGACGGTTCGAGTGGTATGAAGCCCATATGGACACGGACTCCCAAACGCACAAGACAAGGAAATCTCAAGACTAGAGTTCTAATCTAAACTTGTAACCAACTCGTATTGGTACCTGAGACCTAGCCTCCCCATATATAAAGGCTAGGAGGGTCCAACGAGAAGGCAACCTCTCAATTGCGACTCCCACAGTAAATAGATCTAGACATCAATCTCTCACACATACGTCAGATCTAATATGCGCATACACCGCCATCGGCGACATTGTAATCCTTCGGATCCTTCATCAATCAAGAGCAGACAAGCAGGAGTATGGTCCTCTATGAGGCCTGAACCTGGGTAAACCTTGCGTCCCTGTGTGCTTGTTTGCTAGCCGATCGAGACTTCCAGTGCTTCCCTCCATAACAATGGGCATTGACGAGTTAAACCCTCGTCACCAAGTCTTATGTTCCTCGCATCGGCGGCAAACTCTTTATGTTTATCATCAAAGTCTTTCCATGCCTCTCTGTCAGCTGGATGGCTAAGCTCATTATCCACAGGTTGCCGCTTTAGCTTATGCCATTGTACCTCCTCGGATTGCTTCTTTGAAAAAAAACATCCTCTGCAACCTTGGAATAATAGGAAAGTACCTCAGCACCTTCTCCGGAATCTGCCTCCTCCCATATGCATCTTTCCACCTAGAGGCATCACATTTCGGGCACTTGTCAAGGTTGACATATGTCTTCCGAAACAAGACACAGTTGTTTGGGAAGACATGGATTGAATCATAACCAAGCCCCAGTCTGCGGATTACACTCAATGCTTCTTCATAATTTTTGGGAATTGAGCTTTTAGGGTACTAGATGGTCAAGATACAAAGTATTCTATTGATGGAAACATTGCTTATCCGGTAGAAGGACTTGATGTGGAGTAACTTCACAATGAAAGCAAATCTAGACATTGTACCACCATCACTAGCTGGACGCTTCGCCTCCTCTATAAGCTCAGCATATATTTTATCCATTCCCTCACCTTGTGGTTCAGATTGTGATCCTTAAACAGATTAGGCATTCTATGATCTTCATGCCCATCCTCCTCCTCCAAAACAACATCCTCTTGCTGATCATCATCTTGTACAAAATCACCACCTTGTTGTGCATCAGGTTCATGTTCAGGTTCATCTCCAGGTTCTACATGTAAAGCCTCTCCATGATGGATCCATATATCATATGTGGATGCCATCCCACGCATGAGCATATGAGCCTCTACATCATGTAGAGTCTGGTGATCACGGTTATTACAGCTGGGGCATGGGCAAAGAACTCGAGCACCCTCAGCAACACTTCTGTGAACAAACTGCATGAACTCGTTCACTCCCCTTATATGCTCATAAGAAAGCCTTCTAACTCCTTTGGTAATCCATCGTCTATCCATCTGCATGCAAAAGACCAAAGAATTGTTAGCATGTAGAATTGCTAAGCTTAGAGTAACATCAAATCAAACCAAACCAAAAAATTCCATAGCTAAGATTAGAGTAACATCATAGTAAAATTGCTATAGGGAGCATTTGAATGAATTGCTACAGGGAGCATTTGACTGAAAATTTCATAGCTACAGGGGAATTTGACCAAACAATTGCAACAGGGACACAAACTATTCCATAGCAACAGGGACACAAACTATTCCAAGCATTTGACCAAACAATTCCATGGACACAAACTGAAGAACAGACCTAGACCTAGAGGGGAGAGGGGAGAGGAGAGGGGCACAGACCTAGAGGTGCTCGGCTGCGGCCCCTTGCTCAGTCGCGGCTTCGGCATCACCGCCGCTAACAGGGAGCCCGGTGACGGGGAGTCGCAGAAGGGGCCTCGTGGCGACGGGAGTCACAGAAGGGAGCCGCTTCCTCCTGTCCTGGTAGTAAGAAGAAATCGGAAGGTGATCCGTCGAGCAGCATCACTGCCAATAGGGAGTCCGGCAGCACCACTGCCCCCGCCCTCACTGGTCGCCTACACCGGCAACAAAGAGGAATACCCGATTTTTCTGCTAGGTTCCCCACAGGTCGCTGTGTACAGTCAAATACAAATAAAGTCTATTCATATACATAACGAAGGCCATAGTATCAACAATACTACACTGGTTCAATGGTAGGGGAATATCTGAATCAGCGCGTGGTCGTGGGTTTGAGTCCCCGATGTGCTATTTTTTGCCAATTAACGGGGCGGGGTTCTACCCATAGTATGGGCCTAACTGGGCCACCATCCGGTGTAGCAGGTTTATTCGGGCCCAATATGCTAAATGGTCGAGCGGGCTGGTCCAGTCTAGCAAAGCATGCTAAATGGTCTGCAGAGAAAATATGGCCCAACATGCTAAATGCACTTGTCCCACCTGTTAGAATAGTCAAAATCATTGGGTCCCACTTGTCAGATGGTTCAAATGACACCTAGATACTGCCATGTAAGCATAGCTGGCTGATGTGGCGACCCAGTCATGTCAATACATCCTAGTTAAGGATGTTATAGTATGGTCATAGATGTTATGACCATTTAAATTGGTCCTAATCTGCTAAAAAAAGGTCATGGACCACTATTGTTTAGGCTATGACCAATTCATGTAAGAATATTATGACCTTTATTGCTAAATTAGTCATAAAATTTATGGCTTTGGACCTATGACCAAAAAAACCGTGGTCGTTAAGGAAAGGTCACTAGTCAACACATTTCTTGTAGAACCTTTTCCTTCCACTAAAGCAAAGGGATAGCCTCGGTGGAAGTACTGTCACCTACACCGCCTTTTACAGGGCTACCCTCTGTGGCGTGTGCATCTATGGACGTCTTTTCCTTGAATCACCACTCAATGGGTATAGGGCCTCCACCCAGTCCACCTCGTTCTCCTTGGCCAACTCCCCTGCCTGCACGACCCGCTCCACGACCGTGCATCTCCTGCCTTTCCATGCCAGATGGAAAGGATGCAGATCCTCCATACAATCGCGCTGTTCCACGGTGTATCTGCAAGAAGCCAAGTACCAAAAACCACCGCTCCAGGGGCATGTACACCTGTCCCACACACCTCTTTCTCATGTCCCAACAGGCCACAAACTCCGCATAATCGAGGTTCGTACTTCACCCTCATGATCACATGTCTTGCTCCTTCCGGTTTAAACGAAACAAATCTAGTGACGCATTTTCTCACGTCCAGCCACACCCTAGCTCGTACATAGTCACCTCCCTCAAGGCCCGAGCCATTCATGTACACCATGATCATTTCTCCTATGCTCAGTACCAACCCCAAGATAAGCTGCTTCTTCCAATACAATTCCGGAATATCTTGGATCCTTACCCGTGCATGAATGCGGTTGAGTTCCACCACCGAGACTCTGCAACTACCATCATATTTATCGATCAGAAGCCCCTGTTCACAAAATAACTAAGGTCCCTACTCTGTGATCCTCTTCCAATCCCCGAGATAGCTCACTTGTACCAACAATCTATTATCGTCAATGCCACCAAACGTCACCTCCAGGGACGGAGCCCAAGCAAACCTCATTGTTTTCTTCAAAGAAGTAGAACCGAAAGGTTTAGGGGTCAGGAGAGACATCACTGTCATCCACTTTGCCTCCTATTTCAGCGATTCCACCTCACTCTTTGCCAAAAGATGTCTTAAATGTCTTCACCCTTTATATTCAAACTCCGCAACAACTCTTCCATCGTTGGTTCATACCTGACGCTGTCCACCGAACCACTGGCATCCCTATTTTCCCATGCCTTCGCCATGACCGACTACATGCCGAAACCCTAGATGAGAAGAAACCAACCAATGTCAGATAGTTGAGCAGGTCAACCCCCTGTTCAGCCCAAGGAGGAGACTCTCATGAGGGAATTAGCTGGATTAGAGAAGCGGGAAGAGATTCCTATCGCCAAAGATCAAAGATCACCGGAGAAGTAGGGAGAAACCCTAGCCACCAGACCAGGTAATTCCATGCGTCTCACCTAGTCTTTTTACTGGTGTTAAAAAAGTGGCTAGTGTCCAACACAGTGCCAATGAGAGTAGTGATGACTGCAAGTGCACAGATCATTTGTAGCTAGTTTCGAAATAAAGATATCGATCCCACAGGGAGTAGGAGTCTAAAGTCTAATAACTCTTGAAATAAGTATTACAATAGAAATGCTAGATAAAGTTCTAAGTGACAAGATAAAATGCGAGTATTGTGTAAAAATGTGTTTTTGGGTTTTGGGTATAAGAGCAATAAAGTAAAGTAAAATATCTGAGTACAGAAAGTAAGTATCGCGTATGTAAGAGAGATTGGAAATACAGTAGGGAAAAGGCGTTCTCAGTGAGCAGCGGTTGTTGCCTATTCGTCCAAATACGGAGTTCCTCCCACACATACATAGTTGAGAATGTTCATGATGGTAATCTTTATCTTAAATATTTACAATACTAGTGGTACTCACGATGAAAATCACCGTTGTCGCCTCCGTCACGTGGCCACCGTGTTTCGGTGGTCCTCATCGACAAGAGCGCATCTCCCTCGCCTCTTCCACGTGTCCAACTTGGATACATGGGTGCCTTCATGAAGTGGTTTCTGACATCGGTTCTATCGGTGGGGGCACGAAGAGAGATGCCGACGATAGCGGGTGAAGCTATTGTGGATGGGGAAATGTCAGAGAGGGTTGGCGCAGGGAGGGGAAGTGCTCGACGAAGTGGTATCCAGGACTGGAAGGGCGACGTGAAATGCAAGGATTCCATGGGAGGATCCCAGCATGTGTTCAGGGTGTCCTCGACGTCCCACTCCTTGTCGCCATCCAGACAGTCTACTTCAGCTGCGTTTGCGTGTGAGAGGTTAGAGTGCGGTGTGAGTGCTCCTTTATGTCGGTTCTATTACATGACTTCCTTTTGTTTCTGAAAATATGCAAGTACAAGTCTACGCCTAAAGGAAACAGAAGGTGAAATGGAGGCGGCAATTCAGCTCATAGGTGTAAATGCACTTATTGTGAGAAAACATTTTTTAAATGTCAAAAAATTCGAAAAACAATTCTACATATATATTTAAACATTTTATGTTGGTTCACAAGTTTTTGGAATGAAAGAATATTTTATGTGTCATGTATAAAAGACAAAAAATGTCACGTGAATAGTCATATTCCTGTGACATATTTTGTCTTTTTATACACAACACATGAAATATTTTTTCGTCCCAAAAACTTGTGAACCATATTCACGTGACATTTTTTGTCTTTTATACATGACACATAAAATATTCTTTCATTCCAAAAACTTGTGAACCAACATAAAATGTTTGAATGTATATGCGATTTTTTTTTCGATTGTTTGACAATTAGGGTTGTCAACGAGCCGAACTCGAGCGAACACTATTAGGCTCGGCTCGAGCTCGATAGAAGCTCGAGCCGAGCTCGAGCGAGCCTAGATTGACCTTCGAGCCTACATCTAAGCTCGAGTTCGGCTCGACCAAAGCTCGAGTAGGCTTGAGCTCGGTTCGTTGAAGCTCGGTAAGAAAATTTTAGTACATACAAAGATAGATGCATGACTACATAACAAGAAAAAGTAAAGCTTGAAAACAACATCAGTGTAGCAGAAATGGCTCATAGTCTCACATAATAGTAATACGGTGGCAACATGCCAGCACCAATATTTTAGCAGTATTACAGCAGATGGCATAATAATAGCAGTCTTAATATAAGTGGAAGTCCCACGTAACAAGACTGTTAATTATATAAGAGATCACTCAATATTTGAAGGAGAAGTGCAGCTACAGAACGTGGCTTCCAACTTCCACTTCCTCTGGTGCTCTGCCTCCATGGCTCATACTGACGATCTCTTTTATTAACTTATTCGTAATAAAAGGGTACCTGCAAGGAAATTTGGCTTTCAAGTTATCAAGACGAAAGAACTACTTCATACCACATGTTCCAACAGATCCAAAAAAAACGTACTCACCATATCTTAGCCGAAGTGACTAATTATCGCTCAAGGAATCTTCTTCAACTAATACCAGTGGAATAGAATTAGCATCATCCTCCTATGCAACAAAGGAAAAAAACTGGATTATACAAAGGCATCGCTGTTTTTGCTATAAAGAATAGAAAATGACACATATAATTTACCATGTCCTTTTCTTTGTGGTGGCCTCCCCTAATCCAACTTGAAGTACATACCAAACATTGCACAGTGGATGGGAGCAAAGAGCTACGGTAGTCATCAACCACTCGACCACCGGTGCTAAAAGCGACTGATGAGACTGAAGTAACAGGAATAGTAAGGATATCTCTAGCCATCTTTGCCACCAACGGATACTTCAGTTCATTCATCTTCCACCAACTAAGTATATCAAATTTATCATCAGGAATGTTCTCAATTTCATCATCCAAGTACCTCTTCAAATCTGACTTTAATGGCTGATATGCATTCTTGGCTTTCATATACTCTTGATATTGGCTAGTAATAGAGAAAGCAGTAGTAGAACTACTAGCAGATGTACTAGTGCATTGAGAAGTGGACTCATTATTAGCTGATGTTGCCATGCTTTTGTTATTTTCAGATTCATATAGAGCATACAGTTCACGAAAAGTAGTCTCAACAGATTCTAGTTTTCCAGCGACTTCATTTTCTTCGTACAAAGAAGGAAATGTGAATTTAATCATATCCATCTTAAATCTTGGATCAAGAATTGCAGCAATAGCAAACAAGGTGTTGCATTCAGGACCCCAATACTTGTCAAATTTTTCAGCCATTGCATCTGCCATTGCTGCAATACATTCCTTCTTTGATTCCTTCAACCCACAAATTATCTTCTTAATATTGACAATGTGAGGATAGAACAGATTAGAGGTTGGGTAAGTTGAACCAGAAAATGCTTTTGTAGCTGCATGGAAAACACCAAGGACAGAATTCACTTGTTCATACAACAACCATTCTTCGTCGGATGGTTGCCACCTATAGTTTGCATCTCCTGAAGCATAAGCATCAATTGCAGCTCTATAATGGAAAGCAGAATCCAACATCTTGAATGTTGAACCCCATCGAGTGCAGCAATCAAGAACCATTCCCTTACTACGACCAATGTTGAGAGAATCAATATTATTCTGAAACTTGTAAAAGAGATTATTTGATTTCTTGATATACTTTATAGTCTCTCTAACTTTATCAGTCAAATGTCCAATCATCTTAAGACCATCTTGGACAACCAGATTCAGAATGTGAGCACAACATCTAACATGAAGAAATTTTCCTTCAAACCAAAGTGCCTTTCTATTTTTGAACTTAGCAAGCAAGAACTTGACAGCAAGATCATTACTAGCAGCATTATCGAACGTGATACTAGCTACTTTGTCCTCAATTTTCCATGCAGCCAAACAATCATACGGAGCATTTGAAATCACCACACCACTATGCGGTGGTTCCAGCTCAATAAAGTTAATAATACGACAATGCATTTTCCAGTCATCATCAATATAGTGGGCAACTAGACTCATATAGCATATGGTCTGATTAGATGTCCAAAGATCACATGTGAGGCTTATCTTCCTAACATTCTTAAAATACTTCTTCAATATATCCTTTTCAGATTCATAGAGCTTCATGCATTCATTTCTGATTGTATTTCTGGACATCTTCTTGTAACCACGATTTAATGCCTTCATCAAAATATTAAACCACTTGTATTCCACAATACGAAATGGCATATCATGGACAATGATAAGCTTGCAGATAATTTCACGAATTCTTGCATTATCACAATAATCAGGATTAACAATGAGGAGTTTCCACATCACCTTCAGCTTCCTCTTCTTCTTCAAATCAAAATTGATTATCTTTGCTGCTTTGATTTTTGATTAAGCTTGTGCCGATCACATGTAGTCAAGTGCCTCATCCAAAGGAGAGGTAGTGCCACTGGCCGTCTTTGCAAATAGCTTTTGACATGCCATGCACTTCCCTTTTATCTCAATCTCACCTTTCTTTTTCTTCGACGGAACTCTAACTTCCTCAAAGAACAGCCAAACTGGTGACTTCTTTGCCCTGGTTGCCCTCTGTCTTTTCTCTTTCTCAACTACCACTTGCTGCTGATCTTCTGTTGGCTTCATTTCCACCAATCTCAGCGTCAGCTTTGTTTGACACTTCATGAGAAGACATCTGCATCAATTATATGCAAACTATAAGTGATCTAATCATTCAACTTCAGTGAAGACCTTTAAATTTATAGATCTGATGTACTTGGAGAAAAGATAAATCACATGTATCTCAACGACTAGGCTAAACTGTTCTACATTACGTGCAGGACCATGAAAAATTGAAGTAGCACAACGTTATGAAAATATAAATTGGGGAAAAGATAATCATTGTCCAGTTCATGTAGTTCAAAATCTGCCTGTAAGCATCGTTTCCATCTTGTTCCCTTTCAATCAGAGGTAGGGCCTAACTAGATGTTGCCATAACCTATCGGTGGTGCAAGTAAGGCCTAGATCCAAGACGTACTAATAGGAAATAATTAATGGGACGATCACTGAACTAGTACAAACCTGGACAATCTCCTGCGTGGACCTCCCGATGCAGCTGCCGGGCAGGAGAAGGTTCAGCTTCCGGCGTCGGCCGTCGGGTGTGATGTGCAGATGAGAGGAAGAAAACTCCAGAGTCGAAGCAGGGCGGCGTCGGCGTTGGCGTCGGAATCAACCCGGCAGGTGAAGCGGTGCCGACGGAACCATCTCGATTCTCAACGGAAGCACTGGCAGCTGGTGAGGCAGGGGATTAGAATTGGGGATTGGGGATATATATCGTCTCCCGCCGACTGTACGACTCCCACAGATGGGCTTTTTGTTGCTGGGCCTGAGAAAATTGAAACGCCAGCAGGCAATCACGAGCTTTATCGAACCGTTTGAGTTTGACTTGTCTAAGCTCGCGAGCTCGAAAACAGGCTCGAGTTTGGTTTGTTAGAGAGACGAGTCAAACTCGAGCCGAACCGTTAGCGCGCCGAACTCGCACAGTTTGTCGAGCCCGAACTTTTTTGACAGCCCTATTGACAATTCAAAAAATATTTCCTCACAATGGGTGCATTAACACATAGGAGCCGAAGTGAATATCCGAAGGTGAAATACAATAAGTTTAGTTTTGTGCAAAATAGTGCTCGAGTCTTCAAGCACCCGGACATCTGTTGAATGGGTTAATTTTAAAATTAATATACAAAAATTTGACATTGTTCTGTCATATGATTATCTTGATTACTATCAGTTACCTTTGTAGGTTTTTACAGAAGCATCAAGCATGTCAATTAGGGTTGCAAGCAGCAACCACGAGAGCCCGCTAAAACAAAATTTAGTTCAAACTAGTCAAATTTCGTTGAAACGCCTACTCGGCATCCTTTCTGCAAGCTTCTTGCTCCTTGGTAAAGTTGGAACTGTCGCCTGGACGCCTAGGCGACACCTTTAAAACCATGAAGGTTAGACCCACAAATCATGAAACAAGTCATCTATAAGCACATAAAATAGTCCCTTTCAATATTTACCAGTACGTTAACCCTGTGTAGTAGAACATAAGTATTAGAACACATGTTTCTTCAGTTGCTCATTGCAATAACGAGTATGTTCTGCCAAAAAAAAGTGGAATATCTCTACCGCACGAACTGGGCTTATTTCTGCTGAAGGACCCGGGATGCACACTTTGTTCACTGAAATATAGACTAGAATGGAAGATTTATAGGAGAAACAAGGTGTAGCGTGCTAATCAAAGGAATCTCTGTACCAGGCTGTCAGCTTAATCCCACACAATCTCAAAGCTTTGGCTTGGCTTCTCTAGACCATGCCGGAGCTCTAACTTTCAGGTTTGAATTCTCAGCTTCCTCGTCATTCTCCTCCTCTTCCAAAATCTCCTTAGAAAATGCCGCTGGATTTTCCTTGATGCAGTTCTGCAATGCGATGAAGGGCTTCACACAATCTGATCCCTGGCAAGGAAAAGGAAGCAAATTTAGCATAAGCTGATATCAGGAAGAAAACGAAAGGAATCAAACAGTCAATAGTAGCATTTAACAGCATGCACAAGAGATTTGTACCATTGTATGTGACACCAACTAAACATTATGAAATATTACAGTGTAAAAACATACATTTGGAAAAGAAACGAAAAGAATTTGTGTCTATCCAGTTAAGTTCTGGCATCTAAATTTCTTAACTTTGGAGAGGGAAGAGGGCGAATTCTCAAGGTTCTATTTTTTACTAAGTAACAGGTAACCTGAACAAGTACTAATCAAATTGAATTATAGTTTCCTTACATTAACAGCGTTGCCTAAACAAATCGACAATCGCCTTTGTAATTCAATTGTTATTTAGATAACAAGATGAATTCTTCCTAGGACAACAATCTTTCTTGTGTCCCATCAGATCTGATAAGAAGGGTACTATTTTTTGCTTATACAAACAAGCTACATTTGCTACTGCACACTGCAGCAACAGAGAATTTGTCAGAGCCAGTTTGATACCAAACTTGTGCCAATTGAAACAATAGGAAAAAACAAAACAAAAATGCTGTCAATAAAAGGGTCACAACAGCCATTATCAGGGCTGCGCATGCGAAATGGCATCAATTAACCAGATATATGCTAAACACTAGTTCACAGTATTTACGTATAAAATTATTGTTTGCTCAAACTGAGCTAGGTTTAGAATAAAGACCAACTTGCTATGATTATCATGCCAAATATTTAAGTAGCTAGTAAGACACCCATGATATGCTATGGAAACAAAAGAGACAATGTAGAACATAGCTTACTAAAGTTGCATGCCAGATTAATTAACTTTGATGTTTTCGTTTATTAGGGCAGGAGAGGAGATGGTAGCATGCTTCTATGCTCGTAAGTTTGTATGATCCCACTTCTCAGTGCTAGGATCAAAAGGAGGTGAATGAATGACCACCATTTCAAATCTTTATAAGTAGGAAAAGATGTAACTTGCACTAGATAAGTTTCACTGAGAGCAACTCAGCAACTTGAAACAAAAATACAACCTTCTCTACTTCTGTGCTCCTCAGGAAGCAAGAAAATGCATCAACAAATCCACTGCCACAAGGTCCACTTTTCAAATCAGCAACGCACGGACATTCCAGCGCTTTCTGTACTTTCACGTCAATTGACTGCACAAGCAAATAACAGTAGTGATATATAAGCATCTATCAACTATCCACAAGCAAAAGAAAAGGATATTTACCTCATTGTCATCACTAAACGACATAGCCTCTATGCATTAAAAAAAAATCCAATGTCAGTAATCTGAACATTAATGCTGGGATGGATTAATGAGACTTCAAAAGGAACAATATATCCCATACTAAGTGCACAGTATAAAGCTCAGCGTTAAAAAAGAAGGCAACATACAATACGAATATACCAGTCTAGATTGTTGCCTAGAAGTTATTGATTTATTGTAAATCCTGCTACTAATTAATGAATGAAAGCTCCATTTAAAAAAAATGAATGAAAGATCCTGATTCGAAAAAACCAACACTAAGAGCAGTCTAGATTAAGCAACCTCCAAAAGAAGATATGCATGCCACACAAATTTAAAAGAGGGGACAAACTGTCCGGACATTGGTGTATTTTTCAGAGATATAGGAACTCGATCTAGTCATTTTAAGCAGATATCAGCAGGCTAAAGCCTGGTAGCTCCTCAGGCCCAGGGTGTTATCAGCTTAGCACATACCCTACGACCTGCTGCGTGGCACTAACATTTAGGACTGACTCAATTTCAGCATGAACGCATATATGTTCTAGCCTTCTAGGATTCATAAGATGTTACCATTCACCAGTTCACCATCCAGTCAGTGGCTATGCTACATGCAATATTTTGGTCAAGTGGCATCACAACTTCGGCAAAACCCTCTTACCTTTTTCGAATTTTATACAGTAATCTCTAGATGTTTAAGACAAATTTGACCAACTTTATAGATAAATATAGCAACATATATTACATCAAATTGACATATTATGAAACTAAATTTGAAAACAGATCTAATGGTACCAATTTAGTTTCGTAAATATTGCTACCTTATCCTAGAAAGTTAGTCAAACTTTACTAAGTTTGACTTATGATAAGGCTAGAAGTACACTTATTTGCAGACGGATGGAGTAAGATTCAGAGTTCGGCATGTACCTGCGGCGAGCTCCTCGAGGGAGGAGGGCGCTGGGGAAGGAGACTGCGACGGCAACGGCTCGGCGGCTGGCGGAGAAGGCTCCTCCACCGCCGGGCCGGGCTGGCTCTGATCTTGACCCATCGAGCTCGAGCTCTAGCTCGCGTAGGCGGCGACGGCGGAAATTTTGGTCTTGCCCTGCTGCTGGGCGGCGAGGCGAGCGAGAGCAACCGGCAGCGCTAGCGAGAACGTGGTCAAACGTGGCGGCGCGCAACACAACGTCGGAAGCGAACTTGACCCGAGTACGACTCTCGTCAGTGCTTGTCATCCGTCCGATCGCGCCAAGATTCGTGTGCATTTCACCAGCGGCTTCGTGGGCCGGGCCGACACAGGCCGGCCTTCGCGAGCGTTTCACCCACGACGTCTCCTCCTCGTCGCCATTTCCGCTCCCAAGTCCGGCGCGATGGTCGGAGGCGGCAAGCCATTCGGGGACAGCGTGTTCGCCGGCCACGCGGTCGCCGGCGCCGCGGCGATCAGCGCTTCCGCGGTCTCCGTCCACCCTCTCGACACCGTCAAGAGCCTCCTCCAGGCGAGCGCCCGACTCCCCGCGCCTCAGATTCTCCCGTTGATGTACTCCGCTTCTCTCTATCGGGGTTTGATCTGTTTCTTCTGCGTGTGCAGCTGAGCGCGACGGGACCGAAGAAGAAGATGGCGCTCCGCCATGTGGTGGACCGGCTCATGTCCGTCTCCGGCCCAGCAGGTTTGGTTGGTTGCCAGTTTGCTACTTGTGGAGTAGAGATCTTCTTTTCGGTGATTCTGTTTTGAGCTGCGATTAGAGTGTTTAATTTTTCAATCTGCATTGATACCAATACTCCAATAGATAGTGGAGTTGAGAGAATTGTGATGCTGATGGTTGAATTGCCAGGCTAAGTACTGGTAGTGTCTACCCAGGCCAGTTTCATGGTTGGTTTGGTTTTGCAGTTTTGGCTGACTTCTCTGGTTGCCATCCAGCTATTAGTAATGATCCATCAATAGATTATAATGCTTAGTTTGGGAGCATTGCAAATGTACTAAATCTGCATTACATAAGCACTTACTGCGATTGTGTTCATAGTGGGTTCTGCACACCGTCTACATTAACAATATATCCAGTAGGAGCCTAAGGCTTCAATTGTTTTCACCAGATTAACTCAGCTTGTGCAATTTTTTGTGGTATAAGCATTAAAAGATCTAGAAGCTTGATATTAATTGGTTTCAGTGCTGCTTAGTACTGAAATACATGCGTTTGCAGCAAGATTTCAGCCGAATCTGTTGTGTTGCCTGCTTCATGTATTCTTTCTTGGTTGACATATATGGGGATTTCTAGTTCCTGTATGATGGCTTCTTATCGCCCATATATTACTTTACTCTGCACACAAAATTGTTATCTTATTAAATCATCAAATGTATTTTAGGTCTTTACAGTGGTCTTGGATGGTCAATATTTGGTAAACTGCCTGGTGTGGGAGCACGTTTTGGGATCTATGAGCTTTTAACAGCTTTCTATAAAGGTACAAGCTTTCTTTTTGTGCAACAGTTCATTGCTTAGTATGATCTGCTTTATATCAATCTTGTTGGCGTCTTTGATTAGCAGGTTAGCACCCATGAGAACTCTAAACATGTAATATATTAGAATCCTCTGTCATATTGTCCCACACGTTTCCCTGTTATCATACTCTCCAGTTGCAGAATGACTAGAGTCCTTTGTTTTAAAAGAAACAATTGGCAATCTTTTGCTTCTGTGCAACAAAACAATATGCATATCATTCTGAACTATATTCGACTATCCCTTTTCTAATAGTTCAAACATCGAGTGCTCTCTAACGATGTAGGTCGCAGTTCATATGCTGGTCGATGTATGGAACTTCACAGTGATATATGATCTGTTTCTCTCTTGGCAGATGGAAGAGAGGACAACCATGTTTATTATTCTGAGGCTATGTTGGCTGGCATTACTGCTGGTGCTGTAGAGGCATTTGTTTGCACACCATTTGAACTTCTCAAGCTTCGTTCCCAAGTTGGTTCTGCCATACCTTCAAAAGCAAAGAACACTGCTCATGTTCTACAGGAGTCATTTCCACTGCTTTCCAAACTATTACCTGGTTATGTCCCTGACATCAGAGTATTGAATGGCAGTGTCAGTCTTCTGTCCAATCTTTCCCCAAAACATCCTGACATGATGGGTGCCCTGAAACAGCACCCATGGATGCTGACTGGCTCTGGGAAGCCCCCGTTACCCTCTGATGTCCAGGTGCCTGCTAGAGTGGTAGCACTTGAAGGCTGGGGTGCTCTATGGAGAGGACTTAGACCAGGGATAGCCCGAGATTGTGTCTTTAGTGGGATGTTTTTTTCATCCTGGCAATTCATACACGAGGCGATGCTTACTTGGAAATCTGTTAATATGAACCCTCAACCCAGGTAATGGAGTCATATTAGTATATTCAGTTTTTGCAAGGTCAAGATAAGAGCAATGTCATAATTGATTTTCGTGGTGCCTCCCCTTTTTTTGTCTAGTCTAACCTTTTGCGCCTCTCAGGAATTTAGACGAAGCAGGACCTGTGCACCCTTTAGCTTCTAGTCTTGCTGCAGGCTTCTCTGGAGTTGTAGCAGCTGCTGCTTCACATACATTTGATACTGCCAAAAGTCGTTCACAGTGTACTGTGATACCTAAGGTAGTTTTATACTTGACTACTTTCGAACTTGGATCTGCACTCTTCCATGTTTGCAGATGCACATTATTTTTTCTTGCATTTGTTTTCCAGTATATAGCAATGGAGAGGAGGTTTCACAAATGGAGGGCACCAGGAGTGTGGATAGAGCGGATGACAGGAATATCACCTGCTGATAGGAATGTTCTATTCCGTGGCATTGGACTACGGATGGTGCGCAGTGGAATTGCATCATTTGTACTTGTTGGGTCCTACTATTTTGCCATAGATCAGCTCTTGTAGATGGCATGCAGAGACACCATTTGGTGAAATTCAAACGCTATTTATATGCGTATGCTGAACAACCATAGAATTAACTATGGGGACATAGCTGTCTTATCTAAACTTGATTGGAGTTGCATGCTCCAAGATAGAATTTTTGCTACTAATGTAAATGTTCATAACAAAATTGATAGTTGGTACTTTTGGTTTTGAGCTTGTGTTGAAGAGATAACAAGTTTTTTTATATGGAAATGATAATTGGTAGGAGGGGAATTGAAAGGCAACTGCTTAAGTGCCTAAGGTTAAAATTGGCATCGGTGAGTAGAAAGAAAAGCCTTCAATATTTACTGAAATGAAAATTTTGCAATGCAGCCTGTTGTTTGAGTGTACTCTTTTGACGATCTTCACAAAATATGTCAAAGTATTATTGTACTTTTGTACGGAGTAGCATGATACCATTTGGAATATGACAGATTGATTCTGTTGCTTTGGTAATCAGATTGATCTTGCAGCTTATTTATGTGTTGAAATTTTTAATTTCTTCCTGGCCGCTCTGCCTAAAGCACTGAAAATCAGGATCATATTTGGTAAATTTACAACACGAATAGGCTTAGAATAGCCCCCAACACCAAGCATGGCCAGATCCTAGGAAAAAAGGAACCATGGCGCCCATTGTAAACATATTTTTACAGGAATTGTTGGAAAGCTTTTGACAATGTATTTCCATTGTCAGAAGAAAATTGAACTGTAAAATGCTCTTCACATATCTTCAGGCCTTTCTAAATTTTTGCTTCCATTTGTCGGCATCGATTCAAATTTTTGTACACTTCATTTGCACCATGTTCTGCTTCGACATGGCAGAATCCTGGTTCTTGCTCTCTCTTTAGTGCCACAGCGTTTTGTCAGATGACACTCTTGCTGAATATACTCTTTACTGATGGCCGTCCTCTTTGTTCCAAAGTGGGTCTAGTGGAGGAAGATCATAATCTTCAGGTGTTAGTGCCAATGAGAAATCTGGCAATGGGGGTGGCGCTCCAATGACCCTGCAGATGTCCAAACAGTTATCGCATCAGTCCTTTGGATTCACAATTTGGAAATTTTTGGTGCAAACTTGTTTTAACGCTAATTGTTACCTTTCTTGAGTATACAGGTCCTGGTTGATCCGGACCTTGCTTGAAGCATCCTTCGGGATCTTGTCGAACAGATACTTAGCTGTTCCAAAAGGAGTGGGGCTCCTGCAAAGTTACAGGTACTTTCTTCATTTTGTATGCTCATTAAAAAGTTTGGTGTGGAGCACTCTAACAGATGCCCCTTGAACTAGTTTTTTCATACCAATGGCAAATAAGTGTAAAACACAGGGGACAAAACCCAATATGCGCTTAGTAGCAAATTAGGAGCAAATGTCTTACCTAGATGTTGGCGGAGTTGCATGGAAGGCTTCAGAAGCCCTTTTACTTTCTTTCAGAAACTCCTCTGAAGCTTGCAAGGCTGCTATTGCCATTCCGTGAGATTTCTCACTGTTTCCTTCATCAAGAATTAAACCATGGAAATAGTATGCTGCAGCCTGATAAAAGCACATATATTAACTTCAGTCTAGATGGTTGTAAGAAAGACTAGAACGCTATTCCAAGCAAAATATCTATAATCTGAATAACAGACTGTCTAAATATATCTAGTCAACAACAGACAGTCTACTAGAACTCGAGGCGCGCATCTGTGATTTGAAAATTAGATAGTTAGGAAATGATGCTTGATGTAGCTTTACACACCTTTGCTTCGACATACTTCCATTTGACAAATAGTAGATGCTTTTTCCCCCATCCGTCGCACGCGGTAAGCTCTGGAATGCTTTCCTGAATCTGGTTCCAATATTTGACCATCTCACAAGCTAAGCGCCTTTTTACTGCTAAAGTGGCTTTTGGGCTATCAATTGCCAGTCCAAGCTGCATATCAACCCCCTGTAGAATCAAGGTTGCCAAAGTTAGTGACCAGTTGACCTTAAATCAAAATAAAATGTGGCGAAGTTTCAAAAGCATAATAGCAATTAGAAATAAGACTAATGACAACACATTCATATATCTTAGGAGTGGTACTAGGTTTCCTCTGCAATACACAGAAAGATTGCAAATATGGTACCCGGTGCTATTAAGAACTCTGCCTCAAAACTGTAACAACATTAGGCGATGCTTGGATTATGGAAATTTCTTTGAGAATTTGTTGTGTTCCCTAAGGGATCGGAATTTGAATCAGAGACAAACTTTGAAGGTAACCTATGTTCAAGTTTGTATCCTCTGTATCTACTTTTACATATCTTGCAATACCAATTGGGCAACTGTAAACATCAAAATGCCAGAAAAAATGATCTTCGGAACAGCTCATTTGAACTGTTGTAGATTGTTTGGGGTTTGGCCACCAAAATTCAAATAAAGTATGTTGAACTGAGAACAGTACCTGACCGAGGGCTTGCAGGCTAAGAGCTTTGAGATTTCCTTCAGCCAGGTCTACTGGAAGTTGTCTCCTGAATTCGTACATTGAAAGGGAATTTCAATAGAAGTACTTTGAGTCCTAAAATTATTATTCAATATGAAAAAATCTTAAAATTATCTGGTGAGCTGCTTAAGAGTTCAGGACCTTAGTTCTGACGGTATCTGCGGGAGTACTTGTCGGATGGCGCAATCCAAGTAGCCAGCTGCCTTCAAGAAAACGTCTACAGTGGCACGTCTGCTCTCTGTGTACATTGGCAAAAACTGGCGCCTCATCAGTTACGAACAATTCAGCATGAAGCAAATGGACATTTTCAAATTCTTAGATGCTCCGAACATGGCTTCAGATGCAGTTCAGTTTATAGCTACGCTTTACCTTCAGAGACCCGTGGCCCATAACCGTCGCCATAAGCCCTTGGAAGAAGCAGGGAGTTGGCCTGCAGCAAGCAGACCATGGCCATCAAATGCAGCACGGATAGCACCTCGTACCACGCGTCCGCCATGGCCGTTTCCTGCAATTGAAAATCTCATGTCAAGCCAAAGAACTAGGAGCAGTTAATGTTATCATCGTAGAGAAGCTGGCACTTAGTATAGATTATTATGCTGGATGATGTTACCTCAGCATTGTCCTCTTGGTTAGTCCAGACAAACTGCACACTGTGTCTCGACTCACCACCTTCCTTCACCAATCCTAGCAGAAGTGGCAGGTAGTCCTCCAGCGCCTGCAGGAGGTTAGCAGTGCTAGATCCTGCACAGACCAGCAAAAGGCAGCGTCAGTTCAGAGGTCAACATCTTGCGCGCAGAACCGGCCAGCAATTCAGGCAAAGAATCCAGACGCTCTGCACGCACCTTGCTTCCGCCTCGGCTTGAGCGCCGCCGCGGATTCTTGCATTGCCATGTCGACGACCCGCGCTCTCAGGGCCGACAGCCTCTCCACCGCGGCCTTGTCCAGGCGGCCATCGAGGGACTGGGAGGAGAAGTCCACGCCCCTGGGCGTCCGGAGGCCCGGGAGGAACACGACGACGTCGCCGACGCTCCCCTGTTTTCTCCGCGGCGGGCCGCCGTCGTCCTGCTTGGACAACCCGCAACCCATGGACGCGTGACGGGCTCTGCTTATCAAATCACCACCTGCAGGAATCACGGCCGGAACACCAGCAATCAGACAACATCAGAAGCTCGAAGGAACGATCCGAAAGGTCAAATTACTTGCTACCGAATTTGCTCTGATGGAAAGGGGAAAAAAAAGGTGAGAACTCTTCAGAACTTGTACGCGAGCACGGCGATCGGAGAGGATCCCGTCGAGCAAGAACCGAGAAAAAAATTGAGAAAGTATACTCCAAAAAGCTCGTACCTTTATCCTGGTTCTTTTCCTGGACCTTTTCCGGGTTCCTTCAGACCACACGCAAGCCTCGCGCCTCTCCGATCCCGCTTCCCCTCTCTGCACGCACGCACCACGGCCGAACTCAAGTGAGCAAAGCAAACACTTATCCCTTGGTTCACAGACAGCAAGTTCTTTCCTACATAGCGTAGGGGGGGACCCGACCGATCGATATCAGAACAAAGAGGAGCGCAACTTGGCGTAATGCGCGCCCAGTTGGCAATACTTTTGCTGCCATGGAAAAAGTATACCGCTGCTGCCTGCTCCTAGTATTATTCTTTCCTGCGGGTGGGTCGTCGTCGGAAGGCCGGTGGTGCTCGTGCTGCTGCTGCTGCTACTGCTACTACTAGGTAGGAGAGCAATGCATCATCTGATGATGTTTAGCCCGTGATGATGCCTCTAGCCAGTATTGAAAAAGATAAATTAGGGGCTTGCTACCTAATCTTGACCGGAACTGTTCGCGCGCGTTGCTTCCCGATGCAAGCTAGAGTATCTAGCTAGCTACAGGTGGTGGCACCATTCTGGAACGAAAACATAGGGGGGAGAAGATGAACTCAACTGTTCGAGCGCGGGGAGAGACTGTTGCCGCGGGCAGGGCAGGCGACCGAGCTGGAGGATGAAGTCAGAAAGAGGGGAGGGGGAGGAGAGGGAGATGAGGTACAGGATCTGCGACCGGTCGCTATTTAAAGGGGGCACGATTTGCGGTGATGGAAGTGTAATCTACTACTTAGTACCCTCAATTATTACGCCCACAGCCAGCACTGCACAGCACAGCCGGTCAGCGACACGGACACCAACCAAAACCAGCAAGCAGGAGAAAAGATCTCGCGCCCAGTCCGACGTGTAAACGTGCGCGAGACAAATCTGTGATCTCCGGGCCGCGCTCACACAAATGGTAAATCGTCACGTGAACTAGTACCTGCCGCAGCCCGCAGGGGATTGATTCCTGGGTACTAGTACGTGTGAAATAATCTACTCCGTAGTAGTGAGACACCTGTGTGGCTGTCTCCGGTCTCCGGGGGCTGGGCAGCTACGAATACATGCCTACATCTGTTGGCACTCTCCTGAAAAAAAACAGATGCGAGAATCTAGTAGTCATCAAAGTGTAATTGAGGTATGTACTAGTACTTTCTTGGTAGTACAATTATTTAACGGTTATTACACCGTCCGCTACTTGTCTATGTCTAGCATCTCTTTCAGTCGCATCATTCGAAAACTGTAGAATGAAAAAAAAAACATAGTAGTAGTAATTAGGTGTAAGGATTTGGATCGTACGTAAATAAACCATGTAAATATATATAATAGATGTTATTGGGTTGCACCGCGCTAAATGAGTAGAAATATTTTCTCAACTTTTTTGACACCTAGCATACTTAATCAATGAGAACTTGAAACAGAGAAAATTCTAGGGGCCAGGTTGGACTCAACATAAATTATTATTTTGAAATCGACTATGAAGTAATAGACTGTAGGAGGATATCTAGGATGTCCAGCTGCACGAATCAAATAAGCCCGGCTTAAAATTCCTATGAAATAGATTCCTCTAAAACTCATATAAATTTCTTTTGAACCAAAACAGACCCTATTCAGGGGAAAGTATATATCTTTGTAAAAAGTTTACACCTTCTATAAGGACATGATTATAGAACATAATGTCGAGACCCACGATTTAAATCGGTCCATTAGTTACAGACATATGGATCATGTTGGTTCTTCCTAGAAGTGAAAAATGAATACTAGGTCATCGAAAACCTCATAATGGATAGAACGAGATCAAATTCAATACAACAATCCGAAGTGATGTGATGCATCACCAGAGTTGAACCACCCATGGTTGTCACATCTCTCCTCTACTGCGATGATTGTAGTTCACATCGATGTGTGTCATCCTTCTCACACCGGTTGAATCATGACCATCGCTGCAACCATGAGTTTAGTAATGGATGTTATATACTACTCTCCCCGTTCAGAAATATAAGACGTTTTAGCTTTGTGAAATAAATGTATCTAGACGCTTTTTAGTATATAGGTTCACTCCAAACCTCTACGAACCTATACACTAAAAGACGTCTAGATACATTCGATTCACAAAGCTAAAATGTCTTGTACACAATATAAGTTTTTTTAGCAAGTTAAAACAGCTTTCTAAAAAGGCATATATTATGGAACGGAGGTAGTATTTATTTTAGGATAACATACTTTGTTAAGGTGTGTCTGGACACCTTGGATGGTACATAAATATGAACCACATAAATATGTATAGATCTTATTGGGTTGCACCACGCTAAAGAAATAGGAATATTTTCTCAACTTTTGGACACCTGACATACTTATTAACCACTAAAACCTAAAGGAAAGTAAATTCTATGGGATTGGACTCAACATAAGTTATTATTTTGACATCGACTATGAAGTAATAGAAGGTAGGAAAATATCAAATAAGGTCTGCTTAAAATTCCTAGGAAAGGTTCCTCTAGAAATTATATAAAATTCTTTTGAACCAAAGAGACCCTAGTCAGGGGTAAGTATCTTTGTATAATGTTTATACCTTCTATGCGGACGTGATTACAGTAACATATATCGAGACCAATACAATTTAAACCAATCCATTAATTATAGAGGGTATTGAGGTAAATTTCTCACAATATATTAAATAAGGATCTATATGGTTCTTCTTCCTACAAGTGAAAAAAGAACACTAGGTTATCAAGAACCACATAATGGACATAACGAGACCAAATTCCATACATCAATCTGATGTGATGTGATACATCACTAGAGTTGAACCACTCGTGGTTGTCACATCTCTCCTCTACCGCGATTGTAGTTCACAACGATGTGTCGTCCTTCCCACACTGGTAGAATACACGACCATCGCTACAACCATGAGTTTAGTAATGGATGTTATATATTTATTTTAGGGTAACGTACTTTGTTAAGCTCTATTTTCAGAATTCTCTTCAAACATAGAGATATGATTGGGTTCCAATGCAAGTATATGTATCTACTTCAAAGTGATCAGAGATCTTTAGATAATTAAAGGGTCATCCTCCTCAATTTTGCATCATGTGATGTACCAGCAAAATTCATTTAGGCGATGCTCAAGATGTCGATGCCAAAATTGACTTGCAAAATAACAACAATGCTACTCAATGTTGGCACATGCATGCTACTCTTATGACTAGTACAACCACATAAATTATAAACGTAATTAAAACTGATAAATAACAACTCTCCAAACATGACAACACCTTCATAAAGGGGATGTTGTTGGTCCACTCTTGTTCCTAGATCCATCAACAAGCGACAAATGGAGGCTTTTTCAATGCAATGACCTATACACATGTGTTCTATTGGCTCATGAATCCTCTTTGATGTATGCACTCATGTGTTCTACAAGCTTGGTCATGTAATCATTTAGATACATCCACTATGCTCTATTGTATACAGAAGTAGATACGATGTAGTTATATGAGATCCATCTCGTATCTATGGATGGGAAGCTATATATAATAGGCTCTAACTTGAAAGTCCTTCTGACAAAAATACAATTATATTTGGATTTCAAAGAGAATATCTCTAACTCTTTCAAGTGAAGAGGTAGGGGCCATTCTATCCCTGTCAATTGCATAATGTAATGCACCAATCAAATTTATATTTGTATTAAGAGACACTTAAGACATCGATGCTAAAAATCGCCTAACAAAATCAACAACATGCCACTCGGTAGGGACACCATCATGTCACTCTTTCAATTAGTACAACCATATAAACAAAACACTAGAACAAATAGGGAACTACTGTCCAACACGACTATATCTTCATGAAGAGAAAGTCATTTGTGCATCACCATTACTAGATTCATTTAAGCCAATGACGGATCGTGGTTTTGACGTGATGACCTATGTACACATGTGTTCTACTGGCTCATGAATCTACTTTGACAGTACGCACTCATGTGTTCTACAAACTTGTTCATGAAATCATTTAAATTCACCCACTATGCTCTATTGTATATGGAAGTACATATGATGTTGCTATATGATATCAACCCAATATCTATAGATGGGAAGCTATATATGCATGTCATGCTCTAAACTTAAAAACCGTCTTGAAAAAATAGATATATTTGTATTTCAATGTGAATATCTGTGACTGCTTTCAAGTGATGGCGTTTTTCTTGGACAATGGAGGGGTCATCCTATTCCTATCAACTATTGGATAATGTGATGCACCAACCAATTTTATATTTAAATTAAAAATACATTCAAGGCGTTGATGCTGAAAATTGGCTTACAAAATGAACAACATGCAACTCCGTAATAATGACACCGGCGTGAATCTCTTGCAATTGCTACAACCATATAAAACCAACACAACTATGCCTTCACGAAGAAAAATATATTGGTGCCCACCGGTACTAGATTCATTTGAACCAATGGAAAATCGAGGTTTTTTACGTGATGACATATGTACACATGTGTTATACTGGCTCATGAATCTATGTTGACCTACACACTCGTGTGTTCTGCAAGCTCGGTCATGAATTCATTTAGATATGTCCACTTGATCGATAGTATACGGAAGTAGATATGTTGTTGCTGTATGAGGAGTACATTAAATACATACTACATTGGAAAAAAATTCAGATTATTTTTTAGAGTGGTTATAGCGCAGCCATCCCATGTCTTAATTTAGGTATGAAAAGTATTTGGCCAACCATGTTAAAGTTGTCTTCAAAAAGATACATTTGGAATTCAAGGCAGGCAGGCATTTGTATCTGCTTCCAAGCGTTGACGTATGCACTCATGTGCTCTACTGGTTCATGGATTCAATCCAGCCACTACAACAAGACCCCCCTACAACAACGCACGAATCTGTGTCTAAATATCCATATAGGCGTTGCTAGCGCCCATACCAACGGATTTAGTATGCGTTGCGTTTTTGAGCGTTGCAAGGGTATAATGCAACGGATAGAGAGTCGTTGGTAACCCATGGGGTAGAGCGTTGCAAAGTGGCAACAGATATTGAGCTACGCTTGTATCCGTTGGGACATAGCATACACGGGCTGAATGATTTTATTTCAAAATAATATTATTTTCAAGGCTGGTTGGCTCTATCGATTCAAAGATGGTACTTTTTCAATCAGCAATAGTATATACACTTCATAATACGTAAGAGAACACACACAAATCACAGATTATAAATGCATTGCATGAAGAAACCATTCAATACTGATAGCTGAAATTGCATAAATGAAAATTCTCTTTTCAGTACACAACTTACAACCTTGCTTAAAATATGAACTTCTAACTAATACTATATATTTTCCTTCTAATGTTCTGCCATCTAATGTACAGAGCTCATAACCGAATATAGGAGTCTCCTTGCTGATGTTTTGGGCCTGCAAAACCAAAGCTCGGATATTAGAAACGATGTAGAGAAAACGGTGGGAAGGGTATACTAAATTCTACTACATACTTGCTCTACTATTCACCATCTGAGAATATATATATCTGAGACATATGATATTTTCACCATGCAAAGCACCAGTCTACATGTTTCTTTCCTAGAAAAATTGAATATTGATATTACGATGAATAAAAACTTGTTAGAGTATGCAGCTAGCACAAAGAAACCTGAACTAAGCGAACAACAGGTTTGGTCACCAAAAGTCGTCTATTTAGTTTATCTCTGCAACTATTGGATATTTACACTAAACAATGGACAATGCCGAGAAAGGAGCAGAGGTATGGATAAATTAGACGATGCGTAGGTTAAATTAAGAGTTTTAACACAGTGGTGTGTTTGAAGTAAAAAATATATATCTAAAGTATGTATACATAGCAAGCCCATAGCAGAATGAACAACACTGGTAACAACGACACTTAAAAATAGTATGTACCTTAGCCTTGTTGAGATGCAGAATATTTAGAGAGCCATATCGATAAATAATGTGGTTGAAGATAAACTACGCTAGCAAGGGATGGACTATTGTCGGATCAGTTTCTGCACTGGCTGTAGATAAATAAAGTGCCAAAACTGAGATATTTATTGTTTGACTTGTTGCACAATCAGAAAGGTCGATCCACCTGAAGAAAAAAAAATCAATGAATAGAAGTAGACATAATCTTTTACCATTAAAACGAGTTGCTTATCAATATTATTGTTTCAAAAATCAAGGAAATTTAATTCGTAGTAAGGAAGCAAGCTACCTGAGAAAGATAACTTAGGATGCCGTCCTACTTAAATTCAGAGGATCTTGACTTATTTCAGACCACGAGGGGGGAACAGTGTGTGCACCTTCGGCACCGTGAGACGCATGAGCGAGGATGGCCATTGGCGTTGGCTGATCCCACGATGGAATCATTGGCTCAAGCAGCAGGTCGAGCCTACGGCGGCAGAAATTTACTAACAAAAAGTTGAAAATATATAGCATTATTGTGCAGCTTGATAGGGGTGCCTGTATGTATTGGCGATCACCCAAGTCCCAAGTTCAGATACGAACAGATTACATCTACTCCTATAAGTCAATCTATATTGTCAAGTGGTCTCGATACTTCGAACAATCATTGTATATTAAGTAACAGTGTCAATCACCAAAGTTAATATGAAATAAATAAACAAAGAGAGGGATTTCCACTACCATACATCACTAACTACATCACATACTGGTGGTGGCAGGCGTGCAAAACATCCAGGCTAAATCATAAATACCATGGGCGTTCATGCACGATAAAAGCAATATAAAAGGAATGCATCAAACCTGCGGTGTTGTAGGGTGTAGGTCGATGCAGGTGCAAGAGCCACCATGGCTCGTCATGCAGACCTTGAGAGCGGGGACGCCGTGGAGTGGCTGCACACACTACAGGCTGATGGTAGTGGGCTCTTTCCTCCAATCCAGAACGGAAATTGCCGGCATCTACATGAATACGGAGGTGACCGGAAGTCGCCCATGGTTTGATCTGAGGGCGTGAAGAACAGAGGTAGAGGACGGCCCAGAACTGAGCGATGGAGACTTGAGGGAGATGGCCGATGCCAGGGGAACCAGAGAGGAAGGGAGATGGATCGCGTGATTTGTGACGGCGCATTCGATCGCAGAGCGCGGCTGCTAGGGTTATGGTTGACTCGCGATGAATGGGGATCCAGACTTTTTTTTGAGGGATCGATACTTGGCAGTGGATGCGGAGGTGGGGGACGCCTTACTGAAAATTATTTTCTTTGACATGGGACGTGGGGTCACGAGGGAGGTGGACTGTAGATACACATGGCAGCACCGTTGCAAGGTATACGCAGCTGTAGGGATGTTTGTGTTGTAGTGAGCATAGAGCCATAGCTACATCCAATCCACTGTAGTCTATAGTACTACACAGGAGTAGATATGTTGTTTTGTAGTAGTATGAAATTCCATGATTTTATACTCAACGTCACGACATAACCGGCACCGGCATTGGATCACAGGATGACATGAACACCAGTTGTTTAATCCACAGGATCAGATTAAATAAGCTCTGGCTGCCGCTGCCACCGTTAAGTTCATTGTATACTCGGGCTCAGATTGCTACGTTCCCAGTTTGGAGCGTTCATCGGTACGGTGGACTTGCCGTATAAAGTGCTCAAAGGGCTCCTCGGTGGCGCCCATTTTTGCTATCCAACCATACGCAATCACTGGGTTAATAATCCTAGTGGCAAGTGGATATTAGATCCTCTTAGTTTGCACTTTCCGGGCAATTCTTAAATTCAAGGGAGCAACTGCCACACACATAGTATATATACTTCTCCGTAATTGATTATTATCTGCAATGTTCGACGCGATAATAGTACATCCAAAGCAGTGGCCAAATCCTCGCCCGATCGTCTGCAGATTCTTCAGACGGAACCACTTCAAAATGTGCTGCAGATGCTGTGTCGTGACTGTCGTACGTCCAACGTGTGAAGGGCATTGAACAGTACTCTTTTTTTTTTAAAACATAGTACAATCTTAGATGCTCACAACACGTATATGTACCCACATCTATGAACGCACACCCTACCCCTATAAGCACCTCCGAGAGTCTGAGCCGACGGATCGGGTCTTGAGATTAACGAAGTCACCACGGACGCCTCGCTGTCGACGGAAACGTCGTCTCCCACTAAAAAAATATTTCGTTTTTTTACGCAACACGCAGTGTTAAACCTGGGGTTTAAACTCTGATGAGCTAGGGGTACAAGGTTTAAACTCTGATAAGCTAGGGGTACAACCATCCTCCTAGCCACCCAACCATACATTAATTTGCATTGAATAGTATACTCTACTCCCTCGGTTCAACGATTATCGTGATTTTAGTTCAAACTTAAACTGAAAACATGGCAAGGGTTATGAGACGGAGGGATGAAGCGCTAGCACAGGAGACCTTTTTTGTGAGGTTGCAGCTCGTCGACACCAGCTCGTGCGTCATCTCTTCGTGCCGAAAGGGGAAAGGCACGCTGCCGCTTGAGTGCTGTAACAACCTTCTTCGTTTTTTTGGGATATAAACACAGCCTGCACGCTTAGCTTCCAAACAAAGTTTTAGGCCGGTACGAATCGCATGCACATGAGCAAGGCTACGCACGCATAGGCATAACTAGGGTGTCAAGCGGGACGGGTTGCGACACTACTTTTTAACTAATCTTTTTTTAATTTTGCTAGCTTTTGAATCCTTTTTTTCTATAATTTATTTTTGCGGGTCATTATGCGGGTGCCACTTGCCACCCTAGGCATAACGCACAACCACGTATTGTGGTGGAATACTATCAATTGGACACGTGAACAAACATTAGGTGACCACTAGCACTGTAGCACAGCCTTGCAGCTAGCTACGTGACCACCAGCTGACACGAGGAAACTAAACGTGATTGGTGCGTGCTAATCTCACGCAAGAACCTGTGTGCAACAGTGCAAGCTTAGGCACACAGTGCTAGCAAGCAAAAGGTAGGACCATATACCGATGAACATGCACTAGTAGAACAATAGCCTTTCGTCCACCCCTTTAGTCCCGGTTGTGGTTACCCAGGCCTAATACTCACATTAGTCCCGGTTCCAACGGAACAACCTTTAGTCCCGGGTCAAACGGGACCTTTAGTCCCGGTTGGAGACACCAACCGAGAATAAAGGGGTTGCGGCAGGCCGCGACCGGTGCCGATCCCTTTAGTTCCGGTTCGTATTACCTACCGGGACTAAAGGCGTAATCTTTAGTCCCGGTTCGTATTACCAACCGGGACTAAAAAAATGAGAAAAAAATTCAAATCGTCATAACTTTTGCATACGATATCAGAAAAATACGTACAGTCTATCAAAACATGCAGACAAAAATTTCCTCTTCAATTTCAATAGCTTTAGGCCATTTTGGATTATTTAGATTCTAAAAAATTTAAAAGAAAAAAAGTTATTTCAATTTTTTTTAATAATAATGGATATATTATTTCAAAATTTTCAAAATAGTTATTTGTAATTTCGAAAAAAAGTTATGTCATATTTGAAATAAAGTTATTCGTAATAATGGGAAAAAAGTTATTTCAATATTTTTAATAATAATAATTTTTTATATCATATTTAAATTCCACACATTTTTCTGATAATAATGGATATATTATTTGTCAAATTTCGATTTACAGATATTATTTATGTCATATTAAATGAATAAATGGCAAAAAATGAATAAAATATTAATTTCAAATTTTTCATTGGAATAAAATATTATTATTACTTATTTATTTTTGTTTACTTAAATAGTTATTTGTAATTTCAAAAAATAAAGACGGTTGACATATTGATATGAGCTAATAGGATTGATATACTTGTCTTAACAACAAGGTATAAGAGTCCTTCGCGCGAGGTGGAAGAGATGGAATGGAGAAGTTAAGCGGAAGTTTGACTATTAGTATAATTTGACCTAAGATTAAATATAGTTAGTGTAAAAAATGAGATATATGAGAGATTAGCGAGTCAGATAATTCAAATATTCAAGAAAAATTTGAAAACAATTCAAAAAAAATTAATTCTTTTTTGAAAAAAAAACCTATAGTCCCGGTTCGTATTATAAACCGGGACTAAAGGTCTCGCACGCTCGGCACTGCCCCGTGAGGGCCTTTTGTCCCGGTTTGTGGCCGAACCGGGACTAAAGTGGAAAGCCTTTAGTCCCGCCTCTCTAGTCCCGGTTAACCGGGACTAAAACCTCTTACGGGTCGGGACTAAAGGGTCATTCTCCACTAGTGATGATGGAGCTAGCATGATATACGTGTGTGGATATGTAGTGATCGAGATCTCACTATGCTTCCTCCTTACGTACCAAATCCTGGCCAAAAGGTAGAAAAAGCAGAGATCTAATCTAAAGCTACCTTTTCGTGACCTTTTTTCTTTCTTCAGGCAGAGATGATAAGGTCATCTTCTCTACGCAAAAGCGGTCTTAAGAATGTGGATGACACCGCCTCCTTTCTTCTTCGAGTAAGTTCGTTCCAGCTCGACTCTCGTTCCGCTTGTCTTGACCATCATAAGCGGTTACCAAAAGCGGTACTACTAGCATGGCTTCCTTCCAAAATTAAGCAACAGTAGTGCAGTCCATAATCTCGTCTCGCCAATAATTGCCAAAAAAAAACAGGTAGTGAACAGTTGCATAACTGCATCGTGGAGACTAAAACGAGAACCGAGGCCAACAGGTGGCACGATTCCATCGGATCGCTCCTCTTACGTGCAATTTTCATGTGACTAAAGAATGAGGAATTGGTCGTTCTGTCCAGACAGGTGGCTAATCTTCCGAACGCTATGTTGACTTGCAAGCTGAAGATATGAGCGCCCCAAGTGGCGAACTCTGATACGGCGACAGCGCGTACGGGTGGGGAAATATCCGGTGGAATCGTGGATGCGAGGACAGCCACGTTCAGTATAGTAAGGTTAACGTGATCTTTTTTTGGATCGTTTTGTGGGGCCGTTATGGAGTCGCTGGCTTAAGCTTGGTCGTCAGAAATTCGGATCTCGTTTTCCCCGGAAATGTAGCGTTGTGAAGAACTGAACTCTTAGATGGACATTCAGTGGCCTGTTTTTTCAGGTGGTGGGGCTGGGTATTCGTTTACTCGATCCAAAGACCTGAACACGCCAACTGTTCTGTTTAGGCGAGTAAACACAAGACTTACTACACGAGATAAGCCTGATTAATTTGATTGTGAGAAGATGCTTGTTACCAAGACGAAACTTCTAGAAACAAGAGGAGGAGCGTGGAGAAGGCCGTGTCAAATTAGCAGTCAAACGTTCGGATCGGAGGCCGCCGCCGGAGCAACCGCAGCGCGCCATGTTGCAGGCTCACACGTTCAGTCAAGACCCGACGGAACCAAAACGGTAGCTTTCCGATGGACCAGGCCCCGGCCGACTACGGCGGTGGAAAGAAATGTATCCCCAAAAAAGCCTAGGTTTGGCAGCTAGCTTTCGGGCCCCGGCGCGGCGACGACACGTGTGCGCGCTGCGCGGCGCGGGGCGCTCGTCGCTGTCGCACGTCCCCCTTGCCCTTCCCTCGGCGGCAGGGCAGCGCCGTGGGCCGCGGCTGGCCCCGAGCGTCGCTGGCGCCCAAAAGTTTGCGAGGCGCCTGCTGCCGTCGACCGCTGGCTGCCGCGCCCGCCGGCCACGTACGTCGCCGCGACCAGCCGTGACAATCGCCCGTTGCACGCGTGCGCGCGGTCGCGGCCTGGACTCGCTGATTGATGGACGGATGGCGTGGACTGGACACCGTGGCGTGGCCGCGACCGCGAGACACGCGGCTCGACCTCACGTGCACGTACGCAGCCGCGGTCCCTCCCTTGCCCTGCAATAGTCGGAAAGGCCGCCGCGACGTGAGGTTGCTTGCGATAGGGGCTGGGCGGTGGCGCCGCGCGCGCATGCAGGAGGTCGTTCGCCCCGGCCGTATTTCGGCGCGAATGGCCGGGTAGCGTGTTGGCGCGCTACTACAGTGCCGGTACAGCGTTTTTCCTCTGAGAAATACGGGGCGGGATCGGGGCGGTGAGCGCGATGCCGCGAGCGATGGGGCCGGCCGTGGAGCTGGAGCCTTGACAATGATCGAGGACGCCACGACGGGAGCATGCACGTGTGGGGTTTTGCTCGTTCTGGGGTAGGGGGCGCACTGCACCGCCGAACGCGATGGAGAGATACTATCTCCTCGGCTGCATCGCTGAAAATCGCCGTCTGGTGCGGGTCCTTGCCATCACGAGTTTTATACTTGGATATTTACTATAGCGTCCTTCTTTCATCTCATGGATGTACTAATATGGAATTGGGGAGTGACGTGGACATGATGTCACGCGTACATCGGTGGAAGGATATAACCAGTACAGCTGTACTACTCAGCACAACTCGCAATGCACGCACGAAGAGATGTACTTCACGCGGAAATCTTGGTATAATTCTGCAGACCCCATCCATCATCACGTGCAGCGTGATGGTTGATGGATCTTAGAGCAAGCGAGATTGTCGTCCGTGCATGTTCGTCAGTCCTACCTTCAGATCATGGCAGGATGGCACACACAGGGAAAAAAATGCTGTTACTTAGCCTCTTCTTCACGCATCAGTGTCTGTTTGGTAGTACTTATTAGCCTGTCCATCGTCATCGCTCGCGGACTCGTGGTGTTGCCGTTTCCATTCTTTGTAGAGGAGAAATTCGGCCCGAAAAGCACTCAAGGATTAGAAGATGGACGCCGCAATTCGGAAGGAAGGAGCTCATTTGAGTCTCCTACTAGATCAGTAATGAGTGTTTTAGACTGAAACTGAGTAGACACCATGAAGATTTTTATTTTTTAGACAAACCATGAAGATTTGTGTACCCGGTTGGGCCGGCCGTGGCTCCGTGCGTGAGAGAGGCCGGTGAGACGCACAAAATTCGAGATGAGGCCTTTAGTGCTGCCCGATATGGCCCAACCTCACATATAATGACGTTAAATTAAATTCTAAAAAAAACACATGTACTTGCGTTACGATAAATAGTGCCTCCAAAATACTTCCAATCTTCATGTTTACTAGATCATGTAGGCGCGCGTTGCCGCGTCCGTCCACGAGGGCAATATTTTATTAGGAATCGAAGAAAATATATTGAGTGCAGGCTAATAAGTGAAGTAAAACTCCATCCGTATTTTCTGGTTAGTTAGTTGAGCCCTCGTCTTATTCAGAGTAAAAGGAGAGGTCCTAGTGATTCTACGTGGCTGACATTCGTTTCAGGTAAATACATTGTTGCCAGAGTGTGGCGTGAGGTATATATTTGGTTTACTGCATCAGGAGGGAGACGTCTGGCTAGTATCCATTCGAACGATACATTGGCCATCCATCGTTTGAGTTCCTCAGCTGGTGACCTCGTGTTTTGCATTTACGTGGTGGGTATTGAATATTGCTTCTTATCATAGATATTTCTAAAACAAGCCTGGAGCGCGCTATTGGAACATATGGATTTTATTTAGAAAGTTGTTCATATTATGTGTGAAGCAGTTTGGAATTACATCGTGAGTTGTGCAGTACATTATAAGATTGTCATATGATCGTATCACTGAATTCCTTTAACATGGAAAACCATCTGCAAATCAAATCTCTCTATCTTCAAGCTAACAATCCCATTGATTCATTAGTTGAACAGAGCAGGCTTATGCTAGATGAAGTAATTTTTTCATTAGACATTGTTTATCGATCCAATTGTATGACAGATTGCTCGAGGAAGAATCTGTACGTGACCTGCAGCAGCTCCAACGAAAATCCAACCAGTTAACTCAATGACAAAAGACGACTCGACTCATCTTGATTTTGGTCCAACCTCTTCGCAGCCTCTGTAATAATCTACCCCAGCAAGATGTTAGATTGAGTGAAAGCGTGTGGTGAACAGATGGAAACCACTGAATTATCCAACCTTTCAATGTGGGAGGAAAGCTGAATCGATCCATCACCTACCTCTCTATTTGGGAGTAGAGTTGTATCAATCCTTCGGAAGGAGCCGTTGCCCCTCCTTGTCCTCAGGTGAGGAGAATAAGAAGGCGTTCCCTCTCTTTGTGCTCTGATTTGCCGCCGCAGCTCTAGTTCTGTAAACCTAGATAGAGGCAAGCGGAGGATGGTGCGGCTGTACCGCCATAGCCACGTAGCTGCATGGCGGCCGGAGGGCATGGAGATGCCACCATTTATCATCTCTCGAGCATCGTCTTCTCTGGTTCTCCCTCACAACCAGAATATATAGGCGAGGTTACTCGCCGCCGGCGATTTGCGCACGATAGGGGCAACTACTGGTTTGTAGCAACTGAAAATTTAATCCGGGTTCAAAGCAGCCGCGTTAATTGAGGAAGCGGAGTTGCTCCCGCATCAGATACCAAAGACCACACCTCCTAGATCGCCCTCCTCCGCATCTCCGTTCTCGCCGCTTCGTTCACCCCAAATCTCTCCTAGCGAAAGTTATTTTTCATCGATTCAGGTAGGAGGTTAGTTTTTTTAGACAAAGGAGGTTAGTAGATGGGCCAATGGTCGCTGGATTGAGGACAAGATTTAGTGGTCGGGGAAGGGGTTTTGGGCCTAGGTAACCACAATATGCCAATTTGATGTATAGAGTAGCTGCCCAAGGGATATCCGGTCCACTACGGGATGGAGGGTTCATCTAACGGCTAGAAATTGGCGAGGGAGGATGATCGAACGGTTAAAAAGGCTCAGGTCGTGAGAAGACTCCCTTTTGTCCCAATTATCATATCCCTAATTAAGCTACATCGGTATTGCTAACAAGGAGCTCCTAGGGTTTATATTTGAAGGACTGCAGTAAGCCTTTGGACAATCTATTGCCAATACAATTCATTCTATTTCTCGTGCTTACCTGTGTGCATTAAGCCTAGGCTCCATGGGTTTTCTTTCATGCACTCATATTGAGATCTAGGAATTTCAGTGGTACAACTATTTAGGTGAACGAAGTAATCGTGCTTCTGCTACTAATTTATGCCTAGAGTGGATATATGACTGATTGTACTTTTGGTCCATTCTAGAGCTGTAGAAGTACTGAGACTCATAGACGAGTATATATAGGTGTACATATTTGGAGGACAATTAAGCTCTCCTAGACATAAGTTACGAGTATAAGTATACATTAAACCAAATATATCTCTAACATTCCCACAGTCGTAACGGCATCATCATGAACAACAAGAGTATTGCAAACAGTAAGACTGGAGAGAAACCGAAGTATAAACCAGTTGGCTAACATCCCCCACAGTCGCAGCGGTAGCGTTTTGGATAGTGTCTGGCGTAGATGCTCTAACTGTAAAGGAAGCTGATGAGGTGCTCATGCGAGGTGATAGCCCTTATATCGATGTCGAGGAAGACGAGAGCATGGGGCGGTGCATCCTTGGTCGAGGTAGTCATGCGAGGGGTCATCATGGTCGATGTCGTAGTCGGGGATGCCTCTGTCAAGGTAGCAACACATTAAGCCGCGAGCGGAGGGAAGCTCCGTGGTGTTGTGGACACAAGAATGTGGTGGTGAAGAAGACAATGACACAATATAGATAGTCATCGAGGGGGGTGTCTATGCTGAAGACGATCTTGTCGAAGCCGCTATAAGCGACGCACCACACCGGGATTGCCATGTCCGAGGACACGTCGAGGACGAAGGCATGCGGTGGTGTTGCCAGCACCGAGCATGCGTCGATTGTTTTCATGCCATATTGGAGAGACTAGCATAGGAAGCCTCAAGTATGGTTGTGAGGCGCCACGCCGAGATTGCCATGTCAGGGGACACGTCGAGAACGAAGGCATGTGGTGGTGTTGCCAGCATCGAGCATGCGTCGATTGTTTTCATGCCATGTTGGAGATACTAGCAGAGGAAGCCTCAAGTATGGTTGCGAGTCACAGAGTGGCGAAGAGGGAGGGGTGTCTTTGAAGTCCGCAGTTGACGAGCAAGTGTAGTTGGGGATAGAGCGATGATGCTAGCGGCAAAGTTATAGGGGAAGAGGCGATGATGCTATGATACCATTTAGAAGTGTGAGATTAACGGAATATGATGGATGATCTTTAGTATATAGAGGGTATGAAGGTTGTCCTATAGATAAGGTAGGAGAGGAATTACAAATCCTAAATTACTAAATACAAACAAATATAGCTCTAACAATAACAACAATGCCTTCCACTTCCCCTTAGTATCTCTCATCCCTTGACTTCATGAAAATTTCGGTTTAGCATATATATGCATAGACATTTGTGAAGGAGATATGCCCTAGAGGCCAATAATAAAGTTGTTTTACGGTAATATATATCTAATGGTCATAATAGTTGTGTATCATGCTATAGCTGTATTAAGCGGAAACATTAATAATGTGTGCTATATAAACAATCAGGTACCTAGTATCCTCTAGTACTAGTTCGTTGGGCAACTGATGATCGAGGTTTCCTGATCATGGATTGATACAAATGTCAACTGACAACGAGGTCACTTAATGAAGTGATGGACACAACCGACCATAGAATTGCAATGTGATTCAGTCATAGTGTTCAATGTTGTGATATATAGAAAAGCATAGTAACTTAATTCTTCGATCGTAAGTTCATGTTTAATCACTATCTATCGCGCCTGCTTTGGTCACATCAACTATCATGACCGTAACTGGGTGGCCATAAAGGTATGCGTCAGGTATTCTAGAGGAATAGTTGAGGCGTATGTATCGAGATCGGGATTTGCCTATCTGAGTGACGGATAGATACTCTGGGCCTACTCGGTGAGATTACATCATTAAGCTTGTAAGCATGTGACTAGGTCACAGTGATGTAATATCATGAGAATGAGTAAACGTGTTTGTTAGTAACAAGATCGAACTATATATGATTACATGAGATTAGATCTTGGACAAACCAGATATCGTTGTGCAAAAGGGATAGGACTCGATGTTTAGAAGGTTCAATAAAACAACCAATTTCATGGAATGTGAAGGTGCCATCATGTGTTTCTAGATAACGTTGTTGGTCATTGATCGGAGAGATGTCTCGTTCATGTCTAAACATTCCCGAACCATAAGGGTGTCACGCTTAAGGGTAATAGACGTTGCGGGTTGATCTGTAACCGAAAGAGAATTAGGAAGAGAGAGAACCTGTAACATCTCAAAAATATTAAACAAGCTTATCAAGTTCTAATCACCCAAGATTAGGTTTAACAAAAACTTTTATTCCAAAACCCATATGAGTGCATGTGTGATTTATATTAATGCATGAATGCTTGCATTTGCCATGTTTGTTTGCTATAAATAATAAGGATTAGTTTAAATATGATTACCACATCATCTAAGTCATTTCCAAACAAAAACAAATAAAAATCAAAGCAAATATGAAGCCTAAGATCAAATGGTCATTTTGGCCAAAGTTAACCACTAGCCCACTTTGGGCATCTCTAGTAAATGATTTTCAACAGAAACAAATTCAATTATTTTCTCCCCTTGCTAGACCAAGTAAATATGAACACACTTGCACTTTACAAATCTACAGAAACTAATTTCAAATCTATTTGAGAGGCAATTCAAAATTGAATCAAGTGTAGGTACATAGATCACCATTTTGCAAAAACCACTCAAACCAACACCACTTGGCAATCCCTAGCAACCAGAGACTACTAAGCATGTGACCAACACACCCACCAAAATTCATCCAAAAATTTGAATCTTTATTTCATGCGGCCATTTAGTCGAACACTTAGCAGACAGAGTACAGATTACCAACTATTTACTGTTTGTGATCACTCATTTGCTCACCAATTGTACTGCAATCAACCTCAGTAACTCACCCACGATCACCCCAGTACCTAGCCGTGCAATGGAGTAACCTCACTCGCTGCAATGACCAGTGCCATGACTGTACCGAGCATATCATGTCGGTCGACCATGGACAAGATGCCACACGCCGCGCCGCCCTCTCCCACGACCCCAGCAGGTAGGCGTGACCTCACCTGTTGGATCCGCAACATAGAAAACAAAAATTTTCCTACGGTGTGAACTACACGCCAAGATCTATCTACTAGGTACAAAGCAACGGGTGGACATACATCCAACGAGAACTTACCCTCATAGACAACGAGCTTTGTTAACGAGTAGGAACTCGTGGTTGATGTAGTCGTACACTTGCCGATCTCAAGATCGTGATGAAGTCCAGCAGGTCCGCTCCAAAGACGCCCTTCAGATCAAGTCCAAAGACCGCAGCAGCGGTGCATCCGTGATCGCACACACGTCTGCACCCGACAACCTCCGTCCCTCGCTCCAGCAAAGCAGCGGAAGCAGCAACTCCTTTCCAGATAAAGCCACCGGGAACATGTATCTCGCTAATCCGAGACCATGGGGAATAACTAGAGGGGGGAGAGATCCTTCACGAGGAGGTGTGTTGTGAGAGGAGAGGGGGGCCTTTTATAGGGGAGAGGGAGGGCACCCAAGGTCCATGGCGTGGCAGCCATGGTGGTTCCCCACCTCTTCCACATTCATGTGGGTGGAGCTCCCACTCCCATAAAAAGCCTCCACTCAAAATTCCACTCACACATGCATTAAATTTCCACCAAATTTAATGCAAGCTCTCATTAAATAAAACTATTTTATTTATTTTATTAAGAATTTTGTTAATTACATTAATTAACAAACATTCACATAAAACCCACTGCAACATTTCAATATCACATGCAGAACCAGTTTCAGCAATTTCACCCGAAACAATTTCGGTTTCCATCGAAATGATCCCAGTGCTTTCTTAAATCTTTATCTGAAACATATTTGCTCCAAATGGTGTCGGTATCCCTTAAGTGTGTCACCCTACGGTTTGCGAATAATGTAGACATGATCGAGACCCCTCTCTGATCAATAAGCAATGGACCGAGATCCGTCTCGACTCTACATATTCAACGATGACTCTTGTGATCGTGTGAACCTTTAACGTCATAACTAAATCCCTTTGTCTCACGATATATTACATGTCCTAGATTCTATCATTGGCATCCAAATACCTAGTTTGATCTCGTTACCGACATGCACTCTTTTCTCGTTCCCGTGATATAACATTCTAGTGATCACATCACTTGCTTGCAAGCTATTTCAATGTGATATCACCGAGAGGGCCCAGAGTATATCTATCCGTCATCGGGATGGACAAATCCCACTCTTGATCCATGAGCCTCAACATAACACCTCCGTAGCACTGAACCCACCTTTATAGTCACCCTGTTACGGTGTGACGTTTGATGTTATCAAGATACTCTTACGGTGTTAGCAATTAACAAGATCTCATGGTCTAAGGACTAAGATTACTTCGTATGATGTTATAGCAATATAAACATAATGACTCTGATCGTAATGCTATACTTCGGATGAATGTTCATCACATCATTCCACCAATGGTGTGACCTTGTTATTAACAACATCCAATGTCCATGATCAGGAAACCTTGATCATCTTGTTAATCAACAAGCTAGTCTATAAGAGAGGCATGACTAGGAACCCTTTTTGTTTATTAAACACACATGTATTGATGTTTCTGAATCAATACAATTCTAGCATGTAAAATAAACATTTATCATAAACATGGAATAAGATAATAACCACTTTATTATTGCCTCTCGGGCATATTCCCTTCAGTCTCCCACTTGCACTAGAGTCAATAATCTAGTTTGAAAAACTTTGCGCATTGGACACCTATGGCTGTCTGGTGTTGCATATACGCTATTGATAGTGGTTAACATAATCTCCGGATGTGACAGTTTCAGATCCGTGTGTATTTGCATGTCTTTGCGTCTCTACGCATCACTCATTCTCAAATGAGATGGCATTGTATAAATTTGGTCCTCTAGTGAGACCTTTAGTTCGTTCGGCTCAAAATATGTTGATATTATTGTCACACAATATATCTTCATAGTATTAGCCCACTTTGAACCACACCTAGTTTGATAACAAACTACTTAACACAAATGCCCTCCTTTGCTGCTACTATAGCAGTCATATACTTAGCCTTTTGTTGTAGTATCCGTCACAATGTCTCAACTTTGGAACTCATCCAAATCCATCATGGAACATCCTTTCCATTATATTGTGCCACCCATAGTCTGATATAAATTTAATTTGTATCTTGTGACAAAACTAGTATCAATGTAACACTTTACAATGAACTACCTTTAACTATTTGTCACTTATACATGATATATTCTTAGTTCTTCCAAAGCTCATAAGAATATATTTACTATTGTCCAATGATCATCTTATGAATCATTCTGGTATATGATCATAACATTTAGAGCATAGGACATTCTGGATATATACATATCATGGTATAATCGATCAGAATCTTCATGTGATTTTACTCACCAAGTGTTGAAACACTTGAATCTGAATACAATTCTTTCCATGCAGCAAGAACCTTTCTTGTTGTTTCCATATTGAACCCTTTCAATATCTCATATTGAACCCTTTCAATATCTTATATATGTATGTCTGGCACAACCATATTAGCGCCTTAATCTATCCATATAGATATTGATGCCTAATATTCTGGGTTTGCCTAAGTCTTTCATTGAAATCTTATTTTAATGAAATCCTTAACTTGTGTCAATTCAAGATACATCATTTCCAATCAACAATATGTCCTCTACATAATGTATTAGAAATATGTCTCAGCGCTCCCACTTAATTTCTTGCAAATGCGAGCATCTTCATCATCTCCGATGAATTTAAACTCTTTTAACAGTTTCATCATGGTGAAGATTCCAACTCCGCTATGCTTACTTCAACTATTGAAGTTTACATGCCCTTTTAGCACCCTTTGAATTAACAAAACCCTTCGGACCATGTCATGTACATGTCCTAGGTTACCGTTCTATTAGAAGAACCTTGTTTTTGTTTATTCAACTACCATATACCAGATTATATGTAGTGGTTGCTACATTAATCCGTCAAGACTATATATCGCTATGAAAGATCATATCTTGTCATAGTCAACTCCTTGAACATTGCCGTAAACTTCTTTCCGACATGTCGACTATTTCATAGATGTCAAACATCCATGTCTATTTCTTTATAGATCCAAACACGACTGATAGGCTTCACGCCTTTCCAGAGGGTCTTCCAAGTTCAGAAACTTGATTTCTCGTGTATGGATACTATCACGGATTCTATGACTTCTAGTCATTTTATGGAGTCAGGGCCCATCATCGCTTCTTTGCATGCAGTCGGTTCATCATTGTCAAAACAATAACGACTTCTGTTTCAAATCTTACTATTTGATTCTTACCGACCCACATGGTTCAATAGGAACTCTAATCTCCAAGATCACACCCTTTGTAATCACGAGAGCCATGAGCATTGTGGCCACCACCAGGACACTTTCCGGCGCTGCGCTACTTAGGACATATAGCTAAGGTTCAACAACCTTATCAAAGTTCTATTGTCCTCCCACTTAACTTTTCGCGAAAAAATCCTTCTCAAGAAACTTGACGTTCTAAGCGACAAACTCTTTTGTCCTCGGTGTTATGGAGGAATTCCCAACAAATTCTTTGGGATAACCTACAAAGACGTGCTTATCTGACTTTGGTTGTAAACATTTTACTTATGCATAGCATACCAAAATTTAAGAAAAGACAATTCGGGTTTTATCCCAAACCATAACTCATATGGTGTCATTTCAACGGATCACGATGGTGCTCTTTTCAGTGTAAAAGCGGTAGTCTCTAAAGCTTCAATCCTTAAAACATAATGGCAGTTTTATAAATGACACCCTTGATCTTACCATGTCAAACATGGTTTGATTTTATCTCTCGAATATGCCATACTCCTATGGTTTATCGGGAAACACAAATCATGGAACAATTCCTCAAGTCTTAGGTGTTTTTGCTAAACATGTAACTCAAATATCTTCCTTTATGATCAAATCATAAACTCTTTATTTTCTTGTTACAATGATTTTCCACTTCATCTTGAAAGTCTTTGAACAATTTTCAAATGTTTCATACTTCTTCCTTATTAAGTAAATATACAGATATATTCACTCAAATTTTCGGAGAAAGCATATGAAGATCCATCGCATATGGCTACATATAATGGACTATGCACATCAGCATGCACAATTTCCAATAAGCTAGTCATCCGTTCCTCTCTGGCCTATGGACGGAGTTTCAATTATCTCGAGGAAAGTCTCACATGCGTCAATTGATCAAAATCAAAAGACTCCAAAAATCCATCAACATGGAGTTTCTTCATGTTTTCTTTCAAATATAATTTAAACAGCGATGTCACTTCATAAGTGATCTTTCAATCATTTGTCTTGCGACATTTTAGCAATAGTGTTTATGGATGTGATTTCTCCAACTAGACTTGTAAAAGTTCATCCATCCTTTATGGAATACGGTAATTATTTGAACAGCCATTGTTCTCATGATACCGGAACAAAATAACAATTATTTAAACAAATCTTGAAGGCTTGGTTTGATGACAACGAAAAACACAATAACACTTTATTTGTTTTCGATGAACATCATCACTCATTCTCTTGTTGGTTACTTAGGCCATTGTAGTTCATGAATTGCGTTGTCCTGTATGACACTTCATACCAACCAATTCGGTATCCAATACCTAAGAACCACATTGTTTAACAAGCAAGGAATATAGCCATAACATGTATATCTTCTATATACCTAAGTTGGACATCTCCAACCTTTTATTTTCTGCCAAATATTTTATAGATTCTCTTTCAGCAATTCCTTTTCTTTTAAAAGAATCTATCAACATCAATAGTGGTGTCATTCACATGACACATAGTACAAAGCGTATATAGTCAAATACTAATACCTTTGGACTTGCACTTTGAAGTGGATCACCATCATCAAATGTTTGTCATTCTTTCAAAAATCCATTCTTTAGTAATCAATTAGTGTAGTAAACATTTTACTTACATCTTCTATTCATCCTTATCATGACAACTTTCATGATCAAGCTACTATAGCTTATAAGGAAGAATCACGAGTATAATATCAGTTCCCAAAACCTTTTTGGTAGATTCGGATGCCTAGCATCTCCATCCTTCAGAATTTCTCATACAATATGAGAACATGTATTTTGCTAAATTATACTCTATCATAATGCAACCAAAAACATTGTTTCAGATATCACAATATCTTTCACACATGATGGTTTCTGAAACGATTTCCAGCTCCAATATAATCTTGATATTAAAACAACCTTTTGAATATCAATAATCATGGAGGCAAACATGATACTTTAGATACTAACATTGGAATTCTTACTCTTGATTTAATACTACTTATTAAACTTCATGGAGTAAATAGAGTTTGCTGAAAGTTTGCAATAGGACTTATAAACTTTAAATTGACATTCAAAACAATACGATACCAGTTCGTAAAGTAAATATCCAAAATTCTATAGTTCTATTATCTCAAATAAAAACTAAGCATAAGATATAAAATGAATGCCAATAGCTACAACAAACTATGCAAATTCACTTTGATTTAATTTATGACAAATTTGGTTCGACTAATCCAAATTAGAAATGAACTCCCACTCAAAAACGACATCCCTCGTGCCTTTTTGGTGATTACATGAACCAAATCCACTACACCAAGTCCGATCATCACGTGAGTCGGTGTAGCTTCAAAGGCGAGCATCAATATGGTCATCACATCAATTATATGACTCATGCTTAACCTTTCAGTCCGTGTTCCGAGGCCATGTCTGTACATGCTAGGCTCGCCAAGTAAGAACCTTAGTATTCGCGTGTGTAAAACTGTCTTACACCCGTTGTATGAAAGCGTAGAGTTAAGTACACCCGATCATCACGTGATGTCTCAAAAACACGATCCATAGAACGGTGCATACTTAAGGAAGAACACATTTTATCTTGATATTTAAATGAGGGATCATCTTACAATGCTACAGAAAGCGCCAAACTAGCAGTATAAGATGCTAACATCTAATGTGTAAAGTGAGATGATATGGTCCATGCATTTGATCTCTATCATTTGCATCGTGGTATGATCTCTATCATTCCTTTGTGTGTAAGGCCAAGGTCTATGGAACTTACACGTTGAATGTGTTGTAAGAGTATCTATCATACATCTACTTATAACAATACCATATCAAGACACTAGCCTAGCAACGATCTAAACTAGACGCCTCTAATTCATCAATTGCAAGTTTTACGTGGCTTAGGGCTTTCGGAGAAAGAACCATTCTTACCTACGAACATGAACCACAACGAGGATAACTAAGTTATTAGCAACTCATTGTAAATCAGATATTGACTATAGTAGGAGAGACAGACACCCGCCAGCCACTTATGCAAAACTAGTTGCATGTCAGTCGTGGAACCGGTCTCATGTACGATGACATGTAAGGTTGGTTCGGGCCGCTTCATCCCACTATGCCACCAATATCCAAAATACATAGAAGATGCAATAACATGATCATCATCGCCCACATATCAACATATGTGTACTATCCGTGCTAAACACCTACGCATAGATCAGGCTCTGATACCACTGTTGGGTCCGCAGCATAGAAAACAAAAAAATTCCTACGGTGTGAACTACACGCCAAGATCTATCTACTAGGTACAAAGCAACGGGTGGACATACATACAACGAGAACTTACCCTCATAGACAACGAGCTTTGTTAACGAGTAGGAACTCGTGGTTGATGTAGTCGTACACTTGCCGATCTCAAGATCGTGATGAAGTCCAGCAGGTCCGCTCCAAAGACGCCCTTCAGATCTAGCTCAAAGACCACCAAGTCCAGCACTCAGCAGCGGTGCATCCGTGACGCACACACGCCCGTACTCGACAACCTCCGTCCTCGCCCAAAGAAAGCAACGGAAGCAGCAACTCCTTTCTAGATAAAGCCACCGGGAACATGTATCTCGCTAATCCGAGACCATGGGGAATAACTAGAGGGGGGAGAGATCCTTCACGAGGAGGTGTGTTGTGAGAGGAGGAGAGGGGGGCCTTTTATAGGGGAGAGGGGGGCACCCAAGGTCCATGGCGTGGCAGCCATGGTGGTGCCCCACCTCTTCCACATTCATGTGGGTGGATCTCCCACTCCCATAAAAAGCCTCCACTCAAAATTCCACTCACACATGCATTAAATTTCCACCAAATTTAATGCAAGCTCTCATTAAATAAAACTATTTTATTTATTTTATTCAGAATTTTGTTAATTACATTAATTAACAAACATTCACATAAAACCTCCTGCAACATTTCAATATCACATGCAGAACCAGTTTCAGCAATTTCACCCGAAACAATTTCGGTTTCCATCGAAATGATTCCAGTGCTTTCTTAAATCTTTATCTGAAACATATTTGCTCCAAATGGTGTCGGTATCCCTTAAGTGTGTCACCCTACAGTTCGCAAATAATGTAGACATGATCGAGACCCCTCTCTGATCAATAATCAGCAGCGGGACCTGGAGATCCGTACTGACTCCCACATATTCAACGATGACTCTTGTGATCGTGTGAACCTTTAACGTCATAACTAAATCCCTTTGTCTCGTGATATATTACATGTCCGAGATTCGATCATTGGCATCCAAATACCTAGTTTGATCTCGTTACCGACATGCACTCTTTTCTCGTTCCCGTGATATAACATTCTAGTGATCACATCACTTGCTTGCAAGCTATTTCAATGTGATATCACCGAGAGGGCCCAGAGTATATCTATCCGTCATCGGGATGGACAAATCCCACTCTTGATCCATGAGCCTCAACATAACACCTTCGTAATCGAACCCACCTTTATAGTCACCCACATTACGGTGTGACGTTTGATGTTATCAAGATACTCTTCCGATGTTAGCAATTAACATGATCTCATGGTCTAAGGACTAAGATTACTTCGTATGATGTTATAGCAATATAAACATAATGACTCTGATCGTAATGCTATACTTCGGATGAATGTTCATCACATAATTCCACCAATGGTGTGACCTTGATATTAACAACATCCAATGTCCATGATCAGGAAACCTTGATCATCTTGTTAATCAACAAGCTAGTCTATAAGAGAGGCATGACTAGGAACCCTTTTTGTTTATTAAACACACATGTATTGATGTTTTCGAATCAATACAATTCTAGCATGTAAAATAAACATTTATCATAAACATGGAATAAGATAATAACCACTTTATTATTGCCTCTCGGGCATATTCCCTTCACCACCATGCCGAGAGCACGCCAGAGCACCGAAGCCACCTCGTGCAGCCACACCACGCCTAGCTCTCTCCGCATGTACCCGCACTCGCAGCGTCACCAGTGACCTCCCAGACATGACCGTTCACCACCGCGCACCCCGTGACCACCGTACTCGATGACGAACACCACCGTACCCACACAGAGCACGGACCGCTCCCGACCGACTGAGACCGCCCCTTGTCGCGCCACTACGCGCGTGACGATCACCGCAGTCCACCGCATCGACCCATGCCATCCACCAAGCTTATCTTGACCTGTAGCAACGTCGCCGGTGAACCCGAGCCATGTCGCCCTGCCTCCATCGCCGGTGTATAAATAGGACCCTCCCTAGACCTCAAACAGCACACCATTCCACTCCTCTCTCTCAGAAACATCCTAGACCCTTCCCTGGAGCAAGGCGACCACCACATCGCCGGAATTTTGACGGAGCCCGCCGCTGTAGTGAAGGAAGGGCGTCGTCGATTGGAGCCACCCCAGGAGCCACCGCGACCACGAATCGACTCGCCGTCATCGACCAGCTCGTTCGCCCCCATCGCCGGACCTAGCTGGAGCCCTGGTAAGCCTAAGACGACCCCCATCGTGCCTCTAGGTTTCGAATCCCCCACGCGCACTGTTGGGGATATACTTTTCGGGTATCCTCACTATACCTCACTGACCAGGGTGGCCCACTTTGGGTTAGAGCACTGCTTCATGGGCGGCCTTGTCAGGGAGAAGAGACGGAGTCCAGTCCGGCTACGAGAAGGCCTAGAAGACTTACTGACATAGGCCCATAGTGTTACTTGTAGTTCAAGATGTACTCTGTAACCGACTCTTAGTTGCAGCCGGATAGATCTCTCCTGTAAACCCTAGGCTGGATATCTATATAAGCCATCCTAGGGAGAGCCTTTAGGGCACCAGACAATAACCTCAATAGTCTACAAACTCAACTCGTACAGGCGAAACCCTTGTAACCCATATTCTGGCTCTGCCGTACTACTGGATTGCTAGCAGAAGTAGGATCCGTCCAAAGCCGACGGATTTGAACCTGGGTAAACTTGTGTGCTCACCGTCCCGGAATACCATACGTCTCACACCCCTCTCTTCCACACGTCTCGAGGATCCCCTCATGGCGTACGTGTCATCAATCCGACGACACGCACTGTGACGTAGACGATGAACTAGGACCGTCGATCTTGTTCTAATCGTAGGTCTGATATTAGCTGATACCATTTTGTTTAGATAGAGCCGCTGACGCGTGGGACCATTCTGTCAGCAGCCCGCTGCACACGCGTTGTGCAGTTGGGCCGGTCCAAGTTATTTCCCACGCAGAGCCCAACGATTCAAATAGAATTTTGCCATTTAGTTAAAAACCCTATTATGTCAGTGTATTCAAAATTGAATTCAAAGAGATGTACTGAACCAAATTGCATGATTCCAATTTTGCTAGAAAGGTATTGAAATTATCTAATCACTCTCATTGGATTCAAACCATTTGATATCGTAGATAACCTATAGTAAAAATAACAAGACAAAGACTTTTACCACTTCAAACATTTTTATAAAATCAACCATAAATGCTTTTGAGTTGATTCCAACTCTCAAAAATCACATTGGCCATGCTCTACTTGAATATGTAAAAATATTTGGTTTTACAGATATAAAACATGGACTAGTGTTAAAAGAATGCTATATAGGCATTTCTAGTCACATTAATATTATTAAATAGTAATATTAAATCTTGTAATACATGACCACCCTTTTAAATCCACATTCCCATGTATTGGAATATTTGGTGATGACATGTGTCAATATGATCCCATATTTTAATTGGAGAATATTAAATCTTAAGTATTTTCAATGAGTAGAAATTACTTTTCCAAAATAAAATAAATAAGGTTGTGTCATTATTTCATGTGATAATTGAGATGATAATAGATCATCTAGTGTGAGCCCTTGTGTGCTAAATAGAAGTAGTGAAATGTTGTTTGGTGATTGTGTACCTCGTGTGTGTTTATAGACGCTAGTACCGACCCGGGCTACAACGAGGAGGAGTACTTCGAGGAAGAATAAGAGAACTTCAACGACTGCAACCAACAAGGCAAGCCATCACTAATGCAAGCTATTAGTGCAAGCTAACTAATGCAAGATGCACTAGGCATGCTTGGTTATGCAACTTTGATTACACCCATCCCAAGTTTTACTTGCAAGCTTTACTTTTCCTTTTACTAAACTTTTCTTACTTAGTTAAAGAATTGTGATTAGTGGAAAATAGGATGGATACCATCAAGATCATAGAACTAGTCTTGGATAATTATACTTGATTAGCACACCTCATTAGTGATACCCTCAACCTTAGTGGCTGGTGCGAAACTAAAACTAGATCACTTTAGATGGGAACACCTGGAGAAAAGGATTACGAAAACCTTGGAATGATGATTCATTCTATTGAAATGTTTTGACATGTGTTATGAAACACAATGGTTTGATGATGAAACTAAATGAGGCATGAGCCTTGACTTTGCTAAAAACTGATGGTTGGGTTCGGATGCGATACCATTCCAATTTTGCCGTACAACCACATTACCTGAGTTGGGTAGGGCTTAACTTGAAGTTTATATGTCTTAGTATGGGTTCCCTTGCGGAAGAGGTTTTGCTAAGGCTACCTCGTGAATATGAATGTCCACCTATGCAGTGCCCAGGATGGCAGATGGCCATGGCTGGGAGGCCAAGCTCATAGGGGAGGTACCTATACTAGGGTGTGTAATTGAAAGGTTAGGATTGATTATCCGCATACAAAGTATGATGATTCAGGGTTATCCCTAACGGATGTATCGAATCTTGTGGTGAAAGTGTACCACCTCTGAAGAGTGTCAAACTATTCGAATAGCCGCATCCGTAGTTATGGATAGTTGGAGTGGCCATACTGTTTCGTTGTTAGATGTTTTTAAAATAACTTGTGACTTGAACTATGACTTTGACTTTGACTTGACCACAATAGGATTGTGGACCTGAAAACTAGGTTCCCACTTAAGTAATCTAGAGAACTAAATTAGGTCTTTACTCTTAAGTCCTTCTAAAATAAACCTGGCTTTTTGCAAACAAACCTAGAGCTTAAGATTCCTACTAGAACTACCTTACTTATGTTAGTGATAGTTTGCGAGTACTTTAAGAGTACTCATGGCTTTCTCCCTAGCTATTCCCATGGCCAGACTACAAGGAAGACTACCCGGAGGATGGATAGCAGGAGGTCTATGATAACTAGGATCATCTCCCATCGTCAGCATTGCCTGTGACCATGAAGATGGAGTCTAGTATGTTATGTTTCCGCTGCTCTGATTTGTATTAAGACTTGATCATGAGATCAACTATTTGTAAGACTATATTGGTTTGTAATGGATGATGTATTGTGGTACCAATTCTGTTATGTCTCGCAAAAATGGTAATCCTGGGATTGTGAGGTATGATATAATAGGCATCTGGACTTAAAAATCCTGGTGTTGACAGAACCGGAAGTGTTTTGGAGAGATACCAAAGTGTTCGAAGATATTCAAAAGGAGTTTTGAATAAGAGGAATTAAATAAAGTGTATATAATATTTAGTTAATGAATTAATATTAAATATATATTTATTTAATAAAAGAAAAAAGAAAAAAACCCATATGGGCCCTCCCTGGAAGGGAGAAGGCCCAAGAAGGGGCTGGCTAGCCCTAAGAGGGCCAAGGGGCCAAGGTGGGGGCTCCCACCCGGTCGGCCGGCCTTGGTGGGTTTGATGCGCGGGTGGGGCCTACCCCACCGCCGACGGCTAGCCTCCCACCTTCTCCCAATGTTTAGTCCCACCCAGGGACTTGGAGAGGTGGGAGTGTGATGACTGCAAGTGCACATATCGTTTGTAGCTAGTTTCGAAATAAAGATATCGATCCCACAGGGAGAAGGAGTCTGAAGTCTAATAACTCTTGAAATAAATATTGCAATAGAAATGCTAGATAAAGTTCTAAGTAACAAGATAAAATGTGAGTATTTTGTAAAAAGGTGTTTTGGGGGTTTTTGGGTATAATTGCAATAATAAAGTAAAGCAAAATAACTTAATACAGAAAGTAAGTATCGTGTATGTAAGAGAGACTAGAACTGTAGTAGGGAAAAACATTCTCAAGGAGTAGCGGATACACCACTAGTATTGTAAAGATTTAAGACAAAGATTATCATCATGAACATTCTCAACTATGTATGTGTGGGAAGAACTCCGTATTTGGACAAATAGGCAGCAACCGCTGCTCACATCATCCTCATAACCACAATAGTCAGCAATCGACATCAATCGGATTACTGTACTATTAAGATACGTAATCCCGTAGGACGTATCCCATGGCATGGATAGTGTTTTGTGAGTTTCCTCGGTCTCCCAAGTCGATACGTAAGGGGTGCCAACAACTTTATAGTCACTGTAAGTGCTAGGACGCCTCCGTCTACCAACAAGTAGTTCCCTCCATCAAGTCCCCACGAGAGGCAAATATTGAGAGGTCGACTTCTCTCAACATCAAGATGTAGAGAATCTAACACATGGTCACAACGATGAATATCATAATAGACTTTATCTTATTTCAATCTCATACTAGGGTTTCTCCATCTCCCCAAGAACGAATTATCTACTCAGACATGGAGGCAATCAACATCATGGCAATGGTAATGGAAACAATCATAGATGAATAGTACTTGTATAAATCCACAACAAGTATAGGAATTACAACAAGATCTAGACAAGATGTAGATGAGATGGTGGTGATGCAGCGGTGGATGATGAAGATCGATGCCTTAGCCTCTCGGATCTGTGCAGGGCGAAGATGGATCCTTGGTGGATGAGTTCCCCCCCCCCCATATGCCTTCCGGAGGTGAGGTTTCTGCGATTTCTAGGTGTTCTGTATGTCGTCTCCTCGAACCAATTGCACGGGGTGAAACTATTTGACAAGGCGGAGGCGGCGCCAACTATACGGCTGGAGCTATACGGCCAGAAATTTTTTCCCGCCGTATAGTTGGTCGTTGAACCTTCTGCCTCCCTTGTTCGCTTCTGGTTTTCTTCTGGTATTATTAATATTTTCCAAATAAGCGGTTTATGTTGTTTTTGACTCCTTTTCTCCACAGTACAACTGCTCCATTAATTGTATCCATTGGATCGATCATATGTCCTCATCCTAGTGAAAACAAACATAAAATGTGCGTGCGAGCGCCGTAAAATACCAAGATCCTACATCTACAATACAAAATAATAATGTAAAACATGATGCAAATATGCACTCATCAACTGCCCCAAGCTTAGACTCTTGCTCATCCTGAGCAAGTTTTTAGCTTAATGGATGTGATCCTCATATTCATGAAGTCGAGTCGATAAAATAAATGAGGCAATTGCAGCATGTGTTTATCATGTACGATACAGGGGAATAAGTTCATGAATAGTACCTTACTCGAACCATCTGAATAGTATTAGAAGGCTTCCACACCTTAGTGATCAATAGTTCATAAACTATGAATCTCAACATAATGTAAAACAATCTGGTTCAACCGAATGAGTTAATGAGGTAGTCCCAAGTGTTTTAGGATCAATGTATTCACTTGGGATTCAAAATCTCAAAAGTGTCTCTTTGTCATACTACAATACAGTGGTATATGCCTATTTGCTCTTTGCACATTCGCTCTTTTTCTTCTTTCTTCTTTCTTCTTTCTTTTCTTTTGCATATATGCTCACACTTTTGTTTTAAGTGCTGTGCAAAGGAGCTAGCCATATATTCCACCTTATGTAGGAGTTCAGAGTTCAACGATCTCAATTATCAAATTCCAACTGTATATGAAGCATTCTTATGACTTAAGATTCTACCACGACTTGTTCTCACTCCATTTTGATAACACTTTCATTTTCCTTTGTTCAAGGTTTCTCTTTCAACTTAATTGTATAGATAATTTCTCTTTGTGAATCAAACCGTAGACTTCAACATATTGACCAAATTATCTTTATGTGGTGTATTAATACCAATGGTGTGGAAGACTCCTATTGCTATCATCAAGTGTAAGTAAAATCATACTCAAGCCATTCATATATCATTAAAGCAAACACAAACTCTATATTGCTCCATATATAATAATAAACTCGTAATTTCATTAACGGGATCGACTATTCCTGAAGGGAATTCTAATGATGCAAACTTTATTTCTAGTTTGAACTAATGCGAAATAGTAATAAAAACTTATAAGATAGATTAAAAGCTCCCAAGCTTGGAATCAAGCCAGGCGGGATCAAATAATCCCTTGCGATTATTTGATACCATGATTGTTGTAGATCACTCTGGCGCCATGGCACGTGGTATCTTCTCCTCACGGGCCAGCCTGAGGCGAAGGGATTGATTGACAGCTTCTAATTCTTTAACACGCAGCTTGTAGAAAAGATTGTTCCTCTCTAGCACTTTCACTTGTTCTTTAATGAACTCATTATTATCCTGAAGTGTTTGTAGTGCCTTAAGACTCATAGAAAAACCTGCTTTGGTTGTCTGCTTGATATCTTCATCAAGTTTATCAAGATAAAGTCGCAGTAATCGAAGATGTTTGGGCGTCTCTGGCTTCTCCTTGTCTAATTCTTCAATCTTCAGCTCCAGGGCCTTCAAATCCCTCTTCCGACACCCATGGTCAGCGTCGAGGAACTCTATAGGGATGGTCTTGATCTCCTTGCCTTGCTCGCTATTGCTCCCAATCTCCATGGGAGCTTTTCTTCTTAACTTCTATCCCTTGGTTGAGAGCCCTCACATGTAAATAAGAGGTAGATTGGTTTCTGTGGATTGGGATTAGAGAGAAAGACAATGGCAGTATATAAGGAGGGTCAGAGGTCGGTAAAACTCACGAGAAACACCAAATTGTCATCCAAGAAAAGAATCCAAATGAAACAGAGAAAGAAATCACGGATTTGGAAGTGTCTCACAGTAACAACCAACTATCTTGGCGCGACCAGATAGGTCGGCAGATAGTTGGTTCCAGGCAGATATTTCCAAATATCTCGAGTCCAGGTGATTAAATCACGACTCAGAACCAACAATAATGTTTTTTTAATGAATAACAAACGAAAAGTGTTTGAGATTTTATCGACCAACTATATAGCCAGAATTTTGGCTCCGGTTGTATAGTTGCGACCGTATAGATACAGACACCAAAAATCAAAAGTGTCTGAGAGCTTAACGACCAACTATACGGCCGGAATTTTGGCTCCGGTCGTATAGTTGCGATCGTATAGATACAGACACCAAAAAGCAAAACTATCCGAGACTATAACGACCAACTATACAGATGGAATTTTTGCTCCGATCATATAGTTGCGTCCGTATAGGCTCAGATATCGAAAACAATTTCATAAAGATGATACAGAGAGTTTAACAACCAACTATACGGTGGGAGCTCCCTCTCCGGTCGTATAGCTCCGCCCGTATAGTTGGTAAAACCTCCCTAAAACTTCATAAAAACACAAGGATTTCAAAAGTAGAATTTTCAAAAGTAAAAATTATAAAAACAAATCACTTATTTGGGTAAGAACACTTACCTTGCACTTACCATTTGCTTATTCGGGGATGAAAAGTTCCTCCCACAACAAGGACTCCTTCGCTTTTGGAGGAATTGACTTTAGTTCATTAAATAATTCCTGTAAATGAAAATCACCGAGACTAAAGTTCCTCTCAATAAGATTGGTGTCTTCCTAGGAAAACATGGACACTGCATCTAACATTTTTATTTCTTGCCTCCACATAATCTGCAACTCAAATTCTTGAAGTGAAAGAATCCAATGGATCAGCCTTGGCTTATGGTCTTTCCTTTCAAGGAGTTCTTTTAAGCCATCACGATCCGTGTGAACTCTCACCTTTGCATTAACTATATAAGAACGAAATTTATCACAAGAGAAAAATACAGCAAATAGTTCCTTTTCTTTCTTAGGGTAATTCTTTTGAGGACCATTGAGAGTTCTACTAGCATGATGTATAATATTAAATCTACGACCAATATGTTGTCCAAGAGTTACTCCTACAATATCATCGCTAGCTTCACATATTAAGTCAAAGGTTGTATCCCAGATAGGTGGTTTAATGGTGGGAGCACGAGTTAAAGCATTTTTGAGTTTATCAAAGGCTTCAAGACACTTATCATCAAAATTAAATCTCATTCCCTTTTGCAAGAGGTTAGTCAAAGGTTTAGATATCCTAGAGAAATTTCTAATGAACCTTCTGTAAAAACCCACAAGACCAACACAACTTCTTATACCTTTAATATCCCTAGGTTGTGGCATTCTCTCTATTGCTTCAACCTTAGCTCTATCAACTTCAATTCCCTTACCTGATACCTTGTGTCCGAGGACTATACCTTCTTTGACCATAAAGTGGCACTTCTCCCAATTTAGAACAAGATTAGTTTTTTCACAACGCTGCAAAACTCTTTTGAGATTGTCCAAGCAATTAGTAAATGAAGTTCCATAGACAGAAAAGTCATCCATAAATACTTCCATTATAAGTTCTATAAAATCCGCAAAAATAGCAGTCATACATCGTTGAAAAGTAGCTGGAGCATTACATAGACCAAAAGGCATATGTCGGTAAGCATGTAAACCGTGAGGACTTATGGAAGTTGTTTTAAGCTGGTCATCCGGATGAACAACTATTTGAGAGAAACCAGAGTATCCGTCCAAGTAACAAAAATGAGTATGGTTTGCTAACCTTTCTAAAGTTTGATCTATGAACAGCAATGGATAGTGATCTTTCCTAGTCTCTTTATTTAATTTTCTGAAGTCTATGCACATCCTGTGCCCAACAATAGTTCTAGTAGGTATTAATTCATTGTTTTCATTAGGAACAACAGTAAAACCGCCCTTCTTAGGGACACAATGAACATGACTTACCCAATCACTCTCTTTAACAGGATAAATTATACCTGCATCCAGTAGGCATACAATTTCTTTTATTACCACTTCTTTCATTTCAGGCTTTAATCTTCTATTAAATTATGCAACTGGTTTAACACCTTCTTCCATGAATATTCGATGGATGGCTATCATGGGAATAATGACCTTCAAGTCATCCATTGAGTACCAAAAGGCTTGGTGATGCTCCTTAGGTATCCTCATGAGTTCTTCTTCTTCTCCTGAAAGTTTAGCACTAATAATTATAGGGAATTTATTGGTATCATCTAAAAACCTTTATATAAGATTTTCTGGTAGAGTCTTCAACTCTAAGGGTGGTAATTCCTCGTCCCCTCTCTTTTCTGGATCTTCAAAAGCCTCATCGGTCGGAGGTCCCAAAATAGGAAGTGAATCGAATTCATCTTCTAGTAAAAGCTTTAACAACGTAAGATCTGAATCCAAATAAAGTTCTTTAGATAATTCTTTAACATAGCCTTTTTAATTATAGTCATGAATACAATCATGCTCTATTTCTATGCCTCCTTCACTTCCTAGGCCAAAATTCCATGAAACTCTATGATCACGAATTCTATTAAGTAAAGCCCAAGCTTTAGGTATAGAAAGATTCATAAAGGCTCCTTTCGCGAAAGAGTCTAATTCAATTTTATTAGGTTCAATTAAACCACCATAAAAGATATGTAGTAAATACCATTCAGGCAAATCATGATGAGGACATAGTTGTAGTAAATCTTTAAATCTAATATAAGCTCTTACTGTTGGGGATCGGTGCGGAAAACAAAATTTTCCTACGCTGAACCCCAGAAACTGTCTAGGATCTATCTATGTAGTAATACGGTAACGGACGATGCGTATAGAATACATACCCTTGTAGACCGTACGCGGTTAACGTTCCACGAGGAACGTGGTTGATGTAGTCATACTCGTAGCTGACCTCAAGGTCACGAAGCTCCTCACAGATCACCCCTTGCTCCTTCTTGATCTTCATCAACTTCATCATGCAACAGCTCCGGCTCACGACATTCAAGCGCCCCAAGTGTTGCGCCTCGTGTCTTCGTACACATCCAGTGCACGATGAGACCTCCGGCTCCTCGATCCCACCGGGAGTGCGGAAGTTGATATCCGGCTAGGAATCCCTGCAGCGCAACGGCGTGCTGCAGGTGTGCCTCGATCGCACAGCCCAAACTTGGGGCCATGGTCACAAGGGCTAGATAGATAGGGAAGGAGGAAGTCAACCAAAGGACTTCTCCAAATATTGGTGTGTTTAATCCCACCCATGGGCACCCCTTTATATAGGGGGAGGAGGTGTGCCCTCCCCTTTGGGTTTCCCATGTGGGACTAAACAAGGGAGAGGGGGGAGGCGCATGGCCCTTCATGGGATGCCGGCCAGGGGTGGGCCCCACCCCGCGCACAGCCCTAGGCTGGCCGGGTGGGCCCCCTCAAGGCGCTTGGGCCTTGGCCCTTTGGCCCTTGTCCCTTCCCCCCTTTGGTTTTCCCTCATGGGCCCTTTTTCCCTAGGAAGTTTGGCCCATTAGTGGAATGCCCCTTCAAATTAGATTTTAATATTATATTTAATATTAATTACATTAATTAATATGTAAATACATATTACAAAACCTGATTCAACCCGAAACACCTTTCGGTTCCCTTTCGATTTCCTCCGAACGACTTCGGATCTTTCCTGGATTGATTCCGGTCCTTTATTTTTTCTCCGAACAACTTCGGATCTCTCTGCGGAACAATTCCGGCTTTCTCTCTCTCTACTGTGATTCCGTCTTACGAATGATCGCTCTCATCGCATTTTAAGTGTATCCTCTCATGGCTCGGAATGCTCTAGACATGATCCGATCAATGATCAACAGAGGGACCAGGATGTCCATGTGACCCCTATGCATTCCTGATGACAATGTCGTTTTGAACGTCTAAAATGTAGCATCCTCTTCCTTTTGTTTCTCGATACAACTTGTCCGAGATCCGATCACTGGTATCCCATACCTTTGTTCAATCTCGTTCACAACAAGTTATGTTTTCTTGTCACTGTGATATTACATCCCCGTAACCTAGTCACATGTTGCAACATTGATAGATGTAATATCACCAAGTCGGCCGTATGTATCTTTACCCGTCATGTGGGTGAACAAATCCAGTCTTGCGGTCACATGTCATCTATCGTCCTTTGAAATACCCAACATACACCTTTATGGCCACCGCATTACACAGATAATGAGTTGATGTAGTCAAAGCACCTCGGGAAACAAAGGAGTAATATGAGCTCACGGTCTAAGGAGAAGGAGTCTAGGTATAGCCGTTGCAACAATGAACTATATGACTTGATCGTTTTGCAATCCTTCGAGGAATGTCCAATCACATCATTCTCCAATGATACGATCTCATTGTCAGTCGGCATAAATGCCCATGATCTTGAAACCTAGATCATCTTCGTGACCAACGAGCTAGTATGAATAGAGGCTACTAGGGACTTTGTTGTTTCATACCACACCTGTACCAATGTTTCTACTTGGCACGGTTCTAGCACAATATGAAACTATTATAAACTAATTGAGATATGACAATAAAAACCTATTTATTATTTGCCTCTAGGGCATATCTCCTTCACTTACTAGTCCTTCATTAGAACGATTCTTCCAGATCATTATAGGACGCCTGATTCCAAAAGATTTTGATAATGGATAATATTTTGATAGAAATTCACAGGTTAGATTATCCCAAGTAGTAGTGGCTTCAGGCGGTAGAGATCTATACCATGAGAGAGCTGTACTTGTCAAAGTTTGACTAAAACGTTTAACCCTTACCTTATTAGCGGTATATCCCGTCAATAGAAAAGTGCCACATATATCTTTAAAACATGCAATATGCTCATATGGATCAGGATCTTCTTCATCTCTAGTAAATTGCTTCTTATGTAGAATACTAAGTAGTATAGGATTTATTTCAAATCCCCTTGTCTTCTCATTGGAGTTGTCTCTTTTATAAATATCATAGGGCTTCCCAAAGTGGTTGAGTGGGTTAGCACTAGTCATATGCTCAAACTCCATCATGTTGGGGGAAACCTGTAACTCAAAACAAAATTTAGCAAGACAAAAATAAATAAGAAAAAACTAAAAGCCATATAACGCTTAGCTCCCTGGCAGCGACGCTAGAAAATAGCTTGATGACTGCAAGTGCATAGATCGTTTGTAGATAGTTTCAAAATAAATATATCGATCCCACAGGGAGCAGGAGTCTGAAGTCTAATAACTCTTGAAATAAATATTGTGATAGAAATGCTAGATAAAGTTCTAAGTAACAAAATAAAATGTGAGTATTGTGTAAAAAGGTGTTTTGGGGGTTTTGGGTATGAGCAATAATAAAGTAAAGCAAAATAACTTAATACAGAAAGTAAGTATCACGTATGTAAGAGAGATTGGAACTACAGTAGGGAAAAAGCATTCTCAAGGAGTAGCGGATACACCACTAGTATTGTAAAGATTTAAGATAAATATTATCATCATGAACATTCTCAACTATGTAGGTGTGGGAGGAAATCCGTATTTGGACGAATAGGCAGCAACCACTGCTCATATCATCCTCATAACCACAACAGTCAGCAATCGACATCAATCGAATTACTGCGCTATTAAGGGATGTAATACCGTAGGACGTATCCCATGGCATGGATAGTGTTCCGTGAGTTTCCTAGGTTTCCCAAGTCGATACGTAAAGGGTGCCAACAGCTTTATAGTCATTGTAAGTGCTAGCATGCCTCCGTCTACCAACAAGTAGTTCCCTCCATCAAGTCCCCACGAGAGGCAAATATTGAGAGGTCGACTTCTCTCAACATCAAGATATAGAGAATCTAACACATGGTCACAGCGATGAATAGTATAATAGACTTTATCTTATTTCAATCTCATACTAGGGTTTCTCCATCTCCCCAAGAACTAATGATCTACTTAGACATGGAGGCAATCAACATCATGGCAATGGTAATGGAAACAATCATAGATGAATAGTAATTGTATAAATCCACAACGAGTATAGGAATTACAATACGATCTAGACAAGATGTAGATAGGATGGATGGAGATGGTGGTGATGCAGCGGTGGATGATGAAGATCGATGCCTTAGCCTCTCAAATCTGTGCAGGGTGAAGATGGATCCTTGGTGGATGAGTTCCCCCTCTAGATGCCTTCCGGAGGTGAGGTTTCTGCGATTTACCCGTCATGTGGGTGAACAAATCTCGGTCTTGCAGTCACATGTCATCTACTGTTCCTTCGGAATACCCAACATACACCTTTATGGCCACCGCATTACCAGATGACGGTTGATGTAGTCAAAGCAGCCTCGAGAAACAGTGAGTAATATGAGCTCACGGTCTAAGGAGAAGGAGTCTAGGTATAGCGTTTGCAACAATGAACTATATGACTTGATCATGTTGCAATCCTTCGAGGAATGTCCAATCACATCATTCTCCAATGATACAATCTCGTTGTCAGTCGACATAAATGCCCATGATCTTGAAACCTAGATCATCATCATGACCAACGAGCTAGTATGAATAGAGGCTACTAGGGACTTTGTTGTTTCATACCACACCTGTACCAATGTTTCTACTTGGCACAGTTCTAGCACAATATGAAACTATTATAAACTAATTGAGATATGACAATAAAAACCTATTTATTATTTGCCTCTAGGGCATATATCCTTCAGTCTCCCACTTGCACTAGAGTACAAATAACCTAGCTCGCATTTTACTCATATAAACCATATACCATATGCGTTTACAGATCATGCATGCTCATGGGAAACGTCATGTCCATGTTCTATTTTACCAGATCATTATGTCTTTTGCAAATCATTAATGTCTTCCTAATTTTGACATTCACTCCATTATCTTATAATGGGTCGAAGTATTTGTTTGGCGACAAAGTTAGACTTTGTTTCTAGTGTTTATGATGATGGTCGTTTTCACTGTTGTCATCTAAACTTTGAAACACACTTTGTTATCCTTTGTGTATATACTATAGTCATGGCAGCAGAACGAGGCCAAATTCTAGGAGATTACAGTGACGTTAGATCAACCTTGAGGGCTTTCTCATGGGCACTAGGCCCTGGGACACATCATTCTACGTTAAAAGCGAACTAGCCCCGCCATAACATTATACATCACATCAGATGTAGCCTTTATACTTCTATATCTATGTAGATCCTAGTGCATGAAATGCATCTATGCCACTTATATTGCTTCTTGCTACTTAAGTACAAACTTAATTCCGGTCTAGTGATCAACTCAGGAATCACTTAAAGACATGCTCTTACAGTTAAAACTTTGTCCTATCAACCAGAACTTCGGGTCACATTACGTCGAGTATACAACATGGTTATATGGAAGAACCTATGACTGAGGCATAGGAGATGCAATGCATCTCTTTCTTTCAACCATAGTTGCAATACTTCATATAGTAAGAATTACTTTCTTACCTTGTTCCATTCTGAACTTCTTCAGAATCTTGCTCAGGACATTCTGAACATCTTTCAGAATCAAGTCTAGGAAGCATTCGACATTCAGTGCTTATTAAACTTACCTATCTCGATAGATCTTATTGTTTAATAACTTCAACTTCATCCTTATTTATCTAACTTAAATATTATTAACACCAATCACATCATTCATATATGTCGTCCATATATCCCAGAATGATTTCACGCTCCCACTCAAATATGACATTCATGTTTGAGATCCAGGGATTTCACTTAGCTCCCACTCAAATATGACATTCATGTTTGAGATCTAGGGATTTCACTTAGCTCCCACTCAAAATATGTCAGTTACATATTATGAATTAGCCAAGATGATTTGCTCCCACTCAAAACCAGGTCCTCTCGATAATCTTGGACATTCCAAAATTCTTTGATCATCATCAATTTGAGAATTCCAATTACGAGACTTCAATATCCATATATTTCTAGTGTAAATCCGAAAGACTTTAAGCATCACTACTGTTGTAGTCAACTCCTTGAATTTGTCCAAACTTGCGACAAATCGAGCTTTTTGTCATTCATTAAGTTTCATTTCCTTCTTATGACTTTGCAGTCATTCAGAAATATCAAGTAAACTTCTTTACTTTAATAAGATCAAGTAACATGTTACTTTGTAATCTTAAATGTAACTTAATATAGGATTTTTATGACTCCTAGTCATTTCTCGCACTCAGGTCCATCACGCTTCTTTGTAATTCATAGGTATGTCTTGTTCAAAACATGACAAGTGAATCAATAATATAATTCCACAAACTTGTAGAATATATAGTTGAATCCTACCTTCTTTAGTAAAAGTATTCGATGAAACTTTATGATCATTATCATTGGTTTCTCCTCTATTTGCAGAATTTGGTTTCATGAAACAAATTTTGCTGCGCCACTCAACAATTCAGAGGTAAGGTCAAATACCTTGTTTTGATCTTTTACTTTCTTCCACCTGTATCTTCATCAAGACACATTAACTTAGGACAACAGCAGGTTTGCCCATTGTGGACGATGCATTCATAGCTTCCTAAGAATGCTCTACAAAGACTTGTTTATTCGCCACGACTTCGACTTGTCAAAATCTCCAGAAACTCGAACTTGCCATAACACTTATGGTGTTGTTTCCATGAATCTTGGGATGTTCCTTTGTATTTCAAATGAGTGTTTGCTTATTTCGATCTTTAACTCTAAAAAACAACTATAACCCCGATAAGTGATAATATTATACCATATGTATCCAATACATAATGATTATGATGTTTAGATATTTCAACATAGTTTGAATTCGTCCAATTACCATAATTTGGTAAACATCTTTCACAAGTTCCTTTTATGCTAAACTTAACTTGAATACCTTAGTCATGTCGATCAAATCGACGAGACTTGTTAATTCAGTTAATTTAATATCCCATTTAGTTATAAACTCATTTGAACATTTCAAATCATTTCAAACTTCATGTTTCATTAAGTAAATACACTTATTCACTTAAGTCCACAATAAATGATTTCCACTACATGTTGAAAATATGATACATCATTATATATAAGTTTCAACATTTCTTCGCATATCACCGTTTTACCAGAATGCGGAGTTTTAGTCATTCTGCCCAAGAGGCATGGTTTTGCAAAGTCTCTAGATTAAGCATCTAGGACCCCGATCTTTCATAAAGAACCTGCAATAACCAAAATGACTTAAACTGTAGTGTCATTTCATTAATAAACTTTGGACATCTTTTTTTAGCATTCTAATCCTTTATAAATGTTTAAACTATTATCATTAACATAGTGATAAGAATAACTTGTTTGTAATCGTAATGTGACCATAACGGTATTGTTCGTAAGAATAGTACAAACTGGCTTGTAACTTGTTCATATGAATAATCGTCTCGCAAAAAGCAAGACACACAAACAGGGATTACAAATTATATTCAAGTCCACTAATCCAAATGATAAACTTTGAGGGAAGAGGTGATGTCGGCCATCAACTGTTTTGCTTGCCGTCATCAAGTCACATTGCCTCAAATCCAGCAATTCTCAAGCAGATCCTCCTGTTTTCATAAAATGGGATAAGTATCAAATACTTCGCAAACTGCAACAAGTTTTGCAAGAATCACATTTATAATTTGTATATCTTACATATACCTTTTCTCCATGACCTCCATTTGCAATCAAGCCCTTCCAAGAGTTTTCAACTCTAATGCAAGATCGCCAAGTGATTTTTCCAAACATTCTCTTTTCATCCATGATGGAGGAAAACCCATCCAACGGCTCATACTCTATGTGCCTTATTCTGCATAATACAAAATGTAGCCCAACTCTCCATCGGATGGAGAATGGCTTATTGGATGATTATGGAGAAAACACAAACATTCCAGAGTCATCGGATTATCTCCTAATGGTTATTGTATCAAGAAGAGAAGGTCACCTTTTACGAGGATATCCCTCAGGCGTGGGTATTAATCTATGAAGTTGGACCCTTTTGCTAAGTTCCAAATTAAGCAATATATTCCCATGGTCGCAAAGGACCTCAATGGGATAGGCTAAGGTCTACTAAGATATTTGCAAACAGACATCTAGACTAAGTTCATAATAAGAGATCAATTTATAATTGGTCTCCACTAAAACGGTCATCCCCTGGACGATTTTAGTGATCACATGATCCCTATCCTCTGCACCTCCCCCGATCATCACGGCCATCAGTGCATTATCAAAGGTAGACATTCACTAATGCCAATCACATCATCCATGTGACTCATGCTCGATCTTTTGATCTCTTATGTTCCGAGGCCATATCTGTACATGCTAGGCTCGCCAAATCTAACTTGTGTGTATTCGCTGTGCAACATGGCTTACACCCACTGTATGCGAACATAGATATGTCTGACCCCCGATCATCACGGCTGACCTCATACCGAAGAACTTTCTTGGTGGTGCACACACAAGGGGAACACAGAACATTGGAATTAAATAGGGATTATCTTATTTGCTACCGTTGAGTATCTAAATACTAGCACACAATAAGATGTAAAACAGGTATCAACATCATATGTATAATGTGATATGATATGGTCTTTCTTGCGCCTTGATCTCCATCGAGCGCTCCGGCATGATCTCCATCTTGCCCTTGGTTTGACGCCAAGTCCACGATGCCTCCACCAGGTCGTTCATCAGAACGATGATTATTACTATACTACTTAGTAACAGAAAAGTAAACTACTTTACCTCCGCAACGACCAATGCCATATCATAATCACATGCCCCTGCAAAATAAAGTTAGACGCCTCTACTTTATCTATTGCAAGTTTTACGTGGTTGTTAGGGCTTTCGCACTAGAACCATTTCTAAACTATGAATTTTCCAACCACAACATGGATACGACAGTTGTCTCTACTACACCCCTTTCGGGGCCCTCCGTTGTAAATGCTATATGAACTATCGAATGAGAGACAGACACCCGCTAGCCACTTATACGGTACAAGCCGTATGTTGAGCGTGGAACTAGTCTCGCGTACGAATACGCGTAAGGTCGGTCCGGGCCGCTTCATCAAACAATACCGTGATATAAACAAGTACACGTTAGAGGGTAACAACTAAGGGATCAATGCCCGCACAATACTTGTGCGTATTGGCCGTACAACACTCCTACGCATAGATCGAATCTGATACCACTGTTGGGGATCGGTGTGGAAAACAAAAAATTTCCTACGTTGAACCCTAGAAACTGCCTAGGATCTATCTATGTACTAATGCGGTAACGGCCGATGCATATAGAATACATACCCTTGTAGACCGTACGCGGTTAATGTTCCGCGGGGAACGTGGTTGACGTAGTCGTACTCGTAGCCGACCTCAAGGTCGCGAAGCTCCTCGCAGGTCACCCCTTGCTCCTTCTTGATCTTCATCATCTTCATCGTGCAACAGCTCCGGCTCACGACATTCAAGCGCCCCAAGTGTTGCGCCTCGTGTCTTCGTACACACCCGGTGCATGATGAGACCTTCGGCTCCCTGATCCCGCCGAGAGTGCGGAAGTTGATATCCGGCTAGGAATCCCTGCGGCGCAATGGCGTGCTGCAGGTGTGCCTCGATCGCACAGCCCAAACTTGGGGCCATGGTCACAAGGGCTAGAGAGAGAGAGGGAAGGAGGAAGTCAACGAAAGGACTTCTCCAAATATTGGTGTGTTTAATCCCACCCATGGGCACCCCTTTATATAGGGGGAGGGGGTCTGCCCTCCCCTTTGGGTTTCCCATGTGGGACTAAACAAGGGAGAGGGGGAGGCGCATGGGCCTTCATGGGCCGCCGGCCAGGGGTGGGCCCCCTCAAGGCGCCTAGGCCTTGGCCCTTTGGCCCATGTCCCTTCCCCCTTTCGGTTTTCCCTCATGGGCCCTTTTTCCCTAGGAAGTTTGGCCCATTAGTGGAATACCCCATCAAATTAGATTTTAATATTAGATTTAATATTAATTACATTAATTAATATGTAAATACATATTACAAAACCTGATTCAACCCGAAACACCTTTCGGTTCCCTTTCGATTTCCTCCGAACGACTTCGGATCTTTCCCGGATTGATTCCGGTCCTTTATTTTTTCTCCGAACAACTTCGGATCTCTCTGCGGAACAATTCCGGCTTTCTCTCTCTCTACTGTGATTCCGTCTTACGAATGATCGCTCTCATCGTACCCTTAAGTGTATCCTCTCACGGCTCAGGAATGCTCTAGACATGATCTGTATCAATGATCAACAGAGGGACCAGGGATGTCCATGTGACCCCTATGCATTCCTGATGACAATGTCGTTTGAACCGTCTAAATGTAGCATCCTCTTCCTTTTGTTTCTCGATACAACTTGTTCGAGATCCGATCACTGGTATCCCATACCTTTGTTCAATCTCGTTCACAACAAGTTATGTTTTCTTGTCACCGTGATATTACATCCCCGTAACCTAGTCACATGTTGCAACATTGATAGATGTAATATCACCAAGTCGGCCGTATGTATCTTTACCCGTCATGTGGGTGAACAAATCCCGGTCTTGCAGTCACATGTCATCTACTGTTCCTTTGAAATACCCAACATACACCTTTATGGCCACCGCATTACCAGATAACAGTTGATGTAGTCAAAGCAGCCTCGGGAAACAGTGAGTAATATGAGCTCACGGTCTAAGGAGAAGGAGTCTAGGTATAGCCGTTGCAACAATGAACTATATGACTTGATCGTGTTGCAATCCTTCGAGGAATGTCCAATCACATCATTCTCCAATGATACGATCTCATTGTCAGTCGGCATAAATGCCCATGATCTTGAAACCTAGATCATCTTCGTGACCAACGAGCTAGTATGAATAGAGGCTACTAGGGACTTTGTTGTTTCATACCACACCTGTACCAATGTTTCTACTTGGCACGGTTCTAGCACAATATGAAACTATTATAAACTAATTGAGATATGACAATAAAAACCTATTTATTATTTGCCTCTAGGGCATATCTCCTTCACTTACTAGTCCTTCATTAGAACGATTCTTCCAGATCATTATAGGACGCCTGATTCCAAAAGATTTTGATAATGGATAATATTTTGATAGAAATTCACAGGTTAGATTATCCCAAGTAGTAGTGGCTTCAGGCGGTAGAGATCTATACCATGAGAGAGCTATACTTGTCAAAGTTTGACTAAAACGTTTAACCCTTACCTTATTAGCGGTATATCCCGTCAATAGAAAAGTGCCACATATATCTTTAAAACATGCAATATGCTCATATGGATCAGATCTTCTTCATCTCTAGTAAATTGCTTCTTATGTAGAATACTAAGTAGTATAGGATTTATTTCAAATCCCCTTGTCTTCTCATTGGAGTTGTCTCTTTTATAAATATCATAGGGCTTCCCAAAGTGGTTGAGTGGGTTAGCACTAGTCATATGCTCAAACTCCATCATGTTGGGGGAAACCTGTAACTCAAAACAAAATTTAGCAAGACAAAAATAAATAAGCAAAAACTAAAAGCCATATAACGCTTAGCTCCCTGGCAGCGACGCTAGAAAATAGCTTGATGACTGCAAGTGCATAGATCGTTTGTAGATAGTTTCAAAATAAATATATCGATCCCACAGGGAGCAGGAGTCTGAAGTCTAATAACTCTTGAAATAAATATTGTGATAGAAATGCTAGATAAAGTTCTAAGTAACAAAATAAAATGTGAGTATTGTGTAAAAAGGTGTTTTGGGGGTTTTGGGTATGAGCAATAATAAAGCAAAATAACTTAATACAGAAAGTAAGTATCACGTATGTAAGAGAGATTGGAACTGCAGTAGGGAAAAAGCATTCTCAAGGAGTAGCGGATACACCACTAGTATTGTAAAGATTTAAGATAAAGATTATCATCATGAACATTCTCAACTATGTAGGTGTGGGAGGAAATCCGTATTTGGACGAATAGGCAGCAACCACTGCTCATATCATCCTCATAACCACAACAGTCAGCAATCGACATCAATCGACCATCGAATTATGCTATTAGGGATGTAATACCGTAGGACGTATCCCATGGCATGGATAGTGTTCCGTGAGTTTCCTAGGTTTCCCAAGTCGATACGTAAAGGGTGCCAACAGCTTTATAGTCATTGTAAGTGCTAGCATGCCTCCGTCTACCAACAAGTAGTTCCCTCCATCAAGTCCCCACGAGAGGCAAATATTGAGAGGTCGACTTCTCTCAACATCAAGATATAGAGAATCTAACACATGGTCACAGCGATGAATAGTATAATAGACTTTATCTTATTTCAATCTCATACTAGGGTTTCTCCATCTCCCCAAGAACTAATGATTTACTTAGACATGGAGGCAATCAACATCATGGCAATGGTAATGGAAACAATCATAGATGAATAGTAATTGTATAAATCCACAACGAGTATAGGAATTACAATACGATCTAGACAAGATGTAGATAGGATGGATGGAGATGGTGGTGATGCAGCGGTGGATGATGAAGATCGATGCCTTAGCCTCTCAAATCTGTGCAGGGTGAAGATGGATCCTTGGTGGATGAGTTCCCCCTCTAGATGCCTTCCGGAGGTGAGGTTTCTGCGATTTCTGGGTGTTCTGTATGTCGTCTCCTCGAACCAATTGCACGGGGTGAAACTATTTGACGAGGCGGAGGCGGTGCCAACTATACAGCCGGAAAATTTGCTCTCGTCGTATAGTTGGTCGTTGAACCTTCTACCTCCCTTGTTCGTTTCTGGTTTTCTTCTGGTATTATTAATATTTCCCAAATAAGAGATTTACGTTGTTTTTGACTCCTTTTCTCCACAGTACAACTGCTCGAATAATTGTATCCATTGGATCCATCATCTGTCTTGATCCTGGTGAAAATAGACATAAAATGTGCGCGCGGGCGCCGTAAAATACCAAGATCCTACATCTACAATACAAAATAATAATGTAAAACATGATGCAAATATGCACTCATCAGAGTGCCCAGATTTTTCCTTTATATAGGGGTGCCATTCCTCCACAATTCTCATCCCACAATTGGCCTTCGTTATTCTCTCTCTTAAAGGACACAAATTCCGCCTAGAGGTGGGTGAATAGGCGGTTTAAATTTTTTACGAGATGGGATTAACAGATGCCGAATAAAACTAGTGTTTACTTTGCCAAGCACAAAGCCTATATACTCTATGGTTCACCTATGTGCACCAATAACTTATGCTAAGCAAGACAAGAAACAAGGTGATAGCAAGATAGATTACTTCAAGCATGATGGCTATCACAATGTGAATTGCATAAGAAAAATCTTGGGTATAGAGATAACCAAGGCACGCGGAGACAACAGTGTTTTACCGAGTTCCTTACTACAAGTGAGTATGTCTCGTTGGAGGGGTGGGCGATACTAAGACCACCAGTGTCACAAGAGGCCTCAACCTATTCTCCCAAGAACCTGCCACACAACAAGCACCCGATCCACTATGGGACACTTGAGGGTGGTCACCAAACCCTTACAAGATTGGGGAAATCTCTACAACTTAATTGGAGGCTCCAAATAATCACCACCAAGGATACTTTACCTTCTAGGGTTTCAAGAACCCAAGAGTAACAAGCTTTTTGATTTCACCAACCAAATCCTCCGAGGAGAACTCAAACTGATGCACCTAATGCAATGGCAAGTCCGCCACTCCCAAATTCCACCAAAGCTACAAAAGCTATTAGGGAATAAGAGAGGAAGAACAAATAGTAAATCCACAAAATACTCCAAGATCTAGATCCAATGGGTTCCTCTCACTTAGAGGAGAGATTGATTGGTGGAAATGTAGATCTAGATCTCCTCTCTCTTTTCCCTCAAGAAGATGGAAGAATCATTGGATGGATTGAGAGATAGCAAGCTTGGGAAGGTCAACAATGGAGGGGAAAACTTGCAAGAAGAGTCGAGGAACCATTGGTGAAGAAGGCCCCTTAAATAGGTCCCCCAAAGTCCAACCGTTGGAGCCCAAACACGCGATTCTTGGTACTACCGGACAATCCATGGGGTTCCCGGGGCACCCAAATGGACTTTTGCCAAGAAATCCGATTTGGACTTTTCCAGTACTACGGAGTCCTCTGGGTTCTGGGTGCCCAATCGCATTCTTGCCGGATTTCGCTACTACCGGACTTTTCCCCAAGATTACGGATTTTGAAACAAGAACACTCGGTATAAACACATTAATAACTTTTGCATTCTGACTCCGATTTTGTTGATATTGGGATCGTTTTGAAGAGAACAACAATCTCTACAAGATCATGCAAATAAACATCATTGTCCAACCATGGATAAAAAACCACAAGTTGAAAGGTTTGACCTCTCTAAAAGAGATGAACTGGTAAAACCTCCAAAACACAAAACACAATAGCTTGACCTTGGAAACTCCGATTAGGTTGAAACCATTTTTTTGGAAAGATACAAACAACTAGCATCCAACAAAAATGGAAATACTAGATACCACCAAGGGATAAAATATCAAGTATATATATGTGATATATCTCCTAAGGTGTGGAGCCAGAAAACCCACAAGATCAAAAACACAATAAGATATACAAGGGAAATACGTTTTTGATGAACTAAAGCTTGTTATTAAGATTTGCACAAGCTCTAGAACCTCACTTGGATAAGATCCAAATAACAAACAAGAAAGATGATGCTAAGTATGCAAAGGTTTTAGCTCTCTCCAAAAGATATGGTTGAGTTACTCACTCGAGAGCCCCTCTTGATAGTACGGATATCTATTCTAAACCCCGGTCTCCCAAGTAACAACATGAGACCAGGAAAAGGGAAAACCTATCAAGATCATACCTTTGCCTTGAACATTCCACTTGATCTGGATGTAGAAGATCTTATCCTCCTCAAGATGGAACAACTTTCTTGATTGCTCTTGCTCACGCTTTCTTGATGAAGACTTGCGAATTGCTCCCCATACACCATGGGGAAACCTATTCTTTGAACTTATCTTCATTGATCCATGATCACCTGAGGATGGCAAGCTTCAAGAATGAGATCTTCTAGAGATACCTGATACGTCCAATTTGCATCACTATTCTATATCATAATTTACTGTTATTCATTGATATATTTCATATTAAGAGATGGTACTTATGTTATTTCATCTGTTTTTGCATGGTTAATGACTTTTGGAGCATGGACCACCGCAGTCAGGATTCTGATGGAAAAGGTGCAGTTTGGAAGTGAAATTCGCGAAGATCAGAAAATCCCAGAAAATACATGGAAAATTCTATTTTTGAAGACGAAGGATGCGAAGGAGAAGTGGAGATGGCCACGGGGCCCACACTGGCGTGAAAGGCCTAGGTCGCCATGAGTGGTGTGGCCACCCTGGCCCACTCCTAGCTCTCCCCTTTGGCGTATATTATCCCCACAAAACCCTAAGACTCGAGGAGCGACCATATAAAGATTCCGCCACCTCTGTGGGGCAGAAAAACTATAGAGCGAGAAAGATCTCTCTGATAGACAAATTCTGCCAGGGGAATTCCTTCCCAGAGAGGGGAGATCATCGCCATCAACACCACCATCAAGATGGACTTCATCAGGATCATCATCGTCATCATCTCCACCAGCACCACCATCACCACTCCATCCTGCTGTAACAATTGGGTTGAATCTTGCATAGTTCTTAGGGGAAACTTTCCCGGTGTTGATTACTCCTTGTAGTTGATTCTACTGAGTGAACCATTGAATTATTGTTATGTTCGGATTGTTACTTATCATTATTTCATCTCTGATCTTGATCCATATGATGTCTTGTGAGTAGTTCATTTAGTTCTTGAGGACATGGGAGAAGTCATGTTGTTAGTAGTGGAATTGTGTTGAGAAAGATTCAATGGTTTGTTAATTAAGTTGTGGTGTATTTCTTCTAGTGGTGTCATGTGAACGTCGACTTTTGGAATTGTGTTGAGAAAGATTCAATGGTTTGCATGGTTGATGACTTTTGGAGCATGGACCGCTGCAGTCGGGATTCTGATGGAAAAGGTGTTGTTTGGAGGCAAAATTCGCGAAGATGAGAAAATCCTAGAAAATACATGGAAAATTCTATTTTTCCAGAAGACAAAGGATGCCAGAAGGGAGAGTGGAGATGGGCCACAGGGGGCCCACCACCATGGCGGCAGACCCTAGGCCACGCCGAGGGGGTGTGACCACAGCCCTCTGGCTCTCCCCTTTGGTGTATATTGTCCCCATGAAACCCTAAGACTCGGGTAGCAACCACAGAAAGATTCTGCCGCCTCTGCGGGGCGGAAAAACTATAGAGAGAGAAAGATCTCTCCGGCAGACAAATTCTACCGGGGGAATTCCTTCCCAGAGAGGGGAGATCGTCGCCATCAACACCACCGTCAAGCTGGACTTCATTGGGATCATCATCATCATCTCCACCAGCACCATCATCACCACTCCATCCCGCTGTAACAATTGGGTTGAATCTTGCATAGTTCTTAGGGGAAACTTTCCCGATGTTGATTACTCCTTGTAGTTGATGCTATTAGTTACCCATTGAATTATTGTTATGTTCAGATTGTTACTTATCATTATTTCATCTCTGATCTTGATCCATATGATGTCTTGTGAGTAGTTCATTTAGTTCTTGAGGACATGGGAGAAGTCATGTTGTTAGTAGTGGAATTGTGTTGAGAAAGATTCAATGGTTTGTTAATTAAGTTGTGGTGTATTTCTTCTAGTGGTGTCATGTGAACGTCGACTACATGACACTTCACCTATATGGACCTAGGGGAATGCATTGTGTATTTGGCTACTAATCGTAGGGGTTGCTGAGTGACAGAAATCTGAACCCCCGTTAGGAAACCTTTTCACAAGGAATGTCAGAGTCTTAGAGTTTAAAGCTATGGTTAGATTTCTATCTTAATTACTTTCTTTGTACTTGGATGCTTGCAAGGGGTATAATCACAAGTATGTATTAGTCCTAGGAAGGTCGGTACATTAGCATAGGTTCACCCACACAACACTTAGGAAACTAAAGAAGATTAATCAACTATATGAAGCGAAAGCACTTGACGATATTCCCATGTGTCCTTGAGAATGTTTGGTCATCTTAAGTAATATAACCAGATTGGACAACCCTTGTGAAAACCATTCGTGATCCGGGTGATGAGAAATGTGCAAGGTTTTCCAAGTAGCAAGAGACTGCTAGAAAGGATGTGGAGCGGGCCTTTGGTGTTCTGCAGTCTAGGTGGGCCATTGTTCAACGCCCTGCTTTAACTTAGAGCACTGAGACTATGTGGGAGGTGATGACTGCTTGTGTGATTGTACACAACATAATCGTTGAGGATGATGGACTCGTGACCAAGGATGGGATTTTGAGGATGACCTAGTCGGCGACCAGGCCAACAATCTTCAACGAGTTCCTCCATTTGCACCATGAGATAGGTGTTGCGCTACGCTGTTGACTACAAGTGGATTTGATCGAGCATATATGGGCACACATTGGCAACTGCTAGTCATGGCCTCATATTTTTTGCCGTTGTTTGCTATGTTTGATCGTGAACTTCTTTGCTTCAGAACCATGTTACGTATTTGGTTATAAACTATTTAAATTCATGTAATTGCGAGACCTACTTATTATGTCAGTTTGTTGAAATATGTCAAAAATTGGCGAGTCCTGGCCATGTCCGGCCAAAGTGGGTCGAGCCCGCTAGGGCACCCCGATCCAAACGAACCAATGCTAAATTTGACAGATGAGTGAGAACCGAATCTAACTTGGGTGGTAGATGTTAGATTTATATGGGCTGTGGCCCATATAGGCAGCCCATCTAGCCTAATAAATCCTGAAATCTCAAGGCCCATCTATTATGACAGCTTGGGAGCTGTGTGGGAGACAAAGTTTAGTCCCACATTGCTAGTTGGGAGAGAGTTGGACCAGCTTATAAGGTGAGCTGTTTCACTCCAACTAAGTGAGTGAGAAGAGAAGGAGTCCACGCGCACTCCTCCTCCTCTGCCGCCGCCTCGCCTCGCCCGCACGCTGTAACATCCCAAAATTTTAATCCAAGCTTATCAAGATCAAATCATCCAAAAATAGGGTTAACAAAAACTTTTCCAAATTTAAAATGAAAGCATTCATATATGTGTGCATTTAAAATAGGAGTTGTTTGAATTGCCATGATTGATTGATCCAATGCTTGTAAAATGTTTCTTAGGTGATTTAAACCTCATCTACATCATTCCCAAACTTTTCCTAAAGAAAATCAAATCAAAAAGAATTAAAAAGAAGGAATGGTCATTTTGGCAAATTTAACTCTCATGCCTACTTTGGCTATTCCTAGTACTCAATTCTTAACCGAAACAATTCTTGATCTTTGCACCCCTTGCTAGTACACATAATGAGGTACCAAGGCCCACCTTTGGATCTGCTAAAAACATTCTGTTAACTATTTTAAATGACAGTTTAAAATTGAATCTAATGCATATGCATAGATCACCCCTATTTCAAAAACTAGCTTTTTGAGCTCCATTTTCAGAACCCTTGCAACCAGAGACTACCTATCACTAGTGGAGATCACTCAAAATTTTTGAACTCAAAATTCAAAACTTTTTCTCTTGCCATTTCATCAAACACATGGCGTAATCAAACACAATTAGCTAGCTCACTTTGTTTCTGAGGTTTTGCCACCCAAGTGACCACAAAATACTCCCTCTGTCTCCACTTGATCAAACCATGCCATTGCCACCCCATCCCCTACACCCTAGTGGAAAGGCCAAGCCATGCCGAGCACCAACTCGCCGGCCAACCTTGCCCTCACCCTAGCCGACCACCTCCCCCTCTCTCCATGTCTAGGAGGTATAGCCAACCTCACCGCGCCACTCCCTGTCCCTTGCCCAAGCCAAGAGCAGTGGACCACCGAGCACAACCGCCAGTGCCACCGCACCAGGTGAGAAACGCCAGCCGCTGCACCATGCACACGCCGCTGCTCGACCGCAGCCCGCGCCTGCCGCTCCGCCTCGACCTGGAGAACACCCTAGACATCCCCGTTCGCTGCCCAAAGCCTCACAGCCACCGCTCGCTGTGGACACCGCCGCTTTGGCCGCGCAGAGCGCCACCTCGCCCAGACCACGTGCCACCGCCCCTATGGCCGCATTTAAGTCCTAGAGCACCGCCAGGGAACCACCCATCAATCGCCATCCCCCGCCATGCCGCTAGCTCTCCGTAGCCATGTCGCCATCGTCGACCGCCCATCCCGCTCGGTCTCACCGTCCCAATAAAAGAGCCCTCCCAGCCATTCTTATCCACACCATTCCACTCCCTCACCTCTCTGAACCTCACCCACCTTTAAGAGCAACTAGAGCAGCTCACGGAATTGGAGCCGGCGCCTCTAGGGAGAAGGGTGCAGATTGATTTCGAGCCCAAGCTCCGCCGACCATGCCTCGCCTCGCCTGCTGCCTTCCATGTCGTTTGCCCGCCTCGCCGACCTCATTGGAGCCCTGCACGCCTCAAGAGACCCCACCGAGCCGCTAGGGTTCGAGTCGCTGGCGACTGCCTGTCGTCGACGACGACCCTCAGTTGATCTCGCTTCTAATCCTACGGCCACAATACGTGCAGCTTTCGCGTGTTAAGTGCACTGACAAGCGGACCCCCTGTCAGCTGAGCCCATGGCGCCACTTGGGGCCCCAAGTCCTTTTCCGCTAGCCCATAGATTCAAATCTGGTTTTTCCTTTTTAGTTAAATCTAGTTTCTGTCCCCTATTTCAAAATTCAATTCAGATAGTTTTATCAATCCAAATTATATGAAACCAATTTTGTCTGAAAGGTATTAAAATGATCTATCCAAGCCCATTGGATGTAATTCAATTAGAGTTATAGATCTGTCCTAATAAAAATAACAAAATGTAAGCTTTGCAACTTGCAACATTTTTATAAAATCAACCAAGTTAGCTTTTGAGTTGATTCCAACTCTCAAAAATCACATTTCATCATATCTATCTAACCATGTAATAATATTAAGGTTGACATGCAGTGACTTTGGACTAGTACCAAAATAATGCTATATAGGCATTTCTAGTCACTTTAAATCATTAAATAATGAACTTAAACCAAAGTAATATTGATCCAACCCTTAAATCTCATTCCCACATGTTAGAATATGTGGTGAGGACATTTGTCCACATGATCCCATATTTTGGTGGTGAATATTAAAATTTTAGTTAATATTTCAATGAGTAGAAATTACTTTTCTAAAATAAAAAGGATGAAACTATTGAATTAAAACTTGTGATGTTTGTGATGATAATAGATCATCAAATGTGTGTTTTAGAATGCTACTTAGCCTAGTTAAGTACTGTTTGGTGATTGTGCACTCATTATGTATTTATAGACGCTAGTACCGGCCAAGCTTTAGAGGAGGAGTTCTACCAAGAAGAAGAAGAAGAAGAAAACTTCAACCCATTGCACCAACCAAGGCAAGCTATTGTTAGCAGGATAGAATTAAACTAGATGGTTTAGCAAAGATGCCTTAAGGCTTTGATCACCTTTAACTATTAGTACCCCAAGTCTTATTGACAAGTTTTACCTCTCTTAGTTTACACAAAGTTCTTTACTTAATTTTGAAGGTAGCATAAAAGTATAAAACTTGACCTACTTAGAAACCTTTAGATGTCACTCTATGGCGTAAGATTGAACCCATCACTTCCACCTTAGTGAACACTCTTAACTTAGTATCTTAGTATAGATCAAAACTTGAGTCACTCTAGATGGGAATACTTGGTGAAAATGAATTATGAAAACCTTGGAATGATGAGTCATTCTATTGAGATGTTTTGACATGTGTTGAGAAACACAACTGGTTTATGATGATGAAAATGACGAGGCATGAGCCTTAACCCTTTATAAAACTGATGGTTGGATTCGGATGCGATACCATTCCAAATTTACCGCATAACCACATTACCTGAATTGGGTAAGGCTTAGCTGAAATTTATATGCCTTAGTATTAGTTCCCTCACGGGAGAGGTTTGAGCTGAGGCTACCTCTCAATGTTGTCCACCTATGCAAGGCTCAAGATGGTGATGGTCATGGTTGGGAGGCCATGCTCATAGGAGAGGTGCTTGTACTAGGGTGTGTAAAGGAAGGTTATGTTTGATTATCTGCATACTAAGTATGATGATTCAAGGTTATCCCTGCGGATGTTTCAATCTTGTGGTGAAAGTGTACCACCTCTGAGTGTCAAACTATTTGAATAGCCGTCATGATTATGGACAGTTGGAATGGCCATACTGTTTCATTGTCAGATGTTTTCTAAATAACTTGAAACGAAGGATGAACTTTGACTTGACCACAACAGGGTGGTGTTGATGATAATAGCTTCCCAACTTAAGTGATTCTAGAACCTTATTTTATCTTTCTTTGCTTCTGAACTCAGCTTAGGTTTCAAACTTAACTTGATGGTTAACTTAGATTCAACATTTTAACTTAGATTTATACTCCTTGCTAGTAGTAGTTTGCGAGTACTTAAAGAGTACTCATGGCTTTTGTCCCTGGCTATTATCATGGCGGACTATGAAGGAGATTATCAAGATGGTGGTCAGCAGGACGGCTATGATAACTAGGACTATCTGCCTTCATCAACATTGCCTGTGCCCCTGAACATGGACCCCACCGCTACGCTATCGTTTATTTCCGATGCTTGTTGTATTAAAGACTGGATCATGAGATCCTTATTTGTGTAAAACCTTTGTATGGTTTGTAATGGATGATGTACTATGATATCCAATCCGTTATGTCTCGCAAAAATGGTAATCCTGGGATTGCGAGGTATGGCATAACGGGCATCTGGGATTAAAAATCCGGGTGTTGACACACGCGCGTCGCGTCACGTTTCGTGAATCGAGTTCGAGTTAGAAACTTGTTTTGTGGAAGACTAAATTTTTTGCTTGGTGCACCAGCTGTTGGGTACGTGTCAACATTCGTGTGCATGTTTGACGCGTGTCCATGTCTTCCAACGCGTGGCGACTCGGTCAGCTCACCTCCCAGGCTATAGAGCGAGAGACAGACAGATCTAGACGATCCAGTTCTTTTCTCGCCTCTCGCAGTGTGTTCCTCTTCTTTGCGTTGCTGTTTCAGGCTTCCCCTTCCCGGCGGCTGCGCCTTTGCTGTCCGAGAAGGCGCCTCGAACCCCGTCCGTTGAGATCCTGTACCGGGAGACGGACGATAAGGTTTTTGGGGAGCGTCTCGGTCGACTGCTCACCTCCGTTTGCGTGTTCTTCTTCGACAACGACAACCTCATCAGCACCATGGGCGACAACAACAATGACCAAGGTGCTGCTGCGGTGACGACCTTCCCGGTCAACCTGTACGTGCTATTCTTATCTTTGTATGCACTACTTCTTGCTAGATTTTCAGATCTACTAGATGTGGCTGTTTGGCTGCATGTGTTTAGATCTGCTAGTGCTTACATAATGTTGATTTCGGTAATTAATCTCATGGGGAAATTGCCTAATATTCCATCAATCCAAAAACCTTATTTATTTAGGCATTTTTCATATTGCCTTTGCTTCGCTGAAACCGAGCCCTTTTACGGGTGCTAATTTTAAGAGATGGCAAGGGAAAACCCTCTTGTGGCTCACTGCAATGGGCATAGAAAAAGTTGCAGCTGACACTCCCAGAGGTCCGCTTACTCTCGAGGAAGAGAGAGCGTTCAGGGAGGCCACTGTACTTTTTGTTGGCTCTATACTCAGTGTGCTTGGAGACAAGTTGGTTGATGCATATTTGCATATCCGTGATGCCAAGGAACTGTGGGATGCGTTGGATGCTAAGTTCGGTGTTGCCGATGCCGGTGGTGAACTATATGATATGGAGCAGTTCAATGACTACAAGATGGTTAAAAACTGATCTGTAGTAGAATAGGCTCATGAGCTACAGATCATGGCAAAACTCGAACTCCTCAAGTGTGTGCTTCCGGACAAGTTTGTCGCAGGATGCATTGTCGCTAAGCTTCCTCCTTCATGGAGGAACTTTGCCACTTCTCTGAAACATCAGAGGCATGAGCTCTCTATTGAGTACCTAATTGGTTCTCTGGATGTTGAAGAGAAGGCGAGGGCAAAAGACAAACACACTAGTGGAACCGAGGGACATTCTGCTGCCAATATGGTACAAAAAATGCCCACAAGTCCAAAGGAAATAACAAAGTCTGCCGACTACCAACTTCAAGAAGAAGAAGAAGGGCGAACAAGGAAAGAAAGAACCTTGCTGGGTGTGAGGTGAGATTGGCCATTTGGCTCATCGTTGTCCATAGAAGACATGCAAGAAGGGTCAGGCTGGACAAAGTTCTAAATCTGTCAACATGGTCATTGGCAATACTGATACAGGAACTTCAGGTTCTAGGTTGGTAATTTATTACCTACTGTTTTTTCAGTATTTCAACCCACGTAATGGTGGGTTGATCTGGTGCCAATGTCCATGTGTGTGACATTTCCATGTTCACCTCTTATCGCTCGAGATTCCTCACCATGATGAGGAATGGGTTACATGCTCTTTGTTCTTGGTGCTTGTACGGTAGATCTGAAGTTTACTTGGGCAAGATCGTGCAATTGAAGAAGCGTTCAAGATGTCCCTTCTATCAAGAAGAATCTCGTTAGTGGATCCCGCTTACGAAAGATGGGTTTAAGTTGGTATTTGAGTCCAATAAAGTTGTCTTCAAGTATGGAACCTTTGTTGGAAAAGGCTATGATGCGAGGCATGTTCCGCTTTTCATTGGTAGACTTCTATGATGATGTAGTGAACCATGTTTGCACTACTAGTAATGAAACTAATGTTTGGCATTCACGACTTTGTCATATTAATTTTGGTTGTATGTCGCTGGAATGAGTTTAATTCCGAAATTTACTATTGTCAAAGGCTCTAAGTGCCATGCTTGTGTGCAAGCAAAGCAGCCTCGCAAGCCTCATAAGCCTGCAGAGGAGAGAAACTTGGCACCTCTTGAGCTTATACATTCAGATCTATGTGAGATGAATGGTGTGTTGATAATTAGTGGACAGAAATATTTCATGACTTTGATTGATGATTCTACTAGGTACTGTATATCTCTTGAAAACAAAAGATGAGGCCTTAGATTTCTTTAAAATCTATAAGGCAGAAGTTGAAAATCAACTTGAGAGAAAGATCAAAAGAATTCGGTCTGATCGTGGTGGAGAGTAGTTTTCTAATGAGTTCAATTTATTCTGTTCGGAACATGGTATTATACATGAGAGGACGCCTCCCAATTCCCCTCAATCCAATGGGATTGCTGAGAGGAAAAACCGGACTCTAACAGATTTGGTTAACGCCATGTTAGACACTGTCGGTTTATCCAAGGAATGGGGGGGGAGGCTATATTGACTTCATGTCATGTCCTAAACCGTGTTCCAACTAAGAATAAAGAGATTACACCATTTGAAGAATGGGAAAATAAAAGGTTGACACTCTCTTACTTACGCACTTGGGGTTGTTTGGCAAAGGTCAACGTGCCAATCAACAAGAAGCGTAAGCTTGGACCGAAAACTATAGATTGTGTCTTTCTTGGCTATGCTCCTCACAGCATTGCTTACAGATTTCTTGTGGTGAAATCTGAAATGGACGACATGAGTGTCGGTAATTTTTGAATCAAGAGATGCTACATTCTTTGAGGATATATTTCCTATGAGAGATATGCCTAGCATATCAAATAAGAAATATGATCCAGATTCTGAACCTGAAACTCCCATAGAGACTGATGAACAATCAGATGATGTGAGTTCAGATTCGGATGAGGATGAAAATGAATCTCCCACAAGGAGTAAGAGACAAAGGATCGCAAGATCTTTTGGTAATGATTTCATTGTGTACCTAGTGGATGACACTCTGACTACCATTTCAGAAGCTTTTGCATCTCCGGATGTAGACTACTGGAAGGAAGCGGTTCAAAGCGAGATGGATTCCATCTTGGCTAATGGAACATGGGAGATATCTGAACGTCCATATGGGTGTAAACCTGTAGGATGTAAATGGGTATTTAAAAGGAAGCTTAGGGCTGATGGTACTATTGAAAAGTACAAAGCTCGGCTCGTGGCTAAAGGCTATACCCAAAAGAAAGGTGAAGATTTCTTTGATACTTACTCACCTGTGGCTAGATTGACCACAATTCGAGTACTACTATCACTGGCTGCCTCACACAGTCTTCTCGTTCATCAGATGGACGTTAAGACAGCTTTCCTAAATGGAGAGTTGGATGAGGAAATTTACATGGAATAGCCTAATGGTTTTGTACTAGAAGGTCAAGAGAGAAAGGTGTGTAAATTGAAGAAATCTTTGTATGGCCTCAAACAAGCTCCCAAACAATGGCATGAGAAGTTTGAAAGAACTTTGACATCTGTGGGCTTTGTTGTAAATGAAGCCGACAAATGTGTATACTATCGCCGTGGTGGGGGTGAGGGAGTTGTCCTATGTCTGTATGTAGATGACATACTAATTTTTGGGACAAGTCTAAAAGTGATTAATGAGGTCAAAACCTTCTTGTCTCAATGTTTTGAGATGAAGGATCTTGGAGAAGCTGATGTTATCCTAAACATCAAGCTACTGAGAGATGAGAATAATGGGATTACACTCGTGCAATCACATTATGTAGAGAAGGTGTTGAGTAGATTTGGATATGATGATTGCAAATCTTCTCCCACACCTTATGATCCTAGTATTTTGCTTCGAAAGAATCAAAAGGCGGCTAGAGATCAGTTGAGATACTCTCAGATAATTGGCTCACTTATGTATTTAGCTTGCGCTACGAGGCCTGACATCTCGTTTGCTGTGAGCAAACTTAGCCGGTTTGTGGCCAACCCGGGAGATGATCATTGGCATGCTCTTGAGAGAGTAATGCTCTATCTAAAAGGAACCGTGAGCTATGGAATTCATTATACCGGGTATCCAAGAGTACTTGAAGGGTATAGTGATTCAAATTGGATATCAGATGCTGATGAGATAAAGGCCACAAGTGGATATATATTCACTCTTGGTGGTGGCGCTGTTTCATGGAAGTCTGGCAAGCAGACCATCTTAACAAGGTCAACAATGGAAGCAGAACTCACAACATTAGATACTGCGACTGTCGAAGCAGGATGGCTTCGTGAACTCTTAACTGATTTGCCCATGGTTGAAAAACCAATACCGGCAATCCTTATGAACTGTGACAACCAAACTATGATTGTCAAAGTGAACAGTTCTAAGGACAATATGAAGAGTTCAAGACATGTTAAGAGAAGACTGAAGTCTGTCAGAAAGCTGAGAAACTCCGGAGTTATAGCATTGGATTATGTCCAAACGTCTAAGAATCTGGCAGATCCTTTTACAAAAGGACTATCAAGAAACTTGATAGAAAATAAATCGAGGGAGATGGGTTTGAGACCCACGTGAGTTGTCAAGGGGGTAACCCAACCTATGTGATCGGAGATCCCGTGAATTAGGACTTGGGAAAACAAACCGAAACAACTGAGTTGAGAGAAACTTTCAAAACTCCCACTCCGTTACAGATGCAATTCTCTCATGGTATTCTGTAAGGAAGGTTGATTATATCTTAATGTGTTCTGACTGTCTCCTTGGGAGCAAAGACGCTGTCCTACAGAACGATCTTGAAAGAACACACCTATATGAGCTACACTACTGGTCACAGTGTATGAGATTTGGGTGAATCTCTAGGAAGCTCATGAAAGGCCGAGGAGTATGACTTATAAGCTCCACCCGAGGGGTAGCCTATGGCAGCCAAGTACCGGTAACGACATTGAGTGAAACTTGCTGCACAAGACTGGCAATTCAAGGCATAGTCCATTGTTCAGTTGTAGTAAGCGAATCTTTTTGTCTAGGTAGAAATTTAACTTAACAGTCTCCACTGAACTGCAGGTATATTAAACAGTGATTGGAACTAATGTGTCATATGATGTGCCTCTGAGATTTGGTGGGGGATTGTTAGATTTATATGGGTTGTGGCCCATGTAGACAGCCCATCTAGTCTAATAAATCCGGAAATCTCAAGGCCCATCTATTATGGCAGCTGTATGGGAGACAAAGTTTAGTTCCACATTTCTAGTTGGGAGAGAGTTGGACCAGCTTATAAGGTGAGCTGTTTCACTCCAACTAAGTGAGTTATAAGAGAAGGATTACACGCATTCTCCTCCTCACTCCGCCGCCTGCGCCTACCGTCACTTGCAGCGTCAGCGTTCGTGAATCGAGTTTGAGTTAGAAACTCGTTTTGTGGAAGACTAAATTTTTTTGCTTGGTGCACCAGCTATTGGGTACGTGTCAACATTCGTGTGCATGTTTGACGCGTGTCCCTGTCTTCCAACACGTGGCGACTCGGTCGGCTCACCTCCCAGGCTATAGAGCGAGAGACAGACAGATCTAGACGATCCAGTTCTTTTCTCAGTCTCTCTCGCTGTGTGTTCCTCTTGCTGCGCTGCTCTCTAGGCTTTCTCATCCCGGCGGCTGCGTGCACTGCTGTCCGGGAGAGCAGGCATCCGAAACCCCGTCCGTTGAGATCCTGCACCGGAAGACGGGCGATAAGATTTTTGGGGAGCGTCTCGACGCGATCGCCTTTCGCCTGCTCGTGTGTTCTTCTTCAAAGATCGACAACCTTATCAGCACCATGGGCGACAACAACAATGACCAAGGTGCTGCTGCGGTGACGACCTTTCCGGTCAACCTGTACGTGCTATTCTTATCTTTGTATACACTAGTTCTTGCTAGATTTTCAGATCTACTAGATGTGGCTGTTTGGCTGCATGTGTTTAGATCTGCTAGTGCTTACATAATATTGATTTCGGTAATTAATCTCATGGAGAAATTGCCTAATATTCCATCAGTAGATTATAAAACTCACGTGCTATCTCCCTACTTGAAACGAATCCATCGCGCGCGGTAGAATACAGAACCCACGTGCTATGCTCATACGTACCTACCCACATTATTTGGCTTCTGAACTTTGGGACAAAAAAGAAGAAGAATTCAGAGCTGGTGTAAATAAACTCTGAACGTCTGAAGTCTGTGTCTATTTTTTCTCTCTCTCTCTTTGAAGAGGGTTCTACCCTCGGGTTTCTGTTAGTAAGAAACTCCGAAAGTCTGAACTGTACAATTGATACTTGAGTCTAGGTCAATGCTAGTGGAGTATCAGAAATACTCCCTTTGTTCCTTTTTATTGTCTATGCACCTAATAAAAAGGAAGGAGCGGAGGAGTAATTGACACATCTTTTGGAACAAAATCTCAATTCCTTTCTGACCGATCTTAGATCGACGACCTCTTTAGCCACGTTATTAAGATCACGGAGCAGCAACTAATAAAAAATGTGCTAGAAATGGACAAATTGATGAACTAATGAGCAATTTCGTCATGTACTGCCTCCACAATACGCTGCTTAACTGCACTGTCGTAAGATTCTCCCACCACTCTCACTCCCTTGGTTATATCTCCCACCACTCTCACTCCCTTCGACTCCACTCTCAAAAAACTTGCTTGGACTTCCTAGCAAACTCCTCAGCCCAAACCAAGCCCAATGCCGCGACGGCAACACGGGCAAAACGGCAAAAGCGGGTTCAGACTTGAGCAGAGTTGAGGCTTTGCAGCGAAGGGCAAAGAGATAGAGAGGTCGCCAGGGAAATCGCAGCCTCTGACGTCCGCCTCTCCCATCTCTAGCTCACCAATGGCTGCCGTGGTAGCTGCCGTGGAGGCAGCCAGTGTTGCCGCGGTGGCGGAAGGCAGGAGGAAGTACTTCACGAGTGGGCTCTACTGGCGGCTTCGAGCTGCCAATCTGCCATCCGGTGGCTGCACACTGCACTCGGAGCGTGGCAGGTGGCGCAGGCAGAGGTTCAGCTTCCACTACGACGCCTTCAGCTACGCGCTCAACCTCGACGACGGCCACTCCGCCGATTTCGGACGGTGACAGCAGCATGCTACCAACCGACGACGGTCTGCTTGTTAGTTTTCATTAGCTGTTTTTGGTGTGTGAGGATCATACAACAGGGGGAATGGAAGCTTGCAGCCTTGTCTTGATTTTTATTTCGTTTATGGATGAATGCAAAATCTTGCATTTGTTCGGCTGATCTATGTCGTAGTGTAACAGTGACGTGTTATAAATGCAGATCTTTCCATTGTTTCAGAGAATACGCAGACCTAGGTATGGCCGATAATGTTTATTATTTATCTGAACGATCGCGTAAGAGAAACTGGCCTCGAAAGTCATGGATTTGAAAAGGTACTGTAAGAATTAGAGTCCGGCATAATCACACGAATCAAAGATTGTCTGAAGAACAATCACATGAAGCGAGAGAATGGGAAGCATAATATGATCATAGAAGCACATAATTTGTCAATGAATGCAAAAGCGTACTACTAGTAAGTATTTTTTTTCATTTTTCATCACATGAGTGCTGCTGCCAGGTTGGTTCTTTCAGTAGACAGTGCCGAATGGCCATTTCTCTCTGCAGGGAAAAAGTGACATTGCAGATCAGAAAGGTGCCGCAAGGTCGTCCTTCGTCTTCGATGAGCTCGGCCGTTTGCATCAGAGTCAAAGGGTGTGGACCGGAGAATCATCATCTCGTTGGGGTGCGGGCCAAGATCTGGTGGCACTTGGATCCCAATAAAGTGAAAAGGAAAAAATCCGCCTGGTAACTGTGATCTTTCCCTTTCCCTTTAGCGCTATACTCGGTTTTGCTGGTAGGAACCAGATATGTGTAAACGAGAAGATAAACGGAGAGCACAAAACATATTCGTCTTCTGTTCATGTTTGGAGCAAAATACAAATATCTGAATGAGTTAAAATTTGACAGTACGATTTTTTTTCGAAGAAAAATTTGACAGTACGTTATTGTTTGGCGCAAAAATACAAATATCTGAATGAGTTAAAATTTGACAGTACGTTCTTTCGCATGAAAAAAATGGAGATTCGCCCTCTTTTCTTGTTTGGCGCAAAAACACAAATATCTGAATGAGTTAAAATTTGACAGTACGTTCTTCTTCTTCGTGTAGAAGAATAAAAATGGAGATGCGGGGGATCGAACCCCGTGCCTCCCGCATGCAAAGCGGGCGCTCTACCATTTGAGCTACATCCCCATTGTTGTAAGTAGAATAGATACAACTATACTAATGCACAATTAAGATGCTATATTTGAGCGCCATCACCGTTGCTCTCATTTGTTCACTAGGTTGTGTGTCGATGAGCCTTATTGAGGCTTACCAATCACTCTAAAGGCCCGCCGTCTTTCTCATACGCAGAGATTGCCCTAAGAAAGTTTTTAGGCCCACCATACTACACCCTTTGCTTGATATTATTATGACGCCGAGCCTGGTAGTGGTTCTGTTTGTTTGTGCATGACAATCATTGTGCTCACCAGAGTTGCGGCATCATCGAGATGCTCCAGTGATCCATGGTGGAATCAGGTTGATGTTCTGGATCACCTATGTGTATGAGGTCAGGGATGTGATGGTGGAGCTGACGTCCTGGTAGAGGTGGACGTGTTGTGCCGGAATCTAGGCCCGTGGGGGGCGCAAGGAGCGACGCAGACAACCTATCCTCGACGGCGAAGAGCCCTACGCCAGCAGAACGCCACCCACCTCCGGCCGCTACTAGCCAATAATTTGTGCCCGTTTCGCACGACAGGTCATGAGTAGGCCTCCACAAAGGGGAGGGTTGGCAGCAGGCCGAGCTCCGATTTCCGGCGGCTGCGGATGCTTCTGACAACCTCGCGTCAAGCAAGCTCAACCGCGATAGGCACTCTGGCGACAAGAACCACCCATGCGAGGCTAGGATTATTGTTCTGGGAGTGGGACTGCGCCGGTAAGACAGTGCTCCAGTTTGCCTGCGAAGCAAAGCATATAGCTATGTTCTGCGAGCTTACAACAGATTGGCTATGGCTTGATCGACTGTTATCTTGTGATCCTTTGATCCGATCCTCCGTCTCATGAGCATGCACAACAGATTGAAAAGGTTGGTCGTTCCTTTGGGCCTCAAGCATGCATGTTTTGGTGGATCATCTGCTGTGAAGAGAAAAGGATACTTGCCAGCGGTGTGTGTTCGATATGTCATGCAGGCAACCTCTTTTGCTAGATCACATTAAGACAGGCACGATTTGTGGTGTTCAGAGCTGCACCACACTACAATAATTATTGTGGATTCAGAGCAGGGCCATTATCCGACTCTTGCATTTTAATATAGTCGTTCAACAGATATAGGCATATAGCTCATTCTGAATCTGTTTGCAGACAGACACATACAGAACAGGGTTGAGACAAACTGAACGTGCATGCAATCTATACTGAATAATTGCGTACTGGCTCCTGGAGTGCGTTGATTAGGAACAAACTGGGTGAGCCCATTATTGTATATGCCTAGGTTTTCTTACATCCCTTTTCAAGTGCAGATTTAGGAAAAGTGATTGCAATTCTAGAGGGACCGAAGCTAGCCTTGATTTTCCCTCAAAACCAGCTGAACATTGAATCTGATTGCAGCTCTGTTCGTGAAGATTTTTCCTGTCCCAAGGAAGTAAACATGAGTTCAAGGTCATGGAATCGGCCGGTACTGCATCATGGCGGCTAGCACAAAGATCTTCAGCGAGGGCAAGCCGGCGAAGAGGTCGGACCAGGAGAGGTCCACGACGTGGGTATCATGCACGAAAGATGACGTAAATCAAGGAGCCGGACAAGCTACCACTAACATACCGCAAATCTTCAAGTCCACCCGCGTCAAATCTTTAAAGTGCAGATTAATGAATGGCTAATGGAAGTAATTAGCAAGTATAACACGACGTGCAAGGTGATGACTCAAAGATGAATTGAGGAGGCCAACACTGGTCGTAAACTTGTAATTTGTCGCACAAACTTCAAACTTCAGCAACGGTATGGAGGCTTCAATAATCAGATTTTTGGGTCCCATGCATTAGTTAATTTTTCTGCTGCTACTCCAAATGAGTGGTGTGGGAGGAGCCAACAGGCGGTATGATAAAAACCATCTTCGTTGATAAGACCGGTGTTTGATTTATTTTTTCTTAGGTTTGCACATTATTATTTTTATGCAAGAAAATGGACGGCAGTGTGTTGCCATGGGAACCTCCGGTAGTATGTGGATCGGTGCTACTTTGTATTCCCAAGGACTGATCGGTTGCGGCTCTGCTTTAGGAAGTATGTGTTGTTCGGTTGTTTGTGTGCTGTCATGAATTAGCTATAAACAATTTTATTTTTCTTTCGGATACTATCCAATTATTCACTTTGGACAGTTCTACAATACCTTCAGGTTGGTTCTGCAACCATCAAATTTTGATCTGAATGAAGTATGGGTATCGATCTGTGATAAAATGATTAGTGCATGTCAAGTGATTGTTTTGTGTTTTCTCAAAATTATGTTTTCGATCTTTAATAAATGCTGATAAGCGTAAAGGATATTGTGTTCTAATATAATTAAACAAAACCTAGAAGAGTTAGAGTGTAGTGGAGTCAATTAGTATTTTTTTTATTTTACAAGAAATCAATCAATACAGATTTGGTGGAATTTGGAGAGTCCATCAAAATGTTGGTGAAATCCCAAGTATAGTCAAATTTGAGAGAAACTCTAATTTGACACTTTGTTTGCAAATTGAAGATAGGATTACACGCGTCGATTGATTATGAGGGCAAATTTTGCATCGTGTCAAAGGTTTGTTTTTTCTTCCGTTGCAACGCACGGGCATTTGTGCTAGTCACTCTAAAGGCCCGCCGTCTTTCTCATACGCAGAGATTGCCCCAAGAAAGTTTTTAGGCCCACCATACTACACCCTTTGCTTGATATTTCATTTTCTCGACTCATACTACTACCGAGCGGAAATATAGTTTCATTTTTCTTAAACTACTTGATTTTTTTAAAACAAATTCTAGTAAATCATGCATGTTTCGATTTGTATTCTGGTGAAGTTCCATTCCATTTGAATCAAATGTTTGTGATTAAATAGGTATTTAGTTTAAACTAGTGCTCGAAAACGTAAAAAACTATTTAATCATAAACTACTTATCCGAATGGCACGAGACATTCGCGGGTTTCAAAACGAGGCAGTTATACTTTACTAGAATTTATTAAAAAAATCGAGTAGTTTTAATTATTTAGTTTAAAATTAGAATCAATCCGGTACGTTGGATCGGAGATGGATGGTAGATGGTAGCACCAAGTCACGGTGAGACTTAGACCAGCCACACCGTTGCAGCAAAGCGATTCAAACTAGACTTTGAGCCGGTTCAATACGGTGTGGGGCATCGATTCATCGCTTCTGACAATAAAAGCGGTTTCCATTATTGGTTCGGTTCTTGCTATAAACTACAATATTTTATTCTAGAAATCAAGAGCACAGCTGTGTGAACACACGGAAAAGATACAAATTGGAGTTTATTTAAATTTCACCTGGGTCCCATCTAACTGTTTGCGCCGGTTCCATACACTGCTGAGATTTTGTGCCGATTCAAACCAAAACTGCTTTTTTCATTGAATCGGTACCACAGTGTGGTTGGTCTTATAACACTGAGTCACTAGAGCTAGCGAGCAGCCCAGAGTGCCGCCTGACAGTAGATCTGACATCACTCTGCTTCAGACGAGTAATGATTCGCCAATACTTCCGAAGAAAAGTAATGACTAGCCAATAACAACCCGAATCAAAGCAACCGAAGCATCCAAGCTCCAACAAAATGCCTCTGACGTACCACCTGACATGAACGACTGAACTGAAAATAATAACGAGCAGAGCAGATGGAGCGAAGATCCGGGAAGCTTGAAAGATCCAACTTTCTTCCACCTTCCGGCTCCACCCCGAGCAGCGAACGCCGGTGAGCATCACAAGTGTCACGGTGCAGGAGCGCCGCGAGGTCCTACTTCTGCAGGAAGTGACTAGAGTATTTGCCAGTAGCAACAAAATCAGAGCAACGAAGCATCGCATCCAAGTCTACGAAAAAGCTCCCGACAAGAACAACTGAACTGAAAACAGGAACGAGCAGAGCAGATTCCCGAAAATGGAGCGAAGATCCGGAACCGCGGGAAGATCCGACTTTCTTCCACCTTCCCGCTCCACCCCGATCGAGCAGCGAACACAGGTGACCGCCACAAGTGCCACGGCGCAGGCGCGCCGCGAGTCCCATGACCACCGGCCGAGGCAAAGCGGAACACACGTGCATGCAAGGACGAAGCCAGGATTTTGACATAGGGGTGGCGAGATTTTGCCTCTGACTCGGCGGAAGATATACGCAAAAAAAAAAAACCTTGCTTGTACACAATGTCTCCGGTAGTAAAGGTCTAAACTGTGACCTGACATGTAGGTGAGCACAGTAACGGTTTGGCGCGCCAAACTATCATCAAGATCAGCTATGAAAATCTAATGCTCAAAGCAATTCACATGTTGATGAAATAAATCTTCTTCAAACAATAAGCAATATACTGTAGGAGGGACTAAATAATGCAATAGTACCTTGTCTTGCAGATTATTGCTAATATAAAATGTCCTCCTCCCATATAAGATCTTTGTCAAATCCGATCCTACCACGCCCTTCTCAGTTCTTAGTTCTCGTCTTTTTGGTTGAATTTTGGATTGGACTGGGGAAGCCCTCGGTGGCGGCGTGCAATGCATCAAACATGGGCGTATAGAATAGAAGGCAAGAAACAAAATGACCGGTTCCGATATAATCGTGTGTGTGTGATGTTTCTTTTTTTTTGAGAATCAGATCCTTCCTTTATTATTGTAAGAGTCTTCAGGTTTTGCAAAGTTCACATATGTAACTACAAGTGATTATGCTGGTTTAACTTTGTGGTAGTACCAATTTTTACGAAAACTAGCAGTGGTTTCCGAGCTCACTCGAGCTCGTCTTTTGAAAAAAATTAAAAAGATATTTTTAGGACTCCAAAAATTATGAAACAAATTATGGCAAGAAACATTTATACATTCCGAAGGTACCCAAGATTTTTTAGACAAAATACAATTTATTTTGTAAAATACAAATATCTAACAGAAATACGTGCTTTTTATACTATATACAACTGGGAATTTGTTTTTTTCTGTAGCCCAAAACAAAACGAGTTTTTTACCGAAACATTCCACCATGATTCAGCCTGCAAATATGTATTTCCAAAATAACTTTTAGATTTTTTTTGAAAAAATAAAAGTATGAATTTCGAATTTTTCAAATACCAAACTCACTGGAGCTCGGGGGCCACAAATCCTTTTGTCAATTTGTAGCATTTTTGTAGGTTTGCCACAAACAACAATATTGGTTTACCTACGATCCAAGTCCGGCAAATCCTGGGAATGTGCATCAGTGGATGCGTTTTAGATTTTGATCCTAGGTGGAATAAAAAACTTTAAATAGATAATGAATAAAATGCTTTATTTTCTCTACAATTAAATATATTACAGGCATGTGATTAGTTTCACCTTGCAAAAACAACCATGTCCATTTTATTGAATTCATTAATCTAGCAACAACATGTCAACTTTATGATCTTGGCCGAAAAATAGTGCTATTGATACTACCCATTATCTTCAGACAAAGAGAACTCCGCCATGATAATAGCTTATCATTTCCGCTTTTCCCATACCACCTAAGCAACATTTTAATTGTAACAGTACATTTTGTTGTTTTATTCGGTTGAAATGGTCACCAAACTTGAGAATGAGATTATTTGATAGGTTGTTATTTCAGAGCATATGTTGTTAAAGTATACCTTATTATGAAGTTACATTTTAAATAAGGTATAATTGTATTTTTTTTAAATATTATGTTTGTATTTCTTTCTGCACACGGTGAAGCTTTCAGTTGTATTATGTTTATTACATGTACAAATTGACAAGCAACGCATGGGCATTCAACTAATATGTGTAAGAGAGAGAGGATAAACGGAGAAAAAAAATCGTATTCTGTTCTATTTTAGGTTCAAAATAAAAATATCTGATCGAGTTAAAATTTCACGATACGTTCTTCGTATAAAGGAAAAATGGAGATATGTTGTTAAATTATACCTTATTATGAAGTTACATTTTAAATAAGGTATAATTGTATTTTTTTCGAAATATTATGTTTGTATTTCTTTCTGCACACGGTGAAGCTTTCAGTTGTATTATGTTTATTACGTGTACAAATTAACAAGCAACGGATGGGTATTCAACTAGTATGTGTAAGAGAGAAAGGCTAAACGGAGCAAAAAAAATCGTATTCTGTTCTATTTTGGTTTAAAATAAAAATATCTCATCGTGGAGATGCGGGGGATCGAACCCCGTGCCTCCCGCATGCAAAGCGGGCGCTCTACCATTTGAGCTACATCCCCGTTGTTGTATTTTAACATATACGGTTTTATTTATGTATTTATGAGATGCTATTCTATACCTAATAATAAATTACGAAGTGTCTCTTACGGGTTTCGTTTTTTTCGGACTGTTTTGCCCATATAAATTTAAAGATAATTACCCACCTGTGCCACCCGAAAGTCTACCATATCGGTTCCCTTCTATTGGCAGTTTATTTAGAGACATCCGAACGGTTGATTGTCATCGTTCCCATCGCTCCTAAACCCTCGCGCACGCCGACACTGCCCCGCGACTCTGGCCGTAGCCCACCACCACCCCACACCCTAAGACTCCTCTTCCCCGAGTCCCATGATCATGGGATCGCCATCCCTCTTCCCCGAGATCGCCGGCCTGGATCGAGCGGACCAACCCCACGCGGGGTGGCGCTGAGCAGTCTCATGATCAGACAGGAACCCACGCAACGGCGCTGAGCAGGCGGTCCAGACCGAGGTCCTCCCTGGGTCTGGAAAAAAAACCATGGTGGTGCTTTTGGACTTTGCCGGCGGCGAAGTGATGTCGGGGTCGCGTGCCAGACATGAGGATGGACTACCGGGATGGAAGATGGTTGTGGTATTTTGTCCAGACTTAAGCATTAGGCATGGCATAGCCGTTAATTTGCTTCGTCGTTGGCATGCAGATAAACGAAATCTTCTTGTTTTGGAGGTAAACAAGTGTCCAATCTGTGTATCGATAATTACTTCATCTGGAGCAAGGAGTTGGTGCTGAGTTGGCTCTTAAGCCTTTCTCGCCTGTGGCAATCCAAGTTCTTGAGTGTTCTTTCATTTCTGAAATAAAGTATGTTAAAACGTTGAAAGCTTATGTTTTATTATTTCCTACTAGCAAAGCAGAATATGTAGAATAAAAATTCAGGCATTTTCTTGTTGACAGTCAGGGAAAATTAATCCATTACTGGCAGTTCTCAAACCGAAGTTTGTTCTGGTATGATGTTACTTATTTTCTTGCATCTATCCGGTGGAGCAACTTTTCTCCAAGCCATTTTGCAGTTTACTGAAGAAATGAGGTCGTGGTGCCCACCGACTCCATGGTCGTTCATGTATTTTTCCAAGGATTAGAGCATTGAGGTCCCCAATACATGAGAAGAATTTGAGGTGCAACTTGCACCTAATGTCGCCCTTGGGTTGCACTCTAGCAGCTGGATGGGACCATCGCCGTCGCGAGGCAGAGAATGAAGCTCCATCTCAACAACGAATAAGTATCTGCTGGTTGCTCCGAAGGATCATGATCAATCGAAGCGGTAGTTGCTGCACTGGGAGCTGTCGACTTGGGCACTGAGGAGTTTGGCAGCACAAAGCATCAGATGCACCCATGCGTTGCAACAAGCAATCGTGCAACAAGCAATCGTGCAATTGCTCAAGCTTAGCAAAAAAAAATGTTCGTCTTCAGTTGCATCATCAGACATTCAGATCCTAAACTTGTTCTTTTTCCATGCAGATTTTCCGCCAGGCTGGTACTCTTCTCCATGCTGGCAGTCACATACTTACAGAGTGTGTGCAACCAACATCAACTGGTATGGGATGTCCACTTGCAGTTGCACATAAAATAACTTTTGGGAATGAATTATACCGACAAGATTAATAGTACGTGTTTGCAGAATTTAGCATTATTCTGGACCCAAATATTTGTGACGTTGAAATATTAGATTATCTTATCTGTCCTTGATGTTTGGTTAGCTATGTATGCAGTACTGAAGTGGAAATAGGAAAGTCAAAAGAGGTTTACATATAATGCCGGAACACTTGTGAATATATAAATACCATGCAATGCTTTGTGGTGGAATAAATTACTCATTACAAAATTATTGGAAGTGATAATTTTATTTAACAGCCAGATTTAAACTTAAAATGACAGAGAAATTTTTTATTTTCCGAGAAAAAACTATTGCAGATTTGTTCTCTCACGTTGCAACGCACGACATTTTTACTAGTCTTATCTTAAGAGAAGAGAACAAGGCTGACGTTGAGATATAGTGCTGTCATTTGTTCACTAGGTTATGTGTGGATGGGCCTTATTGAGGCTTACCAGTCACTCTAAAGGCCCGCCCTTCTTTCTTATACGAAGGGATTGCCCCAAGAAAGTTCTTAGGCCCACCATACTACCACCCTTTGCTTGATTTTTCATTTTCTCGACTCATACAGTCATACTACTACCGAGCAGCCCAGCGTGCCGTCTGACAGTAGATCTGACATCACTCTGCTTCAGAAGAATAATGATTTGCCAATACTCCCGAAGAAAAGTAATGACTAGCCAATAACAACCCGAATCAAAGCAACCGAAGCATCCAAGCAGCTCCAACAAAATGCCACTGACGTACCACCTGACATGAACGACTGGACTGAAAATAGGAACGAGCAGAGCAGATGGAGCGAAGATCCGGAAACCTCGAAAGATCCAGATTTCTTCCACCTTCCCGCTCCGCTCCGAGAACGCCGGTGACTGTGAGTCTGTGAGCATCACAAGTGTCACGGTGCAGGCGCGCCGCGAGGTCCTACCTATGTAGCAAGTGATTAGAGTATTTGCCGATAGCAACAGAACCAGAGCAACGAAGCATCCAAGTCTAGCAAAAAGCTTCCGACGTGCCACCTGACAAGAACAACTGAACTGAACGAGCAGAGCAGATTCCTGCAAATGGAGCAGAGCAGCGAACGCCGGTGAACGCCACAAGTGTCAAGGTGCAGGCGCGCCGCGAGTCCCATGACCACCGGCCGAGACAAAGCGAGAACACGCGTGCATGGGTGGCTGGATCTGGAAGCTTTTCTAGTTCTACGTACTCACTCGGACACTCACCATGACCCCCCGGCCCAGCTTTGCTTCCCGCGTAATCGCCATCACGTCCGCTCCGGTCGGTGCGTTTACTCGCCGATCAGTTTTGCTTTGTGGATTTTTATTTAGATGTTTGCTTTCTGGATTTTAGTATATCGCTGGACAGCTCGACGCGCAAACTGATTGATTGGTCCTGCTTCTTCGTATGTATGTGTATAGTTTGCCGGTTGGCCGGCCCTAGTTTCTTTGTACTCCAAAGTATGAGGAAGGGCCCTTTTTAGGTGGCGTTTTGCTGTCATGCTGATCTTTTTCAGTACCATTCCAAATCCTTCCCCAAAGAAATCGTAATGGGAGAAAGGGTAGGATGATTTCTTTCTACAGAAAATAGGAGAAGGGATGGAGGAAATTTGCGCCTTACAGAAAGTTGCATGATATATATATATCGTCGGTACTACTTTTTATTCACGAATATATAGTTGGGTACTGCATTATTACTGACCTGACTCCACACAACTGATCATTGCGCACGGCGCTCAAATATAGATAGTACATCGATGCCAACGGCCAACTGTCATGGTTCTGGTTGAGTGTCAAAGTTAGGTCCCCATCAAATATCCACCCAATTGATTAACTCGGTGTCAACCAGCTTGTTCGCACATGCTTCTTATAATTCTGATTTGGAAGCTAACATAGCTACGAGTATCCTACATTTGATTTTTCTTTGTACTATACAGAATTTCCTAGAGCACACTTGAATGGAACTAATTAACTTAACTTTAGGCCACTTTTCAGCCATTTCCATTGGCATCACATATCAAGTGCTAATGTTTCATTTGTTGATCCCCCTACTTTCCTCCCATCCAGTGGCCCTCAAACTCGCCAAAGTTGTGTGAGAGCTAGTCCGTGCAGTTGGGTCGCCCTAGCTTTGGCTAGGGCTCGGCTTAGGTGTCAAGTTGGCGGTGGCGGCGTGGAATAAGGTCTCTCCATATTGTTCTTATTCTAGCGGCGTTGATTTGTCATCGCAAGAGGGTGTGTGGAGCTTTGGTTGTGGCCCGATCTAGGGTGTGTATCTGCCTTCAGTTTGTGTGAGGGGTATTCGATAATGTCGATCGACGGAGTGGAAGAATATGTTTCGGGTTTTGGTCTTCAAGCTGCTTCTCCGCATTGAATAATATCCAGCCTTAGGATGCTAGCGACGGAAGGCCTCTCTGATTTCGCCTAGCTGGATCTAGGATGGTGTCAAGCCCTCTTCGATGCCTTCTTCTCATGGACGACGACCTAATCCCCAAATTTCCGTCACTAATATCTTCAGGCTCTGGCCGACGACTTATGGATTGCTACCTCCACATTGTTAATTATCCTTGCTCCGAGGGTCTTTCAGAGATCAAAAGATGGCATCGAGTTTCTCATAGTGCACTACTGACGATTGCAGGAGGAAGACAACATCGATATAACCTAGGATTTGCATCTCGTTTTGTTTTTGCAAGGGTGTAACTGTTGGATACGTTTAATGTATGGCCACCGACTTCTCACAAACAAAATTGCATAGTAAGACCATAAAGGTTAATTAGAAGGCATTCGATTTTGGTTAGGACCAGGTCATTGTTGTCATGCTTGTGCATCTCATTATCCGAGTAAGACTGGTGACAACAATATGTTAGGGAGCAACATAGAGGTGGCGATGTGGTGTGTGGTGAATGATATCTAAGTCTAAGTAGAAGCCTACTCATGTCAAGTTATGGCTCTCGAGGTGGTGGTCAACAGATCAGTGGACATTTGGGGGAGGGGGGGGGGGGGTTGTATTGTGTTAAGGGCGGAAAAAGAAGAGGAGAGATATAGCCACAAGCATGTGCTACATCTACCTCTCCGTTCCATTGAAAATTCTTCTCGGGTGCAAAAACAAATATTTTTTAAATGTGAGATGATTTGAAGAAATTATGTACATGGAAATGTTCAATTTGTGTATGCGCTTCAAAAAAATTATGTGAAAAGTTTTTTGGTGTCCTACGCGAGAAAATATAGTATACATGAAATTGATTTTTTAGAACATAGAAATTACTAGTATTTAACTCCCGGATACGTACATTTTTTTAATTAAAAAGTATGAGTACACACAAGATATAATAACATCGTGTATATAAGATATATCAAAACATTTTTGAATATATAAATATATATATTTACCGATTTACAGTTTATCTAGGGAGCACATGAATATGCTCTCGGGAGCTATTTCGCCTTGCTCCGCAATCCACATTTTGGTTTGCTGCACAATAGCAGTCTCTATTGTATATAACGTTGCCTTTTTATCAGATTGCATGTGAGGAGGAAGAGGAAGAACGGCCATTTTTGGGGTACCGGGTAGGGACCGTGTAGTATGTGAAAATAGACAAAAATATTTGTTCTGAAAATTTAGTACAAAATGTACCGAATCTCCCCCTCCATCATGTGTGTCCGGTTTTTGTTAAAAACCGGTTGGCTGACCATTTGACTTAAGTGCACCTGCTGGACAAGTTGACCCTTAATGTCATTTACTCCTATACTTTCTCTTTCCTTCTCTTTGCATTGACGCTGCTCGTCTAGGAGAGCTCCCTGCTACTCCTGCATGCCTTCTCGTTGTCCAGCTCGGCGGCTACCACCGGGCTTGCTTGGGGCCACCGGCGCGACGTCCTGCCCGGCCCGAAGGGATGCGACGTCTTCAGCGGTACCTGGGTCCACGATGACAACGGCAGCGGCATACACCGGGTTTAGATGCCCATCATCAACCCTCAGTTCAACTGCCGGCTCTACCGGACTCCGACTACCTTCGGTACCGGTGGAAGCCAGCCACATGTGAGCTACCGAGCAGGGCCGATCCACAGGTTTCGGAGGCCCTAGGGCAAAATGACACCAATGAAGTCTTATTTAAAGTGGCAGAGCTTTCTTAGGGTCGGTAGGGGGAGGCAAAGTCACTCTACTATAGAAAACGCCTTAAAGCTATATATCTTAATATTTATGCTAAAAAAATTGTCTCATACTCTAAAAAACACCTTAAAGTTATATAGCTCTCGCAGACGAGGAGAGCTATATATTTCTAGATCCGGTCTATTTTTTCTGAAGTTTCCAAAAGGAAAATGATACTGATCGTCCGGACGATCGATCGTCCGGGTCGTCCGCACAATCGCCTACGCGAATCTCACATCCCTTCTCCTTATCTCCTTTCCCCAACAACTCCATACGAGGAGCACGACTGCCCTCGATCTCCGACCGATCTCCATGGCCTGTCTCTCCATGGCTGCCCACGCGCCCGCGCCGAAGTGCCTTTCTCGCCGCCGGGAAGCACACCGCCGGAGTGCCTTTCTCCCTGGACTTCACCCAGTCGTGCTGCCATGCGGATCCCACGCCACCGCGCACCTCCGAGGAGTGCTGGCCCGCGAGGTTGGGGCGAGGCGGTGCTCCTCGACACAGACACCATGGGCGCCACCGTAGGGCTCTATATCGACCTTGACGCCATGGTCTCCTATGCCAGGCACCGCCAGAGGCTCCCCACAACCATAGGTGGCCGCTGCTACAATGAAAGACGGGCGCTGCTCCCTGCCATGTTGGCAATTTTTGCTACCTGCGGTGGTCAAATTTGCTACATACGGCAGTCGGCGTTGCTACATATGACGGAGTATTTTTCTACGTAGCATGTTTTTGCGACAATGTCTTCGGTGAATTCGGGTTTTGCTACATGTTTGTTATTTTTTTGCTACATTTGTTTTCTGATTTTGCTATAATATCATAATTTTTTTGCTACATGACATCCCCGATGAGGCCTCCGACGAGGTGTATACAGAAGTCTCCGTTGATGTCTCCGACGAAGTAGGTTTTTTACTATATTAGAAGAACTTTTTTGCTATAACCGTCTTGTGTTTTTTCTACAACAGTGTCAACGTTTTGCTACAAGGTCTCCGGCGAGAATCACCGGCGAGTTTTTTCCGACGAAGTCGGTTTTGTTACGTTAGTACAATTTTTTTGTTGCATGGTCTCCGACGAAGTCTCCAGCGAGACGTTCTATTTCTGGAACGAATCGTTTTTTTCTTCGGAAGCAAAAACGGGGACATTTGTAGTGATGTTATGCAGAAAAACGGGATTTGGGACGATTTGGGGGACACGTGGCGGCGCGCGGAAGCAGGACGATGGGAACACCTCATCGTTCGGAGACGCCTAGCACGTGCCTTTCCAAAATAGGTCATTTTTGTCCATTTTTTCGTTTAGTCGACCAGGAGTAGAGACGCAGCACCTAGCCATCCTAATCACTGGAAAATCATACGTGATCACGCATGGCCTACCTACGTTGCTCGCCCCACGGCCAAAAGCAAACCGGTGCCCCCACAAGCTGCTCGAGGGTACAACGCACGCAAGAACAAAAATCAGAGAGTTGGCAAAGCTTAAACAATAAGTTAGTAGTTGGTTAGGGCCTGGGGGGCGCTGGCTGATTCATCGATGACACACAAACGGCAGCACGAAATCAGCCGCGCTCGAGAGGCGAGACCTAAACCACCAGCCCCACCGGGCCTTGTCGACTACTACGCGAAACCTGCCTCCCTTTTCCCGCTTTGATCCGATTAGTTTTTTAGGATCTCAAGAAGCGATCGGCGAGCTCGTGAGTGCGACGCCCATAACGTAACAAAAAGCTTCGGGCTTGGCGCATCAGGAAGGAGCCTTTTACGTCGACATTACCAGTCGTGCTCGTGCATGCATTGCCATTGCCATTGCCATTGCCATTTCATCCTTATCCGCCACATGCATGGTGGAGGCCCAGCCCTGATTTCACGTAATCTAGCATGCACAGCATATATCCTCTCCTCTGTCCCATTGCTTTCGGCCGTAATCTGACGGGCGATCCGCTGCTTTTGTAGCCCTCCTCGATCGATCCAAAAGATTGAGAGCAGATTGATACTGTGTTAGGGGTATCTGGACAGGCGACAGTAAACCGGAAGACAGTGCAGTGGTTCGATCGCGCTATTGCGCCGGATCGCGTGCTTGCATTGCAGCCACTGAGTATGGGAAGAAACAGTGAAAGAGCTCGCCACCAGTGTCTGGGTCAGTAATGGGTCGTGTATATCCAGGTTGGTGTGATCTTATTGGGTCATGGTGGGATTCCTAGTGGGTCTCATTTGTACAAAGCTTAATGAGTAGGAGTATCAAGCACTGAAGCACTTGCAAGTTGCCAGCATGCATAGTACATCTGAATGCACGTGGTGTGTGCAGCAGGTAGATTGGTCAGAGACATGAAAGCAGCGATCGAACCTTCTCTCCTTGTGGGTGGCAGCATTGGTTTCGGATGATGTACTATAGACTGATTAATTTTCGTACCTGATACACTAATAATCTAACACTGTGAGCTATTTGCACACATGTTTATACTATATATCGTCGTCGGTGTCTAGTGTCCACGCATGTATATAAAACTGAGGGAGAGGGAAATTTCTCGCACGAGCACTGACGCACAATCCCCGGTTTTCCTCGTTTCCCCGCATTTTCCTTGTCCCTTCATCTTTCCCCGTAAGCAAAAGCACCATCGATCCTTTAGTAGTCCATGGTCAACACTCAACACCAGTACGTACGATTCAAACTTATCCATTTTGAGCCTTTTTAAAACCAGAGCCCCAACTACCAGGAATACCCGATCGATCTCTCTATCCCCGTCCCCACGCAACGCCGTCCACGGCGAAAATCAGATCATAATGGGGCATAAACAATCGTGATTACTGGATGAGCATCGATCGATCGGTGATGACAGGGAGGCCTTAACGGAACCACCACATGCCCATATTCAATTGTGCACATGGAAGCAGCATGTCCGCGAACGAACTGCTTTGGGGCGCGCGGGTCACCACCGTCGGTCCGGTCGGAGACGACAGCTGCGGTGGTGGGTCTCGAGCCGTCTTGCTGGCTGGCTGGCTGGCTCGCCACCGAACCCACGAGGCCGAGATGGTTCGCTGACTCGGCGCGCCGTAGGACGCGACGCTGACTCAGGCCACCGTGGGCGCCCAAGGAAAAGCTACCGGCCGGACAGACCGAGGCGAAAGCTAGCGCGCTCGTAGTCGTGGAGAGGAAAAGGTGGGGAGAAAACGCAGTGACCGAACGTGTGTGACGGTGCCTTCCATTCCATTCCATGCATGCTCGAACCTTCTTCAAGTCCTCCCTCGTGCTAATCCAGTACGCAAGGCAACGGGGGTAGGCCTGTCCAATTTATCCAGTACGTTGCCACGCCATCGCTACCCTCGAATCAGCTCAGCTCGCGGCAAAGTACTGCAACGTGCGGGTTCACTCGTGGCACGACGGCATTGCATCCGCTCCAAGCTTTGGCTTTGAATATTACTACATTGCTAACTAAGCGAGCTTGGACGGAGGAAAGTGGAAATTCGGTTGCGTTGCGCAGACGGAGATTGATCGGCGACAAATAAAGTTACCGATCGAGACTTTTTTTTCCCCTGCCTGATTTTTCTTTACCGGACCCGCCCCAATCGCGCGCGCGCATGTGGAAGCTGGTTGGGCGGAGGGATCGTGGCCCATGCATGGATGACTAGATGTCGCCCGTGACACGCACGAAAGGTTAATTTCGCAGTGGACCCTTGCACATGCAGCACAAACTAACACATGGGAAGAGGAGCTACTAGCTTCTTTATCCAGAAAAAAATGAATAATCCTGGTGGGCGCGCGTCGATGACTGTTCCATCCAAAAGCTAGTTGGATGGATAGGCTCCCTAGGCACCCGGACGGCTTTTGGATCGTTGGTTGAGATTCAAGACAAGTTTTACAGCCCGAGCGCGCGGGGCTCCCGAAGGTTATAAAAGGCGGGCAGCCCCTCCTTCCCGTTCAGAGCAACAACCAACCAACCCACACACGCGCACCAGCAACGACGAGTCACCGGCTAGCAACCTCAGACAGAGGCCGGAAACTGAGGCGCAAAGGAAGGGAGCAGCAAAGTCTTCCTTCAGTTCCTCCCTCTTTCTTACGATCGAGCAAACTAAAGGAGGTCTTTCGGTTTCTCGTTCCGACGAAGAGCAAATGGAGAAGGCAGGGCAGGAGCATGTGATCGGCATCCCGGTGAGCAGCAGGGCTTTCGGCATCGAGGAGCCGGATTTCCCGAGCGGCGGAGCTACTGCTTATCATGGCGACGCGAAGTATCCGACGACGAACGCGCGTGCCAGCGGTAAATCGGGCAGCCGGACGGGGGACAAGTTCGCTAAAGGCATCAAAGAACATGGTGAGTTCCTTTACCATTCTGTCCTGGACAGATCTTCTATTGTCTTTCTGTTCACATGCATACGGCATCACGTACGAATCAGATGCTAAACGTAGTATGCCCCCTTGTTGATTGCGCAGTGACCCTGGGCCCAAAGCTGTACGAGACGGTGAGAGGCAAGCTGTCTTTGGGGGCGCGGATCCTGCACGCGGGCGGCGTGGAGAAGGTCTTCCGGCGGTGGTTCGCCGCCGAGGAGGGCGAGACGCTCCTCAAGGCCTCGCAGTGCTACCTGTCCACCACGGCCGGCCCCATCGCCGGGATGCTCTTCGTGTCGTCGGAGAAGGTGGCCTTCCGCAGCGACCGCCCGCTGGCGCTCACCTCCCCCAAGGGCGACACGGTGCGGGTGCCGTACAAGGTGGCCGTCCCGCTGCGGAGGATCAAGGCGGCCAGGCCCAGCGAGAACACGCACCGGCCGGAGCAGAAGTACGTCCAGCTCCTCACGGACGACGGCTTCGAGTTCTGGTTCATGGGCTTCGTCGGATACCAGGCCTCCCTGCAGCAGCTCGAGCAGGCCATCGCGCACGCGCAGCTGCGGTGACCGTGATCCCATTGATCACACTTACTACGCTGTGTTCGGTCGGGTCGGGCGTCGTGTCGATCGTGTGCACGGTCCGTGTTGATCTGTTGTGCAGCATAGGTGGTAGGTTTCCGGGTGGATTGCTTGTCGTTTTTGGCATCGGAGCAAGTCCGGTATATACATGGTATGTGCGTGCTAGGAGAAAATTAATTTTAGGGAGTGATATTCTTCATGTTTTGAGAAGCATATGCTGCATTGCCACGCCAAAAGTGGCATCGTATACATGTGGTGTGCACTAGCTAGTTCGGTGCGAAAGTCACCAAGTGTGTTTGCTCAAATGCTTATGAGTGAAGCTCGTCTCTTTGAGCATTTCTTAGAGAAACATGTCCATGAGATGAGGCCCTAAAGCTAAAGCTTAGGCCGAAACAGTCTGTATATGCTTAAATAAATGAATGAGCTGTCAAGTGGCTAAATTCATTAATTAAAGCCTGTAACAACTGCCCCGAGCTACATTATTTGTTGAATAAAACGTACTATATCAAACAAAAAGGAAGAGATGGCTAACATAACTTGTGGAACAACCAAATAACACCGGGTGTGTCGATGGCACATGGAGCCTGGACCCACGAGTTGCAGCGAAACGGGGTTTGAACAGTCAGCATGTTCGTTATTGATCTTCCTCCACTGCTTTATTTAAATGGAATAGTGGTTACAGTCAGACTGAAGTACATCAACCAAAAACCTAGCTATTAGTACATCATAGCGAACATGATCTAACATGCCTAAAGCTTCTCTATGGCACAACGATGTGTCCCACCATTTGCATCACGACCTATACAGAGAAACTTGAAGTCCTAGAAACTCGAACATATATTCTTCATCTCCTGAGAATGTGCGCTCCCTCGGCACGCACACGCCCTCCTCCTGCCAAAGCTTAACAAGAGAAGAGCAGACGGTCTGCATAATCACTTTGGATAAACCCCTTCTAGCCGCGGCCTCTAGTCCTTAACAACTAGCGAGTAGTTCAGACCACTAGCTGATGCTTAGAGCAACCAGCTTCAATGAAGGCCCTTGTATCATTTCGGATAACGTATCCCGATCCAGCTTTCCTTTGTAGCTCCATTGATAGATCCATTAGTATTAATCATACACCACCCAACTGGGAGTTTATCCCATCTGCACTTTGGAAAATGGATTTTCACTTCAGCTGGCGGTAATTCTAGAAGAGCCAACCGATCCTCTATCAAGAGCATAGATCCCATCGGTTTGTAAGTATCCTCTCCATGTACAAATTTGTTTTTGCTAGTCTAGATGCACTACATCACAGTGATCGCTATCGGGGCCTCTCCCTCTGTCCGAGAAGAGTCCACAAGAACATCTCGCACCCATGTGGCAGGGTGTAGCTTGGGCATACTAACCCCATAGCGATCCAGTGCAGTAGACTAGAACACTTTTGCATGGTCACACCGAATTAGTGCATGATACAAAGTCTCCTCAGCATGACTACACTACACACTTTACATCGTCCTTGCTGCACCACATGTCGTTGAGCGAGTTTAGCAAAACTAGGAAGAAATCCTTTGATTGCTCCGCACCAGAAGATTCGGACTTTAGGTACCACTCTTAGCTTCCAGAGCTTCCTTCATAGTGTGTCGGAATCCAAGTGTGATGGTCCTGGTGACTCCCCGGACGGTTGCATCAACATATGGTATGCAGACCACATAGTGTAAACCCCCCGTTCTCTCTTCATTCTAAGCCCAAAAACCGTCTCCACCACTCTGCGGACGTGGCAGACTCAGAATTGTTTCAGCATCCAATGGTTAGAATTTTCCATTTACAAATTCTTCATTCCGTTTACCCGTGGGTCGTACAATAATTTCAGCCACAAGTTTTAGCTCAGGAGAACCCTCGTGTACTAACGGCTTGACTAGTCGCTTTAGCCTCGGCACTCCAGAGATCCAGTGATCTTCCTAGATTTTTGTGTCATTTCCATTTCCCACGCGCCTGTGCAAACCCTTCGCAAGAACCTCTCTTCCACAAGAATCTCCCTCCATGTCTTCGAGGCACTCCTCGGGCATCATGCTAAAAGAAAGTCTCCATTGGGAAACTATCTTCCCTTCAGAACTCTAGTACATAAGCTAGTTGGATTATCCAACAGTCTGCATGCTCTAAGAAAGTATCATAAATCATCTAAAAAGTTATAAGTAGTGATATATTAATGAGATTAACAATATAAACTAGTCCTATATATGAATATTATGATAATACAAAATGAAAGTATAAGCAGCTTAGGTCGCCCCTCCTTGGCTTCCACGACATCCGACATCCTCTACGAGTGATGCCGTATGTATTCTGTGCCTAGCCGACGAAGCAGGTCAAGCAAGTCATGTCCCTCTTCCAACTCGTCATGTTCTCGATCTGTATTGAGAGGGACAACCACATTGTCAACAACAAATTTAGACTAGAGGCTTTAGCCTTAGATGCCATTGTAGAAGAAGCTAAGAGGTGTAAGCTAGTGAGTTTTCTGTGAGGAGTGAACTATTTGTTTGTGTCATATGGCTGTTTGTTTTTGTGGATCTTGTATTTGATTTTTCCCATCATATTTATAAAGAAAAACGAGTGCATTCTTGCTTGTTCCCGAAAAAATTAAACGATCACAACGAAGCGCACCCTCTCTCCTTCTAGTTTATACGAAACTTTCTTATTTATAACTAGTCATGTTGACATAAAAATTTAACTTGTATATATATTGCATTCCACATAATTGGAGATATGATGTTTGTGCTAAATACGACGATTGTGATATATGAATATAATTATGTCATATTTCAAAAGTAGCGAGGAAGCTATGTATGTTATTATCCTGATGATAAACTCTCTTAAGAAGACTTCTCATTTAATCAGTAGTTCTTAATTGGAAAAAATAAGACAACATAACCCACATCCAGAAATTAATTTATAGAACTAGAATGAACCACAATGCTATGTATATGTTTTGGTACACATAATCTCAAATATGTTAGCAAATATCTCTAATGTATCTAAGGAATATGTTGATAGTGGTTTTAGTAGTGTATGGTTGTTAGGGTATAATTAAATACAAATAGACGAGTATGTACTATGTCTATTCTAAGCATGGGTAACCTGAATTCTAGAGTGTACTGGGTGTTTTCAAAGGACACATCCTTGTATATTTTGTATTAAACTTGCTTATTATTGGTTATTTCATAAGTCAAATATGTCATCCATATAACTATTCTAAACGATATACTCGCAATACATGTGTGCTCTGTATTTGGTAGGAAAACCAACACCATGTGCATTGTGTTTTTTCTTTATTATTTCGTGTGCAAAAGTTAATAGTGAGTTGTACTCCTTTGACTCAAAACCAACACAACTCACTACCACACGAAACATACCATGTTGGTGGCGCCAAAACAGGTCTGAGTATGTGATATTGTATATATATACCTCACAAGGATGAGTGAGATCTCAAAATCTCAGATTCTGGTATGTAATCCCGTGTTGATCTAAAAATCTACCTTTTCAGATAAAGGACGATGAATTAATATCATGTCCACACCATGTGTCTAAAAGAAATATGTCCGAGAGGCAATAATTAATGGTTATTACCTTATTCCAAGTTTATAATGAATGTTTATTTCTCATTCCATAATTGTGTTAACTGGAAACGTTAATACATGTGTGTTTAATAAACAAAGAAAAAGGTTCCTACTAATGCCTCTCATTACACTAATTTGTTGATTAACAGCCTAATCATGAACATTGGATATTGTTAATAACAAGGCCATGTCATTGAAAAACAAGGTGATGAACATTCACCCACAGTAGGTTTAGTAATGCGATCATGTATTCGAAAGTTTGTATTGCTACCTCACTCGAAATAACACTAATCCTTAGACCATGAGATCACGTCAATGACTTACACTGGAAGAGTACTTTGATTCCATCAAACGTCACACCGCAACAAAGTGATTATAAAAATGGGATTTCTATTTTCGTGCCCTCGGTTTATTAGTTGTACCCAGTTTTCCTCAGCCGCTTAACTTTTCCTCACTTTTGCCCATCTCCTTCTACGAAACTCTCACATGATCTGAAACTCGTCGTCCGTCAGCCTTGCCGTTACGTGCTGACAAGTGGGGCCGCGTTCAGTCGGATCCCATAGTGGACCCTCGCCGCTACGTGCTGACAAGTAGGGCCACATCCTATCGGGTCTCGTAGTAGACCCTTGCCGTTACATGCTGACAAGTGGGGCCACGTTCAGTAGGTTTCCCGTAATGGACACCCCTCTCCACTTATCCAGATCAACATGGGACCCACAGCTTATCCACGTGAGCGCTGGACCTACCACTTATTCAGGTTGGCGTTGCAAGATGGGACCCCGCGTCAGTCCTGCGCCCACGCTCGTGTCGTTGCCTCCCCTTCCTTTTTCTTCTTCTCCGACGACGACGACCCTTTGTCTAGCTTCACTTCAGCCTCCCGTTCATCCAGGCCGCAGTATGGTGCCGTCCCATTGACCTGTATGAAGGATGACAATGGCAACCGTGCGCTTGATGTGGACAATCAATTGGCACAACTCGGAAGATCAATTGGGCGTGCGCTTCCTGTGGAGAATGCAGGCGGTGAGCCGTTATGATGATTTAATTGGTTTATCGAGTTAATGTCTCGACTGCAATCAAGTGAATCTATGAGGTGAAAGTCAAACTTTCAGATCTAGGGAGATGGATGTATAAAAAATAAGAGAATGACACAACTCTTGAACACTTTCAAATTAAAAAAATTATACAACTCTTAATGTAAAAGAGTGTTTATAATTAACACAACTCTTGTACATTTTCAAATAACAATCTGGACATGATAATATTGTCCTAGGAAAATATTGATAGTTTACCATTTTTAGAGCGTGAAAAGTGATCCCTAAACTAAAATCTTTATGCCTCGTGCATATATGAAAAATCTACACCTTCGAACACTGTGAAATCACACTTAGGTCATGATAATATTGTGCTAAGAAAATCTTGAGAGTTTGTCATTTTCATGGAGTGAAATATTATGCATAAACCCGGATATACTAAAATTATACACCTTTGATCCCTGTGAAATCGCACTTAATACGTGATAATGATGTGCTAACAAAATCTTGAGAGATTATCATTTTCATATAATGACATGTAATGCATAAAATTGCATATATGAAAATTATACACCTTTGAACTCTTTAAAATCACACTTAGGACATGATAATGTTGTGCTAATAAAATCCTGAACATTTATCATTTCCATGGAGTGAAGTATAATGCATAAACTTGCGTATACGAAAATTATAAACCTTTGAACACTGTGAAATCCCACTTAATACGTGATAATGATGTGCTAACAAAATTTTGAGAGATTATCATTTTCTCCCCCATTTTCATAGAGTGGAATGTAATGCATAAACTTGCATATACGAAAATTATACACATTTGAACTCTTTGGAATCGCACTTAATACGTGATAATCGCACTTAAATCAGAAAATAAATATTCTCGAAATTGGACGGGACAAAAGCCAAAGTGCCTATTTTTCCGGAAGTGATCAAGTGCCAGAATACGAGACGGAGAAGGGCCAGGGAGCCACCACACCACCTGGTCGTGTGGCCAGGCCTGGCCCACGCCAGGGGGAGGTGTGGCCGCTCCCGGCACCCCCTCGGCCTCTCCTTCTGACTATATATTGCCCTCAAGACGAAAACCCTAAGGGCCCGATCAAAAATTCATGAAAGAGTCTGTAGCCGCTGTCATCTCCATCCCTAGATCGGGAGGGATCTGAAGCTCTTCCCGGCACCCTCCCGGAGAGGGGAATTCACCATGGAGGCCTTCTTCATCACCATACAAGCCTCCGGTGTGATGCATGAGTAGTTCATCCTTGGACTACGGATCCATGTAGTAGCTAGATGGCTAGTTCTCCTCCTTTGTGCTTTCATGTCTAGATCTTGTGAGCTCCGTTCATGATCAAGATCATCTATTTGTAATTCTGCATGTTGTGTTTGCGGGGATCCGATGGATATTGTGATGCTATTTCAGATTGATTATTGATTATATCATGTCTTTGTTATTTGTGATCTTGCATGCTTTCCGTTGTTAGTAGCTATCTTGGCCAAGTAGATGCTAGCAACTCCAAGAGTTAGTATTTATGCTCGATAGTGGGTTCATGCCTCACAGTAATCTGGGAAGTGGAAATCTCTAAGGTACTAGATGTGCTGTTGCTACTAGGGAGAAAACAACAATCCTTTGTTCATAGAACAATCGTATTGTTTACTTTACACGCAGTTCGTAAAGCAATAATCTGTTGCTTGCAACTTAATACTGGAGGGAGTTCGGATGATAACCTAAAGGTGGATTATTAGTCATAGATGCAGTTGGATGGCGGTCTATGTATAATGTTGTAATGCCCAATCAAGTCTCAAAGGAGTCAAGATGATTAGTATATGCATGTATTGCTTTCTCGGTGTTTGTCAATTGCCCCGTTGTAATTTGTTCACCCAGCATGTTATCTATCTAAGGAGAGCCACCTCTAGTGAACTATGGATCCCGGTCCTTTTCTTTACATACAATCTATAAACTGTTTACTGCTTTGTGTTTACTTTCTGCAAACTTTTACTTCTTTCCATTCGATACGTTTAATCCTTTGTTTTACGCAAAACATGGTGAGATTGACAACCTCATCGCAAGTTGGGGACAAAGTTCTGTGGTTGTGTTGTGCAGGTCTCCATGTTGCTACTAGCACCGGTAGTGCGTCCTGCCAAAGCTTAGCTAGTAACACCTTTGGGGTGTTTCCTTGCTCCTACTGGTTCGATTAAACCTTGGTTTCATAACTGAGGAAAACTTGTTGCTGTGCTCATCATACCTTCCTCTTGGGGTTCCCAACAAGCTCTACATCAACACCGCCATCAAGCATTTTTCTGGGCGCCATGCATTGAGCCATCACCGACGCAACATGATATGGAGATGAGTGCGGTGTCAGCATACCTCCCCCCAAGCTTAGGCTTTTTGCCTAAGTGGGTATCAATCCAGATACGGGTAAGGGTTCCAAGCAGGAGGATCATGATAAGAATGGTCGTAGTTGGGCCCGTGGGAAGAAGAAGAAGCTCCCCAATCATAAGCAGGTTGCTGATATGAAGACTCTCCCTCATTCGAGGGCTGGACCGAATCATCCGTGACCTCCCTTCTAGTATCCTGCTCCTGTTGGGAGAGCTCTCCCAAGTACGTGGCAAGCTCCTCCTCAGTGAGGGACCATCCTTCCCTGTTATCAAGGTTAAACAAAACAGGTGCAGGCAAAAGAACAACACGCTCTGACTTGCTCTTTCTCCAACCAGCTTTGAGAAAGGTTATTTCATAAGACAACTCACTCATACTAGCCCATGAGGAAACAAACTTTTGCCGTATCATGGAATTAAGATCAAGCCTTTCTATGGAAACTGTAGGTCTAGATGATGAGGCACTAAACCATGCAATGCTAGTAAATGAGAAGCAATGAGGCCTCCACAAATTCGACCTTTCTCACGGTTAGCAGCAAGACGGAAAGCTATCAAAGCACCTAAGTTGTAAGACCTATCTTGTTTAAGAGCACTAGAGATAAATGTTAGATCATATGAAGATAATTTATTGGCATTTTTCCTAGCAAGAACACACTTGGCAACAAAGTAGGCAAAATAACGAATGGAGGGAAGGTGAATGTTACGGATTTTTCCATTCTCCTTCGAGAAGCTGCTCCCTTGGCAAATTTCTACGTATAGATCCATGAGTGGTTCAGGTCGCTCCTTAATCCTTCTACATGATCCCCATTGAGGTACCTTAATAGCTGCACAAAAATCATCAAGAGAAAGGTCGATAGCAATATTGTAAATTTTGTAATGGACCATGGGGTTAGGCAAAGAGTGACTAAATTAAAAATCCTACACCACAGACATGGTTAGCTTTACAAATTGACAAGGCTCATCTTCCAAAAAGTGCTCTAACCCTGCATTAGAAACCAAAGTGTGGAAATCTTGGAGAATTCCTGCAGCTCTCATGAACTCAGAACAAGGATAAATGGAGGGAAAAACTTCCTCCTCCCGGTGGACCTTCATGATCTCAGGCACCCATAGTTCATGTTGGTTTAGGTGATGCTCACTCATCTTCTATTCTGAAATTTAAACACCTATTAAACATGTGATTGCAAAGTGAATATAATGGAGGTTTCTACTCATAGGGACTTGTAAGAGGCCTAAACATGCATCAAAACTATATCTCTAAGCATCAAACAAGCTTACAAGCTCTCATAACCTGTCACCTACAGCAGCAAAATACTCAAGATATAATCCACTAAACACAAATCTACTTGGACAAGGGGTGGAGTCACATACCAAAGAACAAATGCTCCAAATTTCAGCAAGAAAGATGGGCTGAGCAAGGAGATCGAAAAAATCGAGAGCAAGTATAGCAAGAACGCGATTTTGAGCAATGAACTAGAGGTTGCTTGGGAGAGAGAAGTGATGACCCACAAATATAGGGGGTGTATCGCAGTATTTTCGAGAGAAGTGAAACCCAATTTATTGATTCGACACAAGGGGAGCCAAAGAATATTTGTAAGCCTTAACAACCGAGTTGTCAATTCAGCTGCACCTGGAAACAATCTTGCTCTCAGCAGTTTATCAGTAGCAACAGTTTTGTAGTAGGAATAGCAAAGTAACAACAGTAGTAAAGCAAAGACAGTAATGTGAAGCGATGTGATTGGGATTAGTGCCACGCATAGGGATGGATGGACGGGCGTTGCATGGACAAGACAATTCATATAGCAATCAGAACATAGGACAATTGCAGATAAATAAGATAAAGTGTCCAAGTACTAGATAATCCTAGGCATGTGTTCCATATATAGTCATACGTGCTCGCAATGAGAATTTGCACAACATCTTTTGTCCTGCCAGCCCGTTTGCAGCGAGGCCTCTAGGGAACTAGTGGAAATTAAGGTGCTCCTTTTAATAGAGCACCGGAGCAAAGCATTAACACCCCGTGAACACACGTGATCCTCACATCAAAGCCATTCCCTCCGGTTATCCCGATTTCTGTCACTTCGGGGCCTTTGGTTCCGGACAACAACGTGTGTATACAACTTGCAGATAAGACCATAAACAATAGTATCATAATGAATCAATAACATGTTCAGATCTGAAATCATGGCACTCGGGCCCTAGTGACAAGCATTAAGCATAACAAGTCGCAATAAAGTCATAAAGCACTAATAAAAGATACTAGGCACCATGCCCTAACAATCTGATGCCATTACATGAACGATCTCATCCAATCCCTACCATCCCCATAGCCTACAGCGGGGGGTTACTCACTCATAGATGGGGGAAACATGGATGGTCGATGGAGAAGCGATGGTGATGATGATGGCGATGATCTCCTCCAATTCCCGTCCGGCAGGTGCCGGAGCGAGTTTCGGTGCTGTTTCATGGAATCTGGTGGTGGCGGCGGAGCGGAACTCCTTCTGGAAAAACGTCGAACCCCCCTGAGTTTTTAGGTCAGAAGGCAACTTATAGGCAAAGAGGGAGACCGAGGGGCAGTCTGGGGCGGCCAGACCACCCCCTGGCGCGGCCTAGGCTTGCCCGCGCGGCCAGGTGGTGTGGCCTGGGCCCAGCCCCCCTCCGTCTCGTATTCTGGCTCCGGGAGTCTTCTGGTGAAATAGGATTTTTGGCATATTTTCCGGGATTTTTCCCGATAGTTGGTTTTCTGCACAAAAAGTAGACACCAGGGCAATTCTGCTGAAAATAGCGTCAGTCCGCGTTAGTTGCATCCAAATCACGCGAGTTTAGAGGAGAAACAATAGCAAAAGTGTTCGGGAAAGTAGATACGCTTTGGACGTATCAGTGGTGGGCGAGGACCCGGCAGGAGATCCTGCCGCGGCAAGAGAAAGTGGTGCGGCAGGCTGCCGCGGGGCCTTGGCAGGCTGCCGTGGAGCCTCAGTAGGCTGCCGTGGAGCCTCGGTAGGCTGGTTGGCTACCGCTGCAGAGGTGACCGCGGGCACGAAGACGGGGATAAGGGATCGTGGCGTGATTGTATGCTGGGTAGGCGGGGAAGAAGTAGGCGTAGATGAATGGACGATGGAGTATGGAAAAGTATTTTCATCGAAGATGACATGACGTGAGACAAGAACACGTCCAGAAGAGGGGTCAAAACATCGAGAGCCTTTGTGATCGTCGGAGGGTCCGAGATAAATGCATGGTAATGAGTGAGGAGAAAGTTTGTTAGGGGCGGTGGAGGCGGTGTTGGGGAAACAAAGATAACCAAAAACACGCAATTCGGAATGGTCGGGATGATGTAGGAAGAGAGACTGAAAGGGAGTATAGAGTGGACACGTTTTGGTTGGTCGGATGTTGAGGAGATATGTTGTCGTGCGAAGGGCTTCAGCCCAAAATCGAGGGGGAGAGGCTTGGATGAGTAAAGTACGGAGTATGTCATTGATGGATCGTAAGGATCGTTTGGCTTTACCGTTTTGAGGAGAAGTGTATGGACAAGAAAAACCTAAGAGAATGCCTTGAGAGAGAAAGAAAGATCTGCTTTGGGTATTGTCAAACTCTCAGCCATTGTCACATTGGATAAAACGTATGGGAAGGTCGAAGTGTGTAAGAACATATCTCCAAAAATTTAGAAAAAAAGAGTGCACGTCGGATTTGGCGCGAATAGGAAAGGTCCATATGTAGTGAGAATAAACGTCAAGAATAACAAGATAGTATTTGACCAGAAACACTAGGAAGCGGAGAGGTCCATTGATCACAATGCAATAACTCAAACAGAAAAGTACTATAGGTAGTTGATGTGCCGAAAGGTAATCTAATATGTTTGTCACATTGACAGGCATTACAAATAGAGGGATCATGAGAAGAACTAGAACTATCAATAGGGAGACTAAATTCTTGAAGCAAATACAACATAGTATTTTTATTGGGGCGGCCGAGGCGACGGTGCCCAAGGTCGATGGAAGTGTGCATGGCTTGAGGTTTGGAAGATGGTGCGTCATGTAGAGGATAGAGATCGCCCGAGCTATTGTAGCGAGCGAGGACCTCCGCCATTTTCAGATCCTTCACAGATAAACCAAACAGGTCAAACTCTAAAGAAACATTGTTGTCGATAGTAAAGCGACGAACATAGATGAGATTTTTGATTAAGGATGGAGCAACAAGAATATTACGTAGAAGAAAATTTGTGTGGGGATTAGTGATGTATGATTGACCGGCACAAGATATAGGAATTGAAGAACCACCACCAATAGTTATAGAGGAAAAATGGGAAGAAGAACAAGATGACATAAAATCCATATTTGAACACATGTGCGAAGATGCACCAGAATTGAAAATTCAATCCGTACCTTCGTGGTTGTTGAGCGTGAAATTGTTCATGGCAGCGATGAAGGCGGCTTGGTCCTAGCTTGGTGGAGCGGTTGATGAAGCGGTTGATGGTGATGGTGTAGGCATGTACGGTAGTGTCGGAGGAGCCCCGTACATGTAGTTCATTGGCATCGAGGATGGCATGTAGTATTGTGGCGCGTGGGACGCCATGTAGGCCGTCGGTGGAGCTTGGGCGGTGTAGACCTGCTGCGGAGGTCGAGGTCCAAGAGGCCCTGGCGAGCCTATGGATGGACGAATACCAGGACTCCATGTCCCGGTGTAGGCTGATGGGGCGCCGTAGGGAGAAGGAGCCGACCAGGGCATAGGCCATGCCTGAACGAGACCCGTCCATGGATCGTGATGCGGCTGCCAGGTTGGTGAGGGGGCCACGACGGAAGGAGGTATCAGCGCTGGTGGAGTCGGCGCTGGAGGGGCTGGCGCTGGAGCAGGTGGCCGAGGCTGAGGAGGCCGATACACTGGGTTCTTGCCGCGGTAGTTCGGGCTCAACCGCCATCCAGGAGGGGCCGTCGGGGGTGCAGCAGGAGTCGGCAGGAGTGGTGGGCGAGCCGCGGTGTGAAACGCCTGAGGAGGATGAGCAGCCTTGCGTGCTTGATTGTGGGCCTCGAGTTTCAGCAGAGGGATGAAGGCAACTTGCTTCTCAAATTGTTTGCCTAGACCGACGAGGAGGGTGTTGATGAGGGCACGGTCGTCCACGGGATCACCGACCTCCCGAAGTTTGTCGCCGATGGCCTTGATGCGTTGGCAAAAAACGATGACAGGGGAATCGCCTTGAGTGCTAGTGCAGAGCTCGATGTGGAGAGCGTTGACGCGCGAATCAGAGTTGTCCTGGAAAAGCTGCTGGAGGGCAGCCCAAAGTTGCGCTGTTGTGGCGTCATCGGTGGAGACCAGGTTGAAGAGCTCGGTGGAGATCCTGGTGTAGATCCATTGGATGACGGTGAGGTTGTCCTTGACCCAGCGCGGATCGGCGGGCCGCGGCGTAGAGGCGAAGTTGATGTGATCGCGGAGGCCGCAGCGACCGAGATGAACGTGGAAGAGGTGACGCCAATGATAAAAATTGTGCTTGGAGAGATTGAGGACGATCGGGACAAAGGGAGAGACGTTGGAAATCGTGTTGGCTAGGGTAAGTGGTGGAGGCTGTGGATTTTCGTGGGGAATTTGGTGGAGAGTAGAGGTGGAGGAGGAAGATAGAGGTGCGCCGGCGGCGCGGGCATCCAGAGTGGATGCGTCGGCGTCGGCGATGGAGTTGGCGGAGCCATCTAGGTGCGGAAAAACCTAGACGTCTAATACCATGATATTTTGGGATAATAATAACTTGTGTTGATTTGAACAATAGTACAAAGTTTATATAGAAGAGAGGAGGGGGGTCGGCCGGCCTAGGGTTAGGCCCTAAACCTACTTAGGACTAGAGTCCTACTCTAACTCAAACTCAATTCTAATAAACCGAAATAGAGTGAGTAATCAAATACCGCCTTTACTATTTGCTAAGTACAATAAATGAAGGTCCCTCAAATATAAATTTTAACCCCGAAGCACATGACCAAAGTCACCTTATGCAGCTATTACTCCGATCATTGTCTTCTTAAATCTTTTACACTCTTTTTGACATGAAATCTCCTACACTGTTGCTCCGAGATCTAATACACATTCATGGATATATTCATAAAAAATCACATGTATAGATTGGCCCATTCATGAACCCACCTTACCAACATTGCATCTACGTGTGCATTTTACGTGCAGCCGAGCATCAGGAGTATCAATGGCAGGCAGCAGGTACAGTAGGACACCACACTTATTTCGCTCTGCCATTTTCCATCTTTCTGGAAAGACAGCATTGCCTCCCCCGAAAACGATCTCGTCTGGAGATCTCCCTTTCTCGAGCGGCCACATCTCCGTCTGGGCTTCGACACGTACCACGCGGCGCAGATACGCCGATCCAGGAGGCAGTACGTGAAACGACGACGCCGCGATCGAGCCCCACCGGAAAGCTCGAAAATCTGCCTCCGGACGGGTAGGTAGCTAGGCTAGCCGCGTGAGTGACAACTCGATCGGCCGACGCAGCAAGGCAAAGCAAAGCAACTCGAAGCGCATCGCACGCATGCACGTTCGCGCGCAACCAACCAACCCCTGCCCTTGCGCAGATACGGAAACAGTGCCGCGGCCGACCTCGCAACGCCCCTGTGGTTGCCGGTTTAAATCCGGGAGACAGGGACTGCACGGCGCCCACGCCGCCGGGCCGGTGCACCGCAACCGGGCTGCTGACTCGGTGCTGCGTGGGGTGGGGTGGTGAACAGGACGTTCAGATTTTGGGTAGGGTAGCTCTCGAACGGAGAATTGCTTCGACAGGGGGGCAGTAGCAGTGCTTTTGGATGGAGCCGAGTTGCCAGAGTAGTAGTACCAGATAAAACTGTTCATGCATAGCATAGGCGAGAGGGGGCATTCAGGTCGACCAACTGACGGATTCCTTGCGGCCGCGACCTCGGGAATAACTCTTGCTGCCCCTTGTGCTGAACCGTACGTCAACATTACAACTCTCAGAGGATGCGTGCATACTGTCTACATGCATGGTGCATGTTACTACTACAGACTACAGACTACAGTCCTAGTGCAATGCACGAAAGACATCAGGCATCCCTATGAGATAAGAAACTTGCATAACACGTGGTCCCTGCATTGCATGTACATCGGGGCCCCGGCCGACACGGCGCCACCCTCCTTTACCCGTAACCCGGTGCGAGAATGTGCAGGCACATGGGGCGCTTCCTGGAAAGCGGCAGAGAACCCACCGCACGTAGCCATCTGGCCACGCTCTCGATCCCAAGGAAAGCTAGAATCGCGCTTTCGGGCAAATGAATATACTGCCTCTCCTGGCCCTCACATGGAAGCAGGGCCGCCAAGCCAAGCCAAGCGGGGATGCCTGCCTCTCCGGCTCTCCCCGAAGCCTAAGGCTAAGCTAGCTAGCCCCGTTCCGTTTCTAGCTGTACCCAGGCACCAACGGATGACGCGGCCACGCAAGAACGTGGACGACTGCGCCTTTCTGATCCGCCGGTGACGAGGCCGGCCCGCCTGCTGACTCCGCACACGCACTGCCTTTGCCAAAAGCATCCACACCAACGCTGCCGCGCTGCGCTTATAAAGCCTCCCCTCGCCTGCTGCACTCCGGTACCAATCCCCGATACCTTACTCGCTAAGTTAACACACTCGCCACCGCAGCGCAACGCATCGCATCGCAGCTAGTCGGTCGTTCTTCGTCGTTGAGATTATTAGCCCGGTTGCAGCCAAGGCCAAGATGAAGTCGAGCAGCGGCGGCCATGTCGTGGGAGTGCCCGTGACCTCCAAGGCCTACGGCATCGAGGAGAAGAGGGACGGCGACCACCTTGCTGTCTCCCTGACGCACCCCAGCCCCTACACGTCTTTCGGCTACAAGCACAGTAAGTTCCGATCGATCACGCATGCATCATGCAAGATCACGAATGTAATTAACACACACTTGATTAACAACACTTGTTTTGATTGTGCAGGCAGCAAGGGTCAAGTTGTCCACTGGGTGAGCAACCTCAGCAGGAGGGCGCAAGGCTTCCGTGAGCATGGTGAGTACACGCGCATGTTTCTTCCGTAGCTTCAATGGCTGTCGGGCGTACGTGGTTAACCCTATAGCTTGTTCTAACGTACTCCACCCTATATATGCAGTGGCTCTGGGTCCCAAGATATCCGAGACCGTCAAGGGGAAGCTGAGCCTGGGGGCCAAGATCCTGCAGGCCGGCGGGATCGACCGCGTCTTCCGGAAGGCCTTCCCGGCCGAGAAGGGCGAGCGGCTCGTCAAGGCGCTGCAGTGCTACCTCTACACCACGGGCGGGCCCATCGCCGGGATGCTCTTCGTCTCCACCAAGAAGGTCGCCTTCCGCAGCGACCGGCCCGTCGCCGTCACCTCCCCCAAGGGCGACGTGGCGCGCGTCTCCTACAAGGTCGTCGTCCCGCTCAAGAGGATCGCCAAGGTGCGGCCCAGCGAGAACATCGACAGGCCCGACGAGAAGTACATCCACGTCGCCACCGTCGACGGATTCGAGTTCTGGTTCATGGGATTCGTCAGCTACCAGAGGTCCTGCAAGTACATGCAGCAGGTCGTCGGCTGCTCCTGCTCGGACATGCAATGATGACTAGCTAGGGCGCCGGACGCCGTGGCGTCGTTTGTTCCGTCGGCACGATGAGAAGAGGAGTTGTGGGCTACTGCTGCGACATTATTTGTTGTGAAGTAGCGGTACCCCTGCCTAGGATTTGCTCCGTCTTATTACGGATCGGAGATCCTTCCGCGTACGATTTGGATTGGCTTTTGTTTTTTCCTTTGTACTAGGATCGATGGACCAACAAATTGACCGTGCTGCATGTGAATCAATGGAAAGACGCAGTCGTTGTTCAAAATTGTCATTTACTATTGTGTTTGTGTTCCTCCAAATTAAGTTCAGGGCGACCCTTAGCCTTAGGTCTGAATATCCGTGGACACCCGTCACACGAGCTGCAGGGAGCCATGCATGGATAGTCCATGGGTACCATTTCGTGGTACCCACCCACTAGTCACCTTTATAACACGTTTTCGTTACTCCCACGCAGTCCCAAATTAACCGACTCAACAATGTCTAGATATACGCAATGTATTTGTACCTAGTTAAAACTGAGTCATTTAATTTGAAATGGAGAAAAGTACATATTATATGTGGAGCACATAAAATACATCACATAAACAATTTGTAAGCCCCAATTCTCTACTAACTCTAATACATCGTGGTTGTTGTATAAATAAATGACATATTGGAGAACATGCCACTTATTCATGCCGTCGACCAAGACTGTAAGAACACCAAAAAAATATTATGGAACTCGAGAGCCCCTCAACTAAAAGGCCTTGACATCACCATGGCCACATCCGCCACCAAGTAAGAATCAGAACACCATAAGCTCCTGGAATGTGTTACCTCGACCATGATGTCCACACTACAAAGAGGGTCATGCAAATTTTATTTTGTGCGCCGTCGCCTCTGCCATCGAGAGATCTCCACTATGTACATAAAAAGAGTGAAACACATCATTAGTCATAGAACTTGTCCAAGATGAGTCAATCGTCTCTCGGATGTTTTGAAATGTTCATATAACTTTGTTTTCTGAGTACATTGGTCACCTTCCATCCCGTTGGTGGAAACGAAGCATATGTGGCTTGCTGATTAGGTTGATGCGCATGTGTTGAAAGCATTTTTGGCGTGTAATAGGTCACGTGCAGGTCATGTGTGGCAGAAAGCACTCTTGAGATTTCACCTTGGATTTGTTTTTGACAAAATGAGCATGTGTCTTGTAAAATCCCCTAATACCATAATCCTCAACCCCGAAATTAGTCTAGTTCCACATTCCCTTCATATCCTCTTCTCAAAACCCCAGCCAAATCATGGGGTAGTCATCTTCCACAACATAGCCATGCATTGAACATCCTAAATCTGTGAGCATTTTACCAACAAGAATACAAAAAAATGTCCCCTTTTCAAGGCCATCAAAAGTTTCAAAATTTCATTACAGTAAACATAGTTGAACAAATCAAACGAGAAATCCATCATGGTGTACTTCTACTCTATCTGCCATCATTCGGACCCACACTATGATAATGTTGGTTCAAATGGATTTCATAATAAACCCTAACACTTCTAACTAAATATATGAACTAATCAGACACTTGCATAATAGTGTCATCTCTAACAAGAGAACTCGCAACTGAACTAACAACAAACACAAAAAACTCATTTTTATTTGTTGATCTCAACCACAAAGGACCTAATTAATTGGATAGCATGAGGACTCGCCATAATGAAGAGGTGTGATCGAAGCATCCCACGTTCACGACAAAGTAAAATCCCCCCACCCACACACACACACAGTCGGGTGTCGCCATTGCAGACCTCACCCTCCATCGGTTGGCACAACTCATGTATGTGCTACATGGCTCCTCGGTCTAGAGGTGAATGGACAGGGGCGAGATTGCTGGACTGACAAGATTGCAAGGTCGTTTTTGTAAAGAAAATCTCACCGGCCGCCTCCCTCATCCAGGCAGCACGTGACCCCTGAACCTAGTCAGCATGCCCATATATGTCGTTTCACCGTAGAGACGAAATGTGACCATTTTTTTGCCGGGAAGATATGATGTTTTATTACTCGGGAATACGCTATCAAATCTGCACTTCTATTTGGTCACGCGTCTATAGATTGAGTAACACATCCGTGTCTCTCCCTTGAAAAAGCACACCAGTGTGTCAATTATTTAAACTCGCCACTTTTTCCACCGTATGCGCCAGGTTTGATCGGTCGGTACAATGTTAATGACTATGACTAGTACTCCCTCTGTTTTAAAATATATTATATTTTAGTTTTGTAAAAGCAGTGTATCTAGACTTTTTTTAATGTATAGGTTCATTTTAAATATAGATGAACCTATATTCTAAAAGAAATCTAGATACACTGCATTCACAAAGCTAAAACATCTTATATTTTAAAATAGAGAAAGTACTGTTAGAAAAATTTGTAACACATATGTTTTATGTACCGATGGAGTAGTACTCCACGGTAGCCTCGATCGGCTGTACACAATCTCAACAGGAGGTTTGTTAGGAGTCCTTTGATTGTAAGCTTCCTAGGATAAGTGCACTAGTCTTTATCTTTCTATCTCTTATCTAGATAATCATCGATGGTTGTAACCTCATGCTGTTAGCGCCACGCCTGGGGCTTTTTCAGGCCATATTAACACGCACCCGACGCTTCCAACGAAGCTGTCGTTTCTCCCAAAGATAGTACGTTGATATGGTATCGGAGCCACCTCTTCCATAATCTAGCCGCCAAAAATCAATCCACACAAAAGCCAAGAAAACAAACCTCTGCCGCCGCCGCCGCATCCTTGCCGCCGCCACTGCCTCAAACGATCAAGATCACGATCGGATTCCTCCTGGTGGCCATGACGTCCTCCTCATCGTCGACGACGCTCTCTGCCGCCCTTGGATCCCCTCCCTCCCAGAAGTTGACACGGGCTAACTTCCTTTACTGGAAGACCCTCGTCTACCCCCCACTGCGCGGCGCCCAAGCCCTCGGCCTGCTTGATGGCACGGACGCTGCACCGGTGAAGACCCTGGAGGTTGAAGATGCCGACAAGAAGAAGATCATAATCCCCAACCCTGACTACGTGTCATGGCTCTCGCGGGATCAGACGGTGCTCGGGTTTCTCGTAAACTCGCTGTCGCCGGAAATCATACCTCATGTCGTGGGGTTGGAGACGTCTGCCGCGGTGTGGTCTGTCATCACCGCCACGTGCTCCTCCCACTCCCGCACGAAGATCAACCATCTCCGCGGGGCGCTGAACAACACCAAGAAGAACGAGCTCACCGCCGCCCAGTTCTTTGCGACGATGAAGGGCTTCGCCTCTGAACTCGCCGCAGCAGGCAAGCCTGTTGATGAAGACGAGATGGTTGGATACATCCTCAACGGTCTTGATGGCAGCTACAACTCCGTCGTCGCCTCCGTCAACGGAAACCCTGGTACCACCCTTGATGACCTCTATGATCAAATATGTGCTAATGATATTCGCACCGAGATGCTCTCCGACACAGGACATGACACCGGGTTTACCTCCTCCGCCAACGTCGCCACCCGACCGCCTCGTGACACCAGCCGCGACTCCCGTGACTCCCGCCCCCGTGGTGATCGTGGGCGTTCTCCTGCTCGCCCTGAGCGTGGGGGTGGGGATCGCCGTGATGATGGAGGGCGTTGGCGCCGCCGTGATGATCAAGGACGCGACAACACCCGCGACGGCAGACGCGACAACAACCGCGACGACCGACGTGACTGGCGCCGCGATGATGCAAGCCGTGACCATCGTCGTGAAGATGGAGGGCGCCGCCGCGATGACGGTGGTCGTCGTCGTGATGATGGGGGGCGCCGTCGTGGCCGTGCTCCTACACCCTATGTCGACGTCACCTGTCAAATCTGCAAGATCTATGGTCATCCTGCCAGTGCCTGTTGGTGGCGCTATCAAGACCGTCATGATTCCGATGACGATGGTGAGGAAAAGGGTGCCCATGTTGCATCCTATGGTGTCGACACCAACTGGTACCCTGATTCAGGTGCCACTCACCATGTAACATCAGAACTCAGCAAGCTCCACACGCACGACAAGTACAATGGGCGTGATCGCGTCCACACGGCAAACGGCAACGGTATGCAAATAAGTCATATTGGTCATTCAACATTATGCACCCCACATGATTCCTTACATCTAAAAAATGTTCTCCATGTTCCAAGTGCTTCCAAGAACCTTCTTTTTGTTCACAAACTTACCCTTGATAATGATGTTTTCCTTGAGTTTCACCCACACTTCTTTTTGATTAAGGATCAGGCAACAAGGAGGATTCTGTTTAAAGGACCATGTCATGGTGGCCTCTATCCACTTGTCCCTTCATCTACCGGGTCTCACAAGCAAGCTCTCGTCACAATAAAGTCATCATCCTCTACGTGGCATCGTCGTTTAGGACATCCTTCATCTTTTGTAGTTCAACAAGTACTTAGAAAGAATAGTATTTCTTATTCTCCTGAAATAAACCCCTACATCTGTGACTCTTGTCAACTAGCTAAGAGCCATCAATTGCCATATCGTGTCTCTACTAGTGTTTCCACTGTTCCTTTGGAACAAGTGTTTTCTGATGTATGGGGTCCAGCACCTGTGTCTGCTGGCAAACATTCATATTATGTAAGCTTCATTGATGATTTTAGCAAGTTTGCTTGGATCTATTTACTCAAAAAACGTTCTGAAGTCTATCAAGTGTTTCTCAACTTCCAACAACTTGTTGAAAGAAAATTTGCTAGGAAAATAATTACTATGCAAACTGATTGGGGGGGTGAATATGAAAAATTAAATAGTTTCTTTCAAAAGATTGGCATCACTCACCATGTTTCTTGTCCTCATGCTCATCAGCAAAATGGCTCTGCTGAACGAAAACATCGTTATATTGTTGAAGTGGGTCTTGCTTTACTTGCAAATGCATCAATGCCTCTCAAATTCTGGGATGAAGCATTCCTCACTGCTACCTTTCTCATAAATCTTTTACCTAGCAAGGTAATAAATCATGACACTCCTGTTGAACGTCTTCTTCACACAAAACCAAACTATGAATCTCTTAGAGTTTTTGGCTGTGCTTGCTGGCCCAATCTTCGTCCCTACAACAAACGAAAATTGTCTTTCCGCTCTACTAGATGTGTTTTCCTAGGCTATAGTCCCCGTCATAAAGGTGTCAAGTGCCTAGATGTATCAACTGGTCGTGTCTATATTTCACGAGATGTAGTATTTGATGAAAATATTTTTCCTTTCTCTGAGCTACACCCAAATGCAGGCTCTCGCCTTAGACATGATATTCTCCTTCTGCCACATCACACACCATCTAGTGGGGATGCATTTGTTAATGACTATATGCCTTTGCCATTTGTACCTGTCGTTACTAATATCGATGAAGATGCTGCAGAAAAATATGCTTCACAGGAAACACTGGATCAAAACGCTGCAAGAAATGATGAACTAACTGATCCCGAGGTGAATCAGACACGTGAAGAAATATCTGGCATCAGGTGCACAGAGCTCGAGGTGACGCCAGGACCTGCTCAGCGTACGGCACCTCGCTCGCGCCCTCGCTCGCGGACCCCACCGCGGTTGCCTGCCTATGCACACGACGAGAGCGAGTCTGACTCGCGGTCTCCACCGCGGTCGCCTCGACAGCAACGCTCTTCACCACGTACAATCTCCTCGTCACGCTTACGGACTCCGTCACGCTCACGCCCACGCTCGCGGACCCCATCACGGTCCCGCTCCCGCTCACGAACCTCTTCTCGGTCTCCGCGCCTGCAACGTCACGGGAGCGCATCGCGTCCCCACATGGCGTCTCGGCAAAGCGTCTTGTCTCCCTCGCGTGTTCCGGCCCGAGCTGGAGCTCACCTCTTCACCTGACGCGACGGGTAATGATGAGCATGGTTCTCCCGCGCACACATCTGAACGCGACGGGAACGACGGGAATGGATCTTCTGTGGCAGATACTTCTGTTACTTCATCGCCAACCTCTACACCACCTCAACCTGAACCAAGAACACGACTTCAGAGAGGTATACGACGCCCCAAAGTATATACTGATGGTACGGTTCGGTATAGTCTGTTTTAAATCTGAGTGAACCCAACACCCTTTCGGAGGCTCTTGGAGATGATAGATGGCGACAGGCGATGGAAGATGAGTACACTGCTTTACTACAGAATAAAACATGGCATCTTGTCCCCCCCACATTTTACAAAAAATCTTATTGACTGTAAATGGGTTTATCGTGTCAAGAGACATGCATGGCACGATTGATGTATAAGGCACGCTTGGTTGCAAAAGGCTTCAAGCAAAGATATGGAATAGATTATGAAGATACTTTCATTGTTGTCAAGGCGACAACTATCGAATTATTACATCCATTGCTGTTTCTAGGGGCTGGAGTTTGAGACAGCTAGATGTCAAGAACGCGTTCTTGCATGGCGTTCTGGAAGAGGAGGTCTATATGAAACAACCCCCAGGTTTTGAGTCTTCCGCTACTCCTCACTATATTTGCAGACTTGACAAAGCCTTATATGGGCTCAAGCAAGCTCCTCGAGCATGGAACTCCAGACTTAGCACCAAGTTGCAACAACTTGGCTTTGCTCCTTCCAAAGCAGACACGTCACTATTTCTTTATCACAAAGATAATGTTATGATATTTGTCTTAATATATGTTGATGATATCATAGTCACTAGTTCATCAGATCAGGCTATCTCTGCTCTTCTTCAAGATCTTAATGATGATTTTGCACTTAAGGATCTGGGAGATCTGCATTTCTTCTTGGGGATAGAGGTAAAGAAAACTCAGAATGGTTTGCTTCTTACTCAGGAAAATATGTTGTTGACTTATTGACAAAAGTAAATATGATAAGATGCACTTCTTCTCCAACACCACTATCCTCTACTGAAAAATTGTCCTTAACTGAGGGAACTCTTCTTGGTCCTGATGATAGTACACAGTATAGAAGCATTGTAGGAGCTTTACAGTATTTGACACTCACCAGGCCTGACATCTCTTTCTTAGTAAATAAAGTTTGTCGGTATCTTCATGCTCCTAACACTGCTCATTGGACAGCTGTCAAAAGAATCTTGAGATATGTTCAGGGTACCATACATGCTGGTTTGATTTTTCAGAAATCCTCATCTAGTTTGCTGAGTGCTTTCTCAGATGCAGATTGGGCAGGTTGCGGATGATGTAAGGTCTGAGAGGGTTTGCTGTATTTTTTGGCCCAAATATGGTTTCATGGAGTGCAAGAAAACAACCTACAGTCTCTAGATCCAGTACCGAAGCAGAATACAAAGCTCTTGCAAATGCCACAGCAGAATTGATATGGGTTGAAGCTTTGCTTGGTGAACTTGGTGTTCAACTAAAGGTAAAACCCTGTTTATGGTGTGATAACTTAGGAGCCACCTATCTGTCTGCGAATCCTATTTTTCATGCTAGAACCAAACATATTGAGATTGATTATCATTTTGTTCGAGAACGAGTTGCTAACAAAATGCTTGAGATCAAATTCATATTAAGCAAAGATCAAGTTGCAGATGGTTTTACCAAAGCATTGGCTGTCAAGGATCTCAATGAATTCAAGCGTAATCTCAACCTTTCAGAAGGTTGTGATTAAGGGAGGCTGTTAGAAAAATTTGTAACACATATGTTTTATGTACCGATGGAGTAGTACTCCACGGTAGCCTCGATCGGCTGTACACAATCTCAACAGGAGGTTTGTTAGGAGTCCTTTGATTGTAAGCTTCCTAGGATAAGTGCACTAGTCTTTATCTTTCTATCTCTTATCTAGATAATCATCGATGGTTGTAACCTCATGCTGTTAGCGCCACGCCTGGGGCTTTTCCAGGCCATATTAACACGCACCCGACGCTTCCAACGAAGCTGTCGTTTCTCCCAAAGATAGTACGTTGATAAATACTTCAAAACATCAATAGAGATGAGTCGTCAAAGTGCTCATCTCGAACGAGTTCTATGACTAATGGTGCATTTTACTCATTAAGAAAAAACTGCACAAGCATGGGAGAGGGCCATCCAAAGGGATGGACGTTTTTAAATGAAGGCACCAAACCGCACGAGCATGGAACAGGGCCATCCAAAAGGACGTTGTTAAATGATGAAGTTAGAAAACTGCACAAGCATGAGACAAGGCCTGGTTGCGAGGGGGAGTTCTCCGGTGATGCCGTGGCCTCATTTCTCTCTAGGCACCCCTATCCTCGGATTTGTTACAGCTGCAACTTCTATGGCGTCCCTTCTTCACCTCGGGCAGGAGCTCTGAGGGAGGCGCTCGGTTTCTGGGTGCAGCGGCGGCAAATCCTGGAAGCTCATCGTCACTGCTCTTCGGCATCTTCTCCTGACCTGGACGCAGAGGATGCGTCTGCAATGGAGGGTTTCCTGAGTGGCGGAGGCGACGAGCTCTCCTGGAGAAGTGAAGCCATCCTTATCTGCAGATCCAAATCGGAACCATTCAGCCAGCCGATTATCCAAGCCGCATCGAGGCTATCAAACTCGCCGGCGAAGCCCCGCGCACCCTCAACCTCCACTGTGAGGCCCGTCAGAAGCAGAGGCGCGTTGGAAGGAGGACCCGATTGCTTTTTTTGCTCATCTTCTAGGGTGCTCTTTGTAAAGCGTGTGGACATGTGTGTCTTGTTTTTTTCTTAAGATCCAGCGTGAAATGTGTAGCTCCACCGTCGTAATTTAACTCTTCTGGGGCTCTCCCGTTCAAAAAAAAAATGAGGCAAGGCCCAAAGAGAAGTCATCGAGCCATCTGTTTTGTTTGTGTGGGCTGAAATTAGAGGTCTTATAGCTAGGCGCTTCAGGGACTCACGGCAGCAAGCCATCCCAACGACCCACTGGGCAGTACTACAGGGATCACCACCCCAGTCCCCAGCCACGTCCCACAGATCGGCCATCATTTCTTCGAGGTGAACACCTGCTTCGTCTGCATACATACAATGTTCATCAAGTACAAGGTGATATGTATGCGTGTATGTAATAAACCAGCTTATATTCTAGCTGCTTTGGGTATGGCCGGGTGCAAAATGACTACCAAGAGTGGTTTGAACAGACCTCTTTGGGTGTAAGCAAGGCCTTGTATGGTGATTTTGCAGTTCAAGTTTAATGGCATGACAGTGTTCCAAGTAAAAAAAAAGTTAGGGAACACATTGGTTTTTTTGACAGACAGGGAACAGACACAGACCTGCTTTGCCTGAGAGAAGAGAAGACATGGTAGCACCTAAAGCGGCCGATCGAAGCTGTTGGTGCGTGATGCAAACAAAACCGAACCCAGCCCCAGCTCGCCTCGTACGTGGCGTTTGCAGAACTTGAACGATCGGAGCCGATTCCGCGTGTCCCGACCGATCACGACTTTTTCGCAGCTTGACGTAGCCGGAGCGCGGAGGGGACCAAATTAGGTTGGTTGGGGAGCAGCAAGCTTGCCGCATACGCTGCATGCGGTGCGTTGAGTTGCGTACACATAGCCTTATCCCGAACTAACGTCGCTTTGAACTTGTGAGCTGCATGATGCGAGGAGTGAATGAGAAAGGAGAACCAGAAGAAGGAATGCTAGATCTGCTCGTATCATCTCGTTTGCGAATTGCATGCTTTGCTAGTTGCTACCACGTGCACGTTCTCCCCCGGCTCATTCATGTTGCACAATTTCCTACCGAACAGAAACTCTATAAGACAATTCAAACTTTTGGTTCGCATAATTATGCCTTGTTGTTTGACAACACGACAGCTTCACAAGGCGATGCCAACTCCGATGTCATACTGGTCTGTGTTAGCCCGGCACCGCATGCGTTGTGTGAGTGTGACTCGTTAGTCACTGGCAAACCTAAAAAAACACTTACTGGCACTGACGGATGACACTAACAGACTTCACATCACGTTCAACAGGACATATGATGGTTCAAGCAAAGAAATAGGATTATATTGGAAGGAAATTTCTATAGCATCGGAAACAATACTGTCGCCCAGTAGTACTTTACAATTAGTTTTTGTTCTGAGTTTTGTCAAAGTCAAATTTTATCAAGTTTGACCAAATATTTAGCAAAAAATACAAACATCTATTATATGAAATCTATACTATTAGAATCTTCATCGGGTATATTTTCATATTATAAAACACTCGTTAATCGTTAAGCTTTCCCCCGACCCCGCGTCGCTCCCGCTCGGGGCGACTCGGGGGCAGTGGCGGAGCCACCTCCCGGCGGCGAGCTGGGGTACCTGCTCGGGCTCAGCTGAAAAATTCAGCGGAAACTGCAGCAACAGTTATATGGTTTTCCCATAGGTTCCATGGATTGGTAGTTCATCTCGCCGTCTTCACGTTTTGCCCAGGCTCTGCAACCCGGCTGGCTCCGCCACTGCTCAGGGGGAAACCCTGGCTATTCCTCCTGCTCGAGCCCCCCCTCGTCGGCCCGCCGCCATCGCCGCTGGCCATCGACACGGTGACGGCGGGTGCCCCCGCTACCAAAGGCCGTGGGGGGGGAGGGGGCGAGCTGCCGTGGAGGTGCAAGGAGGCCGGGGCGGTGACTCCGATTAGGTAGCGGCACGGTGAGCTCGGCTGGCCGCGGAGGCGCAACGCGGAGCAACAGAGAGGCGGTGAGGTTGGGGCAAGCATGCGACACCGAGCGGAGACGGCATCCTATTGCGGGAGTGCTCCGCGCGGACCTGATCTAGGTCCGTCTAGGCCAGGCGGACCGTCCGTCGGGAGGCACGATGGTGCTAGCGAGCAGTCGCGGCGTGGTGCCAGGTTCCTCTAGGGCATCGTGAGGGCGGCTGGTGGTGTGGAGGTTGTGATGTTGGACCCTCCATGGTTTAGCAGCGCCGCCAAGGAGGCAAGGAGGTGGCGCTTTTCTGCCAATGTGGTCGTTGATGGGTCTTCCGTCGGGCAGCATCGGAAGTTTAGTGGCAGCTCGTAGTCGGTCGTCTCGGATTGCACGAGGTGGAGATTCCCGAGGAGAAATCCTTGTTTTGGCCTTGGCCGGAACCGGCCGCGGCCCTATGTGTGCCGCTGACTTTCCTGGAAGCGTTGATAAATTGCAAATGTATCTATAATTTTTGATGTTCCATGCTTGGTTTTATCCACTTTCTTGTGTTTTGTTCCAACTTTGGAGTATTTTTATTATGATTTCTTGGACTAACCTATTAACAAGAGCCTGATTTATGTCATTTTACTGCTGTTTTTGGTTCCAGGAAAGTCAGAAAATGAATATTTTTAGAATTGGACGGGACAAAAGCCAAAGTGCCTATTTTTCCGGAAGGGATCAAGTGCCAGAATACGAGACGGAGAAGGGTCGGGGGCCGGCCACACCACCTGGCCGTGCGGCCAGGCCTGGCCCGCGCCAAGGGATGGTCTGGCCGACCCCAGCACCCCCTCGGCATCCTTCCGCCTATAAGTTGCCCTCAGGAAGAAAACCCTAGGTACCCGATCAAAAATCCACGAAAGAGTCTGTAGCCGTCGTCGTCTCTGTCCCTAGATCAGGGGGATCTTAGCTCTTCCCGGCACCCTGACGGAGAGGGGAATTCACCCTGAAGGCCTTCTTCATCACCATGCAAGCCTCCGATGTGATGCGTGAGTAGTTCATCCTTGGACGACGGATCCATGTAGTAGCTAGATGGTTGGTTTCTCCTCCTTTGTGCTTTCATGTTTAGATCTTGTGAGCTCCATTTATGATGAAGATCATCTATTTGTAATTCATACATGTTGTGTTTGCGGGGATCCGATGGATATTGAGATGCTATTTCAGATTGATTATTGATTCTATAATGTCTTTGTTATTTGAGATCTTGCATGCTTTCCGTTGTTAGTAGCTATCTTGGCCAAGTAGATGCTAGCAACTCCAAGAGTTAGTATTTATGCTCGATAGTGGATTCATGCCTCTGGTAATCTGGGGAAGTGACAGAAATCTGTAAGGTACTAGATGTGCTGTTGCTACTAGAGAGAAAACAACGATCCTTTGTTCATAGAACAATTGTATTGTTTACTTTACACGCAGTTCGTAAAGCAATAATCTGTTGCTTGCAACTTAATATTGGAGGGGGTTCGGACGATAACCTGGAGGTGGATTATTAGTCATAAATGCAGTTGGATGGCGGTCTATGTATTATGTTGTAATGCCCAATCAAGTCTCAAAGGAGTCAAGATGATTAGTATATGCATGTATTGCTTTCTCGGTGTTTGTCAATTGCCCCGCTGTAATTTGTTCATCCAAAATGTTATCTATCTAAGGAGAGCCACCTCTAGTAAACTATGAATCCCGGTCCTCTTACTTTACATACAATCTACAATCTTTTACTGCTTTGTGTTTACTTTCTGCAAACTTTACTTCTTTCCATTCGATATGTTTAATCCTTTGTTTTCCGCAAAACACGGTGAGATTGACAACCTCATCGCAAGTTGGGGACAAAGTTCTGTGGTTGTGTTGTGTAGGTCTCCACGTTGCTACTAGCATCGGTAGTGCGCCCTGCCAAAGCTCAGCTAGTAACACCTTTGGGGTGTTTCCTTACTCCTACTGGTTCGATTAAACCTTGGTTTCATAACTGAGGGAAACTTGCTGTTGTGCTCATCATACCTTCCTCTTGGGGTTCCCAACGATCTCTACATCAACCACGAGCCATCAACACTTTTCTGGGCGCCGTGTATTGAGCCATCAAGCGATTTTCTGGCGCCGTTGCCGAGGAACGAAGAAGAAGATACTCCCACGTCAACTACACGACATTAAAGATTTTCTGGCGCCGTTGCCGGAGAGTTAAGGACATCTTCACAAGGGGAGTCCCTTATAACCAATCTCTTTACTTTGTTGTTTTTGTTTTGCTTAGTTTTCTTTTTGATTTGTTTGCTTGTTTTGTTCTTCAAAAACACAAAAAAAAATAGTTTTACTAGTTTGCTTTCTTATTTGAAAAACATAAAAAAAATAGTTCCTTTCTTAAGTTGCCTTTATGACAAGCTCTGCTCCAATCACTATTTCATTATGGATAGCTCACTCAGTTTCCTATTTGGGAACAGTATTATGACCGCTAAGGTAATAGATGAACCACCGCCTGCTAGAACCTCCATGGAAGAAGAAATTGCTGAACCTGAAATCTCATTAGATGAAAAAGAGGAGGAGAGTGATGGACAAAAGGAGGAAGAATGGATCTACCCATGCCTACCTTCTAATGAGAGTAACTATTTATCCCTTACATTATTTGATTGTCCCCCATGCTTATCAAAGGAGGGTGAATGTTATGTTCCCAAGGATTCTTTTGAAAATGCTTATAATAAAGCTCTAGTGCTTGTAGATCATGAAAAGCATGCCTTATGTGATAGTTATATTGTTGAGTTTATTCATGAGGCTACTGAAAATTATTATGAGAGAGGAAAATATGGTTGTAGAAGTTTTTATGGTAATGAAACATCTCTATATGTGCTGAAAGTTTTGAAGTTACTTTTGTTTTATCTTCCTATGCCTGTCACTTTGTTCTTTGTGCATTTATTTGCATACAAGATTCCTATGCATAGAAAGTGGGTTATACTTAAATGTGTTTTCAATTTGCTTCTTGATGCTCTCTTTTATTTCAATTCATATTTCCTATGAGAGCATCTTCTCAAATTTTCATGCCTAACTTAAAGGCGTTAAAGAAAATTACTTGTTGGGAGATAACCCAAGAGTTTTAGATAAGTCTTGGAAGTTATTACCTCTGTAGTAACCTCTCCTTATCCTTTTTATTTGCTTTTTGTGCAAAGAGTAACCTCTAATGAGAGTGAAATTGATTGGAAAAGTTGCTGTCCCGAAACAGATTTTTGTGCTTCACCGTAAAAATTTCTGAGAGAGCTCTGTACGTCGGATTGAGCTGTAATTTTTTGTGCTTCTGCCCCAGGTTGTTATCTAACTTTCGTTAGTTCAACACTTTTTGATTTGAGCAACAGAAGGTCTTCAAAAAAATTCGTCTTTACCTGCTGATCTGTTTTGACAGATTTCTGCCATTTTCTGCATTTGCTTCTTGTTGGTTCCTTCTTGAGTTCCTTTGGGGAATTGAGATTTTTGAGGGAATTGCTACAGTAGCTAGTGTTCTAATGGAAGTTTATTTGATGTTAGAACTGAACCTTAAGACCTTTTATCTTAAGTGCACTAATGTTGCTAATGAGATTGTGTAAAGTTTTGGATGAAGGAAAAATTTCAGGTGTATGGAAGGAATGAGTAGTGAGGTGAAGGATGGACTAAAGCTCAATCTTGGGGATGCCACGCGTGTCACCCCAAGAAATATCCAAGAAGTACAAGCGTCAAAGCTTGGGGATATGGGCATCCCCTTCTTCATCAATAAAAATTTCAGGTTTCTTCCAAACGCTTCATTTTTATTTTTTCATGCACAGTTGTGTTTTTCTTGGAGCGTCTTCTTTTTTGTTTTCGTTTTGGTTTTTAGTTTGCTTGGTTTGTTTAGTTTTATGAATAAGTTGGTTGGACCCCCTCTTTCGCACTTTGGTTTGCAAATAGTTTGGTTTGGTTTGGAAAAGAGTAGAAAAGTTCATGCTTATGTGGTAAAAAGAGCTCGTTTTTTGACGGTGGCCTATGCTTTGTCATGCCATGCTTGATATTGTTTTGGCTTTATGCTTAGTATTATTTGATGTAGCATGACTTGTTATAAACAATTGAGATTGCTTAATGTGCCTTGGATGAATCATGCGTTGTTTTAGCATATTAAAGCATAGTATAGTGGTATTCTTCTTTGATGCTTTATTTGGGTTGACTTGGCGCATGCTCACACCATGTTATGACTATCTCAAGTCACCATAGCCTTTATGATCCTTTAGTTTTCAACTTATAGTATCACTTTATGCTTTGATCAATGATGTTTTGTCGTTCTGCATGATTATGGCCATTATTGCTCTCTTAGTTTGTCGCTCCCAGTCTTTTGCTAGCCTCCACAACAAAGTATGAGTTCCACACATGCATCCAACTCCCTAAACCAAGTTATTCCAAAGAGTCCACCATACCTACCTACTAGCTTATGCTATTCCAAGTACATTCATGCTTTTGTTTACCTTCCACTTGTTATGAGAAAACTAGTGATTAAAGCTCTCACGAACTTGATGGTACACTTTACTTTACTTGCCCTTAATAAACTTGAACCATTGTGTCTTCTATGTTGTATATGCTTGCACTTATTTGTTGGGAATTAGCAGAACCATGCTTTCATGGGGAACGCTTTCAACATTGCACTTGGTACTTATACCTAGTTGATATCATGCTCTTTTGTATATGGATGTCGTCGGTGTGAAATGAAAGAGGAGCTTGTAAGTCCATGGAGTTATGTATATGTGTTAGAGAAACGCCTGGGCCGCTGGTCTAATCCATGCTGACATGGTGGAAACCTGCAGCGTAACCATAATGAGCTGTCTATAAAGCATTCTTCTTATAAAAAAAGAGTCATATATTGAGAAAAAAAGAGAAAAGAAAAGAAAAGAAAAAAAGATACTATGAAAAGAGGAAAGAGAGAAAAAAACACCATATTCCCATGGTAAATAAGAAGAATGCTGAGATGCTCGTTGTCTGCTTGCCTTGTCAGTTTGATATGGGGATTATTCCGTATCATTGGGCAAGGGGTACCCCGTTGGCGGTTCTCAATGATACACATGTACTTACAATGACAAGAACTTACCGGTGACTAAACTTGAGTAGCATGAGGAGCGGCCCTCGTATACAAGGGAAATGAGATTTCTGACTTATACTTCGTCAAGCATGTACACCATAGTTTGTTCACTTTAACCTTAATCACTTCAAGATGCTTATGATAGGGGCAATGAGAGCTGAAAGCTACAAGTACCATAATTTTTGGAGGCTCTTTATGAGACTTGAATCCCTACTTCCTTTTACAAAAGGCTTTTCTTCCACCATTATATTGAGTCTCCATCTTCTATCTTTATGCACTATTTTGAGAGCATAGTGGCCATTCTTAGTTCTATGTGCATTGTCCCAAGACTATTTGATTGATGCATAACTTGTTATTGCTTGTTTGAAACTATTGTATCTAGTCACTCTTGAACTTTGAAGGTGTCCTATGCATTTATATTTGCTACTCTATTGAGGGACAAGCTGAATACTAGCATGCTATGTTTTCTTTATGTGAAACAAACAAATGTCTTGCAAAGCATTGTTATTCATGAATCTTTTGTTTGTGCCTTTTCACGTTGCATCTTAGTTTCTTTGCTTATTGCTACAACTTTGTCTTTCATGTTATGATTGAAGTACTATGATCCCAGCTTTGATGTTTTGCGAATACCTTGATCAAGTCTTTGATGGTGCATGTCACCTCAAAAATTATTCTTTCTTTTTATCACTTACCTACTCGAGGACGAGCAGGAGTTAAGCTTGGGGATGTTGATACATTGCAAATGTATCTATAATTTTTGATGTTCCATGCTTGGTTTTATCCACTTTCTTGTGTTTTATTCCAACTTTGGAGTACTTTTATTATGATTTCTTGGAATAACCTATTAACAAGAGCCACAGTGCCATTATCGGTTTCTCTGTTTTGGTTCCAGAGAGAGAAAATGAATATTCTCGAATTGGACGGGACAAAAGCCAAAGTGCCTATTTTTCCGGAAGGATCAAGTGCCGAATACGAGACGGAGAAGGTGGGGCAGCCACACCACTGCAGCGGCCAGGCCCGCCCACGAGGTGGTCGCCGACCCAGCATCCCTGGCCTCTCCTTGCCTATAAGTTGCCCTCGGGACGAAAACCCTAGGTACCCGATCAAAAATCCACGAAAGAGTGCATGTGGCCGTCGTCTCTGCAGCCTAGATCGGGGATCTGTTTTCTCCGGCACCTGCCTAGGGAGAATTGTTGGAGTTATGCCCTAGAGGCAATAATAAAGATGTTATTATTATAATTCTTGTTCGTGATAAAGTTTATATTCCATGCTAGAATTGTATTAAGCGGAAACTTTAATACTTGTGTGGTTTGTGAACAACACCGTGTCCCTAATGCGCCTCTATGGACTAGCTCATTGATCAATGATGGTTAAGGTTTCCTAACCATAGACATGAGTTGTCAATTGATAATGAGATCATATCATTGGGAGAATGATATGGTGGGTGACCCAAACTAAGCGAAGCTATTAGATCGTGTCTTTGTGTTCATCTTTGCGAAGCTTTTCTCATGTCAAATATTGTATTCCTTAGACCATGAGATAATACAACTCCCTGGTATCGGAAGAAAGCTTTGAGGTCATCAAACGTCATCCTATGAGAGGTGATCATAAAGGTGTCTCTCAGGTGATCGGAAAGTATCTGTTGGGTTGTATGTATCGAGATGGAATTTGTCCCTCCCAAGTAGGAGAGATATACTTGGGCCCACTCGTGTCGATATCAACACCGCTTGCAAGCATGTGGTTCAGGAGTTAATCACAAAGTGATATCGGATTACGGAACGAGTAAAGTACTTGCTGTGAACGAGATTGAACTAGGTATGACGATACCGACGATCGAATCTCGGGCAAGTAAAATATCGCGAGACGAAGGGAATATATATATGGGATTGATTGAATCCTGGCATCGTGGTTCATCCGATATGATCATCGATGAATGTGTAGAGTCAATATGGTTGCCCGGACCCATTGTTGATTATTGATAGAAGATCATGTCGCATATTCTCGAACCCGCGAGGTCACACACTTAACGTGTCTCGGCTAGGATAGATTGGATACTTGGTTTATGAATTTTGTTGGTCTCGGATGGGATCCGGGACATCACGAGAGGTTCGGAATGGTCAGGAGAATAAGATTCATATAAGGCGGTCAGTTTTGGAGTTCGGAATTGTTCCGGATTAATCGGTATTGTACCGGAAGCTTCTAGAACCTTCCGGAAGGGGGCCAACGTGGTCCCACCTTCCGAGAGGGGGCATGGGCCTATGAGGTAGTGTCCTGGCCGCATTGGGCCAGGGGCACAAGGCCCCATAGGGCCCAGCCGATCCTAGATAAGTTTAAATCGTTTAAACTAGAGATAAGATAGGGTTTCTAGAAGGGAGAGTTTAAATCGTTTAAACTAGAGATAGGCTTGGAGGATGGGCAAGGGCTGGTGCGCCCCCTCCCTACCCCACACACCTTCCTCCAAACCCTAGTTGCCCTGCTGCCCTCCTCTCTCCCTCCCGATTGTTTGTAGGCGAAGCCCTGCTGCAGAAATTCTCCACCATATACACCGCGCCGTCGTGTTGTAGATCCAATCCATCTCTCCACCATACTTGCTGGTCCGAGGAAGGAGGAGACATCGAGGTGCTGCGTGTGCATCTCACGGAGGCACCGCCACTTGTGGTGCTAGATCGGATCGGATCGCGAGGGCGAAGCGAAATCGACTACATCACCCACGTTAAATGAGCGTTCATTGTCTTGAATCTTCAAGGGTATGAAGATCTAATCCAATCTCTCTCGTTGTTTGCATCTCCTAGATTAGATCTTGGCTTTCCCTCTGTGGCTTCCGTAGAAAATTTTGATTTACTATGCGAAACCCTTGATGGTATCGAGCTAGATCTATGCGTAGATGTGTTTCACGAGTAGAGCATAACATGGTTGTTGCGAGCGTTGATGTTTTCTGTTGCAAGCCTCTTGTTTGTGTTCTTCTTATGGCGGGATAGTGAGATTGAAGCGGTCGGGCCAACCTTACGCGACGCCGTTCGCGAGACCGGCTCCGCGCTTGACGTGTGGCTTGTACCATACATGCGGTGGTGGATGTCGGTTTCTCTCACTATAGTTGTCATGGGATTAACACCGAGTTTGGCAACCATAATATCACCGTTGTGGCTTTCCGTAGGTAAGAATCGTTCTTAGCATCTCCCATAAGCCACGTAAAACATGCAACAACAAAGTAGGCGTCTAACTTGTTTTTGCGAGTGTTTTCGTGATATGGTATGGCCCAAGATGTGATGTGTATAATGTATCGATGATCATGTTTTGTAATGTTTCACGACTTGCATGTCGATGAGTACACAACCGCGGGATCCATATGGTTGTCTTTATAATTGTGTATGACCTGCGAGTCAACTTCTTATCGCCATGTAATAGCTTTACTTTATCGCTAAGTAGTTAGCAATAGTTGTAGTTGCTATTCGTGGTGGAGGCAATCATGGTGGAGTGATGGAGATCATGCTTAACGCACAAGATGGAGATCATTCTTGCGAAGATTGGCTATACCATGTCACATAAAGTTATATGCATGTGATGTTTATCCTTTTATGTATCTTATTATGCTTAGATCATGACGGTAGCATTATAAGATGATTCCTCACTTAAAGATCAAGATAAAGCATGTTCTCCCCATGTATGCACCGTTGCGAAAGTTAAATCGTGTCCAAGCATCACGTGATGATCGGGTGCTATAGACTCTCGCTCACATACAACGTGTAAGCCAGTTTGCACACGCGGAAATACTTGGGTCTAACTTGACGAGCCTAGCATGTACAGACATGGCCTCGGAACACAAGAACCGAAAGGTTAAGCATGAGTCATATGAATGATATGATCGACGCCGTTGTCCACCATTGAAACCACATCTCTTCTCGTGATGATCGGATTAGGTGTGGTGAATTTGGATCGTGTTCACTAAACAACTTGAGGGATGTTGAATTTAGTGGGAGTTCATCTAGTAATTTGATTAAGTTGAACTATTTATCATGAACATAGTCTAAATTGTACTTGCAAATCTGTAGATCACATGGCCAAGTCAACTTCAACTTCAACGTTTTGCTGAGAAAGAAAAGCTTAGAAACAATGGGTCTAACTTCACCAACTGGGTTTCGCAATCTTAGAATCATTACATGCAGCGGACAAAGGACTATGTCCTTGGGAAAGCGTTAGGTGACCCCTACTGCAAGCTACGGCTGATGAGAAAGCTGTCTATCGATCACGCATAAAGATGATTATGGAGTGATTAAGAGCACCATGTTGTTTGCTATGGAACCGAACTTCAAAATCGCTTTTGAAAACTATCCGGGCCCTTTGAGATTCTCAAGAGTTGAAAACCATGTTTGAGACTCGGGCGTTACGAGAGATATGAGATCTCCGAAGTTCTTTAACGCAAGATGGAGGAAGGAGTTCCGTTAGTGAGCACGCCATTAAGATGTCGGGCTACACTCAACGCCTATGAGCAAGCTGGATCGCAAGATTCCATAGGAGCTCAAGATTGACGGGGTTCTACAATCACTCCCTCCCGGCTACAAAAGTTTTGTAGTGACTCACAATCAGATTGGTTCCATTGATCGATCACCGAGCTCTTTCGCAGTGAAGGCTACAGGTGGACATCAAAAGGATAATAATGTGTTGATGGTCAACAAGCCCTCCTTTAAGAAAGGTAAAGGTGCAAAGAAGCCCTTCAAGAAAAGCGGCGGCAAGCGCGTTGCCCTCTTGAGAAGAAGCTCAAGTCTGGTCCTAAGCGGACCTTTGAGTGCTTCTATTGCAAGGACAAGGGTCCTTTGGGCATAATGTCCGAAGTACTTAGCGGACAAGAAGGCTGGCAACATCAAAGGTATATTTGATATACATGTTATTGATGTTTTCCTTACTAGCCCTCGTTGTAGTGCACAGGTATTTGATCTGGTTCGATTGCTAATATTTATAACTCGAAGCAGAGCTACGGAATAGACGGCGGCTTGCGAGGATGAGGTGACGATCTTGGCGTTGGCAGCGGATCAAGAGTTGATGTGATGGCGTCATGACGCTCTCCTTAGTTTTACCTTCGGATTAGTTTTAAACCTTAATAAATGTTATGTATGCGTTGAGCATGAACATTATTTGGATCGTGTTTATTGCAAGACGGTTATTCATTTAAATCGGAGAATAATGGTTGTTCTATTTATATGAGTAGCATATTTTATGGTCATGCACCTCTTGTGAATGGTTTATTTCTTCTAAATCTCGAAAGGGATGAAACACACATCCATAACATTGAGGCTAAGAGATGCAAAGTAGATAGTGATAATACTACTTATTTGTACTTTGTCGTCTAGGTCATATTGGTGTAAAGCGCATGAAGAAACTCCATTCTGATGGACTTTTGGAGTCTCTTGATTTTGAATCATTTGACACATGCGAACCATGCCTCATGGGCAAGATGATCAAAACCCCGTTCTCCGGTATGATGGAGCGAGCAACGGACTTGTTGGAAATCATACATACCGATGTATGCGGACCGATGAGTGTTTCGACGCGCGGTGGATATCGCTATTTTCTCACTTTTACAATGACTTAAGTAGATATGGGTATATCTATTTAATGAAACATAAATCTGAAACGTTTGAAAAGTTCAAAGAATTTCAGAATGAAGTGGAGAACCATCGTAACAGAAAGATTAAGTTTCTGATCCGATCGTGGGCGAATATTTGAGTTATGATTTTCTCACGCATCTCAAAGCAAGTGGAATCGTTTCACAACTCACGCCACCCGGAACACCACAGTGCAATGGTGTGTCTGAACGCCGGAATCGAACCTTATTAGATATGGTCCGATCAATGATGTCTCTTACTGATTTGCCGTTATCATTTTGGGGTTATGCATTAGAAACCGCTGCATTCACTTTAAATAGGGCTCCATCTAAATCCGTTGAGACGACACCGTATGAACTGTGGTTTGGTGCTAAACCTAAGTTGTCGTTTCTTAAAGTTTGGGGATCTGAAGCTTCGTCAAGAAGTTGATGCGGACAAGCTCGAACCCAAAGCGAGAAATCGTCTTCATAGGATACCCTAAGGAAACTATTGGGTATACCTTCTATCACAGAAGAAGGCAAAGTGTTTGTCATGAAAACGGTTCCATTCTTGAGAAGGAGTTTCTCTCGAAAGAAGTGAGTGGGAGGAAAGTAGAGCTAGACGAGGTTATTGAACCTTCTCTTGAATTGGAGAGTAGCACAACACCTGAAATTGTTCCAGTGCCGCCTGCGCCAACAATAGAGGAAGCAAATGACAAGGATCATGAAGCTTCGGACGATCTTCTTCTCTTGAAGCGTCGCAGTCGACAAGGTCGCGTGCCCCTCTGAGTGGTGCAGCAACCTGTCTTGTGTCTTGTTAGTAGAAGGCGGTGAACCTCTGAACTATGAGGAAGCGATGATGAGCCGGACTCGAGAAATGGCTAGAAGCCATGAAATCCAATTGGGATCCATGGCGAAAACCAAGTATGGACTTTGGTGGACCCTCCTAGCGGCCAGAAAGGCCGTTGAGTGCAAATGGATTTTCAAGAAGAAAACGGACGCGGATGGTAATGTTACCGTCTATAAAGCACGGCTTGTTGCGAAAGGTTTTCGACAAGTTCAAGGTGTTGACTACGATGAGACTTTCTCTCCCGTAGCGATGTTTAAGTCCATTCGGATTTTATTAGCAATTGCTGCGTTTCATGATTATGAAATATGGCAAATGGATGTCAAGACTGCTTTCCTCAATGGCAACATTGATGAAGAGTTGTATATGATGCAACCCGAAGGTTTTGTCGATCCTAAGGATCGATAAAGTATGCAAACTTCAGCGTTCCATTTATGGACTGAAGCAAGCGTCTCGGAGTTGGAACCTTCGTTTGATCAAGTAATCAAGAGCTTTGGATTTGTTCCAAATTGCTCTGAAGCTTGCATCTACAAGAAAGTGAGTGGGAGCTCGGTGGCGTTTACGGTACTATATGTGGATGACATATTGATTATTGGAAATGACATCAACATGCTTAACGATGTGAAGAGTTATTTGAACAAGTGTTTTTCAATGAAAGACCTAGGTGAAGCTGCTTATATATTGGGCATCAAAATCTATAGAGATAGACAAAAGGCGCTGATAGCTTTAAGCGGTACATACCTAGACAAAGTTCGAAAAGGTTCGAATGGATAAGGCATTGAAAGGTTGATTGCCTATGTTGTCGAGTAAGATATTGAGCAAGGCTCGGTGTCCATACGATAAATGATAGGGAAGCTATGAGCAAAGTGCCTTATGCCTCGGCCATAGGTTCCATCATGTATGCCATGTTGTGTACTAGACCGAATGTGTCCAATGCTCTTAGTTTGACGAGATATCAAAGTGATCCGAGTGGAACCTTTGGACAGTGAAGAACATCCTAAGGTACCTAAATAGGACTAAAGAAATGTTCTTAGTCTATGGGGGTGATGAACAGCTCGTCGTAAAAGGTTACGTCGATGCTAGTTTAACACCGACAAGGATGATTCTAAATCTCGGACGGATCGTGTATATTTTGAATGGAGGAGCTGTGAGTGGAGAAAGTTGCAAGCAAAGCGTGATCGCGGGATCTGATGAGAAGCGGAATACATGGCTGCTGCGAAGCGTCAAGTGAAGGGTTTGGATCGAAACTTCATCACTGAGCTTGGCGTGGTTCCAAGAGCATTGGACCCACTGGAGATATTGTGTGACAACACTGGCACCATAGCACTTGCTAAGGAACCAAGATATCATCCAAAGACCAAGCATATCAAACGCAAGTTTCATATAATCCGAGATTATATAGCAGATGGAGATCTGAAGATCAGCAAAGTACATACAGATCTGAATGTCGCAGATCCTTTGACTAAACCTCTTCCACGTGTAAAACATGATCAGCACCTCAGTGCCATGGGTGTGAGATTGTTGCCAAATGTAAACTAGATTATTGACTCTAGTGCAAGTGGGAGACTGTTGGAATTATGCCCTAGAGGCAATAATAAAGATGTTATTATTATAATTCTTGTTCATGATAAAGTTTATATTCCATGCTAGAATTGTATTAAGCGGAAACTTTAATACTTGTGTGGTTTGTGAACAACAACACCGTGTCCCTAGTACGCCTCTATGGACTAGCTCATTGATCAATGATGGTTAAGGTTTCCTAACCATAGACATGAGTTGTCAATTGATAATGAGATCATATCATTGGGAGAATGATATGGTGGACAGACCCAAACTAAGCGAAGCTATTAGATCATGTCTTTGTGTTCATCTTTGCGAAGCTTTTCTCATGTCAAATATTGTATTCCTTAGACCATGAGATAATACAACTCCCTGGTATCGGAAGAAAGCTTTGAGGTCATCAAACGCCATCCTATGAGAGGGTGATCATAAAGGTGTCTCTCAGGTGATCGGAAAGTATCTGTTGGGTTGTATGTATCGAGATGGAATTTGTCCCTCCCAAGTCGGAGAGATATACTGGCCCACTCGGTGTCGATATCAACACCGCTTGCAAGCATGTGGTTAAGGAGTTAATCACAAAGTGATATCGGATTACGGAACGAGTAAAGTACTTTGTGAACGAGATTGAACTAGGTATGACGATACCGACGATCAATCTCGCAAGTAAAATATCGCGAGACGAAGGGAATATATATATGGGATTGATTGAATCCTGGCATCGTGGTTCATCCGATATGATCATCGATGAATGTGTGGGAGTCAATATGGGTGCCTAGACCCTGCTGTTGATTATTGATAGAAGATCATGTCTGCATATTCTCGAACTCACAGGTCACACACTTAACGTGTCTCGGCGCTAGGATAGATTGGATACTTGGTTTATGAATTTTTGTTGGTCTCGGATGGGATCCGGACATCACGAGAGGTTCGAATGGTCCGGAGAATAAGATTCATATAAGGCAAGGCAGTTTTGGAGTTCGAATTGTTAGGATTAATCGGTATTGTCCGAAGCTTCTAGAACCTTCCTAAGGGGGCCAACATGGTCCCACCTTCCGGGAGGGCATGGGCCTATGAGGGAGTGTCCTGGCGCATTGGGCCGGGGCACAAGGCCCCATAGGGCCCAGCCGATCCTAGATAAGTTTAAATCGTTTAAACTAGAGATAAGATAGGGTTTCTAGAAGGAGAATTTAAATCGTTTAAACTAGAGATAGGCTTGGAGGATGGGCAAGGCCGCACCCCTCTATATATAGAGGGCTGGTGCGCCTCCCCACACACCTTTCTCCAAACCCTAGTTGCCCTGCTGCCCTCCTCTCTCCCTCCCGATTGTTTGTAGGCGAAGCCCTGCTGCAGAAATTCTCCACCATATACACCGTGCCGTCGTGTTGTAGATCCAATCCATCTCTCCACCATACTTGCTGGTCCGAGGAAGGAGGAGACGTCGAGTCTTTGCGTGTGCATCTCACGGAGGCACCGCCACTTGTGGTGCTAGATCGGATCGGATCGCGAGGAGGAGAAGCGAGTACGACTACATCACCCACGTTCCGACGAACGTTCTGCTGTGCGAATCTTCAAGGGTATGAAGATCTAATCCAATCTCTCTCGTTGTTTGCATCTCCTAGATTAGATCTTGGCTTTCCCTCTGTTCGCTTCCGTAGAAAATTTTGATTTACTATGCTACGAAACCCTTCAGAATTCACCCTGGAGGCCTTCTTCATCACCATGCAAGCCTCCGGTGTGATGCGTGAGTAGTTCATCCTTGGACTACGGATCCATGTAGTAGCTAGATGGCTGGTTTCTCCTCCTTTGTGCTTTCATGTTTAGATCTTGTGAGCTCCGTTCATGATCAAGATCATCTATTTGTAATTCATACATGTTGTGTTTGCGGGGATCCGATGGATATTGAGATGCTATTTCAGATTGATTATTGATTCTATCACGTATTTGTTATTTGAGATCTTGCATGCTTTCCGTTGTTAGTAGCTATCTTGGCCAAGTATATGCTAGTAACTCCAAGAGTTAGTATTTATGCTCGATAGTGGGTTCATGCCTCTGGTAATTTGGGGAAGTGACAGAAATTTGTAAGGTACTAGATGTGCTGTTGCTACTAGGGAGAAAACAACGATCCTTTGTTCATAGAACAATTGTATTGTTTACTTTACACGCAGTTCGTAAAGCAATAATCTGTTGCTTGCAACTTAATACTGGAGGGGGTTTGGACGATAACCTGAAGGTGGATTATTAGTCATAGATGCAGTTGGATGACGGTCTATGTATTATGTTGTAATGCCCAATCAAGTCTCAAAGGAGTCAAGATGATTAGTATATGCATGTATTGCTTTCTCGGTGTTTGTCAATTGCCCCGCTGTAATTTGTTCACCCAGCATGTTATCTATCTAAGGAGAGCCACCTCTAGTAAACTATGGATCTCGGTCCTCTTACTTTACATACAATCTATAATCTTTTACTTCTTTGTGTTTACTTTCTGCAAAATTTACTTCTTTCCATTCGATACGTTTCATTTTTTGTTTTCCGCAAAACACGGTGAGATTGACAACCTCATCGCAAGTTGGGGACAATGTTCTGTGGTTGTGTTGTGCAGGTCTCCACGTTGCTACTAGCACCGGTAGTGCGCCCTGCCAAAACTCAGCTAGTAACACCTTTAGGGTGTTTCCTTGCTCCTACTGGTTCGATTAAACCTTGGTTTCATAACTGAGGGAAACTTGTTGTTGTGCTCATCATACCTTCCTCTTGGGGTTCCCAACGAGCTCTACATCTACCACGAGCCATCAACACTTTTCTGGGCGCCGTGTATTGAGCCATCAAGCGTCGTTGAGGGCTCCTCTCCTCGTTCGGTGGTCATCCGGAGGGAAACCTCAGACCCTCGTGGTCAGACGATGAAGGCGTTGCACGACTTTCTCCTCCTTGGGGTCATCGTTTCGGAGTCGACTGAGGCTTGGTGACTAGTGGATGGCGGGTGGGTCACCGTGTGGGTGTTGAGACGGCTCCTCAAGGGCGCTGATTTGAAGTTTGGAAATGATGCTGCGCCGAGTTGAGCTTGGGTCGCGGTTGGGGCTTTGGTATTCGTTTTAACCGTTGTGTCTGATGGGTTCTTTTGTGCTCGTTGTGTTGTTGTGGATTCAGAGATACGGTTGATCGTTTCTAGGCGGTGACGATGACCGGTGTCTGGTAGTCTTTGTAGAGGACTCGGTAGGCGCAAGACCCGCATATTTCTCTCGGGAGGCTCGTCGTCAAAGTTGGAGTTGATTGCCTTTGGTATGTGTGGCTGATTGTTGGCATGGGCCGGCATGGGTTCCGGCGTCGCTTGTAGCGAGGCTTCAAGTCGCTGTCTCGTGGAGGAGTGATGACAATGACGCTCGGTGGCAACCTCGATGGTGGCCTTTCTTCTTCGTGGTGTGTGTGCTCCGTGTGGGTGGCCAGGTCGGCTGATGGTGGTGGTGTCCAATATGGTCGTGTTCCATAACGAATGCATTTGTAACGGTTTCCGGCCGGTGTCCCGCAATGAACCGGCCAATTCTTCTGCTTTTTTAAATAAAATGAGGCAAAATTGCATGTTCTATTCAAAACATCATATTATATACATTCTTGATCAAACTTGATATTTGTTATAGGTGTTGATATTTGTTTTCTATATTCTTGGTCAAACTTGAAAAAATACCGGATCGTATTGCTGAATTTTCTAAAGTACCTAGATCGCAAAATATAACCAGTCATCAGTTAGCTAAGTTTGGTAGATTGAATGACCTTTAGAGAGAGACCGCTGTGGTGGCTACCCTAGAACACATCTAGGGTTTTATCCTCCTTGCTGATGGGAGGGTTTCTGTTTTTCTATTAGGTTGTTTTTTGGTGTCTTCTTCGAGATAATGAGGAGGCGACTATATTCTGAAATCGTAATAAAGTCTTTCCTGCCCTATCATCGCTCTAGTGGTGCGTCTAGTGCCACCGGAGGGCTCGTAGAGTCATGTGCCTGGCAGAGCTCCTTGAATCCTGTCAGTTTTCGTGTTCGTTGGTCTGGTATCATGTCAGCCTCTTTTGATCTACGACAATTATTATCTGTGATGGTTGTTGCTGTGTTGCGCTGGTTCTTTGAGGTCTTAGCACGACGATTTTTCGTATATCTAGTACAACATGCTCTAGAACGACAAGCTTTACCTGGCTCTGATGATGGAGGGGCGAGGACGGCGGCACGGCTTTGGCTCGTGCTAGTGTTTATAGTCGTCGCTAGCTGGTCCAATGATCTATTTGTATTTTTTGTTAGTTTGGACACTCTTTATGGTTGTTGATGATTATTATTACTCCCTCCGTTTCAAAATAGGTGTCTCAAATTTATCAAAAATTGGATGAATCTAGACACTGTTTAGTATATTGATTCATCTAAATTTTAAGAAACCTCCGACATCTATTTCAAGACTGAGGGAGTACATCCATATTCGCCAAATAAATAAATATTAGCGTGTTGCTATATGGTCAGGATCATGACGAGATGCAATTCTGGGTTTCCTCATAAGGGATTGTGGCAACTCTTTTATCTGAATAATACAATTCGTTTACCTCTAAAAGAAAACTTTACAAAATGTGACTTTAAATTAATCGAGAACTCGAAGTAAATAAAAACAGAGGGAGTACTTTTTTTTAGAAATTGGAGAGGACCAAACGGAATATTGAGGAATAAATGAAATCGTCGAGTGATTTTCGGGGGCAACGTTTTCTAGAAACAAATCGGTTTTACTTCAAAAAAAAATAGAAACAAATCGGTTGGCGGGAACCTTAGGCCTCGCTTGGATCCCTGGATATTAGCCAAAATCAGATGTAAATATTACGGACCTCGATAGGTCCCGCTAAAGCCTTGCTAATCTCCATAATTTTTGGATCTGACCAGTATATGAAACGATCAAACAAGCGGGCCCTTATTCGGAAATTACACTGATGGAGGAGACAAACCCTCGAGACAGTTCATCTCCACGTCCAGATTTCACTATAAATACAGACATGGAGCACGCCCGATGTCTCACTCACGCCACCAAAGCACACTCTTACTAGCTCGTCCTCGAACACAACCTAGCCCAGCCATGAGTAGCAACCATGTCCATCCTCTCCTCCTCCTCCTGTGCATTCTAGCCATCACCACCCTCTCGTGCGGCGCTGATTCCCCGCCGATCTACGACACGGACGGGCACGAGCTCCGCGCCGACGCCGACTACTACGTGCTCCCAGCAAACCGCGCACACGGCGGGGGGCTCACACTGGCACCCGGCCACGGGCGCCGCTGCCCGCTCTTCGTCGCGCAGGAGCCCAGCGGAAACAGCGACGGGTTCCCCGTGCGTATCACCGCAGACAGCGGCGCCGCCGACACGGCGCCGTCGGACCAGATCATTCGCCTGTCGGCCGACGTCCGCATCCACTTCCGCGCCTACACGACGTGCGTGCAGTCCACCGAGTGGCACATCGACAGCGAGCTGCTGTTCGGCCGCCGGCACGTGATCACCGGCCCGGTCAGGTATCCGAGCCCGGGCGGCAGGGAGAACGCGTTCCGCGTCGAAAAGTACAGCGGCGCCGCGGAGGCGCGCGAGTACAAGCTGATGTCCTGCGGAGGGGACGGGGGCTCGTGCCAGGATTTGGGAGTGTTCAGGGACGGCAAGGGCGGCGCGTGGTTCTTGGGTGCCACCGAGCCGTACCACGTCGTCGTGTTCAAGAAGGCGCCGTCCACCGTTTAAGTTTCTGTTTTTTGTGTAGAAGAGTGTGTTCGGGTGTTCGTAGGTACAGCGTGCCTGAAAATAAGGTGGGGCCTTGAAGTTGTGTTACTTCCACGACAGCACCGGAAAGGGGCCTTCTTCTCGCATGTGGACGACGGCAATTTGGACAAAAATAACCTAAACTTAAAAGAAATTTACAAACTGAACTTTGGCTGAAACAATTTCACTGGATCTAACTCTTTTTGCAGCGCCGTATAGAGTGATGTTGCACTCTACAGAGCAATGTCGCCTACCCTGGGTTTCGTAAGTGCAACACCATTACCGACTGCGCTGCACTGTGTTGTGCAAACATGTATGGTGGCGCCACACTTTAAAAGTGCAACACCATGACCGACGGTGCTACACTGTGTTGTGCAACGCCACGTACGGCGGTGTTGCCCTGTAGAGTGCAGGGTCACTCTATACGACGCTGCAAAAAATGTTAGACCCAGTGAAATTGTTTCGGACAAAGTTCAGTCCGTGAATTTTTTTTAAGTTTAAGTTATTTTGGTGCTAATACCCGTGGGCGACTGCCTCAGCGCAATGCAAAATAAATTTCGCATCTTGTCTGAACTACTGAAGTGTGAACTTCTCCATGTCCAGATTACTGAAGTGTAAACTTGGTGTCTATTGCCGTATGTCTTGTTAGGAAACACTCAGACAAAAAATAGAATCCTCTAGTATACACTCAGGAAAAATCGTTTGGGTGCCCGAATTTGGCCCGCTCGGGCTACTCAATTCTAGCCCCTCTCTCCATGCGCGCGCACACACCCCTGGTTTGTTTATGCAGTTCAACCCTAACGTCACTATATACGAATATGTTATACGACCTCTGTTTCAAAATAGATGTCTCAATTTTATCAAATTTTGGAAGAATCTATATACTAAATATTGTCTAGATTTATTTAAATTTGACAAATCTGCGAATCTATTTTGAGTACGAGGGAGTATTAAATTTTTCTCCGATCAGGATTATTTTGTGCTAAACTTAAAAAGAAAGGTCAATTTTATCGTATTCACATTCATTAACAATAACTATACAAAAGAATCTTTAAAAACAAACGCTACTAATTATTACAATTTTGTTTGGTCCTATAGAGTTATTCCTTGTTTTTTCAGATCTTTTTGATACGGTCCTATCTTTGGAAGATCAACAAAGGCTTACAACCAGGTTTAGTATAGAGGAGATTTAATTCTTGTTTTCAATATGAAACGCAATAAAGCTTTGGTATGGATGGTTTTCCTATTGAGTTTTATCAAAAAAACTGGGATTTTTATTGTCGACGACTTACTCGAACTTCTTAATGATTTCTATGGCAATATTAATATTTTTAGATTAAATTATGGCACCATCATTCTGCTTCCCAAAGGATAGGGGGCAGATAAGATACAAATTTATAGGCCAGTTTTCTTATTAAATGTTTTGTTCAGAAAATTTACTAAGAGTTTGAACGATAGAGCTTTGTAGTTTCTTAGTACAATCTGCTTTTATTAAAGGTCATTTTTCTTCAGGGTACTGTTGTCATGTTGCATGAGACTATACATTTATCTACATGTGAAGAAAAAGTCTAGAATTTTATTTAAGATTGATTTTGAGAAAGTGTATAAAAAAAACTTTGGCAAATTATATTTTTAGTATTAGGGATTTTGAGTATTGGGAATTTTATTTTACATGAGCACCCATAGTACTGAAGGAGATATGACCTAGAGGCAAATAATTAAAGAGTTTTATTATCATATTAGTTCATAATTATAACATGATATAATTATATCAAGTGGAAACATGGATACAGGTGTGCTATATAAATAAACCCAGGTCGCTAGTAGCATCTATTCAACTAGTTTATTGGCCAGCTGATGATCAAGGTTTTCTCATCATGGTGCTGTAAAAGCCAACTGACAATAAAGTCATATCATCTGGAATGATGTGATGGACATAGTTCACAGTTGCAATTATCAGAAACGGAGTGTCCTAATCCTTAGACCGTGAGATCATATTAATCACTATTACCGGAGGATTGCTTTAACTGCATCAACCGTTTCTGTGATTGGGTGACCATAAAGGTGCATGTTGGATATCCGAAGGAGCATGTAGAGGCCTATACATCAAGATCGGGATTTGTTCTCCTGTGTGATGGGAAGATACACCGGGTCTACTCGGTAATTACATCCATAAGTTGCGCAACTATGACTAGGTCATGAGGATGGAATTTCACGGGAACGAGTAAAACAGTACTTGTTGGAAACGAGATTGAACAAGGTATCATGATACCGATAATTGGATCTCGGACAAGTCTTGAATCACATAACAAAGGGAATTAGACATGTCGTTTAAGGTTCGACACAATGCAGATTCGTGGAGTACATAGGTGTCAACATGGGCATCCCGGTCCTATTGTTGATCATTGATAAAGATCATGTCTATAGCATTCCCAAATCTTAGAGAAATATTCTTAAGGGCGATACGACGCTTGGAGATCCTCTTGTGAGATAGAATCACAGAAGAGAGAGAAATCGGAATCGTTCCGGAGAGATCCGAAATTGTTCGGAGAAAAGAAGGAAAGGAAAAGGCCGAAAGGAGTTCCGAATAAATGGCAATTTATATTATGCATTTATTATATGTTAATTATGAATTAACTTATACTAAACAAATATTTAAATTCAAATTTATAAAGCAACTTTCTCATTATGCCAAAATCCCGGAGGATATTGACCCAGGAAAAAATCGTAGAGAAAAAGGAAAACAGCAAACAGCCCTGGCTAGGCCAGTTTTGAACCAGCGGACAGGCGGGCGACAGGTAATGGGCGCCACCCAGGGATGCGGGACGCTGGGCATCGCAATGCATGCTGCTAGGTCGTGGTCGCCATTTCGGCCCACCCGAACGAGCAAGGCGGGCGGGCAAGCCGCGTCTAACGGGCCACGGGGGCACTCCGGCCTGCCCGGGCTCGGGCGGTGCTACTGTGTTGGGCGCTGGCTAGCGGGCCGCGATCGGGGGCGGCCCACCCGGTGCCTGGCAGCCGCTAGCGTTGGCCACAGAGCGGGGGCACAAGCTGGCACTCGAACAACTGCAAGACACTTCATCAATGGACTTGTGCTTATCTTGCTGGATGCACACCTTCGAAGCTTGAACCAATCATCATGCTTCTCGACCACATTTGCAATGGTGAGAAAGAGGCTCTTGTGCATACGGAATCGCTGGCGAAAATATTTCTCCGGATAGATGTATTTTCGTTGAAGCAGTCTCGCATGATCGTGGTGTGGCCCTCGGCTCTATCCTGGTTGATGTACAAGCGGCCAAACCATGATCCTAGCCTCGGATGCCGAACTTCATCGTTCAAAATGATGGCGATGGCCATCTCGATGTCGCTGTCTTCATCCTCCTCCTCCGACGACGACGATGTGTCATCCATGATATACTCTCTCAACCTTTTCATCTACAAGACGGCTCCGGTCAAATTATCAAGAAAAACTCACCTAGCGATTCGGTTGAACAACTGTTGGGTGGAGGAGGTTAGGAGGGTGGTCGGACATCGTCTGCTTTCTCCGAGGCGGCTTCATGGGCGGGGGAGGCTACAGGAAGGGCGACGGGTCGGCGGAGAGGTGTGGCCAACGAAGAATCGTCGGGGTTCACCGACACCAATCTCACCGAGAACGCAGACTGTCTCCATCGGGGGGGCGACCTCCCTCGACTCCGGCAGCAACCTTGCTCTGGTGCCAACCTTCTACCACCCTCCCATCTTCCGGTGGCTCAGTTTTGCAAATAATCGAGCACCATGGTGGCCGTTTTGCAACAAAATCGGGGCGACAGCCGGCGAAATCTCGATTTCCCTGTCGATTCCGACGACGGAGAGAAGCTACGAGCGACGAAGAGGTGGGCTCGAGGGCGGCGTAAGGTTCAGGGTGACGGTGGCGGGTTATGGTGGTCACCGGCGGCGACGCCGGCGTGAGTGGGGCAGGGGGGAGGTCGGGTTTTTTCTCTAGAGTAGTCTATGACTCCTACTTTTAGGAGTCGCAGAAGGCGAATCCTAAAATTTATACTCCTCTAAAGTTGATAGGGATTCGATTAGGTCTGCATTAACCGGTTTCTGGGGATCGGTTAGAGATGCCCTAAGATTTTTGCACAAGATTTTAATTGCATTAGATTTGATGGTCTCTTTATGGGGAGACTCTCTTTATGTGAAACAATATTTTAAGCAGATATAGTCAAATAACATGTACGGATGGACCTGACAAACTGGAATGATTATTGACTAAATCTTGTACTCCCTCCGACCCAAATTAGTTGACTTGGTTTTGCCTAGATTCGGAGGTATCTAGCACTAAAACAAGTCTAGATACATTCGAATCTCGACAAATCTAAGTCAACTAAATTGTGTCGGAGGGAGTACATTTCTGTTAAGTCCAGAGGCTATCCATATCAGATGATCTAGAGGCTGAAACTGCCCCTTAGAATCGAAGATTTTTTTTTTTGGTTGTTAGTTGAGGAAAATTTTAATGAAGGATAATTTAGCTAAGGTTGGAAAGGTAATAAGAGCTGTGAGTTTTGTCGTGGAAAAGAGAATGTTGGCCTCTGTTTTTTGTTTGTCCATTAGCTTAGTATAAGTGTATAACTGGAGTGTGGTTTGTATTGCTCTGGCTAGTAACAAACATGAAAGTTTTTTCTTACTTGTGCCAAAATTGGTTTCCGCGTCTAGTGATAAAGATAGAGTTAATGGATTATGCAAGAGCCGGTGGTTTGATGTCGAATTTGTGGAAGACCGTGTTTCCAAAGGTTATTGCCAAAGAATCCTACTCCTACTAATATGATTTTCTATCTATGTCGCCTTTTAGAAGATTGGATTATCCTTGAGAAAAGAAAGGTTCGAGACATGATGCAATTGGTCTCTGATCGGCTACGAGTGGTGGTCAAAAAAATCTTTGGGAGAAGATATGGATGTGCACCTGGGGCACGACGGTTTGCACTAGTTGGTTTCAGGCAAGCCTTGGAGTTCAACTAAGTTATGTTTATGCACGACATGATGCAATTAGGTCGCATGATTGTCTGTCTTCAGGAGGATAACGTATTCATGAGACTCTTCGATTCTTCTGGTCAGATGTTTATGTTTTGCTTTGGTAGATGCTGGTTTTGTTAAATTCTGGGCATCATTTGGAAAAAGGTGATGCAACGTTGTAATGATCGTGCAAACAATACCAGATCGACTACGGTTTCTTAATGAAACTGAGAGCCATGTGCCCCCTTTGATAAAAAATAGTCCTATATGTTTCAGCCCGTTATTTTTCATTCTTTTATTGCCCCGTGTTACTCGTGTTGCCCTGTGGCTTGGCTTGAACCTGTTGTTTCTTATTCACCTTATATATAATATGAAAACGGAAATTATGGAAAAATCTTCACGTTGCACAGAGTATATGAATGGTAATGGCGTCGATCCTCCGTGCCGTCTCCGGCGACAGATGATTCTTCCAGTCAGCGACCACGCCGCGCCGAAAGAAGGAGCTATTCTCCACAGCGCCGAACACGAGCTCCGTCTTGCCATCCTTGGTCGCTTCAAGCCCGGTCATGTGCTCGAACGAACACAGCTTGACGATTGCATCCACCGTGCCATCTTCCTCCTCATGCACACTGAACGGGCGTCCAACGAACTCGGCCAGCGTCCGGACGTGTGCCGCAGGGTCCCGGCTCATCTCTTCGTACCTGAAGAAGAGCACCTGCTCAGGGCGCGCCAAGTGCGCGCGCCAGTACCCAAGAACATGGTCCCAGTATGGCCCGAACGGCGTCACGCCGTCGCAGAAGAAACCGGCGGCGGCCTCAACCGAGAGCGGGTCCAGCCCGTCCCTGACCCTGAACTTGTTCGCGAAGCTCCACTAGGAGATCAGGTGGTCCTTGGGGTCGCGGCACACGTAGACGATCTTGCAGCCCGACGCCAGGACGATAGACCTCGGCAGCGACACGAACGGGACGTGCGTGGCGAAGAGCCTCGGGTCTGGCAGGTCATTGAGGTCCGGGATCATGTTCTGCGTGTAGAGCTGGTACTCGAAGAACTTGATGCACTCGTGCGGGCCAAGGGAGTTGAACGGGTGGGCGGAGGAGCCCACGGGGTGCTCCCTCCTGTGCACCGTGGAGTAGAGGAGGGCCTTGATCCACGTCGTGCCAGACTTGGGCAGCGTGGCGACGACGATGTCCGAGGGTCGCGCAGTGAAGCATGCGTCGGCGACCATCATGCCAACCGTCGGAGCCAGGCTGGCGTGCCAGCCTTTTTCATGGCGGTAGAGCTGGGAATTGGAGAGGGCTGGGAAGCACGGCCAGGAGGACACCAAGCTGGCGAACCGCTGGTAGAGCTCTTCGTTGGTTTCGGCATGGCCTTGTTGTGGGGGATAGGTTCCGACGATGGAGGATGACATTGTGTAGCTAGCAGAGATCCTGCGATCAACCGTACCATAAATATATCTTTATAGCAGCAGAAGAGTAGCCCATAAACTCTCTCGGCAACCCCTTACTACGGCGTTAAAAGATTCGCAATAATGGGAAATATGATTGGAGTAAGTATTAAACAAAACTTTCACGTGGACGGCGCGCGCACCGACGCTGGCACGGCGTTATGCAAGCCCCACATGGTGTGATCACAGTACTGTAGTACATTTCTCTTTCTGCGATGAATCAGCCGGTACACACCTACGTCGAGCTAGCTGCACAATGTCATCTCCCTTATTGTGTATCAGAAGGAGTACCAAATATTTGCCTTAATGTAGAACTTTTTAGAAAATCTTGAGGAAAAACCTGCTACAGTGGTGGAGACTACACCTACACAAGTGATGCTGGTAGATAAGGTGACTGCAACCACAAAACCTCCCACCAAGAACAAATGAGGACCGATTCAGGCGCCTAGGAAAAGCTCAAGAACAGACGTGGGCAATAGGACACTGTTGGAGATTGCTATGGATAACAAGAAGGTGCCGAAGCTGGAGATTCCAAGAAACAATCACCATGGCATAATAAAACATTCGCAGGATGCTTCTAAATTCATGCAATTAGCTACGTACCTCTCTAGGAGTAGATGTTGCTAGTAATGTTAATCTAGATGAACATTTTACTCTGAATAATGTTGTTTCTATAGACCTTATATTTATAAATGTATTAGCACTCCTGATAACCTGGATAAGTTTCCTATTCCTGAAGGGAATAAGGATATCCACCCGGTAGGTCTTAATAAGAACAGTAGTAGATGTGATAATCTTTCTAATCCTGATGAGGCACCACAGATAGGAATTTATTTGAACCTTTTGACTCTGGACAAATAAATTCTGAAGAATTTGAAGATCCATGTTTAGATAATCCACCGGTAACTATTGAAGGATTAAAAGGCATTTCTGATATCTTTTTGGACCATAGTGTTCTGTGGACAAAACTTTCTAGATATGTGCGAGGCAAGCACCCTAGGAAAAGTAGTCCTAAATGACTCGCAGGAAGACCTATATATTAGATCTACTCTCAGAAACGCATGCCACTATAGTTGCTTACCAAGAGACTAAGAAAAAAGAACTTACGGGTTCTTTTCTTAAATCTATTAGTGGAAATAGGAACTTTTCCTGGCATCATCTACCTAGAAAAGGCACTGCTCGAGGCATCCTAGTAGGGGTTGATGCTGACATTTTTTATGTCAAAGAATGGGAAAACAAAGAGCTCCTTTTTTCCCTATTTGTTGACTATAAAAGCTAGTGGAATCACCTTTACACTAATTACAGTTTATGGCTCACCATATGAGGAAGAAAAATATGAGTTCATCTCTGAACTGCAGTATTTTTATAGACAATGAAAAGCTACCCTAATAGGTGGAGATTTCAACTTAGTGAGATTCCAACGTGATAAGAATAATGGCAATGTAGATCAGAAATGGTGTGATAAGTTTAATGCCTGGATAGGGATTTGGAGTCTGCTTGAAATTAAAATGTCCAGTAGACAATTTACTTGGTCTAACAACCTAGTCATGTCTACTATATATAGAATTTTTTGTAATACCGAATTAGATCAATTGTTCCCTTTAAATTCTTCTAAGGCTCTTCCCAGATTGGATAGTGATCACACCTCTGCTGTGGGATTTTGGAATTGGTCTGACACCTAGATCCTATAGTTATAAATTTGAGAAATGGTGGCTTTTAAGAGAGGATTTCAGACCTCTTGTGAAGTCATGGAATGCCACTGTTAAAAGCACCTCTCCTATAGACATTTGGCAAGAAAATATTAGAAGCTTAGGAAATCATCCAAGGGATGGAGTTTTAACATTGATGTTGAACTTAGGAAAATGAAACAAAGTATGATGGAAATGGAAAAATATGACCAAGTAGATATTAAATCTGAAACTGAAGAGCTTTACGAAATAGAATTGCAAAGAAAATAACTTAGAGATAAAAAAAATGTCTTAAAGAGGAAACTAAAGCCAAACAAAGATCTAAGGACAGAGATATATATAAGAAGGTGATAGGAACACTACCTATTTCCATGTTGTGGCAAAGCAAAGAAGGAGAAAAACCTTTATTCATGCTTTAGATTGAATAGATGGGTCTGCGATTGATATTAAGGACATGTTAGATATAGCTACTAGTTATTACAAGGATCTTTTCAAGAAGGAAGACAAGAAAGGTTTCACTATTAGTGATGATTCTTTTCTGAATCTGAAAAATTACAGGCTGCCTTTACAGAAGAAGTCAAACAAGTGATTCCCAAAGAAAATGATGCAACTACTGTGATTTTTTTAGGCCAATTAGCTTATTAAATTGTGCGGTTAAAATTTTCACAGAAGTACTGACAAAAAGGCTAGCTAGCTATTCTTATCGGATTTTTGGTATTTAGGTATATTCTTTAGAGGGGTTACCCCCTGTTTACATCCCTTCAATTTGGTTCATTCATATTCCTCCCAGAGTTCAAATTTTCCTTTGGTTGCTTTCACATAATAAGCTAATGACAAAAGATAACTTAAAAAAAAAGGAATATTGATAAACCTGAGGAATGTGTTTTCTGCAATGAAAGAAACTATCTTACATCTGTCTCTATCTTTTTTAATGCAAATTTAGGCTCCAATTTTGAGTCTATTGCTTAATTCTGGATTTCCCAGAAAAAACATTCAGCTCTGAATTCCATATGTGCTTGTATTTTGTGGTGCATTTGGAAATTTAGAAATAGCATGATCTTTGACAATCACCCTTGGTCTGAAAATAAGCAGATATGGGGACTGATTCTGTCAACCTTGGAGGATTCCGTTGAAGGAACAGGCTCAAGACAAACTGGATGTATGCTGATGATTTCGATTCTGGTAGCTGCACCGTCGCAGCTGACTTGGGAGTGAAGCCTTACCCGCTGAGCTTGAGATCCTTAGCATAATCGTTCCTGGAGCCACGCTGATCAAACATCCCCGACCAGTACGCAACCGCCAGTTGCAGCGAAGAAGGTGATTACACTCAGCCCTGTCACGCCGCTTGGGCTACCTCAATCTCCTCTGAAGAAGACCAAGCTGGAGAGGACTATACCCTGTGGTGGCGAAGTGGCAACATCCTTTTAGTTTAGTTCCAGCTAGAAAAGCTGTGCTTTGGTTTGTAATAAATCTAGTGACTTCTATTTTCCTGTTGCGATAGACACTGAGAAATCGTTTTCGGTTGTAAAACCTGGTTTCACTCTGATAATGGAGCCAGGGGGTTTCAACCCCCTGTTCATCTAAAAATGAACCTTTAAGAAAACTAATTTACTAGTTGAAATTGCAGCGCCAGTGGTCAGCCATTGGCCTGGTGGAAATCAACGAATATCCCATATACCTTGAGTTAACCACCAGCGTGAGCTTAAGATCAACCTAGTAAAACCAGGAGAGGTTATAACATAAACAGAGTATTATCATGGATCATCAACTTAGGACACTCGAGTAAACTTGTCACGTGTTGGGTGGCTAGACAGGGAAACCGGAGCCCCTAAACTTGGCCTCGGTGATGGCGTCGATCTTCTTGGCCATTTCGGGCGACAAATGGTTCTTCCAGTCAGCGACCACGCCGCGCCGAAAGAAGGAGCTGTTGTCCACAGCGCCGATCACGAGCTCTGTCTTGCCATCCTTGGTCGCTTCAAGCCCGGTCATGTGGTCGAACGAGCACAGCTTCACGATGGCGTCCACCACGCCGTCTTCTTCCTCCTCCATGCTGAACGGGTGTCCAACGAACTCCGCCAGTCTCCGGACGTGTGCTGCAGGGTCCCGGCTCATTTCTTCATACCTGAAGAAGAGCACCTGCTCAGGGTGCGCCAAGTGTGCGCGCCAGTACCCAAGAACATGGTCCCAGTATGGCCCAAACGGTGTCAAGCCATCACAGAAGAAATCGGCGGCGGCCTCAATGGAGAGTGGCTCCAGCCCCTCCTTTATCCTGAACTTGTTCGCAAAGCTCCACAGGGAGATCAGGTGGTCCTTGGGGTCCCGGCACACGTAGACGATCTTGCAGCTCGACGCCAGGACGACAGACCTCGGCAGCGACACGAAAGGGACGTGTGTGGCGAAGAGCCTCGGGTCCGGCAGGTCATTGAGGTCCGGGATCATGTTCTGCGTGTAGAGCTGGTACTCGAAGAACTTGATGCACTCGTGCGGGCCGAGGGAGTTGAATGGGTGGTCGGAGGAATCCGCGGGGTACTCCCTCCGGTGCACCGTGGAGTAGAGGAGGGCCTTGATCCACGTCGTGCCAGACTTGGGCAGCGTGGCGACGACGATGTCCGAGGGGCGCACGGTGAAGCATGCGTCAGCGACCATTGTGCCGACCATCGGAGCCAGGCTGGCGTGCCAGCCGTTTTCATGGCGGTAGAGCTGGGAAGCGAAGAAGCTTGAGAAGCACGGCCAGGAGGACACCAAATTGGTGAACCGCTGGTAGAGCTCTTGGTCGGTTTCGGCATGGCCTTGTTGTGGGGGATAGGTTCCAACGGAGGATGACATTGTGTAGCTAGCAGAAAGCCTGCGATCAGGATAGTAGCATAAAGCCTAATCTTATAGCAATAGAAGAGCAGTCCCTTGGGTGTCACAGGCGTTACAAGATTCGCAATAATGGGAAATATGATTGGTAGGTAGGAATATTAAACAAAACTTTCACATGGACGGGGCGCACGCTATACTATTCGAGTGATACTACCGAAATGACGAAATGACGAAATGTGGTTGTTAGTTGGTACCACTGACTCTTTGTTTAAAAAACAACCAACTCTCAACCAGAGAGGTTGAGATGAGCCGTGCCCTACACAAAAGATACACCTCACACAAGCAATGATTTGCTGCGTGTTAATTACGTCCTAGCATTATCCTGAAAGGTAAAAATACATTTTAGGGCCTGATATAACATTGACTTGAAAAGTTGAAATTGCAGCGCCAATTAGTCAAATCAACGAATATCCCATATACCATGAGTTAACCACCAGCGTGAGCTTAAGATCAACCTAGAAAAACAGGAGAGGTTACAACATAAACAGGGTATTACCATGGATCATCAACTAAGTCTCATATCTGCAGGGCCCGGACCCAGGATGCCTTTCTGATCAGGATCAAGCGGAATGACATCTGCCTGTGAGCGCCTCCCGTCATCCACTGTTGCCTGCTGCCTCCAGAGCCGTTCCTGTTTTTTTCAATCAGGTGTTAACTGATACGCCCACCAGTGTAACAGGAAAGAAATTCTACAGCTGCTTGGTATCAAAGAGCCGACCTCTTCATGAGCGTTATCAGCATCATTCAGGTCAGGTGTTACAACGGGTGGTATTGCATCTGGGTCAGGCTTCTGGAATACAAAAGTGGAATACAGGCCTGCACACATCAGATTAAGCACTGAGCGAATTGAGATGTTAGAATGAACTCAATGAAGTAAAAAAATAATAGGCACACCACCTAAAATATCGTAGGAGCGGGCAACAAGCTTTCCACGAGGATCCACCAGACTTGCACCACAATTACCAAGCATTGGAGCAAACTGTGTTCTGGAAGCCAGCCAGAACCAAAATAAACCATCAGATACACTCACCATTGATTAGTATTAGTAATTACATTACATTTGTTTGGAGAAATAAACAACAAAGTACTATGAAGAATTATTTATGAAATGATTTCATGTTAATAACATAGACATCCATAAGATACAAGCACCTGTTGTCATCGTAGAACTCGGTCAAATTCTGGAACTCCACATATTCAAGTCCAGCCTCTCTTGCTAATCTGCTCCGACATATTATAATATTGTGAAAACCATATGAGCCAAGCTGTTAAGGTTTACGTGAACGAGACGATAGACAACAACGCGTTGGAAATGAATGAAAAAAATGCTAACCTCATAAGGCTGGGAAAATGGACCAAGCAATGATTCTCAAACATCGCTTCATTTGCAAATTTGAGTTGGTACTTCTTTCCAAAGAAAGGAAACCTGCACCATTCAGGATGTGATAGTGAATTAGTGATACCTCAAGATAGCAAACCTTTTCAGACGTATTTAGATACACAGGTTGAGCTTATACTTTTCTTCCTCGATTTCGAAGGTAATTGTATAATTCTCGGAGCGGATGCTATTTGGAACAGCCTTCAGACCCTTATTATGTGAAGCCTCAACATTCTTTTGATATTTTGTCCTACAAAATTTTAAAAACCATGCAGTATTATAAAGAAAGACTCAGAATAGAGTTATTGAAGCTAAATTTGAATTGGAAATACATATACTGAAGATTATATATAATAATAATAACTGAAGTAAAGTTGCAAGCTCAGGATTACAAAATTACATAAATACGTAACAAAAAACCCATGAGGTGGCCATACCATATTGTGGATGAATCAGGAATTATGCCAAGGAAATAGCCTCCAGGTTTGAGCAACGATGATGCATTATTGAGAAGCTTCTTTGCGTGTTCCTCACTTTCAAAGCATAACTATCTTTCAACATGGATAAACTTTGAACATTAGCAAAGCTTAATAGCATCACTTAGTAGAGGTGGAGAGAAACCAACTTGCCTGTAAATTCTGCATGCAGCAAACTATATCTGCTTGGATGCCCTTTTCTTGCAATTGAGCTTCAAAGTCATCCTGTTATTCAAACCACCATAACTGTCAGCTGTGAACACTTCGATCTCGTGCAAGTAGGAAGGGGAGGAGGAAAGGAGATTACAGCAGAAGGGTTCAACTCAATGAACTCAGTGGTGAAAGGCTTCCATTTGTTCTCCCATAGTTCACGGGCATCACCGGGAACCGACGCAGAAGTATCTATTATAGAAGTGAGTAGGTTGACCACAGGTAATGATTCAGATGGTCTAAACAAAGTAGCCAGGAAGGGGCTCAAGTTATAGTGAAGTAACAGAATAAGCCTACCAATTCCTATGTAGTGACCAATTTGGGCCTCACCCCACTTGTCTGTATCAGCTCCACCATTACAGTACATGTCGCAGACCTTCAACATTTTACAATGGGTAAAAGCAAATCAGTATCAAGTTTCTGCTGCTTAGTTGTTGACTGACCGGGATGAATTGAAAGATCAGGAAAGAGAGGAGCATGTAACAGACCGTGGCATAAGGAAATGCGAATATTTTGATAAGTGCAGCTTTAGCGAATTCATATAGCAGATGATGTGGTATCACCGCCATGCACTGTCTCTCCAATTTCAGAGATAGGCAGCTGAGAGCCACTGACGAAAATCCCCTATGAACACATAAACGAAGGTTGAGAATATCAGGAGCGGATCTATATTGTTTGCCGGTGCACGGACAAATTTTCTCAAGGTTACTGGGGCTTAACAATCATGGATTGAAAAAAAAATGCTCAGACCTTGGAAACCAATCGCCAAAATTGTGGAGGAGGTTGACACAGCAGGGAGGCGATGAGGCACGGTGGAGCTTTAGAGCCGGAGGTACTGCACCGGTGTGGGACACACTGGCTGACGCAGGAAAAAACTGGAGGGTGGGCCCACTTCAAAAAAAAATATTGCACTAGCCTTTGTGTGATAAAAATTTGCCGAATGAATAATACAAGCAGCTAACTGATTCACACCATTACACACACCATTGTAGTCAATTATATGTTTCAAATGTGAATGATTCCAATATAAATAGTCCAAAACATCAACAAAATCTTACATGATGAAATATAACATAACTAGTCTTACACCAACATACATTAAATTGAAAGTAACACAAAAAAGAGGCAATTTGTACTAAAGGCAAATCCTAGTCTTTAACAGATTAACGAGGAAAACGAGGTGGCCTAGTGGGGTTATTCGGTAGGAAAACTGGAAAAGCATACCTGCTAGTCTGCTACTCCCGCCTGTTGAATGGAGCTGACAGGAGCGGCCGGCCGCGCGGCTAGCGGCCGAGCGCGGAGGGCCCGCGGCTGTGCGCCTGACGGCCTTAGCCGGCACGAATGGCGATCCGGCAGGGGGGCGAGCGGGCAGCGGCAGCCGGTAGGGGTGCGGGCCTCCAGGGAGGGGGACGAGACGGCGAATAGGCGAGGGGATCTGGGAGGGCGGGTGCGGAGGCCGGAGGGGGCAGGGCAGCCGTCGGAGCTAGGTACCTAGGTCGTCTTCGGTTTCCCCAATCCGTATTCTTTCTGTCTAGTTGAGGGGCTCGAGGCGGAGGGGAAGGCTCACCCGCTGGGCTCTGCGGCGGCGCGTAGCGAAGCTCTGACGATCTCAGGCGGCGGAATAGAACGGCGAGTTTATTTCATCACAATAATAACGGCGAGGTGTGCATCTGAAGACGAAGCTCTCATCTGTTTCTCACGATTGGGCCAAACCTGTTAACCAGGGTCCAGCCTCCACCTGGGCCGAAAGGCCATAGCGCGTTGCTGAGCCGTGGTGGCCGAGCCCGATTTGCTCCTGACAAGTGACAACTAAGGGCACGTACAGTGCGGGTGTTAAGAATAGACACTAGCCGATTTTTTCTGGTCGTCGGATCGATTCCGAGATTTTATGAAACATCGCCGCAAACTTAAACGCCGGCGCTTGCGATTTCGCGGGAGCTGTTTTACGGCTGCGGGTCTTTATCAAGGCGCTTGACTAGCTGCCGGAACAAGTGTCGTGCGTTGTAAAGATAGGATGCTTGCCTGATATTTTTTATATTGTAATTTTTTTTTGCATCGCGTCCGTATAAACGTCTCTGATTGAACATGCCCTAAGGATGACAGTTTTATCCACGGGTATGGATCCATGGGTACCATACCCGCATGGGGCAGGGTATGGGCACACTTTTATACTCACGGGTAATAGTCATACCCTATAGTTAAGTCACTGGTATGGACATAGGTATAGATTTGTATCCATGGGTATACCTATAGCCTACCTAGTTAAACTAACACGTAAAATTTATTTGTAGAGTTTCAACCTATGCGTTCGAGAAGCCTAGGGGTGAGTATGAGATTACGACTTCTAAACTTTGATACTTTTATATACTCATCTATCTATTAGTAAGTAGAGATAATTTTCTTTTTTAAAAATATGCTATTGATGAAAGTAAAATTGTAAATAACTTATGTACTATTGAATCTATCCGCCGGATACCACTCGTTATGGGTATGAGTAAAGTTTTATACCCGCGGGTGCAGGTACGGGTAAACTTACCCACTGACTATATGGGTATGGGTATGGTATTGCTCTACTATGCTCATACACTGCCTATTGCCATCCTTAGTGACAACCTACGAGTCTCGCGTGAAGACTTTTGAAGTTTTTTTAATAGGGAAGACTTTTCAAAGTTGGGAGATTTGCGAAAGCATCAATTGTTTTTGTTTTTTATATAAACTCCACTTTATAGACAGTATACACTTATATTCCTCCGTCTCAAAATAGATGCCTACATGTTTGTAAATTTAAATGTATGATACCAAATGCTAACAAACAACTTAAAACACGACAAAATACGAAGGAAGCAAATAGCTTGAAGAAACGAACATACACAGCTTCAGATCGTGTGGTGTAGAAAAATGTCTCCTGTGTCGTTCTCGGACATGCGATTTTCCTTTTCACAATATACTTTTTTTAATCATTTTGAGAAGTATTGCGTGAACTTAAAAATTTCCATATATAGAACATCATCGGCCTGGGCCAAACCGAATGGGCCATTCGGCATGGGCTAGACCGAGTAATCCTCACTCGGCATGGACCAGACCGAGTGCATGTCGCAGCGGGCCCTACGCTGGACGAGTGCCTATTTGGTTACAAGTTGACCGAGTGGAAGCAGAGAGCACTACAGCGCGCGTCGAGCCACGCGCTCCTCTCTTCCTTCCTCCCGTGTCCATTTTCTCTCTTCTCTCTCCAAGCTCGAGCTCATTGTTTCCCTACAGCTATTTTACCCCGATTTTTTCTAGTTTTCCACTAAATATTCAATCTAAAACCATTAGTAGGGGAAGCCCGATCTACTGATGGGTTAGCTTAGGACTCGATTTGGTGGTGGTTCTTTGAAGGAATGGTGGTGGTATGCCATTGGAGCAATGGCAATGGTTGTCCTGCGGTGGAGCTTGGTGTCGGGTAGTATGAGCTGCGTCGTGGTGCTGGTCTGGTGACTCAAGGCCGTTGTATTGAGTGGCTTCTCACGGTTCAAGGGTAAACCCTAATCTCTTGATAATCACAGTTTATTAGATATGGTTATGCGGCCACTTAGCTATGGTTAGGAGGCTATGAGTATATTTATGTGGTAGTTTAGTTAGTATTTCTGGCTATTGGTCGGTACATTTAATTTATATAGACACATTGTTTTACATGGTTTATTGTCTTGTTGTTAAGTTTTTGATTAGTTCGGAAAATGTTTTTATTTCAGCAGATATGTCCAATTTAGTGAAGTTTGTATTTTACTAGGGTCCTAGTAATGTCGGAACAAATGATTATGGAGCTGATTTGAGTGAGTTTTAGTTTACGGAGTTGGATTTGATTGTCCCTTAAACATGGAGTGTTAATTAGTTGAAGGAATAGTTGACAGGTTGTTTAGGGTATAACTTTGAAACATACACCATCAGTGTATATGCCTTGTGGACAAAGTCAAACAACAACATGTACTGGATTCTAAGGCATGTAGATCGTAACAAAGACTGGGTGAAGTGGTTAAAAGGTTGCGAAGATAGGCACGTAAACCCTGCTGCACTAGTGCTTCCCGTCGTGAAGGAGATCGATCTGCCTGGAGGTGATGGTGGATACGATCCTAGTCATAGTGCTGAATCAAGTTACGGGATGTACTCTATGTCAAATACTGGAGGTGGAGATTACGAATCATAGCAAAGCATTCAGGCAGGAGGAGGAGGTGGTGGTTACGAACAAGGGCAGAGCACTCAGGTTGGAAGTGGAGGAGGTGATAGTGCTGAGGCAGATGAGGATGAGGAAGGTGGACACATGCAGGACTTGATGAAAAAGGAAGATTACATAGGTAAAAGAGGTGATTCTGATGGAGAAGGCAATGGAGAGGACGTGTTGATTCCCGCTTCATGGAATCAACACATCTCATCCAGAATGACCGTTAATGATGGTCATGATTCTGTCTGGGAATATCACAAGAACAAAATTGCCAAGGGTGCCAGATATCCAGACAGGAAATATTTGCAAGATGCAATCATTACTTGGGCATTGTCCACGCAAAGGGTTTTCAGTACAACAGTATCATCTAAAAAATACTTGACAATGAAATGCATAGATACAAATTGTCTAGGCAGGGTGCATGGCTATCTTCCTAAGTACAACACAAATTGGTTGGTGATCGACTTAGTGTTGCATACGTGTGAGATTCCATCTATCCTTAAAGATCATCGTAACCTCTCCTCCATGCTTCTGGATCGGTTGATTTACACGGAGATAGTGGAGTGCAAAGCGATGGAAGTTAAGACTATAGTGAAAAAAGTCAAGGTCAGGTTTAAGTATGACATTTCATATGGCAAGACTTGAAGGGAAAAGCAAAGGCTCTTGAGAATAGATTTGGTTCGTTCAGAGACTTGTATGACTCTGTAGTCTGACAACTCCACACACTGCGAGATAGGAATCCAGACGCCTATGTGTACATCCAATGGCGGAGCAATGTGTAAGTCAGGGGGCACCGCCCCCCAAACTTGTCCAAATCCCTGAAGAAAATGTTGATTTAGGGACTTGGATGAGAAAAATCTGTGTCATTTGCCCCCACCCCCCAAACATTCATCTTTCCTGGTTTGCCCCCCATCGATCATGCGGTAGCTCCTCCAGTGTCTACATACAATACTATGTGATACCATAGGACCCATCTGTGAAGGTGCTTCATTGAGTGTTCTTCTCTTTCGTCATATGCATCCAAGCTTTCACTCATTGCCGACTAGTATTATATGTAGATGATACGTCCAAAACGTATCTACTTTCCCAAACACTTTTGCTATTTTTTTTCCTCTAAACTTGTGTGATTTGGATACAACTAACACGGACTGACGCTGTTTTCAGCAGAATTACCTTGGTGTCTAGTTTTTGTGTAGAAAATCAACTATCAGGGAAAATCCCGGAAAATATGCCAAAAATCCTATTTCACCAGAAGACTCAGGGAGCCAGAATACGAGACGGAGAGGGGCTGGGGCCTGGCCACACTACCTGGCCGCGCGGGCTAGGCCTGGCCGCGCCAGGGGGTGGTCTGGCCGCCCCAGGCACCCCCTCAGTCTTCCTCTTCGCCTATAAGTTGCCTCTTGACCTAAAAAACCAAGGGGGTTTCGACGTTTTTTCAGAAAGAGTTCTGCTGCGCCTTGACCACCATATTCCGCGATTCGGAACCAGAAACTCCGTTCTGGTGCCCTGCCGGGACGGGGAATTCGAGGAGATCATCGCCATCATTATCACGATCGCTTCTCCATCGACCATCCATGTTTCCCCCATCTATGAGTGAGTAATCCCCCGCTGTAGGCTATGGGGATGGTAGGGATTGGATGAGATCGTTCATGTAATGGCATCGAATTGTTAGGGCATGTTGCCTAGTATCTACTATTAGTGCTTTTTGACTTTGTTGCAACTTGTTATGCTTAATGCTTGTCACTAGGGCCCGAGTACCATGATTTCAGATCTGAACATGTTATTGATTCATTACGATAGTATTGTTTATGGTCTTACCTGCAAGTTGTATACACACGTTGTTGTCCGGAACCAAAGGCCCTGAAGTGACAGAAATCAGGATAACCGGAGGGAATGGTTTTGATGTGAGGATCACATGTGTTCATGGAGTGTTAATGCTTTACTCCGGTGCTCTATTAAAAGGAGCACCTTAATTGCCAGTAGTTCCCTTGAGGCCCCGCTGCAAATGGGCTGGCAGGACAAAAGATGTTATGCAAGTTCTCATTCCGAGCATGTATGACTATATATGTGATGACCCGCAAGTATAGGGGGTGTATCGCAGTATTTTCGAGGGAAGTGAAACCCAATTTATTGATTCGACACAAGGGGAGCCAAAGAATATTTATAAGCCTTAACAACTGAGTTGTCAATTCAGCTGCACCTAGAAACAATCTTGCTCACGAGTTTATCAAGAGTAATGATTATGTAGTAGGAATAGTAAAGTAACAACAATAATAAAGTAAAGACAAGCGATAACAATAGAGTAAATGTAGCATTCGAAAAGCGGTAGGCATAGGGATGGATGGACGGGCGTTGCATGGACAAGACAATTCACATAGCAGTCAGAATATAGGGCAATTGTAGATAAATAAGATAAAGCATCCAAGTACTAGATAATCCTAGGCATGTGTTCCATATATAGTCATACGTGCTCGCTGAAGGAAATATGCCCTGAGAGGCAATAATAAAGTTGTTATTATATATTCCTTATACATGATAGATGTTTATTTTACATGCTAGAAATGTATTGATTCGGAAAAATCAATACATGTGTGTTTAATAAACAAAAAGGGTTCCTAGTCATGCCTCTCTTATAGACTAGCTTGTTGATTAACAGGATGATCAAGGTTTCCTGATCATGGACATTGGATGTTAATAACAAGGTCACACCATTGGTGGAATGATGTGATGAACATTCATCCGAAGTATAGCATTACGATCAAGTCATTATGTTTATATTGCTATAACATCATACGAAGTAATCTTTATCCTTAGACCATGAGATCATGTTAATTGCTGACACCGGAAGAGTATCTTAATAACATCAAACGTCACACCGTAACAGGGTGACTATAAAGATGGGTTCAGTACTACGAAGGTGTTATGTTGAGGCTCATGGATCAAGAGTGGAATTTGTCAATCCATATGACGGATAGATATACTCTGGGCCCTCTCGGTGATATCACATTAGGATAGCTTGCAAGCAAGTGATGTGATCACTAGAATGTTATATCACGGGAACGAGGAAAGAGTGCATGTCGGTAACAAGATCAAACTAGGTATAGAGATACCGATGATCGAATCTCGAACATGTAATATATCGAGGGACAAAGGGATTTAGTTACAAGCGTTAAAGGTTCTCACGATCACAGGAGTCATCGTTGAATGTGTAGGAGTCGGTATGGATCTCCAGGTCCCACTGCTGATTATTGATCGGAGAAGGGTCTCGATCATGTCTGCATTATTCGCGAACCGTAGGGTGGCACACTTAAGAGTTACCGGACACCATTTTGGAGCACATATGTTTCAGACAAAAGAATTGCAAAGGGCAGGAATTGTTTCAATAGAAACCGGAAATTGTTTCGGGTGAAATTGTAGAAGGTGGTTCTGCATGTGATATTGAAATATTGCAAGGGGCTATATGTGAATGTTTGTTAATTAAAGTAATTAACAAAATTCTGAATAAATTTAATAAAAAGAGTTTTATTAAATGAGAGAGCATTAAATTTGGAGAAATTTAATGCATTTAAAGTGGATACTTTAAAAGGGAATGTGAAGAGGCATTTTAATGTGTGTGTGGGGGGGGGGTTACCACTACATGAATGGGGGAGGTGAGGGGTCACCCCCCCATGCGCCGGCCATGGAGAGAGGGGGCACCCCCCTCCTCCTATAAAAGGCCACCCATTCCCTCCTTCATCCTCACACCTCCTTGTGAAGGATCTCTCTCCCCCTCTAGAATTATTCCCCCATTGTCTCGGATTAGCGAGATACATATTTCAGTGGCATTTAAATGCGGAAGTTCTTGCTTCACTGGATCGCTGGGGCGAGGAGGTGGAGGTTGTCAGTGGCTTGAACGTGTGTGAGTGCGGATCGCGCTGAGTTGCGACGCTCGGACTTCCTCACGATCTTGAGATCGGCAAGTGTACGACTACATCAACCACGAGTTCCTACTCGTTAACAAAGCTCGTTGTCTACGAGGGTAAGTTCTCGTTGGATGTATGTCCACCCGTTGCTTTGTACCTAGTAGATAGATCTTGGCGTGTAGTTCACACCGTAGGAAATTTTTTGTTTTCTATGCTGCGGACCCAACAGTGGTATCAGAGCCTGATCTATGCGTAGGTGCTTAGCACGGGTAGTACACATATGGTTGATATGTGGGCGATGATGATCATGTTATTGCATCTTCTATGTATTTTGGATATTGGTGGCATAGTGGTATGAATCGGCCCGGACCAACTTTATATGTCATCGTACATGAGACCGGTTCCACGACTGACATGCAACTTGTTTTGCATAAGTGACTGGCGGGTGTCTGTCTCTCCTACTATAGTCAATATCTGATTTACAAAGAGTTGCTAATAACTTAGTTATCCTTGTTGTGGTTCATGTTCGTAGGTGAGAACGGTTCTATCTCCGAAAGCCCTAAGCCACGTAAAACTTGAAATTGATAAATTAGAGGCGTCTAGTTTAGATCGTTGCTGGACTAGTGTATTGATATGGTATTGTTGTAAGTAGATGTATGGTAGATACTCTTACAACACAGTCAACGTGTAAGTTCCATAGACCTTGGCCTTACACACAAAGGAATGATAGAGATCATACCATGATGCAAGTGATAGAGATCAAATGCATGGACCATATCATCTCACTTTACACATTAGATGTTAGCATCTTATACTGCTAGTTTGACGCGTTTGGTAGCATTATAAGATGATCCCTCATTTAGATATCAAGATAAAAATGTGTTCTTCCTTGAGTATGCACCGTTCTATGGATCGTGTTTCGAGACATCACGTGATGATCGGGTGTAATCGAATCTACGCTTTCATAGGAACGGGTGTAAGACAGTTTTACACACGCGAATACTAAGGTTCTTACTTGGCGAGCCTAGCATGTACAGACATGGCCTCGGAACACGGACCGAAAGATTAAGCATGAGTCATATGGTTGATATGATGCCCATATAGATGCTCGCCTTTCAAGCTATATCAACTTACGTGATGATCGGACTTGATATAGTGGATTTGGTTCATGTAATCACCAAAAGGACACGAGGGATGTCGTTTTTGAGTGGGAGTTCATTAGTAATTTGGATTAGTTGAACTCAATCTATCATAAACTTAGTCTAAATAAACTTTACAAATTCTGTTGTAGATGGCACCACCCGCTTTTAATTTCAATGTGTTCATGGAGAAAGAGAAACTTGCTGCGAATGGTAGCAACTTCACCAACTGGGCTATGAATTTGAGGATTCTCCTCATCACGCACAAAAGCAATATGTGCTAGATGCGCCACTAGGCCCCCCACCAGCTCCTGATGCCCCTGACGAGGAAAAGAATGTCTATGTGACTCGTCAGGAGGACCACAACTTAGTTCATTGCGGCATACTGTATGGGCTAGAACCAGAACTTCGAAAGCGTTTTGAAAATGGTAATGCCTTTGATACCATGGGAGAATTGAAAATGATTTTCGATACCCATGCTGCCGTAGAGAGTTTAATGCTACAGAAAAGTTCTTTAGCTGCATGATGGAGGAAAACAACTCCGTTAGTAAGCACGTACTCAAAATGTCTGGGTACACCGATAAGCTTGTGTCCTTGGGAATAACGATTCCCATTGACTTAGGCATACATCGTGTTCTCCAATCTCTGCCACCTAGCTACAAGATCTTCGTGATGAACTATAATATGCAGGGCATGAAGAAGTCTCTTCCCGAGCTTCTGTCAATGCTTAAGACTACAGAAGTGGAGATTAGGAAAGAACATCAAGTGTTGATGATCAATAGGACCACCGGTTTCAAGAAGGATAAGAAAGGCAAGCACAAGGGAAAGAAGGGTGGCAAGTCTATTGTCACGCCTGAAAAGAAACCCCGGGCTGGCCCTAAGTCTGACACCGAGTGCTACTATTGCAAGGGGACTGGCCATTGGAAGCGCAACTGCCCTAAGTATTTGGCGGACAAGAAGTCCAGCAAGACAAACAAAGGTATATGTGATATACATGTTATTGATGTGTACTTGACTAGTACTCACAGTAGCACCTGGGTATTTGATACCGGATCGGTTGCTAATATATGTAATTCGGTTCAGGGGCTACGGAACAAGCGACAACTAGCAAGGGATGAGGTCAGGATGCGGGTCGGCAATGGATCAAGAGTTGATGTGATCGCCGTCGGGACGCTACCTCTCCATTTGCCATCAGGATTAGTTATAAACCTAAATAATTGTTATTTGGTGCCTGCACTGAGCATGAACATTGTATCTGGATCGTGTTTGATGCAAAGTGGTCATTCCTTTAAATCTAAAAACAATGGTTGTTCGATTTATAAGAATGATATCTTTTATGGTCATGCACCTATGTTGAATGGTTTATTTCTATTGGATCTCGATAGTAATATTACGCACATTCATAATGTTAATGCTTAAAATTTTAAACTTGATGATGATATGTCTACATATATATGGCACTGCCGTCTAGGTCATATTGGCGTTAAACGCATGAAGAAACTCCATTCTGATGGACTTTTGGAATCACTTGATTTTGAATCATTTGATACATGTGAGCCATGCCTTATGGGCAAGATGACTAGAATGCTGTTTTTCGGTTCAATGGAACGGGCGACAGATCTAATGGAAATCATACATACTGATGTGTGTGGACCAATGAGTGTGTCGACGCGAGGTGGATATCGTTATTTTGTTACTTTTAACGGATGATTTGAGTAGATATGGGTATATCTATTTGATAAAACACAAGTCTAAAACTTTTGAAAAGTTTAAGGAATTTCAGAATGAAGTGGAAAATCATCGTAATAGAAAGATCAAATTTCTACGGTCTGACCATGGAGGAGAGTATCTAAGTTACGAGTTTAGCACACACATGAAAGAGTGTGGAATAGTTTCACAACTCACGCCTGCCGGAACACCACAACGTAATGGTGTGTCGGAGCGTCGTAATCGTACCTTATTGGATATGGTTCGATCTATGATGTCTCTGACTGACTTCCCTCTGTTATTTTGGGGTTATGCACCGGAAAATTGCATTCACTTTAAATCGGGCACCATCTAAATCCGTTGAAACGACACCGTATGAATTATGGTTTGAAACAAACCTAAGGCATCATTATTAAGGTTTGGGGATGCGATGTTTATGTGAAGAAACTTCAACCAGATAAACTCGAACCCAAAGCGGAAAAATGCGTCTTCATAGGATACCCTAAGGAAACAATTGGGTATACCTTCTATCACAGATCCGAGGGCAAGGTTTTTGTTGCCAAGAATGGATCCTTTCTTGAGAAGGAGTTTCTCGCGAAAGGTGTGAGTAGTCGTAAGGTAGAACTCAAAGAGGTTATTGAACCTTCTCTTGGCGAGTGGCGCAGCACTGGAACTTGTTTCGGAGTTGACTTCACCTGATGAAGAGAGAGCTAATGATAATGATCATGAAACTCCGAAAGAGGACACTACCAAACCTCGCAGGTCAAGCAGGACACGTGCAGCTCCTGAACTGTACGGCAATCCTGTTGTGAATTTCATGGTTGATGAAATGGATGACCCTGCGACGTATGAAGAAGCGATGATGAGCCCGGATTCCAACAAATGGCTAGAAGCCATGAAATCCGAGATGGAATCCATGTACGAGAACCAAGTTTGGAACTTGGTGGACTTACCTCACGACCAAAAGGCCGTGGAGAATAAATGGATTTTCAAAAAAAGCGATCTTGATGGTAATGTGACCATCTATAAGGCTCGACTTGTCGCAAAGGGGTTTCGACAAATTCAAGGAGTTGACTACGATGAGACATTCTCTCCCGTAGCGATGCTTAAGTCAGTTAGGATTATGTTAGCAATTGCTGCATATTTCGATTATGAAATATGGCAGATGGATGTCAAAACCGCGTTCCTCAATGGTAAGATTGAAGAAGAGTTGTATATGATACAACCTAAGGTTTTTGTCGATCCTACGGATGCTAATAAGGTGTGCAAACTTCAGCGATCCATCTATGGACTAAAGCAAGCATCACGAAGTTGGAATCTCCGCTTTGATGAGGTGATCAAAGAGTTTGGATTTGTCCAAACTTATGGAGAGGCTTGTATTTACAAGAAAGTGAGTGGGAGCAATGTGGAATTTCTGATATTATATGTGGATGACATATTATTGATTGGAAATGATATAGATCTTTTAAACAGTGTTAAAAGTTATCTAAATAGCAAATTTTCGATGAAAGACCTTGGTGAAGCATCATATATATTAGGCATTAAAATCTATAGAGATAGATCAAGGCGCCTAATTGGGCTATCGCAGAGTACATACCTTGATAAGATATTAAAGAAGTTTAATATGGACGAAAGTAAGAAGGGGTTCTTACCTATGTTGCAAGGCAAGACATTGAGTAAGACTCAAAGTCCGACTCTGGCGGAAGAAAGAGATGATGGATAAGATCCCCTATGCCTCGACCATAGGCTCTATTATGTATGCCATGCTATGTACAAGACTGGATGTGGCACATGCTATTAGTTTGACTAGTAGGTACCAATCTGATCCAGGTTCGGAACACTGGATAGCGGTAAAGAACATCCTCAAGTACTTAAGAACAACTAAGGATATGTTTCTTATATACGGAGGTGAAGAAGAGCTAGTCGCTAAGTGTTATGTCAATGCTAGCTTTGACACCGATCCGGATGACTCTAAGTGTCAATCCGGATACGTATTTCTCTTGAACGGAGCAGCAGTTAGTTGGAGGAGTTCCAAACAACCTGTGGTGGCTGGATCAACAACGGAGGCAGAATATATTCTTTGCTTGAAGCGGAAGCGATTTGGATGAAAGAGTTCATTACGGGCTGGGTGTGGTTCGGTCGTTGGACCCGATGGTGATCTATTGTGACAACAATGGAGCCATAGCCAACATAAAGGAACCAAGGTCTCACAAGAATTCCAAGCATATTAAGCGCCGGTTTCACTCCATCCGCGAGCATGTCAAGGATGGAGATATAAAGATTTGTAAAGTACACACGGACCTAAATGTAGCAGATTCGTTGACTAAAGTTCTCCCTAGGGCAAAACATGATCAACAACAGAACTCCATGGGTGTTAGATTTATCACTATGTGAACTAGATTATTGTCTCCAGTGCAAGTGGGAGACTGAAGGAAATATGCCCTGAGAGGCAATAATAAAGTTGTTATTATATATTCCTTATACATGATAGATGTTTATTTACATGCTAGAAATGTATTGATTCGGAAACATCAATACATGTGTGTTTAATAAACAAAAAGGGTTCCTAGTCATGCCTCTCTTATAGACTAGCTTGTTGATTAACAGGATGATCAAGGTTTCCTGATCATGGACATTGGATGTTAATAACAAGGTCACACCATTGGTGGAATGATGTGATGAACATTCATCCGAAGTATAGCATTACGATCAAGTCATTATGTTTATATTGCTATAACATCATACGAAGTAATCTTTATCCTTAGACCATGAGATCATGTTAATTGCGACCGGAAGAGTATCTTGATAACATCAAAGCGTCACAATAACAGGTGACTATAAAGATGGGTTCAGTACTACGAAGGTGTTATGTTGAGGCTCATGGATCAAGAGTGGAATTTGTCAATCCATATGACGGATAGATATACTCTGGGCCCTCTCGGTGATATCACATTAGGATAGCTTGCAAGCAAGTGATGTGATCACTAGAATGTTATATCACGGGAACGAGGAAAGAGTGCATGTCGGTAACAAGATCAAACTAGGTATAGAGATACCGATGATCGAATCTCGGACATGTAATATATCGAGAGACAAAGGGATTTAGTTACAAGCGTTAAAGGTTCTCACGATCACAGGAGTCATCGTTGAATGTGTAGGAGTCAGTACGGATCTCCAGGTCCCACTGCTGATTATTGATCGGAGAAGGGTCTCGATCATGTCTGCATTATTCGCGAACCGTAGGGTGGCACACTTAAGAGTTACCGGACACCATTTTGGAGCACATATGTTTCAGACAAAAGAATTGCAAAGGGCAGGAATTGTTTCAATAGAAACCGGAAATTGTTTCGGGTGAAATTGTAGAAGGTGGTTCTGCATGTGATATTGAAATATTGCAAGGGGCTATATGTGAATGTTTGTTAATTAAAGTAATTAACAAAATTCTGAATAAATTTAATAAAAGAGTTTTATTAAATGAGAGAGCATTAAATTTGGAGAAATTTAATGCATTTAAAGTGGAGACTTTAAAAGGGAATGTGAAGAGGCATTTTAATGTGGAGGGGTTACCACCACATGAATGGGGAGGTGAGGTCACCCCCATGCGTCGCCATGGAGAGAGGGGCACCCCTCCTCCTATAAAACCACCCATTCCCTCCTTCATCCTCACACCTCCTTGTGAAGGATCTGTCTCCCCTCTAGAATTATTCCCCATGGTCTCGGATTAGCGAGATACATGTTCCCGTGGCATTTAAATGGAAGGAGTTGCTGCTTATTTGGATCATTTGGAGCGAGGAGGTGGAGGTTGTCCTGTGGCTTGAGCGTGTGTGCGAGTGCGGATCGCCGCTGAGTTGCAGCCTCGGACTTCCTCACGATCTTGAGATCGGCAAGTGTACGACTACATCAACCACGAGTTCCTACTCGTTAACAAAGCTCGTTGTCTACGAGGGTAAGTTCTCGTTGGATGTATGTCCACCCGTTGCTTTGTACCTAGTAGATAGATCTTGGCGTGTAGTTCACACCGTAGGAATTTTTTTGTTTTCTATGCTGCGGACCCAACAGCAATGAGAACTTGCACAACATCTTTTGTCCTGCCAGCCCATTTGCAGCGGGGCCTCAAGGAAACTACTGGCAATTAAGGTGCTCCTTTTAATAGAGCACCGGAGCAAAGCATTAATATTCCGTGAATACATGTGATCCTCACATCAAAGCCATTTCCTTCGGTTATCCCAATTTTTGTCACTTCGGGGCCTTTGGTTCCGGACAACAACGTGTGTAGACAACTTGTAGATAAGACCATAAACAATACTATCATAATGAATCAATAACATGTTCAGATCTGAAATCATGGCACGCGGGCCCTAGTGACAAGCATTAAGCATAACAAGTCGCAACAAAGTCATAAAGCACTAATAAAAGATACTAGGCACCATGCCCTAACAATCTGATGCCATTACATGAATGATCTCATCCAATCCCTACCATCCTCATAGCCTACAGCAGGGGATTACTCACTCATAGATGGGGGAAACATGGTTGGTCGATGGAGAAGCGATGGTGATGATGATGGCGATGATCTCCTCCAATTCGCCGTCCCGCCAGGGTGCCAGAACGGAGTTTCTGGTGTTGTTTCATGGAATCTGGTGGTGGCGGCAGAGCGGAACTCCTTCTAAAAAAACGTCGCCCCCCTGAGTTTTTAGGTCAGAAGGCAACTTATAGGCGAAGAGGGAGACCGAGGGGGTGTCTGGGGCGGCCAGAACACCCCCTGGCATGGCCAGGCCTAGCCCACTTGCCGGCAGCCAGTGTGGCTGGGCCCAGACCACTCGTCTCATATTCGCTCCGAGTCTTCGATGAAATGGGACTTTTGGCTTTGTCCGTCAATTCGAGAATATTCATTTTCGACTTTCTGAAACCAAAAACAGCAGAAAATAGGCGGTATTGTATGGCTCTTGTTAATAGGTTAGTCCAAAAAATCATATGAAAAGTACTCCAAAGTGTGGACAAAACATAAGAAAGTAGATAAAACCAAGCATGGAACATAAAAAATTATAGATACATTTGCAATTATCAGTCTCCCTGTCCTCATTTTCCCTCATATGTGGTGAATACTGATACGTTGCTAATGTATCTATAATTTTTGATGTTCCATGCTTGTTTTATATCTACTTTTAGTTCGAAAGTCATAAAATCAATATTCTTGGACCAGACAAAGCTAAAGTCGATATTTTACCGAAAGATTCACGGAACCAGAAGACGAGACGGAGAGGGGCCACAGGGTGAGCACACCATATGGTGGCGCGGGCTAGCCCTGGCTGCGCCACCAGGTGGTGTGGCCCCCCTGGCCTCCCACCGACCTTGCCTCTTCGCCTATAAGATGCCTCCCGATGCAAAAACCCTAAATTGTCAAGCCTCCAACCATGAAAAGTTCCACAGCGCCGCTGCTACCGAAGGGGAGATTCAGGGGACATAAAGTCTCTGTTCCGGCACCCTGTCAGGACAGGGAAGTGCCCCCAGAGCCATCTCCATCGATCTCCACCACCATCTCCATCGCTGTTGCTGATTCCCATGATGAGGAGGGAGTAGTTCTTCCTCGAGGCTAAGGGCTCTACCGGTAGCTATGTGTTCATCTCTCTCTCTATGCATGATCATATTGTGATCATGAGTTTTGTAATCAAGTAGATCTACCTTGCTACTCAAGTGCTTTAATAGATCTCTGCTCTCCCCATGTGTGTGAAAGTGACAGTGTGCACACCATGGTGGCACTTAGGCTAGAGATTACAAATACTTGTTATGAGTTATATTTGGAGTTGGATGTCTTTATGAAATTGTGGTGTTTGTTGGAACCATCTAGAGCTCAAGGTGATAGTGTGGGGTTATCTAGATGGGAAAAACGAACTTTGAGGTGTGCTGTTATAGCCCTACCATGGATTAAAGTGTCCAACCGGAGAGTAGTTCAGAGTAGTATCATAAAGGGAAGATATTTATATTAGAGTGTTCACTAGTAAAAGTGTGATCCCTAGGCCTTGTTTCTAAGCATTGAAACACCGTTTGCAATTAGATCTGTTACATGTTTGCTTGCTTTCATCTTTATTTCAGTTTGTCTTTAGTCTCTTCTACGCCAGAAAGCTATTTTCTGGCACCGTTGTCTTATATCCATACCACTTGTATTTTACTATCTCTTCGCCGAACTAGTGCACCTATACACCTGACAAGTGTATTGGGTGTGTTGGGGACAGAAGAGACTTCTTGTATCTTGATTGCAGGGTTGCTTGAGAGGGGATACCTTTGACCACTTCCTTCCTGAGTTCGTTAAACCTCGGGGTGACCCACTTAAGGGAAAACTTGCTGTTGTTCTACAAACTTCTGCACTTGGAGGCCCAACAACTGTCTACAAGAATAGAAGTGCGTAGACATCAAGTACCACTACTCCGCCTCGAACTCCATCCAACGCCGCGTCGTGCGACACTGGTTGTATCCATGAGAGTTTGTCTTGTGGTATCCGCACTAGTTGTCTCTTGTCTGTCGTGTCAGCGACGTCCTAGTGTAGGGTGCCTCTATCGTTGACCACATGCTCACTGTTTTGTGAGATCGGGTTGGTGTCCAGTGTGACCCGATCTGACGTCGGAGGAGCAGGGTCCTTCGTAGCCTGTTCTCGTTCTTGTCCAGGTCTTCGCTATGCATGTTGTTCACGCCCAATCTCAGTGTGTTCCCACAGGTGGGTCTGACTCCTCTTCCCTGATCGGGGACCTCCGAGTCTAGGCACCTAGGGCACTCCTCCTTTGAGTAGAGGAGCGAGACCTGATCCCACCCCACTGGCTTGTGTGGTTGGTCAAGACTCCTTCTGGCTAGGCAAGCACCCCCACACTAGGGCCAAATTGGCGATTCCATTAAACATAATATCCAGATCTGACAGTATATTGACCATGCTTTGTCAAACACCAAGCAATGAAATCTTCAAAACATGGTTATTGATAAGAATGTTCCAGTTGGAAAACCTCACCGTGCGTCACCCCGAAGGTCCGCCACTGAAAAACGGTGCATATGTGTGATCTTCACTTCTCCCCCACGAAGTTATTCATCGTTTCGACCCTTCCTGGGGTTTACTTCAAATTTATTAGGCATCTTTTTGGGAGGTGAAAGTGATAAGTTTATGTCTTTGAAATGTTGGGCTCTATAATAACACTCGAAACACACAAACTGTCATACAACGGTATCACATGACAAAATGTGTGATATCACCCGACATAGCGCGAAAACGAACCTTTATTCGGTGCGAGCTTGAATAAACTATACTAGCTTTGAAATGGCTAAAAAACATATAACTCATGGAACATTACATATTACTAGACGACTTAGCGCGTTTTGCTGCGCCGCCCACATGGTGTTCTAGCATAGTGTAGTGTTCCAAACTATCATTGTTTCATAGTGTTAGTGATTATCATAGATTTTCTCTCATACTCATTGAATTTTGTCTAAAAAGTTAGCTCACGCTTTAGATAAAAAATAACTAAGGATTTTTTCTACCACGTGATTTCAACTTAAAATCTAACCAACAAATTATAAAACCATACAAACATTTTAGTCAATATAGACTTTTGAAAAAATCTTGCCAAGCTAACCTTGATATTTGTCATCCCATGAAAATTTTCCAACATCGGGGCAACTTATTAACAGCTTAAACATGAGGACAATATCACGACACTTAGGCACTAAGATTACGTGCTGAAGTTACAGGCATAATAGCCTGATGAAACTTTGACAACACCCCATGATATGTCATTTTTTGAATAGACATTGTACGTAGCTAAGCACAACATCAGGGATACTCATGCTGGTCAAAATAATGGTAAAAGGAACATATAATGCTTGCTGAGCTAACATAACCTCTAGGGAATAAAACGGTCCCTTTATCATCAGTAGGAGAGAAGGTCCCTACAAAGGATAACAATTGGAATAAAACAAAAAGAAACCACATCTCAAATTAGAAGTTGGAACAAAAACGCATACATGAGTAGGACTTATGCAGTTCACGATGCAAAATACATACACGAGTGGTAAGATCGGTACATTTAGAAGAAGCTACAAACCACCAACTATAAAAAAAAGCACTCACTTTATTATGTGGTAATAGTCCAACCTGAAGAGAGTTCTGATTATTCTGCAGCACAACATAAACTTACATCGATGACAATAATATCAACCAATTATAATAAAGAGTGGAGACATGAATGGCCAAGATATATATTATAATTTAACTTGTACTTCTGTTTACAAATCTCCTTCAGGAAGGTTTTTAATACAAAAATTAATGGTGCATCTTTCTATGGGTATATTTCCATTGGAAATATCATGAGCTAATATCTTGTATCAGTATAATGAAGTAAATATGGATGTAAAATGCATGTTGGCAGATGCAAACACATAGGTAACGAAGATGTATAAACAAATTCTAGGTAGTCGGAATAGAAAATGGAGCATAGCATTACACCTACAACTATAGGGACAACAGATCAGAGCCTAAGAAGAATACCAAGAAGCACCGACTTAAAGCAAGTTGGATGGTAGTTATAAGAAAATAAACCTCCGGAACAAATGAACCACTCCTAATGGCTGATGCAAGGCCAGTTCAACCTTTTCCAAGACAAGTCTTAGATCATTGGAGATAATGTAGCAATACACTGCCGCTGGCCAGCAGCAAAATAGTTACAGCGGACCTTATGGCCATACCAATATCATTCATTCTTTCTTTACTAAGTAGACATTTTTTAACAATTTTAAAAGAACACGGGCTCTATCAATAAACATAGTAAAATAGGAAATTTACATGGTTAAAAACTAATCTAATCTAGATAAATAGAACGATTTATACAGTTAACTGAAGTTAGGTATTCACAAAAATATAACATATATCTTGCCTAATAGTAACTGCAACAATATGTAAACTTATTTGTGTTATTTATAATAACTATAAAAAGTTTAGATGAAACTCATAAGAGATAGAAAAAACTAAGTGATTAAAAGTTGGGAGGTTATTAGCACCCTGAGAAGGTTCTTGATCAAAAGTAAAAAATCTCACTTAGATCTGGAAATGCTGATCTAATATGTAGGTATGTACCAACACCTAATTTTTTTCCCGATTGTAAGTTGATATGTTTATAGTAGGCTTTATCTACTGTCAATAATGATGCCAAGTGAAATAAGATTTGATACATTGTTGCTCTCTACACTACCACGTACCAACTTCATATTTCTAACAAACCGCATAGTGAGTTGAAGACATTTTTTTTGAGATAAGAATACATTTCTAGCAACCTGTAGAGAAACTGTTTAGAGAATCAAGAGAGAACAACCACAAAGTAGTTTCAATCCCGTAAATCCGGTAACTATGAACATGGAAGTATGAGAAGAAATAATAACTAAGGTAAAGCATGGCCGGGAGGCTAGTGGTTGCAAAAGCGCTTAACCTAACCCATGTAAATTGGACGCAGGCTCAAGCACAGAAACAAAACCGACCTTTGCAATAAGCATGGGCTACATATAATCAACGAAAGCATAAAGCTAACAAATGGAAACACATATTACTCTCGGTAGGTCAAAATACAGTAACCTCTATACCAAAATACTTTGTCTACATCAAGACACCGAACTAAATCCCATGCTGATAAAATAAGAAAACTAATTATGGCAAGCATGCTTCCATCCTCAAGCCGTACATAACAATTAGAAATGACATTAATGTGCTAATTTCACCATCAAAGATCAGTGAGAAACCAAGGAATGTAATCCTCGCCACCATTCTCACTATTAAAATTACTCATGGCAATCAGACTGAGACGCATTAATGTGCTAATTTCACCATCAAAGATCAGTGAGAAACCAAGGAATGTAATCCTCGCCACCATTCTCACTATTGAAATTACTCATGGCAATCAGACTGAGACGTTGCTAATACACAAATAGTACGGAGCGCTAAAATTAAAATAATGTCTCGGATCAGACTGGGGATGCCACCAACAACACAATTATATCAGAGCACCAAAATCAAATGCCATAAAAATCAGAAAATTGGAGGTTTAGAGAGACGATACGCACCCTGATGCGTGGATCCTTCATCTTCTAGGGGTGCAGACAGCCTACTTCTACATGCCTCCACAACCCTTGCATGAAAAGGGAAGACAAGGCTAGAGAGAAACCATAGCGAACCAGCACCCGACTCAACCCGCTGAGGTCACAAACAGTATGAACCAAGGGAAAATTTTGCATCTACCGCCCAGACGACAGCTAGAGCCATAGTCCCTGATGGTTTGCAATGCCACCTCTCATGGTCGTAGAGCCTGATCCACCCTAGAATATCACAGTTATAATTGTTGCACGAAATTCATGTCCTACAAAATAAGAAGTGAAATATCACCAAACAAAAGAGAACCAAGCCAACGTCAACATTTATAGGTGGAGAGGCGTGCTTCACCTCGCCGCCTACACTTAGTTTCAGCATTGTGTGGTTGGCTTGATGGACTTGCAAGTGTTTTCAGTGTTAAGATATGCATCAGTTCTACATATAAAGTAGTCACAAATCCATAATCAATAGTGCAAAGTAGGAAAAAGAATGGTTGCTACCAAACAACAAGAGCATCATTTATTTCCATTAATTGATAGTATGTACTCCCTCCGTCCAGAAATAAGTGAAATTCATATACTACATGTGATTTCATGTTTATAGATGATCATACTGGGAGCAGCTAATGCTGATAGATATGTGTATTTTCAAAAAATATAGAGAAATTGTGCTGTAAAAACATATAGAGAAATAAATCTGCAATAAAGGATAGATACCTCTTCAATTCAACCATCATATCTATTGTGTGTGAAAACAATTGGTTGAGTGGAGATGCTTATCTCAGCTGCTTCAGAATCATACGATTTACATCAACTATAAAGTTATTCGTCCATTTCAGTAAGCAGACTGGGTTCAAAAGATCATCACAAAGGAAGTAACCATAGATTGAGATCTAATGGCTAGCATAAATTCGTAAGATCAAGAGATGGATGATGAATGCCAGTAGCCGAAGCGAATGCAGACCATGTTCGTCACACAACACTCAGTTCAAACTAAATTGGAGTCATAGTAAACTGAATCATACTTGGGATAGAGTTTCTTGATGCAATTCTTTACAAAGAAGATGACTTGCCCAACATCTGAGTCTCCAATAAGGAAAATCTTGAGAATATACTCCCTACAATGTGAAACAACAAAATGTCAGTCTCCATCTCACTAGTAAGTAGGCACGTGCAATGCCCGATCTCAGGTTTTTACTATCAGCTAACAATGATTTCTATATTGGTTAATCATACTCTCATGTGACATGATCAAACTCATCAAGGACCCGATAGTCAACCGATGATTATATTTTTTCCAATGCAAGTCTCTGACACACGAAAACATATTATTTGTTGAGTTTTTTTGAAAAATTTCATGACCACAGAGAAACATGGCTAGCCACTTGCTCATTAGATGATATTTAGAACAAATATTTGCACAACTTCATTCAAGTAAAAAGGATCACCACAATTTCACATCAAATCTAACAGTCAGTTTCTCATTTCAATCTCTTACGAACATAACCAGACCTCTCTTGACATATTCAGTTACATATTTGATTCTCTTGACCCTGTATAACGAATACGAATTGTACTTCAAGACCACATACAGAGTTCCAAAACAAGTTATGCTTTTCACAGGCCTTTAAACATATATGGCAGTTGCAGGCGCACAAATGCCAGCAGATTATCATAGCAAAGGAGTCACGGAGACACGGAACTGAGCAGGGCGTGGAGGGTTCCTGAGAAGCACTCAGTGGAGTACGAACTAACAAGTCACGCCCTTCAGCTTCCAACACTACTAAACGCGCCCAGAATCATCAGGGGTACAAGGTTGCTTCAACAGCAGCATTAACAATCGAATTACTCCCCTGGATCAAACTCAGCCGAAGAAAGCTAAGTCACAAGGATCTAATTTCCGCCTTAATTAAAGCAGCCGACAACCTAACCCTCCCCAAATCGGAGTCCTAGCTTGTTCCCTCAAACACTACGAAATTTGGTAGTAGTACCGGGCACAAGGAAACACGCACCTTGCGAGGGCGGGCACGCGAGGCCGTTTGGTCGCATGGTCGTCGTCACCATCACCGCCATCGCCGTTGGCCGGGTCGAGGACGCGCTTCAAGCCCGACCGCTGTAGGCCCCGCCCAGGCCACTGCATCACGCCAAAACCCTAGCCCTCGCTTCCGCCACCGGCGCCGTCCGTCAGATTTGCGCCCCACTGTCGCCACGAATCCGGGTCAAGGTTAACACGGTGATTTCGTGCAGACAAAAAAAAGGCAAAAACCTAGAAAAAATAATTAGCGACCAGAGAGAGCCGAATTGAAGCTGGCGCGGTACTAAATCGGGGCGGCCGGCGGGCATCTCTCTGGCTGGACCGAGGCGACATGCAAGAGATCTACGCGCGGGGGGCTGCGATTGAACAGCCGAATTGAAGTCATGAAGGGGAGCACAAACAGGAGGAGGAGGAGGAGGTGAAGCCGTGTGGGGATGGCGTCCATGCCATGGTTTGGATTTGGGGGAGAAGACGGTGACGAGAGTCGACGGCGGAGAAAAGTCGAAGACGGCAAGTGAACCGTCCGTCTGGTGGCGCCAATGCTGACAGTTCTACAGAGACACCCCTGGCCCACACGCAGCGTCAGCACGCGTATACATCGCTCTGCAGGAGGCATCAGAACGCAGCCTTTCTCTCGGGCTTAAGCCTATATAAATAATTAGTGATGGATCACACGATAGCAACTGTTATGGGATGATGCAAACTGATCACGCGCGGGGGGGCTGCGATTGAACAGCCGAATTGAAGTCATGAAGGGGAGCACAAACAGGAGGAGGAGGAGGAGGAGGAGGAGGTGAAGGCGTGTGGGGATGGCGTCCATGCCATGGTTTGGATTTGGGGGAGAAGACGGTGACGAGGAGTGCGACGAGCGGAGAAAAGTCAGAAGACGAAGTGAACCGTCCACCGTCTGGCGCCCGGTATGACAGTTCTACGAGACACCCACGATCACGCAGGGCTGCGATTGAACAGCCGAATTGAAGTCATGAAGGGGAGCACAAACAGGAGGAGGAGGAGGAGGAGGTGAAGGCGTGTGGGGATGGCGTCCATGCCATGGTTTCAATTTGGGGGAGAAGACGGTGACGAGGAGTGCGACGAGCGGAGAAAAGTCGAGAAAGGCAGTGAACCGTCCACCGTCTGGTCGCGCCAAATGACAGTTCCTGAGACACCCCTGGCCCACACGCAGCGTCAGCACGCGTATACATCGCTCTGCAGGAGGCATCAGAACGCAGCCTTTCTCTCGGGCTTAAGCCTATATAAATAATTAGTGATGGATCACACGATAGCAACTGTTATGGGATGATGCAAACTGATCACGCGCGGGGGGCTGCGATTGAACAGCCGAATTGAAGTCATGAAGGGGAGCACAAACAGGAGGAGGAGGAGGAGGTGAAGGCGTGTGGGGATGGCGTCCATGCCATGGTTTGGATTTGGGGGAGAAGACGGTGACGAGGAGTGCGACGAGCGGAGAAAAGTCAGAAGACGAAGTGAACCGTCCACCGTCTGGTCGCGCCCAGTATGACAGTTCCTACGAAGACACCCCGATCACGCAGCGGGGCTGCGATTGAGCAATGAATTGAAGTCATGAAGGGGAGCACAAACAGGAGGAGGAGGAGGAGGTGAAGCCGTGTGGGGATGGCGTCCATGCCATGGTTTGGATTTGGGGGAGAAGACGGTGACGAGGAGTGCGACGAGCGGAGAAAAGTCAGAAGACGAAGTGAACCGTCCACCGTCTGCCCGGCCGACGGCAGTATGACAGTTCCTGACACCCACAAGCGCAGCCTTTCTCTCGGGCTTAAGCCTATATAAATAATTAGTGATGGATCACCACGATAGCTGTTATGGGATGATGCAAACTGATCACGCGCGGGGGGCTGCGATTGAACAGCCGAATTGAAGTCATGAAGGGGAGCACAAACAGGAGGAGGAGGAGGAGGTGAAGGCGTGTGGGGATGGCGTCCATGCCATGGTTTGGATTTGGGGGAGAAGACGGTGACGAGGAGTGCGACGAGCGGAGAAAAGTCAGAAGACGAAGTGAACCGTCCACCATCTGGTCGCGCCCAGTATGACAGTTCCTGAAGACACCCACGATCACGCAGGGGCTGCGATTGAACAGCAATTGAAGTCATGAAGGAGCACAAGCAGGAGGAGGAGGAGGTGAAGGCGTGTGGGGATGGCGTCCATGCCATGGTTTGGATTTGGGGGAGAAGACGGTGACGAGGAGTGCGACGAGCGGAGAAAAGTCAGAAGACGAAGTGAACCGTCCACCGTCTGGTCGCGCCAGCGCGACGGTTCACACAGAGACACCCCTGGCCCACACGCAGCGTCAGCACGCGTATACATCGCTCTGCAGGAGGCATCAGAACGCAGCCTTTCTCTCGGGCTTAAGCCTATATAAATAATTAGTGATGGATCACACGATAGCAACTGTTATGGGATGATGCAAACTGATCACGCGCGGGGGGCTGCGATTGAACAGCCGAATTGAAGTCATGAAGGGGAGCACAAACAGGAGGAGGAGGAGGAGGTGAAGGCGTGTGGGGATGGCGTCCATGCCATGGTTTGGATTTGGGGGAGAAGACGGTGACGAGGAGTGCGACGAGCGGAGAAAAGTCAGAAGACGAAGTGAACCGTCCACCGTCTGGTCGCGCCAGCGCGACGGTTCACACAGAGACACCCCTGATCACGCGCGGGGGGCTGCGATTGAACAGCCGAATTGAAGTCATGAAGGGGAGCACAAACAGGAGGAGGAGGAGGAGGAGGAGGTGAAGGCGTGTGGGGATGGCGTCCATGCCATGGTTTGGATTTGGGGGAGAAGACGGTGACGAGGAGTGCGACGAGCGGAGAAAAGTCAGAAGACGAAGTGAACCGTCCACCGTCTGGTCGCGCCAGCGCGACGGTTCACACAGAGACACCCCTGGCCCACACGCAGCGTCAGCACGCGTATACATCGTGATCAGTTTGCATCATCTGAGCAGATGGAAACTGATCCTCGTTGGAATGAACTGTGCACTACTGTCTCTCTCTCTCTGCCAAAAAATCCGCGAGTATTGCAACGTATTGCCATCGACGTACGTGCAGAGATCCGCGTCCCGTGAGCATGGCCGTAAGGTAGGGCACCTTTCCTGCCGAAATGGCCTACAGCTTGACACCAATAATGGCCAGAGAAAACAGCCCTGAACCTTTCGTCAGGGCAAAGTGTCAGAGGCCGTTAGCAGAGCAGCAGCTTTTGCCCCAGTGAGTGCAGAGATGAAAGCAGCTCCTCATGTCATGTTTAAAGTAAATCTACTAAGCACGGCGTAGATCATTGTCTCGCAGGAAAGTGCACGCAGCCTGCCATGTAGAGTAAAATTGGTGCTCGCAATGGGATCGACGTACGTTTCATCATCGTTCGACAGTTGCCGCAGGCAGGAGCCAATCACACCCGCAGCCTTTCTTTCTCTGCGATGCAAAACGATTCTACTTGCTTACAATTTCATTACCCAACGGGCTGCAGATCAAGGAATTTCTACTGAAGCAAAACAACAAATCGAACACCAGCACCAGCACGGCACTGTGATAGGAATAGGATCAGTCGTCACAGCAGAGAATGACGGAACCATGGATGGAAGCTGTGGCATACACACACACACTGTAACAAGGACACAAGCACAAACCCGACGAAATGGAGTGCGATCTGTATCTGCAGTTGCTACCTTGGAATCGATCTCTGGTCAGATTCTCGATTCTTCTCCAGCCCAAAAACCACGCAAAGAAAAGAAAGCACACACACAATGCATTGCACGCAAAGGAGAAGGGATTAAAGCAAATGCGAAAGTACTACAGTACGTAGTAGTAGGGCAAAGCCACACACAACAGCAACAACACCTGGATGGCTGGCTCCAACCAAGAATCTAAAACCACGCACGGCCGGGGGTCAGCGATCACGTAACGCACCGCGGCGGTCACCGGGACTCCTCCTCGGGCCGCCTCGCGGCGCCGGTGAGCGCGGAGAGCAGGTTGAGGTGGTGGTGGTGTCCCTGCGCCACCACCGACGACGCGTACGCCTGCGCCTCCTGCGACGGGCCGGAGACGACGCCCCAGGGCACGGGCACGGGCCGGGCCTGCAGCGCCTCCCAGAAGGACGGCGCGTGGTCGTGGTCCTCGCGCGGGCGCTTGCTCCCGAGGAGGGAGACCGCGGAGGTGGAGGGGGCGGAGGAGCAGGAGAAGACGGCGGGGGTGGTGCCGGACCCCGTGGCGGCGAGGATGGAGGGCTCGGCCTGCCGGAGCAGCCACTCCACGGTCTGCCCGTCCGACTTGAGCCCCAGCTCGCGGGTGAGCTGGAACACGCGCGCCGCGCACACGATCGGCATGCGCACGCGCCGCCCGCGCCCGTTCACCTTGCTGTGCCGGTCCTTGGCGCCCTTCGTCGCCGCGGCGCCCGCCTTCTTGTTGGGCGCCGGCGGGACCACGGCTACGGCGTCCGCGGGCTCGGACGAGAAGGGCATTGCCATGGTCTGAGGCGCCGGCGTCGGCATTGCCATGGTCCGGTAGAGATGGAAGGTGGCGGCGTCGCGAGAGGCGGAGGCCATGGCTGGCTGGCTTGCTGGCTGGTGGCTTCCGTTCGGGTGGCGCACAGGGAAGATGTGTGGGGAGCGAGGTGATGGGGATGGATAGGGCCGTCTGTCCTCTCCCTTTGGTCCCTGTGGGGTGAAAATTTATACAAAGAGGTTGGAGTTTCATGTGCATCTTTTTGTGTATGGCCCTCTAGACTTGTGATATGTTGCATACAAGTCAAACACACATGAACTTATAGAATGACTTTGTATAAAAAAAATAGACAAAGACTTTGCACGAAATGTAAATTACATCTACAGGAACTGGGACGAAAACTCTGAGTTGAACACGAAGGCACTGTCTGAAATAAGTACTCCCTCCGACCCATATTAGTTGACTTGAATTTATCTAGATTTGAATGTATTTAGACATGTTTTAGTGCTAGATACATCCGAATCTAGACAAATTTGAGTCAAGTAATATGGGCCGGAGGGAGTAATAAATCTGCGGGTTCGAACGTGGAGGTTTCAACCTTTTGCAATTATTGGGAAGTAAATACTGGATCCAGGTATCTGGAGTCTGACCCTGAAGACCTGAAACGCAGCACTTGGCTCAAGAAGTCTGCAGAGGACACATACAGGAGCACTGCAGCCTTGCAGGGACAGGCATGGAGCACCGCACTGCAGCAGGAGCGCACTGTGCACTGTAGCATTGTGGGGGCAGGCCACATGGGGAGCTTCGGTCTGCGTCTGGTAGTGGTAGCTCTCCTCAAAGGCCATGTCGCGCCTGTACAAACGGGATGGCGTATACCTGGAAGGCTGGACCCTGGTCAAACATGGGTCTGCTGAGCAGAGCTTCTGGGGCTTGCAATTTTTTTGTCGTGCCGCGTTCCATGGCGTCGATGTCGATTCGATTCAAGGCGGGAAGGCCCTCGGATTTTTTTTTTGTCATGCCCACCCCATGTAAGATAGATAGACTAGGGTGTATGCTAGTAGTACTCTGGGACGGTGATGCCGTGATGGAGACCAAGCTACACATCAGGTCATTTTCACTCGACAAGCCCCGGACTGATACACAAAACGAGGCCGTTGTCACGAGTCGTTTTCAAAGCAAAAGGCCAGGTTAGCCACGCGGCAGATGGTGCGATCCAGACAGCGATTGATTATCCGTGAACGAACAAAGTGCGTGGAGTACGTGCCGGGGGCAGTAGCAAGCTGGGAGCAGTGGCAAGCAATAGAGAGGTGAACTCGTTGACAATGTACGCAGCCGTAGTACGTGATCCATCGTCCATGTAGGATTGGATTGTTGTAGTGTGCTAGCTCAGCTCGCGTACATGTGTTGGTGGAGCCGGCGGGGCCGAAGCAACTGGATCACCGGGAGGATTGACGGCTCGCCAGACGCGACATGCTGCAGCTGCGCTGCCCCAGCCTGGAGGACCACAACGGTGGTTCCGCGTCATGATCCCTTGTGCAGTGCACAACGCCACACTCTAGTCGGCAACTGAGCCACCGGTTTTTATTCCGCTGACCTACCAGACGTACCAACAGTGCGGGAATGATTGGGACCATGGCGCTGGTTGTTCAATTCCATGTGCATTTACGTTCTTGGAGCTCAACTTATTTATTGGTACGTATGTGTTTGTTACGATAAACTCGCATTATGGGACGGAAAAGCTACCGTATCTAGGCAATAGAATGAGAGATCAGATGATAGTTGGCGACCGCTCGAGAGGTCGGACAGCCAATCTAACTTCAGATCCCACTATTGGAAACAATTTCACCGAGACGTGGAAACGTTACCCCTTCTCCTAATCAAATACTACCTCCGTTCCATAATATAAGCCTTTAAAAAAGCTATAAAACTGTTTGCTAAAAAGGCTTATATTGTGGAACGGAGGGAGTAAGTTACAACGTTGATACAGGGATTCTGATACTCTGTTGCGGTATCAGTCGTATGTACACAAAAGGCCAAGAAGATCAAGAAGCAAAGGATTCTCTTTTTTTTTTCTGTATATACAGGTACAGCCATTGGACACGCAAATTTACATTTCACATGTTGCTGGCACCACCGAAACAATTCGGCTAAGAAGAAAGGAAGAAAGAAAAAGAATCATGCTTGATGACTCCACAGATCATCCAGATGCGTGTGCCTCGTCGTTTTCATCGAGCAATGGTCTGCGGTTCGTTCTCTCGGTGGCAGGAACACCATGCTCGCTCTGTTCGTTGAAACGATCAACGCTGCGGACAAATATGCCTGCAAAGAGAGAACATATCTCAGCTTCAGTCAAGTAATCCAAGTCAGCTTCTGTACAGAACGCACTGTTTGTATGGTTATTTTCATGTAGTGCGAGACAAGTGTATATTTTAATTACTTCTATACATCACAGTTCTTCTACCCTTATAAATCTCCTACGTTCTGCTAAATGCATGAACAGTGCTCCAACCAGTTTCTTCCAAAACAATTTTCAAGACTACATGATTCCCTGCTCCTAATTGACGAGTGCATTTCACCAGATCTGTCATAAATATTCTACTGCATGTAACAGCTAACTAGGCTAATCGATTTGCTAGTGAAGGGAGGACCAAAGAAATGTTCTAGACCCTTGAGGTAGCTTACTTTGTTAGGTTCATGCAAATCAAACAATTCTCATCCTCCAAGCACAATAATGCAAATTTAATTTTACTAAAGGACAAGCACATTCAATCTACACATTTAAGGCATGGTAGTGTGTTAAGTTTGGTTTCGAAGCATGCATGCATGTGACTTGTATGCAGGAGTCTCAAGAGGTTAAAGTTAAAACAGCACAATGCTCCTGCATCCTAGAGAGGCATGCACTATGTTACTTTATGAGTTGCAATTGTCTATACTAGGAGAGCATACCCATAAACCAAAACACAACTGCAACGAAGAGGATGGATGTCAATGTAAGCGCTGTTGCTCTCCAGTTATGGATTTTGTCCTGCATACAAGTTCAAACAGTAAAAACACAATGTAAGAATCAAGGATGCAACAATACTCGAAAGTAATCACCATCCAGGTGGTGTTGAATGCTAGTCTATAATGCATCGACATCTGTTGGGGCACTAATAGAGGCCACAGAAATATTGGGATTCCTAAATATTGTTAATATGAAAAATGATCATGACAATAATTAATGTAACCAAATATTTTGCATGCAAGGGTAATATCATTGTGTACTGAGAACACGGGCAATTAAGTCGCTGACCAAGTCATTTTTATACTGGTGTTCATTGCGAACTAAGAGAAAGAGCGTGTACCTGAAGAAGCCCAACAAGGGGTGAAGAAGGCACATCACCAAATATATGAATGGAAACAGTAGACATAGCCATCGATAATGGCCGCAAACTTGGTTTCACACAATGAAGGCATATGTAGTTTACTGGAGCCTGTAGGTTCAAAGAATTAAGTACAACTGCAGAACTAACTCCACTTGAGTGCATTTAGCACATATTGAAATGTTTATCAGCACAACAAGTACATATATAGATGCAACTTCTAAAAAACACTTTCCTTGTTAGGTCCAATACCCATAAAGCAATTAGAGTAACTTCATTATAAAGATCTTCTGAAGTGGTAGCCAAGATAAACAGAGAAATTGATTTTGAGTAGTATTCCTTTGTGTTAAGTGATTTAGCAATTGATGATTTCATGCACAGCTATGTAGTAGAGACGTCAGAACCTGAAGTGGTGCGAAAATAGTTAAAATATTTAGTATTTTACCTGAGTTGCAAAAACCAAGAGCTCTCCAATTGAAAAGAAGGGTATGAAGCCATAAAGACTCTTGAAACAAAAGGCACCGAAACAAAATATTGCCCCCAGGAAAGTCGCGCCAGAAAGAAGCTACACAACAAAGAAATATCGTCAATGGAAGCATTGCATCATTACAGTTGTTATGCGGTAGTAAGCAGCATATACAGCTTCCTTTAAGTTCATTGTTCCAGCCTACAGACTTATATTACTGGCATATACATACTACTCGGTAAACACAAGTATAACACACCCATGTTCAACATGATGTTGGCTGGTTTGTGAACAAGAAAATTAGCCATTCATACTTAATGGTGCTAGCATCGTTCTGCTAAAGAACAAAATAAGACAAAAGGCAACGAAAAAGAACTGATCCTAGGCACATGGCCAAAGAACGATAAATTAATCAGTGATTACGTGTCATTATCAAACAAAGAAACAAAAACATCTGGAGGTCAGTAGCTTAGAATCACTAATTAAAGAATAAAGTAAATTATCAAGTTAAGATGATGATAAATTTTCATGCTAATTGAATAGCCACCAATTTGGACATTAGCTGGATTTTTATTGTATTTCAATTGCAAAGGAAAACAAATGCAAATACTATTACATTGTAAAATTTCCTCTTACCTTGAAAGCATTAGAAATGGTAGAGTCTATCTTGTCAAGGATGAACCCCCCTGCAAGGGTTCCAAATATCCCACATACTATTGTTATTCCCCCAAACATTAGATCTGCACTGGCCTGGTAGGATAAGTTTGACATGAAAAGTTATCCAGCGAAATGTTTATGTATTAAAGTGTGATAATATAAATACCATGGTTGGTCTATGCTAGTATGCTACACTACGCTAGAAGACCAGGACTTCATACAAGACACCAAACAGACTGGTGTTCTAATAGAAGAAAATATAGAAGTAATTATGGTCATACATCTAAGAAAAGAGGTACCTAAATAAAACCCAATTCTCAAATAATCGTATGACAAGGCATATGGCCCTATGCATTAGAAAACAGACTACAAGGGATTACCATCTTGTAGATATCTTGACCAGCCTTAGGGCCCCAATAGGAATAGGCACCAATGACAAAGTTGTAGGCGATGTAACCTGAAATAGCACAGGCAAATGAACCCCAATTACAAACAGAAGACTATACTTCGCAAGAAAAAATAATTTTTTTAATGTGTTTCAGAAGTATCAATCAAACTTCAAATTTTTTATATGAAAGTAATGTGTTACTTACTAACTTACTATAAGGATTCATTTAAAACACTGTATCACCAGATAACCTTATTGACTATTGCCCTAAATTTTGAATGTTGAATGAAGAATCCAGCCACAGCTGGAATTCGTTTGGAGAAGATGTTTTCTTCTCAAAAGTAGATCTTCGCTTGGCTATTTGCTCTAAGACAACACGATCAGAACCGGAAGAGTCCAGGCACTTGATTGCTTTTTGCAAGACAATAGTTATGTAACAGAACTAGGCATTAGGAGTTTAGGACACTATAGCTAATACAAATTACAACATTTTTTGGCAGAAAATTGCTAAGAATGTGGCTAATATGACAGACATGTTTCATCTATGAATTAACAGCAAAAAAATTATGTCAACTCCTCGACAAAAATTGTACCGATTGCTAAGAATGTGACTAACTTGAGGGATAATGCCAGAATCACAGTACAAGTTATTCCAACCATATTTAAATGCATTTGCTACTCCTCAAATAGGTGGCATCGAAATTGTGTCAAAAGGTCAATGCTTTCTAAGTTTGACCAAGTATATATACAATATGAAGATTTATAGTGCTAAATCGATATCAACAGATTTATAATGCAGTTGTGATGTTCCCTTCTATATATTTGGTCAAACTTAGAAAGGATTGACTTTATGACTAAATTCATACGGCAACCTATTTAGGGACAGAGGGAGTATATGGAAAATCTTCTTTCCGATATTGAGAAACAAAGTATAATGCACTGAACACAGTGGAATTTCTATAGGATAATGACAGGACTAAGTACAGGGCATTTAAAAATCTTGTTCGATACAAAAAGGATGTTGCCATGTTGGTAACATAATAGGGGTTAAAACAATTGCATAATAACATACAAAAGGAGGTCTGACCTAGCACATTGATAACATAGACTTTCTCTTGTAGCAGTTCTTTCATATCTTCCCCAAAATGACGGATTTCAATCATAACTTTCTTCATGAAACTGGAGCTGCATGATGAGATGTTAAATGTTCAAAAGTTTATTCAAACGATTTCTATTAAGAAAATGCAAGTAAGGTTATCTGTTGCAATAGGTTAGTACATCAATTAAGTAACTACAATATTTACTTTTACCAAGGCCATCATAGGAGAAAAGGTACTGTATCCCCCAAAAAGGAGAGCAAAGGTACTGTATATAAAATTAAAAACTGGTATAGCAAGCAAAAGAATTTCACGGAGGAGATGCTCACAAGGAAGATTCTTGTGGAAGCTTTTCTGCCAGGTCCTCAACTCCAGCAGGCACACCCTGCTTTATTCCGTTATTATCTGGAATAGTTGGAAACAAGAAAAAAATGAGCCATGGAACATGGTTGTGTGTCCTGGCACTTGAGCTTCCGTGAAGTTACACAGCCCAGTGGCTAGGAGGCAAATTTAGATCAGTATGATGTTCTATCCCCTTTGACAAACAAGCCCTAAGAAAATCAGCAAGGTCATCTAGGATACATGATTGCAACTTAGTTACTACTTTCTTGCCTCAAATAAAGTTAGCTGCTATTATGCATTCAAATATAAGGGGATGCCGAAATAAGTCAGCAGACTGAGGAAAACATCAGTTCTGTCATTAGGTTGTTAGCCAATTGAAAATGCTTAAGATCCTTATGAATGTGAAGCACATTATTATGGTTCAAGTCATCACAGAAGTAGCCATGTACTTTAAAATTTTGGGAAAAAGAATTTTAATTTGGAAGATGTAATTTTGGGAAGTCATATTAGCAAATCAGTGTACAGAAACAGTGAGTTCTGTGCTGTCCTAAGAATTAAATTGCAGAAATATTATAGTATTATTGTTAGCGTAGTTGTGGGCATTTCAAGGGAATATACAAGCACTTTTAAGAAAAATATAGTGGAAGGAAAAAAAACCTTCTTGGATCAAACTATGTGAGCAAGGGATTAGCTCATTTAATGAAAACTTGTTAAAAAAAGACGTACCTGTGCCATCTTGAAGCTCTGGATTGACCATTGGACTATACTCTTTTGTCTTCTTGTGGTGAGTAAATCCTGGAAAACAGAACAACACCGTGAAAGAAATAGTAAACGAATGGAAGGGAATCAGGACCTTGTACTAAATCAGCGACACTTATGATGGATCAGAGGGAGTACATAAAATAAAACCACACCTTTGAGCTCTAGTGGCTTTATCACAAAGCCTAGAATAACAAAAGGAACCATCAAAATTGACTCTCCCCAGAAAGCAGCACGCCAGTGCAGATGATTCCCGACCTGATGAGATGCAAGGTAATTTTGAACAATGTGAGGGAGAAGTTACACTGATAATGCATTTGTTACTCAACCTGTATAACTATACACAAAACCAAGAAGCATGGGAAAACAGGGTGTAGCATAAGACTTACCAACCCACCATACACATAGCCGAGTGCTATCCCAGTGGGTATACACATGTAGAACATAGCAAGCCATGCAGTTTTCTGGTAACGTAATTAAAAGCAATGTTAGTTGTGGACTACCAAAAGGTATGAAAAATTAAAAATGACAGTACCATTATAAACAAAACCTCCTACGCAAACATAGTACAGTATAACATGGTAAATGTATGCATTATTCAGGTGGCAATTCATACACCTACTTCAAGAACTAGAAGCAATTGGTGAAGAATTTTTAACCTAAACTGGTCAGGTCAATACAGTGATGAGTGATCCATTATAATTCTCGGTCGCATGATTTTTATGTTCTGTATTGATTAAGAATTGATCGACCTGTTGAATTTTGCCTCAGTTACATGGGTTTGAAAATTGGTTCCTTCTGTTTTGACATACAATGATTCAGAAAAAAATCACGTATATCATTGATCCGTTATAAACATAATCATCTTAATCTAACATAAAAGAGGGCTGAATAATAGTTCATATAATGTGCAAAGATGAATATTATTTCCCAGAAGAATGTTACTGCATTGGGTATAGAAACAGGGCCAAGCAACACATAAAGATATGTTCACATATACACACAACACAGTGTTAAGAGTAAAGGCATCAAAAGAATAACAGGACCTGTGCTGCTGGTGCATTATCATCGATGAATGGAGCTGCAAGACTTATAAATGAAGCTTCACCAACACCAACTAACCTATTTAACATAAAAATATGTCGGAGAATAGATTCACATGGTTAGCAGTGTATTTAAATATGATAATAGTATACAGATCTGAAACACCAACAGAGTAAAAAGTACGTACATGCGACATATAGTAATTGACCAGAAATCAAAGGAGCACCCACAACCAGCTGTTGCAATTGTCCAGACTAACAATCCAACACCAATAAGCCTGAAAGGATTGTGTCTGCAAGGAGGGGGAAAATCCATTACATGTCAAAAAGTAGCACCCTGAAAGGCTTGCATCAGACCATATTAAAAAAGGAACTGTTAATCTGTGGTGTGTATTGTTGTTTGAAAAATGTGTCCTGTAATACCTTTTCCTACCGCAATGAGCAATACATAGACATAAGTTGCAGTATTAAATGAAAGGAATCATAGGGCACTAACATTTTTGCCAATGACGCAAATATCGGGGAAGCCACCAACAGCCCTACCATAAATGCTGAGGACAACACGCCATCTTCAAAATTGTTCAGATTGAAGTCACCTCTGTAAAGAACATGGCATGGTAAGGTGCCAACCAGGAATAATCAAAAGATATCATGATAAATTTAGATGGCCAACTGGTGGTGATATATGAGAAATTAATAAAGATATAGTAAATGAAGACAGGCCTGGATACCAGGCCAGAAAGATAATACAGGAGAAGATACGAAAGAGGAAGGCAATTTGCATACCAAATTACTTTGTAGCACAAATAATGCAAATTACACAAGGTCAAGTTTAAAAGAGTATCACATTTCATAGAGGAATTTCGAATCAGACTTACTGAATTCCAGAACCTGATGAGCATGTGCCACCAGAACAACTGCCACGGCTGCCATTGACACCATTGCTTGCTATTACTCCCCGGTCAACATAATTTAGCATGTTGATGATGCAGAACATCACAAGTAATCTGCAGCCAAGGAAAAGGTAATTTAACTCAGGCAGTGCATAGATGGCTTACAATGAGAAAACATAACTTTGATTTAAAGGACACAAACACCAGAGTATGTCGTACTACTAATTTAATCTGCATAAGTTACAGTTTCTCAAATCTGAACCAAGACCACATCACATGAAATTATTGGCTAAATTCAGATAACGAGTAACGCTCAGGTGTATATTGAGCACACATGTATCACACTGCATCACCATCTCCTCCAATTGCTCAAAATATCGCACTGTAGAGGCTTAAAACCTCAAAAGCCATGGTGAGCACATAATGTACTACGTACTAACAATAAAGGGTACTGTTACCAAATAACACCCACGCGCGCCCTAATATATTCGAGACAACCTCAAACTGGCGTCAAGACAGCACCAAACCAGTACCAAACGCAGGTCCACACCTCAAAAGTGAACCAGCGTGGAGAAACAGACAAATACCAAAACTACAAGCCACGAATGGAACAACCAGAGACTTTGATAGAATTTTTTCGATCAAAGACACAAATGACAAATGGCCAATGATTTCGCCTTTTTTTGTTAGTATAGTATATGGGCAATGGTTTGTAATCACGCAACAAACTGGCCAAATCTCCCATCTCGCCTTTGAACCTGACACAATTGAATGCTCAAAGTAAAACTAAAAATAGGAGTAGTAGCTCAGATCAAACGCAGTGGCAGCTCGATTGGAGCTCGGGAGAGCCCAGATTGTGCAGTCCAAACAACCAAATCGCCCCCAATTCGAGATCAAACCCGTCCCAGAGCTCCGCAGAAACCTAGTAAGACCAACGCTGCTGCTCAAGCTCAATGACGCTGGCCTGCTCAGGGTTAGCAGTAGTAGTAGTACCTCTTAGGGGTGAACCATGAAGGCTTCTCCTCCGGCGAGCCGCTGGTGGTCGCTCCCGGGCCCGTCTCGACGTCCCGCACCAAGGTGACCGCCATGGCCTGCACCCCCGCCGCCGCCTGCTGCTGCTTGCTCTCCACCGCTAAGGCCTCGGGCGGGAGCTCCCGCTTAGCTTCCGCCGCGTCAGCCGGCGCTACCGAGGCCGGCGGCGGGGGCGCGGGGGCAGCGAGGGGGGCGGAGGGGGAGTCGCCGACGGGGGATCCCACAACCACCACGACCTGGGCGTCGTCCCTTGCGTGTGTGGTGGTGGTCGCGTCGGATCCGCCCATATAAGAGAAAAAAAAAATATGCGAGGGATTTTGACTTGCGATCAGTTTACAACAGGGGGAAATCGCCGTGTCCTACCGGGATTCCGCAATATCTCATCTCATGGGAGTTTACTGATAGAGAGAGCGGAGCGAGAGGGGGGAAGCGGAAACCAGGGCGGATAATATGGGCCTGGCGGTTGCGGCTTATTATTTCTGGTTGGTGGCTGGCGGGCGGGCGGGCTACTGAATATTCGGCCAGGATGTTTGAGGCGACGACGCAACGTCGTCTTGGCTGGTGGCAGAGGGCGGAGGTCGGGGGAGCAGAGGCCACGGGAGCACGACGGTTGCTTTGGCCGCAGGCTGGTGCGAGATTCTCTGGTCTGGCACGGCTCTCCGTCCTTCTTCCGGCGTGGTGTGGTGATCTCGGCTCCGGCGTGGTGTGGGGAAAGTAGGGCGTCCCGGCGGCCGGGAAAAAGGCGTGGCGAGTAGCGACAGGTTGTAGTGGCAGTGTGGGGCCGCGTCGTCCAAAGCGGCGGGCCGTGGACCTGGTTCATGGACTGGTTTATCTGGACTTTGGTATCCCCGAGATGCTCTTAAATGCTCGGTCCTGAAAAGCAGCTGGTGGTGGTTAATTAGTTACTCCTACGTTCTCAACAGTTGGTTCAGCAGATCTCGTCTCTCGTACGCACACTTTATTCGCCGCGAGAATATACGACAGATACTTGTTTTTTTAGATGACAGACAATTCTTTGCTTTGCGCGCAGTTGGCGGCCTCCAGTAGATTATGTTCCTGGAAGAATCGACTTTCCCGGCCTACTGGTTTGTTATGACGGTTTTATCCCCTCCAGTTTCCCGCTAAGCGCCTGCGGGTTCATTTTACGGGAACAGTAGTGCCATGATGAAGGCATGCTACGCCTTTGATGGGCCCGTCTCACAAAGGCATCTCTCCCAATCTCTACGGTGGGGGCACGCTCGCGACAGCCTCCTCTCGCTTTAATATACTCCAGGCGTTATTTTAGGCACGTGCAATGGTTTAATCTTAGTCTTATCTTACCAATGCCACGTAGGATGATTTCTGAGTTGCCGAGAGAGAGAGAGAAAAGCAGTTTGCCTTCTCTTAACGAAGAGATGATCTCTTAACACGATACGTCTCACCACATATTTAGCGATATTCGTTGGTAGAGATAATACTAAAAAAATACTACTATTATACATCATGTTTTATTATCATATCAAGATTATATGACAGGTGTAAGATAAAACTGTCGAATCACCTATTGTACATGCCCTTCCGTGTGATCTTGGACCAACGACAGAGATTAGCTGTTGTTGGCGTTGAGGCGCCCCACCGGCCCACCCTATAATTTCTGATCATTCGTCCCATCCACTCCAGCGGCGATCCTCCGTGCCTCATATTCCCATCGCACTCAGATTGCACGTGACGGCCGCTCCATCCGCCGATTGGATATATCGCCTGGCTCTGGCTGCCTTTCCGTTTCGGCACCGCTCGATCGCTCACGCATCGTATCGTATCCATTTGTTTACAGTAGTAGTAGTACTGTAGCTCGCCTCATTTGTTAAATCTCTTCGTGTTAGGCATGCGATCAATACTCGTGGATTAGTTTATGAGACGCCCGACGGCCCGAGGCTTATCAGGAAAGCATTGTTTTCTACTCCCTGGGCTCCAAAATATAAGACGTTTTACCTTTATGAATAGAGTGTATCTAGTTCTCTTTTAGTGTTTAGGTTTATCTAAATTTAAAGTAAACTTACACACTAAAAGGGGTTAGATACAATCCATTTACAAAGGTAAAACATCTTATATTTTGAAACGGAGAGAGTAGTACCAGTACTCCTTCCGTCTCAAAATAGACGTAGAGATGTCAAAATTTAGGTGTATCTATATACTCTAAATAATATTTAGATTTATCCAATTTTTTACAAATCGTCTATTTTGAGAGTGCATGAATTTTGAACAGCGTGCCACTTGAACTTAGCCCAGCGGTCACGTCCAGTTTCTTGAGTTCTAACCTACGGAAGGTTCGAGCTTGACAAAGACGAGGCCTATAGGTAGGCACTGCGACTATACAGGCAAGACCACACGTTTCATCTTCTAGGAGTGTGCACCATCGCTGTCGTCGGGTTTGAACACTGTGCTTGTTCTTTGGGAGATTGAAAGGTCCAGCATTTACTCTCTACACGACTCTACCTCCATTTCTTGCCATCGTTTCTCTGATCTTGCCCCGTGACAGGCTGACGTTCCCTTGGCACGCATGTTCTGCTGAATGTTGTTTCTTGCCTCCATTTCCCGGAATAAAGCGCACACCATATTTTAAAACAAAATTTGACGGAATAAATAGAGTAACTAAAATTTGATTATATTATGTGAAATTAGTATCATTGAATTCGTATTGAAACACACTTTTCACTTATGCTAATTTTGTATTCCCTCCGTCCCAAAATAAGTGACGTGGGTTTGTCTAGATTCGGATGTATCTAGACACGTTTTAGTATGTAGGTACATTCAAATCTAGATAAACTCAAGTCACTTATTTTGGGACGAAGAGAGTACCAACATTCTTTATACATTTAGAGTAAAATTTTGTTCAAAGAAAACATGCAAAACGAGAACGCCTTATGCCTTGGGACGAAGATAGTAGTGTTCTATGGAGAAGGGATTTGGTGTAGATGGACACCAGTGCTTATTTACTTTCAATTTTTTGAAAAAAAACTCACACTTATATGTCTCTAAAAATTTCGATGTTAAATATATAGATGGATACATGGGCAACGCTGAGGGTATTGCCGTGAATACCAAAGAATTTGAGCAAAATAAATTAGTACATTTAGTCAACAATACGACCCAGGCCATCAAGCGATCGCCCGATCCACTCCTCGCACTGCACACGACCAGTCGACCACCATGGAAACGCACAGCGACACATGTGAGCTAGGAGGCGGCGGCGCGGTAGGGCCCCCTGCCCGATGAGCAGCGGCCAACGGCGGAGCAGCAGCCTGCGGCTAGCGGCGGCGGACATCTGGCCAGTGCTAGGTAAGTTCCCTGTCCCCTCACTCTTTAGTCTATATTTTACAGATTTCCTAGATGGCTAGATGGTACATGTTTCTGATTTGTGAAGTTCAGTACCAATTCCTAGATTTCCTAGTAGCAGATTTGGTGTTGTAATTTGTATCAATTACTAGCTAGCAAATTTTGTATTCGCAGATTTAGTTTTGTATATATCCATTACTAGCCATGTATCAATTAGCAATATGACTATTTCTCTCTTGGTTTCTTGTAATCTAGATGAAGAAGAAGAGTGTTGATGGCAGTAGCATATTTGCATTGTGGGATAAAGCTTTAAAAGCCAAAAGACAATAAAATAGCCACACTGAATCAGACAGTTGTTGAATCAAGTAGTTCTCATGATAAGGCTGAGAGCAATTTGCAATTGGCGCTAGTGCAAGCACCGGATGAAGAACGTGAACCGGAGAGCAGTCATGCTACCCCAACTCCAATTGTAGAAGATGAAGAAGAAATTGATGAAGTGGATGAAGAAACACAAGCAGATTTGGGAGCACTCGAACATGATCCTGAGAAGCAGATTCCCATTTCAAGGTATGATGTCAATGATCAAGATAGAGTAAGAAGGAGATACATTGAGATGAGGCCATGTCAACCAACGAATCATCAGTTTTCGATTATAGATAAAAGTGGAAAAGATAGTCACGTTTGCCGCTTTTGGTTTAAAGAATATTCATGGATTGAGTATAGTGTGGACAAAGATGTTATTTTCTGCTTTGTTTGCTATTTGTTGAAAGATAAAAGAAAATATCCTGGTGGAGATTCATTTGTGAAAATATCCCGAAACTAGAACATGAAATCGAGATTGAAGAGACATGAAGGTGGTGTAAATAGTGCTCATGTTGAAGCTCAAGAGAAGTATGATATGTTCACTACACCATCACATCGATTCGGGAGTCTCTTGCTTTAAACGCCTCACAGTACGAGGCTATGTATAAGCAACGTTTGACATGAAAACTCATAGGAAAATATGTCCTATTGGGTGCTGATCCACTCGATCATATGCTCAATCACCAAGCGGGAGCAAATAAGGATAGGCTACTACTTGAAAGTGTGTTTGAGGTTTCTATTGTGCCAAGGCTTGGCATTTAGCGGGCACGATAAAAGTGAAGACTCACTAAATAAAGGAAATTTCCTTAAGCTCTTAAATTGGCTAGCAGGAATTTTTGAAGAGGTTGATAGCGTGGTTCTCAACAATGCTCCATCAAACTGTAGGATGACTCACCATGATATACAACATGAGCTTATAAAATATTGTGTATAGTTGACTACTAAACTAGTCATGGAAAATTTTGCAATACTTGTAGTTGAGTCTACTAATGTGCATCAGAATGAATAGTTGGTTGTTTACTTGCGTTATGTTGACAAGAAAGGAAGGGATGTTGTAAGATTTCTTGGTCTTTCTCATGGTGAAGGTACTACCCTTTTGACACTTAAAGCTATAATTAAACAAATGTTAATGAACTTCAATTTGACATTAGCGATGACTCATGGGCAAGGGTATGATGGAGCTAGTAACATGAAAGGTGATGCCAATGGACTAGTTTTTTTATTATGGACGAGTCTCCTTCTGCCTATTATGTTCATTATTTTGCCCATCAACTACAATTAACTCTTGTTGATGTTACTAAGGAGAGCGGTGATTGCACTTGGTTCTTTGAGCAGCTTGCATACTTGTTAAATGCTCTTGGCATCTCTTGTAACAAAATAAGAATGATTCGGATAGCTCGGAACGAGGAACTAATTGATGCATTGGAATTAGAGGAAGTAGAAACATGGAGTGGACTCAGTTAGGAAATGGGTTTGGCAAGGCCATGTGACCACACGTTGGGGTTCTCGCTTTAGAACTGTGAGCCATGTCATATCTATGTATTTCAATACGACGAGTGCTCGTGAAGATTGGAAAAGAGTACCATGATGTAGAGGCCGCAACGGCTCTAACAGTGTTGACATCATTTCAGTCATTTGAGTTTGTTCTTATGGTACACTTGATGCAAGAAATATTTGGATACACAGATGATTTGAGCAGAGCTTTGCAAGCAAAAGAGCAAGATATTGGTCATGCTATTGAGGTAGTTGACGTCAAGTATCCCTTGGAGTGCTTGAGATCTGATCCTGGATGGGATGATTTTCTTATAAAGGTCACATATTTCTGTACCAAACACAAGATCAAAGTTGTTGATACGGATGGTCCTTACTTTCCTGTTGGGCGACCTTGAAGGGGTTTCATTAATGATGCAATCAACTTCCATCTCTTCCATGTTGATATGTATGTGGGTGTCATTGATAGGAAAATTTATGAGGTCAATGACATATTTGATGAGGTAAACACAAATCTACTTTCTTGCATGGCAGTATTTGGTCCACTTCGTTCTTTCGCTGCTTATGATCAAAAGAAGTTGTTTAAGCTTGCTACGAAGTTTTATGCTAATGATTTCACAAGTGATGAACTTGCAAGACTTCCCTTGGAAAGCTTACAAAGGCATGTATATTATATTACTAATTTGTATAGAGATGAAAGGTTCAAAATTGAAGAGTCTATGTCAGCTTTCAGTTATGCTTGTCGAGACAAACAAGCATGAACAATATTTTATTATTTACAAGCTTCTTAAGTTGATATTGATTTTACCAGTAGCTACTGCAAGTGTTGAAAGGGTTTTTCCTCAATGAACTACGTGAAGAATAAGCTAAGGAACAAAATGGGTGATGACTATTTGAACAACTAGCTGCTTGGTTATATTTGTTGAGAGAGAGTTTTTCAATAAAGTAAAAGATGAGGATATCAACAATCTCTTCCAGCAAGGCGATCATAAAGTTGTATTGTAATTTGGCTTCAATCAAGTGGTAACGCCTCAATGCAAAAATGTATTATACTATTGTAGTAGATTGCTTTGTTGTTATTATAAAATTATCGTCTTATCTCTTATGATTTATGAATTGTGGCTTCACTAAAAAATTGTTATTGTCCTATACTATTTTGTGCTAATGCTATCAATTCTCATAGTCAATATTATGCATTGAGACAGAAAAATTGTAAAATGAATACCCGTCCGCCATTTTCTGGTGCCGCCGCTGGATGGATATATATGGAAGTAGTATACACAAAAAAGTCCGCTGAAATATAGTTTATATTTTGGGAAATAAAAAAACAAATTTCTCATAAAAGATATACTATTTTACTACTATTTACTATTAAAATTTTGCCTTTTTGTATTTCCCAAAATATAACGTATTTTTAATGCGTACACTCCTCCTATATATATTTATCTATATATTTAACGCCGTGATTTTTTGAGACATAGAAGTGTGAGGTTTTGAAAAAAATTAAAAATCTGAAAGTAAAGGGAGTACCGTGTCCATGTGCCAAAAACACTTTTCGTGTTCTCTGTGTTGAAACTTAGACCTTGGATGGAGCTCACCCAATCAGAATCGAAGAAAAGATGGCATCTAGATATTCAGGGATCCGATCGAAATGATTTTCGGTCTTTTTCTATCTTTTTCTATCGAGTGAATGCACCACAAGTTCTAAAAGTATTCCAGGGTCACTGACTCCCAATAGTACATGTTTGAGTCCTAAGGCTCCGTCTGGTAGCTTGATTTTTGTAAAACCAAATTATTCCAAAACCATGGTATTGCTACGTATAGGCATGAGAAACTTTAGTTTTGACAAAACCAGAGTTTTCGGAAGAAAGAGGTCTAGACATCTTTCTTAAATCAAGAAAAAATTACTCAATCTCGTCATGAATTGAAGCGTATGCGGAGATGCTTCTGAACATCGGTTCGAAGTTTCACCGCTGGAGCCCAATATCGTTAAATTATTCCAAAACCATGGTATTGCTACGTCTGGGCATGAGAAACTGTAGTTTTGACAAAACCGGAGTTTTCGGAAGAAAGAGGTCTAGACATCTTTCTTAAATCTAGCAAAAAATTACTCAATATCGTCATGGATTGAAGCGTATGCGGAGATGCTTCTAAACATCGGTGCCAAAGTTTCACCGCTAGAGCTCAATATCGTCACAATGGTTGCTGCTAAGCCAAGCGTAGAAATACCATGGTTTGGGTACATGTCATAAGATTTCTAGCAAGAGGGTAGACCTATTTGAAAATTTCATATGTGATTATAACAACTATGACATGTACTCAATTTCCTTATAGAAATTTCTTGCATTATTCCTATGTTGCAACCAAATGATTTATGCAACTTATTCATGTATTCCTATGGAATTTCACATGCCATGATATACCGTTATTGTGTTTTTCTTATTCAAGTGCTTTTAAAATCTTTTGAATCAAATACACCCTCAAGAAGAAAATGAAATCTTTTAAAGGCAAGTGAGAGCAAAGATACACTTCAACACACGCATTTCATAGATGATTCTATAGACAACAACACTGATACCATAACGTTGTGTTTGGATGTATGAATTCGACCTCGGAATCGTGGAATCTGGAATCCATGATCTGTTTCCACCGTTTGGATTGTGCTCAGAATTGTTGGCCGTAAACTAAGACCATTTTCATGCCCTGCTTCCGCGCATATAATGAGCCTGCCCGCGATTCCGACCTCGAACCCTCGGAAACGCACAGAAACGGACCCTGCGTACCTATTCGCTAGAGAAAAAACAAAGCGAAGGCCTACACGGGAGCTCGACCACGACCCGGAGCACCCGCAGCGCCGGCACCGGTAAGGTCTTCCCCGCCATCCTCTCTCGCTCGCCTTCCCCGCCATCCTCTCCCTCCTCACCTTCTCCTCCGAGGGCAGCTCGCGTGAGTCCCATCCGTCCGCTCCCCAGCCTAGCAGTAAAGCTAGATCGACTTGAAGGGAATGGCGGCACAGGTGAATGGCGGACACTCCCCTGGCCCTCCCCAAGCAGTCCTCTCTCTGGCCCTTCTTTTTTCCTTTTGCTTTCTTTCATTCTCCGTTCGTGACCTGCATATCAAAGCTGCACCTCCACAATGCTGCTTGCTGCTGCTATGGCGTGATGCTGATGCTTCTGATTAGATGCTTCCGATTTCACGATGCAAGTTCACTGGATTTGGAGATCATCATTTTTCTCTATTTTCTGTGAATCCTCCTCAGCATGTTGTACTTGGACAAAATTATTATTTTGTTTTTGTTGTCACTTTATCCAGAATATTTTAATGGCATTACGTGTGAAAATAATATATAAATATTTAGATATACACATACTATTTTTCTATATACGCAGATCAGTTTATATTGCCCAACTCAATAAAACATTCAATTTTATTATTTGTACATCCAAACAGGAATTAGAAATGGGTGCTTCTCTTCGATTCCAACAGCAAATTCCATACTCATCCAAACAAAAGAATTATAATTGGAGTCATTTCCTTTCCATCTTGGATTTGGAATTTCTGTCCTAATACATCCAAAAACAATGCAAAGATCATTCATGGATCATTTTTTTACAAAATAAATATATTTATATCAAGAAGATACCGATTAAATTCTTTGCTTTTGCGCGCAGTTGGCCTCCAGTAGATTTTGCTCCTGGAAGAATCGACTTTTTCCAGCCTACTGGGTTTGTTATGACGGTTTTATCCGCTCCAGTTTGCCGCTAAGCGCCTGCGAGTTCATTTTACGGGAGCAGTAGTGTGCCTGTGCCATGATGAAGGCATGCTTGCTACCATGCCACGCCTTTGATGGGACCGGCTCACAAAGGCATCTCCCAATCTCCACGCTCGTGACAGCCTCCTCTCGCTTTGATATACTCCTCCTAGTAGTCCTGCCTTTTCTCCTTCTCCGGTTGAGCCGCCGCCCCCACCCTATAATTTCTGATCATTCAAACGGCGATCCTCTGTGCCTCATTCCCATCGCACTCAGATTGCACGTGACGGCCGCTCCATCTGCCGATTGGATATATCGCCTGGCTCTGTCTACCTTTCCGTTTCGGCACCGCTCGATCGCTCACGCATCGTATCGTATCCATTTGTTTACAGTAGTAGTAGTACTGTAGCTCGCCTCATTTGTTAAATCTCTTCGTGTTAGGCATGCGATCAATACTCGTGGATTAGTTTATGAGACGCCCGACGGCCCGAGGCTTACCAGGAAAGCACTGTTTTTTAGTACAGTATATGAATTTTGAACAGCGTAAAACTTAAACTTGTGTCCACCTATTTAGCTCCAGCGGTCACGCCCAATCCACCTACGCTACTAGTTTTTTTTAAGGGAAAAAGTGGGACTCCGTACTCCTGCTAGCTTTATTAATTATCAAAGACACTTACATCGTTTATTAGAAAAGGTAAAATAAAACTAGGGGATCATCGTTCCAAATACAAGAGCTAGTGAATTGAAAACTATGATTTGCGAGTTCATGAGCCACAGAATTAGCTTCCCGCGGGCAGTATTCAAACACTACCTTTGACATCCCCGAAGCCAAAATATTGCAATCATAAAAGATCGCCGATGCTGCCGTCGCCGAGAACCCTCCATTCTTCATAGTGTTGATTACCTCCATATTATCAGATTGTACAATAACGTGATTGAATCCCAGCTGTTGTGCTAAATGGAGGCCTTCCCTCATAGCATACGCCTCAGCCATCATAGCATCACCCACAAAAGGCAAATCCTTTGTATCAGCAGCCAAGAATTTACCTCTGAAATCGCGAATAATCGCACCTGTACTCCCCGTCCTTGGTTCACATCGTAAGCAGCGTCCACATTTATCTTTACAGTCCCCTCGGGAGGACAGGTCCACGCAACCTCCTTTGCACCGAATTCTTTCGAGCACGCCAGTAGTTCGTCGCAAGGGCACCAATAGAAAGTGCCGATCTCATGGGATTTTGCACTTCTTCACCATGCACAGTTTGACGTTGCTCCCACCATATATACCATGCCCCAGTCAAGATAATTTCGGGAGTACCGATTCCACCAAGCGGATCCCATTTCCCTTGTGAGCATATGATGTGCTCCAGGGCAATAGCTCCTGCTCTATCAAGATTAACAACTTCCTCCACAATTGTATTCATCCCAAGCTTCTCCCAAATTTGCCTAGCCCGCAGACAGGTGAAGAGAATATGCATGATATCTTCACAACCTACTAGACATACTGGGCAACCACTCGCATTTACTATATGTCTATTAGCAAGGACTCAAAGGCATGGAATAAGACCATGCAGAGCTCTCCAGCCGAAGATTTTTATTTTTGCCGGTACATTTAATTTCCACAGTTTCTTCCAGACAGATGATATGTCAGATCTTTCAACACCTAGCTCCCTTCTCTCACGTCGGCCAAATTGATAATTCCATTCAGCGTGGTAAGCCGATTTCACCGTGAATAAACCATTGCTAGAGTGGTACCAAGCAATAAAATCCTTCATACCTTGTGGTGCAATTGGAATCTCTAGAATTCTGTTCACATCCACTTCCCAAAAAAGATCCCGCAAGGTTTCTTCATACCACAAACCTGTAATCGGATCAAAGAGTTAGGACACTTTTGATAACACTATATTTCCACGAGGAGTGACAATTTTTCGAGAGGGGCTTGAAGGGATCCAAGCATCCTCCCAAATATTAACCTGGGATCCATCCCCAATTCTCCAAATGCAACCTCTTTTAAAATTTTCCAAGCCCGCCATAATGCTTTGCCAGGTAAACGAGCTTCCAGGATTTAGTTGAGCCTTAAGAAGGTTTCCATCAGGGTAATATTTTGCTCTAAGAACTCTTGAACAGAGTGAATCAGGCCTTTCTCTAAGCCTCCAACATTGTTTTGCAAGCATTGCCATATTAAAAGTGTGTAAATCAAGAAAAACCATACCTCCTCTTCCTTTAGGAATACACATCTTCCACCAAGCTACCCAATGCATTCTCTTGTCGTCATCATCGTCACCCCACCATAGCTGCGAAATAGCATCAGTAATTCCTTTACATATATTTTTCGGAATTTTGAATACTGTCATCGCAAACACAGGCATAGCTTGTGCAACCGCTTTGAGAAGGACCTCCTTTCCACCCATAGAGAGTAATTTTTCCTTCCATCCATTGATTCTGGCCAGAACCTACTCAATAAGGTGTTGGAAACAATCAATTCTATCAGCCCCAACCATAGCAGGCAACCCCAGGTATCTGTCATTAAGGGATTCCGTCATAATATTTAGTCTTTCACATACCTTCACTCTCTCATCAACCAGAGTATTGGGACTGAAGTAAATATTTGATTTGGCATTACTAACAAGCTGTCCCGAGCTATCACAATATATGTCCAGATTTTTTTTAATATAACCGCATTTCTCTCATTTGCTTCCATTAAAATCAGAGAGTCATCAGCGAAAAGCAGATGAGTAATCATTGGATCATCTCGGCATACCTTAACACCATTAAGTTCCTCATTCTCTGCCGCATGAGTGAGCATACTTGAGAGACTCTCGGCACATAGCAGGAAAAGATAAGGCGACAAAGGATCACCTTGCCTAATTCCTCTAGTAGGGGAAAAGCTTTCCATAGTAGTAGAATTGAACCGAACGGAGTATCTCGCCGATGATACCGCAAACATGATCAAAGCCACCCATCGAGGATCAAAGCCCAATTTTAGCATCATTTTCTCTAAGAAACACCACTCCACCCTGTCATATGCTTTGTGCATGTCAAGTTTTACTGCACACAAACCTTTTTTCCCCTTTTCTTTTTAATAGAATGGACGCACTCATAGGCCAAAAGAATATTATCAGTGATCAACCGACCTGGGACAAAAGCACTTTGATTTTCACCAATAATATCAGGCAGAATCCCTTTGAGTGTATACCACATTGCACAAGCTAATAGGACGAAATTGAGTGATCTTTTCAGGATTATTAACCTTCGGAATAAGGACCACCATCGTATCATTCCACCCGACAGGTATAACCCCTGAATTTACAGCCTCCAGAACCTCCTTTGTTAAATCCTCTCCGAGCATTGGCCAAAACCTTTTATAGAACATCACATGCAAGCCATCCGGGCCTGGAGCCTAAAAATCTTCAATTTGAAACAGAGCTTTTTTGACTTCCTCTGCAGTAAACTGTGCAAGGAGACCATTATTCATTTCCGCTGTTACCTTTGGCTTTACAAATACAAGGACCTATAGCTAGGCACTACGACTAGACGTACATGCAAGACCACATGTTTCATCTCCTAGGAGTGTGCACCATCCCCGTCGTTGGGTTTGAACATTGTGCTTGTCCTTTCGAAGATTGAAAGGTCCAGCATTTACTCTCTAGACGACTCTACCTCCAATTTCTTGCCATCGTTTTCTCATGTCTGCATTCGTCTAGACTCCAGAGTTTGCATCTGCCACCGGTTCTCTGATCTTGCCCCCAGACAGGGTTGACGTCCCCTTGCCATGCATGTTCCGATGAACGCTCGTTCTTCGTTAGTAGTAGTGTTCTCTGATAAGATAAAAGGGATTTGGTGCACACGAGTATTCAGTGCTCTTCGGAGACGGGAGGAACTTCTGACCGGTACTACCGGTCAACTTCCAACTCAAGTTCCGCTAAATAGACATCCCACCAATAAAGAGCTTACTGAACGCATCTCTGGGGTATCGGAACTTGGTCGATACTTGTGTCGGTACTACTACCGACGTCTGCCCCGCAAAAGCTTGCAGGTGGAACTATAGGTGTGAGGCCGGTACTTTCGGTCAAGACAGAAACAACTCAAATCCTCAAACGGGACTATCTCTCTCGCGCCGAAAACTGGGAGGGCTATGGAGCAAATATGGTTTGTGCAAGAAATGTGATTCCCCCACATCCTTTCAAGGTGGACCCCCTCTTGATAGTACGGGATCCTAAAACAACAAAAGAGAGAAATTCGAAAAGACACGCCATCTTCAAGAGTCCTTGCCAAGAAGGGGCCACCAACCACAATGTGCTCACAAATGATTTCTACAACTTAGGCACACTATTAAACCACATGTGAAGTTAACATTAACACCAAAACACATAGATAAATCAATGCCCTTTCAACCGCCGTGGAGTATAAGTGTGAACTCTCCAATAGCCTCAGCCTTAGCTTCAAAACCATTAGCAACTCTAACTTTGGAGTGAACCTACCAAATGCTTCTTAATAAAAGGTTGTGTGCCTCAACCAATGCAGAGGTCGGGGCTTTATTCCCCTTTTTGGAAAAACAACAACTCTAATGGTTCTTTCCCCTCTTCTTAGGGTCCTCTTCGCATCGAATCCTTTTAGGGAATTTGCAATATGAATCATTGTACCTGAGTTAACCCATAATGTATCGGTGGCATAATTAACATAAAGGGATTCATCAATAAAGGTTATAACATTAGTACCTTTCTTATTGAGCCATGTAATGAACCCAATACAATCTCTCTAAACATGTCCGCTTTTTCCACAAAAGAGACATCCATTAGGATTATTACCATCAACATTAGGGAGTGCATCTGCATTAGGATCTATGTTAGGATTCTTCTGCTAAAAGAACTTAGAAGATTGCTCTTTATCTTTAAATTGGGCAGGCTTAGGCTTTATAAACTTTTGATTTTTCTTCTTTTGAGAGTGCTTGAATTGATTGACATGGTCAACCCGTCCAACCTTAAGCATTTCCTCCTCTTATACACATATGGTCATCATTTCATCCATGCCCTATTCAGAATCCATCGCATTGTAGTTGATGGTGAATGGAGAGAACTCCGTGGACAATGATGACATAATAAAATGGACAAGGAATCCTTCAGAGATTTCCATTTTCATTGTTTTAAGTTTAGTGGCATGTTGATATTCCTCATGATATGCTCTCTCAGACTCCTAGTTGGATCATACCTATCATCAATAAGCCTTCCAAAGAGACTTGTTGCATAAATTTTGGATGATCCTTTAAACTGGTCCTCAATCTTTCCAACGTAACCCTTAGAAGTCTGAGAGTCTGGAATGCTTCCCCTCGTAGTTTGAGCGATGGAGCCCTTAATGATCATGAGACACTTACGATCTGAGTTCTCCCACTTAGTTTTCTCATCATCATAAACCCTTTTTAAGACATCATAATTTTCATCACCTTCAACAGGTGATATAGGAGGATCCTTAGGGAGGGCATAATCAATATTCAGCAAAGTTAAAGTGATCTCAAGCTTCTCCTTCCATGTACCAAAATTGCTACCGGTCAATTGTTCTATGCCATTAATAATTCCAGCAATTCGAGAGGCATTAGATGTTGCAAAAGGAAAATAAATGCTTTGAGTAAGCATCATCATTTTTGACTTTTTTATTAATCTAGTCCACATCATCTTTAACCAGAAATAGACACGATCAATAAAATTTTGTGATCAAAATATCCGCCAATCATCTTTTGGCCAGAATGACAGATATAAGCCACACTTAATTAAAACCTCTCATATATAGAATTCTTTTATCAATCTGATACACATCAGATTTGGCCAGAAGTGAACTAGACCAATAAAATTTCATGGTCAAAATGTCCATCAATCAGCTTTGGCCAGAATGATAGACATAAGTCATGCTTAATTTGAAGATTTACCAACTTAATTTTGCAGCAAAAAAATATCACCATAATTTAATTGAAAAAATCATAAAAGAATCAACTAAGCATAATAAAACACATTAATGTTACTTAAGTATGACACATAGTTGCATGACAAAAGAATAAAATATCACACAATCATGTTTCATAATTAGCATAATAAAATATGCCAAAAACATTTAGCCCCAAAACTTATTTATATTAGCCCTTACTCATAAAGAATTAATTCTTAAATTTTTATTCATTATCTGGGCCCAAAGTATTTTGGCCCAAAACCCCCTTTCTATTTTTATCTAAATAGATGAGTAAAACAAACATCCGAACTAGGTTGAAATCGGCCCAACCCGTCTACCCCTTGCTACCTTAAGTGGCCCACCTGGCCTTTTAAGTAACCGAAGCTGCAGGTCGTTGGATGAGGGCGCGCCCAGTCGGATCGAGACTAAACCGTAGCGAATGCCCCCAACCCTAGCCCTCGTTCGCCCCTCCCCCTCCTTTGTCCCTCGACGGGATGGGAGCGACGCGGTCCAGTAGAGCCGCTGCAGGAGAGGAAGGTGATGATGGTGTGTCGACCATGCCCCCTCGCCAAAGCCCCGTGCGACTTTGGCTAGCACGCACCTCCGTCGATCGGCTCTGTGCGGCACCCTATGTGTGGAGACGGTGCGCGTGCAAGCATCCCTGCAACGGCATCGACCTCCAGCGCCAAGTACAGCACCGCGGTGATCCCCGACAATGACAAGCACTAGAAGGAGCACCGCCACGGTCCGGTGTGGCGGACGGTGAGACTGAGACAAAGCCAGCACAAGCTGCTAGCTTAGGAGGGTGGCTCTGGCTCAAGCTGCCAGCCAACAACGCAGGCCCATCATCGTACATTTGGAACCACCTCTTAGTCATTAGATTAGGATTAGGGTTCCTCAAATTGAAGAACTAGGGTTAGGGTTCGTCAGATTTGGGAAAATTGGGGAATTTAGGGTTAGGGTTCATCAAAAAAATGGGATTTTGATTAGGAATTGCATAAGAACTTAAATCCCCACACATAATTGCTTAAACCAAAACCCTAGGTCAAAACTGCACAGTTAGGGCTCAAACTTAAAGAAAAACTAGGCTAAATCATTATCTTTAGGCAGTTCTTAAGCAAGAACTTGATCAAAAAAACTATAGCTCCAGCAACAGAACCTTGATCTTGATCTCAACACCAAAACTTGATCAAAACAAGTAGAACAAGCTCACTAGAACATGATACATTGAAATAGAGGGCTCAAACTCGAAGCTAGCTGCTCCGATACCATTGTTAGATCCCTTAGGATCAACTAGCTCAAGATTTGAGCCACACAAAAGAAAGATCAAGAGTGTGTACCTTGATCTGGAGGTCCTGCCATGGCCTCCTCTTGATCCACTTGACCTAAATCTAATTGAGATGTTTGTGAGTGATTCTTCCTGGTGTAGTGAGTGCTAGCTCGATTAGAGAGTAGGGAGAGAGAGAGTGAGAGAGAGAGATAGAGAGCCACCGTGAGAGTGATCTGGTCTCAAACCCTAAAGCCTCTTTTATAGCACCTGCACCAGGGAAACCAACACCTTAGGATGGACCGTCAGGATGTCCCTGATCAGGGCATCCAATGGTTGTTAATTAACAACCTTTTAAAGGACATTAATTTGACTGATTTGATCACAGAAAACCCGTAGATCACTTATATATCCAACAACTATGACTATTGATTCCATTGGAACATCGGTCATTGATGTGTTTTATGTCTACCCAAAGGTGATAAATAGACATTACATGCGGCCTTGTTTTATATTATAGGATATTTTCCATGCAAATGATAGATAGATCGATATTACTATTGGATTTGCGAGAATTCCACCAATGCTAGTTAGGATATTATCGATAGTTCTACAAAATTGGCATATATATAGCTAACAGGTAACCGCTCCTGAGGGCATTGTTTTGGAGCAACTGTTGGTTCGAGGAGTCACTGCCTCAACGACGACGAGTCTTGCTGGCTAGGTGCAGAGGGATCTCGGCGCCAGACGCGTGACGATGGATGCATGCACAGCAGTGGCTCTGTCTAGCATCGTGGTGATGTCAATGGCTAGGCTGGCAAGATCATTGCATTGATCTATGTCATAAAGATGGGTCGGCGAAGACAGCGGAGGCGACTTCTCCAACGTATGCATACCGCGCACCGAGGGTCTGCTGTATAGGTTGTTTCCCCCGACTCGCCGTTGGGAGGTTTGCTGAGGCTTCATGCCCTCTTCATCGGTCTTGTAGGTGTAGCAACAACTATCACGGGAAATTTGGCTTCGCGTTCGTCTATGTTTTTGTTTGTATACATTTGTTAAATAATTTAATAAAACATGTTTTGTACATCAGATTGATGCAGAGTTCAACCTCCTTTTCGAATAAAAAACATGTCGATTATTCGCAAATAGTGATCGCATCACTTTATTGTATGTGAGCGGACTAAACGCGAGTTCGCTCGTAGTTGACAAAGAGAACAAGACGAAACTATTCAAAAAAGATGAAACAGTGCTAAGAGGAACTAGACACTTTTTTAACATAGTAGAAGCGGGTGAGCGTGAGAATTCCGAAAATTGGTGACATGGATCGAATTCCGGTCGTTGGGATACGCCAACTGCGACCCAACCACTAGGCTATTGTCTTGTTCTCAAGACGAAACTAGTTTAAAGCTTAATTTGACGTGTAGGTGTAATCATCTTCTTTTGTGTGGCTTAACTAGAAACATGTACGAAAGCAACATGCCTCCATGGTAGTAGAGGAAATCATCCGTCAGACGGGAGTGGTTTAATCGTTCGTTTACACAGAGCCGGAAGAGGAGCCTGGAGCATTTGCAGAAGCAGAAGTGAAGCAAACAGAGATCTGCGGTTGGTCCTTGACGATCAATGTTAGCACCTCAGGCCGCGCCGAGTGGCCCACCACGTCGAACCCAAACTTGGCGTCAACGATCTCACCAAGGTCTGCGCGCTCCAACGCATCAAACTCATTAGAAGAAACCTGGTGCAGACACGAACTGCATATATATGTGGCATCAGTGCGGCGCACGCGTGTGCAGAAAAATGATGGATGGTATACCTAAATCGGCCGTGACGAGGCCCTCGCCCTCGTAGTTGGGGCCTGCCAGGACGGTGCCGGACGGCGAGACGATCACGCTTCCTCCACAGCAAACGACGGTCTCCGGAGGAGGTTCCTGGTCGAAACCGGCGAATGTGTACCCAGGCGGGGGAGGGTAGTCCTTCCTCAGGCAGAACTGGTTAGCCGACATGACGAAGCATCCTCCTTCGACCGCGATGTGCCTCATGGACGCCAGCCAGAGCTCCGAGTCATCAGCGGTTGGAGCGCAGTATATCTGAATACCTGCAAATACATACCGATACATGAGGATCTTCCAGCTCTGAGAATTTTACTCGTACTCCGTCCGTAGTAGTATCTTAATTTCTAGAAACTGCAGTGAAACTGTTTGTACCTTTGCCGTAGAGGGCGGTCCTGGCAAGGGGCATCTTGTTCTCCCAGCAGACGAGGGCGCCGATCTTTCCCACGGGGGTATCGTAGAGGGAGAGCGTGGAGCCGTCGCCGCATGCCCAGATGGCCCGCTCCAGCGCCGTGGGCACGAGCTTGCGGTGCTTCCCGAGCAGCTCCCCGAGCGGGCTGAAGAAGAGCACGGTGTTGTACAGCGTGTACACGTCTCTCTCCACCACCCCGATCACCAGATACACCTTGTATTTCGCAGCGAAGCCACCTAAGCGGGTGACCTCCGGACCTGCGTGCAATGCGTTATCAGTTGGGAACTTTGTGATGGTGGTTATCCCCTACAGAAAAATGGTGATAGCTAGGAGTACTACTATATACCTGGTACATCAATGGCAGATGCGAAGTACTTGCGGTAGTCTTCCTTCCCCTTGGCCAGGCCAGGGCCGCCGCTGCCGATGACTGCTCCGAAGGTGGATCCGCGAGGGAAGCCGCCGACGAAGACTTCGGGGAACAAAACCAGCTGCGAACCCTTCTTGCCAGCCTCTGCTATCAATCCCTCTGCCTTCTCTGAACAAAATACGAATTTAATACTACTGTATTACCCAATTCACTTCAAATCTGAATCCCTGCCTGTGGCTTTAAGATTGGTACTTGCAGGCACAAAAGGCGAGCACAAGAAGCCTCGAGTGAGCATACCGATGGTGGCAGGTGTGTCGTAGAAGACGGTGGAGGCCTGCACGACGGTGGCTCTGACGGTGGCAGCAGCAGCGGCGGAAGGCTCGTCTCCGGCGCTCATGTCCATATCGGCAGATCCCGCTTCCATGACACACATAGCCTGCGGGTCAACAACCGCTGAGGCCTGAGGAGCAGGAAGAGCAGAGATGGCAGTCCCAACGCTGCCGTGGGAAGTGTCCGTATTGATAGACAGGTGGTGATTTACAGTGGCTCCTCCCGTCTATTTCTGCAAAGAAAAAACACGTGAGAGTTTTTTTTTTTTTTGCGGGGGAGTTACAGGTAGTTCAGGCTCTTGTGGGCTTTCCTTGTCGTTCGTTTCGTGTTCATAACGTGAGAGCCTCTGTTTGTCACAACGTTTTTTTTTCTTGACATGAGCTGTCGCAACGCTGAGGATTTTGACATTTTGTTTTTCACATTGCTCAGTACTTGGGCCATATGGTGCGAGGACTTCAGTTACCTCGATTATCGATCATGGTCGAAGCCGGCTGGTGAACCACACAAAAACTTAGGGCGACGTTTAGTAGCTTACATCCGATTCTTGGCTACCTGGTATTGTTTGGGTTTTTTCCCCCCCTTGTGTTTGGTTGTCTGCTTCAGTGATTTTTGGCCCATTGCATGCAAAAAATAAGTGTTTGATTGCACACAGGTTGGCCTTATGGTCATCCTATTCAAATTTTGGTGTGTTTACCACCGGTGGCGGAGCCAGGAATGGAACAAGCCCCGAGCCAAAATCTAAGCATAAAAATGACTAGACAAAAATCCTTTAATACCTCATTTTTTTGGGGTACGATAGCAAACATGAACATATATTTTTAAATCCAGCATTAACGATCCAAGAATATACATAAGAGATAACTAAAAAGCTAAAAATAGTAGTACGGTATGCAAAAAAATAGTACCAAATCACTCGTTTGTTTGGTTCATCTGAGCCTTCCATAACCTCATCACTAGTAGAAGAAGAACCAGTACCTTCAAAAAGCAAGAATATTTTATAAGAAAAGGCATAAGCATGAAATGAAATAGTCGATCACTGATACAAATATGAGAACTTACCAAAACGACGAGATAAAACTCCTCTACGTGACTTATAAGATTGAAAACGATATACAATATCATCATCATTGATAGAATGAAATACATCTCGCTCAATAGAGTACACCATGCTATAATTCATTCAATCATCACCCATTTTATTCCTCAACTCATTCTTGATAATGTTCATTGATGAGAAAGCTCTCTCCACTGATGTTGTTGCAACCGGTAAAATCAATGCCAACTCAATAAAATGATACACCAAAGAGAAAACCATGTATCTATCAGTCTGAACCATCTTCATAGCAAGATTACCAAGGTCATGACAACTCAGAAAATCTGAATCACTTCTCACATCAGCAATGAATGTCTCAAGTTGATTTCTAAGGACAAAAAAAATCTCATATATGGAGAAGTCTTCAGCATACATCTCAGCGAGTTCAACAAGTTTGTCTTCATCAAAATTAGCAAATAAGTTCTTTGGATCAAGACAAGCAATGCACCTCAACAATTGAGTAGATTTTTCAGCAAAGCGGTTATTCAACTCAACAAGAACTTGGTCATGCACAACATTGAATATTTCATATCTAAATCGGTGATAGTAAGTTACCGTTGTACATCCACGACCCCTTGAGCGACCTCGAAAAGGTATTGTATCATCCATGTTTGGTACCACAACATTATATTTGATACAAAAGCCAGTTGTCTCTTTCATGAGTTCATCCCAATCATTATCTCTAATACCTTGAAGCTTGTCCAATGTTACGCCAATCAAACTCACAACACGCACAATGTTTTGGTTTTTACTTTGCAAACAAAGTGACAACTCATTAGTCTTGCCCAATAGTCTGATCATAAGATGCAATAAGAGAACAAATTCAAAGCTCTCCATCTGAGAAATCAAGCCAACCGTTGTGGTTCTTTGTGTAAGACTTTTTCCATCATCATGAAAATTCTCTAATACATGAAGAATAGATTTCCACATCATAATGAATCTACACAAAGTTTTATGGTGTGTGCCCCACCGTGTATCCCTAGATTTTACAAGGTTGGTTGCTTGGTTTTTTCCTCTTCCTGGAAAAAAATCCCCAGACTCCAATTGGCTGACCATAGTATCATGTTGATGTTGCGCTACTTCATCATGTCTTTTACAAGAAGCATTAACAATGTTGACAATCAAAATGACGTTGTTAAATAAAACCAATATGGAGGAGCAACACTTGGAAATAACAATAACCACTAACTGCAACTGATGGGCAAAACAGTGGATGTAAAATGCATATGGATTTTCATCTAATATCAACATTTGCAAACCACAAAATTGTCCTCTCATGTTAGAAGCTCCATCATACCCTTGCCCTCTCAATCTAGACATAGATAGGCCATAGTGAAGAAACATACCATCCAAAGCTTGCTTTAGTGAAGCTGCTCTCGTGTCAGGAACATGTCTAATCCCAATAAATCTCCCAATAACATACCCTTGTTTGTCAACATACCTATATAATACAAAGAACCGTAAGTAAATAAACAATTAAGTAACATGTAGATAATAAAACAATAAATAAGCTGCTAACCTTAACACCGTAGCCATTTGCTCATTTATAGATACATCTCGAGACTCATCAACAAGCAAAGAAAATTTCCTATCTCCAATATCAACAAGAATGGATCGGGTAGTATCTTCTGCACAAGCCTTGCACAAGTCCAATTGTATCTCATGAGCAATCATCAAATGGTTCCCACCGACACTATCAAGCAAAGCTCTAGCATTTGGATTTTTTCTTGTACCAACTCATCATCTCCAAAAAGTCCCCCTTATTCTTTGAGGTCGGAGCCTCATCATGACCACAAAAAGCAAGTGCTTGCAACATAAGAAATCTAACAACACCCAAAATAATGATAAGACAAGCTTTGTATTGTTGTTGGTCTTTTATGGTGCCACACTCCATTGCATGTGTTGTAGATTGCCTTTGATTTTTGAAAGCCACATAACATTGTCTAGATTTATTGTGAGCACTATCAGATCCACCAACATGTACATTAAGAACACTAGGTCCATCTTTCCAATTATTAAAGCCCTTCTTTGTGGAAGATTCAATGCCAAAGTTGTGTGCTTTATATTGCTTAAAAGGAAAGCAATAGAAACAAAATGCAACATCTTTAGCAACACTATACTCCAACCAATCGCCATGATTCTTGAACCAATTATCATGAAAGCTTCTAAGTCTACCAGATTTTCCAGAAGGAGACCTCTTATATTTGTGACCAACGGGTTGGCATGGACCTAAATTAACATATTCCCTTCTAGCAACATCTTGTATGTTTGGATCCAAGTCCTCAATAGGTGTCCTAAGACCGTGATCCGAAATAATAACATCCATACCCAAATAAGTATTGGCATTGGCAACACGATGTGCAAGATTATCACTTTCTTGAGTTGAGGTTGAAGGTTCACTTTGGGGAGTTGATTCAGTTTGAGGAGCATCTTCGGTTTGAGGAGGATCTCCAGTTTGAGGATCATCTTCGGTTTCAGGAATTGATTCATTCTATCTTGAGATCGCTATAAATACCGCTTCATCTTCTCTATCTGAAACATGAAATCAATTTCAAAAAATTGTTAAACCATAGTTATTCCTTGTACGTCTATTCTGGATAAAAAATTGATCTTATTCATCCTCTGAATGTCGATTCTATAATTCTATTCCCACATCCTTATCTATTTTTAAACCAAATTAACCAAGTTAATCACAAATTCACAATGGAATCACCGAATCAGGGAATAGCAGCTGAGGCAGGGAAGGGGGATACACGGTCGCGTCACTTGTGGGGCGTCGGGCTAGTCAGCCCGTCGCTGTTGCCGGACAACTGGACAAGGGCAACCGACAGTAGAAGTCCCTGGTTGGCAGGGCGCAGGGGCGCAGCCGTGCCCGTGCAGGGGCCACCGGCACCGGGCCAGGCGAGTGGTGAGACGAGAGGAGGCGTCCAGGGGTAGGGGCACCGGGTGGCCAGGTCGTGCTGCTCTTCCTCCTCCGGTGGGCGGTGGCGGGCTAGGCGGCTGGAGGCTGGAGGTAGCACTGGCGGCGGGCGGGGGCACGCAGTAGGCGCGAGACGGGAGCAGTGGAACCGCGATGGAGGGTTTTCGTACGGCGTGCGCGTCGCTGTGACCCGGGCCAATTTTTTTTGGAATAATAGGTAAGGATTTTTTCTGCAACCAGGGCCATGGCCTGTGTTGCCTTGGGCCTGTCTCCGCCCCTGTTTACCACCATTAAAAACACATCCAATCATATGCACCACCCTAGAAGAAGATCAACTTGACGTTCACCATAAGAAGAACGACGATGATGAAGTCCTTGAGGCTATTATGTTGGACATGTTGTTGTTCTTCAGAACCAGCAATGTGTTGGTGTTGTTCTTCCCCAACAGCAAGTTGCATAGCTGCTGTTTTTCATGGGCTGCATTGTCCAGCTGATGTTCTTCTTGGTTGATATAGTTGCCATGAACAAGGTTGTTGTTGTTGCTGCTATTGTTGTTGTTGTTGTTGTTATTGTTGTTATTGTTGTGCTCAGCTATATACCTGCGGTATGCCTCAAATGCCTCCTCGGCGGTGTCAAACCCTTCATAGTCATTGTTGGAGTAACCTGAAACTTGATCCTGGCAGTGTCTCCATTTTGAGTATACCCTTGGTTTCCTGACTCTGAACACCACACAGAAGCTTCTCTACAAGACAAAAGAGTAACATGTCAATGTGTAACAACACAAGATTATCATATGCATGTACCATCCATAACTAGCATCACAAGTTCATAAGATAAGTACATACTAGCAGGTGTGTGCATGGTCATTTCCAAAAGGGGATCACAGATTCATCCTACACTACATGGTGTTAACCTAGCACCACATCAAAAGTGGGTGTCATCCTACCACCGCAATCAGGTTCCGAATCGCATGAGGGGTTAGTATATACCACCTCATCGATTCATACAAGCCATAAAAGTATTTGGGTCCTAGCTACTGCCAAAATGTACATCACAAAATTCGTATGTTCATCATCACCACCACCACCACTGCCACCATCATGCACACCACCTCCATGACCGTAGGAGCCGAAGCTCTAGTCGAAGTACTTGGACAGGAATGTCCCGATCCATAGGATCATGTGCCCCTCACGCATGCCGACGAAACTGGTGCCTTGTGCCTTGTTGTCGACGAGGTGGCTGAGAGCCGCCAGGAGATGATACTCCGCAAAGCCAGCAATGTCCATCACTGCGGAGTAGAGGTCATGGTGCATATTAGTGGGCTTGTTGTCCCTGACGGGCTACGCAACATCCTTCACGGGTCGGTCATGCTGCTGAAGGCGTGGATCTTGTCGTCAGCAAGCACTCACCTCTTCCTCTTGTCGTTAACGGCAGCAACAACGGGGTCTTGCCGCCTCCGTCGGCGGCAGCAGGCGCTAGGTGTCGCCTGGCCCGGCCTGCCGCCACGGCGAAGTGGTCTTTTTTGGCAATTTTTCTGAAAGATAGTCTTTTTAGGTAAGTGGTTCTACTCCCTCCGTTTTAAAATATAACATGTTTAGAATAAACCAACACACCAAAAAAGATCTAGATGTACTCCTCATCTTATATTTTAAAAGCGAAGGGAGTATTTGTCAAAAATTCGCTCGTGATCGACATGCGCTTGCAGCGCCCGTAATGCCCCCCTCTTCTGCCCAACGGTCGATGTGTGCACGGCAGAACTGCTGCTGCTGTTGTCATCAAGCCGAATGCTGTTACGGCCAGGAGCCCAGGACCCCTTCTGCGGGCTCTATCAACTATGACGCGATCTGCTTCTGCCGTGCAGCCCGTGCGTTGCGTGGTAGTACACAATGGAAGGATCTGCCTTCTTCGACCCTGAGATACGTGTCTCGTGTGACGTCCTGCTCCTGCGTGTCTCGACTCTGGAAGCCTCTGTGCGCTCTCCTTCCATTCTGTGATCACATCACATCCTTTGTTCCGCCCGCTCGCAGCGCAACGGCATCGCGCACCGGCCCAAATCATTCGTGATCTCGGGCGCAGCACCGTCCCACCGCCCCTACCGTCGTCCACCATGCCGCCTCCCGCCTCCTCCACGTACACCCGGTACGAGACGCGCCGCCGCGACCCCAACCCCCGCGCCGCGGCGCTTCTCGTCATCGACGTACAGGGCCGCTTCGCCTCGCTCGCAGCGCCCGCCATGCCGGCCATCGCCACCACCGTGGCGCTCTGCCGCAGCGCGGGAATCCCTATCATCTACACCCGCCACGTCGACCCCGTGCCCCCGAGCCGCCCGCTCGCCGAGTGGTGGGCCGGCGACGACCGCATAGCCGCCGGGACGCCGGCCGCCGAGCTGCTCCCCGGGGCCGGCCGCGCCGCGGGGGACCTCGTCGTGGAGAAGAGCACGTACAGCGCCTTCGCTGCCGGCACGGGGCTCGAGGAGACGCTCCGCGGGATGGGCGTCGAGGAGGTGATCGTGTGCGGCGTGATGACCAACCTGTGCTGCGAGACCACCGCGCGGGACGCCTTCGTCAGGGGGTTCCGAGTCTTCTTCTCCGCCGACGCCACGGCTACGGCGAGCCGGGACCTACACGAGGCGACGATGGTGAACATGGCGTATGGGTTCGCGTACATCGTCGACTGCGACCGGCTGGAGGCGGCGTTCGGGAAGGGCAAGTGAAGTGCTGACGGCAAAGCTCTGTCAGTTCCCAGTTATATATGCTTCGTGCAAGTTACTGAACTTTTACTCTTCGTGCAAGTTACATCCGATGCTAGTTTGAGTGTTTTGACACATTTGTCAGTTCGAGTTCTATTTGAGAAGCAGTCTACAGTTCTACACTCCAGAGTACGAGATCAAATGTAGGAGTAGTAGTGAGTTTGCTGTTCCAGACTGCTGTCAGTATTCAGCACCACTCAAACTCACTGCACTATGGTCTGTGGCTTCGGCCTAGAGCATATTGTTCACAAAGTAAAACTGGAACACAAGGCTACATGAACAAGAAATATTGAGGTATTCAGCTGACACACACTATCAGTTTGACTAGCTGTTAATATAGATGTAAAGTCATGCAAGCGATTGTCCCTCTGTTCCCCTATTTACTTCGTTCAGCACATCCCCTAACTGAAATTCTTCTTCCGAATAAATTACGAGTACATGCCGTATACCAGTCTGCAGTTTATGAAACTAGAATTACACAATCAACAGGAGTAATGAATTTCAGAGTTACCATGATTTTCGTGTAATGCAGATTGTTTTTACGTTTTACTGCCCCATTTGTAAAATAGCAAGTCATATTTTCCTACTAATGTTACCTTACGGAGGCAATACAGGTCATAATGCACATGACTAGATAAAGGGCCAGCAGACTGCAAAGTTCAGGAATTACTTCACAAAAAAAATAAGTAGAAATTATGTTACTATATGAAATGTTAGAACTAACAATCATACACTTAATTTTGTTCTTCGGATGGCTTCACCTAATCAAATTCTTCCAGAGGCGTCAAGAGTGTAGTGCAGCAGAAAGCATCATCATCATATTCTTCCAGGTGCCCTTGTTCTTCCCCCCCCCCCCCCAACTTGCTCAATCCTTCACCCGATTAACTGTCTCCTTCATCTCCTTGCGCAGGTATTTGTGCTTCTTGCTGTCGGTCCTTCTGCTCTGTAGGTCTTCCAACTTATTCTTTCTCCAGCTCTTTACTCTGAACCGTTAGAGCATCCCAAACCCCGCGGTGCCGAAAACCATGCCCAGCCCACCCCCAAAACTTTTTTCGCGCCGGCGCAACCCGTTAGTTATCCGGCGTCCCGGGCGAAACCAACCCACAGGGGTCTAACGGGAGCGCTGGATGGAGCAGAAAACGACACGGGCCAGCCCTAGGTGCTTCGTTTCTAGAGCCCCGTCGCCTGACCATGCAGGGCGCGCCTTTTCGTTCCCGCCCTTTCTAACTATTCCCGTCCAGGTTTCTGTGTCCACCCCCACAACTTGCTCAATCTTTCACCCGATTAACTGCCTCCTTCATCTCCTTGTGCAGGTACCTGTGCTTCTTGCTGTCGGTCCTTCTCCTCTGTAGGTCTTCCAACTTATTCTTTCTCCCGCTCTTTACTCTGAACCGTTAGAGCATCTCCCACCCCACAGTGTCGGAAATCATGCCCAGCCCATCCCCAAATCTTTTTTCGCGCCGGCGCAGCCCGTTTAGTTATCCAGCGCCCCCAGGCTAAACCCAATCCACAAGAGTCCAGCGGGACGCTAGATGGAGCTGAAAACAACGCGGGCCAGCCCTGGCAATGAGGTAGAGCCGACGGGTTCCATCGTCTTACCACACGGGGGCGTGCCGTTTCGTTCCTGCTCTTTTCAACTCTTCCCGTCCAGATTTCTCGCCCTTTTCTTCTATATCTAGGGTGTCCGCCATTGCCATCCACAGATCCACACCGCTCTCTCACCATGGACACCCCACACTGGGCATATCTCACCCTTGAGGAAACGGAGGCGATGTATGCCTCCAGCTACCCATGTCTGCCGGGTTACCGGCTGCCCCCGACTAGATACTGCGCGTCGGAGTAGTGACTGTCCCTCCCGTACCTCGCGGTTCCGCCTGCCGGGCAGCAATCATGAGCCACTACTATCTCGAGCTCACGCCGGAACAGCGGATGGATCCCAATTGGTGCCCCGACAACACCGCAACCTAGACTGCCTTGTTCGCCAATCGGTGGGAAAAAGAGCTCGCCAGGTATGAGGGTGATGGTCCTCCTCCGGTCAACCACAATGAAGCCGGACGGCGGCTGTGGTGGGTGAACCGGGCACTCGCCAGTGTGATGCGCTATATCGCCAAAGGAGATCACCTTCGCCTACGGTACCCGCACTTTCAGCCACCGCGAAGCCCAAGCAAGGGCAGCAGCGGCCGCGGTCGCGGCTTTGTCGCCAAACGGGACACCCCACCTCTGGGCGTCCTACCTTCGAGGCTGGAGTGGCGGGTCCCTCCGGAGTACGCTATGGTTGCGCGTCATCTTGGACGCACCGGCGACCCGGAGGAGTTCTCGGGACAGCTCGCGGTCATGCGCGCCTCTTTGTACGCGAAGGATGACATGGTGGGCTGCTGCAGCTGTGGCCGCCGGTCCCCATAGCCTGCGCTGATCGACGGTGTCCGCTACCCGCATCAAACCGTGGAAGGACACAGGTCCAGCCGCGCGCTCCAAGCAACGACTACGACGATGACCCCAAAGCGGTGTACTACAGGATTAGGCAGGATTATGACTAGTTTCATTTTTAGAACATGCAAAAATCGCCGATTGCTACGGCCGTACGACTGAGAGCCAGCGCCCCCCTAAATCATGAACCAATCCGGCGCCGGACACCGCATGGGAGGACGAATGGAGGACGAATGGAGATGCTCTTAGCTCCTTTTACTGCCACATCGCCGTTTCTGTCCCCTGATGATCTTGTTTCTCACTCATGATCTTTTTGTCTTGCTCCTCTTGCTCATACATCTGGTAAAGTCTCTTGATCAGATTCTCCAAGGGACGGTAATGTCTATCAAGACCATCTTTGGCGTACAATGGCTCCACTGTAAACTTGGAAGAGACGTGGAACCATCCGCAATGTGAATGTAATCTCTTTCTTCCAAGTATCGAAATGAATCTCGTATAAATTGGATTATTTTCGGTAGAGATTATTTTGCCAAGGAGATAGCGAGAAAGATCCATTGGCCAAATGAAGTGTGGTCCCTGTTTGCCGTCCTAAGGATCAAAGTGGTCTTGGTATACATGACCTTCAGTTTAAAAACACCGAGTGGTCTTGGTATACATGACCTTCAGGTTAAAAACACTGCTTGCTAGGTAAATGACTTTTCAAACTACTTACTAAGGATAGTGTTTGGTAAGCCCTCCTAAGGAGGAAATATGTCGGTTTGAAAGCGTTGTCTCAAGTGCTATAAAAATCTGGAGACTCGCATTTCTGGGCCGGGCTAATGGCGAAGAAGAAGTAATTCTTTTGCTTTGGCACATTTCTATCAAGGATGGTTCGAAGATTCGTTTTTGAGAGGATAAATGGCTTGAAAATCCCGCGCTTTCGGGAACAATATCCTGCTCTTTACAGCATTGTTCGTCACAAAGATGATACTATTGCCACGGTATTAGCTTCTTCTCTACCAAATGTGATGTTCAAACAGGACGTAATCGGTCATAGCCTTATTTCGTGGAACACTCAGTTACACAGTACAATACAGTTGTCTGATGGATCTGATGAGGTTAGATAGAACCTACTAGAGAGTAGCAAATTCTATGTATAGAGTGTTACTCCAACCTGATATACCAGTCGATAATAACAAAAAATAATTAGAAGATGAAGATATCAATTGAAGACGGAATTTTTGCTTCATATCTTTGTCCAGGATGATTTTTAGGAAAGACAACCTTGTTAAAAGGAACTAGCATGGAAGTAAGAAGTGTGTTTTTTGCCATCATGATGAGACAATCAAACACTTACTCTTTCGATAGTGTTGCCAACTTTTTTGGCAACTTGTTATATGAGATTGATTACAAGTACAAAATTCTAATTAGGGTGGAAGCATTTTTTTATTATTTGGTTGCTATGGCTATGTAGGAATGACAAAAAAAATTAATGTCAAATTTTTATCTTTTCATATCTACCGTTGCACCGTTACGCTCCATTATGGTCACCTATATATCGTAGAGTTGAGAGACCTTTTTGAAGGTCCTTATAGAATACGGCGAGGGATGTTTTTACCCGTTATGGATGGCAGCGTGAACTCAGGACCCTTCATCACATCTTAGGCGCTATACTATACATGATCAGATATTTTCATATATTTTGCTTTGTTTCTTTTACTTGTGATTTTTCGGAACAACTTTTGAACTTTTGACCGTGTGTATCTCAGTTATGTAAAGGCCAGGTGTAATACTTAGAATAAAATATTTATTATAGAAAATCTCTCTAATGAAGGTCAGGGCCACACTGATGTACTGCAACATAAACAGAATGTCATGGACCTTAAAACCGAGTCCTTTCACATACTATCTCCATCCCAAAACTTAAGGCCTACATTTTTTTTAAAGTCAAGCTATAGAAAGTAACCAAGCTTTAAAAAAGAACTATGGAGAACTATGATATTATACAGATAACATGTAAAAATATGTTTCATGATGTATCCAAGGGTATGGATTTCATATTGTAAATATTAATATATTTTTCTAAAAACTTGGTCAAACTTTACATAGTTTGAATTTTTGAAAAAAAGCATAATCTTTGGAACCGAGGGAGTAGGACATAACGGAGATCCTGACGCGACTAGGCAACCTCTTGATCACAGCGACCTCCCTGCGCGACACAGAGGTTCCTTCTTCTTAGCGCCACAGCCTTCCCATGTATGTGGTGTCGACATGACATGAGGTCGCACCAGGCTCCCTGCCCTCCGCCGCCTACTCAAGGTGAAATCCGCCCGCTCTGGCCATCGACATGACATGAGGTCGCACCAGGCTCCCCGCCCTCCCCCGCCTACTCAAGGTGAAATCCGCCCGCTCCGGCCATCTCACGGTGAACTGATGTGGAACCTAGAGGACGGAAAACGAGGAACAATAGGTAACAGGGGCAATAGTGCCACAGCTGGCGGGAGTTTTGGTAACATACGGGGAGGTGGGAGTTTTTCTCTAAAGTGACGTCCAACTCCTAAATTTACTCCTTCGCAGTTAAGTTTACTCCTCTGACTCCTCATTTAACCGTTTTAGGGATCAGTTAGGTAGGTCTTTTACCGATTTTTACTCATGTAACCGTTTTTAGGGGATTGGTTAGAGATGCCCTAAGAACATCCATTTCTCATGTCTGATGACAGCACATGTTCATCCTGCAAAAGTACCAACAAGAAAAACCCGCATCAACATTCAGTTTGACAAAACCCTCTTTGGGTTCCTCTTAGTCATGCCTCCGTATTTCTACTTTTCTGCTGCAGGCCATCAAAGAGTTCAACGCCATTGTCATGAATCATGATGGATTGGGACGACCTGGTAGGTTTTTGAACTTGCTCATTGCGAGCAATCTGACGTCCCTGCCACCACTCGTACCAAGATGCCATTGCGATTAGCTCCTTTTTTTCCCAAGTCCAGACAGTTCGGCTCCATCGAATCTTATTTCCTCATGAGGGCACCCAGGACTGCCGAGCGCTCTCGATTAGCTGTACAATCTTCAGCAATGATCGAATCCAAACCCAGATTTTTCCCATATCTCTTTTGCTCGCCCACAATGAAATAGTGTGCCTTGCATCCTCGAATGTACTTGACACACCGGGCATAGACTACTCTGGATTATATGTTTATTTGCAAAGACATGGTTGCATGGGATATTGCCATTCCAAAGAAAACTACAAATGAATATCTTGACTTCTGCTGAAACTTTGAGTTTCCACACTTGCTCCAACGGGATTAACGTCTGACGTCCCCACATCACACCTCAAGAGGTAAGAGCAGCAAATAGATTTCAACCGTCGATTATTGTAACGATTTGCTAGTTCTCATGCGCCTGAGAAAGTTTTCAGTCACCACTTTTACTGTTCGATTTACCTCGTGATTTGCACAAAGCGAGAGTTACACATGAGTTGCAAGTAGGGTGTACTGAGAATTTAATGAGTTGTTGCAACTGAGAATTAGTACAAATCTTATAAGTTTCAACTAGGTTGCAACTGAGAATTAGCACAAATAGTAGGATGACATCAGCGACTTAGACATAAAAGTTCTCAGGCGCCTAAGATCGAGGCACTCCATTAATGTAACATACTCCCTCCGTCAAAAAATAAATGACTTGTATTTGGCTAGATTCGTATGTATCTGCATATTTAGACAAATCCAAGTCACTTATTTCTGGACGGAGAGAGTATATAGTTAAATACATTGCGACATGATGCTATCGGTTGCCATCCTACTTATGACATGTACAATGACATCAGCCTTCTTATACAGTTGTCACATCGGATTTTTTCTTAGTTAGAGAAGAGAATGAAGAAAGATAAGTTTGTCTTCCCTTAGCTAAGGGATTATCTCTTAAAAAATAAGAGAAGGTTATTTTCTCCATTGTAACACATGCCTTACCATAACAATATAACTTTCTACTGAAAATTAGTTAATTATCATTAATTCCTAAAGATGACAACAAGAGATAATGCATTGTAGAACATATACCTATTGGCTTCTATAGATGATGTGGCAGGCTAAGAAAAGACATGTATTCTCTGTCATTGTACATGCTCTTATGTCACGGCCACGAAGCTCCACAGAACGAAAGCAATTAATGCGTTGATATGGTAGGATATAACAATTAATGCCCTACGGGCCACGTGCGGGGCCCACCTGACCGGCCAACCCCTCCTCCTTGGCATGCACGCCTCCTCCCCGCCCTTCTCCTTTAGTCCCACCCCGGGACTTGAGGAGACAAGGATCTCCCCTTTTTCTCTATATAAGGAGGGTCCTATAGGAGGGAAAACGACACACAAAAACAATATATTCTCTAAGACAATTTCCTTACCTCTCTCGCAACTATGGCTCAAAAAGTTAGGGTTGTATGCGCAAGAGATTGCTTTACTGCAGCACATCTTTGTGCTACAGGGTTACCGTCCAGAAGATCTACTTCCGCATTCTCGACTGGATCAAAGAACTAGAGGTCGTCGTCGTGCACCGGACATGTGCGAAACCACGGAGGTGCTGCCATATGTGGCACCTGGATTGTCGAGCGAGGAGATTTGTGACCTTGAGGTCGGCTACGAGTACGAGTACATCATCCACGTTCCCGTGGAATGTCAAACCCTTTCGGTCTACAAGGGTATGTTACCGAAACTTCTCCATTACAACATTACTCCTAGATAGATCCTAGCATATGGTGTTGAGCTAGTTAAGAAAATTTGTGTTTTCTGCTGCGAACCCCTTCAATCGTTTGTGTGGTTTTTCGATGGAAAAATATGTAGCAACCATTGAAATCATGTTTCGAAGTTTTTGATCTAAACCTGAAGATTCTATGTTTAGCCGAGGTTCTAGACCAGAGATTCTTGTCCTTCAAGGCCATAGACTCTAGTGCGGGTAAAATCTCCAGAGGATAGGCGGACCGGAAACTCTGGTGCAAATCAAGCTTTTCCATGCCCTGATGTTGATAGTTGATATATCATTGACCTCTTGGTAAATACTAGTTGAAACCACCGAGAATATCTATGAAGCATCGTGTTTAATTCCTATCTTTTGCCATATGATTTCTCATTGTGAAGAAGATCTTGGATATATTTATTATCTACCACCTAGAATTATTCCAAATACTTCTTATCTTTTGACAATTGGCATTCTTGTGTCTCATAGAATTTATTGATCACCTTCACTTTGTCTTATTTTAATTGTCTTATTTCTTGCCAAGAAAAGATTTGTTTTGCCTCCCACGTATTCCTTGCCTCTTATGGACCATTTTATTCACTTGATCATGCCTAGTGTTTTATTTGATATAGGTAAAGGGATGATCATATTTGTGTGCATTTTATACTAAAATAAACAAACTAAATAATGCACAAATCATGGGGAAGCTATCCCATGTTATTTACAACATTCTATTTATGCTTTTATCATAACATGTTTTGATCCATATCGTGTTTTATGTTGTTGTAAGATAAATCCTTTATGTTTGATACTTTGTGTCATCTTGAAAAGTGTGGAGGATTTTGGTTTGGATGTTGGAACCTACTCTTATTCATCTACGCGCACACCCCAATCCTGGAGCCAAGAACCCGAGCAGAGCAAACTCCAGACACTTAAAAGAAAATCCACACTGAAAACAACCTTGGGCATGGACAATATGAAACTATTATCCCTTGCCATGGTATTGCTAACAATGAACGGTGGGGGGTTTCGAAGTGTCCTGGAGTCCCCTGCCAAAGGCCGGTCTTGTGACCAGGCTCCCAAGGCAACATGACGTCAGGTTCAGGCACTATGCCGACTATGTCGATGTCGGAATATACCTATGCAGAGTAGGAGTAGGGTTAGGTTTTATTATATGTACCCTTGAGAAAGTGTAGCACCACTATACATGTTTTGGTTTCTCAATGGGAGAGGGTTGATACCTCAAAATAAGGACCCGTTTTCTTCCTAGTTATAATGATGTGGCTATGTGCAGTCAAAAACATGTTTGGCATTGACTTTGTGTATACCGAGCATTGCGAAAAAACCTTTTCGTGGCATTTAGAGATGGCATCGCCATTGCTAAATTAATAATGCCTTCAACAAAGAAAGGATACAAATGTTGAACCCAACTAACAAAATAGAACAACAAACCCACACCAGAAACATGTCTACTAGAAAGGCTACAACCGGAAGCGCGAACAGCAGGCATGACCATTACGGAGACTACTCGGAAGAGGAGCATAAGATGGATGGCTACGGTGTCGAGCCGGAGCTCACCCAAAAGGGTAAACCAAATAACACGCCATGCCGTCTATACAACTCCACCCTCGCAAGCAACGCCACCAAAGGGTGATTGCACTAGAAAATGCTTCTCTCACCCAGGGAGACTCGGTGCTGATCCGCCCAAACCCTAGCTCCTCTGTCGGCCCCTCTCTGCCTCCGCATCGTTGCCGGAGTGTAACACCCCTAGTTTTAGTAATACTAATTAGGGTTTGTTTTGTGCATCATGACCATAGCATGCATCTCATGGTTTGATAAATCTTGCATTAAGAAAAAAAAGAAAACCCTAAAAACCCTAATTCCCTCTCTCTCAAAAATAACTTCAAAAAGGTTTTGAATTCTGAAAACTAACAAAAGTATGGAACCCAAATGGTTATAAAGGGTCCCGTAGTATTTTAAAATGTTTACAACAACCTCTGGTATTTTGAAAATATCCAAAACAGATTTAAAATGAAAATACAAAAGAATAAAGAGAGAAAACTAAATAGAAAAAGATTTCTGAAATAAAAACTGTTTCTAACTCTATCTGGGCCGCAGCCTACCTCCCCTCCTCTCTCTGCCGCCCACGCGCGCTGCAGCTAGCCCAAGCGCAGCCCAGGCCCAACTTACCCCCTCGCTGTCCTATCCTCGTCGTCTTCCTCGCTGGTGGATCGACGAAGCTGCTCGATGTCGAGCTCCGCCGCGTCGCCGTGCGCCAAGATGCGTGTCGCCGCCTCGGTCGTCCATAAAGCTCGCTGCCGCCGCTGGAGAACCCTAGCCGTGCATGTTTTCCCTTCTTCCTCCTCTTCCCTGTAGCAAACCCTAACCCTATCCTCTCAGGTGCTCCGCCGTGCCGCCATCTTCGGCCGCCTCGAGGCCAAACCAAGGCCACCGTCGAGCTCCCCGTGATGTCCTTGGTCACCTCGCAGAAGCAAGCAAAGCCGCGCGCCCCTAATCGAGCTCGCCAACCACCTCTTTACCGACTTCGGCCATCGTCGATTCGACGTCGTCCGTCCGTACTCGGCCTCGCCGACCCCACCATCGCGCTCAGGGTGAGACCCCAGTCCTCCTGGACCTTCTCCTTCTCTTCCTCTCGCTCTGTAGCTCATCCCCGATGACCACATGCAGCCTCCGCCATCGGCCGCTGTTGTACTCGTTGCTCCGGCGACCATTTCTCGGTGGCACCACTACTATCCGACTCGCCTCGCTCCCCTCTCTCCAGAAAGCCTAGCCACGAAGCCCCGCACGCAGCTGATCGATGGGGGCGTGCTCAACCTGAGAGCACCTCCATTGCTAACGTCATGTTGACGTCAGCATGAGGTCATATCCCCTTTTCTTTTATTTAAATATTTTTGTAATTATTTTCTGTAATGAAAAATGCTGATAGGTGGGCCCTGTCTGTGAGGGTTTTATTCATTTTGGAATTAATTTTTGAAATTAATAAAAGTCTAACATGCGGGGCCAGATGGAAAATAATTTAAATATTCCAAAAATGTTTAATTGTTTTAATAATGATTTAAAAATGGATTAAAATTGGGAAAAATCATAACTAATTCATTTTAAGTCAGAAAAATATATATAATATATCAAAATGTTCAGAAAAATGAGATCTACACAATATACTCATACTCATGCATTGTTAAGCAACTTACATGACATGTTTAATTAGAAGAACAAAATAACCCCTCTCATATTCATTCGGGGTTTCTCCAAATTAGGGTTTGGACCCTTCGGATCCCCTTTAAATTGCCAAGCATGCTATAGGGTTACATTAAATACAATTTAACTTGTCATATCATCATCCTTGCTTGAGCATTGCATCGATGCCATGTGTTGATTGTTGCTTTCCTTTCCGGTGTTTCTGCTTCTTCTCGGTAGACCTCGGAGTTGATGTGAGCAACGAGATCGAGTCCAACATTGAAGACCGAGATCAACAACATCGAAGGTTATCGACGATTGATGCCAAGTAGATGATCCTGAAGTTTTATATCTGAGTATCAACAGGCAAAGGCAAGCAAAACCCCACACATGATATACTCCTATGCTTTCAAAGTATTTTGTCCTTGCCATGTGCATACGATTCCAAAGTCTTTTATAGATAGATAGAGTAATCCTATCTGATGCATGTTACCTTTGTAGCCTATATTCCCTGATCTACTGCTCCTAGCATAACTAGGGTTTGGCTTATGAGCTTCGCTAGAGCTATTTATGTTCGTTGTGCTTAGCCATGCTTAGTTGTTACCGTTGGTCCATCCGGTTGATGAACCAGAGCTGTGAATGAACCTAGTTGGACAGGATGACGTGGTATGATCAAAGATGAAAGTTAAACACACTAAGGCTTATATGGGAGGCCCCGTTAGGTTGTGGTTTTTGCAGTCCCATACTTGCCACCACTAGGACCTGAGTTCTTGCCTCTTGAACCAACACGAGCGTACAGCCACACGGGGCCTGGAAAACCCCTCGACCAACTAACTTGCCTAGTAGATTCCATGAGTCACATAGTTCGGGCGTTCCATTCGACATATGCATTCTAGACATTCTTGAAGGAGGTGGAGGAGGTGCATTCGTACAGGTAGGTAAGCGTGGCAGGGAATGGGAGAGGCACGGCCTCCGTAATCTCAAACCCTGTTCACATCTCTAGGGGCCGACTTCGAGACTTGACTCGTTACGGCGGCTTCTCTTTAGGGCGTGACTCATGGTGTCGGCGAAAGCAAGGTAAAGGTCGTGTCCAATCACCCTCTGCCGGCCTTCCAAGGAAGAGGGCTAATCTATAGTGGAAATAAAAGTCGGTTGGTACGTGTGGGTAAAGTTGTACACCCCTACAAGGTTAAATCTTTTCGAAAAGCCGTGTCCACGGTTATGGACGACTTGGGAACGGACGCGATGATCATAGAGAACTATAACCTAATCGTAAAACTTGACAAGAGAAGTGAGGTGTGTTTCAGGATGCTTCCTCAGGGATCGAGGGGGTGATCCTAGTTGGTAGGTTCAGCTGATAAAGATTCAGTGGATATCAAAAGAAGATCAAAGCGAGTGATATCGTTTTCTTATCCCCTTTCAAATGTTCTACTTAGTCGAACTTCTCCTACCTCTTTTACAAATAAAGTTAGCTTTATGCAAAATAGCTCCACTAGCCATAAGTCTTGTGGAGTACACCCTGTACTCAGCCTTGCTTTGTTGATACTTTTGCAGCAGGTAAGTGTTACCATAGAAGAAGTGTTTGTTACAACATCGACATCGACGAGTAGCTTGGGGTTCCCTGTCAGTAGCCTGAAATCTATGGATTGGGATGTCATCGTTATGCTTCAGGCCTCTTAGGCCATTTGTTAAGTTTGCTATACTTAATAGCATAATTTGCCTTCCGTTGTTTGATGTTTGTGGTCAGTGACCTCTGCTTGTAATATTTTGGATCTTTGCTTAGATATGAGCTTGCTGTAATAATTTTTGTGTCGTAGGGTCACTGTAATGTTACCGATTCTCTCTCTGTATGCTTCCGAGATTTAGGTTAGGCTTATATCAGACAGAGGTCTGGGATTTGTCTAGCCCTAATCCTGGGGGTGTCACAGGTTTTGGTATCAGAGCAATACCGACTGAAGGAAAACCTTTCTATTGGTCGATGTTGAGTCTAGTGTTTGTGAAAAATATTTGAAAGTTGAAAATTATTTGCGAAAACTCTGGTATGCTTCTTTTTCTCCTCATCCAGTTTCGCTCTAACTCTAGGTCATCTTATCTTGTGTTGACTTTGAAAACTTTTGCTATCTCGTCTCATCTTTCAAAACTTAGGTGCCTGTTTGACACTCCGTTTCTGAACCAGTTGACCTAGTAATGAGTTTCCTAGAGTCAGTTATGTGTGTTCTTTGTTTCCTTTGATCCTCTTCAGCTGAGAGATTCCTTTCTATCATGATCTCTCTATCTTTTGGTCCCACAACATTGTGTTGATGGTTCCACAGTGATCTGTTCTAGGCCTCGAAGTTTCCTTTCACCTCGTGTGCCTCCTTTTTGTTTGATGGGTATTTCAGAAGTTGTTTCTTCTTCAAGAAGCTACCTTGTGATTACTATCTTGTAGTACCCTTTGTGCTACTAAGATGGTAGTTACTCCTTTCTTGGGTTTTAACCCTTGGACTTGAACCGAAGATCCCTAATTATGCTGGATTCTCGTGTTGTGAATCTTGTACGTGAATCTGACCTTTAACCCAAGATCCATTCCTTTGACCCCTGTCGTTCATGCTCACACATTACCTCATGATGGCTGGTACTACAATTCTAGCCTTCAAGCTTGTGGATATTGTCGCGATTGAATTGTGACAATTAAGGGCTTCCCCTACCACTAGTTATGGCAGATGTTGTTTAATGGAACCAAATAGATCACGACAAGAGTACTCCTCGTGAGTCTCGCATCTATACTCGTGACTCTGCTAGACCTCCCTTTTCGGCATCGGTCCTCGGAAGATTGTTGACTTATGCATCCACATCTCGGGATTTTATTCTGAGAATGTTCCTTTTTCCCTTGTTGTTTCCAACCTTTGTCTACCAGTTGGTAGCCAAGTAGTACATGTGTATCGGCGTCTTCCGATGCAAGATACTCTTGTGGTCCGTCAGTACAAACCATCTCGGGATGTCAGGAGAAACAAACTCCGGTACCTTGTCATTTCTAAGACCCGGTCAAAGTGTTGTAATCTGCAGATCGATAAGAATTGATTAGCTATTGATCTGTTCAACCTTAAAGTATCACACTCCTTTATACTAAGAGGTCGTGTCGAGTTTCATGACCCTTAATGAATTGATGCTCTTACACATATTTACCCACCCTTCCTCCGAGCTTTCGTGCTCGTGAATGATGCGTGTGCATAATAATGTGTCCATCTGATATTCTTAACAATCATTATTGCTTTGGACCTCAACAAGGACATTTGGGTCATTCTTAGCATGATGGTTAGCCTATCACTAAGCGAAGGATTATTGTGCTACCAAGTCCGTTATTCTGGTACACTCTCCTCGGTCAAAGAGTTAGGCTTGTGCCGAAGCTCTGAGACTATGTCTTCTTGCCTTACCAAGCAAGTTTTCTCTCGGACTATGTGACATATCGGTGGTTCGTAATATTCTAGATGTCTACTAGAAGTATTGCCATGTTGCCACGTGACTGTGATGTCAAGTTCTTGAGCAAGCTAGTTCTCTGAATTGCTCCTTTCTCCAAGAATCCGTATTAGATACCTTGAAATAGTTGGTTGAGCTTAAACAACAACTTGGAGAGTTGTAAGACAAAAGTTCTAACAGACTTGTTCCTCCTAAAGGGATGTCTAGTTTTGTTCGTGTTGAAGAAAGATAGTGTTTCCTTCATGGAAATGTTATTGTTCCCCACTTTTGATTTGATTTGGGTTATCGTCAAATCAAACTCAGTCCTGAGGACTATCCTGATGGTGTATCTATTCGTGATGTTTCACCTGGGTACATCTTCATGTTCTTTGGTCTGACCAATATCTATGTCTTGTTCATACAATACACGAGTCCTTCTTCTTGGAGTATGTTGATAGGTTTGTTATTGAGCCCATCAATGACATCCTTACCTTCTCCATACTAGATTAGATTCATATGGAGCATTTGGCATTAATGTTGGAAACTTTAAAGAACCATCTTCGTGTTATCTCGAAGGATGTGTTCTGGATGTTAGAAGTAACCTTCTCCGATTCACGTGCAAAAGTTAAAAGTTGTCGTAGTGGATTTGAGAAGAGTTATATTTATTTCCTTGGGAATCGTTTCAAGTTAGTCAAGCATGTGTGAAGTATTCTTGATACGGTAGGTCAATACCTTCCCTTCTCGAGAACATCCTTTAAGCACGTAAAGCCACGGGCTGATTTGTCATGGAAGAGAAGAAGTTCTAGAAACTTCAGTATCCTCCTAAATGTCTCCCAACAATAAGGATGCATTTGTGTTTCGTTGCAATCAATTCATGTAGGGGTAATTATCTTTTGATAACTTGCTAATACATGGGTTTCGCAACCTAGCTCATTCTTTTGGAGTTTGACATTGTAGTCCATGTCTTGAGAATCTAGTAACTTTACCTTTGCGGTAAAGGTTGCAAACTTTCTGTTCGGACATGCTGAGTCTGAAGTATCTCTCTAATTAACCAAAGCCGAATCTCAAGCAGCAACGATGATTAGTGTTCATCAAGGTTTTTGACGTAGGTCTCTTTGAAAATTTTGGCAAAATTGATGTAATGGTTGGCACAATTAGCCGGAAGACCTATTGCTACATTATCTTGAATTAGCAATAACAACCATTCTTCATGAGGCTTCTTCTATGCTGTATCGTAGGAGTTGTGCTCATGTTTTCCTTTGTATCCGAAGTCTGACCTGCACTTGATGTCTGCCTTCTTGAACATCAAGGAGAACATTTTAAGTAGAGTGGCTAAATGTCTCTCGGTTGATCCTCCAGACCCTTTTAGGTTGGTAAGCGTATTATTGTGCCAAGTAATTGAAGTCTGAGAATGAAGTTTCTTTTTCCTCCTGTCATCAGGAATCCTCTTATAGATTCATCTTAGTGGTGTGAAGTGATATCATGATCTATGGCAAAGATTTTTATAGACCTGGATGAATAAAGAGTTTCCTTTGGTTCCTCTAACATGTTCGAAGAGTGACTATGATTTTGGTAATCATCAGTTTCTTTTGTTACATGTTCCTTGTGACTCTTATGAGTCCTTTCCACCAAAACAGCCCTTCTATCTGGACCTTCTGTTGAATGAAGAGTGATACTTCCATATCAAAAGTAGTACAACAACTTGGTTATCCGTATCTCTTTATCCCTGGAAGCTCTACTTAAGCCGTTTAGTAGAGTTTCATCCTCCGAAGTCTGTGGTCATGTTCTTTCTGTTGTATGCTCTCCTCTTTAGAAGCTCAAACTCTTCTGAAGCTCCATGGTCTCAATCCTTATGAAGACCAGTTATCTAACAACTTGAACCATCTCCATTTGTTTCCTCTGTTACCTGGACGTGTTTCATGCTCGTTGGCTCTAGCAATGTTATGAAACATCTATCCATGAGTTGACCATGAGATACTCTCTTTGTGGTTCTATGTCATTCCATCTCTTCTTTAGTGTGTGCAGCTACCTCGAAGAAAATGAAGCACTTCATTCATTCATTCAATAATGGTGGCATGGATCAACCTCTTTGAGAAGACCGTCGAAGTTTAGTGTAACCCTGTTCCTTTATCTTCCTACCTAGGAATCTCGGGACGAGATTCTGTTAAGGGGGATAGAGCTGTAACACCCCTAGTTTTAGTAATACTAATTAGGGTTTGTTTTGTGCATCATGAGCATAGCATGCATCTCATGGTTTGATAAATCTTGCATTAAGAGAAAGAAGAAAACCCTAAAAACCCTAATTTGCTCTCTCTCTCAAATCACTTCAAAAAGGTTTTGAATTTTGAAAACTAAAAAATGTATGGAACCCAAATGGTTATAAAGGGTCCCATAGTATTTTAAAATGTTTACAACAACCTCTAGTATTTTGAAAATATCCAAAATAGATTTAAAATGAAAATACAAAAGAATAAAGAGAGAAAACTAAATAGAAAAAGGTTTCTGAAATAAAAACGGTTTCTAACTCTATCTGGGCCGCAGCCTACCTCCCATCCTCTCTCTGCTGCCCATGTGCGTTGTAGCTGGCCCAACCTAGCCCAAGCGCAGCCCAGACCCAACTTACCCCTTCGTTGTCCTATCCTCGTCGTCCTCCTCGCCGGTGGATCGACAAAGCTGATCGATGTCAAGCTCCGCTGCGTCGCCGTGCGCCAAGATGCGCGCCGTCGCCCCGGTCATCTATAAAGCTCGCCGCCGCCACTAGAGAACCCTAGCCGTGCCTGTTTTCCCTGCTTCCTCCTCTTCCCTGCAGAAAACCCTAACCCTATCCTCTCAGGTGCTCCGCCGTGTCGCCGTCTCCAGCCGCCCCGGGCCAAACCAAGGCCACCGTCGAGCTCCCGTGCTGTCCTTGGTCACCTCATAGAAGCAATCGAAGCCGTGCGCCCCTAATCGAGCTCGCCGACCACCTCTTCACTGACTCCGGCCATCGTCAATTCGACGTCGTCCATCCGTACTCGGCCTCGCCGACCCCACCATCGCGCTCACGGTGAGACCCCTATCCTCCTGGACCTTCTCCTTCTCTCCCTCTCGCTCTGTAGCTCATCCCCGACGACCACCTACAGCCTTCGCCATCGGCCGCCATTGTACTCGTTGCTCTGGCGACCATTTCTTGGCGGCGCCACTACTATCCGACTCGCCCCGCTCCCCTCTCTCCAAAAATCCTAGCCACAAAGCCCCACGCGCAGCCGATCGATGGGGGCATGCTCAACCTGAGAGCACCTCCATTGCTGACGTCATGCTGACACCAGCATGAGGTCATATCCCGTTTTCTTTTATTTAAATGTTTTTGTAATTATTTTCTGTAATGAAAAATGCTGACGCACTTGTCTGTCAGGGTTTTATTCATTTTGGAATTAATTTCTGAAATTAATAAAAGTCTGACATATGGGGCCAGATGGAAAATAATTTAAATATTCCAAAAATGTTTAATTGTTTTAATAATGATTTAAGAATGGATTAAAATTGGGAAAAATCATAACTAATTCATTTTAAGTCAGAAAAATATGTGTAATATATAAAAATGTTCAGAAAAATGAGATCTACACAATAGACTCATACTCATGCATTGTTAAGCAACTTACATGACAAGTTTAATTAGAAGAACAAAATAACCCCTCTCATATGCATTCGAGGTTTCTCCGAATTAGGGTTTGGACCCTTCGGATCCCCTTTAAATTGCCAAGCATACTATAGGGTTACATTTCAATACAATTTCAGTTGTCATATCATCATCCTTGCTTGAGCATTGCATCGATGCCATGTGTTGATTGTTGCTTTCCTTTCCGGTGTTTCTGCTTCTTCTCGGTAGACCTCAGAGTTGATGTCAGCAACGAGATCGAGTCCAACATTGAAGACCGAGATCAACACCATCAAAGGTTATCGATGATTGATGACAAGTAGATGATCCTGAAGTTTTATATTTGAGTATCAACAAGCAAAGGCAAGCAAAATCCCACAGATGATATAGTCCTATGCTTTCAAAGTATTTCGTCCTTGCCATGTGCATATGATTCCAAAGTCTTTTATCGATAGATAGAGTAATCCTATCTGATGCATGTTACCTTTGTAGCCTATATTCCCTGATCCACTGCTCCTAGCATAACTAGGGTTTGGCTTATGAGCTTCTCTAGAGCTATTTATGTTCGTTGTGGTTAGCCATGCTTAGCTATTACCGTTGGTCCATTCGGTTGATGAACCAGAGCAGCGAATGAACCTAGTTGGACAGGATGACGTGGTATGATCAGGATGAAAGTTAAACATGCTAAGGCTTGTATGAGAGGCCACATCGGGTTGTGGTTTTTGCAGTCCCATACTTGCCACCACTAGGACCTGAGTTCTTGCCTCTTGAACCAAGATGAGCATATAGCCACACGGGGCCTAGAAAACCCCTCGACCAACTAACTTGCCTAGTAGATTGCATGAGTCACATAGTTCTGGCGTTCCATTCGACATATGCATTCTGGACGTTCTTGAAGGAGGTGGAGGAGGTGCATTCATACATGTAGGTAAGCGTGGCAGGGAATGGGAGAGGCACGGCCTCTGCAATCTCAAACCCTGTTCACATCTCTAGGGACCGACTTCAAGACTTGACCCGTTATAGTGGCATCTCCTTAGGGCGTGACTCATGGTCTCGGCGAAAGCAAGGTAAATGTCGTGTCCAATCACCCTCTGCTGGCCTTCCAAGGAAGAGGGCTAATCTATAGTGGCATTAAGAGTCGGTTGGTACGTGTGGGTAAAGTTGTACACCTCTGTAGGGTTAAATCTTTTCGAAGAGCCGTGTCCACGGTTATGGACGACTTGGGAACGGACGTGATGATCATAGAGAACTATAACCTAATCATAAAACTTGACAAGAGAAGTGAGGTGTGTTTAAGGATACTTCCTCGGGGATCGAGGGGGTGATCCTAGTTGGTAGGTTCAGCTGATAAAGATTTGGTGGATATCAAAAGAAGATCAAAGCTAGTGATATCGTTTTCTTATCCCCTTTCAAATGTTCTATTTAGTCGAGCTTCTCCTACCTCTTTTACAAATAAAGTAATCTTTATGCAAAATAACTCCATCAGACATAAGTCTTGCGGAGTACACCCTGTACTCAGCCTTGCTTTGTTGATACTTTTGCAGTAGGTAAGTGTTACCACAGAAGAAGTGTTTGTTACAACATCGACATCAATGAGTAGCTTGGGGTTCCCTGTCGGTAGCCTGGAATCTATGGATTGGGACGTCATCGTTATGCTTCAGGCCTCCTAGGCCATTTGTTAAGTTTGCTATACTTAATAGCATAATTTTCCTTCCATTGTTTGATGTTTGTGGTCAGTGACCTCTGCTTGTAATATTTTGGATCTTTGGTCAAATATGAGCTTGCAGTAATAATTTTTGTGTCGTAGGGTCACTATAATGTTACCGATTCTCTCCCTGTATGCTTCCAAGATTTAGGTTAGGCTTATATCAGACAGAGGTCTGGGATTTGTCTAGCCCTAATCCTAGGGGTGTCACACAGAGGAAGCTGCTAGGTGGAGCCTATTCGGCCGATGGCGATGGTAGGGCAGTTCCTCGCGCCCCTCTCAAGTTCCTCATCGGGATTCGGTGGTGCACCGACATGTGCATGGGCTTCCTCTAGCATGGTGGGGGGGCTTGGCGCGCGATGGCGTGATCTACCGAGCGATGGTGGGGTGCTGGTAGTGGGATTCGGCGATGATGAGAAGGGGTATGGGGTGCTCGTATTGGGGCTTCAGAGCGAAGGCCGTGGTAGACGATGGTGGTTATAGACGCTTTGGTGGCAGGCTACGGTGCTCTGCTAGGCAGGCCTGTGGTGGTGAGGCTGTGGGGGTGGCCAATTTGGCCGGTAGCAACGACTAGACGCGGGCCTGCGGGCCTAGATTTGGGCAGTCTAGCAAGCCCAGCGGGGCTCTTTGGTACTGTAGGGTGGCTTGTGCGCAAAGTTTGTTTTTGCCATGCCCGCTGCCCTCCGTTGCTTTGCCCTCCCCTCTGCTTCTTGTGTGTAGGCTAGGTATGGCCAAGCGAGCCTTGATATGGTGCAATCATCATTGTCTGCTTTGTGTGGTTATTGTCCTGCTGGTGTGAGACCATGGAAGACGGGACGGTGGCCTCGGGAAGGCGGACTATGTGGTTGGCTCTTGGTCCTCCATTTGGCTGCAGGGGAATCAGTGTTCTGCAGATGGTGGCAGTTTTTTGGCCTATGTACGGTAGAAGTGACGATGATGATTGGCTTGTTGCAGCGTCGTGGTGGGCTTTATGGGCCTGTTTCTGGCCTGACCGGACCTTCTTAGGACTAGTGTGCCTCCACGAGGGCTTTACGCGCCCGCTGGGCCCGGCTGGACCCAACTAGGGCAGGTGTCCCTTGCAGTCGCGTCTGGTCGATTACCGCAGAGGTGGTGGAGGCAGTTCCTAAAGGGGTTCCATGGTAGAAAACAAAAACTTTCTACTACAAGAACGCACCAACCCAAGATCCATCTAAGGATAAGTACAGTAACGAGTCGGATACAATATTCATACCTTTGAACACCAGACGTGGGATTACGTTTCCGCACAAACATTGTTGATGAAGCTGAGCGAAGCAGACCTCGGAGTCTAGAAGGCTTCAAGCATCCATCACCACTATTGGTACTGCCTCGTCGAGTTTTACATGCATACGGTGTAAACGACGTCTCCTGGGCCCTGGTCCAGCAATGAAGCGGAAGAAGAAGATTCGGACCGATTCCAGCAGCACAATGGCGTACATTGGGTGGAGAAGTCTCTACCTCATGGAGCACGTTCCAAACTTGGGAACACATAGAGAGGAGAGAGGGAGGGAGAGAGAGAATGTCTAATGTCAATTGTTGTATTGAGGAATTGGGGTGAATGAGATCACTATATATAGGAAAAACGGGGGCACTCCCACCCTCCAAGTCCTGGAGTGGGACGAAACTTAGGAGGAGAAGTGGGAGGGGATGGCCATCGATGGGATGGGCCCCACCCGCATTCCCAAGCCCACCTAGGGGTGTCCGGCGGGGTGGGATCCCTCCCACCCCTGGCCACATGGCCCCCTTGGCCCTAGGCACCTCCCTCTTGGGCCTCTTCCCTCCTAGGGAAGGCCCATGTGGGGAGTTTTCTTTTTTTATTTTATATTAAATAATTATATTTAATGTTAAATACACTTTATTTAATTCCTCCTTCCGGACACTTCAGTATTCTCTCTCTGGAACGCTTTCGGTTCTCTCTTCCTATTTCTCTATCAGTAGAAGATCAACCTATAGCGTCGATTACCCTTAAGCACGACACCCTTATAGTTCGGGAATGTTCAGTCATGAAGGAGACATCTCCCCGATCAATGATCATCAGTGGTATCTAGAAACACATGATGATCCCTTCACATTCCACGAATTTGGTTGTTCACTTGAACCTTCTAAACATTGAGTCTTATTACCTTTACACAATGATACTTGGTTTGTCCAAGACCTAATCTCATGTATCCATATACAATTTGATCTTGTTACCGACAAACATGTTTACTCATTCCCGTGGTATCACATCACTGTGACCTATCCACATGCTTGCAAGTTCTTTGATGTGATCTCACCAAGTGGGCCCAAAGTATCTATCCGTCACTCGGATAGGAAAATCCCGATCTTAGTCATACGCCTCAACTATTCCCCTAGAATGCGTGAAACACACCTTTATAGCCACCCAATTACGGACATGGCGGTTGATGTGATTAAAGCATTTGTGGGAGATAGTGATTAAACATGATCTGACAATCGAAGGATTAAGTTACCGCGCTTTGCTAGATATCGCAACGTTGAACATTGTGACTGGATCATATTGCAATTCTATGGTCGGGTGTGTCCATCACTTCATTAAGTGACCTCGTTGTCAGTTGACTATTTTATGTCAAGTCCATGATCGGGAAACCTAAATCATCATCTGCCCAACGAACTAGCACTAGAGGATACTAGGGATCTGGTTGTTTATATACCACACATGTATTAATGTTTCCTCTTAATACAGTTATAGCATGATACAAAACTACTATGAACATTTAGAGATATAACAATAAAACAACTTTATTTATTGGCCTCTAGGGCATATCTCCTTCAGTCTGCCACTTGCACAAGAGTATAATTACACTACTTTACAATAGGCAATAATCTAACACCAATAGCATCCGGGTGTTGATCATGATTTTTCTATGGAAGAGGCTTGGTGAATGGATTAGCTACATTCACATATGTATGTACTTTACAAACTCTAATGTCATCATTTTCTATGTAATCTCATATTACATGGTAACGTCGGTCTATGTGCTTAGCCGTGGAGTGGAATCTTTGGTCCTTTGCATTCGCAATGGCCCCCATGTTGTCGCAGTAGATGCACACTAGGTCTTGTGCGCTTGGGACACTCCAAGTTTAGTAATGAACTTCCTCATCCAAACAACTTCATTAGCTGCTTCTGTGGCAGCCATGTACTCTGACTCCATTTTAGATTGAGCCACCGAGTTGTGCTTCCCGCTCCTCCAGCTCACTACGCCATAGTTAACCATGAACACATATCCTATTTGAGACTTTGAGTCATCTGGATCAGTGCAGAAGCTTGCATCCACGTAAGCTGTTACAACAAGTTCTTCTTCACGTCCTCCAAAGACTACAAGCATATCCTTAGTTCTTCTCAAGTACTTGAGGATATTCTTAACTGCATTCCAATGAACCGACCCAGCGTTGTTTTGGAAACAGCTCATCAAGCTAAGAGCCAAGGCTACATCTGGTCTAGTGCGCAACATGACATACATGATGGAGCCAATGGTCGGGGCATAGGGAATGCCTTTCATTACTTCCTTGTCACATTCCGTTTCTGGGCATTGACTCACACTCAACTTGTTACCTTTTATGATCGGCAATGAACCTTTCTTTGACAGATCCATTCTAAAATGCTTCAAAATCTTTTCCAGGTAAGTGCTTTGACCAAGATCCCATAGATGCTTTAATCTATCTCTATAGATCTTAATGCCTAATATGTAGGCAGCTTCACCCATGTCCTTCATGGAGAATTTACTATTTAAATACTCTCTCACGCTATTTAAAAGATTCACGTCATTCCCTATTAACAATATGTCGTCCACATATAGTATCAGGAATGCCAGTGAACTCTCATTCACTTTCTTATATATGCAAGCCTCTTTTGCGTTCTGACAAATCGAAAACTTTTGATGACTTCATCAAATCAAAGATTCTAGCTTTGAGATGCTTGCTTCAGTCCATAAATGGACCTCTGAAGCTTGCATACTTTACCAACATCCCCTGTACCGACAATACCCTTTGGTTGCATCATATACAACTCTTCCTCAATGTTGCCATTCAGGAAGGCGGTTTTCACGTCCATCTGCCATATTTCATAATCGAAATGTGCAACAACTATTAGTAGAATCGAATAGACTTCAGCTTTGCTATGGGAGAGAATTTCTCTTTGTAGTCAATTCCTTGAACTTGTCGAAAACCTTTTGCGATAAGTCGAGAATTGTAGACGGTGATGTTTCTGTCATCATCCGTATTTTTCATGAAGATCCATTTATTCTCGACAGCCTTTCGATCTTCGGGAATATCTAGCAAGGTCCGTACCTAGTTGTCATACATGGACTTCATTTTAGATTCCATGGCTATTCACCATTTCTAGGGTTCAGGGTCTTCCATTGCTTCTATGTAGGTTGCAGGTTCATCATGTTCCATAGTCATGACCATGTTCACAAGATAACTGTACCATTCAGGGGCAACACGTTTTCTTGTTGACCTGCGGGGTTCGATAGCAATCTCCTCATTAGGTTCATGATCATCATCATTCGCTCCCACTTCAATTTATAAGGGTGGCTCCGGAACAGCTTTCGTTACGACACTTGGTATTTGAAGATCATGGTTGATAATCTCATCGATTTCTATCTTCCTTCCACTTACACCTTTCATGAGAAACTCTTTCTCGAGTAAGGTACCATTCTTCACGACAAACATTTTGCCCTTAGCTTGTTTGTAGAACGTATATCCAATAGTCTCCTTTGGATATCCTACAAAGATGTATTTTTCCGCTTTCGGTTCGAGTTTGTCAGGCTGTAGTTTCTTAATGTAAACCTCACATTCCCAAACTTTTAGAAAAGACAAATTTGGCTTAGTACCACGCCATATCTCATATGGAATTGTCTTCATGGACTTGGATGGCGCTCTATTTAAAATGAATGCAGCACTCTCAAGTGCATATCCCTAGAAAGATACAGATAAGTCGGTAAGAGACATCATAGACTGTACTCTATCCAATAGGGTGCGATTACATCGCTTAGATACAACATTACACCGTGGTGTTCCAGCTGGCGTAAGTTGTAGTACAATGCCACAAGCCTTCAGATGTGTGCCAAACTCGTAACTCAAATACTCTCCCCCTCGATCAGTACGAAGGTGCTTGATTTTCTTGTCGAGTTGATTCTGAACTTCACTCTAAAATTATTTGAACTTTTCAAAGGTTTCAAACTAGTGCTTCATTAAGTAGATATACCCGTATCTACTCAAATCATCAGTGAAGGTGAAAAAATAACGATAACAATTGCATGTGGAGACGCTTATTGGTCTGCATACATTAGAATGTATGACTCCCAATAGGTCTGCAGTCTGTTCCATCATACCATTAAATGGTGTCTTGCTCATTTTGCCCATGAGGTATGGTTCGCATCTATCGAGGGATTCGAAATCCAACAATTCCAGGAGTCCATCAGAATGGAGCTTCTTCATGCGGTTTATACCGATGTGACCGAGATGGCAATGCCACATGTACATGGAATTATTGCTATCATGCTTGCATCGCTTGGCATCAATGCTATGGATGTGTGTATCATCACAATCAATATTCAATAAGAATAAACCTTTACTTTGTCGTGCATGAGCATGAAACACTTTGTCCATATAAATAGAACAACCACTTGTCTCTAATTTAAACGAATAACGGTCTTGCAACAAGCAAGACCCACTGACAATATTCATACTCAAAGCTGGTACATAGTAACAATTATTGAAAATTAAAACTAATCCTGAAGGGAGACATAGAGGGTGGGTGCCGATAGCCATGACTTCAACTCGGATGCCATTGCCGACACGCATCGTCACCTCGTCCTTCACTAGGTGTTGCTTATTCTGTAACTCATGTTGAGAGTTACACATGTGAGAAATAGAACCAATATCAAATACCCAAGTATTGCTCTTGGCACTAGTGAGGAAAACATCAATAACATGTATATCGTATATACCTTTCTCTTTGGCAACGACCTTCCCAGCCTTCTTATCATCTAGGTACTTGGGGCAGTTACGCTTCCAGTGACCCTCACCCTTGCAGTAGAAGCACGTGGAGCCGGGCTTGACCTTGGGTGCCCTGGAGGAAGAGGCAACCGTTTTGTTGTACCTATTAGGTTTGCCCTTCTTGTCCTTGCCCTTCTTGGCAGATTTCTTGAAGTCAATAGTCTTGTTGTCCATCAAAATGGTGTGCTCCTTCTTGATTTCCACCTCAGCGTGCTTGGGCATGGAGAACAACTCTTACAGGGTTTTGTTCATACCCAGCATGTTGTAGTTCAACACAAAGCTCTTCTGGCTAGGGGCAGAGACTGCAATAACCTATCAATCTCCAACTCGTCATTGATCTTGCAATCAAGGTCATTCAGGCATTGAACGTAGCCAGACATTTTGGCCACATGCTTGCTCAAGCTGATGTGATCCTCCATCTCATCCGAGAATAAGAGGTTCGAAACCTCATACCTCTCAGACCGGGCCTGGAGAGCAAAGATGACCTTGAGATCAGTGATGATCTCAAAGGCTCTCTTGTTCTCAAAGCGCTTCTGCAGGTCGGCCTCCATGGCTCAGAGCATACCACTCTAGACACAGGTGTTATCATATGTCTTCTGCTGATAAACATTTTTATTAGCCTGAGAGGCGATAGTAGCAGGTTGGTCACCTATAGCAGCCTCAGTACTTAGGATATCTTCTCGGGAATGAAGAGAATCCTTAGATTGCGGGACCAGGCGGTGAAGTTCGTCCCGTCAGTTTTGAACTTTTCCTTCTCAAGGAAGGGGCCAAGGTTGAAGGTAGGCGATACATCTATAATAATATTTGTGAAGTAGTTAATCTTAATGTTCATAATATGGGTTCTTATTTAGTATAACTAAAATACCAGAACTCCTACTCAAATGAACATCTCTCAATATTCGTTTGGTGACTACACAATCCCTTTACACTGCATCATCCTCGATCATCACGGCCTTGAATACACCGACTAGGGTAGATATCAACATATCAATCACATCACATGTGATTCATGCTTAACCTTTCAGTCATCTGTGTTCTGAGGCCATGTATGTACATGCCAAGCTCGCCAACTTTAACCATAGTGTATTATAGTGCATACATGGCTTGCACCCACCGTATGTGAACGCAGAGATGTCTAGCACGTGATCATCACGGCCTGCTTCATAATTGCGAACTTTCTTGGTGGTGCACACGTGTGGGAGAACACGAATATTGGAATTATAGTATGAGGGATTATCTTATTATGCTACCGTCGTAAGTCTAATACTAGCACAACAAGATCCGCACAATAGCTAACATCTAATGAAAATAGTTATGCATGTGTGATATGTGGTGGTTGTCGTGTCTTGATCTCCATAGAGAGTGAAGGCATCTGCACCAGATTCATGGTGCCACCTTGCCTTTGGTTGTTTATCCCATAAACACTTATCTAAACCACAAATATCACTTGCCCAGCTGCAAAATAAAGTTAGACGCTTCTACCTTTTATTTTCAAGTTTTTCATGATTGATTGGGATTTCACATAAGAATCGATTCTTACCTATGAATCCAACTACAATGTGGATTAACTAGTTGCTATTTTTAATCCCTTTTTAGGGCCGTTATTTGTAAGTGCCATATCAACTAATGTAGGAGAGACAGACACCCGCAAGCCAGCTATATGATACAAGTTGTATGTTATTAGTCGTGGAACCGGTCTCGAGTAAGGTTACGCGTAAGGTTGGTCTGGGCCACTTCATCCGACATTACCATGATAGTATCAAGTACACGTGGGAGGGTAGCAATTAGAAAATCAACGCCCACACAATCCACGTGTATTCTACTCATACTGGTACATCTATGCATAGATCGCATTGATACCACTAAAGGGGTTCCGTGGCAGAAAAAAAAATCCTACTACGAGAACGCACCAACCCAAGATCTATCTATGGAAAGTATAGTAACGAGCGAGATACGGTATTCATACCTTTGAAGACAGGACACGGGATTATGTTCCTGCACAAACGCTGCTGATGAAGTCGAGCGAAGTAGACCTCTGGGTCTATAAGGCTTCAAGCATCCAACACCACTAGTGGTAGTGCCTCGTCGAGTTTTATACACGTATGGTGTAAAGGATGTCTCCCGGGCCCCGGTCCAGCAAGGCAGCGGAAGAAGAAGATCCGGACCGATTCCAGCAGCACAACGACGTATGTTGTGTGGAGAAGTCTCTACCTTGTGGAACACGTTCCAAACTTGGGAACACGCGGAGAGGGAGAGAGGAAGGAAGAGAGAATGGCTAATGTCAATTGTTGGATCGGGGAATTGGGGTGAATGACACTCCTAAATATAGGAAAAACTAGGGCACTCCCATCCTCCAAGTACCAGGGTGGGACTAAACTTGGGAGGAGAGGTGGGAGGGGCTGGCTGCCGGCAGGGGTGGCCCCACCCGTGCGCCCAATCCCACCTAGGGGTGCCCGGCGGGGTGAGAGGCCCTCCCACCCTTGGCCGCATGGCCCGCTTGGCCCTAGGCGCCTCCATCTTAGGCCTCTTCCCTCCTAGGAAAGGCCCATGTGGGGGGGTTCTTTTTTATTTTATATTAAATAATTATATTTAATATTAATTCATAATTAAATATTAAATACACTTTATTTAATTCCTCATAATTCAAACCTACTTTTGAACGAGTTCCGAACACTTTAGTATTCTCTCTCCGGAATGCTTCCGGTTCTCTCTTCCTATTTCTCTACTGATAGAAGATCAACCTGCATTGTCGCTTACCCTTAAGCGTGACACCCTGACGGTTCAGGAATGTTCAGTAATGAAGGATACATCTCCCCCATAAATGATCATCAGCAATATCTGGAAACATATGATGATCCCTTCACATTCCAAGAATTTGGTTGTTCGCTTGAACCTTCTAAACGTCAAGTCGTATTCCCTTTGCACAACGATACCTGGTTTATCCAAGGCATGATCTCATGTATCCATATATAGTTTAATCTTGTTACCGACAAACACGTTTACTCGTTCTCGTGGTATCACATCCCTGTGACCTAGTCACATACTTGCAAGCTCTTTGATATGATCCCACTAAGTGGGCCCAGAGTATGTATCTGTCAATCGGATATGCAAATCTCGGTCTCAATCATCCCTCAACTATTCCTCTAGAATACGTGAAACATACCTTTATGGCCACCCTATTACGACCATGATCTCACGGTCCAATGATTAAGTTACTACCCTTTGCTAGATATCACAACGTTGAACATTATGACTAGATCACATTGCAATTCTACAGTCGGGTGTGTCCATCACTTCATTAAAGTGACCTTATTGTCGGTTGACTGTTTTATGTCAAGTCCATGATCAGGAAACCTCGATCATCATCTGCCCAACAAACTAGCACTAGAGGATACTAGGGACCTTGTTGTTTATATATAACACTTGTATTAATGTTTCCTCTTAATATAGTTATACCATGATACAAAACTATTATGAACATTTAGAGATATAACAATAAAACAACTTATTTATTGGCCTCTAGGGAATATCTCTTTCAGGACGCTCCCGCGCGGCCGCGGTACTGCTTGCCTCGATTCAAGATGCTATTCGCCTTTGTCTTGCAGGCCTCGTGTTGGTAGCTTTGGTGAGATGACGATAGTGGCTTCATGACCATAGTCGCACATGTTGGTGGGTGGCGGGTTTGGTGGTGTCGAGGCCTCAACCTCGCGGGACTCCTATGCAACCGATCGTCTAAGGGTTGTGGATAGGGGTTTTGCGGGAGAGAGAAATCCTTGATTATCAAGGGGTAACCTCGGCAATATCCATGGTTATGGACTTGGGTTTGATGGAAAATATAGCTCTGGTGATTTCGTTGGCCTATCAGACAAACAAGAGAGTCGAAGTCCTGCCTGATTATGAAAACAGAGGGTTACAAAGTCGCCGATGCGCTAGATGCAATCTAACTCACGGCGGATTGTGTTTTTCTCAAAGCTAAGGTGCCCTCTCCGTCGGCTCCTCCTAGCCTATATATGAGAGGCTGGGTCTCAGAGTCCAACACGGATCGGTTTACAAGTTTAATTCTAACTACTCGACTCATGTCGGTTGACACTTCTACCTTGATCAACACTTCTGCTTCCTGGGCTTCGGACGCTTCCAGGACTCTTAATTCTTTGTGTGATTCATGGGCTGTAGTATAAGTATATACCGGGTAATACCAATTACGGGAACCCGATAAGTTATATCCATTTCAGTAGCCCCCGAGACCCCATTTGAATCGTAGATTTGGGTTGAGTCTCAAAGACATTTCCTGTATTGAATCTGAAGTTTTCTTCAAGTGTTTTTTATGTTTATAAATATTTTATTGATGGGGATTTTGGTATACCGAGTCTGGTGCATCCAACGGATCGGAAACCGGTTAATTGCTCTTTGGCAAAAACATCATGAACATACTTCAAGCTCAAGTCCCCAGACTCGAACTCGGTATATACTGGTGTAACTTAGTTCGGGCCACGGAGGTCTTACCAATTACTGAATTCCAGTTTTATGTTTTGGATACCCAACTCTTTCGTCAGGATTTTTCATTGTATCGTGGATACGGAAAATTACTAGTAGAGCGCATTTGGGTGTGATTACTAGGCCTCATAGGACGGATCCTGGGGTCTTACCTTCATGTCGATAGAAACGAAGACATGTTATCGCGAAGGACACGTCTTGCCTGACACTAACGCGGTGCCGCCTTCACGTGGCACCATTCCCTCCTAGAGGGCATCATGGCTATCTGATGTCCACTTCCCCTTGTGTGCCGGGGGAAACCCTAGGGCTAGCTAGTCCGGGCAGTAGCGTTCACTGTCCTTCTTGAAGGTGCTGATTGGCACTTGACAACTCGATGTTAGGAGCGTGGTAGAACTTCTTCGAAGAGTGTAGTCAATCCGCCTCTACCTCCATTTTGCGGGTCACCTTCTCTTAGTCAATCCGCCTCTACCTTCATTTTGTTTCTTATTTTTTCTTTTGGGTGTTGTTTGCTGTTGCCCCAACTTTATTTTCCATGTTGAAACTATAGTTGGTTGTATCGGGTGGTTGCTATATTAATATAGCGGGGCAAAAGCCTGTTTCGAGGAGCAATGCCACTAGAGGCCGATCAGCACAGCCCACAAACAGTGATGAAGCAGCAGGGTAGAACCCAACAAGGAAAGTCGGGGGTGCAGACCAGGAAACAAGCTTTGCAAACGAGAGCAAAATGAAGAGCCAACGTCATCTGAAGAAGCACCGCACCTCTGCCACACAACCATCGAAGAACCGCACGCCGTGAACTTGAAGGCGGTGTCTTTTAATAAGAGAACGACACAAGAGCGTCGCCACCACCCGATCTGATGATCGGTTTTCACCGAAGCACATAGGAGGTTCGAGAGTCGCCACACCGATGCCTTCAAGAAGGGAATGGTGTCCAAGAACGTTGTTGTTGTGGGCTCGTGGCCTAAACAGGTAAGGATTTCCCCTCGGCAAAGACTCCACCTTCTACACATGGTACAAAACGTCATTGACGCGACGCCTAAACCGCCACCACAACACGCGGCTTGTCGGCACCATGCCGCCGTTGCGACCATGGACACCGACCATCACCAGAGCCATTCCTAAAGGGGCACCATGTTATTGTTGCCATCTGATTTGATATTTATTAGTTAACGAATAAAGTTAGATCCTTCTGTAGATATGATAAGTGCTCAGTTAATAACACCGCACTATTAGTGAAAAATAATAAAATCATTTAAGAATAGTTGAAAAAATCTGAACCCACTAGTTTAAACTAATATAAATGAACAAAATATATATACTTGCTAGAAAAATTGGAAACTATAGCCAAGTTCAAACTGTGCTTGTGGAACAATATATAACGATAGTCAGTGCAGCTTGTTGAACCCGATGCAGTTAGTAAATTTGTTCATTAGCTGAACATTGCGACAAAACTGCCGAAGAAGAGACAAATGCCGCCCAAAAAATTGCAAAATAATCCTAAGCCATTACTGACCTCTGGCGGTACGAAGCGGGCAGTGAACAAGCCACTGCCATCTCCTGGCTCCCCATCCACCAAAAAAACAGAGACAAAAATTCACCGTTTCTAAACTACTACCCACTAACCAAATAATTTACCACGACTGCTAACTGCCTCCCCTGACTAAGCTTTTAAGCCAACCTCCCTTCTTCATCTGCCCGCACAACCCAAGCCCATAGCCAAGAACCCAAGGCAGGGTATTCTTGAAAAAAAAAGAACCCAAGGCAGAGCAAACTGCACACGCACAAAAGCGCTTTCACACACAAATGGCTATGGCCATGGCATTGGTCCTCCTCGCCGCGGCGTTACTGATAGCGCCGGCCGCGGTCGCCGGAGCGTCCTGGAGTCCCCGGCCGGAGGCCGACCTCGTGACGGGGCTCCCAGGGCAGCCGGCGGTCGGGTTCAAGCACTACGCCGGCTACGTCGACGTCGGGACGACCGGCGACAGGGCGCTCTTCTACTGGTTCTTCGAGGCCGAGAAGGAGCCGGAGAAGAAGCCCCTCTTGCTGTGGCTCAATGGAGGTACGCACGCTCGCATGCGTTCAGTTCAGTTCAGTTCGTCCCTAGCTCTGCAGATCTCTGTATTGCTGCTGCCCACTTGTGATTCTTGCGTTTGCTTTCCGTATTTGAAACCAGCCATCTGAAACATTTTACTACTATACATACTCTGGTAATCTCGTTGCCGTATCGTTCGGAAATTTCAGGTGTGTGCCTTGCAGACAACCTGCGCCAATTTCAGTTTCTAGCTTGCTTATGACGTTGTAGTAGTAGTACAAAGTAGAAACAGCACCGAATACTAGGCGATATACAAGGAGAAAATCGTGACATTTGATCGCCATGCTCTTTCTCTTTTCTTCTCGCTCTACCAAAACGTACTGGCGTTTGGCAAGTTCTATCCGGAATGCGGTCGAGCCTCCAGAGCAGCGTGGCCACTGGCCACCCTGTGGCAACGGCCGGAAGAATGATGGTTTGTGGCAGTAAAAGCTCGAAAGCGAAGGCGCCAGAATCCATCCACACATGCATTCCGATCTGGGAGCAGTAGGGGAGCATAGCCTCGCGGCGCAGAAAAGACACTGCTGCAAAAAGATGGCAAAAGAAGGCGCAAGGCAAGGCGGTGCTACAGGCGAGCGGACCCCCCTTGCCCTGCAGCCGCTGGAAGCTACTACTCCATAGAAGCCAAGCCTGCGCCGACGAGCGACACTGACAGAGCTACAAGAGGCATAGCCATGGGGCCATGGTGGTCTCCTCCTGCATTCTCGCCCTGTAGCACTGCTAGATCATAACACCACACAGTTAGCGGTTCCGCATGTCGTCTCTCTCTCTCTGCCGTCGCCCTTTACTCCTTTGGCGCCCACACTCACATGGTTCTAGAGGCCCAAATGGGGCACCACCAAAAGGACATGCAAATCAAGGCCAAAACAAAAAGATGGAGAAGAGAGACTGATTTACAAATGAGCATGTGTTCCTTTATAAAAACTACGAGAGTATCTCGTACGCGTTGATTGATGTCACACCTTTGTCCCGGTATCTAGCACGTGGTAGCGTCGGGGGCTGTCAGGTGATGATCTTGTTTAGGAAGATACTCCAGTTGGTAACGTAAACACGCATGGAGATTTTCTGCAAGATAAGAAAACAGTGCCCAGAATTTGTAGTGTAGCTAACTGCGAGTCATTGACGTTTTGACTGGCTGCCAGAGAGCACTTGGCAAATCAGCCGTCTCATCTTCCTGTCCTTTGCCTTTGGATTAGATTTACATCTCCCACGAAACAACAGTGAACTAACTTAGTAGTTACAGTACGCGTAAAGCCTACGCACCTAGACTAAACAACTCGATACGGCGTCGGGCAGTGGCCAGTGGATAGGCTACTACAGTGTACTATAATCGCCTGTTCAAAAAGCAATAATCCGATGGGGCAAAACTTGCTGTGTAAAATGTGCAATTGCAGGCCCCGGATGCTCTTCCGTTGCCTACGGCGCCGCCCAGGAGCTGGGCCCGTTCCTGGTCAGGGGTTACGGCGAGAAGCTCACCCGCAATCCCTACGCCTGGAACAAAGGCAAGCGAACACAGCAACCACTCAACCATGGTGTGCCATCATGCTAAATTCCACATGTAGTATTTCTGATCGTCTGTGATTTCAGCCGTGAATCTGCTGTTCCTCGAGTCGCCGGTGGGCGTGGGGTTCTCCTACACGAACAAGACGTCGGACCTGAAGCTGCTCGGCGACGGCGTGACGGCGCAGGACTCATACACTTTCCTCCTCAACTGGCTTCACAAGTTCCCCGAGTTCAAGACCCGCGACTTCTACATCTCCGGGGAGAGCTATGCTGGTACCTTTTTGCTTTGGCCAAACTGCAGCCATCTGAACCTCTAGCATTATGTTACAAGCTGCATGCGTCGTAATCTGTTACGAGTAAAGATGATCTGTTGCTGAATCTCGCTTTTGTAGGGCACTACGTCCCACAGCTCGCAGATCTCATCTACGAGGGGAACAAAGCAGCGAGCAGGGACAGGACCATCAACCTCAAAGGTTTCATGGTAAGATCCCCCCAACAGGGTCCGTCTTATGCTAGAAATCATGCCACTCAGATTGCTAAATGGCAGGTAAACGTGCTTCTGACGCAGCAAACCGAACAAATTTAGTGTCCTAGAAAGATCCCAAAAGATGTAAAGAGGAAAAGAGTGTAGTAAGAGAGAAAAAGATTCAGTGCTGTCGAAAGAAGATCCTTATTCTAAAGATGAGCACGAGCGTGCATATACGGATCTTTAACTAGCTTTAGTAGTAGCAGTAGTAGTTGGCAGACAACTGTTGGTGTCAAACCTTTTTAACCGCGGTAATAATTCCAGCGTGCCCTGTGAAAGCGGACCGAAGTCTCTGCTTTTTTGTACTTGAAACTGACACGATTTCAGTTGCACCGTTGCGCTTGCACCCTTGGTGCTTGGTGGCGTTAATGGAAAAACTAATGATGATGATTGGACTTGGAGCAGATTGGCAACGCTGTGATGAACGACGAGACGGACCAGCTGGGCATGGTGGAGTACGCGTGGAGCCACGCCATCATCTCGGACGAGCTCCACTCGGCGGTGACGCGGGAGTGCGACTCCTTCAAGGAGGAGGCCGACGGCGGCAGGCCCGGCAAGGGCTGCTCGCCGGCCGTCCGCGCCTTCATGGTCGCCTTCGACGACATCGACATCTACAGCATCTACACCCCGACCTGCCTCGCGTCCGCTTCGCCGGCCGGTTCCACGGCGCCCCGGCCGGCCAGGCTCGTCGCCGCGCCTCGCCTCTTCTCCCAACACGTACGTCTGCCCGTACCACTGTACTCTCTCTCTCTCACTAGCAGGGCGTATACCGCCCCTGACTTGCAAAATACTGACTGTCTTGTCGACCGTGGCGGCGTACGCATGCAGGAGGCGTGGCACATGATGAGGCGTGTGCCGGCGGGGTACGACCCGTGCACGGAGGCGTACGTGATCAGGTATTTTAACCGGCGGGACGTGCAGCGCGCGCTGCACGCCAACCGGACGGGCCTGCCCTACCCATACTCGCCCTGCAGGTGCGCACGCACGCACGCTTCTCTCTTTCCCTACCCTGCCCTTGCTCTCATCAGTCGTCGTCGTCGTCCCCATCCCGGCACTCAGTTATTACGGAGTACTAGTACTGTACTGTTGCACTGCACTGCACTGCACGCCGCCCTGCCCACGATCCTTCCAGGGCGTGGACTGCGGCGGCACTGCACCGGCACCGTGCTGCTCTCCCTTCTCCTGCATTAGTGATCGACCCCCCATCCACCAGCTGCCATGAAATGTTAATGGTCCTCAGATCTGATGTTGCAACTTGCGTCTGCATAGCATTGATTCTTATGCGTCTCCACAGTTTTACTACCACCATTTGTTTGTACTACTCCCCCAGTAATCACATTGGGGACGGATCCCGGTTTGCTTGTGCTGCAGCGCGGTCATAAGGAAATGGAACGACTCGCCGCCGACGGTGCTCCCGATCCTGAAGAAGCTCATGGCCGCCGGGCTGCGCGTCTGGGTGTACAGGTACGTACGCGACTCTGAACCTGCTAATACCGGAAGCGTCTGGAACAGCCTTGGAGGATCTGTCACGAAATTTTGTCAATCTTACTAATCGTTCTGACGTGCAACCTGTAAAATGGCTGGCGCAGCGGCGACACGGACGGGCGGGTGCCGGTGACGTCGACGCGGTACAGCGTCAACGCGATGAAGCTACGGCAGCGGGAGAGGAAGCAGGGGATGGGCGGGTGGCGGGCGTGGTTCTACCGGCAGCAGGTGGCCGGGTGGGCGGTGGAGTACGAGGAGGGGCTGACGCTGGTCACCGTGCGCGGCGCGGGCCACCAGGTGCCGCTCTTCAAGCCCGGCACCTCGCTCGCCATGCTCTACCACTTCCTACGCGGCCAGCCCCTGCCCAACACCTCGCGACTCCGCTAGCTGATCCAGCCTATTTACAGTTACAGCAGAATGCATCCGCGGCTTAACCGCTTAAGCGTGTGGTTGATTGTTTTGATTAGCTTAGCTACGAGGTAGAAGCCCGTTTGATAGTGTTGATGTCGTAGGGAAGATAAAAGGTGTAAGCGTCATTGGATTTTCTAGGACACTGTCGTGTATCCCGTTCACCAGTCGGCAAGCTGCATAAACAACTTGTCACCGAACGTTCAACATGCTCATAAACACAACAGCATTTGGTTGCGTTTGGCTGGTGTTATCCGCATGTGTCGTACGCTGAGGGCAGCAGGCAACTAGTCCAGTTTTGGACACCAGTTTTCTGGTTTGCCGTCAGAAAATTCAGGTTCCGATTTTCAGAAATTGCCAAGCAATTAATGTTCAAATTTGATCCTTGGACCGATTTATCAGCCTTGCTAACTTTGTATCTTTGGTTCCATAACTAACGAGCAGGGACCACAATAAGGCTGGGAATTACAAAGTTAAATGCAACAGGTCTAATCACAATGTTTTTCATCAGAATGAGAAACATGGCACGCAGATCTTTGACGTTGCTTTACTTTAACATGAACACCTTCGTGAACAGATCAAGCAAATACTCGATGCAAAGGACGACAAAATATTTTCTATCCTGCTGGGCTTTGACACTAGGACCAGAATCGACTATATACCAGTTAACTGTAGAGACAATTAACTGGGATGTTTTCTTCCCATGGACTGATAGACAGCTCGGCCGCAGAAGAACGTCAATCAACAGACTTGCACAAAAAGCCAATAATTCTTAAACTCGCTAAGCACAGTTCATTAGAAATAGCCAATTTCTACAGAAAACGTGTTTAAAGCCTACAGTTAGTAGACAGAAACAATTCACAAATTTCAATGGTGAACCCATACATGAAAATAGTTCTATCCACACTAAGATTGCAGCAAATAACATCAGAAGAGAGACTGTGTGATTATGTTGATCTGAAAATAATACAAAGTACAAGTAATTTCCCAGTGGCAAAGATCACACATCAAACAAATCAAACAAATACACTAATTTCGAAAATCAGGCAGAGGGAGTGGATGCACCATGCTTGATGCTACATTGGTTAAGGGCATGTACAATGCATGGGCGCTAATATAGACGCCTGCTGAGCAGTTACTGCATGCTAATAAGCGTCGGCGGTCTGGTAGCATTATTTTGCAGAGATAGTTTGAGCACCAGGCTCTTAACTGTGAGTCGACGCCAGGAAAACGACCTGGAATGACGCAGAACGGACAGGATTAATTCCCTAGCGCCCCTGGATAAGCGCAAAATTGTAAGTGCCCTAAGACATCTTCCCCCTTTCTGTTATATCGACAAGAGACCACAATTTGTAACATATAATCTCCGGTTCACCGCAGTTATCAAGCAGAGATCATTTGGAACTCTAGACATAATCCTAGATTGAATTGAACACCATGGCAGTGCCTTACACGATTTTTAACTACTCCCCCTGATCCAAATTAATGGACTCAAATTTGTCTAGATTCGGATGTATCTAGCACTAAAACATGACTAGATACATCCAAATCTAGACAAATCTGAGTCCGATAATTTGGATTGGAGGGAGTATTTTATCTCTCAAATATCATGCACAAATGAAATCAACTAAAGGCAACAAGTTCATGATGTACAGTTATATTGCTACAACTAACCATTATTGAAATGCACTTTTAGATCCAGCAGGATCATGATGCAAATGTGGCATCCAACTACAAGCACAAGAACTAACGGGTATAGAAGCCTAGTAAGAGAAAGTAATTTGACTTTCTACTCTTTTGAACTGTAAAGGAAGGCCCTAATTTCTATAAGACTAACATACTAAGTGGTCAACATTGGTTGGTTGAAATTTAGGTATACCTTCAAAGTTCGAAGTGTGAAGCATATTAAGGGGTAATTTGTAAGCGTTAATTATCTACCCCATGTGTTGTACGTCGTAAAAATGATCGGAAGAATTGCCACCAGCAAGGCATAGAAGCATCTCAGTGTATGATTACTACTCCCTCTGTTCCACAATATAAGCCTTTTTAGCAAACTGTTTTATAGCTTTCTAAAAAGGCTTATATTATGGAACGAAGGTAGTAAGTATTAGAGCACTGAACAAGTGCTAGGTCATCTGAAATTTGAATGTGCACACGGGGGACAATTCTTTTGATGTCACTGTTTTTACAAAATATATCACATAAATTTCAAAGTGAGAACAATAAATATCACAAAATCGTAATATCTACTAAGCGCTGACCCTCTCAATGCTCAGCGCTTGTTCCTGCGCCTTTCACGCCGCAGAAACAACAAACCTACTAGCACCGAGCGACGCATCCTGTGTCAAGTGACCGGGATTGGAGATCACAACTACCGATTCGACCAGGATTCCAATCCTAGCGCCCACTGTTAGCGTTTGCTTTGTACGTGCCCTAAGAGACTCAAACATGTACGTACAGACAAAAAAAATCAAAATTCTATGATATTTTGAAGTATTTCTCAGGTATTACTGATAATCTCAGGTGTAGGTGCACCTGGGAGGGAGCCAAAACGCCTCTCCCTTCTCCTGTTATAACTAGATGTACACCAGACAACAACCCATTGACATATTAAACTCTGAATATTCGACTTGAAAACTAGGTTTTAATGGGCCTAAAATTCCCAAACCTGATGAGCATGCTTGTGGACTTGATATAACCTAGACACAGCACAAACAGATGGGGCTTAAAATGTTTAATGTTATTCAAATACTGGACAGTTTCACTTTCAACAGTGTATGGCACAACTATTAGGGAAATACCAGATCCTCACAGTTTACTGCAAGTTTGATATGCTGCACAAGGATGGCAGCAGGAGAACGCGAGAAAGCTCTATATCTATATTACAGAGATGATAAAGAAGATGACTAACTGACTACTGAGTAACAGCACAGATTAACCATTTATCTTTTAAGCGAATTATCCACTAATAGTACCTTTACCGATCTAATGGAAGAATAGCCATCCTATAACTATCAGAATGAAACATTATAAGAAAAAGGATAAGGCCCATCATCCAGTTCTTAATGACAACTACTTTTGGGTTCCACAGGTCAAGTCATATGAACTTGGTTCTTTCTTACAATACACAAATGGCACCAAATTAGCGGTTCACTATTTCGTACTACCTCCGTTCCAAAATATAAGCATTTCTAGCAGTGCAATTTGAACTGCCAGAAAGGCTTACATTTTGGAACGGAGGTAATACTTGTGGATAACTCGCTGAATGAAATCGCATAAATCAAAAAGGCACAACTAAAAACGGAACAGTTAGTCTCAGCCGCCCGAGATTTAATTGCATCTCAGTCAATCACACACGCCGCTGGATCTGATTTGTGAATTGTGCTAGAAGCTGTGATTGGTAGAGCTCTGTGTTGTTAATTTGGGAAAGGTCGACTGAAATTTTTCTTGAGACAAAGGAATCCCAACAAGAAATAAACAAACACAAGATGCAATATTTGCTATTATACATTTATTTATGTTATAGTAATCCAAACTAGCACCAATAGGTGAATAAAATCACACCAAATGTTGTAGGGATACAGTTTTTATCCTTTAAGTAGGGTTTCCTTAGTTTCAGACAAAAATCTCAAAACACTGCAGCTAGGCTATAAGCAAGCATGAAAGGATTGCACCGATTATCAGAAGGGGATTAATTCAAGTAGCAAAACAATGGGCTAGCTAGTGAATATGCCCCCTGCTTCCAGAATAACAAGTTGTACAATTATGTAAGAGAGAATTAAGCATTGCATATTTAAATCCAACAACAAGTCTACAGTAACGCAAAAAAGGATTGCACCTTGCAACCACCCATCAAGCAGGAGAAGGCTCCTCCGCAACCTTGCTTTCCCCTTCTCCGCCTCCACCAGGGCTGGGCGGATCGCTGCTCACCGCATCAGAAACAAGTGAAACGGGGCGGTGTTCGATGACCTCATCGATGAGCCCCCAGGTGTGCGCCTCCACTGGGTCCATAAACATGTCCCTCTCCATGCACTTCTCGACGCTGTCGATTGCCTGACCAGTGTGCTTGGCGTAGATCTTGTTCAGGCGATCGCGCACCTTGAGGATCTCCTTTGCGTGGATTGCTATGTCGGAGGCCTGCCCCGACGCCCCGCCCGACGGCTGGTGGATCATGATCCGGGCATTCGGCAGCGCGCGGCGCTCGCCGGGCGCGCCGGCGGCCAGGAGCAGCGAGCCCATGGACGCGGCCTGGCCGATGCAGAGCGTGGTGACCGGGGACCGGATGTACTGCATCGTGTCGTAGATCGCGAGGCCCGCGGTGACCACACCGCCAGGGGAGTTGATGTAGAGGTGGATCGGCTTGGCGGGGTTCTCGGACTCGAGGAAGAGCAGCTGCGCGACGACGAGTGACGCCGTGTCGTCGGCGATGGGCCCGTGGATGCAGACGATGCGCTCCTTGAGGAGGCGCGAGAAGATGTCGTAGGCGCGCTCCCCGCGGGACGTGTGCTCGATCACCATGGGGACCAGCCCGTACTCGCGGCGCGGGGTGTAGCCCGTCGCCGGGGAGGACGAGAAGAAGGCCCGCGGAGCGGCAGCGGAGGCGAGGCGGCGCAGCATGGCGGCGGCGGCGCTAGGGTTCGGGTCTGGGTTTAGGGGATTGGGTCTGGGCTTGGGTCCCGGCGCGGCGAGGTGAGACCGAGACGGGAGGGTAGGGAGAGGGGAGGAGGCGGTTAGAGACAGACGAGTGGGGGCGGGGGGAAGCATGGTGGGGTCGGCAGGTGGTGGGCTCCAGGGGAAGCCATTGGTGGGGTAGCTTGTAGGTGAGAGTGAGGCTAGAAAGACTGCGAGGACGGAGGAGCAGCAGGTCCAGTGGTTGCGATATGTGGGAGAAGTGTGTGCAGTTTTTGCTTCTTATCGCTTCGACATGGGCCGGGCTATTTTGGGCTCTCTCTGGGTACTTTGGGGCTGTGTTTGGTTTATACCCACGCTAGCCACGCCCGCCAATATTTTGGCGATGGATAATTCTTTTTCAAAATAGGGAGCGGAGTTCCTGCATTAATTGGTGTACACAGACTTTATTTATTATTAGAACCACATTGTTTGGTAAAGTTTATTATAAAGATTATATAAATCGGAACTGACAAAACAAAACACTGAGAAAAAACGATAACCGTATCGCCAGCTCCCCAACGAGATCTATGAAAACCCTATTTACATGTTTCGACCCCGCCCCGTGGTCACCCACACTATTGCCACTCTTTAAGAGAAGCTGGAGTGTCTTGGCGCGGCGGTTCAAACTCAAGCAAAAGGAGCCCTAGACCCACACAGCATATCCACGGAGCGACGCCCACGCGCACTGTAACATCCCAGCATTAGAGCTTAGAAATAAGCTAAGATGAGGTGTGTACATTGCATTCATGCATAGAAAATCTGGATAATTTTCGCGCTTTTAAATAAAACTTGTCAAAATGATTGAAGTTTCTCTTAACTTGGTGGAACTGAAGTAGATCATCAAGTTGACTGCGATAAGTTTTAATATAACATTTGCTAAAACCTTACCTTTAGGTAATATAATTTGATCTAAGGGTAGATCAAACGTAATAAACAGTACTAGAGATCGTTACATGGTATTTCATACAACAACTCAAGGATGAGTACTTAATCTTCTAAAGATTATAGCAATGTATTATCTACAACAAACCATGAATACCAAGTCAAGTATATAACTCCAAGTAAAGAAACCTCATAACTAAATCTTGATACACTTGCTTGCCATAAGTTATTCCTACCATGGGTATCATGGTAGTTCTTAAACTTTAACTCTTATCACAAATAGAGTGGAACAGGAAGTCAAGCCAAAATCATCCATCACATATCTTTGATGTCATATTACTAGATGACATTCCTACTTAACCAAGTCCTAGGGTCAATTGATCTTCAATGTTGAGTGATCAATTCTTGACCTATAACTTATTGACTCTTAGCTTTGACCTTCCAAAGACCTTAAGTAGACTAATAAGAAGGAGGAACTAGTTATGGTAGAGTGTGCCATCATCAATGGAATGTGATCCTTAGTGGAGATCAAACCATCTGATGTTGGAGGAGATAACTCACTCATGAGTTAACTAGAAGAAGTATCTACACCTAAGAAGTAAATGGTGCTTTAGGAGCTATGAGAAAGCTAGTAGTATTAGTGTATCAAATAATAATCTTGTTAAGCCAAGTATATATAAATATGGAGTAAGCTTCCTTGACAAGATAAGCTTTTAGAGAGACTAGTACAAGTCTACTAGTTAGTGTTAATAGATCTTGATCAGACAATTAGTAGCCTTAGTTTAGTTTGATTAAAGGTTCGTGGTCATTATTCTCAAGTCACTTGAGAATAGATGGCTAGATGATGAAGAAGAGTTGTGAGTATACCAAATTAGGCAAAGCCTTAGTAAGCTGGACCATCTAGCTTGATCATGAAAAGTCAAGCTAGAGTATGATCAAGTATATAACATAAGTTGTATGGAGTAGTTGGAGGCATAGTAGTTTAACCAAGCTAATACAAGAACAAACTTGGATTATGGAGAGTAGTACCATACCCATCCCAGAGGATTGATATCACATGTGATATAGGGAGAATTGTAATCTTGCAAGCCTTGGAATTAGATGCAAGATGGATATAAAGGAGTTAATGGAGGGAGTTAGAATTAACTAAATTAATGGATTCATCAAGGGTAGTTAAGAAGTACAAGTTGTGTAGTAAAGGAAGAATGTTACAAAAATGGATTAACAATGAAGTTATAACTAACTAGATGAATGATTTCATTAAGGGTAGTTTCGCAATGGAAATTAGATATTAGAATAAGGATAATGAATGAGTATTATTGAAGTGGCATGACCATGTCATCATATGATGATGAATATGGTGGAGCCAGATGACTAGATTAGTTAGACAGAAGAGATCTTAGTGAAGCAGATGAGAGATTTAAATAGAGTATATTTAGGAATTCCTTAACTATGACACAAGCTTAGTGAAGTGTGAGGATTGGAATTCTTGAGAAACCTTTAAACAAGGTCCTATCAAGCCATGACAAAACCCATGTCTACCTCCTTGTTAAAACCCTAGAATCAAGAGGGTAGTTAAACCATTTCCTATTTTTAGGCAGCCAATGAATAATATCTCTTAGTCAAATGAAGTGTCTAAGAGATAAGTAGAATACTAGATGAGAGAATGTATTGATGAGAGTCTTGCCCATTTTATTCTCTTAAACCCTAATAAAAACCTAGACCCATGAACCATCAAGATCACATTAGGGAAGTAATCTCAAATAGCTCACTCTAAGTTGAGTTATTATCCATGGCCACAAAACATGAAGGCAATTCATCCTAGCTCTTAATCTTCATCCATATCCATAATAGATATGAGTCTATTAAACCTTCTCAAAACGCATGTCCATTATTCAGAAATGAACATTTTCACTTCCTTGTTAATGATTGATATTCATGCATAATGACTTAACCAAGATTGTTTTATGGTAGTTCTAAACCCCACAAACTAAGTAGAGTTTGAATAGGAGAAATCACCAGATATGGAGAACCATGAAACTCAAATCATCATATTATAAGCCACAAGGTTTAATACCTTATAATGAATATATATAATTCCTTTATGAGGTTAAGTATGAACCATATTCTATAAACATCATTAACCATTTTAAACCATTGCCATTAAAAAAATATCAAGTGAAAACAAAATAGTCTTAAAGGGATCTTTAGATAAGAAGTAATTCCTAAAAACCTAATTCCTATTAATATTTCCTAATGAAAAGGACCCTTCATATAATTATGAATATTTTATTTATGCACAATAAGAAATGGGGAGAAGAGGGTCGTACTTGCTTTATACCATAATATTCTTGACCTACAAATTCTCTAGATATTTAAATCCTTGAAGAATTCATATTTGAAATTGAATTGTAAAAATAGAAAATAGAAACCGAATTACGAAAAGGAAAAGAAATAGCCGTTGTTCCAGCCCATGGCCATTCTCTATTCCTAGCCCGCGAGCAGCGGAAAGGAAAAATCGCTCACTTTGCAAAAGCCCAACAACAGCCCGTGTCTTCCCTCTCTCTCTCACTGACAGGTGGGACAACTAGGTGGATCCCAGGTTAATTCACAGAAATGTTAGGGGATTTTCTGCAAAAGTCACCGTCGTCATCACCCTCACGCACACACGCAGCTGTGTGTGCTCCGTCGATGCCGCCGGCAAGAACCGGCTGCCACGATGCTAGCCATCGCCAGGTTGGAGGATAAGAATGCCACTGTGACGCCCTGTCCATCCTCATCCCCATTTCCCCCCTCTCTCTTGTTCTTATCCTCTCCACAGAGGAGGCCACCGAAACCCTAGCCCCAGGTCTAGCTGGTGCCCGTCGATTCCGAGCTCGCCTCGACCAGCTGAGACCACTGGGAGGACCGCCGAGCTCTTCTCGTTTGATTTCTCCACACCACGGAAGCCGAGGAAGCCCCAAGCGTCGGGATTGCTACCTCTGCCCCGACACCGGCCGCCATCGATTCATCGTCGTCCGATGATGGCTCAATGCACGGCGCCTAGAAAAATTCTTGATGGCGGTGTTGATGTAGAGCTCGTTGGGAACCCCAAGAGGAAGGTATGATGAGCACAGCAGCAAGTTTCCCTCAGTTATGAAACCAAGGTTTAATTGAACCAGTAGGAGCAAGGAAAGACCCCAAAGGTGTTACTAGCTGAGCTTTGGCAGGGCGCACTATCGGTGCTAGTAGCAACGTGGAGACATGCACAACACAACCACAGAACTTTGTCCCCAACTTGTGATGAGGTTGTCAATCTCACCGTGTTCTGCGGAAAACAAAGGATTAAATGTATCGAATGGAAAGAAGTAATAGTTTGTAGAAAGTAAACACAAAGAAGTAAACAATTGTAGATTGTATGTAAAGAAAAAGGACCGGGATCCATAGTTCACTAGAGGTGGCTCTCCTTAAGATAGATAACATGCTGGGTGAACAAATTACAGCGGGGCAATTGACAAACACCGAGAAAGCAATACATGCATATACTAATCAGCTTGAATCCTTTGAGACTTGATTGGGCATTACAACATTATACATAGACTGCCATCCAACTGCATCTATGACTAATAATCCACCTTCAGGTTATCATCTGAACCCCCTCCAGTATTAAGTTGCAAGCAGCATTATTGCTTTATGAACTGAGTGTAAAGTAAACAAAACGATAGTTCTAAGAAAAAAGGGTTGTTGTTTTCTCCCTAGTAGCAACAAAGACATCTAGTACCTTAGAGATTTGTCACTTCCCAGTTACGGAGGCATGAACCCACTATCGAGCATAAATACTAACTCTTGGAGTTGCTAGCATCTACTTGGCCAAGATAGCTACTAACAACATAAAGCATGCAAGATCAGAAATAACAAAGACATGATAGAATCAATAATCAATCTGAAATAGCATCTCAATATCCATCGGATCCCCGTAAACACAACATGCAGAATAACAAATAGATGATCTTGATCATGAACGGAGCTCACAAGATCTAGACATGAAAGCACAAAGGAGGAGAACGAGCCATCTAGCTACTACATGGATCCGTAGTCCAAGGATGAACTACTCACGCATCACACCGGAGGCTTGCATGGTGATGAAGAAGGCCTCCAGGGTGAATTCCCCTCTCCGACAGGGTGCCGGGAAGAGCTTCAGATCCCTCCCGGTCTAGGGATGGAGATGACAGCGGCTATAGACTCTTTCGTGGATTTTTAATTGGGCACTTAGGGTTTTCATCCCGAGGGTAATATATAGGCGGAAGGAGAGGCCGAGGGGGTGCCAGGAGCGGCCACACCACCCCCTGGCGCGGGCCAGGCCTGGCCGCGTGGCCAGGTGGTGTGGTGGCCCCCTGGCCCCTCTCCGTCTCGTATTCTGGCACTTGATGACTTCCGAAAAAATAGGCACTTTGGCTTTTGTCCCGTCCAATTCCGAGAATATTCATTTCGACTTTCCCGAACCAAAAATAGCAGAAAAGCAGGTTGGCACTATGGCTCTTGTTAATAGGTTAGTCCAAGAAATCATATGAAAAGTACTCCAAAGTTGGAACAAAACACAAGAAAGTGGATAAAACCAAGCATGGAACATCAAAAATTATAGATACATTTGCAATGTATCAACACCCCCAAGCTTAACTCCTGCTCGTCCTCGAGTAGGTAAGTGATAAAAAGAAAGAATAATTTTTGAGGTGACATGCACCATCATAAACTTGATCAAAGTATTTGTAAAACATTCAAATCTGGGATCATAGTACTTCAATCATAACATGAAAGACAAAGTTCTAGCAATAAGCAAAGAAACTATGATGCAACATGAAAAGGCACAAACAAAAGATTCACGAATAACAATTATTTGCAAGACGTTTGTTTGTTTCACATAAAGAAAACATAGCATAATAGTATTCAGCTTGTCCCTCAATAGAGTAGCAAATAAAAATGCATAGGACACCTTCAAAGTTCATAAGAGTGACTAGATACAATAGTTTAAAACAAGCAATATCAAGTTATGCATCAATCAACTAGTCTTGGGACAATGCACATAGAACTAAGAATGGCCACTATGCTCTCAAAGTAGGTGCATAAAGATAGAAGGTGGAGACTCAATATAATGGTGGAAGAAAGGCCTTTGTAAAAGGAAGTAGGGATTCAAGTCTCATAAAGAGCTTCCAAAAATTATGGTACTTGTAGCTTTCAGCTCTCATTGCCCCTATCATAAGCATCTTGAAGTGATTAAGGTTAAAGTGACACAACTAAGAGGATATGCTTGACAAGTTATAAACCGAAATCTCATGCCCCTTACTTACGAAGACCGATCCTCATGCTACTCAACTTCAGTCACGAGTAAGCTCTTGTCATTGTAAGTACATGTGTATCATTAAGAACCGCCAACTAGGTACTCCTTGCACATGATACGGGAGCTTTCCCATAATCAAAATGATAAGGCAAGCAGACAATGAGCATCTCAGTGATCTTTTTATTTGCTATTTGCATAGGTTTTTATTGAGGATGCTTCATAGAGTGCTCATTATGGTGATGCTGCAAGTTTTCACCATGATTAGGCATGGCTTAGGCTAGCGGCCCAGGCATTTCTCTAACACACATACAAAATCCATGATCTTACAAGTTCCACTTTTATTTCACACCGCCGGGATCCGTAAGCAAAAGAACATGATATCAACGGGGTACAAAGTACAAGTGCAATGTTGAAAGCGTTCCCCATGGTACATGGTTCTGCTAATTTCAACTTATAAAGCGCAAGCATATACGCAACAAAGAAGGACCCAGTGGTTCAAGTTTATTAGATGCAAAAAAGTGAAGTGTGCCATCAAGTTCGTGAGAGCTTTAATCACTAGTTTTCTCATAACAAGTTTAATTTGGAAGGTAAACAAAAGCATGAATATACTTGGAATAGCATAAGCTAGTAGGTAGGTATGGTGGACTCTTTGGAATAACTTGGTTTAGGGAGTTGGATGCATGAGTGGAACTCATACTTTGTTGTGGAGGCTAGCAAAAGACTAGGAGCGACAAACTAAGAGAGCAATAATGGCCATAATCATGCAGAGCGACAAAACATCACTGATCAAAGCATAAAGTGATACTACAAGTTGAAAACTAAAGGATCATAAAGGCTATGGTGACTTGGGATAGTCATAACATGGTGTGAGCATGCGCCAAGTCAACCCAAATAAAGCATCAAAGGAGAATACCATTATACTATGCTTTAATATGCTAAAACAACGCATGATTCATCCAAGGCACATTAAGCAATCTCAATTGTTTATAACAAGTCATGCTACATTAAATAATACTAAGCATAAGGCCAAAACAATATCAAGCATGGCATGACAAAGCATAAGCCACAGTCAAAAACAAGCTCTTTTTACCACATAAGCATGAACTTTCATACTCTTTTCCAAACCAAACCAAACTATTTGCAAACCAATGTATGAAAGAGGGGGTCCAACCAATTTATTCAGCAAACTAAGCAAACCAAAGCAAACGAAAAACCAAAACAAAAACGAAAAAGAAGACGCTCCAAGAAAAACACAACTGTGCATGAAACAATAAAAATGAAGCGTTTGGAAGAAACCTGGAATTTTTATTGATGAAGAAGGGGATGCCTTGGGCATCCCCAAGCTTTTGTAATTCTTGGATATTTCTTGGGGTGACACGCGGGGAATCCCCAAGCTTGAGCTTTAGTCCATACTTCATCTCATTACTCATTCCTTCCATACACCTGAAATTTTTCCTTCATACAAAACTTCACACAATCTTTATTAGCAACATTAGTGCACTCAAGATAAATAAGTCTTAAGGTTCAGTTCTAACACCAAATAAACTTCCATTAGAACAATAAATACTGTAGCACTTCCCTAAAAAAGCTCAATTCCCCAAAAGAACTCAAGAAGGAACCAACAAGAAGCAAATGCAGAAAATGGCAGAAATTTGTGAAAACAGACCAGCAGGTAAAGACGAATTTTTTCGAAGATCTTCTGTTGCTCAAATCAAAAAGTGTTGAACTAACTAAAGTTAGATAACAACCTGGGGCAGAAGCACAAAAACTTACAGCTCAATCCGACATACAGAGCTCTCTCACGAATTTTTACGGTGAAGCACAGAAATCTGTTTTGGGACAATAACTTTTCCAATCATTACTTCTCTCTCATTAGAGGTTACTCTTGGCACAAAAAGCAAATAAAAAGGATAAGGAGTGGTTATTACAGAGGTAATAACTTCCAAGACTCATCTAAAACTTTTGAGTTATCTCCCAATAAGTATTTTTCTTTAACGCGTTTAAGTTAGGCATGATAGTTTGAGAAGATGCTCGCATAAGAAATATGAATTGAAGTAAAAGAGAGCATCAAGAAGCAAATTCAAAACACATTTAAGTCTAACCCACTTCCTGTGCATAGGAATATTGTATACAAATAAATTCACAAAGAACAAAGTGACATGCATAGGAAGATAGAACAAGAGTAACTTCAAAACTTTCACCACGTAGAGAGGTGTTTCAAGACCATGAAAACTTCTACAACCATATTTTCCTCTCTCATAATAATTTTCAGTAGCCTCATGAATAAACTCAACAATATAACTATCACATAAAGCATGCTTTTCATGATCTACAAGCACTAGAGTTTTATTATAAACATTTTCAAAAGAATCCTTAGGAACATAACAATCATCCTCCTTTAGTAAGCATGGGGGACAATCAAATATTGTAAGGGGTAAAGAGTTACTCTCATTAGAAGGTAGGCATGGGTAGATCCATTCTTCCTCCTCTAGATCATCACTCTCCTCCTCTTTTTCATCCAATGAGCTTCCAGTTTCAGCAATTTCTTCTTCCATAGGCTCCTGCAAGGCATTAGTCTCTTCCATTAGTGGAGAGAATCTATTAAGATATTCAAGAATATAGCCATTTTCTTCCTTGTAATTATCAAAGCAAAATTTAAGTATATCATAAACCTCATATTTATAAGGTGAATCATCAGTATTTTCAATCAAACTAGCAAGTTCAAATGCACCCTTCCAAGCAATAAATTCTTCAATTTGTTCCACATCATAAAAGTCATAATTCCCTTTAACATAAGAAGATATGGTAACATTATCATTATACTCACATTAAAAAGGGAGGTGTTTATACCTCCTACATCAACAAGATTTATCAAAGCAATAAGTAACATTATAAGTAGAGCACACATTTCTAGCAATGGTATACAATTTATCAATTTGTTCCCATAAGTGTTTCCCTTTTTGTGACAAGCGGTGTTCCTTATAATAATATTTTTGTTCTTCCATGAACCCACCTTGCCAATAAGATTTAGTTTCAAAGAAACCAACCATTGATAGACGGCATGATAAAGCAAGGCAATAACAGACCAACAAAAATAACAACTATAGTAGGAACTAATTTTTGTGTGTTTTTGATAAAGAAACAAGCAAACAAAGCAAAAGAGAAACTAAGCAAAACAAAAACAAAAAAGTAAAGAGATTGGTTATGAGGGACTCCCCTAGTGAAGATGTCCTTGACTCCCCGGCAACAGCGCCAGAAAATTGCTTGATGGCTCAATGCACGGTGCCCAGAAAAATGCTTGATGGCGGTGTTGATGTAGAGCTCGTTGGGAACCCCAAGAGGAAGGTATGATGAGCACAACAACAAGTTTCCCTCAGTTATGAAACCAAGGTTTAATCGAACCAGTAGGAGCAAGGAAACACCCCAAAGGTGTAACTAGCTGAGCTTTGGCAGGGGGCACTACCGGTGCTAGTAGCAACGTGGAGACCTGCACAACACAACCACATAACTTTGTCCCCAACTTGCGATGAGGTTGTCAATCTCACCGTGTTTTGCGGAAACCAAAGGATTAAACGTATCGAATGGAAAGAAGTAATAGTTTGCAGAAAGTAAACACAAAGAAGTAAACAGTTGTAGATTGTATGTAAAGAAAAAGGACCGGGATTCATAGTTCACTAGAGGTGGCTCTCCTTAAGATAGATAACATGCTGGGTGAACAAATTACAGCGGGGCAATTGACAAACACCGAGAAAGCAATACATGCATATACTAATCATCTTGACTCCTTTGAGACTTGATTGGGCATTACAACATTATACATAGACCGCCATCCAACTGCATCTATGACTAATAATCCACCTTCAGGTTATCATCCGAACCCCCTCCAGTATTAAGTTGCAAGCAACAAATTATTGCTTTAAGAACTGCGTGTAAAGTAAACAATATGATTGTTCTATGAAAAAAGGGTTGTTGTTTTCTCCCTAGTAGAAATAGCACATCTAGTACCTTAGAGATTTTTGTCACTTCCCAGATTACCAGAGGCATGAACCCACTATCGAGCATAAATACTAACGTTTGAGTTGCTAGCATCTACTTGGCCCACATAGCTACTAACAACGGAAAGCATGCAAGATCACAAATAACAAAGACATGATAGAATCAATAATTAATCTGAAATAGCATCTCAATATCCATCGGATCCCCGTAAACACAACATGCAGAATAACAAATAGATGATCTTGATCATGAACGGAGCTCACAAGATCTATACATGAAAGCACAAAGGAGGAGAACCAGCCATCTAGCTACTACATGGATCTGTAGTCGAAGGATGAACTACTCACGCATCACACCGGAGGCTTGCATGGTGATGAAGAAGGCCTCCAGGGTGAATTCCCCTCTCCGGCAGGGTGCCGGGAAGAGCTTCTGATCCCTCTCGGTCTAGGGATGGAGATGACGGTGGCTACAGACTCTTTCGTGGTTTTTTGATCGGGCACTTAGGGTTTTCGTCCCGAGGGCAATATATAGGCGGAAGGAGAGGCCGAGGGGGTGCCAGGAGCGGCCACACCACCTGGCGGGCCAGCCTGGTCGCGGCCAGGTGGTGTGGTGGCCCCTCCCTTCTCCGCCTCAGATTCAGCATTGATGACTTCCGAAAAATAGGCACTTTGGCTTTTGTCCGTCCAATTCGAGAATATTCATTTTCGACTTTCCGGAACCAAAAACAAGAGAAAACAGGCACTGTGGCTCTTGTTAATAGGTTAGTCCAAGAAATCATATGATAAATACTCCAAAGTTGGAACAAAACACAAGAAAGTGGATAAAACCAAGCATGGAACATCAAAAATTATAGATACATTTGCAATGTATCATCCGACCACCTCTAGCCTCGCCGACCATCTCGCTACGCCCCTAGTGAGGTCCTGAACCTCTTGACCCTCTCTGATTCATTGCTTGCTCGTCATAGTGACCTACTCGCGTGAGTCCGAACCGCGTCGCCGTGCAAGCTCGTTGCCGGCCATCTCTCAATGACCATTTGCTAGCGCGCCGCCACTATTAGGTTCCCCATCGAACGCTCTTTCCAACGCACCCTACTGCGTGTGCTGGGACGCCGTAGTTCGTCGCCGGCGACCACCAACTGGCGGTAGTGGTCGTGCTTGCGTTAGCACGACGCCACGCCCATGTCATCCAGGCCTCGCCAGCCATGTTTGACTTTGTCCTTGCCCAGGTGGCAGGTGCCGTGGTCTTGACCCCACTGGTCAATGACCTGAGCTAGAGCCACACGCGGTGTAAAAAGGATTTCTTGTTTAGATTTATTTTCAGAAAATAAATAAAAGGTATAGAATCAATATTCCTTGGTTTTATAATTCCAAAAATTAATTAAATCTTATTAATTCAATATCTTTTGTTTTATAATTCAGAAAAAATATATAATATATATCAAAATATTCAGAAAAAATTCTATAAACTAAACCTATTATCATATTTTATTTTCCAACATAAATAAGATAATAATAATTATTAGTAAATAACCTATTGAGGATTAATCTTTTAAAATGTATATTCTATTATTAAAATTTTATAAAATAGGTATTATATATCAAAATTCCTAGAAAGGCAAAATATACAATTATAAACTTGTTTCATATATTTTTGTATCATTTAACTAAATATTATTATTTTTTAAGTCTTTATAAAGTAATAAAACTTATAAAAATCATATCTTCTGATTTAAAAATCATAAAAATACTTATAATATACCAAAATGATCATAAAAATAAAATATACACATTAAAAGTATAACTCTTCACATTTGAAGTAAAATAAAAGAAAATGTTTATTAAGACTTGTTAAGACTATTTTCTTCTATTTTAATAAATTAAAAATATATTAATCTTTACTATTGCCTTTATCATTATTTGTTTAAAGTCTAAAAGTGTAAAAACAAGTTCAATTGATGTTTGTATGAAGTAAAAATTGAACCAACCATTTTAAAGTGTAGTTCCTACAACTACCATTCAAAACAATTATATTCTCTTCCTTAAAAAGATGTTTATCAATTATAAAATCATTAACAAAAAGTATATTGTTTATCTAGAGGATTCTTCTCATTTATAAAATCACCAAAATAATATATACTACTTCCTTTATCTAAGAATTCACTTAAAAATCCAAACAAAGTTTTTTTAAGAAATTAAAGTAAAGCCTTTTCCATGTTTATAAAGTCTAACCACTAATTCTAAAGATAGGTAAGGGATAATATTCACCTATAATTTCATTAAACACCACCCCATAAAAGTGTTGGAAATATGCCCTAGAGACAAATTATAATAAGGATTATTATCATATTTCATAAAGTTTATGATTAAATTTTATATCATGCTACAACTGTATTGAAAGGAAACGTCAATACACGTGTGATATATAAACAACCAGGGGTTCCTAGTGAAACTCTAGTCACTAGTTCATTGGTCAAGTTTCCCGATCATGTGGCATTTATGCTAGTTGGAAATGGAGTCAACTCATTCTGTGAATGAGATGATGAACCAATACCCAACCAAAATATCATGACCCGATCATGTCATGAAGTTCAAGTTATGATGATTAGAATAGACCTCGTAGACTATTCCTTAGACCGTGAGGCTATATCAATCACTATCTCCCGAGAATGCTTAGATAGCATTAAACATCACTTGGTAATACAGTGACAATAAAGGTGTGTTCAGGTATTCGGAGGAACCATAGAGGCAATATATGTCAAGAGCAGAATTTTTCCATCCACGTGACGAAAAGATACTCGAGGGCCCACTTGGAGAAGTTATATCCAATAGTTGCGCAACATGTGACTTGATCACAGGGATATCACTTATTGAAACGAGTCAAGTAGCATTGTTCGGTAACGAGATTGAACACTACATGATGATGTCATTGATAAGATCTCGGGCAATGCAAGTATCGAGAGACAAAAGGAATAAGACGTGATTGGCCCGGTTCAAACGACGAAAGATCTTCGTGGAATGCACAGGGGTCACATGGCCATCCAGGTCCCTCTGTCGATCATTGGTCTGGGAGTGTCCCGACCATGTCTAGAGTGTTCCCGAACCATGGGGTATCATTCTTAAGGGCTTGATGATGCTTAGATACTGTTTTCAGGATCGGTAGAATCACCTAAGAAGAGAAGAGAAAAAACTGGAAGGGTTTCGGTAAGTCCAGAGGATGTCCGGAGTGGAGATGGAAGGTGTTCCATAGCCATGGAGATTGAATAATATGTGAATAAATGTTAAATAATGCTTTAATCATTTATTCATAAATATTTAATAAAAGGGAAATCAATTAAAGGTCAAAAGAGCTTAATGGGCCAAATCCCCGAGGGGAAAGGGCCCATGAAGGAAATGCAAGAGGAGAGAAGGGGAAGGGGGTGGCTGGGGCCAGCCCCTCTCCCCTCCTTTAGTCCCACCCGGGACTTTGAGGGAGGTAGTACCTCCCCCCTATATATAGTGGGGTATATTGACTAGGAAAAGACACACAATATTCAATAAAGGTTTCCTCACTTTTGGGGAAACCTCCAATTGATATCCTCTCTCTCTCTCTCTCTCGTGACCGTGGTCCCAAGTTCGGACTATGCGAACGAGAGACATCTTCACCGCGGAGCGCCGTCGTGTTGTGGGATTCAGATCCAGGAGCTCTACTTCCGCAACTGCTGCTGGATCGGGAAAGCGGGAGTCATCGCCAGGCATCGGATACATGTTACTCCCCATGAGGTGTCACACTTGAGGCACTAGAAGTCGTTGGAGCCGCAGGAGCACAAGGACTTCAACACGACCTTGAGGTCGGCTTTGGCTCGTCTACATTAACCACGCTCTCCTGAGCGTTGACAACGCTTTTCGGTCTTTAAGGGTAAGTTCGCGAAAAGCCCCTCCCATTACTGCATTACTAATAGATAGGTCCTGGAAACATTAGGGGTTCAGGGGCGTAGGGTAAAGTTTTATTGTTTTCATACACGAACCCCTACAAAAAGCACTAACACTTATGTTCTACCTTCCTAAAAACATTAAGAAGTGAATCACATGTAATATAATGCCATATTCAAAACATATAAATTTCCACTACAAGTATGGTGATTGTTCAAAGTTCAATAATGATTCCCTCTATTTCAAAATATTAAGTAACACTACTCAAGCAAAAGCAATAATACGTTTGTTTCACCTTCATGAAGTGTTATAAATTGAACAACATGTAGTGTCCTCTCGTATTAAATATATATAAGTCCCCACTTTCTAGTGGAATAGCTATTCAAAATGCTAATTGGTTCCTCTTTAATACTCATAGCTAGTAAGAAAACCTTAAAGTGTTAGCTTTAAGTTTAAATGCTTTTCATTTATAAAAATAACCTTTCCTCAAAAGTTCTTGTTTTAAGAAATATTAAAAGTAATCCTTAAGCATTTCTATAAAGGCTCTAATTGATTAATAATCTTGCTTAGGAAATATTTTAGATACCCTGCCCCATTTGAGTGCTTTAATATTGTATGTTACTTGTTGTATTTACACATTGTTTCACACACGCTCACAAGCCTTAATAAGAAGCACAAGTGTGAAGCTGGTATAAAAGTGAAACACATTATAAAGAAACTATTCTCAGTTTCTGAACCCTAGATCAGATATGATTATTCTGAGAATTCGCGTTTATCAAACTGCATTACATTACTTATGCATAATTGCATCTTGCTTCTTTAAACATTAGTCCTTACCTGACCAATGATGTTGATTTCAGATTTGGATCTTCTATTGTCTCGAAGACCGTGAGTGCATAATGTTGCAATCACAAAAGGCAAGTTCACACTTGCTCATGTCCTTTGGTTATTTTCTATCAAACACTTGTAACTCAAATGTTGTCATCACCTTCATTTCAAAAAAGGTCAGAAAACACTATTTTCATAATAATATGATTATGGATTATTTACCGAATGTTAATAATCTACTGATACAGTTCCAGTGGTAAAGGAACAAAATATCTAGGACTTAACAACCAATGTCTCTAGTGATTCTAGCGCCGTATATTACGCGTTAACCATGAGATCTAGAATGGGACGGAGAAGTTAGCTGGATCTTCTTCCTTTCACATGGACGGATGACCTTATCATGAAGCTGTAGATTTCTCATGGAGAATCCAGCACATGGGTGGGACCCCTCAGTGCCCCGCGATATAGGTGTCTGGATTATCTGTGCATAGCTATCTTGGTGGAGGTTCATCATAGCTGATGGTGGCTGCCAAGCAGAGTTGCTTACAGAGTCTTCGAGAGGCTTCCCGGACTGTACTCGTGGTAAACCTGCTTGGGGAATCGTGTCTTCATGCGGGTCGCGGAGAAGGGCAGTGATTGGCTTGGATCATCTAATGGGCCCCACATCAAGGAATTGTAAGCTGCCCGACTGTGCAACAAGGATTTCGTCTCTCATGGGTAAAGTAACGCACCTCTACAGAGTGTAAGAACTGTGACATGTTACTCCCTATTTCGGGAAGGAGCTATGAACGCGGCAGGAAAGGAACTCCATGAAAGTTCTGGTAAACCTGTGAAGGGTGACTGACATAGTTTTCAGAATAAAAGCAACCTTTAAAGAAATGTTTACGAAAACCTGCATTGCCTACGACCTTTGGTCTGTGGCTGTAGATGGTGCATCAAACACTCATTTTTAGTGAATTTGCTGAGTAAGCTCGTACTCAACCATACCTTCTTAACCCTTGCTAGGATCTAAGCCGTTGAAGACGACGTCAGCACCAACTTATGCTCAATAAACCATCATCGGCAGCTCAAGATCTTCAATAAAGTCAATGAAGTCGACATATACATCAACCAAAGTGAAGACCAAGTTCTTGAGTAGATAGGAATAGATTCTCTAGCCATAAACCTATTTCTATAGAGCATTAATTTAGTAGGAATTGCAAGCCAGATCGTTTAGATGATAGTCCTATTAGCCAGATAGTTTTGAGTTATTCTTTTTGGCTCTTCTTGTAAGAAGTTTCTTCCTCTCTCTTTAACCTAGAGTGTTCTCTTGATCTTTTGTAAAGAGTCGAGTTGTAATCTATAATCATATCCTGGACCTATTGTGTTTATGTTGTACCACTCTGAGAGATATAATACTAGTGAACGGTGTTTCATTGGTGTTATGTCAATGACCATAGTGTAGTACATCATGCAGTGGTATGATGGGTCACCGCACGCACTCTCCGGATGTCGCTGCCTTCGTAATCTTTCGCCAACCTGTTGTCAGCATGTAGATCGATGCATAGACTCTCGCCACACCAGCCACCGACACCACATCGGTGCCAAGCAGCAGCACCCCCCCCCCCCCCCGCGCGTGCTAGCCGCTCCACCCCTCCTGCCGCTTCCATCCAGCGCTGCTCCCAAGAAAGAACGCGATACCGACACCACCGCACTGCCATGGCGATGGATAATCTAGAGTGGCCAAAACCCCAGGATTTGGCTTCAATCCAAATGCTAGCCTAACCAAAATTTTGGTATGGCAATCGCGGGCCACAATCCAAACAACCCCTTTGTGGCCTGCAGGCTGCACACAACTTTCGACAAAATGAAAAGAACTCATCTTTTTCACTCCTATTCAAAAAAATATCTTTTTTCACGTAGTAAACGAACTCATCAAAATCCCCAAAACCACTTTAAAAAATCAAAGTCCCCTATATAGTAATAAATACCAAAATAAGCTAAAAAAAATCTTACAATCCTCTGAAAAACTATTTTTTAGGAAGTATCAAAAGAAAAGGCAAGTGAAAAAACATACTATAACATTATTTTTTCTACACTAGTAAAATGCTCGTGCCTTGCTACGAGGAAACAACAAAATTTAATTAGAGAGTTATGAACACCATATTTTCTTTTTACTTTCTAAAAACAAGGGACTCCGTTTAGCTCGGCCTCCATTTAAAATTTCTGCACAGCTCTCCTACTAACATTCGAAGAAATGCATAGTTTGTCAAATCCTAGAGATATATACATTCTATGTTGTCAAGTGCATCAAGTGCAATTCTTTATGAACATGTTTATTTTTCTCACTCCCCCCTCGGCCACCTATTGTGATGGAAATATGCCCTAGAGGCATCTGAATAATGTGTATTTGGAGGAAAACCTAATACATGTGTTACATGATAAACACCATATAAAAGATATCCCTAGTCGCGCTGCGGGATTTGGATCCAAAAGGTCTACTTCCGCAACTGCTGCTGGATCCTAGGAGCGGGAGTCATCATCATGTACTGGACGTTTGTAACCCCCCACGAGGTGCAACACTTGGGGCACTAGGAGTCGTCAGAGGCCCAAGAGCTGTCAGACTTCAACATGACCCCGAGGTCGGCATCGGTACAACTACATCAACCATGCTCTCCCGTGCATTGATAATGCTGTTTGCACTTTAAGGGTAAGTTCACGAAAAGCCCCTCCCGTTACTGCATTACTAATAGATAGATCTTGACATTAGGGTTCTTGGCGTAGAAATTTTTTATTGTTTTTAGGCGCGAACCCCAGAAATAATACATCTCCTTGTGACTCGCTAAGGCTTGTTGGAGGGATCGACACACAATCAACCTCATCATCGACAAACTTCCGCTAGTTCGATTAACGAGGGTATGTTCCGTTACCTTACCCTTGCATTGGATCTTAGTTATGCGCTAGAACTTTTTGTTTTCTGTAGCGTGTTCTCCAACAGTGGTATCAGATCGGTCTATGTGTAGGCACAGGTACGGATAGAGGAATCGTCGAATTCCGGCATTGTTCATCTTGTTCTTGCTACCCAATTGTTGAAAGTTGGATTTTGGTGGCATTGTGTGATTAGCGGCCCGAGCCAACTTTACAATCTTCGGATCGAGACTGGTCTATGAAGTGTACTTCGGGTACACAAAACAATTTTGTTGGGTGTCTATTTTTCTGCAATAGTCAAGAGAAATTTTGGACATTGGGCTTATGTGAATTTGGTGAAGTTCATACGAGGGTCACGCGTATAGACGAAGTTTAGTGAAGCTATTGTACTATTTATAGTGCAATGGGGACACACCTCGAACAAGTCAAAAAGCAAGTCGATTAATGATGATGCTTACTTACCACGTAGATAATAAACGGATCTCTATGCAACCATAGAGCCCTGTAAGTTAGCAAAGCGTGTTAGAGGCGTCTAACTTGTTTTTGCAGGAAAGTGATGTGTTATAGTAATGTGACTTTTACAATGTGATGTATGATATGTATTATGTTGTAATATCATAGGGCATGAGTGGCAGGAGCCACGATGATTATCATAATATTATTGTAATAGTCATAATTGTTTTTACTTTATTAGCTAGAGTAGCAATAGTTGTAAAAGCAAGGATTAGCGATGACAATCAAGAAACGATGGACCTCGATGCTATGTCCAAGGCGCGTGGAGGAGTAAACGATGCCGGAAGACATTGATGATGGAGATTGTTGATCCAAAGTGCTATACCATAACACTATATGAATTGCATGTGATGTTAATCCTTTTATACACTTTATTTGTTGCATGGTAGTCGTAATAAATAGGATGATATCTCACTTCAAATTATCAAGTAGTAATGGGTTTCCCTTAAGTTAGGCACTACATAACATGGGCTTCAAACCGGTGTGCGTCATATAACATGGGTACACCTAGCAACGTTCATAATGTAGGCACAAAACTGTCGCACAACTGGTAAACTAAGGTTCACTTGACATACTACATAGAACCTCTAGAGTATGGAACACAAGAATCAAAAGATTAACAATAGTCATATGGAGATATCATTGGTATGATTACCTACTGGTCTTATTCCCCGGTGCACGATGTAACATTGGTACCGGGAAAATAAGTTTGTGGATCTTGAATCACTAAGTATCAATCATGAGAGATATTCATTTTAGTGGGAGCTACACTCTATATTAAAGTTTTTAATCTTATGTAGTTTATTAAATATGAAACAATGTCTTAAATGAATTTGCAATTGTTTGTAGATCAATGGCACGCAACACCAACTTCCCTTTAGCTAGCATATTGTAGAAAGAGAAACTGCATGAATCTGGTACAAATTTTGTGGATTGGTTCTGCAACATGAGAATGGTACTGAAAGGTGCTAAGAAAGACTATGTCTTGGAAGCAACTCTTGGTGATGCTCCTGGTGAAAACGCAACTCAGGTTGCAGAAGATGTCTTTCAGCAACGTAGTGATGACTACATCATTGTGCAATGTGCTATACTTGCATCGATGGAACCAGATCTTCAAAGGAGGTTTGAAAAGTAGAGTCCATATGAAACGATCATGGAATTAAGGGGCATGTTTGACAAACAAGCCCGAGAATAAATATATGAGATCTCTCAAGCTCTTCTGGACTGTAAGATGGCGGAAGGAGGTTCAGTTATTGCTCATGTAATCAATTTGCATGGGTACGTTCGAAGGTTAGAAGCGCTAGGCATTCCCTTTCCTTCTGAACTTGGATCCGACATAATCCTGAAATCACTCCCACCTAGCTTTGCTGGGTTTGTCATGAACTTCAACATGCATGGGATGAACAAAACATTGGCCGAACTGTTCGTGATGTTCAAGGTGGATGAAAAGGACATACAGAAGAATACCAATCATGTGATGATGATGAAGAAAACACTCGTTTCAAGAAGAAGCGCTCTAGGGGTGACAAGAAGAAGGCGGATGTGCGTCGCGCCTCTAACAAAGGCAAAGAGCCTAAGACAGGTCCATCCCTAGATGCTGAGTGTTTCTTCTACAAGGACAAGGGTCACTAGAAGAGGAACTATCCAAAGTACTTAGCGGGAAAAAAGAAGACTGGATCGTCCAGCTCAGGTATATCTGACATACATGTTATTGATGTTTACTTGCAAGGTCCTAAGAGTAACTATTGGGTATTTGATACCGAATCGGTTGCTAATATTTGCAATTCGATACAGGAGCTACAGAACCCTAGGAAGCTTGGCAAGAACGAGGTGATGATGCGCGTTGGGAATGGAGCAAGCATTGCGGTGATTGTCGTTGGCATAAGACCTCTACATCTACCACTAGGATTAATATTAGAACTTAGTAATTATTACTTTGTGCCTGCATTATGTAAGAATATAATATCAAGATATTGTATCTTACAAGATGGTTATTCGTTTAAATCGAAGAATAATGGTTGTTCGATTTATATGAATAATGTCTTCTATACACACGCTCACAATAATAGTGGGTTGTTTATGATTGATCTTGACTATGATACACACATCCATAACACTGACGCTAAATGTCGAAAGACAAATAAATTGAATACCATATATATGTGGCCCTGCAGATTGGGTCACATTGGAAATAAACACATGAAGAAGCTCCATAGTGATGGACTTTTAAGTTCACTAGATTTTGAATCTTTTGATACATGTGAAGCATGTTTGATGGGAAAGATGGTCGTCGTTTAACGATTATGTTGAACGGGCAAGTGACTTACTGAAAATAATACATATCGATGTATGTGGTCCAATGAGTATATCTGCATGCGGTGGATTCCTCTACCTTATAACCTTTACCGACGACTTGAGTCGCTATGGTTATATTTATCTTATGAAGCATAAGTTCGAAACATTTGAAAAGTTTAAAGAATTTCAGAATGAAATAGAGAATCAACGTGGCAAGAAAATAAAGTTTCTACAGTCGGATCGTCGAGGCGAATATTTGAGTCATGAATTTAGCAAACATCTTAGTGCTCGTGGAATCATTTCATAGGTTACGCCGCTGGGAACACCCCAACATAGTGGAGTGTCGGAACAACGTAATCGAACTTTGTTGGACATGGTGAGATCTATGATGTCTTTAACCGATCTCCCTTTGTCATTTTGGGGATATGATTTAGAGACTGCGGCTTTTACACTTAATAGAGCGCCATCAAAGCCGTTGAAACGACACCATATGAGTTGTGGTTTGGCAAGAAACCCAACTTATCGTTTCTTAAAATTTAGGGTTGCGAAGCTTATGTAAAATGTTTGCAGCCAAATAAGCTTGATCCTAAGTCGGACAAATGCATATTTTTAGGTTACTCTAAGGAAACTATTGGGTATTCCTTCTACCACAAAGCTGAAGGGAAGATTTTTGTCTTGCGAGGAGGAACATTTCTTGAGAAAGAATTTCTCGCTAAAAGTTTAAGTAGGAGGACAATAGAGCTTAATGAGGTTATTGAACCAAAGCAAGATGGGAAGAGTAACGCAGAACCAGAAGCCGTTCTGGAAACGCCTATGGCACCATTAGATGTTGTCACGCCTATAAAGTTGTAGTCCTGGAAATTAATGCTCCTATTGAACCACGTAGATCTGGTAGAGTTCGTCTTCTGGTCGTAAGATTTGAAGATGAAGTATTGTTGTTAGACAACGATGAACCAGCTACACACAAATAAGCTATGATGGGCCCTAACTCCGTCAAATGGCAAGAAGCCATGAAATCCGAGATAGAATCCATGTACGAGAATCAAGTTTGGAACTTGATGGACCCTCCTAAAGTCGTAAAGCCTATAGAATGTAAATGGATCTATACGAAGAAAATAGACGCGGACGATAATGTTACCATTCATAAAGCATGACTTGTCGCAAAGGGGTTTCGACAAATTTAAGTTGTTGACCACGATGAGGACTTTCTCTCCCGTAGCGATGCTTAAGTCTATTCGGATTCTTCTAGCAATAGCTGCATATTACGATTACAAAATATGGTAGATAGATGTCAAAAAACATTCCTGAATGGGAAGCTAACCGAGGATATATACATGATACAACCCGAGGTTTTTGTAGATCCTAAAGATGTTGAAAAATATGCAAACTTTAGAGATCCATCTATAGACTGAAGCAAGCATTACGAAGTTGGAATCTTTGTTTTGATGAAGTAGTAAAGATTTTCGGCTTCATCAAGAATGTACAAGAGTCTTGTGTATACAAGAAGGAAAGTGAAAGCTCGATAGCGTTTCTAATACTCTATGTGGATAACATATTGTTGATTGGAAGTGATAAAAAAATTCTTAACACTATAAAGGAATCATTGAAGAAAAGTTTTTCAATGAAAGATATGGGTGAAGCAGCTTACATATTGGGCATAAGGATCTATCTAAAAGTATAATTGGTGCACCCTCACCAAGCCTCCATAGTGATTTGGCATTCCTGGCCATTGGATAGTGTTTTCAGTCGATTTGGACCATCCATTCCTACTAGATCAAGCCATGCAACAACGGTTGTGTACCTGTCTACAACTGCGAGTGGCCTTCTCGGTCAGCTGCTCCCGCCTGTTAGTGTTTGTGGCCGGTTCAGTGCGGGTGCGATTCCTGGCTGGTCCGTTTTCGTCCTAGATCAAGCCATACAACGACGGATGTCTACCCGTCTGCAGCTGCAAGTGGCCCTCTTGGTTAGCTACTCCCGCCTGTCAGCGTCTGTGGCCCATTCACGGAGGGTGCGATTCCTGGAGTCCGTGGACCGCGATTCCTTGAGTTCTACATATGTGTTGCTACTTATTCTTCCTGCGTCCGACGATAGTTCTTATCCATTCCCCATCCTCTTGCTCGGCATACCACTACTCCAGGCTTTAATCTTGATCTCAAAACGAAGGTTATGCACCCAGTGCTGGAGCTCAAGGTCAATCCCTCGCCCCACCGCCGCCCTCCTTTAGATTTTTTTCTGTTTTTGTTAGGCAATAGCTGAGCCTCATGTGCCCTTTGCAAAAAATGCGTATGAGATGATTGAGATCTGCCTGCCCATATACGCCTGCACGAGCAGCTTGATGAACAAATCGTGTACCATCTAGAACAAAAGTATACCACTAGATTATCACTTAGGTAGCAACTATCACGTTAGCAACTGTCATGTTGGCTCCATTTAGTTACGGACAGACTTGTTTCTAAATTTTTGGCAGCCACGGGTACAAATTCCTTTAGATGAGAAACATAGTGGTATACATTCTGGCACTTGGGTACTAGACTCTGATGTGTATCTCTATCCTTTGTTGATACATTTCCAAAGAAAAAGAACACATGATTAATTTAACAATGCAATTAAACTCTTGCCCTCTGCCTCGTACCATACAAACAAAATATAACCGTCTTCAGCTTTTATGCTATGTTGCACGAAACATTTAATAGTGGCTTTCCATCCAATCTGCCGAACGCTGAGATCAGATTTTCTGTCCATAGAAGTAAATTATTACTCTGTCATTTGACAGCGCCATGTGTTTTACCAAACAAATTTGCTTATACTTACCTGTACATGTAGCTGCCAACACACTACTGCCAACCTAGCAATACCAGATTAATTTCAAGTTTCCTAGATGATTATATTTCTTCTTTGATTGTGCTTACTAACTATGTAATTTTAGTTTGGAAATCTTTGCAGCAGGTCCAACCGAACGATTTCAGCGATGACACTCAACATAACCCGGTCAGTCGATCTTTGCCTCTCACTACTCACGCTATTCTACTTGTACATGTGTAAATTTTCCATACCATAAACTTACACCTTTCGTATTGTGCTTTGTCCGTCTGAGTTCAACAACATACTACTTCTTTTTCCAATCTTTACAGGCCTATGGAAATCGTCGAGGTCCTGACCAACATCACTTTTGACGCAATGCTAAAGAAGTTAGGTCTTCCTTGTCCTCGTTACAAGGGCTCTAATCTCTATGGAGGCTATTTCCAAATTGAAGTGCTCTTTTATCCTTCTGTGTATTTTCTTCTAAATAAGCTTCCTCCACACCCAGTCATGAGTTGTCCAGCGTCATCTTTGGAAGAAGCAAAAGAATATGCTACAAAATATGCAGTCCAGTACATGGCAACTGATCATAGAAAGGTACTTAAAGATTACAACTATGATAAACTGGAGCAACAGAGGAAGGTAAACAAACGTCTTCGGTGCAAGCTAGAAAAAAGGAACAAACAACTGACTAAAGCTATTGTTGCATGTGACATTCTCATCGATAAAGTATCTGATTCAAACAGACGCATTCAAGACATAGTTTCTAAGAAACATGCTAGCCTCCTTGAAGTTCAGAATGTGGCTACCGAGCTTAAATGTCATGAAGATGAGGTGATGAGCAGGCTCAAGGATACCGGGGCATATCCTCTTTACAAAGAATTTTCTGGAGACAATGGTAGCTCAGATACCTCTATGCACAATGCATCTGATGATCTCCGCTTTGACTGATGGAGAAGATCTATACAAAGAAGAGGCGCTTTGATATGGACGTGGTTAATTATATGCGAGCTAAGAACAGTACTACCTGGCCCTACGAATACTATCTTTTATGCTCTTTCGTGAGTCTACTTAAGTGGGTGTCCTGTTGTTACTGTCTACTACTTTGTACTGGACTGAATGTAATAAATATCGAACGACTCTGCTGTCAAGATTGATGTAGATTATAATGAACGTGATTTCACGGTAGCGTGCACCAAGGCGCACCCCTATATCTAGTAGAGATAGAACATGACACTTGATAGGGCTTACTCAAGATACATATCTAAATAAAGTTTTGAAGAGGTTCAAAATAGAAGAATCCAATAAGGGATCACTTCCAATGGTACATGGAAAACCACTAAGCAAGAAGCAATGTCCTATGAAAAGACATGAGTGAAGTTTCATATGCCTCAGTTATTGGTTCAATCATGTATGTCATGATATGTACAAGACCATATGCATCATATGCTCTAAGTGTTACGAGAAGATACCAAAGTGATCCAGGTGTTAATCACTGTCAGTGAAAAATATACTTAGATACTTGAGAAGGACTAAGGGTATGTTTCTCTTTTATGAAGGTGACAAAGAACTCGTTGCAAGGGGTTACACCGATGCAAGCTTTGTCACTCATCCTGATGATTTTAGATCTCAGTCCGGTTGTGTGTTCACCTTGAACGGGAGAGCGGTGAGCTAGAAACATTCTAAACAAGATACGGTTGTGGACACTACAACAAAGGCGGAGTATATAGAAGTGTCGGATGCTGCAAAGGAAAGGAGGGTGTCTGGATGAAGAACTTCATATCAGATCTTGGTGTGGTTCCAAGTGCGCTAGAGCCAATGGAGATTCATTGTGACAACAACGGTGCCATCGCTCAAGCAAAGGAACCAAGGTCCCATCAGAAGAACAAGCATGTACAACGTCGATTTCATATCATACACCAGTTCGTGCATGATGGTGACATCAAGATGTGCAAAATTCATATATATCTGAACGTGGCAGATCCATTGACAAAGTTACACACGCTTGCAAAGCATGAACAACACCGGGGCGCCATAGGTGTTAGAATGCTGAATGTAAACTAGATTATTGACTCTAGTGCAAGTGGAGGACTGATGAAAATATGCCCTAGAGGCAATAATAAATGTGTTCTTATTCATATTTCTGGTTCATAATTAAGTTTATCATTCTGTGCTATAACTATATTAGTTTCGAATAATGTGTATTTGGAAGAAAACCCTAATACATGTGTGGGATGGTAAACACCATATAAAATATATCTCGAGTCATACCTCTATGACTAGTATGTATGTCAACGATAGTTTCGGTTTCCTAACTATGGGCAAAGTGACAATGTGATTGTGAAGTTGCTAGTGACATATGTGATCAGAGTTGTGGGAGGAACTAATTTTGGTTTCCTAATGTGGGTCTAGTTTTTGGTTTCCCTACGTTCCATTCTATAGTGCCTACTGTTTTTGACACGGAAATTAAGAAACACATATGGAGGGAATATTACACGAGTTTTGGGAGAAACTAATTCTGGATAATTGACGTGATAAAATAGAGGAGTTTGCATGAGACATGAAGCAAAAATAAATCGTCAAAAACTTATCTAGATGAGTTGTGTAATGTGATATGCCTTATATTTTGGAATTTTTCTCAGAAAACTATAGTCACTATACAAAAGAATGAAGGGAGTATCTAACAATATTTTACCAAGGAAAGCAAAAACATAGACCTCATACATTGACTTCCTACTATAACACCCCAGTTTTAGTTGATCCTAGTTAGGGTTTTGATTGTGCATTTCATGAGCATCATTTTTTTTGCTAAGACAAATAATGCAAAGAAAAACAAAAATAAAACCCTAAACCCTAATTTCATTTTTCCTCTCAAATCCATTCAAAATGAGTTCTAAAAATGTTTTGAAAATCCATCTAATACACACTTCTCTCCACACATGCTCTTGCATACAAGTTGAATTAGAACAAGTATTTAAGAATGGGGTACATGATATGCATCTACCAATACATCTTACACATAATAGGTTTCAATCTCATATATCAAATCATAGAATAAAGATCCGCTACACAGGAATTACATATATGACCATAATCATTTTGGGCAACTCATATGGTACTAGATCTATGAAGACCAAAAGAGAAATAGATCAAACTACTGCCACAAACCCATATTCTAGAGGTGGACTACTCCCTCTTCATCAGGGTGATGATGGTGGAGACGTTGAGGAAGGTAGAGATCCCCCTGGCGGAGTTTTCCCCTCCAATCTTCGCTGCTTCTGGCTCCGTTTTATTGTTTTGGTGTTTCTGCGGCGCCTACCTCGAGGAACTCCCAAGACACCCCTTTATATAGTACTAGTTTTATGTCATACGGATGCGGTGGGAGAAACATCCAAGCAAATCGACGGTCGAGGAGGAAAAGGGCCTAGGTGGTGCGCCCACCCTTACTAGGCACGCCACCTAGTCTCTTTTGGATCTTCTGGTCCATCTAGTGAGGTCCAAGTGCTCCAGGTGCTTCTCTTGATGAAATATTAATGCTCCCGAAATTCCAGCTCCATTTGACTTTGTATAGGTCCCTGAAAGTTAAAAATATATAAAACAAGGTTTTCATGTACTGCAGAGTTATAACTAAAATAAAGGAGATCATTGGTAAATCCCCATAAATCAATTTAAAACATGAATATAACATCATATATGTAGCAAATATATGGGAATTCATATCAACAAACTACAAAGTTTATGTATACATTTTACATGCATCGCCGGTCTAATTTTATCACCTAGAAAAGTATTAGGCAATTGTGTTTCTTCGTGTTTACCTTGATCTGCATTCGATAAGAATAAAAATAAATTAGAGGACATATCAATAGAATAAATATGAATACTGAAACTAAATGTAGCTATTGTAATCCGAAATGGGTGTCCATTCCGCATTGGAGATGCATGCAATCTCCATTTACACACCTTACTTTCCCTCCAATGCACCCTAAATCTCTTTTGATCGCTCTTTTAAACGATAAATTCGAACCCAACTCGTATTGCATAGGTAGCAACGACATATCTGTAGTCCTCCATAGTCTCAAAGTCAGTCCCCTCATCAATTGCAGGGTTGTCTCTGTCAAAGTGTATCACTGGCTTGTTCTCGTCTTCATCATCGTATCTACATCCCGTTTCCGCATCTTCACATTGCTTTTCCTCATCATCCCATAGTGAGGCTCCAAATTCGAATCAACCAAATATTCCCTATTCTCCATCCTATCAGGGTCAGCAGCCACATCTGGATATGTTTTCTCATCATTATCATCATCATCATCATCATCATCATCATCTCCGAGCACAAAATCATCCTCATCGCCACCCATTTCAATGTCTTAATGCTCGCTTGACAAAACATCATGCTCAAGGACAAGCTGGGTGGTCGCGCTCGGTATCGTGAACATAGGCTGCTCTGTTATGGTCGGTTCAGCTGGTTCTGGATCGTTGATGATAGTCTCTCTCCCAGATTCTTTTTTTAACGATGTGCACAGACATCAGCACAGTCCTCGTGCCGAGGTGTTTATACCACATCATGGCCAGGCACTCCTCAATCCTAATACCGTAGAAAGTCTGCGAATTTGTGTCGTAGTACGTGCTTACAAATTCATCATGCTGGTCAATCGGGCCAAATTCCATGTGCAAGTCACTTAGAGTTAGGTCCTCCGCGTCTACTGTCAGCCGATAATTAAAACCATTGGTAACTGCAATTCTACTGTCGAACAAGGTTTCAGTCCGACACCCATGCCAAATCTTCAACAGAAATCCGGATATGACAGACGTCCTATGGTTACCAACACATATACTCTCCATCACCATGGGAGTAGAAACGCTAATTGGAATGCAGAGAAGGAATTACAGTTCTTACCCTTTAGGGAGGACGTACAACACGTTCACTGGGCTCTAGACCTCCAAATATTTGCACACCGCATCCTTTCGTCCTCCTCCGTGCTCTCTAGCCTTGAAGGATCTATCACCGTGCTCTCGAGCTGCGCAGGACCCATCTATGTGTTCTTTGGACGCGTAGGATCCATCTCCAGACGGGATCTGGATCACAACCACCGTCGTTGGATGAGAACCCAATGCCCGCCTCTGCGCAGACCCATCTCCGTGTTCTTCGGCCGCACATGATCCATCTCCGAGCGGGATCTAGATCACAGCCACCGTCGTTGGACGAGAACCCAACGCCCGCCTCATGCTTTTCATTTTCAGACGCGCCTAGGCGGGGACGGCAACAAGGAGACAGAGCAAGGAGACAGGACAGGGAGGCAAGGGCGGGAGGACGATGGTTCAAGGGGAGGACGAGTGGTGCACGACAAAACAGAGTGGTGGCGGGAGGACCGGAGCAGCGGAACGGAGATGGGAGCGACAAAATATGGATAATCGGGCACTAATCCTCGAATCTGGGATGCGCGCCATTGACGGTGGAGATGGAGGGGCCGGTCAGTTAGAAAACATGCCACACAAACGGGTGAACCAGACTAGACCCACGCGTCAGTAAACAAGGCAAGCAGGCGGCAACTAAGTTAGACTGGGTCCACAAGTTAGGAAACGAGTGAATCCACATGTCAGTAAACGAGGCAAGCAGGCGGCAACTAAGTCATACTGGGCTCACATCAGGAAACGATTCAACCAGGCGGTAACTGAGTCAGTCGTAACGGCGGCAGACGACAACAAACGGAACTAGGGGCACAAACATAACGAGTCTGAGATTTCTGATGGTGTTGTTATAATTCGACGGATCGTAGTGGGACAGTCATAATATCAGAGCGAACTAAGCTACAACGTCCCTTGATAATATATGGCTTTTCCGCAAAATAAAATAAAAAGGGCAGCGCTAGGCATCCCCCGAGGGATAATTCCCTCTGACCCCCCGGGTCGCCAGGCTGCCATGTGTCCCCCAAAACAGGTCTAATCCCGTTTTTGCTACGAAATCACTATTTTTTGCTACAAAATATCCCGCTTTTGCTACGTGTAGCAAAAAACAGTTCGGCCCAGAAAATAGAAAAATAGACTGGACCTCGCCGGAGACATCGCCGGCGATCGTGTAGCAAAAAAGTTGTGTTAATGTAGCATATCCGACCTCGCCGGAGACTCGCCGGTAGACCTCGCCGGAGGCTTTCACCGGAAATTATGTAGCAAAAGAATTGTGCTAATGTAGCAAAATCAGAGAACAACTGTCGCACAAAATTTGTATTAGTGTAGCAAAAAACATTTTCGCCGGAGACATCGCCGAGATCTCGCCGAAATTCATAGGTGCAGAAATAAGTGTAGCATTTGGAGAACATCAATGTAGCAAAACCGAAACAAATACATAGCAAAACATAAATGCATATGTAGCAAAATCAGCCCCCGCTTCGCTCAAGGTAGCAACATCATGCACTCATGGTAGCAACATATTATACCCAAGGTAGCAGAGCCGTCTGCCATAGCAACGGTCTATACCCAGGGTAGCAAAAGTCACCCGCCATCGATAGCAACGTCGCCGACCATGGGTAGCAACAGTGCTGACTGTCGGTAGCAAATCCATCCTTCGTAGGTAGCATGCACGGGATGTGCCATCTCGAATCACCGGTCCCGCCGGAGTTGGGAGAGAGGGGCGCGGAGGGGGTAGTGTCCGGTGAGGCCCCTGCCGATGGCGACCCCGTCGTCCTCAACGCCGGGTGCGAGCAAGCTAGAGCAGCGGGGCGACGCGCGCCGGCCGAGGAGCAAGAAGGGAGCGAATGAGATGGGTGACGGCGACGCGGTGCCTTGGCGACGGCGGCGTCGGGGCTGGGCGTTGTCGTGGAGGAAGGAGCGCCAGGGCTGGGCGGCGTCGGCACGGCGAGGACGCAAGGGCGCGGCAGCCCGGCGGTGCGGATGGACGCGAGGGCGGGGGAAGGGGGGCGCGTGGTTGGGCGAGGGCACGACAGCCCGGCGGCGCAGCTGGACGGCAAGGACGCGAGGGCGCGGCGCGTCATCGTGGGGCAGTGCGGCTGGACACGCGAGCGGAGAAAGACCCCGATCCCAGGGAGCAGTATCATTTCCCAAATAAAAAGTACTCATGGTGGTGCTACCATTTGAAACAGTAGAGAGTGTTTCTCCGAGAGTGTTATTTTGCGAAAACAGCACTCGTGGAACTGTCAAACAGCGTGCGCTTTGAAATGAGAAATCAATCTGCGTACTGGTGGTTACATATTCCTGCCCGATCAATTTACGAAGAGCAGCGGCCAGCAGTCACTTTCACGAACGGATGAGAACCAAGTGAGAGAGAGATGCTGGTGTCTGGTCGTCTGTGCAGCCATCTCAGAGTAACAAATTGCGGCTGCGGTTGCGAAGTGACGAAAAACGATCGACAGGGGCATTTTTTTAATTTGATCTACTCGTTCTGTTTTGCTTTTGCGTCGAGATATTTATAGTGGGGCCTAACAATTGTTCGAACGGATATATATGGAGCAAGGATTGATGGCGGCCGTTTTGCTTGTTCCAAAGTTGCCTTGGGTTAGGCAACTTTTCATAGACGACAAACACTATTACCGAACTTTAGGTACTATCGGCAGCAAATCAAAGTGGTCGCCGCATTACACGTACTCAGGTAGCAACCTTTTCGGCCGTTTTGGCTACTAGCTGGAGGCACGGGTGACAGTGGGATAAGCGGTGCCGTAGGATGCTGCAACATCAGTCATTAATATTAATATTTACTACTTATATGAAATATATATCCTTTAATACATGAAACATCAACCATTCATGCGATAAACGGTGCCATAGTATCTAGTATGGTTGAAGGCTCTCAATGAACGATGAATGCCACATCAGCCATTCATGCGAGTTCATGCATATAGGATGCTGCACTCGCGGCCAATGGCGGCCGTCACTACACAAATAGCGTGTGAGCAAGCTAGCACGTGCTCATTCATGCTTCGAAAGAGCTTTACAATCGGACAGTTTCTACGTATTTGGCAAGAGAAGACACTTCCATCGACCAGGCATGATGCGGCTCTGCCCTTGCTAAATCGGTCACATGTTAAATTTGCTAGTCGACTCACGATCAGAGCATCTGCACTCACCATCCTAGGAAGGCCCTCAGGAGTATTTTTTTCATCCGGATGAGTGAAATACGGCCAGTCACATTCCATGAGGTTGTTTTCACCTGGATTTGGCCATTTTTTCATTCGCCGATTCCATGCGAAACTCCCTGGGCTCCGAATTTGGATGGAACCACGCCATCGGGCCCACTGGTCATTGAAAGAGAGGCTAGTGGTTTGGTCCACACCACTTTCTTTTTCTCCCCGTGCATAGGAGTCTACACAGCTGGAAATATTATCCTCTCAAGCCAAAATAGATCCAGATTAGACCGAATTTTCATTCGGAAATCGACATGGGGGCCTCAAACGAGTGGAGCTGCTCTGGTATATACCATGAGTCACGGCCTCCGATCCACTGCTAGCAAAAGGCTCGTTTGGCGACAAGGCTCATACTATGAGTCATGGTCTCGATCCACTCCTAGTACTAAACCGATCAACACGGAAACACACCAACGGCCATTGTACGTGCTTGTCTTTTGTATGGTCCTTTTTTCGATAATTGTTTTGATTCACAAGATTAGGTACAAAAATACAGACTGCAGTAGTACGATAAAAGATTACAGTGTTACGTCCGCTTGACTTTTACATCAAGGTGTTTGTGGTAATTTTTTATTTCTGAGTCATAAGATAAAGAAAAGAACCCTTTAAGATGTACGAGTGGTGGATGAAAATGTTCGTACGAAATAAGGGGCAAAGTAAACTTTAGAAAGAAATTACTAGGGTTCAATCCTCCAACCAAAACAAGCAGACAGATAACATTTCTAAGGATTTCAATGTTCTACATAAATATCTTTTCAATATTTAGAGAGTGTTTGATATACTTATTGATGATTGCCATCTTTTGAAATCATTATGGTTGGCTACTATCTGGCAGAAAATTAATTGCTCCCCAAATTGAAATGGCAAGGTAAAATTCTCGGGGAGAAAAAAAACGTGAAGCTTCAACAAAGGGAAAGCGACAGAGCCAGCAGGGTATTGCCTCAGCAAAGCCCAGCGCAACCGGTATAAATTCCACACATGACAGCATCCGTTGGCTACTCCCATATGTGTCCAGCCAAACTACTCCAGACCAAGAAGACATCGAACAGCCAGCCGATCCATAACCATAACGGGACGTCCACGGCATGGGAGCCGAGGCCGCCATCCAACCGCCCGCCGCCGTGGTCCTCGTGCCGTTCCCGGCGCAGGGCCATGTCACGCCCATGCTGCACCTGGCGCGCGCCCTCGCCGCGCACGGCGTCCTGGCCACCGTCGCCGTCCCGGACTTCATCCACCGTCGCCTCGCGGGGACGACGGAGAACGACGCCGCCGACGCCATCGACGGCGTCACGCTATCATCCATCCCCAGCGGCGTCGCGGACGTCGTCGGCGGCGACCCGCCGGGGTTCGCCGACTTCGCGCACGCCATGGAGCACCACATGCCGGCGCACCTGGAGCGCCTGCTGACGCGGACGGGCTGCCGCGTCGCGTGCGTCGTGGTCGACGTGCTGGCTTCGTGGGCCATCCCCGTGGCCGAGCGGTGCGGCGTGCCGGCCGCCGGGTTCTGGCCCGCGATGCTCGCGAGCTACCGCGTCGTGGCCGCCATCCCGGAGCTCATGGCGAAGGGGCTCATCTCGGAATCTGGTACGGCATACACACGCCTAGCTTGCGGCTAATTCCTTTCTTCCCGAACGTACTACTGCGCCGGAGCACACGGGCGTAACATGTTAGAGTTGACCTGGCGATTGGTAAAAAACAAGAGTTTAATTATGAGTGGTTCCTTGGTCCTCCATATGCTTCATGTGACATGCATTCGCAATATTACATGCATGCCTCACGCCGTCACATGCTCCTGTATGGCTGCTACTGTTTTTTTACTTCAATATCAAACAATGTAAAAGTTTGACTAAGTTCATATTAAAAAAAGTTAACAACTACAATACTAATATAGACATCATCTAAAAACATATATGTCACGATACATTTAATCATATTGATTTGGTATTCTATAAACTCGGTTGAACTTTACTTTGTTTAACTTTAGAAATACTAAATCATTGGCATCGAGATTTCCAGAAACGAGGGAAAAAAAAAGGTACTAGTAGGCTCGAAGCACCAATATGACTCCCCATATAAAAGTCTCTGACATGTAGCATCACTGCATGAGTGTGGTCTGCTCACTAGGGAACGTTAACGTACAACCTTCATGTCTCTGTTCTTCATGTCAGCCGCATCAACTTAATGTGCATAGAGGAGCCGCCGCTTTGAAAACTGGCCAAACATGATTGGATTTGCCATGTGTTGCCGACGTGCATGCGAAAAGCCACGGACCCGTCTTTCTTTTTCTCCGGCCGAGTGCTGTGTGGATCCGATCCATCTTGTCTTGGGGCCAGCTCCACATTCCTTATTACTATTCCTGAGGTGATCAGCACCTTTTAATGTACATTTTAGCTCATTTTTTGCAACAGGAGGTAACTCGCAAAGTTGACCATGGCTGCCTCGGCGAACCGGCGGTCGACACATGATCGGTTCTTTCATTCCAGCATACTGCTTAGGGAGGGTATAATATCATGGCGAGATTTGCAGCAGGTTCTTTTTCTTTACAGCGAATGCAGCACTACGTACGAGAGGGGATACGAATAATTAAGGTTTGAGATTAGCGAGGGCTTTGAACTGCCAAGAGAGAGCTGCCTCCTTGGAAACTAGGGGCCCCCTACGTGGCGTGGCTGGTTTGTGCAGTAGCACAGTTGAACTTTCTTCGTTTCCATATATGGAAATGCGAATAGTCTCTTCCCGATTAGCAGCAGGCCAGCAGGGCACTACCACTGCGTTGACAGGATGACTTGGCCTTGACCAGTGCGCTACTACTGTGCTGACAGGATCCCTTGGCCTTGACCAGTCCGTCAATCGATTAGTAGTCCAGAAGCAAACACGCACGTACAGACGCACAGAAAAGTACATCTAGCGAAGTGACTGCAGTTGGCAACTCAGTCCTTTGGTACTACAGTAGTAGATCGGACGAGCTCGATCGGGGTGCATGATTAGACGTCACCAATCACGGCACGTGGGACGGTGGCCTGGATCTCAGAAGCCGTAGCTTCAGTTTGTACTCCTTGTCTGGCTCTGGCCTAGCACACATCATGTCGGAACGAGAGCACTGCATGCATATTAGTACTATGTGGTTCACTGATTCAGCGTTGATTTTACGAACGTGCAGGCACGCCTCGATCATCGCCTAATCAACCCGACGACGACGAGGCCGGCCATGACCACCAGATGATTCGAGCCCTCAAGATCCTGCCGGCACACGTCCAACTGAAGGACCAAGAGATGCCATGGCTCGTAGGAGATTCGGCTACCCAGAGATCGAGGTTCGCGTTCTGGCTACAGGCTCTGCGCCGCGCGAGCAGCTTCCGCTCGGTCCTCGTCAACTCCTTCCCCGGCGAGGCCGGCGGTGTCGCCACCGACGACGCCGGCCGCACGGCGCGCCACGGCCCACGGATCTTCCCGGTAGGGCCGTTGCTAGCGGGCGGCGGGGGAGACAACACAGTCATCGAGCGCTGCACGAAAGGCGTCGGCGCCGTAGCGCCGTGCAAGCGGTCCTCCAGCAGCATGTGGCAGGCAGACTCGACGTGCATCGGCTGGCTGGACAGGCAACGTGCGGGGTCCGTGGTGTACGTCTCGTTCGGCAGCTGGGTCGGGCCGGTGGGGCCCGAGAAGGTCCGCGAGCTCGCGCTCGGGCTGGAGGCCACGGGCCGCCCGTTCCTGTGGGCGCTCAAGAAGGACCCGTCGTGGCGCGCGGGGCTCCCCGACGGCTACGCCCAGAGGGTCGCCGGCCGCGGCAAGGTGGTGGGCTGGGCGCCGCAGGAGGAGGTGCTGGCGCACGCCTCCGTCGGGTGCTACCTCACGCACTGCGGCTGGAACTCCACCGTGGAGGCCGTACGGCACGGGGTGCGCCTCCTCTGCTGCCCTGTCTCGGGGGACCAGTTCATCAACTGCGCCTACATCACCAGCGTGTGGGGGATCGGGATCAAGCTCGGCAGCGTGAGCAAGGGCGAGGTCAAGGGATGCATCGAGCGGATCATGGAAGGGAAAGAGGGGAGGCGTTTGCAGGAGAAGATGAACGTGCTGAGGAAGAAAGTCGTGACGGCTGAGGCGAGGGGTTTGGCACAGAGGAACGTCCTGTCCTTCCTCGACGAAATTACTAGTAAAACCGACTATCCGTTGTCGATGCAGATGTACAGCATATTGTAGATATCGATTATCATGTAGTATATGTGCATTATCTTCGGACATCGTTATTTCTAAGTTTTTTCCCGTAAACTAGCATAATAGATGTGTGTTGCTGCCGATTCACTTAAAAAAAAGCAAGAAATTGGACACGAAAGATTCACAAAAGATGTTGATGTTCTACCGCCGCCGTACCATTCCAAAGATATCAAGATAACACAAAGACCAAGAGTAAAATGAAGGGGCGTTGGAGAATTTGAAGCTGAGAATGAGACGACACCCCGCCATCTTTTCCATGCCGCTTCACGATTTAGCCCCCCTCCCTTCTCTGTCCTCTCGCCCCCGTGTGGCGGCGGGGGGAGGCAAGCCTAGCCGCCGCCGCCTCAGCCTCCCCCCGCTGCCACCAAGGTTGTGCCCAGGCAAAGCCTGGGCGCTGCCGGCGGCGGGGGAGGGAGGGGGGGGGGGGTCTCTCGTCTTCCCCGGCGTAGATCGGCGGCGCGGGACATAATCCTCGCTGCTGATGGGGTGCGCGTCAGGCACCTCAACGGCGTGGCATCTCTGGCGTGCGGCGGCAGCGGCATGGCCGGAGGAGCAGCGACGTGGCAGACGACGATCTGGTGCCCCCTCGTCCCTCTAGCCAAGAAAACTCCAGGGGAAACCTCAGATCCTGCGGGATCGAGCGATGGCGGTGTCCTGTGCATTGTTCCCCTCTTGAGGACATCATTTTTGGAGTTCTCGCTGGCTGTAGGGATCAACGGAGGCCCTAGGTTTGGTAGAGGTGGTCATCTTCTCCGTCGAAGGTGGCTGGCCTGCGGCTAGATTGGCAGATCTCGCGATCCGTCTTCCAGTCCCAGCAGCGAGGCGGGGAGACATAGGTGCCGGTGAAAACCGAGCCATTGGCAGGCGATGGCGGCGTTACCACGTTGTTACCTTGATGAAGGCATCGTCGTGCACCTTGTGTCGACCTTAATTGTGCTACTCCGGGGGAAACCTTAAGATCTTCGGGTCGGGCGATGGCGGTGCCGCGGTGTCGTTATCGCGTTCTCTCCTGGGAGCATCGCATGTGGAGCAACGTTGAATGGAAGCGGCAGGAGGGTGGAGCGGCTAGCGCGCGGGGGTGGTGTTGCTTGGCACCAAGGAGGTGTTGGTGGCTGGTGTGGCGACAGTCTGCGCATTGATCTACATGCTGACGACGGGTTGGCGGAAGATTATGAAGGCGGCGACATCCGGAGTGTGTGCGTGTGTGCAACTCCGTGGATATGGCGGTTCTAGGACTCCTTTCACTTGAGTTCGCCGTCGTGCCAAGGCACTCCAGCTTCTTGGCAAGTGGCAACAGTGTGGATGACCATGGGGTGGGTCGAACAGGTAGATAGGGGTTTGATAGATCTCGTTGGGGAGGTGGCGATACAGTTATCGTTTTTTGTTCAGTGTTTAGCTTTGGCGGTTCCGGTTTGTAATGTGGTTCTAATAATAAATAAAGGCTGTGTGCATGCTTAATGCAGAGGCCAGGACTCCGCTCCCTATTAAAAAAAAAACGATTTAGGTCAGGGCCAAATCAGCCAATCGGTCGTACCTCAGGTAGTTTTGGCCTACATCCACTCAAACCTCCGGATCAATGTGATCTCCAACTAGTGGACTCACATATATAGCTCAACATACAAGACATAGAAAGGCGTAGCGTGATATTACAGTTGTTGTTCCTCAATAGAACATGAGAATTCTTCACTGTTCGCCAATAGATTAAATGCCATATTTATTCTTGGCCTCTTATAACGGCCAAACACTTGAGAGCCGTCATTATTCGAGATATTAGGCTGATGTTTTTCTAGTGTATGAGCAGTCATTATAAACTCCTGAATTTATGTCAAATGATAAATGGTCCGCCCCAATATAAAAAGTATCGGTATGAAAGAAACTTGGTAACATTTTACGAAAGTTTCAAAACTAAAATACTAAGTATAACTTTACATAAGGATATATGAAAATTTTAGCAAGCCAACTGAGAATTAGCAAAATCGATTATGCTTTTCCTTTAAGGTTACAAGTTTTTTACAAGGACTCTCTTAAAGGGGTTAAAATGCATATCTTGAGATGGAGAAAATTACAAAAAACCACAACATTATAGGCTAGAGTTTCAAAAAGACACCACTTTACGCTAGGGTTTCAAAAAACCATCACTTCAGAGTGAGTTCGTGACAGATATCACTGATACCGGTTTGACCCTGGTCTAATGACAAAACTGACCAGTGGGTCCCACCTGTCAGGATGACGTGGCACAATGAAAACAGTCAAGGGAGATGCACGATAGACTAGTTCTACTTCTGGGCCTTTTTGTAAATTTTGGAGAAACCACTTATATAAGATTTTCTTTTCTCTTTTTATTTATTTCATAAAAAAAATATCAGGGTGGAGCACGACCGTGCCGTTCACCGCCGGTGGCCGACTGCAGCGCCGCCCTTCCTCCCCCACGAGCGCGCCACGGGAAGCGCGGGCGAGCTCCGGCCACGGGAGGCACCGGCGAGCTCCCGCCGCGGGAGGCGCATGCGAGCTTTGGCCACAGGACGCACCGGCGAGCTCTGGCCAGTGGCGGGGTGGGCGAGCTCCGGCCACGGGAGGCACCGGCGAGCTCCGGCAAGGCGGCGTGCGGCAAGCTCTGCCGAGCTTCAGCAAGCGGGCGACGCGGGCGGGCGACCGGCTTCGGGGAGGAGCAGGGCACGTCCGACGGGAAGGAGAAGGGCGCGCGGGATGGGAAGGAGGTTAGCCTGCGTGGAAGGGGCTGAGCTCGCCGGGGTCAGGAGATGCGGCGGCGCTTGCGCTCCAGTAGGTCGTCGGTGATGGGGCGAGCTCCGGCCACTGGAGGCACCAACGAGCTCCATTAGGGATGGCGTGAGGCGAGCGCCGGCTGCGGGAGGCGCTGGCGAGCTCCGGCCACGGGAGGCACCGGCGAGCTCCGGTAGGGATGGCGCACAGCGAGCTCCGGCCGCGGGACGGCGCGCGGCGAGCTCTGGCCAATGGCGGCACGAGCGAGCTCCGGCTGCGGAAGACACTGGCGAGCTCCGGCCACGGGAGGTACGGGCGAGCTTCAACCGCATGAGGCACCGGCAAGCTCCGGCCATGGGAGGCGCGGGCGAGCTTCGGCTGCAGGAGGCACCGGCGAGCTCCGGCAAGTGGGCAACCAGCTTAGGGGAAAAAAGAAAAAAAATTGAGAAGGAATTGAAAAAAAGAAAAAGGACGTAATGTAAGAACTTATAATATATGGAGGTGTTTTTTGTAAAGAAACGACGCCATGTCATCCTGACAGGTGGGACCCATAGGTCAGTTTTGTTATTAGACCAGGTTCAAACCGATATCAGTGTTATCTGTCACGAACTCACTCTGAAGTGGTGGTTTTTTGAAACCCTAGCATAAAGTGGTGGCTTTTTGAAATCCTATCCTGTAGTGTGGTGGTTTTTTGTAATTTTCTTCTTGAGATGTGATAGTTTTGTACCTTTTTAATCCACAGTGTATAAAATCTTGCCCACCTTAAACAATTTAACCAATCTGGCTAGAGAAGTATGGCGCCTGATTATGTTCCCGGACAGTCAATGTGCAACACTGATGAAGGCTAAATACTATCCTAACGGAGAATTTACAGGTACCACGTCAACCAAAAACCCCTCTCCTTATTGGCAGGGAATTTTCCATGGTCTCGAGCTACTAAAAAGGGTATTGTTTGGAGAACTGGTAATGGTGAAAAGGTAAGGATCTGGCATGATAATTGGATGCCAAAAGGGATTCTCAAGATCAAAAAAAACTTAGCAAAATCTAGAATTAGGAAAGTGAAGCATCATGAAAAAATTGAGCGGAAGGAAGACATGGTCACAAAAATCTTTATACCACACGATGTAACAAAGGTGCTGAGAATCAGACTATCAAGGGTGGAGAGTGAGGAATTTGTTTCCTGCCATTTTGAAAAATCTGGGATCTTACCTGTCTGGAGTGCAATCAAACTAGCCCTCAATAAGAAACTAGCTATCAAAGAAAGTAATAGCTCAAGCACATTTGGAAGGCCAACACATGCCTCCAAATATTAGAGTATTTTCTTGGAAACTAGCAACCGACTCACTAGCTGTACAAGAGAACCATAGTAGACAAATCCCTCGCGTAGTCCCTACATGCCATATATGTGGCATAGGAGACGAAAGTGGATATCACGCGGTTATGGAATGCACACATGCAAGAGCCCTTCGTGAAGAACTGAGAAAAACAGTCTTTACCTACAGACTATACTATGAGATACACATGTTAGGATTGGGTACTTGTTCTGCTAGAGAGTTTAACTGAGGAAATGAAGGAAAAACTCATGCTCATGTGGTGGAGAGCATGGCACCACCGAAACAACTGCAATTTTTTAACAAAGGGGATGCAAGCATCACACATTCTGCTAGCTTTACGAAGAACTGCTATGAATTGATGCAATAAATTAAGCATGGTAGTGCTGAAGTGGATAGGAAAGAAAAAACCCTGTTGTGGTTATAGATGTGGCAAAGGATAAGAAGAAGGTATGGAAGTAAAACACCGTCACCTAGGAGAAGCCAAAAGAAGGCTGGATAAAAGCTAATGTAGATGCCAGATTTCTTTCTAAATCAAAAATAGGATCTTGGGGTGCCATTGTTAGAAACCATGAGGGAAATATTATCTCATCGGCGTGGGACAGAATTGGGCATTGCCGAACATCCCAGATCAGTGAAGCGATAGCCTGCTACGCTATATGCGACCCTCGTAACCAGATAGTAGTGGAAACAGACTGTATGTTCCTCATTCAAGTGTTTGATCCAGGAGGTGACAACCGTTCAGATAGGAGGTGACCAGACATGAAGTGATGACCATTCAGACATCAGGTTTATTGCGCCGGATTTCAGGCGCTTGGTCTTAGAAGGAAAAGTTGTCAAAAAAGAATACAAGTACATGGAAACAAATGTCTTAGCTCATGAGATTGTCGTATGCCAACAGAGAGCTGCGTAGTGGAGGAGGGGCGGGAGGGTCGCAAGGTGAAGTTCCTCCCTGCGTGTTAGAATTGGCTATGTGTGAAGCGTAAGAATGCCATGTCTCTCTAATTGATACTAGGTCCATTTCCCAAAAAAAATTGATACTAGGAAACTTTCACCTAATGAATAGGGTAGGCAGTTTTCTAAGCAGATGCGTAACTTATTTCTGTGCATACTAAGTTAATGGTAACCTTATATTCATATGTATATTGTTTAAGTTTCACCAATAAGTTGACAATTACAAACCTGCACACATTTCAATACAGTAGGTATGCCAGTATATTATCCGGATCCATATTGTATACTACGGGCCTGTTTGGTTCACGGTCACAATTAGCCATGCCAAACTTTGGCTTGACAAATTGTGACGAGGAACCAAACCGGCTCTACCTCCATCCCATAATATGTTACCCATAATTTTGCGTGCAAATCAAACTTTGTAAAGTTTGATAAAAATATATATAAAATAATATGAATATGTTTGATATAAAATACATATAATAAAAAAAATATTTTAAGACCAATTTTAATAATATTAATTTCGTACTTTATAGGTTTATATTTGTATCGAACTACTTGGTCAAACATTATAGAGTTCGATTTAGAAGAAACCTTATATGCAATATAAATTAGAACAGAGGGAGTATGTATATACTAATATAAGCTGAGGTAATACTTGTAAAATATGGAATCTTTGTAGATGAGGAGTACCTAAGCAATGCCCATAAAATATGGAATCTTTGTAAAATATTTTGCAATGGCACGTTTTGGAGACACCTAGTATATGTCAATGCCAATACGTCATACACCTAGATAATAGGCTCGTAACCGCAAAAGAGGAGGACACGTGGGAGTATATAGCTCGTAATGTACGCACTACTAGGCAGAATATATTGAACTGCTACAAAGTGGCACGTTTCTTCAGTTGCTAGCTACTAGTAAGATTAGTCTCAACGGAGGTATCATAGATAGTATCATGTATGTCATGATAGTAAAATTCTGACGTGACATGCTAATTAATAATAAAAGATGTTGTATTGGTATCATAGGTAAATACGGTATTATAGCACGTAGTACTAGAAAAACTAATCCCAAATGAATCTTGTACACAATTTTACATTGAGATTTTATAAAATAATAAATATAAAAAATATAATATTACTACATGATAATATATATTGTGGAGGTGGTATCGTATAGTAGTATCATATCATATGATACTCGCCATTGTGACTAGTCTAACAGTAGAACCAACTGCATGTGCAAGAAAACAAAATATGACGAATGTCGAAAGGTAGTGCGTCGCTGTGTGCTCTGTCAGTTTTCTTCACCAGTCTGCAACGACGTCAGGCAACGACTTGAACACCAGCCGAACTTCTGTTTGCTGCGTTCAGTTATAATTTAGTCAGTCCTAGTGTTAGGAGGGGACCATTCGAGCAGATTCCCCCCCTCCCCCCTCCGTCCATGAGATAAATTCGGCCGCACTTGACATGGAATTCGGAAAGGTATCACTTTTCGTCGTCTCCCTAGAAAAATCGGCGTGGAATCCGAACGTTTCAGATCCATGCTCCTTTGACATGATATCTATGAGATTGCATGCTCCCTCCAGATCGGATTAGTTCTTTTACTCCAGAGGGACAGTCTGTCAAACGCGCCTGAAAAGTGATGCTTAAGAATGACCGAAGGCCGAAAAGCAGAAAGTAAGAATGGAATCCTCTCCAGAAAAACAGGAGCATCTACGTACAGGAGTATGCCAAAAACTGTGTCGGCTGATAGGCAGAGGTGCAGCGAAATGGTGCCGCACAAATGGTTGCATAACAGGTTGCATAAGAGTATCTCTAGCAGATAATGCATAACCGCGTACCGCAGAAATGGTTTGCCGAGAACTGCAAGTTTGCAGTTTGAAATTTCGTAGCGTGGAATAAATACACTAACCAGAACTGTATATTTAAAAATAAACACGTTGGCGCGAGATTCATACATATGGGAAGATTTTGATCATCACAGAACGACAGAAATTTACATAAAAAAACTAGATGCCATGCCCTACATCTAGAACCCTAGCTACCGCCGGCGGTACCTACTCAGCGGACCTTCTACGGCGGCATCGATGCTCGCCTACTCGTCGTCCGAGTCAATGGTGTCGTCGGAGTAGTCAACGACGACGAAGCCCAGCCGGGCCTGGTGCTCGCGTGCGGAGCAGCGGCAGACGCGGCAGAACTCGCGCGTTGCCCGCGTGCGCGCTCGTCGCGGCGGCGCTTCGCGCGCTCCCACACGTCGGAGACAAGGGTACCGAGGGAGTTAAACTTCGCCTCGCGGACCGCCTCGTCCTCCTCCGAGCCGGAGTCCTCCTCCTCCCCCGAGCTGTCGATGTCAGAGATGTGGCCCCAACGAGCGAGAGCGGGCGCCCGAGCGGGAGGCGACACGTGCACCAGCGGCGAAGGCCCCTGAAGGCGCGGGCCAGAGCTCGCGGCCGCGCGGAAGCTGCCCGCCTCCGTATCGTGCGCTCCGGGCCCGGGCCCGAACCCAAACCCGGCCCACGCCGGGAGGTCACGCGGGTGCGCGCGAGTGCGCCACGCGCGCACCTGTTTGGATCGTCGCCGGCGTAGCTCCTCCTCTCTAGGCGGTGGCGCGGGAGCTCGGTCCGCGCCGCGGTGAACCGTCGCCTCGGCCGGCCAAATTCTGGCACGATTGGCCGGCCATGGCTAGGAAAGGTGGGTGGGAGGTGGTGGGCAGAGGCGATTTAACGGCCGTCGCCGGAGGTGGCCGGAATCTGTTGTGGCGGCGAGCGGAAGCAGGGTTTCTGCGCGTGTGTCGGTGGGGGGGAATGAATGCGGTTTCCTGCATCCAGGGCCCTCCGCACTGAATATATGCAGGATGGATGGACCTCGATGCAGGAAACTGCAAAAAAAATTGCGGTATATGTGCTTTTACGTTATCTGGAAATGGCAGTTTTTGCCACAATACTGCATACCAGGCCAAACTTTTGCGGGCCGGAAGATATGCAGTATCTCCAAGATATGCTCTAAGGGCATCTCCACCGGGACGACCCAACCTGTTCGGGCGTGTCCGCGCGGACGTGCGGGGCGTGCGCGGTGTCACAACGGCTCGACCCATCCGTCCCGATGTGTCCGGCTCGACCCATCGGCGCACCTAATTTGCGTGACCACTTGGTCGGCCCGGACACGGGCGTGCCGCGGGTGTGTCCTCCCCGTTGGTGCCTCTGGCCGACCCGCCAGCCACCTGGGCATTGGTTCAGACGCGCGTAACGGCATCGACTCAGACATAATCGGGGCAGCGATTCAGAGTAGCAGAAGGCTGACTGGCGGCAGCCTGCGCCATCAATGGCGAAGAGACGACACACTGACTGACTGGACGCGTCAATAGCGTCTCTTCGGCCTCCACGCCGGCATCCGATGCCGGGCCTTTTTAACTGGCCGCCCGCGGCAAGTTTCTCCCACACCACACATTTCTCTCCTCTCCTCCTTTCCGTTCTCCGGTACCTTTAGCTAGCGATGGTCGGCGGTGAGGGGTCGACGGGAGGGCATGCCGGACGTGGACGTCGAGGGGGTGTCTAGGATGCGGGCAAGTCAACGTGCCACCACGCTCCCCTCGATGCCGTCGTTGCCGGACGAGGTCGACCCCAGGCATCTAGTTCGCCGTGGCCTCCACACCGGCATGTTGAGTGACAGGCTGCTCCTGCCTCGCACATTCGTGTGGATAGTCGGTGACCAGCCGCCCCCGATTGTCATCTTGCGGGCGAACGGTCTCAGGATCAGCAGATACCCGGTCGCTCTGCAGTTCGACCACCTCGTCCAGTTGTACCTCAGCAACAGCTGGGAGTGCTTCGCCCGCGCGCACAAGATCGAAGCGGGCAACATCCTTGTCTTCAAGTACGACGGCGAAGGAAGGCTAGGCATCAGCGTCTTCGACGAGAGCATGTGTCGGAGACGGTACCGCCCGATCTCCGACTCCGACTCCAACACCGACGAGTAGGTTTAGGTTGTGCACGCACCATCTACCATGTATTGATCTAGGCATTGGCCATACTTGCAATGAGAAGCTTTATTCAAGCCTTAGAACTTTTGTTACAAGCATACCATAGGCACACCTAAACTACATAACTAAACGGATCAAAGACACCATCCGTCGTTAAGAGACCGAATGATCACCTAAACTACCACAGGGACTCGACTCGACCCTTTTGTTGGTTAAAGAATTGGACATAATGTCCCTTTCTTTCACAAGTTTTTAACTTGACAAGATTGAGGGCCAGTAGTATAACTAAAATAGTAGATTCAAAGTACACAAAATTGCAACACACAATTCACACATGTTGCTCACAAAATAACAGACATTGTTTCTAGCATATAGACCAATGTTTTGCGAGTTCAAACACATAGAGGAACACATCACTGGAGTAGGTTTAAACAACTGGAGGAAGTTCACAGACCCATGTTTTACACAGAATTGGAACACATCACTCGAACATCAGATCAATTTCATGCTAGAGGAGGCTCCTTTGCATCTCCACCAGCACCTGCATTTGCACCAGCTGTTAAGTATGACATGATACCTCTAGGACCAGCTTCATGTGCAACTCCTGGCACAGTTTGTCTTGGTGCAGCAAAAGGAGGCCTTGGTGTAGTTCTAGAAGGATCGATTGGTGCAGTTGTAGAAGGCCTTGGTGTAGTAGTAGAAGGACCTCTTGGTGCAGGTGTAGAAGGCATTGGTGTGGCTGTACAAGGAGCTCTTGGTGCAACTGTAGAAGGCCTTGGTGCAGAAGTAGAAGGATCTCTTGGTGCAACTGTAAAAGGAACTTGCCTAGGTGCAACTGTTGAACTTGAGGAACCTGGTGGAGGCTCTAATACAGAGAATCTTGAGGCAATAGTAGGCATTGATCTACTTGCCTAGAACATTCCAACAGAATAATGTAGTTGCTACAAATGAAAATGATAAATCTAGTTGGCATATTTTTACCTTGTGGTTGTTTTTCCTTATTGAAAGGTATAGCCTCAAAGGCACTAAACAGATAGTGTACTTGTGGCCTTACAGTTTGCAATTGCTACAAGTAATTGTGGCCATCCTAGAAGTTTCTTTAGGTTTTGGCACCTCAAATATTCCTTTTCTTCGTTTCTCCTGCCTTCTTGGGGAATCTCCACAACTCAATTGGAGCCCCCAAGAACACACCACAACTCCACACAACCGTCTAGGGTTCCAAGAACCCAAGAGTAACAAGCCCAAGAGCTCGAACTCGCCGAATATCTGAGGAGAACTCAAACCTATGCACCAAATGCAAGAGGCAAGTCCTTCTCTCTCAAATTCCACCAAAGCTACAAAAGCTATTGGGGGAATAAAAGAGAAAGAACACAAGAGGAGAACACAAAACTCTCAAAGATCTAGATCCCAAGGATTCCTTCACAAATAAGGGATTTGGTTTGGTGGGGGTTGTAGATCTAGATCTCTCTCAAATCCCTCAAAAAGATGCAAGAATCATAGGAGGGGGAAGGGGAGAGGGAAAGCTCTTCAAGGTCAACAATGGAGGAGAGAGAGAAGGGCAAAACCAAGAAAAAGCAAGTGACCCCATGAAGGGGAAGGGGAGATCCTTTTAAAGGGATCCCCGATCTGCCCGTTACGCACAAGAAGTTCTGGCGGGGACGGTACTACCGCCTGAAATACCGACCCAAGTTCCATTAAATAGTGCACACCAAGACAGAGAGGGCACTGAAATGAAATCGGGATTACTGGAAGTTGGGCCAGAATTAACACCGGTACTACCGGCGGAAAATGCCCTAGCGGTACTACCGGAACTTCCGGTCAAGAAAAAACTTCAGAACCAAAATTGTCATAACTTTTGCATCCGACCTCCAAACTTGAAATGAAATCAAAAAAGAAAAGGGAGGAGTATCTCTTGGTTTAAAGAGATGAAACCAATTTCATTGGAAATATTGGGTATCACCATGGGATAAAATACCATGCATATGTATGTGAGATATCTCCAACATTGTGGAACCGAAAAACCCGCAAGATCAAAAACGCAATAAGATATGCAAGGGAAATCCGCTTTTGATGAAGCAGAGCTTGTCATGATGATAACCACAAGCTCTAGATCGTCACATGGACAAGAACCAAACAACAACCAAGAAAGATGATGCTATGTATGCAAAGGTTTGAGCTCTCTCCGAAAGATACGAACGAGTCACCCACTCGATAGCCCCTCTTGATAGTATGGTTATCTATCCTAAACCCGGTCTCCCAACACTATAAGAGACCGGTAAAATAGAAAGCCTATCAAGATCATACCTTTGCCTTAAGCATTCAACTTGATCTTGACATAGACTGTCTTGTTCTTCTCAAGATGGATCGCCTTTCTTGATTGTTCTTGCTTGATGAAGACTTGTGAAATGCTCCCCCATACTACATGGGGAAATCTCTTCATGAACTTGTCTTCATCACTCCATGATCGCCGATGATGGAAAGCTTCAAGCATGAGATCTTTTAGAGATGGCGCACCTTGAGCTTGCACTTCATTTCTTGATGATGTCTTGAACATGGCCATAGGGAACTCCATCTTCTTCTTCTTCTTCAAGACATACTTGATCTTTGTTGTTGTTCTTCTTCATGATTTTGAAAGGCACAAAGCCCTTGGACATAGATTCTTACTTTTCAATCTTGAAACCAACATATGGTCCAAGCAATGCCAATGGAAAAACCTACAAGTGAAACTCAATTTACACATTAGTCCATAGAGTTTGTCATTAATTACCAAATCCACACATGGGGCATACATGCCCTTTCAACTGGGGACACAACTACAACTTGTTTCCTCTTGTCCCTCATCACCGTGAGCACCAATTTCTTTCTGCTCTCATATTTCCTAATCATCTCATCCACCTTAACCTATCTATCTATTAAATCTAGCCCTGCTAGTCCCTCCCTTACTCTTTCACATAGTACATTGAATCACGGATGCCATACCCTTCCTTCTTCATCATCAACAACAAATTCAAATATCTAACATCATGGTGTTTCACTGAATTTTGCACAAATTTGACACCATCAAATTGAATAAACAGCTCCCAAACCTCAGATTGTTTCCTACATTAAATTAAACGAAATTATTCAAACCTAAATTCTAAATCTTCATGTCAAACTTGATGGAATTCTAAGTCTAAAGTAAGATTTAGACCTAATCCTATTGCATAAATACAGTAATGCAACGAAGCGGAAAGGAATGGCTTACCCGGCATCAGAGATGTAGTGGCTGAGTGGATCTTTGATGGAGGTATGCCCTGCCGACAACCATTCTTTTTGTGAATAAGGTAGAGGGGGCTTCGCCGACTGCAGCAATTGTATCTGCTCTGGATCGGGGTCGATACTGCGATGCTACTCCTCCCCTCCCTCGTAGAACATCCCCTGGCATGCTCGTCCTTCACCGCCTCCGCCGCTATGGTCTCCATCGCCGGGCGGGTCGCCGCCGCCAAGAGTCACCATGTTTCTGTCCAAGCGCGGTAGGGAGAGTGGAATGGGAGGAACTGATGGGCTGAGCCCTACCGTATGGGTACCTAACGGCCGTCAGGTGGGAAAACAGCCACCTTTCCACGTGGACCTGACAGGTGGGCCCATCCGGTCAGAAAAGTGATTAAACCCACTAAACCGGCTGATCAGTGCTATCTGTTAACAACTGACCCCAATATTGATAGTTCTGCGACAAAACAGGCAAAGTCAGTAGTTCGCTGACACCGCCGCCTCAAATGTGATAGTTCCTTGTCATTTCCTCCCAACCAGTGGACTCACATATAGCTCAGCATACTCACATATAGCTCGACATACAAGGGAACATCGAAAGGCGCAGCACGATATCACGAATTGCTGTTCGGCAATAGAACATGAGAATTCTTCGCTGTTGATCAACATATTACATATCGTATTTATTCTTTGCAGTTTATAACGGCCAAACACTTCAGAGTCGTCATTGTTCCGAGATATTAGGCTTTTGTTTTACTCGAATATTAGACATCATTATAAACTCCTGAATTTATGAAAAATGGTAAATGGTATGCCCCAATTTAGAAAGTACTTTTACAAAAGAAACTTAGTAAAATTTTACTTAAATTCTGAAACTTATCGAGAGTAAATAGATTGTTTCGTCTCAAATTGCTACTCACGTCGTCCTGATTCTTTCTAGCCGTAGGATGGACGCTTTAAAGGACTCATGCTGCGTGGCCGCAACGCAGCCTCTGAAAAGGACACGTGCTGCGCCTGCAACCCGTGCCTTCTCCATGAGGCAGGCCTAAGCGAAAAGATTCCAGCATGAACGGGTGTACCAAGCACGGCCATATCTCTGTCGCTGGACGGTGGGTCGCACGGATGACATGGGCTTACCGTCAGCGTATGTGGGGAGGACCGGGCTCTGTGAGAGGCGTACACTTCGTGACAACACTCCACACTCGCCGGGTTGCGGGGTCCGCAGAGAGATGACGTGACGTCATGAGCCCATACCGGCCGCGGACTCTCGTGGACATGGGGTCCGCCCTATACATACGTGGAAGCGTAGACCCTCTATGACCGCCTATTCTCACGTACATGGGGTCCATTTAGATTGTGCATTCTTCTTTGGAACCTCTCTGTACGCGGATTACCGCGTCGGAGAGCCGAGCTGGCAGCATAGGTGGTGTGGGAAGTAATGGGTGTGCGTGGTTTATCGCGGCGGAGAACCAACCTAGCAACATAGGCTAGTGTACGCGTTTTCTCGCGTCGCGATTGTGCTACGGAGTCTGTCCTTGTCCGAGATGGCTGCGTTATCCGTAGTCGGGAGCAGTTTCTCGCGGATGAAAGCACACCTGGCGGTGTAGACTCTAGCTGACGGCGGATTCTCATGGGCGAGAGACGAGCGGGAAGTGTTGCCTGTCGCTGTGCGTGAGTTGTCGCGTTTGGTAGGGTCCTACGCCATACGAGTTGGTATTAGAGATAGTAGACATGCTGGTGTGGGTCCAGTTGGCGCTGGAAAACATCTCTCACACGTGGCTATCGTGACGATCCTGATATAAAACTATTTTGGTGTATTCGTGTGCGTGAATTGGTTTAGCTAGCTTTCGTCTTCCTCAGACCCGAGCCCCTTACACAACACCATCGTGTTTCGGTTTGCTCCTGTTGTCAGCTGCACGCGATGTTTGGATGGCTCTATCCTACAGTGGCGCTCTAGCCACCGACGGGCAGGACATGTAACAGGCGTCGGTGCGTGTATTGCTTCTTTGATTCCCCCGATTATCCTCTCGCTTGGGTTCAGGCTAGTAAGTTTGCTTTCCTTTACTCTTTCGTTTTGTTCTATCTGCGTTTATGTTTACCGACAAATTTCTATTTTAAGAATCGGCAGCTCGTCGGCGTCGTTTCGAAATGGTCTTCTTCGCTGGTGACGACACGTTGTAGCATGGACTCGCATTCTTCTATGTGTCTGCTCTTCTGATGCCTGGTACATTTTGCTCCTTTCGCTTCGTTTAGGTTTTGGTCTTTCCGTTCACATGTTTGTTTCTTGACAATTTTTCTTCTATTTTTTGGCAGCTCATCGACGTTCTTGCGGGATTCTTTCCTTTCATCGTGACTTGGTAAGTTCTTGTGTTTCCATTGCTCTTATGTTTCTTTGATTATTCTCGATTGTTTACGCTTTATGTATTGCTTGCGCTAATTTGTCTTTTTAATTCTTTTTCAGAGTATGGATCTCTAGGTCTCGCGAGATCATGCAGTTCGAGAAGCTCTTAGTCCTTTGTGTTCCTCAACGGTGTACACGATGCGCTCTTTTTGTCGCTCTTCGTTAAGTTGTTGGATGCACTTTGTTTTCCTTAGCGTTGCTACTTTTTTCAGGTTCCGATGCCTAGGTCACGAGACTTTGCATTTCGAGGATGTTCTTTGTCCTTCGTATTCGTCTGCGACTGTTTCGTATAGGTATGTGCCTTTTTCATCGGTCTTCATTTTGTAGGGGTTTCGCGCATCAAAACAATAAATTTTTACACTACGCCTTGATGACCCACAAGTATAGGGGGTGTATCGCAGTATTTTCGATAAGTAAGAGTGTCGACCCAACGAGGAGCAGAAGGTGCTGGCTAGTGGCTTGGAGCAGGAATTCTCTGTAAATACTTAGCAAACGGATTTTAGGGTTTTTTAATAATGTAGGTAAATAAAGTACGAGTAAATAAAAGACAATAAGAATACATGCATCAAGTAGCCCAATCCTTTCTTTAGCAAAGGACAAGCCGGTTGTATTACTTAAGATGACCAAACGTTCTCGAGGACACATGGGAATATCGTCAAGTGCTTTTGCTTCATATAGTTGATTAATCTTCTTTAGTTTACTAAGTGTTGTGTGGGTGAACCTATGCTAATGTACCGACCTTCCTAGGACTAATACATACTTGTGATTATACCCCTTGCAAGAATCCGCAAGTACAAGAAAGTAATTAAGGTAGAAACCTAACCAAAACTTTAAACTCTAAGACCCTGACGTCCCTTGTGCAATGGTTTCCTAACAGGGGTTCAGGTTTCTGTCACTCCGGTAACCCCTACGATTAGTAGCCAAATACACAATGCATTCCCCTAGGCCCATATAGATGAAGTGTCATGTAGTCGACGTTCACATGACACCACTAGAAGAAGTACACCACAACTTAAATATCAAACTATTGAATCTTTGTCAACACAATTCCACTACTAACAACATGACTTCTCCCATGTCCTCAAGAACAAAACGAACTACTCACAAGACATCATATGGATCATGATCAGAGATGAAATAATGATGTGTAACAATCTGAACATAAACGATAATTCAATGGTTCACTCAATAGCAGCAACTACAAGGAGTAATCAACACCGGGAAAGTTTCCCCTAAGAACTATACAAGATTCAACCCAATTGTTACAACGGTATGAGGTGGTGATGATGGTGCTGGTGGAGATGATGGTGGTGATGATGATGATGATCCCGATAAATTCTAGCTTGATGGTGGTGTTGATGGCGACGATCTCCCCTCTCCGGGGAGGAATTCCCCTGGCAGAATTCTGTCTGCCAGAGAGATCTTTCTCTCTCGGTGTTTTCCGCCCCGTAGAGGTGGCGGAATCTTTCTGTGGTCGCCCCCCGAGTCTTAGGGTTTCGGGAGGATAATATACGCCATAGGGAAGAGTCAGGGGTGGACCAGGGTGGCCACACCACCTAGTGGCGCGGCCTAGGGTGGCCCGCACCAGGGGGTGGTGTGGCCCCCTATGGCCCATCTCCACTTCCCCTTGTGGCTTTCTTCGTCTTCTGGAAAAATAGGATTTTCCATGTATTTTCCCGGATTTTCTGATCTTCGCGAATTTTGCCTCCAAATAGCACCTTTTCCATCAGAATCCTGACTGCAGCGGTCCATGCTCCAAAAGTCATCATCCATGCAAAAACAGATGAAATAACATAAGTATCATCTCTTAATATGAAATATATCAATGAATAATAGTAAATTATGATATAGAATAGTGATGCAAAATGGACGTATCAACTCCCCCAAGCTTAGACTTCGCTTGTCCCCAAGCAAAAACTGAGCTCAATAAACATGACCTCAGGTTTATGGAGTGAAGAGTCGATAAAAGAATACAGACAAGAAGCATCACATTCATCAATACATAAGTCATAAAAGAAGACAACTCACTATTATATAACTTAACTTGCAATAAGTAAAGGAAACACAATAAAGATACATAAAGTAAATAACAATTGGTAATGGCAAACTTAGCTCTTGGTCGAAGAATAGTTGGCAATTTGCTGGAGTTCACAAATAACTGATTTACAATGATAGATTTCAAAGTAGTAGACATTAAGATAAGAGCAAAGTGCAAAACAAGGAACATAAGAAACATGATTGAATAAATCATCATATGAATGAATGAAACACAACAACTCAAAATACTTGCTGAGGTAGAAGGGAATAGGTTTACTGACTCAACTAAAAAGTAAAAGAAAGGCCCTTCGTAGAGGGAAGCAGGGATTTCAAGTTTCATAAAGAGCTTCCAAAAATTATGGTACTTATTAGCTTTTAGCTCTCATTGCCCCTATTATAGGCATCTTTAGGTGATTAAGGTTAAAGTGATAAAATATTAGGATATGCTTGACAAGTTGTAAGTTGGAAACCTCATGTCCCTTGAATACGAGGGCCGCTCCTCATGCTACTCAAGTTTAGTCACCGGTAAGTTCTTGTCATAGTAAGTACATGTGTATCATAGAGAACCGCCAACGGGGTACCCCTTGCCTGATGATACGGAAGAATCCCCATATCAAAATGATAAGGCAAGCAGATAACAAGCATCTCAGCAATCTTCTTATTTACCATGGGAATATGTTTTTTTTTTCTCTATTTCCTCTTTTCTCATCTTTTTTTCTTTTTCTCAATCTCTATCTCTTTTTTAAGAAGAATGCTTCATAGATGCTCATTATGGTTACGTTGCAGGTTTGCACCATGATTAGGCATGGATTAGACCGGGGGCCCAGGCGTTTCTCTAACACACATACATAACTCCATGGACTTACGAGCTCCCCTTTCATTTTACACCGATGACATCCATAGACAAAAGAACATGATATCAACTAGGTACAAAGTACCAGCGCAATGTTGAAAGCGTTCCCCATGACAACATGGTTCTACTAATTCACAACTTACAAAGCGCAAGCATATACACAACATAGATGGGCACAATGGTTCAAGTTTATTAAGGGCAAGGAAAGTAAAGTGTGCCATCAAGTTCGTGAGAGCTTTAATCACTAATTTGCACATAACAAGTTTAATTTGGAAGGTAGATAAAAACAAGAATTTACTTGGAATAGCAATAGTGCTAATAGGTAGGTATGGTGGACACAAATGGCATAGGTTTTGGTTTAAGGAGTGGATGAACGAGAAGAATTCCCTCTCAGTACAGGTTTTTGGCTAGCAAGGCTGAGTAGCAAGCATAAGAATTGAAGGAAACAAACAAACAAACAAACATACAAGTGACAAAAACAAACATGCAATCTTCCTTGGAAGCACAAAAGATCTTAACTAGAGAATACTAAACTTATGAGCAAATCAAGAAAGAAAGATGATGAAATTATATTTATTTAGAGTAATTTTATCTTTTCATTCAACTCTCAAAAATAGTGTTGCTACTGACCGAGCCAGGTTTGCCAAAACCAAATAAATTAACTCAATGATCCCAAAGTGATACCAATACTAATGACAAGGTCAATCATATAACCATGAATTGAAAACTAATATAAGATATGCAAAAGACTAAACGATAGAACTTCTCATTAATATTCCATAACGGCAACTCACACCAAGGGATACATATCTAACGAGAGAGGGGACACTTCCATAATGCAAACCATCCTACATGATAACTTCTCTATTCATGATATGACTCTACTAAAAAGGTAAAAAATAGAAGATAGTGATATGATACCGCGACACTCCCCCAAGATTGGAACAAACCAAGGGGATGCCAAAACCTGATGACGAATTACTCTGTGGCGCCAAACAGTGACACAGAGGTTTCCCTCCAATTGACATCCGTCCAGTCCTTCTGACCCTAGCAGGTTTTGTCAACACTCCAATGCTTGCAATGGTAGTCCCGGTGTGCGGATGTTGGCCGTGATTTGCCTCCTCTTCATCTTCACTCTTGACCTCCTCCTCCTGTCCGGGGTCTTGGGGATCTTCCTCCATAGGCTCCTTCCCCTTATCCTTGGTGGACACCCTCGTGCTTCTAACTTTCAAGAATAGTTCCTGGCAGAAACAGATCGAAATGAAAACACGACGAGAACACGATATACGAACCTCGGGGGATCCGAGGGATTATATATTATGAAGTTTTACAGCAAAAGGAAGGTACTAGGAGAAAATGGGTCGGAGACGGAGGCCGAGGTGGCCACACCACCTGCTGGCGCGGCCAGGAGGGCCCGCGCCAGGGGTGGTGTGAGCCACCCTGGCTCCAATTCCGTCCCTCCTTCGCTTCGTAGCTTTCCTTGTTGGATAAAAACTGCAAAAATATAATTGGACAGAATTTTTGCGGAACTTTTCTTACCAGAACTGTTACCTATTCGAAAACAGGCTCTGTAGGTCTCTGAATTTGGTCTTTGATAAATTTTTCCGGAGTTATAACTTGAAAAGCATCAACATCTTCATTATAAGAATCCCCAGCAATATAGTGCTTGAGTCGCTGCCCATTCACCACTTGTGTAGTGTTATCTTTTAAAGAAGAAATTTTTATCGCTCCTGAATGGTACACTTCTTCAATAATGAAAGGTCCTTCCCATTTTGACAGTAGTTTCCCTGCAAAAAATCTGAGACGAGACCTATACAATAGAACTTTCTCACCAACATGGAATTCTCTCTTAAGTATTAGCTTGTCATGCCATCTTTTAACTTTTTCCTTAAAGTGTCTAGCATTCTCATATGCTTCACTCCTCCATTCATCCAGCGAACTTAAGTCAAATAATCTTTTTTCACCAGCAAGCTTACAATCTCTATTAAGTTCTTTAACTGCCCAATAAGCTTTGTGTTCTAATTCTAAAGGTAGGTGACAAGCTTTCCCATAAACCATTTTATAAGGAGACATCCCCATGGGGTTTTTATAGGCAGTCCTATAAGCCCATAAAACATCGTTCAACTTTTTAGCCCAATTTTTCCTATACCTATTAATAGTCTTTTGCAAGATGGATTTAATTTCTCTATTTGATAACTCTACTTGTCCACTAGTTTGGGGATGATAAGCTGAAGCGATTCTATGATTAACATCATATTTAGCAAGGGTCTTTCTAAAACCACCATGAATGAAATGAGAACCTCCATCAGTCATAAGATACCTAGGAACTCCAAACCTAGGAAAAATAACATCCTTAAGCATTTTTAGAGAGGTCTCCCTATCAGCACTCTTCGTAGGTATAGCTTCTACCCACTTAGTGACATAATCAACAGCAAAAAGAATATGAGTATAACCTTTTGAGGGAGGAAAAGGACCCATAAAGTCAAATCCCCAACAATCAAAGGGTTTAATAACTAGAGAGTAGTTCATAGACATTTCATTGCGTCTAGAAATATTATCAACACGCTGACACTCATCACAAGATAAAACAAATTTTCTTGCATCTTTAAAAGGGTAGGCCAGTAGAAACCTGATTGTAACACCTTTTGCGCAGTTCTATCTCCTGCATGATGTCCTCCATAAGCACTACCATGACATTTACGCAATATCTCCTTTTTTTCATATTCTGGAACATATCTTCGCATACTACCATCCACTCCTTCTTTATATAAGTGTGGGTCATCCCAAAAATAATGCCTCAAATCGTAAAAGAACTTCCTTCTTTGCTGAGCTGTGAAAGTTGGAGGCAAATACTTGGAGACAATAAAGTTAGCATAATCAACATACCAAGGGCTCCCTCGCGAGCTCACCCCTACTTCAGCCAACTGTTCATTTGGGAAACTATCATTAACAGACATAAGATCAAAAGAGATGTTTTCCAATCGAGATAAATTATCAGCTACGGGATTTTCAGCACCTTTCCTGTCTACAATATGTAGGTCAAATTCCTGTAAGAGTAGCACCCATCTAATAATCCTAGGCTTAGCATCTTTCTTCGTCATAAGGTACTTAATAGCAGCATGATCAGTATGAATGGTAACTTTTGAGTCAACAATATAAGGTCTAAACTTGTCACAAGCAAATACGAAGGCTAGGAATTATTTTTCAGTAGTAGCATAATTCCTTTGGGCAGCATCAAGAGTCTTACTAGCATAATGGATAACATTTAAATTTTTATCAATTCGTTGCCCAAGGACAGCACCTACAGCAAAATCACTAGCATCACACATTATTTCAAAGGGTAAACTCCAATCAGGTGGTTGAACGATAGGAGCTGTAGTTAAAGCCTTCTTTAGGGTTTCAAAAGCTTCCTTAAAATCATCATCAAAGACAAAGGGTACATATTTTTGAAGAAGATTAGTGAGGGGTTTTGATATCTTAGAGAAATCTTTAATAAACCTTCTATAGAAACCAGCATGACCAAGGATACTACGAATACCTTTGATGTCTCTTGGACAGGGCATTTTCTCAATTGCCTCAACTTTAGCTCTATCAACTTCTATGCCTCTTTGAGAAACCTTATGTCCAAGTACAATACCTTCATTCACCATGAAGTGGCATTTCTCCCAATTAAGAACAAGATTAGTTTCTTCACATCTCTGCAAAACTTTATCGAGGTTGTGCAAACAATTATCAAAAGAAGTTCCATAGACGGAGAAGTCATCCATGAACACTTCCACAATTTCCTCACAAAAACCATGAAAGATAGTAGACATGCATCTTTGAAAAGTAGCGGGAGCATTACATAAACCAAAAGGCATACGTCTATAAGCATAGGTTCCGTAAGGGCATGTAAAAGTAGTTTTTTCTTGATCTTGTTGTTTAACAGCAATTTGAGAGAAACCAGAATATCCATCAAGAAAACAAAAATGGGTCTTTTTAGACAATCTTTCTAACATTTGATCAATAAAAGTAAGTGGGTAATGATCTTTCTTAGTAACTTTGTTAACTTTCCTAAAATCAATGCACATTCTATAGCCTACTACTATTCTTTGGGGAATAAGCTCATCATTATCATTAGGGACGATTGTAATTCCCCCTTTTTTAGGGACACAATGAACAGGACTAACCTATTCACTGTCAGCAATAGGGTAAATAATACCAGCATCAAGGAGTTTCAATACCTCATTTCTTACCACTTCTTTCATCCTTGGATTTAAATGTCGTTGGTGCTCTGCCACTGGCTTTGCATCTGGTTCTATATTGATAGCATGCTGACATATAGTAGGAGAAATCCCTTTTAAATCATCCAGAGTGTAGCCCATAGCCCCTCGGTGTTTCTTCAGTACCTCCAATAACCTTTCTTCTTCCTTCCCTAAAAGTTTAGAGCTAATAATAACAGGATATATCTTATTATCATCAATGTAAGCATATTTAAGATCGTCAGGTAAAGGTTTTAAATCAAAGACCAGATCCTTTTTAGGTGGCAACGTGGTACCCAAGTCTTCTACATGCAAGTTATGCTTAAGCATCTTAGGTTGACGACGGAGAATCTCGTCAATCTCATTTCTTTCTTCCATGAAGATCTCACTTTCGTGGTCTTCCATAAATTGTTGCAAAGCATTGTTAGGAGCAAGAGAAATAGAAGCAAGTTGTTCGACTCTAAAATCCTTATTATGGGTTTCATTTTCACAAGGTTCTTTAGTAAATATCGAAAAATTAAACTCATAAGATTCCCCATAAACTTAGTCAAGATTTTCTCCCTTTTGTAATCTATAATAGCTCCACAAGTACTTAAGAAAGGTCTACCAAAAATGATGGGATAAGTTTACTAGCAGCTGAACCAAGTACTAGAAAATCAGCAGGATATGTAATCTTACCATAAAGAACTTCTACATCCCGCACAATACCAATTAGAGAGATGGTTTCTCTATTAGCAAGGTGAATGACCACATCAATCTCTTCCAGTTCGCAGGGACTGATTTCATGCATAATTTCTTTGTAAAGCTCATAAGGAATAACACTTGAACTTGCACCAATATCACATAAACCATAATAGCAATGATCACCAATTCTAACAGCTAGCCTTTTTAGTTCTATTAGGATGTGAGACAATATTAGAAGCATCCTCACAAAAGACTATGTGTCCATCTTCTACACTTTTAGTGACAAGATCTTTCACAATTGCTACAATAGGTTCAATGTTTATTTGTTCATCAGGTTTTACAGTTCTCTTTGCACTTTTATTGATTACACTAGTTATCATAGGATGATCATTTACCTTATCCGGGAAGGGTATTTTATCGATATAAGGTTCAGGTAAGATGTGATCAATAGTGCAAAACTCAGTACTCCCAACATGAACACAATCAAAAATATCTTTATGTGGTGCATGGTACTTGTCCCATCCCTTTTTCAGAATTTCAATATAAGAAGCAAAAGCCTTAAAACAATTTGTAATAACTTGAGAATCAAGACCATAAGCATTACTAATGTTTTGAAAGTCATCAGTTCCCATAAAAGATTCAATGCATTCATAATCATTAATTTATACCTAACTTTTTTCCTTTGTCATTCTCCCATGCTTCAGCGTTGTCTTGAATACAGTCTAGAAGATCCCATTTAGCTTATTCTTCCATGCGAGTGAATGATCCAACATAAGAAGCATCCAATAAATCCTTATCATGAAGAGAAAGCCTTGCATAAAAGTTATTGATAATAATATTGTTGGGGAGCTCATGAATGGGACATTTGAGCATTAGTAACTTCAATCTCCCCCAAGCTTGAGCGGTACTCTCTCCATCAAGTGGCCAAAAGTTGTATATTTGATTCCGATCTTTACGAATCTCACTAGGAGGATAAAACTTTGAATAAAAGAGAGGTACTATTTCCTCCCATTCAAGAACTTGACCATTCTTCAACAGCTTATCCATTCTTTAGCTCTTTCTTTTAGTGATAATGAGAATAACTTCTTCTTGACTTGGTCTGTAATAATACCTGCACACTTGATCAACCCGCATAATTCGTGTATAAAGAGCAAATGATCACCGGGACGGACAGTTCCATCCCCAACATAATAGTTATCCATAACACGATCAATAATTCTTGTAGGTATTTTAAAAGTATCATTCTCAGCAGGTGGTGGTTCATATACTACCTTAGCAGTGGTAGTAGCATTACGAAATAAGAAACTCAGCGAATTATCCATAATGAAAATAAAGCAACTAACGGAAGTAAACAATACTCACAGTAGAAGTTTCCTTCACCAGTTCCACTCTCCAATAGCGCTTCACTCCTCGGCAATAGCGCTAGAAAATAGTCTTGATGACCCACAAGTATAGGGGGTGTATCGCAGTATTTTCGATAAGTAGGAGTGTCGAACCCAACGAGGAGAAGAAGGTGCTGGCTAGTGGCTTGGAGCAGGAATTCTCTGTAAATACTTAGCAAATGGATTTTTAGGGGTTTTTGATAATGTAGGTAAATAAAGTACGAGTAAATAAAAGACAATAAGAATAAATGCAGCAAGTGGCCCAATCCTTTCTTTAGCAAAGGACAAGCTAGTTGTACTACTTAAGATAACCAAACATTTTTGAGGACACATGGGAATATCATCAAGTGCTTTCGCTTCATATAGTTGATTAATCTTCTTTAGTTTACCAAGTGTTGTGTGGGTGAACCTGTGCTAATGTACCGACCTTCCTAGGACTAATACATACTTGTGATTATACCCCTTGCAAGCATCAGCAAGTACAAGAAAGTAATTAAGGTAGAAACCTAACCATAGCTTTAAACTCTAAGACCCTGACGTCCCTTGTGCAATGGTTTCCTAACGGGGGTTCAGGTTTCTGTCACTCCGGCAACCCCTACGATTAGTAGCCAAATACACAATGCATTCCCTAGGCCCATATAGGTGAAGTGTCATGTAGTCGACGTTCACATGACACCACTATAAGAAGTACACCACAACTTAAATATCAAACTATTGAATCTTGCTCAACACAATTCCGCTACTAACAAGATGACTTCTCCCATGTCCTCAAGAACAAAACAAACTACTCACAAGACATCATATGGATCATGATCAGAGATGAAATAATGACGTGTAACAATCTGAGCATAAACGATAATTCAATGGTTCACTCAATAGCATCAACTACCAGGAGTAATCAACACCGGGAAAGTTCCCCCTAAGAACTATGCAAGATTCAACCCAATTGTTACAGTGGTATGAGGTGGTCATGATGGTGCTGGTGGAGATGATGGTGGTGGTGATGATGATGATGATCCCGATGAAGTCCAACTTGATGGTGGTGTTGATGGCGATGATCTCCCCTCTCCGGGAAGGAATTCCCCTGGCAGAATTCTGTCTGCCGGAGAGATCTTTCTCTCTCGGTGTTTTCCGCCCCGCAGAGGCGGCGGAATCTTTCTGTGGTCACCCCTCGAGTCTTAGGGTTTCGGGAGGATAATATACGCCAGAGGGGAGAGCCAGGGGTGGAATAGGGTGGCCACACCACCTGGTGGCGTGGCCTAGGGTGGCCCGTGCCAGGGGGTGGTGTGGGCCCCCTGTGGCCCATCTCCACTTCCCCTTCTGGCTTTCTTCGTCTTCTGGAAAAATAGGATTTTCCATGTATTTTCCTGGATTTTCTGATCTTGCGAATTTTGCCTCCAAACAGCACCTTTTCCATCAGAATCCTGACTGCAGCGGTCCATGCTCCAAAAGTCATCATCCATGCAAAAAACAGATGAAATAACATAAGTATCATCTCTTAATATGAAATATATCAATGAATAATAGTAAATTATGATATACAATAGTGATGCAAAATGGACGTATCACGCCTCTAAACCCCTGATGTTGCTAGGACCTATCTATTAGTAATACAGTAACAGGAGGGGCTTTTCACGAACTTACCCTTGAAGGCCAAAAAGCGTTGTCAACGCTTAGGAGAGCGTGGTTGATGTAGACGAGCCGAAGCTAACCTCAAGGTCGTGATGAAGTCCTTGCGCTCCTGCGGCTCCAATGACTTGAGTGCCTCAAGTGTGACACCTCGTGGGGAGTTACACACGTATAGTGCCTGACGATGACTCCCGCTTCCCTGATCCAGCAGCAGTTGCGGAAGTAGAGCTCCTGGATCCAAATCCCGCAGCGCGACAGCACTCCGCGGTGAAGATGTCTCTCGTTCGTGCAGTCTGAACTTGGGACCATGGTCATGAGAGAGAGAGAATATCAATTGAAGGTCTCCCCAAAAGTGAGGAAAACTTTATTAAATATTGTGTGTATTTATCTGGCCAAATACCCCCACTATATATAGGGGAGGGGAGGTACTACCTCCCTCAAAGTCCCGAGGTGGGACTAAAGGAGAGGAGAGGGGGAGGGGTGGTGCCGCCAGCCACCACCATGGGCCCTGCGTGGGGGCTGGCCCACTAGGGCGCCGACCACCACCTCTAGCCCTTCTCCCTCTTGCCTTTCCCTAATGGGCCCTCTTCCATCCGGAATTGGCCCATTAAGCCTTTTGACCTTTAAATTGATTTTCTCTTTTATTAAATAATTAAGAATAAATGATTAAATCAATATTTAACATTCATTCATATATTATTCAATCTCCGTGGTTATGGAACACCTTCCATCTCCACTCTGGACATCCTCCGGACTTACCGAAACCCTTCCGGTTTTCTCTCTACTATTCTTCGACGATTCTTCTGATCCTATAAACACTCTCTAAGCATCATCAAACCCTTAAGCGTGATACCGTATGCTTCGGGAACACTCCAGACATGGTCGGGACACTCCCGGACCAATGATCGACAGAGGGACCTGGATGGCCATGTGACCCCTATGCGTTCCACGATGATCTTTCATCGTTTGAACCGGGACGGTCGTGTCTTATTCCCTTTGTTTCTCGATACTTGCATTTCCCGAGATCTGATCAATGGCATCACCATGTCGTGTTCAATATCGTTACCGAACAATGCTACTTGACTCATTCCGACAAGTGATATCCCTGTGATCAAATCACACGTTGTGCAGCTATTGGATATAACTTCTCTGAGTGGGCCCTTGAGTATCTTTCCATCACGTGGACGGACAAATCCCGCTCTTGACATATATTGCCTCTCCTGTCTCCTCCGAGTACCTGAACACACCTTTATAACCACTGTATTACCAAGTGACGCTTGATGCTATCTAAGCACTCTCGGGAGACAGTGATTGGTATATGTCACATCCCAAGATTTTCCAAATCTTGTAATGTGAAAAATAAATAAACAAAATAAATTTTGTTGAAAATCAGGGTGAAAAGAAACTTTTGTTTCTAAAAGGAAACTTAAAATCCCATCTTGAACAAACTTTGGCAGAAGTTTGAATTCAACAGAAAGCCAAATCAAGTGAAATGCATTCCTCAATGAATGTATCTGGAAATTTGAACACTTGGAAAATAAATCCAAATCCCTAAGCCCTAATGGAAGGAAATCATTTTCCAAAGTATCTCCAAATCTATGGATTGGATCCATACCAAATTTGATCAGCAAATATTCACAAAGGATCAAGAAAGACCTTAGAGATTGGTTTCACTTAGTTTGGAACCATAGACAAGATCTTGTGAATATAATAAGATAAGGAAATTGAATTTCCAAAGCTAATTAAGCCCTTACCCAAAAATCCATACCAATTGGTGAACAATTAAATCCTAAAGGGATTTATAAAGATAAAGCAATTTCAAAGGAAAATAAATTGTTTTGGAAACACTAGTTTAAATCTTTTAATAAAAGAGTTTTCAAATGAAAAGGTGAGCCAAATTAATTTTGGCCAAGCTTTTGTAATAAAATATTTTGTTTTGATAAAATGAGTAAAGGTTTATTTAAATAAAATAATAAGGATTTAAATATCCAATTTTATTTAAGTAAAGGCTTTTCCCATTTTAAATGAACACTAAGTATTTTATTACTACTTTGAAATCTTTTATTAAAAGGTTTTGCTTTGATTAAAATGAGTAAAGGATTATTTAAATAAAATAATAAGGATTTAAATATCCAATTTTATTTAAGTAAAGGCTTTCCATTTTAATTAAACACCAAAACTTATTTATTTATTTAAATAAGTTTCCAAGTATTCTTTTATTTTTCAAATAAAACCTTCTGGTTTGGTTTTGAAAATAATTGGATTTCAAATGGAAATTTTATTTAAATCAAACCCTATTAAATAATTAAAGATCCATTTTATTTAATTAATAAATGGATCCTAAAATAAATAAAAATATTATATTATTTTATTTTGGATTTGGACTATGTTGATAAACAGAACCAAATTCCAAGTACAAAGTTGAGTGATTGTTTGAATTGTTTGAATTTGTTTGAATGCTTGAATAATTGTTTGGAAAATCAAAACAAAAAAGAACTAGAAAAAGAAAAAGAAAAGCAGACAGAAAAAAAATAAGAAAAAGGACTCGGCCCACTAAGGCCCAGACCAGCCCAGTCTTCTCCCTCTCCCCCGAAGAAACCTTTTCTCACTCAGAAACAGACCCGCACAGAGACTGACAGCCTGGACCCACTCTTTCTCTCTCCCTCTCGCTAACAACAGACCCCACCACTGAGTCATCGTTCTCACCCACGCCCCGAACCGTTTTCTTTACCGCGGAAAGAACCCACTCAGTGACAGACAAACGGGACCCACTCCCACTCTCTCTCTTTCGCTGACAGACGGGTCCCACACCACTGTTCTTCGTCCACACCCGCGCGACCAGTTCTTCCCCCTCCTCGTCGCCGTTTCCTGCTGTAACTTCGCGGCATCAATTCGCTTTAACACGGCCACCTTAACTCGCAGAGACCACGCCCCCTTAAAAGCCTCCCTCTCCTCTGTCATTTCCCCCAGACATCGCCTCCACTCTGCCCCTAGGCTGCCTCCAATTCTCTCTGTACCGCCGCCGCTCTGACGATGTTCCGGTGACGATTCCGATGAAACCCCACCGCCCCTTGCATCCCTAAGCACCCCAGCAGCTTCTCCACCTCTAGGCGCACCTGCTAGAGCATCCAGTTCACTCGCGCGAGCTTCACAACATCGGCAAGGACAAGCTCTACTCGCCACCGCCGTCTGCCTCGTCTCCGTCAAGTTTCTCCGGTAAGAGCCGACCGCCCCGAGCCCTTTCGTTCTTGCACACAGCATCGCCTTGCTCTTGCGCATCTGACCCTACCCTCGGATTGCCCTCTCCTGAACTGCAGCGTCGCCCCGTCGTCAACCTGAGCGCCACCGTCTGCCTCCGCTCCGACGAGCCCCACCGGTGAGACCAGACTTCCCCTTCACCTCCCTGTGATGCACACGACTTCGCCTCGACCCCGTGAATCTAACCGCGACATCATTTTTTTTCTCGAGGTGATCCACAGCGCCGTCCACGACGACCACCCAACGCACCCGACGCCATCCTCCACTCCGGCGAGGAATCGCGGCTGAACCAGAGCTCCCCTCGTCGAACCGCGAGTACCTTGAGCAACGCCGTGATCCCCTGAGCCCGGTGAGCTACCCCTCTTTATCCCTCACCTCCTGTAGCGTCGCCTCCGTCGTCGACCGACCGCTCCGCCGCCGCTAGCCACCGCAGTGCCGCCCACTTTAGGTCCAACTCGCCAGCACCGTTCGATCTAGATCTGGCGCTCACGATTAGTTCACTTAACCGCGAAGAGGTACGAGTCCTGCGCCGCACGATCTAAATAGATCCAACGCTCCATGATGCCGATCCAGCCGAACCGGTACGGGCGAATAAGAACACGACGCGTGGCACTAGATCTGTTTAAAAGAAATTTGAAAACAGAAACTTTTGCAAACTTCAAACCCTTGTATCTTTGGATCCACAGGTCCAAATTTTACAAATTTGATGTCGTTGGAATCAGCAAGACAAGCTCTAGCCAACCCTGCCCTTAGTTTAGCAAATAGTATCTGTTAACTTGTTTGATCTTGCAGATTCTTTTGTGTGCTTGCTAACATTAGAAAAATTGTTCAAAAATGATTTTAAGGTTAAAACCTTTGCAAATTGGTTTGTTGTGACCTTACTGACCCTAGGAACCAACCCATGGTTTTGGAAATGAATTTGGAAAAGTTTAGAATGGATTACTTGGTTTAGTCCATTTCTAGCTAATCAAAACCCATTGTTTTGTTTATGAAAATGTTTTTGTAAAGAAAACTTTGAGAAAATGGTTTAGACCAAACCTACTGACCCAAACACCAAGTTTTGCAATAGCAACTCATTTGGTGAACCCTATAGGTTAAAGCCTTAGTAAAACCCTTGGTTTTAAAAATGGTTTTTGAGGTGAAACCCTTTTTCAAATGACTTTGCCATTTTGGTAAATGACCAATATTGGAACTTACAAAGTTTAGAAGCCTAGTAGAGACCACCTTTGCCATTAGAACCATCTTTGCATGCTTATGCATGACTTAGATTCCAAATGTCTATGACCCACTAGGAACCACTTTTTCAAACAAAACAAAGCTTGGCATGCTTGCATGCATTTCTTTGACTTTGTTATTTATGTGTGTTGTTTTGCTTGATTGGTAGATTGAGTTGTACCTTGCTTGATTGATTGTAGTGACTTGAAGAGTGTGATTGTTGCAAGGACAAGGAGTAAACCTATACCCTCTACCAAAAAGGCAAGTGATGCTTCATATCTTTTGTCCCATTATTTTCACTATGCATTAGTGTTTTTGCTAAGTAAAACTTGCATGGTTTTTTTTATTTTGCTAAGTATAGACCTTGCTTTGGGAAAACCTAGTAGAAGAAACCTTAGTGAAAGTTACCTAAGTCCTGATTCCTAATACTGCCATGCTTAGCCTAGCTAATAGAAAACAAGGGTGGAATATATATTCATGCTATGGAAAATCTCTAAGTCTAAGGACTTGTGTTTTGTTTAATAAAACAACTAAGTTAATGAATCACCTGGGTGGAATGGGACTTGCTTGGTGGTTTTTGGTTGAGTGGTTCACAAGGCCCATGTTTATGGTTTACCTTAGTGTATCTCACTTGTGGATGGCCACCCAGGAATAAAGAGATTTGAGATGTCAAATGTTGAGAAGCTTCAAGTGCAACCACTTGGCAATATGGGCTCTGCCATGATCATATAGGTTGCAAGAACTTAGCCACATGGACAGTGGGTGGTAGTGTTTGATAGGTTGGAACGCGTCCATGTTGGTCTAAGGGAAGGCTTCTGAAAGATTTTGTCTTGGGAAACCAAGTCTTGTGGGGAAAGTGCACCACCTCTACAGAGTGTAAAATCTAAGTACTTAGCCATGTCCCTAGTAAAGGACAATTTGAGCATCAAGACATGGAAGCTATCAAGAATCTCATCATTCCAATTTCTAAATTAAAACTTGTGGGTGAACAAGGGTTGTGTGAAATTCTTCAATCTTTGATGGAGAGATGGCTTGGTACAAGGATCTCAAAATCTTAGATTGGGAAAATTGTTTTTGCCAAGAAAATCTTCAGTCTTTGATTGGTAGATGCCTTGAGAGGATCTTCAGTCTTTGATTGGTAGATGCCTTGGTAGTTTTTTTTGCCAAATAAAACTTAGTATTTTCAAAATGATAGGAAAAAAATCTATTTTGAGCAATGCAAGCCTCAACTCCACTTAGCCAAATGCATATAGATGATAGACTCCACTATATTACCAAAGTATCACTTGCCAATACAATTCAAATGTATTTACCCTTGTGGCTGTAACTTGTAATGTTGCAGGTTTGATTGTTTTAGTGAGGATTGATTGATTAGGATTACAAAGTCTACAACCAACATCTGCCTGTGGCACTTTGAAGATGAAGGACCCGTGACTATAGTTATTCCGCTGCAATGTATTGTAATAGCCAAATGAGCTATGTAAAGATGTAATAAAATTATGTTATTCCTGGTTATAAAATTGTAATATGACCTTTGTTTCTTGATATTCCATCTAAACTGTGGATGCTAGCTATTGATCCAGGGACTAGCATTGTAAACACAGGGGGCTCAATCTTATTAAAGGTTGGGGACCTCACAGTATAGCCTCATGGTCTAAGGAATAGTCTACGAGGATCCATTTCTAATCATGGTAACTTGAACTTCGTGACATGATCGGGTCATGATGTTTAGGTTGGGTATTGGTTCATCATCTCATTCTCAGAATGAGTTGACTCCATTTCCAACTGGCATAAATGCCACATGATTAGGAAACTTGATCATCTGTTGACCAATGAACCAGTGACTAGAGTTTCACTGGGAACCCCTGGTTGTTTATATATCACACGTGTATTGATGTTTCCACTCAATAAAGTTATAGTATGATACAAAGCTTAATCATAAACTTTATTAAATATGATAATAGTCCTTATTTCTATTTGTCTCTAGGGCATATTTCCAACAGTCTCTCACTTGCACTAGAGTACAAATAAACTAGCTGCATTTGTTCTTAATCGTTGGCACCATATATCCGGTACCCTGAACATGCTTGCTCATGGAAGAGGTTGATTCTTGGGTCTGTACTTTACAGTTCCAAATTCTTTGCAACTTACTAATGTCACCTTGATTGACATTAATACTTTATCAGCACATGATAACATCTGTGTGTATGCATCGTCGCTATGGCGGCGAGCGAGGCTGATTCCGAGCCTCTGGTGACTTTAGATCAACCTCAAGGGCTTGCTCATGGGCACTGTGCCCTGGGACACATCATTCTACGTTAAAAGCAAACTAGCCCCGCCATAACATTATACAACACTTTAGATGGTACCCTTATCTATTATTATAAATTTATTCATCGAAACACGAGTGCACCTTGTGCAACTTTCGATGTTTTTGTTGACCTCGCTTCCTACTTGAATTTAATTGGTATTTATAGGAGGTTCCAACATATTCCCTTATAACATAACCCTTTATGTTTAAGATATGTCATCCTTTATGGATTCGGAAAATATGTTTGCAGTTCTCTATTAGACACTTCAGACAAACCTAACTCAACTTTTCGTGATTCAAACTTAATCACTTTTAAACGTTCCTTATTGGATCATATATTGTGTTAAGTTATCATCATGGTTTTCTAAGATAGAACCTATGTCTCAACATAGTGGATGATGATCATCCTTTTCTTTCTTTCAACCATTGATGTTAAACTTAATACTATTCCTAACTTGAGTTATTAAGGACAAGTTCCTTAATTAACTTCTATTCTGAAACCCTTTTTAGAATCCCTTAAGGAATACTACATAATATCATAATACACTTATTATCAACTTCTACACCTTATAAATCATTATTTATCGGTACTTGCGCTTTTAGTCTTAACACACTTAAGAATCACTCCTATAAGCTCCCACTCAAAATATGTTCCCAACATATTTGGGTATGAGTCACTACTCTTACTCAAACTATGTTCCTACATATTTGAATTTGATACTTATATTTCTCCCACTAAAAAATATGTCATTCACATATTGTTTTAGGAAGACTTTCATAGCTCCCACTCAATTTTATGCAAATTGCATATCCACTCACTATTTTGAAAAACTTCAAAATCCTTTGATCAAATATCAAACTTGGAGATTTACTATGAGATACTAGTACTTTTACTAGTTTTAAATCTACTAGACATTTAGCACACTTGAATCAAACTCATTTGAATTCGTCCAATACTTGACAAATTGTGCTTTTGTCATTCACCCCATTTTTTCCACTGTGGCTTTGCAGTCATTTGGGAAAATTCCAAGTAACCCCCTTTACTTGTGAGATCCAACAACGAATTTCTTTCTAATTTTAAGGGAGTTTTGCTTCTAGGATTTCTCATAATTCTAGTTTACCATTATTTCCTTAGTAGTTCGTAGGTATATCATATTCCAAGAATCATGAAAAATGATTCACAAATGTCTCCATACAAGATATGGGATGCATTTTGAATCCTACTTTATGTAGTGAAAACACCAGTGGGGAAAACACAATGATCATTATCATTGATTCTTTCCTTTGTGCAGAGTTTCGTTAAGGAACATTTTCCGTTGTGCTTCTCAACACTCTGATGCAGGGTTTTGAATCCTCATCGTGTTTTTCACTATCTTCCATTTGCTTCATAATCGAGAAATAACACTGAATGCGGACTTTATTGAAAATGTACCAAAAATCAAGCAATACTAGTTTTGCTTCTCTTTTGGTTTCAGCTATGGATTTCATATTCAAAGTTTCCAATGAATACTCTACAAGTACTTATTCGCTATAGTTTTGGTTATATCGAATAACCCCAAAACTTTCACGACGATCCATACCAGATATGCAGCCGCTTTCACGAATTCAAATGGTTCACTATATATTCTAATTGAGTGCTAACTATTTCTAACTAATGGTCTCTACATCTACACTACAACGATTTATTTTGGCGCCATCTATTCACCCATTTTGATATCTAATATCATATTGTGATGCTTTGCATTTGACATTTCAAACGCATTGCATTCCACAATTTCTTTTATGCTAATCTTATAAAGTTGAATTTCATTACTATTGATCAAATCATAGTAATTAGATTCTCTTTTATATTTATACCCTTTGTTGATGAAACATTTTGATCATATCAAATAGTTTCATCCTCATGTTTCCTTTGGTAAACTTGTTTACACATTTAAACAATCATATAATGATAATTACCATTCTATCAAAACACAATACATCGAATATGTATTTACTTTTAACAATTCATTAAACACTTTGTATTCAAGTAATACACGGTGTTCAAGTTATTTTGCCAAACTTAGGCATGATTTATATGTGACAAGAAATCGAATGTCTTTCACATATTATCAACATAACTTTGAATTTAAACAATGGTTTCATTCATTAATGAACATATCATTAAGTTGGGTATTTTAAGGCATTTCAATATTTTACAAATGTTCATCATTATCAATTAGTTTCAATGCAAGGATAATTCACACGTAATCGAACGAGATATGAACACAAATAGAAATCATTCATAAAAGTGGAACAACTGTTTGTTACAAACTGATATGAATAACCATCTCACTAAGTGGGATACACACTAAAGAAGTTCACAATCTTTTGATCACAATAACTATCCAAAACATAAACTAAATGATAAATGTGGAGGGAGAGTTTCATTGGCCATCATCATTCTCGCCATAAACACGCAATGTCACCTCCTCTCCAGCAAGCACCTCTCATGCATAAGGACCTGTTTTTAGTAAAATAGAACAAGTATAAAATATACTTAACACTGCAAATGTGTTTGCAAGATTATAACATTTATAAAACTATATATCAAACATATACCTTTGTCATTGATGACCTCATCGACAATAGGTTCAACCATCACATTCTGTAACACCCCAAAAATATTAATCAAGATTATCAAGTTCTAATCACCCAAGTTTAGGGTTAACAAAAACTTTTATTATTAAATCTAATATGAGTGTATGTGTGAAATGCATTAGTGTATGAATGAGTGAAACTTCCATGTTTGATTGCTACAAATGATAAGGAATGGTTTAAAGATGAATACTACATCATCTAGGCCAATTACAAACAAATTCAAAAGAAAACAAATTCAAATATTAATCACATGATCAAATGGTCATTTTGACAAAAATTAACCACTAGACCACTTCGAGTGTTTCTAGTAAAAGGTTTCTAATATAAACTTTCTCAATTCTTTTCACCCCTTGCTAGACCAAGTAAAAGTGAACCCAAGCCCACTTTACAAACCAACAGAAACCAATTCCAAATCTATTTAAAGGACATTGCAAAATTGAATCAATTTCATATGCATAGATCACCATTTTTCAAAAACCACTCAAATCAATTCACCTTGGCAAAGCCAAGCAACCATAGACACTCAAGCTTGTGAAAAACACACTCACCAAAATTTAGCCAAAAATTAAAATCTTGTGTTCATGCGGCCATTTGGTCGAGCACCTGGCAGACACAGAAAACACTTGCCTAACTTCTACTATTCTAAGCAGTGATCACTTGCCACTAGCCCCTCATTTCACTCCCCTGGTCTCCCTTAGTACCTAGCAGCACAGCAGACCAGCTCCCCCCTTTGCTGTTTGCGCCAGTGCAACACCGCCCGAGCTCACCACGCCGGTGGACCAAGAACAACTTGCCACAGCCAGCACCGCCCTCTCCCACGATGTCTAGGAGACAGGAGACCGTCCACCGCCACCCTCTGTCCACCCCTTGACCGAAGACACGCCATGGACCACCCACAAGCGCCGTGCCCATTTCTCTGTCTGCCATGCCGAGAGCGCGCTTGAGCGCCGCAGCCGACACGCACACACACGCCGCGCCTCGCCCTCACCGCGCGTGCCCGCACCCACCGTGACCCTAGCTACCCCCAGGCATGCCCGTTCGCCATCGCGTGGACCGTAACCACTGTGCACCGTCTCGAACGCCATCGTTTCCGCCTAGAGCACCGACTGTTCCCGACCGTTCTCGACTGCCCCTTGCCGCGCCATCACGTGCACGACGACCGCCCTGAAGCACCACGTCGACCCCTACCCTCAGCCATGCCGCTAGCCCCTTGTATCACCGTCACTGACGAGCCCGAGCCATGCCGCTCTGTCCCTCTTGCCGGTGTATAAATAGAGGCCGCCCCAGCTCCAATTCGCCACACCATTCCACTCCCGTCTCTCTCAGACACCTCCCACACCTCTCGCCGGAGCAAGGTGAGCACCACATCATCGGAATTTTGCTGGAGTCCACCGTTGCAGAGGAGAAGAAGAACCGGAGCAAGGAGCCGCCCTAGGAGCCGCCGCGACCACCATTCGAACCAACGTCGTCTACAACGTCGTTCGCCCCCATCGCCGACCTTAGCTGGAGCCCAGGTGATCCCCCGCATACCCCCACCGTCGTGTTAGGGTTCGTTCCTCACCGGAGTTGTTCACTGGAGACGACGAACCACAGCCGTAGATCCTAGTCTAATCACACAGTCCATATTGAAAGATACCGTTTCGGTTTAGTTTACTCACGACCCGGAGGGATCTGCAGCCCGATGCGCCAAATACGGCTCAGTTAGTTTCCCGTGCAGAGCCCATCGATTCAAATAAGCTTTTTCAGTTTTAGTTAAATCTAGATCTCTCAGTAGATTCAAAAATCAATTCAAAGAGATTCATTGAACCAAATTGCATGATTCCAATTTTGCTAGAAAGGTATTCAAATTATCTATCCAAGCCCGTTGGATTCAAACCATTTGAAATTGTAGATCGCCTATAGTAAAAATAACAAGACAGAGACTTTTCCACCTTCAATTTTTTTCAAAAATCGACCATAAATGCTTGTGAGTTGATTCCAACTCTCCAAAATCACATTTGACAAGATCTATCTGAATATGTGAAAATATTAGTGATTTGGACTAATACTAAAAGAATGCTATATAGGCATTTCTAGTCACTTTAATTTTAATAAATAGTAATTATAAACTTTATAAAATATGACCAACACTTTAAATCACATTCCCAAGTATTAGAATATGTGGTGATGACATGTGTCAACATGAACCCATATTTTAATTGGAGAATATTAAATCTTAAGTATTTTCAATGAGTAGAAATTACTTTTCTAAAATAAGATAAACAAGATTAGGTATTTATTTCATGTGATGTTTGTGATGATGCTAGATCATCAAGTGTGAGCCTTAGTGTTCTAAATAGAAGTAGTTAAGTATTGTTTGGTGATTGTGTACCTCGTATTCATTTATATACGATAGTACCGACCTGGGATACGAGGAGGAGGAGTACTACCAAGAAGAAGAAGAAGAGAACTTCAACCAATGCACTACTCAAGACAAGCTAACACTTGCAAGTTTCATACCTATGCAAGCCATCACTAATTGCAAGCTAGAACTATGCAAGCTAACACTTGCAAACTTGATAAACTATGCAAGATGCATTAGGCATGCTTTAGTTATACAACTTTGTTTATACCAATCCCAAGTTTTACTTGCAAGCTTTATTATTTTACTTTTACCAAAGTTCTTTACCTTTAGTTAGTGATTTGTGAGTATTGGAACAATAGGATAGATACCATAAAGAGTATAAAACTAGGCCTAACTAGTTATACTTAGATGTCATCAAAAGGAATAAAACTAGATTTGGATAGTTACACTTGATTAGCACCCCTCATTAGTGAATACCCTCAACTATAGTGGCTATTGCTAAGCATAAAATTTGATCACTTTAGATGGGAATACTTGGTGAAAATGATTACGAAAACCTTGGAATGAGGATTCATTCTATTGAAATGTTTTGACATGTGTTATGGACACAAAAGGATTTGATGATGAAAATGTTGAGGCATGAGCCTTAGCCCTTTATAAAAACTGATGGTTGGGTTCGGATGCGATACCATTCCAATTTTATCGTATAACCATAATACTCGAATTGGGTAGGGCTTAACTAGAAGTTTATATGCCTTAGTATAGGTTCCCTCGTGGAAAGAGGTTGTGCTGAGGCTACCTCGTGAATGTGAATGCCCACCTATGCAGTGCCCAGGATGGCAGATGGCCATGGATGGGAGGCCAAGCTCATAGGGGAGGTGCCTATACTAGAGTGTGTAATTGAAAGGTTATGATTGATTATCCGCATACTAAGTATGATGATTCAGGGTTATCCCTGACGGATGTATCGAATTTTGTGGTGAAAGTGTACCACCTCTGCAGAGTGTCAAACTATTCGATTGGCCGCGTCCGCGGTCATGGACAGTTGGAGTGGCCATATTGTTCCGTTGTCAGATGTTTTCAAAATGACTTGTGAATTGAACTATGACTTTGACTTGACCACAACAGGGTTGTGGACATGAAAACTAGGTTCCCACTTTGGTGATGTAGACAATTAAAATAGTTTTCTTTACTTTTGAACTCGGTATGCAATAAACCTGGCCTTTTGCAAATAAACCTAGAGCTTAAGATTCCTACTAGAACTACCTTACTTGTTAGTGATAGCTTGCGAGTACTTAAAGAGTACTCATGGCTTTGTCCCTGGCTATTCCCATGGCCAGACTATAAGGAGGACTACCAGGAAGATGGACAGCAGGAGGTCTATGACAACTAGGATCATCTCCCATCGTCAGCATTGCCTGTGACCCTGAAGATGGAGCCCCTACTACGTTTACTTTCCGCTACTTTGATTGTATTAAGCCTGGATCATGAGATCCTTTATTTGTAAGACCTTTATTATGGTTTGTAATGGATGATGTACTGTGGTACCAATTCTGTTATGTCTCGCAAAAACGGTAATCCTAGGATTGCGATGTATGGCATAACATGCATCTGGGATTAAAAATCCGGGTGTTGACAAGTTGGTATCAGAGCCATCCTAACCATAGGAGACCCTAGTTAGAATGGAGGTCTGGACAAAAACTTAGTTTCAAAACAAAAGAAGTGAATATTTATGAAAACCTATTCCCACTCTTATCCTTGAGATTCTTTCAAAAAAAATCATGTTCCTCAAAAATTCCTGCAATCATACATAAAATTTGACACACTTGATCACCCCACTAACTTGCTCACCCTAAATTATTATAGATGGAGGTAAAGTATAGCAAGTTCTACCAGCTGGGCAACGGAGGCCACCTGATCTTTGAGAGGGATCTAGATGCACTCGCAGAGTATATTGAGCGCCCGCACCCGGAATTCTTTGGGGCCCAAGTCAATGATCAGCAAGGAGGAGAGCTATCGTGGCTGATAGTTGCAGATCTTAGAGGCAAGATGGAAGCACCCACTTCACAGAAGATCCAATTCATCATTCGGGAGAATAAGTGGCTAGATGGATTAGCCGGGCTATGCAGGAAGCTCTTGCCCGTCTGTGTGGACAAAACATCAACTAGATCCAGGGAACTTGCTTTGCTCACTATGCAAGGCGTGATTCTATGGGAATGCCCTTGGAGATGCCAGGACACCAGGAGCTGAAGCACCAAGTGGATAATCTCGACTTCATGTTGTATGATAGATATCAAGAGTTGGACAACGCGACCGGGCCCTCGCCATCCTTGCTAAGGAGCGCCAATCACTTTGTCGTCAGCGTGACAAGAAGGATCACATCATCGATCGTCTTTGCAAGAAGGTGGCCACTCTCGAGAAGACCATCCGTGAACAGGAGATCTAGCTTGAAGCAAAGGAGGAGGAAGGTGAAGATATATGTGGAGATATCTACTCTTACCTAAGTGATGATGACAACTACCTAGAAGACGATGCCATGGAGTTCCACACTGATGATGATGATTCTGCCTTCATTGATGATGATTAGATGCACTTGAGCACTACTGTCGGAATGAGTTGTATCCGGTCCCACTGTATCGTAGTTTCACAGAATGGTTCTTAAAACCATATATTTTCTATTTGTGTTGTGGTGTGTGTTTGTATTGTGTGCTATGAATGAATGAATGAGAGGAAGTTGTTAGTTTGCAAAACCCGAGTTAAAACTCAAAGTTTAAAGCTTTTGAAACAAAACCATGAACCTTAGAGATTTCCCTCTTATCTCATTATCTATCTCAATCTTCAGATGACTCATGGAAATCCCGGAGGAAGCAGTTCATCTCAGGACCCAATGCCGCAGATTCTGCAAATGTTAGTTTCTGACCTTGAAGCTAGTAGAGCCGAACATCAAGCCAACTTAGCCACTCTCCAATAGATAGCTCAGATGGCCCACAATAATCAAGGCCACAGAAACCAGGATAACCATGGATCCAAGCGCAAGAACTTTCAGAATACTAACCCACCTATTTTTAGTAAGTGTGAAGATCCCTTAGATGCTGATGACTGGCTGCAAACCATGGAGAACAACTTAGAGGTTGCAAGAGTTGAAGCCAATGAAAAAGTACTGTTTGCCACCCATTATCTGGTAGGTAATGCAAGAGCCTGGTGGAATAGCACTCATACCCTGAACGGAGGTCAGATGATGACTTGGGATGAGTTCAAAATCAAGTTCAGCCGGACTCATGTGCCCCCGGGTCTGATTAAGTGGATGAGGCATGAGTTCAGAGAACTGAAGCAAGGAAGGATGACTGTGGTGGAATACCGTGACAAATTTTTGTCACTAGCTAGATATGCCCTGATGAGATTGACACAAAAGCAAAGAAGAAAGAGAGATTCCTAAACGGACTGCATGATGAGATGCAAACCATGCTAGTCAACATTTCCTTTGATGATCTTGAAGCTTTAGTGGACTCTGCTATTTAGATGGAAGGGAAGATCAACCAAGCCAATGACAATCTGATACATTGCAAATGTATCTATAATTTTTGATGTTCCATGCTTGGTTTTATCTACTTTCTTGTGTTTTGTTCCAACTTTGGAGTACTTTTCATATGATTTCTTGGACTAACCTATTAACAAGAGCCACAGTGCCAGTTGCCTGTTTTCTGCTGTTTTTGGTTCCAGGAAAGTCAAGAAATCAATATTCTCGAAATTGGACCGGACAAAAGCCAAAGTTGATATTTTCCGGGAAGATTCACGGAGCTAGAAGGAGAGCCGGAGAGGGGTCACAGGGTGGCCACACCACCCCTAGGCGCGGGTCCACCTAGGCCACGCCAGGGCATGGTGTGGGCCCCCTGGCCGCCCACCGACCTTGCCCTCTAGCCTATAAGAAGCCTCCCGATGCGTAAACCCTAAATCGTCAATCAGAAATCCACAAAAAGTTCCACAGCGCCGCCGCCACCAAAGGGGAGATTCGGGGGACAGAAAGTCTCTGTTCTGGCACCCTGCCAGGAAGGGGAAGTGCCCTCGGAGCCATCTCCATCGATCTCTACCGCCATCTCCATCACCATTGCTGATTCCCATGATGAGGAGGGAGTAGTTCTCTCTCGAGGCTAAGGGTTCTACCGGTAGCTATGTGTTTATCTCTCTCTCTATGCATGATCATATTGTGATCGTGAGCTTTGTAATCAAGTAGATCTAACTTGCTACTCAAGTGCTTTAATAGATCTCTGCTCTCCCCATGTGTTTGAAAGTGACAGCGTGCACACCATGGTGGCACTTAGGCTAGAGGTTACAAATACTTATTATGAGTTATATTTGGAGTTGGATGTTTCTATGAAATTGTGGTGTTTGTTGGAACCATCTAGTACTCAAGGTGACAGTGTGGGGTTATCTAGATGGGAAAGGCTTACTTTGAGGTGTGCTGTTATAGCCCTACTATCGATTAGAGTGTCCAACCGGAGAGTAGTATCATAAAGAGAAGATATTTATATGAGAGTGTTCACTAGTGAAAGTATGATCCCTAGGCCTTGTTTCTAAGCATTGATACGCCGTTTGCAACTAGATCTGATACATGTTTGCTTGCTTCCATCTTTATTTCAGTTTGTCTTTAGTCTCTTTCACGCCATCAAGTTATTTTCTATCACCGTTACCACTTATAATTATCTATACCACTCGTATTTCCCTATCTCTTCGCCGAACTAGTGCACCTATACACCTGACAAGTGTATTGGGTGTGTTGGGGACACAAGAGACTTCTTGTATCTTGATTGCAGGATTGCTTGAGAGGGGATACCTTTGACCACTTCCTCCCTGAGTTCGATAAACCTTGGGTGATCCACTTAAGGGAAAACTTGCTGCTGTTCTACAAACCTCTACACTTGGAGGCCCAACAACTGTCTACAAGAATAGAAGTGCGTAGACATCAAGCTATTTTCTGGCACCGTTGCCGGGGAGGAAAGGTAAAAGGTATTCACACCGGAGGATTAAAGAAGAAGAACCTCCCACGGCAAACGCCTATTTTCTGGCGCTGTTGCCGGGGAGGTAAGGTAAAAGGTACTCACACCCTCCGGTGTGAGTGCTCGAAGTTAATTCCTTTAGATTCTGCAATTTTGTCTTTTTTTTTCTTGTTTTCACTAGTTAGGCTTAATGGAAAACAACAAAAAAATTAGAGAGCTTTATAGTATTTATCTTGAGTTAGGACATGAAGTGTTTGAAGAGAAAATTAAAAAACCTATGGAACTTTATTTGCATGCTAATAGCAATGTTGTTAGTATGAATTCTTTGGACACCATTATTGCTAATGCTAAGGAAAAGTCTAAGCTTGGGGAAGCTAGTTTTTATGAAAATGATCTTTTTAGTCCCCCAAGCATGGAGGAGAAAGTTTACTTTGATGATACTATGCCTCCAATCTATGATGATTACAATGATGAATATGATATTTTCAGTCCACCTACTATTGAGGAGAAAATTAATTATGATTACAATATGCCTCCTATATTTGATGATTATGGTGATGAGAATAATAATTATAGCTATTTTGTTGAATTTGCTCCCACTATGATTAATAAGAATGACTATGCTTATGTGGAGAGTATTAATTATTTTATGCATGTGACTCATGATAAGAATGTTTTATGTGATAGTTATATTGTTAATTTTATTCATGATGCTACTGAAAGTTATTATGAGAGAGGGAACCATGGTTTTATGCATCTCAATAATATTAAGTTTCCCCTCTTTATGTTGAAATTTTTGAAGTTGCACTTGTTTTGCTTTCCTATGCATGTTGCTTTGTGCTTTCATGACTTGTTTCTTTACAAGATTCCTATGCATAGGAAGTGGGTTAGACTTAAATGTGTTTTGAATTTGCTTCTTGATGCTCTCTTTTACTTCAATTCATATGTCTTATGTGAGCATCCTCTCAAATTATCATGCCTAACTTAAATGCGTTAAAGAAAAGTACTTATTGGGAGATAACCCAAAAGTTTTAGATGAGTCTTGGAAGTTATTACTTCAGTAATAACCGCTCCTTATCCTTTTTATTTGCTTTTTGTGCCAAGAGTAACCTCTAATGAGAGAGAAGTAATGATTGGGAAAGTTGTTGTCCCGAAACAGATTTTTGTGCTTCACCGTAAAAATTCGTGAGAGAGCTCTGTATGTCGGATTGAGCTGTAATATTTTGTGGTTCTGTCCCAGTTTGTTACCTAACTTTCGTTAGTTCAACACTTTTCGATTTGAGCAACAGAAGGTCTTCGGAAAAATTCGTCTTTACCTGCTGGTCTGTTTTGACAGATTTCTGCCATTTTCTGCATTTGCTTCTTGTTGGTTCCTTCTTGAGTTCTTTTGGGGAATTGAGCTTTTTGAGGGAAGTGCTACAGTATCTAGTGTTCTAATGGAAGTTTATTTGGTGTTAGAACTGAACCTTAAGACCTATTATCTTGAGTGCACTAATGTTGCTAATAAAGATTGTGTGAAGTTTTGTATGAAGGAAAAATTTCAGGTGTATGGAAGGAATGAGTAATGAGATAAAGAATGGACTAAAGCTCAAGGTTGGGGATTCCACGCGTGTCACCCCAAGAAATATCCAAGAAGTACAAGCGTCAAAGCTTGGGGATGCCCAAGGCATCCCCTTCTTCATCAATAAAAATTCCAGGTTCCTTCCAAACACTTCATTTTTATTGTTTCATTGACAATTGTGTTGTTCTTGGAGCGTCTTCTTTTTTGTTTTCATTTTGGTTTTTCATTTTATTTGGTTTGCTTAGTTTGCTGAATAAATTGGTTGGAGCCCCTCTTTCATACATTGGTTTGCAAATAGTTTGGTTTGGTTTGGAAAAGAGTTGGAAAGTTCATGCTTAAGTGGTAAAGAGAGTTTGTTTTTGACTGTGGCCTATGCTTTGCCATGCCATGCTTGATATTGTTTTGGCTTTATGCTTAGTATTCTTTGCTGTAGCATTACTTGTTATAAACAATTGAGATTGCTTAATGTGCCTTGGATGAATCATGCGTTGTTTTAGCATATTAAAGCATAGTATAGTGGTATTCTCCTTTGATGCTTTATTTGGGTTGACTTGGCGCATGCTCACACCATGTTATGACTATCTCAAGTCACCATAGCCTTTATGATCCTTTAGTTTTCAACTTGTCGTATCACTTTATGCTTTGATCAATGATGTTTTGTCGCTCTGCATGATTATGGCCATTATTGCTCTCTTAGTTTGTCGCTCCCAGTCTTTTGCTAGCCTCCACAACAAAGTATGAGTTCCACTCATGCATCCAACTCCTAAAACCAAGTTATTACCAAGAGTCCACCATACCTACCTACTAGCTTATGCTATTCCAAGTATATTCATGCTTTTGTTTACCTTCCAAATTAAACTTGTTATGAGAAAACTAGTGATTAAAGCTCTCACGAACTTGATGGCACACTTTACTTTTCTTGCCCTTAATAAACTTGAACCATTGTGTCGTCTATGTTGTATATGCTTGCACTTATTTGTTGGGAATTAGCAGAACCATGTTGTCATGGCGTACGCTTTCAATATTGCACTGGTACTTTGTACCTAGTTGATATCATGCTCTTTTGTCTATGGATGTCGTCGGTGTGAAATGAAAGGGGAGCTTGTAAGTCCATGGAGTTATGTATATGTGTTAGAGAAATGCCTGGGTCGCTGGTCTAATCCATGCTGACATGGTGGAAACCTGCAGCGTAACCATAATGAGCTGTCTATGAAGCATTCTTCTTATAAAAAAGAGTCCTATATTGAGAAAAAAGAGAAAAGAGAAAAAAGCACAATATTCCCATGGTAAATAAGAAGAATGCTGAGATGCTCGTTGTCTGCTTGCCTTGTCATTTTGATATGAGGATTCTTCCGTATCATCGGGCAAGGGGTACCCCGTTGGCGGTTCTCTATGATACACATATACTTACGATGACAAGAACTTACCGGTGACTAAACTTGAGTAGCATGAGGAGCGACCCTCGTATTCAAGGGACATGAGATTTCTAACTTATACTTCGTCAAGCATGTACACCATAGTTTGTTCACTTTAACATTAATCACTTCAAGATGCTTATGATAGGGGTAATGAGAGCTGAAAGCAATAAGTACCATAATTTTTGGAAGCTCTTTATGAGACTTGAATCCCTACTTCCTTTTATAAAAAGGCATTTCTTCCACCATTATATTGAGTCTCCACCTTCTACCTTTATGCCCCTACTTTGAGAGCATAGTGGCCATTCTTAGTTCTATGTGCATTGTCCCAAGACTAGTTGATTGATGCATACTTTGATATTGCTTGTTTTAAACTATTGTATCTAGTCACTCTTATGAACTTTGAAGGTGTCCTATGCATTTATATTTGCTACTCTATTGAGGGACAAGTTGAATACTATTATGCTATGTTTTCTTTATGTGAAACAAACAAACGTCTTGCAAAACATTGTTATTCATGAATCTTTTGTTTGTGCCTTTTCATGTTGCATCATAGTTTCTTTGCTTATTGCTAGAACTTTGTCTTTCATGTTATGATTGAAGTACTATGATCCCAGCTATCGTTGTTTTACAAATACTTTGATCAAGTTTATGATGGTGCATGTCACCTCAAAAATTATTCTTTCTTTTTATCACTTACCTACTCAAGGACGAGCATGAGTTAAGCTTGGGGATATTGATACATTGCAAATGCATCTATAATTTTTGATGTTCCATGCTTGGTTTTATCTACTTTCTTGTGTTTTGTTCCAACTTTGGAGTACTTTTCATATGATTTCTTGGACTAACCTATTAACAAGAGCCACAGTGCCAGTTGCCTGTTTTCTGCTGTTTTTGGTTCCAGGAAAGTCAAGAAATCAATATTCTCGGAATTGGACCGGACAAAAGCCAAAGTTGATATTTTCCAGGAAGATTCACGGAGCCAGAAGGAGAGCCAGAGAGGGGCCACAGGGTGGCCACACCACCCCTAGGCGCGGGTCCACCTAGGCCACGCCAGGGCATGGTGTGGGCCCCCTGGCCGCTCACCGACCTTGCCCTCTGGCCTATAAGAAGCCTCCCAATGCGTAAACCCTAAATCGTCAATCAGAAATCCACAAAAAGATACGCAGCACCGCCGCCACCAAAGGGGAGATTCGGGGGACAGAAAGTCTCTGTTCTGGCACCCTGCCAGGACGGGGAAGTGCCCTCGGAGCCATCTCCATCGATCTCCACCGCCATCTCCATCACCATTGCTGATTCCCATGATGAGGAGGGAGTAGTTCCCTCTCGAGGCTAAGGGTTCTACCGGTAGCTATGTGTTCATCTCTCTCTCTATGCATGATCATATTGTGATCATGAGCTTTGTAATCAAGTAGATCTACCTTGCTACTCAAGTGCTTTAATAGATCTCTGCTCTCCCCATGTGTGTGAAAGTGACAGCATGCACACCATGGTGGCACTTAGGCTAGAGATTACAAATACTTGTTATGAGTTATATTTGGAGTTCGATGTTTCTATGAAATTGTGGTGTTTGTTGGAACCATCTAGTACTCAAGGTGACAGTGTGGGGTTATCTAGATGGGAAAGGCTTACTTTGAGGTGTGATGTTATAGCCCTACCATCGATTAGAGTGTCCAACCAGAGAGTAGTTAAGAGTAGTATCATAAAGAGAAGATATTTATATGAGAGTGTTCACTAGTGAAAGTATGATCCCTAGGCCTTGTTTCTAAGCATTGATACGCCGTTTGCAACTAGATCTGATACATGTTTGCTTGCTTCCATCTTTATTTCAGTTTGTCTTTAGTCTCTTTCACGCCATCAAGTTATTTTCTATCACCATTACCACTTATAATTATCTATACCACTCGTATTTCACTATCTCTTCGCCGAACTAGTGCACCTGTACACCTGACAAGTGTATTGGGTGTGTTGGGGACACAAGAGACTTCTTGTATCTTGATTGCAGGATTGCTTGAGAGGGGATACCTTTGACCACTTCCTCCCTGAGTTCGATAAACCTTGCGTGATCCACTTAAGGGAAAACTTGCTGCTGTTCTACAAACCTCTGCACTTGGAGGCCCTGAAGGAAATATGCCCTGAGAGGCAATAATAAAGTTGTTATTATGTATTCCTTGTATATGATAGATGTTTATTTTGCATGCTATAATTGTATTGATAGGAAACATCAATACATGTGTGTTTAATAAACAAAAGGGTTCCTAGTTATGCCTCTCTTATAGACTAGCTTGTTGATTAACAAGATGATCAAGGTTTCCTGATCATGGACATTGGATGTTGTTAATAACAAGGTCACAGCATTTGTGAAATGATGTGATGAACATTCATCCTAAGTATAGCATTACGATCAAGTCATTATGTTTATATTGCTATAACATCATACAAAGTAGTCTTAGTCCTTAGACCATGAGATCATGTTAATTGCTAACACCGGAAGAGTATCTTGATAACATCAAATGTCACACCGTAACAGGGTGACCATAAAGGTGGGTTCAGTGCTATGAAGGTGTTATGTTGAGGCTCATGGATCAAGAGTGGAATTTTTCAATCCTGATGACAGATAGATATACTCTGGGCCCTCTCGGTGATATCACATTAAGATAGCTTGCAAGCAAGTGATGTGATCACTAGAATGTTATAGCACGGGAACAAGAAAAGAGTGCATGTCGGTAACGAGATCAAACTAGGTATTTGGATACCAATGATCGAATCTCGGACATGTATTATATCATGAGACAAAGGGATTAAATTGCTGACGTTAAAGGTTCTCATGATCACAGAAGTCATCGTTGAATATGCAGGAGTCAGTATGGATCTCCAGGTCCCGCTTCTGATTATTGATCTGAGAGGAGTCTCAATCATGTCTGCATTATTCGCGAACCGTAGGGTGACACACTTAAGGGTTGCCGGACACCATTTAGGAGCACATATGTTCTAGACAAAAGGTTTGCAAAGCACAGGAAATGTTTCGATAGAAACAGGAATTGTTTCGGGTGAAATTGCAGAAAGTGGTTCTGCATGTGATATTGAAATGTTGCAAGGGGTTTTATGTGAATGTTTGTTAATTAAAGTAATTAACAAAATTCTGAATAAAATAAATAAAAGAGTTTTATTAATTGAGAGTTGCATTTAATTTGGTGGAAATTAAATACATGTGAGTGGGATTTTGGGTGGAGGCCATGTTTATGTGAGTGGTGGTTCACCACATGAATGAAGGAGGGGAGGAGTCCCCCCCCTCATGCGCCGGCTATGGGAGGGGAGGGGTCTCCCTCCCTCCTATTTAAAGCCCCCCTCTCCCCTCTCACAAACTACACCTCCTCGTGAAGGATCTCTCTCCCCCTCTAGATATTTCCCCATGGTCTCGGATTAGCGAGATACATGTTCCCGGTGGCCTTGCGTCTGGAAGGAGTTGCTACTTCCACTGATTCGCTGGAGCGAGGAGGTGGACGTTGTCCGGTGGCTTGAACGTGTGTGCGGGGACGGATGCGCTGCTGATTTGCGGCTCTCGGACTTCCACATGATCTTGAGATTGGCAAGCGTACGACTACATCAACCACGAGTTCCTACTCGTTAACAAAACTCGTTGTCTTCGAGGGTAAGTTCTCCATGGATGTATGTCCACCCGTTGCTCTGTATCTAGTAGATAGATCTTGGCATATAGTTCTCATCGTAGGATTTTTTTTGTTTTCTATGATGCGGACCCAACAGTGGTATCAAAGCCTGATCTATGCGTAGGTGCTTTGCACGGGTAGTACACATATGTTTATATGTGGGCAATGATGATCATGTTATTGCATCTTCTATGTACTTTGGATATTGGTGGCATAGTGGGATGTAGGGGCCCGGACCAACCTTTCATGTCATCGTACATGAGACCGGTTCCACGACTGACATGCAACTAGTTTTGCATAAGTGGCTAGCGGGTGTCTGTCTCTCCTACTATAGTCAATATCTGATTTACAACGAGTTGCTAATAACTTGGTTATCCTCGTTGTGGTTCATGTTCGTAGGTAAGACGGTTCTATCTCCAGCCCTAAGCCACGTAAAACTTGCAATTGATAAATTAGAGGCATCTAGTTTAGATCGTTGCTGGGCTAGTGTCTTGATATGGTATTGTTGTAAGTAGATGTATGATAGATACTCTTACAACTCACTTAACGTGTAAGTTCCATAGACCTTGGCCTTACACACAAAGGAATGATAGAGATCATACCACGATGCAAATGATAGAGATCAAATGCATGGACCATATCACCTCACTTCACACATTAGATGTTAGCATCTTATATTGCTAGTTTGGCGCTTTTGGTAGCATTATAAGATGATCCCTCATTTAGATATCAAGATAAAATGTGTTCTTCCTTAAGTATGAACCGTTTTGTGGATCGTGTTTTGAGGCATCACGTGATGATCGGGTGTTCTCGACTCTACGGTTTCATACAACGGGTGTAAGACAATTTTACCCACGTGAATACTAAGGTTCTTACTTGACGAGCCTAGCATGTACAGACATGGCCTCGGAACACAGGCCGAAAGGTTAAGCATGAGTCATATAGTTGATATGATGCCCATACAGATGCTCGCCTTTGAAGCTACACCGACTCACGTGATGATCGGACTTGGTGTAGTGGATTTGGTTCATGTAATCACCAAAAGGACACGAGGGATGTCGTTTTTGAGTGGGAGTTCATTAGTAATTTGGATTAATTAAACTCAATCTATCATAAACTTAGTCTAAATATATTTTACAAATTCTGTTGTAGATGGCACCACCTGCTTTTAATTTCAATGTGTTCATGGAGAAAGAGAAGCTTGCTGCGAATGGTAGCAACTTCACCAACTGGGCTATGAATTTGAGGATTCTCCTCATCTTTGCACAAAAGCAATATGTGCTAGAGGCGCCGCTAGGCCCCCCACCAGCTCCTGATGCCCCTGACGAGGAAAAGAACGTCTATATAACTCGTCAGGAGGACCACAACTTAGTTCATTGCGGCATACTATATGGGCTAGAGCCAGAACTTCGAAAACATTTCGAATATGGCAATGCCTTTGATACCATGGGAGAATTGGAAATGATTTTCGATACCCATGCTGCCGTAGAGAGTTATAATGCTTCTGAAAAGTTCTTTAGCTGCATGATGGAAGAGAACATCTCCGTTAGTGAGCACGTACTCAAAATGTCCGATGCGCCGATAAGCTTGTGTCCTTGGGAATAACGATTCCCATTGACTTAGGCATACATCGTGTTCTCCAATCTCTGCCACCTAGCTACAAGAGCTTCGTGATGAACTATAATATGCAGGGCATGAAGAAGTCTCTTCCCGAGCTTATGCCAATGCTTAAGACTACAGAAGTGGAGATTAGGAAAGAACATCAAGTGTTGATGATCAATAAGACCACCGGTTTCAAGAAGGACAAGAAAGGCAAGCAGAAGGGAAAGAAGGGCGGCAAATCTGTTGCCGTGCACGAAAAACCGAAAGCTGCCCTAAGTCTGACACCGAGTGCTACTATTGCAAGGGGACTAGCCATTGGAAGCGCAACTGCCCCAAGTATTTGGCAGACAAGAAGGCCGGCAAGGCAAACAAAGGTATATGTGATATACATGTTATTGATGTGTACCTTACTAGTACTCGCAGTAGCACCTGGGTATTTGATACGGGATCGATTGCTAATATATGTAACTCAGTTCAGGGGCTGCGAAACAAGCGACAACTAGCAAGGGATGAGGTCACAATGCGGGTCGCCAATGGATCAAGAGTTGATGTGATCGTCGTCGGAACGCTGCCTCTCCATATGCCGTCGGGATTAGTTATAAACCTGAATAATTGTTATTTGGTGCCTGCACTGAGCATGAACATTGTATCCGGATCGTGTTTGATGCAAAGTGGTTATTCGTTTAAGTCTGAAAACAATGGTTGTTCGATTTATATGAATAATATCTTTTATGGTCATGCACCTGTGTTGAATGGTTTATTTCTGTTGGATCTCGATAGTAGTATTACGCATATTCATAATGTCGATGCTAAAAGGATTAAACTTGATAATGATATATCTGCATATATGTGTAATTGCCGTCTAGGTCATATTAGCGTTAAGCATGAAGAAACTCCATTCGATGGACTTTTGGAATCACTTTATTTTGAATCATTTGATACATGTGAACCATGCCTTATGGGCAAGATGACTAGAACGCCGTTTTCGGTTCAATGGAGCAGGCGATAGATTTATTAGAAATCATACATCTTGATGTGTGTGGACCAATGAGTGTGTCGGTAGCGAGGTGGATATCGTTATTTTGTTACTTTCACGGATGATTTGAGTAGATACGGGTATATCTATTTGATGAAACATAAGTCTGAAACCTTTGAAAAGTTCAAAGAATTTCAGAATGAAGTGGAAAATCATCATAACAGAAAGATCAAATTTCTGCTGTCCGACCGTGGAGGAGAGTATCTTAGTTACGAGTTTAGCACACATATGAAAGGCGTGGAATAGTTTCACAACTCACGCTTCACGAACACCACAACGTAATGGTGTGTCGAGCGTCGTGTCGTACTTTATTGGATATGGTTCGATCTATGATGTCTCCGATCGACTTGCCACTGTCATTTTGGGGTTATGCCTTTGAAACCGCTGCATTCACTTTAAATAGGGCACCATCTAAATCCGTTGAAAAGACACCATATGAATTATGGTTTGGAAACAAACCTAAGCTGTCATTTCTTAAAGTTTGGGGATGCGATGTTTATGTGAAGAAACTTCAACCGGATAAACTCGAACCCAAAGCGGAAAAATGCGTCTTCATAGGATACCATAAGGAAACAATTGCGTATACCTTCTATCACAGATTCGAGGGCAAGGTTTTTGTTGCCAAGAATGGATCCTTTCTTGAGAAGGAGTTTCTCGCGAAAGGTGTGAGTAGTCGGAAGGTAGAACTCGAAGAGGTTATTGAACCTTCTCTTCATGAAATGGCGAGTAGCGCGACCGGAAGTTGTTTGGAGTTGACTTCACCTAATGAAGAGAGAGCTAATGATATTGATCATGAAACTCGAAGAGGACACTCACGAACCTCGCAGTCAGCGGGACACGTCTGACTCTGAACTGTACGACAATCCTGTTATGAATTTCATGATTGATGAAATAGATGACCCTGCGACGTATGAAGAAGCGATGATGAGCCCTGATTCCAACAAATGGCTAGAATCCATGAAATCCGAGATGGAATCCATGTACGAAAACCAGGTTTGGACCTTGGTGGACTTACCTCACGATCGAAAGGCCGTTGAGAATAAATGGATTTTCAAAAGAAAAACTAATTCTGATGGTAATGTAACCATCTATAAGGCTCGACTTGTCGCAAAGGGGTTTCGGCAAATTCAAGGAGTTGACTACGATGAGACATTCTCTCCCGTAGCGATGCTTAAGTCGGTTAGGATTATGTTAGCAATTGCTGCATATTTCGATTATGAAATATGGCAGATGGATGTCAAAACTGCGTTCCTCAATGGTAATATTGAAGAAGAGTTGTATATGATACAACCTAAGGGTTTTGTCGATCCTAAGGATGCTGATAAGGTGTGCAAACTTCAGCGATCCATCTATGGATTGAAGCAAGCATCCCAGAGTTGGAATCTCCGCTTTGATGAGGTGATCAAAGAGTTTGGATTTGTCCAAACTTGTGAAGAGGCTTGTATTTACAAGAAAGTGAGTGGGAGAAATGTGGAATTTCTGATATTATATGTGGATGACATATTATTGATTGGAAATGATATAGATCTTTTAAACAGTGTTAAAAGTTATCTAAACAGCAAATTTTCGATGAAGGACCTTGGTGAAGCTTCATATATATTAGGCATTTAAATCTATAGAGATAGATCAAGACGCCTAATTGGGCTATCGCAGAGTACATACCTTGATAAGATATTAAAGAAGTTTAATATGGACGGAAGTAAGAAGGGATACTTACCTATGTTGCAAGGCAAGCCATTGAGTAAGACTCAAAGTCCGGCTACGACGGAAGAAAGAGAGATAATGGATAAGATCCCCTATGCCTCAGCCATAGGCTCTATAATGTATGGCACATGCTATTAGTTTGACTAGTAGGTACCAATCTGATCCAGGTTCGGAACACTGGATAGCGGTCAAGAATATCCTTAAGTACTTGAGAAGAACTAAGGAAATGTTTCTTGTATACGGACGTGAAGAAGAGCTAGTCGCTAAGTGTTATGTCGATGCTAGCTTTGACACTGATCCAGATGACTCTAAGTCTCAATCCGGATACGGATTTCTCTTGAACAGAGCAACAGTTAGTTGGAGGAGCTCCAAACAACCTGTGGTGGCTGGATCAACGACAGAGGCGGAATATGTTGCTGCTTCAGAAGCGGTTTGGATGAAGGAGTTCATAACAGAACTAGGTGTGGTTCCTAGTGCGTTGGACCCAATGGTGATCTATTGTGACAATAATGGATCCATAGCCAACTCCAAGGAACCAAGGTACCACAAGAATTCCAAGCATATTAAGCGCCGGTTTCACTCCATCCGCGAGCATGTCAAGGATGGAGATATAAAGATTTGTAAAGTGCACATGGACCTGAATGTAGCAGATCCGTTGACTAAAGTACTCCCTAGGGCAAAACATGATCAACACCAGAACTCCATGGGTGTTAGATTTATCACTATATAAACTAGATTATTGTCTCTAGTGCAAGTGGGAGACTGAAGGAAATATGCCCTGAGAGGCAATAATAAAGTTGTTATTATGTATTCCTTGTATATGATAGATGTTTATTTTGCATGCTATAATTGTATTGATAGGAAACATCAATACATGTGTGTTTAATAAACAAAAGGGTTCCTAGTTATGCCTCTCTTATAGACTAGCTTGTTGATTAACAAGATGATCAAGGTTTCCTGATCATGGACATTGGATGTTGTTAATAACAAGGTCACAACATTTGTGAAATGATGTGATGAACATTCATCCGAAGTATAGCATTACGATCAAGTCATTATGTTTATATTGCTATAACATCATACAAAGTAGTCTTAGTCCTTAGACCATGAGATCATGTTAATTGCTAACACCGGAAGAGTATCTTGATAACATCAAACGTCACACCGTAACAGGGTGACCATAAAGGTGGGTTCAGTGCTATGAAGGTGTTATGTTGAGGCTCATGGATCAAGAGTGGAATTTTTCAATCCCAATGACGGATAGATATACTTTGGGACCTCTCGGTGATATCACATTAAGATAGCTTGCAAGCAAGTGATGTGATCACTAGAATGTTATATCACGGGAACAAGAAAAGAGTGCATGTCGGTAACAAGATCAAACTAGGTATTTGTATACCGATGATCGAATCTCAGACATGTATTATATCATGAGACAAAGGGATTAAATTGCTGACGTTAAAGGTTCTCACGATCACAGAAGTCATCGTTGAATATGCAGGAGTCAGTATGGATCTCCAGGTCCCGCTTCTGATTATTGATCTGAGAGGAGTCTCAATCATGTCTGCATTATTCGTGAACCGTAGGGTGACACACTTAAGGGTTGCCGGACACCATTTAGGAGCACATATGTTCTAGACAAAAGGTTTGCAAAGCACAGGAAATGTTTCGATAGAAACCGGAATTGTTTCGGGTGAAATTGCAGAAAGTGGTTCTGCATGTGATATTGAAATGTTGCAAGGGGTTTTATGTTAATGTTTGTTAATTAAAGTAATTAACAAAATTCTGAATAAAATAAATAAAAGAGTTTTATTAATTGAGAGTTGCATTTAATTTGGTGGAAATTAAATACATGTGAGTGGGATTTTGGGTGGAGGCCATGTTTATGTGAGTGGAGGTTCACCACATGAATGAAGGAGGGGAGGAGTCCCCCCCTCATGCGCCGACTATGGGAGGGGAGGGGTCTCCCTCCCTCCTTTATAAAGCCCCCCTCCCCCCTCTCACAAACTACACCTCCTCGTGAAGGATCTCTCTCCCCCTCTAGATATTTCCCCATGGTCTCGGATTAGCGAGATACATGTTCTCGGTGGCCTTGCGTCTGGAAGGAGTTGCTGCTTCCGCTGATTCGCTGGAGCGAGGAGGTGGAGGTTGTCCGGTGGCTTGAACGTGTGTGCGAGGACGGATGCGCTGCTAATTTGCGGCGCTCGAACTTCCACACGATCTTGATATCGGCAAGCGTACGACTACATCAACCACGAGTTCCTACTCGTTAACAAAACTCGTTTTCTTCGAGGGTAAGTTCTCCATGGATGTATGTCCACCCGTTGCTCTGTATCTAGTAGATAGATCTTGGCGTATAGTTCTCATCGTAGGAATTTTTTTGTTTTCTATGCTGCAGACCCAACATGCCCAACAACTGTCTACAAGAATAGAAGTGCGTAGACATCACAATCGCAAGCACGGATGATGCACCAGCCTAGATCCCACAATACCTAGTAGTATCGCCCCAACCCGTCTGCAGGATATGCCCCAAGAAACAACAGACCCCCTATGTAGAGGAAACCCAAGGTCTAGAGGAAACCACCACAATAACCCTGACAACTCCAATAACTTCAATCGTGCACCGCCCAAGTCCAACAACAACAACAATACTACCCCAAGGACTGGAAGCAATGCTGTGCCTATTGCAGGAAAAGACAAGTCCCAGATTACTTGTTTTGAATGCAGAGTCAAAGGTCACTACTCCAACGAGTGCCCCAAGAAGCTTGCAGCAGCCACCAATGTGAATGCACCCGCTCAGCAGCAACGCCGTGTTCAGCTTGGAAGGAGATTTGCCCCAGGGAACTCGCTCAACCGCAACGGCCGTCTGTTCCACATGAATGCTGAAGAAGCTCAGGAAGTGCCAGATGTCGTGCTGGGTATGTTTTCTGTTAACTCAGTACTTGCAAGAGTGTTGTTTGACTCTGGAGCATCGCACTCATTTGTTACAGAAGAATTTGCATGCACTAGTAAGATTCGACCAACAAAATTGAAGCATGTTATGATAGTTCAAATACCTGGTTCAACCACCAAAGCTAGAAAAATTTGCAAGGCTATACCTATCAGAATCCATGGCATAGATTTTTATGCTAATCTAACAGTACTTGGAACCAAAGGTTTGGAAGTAGTACTAGGAATGGATTGGATGTCGAAACATAAAGGATTAATCGACTATGCCAAGAAAGCCATAACCATGACCAGTAGCACTGGAGTATCAGTAGAGCATGTATCTGAGACATTGCCCCATCAATTCAAATGCAACAAGAGTCTAGCCCAACCAACCCTAGACCAAGTCAGAGTACTCTGTGAATACCTCGATGTGTTCCTAGATGAATTGCCCGGTATGCCCCCAGATCGGGATATCGAGTTCATCATTGAACTAGTTCCTGGAACTAGACCCATAGCTCAGAGACCTTATAGTATGAACCCATCTGAATTAGTGGAGCTGAAGAAGCAACTTGATGCTATGCTGGAGAAAGGTCCGATTCAACCAAGCGCATCGCCATGGAGATCGCCTGATTTGTTTGTTGATAATAAAGATGGAGGTAACCGTTTGTGCACGGATTACCGAAGCTGAATGATGTCACCATCAAGAACAAGTACCCACTGCCAAAGATAGAGGATCTGTTTGACTAGTTGACTGGTGCTAGAGTGTTTTCTAAGATTGATCTTAGAACTGGTTATCATCAACTCAAGATTCGTGCAACGGATATTCCAAAGACCGCCTTTACCACCAGATATGGATTGTATGAGTACACGTGTCATGTTTTTTGGATTAACCAATGCCCCCGCTTATTTCATGAATCTCATGAATAATATTTTTATGAACTTCCTCGATAAGTTTGTCGTTGTTTTTATCAATGATATTCTGATCTATTCCAAGTTAGAAGAAGACCATGAGCTACACCTAATAACCATCCTTGAAACCCTTAGAGAGCATCAGTTGTATGCTAAGTTTAGCAAATGTGAGTTCCGGTTGAAGGAAGTAGGATTCCTAGGACATATCATGTCGGTAGGAGCAGTCGTTGTCGATCCCACCAAGATCAAAGATGTGGAAGAATGGAAAACCCCAACCACTCAAACCCAAGTCCGTGCATTTCTCGGATTAGTGGGATATTACCGCAAGTTCGTAGAAGGATTTTCAAGCATCGCAAGACTAATGACCCAACTGTTGAAGAAAGATAAGAAGTTTGAATGGACGGACAAATGTGAAGCAAGTTTTCAAGAGCTCAAGAAGAGATTGATTTCATCCCCAATTTTGATTATGCCAGATATCAAGAAGCCTTTTGATGTGTATTGTGATGCATCCAGGATTGGTCTCGGATGTGTGTTGATGCAAGAAGGCAAAGTTATATCCTATCTGTCCTGACAACTGAAGCAGCATGAGCAAAACTACCCTACCCATGACTTAGAACTAGCAGCTATAGTTTTAGCCTTGAAGATCTGGCGTCATTACCTTATAGGTAACCACTGTGAGATTTATTTGGATCACAAGAGTCTGAAGTATATTTTCACCCATAAGGAGCTGAATATGAGGCAAAGGAGATGGATAGAGTTAATCAAGGATTATTACCTTGACATTCACTATCACCCCGGCAAAGCCAATGTGGTAGCGGATGCTCTTAGCAGATTGCCATGTAGATTGAACACCATGATTAAAGAAGCCCAACCAAGTTTGCATGAAGAGTTGGAGCAGTTTAGAACGGAGCTAGTTAGTGAAGGATTTTTAGCTAGTATTGAACTTCAACCCACTTTGATCAGTTAGATCAAAGAAGCGCAGAAAGGAAATGCAAGTATCGACGGAATCAAGCGTCGTATCGGTACAGGGAAGGTACCCGGATTCATCAAAGATGAAGAAGGAGTTTTGTGGTACAAAGGATGTATCTGTGTGCCAGCAGATTCGGAGTTGAAGCAAGTCATTATGTAGGAAGCTCATGATACTCTTTTTTCTATCCATCCTGGAGGAACGAAGATGTATCAGGATTTGAAGGAGCAATTTTGGTGGCACGAGATGAAGAGAGAAATCGGAATCTACATAGCCAAGTGTGATATCTGTTAGAGAGTCAAAGCGGAACATCAGCGACCCGCAGGACTTTTGCAACCATAGCAGATTCCAGAATGGAAATGGGATTCTGTCGGAATGGATTTTATCACTAGTTTGCCTACATATAGTAGGGGAAATGGCTCTATTTGGGTCATAGTGGATAGACTGTGTAAGGTAGCCCATTTTATACCTGTCAAGACCACCTACCAGAGTTCGAAGCTAGCAAAGCTGTACATTGCTAGGATCGTAAGTTTGCATGGAACCCCTAAGACCATCGTATCGGATCGAGGAACCCAGTTTACCTCAAGATTTTGGCAGAAAGTCCAAGAAGAATTAGGAACCAAGCTGAATTTTAGCATAGCTTATCACCCACAAACCGATGGACAAACTAAAAGAGTCAACCAAATCTTAGAAGATATGTTGAGAGCTTGTGTGCTAGAATATGAATCAAAATGGGAAGATTGTCCGCCTTTCACAAAATTCTCATACAACAATAGTTATAAAGATAGTTTGCAAATGGCCCCCTTTGAATTTCTGTATAGAAGGAAGTGTCATACCCCCTTGAATTGGTCGCAAGTAGGAGAGAGTCAGATTTTTGGACCCGACATCCTCTGAGAAGCCGAAGAGAAGGTTCACAAAGTCCGTGAACACCTCAAGACCGCCCAATCCAGACAGAAGAGTTATGCTGACAAAAGAAGTTGAGACCTGACCTTCAATGTCGGAGATTTTGTGTATCTCAAAGTATCACCCTTGAAAAGAATGCAATGTTTTCAACTGAAAGGGAAGTTATCCCCCAGATATATTGGACCCTTCAAGATTTTGAATCGCCGAGGGGAAGTATTGATGACCCACAAGTATAGGGGGTGTATCGCAGTATTTTCGATAAGTAAGAGTGTCGAACCCAACGAGGAGCAGAAGGTGCTGGCTAGTGGTATGCATCGGGAATTCTCTGCAAATACTTAGCAAATGGATTTTTAGGGGGTTTCGATAAAGCAAGTAAACAAAGTACGAGTAAATAAAAGACAATAGGAATAAATGCAGCAAGTGGCCCAATCCTTAATGCAGCAAAGGACAAGCCGGTTGTATTACTTAAGATGACCAAACATTCTCGAGGACGCATGGGAAGACTGTCAAGTGCTTTCGCTTCATATAGTTGATTAATATTCTTTATCTTGCTAAGTGTTGTGTGGGTGAACCTGTGCTAATGTACCGCCCCATCCAAGACTAATACATACTTGTGATTAAACACCTTGCAAACATATGTACGTACAAGAAAGTAATTAAGGTAGAAACCTAACCACAGCTTTAAACTCTAAGACCCTTACGTCCCTTGTGCAATGGTTTCCTAACGGGGGTTCAGGTTTCTGTCACTTCGGCAACCCCTACGATTAGTAGCCAAATACACAATGCATTCCCCTAGGCCCATATAGGTGAAGTGTCATGTAGTCGACGTTCACATGACACTGATACGTCCAAAACGTATCTACTTTCCCGAAAACTTTTGCTATTGTTTCTCCTCTATACTTGTGTGATTTGGACGCAACTAATGCGAACTGATGTTGTTTTCAGCAGAATTGCCTTGCTGTCTACTTTTTGTGCAAAAAATCAACTATCAGGAAAAATCCCGGAAAATATGCCAAAAATACTATTTCACCTGAAGACTCAGAGCTGAATACGAGATGAGAAGAGCCCTAGGGTGGCCACACCACCTGTGGCGCGGCTGACCAGGCTGCGCCAGGGTGGTGGGCCCCTGTGCACCCTCGGCCTCTCTCTTCGCCTATAAGGAGCCTTGACCTAAAACTTTGGGGGAGGGTTCGACGTTTTTCCGAAGGAGTTCTGCTCCGCCACCACTAGATTCCACGAACAAACACGTAAACTCCGTTTCTAGCACCTCACGGACGGGAATTGGAGGAGATCATTGCCATCATCATCACCATCGCTTCTCCATCGACCATCCATGTTTCCCCCATCTATGATTGAGTAATCCCCCACTGTAGGCTATGGGGATGGTAGGGATTGGATGAGATCGTTCATGTAATGGCATCAGATTGTCAGGGCATGGTGCCTAGTATCTTTTATTAGTGCTTTATGACTTTGTTGCGACTTATTGTGCTTAATGCTTATCACTAGGGCCCGAGTGCCATGATTTCAGATCTGAACTTATTATTGATTCATCATGATAGTATTGTTTTGGGTCTTATCTACAAGTTGTATACACACGTCGTTGTCCGGAACCTATGGTCCCGGCGATGTAAATCGGGGTAGCCGGAAGGGAAAGGCTTTGATGTGAGGATCACGTGTGTTCAGGGAGTGTTAATGCTTTGCTCCGGTGCTTTATTAAAAGGAGCACCTTAATTACCAGTAGTTCCCTAGAGGCCCCGCTGCAAACGGGCTGGCAGGACAAAAGATGTTGTGCAAGTTCTCATTGCGAGCACGTATGACTATATATGGAACACATGCCTATGATTGTCTAGTACTTGGGTGCTTTATCTTATTTATCTGCAATTGCCCTATGTTCTGATTGCTCTGTGAATTGTCTTGTCCATGCAACGCCTGTCCATCCATCCCTATGCCTACCGCACTCGAATCCCACTGTTTACTTCTTTTATTACTGCTGTCTTTGTTTTGCTGCTACTGTTACTTTACTATTCCTACTACAAAACTGTTATTCTTGATAAACTGCTGTGAGCAAGATTGTTTCAGTGCAGCTGAATTGACAACTCGGTTGTTAAGGCTGATAACTATTCTTTGGCTCCCTTGTGTCGAATCAATAAATTGGTTTCACTTCCTCGAAAATACTGCGATACACCCCTATACTTGTGGGTCATCAAGACTATTTTCCGCGCTGCCGGGAGCATAGCTTTATTTATCAAGTTCACTTGGATTCTATATTGTTCGTTGCTTTCCATCCATCATGGGTAAGTCTCGTGATGGCAAGGTTCCTATTTTACCATCCACTACAAGAAGAGGTACGGTTCTGAACACCTCTACTGCTCTTGATTCACCGTCTGTTCTGAGTAAGTTCCTTACACCACCACATACACATGCTACACACCGCTACTACGCTGAATCTAAAACTTCGATGCTTATGATGCTGCTTTCATCGTGCTTGATAAGAGTGGTTCATTAGGTCCTTTCCTAGATGCTACGATTGCTAGAACTATAGCTGGAAATACCGAAACTCCTAATGAAGACACTACCACACCTGTTAGCTCACCTGAGTCTAGTGAGAGTTATGATATTGAAGAAGATTATGTTGAGATGACCGATGAGTTTATTAAAGAATGTAAGAACACCCATGATAGGAGCGCTGCTAAGAGTCTCCTTGAGAGGCGTACTATTAGACCCAAATTATATCCTGCTGCTAAGTTTGCTGCTTCTCCCATAAACATTATAGATGAAGATTATGATTTCTCTCTCGATCTATCCTACATAGCTATTGTCGAGAAAGAACCTTTTTGTGGGACTAAGAATGAAAGTGCGATAGCACATATGAATGAACTTTCTACCATGAGTGGCTTGTTTTCTGATGATATTAAAATGCGTACTTACTTTGTTGCTAAGATTTTCCCTTTTTCACTTAAAGGAGAAGCTAAAACTTGGTTTGGTAATTTACCTCCTGGATCTATTGATAGCCCTGAGTGCTTGTTTAATACTTTCCTGCAGAAATATTTTCCTCCTAGTGCTAGACATGCTATTTTGCAGGAACTTTTTGATTTTAAACAGGGAGAAAAAGAGGTATTGCTCGAATCTTGGGCAAGGTTTTGTGCTTTGATTCATGCACAGGCTAGAAGTCCATTACCTAAGAATGAACTACTTGATATATTTTATAATGGACTAACCGAAGAATCTAGGACATACCTAGATAGTTGTGCTGATTGTGTTTTCAGGAATAGGGCTCCCAAGGAAGCTGAGGAATTAATGGCTAAAATAAGTAAGAATTATGAAGATTGGACTCCTCCTAAACAAGTTATTCCTGAAGTAATTGACCTGAACCATCTATTCCTGTGCCTATTCCAACATCAAAGAAGAGGGGAGTTATTGAATTAAATGATGAAGTGATGAAGGAAGCTAAGAAATGTCTTAAGGAGAAGGGAATTAAAGCTGCAGATGTCAAGAATTTACCTCCTATAGAAGAATTATGTAAGCCTATTCCCTATTCACCCACTATTGAGGTACACTCTCTCCAACACTTTGATGAAGGTGATATCCCTTACTCTAAACCTCCTGATCAATGCTTAGAAGAATTTGATATCTTTATTGTTAAGCAAGATAACTTTAATAAAAGGGTGCAAAATCATCTAATGGAAAACACTAGAGCTATTGTTGAGTTGAAAGATATTGTGGAAAGAACCTCCAATGATGTTAAAATGATTGTTAAACACTTTCAAATGGTTCAAACTCAAATAGATCAACTTGTTAAAGTGCAAAACGACTTGCTAGTTAATGCTGCTAAAGAAAAACATGCTTATGAAATTAGAACTAGAAGTGGTGCTGCTACCCAGGATCCTCTATATCCTGAGAAGCATCCCAAAAGAATTGAGCAGGATTCTCAACAAGCTGAAAATAGTGGTTCTACTCGTAAGAAAAGGAAAAAGAAACATAAAATTGTTGTAGAACCCTCTGAACCTGCTATAGACCCTAATAGTATATCTATCTCTGATGCTAAAACTGAAAGTGGTAATGAAGAAAATGAAGTGCCTAATGAAGAAAAAGTTGAAGAAGAACCTAAAAACCACACTAAGAATACTAAATACACTAAAGAAGATTTTATTGCTAAAAAACATGGTAGTGAAAGAGAACCTTGGGTCCAAAAACCTATGCCTTTCCCTGATAAGAAACACAAGTCAAAGGAAGATGAACACTATAATAAGTTTTGTGAGTGGATGAAACCTTTATTCTTGCAAATTCCTTTGATTGATGCTATTAAATTGCCTCCTTATTCAAAGTATATGAAGGACATTGTCTCGAATAAAAGGAATATCCCTAATGAAGAAATCTCTACTTTGCTTGCTAATTATTCCTTCAATGGTAAGGTTCCTAAGAAACTTGGAGACCCAGGGATTCCAACTATCCCTTGCTCTATTAAGAACAGTTATGTTAAAACTGCTTTGTGTGATTTGGGAGCTGGAGTTAGTGTTATGCCTTTCTCTCTCTATAAGAGGCTTCAGCTTGAAAATTTGATACCAACTGATATATCTTTGCAAATGGCTGATAAGTCTACCACTATTCCTGTGGGTATATGTGAGGATGTACCTGTCCAGGTGGCTCATAATTGCTTGATATTAACTGATTTTGTTGTGCTTGAAATGCCTGAAGATGATAATATGTCTATTATTCTTGGGAGACCTTTTGTTAATACTGCAGGAGCTGTTATTAATTGTAATCAAGGAAAGGTGACCTTCAATGTTAATGACAAGGAACATACTATCTATTTCCCCAAGAAGATTGAAAGGACTTATGGTTTAAATTCAATTGAACATGTTGAAGGCATTCAAGTTGGAGAAATATATTGTCCCATACCAAAAGAAAAATTTGAAACTATTATGATTGGGACCATTGCTATCAAGGTTGAGGTAACATAATCATTAGTGGAATACAAAGTTTTGTCTCATATGCAATTGTTTTGGTAGCAAGACTTGATCAACCTTGCTAACAAAAGGATTCCATTGAACAAAACATTGTTTTCATTATGATTATCCCCGTTTATTTCTATCCTTTGCATTTTAGTTTTTGCTTTCGTTTAGTTTTCTTTGTGTTGTTAGTTGTTTGCAAGCTAGAACTTCTGTAGTTCTAGCCTTGTTTTTGTCCTTGCATCATGTTTCCAAAAAGAAAAAAATCTGTCTGTCAGAAAAATCATTCTTCTATTTCTAAAAAATGCCCAAAAATAAAGTGTCTCGAAAAATTCTAGAAAATTCATATTAAAGTTTTACGAAAAAAAGGGGCAGAGGAGTACCTGGTAGGTACCAGGGGGGCCCACCAGGCAGGCACACCACATGGTGGCGTGGCTAGACCTGGGTGGCGCCATGCCCTGGTGTAGGCCACCCCTGACCCCCCACTACCTCTCTCTCCTGCCACTTTCTTCTCTCTCCCGAGTAATCTCCAGTTCATAGCTCGAAATCGCGTTCTCTCTATGCTTGCCCTCGATTTCTTCGATCTCTTTGCTCAGCCCATCTTTCTTGCTGAAATTTGGAGCAATTGTTCCTTGGTATGTGACTCCTCCCCTTGTCCAAGTAGATTTGTGTTTAGTGGATTGTATGTTGAGTATTTTTCTATTGTAGGTGACTGGTTTTGAGGGCTTGTAAGCTTGTTCGATGCTTAGAGATATAGTTTTGATGCATGTTTAGGCCTCTTGCTAGTCCCTCTGAGTAGAATCCTTCATTATATTTACTTTGCAATCACTTGTTTAATAGGTGTTTAAATTTCAGAATAGAAGATGAGTGAACACCACCTAAACCAACATGAGCTTTGGGTGCCAGATGTCATGAAGGTCCACCGGGAGGAGGAAGTTTTTCCCTCCATTTATCCATGTTCCGAGTTCATGAGAGCTGCAGGAATTCTACAAGATTTCCACACTTTGGTTTCTAATGCGGGGATAGAGCACTTTTTGGAAGACGAACCTTGTCAATTTGTGAAGCTAACCATGTCTGTGGTGCAAGATTTCAAATTTAGTCACTCTTTGCCTAACCCCATGGTCCATTACAAAATTTACAATATAGCTGTCAACCTTTCTCTTGATGATTTTTGTGCAGCTATTAAGGTACCTCAATGGGGATCATGTAAGAAGATTAAAGAGAGACCGGAACCACTCATGGATTTATACGCAGAAATTTGTCAAGGGAGTAGCTTCTCGAAGGAGAATGGAAAAATCCGTAACATTCATCATCCCTCCATTCACTACTTTGCCTACTTTATTGCCAAGTGTGTTCTTGCTAGGAAAACTGCCAATAAGTTATCTTCGTTTGATTTAGCATTTATCTCTGCTGCTCTTAGACGAGATAGGTCCTACAACTTGGGCCCTTTGATAGCTTTCCGTCTTGCTGCTAACCGTGAGAAGGGTGGAATTTGTGGAGGCCTCATTGCTTCTCGTTTGCTAGCATTGCATGGTTTAGTGCCTCATCCTCTAGACCTACAGTTTCCCATAGAGAGGCTTGATTTTAATTCCATGGTACAACATAAATTTATTTCCTCGTGGGCTAGCTTGAGTGAGTTGTCTTATGAAATAACCTTTCTCAAAGCTGGCTGGAGAAAGAGCAAGTCCGAGCGTGTTGTTCTTTTGCCTGCACCTGTTTTGCTTAACCTTGATAACTGGGAAGGATGGTCCCTCATTGAGGAGGAGCTTGACACGTACTTGGGAGAGCTCTAGAAGGGAGGTCACGGATGATTTGGTCCAGCCCTCGAATGAGGGAGAGTCTTCATATCAGCAGCCCGCTTATGATTGGGGAGCTTCTTCTTCCTCTCATGGGCCCGGTTACGACCATTCTTACCAAGATCCGCCCGCTTGGAACCCCTATTCTTACATGGATTGATACCCACTTAGGCCAAAAGCCTAAGCTTGGGGATCTGTACGACACCGCACTCATCTCCATATCATGTTGCGTCGGTTCTTTGTATATTCATGTTTTCGTTCTCTTTCTAGTTTTCGTTCTTCTTTGCTTTTGCTTTCTAAAAACACAAAAAGACCAAAAATATTTTTGTTGTTTCTCTTTGGTTTGCTTATTCTTTTTGCTTTGGTTTGCTTTTTTCCTTTTTGCTTTGTTTGAACTATTTGAAAAAACCCAAAAATATTTTGCTTTGCTTGTTTTCTCTTTTGGTTCTTGTTTAAAATTCGAAAACACCAAAAATATTTGTCGTTCTTCTTTGGTTTTTGCGAGTTGGCTATAGGGTTCGGCAGTTCTCAGTGGATTATTGGTTTCATATTATTATTCAAGCCACACAAGTGAAGAGCAATAATGAGGATCAATGACAACTTGAGGCATGGTAAGAGGCTGGTAGCGAACTCTATTTGTCTTCATTTTTGTACATATACTCATCATTGTGAGCTTGCTTAGTCCGTTCATGTAGAGTGTATGTTTTCTTTGGATGCTTAGTAGTTCTTGCTTTCTTGTGATTAGCTCTAGCTCGCTAATAGTTTGTAGCATGTCTCATGAATGTTTGCTTGCATTAATATATTCATAAATTGTTATGACACTGTGGTATCCTCCTCTGAATGTTTCATTTGATCGACTTGGCACATGCTCACGCATGCACATGACTGTAATAATCAGTTAAGCCTTGACGAATTATTTTGCCTTGAAGATCTTGAATCATTTTCATGCCATGAGTAGTCTTGTTTTGTTGTAAGCATGATAATGACAGATATTGCTCTCTCGTTTGTCGCTCCCTTACTTCTGCTAGCCTTCACTTCCACTGAGTGTCTTACTCATGTTTTCAATTCCCTAAGCCAAATATTTCCAAAGTGTCCACCATACCTACCCATTAGCATCACTTGCTACTTCCGTGCATATTCAATATGCCTTGTTTTCTTCCGAATAAAATGTTTGCTTGTTATGATAAAGTTAGTTAGTAAAGCTCTCACGAACTTGATGGCACACTTTATTTTCTTGCACTTAATAAACCTGAACCATTGCGTCCTTCTTTGTTGCGCATATGCTTGCGCTTTATGAGTTGAAGTTAGTAGAACCATGTATCATGGGGACCGCTTTCAGCGCTTCATAGGTACTTTGTACTTAGTTGATATCATGTTCTTTTGCTTATGGATCCCGGCGGTGTGAAATAAAAGTGGAACTTGTAAGATCATGGAGTTTGTATGTATGTTAGAAACGCTGGGCCGCTAGCCTAAGCCATGCCTAATCATGGTGGAAACTTGCAGCATAACCATAATGAGCATTCTATGAAGCATCCTCAATAAAAATCTATGCACATAGTAAATAAAAAGATAGCTAAGATGCTCATTGTCTGCTTGCCTTGTATTTTGATTATGGGATAGCTCCCGTGTCATGTGCAAGGGGTACCCCGTTGGCGGTTCTCTATGATACGTATATACTTACAATGACAAGAGCTTACTTGTGACTGAAGTTGAGTAGCATGAGGATCGGTCTTCGTAAGTAAGGGGCATGAGACTTCAATTTATAACTTGTCAAGCATATCCTCTTAGTTCTGTCACTTTCACCTTAACCACATTAAAGATGCTTATGATAGGGGCAATGAGAGCTCAAAGCTAACAAGTACCATACTTTCAGCATTTGGAAGCCTTTCAAAATCATTCAAAACCTTTTTATCTACTTGTTGAGTCTCCACATATTCTTTGAGCACCTTCTTGAGAGCATTAGTTGTCATTTTTTGTGTTTGTTTCATTACTTGATTATTTGTGTTATGACTTTGATGCTTGTATCTTTGATATCTTTACTTCTAGTCATCACTTGAACTTCAGAGGTGCCTTGACATTCATAATCCAAGGCAAGCGAGATACCACTCTATCATACCTTTCTATGAGCATTGTAATGTTGCTTATGTTTGTGCTTTGTGCTACTTATAATTCTTGAGTTGGACTCTCTTCATAGCTTGCAATGACTACTAAGTAGACTCAGTTGCATACTCTTTATTATGAATTGTCTAAGTAGTTGATCACATTGCTGAGAATATTTACATCATATGAAGCAAATGTGTTTGTGAAAGTTCTTTTATCGCACTCAGTTTTCAACTGAATTGCTTGAGGACAAGCAATAAGCTAAGCTTGGGGGGAGTTGATACGTCCAAAACGTATCTACTTTCCCGAACACTTTTGCTATTGTTTATCCTCTATACTTGTGTGATTTGGATGCAACTAATGTGAACTGACGCTGTTTTCAGCAGAATTGCCTTGGTGTCTACTTTTTGTGCAGAAAATCAACTATCAGGAAAAATCCCGGAATATATGCCAAAAATCCTATTTCACCCGAAGACTCTAGGAGCCAGAATACGAGACGGAGAAGAGTCCTAGGGTGGCCAAACCACCTGCTGGCGCGGGCCAGGCCAGGCCGCGCCAGGGGGTGGTGTGGGCCCCCCAGGCACCCCCTCGGCCTATCTCTTCGCCTATAAGGAGCCTTCTAACCTAAAAACTTTGGGGGGTTCGACGTTTTTCCAGAAGGAGTTCCGCTCCGCCACCACCATCCACGAAACAGCACCAGAAACTCCGTTCTGGCACCCTGCCAGGACGGGGAATTGGAGGAGATCATCGCCATCATCATCACCATCGCTTCTCCATCGACCATCCATGTTTCCCCCATCTATGAGTGAGTAATGCCCCGCTGTAGGCTATGGGGATGGTAGGGATTGGATGAGATCGTTCATGTAATGGCATCAGATTGTTAGGGCATGGTGCCTAGTATCTTTTATTAGTGCTTTATAACTTTGTTGCGACTTGTTGTGCTTAATTCTTGTCACTAGGGCCCGAGTGCCATGATTTTAGATCTGAACTTATTATTGATTCATCATGATAGTATTGTTTTGGGTCTTATCTACAAGTTGTATACACACGTCGTTGTCCGGAACCTATGGTCCCGGCGATGTAAATCGGGTAGCCGGAAGGGAAAGGCTTTGATGTGAGGATCACGTGTGTTCAGGGAGTGTTAATGCTTTGTTCCGGTGCTTTATTAAAAGGAGCACCTTAATTGCCAGTAGTTCCCTAGAGGCCCCACTGCAAACGGGCTGGCAGGACAAAAGATGTTGTGCAAGTTCTCATTGCGAGCACGTATGACTATATATGGAACACATGCCTAGGATTGTCTAGTACTTGGGTGCTTTATCTTATTTATCTGCAATTGCCCTATGTTCTGATTGCTATGTAAATTGTCTTGTCCATGCAACACCCGTCCATCCATCCCTATGCCTACCGCACTCGAATCCCACTGTTTACTGCTTTTGTTACTACTGTCTTTGTTTTGCTGCTACTATTACTTTACTATTCCTACTACAAAACTGTTGGTACTGATAAACTGCTATGAGCAAGATTGTTTCCAGGTGCAGCTGAATTGACAACTCAGTTGTTAAGGCTAATAAGTATTCTTTGGCTCCCCTTATGTCGAATCAATAAATTGGGTTTCACTTCCCTCGAAAATACTGCGATACACCCCCTATACTTGTGGGTCATCAGACACCACTAGAAGAAGTACACCACAACTTAAATAACAATCTATTGAATCTTTCTCAACGCAACTCCACTACTAACAACAAGACTTCTCCCATGTCCTCAAGAACAAAACGAACTACTCACAAGACATCATATGGATCATGATCAGAGATGGAATAATGATGTATAACAATTTGAACATAAACAATAATTCAACGGTTCACTCAATATCATCAACTACAAGGAGTAATCAACACCGGAAAAGTTTCCCCTATGAACTATAGCAAGATTCAACCAATTGTTACAGCAATATGGAGATGGTGATGAGGGTGCTGATGGTGATGATGGTGGTGATGATGATGATGATGATCCCGATGAAGTCCAGCTTGATGGTGGTGTTGATGGCGACGATCTCCCCTCTCCGGGAAGGAATTCCCCCGATATAAATCTGTCTACCGGAGAGATCTTTCTCTCTCGGTGTTTTCCGCCCCGCAGAGGCGGCGGAATCTTTCTCTGGTCGCTCCCCGAGTCTTAGGGTTTCGGGAGGATGATATACGCCAGAGGGGAGAGGCTGGAGTGGGCCAGGGTGGCAACACCACCTCCTGGCGCGGCCTAGGGCTGCCCGCGCCATGGGGTGGTGTGGGCCCCCTGGCCCATCTCCACTCCGTCTTCTGGCATCCTTAGTCTTCTGGAAAAATAGGATTTTCCATATATTTCCCCAGATTTTTTGATCTTCGCGAATTTTGCCTCCAAACAGCACCTTTTCCATCAGAATCCTGACTACAGCGGTCCATGCTCCAAAAGTCATCAACAATGCAAAAACAGACGAAATAACATAAGTATCACCTCTCAATATGAAATATATCAATGAATAATAGTGAATTAAGACATAAAATAGTGATGCAAAATGGACGTATCAACTCCCCGCAAGCTTAGACTTCGCTTGTCCCCAAGCGAAACTGAGCTCAATAAACATGGCCTCAGGTTTATGGAGTGAAGAGTCGATAAAAGAATACAGACAAGAAGCATCACATTCATCAAATACATAGATCATAATAGAAGACAACTCACTATTATATAACTCAACTTGCAATGAGTAAAGGAAACACAATAAAGATACATCAAGTGAATCATAATTGGTAAAGGCAAACTTAGCTCTTGGTCGAAGAATATTTGATAATTTGCTGGAGTTCACAAATAGTTGGTTTTCAATGATAGCTTTCAAAGTAGTAAACATCAAGATAAGAGCAAAGTGCAAAACAAGGAACATAAGAAACATGATTTGAATAAATCATCATATGAATGAATGGAACACAACAACTCAAAATACTTGCTGAGATAGAAGGGAGTAGGTTTACTGACTCAACTACCAAGTAAAAGAAGAGCCCTTCGTAGAGGGAAGCAGGGATTGCAAGTCTCATAAAGAGCTCCCAAAAATTATGATACTTACTAGCTTTCAGCTCTCATTGCCCCTATCATAGGCATCTTTAGGTGATTAAGGTTAAAGTGACACAACTAACAGGACATGCTTGACAAGTTATAAATTGAAGTCTCATGCCCCTTACTTATGAGTACCGATCCTCATGCTACTAAACTTCAGTCACGAGCAAGCTCTTGTCATTGTAAATACATGCGTATCATTGAGAACCGCCAACGGGGTACCCCTTGCACATGACACATGAGCTATCCCATAATCAAAATGACAAGGCAAGCAGACAGTGAGCATCTCAGTGATCTTTTTATTTGCTATTTGCATAGGTTTTTATTGAGGATGCTTCATAGAATGCTCACTATAGTTATGCTGCAAGTTTCCACCATGATTAGGCATGGCTTAGTCTAGCGGCCCAGGTGTTTCTCTAACACACATATAAACTCCATGATCTTACAAGTTCCACTTTTATTTCACACCGTCGGGATCCATAAGCAAAAGAACATGATATCAACTAGGTACAAGTACCAATGAAGTGTTGAAAGCGGTCCCCATGATACATGGTTCTGCTAACTTCAACTCATAAAGCGCAAGCATATACGCAACAAAGAAGGACCCAATGGTTCAAGTTTATTAAATGCAAGAAAGTAAAGTGTGCCATCAAGTTCGTGAGAGCTTTAATCACTAATTTTCACATAACAAGTTTAAATTGGGAGATAGATAAAACAAGAATTTACTTGGAATAGCAATAATGCTACTAGGTAGGTATGGTGGACATAAATGGCAAAGGTTTTGGTTTAATGGAGGTGGATGCACGAGAAGAATACCCTCTCAGTACAGGTTTTTGGCTAGCAAGGCTGGGTAGGAAGTATAAGAGTTGAAGGAAGCAAACAAATATACAAGTGATAAATACAAACATGCAATCTTCCTTGGAAGCACAAAAGTTCTTAACTAGAGAATACTAGACTTATGAGCAAATCAAGAAAGAAAGATGATGAAATAATTTTTCTTTAGAGTACTTTTATCTTTTTCATTCAACTCTCAAAAATAGTGTGCTACTGACCGAGCCAGGTTTGCCAAAACCAACAAAATTAACTCAATGATATAACCACGAATTGAAACTAATATAAGCTATGCAAAAGAGTGAATGATAGAACTTCTCATTAATATTCCATAATGGCAACTCACACCAAGGGATAGATATCTAACGAGAGAGGGGACACTTCCATAATGCAAACCATACTACAAAATAACTCCTCTATTCATGATATCACTCTACTAATAAGGTAAAAAGATAATAGAAGATAGTGATGTGATACCGCGGCACTCCCCCAAGCTTGGAACAAACCAAGGGGATGCCAAACCTGATGACGAATTACTCCTTTGGTGGTGGTGGTATCTTCTCATCTTCATCCGTCTTCCAGGGTAAAGGCTTCCCATCAACAAAGGACATCGTGTTTTCCAACATCCTGAAACTTGCAGCAGCACTTATGCGTTTAAATCTAGCCTCATACTCACAGTTTTGATTTTGAACGTCATAGAACTGTGCTTGCGCTCGTTAGTTGTTTATGGAGTGAGAGGACTTCGTCTTTGAGTTCAGCAGTCTCCTTTTGGTGCTCGGTGATGAGTTCGGAACAAATCTTATGGATGATATCCACTTCACGCTCCGCCATCTTCTTGTACCTAAAGACTTCTTGCTCCAGTGCTTCCATCCTGTCCTCCAGACTTCCTTCACCTTTAGGGCCTTGAACCTCTTTAATGCGAACCTCCCCGCCTTCGAGCAATAACTCCTTGGGATGAATCTTCAATTCTCTCATGTATGGGTTGATGATATCTTCCAAGGAATCTCCCTCGACTGATCTAGTGGAAGACATTGTGGCTACAAATCTAGGATCTTACCTAGCAGAAACAGATCGAAACAAAAACACGACGAAAACATGATATACGAACCTCGGGGGATCCGGGGGGTTATATAATTCGAAGTTTCATGAGGAAGGTACTGGGAGAAAACGAGTCGGAGGCGGAGTCCGGGGTGGACTCACCACCTGGTGGCGCGACCAGGGGAGGGCCCGCGCCACAGGGTGGTGTGGGCCACCCTGGCTCCGGTTCCGTCCTTTTTTCGCTTCATAACTTTCCTTATCGACTGAAAACTGCAAAATATAGTTGTATTGTATTTCCGCGGAACTTTTCTTACCAGAACTGTTACCTATTTGAAAACAGACTCTACAGGTCTCTGAATTTGGTCCTCGATGAATTTCTCCAGAGTTATAACTTGAAAGGCATCAACATCTTCATTGTAAGAATCTCCAGCAATATAGTGTTTGAGTCGCTGTCCATTCACTACTTGTGTAGTATTATCTTTTAGAGAAGAAATTTTTATTGCTCCTGAATGGTATACTTCTTCAATGATGAAAGGTCCTTCCCATTTTGATAGTAGTTTCCCTGCAAAAAATCTGAGACGAGACCTATACAATAGAACTTTCTCACCAACATGAAATTCTCTCTTAAGTATTCGCGTGTCATGCCATCTTTTAACTTTTTCCTTAAACAACCTAGCATTCTCATAGGCTTCACTCCTCCATTCATCTAAAGAACTTAAGTCGAATAATCTTTTCTCACCAGCGAGCTTACAATCTCTATTTAGTTCTTTAACTGCCCAGTAAGCTTTGTGTTCTCATTCTAAGGGTAGGTGACAAGCTTTCCCATAAACCGTTTTATAAGGAGACATTCCCATAGGATTTCTATAAGCAGTTCTATAAGCCCATAAAGCATCATTCAACTTCTTAGCCCAATTTTTTCTAGACCTATTAATAGTCTTTTGCAAGATAGATTTAATTTCTCTATTTGATAACTCTACTTACCCGCTAGTTTGGGGGTGATAAGCTGAAGCAATTCTATGATTAACATCATATTTAGCAAGGGTCTTCCTAAAACCACCATGAATGAAATGAGAACCTCCATCAGTCATTAGATACCTAGGCACCCCAAACCTAGGAAAGATAACATCCTTAAGCATTTTTAGAGAAGTCTCCTCGTTAGCACTCTTTGTAGGAATGGCTTCTACCCACTTAGTAACATAATCAACGGCAACGAGAATGTGAGTGTAGCCTTTCGAAGGAGGGAAAGGACCCATAAAGTCGAATCCCCAACAATCAAAAGGTTCAATAACTAGAGAGTAGTTCATAGGCATTTCATTGCGTCTAGAAATATTACCTACACGCTGACATTCATCACAAGATAAAACAAATTTTCTTGCATCACAATAAGGGTTCTATCTCCTGCATGATGTCCTCCATAAGCACTGCCATGACATTTACGCAATATCTCCTTTTGTTCATATTCTGGAACACATCTTCGCATTATACCATCCACTCCTTCTTTGTATAAGTGTGGGTCATCCCAAAAATAATGCCTCAAATCATAGAAGAACTTTCTTCTTTGCTGAGCTGTAAAAGTTGGAGGCAAATACTTGGAGACAATAAAGTTAGCATAATCAGCATACCAAGGGCTCCCTCGCGAGCTCACTCCTACTGCTGCTAACTGTTCATTTGGGAAACTATCATTAATAGGCATAGGGTCAAAAGAGATGTTTTCCAAACGAGATAAATTATCAGCTACATGGTTTTTAGCACCCTTCCTATCTACTATATGTAGATCAAACTCTTGTAAAAGCAGTACCCATCTAATAAACCTAGGCTTAGCGTCCTTCTTCGTCATAAGATATTTAATAGCAGCATGATCAGTATGAATGGTGACTTTTGAGTCCACAATATAGGGCCTAAACTTATCACAAGCAAAAACAACAGCTAGAAATTCCTTTTCAGTAGTGGCATAATTCCTTTGAGCAGCGTCTAGAGTCTTACTAGCATAATGGATAACGTTTAACTTTTTATCAATACGTTGCCCAAGGACAGCCCCTACAGTAAAATCACTAGCATCACACATTATTTCAAAGGGTAAACTCCAATCAGGTGGTTGAACAATAGGGGCTGTAGTTAAAGCCTTCTTAAGAGTTTCAAAAGCTTCCCTACAATCATCATCAAAAACGAAGGGTACATATTTTTGAAGAAGATTAGTGAGAGATTTTGATATCCTAGAAAAGTCTTTAATAAACCTCCTATAGAAACCAGCATGACCAAGGATACTACGAATACCTTTGATGTCTCTTGGACATGGCATCTTCTCAATTGCCTCAACCTTAGCTCTATCAACTTCTATGCCTCTTTCAGAAACTTTATGCCCAAGAACAATCCCTTCATTAACCATGAAGTGGCATTTCTCCCAATTAAGAACAAGATTAGTTTCTTCACATCTCTGCAAAACTTTATCAAGGTTGTGCAGACAATTATCAAAAGAAGTTCCATAGACAGAAAAGTCATCCATGAACACTTCAACAATTTCCTCACAAAAACCATGAAAGATAGCAGACATGCACCTTTGGAAAGTAGCAGGAGCATTACATAAACCAAAAGGCATACGTCTATAAGCATAAGTTCCATAAGGGCAAGTAAAAGTAGTTTTTTCTTGATCTTGTTGTTTAACAGCAATTTGAGAGAAACTAGAATAACCATCAAGAAAACAAAAATGGGTCTTTTTAGACAACCTTTCCAACATTTGATCAATAAAAGGAAGTGGGTAGTGATCTTTCTTAGTAACTTTATTGACTTTCCTAAAATCGATGCACATCCTATAGCCTACCACTATTCTTTGAGGAATAAGCTCATCATTATCATTAGGGACAACAATAATACCTCCCTTTTTAGGAACACAATGAACAGGACTAACCCATTCACTATCAGCAATAGGGTAAATTATACCAGCATCAAGGAGTTTCAATACCTCATTCCTTACCACTTCCTTCATCCTAGGATTTAAACGTCGTTGGTTCTCCACTACTGGCTTCACATCTGGTTCTATGTTGATAGAATGCTGACATATAGTAGGTGAAATCCCTTTTAAATCATCCAGAGTAAAGCCCATAGCTCCTCGGTGTTTCCTCAAAACCTCCAATAACCTTTCTTCTTCCTTCCCTGAAAGTTTAGCGCTAACAATAACATGATATATCTTTTTATCATCAATATAAGCATATTTAAGATCACCAGGGAGACGTTTTAGATCGAAAACCGGATCCTTTTTAGGTGGCATCGTGGTACCCAAGTCTTCTACAGGCAAGTCATGCTTAAGTATCATAGGTTGATCACGGAGAATCCTGTCAATTTGATTCCTTTCTTCCATGAAGATTTCACTTTCATGATCTTCCATAAATTGCTGCAAAGCATTGTTAGGAGCAAGAGAAATAGAAGCAAGTTGTTCAACTCTAAAATCCTCATTATGGGTTTCCTCTTCGCAAGGTTCTTTAGCAAATTTCGAAAAATTAAACTCATAAGATTCCCCATCAAACTTAGTCAAGATTTTCTCCCTCTTGCAATCAATAATAGCTCCACAAGTATTTAAGAAAGGTCTACCAAAAATGATAGGGTAGGTTTTACTAGCAGCTGAACCAAGTACTAGAAAATCAGCAGGGTACTTAATCTTACCACAAAGAACTTCCGCATCTCGTACAATACCAATTGGAGAGATGGTCTCTCTATTAGCAAGGTGAATAACCACATCAATCTCTTCCAACTCGCAAGGACTGATTTCATGCATAATTTCTCTGTAAAGCTCATAAGGAATAGCACTGGAACTTGCACCAATATCACATAAACCATAATAGCAATGATCACCAATTCTAATGAGCACAAGAACACTAGCCTTTTTAGTTCTATTGGGATGTGAAACAATATTAGAAGCATCCTCACAAAAGACTATGTGCCCATCTTCTACGCTTTTAGTGACAAGGTCTTTCACAATTGCTACCACAGGTTCAATGTTTATTTGTTCATCAGGTTTTAAAATTCTTTTTTCACTTTTGGTGATTACATTAGTTATCATAGGATGGTCCTTTACCTTTTCGAGGAAGGGAATCTTCTCGATATAAGGTTCGGGTAAGATGGGATCAATAATGCAGTACTCAGCACTTCCAATAGGAGCATAGTCAACAATATCTTTGTAAGGTGCATGGTATTTGTTCAATCCCCTTTTTGGAATTTCGATATAGGAAGCAAAAGCTCTAAAGTAATTCGTAATAACTTGCAAATCAAGACCATAAACATTACTAATATTTTGAAAGTCATCAGTTCCCATAAAAGATTCAATGCATTCATAATCATAATTTATACCTGACTTTCTACCTTTGTCATTCTCCCAAGCTTCAGCATTGTCTTGAATACGGTCCAGAAGATCCCATTTAGCTTCTTCTTTCATGCGAGTGAATGATCCAGCACAAGAAGCATCCAATAAATCCTTATCATGTAGAGGGAGCCTTGCATAAAAGTTATTGATAATAATATTGTTGGGGAGCTCATGAATGGGACATTTGAGCATTAGTAACTTCAATCTCCCCCAAGCTTGAGTTGTACTCTCTCCCTCAAGAGGCCAAAAGTTGTATATTTGATTCCGATCTTTATGAATATCACTAGGAGGATAAAACTTTGAATAAAAGATAGGCACTATTTCCTTCCATTCCAGAGCTTGACCATTCTTCAGCAGCTTATACCATTCCTCAGCTCTTCCTTTCAGTGATAATGAGAATAACTTCTTCTTAACTTGATATGTAGTAATACCTGCACACTTGAACAACCCGCATAATTTGTGTATAAAGAGCAAATGATCACCGGGATGGACAGTTCCATCCCCAACATAATAGTTATCCATAACACAATCAATAATTCTTGTAGGTATTTTGAAAACATCATTCTCAGCAGGTGGTGGTTTATCTACTACCTTAGCAGTGGTAGTAGCATTACCAAATAAGAAACTCAGCAAATTATCCATAACAAAAATAAAGCAACTAACATAAGTAAACAATACTCACAGTAGAAGTTTCCTTTACCAGTTCCACTCTCCAATAGCGTTTCACTCCCCGACAATAGCGCCAGAAAATAGTCTTGATGACCCACAAGTATAGGGGGTGTATCGCAGTATTTTCGATAAGTAAGAGTGTCGAACACAACAAGGAGCAGAAGGTGCTGGCTAGTGGTATGGATCAGGAATTCTCTGCAAATACTTAGCAAACGGATTTTTAGGGGTTTTCGATAAAGCAAGTAAACAAAGTACGAATAAATAAAAGACAATAGGAATAAATGCAGCAAGTGGCCCAATCCTTTATGTAGCAAAGGACAAGCCGGTTGTATTACTTAAGATGACCAAACGTTCTCGAGGACACATGGGAAGATCAGTGCTTTCGCTTCATATAGTTGATTAATCTTCTTTAGCTTGCTAAGTGTTGTGTGGGTGAACCTGTGCTAATGTACCGCCCCATCCAAGACTAATACATACTTGTGATTAAACCCCTTGCAAACATCCATAAGTACAAGAAAGTAATTAAGGTAGAAACCTAACCACAGCTTTAAACTCTAAGACCCTTACGTCCCTTGTGCAATGGTTTCCTAACGGGGTTCAGGTTTCTGTCACTCCGGCAACCCCTACAATTAGTAGCCAAATACACAATGCATTCCCCTAGGCCCATATAGGTGAAGTGTCATGTAGTCGACGTTCACATGACACCACTAGAAGAAGTACACCACAACTTAAATAACAATCTATTGAATCTTTCTCAACGCAACTCCACTACTAACAACAAGACTTCTCCCATGTTCTCAAGAACAAAACGAACTACTCACAAGACATCATATGGATCATGATCAGAGATGGAATAATGATGTATAACAATCTGAACATAAACAATAATTCAACGGTTCACTCAATAGCATCAACTACAAGGAGTAATCAACACCGGAAAAGTTTCCCCTATGAACTATAGCAAGATTCAACCAATTGTTACAGCAATATGGAGATGGTGATGAGGGTGCTGATGGTGCTGATGGTGGTGATGATGATGATGATCTCGATGAAGTCCAGCTTGATGGTGGTGTTGATGGCGACGATCTCCCCTCTCCGGGAAGGAATTCCCCCGATATAAATCTGTCTGCCGGAGAGATCTTTCTCTCTCGGTGTTTTCCGCCCCGTGGAGGCGGCGGAATCTTTCTCTGGTCGCTCCCCGAGTCTTAGGGTTTCAGGAGGATGATATACGCCAGAGGGGAGAGGCTGGAGTGGGCCAGGGTGGCCACACCACCTCCTGGCGCGGCCTAGGGCTGCCCGCGCCATGCGGTGGTGTGGGCCCCCTTGGCCCATCTCCACTCCGTCTTCTGGCATCCTTAGTCTTCTGGAAAAATAGGATTTTCCATATATTTTCCCGGATTTTGTGATCTTCGTGAATTTTGCCTCCAAACAACACATTTTCCATCAGAATCCTGACTGCAGCGGTCCATGCTCCAAAATTCATCAACCATGCAAAAACAGATGAAATAACATAAGTATCACCTCTCAATACGAAATATATCAATGAATAATAGTGAATTAAGACATAGAATAGTGATGCAAAATGGACGTATCAAGTATCATATCAACTGGAACTGCCGGAGGAGATGTCAGCCATACATAATGTGTTCCATATCTCGTTACTTCGCAAATGCCTAGAAGTTCTGGAGAAGACCGAAGTGTTCAAGAACATCGATCGCCGAGTCATAGATATCAACAAGGATCTAACTTATCGTGAAGTACCCATTCGTATTTTGGAAGAAGCCTTCAGAACTACCAGGACCCGGAGTATCAAGTTTCTCAAGATCCAGTGGAGCAACCATACTGAAGAAGAAGCTACTTGGGAGCGAGAAGATTACATTAGGACTGAGTTTCCAAATCTCTTTAGTTCCTAGTTTTTCTTAAATCTCGGGACAAGATTTTGTTTAAGGAGGGAAGGTTTGTAACACCCCAAAAATATTAATCAAGATTATCAAGTTTTAATCACCCAAGTTTAGGGTTAACAAAAACTTTTATTATTAAATCTAATATGAGTGTATGTGTGAAATGCATTAGTGTATGATTGAGTGCAATTGCCATGTTTGATTGCTACAAATGATAAGGAATGGTTTAAAGATGAATACTACATCATCTAGGACAATTACAAACAAATTCAAAAGAAAATAAATTAAAATATGAATCATATGATCAAATGGTCATTTTGACAAAAATTAACCACTAGACCACTTTGAGTGTTTCTAGTCAAAGATTTCTAATATAAACTTTCTCAATTCTTTTCACCCCTTGCTAGACCAAGTAAAAGTGAACCCAAGCTCAATTTACAAACCAACAGAAACCAATTCCAAATCTATTTAAAGGACATTGCAAAATTGAATCAATTTCATATGCATAGATCACCATTTTTCAAAAACCACTCAAATCAATTCACCTTAGCAAACCCAAGCAACCATAGACACTCAAGCTTGTGACAAACACACTCACCAAAATTTAGCCAAAAATTAAAATCTTGTGTTCATGCGGCCATTTGGTCGAGCACCTGGCAGACACAGAAAACACTTGCCTAACTTCTAATGTTCTGAGTAGTGATCACTTTCCACTAGCCCCTCATTTCACTCCCCTAGTCTCCCTTAGTGCCTAGCAGCGCAGCAGACCAGCTCCCCCTTCACCGTTTGCACCAGTGCAACGCCGCTCGAGCTCACCGCGCCGGTCAACCAAGAACAACTCTCCACAGCCAGCACCGCCCTCTCCCACGATGTCCAGGAGACAGGCGGCCGTCCACTGCCACACTCTGTCCACCCCTCGACTGAAGACACGCCATGGACCACCCACAAGCGCCATGCCCATTTCTCTGTCTGCCATGCTAAGAGCACGCCAGAGCGCCACAGCCGACACAAGCACCCAGGCCGCGCCTCGCCCTCACTGCGCGTGCCCGCACTCGCCTTGACCCTAGCTACCCCTAAACATGCTCGTTCGCCGCTGCGTGGACCATAACCACTGTGCACCGTCTCGAATGCCGTCGTTTCCACCTAGAGCACCGACCGTTCTCGGCCGCCCCTTGCCGCGCCATCACGCGCACGACGACCGCCTGGAAGCACCGCGTCGACCCCTACCCTCAGCCATGCCGCTAGCCCCCTGTATCGCCGTCACCGACGAGCCCGAGCCATGCCGCTCTGTCCCTCTCGCCGGTGTATAAATAGAGGCCGCCCTAGCTCCAATTCGCCACACCATTCCACTCTCCTCTCTCTCTCAGACACCTCCCACACCTCTCCCCGGAGCAAGGCGAGCACCACATCGCCGGAATTTAGCCGGAGTCCATCGTTGCAGAGGAGAAGAGGAACCGAAGCCAGGAGCCACCCTAGGAGCCGCCGCGACCACCATTCGAACCGTCATTGTCTACAACACTGTTCGCCCCCATCGCCGACCTTAGCTAGAGCCTAGGTGAGATCCCACGTACCCCCACCGTCGTGTTAGGGTTCCTTCCTCGCCGGAGCTGTTCGCCGGAGACGACGAACCACAGCCATAGATCCTAGTCTAATCGCACGGTCCAGATTGAAAGATACCGTTTCGGTTTAGTTTAGTCACAGACCAGTGGGACCGTCCTGTCAGCAGCCCGCTGCACCAGGGCTTTGTAGTTTGGCCGGCCCAGTTAGTTTCCCGTGAAGAGCCCATTGATTCAAATAAGCTTTTTCAATTTTAGTTAAATCTAGATTCTGTCAGTAGATTCAAAAATCAATTCAAAGAGATTAACTAAACCAAATTGCATGATTCCAATTTTTTTAGAAAGATATTCAAATTATCTATCTAAGCCCATTGGATTCAAACCATTTGAAATTATAGATCACCTATAGTAAAAATAACAAGACAGAGACTTTTCCACCTTCAAACATTTTTCAGAAATCAACCATAAATGCTTTTGAGTTGATTCCAACTCTCAAAAATCACATGTGACAAGATCTATCTGAATATGTGAAAATATTTAGGTTTTCATGCAGTGACATTGGACTAGTACTAAAAGAATGCTATATAGGCATTTCTAGTAACTTTAATTTTATTAAATAGTAATTATAAACTTTATAAAATATGACCAACAATTTAAATCACATTCCCAAGTATTAGAATATGTGGTGATGACATGTGTCAACATGATCCCATATTTTAATTGGAGAATTTTAAATCTTAAGTATTTTCAATAAGTAGAAATTACTTTTCTAAAATAAGATAAACAAGATTAGGTCTTTATTTCATCTGATGTTTGTGATGATGCTAGATCATCAAGTGTGAGCCTTAGTGTGCTAAATAGAAGTAGTTAAGTATTGTTTGGTGATTGTGTACCTTGTATTCATTTATAGACGATAGTACCGACCTGGGATACGAGAAGGAGGAGTACTACCAAGAAGAAGAAGAAGAGAACTTCAACCACTGCACTACTCAAGGCAAGCTAACACTTGCAAGTTTCATACCTATGTAAGCCATCACTAATTGCAAGCTAGAACTATGCAAGCTAACACTTGCAAACTTGATAACCTATGCAAGATGCATTAGGCATGCTTTGGTTATACAACTTTGTTTATACCAATCCCAAGTTTTACTTGCAAGCTTTATTCTTTTACTTTTACCAAAGTTCTTTACCTTTAGTTAGTGATTTGTGAGTATTGGAAGAATAGGATAGATACCATAAAGAGTATAAAACTAGGCCTAACTAGTTATACTTAGATGTCATCAAAAGGCATAAAACTAGATTTGGATAGTTACACTTGATTATCACCCCTCATTAGTGAATACCCTCAACTATAGTGGCTAGTACTAAGCATAAAAGTTGATCACTTTAGATGGGAATACTTGGTGAAAATGATTATGAAAACCTTGGAATGAGGATTCATTCTATTGAAATGTTTTGACATGTGTTACGGACACAAAAGGATTTGATGATGAAAATGTTGAGGCAAGAGCCTTAGCCCTTTATAAAAACTGATGGTTGGGTTCGAATGCGATACCATTCCAATTTTACCGTACAACCACAATACCCTAATTGGGTAGGGATTAACTGGAAATTTATATGCCTTAGTATGGGTTCCCTCTGATAGGGGAGGTGCCTATGTGTAATTGAAAGGTTATGATTGATTATCCACATACTAAGTATGATGATTCAGGGTTATCCCTGACGGATGTATCGAATTTTGTGGCAAAAGTGTACCACCTCTGCAGAGTGTCAAACTATCCGAATAGCCGCGTCCGCGGTCATGGACAGTTGGAGTGGCCATACTGTTCCGTTGTCAGATGTTTTCAAAATGACTTGTGAACTGAACTATGGCTTTGACTTGACCACAACAGGGTTGTGGACATGAAAACTAGGTTCCCACTTAGTTGATGTAGACAATTAAATTAGTTTTCTTTACTTTTGAACTCAGGATGAAATGAACCTGGCTTTTTGCAAATAAACCTAGAGCTTACGATTCCTACTAGAACTACCTTACTTGTTAGTGATAGTCTGCGAGTACTTAAAGAGTACTCATGGCTTTGTCCCTGGTTATTCCCGTGGCCAGACTATAAGGAGGACTACCAGGAAGATGGACAGCAGGAGGTCTATGACAACTAGGATCATCTCCCATCGTCAGCATTGCCTGTGACCCTGAAGATGGAGCCCCTACTATGTTTACTTTCCGCTGCTTTGATTGTGTTAAGACTGGATCATGAGATCATTTATTTGTAAGACCTTTATTATGGTTTGTAATGGATGATGTACTTTGGTACCAATTCTGTTATGTCTCGCAAAAATGGTAATCCTAGGATTGCGATGTATGGCATAACATGCATCTGGGATTAAAAATCCGGGTGTTGACACATTCCTGAGATGTGATATGAACCTGTGGAAATCCAGTGTTTTCGCGTCGCGTCTTATAATGCAAGTCCTGACTTGTGCTTGGTAGCTTGGTGGCAGCGACCGTAGCACAACGCCATTTGCAAAAGATCTCGTCATCCAGCTATCCAGGAAATATGTGGGCCTCATGTACGCATCATGCATGCGCTCCAAGTGGTCGTCAAGCGATAAGTTCTCCTCCATCTTAATGGAGAGGAAGTCTCCCATCAGCTCATGCTCCCATATGCATGGTTGTTCCACGAAATGTGTCCTAAGCTGTAGCATTACCGTACGAGGGTTGACATTACCCATAACAGGCCACAACTCGTCCACCATTCTGAAACGCATTGTAACTGAAATGAAGGAGGCCATCTCCTGACGGTGATAGCGGTCTTCTCGCTGCTCTCATAGAGAAGTTTGATCTGTCTAGCCTGAGCTTCTCTCCTTCTAACCAATCAATCGTCAACAGGAAAGGTGGCATCGGGGAGAACCTTTTCCACATTTATAATTGCAAAAAGAATTTAGACTAAGTTTATAATTAAATGAGTTAATAATAACTCCACTCAGAAACACCTATCCCATGAAGGGTTCCTAGTGATAACACGACCCCTTTTCCCCACATCTCCCCCAATCATCACGGCCATCAATGTGGGTGCTAGGGTGGACGCCTACGCGTCGGTCACATCATTCATGCGACTCGTGCTCGATCTTTCGACCATCCGTGTTCCGAGGCCATGTCTACACATGCTAGGCTCGCCAACTCAACCTTAGTGTATTTGCTGTGCAACATGGCTTACACCCACTGTATGGGAACATAGATATGTCTCACGCCCGATCATCACGACCTTCCTCATACCGAAGAACTTTCTTGGTGGTGCACACTAAGGGGGAACACAATCATTGTTTTTTTAATAGGGATCATCTTATTAGGCTACCGTCGAGTATCTAATAATAGAACACAATAAGATATACAAACAATAACATTGCGATGTGATATGGTCCTTCACGTCGTGATCTCCATCCGTCGTCACCGGATTCCGGCACCAGGGTTCCGGCACCGTAGACACCAGGGTACTAGTGTCTTTCCGGCATGGTAGTCTGTCACCTCCATGACTATCTACTACTACGTAACATAAGGTACTCACTTTACCTTTGCCACAACCATATCACAAAGCAACGCCCCCTGCAAAACAAAGTTAGACGCCTCTACTTTATCTTTGCATGTTTTACATGGCTGAATGGGATTTCGCACAAGAACCGTTCTTACCTACGAACTTTCAGCACACCGCTGATCAAGTAGTTGTCTCTACTATACCCCTTTCGGGGCCCTCCACTGCAAATGGCATACCAACTAATGCGAGAGAGACAGATACCCCCCTAAGCCACTTTATACGGTACAAGCCATATGTTAAGCGTGGACCAGTCTCACGAATGAACGCGTAAAGTCGGTTGGGGGCCGCTTCATCAAGCATTACTGCGGTATACACAAGTACACGTGGGAGGGTAACAACTAAAAGATCAATGCCCACAGGCTACATCTTGTATGTTCTACCTGTACTAGCATTACTACGCATAGATCTAGCTCTGATACCACTGTAGGGGTTCTGCGCATGAAAACAATAAATTTTTACCCTACGCTCCTGAACCCCTGATGTTGCCAAGACCTATCTATTAGTAATACAGTAATGGGAGGGGATTTTCACGAACTTACCCTTGAAGACTGAAAAGCGTTGTTCAACGCTCAGGAGAGTGTGGTTGATGTAGACGAGCCGAAGCCGACCTCAAGGTCGTGATGAAGTCCTTGCGCTCCTGCGGCTCCAACGACTCGAGTGCCTCAAGTGTGACACCTTGCGGGGAGTTACACACGTCGGGTGCCTAACGATGACTCCCTGTTCCTCGATCCAGCAGCAGTTGCGGAAGTAGAGCTCCTGGATCCGAATCCCGCAGCACAACGGCGCTCTGCGGTGAAGATGTCTCTCGTTCGCGCAGTCTGAACTTGGGACCAAGTCACGAGAGAGAGAGAGAGAGAGAGAGAGAGAGAGAATATCAATTGGAGGTCTCCCCAAAAGTGATGAAACCTTTATTAAATATTGTGTGTATTTATCTGGCCAAATACCCCCACTATATATAGGGGGAGGGGAGGTACTACCTCCCTCAAAGTCCTGGGGTGGGACTAAAGGAGAGGAGAGGGGGAGGGGTGGCACCGCCGACCACCCCCATGGGCTCCACGCAGGGAGGGGGCTGGCCCACTAGGGCGCCGGCCACCCCCTCTAGCCCTTCTCCCTCTTGCCTTTCCCTAATGGGCCCTCTTCCCTCCGGAATTGGCCCATTAAGCCTCTTGACCTTTAAATTGATTTTCGCTTTTATTAAATAATTATGAATAAATGATTAAATCAATATTTAACATTCATTCATATATTATTCAATCTCCGTGGTTATGGAACACCTTCCATCTCCACTCTGGACATCCTCCGGACTTACCGAAACCCTTCCGGTTTTCTCTCTACTATTCTTCGGCAATTCTTCCGATCCTATAAACACTCTCTAAGTATCATCAAATCCTTAAGCGTGATACCCTACGGTTCGGGAACACTCCAGACATGGTCGGGACACTCCCGGACCAATGATCGACAGAGATACCTGGATGTCCATGTGACCCCTATGCGTTCCATGAAGATCTTTCATCGTTTGAACCAGGACGGTCGTGTCTTATTCCCTTTGTCTCTCGATACTTGCATTGCCCGAGATCTGATCAATGACATCACCATGTCGTGTTCAATCTCGTTACCGAACAATGCTACTTCACTCATTCCGACAAGTGATATCCCTGTGATCAAATCACACGCTGCGTAGCTATTAGATATAACTTCTCCGAGTGGGCCCTTGAGTATCTTTCCGTCACGTGTACGGACAAATACCGCTCTTGACATATATTGCCTCTACGGTTTCCTCTGGATACCTGAACACACCATTATAACCACTGTATTACCAAGTGACGCTTGATGCTATCTAACCACTCTCAGGAGACAGCGATTGATATAGCCTCACGGTCTAAGGAATAATCTATGAGGATCCATTTCTAATCATCGTAACTTGAACTTCGTGACATGATCAGGTCATGATGTTTAGGTTGGGTATAGGTTCATCATCTCATTCTCAGAATGAGTTGACTCTATTTCCAACTGGCATAAATGCCACATGATCAGGAAACTTGATCATATGTTGACCAATGAACGAGTGACTAGAGTTTCACTGGGAACCCCTGGTTGTTTATATATCACATGTGTATTGATGTTTCCACTCAATACAGTTATAGCATGATATAAAACTTAATTATAAACTTTATGAAATATGATAATAGTCCTTATTACTATTTATCTCTAGGGCATATTTCCAACACATTTGTTCTCCTTGCTTTTTGTATTTCCCTCTACGCTTTTCCCTTAACATGTTCTTCGTTATTTGTAAAGATTTTGTTAATGCTTACATATTTGCATGATGTTGTGTCGAGAGGATCGTCAGGATATGCTGCACGTGGTTTCCGCCGGAATGTTCTCAATATCTGACGAAAATGCTCCTAACGGTAACTCTCAGCGAGCATTCTACACAGCAGAGCCTGACGCGCTTTTCTATGTCTATGGCATACCCGACTTCATTCATACTGTCGTAGTTGACGCCGAGAAAGAAGCGGACGTGCGAGGTAGGGCGAGTACGGGGACATCTATGCGACTAGTATAAAGGTCTCCGTATGAAGCGTCCTCCTTGCACTGATTTCTCGCTCTTCGCCATGGATCCCACAGTCGATGCGGAGAAGCATGAATGGGTGTTGTGAGATACCTTTTTCGGTATCTCGTGTACAAGGACGCACGACCTAGAACCTAGATAAACGACTTGTCAGTATTCCGTTAAGTGTAATAACAGTTTATGTGTGTTTTTACTCAGTGTACGTGGATTGTGACGGGATATTATTTTTAGCTTACCGTGCTTTATTTAGCCCGGTAATCTCATACGTCACTTTTAAGACTGATATACGTATCATTATTTCGAATGCTTTTGTCTTTGTCTCACTTATTATAAATGACATGGGTTGCGCAACGATGAAGTGTGTAAATTATTTGCCTTAGCCTCTTTTTAGTCCACCGTAAAATTTAAAAGAAAACTTTATAAAATCGACATTCGAAAATGAACGACATGAATCGTGTAGCGATGTCATGTGTGCATCGCCTACCTTAGCTTGTTTTAGACGATTTCGTTAGATTTAGGAAGAAACGTCTGTCTAAATGGTCACCTGTCTAGCGCTGGGCGCCACGAGTGAGTTCCGTCGTGGGTCAGTATAAAGTTGTCGGCTTTACTCGACTAAAAGATATTTATAGCTTCGTCTCTTTGTTTGAAAGCTCTCGAGTCTCTGCGTCTCCTCCTTCACCCTAGACGTTCCTTAGTGCTCCCTTTCTTCATCTGTCGCGCGTACGGCGTCCTTCGCTCGTTTCGATGGAGGTGAGTTATTTCGCATGTTGTTGTACTATAATACGGATGGTTTACCATGGTCTTACTCGCATCGGACGTTGTTCATCGGTGTTTTTCCGGAGACTCATAGATTCTCATGATATTCTCACCGCTTACACGATTAGCTACGCTACTATGCTGCACATTTGCGTAACACGGTCTTAGCAGAACCATGGACTTGCGTGTGTTATCGCGTGACTCGCGGTGACATGACCTACGCGGGCTCACCACGCACGAGTTGTCCGCGAATGTGCGTGCGTGCGAACCTGTTCGTTTTTTTCCGCGCCTGTTGTATCCTATGATGCCTATGATCCTCATTTCAGATTATTGTCTTTCAGCCACTTGGGAGGCAGGCCAGACTATCTTCAGTCATACCGAAGGAGAGATCAGGAGCGAGGCGGAATAATATCCAGGTAGAGACTGATTTGTGCGGCATCACGCGGGTGGAGACGGAAGCTGGATCTCATAGCATGCTCGATGTAGACAACGAAGCTCTTGGAGCCGAAAGCGTGACACCTAAGATTCCGAAACTCTGAAAATCCAAGAAAAGAGTTGTTGTGCTGGAAATTTCGGATAGTGTTTTGGAAGGAGAGAAGATTCCACCCCATGTTGATTCTCCTCCCACGATTGTAGAGAACATCGTCGATGAGAAGGGGTCTGGAGCCATCGGTCCTACAAAGCGTGGAAGGCAACTCAAGATCGGTCATTATCATGAAGACGAGACCGCGAATAACTTCACGAAATTACTCTGGGATGTTGGCCAAAACAGCGATGGGTTAAGGGTTATGTGCATTTCGCCTTCTTTCGTTCGACGCCTTTGCCATCTAATCCTAATCCCAAGGAGTATCAAGATGAAAATATGCAGCGTCTATGCTTGGTACGTGAAGATGAAGACACATGAAGACAACGAAGTGGTGATGGATGATGGTTGGAGAGGATTTATCGCAGCTCATGGTCTTAAGATTGGATGTAGATTGGATGTTTTCTCACTTTCAAGCCGGTGAGGCCTTCGGTGTTCAAGGTGGTCCCTTTCGACTATTCCATGTTACAAAAAGTGTTGAACTGTGCTAATCCACCAACTCCGAGGTACGAGTGATGAAACTGTTTTTTACAACGTTGTTTCGTGGAAAACAGTATCCGTAAGACTATAAATTTACTAGTAATATAAATAAAAAAAATTATTTATTTATATTAATATTTGTCAATTACTTTACTTAACAAACATTTACATAAAACCCCTTGTATTATTTCGATGTTACATCTAAAACAAATTTCAACGATTTGCCCCGAAACAATTTCAGAATTCCTCGAAATAATTTCAGCGCTTTCAAAACCTTTTCCCTGGTATAATATATCCACCCATTAGTGTCAGTGTACCTTAATTGTGTCACCCTACGGTTTGTGAATAATTCAAACATAATCGAGACACCTCTCCGATCAATAATCAATAGTGAAACCTGGAGATTCGTACTGACTCCCACACATTTAACGATGTCTCTTGTAATCATGAGAACTATAAACATCGTAACTAAATCCCTTTGTCTCGCGATATATTACCTGTACAAGATTCAATCATCGGTATCAATCATACCTAGTTTGATCTTGTTACCGACAAGTACTCTTTACTCGTTTCGTGATATGGCATCACTTGTGACCTAGTCACGTGCTTGTAAGCAGTGTTGATGTGATATCACTAAGAGGGCCCAGAGTATATCTCTCCATTATCAGGATGGACAAATTCCACTCTTGATCCATGAGCCTTAACATAACAGTTTTGGAGTACCTAAATCCACCTTTATAGTCACCCTATTATGGCGTGATGTTTGATGTTATCAAAATACTCTTCTAATGTTAGCGATTGACATGATCTCATGGTCGAAGGATTAGGGTTACTTCGTGACATGAGTTTACCCTACAGGTACTCGAGCTTGGTATATACGGCCTGAATACGTAGAAGCCCATGATGTCGCCAAGGCCCAAATGAAGAACTCGAGTAACCTACGGACTCTCGATTGCTTGAAGAACAAGAAGAAGCTAAAGATAGAAAGTTCAAAGGGGAAAACCCTAACCTATAATCGACTCGACCTGCTACCCGAGACCTAGCCTATCTATATAAAGGCTAGGAGGGGGCGGCGAGGAGGACACATGCAACCCTAGTTTCCACAACCCTCGCCAGATTGCATCTGCGCACCATTGTAATCTTCGATTCCTTTGATAATTCCACGAGCAGACAAGCAGGAGTAGGGACCTCTACGAGGCCTGAACCTGGATAAATCTTCGAGTCCCCCGTGTGCTTGTTTGCTAGCCGATAGATGTCTCCAGCGCTCCCTCCTTCTCCAAAACCCAAGTCCATAACAATGGGCATTGATGAGTTAAACCCTCGTCAATTGGTGGCTTCTTCGGCCCCATCAACCGCGATCTACAACTCCGCAACAGCGGAGATTCGCCAGCTCTTCGGCGCGTTTGACTTCACCGTCCACACGTCAGCCACTCGCTCGGCTTTCAAGTCCGTGGGCGACGGAATCAGCCCGGCGATCGGGAGCTTCCGCTTCCAAGTTGGTCAGATGGGCACGCTTCGCATGCCTGACTAGCCGATGGTGCCATCGATTTCCCCAGCATCGTGGTTCCCTCCATCGATCGGCACCCTCAGTGAGCTCAACACCCCGACAATAGTCAAGAACACGGTCAGCGATTTGGCAACTGAAGATGGAGCCTACGGCTCCGGATCTGAGAGTTGCGGGAGCAGCAGCTTCCCCAATCACTTCATGTGCACCGTCATCAACGTGGGCGACACCTCCGCCAACCGCAACAACACGGGCAACCGTGGCAATGAAACCGACCCGCCCAACGGCGGCAACGGTGGCAATGGTGGCAATCGCACCCTCGTCAACAATGGAGGAGCAATCGAACCTCCAACCATAATAAACGAGCAAACCGGCAAACACGTCATAATCAAGCTCAAGAGTGGGATCGCTGCCGCGACGCCTTACGAGGCAACCCTCTACCCTTCGGATCTCCGCAAGAACTGCTAATGGGCTACCATTGGCTCCTGAAGGAGGAATTCAAGCGCCAAGTGCAAACAATCGCGCAACTCGAGGCGCGCAAAAAGGCGGCAGACGAGTCGAGCCTTCGACGTGCTGGGCTCTCTTCCCATGGAGGATACTCCTCAAAGGGAAACGAGTACCTCGCAAACAAGAGGCGATCTCGGATGGCCCATCTCACCGAGCAAGAACGCATAGAAGCTGCAAAGGTCCTCGACTTCAGCTCTATGACAGTCGATACATGGGGCAATGTGGTCCCAAAGACGCCGCAGGCCACGGTGATAGCAGCCACCATGTACCTCCTCAACAACCAGCCGCCAACTAGAGATCCCCGAGCCGCCATGCACCGATCTACGATCGCGGGCTTGGGACTAGTTGAGGCTGCCCTTGACAAGGAACCAACACCGGAGCCAAAAAAAAGGCAAAGCGCTAGCAAAGCGCTACTCCTTGCCCTCATCCAGCAACGACAGTCACGACCTTTCTCGATGCCGCCACTCACGGCGACACGACCATGACTATGATGCGCACGATGACCTCATGCAGCGCAAGATCGACAAGTCAAGGGCACGACGTGCTTGGTCGACTGACTCGGAAGAGGAAGATGTGGTGCCAGATGCTTCAGCAGAGCCATCAGGCAAAAGCGAATGCCCAAGGGGTTTAAACTCCCATCATAGAACCCGAAGTTTGATGGCCTACAAAACCCAAAGATCTGGCTGGAGGACCACATCTCCTCCGTCAGGCTCCATGGCGGCAGTCGAAGCACGGCCATGCAATGCTTATAGCTACAGCTGCAAGGCGCCGCCCGAGCATGGCTTAACAACCTCCCACGCGGATCCATTCACAGTTGGGATGAGCTGGTTTACAGCTTCGTGCGCAACTTCAAGGGCACATACAAGCGACCTGCATCAATTGAAGAGCTGAGATGCTGCCAGTAGAGATCGGGCGAATCGCTGCGCTCCTACATCCAAAGGTGGTCCATTATTAAGAACTCCACAGAGAACATCTCGGAGGATCGCATGATTGACGCATTCAATGGCGGCGTCCGCCGCATAGAGCTCAGGGAGGAGCTGGGCCGCTCAAAGCCCAAGACCATCGACCACCTGATGGAAATCGTGAATTGGTGGGCGGATGGAGAAGATTCGGTGAAGAATCGCGTTCACTCCGACGAGGAGGCAGAACTCGAGCGCAGACGCGACCGCCGAGGCAAACGCTGCATACGCATCTACGATGACCGCGACGACGTCAACATGGTCGCAGCTGGCTACGTCGACAGACGCGACGATAACCGCAATAGCGGATACCGCAGCAGTGGATACTGCGACTCCGGGAAAACCACGCAAGTGTGGCAACGCCGCAATCGTGATGAGGCACCCGCGACATCCATTGAAGACAAACTGTTCGGGCCATGTACGGTGCACTTCTACATCGACAAACATGATGGAAAGAAGAAGTCCAGCCACCTCCTCAAGGACTGTCGCGAGTTCCTCAAACTACATGAGGGATTGGTTTGGATGAATCGCAACGCAGTCGAAAGAGGCTACGGAGCCGCTCCAGGCGCCGTGGCACATGGTGCTCCGCCACCACCACCTGGAATACCCCCAAACGCAGCTGCGCCGGACCAGCACCAGGGAGGTGAGCCATACCCACGAGCCATGGGTACCATGATGATCCAAAAGGGACGCCCCTCTAACAGGGTGCAGAAGGCCATCACTCGCCAAGTCAACTTGGCCACAAACTCGCCACCATCTACCACTGAGTACCTCAGCGGAAGCGAGTCTTGCATCACCTTTGACAAACGTGATCATCTGCCTCAAGTACCTCGTCCAGGCCATTGCCCCCTCATACTCGAGGTGCAAATCGGAGGTTTCGACATGAGCCGCGTCTTCATAGACGGCGGAAGCGGAATCAACCTTATATTCGCGAGTACCTTGCGGGTAATGAGGATCCCTCTGACTTGCTTAGAAGCCTTGGACACAACATTCCACGGCATCGTCCCAGGAAAAGGCGTGTATCCCCTGGGCAAAATCAACCTCGACGTCATCTTCGGCACGCCGAAAAACTTTCGGCGTGAGCGCATCGACTTTGAGGTCGTCGACTGGCCCTCACAGTACCACTGCATCCTCGGACGTATCGCGTTCGCTAGGTTCATGGCAGTGCCACACTATGCCTACCTGCAAATGAAAATGCCAGGTCTCAATGGCGTCATCACAGTCAACGAGAGCTTCGAGAGATCCGACAGTTGTGACAGGGAATTCAACAATTTCCGGTCCTTGACATCGGAAGAACTCGCGAGACTAAAGGAGTCGACAGACAACAGTCTGCCTCCCCTAAGCTAGCCAAGTTCGCCCGATCTATCTTTCGACTCATTGGTGCACACAAATAAAGTGCAGGTCCACCCATCGGATCCCGCCAAGACGGCCCTCATCGCCAACAACTTGAGTCCTGCATAGGAACTCGCGCTCGTCGAATTCCTCTGTGAGCACTGGGAAATCTTCGCCTGGTGTCCAGCGGACATGCCAGGAGTTCCCAGGGAATTCGCCGAGCACGCACTCAACATCAACCCAGACGCAAGGCCAGTTAAGCAAACAATCCGGTGATTATCTGAGCCAAGAGCAAAGGCAGTCGGAATGGAGATCAATAGACTCCTCGACGCCAAAATCATATGCGAGATTAAGAAAAGCACTTGTCTTGCCAACACGGTGCTAGTACCAAAAAAGGACACGGATATCCTGCGGATGTGCGTGGACTTCACCTCATTGAATAAGCACTGTCCAAAGGATCACTTCCCATTACCGCGAATCGACCAGATCATCGACTCCACCGCGGGATGCGAGCGCCTCTGCTTCCTCGACACCTACTCAGGCTATAATCAGATTCGAATGAAGAAGGAAGATCAAGAAAAAGCAGCGTTTACAACGCCCTTCGGTGTGTTATGCTACAACACAATGCCCTTCGGGCTAAAAAACGCAGGAGCCACCTACTAGCGGTGCATGCAGGCTTGCCTCAAGGATCAACTTGGTCGCAACATTCAAGTCTATGTCGACGACATAGTAATCAAGACCAAGGAGGAAGCCTCCCTAATTGATGATTTACGCGAAACCTTCGCCAACCTCGACCGCTACCAGATCAAGCTCAATCCGGACAAATGCGCCTTTAGCGTACCATCTGGGAAACTACTCGGGTATCTCATCTCCGCGAGAGGAATCGAGGCAAACCCGAAGAAAATAAAAGCCATACTGGCCATGGAGAAGCTGAAAAACATAAGGCGTCCGATGCTGGTGGCGAATCCGGCCCTCGGTCGATTCATCGATCGGATGGGTGAAAAACCGCCCTTTTACCAACTCCTCCACAAAGCTGAAAAGTTCGAGTGGACCAGCGAGCGCGGGAAGCATTCAAGAACTCAAGCGCTGCTATCCACCTCGCCAAGATCTTGGTGACCCCACAAGAAAGGGAACCACTTTGTTGTATATCTACGCCACCAACCAGGTGGCAGCACTTCGTGGTCGAGCAGGCCAAGGAAAACAAGGTCCACGGGGTACAGCGCCTAGTCTACTACCTCAGTGAGGTCCTCACGCCAACAAAACAGTGGTACCCGCACTACCAGAAGCTGGCGTACGGTGTCTTCAAGACCGCCCGGCGACTGCACCACTACTTCCAGGAACACCCAATCGTGGTGGTCAATGACGCCCCCCTGGGGCACATCCTCAATAACCCCAACGCCACGGGGTGGGTCGCGCTTTGGGGAATCGAATTGTCTCCACGAGACATCACATACGAAAAGCGCGACGCAATCAAATCGCAAGTTCTCCCTGACTTCCTCGTGCACTGGATGGAGAACCAGCTCCCCAAAAAACCAGATATGTCCTACCTCTGGAAAATGCACTTCGATGGATCCAAGCGGAAGGACGGAGCAGGTGCAGGTGTCATACTAACATCGCCCCAAGGGGACAAGCTAAAATATATCCTGGGAATGCAGTTCACCGCCTCCAACAACGAAGCTGAATACGAGGCACTACTACACAGGATGCGGATGGCAAAAGCCTGCGGTGCCAAGAGGCTAATTATATACGGCGACTCCAAGTTGGTCGTCAACCAAACAATGCATGAGTGCGACGCACTGAACGGCAACATGATCGCGTACCACGACCTCTATGACACACTCGAAGGGGACATCGACGGCTGCGAGCTGTGACACGTAGGTCCCGAAAGCAATGAAGAGGCGGACGCACTCGCCAACATAGGCTCTACCTGCGCCCCCATACCACCTGGGGTATTTCTCGAGCGCATCTACAAACGCTTCATCAAGCCAAAGGCAGCAGAGAAGAAAACAAGCGCAGCAACGGACTCGGGGGCTACGCCACCCAATGAGCCAAAGGCACTCGACGACCTGGAGCTAGACACAGGACTCGAAGGACCAATGAGCGTCATGATGATCGAGTCATCCTGGACTCAACCGTACATCACGTACCTCCTCAGCAAAAGGCTACCGGACGATCCGACTGATGCACGACACATCGCGCGGCGATCCAAGGCATTCGTTGTTATCAACGACGAACTATACAAGCGCAGCATCACAGGAGTGCTCCAGCGGTGCGTCTCCACAGCCGATGGAAGAGCTGTTCTCCTCGACATCCATGAGGGAACCTGCGGACACCACGCTGGCAGTCGTGCCCTCGTGGCCAAAGCTCTACGATATGGATTCTACTAGCCTACGGCCATGCGCGACACCAAGGACATCGTCCATAAGTGCAACGCGTGCCAGCGATTCGCGGACAAGCCGCACGCACCTGGCGCAGAGCTTTGACCAATCCCATTGGCCTGGCCTTTCGCGTAGTGGGGACTCGACATGGTCGGCAAACTCCCCAAGTCCTCACGAGAAGGCTACGTCTACCTCCTGGTCGCAGTCGACAAGTTCACCAAGTGGATAGAGGCCATGCTAGCAACCAATCAATCAGGGCACAGCGCAGTCAAGTTCTTCGAATCCATCGTCTTCCGCTTCGGAGTGCCGCACAGCATCATCATAGACAATGGGATGAACTTCACATCCAAAGAGTTCCAAGAATTCTGCGAGAATCTAGGAATCAACATCAGCTACGCCTCGGTAGCGCATCCACAGACCAACGGTCAGGTCGAAAAGGCGAACGGGCTGGTCTGCGGCGGCATCAAGAAGTGACTCCTCTGGCCACTCGAACAAGACGCGGGTTGCTGGCCAGACGAACTGCAATCAGTACTCTGGAGCCTACGCACAACTCCAAACAGTGCTACCGGCTACACCCCGTTCTTTATGGTGCACGGGGCTGAAGCGGTGCTACCCGTCGAGGTATGGTACAAAGCGTCGCGCGTGGTTGCTTACAGCGAGCAGGAGTCAACCCTTGCACTCGAAGACTCCGTCGACCTCCTCGACGAGGCAAGGGAAATCTCCGCGGAAAGATCAACGATCTACCAGCAGAACCTAAGCAACTACCACAATAGGAGGCTACGCCCCAGATCCTTCGTCGAAGGCGACCTGGTTCTGCGACTGAAGCAGCAAGGACATCTCAAACTCGAGTCCCCCTGGGAGGGACCATACGTGATTACAGAAGTAATCCCAGGTGGCGCCTATCGCCTTCAAGATTTAGAGGCAGGAGTCGCATACTCCAACCCCTGGAACGTCGCGCAGCTGCGGCGCTTCTACCCTTAGTCGTTTTTACTTTTACATTGCAAATAAGGCCACTCAGCCAAGGCTACTTAGCCACACATTGTACTTCGTACAGTCCCGCAAATAAATAAATCTAAGTGCCCCAAAACTCTGTGTTCTCCTTTATTTTTTTGCAACTTATCCACTCGGGGGTTGCGCCACCCTATACACATTTGTTCTATGAACTCAAACGTGATATCCTGAGTAGCTGGCACATCAATCGAAACCCTTGACACACATCAACCTAGTTGCAACGCACCTGACAGGTTGAAAAGGGACTGAGATAAGCGCATGGCCAGGCTAACGAAAAAGAGTCACACAGTGCAACGCACTCACAAAACATACACGCTAACAAGCTCTTTATACATCATCGACAATCAATTATACACAACGTATATACGAACTTTACAACATTGGTACACTTATGTGCAGGATACAAACTAAGCTACTACTGCAACAAAAGAACGTTGGTTTGCTCCTCGAAGAAGTCGACGATATCCTCTGCTGGGCGATCCACTGCCTGATAGTGTGGCACCATATTCCAAGCAGAACCCGCTGGTGGCACGGGTGGCCCAGCTGCAATTGCCGCAACGTCTACATCAGGCCTATGCAGTCGCACCAGCGGCAGAGCGGCCTTGGCACCAGCCACCAACTGCTACCTTACACACTCGCGAACCGCAGCTAGGTCTTGGAACTTGGCAAGGAGAGCCAGCAGGCTCGATGGAGCCACATCCAGCGGAAACATTGTCCGATAAATGTTCTTCAAGCATGATCGACTTCTTGAAAGTGCAGACACTTTGACGCCGCGATCCTGTAGGGTCGCCAGTGCGATTGCACGATCATGATCCACCCAGAAGTATCCACTCTCCTAAAGTTGCTCTTGGGTTAGGTCATGCATGCGAATGGCAATCCTATCTTTCTCATCCTGCGGATGGCGCACGCTGACAACTATACAAAGCAACAACGGAAGTGTGAGGACAACACACCGTTGCGAGTGACTACAAGGAAAAGATAAGAGTAAGCAAACTAACATTTAAATTGGTCGCCCAGCTACGTCATCTCCCCCAACAGATATTGCTCTCGAGCGGCGGCTTTCTCTGCCTTCGATTTCCATACATCCGCATTACCGCGGAGTACGGGCAATTCACGCTCCAACTGCTTCACGCGATCACGAAGTCGCGAAAGCAGAGACAGCTCATCCAGCCTTGAGCTCGGTGGTGCCAAAGTTTCATCAAGGGGTGGCGAATCCTGAGGTTCCCTCAAAGGATCACTCGATGTGCCCTATCACAAGCCAAGCGAGAAGCAATAAGAAGACCAAATCGATGCACATACAAAAGATTCGAATGTATTCAAAGATTAGCAAAAGTATCAGCAAATACACTCGCCAAAAAGGCATGTTCTGGACAAAATACATAAGCTACTTCAACTATTACAAAGCTACTGAGGAGCAACTAGTTTCTTCGACTTGGATGGCTTTGGGGGCCTCATCGAGTCAGTGGCGGTATCAGATGCCACTGACTTTCCGCCGGCCCCTGACGCCACAGCCTTTGCCGCCTTCTTGGCCCGTTGCAGCTCCTCAGAGTACTTTGCAACTGTGTTAATCAGCTGCGGCCCATACTTGCCACAAGCAGTCACGAAGGGAGCAAAGACTACCTGCTGGCCATCTGCGCTAACGGGCATCGCCCTTGAGACCGCTGCAGGATCAACTTCGACTCCGTGGGCCTGCGCCATAGTGAGTGATATTCACGCACCAGCCGCACGGAGCGAGTTCTTGAAGCTTGCAGGGACACCCCCGGCGAACGACTCCACCAACTCGTCCATGTTCTCGATCAGCTCAGCCTTGGGCATCAGCTCTTCCTGGAGGCGACTGAGCATACCCTTGGCCTTGGAGAGCATATCTTGAACGGCGGCGCTGCGGTCCTCGACTACTGAAAGAGCACCCGCCAAGGCGTTGTCACGACCGAGGGCCTGAGGGTCGAAGATCAAATCGCCAGCATCTGTACATAAACCCACACATGGGTACGAAAGTCAGCGCCAACGACAAATTCGAACAGAGAATGATAATGATATCCAAGCAAGCTACCTGAGAGGGCCTTGGCAATCGAGAAAAGTTGTTCTTCGAACAACTTCTCCCTAGCTGCGATGGAGGCACGCAGATCCTCTTCGCGCTTTTGTGCCTCGTCACGCGCCGCGATTGCCTCATCACGGCTCTTCACAGCTACGGCGAGTGTCTTTTCCATGGTGGCGGCGTTGCGCAAAAGGGCATTATGTTCAGCTACAAAAACAAAACAAAAAGGGATTGACTATTAGTCGACTACATAACAACGATGCAGAAGAAGAAGTAAAGAGCACTTACTTTCTGCCACGCAATGGCGCGTATCCAGCATTGCATGCTGGCGACCCATCGCAAGCACCTGCTCCGCCAGGTGAGCGGTTTCCTTCACAAGGAGCTATCGCAAAAAGAAAAACAACAAAGGATCAGCCGGAGCCATAGATAAAATCGACTGCAACATCAGAAGAAGAGATACTACACTTACATGATACTCCAATGACTCCGAAGTCGATTGGTGTGCAGTCATCCGGGCAACCATTTGATGCTCCCCATCATGTGGAGAGCTGGATGAGTTGTGCCCGGAGTGGGCCGCCAATGGAGGGGAAGGAGCACGCTTAACCTCTTTCTTGGCCCTCGAGGTTGCAACTCCCGATTCTTTTAAAAATTGGACGTCACCGGAAGATGACGACGCCTGCTGACTGCAAGACAAAACCAACATCAAGAAAGGGCAAATCAAAAGAAGAACCAAAAAGGACAACTCGAATACTTACCAATCAAACTTATCAAAGTCGAAGGTTGGCTCCCTCGACTCTGACGACGACTCCTTCGGCAGTCGCATCTTCTTGCGAGAAGATGGTGCCACATCACTCACAGGAATGGCAGGGATCAGCGACTCTGCACCAACGCCTGCACCTTCTAGACTCGAAGGAGACGACGCATCAGAATCCTTGCTGCGCGAATGCTTGCGAGTATCCGGACTACCCGACTCGGGGGCTTCCTCCTCCACATCAGATGGGACGGTCGACTCCGACCCGTCCTCTTCCAAGTCTTCATGAGGAATAACCCCCTGAGGGGGCATACAGGGTGACACCGCCCAATCCTGCATACAGACCACAATTCAGCACAAAGTTAAGAAACAACAAAGAAGCAATCAACAAACTAAGCTACTGCGTAGCACAAATATACCTCAGGAGGAGGGTTAGCAGCATCGAACGGAGGAACGACTGGTTCACTAGGGAGCACATCCTTGACGGTGTACTTGGTGACCAGTCGAACCATTTTATCTACTTCACTCGCGGACATGTCATCGGCAGACACGCGAGTGACATCGTCAGCGCCAGCCCACTAAAACATGGGATGGACTCTAGCTGCGAAATTTGGGCGTGTGGCGCAGCCATGTGCGAATGAGGGCGCAGCCTCCCTCCTCTTTGCCCATGCGACTCTCGAGGTCGCAGATGCGCTCGTACAGCACATCTGTCTCCACGGACTCGCCGGGCATGATAACATTCTTCCAGGAGCGCCTCCTCTTGCACAGCGTCGCGGGGTCGAAGGGCGCGAGTCTGAAGTGGTCTCCATCAGCCTTCTCGTTGCTGACGTAGAACCACTTGTCCCTCCACCCTTGGACGGACATCGCCAGCTTGATGTCGAAGTATGTGGTGGATGGATCGACGTGGATTCCGCAGCCGCCTACATTGTAGACTACGGAGCCAGATGTCGATTGGCGCTTCAACTTGAAGAGGCGCTTGAAGAGGCCGAAATGCGGCTCGATTCCGAGCCAGCACTCGCAGAGGGTAATGTAGCAAGCTACGTGAAGGATCGAATTGGGGGACAACTGATGGAGCTGGAGCCCGTAAAAACAAAGAAGGCCCCTAAAAAGAGGCCGCGAATGATGAACGCTAGGAACATCACCCGAAAACCGGCAGGAGGAGATGGGATTACCTCGCCGTCGGGGACGCGCGCGTCGGCGACTGCGGAGGACAAAACTCCGTCTTGGCAAAGAAGACGAAGATCAGAGGACTTGATCACAGATGGATGCCACGCGCCATTCGTGACGCGAGTGCCCATGCCCTTCTTCTTTCTGCCGGCGGTGGTGCTGGTGCCCGCAGCGGCGGAGCCGCCTTTCTTCTTCATCGCAGCAGCGGAATCGGCCGCATCACCTCCCTTTTTCTTCCCCATTCCGTGGAGGCGATGTGACCGAAGGAAGTAGCTGGGAAATATGCGGAGCTGGTCCAGCGCCGCGGAGGAACAAGGAGCGCAGAGAAGCAGAGGAGCAGCGGCAATGGCGATGGAAGCAAATGATGAGTGGAAGTAGATGTGAATTTTACCATTGCCGCAACGTTACTTAACCCCCTGGAAGATGCAATCCAATGGCTCAGAAAAACCCTACCAGACGCGTGACATTCATCGCGCTCGATGCGTGGAGGAGGTGAAGCGCGAACCGTCCCTCACTACTCCCATTACGCGCGGAAATTGAGGAGGCACACTTAAAATACAGATTACGCATGTTCGGTCAAATCAGAGTCAGGGAATGGGACCCACCGCTCGTCATGTCCCGTCAAAATCGCTCACGCAGGCAACTGAGGTCATGAAATCGTCAGCGCTGACGTCATCAAAACTACGCAGCATAAGACTTCGACTACTTTAGTCCTTGCTCGAGTCTTCGACTCCGCCAAGCACTCGGGGGCTACTCCCATAGGGAGCGATGGTCGCGCACCCTACGATTTTTCTTCTTCTTCTGTAGGAACACGGACAATCAAAGCAAACCCAACCACTCGAAACACGGTTCGACTATGGACATGGGTTACTCCCATAGGGAGCGCCGAAAACAAATTCGACTGAAACAAGCAAACAAAAGACGACAGCAGTCGCAAAAGTTCTTTAGTCCCTGCCTGAGTCTTCGACTCAACCAGGCACTCGAGGGCTACTCCCATAGGGAGCGCTGGTCGCGCATCCTATGATTATTTGTACGAAGTATTATGTGTTGATAACATCCACACTCAAAGCTTATGGCGACACCGCTTCATGACTTTTCCCTACAAAGAGACTGCGTCTCCTAGGTCACCCGAATCGTCTCCGCGATGATAAAAATTCGGATGCCGCGCTTACAGCGTGAAGATAAGACCTGAATAAGGCCTGGCAACGCATTTGCTGCGCACTACCAGAAATATATCCGTGCCTACAGGTACGATGAACATGCCTTGATGGACGCGTCGAGTGCTCACACCCATATACTGGAATTCGACTCCTGTAAGACCTCCGCGGCTTGAGTCGAATTACACCAGCACTTTTCCGGATTCGAGTCCGGGGACTCGAGTTCGAGTAGATGGCATTGTTTTACCCTAAGGTAGTTAACTGATATCGGTACATCGGTTAAATTAGGCACGCACATCAACAATCCCTATGACATAAACAGAGCAGTCAAAAAACATACTCAGTCATGCACTCGAAAGGCTTCATAAAGTCTCCAGTCGAATCTGTGATTCCACTGGACACTCGGGGGCTACTGACATGGGTATACCCTACAGGTACTCGAGCTTGGTATATACGGCCTGAATACGTAGAGGCCCACGATGTCGCCAAGGCCCAAAGGAAGAACTCGAGTAACCTACCGACTGTCGATTGCTTGAAGAACAAGAAGAAGCTAAAGATAGAAAGTTCAAAGGGGAAAACCCTAACCTGTAACCGACTCGACCTGCTACCCGAGACCTATCCTATCTATATAAAGGCTAGAAGGGGGCGGCGAGGAGGACACACGCAACCCTAGTTTCCACAACCCTCGCCAGATTGCATCTGCGCACCATTGTAATCTTTGATTTCTTTGATAATTCCACGAGCAGACAAGCAGGAGTAGGGACCTCTACGAGGCCTGAACCTGGGTAAATCTTCGAGTCCCCTGTGTGCTTGTTTGTTAGCCGATAGATGTCTCCGGCGCTCCCTCCTTCTCCAAAACCCAAGTCCATAACAATGGACATTGATGAGTTAAACCCTCGTCACTTCGTATGAGATGTTATAGCAACGTAAGCACAATGACTTGATCGTATTGCTATGTTTTGGGTGCATGTTCATCACATCATTCTTCTAATGTTGTGATCCCGTTATTAACAACATCCAATGTTCATGATTAGAAAATCTTGATCATTAGTTAATCAATGAGCTAGTTATATGAGAGGCTTAACTAGGAACTCTTTGTTTGTTTAGAAAACACACATGTATTAACATTTTTAATTAACACAATTATAGCATAAAAAATAAACATCTATCATAAATATGAAATAAGATAAGAACCACTTTATTTTTACCTCTCGGGCGTATTGCCTTCACAAATTTCATACACGTAGTTTTGTACCTTCTTAATCCATACGTATAAAATCTTGCCCACCAAAAAGTATTGTCCATTAGAAGAACTTTCACATAATGATTAGGGATATGTAGTTTTCTATGCAAATGATGTACTCCCTCCGTCCCAAAATAAGTGACGTGGGTTTGTCTAAATTCGGATGTATCTAGACACGTTTTAGTATATAGGTACATATGAATCTAGACAAACTGAAGTCATTTATTTTGGGACGGAGGGAGTACTTATTTCTATGCATATGTATTTATGGTAACCTTATAGGGGATTTTCAAACCTAGTTTCATCTGTTCCCCAAAACTATACCGTTGGGATTTGATATGATGTTTCTGTTGCTGTTGTTGAGAAATAACGTTATATATGTGTCAAAATAGTCCGCGGTGCTACCATATCTATCTTTCATGTATCGAACCTTGTCGTCATATATGTGTATTTTATCAAACTCAACCCATAAGCAGTATTGTTTAAGTTTCGAACATGCATAAAGATGTGGTTCCTATATTGTCAAGTACTTCTCACAAAAGGTAATTTGACAAAAATAAACCGGTAAGGGAGCACAAAATATTGCTTTTGTGACAAAGCTGAATCTATTCAATATTTGTTCATTGAATGCCCGCTTGCGTTCATGTGGCCTTCAACATAATATCCCCGTAACATATAACAACTCCTTTTGACAATTGGTTAAGGGGAGTTGTAAAAAATGATAAAGTGCAAATTTGACTAGGAGTTTGCGCTTCACTCTGGACCATGTGGAACATGCGTAATGATTAGATATTTTACAATGCAAAATCCTTTTCATTTATGCATGTTATCCCATTGGCAAATAAATGGACCCATATGTGGTTCTACCTACAACCAATGGACAAGCGAGAGGCTCTAGATATTAGGTGCCATCACTTGAAAATGATAGCGCCTTGATATTCGGTTAACATGTACTAGATGACTAGTCACTCCATGTTATCTTGCATTTTCTTTTGGCTGATAGATTGTTGTCACTTAGAGTGATTCTTGATGTAACAATTTTGTAAAAACTTTTGATAATAAGGCAATAAAAAGGCAGTATGTACCGATCGATACAAATGCCGGATCACATTCCATTTTGAAAAAAAAAGTTACCAACATGCACACATTTCAATACAGTAGGTTGGCCAGTACATTATCCGGATTCATATTGTATATCTATAATATAAGCTGACGTAATACGTGAGCATTCCCAACCATCTTCTAGAGGAGTACCAAAGCAATGCCCATAAAATAAGTAATCTTTGTGAAATATTTTGCAATGGCACGTTTTGGAGACACCTATATGTCAATGCCAATACGTCATACACCTAGACAATACGCTCGTAACCTTAAAAGAGGAGGACACGTGCGAGTACAGACCGTAATGTACGCACTACTAGGCAAAATATATTGAAGTGGTTCAAGGTGGTACGTTTCTTCAGTTGCTAGCTAAGTATAACCGCATGTGCAAGAAACACAAAATATGACGAAAGTCGAAAGGTAGCGCGTCGCTGTACTCTGTTCAGTTTTGATCACCAGTCTGCAACGACTTGAACACCAGCCGAACTTTTTGTTTGCTGCGTTCAGTTATATTTTAGTCAGTCCTAGGTATTTTTTGACAAATCTGGCCCTAGCGCAAAACTATTTTTTTGTCTGAGGCCTTCGCAAAAATATTTTGGAATCTGACTTCTAGAGTCGGCGCCAACACGACAGCGAAGAAGCAGCCTAGGGGTGGTTGGCGCAGTTTCACATGGAGCCGACGTCCTTCGGTTCGGTTTCTACTATGTTGGCGCCCATATATACAACTTCAACATAATTTTAAATGGCGCCGACCCCGAGGTTAGATTCCAAAATAATTTCGTGAAAGGGTCAGATGGAGAATTAATTTTACCCACGGGTTAGATTTGTCAAAAAATACTCAGTCCTAGTGTTGGGACGGGATCATTCGACCAGATTTTTTTTCATCTGCCCATGAGATAAGAGCATGCCCAACCAACACATGCACAAAAATATAAGCGCACTATTTTATTTTTGGGCGTTTTTGGGCGCCGTTTTAGCCGTTTTAGCGGTTTTAGCGTGAGCGGCCGGCGGTACCATTTCCACATGCGCTAAAATGCAGCACGCTACAAACAACAGTTTTTCGGACGTGTTAAAATAGGGTGCGCGCAGCAGCACAAACATCAAAGACAAGATCAAGCACACATAAATAAATCAACAACAAATAGTTTAATTATTATTACAATATAAACAAACAGTTCATCAACAATACAACATGAACAATACAACAAATAGTTCATCAAGTAGGTCTCAAATAAACACACAAACATACAAACAGCTTAACATATGAAGATGAAACCATTGGCTTTGTTGGCCATTCCATGACCACCGCTCCTCGATGAGATCTTTTTAAAGATCATCATGCACATCTAGCCTTTAGCAAACACCTAGCCTGCAAGATGTTACTCTCAGCCGGCCACGCTCGCCGGGAACATTGTTGGCTCCGAATCGACGCTCAGCAGAGCCCAAATCAGCTTATCGGGGATTTCACGACGACGGGGAACTAGGGGGAGCGGCGGCGGTTCCCGGTCTGCCATATGGACAAGCAAAATTGGCAGGAGTGCCGCAAGAAACTATTTGGAAGCATCGACGGCGGGAATTTATCTCGACTAGGTAGCTGAAGAAGGCCGGGGAAATGGTGCGAGTGGCGACGGTTGCGCTTGGAAGATTCAGTTCGGCGGTTTAGCTATGCGCGTCTACTTTTGATTTTGCAGAGCGGCACTAGCCGATACACCAAATATGCCGCATGCGGTTACCTTTTTTTTCCCACGTGCACTACATTTCTAAGCCCAATTTATTGGAGAACGGTTTTTGATTTCTTGCCCCCAATTAAGAGCAGTTTTTCGGACGATGGCCGATTCTAGTGCATCCGTTGGAGGTGCTCTGAATTCAGCTGCACTCGGCAAAGGTATCACTTTCTTTTTGCCGAAAAGAAGAGAAAACGTATCACTTTCATTCCTTGTGTTTGTGTACCTAGAAAAATCGGCGTGGAATCCAAACGTTTTATATGATAGCAATGCGTTTCAGATTCATGCTCGTGTGACATGATATCTATGCGATTGCCCCCTCCAGATCCGATCATGTTCTTTTACTCCGCAGGGACAGTCTGTCAAACACGCCTGAAAAGTGATGCTTAATAATGACCGAAGGTCGGAAAGCAAAGTAAGGGGTTGTTTGGAACACGGAAATTGTACAGGAATTTCACAGGATAGGATTTTTGCAGGAAAAGTTTCCTTTGGGACCTTTGGAATGGAGGAATAGAAAAGGGGTTTGCATACGAATGATTTCCTTCGCTTCACATTTTTTTAGGAAAAATAACATCCAGTCTGACCGGATGGAAAAATTCCTAGCGCAAGCTGAGAGCTGAGCCTCTTTCAGCGCTGCCTTTCTTCTGCTCTCTAGCCATCGTACGCGCCAAAGCAAAGCTCCGTCTAATCCTGCCGAGCAACAAAAACATAGCACCCGTAGTACGAGAAAATTACAAAAAACCACCACATTACAGGCTAGGGTTTCAAAAAGCCACCACTATTCGCTAGGGTTTCAAAAACCACCAGTTCAGAGTTGGTTCGTTTCAAAAAACACTGATACCGGTTTGATGCTGGTCTAATGACGAAACTGACATCATGGCCCCACCTATAAGGATGACGTGGCTCCCTCGGACGGCAGCGGGCAGACGGCCGTTAATGGCGCTGTCGGAACCCTACACCCCCCGTTCCTACACGGGTCAAACCAGACCATGCTCTCACTTCCTCTCCTGCGCGCGAACTGAAGCGATGGCGGCGGCGATTTCTCCTGGCTCTAGATCTATGGCCGGCGGGGGCACTGGAGGCGTACCTGGCGGCGGAGATGGCGGTGGAGACGGCGGCGGTGGTCACGAAGTGGAGGTGCTGGGCTTCGTCGCGGCGAAAGGGGATTGCTGCGGTAGCTCTAACCCGCCGACGGTGAAGTTTGCATCGCCGGAGAAGATGGCCGCCGCTGCCTTGGCAAAGCGTTGGAAGGAGGATGTTACCCAGAGCAGCCGTTGGACTAGTGCATTCGGAGGCGACGTCGCGTAAGTCATTCGCCTCCCTCTTATCTGTCATTATCTTTTCCATTTTGGCTAGGAATTTCTGCTGAAAAATAGACAATTAAATTATCTTATTATGAATATATGCAGTTTGGATGATGATATATAGGATGTAAGGATCAATTTAGATGGAAAGGACAATTTAGAGCGCACTATATGCCAGTCAGATGTAACATTCCTCATTTTGCTAGCTCTAATTGAGACAGAGGGCTATGGGATTACAGACAGCATATATTATGTGAAAGAGGAGGGTACAGGGATAGCTGGGATGGACTTACTGGATGGGCATATTAAGGTGGAGTAGATGGTTGAACTTCACGAGCATAAGAAATCTGTCATCTTGACTGTAATCAAAAGAGGAAGCACACTTCCATCAAACATCAACACTCCTGCAGTTGAAGAGCAAATCCCAATTTCAGAAATTGGAAACCCTATTGTCTACACAGTTGATGATGATGGAGTGATTTTACCAAGTCAGGAATGTACCCAGTTAACAGAAGATCCTAACTGCATGTACTTGCTTACACAACAGAGCAACAATCTTGAGAATGACATGCAGATCTTACAAGTTGGTGATGGTGATGGAGGCTACTTATTTAATGAACATGGAACAACTAAGGAGAAGGGAAAGCATATTGTTGATGATGAAGAAGAAGATATGGAAGAGGATGAACAACAAGATATGGAAGAGGATGAAGATTCAGATATGGAAGAGGATGAAAATTACATGGGAAAGGATAGAAATAAAACTGAGTCAGATGAAGATGAGCCAAATCATGGACTGTCTGATTTGAAGAAAGGAAAGAGGGGTGGCTTAGATCATGAGTCTTATTATGAACAAAAGCCTGAAGATTTATTTAATGCAGCAAATTGTTCAAATGATGACAAGGATGACAGTGGTTGTGAAACACTCTCCCAGCCAGTTACTGTGAAGAAGAAGAAAGAACCAGTGAGGAAGGGGCCTACTACCAGATCACATTGTAGTCTGCAGAGTTCAGCACCACCAGATTATCTTCCTTCTGATGATGAAGGGCCAGATGGTGATTTGGATCCAGAGGATGATGATGGATTTGAGACATTGTCATGGGCTCTGCCAAAAGGAAGGAAAAGTAGGGCCAAAAAGAAGGAGCCAAGGGTGTGGTATGATGAGAACAGATTGCAACCTGAAGAAGGATTGTGCCTTAGGATGTGCTTCCTAGATGTGTACCAGTTCAGGAGAGCAGTGCAAACACTTCATATTGCACAGCTAACAAACTTCAGGTACCATAGAAATTGCAAGGACAGAGTGATAGTAAAATGTGCTCAAGAGAAATGTCCCTTTTTTATAGTTGGTTCTCAGATAAAGAATGAGAAATCATTCTGCCTAAGAAAGATGCACTTGGAGCACACTTGTGGCACATTAGGTGAGCAATGCAAGGTCACAGGCAAATGGGTTGCAAAGATATGTGAGCCCAGCATTAGAATTGACCCAAGGACATGCATTGAGACTGTGATGGAGACAACCAAGGAGAAATATGGTGTAGATGTTCCTAAGATGATGGCATACAGAGCAAAGAGGAAAGCTTTACAGGTTGTGCTTGGTGATCAGGTGGAGCAATACAAGAGGCTAAGGGATTACTTGCAGACAGTGCTTGACACAAATCTAGGCTCTAGATGTATTGTGACCACAAAAATTCTAGTAGAGCATCCAAGTACCAACCCTAGATTTCATGGATTGTTCTATTGTCTAGGTGCATCTATACAAGGATTCCTTAATGGTTGTAGACCATTTATAGGTAATTGACATGATATATCTCCCTTTGCTAATTAATGAGACATGCACACATTATAACCTGGCATATATTTCTTCATTTGTAGGTCTAGATGGATGCTTCATTAAGCTCACCACAGGGCAGCAGATTCTCTATGCCATTGGAAGGGATGGGAACAATAACATCTTCCCTATTGCTTTTGGGCTGGTTGACAAGGAGGAGACAGCTACATGGTCTTGGTTTCTCACCCAACTAAAGTATGCTATTGGTGGTGAAGCAGGCAAGTTTGGGTATTATACCATAATTTCAGACAGGCAGAAGGTAATTGCATAATATACATCTCATGTGCCATATGTAGTTGCCATGTTCAATTATTTACATTGTTAGTAATCTTTGTGTAGGGTCTACTTAATGCAATCAACCAAATATTCCCCAACTGCCCTGAAAGATACTGCTTAAGACACATTTATGCAAACTTTCAAACTGCTGGTTTTAGAGGCGAGGAGCTCAAGAAATACATGGATGCAGCCTCCTATTCTTACACAAAGCATGGTTTTGATGTTGCCATGGCTAACATGAAAGAGGAGAGTGTGGAAGCTTGGGAGTGGTTAATGAAAATACCGATTGACATGAGCTAGATATGCCATGGACTATAACTGCAAAACAGACTTAGTGGTGAACAATTTAAGTGAGGTATTCAATAGGTGGATTCTTGACATTAGAGGGAAACCAGTTAGAACAATGTTTGATGGCATAAGGAAAAAAATGATGGTCAGGAATGAAGGTAAGAGAACAGGAGCTGCCAAGGCAAGATGGGAAATCACACCTTGTTATGCAGAACTGTTAGAAGAAAACAAGAAGTGGTCAAGGATGTATAGATCAAGAAAGGTCTTTGAAGGTTTGTGGGAAGTTAGCCATGGGGCCAAATGCTATGTTAATTTGGTGACAAAACATGTGGATGTAAGAAATGGGACATGACTGAATCCCTTGCAATCATGTTGTATCGCCATATATAAGTCATTCCAACACCACAAGACTTTGTTTCTGATTTCTTCAAGAAACCTATGTATGTTGAGGCATATAAGCCTGTGATTTACCCTGTGCCTGGTGAAGATAGTTGGACAAGGACTGATACACCTGATATTGATCCACCAGTCTTTAAGGTCTCATTGGGCAGGAATCAAACCAAGAGGAGAAAAGGAAAGTATGAAGTTCTAGAACCAAAGCAATCATCAAGGATGGCCACTATAACTTGCAGCAATTGTGGAACTCTTGGGCACAGATACACTAGTTGTGGAGCACCTTTAAAGCCATCTTTGGTGATGAGGAAAAACAAACATAAGGTTGGTTTTGTTTTGTTGCTTTTTCTGTGTTTTAACCATTCTCTGCATTTTCTGTGTTTTAACCATTCTGTCTTGTTTGGATGCAGGAGAACAGGACAGAGCACTCTGAGTCTTCCACAACAGCAGTTCACATGTAGCTACAAGCTATGCTCCAACACCTACTTCACCTGCTTCAGCACCTGCTGCTAGGAGGACAACAACACCTGCAACTAGGGGGACAACGCCTGCTACTACTTCAGCTGCTTCAACACCTGCTGCTAGGAGGCCACCACAACCTTTCAAAGCCCCAAGGCCAGGTCCTGCACAAAATGAAGCAAGTGGTACTTCTAGGAGGCCAGTAAGAGCAAGAAAGCAAAGCACAAGGATGACAGGTTACCTGACAGCAAGCAATATTGACAAAATTACCTTGAAAGATATCAAGAAGGGGTTGTTATAAAATGCATGTGTAATGTTGAAAGTATGTGTGTGCTTGGTGATTCTGAAGTCTAGATTGGAACTATGTGTGTGGTTGTGATTCTGCTACTATGTTGGAATCATGTATGTGGTAGTGAACTATGTTGGAACTATGTGTGGGTTGTGAAGTATGCTATGAACTATGTTGTGAAATCCTTGTTGATACTATTGTGTGATTCTGAAATTCTTGTTGGTACTAATTTATAAATATGCTACTAGACATAAACCACTGGAAATACATCTATAAATATGCATCTATAAATATGACAACATCAGCACGTACACATAGATAAGCCATCAACATCAGTACATACATTACCACAATGGTTCAGCACATAGATAATCCATTACAAATAGTTCAACACAACGGTTCAGCACAGAGGGTTCATCACTTGCATTACACAAATAGTTCAACACATAGAGAGGCCATTACAAATGGAGTGCACACTCCATTCATGTACCTAGACACACCATCACTCCTCCTCACAAACTGCTTTGATTCTCTTCAACTTGTCCCTGTTAGCATCACTTGCTTTGAAAAGATCAAACAAAGAGTGCTCTAACTTTTTCTTTTCAGCCTTAAGAGTAGCTCTTTAATCATTCCACTTCTAATGTTTCCCCCTGAAGACATCTGCCTGAGATTTGAGCACGTTCTTCATTTCTTCCTTAGCTTTCTTTAGGACCTCTACTTCATTCTTCAATGCAGCTATGTACTTCTCCATCTGCTCAACATCAGGTTCCCCACTGTTTATCCTGACAAGGATATCTGCTTTCACCTTCCTCTCAGTCTCAGCTATCCACCTATTACCTTCCTCTACTAGTGATGCATGTTTTTTCTCCAATTTCTCCTTCTCTGCAGATAGATCCTTCATCATCTTACTACTCTCATACCTCTCTTGAATTCTTGAGCTCTGGCTATCCTCATACATTCCCCACAACTTAGACAATGCATACTAGAAACTATCATCCCACTCTGGATCTATCCACCTTTGAAAGCCACAATTCAGGACCTGCTGCAGAAGTATATGATTGGGAATATAATCAGCTATCACAATGTACCTAAATACAGGTTCAGTACAACACTATGATTCCAATAGACTATAAATGATTCCTAACAGGTTCAGTCCATTACAAATGGAGTGGACACTCCATTTTTCAACCTAAAAACACCATTAGGACTATAATGATTCAAAAAAAAATCAATATCTAAAAACAGATTAAGTGTGCATGATTACAGTAGACTAAATTATCAGAACTATTTGTGTGCATGATTACAATAGACTAAATTAAGTGCAGAATTATCAGAACCACCACATTATCAGATTAAGTGTGCATGATTACAATAGACTAAATTCAGATTAGGAGTACATGTAGTCATGTATATGATTCAATAACAACTAATCATTATTAAAAACAACATGTGAATTAATCAAATTACCGAGAAATACTCACATTTTCCACTGAGCATAGATAGAACTTCCTCCCTGTATCTTTGCCCTCAAACGCAACACATCGACGTGGCTTCAGTTGATGACCGGAGCAAATGAATGGGGCATCATGATCAATGCAGCAATGTTCCGCGTCCAAGACATGATAAAGTGCGTAGTCCAGGACAAATCTACAAATCGAGCGAATCACCCACGAATCGAAGCTCAGATCAAAGGATTTCAAAAAAAAATCCCAAATCGGTAACCCTAACCCTGACTAACTAGAGGAGAAAATTACTCACATCGCCGAGAAGAGATCCACCAGAAGATTCGGTGTCGTTCTAGCTCGGCATTATCTCTGATGTGGCGGCGGCGGTCGCGACCGGCAATGACGTGACGTCTTGACAATGGCGGCGAAGCGGCTGAGACGGACAAGAAGCAAAGCACTGAGGCGCGGGAGAGAGAAAGAAACGGGGCAACCGTTTTGTGTAGGGGTCCAACAGCCGTTAACGTCGCCCGCATTGCCGTCCGAGAACCCGTCATCCTCTGGGTGGGGCCATGATGTCAGTTTCGTCATTAGACCAGCATCAAACCGATATCAGTGTTTTTTGAAACGAACCAACTCTGAAGTGGTGGTTTTTTGAAACCCTAGCGAATAGTGGTAGCTTTTTAAAACCTTAGCCTGTAATGTGGTGTTTTTTGTAATTTTCTCCCCGTAGTACTAGCTCACACAAGGATACTGACGATTTCGTCCAATCCTAGATGCGGCACCGAGCGAGGCTACGTATGTGCATGCCTAATCCTAGCAGATTAGCTGATTTTTGCGTGTGTATTGACTACTTAAATTGGTTCCTAATTTTCTTGGTCAGATAAACATCTTTCATCGGGTAATTTGTCTGGGTATCTGTACACGGCTAATTGACGTAGTAGGCTTATTTTGAACAGTCCAATAATCGCTTTTGTATGTGTTCTCAACCTTTTCAAATGCCTCCTCAATAAAAAGAGACATGCAACACTACCATTTGAAACTCAAAAGTTTTATATACGTTTTTCCTATCCTACATTTCAAACAGCTACTTTGCATCTCAATTCCTACGGTTTTTCTATTCGTGCGTTTTTCCTATCCTGTATTTCAAACAGGGCCTAAGAATGGAATCCTCTCCAGAAAAAGAGGAGCATCAATGTACAGGAGTATGCCAAAAAACAGTGTCGGCTGGTAGTGAGTTTTGGTTTTTTGTTGAGAACGGCTGGTAGTGAGATGAGCAGCGGAACGGTGAGCAGGCGATGCCCACTGAGCTGACTCGACGACTATGAAGCCGCGTGGCTATTTCCATGTGTTTGCAGGCTCAAAAGCCCAAGGTGGAAGCAGCCCAGCACTGCGGGATCTGGGCCGTATATTCCGCTCTGTTCCCCAGGTCTGGACGGCAGCTTTTTTTACCTATCTGGACGGCATTTGTTCCTGATGAAAGATTTTGTTTTAATTCTTGCGTTGGCCAGGATTTGATCGTAGGATCTCCTGCTCTGATACCATAAAAAAAGTTCAAAACAAACCTCAAACTTGTAGATGAAGGTTAAATCGAACCTCAAACTTCTAATCCCTAAAATTGGCACTCCGAACTTTTATATTCCGGTCTATTTTGAACCTTGGAACTGTTTGAGCTGGGATTTGCTGACGCGGCAAGTCAAAAATCGTAGAATGGTTGACCGAATAGATTGACATATGCATGTCATACTCTCACTGACAGTGGGACCCGCGTGTCATATTCATCGTCTTCCCCAATTTTCTCTCGGTTCACTTCGGTCTTGCCATCTCGCTGTCCATCTACTGGGGCTAGCTTGCAACCATAGGTGGGACAGTGGAGTCCGGCCTAGCCGTGCAAGAGGCGGCCTCAGAGCGTCGAATTTGGACTCCTCGCGGGCGTTGTTTTGCGTCTTCTAGCGTGCGAGGTAGACGCGAGCTCTGGCGTCTTCTCCTGTATGAGTGGTGGTGCCACCTACGTTGATGCCCGAGACCACCCACTCGCCGCTTCCTGACGGAGCGCAGTACGCGAGCAGCGCGGTGCCATTCCCGGCGTGGTACGTCCAGTTCAGGGCTGACCCTGAGCACGGGCAGGGTGTGTACATTGGCTGTTTGAATTAATGCCAACGCGTGTATGGTGATTTATTTGTTGACGATTACTAATTGAAAATTAGCTAGTGTTAACTGTTGCCACTGTCGCCTGGCCATCTTGCCGTGCCTGCTCACCGAGCTGCTACTGAATGGCTTCTTACTCCTGGCCGACGTGTACGGGATCTATCACGAGGCGTTGGTGCCCCTCGCAGCGCTCCAAAACGAGACATGGGCTGCGGGGGCGGCGACCCTACACGGCTGGCATCCGCGGCTCGTGCGGAGCGCAGGGCACGACCTCCCTGCCTCGCAGCTGCAGCCAAGAACATCTGGTAGGGGAGCACAGAGGCGTCCACACCGCCGCCGCAGCTGGACCGGCCGAATGGGAAAAGATCTAGAAAGGAGATGGATATAACATGTGGACCCGAATCGTCAGTGAGAGTAACAGTCTATCCTGGCCAGGATTCAGTATTCCCAGTATCCCAAATAGCTCCAGGGTCTAAAATAGACCGGGATCTATAACTTCAGAGTGCCAATTTCAGGGATTAAGATTTTAGGGTTTGATTTATCTTTCGTCTACAAGTTTAAGGTTTGTTTTGGACCTTTTCCAATATCATATTAAATTATATGCACTAGTCAACACAACCAACAGTCCGAACTGATGAAAATGGCTAGACAATTTATTTCAACACCTAAGTCGTTACAAACGAAATGTGGGGTCGAGACGGGTCCTCCTCCTCCCTGGATTTCCTTTTTTTTTCTGGAGAGGAAGGGTGTGTATGTGGTTCAGCAACTGTAACGTACGTGAACACCAGCGCCACACACCACCGACGCCCAGGATGGAGAAAAAAGGATAAGGAAACCGTGGCTCCGGTAGTCCATTGCCACGGGCCACGGCATGCAGCATAGCCGGCCGGAGCTCTCTGCTGTCGCCTCGACGCCATGGAGAGAGGCTGCAGCCCCGCGCACCTGAGGCTGCTGCCCAACCCGATCACGACGCAGCTCCCAGCTCGCCACGGCAGCCGCAGAAGCTTCGCCGTTCACGCCCAGCTTCCGGCCCAAGAGGATTTCCCCGCCGAGTCACCCAAAAGAGTCCAAGTTACACAGGTGAATACTGCTCCGGGAACAACCTGACGCGCGTGTTTGGATTGATGCCGAGCAGCTGCTGCTCGCATGACACGGATCGTCTGCTGCTTGATGCTTGAATGCTTTGTGAGCAGAGCCTGAGGAGGAGCCGGCGGAGGGGAACGGGCACGCGGCAGAGCCTGGTCTCCGTCGGGACGTCGCGCGGCGGAGGGGATCAGTGGAGCAGCGACTTCGACCTCACGCTGCGGCAGCTGCGCCTGGACGACCTCATCGAGGACGGGCAGGGCGACGCCGACGTCCTCGTGCACCTCCTAGTCCAGCAGGTAAGTTACTGACGCAGAATAATGCACCTTCTGAAAACATGGAGCGAGCGAGCGAGATCAAGTACTCGGCCATAGGTATGCAGATGGCAACTGACTGATGGGTTCTGAATTTCAGCATAGCCAGTTCGGGATGTCAATTAAAGGGCGAGTCGTCACTTCGTTCGGCAAGATTTGCGACTCCTGCTCCACCCCCTACTGCACAAAGGTACTACTACTTCAGACTTCAGAGTGCTCACTCGGATTCCACCATGTTCATCAGCGAAAGCATTCGGAAGCCGCTGAATGCAACGTGGGTATAAACAAACTTTATCAATCCTTGCTGTTTCCGAGCGGCTAACGCGCGTCTCCGTGACCCTGCTGCAGATCGACGAGCGCTTCGACATCACGGTGCTGTCTTCCTCCAGGAAAGATCACAGTGGATTGCCTGAAATCGGAGACACCGATCCATCAGTACGTGTGCTACGATGCTACCGGACTGGCAGAGTAGCAGTGCATGCTTTTTCTTCTTATTACTACTCTACTTCTTACTCAGCTTAGTTCAAGATCTTACGGTTTGCACTTCTAGAGTAGGTCATCTCCGTGAAGCCAGGGACCGAGATCGATATCGACTCGTCAATCCAAGAGACGATACGGTTGGCAGCGTCGGCCAAGGTCTGCCTTTTCAGCATGTACTGATGTACCACGTTGATTATTTTTCGACAGAAACCTCTTTTACTGACGTACTATCTGCATATCGTGCAGAGTTCATGTTCGGAGGCGTGTGAAAAGTCCCCCGTCGTGTGGAAATGTGTGTACTAAGGGCTGACCTGCAACTATTTTTAGAGTTCCTTGTTTTCAGATCGTTTGTGACAGTTTACTTGTCTTGTGAATCTGCAGATGGTGGTGACCAGAAGAAAAGATACAGCAAAAGTTGGTCTAAACTTCTTGATCTGAAGAAAACTCTGGACAAAGCGCCTACCTGAATTATTACTGCACAAAGCTGACGGCCGGATGGAGCATGTTGCTGTCTTGCAACACAATTTGTTCTCTGATATGAATGTTGTGGTGCTATATATCTATTTCTTACAAAATGCTCATGTGAGCGAATGATTGATCAATGCACCTGACTATCCGGTGATTGCTCATCTCCATAGTGGTTAACTGTATACTCCTTTGTAAAAAAAAGGCTAACTGGATGAGCATTATGAACGTAACAAAGAGTTTCTTCAAATTTAGTTTCTGCAGAGAAGAAGGGTATGAGTTTACCCGCAAAAATAGAAAATGTATGAATCTATTGCTTGTTCCTCATGATTGCTACCCTTTTTCTCAAGGAAATCGAGAAACTTTTTTTTTACTATAACTTCGGTGCGCCAAGGCTGGCCTGAACTGTTAGAGTATTAGGCATATACAGTTGTTATGGTAGCTTAGATAGAGTTAGAATCTGTTTCCATACAGTCCTAACCTGACTTGTACTCCAAGATGATTCCATGTACATCTATATATACTTGCCCAAGAGGCTCAATAATACATCTATCATATTTCGCCAAATTCATACTCTTTCATGGTATGAACCAAAGCGGTCCAAACCCTAGCCGCACGCTTCTGCCGCGCCGCCCCCGGGGGATAGATCTCCATGATCTTCGCTGGGGGCCACGCGATCCGTCGCAGGGTTCGGCCCGCAGATCTGTGATTGGCTGCCCTGGTGAGTCATTTCCGATCTCTAGATTGGCTTTTCTCTCCGCCGAACGCTTGGGCGGTCTTTTCTTTGGTTTACCGATCATAGATCGGATCGAGTCGCCCACCGCTGTCGTCATCGTCGCGCCTCTACTCCGACCATCGGCATCGACGATCTACACCGTGCCCGTGAGCACGCCTCCTCCACTGTCACGCCTGCCTCGGCAGGCTGTTGCGGCCTCAAGGAAGGCAGCCACGCACCTCGGAAGGCTGCCGTGGCCACGGCCACCCTCTCAGATCATCTTCTTCGTCATCGTCCAAGACTTCACCGACAATGTCGCCTTCAACTCTGATCTACGCATCGTTCATGCCATGGCGCATGTGGCGCACCATCGGTCTAATCAAACCGATCCCGCGCCTGTCTACGCCAAGCACGTCCCTGAGCACGCACCTACCACCGATTGAGCTACGGGCTACCGCCGCGTCGCCCCTTCGGGCCGCATCATAGCCCCCTTGGTCAAAACCACCGGCTTCCAACGCGCCTTCCCTAGCGTGTACGTTGCTACTAGTCTCTAGCCGCTGCACCGACTCGTGCCCTGAAGGGATGTTGCGCCACTTCAGGTCATAGCGTTCATGCACATGGTCATCATCGTTGTCCCCGCGCACCGACGTACTTGGCTCCACCGCGCCACCTCCCACGGCGTGGGTCGCCACCGTTTGCGAATGGTCTTCATCACGCCACCGGGTTCTTCCTCTCCAACTTCGAGTACCGCTGTCACGCTAATCTAGGCGTCCAACATGACCAGTCCAGGTCGCCGTTTATTTCATCGCCTACTACATCTTCGTCCATGCCCTTGCGTGCCCGGTATTGGAAACACCGGTGCGTTCCTTTTCCCCGATGTGTCCCCGAGCCTAGCAATATCGGATCGGCGCCTCGTCTTCGTCGGCCTCGACAACATCTTCTTCGGCATCGACACCTTTCTCTATGACTGCCTTGACCGCGTCACCGAGGAGTTCTTCTTTGCGTACTCGGTTCTTTCACAACCGAAGTATGCCTTCGTCCCCGACATGTGCCTCGTTCTAGCAAAACTATGGCTACACCTCATCTCCGAAGGTTTGGACTGCATCGACTTTGGCATCGACATCCTCGACGACTGCCTCGACGCGTCTCTGCATTCTACTCGCGCACTATGCACATGCGGCTTCATGTGCGGCTACCTCGACACTGGCACCCGACCACGACATCGACCGTGGCGACCCCTCGCACGGCTACCACGACCAAGGTTGCAACGCCCAACGCTCTCGGCTACCCTGACATCGGCACAAAGGGCTACCACCTCGCTTGAGCACCTCATCAGCTTCCTCTACAGTCCAAGCATTCGCCGCGACACGCCGTCTACAACACTCCCACTACTACTGTGGGGGGATATCAGCCTACTAGATTTTACATCGGTTTCTCTCCACTCTAACCATCCACGATGTTCCTGTTATTCACGACGCTACCACTATGACTACGGGGGGTGTTAGAGTATTAGGCATATATAGTTGTTATGGTAGTTTATAGAGTTAGGATCTATTTCTATACAGTCCAAACTTGACTTGTACTCCAAGATGATTCCCTGTACGCCTATATATACTCGCCCAAGAGGCTAATAATACATCCATCATAGTCCGCCAAATTCATACTCTTTCATGAACTTTATATAGTTAGTAACCTAATTTACATAGTAGCAAGATTACACAGGGAGAGTGAAGATTAGCAGCAAAGTTCAAGGAGGATCAAAGGTGTTAACCTTGTTGGAATAAGTGATCTACAACTAATTGGGATCAAAATAAGTCAAATTAAGGACATTTATGACATTTTTTGGGGCTATTAATTACAACCATTGGATGCCCTGATGAGGGGCATCCTGACCATCCATTTAGGGTGTTGGTTCACCTAGTGCAGGTGCTACTATAAAAGGGACTCTAGGGTTTGAGCTGAGATGACTCTCTCTCTCTCTTCCTCTGCTCACTGATCAAGCAAGCCCTCACAGCACTAGGAAGAACCACTCACAAACTACATCAATTAGATTCAGGTGAAGTGGTGTAAAAGGAGGCCATGGCTGGACCACCAGATCAAGGTACATACTCCTGATCCTCTTTGGTGTGGCTTAATCTTGAGCTAGATGATCCTAAGGATCTCACAAACCCAAGCTAGAAGAAAGTTTTTAATATAGGGAGATTACATCTTCCGCGCAACGCTAACGGACGAATTGGACAGATTCGTCGACACCATTGAGGGCAAGAGCATTGTGCCACTTCCAAACATTCCAACAGATTACAGTATAGATTGTGGCTCTAGCATAATCATCCTTGTGGCGATCCCACAATTCCTCAATGGCATGAGGGGAAGGAAGCCCATCAAGCTAAGGAAGCAAGATCCAAATTTCAGTGGCTTGGGGGCAGCGTAGGAGCAGGTGATGGGTCTCTTCATCTTTAGAGCAGGAGGGACATTGAGGAGAGGTGCATAGATGATGCGGGAATTGCCTTGTGTTGGTAGAAACCCGATGATGGAGGAAGCCAAGTGAAGATCCGACACTTAAGAGGAGCTCTGTTGCGCCAAGACGACTCCACCCTTGCGTCAATCTGCAAATGCTAAAAAGAAAAGGCATATAAACTCCTGATAGAGAGAGCTGTTAGTCAGTCGTCCGAGACAGTTGTCGCAACCGTGGGTAAGAGTAACACAGAGAAGAAGTTGATTAAGGGTGGCCAACTCAAAGGAGGTTGTAGAAGAGAGACGGGGAGAAAGAGAGGAGTTTGTCCTGGAGAAAATTGAGGAGCTAAGAGAGTGGGAGAACAAAGCCGGAAATTGCTCAACAAGGGGCAGAGAACCCAACAAAGTGTCTAGCTAGAAGGAAGTGGATTTCCCTTCACCGACGGAGGAGACCGTGCAAGTGCAGAAATTAGGAAGGCCAGCCAAAATGTCTTTCCAAATAGGGGTGTCGAGGTAGTGAGCTTCCCAAAGTCGCGGCTAGAGGACCACCCATAACGGCATCAGAACCAGCAGGCCCAAGGGGAATCAGAATCAGAATGCAACTTAGTAAGGAAATTTTTAAGAATAGTAGCATTTTGAGCTAGAAGGGAAAGAACACCAAGCCCACCAAAATGCTTTGGCTTGCACACGTCGATCCAAGAGACTTTGCAGTTGCCAGTAGAGCAAGATCCTCACCGGTTCAGAGGAAGGAGCGCCTTTGCTTGTCAATGGCTTCAATGGTTCCTTTAGGGAGAATGCCAATGCTCATAGTGTGAGTGATAATCATAGTAAGAATGGAGTTCACAAGGATAAGGCACCCTCCGATCAGGAGGAAACGACCAGGCCACCCCGAGAGCCTCGTGTTACACTTGCAGAGAATGGGGCTAAGATCCAAGGATTTAATTTTGTAGGTGTAGAGAGAGCATGCCAAGGAAAGTTTGCAGGAATGAAGCAACAACATACCCAAAAGTGGCAGGCATGGAGCTCGCGGAGGTGGGGTTGACATGAATAGGAACAAAGATGCTTTTGTGGAAATTGATATCGAGACCGATGGTGGTGGAGAATTCATTGAGGAGGGCTTTAAGGTTGGTGATATGCTCATGAACAACCCGAAGGATGATAAGGGTGTCGCCCGTGTACTGCAAAATGGGGCAGGGGATGTTGTAAAATAGAGGGTGGAGTAAGATGCCCTCTTGAGAAGCTTTGAGCAGAAGTTGTTGAAGAACGTTGGCAACAATGTTAAAGAGGAAGGGGAAACAGGGTCTCCCTGACAAAGGCCACGATGGCACGGGATCCATTTGCTTGGAACACCATTGAGCAAAACGGTCGTTTGGATAGAGAGATTAATACATTTAATCCAAGAACGCCATAGGTCAGGGAAACCTCTAGCACAAATAATGCAGTAAAGGGCCTCCCAACTGATATAATCAAAGGCTTTTATGAAATCGAGCTTGAAAACAATGGTGTTAGCCGACCATTTGTGACAAGCATGCACAAGATCTGCAACATCAACACAATTTTCAGAGATTGAGGACCCCGAGATAAAGCCAGTTTGATCCGGCTGCACAAGGGAGGTGATAAGGGGTTTAAGCCGAAAGGTGAGGCATTTGGAGCTGAATTTGAGACAACTATTTTGTAGGGAAATGGGTCGTAAATTATCAGGACAGTTTGCTCTTGCCTTTTTGGGAAAAAAGAACAATAAAGGATTTGAAAATAGTCCTAAGATTAGTGTTTAATGTGTGCAGATCATTAATGGAGGCGAGGAGAGTGTGCTTGACTAGGTCCTAGTTCTTCTTGTAGAAAGCTGGCCCAAGACCGTCAGGCCCGGGGCTGGAGTTATCGTTCATGGAAAAAATAGAGACCCTTAATTCTTCCATGGTGAAATGAATAATGAGAGAGACATCTTGAAAAGAGTTTAAGGAGGTGGAGGAGACATGAGGCTGTAGTCCAGGCAGAATAGAGAAAGTTTTTGGCATCCCAAATTTTTTTAAAAAAATCATGGAAGACATGCGCTTTTGCAGAGTGGGAGAAGATCGACTGATCTCCCTCGTCCTCAATGTTTTTTATCTGGTTTTTGCGAAGGCGAGACAAGGTACATAGATGGAAATAGCGAGTATTATCGTCACCGTGAATGCAATCATGAATTTTTGCTCTTTGCTGCCAGTAAACCGCTTTGGCGGAATCGAGAAGGCTAAGTTGGTTCTTCACTAAAAACCTAAGCCTAGTTTCAAGGGAGGACAGAGGCCGAGCCTCTTCAAGGAGATGAAAAAGTTTAATGATAGTCTAACAATTTGAGATGAAGACAAAGGGTAGTCGGCGAGACTTTGCCCACTGGCGGGCGGTGGATGTGATGCGTTTAAGGCAAAGGTAGAGATGCCCAATGGTAGGTAGGTGCAAATGTGCGTGTCTGACGCTTAGTCAATTTGAGGAGGTGATGTTGGAGAAGCATGAGTTGGACAACCATTTGTTATCAAGGTGAAACAAGGTACTGCGAGGGGCTTTGGAGGAAGCTTGAAGAATCAAGGGCACATGATCGGAGATAGGCCGATGGAAGGAAGTTAGGGTGGTGTCTGGTAGGGCAAAGCTCCAATACGAATTGACTAGCATCCTATCGAGGAGACAAAGGATAGGGGAGTCTTGGTGGTTGGACCAAGTAAAACATCGATCAAGAAGTGGAATGTCAAAGAGGCCCAGGTTATTGATAAAATCATTGAAGGAAGCAACTTCATTGGCATTTAAGTTTTCATTAGATTGGTCTCTAGGAGATCTCAAAAGGTTAAAGTCACCAAGAATGGCGACAAGGTTGGAAGTTGTAGCATAGGCAGTGTTGAGAGAAGCTAGAAAGAGGGATTTGAGGGCGTGGAGACAAGGCCCATAGACGTTAGTTAGAGTGAAGCACAAGTTATCAAAGCAGAAGGCGAACATGGTAGAGATAGAATATTTGTCAATAGAGTGATTAATAAGATCGAATAAATTGGAGTCCCAGGCCGTAAGAATCCCACCCGAAGCACCACTAGAAGGCTTAAAAACGAAGCTACGAAGAGCAGGAGGGAGAAAGTGTAAGCTTGGTTTCTTGGAGACAAAGAATGGAAGGGGAAGATAATCTAGGGCAGATCGAACATCATCACGTTTCAGCCGATGTCCCAAACCCCAAATGTTCCAGGTAGCGAAGGAGAACTTGATTAACATGGGGAACATAAAACACACTAGTGAAGAAAGGTAAAAATGAGGTTAAGGTTTAGAAATAGAGTGACATATAACACGATTACAAGGGAAATCTCTAAGGCCCTGAAAGAAGGGAAAACAATAATAATAAAGAACAACTAGCTAGACGGAACTAGGCAGAACTCTAACACATGAGTGGCCAGAAGGCAACAAATGCAGAAAAGGCCCAAGAAGGATAGCAGGCACCAAGGCGTAGCCTTTGAGGAAGGGAGAGGTGACTCGAGGCCTACAGGAAGACCGGCCTGACTGAGGCTGCTGGATCATGGCGAAAGCACTACAAAAATACCCCCATACCCAGCGGATTTTTGGGGCGGCATAAGCAAAAAGAACCATCAATAGTTGGTTACGCGGCGGATGAGCTTTGGCGGCACCATTTTGTCTCGCGGCCACTTACACTCCATCACACACACGGTAGCGGCAGATTTTGGTGTCATGGTACATGGACGGGGAAGGCGGCAGTTTTTAACACATCGCTTGGCCAACAAAGGCATTCCCAATATCCACCGTCCATTTTAAGCGCCATTAATTGTTGATGTCTGCTGGAGAATGGTCAATCACTGCCCGCTGACTGGTTAGACTTGTCTAGCTGACAGCTGCGGACCACCACCACTTGCCTGAGCTACCGGAGACCGATGTATGGGCTCTATGAACCAATTCAGCCAACGTTACTTGGCGCACATGTTATACAACCCATAAAGCAAACACTACATCTCACCAATAGCCCACCTTGTTTCCTATAAAATACAGGGAGTCCTTTGTCCCCACTCTCTCAACTCCTCTCTCCATACGGTGCCACACTCACTCTTTCAGCAAGGCAAACCCTAGACCTGAACATAGTCATTTCCAAAAATATCCTAAGATCTCACCAACTCCCATCTCTACTACTGTTAGCCCTCCCAAATGTGGTGATGCCTCGCAAGCTCTGCCAACCCAGACCGGACTCCGCGCTAGAGTCCTCCAAGCCTAAGGTCGATCTGTTGTTGGATCTCGTTATTTCTCTAATCGATCTACTGTTTGATCTTGTTTTTTCTCTAAACGATCTATTGTTGCATCATATTCTTCCTATAATCGATCTGTTGTTGCATCATGTTATTTCTCTAATCGATCTGCTATGTCTTTCAGATCCATGGCAACGCGGTCCTCGTAGCTCGTGCGAAGGATTACAGACATGTCGTCGTCACCGCCGCCGCCGCCATGAAAGTATCGTCTTTGAAGGATGGTGGCACTGTCGCTGCGTCTATCACAGTAGGGTATTAGGGTGTTATCAGAATACAGAAGCGCTCAATATTAGATTAGGTAGATTTTCCACATTTCCTTATGATAAGTGGAAGAATTATGTTAGTTGTAGATAGTTTTTAGTTCTGTATTTTCATAATTTGCTTGTTAGAAGAATTATTGGGGATAAACCCCTTTTTCAGAGAAGGAAGCAATGTAATGTAATGTAATAAATATCCTCTCAATAAAATTAAATTTCATTTTGAACACAATTAGCTCCCAAAATTAATGACTGTAAACTGCTTACTTTGATTAATGGTACTGTAATTAATTATCTAGATCGGTGATGTTCTACAAACCACGACATTCGCAATACGTGACATGGCACTAAAGTTTCGCCGTCTTTAGTAATGTAACGATGCATATCCCCTGTTGCGCCGTGGAAGTGCTAGCTCGGCGGATCACGTTGTTCCATGCTAAAAAATCCGCCGCCGTTGTCTAATCCCCGCCGCCGTTATCCCTGGTGGCTTTTTTTGCCACGCCAGTGCAAGCATGGCGAGTAAGGCTATGCCTCAGCGTATATAAGCGTCAGTGCCCAGGCTCCATGTTGTAGTGAAGGATGTACTCCGAAGGCCCATAAGAAGCCAGCACAATGACAGGGATGTCGTAAGACACAACTAGGGTCTCAACATGTGAAAGAACATTTCATGATTCCCTGTGTTTTGAGTGTTAGATAATAATACCGTGGAGTTTTCTCATGTGCACTGAGTGTTGCAGGAAAGGGTTTTGTGGTTTGGCGGCCGGATTATCCGCCCCCATCTAGGGCCAGATAATTCGGCCTGACCATCCTGGCCAAAGGACCGCTCGGCGCGTGCCTTAGATCGGGGGCGGATTATTCCTCGAAAAATTCGAGGCTGGGGCAGATTTTCCCCTGATTAGAAAATCCGGCCTTCCTCTAGGGCCGGATAATCCGACCCCCAGGGGAGGTTGCCAAGAACCGCTCGGCGCGTGCCTCAGATCGGGGGCGGATTTTCCCCCGGAGAATCCGAGGCTAGGGCGGAGTATTCCCCGGGCCGGATAATCCGTCCACCACTTGGGCCGGATAATCTGGCCCCAAATGTCTCCAACGGCTTCGTCTGGACAGGGGGTATAAAAGGCTCATCCACCCCTCCTATTAGATCTCTTGGTTCATTCGAAAAAGAACAGACTTGTTGCAAAAGCTCTCCTTCGAGATCTCCCACTTCAACCACCCGAAGACTTTGATATTTGGGGGAATTGAAGGAGGAGACATCATTCGTCGCCATCACGAATCAAGCGCTTCAACTCCTCTCCATTCACTTGGATAATTCCTGATCTAGTATTCTCGTTGATAGTGTTTTGTTATTGATACCTATTGTTCTTGTAGCAGCTTGTTGTCATTACGGGAGGCTCCAATTCGGTTGTGGAGTTGTGCCCCGCTAGTTGTGTAAAGGCGTCGATTCCCGCCTCGAAGGGTTCCTATAGTGGAAAGGTGGATCAGGACTTTGGTGGCGAGATCCATCAGAGAACAGGGTGAGGCCTATTGTGGCATGGTGGTCTTAGTACCGCCCACCCCTCCAATGCAGATGTACTTCCCTTAACAAGGAAGGAACTGCGGTAAAATAAATCCTGTGTCTCCGTGTTCTCCACTACGGTTCCTCATTCCTCTATCTTACTCGCCTTTACTCGCTAGTAGTTAGGTTTGCATATAGGGAAATTCTACATAGTAGCATATCTAGAGAATTTACCTTTTGTGTCAAGCCTAAAATTGAAAAGGCATTAAAAGTTGAAGTAGCACCTATTCACCCCCCCCTCTAGGTGCCCATGCGATCCATTTCAATTGGTATCAGAGCCCCGACTCTTTATTCGGGATTAACCGCCTAAGAGAAGTATGGGTACTAAGGAGAATGGGAGTGAGGATGTGGATAAGGTCACAATGGATGACCTCAAGACGTTGGAAAAAACCTTGTTGAAATCCTTTGAGACCAATATGGAAGAGATGCAGCAAATGATTACTCGTCTCACCGCATCTACAACCCACCTCCATCCTCCTCTGAGGCCACCACTCCTCTTTCTAAGGATAAGGCTAATGCCAAATCTAAGGAAGATTAGACGATGGTGACAAAAACAATGGTTCCGCTTCCAAGAAGGGAAGTGGTAAGGAGGATTATAGTGAGGTCTCTCACTTATATTCTCCCGACCCGCCTATCCCTCATCCTCATATAAACAATAGGGGTGATCCACCCAAGCTTACTGCATCCTCATTTAATCAATGGCAATTCTTAATGAAATCTCATGTTTGCAGTTCATCAATTGAGCTTTGGAGGATCATTGAAGGACTTCATGTTGGAGACCCTACTAACTTGACTAGAAGAGAAGTTGTGGATAGTCAACTAAATGCAACGGCTCTTCACATGATTCAGCTCGGAGTGGGTCCCAAGGACATGCCACACATTGAGCACTTCAATACCAGCAAAGAAGCTTGATGCTCTCATCGATCTTTTCATTGGAAATGAAAGCATGGGAAGAAATAGGTATGATGCTCTTAGCAATGAAGTTGAAGGATTTTACATGTTGGATGGTGAAGACCATGAAGACATGTACAGAAGACTCAAGGGCATTGCAACAACATTTAGAAAGCATGGAGCCACTCACATTGATGATGCTTGGATAAAAAGGAAATATGTGAGTGCTCTAATGCCATTTGAGCCAACAGACTTGAAGAGTTTGCAAGGTAGGCACAACTACCATCAATGACTTCCAATGAAGTCATGCAAGAAATGGCGTCATTCAAGGTTGTAGCTAAGAACGCTGAAGATGCCCGTGCCCGGGCTATTGGAATGCAAAAAGGAGTCAATGTTGCTCTAAAGGAAAATGTTGTTGAATAAGATGAGGATGAAACAGGATATGAGGTTGTCTCCATGGGCTGTCCCGAGGAGGTCAAGCATGCTCATGGAGAGTACATGGCCTTCTACGCAAGGAACTTTTGGAAGGACCCAGCTAAGGCCAAGTCTAAACTCGAGCGCAAGAATGGGTCAAGTGGAAGAAGAGAGAATGGCCCAAAACTGAGGACATGTTACAATTGTGGAGATAGGTTGCACTTTGTGGCTAAATGTCCTTATCAAAGTAGAGAAGACAATGGAGGCAGGTTCATCCTCAAAGAAAAATCCAAGGCTCCTCGAAAGAAACCATTTATCAAGAAGAATGGCCCTTACAAGAAGTAGCCTAAGATTGTTTTGGTGGCTCAAGAGGAATATTCTTCTGCAAGTGAAGATGAAGAAGATGAAGATAGCTCTCGGGAAGTTGCTGCTATAGCCACCACATCGAGTCCTACATCTCTCTTCGACTCTCCAAACGAAAACATCATCAACGACAACGTCACTTGCCTTATGGCAAGAGGGTTCGAGGTATCATCTTCCACTTCCTCATTTCCTAAGACTACTATGGATGTTAATATGGATGATCATACAAGTCTTATGGTAAAAGAAGAGGTTATTGCTTTGGACCATTTCTTTACTAACTTGCAAGGTGAGCACAAACATCATTTTGAGGCTCTTATGAGTCAACTTTCTCATTCCGAAGAACTCCTCGAAGAGAAGGGAAGAATTGAAAGAGAAGATGCTTGTTCTCCACCACCAAAGTTTTGAGGTTCTCGGCCTCTTCAATCATGGCACGGGATTGTTTCACCAGTGCTGTAAGTCAAAAAAGAACAACAGTTCAACGAAAAAATTCGACATTGAAAACACACAGAGTTTGAGTCTCGGAATGTTTACCTTCGGCCTCATCCTTGGCAACTTTAAGTTCAGCATTTTTAAGTCGGAGAGCTTTGATCTCTCTCCACTTATTATAGAAATTTTTCAACAAATCCTGGTTATAGGAACATACTTTCTGTAAGTCAGAATACCCAATGTCAGAAGTCAACTAAAGACTTGGGCTAATATTTTTACTAATATCAGCACGAGCCTTGGGGGCTACACTAGTTCATTATTTGGCATCCTAATGAAGCATAAACCTGGATTATATATCCTACTTCATGCTTGGGAGCTAGAGGATATGATATGAAATAAAGGAAAAACAGGAGTTGGAATTCTGACTTACATATTGTTCGCGAGTGAGTCTATCCAAACTCGCGTTCACTTCAACGGCAACCTTCTTGGCGAGAGTCAGAGGAGTCACTGGTGCTGTTGGAAGCTCACCGGTCCTTATCCTCTCGTCACGAAGGCGCACTTGGGAAAGAAGGTCGTAGAACTTGATGTCCTCTGCTTCTTGCGCTTCTTCTTCGGCAGATAAGTTTCTTTTCTCCAGGCATTGCCTGGCCAGCCGCTGGATCTCATTAGCAGATTTCCGGGACAGGCCAAACTTGGCAAGTCCCGGATTGCTGATAAGGTTTTCGGCAAAGGTTTCTGCCGAGGGATCATTACCCAAAGAGGGTTCACCCTTATCTAAATATGACTCACCCATGGTGACGTCAGTTTGCGATTCAAGGATCACAGGCTCCGTTGAAGGAGCAGGATCTTCTGCGGCAGCCAGAGAAATCACCGGCGTTGCGGAAGGTTGATGGGCAGGAGTCGGAGGAGCCATGACAGGAGAAGCTATGGTAAGCTTCGTCTGCCGCAGGGGCTTCGAAGAAGTTCCCTTCCCCTTGCCCTTGATGAGCTTTTTAGCTCTGAGAATGTAATAAAGCCGGAAACATTACGTCTCAGAAGAAAATTCGAGTAAGGTACAAAGGCGGAAGTTGTGATTGAAAGATACCTCTTCACGACGGGCACCTCCTTTGTGCCAACAGCCACCGTTGGAGCTTTGTGCTTCTTGAGTGCAAGGTCTGGCAATGGAACCACCTCTGTCTCCTGAGAAAACTCCGGAGGATATCCTTCGAGCGGAGCAAATTCCGACTCGGGGAGATCAGCAAGCTAAAAAGAAGAAGACATATTAGTATTGCAATGTAGCTCGAAGATTGAAACACGTAAAAAGGTGTACTGTTAGAAGCTTACCGGCACTACGAGGTTTTCTGCCGTATGCATATCCAGAGAAACCTCCGGGATCCTCCTCTCGATCCGCTCCCATATCCAGAGGGAGTCTTTCTTGGACGACGTGATGGAGTGCATCAGTCGATCTCGGTGGTACTGAAGGGGCTAGATCCGACGTGACACCCAGCATTGGACCAAGTCAGATCCCTTCAGCTCTTTGTGTTTGATCAAGTATTCGATCCGCCTCTTAGCGAGGATCAGATCGTCAGTGAGAGCCGGAGGAGCCTCGTCCCAAGACGGTTGGGCCGTGGTAGCTCCGTCGATGAAAGTCGGCAAAGAAGTGGCTTTGCCGGGAGCCACAATATCCCTATGATAAAAGAATTTGGCTGGCCATTGTTTGAACGAGTCACTGGCTAGGATTTTTTGATATGCGCGCTCGGGTCTAAGCGAAAAACTAATAGTACTGGTGATGTAAGGAACACCGGCAGTGATAGAGTTTCTTCGGACATGAAAATAGTACCGGAATAAGGTCAAACTCGGCCTAATGCCGAGAAATCCCTCGCACAAAGAAGCGTAAGCGCTCATCTCTAAAAGAGAGTTGGGAGGAAGATGGTGGAGTTGGACAGCAAAATGGTCAATCACCTCGGAGAAGAACTCTAAGGGAGGGAATAACAAACCTCTATCGAGGTGGGTGCCGAAGTGGACCCGCTCGCCGGCGTGCGGGTTGGGGACGGTTTCCTCGAAGCTGCTCCGCCAGTCGCCGGCACGGAGGAGCCCTTCTGTCTCCATGTTCTGGAGCTTCTCATCGTCGAGTACGCAGGGGATCCAGACCCCGCGGAAGCTTTCCTTCTCCGCCGCCTGTCATTGCCGTCATGCCACCGCCAAGCCGGAAGAGGAAGAAGAAGCCATTTCTCCGGCGAGTAGTTGACCTAGGATGGGCGGCACTGGGAGTTTTTGGGGGGGAAAGCAGAGGAGCTCTGTGCACGCGGGGGAGAATTGGAGGAGAGGAAAAGGTAAAGGACATGTGAAGAGAAGAGGAGAAGGATCCTCACCCCTTATATCCACCTAACCGCGCCAATATTCATGCAAATATTACAGTGTAACTGCCACGCGTCGTGGAAGGAACTGGGAAGGACCCACGTGATGATTACGTTGCCTCGATCTCCGTGCACGCATTGAAACAGCGCCTCGGTTCCACGAACCGCAGACCCAGCGACGGTCGTGCTGACAGAATGCCTGTCAGATGACGTGACTTGACCATGACTTGTGTCAGGTGGCGTTAGAGACCAAGTTCCGGCTTAGTTTAAAAACCAAGCTGGAAAATCCGAGTAACCTGTTGATAGGTCCGACTTATTTTTAAGACCCGGATCGTATTTTTTGTTGTGAAGTTTCAGAAACCCTTCAAGATTCTGCAAGCCGAAGATCAAGCTAGACGATGATGAATCCGACTTTGGATCTTGGAGGCCTCCGGGGGCTGCTGTTGGGGATATACTTTCTGGGTATCCTCACAGTTCCTCACTGACCAGGGTGGCCCACTTCGGGTTAGAGCTTTGCTTCACGAGCGGCCCAAATCGGAGAGAAGATGAGTCCAATCCGGCTACGGGAAGGCCCAGAAGACTTACCGACTTAGGCCCATAAGATTACTTGTAGTTCAAGATGTACTCTGTAACCGACTCTTAGTCGTAGCCGGATAGATCTCTCCTGTAAACCCTAGGACGGATATCTATATAAGCCGTCCTAGGGAGAGCCTTTAGGGCAACTCTAGACACCTCAATAGTCTACAATCTCAACTCGCACAGGCGAACCCTTGTAACCCATATTCCGGCTCTACCGTATTACTGGATTGCTAGTGTTGGGTCCGCAGCATAGAAAACAAAAAATTTCCTACGGTGTGAACTACACGCCAAGATCTATCTACTAGGTACAAAGCAAACGGGTGGACATACATCCATAGAGAACTTACCTCAAGACAACGAGCTTTGTTAACGAGTAGGAACTCGTGGTTGATGTAGTCAGACACTTGCCGATCTCAAGATCGTGAGGAAGTCCGAGCCAAGAACTCAGCCAAGATCCGCACTCGCACACACGCTCAAGCCACCGGACAACCTCCACCTCCTCGCTCCAGCGATCCAACGAAGCAACTCCTTCCGCATTTAAATGCCACCGGGATCATGTATCTCGCTAATCCGAGACCATGGGGGAATAATTCTAGAGGGGGAGAGAGATCCTTCACAAGGACGTGTGTGGATGAAGGAGGGAATGGGTGGCCTTTTATAGGAGGAAGGGGGTGCCCCCTCTCTCCATGGTCAAGGGGGTGACCTCACCTCCCCCATTCATGTGGTGGTAACTCCTCCACATTAAAATGCCTCTTCACATTCCCTTTTAAAGTCTCCACTTTAAATGCATTAAGTTTCTCCAAATTTAATGCTCTCTCATTTAATAAAACTCTTTTATTAAATTTATTCAGAATTTTGTTAATTACTTTAATTAACAAACATTCACATATAGCCCCTTGCAATATTTCAATATCACATGCAGAACCACCTTCTACAATTTCACCCGAAACAATTTCCGGTTTCTATTGAAACAATTCCTGCGCTTTGCAATTCTTTCGTCTGAAACATATGTGCTCCAAAATGGTGTCCTGTAACTCTTAAGTGTGCCACCCTATGGTTCACGATTAATGCAGACATGATCGAGACCCTTCTCTGATCAATAATCAGCAGCGGGACCTGGAGATCCGTACTGACTCCTACACATTCAGCGATGACTCCTGTGATCGTGAGAACCTTTAACGCTTGTAACTAAATCCCTTTGTCTCTCGATATATTACATGTCCGAGATTCGATCATCGGTATCTCCATACCTAGTTTGATCTAGTATCGACATGCACTCTTTTCGTTCGTGATATAACATTCTAGTGATCACATCACTTGCTTGCAAGCTATCCTAATGTGATATCACCGAGAGGGCCCAGAGTATATCTATCCGTCATCTGGATTGACAAATTCCACTCTTGATCCATGAGCCTCAACATAACACCTTCGTAGCACTGAACCCATCTTTATAGTCACCCTGTTACGGTGTGACGTTTGATGTTATCAAGATACTCTTCCGGTGTTAGCAATTAACATGATCTCATGGTCTAAGGATAAATATTACTTCGTATGATGTTATAGCAATATAAACACAATGACTTGATTGTAATGCTATACTTCGGATGAATGTTCATCACATCATTCCACCAATGGTGTGATCTTGTTATTAACAACATCCAATGTCCATGATAAGGAAACCTTGATCATCCTGTTAATCAACAAGCTAGTCTATAAGAGAGGCATGACTAGGAACCCTTTTTGTTTATTAAACACACATGTATTGATGTTTCCTATCAATACAATAATAGCATGCAAAATAAACATCTATCATATACAAGGAATACATAATAACAACTTTATTATTGCCTCTCAGGGCATATTTCCTTCAGTCTCCCACTTGCACTAGAGACAATAATCTAGTTCACATAGTGATAAATCTAACACCCATGGAGTTCTGGTGTTGATCATGTTTTGCTCTAGGGAGTACTTTAGTCAACGGATCTGCTACATTCAGGTCCGTGTGCACTTTACAAATCTTTATATCTCCATCCTTGACATGTTCGCGGATGGAGTGAAACCGGCGCTTAATATGCTTGGAATTCTTGTGAGACCTTGGTTCCTTTGTGTTGGCTATGGCTCCATTGTTGTCACAATAGATCACCATCGGGTCCAACGACCGAACCACACCCAGCCCGTTATGAACTCCTTCATCCAAACCGCTTCCTCGCTACGCTTCAAGCAGAACATATTCCGCCTCGTTATTGATCCAGCCACCACAGGTTGTTTGGAGCTCCTCCAACTAACCGCCTCCGCTCAAGAGAAATACGTATCCGGATTGAGACTTAGAGTCATCCGGATCGTGTCAAAGCTAGCATCGACATAACACTTAGCGACTAGCTCTTCTTCACCTCAGATATAAGAAACATATCCTTAGTTCTTCTCAAGTACTTAAGGATATTCTGACCGCTATCCAATGTTCGAACTGGATCAGATTGGTATCTACTAGTCAAACTAATAGCATGTGCCACATCCGGTCTTGTACATAGCATGGCATACATTATAGAGCCTATGGTGAGGCATAGGGATCTTATCCATTATCTCTCTTTCTTCCCAGAGTCGGACTTTGAGTCTTACTCAATGTCTTGCCTTGCAACATCGGTAATAATGGTTCTTACTTCCGTCGATATTAAACTTCTGTAATATCGTATCAAGGTCTGTACTCTGCGATAGCGCAATTAGGCGTCTTGATCTAGCGCTATAGATTTTAATGCCTAATATATATGAAGCTTCACCAATGTCTTTCATCGAAAATTTGCTTTTAGATAACTTTTAACACTGTTTAAAAGATCTAAATCATTTCCAATCAATAATATGTCATCCACATATAATATCAGAAATGCCACATTGCTCCCACTCACTTTCTTGTAAATACAAGCCTCTCCATAAGTTTGGACAAATCCAAACTCTTTGATCACCTCATCAAAGCAGAGATTCCAACTTCGTGATGCTTGCTTCAGTCCATAGATGGATCGCTGAAGTTTGCACACCTTATTAGCATCCTTAGGATCGACAAAACCCTTAGGTTGTATCATATACAACTCTTCTTCAATCTTACCATTGAGGAACGCAGTTTTGACATCCATCTGCCATATTTCATAATCGAAATATGCAGCACTTGCTAACATAATCCTAACCGACTTAAGCATCGCTACGGGAGAGAATGTCTCATCGTAGTCAACTCCTGGAATTTGTCGAAACCCCTTTGCGACAAGTCGAGCCTTATAGATGGTCACATTATCATCAGCATTAGTTTTCCTTTTGAAAATCCATTTATTCTCAACGGCCTTTCGGTCGTGAGGTAAGTCCACCAAGTTCCAAACTTGGTTCTCGTACATGGATTCCATTTCGGATTTCATGGCTTCTAGCCATTTGTTGGAATCCGGGATCATCATCGCTTCTTCATACGTCGCAGGGTCATCCATTTAATCAACCATGAAATTCACAACAGGATTGCCGCATCAGAGCTGCACGTGTCCTGCTTGACCTGCGAGGTTCGGTAGTGTCCTCTTTCGGAGTTTCATGATCAATATCATTAGCTCTTTCTTCATTAGGTGAAGTCAACTCCGAAACAACTTCCGGTGCTACGCTACTCGCCATTTCATGAAGAGAAGGTTCAATAACCTCTTCGAGTTCTACCTTCCGACTACTCACACCTTTCGCGAGAAACTCCTTCTCTAGAAAGGATCCATTCTTGGCAACAAAAACCTTGCCCTCGGATCTATGATAGAAGGTATACCCAATCGTTTCCTTAGGGTATCCTATGAAGACGCATTTTTCCGCTTTGGGTTCGAGTTTATCCGGTTGAAGTTTCTTCACATAAACATCGCATCCCCAAACCTTAAGAAATGACAGCTTAGGTTTGTTTCCAAACCATAATTCATACGGTGTCTTTTCAACGGATTTAGATGGTGCCCGATTTAAAGTGAATGCAGCTGTTTCTAGTGCATAACCCCAAAATGATAGTGGTAAGTCAGTCAGAGACATCATAAATCGAACCATATCCAATAAAGTACGATTACGACGTTCTGACATACCATTATGTTGTGGTGTTCCGGCAGGCGTGAGTTGTGAAACTATTCCACAGTCTTTCATATGTGTGCTAAACTCGTAACTAAGATACTCTCCTCCACGGTCGGACCGCAGAAATTTGGTCTTTCTGTTATGATGATTTTCCACTTCATTCTGAAATTCTTTGAACTTTTCAAAAGTTTCAGACTTGTGTTTCATCAAATAGATATACCCGTATCTACTCAAATCATCCGTGAAAGTAACAAAATAACGATATCCACCTCGCGCCGACACACTCATTAGTCCACACACATCAGTATGTATGATTTCCAATAGATCTGTCGCTCGTTCCATTGAACCGGAAAATGGCGTTCTAGTCATCTTTCTCATAAGGCATGGCTCACATGTATCAAATGATTCAAAATCAAGTGATTCCAAAAGTCCATCAGAATGGAGCTTCTTCATGCGTTCAACGCCAATATGACCTAGACGGCAGTGCCACATATATGTAGATATATCATTATCAAGTTTAATCCTTTTAGCATCAACATTATGAATATGCGTAATACTGCTATCGAGATCCAACAGAAATAAACCATTCAACATAGGTGCATGACCATAAAAGATATTATTCATATAAATCGAACAACCATTGTTTTCAGACTTAAATGAATAACCACTTTGCATCAAACATGATCCGGATACAATGTTCATGCTCAGTGCAGGCACCAAAAAACAATTATTTAGGTTTATAACTAATCCCGATGGCATATGGAGAGGCAGCGTTCCGATGGCGATCACATCAACTCTTGATCCATTGCCGACCCGCATCGAGACCTCATCCCTTGCTAGCTGTCACTTGTTCCGTAGTCCCTGAACCGAGTTACATATATTAGCAACTGATCCGGTATCAAATACCTAGGTGCTACTGCGAGTACTAGTCAAGTACACATCAATAACATGTATATCACATATACCTTTGTTTGCCTTGCCGGACTTCTTGTCCGCCAAATACTTGGGGCGCTTATGCCCAATGGCGATCCCTTGCAATAGTAGCACTTTGTCGATTTAGGGCCAGCTGGGGTTTCTTTTCAGGCGTGGCAAATGACTTTCCACCCTTCTTTCCCTTGTGCTTGCCTTTCTTGTCCTTCTTGAAACCGGTGGTCCTATTGATCATCAACACTTGATGTTCTTTCCTAATCTCCACTTCAGTCTTAAGCATTGTGTAAGCTCGAAGAGACTTCTTCATGCCCTGCATATTATAGTTCATCACGAAGCTCTTGTAGCTAGGTGGCGTAGATTGGAGAACACGATGTATGCCTAAGTCAATGGGAATCGTTATTCCTAAGGACACAAGCTTATCGGTACCAGCATTTTTGAGTACGTCTCACTAACGGAGCTGTTTTCCTCCATCATGCAGCTAAAGAACTTTTTTGTAGCATTATAACTCTCTACGGCAGCATGGGTATCGAAAATCATTTTCAGTTCTCCCATGGTATCAAAGGCATTGCCATTTTCGAAACACTTTCGAAGTTCTGGCTCTAGCCCATACAGTATGCCGCAATGAACTAAGTTGTGGTCCTCCTGACGAGTTATATAGACGTTCTTTTCCTCGTCAGGGCATCAGAGCTGGTGGGGCCTAGCGCATCTAGCACATATTGCTTTTGTGCAAAGGAGGAGAATCCTCAAATTCATAGCCCGATTGGTGAAGTTGCTACCATTCGCAGAAGTTTCTCTTTCTCCATGAACACATTGAAATTAAAAGGTGGTGCCATCTACAACAGAATTTGTAAAGTATATTTAGACTAAGTTTATGATAGATTGAGTTCAACTAATCCAAATTACTAATGAACTCCCACTCAAAAACGACATCCCTCGTGTCCTTTTGGTGATTACATGAACCAAATCCACTACACCAAGTCCGATCATCACGTGAGTCGGTGTAGCTTCAAAGGCGAGCATCTATATGGGCATCATATCAACTATATGACTCATGCTTAACCTTTCGGTCCGTGTTCCGAGGCCATGTCTGTACATGCTAGGCTCATCAAGTAAGAACCTTAGTATTTGCGTGTGTAAAACTGCCTTACACCCGTTGTATGAAAGCGTAGAGTTGAAAACACCCGATCATCACGTGATGCCTCAAAACACGATCCACAAAACGGTGCATACTTAAGGAAGAACACATTTTATCTTGATATCTAAATGAGGGATCATCTTATAATGCTACCAAACACGCCAAACTAGCAATATAAGATGCTAACATCTAATGTGTGAAGTGAGATGATATGGTCCATGCATTTGATCTCTATCATTTGCATCGTGGTATGATCTCTATCATTCCTTTGTGTGTAAGGCCAAGGTCTATGGAACTTACATGTTAAGTGAGTTGTAAGAGTATCTATCATACATCTACTTACAACAATACCATATCAAAACACTAGCCCAGCAACGATCTAAACTAGATGCCTCTAATTTATCAATTGCAAGTTTTACGTGGCTTAGGGCTTTCGGAGATAGAACCCGCTAACCATTTAACATGAACCACAACGAGGATAACCAAGTTATTAGCAACTCGTTGTAAATCAGATATTGACTATAGTAGGAGAGACAGACACCCGACAGCCACTTATGCAAAACAAGTTGCATGTCAGTCGTGGAACCGGTCTCATGTACGATGACATGTAAGGTTGGTCCGGGCCGCTTCATCCCACTATGCCACCAATATCCAAAGTACATAGAAGATGCAATAATATGATCATCATCGCCCACATATAAACATATGTGTACTACCTGCAAAGCACCCACGCAGATCGTGCTCGATACCATGTTGGGTCCGCAGCATAGAAAACAAAAAAATTCCTACGGTGTGAACTACATGCCAAGATCTATCTACTAGGTACAAAGCAAACGGGTGGACATACATCCATAGAGAACTTACCCTCGAAGACAACAAGATTTGTTAACGAGTAGGAACTCGTGGTTGATGTAGTCGTACACTTGCCGATCTCAAGATCGTGAGGAAGTCCGAGCGCCGCAACTCAGAAGCATCTGCACTCGCACACACGTTCAAGCCACCAGACAACCTCCACCTCCTCGCTCCAGCGATCCAGCAAAGCGACAACTCCTTCCTGCATTTAAATGCCACCGGAACATGTATCTCACTAATCCGAGACCATGGGGAATAATTCTAGAGGGAGAGAGATCCTTCACAAGGAGGTGTGTGGATGAAGGAGGGAATGGGTGGCCTTTATAGGAGGAGGGGTGCCCCTCTCCATGGTCGCATGGGGGGTGACCCCTCACCTCCCCCATTCATGTGGTGGTAACTCCTTCACATTAAAATGCCTCTTCACATTCCCTTTTAAAGTCTCCACTTTAAATGCATTAAGTTTCTCCCAATTTAATGCTCTCTCATTTAATAAAACTCTTTTATTAAATTTATTCAGAATTTTGTTAATTACTTTAATTAACAAACATTCACATATAGCCCCTTGCAATATTTCAATATCACATGCAGAACCACCTTCTGCAATTTCACCCGAAACAATTTCCGGTTTCTATTGAAACAATTCCTGCGCTTTGCAATTCTTTTCGTCAAAACATATGTGCTCCAAAATGGTGTCCGTAACTCTTATGTGCCACCCTACGGTTCGCGAATAATGCAGACATGATCGAGACCCTTCTCTGATCAATAATCAGCAGCGGGACCTGGAGATCCGTACTGACTCCTACACATTCAGCGATGACTCCTGTGATCGCGAGAACCTTTAACGCTTGTAACTAAATCCCTTTGTCTCTCGATATATTACATGTCCGAGATTCGATCATCGGTATCTCCATACCTAGTTTGATCTCGATTCGACATGCACTCTTTTCTCGTTCCTGATATAACATTCTAGTGATCACATCACTTGCTTGCAAGCTATCCTAATGTGATATCACCGAGAGGGCCCAGAGTATATCTATCCGTCATCTGGATTGACAAATTCCACTCTTGATCCATGAGCCTCAACATAACACCTTTGTAGCACTGAACCCATCTTTATAGTCACCCTGTTACGGTGTGACGTTTGATGTTATCAAGATACTCTTCCGATGTTAGCAATTAACATGATCTCATGGTCTAAGGATAAAGATTACTTCGTATGATGTTATAGCAATATAAACACAATGACTTGATCGTAATGCTATACTTCGGATGAATGTTCATCATATCATTCCACCAATGGTGTGATCTTGTTATTAACAACATCCAATGTCCATGATCAGGAAACCTTGATCATCCTGTTAATCAACAAGCTAGTCTATAAGAGAGGCATGACTAGGAACCCTTTTTGTTTATTAAACACACATGTATTGATGTTTCCTATCAATACAATTATATCATGCAAAATAAACATCTATCATATATAAGGAATACATAATAACAACTTTATTATTGCCTCTCAGGGCATATTTCCTTCACAGCACTCCTCAAAGTTCGCTTTCCCCATCTAGATAACCTCACACTGTCACCTTGAGCTCTAGATGGTTCAAACAAACACCACAATTTCATAGAAACATCCAACTCCAAATATAACTCATAACAAGTATTTGTAATCTGTAGCCTAAGTGCCACCATGGTGTGCACGCTGTCACTTTCAGACACATGGGGAGAGCAGAGATCTATTAAAGCACTTGAGTAGAAAGGTAGATCTATAGATTACAAGCTCATGATCACAATACGATTATGCATAGAGAGAGAGATGAACACATAGCTACCGGTAGAACCCTTAGCCTCGAGGAAGAACTACTCCCTCCTCATCATGGGAATCAGCAACAGTGATGGAGATGGCTGTGAAGATGGTGAAGAGGCGGCGGCGACAGCGCGGAGGACTCCTTCCCCACCGCCGGTATCACAGGGGAGCACCGCCCCTTAACACCCTTCCTTCAAGGCTTCTTGGGAGCCCTTTCCCATGGAGATGGGATCCATGGGGGAGGCAAAAACGTGGCTTTGGTGGCTGCAAATTCGTGGGTGGAGGTGTCTTCCACGAATTAGGTTTCCTCCCTTTATATAGCTTCTCGGATTTCCATCACCCCATCTTGGGCTATAGTAAATCAGGCCTATCGGGCCCATCCGGACTCGGAATCAGCTAAATTTTATGTCTAGAACGTTTGTCGCGAAATTTCCAACAAGTTGAAGAGTTTTCCGTTTGACGCCGTCTTTGACCCGAAACGTGGCCATCTTCAAAAAGAGTTCTGAGACAGATTTCTGGAAAATCCCAATTTGACTCCAACAAGGTTTCCACTTGTATTCTTGGTAATTCCTACACATTAAAGTGTAAAACAAGAACATTGTGCACTTTTGCAACTATTAGTAGGTTAGTCCAAATAAATCATAAACTTTATATAAAAAGGAGTATCAAAAACATATTATTAGCATAAAACCATCAAAAATTATAGATACGTTATGGACGTATCAATCCCACACTTATAGAGTCTACAATAAGCTCTCTGGAACTGTTGTAGAATCTTGTAGTGTGGTGTTCGAGAAAAATTATGGCTCCCGTGCGGGGCAAGTTGATGTTTGTGATACAGATGTTGAAATACCCCAAGATGCCATAAGAAGAATGGGCGTGGGATTCTTCCGCCCCCTTGAGGAACCCCTTGTGGCGGATCGGGAAGGACAATGCTCTACTCAAATAGAGCCCTCATCGACACAAGCTCAACCTGCTCCAACTGTTGGAGAAACTTCTACGCCAACCCCACAAAATGCTGAAGATCTTCAAACATCTACTCCTGAAAGCTCCAGGCCGGATTATCCGGTGGACACGGATTATCCGGCCAACCCTCCTCAACTGGCCGAAGTGATCAAATTACTGAAGATTCTGCTGCAAGCCCCTGGCAGGATTTTTTGGCTGACCCCGGATTATTCGGCCCCTATCCAGTTCGTGCCAGGACCACTCAAGGCTGTGAAGGTGCATCAAGTACTCCTAGGCCGGATTATCCGGCCCCACCCTCGGCCGGATTATCCGGCCCTGAAAATCCTGAATAGTAGCAGCCTCCTATGACGGTTGTTGACCAACATCAAGGGCAAGATTCATCATCTCCTATTCATGCTAATCAAGCTGAAGATCAAGGCCAAGCCAATGATTCCAACAAAGACTCAAATGATGAAGTTATTCCCCCAAGAGACAACAAGCTAATTGAACTTTGTCGCAAAGCTCGTGCATATAGGAACCTTGAATTAAGGGGTCACACTCTTGACAAAGTTGTAGGTGATCTCCAACGAAGGGTGTCCACAATAAGGGAGCTAGCAAGTTTTGGTGAGAACCAAGCTCACATATCCATGGTGGAACCCAAGAAAGTGTTTGAAGCTCTTGAAGATCCGGACTGGGTTGTTGCTATGCATGAAGAGTTGAATAACTTTGAGCGCAACAAGGTCTGGAAATTAGTAGAGAAGCCCAAGGATTGCCGCAATGTTATCGAACAAAGTGGATCTTTAAGAATAAGCAAGATGAAAATGGCATTGTTGTAAGGAACAAGGCAAGACTCGTGGCACAAGGATATTCCCAAGTTGAGGGCATCGACTTCGGTGAGACTTATGCTCCAGTGGCTCGTCTTGAGTCCATCCATATCCTTCTTACTTATGCTGCTCATAACAATTTTACATTACAACAAATGGATGTTAAGAGTGCTTTTCTTAATGGTACTCTACATGAGTTGGTATATGTAAAGCAACCCCCAGGATTTGAGGATCCTAACTTTCCGAACCATGTCTACAAACTCGATAAGGCACTCTATGGCCTTAAACAAGCCCCACGTGCGTGGTATGAGCACCTTAAAGAGATTTTGCTAGACCGTGGCTTCGAAGTTGGGCAAATCAATCCCACTCTTTTTACTAAGAAGGTTAAGGGGGAGCTCTTCGTATGCCAACTATATGTAGACGACATTATCTTTGGCTCTACTAATAAAGCTTTTAATGATGAATTTTCAAAGCTTACGACTGACAGGTTTGAGATGTATATGATGGGGGAGTTACGGTTCTTTCTTGGATTTGAGATCAAACAACTTAGAGAAGGAACCTTCATAAATCAAGCAAAATACATCCAAGACATGCTCAAGAGATTCAAGATGCGAATCTCAATGGCGTTACCACACCGATGCAAACAAAATGTCACCTTAAACTTAATCCCCATGGTAAAGATGTGGACCAAAAGGTATACCGGTCCATGATCGGCTCTCTCCTTTACCTCTACGCATCTAGACCCGATATTGTGTTGAGTTTAGGTGTGTGTGCAAGGTATCAAGCATCTCCTAAAGAAAGCCACTTAGTGGCGGTCAAGCATATCTTCCGACATTTGGTTCATTCCCCTAATTTTGGTCTATGGTATCCCAAGGGCTCCAATTTCTCTCTATGTGGCTATACTAATTCAGATTGGGCTGGTGATAAGGATGATCAGAAATCAACTTCTAGATCTTGTCAATTCTTGGGAAGTTCTTTAGTATGTTGGTCGTCTAAAAAGCAGAATTGTATATCTCTCTCCACCGTCGAAGATGAATATGTGGATTCTGCAAGTGCATGTACTCAATTATTATGGATGAGGCAAACTTTAAAGGAATATGGTGTCAATTGTGACAAAGTGCCTCTTTTATGCAATAATGAAAGTGCAATCAAATTATGCAATCAGTGCAAAGACACAAGGACGAAGCATATTCAGATTCAGAATCATTTTATTCGGGACCATGTAGCTCGAGGCGATATTGATCTATCTTTTGTGAGCACGAAGAACCAACTTGCTGATATTTTCATGAAGCCACTTGATGAAGCAAGGTTCTGTTACTTGAGGAATGAGCTAAATATCGTTGATTCAAGGAGTTTGTCTTGATTACCGATGCACTCACTCTTATATCTCATCATTATTTGGTCTAGGTGTGGGGATGGATATAGGGAGAGTGTGGTCCTAATTAATTGGGCTAACCCTCCCCCCATGCCGAAAGCAAGTCAAATCATTTCTCTTAATATCATTTTGTGATATGTGAGCTTATTGATGAGTATTAGTCATGAACCCAAGATATATCTTCACGGTGTCATACCATGCACTCCAACAAGGTGGCCTCAGCCACCGCCCACTTCCATGAGAAGAGTTGGATTTGTGTGGATCTTTTTGGTTGTTTTTGTGCATCTCGTTTTCTTATGGAAATCACACTCAATTTTGGACTTTAGTTGATTTGATTCTTGCAATCTTGAGTGTGTAGTACCATCTCAGTTTGGTTCTCTAATCCCAAGCCTCTTTCTATCCCTTGGGGCGCTAGCATCGCTCTTCTTCCTTTTTGGCATTTCGATGCAAAAGGGGGAGAAGTAGTTCTATTAGGTCTCCGTGGATTTGCATGGGTCGGGCGCAAGCACTTGCACTTTATCTTTTTGGTCTTTTTCTCGCTTGTGCCCATTTAGCTTTGAACTTTGTTTTGTGATTTGCTTTGTATGAGACTATGTTTATGTGTGTGGCTCTGGATTTATCTTGTGGATTATCCTTATGGATTCATCTATCATATTGGTTATATTGGATAGTGGCTATATTGGATATCTATCTCGAGGAAGGCGTTCATAATGGTTATCACATTGGGTATTCTTACTATCTTGATGACGCCTCTCTCTCTCGGTGGTATGATTGTTTTTGCTTATGTTCCAATGAAATAGACTTGTACATTTTTGTGTGCACTTGTATTCAAATGCAATATCTTAGTATGCACACATTGAGGGGGAGTCTTTTTCATTTGAGTAATGATGTTGGTTATTTAGGCTATCTTGCAAATCCTAGTATTGTCATTGATACATTGCAAATGTATCTATAATTTTTGATGTTCCATGCTTGGTTTTATCTACTTTCTTGTGTTTTGTCCACACTTTGGAGTACTTTTCATATGATTTCTTGGACTAACCTATTAAAAAGAGCCATAGTGCCAGCTGCTTGTTTTCTGCTATTTTTGGTTCCAGGAAAGTCAGAAAATGAATATTCTCGGAATTGGACGGGACAAAAGCCAAAGTCGCTATTTTACCGGAAGACATCTAGAGCCAGAATACGAGACGGAGAGGGGCTGGGGCCTGATCACACCACCTGTCTGCGCGGCCAGGCCTGGCTCGCGCCAGGGGGTGGTCTGGCCGATCCCAGCACCCCCTCAGCCTCTCCTTCCGCCTATATAATGCCTCCGATACCAAAACCCTAAGTACACGATCAAAAATCCACGAAAGAGTCTGTAGCCGTCGTCATCTCCATCCCTAGATCGGGAGGGATCTGAAGCTCTTCCCGGCACCGCCGAGAGGGAATTCACCGAGGCCTTCTTCATCATCATGCAAGCCTCGGTGTGATGCGTGAGTAGTTCATCTACTACTATGGGTCCATGTAGTAGCTAGATGGCTGGTTCTCCTCCTTTGTGCTTTCACGCCTATATCTTGTGAGCTCTGCTCATGATCAAGATCATCTATTTGTAATTCGCATGTTGTGTTTATGGGATCCGATGGATATTGAGATGCTATTTCAGATTGATTATTGATTCTATCATGTCTTTGTTATTTGTGATCTCGCATGCTTTCCATTGTTAGTAGCTATCTTGGCCCAGTAGATGCTAGCAACTGCAAGAGTTAGTATTTATGCTCGATAGTGGGTTCATGCCTCTGGTAATCTGGGGAAGTGACAGAAATCTCTAAGGTACTATATGTGTCGTTGCTTCTAGGGAGAAAACAACAATCCTTTGTTCATAGAACAATCGTATTGTTTATATTATATGAAGTTCGTAAAGCAATAATCTGTTGCTTGCAACTTAATACTGGAGGGGGTTCAGATGATAACCTGAAGGTATGATGAGCACAGCAGCAAGTTTCCCTCAGTTATGAAACCAAGGTTTAATCGAACCAGTAGGAGCAAGGAAACACCCCAAAGGTGTTACTAGCTAAGCTTTGGCAGGGCGCACTACCGGTGCTAGTAGCAACGTGGAGACCTGCACAACACAACCACAAAACTTTGTCCCCAACTTGCGATGAGGTTGTCAATCTCACCGTGTTTTGCGGAAATCAAAGGATTAAACGTATCGAATGGAAAGAAGTAAAAGTTTGCAAAAAGTAAACACAAAACAGTAAACAGTTTATAGATTGTATGTAAAGAAAGAGGACCGGGATCCATAGTTCACTAGAGGTGGCTCTCCTTAGATAGATAACATGCTGGGTGAACAAATTACAGCGGGGCAATTGACAAACATCGAGTAAGCAATACATGCATATACTAATCATCTTGACTCCTTTGAGACTTGATTGGGCATTACAACATTATACATAGACCGCCATACAACTGCATCTATGACTAATAATCCACCTTCAGGTTATCCTCTAACCCCTCCAAGATTAAGTTGCAAGCAACAGATTATTGCTTTACGAACTGTGTGTAAAGTAAACAATACGATTGTTCTATGAACAAAGGATTGTTGTTTTCTCCCTAGTAGCAACAACACATCTAGTACCTTAGAGATTTCATCACTTCCCAGTTACGGAGGCATGAACCCACTATCGAGCATAAATACTAACTCTTGGAGTTGCTAGCATCTACTTGGCCAAGATAGCTACTAACAACGGAAAGCATGCAAGATCACAAATAACAAAGACATGATAGAATCAATAATCAATCTGAAATAGCATCTCAATATCCATCGGATCCCTCCCCGCAAACACAACATGCAGAATTACAAATAGATGATCTTGATCATGAACGGAGCTTACAAGATCTAGACATGAAAGCACAAAGGAAGAGAACCAGCCATCTAGCTACTACATGGATCCGTAGTCCAAGGATGAACTACTCACGCATCACACCGGAGGCTTGCATGGTGATGAAGAAGGCCTCTAGGGTGAATTCCCCTCTCCGGCAGGGTGCCGGGAAGAGCTTCAGATCCCTCCCGATCTAGGGATGGAGATGACGGCGGCTACAGACTCTTTCATGGATTTTTTATCGGGCCCTTAGGGTTTTCATCCCGAAGGCAATATATAGGCGGAAGGAGAGGCCGAGGGGGTGCCGGGAGTGGCCACACCACCCCCTGGCGCGGGCCAGGCCTGGCCGCACGGCCAGGTGGTGTGGTGGCCCCCTGGCCCCTCTCCGTCTCGTATTCTGGCACTTGATGTCTTCCGGAAAAATAGGCACTTTGGCTTTTGTCCCATCCAATTCCGAGAACATTCATTTTTTGACTTTCCTGGAACCAAAAACAGCAAAAAACAGGCAGCTGGCACTGTGGCTCTTGTTAATAGGTTAGTCCAAGAAATCATATGAAAAGTACTCCAAAGTTGGAACAAAACACAAAAAAAGTGGATAAAACCAAGCATGGAACATCAAAAATTATAGATACATTTGCAATGTATCAGTGTGCACACTGTTAACTTCACACACATGGGGAGAGCAGAGATCTATTAAAGCACTTGAGTAGCAAGGTAGATCTATAGATTACAATCTCATGATCTCAATAAGATCATGCATAGAGAGAGAGATGAACACATAGCTACCAGTAGAACCCTTAGCCTCGAGAGAGAACTACTCCCTCCTCATCATGGGAATCAGCAACGGTGATGGAGATGGTGGTGGAGATCGATGGAGATGGCTCCGGAGGCACTTCCCTGTCCCGGAAGGATGCCCGAACCAAGACTTTCTGTCCCCCGAATCTCCCCTTCGGTGGCGGCGGCGCTACGGAAACTTTTTGTGGCTGGAGGCTTGACGATTTAGGGTTTTTGCATCGGGAGGCATCTTATAGGCGAAGAGGCAAGGTCGATTGGCGGCCAGGGGGGCCACACCACCTGGTGGCACGGCCAGGGCTAGCCCGCGCCATCACATGGTGTGGCCACCTTGTGGCCCCTCTCCATCTCGTGTTCTGGCTCCATGAGTCTTCCGGTAAAATATCGACTTTGGCTTTTGTCCGGTCCAATTCTGAGAATATTGATTTTCTGACTTTCCTAGAACCAAAAACAGCAGAAACAGGCAACTGGCACTATGGCATCTTGTTAATAGGTTAGTCCAGGAAAGTGTATAAAAAGTACTCCAAAGTTGGACAAAACACAAGAAAGTAGATAAAACCAAGCATGGAACATAAAAAATTATGGATACGTTAGCAACGTATCAATCACTCCACCAAAACTTTCTCAGCCTTCTAGAATAACCTCCTCCTCCTCTAGATTTTCATCATCATAAGGAAGAGAAGGGGTACTGGGACCATATGAGGAAGAACCGATGATGTCTTCATACCCTATGATGGACACACAACCTATGGTACCGACACTGGAATGATTTTTAACAGTGAGGGAGTAGGGGACATCACAAAGTGACTCGACCTTAATTGTGTTGAGGACATCGGAGTAGTCTACTCCTATGAGACAAACAGGTTAAATGGTGTGAGGATTGGCATATGACCCAAAGGAGTGGACGATGTGGTCTATAGCCCAATGCTCAAGAGGATACTCTTCAATGGCCAGAGAAGCAAGAGTCTCATGCTCAGAGAGGAACCGATTGTCGGTCTCATCATGTCGCTCAGAGCGGATGGTAGCCTTACCGACAAAAGGTCCCCGACGAACTGCATTCTCACGGTCAAGGGGACATGCAAAGACTTTTAGCTTGATAGCTTGGGAAGTGGATAACAGGAAGACATGCCCTAGGCCACATCCTCGAGCTGCAACCTAGTGGATGAAAGGGGCAGGAGAGGCTAGAGGTGGATAAAGAAAGGAAAAGGCCAAGTTATAAAAATGTGGCATGTGGACGTGGGGCATGTAGACATCAAGATAGTTAGGACGAGAGGGAGCAAGGAGATACTCTACATCGGCAACATCCGAAAGAGGAAGGTAGTTAGCCACGTCGAAGATGGGGAGTAACCCATTCCCATTTGGACCCAGAAGTGTCGCGTCGCCTTCGTCAATGTCCTTGTCGAAGACAAGTTCTTTGGGGTCCTCTTCTTCTTCCTATCCCGACACAGCTTCAAAGTCAGGAGCACGACAGACATGGAAGTCGTGCCCCACCGATTGGCGGCGGGAGTAGCGAACAGGCACAGCTACCTCCTCCGATGAGGAAGGCACCTCCACGACAGCAGCATGTCCTTCCTCCACCGCAGCCTCAGAGATAGCAAAGGCAAAAGACGCCATAGGGACTCTGGACACCAAATTGTGAGTAGAGTGAGGAGACGGAGAAGACCACAGGAGAGACGAGGCAAGTGCCTGAAGGACTAGTAGCGACGACAATGGATAGGGTCGCGACAAGCAGATAACTGGTGGTCGAAAGCGAAGTAGCGATGACACCGACCGACAGAGGAGCAGATGGGTTTTGGTAAGAGAGGAGAGCAAGGGGGTGTGCTTTGAAGGCGAGGCGACCACTTGAGAATAGGAAAGCGGCAGGGCAACATCCGTCTGGCACGATTAGCCGGGGTGACCTGAGCAGAAAGCTAACCGATGGGAGTGGGTGGGGGGAAATAGGAAGGGGAACACGAGCGAGCTGAACATTGGGGGTAGGGATAGAGCTGAAGAGGAAGGAGAGCAGAGATGCGTGGTACCGCAATCAGTGTGAACCATCCACGTGACCAGGCTGACGGGGGAGGGCAAAATTCCTAGGGAGAGGAGGGAGATGCAGACAAGGGAGTGAGGCCTATGAGGGGGGCAGTGTGTTGGAGATATGCCCAAGAGGCAATAATAAAGTGGTTATTATTATATCTTTATGTTTATGATAAATATTTACATCCCATGCTATAATTGTATTAACCGGAAACATTAATACTTGTGTGTTTTGTAAACATAAAAGAGTCCCTAGTAAGCCTCTTGTTGAACTAGCTTGTTGATTAATAGATGATCATGGTTTCCTGATCATGGACATTGGATGTCATTAATAACAAGGTTATATCATTAGGAGAATGATGTGATGGACACACACCCATAGTAAGCGTAGCATAAGATCAAGTCATTAAGTTCGTATTGCTATAAGCTTTCAAATGCATAGTAACCTAATCCTTCGACCATGAGGTTATGTTAATCACCATCACCGGATGGGTACTTTGATGACATCAAACACCGCTTCGTAACTGGGTGGTTATAAAGGTGTCATTGGGTATTCTGAAAGTATGTGTTGAAGCGCATGGACCAAGATTGGGATTTGTCCATCCATATGACGGATAGATATGCTCGGGCCCTCTCGGTGGAATGTCATCTAGTTAGCTTGCAAGCATGTGACTAGGTCACAAGGGATGACATATCATGGAACGAGTAAAGAGTACTTATCAGTAACAAGGTAGAACTATGTATGAAGATACCGACGATCAAACCTCGAATAAGTATAGTATCGCGTGACAAAGGGAATTGGTTTCGTATGTTAAATGGTTCTATCGATCACAAAGTCATCGTTGAGTATGTGGGAGCTGTTATGGATCTCCAGATCCCGCTAATGGTTATTGATCGGAGATGTGTCTCCATCATGTCTACATGTTCACGAACCGTAGGGTGACACACTTAAGGTTCGAAGTTGTTTTAAGTAGATATGGAATGTGCGTTGGAGACCGAATGTTGTTCGGAGTCTCGGATTGGATCCGGGACATCACGAGAAGATCTGGAATTGTCCGGGGAATAAGATTCATATATTGGGGATCATTTTCTAAGTTAGGAAATGTTCCGGAGTATTTGTATGGGGATTCTAGAAGGTTTCGGAATGTTTCGGAAGGTTCTAGAAGATTTCTTGGAGTTTGCTTGAAAACCAAGAAAGGATCAAGGAATCCTTGTAGGGCAAGACAAGGAGTAGTGGGGGAGGAGGACTCCTCCCCCCTTCCCAATCCATGAGGGAGGGAGTCCTAGGACTCCTCCCATGGCGCCTCCCTCCTTTAAATAGAGGGTGGGCGCCACCCCTGCCCTTCAATCCTCAAACCCTAGCCTCTCCTCCTCCTTCCCTTTGCTCGCTGCTTGGCGAAGCCTGCATTCTCTTCTCCACCACCACCACCACGCCGTCGTGCCTTTGGGAATCTGTGGAGATCTACTACCTCACGTTTGGAGCAGGAGATGAAGGTTGCCGACTCACGTGTGACCGATCATGAAGCGCTAACGCAGCGGCGGAAGGATCGTCTACTCGATCTTGAGATCGGCAAGTGATCGACTACATCAACCACGAGATCCGATCTCGAACAAGGCTTATCGAATCTACGAGGGTTAGTACAGATCTATCTCGTTGCACATGTCTAATAGATTAGATCTTGGCTTTTATCTAGATTAGATCTGGGTTTTGTTCGTTCTTGCGGTAGAATTTTTTTGTTTTCCATGCTACGAACCCATCACAGTGAGTGAGCGGGTCGGGTTTGGATACATAGAGACTCACGGGTAGGGTCAGACTGGTCGGGGAGGCCAGAGAGATCAGGCACGCGATGGGCTAGGCTAAGAGAGAGCGGGCTAGAGGTTTGTGACCAAAGATGATCCAGAAGGACAGAGGTACCTTTGCAAGCAGGAAAGAGAGGTGAAACGGAGTAAGCAAGGGGCCATGACGAATGCCACCAAGTGAAATCAGAAATGCGACAATGTCTAGAGACACCACTTCGAAACGGAAAACGTCAATGCCAACTACCGTAACAACAAACCTGTCGAACGCAGAACCAAGCCAGAGCTGTAGCATATCGCGGATATTTGCATGGGAAGGAGGGACAACACACGAGTTTACCTCAATCCAGACGAAGGAAGGCCAATTTTAACAACTTGGACCCAGGAGCAATTGGAGTGCATACTGGTGCACTGAATTGCTGGAGGAGGAGCTGCATGAGAGCATCTACATGCGAGGAGAACGACGGCGACATGTTCTTTGATTCCATGCGCAGCGGCGCTGACACCGAGGAACAGACGAAACCTTGATGATCCTCGAACGCCGACACCCTGGATCCGGCAACAGAGAAGGGCACCGCAGCAGCAGGATAGGTGGAAGGTGTTGATGGGTTGGGGTTGCCGACGCTCTCGAGCGAGGCCGGGGGAAAGGACGGGCTAGCCATGTGAGGCGGAACCGCGAGGGTACGTGGCTGGCGCCAATCGCCGGGGCGGAGGCCGGAGAGAGGGGGTTGGAGGCGTGGATGACTCGAGCGCGCCCACGTCACCAGGGGCGTCAGTGGAGCTACCCATCTCCTCGTTCAACTAAATCTCCAGACCTCTTATTCGAGAAACTTATGTTCCCACTCCAACTAATCAATATACCAGTAGCTTTCTTGGGGAGCAAAATCAAGATACTACTGGGACTAAGATAAATATAAATACTGGCATCAAAGTATAAAAAAGGGACGATACTGGCATCAAGTGCATATAATCTTAAACCTAAGAAGCCCACTTTTCCATCTTCTTTAAGGCCCATCTCAACATCCCTTTGGCGGCCAGGCGGCTGCCGGCGCCCTGCCGACAGACCACAATGAGTCGGCACCGGGCGGCGCAGACGCAACCTTTCCCCGAGGAGCCGATAGATCCCACGGCTGGATCCCTATTCTAGCTCTCCTCTCTTCCCGCCACTTCTGGCAGATGAAGGGAAGCAGAGGCGGCGGGAGAAAGGACAGAGGAACTGGAGGCGCGTGGGGCAAAGATCGAGCTCGAGAAGAAAGCCTCTATCCTCTGCAGATACGTGCCAAAGTGCCCATTCTCACCTCCTCCAAATTCGCCGTATTTTTTTTAAACTTCAAATTCGCCTTGCTCCCTGTTGTTTGCAAATGCGGAGATAACTGAAGCGGCTGTATTTTTTTACTTAACTGAAACTCTGAACTGAATCGATAAAAATAGACATAATTTGAAAAATTAGGTTAGATATTACTTAGAAAGCAGTAAATGTTCATCATACATCCAGTGTACAGGATTTTTATCTAAAATTATGGAAGTTACCAGAAGTATGGGCAATCGCCAATCAGATAATTTGCAGTATTCTGAAGAGTGAACATATACTTCAGGAGACAAAAACAAACTAAGACAATTCCTTTACATATAGTACTTTGGACCAGCTATTATCTTTACACAACCAGTAATGCTTAATCTATCATCTTCAAAACAAAATATCCTAAACACTAATACTTGACGAGCTATTACTTCAAAAGAAAACATTCTAACACTATTTGACCAGCTATGACTAGTTCCCGAGGAAGGCATCCACTTTGGCATTGGTAGCCCTTGACAGGAACTTCATGCAAATTGGAGGACTCACGTTGGCAAGAGAAAGAACAGCCTGGGGCAGGGCCCATATCCCGTCACCACACATTAATCCAGATGCAACCGCTGGTGCGAACGCCTGCGCATCCGCTTTGTTCATCCATTCCCAGCAGAAGAGTATGGTGCTGCCGATGAACATATCGATGGCGAAGTATGGTCCAAGGTAGAAAGGGATCGCCATTGCCATGGGGATCGGGATGAACTTCGACACCTTGTTGGGCAGCCTGTCTTTTACGAGATTGACGATGAATGCAGCAGCAAAGAAAATGTAGCACAGCGTGAGGCAGTGCTTGGGTAGAACGGAGAAGCCATCGACGCCCAAGATTGCCATATTACGGTACATGATGGCATAAGGTGCTGGGTAAGCGCTGTCACTGGCACCAATATTGAAGGACTTGTAGAACAGCCAGAAGACACATGGTGAAATAACACAGCCCATTGCAGTGCCTACCACCTGGCTGACGAACATGGACCTTGGTGAGGCTAAAGTTAGATACCCAGTTTTGAAGTCTTGCATCAGGTCAGCAGCTGTTCCCACAATGTTCATCATGACACCGCAGGCAGCCAGTCCTACGAGCACGCCACCGTGCGAAGCACCTGCCCACGCACCGAACACAAATATTCCAACCTTACCATAGGTACTGGCCAGGGACCAATCTGTTAGGCCACATCCGTAGGCATTGCAGAAGGCCAGTATAGGTGCAAAGACATATGCAACCAAAATGTAGTACCACTTGAGCTGTGGGATGATGAGCGGAAGGCAACCAGTTGTTGTCCCTGCTAGGACGACATAACACACGAATGCAATTTTCTTGGGAATTTGATCCCTCAGGAATAATTCATTGCGACGTTTGTCATCAAAAGATTCCACAGCGGCGACAGGAGTACCATTGTCAGAGACAGGGAGTGATTTTGAATTTTTCTTATGCATCTCTATGAAAACTTTCACTGTTTTGATGAATACCGCCAGGAAGTTATACAGGCCATCCCCAAGAATTACTGCTATGGTTATGAACACCTGTCGTGTTAAGAGATGTTAGTTCTCAACAGTTACACGTGATTGTAAAAGCACAACTTTGCATCCTAAATGTCAACTTGTCAAAGTACCTTGTAAGCCTGCAGTCCATGCAGACTACTTGCTGGAACAGAGGCAGAGTACCAACTTCCTTTCTTTGTGCTTATGAGTGGCCACATTATGCCCCACGAGAGGATGGCTCCAAGCATAAGAGATACATTCACGAGGTAGGGGCAGATCATTCCCACACCAACATAAGTAGCCGAGAAATCAAAATAGAACCTGGAAGACGAAAAATAGTGAAATTTGAGGACAGTAGATGTGTATCCAACATGAAACCAATTATGAGGAGAGGATGATCAAAGAATAAAAGAAGACAAATAGGTAGGGCCATTAATGAAACTAGCTTAGATGCATTTCTCACTTTCAGTCCTAGGGATTTAGGATCTGATCCATAAAGAGCTATCACTGATGCTGGAACCAAGATGTAGTAGCCATGCTGACCTGTTTTTGTAAGCTTCAAGGCCAAGTGTTGGGAAGGAACTGAATCCGCAGTCATCACCAGCAGTGTAGAACCACTGGAAGAAGGCCCAGAGGAAGCTCAGTGAGAAGTACTTGCCCAATGTCCGAACTTGCTTCCTGAAATATGTTAGCATTCTATCAGTCATACTGCTTGGATTTTACTACCTTCTATAATAAGCAAGATAAAACATATACATGTCACTTACTTTGCAAGCTCCGCACCCTGGGGTGTATGGAATCCATTGATAAGATAAGCAGTTGCAGTGCCACTTGGGTATGTGAGCTTGTAGTCCACAATCATAACCTGCAACCAATTATCCGGTCGGCATCGATGGATGGCGAGGATATCTTTTGCATATACTGTTACTGTATATGAAGAAAACACTGGGATGGGAAGTTTGTACCTTTCTCATGGGCACCAGAGCAAAAAGCCCAACGAAACTGACGAGAAACAGAAACCCTATTATCCAACCGAGCTGGGGATTCTTGATATTCAGAGGATCGTTAGCCTCTGTTGCTTGCTCAGCAATGGTACCGCTCATACCAAACAGGTAGCTGCCAAATCCACCTGATCAATTGGAGTCGACATTGAATCAGAAGATGTCTAGATGATAACACTGTCAGTACTTCTGACATAATGACATAATGATAACAGCGGTTTATTTTGCAGAAATTGTCATGAAATGGCAAAACTAAATCTATTCGTGGTGGCAGGAAGAGCAGCAAAAATTCTCCTTATGCAAACATGTATTCTGGTGTACTTTGTAACAAATATTGAACCAGAACACTAGTATAGAGTTTAATTAGGTCTCATGCACGCAGGGGCGGCGAATACCCAAGTTTAGTGCAAATTATTTTCGATATGTACCGGTCAACCCAGCCCACTAGATTGGCCCAGCCCCACACAGGGAAACATGCGATCGTGAGGCCTCTTGGTCCCGCACACGCGCACAACACACTGCTTGTCTACTTGCAGTGGCAGAGTGCCTCGTCGACAGTCCCTGACCTAGCGATTGCGGTACGGCGGCAGTAGCGGCGGCTGGAAGCAGAGCAGGAGCATGCGGCCAGGTATTCCACAGTCTTCACTTCTTGATTGGATGCGATGCAAACACCCGTGGATTGATTTGATCTACTCCCTCCGTCCCAAAATAAGTGATTTGAGTTTATCTAGATTCACATGTATTTATATACTAAAACGTGTCTAGATACATCTGAATCTAGATAAACTCACGTCACTTATTTTGGGACGGAGGGAGTAATTGATTTGTTCCCCTGGTCCGATCCCTAGATTGGATGTGATGTAAACTTCTATTTTACTTTTTTCTCCATTGTCTTCTTATAATGTAGATGAAGACAAAGAGTAGTTATTATAGAATTATTATCTCACCACTCAAAGATTTTTACTGGATTGAAAAGCGGTGTTTTGTGCTAGCTGCTGCTATCAACTGCTATGGTTCATATATTGCATTGAGATTTTTTTTTACAGTGAATACCTAGCCCTTGTTTCCTAGCGCCGCCACTGCATGCACGTGTAGTGGTGCGTGTGAACCTTGTAGATTGTAATCACAAACAAGAAAAAACACTGCAATGGTTATATACTGTTGCTCTTTATGGCAGTGGCATTTTTATTTTGCAGAGATTTTCATGTAGTGGCAAAACTACATCTAATCTTAGCGTTAGGAAGAACAACCAAAATATTCATCCACTGTAGCATATACTCTGAAAAAAAACACGAATCTGTAGCTAACAGATCGAGTTGTGATATTTTCCTCGAAAAAACCAAATCAAGGAAACATAACAAACTCACCAAACCTACTACAGTAGTTCTGGATTTTTTTTTTGACTAACAAGAAGAGGGTGCGGTAACAGAAGGAGCAAGTGGGGGCGCGAGAAGTGCCGTAGGTAGTTGAAGTTTTTACCGCTGAAGGCGATGCCGTAGGCAGAGACGACGCAGGTCTGGATGACGGTGTTCTCCTGGCGCGTGAAGGGCTGCTTGAGGATGCCCATCTTCTCGATGGCCGACGTCCATAAGCGGACGAGGAAGAAGGCGAGGAGGCTGGCGGAGACGTTGAGCGAGGGGATGATGCCGGTGGTGAGGTTGAGCTTCATGACGATGACGCTAAACATGATGGAGAGGAGGAACCCCACCACGAAGGCGCGCACCGTCAGCTGCTCCGTCCACGTCGGCACCGGCTTGTCCAAGAACGCCCGCTCCACGGACGCCTCCTCCCCCGCCTCGTCGGCGTGCGCGTCGTCGTCGGCATTGCTTCCGACGTTGCGGCGCCGGAGGAGGTTGCCTGTTTCCACCACGTCGGCATCGTGGACTAGCGCTGCTGCGGCGGCGGCGGGGTCCGTCGCCATGGGCTCAGTCTTGGGGTACAACCTATACGAGTGTTTGCGTTTCCGCGAGGAGCTTGGGGTGCTGGTATATATGGAAGGTCGTTGAAGATCTCGGGGGTTTACCGGCCTTGCTGTTGGAGAACGACTCTGCTCTGCTCTTTTATCGGAGGTCTCCGGTGGTGAATACAACTTTCTTGTTCAAAATTTCAAAATTCTATCTCCTGCGCGTGTATATGTCACGAATACTAGTAGTACTTGCCTTGCATTTAAACGGATCGGGCCCGAGTCGTAGACGTCTCTGGAGAATATAAACCGGAACGAGCTCTCACACAAAACCCAGTATACCAAGTTCGTTTTATTTTCTTCTTCATCAAAACCGAAACCTACCACCTAGCTAACCGATTCTTGTTAGCAACCATCGCATCAAAACCGATCAAAGAAAAGATCTGATTCTTGTTTCTCCACGATTTTTTCTCCATGTCCCGAAAGCAGGTGAAGGAGGAAGAGATGGGGAACCCGACGGCGGCGCAGTCGCGGCCTGGCGGCGCTCTCTGCTCGGCTCGCGAGGTGTTTGGCCGAGCAGAAGGCCGACCGCAACCTGGTGTTCTCGCCTCTGTCCATCTACACCGCGCTCGCGCTCCTGGCCGCCGGCGCGCGGGGCGCCACCCTGGACGAGATCCTCCACTTCCTGGGCGCACGGTCACGGAGAGAGCTCGAAGAGTCCGTCGTCCGCGTGGCGGGGGACGCGCTCAAGGACCAGTCCGGCTCCGGCGGTCCGCAGGTCGCGTTCGCGAACGGCGTCTGGAGCGACCTCACGTGCCGGCTGAAACCAGCCTTCCGGGAGGCCGTCGTCGGCACGTACAAGGCAGAGGCCAGCACCGTCGACTTCCTCAATGATACGGAGGCGGCACGGGTCCAGATCAATGCCTGGGTCGCGCAGGCCAAGAGCGACCTGATCAGTTCCATCTTTGCTCCGGGAAGGATAAAGCCGCTCACCCGCATCTGCCTCGGCAACGCCGTATACTTCAAGGCCAAGTGGGAAAAGCCCTTCGACAAGCAGCTCACCAAGAACAAGCTTTTCTACCGGCTCGACGGCGGCACCGTCGACGTGCCCTTCATGCAGAGTTGGGATCGCCAGTACATTGCCGTGCACCAAGGGTTCAAGGTGCTGAAACTCCCATTCCAAATGGCACAAGCGCAAGGTAATCCGTCCGGCCACAGTTACCTGCCGATCTTTTCAATCTTGCTGGTCCGCCCTGCTATTATTCATTCATCTCATACTCTAGGGGCATCCATATTTCTTCTACAAAATCTTAAATACTCCTCCCTTGTCAAACTAACGCATTACATTATGCTGGCATATTGAGTGTTGACAGACTACGCGAAACAGTCATCTGATGGTAACAAGCGTATGAAGGTGTCCTTGGATGGCAACAAGCACACACAGTTCTCTATGTGCATCTTCCTCCCAGATGCCCCCGACGGCTTGTCGAACCTTATTGACATGATAGCATCCCAGCCTGGCTTCATGCATGAGCAACTGCCGAAGATGAAGATCGATGTCGGTGAGCTCCGGGAGACCAAATTTAAGTTGTCCTTCAAACGCAGCATCGTCCGCATTCTCGAGAGGCTAGGGCTCCGGTTGCCATTTGGTTGTCAAGCCGATCTGTCCGACATGGTAGAGCCTGGTGTACCCTACTTGCGAGCAATCCTTAATGATGTCATCCACAAGGCGGTCATCGAGGTAAACGAGGAAGGCACCGAAGCTGCGGCTGTCACCATGGTGTGCATGAAACTTGGACATGCGAGGAGACTGCCGACACAACTTCCAAGAGTGGATTTTGTAGCTGATCATCCGTTTGCGTACTACATAGTGGAGGAGGTGACCGGCGCAGTTGTCTTTGCGGGGCATGTCCTCGACCCGTCAAGAAAGAAACAGGCGGTCTCGAACTAATGATTTTGTTTTGATTTGGATCTCCGTAGGAGTAGTAGTGACATTTTCATGCTATATTTATTTATCAGATATATACTTTCCGCTTCGCTTCAATTTAATTTAAAGCGAAATTTGCGTGTATGACAATAGATTACAGGAGTGACTAGTTGAGAGCTAACTGTTTTCTCAATTCAGGAACATACACATTTTTTAACTAATAGAAATTTGCCAGCTGTGATACTCAATACTCAAAAGACATGTAGGACACCTTGCCAAAAAAGATAGTTCGAAAATCAAAAAATACCAGGTAGTTGTCCTCAATGTCAGCCATAGACAAGCAATGAACATAAACAGATTGTACACCAACATCAAAAGCACAAATAATTGCGCTGTATCTATCCGACTGGTTGGCAGTTAACTGAACACCAATCGAGTAGACAATTTCTGTTGCGTCTCGTCCATCTTCAGCTTGTAAACACTAAAAAGGCAAAAGATACTATAAAAATAATGAGAAGGCCTAAGAGACAACTAAGAGATATCTCGCTAAGCTATTCCTTAATGTAATAGTGAGAAATAAAGAGTTAAAAAAACTTAGCTTACATGAGTAAGATTAATATTTCTTTGCTTGCAGGAACAGAATCTCTAGCCAACAAATTCAGCAACAAGGCCCAAGAGATAGCTGAAACATATCAGAAAAATGTCATAAAGAAAAAAGACACCAAATCCATGAAGCGAAGCAACACCACATCAAAAACATTGTACAATGAAGAGACATGGTTGTCGAAAACATGAGATGTATTTTTTTCTAGGATATTGCTTACCGTAACAATGATAAAATTGTGTTTCTATTGACACAGATTTATGCTTTCATGTTCAATAAATCATGCATGTTATGTTGAGATGCCACGTGCTATATGGAATAATATAGCCAAATAAAAGAAGCAAAATGAGATAAAATCTCACTACATATACATAATAACTTGCTGATCTATACTAAACATCAATGCTAACATTTGTTATCTCTTGAGAAAACAAAGGGAGAAACCTACATGAAAAACATTTATTAAGAAAATACCTGGTAACTATGGTTCTCCTTCCTTTTTTCCGGGCTTGGAACCGGCTATCCAACTTACTTAAAGAGAAAAACTCAAGTGTTGTATAGGCGGAGTTACCCATGTTAACCCCCAATCCCACCGAAAAGACAAAAATAAACAAGAGAATAAACCCAAAAATTAGATACATAGATGTAGAATTGTCTATGTGCACGAGTATAAACAGACAACACGAAAGAGTAACAAGGACACATAGTTCTCTATGTGCATCTTCCTCCTAGATTTCCGCGATGGCTTGCCGAACCTTATTGGCATGATAGCATCGCAGCCCAGCTTCCTGCATGAGCAACTATCAAAAATTAAGATTGATGGACGTTGATGAGTTCCGGGTGCCCAAATTTAAGTTGTCCTTCAAACACAGCATCGTACCCATTCTCATGAAGCTAGGGCTTTGGTTTCCATTTGGTGATCAAGTCAATCTGTTTGACATGGTAGAGCCTGATGAATCTGTCTTGCTAACGGTCCTTAATGATGGCATCCACATGGCGGTCATCGAGCTATAAGGCACCGAAGGTGCGGCTGTCACCATGTTGTCACTACAGCACAAAGGGTCTTTGCTGTGTGGGCAAAACAATACGGAAAACAACATCGGGAACATGGCAAAGCCTTTGCCGTGTGTATACACACGGCAAAACCAATACGACAACGTTTGCCACGACAAAGATCATTTGCCGTGTGTCTGGCGCAAAAGACACGGGAAAGCCTTTGCCGTGTGTTTTATGGGGGGGCACGAGCCGTGTGTGCACTTTGCCGTGCGTTTTGAGCCTTTGCCGTGTTAGTTTTCTTTGTCGTGTGTCTTCAGTCTACCGTGTATGTTCCCTTTGTCGTGTGCCTCTTATAAACAGCACACGACAACCTTTCCTCCTTTGCTGTGTGCCTCTTATGGACACCAAACGGCAAAACTGCCTCCTTTGTCGTGTGCCACTGGCAAACCACACACGGCAAATGCCCTCTGCCCTAGCGCTGCAACATGAGACCGGCAAAAGAGAAACCCTATCTAGATCAAACCTTTGCCTTGAGCATTACACCTAAGCTTGATGTAGATGATCTTTACCTCCTCAAGATGGAAAACCTTTCTTGATTTCTCTTGCTCGCACTCGCTTGATGAAGACTTGCGAATTTCTCCCCCATACACCATGGGGAAACCTCTTCTTTGAACATGTCTTCCCCGATCCAAGATCACCGAGGATGGAAAGTTTGAATCATCTTCTTTCTTCAATATGATTCTAATAGGCCCAAAGCCCTTGGACATTGCTTATTGTTCTTCTTTTCTTCATCTTTCAACCTTGAAGCCAACACAGGGTCCAAGCGATGCCAATGGACAATTCCTACAAGTGAAACCCAATGCAAACATTAGTCTATAGAGATTGTCATTAATTAGAAAAACCACACATGGGGCACACATGCTCTTTCAATGACCCACCTCCACAAAAGCATTAAGACATATCTCTCATTGGACAATCCTGCAAAGAGGAACAAACCATTGACTCCAAGGTGACACCTTCAAGAAAGGCATGTCACTAAAGCACTATTGCTGCATGATCTGAAGGATCTAATGTGTCACCTCAAGCGTAATGCAGAACAAAGAGAAGCCCCCACGATACCTTTAGAGAGGGAATAATGCCCATGGACACCACTGAAGCCAACCTCGTTTGATGCTAGTCTAGTATTCACCTCAGCACGATTTCTCCGTCCAAGTCTAGGAATGACTAGACACCAAGATGAGTACCACATCATGGTTATTGTACCCGCTCTCCAACATCCACACCACCGTCGTGATCATGGCCGCTAGCCATCACATGAGCCACGAGTCTAGTTCGCATGCTTCTTGGCTCCCACTATGCAAGGCCGCTGCCCTACAACCAAACTTCCCCATGCCTACAAGTCGAAAAAATGAAAAATTGTCTACGACAACCAATTTTTTGGTTGTCGAATGGAAAAAAATCTCGTGGGGGCTCGAGATTTCTCGGTTACCGTACCACGGTAACCGAGAAATCTCGAGTGGTTATCAGACGAATTCGAAAGTCAAAAAGGTAACCGAGAAATCTCGAGTGGTTATCAGACGAATTCGAAAGTCAAAAATTAAATTCAAATATTTCTCGAAAGGGATAAAGAGCATATGAACTAGTTTTAGGCATCAAGCTAGTATTGCCCCAGTTGTACTGTGTTATTGCGATGCTTTGTGCACTTAAAAGTTTCGGGTTTGACTCTTAGTTTCAAACTTTTTGCGTTATTTTCTTCTAGGCACGATAAATTTTCGAAAACTAAAAAAGAAGCTCTACTAGGATTCGAACCGATGATCTAAGTAAACAGTTGCACCGGACGAGGATGGTAACCACTGTGCCAAACCATCCTTCTATGTCTAAGTAAAGATAAACAACAATTTAACCGATCTCAGCTATTTAAATTCAAAAATTTCAAAAAAAAAATCGGGATTTTTTGTCCGGTATTCCTTTTTCTCGAGGGGGGTCGAGATATCCGGTTACCGGGTGGTAACCGAATTTACCGCCCGGTAACTAAAACCTTGATGACAACACCAAAGGGATCTGGCTTGTACCATTGTCCGATAGAGACCAAATGTTGCACTGTCGGGCTATCGAGCATCGCCTGTCACCCAAGCAGCACATCAGAGTCTACTCGGGATCCTCATGGGCTTACTTGTAGGTTCTCTCTAGTGGCGGATATGAGCAAAAAGTTGGGAGAGTGGAGGTAGTGGTTTCTAGGTTGTAGTCCTTCTAGGGGTGTGAGGCTGAGGCGTCCAAATGCGCCCTGGTCTACATTGTCCAACTGGTTTTCCAGGACATTTACCGACTCTTAAATCTTGTGTTCTTGTTCCTATATTTATTGTTATAATTATCTACTCCATTTTTTGTCTTCCATTTTGTCTCATGTTAGAAGAACACCATAATACTTCTTGCCTTGTGCGCGCATAGGGGTGACAATGCTAATTTTCCATGAACTTCAAGGTCATCTTTCATAATGTGGTGACCTCTCTAGACCATTATAGAACACTTAGTCTCAGGATTTTCTTGGCTCTTTGTCTTGTTTGTCAAAAAATCCTCTAACCACCATATCCATCTGTTTTTGTTGAAGTATAAATGGATTTCCCTCGTTTCCCTACAAATATTGCTTTTGGTGAACTGGTTCGATGCATGCAAGTTTGCATGACATCAGAGCCAAGATGATTGACTTTAATCGACCAGGCTGCCACAATTTAAATAAAAAATTACAGCCAAGGGAAGTATTGAGGTATAAATACATTCCTCTTCTTTCCTCATTAGGTTAACTATGAATTAGTTCGGTGCATGCAATTCTATATTTCGGGATACTTCACGCTGACTGACCCAGAGGCTAGCGAGTTTAGCCCAAGAACGAACAACATAATGCTTGCATTCTTAAGGAATAACGAAGGGCCTTTATTGTTAGAAAGATTTCTAAAACAAATTATCATAATTTTTTGTACTCTTGAATACTTAACAAATTCATACAAACTAGTACTGTATTTATTATTACTTAGATATGTAAACAACCAATACAAGCTACATTAAAAGTAATATCATCCAAATAGAGAGCATGACCGATGTGTTCTTGTTAACTAAAAGCTAGATTGTAGAATAATATGGAACACAAATTTAGTCTAGAGTGCAGACTGAAAGAGGACATAGAATGATAGAAGTAGAGATAAAGCGCAAAATACTATATAAAAAAATGTAGACAATAACACATTTTATAAATGATCAATATAGTGAGCTATTTCCTAAAAAAAGCAAGTTAAACTGTTTCCAATTTTGTAGGGAGCGAAACTTTTTTTCCCGAATATTAGGGAGCGAAACCTACCAAGATATTTACTACTTCCTCTGACCCATATTAGTTGATTTAGTATATACGAATTTATCCAGAAAGATTTTACTACCAGATACATCTATATTTCGACAAATACGAGTCAACAATTATGAGTCGAAGGGAGTAGTAGAAAACAGATGCACAAAAGAAAAGGAAAAGCCGAACTAACCACGCCACCGAAACAGTAGAGGGAAAGACGTACGGGTCCTCTCTCCCCCGCAAAGAAAAGGAGGCGGCGGCTAGGGTTCCTCCCTAGCCTGCCGCCCGCCGTCCGTGCCTCGTCTCCGCCGTCTATGATCGGAAATTGACGGGTCCCCGCCTCCTCCGGTTGTCGCTCCGGCGGTTGGAGGGGATGGGGACCTCGTACCTGGGCTCGGCGCGGTTGAAGGGTCCCTAAAGTTAGAGTTTGATCAACCGACATCGACGCTATGGTGGCTATGGCGGCGTTGTGCGGGACAAGAATAAGGTATACCCGCCTCCTCTTCCGCCTCGCTATCGGCGATCTCGTCGGTGGTGCCGAGGAGGGGGGGGATTCGTCTGATCGTTGCTTCCATAGAGTGGTCGATCTTGTCCAGTCTACGTGTGTTCTAGGTTTGGTATTTGAAGATTCGGATCAATTCAAGGGTTCAATGGCGACGACTTCGGCTCTGGGGCGCTAGTCCTTAGGGGCACGTGCACGAAGATTTCCCGACTGTCATCAACAACGACAAGCCGACTGTGGTAAGGGAGCGGCGATAGCGGCGCGTCGGCGGCTCGCTCTGGCAGCAGTAGTGGTCGTTAGGTGGTTCAAGTATCTCAATGTAATGTTTATTATGTTTGCTGTGTCTTGTACTTCTTGTGAACTCGTGGAATAGACCTAATTTTTTCTCGCAAAAAAGAAAAGAAAAGAAAAGAAAAGGAAAAGCCAGAGGAATCAGAGTGAAACGAGAAATGCTACACATGCGGACAACATCTAGAAAAAAAATCTTACGGACTAGCACCGTGCTACAACAATCTGGAAAAAAACAAAGAGATCGTGCCCCACAATTCAAGGAGAAAAAAACTAGCACCAACCAGCTGCCTCCACGTCAGCCTAAGATCCATTCGTAGGATGTTTCCCTAAGCATAGTGTTATTGGAGCGAAACCTACCAAGTAAAACTGTTTCCAGTTTCTTTCGATTTGTTTCCTCTCGAGAACCGACCTAGCTAGGTCTAGCAATCACCGTGCAAAAATAAAGCCGATTCTTGTTAGGGTGTATATATATCCAAGGAAAAAAGAACCGGTCATCGTAGATGGGCAACCCGATGGCGCAGGCTGACTTGGCCGGCCTGGCGGCGCTCTCTGCCGACCTCGCAAGGTCCCTGGCCGAGGAGAACGCTGACAACAACCTGGTATTCTCGCCGCTGTCCATCTACGCCGCGCTCGCGCTCCTGGCCGCGGGCGCACGGGAGGCAACCCTGGACGAGATCCTCCGCGTCGTCGGCGCCCGGTCACGCGGCGAGCTCGAGGAGATCGTCGCCCGTGCGACGGGGGACGCGCTCAAGGACCAGTCTGACTCCGGCGGTCCGCGCGTCGCGTTCGCGTGCGGCATCTGGAGCGAGCTCACGTGCCCGCTGAAACCAGTCTTCCGCGAGTCCGTCGTGGGCACCTACAAGGCCGAGGCCAGCGCCGCCGACTTCATCAACGATCCAGAGGCGGCACGGGGCCAGATCAACGCGTGGGTGGCACGGGCCACGAGCAATCTGATCCGCTCCGTCTTTGGTCCGGGATCAATCACGCCGCTCACCCGCGTCGTGCTCGGCAACGCCCTGTACTTCAAGGGCAAGTGGGAGAGGCCCTTCAACGAGAAGCGCACCACGAACAAGCTCTTCCACCGGCTGGACGGAGGCACCGTCGACGTGCCATTCATGAAGAGCCGGTCGTCCCAGTACATCGCCGTGCACGACGGGTTCAAGGTGCTCAAACTCCGGTACCAGGCGGCGCAATCTCAAGGTAAATCCGTCCGTCCAAAGTTTACATGTTGATCGTTTAATTTTGTACTGGCATTCCACCTATACATTTTGTTTTCGAGATTGAGCCTCCTATGCTGACCTTCCCTGTCGATTGACAGACTTTGCGAAGGTGTCCTCTGGTCGCAACAAGCGTAAGAAGATGTCCTCTGGTCGTAACAAACCTACACAGTTCTCTATGTGCATCTTCCTTCCAGATGCCCACGACGGCTTGCCGAGCCTGGTTGACATGATAGCATCCCAGCCTGGCTTCCTACACGAGCACCTGCCGGAGAAGAAGATGGACGTCGATGAGTTCAGGCTGCCTAGGTTCAAGCTGTCCTTCGAAAGCAGCGTCGTCACCATTCTCAACAAGCTGGGGCTTGAATTGCCGTTCGGTGATCAAGCCGACCTCTCTGACATGGTAGAGCCGGATGATTCTGGGTTGCCACTGGTCGTGAGCGATGTCATCCACAAGGCGGTCATCGAGGTAAACGAGGAAGGCACTGAAGCTGCGGCTGTCACCATGATGAGCAGAAGAGTTGGGTGTTCGATGAGATCGCAGCCGCCACCCCCTCAAGTGGATTTTGTAGCTGACCACCCGTTTGCCTACTTCATAGTGGAGGAGGCGACCGGCGCAACAGTCTTTGCTGGGCACATCCTCGACCCTTCCGGAGAGAACTAGGCCGTCCCAAACTCATAGTTGTGTTTTGATTTGGATTTCCGTAGGAGTAATAGTGGACATTTTCATGCTGTATTTTTTTTTTAAAATCAGACATCTCCTTTCAATTTCTGATCAATTTAATTTGAAGATAAATTGTGCGTGTACGACAATACAGGTAAAAGTTTGAAGAGTTCAGTTCTGCCATGCTTTACATAATTCAGTGTTTATACACTGTAGACAGAAAGAAAGAAAATATACAAGGAAAACTCCAAAACAACCAGGTATAGAGCGTACACGTTAGATAGCATACAAGGATCCATTGTCGACGGTGACATGGAGTTATTTCGTCCAGATATTGGTTTGCAGGCTAAGCCATTCTCTACTCAACTACGTACACTTTTCTTTCACCCATTCAACCTAGAAAACCTACGGGCTCAGGATTCTCACCCTATTTCAGTCTCAACTCTGAGACCGCAGACAGTCGATTTAGAAGAAGAAAAAAACGAAAAGACAACAGCACGTGTTCAGAACAGCACCCAGTTTCCCCAAAATTTCAACACCATTGCTGGCAAAGGACAAAGCCATGTCATTTTTTTCTAGCGGAAAATGATCTTTCTCCATTCACAACCAGCTAGATACACAATACACAAAGCACAGCTCTCTCACGAAAGAGTGGCAACATAAGTACATAACACGCATAACTCACTACATAACCAATCCACCAGATGTTCAGGTTAGTTCTCCATCCAAGCCCGTATGCCTGCACAATGTGTCGAAGATCTTAGTTGCGACTTCTGCTGGTGAGTCGAGGTTATGTAACAACTGAACAGAAGAGGAGCTTGTTAGGTTCAGTGACGTAGTCCAGTAATACATAACTGAAGGAACTGAGTATATTATGCGTGCAAAGGATATGCGTCAGTACATACACATGTGTACCCCATGTGTATCACAGAAATCACGCAAGTTTCTGATTAAAAAAATATAAATTAGTAAACTACCGCCTCAAAAACTCATCCAGGAGATAACATAATGATGCAAGTATCACATTTTGTTAGCAGTTAACAGAACATTACGGAGTTGCAGCCCACTACTGTTGTTTGTAAACCATAACTTCTGTTCAAGCTTAACCCAAAGATTGCACAAGCTACGTTCAATGTAAATGACACAGAATCATCCAGAGTTCCAACCATGAGAACACCTTGTTATACATCAAAACAGTAGTGTGCTGTCACTGGGGCAAGAGAGTAGTTCTGAAACAGCAAGCAGTAAATTTGAGTTGCAGGCAGCATACATGAATAATTATTTTCAAATACAGATAGAGAGGAACACAAGAATTTGCTCTACTTCAGTGAAACTTTAACTATTAGCTCAACTAGTAAGTTTGGTTCACAAAAGTAACTATATCCGAAATGGCATTTCATATCTGGCACACACATTACAACTGTCAGCAGGCGTGTGCATTTGATACGAGTATGCAGATGCAGCACAAGAAAAAGGACTAAGCCTGTGCACTAAGACTCTGGCAGGAAAATAACCATCAGGTACAACCTTCCCAGGAAAAGAAACTGTGTCTGAAGGTTAGCTATTCTCCTGTCAGGTACCTCTATAGTTTAGCTGACAGAAAAAAACTACGTCAAGCTTGGGTTGTGCGGGAGAACATACACTCTTGTCAGTGCCAAGCCAACAGGAAAATGAGCATGAATAAGCAAAAAGCAGGAACTCTTTGTCACGTAATTAATTAGTACATCACACAGCATACTGAGAAATGGGAACCACATGCACACATAAACTTACACAAGATACGAAATGCTTTGCTAGCGTTGACTTGCGTCAAACAACAGAGGAATACATGTTCAGATTTTGGCATCTCGTTCGGTCAAGTTAAGAGTAACGGAAAGTGAATCAAAATGTGCACACTACATCACTTGCAACGTCGATGTTGTATCCTGGTATTTTATTGACCATTTGAGCCAAAACGACAGTTACCACTCCATTACATGAACTCAAGCATGCATTAGCTTATCTCATCTGATTTAATTAAAAACAAAAGGCACAACAATTCAGACAAGGTAGTATAAGCATAGTTGAGGCAAACTCATTCTAATAGGGTAAACCTTCCATTGCACTAAGACAACAAAAGGAGAGCATGCATTTCATAGATAATGAAGAGATGTACCTTCAATTTGAGTCATATATTCTCTTACATATCTTCACTCATTAACGAGGAAGCATCCTTCGCTCTTGCCATGCATCAAACATTTATACTGATCAGCTGCTAGTTTCTCTGCGCTCTTGTGTGGACAGCTCAAGTAAATTAAAGTCAAGTTAACATGGATACGTATGACAATGAACTAATAATACCCAAAGGCATAAGTTTTGGGCCAGATGTATATGCTTGCCCATTTTCATTCTAAAACAAATCAAATGTCAACTTTCAATACTTAACAAGGAACAAAAAAGCTGCATCCTGCCACAACAATATGTGTATAGGAAGTAAGGAGCAGGTTTGGCACAAAGAGTACAGTAACAGATATGTTCAGGAACATGCTCACACACCCTACAAAATCCTGCTTTCAGTTATTTGATTATTAAGCCTGTAAGCATGGACAAGCAAAACAAAATATTATGGTGGATTGCAGGATGGATCTCATAACACAAATTAGCCCCTTGTCAATTAAAAGCAAAGTTGCTGATACATCCTAGGGTTGGTGTTATCTTGCAAATTAAAATTAGTTACCCGCATCCACAGAGTGGCAAGGCAAAGACATGACCGATGTGATAGGCTTGATGTTGCTAACACTTGTTGAGCCCAAGACAAACATATTACATCAACTTGTCTGAACAATACTGGAACCGAAGTAAACTTTGGACTCAGAATAAAAATGTGGTATGCACAAATCTACTGTATTTAAGGTTCCCAACGAAATGTGCATATGTCAACAGACACAAGTTAACTCTAACTGCTGCCCAAAAAGTCATAAAACCTGACTGCCATAAGCTAACCGCTGCCCAGAAAGTCATACTATAACCAAAATATTCCAAGGGCATCCATGCTTAAATTATACCCAATCATTCAAGTTAGAAGCGCCATTGGATCCTGCCATGGACAAAAATACTATACTACCACTTACATCAAGCAAACGTGGTGGCAGCCGCCGGAGAGGCGAGCCGCTGCTGGAGTAGCCATCGCTGCCTCGGACCTCGCCGCTCAAAGCTGGGCCCACGCTGTTGCCGGTGCCGGAGGAGGCAGCCGCCATCGAGTTGCCTTTCTCCTTCAGACACCTGATTCGGCCGCGGGGACGAGCTGAAGACGAGGAGAAGACCTTCAGGATCCTGCGGAGGTCCAGGTGGGCGGCGGGGAGAGGATTGCGATGGTGCAGAGCGCGTTGGGGAGGGGAACCTCTCGCAGCCACCGGCGGTTGACGAGGACGGGCTCCAGGCGGCGAGGAGACGGGTGCTTCGCCGCTCGAGCTGGGCCTGGTCGCCGGAGGGAGACGGCGGCTAGGTTTTTTTGCTTTGGGGTTTGGACTTCGCAGTGGTTCGGCTCGGTCGGTTTGGTGGTGGCTCGGTCGGACCCTAGCTAGTCAGGCACTGAGGCACTGTTTTGGGTTTGTTCGCTCACGGGCCCATGTGTCGGCCACTCACTGGATATAACACACTCCGGCTAGACTCGCCCAGCTGCCGGCACGGCCGTCGCCGGAGTCCGGAGAGACGTCCGTACGTACGTACGTACTAGCAGCAACAAAGAAAAAAAAACACGAGACAAAAAAAAAAAGAATTGGCCGAAATGGATCGGGCCCATACCCTCTATCCTTGGACCGGAAGAGGTTCTTTATAAATGCTTCTTCCTCTCCCGCTCGACCCGTCCCCCTCCCTCGTTTGCAAGAAACAGAATCCCCAACCTCTCGACTCCACCACCACCTCCCCCTCCTCGTCCTCCCCCACCACCTCTTCCTCGAGTGTCTCCGCAAAGATGGCCGAAGGCGAGCCTCCGGAAGGTTGGAGAAACTGGCTGCCCAGATTTCTCAAGCGGTACTTCGCCCCGGCCAAGCTGAAAGGCACCAAGAACAGGGGAGGCGTCAAGAAAGGGAACAAGCGCCAAGACGGCGAAGGATCCTCGGACAAGTCTGGTGCCAGTACCCCAGAGCGAACGCTTGACTCCGTCCCGGCGCACACCTCAGCGGCCGAGCTCGTCATCGCCCCTAACGAGACCAAGAAAGGGGCCAGGAAGCGGCACCGCCGCAGGCGACGCACAAAGAAAGCCCAGGTGGAACCCTCTCCGTCCCTGCATCCCGACGGGGTGATGATCGAGCCCTCGCCTGTCTTCGTCGCTCTCGACGCCCCCGCGCCCGTCGCCCCCGCTGATCACGAGCGCACGCTCGACGCCCCCGCGCCCGTCGTCGCCGCCGATACCGACACGTAAGTCTTGCAAGACCCGCCCAAGAAAGGGCATGGCGGTCGACCGACCGATCCGGCTGCCCAAGGAATGGCCCTCGAGCCGACCATCGTCGAGCACAGCGCCCTCAACCCGACGATCGCCAAGCAAGAGCGCGATCCCAAGGCCAGCAGCGTCCACGAGCAGCCCAGGCCGGCCAGCGCGTTCGACATCGTCCTCACGCCCAACGACGACCCAATGGTGGGCGCCGTCTTCCCCGTCGCCTCCAATGAGTGGGAAAAGCCGAAGAAACCACGGGCGCGCTGGAGTCCAATCCCTCCGCCGCCTCGCCTGGCTCCTCCGACGCCGCCGCGCTGTGCTTCGCCACCGGCCAGGTCCAGTCGACCCCGAGTTGCTGCGCGTCAGGTTCTTGCACAATCCCTGATTCTCTTTTAGATGCTTTGTTCAATCTTCAGTAATCTGTTCAGTTTAGAAACTTGGGCCTTCATGTCTTTCAGTTTCACAAGTCTTTGTGTTGAGAGGCGTAGAACCAGCCAGGGGTCGGCACGAAACGAAATTTTAGGCCCTAACTGGAATGTATCGAACTAAAAGTCTTTTTTACCAAACATAACTGTAGTATAACTTTCTCAAAGAACTAAATGTTGCAGAAAAATGATTACTGAAACTCTTTACTGGTAATCTAGCAACTTCTAGCTAGATTACTCTAGTAGCTAGGTGCAATTGGACAAGTGTCAAATTGATATACTACACGAGAGGACAATTGGCCAAAAGAACAAAAAATGGGAACCAAAATACCCCCACTGCACATATATGTTAATTAGAGTACTAGGCCGCACCAACTGATAGATGCAAAGAGCAATGGTTGAGAAGTGAGAGATCGTGAGGTATGGATGTGTTAGTTTTTGCCGGTAAAGAGGAGTTTTCTCTTTAGTTAAACACCTAATGATTCATTAATCCCTTCATTAGCATTCGGTTCAATCTTCAGTACTTGGTGTTGATTGTTGGGAGTCTTGGTGTTTTGATGATTTGTTCAATCTTCAGTACTGGGAAAATTTTAGGCCCTAACTGGGACCTATCGAATACGGAAGTATACCTTTCACAAAGAACTAAATCCTGCGAAAAAATGATCATTGAAACTCTTTTACTGTAATCTAGTAACTTCTAGCCAGACTACAGGTGCGAAAGAAGAATTGACAAGGAGGACACCTACTGCACACATACAATATATGTTATTTAGGTTACTAGAGCGTACCAACTGATTGATGAAATGAGCATGGTTGAAAAGGTGAAAGATCATGAGGTATTGATGTGTTAGTTTTCGGTAAAGAGCAGTTTCTTTTTACTTAAACACCTGATGCTTCGTTAATCTCTTCACTAGTAGTAATACATAGTAAGTAGTAATCAAGAAAAAATGGGAGCCTTCACATTCTTGGATTCCTGTGTCATTGCACAGATATCACCTGAGAACATGGGCCTTCTTACAAGTTCTGAAATCAATATTTTTTTGTAGGGTGGTAAAAGAGAAGAAGAAGATGATGGTCTCGGTATCAAGAAGATGTTTGAACTTGAAGGACAAGTGGCTCAGGAGGAGGAGACCAATGAAAGAGAAGAAGAAGAGTTGCATCTCAATTACTGGATCAAAAATAAGGAGCTTAGGGCCAAGGATAAAACTTTGTGTCTCATTTGCTATTTGGAGCGGAGGAAGAAAGTTCCTGGAATTCCCAATAATGAGGAAGATGTCTCTCTCTCCCTCTTTGCTCCGTGTTATATTCTGTGAATTAATAGCTTACTATGAAATAAATCTAACCCTTGTATCTTCTGTTTAGGCCAACCGCCATCTAAAAGAAGCTCACACGATCAAGAGAGAACACGTGTGCAAGAGAAGAGGCTGCTGGGTGACCGGACGGACCAAAAGGGAGATCGGCCTGCACCAGCTTCTATGTCACAACATTTAGAAATTCTTGGCCTATTCTTCAGTCAGTTTTGGACAGGAGTATGAACTGGGAAACATTAGTCAGTCTTGCCTTAAAGCTTAGGTTATGACTGTTTGTACCAATGCAATTAGTGAGTTTATGCAATTAGAGTACTAGTGAACACTGAAACGTATGAATTTTGGGTGGTGGTCTGAATTTGGTATTTTTGCACATGTTCTAGAGTAAGAAGTCGGCGATTCGTACATTTTGGCTTCAACCATTTCATTCATGATGAAAACAGAGTATCTCAGTTTTATGGCGTCAGAGCAAGGTGACAAAAACAGTATACAGACCAGTTATATCCGCGACCCATCCTCTAGAAATTTCCCATACATGCTGCTAGGAGTTCAGAAAAATTACACATAAACTGCACATGTTCTAGTTGGTAGTTCAATTAGGTAATTCTTGTAAATTGATCTCCTGCCTGCCGATAGTACCATCGATCCAGGCCCTCCTTGTGCCATCTTCGCAGGGTTCAAGTACTAAGTCAGCCTACGACATAGCATATCCATCTATCTGTTGCATAGAAGCGCCTGAAACAGAAAAGTCATTATTCAGCTTCAACACACCAGCAAGCAGCAGGGCATATTGAATATATTACAAAAAGAGTTAGGAGCCTCACCCAGACCTTCCGTGATGCTACAGAACAATCAAATAATCAGTGCAGCAGTGGCCGTCTCATTACAGAAAATGCACGATATGAATTTGTGGATATTTCGACACTGCATTTGTATGCTGTAGAGTATAGTACCCATGCCGTAGTCGCGCTAGTGGTCCCTGGTATCATGAAAACTTAAGAAGGCGGTTCAAGGATTATCAATCTTAGGTCCATATATATGTTCTCAGATAATTACCACCTTAGGTCCATATGTAGAATCTACTTCTCAACTTCTGAATGTAAACTTGTACTCCCTCCGTTTCAAAATATAAGATGTTTTAGTTTTGTGAAAGAAGTGTATCTAGATCTATTTCAATGTGTAGGTTCACTCCATACTTAGATGAACCTACACACTAAAAGAGGTCTACATACACTCTATTCACAATGCTAAAACATCTTATATTTTGAAACGGAGGGAGTACATAACATGAATATTACATGGGAAAGTGATATGGTTCCACTACTCTTGTTTATACAGCTTTTAAAGGAAAAATTAGATGCAAAATTTGAAAAGTTTGAACAGTAAAATGGTTTTTTTACCTTGCAAATCGCTTGAAATTTTAGAGGATGGAGATCTTGTCTTCAGGAAAACAGAAGTTACCAGAAGGTTTCATTGAGAAGCAGAGACCATACTTCCAGAAGGTCAACGCCTTTGAGCTGCCGGAGGAGAAGGCCACAAAAACTGACTGACCTAGAGGGCAAAACTCAAGCTAATCCGCTGATCATCTGCTTAATATAATACTTGAATTGTAACCATTGTGTACAGAAATGAGAAATAGAACTGTGAGTCATGGAGTTGCAATCTACAATTTAACTCAGGGAATGTACCTTAGTAATCCCTGATACTCATTTTCACCAGCTTGTAGAATTGCAATACAGCTGGTTTTAAAGTAAAGTACAAAAGTCAGATTAAAACAAGGAATACACAGATGAACACACACAAAAAAACATCGTAATCCATATTCAAAATTAGATTTTTCAACAGGTCATAAGAATTGCAGATCTTTATAAACCATCACACAAGACTTAACAATTTCGTAGTAATATGGACATTATTGTGGAACTTTAAGTAGAAACTACAGGGGCAAAATAGCGAAATTGCTACTCAAGGTGCTTTGCTTTACTGTGGAAAGTTGTTTCAGGACCAACACATTCAACATGGAAAACTCTGTGCTCCCTCTATTTCACAAATAAGTGACAGTTTGGGCAATCTTTCAGTCGAACTTTTGAAATTTTGTCTGACAAATTCGTTTTAGGCTGGAAACTCGAAATTCATATGTATAGATTTTCTAGAATTTTTTTCAAGAATATTGTAACTTTCTTGGGTTTTATACATATACAATATAGTATAAGTAGTGGTCCAAGTTGTGTCTTGAAGACCATGTTATTGTCCAAAATGATGAACCTGAGGGAGTATCAAATATATCTGCAGTATAAATATCAATTGTGGAGTAGCGATTAGTTTTAGTAAGCCCGAGTTAACATTGGGAATAGGTTCATTCGGTTTTCATGCATACATAACTTGTACAACATAAAAGAAAAGAAAAACAGATGCTGCAGTGGATCATAAAAATTTGCACTATACTCGACATAAGGTTGCACTTCACCATAATGAGCTCTACAAAAACAAAACTTTACAGCTAGGATAAAGAAGCAGCATCCTTCATCCACAGTATCTTAATAAGGAAACAGTGGCAGAGGCATCAAAATTGAACATGGAAGCATAAGCAGCAAAAATTTGGCATGGTAGGAAATCAAAAGGGAAAAAATTACCGCTGTATGATTTCACAAGCCAACAAATTGTTGATTCCAAACTGTTGTAGTTACACACTCTTATTTACTTTTGGTTTAGAAGTATCGCAATAGAATGACTTTGAAAAGTATGAAAGAGAGACCTCTCAAGTAAGACAGGAACAATAGTTCAACCACATATGCTGTTCTTTAGTCTTAAAGTTATCTTCATGCATAAATGGGGACTGACTGGCAATAACATGTGCCTACAATATCTACTGATAATGGTATCAATCTTCTGTGGTAATAAATGCAAAACATTATGATCTAATAAACGATTCAAGCGCAATAAAGCATCACATGAATAAAAATATTCATTACTGAAGAGTAAAGGGAAAAAAATCAGAGAAATCTGTCAGATATGCATGTGTATAGATAAAGACCAAAAACTAGGATTGTTATACTGCAGCACCTAGGAAAACACATCAGAAGATGTTTCCATTTCTATTCTGTATGTCTTGAACATACTTTAATAAAATGTATGAATGAGAAACTAATTTCATATTTTGGATGAAGTAAATTTTCCCCTTAAAAAATCTTGGAGTTCAAGTCTACATGCCGTGAACAGAGTCTAGCCTTTTCAGCTACACTTTTAAATTCGAAGAAACCTGACTATTACAAGAAGTCCATCTCAAGAAGAGGGAGAGTAAAATGTCAGAAATATGACATTTCAAAATGGTTAGTACTTAGTAGTGTAGACAGATGTACTCCAAAACAAAACATAGTTCAGAAAAGTAAAGCCCGTTTAAATATAGCAAGTGAGGTTTGCAGAAGAGATAAACGGAACATGCCTCCGTTGTCATAGCTTCTCCCACAAAATTGACAAACTTGGATCAACACGACCCTACTGGACAGTTACTAATGGCATCCCAGAAGTGGGCTACATAATTATAAATCTATCTAAGTATCTGTACAACTCCAGTTCATCCCTGCGAGACTGGGTGTTATCCATATGGGGCTCGGCCAGCTGCACCAAAGCTGAGGTAAAATTTCTTCCCTGGTATCATTTTCCAAGTTGAGAACACCTATATCCCGGCAATTATTCTTATAGTCTGAAGCACATGATTCATCATCTGTGAAATAGACACAATTTGGCTTCAGCTGGGGGAATTCTTTAGCATTAAGGTATTGCGACTGGTTATACCCAAGAAATAACACCCGATCATGCAAGTACTTCATTTCCACAAGCTCTTTTGCTGCCAGATCAACTTTATATAGCGATATTTTCTGAGTCTCACGTATGTGCTGATTGTCATCTGTATCTATGAGTTCACAATCCCTGCGAACTTGCAGCAGATTGCCACATGGAGCCTGAACAACGTACATGCACCCACGAATATAATTCTTCATGTCATCTGTAATTGTATTCATTGTGAAGGTAGGACCAGTGAGATCAAAAGTGTCGACTCTTCCGAATCTCGTGAATGCATACAGTAGACCATCCATGTAGATGCATTGTTGGTAGTCCCAACCTGGCGGCAGCAAAGTCCACTTACAATCTCCTGCCCTTGCAAATGAAATCTGAAGTGATCGACCATGGATAAGAACTACAATGTAGCTTCCCATAGACGGATCAGGAAATATGAATGTTTTGAAGTAGAAGAAGTCACGAAGCTTGTCAAGAGCATGATTGTCTCATAGTGACCAACATATTGAAAGTCTAAGTCAATATCGTGCCCTGGCTCCGACAATTCATACTCGTTAATTGTGCCTGCATCGTCAAAGATGGGCTTCACACTCTCATTGGTGATCACTGACGGGAGAGCAATCTGTTGACCAGTGATCAGGTTGACAAGGTGTAGCTCAGATCTCTCATCAGCAGTAACAAGCCAGCCATGTGAGGACCCAATCAGATAACTACTGCGGATGGGTGGATCTGGAAGAGTTAAACTGTAGACCCGCTTTTCTGCGAGGCTGTATAGACAAGCTGCGTTCTCGCCAGCAGATTCAGAGGTGTAGAAGAGGCAAGGGGTCTGAGGCCTTTTGTAGAGTTCAGGCTGGCTGCAAAGGGTGGTATATGCAGAGCGCCAGGACGAGCAGACAGAGCCCGCACGCATGAGGTCAGGGATCTCCAGGAGGGCAAAGATATCCAGCAATACATCCTGTGGCATCTCCGGCGAATTTCTGACCATAATCTCAGTCTCCATAAGCGATGGATCTTCTCTGAATTTCTTTTAGCGAACAGGGAGGATTGGAGCTTAGGCGAAAATTCTGAAGATCAATGGCTTGAGATCAATATCCTGGCTACGCTAGACGCCTTCACGGGGGCAACTGCAAAACCAGATCTTTTGGAAGATGAATCGCTTCTGCGCAAGCGCAACGACCACAGCTGTAATCTAAATCTGGGATGAAGCACCCGACGGCAAGCTCCTCCTGGCTGCACTTATAGGGTAGCTGAACCAACCGAGGCCTCACTTTTGATCCGAGTAGGAGATGGCGTCCGAATCCAAGAACGATACGAGAATCGCGGGATTTTCTGGCCACAACCCCGGGAGAGATTCGGATTTTCAAATCCGACTGGTTGCCGCCATAGAAATTCCGGTTGGGACCCAGGAGGGAGAGAACTAACCCGCTGCGGTGTAGCCCGACGGCCCAACCGACGAACCGCGCTGAGAAAGTAGGTGGCGCCGATGAGCTTCATCGGCGTCGGCGCCGGTAACCGAGGTACAGGCGGCATACGGTGGGGGCTTAGCAGAATGTGCAGGGGTTTGGCTTGGGTATGAACTCCAACAACGGCGGACATGCCCGCATGAAACCATTTTTTTCATTAAAACTAAGGGCATCTCACGAGAAAATTCATTGCGCCTCCCGGACACTACACACCCCGTTCCTACTTGAAAAATAAAAAATTAAAAAAAAAGTCAAAAAAATTAAAAAATTTAAATCAAAGATGATCAGGTATTGTATTCGTAAAAAAATATTTTCCTAGTAAATTACTTTCATTATATCCTGAGTAAAAACAAAACTCGAAAAGCCTCATTACCACGTACTGTTCACCTTTGATTTGTCATTTTTTTTCTTGAAGACCATGCGAATTATTTCTGTTCTAAACTTTTTTTACGGTACAATACCTCGTCATCTTTGATTTTAAAAAAGTTCAAATTTTTTTAAACTTTTTTTATTATTTTTCTAATTTTCCAAGTATGTGGGTGTGTAGCACCCAAAAGTCAAAAGTCCATGTTACATCTCATAACCCATATAGTCATGTCCCGTCCGAACGTTTCGCGCGGAGGGATCGACCGTGCCCGGTCCCTCCAGCGGGCCGATGCATCTGAACCGATCCATCGGCGTACTAAATTTGGGCTGCGGATGCGTCGGCCTGGACAACGCGCGTCCTCCCCTTGGCCACCAGGGCCTCCCGCCAGTGGCACAGAACACCCCAGAAGTTGTGCTCCCTGCCCCAAACCCTCACCCGCCATCGGCAACAGAGTTTGCCGCGAGTTTTCTCCCCCCACCACCCTCACCCTCAAAATCCCGCGTGCGTTGCCGTAGTTGGCTGGCTTGTGCAGGCTTCTTCCAACCATCGGTCATGACTAGGACCCAACGCAGGAAGGACGCTCGGGTGCATTGCAAGCTCGTGCCCACAACTTGCTCGTCCATTTGCCCGCCCACAGTTGAGGTACGTTGGCATCCCCAATTATAGTTACCTGGCTACCTACGGTCATTGGCATGGACATTGACGGCAGTCCTTCAATCCTTGCTTGTATAGATGAGCAGCACTAGTAGGAGTGCGTTGATCGAGACTTCTATAACAATTTCATCGAATCATCATCGGATCGGTGAGACCGAACTTTTGCTTGCAGCTGCAAGCATGGCACACGCCTAGTACTTATGCTGCCGCATAGAGGCGGCTCGTCAAAGAAGCTTGTGGCCAACGTGGATCGCGAGCGGGAAGCTGGCCATGTGCGCATGTACAAGGAGGACTTCCACCAATCAAATCCAACCTTGAAAAAGAAAGCATTCCATCGCCTCTATACGATGTTGAGGGAGTTGTTCATGCCCATTCTCAATGGTGTGAGGGATTACGATGACTACTTCCAGGCCAAGCTCGATTGTACCGGTAAGGTTGGCTTCACCTCTTACAAAAAATGTTATGCGGAGGTTCGGAAGCTTGCATATGGAGTATCAGGCGATATCTTGGACGACTACATGTGTATGAGCGATTCCATATGCCTTGAGTCCATGTACAGGTTTTGTGATGCAGTTGTTGCGGTGTATGGCAAAGTATATCTGAGACAGCCAAATGTCAAAGACATTGCACGTTTTCTGTTTATCAATGAGAGTAGGGGGTTTCCTAGGATGCTTGATACATTGCAAATGTATCTGTAATTTTTGATGTTCCATGCTTGGTCTTATCCACTTTCTTGTGTTTTGTTCCAACTTTGGAGTACTTTTCATATGATTTCTTGGACTAACCTATTAACAAGAGCCACAATGTCAGCTGCCTGTTTTCTGCTGTTTTTGGTTCCAGGAAAGTCAGAAAATGAATATTCTCGAAATTGGACAAGACAAAAGCCAAAGTGCCTATTTTTCCGGAAGGGATCAAGTGCCAGAATACGAGACGGAGAAGGGCCAGGGAGCCACCACACCACCTGGCCACGCGGCCAGGCCTGGCCCGTGCCAGGGGGTGGTGTGGCCGCTCCCGGCACCCCCTCGGCCTCTCCTTACGCCTATATATTGCCCTCGGGACGAAAACCCTAAGTACCCGATCAAAAATCCACGAAAGAGTCTGTAGCCGCCGTCATCTCCATCCCTAGATCGGGAGGGATATGAAGCTCTTCCCGGCACCCTGCCGGAGAGGGGAATTCACCCTGGAGGCCTTCTTCATCACCATGCAAGCCTCCGGTATGACACGTGAGTAGTTCATCCTTGGACTACGGATCCATGTAGTAGCTAGATGGCTGGTTCTCCTCCTTTGTGCTTTCATGTTTAGATCTTGTGAGCTCCGTTCATGATCAAGATCATCTATTTGTAATCCATACATGTTGTGTTGCGGGGATCCGATGGGTATTGAGATGCTATTTCAGATTGATTATTGATTCTATCATGTCTTTGTTATTTGTGATCTTGCATGCTTTCCGTTGTTAGTAGCTATCTTGGCCAAGTAGATGCTAGCAACTCCAAGAGTTAGTATTTATGCTCGATAGTGGGTTCATGCCTCTGGTAATCTAGGGAAGTGACAGAAATCTCTAAGGTACTAGACGTGTTGTTGCTACTAGGGAGAAAACAATAATCATTTGTTCATAGAACAATCGTATTGTTTACTTTACACGCAGTTCGTAAAGCAATAATCTGTTGCTTGCAACTTAATACTGGAGGGGGTTCGGACGATAACCTGAAGGTGGATTATTAGTCATAGATGCAGTTGGATGGCGGTCTATGTATTATGTTGTATTGCTCAATCAAGTCTCAAAGGAGTCAAGATGATTAGTATATGCATGTATTGCTTTCTCGGTGTTTGTCAATTGCCCCGCTGTAATTTGTTCACCCAACATGTTATCTATCTAAGGAGAGCCACCTCTAGTGAACTATGGATCCCGGTCCTTTTCTTTTACATACAATCTACAACTGTTTACTTCTTTGTGTTTACTTTCTGCAAACTTTTACTTCTTTCCATTCGATACGTTTAATCCTTTGTTTTCCGCAAAACACGGTGAGATTGACAACCTCATCGCAAGTTGGGGACAAAGTTCTGTGGTTGTGTTGTGCAGGTCTCCACGTTGCTACTAGCACCGGTAGTGCGCCCTGCCAAAGCTCAGCTAGTAACCCTTTGGGGTGTTTCCTTGCTCCTACTGGTTCGATTAAACCTTGGTTTCATAACTGAGGGAAAACTTGCTGCTGTGCTCATCATACCTTCCTCTTGGGGTTCCCAACGAGCTCTACGTCGAACGACGAGCCATCAATGCTCGACAGCATAGACTGCATGCATTTTCAGTGGAAGAACTGTCCTTTTGCTTGGCAAGGGCAGTTCAGAGGGCATGCGGAGGAGTGCACTATCATACTTGAGGCTGTTGCATCACAAGATCTATGGATATGGCACTCCTTCTTTGGCATGGCAAGATCAAACAATGATATCAATGTGCTCCAGCGCTCTTTGATGTTTGCTAGGCTTGCTGAAGGAAATGCTCCTCGTATTAACTATGAGATCAATGGCAATCCCTATGACATGGGTTATTATCTAGCTAATAGCATCTACCCTTCCTGGTCCACCTTTGTGAAGATAGTCTGCAACCCTGTAGATGAGAAATTTAAAAGCGAAAGAGCAAGAGACTGCTAGGAAGGATGTGGAGAGGACATTTGGTGTGCTTCAGTCATGGTGGGCCATTGTTCGGTACCCTTTATCATGGAGCGGCAAGAGGATGTGGTCGGTGATGACTGCCAAACCTGGCCAATGGGCCGGCCCGGCCCGGCACTAGCCCGACACCACGGTCACGGGCCTAGCACGTCATGTGCACGCCGCAGCCTGTTAACCTAGTGGGCCGTGTCGGGCCGTCACTGGTGCCTGCTTCCCAAGCCCAGGCACGACACGGGCGCTAGACGGGCTGACCTGCAACACGTGAGGCACGCAGGCCCATAGATGCTTCCCGCAGGCCGGTCGAGGAAATATACAAAATGAGGCGAAACCCTTGCATAACGTGAAAGGTTTGGTGGTGTGTCGGTCGAGTGGACATTGCTGGAGGGTGAGTTTCTGGGTTCGAATCCCCTTGCCACCTTTTTATGCTATATAATTCGTGTTTTCCGCTGATGGTAGGCTAGACGGGTCGTGTCGGGCCGACACGTGTGCTCCATGCCGCAACACAGGCACGACCTATAACATCCTAGGATTAGCAGCTAGAAATAGTGAGGTCACATGTGTGTGCATTGCATTCATGCATAAGAAAATTCAAAGAATTTTCGCACAAAACTAAAAGAGCTATAGAGGAATCGAGATTTCTCTTGTCCTGATGGAAACATCAGTGCAAGTGCTATGGATTTCGACATGACCTCTACTATATTTTTGTGTCTTGGGGGAACAATTCAATTCATATTTGAAATTGAGATTTGAATTTCAAATTTGAATACCTTGAAATTTAGAATATTCCAATATTAAGTAAACAATATATAAAGAATAAATTAGTACCAAGAAATGAAATTAGAAATTGCAATTAAATAAATAAAGAAATTCTTTATTACAAGATAAAATGAACAATTACTGTAATACAAGTATTACATTGTTGTTTTTAATGAAGTATTGAATTCATATTCATAAATAAGAAACAAATATTTATAAGTTCACATAATTTAAATTGACTATGAATTAGAATATCCAACTATTATAAAGAATCTTATAAATAAAATTGATTACAATAATGAATAAAGAATAATATTCTTTATCATAGGTAAATGAGATAATATTTTGCAAGTCTCAGTTAATAAGATAACAATTACAAGGTAGGAAGAACAAATTTACTTTATTACAGTAATACAAATATTGTACTGTTTTTACAAATGTATAAATAAAAATAAAAGATTAAAAAAATAAATTATAAAATAATAAAAGAAAATCCTAAAATATATTTCCTAAACTATGTTTCTGTATCTTCTCTGTTCTTTTGTACCTGCAAGCAAACAAAGAGAAAACAATAGAATAAAAAAATAAAAGGAATAGTGTGAATAAGTTTGCTCACAGTTATAACAGTGAAATGCACTGTTGATACATATCATTGAGCTAAAATGTATATGGGGCAAGTTTCACCAATGGTAGTATCTGTTCTTTATATCAAAAGAGCCTCAGTGCAACATCATCAGCTGTAAGGGGCAAGTTTCACTAGAGAGAGATGGAAAGGGCAAAGTAAGAGCTGTGATTCTAGGAAAGTTACTAGAGCACATCCAGAATAGTGAAGCAGCACACACACACTTGCATGTCTCTGTGATGTCAACATAGGGATGAAAAGGAAGAGAGGATAAAAAGCACTATCGTAGCAGCAAGGAACTTCTCTCTGTTGATCAAGTTTCACCCCAGCAAGGACTACAAGAACACCACCACATCACAGCCAAACCCACACCAGATCAACCACAAATCCACTCAACAAATCCAGCAGATACTAAGGCAACCATGGTAACATGAGGAGGGGTTGGTTTTGGTGTTGAGCAAGGCCAAGCCAAGGAGAAAGCCAATCCAGGAGAGGAAGGGGAGAAGGCCAAGCCAAGGAGAAAGCCAATCTAGGAGAAGAAGGCTAGCAGATCAAGGAAGAGCAGAACATCAGTACCATGAGGAGCAGATCACCACAAGAAGAAGTGATCAAGGTTAACAACAACAGATCCAAGCCCAACATACTCACCATCATCAGCAACCTATTATAACAGCATGTTGTTAAATCAAGATCATGCTTAAGTATCTGTTCTTATCATTTTATCTTAGAAAATGAATGGGGTTAAGAGAAAATCCTCAAATCTGTACTCAAGTGGAGTATTAGATCATCATAGGATATTTTACACAGAGGAGTAGTAACTAGTCTTATCCAAATATCATAAGGGCCTCAGTCAATGCATCCCTAGCCAACAGCAAAGCCGTTACCGACTCTTCACTAGATATCCTCGAGCTCTAGGTTAAGCTTATGTTAGGCTAAGGTTTGTGATTTGTTTAACCCTGATCACGAGGGTGTCACATTAACCTGCAATGGCCTTAAACCTCTAGGCAATGTTCTTAAGTCTGTGAACATCGAACTCCCCCTTGATACAAAAAATGCCAGAACGACATTCTAAACTCATGCATACTGCTGAACTTGGTGCCAACCAAAATTATAGGATCCTCGAGTCATGTTTCATCTCTTCTACATTGGCACCCAAATCATCAACTAGAATTCCATCCCATCCTTAAGTGTCTCATCTATTTCATCATCACCAGATTCTTGATCCTATACAATTCCTTCTTCTATATCTGATTCATAATCTTCACCAATCTCACCAATGCCTAGTACTGCACACATCGTATTGACTCCCAGGGGTGGGGAACACATCGTATTGACTCCCAGGAGATTTCCACTTACCTAGATATAGAAGTATTAGGATACTTCAATGTTAGCAAGTATAATTTTGGTCTAGAGAAAGCTCGACTTTCAACTAAGTGTGTTTTATAGTTATACATGACATATTGAAAGTTGTATTGACTGATAGATCATCATTGTATATACTGGAAAAACAGAAGTCTCAATTTGTCACCAAAATGGTAGAACACGTTATATGATAATGGTGTGAATGTCAAACAATTGACATTAATGATTTGCAAAATAGGACCTTATGAATCTGGTGAAACAGATTTAGGACAGGAAGTCGTCCATGAGCAATCATGATCAACAAACACATATGAGATATGGTTTATGATTAGTAGCAATGCAGCCAGATTATTTGTACTCTAGCGCAAGTGGGAGACCGAAGGAGATATTCCCTAGAGGCAAATAATAAAAGGGTATTATTGCTATATCTCATTAGTTCATAATAGTTTTTATATCATGCTATAACTGTATCAAGCAGAAACATTGATACAGGTGTGGTATACAAACAAAACCAGGTCCTTAGTAGCCTCTGTTAAACCAGTTCATTGGGCAGACGATGATCAAGGTTTCCTAATCATGGGATAAACAAAAGTCGCTGACAATGAAGTCATATCATCTGGAATGATGTGATGGACACTTCCCACTAATGATTGTTGCAACACGATCATGTCACTTAGTTCACGTTGCAATTGTGAGAAACAGATTGTCCTAATCCTTAGACCATGAGATCATATCAATCACTGTTACCGTAGGATGCTTCGATTGTATCAACCGTCATCTCTTTATAGGGTGACCATAAAGGTACACGTTGGGTATCCGAAGGAGCATGTAGAGACAATATGCTTCAAGATCGGGAATTGTTCTCCTGTGTGACATGAAGATACAACTGGGCCCACTCAGTGAATTGCATCTATGTTGCGCAACACATGGCTAGGTCATGGGGATGGTATTTCAGAGGAATGAGTAAAACATTACTTGTTGGTAATGTGATTGAACAAGGCATTGTGCTACTAATAATCAAATCTCGGACAACTCTTGTATCGATAACAAGGGAATTGGATATACCGTTTCAGGTTCGACACGATGCAGATTCATGTAGTGCATAGGGGTCAACATGGGCATCCCGGTTCCGCTATTGATCATTGATAGAGATCATGTCTATAGCATTCCCGGACCATAGGGAAACACGCTTAAGGGCGTACGTCGCTTGGAGATCCTCCTGCGAGATGGAATCATAGAAGAAAGAGAAATCAGAATAGTTTTGAAGAGATCCGAAGTTATTCGGAGAAAGGAAAAGGGACTAAAAGGTGTTTCGAATGAATATGCATTTATTATATGTTAATTATGAATTAATATATACTAAATAAATATTTAAATTAAAGTTTAATAGGCAACTTCCTCATTAGGCCAAAATCTTGGAGGGAAATGGCCAGGAGGAAGTGTAACACCCCCGGGATCAGGGTTAAACAAATACAGACCTTAACCTGACATAAGCTTAACCTAGAGCTCAAGAATATCCAGTGAGAAATCGGTAACACTACAGTAACCCTGCGACATAAAAATTATTACAGCAAGCTCATAACTAAGTGAAGAACCAAAATATTACAAGTAGAGGTCACTAACCACAAACATCAAACAACGGAAGGCAAGTTATGCTATTAAGTATAACAAACTTAACAAATGGCCTAAGAGGCCTGAAACATAATGATGACGTCCCAGCCCATAGATTCCAGGCTGCCGGCCGGGAACCCCAAGCTAATCGTCAGTGTTGATGTCATATTGAACTTGTCTTCTGAGGAATACTTATTTTGCTACAAAAGTATCAACAAAGCAAGGGTGAATACAGGGTGTACTCCACAAGACTTATGGATAGTGGGGTTATTTTGCATAAAGCCATCTTTGTTTATAAAACAGAGGAGAAGAAGCTTGTCCAAACAAAATATTTTAAAAGGGGATAAGAGAGCGACATCTCCAAAGAATTGATCGTTATCTTTTGATATCCACCAAAGTAATCCTCATCTCACAACTAGGATCACCCCCTCGTACCCATGAGGAAGCATCCTTAAGAACACGTTGAAACCTCCAAGTTTTACGATTAGCTTAATGCTCTCTATGATCTTAGAATTCGGTCACCAAGCATTCATAACCATGAACACGGCTTTTTGAAAAGATTTAACCCTACAGGGGTGTACAACTTTACCCACATGTACCAACCGACTCTTAATGCCACTAGATAAGCCCTCTTCCTTGGAAGGCCGGCAGAGGGTGGTTAGACATGACCTTTACCTTGCTTTCGCCGAGACCATAAGTCACGCACTAAGGAGGGTTCCACTGCAACGGGTCAAGTCCCGAAGCCGGTCCCTAGAGATGTGAGTCAGGGTTGGTTTATCAGGGGCTCCATCGACCCCAAGCAACCCAGGCCATGCTTACCTACCTGTTATGATGCACCTTCACCCGCCAAATCTTTCAAAACATTTTTTATGCATATGTCAAATGGAACACCCGAACTATGTGACTCATGGAATCTACTAGGCAAGTTAGTTACTCGTGAGGTTTTCTAGGCCCAGTGTGGTTGTACGCTCGTCTCGGTTCCAAAGGAAAGAACTCGGTTCCTAGTAGTAGCGAGCATGGGACTAAAAAACCCACATCCCATCGTGGCCTCACATACAAGCCTTAGCATATTTAACCTTTACCACTAATCTCACCTCATCAACATACATCTTCACCTGTTATACTAGATTCTCTGCATTTGGTACATCTTCTGGATGAACCAGAACTGACATCTAAGCATGGCTAAGCAAGACACAAATAGTAGATCTAGCAGTGCGCACAAGCCAAACCTAGTTATGCTAGGAGCAGTGGATCAGGTAATATAAGATCAAAGGGAGTAGTGTAATAGATAGCATACTCTATTTATCGATAAAAGACCACGGTAGAATCGTATGCATCATGGCAAGAATTGAAATACTTTTGAAATCATAGGATTGTATAATGGTGGGGCTATGATTGCCTTTGCCTGTTGATAACCAATAAGCAGAGCTTTGGATATACTATTCTGAACTTGATTGTAGTTGATCAGGTATTGTTCGTCAGTCTTTGATGGTGTTGATCTCGGTCTTCAATCTTGATCTAGATATCGTATTCTATCGGGAAGAAGCAGAAACACCGGAAAGAAAGGGGAAAACAATCAACACGTGGCATCGATGCAATGCTCAAGCAAGGATGATGACATGACAAGTTAAATTGTATTGAAATGAACCCCTAAGACATGCTCGACCATTTTAAATAGGGTCCGAGGTTGCAAACCCTAATAAAGGAGGAACCCCAAAATCACCTATGAGGGGGTAGTTTGTTCTTCTAATTAAACTTCTAATTAAAGTTGTTGAGCAATGCATGATTATGAGTCTATTGTGTAGATCTCATTTTTCTGAACATTTTGATTTATTATTTGTATTTTTTGAATTAAAGAATAAAAGATATTGATTTTACAATATTTAAACCTTTTCTGAAATTATTAAACTAAATAAAACATTTACTGCATCATAATGATGTCAGCATGGGCGTAAACACTTTTCTCACTTGGGCTATGTCTAGCCACTACAGCTGATAGAGGGGCCCGAGGTCACCTCAACTGCCACGGTGGCGAAGTTTGGTCGACACCACGTCATCTGGCCATTGACCGACGGATGGTGGTCACCGTCGGCGATCCAGGCCGAGCCAGGAAGCGTGGGATGGTGCTTCGGAACGAGCGTGACAGGGTGGTTCGAACTATGGCAGCACCGCTGGTTAAAGGTCGCCGAAGATGCGACTGTGATGGTGAGCGGTGGAGGCGGATGGCAGCGCGCGATGCTAGGGCAAACCAGAGAGGAAGAGGAAATGCGGAAGGGTTCGTAAGAACCGTGAGCTCACCCTGAGGCTTCTGCTAGTGACGGCGAGGCGAGTGGTGGACCAGGGCGACGGCAAGGTCGATGGTAGAGCTCGTCGGGCTCGGAGAAGACTGGCTCGATTCTAGCGGCTGGGCCCTTGCCGGCTTGCGCTCTTTAGGGCGGAAGATAGAGGAGGTCGAGGCGGTCACATCGGCATGCTCTACGGAGCCCGGGGAGGCTGGGAGCGATGGAGACGGATGACGTCTGGTGGCTAGGGTTTTGACCGGAGGAGAAATTGGGGAAGAGAGGGGATTAGGGTTCTTCCGAGCGGCCGCGAGGTATTGTAGATGGCCGGCAACGTCAGTAGTGTGCATCCTGGTGTGGGCGGGCATTGCGTTGCAGATGGACAGCGGCGACGACATCGAGTTGGTTCCCCGTCGTCGACGAAGACGACGAGGCGTTTAGACGCTGAAGCGGTATGGGCTAGTGGTTGGGCCACGTGTGGGCCGAGATGGGCCGTGGTGGAGGTAGCAGGACAGGCTGATGCTGTTGCACGTGGGCGGTAGGGAAGCAGGGAGTTAGCTGGGCTTCGGCCTGGTTAGCTATTAGCTCTCTCTTTTTCTAGTAGAAACACTTTTCTAATTCAGCTCCTCTTTTTCATTTTGCAAATCCATTTTTAAAATTGTGTTAGACTATTTCAAAAATACCAGAGAGTGTATAAACTGTGTAAAACACCGAGGGCCCTTGTAAACAATTTGGGTTCCAAATAATTTTGGGTCTTTTCAAAATATTCAAAACCTGTTGAATTGCTTTTAGAGAGAGGGAAAATAGCTAGGGTTTAGGGTTTTGTATTTTCTTCTTTACATTTTTATCTTAACAAAAATAATGATGCTCATGCAATGCACGTTTAGAACCCTATTTAAGAATTAGCTAAAACTGGGGTTTTACAGGAAGTCACCCTGTAAAAGAGAAAAGGAAACAACCAGAAAAGCAGCTGGGCCAGTTTTGAACCAGCCCAACCGGATTGCCAGGCAAGCGGCGGATACTGGGCGTCGCATAGGGGCAGTCGATAGCTGGGCGCCACCATGCCTGTGGCGGGCCACTGCTGGTGGCCCACCCAGGCAACCGCCACTGGCGCTGGCTGAACGAGGCTAGTAACATAGGCGGGCGATCCGACGGAGGCGGCAGACTCTTGCAACTTGCGGGCCAGGTGGCGGGTGGCAGGCCTACCTGGCCAGTCCCGATCGCCGCCAGGAGCGCTGGGCCGTGGTGGGGCAGCTGGCCCACCCGGCTGGCCGACTGTGGCTGCTGGCCCACCTGGCTGAGCCCCTCCTTTTTGTCCTTTTCTTTCATGTATTAGTCCCACATGGAGCACCTAAAGGGGAAGGCACACCTCCCTTCCCCTATATAAAGGGGTGTCCATTGGAGGATTAAAACACATAATAAATAAGATGTTCTCTGAGGTTAGAATATCCCCCTCTCTCTTAGTTGTCTTCGCCGTGGTGCGGTCCCAAGTAAGGACTGTACGCGCAAAGTCGACGCATCTGTGGCACGCTGTTGTGTAGCAGTGATTCCGCCAGGAGGTCTACTTCCGCAACCCCAACAGGGATCAAGGAGTTTGGGAGTCGTCGCATTGCACCGTATGCATGTGATAACTCGGTGGGGCTATTGAAGCTTCTGGACCATCGTATAAGGACCTGGAAAAGGGGTGACGTGGGAGGAGCTTCACGACTTTGAGGTCGGACGGGTACGACTACATCATCCACGGTCTTGTATGAGCGTAACGCTCTCCCGGTCGTCAAGGGTACGTTACTGATGTCTTCCTCCGTTACTGCATTACTTCTAGATAGATCCTTGGGCATTCAGGGTATTCCGTGTAGTTATTTTTTTGTTATCTACTACGGAAACCCTACAATTGGGCGTGGTATCCTCCATGCTGGCCATCTTAACTCAAGGCCGCGGTATTGTCGATTTCTTGTAGCAGTACACGCCACATCGCCTCCTTGTTAACTGTATCATAACGTCACGTCGTGGGATCTCCTGCACCCTGTGGCCCTTCCTGTGGCTCGTCGCTGATTGGTTGATCCGGGTCATACACGGCCACACCGTGTGGCCCGTCCAAGCCTGTGATCCACTACCCCTCAAGGCGTGGTTAAATAGGGAGGGCACGCCTTGGGTCTTTTCCCCACTCGCGCCCTCCGCCTTCTTCTTCTTCTTCCTTCCTGCGGCAAGTATTGCCGCCATCAAGACTTAGCTAGCTGCGCCGCCGCTGCACCGCTTCCTCGCGCACCAGCATCGCCGCCACCTCCGCGCATCTCCTCCGCCACGGGTCCTCGCCAGTCTAGGACACTGCCCCCACCGCCGCTAGCGCCAGTGAGGACAGTGACCTTGAGATGACAGAGGAGGAGCTCGCTATTGCGGAGCAGGAAATGGAGGAGGACGCGGGGAACACAGACCGCGGCGCCTGGGCTGGGTCCTGGGTTTGCCAGGATGATCTTGACTGGCTGTACCGCACTCGGCGTATCCCAGAGGGCGTCGTCGCGCGTCTCGCCGCTGCGGAGCTTGCCCCCTCACCCAGTCCGGGTGAGTATGTGGTATTCCTCTCCCACTTCCAACGTGGGTTTGGGCTCCCAGTTAGCGATTTCTTCAACGACTGGCTCAACACCTACGAGCTTTAGCCGCACCATCTTCCAGCTAACGCCATTACCTCACTCTCTGCTTTCGCTTCCACCATCGAGGGTTACGCCGGACTGTGGCCCACAAAGGAGCTCTGGATCCGGTTCTTTGGCCTTCGCCGGAACGTGATTCCGAATATAGCTCTGGATCTGGAGGACAAGCAGCTCACGCAGTTCGGCGCAGCTTCTATCTCGCCTCGGAAGCAGTCCATTTCCCCCCGAGTCACGGGGCTTGACTCCTGCAAGGGCTGGGCCCGAACCTTCTTTTATGTCAGAAATGGCACAACTGAATATCTGATCCGGTTGCGCCCCTACGCTCCGAGTCCTCCTAATCCGGATTTGTGGGACAAGGTCCCCAAGAAGCCCACCGTCCTGGCGAACCAAGTCAACAAAAGGTTCCATGAGCTGAAGGACTTGGGATTGTGCAACGTGGATGCGATGATCACATTCGTCCGCAACCGTATCTCCCCCCTCCAGAAACGTACACATAAAGTTTGCCACATGAGCTGGGGCCGTGACCCCAACCGGACCTCCTCATTTGAGTTGAGCAACACTGAGATCTTCCGCCGGGTCAAGGCCCTCTTCACCACTAAGAAGGACTTCTCTGCTGAGTGGACGTGGGGGATCGAACATTTCTACCGAGATAGGCTTCCCCCTGCGGTAAGTCTCGTGCCCCAAACCTTTTCCGAATTAAATCATATATCGGTTTCTGTTGTAGGTTTAATCCCTTTGTATTTTCTTTCCCTTAGATGTTTCTTCAGCAAACCATTGAGGATGGCACCGAGTCTTCTCTCAAATGGGCGCCTGATCGAGACACCTCGGATGAGGAGGAGCCATATCAGGAGATGTTCCTGCCGATGGATGATGCGACCAAGCGACACACCGGTAAACTCTCTTCCATTAGAGATTGGCCCGACGATGAAGATGATTCGGACGTTGAGGTGATGGAGGCATTGGACGTTGTCCCCCTTTCTTATGCTTTTCCGACATCAGCTAACCCCGGTGGGCAGATCCATGAAGATCCTCCCCTTGCCACGGGTGAGCCTGTCCTGGTCGCGCCGAAGAAGAGGGGGGCCGCATCTGCTTCTTCCTCGGGACCTTCTCAGCCAGCTAAAAGGCGAAAGAAGTCCGCGGACAAAGCTGCCACCAAGGCCACGACTAAGGTCGTTGCCCGGAGAGCTCGCAAGCCCAAGGAGCCCTTGATTTCGGATGAGTAAGTCACTTCTCCCTTTGCTATTTACTTGTTCTTCCTTTATTAAAGTTTCTCATCATTCATGATCTGATTCGGCAGGGCCGCGGTGGAGGTTCTGCAGAGTGGATCCGGCATAGCCTCGCTGCTTCGACATAGCCCTTCTCCCTCTCGTGGCGACGATTCACGCCCGTTGAGCCCCATTCAGGAGGGTTCAGCGGCCGCTCCGGGTTCTAGCCCACCTCGTCAAGAGGAAGGCAACCTCGGAACAGGGGGAAGCGGTTCTGCCGAGGCAGCGGTTGCTCCTTCTTCGGCACAGCCACAACCAGCTACCACCGAGGTTCCTTCAGCACCCCCGCCGAAACAGAAATCAGCACCAGCACCATCATCAGCTCCAGCACCAGCAGCAACAGCAAAAGCAACAGCAGCAGCACCAAGCCCCTCCGCCTCGTCCGAGTCTTCCAAGTTCTTCCTGCTCCTATTTATGACGCTCCTTTGTAATACTCTCCTCGGTTCGAAGCTACCCTCAGTCGCACAACCACCAGTGATGCCGGCGAACAGGTCAAGCATGTCTTGTACAATTCCATCTTCATCACGGTCGAACTCCAATTCATGTCCAACCATTTGCACCATCGGGAACAGGTACCCTTCCCGTTTACGACTTATCCTAACAAACGATATGGCTAAATCACTAGTAACTTTCAGTGGTATAGCCTTTTTGAAAGGATAGAGATGTCGCCTAGAGGGGGGTGAATAGGCAATTTTAAAACTATTATGGTTTTGGCTTGATAGAATACTGAATTAAACGAATGTTTATTTTACAAGCACAAAACCTAAATACACTAGGCTCAACTAAGTGCACCAACAATAAGATAAGCTAAGCAAGATAGCACAAGATAAATATACCACAAGTGATAAGCAAGATATATGTACTTCAAGCTCGAAGGCTATCACAAGGAAAGTAAGCTCGGTTATAGAGACAACCGAGGCACACGGAGACGAAGATGTATTCCCGTGTTCCCTTACAAGTAAGGTACGTCACGTTGGAGAGGTGTGGGATTCCACGAAGGATTTCCCAACGCCACGAAGGCTCACCTTCTTCTCCGAGTCTATCCCACGAAGGAATAGGCCCTTTCCTTATGGCTAGCTTTTCCTCCACTCCGGAGATGGCAAGCTCCACAACCACTTCACAAGCTCCACGAAGGAGAAGCCCGGGTCTCTTCACAATCTTCCACAAAGAGGACACCGCGACACCAACCGCCAAGCCAACTAGGAGGTCACCCTCCAAGAGCAACAAGCTCACGGTCTCTCACTCGAACAAATCATAGTGGAGAGCTCAACACTTATGCAAGAATGCAAAGCAAGAACACCAAGGGCATTCAAATCCCTCACTCTCAAATCCCACCAAAGCAACAAGTGCTAGGGAGGAATTAGAGAGGAAGAACAATAGTGGAAGTCAACCAATGACTCCAAGATCTAGATCCAATGGGTTCCCCTCACTTAGAGGAGGAATTGATTGGTGGTGATTGTAGATCTAGATCTCCTCTTCCAAAGCCCTAAAAAAGATGCAAGAATCATAGGAGGGAAGGGAGAGGAAGCAAGCTCAAGAGGTTCAACAATGGAGGTCAATTTCGTGGTCAAGAACTGCCAAAAACGTTGGGGGAAGAACCCCCTTTTATAGGGAAAAGCAAATATGGCCGTTGCAGAGAAAACATCATGAACCCGGTTTGAAGTTCGGTTGGACCGGCCCCAGAACCGGGAAACTCGGTCCCCAGCCCGATGGACCGGACTACAAACCGAAATACTTCTGTATGACAACCCGGAATAGACTCGATCGAGAAAACCAGAAAATCCGGTCTGAGATCCGGTCTACCGGAGCTGGAACCGGACCGTCCGGTGTGGGGCTCGGTTGAACCGGATCCACAACCGGGATGAAACTGACTTCACGAAAAACGCAATAACTTTTGCATCCGGACTCCGATTTTGATGATCTTGGGCTTTTTTTGACGAGGACAACAAGCTCTACAATATGGTGTATGAAAACATCATAGTCCAACAAAGTAAGATAGAACCAAATGAGTAAAGGCATGGAGCCTCCCTATAAGAAGAATCGGTAAAACCTTCAAACTCGAAAACACCATATAAGATGCATACGAATTCCATTTTCGATGAACTTGGGCTTGTTGAAGAGCTAGCAACAAGCTCAATAACCTCACATAGAGAAAATACCAAGAAGCAACAAAATAGGAAGATGCAAAGTATGCAAAGGATTGAGCTTCCTATGATGATGTGATCAAGTTACCCAACCGAAAGCCCCTCTTGATAGTGCGGCTATCTATCCTATAACCCAGTCTCCCAACAACCACCTTGAGACCGGTAAAAGGAAAACCTAGCAAGGCCATACCTTTGCCTTGCGCATCCCGCTTGATCCTGATGACAATGCTTCAAGCTCCATCCAAGCCGGAATGCATCACTTGATCATTGTTGCTTCATGAAGACTCGTAATTTGACCCCCCATACACCACTATGGGATAGCTTCATTAAGACACATCTTCACATGTCCATTATCACCAATATGGATGGCAATCTTCAAGAAAATGATCTTCCTGAGATGCTTATCTTGAATTTGCCCTTCTCAACCTTGATGGCGATCACCACTTGATGCCATCCTCTCATGGGTGATTGAGATCTTAACTTTTGAAGCATGCCCATGGAAATATACCTATCCCATATATAAAACACAAAGGAACATATATAATGGGTTAGTTCATGATGCATAAATGACAAGGCTTACCATACCACAAGATCCATGTGGTACATTCTTTATGCTTCATGTGTTGACCAACTTGAAAACACTCTTCACTCTTTGTATTGGTCAACCAAGTATCTTCTCATGCTCCATCTCAATATCTTGAGGTACATAAAGAATTGTTCATTTGATTGCATGCTCTAAATCTTAATCAACCATAGCTCAACTAATGAGGCTATCATGACACCGACTTAGAGCCATATCTTGAATTCTTCTATTGAGATCACACTCTCAAGATCTTGAACATATCATATTCTTATCTTCAATTCGATGATCTTGATGCCAAAACTCAATGTATATCTTTATCTTCATGGCATCCATACTTGAATCCAACATATGGACTACAAGCATGACCTATGGAATATTCCTTCATATAAAACTCAATGAAAATATTAGTCCATAGGGATTGTCATTAATCACCAAAACCACACATAGGGGCAATTACCCTTTCAAATCTCCCCCATTTTGGTAATTGATGACAATCACAACAAGAGGGTTTATATAATGAATATTAGAAACAAGTACGCAACTTATCCGAGAATAAGTTGTATACAAGAGGTTGTATTTGATATGATTAAGTAACACAAAGATACTAGCCCATATCAAAACTGCTTCTACTCACACAAACTACAACTAATGCAAGAGATGTGAGTAGAACCAACATATATAGAGCAAACTCCCCCACAATATATGCACGTGTGATGAACTTGAATTTCATTGCATACATTGTCAAGCATAACCTTTGGGAGAGTTTCCTATATATTCAACCATGCAATACATAATAAAGATGAAATGCATGAAAGGCAAACACTTAAGAACAAACCAATCTTAAGTAGAAAACCATTTCCCTTAAAACCCTCTAAACTTCTCCCCCATTGACAACAAGTGCCAAAATGGATGACAAAGTTAGAAGGCCAATATATTTCAAGTTCCTCCCAAGGTGTGCATTTCTCATAATATGAGTGAAATCATATGCACATACCCAATGACAAATACTTGGAGGAAATCAACTATATTGAGGATCAAATATTGCTAAAAGGATAACAAGGTGAAGAAACTTCAACGGATGAAGCAAGCAATCAAAATATCCAAATAATCAAATGGAAAAATAGTGCTCTAAATGAAATAAGGAAGCTCCCCAAGGTTTGTGCATAAATTAGTTGTTTCATTTGAATACAATATGCACAAACATGGAATCTCACTTCCTCTATATCATTTAGAACACAACCAAGATACAAGGAGTAGAGATATAAATCAATACACTTGTCAAGACAAGCTTAAGTCCAAAAGAAACCAAATATGAGATATGAGTGCGCGAAGATGCAATAAAAGTAAACCGAGCACTCATAAATCAAGACCTTACCAAAACCATTAAAAACTAAGCGGATAAGTGAGATGGTTGGCAAAAGGCGAGGATATCAAGGCGAGAGATTAACACTCTTGTGTATATAAGTTTCTAATTGGGAAATCATGGGAATAATACACAAAGAAACATCCACGCATAAGAGGTTAATAAAGATAAGAAAACATGATATCCAAGAGGAAGTCATAAGATATACCAAAAAAATGATATTTTGCTTAAGTGCATATATATAGCCCATGGCTCTATTTTCTCTTATGGTATATCACTGAACTTCACCAAAGAAAAAGAAAACCTCAAAAACATCACAACTAACACTAAGGGAACTAATGCTAGTTGGGATATTTTGAGAAAGGCAACAAGTATCAAAAGGAAGGATTCAATGCAATTTCAACCATATTGCACATGAGAGTACCTTGAGGAATTGATATGCAATAAATTGCTAGAAGGCATATTTGGGATTGGTGAATCATGAACATGATTTTATATACTCCCCATTATATGCATCATCTCAATTTACTCACATAAGCAATAAGGATAGAAAAGTCTTTCAAGGATCCTTGCAAGAATCGCAACATTTACACACAAATCAATTCATGCCAAGATGCAACCTACGAGAGATTGGATGGAAGAATAGCACGCATGAATAAGATACTTGTTATCGAGATAGCAATGGTATGATGTAGTAGATAAGAATTCTTCGATCATCCTAGCTTGGCTCCAATTATAATGTGGTGACAACACCTTCCTTATAGATAAGACAAGCATCCATTGCATCTCCAATGTACCTAAAACAACATTCAAGTACATCTTGGTCCCCAAACTTATTGGGTCCAAAGTGGTTAGACTAACCACAACACATAGGACATACTCCATAAAAATATGTGCATATTTAGAGATGAAATTTGAATTTCATGCACATCATAGCCGTTTAAGGATTTGATGGAGCATACCCTATATATTGGATCAAAGAAAGCAAAACATGACATAAGATATACATTTAGTAAACATGCATGCACGAGACTTTCAAGAACCAACGAAGATATAATTTTGACAAAACACCAAAATATTCAAGAAGGCATACAAGGTGTGACAAAACACATTTGTTGTCCAAACTATATCAAAGAATCAAATCAACACAAGATTTGGTCAAAAAAGTTCAACAAATGAACCAAGCAAAAACTATTGAGCATAAAAGATAAGATAAAAACATAAATGCTCAAATATTTATCTCATTCAAGCAAATAACATAGAGAAGAAAGAATGAGATAATAAACTCCCAAAAGAGCAAGGTTTCAACAAATAAACCAAACCCTTAACACTCTTCACAATGGCACAAGGTTCCGAGAAGAAAAGGTTTGTCTTCCACTAAAAGCACATTTGATAATAATCAAAAATACCATCAAAGAGATGTTCAAAAGCCAAGGAAGACAATGGGAGCCACAACAATTTTTGTAAAATCTTCACAATAAACCATAAATTCTACCACACCCAAGTATATCAATTGTCGAAGACAATGAGGGTATTGGAATTTATTTCCGGTGGTATATTTCACGGACATTTAAAGATAAATCTTCACAATAAAAAGCATAGGAATAAAAAGATTAAGCACTATGCAAAGATAGAGATTCTTGATAGCTTCAACTAGTCACACAATGATGCAAAGCAATGATTATAATAACTTGAAGCAAATGGTCTCTCAAATAAGATATAGAGATATGAACTGAATGCCTAACCTACTCAAGCTAGAAGAAGAGGTATTTATACTCAAGGGAGAAGTCTAGCCATTTGTAGCATTTTCTGTGAAACTCGGTTTTAAGTTCGGTTGGACCGGACCACACACCGGACCGCCCGGTGTACAACCCAGTCAACCGGAATCCAAACCGGGATGCTCACTGTGTGTGAGCCCGGATAGACTCGGTATATGAAACCGAGAATCCCGGTTTTGGTTCGGTTGACCGGAACTGGTACCGGACCGCCCGGGTTAACCGGCCCGAGAACCGAGTTTGGCAGAGATGTTATCAAACTTAGATTTCTTTCTTCTCTCGATAGAGATATGCATTTGAGGAAGGCCACACCAAGAATTTCTTACTCAAGAAAAGACCAAAAAGATGAGCAATAAAAGCTTCTAACAAAAAAAATAGGATCTTGTTTGAGCAAACATGCCACCTAGATACAAGATAATCAACAATATCAACTCTGAGTGGCACCACCTCATATGTTCACATTTCCTAGGATTGTGATATGCAAAAGAAGCATATTACTCTCCCATAATGTGGTATTCATTTTTTCTTAATAAGAGGAAAAACAACCTCGACTAGAGATAATTAATGGACATTAAGAATTTGAATTTCTCATGAGTATGACACACCACATAGTGACTAGATAATCTTGCAATATCAATACTAAGTGGTAGTACTCATGTACACAAATTTTAAGGTATGAGAGATGCGCAAGGCATATCACTCCCCCAAAATGGGATGTTACATTAACCACTCAAAAAGAGCCCAAAAAGATATCATCAAGAGCATTAGAGGCTCAAAGAAAAAAAACACAAGTAAATGATGTGCCAAACACATAAACATACTTGAATACACAAAATAAGCAAGCATGAGGCACAACAAATACAAACACATACTTGGTACAAAACCAAAACATGTAAAGGGGCAAGTAACTTTCAATATAAAAGAGTTGAGTTCGAGTTACCGCAAAGAGGCACATTGGGTATATGGTAGGGAGATGATAATCCTTATAACTTGGCTTTATAAAAAATAATATATGAAGATCCCTTAATTTCTTCATGAGTTAGCCAAGTCTCCAATTCCCTCCAATAACACCTATTGATCAAGTTTGAGCTTGTTGGTCCCCAACCAAGTTGGGTCCTAAGAGGTTAGTCACAATAGGCTTGGCAACCCAAATGGTTTGTTTCTTGACACCACTTTGAGTTCCAACAAACTTAGCAAACACATTGCCATCCTTATCCTTCCCAAGAGAATAATAATCATCAACACTTATAGGGTTAGATAAGGTACCATTTGAACATGAAGAGGCCAAGTGCCCCTTCTCACGACATATGTAGCAACAAGTGCTCCCCTTTCTCTTCTTTATTGATTTCTTGTCTTGGGGAGCCTTATGTTGATTCTTCTTGGGAAGTGGCCTAGCTTCAACTTGAGGTTGAGATTGGGCTTGACCTTGAAGTTGTGGCCTCTTCCCTTGTTGCTTCTTATTTAAGTGCTTTTTCTTCAATGGACAAGATCTTACATGATGTCCTACAACCTTGCACTTGAAGCAAATAATCTTGGCCGAATCATTGACTTGGTCTTGGTCCTTCTTCTTGTTGCTCTTGGACTTGTCCTTGTTATTAGAGTTGAATCCAAGTCCACTTTTATCATTGGGATATTTTTGCACACTCAAAATATTATCGAGTGTGGATTTGCCTTTATGACTCTTTTTCAAGTCTTTCTTCAAAGAAGTGACTTGGGCCTTGAGCTCTTTGATTTCCTCTACATGGTTAGTAGAAATAGAGGTACTAGAGGAAGTAGAATCTTCATTGTTAGAGCAACAAGGCAAAGCAAGTAATCCAACACAAGTTTTATCAATAGTATGACAAGAAGGATCACTAGGACTAGCACATGGCAAAATAGCATTTTGAGTAGAAGTTGTGGTAATGTCCAAATGAGGCTCACAAGATGTTACCTTAGTGATACTTGCCTCACGAGCTAACTTTAGCCCATCATAGTAGATTAGAAGATCATTATAAGAGGCCAAGAGCTTTTCATGACTTTCTTCCAATTTCCCATAATTGCTAGTTAGCAACTCAAGTTGAGCCCTTAGCTCAACATTCTCCTTTAGGGTAGATGCTTCACAAGAAGTAGAGTTAGTAGCACTAGCATCATTAATAGATTTTTCCTTTTCAAGCTCATAAGATTCAATTTTTTGTATGAGGAGACAATTAGTGTGCTTCTCCTCGGCAATCTCTTGCTTAAGGAGATTGAATCTTCGACTCCCATCATCAAGTTGGAAATCCAACTCCTCTATGGTTTCCGTTTGTTTAGTTATGGTGTCCATAACGTTTTTGATACAAGCAACGGCCTTATTATTACCACGAAGAGAGGTACACAAAAAGGTCAGCTCAAGCACAAGAGCTCTAGTATCCTCATCAAGGTCATCATCACTATCATCATTATCATTGCTATTATCTAGAGAAGATATGTTTGGATTCAAAGTAGGAGATACCTTTGATCCTCTTGCCATAAGGCACATGTGAGCACGGGAGGATGAAGATGAGGATATTCTTGAATCTTCATTGATGATCGTGTCTTGCTCCATAGGGTGTTTGATTTCCTCTACATTGTTAGATACACAACTAGAGGAAATAGAAGCATTTTGTTTATTGGAACAAGACAAATCAAGCATATCATGTACATTAGTACTTAAATAGTTTCTAGACGATATGCAAGGACTATCAATACAAGGGGGGTATAGAACTATTGTTGCAAGAAGTGTTTAAGTCCAATCTCTCAACACCATTATCATTTATAGAACAAGAATCATTGGTGTAAAGAGAAACACTACCATCATCACATATGATTTCTCCACTCACCATGCCATTACCTTGTGACTTGTCACATGTAGGTGAAGTGGAAGGAAATGAAATCTCATTGCGGCCGGAGGTGGAAGCAATTTGGAGCTCTTCATGATGTGAAGGAGAAGAGAGCTCCTCGGAGATACCATCGACCCTATGAGAAATGGACCCACCAAATATTTCTTTAAGCTTGGTCCACATCTCATGAGATGACTCGCGCTTTACATTTGTCAAGAACAAATTAACTATGGGGCTCAAGGAGAAAATAAGCTCATTAGATACTTGAGCTTCAAGATGTAAATTTTTCTCATGCTCTAAAGATATATTTTGAGGATCCATCGGAGGAGAAAAACCTACATCTAGAAATCGCTCAATATTTGGACACAAGGTCCGAAGATTACAAAGCAAGCAATTTCTCCACAAAATATAATTTATGCCATCAAAGATTATTGTGTCATTGTGCACTATACTACTAACCGACATCTTTACTCTCTAGGCGGTGAAGCCTAAACAAGGAGAGACCTTGCTCTGATACCAATTGAAAGGATAGAGATGTCGCCTAGAGGGGGGTGAATAGGCAATTTCAAAACTATTACGGTTTTGACTTGATAGAATGCGGAATTAAACTAACATTTATTTTACAAGCACAAAACCTAAATACACTAGGCTCAACTAAGTGCACCAACAATAACATAAGCTAAGAAAGATAGCACAAGATAAATATACCACAAGTGATAAGCAAGATATAAGTACTTCAAGCTCGAAGGCTATCACAAGGAAAGTAAGCTCGGGTATAGAGATAACCGAGGCACGCGGAGACGAAGATATATTCCCGTGTTCCCTTACAAGTAAGGTACGTCACGTTGGAGAGGTGTGGGATTCCACGAAGAATTTCCCAATGCCACGAAGGCTCACCTTCTTCTCCGAGTCTATCCCACGAAGGAATAGGCCCTTTCCTTATGGCTAGCTTTTACTCCACTCCGGAGATGGCAAGCTCCACAACCACTTCACAAGCTCCACGAAGGAGAAGCCCGGGTCTCTTCACAATCTTCCACAAAGAGGACACCGCGGCACCAACCGCCAAGCCAACTAGGAGGTCACCCTCCAAGAGCAACAAGCTCACGGTCTCTCACTCGAACAAATCATAGTGGAGAGCTCAACACTTATGCAAGAATGCAAAGCAAGAACACCAAGGGCATTCAAATCCCTCACTCTCAAATCCCACCAAAGCAACAAGTGCTAGGGAGGAATTAGAGAGGAAGAACAATCGTGGAAGTCAACCAATGACTCCAAGATCTAGATCCAATAGGTTCCCCTCACTTAGAGGAGGAATTGATTGGTGGGGATTGTAGATCTAGATCTCCTCTTCCAAAGCCCTCAAAAGATGCAAGAATCATATGAGGGAAGGGAGAGGAAACAAGCTCAAGAGGTTCAACAATGGAGGTCAATTTCATGGTCAAGAACTGCCAAAAACGTTGGGGGAAGAACCCCCTTTTATAGGGAAAAGCAAATATGGCTGTTAGAGAGAAAACAGCGCGAACCCGGTTTGAAGTTCGGTTGGACCGGCCCCAGAACCGGGAAACTCGGTCCCCAGCCCGGTGGACCGGACTACAAACCGAAATATTTTGTATGACAACCCGGAATAGACTTGGTCGTGAAAACCGGAAAATCCGGTCTGAGATCCGGTCTACCGGAGCTGGAACCGGACCGTCCGGTGTGGGGCTCGGTTGAACCGGATCCACAACCGGGATGAAACTGACTTCACAAAAAACGCAATAACTTTTGCATCCGGACTCCGATTTCGATGATCTTGGGCTTGTTTTGACGAGGACAACAAGCTCTACAATATGGTTTATGAAAACATCATAGTACAACAAAGTAAGATAGAACCAAATGAGTAAAGGCATGGAGTCTCCCTATAAGAAGAATCGATAAAACCTTCAAACTCGAAAATGCCATATAAGATGTATACGAATTCTGTTTTCGATGAACTTAGGCTTGTTGAAGAGCTAGCAAGAAGCTCAAGAACCTCACATAGAGAAAATACCAAGAAGCAACAAAATAGGAAGATGCAAAGTATGCAAAGGATTGAGCTCCCTCTGACGATGTGATCAAGTTACCCAACCGAAAGCCCCTCTTGATAGTGCGGCTATCTATCCTATAACCCGGTCTCCCAACAACCACCTTGAGACCGGTAAAAGGAAAACCTAGCAAGGCCATACCTTTGCCTTGCGCATCCCGCTTGATCTTGATGACAATGCTTCAAGCTCCATCCAAGCCGGAATGCATCACTTGATCATTGTTGCTTCGTGAAGACTCGTAATTTGCTCCCCCATACACCACTATGGGATAGCTTCATTAAGACACATCTTCACATGTCCATTATCACCAATATGGATGGCAAGCTTCAAGCAAATGATCTTCTCGAGATGCTTATCTTGAACTTGCCCTTCTCAACCTTGATGGCGATCACCACTTGATGCCATCCTCTCATGGGCGATTGAGATCTTCACTTTTGAAGCATGCCCATGGAAAGATACCTATCCCATATATAAAACACAAAGGAACATATATAATGGGTTAGTTCATGATGCATAAATGACAAGGCTTACCATACCACAAGATCCATGTGTTGACCAACTTGAAAACACTCTTCACTCTTTGTATTGGTCAACCAAGTATTCTCATGCTCCATCTCAATATCTTGAGGTACATAAAGAATTCTTCATTTGATTGCATGCTCTAAATCTTAATCAACCATAGCTCAACTAATGAGGCTATCATGACACCGACTTAGAGCCATATCTTGAATTCTTCTATTGAGATCACACTCTCAAGATCTTGAACATATCATATTCTTATATTCAATTCGATGATCTTGATGCCTAAACTCAAGGTATATCTTTATCTTCATGGCATCCATACTTGAATCCAACATATGGACTACAAGCATGACCTATGGAATATTCCTTCATATAAAACTCAATGAAAATATTAGTCCATAGGGATTGTCATTAATCACCAAAACCACACATAGGGGCAATTACCCTTTCACTTTTTGGTCTTGTAACAAAAATGTGCCAATTATGCTACCTGGGAGGACCCCCCCACGCCACCTTCGCATGTAATGCTGCTATCAGGTCAGATAATTGTACCACTTCAGGATCGTATCTGCCAAGGATTACATCAATGTCGTCGACGAAATTTTATGTGCCATCATCTAATTTTGAACTAAACTTCTCGATACCGATAAGAAGGTGTACTTTGCCATCATCAGGTTCTGCAGGACCACAACTACCGAGAGGTTCGATAGGTGGAGCGCCACCATCAGACCCAGACACAACGCCACCTGCGCCATCACCAGCGTCATCGGTAGCTGGAGCAACCTCAGTTATAGTATCAGCAGGAGGAGAAAGGCGAGGGCCCTTAGCAGGAGGACCTACAATACCTTGTCGATCGGCAGGGACACCGTGAACGACAGCTACAATAGAAGCAATTGCTGCCTTGCCACAACGATGGCCAGGAGAAGTTTCCACAATAGTAGGGCTTCGAGTACTAGTAGAGTCCAAACCATGATCTTGCTCCACAACAACGGGGCTTCGAGTAGCCGCAACAACATCACGCTAAACTTCACCATAGGTTCGAGGAGTAGCAGTATCCACGACAGCAGTTTTGGCAACAACAACGGGGTTACCTCCAAAAGCCTTAGTTTGCTCAACAAAAGCATGTATTGGGTCAGTAGCAGCCAGAGAAACAACACCACAATGATGACCAGTACCAGCAGATTCCACAACAAAAGTAGCATCTGCATCCACATTAGGGGTTTTCACAACGGCAATATGGGGACTCTAACGAGGAGGTTGCACAACAGAAGGATGGCACCGATGAGGAGCCACAAGTTTCTTAATAGCAGGAGGGATCCGAGTTAGACCACCCTGACCAAGAATAGCATGGCGAATACCAGTAGTAGCAGCTTCCACATCCAGTATTTTACAATCCAAGAGCAAACTACGAGCCACCGGAGACTTTTTCATCATCTCGGATAGCTTACTGTCACACATTAGAAGAACCATCATGCCTCGTTCATCCTTGAAGCTGAATTTTGCAGTCTACTTCGAGCCCATTTCAGTATGTTTATGCAGAGCAGCAACCATACCAGTGATAATGCATATAAGTGCTGGTGCTTCTTCCATCGTGATACAAGTACCATGATTCCACTTGCCCTTCCCATTTTCTAATTTAGAGAGGTAGCTACCGATTAGTACCGTAACCATGTAAGGGGTATCTAGGGAGATCCTACTTGACAGAAATTTGGGGACAAAAAAATAAGAATTGTTTGTCAGCGTTCGACTAGCAAACAATTCTAGGTTCGGTCTATCTCTTTAATGTTAATAGCCAGATAGCAGTTATAGTTAGTGCGACTAGTAAAGAGAAGAGTAACTCACCCCCATATCCCCAACAGTTCTACCTAGGTAGGAGGATCTACCATCCTCCATGCTGCTTAGCTCGTCCGACGGTGGAGGAGGGATAGATCCTTGCAACGGTAGGCATGCCATGTGGCATTGGAGATCGGGATCATCGAGTGGGCGTAACAACTTGGCACCGGAAGGCAAATGTCCCAGGGGATCGTTCTAGGTGGAGGGTGGATTTCGCCGTCGCCAAGGCTAGGGTTCATGCGAAGGAGGGGTGAATTTCTGAATTTGGTCAATGCACCGAGGTGTTTAGTTCCTCATTTTTCCTACGTGGTTGCCGCGTTGGCACTCGCGTCATGGACAAAGTGCTTACATGGGGGTCTCGACCTTCATGGGACAGTTGACGAAATTTTTGATTTTGGTAGGGGTAGGATGAGTTTGCCTCAAAATGGGTCGTCTCGGTATTTGGTAGCCCAAGTTTGCGGAACCCGGTGATTACAAGCAACTCGGACAGTACGATGCATTCGCACACCAACTTTGGAGCCGCAAAGTGACTAGCCCGTATTGTAGGCCAACGGGCGGTGACGCTCACGAATAGAGATAACGAAGGACAGGGAATATGCAAGAGGGATAGGTTTATCTCTGGACTTGGTGGCACCTACCAACTTATCAGCCTCAGAGAGATCACCAGGATTGGCCATGAAGATCCACTCAACATTATGATGGAAGACGTTGCCATCGGAGTCCATGTCCTTGTCCTCTAGGAGATCTCCGCCATCCTCAATGGGGAGGGTAGCCTTAGATACGTCTTCTAAAATGTCCTCCTTCCAATCACAAGGAGCACGGAGTCGAGGGCACCGCTGCTTCAACTAAGTCGATTCCTGAGCCGAGGTAGTCGATGCCCTCTAAAGAAATGATGGTCATGCTAGTGAGGTTGACTGAAGATGACACCCATATCGCGTCGCCGGGGACGTATGGAAGGTCGATGAAGTGCATGACCCAATCGTCACAATGGTGTCACCGAGATCCCGCCTGGATCATAACTCTAGACGCCTCACACCCCACGGTGGGAGCCAACTATTGTGGTAATTTGATGGTGGAATCCATCTAGGGTGGCTCACGGAGAGAAGAGGGAGGGTATAAGGTGATGAATATCCGGGAGCGAGATTACACACACAATCTTACCTAGGTTCGGGGCCCCTTCGTTGGAGGAAATCCTCACTCTTGCTTACATGGAATTTGCACGATTGTACAGGGTACAAGATGAGTTGTGCCCTAAGGGTGCTCATAGGATGGCTTTATGTAGGGAGCCGGTCCTAGGGTTTATGGAAAAGTACTTAGTCGGTAAGCTTACAGAATCCCAAACTAATATGGCACACACGCCATGTCTTGTACTCTAAGGCGCATAACTCTTGGGCTTCGAGTGTACTTCGTCTTGGATCTTTTATATGTCGTCTGGGCATCCGTCTTGTGTCTAGCAGGATGGTGCCCCGGTGTACGAGTCAGCATAACCACAAGTGGGTCATCCTGGTTTGCTAGAATTAGTTTACGTCTTGGACCCACCTATTTGGCTCCCTGGTAAACATGCAGTGTCAACACATGTGAGAGGTGATGACTACTTGTATGATCATACAATACATGACTGTGGAGGATGAGCGTGATGCAACCAATGAACTAGGCATTTGTTTTTCACGGGCCTTTGATTGAGCCCGACTATGCACTCGAAGAGTTTGAACAATTCCTCCAAGTGTATCGCAATATCCGAGAGTGGCCTACTCATGTTCATTAAAATGATTTTGGTTGAGCACTTGTGGATGCACCTAGGGAACGCATAGTACTCATCTGATGTCTTGTGTTGGTCAATTTTTCGGACTTATGATTTGTAGTTAAAATTATCGTGTGTGTCATTGTTATTTCAGTATTTATCGTTTTATTTTTTATATGTTTAAACTTTTTCCCCCCTTTTTTAAAAAAAATCATGTTTAAATTTTAGCAAATTGGTGAAAACAAACAAATGTTCGAAATGATCAAAAAATGCCTAAGACGACACACTCTGTCCGAGGCACAGGGACACGGCTTGTTTCGCCCTCCATGAACGGACAATGCGGCGGCGAATTTTTTTCAAATAGCACATTTTTTTATTTAATTCTACAACTATCGCGCGAATTTAAGAATTTACAGATCTATGCATTTATCGGTCACGGCGTCGCCGAATGCAACAAATCGGCCACAGCCTGACCGAGTGGACCATTCGGCGCGGACGTGGCCGAATAAAAGTCTATTTGGCGTCGCTGTCGCCGAGTGCATGCGTGGTGGGCCCGCTCGGTTCGATTGCCTCAGTCGATGACAGCCTGGCCGATTGGCCCATTCGGCGACGCCCTGGCCGAAAGGAGCCAAAGAAGAGGACCGCGCGAGCCCCTCCCGCACCCAGCCGCCTTCTTCCTCGCTTCGCTCATCTCTCTGCCCTCTCTCTCCCAGCGACGAACCCAACCCTTTTTTCATCATTTTTCTCAGATTTAACCCAAATTAGCCAACAAATCTTTGTTCTAAAACCAGTATAGAGAAAGGGGAAGCCCGATCTACTGATGGGTTAGCTCAGGACTGGATTTGGTAGTGGTTTTTTGGAGGAATGGTGGTGGAGCTTGGTGTAGCAATGACTGATGGGTTCGTAGCATGGAAAACAAAAAATTTCTACCGCAAGAACGAACAAAACCCAGATCTAATCTAGATAAAAGCCAAGATCTAATCTACTAGACATGAGCAACGAGATAGATCGGCACTAACCCTCGTAGAACTGAAAGCGTTAACGAGATTAGATCTCGTGGATGATCTAGTCGATCACTTGCCGATCTCAAGATCGAGTAGATGATCCTTCCGGCGCCGCGTTCCGGCAGCGCTTCCACAGACGGTCACACGTGCGGAGTCGAAGCAGACCTTCCTCTCCCCGTTCCAGCGAGCAGCGGAGGTAGTAGATCTTCTCCATGCAATCCCAGCAGCACGACGGCGTGGTGGTGGAGAGAATTCTACAGGGCTTCGCCTAAGCCGGAGCAGATGGAAGGAGAAAGAGAGAGGCGGCTAGGGTTTGGAGTGGGAAGGGGCAAGGAGGGGTGGCGCCTCCACCCCTCTATATATAGAGGGAGGGGTGTGGCCTAGGGTTCCCACCCCTAGGCCCACCCCTTAGGGCCGGCGCACTAGGGAGGCTTGGGGGGAGAGTCCTTCCCCCCAAGTTTCCCTTTAAATCTCCCTTATCTTATCTTATCTTATCTCGGTTTTCAAATAAACTCCAAGATATCTTCTAGAACCTTCCGGAACATTCCGAAACCTTCTAGAATCCCCATACAAACACTCTGGAACATTTCCTAACTTAGAAAATGATCCCCATTATATGAATCTTATTCTCCGGACAATTCTGGATCTCCTCGTGATGTCCCGGATCCAATCCGAGACTCCAAACAACATTCGGTCTCCAACACACATTCAATATCTACTTAAAACAACTTCGAACCTTAAGTGTGTCACCCTACGGTTCGTGAATAAGTGGACATGATGAAGACACCTCTCCGATCAATAACCATCAGCAGGATCTGGAGATCCATAACGGCTCCCACATACTCAACGATGACTTCGTGATCGATAGAACCATTAACATACGAAATCAATTCCCTTTGTCACGCGATACTCTACTTATCCGAGGTTTGATCATCGGTATCTCCATACCTAGTTCTACCTTGTTACTGATAAGCACTCTTTACTCGTTCCGTGTTATGCCATCCCTTGTGACCTAGTCACATGCTTGCAAGCTAACTAGATGACATTCCACCGAGAGGTCCCAGAGCATATCTATCCATCATATGGATGGACAAATCCCAATCTTGGTCCATGCGCTTCAACTCATACTTTCAGAATACCCAATGATACCTTTATGACCACCCGCCATTTAAGTGGTGTTTGATGTCATCAAAGTACCCATCCGGTGATGGTGATTAACACAACCTCATGGTCGAAGGATTAGGTTACTATGTATCGAAAGCTTATAGCAATGTGAACTTAATGACTTGATCTTATGCTACGCTTACTATGGGTGTGTGTGTCCATTACATCATTCTCCTAATGATATAACCTTGTTATTAATGACATTCAATGTCCATGATCAGGAAACCATGATCATCAATTAATCAACAAGCTAGTTTAACAAGAGGCTTACTAGGGACCCTTTTATGTTTACAAAACACACATGTATTAGTGTTTCCTTATAATACAATTACAGCATGGGATGCAAACATTCATCATAAACACAAAGATATAATAATAACCACTTTTATTATTGCCTCTTGGGCATATCTCCAACAGTCTCCCACTTGCACTAGAGTCAATAATCTAGATTACATGGTAATATACCTAACACCCATGGCGTTCTGGTGTTGGTCATGTTTTGCTCTAGGGAGAGGTTTAGTCAACAGATCTGCCACATTCAGATCAGTGTGTACTTTGCAAATCTTTATGTCACCATCTCGGACATACTCGCGAATATCATGGAAACGCAGCTTGATGTGCTTCAGCTTGCTATGTGACCTTGGCTCCTGTGCATTAGCTATGGCACCTGTGTTGTCACAGTAGATGGCCATCGGGTCCAACGCACTAGGAACCACGCCAAGTTCAGTAATGAACTCCTTCATCCATATGGCTTCTTGTGCAGCCTCCGAAGCGACTATGTATTCCGATTCATTGAAGATTTCGCCACAACACTTTGCTTGGCACTCCTCCAGCTCACCGCAGCACCATTCAAAATAAATACATTATCCAGCGTGACTTGAGTCATCGGATCGGTGTTCCAACTAGCATCGCATTAACTGTTTACAACAAGCTGTTCATCACCTCCATAAGAAAGAACCATATCCTTAGTCCTATTCAGATACTTTAGGATATTCTTGATCGCTGTCCAAAGGCTCCATTCCGGATCACTTTGATATCTGCTAGTCAAACTAACGACATGTGCTATATCCGGTCTTGTACACAACATGGCATACATGATAGAACCTATGGCTGAGGCATAGGAACATTATTCATCTTCTCTCTATGTTCTTACCAGATGGACTTTGAGTCTTACTCAAGGTCTTACCTGACAACATGGGCACGAACCCTTTCTTGCTCTCTTCCATTCTAAACTTCTTTAGAACTTTGTCCAGGTATGTACTTTGTGAAAGCGCTAGCAGGCGTCTTGATCTATCTCTATAAATCTTGATGCCTAGAATATATGCCGCTTCGCCAAGATCCTTCATTGAAGAACTATTATTCAAATAGGCTTTGACGCTATTAAGAAGTTCTACATCATTCCCAATCAACAGTATGTCATCTACATATAGTACTAGGAATGCTACAGAGCTCCCACTCACTTTCTTGTAAATACAAGCTTCTCCATAAGTTTGTATAAATACAAAGTTTTTGATTACTTTATCAAAACGTTGATTCCAACTCCGGGATGCTTGCTTCAGTCCATAAATGGAGCACTGAAGTTTGCATACCTTGTCAGCATCACTAGGATCAACAAAACCCTTGGGTTGTACCATGTACAACTCTTCCTCAATGTCACCATTAAGGAACGCTGTTTTGACATCCATCTGCCATATCTCATAGTCGAACTATGCAGCGATTGCTAACAAAATCCTCACAGACTTTAGCTTCGCTACTGGTGAGAAAGTCTCATCATAGTCAACACCTTGAATTTGTCGGAACCCTTTCGCGACAAGTCGAGCTTTATAGACAGTAACATTACCATCAGCATCTGTTTTTCTTTTGAAAATCCATTTGTTCTCGACAGCCTTACGGCCATCCGGTAAGTCCACCAAAGTCCATACTTGGTTTTCGTACATGGATCCCATTTCGGATTTCATGGCTTCTAGCCATTTGTCGGAATCTAGGCTCACCATAGCTTCTTCATACGTCGCAGGGTCATCGGTGTTGTCCACCAACATGACGTTCAAGGCAGAGTCATACCACTCAGGAGTGGTACGAACCCTCGTTGACCTGCGAGGTTCAGTAGTAACTTCGTTTGAAGTTTCATGATCACCATCATTAGCTTCCTCTCCAGTTGTTGCAGGTGGCACGAAAACATCTTCCGGTGCTGCGCTACTCTCAACCCCGAGAGAAGGTTCAATAACCTCGTCGAGTTCTACTTTCCTTCCAGTCACTTCTTTCGAGAGAAACTCCTTCTCAAGAAAGGATCCATTCTTGGCAACGAAAACTTTGCCTTCGGATCTTTGATAGAAGGTATACCCAATTTTTTCTTTAGGGTATCCTATGAAGACGCATTTCTCCGCTTTGGGTTCTAGCTTATCAGGTTGTAACTTCTTTACATATGCTTCGCAACCCCAAACTTTAAGGAACGACAACTTAGGTTTCTTTCCAAACCACAATTAAATGCATTGTCGTTTCAACGGATTTAGATGGTGCCCTATTTAAAGTGAATGCGGCTGTCTCTAATGCATAGCCCCAAAACGATAGTGGTAAATCTGTAAGAGACATCATAAACCGAACCATATCTAAGAGAGTTCGATTACGACGTTCGGACACACCATTACGCTGTGGTGTTCCCGGCGGTGTCAATCATAAAGTATTCCACATTTCTTTAAATGCATGCCAAACTCATAACTTAGATATTCACCTCCGCGTCGACGCGAAACTTAATCTTCTTGTTACGATGATTTTCCACTTCACTTTGAAATTCCTTAAACTTCTCGAAAGTTTCGGACTTATGTTTCATAAAGTAGACATACCCATATCTACTTAAGTCATCCGTGAAAGTGAGAACATAACGATATCCACCACGTGATGCTACACTCATAGGACCGCACACATCGGTATGTATTATTTCCAATAAGTCTGTAGCTCGCTCCATTATTCCAAAGAATGGAGTCTTAGTCATTTTTCCCATTAGACATGCTTCGCATTTTTCAAGTGATTCAAAATCAAGTGATTCAAGAAGTCCATCAGAATGGAGTTTCTTCATACGCTTCACTCCAATGTGACCAAGACAGCGATTGCCACATGTATGTAGAATTATCATTCAATTTTGTTTGTTTAGCATCTATGTTGTGAACATGTGTATCACTACTATCGAGATTCAGTAAGAATAAACCATTCATCTCAGGTGCATTACCATAAAAGATATTACTCATATAAATTGAACAACCTTTATTCTCGGACTTAAAAGAGTAACCGTCTCACAATAAACAAGATCCAGATATAATGTTCATGCTTAACGCAGGCACCAAATAACAATTATTCAAATTTAAAACTAATCCCGAAGGTAGATGTAGAGGGAGCGTGCCGACGGCGATCACATCAACCTTGGAGCCATTTCCAACGCCAATCGTCACCTCGCCTCGCCGGTCTTCGTTTATTCCGCAGCTCCTGTTTCGAGTTACAAATATGAGCAACCGAACCAGTATCAAATACCCAGGCACTACTACGATTACTAGTAAGATACACATCAATAACATGTATATCGAATATACCTTTCTTCTTGATGTTGCCGTTCTTCAAATCTGCCAGGTACTTGGGGCAGTTACGCTTCCAGTGACCAGCACCCTTGCAGTAGAAGCATTCAGTTTCAGGCTTAGGACCAGCCTTGGCTTCTTAGCGGTCTTGTGACTTTCTTGCCGTCCTTATTGAAGTTGCCCTTGTTCTTAGGCTTGCCCTGTTTCTTGAAATTGGTGGTCTTATTGACCATCAACACTTGGTGCTCCTTCTTGATCTCCACTTCAGCAGTTTTCAGCATGGACGATAGTTCAGGCAACGTTTTGTTCATGCAGTGCATATTGTAGTTCATCACAAAGTTCTTATAACTCGGTGGCAGTGATTGGAGGACACGGTGAATCCCTAACTCATTAGGAATCGTTATCCCCAACTCTTGGAGCTTGTTTGCGTGCCCAGACATGGTGAGCACGTGCTCGCTAACGGAGCTTCCCTCTTCCATCTTGCAGGTAAAGAACTTTTCGGAGGCCTCATAGCTCTCCACGGCCGCGTGAGTCTCAAAAATAAGCTTGAGCTCCTTAATGATCTCGAACGGGTCGTGGTGATCAAAGCGCTTCTGAAGCTCCGTTTCTGCACACCGTGTGATGGCACATCGAATGGAGTAATGATTTTTCCGAGTGGCGTAAACATTTTTTATGTCATCGGTGGCATCTTCTGCAGGTGGGTCACCTAGCGGTGCATCGAGCACATAGGTCATCTGACCAGCCCTGAGGACAATCTTCAGACCACGGAGCCAGTCCGTGAAGTTGCTTCCATTGTTCTTAAGTTTTTCTTTCTCTAGGAACGCATTGAAATTGATGGAGAGGTTCGCCATAATCTACAACAAATTTGCAAGTAGTTTAGACTAAGTTTATGATAAATTGAGTTCAATTTTAATTCTTAAATTAACTAGGTGAACTCCCACTCAAAACAACATCCCTCACATTGTCTTAGTGATTACACGAACCAAGTCCACTACACCAAGTCCGATCTTCACGAGAGAAGATGTAGTTTCATCGGCGAACAATCTTCATGTTCATCATATCATTCATATGACTCATGCTCTACCTTTCGGTATTCCGTGTTCCGAGACCATGTCTGTACATGCTAGGCTCGTCAAGATTAACCTTAGTTTCCGCATGTGCAAATATAGCTTGCACCCGTTGTATGCACACGTAGAATCTATCACACCCGATCATCACGAGATGCTTCGAAACGACGAGTCTTAGCAACGGTGCCAACTAAGGACGGACACTTTTATTGCTTGATATTTAGTGAGAGGGATCATCTTATAATGCTACCGTCGCGATCTAAGCAATACAAGATGCATAAAGGATTAACATCACAGGCAATTCATAATTAGTATGATATGATATGGCCCTTTCTTCTTGTGCCTTTGATCTCCATCTCCAAAGCACGGACATGATCTCCATCATCACCAGCATTGCGTCATGGTCAGTGGCGCCGCTTCATGGTTGTCCATCATCACAAGCAACTATTACAACTACTTGGAATAAAGCTATTACAAGATGAATAGACACACAGGTCTTAATAGAATTAAAGACAACCATTAGGCTCCTGCCGGTTGCCATATTACAACAAGGATCATTGCATACATCAAATATAATCACAATCACATGGTGGCCATATCACATCACAAAACCCCTGCAAAAACAAGTTAGACGCCTCTAATTTTCTTTGCAAGTTTTACGTGGTTTGGGGCTTTCAAATAAGAACGGATCTTACCTACGAAACTGAACCACAACATTGATACAAGTGCTATCAAGTGCAAACTGTAGATTGGATCTATACTATGATGGAGAGATGACACTCATAGAAGCCACTTGTGCAAAGCAAGTTGCACGTCAAGCTGGAGCAAGTCTCATGTGCGATGACATGTAATGTTAGCCCGAGCCGCTTCATCCCACCATACCGCAAGATGCAAAGTACACACAGCAAAAGACGACACGAGCACCAACGCCCACAAAACCATAGTGTTCTACTCGTGCAACAGATCTACGCATAGACAAGGCTCTGATACAACTGATGGGTTCGTAGCATGGAAAACAAAAAATTTCTACCGCAAGAATGAACAAAACCCAGATCTAATCTAGATAAAAGCCAAGATCTAATCTACTAGACATGAGCAACGAGATAGATCGGCACTAACCCTCGTAGAACCGAAAGCGTTAACGAGATTAGATCTCGTGGATGATGTAGTCGATCACTTGCCGATCTCAAGATCGAGTAGATGATCCTTTCGGCGCCGTGTTCCGGCAGCGCTTCCGCAGACGGTCACATGTGCGGAGTCGAAGCAGACCTTCCTCTCCCGTTCCAAATGAGCAATGAGGTAGATCTTCTCCACGCAATCCCAGCAGCACGACGGCGTGGTGGTGGTGGCGGTGGAGAGAATTCTGCAGGGCTTCGCCTAAGCCGGAGCAGATGGAAGGAGAAAGAGAGAGACGACTAGGGTTTGGAGTGGGAAGGGGCAAGGAGGGGTGGCGCCTCCACCCCTCTATATATAGAGGGAGGGGTGTGGCCTAGGGTTCCCACCCCTAGGCCCACCCCTTAGGGCCGGCGCACTAGGGAGGCTTGGGGGGAGAGTCCTTCCCCCCAAGTTTCCCTTTAAATCTCCCTTATCTTATCTTATCTTATCTTATCTTATCTTATCTCGGTTTTCAAATAAACTCCAAGATATCTTCTAGAACCTTCCGGAACATTCCGAAACCTTCTAGAATCCCTATACAAACACTCTGGAACATTTCCTAACTTAGAAAATGATCCCTATTATATGAATCTTATTCTCCGGACAATTCCGGATCTCCTCGTGATGTCCCAGATCCAATCCGAGACTCCGAACAACATTCGGTCTCCAACGCACATTCAATATCTAGTTAAAACAACTTCGAACCTTAAGTGTGTCACCCTACGGTTCGTGAATAAGTGGACATGATGAAGACACCTCTCCGATCAATAACCATCAGCGGGATCTGGAGATCCATAACGGCTCCCACATACTCAACGATGACTTCGTGATCGATAGAACCATTAACATATGAAATCAATTCCCTTTGTCACGCGATACTCTACTTATCCGAGGTTTGATCATCGGTATCTCCATACCTAGTTCTACCTTGTTACTGATAAGCACTCTTTACTCGTTCTGTGTTATGCCATCCCTTGTGACCTAGTCACATGCTTGCAAGCTAACTAGATGACATTCCACCGAGAGGGCCTAGAGCATATCTATCCGTCATATGGATGGACAAATCCCAATCTTGGTCCATGCGCTTCAACTCATACTTTCAGAATACCCAATGATACCTTTATGACCACCCAGTTACGAAGTGGTGTTTGATGTCATCAAAGTACCCATCCGGTGATGGTGATTAACATAACCTCATGGTCGAAGGATTAGGTTACTATGTATCGAAAGCTTATAGCAATGTGAACTTAATGACTTGATCTTATGCTACGCTTACTATGGGTGTGTGTGTCCATTACATCATTCTCCTAATGATATAACCTTGTTATTAATGACATCCAATGTCCATGATCAGGAAACCATGATCATCAATTAATCAACAAGCTAGTTTAACAAGAGGCTTACTAGGGACCCTTTTATGTTTACAAAACACACATGTATTAGTGTTTCCTTATAATACAATTACAGCATGGGATGCAAACATTCATCATAAACACAAAGATATAATAATAACCACTTTTATTATTGCCTCTTGGGCATATCTCCAACAATGGCAATGGTGGTGGAGCTGCGGTGGAGCTTGGAGCTGGGGCGTTTGTGAGCTGCCCCGTACTGCTTCTTTGGTGAACCGAGCCTGCTGTACCGAGTGGCTTCTCACGCTTCGAAGGTAAACTCTAATCACTCGTTAATCACAGTTATTGTATATGGTTATGCGGCTACGCGGGCTGTGGTTAGCAGGCTATTAGAATAGTTAGGATGGTTCTAGTATATTATTTAGAATAGTTGTATATAGTTTAATAGAATAGGTGGGTTGGTAGAAAAATTTTATGGATTTGTAGAAATATTAGCCAGACTATTATTTAGAACATTAGCGGGTAGTTGTACATAGTTTTATTTAGAATAAGTGGATTTGTAGAATGATTTGGCAGGTGAAAATTAGCCAGACTATTAGTATATTATTTAGAGTATTTACTATGGATAATTAATTATTTAGATTGATTTTTTTTATGTCAGCAGAGATGTCGAATATAGTGAAGTTCGTGTTTTACTATGGTCCTGGTAATGTCCAATACTATGAATATGGAGCAGATTTGCGTGAGTTTCATTCTACGGAGTTGGATTTGACTGCCCCTCAAACCTGGAGTGTTAGCCAGTTGAAGGAATGGTTGACGGACTGTTTAGGATATAATCTCGAAACATACACCGTCAGTGTCCAAGCATTGTGGACAAAGTCTACCAAGATTTTTTTTTGGATTTTGAAGGATGTAGATCATAACCGAGATTGGTTTAAATGGTTAAAAGGTTGCCAGGACAGGCATATACACCCTGTTGCACTAGTGCTTCCTGTCATGAAGGAGATCAATCTGCAAGCATCTGAAGGTGGACACGGTCCTGTCCATAGTGTTGAATATGGTGGTGGAACGTACTCTATGTCCAATGCTGGAGGTGGTGGTTATGAATCAGAGCAGAGCAGTCAGATAGGAGGAGGTGGTGGTGGTTACGAACCAGGTAAGCGGTCGATGTAGGTGGGGGATACGGAAGTGGAGAGGTAGATGGGGACGAGGAAAGTGGGCACATGCAGGACACGATGGAGGATGAGGATTCCATGGATGGTGAAAGTGGTGATTCTGATGATTCAGATAGTTCCGATGAAGAAGGCAATGGAGAAGACGTACCGATTCTTGCATCCTGGAATCAAGACATCTCCGACGTCATGACCGTTAACGACTGTCATGATTCTGCCTGGGAATATCACAAAAATAAAATTGCGCAGGGCGCCAGATATCCAGACAAAAAACATTTGCAAGATGCAGTCATTGCTTGGGCATTGTCTACACAGAAGGTTCTCAGTACAACTGTGTCAAATAAGAGATACTTGACAATGGAATGCGTGGATATTAATTGTCCAGCCAGGGTCCATGGATATCTTCCTAAATATGACACAAGTTGATTGGTGAGTGACATGGTGATGCACACATGTCAGCTTTCATCTATCCCTACAGATCATCATCGTAACCTCTCGTCCATGCTTCTGGCACGGTTGATGCACCAGCCAGTTGGAGCACCAATATGGCCCAATGTTTTGAGGGTATTACTGCCGTTCCATTTGACCACGATGAGCACGGGCCCAAGTTCGACTGGTTACTAGGATTTCAGGTGTGTTCGATAACTTGTTAGTCCAATTGTCTTTACGCATCGCACCATTCATTGCTTGTTGGTACTAAACTATCTTTGCGTTAATGCAGATCCAACGGTTAGGCTATCCAGATCTTCAATTGACTGAGCCACAGATCACTCGGTGCTTGGAGGCGTACTTACTTTGGCTTCTCGGGAAGGTGATGTTCACCGAGAACCATGTCACCACTATCACCGCTCGCTACATCCCTATTGCATTGGAGATTGCTAATGCAACAAGCGCAGACATGATTACACAAAGGAGTTGGGTTCTGCGGTCTTGGCAGCTACGTACAGAGGTATGTGCAGCGGTTGTCAGCGTAAAGCTCCTAGGTCAGGCTTGCTTGGATGCCCTTTACTATTGCAGCTTTGGTCCTGGGAGCGGTTTCCTATTGGACGACCAGACGTAGTTGTTGAGACGGCCTACCCATCACATGCATTGGGTGACCCTCCGACAGGACTGTTCGACGCAGACCGCATCGACCTACCGACTTTCGGTACAGTTTGGACACGTCGCAAGGTATGTGCAAAGTTTTTAATTAGTTCATGTACTATATGACTAGAAATGACATGTGTTCTTTGGCAGAGACGCTTTTCTCATGCTCAGGTGAGGGGTTGCTACCCCGCTTTCTCCGAGCAGTTTGACGTGCTGCTCGCAAGCTCGGTGATGTGGGAGCCCTACACGGATGAAGCCATTGGTGCTAGATTCCGCAAGGATGGGGACGACGTGGAAGTCGTCACACTGATTTCTACTCTCTGTACCAGAGACGTGGCATATTGGCTTACAAAATCGAAGATCATCTTCGACATGCAGGTAGAGGAGATGAGCCTACATAGAGTAATGAGGCAGTTTGGCCTTCGCCAGTTGGCCGACCCTCGTCGTACTGAGAGTGCCGTACCATCGGTGGTTCACACGTAAGTTTATTGACTTATCTAGTTTATTGACTTATCTGGTTTATTGACTTATAGCAATCACTCTCAAATTGTAGGTTGTCAAGGAAGGGAGGCAACAAGACCATCACAGGCTGGCTCCATAGAGTTGGGACATACGTAGAGGAGTGGAGCAGCGCAACAACACGAGTCTGGGACTCGGATGCCCCGTTTGATATGGATGAGTTCAACCACTATCTGCGAAGCTACATGAGCGCCACACGTCTATGCATCGCACAACAGAGTGACCCAGGGGCGATGCCGAGCGCGGCTACTTGGGATAGTTATCCGAGCCAGTCTACTACGGGCAGCAGACAGCACGCGGTAACACATTGTCTTTATCTTATGCACCTACTTGGGATAGTTTCTATTCCATTTTTACCCTAGTGGTTCAAATTGCAGGCACAGTTGCTACTCGATCTTGAGACGGATAGTGCTGATTACAGACGGTCCCTTTTGTCTGGACCTCTGCTTATACCACGGGAGCAGCAGCAGACCTGGCTGAGCCGCCTAGAGGAGAAGATCCGACGTATCCACAGAGTTCTCACGTGCACCCGCTCTTCGGACGTTGCTCACCAGCCGGGACCACAGCGGCCTCCGCGTCACTCGACGCAGCAGAGGCAACACCAGCAGCAGCCACGTCCACCCTCGCCCGTACGACAGTCTCCTCGTCCACGGCTTACACCACAGGCAACACCGAGGCCTCCCCCTCCAGACCAGCCTGGAGGTTCGTCGTGGCAGCAACAGAGTTCTTTCGACTGGTGGCAGCAGCAGCAGCAGCCACCTTTTCAGGGTGGAGGTCCGTCGTGTCAGCCTCAGCAGCAACCACCTTTTTAGGGTGGAGGTCCGTCGTGGCAGCCTCAGCAGCAACAGCCACCTTTTGGCCACTCTCCCGCGCCGAACTACGGCTTTCGTCCACAGCCGCAGCCACAGGGTATGTGTCTTACACAATACCGAGACTAGCTTCATATCATATCAATTTCTTATATACTTCGGTATTCATATGCAGGAGCCTTTGGGTCTACGCCTGACTATTAGGGATCTTTTTCTGGATCGGCGTGGACAAGTGATTATGAGATGGAGCACAACACTCAGGACTTCATGACACAGAGCAGTTGGATCAACATTTTTCAGACCCCCACACAGGAGACTCAGTACGACGAGCATGGCTTAGTGATTCCTCCTCGAAACGTTCGGGCGCCCATTAGGTACGGCTGGAAACCACCAGAGCAACCATGTGAGCGTTAAGGCAGACGACGACACTGATACCTCTCTCAGCCATATGTCTATATATGTGTGAGACATGCACCTTTCTATGTGTGAGACATTTCTATATCTATCTATCTATGTATGAGACATATGTCTATCTATGTGTGAGACATGCACCTTTCTATGTGTGAGACATTTTGCAATGTTATTCATTTCTTGGTCGAGATCACTAACAAACGACTACAACAGATAAGTAGGATACAAACGAGATAATTAAGATACACACACGAGCTACAAGGGAGAATTGTTCTATCCCTACGATGATGCCTTCTTCATGTCCTGCTCTTCTTGCCCTTACCCTTCGACGATGCCTCGACTTTACCCTTGTTCTTGGCCTGCCTTTCGTCCCACTCAGCTCTCCACTTAGTCCCAACGGCAGGCGTCATGAATATATCATATTCATCTTTGCTCTCTTCTAGCTTGTCATTGCTCTTCTTGCCCTTACCCTTCGATGATGCCTCGTCTTTACCCTTCTTCTTGGCATGTCTTTCGTCCCACTCAACTCTCCACTTAGTCCCAACGGCAGGCGTCATGAATATATCATCTTCATCTTCACTCTCTTCTAGCTTGTCATTGCTCTTCTTGCCCTTCGACGATGCCTCATCCGATGATGGCTTGCCCTTAACCTTCGACGATGCCTCGCCTTTACCCTTCTTCTTGGCCTGCCTTTCGTCCCACTCAGCTCTCCACTTAGTCCCAACGGCAGGCGTCATGAATATATCATCTTCATCTTCACTCTCTTCTATCCAAATCCAAGGGAGCGTGATGTTCTGCTGCCTTGCCCCTTCATTAGAGAATCTTTGCTTGCTCCACCTAGCATTGATCCGAAGTAGCTCTTGCCGTATCTCCTCTGGAGTCCTCTTCGGCCAGCCTTTTCTACGCAATCCCTCACCCAACTCAGTGAGGAGACAATCACTACCAATTAGTTCCTCTAATGGGGCTGGATTGTTGTCTATCCTAAAGTTCCTAGCCAAATGGAAAAGGTCGACGGACATGTCTGGCACGAAACTGCGATCGTAGGGAAACATACTGGCTAAAAACGGGGTGGCTGCTGCTTAAACAACTGCGTGAGGAGGGGTTTTTATATGGTAACATTCTGGCGGGAAAAAATCTGGCGGGAAAGATTTTGGCGGGAAGCATTATGGCAGGAAACATTCTGGCGGAAAACATTTTGGCGGGAAACATTTTGGCGGGAATGTTTTTTGATGGAAAGCAACATTGGTCTGACATGTTGAATTAAAGATACATCACAACACTATAACTGAAATGAAGATACATCAAGACACTACAACTGAAAGTAAGTTACATCAAGACACTGCAACTGAAATTAAGATACATCAAGACACTACAACTGAAATTAAGATACATCGGGATACTACAACTAAAATGAAGTTACATCAGGACACTACAACAGGAATTAAGATACATCGGTACTGAGACATACATCTACCTTCCCTGAGTCCAACGCGGGTACTTCCCGGTCTTGTCCCCACGTTCCTCTGCCGCCCGCGCCTCAGCAACTCTTTCTCTTAGTCTCTTCCTTTCTGCCTCACGGGCCTCCTTGCGCACCTCTTCCTGGCGCTCGCGGATTGCATTCTCTTCCTCCCTTCTTTTCCTGTTCAACTCGCGGTTTTGAGCTTTCTCTGCTTGGAATTCTTTCATTTCTCTCTCCCGTTCCTTCTTCGCCTCTTTGGCCATCCTTTCAGCACGTTCCTCTTCATGGAAGGCAGCCCACGCAGCTCGGTTCCTGTCATGACACTCTTTCTTGGCCCAGGCTGGCTGCTCGGTGTCAATCCAATGGTACCACTTGCAAACTGGAGGAGGAGACTGCAAGCAAATCAATGGAGTGAATAAAAGAACTCATGATAACATGAATGGTTATAGCCATGCTCTGGAAACATATCGGAGGCCTCTCGTACGACGAACTTGCTTGTCGGGGCGGGCTTGCGTCGTAGTTGGGACACATGAAAACGATCATGCTCATGCAGGTGAAGAAATCGATCGACTCCTTAACCTTGGCGAGATGGCCGCACCAACAACGCTTGTGTGTCACCCCTTGTGGCAACCTAGCATCTTTCATCTTCCTAGGCCTATACTCTGGATCCGAACAAGGCACACTCATGATGTAGAGGAGAAAAAATGCAAGAGAAAGAGAAGGAACAGCTGAACTGGGTGAAGAGAGAACATCTCGGTGCCTGAATTTATAGAGGCAATGGGAAGACTAGGCGGGAAAAAATGGCGGCAAAACATGGCGGGAATCGGCTGGCGGGAAATAATGGCGGGAATAGGTTGGCGGGAAAAAACGGCGGCAACACGTGGCGGGAAATAATGGCGGGAATCGGCTGGCGGGAACCGAAAACTAATCTCGTTTAGCGCTGCTTGCAGTGATTTAAGCATGCATTGGTTATGGCGAATTACTTGGTTATGCATTGATCATGCAGGATTTGGCCACGACCTGGCCGATTAGTGCAATCGGTGAGGGCCAGGCCGATTGAGCCATTCGGCTTGCTCCTGGCCGAGAGGGGCACTCGGCTAGAGCCTCGCCGATTGGTCCAGACTTATTCGGCTTGACCATGGCCGAATGAGTCATTCGGCTAGGCCCTAACCGATTGCAGCTGGTGTCAGCCGAATGGTCCATTCGGTCTGGCTGTGGCCGATTTGTTGCATTCGGTGACGCCGTGACCGACAAATGCCTAGATCTATAAAATCTTAAATTCGTGCGACAGTTGTGAAATTAAATAAAAAAATGTGCTATTTGAAAAAAATTCGCCAATGCGGCGCGGGCCGAATTGGGGGAGCGCCCTTCAAGATGCTCTAAAAAAAGCAGTCCTATGTTTTTTAATATTTTTGTGTTTGAAGCTGTTAATTTTCGTATACATGTGCATGTTTCTATATTATTAATGATTTTCCCTACATTTATGCATTGCAAGTTTGCAACACAGTTTTGGCATTCCTACTACGTACAGGTATAAATTTATACCCAGGCGCACGGGCATCGGTACATTAGTTACAGTACCATGCGTAGCAGCCTACTACACAACCGCGACTGTAGGATGATGATGATGATGATGATGATACAGTACATAACGGGTTCAAACTAGCAGTAACACCTTCCTTTTGCCAGCAGAATTTCCTGGCTGATCTAATTTCCTAGGAAGGTATCCACTCTGGCATTCACGGTTCTCGATAAGAACTTCATGCAAATCGGCGGCTTCACCTTGGCAAGAGCTAGGATCGACTGCGGCAACGACCAAATGCCGTCGCCACAGATCAACCCGGAGGCGACCGCAGGCCCGAACGCCTCCGCTTTGGCCTTGTTCACCATGCTCCACACGAAGATGATCACGGTGCCGACGAACATGTCGATCGCGAAGTAGGGCCCGATGTAGAACGGTATCGCCATCGCCATCGGGAGCGGGATGTATTTCGCGATCTTGCCCGGCACGGAGTCCTTGATCAGGTTGATCGTGATCGCCGCGGCGAAGAAGACGTAGCAGAGCGTGAGGCAGTGCTCGGGGAGCTTGGAGAAGCCCTCGACGCCCAGTATGGCCATGTTCCGGTACACGGTGGCGTAGGGCGCCGGGTACTCGCTGCCGTCCTTCCCGATGTCGAAGGACTTGTAGAAGAGCCAGAAGACGCAGGGCGCGATGACGCAGCCCATGGCGGTGCCGATCACCTGGCTGATGAACATGGACCTCGGCGACGCCAGCGTCAGGTACCCCGTCTTGAAGTCCTGCATCAGGTCGGCGGCCGTGGCCACGATGCTCATCATGACGCCGCAGGCGGCGAGCCCGACGAGCACGCCGCCGTGCGACGCGCCGGCCCACGCGCCGAAGATGAAGATGGCCAGCTTGCCGTAGGTGGAGGCGAGGGACCAGTCGGTGAGGCCCGTCCCGTAGGCGTTGCAGAAGGCCAGCACGGGCGCGAACACGTACACCAGCAGGATGAAGTACCACTTGAGCTCCGGGAAGATCTGGGGCAGGGTGGCGGTCGACACCGCGGCCACGGCGGCGTATCCCGCGAACGCGATGGATTTGGGGATTTGGTCCTTGAGGAAGATCTCCGTGCGGCGTTGCTCGTCGAAGGAGACGGTTTCGCCGGTTGGCACGGCGCTGCCCTCGTCCGAGACCGGAATTGTGCCGTTCTTCTTCACCATCGTTATGAAGCCAGAGATTGTGCGATAGAGAACCCTGACGAAGTTGTACAGGCCGTCTCCAAGGATCAAGGCGATGGAGATGAACACCTATACACCAGAATTGGGAATGGCTGCTTAGTACTACTACACTTGCAGTCAGTAAAAAAGATGATGAAATGTGAAGATATTTACCCGATACCCTTGGAGGCCTTGGAGATTACCGTCTCCGAGTTCGGCAGAGAACCAACTCCCTCTCTTGTTATGTATCAGGGGCCACATCAATCCCCACGAGAGGATGCCTCCAAGTAGAACAGACACGTTCACAATGTGCGGGCAGATCATCCCAACTCCAACATAGGTTGGAGAGAAATCGAAGTAAAACCTGCAAAATTTAACATGTGGAATTACATGGAAGCAAAAGTGACATCCCAGGAAGCTTCACTCTGCTTTCAGATAACAGGTACTACTCCAGTATGATCTAACCTGTTCTTATAGGCTTCAAGGCCTAATGAAGGGAAGCTACTAAACCCACAGTGATCTCCAGCAGTATAGAACCACTGAAAGAAGCCCCAAAGGAAGCTGAACGAAAAGAACTTGCCCAATGTCTTTACCTGCTTTCTGAAACATCATACCAAAATCTTGTCAGTTACTGACTGTCAATAACAAAAATACTAGCAAGTACTTAAAACATTCAGATGATTTACTTTGCAAGCTTTGCACCCTCTGGCGTGTGGAAACCATTGATAAGATAGGCAGTCGCCGTGCCACTTGGGTAGGTCAGCTTGTAGTCAACGATCATAATCTGTACAGGCAAGTCAGTAATTTGATGGTTACATACATATGCCTGGATGCTGCAATTACAGATGTGGAGGGTGTAGAAACAAGATGAAGATTATTAACCTTTCTCAGAGGCACAAGAGCAAATAGCCCAACAAAACTGACGAGGAACAGAAAACCTATCATCCACCCAATATGAGGTTCCTTGACATTCTCGGGAGTGTTGGTTTCTGGGTCTAGCTTAGCGACAATTTCGCTCATGCCGAACAAGTAGCTTCCGAATCCACCTAATCAATTGGAACGAGTTAGTACAGTGAATATCACATCTCTGCTTTCATGGAAAACGGTATGTGTATTCCAAGTTCAGTTTACAAAATGCATGCTGTCCCTCGAAAAGGAAATACAAACCGAGGACAGTAGAACCCCTGGTCAACCAGATTCATTGGCAATGTTCAAATTTGAATGCCCCATTAGTCTCTATATCTTCTTGATTTTGAGTAGAACCACTGGTGAAACTATTGTGACATTAGCTGGTCATACGTCTGGTTTTCCCATGGGAGGATCTTTTTTTCTTAAAAAATATTCAAATTCGAAATATAAAGCCTCAGCCAAAAATATTCAAATTGCCACCAATTATTATTAAGGCTCCATGTAGCTAGAGTTTATTTATCGGCATCTCTATCCAACTGTAACAAGTAAGGTCAATGTTTGAATCCTAGAAATATCAATTCCAAACAGGCAGGGCCTAAGATTGGGAAAAAAGACAATTGTGATGTCAACTTATCAAGTACAACGTCACAACCCAGCGACCACGTCACTTTAATTCTTTTCTATATTTCACATCATGCGTATATTCAAAGGTATTGAGTCAAGCCATCTAGGTCCTCTATTTCAGCTTGAGGCCATACGCAACTTGGCTGTCTCATACCGTGATGGTGATCAGAATGTGACGACAATTCACAGATACGACACTGTATCAGCTGATATTTTTCAAGCAATTCGGCAGGAGCACTCAGTTAGGAAAATAACATGTTATGGAAGAAATGAATTTTACTGTTATGAAAGGAAAAATAAACTTTTTTCCAGTAAACAACTTTTGATGAATTATTGGGTCTATTGAGTCTGTTCATCTTTTCTATATATATAAGTATCTGTCTTTATTGCCTCACTCTAGTATGACAGGAAACCATCCAGGGAACCTAGGGACAAGAACTCATATTTTACACATTAAGTGAAAACCATATCTCCGAGTTTCAAAAAATAACAAAAAAAAATCAGAACAGATATTATATGGGTTGAAACTTACTCATTGTAATCATTTTTAAAATTTTGTACAGATCTCAAATGGTCATTCTTCGGTGTGAACGTTTACATGCACGTACTTGTATCCACTTTCTTAACAGATTTTTTATCCTTTTTTTGTAAGTTGCAAAATATGATTTTCACCAAGTGTTCAAAAGTGAGTTCATGCCTACCCAGGTTACATTTCTGACTAATATAAGACCAATAACAGACTAAGAACTTCAGACAAATTGAGAACTTCAACGTTCGGTGAAATTAAGAGCTTCCGTACTGTAAATTTAGGCTCAATATTTAGGAACATACGAAATTTCAGACAAATTCAGAAAAATAATTAGATGAGACAATTGAGAATTAGTTCATTATGGGATCCTAAGTTCCTAACGCAACCCTCCATAGAAGTATTCACACTAAGTCGCAATGGAGTACATGGATAAGAAGGTTCGGTTGTTTAGATTATTATCTTATTACTTTTTCGTTAATAGTTTCACATTAGTATTGCCCCATTAGTCTGTAGTATATATCTGCTTGCTTTCGAGTTTAAGAACAGGGGCGTAGCTTGGGCTACCGCTACTCTGGGTACTGTATAAATCCTCATATTTTTCACGGAAATAACTCTGAAGCAATGAGACCGTGCTCGACCACGAACGAATTTTATTTTCAGAAAAAGAATAGCTAGAAGTCCAGAAAGTGAGACGGATGAGATGAGCGAAAAAGGGCTTATTACCGCTGAAGGCGATGCCGTAGGCAGAGACGACGCAGGTCTGGATGACGGTGTTCTCCTGCCTGGTGAACGGCTGCTTGAGGAACCCCGCCCTCTCGATGGCGCCCGTCCAGAGGCGGACGAAGAAGAATCCCAGCAGCCCGGCGGAGACGTTGAGCGACGGGATGATGCCCGTGGTGAGGTTGAGCTTCATCACGATGACGCTGAACATGATGGCCAGGAAGAAGCTGACCACGAAGGCGCGTACCGTCAGCTGCTCCCGCCACGACGGCACCTCCTTCCCCTCGAACGCCCGCTCCACGGACGCCAGCAGCTGCGCCGCGTCCTCCTCCCCGGCCACCACCTTGGTGGCGCCGTTCCCTTTGACATCGCCGTCGTCGTCGTCGTCGAGGCCGTCCTTGGCGGCGTTGTGGCGGTGGCGAAGCGTGCCGGCCTCCACCGCCTCCTCGACGTCGGCGCCGTCGCCGGAGGCGTCTGCTTCCGTGGTGTACGGCGCCATTTGCCTTGGACGCAGCAGGTGCTCTTGTTTCTGCAGCTCCCTCCGTGTCCGTGTGCGTTGACGCTAGTAGGCGGCAAGTGTGCTGTATTTATCGCGGTCTGAGAAGTTGTCCTGCATTGGTACTGACGCACTCGGTGTGAGGATTGGATGGCGTCGATGCGTTGTCGTATTATTTCTCCTCCGATAACTACTATTCTAGTGTAATCTGCTGTGCTTAGTTGATGTTGTTTTTCGATGGATCTGAGGGCGATGTTGATCAACAACTGGCGCCGGCTAAACGTTACAGGCCCAAGTGGCTATTTTTTAGGTTGAGAATCCAAGTGGCTACATTGTTTAGCCGTATAGGTCGTGCGTTCTCATTGAGAGGAGAGCTTCTGCTCATAAACTAAACACGAGACACAATGCAGATTCACTCTCTGTCTCTGTCTCTGATACAGCTGTTGTCACGAAAATCTCTAGTACTTAGGGCGCACACAACTTTCCGGGAGTCCGGTTGGTTGCGACCGATCGTCCGAGAAATGGGAACGTCCTGAAGTCAGAATAAAATCCTCTCTGTTCTATCCTCGTTCTAGTGGTGCATCTAGCGCTAATGGAGGGCCCGTGGAGTCGTTTGTCCGACGGATCTCTTGGGTTCTGTCCGTTTTCGTGTTCGTCGGTTTGTTTTCACGTCAGTCTCTTCCGTTCTATGGATGTCATCATCGACGATGGTTGCCGCTAGTGCGCTGGTCCATTATGGCTTAGCACGATGACTTTCCTGTCTGTCTACTACAACAAGTTCTACTACGACAAGCTTTGTCCAGCTCCGGTGATGGAGGGACGAGGACAGCGACGGGCCTTCGGCTCGCGCTAGTGTTTGTAGTCGTCACTAGGTGGTGCAATGAGCTATTTGTAATTACTTTTGGTCCTCTTTATACTAGTGTTGATGATTATTAATAGATCGGTGGAATTCGCAAAAAAAACTAATTATCCTTGATTTTATAGTACTAGAACATTTTCTGATCATGCTGATTTAATAGTAGAACTCGGGCTGGATAAACCTGAAGTTATTAAACCTTTTAAATTAGAACTTTGCTGGTTTCTTAATTAGACCTAACCTGAAAGATATGGTCATAAGAACTTTTCCTACTCATAATGGGAAAGTTTCATTGGCAAATGGTAGAACAGAGCCGGAAGGCTAAGAAGTGCTGTTAACGGGTGAAATTACAAACTATGAAGACGAACATAGAAGGAATAAGAAAGCTCTAACAAAACAGATTGATTGTATAAATAAATAGGGTGAACTACTAATAAACAAAACTTAAGAAATGACCTTGAATCTCAAGTTATCTCATTGATGAAGAGTTGGAAACTAAATCGTTTCAAAGATCTAAGCAGAAAGAGTTTTTAGAAGGTGGTTCTTTAATTTGCTTATTTTACAGTGGTAGAAGAAGAGGAAGAAATAGGATTTTTTAAGGCATGAAGATAATATTATTTCGGTGGAACAAAGACTTGCTTTTGTATGCTACTACTTTGTGTAAACACCTGGTTGGATCTAAGATAAGATTACTTATATTTCTATTAAGGTACATGTCCATTCATATTAGATAACACAAATAAACTTGGCGGTGATGAAGGTGGAGCGGTGTTGCATCTACCTAGTCGACGGTGTCTGGTCTCGGTGGCGTGGCGCAGCAGGGCCTCGAAGGCGGGCTTGTGATGGTGGACGCGCGCTGGGCGGTGTCTGGCGCCATGGCGGCGTCGATGGTAGACCTTACAAGATCTTTGCATTGATTTCTCCAGTTCTAGAGCGTGTATCCTCGTACACGCTGAGAGTCCGTCGGACCGGTTGTGCCACTTGTGCGCCGTTGGGCGACTTGTTAAGTCCTTCGATTTTTAGATGATGCGTGTTGGTGTGATGTCAGGGTGTTGGCCCTTGATGGCTCCAAAGTTTGTCATCTTCCACCGCGTTTAAACATTGTTTTTGGTCAAGCAATTGACAAGAAACTCTCAATCCTTGCCACTAATGACTAATAATTGCAAGGATATGGAAACCTTTCTTTGAATTGTATTGTGCAGGAAATCATGGTTTTTAATGCGAAATCAAGAGTCATAATGAAGGATTTTAAGGAAGTCTACACGGCCAAGTAATTGGGAAGCCATTCCTACACGTCAGCAAGCTTAACGACCACCAGTACGGGCAGGGCCCACCCGTACCAGGTGGCATTGGATTCGTCTCGTCAAACCCTATGACTTTTTTAAAGTTATCGAACTTTTCCCCACGCCGCCGTCAGGGAGAGAAAAAAGAGCTCTCGCCCTAGGGCACCCGTCTTCCAATGTCGGCCTCCGACGGCTCCCCCTGCCGATGACTTTGGTCGTCAGTGGTGAGGAGGGTCGCCGGATCCACGCGTGTGGATAGTTTTAGGCTAAATTAGATTCGTTTTTAGGTTGCTCATCGTCTTGGCTTCGGGACGACGATGACGGCGCTGAATAAATTTTCTTCAGATCCTTCCCTAATGGATTTGGAGATCGGTCTATCCAAGCAAGGATGTTGTGGCGGTGGCGGCATCCTCATGGTGGATCTGTGTCCTCAGGCTCCGCCGGCTGGCGTTGCTCCAGCCTTGGCGTGGATCACGGAGGTAGTCGAGCGGTCTGATTGTGATCTGCATCGACGGCATCTGGAAGATGTTGGATCGTGTGCTGGGTCCGTGGTTTGTGGATGGCAGGTGTGGCTTCCTCCTTCGACATCTTAGTCATGCGGGGGTGGTAGATCTGGAGCTCAATGGCGTTGATACGTTGCAAACGTATCTATAATTTTTGATGTTTCATGCTTGTTTTATGTCTACTTTCTTATGTTTTGTCCACACTTTGGAGTATCTTTACACATTTACTAGAACTAACCTATTAACAAGATGCCACGATTGCGCTTGCTGTTTTACATTGTTTTGGTTCGGAAAAGTCGAAAATGAATATACTAGGAATTGGACGAGACAAAGCCAAGTCAATATTTCACCGAGGAACAGAGCGAGACGAGATGGAGGAGGGCCTCGAGGGCCACACCCACAGGCTGCTGGCTAGGCTGGCCCCCTAGGCGCGGGCCAGGCCTAGCCGCGCAGCCAGGGGGTGCAGCCGCCTCGGGCACCCCTCGGCCTCCCCTCTCGCCTATAAGAAGCCTCCGATACAGAAACCCTAAGTACCTGATCAAAAATTCCATGAAAGAGTCTGTAGCTGCTGTCTTCTCCATCCCAAGATCGGGAGGGATCCTAAGCTCTTCCTGGCACCCTGCTGGAGGGGAGAGATCACCCTGGAGGCCTTCTTCATCACCATGCCTGCATCCGGTGTGATGCGTGAGTAGTTCATCCCTAGACTACGGGTCCATGTAGTAGCTAGATGGTTGGTTCTTCTCCTTTGTGCTACCATGTTTAGATCTTGTGAGCTCCGTTCATGATCAAGATCATCTATTTGTAATCCTACATGTTGTGTTTGCAGAGATCCGATGGATATTGAGATGCTATTTCAGATTGATTATTGATTCTATCATGTCTTTGTTATTTGTGATCTTGCATCCTCTCTGTTGTTAGTAGCTATCTTGGCCGAGTAGATGCTAGCAACTCCAAGAGGGAGTATCTATGCTCGATAGTGGGTTCATGCCTCTAGGAATCTGGGGAAGTGACAGAAATCTCTAAGGTACTAGATGTGTTATTGCTACTAGGGAGAAAACAGCAATCCTTTGTTCATGGAATAATCGTATTGTTTACTTTACACACTTTTCTTAATGCAATTATCTGTTGCTTGCAACTTAATACTAGAGGGGGTTCGGATGATAACCTGAAGGTGGATTATTAGTCATAGATGTAGTTGGATTACAGTCTATGTATAATGTTGGAATGCCCAATCAAATCTCATAGGAGTCGAGATGATTAATATATGCATGTATGCTTTCTCGATGTTTGTCAATTGCCCCGCTATAATTTGTTCACCCAACATGTCATCTATCTTAAGGAGAATCACCACTAATGAACTATGGACCCCGGTCCATTCTTTTACCATCAATCTACAACTATTTTCTATTTTCTGTTTACTTTCTGCAAGCTACTACTATCTTCCACACAATACGGTTAATCCTTTGTTTTCAGCAAAATCGGTGAGATTGACAACCTCACTGTAAGTTGGGGGCAAAGTTCTGTGGTTGTGTTGTGTAGGATTCCAAGTTGGAAACAACACCTTGGAGGTGTTTCCTTGCTCCTACTGGTTCGATAATCTTGGTTTCATAACTGAGGGAAAACTTGCTGATGTGCTCATCATATCTTCCTCTTGGGGTTCCCCAACAAGCTCGAATATATTTTGGGCCATCAGACATGTCCGGGGTGTTGCCCCGGTCTGATTTGTTCAACGACAATGGTTTCACCTTTGGTGAGCCACTTTGGAGGTCTGCAAAGCTGCATGTCAGTGATGGAGCCACATCGAGCTCAGGTGAGGAGGTGATCCATCATTCTCTGCTTTGGTGGTTGCTATGGTGGTGCCAGAGGCAGGTGACGGGTGTTGGCGTCAAGATTATAGGTTTCTTTGGTCTGGATTGTTCTTTCTTGGCTGGTGGTCCTTTGCACAAAGGCTTGCGTTTTGCTATCTATTCAGTTCTATCAGGTCGGTGTTTACGTGGCTTTTACTATGATCTTTATGATATATGAATGAGACACGTATTACCATGCAAAAAACCTATGACTTTTGTTAAGGCGCCTATATATTCTGAGGCTTTAGCCGCCATCCAGAGAGCCATGATTCTCAGATTACATCACAACACCACCAAAGGAGATCCACATCATTGTTCATCACTTCCCGAGCTATAGTCATTGCTTTATACTTTAGATCTCCTTGTGATTTGGCGACCATTGTAAGAATATTTGATTTCAATCTAAGTATTTGTATGATGTTTTCTATATCCGATCTATTTGTTATGAGTGAGTAGTCCTCACGGGCTACGGGTTGGGGAGAATCCTCGCAGCAATTTTCTATCATGTCTCTTGTCTCAATCTGTGGACTTGTAGGTACCCAAGTTCCCATAGATTGATAAAGGTTTGAGGTGAGATACTTGTCTAGTAGCGATCTCATAGGAACCCTAGTGATAGAAAGGGTAGTACGGTCTTCGCTTAGCGACCCATTCGGGATCATAACAACATCACCACTTAAAGCTTTGATCTGTGTTTTACACTTAATAATCGTTTGTAGCCTGTTGCTTTGGTGTGCACTCGGTTGGATTAAAAGACTATTGTTATGCCTGCTGCATCGCGGGGGCTCTAGTATATTAGGATGTGTTGCCCACAAGAGATTATCTCCGTTCAAACATTATACATGACTATGCTTATTATTATCTTTTATCCCATATGATGAGCAGCTGCGGGTGGATCTTCAACCCTGGCCTATATCCATCCATTGATTCAACCCAATATAAAATTAACTAGATTGGTCTGGTAAACTAAGATAAAACGAACAAATAAAGTCTTGTAGATGTGTACTTTCTATTTCCTTTTAGTATTCTTTTTCAAGGTTCGATTAAACCAAGGTCTTCTAGGTAAAAAGCTATTATACTACATCTGTGAATCCATGTCGAAGGTATCAACCCTTTTTCTGGCACCGTTGTCTGGGAAGCAATTTCGCTATCCTGATTAGGTCACTAGAGACCTTGTTTTAGTTTTATTATTTGTTTGTAGTTTATTTCTTGTTATTCGTTTACTTTTTTGTTATCTATTTGAAAACCCAAAAACATAGTTACTTGTTATTTGTTTTCATTACTTCAAAATTACCAAAAATATAAGAGCCATGGCTAAAAAGAGATTAGTGGAGTATGCTACTCCCACTGATGATTTTATTCATGCACCTATCACTCAGCCTGCTGTTGATGTGGAAACATATGACATAAAGCCTAACCTTTTAAGTTTTGTTCAACAAAACCAATTTGGGGGCTCATCTGCTGAAGATTCGGGTTTGCATTTAAACACTTTCACTAAAATTTGCGACATGATGCGTATTAAAGATGTAGATCCAAATGTTGTTAAATTCAGATTATTTCCTTTCTCTCTTAGAGGAAAGGCTAAGGATTGGTTGCTAGCTCTACCAAAGGGCACTAATACATTGCAAATGTATCTATAATTTTTGATGTTCCATGCTTGGTTTTATCCACTTTCTTGTGTTTTGTCCACACTTTGGAGTACTTTTCATATGATTTCTTGGACTAACCTATTAACAAGAGCCACGATGCCATTGCTTGTTTTCTGCTGTTTTTGGTTCCGGAAAGTCAAAATGAATATTCTCGAATTGGGCCGGGACAAAAGCCAAAGTGCCTATTTTCGAAGTCATCGGATGCTAGAATACAAGGCGGAGAAGGCTGAGGGGCCAGCCACACCACCTGGCCGTGGCCAGGCCTAGCCCAGCGCCAAGGTGGTCTGCAGCGACCAGCACCCATGACCTCTCCTTCCGCCTATATATTTCCCTCGGTACAAAAACCCTAAGTACCCGATCAAAAATCCACAAAAGAGTTTGTAGCCGCCGTCATCTCTATCCCTAGATCGGGAGGGATCTGAAGCTCTTCCTGGCACCACGGAGAGAATTCACCACAGGCCTTCTTCATCACCATGCAAGCCTCCGGTGTGATGCGTGAGTAGTTCATCCTTGGACTACGGATCCATGTAGTAGCTAGATGTCTGGTTCTCCTCCTTTGTGCTTTCATGTCTAGATCTTGTGAGCTCCGTTCATGATCAAGATCATCTATTTGTAATTCTGCATGTTGTGTTTGCGGGGATCCGATGGATATTGAGATGCTATTTCAGATTGATTATTGATTCTATCATGTCTTTGTTATTTGTGATCTTGCATGCTTTCCGTTGTTAGTAGCTATCTTGGCCAAGTAGATGCTAGCAACTCCAAGAGTTAGTATTTATGCTCGATAGTGGGTTCATGCCTCTGGTAATCTGGGGAAGTGACAGAAATCTCTAAGGTACTAGATGTGATGTTGCTACTAGGGAGAAAGCAACAATCCTTTGTTCATAGAACAATTGTATTGTTTACTTTACACGCAATTCATAAAGCAATAATCTGCTGCTTGCAACTTAATCTTTGGAGGGGTTAGGATGATAACGAAGGTGGATTATTAGTCATAGATGCAGTTGGATGGCGGTCTATGTATAATGTTGTAATGCCTAATCAAGTCTCAAAGGAGTCAAGATGATTAGTATATGCATGTATTGCTTTCTCGATGTTTGTCAATTGCCCCATTGTAATTTGTTCAGCCAGCATGTTATCTATCTTAAGGAGAGCCACCTCTAGTGAACTATGAATCCCAGTCCTTTCATTACAAACAATCTATAAATTGTTTACTGTTTTGTGTTTACTTTCTTGCAAACTATTACTTCTTTCCATTCAATATGTTTAATCCTTTATTTTCCGCAAAACACGGTGAGATTGACAACCTCATCGCAAGTTGGGGACAAAGTTCTGTGGTTGTGTTGTGCAGGTCTCCACGTTTCTACTAGCACCGGTAGTGCACCCTGCCAAGGCTCAGCTAGCAACACCTTTGGGGTGTTTCATTGCTCCTACTGGTTCGATTAAACCTTGGTTTCATAACTGAGGGAAACTTGCTGCTGTGCTCATCATACCTTCCTCTTGGGGTTCCCAACGAGCTCTACATCAACACTGAGCCATCAAGCATTTTTCTGGCCCTGTTGCCGGGGAGTCAAGGACATCTTCACAAGGGGCGTCCCTCATAACGAATCTATTTACTTTGTTATTTTTGTTTTCCTTAGTTTCTTTTTGCTTTGTTTGCTTGTTTTGTTATCAAAAACACACAAAAAATTAGTTTTACTAGTTTGCTTTCTTATTCAAAAACACAAAAAAATGACTACTCTTGAAAACACTAAGTTATGTGACTTCACTAGCACCAACAACAATGATTTTATGAGCACACCTATTGCTCCACCTGTGCCTGAAGATACTTTCTTTGAGATAAAACCTGCTTTACTCAATCTTGTTATGAGAGAACAATTTTCTGGTATTGGTAATGAAGATGCTGTTGCCCATCTAAATAACTTTGTTGAACTTTGTGAGATGCAAAAGCATAGGGATATAGATGGTGATATTATTAAGTTGAAATTGTTTCCTTTCTCTTTGAGAGGAAAAGCTAAAGAATGGTTGAATTCCTTAACTAAGAATAGTATTGATTCTTGGACTAAATGCAAAGATGCTTTTATTGGAAAATACTATCCTCCTGATAAGATTATATCTATGAGAAGTGAAATAATGAAGTTTAAACAATCTGATAATGAGCATGTTGCTCAAGCTTGGGAGAGAATGAAATCTTTGGTAAAGAATTGTCCCACTCATGGACTGACTGCTTGGATGATCATCCAAACTTTTTATGCAGGATTGAACTATTCTTCAAGGAACCTATTGGATTCTGCTGCTGGAGGTACCTTTATGACCATCACTTTGGGTGCCGCAACAAAACTTCTGGACAATATGATGGTTAATTATTCTGAATGGCATACTGAGAGAGCTCCACAAGGTAGGAAGGTAAATTCTGTTGAGGAAACCTCCTCCTTGAGTGATAATATTGATATTATTATGTCTATACTTGTGAATAGGAAAGTCCATATTAATCCAAATAATGTTCCTTTAGCCTCTTTGGTTGCTCAAGAATAGCAAGTTGATGTGAACTTCATAAGAAATAACAATTTTGGCAATAATGCTTATAGGAATAATTTTGGTAACAACAATTATAAGCCATATCCTCCCAACAATGGTAATGCTTATGGAAATTCTTACAACAATAATAGGAGTGCTCCCTCTGAACTTGAAGTTATGCTTAAAGACTTTATTAGTAAGCAAACTACTTTCAATAAAACTAGTGAGGAAAAACTCTCTAATGGTGAAAGAAATATAGCATCTTTGGCTGAAGCTCAATCATCTTTGAATAAAATGGCTGCTAAACCTGAAACTAATGATAATCCCTTTGTAGCTACTAATGCTATACAAGTAAGAATTGATGAAAATGTTAGACTATTAGCTGAATTACATGCTAAGTGGGAAAGAGAAGATGAAATTGCTAGAAACATTAGTGTTTCTACTATTACCACCACTAGTGTTGAGGCTAGTAATAGTTCTACTACTTTAGATGATAAATTTGATTTTGATTTTGATGGTTGCAATATCTCTGAAGTTATTAAGTTCCTACAAAAGCTTGCTAAAAGTCCTAATGCTAGTGCTATGAACATGGCCTTTACAAAACACATTACTGATGCTCTCATAAAGATTAAAGAAGAAAAGATGAAACATAAAGCTTCTATTCCTAGAAAACAAGAAGATGGTTGGGAACCCATCATTAATATGAAAGTGAATGACTTTGATTTCAAAGCTTTATGTGATCTTGATAGTAGTGTTTCTATTATGCCTAGAAGGATTTATGATATGCTTGATTTGCCTCCACTTGAAGATTGTTATTTGAATATCCCACTTGATGATAATGCTAAAAAGAAACTCATGGGGAGTCTTAATGATGTTCTTATTATGGTTAACAATGCCTATGTCCCCATTGATTTCTATGTTTTGGATGTTGAATGCAATGCTTCTTGTCCTATTACTTTGGGAATATCTTTTCTTAGAACTGTTGGTGCCATCATTGATATGAAAGAAGGCACCATTAAATATCAACTCCCACTCAAGAAAGGTATAGAACACTTCCCTAAGAAGAGAGAGAAGATTTCTTTTGCCTCTCCTACGAAAACAAAATTTGGTTTTAATGCTTCTTCATTTGAGAACACTTGATTCTTTCTTGCTTCTTATGCCTAACTTAAAGGCGTTAAAGAAAAGTACTTGTTGGGAGATAACCCAGAAGTTTTAGATGAGTCTTGGAAGTTATTACTTCAGTAATAACCGCTCCTTATCCTTTTTATTTGCTTTTTGTGCCAAGAGTAACCTCTAATGAGAGAGAAGTAATGATTGGGAAAGTTGTTGTCCCGAAACAGATTTCTATGCTTCACCGTAAAAATTCGTGTAAAATCTCTGAACGTCTTTTTGAGGCGTGAATTTTTGTTCTTCTGCCCCAGGTTGTTATCTAACTTTAGTTAGTTCAACATGTTTTGATTTGATCAACAGAAGGTCTTCGAAAAAATTTGGCTTTACCTGCTGGTCTGTTTTGACAGATTTCTGCCATTTTCTGCATTTGCTTCTTGTTGGTTCCTTTTTGAGTTATTTTGGGGAATTGAGCTTTTTGAGGGAATTTCTACAGTAGCAAGTGTTCTAATGGAAGTTTATTTGGTGTTAGAACTGAACCTTAAGACCTATCTTGAGTGCACTAATGTTGCTAATAAAGATTATGTGAAGTTTTGTATGAAGGAAAAATTTCAGGTGTATGGAAGGAATGAGTAATGAGATGAAGGATAGACTAAACCTTAAGCTTGGGGATGCCCAAGGCATCCCCTTCTTCATCAATAAAAATCCCAGGTTTCTTCCAAACGCTTCATTTTTATTGTTTCATGCACAGTTGTGTTGTTCTTGGAGCGTCTTCTTTTTCGTTTTCGTTTTGGTTTTTCATTTGCTTTGGTTTTCTTAGTTTTCTGAATAAATTGGTTGGACCCCCTCTTTCATACATTGGTTTGCAAATAGTTTGGTTTGGTTTGGAAAAGAGTAGGAAAGTTCATGCTTATGTGGTAAAAAGAGCTCATTTTTTACTGTGGCCTATGCTCTGTCATGCCATGCTTGATATTGTTTTGGCTTTATGCTTAGTATTCTTTGATGTAGCATGACTTGTTATAAACAATTTAGATTGCTTAATGTGCCTTGGATGAATCATGCGTTGTTTTAGCATATTAAAGCATAGTATAGTGGTATTCTCCTTTGATGCTTTATTTGGGTTGACTTGGCGCATGCTCACACCATGTTATGACTATATCAAGTCACCATAGCCTTTATGATGCTTTAGTTTTCAACTTGTAGTATCACTTTATGCTTTGACCAATGATGTTTTGTTGCTCTGCATGATTATGGCCATTATTGCTCTCTTAGTTTGTCACTCCCAGTCTTTTGCTAGCCTCCACAACCAAGTATGAGTTCCACTCATGCATCCAACTCCTTAAACCAAGTTATTCCAGAGAGTCCACCATACCTACCTACTAGCTTATGCTATTCCAAGTATATTCATGCTTTTGTTTACCTTCCAAATTAAACTTGTTATGAGAAAACTAGTGATTAAAGCTCTCACGAACTTGATGGCACACTTTACTTTTTTGCATCTAATAAACTTGAACCATTGGGTCCTTCTTTGTTCCGTATATGCTTGCGCTTTATAAGTTGAAATTAGCAGAACAATGGATCATGGGGAACGCTTTCAACATTGCACTTGTACTTTGTACCCCATTGATATCATGTTCTTTTGCTTATGGATCCCAGCGGTGTGAAATAAAAGTGGAACTTGTAAGATCATGGAGTTTGTATGTGTGTTAGAGAAACGCCTGGGCCGCTATCCTAAGCCATGCCTAATCATGGTGGAAACTTTCAGTACTACCATAATGAGAACTCTATGAAGCATCCTCAATAAAAACCTATGCAAATAGCAAATAAAAAGATCGCTGAGATGCTCATTGTCTGCTTGCCTTGTTATTTTGATTATGGGATAGCTCCTGTATCATGTGCAAGGGGTAACCCATTGGCGGTTCTTTATGATACACATGTACTTACAATGACAAGAGCTTACTCGTGACTAAAGTTGAGTAGCATGAGGTTCGGTCTTCGTAAGTAAGGGCATGAGATTTCGGTTTATAACTTGTCAAGCATATCCTCTTAGTTGTGTCACTTTAACCTTAATCACCTTCAAGATGCTTAGGATAGGGGCAATGAGAGCTGAAAGCTATGAGTACCATAATTTTTGGAAGCTCTTTATGAGACTTGAATCCCTACTTCATTTTATAAAGGCCTATCTTCCACCATTATATTGAGTCTCCACCTTCTATCTTTATGCACCTACTTTGAGAGCATAGTGGCCATTCTTAGTTCTATGTGCATTGTCCCAAGACTAGTTGATTGATGCATAACTTGATATTGCTTGTTTTAAACTATTTGTATCTAGTCACTCTTATGAACTTTGAAGGTGTCCTATGCATTTATGTTTTGCTACTCTATGAGGGACAAGCTGAATACTATTATGCTATGTTTTCTTTATGTGAAACAAACAAACGTCTTGCAAAGCATTGTTATTCATGCATCTTTTGTTTGTGCCTTTTCATGTTGCATCATAGTTTCTTTGTCTTATTGCTAGAACTTTGTCTTTCATGATATGATTGAAGTACTATAATCCTAGCTTTGAATGTTTTACAAATACTTTGATCAAGTCTTTGATGGTGCATGTCACCTCAAAAATTATTCTTTCTTTTTATCACTTACCTACTCGAGGACGAGCAGGAGTTAAAGCTTGGGGATGTTGATACATTGCAAATGTATCTATAATTTTTGATGTTCCATGCTTGGATTTATCCACTTTCTTGTGTTTTGTCCACACTTTGGAGTACTTTTCATATGATTTCTTGGACTAACCTATTAACAAGAGCCACATAGCTGCCTGTTTCTGCTGTTTTGGTTCCGGAAAGTCGGAAAATGAATATTCTCGAATTGGACGGGACAAAAGCCAAAGTGCCTATTTTTTAAGTCATCGGATGCCAAAATATGAGGCGGAGAAGGCTGAGGCCAGCCACACCACACAGCTGGCTGTGGCCGGGCTTGGCTCAGCGCCGAGGTGGTCCAGCCGACCCACCCTCGGCCTCTCCTTCCACCTATATATTGCCCTCGGGCGAAAACCCTAAGTACCGATCAAAATCCATGAAAGAGTGCATGAGCCGTCATCTCCATCCCTAGATCGGGAGGGATCTGAAGCTCTTCTCGGCACCCTACCGGAGAGGGGAATTCACCCTGGAGGCCTTCTTTATCACGATGCAAGCCTCCGGTGTGATGCGTGAGTAGTTCATCCTTGGACTACGGATCCATGTAGTAGCTAGATGGCTGGTTCTCCTCCTTTGTGCTTTCATGTCTAGATCTTGTGAGCTTCGTTCATGATCAAGATCATCTATTTGTAATTCTACATGTTGTGTTTGCGGGGATCTGATGGATATTGAGATGCTATTTCAGATTTATTATTGATTCTATCATGTCTTTGTTATTTGTGATCTCGCATGCTTTCTGTTGTTAGTAGCTATCTTGGCCAAGTAGATGCTAGCAACTCCAAGAGTTAGTATTTATGCTCGATAGTGGGTTCATGCCTCTGGTAATCTAGGGAAGTGACAGAAATCTCTAAGGTACTAGATGTCTTTGTTGCTACTAGGGAAAAAACAATCCTTTGTTCATAGAACAATCGTATTGTTTACTTTACACGCAATTCGTAAAGCAATAATCTGCCGCTTGCAACTTAATACTGGAGGGGGTTCGGATGATAACCTGAAGGTGGATTATTAGTCATAGATGCAGTTGGATGGCGGTCTATGTATAATGTTGTAATGCCCAATCAAGTCTCAAAGGAGTCAAGATGATTAGTATATGCATGAATTGCTTACTCGATGTTTGTCAATTGCGCTGCTGTAATTTGTTCACCCAACATGTTATCTATCTTAAGGAGAGCCACCTCTAGTGAACTATGGATCCCGGTCCTTTTCTTTACAAACAATCTATAAACTGTTTACTGTTTTGTGTTTACTTTCTTGTAAACTATTACTTCTTTCCATTCGATACGTTTAATCCTTTGTTTTCTCCAAAACACGGTGAGATTGACAACCTCATCGCAAGTTGGGGACAAAGTTCTGTGGTTGTGTTGTGCAGGTCTCCACGTTGCTACTAGCAACGGTAGTGCGCCCTGCCAAGGCTCAGCTAGCAACACCTTTGGGGTGTTTCCTTGCTCCTACTGGTTCGATTAAACCTTGGCTTCATAACTGAGGGAAACTTGCTGCTGTGCTCATCATACCTTCCTCTTGGGGTTCCCAACGAGCTCTACATCAACATTGAGCCATCAGGCACTATTAAATCTTGGGAGGAATGTACTAATTTGTTTATGACTAAAATTTCCCCTCAGCTAAAACTATGCAGCTAAGATCCAACATTACAAGCTTTAGCCAAGAAGACCGTGAGCCACTAGAGCTTGCGTGGGAAAGGATGAAAGAAGCCGTAATGAACTGTCCTAGTCATGGGATGGAAGAATGGCTTATATTACATTTGTTTTATAATGGTCTTAACCAAATGTCTAAGTCTATGCTAGATACTGCAGCAGGAGGAACAATCATGGGAATGCAAGTAAGAGTTGCAAAGAAACTACTTGATGATATGCAAAATAATCATGCTCAATGGCATGTGGAAAGAACCTCGAAGAGAGTAAGTTCAATTACCGAGGTTAATAATTAAGAGATTACATCTAAGGTAGACGAGTTGCTTAGCATAGTAAAAGGTAAAGAAGATACCCAAGTCAATGCTATCGCTACCTATGTTAATGATGTCAATTTTATAGCTCTCACTCCTTTTAATCCTGCATGGAAAAATCATTATGCCTCTAATGTTCAAAAACATTATCCTAATACTGCATGAGCTCCTTACGACAATTATGATAATACTAATGGAGCAAATCATGGCAATCTCTCGTTTGAGAAAACTGTTAGAACCTTTATATAAGCTCAAACCGAGCAAAACAACATGCTTATTGAAATCACGGAGAACCATGAAAGTAGTATAGGAAAATTGTCTAACCAAGCCGTTGCAATTAGAAATGATGTGCAGGCTCTATAGGAAAGGAAAAAGACCATGGAGTCTCAGCTGCGTAAAGTAGCTGAGAGACAAGCTCTCATACTAGCAAAGTTTGTTGGAAAACCCGAGACAAATCCGGTAGAAGACCTCAAGATGATGAGGGTGGTAACGAATGAAGAGAAACCTGAAGAGCTGGACTATAGCAATGCACCGACACTGGTATATACTGTGTAAGATCTACTAAAGATGATCACCGTGAAGAACCCCGACATAGAACAAGGTAATGATGCTATGTACCAACAATTTATACAACAAGTAGCATCTAAAGTTCACGAGTTAGAGATGGAGTATAAAAGACTAGCTGATAAGCTTCCTACTAAGCTAGATGATATATTTGAGCCCACTATTAAAGTTAAGTTGGGAGTCAATGAGATATCCGCACTTTGTGATCTTTGTGCGAGCGTCTCAACAATTTCCAAAAGCTTATTTGACAAATTAAACCTGGGGCCATTTGTCAGTACTGAATTGAGACTCCATCTAGCTGATTCTGAAATGGATCATATGGGCACCTAGAGGGGGGGGGGGGTGAATAGGTGCTACTCCAAATTTTAATTCATTTTCAATTCTAGGCTTGACACAAAGGTAAATTCTCTAGATATGCAACTACAAAGAATTTCCCTATATGCAAACCTAGCTACTAAGCGAGTAAAAGCGAGGAACGAGGTAACCGTAGTGGAGCACGCGGAGACACATGGTTTTTAATTACCGCAATTCCTTCCTTGTTAAGGGAAGTACGTCTGTGTTGGAGGGGTGGGATATACTAAGACCAGCACGCCACAATAAGCCTCACCATGTTCTCTAATGGATCTCGCCACAAAAGGCCTAATCCACCTTTCCACTATTGGTACCCTTCGACGCAGGAACCGGTGCCTTTACAACACTAGCGAGGCACACATCCATAACTGAATTGGAGGGTCCCGTGATGACAACAAGCTGCCACAAGAATAAGTATTATCAATAACTGAACACGAGATCTAGATATTTGCAAGAAATACTAGATCAAGAATCCTCCAATAGAATGGAGGGGACGTGATGCGCTTGATTGGTGTTGATGAAGATCAAAGCTTCCTCCTTTGATTCCCCAAATATCGGAGCCCTCAAGTGGATGAAGATGGAGATCTCAGTTTTGGAACTTGAAGAACAGTACTATACTTTTTTGAATGAATCAAGAGATCTGACAGGAGGAGAAAATGGGGTATTTATGCCCCTGCCAAAACACAGCCGTTGGAGAGTTTGGGGCCGGATTATTCGGCCCAAGTGGGGGCCGGATTATCTGGTCAGGGCAAAACCTCCGCCCCAGAAATGGATTTTCCGGGGGGAAATCCGCCCCTACCATGTGACGTGCCTTGGCTCCATTTGAAAAAAAATCCTAGGGGGCGGATTATCCGGCCCCCTTGAGGGGCGGATTATCCGGCCTGGGCAAAAACTCCAGCCCTGGCTGGACAATCCGAGGGAAAGTCCGCCACCATATAGTGTGACGCGCCTTGTCCACTTTGTCGATCGAGCCAGGGCAGATAACCCGCCCCCAAAGACCATGTTTTGGCTGCTTTTTGTATGGGCAATTATCTGCATCACTCAACAGACATTAAATATTCCTTGGTATTGTTATCTAACACACAAAACTCTAGGGATCATGAAATGTTCTTTCAGATTCAACCTATAAACTATTAGGATAAAAGAAAATATAGTTGTTGAAATTAAAGGTAGTCCTGCTCTTATAGATCTTGTTATTGTGGACATGTCTAAAGATCCCATATCACCTATAATTCTAGGTAGGCCATTCCTAAAAACCATTAAGACTTTAATTAATTTATATGAGGGGAATGTGAGACTAGGGCTACCGTCTAGAGATCCTTTTATAGTACACTTCCCTTGTAAAAAGAAGGCCAAGCCTAATGATGATGATGGTATAATTACTTTAAAAACCAACTATTTTGGAGTGGGTATTCCACTTCTTAAACCTAAATTATTACCATCAGGGTCAAGCTAATTGACCTTAAGTGCTTCATGGGAGGCAACCCATGTGAAATAAAGTTTTTTGTTTTAGTCTTGTTTTGTTTTGTTTTTGTTTCTAATAAAGAGTGTTCAAGAAGACCTTTGGAGAGAGGAGAAGAAATAAGGTAATCCTCGATCTTTCATTTTACTAACACATGGCCTAAGTAGTATTGCTATTTTTTATATAGTATATTTGTTGTTATTTTGTCCTTTGATAAGATATGCAAAGGCACACAGAGCTTCTAATCAATAATTTTGAGTTTTGTAGCTCACGATGCTCTTAACGACCACTGGTACGGCCGGAAGGGACCGTACCGTGTGCCCGTACCACATTGAACCATAGGAAGATAGAAATTCTGATTTTTGCCGCAAGAAACAGTGCTCTTAACGACCACTGCTATGGTCGGACGCGCCCATACCGCGCACCCATACCATACCCTCGAGCAAACATCAGGTTTCAAGCAAAGTTACAGAATGGATAACGACCAACAGTACGGGCGCGCGCGACCGTACCGCGCACCCATACCGAGTGCACACTAGAAGGGAGCCATTGCCCGTAAGGTATGTCACCCGGTGTAGGCGGGCTCTAGCCATACCACCCGCCCGTACCATGTACGCGGCCGCCATAACCAGCCCGAGAAGGTAACCTAAAAATCCCCAAAAACAAATCTTTCTCTTTTTTCTTCCTCCAAACTAAAAACCACCTCCATTGGATCTTCAAATTTACTTAATGTTTGTTTGATTCCTCACACTCAATCGATCTAAGGTATGATTCTCCTCCGATCCTCAACTTATTTGTACAAAAGGTTCACTCAATCTTTCTTCATTGTCAATCTAGACTTAGGTCTTGTTCTTGATTCAATCTTGATATTGAGCACGCTTAGTATTGTTTTAGAGGAGTTTCTTTTGTAGTTAGTGTAGAGAATCATTTATGCTATGTTTCTATTGGACTAAAATTTTCATTAGAAATTTTATTTACTTTATCTTATTATTTTTAGATGAACACGAGGAGCGGTACACGTGAGATGGCTGCGGAGTCCTCCGCACCACCCGTTGATACGTTGACCCCCCGAGTCACTTGGTATCGAGTTCAGCGAGGAGTTTCAGCTGAACCGTTTCAATCATCTCAAGCTCCGAGAAATCAAGTCCACGAAGTGGGCGTGTCCTTATATCCTGAACCAACTTGGCATTCGTGCTGATTTCGATTTACTTTGCAACAATGTTGGTTTGTATGATTTTGTCTTTTAGGATATTTCCACGTATCGCTGCTTGACGCTTGAGTTCTTCAGCACTTTGACGCATATAGTGGACCCTTACGGTTGTACCGAGGAACAAAGGCCCGGAGTTGATCGCATCAAATTCCGCCTTATGAACTGTGAGTATATCCTAACACTCGACCAATGGGCTCAATGTTTTGGGTTTGCCAACAACACCACCGATGTGCACACAACTACTTTTGTTTTAAATCCTTCCCCTTTACAATACTTTAATTTAATGAAGATTTGCGGAAACACACCCAAGGGGAACCAAATTAATCGTCCTGCTATTCGCTATTTATTTTATGTGATTGGTAACACCTTGCATGCACGTGGTGAGTTTACTAGAGTTAATAAGGAGGACATGTTAATCCACGCAACAACTGCTATTATTAATTGTAACTTAATGCAAAATTTGGGCGCTCTTCTTGTGTTTTACCTTAAGCATCAAGCTCTTCAATCTTGAGGACCCATATGCGTAGGGGGTTGTGACAGTTCTTGACGCGCACTTCACATCAACCTAGGTAACATCTAGTCGTTGACAGGAAGTCACCGTCTCGGTCTCCCTACTCGAAGAGCATGTGGTGTGGTTTCTAAAACTCATGGTAGATACTTCCTCGATATACCTGGAGGGGATCACTTGATCCCAGCTCCTTTGCCTAATGGTTTATTCTCTATCGAGGATGGATTTATGTGTTTTGACGTGCAGGTTGAGGCTAATCTACCCCAACAAGAAATACCCATGGGAGGAGGAGATGAAGAAGTAGAACAAGGAGGACCCGAACAAGACGACCAGTCACCAAACTACTACACCACCTATAAAGACATCTATGCACTCGAAGGAAATATTCAAAACATGAAAAACCTCTCCATCAACCTTCGAGATGCTACTGCAAGCCTCGCCACCTAGTTCCACGATTGGATCATCCAATGGAATGTGGGAAACTATCCACTTCCACCACAATGATCAACAAAAGGGCTTGCAAAAGCCTAAGCTTGGGGACGTGATCCCCCGGCAAATTTATTTGTGTAATAACGAGGTTGTACTCTACCTTCTTGAGAGATTTGAAACACTCGAGTTGGCTCGTTTCAACACTTTGCTTTTTTCCTTTGCTTTTTAGTTTGCTTTTGTTTTTAGTTAGATTTTTCGTTTGATTTTATTTTCTTGAAACTCTTGCTTGGTCGCAAGTTCTTTTCTATTCTTTAATCCCTATCCTTGAAAATAGAAAAAGATTTTTCTGTTATTCCTTTTTTGTAAATGTGGATTCACACTTCGCCTCTTTGCTTTAATATTATTATGAGAATAATCATGTTTGAGTTTTGAAGGAACACATCCCTATAAGGAAGAGATCATGAAGTCACTTATGAGAGGTATGTCCAATGTCTCCCACTTATGAAGTTTGAGTTGTTTATCTTAGTTGGTTGATTTGCTAAGATTCCATGCTTGTGGGAGTAATTTAATATAGTTAGAGTAAAGCTTTTTATTAGTATAAGATTAGTTGTTGAAGCTCTTGCTTTAGTTCTTTTAGATAACCGAGTCTTGCCTTGGAAATAATAAGTCCAAACAAGTACAACAAGAAAAGGTCTGAAATTTATGACTTGTTTGATGACCGATTGTCTTGAGAGTATGCCCTTGAAGATACTTAACCCCATAGATATTTTGATAGTCTTGACGACACTCATGAAAGGAGTTATTTGATTGAAATAAAGTCTAGTAGTAATTATGATGCATGCCAAAGCTAACCTTGTGGATGAAACCGCGGTACTAGCTCAAAAAAGAGAGAAAGAAGTGAGACAATTTTGTTCTATGTCTCTAATGCACATCTTTGGGATGCCAACAACTCCGCTAGCTTTTTAACGATCTATGGTATAACCTCGGATTTTGGCTCTGAGTTGATGACATGAGTGGCATACGTGTCAATATATGGGCAAAATTATTGGTACTCTCAAAGGTTGTGCAAACACTTTAAAAAGAAACATTCAGCAATCCTTGAAAGAATAAAAAGAAAAAGATATCTATGAGGATCCACATAACAAGTCCTTGGCATGGTCTCATTACTACTCTACGAATTTTTCTTGAAAAGCAATGATTAGATTAAAAGTGTTTTTGATAGACTTGATTTATTGATGTGGGTGTAAATAAGACACTTCATTGGTATACTACTTAGGACATGAACTCTCTTACTCAATTATGCTATTTAAACATCCAAGTGTTCCTTGGCAAGATGAGAGTTAACTAGAAGAATAGGATTGATTGCTACACTTCCAGTTACTTATACTTATATTAAATTTTACTTTGATTGTCTTGACTTACCGAAGCTTGTATATCACTCTTGTCATCTCTCTAACTTTGATAAGCCTCGCAAATGAATAAAGTGCTGAGCGCATATGACTACCAACTGTAAGTGAATTCTTATTCTCGTTGTTTCAAGTTTAACCGCTGAATTTCTTATAGTTCTTTTGTTTCTTCTTTCTCGAGGGCGATCAAGGTTTGAGATTTGGGAAGTTGATGGCTCCAAAATTTGCCATCTTCCAGCACATTTAAACATTGTATTTGGTCAAGCAATTGACAAGAAACTCTCAATCTTTGCCACTAATGACTAATAATTGCAAAGCTATGCAAAACCTTTCTTTGAATTGTGTTGTAGTGGAAATCACGATTTTTAATGCAAAATCAAGAGTCATAATGAAGGTTTTTGAGGAATTCTTGATACGTTGCTAATGTATCTATAATTTTTTATGTTCTATGCTTGTTTAGTATATACTTTCTTATGTTTTGTCTACATTTGGAGATACTTTTATGTATTTTTTGGAACTAACCTATTAACAAGATGCCACAGTGCCAGTTGCCTGTTTTCTGCTGTTTTTGGTTCGAGAAAGTCAGAAAATGAATATTCTCGGAATTGGACGGGACAAAAGCCAAAGTCAATATTTCACTGAGGGGACACGGTGCCAAAAGACAAGACGAAGAGGGGCTAGGGGCCGGCCACACCATAGGGTGGCGCGGGTCCCCTGGCCGCGCCACCAGGTGGTGTGGGCCCCTCCGGCCTCCACCGACCTTGCCCTTTCGCTTATAAGAAGCCTCTGATGCAGAAACCCTAAATCAAACAGCCTCCAGCCACGAAAAGTTCCGCAGTGCTGCCGCCACCGTAGAGGAGATTCGGGGGACAGAAAGTCTCTATTCCGGCACCCTGTCGGGACAGAGAAGTGCCCCTGGAGCCATCTCCATCGATCTCCACCACCATCTCCATCGCCGTTGCTAATTCCCATGATGATGAGGGGGTAGTTCTTCCTCGAGGCTAAGGGTTCTACCGGTAGCTATGTGTTCATCTCTCTCTATGCATGATCATATTGTGATCATGAGCTTTGTAATCTATAGATCTACCTTGCTACTCAAGTCCTTTAATAAATCTCTGCTCTCCCCATGTGTGTGAAAGTGACAACATGCACACCATGGTGGCACTTAGGCTAGAGATTACAAATAATTTTTATGAGTTATATTTGGAGTTGGATGTATCTATGAAATTGTGGTGTTTGTTGGAACCATCTAGCACTCAAGGTGACAGTGTGGGGTTATCTAGATACGGAAAGCGAACTTTGAGGTGTGCTGTTATAGCCCTACCATGGATTAGAGTGTCCAACCGGAGAGTAGTTAAGAGTAGTATCATAAAGAGAAGATATTTGTGTGAGAGTGTTCACTAGTGAAAGTATGATCCCTAGGCCTTGTTTGTAAACATTGAAACACCGTTTGCAACTAGATCTGTTACATGTTTGCTTGCTGCCATCTTTATTTCAGTTTGTCTTTAGTCTCTTCCACGCCATCAAGCTATTTTCTGGCACCGTTGTCTTATATCTATACCACTTGTATTTTACTATCTCTTCGTCGAACTAGTGCACCTATGCACCTGACAAGTGTATTGGCTGTGTTGGGGACACAAGAGACTTCTTGTATCTTGATTGCAGGGTTGCTTGAGAGGGATACCTTTGACCACTTCCTCCCTGAGTTCGATAAATCTTGGGTGATCCACTTAAGGGAAACTTGCTGTTGTTCTACAAACCTCTGCACTTGGAGGCCCAACAATTGTCTACAAGAATAGAAGTGCATAGACATCAAGCTATTTTCTAGCGCCGTTGCCGGGGAGGTAAGGTAAAAGGTACTCACATCCTCCGGTGTGAGTGCTCGAAGTTATTTCCTTTAGATTCTGCAATTATGTCTTTTTGTTTCTTGTTTTCACTAGTTAGGCTTAATGGAAAACAGCAACAAAAATTAGAGAGCTTTATAGTATTTATCTTGAGTTAGGACATGAAGTGTTTGAAGAGAAAATTAAAAAACCTATGGAACTTTATTTGCATGCTAATAGCAATGTTGTTAGTATGAATTATTTGGACACCATTATTGCTAATGCTATGGAAAATTCTAAGCTTGGGGAAGCTGGTTTTGATGAGCATGATATTTTTAGTCCCCCAAGCATGGAGGATAAAATTTACTTTGATGATACTATGCCCCCAATATATGATGATTACAATGATGAGTATGATATTTTCAGTCCACCTACTATTGAGGAGAAAATTCATTATGATTACAATATGCCTCCTTGATACGTTGCTAACGTATCCATAATCTTAGATGTTCCATGCTTGGTTTTATCTACTTTCTTATGTTTTGTCCACAGTTTGGAGTACTTTTCATATGATTTCTTGGACTAACCTATTAACAAGAGCCACAGTGCCATCTACCTGTTTTCTCCTGTTTTTGGTTCCAGGAAAGTCAGAAAATGAATATTCTCGGAATTGGACGGGACAAAAGCCAAAGTGCCTATTTTTCACCGAGGGACACCCGGAGCCAGAATACGAGATGGAGAAGGGCCAAAGGGCAGCCACACCACCTGGCCGCGCGGCCAGGCCTAGCCCGCGCCAGGGGGTGGTGTGGCCAGCCCAGGCACCCCTCGGCCTCTCCTTCCTCCTATAAGCTGCCTCCGATGCAGAAACCCTAAGTACCCGATCAAAATTCCACGAAAGAGTCTGTAGCCGCTGTCATCTCCATCCCTAGATCAGGAGGGATCTGAAGCTCTTCCCGGCACCCTGCCAGAGAGGGGAATTCACCCTGGAGGCTTCTTCATCATCATGCAAGCCTCTGGTGTGATGCGTGAGTAGTTCATCTCTGGACTATGGGTCCATGTAGTAGCTAGATGGCTGGTTCTCCTCCTTTGTGCTATCATGTTTAGATCTTATGAGCTCCGTTCATGATCAAGATCATCTATTTGTAATTCTGCATGTTGTGTTTGCGGGGATCCGATGGATATTGAGATGCTATTTTAGATTGATTATTGATTCTATCATGTATTTGTTATTTGTGATCTTGCATGCTTTCCGTTGTTAGTAGCTATCTTGGCCAAGTACATGCTAGCAACTCCAAGAGTTAGTATTTATGCTCGATAGTGGGTTCATGCCTCTAGTAATCTGGGGAAGTGACAGAAATCTCTAAGCTACTAGATGTGATGTTGCTACTAGGGAGAAAACAACAATCCTTTGTTCATAGAACAATCATATTGTTTACTTTACACGCAATTCGTAATGCAATTATCCGTTGCTTGCAACTTAATACTGGTGGGGGTTCGGATGATAACCTGAAGATGGATTATTAGTCATAGATGCAGTTGGATGGCGGTTTATGTATAATTTTGTAATGCCCAATCGAATCTCAAAGGATTCAAGATGAGTAGTATATGCTTGTATGCTTTCTCGATGTTTGTCAATTGCCCCGCTATAATTTGTTCACCCAACATGTCATCTATCTTAAGGAGAGCCACCACTAGTGAACTATGGACCCCGGTCCTTTCTTTTACTATCAATCTACAATGAACTATTTACTGCTTTGTGTTTAGTTTCTACAAACTATTACTTTCTTCCACTCGATACGTTTAATCCTTTGTTTTCAGCAAAACCGGTGAGATTGACAACCCCATCGCAAGTTGGGGGCAGAGTTCTGTGCTTGTGTTGTGCAGGTCTCCATGTTGCTGCTAGCACCGGTAGTGCGCCCTGCCAAAGTTCAGCTAGCTACACCTTTGGGGTGTTTCCTTGCTCCTACTGGTTCGATTAAATCTTGGTTTCATAACTGATGGAAAACTTGTTGTTGTGCTCATCATACCTTCCTCTTGGGGTTCCCTAACGAGCTCGATATATTTTGGGCCATCAAGCTATTTTTGTGGCGCCATTGCCGAGGAGTCAAGGACATCTTCACAAGGGGAGTCCCTCATAACCAATCTCTTTACTTTGTTATTTTTGTTCTACTTAGTTTACTTTTGCTTTGTTCTCTTGTTTCTTTATCAAAAACACAAAAAAATTAGTCTTACTAGTGTGCTTTCTTTATTAAAAACACATAAAAATTAAGTCTTTCTATAGTTGTTACCTCTTCCTTAGCTCACCATGTTGATCCCTAAATTCACCCTGAAAGACCTTTCAATCGGTAGTGGTTCTATAATTGGAAAAGATAATATTGAAGAATTATTTAATCATGTTAGAAAACATGAGGATATTGAGGATAGATCCCTTGCATAACTTGCTCCAAACTATGAAATTGCTGTAGCTTCTTTAGTTCACATGTTGGAAGCTAGGTTTGTTAACCTTAACCCCTTAATGCAAGTAATGTTTCTTAAAGTTAAAGAAATTGAGGACCCTGAAAAGAGGGATTTTATTCTGGAAACTTTGCTTAAGGAATTCTATGATGTTGCCAAGGAGGCTAGAAAAGTCTTTGAACGTTTTAATATGCTAGGATCATGTGTAGATGTTATCGGTACACGAGAAAATATGAACAAAACCGAGCCTAATGGGGAGGAAACTAAGATACCAATATCCTTTAAACTTGTAGCAATGCATGAAGCCATAGAAAAGAATCTTGATTGGATTGTTCCCGAAAACCCGTTTGATCAAACTAGTGAACCAAAGAGCGTTGAGATAGGATCCTCTAGAACTTATTTGGATGAGATACCTTGCCTTGTTGAAGATATTTCTGGTATCAATCTTAATGCTTCTTCATTTGAGAACACTTGATCCTTTTTCTTGCTTCTTATGCCTAACTTAAAGGCGTTAAAGAAAAGTACTTATTGGGAGATAACCCAAAAGTTTTAGATGAGTCTTGGAAGTTATTACTTCTGTAATAACCACTCCTTATCCTTTTTATTTGCTTTTTGTGCCAAGAGCAACCTCTAATGAGAGAGAAGTAATGATTGGGAAAGTGGTTGTCCCAAAACAGATTTTTGTGCTTCACCGTAAAAATCCGTGTAAAATCTCTGTATGTCCTTTTGAGGCGTGAATGTTTGTGCTTCTGACCCAGGTTGTTATCTAACTTTTGTTAGTTCAACACTTTTCGATTTGAGCAACAGAAGGTCTTCGAAAAAATTCGTCTTTACCCACTCGACTGTTTTGACAGATTTTTGCCATTATTTGCATTTGCTTCTTGTTGGTTCCTTTTTGAGTTCTTTTGGGGAATTGAGCTTTTTGAGGGAAGTGCTACAGTAGCTAGTGTTTCAATGGAAGTTTTACTGGTGTTAGAACTGAACCTAAAGACTTATTATCTTGAGTGCACTAATGTTACTAATAAAGATTGTGTGAAGTTTTGTATGAAGGAAAAAAATTCAAGTGTATGGAAGGAATGAGTAATGAGATAAAGGATGGACTAAATCTCAAGCTTGGGGATGCCACACATGTCACCCCAAGAAATATCCAAGAAGTACAAGCGTCAAAGCTTGGGGATGCCCAAGGCATCCCCCCTTCATCAATAAAAATCCCAGGTTTCTTCCAAACGCTTCATTTTTATTGTTTCATGCACAGTTGTGTTGTTCTTGGAGCGTCTTCTTTTTCGTTTTCATTTTGGTTTTTCGTTTGCTTGGTTTTCTTAGTTTGCTGAATAAATTGGTTGGACCCCCTCTTTCATGCATTGGTTTTCAAATAGTTTGGTTTGGATTGGAAAAGAGTAGGAAAGTTCATGCTTAAGTGGTAAAGAGAGCTTGTTTTTGACTGTGGCCTATGTTTTGGCATGCCATGCTCGATATTGTTTTGGATTTATGCTTAGTATTCTTTGCTGTATCATGACTTGTTATAAACAATTGAGATTGCTTAATGTGCCTTGGAAGGATCATGCGTTGTTTTAGCATATTAAAGCATAGTATTGTGGTATTCTCCTTTGATGCTTTATTTGGGTTGACTTGGCACATGCTCACACCATGTATGACTATCCCAAGTCACCATAGCCTTTATGATCCTTTAATTTTCAACTTGTAGTATGACTTTATGCTTTGAGCAATGATGTTTTGTCGATCTGCATGATTATGGCCATTATTGCTCTCTTAGTTTGTCACTCCCAGTCTTTTGCTAGCCTCCGTAACCAAGTATGAGTTCCACTCATGCATCCAATTCCTTAAACCAAGTTATTGCAAAGAGTACACCATACCTACCTACTAGCATATGCTAATCCAAGTATATTCATGTTTTTATCTACCTTCCGAATTAAACTTGTTATGAGAAAACTAGTGATTAAAGCTCTCACGAACTTGATGCCACACTTTACTTTTCTTGCCCTTAATAAACTTGAACCAATGTGTCGTATATGTTGTATATGCTTGCACTTATTTGTTGGGGATTAGCAGAACCATGTTGTCATGGGGAACGCTTTCAACATTGCACTTGTACTTTGTACCTAGTTGATATCATCCTCTTTTGTCTATGGATGTAAATCGATTGTGAAATGAAAGGGGAGCTTGTAAGTCCATGGAGTTATGTATATGTGTTAGAGAAACGCCTGGGCCGCTGGTCTAATCCATGTTGTCATGGTGGAAACCTGCAACGTAACCATAATGAGCTATCTATGAAGAATTCTTCTTATAAAAAAAGAGTCAGATATTGAGAAAAAGAGAAAAAGAAAAGAGAAAAAAAGAGATATATGAAAAGAGGAAAGAGAGAAAAAAAGCACCATTTTCCCATGGTAAATAAGAAGATTGCTGAGATGCTTATTGTCTGCTTGCCTTGTCATTTTGATATGGGGATTCTTCCGTATCATCAGGCAAGGGGTACCCCGTTGGCGGTTCTCTATGATACACATGTATTTACGATGACAAGAACTTACCGGTGACTAAACTTGAGTAGCATGAGGAGCGGCCCGCGTATTCAAGGGACATGAGATTTCCAACTTATACTCTGTCAAGCATATACTCCATAGTTTGTTCACTTTAACCTTAATCACTTCAAGATGCTTATGATAGGGGCAATGAGAGCTGAAAGCTAATAAGTACCATAATTTTTGGAAGCTCTTATGAAACTTGAATCTCTTCTTCCTTCTATGAAGGCCTTTCTTTTACTTTTATGCTGAGTCTCCACCTTCTACCTTTATGCACCTACTTTGAGAGCATAGTGCCCATTCTTAGTTCTATGTGCATTGTCCCAAGACTTGTTGATTGATGCATAACTTTGATATTGCTTGTTTTAAACTATTTGTATCTAGTCACTCTTATGACCTTTGAAGGTGTCCTGTGCATTTATATTTGCTACTCTATGAGGGACAAGCTGAATGCCACTATGCTATGTTTTCTTTATGTGAAACAAACAAACGTCTTGCAAAGTATTGTTATTCATGAATCTTTTGTTTGTGCCTTTTAATGTTGCAACATAGTTTCTTTGTCTTATTGCTAGAACTGTGTCTTTCATGTTATGCTTGAAGTACTATGATCCCAGCTATCAATGTTTTACAAATACTTTGATCAAGTTTATGATGGTGCATGTCACCTCAGAAATTATTCTTTCTTTTTATCACTTACCTACTCAAGGACGAGCATGAGTTAAGCTTGGGGATGTTGATATGTTGCTAACGGATCAATAATTTTTGATGTTCCATGCTTGGTTTTATCTACTTTCTTATGTTTTGTCCACACTTTGGAGTACTTTTCATATGATTTCTTGGACTAACCTATTAACAAGAGCCATAGTGCCAGCTGCCTGTTCTCTGCTGTTTTTGGTTCCAGGAAAGTCAGAAAATGAATATTCTCGGAATTGGACGGGACACAAGCCAAAGTCAGTTTTTCACCGAGGGACACTCGGTGCCAGAATACAAGACGGAGAAGGGCCAGAGGGCGGCCACACCACCTGGCCGTGCGGCCAGGCCTAGGCCACGCCAGGGGGTGGTGTGGCCAGCCCAGGCACCCCCTCGGCCTCGCCTTTCGCCTATAAGATACCTCTGATACAAAAACCCTAAGTACCCGATCAAAATTCCACGAAGGAGTCTGTAGCCGCCGTCATCTCCATCCCTAGACCAGGAGGGATCTGAAGCTCTTCCCGGCACCTTGCCGGAGAGGGGAATTCAACCTGGAGGCCTTCTTCATCATCATGCAAGCCTTCGGTGTGATGCGTGATTAGTTCATCTATGGACTACAGGTCCATGTAGTAGCTAGATGGCTGGTTCTCCTCCTTTGTGCTATCATGTTTAGATCTTGTGAGCTCCGTTCATGATCAAGATCATCTATTTGTAATTCTGCATGTGGTGTTTGCAGGGATCCGATGGATATTGAGATGCTATTTCATATTGATTATTGATTCTATCATGTCTTTGTTATTTGTGATCTTGTATGTTTTCCGTTGTTAGTAGCTATGTTGGCCAAGTAGATGCTAGCAACTCCAAGAGTTAGTATTTATGCTCGATAGTGGGTTCATGCCTCTAGTAATCTGGGGAAGTGACAGAAATCTCTAAGGTACTAGACATGATGTTGCTACTAGGGAGAAAACAACAATCCTTAGTTCATAGAACAATCGTATTGTTTACTTTACATGCAATTCATAATGCAATTATTCGTTGCTTGAAACTTAATACTAGAGGGGGTTCGGATGATAACCTGAAGGTGGATTATTAGTCATAGATGCAGTTGGATGTCGGTCTATGTATAATGTTGTAATGCCCAATCGAATCTCAAAGGATTCAAGATGAGTAGTATATGCTTGTATGCTTTCTCGATGTTTGTGAATTGTCCCACTATAATTTGTTCACCCAACATGTCATCTATCTTAAGGAGAGACACCACTAGTGAACTATGGACCCCAGTCCTTTCTTTTACTATCAATCTACAATCAACTGTTTACTGCTTTGTGTTTACTTTCTGCAAACTATTACTTTCTTCCACTCGATACGTTTAATCCTTTGTTTTCAGCAAAACCGGTGAGATTGACAACCTCATCGCAAGTTGGGGCAGAGTTCTGTCGTTGTGTTGTGCAGGTCTCCACGTTGCTGCTGGCACCGGTAGTGCGCCCTGCCAAAGTTCAGCTAGCTACACCTTTGGGGTGTTTCCTTGCTCCTACTGGTTCGATTAAACCTTGGTTTCATAACTGAGGGAAAACTTGCTGCTGTGCTCATCATACCTTCCTCTTGGGGTTCCCCAACGAGCTCGATATATTTTGGGCCATCATTCTTACATTTTATGACTATGGTGATGATAATAATAATGATGATAGCTATTTTGTTGAATTTGCTCCCACTACAACTAATAAGAATGACTATGTTTATGTGGAGAGTATTAATTCTTTTATGCATATGGCTCATGATAAGAATGTTTTATGTGATTGTTATACTGTTAATTTTATTCATGATGCTACTGGAAGTTATTATGAGAGAGGGAAACATGGTTTTATGCATCTCAATAATATTAAGCTTCCCCTCTTTATGTTGAAAGTCTTGAAGTTGCACTTGTTTTGCTTTACTATGCTTGTTGCTTTGTGCTTTCATGACTTGTTTCTTTACAATATTCCTATGCATAGGAAGTGGGTTAGACTTAAATGTGCTTTGAATTTGCTTCTTGATGCTCTCTTTTACTTCAATTCATATTTCTTACGTGAGCATCTTCTCAAACTATCATACCTAATTTAAAGGCGTTAAAGAAAAGTACTTATTGGGAGATAACCCAAAAGTTTTAGATGAGTCTTGGAAGTTATTACCTCTGTAATAACCGCTCCTTATCCTTTTTATTTGCTTTTTGTGCCAAGAGTAACCTCTAATGAGAGAGAAGTAATGATTGGGAAAGTGGTTGTCCCAAAACAGATTTTTGTGCTTCACTCTAAAAATTCGTGTAAAATCTCTGTACGTTGTTTTGAGGCGTGCATTTTTATCCTTCTGCCCCAGATTGTTATCTAATTTTGTTAGTTCAATACTTTTCGATTTGAGCAACAGAAGGTCTTCGAAAAAATTGGTTTTTACCTGCTGGTCTGTTTTGATAGATTTCTGCCAATATTTGCATTTGCCTCTTAATCTGTTTCTCTTTGTGTTCTCTTTCATCATTTCAACTTTTTAAAGTAAGTGCTACAGTTGCTTGTGTTTTAATGGAAGTTTTATTGGTGTTGAAACTGAACCCAAAGACTTATTATCCTGAGTGCACTAATGTTGCTAATAAAGATTGTGTGAAGTTTTGTATGAAGGAAAAATTTCAGGTGTATGGAAGGAATGATGTAATGAGATGAAGAATGGACTAAAGCTCAAGCTTGGGGATGCCACGCGTGTCACCCCAAGAAATATCCAAGAAGTACAAGCGTCAAAGCTTGGGGATGCCCAAGGCATCCCCCCTTCATCAATAAAAATCCCAGGTTTCTTCCAAACAGTTCATTTTTAATGTTTCATGCACAGTTGTGTTGTTCTTGGAGCGTCTTCTTTTTTGTTTTCGTTATGGTTTTTCGTTTGCTTGGTTTTCTTAGTTTGCTGAATAAATGTTTGGACCCCCTCTTTCATGCATTGGTTTTCAAATAGTTTGGTTTGGATTGGAAAAGAGTAGGAAAGTTCATGCTTAAGTGGTAAAGAGAGCTTGTTTTTGACTGTGGCCTATGTTTTGTCATGCCATGCTCGATATTGTTTTGGCTTGGTGCTTAGTATTATTTGTTGTAGCATGACTTGTTCTAAACAATTGAGATTCCTTAATGTGCCTTGGAAGGATCATGTGTTGTTTTAGCATAGTAAAGCATAGTATTGTGGTATTCTCCTTTGATGCTTTATTTGGGTTGACTTGGCACATGCTCACACCATGTATGACTATCCCAAGTCACCATAGCCTTTATGATCCTTTAGTTTTCAACTTGTATTATGACTTTATGCTTTATTTAATTATGTTTTGTCGCTCTGCATGATTATGGCCATTATTGCTCTCTTAGTTGGTCGCTCCCAGTCTTTTGCTAGCCTCCATAACCAAGTATGAGTTCCACTCATGCATCCAATTCCTAAAACCAAGTTATTTCAAAGAGTCCACCATACCTACCTATTATCATTTGCTATTCCAAGTATATTCATGTTTTTATCTACCTTCCGAATTAAACTTGTTATGAGAAAACTAGTGATTAAAGCTCTCACGAACTTGATGCCACACTTTACTTTTCTTGCCCTTAATAAACTAGAACCATTGTGTCGTCTATGTTGTATATGATTGCACTTATTTGTTGGGGATTAGCAGAACCATGCTGTCATGGGGAACGTTTTCAACATTGCACTTGTACTTTGTACCTAATTGATATCATGCTCTTTTGCCTATGGATGTTGTCGGTGTGAAATGAAAGGGGAGCTTGTAAGTCCATGGAGTTATGTATGTGTGTTAGAGAAACGCCTGTGCCGCCGGTCTTATCCATGCTGTCATGGTGGAAACCTGCAGCGTAACCATAATGAGCTGTCTATGAAGCATTCTTCTTATAAAAAAAGAGTCAGACATTGAGAAAAAAAGATAAAAAGAAAAAAAGAGATATGAGAAAAGAGGAAAGAGAGAAAAACGTACCATTTTCCCATGGTAAATAAGAAGATTGCTGAGATGCTCGTTGTTTGCTTGCCTTGTCATTTTGATATGGGAATTCTTCCGTATCATCGGGCAAGGGGTACCCCTTTAGCAGTTCTCTATGATACACATGTAGTTACTATGACAAGAACTTACCGGTAACTAAACTTGAGTAGTGTCGTGGCGGTGTCACGGCAGATGCCATGGATAGGCTAAAGGTGGGGACTAATACACGCTAGGGGAATCCAGGGAGGGATAGTGGAGTGATTCTACACACAGTAGTTTGTATTGATGTTCTTCCAAGATTACAAGTGCTCCTTGAGCTGTATTGGCGAGAGGAGGAAGAAGGAGCTCTCTTACTCTTGCCTACCCCCTTTCCCTAGAACCCTAGATCAACTAGAGCTCAAACTGTCTCCCAGAGAATCCAACCCCCTCTTCAGGAACCCTAGCCCCCCTTATATAGAGGTGGCTCGGTCCCTGCCTAGGGCATACGTGGAGGCATATTCCTAAGAATATTCCTCCTCCCAAAGTGGTAACCCGACCGGGGTGCTTTTCCCCCGCGTCATACATGCTTTAGCTACGTAAGCCTCTACGGCGCCTGCGTCAGCCGACGTGAGCGTCGTCACCCTTGTCGGCCACGATCCGGTGGTCCTGCCTTCGCTTTCTTCGCTCATGCAGTGCGTACCGGATCTTCTTTTTTGACCAGAGAGATTCCTTCCTTCTCCTAGAAGCTAAGCGAGGATCCGGATCATAGTAGATCCGGCCTCACCTGTTCCTGCATACAAGTTAGACAAGCACTTTCGACTTACTCCTTAAGTCGGATAAGAAAATGTTAGGCGACCCCCCTGGTCCGGGTTACTCCGTGATCCGGCCTGCCTTGAGGTGACCCGGCCATCATACGCTATGACCTTGCCGAACCTCGGCTAACTGGGCCCTTATACCTCGGAGTGACCCTACCCGGGGGTATCCCCCCAACATTAGTCCCCGAAGCTGGTGCGGTCTTAGCGGCCTTGGTCGCTAAGGCCACATCAGGTTCATTCATGTTCGAGCCTCGGACGTTTAATCCCGGGTTAGCTTCTTATCTCGGATTATATGGATTTACGTTCCCTTCGCACGTTCCAAGTTTTCACTTGCCGGCCGGGTCACCAATTTGGCTCGGATCCTATGGTTTTACTTTCCCTCTGCACATTTCAAGTTTTCACTTGCCGGCCGGGTTACCATTGTGGCTCGGATCCGGGCCTTGCTTCCTTCTCTCATACGCCAACCCACGTGGAGACTAATCATTACGTTGCCTCATTTTAAGGGCCTGCACAGTAACCGCCGCAGTAACTGTTAGTTATTACTGTGCGAGGGTCACGTCACGCCTGTCTCCTTGTTTACCGCACCAGCATGTCACGTCATGGGGTCGCTTCCGTCCTGTGGCCCTCCGTGTGGCTCCTCTGCGATTGGCTGATGCAAGTAATACACGGCCACATCGTGTGGCTCATATGCACAACGCGAGCCCACTCACCCATCTCTGGGGCAGTTAAATAGGGGAGGGGCGCGTCCCTTAGCATTTTCACCTTTGCGCTCCTCTGCCCGTTCCTCTTCTTCTCCTTCGTCTTCCTCGACGCAAGCCGCCATAGTGCTCACAGCAGCACCGCCGCCAAGACCTTCTCCGTGCCTCCGCAGACCGCAGCCATTGCAGCCTTCTCCGCCACGGGTCCACGCCAATCCAGGCCCAGATCCCGCGCTGCTAGCTCCAGGTGAGGATAGCGGATACGAGATGATCAAGAAGAGCCTTGTCGCGAAAGCAGGAGATGGAGGAGGACGCCGTCGCGGCGGACCGCGGCGCGTGGGCCGGGTCATGGGTTTGTCAAGACGATCTTGACTGGCTCTACCGGACCAGGCGCATTCCTGCCGGCGTCGCCGCTCGTCTCCCCTCCTCGGAATTGGCCCCCTCACCCAATCCGGGTGAGTTCATTGTATTCTTGTCCCATTTCCAATGGGGATTTGGTCTTCCGGTGAGCGATTTCTTCCGGGACTGGGTCCGGACCTATCACTTGCAACCACATCATCTCCCGGCGAACGCCATCACCTCTCTATCCGCCTTTGCCTCTACGATCGAGGGCTACACCGGACTATGGCCCACGAAGGAGCTGTGGATTCGGTTCTTCGGCCTCTGTCACAACGTCGTCCCCAACATCCACGTTGAGTCGGAGGACAAGCAGCTCACTCAGTTTGGAGCTGCCTCCATCTTGCCCCGGAGATTTTCCGTCTTTCCTCGGGTCACCGGGCTTGACTCTTGCAAAGGGTGGGCCCGGACCTTCTTCTACGTCCGGAACGAGGGTACCGAAGATTTGATTCAGTTGCTGCCTTACGCTCCGGGTCCACCTGACACGGATTTCTGGGAGGAGGTTCCCAAGAAGCCTACCGCTCTGGCCAACCAAGTTAATAAGAGGTTCGCGGAGCTGAAGAAACTCGGATTGCGCAACGAGGATGCCATGATCACGTTCGTGCGCAACCGAATCTCTCCCCTCCAGAAGCGCACCCACAAGTTGTGCCACATGAGCTTCAGCCGTGACCCCAACCGAACCTCCTCGTTCGAGTTGAGCAACACGGAGATCTTCCGCCGGGTCAAGGCTCTTTTCACCACCCACAAGGATTTCTCCGCAGAATGGACGTGGGGAATTGAGCACTTCTATCATGACAGGCTCCCTCCCGCGGTACGCTTCGCGGGGCAAATTTATTCCGGATCAAGTATGTGTCGGTTTTTGCCGTATTTTTGACTTTGTTTTTCATGTTTTTTCTCAGCTGTTCCTTTAGCAAACTCTCGAGGGTGGTACGGATCCGACCCTTAAGTGGGCGTCGGACCGAGAAATCCCGGATGAGGAGGAGCCGGACCAGGAGATGTTCCTTCCCATGACCGACGCCACCAAACGACCCAGTGGTAAATTCTCTTCTCTTAGAGATTGGCCCGATGATGAGGATGACTCGGATATCGACATGATTGAACCTGTTGAGGCTGTCCCTCTTTCTTTTGCCTTTCCGGCATCAGCTAACCCCGGTGGGCATATCCACGAGGATCCTCCACTTGCTACGGGTGAGCCGGTTCCGGTGGCGTCGAAGAAGAAACGTGGAGCCGGATCAAGTTCTTCCTCCGAACATTCTCAGCCCACCAAGAGGCAAAAGAAGGCCGGAGACAAGACTGCCTCCAAGCGAGCAGGCAAAGCCCCGGCACGGAGGGCCCAGAAACCCAAGGAGGCCGAAACCTCGGATGCGTAAGTCACTTTTCACTGCGTAACTCATTTTTCCTTGCATCGCGGTAATTTTTCTTCTGACATTATTCTCTTCTTCAGGGCTCCGGTGGAGGTCCCTCAGAGCGGATCAAGCATCTCCTCACCTCTTCGGCCCGTTCCTTCTCCTCCTCGTGACGACGAGTCACGCCCGCTGAGCCCTATTCCTGAGGGTTCTGCGGCTGCTCCGGGTTCCGCAATGCCTCATCGAGAGGAACGCGACCTCGGAGCGGGAGGGGTCGGTCCAGCCGAGGTGACGGCATCCACCAATTCGGCATCGCCGCAACCAGCAACCATCGAGTCTACCACAACACCAGCACCAGCAGCAGCTCCAGTACCAGCAACCGAGCCAACGCCTGTCTCGGCACCAAAGAAACCAACGCCAGCTCCAAGTCCAGTTACAAGGGCTCCAGTACCAAGTTCGTTTGCCTCGTCCGAGTCATCCCAAGCTCGGCGAGGAACCACTCCAGCAGCTTCGAAGGGTAAATCCACTACGGTTACATCTTCCCAGCAGGCTAAAGGCAAGAAGGCTCCGGATACCACCAAGTCCGTGGCCGTCGAGGCCGGGCAGCGAACCCTCTCGTCGATGCTTCTGAAGAAATCACCAGCAGCGAAGGAAGTTCCTGCCGAGCCAACTGACGCGCAACAGATGGTTCTGCACACCAGCCCAGCCCTTGCCCTGGTTGAGAGGAATGAGGCGCACGCAAAGGGCTTGGTGGCACCCCATATGCCCACTGGCGAGCGTTACCCTCCGAGCCTTATCGAGTTCATCATGAACTGGAATAAGGCGGAGTTCGTCCACAACGACGATCTCCCGGAAAAGTTCGGCCCCGCGGAATTTTCCGCCCAGATGAATACTGCCGCTAAGGCAATTAACCTGGCGGGGCGAATGATGGAGGTATGTCGTTTCTCCTTTACATGCTGTAGATAATAACCATTAGTACCCGAGCCTCCGGTGGAGTAACTTGTTACTCGGTCGGATGCTCATTAGAAAACTAACGCAGCTGCATGTAAACTTCAAATATGCACACACTTAGAGCCGGGTTAAGTTCCACTTGGCCCGGATCTTGTACACTTCGAATATGCACACACCTAGAGTCGGGTTAAGTTCCACTTGGCCCAGATCTTGTACACTTCGAATATGCACACACCTAGAGCCGGGTTAAGTTCCACTTGGCCCGGATCTTGTACACTTCGAATATGCACACACCTAGAGCCGGGTTAAGTTCCACTTGGCCCGGATCTTGTACACTTCGAATATGCACACATCTAGAGCCGGGTTAAGTTCCACTTGGCCCGGATCTTGTACACTTCGAATATGCACCAAGCTAATGTTACACTTCTGTACTTTTTTCAGGTAACCACTAATCGCCGGAGGGCTGAATTCCAACGCCTGCTTGATACCCACAAGATGCTACGCGCCAAGCATGCTGCACTTGGTGCAGAACATGAAAAGAGGGGTAATTTTCTCCCTTGGCACCTCTCCGTTTTTCTTCACCTTCTGTCGCCGAACTAATCTCCTCATTCGGTTTCTGCAGCTGGGGTGGAGGCGGAAAACAAAATTATGCGGAAGAACTTGTAGGAAATCCGGGGTATGTCCTTTCTTGTTCACCCTCGTAATGTTTTCCATTTCTTCTTTTCCTTGGCTCGGCAATCATTCACTCCTCGGCTCTGCCGGGTCAACATACTATTTCAGCATCGCTTGAGGATAGTGCGCCCGTGCCTGACATGATGCTGCATTTTCTCGAACAAGCAGGGCAGCATCAGGCCGAGCTAAAGAAGAGAGATGACGAGCTTGCTCTCCTCCGGACCAAGGACAACAAGATCACCAATCTCAAAGCTGAGATGGAGAAGATGAAGGCCCAGCACCGAACCGAACTCCAAAAAGTTGGCTAGAACTTCTCGAAAGAGCGTGAGCGCCTCACCCTCCAGATCTCCAAGGACCAGGACCTGCTTAAAGAATCCGAGGTCCAGCTTGGGTCGGCGATCCTTGAACTTGAACAACTTCGCCAGAGACGCGACAATTGCATCAAGGAGTTGACCCGGATTCACCGCCATATCTCACGTAAGTTTCTTTCCCTTATCCGACGTAATTTTCCGGGTCAGCCCATATGTGTTTGCTTCAGCATCTTCCTTTTCCTTGTTTCCAGATCATTTTCCCGAGGGTACTCCCATTGCCAGTGCAGCTGTTGCCAAATTCCGCCGAGAGAGGGGTACTCCCATCGCTCCTGATGGTGAGAGCATTCCCTTAGACATGGAGGACCTATTGGTCAGCGTGTCAGCTCGGGTGGAAACCATCAAGAACTATGGGAAAGATCTCCTCGACGTTGCGGTCTGGATCTACAACAGCTTTTGGCCAAGCGAGAGCGCTCCAAAAAGGATCACACTCCTTGCTGAAAAGCTGTTGGAAATCGAGACACGGCTTGACCTCTGGAGAGAATCCGCCGGGCGTGCCGCAGCAGATACCCTCCTTCACCATATTCTTTCATGGTATGAGAAGATCGACCTCAGCCTCCTTACACGCCGGCGCACCGGATCCAAATGGACCGATGATCCAGAGTGGGTAGCTCGGCGCCAGGCTTGCGCTTACAGCCTCGTCGAATATTCTCCAATCCATGACTGGGTTGAAGTACCGAGCTTTCTGGAGTCCGGTGGGGATGAGCATATCGAGAACGTGGAGGATGGGTCGGGTGAGGACGGAGCTGCTTCAGATATTGAAGACAGCGATGATGACGCCGAACTTCCTCCTCCTGCTGCTCCTTAGTTGAAAAAACTTGAAAATTTATCAGATCCCCGGTATGCCGGGTGCAATTGTAAGCTAGAAACGTGATATTTTGCTACTATGTTTGCATGTCGGATTAACTTGGGCGTAGTCCCCGAGTTTCATTTTCTTGTTCGTCTAATTCTCTGGCTCGATCCGTGTCTACCTTGATTCGGTTTTACGACTTACAAATCCGAGCTTCAAGAATTGTTTTAACAATACTTAGAAACTTTGAGGCTTGGCTCAAAATAATTCAGCATAATAACTTGAAAATAAATACAGGGTTGGTCCGAAAAAACAAACGTTAGCTCGAATAAGCTCGTTTTCTTAGTGGTTTTTCATGTGTTACGCAATTCCAAACTTGTTCCCTTGCTTGCCATGAAGCCAATTCTTGTTGGACAGCAGCAAGTCAAAGGGTTGGGTTTTTGGTGTTCACACATTACTAATCCGGATTAAGTAAAGCGACTCATTCCAGCTACCGCATAACAAATAACAACAAACATTATTAAGGCAGTCCCCGAGTTACTGCTCGAGGCGCTACTATTTCATTGATAAGCTCATTGCCGACATACATACCGACATATGAGACGACTCGGATACATACACTCCTTTAGCTAAGTGTAGAAGGGACGAAGTAGTGCTACATTCCACGGTCGCTTCGATTCCTCTCCGGACCTGTCCGCCTTGTTCTTTTCTTGTGGCTTTGCATCTATAAGATAGTAGGAATCATTGTGCAATGCTTTGCTCACAATAAATGGTCCTTCCCATGGGGGGGATAATTTGTGCATGCCAGTAGTACGTTGTACCAACCAGAGCACCAGATCGCCTTCCCGGAAGACTCGGGGGCACACTTTCCGGCTATGATAGCGTCAGAGATTTTGCTGATATATGGCGGATCTGGATAGTGCCAGTTCTCTCGCTTCTTCTAGCAGATCAACATCATTTTGCCGGGCTTCTTGCACTTCGGCTTCTGTGTATTGGGTGACTCTAGGCGAATCGTGCTCTATGTCGGCTGGTAATACAGCTTCTGCCCCATATACCAGAAAAAATGGCGTATAGCCTGTCGATCGGTTTGGAGTTGTTCTTAAACTCCATAGTACCGTTGGTAGTTCTTCTATCCAGCACCCCGCTGATCTTTGCAGCGGCTCAATGAGCCGGGGTTTGATCCCGGATAACACTAATCCGTTGGATCTTTCCACTTGTCCGTTCAATGCGGGGTGGGCTATCGAGGCTACGTCCAACCGGATCTTCTTATCCCGGCAGAATCGCGCAAACGCTCCTTCAACAAAATTTGTACCATTATCAGTTATAATACTGTGTGGATAACCGTATCTCAAGATGATGTCTTTGAGAAATGTCACGGCCGTAGCTCCATCACATTTTCTTATAGGCTTCACTTCAATCCATTTTGTAAACTTGTCCACCATGACCAAAATGTGTGTCATGTTCCCTTTCGCTGGTTTGAATGGGCCAACCATATCCAAGCACCATATAGCAAATGGCCACATAATTGGTATGGTCTTGAGTTCCGACATAGGCATATGTGTCTTCGTGGCGTACCTTTGACAACCATTACATTTTCTCACCAGATCTTCTGCTTGTTCCAAGGCACTTGGCCAGTAGAATCCATGCCGGAACGCCTTTGCCACTAAGGCTCGGGATGAGGCATGATGCCCGCACTCTCCTTGGTGTATATCTCGGAGGATGTTAAGTCCTTCTTCCGGGTCAACACATCGCTGGAGGACGTTGGTTACACTCTGTTTGTATAACTCGGAATTGATGATCGTATATGCTTTGGCTCTCCTCTGTGTTTGCCTGGCTAACACCTCCTCGGTGGGTAATGTTCCATCTTTCAAGAATTGGAATATAGGCAGTGCCCAAGCTGGTATCGCTCGTGGAGGGAACATCTCCTCATCAATTTCCATTTGGTCCACCGGCATAACTTCAGCCGGATCATGCTGAGCAGTCCCCGGGTCTAGCGAGGTAGTCCCCGGGTCTAATGAGGCAGTCCCCGGGTTTGCCGAGGCAGTCCCCAGGTTTGGCGTGCTACCTCCTGTGTCAATGTCCATGGGCTCAGCTCCGGATTCCGTATGTTCCGGGACATAGATTGAGTCGGTTCCTGGGGACGGCCTGATAGATGGTTTTCTGAGGTGCTCCAATGCTACGCCCGGTGGAATTGCCTGTCGGGTCGATCCGAGCTTTGACATCATGTCGGCAGCTTCATTTTCCACTTGGGGTACATGGTGAAATTCGCACCCTTCAAAGTAACCCGAGATCTTCTGCACATGAAATTTGTATTGTGCCATGTTTGGATCCAGGGCGTCCCACACTCCGGATACTTGTTGTATCACCAGATCCGAGTCGCCAAAGCATATTATCCGATGTATGCCAATCTCCTTTGCCACTTTGAGCCCATGCACAAGAGCCTCGTACTCAGCGACATTATTCGATGCCTCGAAATGGATCTGCAAGACGTACTTTAGCTGATCCTTCTTTGGTGAGGTAAGCACAACCCCAGCGCCTAATCCAGTTTTGGTTTTCGACCCGTCAAAGTGCATCCTCCAGTAGTTCGGATCCGGTGGCGGTGGTTCGTATTGTACCTCGGCCCAATCCACAAAAAAGTCCACCACAGCCTGAGACTTGATTGCTTCTCTTCTGTCATATTGGGGCGCATAAGGTGCTAGCTCAATTGCCCATTTTACAATTCTGCCATTTGCATCCTTGTTACCCATTATCTCGGATATGGGGGCTTCACATATCACTTTGATGGGGTGCTCCTCAAAGTAATGCTTTAATTTCTTTGCCGCCATATAGACACCATATGCCACCTTTTGAAAGTGTGGGTAGTTCTGTTTTGAGGCTGACAACACCTCACTCAAGTAATACACTGGCCTCTGCACCGACTTACCCTCTTCATCGCGCTCCACTACAATCACTGCACTTACAACTCGGTTGGTTGCGGCTATGTAGAGCAACATTGGCTCCTTTGATAATGGAGAAGCTAACACTGGTGCGGTGGCCAACATCTTTTTTAAGTGGGCAAAAGCTTCATCGGCCTGTGGTGTCCAAACAAACTTATACGACTTTTTCATGAGCTGGTAGAGAGGCAATGCCTTTTCTCCCAACCGACATACAAACCGACTCAACGATGCCAGGCACCCAGTGAACTTCTGGACATCATTAAGACACTTCGGCAGCTCCATTCGTTCGATGGCTCGGATCTTAGTTGGAGTAACCTCGATACCTCGGCTGGAGACGAGAAATCCGAGTAATTTTCCATCCGGGACACCGAAGGTACATTTTTCCGGGTTAAGCTTCATTCGGAACCTTCTCAAGTTCGCGAATGTTTGCCTTATGTCATCAAGGAGCGTTGCGCTTTCCTTGGTCTTGATAACCACATCATCCACGTAGACTTGTACGTTTTGACCTATTTGGTCGTGCAAACATTTTTGCATACATCTTTGGTACGTTGCACCTGCATTACGTAAACCAAACGGCATAGTGCGATAGCAATAAGCCCCGTACGGGGTAATAAACGCAGTTTTTATTTGATCATCCGGGTTCAGAGGTATCTGGTGGAAACCGGAGTATGCGTCAATAAACGACAACAGTTCACATCCTGCAGTTGAGTCTATGACCTGATCTATCCTCGGCAGTGGAAAGGATCTTTTGGACACGCCTTGTTCAGGTTCGTGTAATCGATACACATACGCCAAACCACTGCCACGTTCGGATCGTCCTTCTTCTTTTCTACCAGCACCGGATTAGAGAGCCAATCCGGATACAGCACCTCCATGATAAATCCTGCTGCTAGCAACCGAGCTATCTCGTCACCAATGACTTTTCTCCTATCTTCGGCGAAGCGGCGGAGTGGTTGCTTCACCGGCCTTGCTCCGGGTCTTACGTTTAAAGAGTGCTCGGCCAACTCCCTCGGAACACCTTGCAAGTCCTGTGTAGACCAAGCAAAAATATCCCGATTCTCACGGAGGAAGTTGACGAGCTCGCTTTCCTATTTGTCAGTTAACCCGGCACCAATTGTTACGGTGCGCTTCGGGAACATGTTATCCACTGGAATCTTCTTGGTGTCCTTTGCGGCTTGAAATGAAACGCTACCATGCGGGTTACTTAACACTGACATATATTGTTGCGCGGACTGAGCTAATGCCGCTACCTCCTGGATTTTTCTTTTCTCTTGCGCAATCACGAGTGACTCGGCTAGGTTAGACCCGGCTGAAGCGCACTCAATAGAACGTCGGAAGTCTCCGGCAATGGTAATTGCCCCATTTGGTCCGGGCAACTTCATCTTCAGATAACTAATGTGACAGCTTGCCATGAACTTGTTCAGTGTTGGTCTTCCGAGTAATGTGTGATACGCACTTTCCAAGTTCACCACCTCAAACTCCAGATTCTCAGTTCGGCAGTTATCCCTCGTGCCGAATAACATGTCGACCCGGACTTTGCCTATGGGCTCACAAGAGATGCCTGGTACAATGCCATGAAATGTTGTTCTGGTACCTTGGAGCATGTTTTCCGAGATGCCCAACTTGCGCATTGTATCTGCATACATGATGTTAATGCTAATGCCATTGTCAATCAGTACCTTGGAGAACCTCACATTAATGTTCGGTCCAATGAATGTCGGATCTAACACTAGCGCATACGAGCCTGGACTCGGCATAAGCTTAGGATGATCTTTGATGCTCCAGGTGATTTCCTGGTCCGACCAAGGCATGTATCTCGTCACTGCAGGCATAACCGCGTTGACCTCCATATGTCGGCGCTGCAAACTTTTCCTATCTGTTTCCTCAGTTGTGAACACACAATAGCTCTGGTGATGCTCCCTGTACTCATTCCTTCCCTCGTTTCCGGAGTATCTCTGATCCGGTTGTTGCTGATTTTCGACCTGATGCACTGCATCCCTTCTCTCATTGTTGTCATACCTCGGCGGAGGAGGAGGCAACATTAGCTGTTGCGTGTTCGCTTCAGAGAGCAATTGCTGCCGGGGTAACTCCTGCCGAGGTTGATCATTCCGGGGTTCCTGAGCATTCCCCGAACCACCTTGTTCTATCTTACGCATCCACTCACATTGCCTCGTTGTGTGACCCGCCGGGCTGTTCGGATTTTGCGTGTGAAACTTACACGGCTGGTCCAACATTGACTCATAGGTATACCTCGGACGGTCTTTCTTTTCTTGCCATTGTTTCTTCTTCTCCGGAGTCCATGTTTTCTTGCCATCATTTTGGGGAGTCCATTGCCGGCGTTGGTTACTCCCTGCTCCGGGTTGATCTTGATTCACAGCTGCAACTTGTTGCGAACTGTACCAATGATCCGGTCTATCGTCTCTCCTTTTTCCCCTGTAATCGTTCCTCCGGGATGACCCGTCTCCGTCCCTCTGATAGTACTCCTCATTTGACTCGTTCGACGCGATCCTGGGTTGAGTCGGATCACCCAAAGCATACGAATCCGCAATCCGGATCATCTATGCCAACGTGACTGGCATCTTCCTTTGCAACTTCATCCACAACTCGCTACCATATCGGCACCCTTGTGCGAACCATGCAATGGCCTGTGACTCTATGACCCCTTCACATGAGTTTCTTACGGTACACCACCGGGTCAAGAATTCACGGTCCGTCTCGTTAGATCTCTGCTTGCACATCGCTAGGGTCTGCGGTCTATTCGGTCTCTGATATGTACTTGAGAAGTTGCTGATAAACATTTCTTCAAAATCTATCCAGCAGTTGATGCTTCCGGGTGGTAAGTTATTCAGCCATACCCTGGCCGGACCTTCCAACATCTGGGGTACGTATCGTACAGCCCATCTCAAGTTGCCAGTGGAAATTTTCACAGCTGTAGCATAGTTTATCAGCCAATCCTCCGGCTTGGTACTGCCGTCATACGTCTCTGTGCCTCTGGGCAGCTAGAAATTGGGTACCGGTGGCTCTTTCATGATCCGGGGTCTGAAGCATGCTGGACCCGGGGGACCTTGACATTCGATTTGTTCCGACCTATACAGGCGATCCAGCTTCAACCTGGCGTCATCCGGCATCAAATCCCTGCTTCCCAATCTCGACCCTATCACATGATAGTCCGGCCTCGGGTATCCCGTGTTCATCATCTCCGAATCACCGTCGTTGTATCGGTTTTGCTCTCGTTGTGCACCTCTCTGTTGCATACCTTGGCCGGCACTTTGCTCTTGCCTTGGTATATTCCGCTGCTGCGGTTGACCTGCTCCTGCGGAGTTGCGTTGTCCGGCATTGCCGTTGGCAGCGTTCCCTTGACCGGCATTGCCTTGGCCGTGATTACCTCGGCCAGCTTCACCTCGGCTCACACTCCGTCGATCATCATTTTTCCGCATTTCTTTCTCTTTTCCCGCATGCGTTGGGTCATACGGGATGATCTGCTTGTTCCGTCTGGCCAAGGTTACTACTTCCTCTCTCCTTGGTCCACCATGAGGCGACGATGCGGCTCCAGCGGATTTCTCCGGGTTACCCATCGCCGAATGGACGATTTTGGAAGCTCCAACTCTCTCCGGGTTACCTCTGAGCAGCTCTTCGTTCTGTCTGTTCGCGATCCGAACCAGCTCGTTAACCCTATCTTGTTGTCTTTGACGAGCCTCACCCGTCAGACCCTCTAACTTTCGACGCCGCATCGCTGCTCGAGGTTCTTCGGGTACTATACTTGGCAACCCACGGAATGCAGATAGTTTTCCGACCCTTCTGCTCCATCATCACCTTCTCTGTTCATCTCGCTTATGAGATTTCTCCCTTTCACTTTTACCGTATCAACTTTGTTTGCCTTTGCGTACTCACGTAGCGTCATGTTTAGCGACTGCTGAGCCGCGGCTATTTTCTTTGCACCTTCCAGTATCTTTTGCCGAGTTTCCTCTAGCTCGGCCTGTGCCTGAGCCGGATCTACCACTGCTGCTACTGGGTTAGCCAAGCTATCCATAGCCTCCCTCAGCATGTTCTCAGGCCTATCTAGTGGAGGTCCTCTAGCTTTCCTCGGTGCCTTAGGTGTTACCTCCGGGTCTGGTGCCGGATCCTTGCTTGCGCCCGCACCTGGCACGGTCATCATCACCTCCGCATGGTCCGGGGAGCGAGCGATACGCGCCCCGCGAGCCATAGTGAGGGGTGGTTCCCCCGCATCAACGACGCAACACGGATGAACGCAAGACACGTCCACAGCAACGTAGACCTTGTGCACGCCGAGCTTGATGAAGAGGCTGTTGCGCGGGAGTGGGCGCGTGCCGAAGCAGCCAGCGTTGTCGCTGACAAAGTCCAGCGCTCCAAAGCGCTGAACGAGCCCGGAGACGACGCGTTCGTCGGGGCCGATGAGGTTTCCCGTCGGGATCTTCATCCCTGCTAGCGCCGCTAGCCCCACGGTGGGCGCCAACTGTCGTGGTGGTGTCATGGCAGATGGCATGGATAGGCTAAAGGTGGGGACTAATACACGCTAGGGGAATCCAGGGAGGGATAGTGGAGTGATTCTCCACACAGTAGTTTGTATTGATGTTCTTCCAAGATTACAAGTGCTCCTTGAGCTGTATTGGCGAGAGGAGGAAGAAGGAGCTCTCTTACTCTTACCTACCCCCTTTCCCTAGAACCCTAGATCAACTAGAGCTCAAACTGTCTCCCAGAGAATCCAACCCCCTCTTCAGGAACCCTAGCCCCCCTTATATAGAGGTGGCTCGGTCCCTGCCTAGGGCATACGTGGAGGCATATTCCTAAGAATATGCCTCCTCCCAAAGTGGTAACCCGACCGGGGTGCTTTTCCCCCGCGTCATACATGCTTTAGCTATGTAAGCCTCTGCGGCGCCTGCCTCAGCCGACGTGAGCGTCGTCACCCTTGTCGGCCACGATCCGGTGGTCCTGCCTTCGCTTTCTTCGCTCATGCAGTGCGTACCGGACCTTCTTTTTTGACCAGAGAGATTCCTTCCTTCTCCTAGAAGCTAAGCGAGGATCCGGATCATAGTAGATCCGGCCTCACCTGTTCCTGCATACAAGTTAGACAAGCACTTCCGACTTACTCCTTAAGTCGGATAAGACAATGTTAGGCGACCCCCCCTGGTCCGGGTTACTCCGTGATCCGACCTGCCGTGAGGTGACCCGGCCAGCATACGCTTTGACCTTGCCGAACCTCGGCTAACTCGGCCCTTATACCCCGGAGTGACCCTACCCGGGGGTATCCCCCCAACAAGTAGCATGAGGAGCGGCCCTCATATTCAAGGGACATGAGATTTCCAACTTATACTTTGTCAAGTGTATACTCCATAGTTTGTTCACTTTAACCTTAATCACTTCAATATGCTTATGATAGGGGCAATGAGAGCTGAAAGCTAATAAGTACCATAATTTTTGGAAGCTCTTTATGAGACTTAAATCCCTGCTTCCTTCCATGAAGGCCTTTCTTTTACTTTTATGTTGAGTCTCCATCTTCTATCTTTATGAACCTATTAAGAGAGCATAGTGGCCATTCTTAGTTTAATGTGCATTGTCCCAAAACTTGTTGATTGATGCATAACCTTGATATTGCTTGTTCTTAAACTATTTATATCTAGTCACCCTTATGAACTTTGAAGGTGTCCTATGCATTTATGTTTTGCTACACTATGAGGGACGAGCTGAATGCCACTATGCTATGTTTTCTATATGTGAAACAAACAAACGTCTTTCAATGCATTGTTATTCATGATCTTTGTTTGTATCCTTTCATGTTGCTTGCATAGTTACTATGTCTTATTGTTAGAACTTCATCTTTCATGCTCATGTTTAGAGTACTTTGATCCCAGCTTTCAATGCTTGCAAATGGTTTGATCTTGATTGTGATGGTGCATGTCACCTCAAAAATTATTCTTTTTATCACTTACCTACTCAAGGACGAGCAAGAGTTAAGCTTGGGGATGTTGATACGTTGCTAACGTATCTATAATTTTTGATGTTCCATGCTTGTTTAGTATCTACTTTCTTATGTTTTGTGTACATTTGGAGATACTTTTGTGCATTTTCGGGAAGTAACCTATTAACAAGATGCCACAGTGCCAGTTGCATGTTTTCTGGTGTTTTTGGTTCTAGAAAGTCAGAAAATGAATATTCTCGGAATTGGACGGGACAAAAGCCAAAGTCAATATTTCACCGAGGGGAACACTGAGCCAGAAGACGAGACGGAGAGGGGCCAATGGCCGGCCACACCATAGGGTGGTGCGGGTCCCCCTGGCCGTGCCACAAGGTGGTGTGGGCCCCTCCGGCCTCCACCGACCTTGCCCTTTTGCTTATAAGAAGCCTCTGATGCAGAAATCCTAAACCGAACAGCCTCCAGCCACGGAAAGTTCCGCAGCGCTGCCACCACCGAAGAGGAGATTCGGGGGACAGAAAGTCTCTGTTCCGACACCCTGCCGGGATGGGGAAGTGCCCCCGGAGCCATCTCCATCGATCTCCACCACCATCTCCATCACCGTTGCTGATTTCCATGATGATGAGGGAGTAGTTCTTCCTCGAGGCTAAGGGTTCTACCAGTAGCTATGTGTTCATCTCTCTCTATGCATGATCATGTTGTGATCATGAGCTTTGTAATCTATAGATCTACCTTTCTACTCAAGTGCTTTAATAGACCTCTGCTCTCCCCATGTGTGTGAAAGTGATAGCGTGCACACCATGGTGGCACTTAGGCTAGAGATTACAAATACTTATTATGAGTTATATTTGGAGTTGGATGTCTCTATGAAATTGTGGTGTTTGTTGGAACCATCTAGCATTCAAGGTGACAGTATGGGGTTATGTAGATGCCGAAAGCTAACTTTGAGGTGTGCTGTTATAGCCCTACCATGGATTAGAGTGTCCAACCGGAGTAGTTAAGAGTAGTATCATAAAGAGAAGATATTTATATGAGAGTGTTCACTAGTGAAAGTATGATCCCTAGGCCTTGTTTCTAAACATTGAAACACCGTTTGCAACTAGATTTGTTACATGGTTGCTTGCTGCCATCTTTATTTTAGTTTGACTTTAGTCTCTTCCACGCCATCAAGCTATTTTATAGCACCGTTGTCTTATATCTATACCACTTGTATTATACTATCTCTTCGCCGAACTAGTGCACCTATACACCTGACAAGTGTATTGGGTGTGTTGGGGACACAAGAGACTTCTTGTATCTTGATTGCAGGGTTGCTTGAGAGGGATACCTTTGACCACTTCCTCCCTGAGTTCGATAAACCTTGGGTGACCCACTTAAGGGAAACTTGCTGCTGTTCTACAAATCTCTGCACTTGGAGGCCCAACAACTGTCTACAAGAATAGAAGTGCGTAGACATCAATTCTACACGGCTAAGTAATTGGGAAGTCATTCCCAGGCGTCAGCAAGCTTAACTACCACCGATACGAGAATGGCCCGCCTGTACTAGGTGGCGTTGGCTTCATCTCGTCAAACCCTATGACTTTCATGAAGGTGCCTATATATTTTGAGGCTCCAGCCGTCGACCAGAGAGCCGCTATTCTTAGATTACATCACAACACCAGCAAAGGAGATCTACACCATTGTTCATTCATTGTTCACCACTTCCATCATCCATCCCCTCCACTAGCCATAGCCATTGCTTTGTACTTTAGATCTCCTTGTGATTTGGTGACCATTGTAAGAATATTTGATTTCAATCTAAGTATTTGTATGATGTTTGCTATCTCTGATCTATTTGTTATGAGTGAGTAGTCCTCACGGGCTGCGGGTTGGGAAGAAACCTCACAACGATTATGTGCATCTAATTCATGGGAGTATTGTATTTTGTTTGCAATTGAGATTTGTATCTTTTTTTTCTTTGTCTCTTGTCTCGATCTGTGGACTTGTAGGTACCCAAGATCCCATAGATTGATAAAGGCTTGAGGTGAGATACTTGGCTAGTGGCGATCTCATAGAAACCCCACTGACAGAAAGGGTAGTACGGTCTTCACTTAGCGACCCATTCAGGATCACACCACTTAAAGCTTTGATCTATGTTTTACACTTAATAATCGTTTGTAGCCCGTTGCTTTGGTGTGCACTTAGTTGGATTAAAAGACTATTGCTATGCCCGCTGCATCACAGGGGCTCTAGTATATTAAAGATGTGTTACCCACAAGAGATTATCTCTGTTCAAACATTACACATGACTATGCTTATTATTATTATCTTTTATCCCATATGATGTTCAGCTGCAGGTGGATCTTCAACCCTGGCCTATCTCCATCCATTGATTCAACCCAATATAAAAGTAAACTAGATTGGTCCGATAAACTAAGGTAAACTGAACAAACAAAGTCTTGTAGACGTGTCCTTTTTATTTCCTTTTAGCATTGCTTTACAAGGTTTGATTAAACCTAGGTCTTCTAGGGAAAAAGCTATTATACTACATCCGTGAATTCGGATCGAAGGTATCAGCCCTGTTCGTGGACACACCCTTCATCAGTGTTGTAGGTTTAGCGAGTTGTCGCTAGTGTGGTGGCTTTGATCTGTAATTCCTCTTGTAAGATGTTGTAAATAATCTAATAAAAAGATTGTGGGCATGTCTTATATGCAGAGGCCCGGGTGATCTTTCCCTATTTCGAAAAAAGAAAAAAAAATAACCTTTTTGAACATTATAATTTAGAGCAAATTAAGTTTGATGTTTTCATATGGAACCCCATAAATCTTCCTAAACTAGATGGGTCCCTTGGGGAATTTAATCAATGTTGTGGGAAGTTACATATCATTATTGACGAGGTCATAGGTGTTGGGTGGGCCCATCTAGCAGGAAGATGTCCCACCCAGAACCATGGTGGCCTACGACAAAGGTTCAGACCTAGGTAGAGGGCCGAATGCCTTCGCCTTGGTGCCAAGTAGGAAGATCGCTGATCATTGATTCCTCTGGATGTCTTGTAACTTCGACAGGACCATCGCATCTGAACATTTGTTAGGGCTTTTAGCATAGGCATCGTCACTTGTAAACTCATCTTAGCACTTTCTCAACCCTAACCCCATCGGGTATATAGGGGGGTAGGGACACCGAATGGTACATATCTAAACTCCATCATGCTCCTTCGCATGTCTATCTCCACACACCATATATGAGATCAAGGTCTACCTCGAGATCATCAGAGCACACAACAATAATTCCAAACAGCCACAAATAGGAGTAAGGTTTTTACCGGGTATTGTACGTCTGGGGCTCGAACCTACATAAATATCCAACCACGTGTGCTACCATCCCAACCTCCTAGTGCGAACCCTCCAAACATAAATCTACAGTCGTAAAGTACCTCGACAGTTGGCACACCAGGTAGGGGTTGCATGGTTTGGATATCAAATTGAGATGGCCAACGCCATCTTCAACCACATCGATTGCAGCGACGACCTCCTCTCTAGGGAGGTACTCACCATCACCACCAAAGACCCGTCCGGAGACACTTGGCAGGACCAGAAACTCCTATTCTAGGAGATTAACACCATCAACCCTACAACTCTAATAGATCTTCCCTCATCGGGTATACCAATCACCTTTAGTCATGAAGATCACCCATGGCATGTTATGTTTTCTGGGCGCCCCCTCATTGTATAGGGATGCGTACATGGCAACATCCTCAACATCGTCTTCACCGACACCCTTGACATCCTCAAGGTTCCACGCTCAACCATTCGTCTGGATGCATGGTCCTTCACGACTTTGTTCTTGGATGGAAGATCCAGCCACTCGACATCGTAAACCTTCAAGCCTCATTCGGTGTCCCGATGAATCTCCGACCAAAGCGTCTTGCATTAGTCATGGTCACTCAGCCGAGCGCCTACCACCCATCCTAGGGCGACCATTCTTTGCCAAGTTCATGGTCGTCTGCAGTTTTGTCTACCTCAAGATGAAAATCCCGAGCCTGAATGGAGTCATCGTCATTCCTGGTGACTTTAAGTAGGCCTATGAGTGTGGTCGGGAGAACACACTCATTGATGACACGCTTGTCCTGCTGACTAAATTTCAGAAAATCAAAGCGACCGTTCAGGATATGATCACTAGACAAGCAAAGTCGCGACCAGTGCGACATCGTTTCAACTGGTGAAATGGATTGTATGTGAACCTAGAGGGGGAGTGAATAGGTGCTACTCGAAATTTTCATACCTTTTCAATTTTAGGCTTGACACAAAGGTAAATTCTCTAGATTGCAACAATAGTGAATTTCCCTATATGTCAACCTAGCTACTAAACAGTAAAGGCGGTGAGAGGAACGAGGTAACCGATAGTGGAACACGCAGAGACACATGATTTGTTTTACCGTAGTTCCTTCCTTGTTAAGGGAAGTACGTCTGCGTTGGAGGGGCGGGAGGTACAGAGACCACCATGCCACAATAGGCCTCACCCTATTCTCTGATGGATCTTGCCACAACTAGCCTGATGCACCTTTCCACTATATGGTACCCTTCGAGGCAGGAACCGATGCCTTTACAACTAGATCGGGTCACACATCCACAACTGGATTCGAGGCTCTCGTGATGACAACAAGCTATCACAATAAAACAAGTGATCAAGTAATGAAACCGAGATCTAGAAATTCGAATGAAACTATAGATCAAAAGCCCCCAATTGAATGGTAGAGGAAGTGAAGATCTCTTTGGTGAAGATGTAGATCAAGGTCTCCTCTATCGATTCCCCAAAGGATAAGGCCTTCAGACGGATGAAAGTAAAGATCTTGTTACAAATCGATTTCTGTAGTGCATAGATTTTTCGTCAGATCCATCAACCCCAACATGAAGATGGGGAGGGGTATTTATATCCCCTCCCCGAGATGGAGCCGTTGGGAAAATTTGGGGCCGGATAATTGATGGCCCAAAATATATCGAGCTCGTTGGGGAACCCCAAGAGGAAGGTATGATGAGCACAGCAGCAAGTTTTCCCTCAGTTATGAAACCAAGGTTATCGAACTATTAGGAGCAAAGAAACACCTCCAAGGTGTTGTTTCCAACTTGGAATCCTGCACAACACAACCACAGAACTTTGCCTCCAACTTACAGTGAGGTTGTCAATCTCACTGGTTTTGCTGAAAACAAAGGATTAAACATATTGTGTGGAAGATAGTAATAGCTTGCAGAAAGTAAATGTAAAATAGTTGTAGATTGATGGTAAAAGAATGGACCGGGGTCCATAGTTCACTAGTGGTGATTCTCCTTAAGATAGATGACATGTTGGGTGAACAAATTATAGCGGGGCAATTGACAAACATCGAGAAAGCATACATGCATATACTAATCATCTAGTACCTTAGAGATTTCTGTCACTTCCCTAGATTCCTATAGGCATGAACCCACTATCGAGCATAAATACTCCCTCTTGGAGTTGTTAGCATCTACTTGGCCAAGATAGCTACTAACAACGGAAAGCATGCAAGATCACAAATAACAAAGACATGATAGAATCAATAATCAATATTAAATAGCATCTCAATATCCATCGGATCCCCGCAAACACAACATGCAGAATTACAAATAGATGATCTTGATCATGTAGCTCACAAGATCTAAACATGATAGCACAAAGGAGGAGAACCAACCATCTAGCTACTACATGGACCCGTAGTCCAAGATGAAATACTCACGCATCACACTGGAGGTAGGCATGGTGATGAAGAAGGCCTCCAGGGTGAATTCTCCCCTTCGGCAGGGTGTCGGGAAGAGCTTTAGATCCCTCCCGGTCTAGGGATTTGGTGACGGTGGCTACAGACTCTTTCGTGGAATTTTGATCGGGTACTTAGGGTTTCTGTATTAGAGGCTTCTTATAGGTGAGAGGGGAGGCCGAGGGGGTGCCCGAGGCGTTGCACCCCTGCAGGTCGCCTGCCATGCTAGGGGTGTGGCCCCCTCGAGGCCCTCCTCCGTCTCGTCTTCTGGCTCTGTGTTCCCCTCGGTGAAATATTGACTTTAGCTTTTGTCCCGTCCAATTCCGAGCATATTCATTTTCTAGCTTTTCTGGAACCAAAAATAGCAGAAAACAAGCAATTGGCACTGTGGCATCTTGTTAATAGGTTAGTTCCAGAAAATGTGTAAAGATACTCCAAAGTGTGGACAAAACATAAGAAAATAGATATAAAACAAGCATGGAACATCAAAAATTATAGATACGTTTGCAACGTATCAACATCCCCAAGCATCTTGAAGTGATTAAGGTTAAAGTGAACAAACTATGGAGTATATGCTTGACAAAGTATAAGTTGGTAATCTCATGTCCCTTGAATACGAGGGCCGCTCCTCGTGCTACTCAAGTTTAGTTACCGGTAAGTTCTTGTCATAGTAAGTACATGTGTATCATATAGAACCGCCAACGGGGTACCCCTTTCCCGATGATACGAAAGAATCCCCATATCAAAATGACAAGGCAAGCAGACAATAAGCATCTCAGCAATCTTCTTATTTACCATGGGAAAATGGTGCCTTTTCTCTCTTTCCTCTTTTCTCATCTCTTTTTTTCTTTTTTTCTCAATCTCTATCTCTTTTTTATAAGAAGAATGCTTCATAGATTTCTCATTATGGTTATGCTACAGGTTTCCACCATGATTAGGCATGGATTAGACCAGCCTGAGGCTTCTCTAACACATACATAACTCCATGGACTTACAAGCTCCCCTTTCATTTCACACCGACGACATCCATAAACAAAAGAGGATGATATCAACTGGGTACAGTGTACAAGTGCAATATTGAAACGTTCCCCATGAAAGCATGGTTCTGCTAATCCCCAACATATAAGTGCAAGCGTATACAACATAGATGACAATGGTTCAAGCTTATTAAGTGCAAGAAAAGTAAAGTGTGCCATCAAGTTTGTGAGAGCTTTAATCACTAATTTTCACATAACAAGTTTAATTCGGAAGGTAGACAAAACATGAATATACTTGGAATAGAAAATTCTAATAGGTAGGTATGGTGGACTCTTTGGGATAACTTGATTTTATTTGGAGTTGGATGCATGAGTGGAACTCATACTTGGTTATGGAGGCTAGCGAAAGACTGGAAGCGTCCAACTAAGAGATAAATAATGGCCATAATCATGCAAAGCGACAAAACGCCATTAATTAAAGCATAAAGTGATATTACAAGTCGAAAACTAAATCATAATCGAGGTTATGGTGACTTGGGATATTTATAACATGGTGTGAGTATGCGCCAAGTCAACCCAAATAAAGCATCAAAGGAGAATACCACAATACTATGCTTTAATATGCTAAAACAACGCATGATTATTTCAAGGCACATTAAGCAATCTCAATTGTTTATAACATGTCATTCTACAGCAAAAATCACTAAGCATAAAGCCAAAACAATACCAAGCATGACATGAAAAAGCAGATGCCACAGTCAAAAACAAGCTCCTTTTTACCACTTAAGCATGAACTTTTCCTACCCTTTTCCAATCCAAACCAACTTATTTGAAAACTAATGAATGAATGAGGGGATCCAAACAATTTATTCAAGAAAACTAAGCAAACTCAAGAAAACGAAAACCAAAAACAAAAAACGAAGACTCTCCAAGAACAACACATATGTGCATGAAACAATAAAAATGAAGTGTTTGGAACAAACCTAATTTTTTTATTGATGAAGAAGGGGATGCTTTGGACATCCCCAAGCTTTGACGCTTGTACTTCTTGGATATTTCTTGGGGTGACACAGGTGGCATCCCCAAGCTTGAGATTTTGTCCATTCTTCATCTCATTACATCATTCTTTCCTTACACCTGAAAATTTCCTTCATACAAAACTTCACACAATCTTCATTTGGAACATTAGTGCATTTAAAATAATAAGTCTTTTGGTTTAGTTTCAACACAAGTAAAACTTCCATTAAAACACAAGATACTGTAGCAATTCCTTTAAAAAGTTCAATTTCCCCAAAAAGAACCCAAAAGGAATCAACAAGAAGCAAATGCAAATAATGGCAGAAATCTGTCAAAACAGACCAGCAGGTAGAAACTGATTTTTTCGAAGACCTTCTGTTGCTCAAATCGAGAAGTGTTGAACTAACAAAAGTTGGATAACAACCTGGGGCGGAAGGACAAAAAATCACAACTTAAACCGATGTACAGAGATGTTTCATGAATTTTTACAGCGAAGCACAAAAATCTGTTTCGGGACAGCAACTTTCCCAAGCATTACTTCTCTCTCATTAGAGGTTACTCTTGGCACAAAAACCACACAAAAATGATAAGGAGCGGTTATTACAGAGGTAATAACTTCCAAGACTCAACTAAAACTTTTGGATTATCTCCCAATAAGTACTTTTCTTTAACGCCTTTAAGTTAGACATAAGAAGCAAGAAAAGAATCAAGTATTCTCAAATGAATAAGCATTAAGAGTGATACCAGAAATATCTTCAACAAGGCAAGGTATCTCATCCAAATAAATTCTAGAGGATCCTCTCTCAATGCTCTTGGGTTCACTATTTTCATCAAATGGGTTTTCAGGAACAATCCAATCAAAATTCTTTTCTAAGGCTTCATGCATTGCTACAAGTTTAAAAGGTATTGGTATCTTAATTTCCTCCCCAGTAGGTTAGGATTTGTCCATCTTCTCTAGTGTACCAATTACATCTACACATGAGGCTAGCATATTAAAACGGTCAAATACTTTTCTAGCTTCCTTAGCAACATCATAGAATTCTTTAAGCAAAGTTTCCAGAATGAAATATCTTTTTTTAGGGTCTTCAATTTCTTTAAGTTTAAGAAACATTACTTGCATTAAGGCGTTAATGTTAACAAACCTAGCTTCCAACATGTGAACTAAAGAACCTGCATCAGTTTCATAATTTGGAGCAAGTTCTACAAGGGATATATCCTCAATATCCTCATGCTTACTAACATGATTAAAGAATTCTTCAATATTATCTTTTCCAATTATAGAGCCACTACCTATTTAAAGGTCTTTCAGGATGAACTTAGGGATCAACATGGTGAGCTAGGAACTAGGTAACAACTATAGGAAGAACTAATTTTTGGTGTGTTTTTGATAAAGAAACAAGCAAACAAAGCAGAAATAAACTAAGCAAAACAAAAACAACAAAGTAAAGAGATTGGTTATGAGGGCCTCCCCTTGTGAAGATGTCCTTGACTCCCCGGCAACAGCGCCAGAAAAAGAGCTTGATGGCCCAAAATATATCGAGCTTGTTGGGGAACCCCAAGAGGAAGGTATGATGAGAACAACAACAAGTTTTCCCTCAGTTATGAAACCAAGGTTATCGAATCAGTAGGAGCAAGGAAACACCTCCAAGGTGTTGTTTCCAACTTGGAATCCTGCACAACACAACCACAGAACTTTGCCCCAACTTACAGTGAGGTTGTCAAACTCACCAGTTTTGCTGAAAACAAAGGATTAAACGTATTGTGTGGAAGATAGTAATAGCTTATAGAAAGTAAACAGAAAACAGTAAATAGTTGTAGATTGATGGTAAAAGAATGGACCGGGGTCCATAGTTCACTAGTGGTGATTCTCCTTAAGATAGATGACATGTTGGGTGAACAAATTACAGCGGGGCAATTGACAAACATCGAGAAAGCATACATGCATATACTAATCATCTTGACTCCTATGAGATTTGATTGGGCATTACAACATTATACATAGACCGTAATCCAACTGCATCTATGACTAATAATCCACCTTCAGGTTATCATCCGAACCCCCTCCAGTATTAAGTTGCAAGCAACCGATAATTGCATTAAGCAAAGTGTGTAAAGTAAACAATACGATTGTTCTATGAACAAAGGATTGTTGTTTTCTCCCTAGTAGCAACAACACATCTAGTACCTTAGAGATTTCTGTGACTTCCCCAGATTCCTATAGGCATGAACCCACTATCGAGCATAAATACTCCCTCTTGGAGTTGTTAGCATCTACTTGGCCAAGATAGCTACTAACAACGGAAAGCATGCAAGATCACAAATAACAAAGACATGACAGAATCAATAATCAATCTGAAATAGCATCTCAATATCCATCGGATCTCCGCAAGCACAACATGTAGGATTACAAATAAATGATCTTGATCATGAACGGAGCTCACAGATCTAAACATGGTAGCACAAAGGAGAAGAACCAACCATCTAGCTACTACATGGACCCGTAGTCTAGGGATGAACTACTCACGCATCACACCGGAGGCAGGCATGGTGATGAAGAAGCCCTCCAGGGTGATCTCTCTCCTCCGGCAAGGTGCCAGGAAGAGCTTAGGATCCCTCCCGATCTAGGGATGGAGATGACAGCGGCTAGAGACTCTTTCGTGGAATTTTTGATCGGGTACTTAGGATTTCTGTATCGGAGGATTCTTATAGGCGAGAGGGGAGGCCAAGGGGGTGCTGCCCGAGGCGGCTGCAACCCCCTGTGCTGGCCAGCCGCATGGCCAGGTGTGGCCCCTCGAGGCCCTCCTCCGTCTGCCTTACTGCCCGTGTTCCCTCGGTGAAATATTGACTTTGGCTTTTGTCCCGTCCAATTCCGAGCATATTCATTTTCTAGCTTTTCTGGAACCAAAGACAGCAGAAAACAGGCAACTGGAACTGTGGCATCTTATTAATAGGTTAGTTCCAGAAAATGTGTAAAGATACTCCAAAGTGTGGACAAAACATAAGAAAGTAGATATAAAACAAGCATGGAACATCAAAAATTATAGATACGTTTGCAATGTATCAACATCCCCAAGATTAACTCCTGCTCGTCCTCGAGTAGGTAAGTGATAAAAAGAAATAATAATTTTTGAGGTGACATGCACCATCATAATCTTGATCAAGGCATTTATAACATTGATAGCTGGGATCATAGTACTTTAACATAGTCATGAAAGATATAGTTCTAACAATAAGACATAGCAACTATGTTGTAACATGAAAAGATATAAACAAAAGATTCATGAATAACAATGCTTTGAAAGACGTTTGTTTGTTTCACATAAAGAAAACATAATGAGAATGGTATTCAGCTTGTCCCTCATAGTGTAGCAAAACATAAATGCATAGGACACCTTTAAAGTTCATAAGGGTGACTAGATACAAATAGTTTAAGAACAAGCAATATCAAGGTTATGCATCAATCAACAAGTTTTGGGACAATGCACATTAAACTAAGAATGGCCACTATGCTCTCTTAATAGGTGCATAAAGATAGAAGATGGAGACTCAACATAAAAGTAAAAGAAAGGCCTTCATGGAAGGAAGCAGGGATTCAAGTCTCATAAAGAGCTTCCAAAAATTATGGTACTTATTAGCTTTGAGCTCTCATTTCCCCTATCATAAGCATCTTGAAGTGATTAAGGTTAAAGTGAACAAACTATGGAGTATATGCTTGACAAAGTATAAGTTGGCAATCTCATGTCCCTTGAATGCGAGGGTCGCTCCTCATGCTACTCAAGTTTAGTCACCTGTAAGTTCTTGTCATAGTAAGTACATGTGTATCGTAGAGAACCGCCAACGGGGTACCCCTTGCCCGATGATACGGAAGAATCCCCATATCAAAATTACAAGGCAAGTAGACAATAAGCATCTCAGCAATCTTCTTATTTACCATGGGAAAATGGTGCTTTTTTATCTCTTTCCTCTTTTCTCAGCTCTTTTTATTTTCTTTTTTCTCAATCTCTATCTCTTTTTTTATAAGAAGAATGCTTCATAGATTGCTCATTATGGTTACGCTGCAGGTTTTCACCATGATTAGGCATGGATTAGACCAGCCGCCCAGGCGTTTCTCTAACACACATACATAACTCCATGGACTTACAAGCTCCCTTTTCATTTCACACCGACGACATCCATAAACAAAAGAGCATGATATCAACTAGGTACAATGTACACGTGCAATGTTGAAAGCGTTCCCCATGAAAGCATGGTTCTGCTAATCCCCAACATTGACTTTGGCTTTTGTCCCATCCAATTCCGAGCATATTCATTTTCTGGTTTCTCTGGAACCAAAAACAGCAGAAAACAGGCAACTGGCACTGTGGCATCTTGTTAATAGGTTAGTTCCAGAAAATGTGTAAATATACTCCAAAGTATGGACAAAACATAAGAAAGTAGATATAAAACAATCATGGATAATCAAAAATTATAGATACATTTGCAACGTATCAATAATCCGGTCTAAGCAGGGGCCGGATAATCTGGCTGTGGACAAAATTCTGGCCCGGGCTAAATAATTCGGGACAAAACTTCGTCCCCCCTTCTGAGAGCTGTGTTGGTTGGCCCTTTGATAAAAGGGATTTCTATTTTCGTTCCCCTGGTTCGTTAGTTGTACTCAGTTTTCCCCACCCGCTTAGTTTTTCCTCACTTTTGCCCTCCCTCCATTCCGAAACCCTCACATGCGCACGGACGGGAGGATGCCACCAGGTCAAAGGCTTGATCGTTACATGTTGACAGGTGGGACCGCGTTGGGGTGGGTCCTGCATTAAGAGTTACGTTACGTCACCTCGACCGTTACGTGCTGACGGGTGGGGCCATGTTGGGACGGGTCTTGCATACGTGGTGAAGGGTGGGGCCGCGGCGGGACGGGTCTTGCATACGTGGTGAAGGGTGGGGCCGCATGGAGACACGTCAGACCGGCCATTCTCGCTCCGAGCCTGGAACAGCTCCCACACCGCCCCTCCACTCCGCTTCCCCGCCGTCGTGCCCTCCTACTTGAGAGCCCCTCCTACTTTATGTCGCCCTCAGCCCCCGAGCTGCCCCCTCCCCCTAGCCGTGGAGCCCACTGCGGCTCCATTTCCTCCCCCGCTAGATCTACCCCTTCGACGGAACAGTATGCGACACCAGCGGGTGTATCGGTCCTCCCCATCAAGCGCGGAGAATATTGGGTGGAATCGGAGGGATCTAACGCATGGATTCCATCTAGGTAAGTATTATTTCCCTTTGTTGATTGATTATAGGCAGTAATTGAGTGCGAATCGCCGGTGCTCAGCTAACTGCCTTGCTTTTCGAATAGGATTGATCCAGCGCTGGCATTTCGGCTGGCGGTTAAACTGGATACTAGCATAATTCGTGGTTGTGAATGGTATCTCTCTGGATTTTACTTCCCAACGATGGTTGAAACCTCCATAACTCTTAGAGATTTGAAAGATAAAATATATTCTATATTCCCCTGGAGCAATGGTGATTCAGTTGATTTGCAATATTTCAACATTAGCGAGCAAAGATTGCTCCCACTAACTAGCAAAGCTGATCTGGTAATGCTTTTCTCTTTGAATGATGTTGAACGTTTTGGTCGAATCCGTCTCTATGTGCAACCGAAAGTTGAACACACAGGAAATAGGGCTCAAGCATCATCTTGTGGTCAGGCATAATCAGGTGGCCGAGCATCATGTGTCTCTGCTGTCTCTACTAATAGTGTGCACCCTCGCACTCCTTGTAGGTTCACAACAGTATCATCTGTTGGCACTGTGAGTGTAAGCCAAATTGCTCGTGCGGCCGATGTGGAGGACGAAGCAGAACTTGCCGAGGGAGCACCTCCACTAGATGATGAGGATGAGTTGATGTTTCCTGAATTGGTAGATAGATTCAGTAAATAGGCACTAGAGGATCAATACACGGAGGAATTGGCCCATGGTGCCAGATTTGATGACATTGATGAAGAAGAGAATGAGGAGAACAATCACAGTCTCGTTTTAGCCAAGTACGATGGTGAGGACTTGCCAATAATTGAGTGGGACAGGAATGATCCTAAGATTTCAGAAGGCATCGTATTTGAAACTATGCGGGACTGTCGTAATGCCCTTACTACATATTGCATATGCACCAATAATGATTATGTTGTTATTAAGAGTCAGCCAGCAAGGTTCACAGTGAAGTGCCCATACAAGAGGTGTAGGTGGAGGATGCACGCATCCACTATGCTCAGGAGCAGTTTGGTTCAGGTATTACAACCAGTTGTATATTTTAGATCATTGAGAATAATTTGTTAACTGTACCTGACATTTTCATTATGTTTCAGATAAAAGGTAACCGATTCGAACATTCTTGTCCACCTCAAGGGGGACAACCAAAGGACAAAACAAAACTAGCAAAGACTAGGTGGTTGGCAGATGCAATCATGGATTGGATGAGAGCGAACCCATAACTTGGTGCAACAGCGCTCATAAAAAAGTTTTTGAAAAGTTTAATATTATAGTACCTTACATGAGGATGTTCTATGCAAAGGAAATGGCTCTTGGTAGGTTCAATGGTACATGGAATGAAAGTTTTCAATTGCTTTACAGCTTCAAAGATGAAGTGGAGATGGCTAGTCCAGGTAGTGTTGTACAGATAGACAGGCATATAGTTTAGTACAAAATAAGAGGGAAGACAATGGAGAAGGAGTGCTTTAGAAGGGCTTTTGTTTGTTTCAAAGCTTGCTGGCAAGGGTTTCTAGATGGTTGCAGGCCTTATTTGGCCGTGGATGCAATAGCTCTTCATGGCAGATTAAAGGACATCTAGTAGCTTCTACTGCAGTTGATGGCCACAATTGGATGTTCCTTGTTGCTTTAGGAGTTTTGGAGATTGAGTTAGATGAAAGTTGGACTTGGTTTCTGGAGAATTTGCGTGACCTTATAGGTCATCCACCAGGACTTACTATCCACACAGACGCTTGCAAAGGTTTGGAGAAAGCTATAGAAGCAATATTCCCTGGAGTGGAGCATAGGGAATGTATGCGACACTTAGTGCAGAATTTTACAAAGAAATTTAAGGGTAAAGTTTATACTAACAACCTATGGCTAGCTTCATACACATGCAGTTTGAGGAAGCATCTGTATCATTTGGAAGTGTTGTATAAACAAAAACCTGCGGTGAAGGAGTACTTGGATGTACATCATGGAATGGTGTGGTCAAGAAGCCAATTCAATGAAATTTTCAAGGTAGACTATGTGACAAGTAACCTTGCAGAGAGTTTCAATGCAAAGGTCAAGTCATTGAAAGGGCTTATGCTATGGCAAATATTTGATAAGATTAGGCAGATGATCATGATAAAGATCGATTTGCGTCAAAGAATTGCATCAACAGTATATGCTGGCCATCTCATCCTCCCATCTTTGATTAAGGCTTTGCATGCCAGAGAAAAACAATTGAAGATGAAATGCATTAGAAAAGGAATGGAGGCTGAGGTAACGTACACTGATAGTAAAGATAAGTAATGGAGGTATCTAGTGAGTTTGGCTAATAGGACATGCCATTGCACTCAATGGCAACTCCGTGGGAAACCCTGCATACATGCATTGTTTTTCATGGGTGTTCTAGGAGGTGAAGAGGGTGAAGTTGATCAGTACGTGTCGGTGTATTTCTTTGTTGCCAAATTTAGGGCAGCATATGCTCAGAATGTTCCAGCCTTGTTGAGAAAAGACCAATGGATGGAAGTGAATTCAGGCTTCAAGCTATACCCTCCAGTTTTTACTAGACCAGCAGGTAGGCCAAGGAAGAATAGGATGAGAGCTAGTGCAGAGGGTGGTGCACCACCTCGATGACGTAACTGCAAACATTGTGGGATCCTAGGGCACATTGCTAGGCTTTGTAAAAATGCAGTGGACCCATCTTATGGAATGGATGATCAGGCGGGAGGAGCAAATGCATATGAGAATGAAGTATCTGAATGAGAGAAGAATGAAGCAATGTATACATTGCAGATTGAACCAACAGATCGAGAGGAGATTGAACCAGATGTAGGGGAGATTGAACCATATGCGCAGGGGAGATTGAACCAGATGCATGGGAGATTGAAGCAATTTATTCATTAGAAGCAGAGTTCAAAAGTAAACGAATTACACAAGAGGATATTGAAGAAATGATGCCAATGCGTTTTGAACCGTATGAACCAATGAATCGAAACATGGTTAAACCAATTGTACAATAGACTGAAGCACTTGATTCATTTGATGTAGAGAAAAAGAACAAAGGGAACAAACGGAAGAAGCTGATGGTGGACTCTGAGAATATTCCAGCCAGGATCACCCGGAGCAAGGTGGTGAACTCCGAGAATATTCTAGCGAAAAACACTAGGAGCAAGAAAAAAATGAATTTGAATTATTAATTTGAATTTGTATGATGAATTTGAACTACTGTCAATGTTTGTATTGAATTTGAACTATTGTCAATGTTTGTGACGCTTCCAAGATTGTATGTTGGATAACCTCGTAATGTATGTGTTATTGCAAGTTTCTATTGTCATGCACCTAGTTGCTTAGCACTACTCAGTTTTGCCCTCGACATGTGGTCAACACATGGGGTTTAGCTAGTTCATGGCTTAAACCATAGCAAACATTGACCAATTGAACCAAAATTTGGTAGACTTGTGTATCCTGGATTGATTTACCATATGAAATTGGAAATTTTGGATTTACTTGTAATCAGCCACATTTTTATTTTTCTAAGTGATTAAATTCAAATAAATGCTTTTAGGGTTAGTTTAATTCAAAAAAGAAGTCAAAACATAGGGCAACCTTCACATGGAGTCTTGTTATGTTAACTAAAACCTAGCATGAATAATAAAAGAAAAGGAAATAAAGAGAAATGGACTTCTCCCCTAAACCACTTCTTGGAATGAGCTACTAGCTATGAAGATGCATGGCTTTCTACTCAGTCAACCTCCAAGATAACCTATCCCAAAACATACTTTGTCTAACTGAGGCCAAATTTGGCACACTTGTGTATCTTTGAGTTGCAAACAATATAATGTCAGCCAAGATGGATTATTTTGTTCAAATAACACATTTTCCATTTGTTATGCCAAAAGCTTGAATTTCCCTTAGTCATTTTTTTATCTGAGCACCCTTGTTTTCCTTAGCTCTACTCAGTTTTCCCCTCCCGCTAAAGTTTTCCTCAGTTTACCCCTCCCGCTATAGTTTTCCTCACTTTTCCCCTCTCTCATGTCTCAGTTTGGCTAGCGCTCTGATTGTTCGAGATGTATATCACACGGATCTTGGCCAACCACCGTTGGATATATCATGATCCGACGGGCTAGAGGTCTCTCTCTCCCGATGGGCGCACCTAACCTTGTACGGCGAGGAGAGCCCGACAGGCTGGATGTCTCTCCCTCCCTTTCCTTGACGCATGTATACCAGCCGCATCAACTAGCACTCAGTTTGGTTGCGCTCTGATTGGTCGAGATGTATGTCACACGGATCTTGGCCAACCACCATTGGATACATCATGATCCAATAGGATGGAGGTATCTCTCTCCCGTTGGGCTACGGAGCGGAGATCCTGACGGGCTGGATGTCTCTCCCTCCCTTTCCCTATCGCATGTATACCAGCCGCATCTTCCTCCCCTCCTATCGACGTACGGCATCGTGGACCTACATGCGGGGGTCGGAACGGCTTGCAACGGCGCAGATCTAAGCACGGCTTCTAGAACGGCGTGCGGCGGTGAGGATCTAACTATCTGAAATTTCTGTCTCTGTTTATCTCACTTCCGTTCACATCCTCAGATACGTTGCTGATGAAAGACACCGATGGAAGCCATCATCCGCAACATTAGTGCGACGACGGTGGTGCCGACAGTGGCCATCGATGAAATACATTGATGGAAGCCATCATCCGCAACATCTACGGTTGTGGTGTTGACAGTGGTCAGTGATGCAACGATGATTGAAGCCATAATCCGTAACATCTATGGTTGTGGTGCCGACAGTGGTCATGAATGCGAAGACGATTGAAGCCATCATCCGCAACATCACTACGACGGTGCAGATCAAGCCCTCGTGAACCAAAGCTATGGGAGCCAGGCTGCGGCCGCGGCTGGCACGTTGAGGTGCACTTCGATGGTGAAGGCCGGATGGGAGCACTTTGCCGTACTTCTTGGAGTACACATACGGCGGGGAGGCCGGCTAGCTCACCATCCACTTAAAATTGGGACAAATTTAAGCCCAATTTGAACCAAATTCCGTGACTTAAAATGTATGTATGATTTGAATAAATTTGATATGTATTTGAGCCGTGAGACCGGTGGATATGCTCTAAAGCTGATTCATAAGTAGTAGTACTTGCTTTAACAATCTCCGGTGGACTTGTATAAATTTGATCGAAATATGTATGATTTGAATCAAAATTGATATGTATTTGAGCAGTGAGGACGGCGGATATGCTCTAAAGCTGATTCATAAGTAGTACTCCCTCCGACCCAAATTAGTTGATTTAGATTTGACTAGATTCGATTGTATATTGAGGAATTTGAGTCAACTAACTTGGATTGACAATCTCAGCCACTAATTTGGAATAGGGAATGGATGCTGCCGCCAACGCTACAACTCTACACGACAGCCACGATGGCAGCGACAGAACAGTCAAAACTGATAGGCCCCAACTTGACCCTCTAGGCATTTGGCACGCCAACTATGGGCAGCTAGATCCAATGGCAAGCAACTCGGGCCCCGCAATGCATTCTCTCAACACCTTTGGGACCGCTAGATCCAATGGCAAGCAACTCGGGTACCACAATGCATTCTCTCGACCACTTTGGGGCCACTAGATCCAATGGCGAGCAACTCGGGCACCGCAATGCATTCTCTCGATAACTTTGGGACCGCAAAGTGACTAAATTAGCAGAAATTCACAACCATCTATTGAATAACAATTCTACTCTCTAAATTAGCTATCTATTCAACTAATCATTACATGTGCCACCTTTCACCACAACCGCATACTATAACTACTAGGACGCGGATGACAACTACTCAAACTTCCCACATAAATCTACTATCCCTCCCTCTTCACTTGAAGTTCATGTTTTAGATTTTCTATGACTTGATCAGATACGGCAAGATCAACCTCAGGTCTCAACTTCTGTTTGCGAATAAGCTCTGAATTCTTCCTCAACAGTATGCTTCAGCTCGAATATCAACAGGTTTTTACGGGTCAATTCATCACCTAACTTGGCAACCATCTCCTCCAAATCCATCCTATGGATAGACCACTAGGTTGATTCATCTTGGTATGCAATGTACCATGGATCATCGGCCTGCATATCACACTGTAACAATCCCAAAACAAACCAAATTGGAATCAGTCCGACAGGTCATGTCAACACTTCAAATTCAACGATAGTATAAAGAGAAGGAGCTACATGCACTTCCGATGTGGTAGGAGAAGGAGAATGTGGCCACGACATGATCGATTCCCCACCCTTGCTGGTGTACCCGCTCGACCAGACATTGAGGACTAATTTGCACCTACAATATCGAGGAAATTACGGGAATCGAATCGATTAAGCTGGGCGGAGCAGGAGCGGAGGTCTTAGCAAGCACTACTAGCAATTGCTGCGAATATTCGTCGAGCTATGGCGGCGGAAACAAATCCCGATCGTCGTGGGCGGCAAACCTGCCTGTGGTCGGTACTGCCTCAACGTACAATGTGTGCGGACGAAACAGGTGTCGGAGCCGTGGTTGAGGTGCATCATGGAAGTCCGTCTGATACCGCTGTAGGACAGATCTGGCGACACGCCGACACACCGACGATGGCTGCTCTGTCCGCCGGTGGGATAGGAGCTGCTCGGGGTTAGGGGCTGGGAGCAGATGAGAGAGAGAGAGCCGACGTGTCATGCACGACCCCACCTGTCAATTATTTCATATTTGCCAATTTTGCAAATCTGCTAAACTTTTTCTTTGAAATTTGCATATTTGCCACATGACCACCACATGTCAGTGACACACAAAATGGCAAATATGCATGTTGCAAAGTAAAACGTGGAAAATATGCAAATCCCCCTCCAGCCCCACATGATGGCCCCACTGGTCATTGGCTACGAAGGCTCCACAGAACGGCTCCACATAGTGGCCCTATCATTCATTGGCTTAGATGGCCCCACAGAACGGCCCCATTTGTCATTGGCTGCACCGGCCATACAATCAAGAAAAATGGGACCCACAAGTCAGCGAGAGACAGATGGCTGGTCCGCCGTGTATCCTGGCCCCACCTGTCAGGACGTAATGGTCGAGGTGACATAACGTAGCGCTCAACCCAGGACCCGCCCAACGCGGTCCCACCTGTCAGCATGTAACGCTCAAGGCTTTGACCTGACGGCATCCCCCCGTCCGAGCGCATGTGAGGGTTTTAGAATGGAGGGAGGGAAAAAGTGAGGAAAAACTAAGCGGCTAGGTAAAACTAAGTACAACTAACAAACTAGAGGCACGAAAATAGAAATCCCTTGAGAAAAACCCCGGGGTGAGGATAATCTGCCCCCTTGGGAGGGGCGGATTATCCGGCCAGGGCAGAAACTACGGCCCTGGTCGGATAATCTGGGTAATACAGTGACCCTCCATCTGAGAGATGTGCCATGGTACCCTTTAGGAAACCCGGGGGGATTATCCGGCCCGCCCGGAGGGGCGGATTGTATGGCCAGGTCAAAAAAGCTCCGGACCTGGTCGGATTATCTAGGGAAAACTCTTCCCCCTCTCCGAGCATCGTGACTTGGTTCCTTTGTCGATCGAGGCATGGGCGGATAATCCGGCCCTAGCTAGGGGCGGATAATCCGCCCCCAGAACTTCTGTTTTGCTATATTTGACTTGTAGTTCTTTTTGGGGAGAATATCTACAACACTCAAAACATAATTAAATAGTTCTTGGTATTGTTATCTAACACACAAAACTATAGGGATCATGAAATGTTCTTTCAATCTCCCACTTTTGGTGTTAGATGACAATATTAGGATTCGCAATAGAACCCTAATAAACATCATCATTCCAAGGATAAAAAGACTTCCCCTAAATGTTTGCATATTAGTAGTTTGCATTTGAATAGAAATGCAGACATATAGGATCAAGACTTTTCAAGAATTGAAAACTAGAAAAAATGATGAGTTTGTGAGAGATGTACCATACCAACCATGTTGAAGTTCTCAATAATATAGATAAACACATTTTAATAGCCCCATATTGAGAATAAAGCATGCACAAATGATACGTACCCTCTCCACGCATCGACCAAGTTGTCGACTATACGGCAGGGTGCGAAACCCTTTGCTTCCTGGATGCCTAATTTGATTACCACAAAATTCAAAGGAACAAGGAAGATGAAGAGAAAATCGCGTTGATCACCCCTGTAAGATATTTCTGCTACGTCTGCATGCCATTCAAGCTCAAGAACGCTGAGCATTGCATCCAAAACTGCCTCAATGACCAAATCGAGAGGAACGTCCATGTGTACATCGTTAAGTCCAAGAAGAAGGTGGGCCGCCTCACAGACTTGTCCGAAGCATTCAACAACCTGCGTGGTTACAACGTGAAACTGAACCCACAAGCACGTCTTTAGCATGCCAACATGAAAACTCCTCGGCTGCATCGTCTCATCTCGGGAATCGAGGCTAACCCCAAAAAGATCGACGCCATACTCAAGATGCCCCCCTAGAGGCTCAAGGACGTGCAAAAACTGACTAGGTGCATGCCAACACTCATCCGGTTCATCTCCCGCCTTGGGGAGAAAACACTTTCCTTCTACAAACATCTCAATAAATCAGACACATTCACGTGGATGAATGAAGCGCTCGAGGCGCTCGACCACCTCAAGGCCATGCTCTCCTCTCCGCCCGTTCTGGTGGCTCCCATGCCGAGGGAGCCCCTGCTGTCATGTCTTTTGTTTTCCTAGGTGCTAGATCTAGTGAGTTGTAGACTGACTCTCTAATGAAAACAGCTTCAGAGAGGAAAAACAGAGGGAGAGAGAGGGGTTGGTTTTGGTGTCTTACCATCGGTCTTCATTGCCGAGGATGAAGTCGACATGGGGGACGACGGAGTGGTGGCAGCGGCGAGGTGGCACTTCCCGCTGCTACAACGCTAGCCCGATCGGAGGCTCTAGGGTTTAGTTTGTTTGGTGGGCGAGTCGGCAGACGAACCTTGGGGTTCGTGCCTCCGGACCCCACCTCTTTATATGCGCTGCGCGACGGGGGCCCACCAACGACGGTGACGTTGGGCGCCCCGATCGAAGCGATGATATCGGTCACCCGTTGGGGTGACCGTGGAGATCAATCTAACATTCTCCCCCTTGATCTAATATTCCATTCAACTTATACTTTTTCACCCATTTCATCATAGATCAGCATATAGAGCATGTCTCATCATAATGGTCAGTTTCGCACCATAGATTCAACAGCCACTATACACCTCTCTATTTTGAAACAGACTCTTGTTCTTAGGCCCTTAATATCAAGGTATCATAGGCTTTCCCTTAAACCCATGCCGACTAAGTGTTCTCTAAACACACTGGGTGGTAAGCCTTTTGTGAGCGGATCCGCAAGCATTTCTTTTGTACTTATATGCTCCAAACTTATGGTATGATCCTGGATTCTTTCTTTCACAACATAAAACTTAATGTTAATGTGTTTGGCAGCAACACTTGACTTATTGTTGTGAGCATAGAATATTGCTGGCTCATTGTCGCAGTACATTCTGAGTGGTCTTTGAATGCTGTCAACCACTCTTAACCCGGGTAAAAACTTCTTTAACCAGTTTGCCTACCCCGTGGCCTCATAACATGCTACATACTCAGCTACCATCATGGACGATGCCATGATGGTTTGCTTGGAGCTTTTCCACGATATAGCTCCACCTGCGAGAGTAAATATGTATCCTGACATGGATTTTCTTTCATCTATATCTCCCGCATAGTATGCATCTGAATACCCTTCTATCTCAAGGGAATCAGATCTTCTGTATGTTAACATGAGGCCTTTTGTGCCTTTTGCATAACGCAAAGTCTTCTTTACCATTTTCCAATGATCTATTCCTGGATTACTTTGAAATCTGCTAAGTACCCCAGTAACAAAAGCTAAGTCAGGGCGTGTACATACTTGAGCATACATCAAGCTTCCGACAGCAGAAGCATATGGAACCGCTTTCATTTGATCGATCTCATATTGGTTCCTAGGAAATTGAAAATTCCCAAATCTATCGCCCTTGACTATAGGGGAAGGCGTAGGATTACTCGCATGCATACTATACTTCTTTAGAACTTCTCTAAGTATGCCTTCTGCGATAGCCCTAAGACCCCTTTTTCTCTATCTCGGAGAATCTCAATTCCTAGAACGAATGAAGCTTCACCGAGATATTTCATATCAAAGTTCGAGGACAAGAACTTCTTTGTTTCCAATAGTAGACCAACATCACTACTAGCAAGTAGAATGTCATCCACATACAGGATAAGGAAAATGAATTTCCCATTCTTGAACTTTGCATATACGCGATTGTCCTCTTCATTCTCATCAAAACCAAACTTTCTTATTGTTTCATGGAACTTTAAGTACCATTTCCTGGAGGCCTGTTTTAATCCATAAATGGATTTCTTTAGACGACATCCCATACGTTCTTTTCCTTCCACATCAAAACCCTTGGGTTGTGCCATGTAAACTTTTTCTTCTAGGTCTCCATTTAGGAAAGCCGTCTTTACATCCATCTGATGCAATTCTAAATCATAGTGTGCCACTAAAGCCATTACGATTCTAAAAGAATCCTTACTTGAGACTGGAGAAAATGTCTCATTATAATATATTCCCTCTCTTTGGGTGAAACCTTTAGCAACAAAACGTGCTTTATATCTTTCAATATTCCCTCTAGAGTCACATTTTGTTTTGTAGACCCATTTACAGCCTACTGTTTTGGCTCCTTTAGGAATTTCTTCTAAATCCCAGACTTTATTACTACTCATGGATCTCATTTCATCTTCCATGGCTTCAAGCCACCTTGATGAGTGAGCACCTTTAATGGCTTCTTCAAATGTGGTGGGATCACCCTCCATTTGAACTTCTTCACTTGCATAGACTTCAAAATCGTTAGGAATAGCTAGCTTTCTAGTTCTTTGAGACCTTCTGAGGGTCTCGCCTTCTGGTCTACTACGGGATACTATGTATATTCAAGAAGCAGGCATTGGTCTACCTCAAGAATGGGGAGGGAATGGAACCAGGAGCTTACAATTATGCTAAAAGCCAAGGGTGCGATTCCAGATTGTTCCGATTCTTTCATCGATTGCCTTTGCTATTCATCTTTATGGGCAGCTAAATTGAGATAGTCAATCCTTGGAAATCTGAATGAATGATTTCTCTGACGGGAAGGATGGATCAAGCATTATTGAAGGAAGAGTGAAGAAAAAAACAACATTCTCTGTTTGGGGTTGTTCCAGCTCCCCCTCTTGTGTGACAACAGGGTCTTCATTTTCATTCATTGTTGCCACAGGAGAACTAACAACAGGTGGCACATCGACATATTCTTGTGTCGGTGCAGCAGCAGGTATCAAGAAAAAGGTTCCTAAATCATCGGAGTGGGTGCATGCACCCGCTTCTCCTCAAGGTTGATTTCTCACGATACCGTGCTCCCCCTGATCATCTGATCCTCCAGAAACACAGCGTGTCTTGTTTCCACAAACTTAGTAAATCTGTCTGGACAATAGAAACGATAGCCTTTTGACTTGTCTGGATAGCCAACGAAATGGCAACTTACTGTTTTATGATCTAACTTCCCAAGGTTTGGGTTAAAGAGCATAGCCTCAGCTGGACAGCCCCACACTCGCAAATAATTGAGTGAAGGTTCGTGACTAGTCCATAACTCATATGGTGTTTTAGACACCGACTTACTGGGAACTCGATTAAGTATGTGAATGGCGGTTTTTAACGCCTCCATCCACAAACCAACCGGTAAGGTGGAGTAACTTAACATGCTTCTTACCATATCTATCAAGGTATGGTTATGTCTTTCAGCTACTCCATTCTCACGAGGCTACTTGGCGTTGAATCTTGAGCTACTATACCATGTTCTAGAAACCTTGCAAAGGTCCAGAACACAGCCATATAAGTGTCTTAGCCGAGTAGTATTCGCCTCCACGATCGGACCTTACTACTTTAATTTTTAAACTATGCTGATTTTCAACTTCAGCCTTAAATATCTTAAATTTATCCAATGCTTCAGAACACTCTCTAATTGGATAAATATAACCATAACGCGAATAATCATCCGTGAATGTTATGAAAGAATCATATCCATCCACAGATGTCATAGGGAACGGACCACATATATCCGTATGAATTATTTCTAAGACTCATGTGCTTCTTTTGGCGCCCTTTTTAATGTTCTTTACGAACTTTCCTTTAATGCAATCGATGCATTGCTCTAAATTTGAGAATTCTAAAGGCGGTAGAATTGATTCTTTTACTAAGCGTTCTATTCTCCCCCTCGAAATATGGCCTAAACGATAGTGCCATAATTTCAAAGAGACACCATCAATTCTTTTCCTTTTATTCTTTTCATTCAGGGATGAGGAGGCATTCTCATTCTCAGCGCTTAATGCATACACATTCTCACAAAGTGATAACAAATAAAGCTTGTCTTGTCTGAAGGCAAGACCAACAATCTCATTATTACGCTTGATTTTACATTGTCCATCACCAAAATGGCAAGCAAAACCATCATCATATAAGCGCGATACACTTATTAAGTTTCGATGCAAAGAGGGTACATAAAGTACATCTACTAGTAAAAGTACAAAGCCATTTGATAATTCTAATGGGAGATCTCCAATAGCTTCGACTTCAGCTTGGACGCCATTTGCCACCTTAATTCTTCTTTCTCCTCTTTGCAGGGTCCTTCTCATACGGAATCCCTGTAATGAATTTGCAACGTGGATAGTTGCACCTGAGTCAATCCACCAAGTAGATTTTGCATAACTTAAAAATAGTGATTCATCAACAAAAGTAATTAAATCCTCACCTTTCTTGCACAGATGCTTTAGGAAGCTCACACAGTCACTCATGTAGTGGCCCTTTTCCTTGCACCACCTGCAGGTGTCCTTGTCCACCTCCTGCTGTCGGTGATCATCATCCTTTCCATGCGGCTTAGAAGGAGGGGGATGCCCCTGAGGTTTCCCGTGTGGCCTCCCTTGTGGCCTGGAACCCTGAAAATTCCTCTTCTTGGTTGGGCTCAGGTAGTTCACAGAATCACCAGATTTCCCCTTGAGCCTCTCTTCTTCTTGTACGCACATGGCCATCATCTTCTCAATGCCCCACTTTTCTGGCTGTGCGTTGTAGTTTACAGCAAAAGTCTCAAATTGGTTTGGTAGTGAGGCAAAGATCAGGTGAATGATGAACTCGACTAGGAGCTCCATGCCCATGGGCTTAAGCTTGGAAGACATGTTGCTCATTCGCAATATGTGGTCCCTTACTCCACCACCAGTGTACCTTGTAGTAACAAGTTTCTTAATGAGAGAGCTCGCATAGGCCTTTGAAGACCCAGTAAACTGACTCTCTACCTTCTTCAGGTACTCTGTGGCAGTGCTACATTCTGGGATTACTCCCCTTATTGCTTCCATAATGGAGCTCTTAATGACCATCAAGCATTTTCTGTTGGACGAGTCCCACTTTGCACGATCAAGGTCGTACTTTATTCTTATTGGTCCATGGTCGTGGACCCTTTTGTTGAAGTCATCTTCACTTTCTTTTTCGCCCCTCACGGGATCCTTAGGTTCTTTGGGACAGGTCTCAATCAGTTCCAAGTCGAGGTCAAGCAAAGCAAGCCCCATCTCAACCTTCTCTCGCCATGAGTCGTAGTTCCCTCCATTGAGGGGCTCAATAGCCGAGATGAAACTCATAGGATTCCCTGAAAACAAAATATCACCAAAATGAGTTAATTCAACGTTGGTCAAATTAAAACATGAAACTTCTCAATATTAATTCTACATCACCGTTGGGCAGAAATAGAACTAATAGTGATAAAACTTACTATCCATAGTGAAAATCTTACTAACAACGTTGGTCATCAAATAAAATCCTCACTTTATTGCAATTAAGCAAATACATTTAACTATTTGCAGCGGAAAACTATGAATAAAACATTCATCAAACTTTACATTTTACAGAAACTTTACTATTACTTTAGTACTTTCTAGACAAAATATCGTTGGATAATATTGAATAGAAAAAACTAGACGAAATTTGCCAAAAAAAAATTCACAAAAATCATCCAAAACAGCTTCTGTAAAAAAAGAAAAATCTCTGAAAAAATTTGGGCTCTGAGCGGCATTTAACGGGCCAAGGACGGCGTGCGTTGCGAAAACGGCCACCTTGGCCCGCGGCAGCCCACGCCTGCCACCGCCTAGGGCCTCAGTGCCCGTGCACCCTGCACCGTCCATCCCGTCCGACCTAGATCGGACGGTCGCCCGCGCACATCGCGTGAACAAAACCCCCCAGCGATCAAACCCTAGCCCCACTCCATTTTTCCCCGCGTCTGTCTTCTCTGGCCCGCTGCGGCGGCGCTGTGCCCCGCGCGTGGCGAGGTGGCGAGGCGGCCGCGCCGCCCGGCGATTTGCCGGCGACGAGCCCCTCCCCCTCTGACGCGGGCTCCCGCCTCCCCATCTCCCTCTTTCTGTCCACCTCGCCCAGCTCCACCAGTCGAGGTGAGAACTGAGAAGGAGCAGCAGTTGGCGGCGCCCCCTTGGCCCCCCTTGCCGGTGCGTGCATCCACCTGAGGGTGGGTGCACCGCCGTCAAGCGGATCCGGCGGTGGCGCCCTTTGCCGGCGCACGACGGCGGCCGATGGGCTTTCTTTTCTGATTCGGGGAGGGGAAAAAGGAAAACGGGGCTTTCTCTGTGGGATTTTGGTCTTCTTCTTCCCTTTCCCCTTTTCTTTTGGTTCTTCCCGAATGGATTCAGTTGTTCTTTGGGGTTAGGGGATGCGGGCTAGGGTTTGTGTTCTTCTTCCCGATGCCTCGGCTTGCCGATGCGCATCGGGATCGAGAGGAACGGTGCGGCCTTGCGGCGGTGCTTTGTGTAAACCCTAGCCCCTTTTTTCTTTTCGATTTCTTGTACTACCTCGACTAGATCAACAACTCTAGGTTGCTCTGATACCAATGTCATGTCTTTTGTTTTCCTAGGTGCTAGATCTAGTGAGTTGTAGACTGACTCTCTAATGAAAACAGCTTCAAAGAGGAAAAACAGAGGGAGAGAGAGGGGTTGGTTTTGGTGTCTTACCATCGGTCTTCGTTGCCGAGGATGAAGTCGACATGGGGGTCGACGGAGTGGTGGCGGCGAGGTGGCACTTCCCGCCGCTACAGCGCCAGCCCGATCGGAGGCTCTAGGGTTTAGTTTGTTCGGTGGGCGAGTCGGCAGACGAACCTTGGGGTTCGTGCCTCCGGACCCCACCTCTTTATATGCGCTGCGCGACGGGGGCCCACCAACGACGGTGACGTTGGGCGCCCCCGATCAGGGCGCGAGACCGAGTCGGTCACCCGTTGGGGTGACCGTGGAGATCAATCTAACACCTGCAACTCTACATCTCCGCCACCGATAGTCGTGAGCACCACGCTCGTGGTGGAATGGGAAGATTTGGCCATGAAGTTAAGGCTTAGTGTGCAAATTTTGTTCTAAATAATGAACAAGATTACTTGGCTTTTGGAGAAGAATGGTCGTTTTTCTATTAAATAGATGTATGTTGCTCTTAAATATTAACAAACTAAAGTGTTTTATAGATTTTTTTTCTCGGTTGATTAGAATCCTTTTACGTGTTAAAGTCTTTTTTTGGACTATTAGGGGCAGCATTTTGACCCAATATGATTTGATCAGAAGAGACCGGAGAGGTGATGGTAATTTAGATACTGCAATGGTGAAGAGCCAATCAGACACATTTTCTTTCATTCTGTTGTAGCGCGATATGTGTGGGGAGTGGTGGCTTGTGCTCTTGATATTCAGAAGCTTTCTACCAAGATGGAGGAGTTTTCTTTGTGGGTACTGGAGTTTGGTATCTACTCCCTCCGTCCCAAAATAAATGACGTGAGTTTGTCTAGATTCGAATGTATCTAGGCATGTTTTTAGTATATAGATATATTTAAATCTAGATAAACTAAGTCACTTATTTTAGGACGGAGGGAGTAGAATGCAACAATTCGTGACAACAGGGGTTTTAGCTGTTCTATGGATCATGTGGAAAACTGAAAAGGGCATGTTATACAAATGCTTATCCCGATGATCCCCTCACTATAATTCATGGATTTTGCATATGCTTCACTCCTAATAATCTGGTAAAACTTTGAGATAGTCAGCAGTTCGGATCCAGGGTGTTGTTAATGACGACGAACGAGGTTTTCCATTGAAGCAAAGGTTGTGGACCGGTGACGAGGTGACTAACAGTATGATGTGTTGGCAAAGTTTAAACCACGTGGAACATATGTTCTTGAGGTTGTTGCCGTGTTACAAGTAAAACTGGGTGTTGGCGCTGCCGTTTTTTCTCGATTCAGTTTGGGGTGCTTGTTGGCTGTGACAGAGTTGGGCACGTCGGCCGGGCCATAGTTTGTTGGTTGCCTGCGATGCCTGCTCCACAGTTTGTATTCAGACCTTTAGCTGCTTTGTCGGCTTTCTCATGGGAAGCTCGGGGCGAGAGCTCTTGATTTGACAAAAAAAAAAAACAGCTCCCTCTAAATCAGCACAAAATTTGGCATAGTTTGCTCCAGTTGACTGACCTTCCAACGCTTATCCGATAACAGCTGTATGCTAGTGTGTACAAGCATGCCGCGCAGATAATTCCAACGTTGAGTTCAAGCCGTTTTCGCCGGTCCGGGCACACCATAAACAGGGGCAGAATCCGCAGACCCTATCGCACTCCATATCTGACTCGCGATCAAATGCTCACATACTACTAGTATTCTACTCGACCATTATTCAGAGACAGCTACTGCAAAAAAAAATAGTGTGGTTCCCTTAGTTTTTGGTTATCTTCCAGTTCCATGTGAACTAAGATTCTGACGAGCCACGGAAATCAGCAAAGCATGCGCGCATGCGGCGTGTGAAAGCAGAAGATATGAAAATTCAGGCAGACACGTAAGTAAGCTGCGCATCTCCACGTTGATAGCGAAGGATCGATGGATGATTGAGATGATTGCGTATTAGCGCATCTCTAACGGTTGCAAAGATTCCTTCGATTCTACTAGTACCAAGTCTTTGACCAGCTAGCTTACGATCGGCCGGCGCTCGAGCGGGTTAGTCTGAAAGGATCTCGGCGACAATAATAAGATGGGATGATACTATAAAATTCGCCTGAACTGATTGATTAGTCGTACCGGGATCTCGGCGACAAGGGGGTAGAATTTGCTGGAGCTGGTTGCCGGGCACGGGACGACGGCTCCGGTACAGCCGGAACTGCGCCGTAATATCCACTTCGACGTCATCACACTTCGCTTCACCCACGGCTGTCCGGTGTGAAAATTGTGCAGTAGTAGATGCCAACGCCTGGCAGCTCGGGTCATTGTCCGCCTCTGCGGCCACAAACTACAAGTCAATATCAGAAGCCGTCGAGCCCACGGTCACGCCATCGTTGTCCTCACCGGCCGTTCTTATCAACCGATTGGAAAAATCCCCACGGTATAGACAGAATCAATCAATATCACAATCAGATAGTAGTAATAAGGTAATCCAATCAATGGACGCATAGAACACAAACAAATGAGAAACTACAACCAAGATCCTAGGACTTAAAAAAATGAAACAGTATTTAGGAGGAACTAAATATTTTTTTTGATATAGTATGAAAGGGTCGGCGTGACAGAGATCGAACTCTGGCCACTGAGATGCACCACTACGACCCAACCACTAGGCTACTGCTCCGTTCTCAAGATCTTAGGACTTACAGTTCTCGCGTAGGTAGGTATCCACAGTCGACGGTCACATAAGACCACAAACAAAATTACAACCACAAGCTCATACAAACTGAGTTGAAATGTCCCTGTGATTACTCTTACCGTGATGGACACCTTCTATCAAGCTAGATTTAACTTAAAAAAATCTCAAAGAAGTACAACTCCAAGAGATACTTGCTAAGGAATGTCCAGTCTCTCACTCGGGTTATTTGACGCTAAATGTAACGAGTTTCACCCACATGCTCATGCAACCTTTCACATAGTCAAACCATCTACGTTCTCATGCCAAGTACACATGGGCTCCATCTGCCTCATCCACATAGACATCATTGTTGTCAATAGTGCGGACAGACGTCTATGTGCCTCCTTTCATCATCGTGATGTCCGCCACCGGACCTCCATTCCCACTCGAAGCATACCCGACTCCTCTCCCATAATATGCATACCCATCGCTACCACCAAGATCTATGTCATCACTAGGTGCCTCCTTTCACCACCATATGGTCCTTGTTAGGCCATTAGAGGCTCCCTGGGGATAGTTGAACCAAGGTAGACATGGGAGAAGGAATGATCTTCCCAATCTAATTGACACTACATTCAGACACACTCACGGTCGTGCTAATAATGAGGATCAAAGGTGCAATGGGGCAAGCGGCGAGGGAGACCTCCAATAATGTTGTTGTTTCGGGACTATCCAACGACATTGCATTAAAGTTGAACACCATTGTACCAGAAAACATGTTCTTGTATATGGGTGGTGAGCTTCAAGCTAAACATCATTGTGTATTGAGTGCGATCAGGCAAGCAAACAAGCGGGTAGAGGGCCCACATGATTGCTCTAGGAGAGATAAAGGTGTACAGAGTTGAACCTTGGCGACAAGGATGTAGCCCGATAGGGTGGTGGTGGGGTCTCTTAGAGCACGCTAATAAGACTCTATTGCCAGTCGTGTATGGGGATGGGTGCTTTTGACTCCCTCGCACTATGACACGCTCTCGTGCAAGATACATGCTAACTACTTCTGTCGTGTGCAACACCTCACCATGCCCTTAGTGTGGGATGCACAATGATGCTCGTAGGTGTGAAGAACCCTAAGATCTGAGTTGCAAGTATAACTGAACCTTCTGCCATGTGGTCCTCGAGGAGGATGACGAGTTAAAGTGCAATCACCACGGGGGACATAGTCACACAAGTTGTTAACATCGCAAATAGGAGGTCGAGCATGGAGAGTAGGTCAATAGTGTTGTGAGCAACGAAAAGAGGAACGAATTGTGACTTGGTGATTCTGTTGCTAGTGTGGAGGCCACCAATTGGCGCAACATTTTGTCACCGTAAGAGATGGTGGAAGAGGCATGTGAGACACAGAAGGGCTAGAGATGCTAGAGGCTTAGTGCCCCAAGTTTGTGTCGAAACATTGTTCATGAGACTATTGGTTTGAGCGATGACAGGTGGGTCCATTACATCAGATTTGTTGTCCAACGACCAAAAGGGGGCTGATTTGTTTTTCCTTATGAATCTAGATAAATCTGATAACATTAATTAGAATCGGAGGGAGTAGGTTAGCCCACATATGATGGTTCTTTTTTTTGAATTAAAAATCCAAGAGTTTCTGGCAAATTGAAATTAGGTCACCAAAACTGTGGCCCCGGGTCCTGTTATTCCTGTATATAAGTCCCGCTATGGGCAGTGCCTGGCGAGCAGAAAAGGCAGCGTCCGTAGTCCCCGCTCTTTCTCACTGCAGGCTCCAGCCAGGCCGACCACATGGCCCACGAGACAAACGGCTCGAACGGGGCCGCGGCCGACGTGGAGATGGTGGAGGCGAGCGAGCTCCGGCGGCGGAACAAGCCAGGCGACCGCGCGCGCCTCGACGGAGAGGGCGCCGTCCCTGTGGAGGACGACGAGGCGGCGTCGGTGGAGCGGGCGTTCGCGGGCCAGCGCGTGCCGTCTTGGCGGGAGCAGCTCACGGTCCGGGCTTTCGTGGTTAGCTTCTTCCTGGCCGTCATGTTCAGCGTCATCGTCATGAAGCTCAACCTCACCATTGGAATCATCCCCTCGCTCAACGTCTCCGCGGGCCTCCTCAGCTTCTTCTTCGTCCGCCTCTGGACGGGCGCCCTCGACAAGGTGGGCCTCCTCAGGCAGCCCTTCACCCGCCAGGAGAACACCGTCATCCAGACCTGCGTCGTCGCCGCCTACGGAATCTCCTTCAGCGGTAATTCTGCTTCACAGTTGTCAGATTTTTTGTTTCCAATCCAATGTGCCGGCCGGTTTGTCCTCTGTCCTCGCGGTCATTTCGCCTGCAATCAATTTTAATTAGAGAAGTTTTATTTTATGACGCACAAATTCCACGCGGACTTTGCGCACAAATTACGTATATGACCCAATGGCTAATGATATATTTATTAAGAGGCCATAGAAAATTATGTATATTGGGGGTTAATATGGACTTTGCGCTTGTTTCCAAGTTGGAAATAAATAATAGTCATTAAAGCACTGCTGTAAATACGGCCGGAAACTGCAGCCTGTCACAATACGTTCGCCACTAATTAATGGTGTTTCCATCTTTGAATTGGTCTACAAAATATTATCTGGTAGTGTCTAATTAACAATGCGTTCAGAGCAACAAGACCACAACATAAGACCATTGTTTGATATATAAAGTTCAATTTGTTAATGATTTTTCGCGTGCTGTCTTGGAGTAATTATTTGTTCCATGGTCATTTTCTTTACCAATTATCTTGTATTTTTACGAGATATTTTGTCCCACTAAATCTAATTTTCCACATCATTTATTCGCTGCTATGTAATATATAAGATTATAATATAATACATGTTAAAAGATGATAGTTTAAATTAGTTTATATTCGAGTATATATGAAGAAAAGTTATGTTCTCGAAATCTTGCAAACAGAGTATATAGCATGTGGCAAGAAAAGAAATGGCAGAAGGCATGCGTGGCAGCTTGGGAGGGTAGAAAGAGAAATTGCATTTATTTACAACATTTCTTTCTCATATTTGCTATAAACCTGTGTATAGCCCAATATACCCTTGCGCAATTGACCGCTAAGATAAGCCCCTTAGGAGGTAAGTTGGAGCTTATTAGAAGAGATCTTTTAATTACTGGCATGCTAGTACTATATTACATTTTCTTAGTATGCTGTCACCTTACTAAGAAAGCTGTAAATCTTGGTAGATATTCTATATGGGTACATGATACATGACAACTGCACCTAGACACCTCAAGTTTTTCGTGATAACTCTTTTGGAACAATACTTTTTCGTGTATTACATATGAATACAGTAAATGGTGCTCCCTCCATTCACTAATATAAGATGTTTTGGCAACCTAACCTATTGTGACAAAACATTTTACATTAGTGAATATGTAAGTAACATTCGCTTAGGATCCTAATTCATGATTAACTCGATAATTTCTTTCAGGTGGCTTTGGTAACTACCTATTGGCCATGAGCGATAGAATCGCTTCACAATCACCAGAGGCAAATAATCCTCAAAATATCAAGAATCCACAGCTTTTATGGATAATTGGTTTCCTGCTCGTGGTCAGCTTCATTGGGCTCTTTGGGCTTGTGCAACTGAGAAAGGTCAAAATACTATTTATTCTAATATTTTGGGAAGCTATCGTGTCTATATCATTTTAATTAAATTAGCACTCTATTTCAGACTATGATCATCGACTACAAGCTGACCTATCCAAGTGGCACTGCTACTGCGTACCTCATAAACGGCTTCCACACGCCCCATGGTGCCAAGATTGCAGGGTGAACACTGCAATCATTTTAAATTCAATGTTAATCAGCTGCACAATGAGTATATAATTCTGACATGGTCAGCGTCATTTTACAGGAAGCAAGTAAAGAAACTGGGCCAATTCTTCGGTCTCAGCTTCTTTTGGGGATTCTTTCAATGGTTTTACACAGCAACCGATAGTTGTGGATTCCAGAAATTCCCATCATTAGGGCTGCAAGCTTTCAACAACAGGTATATATTGCACGCTCCAAGTTCTATGATCCGACTTCTGAACTTGATGTTACGCTCATATCTACAGAGTAGCTCCATTGCAACATTCTTCTAATTCGAACTTCTTTTTGCAAGGTTTTACTTTGACTTCTCTCCTACCTATGTTGGAGTTGCAATGATTTGCCCGCATATTGTCAACGTATCTGTTCTCCTGGGAGCCATTCTCTCATGGGGAATAATGTGGCCTCTTATAGCCAAGAAAAGAGGTGATTGGTTCGCTGCTGATCTCCCTGATGGTAATCTCCACGGAATGCAAGGTTACCGGGTAAGAAGGATCGCTTCCCTTAAAAGGCTTAGTTATGTTTTCTGCTACTAAACTCCAATTGGTATTACAGGTGTTCATTGCCATTGCCGTGATTCTTGGTGATGGCCTGTACAACTTTGTCAAGATGCTCTTCCTTACTGTCTGCTCGTTAAGATCTCAACTCAAGAAGAATAACGCTAGTACGCTACCAGTCTCTGATGATGATTCAAGTAACAGTGATGCACCTGTCTCGTATGATGAGGAGCGGCGCAATGAACTCTTTCTCAAAGACCAAATCCCGTGGTACATTGCATATGGAGGTTATGCTGTTGTTGCTGCCATATCTATTGGCACTGTCCCGCAGATATTCCCTCAGCTGAAGTGGTACCAAATCTTGGTAGCCTATATTGTAGCACCCGTACTTGCCTTCTGCAATGCCTATGGAGCTGGCCTCACTGATTGGTCCCTTGTCACAACTTATGGAAAGCTCGCAATCTTTGCTTTCGGTGCATGGACAGGTGCTTCACATGGGGGTGTTCTTGCGGGTCTGGCTGCCTGTGGTGTGATGATGAACATCGTGTCAACTGCTTCTGATCTAATGCAGGACTTCAAAACAGGATACTTGACACTAGCCTCACCGAGGTCAATGTTCATCAGCCAAGTCATCGGCACCGCAATGGGCTGTGTGATTGCTCCTTGTGTATTCTGGCTTTTCTACAAGGCCTTTGATGATATTGGCATCAGTGGCAGCGAGTACCCTGCACCAAACGCTGCCATCTTCCGCAGCATTGCTATACTAGGTGTCGATGGCTTCTCGTCCCTACCGAAGAACTGCCTCACTCTTTGCGGTATATTCTTTGCTGCAGCAATCGTCATCAACTTGATAAGAGACCTGGTGCCTAAGAAGGTATCAGGGTTTATACCAATCCCGATGGCTATGGCAATCCCATTCTATCTAGGAGCATATTTCGCGATCGATATGTTCATTGGGACAGTGATCCTTTTTGTCTGGCAAAAGCTGGACAGAGCCAATGCAGACACATTTGCACCTGCAGTTGCTTCCGGCATGATCTGCGGTGATGGATTGTGGGTCTTGCCGCAATCAGTTCTTGCTCTTGCCAAGGTGAACCCTCCTATCTGCATGAAGTTTCTGTCGAGGGGGGTGAATGACAAGGTAGATGCTTATATTGCAACATTATCGTAGAATATTCCTGGAAAGTGGAGTTACAGTTAATGAATCAAAGATTCGGATTGATTGTGAATTATCCAGTTATTCAGAATAGCCAGTGTGTCGATTCAACTAGATAAGCAAAACTATGTATAAAGAGATGAATGTCGAGTTGTGTTGTTTTATTTTCTGTGGTGTGTGTGTATAAACAGTGGGGCATGAGTCAAGAAGGGTACCTATCAATTATTATAATCTAAAAAAAATGTTATGACTTGTTCCATGTTAGTATTGTCCTAGTGCGATTCGCAGCTTCGCTTGGAGTGTTACATATACTACAGTCTACAGAGAACCAGGCTCATAGTTCCCAACTTCAGTAGTACTACTCACTAGTACTGTACTATGCAATAGTATAATATTGCACTTTGGATCAGGTAAAATCGGTTAAGATATAAAAAAAGGGAGTGGTCACCCGTTTGGACACACCTTGCCAGTCGCCATCTCAATCGTCGCTCTGCCTTTTGTGCCGCCTCACTCATCTCGATGTGGATATTTCGTCAAACACCTTGCGTGCCCCATCTCCGCTTGCGTCATTTGGCGTATGTCAAGCACGACTTCGTTGAATATTCCTCAAATTCCACGGTGGATCTTCACACCTAGGCCAGCGAACGACGGAAAATAGTCCAGATTGCTAAGCATGAATCAGCGTTTCCGTAGATATTGACCAGAATTGCATTGAACTAAACAGATTCTTCATCTGTCCCGGTTTAAAAGGTCTACTCGTATATGTAGATTATTAATTTGATAAATAAAATATTATTATTTAATATAAAAATTATATTATTAAAATTTTAAACGTTATACTGTGTAATGATATAATATTTGTATCAAATAATTTATATTTTATTAATCAAATAAATGATATAAATATACGCGTAGCCCTTTAAACAGGAACAGAGGGAGCACCATCCTCTCGACATGATGCATTGACACCGGGGATCGACCCTCTGCGCGAGCGAGGATGTCTGGCTTTGGTCAATTGGTCATACTCCACGGGCTGTTCCATCGTCTGGGCCCTGTAGCGTCTGGGCCTTGGGGCGTGGCCCGAGAGACCCCACTCAAAAAACTCCTGCCCAAAATAAACTACTCCCTTCGACCTGATTTGATTTTGTCTTCGTTCGAAGTATCTAGCACTAAAATAAGTCTAGATACATTTGAATTTAGATAAATTTAAGTCAACTAATTTGGATCGAAGGAAGTAGTATTTTTATTTTTTAGATCGATCTGATTTTTTTAACGTCACATCCTCCAGCGGTAAGGTTCCATCGTTAGATCTAAGAGCTCGTTTGTCTCCCATCATTTCATTTCATTTGGTAGAAACGAAATAAAGTGACATTGATGATATCATTTTATTTGAAAATTTTACATAAGTTACAAGGTACTAAAAGTAATTAAGGCTAGTCATGAATTGAAAACCATGGAATTTGCAAATGTATTTCGTAACCAATTTTGTAGCAGCCAAACAGGTTAATTTTTGGAATCACAAATGAATTCTTTGATTCCAGCCCCAAATGATGGGAGCCAAACGAGCTCTAAATTTTTTAAGAGAGTTCATTTTCTTGAGAAAATTCTAATCCCTAGGCTTAATTTGGGATTTCATTCATGTTGAAGTTTCTAAAACTATCGAATTGGTCAAAATTGGCACAGACCGATGGCCGCACAGACAAAAGGAATGCATTTGGCATCAAGTGTGGATTTTGGGACTAGCTCGGGCTACGTCTCGTGGGACATGTCCCCGGTCTTTGGGCCATCTTTATCATTTTGTTTGGTTATCCGGTTTTCACTTGTCTATGGGGCGTGGGCAATTATTCTCTATTTATTTGGTAGGTCGGAAGACATCCTTTTCGCTACACTGATTCAAAATATTGGTGCTTGCTGCCTCATATGATTACTACGAGAGCAGGGATAGAGCCATGATTTGACCCCATGATTTGACCATAAGAGACACAAGAAGGACGATGAAAGAGTATGAGTTTGGCGGAATATGATGAATATATTATTAAGCCTCATAGCCGAGTATATATAGGCGTACAGATGATTATCTTGGAGTACGAGTCAAGTTAGGACTATACGTAAACAAGATCTTAGCTCTATCTAAACTACCATAACAACCGCATACTCTAACATCCCCGCACTCGTAGCGATAGCGTCGTGAATAACTGGAATATCGCGGACGGCCAGACTGGAGATAAACCGAAGTAGTATCCAGTAGGCTGACATCACCCCGCAGTCGTAGCGGGAACATCGTGGACGGTGTCGCGTCGCGGTTGCTTGGACTGTAGAGGAAGCTGGTGATGCTCAAGTGAGGTGGTAGCCCTTGTGCCGATGTCGAGGGAGCCAAGAGCGTTGGACGGTGCCATGGTTGAAGTAGCCGTGCGAGGGGTCGCCATGGTCGATGTCGTGGTCGGGGATGCTGGTGTCGAGGTAGCTGCACGTGAAGCCGCAAGCGCATAGTGCGCGAAGAGGATGGCGGAGACGCGTCGAGGCAGGTCGAAGGTGTCGATCAATGCCGGAGTCGATGCAGTCCGAGTCGTCGGGTAAGATCGGCACCAAAGTTTTGGCAAAACTAGGCGCCCGTCGGGGATGAAGGCACATCTTGGTTCTGCTAGAACCTAGTATGCCAAGAAGAATGCGTCGCTAATGCGGTCGAGGCAGTCGTAGAGGAAGGTGTCGATGCCGAAGAAGACTTTATCATGCCGACGAAGACGAGGCGTCCGGCGCGAGTTTGCCAGACTCGGGAACGCATCGGGGACAAAGGCACGCACCAGTGTTGCCAGTACCAGGCGTGCAGGGGTAGTTGCCATCATGAACCTGTGCGCCAGTATCGTATGACGATGCCGACGAGTTCGATGTGGAGAAGACATAGAAGGCGGCGAAACCACCGGCGACCGGAAGTGGTCATGTTGGATGCCTAGAGAGGCGTGGTGGCGGTACTCGAAGTAGGCGAAGAAGAACCCGACGATGTGACGAAGACCATGTATGGGCGGCGGTGATCTGCGCCTAGGGAGGCAGCGCGATGTAGCCAGGGACGTCGGTGCGCGGAGTCGGCGATGAGGTGACGGCATGGCTGCAGGACGCGAGTTGGTGCAGCGGGCTGAGGCCACCGGCGCGTACGCGCTTGTGAGGCGCGTTGGCAGCCAGTGGGCGAAGACCAAGGCGGCGACGCTGCGGCCCGAAGGGGCGACGCTGCGGCAGCCCGTAGCTCGATCGCTGGTAGACGCGTGCTCGAGAACGTGCTTGGCGTAGACGAGCGTGGGATCTGTTGATCAGACCGACGGTGCACCGTATGCGCCATGGCATAGACGACGCGTATACCGGAGTCGATGGCGGTATTATTGGTGAAGTCCCAGACGATAACGACATAGACGATCCGCAGGGGACGGCCACGACAGCCTCCCGAGGAAGGCGTAGCAGCCGGCCGCGGTGCGCAGCAGCCTGCCTTAAGGGTCGAAGGTGGGAGGCGCACGAGCGCGGTGTAGATCATCGGTGTCGATGGTCGGAGTAGAGGCGCGGCGATGACGACGACGGTGGAGGGCGACTCAATCCGATCTATGATCGGTAAACCAAAAAATAAAAATACCGATCGAACGACCGACGGAGACAAAACCGATCAAGAGATCGGAAAAGACTCACCAGGGCAACCGATCATGGATCGGTGGACGAGCCTTGCGACGGATCGCGCGGCCCGCAACGGAGATCATGAAGATCGATCCCGTCGGGGGCGGCACGGCGGAAGCGTCTCGGTGGCGACTCGAATTTAGTCTGATACCATGAAAGAGTATGATTTTGGCAGAATATGATGGATATATTATTGAGCCTCATGGGCGAGTATATATAGACGTACAGAGGATTATCTTAGAGTACGAGTCAAGTTAGAATTGTACGTAAACAGATCCTAACTCTATCTAAACTACCATAACAATCATATATACCTAATACTCTAACAAACGACAACTACAAACCGATATAGAGAATATTTTTTCGACGCGGTGATAAATATGTATAGTATCATAGACCGATATAGAGAATATTTTTTCGATATGGTGATAAATATGTATAGCATCAATAGAGAATGACGATGTGACAAATCGTTAGTGTTTACTCTATTCTATGTCTTACTCTTTATTTTTTGAAGCACAATTTTTGCAAAAATTAAATTGTACTTTCATTTCTTCTCTTGCATTTTCTTCCAAACTCTATGATAGTGTACAAATTGATATATAATCCTATTCAATCTAACCAAAACAAAGCTAGCTAGTAGCATGCATGAATATAATTGTAATATTCATCTTTGCGAGGCTCAGATGATCTCAGTTGCTGAGCATGCTAGCTTGCCAAAGTGTTTCTCAAGCTTATCAACCGAAGATCTTCACAAGATGGACAAAGCTTAATTTACAAGGATAAGAGGAGAAGACCCCCTAAAGCACCAGACCATTTTATGAACCAATTGCAAGTCAAAGTAGTCTTTGCTGCAAGTTAAACAATAGTATCATAAGTTCACAATTATTTCCTATTCATGTGGGTCGAGTAAAAGACCGTGCATCTGTGGCCGCAACATAATGACCTACAGGGTCTATACCCAATGCCAACGATTATAGAAAATGATTACAGAAGCTATGGCTCTCGTTGAAGATAATTCTAGAAAAGACCCTCAAATTGCATAGATGAAAATGAAATATGTTCATACTTGATGAAACGCACATCATCCGATTCATGATTTAAGAACATTCCGTGAGGGGATCAACCATCTTCTTTCAGTAAAGGCCCACACATTATCCTTAATATTAGGATGGGATAAAAGGACTCTGAAGAAGGAAACTCTCTTCCCGTCTTGCGTAACTGACCACTGCAAATCAAGTGGAAAGTGCTTATATGTTTAACACGGAGTGCCACCCACGGAGTGCCACAGTGCCCGGGCACGCTAAAGGCGCCACCCAGATTGTACTCTTTTAAGGAAGTGAATGACCAAATATACCAAAGGCTTCTTAGTCATTCATTTCCTAAGCAGGCACACGTACTTGCCTACTTCTATTATGTGCATTATGATTAATACTATTTGGAGCATTGGACAATCAATAAAACTAGGCCAATTTCTCTCATAACCAAGATGCCTGTCTAGATAATGGATACCTTTTTGCTAAGACCCACATAGCCACGCAGGTAGCTGGTACTTACGATTTCGGTGGAGTTCCAGCCCACATTGCTCTCTTCCTGAAAAAACATTAGCTTTCCCTACTCGTACTCCAGGAAGACAAGTGGAAGTAGAAGCCAGGCTCGCCCTTCGGCATATGATTATGCTTATCTGTTCTTCAAGGTATTGGCCAGCTGAAGTTATAGTTGAACAATTTCCATGCTTTTCTTCTTCACCTTTGCTTTGAAACCAATGACTAGTAGAGGATTTCAAGGAACAACAGCAAAGGGATGGGTTTTCCTCGGATTAGTATTCATATTTCGCTGGTCTTGCCGGATTTTTTAGCGTGAAACTAAGGCGTTAGCGCATCCGTTTTCTTGCTCCATCGTTATTAGTTTCTATTCTCTCCCTGCACGAACCTCGGTCCAATCAATTTGTTTAGAATTGGGGTTAGGACCAGTTAGAACTCCCATTTCCCGATCGGAGGTTTGAGCTGCTATGGCAAGAGTTTTTCCGAATAGTGGGTATGGGAAACCCATCGTACCAACATGATTGGCTGGTGTTGCTGATACCGGACCCGTTATAACCCCGATTGGAAGGGCAGGCCAGTCTGAGGCTCTGGGGATGCGAGGCCATTGAAAGTTCTCCCCGGAACTAGAAGATCATTTCGAGATCTTCGAGGGTTCAATGTGACTATTGTCACTTCAGCCAATACAAAAGATGAGTCTTTACTACTGTGGAGCGGCTTTTTGCTAAATATGAGAGGGAAACTAAGTAAGATGTCGGAGAAGCGAAGAAATATACGATATCACAAACATAGATTGCTCGCGGCTAAATACGAATTGAGACGGAAGCTTCTCTCATAGCCATGAAAGTAGTAATTTTGCATTCTTCATCTGAGGAAATAAGAGGTCGGTTTAAAAGTCAGGAAAGTCAGCTCAGCCACCTCCTTTGGACGGTTATTTTGGATTCTTCGGATGGCCACTCAAAATAGTAGATTGTAGTATGATATCATTCTTTAAAAGCGACCCGAGAGTTGGGATGACTCTGTTAGTTTCGGTCGGGAGCCAGACGGTAATGGACCTACAACCCTTGCTTGTGGACTAGCTGCAGAGCTAACCTTTGTTCTATTGGTTTGGTGGTTGCTACCAAGACGATTTCTTTATGCCCATCAAAGAACCTCGAGATGCTAATCCATGAAAAACGATACGAGAATTGTGAAAGAACTCAACTACGGAACGAGGGCGACCCGTGAAAATACCTCGGTTTCTTACTCGTGCCATTGAACTCCTTCTTGGCAACTTGGACAACTTATAACGATGTTTGTCCTGGTCGGAATACGAAACTTATTGGTTGGAGTAGGTGAACGCGAGGTTGTGTATGAAGGAGGTGGGCACCATGCTAGTGAAACAGCCAACTCAATCTATGGACATCAAGACCCTTAACCTTTCTTTCTTGACTAAACAATATGAGGCTATATTGGGAAGAGCCTCTCATTTCACCTATCTCTGCGAGACAAACCTACCATCCAGGTTAGGCTGGCACATTATTCGAGACTAGATGAATAATTTAGGGTTTCCGCGCCCTTCCGCACAGTGGGCATGGACGATTGCGGTCCTATAAGGTTCTTCTACTTTTTCAGAGAAACTGGCAATTGCTGAAACTCTTTCTCTATGAGAATTGGAGAGTGAAAGGAAAAATGAGAATGTACCTGGGTCGATAAAGCCCCTATCGCTTGTACAATCTAAGTATGTTTTTAGAGCTCGCCCTATTTAATTAAGGCACAAGAAGAAGTGTTTTGATCGTTGTATCCGCGCCGCTGGATCACCCTATGTTAGTACTTTTCCAATTCATTCATTTCATTCTTTGTTCTGTTGTGGAATCGAACAACTAGCAAAAATTGGATTTCGAGTCCAGGATGCTTAAAAGGATTGATGACTCACAAGTATAGAGGGTGTATCGCAGTATTTTCGATAAGTAAGAGTGTCGAACCCAACGAGGAGCAGAAGGTGCTGGCTAGTGGTATGGTTGAGGAATTCTCTGCAAATACTTCGCAAACAAATTTTTAGGGTTTTTTGATAAAGCAAGTAAATGAAGTACGAGTAAATAAAAGACAATAAGAATAAATGCAGCAAGTGGCCCAATCCTTTATGCAGCAAAGGACAAGCCGGTTGTATTTCTTAAGATGACCAAACGTTCTCGAGAATACATGGGAAGACTGTCAAGTGCTTTCGCTTAATATAGTTGATTAATCTTCTTTAGCTTGCTAAGTGTTGTGTGGGTGAACCTGTGCTAATGTACCGACCTTCCTAGGACTAATACATACTTGTGATTATACCCCTTGCAAACATCTGTAAGTACAAGAAAGTAATTAAGGTAGAAACCTAACCACAGCTTTAAACTCTAAGACCCCTACGTCCCTTGTGCAATGGTTTTCTAACGGGGGTTTAGGTTTCTGTCACTCCGGCAACCCCTACGATTAGTAGCCAAATACACAATGCATTCCCCTAGGCCCATATAGGTGAAGTGTGATACATTGCAAATGTATCTATAATTTTTGATGTTCCATGCTTTGTTTTATCCACTTTCTTGTGTTTTGTTCCAACTTTGGAGTACTTTTCATAGACTTTCTTGGACTAACCTATTAACAAGATGCCACAGTGCCAGTTGCCTGTTTTCTGCTGTTTTTGGTTTCAAGAAAGTCAGAAAATCAATATTCTCGGAATTGGATGGGACAAAAGCCAAAATTCCTATTTTACCAGAAGACTCACGGAGCCAGAAGCAGAGACGGAGGAGGGCCAGACCATATGGTGGCGCGGGCTAGCCCTGGCCGCACCACCAGGTGGTGTGGGCCCCCTGGCACTCCACCGACCTTGCCTCCTTCGCCTATAAGAGCCTCCCGATACCAAAACCCTAAATAATCAATCATCCAGCAACAAAAAGTTCCACAACACCGCCGCCACCGAAGGGGAGATTCGGGGGACAGAAAGTCTCTGTTCCGGCACCCTGCCGGGACAGGGAAGTGCCCCCGGAGCCATCTCCATCGATCTCCACCACCATCTCCATCACCATTGCTGATTCCCATGATGAGGAGGGAGTAGTTCTCTCTCGAGGCTAAGGGTTCTACTGGTAGCTATGTGTTCATCTCTCTCTCTCTATGTGTGATCATATTGTGATCATGAGCTTGTAATCTATAGATCTACCTTGCTACTCAAGTGCTTTAATAGATCTCTGCTCTCCCCATGTGTGTGAAAGTGACAACGTGCTCACCATGGTGGCACTTAGGCTAGAGATTACAAATACTTGTTATGAGTTATATTTGGAGTTGGATGTCTTTATGAAATTGTGGTGTTTGTTGGACTCATCTAGTACTCAAGGTGACAGTGTGGGGTTTTCTAGATGGGAAAGGCTTACTTTGAGGTGTGCTGTTATAGCCCTACCATCGATTAGAGTGTCCAACCGGAGAGTAGTTAAGAGTAGTATCATAAGAAGAATATATTTATATGAGAGTGTTTACTAGTGAAAGTATGATCCCTAGGCCTTGTTTCTAAACATTGAAACACCGTTTGCAATTAGATCTATTACATGTTTGCTTGTTGCCATCTTTATTTCAGTTTTACTTTAGTCTCTTCCACACCATCAAGCTATTTTGTCGCACCGTTACCACTTATATTTATCCATACCACTTGTATTTCACTATCTCTTCGCCAAACTAGTGCACCTATACACCTGACAAGTGTATTGGGTGTGTTGGGGACACAAGAGACTTCTTGTATCTTGATTGCAGGGTTGATTGAGAGGGAATACCTTTGACCACTTCCTCCTTGAGTTCGATAAACCTTGGGTGATCCACTTAAGGGAAAACTTGCTGTTGTTCTACAAACCTCTGCACTTGGAGGCCCAACAACTGTCTACAAGAATAGAAGTGCGTAGACATCAAGCTATTTTCTGGCACCGTTGCCGGGGAGGTAAGGTAAAAGGTACTCATATCCTCCGGTGTGAGTGCTCGAAGTTATTTCCTTTAGATTCTGCAATTTTGTCTTTTTGTTTCTTGTTTTCACTAGTTAGGCTTAATGGAAAACAACAAAAAAATTAGAGAGCTTTATAGTATTTATCTTGAGTTAGGACATGAAGTGTTTGAAGAGAAAATTAAAAAACCTATCAAACTTTATTTGCATGCTAATAGCAATGTTGTTAGTATGAATTCTTTGGACACCATTATTGCTAATGCTATGGAAAATTCTAAGCTTGGGGAAGCTAGTTTTTATGAAAATGATCTTTTTAGTTCCCCAGCTTTGGAAGATAGCTATTCTATTGCTTATGTGTTGGAGATATGCCCTAGAGGTAATAATAAATGTAGTTATTATTATATATCTTTGTGTTTATGATAAATGTTTACATTCATGCTATAATAGTATTAACAAGGAAACCATTAATACTTGTGTGATTTGTAAACCTAATTTGAAGTCCCTAGTATAGCCTCTATACTTCACTAGCTTGTTGGTTGATTGATGATGTGGTTTCTTTGTCATGAACATTGAGATGTTATCAACAACAAGATCATATCGTTAGGAGAATGATATGGTGGACATACTCCTATAGACAAGCGTAGCATAAAGATCAAGTCATTTCAATAGTTCAATTGCTATATGCTTTCTGATACATAGTAACCTAATTCCTTCGACCATGAGATCATGCATATTGCCTTTACTGGATGGATGCTTTGATGTCATCAAACACCAGACCGTAACAGGGTGGCTATAAAGGTGGCATTGAGTGTTCGGAAAGTATTGGTTGAAACACATGGATCAAGAGTGGGATTTGTCCATCCACATGACGGATAGATATTCTGGGCCCTCTCGGTGAAATGTCATCCAATTAGCTTGCAAGCATGTGACTTGGTCACAAGGGATCACATATCACGGAACGAGAAAAGAGTACTTATCGATGCGAGGATGAACTAGGTATGCGGAGATACCGATCATAACCTCGGATAAGTAACATATCGTGAGACAAAGGGAAATTGGTATCGTATGTAAGTGGTTCATTCGATCGCAAAGTAATCGTAGAAATATGTGGGAGCCATATGAATTTCCAGATTCCTCTATTGGTTATTGTTCGGAGAAGTGTCTCGATCATGTCCGCATAATTCACGAACCGTAGGGAGACACACTTAAGGATTCGATGTTGTTTGAGTAGTTATGGTATTATGAGAAAGAGACCGAATGTTGTTCGGAGTCTCGGATGGGATCCGGGATATCACGAGGTGATCCGGAATGGTCCGGAGAATAAGATTCATATAAGGAAAGTCCGTTTGAGTGGCGGAATGATTCCGGTGTTTTCATCGGGAACATTCTAGAAGGTCCCGGAATGTCCGGCACTCCGGAGGGGGAAGGGTACATGAGTGTGTCATTACATATTGGAATGATTGCATCATGTACTAAGTATTCTTGCTGTCCCAAATAAAGGATTTATTTAAAACCTAAATTGAAAAGTCAAACGGCTAGTTTGAAAGTCAAGCAGCGATTTTGGGAAGTGGGAAAGAGGAGGAGAGGTGGAGGCCGAGTTGGAGGAGGGTTCCTCCCTTGGCGGCGCACCTCCCTAGGCCGAGTTGGGGAGGAACTCCTCCCCTTGGCCGGCCAGCCCTCCAACCTATATAAGGAGGGGCAGGGCTCCCCTCCTAGACACACAAGTTTCCTATCCTCTAAACTAAACCCTAGATCTAGACCCCGGTTTAGAGCTATTCGGTTTAGAGCCTTCTAATTGGTTTAGAGCCCTCTAATTGGTGTGTCTAATTACTAGACCACTAATAGCCTCTCTCATAAGCTCCACCATACTCGCACCGGCTTAAGGCGAAGCCCTGCGGGATTTCCCCTCTACCTCCGGTACCACGCCGTTGTGCTGCCGGAATCGCGAGGAGAGTGCTACAACCTCCATCTTTGGAACAAGGAGAGGAAGGTCTTCGTCAGTACCGCGTGTGACCCGACTGAGGCGCTATGGAGCAGCGCCGGAAGGATCGTCTCTGCGATCTTGAGATCGGAAAATCGACTACATCACCCACGAGAATCTGCTCTCGTTAAACACTTTGGAATCTTCGAGGGTGAGTTATTCCATCGACTCGTTGCTACAATCTAGTAGATAGATCTTGGCTTGTTTGTTTGTATGCGATAGAAAATTTTGTTTTCCATGCTACGAACCCCTACAGTGGTATCAGAGCCGTGTCTATATGTAGATCTGTTGCACGAGTAGAACACAATGGTCATTGTGGGCGTTGATGCTTTTATTGTAGATTGCTTTTCGTGTACTTTGCATCTTGCGGTTTGTTGGGTTGATGCGGCCCGGGATAACCTTACATGACATCGTTCATGAGAATTGGTCCACGCTAGACATGAAACTCGTTTTGCATAAGTGGCTTTCGGGTGCTGTTTCTCCTAGCATAGTAAAGATCCAATTTACAACGGGTAATCAACAATGCTAGTATCAATGTTGTGGTTCTTGTTAAGTAGGTTAGTACGACACCTATGGAAAGCCCCAAACCACGTAAAATATGCAAAAGAAAGTAGAAGCGTCTAACTTTGTTTTGCGGGGGTGTGCCGTGATGTGATATGGCCATGATTGTGATTATATTTGATGTATGCAATGTTCCTTATTGTAAGTTGGCAACGGCGGAGAATATATGGTTGTCTTTAATTTACATTAAGACCTGCGTGTCTATTCAAAATAGTTGTAATAGTTAAAGCTGGTGGCGACAACCATGAAGAAGCGTCATTGACCTTGATGCTATGCGGTGATGATGGAGATCATGTTCGTGCTTGAAGATGGAGATCGGAAGCACAAAGAAGAAAGGCCATATCATATCACATATTATGAATTGCATGTGATGTTAATCCTTTATGCATCTTGTATTGCTTAGTAGGCAGCGGTAGCATTATAAGATGATCCCTCATGCACATAAATTTCAAGTTCTACAGTGTTCACCCTTAGTATGCCGTTGCCAAAGCTTGCTTGAAGCACCACGTGATGATCGGGTGTCTTTGATTCCGCGGTGAATACAACGTAAGCAAGCCAGATTTGCTTATCACGGAAGCTAAGGTTTGATCTTGACGAGCCTAGCATGTATACAGACATGGCCTCGTGAACACGGATGGCGAAAGGCAAAGCATGAATCATATAGTAGATATGATGAACATGATGATTGTTCGCCATTAAAACTATATCAGCTCTCGTGATGATCGGTGTTGATTTAGTGGATTTGGTTCGTGTGATCACTAAAACAATGTGAGGGATGTTGTTTTGAGTGGGATTTCACACTAGTTTAATTTAATTAATTAATTTGAACTCAATTTGTCATAAACTTAGTCTAAACTATTGCAAATATGTTGTAGATCAATGGCAGCCTACCATCAATTTTAATGCGTTCCTAGAGAAAGAAAAGTTGAAAAACAATGGAAGCAACTTGGATTGGTTCCGCAATTTGAGGATTGTCCTCACAGTGGTAATTTGACCTATGTGCTGGATGCACCGCTAGGTGACCCACCGGTGATGCTACCGATGAAGTAAAGAATGTTTACCTCGCTCGGAAGAATCATTACTCCATAGTTCATGTGCTATCTTGTATGGTTTAGAATCAGACTTGAGAAAAGATTTGAAGAGTCGATCCATATGATATCGAGGATCTCAAATTAATCTTTGAGACTCATGCGGCAATTGAAAGTTATGAAGCTTCTGAAAAGTTCTTTAAGCGCAAGATGGAAGAGGGTAGCTCCGTCGGTGAGCATGTGCTTAAGATGTGCAGGCATAAATAAACTTCAAAGTTTGGGTATAGTGATTCCTAATACTTTGGGGTTTACCATCCTCAATCACTACCACCAAGTTACAAGAACTTTGTGATGAACTACAACATGCAAAACATGAACAAACAGTTGCCAGAACTGTTTGCTATGTTAAAATCTGCAGAGGTGGAGATCAAGAAAGAGCACCAGGTGTTGATGGTCAATAAGACCACCAAATTCAAGAAAGGCAAGTCTAAGCAAAGGGACACTTCAAGAAGGGTGGTAAGAAAGTTACCATACCCGACGAAGAAGACCAAGGCTGGACCTAAGCCTGGCCGAGTGCTTTTACCGCAAGGGAGAAGGTCCTTTGGGCGGAATTGCCCAAAGGTACTTGGCGGATTTGAACGGCAACATCAAGAAGAAAGGTATATCGATATACATGTTATTGATGTGTATCTCACTAGTACTCGTAGTAGTGCACAGGTATTTGATCTGGTTCGGTTGCTCATATTTGTAACTCGAAGCAGGCTGCAGAATAAGCGGAAGCTAGTGAAGAGCGAGGTGACGATGCGGCGTGAAAGCGGATCAAAGGTTGATGTGATCGCGGTCGACCGCTACCTCTTCATCTACCATCGGGATTAGTTTTATACTTAAATAATTGTTATTTGGTGCCTGCGTTAAGCATGAACATTATATCAGGATCTTGTTTATTGCGAGACAGTTACTTGTTTAAATCCGAGAATAATGGTTGTTCGATTTATATGAGTAATGTGTTTTATGCACATGCACCTTTGATAGATGGTCTATTCATGTTGAATCTCGATAGTAGAAATACACATATTAATAACATTGAAGCTAAACGATTGAAATCAAGCGATAACTCGACCTATATGTGGCACTGTCGTCTTGGTCACATTGGAGTGAAACGTATGAAGAAACTCCATTCCGATGGACTTCTTGAATCACTTGATTTTGAATCACTTGAAAGATGCGAGGCATGTCTGATGGGTAAAATGACTAAGACTCCATTTTCTGGTATGATGGAGCGAGCTACGGACTTATTGGAAATCATACATACCGATGTGTGTGGTCCAATGAGTGTAGCATCGCGCAGTGGTTATCGTTATGTTCTTACCTTCACGGATGACTTGAGTAGATATGGGTATATCTATTTCATGAAACATAAATCCGAAACTTTCGAGAAGTTTAAGGAGTTTCAAAGTGAGGTAGAGAATCAACGTAACAAGAAGATTAAATTTCTACGTTCTGATCGTGGAGGTGAATATCTAAGTTACGAGTTTGGCGAACATTTAAGGAAATGTGGAATACTTTCACAGTTGACACCGCCAGGAACACCACAGCGTAATGGTGTGTCTGAACGTCGTAATCGAACTCTCTTAGATATGGTTCGTTCTATGATGTCACTTACAGATCTACCACTATCATTTTGGGGTTATGCATTAGAAACAGCCGCATTCACTTTAAATAGGGCACCGTCTAAATCCGTTGAAACGACACCATATGAATTATGGTTTGGGAAGAAACCTAAATTGTCGTTCCTTAAAGTTTGGGGATGCGAAGCCTATGTAAAGAAGTTACAGCCGGACAAGCTTGAACCCAAAGCGGAAAAATGCGTCTTCATAGGATACCCGAAGGAAACTATTGGGTATACCTTCTATCATAGATCCGAAGGCAAAATCTTCGTTGCTAAGAATGGATCCTTTCTAGAGAAGAATTTCTCTCGAAAGAGGTATTTGGAAGGAAAGTAGAACTCGGCGAGGTTGTCGAACCTTCTCTCGAATTGCGAGTAGCGCAGCACCGGAAGAAGTTCTGTGGTGCTGCACCAATAAGAGACGAAGCTAATGATAGTGATCATGAAACTTGGTTGAAGTTGCTCTACAGAGCCTCGGAGGTCAACGAGAACTTCGTACCACTCCAGTTGGTATGATTCCGTTATGAATGTCATGTTGGTGGACAACACCGATGACCCGAGACATATGAGGAAGCGATGATGAGCCCAGATTCCAATAAATGGCAAGAAGCCATGAAATCCGAGATTGGATCCATGTCGAAAACCAAGTATGGACTTTGGTGGACTTACGGATGGCGGAAGGCTGTCGAGAACAAATGGATTTTCAAGAAGAAACAGATGCTGATGGTAATGTTCTGTCTATAAAGCTCGACTTGTCGCAAAAGGGTTTCGACAAATTCAAGGAGTTGACTACGATGAGACTTTCTCACCGGTAGAAGCTAAAGTCTGTGAGGATTATGTTAGCAATCGCTGCATATTATGATTATGAGATATGGCAGATGGATGTCAAAACAGCATTCCTCAATGGAGACATTGATGAAGAGTTGTATATGATGCAACCCAAAGGTTTTGTCGATCCTAAAGATGCTAACAAGGTATGCAAGCTTCAACGGTCCATCTATGGATTGAAGCAAGCATCCGAAGTTGGAATCAACGTTTTGATAAGGTAATCAAAGTTTTGGTTTTATACAAACTTATGGAGAAGCTTGTATTTACAAGAAAGTGAGTGGGAGCTCTATAGCATTCTTAATACTGTATGTGGATGACATATTGTTGATTGGGAATGATGTAGACCTTCTTAATAGTGTCAAAGAGTATTTGAATAATAGTTTTCAATGAAGGATCTTGGCGAAGCAGCTTACATATTAGGCATAAAGATTTATAGAGATAGATCGAAACGCCAAATATCATTGTCACAAAGTACATATTTGGACAAAGTTCTAAAGAGGTTTGGAATGGAAGATAGCAAGAAAGGGTTCTTGCCCATGTTGCCCAATACGACCTTGAGTAAAACTCAAAGTCCGACATCGGCAGAAGATAGAGAAAAGATGAGTAAGACTCCTATGCCTCAGCCATAGGATCTCTAATGTATGCCATGCTATGTACTAGACCCGACATCGCATATCTTTGTTAGTCTAACTAGCAGATATCAAAGTGATCGAGTGGATCATTGGACGTGATCAAAAACATCCTTAAGTACTTGAGAAGAACTAAGGATATGGTTCTTTCTTATGGAGGTGATGAACAGCTCGTTGTTAATGGTTACACCGATGCTAGTTGGAACACCGATCCGGATGATTCTAAATCACAATCTGGATACGTATTTATTTTGAATGGTGCGTGATTAGCTGGAGGAGTGCGAAAAGCGTTGTGGCGAGATCTTCAACTGAATCGGAATACATGGTTGCTTGGAGGCTTCACAAGAAGCGATATGGATGAAAGAGTTCATTACAGAGCTGGGTGTGGTTCCAAGTCGCTGGACCCAATGTCTATCTCTTGTGATAACATGGCGCCATAGCCAATGCAAGAACCAAGGTCACACAAGAAGTGAAGCATATCAAGCTACGTTTTCACGCTATTCGAGAACATATCCGGGATGGGGATATAAAGATTTGCAAAGTACACACAGATCTGAATGTGGCGGATCCGTTGACTAAACCTCTCCCGAGGGCAAAACATGACCAACACCAAACTGCCATGGGTGTTCGGTATATTACCATGTAATCTAGATTAGATGACTCTAGTGCAAGTGGGAGACTGTTGGAGATATGCCCTAGAGGTAATAATAAATGTAGTTATTATTATATATCTTTGTGTTTATGATAAATGTTTACATTCATGCTATAATAGTATTAACAAGGAAACCATTAATACTTGTGTGATTTGTAAACCTAATTTGAAGTCCCTAGTATAGCCTCTATACTTCACTAGCTTGTTGGTTGATTGATGATGTGGTTTCTTTGTCATGAACATTGAGATGTTATCAACAACAAGATCATATCGTTAGGAGAATGATATGGTGGACATACTCCTATAGACAAGCGTAGCATAAAGATCAAGTCATTTCAATAGTTCAATTGCTATATGCTTTACGATACATAGTAACCTAATTCCTTCGACCATGAGATCATGCATATTGCCTTTCTTGGATGGATGCTTTGATGTCATCAAACACCAGACCGTAACGGTGGCTATAAAGGTGGCATTGAGTGTTGGAAAGTATTGGTTGAAACACATGGATCAAGAGTGGGATTTGTCCATCCACATGACGGATAGATATTCTGGGCCCTCTCGGTGAAATGTCATCCAATTAGCTTGCAAGCATGTGACTTGGTCACAAGGGATCACATATCAGGAGCGAGAAAAGAGTACTTATCGATGCGAGGATGAACTAGGTATGCGGAGATACCGCGATCATAACCTCGGATAAGTAACATATCGTGAGACAAAGGGAAATTGGTATCGTATGTAAGTGGTTCATTCGATCATAAAGTAATCGTGAAATATGTGGGAGCCATATGAATTTCCAGATTCCTCTATTGGTTATTGTTCGGAGAAGTGTCTCGATCATGTCCGCATAATTTACGAACCGTAGGGAGACACACTTAAGGATTCGATGTTGTTTGAGTAGTTATGGTATTATGAGAAAGAGACCGAATGTTGTTCGAGTCTCGGATGGGATCCGGATATCACGAGGTGATCCGGAATGGTCGGAGAATAAGATTCATATAAGGAAAGTCCCGTTTCTGAGTATCGGAATGATTCCTGTGTTTTCATCGGGAACATTCTAGAAGGTCCCGGAATGTCCGGCACTCCGGAGGGGGAAGGGTACATGAGTGTGTCATTACATATTGGAATGATTGCATCATGTACTAAGTATTCTTGCTGTCCCAAATAAAGGATTTATTTAAAACCTAAATTGAAAAGTCAAACGGCTAGTTTGAAAGTCAAGCAGCGCTTTTGGGAAGTGGGAAAAGAGGAGGAGGTGGAGGCCGAGTTGGAGGAGGTTCCTCCCTTGGCGGCGCACCTCCCTAGGCCGAGTTGGGGAGGAACTCCTCCCCTTGGCCAGCCCTCCAACCTATATAAGGAGGCGGGGCTCCCTCCTAGACACACAAGTTTCCTATCCTCTAAACTAAACCCTAGATCTAGACCCGGTTTAGAGCTATTCGTTTAGAGCCTTCTAATTGGTTTAGAGCCCTCTAATTGGTGTGTCTAATTACTAGACCACTAATAGCCTCTCTCATAAGCTCCACCATACTCGCACGGCTTAAGCGAAGCCTCGGGATTTCCCTCTACCTCGGTACCACGCCACGTTGTCTTGGAATCGCGAGGAGAGTGCTACAACCTCCGCTCTTTGGAACAAGGAGAGGAAGGTCTTCGTCAGTCAGAGCGTGTGACCGATCGGGGCGCTCTTGAGGAACGCGCCGGAAGGATCGTCTACGATCTTGAGATCGGAAGAAATTGACTACATCACCCACGAGAATCTGCTCTCGTTAAACACTTTGGAATCTTCGAGGGTGAGTTATTCCATCGACTCGTTGCTACAATCTAGTAGATAGATCTTGGCTTGTTTGTTTGTATGCGATAGAAAATTTTGTTTTCCATGCTACGAACCCCTACAGTGGTATCAGAGCCGTGTCTATATGTAGATCTGTTGCACGAGTAGAACACAATGGTCATTGTGGGCGTTGATGCTTTTATTGTAGATTGCTTTTTGTGTACTTTGCATCTTGCGGTATGTTGGGATGAAGCGGCCCGGGCTAACCTTACATGACATCGTTCATGAGACTTGCTCCACGCTTGACATGCAACTCGTTTTGCATAAGTGGCTTTATGGTGCCTGTTTCTCCTAGCATAGTAAAGATCCAATTTACAACGGGTAATCAACAATGCTAGTATCAATGTTGTGGTTCTTGTTCGTAGGTTAGTACGACACCTATGGAAAGCCCCAAACCACGTAAAATATGCAAAGAAAGTAGAAGCGTCTAACTTTGTTTTGCAGGGGTGTGCCGTGATGTGATATGGCCATGATTGTGATTATATTTGATGTATGCAATGTTCCTTATTGTAAGTTGGCAACCGGAGAATATATGGTTGTCTTTAATTTCTGTTAAGACCTGCGTGTCTATTCAAAATAGTTGTAATAGTTAAAGCTGGTGGGCGACAACCATGAAGAAGCGTCATTGACCTTGATGCTATGCGGTGATGATGGAGATCATGTTAGCTTGAAGATGGAGATCGGAAGCACAAAGAAGAAAGGCCATATCATATCACATATTATGAATTGCATGTGATGTTAATCCTTTATGCATCTTGTATTGCTTAGTAGACGACGGTAGCATTATAAGATGATCCCTCATGCACATAAATTTCAAGTTCTACAGTGTTCACCCTTAGTATGCACCGTTGCCAAAGCTTGCTGCTTCGAAGCACCACGTGATGATCGGGTGTCTTTGATTCATGGTGAATACAACGTAAGCAAGCCAGATTTGCTTATCACGGAAGCTAAGGTTTGATCTTGACGAGCCTAGCATGTACGGACATGGCCTCGGGAACACGGATGCCGAAGGCAAAGCATGAATCATATAGTAGATATGATGAACATGATGATTGTTAGCCATTAAAACTATATCAGCTCTCGTGATGATCGGTGTTGATGTAGTGGATTTGGTTCGTGTGATCACTAAAACAATGTGAGGGATGTTGTTTTGAGTGGGAGTTCACCTAGTTTAATTTCATTAATTAATTTGAACTCAATTTGTCATAAACTTAGTCTAAACTATTGCAAATATGTTGTAGATCAATGGCAGCCCCTACCATCAATTTTAATGCGTTCCTAGAGAAAGAAAAGTTGAAAAACAATGGAAGCAACTTATAGGATTGGTTCCAATTTGAGGATTGTCCTCACAGCTGGTAATTTGACCTATGTGCTGGATGCACCGCTAGGTGACCCACCTGCAGCTGATGCTACCGATGAAGTAAAGAATGTTTACCTCGCTCGGAAGAATCAGTACTCCATAGTTCAGTGTGCTATCTTGTATGGTTTAGAATCGGAGCTTCAGAAAAGATTTGAAGAGTCAGATCCATATGATATTGTCGAGGATCTCAAATTAATCTTTGAGACTCATGCGGCAATTGAAAGTTATGAAGCTTGAAAAGTTCTTTAAGCGCAAGATGGAAGAGGGTAGCTCGTCGGTGAGCATGTGCTTAAGATGTGCAGGCACGCAAATAAACTTCAAAGTTTGGGTATAGTGATTCCTAATACTTTGGGGTTTACGCATCCTCCAATCACTACCACCAAGTTACAAGAACTTTGTGATGAACTACAACATGCAAAACATGAACAAAGAGTTGCCAGAACTGTTTGCTATGTTAAAATCTGCAGAAGTGGAGATCAAGAAAGAGCACCAAGTGTTGATGGTCAATAAGACCACCAAATTCAAGAAAGGCAAGTCTAAGCAATCGGGACACTTCAAGAAGGGTGGTAAGATAGTTACCATACGACGAAGAAGACCAAGGCTGGACCTAAGCCTGGCCCAGAGTGCTTTTCTTGCAAGGGAGAAGGTCCTTTGGGCGGAATTGCCCAAGGTACTTGGCGGATTTGAAGAACGGCAACATCAAGAAGAAAGGTATATCGATATACATGTTATTGATGTGTATCTCACTAGTACTAGTAGTGCACAGGTATTTGATCTTGGTTCGGTTGCTCATATTTGAGACTCGAAACACGAACTGCAGAATAAACGGAAGCGAGTGAATAACGAGGTGACGATGCAGCGTAGGAAGCGGATCAAAGGTTGATGTGATCGCGGTCGACGCTACCTCTTCATCTACCATCGGGATTAGTTTTATACTTAAATAATTGTTATTTGGTGCCTGCGTTAAGCATGAACATTATATCAGGATCTTGTTTATTGCGAGACAGTTACTTGTTTAAATCCGAGAATAATGGTTGTTCGATTTATATGAGTAATGTGTTTTATGCACATGCACCTTTGATAGATGGTCTATTCATGTTGAATCTCGATAGTAGAAATACACATATTAATAACATTGAAGCTAAACGATTGAAATCAGCGATAACTCGACCTATATGTGGTAATCGTCGTCTTGGTCACATGGGCGTGAGGCGTATGAAGAATCTGCATTCCGCTGGTCGTCTTGAATCACTTGATTTTGACTCACTTGAACGATGCGAGGCATGTCGATGGGTAAAATGACTAAGACTCCATTTTACGGTATGATGGAGCGAGCTACGGACTTATTGGAAATCATACATACCGATGTGTGTGGTCCAATGAGTGTAGCATCATGTGATGGTTATCGTTATGTTCTTACCTTCACGGATGACTTGAGTAGATATGGGTATATCTATTTCATGAAACATAAATCCGAAACTTTCGAGAAGTTTAAGGAGTTTCAAAGTGAGGTAGAGAATCAACGTAACAAGAAGATTAAATTTCTACGTTACGATGGAGGTGAATATCTAAGTTACGAGTTTGGCGAACATTTAAGGAAATGTGGAATACTTTCGCATTGACACGCCGGAACACCTCAATGTAATGGTGTGTCCGAACGTCGTGTCGAACTCTCTTAGATATGGTTCGTTCTATGATGTCACTTACAGATCTACCACTATCATTTTGGGGTTATGCATTAGAAACAGCCGCATTCACTTTAAATAGGGCACCGCCTAAATCCGTTGAAACGACACCATATGAATTATGGTTTGGGAAGAAACCTAAATTGTCGTTCCTTAAAGTTTGGGGATCGAAGCCTATGTAAAGAAGTTACAGCGGACAAGCTTGAACCCAAAGCGGAAAAATCGTCTTCATAGGATACCGAAGGAAACTATTGGGTATACCTTCTATCATAGATCCGAAGGCAAAATCTTCGTTGCTAAGAATGGATCCTTTCTAGAAGGAATTTCTCTCGAAAGAGGTGATGGAAGGAAAGTAGAACTCGACGAGGTTGTCGAACCTTCTCTCGAAATTGCGAGTAGCGCAGCACGGAAGAAGTTCTGTGGTGCTGCACCAATAAGAGACGAAGCTAATGATAGTGATCATGAAACTTGGTTGAAGTTGCTCTGAGCCTCGGAGGTCAACGAGAACTCGTACCACTCCAGTTGGTATGATTCCGTTATGAATGTCATGTTGGTGGACAACACCGATGACCCGAGACATATGAGGAAGCGATGATGAGCCCAGATTCCAATAAATGGCAAGAAGCCATGAAATCCGAGATTGGATCCATGTACGAAAACCAAGTATGGACTTTGGTGGACTTACGGATGGCGGAAGGCTGTCGAGAACAAATGGATTTTCAAGAAGAAAGCAGATCTTGATGGTAATGTTCTGTCTATAAAGCTCGACTTGTCGCAAAAGGGTTCGACAAATTCAAGGAGTTGACTACGATGAGACTTTCTCACGGTAGCGAAGCTAAAAGTCTGTGAGGATTATGTTAGCAATCGCTGCATATTATGATTATGAGATATGGCAGATGGATGTCAAAACAGCATTCCTCAATGGAGACATTGATGAAGAGTTGTATATGATGCAACCCAAAGGTTTTGTCGATCCTAAAGATGCTAACAAGGTATGCAAGCTTCAACGGTCCATCTATGGATTGAAGCAAGCATCCGAAGTTGGAATCAACGTTTGATAAGGTAATCAAAAGTTTTGGTTTTATACAAACTTATGGAGAAGCTTGTATTTACAAGAAAGTGAGTGGGAGCTCTATAGCATTCTTAATACTGTATGTGGATGACATATTGTTGATTGGGAATGATGTAGACCTTCTTAATAGTGTCAAAGAGTATTTGAATAATAGTTTTTCAATGAAGGATCTTGGCGAAGCAGCTTACATATTAGGCATAAAGATTTATAGAGATAGATCGAACGCCAAATATCATTGTCACAAAGTACATATTTGGACAAAGTTCTAAAGAGGTTTGGAATGGAAGATAGCAAGAAAGGGTTCTTGCCCATGTTGCTCAAATCGACCTTGAGTAAAACTCAAAGTCCGACATCGGCGAAGATAGAAAAGATGAGTAAGACTCCTATGCCTCAGCCATAGGATCTCTAATGTATGCCATGCTATGTACTAGACCCGACATCGCATATGCTGTTAGTCTAACTAGCAGATATCAAAGTGATCCAGGAGTGGATCATTGGACAGCGGTCAAAAACATCCTTAAGTACTTGAGAAGAACTAAGGATATGGTTCTTTCTTATGGAGGTGATGAACATCTCGTTGTTAATGGTTACACCGATGCTAGTTGGAACACCGATCCGGATGATTCTAAATCACAACTGGATACGTATTTATTTTGAATGGTGCAGCGATTAGCTGGAGGAGTGCGAAGCAAAGCGTTGTGCGAGATCTTCAACTGAATCGGAATACATGGTCGCTTGAGGCTTCACAAGAAGCGATATGGATGAAAGAGTTCATTACAGAGCTGGGTGTGGTTCCAAGTCGCTGGACCCAATGTCTATCTACTGTGATAACATGGGCGCCATAGCCAATGCGCAAGAACCAAGGTCACACAAGAAGTCAAGCATATCAAGCTACGTTTTCACGCTATTCGAGAACATATCCAGGATGGGGATATAAAGATTTGCAAAGTACACACAGATCTGAATGTGGCGGATCCGTTGACTAAACCTCTCCCGAGGGCAAAACATGACCAACACCAAACTGCCATGGGTGTTCGGTATATTACCATGTAATCTAGATTAGATGACTCTAGTGCAAGTGGGAGACTGTTGGAGATATGCCCTAGAGGTAATAATAAATGTAGTTATTATTATATATCTTTGTGTTTATGATAAATGTTTACATTCATGCTATAATAGTATTAACAAGGAAACCATTAATACTTGTGTGATTTGTAAACCTAATTTGAAGTCCCTAGTATAGCCTCTATACTTCACTAGCTTGTTGGTTGATTGATGATGTGGTTTCTTTGTCATGAACATTGAGATGTTATCAACAACAAGATCATATCGTTAGGAGAATGATATGGTGGACATACTCCTATAGACAAGCGTAGCATAAAGATCAAGTCATTTCAATAGTTCAATTGCTATATGCTTTCTGATACATAGTAACCTAATTCCTTCGACCATGAGATCATGCATATTGCCTTTACTGGATGGATGCTTTGATGTCATCAAACACCAGAATGTAATGGTGGCTATAAAGGTGGCATTGAGTGTTCGGAAAGTATTGGTTGAAACACATGGATCAAGAGTGGGATTTGTCCATCCACATGACGGATAGATATTCTCTGAGCCCTCTCGGTGAAATGTCATCCAATTAGCTTGCAAGCATGTGACTTGGTCACAAGGGATCACATATCACGGGAACGAGAAAAGAGTACTTATCAGTAACGAGGATGAACTAGGTATGCAGAGATACCGACGATCATAACCTCGGATAAGTAACATATCGTGAGACAAAGGGAAATTGGTATCGTATGTAAGTGGTTCATTCGATCGCAAAGTAATCGTAGAAATATGTGGGAGCCATATGAATTTCCAGATTCCTCTATTGGTTATTGTTCGGAGAAGTGTCTCGATCATGTCCGCATAATTCACGAACCGTAGGGAGACACACTTAAGGATTCGATGTTGTTTGAGTAGTTATGGTATTATGAGAAAAAGACCGAATGTTGTTCGGAGTCTCGGATGGGATCCGGGATATCACGAGGTGATCCGGAATGGTCCGGAGAATAAGATTCATATAAGGAAAGTCCCGTTTCGGAGTAGCGGAATGATTCCGTGTTTTCATCGGAACATTCTAGAAGGTCCCGGAATGTCCAAGCACTCGAGGGGGAAGGGTACATGAGTGTGTCATTACATATTGGAATGATTGCATCATGTACTAAGTATTCTTGCTGTCCCAAATAAAGGATTTATTTAAAACCTAAATTGAAAAGTCAAACGGCTAGTTTGAAAGTCAAACGGCAGTTTTGGGAAGTGGGAAAAGAGGAGGAGAGGTGGAGGCCGAGTTGGAGGAGGGTTCCTCCCCTTGGCCGGCGCACCTCCCTAGGCCGAGTTGGGGAGGAACTCCTCCCCTTGGCCGCCGGCCCTCCCACCTATATAAGGAGGGCAGGGCTCCTCCTAGACACACAAGTTTCCTATCCTCTAAACTAAACCCTAGATCTAGACCCGGTTTAGAGCTATTCGGTTTAGAGCCTTCTAATTGGTTTAGAGCCTCTAATTGGTGTGTCTTATTATTAGACCACTAATAGCCTCTCTCATAAGCTCCACCATACTGCACCGGCTTAAGGCGAAGCCCTCGGATTTCCCTCTACCTCCCAGACCACGCCTTGCCAGGGAATCGCGAGGAGAGTGCTACAACCTCCGCTTTGCTGGAACAAGGGAGAGGAAGGTCTTCGTCACGAGTAATTTAACGCAGTGACCGATCAAGGAGCGCTGCGAACGCGGCGCGGAAGGATCGCTCACGCGATCTTGAGATCGGAAAGAGTACGACTACATCACCCACGAGAATCTGCTCGTTAAACACTTTGGAATCTTCGAGGTGAGTTATTCCATCGACTCGCTACAATCTAGTAGATAGATCTTGGCTTGTTTGTTTGTATGCGATAGAAAATTTTGTTTTCCATGCTACGAACCCCTACAAAGGGTATCGAGCCGTGTCTATATGTAGATCTGTTGACGAGTAGAACACAATGGTCATTGTGGGCGTTGATGCTTTATTGTAGATTGCTTTTCGTGTACTTTGCATCTTGCGGTATGTTGGGATGAAGCGGCCCGGGCTAACCTTACATGACATCGTTCATGAGACTTGCTCCACGCTTGACATGCAACTCGTTTTGCATAAGTGGCTTTGCGGGTGCCTGTTTCTCCTAGCATAGTAAAGATCCAATTTACAACGGGTAATCAACAATGCTAGTATCAATGTTGTGGTTCTTGTTCGTAGGTTAGTACGACACCTATGGAAAGCCCCAAACCACGTAAAATATGCAAAGAAAGTAGAAGCGTCTAACTTTGTTTTGCAAGGGTGTGCCGTGATGTGATATGGCCATGATTGTGATTATATTTGATGTATGCAATGTTCCTTATTGTAAGTTGGCAACCGGCAGGAGCCATATGGTTGTCTTTAATTTCTGTTAAGACCTGCGTGTCTATTCAAAATAGTTGTAATAGTTAAAGCTGGTGGACGACAACCATGAAGAAGCGTCATTGACCTTGATGCTATGCCAGTGATGATGGAGATCATGTTCGTGCTTGAAGATGGAGATCGGAAGCACAAAGAAGAAAGGCCATATCATATCACATATTATGAATTGCATGTGATGTTAATCCTTTATGCATCTTGTATTGCTTAGTAGACGACGGTAGCATTATAAGATGATCCCTCATGCACATAAATTTCAAGTTCTACAGTGTTCACCCTTAGTATGCACCGTTGCCAAAGCTTGTCTTTCAAGCACCACGTGATGATCGGGTGTCTTTGATTCCGCTGGTGAATACAACGTAAGCAAGCCAGATTTGCTTATGCGGAAGCTAAGGTTTGATCTTGACGAGCCTAGCATGTACGCATGGCCTCGGGAACACGGATCGCCGAAAGGCAAAGCATGAATCATATAGTAGATATGATGAACATGATGATTGTTCGCCATTAAAACTATATCAGCTCGTGATGATCGGTGTTGATGTAGTGGATTTGGTTCGTGATCACTAAAACAATGTGAGGGATGTTGTTTTGAGTGGGAGTTCACCTAGTTTAATTTCATTAATTAATTTGAACTCAATTTGTCATAAACTTAGTCTAAACTATTGCAAATATGTTGTAGATCAATGGCAGCCCTACCATCAATTTTAATGCTCCTAGAGAAAGAAAAGTTGAAAAACAATGGAAGCAACTCATGGATTGGTTCCGCAATTTGAGGATTGTCCTCACGGCTGGTAATTTGACCTATGTGCTGGATGCACCGCTAGGTGACCCACTGCAGCTGATGCTACCGATGAAGTAAAGAATGTTTACCTCGCTCGAAGAATCAGTACTCCATAGTTCAGTGTGCTATCTTGTATGGTTTAGAATCGGAGCTTCAGAAAAGATTTGAAGAGTCAGATCCATATGATATTGTCGAGGATCTCAAATTAATCTTTGAGACTCATGCGGCAATTGAAAGTTATGAAGCTTCTGAAAAGTTCTTTAACTGCAAGATGGAAGAGGGTAGCTCACGGTGAGCATGTGCTTAAGATGTCTGGGCACGCAAATAAACTTCAAAGTTTGGGTATAGTGATTCCTAATACTTTGGGGGTTTACCGCATCCTCCAATCACTACCACCAAGTTACAAGAACTTTGTGATGAACTACAACATGCAAAACATGAACAAAGAGTTGCCAGAACTGTTTGCTATGTTAAAATCTGCAGAAGTGGAGATCAAGAAAGAGCACCAAGTGTTGATGGTCAATAAGACCACCAAATTCAAGAAAGGCAAGTCTAAGCAAAAGGGACACTTCAAGAAGGGTGGTAAGAAAGTTACCATACCGACGAAGAAGACCAAGGCTGGACCTAAGCCTGAAACTGAGTGCTTTTACTGCAAGGGAGAAGGTCACTGGAAGCGGAATTGCCCAAGGTACTTGGCGGATTTGAAGAACGGCAACATCAAGAAGAAAGGTATATCTGATATACATGTTATTGATGTGTATCTCACTAGTACTCGTAGTAGTGCCTGGGTATTTGATACTGGTTCGGTTGCTCATATTTGTAACTCGAAACAGGAACTGCAGAATAAACGGAAGCTAGTGAAGAACGAGGTGACGATGCGCGTAGGAAACGGATCAAAGGTTGATGTGATCGCGGTCGGCACGCTACCTCTTCATCTACCATCGGGATTAGTTTTATACTTAAATAATTGTTATTTGGTGCCTGCGTTAAGCATGAACATTATATCAGGATCTTGTTTATTGCGAGACTTACTTGTTTAAATCCGAGAATAATGGTTGTTCGATTTATATGAGTAATGTGTTTTATGCACATGCACCTTTGATAGATGGTCTATTCATGTTGAATCTCGATAGTAGAAATACACATATTAATAACATTGAAGCTAAACGATTGAAATCAAGCGATAACTCGACCTATATGTGGCACTGTCGTCTTGGTCACATTGGAGTGAAACGTATGAAGAAACTCCATTCCGATGGACTTCTTGAATCACTTGATTTTGAATCACTTGAAAGATGCGAGGCATGTCTGATGGGTAAAATGACTAAGACTCCATTTTCTGGTATGATGGAGCGAGCTACGGACTTATTGGAAATCATACATACCGATGTGTGTGGTCCAATGAGTGTAGCATCGCGCAGTGGTTATCGTTATGTTCTTACCTTCACGGATGACTTGAGTAGATATGGGTATATCTATTTCATGAAACATAAATCCGAAAATTTTCGAGAAGTTTAAGGAGTTTCAAAGTGAGGTAGAGAATCAACGTAACAAGAAGATTAAATTTCTACGTTACGATCGTGGAGGTGAATATCTAATTCTGAGTTTGGCGAACATTTAAGGAAATGTGGAATACTTTCGCAGTTGACACCGCCGGGAACACCTCAGCGTAATGGTGTGTCTGAACGTCGTAATCGAACTCTCTTAGATATGGTTCGTTCTATGATGTCACTTACAGATCTACCACTATCATTTTGGGGTTATGCATTAGAAACAGCCGCATTCACTTTAAATAGGGCACCGTCTAAATCCGTTGAAACGACACCATATGAATTATGGTTTGGGAAGAAACCTAAATTGTCGTTCCTTAAAGTTTGGGGATGCGAAGCCTATGTAAAGAAGTTACAGCCGGACAAGCTTGAACCCAAAGCGGAAAAATGCGTCTTCATAGGATACCCGAAGGAAACTATTGGGTATACCTTCTATCATAGATCCGAAGGCAAAATCTTCGTTGCTAAGAATGGATCCTTTCTAGAGAAGGAATTTCTCTCGAAAGAGGTGACTGGAAGGAAAGGTATATGCATGTGGCTCATGATAAGAATGTTTTATGTGATAGTTACATTGTTAATTTTATTCATGATGCTACTGAAAGTTATTATGAGAGAGGGAAACATGGTTTTATGTGTCTCAACAATATTAAGTTTCCCTTCTTTATGTTGAAAGTCTTAAAGTTGCATTTGTTTTGCTTTCCTATGCTTGTTGCTTTATGCTTTCATGACTTATTTCTTTACAAGATTCCTATGCATATGAGGTGGGCTAGACTTAAATGTGCTTTGAATTTGCTTCTTGATGCTCTCTTTTACTTCAATTCATATTTCTTATGTGAGCATCTTCTCAAACTATCAAGCCTAACTTAAAGGCATTAAAGAAAAGTACTTATTGGGAGATAACCCAAAAGTTTTAGATGAGTCTTGGAAGTTATTACTTCAGTAATAACCGCTCCTTATCCTTTTTATTTGCCTTTTGTGCCAAGAGTAACCTCTAATGAGAGATAAGTAATGATTGGGAAAGTTGTTGTCCCAAAAAAGATTCCTGTACTTCACCGTAAAAATTCGTGAGAGAGCTTTATATGTCGGATTGAGCTATAATTTTTTGTGCTTCTGCCCCAGGTTGTTATCTAACTTTCGTTAGTTTAACACTTTTTGATTTGAGCAACAGAAGGTCTTCGAAAAAATTCGTCTTTACCCGCTGGTCTGTTTTGACAGATTTCTGCCATTTTCTGCATTTGCTTCTTGTTGGTTCCTTCTTCGAGTTCTTTTGGGGAATTGAGCTTTTTGAGGGAAGTTCTACAGTAGCTACTGTTCTAATGGAAGTTTATTTGGTGTTAGAACTGAACCTTAAGACTTATTTATATTGAGTGCACTAATGTTACTAATAAAGATTGTGTGAAGTTTTGTATGAAGGAAAATTTTCAGGTGTATGGAAGGAATGAGTAATAAGATGAAGAATGGACTAAAGTTCAAGCTTGGGGAAGCCACCCCATGTCACCCCAATAAATATCCAAGAAGTACAAGCGTCAAAGCTTGGGGATGCCCAAGGCATCCCCTTCTTCATCAATAAAAAATTCCAGGTTCTTCCAAACGCTTCACTTTTATTGTTTCATGCACAGTTGTGTTGTTCTTGGAGCGTCTTATTTTTCGTTTTTGTTTTGGTTTTTAGTTTGCTTGGTTTGCTTAGTTTGATGAATAAATTGGTTGGACCCTCCTCTTTCATGCATTGGTTTGCAAATAGTTTGGTTTGGTTTGGAAAAGAGTAGGAAAAGTTCATGCTTAAGTGGTAAAGAGAGCTTGTTTTTGACTGTGGCCTATGCTTTGTCGTGCCATGCTTGATATTGTTTTAGCTTTATGCTTAGTATTCTTTGCTATAGCATGACTTGTTAAAACAATTGAGATTGCTTAATGTGCCTTGGATGAATCATGCGTTGTTTTAGCATATTAAAACATAGTATAGTGGTATTCTCCTTTGATGCTTTATTTGGGTTGAATTAGCGCATGCTCACACCATGTTATGACTATCTCAAGTCACGATAGCCTTTATGATCCTTTAGTTTTCAACTTGTAATATCACTTTATGCTTTGATCAATGATGTTTTTTCGCTCTACATGATTATGGCCATTATTGCTCTCTTAGTTTGTCGCTCCCAGTCTTTTGCTAGCCTCCACAACTAAGTATGAGTTCCACTCTTGCATCCAACTCCCTAAACCAAGTTATTCCAAAGAGTCCACCATACCTACCTACTAGCTTATGCTATTCCAAGTATATTCATGCTTTTGTTTACCTTCCAAATTACACTTGTTATGAGAAAACTAGTCATTAAAGCACTCACGAACTTGATGGCACACTTTACTTTTTTGCATCTAATAAACTTGAACCATTGGGTCCTTCTTTGTTGCGTATATGCTTGCGATTTATAAGTTGAAATTAGCAAAACCATGTATCATGGGGAACACTTTCAACATTGCACTTGTACTTTGTACCCCGTTGATATCATGTTCTTTTGCTTACGGATCCGTGCGGTGTGAAATAAAAGTGGAACTTGTAAGATCATGGAGTTTGTATGTGTGTTAGATAAACGCTTGGGCCGCTAGCCTAAGCCATGCCTAATCATGGTGGAAACTTGCAGCATCACCATAATGAGCACTCTATGAAGCATCCTCAATAAAAACCTATGCAAATAGCAAATAAAAAGATCACTGAGATGCTCATTGTCTGCTTGCCTTGTCATTTTGATTATGGGAAAGCTCCCGTATCATGTGCAAGGGGTACCCCATTGGCGGTTCTTTATGATACACATGTACTTACAATGACAAGAGCTTGCTCGTGACTGAAGTTGAGTAGCATGAGGATCGGTCTTCGTAAGTAAGGGGCATGAGATTTCGGTTTATAACTTGTCAAGCATATCCTCTTAGTTGTGTCACTTTAACCTTAATCACTTCAAGATGCTTATGATAGGGGCAATGAGAGCTGAAAGCTACAAGTACCATAATTTTTGAAAGCTCTTTATGAGACTTGAATCCCTACTTCCTTTTATGAAGGCCTTTCTTCCACTTATATATTGAGTCTCCACCTTCTACCTTTATGCACCTACTTTGAGAGCATAGTGGCCATTCTTAGTTCTATGTGCATTGTCCCAAGACTTGTTGATTGATGCATACCTTGATATTGCTTGTTTTAAACTATTTGTATCTAGTCACTCTGATGAACTTTGAAGGTGTCCTATGCATTTATATTTGCTACTCTATGAGGGACAAGCTGAATGCTACTATGCTATGTTTTCTTTATGTGAAACAAACAAACGTCTTGCAAAGCATTGTTATTCATGAATCTTTTGTTTGTGCCTTTTCATGTTGCATCATAGTTTCTTTGTCTTATTGCTAGAACTTTGTCTTTCAAGTTATGATTGAAGTACTATGATCCCAGCTTCGAATGTTTTACAAATATTTTGATCAAGTTTATGATGGTGCATGTCACCTCAAAAATTATTCTTTCTTTTTATCACTTACCTACTCGAGGACGAGCAGGAGTTAAGCTTGGGGATGTTGATACATTGCAAATGTATCTATAATTTTTGATGTTCCATGCTTGGTTTTATCCACTTTCTTGTGTTTTGTTCCAACTTTGGAGTACTTTTCATAGACTTTCTTGGACTAACCTATTAACAAGATGCCACAGTGCCAGTTGCCTGTTTTCTGCTGTTTTTGGTTCCAGGAAAGTCAGAAAATCAATATTCTCGGAATTGGACGGGACAAAAGCCAAATTTCCTATTTTACCGGAAGACTCACGGAGCCAGAAGCAGAGACGCAGGAGGGCCAGGGCCTGGCCACACCATATGGTGGCGCGGGCTAGCCCTGGCCGTGCCACCAGGTGGTGTGGGCCCCCTAGCACTCCACCGGCCTTGCCTCCTTCGCCTATAAGAGCCTCCCGATACCAAAACCCTAAATAATCAATCATCCAGCCACGAAAAGTTCCGCAGCACCGCCGCCACCGAAGGGGAGATTTGGGGGACAGAAAGTCTCTGTTCTAGCACCCTGCCGGGACGGGGAAGTGCCCCCGGAGTCATCTCCATCGATCTTCACCACCATCTCCATCACCATTGCTGATTCCCATGATGAGGAGGGAGTAGTTCTCTCTCGAGACTAAGGGTTCTACCGGTAGCTATGTGTTCATCTCTCTCTATATGCGTGATCATATTGTGATCATGAGCTTGTAATCTATAGATCTACCTTGCTACTCAAGTGCTTTAATAGATCTCTGCTCTCCCCATGTGTGTGTGTGAGACCAGGCACATGGTTTAATAGGATTGATAGAATCCTCATACCAACAAGTTGCAACTTCTTTTCCGGAAGCTCATTCGAAAAGAACTCTAAGGTTAAGCGTGCTTGGCCTAGAGCAATTCTAGGATGGGTGACCGACCAGGAAGTGGGTACTGGGTGCGCACGAGTGAGGACAAAGTGCGCAGAAAAGACTAGTGTTGGTCTGTGGGGCCAGTCTAGATATCCTATTAAGCTGCCAGGAGTGACACCTCCCGAGACCAGGAGTGGACGGGGTGTTACAAAGTGGTATCAGAGCCGACCCTTGCGATTACACGGGTGTGTGCGGGTTAGTGGCGGGACATGTGGAGCATGGCGCGTGTGGCCCAGAGTGGACACGGCATGGCACATGTCAAGACTGGACGCCTGACGCAGCGTGCTAAGAGGGAACGTTCCTAGGGTGTGCTTGATCGATGAGGGCATCGATCTTCTAAAGGGTGGGTGTATGTGAGACCAGGCACATGGCTTAATAGGATTGATAGAATACTCATACCAACAAGTTGCAACTTCTTTCCTAAGCTCATTCGAAAAGAACTCTAAGGTTAAGCGTGCTTGGCCTAGAGCAATTCTAGGATGGGTGACCGACCGGGAAGTGGGTACCGGGTGCGCACGAGTGAGGACAAAGTGCACAGAAAAGACTAGTGTTGGTCTGTGGGGCCAGTCTAGATATCCTATTAAGCTGCCAGGAGTGACACCCCCCGGGCCTAGGAGTGGACGGGGTGTTACAGTGTGAAAGTGACAGCGTGCTCACCATGGTGGCACTTAGGCTAGAGATTACAAATACTTGTTATGAGTTATATTTGGAGTTGGATGTCTTTATGAAATTGCGGTGTTTGTTGGACTCATCTAGTACTCAAGGTGACAGTGTGGGGATTTCTAGATGGGAAAGGCTTACTTTGAGGTGTAGCCCTACCATCGATTAGAGTGTCCAACCGGAGAGTAGTTAAGAGTAGTATCATAAGAAGAATATATTTATATGAGAGTGTTTACTAGTGAAAGTATGATCCCTAGGCCTTGTTTCTAAACATTGAAACACCGTTTGAAATTAGATCTATTACATGTTTGCTTGTTGCCATCTTTATTTCAGTTTTACTTTAGTCTCTTCCACGCCATCAAGCTATTTTGTCGCACCGCTACCACTTATATTTATCCATACCACTTGTATTTCACTATCTCTTCGCCGAACTAGTGCACCTATACACCTGACAAGTGTATTGGGTGTGTTGGGGACACAAGAGACTTCTTGTATCTTGATTGCACGGTTGCTTGAGAGGGAATACCTTTGACCACTTCCTCCTTGAGTTCGATAAACCTTGGGTGATCCACTTAAGGGAAAACTTGCTGCTGTTCTACAAACCTCTGCACTTGGAGGCCCAACAACTGTCTACAATAATAGAAGTGCGTAGACATCAAAGTGTCATGTATTCGACGTTCACATGACACCACTAGAAGAAGTACACCACAACTTAAATATCAAACTATTGAATCTTTCTCAACACAACTCCACTACTAACAACATGACTTCTTCCATGTCCTTAAGAACAAAACGAACTACTCACAATACATCATATGGATCATGATCAGAGATGGAATAATGATGTATAACAATCTGAACATAAACAATAATTCAATGGTTCACTGATACATTGCAAATGTATCTATAATTTTTGATGTTCCATGCTTGGTTTTATCTACTTTCTTATGTTTTTTCCACACTTTGGAGTACTTTTCATATGATTTCTTGGACTAACCTATTAACAAGATGCCACAGTGCTAGTTTCCTATTTTCTGCTGTTTTGGTTCTAGAAAGTCAGAAAATGAATATCCTCGGACTTGGATGGGACAAAAGCCAAAGTCGATATTTTACCGGAAGAGTCACAGAGCCAGAAGACGATACGGAGAGGGGCCAGGGGCTGGCCACACCACCTGGTGGCGCGGGCTAGGCCAGGCCGCGCCAGGGGGTGGTGTGAGCCCCTCTGGCACCTCCTCGGTCTCCCCTCTCGCCTATAAGAAGCCTCCCGATGAATAAACCCTAAATCATCAAGCCTCCAGCCACGAAAAGTTCCGCAGCGCCGCTGACACCGAAGGCGAGATTCGGGGGACGGAAAGTCTCTGTTCCGGCACCCTGTCGGGATGGGGAAGTGCCCCCGGAGCCATATCCATCGATCTCCACCACCATCTCCATTGCCGTTGCTGATTCCCATGATGATGAGGGAGTAGTTCTCTCTCGAGGCTAAGGGTTCTACCGGTTGCTATGTGTTCATCTCTCTCTCTATGCATGATCATGTTGTGATCATGAGCTTTGTAATCAAGTAGATCTACCTTGCTACTCAAGTGCTTTATTAGATCTCTGCTCTCCCCATGTGTGTGAAAGTGACAGCGTGCACACCATGGTGGCACTTACGCTAGAGATTACAAATACTTGTTATGAGTTATATTTGGAGTTGGATGTCTTTATGAAATTGTGGTGTTTGTTGGACCGTTCTAGTACTCAAAATGACAGTGTGAGGTTATCTAGATGGGAAAGGCTGACTTTGAGGTGTGTTGTTATAGCCCTACTATCGATTAGAGTGTCCAACCAGAGAGTAGTTAAGAGTAGTATCATAAAGAGAAGATATTTATATGAGAGTGTTCACTAGTGAAAGTATGATCCCTAGGCCTTGTTTCTAAGCATTGAAACACTAGTTGTTACTAGATCTGTTACATGTTTGCTTGCTTCCATATTTATTTCAGTTTTGCTTTAGTCTTTTCCACGCCATCAAGCTATTTTCTATCACCGTTACTACTTATAATTATCTATACCACTTGTATTTCACTATCTCTTCGCCGAACTAGTGCACCTATACACCTGACAAGTGTATTGGGTGTGTTGGGGAGACAAGAGACTTCTTATATCTTGATTGCAGGATTGCTTGAGAGGGAATACCTTTGACCACTTCCTCCCTGAGTTCGATAAACCTTGGGTAATCCACTTAAGGGAAAACTTGCTGCTGTTCTACAAACCTCTACACTTGGAGGCCCAACAACTGTCTACAAGAATAGAAGTGCGTAGACATTATTCACTCAATAGCATCAAATACAAAGAGTAATCAATACCAGGAAAGTTTCCCCTAAGAATTATGCAAGATTCAACCCAATTGTTACAACAATATGGAGATGGTGATGAGGGTGTTGATGGTGATGATGATGATGATCCCGATGAAGTCCAGCTTGATGGTGGTGTTGATGGCGACGATCTCCCCTCTCCGGGAAGGAATTCCCCCGGTAGAATTCTATCTACCGGAGAGATCTTTCTCTCTCGATGTTTTCGCCCCGCAGAGGCGGCAGAATCTTTCTGTGGTCACTCCCCGAGTCTTAGGGTTTCGGGAGGAATATATACGCCAAAGGGGAGAGCCAGAGGTGGGCCAGGGCGGCCACACCACCTGGTGGCGCGGCCTAGGGTGGCCCGCGCCAGGGGGTGGTGTGGGCCCCCTGTGGCCCATCTCCACTCCTCCTTCTGGCATCCTTCGTCTTCTAGAAAAATAGGATTTTCCATATATTTTCCTGGATTTTCTGATCTCCATGAATTTTGCCTCCAAACAACACCTTTTCCATCAGAATCCTGACTGCAGCGGTCCATGCTCCAAAAGTCATCAACCATGCAAAAACAGATGAAATAACATAAGTATCATCTCTTAATATGAAATATATCAATGAATAACAGTGAATTATGACATAGAATAGTGATGCAAAATGGACGTATCAACTCCCCCCAAGCTTAGACTTCGCTTGTCCCCAAGCAAAACTGAGCTCAATAAACATGGCCTCAGGTTTGTGGAGTGAAGAGTCGATAAAAGAATACGGACAAGAAGCATCACATTCATCAATACATAAATCATAATAGAAGACAACTCACTTTATATAACTTAACTTGCAATAAGTAAAGGAAACACAATAAAGATACATAAAGTGAATCATAATTGGTAATGGCAAACTTAGCTCTTGGTCGAAGAATAGTTAATAATTTCCTGGAGTTCACAAATAACTGATTTTCAATGATAGCTTTCAAAGTAGTAATCACCAAGATAAGAGCAAAGTGCAAAACAAGGAACATAAGAAAGATGATTGAATAAATCGTCATATGAATGAATGAAACACAACAACTCAAAATACTTGCTGAGATAGAAGGGAATAGGTTTACTAACTCAACTACAAAGTAAAAGAAAGGCCCTTCGCAGAGGGAAGCGGAAATTTCAAGTTTCATAAAGAGATCCCAAAAATTATGGTACTTATTAGCTTTCAGCTCTCATTGCCCCTATCATAGGCATCTTTAGGTGATTAAGGTTAAAGTGATCAAATATGAGGATATGCTTGACAAGTTGTAAATTGAGAATCTCATGTCCCTTGAATACAAGGGCCGCTCCTCATGCTACTCAAGTTTAGTCACCGGTAAGTTCTTATCATCGTAAGCATATGTGTATCATAGAGAACCGCTAGGGGGGTACCCCTTGCCCGATGATACGGAAGAATCCCCATATCAAAATGACAAGGCAAGCAGACAACAAGCATCTCAGCAATCTTCTTATTTACCATGGGAATATGGTGCTTTTTCTCTCTTTCCTCTTTTCATAATCTATTTTTTTCCTTTTTCTCTTTTTTCTCAATATCGGACTCTTTTTTTATAAGAAGAATGCTTCATAGACAGCTCATTATGGTTACGCTGCAGGTTTCCACCATGTCAGCATGGATTAGACCAGCGGCCCAGGCGTTTCTCTAACACACATGCATAACTCCATGGACTTACAAGCTCCCCTTTCATTTCACACCGACGACATCCATAGACAAAAGAACATGATATCAACTAGGTACAAAGTACCAGTGCAATGTTGAAAGCGTTCCCCATGACAGCATGGTTCTGCTAATTCACAACTTACAAAGCGCAAGCATATATGCAACATAGGTGAGCACAATGGTTCAAGTTTATTAAGTGCAAGAAAGTAAAGTGTGCCATCAAGTTCGTGAGAGCTTTAATCACTAATTTTCGCATAACAAGTTTAATTTGGAAGGTAGATAAAAACAAGAATTTACTTGGAATAGCAATAATGCTAATAGGTAGGTATGGTGGACACAAATGGCATGGTTTTTGGCTTAAGGAAGTGGATGCACAAGAAGAATTCCCTCTCAGTACAGGTTTTTGGCTAGCAAGGCTGGGTAGCAAGTATAATAGTTGAAGGAAACAAACAAACATACAAGTGATAAAAAAAATGCAATCTTCCTTGGAAGCACAAAAGGTCTTAACTCGAGAATACTAGACTTATGAGCAAATCAAGAAAGAAAGATGATGAAATTATATTTTTATTTAGAGTGCTTTTATCTTTTCATTCGACTCTCCAAAATAGTGTTGCTACTGACCGAGCCAGGTTTTCCAAAACCAACTAACTTAACTCAATGATCCCAAAGTGATACCAATACTAACAACAAGATCAATCATATAACCACGAATTGAAAACTAATATAAGCTATGCAAAAGAGTAAATGATAGAACTTCTCATTAATATTCAATAACGGCAACTCACACCAAGGGATACATATCTAACGAGAGAGGGGACACTTCTATAATGCAAACCATCCTACATGATAACTTCTCTATTCATGATATGACTCTACTAAAAAGGTAAAAAGATAGAAGATAGTGATGTGATACCGTGGCACTCCCCCGAGCTTGGAACAAACCAAGGGGATGCCAAACCTGATGACGAATTACTCCTTCGGTGGTGGTATTCTATCATCATCGTCCGACTTCTAGGGTAAAGGCTCCCCATAAACAAAGGACATTATGGTCTCCAGCATCCTGAAACTTGCAGCAGCACTTATGCGTTTAAATCTAACCTCGTACTCACAATTTTGATTTTGAACATCGTAGAGCTGTGCTTGCAGTTTGTTGGTTGTTTGGCGGAGCTAGAGGACTTCATCCTTGAGCTCAGCAGTCTCCTTTTGGTGCTCGGTGATGAGTTCGGAACAAATCTTATGGATGATATCCACTTCGTGTTCCGCCATCTTCTTGTACCTAAAGACTTCTTGCTCTAGTGCTTCCATCCTGTCCTCCAGACTTCCTTCACCTTTAGGGCCTTGAACCTCTTTTATCCGGACTTCCCCATCTTCAAGCAACAACTCCTTAGGGTGAATCTTCAACTCTCTCATGTATGGGTTGATGATATCTTCTAAGGAATCTCCCTTAGCTGATCCAGAGGAAGACATTGTGGCTCCAAATCTGGGACTCTACCTGTCAGAAACAGATCGAAACGAAAACACGATGAAAACAAGATATATGAACCTCGGGAGATCCGGGGGATTATATATTATGAAGTTTCAAAACAAAAGGAAGGTACTGGGAGAAAACGAGTCAGAGACGGAGGCTGAGGTGGCCACACCACCTGGTGGCGCGGCCAGGGGTGGACCCACGCCACAGGGTGGTGTGAGCCACCCTGGCTCTGTTTCCGCCCCTGTTTCGCTTCGTAGCTTTCCTTATTGACTATAAACTGCAAAAATATAGTTGGATAGTATTTTTGCGGAACTTTTCTTACCATAACTGTTACCTATTCAAAAATGGAGTCTGCAGGTCTCTGAATTTGGTCCTTGATAAATTTTTCCGGAGTTATAACTTGAAAGGCATCAACATCTTCATTGTAAGAATCTCCAACAATATAGTGCTTGAGTCGCTGCCCATTCACTGCTTGTGTAGTATTATATTTTAAAGAAGAAATTTTTATTGCTCCTGAATGGTACACTTCTTCAATAATGAAGGGTCCTTACCATTTTGACAGTAGCTTTCCTGCAAAAAATCTGAGATGGGACCTATACAATAGAACTTTCTCACCAACATGCTCTTAAGTATTCGCTTGTCATGCCATCTTTTAACTTTTTCTTTAAAGAGCCTAGCATTTTCATAGGCTTCACTCCTCCATTCATCTAAGGAACGTAAATCAAATAATATTTTCTCACCTGTGAGCTTACAATATCTATTGAGTTCTTTAACTGCCTAGTAAGCTTTGTGTTCTAATTGTAAAGGTAGGTGACAAGCTTTCCCATAAACAATTTTATAAGGAGACATCCCCATAGGGTTTTTGTAGGCAGTCCTATAAGCCCATAAAGCATCATTCAACTTTTTAGCCCAGTTTTTTCTAGATCTATTAACAGTCTTTTGCAAGATGGATTTAATTTCTCTATTTGATAACTCTACTTGCCCACTAGTTTGGGGGTGATAAGCTGAAGCAATTCTATGATTAACATCATATTTAGCAAGGGTCTTTCTAAAACCACCATGAACGAAATGAGAACCCCCATCAGTCATGTGATACCTAGGCACTCCAAACCTAGGAAATATAACATCCTTAAGCATTTTTAGAGAAGTCTCCCCGTCAACACTCTTCGTAGGAATAGCTTCTACCCACTTAGTAACATAATCAACGGCAACAAGAATATGAGTATAAACTTTCGAGGGAGGAAAAGGACTCATAAAGTCAAATCCCCAACAATCAAAGGGTTCAATAACTAGAGAGTAGTTCATAGGAATTTCATTGCGTCTAGAAATATTACCAACACGCTGACATTCATCACAAGATAAAACAAATTTTCTTGCATCTTTAAAAAGGGTAGGCCAGTAGAAACCTGATTGTAGCACCTTTTGCAAAGTTATATCTCCTGCATGATGTCCTCCATAAGCGTTACCATGACATCTACGCAATATCTCATTTTGTTCATATTCTGGAACACATCTTCGCATAATACTATCCACTCCTTCTTTATATAAGTGTGGGTCATCCCAAAAATAATGCCTCAAATCATAAAAGAACTTCCTTCTTTGCTGAGCTGTAAAAGTTGGAGGCAAATACTTGGAGACAATAAAGTTAGCATAATCAGCGTACCAAGGGCTCCTTCGCGAGCTTACCCCTACCGTAACCAACTGTTCATTTGGGAAAATATCATTAACAAGCATAGGGTCAAAAGAGATGTTTTCCAATCGAGATAAATTATCAGCTACAGGGTTTTCAGCACCTTTCCTATCTACTATATGTAGATCAAACTCTTGTAAAATAAGCACCCATCCAATAAGCCTATGCTTAGCATCCTTCTTCGTCATAAGGTACTTAATAGCAGCATGATCAGTATGAATGGTGACTTTTGAGTCTACAATATAGGGTCCAAACTTATCGCAAGCGAAGACGACAGCTAGAAATTCTTTTTCAGTAGTAGCATAATTCCTTTGAGCAGCGTCTAGAGTCTTACTAGCATAATGAATAACGTTTAGCTTTTTATCAATTTGTTGCCCAAGGACAGCACCTACAGCAAAATCACTAACATCACACATTATTTCAAAGGGTAAACTCCAATCAGGTGGTTGAACGATAGGAGCTGTGGTTAAAGCCTTCTTAAGAGTTTCAAAAGCTTCCTTACAATCATCATCAAAAACAAAGGGTACATCTTTTTGAAGAAGATTAGTGAGGGGTTTTGATATCCTAGAAAAATCTTTAATAAACCTTCTATAGAAACCAGCATGACCAAGGATACTACTAATACCTTTGATGTCTCTTGGACATGGCATTTTCTCAATTGCCTCAACCTTAGCTCTATCAACTTCTATGCCTCTTTCGGAAACCGTATGCCCAAGTACAATCCCTTCATTGACCATGAAGTGGCATTTCTACCAATTAAGAACAAGATTAGTTTCTTCACACCTCTGCAAAACTTTATCAAGGTTGTGCAGACAATTATCAAAAGAAGTTCCATAGACAGAAAAGTCATCCATGAACACTTCCACAATTTCCTCACAAAAACCATGAAAGATAGCATACATGCATCTTTGAAAAGTAGAAGGAGCATTACATAAACCAAAAGGCATACATCTATAAGCATAAGTTCCGTAAGGGCAAGTAAAAGTAGTTTTTTCTTGATCTTGTTGTGTAACCACAATTTGAGAGAAACCAGAATAACCATCAAGAAAACAAAAATGGGTCTTTTAGACAACCTTTCCAACATTTGATCAATAAAAGGAAGCGGGTAGTGGTCTTTCTTAGTAACTTTGTTGACTTTCCTAAAATCAATGCACATCCTATAGCCTACTACTATTCTTTGGGGAATAAGCTCATCATTATCATTAGGAAGAACGGTAATTCCTCCTTTTTTAGGAACACAATGAGCAGGACTAACCCATTCACTATCAGCAATAGGGTAAATAATACCAGCATCAAGGAGTTTCAATACCTCATTTCTTACCACTTCCTTCATCTTAGGATTTAAACGTCGTTGGTGCTCTACTACTGGCTTTGCATCTGGTTCTATATTGATAGAATGCTGACATATAGTAGGTGAAATCCCTTTTAAATCATCCAAAGTATTGCCCATAGCTCCTCGGTGTTTCTTCAAAACCTCCAATAACCTTTCTTCTTCCTTCCCTGAAAGTATAGAGCTAATAATAATAGGATATATCTTTTTATCATCAATATAAGCATATTTAAGATCATCAGGGAGAGGTTTTAGATCGAAGACCGGATCCTTTTTAGGTGGCAATGTGGTACCCAAGTCTTCTACAGGCAAGTTATGCTTAAGCATCTTGGGTTGACGATGGAGAATCTCGTCAATCTCATTCCTTTCTTCCATGAAGATCTCACTTTCGTGATCTTCCATAAATTGCTACAAATCATTGTTAGGAGCAAGAGAAATAGAAGCAAGTTGTTCAACTCTAAAATCCTCATTATGGGTTTCCTCTTCACAAGGTTCTTTAGTAAATTTCGAAAAATTAAACTCATAAGATTCCCCATCAAACTTAGTCAAGATTTTCTGCCTCTTGCAATCTATAATAGCTCCACAAGTACTCAAGAAACGTCTACCAAAAATGATAGGATAAGTTTTACTAGCAGCTGAACCAAGTACTAGAAAATCAGCAGGATACTTAATCTTACCACAAAGAACTTCCACATCTCGTACAATTCCAATTGGAGAGATGGTCTCTCTATTAGCAAGGTGAATAACCACATCAATCTCTTCCAATTCGTAGGGACTGATTTCATGCATAATTTCTCTGTAAAGCTCATAAGGAATAGCACTAGAACTTGCACCAATATCACATAAACCATAATAGCAATGATCACCAATTCTAACAGAAAGCACATGGACACTAGCCTTTTTAGTTCTATTAGGATGTGAAACAATATTAGAAGCATCCTCACAAAAGACTATGTGTCCATCTTCTATGCTTTTAGTGACAAGGTCTTTCACAATTGCTACCATAGGTTCAACGTTTATTTGTTCATCAGGTTTTACAGTTCTCTTTTCACTTTTAGTGATTACACTAGTTATCATAGGATGATCCTTTACCTTATCTGGGAAGGGAATCTTCTCGATATAAGGTTCAGGTAAGATGTGATCAATAGTGCAATACTCGGCACTCCCAATGGGAACACAGTCAACAATATCTTTATAAGGTGCATGGTACTTGTTCCATACCTTTTTTGGAATTTCAATATAAGAAGCAAAAGCCTTAAAGCAATTTGTAATAACTTGTAAATCAAGACCATAAGCATTACTAATATTTTGAAAGTCATTAGTTCCCATAAAAGATTCAATGCATTCATAATCATAATTTATACCTGACTTTCTACCTTTGTCATTCTCCCAAGCTTCAGCATTGTCTTGAATACGGTCCAGAAGATCCCATTTAGCTTCTTATTCCATGCGAGTAAATTATCCAGCACAAGAAGCATCCAATAAATCCTTATCATGTAGAGGGAGCCTTGCATAAAAGTTATTGATAATAATATTGTTGGGGAGCTCATGAATGGGACATTTGAGCATTAGTAACTTCAATCTCCCCCAAGCTTGAGTTGTACTCTATCCATCAAGAGGCCAAAAGTTGTATATTTGATTCTGATCTTTATGAATCTCACTAGGAGGATAAAATTTTGAATAAAAGAGAGGCACTATTTCCTCCCATTCCAGAGCTTGACCATTCTTGAGCAGCTTATACCATTCCTCAGCTCTTCCTTTTAGTGATAACGAGAATAACTTCTTCTTAACTTGATCTATAGTAATACCTGCACACTTGAACAACCCACATAATTCGTGTATAAAGAGCAAATGATCACCAGGATGGACAGTTCCATCCCCAACATAGTAGTTATCCATAACACGATCAATAATTCTTGTAGGTCTTTTAAAAGCATCACTCTCAGCAGGTGGTGGTTCATCTACTACCTTAGCAGTGGTAGTAGCATTACCAAATAAGAAACTCAGCGAATTATCCATAACGAAAGTAAAGCAACTAACAGAAATAAACAATACTCACAGTAGAAGTTTCCTTTACCAGTTCCACTCTCCAATAGCACTTCACTCCCCGGCAACGGCGCCAGAAAATAGTCTTGATGACCCACAAGTATAGGGGGTGTATCGCAGTATTTTTGATAAGTAAGAGTGTCAAACCCAACGAGGAGCAAAAGGTGCTGGCTAGTGGTATGGTTCAGGAATTCTCTGCAAATACTTAGCAAACGGAATTTTAGGGGTTTTTGATAAAGCAAGTAAACGAAGTACGAGTAAATAAAATACAATAAGAATAAATGCAGCAAGTGGCCCAATCCTTTATGCAGCAAAGGACAAGCCGGTTGTATTTCTTAAGATGACCAAACGTTCTCGAGGACACATGGAAAGACTGTCAAGTGCTTTCGCTTAATATAGTTGATTAATATTCTTTAGCTTGCTAAGTGTTGTGTGGGTGAACCTGTGCTAATGTACCGACCTTCCTAGGACTAATACATACTTGTGATTATACCCCTTGCAAACATCTATAAGTACAAGAAAGTAATTAAGGTAGAAACCTAACCACAGCTTTAAACTCTAAGACCCTTACATCCCTTGTGCAATGGTTTCCTAACGGGGGTTCAGGTTTTTGTCACTCCGGCAACCCCTACGATTAGTAGCCAAATACACAATGCATTCCCCTAGTCCCATATAGGTGAAGTTTCATGTAGTCGACGTTCACATGACACCACTAGAAGAAGTACACCACAACTTAAATATCAAACTATTAAATCTTTCTCAACACAACTCCACTACTAACAACATGACTTCTCCCATGTCCTCAAGAACAAAACGAACTACTCACAAGACATCATATGGATCATGATCAGAGATGGAATAATGATGTATAACAATCTGAACATAAACAATAATTCAATGGTTCACTCAATAGCATTAACTACAAAGACTAATCAACACCGGGAAAGTTTCCCCTAAGAATTATGCAAGATTCAACCCAATTGTTACAGCAATATGGAGATGGTGATGAGGGTGCTGATGGTGATGATGGTGATGATGATGATGATCCCGATGAAGTCCAGCTTGATGGTGGTGTTGATGGCGACGATCTCCCCTCTCGGGGAAGGAATTCCCCCGGTAGAATTCTGCACGGAGATCTTTCTCTCGGTGTTTTTGCCCTGATGGCGGAATATTTCTATGGTCGCTCCCAGTCTTAGGGTTTGGGAGGAATATATACGCAGGGAGAGCGAGGTGGGCAGGCCACACCACCTGGTGGTGCGGCTAGGTGGCTCAGCCAGTGGTGTGGGCCCCCTATAGCCCATCTCCACTCCTCCTTCTGGCATCCTTCATCTTCTGGAAAAATAGGATTTTCCGTATATTTTCCCGGATTTTCTAATCTTCGTGAATTTTGCCTCCAAACAGCACCTTTTCCATCAAAATCCTGACTGCAGCGGTCCATGCTTCAAAAGTCATCAACCATGCAAAAAACAGATGAAATAACATAAGTATCACCTCTTAATATGAAATATATCGATGAGTAACAGTGAATTATGACATAGAATAGTGATGCAAAATGGACGTATCAAGGATTTAGAGTCCTTTTACCAAAATGGACGTATCAAGGATTTAGAGTCCTTTTATCAAAATGGACGTATCAATGAGTAACAGTGAAATATATCAATGAGTCAGAACCAATATTTAAGGGAGAAATCAAACTACCTCTTTCTATTCCAATGTTCTATTATCTTTTTCTAGGTAGTTGGATTTCGAGTCCAATGCACTAACGCTTTCTTGCTCCACAAAATTGATACCTACCCTTTCACCTAAGATGATCACGAACGAAGACAGAGAATTGCGTAGATAGGAGGAGGAAACGAACCAACCCGGGGCCCCCAAACAAACAAAAGGGAATGAGAGAAATGATCGGAATGATTGAGGAAATAAAGAGAATGGTGGCCCCTTTCCTTTCGCCCAGGGGGCATCGTCGGTCATATAGAACACCAACACACAGAAACAGGGCTGAAGAAACCAGTCCATGACTTAACATAAGTAAAACGCTACCTCCAATTCTCTGTATGTTTGATAGAGCCTAATATTCCCCCAGAGTACGTCACTTACCCCCCGAACCGTACAAGATAGTTACCACGTATCATACGGCTTTCTAACTCCACTTCTTTTTCTAGTCGTCTCATGGACAAATTCTTATTCAAGCCTTCTCTACCATAGAATTCGTCCTTCGATCTTTATCGAAGAGAGCTTATTTCTCACTATTTCTACCATTTGAGGGGGAAGCCATTACGAGGATGCGAGCTTGCCAACAAAAGATTTTTCGATTGGAAGTCCCGGCAATGGCACAAGCAGGCCAAGAACTAGCAGCGAACAGCCCGAACTGAGGCAATCTTTCCGGATTCGCTTTGCCTTATAGCGTTGCTTCCCATTGTCATTGCCATTGTAGCACGTGTGTGGCCTAGCCCATAAGGGCAGAGCCCATTGTCAAAAGATCGTTTTGCTAGGATGCTTGCTTGAATCTTTTCAAAAAAGGCTTTTTGCACTCTATACGGTATGGATACAAACCAAATGAAGAAGTCAGAAGCAGTTCATCGCCTGTGGAAGCTTGCTGATACGTAATATTCATTCACATGTACCTTAGGCATAGACATACAGAATCCCATATTGCACACCGGTAGTGGTGCAACGCCGAAGCGGTTTGCGTTAGGCCGTATCCTTCTCTATTCTCGTGTTGTGGTGTATCGAGGTGGTGAGCGGCGGCTAGCAGCACGCAGTTCCCTAGCAGGTAGCATCGGGATGTACAATAGTCATAGATAGATCTCCTAATTCGCATCTACAGAAACTGTATGGCCAGATGCAAATCGAGTGACTTCTGAAGTCTAATCCTGAAAAAACAACGCCACTTGATATACACCTGGGCTAGCGTTCTCTGTTCGTTGGACTACATAATAAACTAAACATGGGCTAATTAATCGCATGTTTATCTGTGGCTATTGCCACACTTATTATACTAGCACATGTAGCTAGACATTGAGGGCGATGATCGATTAGGGGGGTCTAGCCCCTGCTCGCCCCCTTGGCTCTGCCCCTGTACGAGAGTAAACCGCACCAGCGGTCCTAATTATTTTCCCGTGCCTTCACTTGGTTCTAGTTCTTTGAAATTACACGTCTAGGTCCTAAATCTTTCAGAATTTATCCACACGAGGTCCTAAACTGGTTTGACCCAAGTTGACCAGTGCCACATCGACAATAGGGCCCATGACGCATATCAGCCATCCTACATATTTGCTAATAGACCCCAATATTGTATTTCTTCCAAAATTTGGTCATTGAGGAGTTGGACTTGGCCCATTCGGCCCCACCCAGCACCCCACCTATCCTTGTCTTCCACGGCTTTCACCAACGGCATGACGCCCTCCAGCCCTCGACCTCGCATGGTGAGATAGAACCAATAGTCCATCGCTCTAGGGACCTTATCAACACTAGCAAGAGAGGCATGTGCCATGGTTGATTTGACTCCCCGTGACGGTGTAGGTGGACTCCTGGAGCATGTGCCAAGGCAACGAGCAGAGTGCCTCGTACGGGAGCGCACTATAGAAGGAAGCCTAGCGGAGGGGATCTCGGCTGCAGGGGTGCGTTGTGGCAGGGATATAGCGACGGGCGTGCGCTGCAGCGGGGATGTGTTGACGGGCACACGCTACGACCGGGATGCCGACAAGGGGCGCACGCTGCAGAGGGGAGCCTAGCGGGGTGCGCTGTGCAGAGATGTCAGCGACGGGAGCATGCTGTGAAGGGGAATGCAATGGAGGCGCACACTACCGAGGGGATACCAACAAGGGGGCGTGCAGTACTAAGGGTTTCCAACGAGGAAGAAGGAGAGGGGGAGGTCAGGCCAGGCGATAATGTGACCTTCATCGGAGCAGCACCTCGGTCGTCGGTCTCCTAAAATACTAAATCGTTAGAGAGGGGTAGGAAAAAAGAGGGACATGTTATTTGGAAGGAATACAAATGAGAGGGTCTTTTCGCAAATATACACATCTAGTCGGGTCCCACTATCGACGTGGCACCGGTCAACTCGGGTTAAACCAGTTTAGGATCTCGACTGACTCAATTCTAAAAGATTTAGGACCTAGACATGCAATTTTAAAGAATTAGCTCCTAAGTGAAGGCGCGGGAAAATAATTAGGACTGCTGATGCGGTTTACTCTTACTACGGTACATAAATGGTGAGCTTACCAATGTCTATAAATTTCACAACACATGCAAAAGTAAAAGGGGATCATGGTGTCAACCTACCACCACATCAAAAATGGGTGCCAATCTAGTAGTGTGAGTTTACCATTCTACCACACCTAGTTATGACAAGTAGAAATTGAAAAAAATTACACATCATTCATCACATATTTCTGATGATCTTCTTCAACTAGTCCTTCTTAGCCTCGCTAGCATTGAGCATATCAAACAACATGTACTCAAGCTTCTTCTTTTTCACCTTCATACCATCGATTTTCTCATCCCATTTCTGTTGTCTGGCCTTCAGTATGTCTTTTTGAGATTTCTGCACCTTGAAAGGTCCACCTTTAGTCGACTTGAGGGGGGTGATTAGGAGACTACCAATTTCAATATTTTTATTCAAATTAAGGCTTTGCAATAAGTAAAATTATCTATGGAAGCAACTTTATGAACAATCCTATATGATAGAGAACAATAACAAAGGTAAATCGGTAAAGAGAAAGTAGTAAAGGTAGGGAGAAAATGAACTGGAGAGGGGACATAGAGATGTTCCCATAGTTCACTTCCAAGGAAGCTACGTCTATGTTGGAGAGGTGTCAGGGCTAGTCACCCAAGCGCCACAAAAGCCTCACCTTCTTCGCCGGTGAGCTCCACCACAAAGGCGGGATCACTATCCACTAACCGGTGACCCTGAAGGCGCTAACCGAAACCTTTACAACAAGGTTAAGGGGAGACTCCAAAACTCAATTGGAGGCCCTCAACAACACTATGAAGCTTCACAACTCATGCCCTAGCTTTGAGGATGCTCTACACCGTCTAGGGTTCCAAGAACCCAAGAGTAACAAGATCCACACAGGATGGGTGGGGGAAAACACGGTTCCTTTGGTGTAAGTGTAGATATAGGTCACCTCTCCCACTCTTCATAAGATCAAGAGGTTTGAGTGGATAGGGAGAGACATCTAGGGAGATGAAGATCTTGTATTAATGGAGGAGAGAGAAATAGAAGCGTTAGCTGGGGAGGAAGAAGAAGGGTGCCTTAAATAGGATCCCTTTAAACTGAACTGTTGCAGGTCTCGCGACACCACTGGTACTACCGGTGAGCAGCCGGTATTCTGGCCAGCCCGCTCCAACGGCTCAAAAGCTGACTAGAGAGGCTTCGGGAACGGACGGAAGTTCCAGCTCAGTGCGAGCGGAACTACCGATCGGTACTACATGCCAAATTCCATCCCAAATTCTGGCAATTAGAACACTTTTAATAGAAGAGTCACTAAAACTGAACTAGGGCAGTGGCGGAACTTGGATCGGAACTACAGCCAGAAATACTAGGTCGTGAAACCCCTGGCCGAAACTACCGGTGGCTGGGCGGTAGTACCGCTCATGGGTACCAAAAAAAGTGGCCAGGTAGTGACGGCCGGAAGTTCCGGTCACGGTTGACCGGTACTTCCAACTGATACTACCGGTCCAACTTCTAGCACTAATTTTTTCAAAATAAAACACTCCAAACAGAGAGTTACTAATCATGACCGGAACTTCGGCCAGTACTAGAGACAGAACTACCGCCTAGGCCAACCCCAAAGAAGACTGTGGGCGGAACTACCGACGCGTGGCCGGTACTTCCGGCCAGGGAAGAAACATCCCAAACACCTCAAAAGCTCGCTCTCTCGCTGAACAATAGGAAGGTTGTGGAGGTGCAAGTATGGTTTGTGTAAGAAAAACATTATTCCCCACATCCTTCTGAGGTGGACCCACTCTTGATAGTATGGCCTCCTAAGACAACAAAAAATAGAGAGAAAAGCAAAACAAGAGGCACCGTCTTCATGAGTCTTTAAGAGATGAGTCCACAAATCAAAGTGCCAAAGAATAATACCTGCAACTTAGGCACATCATTAAACCACAAGTGGGATTGTCATCAACACCAGAATACTTAGAGAAAACAAAGTCCTTTCAATCTCCCCCTTTTTTCTGTTTGATGACAACCCCATAAGATTTGCATAGATAAAGAACATATGAGAACAAATTTTTGTAATGTAAGAACAGCTCTCCCTAGATGTGTGAAAGAGATGAAAATTTTCTTATGGAAGCAACAATCACACACAAGGGAAGGCTCCCCTTACCATTACAAAAACAACAAAAGTGCAATGATATAAAATAAAGAGAGTGAGTCATACATTTCCTACAACAACCATATGGTGAGAGACAATAAATAAAATAATATCAAAGTTAGCTCCACCATATACAACAAATCATGAGAATACCACATAGATAACTGATGACTGCAAGAGCACAGATTGTTTGTAGCTAGTTTCGAAATAAAGATATCGATCCCATAGGGAGCAGGAGTCTGAAGTCTAATAACTCTTGGAATAAATATTACGATGGAAATGCTAGATAAAGTTCTAAGTAACAAGATAAAATGTGAGTATTGTGTAAAAATGTGTTTTGGGTTTTGGGTATAAGAGCAATAGTAAAGTAAAGCAAAGTAACTTAATACAAAAAGTAAGTATCGCGTATGTAAGAGATTAGAACTGCATGTTGGGGGGATACCCCAGGGTAGGGTCACTCCAGGGTATAAGGGCCGAGTTAGCCGAGGTTCGGCAGGGTCAAAGCGGATGCTGGCCGGGTCACCTCAAGGCAGGCCGGATCACGGAGTAACCCGGACCAGGGGGGGTCGCCTAACATTGTCTCAGCCGACTTAAGGAGTAAGTCGGAAGTGCTTGTCTAACTTATATGTAGGAACAGGTGTGGCCGGATCTACTATGATCCGGGTCCCGCTTAGCTTCTAGGAGAAGGAAGGAACCTCTCTGGTCAAAAAGAAGGTCCGGTACGCACTGCATGAGCGAAGCAAGCAAGGGCAGGACCACCGGGTCGTGGCCGACAAGGGTGACGATGCCCATGTCGGCGGACGCAGGCGCCGCAGAGGCTTACGTAGCTAAAGCATGTATGACGCGGGGGAAAGCACCCCGGTCGGGTTACCACTTTGAGAGGAGGCATATTCTTAGGAATATGCCTCCACGTATGCCCTAGGCAGGGACTGAGCCTCCTCTATATAAGGGGGCTAGGGTTCCAGTAGAAGGGGTTGAGCTCTAGTTGGTTTTGGGTTTCTTTGATACTAGCAGAGCTAAGGTTCTAGGGAAAAACTGTAGGCAAGAGTAAGAGAGCTCCTTCTTCCTCCTCTCGCCAATACAGCTCTAGGAGCACTTGTAATCTTCAAAGGAAATCAATACAAACTTCTGTGTGGAGAATCACTCCACTATCCCTCCCTGGATTCCCCTAGCGTGTATTAGTCCCCACCTTTAGCCTATCCATGGCATCTGCCGTGACACCACCACGACAGTTGGCACCCACCGTGGGGCTAGCGGCGCTAGCAGGGGTGAAGATCCAGACGGGAAACCTCATCGGCACCGGCGAACGCATCGTCTCCGGGCTCATTCCGCGCTTTGGAGCGCTGGACTTCGTCAGCAACAACGCTGGTTGCTTCGGCACGCGCCCACTTCCGCGCAACGGCCTCTTCGTCAAGCTCGGTGCGCACAAGGTCTACGTTGCGATGGACGTATCATGTGTTCATACATGCCGTGTCGTCAATGGGGGGAACCACCCCTCACTGTGGCTCGCGGGGCGCGTATCGCTCGCTCCCCGGACCATGCGGAGGTGATGATGACTGCGCTAGGTGCAGGCGTAAGCAAGGATCCAGCACCGGACCCGGAGGTAACACCCAAGGCACCGAGGAAAGGTAGAGGGCCACCACTAGAGAGGCCTGAGAACGTGCTGAGAGAAGCTATGGATAGCTTGGCTAACCCGGTAGCAGCAGTGGTAGATCCGGCTCAGGCACAGGCCGAGCTAGAGGAAACTAGGCAAAAGATACTAGAGGGCGCAAAGAAAATAGCCGCGGCTCAGCAGTCGCTGAACATGACGCTGCGTGAGTATGCAAAGGCAAACAAAGTTGATACGGTAAAAGTAAAAGGGAGAAATTTCATGAGCGAGATGAACAGAGAAGGTGATGATGGAGCCGAGGGGTCGGAGAACTATTTGTCTGTGGGGTTGCCGAGGTATAGTACCCCGGCGAAGAACCTCAGAGCAGCAGATGGGGCTGCATCCGAGTTAGAGGGTCTGACGGGTGAGGCCCGTCAGAGACAGCAAGATAGGGTTAACGAGCTGGTTCAGATCGCGAACAGACAGAATGAAGAGCTACTGGGAGCTAACCCGGAGAGAGCTGGAGCTTCCAAAATTGTCCATTCGGCGATGGGTAACCCGGAGAAATCCGCTGGAGCTGCATCATCACCTCATGGAGGTCCAAGGAGAGAAGAGGTAGTAACCTCGGCCAGACAAAACAAACAGATTGTCCCATACGACCCGACGCGTGCGGGAAAAGAAAAAGAAACGCGGAAAAATGATGATCGACGGAGTGTGAGCCGAGGTGAAGCTGGCCGAGGTAACCATGACCAAGGCAATGCCGGTCAAGGGAATGCTGCCAACGGCAATGCCGGACAGCGAAACCCCGCAGGAGCAGGACAACCGCAGCAGCGGAATATACCAAGGCAAGAGCAAAGCGTCGGCCGAGGTATACAACAAAAAGGTGCGCCCCAAGTGCAAAACCGATACAATGACGGTGATTCGGAGATGGTAAACGTGGGATACCCGAGACCGGACTATCATGTGATAGGGTCAAGGTTGGGAAGCAGAGATTTAATGCCGGATGACACCAGGTTGAAGCTGGATCGCCTGTATAGGTCGAAACAGATCGAATGTCAAGGTCCCCCGGGTCCAGCCTGCTTTGGACCCCGGATCATGAAAGAGCCACCGGTACCCAACTTCTAGCTGCCCAGAGGCACGAAGACGTATGACGGCAGTACCAAGCCGGAGGATTGGCTGATAAACTATGCTACGGCTGTGAAAATTGCCACTGGCAACTTGAGATGGGCTATACGATACATACCCCAGATGTTGGAGGGTCCGGCCAGAGTATGGCTGAATAATTTACCACCCAGAAGCATCAACTGCTGGATAGATTTTGAAGAAATGTTTATCAGCAACTTCTCAAGTACATATCAGAGGCCGAATAGGCCGCAGACCCTAGCAATGTGCAAGCAAAGACCTCATGAGACGGACCGTGAATTCTTGACCCGGTGGTGTACCGTGAGAAACTCGTGTGACGGTGTCATAGAGTCACAGGCCATAGCATGGTTTGCACAAGGGTGCAGATATGGCAGCGAGTTGTGGATGAAGTTGTAAAGGAAAATGCCAATTACGTTGGAAGAGATGATCCAGATTGCAGATTCGTATGCTTTGGGTGATCCGACTCAACCTAGGATCGCGTCAAACGAGTCGAACGAGGAATACTATCATAGGGACGGATCCGGGTCGTCTCGAAGGAACGACTACAGAGGAAAAAGAAGAGATGATAGACCGAATCATCGCTATGGTTCGCAACAAGTTGCAGCTATGAATCAAGATCAACCCGGAGCAGGGAGCAACCAACTCCAGAGAACAGGAGGGCAATGGACTCCAAGAATCAATGGCAAGAAAACATGGACTCCGGAGCAAAAGAAACAGTGGCAAGAAAAGAAAGACCGTCCGAGGTATACCTATGAGTCAATGTTGGACCAACCGTGTAAGTTTCACACGCCAAATCCGAATAGCCCGGCGGGTCACACAATGAGGCAATGTGAGTGGATGTGTAAGATAGAACAAGGTGGTTTGGGGAATGCTCAGGCACCCCGGAATGATCAACCTCGGCAGGAGTTGCCTCGGCAGCAATTGCTCTCCGGGGCGAACACGCAACAGCTAATGTTGCCTCCCCCTCCGCCGAGGTATGACAACAATGAGAGAAGGGATGCAGTGCATCAGGTGGAAAATCAGCAACAGCCGGATCAGAGGTACCCCGGAAACGAGGGAAGGAATGAGTATAGAGAACATCACCAGAGCTATTGTGTGTTCACAACTGAGGAAACAGATAGGAAAAGCTTGCAGCGCCAACATATGGAAGTCAATGCGGTAATGCCAGCAGTGACGAGGTACATGCCTTGGTCGGACCAGGAAATCACCTGGAACATCAAAGATCATCCTAAGCTTATGCCGAGTCCAGGCTCGTATGCGCTAGTGCTAGATCCGACATTCATTGGACCGAACATCAATGTGAGGTTCTCCAAGGTACTGATTGATAATGGCAGTAGCATTAACATAATGTATGCGGATACGATGCGCAAGTTGGGCATCTTGGAGAATATGCTCCAGGCTACGAGAACAACTTTCCATGGCATTGTACCAGGCATTTCTTGTGAGCCCATAGGCAAAGTCCGAGTCGATGTGCTATTCGGCACAAGGGATAACTGTCGAACTGAAAATCTGGAGTTTGAGGTGGTGAACTTGGAAAGTGCGTATCACGCGTTACTCGGAAGACCAGCATTGAACAAGTTCATGGCAAGCTGCCACATCAGTTATCTGAAGATGAAGTTGCCCGGGCCAAATGGAGTGATTACCATTGCAGGAGATTTCCGACGTTCCATTGAGTGTGCTTCAGCCGGGTCTAACCTAGCCGAGTCACTCTTGATTGCGCAAGAGAAAAGAAAAATCCAAGAGGTGGCGGCATTAGCTCAGTCAAGAAGCAAAGATATGCCCGGCGTTGAGTAACCCGCATGGCAGCGTTTCATTCCAAGCCGCAAAGGACACCAAGAAGGTTCCAGTTGATGACATGTTCCCGGAGCGCACCATAACAATTGGTGTCGGGTTAACTGACAAATAGGAAAGCGAGCTCGTCAACTTCCTCCGTGAGAATCGGGATATTTTTGCTTGGTCTACACAGGACTTGCATGGTGTTCCGAGGGAGTTGGCCGAGCACTCTTTAAACGTAAGGCCCGGAGCAAGGCCGGTGAAGCAACCTCTCCGCCGCTTCGCCGAGGATAGGAGAAAAGTCATTGGAGACGAGATAGCTCGGTTACTAGCAGTAGGATTTATCATGGAGGTGTTGTATCTGGATTGGCTCTCTAATCCGGTGCTGGTAGAAAAGAAGAAGGACGATCTGAACATGGCAGTGGTTTGGCGTATGTGTATCGATTACATGAACCTGAACAAGGCGTGTCCAAAAGATCCGTTTCCACTGCCGAGGATAGATCAGGTCATAGACTCGACCGCGGGATGTGAACTGTTGTCATTCATTAATGCTTATTCTGGTTTCCACCAAATACCTCTGAACCCGGATGATCAAATAAATACTCCGTTTATTACCCCGTACGGGCTTACTGCTATCGCACTATGCCGTTCGGTTTACGTAATGCAGGTGCAACGTACCAAAGATGTATGCAAAAATGTTTGCATGACCAAATAGGTCAAAACGTACAAGTATATGTGGATGATGTGGTTATGAAGACCAAGGAAAGCAAAACGCTCCTTGACGACATAAGGCAAACATTCGCGAACTTGAGAAGGTTCCGGATGAAGCTTAACCCCGAAAAATGTACCTTCGGTGTCCTGGCTGGAAAATTACTCGATTTCGCTCACCGAGGTATCGAAGTTAATCCAACTAAGATCCGAGCCATCAAACGAATGGAGCTGCCGAAGTGTCTTAACGATGTCCAGAAGTTCACTGGGTGACTGGCATCGTTGAGTCGGTTTGTATGTCGGTTGGGAGAAAAGGCACTGCCTCTCTACCAACTCATGAAAAAGTCGGATAAATTCGTTTGGACGCCGCAGGCCGATGAAGCCTTTGCCCACTTAAAAAAGATGTTGGCCACCGCACCAGTGTTAGCTTCTCCATTATCAAAGGAGCCAATGTTGCTCTACATAGCCGCAACCAACCGAGTTGTAAGTGCAGTGATTGTAGTAGAGAGAAATGAAGAGGGTAAGTCGGTGCAGAGGCCAATATATTACTTGAGCGAGGTATTGTCTGCCTCAAAACAGAACTACCCACACTTTCAAAAGGTGGCATATGGTGTCTATATGGCGGCAAAGAAGTTAAAGCATTACTTTGAGGAGCACCCCATCAAAGTGATATGTGAAGCTCCCATATCCGAGGTAATGGGTAACAAGGATGCGAGTGGCAGAATCGCAAAATGGGCAATTGAGCTAGCCCCTTATGCGCCCCAATATGACAGAAGAGAAGCGATCAAATCTGAAGCTGTGGCAGACTTTTTTGTAGATTGGGCCGTGGTACAATACGAACCACCGCCACCAGATCCGAACTATCGGAGGATGCACTTTGACGGGTCGAAAACCAAAACCGGATTAGGCGCTGGGGTTGTGCTTACCTCGCCAAAGAAGGACCAGCTAAAATCGACAGATCCATTTCGCGGCATCAAACAATGTCGCTGAGTACGAGTCTCTTGTGCATGGGCTCAAAGTGGCAAAAGAGATTGGCATACGTCGGATAATATGCTTTGGCGACTCGGATTTGGTGGTGCAGCAAATGTCCGGAGTGTGGGACGCCCTGGATCCAAACATGGAACTGTAAAGTTTCATGTGCAGAAGATATCTGGTTACTTTGAGGGGTGTGAATTTCACCATGTACCCCGAGTGGAAAACGAGGCTGCCGACATGCTGTCGAAACTCGGATCGACCCGACAGGCAATTCCACCGGGTGTAACATTGGAACACCTCAGAAAACCATCTATCGTGCCGCCCCCGTGAACCGACTCGATCTATGTCCCGAAAAATACAGAACCGAGCTGAGCCCACGGACATTGACACGAGAGGTAGTACGCGAGACCCGGGGATCAGCGTGAACCCGGGACTGCCTCGAGAGACTGGGACTACCTCGCTAGACCCGGGGACTGCTCAACGTGATCTGGCTGAAGTTATGCCGGTGGATCAGATGGAAATTGATGAGGGCGTATTCCCTGCACGAGCAATTCCAGCTTGGGCACGGCCTATATTCCAATTCCTGAAAGATGGAACGTTACCCACTGAGGAGGTGTCAGCCAGGCAAACTCAGAGGAGAGCAAAAGCATACACAATTATCAATTTCGAGCTGTACAAACTGAGTGTAACCAACGTCCTCCAGCGATGCGTTGACCCGGAAGAAGGACTTGACATCCTCCGAGATATACGCCAAGGAGAATGCGGGCATCATGCCTCATCCAGAGCATTGGTGGCAAAGGCGTTCCGGCATGGATTCTACTGGCCAAGTGCCTTAGAACAAGCAGAAGGTCTGGTGAGAAAGTGCAATGGTTGTCAAAGGTACGCCACCAAGACACATATGCCTATGTCGGAACTCAAGACCATACCAATTACGTGGCCATTTGCCGTGTGGTACTTGGATATGGTTGGCCCGTTCAAACCAGCAAGGGGAAACATGACACACATTTTGGTTATGGTGGATAAGTTTACAAAATGGATCGAAGTGAAGCCTATAAGAAAATGTGATGGAGCTACGGCCGTGACATTTCTCAAAGACATCATCTTGAGATACGGTTATCCACACAGCATTATAACTAATAATGAAACAAATTTTGCGGAAGGAGCATTTGCGCGCTTTTGCCGAGACAAGAAGATCCGACTCGATGTCGCCTCGGTAGCCCACCCCGCATCAAACGGACAAGTGGAAAGATCCAACGGATTAGTATTATCCGGGATAAAACCCCGGCTCATTGAGCCGCTGCAAAGATCAGCGGGGTGCTGGATAGAAGAACTACCAGCGGTACTGTGGAGTTTAAGAACAACTCCGAATCGATCAACAAGCTATACGCCATTTTTTCTGGTATATGGGGCAGAAGCTGTATTATGAGCCGACATAGAGCATGATTCGCCTAGGGTCACCCAATACACAGAAGCCGAAGTGCAGGAAGCCCGGCAAAATGATGTTGATCTGCTGGAAGAAGCGAGAGAACTGGCACTGTCCAGATCCGCCATATATCAGCAAAATCTCCGACGCTATCATAGCCGGAAAGTGTGCCCCCGGGTCTTTCGGGAAGGCGATCTGGTGCTCCGGTTGGTACAACATACTACTGGCATGCATAAATTATCCCCCCATAGGAAGGGCCATTCATTGTGAGTAAAGCATTGCACAATGATTCTTACTATCTTGTAGATGCAAAGCCACAGGTAAAGAACAAGGTGGACATGTCCGGAGAGGAATCTAAGCGACCATGGAATGTAGCACTACTTCGTCCCTTCTACACTTAGCTAAGAAGTGTATGTATCCGAGTCGTCTCATATGTCGGTATGTATGTCGGCAATGAGCTTATCAATGAAATAGCAGCGCCTCGAGCAGTAACTCGGGGACTACCTTAATAATGTTTGTTGTTACTTCTTATGTGGTAGCTGGAATAAGTTGTTCTACTTAACCCGGATTAGTAATGTGTGAGCACCAAAAACCCAACTCTTCGACTTGCTATTGTCCAACAAGAATTGGCTTCATGGCAAGCAAGAGAACAAGTTTGGAATTGCGTAGCACATGAAAAACGACTAAGGAAACGAATTTATTCGAGCTAACGTTTGTTTTTCGGACTAACCCTGTATTTATTTTCAAGTTATTATGCTGAATTATTTTGAGCTAAGCCTAAAAGTTTCTAAGTATTGTTAAAACAATTTTTGAAGCTCGGATTCGTAAGTCGTAAAACCGAATCAAGGTAGACACGGACCGAGCCAGAGGATTGGACGAACAAGAAAATGAAACTCGGGGACTACGCCCAAGTTAATCCGGCATAGAAACGTAGTAGCAAAATATCACATATACAACATACAATTGCACCCGGCATACCGGGGATCTGATAAATTTTCAAGTTTTTTGAACTAAGGAGCAGCAGAAGGAGGAAGTTCAGCGTCGTCGTCGCTGTCTTCAATATCTGAGGCAGCATCTTCTCTGTCCTCATACGACCCATCTTCAACGTTCTCAACATGCTCGTCCCCAGCGGATTCCAGGAAGCTCGGTCCTTCAACCCAGTCATGAATAGGAGAATATTCGACGAGGCTGTAGGCGCAAGCCTGGCACCGAGCTACCCACTCCGGGTCATCAGTCCATCTGGATCTGGTGCGCCAGCGTGTAAGGAGGCTGAGGTCGATCTTCTCGTACCATGTGAGAATATGGTGAAGGATAGTATTAGCTGCGGCACGCCCAGTGGACTCCCTCCAGAGGTCAAGCTGGGTCTCGATATCCAACAACTTTTCAGCAAGAAGTGTGATCCTCTTTGGAGCGCTCTCACTGGGCCAGAACGTGTTGAAAATCTGGACGGAGACGTCGAGGAGATCTTTGCCATAGTTCTTGATGATTTCCACGCGAGATGACAAGCTGACCAATAGGTCCTCCATGTCTAAGGGAATGCCCTCACCGTCAAGAGCGATGGGAGTACCCCTCTCTCGGCAAAATTTGGCAACAGCAGCGCTTGCAATAGGAGTACCCTCTGGAAAGTGGCCTAGAAACAAGGCAAAGGAAGAAGCTGAAGCAAAGACATATGAACTAACCCGGAGAATTATGTCGGATAAGGGAAAGGAACTTACGTGAAATATGGCTGTGGATCCGGGTCAACTCCTTGATGCACTCGTCGCGTCTCTTGCGAAGTTGCTCAAGCTCAGCGTTTGCCGACCCAAGCTGGATGTCGGATTCTTTGAGTAGGTCCTGGTCCTTGGAGATCTGGAGAGTAAGGCGCTCACGCTCTTCTGTGAAGTTCTGGCCAACCTTTTAGAGCTCGGTTTGGTGTTGGGCCTTCATCTTCTCCATCTCAGCCTTGAGCTTGGCAATCTCGTTGTCCTTAGTCCGGAGGAGAGCGAGCTCATCATCCTTTTTCTTCAGCCCGGCTTGATGCTGTCCTGCTTGTTCGAGAACATGCAGCATCATGTCAGGCACGGGCACACTATCCTCAAGCGATGCTGAAATAGTATGTTGACCCGGCAGAGCCGAGGAGTGAATGTTTGCCGAGCCAAGGAGAAGAGGAAATGGAAAACACTGCAAGGTCGGACAAAAGAGGACATACCCCAGATTTCCTCCAAGTTCTTCCGCATGATCTTGTTCTCAGCTTCCACCCCAGCTGCAGAAACCAAATGAGGAGATTAATTTGGCAGAAGAAGGTGAAGAAAAACGGAGAAGTGCCGAGGGAGAAACTTACCCCTCTTTTCATGTTCTGCAATAAGTGCAACATGTTTTGCGCGTAGCATCTTGTGGGTATCCAGCAGGCGTTGGAATTCAGCGCTCCGGCGATTGGTAGTTACCAGAAAAAAGTATAGAAGCGTAAAATTAGCTTGGTACATATTCGAAGTGTATAAGATCCGGGCCAAGTGGAACTTAACCCGGCTCTAGGTATGTGCATATTGGAAGTGTACAAGATCCGGGCCAAGTGGAACTTAACCCGGCTCTAGGTGTGTGCATATTCGAAGTGTATAAGATCCGGGCCAAGTGGAACTTAACCCGACTCTAGGTGTGTGCATATTCGAAGTGTATAAGATCCGGGACAAGTGGAACTTAACCCAGCTCTAGGTGTGTGCATATTCGAAGTGTACAAGATCCGGGCCAAGTGGAACTTAACCCGGCTCTAGGTGTGTGCATATTCGAAGTGTACAAGATCCGGGCCAAGTGGAACTTAACCCGGCTCTAGGTGTGTGCATATTAGAAGTGTACAAGATCCGGGCCAAGTGGAACTTAACCCGGCTCTAGGTGTGTGCATATTCGAAGTGTACAAGATCTAGGCCAAGTGGAACTTAACCCGGCTCTAGGTGCGTGCATATTCGAAGTTCACATGGAGCTACGTTAGTTTTCTAATGAGCATCCGGCCGAGTAACAAGCTACTCCACCGGAGGCTCGGGGACTAATGGTTATTATCTACAACATGTAAAGGAGAAACGACATACCTCCATCATTCACCCTGCGAGGTTAATTGACTTAGCGGCGGTATTCATCTGGGCGGAAAATTCTGCGGGGCCGAACTTTTTCGGGAGATCGTCGTTGTGGATGAACTCTGCCTTATTCCAGTTCATGACAAACTCAATAAGACTCGGAGGGTACCGCTCACCGATGGGCATATGGGGTGCCACCAAGCCCTTTGCGTGCGCTTCTTTCCTCTCAACCAAGGCAAGGGCTGGGCTGGTATGCAGAACCATCTGTTGCGCATCAGTTGGCTCGACAGGAACATCCTTCACTGTTGGAGCTTTCTTGGGAAGCATCGACGATAGGGTTCGCTGCCCGGCCTCGACGGATGCAGACTTGGTAGTATCCGGAGCCTTTTTGCCCTTAGCTTGCTGGGAAGAAGTAACTGCAGTGGATTTCCCCTTAGAAGCTGCTGGAGTAGTTCCTCGCCGAGGTTGAGATGACTCGGACGAGGCAGAAGAACTTGGCACTGGAGCTCTTGTAGCTGGACTTGGAGCCGTTGTTGGTTTTCTTGGTGCCGGAACAGTCTTTGGTCATTGATCGCATCTTTGGAACTGCTGCTGGTGCTGGTGTTGAGATAGACTCGGTGGCTGCTGGTTGCAGCGATGCCGAAGTGGTGGACGCCGTCGCCTCGGCTGGACCGACCCCTCCCGCTCCGAGGTCGCGGTCCTCTCGATGAGGTAGTGCAGAACCCGGAGAAGCCGCAGAACCCTCCGGAATAGGGCTCAGCGGACGTGACTCGTCGTCACGAGGGGGAGAAGGGCCGGACCGAAGTGGTGAAGAGATGCTTGATCCGCTCTGAGGGACCTCCACCGGAGCCCTGAGGAAGAGAATAATGTCAGAAGAGAAATTACCACGATGCAAGAAAAAGTGAGTTACGCAATGAAAAATGACTTACGCATCCGAGGTTTCAGCCTCCTTGGGTTTCCGAGCCCTTCGTGCCGGGGCTTTGCCTGCCCGCTTGGAGGCAGTCTTATCTCCGGCCTTCTTTTGCCTTTTTGTGGGCTGAGAAGGTTCGGAGGAAGCACTTGATGCGGCTCCGCGCTTCTTCTTCGATGCCACCGGAACCGGCTTGCCCGTAGCGAGTGGGGGATCCTCGTGGATATGCCCACCGGGGTTAGCTGATGCCGGAAAGGCAAAAGAAAGAGGGACAGCCTTAACAGGTTCAATCACGTCGACATCCGAGTCATCCTCATCATCGGGCCAATCTCTAAGAGAAGAGAATTTACCGCTGGGTCGTTTGGTAGCGTCGGTCATAGGGAGAAACATCTCCTGGTCCGGCTCCTCCTCATCCGGAATTTCTCGGTCCGGCGCCCACTTAAGGGTCGGATCCGTACCATCCTCGAGAGTTTGCTGAAGGAACAGCTGAGAAAAAGCATGAAGAACAGAGTCAAAAATACAACAGAAACCGACACATATTTGATCCGAAATAAGTTTGCCCCGCGAAGCTTATCGCGGGAGGGAGCCTGTCACGACAGAAGTGCTCAATTCCCCACGTCCATTCGGCGGAGAAGTCCCTGTGGGTGGTGAAGAGAGCCTTAACCCGGCGAAAAATCTCCGTGTTGCTCAACTCGAAGGAGGAGGTCCGGTTGGGGTCGCGGCCGAAACTCATGTGGCACAACTTGTGGGTGCACTTCTGGCGGGGAGAGATTCGGTTGCGCACGAACGTGATCATAGCATCCTCGTTGCGCAATTCGAGTTTCTTCAGCTCCGCGAACCTCTTATTAACTTGGTTGGCCAGAGCTGTAGGCTTCTTGGGGACCTCCTCCCAGAACTCCGGGTCAGGTGGACCCGGAGCGTAGGGCAAGAATCAATCAAATCTTGATTCGCATTCCGGACATAGAAGAAGGTCCGGGCCCATCCTTTGCAGGAGTCAAGCCCGGTAACCCGGGGGAAAACAGAAAGTCTCCAGGGTGAGATGGAGGCAGCTCCAAATTGGGTGAGCTGCTTATCCTCCGACTCTACTTGGATGTTGGGGATGACATTGCGATGAAGGCCGAAAAACCGGATCCACAGCTCCTTCGTGGGCCATAGTCCGGTATAGCCTTCGATCGTAGAGGCAAAAGCGGACAGAGAGGTGATAGCGTTGGCTGGGAGATGGTGCGGCTGCAAGTGGTAGGTGCTAACCCAATCCCGGAAGAAATCGCTCACCGGCAGACCAAATCCCCGTTGGAAGTGGGACAGGAACACGACGAACTCACCCGGATTAGGTGAGGGGGCCAGTTTGGCGGAGGGGAGACGGGCGTCGACACCGGCGGGAATGCGACGAGTCCGGTAAAGCCAGTCGATGTCATCTTGACATACCCATGACCCGCCCCACGCGCCGCGGTCCACCGCGGCAGCGTCCTCCTCCATTTCCTGCTCGGCGACGACGAGCTCCTCCTCCGTCATCTCGTATTCACTACCCTCTCTGGCACTATCGACGGCGGGGATCTGAGGCCTGGATTAGCGAGGACCCGTGGCGAGGAAATCGCGCAGCGGTGGCTACGACGCAGAGGCACGGGGAAAAGCACGGCGGTGGCGCTGCTGCTAGAAGCACTGGCGGCGGAGCGGTCGCTAGGAAGACGAAGGAGAAGAACAATGAGCAGAGGGGCGCAGAAGTGGGAAAATGCTAAGGGGTGCGCCCCTCCACTACTTAACCACCCCCAGAGAAGGTGAGTGGGATCGCGCTGCGCCAACGAGCCACATGGTGTGGCAGTGTATCGCACGCCTCAGCCAATCGTAGAGGAGCCACACAGAGGGCCACAGAGCAGAAGCAATCCCGTGACGTGATGCAATGATGCGGTAAATGAGGAGGCAGGCGTGACATGACCCACGCACAGTGATATCTGACAATTACTGCGGCGGTTACTATGCAGGCCCTTAAAATAAGACAACGTGATGATTAGCTTCCACGTGGGTTGGCGTATGAGAGAAGGAAGCAAGGCCCGGATCAAACCATGATATTCGAGTCACAGTGGTAACCCGGCCGACAAGTGAAAACTTGGAACGTGCGAAGGGAACGTAAATCCATATAATCCGAGATAAAAAGCTAACCCGTAAGTAAACGTCCAAGACTCGAACATAAATGAACCTGATGTGGCCTTAGCGGCCAAGGCCACTAAGACCGCACCAGCTTCGGGGACTAATGTTGGGGGATACCCCCGAGTAGGGTCACTCCGGGGTATAAGGGCCGAGTTAGCCGAGGTTCGGCAGGGTCAAAGCGGATGCTGGCCGGGTCACCTCAAGGCAGGCCGGATCACGGAGTAACCCTGACCAGGGGGGTCGCCTAACATTGTCTCAGCCAACTTAAGGAGTAAGTCAGAAGTGCTTGTCTAACTTATATGCAGGAACAGGTGTGGCCGGATCTACTATGATCCGGGTCCCGCTTAGCTTCTAGGAGAAGGAAGGAATCTCTCTGGTAAAAAAGAAGGTCCGGTACGCACTGCATGAGTGAAGCAAGCAAGGGCAGGACCACCGGGTCGTGGCTGACAAGGGTGACGACGCCCATGTTGGCTGACGCAGGCGCCGCAGAGGCTTACGTAGCTAAAGCATGTATGATGTGGGGGAAAAGCAGCCCGGTCGGGTTACCACTTTGAGAGGAGGCATATTCTTAGGAATATGCCTCCACGTATGCCCTAGGCAGGGACCGAGCCTCCTCTATATAAGGGGGGCTAGGGTTCCAGTAGACGGGGTTGAGCTCTAGTTGGTTTTGGGTTTTCTTTGATACTAGCAGAGCTAAGGTTCTAGGGAAAAACTGTAGGCAAGAGTAAGAGAGCTCCTTCTTCCTCCTCTCGCCAATACAGCTCTAGGAGCACTTGTAATCTTCAAAGGAAATCAATACAAACTTCTGTGTGGAGAATCACTCCACTATCCCTCCCTGGATTCCCCTAGCGTGTATTAGTCCCCACCTTTAGCCTATCCATGGCATCTGCTCTGACACTACCACGACACTGCAATAGGGAAAAAGCGTTCTCAGGGAGTAGCAGATACACCACTATTATTGTAAAAGATCTAAGATAAAGATTATCATCATGAACATTCTCAACTATGTATGTGTGGGAGGAACTCCGTATATGGATGATTTGCCAGCAACCGTTGTGCACTTTATCCTCATAACCACAGCAGATAGCAATCGACATCAATCGAATTACTGCGCTATTAAGGGACATAATCCCGTAGGACATATCCCATGGCATGGATACTTTTTTGTGAGTTTCCTCGGCTTCCCAAGTTGATACGTAAGGATTTCTAATAGCTTTATAGTCACCATAAGTGCTAGCACACCTCCGTCTACCAACAAGTAGTTCTCTCCATCAAGTCCCCACGAGAGTCAAATATTGAGAGGTCGACTTCTCTCAACATCAAGATGTAGAGAATCTAACACATGGTCATAGCGATGAATATCATAATAGACTTTATCTTATTTCAATATCATACTAGGGTTTCTCCATATCCCCAAGAACTAATGATCTACTCAAACATGGAGGCAATCAACATCATGGCAATGGTAATGGAAACAATCATAGATGAATAGTACTTGTATAAATCCACAACGTGTATCGGAATTACAACAAGATCTAGACAAGAGGTTGATGGGATGGATGGAGATGGTGGTGATGCATCAGTGGATGATGAAGACCGATGCCTTAGCCTCCTGGATCTTCGCAGGGCGAAGATGGATCCCCGGTGGATGAGTTCCCCCTCCAGATGCCTTCTGGAGGTGAGGTTTCAGCAATTTTTGGGTGTTATGTATGTCGTCTCTCCGAACCAATTGCACGGGGTGAAACTATTTGACGAGGCGGAGGCGGCGCCAACTATACGGCCGGAGCTATACGGGCGGAAGAAATTCTCCCGCTGTATAGTTGGTCGTTACGCTCTCTGCCTCCTTTGTTCGCTTCTGGTTTTCTTCTGGTATTATTAATATTCCCAAATAAGCGATTTATGTTGTTTTTGACTTCTTTTCTCCACAGTACAACTGCTTCAATAATTGTATCCATTGGATCCATCATCTGTCCTGATCCTGGTGAAAACAGACATAAAATGTGCGTGCGAACACCATAAAATACTAAGATCCTACATCTACAATGCAAAATAATAACATAAAACATGATGCAAATATGCACTCATCAATAACATACCACATAGTCTCATACAAATAGTAGCACCAATAGATGAGGGTCCAAAACCACACATAGAAAAGGAAATGTTCAAGGGCATAAAAAGATCAAAAAAAAGAACGAGCTCGTGACAAGGCCCATGCAAATCCTGTAGCAACCTAATAGACATGTGTATCCCCCTTTAGCATCAAGACGCCAATAAAGGGAAGAAGGACCAAACTACATGCCCCAACCACTGACATAAGGAGGAGAAGGCTCAGGGTTCCAGGCGGTGTTCTCCCAAGCGGGTGGAGGAGGACCAGTGACGTCATACTCATCATTGCTTTCAGACCACTTGCAATGCGCATTCACCCACTGATCCTTGGGAGCAGTGATGGAGCTAGACTCAGGGGATACATGAATATCGAGCTTCCTCATGATGGAATTCTCCCTCTTGACATTGTGCCTCTGGTCAACATAGGTTTGGCACTCACTGTCTTGCATGAAGCAAAAGGACTTCTTGATCTTCTTCATCAGCTTATTTGCCCAAGAGGGTTGCCTTTCTAGCCGAGGAGGAGAGTCCCCCGCTTGATCCCCATCACTAGACCTAGCATGGCATGATTCCCCGGCTCTTGCTCGCTCAGGCTTCCAAACAATAGCTTCCTTCTCCTCTTGAGACCTAGGTTGCTCATGCTGCATCACACGGATCTTCTTCTCCTCATGGATAGTGAAACCGTCCTAAGGAAAACGAGTGTGGGTGGCTTCCCGCCACTTAGCATTGATAAGAGTCTGAATATAAGGAGCATAAGGACACAACCTCTTCTTAATCAGGGCAAGCCAAATCTCATGGAATAGATAGTTCATAACATCAAGCCGCTCATCAGACTCCCTGTGGAGATATGTCTGATACATAAGATCAATTTGGAAGGCATGGAGCTGATCGAAGTTAGCTACCTTGGGGGCAATGATGTTTTGGTACACTTTACGCATGATGTCACAGATAGGAAGAAGATGTACCACCTGACCATTCACACCCCAACCTTCAATGTACAAAGGCTCCAAAACTTCATGAGCGGAAGCCTTGTCCTTGTGGTTGCGCCATCCATTTGCCTGCCTGCCTGGTTGAATGGGATAGCCAAGAAGATCCGCAAACTCAGACCACTTAGCAGTCAACAGCTTGTCTTGAGTCATCCACTTCATTTTCACATCCTTGGGATAACCATCCATGTGGAGAGTGGTATAAAACTGAGCAATGACCATCTCATCAAAGTTCTGACAATGCTCCATGATCTTGAGGAGCCCAAATCTCCTGCACATGTCAAGCGCCTCACCAAAATAAGCACTCTTTCTCTCCATGTGGGATATGTTGATGTACTTCTAGGAGAAACCAAATTCTTCTTCTTGGTTGCATAGACTTCAAGATAAATCTCCTCTTGTCGAACAACATAGAAGTAAGAGTCTTGAGCAAGGCGGTCACGTGGAACACGATAGGGATCCTACTTACGAAACTCTTCATAAGCTTGCCGAGGCCACTTGGATATCTTATCATTGGAAGAGTCGGGCCCGGAGGTGGTTTTCTTCCTCGAGGACACAATGGGCCTCTTCCCTGCAGCCTTGGCTGCACGACTCTCAGCAGCTGCTCTCTCACGGGTTGACTAGAAGGACGCACAACTTCAAGATCATCCTCATCAATCTCTGGCGGAGGTCCTGTGGATGCACGAGAACGCTTGGAGCCACCACGAGAACCACCTTGCCCTGAGAAGAAGGCATAAGGTAGGGAGGGAATGGGTGGGTAAGTGCACAAGTTTGACAGGAAAAACAAATGGAGATTAGAAAAATACAGAGAATGAATCAAAACTATGTTCACCGGAAGTTCCGATGAACTGCCGGAACTACCGGTCATGATGAAGCCACTAGAAGTATCGGCCGCGCCTCACCGGTAGTACTGGTGAGCACATGAACAGGGCAGTTTATCAGATCTACGGTTTATGAAGGATTGATTCACGCAATGTATCGGTTCAATCTACCCCAACAGGGATTCCTAGGCCTACCAAGATATCCTCATGAAGTTCTATACAAAGAACAAGCCTATACATGGTGTGCCCTAACTCAAGCAAGATAATGAGCAAGATCTCCATTAATGGAGGGAGTTGATGGCAAATGTCGGGGTCCATGGTGGGATATCGAGATGGGGAAGGATCCCACGGAGCAGATCTAGAAGAGGTGGTCGGAGTCCGAGGTGCTAGCAGCACCCACGCGGGAATGTCCTTGCTAACGACTGCTCCCTATACGATGTGGATCGGGGAAGAAAATGAGGGAGCTTCCTGTTTTCTTCCTAGGCCTGCTACTTATAGGTCGACGAGCATGGCCAGTAGTACCGGCCAAGGGCCGGAACTACCGGTGATTCGGGAGATTCATACACGGGCGGTAGTACCGTTCCAGGAAGAACTTCCGGAGAAATTCTCCCATGGCCGGTACTACCGGCTCCTGGCCAGAATTTCCGGTGCCGCTAGAAAAGACTTCCCAGGTTTGGAATTTGGCAAGGAAGAACTTATGTAGGAAATATAAGGGTCTTTAGGGACGAGTATAGGCTTGGGATAGATGAGACAACGGCGAAGAAACGAATGAACACCCAAAACCGCAAGAACAACGCCAAAAACAAAGAGAAACACCAAAAAACAAACCAAAAAGGAACACTCAAATAACAAAAGGGGTCGGTGGCCTAGGCCACCATATATGAGTAAATTTGTCTTGACACCACGAAGATATACATTGGGTTCATCACCAAAACTCATCACTGAAGCTCATTTTTGTCTCCTTGAGAGACCATAGAGAATGAATACGTTAATGTGTGCATAATAGAGAGAGTGTTGGTTCATATGAGGAACTACACTCCCCCTAAGTCCATGCCTACATCCAAACAAAGAATATTCTTTGAGACACGGGTAGGTGTGCAAGTCACTCAAGCCATATTGCTCGAATCGATGATATTTAGTTCATGCCTTAACTCTCGGAACCTTGATTCATCAAGGGGCTTCGTGAAAAGGTCCGCTCGATTAGTCTTGGTGGGAACATACTCCAAAGAAATGTCTACTCTTGCAACATGATCCCGAATGAAATGATGACATATCTCAATATGCTTGGTACAGTTGTGTTGCACCGGGTTGTGAGCAATGGAAATGGCACTCTTAATGTCACAAAGGAGGGGCACCTTGCCGAAAGATAAACCAAGATCCTTCAAAGTTTGCTTCATCCATAGCAATTGAGCACAACAACTTGCGACTGAGATATACTCGGCTTCAATGGTAGACATAGACACGCAGTTTTGCTTCTTGGATGACCAACACACCAAGGATCTTCCAAGGAATTGACAAGCACCGGAGGTTGACTTCCTTTCCACCTTGTATCCTGCCCAATCCGAGTTTGTGTAGCCAATGAGGTCAAAGATAACTCCCTTGGGGTACAACAACCCAAAGTTTGGGGTATGAACCAAATATCGAAAGATTCTCTTGATCGCCACAATGTGGCTTTCTTTTGGTGCGGCTTGGAATCTTGCACACATACCCATGCTCAACATAATATCCGGTCTGGATGCACAAAGATAAAGCAAAGAGAAAATCATTTTACGATAAAGCTTTTGATCCACATCCTTACCCTTGGAGTTGATATCAAGATTAACCTTTGTGGGCATGGGAGTCTTGGCTCCTTTGACTTGATCAATCTTGAAATTCTTGAGCATATATTTAATATATTTGGCTTGGTTGATGAAGGTTCCCTTCCTCAATTGCTTTACTTCAAAGCCAAGAAAGAATTCCATCTCTCCCATCATAGACATCTCGAAGCGATCGGTCATGAGCTTGGAAAAATCTTCATTAAAAGATTTGTTAATAGATCCAAAAATAATGTAATCAACATAGATTTGGTAAATTAACAAGTTGCCTCCAACTCTCTTAGTAAAAAGATTGGGATCAATGAGCCCAACTTCAAAACCACGGTCTAACAAAAGCTCTCGAAGGCAATCATACCACACATGTGGGGCTTGTTTAAGGCCATAGAGTGCCTTGTCGAGTTTGTAGACATGGTCTGGAAGAGAGGATCCTCGAAACTTGGAGGTTGCTTGACATAAATCAATTCTTTCAAAGGACCATTAAGGAAAGCACTCTTGACATCCATTTGTTGGAATTTGAAATTATGATGAGTGGCATAAGCAAGAAGCATGTGAATGGATTCACGGCGAGCAACGGTGGAATATGTCTCATTGTAGTCAATACCCTCAACTTGTGAGTATACTTGGGCTACTAACCTTGCCTTGTTGTGAACAACTATCCCATTAGCATCACGCTTGTTCTAAAGATCTACTTGGTACCGATAACATTTTGAAAATCTTTGGGCCGCTTCACCAAGGTCCACACTTTGTTGAGATTGAAGTTATGAAGTTATTCATTCATTGCGTAAAGCCAATCATCATCTTAAAGGGCTTCAAAGACCTTCTGAGGTTCAACATGAGAGATAAAAGATGGTGAGAGCTAAAGGGGGCTAATTGCCTCCTAGTAGTAGAACCTCTATTGAAATCTCCATAAACATTATCAAGGATATGGCCATCTTTTATGAGCTCATTGAGACGATATGCTTGATGGCGGGCTTGGGTCTCAAGACGAGCTTCTTGAGCAACCACTTGGTCATCACCACCATTTGAGTCCCCGCCTTGACAATAAGCATGAACTTGTTCATTATCTTCAGCAATATCGACCACATGAGATCTTCCTCAACATTTGTGGAGGAAGTAGATGGGTCTTGATCAACAATAGCTTGGCCTTGTTCTTCACTAGCTTGACCTTGGATGTTTCCTTGACTTAGAGCCCCATCTTGGGGAGGTGAATTTTGAGGAGCTTGATGACCAGGGCTTGAAGAGTCTTGATCATGAGAAACTTCAGAAGAGGTTGAAGGAGCTTGAGACAAAATGATTGGTCCTTGAGAGGCTAGATGATATTGTGAGAGTGAGGGCTCCACTTGAGTAGAGCTTGGTCCTTCTCCTTCGGCCACACGGGCTTCCTCAATAGGGAAGAAGAATCCCACGCCCATTCTTCTTATGGCTTGAGGAGGAATTTTATCACTTGGATCACGAACACCATCTTGCCCCATGAGGGACTCATGATCTTCATCGAAATTGACATTGCTCATTTTTTCAACTCTTCCATTGGCTTTGTTGTAGACTCTATAAGCATGAGATCGATTTGAGTAACCAACACAAATTCCTTCTTGTGCCTTTGATTCAAACTTTGACAATCGAATTCCTTTCTTGAGAATATATCATTTGCAACCAAACACTTGGAAGTAGCTAACATTGGGCTTGACTCCGGTGAGGATCTCATATGGGGTCTTGTTATGATTCTTGCGAAGGTATATCCGGTTGGTTGCATGACACGCTATGGAAATGGCCTCGGCCCAAATGTTATAATATGACTTGAATTCCGCTAACATGGTCCGAGCCGCATCCATCAAGGTCCAGTTTTTCCTTTCGTCCACCACATTTTGTTGGGGAGTGTATGGAGTGGAGTATTGATGCTTGATCCCCTCATCGCTAAGGAACTCATCCAAAGTGTAGTTTTTGAACTTGGTGCCATTGTTTCTACTAATGGACAAGATGTTGTATTGAGTTGGTGTTGGACTTGATTTGCAAAGTCGATGATGGTGTTTTGAGTCTCACTCTTCAACTTGAATAAGTACACCCAAGTGTATCATGAGAAGTCATCAACAATCACCAAACAATACTTCTTTCCTCCAAGGCTATCATGAGACGGAGGTGCAAAGTGATCCATGTGAAGGAGTTCCAAGCAATGTTCCGTAGTGATTTGATTAAGAGACTTGTGAGGAGACTCATGCATCTTACCTTTAATACAAGCCCTGCACACAAGATCTTTGGCAAAGGAAACATATTTTAGTTCAAAGATGTGGCCCTCCATGTGAAGTCTTTGCAAAGTCCTCATGTTTACATGGACCAAACGGTGATGCCACAACCATCCCTTGTCGGCTTTCGCATATAGACATAGAGCATGTGTAGTGGTAGTCCCCGAAAATTCTACCACATACAAGTCATGCTCCGCGTACCCTACGAAAGCCACCACGAGAGACTTTCTCCACATCAGAACCATAGAGTGCTCATTGAAGAAAGAAGAAAGACCCATAATGGCAAGAGCACGGAGAAAAAGGAGATTGTAACCGGGTTTTTACAAGCATGACATCAACTAAGGAAACATCTGGGGTTACCACCACCTTGCGAAAACCCAATACCTGAGAACTTGTTTTATCACCGTGGGAGACCATAATATTTGCATGGTTTGGCTGGATCTCCGACATGATGGACTTTCTTATGGTAATGTGTCTTGTAGCTCCACTATCGAGCACCCATTTATCCCCACCGGAAGCATAGTCCTACAAGAAAAGCAAGCTTTGTTCTTAGGTATTCATTTCGCAATGGGTCCCTTTTTGTTAGTAACAAGGGTCTTTGGCACCAAAATAGTCCAATGATAATCATGAGTGTAAGAAGTCCCAATGTGTGTAGCATAAACGTGACCATCATAATACTTGCAAAGAATATAAGAAGGATTGTTCTTCCTGGCAAAGTTGTCACTTTACAAAAGCGTAGGACCATGAGAGGGTCCTTGAACATTGCCCTTGTTCTTTCTCTTCTTCTTCTTGTTGTTGTTGTTCTTCTTCTTCTTGGGCTTGGGAACAAGCCCAACATCTTGTTTGTCAACTTGCCCTTTTGCAAGTTGGTATTTCAACACTTTGTTCTCCTCAATTAGGTTCACATGCTTGCAACAATGGTTAGAAGAACTAGACAAGTCTATAATTTGCATAGAGGAAGACTTAGCAATTTCACAAGTTAGTTGAGTTTGAAGTTTCTAATGGGATTCAAAAAGACGTGAAAATTTGCTCTCCGAGCAGGCTTTGTGTTCCTCTTTGAGTTTCTCAAGTTCCTCTCGACTCCTATCTTGACCAACACCAAACTCAACATTTTCATTTTAAAGGACTTTAACCAAAGCTAGAGCATGATCACGATCTTTAGTGAGCAAGAACATGGAGAGATTGTGGTCATCTACAAGCTTAGAGACACTCTCCTCAATAGTGAATCTCATGTTTTGTTCATCCTCAAAACTTTGAGTAAGTGAGGCAATTTCATCGGTGGCCTCTCTTTCATTTTTACTTAGCAAGTCAATTAGTTCTTGCTTTTCATCTATAATGTCCCTATCATGATCAAGTTTACTTAGTAGAGCATCAAAGCAAGTTTTAGTCTCTTCATCCAAGGTAGTAATGAATTCACACATGTCAACCATTTCTTACTTTACCTCAAGACCTTCAAGATCAAGATAGGAAGGTTCACTTGAGATGGGTTTGGAAGTGGGCATTACCTTGATGGCCTTTGCCATGAGACACTTTTGGTGGGAGGAGATGATGTTCTTGTTGAGAGTCGAAGAGGGACGATCGTGGAGTAGAAGTAGTAGCAATAGTGATGAGTGCATATTTGCATCGCGTTTTATATTATTATTTTGCACTGTAGTTGTAGGATCTTGGTATTTTACAGTGTTCATGCGCACATTTTATGTCTATTTTACCAGGATCAGGACAGATGATGGATGCAATGGACACAATTCTTGGAGCAGTTGTATTAGGGATAAAAGGAGTAAAAAACAACGTAAATTTCTTATTTGGGAAATATCAATAACACCAAAAGAAAAACCAAAGCGGTCGAGGCTTACAGAAGGTTTAACGACCAACTATACGGCGGGAATAATTTTCCGGCCGTATAGTTGGCACCACCACCGCCTCCTCAAATAGTTTCACCCCGTGCAACTGGATGAGGGAGACGACATACAGAACAACCAAAAATTGCTGAAACCTCACCTCCAGAAGGCATCTAGAGGGGAACTCATCCACGAGGGATCCATCTTTGCCCTGCGCATATCTGGGAGGCTAAGGAATCGATCTTCATCATCAACCGCTGCATCACCACCATCTCCATCCATCCCATCTACATCTTGTATAGATCTTGTTGTAATTTCCATACTCCTTGTGGATTTATACAAGTGATTATTCATCTATGATGGATTCTGTTGTTATTGCCATGATGTTGATTGCCTCCATGTCTGAGTCGATCATTAGTTCTTGGGGAGATGGAGAAACCCTAGTATGAGATTGAAATAAGATAAAGTTTATTATGATATTCATCGTTGTGACCATGTGTTAGATTGTCTTCATCTTGATGTTGGGAGAAGTCGACCTCTCAATATTTGCCTCTTGTGGGGACTTGATGGAGGGAACTACTTGTTGGTAGACAAAGGTGTGTTAGCACTTACAGTGACTATAAAGCTTTTGGCACCCCTTACGTATCAACTTGGGAACCGAGGAAACTCACGGAACACTATCCATGCCATGGGATACGTCCTACGGGATTAAGTCCCTTAATAGCATAGTGCTTCGGTTGATGTAGATTGTTGTCTGCTATGGTTATGAGGATGATGTGAGAAGTGGTTGCTGCATATTTGTGCAAATACAGAGTTCCTCCCACACATACATAGTTGAGAATGTTCATGATAATAATCTTTACCTTAGCTCTTTATAATGCTAGTGGTGTATCCACTACTCCCTGAGAACGCTTTTACACATTGCAGTTTCAAATCTATTTTACATCCACGATACTTATTTTCTGTGTTCAGTTGTTTTACTTTACTTATTGCTCTCTTATACCAAAACCCCCAAAATACCTTTTTGCACAATACTCGCATTTTATCTTGTTACTTAGAACTTTATTTAGCATTTCTATTGTAGTATTTAATTCAAGAGTTATTAGACTTCAGACTCCTGCTCCCTATGGGATCGATATCTTTATTTCAAAACTAGCTACAAATGATCTGTGCACTTGTAGTCATCAAGCTATTTTCTGGCGCCGTTGCCGGGGACCTAAGCGTTGTAAGTCTTTTAGTTTTTTCTTATTTATTTTTGTCTTGCTAAGTTTTTGTTTTGAGTTACAGGTTTCCACCAACATGATGGAGTTTGAGCATATGGCTAGTGCTAACCCACTCAGCCACATTGGGAAACCTTGTGATATTAATAAAAGAGACAACTCAAACAAGAAGACAAGGGGGTTTGAAATAAATCCTCTACTACTTGGTATTCTACGCAAGAAGCAATTCACTGGAGATGAAAGATCCTGATCCATATGAGCATATTGCATGTTTCAAAGATATATGTGGCAGTTTCCAATTACCGGGATATACTGATAATGAGGTAAGGGTTAAACATTTTAGTCAGACTTTGACTAGTATAGCTCTCTCATGGTATAGATCTCTACCTCCAGAAGCCACTACTACTTGGGATAATTTAGCATGTGAGTTTCTAGCAAAATATTATCCATTATCAAAATCTTTTGGAACCAGGCGTCTTATAATGACTTGGAGGAACCGTCCTAATGAAGGACTAGTAAGAGCTTATATCAGATTTAAAGATTTACTTAATGTCCTCATCATGATTTTCCTAAATGGTATTTATTGCATATCTTTTATGGCAATTTAATTGAACCTAATAAAATTGAACTAGACTCTTTCGCGAGAGGGGCTTTATGAATCTTCCTATAACTAAAGCTTGGGCTTTACTTAATAGAATTTGCAATCATAGAGTTTCATGGAATTTTGTCTAGGAAGCAAAGGAGGCATAGAAATATATTATGATTGTATTCATGACTATAATAAAAAGGGCCATGTTAAAGAACTATCTAAAGAACTTTACTTGGATTCAGATCTTGTGTTGCATGTTGTTAAAGATTTCACAGAACACATCAAAGCTCCAAAAGAGGGGTTGGTCAAGTATGATCCACCACCCGGACCTGAGAAGAAAAGATAAGGTAAAGCAACACTGGCCTCCCTAGAGCCAATATATGAGATACCTTTCCCTAACACTACACAGAAGCATATTTTTGAATATGAACAGGTCAAAGCAGTGTAGGAGAAGAAGGAAGTGGAAAGTATTCCAAAAGTTGAGGAACATCTGGAAGAAACCAAAGATGAAGAGGTAACCAAGGAAGCAATTATGGCTATGTATGCACATTGTAGCAAAGTTGAACTTGATGAAGATACTTCCGTATTGGTTGAAGGTAAAACAAAGGTAAAAGATGTGGGTAAGCCTATTCTTCCCTGCATATTTAAGGAAATCTCGCATTATGGTTTATGCGATCTTGGCACTGAAGTTAATGTTATGTCTTATAATTTTTATTTAGAAATAAAAGAAGAAATAGAAACGACTACAATTGAAAATACTAATATGACAATCATGTTAGCCAATAAAACTCTTAGAATTCCAATGGGAGTATTTGAAGAGGCAACTGTCACAATTGGCAAAAGAAACTTTCCTATCGATTTTGTAGTTTTTGATATGCCAACTGACACTCTTTGCCCAATTATATTTGGAAGGAACTTTTTGAGTGATGTAGGTGCCAATGTTGATTTCAAAAAGGAGATTGTGTCTCTTAAGCTTGGGAAAGCGGAAAAATAATTCCACTTTTCCAAATTTAAAGACAGACCTCTACAAATACAGGAAGAAGAGAAAGAGATGAGGAAATGGTAGCTCTCTTCTATAGTGATCAAGAAGAAGAAATAAATGAAGACTCAAATTATGAAGAAATAGTTATGGAGGACAAGTCCCTAGAAGAAATAGAAGGTGAATTCGATTCACTTTCCATTATAGGGCCTCCAACTAATAAGGCTTTCGAAGAGCCAGAAAAGAGAGGGGACGAGGAATTACCACCCCCAGAATTGAAGACTCTACCAGATAATATTAAATATAGATTTTTAGATGATACAAATAAATTTCCTATTATTATTAGTGCTAAACTTTCAGGAGATGAAGAAGAAGAACTCATGAAAATACTTAAGGAGCATCGCAAGGCCTTTGGGTACTCAATGGATGATTCGAAGGGCATTAGTCCCATGATAACCGTCCATTGAATATTCATGGAGGAAGGTGCTAAACCAGTTGCGAAATTTAATAGACGACTGAAGCCCGAAATGAAGGAAGTGGTAAGAAAATAAATAGTACGCCTACTGGACACATGTTAATCTATCCTGTAAAATAAAGTGAATGGGTAAGTCCTGTTCATTGTGTCCCTAAGAAGGGCGGTTTTACTAGTGTTCCTAATGAAAACAATGAATTTATACCTACTTGAACTATTGTTGGACATAGGATGTGTATAGATTTTAGGAAATTGAATAAATAAACTAGGAAAGATCACTATCCTTTACCGTTCATAGCCCAAACTTTAGAAAGTTTAGCAAACCACACTCATTTTTGCTACTTGGACAGATATTCTGTTTTTTCTCAAATAGCTGTTCATCCTGATGATCAACTTAAAACAACTTTCATTAGCCCTTATGGTTTACATGCTTACCATCATATGCCTTTTGGTTTATGTAATGCTCCAGCTACTTTTCAAAGATGCATGACTTCTATTTTTGCGGATTTTATAGAACTGATAATGGAAGTATTTATGGATGACTTTTCTGTCTATGGAACTTTGTTTACTAGTTGCTTGGATAATCTCAAAAGAGTTTTGCAGCGTTGCGAAGAAACCAATCTTGTTCTAAAATGGGAGAAGTGCCATTTTATGGTCAAAGAAGGTATAGTCCTTGAATATAAGGTATCAGGTAAAAGAATTGAAGTGGATAGAGCTAAGGTTGAGGCCATAGAGAGAATGCCACAACCTAGGGATATGAAAGGCATAAGAAGTCTCCTTAGTCATGTGGGTTTTTATAGAAGGTTCATTAGGAATTTCTCTCGAATATCTAAACCTTTGACTAACCTTCTGCAAAAAGGAGTAAGATTTAACTTTGATGATAAATGTCTTGTAGCATTTGGTAAACTTAAATATGCTTTATCCCATGCTCCTATCATTAAACCACCTATCTGAGATATGACTTTTGACTTAATATGTGAAACTAGTGATGATGTTGTAGGAGTAACTCTGGGACAATATATAGGTCACAGATTTAATATTATACATCATGCTAGTAGAACTCTTAATAGTGCTCAAAAGAATTATCCTAAGGAAGAAAGGGAACTTTTTGCTGTATTTTTCTCTTGCGATAAATTTCGTTCTTATATAGTTGATGCAAAATTAAGAGTTCATACGGATCATGATGGTTTAAAAGAACTCCTTGAGAGGAAAAATCATAAGCCAAGACTGATCCGTTGGATCCTTTTACTTCAAGAATTTGAGTTGCAGATTATGTAGAGCTAAGAAATAAAGATGTTGGATGCAGTGTCCATATTTACCCAACAAGACACCAATCTTATTGAGAGGAACTTTAGTCCTGGTGCTTTTCGTTTACGAGAATTATTAAATGAACCAAGGTCAATTCCTCCAAAAGAGAAGAAGTCGTTGTTGTTGGAGGAGCTTGTCATCCCCGAATAAGTAAACGGTAAGTGCAAGGTAAATGTTCTTACTCAAATAAGTGATTTGTTTTCATAGATTTTACTTCTGAAATTTTTGCCTTTGAATTCCTTGTGTTTTTCTGAAGTTTCTGAAGGTTTTTACCAACTATACGGTCGCAACTATATGGCCAGAGAAAAATCTCCTGCCATATAGTTGGTCGTTAAACCTTCTGTACTTTCTTCACGAAAATGTTTTTGATGTCTGGATCTATACGGTCGCAACTATACGGTCGGAGAAAATCCTCCGCCATATAGTTGGTCGTTAAACTCTCAGACATTTTTGATTTCCGATGTCTGGATCTATACGGTCACAACTATACAGCCGGAGAAAATCCTCCCGCCGTATAGATGGTCGTTAAACTATCTGACATTTTCGATTCGTTTGTCGTTTTTTTAAAGTGGTTTTGTCGGTTCCGAGTCGATAACTTCATTGACATGTAATCGAGATATTTGGAAATATCTGCTCGGAACCAACTATACGGCCGGAGCTATACGGTCCGCGCCTGTATAATTGGTCGTAACGCGGCAGGACTCCTCCAAATCCGTGATTTCTTTCCCCGTTCCGTTAAGATTCTTTTCCTGGGCGTGAATTTGGTGTTTCTCGTGAGTTTTACCGACCTTTGACCCCCCTTATATGCTGCCATTGCATTTCTCTCTAATCATAATCTCTAGAAACCAATCTACCTCTTATTCATACATGAGGACACGCAAACCGAGGGATAGAAAACAAGGAGAGAAGTTCCTATGGAGATAGGGAGCAATAGCGAGCAAGGCAAGGAGATCAAGATCGTCCCTATGGAGTTCCTAGACACTGACAATGAACGCCAGAAGAGGGAGTTGAAAGACCTCGAGCTGAAGATTGAAGAGATGGATAAGGAGACATCGGGGACACCCAAACATCTTTGGTTGCTGCGACTTTATCTTGATAAACTTGATGAAGATATTAAGCAGACAACCAAATCAGGTTTTTCTATGAGTCTTAAGGCGATACAAACCCTTCAACATAACAATGATCTCATTAAAGAACAAGTGAAAGCGTTGGAGAGGAATAATCTTTTCTACAAGCTGTGTGTTAAAGAATTAGAAGTTGTCAATCAATCCCTCCATCTCAGGCTGACCCATGAAGAGAAGATACCGCGTGCCATGGCGCCACAGTGATCTACAATAATCACGATATCAAATAATCACAAGGGATTATTTGATCCTGCCCGGCTTGATTCCAATCTTGGGGTGATCTTTAAGACCTTGTAATCTATCTTGTAAGGTTTACCTTACTATTTTAGTTTTGCATTAGTTCAAATTAGAAATAAAGTTTGCATCATTAGAATTCCCTTCAGGAATAGTCGATCCCTTTTATGAAATTCCGAATTTATTATCATATATGGAGCAATATTGAGTTTGTGCTTGTCCTATTGGATATATGAATGGCTTGAGTATAATTTTACTTGCACTTGATGATAGCAATAGGAGTCTTCCACACCATTAGTATTAATGGAACATACAAAGATAATTTGGTCAGTATGTTGTAAGTTAATGGTTTGATTTACAAATAAAAAAATTATCTAATCAATTAAGTTGAAAAAGAAACCTTGAACAAAGGAAAATTAAAAGTGCTATCAAATTAGAGTGACAACAAGACGAGGTAGAATATTCAAGCTATAAGGATTTCTTCATATACAATTGGAATTTGGTAATTGAGATCGTTAAACTTTGAATTCCTACATGAAGTGGAATGTATGGCTAGCTCCTTTGCACAACACTTAAACAAAAGTGTGAGCATATATATAAAAAAGGAAGAAGAAAAAGAGCGAATGTGCAAAGAGCAAATAGGTATACACCACTATATTGTAGTATGACAAAGAAGCGTTTGAGATTTTAAATCCCAAGTGAATATGTTAATCCAAAAACACATGGGACTACCTCACTAACTCATTCGGTTGAACCGAATACTTTTACACCATATTGAGAGTAATCTTTTGTGAACTGTTAAATGCTAGGGTGTGGAAGCCTACTAATATTATTCAGATGGTTCGAGTAAGGTACTATTCATGAACTTATTCCTATGTATCATATATCATAAACACATGCTTCAACTGCCTCATTTATTTTATCGACTCAGCTTCATGAATATGAGGATCACATCCATTAAGCTAGATGGTTTGAGTAAGTTAGATAACAACCTGGGGAAGAAGCACAAAAATTCACGCCTCAAAAAGACGTTCAGAGATTTTACATGAATTTTTACGGTGAAGCACAGAAATCTGTTTCGGGACAGCAACTTTCCCAATCATTACTTCTCTCTCATTAGAGGTTACTCTTGGCACAAAAAGCAAATAAAAAGGATACGGAGCGGTTATTACTGAAGTAATAACTTCCAAGACTCATCTAAAACTTTTGGGTTATCTCCCAATAAGTACTTTTCTTTAACGCCTTTAAGTTAGGCATAAGAAGCAAGAAAGAATCAAGTGTTCTCAAATGAAGAAGCATTAAGACCAATACCAGAAATATTTTCAACAAGGCAAGGTATATCATCCAAATAAGTTCTAGAGGATCCTCTCTCAATGCTCTTAGGTTCACTCTTCTCATCAAAAGGGTTTGCAGGAACAATCCAATCAAGATTCTTTTCTATGGCATCATGTATTGCTACTAGTTTAAAGGGTATTGGTATCTTAGGTTCCTCCCCATTAGGTTCGGTTTTGTTCATCTTTTCTCGTGTACCAACAACATCTACACATGAGCCTAGCATATTGAAACATTCAAAGACTTTCCTAGCTTCCTTGGCAACATCATAGAAGTCCTTAAACAAAGTTTCTAGAATAAAATCCCTCTTTTCAGGGTCCTCAATTTCTTTAAGCTTCAGGAACATTACTTGCATTAAGGGGTTGAGGTTAACAAACATAGCTTCTAACATATGAATTAAAGAAGCTGCAGCAATCTCATAGTTTGGAGCAAGTTCTGCAAGGGATCTATCCTCCGTATCTTCATGTTTGCTAACATGATTAAAGAACTCTTCAGTATTATCTTTCCCAATTATAGAACCACTACCAATTGAAAGGTCTTTCAGGGTGAATTTAGGGATCAGCATGGTGAGCTAAGGAAGAGGTGACAACTAAAGGAGACTTAATTTTTTTGTGTTTTCAAATAAGAAAGCAAACTAGTAAAACTATTTTTTGTGTGTTTTTGATAACAAAACAAGCAAAAAAGCAAAAAGAAACTAAGCAAAACAAAAATAAAAAAGTAAAGAGATTGGTTATGAGGGACTCCCCTTGTGAAGATGTCCTTGACTCCCCAGCAACAGCGCCAGAAAAATGCTTGATGGCTCGTGGTTGATGTAGAGCTCGTTGGGAACCCCAAGAGGAAGGTATGATGAGCACAACAGCAAGTTTCCCTCAGTTATGAAACCAAGGTTTAATCGAACCAGTAGGAGCAAGGAAACACCCCAAAGGTGTTGCTAGATGAGCCTTGGCAGGACCACCTAAGGTGCTAGTAGCAACATGGAGACCTGCACAACACAACCACAGAACTCTGTCCCCAACTTGTGATGAGGTTGTCAATCTCACCGTGTTTTGCTGAAAACAAAGGATTAAATGTATCGAATGGAAAGAAGTAATAGTTTGTAGAAAGTAAACACAAAGCAGTAAACAGTTTATAGATTGTATGTAAAGAAAAGGGCCGGGATCCATAGTTCACTAGAGGTGGCTCTCCTTAAGATAGATAACATGTTGGGTGAACAAATTACAACGGGGCAATTGACAAACATCGAGAAAGCAATACATGCATATACTAATCAGCTTGACTCCTTTGAGACTTGATTGGGCATTACAACATTTTACATAGACCGCCATCCAACTGCATCTATGACTAATAATCCACCTTCAGGTTATCATCCGACCCCCTCCAGTATTAAGTTGCAAGCAACAGATTATTGCTTTACGAATTGCGTGTAAAGTAAACAATATGATTGTTCTATGAACAAAGGATTGTTGTTTTCTCCCTAGTAGCAACAGCACATCTAGTACCTTAGAGATTTCTGTCACTTCCCCAGATTACCAGAGGCATGAACCCACTATCGAGCATAAATACTAACCCTTGGAGTTGCTAGCATCTACTTGGACAAGATAGCTACTAACAACGGAAAGCATGCAAGATCACAAATAACAAAGACATGATAGAATCAATAATCAATCTGAAATAGCATCTCAATATCAATCGGATCCCCGCAAACACAACATGCAGAATTACAAATAGATGATCTTGATCATGAACGGAGCTCACAAGATCTAGACATGAAAGCACAAAGGAGGAGAACCAGCCATCTAGCTACTACATGGATCCGTAGTCCAAGGATGAACTACTCACGCATCACACCGGAGGCTTGCATGGTGATGAAGAAGGCCTCTAGGGTGAATTCCCCTCTCCGGCAGGGTGCTGGAAGAGCTTCAGATCCATCCCAATCTATGGATGGAGATGACGGCGGCTACAGACTCTTTCGTGGATTTTTGATCGGGTACTTAGGGTTTTCGTCCTGAGGGCATCTTATAGGCGGAAGGGGAGGCCGAGAGGGTGCTGGAGGCGGCCAGACCACCCCTGGCGCGGGTCAGGCGGGACCACGCGGCCAGGTGGTGTGGTGGCCCCCTGGCCCCTCTCCGTCTCGTACTCTGGCATCTGATGACTTCCGAAAAAATAGGCACTTTGGCTTTTGTCCCGTCCAATTCCGAGAATATTCATTTTCTGACTTTCCTGGAACCAAAAACAGCAGAAAACAGGCAGCTGGCACTGTGGCTCTTGTTATTAGGTTAGTCCAAGAAATCATATGAAAAGTACTCCAAAGTGTGGACAAAACACAAGAAAGTGGATAAATCCAAGCATGGAACATCAAAAATTATAGATACATTTGCAATGTATCAACATCCCCAAGCTTAACTCCTGCTCGTCCTCGAGTAGGTAAGTGATAAAAAGAAAGAATAATTTTTGAGGTGACATGCACCATTAAAGACTTGATCAAAGTATTTGTAAAACATTCAAAGCAGGGATCATAGTACTTCAATCATAACATGAAAGACAAAGTTCTAGCAATAAGAAAAAGAAACTATGATGCAAAATGAAAAGGCACAAACAAAAGATTCAAGAATAACAATGTTTTGCAAGACGTTTGTTTGTTTCACATAAAGAAAACATAGCATAATAGCATTCAGCTTGTCCCTCATAGAGTAGCAAAACATAAATGCATAGGACACCTTCAAAGTTCATAAGCGTGACTAGATATAAATAGTTTAAAGCAAGCAATATCAAGTTATGCATCAATCAACTAGTCTTGGGACAATGCACATAGAACTAAGAATGGCCACTATGCTCTCAAAGTAGGTGCATAAAGGTAGAAGGTGGAGACTCAATATATAATGGTGGAAGAAAGGCCTTCATAAAAGGAAGTAGGGATTCAAGTCTCATAAAGAGCTTCCAAAAATTATGGTACTTATAGTTTCCAGCTCTCATTGCCCCTATCATAAGCATCTTTAAGGTGATTAAGGTTAAAGTGACACAACTAAGAGGATATGCTTGATAAGTTATAAACCGAAATCTCATGCCCCTTACTTACGAAGACCGATCCTCATGCTACTCAACTTTATTCACGAGTAAGCTCTTGTCATTGTAAGTACATGTGTATCATAAAGAACCGCCAATGGTGTAACCCTTGCACATGATATAGGAGCTATCCCATAATCAAAATGACAAGGCAAGCAGACAATGAGCATCTCGGCGATCTTTTTATTTGCTATTTGCATAGGTTTTTATTGAGGATGCTTCATGGAGTGCTCATTATGGTGTTGCTGCAAGTTTCCACCATGATTAGGCATGGCTTAGGCTAGCGTCCCAGGCGTTTCTCTAACACACATACAAAGTCCATGATCTTACAAGTTCCACTTTTATTTCACACCGTCGGGATCCGTAAGCAAAAGAACATGATATCAACGGGGTACAAAGTACAAGTGCAATGTTGAAAGCATTCCCCATGGTACATGGTTCTGCTAATTTCAACTTATAAAGCACAAGCATATACGCAACAAAGAAGGACCCAATGGTTCAAGTTTATTAGATGCAAAAAAAGTAAAGTGTGCCATCAAGTTCGTGAAAGCTTTAATCACTAGTTTTCTCATAACAAGTTTAATTCGGAAGGTAAACAAAAGCATGAATATACTTGGAATAGCATAAGCTAGCAGGTAGGTATGGTGGACTCTTTGGAATAACTTGGTTTAGGGATTTGGATGCATGATTGGAACTCATACTTGGTTGTGGAGGCTAGAAAAAGACTAGGAGCGACAAACTAAGAGATCAATAATGGCCATAATCATGCAGAGCGACAAAACATCATTGATCGAAGCATAAAGTGATACTAGAAGTTGAAAACTAAAGGATCATAAAGGCTATGGTGACTTGAGATAGTCATAACATGGTGTGAGCATGCGCCAAGTCAACCCAAATAAAACATCAAAGGAGAATACCACTATACTATGCTTTAATATGCTAAAACAACGCATGATTCATCCAAGGCACATTAAGCAATCTCAATTGTTTATAACAAGTCATGATACAGCAAAGAATACTAAGCATAAATCCAAAACAATATCAAGCATGGCATGACAAAGCATAAGCCACAGTCAAAAACAAGCTCTTTTTACCACATAAGCATGAACTTTCCTACTCTTTTCCAAACCAAACCAACCTATTTGCAAACCAATGTATGAAAGAGGGGGTCCAACCAATTTATTCAGAAAACTAAGAAAACCAAGCAAACAAAAACACAAAACAAAAACGAAAAAGAAGACGCTCCAAGAACCATACAACTGTGCATGAAACAATAAAAATGAAGCGTTTGAAAGAAACCTAGGATTTTTATTGATGAAGAAGGGGATGCCTTGGGCATCCCCAAGCTTTGATGATTGTACTTGTTTTATATTTCTTGTGGTGACACGCGTGGCATCCCCAAGCTTGAGCTTTAGTCCATCCTTCATCTCATTACTCATTCCTTCCATACACCTGAAATTTTTCCTTCATACAAAACTTCACACAATCTTTATTAGCAACATTAGTGCACTCAAGATAAAAGGTCTTAAGGTTCAGTTCAAACAATAAATAAACTTACATTAGAACACTAGATACTATAGCACTTCCCTCAAAAAGCTCAATTCCCCAAAAGAAATCAAAAAGGAACCAACAAGAAGCAAATGCAGAAAATGGCAGAAATCTGTCAAAACAGACCAGCAGGTAAAGACGAATTTTTTCAAAGACCTTATGTTGCTCAAATCAAAAAGTGTTGAACTAACGAAAGTTTGATAACAACCAGGGGCAGAAGCACAAAAATTCACGCCTCAAAAAGACGTTTAGAGAGTTTACATGAATTTTTACGGTGAAGCACAGAAATCTGTTTCGGGACAGCAACTTTCCCAATCATTACTTCTCTCTCATTAGAGGTTACTCTTGGCACAAAAAGCAAATAAAAAGGATACGGAGCGGTTATTACTGAAGTAATAACTTCCAAGACTCATCTAAAACTTTTGGGTTATCTCCCAATAAGTACTTTTCTTTAACGCCTTTAAGTTAGGCATAAGAAGCAAGAAAGAATCAAGTGTTCTCAAATGAAGAAGCATTAAGACCAATACCAGAAATATTTTCAACAAGGCAAGGTATATCATCCAAATAAGTTCTAGAGGATCCTCTCTCAATGCTCTTAGGTTCACTCTTCTCATCAAAAGGGTTTGCAGGAACAATCCAATCAAGATTCTTTTCTATGGCATCATGTATTGCTACTAGTTTAAAGGGTATTGGTATCTTAGGTTCCTCCCCATTAGGTTCGGTTTTGTTCATCTTTTCTCGTGTACCAACAACATCTACACATGAGCCTAGCATATTGAAACATTCAAAGACTTTCCTAGCTTCCTTGGCAACATCATAGAAGTCCTTAAACAAAGTTTCTAGAATAAAATCCCTCTTTTCAGGGTCCTCAATTTCTTTAAGCTTCAGGAACATTACTTGCATTAAGGGGTTGAGGTTAACAAACATAGCTTCTAACATATGAATTAAAGAAGCTGCAGCAATCTCATAGTTTGGAGCAAGTTCTGCAAGGGATCTATCCTCCGTATCTTCATGTTTGCTAACATGATTAAAGAACTCTTCAGTATTATCTTTCCCAATTATAGAACCACTACCAATTGAAAGGTCTTTCAGGGTGAATTTAGGGATCAGCATGGTGAGCTAAGGAAGAGGTGACAACTAAAGGAGACTTAATTTTTTTGTGTTTTCAAATAAGAAAGCAAACTAGTAAAACTATTTTTTGTGTGTTTTTGATAACAAAACAAGCAAAAAAGCAAAAAGAAACTAAGCAAAACAAAAATAAAAAAGTAAAGAGATTGGTTATGAGGGACTCCCCTTGTGAAGATGTCCTTGACTCCCAACAGCGCCTAAAAATGCTTGATGGCTCGTGGTTGATGTAGAGCCTGCTAGGAACCCCAAGAGGAAGGTATGATGAGCACAACAGCAAGTTTCCCTCAGTTATGAAACCAAGGTTTAATCGAACCAGTAGGAGCAAGGAAACACCCCAAAGGTGTTGCTAGATGAGCCTTGGCAGGGCGCACTACCGGTGCTAGTAGCAACATGGAGACCTGCACAACACAACCACAGAACTCTGTCCCCAACTTGTGATGAGGTTGTCAATCTCACCGTGTTTTGCTGAAAACAAAGGATTAAATGTATCGAATGGAAAGAAGTAATAGTTTGTAGAAAGTAAACACAAAGCAGTAAACAGTTTATAGATTGTATGTAAAGAAAAGGGCCGGGATCCATAGTTCACTAGAGGTGGCTCTCCTTAAGATAGATAACATGTTGGGTGAACAAATTACAGCGGGGCAATTGACAAACATCGAGAAAGCAATACATGCATATACTAATCAGCTTGACTCCTTTGAGACTTGATTGGGCATTACAACATTTTACATAGACCGCCATCCAACTGCATCTATGACTAATAATCCACCTTCAGGTTATCATCCGAACCCCCTCCAGTATTAAGTTGCAAGCAACAGATTATTGCTTTACGAATTGCGTGTAAAGTAAACAATATGATTGTTCTATGAACAAAGGATTGTTGTTTTCTCCCTAGTAGCAACAGCACATCTAGTACCTTAGAGATTTCTGTCACTTCCCCAGATTACCAGAGGCATGAACCCACTATCGAGCATAAATACTAACCCTTGGAGTTGCTAGCATCTACTTGGACAAGATAGCTACTAACAACGGAAAGCATGCAAGATCACAAATAACAAAGACATGGTAGAATCAATAATCAATCTGAAATAGCATCTCAATATCCATCGGACCCCTGCAAACACAACATGCAGAATTACAAATAGATGATCTTGATCATGAACGGAGCTCACAAGATCTAGACATGAAAGCACAAAGGAGGAGAACCAGCCATCTAGCTACTACATGGATCTGTAGTCCAAGGATGAACTACTCACGCATCACACCGAAGGCTTGCATGGTGATGAAGAAGGCCTCCAGGGTGAATTCCCCTCTCCGGCAGGGTGCTGGGAAGAGCTTCAGATCCCTCCCGATCTAGGGTGGAGATGACGGCGGCTACAGACTCTTTCGTTGATTTTTGATCGGGTACTTAGGGTTTTCGTCCTGAGGGCATCTTATAGGCGGAAGGGGAGGCCGAGGGGGTGCTGGAGGAGGCCAGACCACCCCCTGGCGCGGGTCGGGCTAGACCACGCGGCCAGGTGGTGTGGTGGCCCCCTGGCCCCTCTCTGTCTCGTACTCTGGCATCTGATGACTTCCGAAAAATAGGCACTTTGGCTTTTGTCCCGTCCAATTCCGAGAATATTCATTTTCTGACTTTCCTGGAACCAAAAACAGCAGAAAACATGCAGTTGGCACTGTGGCTCTTGTTATTAGGTTAGTCCAAGAAATCATATGAAAAGTTCTCCAAAGTGTGGACAAAACACAAGAAAGTGGATAAATCCAAGCATGGAACATCAAAAATTACAGATACATTTGCAATGTATCAACATCCCCAAGCTTAACTCCTGCTCGTACTTGAGTAGGTAAGTGATAAAAAGAAAGAATAATTTTTGAGGTGACATGCACCATCAAAGACTTGATCAAAGTATTTGTAAAACATTCAAAGCAGGGATCATATTACTTCAATCATAACATGAAAGACAAAGTTCTAGCAATAAGACAAAGAAACTATGATGCAACATGAAAAGGCACAAACAAAAGATTCAAGAATAACAATGTTTTGCAAGACGTTTGTTTGTTTCACATAAAGAAAACATAGCATAATAGCATTCAGCTTGTCCCTCATAGAGTAGCAAAACATAAATGCATAGGACACCTTCAAAGTTCATAAGCGTGACTAGATATAAATAGTTTAAAGCAAGCAATATCAAGTTATGCATCAATCAACTAGTCTTGGGACAATGCACATAGAACTAAGAATGGCCACTATGCTCTCAAAGTAGGTGCATAAAGGTAGAAGGTGGAGACTCAATATATAATGGTGGAAGAAAGGCCTTCATAAAAGGAAGTAGGGATTCAAGTCTCATAAAGAGCTTCCAAAAATTATGGTACTTATAGCTTTCAGCTCTCATTGCCCCTATCATAAGCATCTTTAATGTGATTAAGGTTAAAGTGACACAACTAAGAGGATATGCTTGACAAGTTATAAACCGAAATCTCATGCCCCTTACTTACGAAGACCGATCCTCATGCTACTCAACTTTAGTCACGAGTAAGCTCTTGTCATTGTAAGTACATGTGTATCATAAAGAACCGCCAACGGTGTAACCCTTGCACATGATATAGGAGCTATCCCATAATCAAAATGACAAGGCAAGCAGACAATAAGCATCTCAACGATCTTTTTATTTGCTATTTGCATAGGTTTTTATTGAGGATGCTTCATAGAGTGCTCATTATGGTGTTGCTGCAAGTTTCCACCATGATTAGGCATGGCTTAGGCTAGCGTCCCAGGCGTTTCTCTAACACACATACAAAGTCCATGATCTTACAAGTTCCACTTTTATTTCACACCGCCGGGATCCGTAAGCAAAAGAACATGATATCAACGGGGTACAAAGTACAAGTGCAATGTTGAAAGCATTCCCCATGGTACATGGTTCTGCTAATTTCAACTTATAAAGCACAAGCATATACGCAACAAAGAAGGACCCAATGGTTCAAGTTTATTAGATGCAAAAAAAGTAAAGTGTGCCATCAAGTTCGTGAGAGCTTTAATCACTAGTTTTCTCATAACAAGTTTAATTCGGAAGGTAAACAAAAGCATGAATATACTTGGAATAGCATAAGCTAGCAGGTAGGTATGGTGGACTCTTTGGAATAACTTGGTTTAGGGATTTGGATGCATGATTGGAACTCATACTTGGTTGTGGAGGCTAGCAAAAGACTAGGAGCGACAAACTAAGAGATCAATAATGGCCATAATCATGCAGAGCGACAAAACATCATTGATTGAAGCATAAAGTGATACTAGAAGTTGAAAACTAAAGGATCATAAAGGCTATGGTGACTTGAGATAGTCATAACATGGTGTGAGCATGCGCCAAGTCAACCCAAATAAAACATCAAAGGAGAATACCACTATACTATGCTTTAATATGCTAAAACAACGCATGATTCATCCAAGGCACATTAAGCAATCTCAATTGTTTATAACAAGTCATGCTACAGCAAAGAATACTAAGCATAAAGCCAAAACAATATCAAGCATGGCATGACAAAGCATAGGCCACAGTCAAAAACAAGCTCTTTTTACCACATAAGCATGAATTTTCCTACTCTTTTCCAAACCAAACCAACCTATTTGCAAACCAATGTATGAAAGAGGGGGTCCAACCAATTTATTCAGAAAACTAAGAAAACCAAGCAAACAAAAACACAAAACAAAAACGAAAAAGAAGACGCTCCAAGAACCATACAACTGTGCATGAAACAATAAAAATGAAGCGTTTGGAAGAAACCTGGGATTTAGGGATCAACATGGTGAGCTAAGGAAGAGGTGACAACTAAAGGAGACTTAATTTTTTGTGTTTTCAAATAAGAAAGCAAACTAGTAAAACTATTTTTTTGTGTTTTTGATAACAAAACAAGCAAAAAAGCAAAAAGAAACTAAGCAAAACAAAAATAAAAAAGTAAAGAGATTGGTTATGAGGGACTCCCCTTGTGAAGATGTCCTTGACTCCCCAGCAACGGCGCCAGAAAAATGCTTGATGGCTCGTGGTTGATGTAGAGCTCGTTGGGAACACCAAGAGGAAGGTATGATGAGCACAGCAACAAGTTTCCCTCAGTTATGAAACCAAGGTTTAATCGAACCAGTAGTAGCAACGAAACACCCTAAAGGTGTTGCTAGATGAGCCTTGGCAGGACACACTACCGGTGCTAGTAGCAACGTGGAGTCCTGCACAACACAACCACAGAACTCTGTCCCCAACTTGCGATGAGGCTGTCAATCTCACCGTGTTTTGCTGAAAACAAAGGATTAAACGTATTGAATGGAAAGAAGTAATAGTTTGCAGAAAGTAAACACAAAGCATAAACAGTTTATAGATTGTATGTAAAGAAAAGGACATGGATCCGTAGTTCACTAGAGTTGGCTCTCCTTAAGATAGATAACATGCTGGGTGAACAAATTACAGCGGGGCAATTGACAAACATCGAGAAAGCAATACATGCATATACTAATCATCTTGACTCCTTTGAGACTTGATTGGGCATTACAACATTATACATAGACCGCCATCCAACTGCATCTATGACTAATAATCCACCTTGAGGTTATCAGCCGAACCCCCTCCAGTATTAAGTTGCAAGCAACAGATTATTGCTTTACGAATTGCGTGTAAAGTAAACAATACGATTGTTCTATGAACAAAGGATTGTTGTTTTCTCCCTAGTAGCAACAGCACATCTAGTACCTTAGAGATTTCTGTCACTTCCCATTACGGAGGCATGAACCCACTATCGAGCATAAATACTAACTCTTGGAGTTGCTAGCATCTACTTGGCCAAGATAGCTACTAACAACGGAAAGCATGCAAGATCACAAATAACAAAGACATGATAGAATCAATAATCAATCTGAAATAGCATCTCAATATCCATCGGATCCCCGCAAACACAACATGCAGAATTACAAATAGATGATCTTGATCATGAACGGAGCTCACAAGATCTAGACATGAAAGCATAAAGGAGGAGAACTAGCCATCTAGCTACTACATGGATCCGTAGTCCAAGGATGAACTACTCACACATCACACCGGAGGCTTGCATGGTGATGAAAAAGGCCTCCAGGGTGAATTCCCCTCTCTGGCAGGGTGCCGGGAAGAGCTTCAGATCCCTCCCGATCTAGGGTGGAGATGATGGCGGCTACAGACTCTTTCATGGATTTTTGATCGGGTACTTAGGGTTTTCATCCCGAGGGCATCTTATAGGCGGAAGGGGAGGCCGAGGGGGTGCCGGAGGCTGCTAGACCACCCCCTAGCACGGGCCAGGCTGGGCCGCGCGGCCGGGTGGTGTGGTGGCCCCCTGGCCCCTCTCCGTCTTGTACTCTGGCATCTGATGACTTCCGGAAAAATAGGCACTTTGGCTTTTGTCCCGTCCAATTCCGAGAATATTCATTTTCTGACTTTCCTAGAAACAAAAACAGCAGAAAACAGGCAGCTGGCATTGTGGCTCTTGTTAATAGGTTAGTCCAAGAAATCATATGAAAAGTACTCCAAAGTGTGGACAAAACACAAGAAAGTGGATAAAACCAAGCATGGAACATCAAAAATTATAGATACATTTGCACTGTATCAAGATCCAACATTGACAGCAACGTTGAGCCATGACAAACTACACAATAAAGGGATATGAAGGAGGAACTTGGAGAAGGGAAAATCCCTGCTGCTTCATGGATCATTAGAGGACATCGCATCATCCCCTTCATCATCAACTGTTGCATCACCATCACTACTACCCCTACCTTTCATTCATTAGATTTTGTTGTAACTCCAGATTCAATTGTGGTTTGCACTAGACTTATTCTCGTACTTTGGGTTTTCAAATAGATAACAAGAAAGTAAACTAATAACAAGAATTAAACTACAAACTAATAATAAAACTTAAAACAAGGTATCTAGTGACCTCACTAGGATAGCAAAATGTAACACCCCAGTTTTAGCTAAATACTAATTAGGGTTAATTATGCATTGCATAAGCATCATTATTTTGCTAAGACAAAATGGAAACAAAAAGAGAAACAAAGTAAAACCCTAAACCCTAGCTATTTACCTCTCTCTCTAAAAGCAATTCAAAATAGTTTGAATTTTGAAAACTACAAAATGTATGGATCCCAAATGGAATAAAGGGACCCCACACTATTGCATATATTTGCAAACCTTCTGGTATTTTTGAAATGGTTCAAAACAGATTTGAAAATGGTTTACCAATGGAAAAAAAAGAAAACAGTTTTGGAAAATAAAAACAAGCCAGCTGCTACCCCAGCCCATCCCAGCTCCCTCCCGCGCTACCTGCCACGCAGCACAGCAGCCCGTCGCCCAGCTGAAGCCCAGTAGAGGCCCAACCTAGATACCCCTTCGCATGTTATCTTCCTCGCGGAGAGGAAGCAACTGGGTGTCGTCGTTGCCACTATCGATCACCTCGGTGCCAAGATCCCCGCCCCACCGCCCTGGAGCCGAGGATAAGACCGCCCCAAGGCTCTCTCCCATCCTCATCCTCTCCCGCTCTCCCTGGCGACCTCCCTCTCGTGTTTTCCCCTCTGGCTGAAACCCTAGCCCGGCTAGAGCCTCTCGTCCCCACCGCTCTGGACCACCTCGAGCCCAACTGATCATGTTGTAGCGACCCACTGCTCCTCCTCGACCATTTGCCCCAACTCACGCAAGCCGGCGAGCCCTCAATCGCCACAATCGACCACCTTGTCCCCAACTTCGGCAGCCGCTCCCTGCCATCGATTCACATGACCTCGGCCTTCCTCGTCGTCACCGACCCTCCAAACGTGTCGAGGGTAAGCTCATGGTGCTCATGGACCCTTCCCTTCCTCCCCTTCCTCTCTGGTTCGTTCTCGCATCGCATGCCACCGCTCGCCATCGTCGGACACCGCAGCGGCTAAGCCTCCGGTGACCTATTCCTAGCGGCACCACCACCTTCGTGCCTGCCTTGCTACACTGGTTTGATTAGGCTAGGTCTTGCAGCTCCGCTCGCCTTCTTGCATCACCGCCGGCCACCGTTTGCCACTCCGCCGCCATGGTGACGTGATGCCCGCGTCAGCAGCACGCAAGGTTGGCCATGGTGGCAGCCTATGTGGCCCCTGGCCCATAGGTCAGCCTCTATGGCTAGAGCCAGATCTGGTGTAAAAAGTATTTAACGTCCCGCTGACGTCAGCCCCGCATCATGCTGACGCAATAAACCTTTTTAAATTGGTTTAATAATTTCTGATATGGTTTTAATCTTATAAAATTGATATCTAATTATTTATAAGTTAGAAAATATGTATAATATATCAAATTGTTCAGAAAAATGAAATCTATCGGTTAGCATCAAAATCATGCAATGTTCAACAACTTTAACTACAAGTTTAATTAGAAGAACTAAACGAACCCCCGTAGGTGATTCTGAGGTTCCTCCTGAATTAGGGTTTGCACCCTCGGACCCTGTTTAAAGTGATCAAGCATGCTTTAGGGTTTCAATTTAACACAATTTAACTTGTCATATCATCATCCTTGCTTGAGCATTGCATCGATGCCATGTGTTGATTGTTGTTTCCCTTTCTTTCTAGTGTTTTGCTTCTTCCCGGTAGAATACGATATCGAGATCGAGATTGAAGACCAAGATTAACACCATCGAAGATCGATGAATAACACTTGATCACCTATAATCAAGTCAAGCACAAGGCTTCCAAAGCTCTGATTATTGGTTATCAACAAGCAAAGGCAAGCATAGCCCCACCATTATACAATCCTATGATTTCAAAAGCATTTCAGTTCTTGCCATGATGCATACGATTCTACTGTGGTCTTTTATCGATAGATAGAGTATCCTATCTGTTGCATTACTCCCTTGAGCTTATTTTACCTGATCCACTGCTCCTAGCATAACTAGGTTTGGCTTGTGTGCACTGCTAGAGCTTTTATATGTGTCTTGCTTAGCCATGCTTAGCTGCCAGTGCTGGTTCATCCAGAAGATGTACCAAAAGCAGAGAACCTAGTATGACAGGAGAACAAGGTATACTGATGAGGTAAGATTAGTGGTAAAGGTTAAACATGCTAAGGCTTGTATGGGAGGCCATAGTGGGATGTGGTTTTTGTAGTCCCATGCTCGCCACCACTAGGACCCGAGTTCTAGCCTCTTGAACCAAGACGAGCATACAGCCACACGAGGCCTAGAAAACTCCACGAGTAACTAACTTGCCTAGTAGATTCCATGAGTCACATAGTTTGGGCATTCCATTCGACATATCCATATTTGGTTGTTCCAGAAGGCGATGAAGGAGGTCCATCATAATAGGAAGGTAAGTGTGGTCGGGGTTGCTTGAGGCGGTTCCTCTGGTAAACCAACCTCACCCACATCTCTAGGGACCGGCTTCGGGATTTGACCTGTTATGGTGGAACCCTCCTTAGGTCGTGTCCAACCACCCTCTGTTGGCCTTCCAAGGAAGAGGGCTAATCATTGTGGCATTAAGAGTTGGTTGGTACGTGTGGGTAAAGTTGTACACCCCTTAAGGGTATTGATCTTTTTGAAAAGCCGTGTCCACGGTTATGGACGACTTGGGAACGAACGTGAAGATCACAGAGAACTATAACCTAATCGTAAAACTTGGCAACTAAGGTTTGTTACGGATGCTTCCTCATGGGTACGAGTGGGTGATCCTAGTTGTGAGATGATGATTACCTTGGTGGATATCAGAAGATGATGATTAATTCTTTGGAGATGTCACTCTCTTATCCCCTTTTAAAATATTCTGATCAGATGAGCTTCTTCTCCCTCTTGGTTTATAAACAAAGATGGCTTTATGCAAAATAACCCCACCAGCCATAATTCTTGCAGAGTACACCCAGTACTCACCCTTGATTTGTTGATAATTTTGTAGCCGAGTAAGTGTTCCCCTAAAGACAAGTTTGGTATGACATCGACACCGACGAGTAGCTTGGGGTTCCCGACCGGTAGCCTGGAATCTATGGACTGGGATGTCATCATTATGCTTCTGGCCTCTTAGGCCATTTGTTAAGTTTGCTATACTGAATAGCATAATTTGCCTTCTGTTGTTTGATGTTTGTGGTTAGTGACCTCTTCTTGTAATATTTTGGTTCTTGCTCAGTTATGAGCTTGCTGTAATAATTTTTGTGTCGCAGGGTTACTATTGTGTTACCGATTTCTCACTGAATATCCTCGAGCTCTAGATTAAGCTTATGTCAGGCTAAGCTCTGGATTTGTTTAACCCTGATCCCGGGGGTGTAACACGAAATTGCTTCCCTGACAACGGCGCTAGAAAAAGGGTTGATACCTTCGATCTGGATTCACGAAGGTAGTATAATAGCTTTTTCCCTAGAAGACCTAGGTTTAATTGAACCTCGGAAAGCAATGCTAAAAGGAAATAAAAAGGACACGTCTACAAGACTTTGTTTGTTCGTTTCACCATACTTTACTGGACCAATCTTGTTTACTTTATAACAGGTTGAATCAATGGATGGAGATATGCCAGGGTTGAAGATCCACTTGCAGCTGCACATCATATGGGATAAAAGATAATAATAAGCATAGTCATGTATAATGTTTGAACGGAGATAATCTCTTGTGAGAAACACATCCTAATATTCTAGAGCCCCCGTGATGCAGCGGGCATAGAAATAGACTTTTAATCCAACCGAGTGCACACCGAAGCCACGGGTTACAAATGATTATTTAAGTGTAAAACATAGATCAAAGCTTTAAGTGGTGATGTTGTTGTTGATCCCTAATGGGGCGCTAAGTGAAGACCGTACTACCCTTTCTATCACTGAGGTTCCTATGAGATCGCCGCTAGCCAAGTATCTTACCTTAAGCCTTTATCAATCTATGGGATCTTGGGTACCTACAAGTCCATAGATCGAGACAAGAGACAAAGAAACAAAAGATACAAATCTTAGTTACAAACAAAATACAATACTCCCATGATCTAGATGCACATAATCGCTACTAGGTTTCACCTCAACCCGTAGCCCGTGAGGATTACTCACTCATAACAAATAGATCGGAGATAGAAAACATCATACATATACTTAGATTGAAATCAAATATTCTTACAATGGTTGCCAAATCACAAGGAGATCTAAAGTACAAAGCAATGGCTATGGCTAGTGGAGGGATGGATGGTGGAAGTGATGAACAATGGATGAACAATGGTGTGGATCTCCTTTGGTGGTGTTGTAATGTAATCTGAGAATGACGGCCCTCTGGCCGGCAGCTGGAGCCTCTAAATATATAGGTGTCTTTGATACGTCCATTTTGCATCACTATTCTATGTCATAATTCATTGTTATTCATTGATATATTTCATATTAAGAGGTGATACTTATGTTATTTCATCTGTTTTTGCATGGTTGATGACTTTTGGAGCCTGGACCACTGCAGTCAGGATTCTGATGGAAAAGGTGTTGTTTGGAGGCAAAATTCACGAAGATCAGAAAATCCGAGAAAATATATGGAAAATCCTATTTTTCCAGAAGACGAAGGATGCCAGAAGGAGTGGAGATGGGCCACAGGGGGCCCACACCACCCCTGGCGCGGGCCACCCTAGGTCGCACCAATAGGTGGTGTGGCCGCCCTAGCCCACCTCTGGCTCTCCCCTCTGGCGTATATATTCCTCCTAAAACCCTAAGACTCGGGGAGCGACCACAGAAAGATTCTGCCGCCTCTGTGGGGCGGAAAACACCAAGAGAGAAAGATCTCTCTAGCAAACAGATTTTTGCCGGGGGAATTCCTTCCCGGAGAAGGGAGATCGTCGCCATCAACACCACCATCAAGCTGGACTTCATCGGGATCATCATCATCATCATAATCATCACCACCACCATCATCACCATCATCACCATCAGCACCCTCATCACCATCTCCATATTGCTGTAACAATTGGGTTGAATATTGCATAATTCTTAGGGGAAACTTTCCCGGTGTTGATCTCTTTGTAGTTGATGCTATTGAGTGAACCATTGAATTATTGTTTATGTTTAGATTGTTATACATCATTATTCCATCTCTGATCATGATCCATATGATGTCTTGTGAGTAGTTTGTTTTGTTCTTGAGGACATGGGAGAAGTCATGTTGTTAGTAGTGGAGTTGTGTTGAGAAAGATTCAATAGTTTGATATTTAAGTTGTGGTGTACTTCTTCTAGTGGTGTCATGTGAACATCGACTACATGACACTTCACCTATATGGGCCTAGGGGAATGCATTGTGTATTTGGCTACTAATCGTAGGGGTTGCTAGAGTGACAGAAACCTGAACCCCCGTTAGGAAACCATTGCACAAGGGACGTAAGGGTCTAAGAGTTTAAAGTTGTGGTTAGGTTTCTACCTTAATTACTTTCTTGTACTTATGGATGTTTGCAAGGGGTATAATCACAAGTATGTATTAGTCCTAGGAAGGTCGGTACATTAGCACAGGTTCACCCACACAACACTTAGCAAGCTAAAGAAGATTAATCAACTATATGAAGCGAAAGCACTTGACAGTCTTCCCATGTGTCCTCGAGAAAGTTTGGTCATTCTTAAGAAATACAACCAGCTTGTCCTTTGCTGCATAAAGGATTGGGCCACTTGCTGCATTTATTCTTATTGTCTTTTATTTACTCGTACTTCGTTTACTTGCTTTATCAAAAACCCCTAAATATCCGTTTGCTAAGTATTTGTAGAGAATTCTTGATCCATACCAATAGCCAACACCTTCTGCTCCTCGTTGGGTTCGACACTCTTACTTATCGAAAATACTGCGATACACCTCCTATACTTGTGGGTCATCAAGACTATTTTCTAGCGCTGTTGCCGGGGAGTGAAGCGCTATTGGAGAGTGGAACTGGTAAAGGAAACTTCTATAGTGAGTATTGTTTATTTCTGTTAGTTCATTATGGATAATTCGCTGAGTTTCTTATTTGGTAATGCTACTACCAATGCTAAGGTAGTAGATGAACCACCACCTGCTGAGAGTGATGTTTTTAAAATACCCACAAGAATTATTGATCGTGTTATGGATAACTACTATGTTGGGGATGGAACTATCCATCCCGGTGATCATTTTCTCTTTATACACGAATTATGCGGGTTGTTCAAGTGTGCAGGTATTACTACAGATCAAGTTAAGAAGAAGTTATTCTCATTATCATTGAAAGGAAGAGCTGAGGAATGGTATAAGCTGCTGAAGAATGGTCAAGCTCTGGAATGGGAGGAAATAGTGCCTCTCTTTTATTCAAAATTTTATCCTCCTAGTGAGATTCATAAAGATCGGAATCAAATATACAACTTTTGGCCTCTTGATGGAGAGAGTACAGCTCAAGCTTGGGGGAGATTGAAGTTACTAATGCTCAAATGTCCCATTCATGAGCTCCCCAACAATATTATTATCAATAACTTTTATGCAAGGCTCCCTCTACATGATAAGGATTTATTGGATGCTTCTTGTGCTGGATCATTCACTCGCATGGAAGAAGAAGCTGAATGGGACCTTCTGGACCGTATTCAAGACAATGCTGAAGCTTGGGAGAATGACAAAGGTAGAAAGTCAGGTATAAATTATGATTATGAATGCATTGAACCTTTTATGGGAACTGATGACTTTCAAAATATTAAAAATGCTTATGGTCTAGACTCTAAAGCTATTTCTTCTAACTTTAAGGCTTTTGCTTCCTATATTGAAGTGCCTAAAAAGAAGTGGAATAAGTATCATGCACCTTATAAAGATATTGTTGACTGTGTTCCTGTTGGGAGTGTTGAGTATTGCACTATTGATCACATCTTACCTGAACCTTATATCGAGAAGATTCCCTTCCCATATAAGGTAAAGGATCATCCTATGATAACTAGTGTAATCACTAAAAGTGAAAAGAGAACTATAAAATCTGATGAACAAATAAACATTGAACCTGTGGTAGCAATTGTGAAAGACCTTGTCACTAAAAGCATAGAAGATGGACACATAGTCTTTTGTGAGGATGCTTCTAATATTGTTTCACATCCTAATAGAACTAAAAAGGCTAGTGTCCCTGTGCTTTCCGTTAGAATTGGTGATCATTGCTATTATGGTTTATGTGATATTGGTGCAAGTTCCAGTGCTATTCCTTATGATCTTTATAGAGAAATTATGCATGAAATCAGTCCCTGCGAATTGGAAGAGATTGATGTGGTTATTCACCTTGCTAATAGAGAGACCATCTCTCCAATTGGTATTGTACGAGATGTGGAAGTTCTTTGTGGTAAGATTAAGTATCCTGCTGATTTTCTAGTACTTGGTTCAGCTGCTAGTAAAACTTATCCTATCATTTTTGGTAGACCTTTCTTGAGTACTTGTGGGGCTATTATAGATTGCAAGAGGGAGAAAATCTTGACTAAGTTTGATGGGGAATCTTATGAGTTTAATTTTTCAAAATTTATTAAAGAACCTTGTGAAGAGGAAACCCATAATGAGGATTTTAGAGTTGAACAGCTTGCTTCTATTTCTCTTGCTCCTAACAATGCTTTGCAGCAATTTATGGAAGATCACAAAAGTGAGATCTTTATGGAAGAAAGGAATGAGATTGACGAGATTCTCCGTCGTCAACCCAAGATGCTTAAGCATAACTTTCCTGTAGAAGACTTGGGTACCACGTTGCCACCTAAAAAGGATCCAGTCTTCGACCTAAAACCTCTCCCTGATGATCTTAAATATGCTTATATTGATGATAAAAAGATATATCATGTTATTATTAGCTCTAAACTTTAAGGGAAGGAAGAAGAAAGGTTATTGGAGGTTTTGAAGAAACACCGAGGAGCTATGGGCTATACTTTGGATGATTTAAAAGGGATTTCACCTACTATATGTCAGCATTCTATCAATATAGAACCAGATGCAAAGCCAGTAGTAGAGCACCAACGACGTTTAAATCCTAAGATGAAGGAAGTGGTAAGAAATGAGATATTGAAACTCCTTGATGCTAGTATTATTTACCCTATTGCTGATAGTGAATGGGTTAGTCATGTTCATTGTGTTCCTAAAAAAGGAGGAATTACCGTTGTTCCTTGATGTCTACACACTTCTATTCTTGTAGACAGTTGTTGGGCCTCCAAGTGCAGAGGTTTGTAGAACAGCAACAAGTTTTCCCTTAAGTGGATCACCCAAGGTTTATCGAACTCAGGGAGGAAGTGGTTAAAGGTATCCCCTCTCAAGCAACCCTGCAATCAAGATACAAGAAGTCTCTTGTGTCCCCAACACACCAATACACTTGTCAGGTGTATAGGTGCACTAGTTCAGCGAAGAGATAGTGAAATACAAGCGGTATGGATATAAGATAACGGTGCTAGAAAAGACCTTGATGGCGTGGAAAAGACTAAAGGCAAACTGAAATAAAGATGGAAGCAAGCAAACATGTAACAGATCTAGTAGCAAATGGTGTATCAATGCTTAGAAACAAGGCCTAGGGATCATACTTTCACTAGTGAACACTCTCATATAAATATATCATCTTCATGATACCACGCTAAACTACTCTCCAGTTGGACACTCTAATCGTTGGTAGGGTTATAACAGCACACCTCAAAGTAAGCCTTTCCCATCTAGAAAACCCCACACTGTCACCTTAAGTACTAGATGAGTCCAACAAACACCACAATTTCATAAAGACATCCAACTCCAAATATAACTCATAACAAGTATTTGTAATCTCTAGCCTAAGTGCCACCATGGTGAGCACGCTGTCACTTTCACACACATGGGGAGAGCATAGATTCATTAAAGCACTTGAGTAGCAAGGTAGATCTATAGATTACAAGCTCATGATCACAATATGATCATGCATAGAGAGAGAGTTGAACACATAGCTACTGGTAGAACCCTTAGCCTCGAGAGAGAACTACTCCCTCCTCATCATGGGAATCAGCAATGGTGATGGAGATGGTGGTGGAGATCGATGGAGATGGCTCCGGGGGCACTTCCCCGTCCCGGTAGGGTGCCAGAACAGAGACTTTCTGTCCCCTGAATCTCCCCTTCGGTGGCGGCGGCGCAGCGGAACTTTTCGTGGATTTCTGATTGATGATCTAGGGTTTTGGTTTCGGGAGGCTTCTTATAGGCCAGAGGGCAAGGTCGGTGGGTGGCCAGGGGGCCCACACCATGCCCTGGCGCGGCCAAGGTGGAGCCGCGCCTAGGGGTGGTGTGGCCACCCTATGGCCCCTCCCCGACTCTCCTTCTGGCTCCGTGAGTCTTCCAGGAAAATAGTAACTTTGGCTTTTGTCCCATCCAATTCCGAGAATATTCATTTTCTGACTTCCTGGAACCAAAAACAGCAGAAAACAGGCAACTGGCACTGTGGCATCTTGTTAATAGGTTAGTCCAAGAAATCATATGAAAAGTACTCCAAAGTTGGAACAAAACACAAGAAAGTAGATAAAACCAAGCATGGAACATCCAAAATTATAGATACATTTGCAATGTATCATTCCTAATGATAATGATAAGCTTATTCCCCAAAGAATAGTAGTAGGCTATAGGATGTGCATTGATTTTAGGAAAGTCAACAAAGTTACTAAGAAAGATCACTACCCACTTCCTTTTATTGATCAAATGTTGGAAAGGTTGTCTAAAAAGACACATTTTTGTTTTCTTGATGGTTATTCTTGTTTCTCTCAAATTGCGGTTACAACAAGATCAAGAAAAAAATACTTTTACTTTCCCTTACGGAAATGCTCCTGCTACTTTTCAAAGATGCATGTCTGCTATCTTTCATGGTTTTTGTGAGGAAATTGTGGAAGTGTTCATGGATGACTTTTCTGTCTATGGAACTTCTTTTGATAATTGTCTGCACAACCTTGATAAAGTTTCGCAGAGGTGTGAAGAAACTAATCTTGTTCTTAATTGGGAGAAATGCCACTTCATGGTCAATGAAGGGATTGTCCTTGGGCATAAGGTTTCTGAAAGAGGCATAGAAGTTGATAGAGCTAAGGTTGAGGCAATTGAGAAAATGCCATGTCCAAGAGACATCAAAGGTATTCGTAGTATCCTTGGTCATGCTGGTTTCTATAGAAGGTTTATTAAATATTTTTCTAGGATATCAAAACCCCTCACTAATCTTCTTCAAAAAGATGTACCCTTTGTTTTTGATGATGATTGTAAGGAAGCTTTTGAAACTCTTAAGAAGGCTTTAATCACAGCTCCTATCGTTCAACCACCTGATTGGAGTTTACCCTTGGAAATAACGTGTGATGCTAGTGATTTTGTTGTAGGTGCTGTCCTTGGGGAACAAATTGATAAGAAGCTAAACGTTATTCATTATGCTAGTAAGACTCTAGATGCTGCTCAAAGGAATTATGCTACTACTGAAAAATAATTTCTAGCTGTCGTCTTCGCTTGCGATAAGTTTAGACCCTATATTGTAGACTCAAAAGTCACCATTCATACTGATCATGCTGCTATTAAGTACCTTATGACGAAGAAGGATGCTAAGCCTAGGATTATTAGATGGGTGCTGCTTTTACAAGAGTTTGATCTACATATAGTAGATAGGAAAGGTGTTGAAAACTGTAGCTGATAATTTATCTCGATTGGAAAACATCTCTTTTGACCCTATGCCTGTTAATGATAGTTTCCCAAATGAACAGTTGGTTGTGGTAGGGGTAAGCTCGCGAAGGAGCCCTTGGTACGCTGATTATGCTAACTTTATTGTCTCCAAGTATTTGCCTCCAACTTTTATAGGTCAGCAAAGAAGGAAGTTCTTTTATGATTTGAGGCATTATTTTTGGCATGACCCACACTTATATAAAGAAGGAGTGGATGGTATTATGCGAAGATGTGTTCCAGAATATGAACAAAAGGAGATATTGCATAAATGTCATGGTAGCGCTTATGGAGGACATCATGCAGGAGATAGAACTGTGCAAAAGATGCTACAATCAGGTTTCTATTGGCCTGCCCTTTTTAGAGATGCAAGAAAATTTGTTTTATCTTGTGATGAATGTCAGCGTGTTGGTAATATTTCTAGACGCAATGAAATGCCTATGAACTACTCTCTAGTTATTAAACACTTTGATTACTGGGGATTTGACTTTATGGGTCCTTTTCCTCCCTCGAAAGGTTATACTCATATTCTTGTTGCCGTTGATTATGTTACTAAGTGGGTAGAAGCCATTCCTACAAAGAGTGCTGATGGGGAGACTTCTCTAAAAATGCTTAAGGATGTTATATTTCCTAGGTTTGGAGTGCCTAGGTATCTCATGACTGATAGGGGTTCTCATTTCATTCATGGTGCTTTTAGAAAGAACCTTGCTAAATATGATGTTAATCATAGAATTGCTTCAGCTTATCACCCCAACACTAGTGGGCAAGTAGAGTTATCAAATAGAGAAATTAAATCCATCTTGCAAAAGACTGTCAATAGATCTAGAAAAATCTGGGCTAAAAAGTTGAATGATGCTTTATGGGCTTATAGGACTGCCTACAAAAACCCTATGGGGATGTCTCCTTATAAAATGGTTTATGGGAAAGCTTGTCACCTACCTTTAGAATTAGAACACAAAGCTTACTAGGCAGTTAAAGAACTCAATAGAGATTGTAAGCTCGCATGTGAGAAAAGATTATTTGATTTAAGTTCCTTAGATGAATGGAGGAGGGAAGCCTATGAAAATGCTAGGCTCTTTAAATAAAAATTTAAAAGGTGGCATGACAAGCGAATACTTAAGAGAGAATTTCATGTTGGTGAGAAAGTTCTATTGTATAGGTCTCGTCTCAGATTTTTTGCAGGAAAGCTACTATCAAAATGGGAAGGACTCTTCATTATTGAAGAAGTGTCCCGTTTGGGAGCAATAAAAGTTTATTCTTTAAAAGATAATACTACACATGTAGTGAATGGGAAGCGACTCAAGCACTATATTGCTGGAGATTGTTACAATGAAGATGTTGATGCCTTTCAAGTTATAACTCCGGAAAAATTTATCAAGGACCAAATTCAGAGACCGGTAGACTCCGTTTTTGAATAGGTAACAGTTCTGGTAAGAAAAGTTCCGCAAAAATACTATCCAACTATATTTTTGCAGTTTTTAGTCAATAAGGAAAGCTACGAAGCGAAACAAGGGCGGAAACGGACCCAGGGTGGCTCACACCACCCTGTGGCGCAGGCCCACCCCTGGCCGCGCCACCATGTGGTGTGGCCACCTCAGCCTCCGTCTCCGACTCGTTTTCTTCTAGTACCTTCCTTTTTTTGAAACTTCGTAATATATAATCCCTGGATCTCCCGAGGTTCGTATATCGTGTTTTCGTCGTGTTTTCATTTTGATCTGTTTCTGACAGGTAGAGTCCCAGATTTGGAGCCACAATGTCTTCCTCCGGATCAGCCAAGGGAGATTCCTTAGAAGATATCATCAACCCATACATGAGAGAGTTGAAGATTCACCCCAAGGAGTTGTTGCTTGAAGATGGGGAAGTCCGGATAAAAGAGGTTCAAGGCCCTAAAGGTGAAGGAAGTCTGGAGGACAGGATGGAAGCACTAGATCAAGAAGTCTTTAGGTACAAGAAGATGGCAGAACACGAAGTGGATATCATCCATAAGATTTTTTCCGAACTCATGGCCGAGCACCAAAAGGAGACTACTGAGCTCAAGGATGAAGTCCTCTCACTCCGCCATACAACCAACAAACTGCAAGCACAACTCTACGATGTTCAAAATCAAAACTGTGAGTACGAGGTTAGATTTAAACGCATAAGTGTTACTGCAAGTTTCAGGATGCTAGAGACCACAATGTCCTTTGTTGATGGGGAGCCTTTACCCCGGAAGTAGGACGATGACAAGAGAATACCACCACCGAAGGAGTAATTCATCATCAGGTTTGGCATCCCCTTGGTTTGTTCCAAGCTTGGGGGAGTGCCGCGGTATCACATCACTATCTTCTATCTTTTTACCTTTTTAGTAGAGTCATATCATGAATAGAGAAGTTATCATGTAGGATGGTTTGCATTATGGAAGTGTCCCCTCTCTCGTTAGATATGTATCCCTTGGTGTGAGTTGCCGTTATGGAATATTAATGAGAAGTTCTATCATTTACTCTTTTACATATCTTATATTAGTTTTCAATTCGTGGTTATATGATTGATCTTGTTGTTAGTATTGGTATCACTTTGGTATCATTGAGTTAATTTAGTTGGGAGAGAGAAAGATCTTGAGCAAACAGATTTCTCTGGCAAACAGATTTCTGCCGGGGAATTCCTTCCCAAAGAAGGGAGATCGTCGCCATCAACACCACCATCAAGCTGGACTTCATCGGGATCATCATCATCATCACCACCATCATCACCATCAGCATCCTCATCACCATCTCCATATTGCTATAACAATTGGGTTGAATCTTGCATAATTCTTAGGGGAAACTTTCCCGGTGTTGACTACTCTTAGTAGTTGATGCTATTGACTGAACCATTGAATTATTGTTTATGTTCAGATTGTTATACATCATTATTCTATCTCTGATCATGGTCCATATGATGTCTTGTGAGTAGTTCGTTTTGTTCCTGAGGACATGGGAGAAGTCATGTTGTTAGTAGTGGAGTTGTGTTGAGAAAGATTCAATAGTTTGATATTTAAGTTGTGGTGTACTTCTTCTAGTGGTGTCATGTGAACATCGACTACATGACACTTCACCTATATGGGCCTAGGGGAATGCATTGTGTATTTGGCTACTAATCGTAGGGGTTGCCGGAGTGACAGAAACCTGAACCCCCATTAGGAAATCATTGCACAAGGGATGTAAGGGTCTTAGAGTTTAAAGTTGTGGTTAGGTTTCTACCTTAATTACTTTCTTGTACTTACGAATGTTTGCAAGGGGTATAATCACAAGTATGAATTAGTCCTAGGAAGGTCGGTACATTATCATAGGTTCACCCACACAACACTTTGTAAGCTAAAGAAGATTAATCAACTATATGAAGCGAAAGCACTTGACAGTCTTCCCATGTGTCCTCGAGAACGTTTGCTCATTCTTAAGAAATACAACCGACTTGTCCTTTGCTGCATAAAGGATTGGGCCACTTGCTGCATTTATTCTTATTGTCTTTTATTTACTCGTACTTCGTTTACTTGCTTTATCAAAAAACCCTAAAAATCCGTTTGCTAAGTATTTGCAGAGTATTCCTGATCCATACCACTAGCCAGCACCTTCTGCTCCTCATTGGGTTCGACACTCTTACTTATCGAAAATACTGCGATACACCCCCTATACTTGTGGGTCATCAGTCTTCATGAAAGTTGTAGGGTTGGACGAGACGAAGCCACCGCCGATGAAACAAAATAAGGGAGGAGGTTTCTTTACCTATGAATGAATAGTAATAAGAGATCTCGGTAGTTCAATGAATGGTTATGCGATGGATCGTACCAGAGCTAAAAATAATAAGTAGGTCAGCCCCGAAGAAATCGAAATAGAGCATAGCTCGTTAAAGGTGACTCCCGTGCGTGCTTAAATAGATCGAGTTGTTAATACACGGGTCTAATTTCAAAAGGCACCATCAAATGTTTCTATTGGTTCCAATATTCTAATATATAAAAAAGGGGGCGGTATGGGAGGACCCTGCCCGTACCAGTGCTCCTTAAGCTTGCTGATGCCCTGGAATGACTCCTTAATTACTTGGGCGTGTGGACTTCCTCAAAAACCGTCATTATGGCTCCTTATTTCACATTAAAAGTCATGATTTCCTGCACAACATAATTCAAAGAGTGGTTTTGCATATCTTTGCAATTATTAGTCATTAGTGGTAATGACTGAGAGTTTCTTGGCAATTGTTTTACCAAAAACAATGTTTAAACATGGTGGAAGATGGCAAATATTGGAGCCATCACTCCACCACAAAGGAGGGCTCACTATCCACTAACCCGTGACCTTGAAGGCGCCAACCAAAACCTTCACAACAAGGTTGAGGGGAGACTCCACAACTGAACTAGAGGCCCTCAACAACACAACAAAGATTCACAACTCATGCCCCAGCTTCAAGAATGCTATACACCATCTAGGGTTCCAAGAACCCAAGAGTAACAAGATCCACACATGATGGGTGGGGGAAACACGATTCCTTTGGTGGAAGTGTAGATCTAGGTCACCTCTCCAACTCTTCAAAAGATCAAGAGGTTTGAGTGGCTAGGCAGAGAGATCTAGGGAGATGAAACTCTTGTATTAATGGAGGAGAGAGAAATAGGATCGTTAGTGATGGCTCTGAAATATAGCCATCTACGTCCACATTTAAACTAGATATTACACATACTTTTGATGAAATATCTCTCTAAACCCTGCCACTAATGCCCAATATTTAGAAGGGTATGCAATCCTTTCTTTTATATTTTTCCTATGCATATAATGTCGTTTAAAGGAGGGAATCACTACATTAAAGTCAAAGATACGATATTTCCAACAACTAGAAGAAACCAGGAGCCGTAAAGTGGAGGCAGACACTTTAGCGACCAACTATACGACCGGAGCAGAAATTCTGGCTGTATAGCTCCGGTCGTATAGTTGGCGCCGCCACCGTTAGGTCAAACAGAAAATTTTTAGTGAAGGTACCCCTATATAAAGAAGCCTCAGGCGACGAGAAAACCCTCTCTGACCTCGCCAAAAGTCTCTGCCACAGATCACCAGCCGCCTCCAGATCTCAAAACCCTTCTCCATCTCCATAGCCATATTCCACCACTTGTAATAGTAGATCTCTTCTTTGATTGGTGACATTGTAAGACTATTTCTATCAATCTTATGATTTTTATTACAATGTTTGTGATTGTTGATCTCTTCTCTATGTGTGAGTAATTCTCCTTGGGCTAAGGGCTTCGGCCTAGCCATGTAGAAATTGTGCATGTTATTTATCATAGATGGGATCGTGTATTAGTTTGTATGACATGATGATTATTGTATCCTCTCTTGCCTCAATCCAAGAACTTGCCAGGTACCCAAGACCCCGAGGGTTGAGCCAGGTATAGGGAGTATGAGTAATGACTGATCTGCGGGTTGGGAACCCCAGTGACAGAAGGGGTAGTATGGCTATATGTGAGGGATTTGCTTGGGATTAATGGTGACATCACTATTCATATCATTAGTTCTCTTTCTTCTACGGATGAGACAAGTAGGTTATTGCTATAAGAGGTTGCGGAGGCAATAGCAATTATGGATGCACTGCCCACATAAAAATTTATCTTGCTCTAACAAGTACATGCACACTTTATTTCTATATTTTATTCCCATCAGATGTTTTACACAGCTACAGGTGAAACCGAACGCCCTAGGCCCTCTCTCTCCATCATCGACAACAACAAAAAAGACGCAAGCTATTGGTCAGGTAAAAACACAAAAGGAATTCTAAAACTCCCGAAGGTCCATTAAAGTAAGTTCACTACGAATTCGCTTCCCTTGGATTCGATAACCTAGGTCTACTAGGGAAAAAGAAGCTATACTACATCCGTAATCCGGATCAAAGGTATCAACCCTTTTTCTGGCGCCGTTGTCGGGTAAGCAATAGCTACCCTGGTGAGGTTATTAGGAACCTTGCTAGTTTTAATTCTTGTTTTTAATTTTGTTAGTTTGCTTCCGGTCCTTATTTGATAAACCAAAATAATTAGTTAGCCTTTAAATTCTTGCTTTTACTATTATAATTCTTTGTTTAAGAAAACCCAAAAGCATAGGAAATATGGCTGAAATGAAGCTTGGGGAGTTTGCTACTCCCAATAATGATTATTTGCATACTCCTATTACTCAGCCAACAATTGTTGTTGATGACTATGAAATTAAGCCCCATTACTTAAGTTTGGTTCAACAGAATCAATTTGGAGGTTCTGTTGTTGAAGACGCAGGTATGCACTTGAATACTTTCACTAAAATATGTGATATTTTGCGTATTAAATACGTTGACCCCGATGTGGTCAAATTGCATTTATTCCCTTTCTCTCTAAGAGGGAGAGCTAAAGAATGGTTGCTATCTTTGCCTAGAAATACTATTACATCATGGGTGGGATGTACTTCTTTATTTATGACTCAAATTTTCCCACCTGCAAATACTATGCAACTCTGATCTAATATTACTGGCTTTAGATAGGAAGAGCGTGAGCCACTAGCACTTGCATGGGAGAGGATGAAAGAATGCTCGAGAAACTGTCCTAGTCATGGGATGGAAGATTAGTTAATCCTCCATTTATTTTATAATGCTCTTAATCCTGTATCTAAGTCTATGCTTGATACTGCAGCTGGAGGAACGTTTATGGGTAAACATATTACCGAAGCAAAGCAACTTCTAGACAATATGCAAGACAACCATGCTCAATGGCATGTGGAAAGATCAAACACGAAGAAGGTGAACTCTATTTCACCACAAGAAAACGAAGAACTCAATGCTAAGTTGGATGAGCTCATACTAGCCGTAAAAGGTAAGGAAACTCAGGTAAGAGCCACCCCTGAAACAAATATTGAAGAAATAGACTTCATAGCTCGTAATGATTATAACCCTGCTTGGAAGAAGAGTTACAATCCTAACTTTCAGAAACATTATTCTAGTCCTGTAGGTAACTCTAATAATAATATGGGAGCTAGTAATGGTAGTCTCCAAGAAACACTTAAGTCTTTTATAGACTCACAAAATGAACAAAACAATATTCTTGTTAAAATAATGGAGAACCATGATGCTATGCTTGGTAAATTATCTAACCAAGCTGTTAGTTTGAGAAATGATTTGCAGGCCCTCCAAGAAAGAACTAGGATCGTTGAGGCATATCTAAGTAAGATAACCGAGAGTCAAACTCTCATTCTAGCTAAATTTGCAAGTAAAGCTGAGCCCAATCTTGTTGAAGAACTCAAAATGATGAGGATCCAAAGGGAGGAGCCTGAAGAACTTGATTAGAGTAATGCTCCTTCACCAAGCTACACCATTGAAGATCTCGTAAAAAGGATCAACGTCAAGATTCTAGTGAGTGAAGGTAGTGAGGAAGCTATGTACCAGCAATTTGTTAATCATGTAGCAATAAAGGTACATGAGCTTGAGGAAGAATATAAGCAAATTGCTGAAAAGTTACCTGTTAAACTAGATGACATATTTGAGCCTACTATTAAGATTAAAATTGGAACCAATGAGATAGCTGCACTTTGTGATCTAGGTGCACGCATCTCAACAATTCCAAAGAGTCTTTTTAACAAGTTAAATCTTGGCTCCTTTGAAATCACTAAATTAAAATTGCATCTAGCAGATTCTACCTACAAACAAGCTGTAGGAATTAAGGAGAACACTTTAGTATACATTAAAGGCTCCCGCTCTCATTGATTTTGTTATTGTTGACATGCCTGAAGAGGCTACTGCACCTATTATTTTAGGTTGTCCTTTCTTAAGAACTATTAACGCTTTGATTAATCTACATGAAGGGAACATGAAGCTTCAATTGCCTTCGCGGGATCCTTTTGTTATTCATTTCCTTAGGAAGAAGAAAGCCAAGCATGATGAAAAGGAGGCCATCACTTTGAAGGCCAATTACTTTGGAGTGGGTGTTCCACTCATCTGGCCCAAGTGAGTATCGTAAAGGTCAAGCTATTGACCATAAAAGAGCGCTTCATGGGAGGCAACCCATGCTAAACAAAGGTTTGACTTAAGTTTTTAGTTTTAGTTTAAGATTATGTTTAATAAAGAGTGCTAGAAAACTCCATTTGAGGAGAAGAAGTTCGGTAGTACTTAAAATTCTTCTACATACATGCTGTTGTTGGTCGACAATATTTACTGTCAATTTTCTGTCAAAACAAGGTATATCACTAAGTTACAGGAAAATAAATAGTTTTCGAAGAAACATTTTTTTTTGATGCACACACAGAGCTTAACGACCAACTATACAGGAGGAATAAAAATTTCGGTCGTATAGTTCCGGTCATACAGATATCTTTGCCATCGACATTTTTTCTTTAATATGTACTGAGAGTTTAGTGACCAACTATACGGCGGGAATAAAAATTCCGGCCGTATAGATATCAGTGCCTACGTACAAATTATTTTCCAATGTACTGAGAGTTTAACGACCAACTACACGGCGAAAATAAAAATTCTGGTCATATAGTTCTGGTCGTATAGATATCGATGCATTTGTATATTTTCTTTCGCAGGGACAGACAATTTAACGACCAACTATACAGTGGGAACATTTTGTTTCGGCCGTATAGTTGCATCCGTATAGGTGCACCGCTAGGAGGAAACCCTAATATTTTGACAGAAGGCCAACTATACGGCCAGAACACATTGTTCCGACCGTATAGCTGTGCCCGTATAGTTGCGTCCGACCACAAAAACGCAAGGGAATGTACCTCCAACTCCAAAACTTCAATCCTTTTTCTTTCTTCTACCTCCAAACTCTCTCAAAACCTCAAGAGATCTTCATCTCTGCTCAAGTTCGTTCGATTTCCTCGCACACGAGTGATCTATAGTATGTTTCTCCTCCCATCCTCCAATTACTTTTTGCATTTTGCCTTTCTTCAATGTTTTAGATGATGAACACAAGGAGCCAAACTCTTGCCCGTGCCACCACTAGCGCTTCTCGGTCTTCCGCTCAGGAACGCATGGGGATACGGTTCAGGGATGAGCCCCATCGTGATCACTTCAAAAGGATCAAGAACCACGAAGTGAAGGCTACCAAGTGGGCTTGCCCCATTATATTGAACCAACTCGGTATTTCTGATGACTTCAATTTACTTTGCAATAGAGCTGGCCTGCAAAACTTTGTGTACAATGATGTGCCTACTTATCGACGCTTAACCATTGAATTTCTAAGTTCGTTGCAAAGCACCGTTAAACAATGGCAAGGAGAGGATATTATTTCTTTCCATCTGATGAACAACAACTACACTTTAACTTTAGATGAATGGTGTGCATGTTTTAATTTTCCAAACAATGATATTCATGCCTTACACGCATCCTTTAATGGCTTAGAACCTACCCCCGAACAATACTATAATGGAATGAGTTTCACTAGTAGAGTGAATAAGGGGAAGAATATTCAACATCCTGCAATCCATTATTTGTTCTATGTTATTGCTAACACCTTGCAGGCACATAATGAGTTCACGAGACTCAACGAGGAGGACATCCTAGTCCTTGCAAAGGCTGCTTACATCAATTATAGCTTGTCACTCAACTTGGGCACCATCCTTGTGCGCTACTTGGAGCACCAAGCCTCCCAAAGCCAAGGACCAATCACAGGTGGAGGCGTCATTACCGTGCTTGCCACTTCCCTAGGCATCGACCTAGGTGAGTTTCAACCCGTGCTAGGTGAGACACGTGTTGGTTTCTCCACTTTGAGAGCCTGTGGAATGCTCACTAGGATAGGTGGTGTTTATTATCTGCATATTGCTGGAGCTGGGCGTCTCTACCCCGCTCCTATGCCTAATGATATTTTCTCTATCGAGGAAGGACGTTTTCTATATGACTTGCAGGTTAAGCAACACCAACCCAAGGAGGAGATTCTGGGGGAGGATGAGGACCAAGAGGAGGAGCAAGAAGTTCCTTATCAAGAGGAGCAACCACAAACCCGGTTCGCTACATACCAAGATTTCCAAGGACTTGGAGGGACTATGGAGAGGATGCATAGCCTCTCTTTGAACCTCCGGGAATCAACTAGTAACCTCTCAACTCAATTTGTGAACTGGAGTAACGACTTTTTCCTGCCACCATAATGATTTGAAGGGCTTGCAAAAGCCTAAGCTTAGGGAGGTTTCCTCATGTATATTTATTTGGCATTCATTTTCTTTTATTTATTTCGAGGTTATGTTTTTTATTTCAGTTTATAAGCACTCATGTTGGTTTCCCCAACACCTTTTTTTTAGTTCTTTCTATTTGCTTTCAAATTTTCTAGCCGAGCTTTGCCGCCAATTTTCTATTCTTTAAAATCCTCTCTTAAAAAACCACAAAAAAATTTCTCCATTTTTCCTTATTTTCCCTCTTTCTTTTCTTTCTGCCTCGAGGTCTTCATGTATTTGCAGGAGAGTGATCGACTTCAAGTTTCCAAGAACCAAATAAAAAAGGAAGAGAGAAGTGGAATCAAACATGAGAGGTATGCCTTATGACTCCCCACTTTTGATATTTGAGAAACCCATGCTAGTTAGTAGTAAATGTTAAGATATTATATTGGTGGAGTGAGTCTTTTGTATTGTAGTAAGATTTTCATTTGCATGGGTATTCAATTGGCTATGTTTTGTTCCAGCTCTTGTAATTAACCAAGTCTTGCCTAAAAATTGCTAAACAAATGTAATAAGAAAAAGTCTCACAATTGAAGGCTTGGGTGTTGTAGTGCTTAGTCTTGAAGTTTTATTTCTAGAGACACTCGACACCTTTGAAAATGTTGATTGACTTGATAGCTCTCTTTGAAAGGATTTGTTTGATTGAATTAATGTTTAGCGGTTTTTGTGAGCATGCCAAAGTTTGACTTGTTAATCATAAGAATGATATAGCTTTATGCGTGTCAAACTTCTTGGGATGCCAACAACTCCGCTAGCTTACGAATGATCTTCATGGAGGAAACTCCTAGATTTTGGCTATGAGTTGATTAAGGACTTGTAGCAGCAATGCTATAGAGGGTAAGATTCTTGGCACTCCCGGGTAGCTGTAATCATGATGGAATCACTCCTCTGGCTGGTATGAGAAATCATTATGCAAAAGGAATCAAACCTTAGTGATGCCACGAGTGTCCATCATAGCCCGATAAACTAATATTTTTTTGGCATGCTCTCAATTACTTAAAAAATAAATTCTTGAAGGACAATGAATAGAAAAGTAGTGCTTGAGAAGTCTTGATTTATTGATGTGCGAGAATTGAGATACTCTAGTGTATATGATTTTCATGACAACTCCCACACTCTTAATTTACATGATTGTACTTTATTGTTCAAAGGCAAGCCTATGAGTTGATTACTTGACATGGAATAAAGTTGACTCATTTGAATCATCCATGTTGACAATAATTTTGCTACACTCTAAGGATGCATGAAACCCGTATGATATGCTTGCCATTACTCTATCTATGCTGAAGTTTTTCAGATTTATGAAGTGGAGGAAGCATGAGACTACTAATCATGAGTAAGATCACCATCTCGTTATTTCAGTTTAAATGCTAAGTTCCTTTTTGATTTTGGTTTTCTTGCTCGGGGACGATCAAGTTTAAGCTTGGGGAGATTGATGGGTCTAAAATATAGCCATCTACGTCCACATTTAAACTAGATATTATTCATACTTTTGATGAAATATCTCTCTAAACCCTGCCACTAATGCCCAATATTTAGAGGGGTATCCAATACTTTCTTTTATATTTTCCCCGCGCAGATAATGTCATTTAAAGGAGGGAATCACTACATTAAAGTTAAAGATACGAGATTTCCAACAACCAGAAGAAACCAAGAGCCGTAAAGCGGAGGCAGACGCTTTAACGGCCAACTGTACGACCGGAGCAGAAATTTCGGTCGTATAGTTGGTGTCTCCACCGTTACGTCAAACAGAACAACTTTTGTGAAGGGACCCCTATATAAAGAAGCCTCGGGCGACGAGAAAACCCTCTCCAACCTCGCCAAAAGTCCTTGCCACAAATCACTAGCCGCCTCCAGATCTCAAAACCCGTCTCCATCTCCATAGCCATATTCCACCACTTGTAATAGTAGATCTCTTCTTTGATTGGCAACATTGTAAGACTGTTGCTATCAATCTTATGATTTTTATTACAATGTTTGTGATTGTTGATCTCATCTCTATGTGTGAGTAATTCTCCTTGGGCTAAGGGCTTCGGCCTAGCCATGTAGCAATTGTGCATGTTATTTATCATAGATGGGATCATGTATTAGTTTGTATGACAAGATGATTATTGTATCCTCTCTTTCCTCGATCCAAGGACTTGTCAGGTACCCAAGAACCCGAGGGTTGAGCCAGGTATATGGAGTATGAGTAATGACTGATCTGCAGGTTGGGAACCCTAGTGATGTAGAAGGGTAATACTTTGTATGTGAGGGATTTGCTTGGGATTAACAGTGACATCACTATGCATATCATTAGTTCTCTTTCTTCTATAGATGAGACTAGTAGGTTATTGCTATAAGCGGTTGCGGAGGCAATAGCAATTATGGATGCACTGCCCACATATAATTTATCTTGCTCTAACAAGTACATGCATACTTTATTTCTATCTTTTATTACCATTAGATGTTTTGCACAGCTATAGGTGAAACCGAACGCCCTAGGCCCTCTCTCTCCATCATCGACAACAACAAAAAGACACAAGCTATTGGTCCGGTAAAAACACAAAAGGAATTCTAAAACTCCCGATGGTCCGTGAAAGTAACTTCACTACGCATTCGCTTCCTGAGGATTCGGTAACCTAGGTCTACTAGGGAAAAAGAAGCTATACTACATCCGTAATCCAGATCGAAGGTGTAACACCCCAGCATTAGAGCTTAGAAATAAGCTGAACACAGGTGTGTGTATTGCATTCATGCATAGAAAATCCGGATAATTTTCGTGCTTTTAAATAAAACTTGTCAAAGTGATTGAAGCTTCTTTTAACTTGGTGGAACTGAAGTAGATCATCAAGTTGACTGCGATAAGTTTCAATATGACCTTTGCTAAAACCTTATCTTTGGGTAATATAATTTGATCCAAGGGTAGATCAAATGTAATAAAACAAAGTCACAACGCACTACTTAATAAGGAGTACTAGATCTTCTAGAGATCATGACATGGTATTCCATACCACAACTCAAGGATGAATACTTAATATTCTAAAGCCGATATCATGGTATTATCTACCACAAACCCTGAATACCAAGTTAAGCATATAACTTAAGTAAGGAAACTCTATAACTAAATCTTGCTACACTTGATTGCTATAGTTAATCCTACCATGGGTATCATGGTAGTTCTTAAACATTAACTCTTATCAAAAAGAGTAGAAATGGAAGTCAAACCAAGACCATCCATCACACACCTTTAGTGTCATGTTAATAGATGGCAATCCTATTTAACCAAGTCCTAGTGTCTATTGATCATCAACGTGTGTGATAAATTCTTGACCTAGTGATGACCCACAAGTATAGGGGGTGTATCGCAGTATTTTCGAGGGAAGTGAAACCCAATTTATTGATTCGACACAAGGGGAGCCAAAGAATATTTATAAGCCTTAACAACTGAGTTGTCAATTCAGCCGCACCTGGAAACAATCTTGCTCACAACAGTTTATCAGTAGCAACAACTTTGTAGTAGAAATAAAGTAATAGCAGTAGTAAAAGTAAAGACAGTAGTAACAATTGCAGTAAATAGTAGGATTAAGGCGCGGTAGGCATAGGGATGGATGATCGGGCATTGCATGGACAAGACAATTCATATAGAAATCAGAACATAGGGCATTTGCAGATAAATAAGATAAAGTATCCAAGTACTAAATAATCATAGGCATGTGTTCCATAAATAGTCATACATGCTCGCAATGAGAACTTGCACAACATCGTATGTCCCGCCAGCCCGTTTGCAGCGGGGCCTCAAGGGAACTACTGGCAATTAACGTGCTCCTTTTAATAGAGGACCGGAGCAAAGCATTAACACTCCATGAACACATGTGATCCTCACATCAAAGCCATTCCCTCCGGTTATCCCGATTTCTATCACTTCGGGGCCTTTGGTTCCGGACAACGATGTGTGTATACAACTTGCAGGTAAGACCATAAACAATACTATCATAATGAATCAATAACATGTTCAGATCTGAAATCATGGCACTCAGGCCCTAGTGACAAGCATTAAGCATAACAAGTTGCAACAAAGTCAAAAAGCACTAATAGTAGATACTAGGCACCATGCCCTAACAATCTGATGCCATTACATGAACGATCTCATCCAATCCCTACCATCCCCATAGCCTATAGGGGGGATTACTCACTCATAGATGGGGGAAACATGGATGGTCGATGGAGAAGTGATGGTGATGATGATGGCGATGATCTCCTCCAATTCCCCGTCCCGGCACAGTGCCAGGACGGAGTTTTTGGTTCCGAATCACGGAATCTGGTGGTGGCGGCTCAGCGGAATTCTCTCTAGAAAAACGTCGAACCCCCCTTGGTTTTTAGGTTAAGAGGCGGCTTATAGGCGAAGAGGGAGGCCGAGGGGGCAGCCGAGGCGGCCACACCACCCCCAGGCACGGCCAGGTGGTGTGGGCCCCTCATGGCCCTACTCTGTCTCGTCTTCTGGTAGGATTTTTGGCATATTTTCCGGCATTTTTCCTGATAGTTGATTTTCTGCACAAAAACTAGACACCAATGTAATTCTACTGAAAACAGTGTTAGTCTGTGTTAGTTGCATCCAAATCACACAAGTTTAGAGGAAAAACAATAGCAAAAGTGTTTGGGAAAGTAGATACGTTTTGGATGTATCAACTCCCCCAAGCTTAGCTTATTGCTTGTCCTCAAGCAATTCAGTTGAAAACTGAGTGCGATAAAAGAAACTTTCACGAACACATTTGCTTCATAAGATGTATATATTCTCAGCATGTGATCAACTACTCAGTCCATTCATAATAAAGAGTATGCAACTAAGTTTACTTAATAGTCATTGCAAGCTATGAAGAGCCTATACCTCAAAAATAACAAGTACGATGAAACACAAACATAAGCAACATTGCAATGCTCATAACAAGGTATGATAGAGTGGTATCTCGCTTGCCTTTGATTGTAAAGCAAACATAAATTCCAAGGCACCTCTGAAGTTCAAGTGAAGACTAGAAGTAAAGATATCGAAGATACAAGCATCAAAGTCATAACACAATTAATCCAGTTTTGAGACAAGCACATTACACTAAGAATGACAACCATGATCTCAAGAAAGTGCTCATAGAATGGGTGGTGACTCAACAAGGAAATGAAGAAGGTTTTTGAAAAGTTTGAAAGGCTTCCAAATGCTGAAAGTATGGTACTCATTAGCTTTGAGCTCTCATTGCCCCTATCATAAGCATCTTTAAACGGTTAAGGTTAAAGTGACGCAACTAAGAGGATATGCTTGACAAGTTACAAGTTAAAATCTCATGCCCCTTACTTACGAGTATCGGACCTCATACTACTCAACTTCAGTCAGAAGTAAGCTCTTGTCATTGTAAGTACATATGTATCATAGAGAACCGCCAACGGGGTACCCCTTGCACATGATACATGAGCTATCCCATAATCAAAATGACAAGGCAAGCAGACAGTGAGCATCTCAACGATCTTTTTATTTGCTATTTTCATAGGTTTTTATTGAGGATGCTTCATAGAATGCTCATTATGGTTATGCTGCAAGTTTCCACCATGATTAGGCATGGCTTAGGCTAGCGGCCCAGACGTTTCTCTAACACATATACAAACTCCATGATCTTACAAGTTCCCCTTTTATTTCACACCGGCCGGATCCATAAGCAAAAGAATCATGATACCAACGAGGTACAAAGTACCCGTGCAACGTTGAAAGCGTTCCCCATGATACATGGTTCTGCTAACTTCAACTTATAAAGCGCAAGCATATACACAACAAAGATGGACGCAATGGTTCAAGATTATTAAGTGCAAGAAAGTAAAGTGTGCCATCAAGTTCGTTAGAGCTTTACTAACTAATTTTCTCATAACAAGCAAACATTTTATTCGGAAGAAAACAAGGCATACTAAGCATGCACGGAATAGCAAATGATGTTAATAGGTAGGTAAGGTGGACACTTTTGGCAATATTTGGTTTTAGGGAGTTGGAAACACGAGTAAAGCTTATACTCAGTGCAGGTGAAGGCTAGCAATAGTAAGGGGGAGCAACAAACAAGAGAGCAATAACTGTCATAATCATGCTTGCAACAAAATAGGACTAATCATGGCATGAAAGTGATTCAAGACCCCTGAGGCAAAATAATTCATCGAGGATTAACTGATTATTGTTTCAGTCATATGCATGCATGAGCATGTGCCAAGTCAATTCAAGTGAAACACTCAGATGAGGGTACCACAGTGTCATACCAAGTTATGAATAGAGCAATGCAAGCGAACATTCATATGACGTGCTACAAATTATTAGCAAGCTGGAGCTAATCATAAGAAAGCAAGAACTACTAAGCATCCATAAATAACATACACCCTACATGAACAGACTAAGCATGCCCACAATGATGAGTATATGTACAAAAATGAAAACAAATAGAGTTTGTTACTATCCTCTTACCACACCTCAAGTTGTCATTAATCCTCATTATTGCCCTTCACTTGTGTGGCTTTAATAATAACATGAAACCAAATTCCACTGAGGACTGCTGAACCCTGCAACAAACTTCACAAAGCCAAATAAGAACAACAAATATTTTTGGTGTTTTTGATTTTTAAAAGCAAGAACCAAAAGGAAGAAGAAGAAGCAAAGCAAAATCTTTTTGGGTTTTTCGAATAATTAAAGCAAAGTCAAAAGGAAAAAAGCAAACCAAGGCAAAAAGAAGAAGAAGCAAATAAAGAGAAACAACAGAAATATTTTTGGTCTTTTTGTGTTTTAGAAAGCAAAAGCAAAGAGAGAACGAAAGCTGAAAAGAGAACGAAACATGAATATACAAAGTACCGACGAAACATGATATGGAGATGCGTGTGATGTCGGTGTACCTCCCCCAAGCTTAGGCTTTTGGCCTAAGTGGGTATCAATCCAAATACGAGTAAGGGTTCCAAGCAGGCGGGTCATTGTAAGAATGATCGTGATTAGGCCCTTGGGAAGAAGAAGAAGCTCCCCAATCATAGGTAGGCTGCTGATATGAAGAATCCCCCTTATTCAAGGGCTGGACCGAATCATCTGTAACCTCCCTTCTAGTATCCTGCTCCTGTTGGGAGAACTCTCCAAAGTACGTATCAAGCTCCTCCTCAATGAGTGACCATCCTACCATGGTATCAAGGTTAAACAAAATTGGTGCAGGAAAAAGAAAAAATCGCTCGGACGTATTCCTTCTCCAACCAGCCTTGAGAAAGGTTATTTCATCAGACAACTCACTCAAATTAGCCCAAGAAGAAACAAATTTATGTTGTATCATGGAATTAAGATCAAGTCTTTCTATGGAAAACTGTAGGTCTAGATGATGAGGCACTAAACCATGCAACGCTAATAAACGAGAAGCAATGAGGCCTCCACAAATTCCACCTTTCTCGCAGTTAGTAGCAAGACGGAAAGCTATCAAGGCACCCAAGTTATAAGTCCTATCTCGTTTTAAAGCAGCTGAGATGAATGCTAGATCATATGAGGACAACTTATTAGCAGTTTTCCTAGCGAGAACACACTTGGCAATAAAGTAAGCAAAGTAGCGAATAGCTGGGAGATGAATGTTACAGATTTTCCTACTCTCCTTTGAGAAGCTGCTCCCTTGGTAAATCTCCGCGTACAAGTCCATGAGTGGTGCGGGCCGCTCTTTAATCCTACCACACGATCCCCACTGAGGTACCTTAATAGCTGCACAAAAGTCATCAAGAGGAAGGTCGACAGCTATATTGTAAATTTTGTAGTGCACCATGGGGTTAGGCAAAGAGTGACTAAATCGAAAGTCCTGCACTACATACATAGTTAGTTTCACAAATTGACAAGGTTCATCTTCCACAAAGTGCTCCAATCCTGCATTAGCAACTAAGGTGTGGAAGTCCTCGGAAATTCCTGCAGCCCTCATAAATTCGAAGCATGGATAGATGGAAGGAAAAACTTCCTCCTCTTAGTGAACCTTCATAACCTCAGGCACCCTCATCTCATGTTGGTTGAGTTGATGCTCATTCATCTTCTATTCTGAAATTTAAACATCCATTAAACAAGTGATTGCTAAGTGAATACATAATGAAGGGCACTACTCATGGGGACTTGTAAGAGGCCTAAAAATGCATCAAAACAATATCTCTAAGCATTGAACAAGCTTACAATCTCTCATAACCTGTCACCTACAGTAGAAAAATACTCAAGATACAAACCACTAAACACAAATCTACTTGGACAAGCAGAGGAGTCACATACCAGAGAACAAATGCTCCAAATTTCAGCAGCAAAGATGGGCTGAGCAAGGAGATCAAAAAATCATGGGCAAGAATAGCAAGAACGCGATTTCGAGCAAAGAACTGATGTTTTCTCGGGAGAGAGAAAGAAGTGGGAAGTGAGAGTGATTGGAGGGCCAGGGGTGGCCCACACCATGGCCAGGCGTGCCCCTAGGCTGGCCACGCCACCAGGTGGTGTGCCTGCCTGGTGGGCCCCCTGGTACTCTCTAGGAACTTCTCTTCCCCTTTTTTCACGTAAAAATTTAATATGAATTTTCTAGAATTTTTCGAGACACTTTATTTTTGAGCAATTTTCAGGTATAGACGAATGATTTTCTGACAGAAAGATTTTTTTCCAGAAAGATGCAATGACAAAACAAAACTAAAACTTCAGAAGTTCTACGACACTGTATTATGCAAGCAACTAACAACAGAAAAGTAAACTAAACGAAAGTAAAAACTAGAAAAGATAAAATAAAAGTAAGCGGAGATAATCATGATGAAAACATTGTTTTGTTCATTAAAATCCTTTTGTTAACAAGGTTGATCAGGTCTTCTTACCAAAACAATTTTATATGAAACAAAACTTTGTATTCCACTAATGATTATGTTACCTCAACATTGATAGCAATGGTCCCAATCATAATAGTTTCATATTTTTCTCGTGGTATGGGACAATATATTTCTCCAACTTGAATGCCCTCAACATGTTCAATTGAGTTTAAACCATAAGTCCTATCAATCTTCTTGGGGAAATAGACAGTATGTTCCTTGTCATTAACATTAAAAGTTACCTTTCCTTGATTACAATTAATAACAGCTCCTTCAGTATTAAGAAAAGGTCTCCCAAGAATAATAGACATATTATCATCTTCACGCATTTCAAGCACAACAAAATCAGTTAATATCAAGAAATTATGAGCCACTTGAACAGGTACATCCTCACATATACCAACAGGAATAGTAGTAGATTTATCAGCCATTTGCAAAGATATATCAGTTGGTATTAGTTTTTCCAATTGAAGTCTCTTATAGGGAGAAAAAGGCATAACACTAACTCCTGCTCCCAAATCACACAAAGCAGTTCTAACATAACTATTTTTAATAGAACACGGGATAGTTGGAATCCCTAGGTCTCCAAGTTTCTTTGGAACTTTACCATTAAAGGAATAATTAGCAAGCAAAGTAGAAATTTCTTCATTAGGTATCTTCCTTTTATTCGAGACAATATCCTTCATATACTTTGAATAAGGAGGAAATTTAATAGCATCAGTCAAAGGAATTTGCAAGAATAAAGGTTTCATCCACTCACAAAACTTATTATAGTGTTCATCTTCCTTTGACTTGTGTTTCTTATCAGGGAAAGGCATAGGTTTTTGGACCCAAGGCTCTCTTTCACTACCATGTTTCTTAGCAACAAAATCTTCTTTAGTATATTTAGTATTCTTAGTGTGCCTTTCAGGTTCTTCTTCAACCTTTTCTTTATCAGGAGCATCATTTTCTTCATTACCACTTTCAGTTTCAGCATCAGAGACAGATATAGTATAGGATCTTTAGCAGGTTCAGAAGGTTCTACAATAGTTTTATGTTTCTTTTTTCTTTTCTTAGGAGTAGTACCACTATTTTCAGCTTGTTGAGAATCCTGCTCAATTCTTTTAGGATGCCCTCGGGATATAGAGGATCCTGGGTAGCAACACCACTTCTAGTTCTAATTTCATAAGCATGTTTTTCTTTAGCAGCATTAACTAGCAAGTCTTTTTGCACTTTAATAAGCTGATCAATTTGAGTTTGAACCATTTGAAAATGTTTAACAAGCATTTTAACATCATTAGAGGTTCTTTCCACAATATCCTTCAACTCAACAATAGCTCTAGTGTTTTCCATTAGATGATTTTGCACCCTTTTATTAAAATTATCTTGCTTAACAATAAAAACATCAAATTCTTCTGAGCATTGATCAAGAAGTTCAGAGTAAGGAATATCACCTTCATCAAAATGTTGGAGAGAGTGTACCTCAATAGTGGATGAGTGGGGAATTGTCTTACATAATTCTTCTATAGGATGTAAATTATTGACATCAGCAGCTTTAATTCCCTTCTCCTTAAGACATTTCTTAGCTTCCTTCATCACTTCATCATTTAGCTCAATAACTCCCCTCTTCTTAGATGATGGTATAGGCGCAGGTATAGTTGGTTCAGGTATAATTGTTTCAGGTATAGCTGGTTCAGGAGGAGTCCAGTCTTCATAATTCTTGCTTATTTTAGCCATTAATTCCTCAGCTTCCTTGGGAGTCCTATTCCTGAAAACACAATCAGCACAACTATCCAGGTATGTCCTAGATTCTTCAGTTAGTCCATTATAAAATATATCAAGAAGCTCATTCTTAGGTAATGGACATCCAGCATGTGCATGAATCAAAGCACAAAACCTTGCCCATGATTCAGGCAATATCTCTTTTTCTCCTTGTTTAAAATCAAAAAGTTCCTGCAAAATTGCATGTCTAGCACTAGGAGGAAAATATTTCTGCAGGAAGGTACTAATCAAGCAATCAGGGCTATCAATAGATCCAGGAGGTAAATTATTAAACCAAGTTTTAGCTTCTCCTTTCAGTGAAAAGGGGAAAATCTTAGCAACAAAGTAGGTGCGCATCTTAATATCATCAGAAAATAAGCCACTCGAGGTAGAAATCTCACCCATATGTGCTACCGCACTTTCATTCTTAGTCCCACAAAAAGGTTCTTTCTCAACAATAGCTATGTAAGATAGATCAAGAGAGAAATCATAATCATTATCTTTAATGTTTATGGGAGATGCATCAAACTTAGCATTAGGAGACAATTTGGGTTTTATAGTACGCATCTCAAGGAGACTCTTAACAGCACTCCTATCATGGGTGTTTTGACATTCTTTAATAAATTCATCGGTCATCTCAATATAACCGTCTTCAATATCATAGCTTTCTCTAGACTCAGGTGAACTGACAGGTGTAGTAGTGTCTTCATTAGGAGTTTCAGTATTTCCAGCTATAGTTCTAGCAATCGTATCATCTAGGAAAGGACCTAATGAACCACTCTTATCAAGCACAGTAGAAGCAACATCATAAGTATCAGAAGTTTCAGATTCAGCAGTAGTAGAAGTGTGTAGTATGTGTATGTGGTGGTGTAAGGAGCTTACTCATAACAGATGGTGAATCAAGAGCAACAGAGGTGTTTAGAACTGTACCTCTTCTTGTAGTGGATGGTAAAATAGGAACCTTGCCATCACGAAACTTACCCATGATGGATGGATGGCAGCGAACAATAGTGATTCTAAGTGAACTTGATAAATAAAGCTATGGTCCCCGGCAACGGTGCCAGAAAATAGTCTTGATGACCCACAAGTATAGGGTGTGTATCGTAGTATTTTCGAGGGAAGTGAAACCCAATTTATTGATTCGACACAAGGGGATCCAAAGAATATTTATAAGCCTTAACAACTGAGTTGTCAATTCAGCCGCACCTGGAAACAATCTTGCTCACAGTAGTTTATCAGAAGCAACAACTTTGTAGTAGCAATAAAGTAATAGCAGTAGTAAAAGTAAAGACAGTAGTAACAATTGTAGTAAACATTAGGCTTAAGGCGCGGTAGGCATAGGGATGGATGAACGGGCGTTGCATGGACAAGACAATTCATATAGAAATCAGAACATAGGGCATTTGCAGATAAATAAGATAAAGTATCCAAGTACTAAATAATCATAGGCATGTGTTCCATAAATAGTCATACATGCTCGCAATGAGAACTTGCACAACATCGTATGTCCTGCCAGCCCGTTTGCAGCGGGGCCTCAAGGGAACTACTGGCAATTAAGGTGCTCCTTTTAATAGAGGACCAGAGCAAAGCATTAACACTCCATGAACACATGTGATCCTCACATCAAAGCCATTCCCTCCGGTTATCCCGATTTCTGTCACTTCGGGGCCTTTGGTTCTAGACAATGACGTGTGTATACAACGTGCAGGTAAGACCATAAACAATACTATCATAATGAATCATTAACATGTTCAGATCTGAAATCATGGCACTCGGGCCCTCGTGACAAGCATTAAGCATAACAAGTTGCAACAAAGTCAAAAAGCACTAATAGTAGATACTAGGCACCATGCCCTAACAATCTGATGCCATTACATGAACGATCTCATCCAATCCCTACCATCCCCATAGCCTACAGCGGGGGATTACTCACTCATAGATGGGGGAAACATGGATGGTCGATGGATAAGCGATGGTGATGATGATGGCGATGGTCTCCTCCAATTCCCCGTCCCGGTAGGGTGCCAGAACGGAGTTTCTGGTTCCGAATCACGGAATCTGGTGGTGGCGGTGCAGCGGAACTCTCTCTAGAAAAACATCAAATCCCCCTTGGTTTTTAGGTCAAGAGGCGACTTATAGGCGAAGAGGGAGGCCGAGGGGGCAGCCGAGGCAGCCACACCACCCCCAGGCGCGGCTTGGTCTAGCCCATGCGGCCAGGTGGTATGGGCCCCATGTGGCCCTACTCTGTCTCGTCTTCTGGTGAAATTGGATTTTTGGCATATTTTCTAGGATTTTTGCTGACAGTTGATTTTCTGCACAAAAACTAGACACCAATGTAATTTTGCTGAAAACAGCATTAGTCCGTGTTAGTTGCATCCAAATCACACAAGTTTAGAGGAAAAACAATAGCAAAAGTGTTCGAGAAAGTAGATACGTTTTGGACGTATCACCTAGAACTTATTGACTATGCTATATTAACCTTTCAAAGATTTTAACCTATTATATTAACCTTTCAAAGATTGGGCCTTTGACCTATTATATTATTGACGTATCACCTAGAACTTATTGACGTATCACCTAGAACTTATTGGGCCTTTGTCCTATTATATTAACCTTTCAAAGATTTTAAGTAAATTAAGCAAAAGGAGGAACTAGCTATGGTGAAGTATGTCATCATCAATGTAATGAGATCCTTAGTGGAGATCAGACCATTTGATGTTGGAGGAGTTAACTCACTCATGAGTTAACTAGAAGAAGTACCTAAACCCAAGAGTTAAGCTAGTAATTGAAGATCCATTAAAAAGCTAGTAGTATTTGTGTATCAAATAATAATCTTGTTAAGCCAAGTGGGTATAAACTTCAAGTAAGTTTCCTTAGCAATATAAGCCTTATAGAAAGACTAGTACAAGTTTACTACTTAGTGGATAATAGATCTTGATCAGACAATTAGAAGCCTAAGCTTAGTTTGATCAAATGATGGTGGTCATTAATCTCAAGTCACTTGAGAATATATGACTAGGTGTTGAAGAAGAGTTGTGAGTATACCAAGTTAGGTAAAGCCCTAGTAAGATGAATCATCTAGCTTGATTATGAGAAGTCAAGCTAGAGTATACTGAAGTATATAACATAAGGTGTAGGAGTAGTTGGAAGTATAATAGTTTAACTAAGCTAATACAAGAACAAACTTGTATTATGGGAGTAGTACCATACCCATTCCAGAGGATTGATATCACATGTGATATATAGAGAGAACTATAATCTTGCAAGTCTTAGAAGTAGATGCAAGGTAAATGTAAATGGAAGTTGTATATATATACTAGGATAAGAATGATGGAGTAATGTTGGAGTGGCATGACCATGTCATCATATGATGATGGATATGGTGGAGTCAGATGATTGTATTATTCAGGAAGATGTGATCTTTGTGAATAAGATAAGAGAGATTTATAGAGTATATTTAGGAAAGGAATTCCTTATCTCAAGATAAGATTAGTAAGGTATTAAGGTAAGGATTCTTTAGAAACCTTTAACCAACAGTACATCAAACCATGACAGACCCATGTCTACTTTATTATTTAAAACCCTGGAATAAAGAGGGTAATTAAACCAATTCCTATTTTTAGGCATCCAATGGATAATATCTCTTAGTCAAATGAAATGTCTAAGAGATAAGTAGAATATCAGCTGAGAGTGTATTGATGAAAGCCTTGTCCATCTTATTGTCCTAAACCTTAATAAAGAACCTAGTCTCATAGAACCCTAAAGATCACATTAGGAAAGTAATCTCAATAGCTCACTCTAAGATGAGTTATTATTTATGGTCACAAACCATGAAGACAATATATCCTAGCTCTTAATCTTTACTTATGTCCATAATAGAATATGAGTCTATTCAATAATTTTCCAAACTTAGGATAACCACTTGTTAAATGTGTGTCTTCTTTTCTCTACCAGTGATTGTTGTTCGTGCATAAATACTCAACCAAGATTGTTTTATGCTAAGTTATAAAACCCACAAACTAAGTAGAGTTTGAATAGGAAAAGTCACTAACTCTAAAGAACCTTGGAATTCAAATCACCATATTAAAAAACCAAGCTTTAATACCTTGTAATATATTTACATAGTTCCTTTATGAAGATAGGTATGAGTAGAGTCCTATATATATCATTTACCATTAAAATTATCAAGTGAAAACAAAATTATCTTAAAGGGATCTTTAGGTAAGAAGTAATTCCTAAAACCCTAATCTTTATTAATACTTCCTAATGAAAAGGACTTTTCATATCATTATGAATATATTTTAATGCACCATAAGAAATCCGGAGAAGAGAGTCATACTTGCTATATACAATACTATTCTTAACTTATAAATTCTTTGGATATTTAAATCCTTGAGGAAATTCATATTTGAAATGGTTTTTAAAAAACAGAAAACAGAAAATCGAAATAGAGAAATAAAAAGGATAGAAGCAGCGCAGTAGCTTGGCCCACGACCCATTTCCTTCTTTTCCTAACTTCCGCCCCCGTGCGCCCTCTGGAATTTCTCGCTCAATTAGCCACAGCCCAGTAGCAGCCCAGCCTAGGATACCTCTTTGCTGTTTCTCTGGCAAGCGGGGCCCGCACAAAGAGAGAACCATCATTCTTGTCTTCCTCTGTCTGGTCGACACGACGCCGATGATCCACGTCGTCGCCGCAATCCTGGACCGCCCGGACGCGATTGACTCACCCAGATCCCCATCTAAGTCGCCAGGCATCCGCCAGTTGGACAAGTGCACAACGATTCACGCCCAGATGGAGCTCTTATGTCCCCGGTGCATCTCGGACATCGCCGTTATTGTGACGTCGCCTCTGACACCGACTGGACCTAGAAATAGACCGTGGAGATCGGCATCGATGTTCTTATCCATCCCTCTTTGTTCTCCACAAGTTCATCGAAGCCGCCGCCGGCGAGCTTCGGCTAATCATCAATGTAGGCCATATCGATGACCTCGGAGTAGCTCGGAAGAAGCACAGAGCTTTGTAGATCTTCTAGGAGGAGCACATCATCAAGGGGAGCTTTGAGGAGGGTGAATTTCGTTGTTCCCATTCGCTAGTGTTTGCTGGAATCCACAATGCCACGCTCATCTCTGGTCACCATCAGCATCACCGAGCCCACCGTCAAGTCCAGGGTAAGTATTCCCATCGATTGGTACTACCTACACATCCTAGCTTAGCCCGTAGCTCTAGTTCGTCGTGTTGCCGGCGAGCGCCGCCGTAGGTGCTCGTCGCTGCCACTATTCCGATGCCCTAGAGCTTGTGCCAACAATCTGGTACGACTCACCATCTTCCTAGTGTTGAATACATCCCTCTGTGTCGCCCCTAGTGCTAGAAATTGGCGGCCCCACCATGCGCCGGCATGGTGACATCATTGGTCTAGCAGACCGACGCCAGGATGAGGTCATCCTTGACCTAGTCCGAGTTGACTAGTCCTTGCCTAGGTGGCAAGTGACACGGCTCGGACCCCACTGGTCAGTGGTTGGGTCTAGGTTAGGTCCGGGTGTAAAAAAGTATTCCTCTATTTAAAATCCAATTAGAAATGAATAAACAATAAAAATCCGATTATAAATATTTTTCAGGAATTTAAGAAAATGATTAAATCTTATAAATTTAATATCTTTTGTTTTATAACTCAGAAAAATATGTATTATATATCAAAATGTTCAGAAAAATAAAATCTATAGTTTAACTTTATTAACAAACATTATTGTGTTAACTACTTAAATAATTATTATGTAATAAAGATTTTATAAGTAATAATACTTTGAAAATTCATATTTTAATATTGGTAAATAAGAAAAAATATAAATAATACACCAAAATTCTTAGAAAATAAAATCTACATTTACAAAATTGTTTCATAGATTTTTGGTATCACTTAGATAAATATTATTTTTATTAAGTATTTATAAAGTGATAAAACTTATAAAAAACATAGTTTAATATCTAAAAATCACAAAAATACATATAATATACCAAAATGATCACAAAAATAAATTCTACAGATAAAAAATATCCTATTTCTTAATTGAAGGCAAATAAAAGGTAAAGGTCTAATGAATCTTATTTTAACTCTTTTATTTTATTTTAATTCATTAAAAAAATATAAATATTTACTATTGTCTTTAGCATTATTTGTTTAAAGTTTAAAAATGTAATAACAAGTTCAATTGATGTTTAAGTAAAGTCAAAATAGGTCTAACCATTTTAAGTTGTACTTACTAAACTACCATTTAAAATTAAGTAAGTATTACTCTCCAAAAATATTTTATCAAATATAAAATCATCAAGATTTGAGTACTAATTCTTTTACCAGTTTAGGAATCCACCTAAAGAATTCAACTAAGTTTTTAAGTACTTTTAGAAATACCCTATCTATGCTTATAAAATATAAGCATTAATAAGAAAGTAATTCTACTCACTTATAACTTTAATAAAACAACACTTATGCTATGATTGCTTAATGTAGTAATGTTTTCCTCTTTAATAATCTTAGCTAATAAGAAAACCCTAAAGTGTTAGCCTTAAGTTTAAATACTTTTTACTTTGTAAAGTAATATTTTCCTCAAAAGTTATTCTTTTAAGAAACATTAAAAGTAATCCGTAAGCATATCTATAAAGACTTTAATTGATTAATAATCTTGCTTAAGGAATCTTTTAGATACCATACCCCATTTTGAGTGCTTTACTATTGTATGCTACTTATTGTATTTCCATATTGTTTCACACACTCTCACAAGCCGTAACAAGAAGCACATGTGTGAAGCTGGTATAGAAGTGCAACACATTCCAAAGAACTCATCACCAGTTTCCAAACCCTAGATCAGATACGATTAGTCCGGGGATTCACATTTATCAAATTGTATTACATTACTTATGCATTGTTGCATCTTGCTTCTTTAAACATTAGTCCTTACCGGACCAATGATGCTATTTACAGAATTTGGATCTTCTATTGTCTTGAAGACCGTGAGTGCATAATCTTGCAATCACAAAAGGCAAGTTCACAACTTGCTCATGTCCTTTGATTATTTTCTATCAAATGCTTGTAACTCAAATGTTGTCATCACCTGCATTTCAAAAAGACCGAAAACACTATTTTCATAATTAACTTGAAATATCGGTTACTGATCCAGGGTGATCAGCTAATGTATCATAATTGGAATGGAAATGCCATTGTACAATAATGTATCATTGAGGACTTAACAACCAATGTCTCTAGTGATTCTAGCACCGTATATTACGCGTCAACCATGAGATTCGGAATGGGATGGAGAAGTCAGTTGTATCTTCTTCCTTTCGCATGTACGGATGACCTTATCGTGAGGTTGTTGATATTCTCGTGGAGAATCCAGCACATGGGTGGAACCCTTTTGTTCCCCGCGAGCTAGGTGTCTAGATTATCTGTGCATAGTTGTCTTGGTGTAAGCTCACCGTAGCTGATGGTGGCTGCCAGACAGAGCTGCTTACAGAGTCTTCAAGAGGCTACCCAAAGAATAATCATGGTAGTTGTCTCGAGGGATCATGTCTTCATGCAGGGTCATGGAGAGGGCAGCGATTGGCTTGGATCTTAGGTTGGGCCTCAAACCATGGAAGTTTGAACAGGGACATACTCTTGACTGTGTAACAGAGCTTAAGGTCTCTTGTGGGAAAAGTGACGCACCTCTGCAGAGTGTAAGAATTGTGACATGTTACTCCCTATTCAGGGAAGGATCTATGAACGCGGCAGGAAAGGAACCCCACGAAGGTTCTGGTCAACCTGTGAAGGCTGCCGGACATATTTTTTAGAATAAAAGCAACCTTTGAAGAAATGTTTATGAAAAACTGCATTGCCTACGACCTATGGTCCATGGCTGTAGAGATAGTGCATCAAACACTCCTTTTTAGTGAACTTGCTAAGTATGCTCGTACTCAACCGTACCTTCTTAACCCTTGCTAGGTTCTAAGCCATTGAAGACGATGTTAACATCAATTTCTGCTCAAGAAACCATCATCGACAACTCAAGTTCTTCAATAAAGTCAATGAAGTCAACATATACATCAGCAGAAGTGAAGATAAAGTATCTGTTTAGATAGGAGTAGATTCTCTAGCCATAAAACCTACTTCTATAGAGCATTGCAGTAGCAGCAATGGCAAGTCAAATAGTTTAGATACTAGTCTTAGTTGCTAGATAGTTTTAAGTTATTACTTCTGGTTCTTCTTTATAAGAAGTTCTTTCTCTCTCTTTAACCTAGAGTGTTCTCGGGATTTTTTTGTAAAGAGTCGAGTTGTAATCTATAGTCATGTCTTGGACCTGTTGTGTTTCTGTTGTACCACTCTGAGGGATGTAATACTAGTGAACGATGTTTCATTGGGGTTATGTCAACGACTATAGTGTACTACATCATGTAGTGGTATGCTGGGTCACCATAGAAGGTATCAGTTAGCTAGGGAGGAGGAAGAAGGGTGCCTTAAATAGGCTCCCTTCAAACTGAACCATTACAGGTCTCGCGACACCACCAGTACTACTGGCGGGCAGCCGATATTTCCAGCTAGCTCGCTCCAACGACTCAAAATCTGACTAGAGAGGCTCTGGGAATGGAAGGAAGTTTCAGTTCAGTACGAGCGGAAATACCGACCAGTACTACCAACCAAAGTTCCGAAAATTAGAACACTTCAAACAGAAGAGTCACTGAACTGAACCAGGGCAGTGATGTCTAGGCACTTCTATTCTTGTAGACAGTTGTTGGGCCTCCAAGTGCAGAGGTTTGTAGAATAGCAGCAAGTTTCCCTTAAGTGGATTACCCAAGGTTTATCGAACTCAGGGAGTAAGTGGTCAAAGGTATCCCTCTCAAGCAATCCTGCAATCAAGATACAAGAAGTCTCTCGTGTCCCCAACACACCCAATACACTTGTCAGGTGTATAGGTGCACTAGTTCGACAAAGAGATAGTGAAATACAAGTGGTATGGATATAAGACAACGGTGCCAGAAAAGAGCTTGACGGGTAGTGTCGTGGTATTGGGAACGGCAGTACCTGAGGAGGTTAGATAGAGGTGTGGGGACTAGCAGGGAAGCTATCAACGGCGTCCGCAGGCGGGATTGGATACAAGCGAGCGTAGCGGGACGCTAGAAGTACCCAGGTTCGGGGCCCTCGTGGTGAGGTAAAGCCCCTACTCCTGCTTGATCTGTCTATGTGGAATATACGGACTACAAGTGCTCCTTGAGCTATATTCTCTAGCTACTGCCTTAAATTCACTGAGACCAACCCTTTCTACTGAGGCCTTGCCTCTCCTTATATAGGCAGAGAGGCAAAGGTCTCGCTAGCTAGTCTGACTGGTGGGCCCCACAGGCGGGTCCCAGCCGACTAGTCATCTACAGTGTTCAGCATGGCTTGTCTTATCGGTGTATGAGCGGTATGGCTCGTAAATGCGATGGATGCCGTGCGAGCACTGTCGTCACCTGAGCCAGCATTCAGCGTCACCCACGCAAAGTCTTGATATGGGCAGGTGGTTGCCCGTCTTGTCATCGTCTGAGGCATCTTGTGCCTTGTCATACGCGTCGTCTGTCTCTACGATTGGGTGCAGCTACGTCGTCGTATCCGGCTATCTCTTTCGATCCGACTCTTTGGGTGATAGCCAGCCATCATGTCTGTCCATTGGCATCAGAGTCGGCGGACGCGATCCGACTGTCCTGTTTCTTATTCGGACGGGGTACCCGGGGATCATCCCCCTGACACTAGCCCCCGAGCACGTGTGGATTCCGCCCTTAGGCGAAATGTGCGCGTGCTCCTTCTTGCCTTTCGAATTTTCATCCGGCTGAGCCTGGCGGTTGCATTACCCATGACGTCAGTGCTGACGCCGGCCACGCACGCACGCGCCATCATTGCTCTGCGGCGGGCAGCGTAACGTCTCGTCGCACGTCGCCTCGGGAAACTGCTGTCCGGCGCTTCGGTTCTCGCTCCAGGATCTTCTGCGCATCCTGCCCTGGCACACGGGATCTAGGCGGCGGTTGGGGTGTGGGTTACCCGGATGCGCGCCACGTGGTCCTGCTGACGGTTGCCCTTCCGATCTTTTAAAGGGACGCCGCGGGAGAGGCCGTTCTTTTCCTTCACTCCCCCGCTGCAATCTCCTTCTCCCTCGCGTGCTCTTGCTCCTGCGCTCTTGCCCTCTGCGCCGCCCGCTCGCCGTCATCGACGTTACGGGCCACCGTCACTCTTCCGTTGCCGCTCCTCTCCATCAGCCGGAAATGGACGCCGACCGCGGAGCCTTGTGCGACTCCTCCATCACTGAGGACCAAATCGTGAAGTATCGCGCGACCCGCGTCCTCCCGCCGGTGGAGGAGGTGGCGGTGCGGTTGGCGCCGGTGGGGGAGGTGTCGCTGCATCAAAGTGAGGGTCATCTTCCTTTCGCTTTGGCGTGGGTTCGCTGCGCTGCATCCATTCTTCCTTACATTCTTGGCCTTCTTCGACCTCCGCCTCCACCACCTCGGCGCCAACGCAATCGGAACGCTGGCGCACTTCATGGCGTTCTGCGAGAGTTACCTCGGGATCCAGCCGGATCTCGGGCTCTTTTGTCGGCTCTTCCGAGTCTGACCGCAGGTGCAGTACAGGAAGGGGCCGCTAGTCGTCTGCGGCGGCGCCTCCATATACTCCCGCATCCAATCCGGCTAACCGAAATTCTTGCTCCAGGACACGGTACGGCTGTGGCAGCAGTCGTATTTTTACGTCAAGAACATCACCAACGTCGACCGGATAAACCTGCCGGCCTTCCAAGACGTCGAGTCCAGCCGACAGCACTGGGACCTGAAGATCTACAGCGACAAGGCGGAGACGGACGCGATGCTGGCACGCACGCGCTCCCTCGTCACTTGCTAGCTAACCGGTCGGGACATCACTCTTAGCTGGATGTCCCGGCTGATGATGCCGATGCAGCAGCGGGCGCACAAGATGTGCTTCTATTCCGGCCGGCTGGACCCGACCCGGATGTCGCGCCGCGATCCCCGCTACCACAACTTGAAGGAGTGGTTGTGGACGATCAGCAAGGAGCGGCTGCCGGAGAACTGGAAGTTCAGTCTGGCGCCCTACAGCCAGGAGAACCGCGCGCCTCGGGTAAGTTCTTCGTAGCCGGAAATTTTGCTTATTCTTTCTATGTTATTTCCTTGTTCTGTCTGATTGACTTCTTGCATTCATCAGATCTTCGCTTGCATCCTTCGCGAGGAGGGAGAGGCTCCCCTCGAGGTATTCACGCCAGACCTGCCCGAGCCGCGCGCTCGGCGGTCCGGCGAGGAATCGGATGGGGACGGCGACGCCTTCCCTAGCCAGAACGACGAGCCGGCCACCGACCCGCACGCGGAGGTGCACGAGGAGGAGGAGGCCGACCAACTGCAGAGCCGGTGACGCGCTCTGCGGCGGACGGCAAAGCAGGTGGGAGCGGCTCAGCCTGCTCCGCTCCCTGCTGGCGGAGGAGCCGGCTCAAGAGGAGCAGTCCAGCCTGCCTTGAGCCGTCTTGGCTGGAAGAAAGGGTCGCCCCCGGTCGTGCCGGGTACGTTTTTCCTCTCCCCCTCTATCTTTTGGTGCTTTCTGTCTATTTGTCCTCCTTCTTGTTTTTCTGACTTTGGCTTATTTTGCTCTTGCCTTTTCCTCCTTATCTTTAGCGCGTTGGTTTCTTTCGTAGCTGCGAGCCCGGGCCGGGCGCCAATCGGGTCGCTGCCCCGCGCCCCGACTGAGCCAACCGGCGCCTCTTCTTCTTCTGAGGCGCAGCCTCCGCCTCCCCCTCAAGCTGAGCCGGCTGCCTCCTCCTAGCCGGAGGGTCCCCAGCCGGAAGTGGATCTCTCCCAACCGGAAGGCTCCTCCGCGGGCGCGCAGGGGGCTGCCGGCAAGGAGCTCGTCGTTGTTGGCGATGACAACTCCGACGAGGAGCTTGGGAAGGAGTGGCGAACGGCAGTGGTCGCGGCGAAGGAGTCCTTGGCCGTCAATGCCGTGGATGATGACGCCTCCTCTGCCGCTTCGCTATCGGACCTTGCCGCTACGCTCGAGCTGGCGGTGAAGGAGATCCGGCTGCTTGAGGCCACAACCGGCGGGAACCGGACCCTGGAGCAGAAGCTTGCTGCCGCCACCGGGACCTCCTAGAGTAAGTTCGCTTTATCCGTCTTGCTCTTTTTTTTTACTGATAGCCGGTTTCGTTGCAGCTATCCTCGTGTGCGCTCAGCGCGAGATCGATCGCTTGAAGAAAGCGAACGACCGGCTGAGCAGGTCCAACTCCACTCTGCGGCTACAGAACAAGGATTGGCACGCGCGGGTAGACGGCTTGGAGGCCACCGTCAAGGAGCGCGATGCCTCGCTCGCTAGCCGGGCCGAAGCCTTCTCCCTCCTCGAGGCCCAGAACAAGGACCAAGAGAAGGAGATAAAACGGCTAGCGGTCAAGGAGAAGGCGCTGGTGGAGGAGCTGATGCAAGTCGGCCACACTGCCAAAGGTGAGTTCTTTCTTCCGACTTCCTTTCTTTCCGGATCCGGTAGCCGGATCTGACTCCTCTTTTCTGACAGCTTTTTACCCCGGCATAGACCTGCTGGCCTACAACCGGCTGCAGGAGAACTGGCCGGGAGCGCAGCCTACGGCTCAGGAGCTCGTCGTCCTTCTTGGCGAGGAAGCTGCGAAGCTTCGTCAGGCGGCACGGGACGTATTCTCCTTCGTGTGGCCGGAGGCTCCGGTTCCGGAGACGGTGGCGCAGCTGGCAGCCAAGAACTCCCCCACGGCAAAGGTCCTGCCGTTTAGCTGCTGCCCCGGGATGCCGGGTGTATTTGTCTTGTCTTATACGTTTGTGAACTTTGTTCGTTTGTACCGGCTATCTGTGATGCCGGGTAACTTATGAGAGCTTCGTCTCCTTTTTGTTTATTATTGTTGAAATTCTTGAATCTTCCTTGTGCGTTGAGCTTTCCTTTTGCGTATTTTGCCCGACTAACTTTGTCCGGCTACACACCGTTAGCCGGGGGACCTGCACCTCCAGTGGGGGCGCGCAAGCTCACCCACTGGGTGTAGCCCCCGAGATTCGGAGTAGCTGGCGTAGCCAGGTGCTTCGAATCTTTCTTATTTCTGCCAAGTCTTCTAACTTTATCCGACTGGCCTCGTCCCAGTCAGACGCTTTCGTTGGCTGGACGCCTTCAGCCGGGGAACTAACATTCCAGTGGGGGCGCACGAGCGCTTTAGGTGTAACCAAGATTCGGAGTAGCTAAGCGTGGCAGTGCTTCGAATCTTTCTTGTCTTTTCTTGCTCCTGCCCTTGCCCTCACCTGGGCTCCGAACGGCCGGCTAAACGCCCTTAGCCGGTCAGGAACTACAAGATTCCACTAGGGGCGCGCGAGCGCACCCAGTGGGTGTAGCCCCCGAGATTCAGAGCGCTTGATGAAGGCAAGGACTTCGAATCTTCTTTCCTTCTCCTGAATTCCGACTCGAAGTAGTCGGACAAGAATGTACATATGCATACACATACATCTTCATAGGTTAATAGGTTAGTCTGTCAAACCATAGCCGGAAAACTGGCAAGGACTTCGAATCTTTTTTTTTTGAAAAATGGCTTGCTCCTTTCTAGACACTTAGTCGCCTTCTCGTGTGTTCTGCTGTTTCCGCTGCGTCCTTGCCGGGCAGCCGGGTTGTGGTCTGCAGCCAGAATCGAAGGGAGCTGACAGTACATTACGCACGGTACTAGCGGCTTAGCAGCTGGATTGGTTCAAGCTAGTTGCAGGGCCGGGACGCCCGATCTGTCGCGTTTCCTCCCTGTTTTTCGTGTGGGATGCCTCGGGCTTTTGCTCTTGCTAGCCGGACAGCCGGGTTGCGGTCTCTAGCTAAGACGAAGAGTGGGCCTCTGACATCATCGCACACTACTCGGCCGGTTTGTTGACTTACCAGGCCGGGCCAGTCGGCAAGCCCCCGGGTAGGGGTTGTCGGAGCCGGAAAATTTGAACTGAAAAACGGGTGCACACATATTTCTAGGAGGAGCCCCCGAGATTCTCGTGGGAGTCTGCATTTTCATTCATGGGGTTTTCAGGATACATACACTGCCTGGCGACTAGGTGTAAAACGGGCGCAGCAGGGCCGCGTTCCAAGGACGTTCGATCTCCTCGTCCGATTTGTCCATCTTGTTCTTGCGTGGCTGCTGTGCATCGATGAGGTAATAGGAGTCGTTGGGCAGCGCCCGGCTGATGATGAAGGGGCCCTCCCAGGGTGGTGATAGCTTGTGCATGCCCTTCGTGTCTTGCACCAGCCGGAGAACCAGGTCGCCCTCACGGAATGCGACTGGGCGAATCCGGCTTGAATGGTAGCGACGTAGTCGCTGCTGGTATAGGGAAGATCTGGACAGGGCCAGCTCGCAGGCCTCCTCCAGGAGATCCACCCCGTCCTCCCGCGCCTCCTTGTTGGCTTGCTCGTCGTAGAGGAGCTTGCGAGGGGAGTCAAATTCGATGTCGGCGGAGAGGACGGCTTCCGATCCGTAGACCAGGAAGAATGGCGTGTAGCCGGTTGACCTATTCGGTGTGGTGCGGAGGCTCCACAGCACAGCCAGAAGTTCTTCGATCCAACATCCGGGTGATCGCTCCAACGGCTCGATGAGACGTGGTTTGATGCTGGCTAGCACCAGGACGTTTGCTCGTTCGACTTGCCCGTTGGACTGCGGGTGTGCAACGGAGGCGAGCTCCAGCCGGATGCCCTTGTTGCTGCAGAACCGGGCGAAGGCCCCCTTGGCGAAGTTCGTGCCATTGTCGGTGATGATGCTATTGGGGTAGCCGAAGCGGTTGATGATGTCGGTGAAGAAGGTAACAACCGTCGCTCCATCCAGCTTCCGGATGGGCTTGGCCTCGATCCACTTTGTGAACTTGTCCATCGCTACCAGCAGGTGGGTCATTCCCGCGCGTTCTCGCTTGAAGGGCCCGACCATGTCGAGGCCCCAAACTGCGAAGGTCCAGGTGATCGGTATGGTCTTGAGTATCGAGGTTGGCATGTGCCTGAGCTGCCCGAAGCGCTGGCACCCATTATAGATACGTTTGCAACGTATCAACATCCCCAAGCTTAACTCCTGCTCGTCCTCGAGTAGGTAAGTGATAAAAAGGAAGAATAATTTTTGGGGTGACATGCACCATCATAATATTAATCAAAGTATTTGTAGAACATTGATAGCTGGGATCCTAGTACTTTAACATAGCATGAAAGATATAGTTCTAACAATAAGACATAGTAACTATGCATGCAACATGAAAGGATACAAACAAAGATCATGAATAACAATGCATTGAAAGACATTTGTTTGTTTCACATATAGAAAATATAGCATAGTGGCATTCAGCTTGTCGCTCATGGAGTAGCAAAACATAAATTCATAGGACACCTTCAAAGTTCATAAGGGTGACTAGATATAAATAGTTTAAGAACAAGCAATATCAAAGTTATGAATCAATCAACAAGTCTTGGGACAATGCACATTAAACTAAGAATGGCCACTATGCTCTCTCAATAGGTGCATAAAGATAGAAGATGGAGACTAAACATAAAAGTAAAAGAAAGGCCTTCATAGAAGGAAGCAAGGATTCAAGTCTCATAAAGAGCTTCCAAAAATTATGGTACTTATTAGCTTTCAGCTCTCATTTCCCCTATCATAAGCATCTTGAAGTGATTAAGGTTAAAGTGAACAAACTATGGAGTATATGCTTGACAAAGTATAAGTTGGCAATCTCATGTCCCTTGAATACGAGGGTCGCTCCTCATGCTACTCAAGTTTAGTTACCGGTAAGTTCTTGTCACAGTAAGTACATGTGTATCATAGAGAACCGCCAACGGGGTACCCCTTGCACATGATACAGGAGCTATCCCATAATCAAAATGACAAGGCAAGCAGACAATGAGCATCTTAGCAATCTTCTTATTTACCATGGGAAAATGGTGCTTTTTTCTCTCTTTCCTATTTTCTCATCTTTTTTTCTTTTTCTTAATATCTATCTCTTTTTTATAAGAAGAATGCTTCATAGATTGCTCACTATGGTGACGCTGCAAGTTTCCACCATGATTAGGCATGGCTTAGGCTAGCGGCCCAGGCGTTTATCTAACACACATACATAACTACATGGACTTACAAGCTCCCCTTTCATTTCACAGCGACGACATCCATAAAAAAGAGCATGATATCAACTGGGTACAATGTACAAGTGCAATGTTGAAAGCGTTCCCCATGACAGCATGGTTCTACTAATTCCCAACATATAAGTGCAAGCATATACAACATAGATGACACAATGGTTCAAGTTTATTAGGGGCAAGAAAAGTAAAGTGTGCCATCAAGTTCGTGAGAGCTTTAATCACTAATTTTCACATAACAAGTTTAATTCTGAAGGTAGATAAAAACATGAATATACTTGGAATAGCAAATGCTAATAGGTAGGTATGGTGGACTATTTGGAATAACTTGGTTTTATTTGGAGTTGGATGCATGAGTGGAACTCATACTTGGTATGGAGGCTAGCAAAAGACTGGGAGCGACCAACTAAGAGAGCAATAATAGCCATAATCATGCAAAGTGACAAAACATCATTAATTAAAGCATAACGTGATATTGCAAGTCAAAAACTAAAGTATCATAGAGGCTATGGTGACTTGCGATAGTCTTAACATGGTGTGAGCATGCGCCAAGTCAACCCAAATAAAGCATCAAAGGAGAATATCACAATACTATGCTTTAATATGCTTAAAACAACGCGTGATTCTTTCAAGGCACATTAAGCAATCTCAATTGTTTATAACATGTCATGCTACAGCAAAAATCACTAAGTATAAAGCCAAAACAATATCAAGCATGTCATGACAAAGCATAGGCCATAGTCAAAAACAAGCTATTTTTACCACTTAAGCATGAACTTTTCCTACTCTCTTCCAATCCAAACCAATCTTATTTTAAAACTAATGTATGAATGAGGGGGTCCAACCAATTTATTCAAGCAAACGAAAACCAAAAATAAAAACGAAGACGCTCCAAGAACAACACAACAGTGCATGAAACAATAAAAACAAAGTGTCTAGAAAGACCTGAGATTTTTATTGATGAAGAAGGGGATGTCTTGGGCATCCCCAAGCTTTGACGCTTGTACCTCTTGAATATTTCTTGGGGTTACATGGAGTGGCATCCCCAAGCTTGAGATTTTGTCCATTCTTCATCTCATTACATTATTCTTTCCCTACACCTGAAAATTTCCTTCATACAAAACTTCACACAATCTTCATTAGCAACATTAGTGCATTAAAAATATAATATACCTTTGGGTTTTAGTTTTAGAACAGCAAAACTTTCATTAAAAACATAAGATACTATAGCAATTCCCTCAAAAAGCTCAATTCACCAAAAAGAACCCGAAAAGAAATAGATAAAGAGGCAAATGCAAATAATGGCAGAAATCTGTCAAAACAGACCAGCAGGTGAAAACAGATTTTTTTCAAAGACCTTATATTGCTCAAATCGAAAAGTGTTGAACTAATGAAAGTTATCTAACAACCTGGGGATTTATTCAGAAAATTATAGCTCAATCTGACATACAGAGATTTTTCACGAATTTTTACAGTGAAGCACAAAAAATCTGTTTCGGGACAGTACTTCCCCAAATCTTACTTCCCTCTCATTAGAGGTTATTCTTGGCACAAAAAGTCAAATAAAAAAGGATAAGGAGAGGTTATTACAAAAGTAATAACTTCCAAGACTTAAGAAAACTATTGGGTTATCTCCCAAGAAGTACTTTTCTTTAATGCCTTTAAGTTAGGCATGATAGTTTGAGAAGATGCTCACATAAGAAATATGAATTGAAGTAAAAGAGAGCATCAAGAAGCAAATTCAAAGAAAATTTAAGTCTAATCCACTTCCTATGCATGGGAATCTTGTAAAGAAACAAGTCATGTAAGCACAAAGCAACAAGCATAGTAAAGCAAAACACGTGCAACTTCAAGACTTTCAACATAAAGAGGGAAAACTTAATATTATTGAGATGCATAAAACCATGTTTCCCTCTCTCATAATACCTTTCAGTAGCATCATGAATAAAATTAACAATATAACTATCACATGAAACATTCTTATCATGGGCCACATGCATAAAAGAATTAATACTCCCCACATAAACATAGTCATTCTTATTAATTGTAGTGGGAGCAAATTCAACAAAATAGCTATCATTATTATTCTCATCACCATAATCATCAAATATAGGAGGCATGTTTTAATCATAATTAATTTTCTCCTCAATAGTAGGTGGACTAAAAATATCATATTCATCATTGTAATCATCATATATTGGAGGCACAGTATCATCAAAGTAAATTTTCTCCTCCGTGCTTGGGGGATTAAAAAGATCATTTTCATAAAAACTAGCTTCCCCAAGCTTAGACTTTTCCATAGAATTAGTAATAATGGTGTTCAAAGAATTCATACTAATAACATTGCTATTAGCATGCAAATAAAGTTCCATAGGTTTTTAAATTTTCTCTTCAAACACTTCATGTCCTAACTCAAGATAAATACTATAAAGCTCTCTAATTTTGTTGTTGTTTTCCATTAAGCCTAAATAGTGAAAATAAAAACAAGAAACAAAAAGATATGATTGCGGAATCTAAAGGAAATAACTTCGAGCACTCACACACCAGCAACAGTACAAGAAGATAGCTTAGTAGCCAGAAGATGTGAGTACCTTTTACCTTACCTCCTCGGCAATGGCGCCAGAAAATAGCTTGATGTATACGCACATCTATTCTTGTAGATAGTTGTTGGGCCTCCAAGTGCAGAGGTTTGTAGAACAGCAGCAAATTTCCCTTAAGTGGATTACCTAATGTTTATCGAACTCAGGGAGGAAGTGGTCAAAGGTATCCCTCTCAAGCAATCCTACAATCAAGATACAAGAAGTCTCTTGTGTCCCCAACACACCCAATACACTTGTCAGGTGTATAGGTACACTAGTTCGGCGAAGAGATAGTGAAATACAAGTGGTATGAATATAAGACAACGGTGCCAGAAAAGAGCTTGACGGGTAGGAAGAGACTAAAGGCAATCTGAAATAAAGATAGAAGCAAGCAAACATGTAACATATCTAGTTGCAAATAGTGTTTCAATGCTTAGAAACAAGGCCTAGGGATCATACTTTCACCAGTGAACACTCCCATATAAATATCTTCTCTTTATGATACTACTCTGAACTACTCTCCGGTTGGACACTCTAATCCATGGTAGGGCTATGACAGCACTCCTCAAAGTTCGCTCTCCCATCTAGATAACCCCACACTGTCATCTTGAGCGCTAGATGGTTCCAACAAACACCACAATTTCATAGAGACATCAAAATCCAAATATAACTCATAACAAATATTTGTAATCTCTAGCCTAAGTGCCACCATGGTGTGCACGCTGTCACTTTCACACACATGGGGAGAGCAGAGATCTATTAAAGCACTTGAGTAGCAAGGTAGATCTACTTAATTACAAAGCTCATGATCACACTATGATCATGCATAGAGAGAGAGAGATGAACACATAGCTATCGGTAGAACCCTTAGCCTCGAGAGAGAACTACTCCCTCCTCATCATGGGAATCAGCAACGGCGATGGAGATGGCTCCCGGGGCGATTCCCCGTCCTAGCAGGGTGCCGGAAGAGAGACTTTCTGTCCCCCGAATCTCCCCTTCAGTGGCGGCGGCGCTGCGGAACTTTTCGTGGCTGGAGGCTCGATTCTTTAGGGTTCTCTCATCGGAGGCTTCTTATAGGCGAAAGGGCGATGTCAGAGGGTGGACCAGGGGCCCACACCACCTGGTGGCGTGGCCAAGGGGACCCACGCTACCACATGGTGTGGCCAGCCCCTGGCCCCTCTCAGTCTCGTCTTCTGGCTCCGTGAGTCTTCCGGTAAAATATCGACTTTGGCTTTTGTCCGGTCCAATTCCGAGAATATTCATTTTCTAGCATTTCTAGAACCAAAAACAGAAGAAAACAGGCAACTGGCACTGTGGCATCTTGTTAATAGGTTAGTTCCGGAAAATGTGTAAAAGTACTCCAAGTGTGGAAAAAACATAAGAAAGTAGATATAAAACAAGCGTGGAACATCAGAAATTATAGATACGTTTGCAACGTATCAGGCAGCGGTGGAATTTGGATCGGAACTAGAGCTGGAAATACTAGGTCGCGAAACCTCTAGCTGGAACTACCGGTGGCTGGGAGGTAGTACTGCTCATGGGTACCAAAGGAAGTGGACAGGTAGTGCCGGCCGGAAGTTCCGGTCAGGGTTTACCGGTACCTCTGGCCGGTACTACTGGTCCAACTTCTGGCACTAATTCCATCAAACAGAACACTCCAAACTGAGAGTTACTGATCATGACCGGATCTTCAACCGGTACTAGAGCCAGAACTATCGCCTAGGCCGTCCCGGCAGAAGACTGCGGGGGGAACTACCAACGCATGGATGGTACTTCCGGCCAGGGCAGAAAGAGCCGAAACACCTCAAAAGATTGCTCTCTCGTTGAAAAGTAGGAAGGCTGTTGAGGTGCAAGTATGGTTTGTGCAAGAAAAATGTGATTCCCCACATCCTTTCGGGGTAGACCCCTGATGAGTCCAAAATTTATGCATATTTAAGTATAAAAATTATTCATATTTTCACTCATCACATGCTACATCTTTCTACAACAATGCCTATTATGTATTGATTCCTAGTTCTCATCCATTTCCACATGGACTTTTCACATTAGTAGTTTTATTAGGATTTTATTAACCTTTTCTTGTCTTTGATTTGTGTATAGGTTTTATGGGGAATCATGGATAAAAGGAGTGAAGAGGATTCAATATGGAGGAGTTGCAGGCAGCAGACTTAGCCATTTGAGGGGAGGAAAAGTGGATTTTCCATAAACACCAAATGAATATCCAAGGCCATGGTGTTGTAGCCCTCATCTATACAAATCCAATGAGCCAAAGAACACCTCAATCATAGTCTGTATGAAGAAATGGCGGCCAAAACACTACAGAGTACTGCACACGTAATGACCAATACAGACGTACCGCCCTCCGATGACTTAGTTTCATCAAACGGAACAACATTTGTGAAGGACCAATGGGCATATTCTGCCCCCAGCTCTGTCGGTTCGCAAAACCGACCTCCATATGTCTATTTAAAGAGGGGAAACCCTAGAACAAGGGAAAAAGTCGACACACGCCATAGGGGCGGAGCCCTGCCTCTCTGCCGCCTCCATAGCCATCGCCCACAAGATCTACATCATCATATCCCTCAAGGGAGAGAGGACACTTGCATCTTGAAGTGCTACGCATCGATCTTCATCGACATCGTCTTCACATCAATCCCCTTTGTTTACTTTGTTGTAGTCCAATCTCTATTGTGGATTTGCACTTGTATTCAACTGTACCTTCATATTGCATCCATACAATCGCCATGATGTTGATCCCCTTCATGTATGAGTAGTTGCCTTGTTCTTGGGGAGAGATGGTGAAACCCTAGTACAATTATGCATTGAAATAAAGATGATCTATTACTTGTGTACAAAGATCCATTGATCTATGATTTGTGTTTTATCACTCTCTTTAGATGGTATGTGTAGTCGGCCGCATATCATTTGCCCTTTGGGACTAAAGGGAGGGATAAATCCTTTGGACGTGTCTTGGAAGCGTACCTGGAATGCCCCATGACAAATTGGCGCCGGCTCGTAACCTTCACGGTCAAAGGAGGATTAAAGAGGGACTCCCTAAGCTAATTTACGATATCCACGAGGAAACCCTTAATTGTGGTGGTTTATATGGGTGACTGGTCTTAGACATCGCACTGGTTATTTAGAGGTTACCTCACTCTTCGCTCAACAAATTGGCTTCCTACGAGCCTTGTAGTGAACATCTTATTATGGAGCTCTCTCCACACATGTCATGACATAAGTAATAGGTTATCCTAATCATACATAATTATTCTATGCTAGTGGTGAATCCTACACTCCTTCAGAACCCCTCAATCATATTACACAACAATTCATACATACTCTCTTGCTTTAGTTTACTTTTGTTATTTACTTTGTTCTTGTTTACCTTAGCACTTATTCAAACACACTCTTTACACACCCTTTACTTGGAATTAAAGATAACTTACAAGTACTCTCTAGTGAATAGTAATGAGGGGCATAAAGACCTTTACCAATATCTCTCTGTGAGTTCGGTATCTTTACTTTGAAACTAGCTACAATTGATATGTGCACTTGCAGTCATCAACCCCCTCTTGATAGTACAACCTCCTAAGAAAACAAAAATAGAGAGAAAATCAAAAACGAGAGGCGTCGTCTTCACGAGTCTTCAAGAGATGAGTCCACAAATCGAAGTGCCAAAGAATAATACCTACAACTTAGGCACACCATTAAACCACACGTGGGATTGTCATCAACACTAAAATACTTAGAGAAAATAAAGTCCTTCCACACCTGCTTCAACATGTCCACTTCATTTTTCAATGCTTCGGTCATCTCCTTAAACTTCTCCACCGATTCGTCCTCAGCTTTCAGAGTGTTGTCCTTCATCATGGACAAGTTCTCTACCAGCACTCTCTTCTTAGTTTCATCCATGAATTTCTTCATATCAACTAATAGATTTAAGTACTTCTTATCAATCTTGTTCTTCTCATATGCTATCTCCTTCACCAACTTTGCACTCTGAATCATGTCGTTGATTCTTGCACTGTTACTGTCATGATACATTGTCCAAAATTTTCCTAATGTATTTTTTGTTATTTCTGGTCATTCCTTATCTAATAAAGCCACAAACCCATGGTTTGTGATTTCCTGCAAATCAGAAGATCATTCTCACAGCCTGTGGATGAGCTAGTATGTGATAAACCAGAAGCTTGGAACTTACATTCTACACTTGGTAGAAAAAAATTGTCGACCTGTGTTGCTTCCCTCAAATGCAACACACTTGACAGGCTCAAAGCTTGTGGTGGAGACACAACTCGGGACAATCTACTTCTATGCAGGTGAATATGGGGTCTTCGATGCACTCATGAGCATAGTTCATGTGCGCGAGGTCCTAATAGACACGAAATATCAACGAAACCGATCTCAACCGAGACCAAATCAAAATTCCCAAATCGATAGCAGACACCAACTATACGCATGAACTGGGGGAAAACTGAGCTTACCCCTACATATGACTGGCTTGAGCTCTCGCCACCATTCCATCTCGACATGGAGACTTTGGCGGCCACACTGACATCTCGATGAAGAGGACGTAGTATTCGTAGTCGTTGTCGTTGCCAATGATCGGAGATGAGGGAGATGAGTGCTACAGAGAAAATGGAGCTCAATGGGAAGAGGGGGAAATGGAGAGTAGAAATAGAGGAAGGGTTCTCGGGGGAGGCGACAGAATCCTTCTTGCCTCCCTTTTCACTTTTCGCATCGGCTATCTCCATGTATGGCCGAGCTCGTGCATGGAATCTCCCCTTTAGCACTTGGGGAGCGTACGACGAGGGTGGCTCGCTAGAATCGGCCGAATTAGTAGTTCCTTACAGGCCTAGCCCAGTGGTGATCTAAAATTTGTGTGGGCCACAACACGGAGGCCGGACAGGCAACCAATCGTCCCAACTTCTACTTCCCAGGGCCTGGCTGACCCTCGGTGAGCCTACCAAACGCGCCCAAGACGTCTGCTTGCGGGGTGAGGCATGATGCAGAGGAGTTCGTTGGGAGGCCCCTTTCAAGTGAGCTCCCATCTTCCACTAACAAGAACATGTGGCCTTGTCCCCAACTGTCTTCTTCATTTTTTGTCTACCCTCATCAACCTTGTCCCTAGCGCCTTTGTAGCCGATCTCTGGTCCGGTGGACACCAACTCTCTGTTAGAGTATATCACGGTTTGGATTATATTTGATAATTTAAGTTTGTAATATAATTCTATCTCTAGTAGTCTTCTTGCCCTCCAAGTCTTCTAGTACTATATAAACATTCCAATGGCTCTCAGTGTAATAGTCTTACGCAATATCAATACACTCAGTACATCCGCAATCTTTCATGGTATCCGAGCGTGTCGCTCCTCAACCTAGGGTTTAGCCACCAACGCTTCTGCCGCACCGCCCCCGGCGAGATCGTTATCCATTGGAGGCCACGCAATAGTAGATTACATCTTACTTCACCAAAAATTTCTTGCCGGTCGCTTGACCAACATTTCTTCTTCTTTCGCCGATCATAGATCGGATTGCGTCGTCCACAGCCGCATGTCATCATCACGCGCCTATACTTCAACCTCGGCGTCGACTCATCTTCGACAAATCATCGCCAACGATCATGCCAAGGAGGCTCTGCGCGGCGCCCCAAGGGACGCCTTCACGCATTGCGTCAGCTGCTCCGTCCTATCGTCATCACGCCGGCCCGTCTTCGCCAACATCGACCGGGACGCACGTCCCCGAGTACGTGCCTCGCCGTCAACAAAGGGCTGCACCTTCATCACCCGTGGTCATCATCGCCGACAACAATCTACATAAACAACATTGCCGCATTGTCGCCGCCACCACCAATCGTGGTCATCGTCAATGTCAACAAGTTCTTCTCCACGAGTGACGCCGCGCTCATATAAGCGGAAAATACAGGTCTAATCCCCGAAATCTACTACCTCTACAATTCAATCGCCATCAACAACTACCTCGTCGTCTTTGTTCACCACGACCTTATCGCCAGAGTCATAGTCTAATTTAATTTTGCACTAAATAAATTTTATTCTTACAACTACTTCATCTACTCCGACAAATCGGAAGACAACTTGTACGCACCGACCGTTTACGGAGAATTTCTCTGCTACTTTCTCCGGCTCTGGCTCGTATGGCTCGTGATGGTCTCTGTCTTCACACATCCGGTATTGGCAACACCGACGTGTGCCTTCGTCCTCGGCGCGCTCCTGAGTTTGGCAAGCTCGGCAAGGCGTGTCGTCTACCTCGACTACTCCGGCTCCAACTATGTCTAGTCAATTACTACAGCGACTTCCCGGGCTCAACGACGACATCGACCACACCACAACGACATCATCAACTTTATTGATTTCATCAACGGCAACGACATCACCAACGGCACCAAGGACCACGACTACAACGCCCCACTCCCGGCTACATCGACATCGGCATCCTCTCCAATCTTCGCCTTCGGATTATGCTCCAGTCAGATCGTCCGCGATGCTCCGGCTGTTCTCGTCACTACCGATCTGACTGCGGGGGAGTGTTAGAGTATATCACGGTTTGAACTATATTTGGTAGTTTAAGTTTGTAATCTAATTCTATCTCTAGTAGTCTTCTTGCCTTCCAAATCTTTTAATACTATATAAATAGCCCAATAGCTCTCAATATAACAGTCTTACTAATATCAATACAATTAGTACTTCTGCAATCTTTCACTCTTGGCATTGTAGTCTGCTTGACTGCCTCTGCTATGTTTTTAGACCCTTTGTTTCGTTGGACCGATATTGCTCTCTTTTTTGGAGCAGGAGACATGAAGGCAACTCCGTGTGTTGGCTATTCGATGTGGAAGCTGGGCGGTGGCCTAGGTATGATTTGAGAGGATGATTATCCGCTAGTCCTTTTTATCACAAGGCAAATTACTACTCTTAAATAATCTTATTTCTTCCTTGCATTTCAGGCAAATCAGAGTACGAAGATTGAAGATGCATAGTGTAAATAAAAATTAAGTGGGAGTTAGACGAGGCGCAAAGATATAGTGTTGCCTTCGATCTAGAACACATGGTGGTTTAACTTTGACCATTTATAAAGAAAGGATTGGAGTAATATTACCCAAAAAATCAAACTGACATAGCTAGTTGTATCATACACCATACTTATGTAATATAGATTTATTTTTATGTGAGTCAGCATATTTGCACATAGAGTGTATGGGTAAAGCACTATCTTGGAGAGCGTGTGAATTTTCACAACAACCTATTTCTTTTTAGACCATAGAAAATATCTTTTAGACAAATGACATGCATATATATACTCCCTCCGACCCAAATTAGTTGACTAGATTTGTCTAAATTTGGTTGTGTCTAAACATGATTTACTATTAGATACATTCGTATCTTGATAAATTTGTGCCAACTAATTTGGATCGGAGGGAGTACGTAAAAATGTTTTCAACGAAGACACTCTGTCAAGTTCAAATAGTATGCATCTCAAAAAAAAAGTTCAAATAGTATGAACTTACTACCGAAGCTAACTACCAGTATACGGTGGTAACGGTCACAAAACTACATGACTACGATTAATAACCAGCAATCCATAAATTGTCAAATCAATGAAACATCAAATGGTAGTCATTCTCATTCGCTAAATATTGACATTACCAACATTGTTACAATCTTTTTTTTATTGCGAATGGAACATTGTTACAATCTGTATACAGTATCAAAAGTCTAGTTTATATTACTCCCTCGATCCATATTAGTTGACTCAACTTTATCTAGATTCATACGTATCTAATTAAATATCTAGTCTAGATGTATCCATATTTAGACAAAGTTGAGTCAACTAATATGAGTCGGAAGGACTACAAAACCTAACATAATACATCATGAGAGCACCCCATTCTCTCGACCATAACTTGGAATTTGTGCTAGCAAATCCAACAAATAATGCGGTAAGAGCCGTCCCAGCCTCCCAGGAAGGTTTTGGCTGTGGACCGTCCCGCCACTGAACCGGAAAACGAACCCGCGAACCGGACGGTTTCGGTTGAGCCTTCCCAGTTCACTGACAGTTCAAGAAAGATCTCCTATTCCCGATTCATCCCCAGTTCAGTCCCGCCGCCGCGGAGTACAGACGCCTCGCCGCCATGGCCGCTTGTGTCCCGCCGGCCACCGCTTGAGATGACCAAGATCGGCTGCACGGGCCGGCTGCCACTGTTGCCACTCGCCGGCGTCCCTCTCCTCCTCTTCCTGCTACCACTGAAGCCGGCCGCCGGAGCTCGATTTCGCAGCCATCCGCCACCAACGCCGGCCGCCGCTAGTCTCTCTCCCAGCTGGAAACCATCGCGTGCTGCCGCCGGCCCGCTATACGTCCTTGCATTCGCAGTGCATGGACTGACATCGGCCACCGATTCTGCTGCGTTGCCCGGACCCGGCTGTCCCAGCAACGGCAAGAGGACAACAAAGGTATCTTCAATTTCTTTTCCCTCCTCCTGCTGTGATTCTGTGAATCCAATTTCCATGCAAATATTTTTTTACAGATATGATGTCGAAATATCATAGAGTTTGAGATTACAGAACGAGATTGCTATATTTTGATTCTTGTATTTGCTGGCTTGTTTCTTGTGCATTGCTGTTGGCCTTGGCCTGTTGCTATGCTGGCTTGTGCATGCGCGGTTATGCCAAATTTCCAAGTCTGAAAGAAATTTGCATACAAAATTATCTGTTTATTGCAGCATTTCTAAGTACTAAAATATATTATCTTTTTGTTGCAGCATTTCTAAGAAATTTGTCTTGCTGCTTATTGCAGCATTGCCAAGTATAACGATACATGTAGGATGCGACTAGGTCTCTTGGTCAGATGACGCTATCAACAGTTGTGTAACTGAATAAAACTTTGGTTGCAACCCATGTATCACTGGATAAAACTTAGTTGCGACCCATTTGCAATTCCCAATAAGCACAAATCATTGCAAATCTCATGACTAAGGACTTAGCTGTGCTCTAACTTAATTGTCATCAATTTGTTCCCTGTGGCAATCCATGTACAACTAGAAAAATCAGTTGCAGCCCATGCCCAACTCACGGATCAACATGAATCATGAGGCAAATCCAACGCTAAGGACTTAACCAAGCTCTAACTTAGGTGAGATTTAGCAATCTCGTAACATGTAAGGGTTAGACAAACTAACAAGTTATTATTCTGGCGTGGCATCAAACTACCGGAGTTCGGCAGTGGAGTAGAGTTAGGTGGTGGAGTGAAGATGCCCCGAGTACCTCCATATTTTCAGTTAATTACAATTCACACAATAATAACTATTCTAAAATACAATTTACTCTTACAACATTTAGGTGAAATTTGAAATGCACAGCCGAGAAAAAACTGCAGGTAAGGGCAGAAATAATTTAAGGTGCGGCGGCTATCTAGCGTGGTACACGCACCGATGACATGAATTCCTGCTCTTGGCTGTACTGGCGTGAGCCGTGCTGGCCAACCATCGAAACAACACAACCATGCCCATCGTCTTCCGGAGTTTCACAGCGAGGTCGCGCCACTTCGTCCCGCCTCGCCCTCGGAGCAACGCGGCGCCCCGTGAGGAGTTGCAGCCTCATCTCCACGTCTTTCATGGTAGGCCTCTGCACTCGGGTCAGGCTGAGGCACTCCTCCGCCAACCGAGCCATGCACATAACCCCTTCCTCTGTTCCTTCCTCCAGGATCTGCACGTCCACTATCTCCTCGAGGGGCCTCTCCCTCATAGCCCACAGGAAGTAGTTCGACAGGTTCTGCTTCTCGCCATGCTCGTTCTGGATGATCGGTTTCTTCCTCGTCAGCAGCTCAACAAGTATCACTCCGAAACTGTAAACATCGCTCTTCTCGTTGAGCTGACCGGTGTGGTAGTACTCTGGATCCAGGTACCCAAACGTGCCCTGAACGGCGGTGACCAGGTGCGTCTGGTCGATCGGGATCAGCCTCGACGCGCCGAAATCCGAGACCTTCGCGGTGCAGCTGTCGTTCAGGAGCACGTTCATGCACTTGACGTCCCTGTGGAGGATAGACACGGAAGCCTCGGAGTGCAGGTATGTGAGCGCGCCCGCGATCTCAGTGGAGATCCTCAGGCGCTCCTCCCATGACAGCGGCAGCAAGGTACCGTCCTGCTTGCAGTGCAGGAGGTTGTAGAGCGTGCCGTTGGAGACGAACTCGTAGACGAGCAGAGGGACCTCGGATTCGAGGCAGCATCCATGGAGCTTCACCACGTTCCTGTGGTTGATCTGCGACAGAATGGACACCTCGTTGATGAACTGCTCGATCTCGCTGATCACCACCAGCGTCGATTTCTTGATGGCCACCACGCGCTGGTCAGTCAGGATGCCCTTGTAGACGGTGCCATGGCCGCCGCGTCCAACCACACGGGAGTGATCGAAATTGTTGGTTGCCTTCTGCAGCTCCTCTAGGGAGAATATCTTTGTGTTGTCGCTGGCGCTTTTGTCGGAAGAGATCAGCTGTTCTAGCAGAATGCCTTTGTTCTTCCGAAAATACCTTTTTCGAAGCCGCTTCTGAATGAATCTATTCCGTCTCCGAATAAGAATAGAAACAATCGCTGCAAGAAGCAGAATGCCTCCACCACTGCTTACTCCAATGGTCACACCTGTATCAGTTGACAGCTTTTTTCAGGAATTATTGAGGCAGTAATGCGAACAAACAGTGTTTTTCAAGAAATGGATCGCAATATTGATAAGATCACAAGGAGTGAGGATTTCCCCAATGTAAGTGGGGGTTCGGTGGTTAGTCGTACGGCTGGCTATTTTGCAATTTGTCCCTCTGAAAAATTACAAGTTGAGCCTGCAGAGCACCCATGTCCCAGTCGATCCATCTGGACTCGATCACCCCTGTTCTCTCTCCGTGGCCTAACCCTAACAATCTCCCTCTCCCTTGTCCGCCGCCTCCCACCTCTGGAACCTCTCTCTCCCGTCCCAGCCGCAAAGCCACCTCCCTTCTCCTCCCTCTCCCTCGTTCGCCGCCTCCCTTTTCCTCCCACCTCTGCAACCCCCTCCCATCCACGCACCTCTGGCCCGATAGCAACCATGCCCGCACGCCAGCTACCTGCATCCTCGTCGACGACCACGACGATCCCCTCCTCCACCGTGGATCACTTGGCGGTGCAGCGGCCCGAGCCCCTATCTAGCTCGCCACGGCTGAATCCATGGGAGCACACGAGGGAGGCGCCACTCCTCGTCATCTACTCGTCGGCAAGTGGCGGCGGCGCGAGTCAAGCGATGACGCCGACGGGAGACACGCGGCCGGCCAGCCTCGACCCGGATCTGGGTTCACTGGGCTAGGATCTTGGCTCCCTGGGCCTGGATCCTTTTTTTCCTTTCTTTTTTACGATTTTCTTTGTTCTTCTTTCCCCGTACAGAAACTACAATGAACACGATTGATTTGAATGGAATCTTTCAAGATTCTTCCATGTTTGTTTCTTGTCTATTTACAGGATCTGAATTATTTAGACTTTATTTCCGTGCATATTTTAGTGCGATTCTTCTTTGTTTGTTTCATACAAAGATCTGAAAGATTTCTTGTCTATTTACAGGATTGTTTTTAGTGTGGTTTCTTGAACGAAACATTTCGGTGCATGTTCCTTGTATGAACCACGTATGAAGCCAGATCACAGAAAAAATATGAAAACATGTATAAAAAACTTCTGAATCTTACATGAATCTTTGATTGAAAAATATAAATTTCTTTTGAATGTTGAAATTTGAGAAAAAAAACTCCTTGAAATGTGTGATTCTGTGATGAATTTGGGTAAAAAAATGTGTGGACAAATTAACTCTAAGTGAAATGTAAGAATCTTTTATGAATGTTGAAACTTGTAAGAAACTCTGAAAATTGTGAATCGGTGATGAAATTGGTACTTCAAAAAAAAAATTCTCTTTTGAATATTGAAATTTGAAACACTCTTTGAAATACTTTAGAAACTGTCATGAATTTGATACTTTGCAAATTGAATAAATTTATAGGTAAACTGAATTCGAAGAAGAATGTTTGGATATATATAACTTTGAAAATTTTCATGAAATACGTGGATAAAATATAATTGAAGTGAAAAATTTTGTGGACAAATATAACTTATGAGTGAAAAACCGTGGGTAAAAAACTCTATTAGTTCAGCTAATCTGTTGCGTATTTTCAGTGAAAAATGTGTGGACAAAATAACTTCAAGTGAAAAAACTCCGGCTAAAAAACTTTTAATGTGCTAATCTCTGATAAATTTGGTACTTTGCAAACTAAAATACATTGTTGTTGTGAACTGAATGACACCTGGTAAAAACAATTGTGAACAAAAAAATAGTAAAAGATGAAATACATAGGAAACATAAGGAGTGTTGTGCAACTGGGCAAGGAACATGTGGAAGGTGTATTGTGTAAAAGTGCAGCACGAATCTCTAACAATCCTATGGTGAAAATAACCACCGAACCCCCACTTACATTAGGAATTGCATTTGTGGATCACAAGTGGTATAAATCACTTACCCAATATTACAGTACTGGTGCATGTATAGCTCCCAAACTTATTGTGGCAAATACCATTGCAGATGTATTTATCTGGCTGTAGGCACTCATTAGTATCTGTAAACCGCAAAACAACATCAGTGGTGAGTGGTGATCCATAGAAAACCTAACCGGCTTAGGGCCTTAAGTCTTAACTACTGTATTTTCAGCAGTTCATAACTTTCTTCATACTGAGCACAAAATTATTACTTTTTAGTAAAACTCTAGAGTATTCTGAGAGATAATATACCTGTGCATCCATCTGTAATGTAAGGATTTCCTTCAAATCCAGAAGAGCACTTGCACCGGTAACCGAGATATTTAAGTGTTCCATCATCAGTGACATCAAGGCAATCGCTGTGGGAGTTGAAACATCTGTAATCGATCTTGTTTAGCTTTGCATGCTCGCATGTCACATTATCAATTACCCACTTCACCACGCCCCCAGATAATGCGTAGAGGGTGGAATATGAGTCTGAACCAGATATGAAATTGTCTTTCTCCGATACCTCACGAACTTGCAAGATACCATCGTCAATAGATATGTCTGTCACGATCGTTCCATCGGTCAATTCAAGGACTGAAAGAACGGCGGTTGGCCGTGGGATACATGCGAGGTAGAGATGGAGTTTTGCAAAGCAGCCAATCTCTGTACCGAAGGGGAACGGGATGCTTACGTTCCCGCACGATGCAGGACAATCCATTCTCGGCTGGACGAAATCGTATACTAGCTCTGTTGATGGCGGAGAATCATGCCAATTTTTATTTGCAAATAAACAATAAATATCAATTGTTAATATATCACATAAAACATTCAAAACAGTGTAATTAAATGTACTAGTCATCAACATTACTCAGTTGTGGTTAGCCGCTTTGGCCTCTGTCATGGACTTTTATTTTGTCAAGGACGTGAATAAGCCCAATGATTCACCGGCCAGCGACCAGTGTACCAGAGACTGAGGGAGGGAGGGAGGGACGGAGGGCCGGCCGAAGTGCTTCGAGCTTAGCTAACTGGTAAACACTTCTAACACTCCACCACTTCCTCTCAAGCTTCTTTTCCATGGGAGTTCCCGTGCTATTTTTGTGTGTATATTGCAGCCTCCCTTTTCTGATTGGAATTTCAATTCTAGGGTTGCAGCTTGTGTTGACTGGGGAGATTTTGATCTGCTGGCTTCTCTCTTGTGATTCGATTGGGGACGTTTTGATCTGGTGGGTGCAGCCCTTTTGTTTGTGTGATTCCAATTCACCATGAGTTTGAGTTCAGTTTGGCGTGCAAAAGGGATTGGACTTTTGTGCTAATTTCGTAACAACTTGACAACTGAGCTGGTGGGCATTCCTGCTAGAACTTTTTCTCTATAATATTCATTTCTTATTTGCTTGAATCAGGTTCAGAGTTTATTTGTTGTTCATTATTGAAACGTGATGGGAACCATCCTCTGTTCCTGCTTACTTATAGCTTCAGGTTGGGTGCTTCAAAATAATTGCATCCCAGCAGAACAACATATGACCCTAGTTGTGATCGAGCTACAGGCCTTTTGAATGACTGGAGGTACATAGCAACAACAAGACTGTCATCTAGCTTATCAAGTATACAGGACTATCGACAATCGTAGTGTTTTCATCTCTCCAGCCTTTGTACCATTCTGCTTCTATCTACTAAACACAAACTGATATGGGCATACCTTACAGGTACTCGAGCTTGGCATATACGGTCCAGCATTGGAGAAGCCCACGACGTCGCTAAGGCCCGGCTAAAATTTGGGTGACCCAGAGACTCCGACTGCTTGCAGCACACGGCAATTAAAGATAGAAGTTTAAAGGGAAAAACCCTAACTTGTAACCGACTCGGCCTGCTATCCCGAGACCTAGCCTATCTATATAAAGGCTAGGAGGGGGCGGCGAGGAGGACAATGACAACCCTAGTTTTCACATCATCGTCAGATTGCATCTGCACATCCCCTGTAACTTTCGACTCCCTCGGTAATTTCAAGAGCAGACAAGCAGGAGGAAGGTCCTCTACGAGGCCTGAACCTGGGTAAACCTTGCGTCTCTGTGTGCTTGTTTGCTAGCTGATTGATGCCTCCAACGCTCCCCACTTCCTCGAACCTAAGTCTATCCGCGATAGGCATTGATGAGTTAACCCATCGTCAATTGGCGCTATGAGAGACGGGTGAACCTAGGCAGAGCCAAGTGGCCAACGGAGGTACTTGGGTTACGGTTGGGAACCTCGTAGCACCATTTGCCCTCCAAAGCCATGGATGCTAAATCCTCACACTAATTTCGATCCACTAGACCTAAAGCCGCGGATGCTAAATTCGACAGGAATCTTTTTGATCCATCTATTGCTCGGGCTAGAGAGCCCGCCTCAGCCCAGACACACGACGTGTCATCCCAATGTTCTTCCAAGACCTCCTTCTTTTGCATGCTTTCATCGGGTCAAAGGGCACGAGTCCGTAGTGCTCTCCATCCACTTTTTGATCGCGAATGTAGAACCACTCCTCTCTCCACCCTTGGACGGATGCATTGAAGTTGATGGCGAAGTAGGTGATGTTGGAGTCGGTATGGATACCGCAGCCTCCTATATCGTAGACTATAGATCCAGAGCCCGATTGGCATTTGAGTTTGAAAAGCTTTTTAAAGAGGCCAAAGTGTGGCTCTATTTCGAGCCAGCACTCGCAGAGAGTAATGAAACAGGCGATGTGGAGGATAAAATTCAGGGTCAGCTGATGCAGCTAGAGCCCGTAGAAACAAAGCAGCCCCCTCACAAATTTGTGAAGGGGAAGAGAAAGACCGTGAATAACGAACGCGAGGAACATCACACGAAACCCGGCGGGGGGACTGGGGATTACCTCATTGCCGGGGATGCGGCAGCCATCTTCCGCGACGGAGAGCATCTCGTCCTGGCGTTGGGTGAAGAGCTCTGAAGGCTTGATGGTGGACGCACGCCACGATCCATTCGTGACGCAGGTTCCTGGGCCTTTCTTCGCGCTGGTACCCGTGATGACGGCGCCTTTATTCTTGGCCACGGCAGTGGCGACCGCAGATCTAGTGGCAGAGCTTCATTTCTTCTTTCCCATCTGGTGCTTGTGGTGGGAGCGTAGGAAGTAGCCGGAAAAGTGTGAAGTTGGTCCAGTGCCACAAGGAAGATTAGAGCAATGGAACATCAGGAGCAGCAATGGCGGAAGTGCGCAAGCGAGAAGATGAAGATGTGGGGAAATTACCGCACAGCAGATCCATATTTAACCTCACCGAAGATGCCATCCAACGGCTAGAAGGAAACCAGCCAGACGCGTGGCACAAATCAATGTCGACGCGTGGCAATGTAAACCACGAACAATCGTGCCACTCCCCCGTTACGCGCGAGAATCGAGGAGACACAGTTAAAACCAAAGATTACACACGCCCGATCAAATCCAAGTCAGAAGTGGGACCCACCTCTTTGTCATGTCTCGTCAAAACCGCTCACGTGGACAACTGAGATCATCTCATCGTCAGCACTGACGTCATCAACTCCAGCAGGAGCACTCTGTGACTACTCTAGTCGTTAATCGAGTCTTCGACTCAATCAAGCACTCGGGGGCTACTCCTAACAGAAGCGCCGGCCGTGCACTCGATGAACTATACAGACCTCCGAGCATTATGATAGTGTATTTTCTCTCAAAACCCTTCACTCGAATTAACGATTCGAGTATGGACTTAGGGTTACTCCTATAGGAAGCGCCGGAAGCATATTCGACTGAAACAAGCAAAAGACGACAGCAGTCGCAAAATACTTATAGTCCCCACTCGAGTTTACGACTCGAATAGGCACTCGGGGGCTACTCCCACGGGGAGCGCTGGTCGCGCACCCTATGATTTTTCTTGCACATAACTGTGTGTTGACTACATCCACACTCGAAAGCTTTGGCGAGTCCGCCTCACATTTTTCCTACAAAGATACTACATCTCCTAGGCCACCCGGATCATCTCCGCGATGACAAAATTCGTATATCACGTCTACGACGTGAAGATAAGACCTGAATAAGGCCTAAAAACGCACCTACTGCGCTCTACCAGACATAATCCATGCCTGGAGGCACAATGAAATAATCCTTGACGGACGCATCGAGTGCTCACACTTATAAAATATGATTCGACTCTATAAGACCTCCGCGGCTGAGTCGAATTACGCCAGCACTTTTCCAAATTCGAGTCCAGGGACTCGAGTTTGAGTAGATTACGTTGTTTTGCCCTAAGGTAGTTAACTGGTCCCGATACATCGGGTGAATCAGGCACGTATATTAACAATCCGTATGACATAAATTATAGCACTCGAAAAACACGTTCAACTGTGCACTCAAAGGCTTCATAAGTCTCTACTCGAATCTGCGATTCAACCAGACAATCGGGGGCTACTGACATGGGCATACCTTACAGGTACTCGAGCTTGGCATATACGGTCCAGTATTGGAGAACCCCACGACGTCGTTGAGGCCCAGCTAAGATTCGGGTGACCTAGAGACTCCGACTGCTTGCAGCACACGGCAAATTAAAGATAGAAGTTTAAAGGAAAAAACCCTAACTTATAACCGACTCGGCCTGCTATCCCGAGACCTAGCCTATCTATATAAAGGCTAGGAGGGGGAGGCGAGGAGGACAATAACAACCCTAGTTTTCAGAGCATCGTCAGATTGCATCCGCGCACCCCCTGTAACTTTCGACTCCCTCGGTAATTCCAAGAGCAGACAAGCAGGAGGAAGGTCCTCTACGAGGCCTGAACCTGGGTAAACCTTGCGTCCCCATGTGCTTGTTTGCTAGCCGATCGATGCCTCCAGCGCTCTCCACTTCCTCGAACCTAAGTCCATCCGCGATGGGCATTGATGAGTTAATCCCTCGTCACAAACTATCAACTAAGAGTTGTCAAGTTGAAGTGTCATTAGTTCTTTTCTTAGCTTTTGATGTGTACTGACACTCATAGAGACTAGGATTTTTTGCATATTTACCACACTTTTCTCTGAAATTTGCATATTTGTCATATGACCACATGTCAGTGACACAGCCTGTGGCAAATATGCAAGTTGCAAATAAAAGTATGGCAAATGTGCAAATCTTCATAATTGCAAGTTTGTCTGCACATCTTCATATCATCGATCTTACGATGGAAACTTTTTGTCCGCAGCGAATTTTTGTAGATGGTCACACACACCTTTCTATAGGTTCTGTGAGAAGCTACAATGATGTTCTAATTTATGGATGCATTTTCACCTTGCAAGTATTTCCTTTTGAAGGATCTCTTTTCTTTTTTCCTAATGTTTGCTCTAATTTATGGATGCATTTTTTTGACTTTAATGATCAAATGTAGCTGTTGTTTCTAAGGGGCATCGGTGGTGATTGTCAATACGAGTAACAAAAAACACTAGTCAGCTAATGGTGAAGACGAGGAGAGCCAAGGCATTGTTCATTATGTTCAAGATGTGCAGGCCCCATAAAACATGTCTCAGCAAGAAAATAGTTGTATTTTTTCAGTACAGGTCTCTACTTTTAACATTTAATCATTTAGCATTTTCTGATTCGCCAGGACATATTTCCACTAACCACAATCCTATACTCAGTCGTATGTCATTTTCAGTAGAGACTCTCATAATGGCACACATTACATTTGTTATAGTGTACATTTGTTTTTTTGGGTTGTATTCCTATGATTTTTTTCCCTGGCAGTATTTTGTCAACTGAGTTGCAAGCCATTCTATATGATGTATCATACATCAAAAAATGTAGATTCCTTTAGTTTACATGATCTGTCTTCTTTTCTAGTGCTTATCGAATAATTATGGTTATACCTCAAGAAGCTAGACTGAGATGGTTGATTTGGAGTCCATGCTTGTTGGAGCTTTTTTTTTCTTTGAAAAGTAAAAAATTAATAAAGATTAAAAAATCCGAAAAAAACACTGAGATGTAGATATAATTTATAATATGCCTATGCAAAAATAGTACTCCCTCCGTCCCAAAATAGATGTTGAAGATTTGTCAAAAATTGGATGAATCTATATACTAAACAGTGTCTAGATTCATCCAATTTTTGACAAAACTGCGACATCTAATTTGGGACGGAGGGAGTATGTCAAAATACCTTGTATTTTAACCTCAGCAAAAAAGAGAAAGGTGTAGATCTGAATGTGCCTCCGTATTTTTAAAAAAAATCATATTTGCCTTTTCCTGAAATATAAGGTATTTTCCTTTAAAAATTTGCATACTCGTATTTTGTATTGTTGGCAACACGTAGGTATTTTTTCCGGATATATTTGATATTTTAAAAAAATTCAGAAACTGGCTCACCACCCGTGCTCCAAATCCATTTTCCGACTCAAGTACTTCTTGAATGATCCTTTACGAAGATTTTCTTTTTGTGGATGACAAAGGCAACACAATTATGGAGCCTGAGTTGTGGCGCCCTCTAGAGATGGATGATGAATCATACATCATTTTTTTTACATTTTTGCAGGACTACAACCAAGCTTTACTAATTGGTTGCAAGATTTTGTAAATAATTCTAATGAACCGAATGATCCTCTCAAAAACGGCTCCCCAAGGAAGTTGTGTAGTGTTGATCTATCACGACATTTTTGAATTTTTCTTTCATCTAAGTTGAAAATGTAAGTTTTGTAACCCTCGCATGCAAATCACTTGCAACTTAGAAATTTTGAATGTAGCCTACCTGCAACCGAGCGAGGCATGGCTCAGTTGTAGCCTACCTGCAGTTGAGTGGTTTTTGAGTTAGTTGCAGTTTGCAAGTCTATTTGCAACTAATTCTTGGTCCCCAAGCCACTTGCAATTGAGTGGTTCTCGGTAAGTTGCAAATGAGTATTGTTTTGAGTTGCAGTTGCTACTGGAAGGTATGTGACCCATAGTTGCAAGCCATTTATAGTTGAATGGGTCAGTCACAGTTGTAAGGGTAGTTGCAACCGAGTAGGTTTGAACCTGAGTGGTTCCGGTCAGTTACAAGTGAGTATTTTATTGAGGTTGAGTTGCAATTGAGTAGGTTTCTGACCTCTCCATTGCAAGCCATTTGCGATTGAATGGTTCTAGGTTACTTGCAAGTCACTTGCAGTTGAGTTGTTTCGGCTCAGCTGCAAGTTAATTTGCAAGTGAATAATGTTTTGAGTCACAGTTGCAAGGGTAGTTGCAACGGATTAGGTTTTAACTTGAGTGATTCCGGGTCAGCCGCAAGTGAGTAGTAATTTGAGTTGCTGTTGCAAAGGTACTTGCAGCCGAGTAGGATTGAACTTTAGTGGTTCTTGTCAAGTGCAAGTCAGAGTTTTATGAGTTGCAAGGGTAGTTGCAACTGAGTAGGTTTTTACCCCTCAGTTGCAAGCCATTTGCAAATTATAGTTCTGGGTCAGTTGCAAACCACTTGCAGTTGAGTGTCAGTTGCAAGTTAGCTAGTTTGCAAGTGAGTACTTTGTTGAGTCACAGTTGCAAGGGCGGTTACAACTGAGTAGGTTCGAACCAGTTGCAAGGTAATAACAAGTGAGTGATTTTTTTAGTGTAGTTGCACCCTACAAGGTTTGAACCTGTTGCAAGACATCCGCAATTAGCCATTTTTTAGTCGATGTAGCAAGGAAGTTGCAAGAGAGTAGGTCTGAACCAGTTTCAAGTTAGTTTATATTTGTGGTTTGTTTGCAACTAACCAGTTCCCTCCCTCGGTTGCAACAACGTAGCTGCAAGTGATCATTTTCTAGACCGCTTTGCATATTGTTTCCAACCGAGTGGTTTTGCTTTAGTAATAGATTGCTCAACTGAGAAATTTCCCCTGAGTTGCAAGATGCAAGGTAGTTGCAAGTGATAATTTTTTGATTTTTTTACTTGATTCATCTTGTTTTTGTTTTTCATCCTTTAAAACTTTTCTATCTTATTTATTTTGTTCTATTTTTTGATTGATTTACAAATTTTGTTTAGTTGATGACCAGGATCATCAAGGTCCTTTTTTCTCCAATATGAACCCAGAAATTTGAAGACAATGATTAAGTGATTGGTGAAGACGATCAACACAATTTATCATGTACACATTCCAAGAGTTTTAGTTAAAATTGCATAAACGAGCTCTTGAAATCCTCGTACAAAGATCCCAAAGAGTCGAGAAGCCTGTACCAATCAATTGTCAAGGCAAAAAAGGGTCAAACCACAGACAAGAAATATCCCACGAGATGGATGGAACTAATAGCACAAAATGTGGCTGACGTCGGCTGCTGAGCACTAGGCAGACCCTTTGTTTTAATCATTGTTGTAGATAGTGGGTTGAAATCTTCAGACATGGTTTGCTTGAACATATGCAAAGGCGACTGAATAGTTACCCGACCTCAACGATGGAGCTACCAGTGAATAGTGTGACCTTAACGCTCCGGCCAATGAAAAATAATGACATGTTTGATGAGCCAGATATGGCGAAGGGCTGCCTGGATCATGTAATTATCTCTCTTACTTTAATTTTGTTTTAATGTGTTGATTGTGATCGAACAAATTAACTATTGGTTATTCTGCGATTGCTTATTTGACTATTGATTTGGTATTTGTTAGTAGTAGAGGATCCACCAATATAGATACTAGGATATGTCCTGGTTCTCATTCCGAATTCACCACCGTCTCTCTCACCTCCCTATTTTTGTGAAGTATTGCATCACCCGAGTTATAGTATACTCTCCTTCTTGGCATGCACTTGGAAGCACAAAAGCGGTGATCTCTTCCTCAAGCTTGACATTAAGAAGGCCTTTGACTCGGTGAGATGGGACTACCTTCTAGATTTACTTCGAAGGTGTGGCTCCCCTCCGAGGTTTTGGAATTGGCTTGCGGTGCTACTCTCATGTGCTTCCTCTTGGGTGATCCTAAATGGGGTGCCGAGCACCCCCCCCCCCTTTAAGCATGGGCGGGGTCAATACAAGGAGACACTCTTTCATCATTTCTATTTGTCCTCGCTATTGATCCCTTGCAATTCATTCTTGATCAAGCTACGACCAATGGAGACCTTCACCATCTTCGAGTGCGCCCTATTTCTATTCACACATCTCTATGTTGATTATCTGGCCATTTTCTTGGAGCCTAAGAAAGGGGACATTGTCGCCCTCTGCTACATTCTCCGAGGTTCTAGAGAGGTTATCGGGTTTGTCAGAAAAGTCCAAAGAACATAGTAGTGCCTATTAGATGTGGCGAGATCAACCTTGATGACATTCTTCATGATTTCCCCGTCATTTGATTGCACTTCCACATGAGATATTTGGGTATTTTGCTCAGTGTACATCGGCTTAGAAGTGTGGATTTTCAATTCGTTGTGGATAAAATGGAAAGCAAGCACCAATTGGGCAAGGAAAATTTATCACCGCCGCTGGTAGGGTGGCTCTCATCAAGTCGGTGACCACCTCACAAGCAATTTATCCCCTAACTGTGGTGTCCCCTCCTAAAGGAATCACGAAGGCCGTCCTTAAGCTTAACGCACATTGCATTGAGCGACATTGGATAAAGTTTCTGGTGGGAAGTGAAAGGTTAAATGGGATGTGGTGTGATGGCCGAAAACTATGGGAGGACTAGGCTTGTTGGACCTTAAGAAATTTTTACAAGCTTTGAGGCTTCGATCGCCTTGGTTAGAGTGGACAGAGCTGGAGTAGTGAGCATGGGTTGGTTTGGAGCAGCCTTGTAGTTTTGCCTTGTTCAAAAAAGCGATGATCTCCGGAGACCGGTGATTGTAACGTTCATGCGACACCACGTGCACAGATCCACCCTTCAACCTATTGTGTTTGCTTTGAGATTAGCTCATGAAGGGTATCTTTGCATGCACCCTATCCTATACTAGTAATCTCTCTTATTGTTTAGTACATGGGTTAAATTCTAGTGTTGAATTTGAAAGAGCTATATATCATATTAACAATCCATGTAAATCTGTGTATTTCTTTTGATAATATCTTCCAAACAAGTATGAAAAAGGTTCGTTTCGACAAAATTCAAAATTTGATTTCGGAAACACATTCAAACCTGATAATCCACAATAAAACTCGATGGAACTAGATACAAAAGGTTATGTATCCAAATTGTACTCTAAGACAATATGTCAAATATTTTATAATTCTAACGAATCAAGTTTGAAACAGAGTGAAAGAAATTATTTCAAAAAACTTTTCACCAAATTTCAAAAGTCCATTTTCAAAGATTACTAAGGGCTCATTTGGCTCCCATTTCATTTCATTTGGTAGAAATGAAATGAAATCCCCATATCATTCCATTTGCCTGAATTAAAATGACATGGGTACTGACTATGAGGTTAGGCATGGGATGGGAAGGATGGAATTGCCAATTGAATTCCTTATCCAATTCTATGACAACCAAACGCACTCCCTGGAATCGTAATTGAATTCCACAATTCCTACTCCAATACGGCCAAATTAGCCCTAAAGGATATTCAATATTGGTCTTATTTCGAAGCTCCCTTCACTATGAACTTCAATATTCAAACCGTTCATAAATTGATCTTATGGTTCAAAAGATATGAAAGATCTAAGTTTTAATACTAGATCTACTAGTATGGAAGAAGAGATAATCTAGCCAACACAAAATCTTTAAAAACGCAAAGAGAGACAAGGTGAGTCATGCACGAGATATCCCGTGCACGCCATACTTCCATTTCTCGTGATCTCCGAGCCTTTCTCATCACGGAGAACATGCATGGGTCGGCACAGTTTTTGCATAGTGCAACTGCGCGGTCTACGTCTACTAAATTGCATTATTGGAACTTTACATAATTTTAATGTTTCGTAATTTTATATAATTTTATTTAATGTTTCCTAATGCATGTTCTTTGTTGCATATGTAGAAAATAAATGTTATGTATTATAGTTTGACTCTTATGTTTTCAGTTTTCACGATAGTCCAGTAAAAAAGACTCCAGTTTCGGTATTTTCCATAATATAATCTAATCAAAATTTTATATGCGAGCAAATGATATAGCACATCTATAATTTTATCTTAGCTTTTGAAAGCAGGACGAGTTTCCACAAAAAAGAAAAAATCCCCCGTCTCACAAATTTGTGCACATTAAAAAAATCAGCTGAACTAGAGTTAACCCTAACCACACATTAATTAATCCAACAAACCCAAAGTTAGATAGTTTAATTTAGGGCTGACCTGTTGGAGGTGGTTGGTTTTTCGGGCACCCACCGTCGACGTAGGGGTTGCCCTCGCCCCACTTGCAATAGCAAAAGTATCCGCCAATATGTGAGTCGTAACACTTGCTGTCCTTAACGCATGCATAGCTGGCCCTGTCCTCCATGGCGCGCTTACAGTTGGGCTGGTATGGAATAACCCATTCCAGCGCAGCAGGATTGTATTCATCTGGATCTATGGATCTTAGGGCGTCAATCGGCCTGAATGTTTGGTCCTTATCTCCACTGATGAACGCGTACACCTCGTTCGAGCGTGCAGAATCACTGGTGCGCGAGATGTTGATGGTGAAGGCCCTTAGATTCACTTGTATATCTATGAAACAACATCCGATGCCATTGCACGTATCCGCTGGCAGCTTCTCCATGACTTGAGCCTCTGCACAGAGGACGGAGCAGTTCCCGACCTCAATGGACGAGTTGCCAATGAACAGAGAGGCATTGACGCCGCAGCCAACAACGAACAAGGACAAGTTTGAGAAGCCCGATATGGCAAAGGGCCTGTCTGGAGTCTCCCAGTGGACGGAGTAGTGGCGGATGCCAGGAATCATCTTCATAGAGTAGGAGATACTGGTGCTCAGGAACTGGAAGGATGCGCTCAAAGGGCCTACCTCCATGGATGAGTTTCCCAGGAGAAGACGACTGTGGTTGTTCGTATCGACAGCACAGGTGAGACTGAAACCAGGCAAGGAGCAGGAAGGACCTACTCCGAACGGGTAAGGTATGTCATCATAACCACAAGTGGAGCAGTTTCTTCTGGCTGCAGTCACCAACGGCAACAAGAAGGCTGCAAGGACGAGCAATACCATGGCCGTGCTCATCTTTGTGTGTATGTATATTGTATGCTTCTCTTTTTGTGTTGGGTAGTACACAGCTGCTTCAACTTGTTAATGCCATATATAACACACTAGTAGTGGAACTGTCCGTTAAATGTTGGAAGATGACTCGCGCGGTTGGCCGTGCAAGAAGGGGCGCCATTGTTGACTAGCTCTAGACATGTACCTTTCGGGTCGGTTCCTGGACGCAGAGATTCCACACAACGTAGGACGTCCTGGTCTTATCCAACACTCAGGGGAGCTTCAAGATTCGTGTCTAGCGTTTTTGCAATTTCAACCTGTACCATTACACAATCACTCCCCTAGATAGCCGAAGGTATACATGTACACTTTGATTCAGTCAATCGTGCTTGATGCACGCCTCTCTCTCCCCGCTTTATCTGGCATATTGAAGATGAGACGGCGGCGACCCCAGGCTACGCACAGGAAAATGCTCCAGCGGCAAACGGACGAGATGGGGTCGCATCAACCCCCTCCCGACGGGAAGGAGGGTCGCGGCGGCTGGTAGCCGGCAGCGGGATCGAGGAGGGCAGCGTCGGCCGCCGGCCGGCATCCAGCATCGAGATCGAGGACGGCCGGGGCGCCCGAGTTTGTCCTCCGGTTGCTGTTCGTTTTTCCTTTGGATCTTGCTTTGTTCCCATTCGATCTGGTTTCATCGACGATGCATGCTCGATCATTGCTGGCTTCGTTGAATTCCACACGAATTTGTTCAAGGCTGCGTTGTAATCATTTTCTTTCATGAAATCTCAGCAAAAGATGCTTCATGTATGAATCCATCCCACATCAGTATAATTTTGGAAAAAAATCAACTGCTAGCCGGTGTGAACACCAAGCTCACGTACATACAAATTGCAGTCTACAAGATAATATAAAAGAAAACAAAATTTTGTTGACTAACTATATAGTCTAGATCTCCAGGTGCGGTGCAGGGTGAAATATAAAAGAAACTTATGATATGTTATGTAAAAAAGTGAGGACTGACTGATCACAAATAGACTTAGAATAGGGTGGTTTCTGCAATGCGCAAGCCAAGGCACGAATCCAGAAGTCAGATTGAACGGTCCAGGATAAGACCTAGACGTCAAGCACTGTGTGGACTTTGTTTTCCGGTCGGTTCCTGTCTTGGTCGTGCATTAATTTGAAAGTCTGTCTCCAAGCTTTTCTTTCCTAGGCCTGCACAGCACTGACCACATGTAGCTGGTCAATTGGTATGATGGTATCGACCTCTACGCACCGAAGTCTGCAGTCTTTACCGTGTGGCTGTCGTTCCGTGGTGCGATCTCAATGGCAATCCTCAGACGCTCCTCCCAAAGGCAGCGGTAGCAGATTACTCATCTTGATCGCATTGCGAGAGGTCGTAGTGCGTGCCGTTGGAGATGAACTCATAGGCGAGCAGAGGGACCCTGGCTTCCAGGCAACACCCATGAAGCTTTACCACGTTTCGGTGGTAGTATGGCAAACTCGTTAACGGACGCTGCTCGCCAACAGCTCCGCCCTCTTTATGGCGACGGCGCGCTAGTCCATCAGGATGCCCTTGTACACTGTCCTTTGGCCTCCGTGGCCAACCACGTGTGAGAGGTCAAAGTTGTTGGTCGCCACCTCTAGCTCTTCCCAGGAAAATATCTTGGTCTGTCACTAGCACTTGAGTCAGAGGAGAAGAGCCGTTCAAGGAGGATGCCTTTGTTCTTGCGGAAGTACCTCCTCCTCAGCTGTTTTTGACTGTCTTTCTTCCATCTACGGATGATAATGACCGCAATCGCGGCAACAAACAGAATTCCTCCGCCAGAGCTAAGTCCAATGGTAACACCTGCATCCACCGTGTTAGCAATCCTTCACTTCTGTCAAAATAACGTTGGATGCTTAACACTTCTGTCGACAACCTGAATTAAGCAAGCGGCATACCTACGATAACGTTCGATGCTTTGCACTTCCGTGCAATTCTGTCAAAATCAGTTCCATGCGGACAACTAGAGCAAGAAAAACTTCCCACGCTATTCTGACAGATTCCATCGCAGCTGTATTTATCTGGCTGCAAGCACTCGTTGATATCTGCAAATTGCACTAGGTAACCATCAGAAAGGAAACAGATCAAGAACTTGCCTGTGCATCCAGCTTCGAGGTAAGGATTTCCTTGGAAACCGGAAGAGCATTTGCACCTGTAGCCCACATGCTTATTTGTTCTGTCGTCGGTGACATCTACGCAGTCGCTACGAGCACCGATGCATCTGTACTCGTTCTTGTTCAGAATCGCCTCCCTGCACGTGTGGTTATCAACAGCCCACTTCACCGTGCCAGATTCTTCAGAGAATGAGTAGAGCTTGGTGCTTCGATCTCCTAAGAAATCACCTGGGTCAGACAGCTTCTGGATCCTCAAGACTCCTTCGTCTAGGGTTATGTCAGTGACTAACAAGTGCTCAGTCATTTGGAGGATGGCAGGAGAAGGCCCTGGGTTACATGCCAGGTAAAGACTGATACTTGCGAAGCAGCCGAGTTCTGTGCCGAAGGGGAATGGAACGCTCACGTTCCCGCACATCGTCGGACAATTGGCCTTTGATCGGGTGCGTCGAGCCATAAATTGTTGGACAGAAATGAACAAATATTGATCGTGCAACTTGTACACAAAGTCACAAACTAGATATGAATTGGCATTCAAGTGTTGTCAAGACAGAGGAGGGTTTTTTTTCGAAATGGAGAAATGCTCCAGCCTCTGCACCAATTGATGCTCATGCACCCAGCCTTTTATTAAAAGGATAGAGGAGGTCAAGGCTTACATTGGTCTGGTCTGCAGACATCGATGACATAGGGGTTGCCGGAGAAGCCCCTGTTGCAGCGGTGGCGAGTCCTGACACTCACTCTGGTTACTAAGTACTAACACAGGCATACTTCACCTTGTCGTCCATGGCGTGCCGGCAGTCTGGCTGGTCGGGGATGGCCCAATCCAGCATAGCTGGAGGAACCATGTCCACATCAATGTCATGCTCCAAATCGCTGGGTCTGAACTTGTACCTATCCCGGCCGGCGACCAAGAAGCTCAGCTTGTCCGAGCTGATACCATCGTCGGTGCGCGATATGTTCAGGGTGAACGCCCGGAGGTGAGCGCGCAGGTCAATGCGGCAGCAACCCAGGCAACCCAGACGAACGCAGAGCCCGTCAGGCAGCCTCCGCATGACCTCCTCCCCGGCGCAGACCACGGAGCAGTTGCCGACAACAGCTCCCATACCGCCACGGTCGAGCAGCGTGGCCGTGACGCCGCAGCCAAGGACGAACAACGACATGTTCGACGCGCCGGAGATGGCGAAGGGCATGCCCGGGCTTTCCCACGAGGTGGAGAACATGCCAGCACCGGATCTCATGTGCACCGAGCGCACCACGTACTGTAGACGGCAAGGTGAGGTTGAATCCCGGCAGGGAACAGCCAGGACCTATGCCGAACGGGTAAGCGTCGCCACCAGCGGCAGCACAGCGGCCATGGGCAGGGCCATCTTGTGTCGGCACATTGCAGTGCAACACGTCTTCGTCTGTGATTTGTCAAGTAGGATTATGGGTAGTAGTCATGTCACTTTCGGCAGATGAAAGTTCCTTAGGCATTGCCCAGTCGCCATCTCTGTTACTCGACAATTTGGACTGGTCCACTATACGTTTGCCATCTGGCTCAACGTTAGGACTAGTCATGATGATGTGCCTCGTGTTTCAACGATATTTTAGCAGCCAATTTGGCTAAACTCGGTGCACATGTACGCATAAACAGAAATAAAACGTCAGAGGAACTGGAAGTCACATTATTCATTACTCATGTGACATTATATGAGGCAGTCGACAAATTAAATGTCTCAAATATAGACATACATGAGTAACTAAAATCAAATTAGCTCATGTATGTCAACTTTTTCTCCTAGCGATTGAGCTTCACAACTTCCAGAGGGCTGCAGCTGGTACTGCCTCTCGGCAAAGGTGAAAAACAAAAATGAAGCTTCATTATGATCTCTTGCTTGAATTCCACCTCAAATAAAAGACTGCGAATTTTAAAAAGTTCAACAATTAGCCTCTGATAGTAGAAAATACTCCCTCCGTTCTATAATTCTTGTCCTCATTTTAGTTCAAATTTGAACTACAATCATGGCAAGAATTATGGAGCAAGGGAGTAGTTATTAGTGAGCCCTCCAAGCTATGCAAGAAAAAATGGCAGGACATAACCTGAAAATATTGGATGTAGGTGAATTAAGTGCATAAAATAGACTGTCCATATTTCCATTATTATTAGGTGTGGACCGTGTGGTGAGGAGACTGGACTGCTATGAACATATTTCCACAGCTTTATTATCGTTGTTTTAAGCTTACAATTGGAGTTTTCGACATAGTCCATTTTCTCTTAACTTACCACTGCAATGTCATGACATAATATTGGAGAGAATATGACAAGATGAACAACTAAAACAAGATGGCTCACCATTACTGAACACCACTCCATCGGGCCCAATCAATAAATTGCATGCCACCATAGATATTGTTGGCAAAACGAACACCGACAGTGAAAGCCATTGCAACAGGAGGGGCACCCTTCGCAACTGGTGATGCCTCAACTACTCGCTCCAGACCATTGATGATCTGATAGCGTGTATTAGATGATACAGCAAGGAATACACCTACATGTCAGCATTGTTTGTCAGTTGAATGGAACATACAAATGTTACTCCTATTTGCTAGTACTAGTTTGGGGCGTAAATAGGAAGCTCACTGCAGAATAATGACATCAACGATAACACTAGCAAGTAACAAGAACAATTTATATTTTCATTGGCAGAGATTATCTAATTTGAAATAGTTAGATGAATGTTCATGCAAAATTTGGTCAAAGCTAAACAGAACTCAGACCATTAAACATTAATGGTTTTCCATATGCATGTTTGACTTTAGTAGACATCAAACCAATATTTGCAATTACTGAGCATGTATCTAATACCAAGCAACAGAAGTGGTAAAATGGAAACACATAATACACATACCCCAAAGAGCGGCACTTTTAATAAGTGGTGGAACAGGAACATCTTCATCTGATTTCTTAACACTCCTGGAAAATGAATAGAAGCAAGGGAAAGTTAAGCAAATCATGATAGGAGAAACATAATTTCAGATAATGTTCATTAATAATACTGGATGCAAGCAAACAACAAAGAAAGCCTACAAGCATAACATCTATAGAAAAAATGGTAGCGTAACTAGGGGAGAGCCAAAATAAAACTGAGAAAAAATGATTAGCATTGTTGGACTGTATATTTGGAAGATTTAACTGTACATCACATGTGTCAAAATCACAGACATAGGCATTACCTCTTGGCGGTCATTATCATATTAGCTATTCCCTGGCCAATAATACCACAGACAAATCCAACTGAGCCATACAAAACACCCTGGAATAGAAACAACCCGGTCCAAACAACATAATAATGAATTAATGTACTCCAGAATTCACAACAAAATATCAGATAATCATGCTTTAAAATCAGGGTGAATTATTTTGATGTAGTAAGATTTGTCACCTTATAAAAATACGTTCCAATTCTTTGCTGAACTGTAAATCTGCAGCCTGGCCTTTCAGCTTCAAATACACTGCAGGTAAACAGATATAAAGGCAGAGTGTCAGAATGGAAGATATATCATATTCAGAATAGCTACTCGTACTAAATAGCAACAATGGTCCATCTCAATTAATTTCTTGGGAGTGAGTCTGATGGTCATAACGAGGTGAAGCTACAAATTATGAAGCTTTTGACTCTAATTTTATCTATAAATCTCTAGAGGCAACTTATGGTGAAATACTGAAATGTTGTATAATTTGACCTGCTTGGCAAAGCTGCAGACATCCGGCTGAATCTTCCTAACAGCCCTGTTGAAGAAGACACCTTTCCAAATCTCACATACGGAGCCAACATCCCAACGAGGGCGATATCAACAACCACCCCAATCAAAATATCAGCAGCGCACAACTCAAACTCCGCCCAGAAATCCTCCCCCCTCTTCTGTACCTCCGCAAGTGTTGCACAGCATGAATCAATTACAACCTGCACTCAATCCAAAACACCAACTTAGAAATAACATATGACAATATGAAAACCCCAGCTCTGAATACTGACAATAAATACAGTCAACGATCAGTGACACACACCTCGGTGCCAACTTTGAAGAGAAATGAAGGATCGGCGAGCATTCTGTTGCGGAGCGCTGAGAAGACCCGGGTCATCGCGCTGAGTGGCCACGGTGCGGCCTGCGCAGATTGAAATGGGTGAGGGAACAGCAGGCCTTAGTCCTTCAGTAAAAACTGTGGAATTAGGTATACCTGCAAATCGAAGTATCGGAGCAATAGGACTTCCCGGATGCCAGCGTCCTTGGCCGCCTCCATCATGTCGGCCGGGAGGGCAACGCCGCGGGCCGCGGCGAGGCGCAGCACCTCGCTGAAGCCGATTAACGCCCCGAACTCGGCCTCCTCGTAATCTCCGCCGCCGTCGTCGTCATTGTTGCCACCTCCGTTTTTTCCTCCGTTTCCACCTGAGTTATTCCCGCGGTTCCCGGCACCCGATCCGTCGCCGGTGGCGGCGCGGGGAACTTGCAGCCCAGAGCAGGAGAGCAGTCGAAGTTTGGGGAGCGGGGGGAATAATCTGACGGAAAGGTGCAGAGGTTTTGGATCGGGAAAGGAGTTAGAAGTGGGGCAGCGGAAAGGGGAGGGAGTTGCGGCGGCGGTGGAGGAAGCGAGGGAGGAGAGCGAAGGGGAAGCGGAGAAGGCCATGGTGGTGGAGTGAGGGCAGGAGGGCAAGGGTTTAAGTTTTTCTTTCTCTTTTTTAGTTTTGACTGATCGGCCCAGTATGATTTAATGTTCAGAACTTGACGTTGGTTTAGGGCTAGGGCTTTTTTTTCTGGGATGGGTTTAGAGCATCTCCACTCGGGGCCTCAAAGGCCCCCGTAGCGTTTGGGGTGCCGGCGTGAAGTTTCGTGTCCAGCCGTGCGTTCTAATTTTTTTTTACGTCGGCGGGGCCCAGTTATTTACCCGGCGGCCCCAGGCCAAACCCAATGTACAGGGAGGCGAGCGGGGGCGCCGGATGGACGCGTGGCAGGGCGGTGGCGGGAAGAGAATGCGGAGAACGCCGCTCACCGCCGATCGCAGTCGCATGGCGTACCGCATAGAGCCGGTCTTTTTTCTCGCCATCAACGCCGAGTAATGTCGTTGCTCGCCGCAGCCTTCCAACGAACGGCAGAGGGCGGTGCAGCTGACGCGTCCCGCCAATGGGGCGCGGGCGGCGTTAATGCCCACCGCTCGCCTCCCCTCCTCCCCCATTATAAAAACCAGCGGTGGTTTTCATTGTCGCCGCACGCACATTATCTCGACGGCGAGATCCACCATCTTCTCCCCCAAGCGTCGTCTTCTTCTCCCTCGGCGATGTCGGACTACGATGGTGCGGCGGCCAACGGCTTTGGCCGCCTCTGGCTCCACGTCGATGAGGCGTAGGCGCTATGGAGCGCCGGCTACCCCGTCTCGCCGAGGTACTAGGGGTCGCTCATCGACGAGGAGCGCAATGACCCCCAGTGGGATCCCGATAACCTCGGTATGGCGGCTTCTTCGGCAACATGAGATCAGATTGTCGAGGCCTGCGACGGCATTGGCCCGCCGCCGGTGAACTTCAATAGCAAAGGCCAAAATGATGGTGGAGCGGTTTGGGACACACCCTCTCCTAGGTCCTGGACCACATCGCCAACGACAACAACCTGCCATTGGTGATGCCGCCGCGTCTCCCGCGCAATTGCCGGTAGTAGCTAACAGCTTACTTGGGGGGCGCCCTCGCGCATCCATCCTCCTCCTCGCGCTCGTTGGCGTCCCTAGCACGGTACTCGCCGTACTCCTCGCCGTCGCCACGCTACTAGGCGATGCTCGTGCCGGTGAAGGACGAGCAGGCGAGCCCACCGCGCAGGCGCCGCATGCCTCCCTCGCCGCTTCCGCTTGGGCAGGCCCAAGCTCGAGCCCAAGAAGGAGTGGACGCCACCACCGGAGTACATGGCGGCGGCTTAGTCAAGCGGCGGCGACCCGGAAAAGAATTTTGGGCGAGAGGATCTTTGGGCGAGCATCCTTCAACGCCGTCCGCCGCCACCGACGAAGTTCAGTGGTTCGCGCAGATCGGGCGAGAGCAGGCCGAGCACTCCAGGCGCCACGGCCTCATCGTCAACATCGACGGCGATGAGGGGGCGGCTGGTCCTTCCACAAGGCCAAAGACGCAGACCAGCGCGAGTGCACCGCCACCGCCGGAAGGACGAAATGCCCAAATGACGATGACGACGAGGACGGCCTGTTCGACTATGTCGTGGCGATGTACCGCCGGCTCGGGATCGGCCGTGGCCGCTATTAGATGGCTTTTTTTCTTATAAATTTCTGTTCGTCTATATTTCGGTGAATTTTGAACGGTTTGTCCAAATTTCTGCTAAATTTAAAATATTTAAATTTCATTATGGGGGCACGGCTGGGAGCCGGTGCCTCCCCCCCCCCATTTGGCAACATCGCACCGGCACCCCCCCATACGGGCAAAAAACGGGTCGCGCTGGAGTCCGTATGGGGGTTACGGGTGGAGATGCTCTTAGGCCTCTCTTTTCTATAGAACACAACGCTTTATACTGATTAAAGTTCGCTGCCACAAGAATGAAAAACCTCACTCCATGAATAACAAGAGGGGAGAAATACATGTAGATCTCTGTTATGTGGATCTCAACCGTCGTCGCTTCATGAAACCCTAGCCGTCCTAACTCCTTCTCCCTCGTCAATCGGTCCCCCGGCTTTGCCGGTGTCGCGAGGAGCGGGGAACCTGATCTACGAGTGGAGTTTTTCAACTAAAAGTAGTTTTTCAACAGTTTAGTATCGGGTTTATGGTTGTTTTCTTCTTGGCCTTCGTGCCAATGAAGACGACAACTTTTTCAATAAGTACTCTCAATGATGGTGTTGGAAGATCAAATATCTTTAGTATTATCATTCTGATCTTGCTTCACCATATCGGTCTTGGATGCTTTTTTATAGTTGTCACGATGGGGTTTGTCCTCGCAATATTTGTCACAGCTTCTACGTTCTCGACAAGGGTGACTCGTACTCTAGTCTCCCCAGAGACATCGATCAGGCTGTTCGTTTTGTTTTCCTTAAAATACTAGTGTTGGTACTCTTGCTGATGTTGATTGATTACTATAATGGTTGCACGTGCATGTAGACTTGGCATTACGGCCAAAATTAAAATTACAGGGGAACCTCGTTGGTATTTATAGGTATGTGTTTGGTACCTATGTCTATTTTATTGGGGTTCGCGCATGCAAAACAAAAAATTCGACCTACACGAACAACCAAGATTTAACCATGAAGTCAATAGAAAGAAAGAAAGGAAGGAAGTCCTGGCAACAAAAAAAGTCACTAGAAAGAACAGATCTAGATATCATACCGATGTTGATGTGGAAGAGGACGTCGAACGATGTAGATGTTGACGACGAACGAGGCGAACCCCTCAACTAGGTGTATACATCCCAACTGCGAGCAGAATGTCCACTCGATGTTAGGATCGAAAGTACGATCCCTCCCATGGATTACACATGTATAGTCTTCTGATCCGTCTGTGTTCGTCCCACAACCGTGCAGAGCTCGATGCTAACAGTGCTCGTCCCACAACCTTCCGGAGAATACTACTATGGTATACCACGAGAGAGCGAACTTTGGAGGAGTGTGGTGTGTCTTGGGAGGAGCGTCCTAGGGGGCTTTATATAGGAGGAGGGGAAGGGGCGGGCTCCCTAGGGTTCCCTCCCCTGGGACAGCGGCTAGGTGCAGGCAACGTCCAAGGAGGGGAGGATCCCCCTCCTATGGCAGGTCTCCGATCTCCTCCTTTAATTGGAGATCATCTCGTTCCTAGTTTGTTTGATTGCAATCTTGTAAATAATGACAAATATCAATCTATTCTTATTTACAAGATTTAATCAAAACCTTCATCAAATAGATATCTAATTAGATACCTTCCCCTTTTGTACATAGCACCAATTAGGAAAGTCGAGGTGGCACCACCTAGCCCCATGCGCTAGCCTTGGGAGGGTTGGTCGCTGGCCACAGCTGGGCCCTGGTGGCCTAGGCGCCACCCCTATGTGGGTCTGCCCCTTCTTATCCAATCCGACCATTGGAACCCCTTCTGACACTCTTTCTTCATTCTGGTTTCTCTTAGATGCTCCTAGTACCTCAATCTTATATGTATTCCAGAACATTTCTGAAAGCTCCCCGACATAACCACCATCTCATAATGATTACAATGAACCTCGAAATCACCACTTACGACTTCGGAATAATCTTTCCAAATTAAGTCATGTCATCGGAACAGTGTTGTTTCCTCTTCGAGGTGTCTCAATAAATCTCGGAACTATTTGATTCTCGCAATCAAGGTTCATTTGATTCTCCGAGGTGTTTTTACTACACATGCATATGATGCTTCATTTGATTCTCACACTCAAGGTTCATAGTTGTTATAGCATAGTTCGATGAACACATATATTGAACATGATATTATATAATAATCATCATTATTATTGCCTCTAGAGCATAATTCCAATAGTCTCCCACTTGTGCTAGAGTCGATGACTTAGCTTGGCATGATTATTTATAAGCACCAACGGAACTATAGTACCCATTGATACGTCCAAAACGTATCTACTTTCCCGAACACTTTTGCTATTGTTTCTCCTCTAAACTTGTGTGATTTGGATGCAACTAACACAGACTGACGCTGTTTTTAGCAGAATTACCTTGGTGTTTAGTTTTTGTGCAGAAAATCAACTATCAGAAAAAATCTCGGAAAATAAGCCAAAAATCCTATTTCACGTAAGACTCCGGAGCGAGAATCTGAGGCGGGCTAGGCTGGCCGCGCCGAGGTGGTGGCCGTCAGCACACCCCTCGGTCTCCTCTTCGCCTATAAGATGCCTTCTGACCTAAAAACTTCGGGGCGACGTTTTCTACAAGGAGTTCCGCCTCCGCCACCACCAGATTCCACAAAAGCACTGAAACTCCGTTACGGCACCACCGGGACGGGGAATTGGAGGAGATCATCACCATCGCTTCTCCATCGACCATCCATGTTTCCCCCATCTATGAGTGAGTAATCCCCCGCTGTAGGCTATGGGGATGGTAGGGATTGGATGAGATCGTTCATATAATGGCATCGGATTATTAGGGCATGGTGCCTAGTATCTATTATTAGTGCTTTTTGACTTTGTTGCGACTTGTTATGCTTAATGCTTGTCACTAGGGCCCGAGTGCCATGATTTCAAATCTGAACATGTTATTGATTCATTATGATAGTATTGTTTATGGTATTACCTGCAAGTTGTATACACACGTTGTTGTCTGGAACCAATGGCCCCGAAGTGACAGAAATCAGGATAACCGGAGGGAATGGCTTTGTGAGGATCACATGTGTTCACGGAGTGTTAATGCTTTGCTCCGGTGCTTTATTAAAAGGAGCACCTTAATTGCCAGTAGTTCCCTTGAGGCCCCGCTGCAAACGGGCTGGCAGGAGAAAAGATGTTGTGCAAGTTCTCATTGCGAGCATGTATGACTACTTATGGAACACATGCCTATGATTATCTAGTACTTGGATGCTTTATCTTATTTATCTGCAATTGCCCTATGTTCTGATTGCTATATGAATTGTCTTGTCCATGCAACGCTCGTCCATCCATCCCTATGCCTACCGCAGTCGAATCCTACTGTTTACTGCTATTGTTACTGTTGTCTTTACTTTTACTACTGCTATTACTTTACTATTCCTACTACAAAACCGTTGCTACTGATAAACTGCTGTGAGCAAGATTGTTTCCAGGTGCAGCTGAATTGATAACTCAGTTGTTAAGGCTTATAAATATTCTTTGGCTCCCCTTGTGTCGAATCAATAAATTGGGTTTCACTTCCCTCGAAAATACTACGATACACCCCCTATACTTGTGGGTCATCAAGACTATTTTTTGGCGCTGTTGCCGGGGAGCATAGCTTTATTTATCAAGTTCACTTGGATTCTCTATTGTTCGCTGTTATCCATCCATCATGGGTAAGTCTCGTGATGGCAAGGTTCATATTTTACCATCCACTACAAGAAGAGGTACAGTTCTGAACACCTCTGATTCTCTTGATTCACCATCTGTTATGAGTAAGCTCATTACACCACCACATACACATGCTACACACACTGCTACTACTGCTGAATCTGAAACTTCTGATACTTATGATGCTGCTTCTACTGTGCTTGATAAGAGTGGTTCATTAGGTCCTTTCCTAGATGCTATGATTGCTAGAACTATAGCTAGAAATACTGAAACTCCTAATGAACATACTACTATGTAGCATCCCATTTGTCTAACATCTGTAATGCTACATGGTCTAATAATAAAATGCTACTTCCTACATATAATTGTTGCATCATAATTATATCATGCTCATGTCATCATGCCACATTGCATTTGAGCATCATATTAAAACCATTTTCGTTGGTTCTTCTCCTCATATTGCACTTGCCTTATTAATTGTATTTGCCTCTTCATATATTGTATTTGGTTATTGATATATTGTTTAATGCCCAAGTTGAGTTGGGGGCATATCTTTTCCAAACTCCACCACCTTTCTTTGGTTCTATCCATAATTTCCACCATCCCAAATAATATGAGCCCATGTTCTTCTTTTGACTTTTAAATCTAGCTCATAAATAATCGAGAATGGTTCCTTCTACCCTCTTCATGTTCCCATACAATGGCTACACTTGTTTTCCCAATATGGTGTATGGTAGCATGCTTGTCCACCTTGGTATACCATGTGAAGTGGAGAGATCATCTCACAAGTGGTTTGTTGAATTAGGATCATGTTTGAAGTATGGTGTGGCTAGATGATAATAATAGTGGTACCTCCACACTAGTATAGGCCACATTATTATTCATGCATGGTCATGATCCAATAAATCATATGAGCGTAAAAGCTTCTATAAATATTCCTTCTTTGGTTTTAAATCAAATGTTGGAGGTTGGGAGTAACCAAGGCATATACCATCTATGGCGGATTTCAGCACTATTTAGCAAGTATTTGATGCGTCCATGTATGATCCATACAAAAGATGCCATCTTCGCTCCCTAACCATCTCCTTTGATGTTCTCAACTTCTCAATCTGTCCCTGTTCAAGTGCATTCAATGCTGATTCAAAATCCTTCATCCCTTTTCAAATTCTGGGCAAAGTTACAAAACGCAGCAGGCAGATATGCAAGAACAGCAGATTTCAAAATTCAGTTAACATCTTCGGGTAATAGAGCAGCAGCAGTTTTTAGCTTCAGATTCAGAGAGCAACATCGATCAGCAATTTGGGCCGCAGCCAGCAACCAGCCCAGCAGCTTCCTGACCCAACCTGCTCCGGTGGTTTCCTCGCTGCATGGGTCGTACCCCTTCGACCGAGAGGCCCCCCTCTCATGTTCTTCTTCTGTCTTTCCGTCTATCGACGTCTCCCTCTCGCTCTCAGCGCTATAGACGGAGAACGTACAGCAGAGCAGGTCGCCATCTCCCTCCGTCGAAAGCGACAGCAGCCGGTATCCCCTTCTTATCCCCATCGAGACCCCAGGAACCCTAGGCCCTTCCTTCCCTACCGCCGCAGCCCGTCCTTCTCCTGCCTCCCTCCACGCCACCACCTCGGCCTCGCCATGGCGCCACTGCTCCGGTGCTTCTGAACCCTCGCCGACGCCGCCCAGAGAACCGCCTCGGAGTCCTCCATCTCCTCATCCAGTCAATTCAACTGAGGCGTCCCCAAATCGATGACACGGTCGCTGATTTCCCTCTCCAGTCACCAGCGTTCGTCGTCGATTCCGGCTGTCTCGGTCATCCAACGTCCACACCGTCGATGCCGACGAACCCCCGGTGAGCTCCCTATCCCGTTCCAACTCTCCTCTTTCGGTCTCTATGTCTGCACGTCGTCTGCCTTGGTCACGTGTCTGAACCCGAGAGCGCATGTACCATGTCTGCAACTGGAGCGAATCCCCGGCCGCGTCTCTGTATCTGACTGCGTGTGCACGCACACAAGTGCACCTCCCGACTTGGTAACTGTCATCAGATTCGTCACCCTCGTCAGGGCAGAGCAGCGCATCTTCATCGGGTTGCCAAGTCCCGCTCCACCTGTTGCATCTCGCTCTAGCGCTGAGCACTGCACGGCCATGATCTGCACCACGCGGCACTGAGCACTGCACCGCCCAGTTTTGTTTCAGCTGATTATGTTTCCAATTGTTTTGATCCAGCTGCTTGTCGTCTTGGTAGATCCATGTAATGATGACTTCACTCCTTCACAACAAAGTTAGGTAGTCTAGTGGCTATTCCCTTTAGGATCTACCAGGGAGGCCTGAGATCAAAGACCATGACCACGGTTTTTGCCTGGACTCTTATCTGAAATTTGGATCCGGGTCTGGTTCTGCACCTGTTCATCAGACTAGTTCAGTTAACAATTTTGTTTTTTTGCTTGTAGCCTCTGTCTTTATAAGTGTACTAGCACAAAGCCCGTGCGTTGCTACGGCACCACAGTAAATTAAATAAAACAACATTTGATATGTTTAAATTTGTACGCAGTTAAAATTAAATATCATGGAATCCATAATTTACCTGCTTTTTGTATCGTACAATAGTGATTATCACCGGACATCAATTATGATTTAAACCATGTAATAAAAATCACATAATATCAGTTTGATCATTTTAATCACAATAAATCATCAACTCTCGGAATAAACACAACAAGGCCGCTAACATTTTTTCCTTTTTTAACATCTCTATCTTTTAGTAGTTGCATTAACAAATTTGTTTTTGAAAAATATGTTAAGACTAAATATTGACTTTACAGTTGTCATTGGTGGGCAATTTGATGTCTGATGAGAGGGTAAAACGGTCCAAAAAATATTGGAGTAAACTAATATAGGTCTCACTACGGGAATAACTAAATAGGCCGACGGCCTTTTTATACGCCGATGGCAAAATGTCGGGGCCGTCGGCGTAGCTTGAAAAAATTGAAAAAATCTAGGCCGACGGTAAAGCCGTCGGCGTAGCCAAACGGCCATTAGTCATCTAGGCAGCCGTCGGGCCAGCCTACGCCGACGGCATTTAGGGCCTACGCCGACACCCGGCCGTCGGTATATTCGGCTTCTTCTGTAGTGTCTTAAGAAGGTGAATGGTAAAAAAGATCCTTACTGAAAATCCACCCACTTTAAACTAAATGCCATATGAACTCAGGTCTCAACAGACGGCAAAGTGCATCTTCTCCTAATTCTCGTCCGTGCAACAAGTTAGGAGGTGTGCATTCGAATCATGCCATTTATCTGTGAAAGAAACTGTCTCTATAAGTCCGTCCATGCAATTCAAATCTAAGTCCTCATGTTATTTATCTGCGAAACCGTGTCTCTATAGGTCCGTCCATGCAGCTCAAGTCTGGAGTCCGTCCTGCGGTAACATCTTTTCTCTCTATATATATATCGGCACATGAGTCCAAATTCAATTTTGTCCATGCCAGCCAACAACTTCTCCTTCTTCTTAGCCAAGATTCAATTTTTGAACCAAACCGATAATGCTATTGCCTGTTAGGAGGTGTGCATTCGAATCATGCCATTTATCTGTGAAACCGTGTCTCTATAAGTCCGTCCATGCAATTCAAATCTAAGTCCCTCATGTTATTTATCTGCGAAACCGTGTCTCTATAGGTCCGTCCATGCAGCTCAAGTCTAGGTCCGTCCCTGCGGTAACATCTTTTCTCTCTATATATATATCGGCACATGAGTCCAAATTCAATTTTGTCCATGCCAGCCAACAACTTCTCCTTCTTCTTAGCCAAGATTCAATTTTTGAACCAAACCGATAATGCTATTGCCTGTTGATTTTATAGGCAGTTGTGGACATTTTTTAGGCAACTCCACGACGTATATAAACTGGTCAAGCCTAACGTAACAGAGCGATGTGGGACTAATACCGAAACGCTACGAGATGATTTTTACATCAACACGAGAAGAACCTATCGGTCAATTCTTGTAAGCCGCTTCACTTCACCAATTGAGCGGCCCACGGCCCATGGCCCATCACGCCCCAAGCCACCAGCTAAGTCCTAGTTTCCTTCCGCACGCACGCGAACCATCATCCCCTCAGAAAACGCACGCGAATCATCCCAACCTCTCGCCTCATCTTCTCTTTAATCTCTTTAAAAAAAACCTCAAACTCTACCGTCTAGCTTCTATCGTCGGTCGCCGCTGTTTGTCGGCCCTGTCTCCCTCACCCCAAACCCCAGAGCTCTACTTCGCGCGAGTCCCACGGCCACGCGTGCCTCGCCAGCCTCCAACCTGCTCGACCTCGCCTTGCAAGCACTAATGTCCCAATATCGCTAGGACTCCATGTCCCTAACCGGCGCACGTACCTCGCGGCGCTCTCGTCGCACAGACCGCACAGGCCTCCTGTGGTAGTGCGTCGCCATCCGTCTGCCGGCTCCACGCGTGGAATCTGCCTCCCCCTCTCTTCGCTCGAGCTCTGGTTCCTCCTCCATCTCTTCAGCCCGCTCCCTCCTGCACCTCAGGCTCCCGGCACGGCGACATCATCTCTGCTTCATAACAATGACATTGCGTCTTGATGAACGACAAAAGAACAAACAACGAACCGTTAGCTTTGCGAGCAAAATAGCATAAATAACAAACCAATCGTTTTTTTTGTTGGCGGCGGCAACTCCTTTAATTTGGGTTTTGGTGGAAGGGTAAACTGGTCCAAAAAAGTATTGGACCGGGAGAAACACTTCGTGCTTTATTATTAGGTATAGATTTGCAGAAAACCCATAAAATTTCCAATGTTAATAACTTTTAGAATACAACCAAAAGTCTTGATATCAAGATGAAAAGTTAACAAATTTGTTCAAATATTTTTAATATAAATTTGTTTGTCTTTTTTGGACAATCCTAAATAGGCAAACAACTAACCATTTTGCCTTTTATATACTAAATGCCTTTATTAATAACTTTTATTGTTTTTTTCAAATATCGCAATCAATATGTTTTTGAATTAAAAAAATGTGAGGATTTCAAATATGCCATCCAAAATAATGTTCGTCTAATTTAAATTTTCGAAACTGTTTAATTGCAATAAAAATGCCTTTTCTTAATTAAATTAATAACTTTAATTCTATAACTCCAAATTTGACAAATAAGATGTCTAAATCGATCAGCGCGACGAGCCCGTTCTAACTACGCATTCCTTGATATGAATTTTAGCATGCATCATATAAATATTAAGTGGAGAACAAGTGTTATGGGAGCAAAACATGACTAAAAACTTAATAAAATGATTTATTCTTGTCCCCACACCTCACCCTTGCCATGCTACATTATTGCCATGTAAATTGTGCATCATTCATCATGGCATGCTTGGTTGTTTGTCACATTTTATTTATATGCTTGTGCATTTTATTTATGTTGGCCCTGGTTTGTTTGGTTCTTCTTTCGAATAGACGTCGAGCAGGGGAATTATCAGGAATCCCAGGAGTACTACCCAGATCCATCCCTCGCTTCAACTGAGCTGCCAGGCAAGCACTACCACATGCTTGCATACATATAGTACCTATTACTTCTATCTTATTCTTATATCATGTAGTCGCGATTGCATTAAACTGAATCCCAAGTATTGCATGGCCTTTACTTTTAAACCCTACTGAAGCTTGTTCCTCCATCCTATGAACCATTACTACAAGAGTGCTTGAGCCTTGCGAGTCGTAAATTGCATGTGTAGGGTTTGTGAGTGTCTGATGGATAACGAGGTACCTAAACAACTTAACCTGAGTAGTAATAGGATAACTAATAAAAGAGGCACCGGTGGGCAATATCTGTCATTTGGTTTTTATGTCCACTTGTGTCCCGTAGGACCCCGAGTACTTGATTCCTGTTCCTCGACTATTCGCACTATCCACATCCGGAGGCCTTATGAACCCCCCTGAGCCAGAGCTTGATTCATCTCTATTTCTTGGGGCCACAAACTAGTTTGGGGTTTTATTTACTATCCTGTACTTATGCCATGTTACTGTTTTATTAAGATTGTGCGTGGAGCACCTGTACTATTTTGGATGCGGAATGTTTTCGCGGTATCGACAAGCCCAGTCTCATTTTCGGGTTCCCAATCGTTTACAGCCATTGACGCAAACCTTGGGTCCGTCTCGACCAGTCACCGTTGCGGGTAGCTTAATAGGGTGGCCCCCTGTAATATTTTATGAATCCTATGATCGCTTTGTCGCGAAGGCCTCGTTGGGTTTTGAGTTGGTTTTTTCGAGGTTGATCGAGTGTGTGTTGCTATTTGTGCACCCTTGCAGGGTAAATCTTTATGAAAGCCGTGTCCGCGGTTATGGACGACTTAGAGCACAGTTTCTCGATCATAGACAAGCATAACTAAAGTACCGTTTTTAATTTGACTAAATATCTGACTAGTAATTAGTGCAATACTCATGGAATGGTTAATAAAACTGCCAACGGATGGGTTGTTCGTCCGCTTTCTCGTTGGTAAGCGAGAAGGAGGATGGATCTGTTACTTTATACTGTTATAACTGTTGTTTCTAATTAACGGACATCCGTCTATCATTGGTTAGGTGGATGGTTAGCGAATATCTATAGACTTGTTAGTTATTATCTTTTGCTGCAATTGCGTCACCCCAGGTATATGTCCCCTTTAGAGGCATAAAGACTTCTTTGAGTACCCTAGGGTCTCACACGATAAATTGTTTGATTCGGATGAGCAGTGTACTGCAAGATGGATACTGGGTGGAAGAAACAGATGATGTTGGCAACGATCACGCGGTGTAGAGATTCCGGGGATGGGGATCCGTGAGATCTGTGGGCGGGATGTGCTCACTTATGTGGCATCTTATGCCGATTTGCTTCTTATCCGTACCCGGATCTTGTTTCCCGCTTCCGCTTGATACTCTGTTGATTGATGTATGAGGAGCTATCCTACACTATTATTTCTATCTAGGGTATTTGTATCTTGCCGTATGGCGTTGCAATATTTCTATTTCTTTTAAATGGTATGGCTCTGAGAACTGTTGTAAGGTAGCTTGCATACATACTCACTTGTGTATGTATTTGATCTCTTAGCATGTTGCCTACGCCGCTCGCTCTTGTCCCGATGTTCTTGGAAGTGGTTAGGGCGGCCGACGGGCCTACACGTGGGTGGCCCTGGGCCCCCGCTATAAATTCCTTAACCACTTCTGGTTCATCCAGGCTTGAACTTAGAGCGTAGGGTCTGAGGTAGTTACAATTGGTATCAGAGCCATCCCGCCCTTCAGGGTCTCAGTCAAATGGTCGTTGTCAGTCTAGCAAATATTTTGGTAGTTATGTATACTAGGGAAAAACAAAAACGCGAGAGTAGGACTGCTTCATTTTTCTTCTTACCACCCACCCACCCTTTTCTGGTAAGGAAGTGTAACGTTTTCAATCCTCTTCTGAAAATTCAAAATAGGATTCACGTGTTCTGGGTTCCGTAGTACCATAGGTTGTGTGAGTGTGTGTGTGTGTGTAATTCCTTGTCTATCTATTGCATCCAACTTGTTATCGCTATCTGTCTCTTGGTTATCAACTGTTGGTATATTCCATACCGACAGGCTTTTGTAAATTGATGCGATCTATCTTATTCGTTGTAAACCGACGCGATTTGTCTTACTCTTTGTTATCCGACACTATCTTGTTAGGGGTGTTTGTTTTCCGTAGTTGCTAATCTTTAGGTTCATCTTAAGAAGGAAGGGAGTTGGGATATGTGTTTTACTTATTCATGTGTGGAGTAATGCTTTGAGTGCGGGATGGAGTCGCGACCATACCACTACTTTTATCATTCGCTCTTGTATATTGAATTGGTATAGTTACTAATCTTGATTCGTTAAGTGGTTTTGCGCATATAGTGGTATTTTAATACCGAAATTGCGGAAATTTTTTCTTTGATAGCTTTGTGTACCACACTCCTTGTTCAGTCATGTGCGATATGCTTACTATCTTCTAGGTGCTTTGAACTTTGTTGATATTTTAATATCATCTTAGTAATTTGTATCCTTAATCTTGGTTAATTCCATTTTGGTACTATTTTGGATTATTATTATTCTCCATTATGATACTGACTTGAGTTTTATATCAACCACCGGATGGCACCACCACGCCGTACTGAGGAGGACATACCACCTGAACTAGGGGCTGCATTGGCAAGTATTGCTAATGCCTTGGGAGCAATGCAACAGAACCAGCAATGCTTTGAAGAAAGTGTCAGGAGGAATGAGTTTGTTCCGCTACCTCCACCTCCCAAGCGAGGAGACATCAAGGGTTTTCTGAAGTTCAACCGGCGCCACTTTGAGGTGTCTGATCAGCCACTAGATGCTGATGATTGGCTGCGTGAGATGTCAAGGTTGCTGATGACTACTGATGTTCCTGAGCAAGAATGGGTAAAATGTGCCACTCACCTTCTGAAGGGAGACACAGCTCTATGGTGGGAGAATTACCTGAAGGCAAACTACTCTCGCATTTTTGTTTTTTCCTAGTATACATAACTACCAAAATATTTGCTAGACTGACAATGACCATTTGGCTGAGACCCTAAAGGGCAAGATGGCTCTGATACCAATTGTAACTATCTCAGGCCCTACGCTCTAAGTTCAAGCCTGGATGAACCAGAAGTGGTTAAGGAATTTATAGCGGGGGCCCAGGGCCTGCGTGTAGGCCGTCCGCCCTAACCACTTCCAAGAACATCGGGACAAGAGCGAGCGGCGTAGGCAACATGCTAAGAGATCAAATACATACACAAGTGAGTATGTATGCAAGCTACCTTACAACAGTTCTCAGAGCCATACCATTTAAAAGAAATAGAAATATTGCAACGCCATACGGCAAGATACAAATACCCTAGATAGAAATAATAGTGTAGGATAGCTCCTCATACATCAATCAACAGAGTATCAAGCGGAAGCGGGAAACAAGATCCGGGTATGGATAAGAAGCAAATCGGCATAAGATGCCACATAAGTGAGCACATCCCGCCCACAGATCTCACGGATCCCCATCCCCGGAATCTCTACACCGCGTGATCGTTGCCAACATCATCTGTTTCTTCCACCCAGTATCCATCTTGCGAGTACACCTGTTCATCCGAATCAAACAATTTATCGTGTGAGACCCTAGGGGTACTCAGCAAGTCTTTATGCCTCTAAAGGGGACATATACCTGGGGTGACGCAATTGCAGCAAAAGATAATAACTAACAAGTCTATAGATATTCGCTAACCATCCACCTAACCAATGATAGACGGATGTCCGTTAATTAGAAACAACAGTTATAACAGTATAAAGTAACAGATCCATCCTCCTTCTCGCTTACCAACGAGAAAGCGGACGAACAACCCATCCGTTGGCAGTTTTATTAACCATTCCATGAGTATTGCACTAATTACTAGTCAGATATTTAGTCAAATTAAAAACGGTACTTTAGTTATGCTTGTCTATGATCGGCGTGCTCTAAGTCGTCCATAATCATGACACGGCTTTCATAAAGATTTACCACAGGGTGCACAAATAGCAACACACACTCGATCAACCTCGAAAAAACCAACTCAAAACCCAACGAGGCCTTCACGACAAAGCGATCATAGGATTCATAAAATATTACAGGGGGCCACCCTATTAAGCTACCCGCAACGAAGTTGGCTGACTCCGAGACGGACCCAAGGTTTGCGTCAATGGCTGTAAACGATTGGGAACCCGAAAATGAGACTGGGCTTGTCGATACCGCGAAAACATTCCGCATCCAAAATAGTACAGGTGCTCCACGCACAATCTTAATAAAACAGTAACATGGCATAAGTACAGGATAGTAAATAAAACCCCAAACTAGTTTGTGGCCCCAAGAAATAGAGATGAATCAAGCTCTGGCTCAAGGGGGTTCATAAGGCCTCCGGATGTGGATAGTGCGAATAGTCGAGGAACAGGAATCAAGTACTCGGGGTCCTACGGGACACAAGTGGACATAAAAACCAAATGACAGATATTGCCCACCGGTGCCTCTTTTATTAGTTATCCTATTACTACTCAGGTTAAGTTGTTTAGGTACCTCGTTATCCATCAGACACTCACAAACCCTACACATGCAATTTACGACTCGCAAGGCTCAAGCACTCTTGTAGTAATGGTTCATAGGATGGAGGAACAAGCTTCGGTAGGGTTTAAAAGTAAAGGCCATGCAATACTTGGGATTCAGTTTAATGCAATCGCGACTACATGATATAAGAATAAGATAGAAGTAATAGGTACTATATGTATGCAAGCATGTGGTAGTGCTTGCACTCGATTGAGCGAGGATGGATCTGGGTAGTACTCACGATTCTGATAATTCCCTATTCGAAAGAAGAACCAAACAAACCAGGGCCAACATAAATAAAATGCACAAGCATATAAATAAAATGTGACAAACAACCAAGCATGCCATGATGAATGATGCACAATTTACATGGCAATAATGTAGCATGGCAAGGGTGAGGTGTGGGGACAAGAATAAATCATTTTATTAAGTTTTTAGTCATGTTTTGCTCCCATAACACTTGTTCTCCACTTAATATTTATATGATGCATGCTAAAATTCATATCAAGGAATGCGTAGTTAGAACGGGCTCGTCGCGCTGATCGATTTAGACATCTTATTTGTCAAATTTGGAGTTATAGAATTAAAGTTATTAATTTAATTAAGAAAAGGCATTTTTATTGCAATTAAACAGTTTCGAAAATTTAAATTAGACGAACATTATTTTGGATGGCATATTTGAAATCCTCACATTTTTTTAATTCAAAAACATATTGATTGCGATATTTGAAAAAAACAATAAAAGTTATTAATAAAGGCATTTAGTATATAAAAGGCAAAATGGTTAGTTGTTTGCCTATTTAGGATTGTCCAAAAAAGACAAACAAATTTATATTAAAAATATTTGAACAAATTTGTTAACTTTTCATCTTGATATCAAGACTTTTGGCTGTATTCTGAAAGTTATTAACATTGGAAATTTTATGGGTTTTCTGCAAATACACTTATAAAGACAGAGGCTACAAGCAAAAAAAACAAAATTGTTAACTGAACTAGTCTGATGAACAGGTGCAGAACCAGACCCGGATCCAAATTTCAGATAAGAGTCCAGGCAAAAACCGTGGTCATGGTCTTTGATCTCAGGCCTCCCTGGTAGATCCTAAAGGGAATAGCCACTAGACTACCTAACTTTGTTGTGAAGGAATGAAGGCATCGTTACATGGATCTACCAAGACGACAAGCAGCTGGATCAAAACAATTGGAAGCATAATCAGCTAGCTGAAACAAAACTGGGCGGTGCAGTGCTCAGTGCCGCGTGGTGCAGATCATGGTCGTGCAGTGCTCAGCGCTAGAGCGAGATGCAACAGGTGGAGCGGGACTTGGCAACCCGACGAAGATGCGCTGCTCTGCCCTAACGACGGTGACGAATCTGATGACAGTTACCAAGTCGGGAGGTGCACTTGTGTGCATGCACACGCAGTCAGATACAGAGACGCGGCCGGGGATTCGCTCCAGTTGTAGACATGGTACATGCGCTCTCGGGTTCAGACACGTGACCAAGGCAGACGACATGCCGACATAGAGACCGAAAGAGGAGAGTTGGAACGGGATGGGGAGCTCACCGGGGGTTCGTGGGCGTCGACGGTGTGGACGATGGATGACCGAGACAGCCGGAATCAACGACGAACGCTGGTGACTGGAGAGGGAAATCGGCGACCGTGTCGTCGATTTGGGGACGCCTCGGTTCAATTGACTAGATGAGGAGATGGAGGACTCCGAGGCGGTTCTCTAGGCGGCGCCGGCAAGGGTTCAGAAGCACCGGAGCAGCGGCGCCATGGCGAGGCCGAGGTGGTGGCGTGGAGGGAGGCAGGAGAAGGACGGGCTGCGGCGGTAGGGAAGGAAGGGCCTAGGGTTCCTGGGGTCTCGATGGGGATAAGAAGGGGATGCCGGTTGCTGTCGCTTTCGACGGAGGGAGACGGCGACCTGCTCTGCTGGACGTTCTCCGTTTGTAGCGCTGAGAGCGAGAGGGAGACTGCGATAGACGAAAGACAGAAGAAGAACAGGAGAGGGGGTCCTCTCGGTCGAAGGGGTATGAGCCAGGCAGAGAGGAAACCACCGGAGCAGGTTGGGCCGGGAAGCTGCTGGGCTGGTTGCTGGCTACGGGCCAAATTGCTGATCGATGTTGCTCTCTGAATCTGAAGCTAAAAATTGCTGTTGCTCTATTACCCGAAGATGTTAACTGAATTTTGAAATTTGCTGTTCTTGCATATCTGCCTGCTGTGTTTTGTAACTTTGCCTAGAATTTGAAAAGGGATGAAGGATTTTTTGAATCAGCATTGAATGCACTTGAACAGGGACAGATTGAGAAGTTGAGAACATCAAAGGAGATGGTTAGGGAGCGAAGATGGCAACTTTTGTATGGATCATACATGGACGCATCAAATACTTGCTAAATAGTGCTGAAATCCGCCATAGATGGTATATGCCATGGTTACTCCCAACCTCCAATATTTGATTTAAAACCAAAAAAGGAATATTTATAGAAGCTTTTACGCTCATATGATTTATTGGATCATGACCATGCATGAATAAGAATGTGGCCTATACTAGTGTGGAGGTACCACTATTATTATCATCTAGCCACACCATACTTCAGACATGATCCTAATTCAACAAACCACATGTGAGATGATCTCTCCACTTCACATGGTATACCAAGGTGGACAAGCATGCTACCATACACCATATTGGGAAAACAAGTGTAGCCATTGTATGGGAACATGAAGAGGGTAGAAGGAACCATTCTCAATTATTTATGAGCTAGATTTAAAAGTCAAAAGAAGAACATGGGCTCATATTATTTGGGATGGTGGAAATTATGGATAGAACCAAAGAAAGGTGGTGGAGTTTGGAAAAGATATGCCCCCAACTCAACTTGGGCATTAAACAATATATCAATAACCAAATACAATATATGAAGAGGCAAATACAATTAATAAGGCAAGTGCAATATGAGGAGAAGAACCAACGAAAAGGGTTTTAATATGATGCTCAAATGCAATGTGGCATGATGACATGAGCATGATATAATTATGATGCAACAATTATATGTAGGAAGTAGCATTTTATTATTAGACCATGTAGCATTACAGATGTTAGACAGATGGGATGCTACATAGTAGTATCTTCATTAGGAGTTTCAGTATTTCTAGCTATAGTTCTAGCAATCGTAGCATCTAGGAAAGGACCTAATGAACCACTCTTATCAAGCACAGTAGAAGCAGCATCATAAGTATCAGAAGTTTCAGATTCAGCAGTAGTAGCAGTGTGTGTAGCATGTGTATGTGGTGGTGTAATGAGCTTACTCATAACAGATGGTGAATCAAGAGAAATAGAGGTGTTCATAACCGTACCTCTTCTTGTAGTGGATGGTAAAATAGGAACCTTGCCATCACGAGACTTACCCATGATGGATGGATAGCAGCGAACAATAGAGAATCCAAGTGAACTTGATAAATAAAGCTATGCTCCTCGGCAACGGCGCCAGAAAATAGTTTTGATGACCCACAAGTATAGGGGGTGTATCGTAGTATTTTCGAGGAAATTGAAACCCAATTTATTGATTCGACACAAGGGGAGCCAAAGAATATTTATAAGCCTTAACAACTGAGTTGTCAATTCAGCTACACCTGGAAACAATCTTGCTCACAGCAGTTTATCAGTAGCAACGGTTTTGTAGTAGGAATAGTAAAGTAATAGCAGTAGCAAAGTAAAGACAACAGTAACAATAGCAGTAAACAGTGGGATTCGAGTGCGCTAGGCATAGGGATGGATGGACGGGCATTGCATGGACAAGACAATCCACATAGCAATCAGAGCATAGGGCAATTGCAGATAAATAAGATAAAGCATCCAAGTACTAGTTAATCCTAGGCATGTGTTCCATATATAGTCATACGTGCTCGCAATGAGAACTTGCACAACATCTTTTGTCCTGCCAGCCCGTTTGCACCGGGGCCTCTAGGGAACTACTGGCAATTAAGGTGCTCCTTTTAATAGAGCACCGGAGCAAAGCATTAACACTCCATGAACACATGTGATCCTCACGTCAAAGCCATTCCCTTTCGGTTATCGATTTACATCACTTGGCCATAGGTTAGGACAACAACATGTGTATACAACTTGCAGATAAGACCAAAAACAATACTATCATAATAAATCAATAACATGTTCAGATCTGAAATCATGGCACTTGGGCCCTAGTGACAAGCATTAAGCACAATAAGTCCCAACAAAGTCATAAAGCACTAATAAAAGATACTAGGCACCATGCCCTAACAATCTGATGCCATTACATGAACGATCTCATCCAATCCCTACCATCCCCATAGCCTACAGCGGGGGATTACTCACTCATAGATGGGGGAAACATGGATGGTCGATGGAGATGATGGTGGAGATCGATGGAGATGGCTCGGGCACTTCCCGTCGGCGAGTCTTGGAACAGAGACTTCTCTCCCCGAATCTCCCCTTCAGGTGGTGGCGGTATGCGAACTTTTCTAGAAAAACGTCGACCCCCCCCCCAGAGTTTTTAGGTCAGAAGGCTTCTTATAGGCGAAGAGGGAGATCGAGGGGGTGCCTGGGGCCACCACACCATGCCCTGGTGCGGCCAGGCCTAGCCCGTGCCTAGGGGGGTGGCCAGCCCCTGGCCCTTCTCCGTCTCGTATTCTGGCTCCTGGAGTCTTCTGGAAAAATAGGCACTTTGGCTTTTGTCCCGTCCAATTCCAAGAATATTCATTTTCTAACTTTCCGAGAATAGGCAGTTGGCACTGTGGCTCTTGTTAATAGGTTAGTCCAAGAAATCATATGAAAAGTACTCGAAAGTGTGGACAAAACACAAGAAAGTGGATAAAACCAAGCATGGATCATCAAAAATTATAGATACATTTGCAATGTATCAACATCCCCAAGCTTAACTCCTGCTCGTCCTCGAGTAGGTAAGTGATAAAAAGAAAGAATAATTTTTGAGGTGACATGCACCATCAAAGACTTGATCAAAATATTTGTAAAACATTCAAAGCTGGGATCATAGTACTTCAATCATAACATGAAAGACAAAGTTCTAGCAATAAGACAAAGAGACTATGATGCAACATAAAAAGGCACAAACAAAAGATTCATGAATAACAATGCTTTGCAAGACATTTGTTTGTTTCACATAAAGAAAACATCGCATAGTGGCATTCAGCTTGTCCCTCATAGAGTAGCAAACATAAATGCAAAGGACATCTTCAAAGTTTACAAGAATAACTAGATACAAATAGTTTAAAACAAGCAATATCAAGGTATGCATCAATCAACAAGTCTTGGGACACTGCACATAGAACTAAGAATGGCCACTATGCTCTCAAGAAAGTGCTCATAGAATGTGTGGAGACTCAACAAGGAAATGAACAGGTTTTGAAAAGTTTGAAAGGCTTCCAAATGCTGAAAGTATGGTACTCATTAGCTTTGAGCTCTCATTGCCCCTATCATAAGCATCTTTAAATGGTTAAGATTAAAGTGGCACAACTAAGAGGATATGCTTGACAAGTTACAAATCGAAGTCTCATGCCCCTTACTTACGAAGACCGATCCTCATGCTACTCAACTTCAGTCACAAGTAAGCTCTTGTCATTGTAAGTATATACGTATCATAGAGAACCGCCAACGGGGTACCCCTTGCACATGACACAGGAGCTATCCCATAATCAAAATGACATGGCAAGCAGACAATGAGCATCTCAGCGATCTTTTTATTTACTATGTCAATAGATTTTTATTGAGGATGCTTCATAGAATGCTCATTATGGTTATGCTGCAAGTTTCCACCATGATTAGGCATGGCTTAGGCTAGCAGCCCAGGCGTTTCTCTAACATACATACAAACTCCATGATCTTACAAGTTCCACTTTTATTTCACACCGCCGGGATCCATAAGCAAAAGAACATGATATCAACGAGGTACTAAGTACCAATGCAATGTTGAAAGCGTTCCCCATGATACATGGTTCTGCCAACTTCAACTTATAAAGCGCAAGCATATCATAACAAAGAAGGACGCAATGGTTCAGGTTTATTAAATGCAAGAAAATAAAGTGTGCCATCAAGTTCGTGAGAGCTTTACTAACTAACTTTCTCATAACAAGCAAACATTTTATTCGGAAGAAAACAAGGCATATTGAATATGCACGGAAGTAGCAAATGATGCTAATAGGTAGGTATGGTGGACACTTTGGCAATATTTGGTTTTAGGGAGTTGGAAACATGAGTACAACATACTCAGTGAAAGTGAAGGCTAGCAAATAGTAAGGGAGCGACAAACAAGAGAGCAATAATGGCCATAATCATGCATAGCGACAAAACATCATTGATCAAAGCATAAAGTGATACTACAAGTTGAAAACTAAAGGATCATAAAGGCTTATGGTGACTTGGGATAGTCATAACATGGTGTGAGCATGTGCCAAGTCAACCCAAATAAAGCATCAAAGGAGAATACCACAATACTATGCTTTAATATGCTAAAACAACGCATGATTCTTCCAAAGCACATTAAGCAATATCAATTGTTTATAACAAGTCATGCTACAGCAAAGAATACTAAGCATAAAGCCAAAACAATATCAAGCATGGCATGACAAAGCATAGGCCACAGTCAAAAACAAGCTCTCTTTACCACTTAAGCTTCCTACTCTTTTCCAATCCAAACCAAACTATTTGAACACCAATGTATGAAAGAGGAAACCAATTTATTTAGAAAACTAAGCAAACCACGCAAAATAAAAACCAAAACGAAAATGAAAAAGAAGACGCTCCAAGAACAACACAACTATGCATGAAACAATAAAAATGAAGCGTTTGGAAGAAACCTGGGATTTTTATTGATGAAGAGGGGGATGCCTTGGGCATCCCCAAGCTTTGACGATTGTACTTCTTGGATATTTCTTGGGGTGACATGTGTGGCATCCCCAAGCTTGAGCTTTAGTCCATCCTTCATCTCATTACTTATTCCTTCCATACACCTGAAATTTTTCCTTCATACAAAACTTCACACAATCTTTATTAGCAACATTAGTGCACTCAAGATAAATAAGTCTTAAAGTTCAGTTCTAACACCAAATAAACTTCCATTAGAACACTATATACTGTAGCACTTCCCTCAAAAAGCTCAATTCCCCAAAAGAACTCAAAAAGGAACCAACAAGAAGCAAATGCAGGAAATGGCAGAAATCTGTCAAAACAGATCAGCAGGTAAAGACGAATTTTTTCGAAGACCTTCTGTTTCTGAAATCAAAAAGTTTTGAACTAACGAAAGTTAGATAACAACCTGGGTCAGAAGCTCAAAAATTCACGCCTCAAAAAGACGTTCAGAGATTGTACACAAATTTTTACGGTGAAGCACAGGAATCTGTTTCGGGACAGCAACTTTCCCAATCATTACTTCTCTCTCATTAGAGGTTACTCTTGGCACAAAAAGCAAATAAAAAAGATAAGGAGCGGTTATTACTGAAGTAATAACTTCCAAGACTCATATAAAACTTTTGGGTTATCTTCCAATAAGTACTTTTCTTTAACGCCTTTAAGTTAGGCAAAAGCAAAAACTAAAATGGATAGAATAGAAGTAAGCGGAGATAATCATGGTGAAAACATTGTTTTGTTCAATGAAATTCTTTTGTTAACAAGGTTGATCAGGTATTGCTATCAAAACAATTCCATATGAGACAAAACTTTGTATTCCACTAATGATTATGTTACTTCAACCTTGATAGCAATAGTCCTAATCATAATAGTTTCAATTTTTCTCTTGGTATGGGACAATACATTTCTCCAACTTGAATGCCCTCAACATGTTCAATTGAATTCAAACCATAAGTCCTTTGAATCTTCTTGGGGAAATAGACAGTATGTTCCTTGTCATTAATATTGAAGGTCACCTTCCCTTGATTACAATTAATAACAACTCTTGCAGTATTTAAGAAAAGGTCTCTCAAGAATAGTAGACATATTATCATCTTCAGGCATAAAAGTTTGAGAGGATGCTCACATAAGAAATAAGAGTTGAAGTAAAAGAGAGCATCAAGAAGCAAATTCAAAACACATTTAAGTCTAACCCACTTCCTATGAATAGGAATCATGTATGCAAATAAATTCGCAAAGAACAAAGTGATAGGCATAGGAAGATAAAACAAGGGCAACTTCAAAACTTTTAGCACATAGAGAGGTGTTTCAATACCATGAAAACTTCTACAACCATATTTTCCTCTCTCATAATAATTTTCAGTAGCCTCATGAATAAACTCAACAATATAACTATCACATAAAGCATGCTCTTGATGATCTACAAGCACTAGAGCTTTATTATAAACATTTTCAAAAGAAACCTCAGGAACATAACATTCATTCTACTTTAGTAAGCATGGGGGACGATCAAATAATGTAACGGATAAAGAGTTACTCTCATTAGAAGGTAGGCATGGGTAGCTAATCCATTCTTCCTCCTTTTGTTCATCACTCTCCTCCTCTTTTTCATCTAATGAGATTTCAGGTTCATCAACTTCTTCTTCCATAGTATCCTGCAGGGCATTACTCTCTTCCATTTGTGAAAAGCATCTATTAAAATATTCAGGAATATAGCCATTTTCATCCTTGTAATTATCAAAGCAAAATTTAAGTATACCATAAACCTCATATTTGTAAGGTGAATCATCAATATTTTCAAGCAAACTAGCAAGTTCAAAAGCACCCTTCCAAGCAATAAATTCTTTAATTTGTTCCGCATCATAAAAGTCATAAATTCCTTTAGCATAGGAAGATATGGTATCATTATCATTATACTCACATTAAAAAGGGAGGTGTTTATACCTCTTTCTGCAACAAGATTCATCACAGCAATAAGTAGCATTATAAATAGAGGACACGTTTCTAGCAATGGTATACAATCTATCAATTTGTTCCCATAAGTGTTTCCCTTTTTGTGACAAGCGGTGTTCCTTATAATAATATTTTTGATCTTCCGTGAACCCACCTTGCCAATAAGCTTTAGTTTCAAAGAAACCAACCATTGACAACAAGCATGATAAGGCAAGAATAAACTTAGCTTGAACAATAGTGATTCCAAGTGGACTTGATAAATAAAGCTATGCTCCCCGGCAACGGCGCCAGAAAATAGTCTTGATGACCCACAAGTATAGGGGGTGTATCACAGTATTTTCGAGGGAAGTGAAACCCAATTTATTGATTCGACACAAGGGGAGCCAAAGAATATTTTTAAGCCTTAACAACTGAGTTGTCAATTCAGCTTCACCTGGAAACAATCTTGCTCACAGCAGTTTATCAGTAGCAACAGTTTTGTAGTAGGAATAGTAAAGTAACATCAGTAGCAAAGTAAAGACAACAGTAACCATAGCGATGGCAATTGGGATTGAGTCGGTAGGCATAGGGATGGATGGACGGGCGTTGCATGGACAAGACAATCCACATAGCAATCAGAACATAGGGCAATTGCAGATAAATAAGATAAAGCATCCAAGTACTAGATAATCCTAGGCATGTGTTCCATATATAGTCATACGTGCTCGCAATGAGAATTTGCACAACATCTTTTGTCCTGCCAGCGCGTTTGCAGCGGGGCCTCTAGGGAACTACTGGCAATTAAGGTGCTCCTTTTAATAGAGCACCGGAGCAAAGCATTAACACTCCATGAACACTTCGGGGCCATAGGTTCCGGACAACAACGTGTGTATACAACTTGCAGATAAGACCAAAAACAATACTATCATAATGAATCAATAACATGTTCAGATCTGAAGTCATGGCACTCGGGCCCTAGTGACAAGCATTAAGCACAACAAGTCTTAACAAAGTCATAAAGCACTAATAAAAGATAGTAGGCACCATGCCCTAACAATTTGATGCCATTACATGAATGATCTCATCCAATCCCTACCATCCCCATAGCCTACATCGGGGGATTACTCACTCATAGATGGGGGAAACATGGATGGTCGATGGAGACGATGGTGGAGATCGATGGAGATGGCTCCGAGGGCACTTCCCCATCCCGGCAGGGTGCTGGAACAGAGACTTTTGTCCCCCGAATCTCCCCTTCGGTGGTGGCGGCGCTACGGAACTTTTTCTGGAAAAACGTCGAACCCCCCGGAGTGTTTAGGTCAGAAGGCTTCTTATAGGCGAACAGGGAGACCGAGGGGGTGCCTGGGGCCACCACACCATGCCCTGGCGCGGCCAGGCCCAGCCCGCGCCTGGGGAGAATATCATTTTGCGGCCCGAAAGTTGGGGTGGCCAGGCAACGCGGTACCCGAGTTCCCTAAAATCAGCCAGGATGACTACAGTTGGTGTGCCAAATACTCAGAGGGTCTTTTTCATCAAGAATTCAACTTTACGTTTCAATACAAAAAATCAGGCTAACGGGCGTCAAGTTGGCCCCCCCTGTCAGTTCGCCGTTATGTCGCTCCCGTCGCTTAGGCGGGGTGACTGTCACGTAGGCTTGCAGCGTTGGCACAGTGGATAGGATAACACCCCCTACCCAGTGTATTGACGTGACAAAACAGGGCCCATGTATCAGCGTTATAATTATTTTTTGTTTACTTAGAAGCTGGAGCGGCCATCGCCACGCGTCTCTCCTTGGACTTCCGTCCCAATCGTTAGCCCCTACCATAAAAGCGCATTGACGGTTCCACCGTTCCCCTGTCTCGCAGAAACCACTCTTCTTCTTCCTGTCATCTACTATCTTCTTCCCGTCTTCTCCTTGCCGCCATGGAAGATCTACACACTCTAGAGACAAGCTTCACTACCCATGACAACAAGAAGATAGACGTTGTCTACACCAACGAGGAGGAGACAGTGGTGCATGTCCTGAGGATGTACGAGGGTTGGCTTGGGATAGAAGAGGACAAGTTTGTGGGATTGGACCTCGAGTACACCCCGGAGCACCCATATGAAGGGAGTGAAGTCGCTGTCGTTCAACTTGCCATGTGGAAACACGTCCTAGTCTACCACCTCTCCCGGTTTGTAGATCTGCTCTCTGTAGCTAACCGCTTTTAGGGTTTTTTTCCTCTTGTTCTTTATCCACTTGCTCATCTTGCAACTACTGGATTTTACTTAGGACCAAATAAATTAGGGTTTGCCTATGTCTCAATCGACTGAGATTTTCTTTAGTCTCAATCACCTAAGAAAAGTGCAACCGTAGTTAAAAGAAATGTGCAACTCGTTCAGTCGACTGAGAAATAGCAAAACCGAATAAATTATGACAATACAATGTTGAGAGTCTTGATCTTGCATTTACTAAACTTTTCAAAATTATATTGAGATGATGATCTTGCATTGACAAAATATTTGTAGTTACAAATTTTGGTGATGACAAACTTCATACTTTCAGGACTAACAGGAAATGTCCGGCGCTGCGCCAGTTCCTTGAAAAAAAGGGAATTGTTTTCTGCACTGTCGACAAAACAACTGATTTTTTGAAATTGTATCAAGAGGAAATTATAATTCCTGCGCACAACTGGATCGATATTCAGCATCTTGTCAAGATCCTAGGGGGCGGGAAGAAGGATGGAATGGCATCACTCGCAACTAGAATCCTCGATGAGTCATACATCACAATGAAGGAAGATTTCTCTAAGGATAGGCACGATTTGGAGCAGTGGCCGTTATGCGATATAAACCTAAAGTATGCAGCCATAGATGCTTACGTGACCTACCAGCTGTACAAGAAGATTCATTTTTTTCAACGTTACCTCGTGTTTTGCCCTATTTGCAAGAGGGAAGACGAGCTTAGGGGAGCCCTTTGTAGAAAATGCCGAATAGCTGAGTTTGAAGTTGAATATGCAAAAAAATTGGTTGCATCTGAAGCATCGGCGGAGAGGCTGAAGCGGTGAAAGAAACTTGCGGTGAAGAAGCGGTGACAGAGGTTGCGGTGAAGCGGCAAGCAGGCGACATCTTCTAGCAGCAACAATCGCTGTGATGCACGCTAATTGTGCGCAGGACGGCGATAGGAAAGCCAAGTCGGATGCCATTTGGGACAAAGCGGTTAAATCCGGACATGGAGTACACGGAATAATAGCAAGCGCGTCAAGTGGTCGATGAGGTGAATTAAATTTTACTTGTCGATTGTTATGTTTACATTTACATTTTGTGGAACTCAGTTAGCTTGCCAAGATGTATAGTGCATCAAGTGATACTAGTAAAATAAATTAAACCCTCATTGTGTTATGTTTATGTATGTGTCTTGTAGCTTGTCAAGATGGTAGCTTCTTAACTGGCAGTTTGAAACAGTGCCCTTTTCCTCACTCGCTAAACAGATATGTTTCATTTTGCCAAAATTGGTAGCAAATCTAGAGAAGATTCTCACTTCGATAATTCGTTCCCTTTTGGACCTCTTTTGCCTCCGATCGGTAGCAAATCTAGAGCAACAAATCACACGGGCAGAATACATTCATTGAGAAAACAAAACAAATTTAGATATAGTTGAGAGTAGCTAAAAAGGATATAGCGATAGAAAGTAGTAGGTTGCTTAAAGCGGTTCGATGCATTCAGCCAGAAAAAGGATCCAAGCAAAATATAGAAAATCAAAGAAGCTGCTTAGCGGCGGCAAATGGCGAATCTGAATACATTCAGGAGACATCCAACCCGTTTATTCATGGCGCCTCCATCTCCCTTTGGCGCCTCCGCCACTTCTTGCTGCCCAGTTTCTTGGACTTGGGGCCTTGGGCCTGATTGGAGGCATCGACCCTCTTTGATAGCCACCACCGGAGGTTTCGGAGGTGAATGTCGAGAGCACGATGTTCAGCGATGTAGGCGTTGATGTTCACGGGCTCGGGCTTGCCGCTTTTGTGGATGCCGGAGCCCGTGGCCTCTGCATGCTTCAGTAAGGTGTTCAAGACGGTGTCGTCGGCGGCATGACTCGTCAAGCAGTAGACGCCCCCCTTGCGGAAGGGGCAGCTGTAGTAGGGGGGCGTGAGGAAGCCGTCGTACTTGCCATCCCGCAGCCTCCTCAGCACCTGACGAGCCTTGGTGTGAATGGACTCGTCATCGCTACAGACATCGCTGCCCGAAACCTATTGGAAGAAAGGGAAAATGGGGGAGTAGATGGTGTAAGAAGATCGAACAATCGAAATGCGAACAAGCGAATCCTAATAAACCAAGATCTAGCATCCAACGATGGGAACGGTGTTGGATAATTAGGCACAATTTCCATGATTAATTCCAGAATATTAAACATGACAATACCAGCTAAATTTTAAATAGATTAACCTATTATTTCTAACAAATGGTAGAAGAACCAGGGTAGGGGAGCAAACCCTAGTTACCTCCGACCATAGGTCGTCGATGCCGGTGTCGTAGGGGTTCAGCGGAGCGATGTACTTATCTGGAACGTAGGTGCCCAAGAAGTGCGTGATCTGCTTGTGACCGGCGGGGGCCTCCTCGACGGCGGGGGGCTCCTCTTCGGCGGCTCCGTCGGTAGCTGGGACGGGGGCCTGGACGGGAACGGTGGCTGCCATCGATGCCTCCACTGGGGCCTGGACAGGGACATCGGCTGCTTTCAACGCGTCGAGGGACGGCGGGGAGGCGGGGCCTCGCCGGCGCCACAGGCGATGATGGCCACCTTATCCTCCTCGGCCATCGCCCGGCGCGGACGGGTATTCTCGGAGTTTACGGATCTTTGGTGGGATAGTGGAGAGGGTTGCGTGGGGACAGTGAGCGAGAGTGGGTGGATAGAAGCAAGGCCCGTTTCGTTGCACCATCGTGCAACGCGCCGTCGTCGATCGGCACCGTGCACGCGACAGCGCCGCCTGATGCGTCATGTTTTCCCGGACCATGCATGGCAGTTCTGTATTGAGCCGCATGCAAAGGGCACACATACAATTTCTATGTACGAAGTTTGACACGGCCCTAAAATTGGCGATTGAGCGCCGCTGCGTAAAAAATGGGATATGTCTTATTAAAATCAAGTGGCAATAAATTGCAACTGTCCATCGACGACCGTGCACTCGATGACGCATGCGTTGTGGCGTAGTAGTAGCAGTAGTAGGCTTTTCAGACTTGATTAAACATGACATGACCGCTCGGCGACTTTTTCCATGGACGGCATCGTGTTCCTTCTTGTAGAAGTCTCGCTGAGGGAGACGTCTGTGCTATCTTGCGTTGTACTGTGAAGGGCACGATGTGTGCAAAGATCATCGTTGGATCGCACAGAATCATCGGCTGGTGCGCACGGTCCACGTGACAACTGTGATAACCAATCAGGGAGTAGTAGACAGGGTGAGCACATATTTGTGCTTCTACGAAAGATAGAGAGAGGGGGGCAAAACTGAGTAGTACCACATAAAACCAAGGGTGATACTGAGTAGTATAAAAATGGAAAGTGAGTGTCTTACACAATGAAATACATCATGGCATACATCAAATTATGCCAAGATAGATCCACAAGAGTTCATTGGATGTGTGTTCTTCTCATAAACCACTCATAAACCACGTAAGGATCCACTAGAGTCGTTGGATGTGTGTTCTTCTCACAAACCACATATCACCAGTGTCATTGCATGTGTGTTCTTCCCACAGACCACACATGGATCCACCGGTGTCATTGCATGTGTGTTCTTATCACAAACCACACATGGATCCACCAGTGTCATCGCATGTCTGCTCTTTTCATGAACCACGTCTAGAGTCATTGCATGTGTGTTCTTCTCACAGACCACATATCACCGGTGTTATTGTATGTCTGCTATTCCCATGAACCACAGCTAGAGTCATCGCATGCATGCACTTTTCATGAACCACAACTAGAGTCATTGCATGTGTGTTCTTCTTACAAACCATATCATGAACCACACCCAATGTCATTGCATGTGTGTTCTTCTCACAAACCACACATGGATCCACCGGTGTCATTGCATGTCTGCTCTTCTCATTAACCACAGCTAGAGTCATTGCATGTCTGTTCTTCTCACAAACCACACATGGATCCACCAGTGTCATTGCATGTATGTTCTTCCCATGAACCACACATGGATCCACCAGTGTCATTGTATGTCTGCTCTTCCCATGAACCACAGCTAGAGTCACCGCATGCGTGCTCTTTTCACAAACCACAGCTAGAGTCATTGCATGTGTGTTCTTCTTACAAACCATATCATGAACCACACCTAGTGTCATTGCATGTGTGTTCTTCTCACAAACCACACATGGATCCACCAGTGTCATTGCATGTCTGCTCTTCTCATTAACCACAGCTAGAGTCATTGCATGTCTGTTCTTTTCACAAACCACATATCACCATCATTGCATGTGTGTTCTTCCCATGAACCACACATGGATCCACTGGTGTCATTGCATGTGTGTTCTTCTCACAAACCACACATGGATCCACCCAGTGTCATCGCATGTGTGTTCTTCCCATGAACCACACATGGATCCACCAGTGTCATTGCATGTCTGCTCTTTTCATGAACCACACCTAGAGTCACTGGATGTGTGTTCTTCTCACAGACCACATATCACCAGTGTCATTGCATGTGTGTTCTTCCCAAAGACCACACATGGATCCACCAGTGTCATTGCATGTGTGTTCTTCTCACAAACCATATCATGAACCACACCCAGTGTCAATGCATGTGTGTTCTTCTCACAGACCACACATGGATCCACCAGTGTCATTGCATGTGTGTTCTTCCCATGAACCACACATGGATCCACCAGTGTCATTGCATGTCTGCTCTTCCCACATACCACACATGGATCCACCAGTGTCATTGCATGTGTGTTTTTCCCATGAACCACACATGGATCCACCAGTGTCATTGCATGTCTTCTCTTTTCATGAACCACAGTTAGAGTCATTGGATGTGTGTTCTTCTCATAGACCACATATCACCAGTGTCATTGCATGTGTGTTCTTCCCAAAGACCACACATGGATCCACCAGTGTCATTGCATGTGTGTTCTTCTCACAAACCACACATGGATCCACCGGTGTCATTACATGTCTACTCTTTTCACAGAGCACACATGAATCCACCAGTGTCATTGCATGTGTGTTCTTCTCACAGACCATATCATGAACCACACCGAGTGTCATTGCATGTGTGTTCTTCCCTTGACCACACATGGATCCACCGGTGTCATTGCATGTCAGCTCTTTTCATTAACAACAGCTAGAGTCATTGCATGTGTGTTCTTCTCACAGATCACATATCACATGTGTCATTGCATGTGTGTTCTTCCCATGAACCACACATGGATCCACCAGTGTCATTGCATGTGTGTTCTTCCCACAGACCACACATGGATCCACCGGTGTCGTTGCATGTGTGTTCTTCCCATGAACCACATATGGATCCACCAGTGTCATTGTAAGTCTGCTCTTCCCATGAACCATAGCTAGAGTCATCGCATGCGTGCTCTTTTCACAAACCACAACTAGAATCATTGCATGTGTGTTCTTCTTACAAACCATATCATGAACCACATCCAGTGTCATTGCATGTGTGTTCTTCTCACAAACCACACATGGATCCACCGGTGTCATTGCATGTCTGCTCTTCTCATTAACCACAGCTAGAGTCATTGCATGTGCGTTCTTCTCACAAACCACATATCACCAGAGTCATTGCATGTGTGTTCTTCCCATGAACCACACATGGATCCACCGGAGTCATTGCATGTGTGTTCTTCTCACAAACCACAGATGGATCCACCCAGTGTCATCGCATGTGTGTTCTTCCCATGAACCACACATGCATCCACCAGTGTTATTGCATGTCTGCTCTTTTCATGAACCACAGCTAGAGTCATTGGATGTGTGTTCTTCTCACAGACCACACATGGATCCAGTGTCATTGCATGTGTGTTCTTCCCAAAGACCACACATGGATCCACCAGTGTCATTGCATGTGTGTTCTTGTCACAAACCATATCATGAACCACACCCAGTGTCATTGCATGTGTGTTCTTCCCAAAGACCACATATGGATCCACCATTGTTATTGCATGTGTGTTGTTCTCACAAACCATATCATGAACCACACCCAGAGTCATTGCATGTGTGTTCTTCCCATGTACCACACATAGATCCCCCGGAGTCATTGCATGTGTGTTCTTCTCACAAACCACACATGGATCCACCCAGTGTCATCACATGTGTGTTCTTCCCATGAACCACACATGGATCCACCGGTGTCGTTGCATGTGTGTTCTTCCCATGAACCACATATGGATCCACCAGTGTCATTGTATGTCTGCTCTTCCCATGAACCATAGCTAGAGTCATCGCATGCGTGCTCTTTTCACAAACCACAGCTAGAGTCATTGCATGTGTGTTCTTCTTACAAACCATATCATGAACCACATCTAGTGTCATTGCATGTGTGTTCTTCTCACAAACCACACATGGATCCACCGGTGTCATTGCATGTCTGCTCTTCTCATTAACCACAGCTAGAGTCATTGCATGTGTGTTCTTCTCACAAACCACATATCACCAGTCATTGCATGTGTGTTCTTCCCATGAACCACACATGGATCCACCGGAGTCATTGCATGTGTGTTCTTCTCACAAACCACACATGGATCCACCAGTGTCATTGCATGTGTGTTCTTCTCATGAACCACACATGGATCCACCAGTGTCATTGCATGTCTGCTCTTTTCATGAACCACAGCTAGAGTCATTGGATGTGTGTTCTTCTCACAGACCACACATGGATCCAGTGTCATTGCATGTGTGTTCTTCCCAAAGACCACACATGGATCCACCAGTGTCATTGCATGTGTGTTCTTCTCACAAACCATATCATGAACCACACCCAGTGTCATTGCATGTGTGTTCTTCTCACATACCATATCATGAACCACACCAGTGTCATTGCATGTGTGTTCTTCCCTTGAACCACACATGGATCCACCGGTGTCATTGCATGTCAGCTCTTTTCATTAACCCCAACTAGAGTCATTGCATGTGTGTTCTTCTCACAGACCACATATCACCTGTGTCATTGCATGTGTGTTCTTCCCATGAACCACACATGGATCCACCAGTGTCATTGCATGTGTGTTCTTACCACAGACCACACATGGATCCACCGGTGTCGTTGCATGTGTGTTCTTCCCATGAACCACACATGGATCCACCAGTGTCATTGTATGTCTGCTCTTCCCATTAACCACAGCTAGAGTCACCGCATGCGTGCTCTTTTCACAAACCACAGCTAGAGTCATTGCATGTGTGTTCTTCTTACAAACCATATCATGAACCACACCTAGTGTCATTGCATGTGTGTTCTTCTCACAAACCACACATGGATCCACCAGTGTCATTGCATGTCTGCTCTTCTCATTAACCACAGCTAGAGTCATTGCATGTCTGTTCTTTTCACAAACCACATATCACCGTCATTGCATGTGTGTTCTTCTCATGAACCACACATGGATCCACCGGTGTCATTGCATGTGTGTTCTTCTCACAAACCACACATGGATCCACCCAGTGTCATCGCATGTGTGTTCTTCCCATGAACCACACATGGATCCACCAGTGTCATTGTATGTCTGCTCTTTTCATGAACCACACCTAGAGTCACTGGATGTGTGTTCTTCTCACAGACCACATATCACCAGTGTCATTGCATGTGTGTTCTTCCCAAAGACCACACATGGATCCACCAGTGTCATTGCATGTGTGTTCTTCTCACAAACCATATCATGAACCACACCAGTGTCATTGCATGTGTGTTCTTCCCAAAGACCACACATGGATCCACCAGTATGATTGCATGTGTGTTCTTCTCACAAACCATATCATGAACCACACCCAGAGTCATTGCATGTGTGTTCTTCCCATGAACCACACATGGATCCCCCGGAGTCATTGCATGTGTGTTCTTTGATGGGTTCGTAGCATGGAAAACAAAAAAAATCTACCGCAAGAACGAACAAAACCCAGATCTAATCTAGATAAAAGCCAAGATCTAATCTATTAGACATGAGCAACGAGATAGATCTGTACTAACCCTCGTAGAACCGAAAGCGTTACGAGATTAGATATCAGGGTTGATGTAGTCGATCACTTGCCGATCTCAAGATCGTGTGGACGATCCTTCTGGCGCCGCATTCCGGCAGCGCTTCCATAGTCGGTCACACGTGCGGAGTCGAAGCAGACCTTCCTCTCCTCGTTCCAGCGAGCAGCGGAGGTAGTAGATCTTCTCCACGAATCCCAGAAGCACGACGGTGTGGTGGTGGTGGAGGAGAGAATTCTGCAGGGCTTCGCCTAAGCCGGAGGAGAGCGAAGGAGAAGAGGAGAGAGGCTTTGTTATGGGAGAGATCTAGGAGGCGCCTCCCTCTATTTAAAGGAGGGAGGCGCCATGGGAGGAGTCCTAGTAGGACTCCCTCCTTAACAGGCCGGAGTTGGGAAGGGGAGGAGTCCTCCTCCCCCACGAATCCGTGTCTAGCCCCCACAAGGTTTCCTTGACCCTTTCTTGGTTTTCAAGCAAACACCAAGAACTCTTCTAGAACCTTCCAGAACATTCCGAAACCTTCTAGAATCTCCATATAAACACTCCGGAACATTTCCTAACTTAGAAAATGATCCCCAATATATGAATCTTATTCTTCGGACCATTCCGGATCTCCTCGTGATGTCCCGGATCCAATCCGAGACTCCGAACAACATTCGGTCTCCAACGCATATTCCATATCTACTTAAAACAACTTCGAACCTTAAGTGTGTCACCCTACGGTTCGTGAATATGCAGACATGATGAAGACACCTCTCCGATCAATAACCATCAGCGGGATCTGGAGATCCATAACGGCTCCCATATACTCAACGATGACTTCGTGATCGATAGAACCATTAACATACGAAACCAATTACCTTTGTCACGCGATACTATACTTATCCGAGGTTTGATCGTCGGTATCTCCATACCTAGTTCTACCTCGTTAATGATAAGTACTCTTTACTCGTTCCATGTTATGTCATCCCTTGTGACCTAGTCACATGCTTGCAAGCTAACTAGATGACATTCCACCGAGAGGGTCCAGAGCATATCTATCCGTCATATGGATGGACAAATCCCAATCTTGGTCCATGCGCTTCAACACATACTTTCTGAATACCCAATGACACCTTTATAACCACCCAGTTACGAAGCGCTGTTTGATGTCATCAAAGTACCCATCCAGTGATGGTGATTAACAGAACCTCATGGTCGAAGGATTAGGTTACTATGGATTTGAAAGCTTACAGCAATACGAACTTAATGACTTGATCTTATGCTACGCTTACTATGGGTGTGTGTCCATCACATCATTCTCCTAATGATATAACCTTGTTATTAATGACATCCAATGTCCATGATCAGGAAACCATGATCATCATTTAATCAACAAGCTAGTTCCATGAGAGGCTTACTAGGGACTCTTTTATGTTTACAAAACACACATGTATTAGTGTTTCCTTATAATACAATTATAGCATGGGATGTAAACATTCATCATAAACACAAAGATATAATAATAACCACTTTTATTATTGCCTCTTGGGCATATCTCCAACATTCTTCTCACAAACCACACATGGATCCACCTAGTGTCATCGCATGTGTGTTCTTCCCATGAACCACACATGGATCCACCAGTGTTATTGCATGTCTGCTCTTTTCATGAACCACAGCTAGAGTCATTGGATGTGTGTTCTTCTCACAGACCACACATGGATCCAGTGTCATTGCATGTGTGTTCTTCCCAAAGACCACACATGGATCCACCAGTGTCATTGCATGCGTGTTCTTCTCACAAACCATATCATGAACCACACTCAGTATCATTGCATGTGTGTTCTTCTCACAGACCATATCATGAACCACACCCAGTGTCATTGCATGTGTGTTCTTCCCATGAACCACACATGGATCCACCGGTGTCATTGCATGTCTGCTCTTTTCATTAACCACAGCTAGAGTCATTGCATGTGTGTTCTTCTCACAAACCACATATCAATAGAGTCATTGCATGTGTGTTCTTCCCGCAAACCACATATCACCGGTGTCATTGCATGTCTGCTCTTCTCATTAACCACAGCTAGATCCACCCGTGTCATTGGATGCATGTTCTTTTCATAAACCGCATATGGATACTAATTAACCTTAGGAGAGCCCTAACCTTAGCGTTAGACCGAGTCTTCTAGAAGGCACGCCCTAACACAGTTGTTCTGCTTGTCGATTCTTACATACCATCCGATCGGGGCGCTTGGACGATTGGGATGGTTTTGGTGAGATCGATCCGCGAGTAGTCTGTTCTGCAGCATGATTGGCCACGCTTGCTCTGGATAAACTGGCAACACCGGGGTCTCCCCTGTTGCGAGTGTCATGACTCACCAGTTGAGCGGGCCATATCCCAGTGTCACGTCCCCATTACTTCTCTTCCTCCCCGTACTTCTCTTCCTTCCCCTCGAAGCCACATTCCCCACTTCACTCCCATCCTGCCGTAGCCACAAGCCGATGGTGCCGCCATCCCAATCCCCTCTCCGGCATCCACCACCCTCCCTCCCCTCTCGCCATGGGTTCAAGGGGAGACGACGAGGAAACGCGTCGTGACGACAGGGACGGTGATTTCGATATGAATCGTCTCATCTCTATCTCTATCATCCGTGGCCAGTTATCTATTTTTTGAGCCAAATCTACTCCGTTTACTCATGCGTGTATGATGTGTTAGGCCAACCAGACGATGTATGACGCCGACTATCACGGTTTAGCGGATGAAGATAGTCCTCTGCTATGTAAACATGGATATGTGCCCACTAAATTTGTAGCGTTCGAAGGACGAAATGCAGGCAGGAGGTTTCTACGGTGTCAAGGACATCGTGCAATGATGCGAGGCGGAAGTTGCGGTGCTGTCAAATGGGTAGATCCAGAGTGGCCCAAATCGATGCAGAAAATGCTAGACAAACTATGGGAAATGACTGTTGAGTTGAAAGAATCCGCATTCAGCTCACTTCTTGACAGTGTTGAGATGAAGCTATGGGAACCAGTTGACACGACCAAGCATAAGCGAGATCTCATGGGGGTGGAAGACAAGGTTAGCAAAGTCGAGAAGGAGAGGGACGCGACATTGGCCCTGAAGGCTAAAGCAGAGCAAGAACTGACTCAAGCAAGGAAGGATCTTCACCAGGCCAAAGTCATGCAGTTCACAACTACGAGTATTGACAAGTGCATGGGGAAAGATGCAGAGAAACAATTGAAGCTGTGCAAGGAAGATGCTAAAAGGAAGGAGCAAACGATTCGATCCTTGCTCTCGCAGGAAGATGCGCATAAGGCTAAGATTAGGAAGATCAAGGAGATGTGTGTTAACTAGTTCTATTTAGCTTAAGCCTCGTGCCTTTTTTAAGTTGTAATAGTTGTATTTGTTGACCTAGCGGTCTGAACTATTGGCCCCGGAGTCCTGGGAGTAAAAAAATTGGTCGCCCGTTAATCTGTCTTAACATTGCATTACTTCCTTTAGTCTGACCAATGCTCCTTGGATATTCCGCCCGTCGCTTCGTCGTCCTCGTGTACAAATAGGAGGCGCCACAGCTCGTCGCTTCGTCGCCCATCCCCTCGCCCTCTCCAATATCCACCGCGCCGTCCATCCCCTCGCTCCCTCTCCAATCTCCACCGCGCCGCCATGGAGATGCCCTCGCTGAACTTCTACGAGGCGGTGATGTTCTCGCACTTCGACATCCTCGCGCCGCCGGCCACGAGGTGCCCCACGGATGGCGCATCAGCTATGCGGGGGTGCTGGTGGCTCCGCTCCTCTTCCCCGGTGGAGTCGTGATGGAGAGCGAAATCGCGGCGCGCCGCCTCCAAATGCCCGCATGGAAGAGGGCGCTGCCCCGGTACGCGGCGGCCAGCCCGTACTGGCCGGCGCTGTTCAAGAAGGAGCGAAAGGCCAAGATTGGCAACCGCATCGTTTACGGGCACGTGGTGCACCGGGATCTCCGCAACTGAGAAGGGCGGGAGAGGTTCTAGTCTATCCCTGGACGGACCAAGTTCACCGTCATCGTCGCCGCTCACCGCGAAGAGGTGCTTCGTCTCGCGTACAATGCGGAAATCGTGGAGGTTCCGTCCGACGAAGACGAGGAAGCCGGCGGCTCGGAGGACAGCGGCAGCGAAAGTGAAATTGTTGACTAGTTGGTTGAATCAATGTAAGATGTGAAATCGCACCTTTGTTTAGAAGAATTTGTGGTTCAATTAATGAAATGCCTCGATTTAGATCTCTGTCTCGATTAATTTGTGGAAGAATTTGTGATTTAGATCAATTTCTGCCTCGATTTAGATCTCTGTCCCGGATTGGGAACGTAACCGTGGACCAAAGACACCTTTTCTACTAGTGTATTATGACACTGGTGGTTTGTTTAAACGTAATCTACATGGATTGTGCCGCATGCAAATGGCACAACCACAATTTATAAAGTGGAAGTACGTACACCCGGTTACTGGAGATCCGGAAGCTTCGCCAGATGCAGGGGATGCAGGAGCAGAGAGGCGGTGAGATAGACGGGCTCAAGATTAGGCCAGAAAGTGGTACCCATTTCCTCCTCATCTGGGCATTATCGGTGAGAACATTGCTGTTTATGTTGCCACATGGTGGTGCAGCATCTGAAATAAGTTGCTGCTTCATGGAGTGTGGCAGCTTAAATAATTTATTTATGTGTCACTTACATTCCGTCGTATTTGGAGACCTCCTGCCCCTCAGCAATCGTGGAACCGGTGGATCATTGTTTTCAGATAGTAGTGACACAACCACAATTTCGGATTCAACTACTGACCCGGGCGTTTCCAAACCCTAAGTCGCGGTACATTTTACTCAGAGAACGTGGGTAGATTGTTCGCCCAAAGAACGTACACACAGAGCGATCAGAATTTAACAGAATTACATATATAGGTTCAAGTTCAACACATTACTATGCATCTTCATTGCCAACAACCTTCTTCCGCAGCCTGGGTGCCAAGCCTTCACGTCCACTGGCTTCTTCATTTCCTGCCTTCTTCCTCTTCCTCGGTGCCAATTTTCTTAGCTTCACGTACTCTGCATGCCGGGACAATGGGCACCAGAATCGTGTCCAGCATCATCTTTCCACTCGTTTTTAATTTCTTCGGGCAGCAAAATCACTGACCCGACAGTTATGTTTCTAACCTTGCGGCGCTTCCTGTCAAAGAAATAAGACTGTTGCATAACTGCCTAATATCTATAGAGTAAATAAAACAAAAATTACAATTCAGCACAAACATGCGAACCCCAAGCGACCTTTGCTTACCAGGAGCTAATTGGGTTCGAGCAACCACCCTGTCCAAGAATAAAGGACGACTCCCAGTTGCAGCAGCTTCCACATCCAGTACATGACATTTCAGGTCAAACATGGCAGCCGAAGCATACCTTTTCATCAACCCAATTAGCTAACTGTCACACATTATAGGAACCATGATGCCACGTTCATCCATGAAGCTAAACTTTGCTGTCTGCTTCGGCCATAATTCAACATGATTACACAGAGCAGAAACCATACTAGATATAGTGCAAATCTGGGCAGACGCTTCTTCCATCGTGAAACAATGACTTCCATACCACTTGCCATTAGAGTCCTACCTGTAGAGGACTACCGTAACCAGGTAAGGGGGGTCCGCGCAGATCCCACTTGATGAAAAATCGTGGATGTAATATGTTTGCCATTGGGCTAACAAATAATTTGAGGTTCGAGTGGCTAGCGCTTGTAATTAGTGCGAATAGCAAAGAGAAGGGTAGCTCACCCGCTTGTAGACAGAACTTCTTCTTTCTTGATAGTAGGATCTGCCATCCTCCGAGCTGCTCGGCTCGTCGGTGGCGGAGGCGGGCTAGAGCCTCGCAACGGCAGCTACGGCATGCGCCATTCGAGCTTGGGATCAGCGACTGGGCGCAGCAACTGGCCACAACAATTTGGCACCGGAAGTCAAATGTCCGAAGGGATCGTCCTGCCTGGAGGGTGGATTCCGACGCTGCCGGTGCTAGGGGAAAGCTGGGAATGGATTTGTGAAATTGGTCAACGCATCCGATCCACTTAGCTGCTTAATTTGCCTAAGAGGTTGCCGCGTTGGCGCCCGCGTCACAGACAGATGACCGACATGTGGGTCCTGACCATCTACTTCACGGGGCGGTTTAACGAAATGTTTGAATTTGGCAGGGGTGAGATGAGTTTGCCTCGAAATGGCCCCTCTCAGTAGTTGGCGGCCCAACTTTTCGAAACGCGGTAATTTCAGGCAACTTAGGTACCGCCATGCGCTGGCCTGCGAACGTTGGTACCGCAGACGAACAAGCCCGCGCCTGGGGGGTGTGGCCAGCCCCTGGCCCTCCTCCGTCTCGTATTCTGGCTCCTGGAGTCTTCTGGAAAAATAGGCACTTTGACTTTTGTCCCGTCCAATTCCGAGAATATTCATTTTCTGACTTTCCTGGAACCAAAAACAGCAGAAAACAGGCAGCTGGCACTATGGCTCTTGTTAATAGGTTAGTCCAAGAAATCATATGAAAAGTACTCCAAAGTGTGGAAAAAACACAAGAAAGTGGATAAAACCAAGCATGGATCATCAAAAATTATAGATACATTTGCAATGTATCACTAACGTCCACATTTAAACTACATATTAGTCATATTCTTGATGAAATATCTCTCTAAACCCTGCCACTAATGCTAATATTCAGAGGGGTATGTAATCCTTTATTTTGTATTTTTTCTGCGAAGATAATATCGTTTAAAGGAGGGAATCACTACATTAAAGTCAAAGATACGAGATTTCCAACTACCAGAAGAAACCAGGAGCCTTACATCGGAGGTAGACGCCTTAATGACCAACTATACGGCCGAAGCAAAATGCTGACCTTATAGCTCTAGTCGTATAGTTGGCTCCGCCATCGTTAGGTCAAACAAAACAACTTTCGTGAAGGGATCACTATATAAAGAAGCCTCGGGCAACGAGAAAACATGAGTCACACCATCCAGAAGTCTCTGCCACAGATCACTAGCCGCCTCCAGATCTCCAAACCCTTCTCCATCTCCATAGCCATATTCCACCACTTGTAATAGTAGATCTCTTCTCCGATTGGCGACATTGTAAGACTATTACTATCAATCTTATGATTTTTATTATAATGTTTGTGATTGTTGATCTCATCTCTATGTGTGAGTAATTCTCCTTGGGTTAAGGGCTTCGGCCTAGCCATGTAGCAATTGTGCGTGTGAATTATCATAGATGGGATCGTGTATTAGTTTGTATGATATGATGATTATTGTGTCCTCTCTTGCCTCAATCCAAAGACTTGTCAGGTACCTAAGACCCCGAGGGTTGAGCCAGGTATAGGGAGTATGAGTGATGACTGATCTGCAGGTTGATAACCCCAGTGACAAAAGGGGTAGTACGACTGTATGTGAGGGATTTTCTTGGGATTAACAGTGACATCACTAAGCATATCATTAGTTCTCTTTCTTCTATGGATGAGACTAGTAGGTTATTGCTATAAGCGGTTGCGGAGGTAATAGCAATTATGGATGCACTACCCACATATAATGTATCTTGCTCTAACAAGTACATACATGCTTTATTTCTATCTTTTATTTCCATCTGATGTTTTGCAGAGCTACAGGTGAAACCAAACGCCCTAGTCCCTCTCTCTCCATCATTGACAACAACAAAAAGGCGCAAACTACTGATCCGGTGAAAACACAAAAGGAATTCTAAAACTCCCAAAGGTCCGTCAAAGTAACTTCACTATGCATTCACTTTCCGAGGATTCGATAACCTAGGTCTACTAGGGAAAAAGAAGCTATACTACATCCGTAATCTGGATCAAAGGTATTAGATACTCAGTCCACTGCCATATTTATAATCCAATCTTGGAATGCTATGTTGTTTCTGCTAATAGTGTAGCAATACCAAAACCTACTGACATTCTCAATGTCACTCTATGTTTATCAAAACTGATTCTTGCAAAACCTTTTAAGCACAACCTTCCATTTAGAGATATTTCCTTATCAAGTAGGAAGCTTAACTTTCCATCTTATCATCCACATATTTACGATAACTATTCCTTAACCTCTTGAAAGATAAAGTTCTCACAGTAATAATGAAAATGGAAGCATAATGTTCCTCTTTCTGCATCGCTTCTCCAAAACAACAAACTTCACTTTTAGGAAAATCAGTTTTTTAAAACAAAAGGTTGACTAAGGATACATAAAATATATTTTAGTTATAGCACTCTCTAAATCATCTTCAAATATGATGATTGTGTCCTCTCCATATTGTAGCATGACCCCCAACACCTTTAATCAAGTGTGGCACTACTATATTTTGGTCCAAACATGCTCTTGAGCTCTTCTATTTATATTATTTAGAACATAAACTACTAATTAAATAAAATGGATGAGAGTGGATCACTTTGTCTAACCCCTATTAGTCTTAAAATATGAACAAATTTGATCATTAATTAGAATAGCTATCTTACCGTCATTCAATACACTTATCACCCATTCATGAAAAAATTCATACAAGCCTTTCACGATCAAAATATGTTGACATAAATTTTATATATCTTATCGTAAGCTTTCTCAAAATCGTCTTTAAAAATTACTACATAAAATTAGATTTATGTATTTTCATGTAAGTTCCATGTAGTACAACCACACCATTAAGAATAAATCAACCTTGTATGAAAGCAGTCTGAACAAGAGATATACATTTACAACCACTAAATAACTACTTGTAGTGAAAATTTAAAAAGTAACATTTATATTCAAATTGTTCTATAATCTTGTAACTTTTCAACACCATTACATTTATAGTAATAAGGAGAGAGTGCATAATTCAGTCTAACTACATCGAATCTCCCATGAAAAAACATTAAACATAATAAAAAGATCATGACTAATAATATCCCAAATTTTCTGATAAAACTTAGTAGGAAGGCTATGAGTTTTATTATGCTACATAGGAAACAAATATCTCAACTTTTTCTATATTAACAGTTTCATCCAAGGAAATAGGAACATCAAGATGAATATAAGCAATATAGTGACTACCCCTAAACAACTCATTATAAGAACTAGTAGTAAAATGAAGAATCTATCTATCCACCTTTATCAATCCGCATTCATTAAGAAAATAGTTTTGTTTCTATGTTTCCTACACTAGCATTAGCCATGACTGTTTTGTTAAGGAAGCTCCTTCTAATAGTTCCTTCTCATTCGAGCAATGCCTCATTTTTCAAAATGGAGAGCAAAACCCTAGCATCCGCATCATGGTGATGCACACGACCTTTCAATGACGAGGGTCAGAGATTCAGTTTATTACAATCATTGATCACAAAGGGTTGAGACATGTATCAACCATTTGAAAAAATGAACATAAAAATCTATCCATTTTGAAGTCTACTAGTGCGCTGCGATCCAATAACTAGGTAGTAGAAATCTTGTGCAACTTTCAATAGCCGGTTGCATCCAATATCCATAGACTCCTGCTGGTTCTTAGGAGAAGACTGGACCATAGCTGGATCCATGTGGCCAAGCGAATAACCTGCAAAAAGGTTGTATCCTTTTTATTGTTAAAAATATGTCATTCATGCATGTTCACATGGACCGACATAAAGCCAACATACCAATGTGTATCCTAGCCTTATTCTTTTTGTCAATCCCATTCAGCCATTTACCAAACATATTAGTAATATTAGTTGGAGGTGGTATATTATATATACAAAAGATGATGCACCAGATGATACATGCAAAAGGGCATGAGAAGTAGATGTTCTATAGTCTCCACCGAGTAACAGAAGTAACATTTTTTACTCTCATTTCAATTACTTTTTTCTAATTATCTTTTGTTAACATGAATTTGGTATTTAGGAACCACATTAAAATCTTTATTTTTAGTGCAATTTTTAACTTCTACATGTATTTACGCAAGAACCATGTACGGCCATTCATTAGGTCAATGTACATCGATCTTACATTAAATGAACCTGAAGCAGTTAGTATCTAAACAAAGTTATCACGGGTATCATTAAGTTGTACCATCATTATTTTCTAACATAAATGCAACCAATCTGTCCATTTACTACCAGCCAGTGCCCTCATAAAACCAATACTCAACGGATTTTGCGCAAGAACAGTTGCCACAAGAACATATTTTCTATGCACAATGTTGTACAAAGATGGATACTGCTGCTCTAGAGATTCACTGCCCATCCAAACATCTTCTAGAAAACATGTGTCTTGCCTATTCCCTAGTTTAAACACCCCCTCTTAAAAATCACCTTTGACTCCCATCAAACTTTTTCCAAAAAGGAGAATCTATATATTTAGCTTGAACTTGTGACAATGCTTTATTATAAAGGTATTTATTTTGCAGCAATTCTTGCCATACTCCTTCATTAAGTTGTTTAAGTAGCCACTTTCTAAGTAAATACTCACTATTTAGTTCAAGCACCTCAACGCCTAAACCTCCCCGATCTTTCGGTCTACAAATCATGCTCTATTTTGTTAATCCATATTTCTTCTTATTACCATCACTTTGCCAAAATAAAATGTGATTGAAAGAAATCTAAACACTTTTTATTCCTTCATGTAATTCTAGAAAAATAAAGCATAAACATTGGCATATTTGTCAACACCAAACTTATTAAAACTAAGTGGCCTCCATAAGAAAGTAGCTTGCCTTGCCAACATCCAATCTTATACATAAAGGGACTTTCTAATGGATTCCACTTAGAATTACAAAGTTTTCTGTAGTGGATGGGTATCCCAAGATATTGAAAAGGTAGAGAACCAGACTCACACCAAAAAAAATGTTTGTACCATTGTTTCGTTTTCTTTAGTTTTCCAAAACATAAATTTTCGCTCTTGTGAAAGTTTATTTTAAGTCCTGATAATTGCTCAAATATGCATAATATGAGCTTCATATTTACCTTTTTTGTAAATCATGTTCCATAAAAAAGATTGTATCATGAGCATACTATAAAATAGAAACTCCTCCCTCGACCAAATGAGGTATGAGGCTCCCAACCTGACCATTCTCCTTTGCTCTAGAGATGAGGATTGCCAACATATCAACAACTATATTAAAAAAGTTTGGAGATAAAGGATCACGCTAACTCAAACCTTTTCTACTAAACATGTGAAGTTCAAAGTAGTTTTTCATCATGAATAGATAATCCATTAAACATGATATTTCTATCTATCAAATCAAGCTCATTAGTAATTTTTTTTTTGGTTTTTGTTAAAACCTTCCCCAGTTTGAGTTCCAACTTTATAATTTACCTTTCACATTTCTTGATATATTATGACATAAATCAGAGAAACTTATAGCCCTGTAAAGTGCAAACTAAGCCTTCACACGAACATAGTTTGGGTCGGCTCTAACAAACCAACAAAGTTCAAATCTAAAAGGTCAAAAACCTTAGGTATATCTAAGCCAAAGTCCACATCTAAAGCAACATGATTAGAGTCTATTCTAGGAAGAGTTCTAATAGAAACCAAAGGATATTCCCCGCTCAGTAGTTACAAAAAATCTATTTACTTTTTTCAGATAAGAGTATCATATGCCATACAACACAAATAAAATTTTGATATATTTCCAAAATATGATATTACAGATGGATAAATTATCATGATGTGGTCACCTTTGGAGTAACAAAGCATAGAAAACAATATGATTAAAGGTAAATACACCATTCTGAAGTCGACGCATGTCCAACCAACAAAGATAGGCACAACTTGGATCATATACAAGACGAGATTAGCTTTGTTACTTGCTCGTCTCATCAAAAACATGATAATAGTTCTACAATATTACATATGTGTATGAAAGAAAAAATACAACCACTTCACTTATAGTAGTGGCATAAGAAGCTAAATGGATCGACAAGTATATGGCTAACATACGCGGAGTTCTAGCTTTATGTTGATCGCTTTCAAATTGTAGAAATAACATTGTTTTTATAAGATAAAGTGTTTCACTTTTTGTAGATTATCCAGAGGACCACACACTAGATACAATTATGTTTTTACTACCTGTAGTGAATCAACGGGAACAAAAAAAAAAGAACTCCATGCAACCGCCTGGTGATGGCCGCTCGTGGACTGATGGTTTCTTTAGTCGGGCTAGCTGGCAACATAGTAGTTGAATGTATGATGTATAGATACTGTTCCGTTCCGTTGATTGATTCATGTATATACACTATGTGATTCTTGAGATGTCATAACTTAAACGATGAAGTTGATAATAAAGATGACTGTGTGCATGCATAATGCATCCATATAGAGGCTGCGTTTATACTCCCATTTTCTGAAACAAAAAGTTGGTGGCATTACCATTAAGAGCTTGAACAATGCGTACCCATGCATGTACCACTGGCGGGCACAAACAGATTCATGGGTATTCAACTGAATACCCATTATTTCTGGCTAAAAAATTATTATATACTTATACAGTATACGTAGGTGACTAAGTAAATGGTGGATTCCTAGCTGACCGGCTCACCTAGAGAAAATCCATTCGCGTCCCACAGAACCATCTAGGCCAAGGGCAAAGGCTCAAATTCAGCAGCAGATTTACTACCCCCAGCGTCTCCCTGTCCAGTTTGAGGCTCCATCGGCAGAGGCGTGTTATGGTTCTAAATTGTCGCTTATTTTTTTTCAGTTTCCAAACTAGTAAATCAGCAATTGCTTCTCCAATTTAGATTAGTTATCCCCAAAAAAAATTATACTCCCTCCATCCAGAAATATGGATTTGTCTACATTAGAATGTATCTATACACTAAAACATGTCTAGATACATTTCAATCTAGACAAACCTAAATCAGTTATTTCTAGACGGAGGGAGTATTAGTTGTTGAATTGGTTACTCATCGATCCAATTGTTGTGCTATAAGTTTATCTATTGTTAATTTTCTCTAGTATTTTAAGATGATGTCGTAATGGAAAATTCTTGAACCACCTTTTTAGTATTGCACAATCTTTCGTGTAATTTATCTACTGTTTTGATATGATGTTGTTATGGAAAATTTGTGAACCTTGTGTTTAGTATTGCACAATTTTTCATGTAATTTCTCTACAACTTTTTAGCCTATAGGTTTTGCATTTGGTTTTTTCAACTTTGAATACCCATTGCAAATAGCCCGTGCCCGCCCATGGCATGTACCGTGTACTCTCGTGCTCTGTCAGTAGTTGAGTACCCACAAACAACATGGGCGAAACAGAATAGCACATGGAGTCCTTTTTTTTCGTTTTTTGCGAATGACATGGAGTCCTTTCTGACACGCACACAACTGCACAAGCGTACACATCTCATTTCAGAACCGGCCTTGCTTGGGGGTTTTCTGGTTAGCTACTTTCCTTTACCTTTAATCTGATCACTTTGGTCTGCGATATACAGCATCTGTCACTCACTTTGCACGAATGAGGGGCATTGGGGCAAAAGGCAAAAAACATGCTCTCGGGGTCACATGAGCTCCTCTGTATCTCTAATGGCCGAGAGAAATGGACTTTCAGAAGTTGGGTAGCAACCGCTTATTAGGGCATGAGCTATGGGGGCATTGGTTTGCTACTTCCACGTTGAATCCAGCTAGGATTGGAAAAATGAGGCTACCGAATAAAATTTTTCTACCCAACGCAAGAGCCGAAGCTACCGTCTGGTGAACCCCACCTTCTCTTTCCTCTTTCCCTTTTCTTTTCTCCCTCTTTTCTTCTTTTTCCATCTTTCTACACGTGAAGATCCCGCCTCCTCTACAAGCATCACCTGTCACCTGCAAACCACGGTCGTACTGCCATGGTGGCATCCGAACCTAGCTGGCTCTGCGGGGAAGTAGGTTGAAGCGACGCATTGGCCATGGCCTTAGCACGACGCAGAAGCCTTGATACAGAACGATTAACGGTTTTGAATAGCTAGCCTCACGCGTTCTCTGCTGCACGGTGCACTAAGTGTTGTGCCTATCCTGATAAGGTGCAGTCACAGTGGTACAGTACGCCAGTACTACTACGGCCCTGTTTCCACAAATGGCATCAAATTACTCGGATACAGCTTGCCGCGAATCAGTCGCAATAAAATGTCGTACGATCTTACGGATATCGCTTTTCCGTATCCAAGATATGCACGGTGGAGCGGTACGAGTACTTTTAACTCCTAGTCGATGGGTACTTAAAGGCAATGTTTCCCCAAATGGCATCAAATAACACGGAGGCAGAGTACATCTGTGAGCCAAAAGTAGCAAAGCAACCAAATGTAGTACGATCCTAGGGATATCCCTTTTCATCCGTCATCATCATATCTTCGTGGACCATACGAGTGTGCTCGATCGTAAGAGCAACAACGTTCTACTACTCGGCGTGTAGTTCTTTCAGAAAGAGCAAACTGATAACAACCACTTGCTTGGACGAAACAAAAATTGTAGCATGCGCAACATTACAATCCATATTTCACTGAACACCAAATCACGAAACTGAAACATACATCGAAACATGCTTTGACATTGCACTACTACTACCAAGGTACTCTGACGACGGAGACACGACGGCTAAGGCATACAACAGAGGGGAAACAGGCGTCGTCACAGTTTCAGCAGACACAAAACACAGCAGCGATAGCGATAGTAATAGGAGCACTAATCTACTAGTACTAGGTCCATCTCCATGCGCGCCTGTCCCAACAAGCCAAAACACTGAACCCGCACGCCATGCAGAAGCGCCGTCGTCCCCGGCCTGATCACGAAGCGCTCAGCGGAGGACACGGTTGCACAGGCGCGACACATCGGACGCCCGGACGGGCTTCAGCAGGAAGTCCTCCGCGCCTTCCTCCAGGCACCTGACGGACCAAAAACGTGCAGGAACATGAGCTGCTAGTATTGCTGAAGACTGAACAAGTAGCAAGAATGGGCGGGCCGGCGGGGTGTTTGGGCATGCATGGGTGCCTATGTCACGGATAAATGCTTTACCTGGTGATCCTTGTAGGCACGTTCTCCGAGGACATAATCACCACGGGGATGGCCTTCAGCTTGGACGACTCCTGCATGCATGCAGCACATTGTTAACATCGTCATCCCAAACAGAAACAAATTACTGCTAGTAATACGTGACAAAAGATTTTGGTAGCCATGCATGATTTCACAAGGAGAGATGGTTGCATCGTGTTACTACATAGTAGTATTACCTTGACTTTCTTGAGGAGCTCATACCCGGTCATCTCCGGCATCCAGTAGTCGGTGATAATCATGCTCACGTTCGCCTCCTGCAACCCCAAGAACAACACACGTTTCTAACTCATGCTGCAGAAATGTCCGGCGGGTCGACAGAGAAGGGATAGATCAAGGCAGGGTTCAGCGAAAGATGACATACCGAGCCTAGAAGCTCCAGCGCCCTCTTCCCGCTGTCCACGGCGGTCACTGCACACACGCAGACATATCTCTTAGTCACGAATGAAACCACGGCCGGCCGGCAAACAAAAGAAGAACAAGAAGAGAAGCGAGGGCTCTGAGAAGAGATCTTGCTGAAGGGCCATTAATTACTCACCGCGAAACTTGGAGCTCCGGAGGATGGCGGCGATGACGGCGCGGTCCACCGAGCTGTCGTCCACGGCGAGAACGTGCGGCACCGCCGCCGCCGCGCTCACCTCGCCGCCAACGCCCTTGCAGCTCGACATCATCTTTACCTAGTACTACTACTACCACAGTAGTACAACCCTCGCCTCGTACGTTGGGGAGAAGAAAGGGAGAGGAGGGTTTTGGGAAAGTGGCTGGAGAGAGCGACTGCTGTGAGCACAGACGAGGGCGACGGCCCCCCTATATAAAGGCCCGGGGCACAGGAGAAGAAGAGGAGGTCGTGGGGATCGCTGACCACCAGCTGCTGCTGCTGCGCGCTGGCCCCGGACCCGACCCCGAGGGATATCTCGGCGGCAGAGCGAGTGAATCCAAGATACGGGTAGTTGTCACGATCGACGGACGGATATGGACGGACGCAACGCAGCGGCAGCCAGCACAGAACCAAATCTTTTGTTGCTGCAAACAGGAGTGCTGCCATTTACTCCTAGCTCCTTTCTCGACCACCGGCCGGCGCACACCGTATCTCCTCCCTTAAATGACTTACACTTCTCTCTCCTGCCTCTCTTAAATGACTTACTACTGCCTGTACTGTATTATACTCTCTTAAATGAGTATACATTGGAGTAAACAATGGCTGTACAGGTGGCCGGCTGCGTTCATTTAACACACACGCAGGAGAACATTTTGCAGCGCAAAGCGAGTCTGCTGGGTACTGTACGGCAGTAATTGGAGCAGGACTTGATTATACGGAGTATATATGTCAAGATACGCCATGATCTTTATGCTAGCTGGCAAGAGGCCAGCCATATTCCTGCAAACAAAGATATTATTTGTGGCGTATATTGAGCATCAAAGAGTCGATTCGCGCCACAATGTACTTCCAAAGTGAGTTGATATACTGCATCTTTCCTATGCTTAGATGGTAATAAGTGGAATAAATGCATACTACTACTACTACTACTACTACTACTACTACTACTACTACTACTACTACATGCCAAGTTGGCATTGAACCTCTACAATGGCAAGCTGCAGGCCTTTTAGTTAAGAGTTAGTGGAGGATGATTTGACGGATGGAGTAATCCCTAATCGAAAAGAGTTACCATCGCTAACCTTATTCACCACGCGGGAGATATGAACGCACAGGTCTTCCGCAACAAGCACGCGCCGCCATTTGTTGTACTAGGATTAGGAATGAGGCCCGCTTGTGGGTTATTGCGGGCGAAAGCATTTGGGCGAAATGATGCCGGGAGAGTAAGCCTTTTGTAATATATTTTTTTAGAAGGTGGGCTCGAAATGAGCCCATATTTGAACTAACGAAGCCAAAACGGCAAGTACAGGGTGCAAAAAGATCAGCTCCCATGCCACGAACAACGAGCAAACAGGAAAATTATAGGAATCATACCTTGGGCTTCTAGGTCTTCATCCGTCAGAGCGTGCAAAACCTAGGTGGGAAATGCTAAGAAGCACACCACTGGATCGACAAGCCCGCCTTTGCTAAGTCCCGTCTTGGCAATGCCATCGTGCCATCCGCCTCTACCTCAGAAGAACGCCCCAACCTTCTCGCCCTGATTCAAAGGGTGCCACACCAGGCAGAGCAGTTCCCCCAAGAGCTCGAATGCACACAAGGGACGATTGAGAGCTGCATCTCTCTTATAATAACTAAATAGACCACAAAAATTCGCTTGAGAGCTGGAGCAACATGGAGCTCGATTTTTTTTTCAAAATTCGGAAGCCTCATTTTAAAGATAGAAAATACAGTATTAGAAATAATCCTAGATGTATAGAAAATGGTGTACTCTACCAACATATAAAATCTCAACCCAAAATAGCTTATATTTTGGGCTTAACAAAAATGAAAAATATGACAGAATTTGGAGAATTAAAATCTTGCGCTATTCATTATTTTAGATGTCATATTCTTGAACTATTCGAATAAGGGCTTCATGTCGCCCATGACCAAAACGATATCGATAGAGACCACCCATATATGTGCACTCGGTTGACCTGGATGGAATAATTCAAAAAACATACAAGCAGTGGCAGAGAGGAGTAAATAAATCTGAGAGGTGGCTGAGTCGATAAACGAGAAAATGCAGGACTCTAGTAAATAAATATTACTTTGTGTTCAACAGGTACATTCTGTAAATGTATGGCACCCATAATACCTCAGAAAACGAAAATTACATGAATAACCGATCAACAATTTTAGCTAGCTGAACAAACGAATGATCTGCAAAAACAGCGTGGCCACATGTGGTGGTACGGCAAGCGCAAGCCCACCGTCCCCTCTCCTGAAGGCTGAAATCTACCACTCAAGCAGCACAACACGTCCATGCTTACTTCCTGTCTAGGCTTTTTTCGGGAGGCATGCATGCATCATGCCTATGCATGCATATGCACTGCCAGAATTGCCAGCCGGTCAACCCCACACACTACTCTGCCGTGCACCACGGTCCCGTCCGGAGAATAGCCCCGCGACTGCGAGCCATTAAACTTTAGTACATCTCTCTTGCACATACATACTGTATTTGGGGCATCCGATCCGCTTTTATGGTCTCTGTTCTGACGTGTGACCGCTCCACTGCGCGCGAGGCTCTACGACGACGACCGGCTGGCTGTGGCTACACGACACGCTACGGCACGCAGGCATGGGCCCGATAGATCGTCTGCCATGGCGATCTTGGTGAGATTTTGTGCGAGTTCCGAGGGAGATCTTCCCCGCCTCCCTCGCTCTTGCCATACTACACTCATCATGACGTACTACTGCGCTCAACTGCCTTGTTGGTTTACTCTGCCGATGGGATGCTGCGTGCACCCGTACTAGCTTCTCGTCTTTAGTCAAAGAGTAAACCAAGGAGTACTACTCCTAGCGTTGCGGCTAAAAAATCGAGCCATGGCAGCGACAGGAGAGAACATCCCTTGCAAAGTTGCAATAGTGATTGATTATACGGGCGCAGGGCGCAGGCCTAGGCATAGAAGACACACTTGATCGAGGATCTTCAGAATCTATCGTCGCACCAGTAATTTCAAGTAATGCCTCTGCACGGCTCAGCTCTGATTTGCGATGGTGTACTCTACGCATGGACTTGGTCAGCTCATTTACTTTTGGAGTTTGACTTTTTCTCTGCTGTGCCAGTAGGAAACAATCAAAATAATGGGGTTTGCGTGAGGCAGGCCCTCTAGCTAGACGGGGAACAAATATATCGACGCACACTGGCGTTCGGCAGGCACGTAGTACTACTACATCTGACTCCAGGAGACAATGCTCAGCTGCTGACGCACGCGACGGGCCTCTTGCGTGGATCGTACAGTGGATTTGGGCCCGAACATGTCCCATCCATGGCTCCCATCAACTTCTCTTTTTTAGCCCGGATGACTGATGGACTGACGGGTTACCACGACTCGCCGCTCATAGTCATAGATAGATCGTGCGAGGCAGAGGAGCGCCACCACGCCAGCCAAAACGACTGTATACTATCGGTCACTTCTCACCTCGCGGCTGACGACCACAACTCCTGGTTCCACCTGGACCGTACTTCCAACTTTGCCAAAAATTACTAAACATGTCCGTGCGCTGCCACGGCCTCTTTAGGTCGAATAGTTTAACCCTATAGCAAAGACGATATAATCATCCACATAATTTATCTTTTTTCCGCTCGTGATCCGCAAAATTGGAACATATTTTGAAGTAATATTTATCAACAAATCTGCACCATTTCAATATCATGCACTTATAAAAGAAACATGTTGATAGGGTAATTAAATAGAAAATCGAAATGGACATTTCAATGTTTACTTCCATTTTCTCAGCTGCAGTATCTTTTTTACAATGGCTATTGGCTAACAGCCTAACACTCTGGATTAGAAGAAACTAATCAAACTGAAAGTTCATGCTTTCACACGTATACATTTGAAAATGACTGAAATTATGTAACACAAAAAGGACACAGAGAAACTTAAATACAGTTGTAACTTAGTTTCGTCTGAAAGTTTTGGATTAAGCTCATATTGTTTCAACGAGTGATAAAAATTTGTGTCTCCGAGGTCTCTAAGAAACATATAAGAGGGATTGTCCTAGTCCCCGTCCATTTCCCTTCAATCAAAAGCGCCGACAGATCTCCCTAGATGTTGGTGTAGCTCTTCTCCACATGATTGAAACAATTGTAATCTAAATTAGCACTCTTGTACTTATTAATTTAACTTTAAAAGCGCAATCCGATCATCACATTGAACCCTTCTATTGCATATGTTATGGCCGTTCTACCAAAGGTGGAGGTGACAACTCCTCGTAGGTCCCGGAGGCTGGTCACCACCACCCCGGGATCGGCTCAAAACGGTGGCTGCTGGCGCGTGGCACAGTGTTGCATTGCGTTGCCATCAACCGCGAAGATTGCGTCTCGCGCTTACCTCCCATGAAAGTCGTCAAACATTTTTAGACCGCTTCCGTACACTTTTAAGCAACATGGCGAAGAAAAAAACAGTTTCAGGCAGAGGCTCTATTAGACCTGAAAAAGATCTTTAAGAAGGAAACTGTGTAGCAAGCGAATAACAGAAGCACCCTTTTCATAGCTAATACCATCAAAATTCTGATCAACTTCATTGTCATGGTGTATTTCAACCCGAGCATCCAGTAAAACTAATACTGAAAATTGTGTGAGTCACAAGTCAGCATGAGAAGTCAAAACGTTAATGCCACAAGCTGAATATGTGTTGATGCATCTAGTGAATTTAATCTTTGAAGTAAGATGTGAGACTGAAAATATTGGAGCATCATATTCAATATTCCTTGGAGGCGTAGACACTTTACGAGTCAAGCATGATAATGTGTCAATAACAGAAAAGTATGCAGCATCATTATTTAAAACTCACCATTGTAAAAATTTACGGTTTAAATTATATTCTTGTAGTTCTACGACAATATAGTATATGATATCTGTAAGTAGTGCATAAGTTATCCAACCATCGGACCAGGCTAGCAATGAGATTACCTCAATTGGATGAGACTCCTCTAATGAATCCAATCTGAGAGCAGTGGTTGTGCGATCGACAAACTGTGTTCAGATATTCCACTGTGAAGAAAAGGAATCTACTGCTAGATGGCTAACCTGTGAAAACAGAGAAAGAGAATATTCATTCAGTATACGTTTTTAACCTGATATTTCATTTTCAAATTTTGTGTCACTGAATTGATTTACCAACAATATCCCTATTTCATGAACTGTATTTATGATTTATGTCGTTGGAAACCTGCAGGCCGAGGCAGGAGCAGGTGCCACAGGACCCGATGATGGCGAGGAGCAGGCCGAAGGAGCGATAGTCGCTGCCCCGAGCTCATGGAGGTTCGGCCATGGGGGCATCGGGTCGAACTCGACATTGCGGGGAGCCAGGCTGCGATCACGACGCTTTGAATTTAAGATTGTAAAACAGTACATAGACATATTAGTATCAGTCTGTCAAAATAGCTCACGTGAAGAAATTGTACTCTTCATGTCAAAATAGCTCAATGCTAATCTGATTTATATATTCCGTTCTAGTTATATCCATCAGCTAGCTGTGTTTGATACAACGGCAACACTGATTCTTGCTTAGCACCATAACTTTCAGTGGATTAACCATGAATAATTCCAGCATTTAGAGAGGATTTTGTTAAACGCAAACATGGGAAAAAAGCGAAGATCATGGAACCTGAATTCAGGAATCTACAGATAGATGGATGTCGAGCTCAACCTCCGCCCTAGCGCTTTGGCATTGACGCTGGTGAGGGGTCGGTCCTGTCCCCGAGCTGCTCCACTCACGCCGGTGAGAGGCCGCCCCTCCGCCCTGCTCCGTGTGCGTGCCCACCGTCAACCTAGGATCGGGATTCAAGGGGGCAACACTGCAGAGGAGCGCGGGAAGAGGGGGGAGAGCAGCACAGCGACGCGTCAGAGAAGGGGGCGACGCAGCCGAGTAGGGGAGGCAGGCAGAGGAAGGGGAACGACGGTGCATGCTGAGCGGCGAACGTGGGGAGGCATAGCAGGTGGCGTTGGAAGACGAGGGAGGAGAGAGGATAAGATCGGGTTGACTTTGCGGTGGCAGTCCCTGTAATATTGCTGAACAATCAGGGGCAAAATCGTAAAAACCAGACAGACGGATTTCCGTACGTAAATTAGTAGATACTAGCTGAATGCCCGTGCGTTGCCACGGAAAAACTTTAAAAATTATCTATTTGTCGCAATGAAAGAAAAACACGACAACAGAATGCACGAACGAACAGAAAGTTTTCATTGGCATGGTGGATACGCCTTGAGCGCTGGCACTCTCCCTGTTGGGGTTGTCGAAGCTATTGACAAGCGTCGTCGGGCTTTCCTTTGGACAGGGAAGGAAACGTGCTCTGGCGGACAATGCAAAGTGGCTTGGACCGACGTTTGTACCCCCCAAAAAGTATGGGGGGCTCGGGGTTCTCTCCATCGCCGCCCAAAATTCGGCGCTCCTCGCCAAATTTCTCACCAAAATCCACTGTGATTCTGATGCATCCTGGGCTTGCTGGTTCCGCCGTTCGTATGGCTGGTCGGAGTCCAGAGACCTCGGGACGCCATCATCTGGACACCTATTTGAAATCAATTGTGGCTGGGCTTGGTTCCTTCCGCTCCGCCACAACTGTTATCATTGGGAATGGGGCATCCTCTTCCTTCTGGTTCGATAAATGGCTCGGACCATGCCCCCTCAGCGAAAGATTTCCTGCGATGTTCTCCCACTCCACCCGCCAAAATATTTCGATTGTGTATGCCCTTAACCATGGCCTTGCCATCACCCTCGCCCCTCGTCTTTCTAACTGCGCCACTGCTGATCTCACTGCTGTCAACTTTGAGATCAGTTTCGTGGGCCACCACCTTGGGCATTCACATATTGATTGATGAATTGGCTAGCAAGGTGTGGAATAGTGCTGCCCCCCTCAAGTGCAGGATCTTCAACAGGCTCGTTCAACACAACCGAATCCCCACAAATGAGCGGCGCTACCGACACCAACTTGCCGCCTCGCCTACATGCTTGTCTTGTACCCTCGACGAAGACACCGATCAGCTCCTCGTCCGCTGCTTCCGGGCCAAGGAGGTCTGGAGCTTCTTCTTTAGACATGATACCCACGACAATGTTGCCCAACTATGGAACTCGTGATCCTGCTCCACCGAAAGCAACACCGTCTGCACTGCGATACTTTGGAACATCTGGAAGAGAAGAAATGACCTGGTGTTCAACAACAAAGACACCCCTCTACTGCTGGTCCTTAGAAGATGTGTTGAAGACGTCTAACCGTGGGTTAATAGATGTACCTAACCCTCCTCTAGTTGTATTCTTAATTCAAGGTGTAATGGCTTCGAGCCGTCTTGATCAACTCGAGGTTTTTTTTCTCTCCTCTCCACCAAAAACTTTGTAATGGTCTATAACCTGCCCTGTGGATGAAGTAATATATGTTCAATCTGGCTTAAGGCCAATGTAGTCACGGTAAAAAAAAGATACACTTGGTTAGATGCCGATGGGCATTATACTTAATTAGTGCAACTCCATTTAGACTTAAAAATGGCTGAAATCAATAGACTTAAACGAGTTGGACCACTTAAGGATTTCCCGGTCCTCATACTCGTCTGACCCAAATTAGTTAATTTAGATTTGTCTAAATTTGATTTTATCTAGACATAAGTTAATATTAGATTCATACATATCTTGGTATATTTGAGTCAAACTAATTTTGGGTGTGAGGGAGCAGAAAAAACTGATTTGTAACACGCACCCGATCTTAACCCAACACCACATGTTCACAACTAAATGCACGCACTAAACAACACACGCGACACCACCTGGGAACGCGCACAACGCACTCACGCCTCCAACCCGACCCACACATGCGTGATACACCCAGCCCAAACTCACGCACGCAGGCCCAAACTCGCTCAAGCGCGACCCCGACGGCCGCATCCCATCGGCGTCTCCTCCCGCATGGCCGCCACCGGCCACGACATGCCCCGCCGCCTCCTCCTCCTCTGCAGAGCCACCGGCTATCGCATATGTTCTCATTCTCGAGCGCCGCCGCCAAGTTCTGCAGTGCCGCCGACGCCTCCCCTCTACAGAGCCACCATGCCCGCCGCTAGAGCCCCCGCGTCGATCCCCTCGGCCCGCGAGCACCCCCTCTAGCTGGTCCCCGCCGTCCTCCCGCCTCTGCAAACCTCCGTCGTGGCCGCCCGTCGCTGCGACCTCGACCTGCTCTGCTCGCCTCGCAGCGTGCCCTTCGACGCTGAGTGCGCCCGCCGAGCGCGTCTGCCTCGTCCCGGAGCCCGCAGTTGCCCGGCCTCTCGGACCGCCATGGCGCTGCGCTGGACCCTCCTCGTGTGGACGCGCCGCCGGCCTCCATCCCCTCACGCGAGAGCCCCACGTCCTCCTTCCTGACGACCGCCGCCGACCTCGCCCCTGGCCATGTCGCGCCCCGGAGCTCCGCCCCGGCCTCCCTTCCACCAGCAAGCGCCCGCCTCCCTCGTCCAGGAACCTGCAGAGCATCGGCACCCCTCCTACCTTGAGTTCCGCCGCTCGCGTCCATCCTCGTCCGTGCGCGGGACACTGCTCCCTGCGAGGCCCAGCAGCGAGGTTATACCGGGAGACCTCCGCCACGACGCTATGGACCGCCTTCTAGCTCCGCGTCCGGCCGGCCCTGCTCCGCTCGTCCGGTCAATGACAGCCCCATACCTGCACCCCACACCACCAGCGTGGTCTCGTCAAGAAGGCTCTAGGTGAGAGGAATCGACAAGCGTGGTCGGCTACCGTCGTTGTAGGAGTAGGCAGGCGTTGACCCCCATCGCTCGTTGGGGGCGATGGATAAGAAAAAAAACAAGCGGTACGACTGACGGAGGGCACTGGCGGGTAAATACCTCAAATAGCCAGGGGCAAAACCGTCCAGAAAAAAATCGGAACGAAAATTCTGGCGGACGAACCTACCGTTCTGTAAATTAGTAGATAGATATACTAGCAGAGTGCCCGTGCGTTGCCACGGCTTGTTAATCATGTATAGTTGTTTTCAACTCCAAGACCTATACGACTGCTGATGATTTGTTTCGCCGTGTGGCCGACGACATCCTTCTCTGGAGCCACAAACTCCGTCATGATGAGAGGGGACAAGAGCTGCTACGGATTGAGGTAGTAGGATCACCCTCAACGTCCACACCCTCAACCCCAACTTGGTGCCCGTGTGATATCTCCATCCTCCGTAGCACCGCGAGCCTCGACGTTGGCGGCATCCGGCTAGGCTTGATGCCCTGGAACTCTCGCACCACACGAGGGCCATCCTCGCCGAAGGAGCGCACTGGCACATGGAGCTGGTCCTCACCGTGGAGATTGTGGGGAGGCCGGTAGGCGGTGGACTGGAGGCGGCGGTGGCGTTTATAATGGAGGCGAACAGAGGGGATTGACCAGCGGCGTGCGAGGTCGATAGAGGGCAGTGGACCGAACGGTTATTCCACTTAGAGGTGGCATGGCAGATAAGAAAACATATATTATTTTTCAAAAGTTATAAATAATCACATTTTAAATAGAAGTGGACAAAATTGTCATTATCTATAATAGTTAGGGGCATTTCTGTAATTTTTAAACATGGATTTGAATTCATCTTTGAAAATCATTTACTACTCATTTTAAAAATATTTTCAAATTCTGAATAAATATGCATCTATGAATTTGAAAGTGGATTTGGATTAATTGAATTATTAAAGGAAATATTTCAAAAGAGAAAAATGGGTTAGAGGCAACTGGGCTGCTGGGAGAGGACTGGGCCACGGCGTGGGTGCCTAGCACTCACGTGTGAGGCTGAAGGAATGGGTCGGCCCAGCTAGCTGCAGAGAGGAACGGCGTCGGGTGGAGAGGGGAAAAGTCCAAGGGGGCTTCGTGCAAATTGGCACGAACTGCCCGGTGACGAACCGAATTCAGATCATGCGAAAAATTGCTAGCTCAATGGATTTTCACGAGAAGATTGCGAGCGTTATGCTGCACTAATTTTCTTTCTCTTTGCGTAGGTGCGAAGAGGGGACATAGGAGTGAAAAATATGTCGAATGAGATGTGCCGGACATGAACCGCATCGATGGGAAAAATGGGAGGATTAGAGGTGCTGAGTCGGGGTCGAAACTGACGGACCGACAGAGGAAATCGTCGAGGATCTGAGCGTTAACCGAACTTCGGTAGATGGAGGCGAGTTCTATAGGGCATGAAAATGGGCGCTGTTTTCACCGGATTGAAGAGGGAATGACAGCCTACAAATCTCGTTATTGTAGCGTCTCTAGAGATTAATCGTATCGATGAGAAAACGGCGATGTTCAGAGGGGTCCTTCGCGAACACGAAACTGAATTTTCGGAGTAGAATTAGTGATGAGTCGGGCCGGTGATGTTTTCGAGTGACTCGGCGGGATTTGCGTGAGGTTTTCGCCACGGGAGCTGAGACATCCGTCTTGACGGGTATGCTGCGATTCCCGGAGATGGGCGGATACGCCGAAGCGTGAGGAACGAGGCGATTGAGGTTGTAGTTGTTGTCGCGGCCGCGCTGCGCAGCGCTGCGCGTGCTGGCGAGTATGGCGACTGCGTCGGTACACGCCGAGGACAGTGGGAAGCGGGGCGAGTCGGAGGGTGCACCAAGGGAAGCGGGGCGAGTCCGAGGAAGGAGCCGTCGAGGTAGAGGGCAGTGGCAAGCAGCGGACGCCTCCGGGCCAGGGTGAACACGGGAACGCCGGCATGAAGCGTAGCTCGCCTCGCCATGGTCCCTGCAAGGCGTTGCCGCCCTCGTCCTCTCGTCCCCTCCGCTGCGCGCCTCGGCGACCCCCTCTCCAACGCCGCCCCCCGACCAAGCTCTGTGCGCCGGTGTTCCTCGCCATCGTCCCCTCTCCGCCGTGGTGCGCCGCCGCACCATCCCCACGCACCCTGAAACCCCCTCCCGTGCAGCCCTGTCCCAGAGCACCCCACGGACTCCTCCCGTTCAAGCTCCTCACGCGAGCTCGCCTGCGCCCTGGTACTGGCCGTCGACGCTAGGTCCTTAGACTCGCGCTTCTCCGTCCTGATGTGCCGCCACGATCTTCGTCGTCGGGCGGAGCTGGAGGAGGGGTTCTGAGGAATCATCACGGTCTCCAGAAAGGCAGATAGGCCAGAGGAGGGAGGCGGCTCCGGTGGCCGGAGATCAAGAGGTCCAATGGTGCGGAGCATGTGGTCGGTCGTTGACCAGGGCGGCATTTGGGGTCTTTCACCTGAAGGGGCGGTGGCAGGTAAAGTAATACTCTTCAAACAGGTAGGGGCAAAATTGTCAAAACTCTGGCGGACGGAAAATTCTAGTCGAAGAACGACCCCAATCTTTTTAATAATATAGACTAGCACAAAACCCGTGGGTTGCGTTGCTACGACGCAACACTAAATTAAATAAACAATGTTTGATACGTTTAAATTCATGCGTCAATCAAACTGAAAGGGCATGGAGTCCTTGATTGACATAAACAATTTCTTCAATCACACTTGAAGAAATTTATGTTTTAAACATGATTTTTATACAAAATTAGCTTTGTTGCCCTCCTAATTGAGAGTTTCACCTTTGGGCCCCTTCAACCTTCGATCCTGCCTCCGTCCCTATCTATATGGTAAAACTTTTCTAAATACATCTGAACTTAGACAAATCCGTGAAATCTTTTTATGACGGAGAAAGTATAATATTTTTACCGACCGAGATTAGTTGTTTGAATGTAAAAGAGCTGAGACAATTCGTTGCAAAATCTATGTGGAATGTTCTAAAAATAACTATACTATGTAAGATTTATTATGGTTTAAAAACAAAAAAAATGCATACCGATGTGAAAACCAATCAAATACTCTGAGGAGGCACTTCGCACGAATCAGAAAACACTTGGATGGTGAATTATTGGCCGGCACGAACAGGCCCAGTTAGAAATGACTTGTCGACGGGGATCCTGGTTGCTTATTTTATGCACATCGCGTGATCTGTTTATACTGGTGGTCACGGATAAGCATAGCTTAGCCTGGAGGGCAAAGGCCGATCCATCCAAGATCCAACGACAGCAAAAGGAAGAAATACGCGATCGACAAGCTAGCGTTGACGACGCACGCACACAACATTGCATTCACCTGGGCCAGTAATGGCGTCGCCACCACGGACATGTACGCACGCGGTGATCGAAGTGGAGCCGGTAGCTAGTTGTATGTCAGTAATGGCGTCGCCACCTAATCCGCTCCTTCTCTTTCCCCGCGTCGGTCCTCTCCACCTCGCTTGCATTCTCCCATCTCCACCAACCGCCGCCGCCAGTAACCGCTCCCGAACGCGCTCGCCGCCCTCCTCCCCGCGTAAGCGCCGCCGCCGGCGCGCCTACGGAGATCCCTGCCTCCATCGCCCTCCTCCAGCTGCCCTCCTCTCGAGATCGCCCCGACGCCGCGCAACCGCCTCCGGCCGCACCTCTTCAGCCCCTGCTCCGCCCGTCTCAGCCCGCCATGGCGCCACCAGGACGTCGGCCTCAAGCCGCCTCCGCCGCCCATCCACGCTGAGTTGTACTAATCCTCCGGCGAGCGGGAGGAAGTCTAGCGGGGCGTGGCTGCTGAGACCAGCGGTGGGTGGTGAAGTGGAGCCGCGGCCGGCGGCGCACACTCACCGTGGCGTGGATGAGGTGAGGAGGCGGGGATCGATCGGGAGTAGGTGGTCTGGCGGCGGGGCGGAGGGGAACGGCCGAAAAAAAGAACCGTATTTTTCACTTAGACGTGGCACTGGTGGGTAATTTCTTTTCTGTTAGAGGGGCAAAACCGTTAAAAATCTGGCAGACGGAATTTTCTCAATGTGACAAACGTTCTCAATCTTCTTTTTAATAGTATATAGATATAGATATAGATACTAGCAAAATGTCCGTGCGTTGCTACGGTCCAATTTACTTAATACTTTTATTATTTCTCAAAACTTCAAAAAATGACACTCAAGCTCTCCAAATCCAGGCAAATTTGTGTGTATCCAATATTAAGAATTGAACATTGATTAGTAATTGTCAATCAATATAACGGAGAACCCCACACTAATATCTCATTTCTGCTAAAAATTATAACTTTATGAGGAATTTCATTAAATTCACCAAGCAAATTTCACGATAAAAATTTACAACTTTTAGTCATTTACCAATTTCCGCCAACTGTACAATCCTGATACTGGCAGGCTCCGTTTAGGGTTTAGGGTAGGTACAAACACAATCTTCCTCGAGGTTATTACCGCCGATAACTTCTTAGCACATTTTTTTCTTAAATCTAAGTCCATTTTATTATCAGAAAACAAAGCTATACAGCTGATTTTATTCTTCTTGGAGGTAACTAAGACAAGTTTAAAGTTATGTGTATACTGCATTTTGAGGAGAGGGGGATCCAAAACAGATTAAGAACATGCATAACAGAAATCATGGGAATGATTAAACATGTTTTTATTCTTGCAAGAAAATACTGTGAATGATTAAAAATGATCGAAAATCCTTAACATTGGACAGACACCTGCTGTTGTCGACTTGCAAGAAATTCTTCATAGTCCAAGTTAGCTCTCAGACTCACTGACCCACGCATAGTAGGAACTACTCGACTGCTAACACAATCTCGGATGCTATGGTACCTCATTGTGAACCTATCCAATTGACATGTCGTTTTCTGCTGGTGCCCCCATCATTTCTACTTCTTCCCGCATCACAAACCAAGCCCATGTAAGAAATGGCTAGTATGCATGAGCTTTTGCTAGAGGAAAAATAAAAATTGTCACATGTAACAACAGTTGGTGCACACTAAATTGTTTTACAGGAGTACCGATGGACAACGTGTCGTAGTAATATTAGTAACTAATTGAGAAAATTCTGGTCAGTGTAATGCTAAAAAGCAAAATGCTAAATCATCAGTCAACATATTGCCTTAAAGAAAACTGAGAAGATATCAACTAATATACTTAACATATACCAATGTCTATAACAACATTGATTTCTTGCCCTAGTTGGATTTTACATTTTCCAGTTTGAACTAAGAAGCAATCTGACGCAAAATCTTTTTTTTGGAGAAGGTGTTTTTAGGAAAGCCTAGGATTTATTAATGGGACATTTCGACCAAGAGAACACAATATCTCATATTCCCATAGGATATAGCTCTCCTCTATTTACACCACGGGACCACCCAATTTGACTAAGTTCACGAGCTAGACTGTTTAACACAAGCTTATTAGGAATAGAAATACCACCCAATTTGACCAAGTTCATGGCTAGACTGTTTAACACAAGCTTATTACAAATAGAAATACCAGCATTCAGATGTAGATAAAACTATATTGGCTTGGTTTTTTTGTTGGGTTTCAGTTTTATTGATGGCGCATTCAAATCTGGATTCTGTTTTTATTTAGTTTTATGTCATGAACCAGCTCTAGAGCAGTACAAATTTATAAGCAGACATGTAACCATTAAATAACAGAGAAACAGGTAGCCTAAAACACTGAAAGAGTTGAAGTGAATTAGTCAGGACAAATTCCCTTGTCTAAAACCACACGGCATAAGTTCTCTCCACAAAAACTTCATTAGCCAGGACACACCTAATAAAGATCTAAAATGGAGATGTGTAATGAATCAAGAAAACACTGCATGAGCTTGCTGGTTAAGTTTATTGCCCAATCAAACTATTAAGTATTAATTATGAAAGGAACCCAGCGGTTTCTTAGATTTGCTCCTAAAATTCAAACCTCTAAATACAGAACATTTATTTACCATAATCTGACCAAGCGGTGTAGATCAACAACAGTTAAGAAAGAATGGCAGGATAAACACCCTCCATGACGTCCGCTTGCCTCCAAAGTTGCACCACGTTTTGATCAATCAGGCACCAAATCATCAACAGATTCTGACTTAGGATTTCGGTGCTGACGAACGTACCAGTAAGTAAATTAGTAGATATATACTCCCATCAACTTTCTTCAGGCCCGTTTGATTCATAGAATTTTCATAAAAACTAGGTAGGATTTGGATGTACAAAAGTTTTCCTTACGCAAACTGTTTTATCTTTAGCATGATGTCGCTCTCTTCCTTAACCCAACACATAGGGACATAGGTGGAATGTGTGACACCGTAAGAAGGTTCGGGCAAGCCACTAGATTGATCACAAACCTGACCAAAAGTTTGTTCACGCCGATCAGCTGCCCAACCACCGAGGTGGAGCGCCTCATCCATGGGGTGGGCATACCAATTGTCAACTTCCCATGCATATACTTAGGCATGCCGTTGTCTATAAAGAAACTTACGAAGACGGACTGACATAGGCTTTTGGACGAGATTGACAAGTACCTTGCGGCATAGAAAGCAAGGCTCGTGGGCAAAGCCGGAAGGCTAGAGATGCTGAACTCAGTGTTCACATCCCTGACGGTATACTTAATGACAATAAATGATATGCCGGCCTGGGTTCGGAAAGAATTTGATAGGCGGCGGAGGGCATGGCTCTGGGTAGGGGAGAACCAGTACAACGGTTGGAAATACAGAGTAAACTGGAAAATGGTCTGCAGGCCGAAGGAGCTCGTGGGGCTAGGAGTTCACCGCATTGACTTCTTCGGAAGGGCATTGCGTATGAGATGGCTATGGCAAAAAGGGAAATCCCCACATAAACCATGGGCACAGATGGCCACACCATGTAACAAGCTGGAAAAGGACTTGTTTGCCGTAGCAACCAAGATTACTCTCGAAAACAGCCAAACGGCTAATTTGTGGAATGACCGGTGGTTGGAAAACATGGACCCTCGCGACATCGCACCGGATCTTCACGCCATTTCAGTTTGAAAGAACAGGCCGGTCAAGGAGACTCTCACGAACATGAAGTGGATGCAGGACCTCAGGTTCCGTCTTGTGGAAGAACACATTCCACGGCTTACTAAGCTAACCGAGATGATATACAGCATCCAACTGACGGATAATGAGGATGAGATCACATGGTGTTTCGGGAAGGACGAGCAATACACTTCAAGTTGAGCATACAAACTACAATTTCTAGAGCGGTGCGCACGGATCACACGAAGATCATTTGGAAAGGATGGGCACCGGCAAGATACAAGTTCTTCATATGGACGTTGATGCTGGACAGAGTGCTTACAACAGACAAACTGGTTTTGCGACAATGAGAGAACAACTACTTATGCCCATTATGCTGGAGGAACCTGGAGACGTCACGCCATCTGCTCTCCGAATGTCCATATAGCCGCCAGGTGTAGAGTACTATGGCCACCTACTTCAAAATGGAATCCTTCAACGCACACGCATGGCAGGCCAACCGGAATTCCACACATGAGTGGTACAAAAGCCTGGTCACCGAAGTGCCCGCGGCTAGTAGGAACTGGCCCACACAACGACCAAGTTTATGTGCTAGGAAATATGGAAAGAGAGAAATCGGAATATTTTCCAAAAACTAGAGATGACAATAACTGCACTATGCGGAACCATAAAAGCAGAGGCAAGCACCTAGAGGCGGGCATGAGCGCCAATCCCGTTAGTTATGCAGGCAGGAGTACACCTTTTGACCCTCGCTGAATGCTTGATGTATACGGTGTTTTATAGTTTCTGCTTTCTTTTTTTTGGCAGAAACTATACCTTGTAAAACTACTGTACTATCGCAATGAATATAGCAGTTCTTCTGTTGTTATTCAAAAAAAAGGTTTATCTTTAGGATCATTACATCATACCTAAAGGAAAATAGGAGTTTTGTAGTACCCTTAAATGAATAATAGCCATCTATTTTTGTCCATCTAAAGCTCAACACAGTTTATACTAGTGACAAAAAGATGACCGGTACAATTTATACTACCAGTTCTAGGAGAGCAAAATCGGCCTCGAAAAAAATTCCGTGGACGGGCCTGGCCCAATATAGGCCAACTATTTTTATCCGTGTTCAAGAAAATCCTAACCGAGAACGGGCTGTCGGTCCGTTGGCAAGTTATGCAAGTGCGCAAGCTGCCGGCCAGGGTTCGAGTACTGAGTCTCGTGTTGTACATTTACAAAGTTTCTTCTATAAAAAACCAACGGGTTCTAGTTCCAGGGTTGGTCCCCTTTATATAAGGGACACATCACCCATTAGGAGAATAGGCTTAGGGTGAGTGAGAGCAGGAATGAGAGCAGGAAGCCAATTGTTTGCAGTTGGATCTGACGTTTGATTCTCGACCACGCCTTCTCCCGATGAAGCCCGCCTTTGTTTCCTTGCCTCCCTCACGTGGCTGGCATGTTCCGGTGGTCCTCGTCGACCGCGATTCCAACTTGGTTGCGTGAGTGTCGCGATCGACCAAATGGTGGCCAAGACTGGAAGGGCGATGTGAGAATCCACACGAGTGTCGCTGGAGCGTCGTATTCTCCGTGTTTCAGACCTCAGTCCTTCCCGGTGCTTAGGGCACATCGAGCCGACACAACCCGTTTGAGTGCATCTGAATGAGTCCTAGCGGATCCTCCCTCTTGTTGGCATGGGTCCTCTACCGGCACAAGAGACGCTCTTGATCTAGTTTTGCAGTTCTCGACACGAGGAGCTCAAATATGAAAACAATTTGTAATTTGGACGAACGGTTCTGGATATTTCATTTTGAATCAACGGACTTCAAAAACAAAAGGAAATATGTACTCCCACCCCTTCCCGCATCCCTCTCTCATTCCCATCCCCACTTTTCTTCTCCTTACGACACTTGGCAAGTATGTAGAGCTCCACTAGGAGGACCGCGCGAAAGAGAAGACATCACTTAGGGCATCTCGGGCATCTCCACCGGGTTTACCCAACCCGTCCGAGTGTGTCCGAACGCGTCCACGCGGATGTGCGTGGCGTGCGTGGTCTCCTAGCGGCGGTCTCCCAGCGGCACGACCCATCCGACTCGACCATCAGCGCACCTAATATGCGTGACCGATGCGTCGGCCCGGACAGCGCGTGCAGCGCGCTGTGTTTGCCTGTCAGCCACTCGGGGCCCATATGTAAGTGGAACATTAATACTTAAACTGACTTTACATTAGATTAGCCGTATCGATTACAAAAAGGCCCTTTTGAACAAACTAAAAATAAAAACTACTAGTACTGCTGATGGAGGAGGCGTTACTCCCTCTGACCATCGGCCAGCCACACATTGCCGTCATTGTACCGTCGATCGCCGCTATAGCCGACCAGATGGCCTTCTGCTAGAGGCGGTCATGGTAACGCTAGCCGGCTCAGCTGCGAGCCTCCTTGTCGGCCTCCTTCGCGCGGTCCGCCGCCGCCCGGTTGGCCAGGGCCTTCTCCATCTCGGTCGTCCAGTGATCCCTAACCTCCTGGTCCTCTACCTCCACCTCCGCCGCCGTGGCCGCCCTCGCTGCCAATGGGGGCACCATCACCAGAGTTCCGTTGGGGCCGAGGCCAAGGGCCTGCGCGATCTGCAGGGGGACGGCGATCACCTCCTCTCCCTCCTACTACCCCGCCCCTCCTCCGCCACCACCTGATCCACCTCCTCCCCCTCTCGTCGTCGTCCTCCACCTCTGTCTCGTTCCCGTTGACAAGAGCCCACGCACTCGCCACCTCGGCGGCCGTAGCCACTCGCAGCTGCTCCGCCGCCATTTCAGCGGCATGCTCCACCGCTTCCACCGCGTTGCGCGTGGCAGCGGCCTCCTTGGCCACCTTCTCTAGCGTGACCATGGCCGCCTCGTGGCGGATCTCGCGAGGGCGCCTGTTGCGGCCTCCATGGCCACCGCCTCCACCGTCTCCTTGGCGGCGACGTGGTGAACCTCACGCACCGTCCATTGGGCCGCCACCTGTGCGGCCGCGTCCACCACCTGCTTCAGTGCCGCTTCGGCCACACGACCTTCCTCCTCGAAGGCCACCACCTCCGCCTCGGCCATGCGCTGGGACAGGAACGTGGTGTGGAGGTCGGCAACGTCGGCGTCGGCGTCCTGGAAGCGGGTGCGGCACAACTCCCTGATCTTGCTGCAGTTGGCGATCTTGCGGCGGGGCATGGCTGCGGTAGGAGCTTTTAAGGCGGTGGTTTGCTTTGGCTGGGCTTGCTGTCTCAGCGGCGCCGCGCGTCCGTCTTTTATAGACGGTGGCGAAGGCGGGAAACGGCCGCGGAGGCGCGCGTGGGAAACGTAAAGCTGCAATAACGAGAAACGCCGGCTGCGCGGGAAGCTGCCGACACTGATAGCCGACGCCGCGTCGCCTTTAATGTCTCATCGCTGGGTGTCAAGCGGTGACAGCAGAGGTGATAGACATATGGGTTGGACAGCTGGGCGCGGTCGGCCCGACATGCCGGACCGCTAACCCAAAGCGATCGCAGGCCGACCCAAACAGACGGAAACGGATAGTTTCGATCGCGCGTTTGGGTTGATCCGGTGGATATGCTCTTAGCGGCGCGACGACGACATGCGAGACAGAACTTTGCGAAGGTAAGACTTTTTTTAGGATTTTCGCTATTAGTGGCGGCATCAAACGGGAAATAGGAGCTCCTAGTCAAATAGGAATTCGCAAAATTTTCTTGGGTCTATGGCCTGCCAAGCTCCATGCGCTGATAGGGCTTGTTGCTAAACCTGGATTGAGGACGGTCATGGCTGAGGCGCTAACCAGCCCATTCAGGTTGTAAACTCTGTTGCGTCAGTCATCACGTCATCTGTTTTTGAAATCGGGACCGCGCCGACCCGGTACCCGTGCAACTGTGGACGGCATGACGGAGTCCTGTGATTCATGGCTTGCAGTACAACTTGGAACGGTCGGACGTACTGCGCGGACTAGTACGGAGATCCATTGTAGTACACGTCCACACCAACCGCAAAATTTGACTATTCTCTAGGCAGAGCGTCGACCGGCCGATGCCCTATAGTACGACCAAGCAAATCGTTCAAAATTTGTCCTTCTCCACGAGTATTCCTCACAATTCTATCGGCGCCTGAATAAAGAACACATGAAGGCATCAAGATACAGCAACAAAAGAGAAAGATATCAGTTCTGTTGCCAAGAATTTTCTCCTCGTAGTAACCATCTTGTGTTGTTGTGTCGTCTTCGGCGCTACTACCTGGAATGTTCATGTCTTCACTTTGAAAGCCCTGCCACCGTCCCGGCCAACACCACAAGGTCAATCATGGAAAATGGAGCAAGACCACTGCTCCATACGCATGTGCGCGCAAATATGTCGACACAGCCTGCTTTATATCTTGAACTCGTACGCCATCGGAACTTGCGTATGTACTCTCTCCGTCCCAAAATAAGAGCATGTTTGGTTCCTAGCCATATGGCAGCCATAAAAAGTGTGGCTGAAAATTTTGAAGCCAAACTTTGGTAAAAGTGGGCAAACAGAATGACTCTATGACAAGTGGGTCATAAAGGTAATAAAATGTGGCAAGCCAAAGTGTGGCAAAAACAAACACATGCCAACTAAAGTATGGTTGCCAAATTTTGGCTTCGCAAAATGTGGCCTAGAACCAAATAGACACTAAGTGACGTGGGTTTGTCTAGATTCGGATGTATCTAAACATGTTTTAGTATATAGATACGTACGAATTTAGATAAACTCAAGTCAGAACGGAGGGAGTATATAATATCGGCACAAGCCTAGCCAGCAGTTCCCAAAACACGACGAACTATAAGCTATCCGTTTAGAAATATCCAGCTATTGTCGAATTTGTTGCCACCGTACAGCAGCAAAAGATACAAAGAAATGGAGACCTCCGCAAAGCCTCACTTTGTGCTCGTCCCATGGATCGGAAGCATCAGCCACATCGTCCCCATTACAGACATCGGCTGCCTCCTCGCCTCGCATGGAGCGTCGGTCGCCATCATCACGACGCCCGCCAACGCGCCGCTTGTCCAGAGCCGTGTAGACCGTGTGACGCCGCGCGGCGCGGTGATCGCGGTCACCACGATCCCCTTCCCGACCGCCGAAGCCGGCCTGCCGGAGGGGTGCGAGAGGTTGGACCTCGTCCGATCCCCCGCCATGGTGCCTGGTTTCTTCAAAGCCAACAAGAAGTTCGGCGAGGCGGTGGCGCAGTACTGCCGTCGGGACGCCCCACGCCGACCGAGCTGCATCATCGCCGGGATGTGCAACACGTGGACGCTCCCCCTGGCGCGTGACCTCGGCGTTCCATGCTACATCTTCCACGGCTTCGGCGCGTTCGCGCTTCTGTGCATCGATCACCTCTACAGGCAAGGGCGGCACGAGGCGATCGCGTCGGCAGAGGAGCTGGTGGACATCTCGGTGCTACAGCAGTTCGAGTGCAAGATCCTGGGCAGGCAGCTGCCGCCGCATTTCCTGCCGTCCACTTCCATGGGGAGTGGGCTGATGCAAGAGGTCCGGGAGTTCGACCTGGCCGTGGACGGCGTCGTGGTGAACAGCTTCGACGAGCTGGAGCACGGCTCGGCGGCGCTTCTCGCCGCAGCCGCAGACAAGAAAGTTCTCGCCGTGGGGCCGGTGTCTCTATGCTGCGCTCCGAGCCTCGACGACCCGCAGGGCGACGACGCGAGACGGTGCATGGCGTGGCTGGACGGCAAGAAGGACAAGTCCGTGGTGTACGTGAGCTTCGGCAGCGCCGGGAGCTTGCCGCCCGCGCAGCTCATCCAGCTCGGCATGGCTCTCGTCTCGTGCCGGTGGCCAGTCATGTGGGTTATCAGGGGCGCCGACTCGTTGCCCGACGACGTCAAGGCGTGGTTAGGCGAGAACACCGACCCCGACGGCGTCGCGGACAGCAAGTGCCTCGTAGTGCGTGGTTGGGCCCCTCAGGTGGCCATCCTCGCGCACCCGGCGGTCGGCGGATTCATGACGCACTGCGGGTGGGGCTCCACACTGGAGAGCGTCGCCGCGGGCGTGCCCATGCTCACCTGGCCTCTGTTCGCCGAGCAATTCGTCAACGAGAAGCTGATCGTGGACGTGCTTGCCATCGGGGTGTCCGTCGGCGTGACCAAGCCGACGGAGAACGTCCTCACCGCTAGTAAACTTGGCAGCGGCGAGGCCAAGGCGGAGGTGGGGGCGGAACGAGTGAAGAAGGCTCTTGAGAGGCTGATGGATGGAGCTGGTGAAGGGGAGGACGTGAGGAGGAGGGCTGTGGAGCTCAAGAGGAAAGCAAACGCTGCTTTGGAGAAGGGAGGATCGTCGTACAACAATTTGGAGATTTTGATCGATTCTTCGGTCTTATTGATTCATGTTAACGAACGAGCTCAGAATAAATTCGGATTGTTCTTGTTACATATTCCAGTTTTCAAATTGTCATGTTTCCTTACTTTACTATCTAGGAAAGACAAACAATTTGGGACGTTTTTATTGTTGAGAAATCATCCGACTTTTTTGATCAATTAACCAAAATATATCATTAAAAAAACTAAAATACACGCGAACAATAAAGAATCCTGATAAAACTAAAAGTTACATAGAATGTACCCCTAAACAACGGGTCACCCGTCAGAAATAGAGAAAACATACGCCCACACAGACGCCTCCCTGAAGCAACACGTGTCGCAGCCGATCGTGGAGGACAGCCAGCAGCAACGCACCGACCCAACAACGCATCCACATGCCCACTTGCAGCGACAACAAAAGGAAAGGCCCACAAGCAGAGAAACAAGACCGTCTCGCGCACCACAGGAGTGCTGAGAAAGCTTGTTGTAGCTCACACTTAAACTTTTAGATTAATATCTTCCATATTGTCGTCTCAAATGCCATTGCCAATGTGATTTTAGTTTCACAGAGAAGAGGAAGTGACAGGGAGAGGGCTCCGGTAGAGGCGAAAAGAAGAGAAGAGGACATCAACACCAACCGTGATCGCTGGAATCACCGTCCCGAGATGCGAGGAGGGAGAACTTCTTCTTCCCTAGTTACAACTTCTTCTCAACATCTAGGAGGTAATTTGGTGTCCGACTCCACTATCCCTGCTAGTGAATCACTACATGCTCATTAAGAAACTGCTAGGGTTGCTGGTGCACCAAATCTAGTTAGTATTTAGTCTGTGGATAGAAATCAATAAGCTGCACTTATGAATCATGTAACAAACAATAGCAATTCGATCGTTCCAACCACGGTGGGGTCCTTTACACCTACAACAGTGGTGAACATTGCGGCCAATGTTAATGATGGCAAAGTGATTGAAGACTTCGGCCCGAGAATATTGTAGGATAAATATGTCAGAGTTGTGTGAAATACCATAACATTTTGGTCTATCAAGATAGAAAACCATGGGAACATGTTGCTCCTTTTTTGGTTGCTCTGAATTTGATCAGGGTGTTCACTATATTCTTGTTGCTGCTTCTACTATGCAACTTATGGAACAATTGCATTATGCTCAAATTAAGTGGTCAGATGTGATGTTAGTGGTAAGGACTTGGAGAAGGATTTCAGAGTTGGGATGATTCTATTGGACCCAAATGGAGATTCATTGCAAGAATTGCAAGTTCCGCATAATTTCCGATGAGATTCCCAACTGCTAAAGTCATTGATGACTTCCATTTTGGTAAAGTGTTCATGATCAAAATTCCTTAAGCTATCATTGAAATTAGAAAGTGGAATGGTGATTGATACGTTGTAAATGTATCTATAATTTTTGATGTTCCATACTTGTTTTATATTTACTTTCTTATGTTTTACCCACACTTTGGAGTACTTTTATACATTTTCTGAAACTAACCTATTAATAAGATGTCACAGTGCTAGTTGCTTGTTTTCTGCTGTTTTTGGTTTCAGAAAAGCTAGTAAGGATATATTCTCGGAATTGGACCGGATAAAAGCCCAAGTCAATATTTCACCAGAAGGAATACGAATTCCGGAGGGGAGACGAAGAGGAGAGCCAGGGCGGCCACGCCCTAGGGTGGCGCGTGTCAACACCCGGATTTTTAATCCCAGATGCCTGTTATGTCATACATCGCAACCCCATGATTACCATTTTGCGAGACATAACAGATTGGATATCACAGTACATCATCCATTACAAACCATAATAAGGTCTTACACTAATAAAGGATCTCATGATCCAGTCTTAATATAACAAGCAGCGGAATAATTGATAAGCGTAGCGGTGGGGTTCATCTTCAGAGTCACAGGCAATGTTGACGATGGGAGATAGTCCTAGTTATGATAGTCGTCCTGTTGTCCTTCATCTTGGTAGTCTTCTTCATAGTCTGGCCATAGGAATAGCCGGGGACAAAGCCATGAGTACTCCAAACTACCACTAACAAGTAAGATAGTGCTAGTGGGAAATGCTAACTCTATGTTTATTTGTAAAGTTAAGTTTGAAACCTAAGTTGAGTTCAGAAACAAAGAAAGATAAAATAAAGTTCTAGAATCACTTAAGTTGGGAAGCTAGTGTCATAGTCACAACCCTATTGTGGTCAAGTCAAGATTCATCATTCTTTTCATAAGTCATTTTGAAAATATCTAACAACGAAACAGTATGGCCACTCCAACTGTCCATAACCGCGGACGCGGCTATTCGAATAATTTGACACTCTGCAGAGGTGGTACAATTTCACCACAAGATTCGATACATCTGTCAGGGATAACCCTGTGATACATTGCAAATGTATCTATAATTTTTGATGCTCCATGCTTGGTTTTATCCACTTTCTTGTGTTTTGTCCACACTTTGGAGCACTTTTCATATAATTTCTTGGACTAACCTATTAACAAGAGCCACAGTGCCAGCTGCTTGTTTTGTGTTGTTTTTGGTTCCAGGAAAGTCAGAAAATGAATATTCTCGGAATTGGACGGGACAAAAACCAAAGTGCCTATTTTTCCAGAAGACTCCAGGAGCCACAATACGAGACAAATGAGGGCCAGGGGCTGGCCACACCCTCCTAGGCGCGGGCTAGGCCTGGCCGCGCCAGGGCATGGTGTGGTGGCCCCAGGCACCCCCTCGGTCTCCCTCTTCGCCTATAAGAAGCCTTCTGACCTAAAAACTCCGGGGGGGCGACGTTTTTCCAGAAGGAGTTTCGCTCCACCGCCACCACCAGACTCCACGAAACAGCACCAGAAACTCCGTTCTAGCACCCTGTCGGGATGGAGAATTGGAGGAGATCATCACCATCGCTTCTCCATCGACCATCCATGTTTCCCCCATTTATGAGTGAGTAATCCCCCGCTGTAAGCTATGGGGATGGTAGGGATTGGATGAGATCGTTCATGTAATGGCATCAGATTGTTAGGCATGGTGCCTAGTATCTTTTATTAGTGCTTTATGACTTTGTTGCGACTTGTTGTGCTTAATGCTTGTCACTAGGGCCCGAGTGACATGATTTCAGATCTGAATATGTTATTGATGATGGGTTCGTAGCATGGAAAACAAAAAAATTCTACCGCAAGAACGAACAAAACCTAGATCTAATATAGATAAAAGCCAAGATCTAATCTATTAGACATGTGCAACGAGATAGATCTGTACTAACCCTTGTAGATCCGAAAGCATTACGAGATTAGATCTCGGGGTTGATGTAGTCGGTCACTTGCCGATCTCAAGATCGTGTGGACGATCCTTCCCAGCGTTCGGCAGCTTCCATGATCGGTCACTGCGTGCAGAGTCGAAGCAGACCTTCCTCTCCCCGTTCCAGCGAGCAGTGGAGGTAGTAGATCTTCTCCACGGAATCCCAGCAGCACGACGGTGTGGTGGTGGTGGTGGAGTAGAGAATTCTGCAGGGCTTCGCCTAAGCCGGAGCAGAGCGAAGGAGGAGGAGAGAGGCGGCGGCTAGGGTTTGTTATGGGAGAGGTCTAGGGGGTGGTGCCCCTCCCCTCTATTTAAAGGAGGGAGGCGCCATGGGAGGGGGAGTCCTAGTAGGACTCCCCTCCCTCCTTGGCCGGCGGATTGGGAGGGGGGAAGGAATCCTCCTCCCCCACGAATTCGTGTCTTGCCCCACAAAGACTCCTTGATCCTTTCTTGGTTTTCAAGCAAACTCCAAGAAATCTTCTAGAACCTTCCAGAACATTCCGAAACCTTCTAGAATCTCCATACAAACACTCCGGAACATTTCCTAACTTAGAAAATGATCCCCAATATATGAATCTTATTCTCCGGACAATTCCGGATCTCCTCGTGATGTCCCGGATCCAATCCGAGACTCCGAACAACATTCGGTCTCCAACGCATATTCCATATCTACTTAAAACAACTTCGAACGTTAAGTGTGTCACCCTACGGTTCGTGAATATGCAGACATGATGAACACACCTCTCCGATCAATAACCATCAGCGGGATCTGGAGATCCATAACGGCTCCCACATACTCAACGATGACTTCGTGATCGATAGAACCATTAACATACGAAACCAATTCCCTTTGTCACACGATATTCTACTTATCCGAGGTTTGATCGTCGGTATCTCCATACCTAGTTCTACCTCACATCGATAAGTACTCTTTACTCGTTCCATGTTATGTCATCCCTTGTGACCTAGTCACATGCTTGCAAGCTAATTAGATGACATTCCACCGAGAGGGCCCAGAGCATATCTATCCATCATATGGATGGACAAATCCCAATCTTGGTCCATGCGCTTCAACACATACTTTCAGAATACCCAATGACACCTTTATAACCACCCGATTCTGAGCGGTGTTTGATGTCATCAAAGTACCCATCCGGTGATGGTGATTAACATAACCTCATGGTCGAAGGATTAGGTTACTATGCATTCGAAAGCTTATAGCAATACGAACTTAATTACTTGATCTTATGCTACGCTTACTATGGGTGTGTGTCCATCACATCATTCTCCTAATGATATGATCTTGTTATTAACGATATCCAATGCCCATGATCAGGAAACCATGATCATCCATTAATCAACAAGCTAGTTTAACAAGAGGCTTACTAGGGACTCTTTTATGTTTACAAAACACACAAGTATTAATGTTTTCGGTTAATACAATTATAGCATGGGATGTAAACATTTATCATAAACATAAAGATATAATAATAACCACTTTATTATTGCCTCTTGGGCACATCTCCAACAGTCTCCCACTTGCACTAGAGTCAATAATCTAGTTAATAACTTGTGCATTCAACACCTATGGCTTTCTGGTGTTGTATAGACACTATTGCTAGTGGTAAACATAATCTTCGGATCTGACACTTCCAGGTCCGTGTGTATTTGCATGTCCTTGCGTCTCTACGCATTACTCATTCTCCAATGAGATGGCATTGTATAAATTTGGTCCTTTGGTGAGACCTTTAGTTCCTTGGGATTAAATCATGTTGATACAATTTTCATACAATGTATCTTCATAGTATTATCCCGCTAGGAACCACACCTAGTTTGATAACAAACTACTTGACGCAAATGCCCTCATTTGCTGCTACAATAGCAGTCATATACTTAGCCTTTTGTTGTAGTATCTGTCACAATGTTTTAACTTTGGTACTCAACCAAATCCGTTATGGAACTTCCTTTCCATTACATTGTGCCACCCATAGTTTAAATTGAGATAAACTTAATTTGTGACAAAATTAGTATCAATGTAACAATTTACAATGAACTATTTGTCACCACTATATAAGTAATATATTCTTAGTTCTTCCAAAGATCATAGGAATATCCCTACTATTGTCCAATGATCATCTTATGAGTCATTCTGGTATATGCTCATAACATTTAGAGAATAGGACATATCTGGATGTGTACACCTCAAAGAACGATTGATCAAAATATTCTTGCGATTTCACCAAGTGTCAAAACACTTGAATCTCATGTCAACACACTTGAATCTTGATTTAGTCCTTTCCGTGCGTCAAGAACCTTTCTTGTTGTTTCCATATTGAACTCATTCAACATCTTATCTATGTACATTTGGCAAAACCATATTAGCGCCTCAATCTATCCATATAGACATTGATGCCTAATTCTTGGGTTATGCCTAAGTCTTTCATCGAAATGAAATTCTTAACCTGTGTCAATAAAAGATACATCATTTCTAATCAACAATATGTCTTTCACATAATGTATTAGAAATATGTCTTAGCGCTCCCACTTAATTTCTTGCAAAATGCAAACATCTTCATCGTCTCTGATGAAATTAAACTTTTTAACGGTTTCATCACGGTGAAGATTCCAACTCCGCGATGCTCACTTCAACCATTGAAGTTTTGCATACTCTCTTAGCATCCTTTGAATTAACAAAACCCTTTGGATCGTGTCATGTACACATCCTAGGTAACCATTCTATTAGAAGAACTTGTTTTGTTTTTTCAACTACCATATACCAAAATATATGTAGTGGTTGCTACATTAATCCGTCCAGACTAAATATCGCTATGAAAGATTAAATCTTATCATAGTCAATTCCTTGAACATTGTCGTAAAGTCTTTCCGACATGTCGACTATTTCATAGATGTGAAACATCCATATCTATTTCTTTATAGATCCATATACGACTGTAAGGTCTTGCACCTTTCCAGAGGGTCTTTCAAATTCAAAGATTGATTTCTCGTGTATGGAATTATCACGGATTTTATGGCTTCAAGCCATTTAACAAAGTCAGGGCCCATCATTGCTTCTTTGCATGCAGTCGGTTCATCATTGTCAAACAACAATGATTTAACTCTCAAATCTTGGCATTTGATTACTTACCTGACCTACTTGGTTCAATAGTAACTTAGATCTCCGTGACCACAACCTTTGAGGCACGTGAGCCATGAGCATTGTTGCTGCCTCCGGGACACTTTCCGACGCTGCGCAACTCAGCACATATTAGCCAAGGTTCAACAACCTTGTCAAAGTTCTATTGTCCTCCCACTTAACTTTTCACCAAAATTCCTTCTCAAGAAACTCGACATTCTAAGCGACAAACACTTTTGTCTTTGGTGTTATGGAGGAATACCCAATGGTTATTCGAAATAACCTACAAAGACATGCTCATCCGACTTTGGTTGTAAACACTTTACTTATGCCTAGCATACCAAAAATTTAAGAAAGGACAACCTGGGTTTTATCCCAAACCATGACTTATATGGTGTCATTTCAACGGATCACGATGGGGCTCTTTTCAGTGTAAAAGCGGTAGTCACTAAAGCTTTAATATTTTAAAATATAATGGCAGTTTTTATAAATGACACCTTTGATCTTACCATGTCAAACATGGTTTCATTACATATCTCGAACACTCCATACTCCTATGGTATTTTGGGAAATGCAAATCCATGGAACGATTCCTCAAATCTTAGGTGTTTTGCTAAACTTGTAACTCAAACATCTTTTTTATGATCCAATCATAAACTTTTTTATTTTCTTGTTACAATGATTTTCCACTTCATCTTGAAAGTCTTTGAACATTTTCAAATGTTTCATACTTCTTCCTTATTGAGTAAGTATATACATATACTCACTCAAATCTTCGCAGAAAGCATATGAAGTTGAAATCCATCACCCACGACTACACATAATGGACTATATACATCAATATGTACAAATTCCAATCAGTTAGTGCCCCGTTCCTCTTTTGGCCTACTAACGGAGTTTTAATTATCTCTAGGAAAGTATCACAAGCGTCATTTGATCAAAATCAAAGACTCCAAAAATCCATCAACATGGAGTTTCTTCATGTATCCCTTTCAATATAATTTAAACGACGATGTCACTTCGCAAGTGATCTTTCAATCATTTGTCTTGCGACATTTTAGCATTAGTTTTATGGTCGTTATTTCTCCAACCAGACTTGTATATCATCCATCTATTATGGAATACGGTATTTATTCGAACAACCTTTTGTCATCATAATACCTGATCAAAATAACAATTATTGAAACAAATCTTGAGGGCAAGCTTTGATGTTAACGAGCAACACAACAACCCTTTGTTTGTTTTCGATGAACATCATCACATATTCTCTTGCTAGTTACTTAGGCCATTGCAGTTCATGAATTGTGTTGTCCTGTATGACACTTCATACCAACCAATTCGGTATCCAATACCGCAGAACCACATTGTTTAACAACCAAGGAATACAACCATAACATGTATCTTCTATATACCTAAGTTGGATATCTCCAATCTTTTCTTTTCTGCCAAATATTTTATAGATTCTCTTTCAACAATTCCTTTTCTTTTAAAAGAATCTATCAACATCAATAGTGGTGTCATTCACATGACACATAGTACAAAGTGTGTATAGTCAAATACTAATACCTTTGGACTTGCACTTTGAAGTGGATCACCTTCATCAAATGTTTGACATTCTTTCAAAATTCCATTCTTTAGTAATCTTTTAGTGTAGTAAACATTTTACTTACATATTCTATTCATCCTTATCATGACAATTTTCATGATCAAGCTGCTATAGCTTATAAAGGTGAATTGCGAGTATAATGTTTCTTTTCCAAAACCTTTTGGAGGATTAGGACGACTAGCGTCTCCAACCTTCACAAATTCTCATCAAATATGAGGACATATACTCTATCATGTTGTAACCAATACATTGTTTTAGATATCACAATACCTTTCACATATGATGGTTTCTGAAACATTACTTTCAGCTCTTAGATAAACTTGATATTAAAAACAATCTTTTGAGTATCAAGAATCATGGAGGCCAACATGATACATTAGATACTAACACTGGAATTGTTACTCTTGATTTAATACTGTTTATTAAACTTCATAGAGTAAACGGAGTTTGCTGAAAGTTTGCAATATGACATTTAAACTTTAGATTGACATTCAAAACAATACGATACCAGTTCGTAAAGCAAATATCTAGAATTTCTATAGTTCTACTATCTCAACTATAACTAAGCGTAAGGTGGTGAACGGATGCCAATGACTATAACAAACTATGCAAATTCACTTTGATTGTGTTTATGATAAATTGAGTTTGACTAATCCAAATTACAAAAGAACTCCCACTCAAAACAACATCCCTCGAGTTGTTTTAGTGATTACACGAACCAAATCCACTACACCAAGTCCGATCATCACGTGAGATGATGTAGCTTTAAAGGCGAACAATCAACATGTTCATCATATCATCCATATGACTCATGCTTTACCTTTCGGTATTCCGTGTTCCAAGACCATGTCTGTACATGCTAGGCTTGATAAGGTTAACCTTAGTTTCCGCACGTGCAAATCTGGCTTGCACCCATTGTATGCACACGTAGAATCTATCACATCCGATCATCACGAGATGCTTCGAGACGACGAGTCTTAGCAACGGTGCCAACTAAGGACGAACACTTTATTACTTGAAATTTAGTGAGAGGGATCATCTTATAATGCTACCGTCGCGATCTAAGCAATACAAGATGCATAAAGGATTAACATCACAGGCAATTCATAATTAGTGTGATATGATATGGCCCTTTCTTCTTATGCCTTTGATCTCCATCTCCAAAGCACGGACATGATCTCCATCATCACCAGCATTGCGTCAAGGTCAGTGGTGCCACTTCATGGTTGTCCATCATCACTAGCAACTATTACAACTACTTGGAATAAAGCTATTACAAGATGAATAGACACGCAGGTCTTAACAGAATTAAAGACAACCATTAGGCTCATGCCGGTTGCCATATTACAACAAGGATCATTGCATACATCAAATATAATCACAATCACATGATGGCCATATCACATCACAAAACCCCTGCAAAAACAAGTTAGACGCCTCTAATTTTCTTTGCATGTTTTACGTGGTTTGGGGCTTTCGAATAAGAACGGATCTTACCTACGAAACTGAACCACGACGTTGATACAAGTGCTATCGAGTGCAAAGTGTAGATTGGATCTATACTATGATGGGAGAGACAGACACCCGCAAAGCCACTTGTGTAAAGCAAGTTACACGTCGAGCGTGGAGCAAGTCTCATGTGCGATGACATGTAAGGTTAGCCCAAGCCGCTTCATCCCACCATACCGCAAGATGCAAAGTACACAAAACAAAAGACGGCACGTGCACCAACGCCCACAAAACCATTGTGTTCTACTCGTGCAACAGATCTACACATAGACAAGGCTCTGATACCACTGATGGGTTCATAGCATGGAAAACAAAAAATTTCTACCGCAAGAACGAACAAAACCCAGATCTAATCTAGATAAAAGCCAAGATCTAATCTATTAGACATGTGCAACGAGATAGATCTGTACTAACCCTTGTAGATCCGAAAGCGTTACGCGATTAGATCTCGGGGTTGATGTAGTCGATCACTTTCCGATCTCAAGATCGTGTGGACGATCCTTCTGGCGCCGCGTTCCGGCAGCGCTTCATGATCGGTCACGTCTTGGTCAGCAGACCTTCCTCTCCCTGTTCCAAATGACGGAGGTAGCAGATCTTCTCGACGGAATCCCAAAGCACGACGGTGTGGTGGTGGTGGTGGAGTAGAATTCTGCAGGGCTTCACCTAAGCGGAGGCGAAGAGGAGGAGAGGCGGCTAGGGTTTGTTATGGGAGAGGTCTAGGGGTGGCGCCCCTCTATTTAAAGGAGGCGCCATGGGAGGAGTCCTAGTAGGACTCCCCTCCTCCTTGGATTGGGAGGGAGAATCCTCCTCCCACGAATCCGTCTTGCCCCACAAAGACTCCTTGATCCTTTCTTGGTTTTCAAGCAAACTCCAAGAAATCTTCTAGAACCTTCCGAACATTCCGAAACCTTCTAGAATCTCCATACAAACACTCCTAAACATTTCCTAACTTAGAAAATGATCCCCAATATATGAATCTTATTCTCCGGACAATTCCGGATCTCCTCGTGATGTCCCGGATCCAATCCGAGACTCCGAACAACATTCGGTCTCCAACGCATATTCCATATCTACTTAAAACAACTTTGAACCTTAAGTGTGTCACCCTACGGTTCCTGAATATGTAGACATGATGAAGACACCTCTCCGATCAATAACCATCAGCGGGATCTGGAGATCCATAACGGCTCCCACATACTCAACGATGACTTCGTGATCGATAGAACCATTAACATACGAAACCAATTCCCTTTGTCACGCGATATTCTACTTATCCGAGGTTTGATCGTCGGTATCTCCATACCTAGTTCTACCTCGTTACTGATAAGTACTCTTTACTCGTTCCATGTTATGTCATCCCTTGTGACCTAGTCACATGCTTGCAAGCTAATTAGATGACATTCCACCGAGAGGGCCCAGAGCATATCTATCCGTCATATGGATGGACAAATCCCAATCTTGGTCCATGCGCTTCAACACATACTTTCAGAATACCCAATGACACCTTTATAACCACCCGATTCTGAGCGGTGTTTGATGTCATCAAAGTACCCATCCGGTGATGGTGATTAACATAACCACATGGTCGAAGGATTGGGTTACTATGCATTTGAAAGCTTATAGCAATACGAACTTAATGACTTGATCTTATGCTACGCTTACTATGGGTGTGTGTCCATCACATCATTCTCCTAATGATATGATCTTGTTATTAACGACATCCAATGCCCATGATCAGTAAACCATGATCATCCATTAATCAACAAGCTAGTTTAACAAGAGGCTTACTAGGGACTCTTTTATGTTTACAAAACACACAAGTATTAATGTTTCCGGTTAATACAATTATAGCATGGGATGTAAACATTTATCATAAACATAAAGATATAATAATAACCACTTTATTATTGCCTCTTGGGCATATCTCCAACAATTGATTCATTATGATAGTATTGTTTCTGGTCTTATCTACAAGTTGTATATACACATGTTGTTGTCCAGAACCAATGGCCCCGAAGTGACAGAAATCGGGATAACCAGATGGAATGGCTTTGATGTTAGAATCACATGTGTTCATGGAGTGTTAATGCTTTGCTCCGGTGCTCTATTAAATGGAGCACCTTAATTGCCAGTAGTTCCCTAGAGGCCCCGCTACAAACGGGCTGGCAGGACAAAAGTTGTTGTGCAAGTTCTCATTGCGAGCACGCATGACTATATATGGAACACATGCCTAGGATTGTCTAGTACTTGGGTGCTTTATCTTATTTATCTGCAATTGCCCTATGTTCTGATTGCTATGTGAATTGTCTTGTCCATGCAACGCCCGTCCATCCATCCCCATGCCTACCGCACTCGAATCCCATTGTTTACCTTTTTGTTACTCATCTTTGCTTTACTACTGCTGTTACTTTACTATTCCTACTACAAAACTGTTGCTACTGATAAACTGCTGTGAGCAAGATTGTTTCCAGGTGCAACTAAATTGATAACTCAGTTGTTAAGGATTATAAATATTCTTTGGCTCCCCTTGTGTCGAATCAATAAATTGGGTTTCACTTCCCTCGAAAATACTGCGATACACCCCCTATACTTGTGGGTCATCAAGACTATTTTCTAGCACCGTTGCCGAGGAGCATAGCTTTATTTATCAAGTCCACTTGGAATCACTATTGTTCAAGCTAAGTTTATTTCTGCCTTGTTTGCTTCTTTATTTATCAAAAATACAAAAAAATAGTTCATACTCTAGTTGTTATTTTCGTTGGTCTGTTATTGTCTTGCTTTATCATGCTTGTTGTCAATGATTGGTTTCTTTGAAACTGAATCTTATTGGCAAGGTGGGTTCACGGAAGATGAAAAATATTATTATAAGGAACACCGCTTGTCACAAAAAGGGAAACACTTATGGGGACAAATTGATAGATTGTATACCATTGCTAGAAATGTGTGCTCTACTTATAATGTTACTTATTGCCTTGATAAATCTTGTTGCTGTAGGAGGTACAAACACCTCCCTTTTCAATGTGAGTATAATGATAATGTTAAGATATCTTCCTATGTTAAGGGAAATTATGACCTTTATGATGTGGAACAAATTGAGGAATTTATTGCTTGGAAGGGTGCTTTTGAACTTGCTAGTTTGCTTGAAAATATTGATGATTCACCTTATAAGTATGAGGTTTATAGTATACTTAAATTTTTATTTGATAATTACAAGGAAGAAAACAGCTATATTCTTGAATATATGAATAGATGCTTTCCACAAATGGAAGAGACTAGTGCCTTGCAGGATCCTATGGAAGAAGAAATTGATGAACCTGAAATCTCATTAGATGAAAAAGAGGAGGAGAGTGATGAACAAAAGGAGGAAGAATGGATTAGCTACCCATGCCTACCTTCTAATGAGAGTAACTCTTTATCCCTTACATTATTTCATTGTCCCCCATGCTTACTAAATAAGGATGAATGTTATGTTCCTGAGGATTCTTTTGAAGATGTTTATGATAAAGCTCTAGTGCTTGTAGATATTGAAAAGCATGCTTTATGTGATAGTTATATTGTTGAGTTTATTCATGAGGCTACTGAAAATTATTATGAGAGAGGAAAATATGGTTGTAGAAGTTTTCATGGTATTGAAACACCTCTCTATGTGCTGAAAGTTTTGAAGTTACTCTTGTTTTATCTTCCTATGCCTGTCACTTTGTTCTTTGCGAATTTATTTGCATACACGATTCCTATGCATAGGAAGCGGGTTAGACTTAAATGTGTTTTGGATTTGCTTCTTGATGCTCTCTTTTACTTCACTTCATATTTCTTATGTGAGCATCCTCTCAAACTATTATGCCTGAAGATGATAATATGTCTATTATTCTTGGGAGACCTTTTCTTAAATACTGCAGGAACTGTTATTAATTATAATCAGGGGAAGGTGACCTTCAATGTTAATGACAAGGAACATACTGTCTATTTCCCCAAGAAGATTGATATGACTTATGGTTTTGAATTTCAATTGAACATGTTGAGGGCATTTAAGTTGGAGAAATATATTGTCCCATACCAAGAGAAAAAATTGAAACTATCATGATTAGCACCATTGCTATCAAGGTTGAGGTAACATAATCATAAGTGGAATACAAAGTTTTGTCTCATATGGAATTGTTTTGGTAGCAAGACCTGATCAACCTTATTAACAAAAGGATTTCATTGAACAAAACAATGTTTTCGTCATGATTATCTCTGCTTACTTCTATTCTATCCATTTTAGTTTTTGCTTATGCCTAACTTAAAGGCATTAAAGAAAAGTACTTATTGGGAGATAGCCCAAAAGTTTTAGATGAGTCTTGGAAGTTATTACCTCAGTAATAACCGCTCCTTATCCTTTTTATTTGCTTTTTGTGCCAAGAGTAACCTCTAATGAGAGAGAAGTAATGATTGGGAAAGTTGCTGTCTTGAAACAGATTTCTGTGCTTCACCGTAAAAATTCGTGTAAAATCTATGAACGTCTTTTAGAGGCGTGAATTTTTGTGCTTCTGCCCCAGGTTGTTATCTAACTTTCGTTAGTTCAACACTTTTTTTATTTGAGCAACAGAAGGTCTTCGAAAAAATTCATCTTTACCTGCTGGTCTGTTTTGACAGATTTCTGCCATTTTCTGCATTTGCTTCTTGTTGGTTCCTTTTTGAGTTTTTTTGGGGAATTGAGCTTTTTGAGGGAAGTGCTACAGTAGATAGTGTTCTAATGGAAGTTTATTTGGTGTTAGAACTGAACCTTAAGACTTATTTATCTTGAGTGCACTAATGTTGCTAATAAAGATTGTGTGAAGTTTTGTATGAAGGAAAATTTCAGGTGTATGGAAGGAATGAGTAATGAGATGAAGGATGGACTAAAGCTCAAGCTTGGGGATGTCACGCATGTCATCCCAAGAAATATCCAAGAAGTACAAGCATCAAAGCTTGGGGATGTCCAAGGCATCCCCTTCTTCATCAATAAAAATCCCAGGTTTCTTCCAAACGCTTCATTTTTATTGTTTCATGCATAATTGTGTTGTTCTTGGAGCGTCTTCTTTTTCGTTTTCGCTTTGGTTTTTAGTTTGCGTGGTTTGCTTAGTTTGCTGAATAAATTGGTTGGACCTCCTCTTTCATATATTGGTGTTCAAATAGTTTGGTTTGGTTTGGTTTAGAAAAAAGTAGGAAAGCTCATGCTTAAGAGGTAAAGAGAGCTTGTTTTTGACTGTGGCCTATGCTCTGTCATGCCATGCTTGATATTGTTTTGGCTTTATGCTTAGTATTATTTTCTGTAGCATGACTTGTTATAAACAATTGAGATTGCTTAATGTGCCTTGGATGAATCATTCGTTGTTTTAGCATATTAAAGCATAGTATAGTGGTATTCTCCTTTGATGCTTTATTTGGGTTGACTTGGCACATGCTCACACCATGTTATGACTATCTCAAGTCACCATAAGCCTTTATGATCCTTTAGTTTTCAACTTGTAGTATCACTTTATGCTTTGATTAATGATGTTTTGTCGCTCTGCATGATTATGGCCATTATTGCTCTCTCGTTTGTCGCTCCCTTACTATTGCTAGCCTTCACTTACACTGAGTGTTTTACTCATGTTTCCAACTCCCTTAAACCAAATATTGCCAAAGTGTCCACCATACCTACCTATTAGCATCATTTGCTACTTCCGTGCATATTCAATATGCCTTGTTTTCTTCCGAATAAAATGTTTGCATGTTATGAGAAAGTTAGTTAGTAAAGCTCTCACGAACTTGATGGCACACTATATTTCCTACACTTAATAAACCTGAACCATTATGAACTCTCCTTGAAAGTTATATGCTTGCAAATTATAGGCTGGGAATTAGCAGAACCGTGCTGTCACGGGGAACGCTTTCAACACTTGTAAATATATCCAGTTGATACCTTACTCTTTTGTTTGCGGATGTCGTCGGTGTGAAATAAAAGGGGAGCTTGTAAGTCCATGGAGTTATGTATGTGTGTTAGAGAAACGCCTGGGCCGCTAGTCTAATCCATGCTGACATGGTGGAAACCTACAGCGTAACCATAATGATATCTATGAAGCATTCTTCTTATAAAAAATAGAAAGATAGCTATTGAGAAAAATAAAAAATAAAGATATTTATGAAAAGAGAAAAGAGAGAGAAAAAGCACCATTTTCCCATGGTAAATAAGAAGATTGCTGAGATACTCATTATCTGCTTGCCTTGTCATTTTGATATGGGGATTCTTCCGTATCATCGGGTAAGGGGTACCCCATTGGCGGTTCTCAATGATACGCACATACTTACGATGACAAGAACTTACCGGTAACTAAAGTTGAGTAGCATGAGGAGCGGCCCTCGTACTCAAGGAACTTGGGATTTTCAGTTTATAGTCTGTCAAGCATATAACTCAGATTGGACCTCACTTTCACCTTAACCACATTAAAGATGCTTATGATAGGGGCAATGAGAGCTCAAAGCTAACGAGTACCATACTTTCAGCATTTGGAAGCCTTTCAAACTATGTAAAACCTTTTCTTTTACTTGTTGAGTCTCAACTTATTCTTTGAGCATTTTCTTGAGAGCATAGTGGCCATTCTTAGTTCTATGTGCATTGTCCCAAGACTTGTTGATTGATGCATACCTTGATATTGCTTGTTTTAAACTATTTGTATCTAGTCACTCTTGTAAACTTTGAAGGTGTCCTACGCATTTATGTTTGCTACTCTTTGAGGGACAAGCTGAATGCCACTTTTCTATGTTTTCTTTATGTGAAACAAACAAACGTCTTGCAAAGCATTGTTATTGATGAATCTTTTGTTTGTGCCTTTTCATGTTGCATCATAGTTTCTTTGTCTTATTGCTACAACTTTGTCTTTCATGTTATGATTGAAGTACTATGATCCTAGCTTTGAATGTTTACAAATACTTTGGTCAAGTCTTTGATGGTGCATGTCACCTCAAAAATTATTCTTTCTTTTTATCACTTACCTACTCGAGGACAAGCAGGAGTTAAGCTTGGGGATGTTGATACATTGCAAATGTATCTATAATTTTTTATGCTCCATGCTTGGTTTTATCCACTTTCTTGTGTTTTGTCCACACTTTGGAGTACTTTTCATATGATTTCTTGGACTAACCTATTAACAAGAGCCACAGTGCCAGCTGCCTGTTTTCTGCTATTTTTGGTTTCAGGAAAGTCAGAAAATGAATATTCTCGGAATTGGACGGGACAAAAGCCAAAGTGCCTATTTTTCCAGAAGACTCAGAGCTGAATCACGAGGCGGAGGAGGGCTGGCCACCCCAGCGCTGAGCTAGGCCTGGCCGCGCCAGGGCATGGGGTCGTGGCCCCAGGCACCCCCTCGGTCTCCCTCTTCGCCTATAAGAAGCCTTATGACCTAAAAACTCTAGGGGGGTCGACGTTTTTCCAGAAGGAGTTCCGCTCCGCCGCCACCACCAGATTCCACGAAATAGCACCAGAAACTCTGTTCTGGCACCCTGCCGGGACGGGGAATTGGAGGAGATCATCGCCATCATCATCACCATCTCTTCTCCATCGACCATCCATGTTTCCCCCATCTATGAGTGAGTAATCCCCCGCTGTAGGCTATGGAGATGGTAGGGATTGGATGAGATCGTTCATGTAATGGCATCAGATTGTTAGGGCATGGTGCCCAGTATCTTTTATTAGTGCTTTATGACTTTGCTGCGACTTGTTGTGCTTAATGCTTATCACTAGGGCCCGAGTGCCATGATTTCAGATCTGAACATGTTATTGATTCATTATGATAGTATTGTTTCTGGTCTTATCTACAAGTTGTATACACACGTTGTTGTCCGGAACCGATGGCCCCGAAGTGACAGAAATCGGGATAACCGGAGGGAATGGCTTTGATGTGAGGATCACATGTGTTCACAGAGTGTTAATGGTTTGCTCCGGTGCTCTATTAAAAGGAGCACCTTAATTGCCAGTAGTTCTCTAGAGGCCCCACTGCAAACGGGCTGGCAGGAAAAAAGATGTTGTGCAAGTTCTCATTGAGAGCGTGTATGACTATATATGGAACACATGCCTAGGATTGTCTAGTACTTGGATGCTTTATCTTATTTATCTGCAATTGCCCTATGTTCTGATTGCTATGTGAATTGTCTTGTCCATGCAACGCTCGTCCATCCATCCCTATGCCTACCGCACTCGAATCCCATTGTTTACTACTTTTGTTACTACTGTCTTTGCTTTACTACTGCTATTACTTTACTATTCCTACTACAAAACTGTTGCTACTGATAAACTGCTGTGAGCAAGATTGTTTCCAGGTGCAGCTGAATTGACAACTCAGTTGTTAAGGCTTATAAATATTCTTTGGCTCCACTTGTGTCGAATCAATAAATTGGGTTTCACTTCCCTCGAAAATACTGCGATACACCCCCTATACTTGTGGGTCATCACCCTGAATCATCATACTTAGTATGCAGATAATCAAACATAACCTTCCCTTTACACACCCTAGTGTAAGCAACTCTCCTATGAGCATGGCCTCCCAACCATGACCATATGTCATCTTGGGCACTGCATAGGTGGACAACATCGAGAGGTAGCCTCAGCTCAAACCTCTCCCACAAGGGAACTAATACTAATGCATATAAACTTCTAGCTAAGCCTTACCCAATTCAGGTATTGTGGTTGTGCGGTAAAATTGGAATGATATCGCATCCGAATCCAACCATCAGTTTTTGTAAAAGGACTAAGGCTCATGCCTCAACATTTTCATCATCATAAACCATTTGTGTTTCTCAACACATGTCAAAACATCTCAATAGAATGACTCATCATTCCAAGGTTTTCATAATTCATTTTCACCAAGTATTCCCATCTAAAGTGACTCAAGTTTTAGTTTAGCTCTAAACTACTAAGTTAAGAGTTTTCACTAAGGTGGGATGCTAAGATCAATCTCATGCCCTGGAATGACATCTAAGTCTAACTAGATAGGTCAAGTTTTATACTCTTTATGCTACCTTTAAAACCAATAAAGGACTTTGGTAAAAATAAGGAAAGGTAAACCTTGGAATTAAGACTTGGGGTAGGTAAATAGTCAAAGTGGTATAACCAAAGCATGCCTAATGCATCTTGCTTAGGTTATCTAGCTTAATTCTAGCTTGCTAACAATAGCTTGCTCAGTTTACTTGAAGTGGTAGGCTTGCAAATAATCACTTGCATGGTTAACTTGTATAATGCTAGCTTGCTATCAATAGCTTGCATTGTTAATGATGGCTTGCCTTGTCCAGTGCAGTGGTTGAAGTTTTCCTCCTCCTCCTCTTGGTATAACTCCTCCTCCTCGTAAGCTTGGTCGGTACTATCGTCTATAAATACATACGGAGTACACAATCACCAAACAATACTTAACTAGTCTACTTACCATTCTAAGGCACACATTTGATGATCTATTATCATCACAAACATCACAAGGTTTTATTAACTAGTTTTATTCTTTTTAGTTGAGACAAGTAATTTCTACTCATTGAAATTAACTAAGATTTAATATTCTCCAATTAAAATATGGGATCACGTGGACACATTTCATCACCACATATTCTAACATATGGGAATATGATTTAAAGGTTGGATCACATTTAGTTTAGTTTAAGTTTAATATTTCATGATTTAAAGTGACTAGAAATGCCTATATAGCATTATTTTGGTATTAGTCCAAAGTCACTGCATTTAAACCTTAATATTATTACATATTCAGATAGGTATGGTTAAATGTGATTTTTGAGAGTTGGAATCAACTCAAAAGCTATTATGGTTGATTTTATAAAAATGTTTGAATGTGCAAAAGCTTCTGTCTTGTTATTTTTACTAGGAGAGATCTCTAACTCTAAATGAATTAAATCCAACAGGCTTGGATAGATCTTTTTAGAGGCTTTCCAACAAAATTGGAATCACTCAATTTGGTTCAGTAAATCTTCCTGAATTGATTTTTGAACTAAGGGACAAAATCTAGTTTTAGTTAAAAAGGAAAAATCTAAATTTGAATCTACGGGCTAAGGCGGGAACACTAATGGACCGGCCCAGTATCACTCCGCGGCGCTGAGGACAGCTGACAGGGGGGTCCCACAGGTCAGCGGCTCTTTAAACGCGAAGCGGTACGGGGCAACGTGGACCGTTGGATTAGAAAGAAGATCTATGGCTGGGGCCTGTCGTCGACGACGGACAGATCGCCGGTGAGGTGTAACCCTAGCGGCTCGGTGGGGGTCTGGGGCGGCTTACCGGGGCTCCGGCGAGGGTCGGCGAGGCGGGCAAATGAACAAGTCGAGGACGGCGGTTCTCCTGGTACTGGTAGCATCCCGAGAGATGGCCTGGATCAACGACGCCCTTCTTCTCCCTCCGCGGCAGACTCGGGGGAAATTCTGGCGTTGTGGGCTACGGCTTGCTCCGGTGGGGCTCTGGGAGTGTTCTGAGAGGGAGGGGATGAGAGTGGTGTAAGGAAACGGTGTTGGGGAGACCTCTATTTATAGGCTCGGCGAGGCGGCAGAGGAGCATGGGTGGTGCTCGCCGGTGACGACGGTACAGCGAGCTAGAGGTGTGGACTATGGGCGGTTCCCTGGAGGTTGTCAAGGCGGTGCGTGTGCAGTGAAATGTGGTCGGGAGAGGTGAGTGGCGCGGCGCGCACGATGTCTCTGCCGACGGTGAACTTTGCGGTGGCCGGCGACTACAGGGCACGGTCGGGGAAAGGGGCATGTCTGGCAGCTTCCTGGGCGGTGGAAATCATATAGGTGGACGGCGAGAGCTAGGCGAGGTCTGGCTAAGCAGGGACCGTGCGCGCTCTGCGGGCGGTGTCGGCATGGCAGACAGGCTCCGGGCGTGGCGATTCCTGGCTGCTCCTCACTCTGCCTTTGGGCTAGGGCTGTCCTGGCGGTGGAGGTGGACAACATGCGATGTGCTGGACATGGTGGGCGAGGCTGGCGGCTGCTGTGGCGCGCTGTCGCCGGTGGGGGTGCTCAAGGTGCTCGGCCTTAATGGCCATGACCATTTGGTCGTGTGCATAGGGCTTGGCCGGGCAAGGAAAGGGTAGGGGGTGCACTGGGGTGGCTCTGGTTGCAAAATGGGAGACCACATTGGTCCAAACACTGCTCACAATAGTGTTTGTGATTTTTCCAAATTTTTGCACACAAGTTGTTTGACAAAATGGCCGAAATAATTCAAGTTTTGAATTTTGAGATGATTTTTGGTGGAGTTGTTTGTCACATGCTTAAGCATCTGTGGTTGCTTGGGATTTGAAAATGGAGTTCATTTGAGTGGTTTTTGAATAAGTGTGATCTTGATACCTACACTAGATTCAATTTTCAAATGCCATTAAAAAATTAGTGTTTGAAAGTTTTTGGGATGAAACAAAGTGGACCTTGGTACATCACTACTTGTACTAGCAAGGGGTGCAAAGAACCACAATTGTTTCTGTTAGGTTTTGAGTTCTAGGAAAAGCCAAAGTAGGCATGGTGATTAAAATGGCACAAATGACCATTTGCTTATTTTATTCATTTTGATTTGTTTTTCTTTGGGATTTGTTTGGGAATGATCTAGATGATGTTTATTTCACCTTAGAATCATTTTACAACCAATGGATCACTCAAACATGGCCATTCAAAACAACTCCTAATTTAAATGCACACACATATGAATGCTTAATGATTTTCAATTGGAAAAGTTTTTGTTAACTCTAAAGTTGATGATTTGGATCTTAATTAACCTTGGATTAAGTTTTGGGGTGTTACAGCGCGGCCAGCCCTAGCCGCGCCGCCACCTGGTGTGGGACCCCGGGTACTCCACCGACGTTGCCCCTTCGCCTATATATTGCCTCTGGGACGAAAACCCTAAGTACCTGATAAATATTCAACGAAAGAGTCTATAGCCGCCGCCATCTCCATCCCTAGACCGGGAGCGATCTGAAGCTCTTCCCGGCACCCTGACGGAGGGGAGAGATCACCCTGGAGGCCTTCTTCATCAGCATGCCTGCCTCTGGTGTGATGCGTGAGTAGTTCATCCCTGGACTAGGGTCCATGTAGTAGCTAGATGGTTGGTTCTCCTCCTTTGTGCTACCATGTTTAGATCTTGTGAGCTCCGTTCATGATCAAGATAATCTATTTGTAATCTCACATGTTGTGTTTGCGGGGATCTGATGGATATTGAGATGCTATTTCAGATTGATTTTGATTCTATCATGTCTATGTTATTTGTGATCTTGCATGCTTTTCGTTGTTAGTAGCTATCTTGGCCGAGTAGATGCTAGCAACTCCAAGAGGGAGTATTTATGCTCGATAGTGGGTTCATGCCTCTAGGAATCTAGGCAAGTGACAGAAATCTCTAAGGTACTAGATGTGATGTTCCTACTAGGGAGAAAATAGCAACCCTTTGTTCATAGAACAATCATATTGTTTACTTTACACACTTTGCTTAATGCAATTATCTGTTGCTTGCAACTTAATACTGGAGGGGGTTCGGATGATAACGTGAAGGTGGATTATTAGTCATAGATGCAGTTGGATTATGGTCTATGTATAATATTGTAATGCCCAATCAAATCTCATAGGAGTCAAGATCATTAGTATATTCATGTATGCTTTATGTGTGTCTGTCAATTGCCCTGCTGTAATATATTCACCCAACATGTCAACTATCTTAAGGAGAATCACCTCTAGTGAACTATGGACCCCGGTCCATTCTTTACCATCAATCTACAATCTATCTACTGTTTTCTTTTTACTTTCTGCAAGCATACTATTTTCCACACAATACGTTTAATCCTTTGTTTTAGCAAAACCGGTGATGTTGACAGTAAGTTGGGGAAAAGTTCTGTGGTTGTGTTGTGCAGGATTCCAAGTTGTAAGACAACACCCTAGGGTTGTTTCCTTACTCCTACTGGTTCGATAACCTTGGTTTCATCACTGAGGGAAAATTTGCTGTTGTGCTCATCATACCTTCCTCTTGGGGTTCCCAATGAGCTCATAACTTTTTGAGCCGTCAAGCCTATTTTCTAGTGCCATTGCCGAGGAGTCAAGGACAGATTTACAAGGGGAGTCCTTCATAACCAATCTCTTTACTTTGTTTTTTTTGTTTTGCTTAGTTTATTTCTGATTTGTTTGCTTGTTTCTTTATAAAAAACACACAAAAAAATTGTTGTACTAGGTTGCTCTTTATATTAAAAACACAAAAAATGACTACTTTTGAAAACACTAAGTTGTGTGACTTCACTAGCACCAACAACAATGATTTCATGTGCACACATATTGCTCCACCTGTTCCTGAAGCTACTTTCTTTGAAATTAAACCTGCTTTGCTCAATCTTGTTATGAAACAGCAATTTTCTGGTGTTTGTACTGAAGATGTTGCTGCTCACCTTAATAACTTTGTTGAACTTTGTGAGATGTAAAAACATAGGGATATAGATGGAGATATTATTAAGCTTAAATTGTTTCTTTCTCTTTGAGAGGAAAAGCTAAAGAATGGTTGCTATCCCTAACTAGAAATAGTATTGATTCTTGGACTAAATGCAAAGATGCTTTCATTGGAAAATACTATCCTCCTTCTAATATTATATCTATGAGGAGTGAAATAATGAAATTTAAACAATCTGATAATGAACATGTTGCTCAAGCTTGGAAAAGAATGAAATCTTTGGTAAAGAATTGTCCCACTCATGGACTGACTACATGGATGATTATCCAAACCTTTTATGCAAGACTGAATTATTCTCCAAAAAACCTGCTGGATTCTGCTGCTGGAGGTACCTTTATGACCATTAATTTGGGTGCTGCAACAAAGCTTCTGGATAATATGATGGTTAACTATTCTGAATGGCAAACTGAGAGAGCTCCACAAGGTAAGAAGGTAAATTCTATTGAAGAAACCTCCTCCTTGAGTGATAAAATTGATGTTATTATGTCTATGCTTGTTAATGGGAAAGCTCATATTGATCTAAATCATGTTCCCTTAGCTTCTTTGGTTGCTCAAGAAGAGCAAGTTGATGTGAACTTCATTAGAAATAATAATTTTAGCAACAATGCCTACAGGAATAATTTTGGTAATAATAATTATGTGCCATATCCTCCCAATAATGGTAATGCTTATGGAAATTCCTACAACAATAATAGAAGTGCACCCTCTGAACTTGAAGTCATGCTTAAAGATTTATTAGTAGACAAACTGCCTTCAATAAAACTATTGAGGAAAAACTCTCTAATGCTGAAAGAAATATAGTATCATTGTCTGAAGCACAATCTTCTTTGAATAAAATGGCTGCTAAACCTAAAACTAAAATTCCTTTGCTGCTACTAATGCCATACAAATTAGAATTGATGAAAATGTTAGACTGTTAGCTGAATTGCATGTTAAGTGGGAAAGAGAAGATGAAATTACTATAAATATTAGTATTTTTACTATCACCACCACTAATGTTGAAGCTAGTAAACCCAATGGAACCTTTTCTAATAAAAATGCTGAAATTCTTTGAAATATGGGAAATAATAGATCTACTACTTTAGATGATAATTATGATTTTGATCTTGATGGTTGCAATATCTCTGAAGTAATTATGTTCCTACAAAATCTTGCTAAAAGTCCTAATGCTAGTGCTATGAATATGGCCTTTATAAAACACATTACTGATGCTCTCATAAAAATTAAAGAAGAAAAGATGAAACATAAAGCTTCTATTCCTATGAAATTAGAAGATGGTTGGGAACCCATCATTAATATGAAAGTGAATGATTTTGATCTCAAAGCTTTATGTGATCTTGATAGTAGTGTTTCTATTATGCCTAGAAAGATTTATGAAATACTTGATTTGCCACCATTGGAAGATTGTATTGAAATGTCCACCAACGGGAGCACCGCCATCACACCCCTTTGCTACATGGGTTGTCGGTGTTGCTATGTGTGGCAGCGACAGTGCTACAAGCGGTGCCCTTTTTGCTAAATGTGGCCAACGATAGTGCTACAACTGGGCGTTGGTTTTTGCTACGTGCGGCTGGCGGCATTACGAGACCTCCGGCGGTGCTAGGGTGCGGCACGATACGTCTATTTTGCATCACTATTCTATGTCTTAATTCACTATTATTCATTGATATATTTCGTATTGAGAGGTGATACTTATGTTATTTCATATGTTTTTGCATGGTTGATGACTTTTGGAGCATGGACCGCTGCAGTCAGGATTCTGATGGAAAAGGTGCTGTTTGGAGGCAAAATTCGCGAAGATCAGAAAATCCAGAAAAATATACGGAAAATCCTATTTTTCCAGAAGACTAAGGATGCCAGAAGATGGAGTGGAGGTGGGCCACAGGGGGCCCACACCACCTCATGGCGCGGCAGCCTAGGCGCTGGAGGTGGTGTGGCCACCTGACCACTCCAGCCTCTCCTCGGCGATATCATCCTCCCAAACCCTAAGACTCGGGAGCGACCACGAAAGATTCCGCCACCTCAAGGCAGAAAACACCAAGAGAGAAGATCTCCGCGCAGATGATTTACGGGGAATTCCTTCCCAGAGAGGGGAGATCGTCGCCATCAACACCACCATCAAGATGGACTTCATCGGGATCATCATCATCACCACCATCATGACCATCAACACCCTCATCACCATCTCCATATTGTTGTAACAATTGCGTTGAATCTTGCATAGTTCATAGGGGAAACTTTCCCAGTGTTGATTACTCTTTGTAGTTGATGCTATTGAGTGAACCATTGAATTATTGTTTATGTTCAGATTGTTATACATCATTATTCCATCTCTTATCATGATCCATATGATGTCTTGTGAGTAGTTCATTTTGTTCTTGAGGACATGGGAGAAGTCTTGTTGTTAGTAGTGGAGTTGTGTTGAGAAAGATTCAATAGATTGTTATTTAAGTTATGGTGTACTTCTTCTAGTGGTGTCATGTGAACGTCGACTACATGACACTTCACCTATATGGGCCTAGGGGAATGCATTGTGTATTTGGCTACTAATCGTAGGGGTTGCCGGAATGACAGAAACCTGAACCCCCGTTAGGAAACCATTGCACAAGGGACGTAAGGGTCTTAGAGTTTAAAGTTGTGGTTAGGTTTATACCTTAATTACTTTATTGTACTTACGGATGTTTGCAAGGGGTATAATCACAAGTATGTATTAGTCTTGGATGGGGCGGTACATTAGCACAGGTTCACCCACACAACACTTAGCAAGCTAAAGAAGATTAATCGACTATATGAAGCAAAAGCACTTGACAGTCTTCCCATGTGTCCTCGAGAACGTTTGGTCATCTTAAGAAATACAACCGGCTTATCCTTTGCTGCATAAAGGATTGGGCCACTTGCTGCATTTATTCCTACTGCCTTTTCATTTACTCGTACTTTGTTTACTTGCTTTATCGAAAACCCCTAAAAATCCGTTTGCTAAGTATTTGCAGAGAATTCTTGATCCATACCACTATCCAACACCTTCTGCTCCTAGTTGGGTTCGACACTCTTACTTATCAAAAATACTGCGATACACCCCCTATACTTGTGGGTCATCAATACTATTTTCTGGCGCCGTTGCCGGGGAGTGAAGCGCTATTGGAGAGTGGAACTGGTAAAGGAAACTTCTACTGTGAGTATTGTTTACTTCTGCTAGTTGCTTTATTTTCGTTATGGATAATTCGCTGAGTTTCTTATTTGGTAATGCTACTACCACTGCTAAGGTAGTAGATAAGCCACCACCTACTGAGAATGATGTTTTCAAAATACCTACAAGAATTATTGATCGTGTTATGGATAATTACTATGTTGGGGATGGAACTGTCTATCCCGGTGATCATTTACTCTTTGTACACGAATTATGCGGGTTGTTCAAGTGTGCAGGTATTACTACAGATCAAGTTAAGAAGAAGTTATTCTCATTATCACTAAAAGGAAGAGCTAAGGACTGGTATAAGCTGCTGAAGAATGGTTAAGCTCTGGAATGGGAGGAAATAGTGCCTCTCTTTTATTCAAAGTTTTATCCTCCTAGTGAGATTCATAAAGATCGGAATCAAATATACAATTTTTGGCCTCTTGATGGAGAGAGTACAACTCAAGCTTGGGGGATATTGAAGTTACTAATGCTCAAATGTCCCACTCATGAGCTCCCCAACAATATTATTATCAATAACTTCTATGCAAGGCTCCCTCTACATGATAAGGATTTATTGGATGCTTCTTGTGCTGGATCATTCACTCGCATGGAAGAAGAAGCTAAATGGGATATTCTAGACCGTATTCAAGACAATGCTAAAGCTTGGGAGAATGACAAAGGTAGAAAGTCAGGTATAAATTATGATTATGAATGCATTGAATCTTTTATGGGAACTGATGACTTTCAAAATATTAAAAATGTTTATGGTCTAGATTCTCAAGCTATTGCTTCTTATTTTAAGGCTTTTGCTTCCTACATTGAAGTGCCTAAAAAGAAGTGGAATAAGTATCATGAACCTTATAAAGATATTGCTAAGAGTGTTCCTGCAAGAATACTGAAGTTTATACTGCTAATCATGTTTTACCTGAACCTTATATTGAGAAAATGCCTTTTCTAGTTAAGGTAAAGGAATATTCTATGATAGCTAGTATGGTTAATGAAAGTACAAGAAAAGCTGTTGAACCTGATAAACAAATGGTTGATGAACCTATAATAGCAAGTGTGAAAGACTTTGTCACTAAATATGAAAAAGAGGGACACACTATCCTTTGTAAGGACACCTCTAATATTGTTTCACAAAGTAGTGTTATGAGAGCTAATATTCCCGTGTTTTCTGTTAGAATAAGTGATCATTGCTATGATGGTCCTTGTGATAGCTATATTGTTAAGTTTATGCATGATACTTAAAGCTACTACGAGAAAGGGAAAAGTGTTTTTATGCATCTTAATAATATCAAGTTTCCTCGTTTTATGCTGAAAGTTTTTATGTTGCACTTCTTTTGCCTTCTTATGCAAGTTGCCTATGGTTTCAATAACTTGCTTGTTTACAAAATCCCCTTGCATAGGAAGTGGGTTAGACTTAAATGTGTGTGTTTTTGCTTCTTAATGCTCTCTTTCACTTCAATTCATATCCCTATGAGAGCTTCTTCAAAATTATCATGTCCATCTTAATGGCTATAAAGAAAAAGCTTTATGGGAGACAACCCAATTTGTTTTTTGCTTTCAGTTTGTTTTTGTTTCTTTGAGTCTTGGAAGTTATTACTTCGGTAATAACCGCTCTTTATCCGTTTCGTTTGGTTTTTGTGTCAAGATCAACCTCTAATGAGAGAGAAGTAAGATTTGGAGAAGTTGCTGTCCCGAAACAGATTCTTATGCTTCACTGTAAAAATTTGGAGAGATCTCTGTATGTCGGATTGAGCTGTAATTTTTTGTGCTTCTGCCCCAGGTTGTTATTTAACTTTCGTTAGTTTTGCACTTTTTGATTTGAGCAACAAAATATTTTCGAAAAAATTGATCTTTACCTGCTGGTCTGTTTTGACAGATTTTGCCAATCTTGCATTTGCCTCTTTATTCGATTTCCTTTTTGATTTATTTTTGGGTTTTTGGAAGGAGTTGCTTCAGTAGCTTTTGTTTTGATGGTTTTCAGTTGAAGTTGGACTCAAAAGGTTCTATCACTTCACTTATACTAATGTTGCTAATGAGAACTGTGTGAAGTGTTGTGTGAAAGAAATTTCCAGGAAGTGGAGATAATGGTGTAATAAGGAAAAGAAGGGTTTTATGACTCAAGTAATAAGTGTATGAAGATGAAGATATTGATGATTCAAGTGGTGACTCCGGAAGAATCTACTAGATACCAAATTCAGAGACCTGCATAGTCTGTTTCAAATAGGTAACAGTTCTGGTAAGAAAAGTTCCGCGAAAATACAATCCAACTATATTTTTGCAGTTTTCAGTCAATAAGGGAAGTTACGAAGCAAAAAAGGGACAGAACAGAGCCAGGGTGGCTCACACCACCCTGTGGCGCGGGCCCACCCCTGGCCGCGCCACCAGGTGGTGAGTCCACCCCGGACTCCGCCTCCGACCCGTTTTCACCCAGTACCTTCCTTTTAAAGTGAAACTTCGTAATATATAACCCCCGGATCCCCCAAGGTTCGTATATTGTGTTTTCGTCGTGTTTTTGTTTCGATCTGTTTCTGCCAGGAACTATTCTTGAAGCTTTGAAGAACAATGGTGTCCGCCAAGGATAAGGGGAAGGAGCCTATGGAGGAAGATCTCCAAGACCCCAAGCAGGGGCTGGTACCTTTAGTCTCTTGCCCTGCATCAACGGAAGCCCTACGAGTCACTAAGGAGTTCTGTGATAAGTACCGAGACTTGAGGAGGAAGGTGGACATGCTTCAATGGGAGAATAATAGGCTTCGCAAGATGATGGAAGATTTCCTCACGTCAACTAAGAAAATATTACCACCACCACCGAAGGAGTAACTCGTCATCAGGTTTGGTATCCCCTTGGTTTGTTCCAAGATTGGGGGAGTGCCGCGGTATCATATCACTATCTTCTATCTTTTTACCTTATTAGTAGAGTCATATCATGAATAGAGGAGTTATTATGTAGTATGGTTTGCATTATGGAAGTGTCCCCCCGCTCGTTAGATATGTATCCCTTGGTGTGAGTTTCCGTTATGGAATATTAATGAGAAGTTCTATCATCCACTCTTTTGCATAGCTTATATTAGTTTTCAATTCGTGGTTACATGATTGATCTTGTTGTTAGTATTGGTATCACTTTGGGATCATTGAGTTAATTTAGTTGGTTTTGGCAAACCTGGCTCGGTCAGTAGCAACACTATTTTTGAGAGTTGAATGAAAAAGATAAAGGTACTCTAAAGAAAAATTATTTCATCGTCTTTCTTTCTTGATTTGCTCATAAGTCTAGTATTCTCTAGTTAAGATCTTTTGTGCTTCCAAGGAAGATTGCATGTTTGTCTTTATCACTTGTATGTTTGTTTGTTTCCTTCAACTCTTGTACTTGCTACCCAGCCTTGCTAGCCAAAAACCTGTACTGAGAGGGAATTCTTCTCGTGCATCCACTCCTTTAAACCAAAACCTATGCCATTTGTGTCCACCATACCTACCTATTAGCACTATTTCTATTCCAAGTAAATTGATGGCACATTTTACTTTCTTGCATTTCATAAACTTGAACCATTGGGTCCTTCTTTGTTGCGTATATGCTTGTGCTTTATGAGTTGAAGTTAGCCGAACCATGTATCATGGGGACCGCTTTCAACACTTCATTTGGTACTTTGTACCTAGTCGATATCATGTTCTTTTGCTTATGGATCCCGGCGGTGTGAAATAAAAGTGGAACTTGTAAGATCATGGAGTTTATATGTGTGTTAGAGAAACGCCTGGGTCGCTAGCCTAAGCCATGCCTAATCATGGTGGAAACTTGCAGCATAACTATAGTGAGCATTCTATGAAGCATCCTCAATAAAAACCTATGCAAATAGCAAATAAAAAGATCGATGAGATGCTCACTGTCTGCTTGCTTTGTCATTTTGATTATGGGATAGCTCTTGTGTCATGTGCAAGGGGTACCCTGTTGGCGGTTCTCAATGATACGCATGTATTTACAATGACAAGAGCTTGCTCGTGACTGAAGTTGAGTAGCATGAGGATCGGTACTCATAAGTAAGGGGCATGAGATTTCAACTTATAACTTGCCAAGCATATCCTCTTAGTTGTGTTACTTTAACCTTAATCACCTAAAGATGCCTATGATAGGGGCAGTGAGAGCTGAAAGCTAGTAAGTATCAAAAATTTTGGGAGCTCTTTATGAGACTTGCAATCCCTGCTTCCCTCTGTGAAGGGCCTTTCTTTTACTTTGTAGTTGAGTCAGTAAACATACTCCCTTCTATCGCAGCAAGTATTTTGAGTTGTTGTGTTTCATTCATTCATATGATGATTTATTCACTCATGTTTCTCATGTTCCTTGCTTTGCACATTGCTCTTATCTTGATGTTTACTACTTTGAAAGCTTTCATTGAAAACCAGCTATTTGTGAACTCCAGCAAATTATCAACTATTCTTCGACCAAGAGCTAAGTTTGCCATTACCAATTATGATTCACTTTATGTATCTTTATTGTGTTTCCTTTACTCATTGCAAGTTGAGTTATATAATAGTGAGTTGTCTTCTAATATGATCTATGTATTTGATGAATGTGATGCTTCTTGTCCGTATTCTTTTATCGACTTTTCACTCCATAAACCTGAGGCCATGTTTATTAAGCTCAGTTTCGCTTGGGGAAGAGCGAAGTCTAAGCTTGGGGGGAGTTGATACGTCCATTTTGCATCACTATTCTATGTCTTAATTCACTATTATTCATTGATATATTTCATACTGAGAGGTGATACTTATGTTATTTCATCTGTTTTTGCATGGTTGATGACTTTTGGAGCATGGACCGCTGCAGTCAGGATTCTGATGGAAAAGGTGATGTTTGGAGGCAAAATTCGTGAAGATCAGAAAATACGAAAAAATATACGGAAAATCCTATTTTTCCAGAAGACTAAGGATGCCATAAGATGGAGTGGAGGTGGGCCACAGGGGGCCCACACCACCCCATGGCGCGGGCAGGCCTAGGGCACGCGTGGAGGTGGTGTGGCCACCCTGGCCCACTCCAGCCTCTCTCCTCTGGCGTATATCATCCTCTCGAAACCCTAAGACTCAGGGAGCAACCACAGAAAGATTCCGCCGCCTCTGCGGAGCGGAAAACACCGAGAGAGAAAGATCTCTTCGGCAGACAGATTTCTGCCGGGGGAATTCCTGCCCGGAGAGGGGAGATCGTCGCCATCAACACCACCATCAAGCTGGACTTCATCGGGATCATCATCATCATCACCATCATCACCATCAGCACCCTCATCACCATCTCCATATTGCTGTAACAATTGCGTTGAATCTTGCATAGTTCATAGGGGAAACTTTCGCAGTGTTGATTACTCTTTGTAGTTGATGCTATTGAGTGAACCATTGAATTACTGTTTATGTTCAGATTGTTATACATCATTATTCCATCTCTGATTATGATCCATATGATGTCTTTTGAGTAGTTCATTTTGTTCTTGAGGACATGGGAGAAGTCTTGTTGTTAGTAGTGGAGTTGCGTTGAGAAAGATTCAATAGATTGTTATTTAAGTTCATTTTGTTCAATAGATTGCATTTTACGGGACGAGAAAGTCTTGTTCATTTTGTTCAATAGATTGCATTTTACGGGACGAGAAAAAACGATTTAACGGGTCAAAAGAGCCTAGGAGGATCAGACCTCGTATTCACGAATCGTGAAAGGGAATATTCAGTTTTGATTCCTCCGTTGCTTCGTCGTCTCCATCTATTTAGTCGGTGCGTCCCCAATTCCCCACCCTTGCCACTCTCTTCTCCCGCCGCCATGGCTATATCCACCCTAGACTTCTAAGAGGCGGTGATGTTCGCCTACTTCGACATCCTAGCGCTGCCGCACACGACGCTACCGGCCGGGTGGGAACTGAGCTACACTAGAGTGTCGGTGGGGCCACTTGCGAGGGGCACTGAGTTTCCTAGCAGGATCAAAGAGTGTCGCCGCAAAATGCCAGAGTGGAAGAGGAGCGGGAGGCAGAGCAGGCTGAGCGGGCGGCTCAGCGGGCTCCGCGGGTGGTAGTTCGTTAAGTTCGATATCTAACAAAAAAAGTTTTTCTAATTTCTTCTTTGGCCGAATGTGAAAGATTACCTTTTGATTTACCAGAAGCAGAGGAAGAATTAGTAGCAGGTTATCAAACCGAATATTCCGGCTATGGCCCATTACGAGGCCTCAATCGACGGTGGTGTGGGGCGGCGGTGACTGTTGTTCACAACGGAAGGAGGTGAACGAGCTGAAATTTCCCTCCCGCCAACTAAAATGGTCGATATGGGGGCCCCTCGGTTCGGTCCCCGAATTCGGAAATCTGCAGGGTTCGGGGTGTGATTTTCCGTTGGCCCTTAAATTTTTTACGGTTCTGCCGATTTTACGGGATTTGTTACGGTCGCTTTTTTCATTCCAAACCGCAAAATGGCGGTTATTATGCGTTTTCAACCCTTTTAGATACTTCCTCCGTTACTTAATATAAGATGTGTAGTTTTCTTGCACGAATATTAGCGTACAGGCTGAGAGGCAAATTTCGTTGATTTAGAACGTGAAGACCCCAGGTGGTTGACGTGATATAGAGGGAATATATGAAATCTAGGTATCCTCTCTCTCTTGATTGCTGGAATTCTTTCCTAATTGGCCCAACCCATATTCTATTTTAATAATTCCTATAAAAAAATCTAGAGACCCATGTGGCCCATTCATGCATGGCAAGAGGTGGGACAAATGTTTAATCCCACATTGCTAGTTGAAAGAAGATTTCACCACCTTATAAGGGGGTTCTTCCACCACTTGGTAAAAGGATGAGAAGGAGAGAGATGTACATGCACCCTCCTCCTCCTCCGCCGCCCGCCTCGCCACGCCTCGTCTCGTCACGACGTGCGCGCGTGCCGTGGGTTGCGGGAATGCCTCGAGCCGGGAGGTTCCCTTTCTTTTTGCCGCGCATGAATGGATTAATTATCTGAACAGTCTGCGTAAGTGAGGATTTAATATGCACTCAATAGAGATTTAATACGAAAGTTTCCTCTGAAAATTAATTCGTACATTTCCTCTGCGGTTTAATTTGGATGTTTCCTCTGAGGTTTAATTCGGACTTAATGGAGGCAGTTTCCTCTCCCGGTGCTGCCCGTTCGTTTGTGCCTATAAGAGTGAGAGGTCGCTCCTCTTCTGTTACAAGCTTCGCCTCCAGTTCCAAAGCATCGCGCTGCTGCTCCATTCTTCCCCATCCCGTCTCGCGACGTGCATCGCTAGCCGGGATAGTAGGCCTCCGAGACCCCGCTGCTTCGAGTCCTGTACGGGAGAAGGGCGATAAGGTTTTTAGGGAGTTCTATCGGCGCGACTACTGGCGGTTTTATCACGGACTCCTTCATGGATAGCGACTACGACAACGACCGTCTTCCCCAACGAGGACTTCTTTCCCGACATCAGCAACCTCTTCCTCGACGAGATGGCTGATGACGGTGCCAACGCCAACCCGACGGTTCCTCTAGCGGTCCCTCTATTATGTTGTACATCTTCTTACTTAACCTTGTTTATCTTAGTCAGATAGTATGTTGTTTTTTTTGGGCTGCTATAGATCTTGCTCTGATATTCTCTCAAGTTGTATGCATTGCAATTCTCGTTGATATCTGACTTAGTTTGTATCTGCTAAATCATATGATTAGTTTAATTTATGTTATTCTATTCATGTTTTATTTAGAATTTATCTTAGGTAAATTGCACCTAAACTCAACACTGATCGGATTAATTGTCTCCTAAATAAGAGAACAAATTCTAAAATTCTCTATACACCTTATATTATAGAATTTTTCACAAAACTTATACACCTTTATATGAAGTATCTGCTAGAGATGGTCTTACGAGTTGGATTTTTCACGTTGTCCGCTGCGAGAAGCTGCGAAAAAGGATCACACGCTCAACCAACGGCTAGGTGAAACACATGTTTTAGAGAATCGGAAATGGATACCATGCTGTCCCCGGAGTCTCACTTCGTGGTCATCCCATGGCCAACCACCAGCCACATCATCCCCATCGTCGACATCGGCTGCCTCCTAGCCGCGCACGGCGCCGCGGTCACCATCCTGACGACGCCCGCCAGTGCGCAGCTCGTCCAGAGCCGCGTGGACCGTGCCGGCGCACAGGGCGGCTCTGCCGGGATCACGCTCACCGGGATCCCGTTCCCGTCCACGGAGGCCGGGCTGCCGGAGGGGTGCGAGAGGCTGGACCATGTCCCCTCGCCCGACAAGGTGCGCAGCTTCTTCGACGCCAACACTCGATTCGGCGACGCGGTGGCTCGGCTATGCCGCCTCATGACATCGCCGTGCCGTCCAAGCTGCGTCATCGCCGGGATGTGCAACACCTGGGCCCATGGCATCGCGCGTGAGCTCGGCGCGCCGTGCTACATCTTCCAAGGCTTCTCCGCGTTCGCGTTGCTGTGCTGCGAGTATCTCCACACGCACAGGCCGCACGAGGCGGCCGCATCGCTGGACGAGCTCTTCGACGTCCCGGTCCTGCCGCCCTTCGATTGCAAATTCGCGAGGAGGCAGCTGCCACTGCAGTTCCTGCCGTCCTGCTCCATTGGGGAGGACAGTCTGCGGGAGCTCCGCGAGTTCGAGATGGCCGTGGACGGCATCGTGGTGAACAGCTTCGAGGAGCTCGAGCACGGGTGCGCAGCGCGCCTCGCCGCAGCCACAGGCAAAATTGTGCTCGCCGTCGGGCCAGTCTCCCTATGCCGTGCGCCTGCCCTGGACGTCCCGGACGACGCGAGGCGGTGCATGGCGTGGCTGGACGCCAAGAAGGCCAGGTCCGTGCTCTACGTCAGCTTCGGCAGCGCCGGCCGCATGCCACCGGCGCAGCTCATCGAGCTCGGCATGGCCCTCGTGTCGTGCCCCTGGCCTGTCCTCTGGGTCATCAAAGGCGCCGACTCGCTACCAGACGACGTCAACAAGTGGTTACAGGAGCACACCGACGCTGCCGGCGTCGTGGACAGCCAGTGCCTTGCGGTGCGTGGCTGGGCGCCGCAGGTACTCATCTTGTCGCACCCGGCCGTGGCGGGATTCATGACACACTGTGGGTGGGGCTCTACGCTGGAGAGCGTCGCAGCGGGCGTGCCCATGGCTTGCTGGCCGTTCACCGCGGAGCAATTCTTGAACGAGAAGCTGATCGTGGACGTGCTTGCGATCGGTGTGTCTGTGGGCGTGACCAAGCCCACGGACGGCGTGCTGACCGGTGGTAGCGGCGAGGTGAAGGCGGAGGTCGGGATGGAACAGGTGAAAACTGCCATGAATAAGCTCATGGATGGAGGAGCCGAAGGGGAAGATATGACTAGGAAGGTTCAGGAACTGAAGGCGAAAGCGAAGGCTGCCTTGGAGCGTGGAGGTTCGTCGTATATGAATCTGGAGAAGTTGGTCCAATCCGTCATCTAAAATGGATCTGTTTTAGCTTAGCACAATATCTGGGTTCCGAATAATTGCATTCTGAGTGTTTGAATTCTGATGTGTTCTATCATTGTTTCGCTGGACAGATTGGGGTTTCTTGATTGGGTCGTGCCTATGTGGATCTTCCCATTTGTTGGATGAAGAACGAAATAAAAAATGGCTGTGATGTTACAAACTTGCAATTGCGCTCCCTACTAGGGGCCTCTTTGATTCACGAAAACAATAGGGATAGGAAATACTCCCTCCGTTTCATAATATAAGATGTTTTAGCTTTTATAAAACGAATGTATCTAGACATCTTTTAGTGCGTAATTAGGAGTAAATCTAGACATAAAAAGATGTCTAGATATACTCACTTTACAAGAGCTAAAACATCTTATATTTTAGAACGGAGAAAGTTTAAAGGAATGAAATGCCCTGGACAGCCTGGTCCTATGGACACAGGAATTCTTCCGAATGCATATGCATGTTTGATTGCAATAAAGAAATACCACAGGAACTCAGAGAATTTAATACTACTAGATAAATAGACGCGCTTCGTCACGCTACCTGCATAGCGTTTTGGAAAAGTGTGGTATATGCGGTACATCCGCGGTGGTTTATTTTATAGACGATACACCGCAGCTATTTGTTCTATTATGAAACTATATGCGCATAAGTCTAGAAATCCAACTCGTCTCACGGGTGCAAATAAATCGATTGTTCAAAAATATATTTCAAAATGTCAAAAATATTATAAAAAATATCCACATGTATATTTGGACATTATATTTCGACACACATTTATCGGGGAAAAGAACAATATTTGTCTCCCCGTGTGAGAGACACAATTTCAAATTCTCCAACATAATTATTATTGGACATTTTTTTGTCTTTTTACAGAAGTCACATAAAATGATCGTTTTTTCTGAAAAGTTGTGTAACAACACAAAATGTCCAGATATACGCGCGAAATTTTCGTTCTTAATTTTTTGACATTTTAAAATTTGTTTTTAAATTTTTTATAATACGTTCATTTGCACCCTGAGCCAAACACCACCTCCGTATTTCTTGTTGTTGTATCCTACTGACATGATATATGAAGATAGTGTTTCGATCTATGCAAAAAGGGTATGGGTGCACCTGTTGCTACAGTGACCACACATTTAAGAAACTACCATTGTTTTTTAGGCTAAATAGTTACCATATATTTGCTTAATTTATGCCGAGAGAGGGGGATTGGGCTGGCAATGCCATGACCGGACTAAGAGAGAATGCAGTGAAAACAGTGATGCGTAAAGCAGACACCTACATGCCTCCATCACGCACGCGAAGGAGCGCCACACAGGCCCACACGTCAATGTAAAGAGTAGAAAAATAGGTCCACATGGAAGTGTTTGGTAAAGACTGATGGTCTCAAAATGCTTGCATGTGACCAAGCTTAAGTCTATAGATAATTCTTTTAAAAATTAGCTGTTGCACTTTCTTGATAGCCGTTGGGATCAATCCAGCTTCATATATGTATTGCACATCTCCACATCTGTGCAATACAGCGTATTGGCACAACATCTCACCTAAACTAACTACAACATATCATTACAGAAGAGCGAAGTCTCCTGGAGCTGCTAGCCGAAGGTTCGTTTCATCAGTTCCATAAAAAAAGGTTAGCCATCATGTACATATCATAATAAGTTTCTCATTTTGTAATCTCAGATAGTGATCAATCTTCCATTTGATGATTCTTCCAACATCCTTTAGTCCGCATTCATGGATCCAAGCTATCACCGTAGATCCAAAAACGAATATGATTCTTCCAGCGTCCTTTTGTTCTTCCAATGTTGGAAGGAGGAAATTCAACTGGACCTTCTTCTAGCAGGAGAGCAATGCATAATTCAATGATGATAGGTGCTCATCGTGTCAATGAAATTTTAACCGGACATGAGGAACGATGCAAGAAAAACTTTAGAATGGAGGTTAGCGTATTTCTGAATTTGGTACATCGGTTGCACGAGAAGAAACTTCTTTCTAACGGATATGTGGTTTCAGTGGAAGAGCAAGTCGCTATATTGTTGTATGGATCGGCGAAGAACGCAACTACTAATACCTTGACAGATTATTTTAACCACATCTTGCAAACCATAAATTATTATTTTAAAAAAGTTCTTAATGCAATCACATGGCTTACGTATGTCTACATACGCCCACCTTGATCTGAAAATGCTAGTGTAGACATTAATCTAGAAGATATTCTTGCCGTTCCAAGAGGAGACCACAACTACCATAGTGATATACAAGCATTCAATTACTCTAGAGAGGCAACAAAACAAATGAGAGATAGGATAGCACAAGAAATGTGGGCACAATATATATCACGAAGATCTTAGATTGTCTAATAGGTCACTCAGGTTCCACTAGAAGTTCTACTACCTTTCATGTACTTGAAATTTGTAGCATGGAAGATACTTGTACTAGTTTCATATTAATGCATGTTTTGTGGTCATGTCTTACCAAAATACAGAGAACCCATATGCATGTTCTATTTCCATGCCTTAACAAGCCTTTTTTCTTGCCATGCCTTAGCAAAATATACTAAATCCATCTAAGGTCAGATCCATGAAATGATCTCTAAACTAACAACATCTAGTTCTAATGGTTTGGTTGGATACGCGCAATCTCTCTTTTAATCCATGACAGCCGTACTGCATCACTAGAGTATGACAAGAAAACTTCGTTGTTTTCCTTACTTTTGAAGATATTCGATGCCTGTAGCATATCACCTAATTGTAGATTATTTAGTCCTACAATTATTGTAATGCACATGTTAATATTAGTTTTTGATACAACTGACAGTATATGTCAATAAGAGAAATTTGGAATATGATGAAGTTGAACAATGAATAGCTAGTATGATAATAAACTAGTTGCCATCATTTTGCATCAGCAATAGTACTCAAACTGTGTTCTGACATCTTCAGAGATTTTTAGCTCTCACCAAATCTGCACAATATCAATCTAAACAGGATAGAAGCATGCCTAAGTCTCAAAATCGGATGTTCTGCATTGCTGGAAAGAAAATCCCCAATTTGACATAATGGGTACCCCCCCAAATTACATAACCCTAAATTCCCATCACAAAATCTGAGAAATATACCAAGTTTTTGTTCATGGTGACAAACAAATGAACATACTCTACACCCAATACTACTAGATCTGCTAATCAGTGGACGCATTGGATCAAATCTGATAAAATAAAGCAGAACAAAGAAAAGAAGGAAGGAAGAAAGCATCGAGTACATGGACCTTGCATGGGTAACAATTGAATTGCATGCATTCTTCGGTACTAGATTTTTCTGAGTGAAACTCAATGGTGAAACTCAATGGGGGCATATTAAATTGGCAAAATGGACACAAATAACCTAAAGCGAAACTAATTTAAAAATAAACTCTCGGCAAAACAATTTCACGACTCTAACTTTTTCAGGTAGCACCCAATGCTTAAGCGCTAAGAGCATCTCCACTCGGCCCCCTATATGGGCTCCGAGGGTAGAAATTTTTAGCCCATATTGGGAGACGCCGACTATTTTTTAGTTTATGGGGAGCGCTCCAAGCCATGCTCCCTCCTAATAGTTACATATTCATTTATTTCACATACATTGATTAAATGAAGGGCAATCATCTACATCGCCAACTCTGTACCATCCTAATCTCCTATGCCGCTATCAATACTGTTGTCGCCGTATTCGTCATCGGAGTCGTCCGCCACATTTCCATCCTCCTCCTTCGTGTCAGAATTTAGGTCGACGATCCTGGCGGTCTCTGCCCTCCTCATGAATTCTTCACGACGCGCCGCGTCGGCTGGATGGCGCACCGTGTCGATAGCGGTGTAGATCGTATGCCTGCGCACTTCCTAGAAGTGCTGCCTCCCTTTAGGGTTGCACAAATCCGGGTGGAGCTATCGCTGGTGAGCTCGGCACAGTGCAAGTTGAACCTCTCCAGCCAGTACGCTCTCGTGGGTGCGTACCGGGCCATCACCCTCTTCCGTTTCGGCAGCTCGCAACGACGCTCTTTGATCTGCATCGCCAACTCGGCATCACGGACACACCGGCGTAGCTGAGCTCGAAGTCGGCCAGAAGCCTCGTGCGCGACGGCGCGAGGATTTCATAGTGGGCGAACATCACAACCTTTTGGACGGTTCAATTTAAATCTTATTGTTCATTCTATTGGATTACTTGTTAGTTTAATTTTTTTTTGACTTTGTGGATTTGATGTGTTCTTCAATGAATCCATGGCTTGAGGAAATATTTTGGTTAAGCTACTTCTATTTGATCTTAGATCTTTCCTAATGGTTTACTTTTGTCACTTGAACATGGTAAAATTTTACTATTACCTTGGTATATGATCTTGGGATCATTCCCGTGAGTTTGTTTTGGCTGTTATTCACTACACTGAGTAATGGATCATGTTTAGGTTACTCTTAGTTTGGTTTCATGATCCAATTTTTTCTTTAGCTGTGATTTTTGATAAGCTACCTCAAGCTAATGTTCAGGACTAGTTCCCGGATCCTTGATTATGGATTCTAAACTAAAATGGATTCACTTATGTAAATCCAACATTTTTAACACTAAGAACTACTTTGTCCGTGATTTTTTGATTCGCAAGTTTTGAAGTTGATCAAGTGTCAGCAATCAGTAGGAAGATTAAATAGGTTATTAGCATAGGTTTATCTTCTGCTATTAGTTTGTACTAGAGTTTTACCATGTAATCCTGGCAATGTACGAATCGTGTACAAGATAATTGAATAAAGTTTTATCTCCAAACCTTATGGGCGTGTTTGGTTGCTTGTGGATTTTAGTCGCACATGGAGATCATGGCTTCACGGAAGTTGCGCTCGGTAATGCAACCTCTCATGCCGAAAGGGTCATTCGTTTGGTAACATGTATTCTCATTTCCCTATGGGTTTGGAAGACAAGCCCCACTTGTTTGGTTTCATGCATACTTGGTTTTCAACAAATTGCTACTTGTTTGGCTAGTTGCATTGGCCCTGATAGCCTTACCTCCTAGCTAGTGAGGTGAGATTACCCAACATCAGCAAGGCAGAAAACATAGTTTAGACATACAATTCAGAGAACTACTAGCTTATATTAATACTGAATCGACATAATCAGTCATGGCGTGTGTGTTGCAGCATGAGTTCACGAACAACTGGCCCTGATGCAGCACAAGTTCATCACATACAGAGGGGTTATAACTGAATACCACCTCCCAAAATATACAGACTAAAGTTCAGGGGTCAGCCGCAACCAAAGTTCATCAGCCTAGCTACTCCAAAATACACATCACAGTCATCATCATCAACACGGCTACCAGCACATCCTTGATCAGTTCAGTCCACTGCTCAGAGGTAGTGCTTGTTCAGGAAGGCCGTGAACCATCTCATTCTATGCTCGGGGGTCATGGCAAGATACCTGGTCACATGTCCACTGTGCTCCATCAGGTGGCTAATAGCACGGTAAATCGCGGTCAGAGAAACGGGCGCAATGGGACTGCGAGGATCATAGATCATTTTCATCTGAGCGTAGTTCTTGATAGGCTTGTTGATCAACTCAGTGTCCTTCAGCTGATCCTAAATAAGAATCACTATTAATTCAAGACATGTAGGTTATATGTGAGCTTTACAACTACTTATGCAAGTGCCAATATATCGAACCTTGATGTGTACATAATAATCATCATCGTCCATCATGATACAAGAGGCCTCCTCAACCCAGCACACGTTCTCAAGCCTCTTGATCCTAAGCACCTGAATCCACCTAACACTCTAGTGACTCATGTGGTTGTACACCTGGTTCGAAGTGATTGTTCGGCCATAGAACTTGAAGACATCGTCAGCAATTAACCGCATGTCCGCCTCTCTGAATCCCCGAACAACTGAACCCCCTCTCTGGATCAACTGGCAGACCCGATTCAGTACGAAGGTGGATAGAGATGCTGGCCATGACATGGCCAACTTTCTCCTGGTTACCGCATCAGGCATCAGCACATAACGCAGAGGCCTCACAGAGGTTGCAGACAGATCAGGGGACACAAGCTTCTCCTACGGCACCAGAGATAGCAATGTGTTCAGTTCTAGGGGAAGAACTATATTTGTAACACTAATCCTACCCACAACACATGACAATTCTCACAGTACAACATGAATACTAACTACCAAAATGGACCATGATCTACTAGTAGAGAGCACAAGCGAACATATGAACTGTGAGCTAGAACATGGCAACAGATCTAAGCTGTGAGAGCTAGGGTTAGGTGTTTCTTACCACGATCTCAATCTTGACCGACGAGCACGACATGTCGGAGATAGCCGAGGACGAAGGCTTGCCGGAGATGAGATAGACCCACTGGAGTAGGAGCCCCGCTTACCTGCTCGTCGGTGAGGAAGAGGATTTGGAGGGAGAGCTCGAAATTGGGGGAAATGGTGGCAAGGATTTTGCAGCCGGAGGAGGGGCGGTGTTTATAGCCGTCGCGAATCGGCGGGCGGTAACCCAAATTTCTCCCACCGGATTTTCCGAGCTCCCGCCATCCCTCTTTTGCACGCGCGCGTGCAACTTCTTCCTCCGCGAGCGCGAATAAAACTTGGCTCCGTGGAAACGCCTGATTTGGGCGTTCCTCCAGGACCAGCCTGAGGGGATTATGTCTATTTGGGGAAACGAGCAACCAAACACGTCCTATGTTCCTAGTTTCAATTCTGTTATAAATATCTTGTGTGTTGGTTATGTTTTAAATTTCAGAGGTGTTCATATTTGTTTGTTAGCTTAAATTTGAATTCAAGTTTGACTTAGGTCAAACCTCTATTTTGAATTCTTCAAAACCTTCATTCAAACTCCAAAATTAATCGAACAAGGCAAGCCTTTTGTCTCCGCTTCAAAATCTCCATGGGTCTTGACAGAGATAGCCTAACGGCAGCACAGAGAACAACAGGAGAAGCCGAGTTCTTGCCAAACAGCTTGGCGTCCCCACTTATATCAACTAAACTTATATAACACAAAAAAGTAGCAACGGACTCTCTCTCTCTCTCCCTAAAGAAAGCTACCAATTAATCAGCCTGAAAATTTCGTTTGAGCTACGAACATCGACGAGCCTACGCCCTCAGCTATCTCTACGTGAGTTGGGTGGCAGCACAACACATCGTCATCAGCGATGGTGCTGCCGGTTATCATCGCCACATGGAGCTCGCAGAGTCCGTCGACGGAAAAATTCCTTGGCCCGGCCCAAGCACGCGCGCCGGATCGAAACGGGCCTTGCGGGCCACGAACCGGTCCCAGCTGGACCCGAAATGGTCGCGCCAGTGCGCCTGCGAGGGCTGCCGGGCGAGGTACTGCTTCGCGCCGATGCCGCCGCCGACCCGGCACGCCTCGTCGGCGACGCGCCGGTGCTGCTCAAGGATCTCCTCCACGCACCCAGGGCCGCACCGCGACGGGTCGGCGGAACGGAGCACGCTGAAGATGTACATCACCACGTCCGGCGTCGACGGGACGACCGCCGATGTGTTCCTGTCCCACCTGAAAAAAAAACCCAAAGGTTAGTAGGATCAGACTGCACCTACTTTTGTGCAAGGATCATAAGTTCTAATTCAATGGCGCTAATGAATTTTTTTCATGAGTTGTGAGAACCCCCAACTTTCAAAATTCTGGCATTGGTACGATTCATCTTTCTAAGGTCAATTATGCTGGATCGAAATAGAACATGAAACGCCTCCCAAAATGGCAAGTAAAATCTACTGGCGCAGTGTAGTGGAGCCCTCTTCTGGGGCATTGTAGATTTGCTGTCGGGGAAAGGAAGAACATCTCTCTCACTAGGATCATGTCAGATCACAGGGTTCTGGGTGCGGCGAACCTAATTGATAAACAGAAAGGTTGCGCCATGCAGGCATCCACGGCTGACAGGGCTCGCTGGCGATCCTGGATCTGAAATTCTGGGCGTCACGAGCAGAGGTGGTACGTCTGAAGTGACCACATGGCAGATGACACAGCCGAGCTACACGAGAACTACTCACATGTTAAGTTAAGAGCATCTTCAGCAGGCGCCGTGCTATAATAACTGTTTTTTACCGCGCGCTGTATACTACTACAGTAGAGCCGCTATTTTCACGGGCGCTGCAAAAGTATAGCGCGGCTCGACATTTTGCGCTATCTCGAGCCTGATATTTCCGGCTCCAACTACAGCGCGTGCTATCGCTTCGCTCGTGCGGGAACACGTAACCGCTCGGACAATTTCCTTCCCCGCGCACACTCTCTTCTTTCCCCCAATCCATTTCAGCACTTACCGCGGTCTCGATTCGTTATGGCGTCTTTGCCCGCTGGCGCAGCTCAAGCTCAAATCGGCGATGTCTTCCTCGAGCCGGGAGGCAACTTGGCGCACACAAGGTGTTCGTCGAATGTATGCAAAACTTGTCCTATTGTTGATGCAAAACTCGTTGTAATAAATTTTCTAGACAATTTATTGTTCATTTTCTGGTGTTCGTTTGATCTTGTTGAATGTATGCATATGTTGGTTTGGTGTTTGCGCCTGTAGAGCGCGCTCTATTTTGCAGCGTGGGCGTCGGGCGCTGCACTCCGAGAATGGTCACTGCATTATCGCGCGCTGCATCGCACATTTAAAGCAACTGCACAGCACCACCGCTGTACACGGTGGGCAAACTACCTTCTGTGAGAAAGACAGGAATGTCAAGGCGTGGAGGAGAGACTTGGACCAGGACCGGGAGAGGGGACAAGCAGCAGACCGTAGCCTCCATAGGTACACTGGTGGTGGAAGCGGGGATGCACTAGCCACCAACGCCAAGAGCCGCAACTTGCAAGAATAGGAGTGCTTCAAGACAGTATCGTATCACTGCTGCTGCTCTGCTACAGCCGCAAAGGATATCATGGAAAGGAGTTACAATACTTCTCCTCCGATTACAGGCCTATGCATACCGATTAATTAAGGACCCTACCTGGCGTAGTAACCTAGTTACTAGACTACCAGTGTAATTATTTTAATGTTCAAAAAAACAACTTAGTGTAATTGTTCTGCAACAGATAATAACACTGATTATGGATAATCAGTCAGAACAGAGTAACACAAACTGGTGGACAGAGAACTTGTGTGCAAAGGTAGAGGTTACCACAGCTTTGCCGAGTAGCTACTAGTGTCACTGTATTTTGACAAATGCTGCGGAAGTGCATGGTCCGGTGCCGGGAAAGGAGGGCAAAGAGGTGACCGCTACAGGGCTTGCATCTATCATCGGCCGCTGTCGCGAGATGTCAGTTGTCACAACACAACATGCCGTGCGTTTGGTTGGCAAGCCCATTTTTGGAGGGGATAACTACGACCCCAAGTAGTAGCAAGAAAAGATGACCAAAAGATAAACAGCACCTTGATGTGATGTGCAATTTGCTAAACCACCCTAATTATGTGCGTAAGAAAGGTGATCTCGCCACATCATCAGATAGATCTCCTGTCGTCGAGGTGAACTTGTTAATTCTTAGTGAAGCCTTTGCCTACTACCCGGCGGCTTTACTGATGGCGAAGCTGTCGTGATCTAATAATAATTTGGAGCAGCAACTAGAAAATGATACGTACTTGTCACTGAGCAGCGGGTACACGAGGATCGCCCCGTCGAAGTGGCCAGCCAAGACGGTGTCCACGAGCAGGTCCTTGAGGCGAGCGATGCCATGCCTCGGCACGAACATGTTGAGCCAGGGGTGGGGCACGTCCCACAGCCCCTGCCTCCTCAGGCTCTCCTCCTCCATCCTCACCCTGTTCAGGAAATCGAAGTAGGACACCTCCGCGCTGTACACGTGGGGCCTCACGTAGCTCATCTCCCCTGAGACCAGCTCCACAACCTGCACAGTTTTTTTAAGACCACCACAAGATGACAAGACTAGCTTAGTTTAAAGTATTATTTCGGCTGTCCTTTTCAGTTGCTGTTGGAATGTTAACTTGCGATTGTGTTTAGATTGGGAGACTGACATGGTCGACGCTGGAGCCGTCGTCCTCCTGGAAGTCGTGCACTGCGAACTCTATGCAGTAGTAGACCTTCCTCTTGCCATGGGAGCCGAAGTCTGGGTTGAAACTGATGGGAGCGGGGAAGGCGATGGATGAGCTGGCGATGGAGTGCTCGTTCAGAACCATGAACCCCTCCACGTAGTCCACCTGCTCGGGTATTGAGATCAGGAACTCTTGGTCCTTGGTGAATGTTTCGAAGCTGTCGTAGAAGGCCCTCACCCATCTCACCTGATGATCACACGGTAATGGATTGTCAAAGAAATCTTACGAGTACTAACAGAAGCTGATTGGTCAAGAAGAGCTAGCGTTTTTTTTTGGGACTAATTTCGTTTCTGGATGGGCATGCATTGTACTACCTTTGGGGGAGCATGTTGGAGAAGGATCCTTGCCCTTGTGATGATACCAAACTGGCCAAGGCCACCGAGAACTGCGAAGAATAGGTCCGGGCTCTCGGTCGGTGAGCATGTCACGACCTCCCCATTTCCTGCAGCCAACACATCAATATAACATGAAAAAAAAGACAGCAGGTTACTGCGAAATTTTCAGGATCAGTCAGAGTAAGTAAGTTGCATGCGCGTAGTGGCCGAGTTGGGTGCGTGTACCTGTGACGACTTGGAGCTGCAGGACGTTGCTGATCTGCGGGCCATGCTTGAAGGCCTGGCCGCTGATGCCGGCATTGGACAGCGTCCCGCCCACGGTGAGGTACAGGTAGTCCGTCCAGGACAGCGGCGCCAGGCCGGCCTTGAGGCACTCCTCCAGCACCTCCACCCAGAGCGCGCCGGCACCCACGTCCGCGTACGCGCCGCCGTCGCCGTCTGCCGCCACCACCACTACCACGGCGCGCGGCAGGGAGCGCGTCTCCAGCACAATGCCGCCGCGCGCCTGCGCCTGGCCCTGGAGCGAGTGCCCCGCGCCACGCGCCGCCACGGTCGCCCGCGGGCGCGGCGGTGCCGACGACAGCGCGGCCAGGAGGAGCGCGACGTCGGCGGCGGACTCCGGCCGCATGATCGCGAAGGGCGCGCCGAAGACGACGGCGCCGAAGTCGCGCGCCGAGGACGGGGTCGGCTCGTGGAGGGCCACCGGGCCGTACACGTCGGTGGGGCTCTGGATGAAGGTCGACGCGGAGCAGAGGAGGAGCAGGGCCGGCACGGCGGCGTACATGCACAGCGCCTTGAGGTCCATGGATGGACGAGCTCTCGGCCAAGCAAGCTCCATCTCGCGTCTCCCGCGCGCTTGGAGTTGAGTTTGCTGGGATGAGAGTGAGACTGATCGAAGCAGGGCGAAGAAGGTCTCGTCGTGCGCTCTAGCTGTTGGGTGATTGCTGCCTGCCTGCCTGGGTCGGGTCGGCACGTCTCTGTCCGGATGGATCCTTGGGTTCCCACAAGAACTGTGGATCGATGGAACGGAAAATGGACGGGACGGGAGAAGAAGCGAGAGGCGAGACAGCGGACGTCCGGTGAGAGGTGTGTGTAGTGGATATATACAAGAGGAGAGGAGGAGAAGAAGAGGGGGTCCGTGTCATCGGTCGTCCGTGGTGCCGTGGCGCGGTCGGGGCCCGAGCGAGAATCTAGTGGGAGCCCGGACTGGGGCACGGCGAGATCCAGGCGGGCCTGCACCTGCCTCCCCTCCATTCCCCTGATCATTTTCGCTCGGGAAGATTAACACTGAGCTGACATGCTTTGCTCGACATCTCAGAGCCCACGATGGCAACTTAATTATATCATGGAAAAAAGAGGAATTAGTATCGGTAAACTCCATCTACTGCCTTCCACGGCACGTAGCGGTCATCCGTCGACGACGGCTACTACGAGCGCATCCATCCATCCATCCATCTCTGGTCCTCACTGTGGCTGATGCTTGGACGGCATTACTGCTTGCCAGCGATCGTTTTGACCCGCACTGTGGACTGAGTGACCCCTCGCGGTTTCTCTGGCGCGCGGGCGGGCGACGCTATCCCGGCAGAAATTTCAACGCTCGCTGGACTGCGAGGAGCAAGAAATTAGCAGGCGACCGGACAGGTTGCAGGTCGATCACGCAGCAGCAGCAGCGTTTCTCCCGGGCCGCACGCATCGCCGTCGCCGCCTGCCCTGCCCTCTGCCTGTCGTGCGTGCGTAGCCCGTCGGTATTGCTGGGCAGCGACACGCGCGTAGTACACGTTACGTGCATGCACTGGCAGTCGGGATCGGCGGGAAATACGTACCAAATCCAAGCGCCGTCGACTGCCGTAGCCGTGCACGAGTGGCTGCGTCGCGGTGTGGAAGTTTCGATGGTGTTGCTTGTGTACTACTACTACTGTGCACTGGCCAGATACGTCATACGTGCGCGCTGCTGCTGACTTGCGTCGCGTATGAATTACGCATGTGTGGCTTGCAGCTCAGCGTACGTACAGTACACAGGTGGTGGCGAAGTACGCCATCCAATATCATCACGGAGAAAGACACGTTGCCGTTGTTCCTGTGTCTAAACGCCATGGTTCCGCATCCCACAAGATCCCAGCGATTGGACCCTTCCCCTGTGAAGGCGGGCGTGCGCTGAGCTGTAACTCAAGGACTGAATACGACTTGTGATAAAGAGAGAAGACTTTGGCGGTTTATCCTGCATTTCTGGCCAAGAAAATATGCGAGCCCATGTACTGTACAAAAGGTAAATTCTGGTGTTCATAGCGATTCCGGTGGAAACAAAATAGTTTTCTTTAACGGGTTCGAAACAAAACTGCAGTTTTAGCATATTATTAGGAGTAAAATGCACCGAAAGTCCTAAAACTTTGGAGGAAACCGTATGCAGGTCCTAAAAGTTTGGACTCGTGTATCGCAGGTCCTAATTATCAGATCCATGTGTACTGTAGTCAGGACTGTAGCTAAGAATTAGGACTTGAAGTGCATAACTAACTAAAAATTATGACTTGCAGTGCACAACTAACTAAGAATTAGGACCTTCAGTACACGAGTTGAAACTTTTAGGACCTGCATATGGTTTCTTCTAAATTTTTAGGACCTTTAGTGTATTTTACTCTATTATTAGCACACACTATAGGCTCTGTTGAACCACAAAGGCTTGGACGAGGTAAGCCCCTCCCACCCCCGCGTCGCCTCCCTGGCGGCGGTGGGCGGAGCCCAAATCCCACACCGTCACTACCTCCAGCCACCGTTCCCCTCCCTCATATGTCGCCGGATGAAGGGGCCGGGCAAAGCCCACACCCGGATGGCGGCAGCGGGGCCCCTTCCCCCTCACAGCGGTGCTACTCGTGCGGCGTTGGCGGCAGTGCTCCAGCGTGGTGGCGTGGCAGCCTACTGCGCGTGCTTGGCGGGGCGGCTTGGCCTGTGTGGCCATGGGGTCGCGGCGGCTCGCCGAGATTCTGGGTCCCCATGGCCAGATCTGCGGGTGTGTGTCGCGATCGGTCGGGGTTGCGGCTGGCGGCTGCTGACCATGGTGGTTCTCCGGGACGGCGGCCCCGGGCGATGGTGGCCGGAGGTTCCGACCACGGGGGTGGTCTTGACTGCCGGCTTGGTCCTGGTTGCCTCCTGCACGCTGGATCCACGCTTCCGGGCTTCGATCCGTGCGTCTGGTCGGGTTGGCGGTGTTGGCGCATCACCCTCGGTAGGAGAGGTGGTGGTGCGGGTGGTGTGCTGTTGGTCCGTCCGGGCTTGGCAGCGGGGTGTTAGGCAGTCTGCCTGGCGGGCGTCCGTTTCTGGTTGTAGGTCGTGGAGCATCTCCGGGAGAAATCCTTGCTCCGGTTTTGGCCGGAGCCGGCGATGGTGACGTCCGCGGGTGCCACTAACTTCTCTGGAAGCATTGTCGTGTGTGGTGCTCTCTCCTACTACTACGGCCTTGGCTCCAGAGTGAAACCTCAGATCCGGATCGGGCGATGGAGGCGTTGTTGCATCTCTTACCCTCTTGGGGGCATCGTCTCGGAGTCGCCTACAGCCAGGGGTTCGGTGAAGGGGAGTTGATGACGGGCAGTTGTGCAAGGTCCAAGGGTGTTGTTTGGTAAAGATGATGCTTCGAGCTAAGGTCGGGCCGCGGCTGGGCTTCGATAGTTGGTTATTCCCGGCGTGTCCGATGGGTTCTTCTGCTTCGCTGTGTTGCCGTAGAGTCGGAGTTGTGGTGGAGCGTGTCTAGGTGGCAACAATGACCGGCCACCGGTGGTCTCTGTAGAGTTCTCAGTCGGCGCAAGTCCAGCATAGTTCCTTTGTGAAGCTCGTCGTTTGAATCGGAGTTGTCTCTCCTTGGCGCCTGTGGCCAATTGATGGCATAGGCCGACGTGGTTCCGGCGTCGTCTCTGAGGCTCTGTTTGGGAGGTCGCTGGTGAAGTCGGAGTCGCTGGCTCGCGGAGGAGTGATGACGATGATGCTTCGTGGCAACCTCGACGCCGGCCTCTTCTTGTGCGTATGTGTGTCGTGTGGGTAGCGAGGTTGGCTGTGGTGGTGTGCCCAATATGATCGTGCTCCATGACGATATTGGTGCATTTGTACGGGTTTTCGGCCGGTTTCCCTGCAAATGAACCGGTCAATTCTCTTCGACTTTTTAAAATAAAATGAGGCAAACCTGTCCGTTTTGTTTAAGAAAAAACTACAGGCTATATTTGGAACAAAGAAAAATATAAGATGTTTTAGTCTTTTTCTAAAACACACATATATATATACATGTCTTTTAGTGTGTAGATTCATCTATTTTGTTCCGAACTTATACACAAAAATACGTCTAGATAGATTTATTTGAGAAAAAAGGCAAAACATCTTATAATATGGAATGGATAGACTAGGAACTTAGAACCGAGTCAGGTTGAGTGTAGTGGTAAGAGTTTGGAATTATGCGTTAAGGAAGGAGGAGGAGGAGGAAGGGTTGTAATAACAGGATGATACTACCGTGACACTTGGGGTTTCATGTGAATGAAATCGGGAACGGGAAAAGCCCTTTAATTCGAAAAGAAAGCAAGTAGAAATTTTGGAGGATAGGATTCCTACAGAAGATTTATGTGGTGTCGTTTGGAACAAAGAAATGAGAATCGGAGATTTCTTTAAAATTCCTATTGAATGGGCTATTCCATACGAATTTGGAGGAAAACAAAACATGCGGTCATCTCCTTGTGCCTATAATATCCGAGGGCTTGTTTGATTTAAAGGAACCGTATAGAAATTTTGGAGGATCTTGATCCTTAGAATTTTTTCTATGGGTATTGTTTGATTTGTAGGATTAGATCCTTAGAAAAAAATTCCATAGTATTGAATTGCACTATGTATTGGAGGAATTTTTATCCACTCAGACCTCATGGTACAATTTCTTTATTTTTCCTATGGTTCAAACACTGCTTTAAAAACATTCCTGTAGATTCTAAAATCTTATAGGATTTGGCTAGACATGCCACTCTAATCGTGCGCTTTTTTCTATTTCTGTATTTTTCCTATCCCGAGAATAGAGCCCTGAGTTTTTCCTACGTGGCATCGAAACGACACTCTTAAAGTGTTCTTGTGGTTTTGATTTCTATAGAAATTGAATATACATGATATCTCAAATCATAGATTTTTCCTATTCTTACATTTTGAGTTTCTGCTTTCTAAACGGGGCCTTAGTGATAAAATCATATAGTGGGAGTGAGATGCAGGTAAAGATTCGATGGATATCCATCAACATAGAAAGGCGACCAAGATTTAATATACTTAAATACACTGTACCCAAGCACACATCCCCGATAAAAACGATTTTCCTAATTGTGAAAGGAGCGAGAGATAAAAGTTTCACATAATTATCGATCCGAAACCACATTTTGTGGATATAAAAGAGATAGTAGAAGCTTGATCAGACGGTATCAGTGTCGACTACTCACACTAATAGGAAAGATAGAAAAGATTTTTGTGGTGCATATAGAAGTGCATATAGATCATACGCTAGAAATATGGTAATTCTGTGACGCACACAGTCTATTTGCGCCACATAAATATGTGTTTCTATGACGTATATTTTTCCGTGCGCCACAGAAAGTGATGATTCCGTGGCAAATATACACATATGTGTCACATAAATTTGATGGGACCAGAACCAATTAAGGGGGAGACAATTCTGTGGCACACATGTCTATATGCGTCATATGTACCACAGAAAGTGATGATTCTGATGCGCATATAGACATATGCGCCACAAAAAGTTGAAAACAGATCCCACCTTCGGATCATCTTTTCAGTTTTGTAAAAAATAAATAAAAATGATAAAAACTTTAAAAAAATAAATCCTTTCAGATATAGTTATATTTTGGGGTATAGTTTAGGGAAATTTAAAAACATGAATTTTGACGTATTTTGCAAAAAAAGTCATGACATGATAAAATGGTCATAACTTTTGCATACGATGTCGGAAAAAAAGTTTAACTTATCAAAACGACCATCTCAAAATTTCCTACTCAAATTCAACGATCAAAGGTCGTTTTGGATTTTACAGAATCTCTAAATTCGAAAAGAGTAAAAAGTTATTTCAAAAATAAGATTTTTTCCTGAAAAAAATAAAAAAGGGAGAGACTATGTGTCACAGATTTGTTGGGCAGGACTCGAATTTTGAATCCTGCTGGCGCCCCTTCTCCCTCTATTTTCTCCTTTACTCCTCTCCTCCACACTTCTCTGCTCCTCCACTTCTCCTCCCCTTCTCCCCCTCCTCCTTCTCCCCTTCCTCCTCCACTCTCCGGTGACCTCCTTCTCCACTCTCCGGTGACCTCCTTCTCCACTCTCCGATGACCTCCTCCTCCTCCACCACCACCACGGCGACCTCCTCCTCCCCCTCCTCCTCCTACTCCTACTCCTTCTCCTCCTCCTCCAGCGACCACCTCCGGCGACCTCCTCCACCACCACCTCTGATGACCACCTACTCTGGCGGCCTACTCATCCTCCACCATCTCCAGCGACCCCCACTTCCGGCCACAGCCACGACCTCCTCCGACAAGCTCCGAAAAAATTCTGGCGGCTGTGGCGCTATTGCAATATGCGCCATAGAAAATTTCTATGGCACATATCAATATGCGTCACAGAAATAAAATTTAGTGGCGAGATAACAGTGGCGCATCTAATATGCGCCACAGAATTCAAAAAAACTGTGCCACTGATACTGTTTTTCCTAGTAGTGTAAAAACCAATCTTATATATAGTAGTGTTAAGGTATAGTCCCTAACATGGGACTAAACCCCCCTCCATTGTAGCATTAACTAGGAGGCATAAATATGACTAAAATGTTATATGAGTGATTAGTGGAGGGTATAATATTTGTCCACAACCATTGGGTGGTTAATTATAAGGCTCAATTTAAAATCATCTCATAAGAGTAGTTCTCTGTACTACGATAGATTACACTTGTGGGAGACTTAACTTCACATAGTACTAGAACAAAAATATTAAATAATGCCTATTGTAAGTGAAGTCACATATTTTAAGAGATTGCACGGCTTATTCGTGGCCTTACTTTTTGAACAGGAAGATACAATTACCTTATATGTCTACCCCATGGTGCATACATTCAATTTTATTATAAAACGGTGATAAAAAGGATTGCAATCTCAATTAAAGGAATCAGTTGTACCCGTGAAAACAATATGATAATACCGTGTTACATGCTCGTCATCCTAGTCCGGAACATCAATTCACTCGTAACTCCAGAACATTGCCTCGGGTTTTTTCTGCTCTACTGCGAACTTTATGCTCAAATCTATTACTGCAACCGCATGGATGTTTTTAGCATCTGCATAAAAGAGTGGAATAAAACACAAGTTTGAATAATAAGGGTAAACACCCCAAAGTTAAAGTTACACCTCTTTGAACATGGAAGATTGTATAAATAAAGAAGTAGGGGCCACATCAAACAGACACAACATGAAGATAAACAACTGACATCATTGAAATGACTTCTCCAAGAGGCCTACAATTATGATCTTGTCGCTAGGCCCACGTCCTCATGTTCTCGATCTTCAAGAAGGGTCTCTTTGATTCAAAGGATCTTTCCAAGAATTTTGGATGATTAGAATCCTTAGTACCTTTCCTATATTGGTTGTTACATTCATAGGAGATTCTTTATTCTCTTTAACCTCTTTGGACGGATCTTTTTTTTCGAGATACGTTAAACAAACCAAAATCCTACAGGATTCATGTGGCATGACATTGTAATACTATATTTATTTCTATATTTGCGCTTTTAAAATCTCAGTAATCAAATAGACTCTAGCGTGGAGGGTAAACTGTGTTGCATTTTATCATCTTGCTTCGACTGAAATTCATGGCTCACTAGACATAGTAACATTCACTATTTTTTTCTATCTATACATGCTACAGTGCTAGGGGTAGATCCTAGCATGTGAAAATTCTTGGTGTTATTTCGATATTTTCGTAAATCAGATGATCAAATATGAGCAGAAATACTCGTGTTGGTTGAAGATTGAAGTTTATAAAGTATCCCAATTGTCTCGGCACAAAACGGATACATGGGGAGGTTCGGGGAGAGCTATTGGGATTGTCTATTTCTGCTCTCTTTTTTTCAAGCTGCTAACTGCGCTGCATTTGACAAACAGGACCCACAAATTCATGTTTGACTTTTTTTAGGGGAAGACGGGGAGCTTTATTCAACTAACATATAGCCCGACCTATCGACCAGAAGACTGGAGAACAGAAAATCAAGGGTACAAGATTTGCACATAACTGAACATGTTGAATAATAAAAGATGAAAAACAAGAAACTAGCTTCCCTGTTGCCTAAAGAATTGGCGTCACAGCCGCACACGATCCATGGGGAGTATTCTAGAGAGATTGACAATCTCTAGACAATCTATCTCCATAACCACCTTAGGGTAGCCTATGAGCTTGGCAAAGATTACTCCATCAGGTAATGTGAGTGCTTCAGTGACTAATGAATCAGTAATCCCCTTGTATGGTTTACTCTAGGCTCCTAAATTCGAAGAGTGTGACCTTGCCACACCTCCTGCACCTCCTCTACGATCATCAATAGACATACCACCATCTGTGTTAATTTTGATAGTTGCCTCGTTTGGTGGTCACCAACCATGACATGGTAAAACAACAGTGAGCTTCTTCGGCACCGCAACGATAGATAAAGCTTCCTTATCCGTCTTCAGAGAGTGAACCGGATCATAATCCCCTCTTTCATGTGTCCAACTATTACGTGAACTCTAGACTTTCCACATTACTGTAATGATTTTTGGATAATATGAGTCTGCAAACCTAGCGTCACATGAAATATCTCGTGACCAGGTAATGGATGAAGCCTCAGTAGAATAAAGTTCATCCAAGATTGTGCTTCCTCCTAGAAACTATGTGCATGATCGCATGTGATTAGAGCATGCATGAGATCCTCATCAGTTGCCAGTCAGATTTTACATCTGCTCATTTGAGCAATATGTCGATGCTTGAAGGTAGTTTCGTAGGAAGGATACCTCGCAGCACTCTCCACCAAAACACATGAACTTTTGGCCTCATTTTCAATTTCCACAAGGCATACCATATATGTTTATCAATAGTTGAGGATTTATTAATCGACCCTTCGTCTAGAGCACAATACTCATTGTGACTCACTAGAGCACGATACGTTGTCATATTCACAATATAACAGCCCGCCTTTTCAAACCACCATGCTCATAAGTCCTTCCCTCCTCCACAACGAAGTGGGATGTTAAGTATAACATCTGCCTTTGGGAGAATAAAATTTCTACTGACCACTTCAATTTTCTAAAGTTTAGTGTCATGATCAAGACCAAGTTGCAACACTTCCCTTCTTGCAATGACCGCTCTCCAAGTAGCAGAAGCTTGGTTTGGTACTATTGCATTCAGGAAGTCAGTGTTTGGATAGTACCTTCCCCTGAGAACTCAGGCGCACAAGGAGTCAGGATTCCTCATGAGCCTCCAACCATGTTTTCCAAACATAGCTAGGTTGAATAGTTCTAAGTCTCGGAAGCCCATACCTCTGGTACCTTTCAGTGATGCTTGCACCTCCCAAGAAACCCAATGAATAGATCTCTGATCCAAGGAGCTGCTCCACCAATATTTTGCAATACATTATGTAACACCTCGGACTATTCGTGCCCGGGCTGTCATCCCTGGTAGCTTACTAGGATTTGTAGACTAGCCCCACAGACCAACACTAGTTTTTTCTGCACACCTTTTCCTCAGTCGTGCGCACCAGGTACCCACTTCCTGTTCGGTCACTCATTTTCAAATTACTCTAGGCCAAGCACGCTTAACCTCAGAGTTCTTTTCATATGAACTTCTGAAAAAGAAGTTACAACTTGTTGGTATGGGTATCCCATCAATTCTATTAAGCCATGCGCTAGGGTCTCACATACAACCCACCCTTAGAAGATCGACGCCCTCGTCTGTCAACCACAAGCCAGTAACGTCCCCTCTTAGCACACGTCTGTGTGTCCAGTGCCAGCACATGTGTCATGTCATGTCTACTCTGGGCCACACATGCCATATTCCACATGTCCGCCACTAACCCGCACACGCTCGTGTAACCGCGAGGATCAGCTCTGATACCACTTGTAACACCCTTGAATTGGCCATGTGCATATTTAAGTGATTCTCGCCAAACCCGCATAGAAACGATTCGATGATGCCCACTAAGCATTTGTGTGCGGGTGAAAAACAAAGTGATACCATTACACAATAGTCCATAATGGAACTCGCAAGAATATATATATACAACAATGACTTATCGAGTCAAGAATACAAATATACATTACAAAGATCCAAATCACATTGAAAACAATACAACATCCGAGTATGGATAATATGCAAATTCGACTAAGAGTCCTAAATAATAACCAATGGCATCCATAACCCTGCCCAGACCAAGCCAAAAGGGTAACCTTGCTAACGTCGTCAAACTCATACATGTCAAAACAAAAGGGGTGCCGACAAAGGGCAAAGGAAAAATGGAGCGGTCAGTACTGAGGCCAGTACATGGCGAGTCTTAGATTTCGGTGGCTCTCGCCTACATGGGTATGGTAGGCTTAGCGACAACAAAGCATGCACTAAAATAACATATAGAGACATGATATAACTGTTGGCTATCAGAGAGGGGTAAGAGAGATCTATTCGTAACCAACCTGATACCAACACCAAACATAACTCATCTTGGAGTTTCTCCCTCAAGACCAAACAAGGAAGTCCTTCCGAGGAACGCACACAGTTGACAGTTTTATTTACGCATTCCATTGAAGTTGAAGTACTTACTAGTCAGATATAGACATCATAAGACATTCCAATAACACAAGTTGTTAGCACTTTTAATTAACCATTCCACTGTAGTGGAGCTGATTACTAGTTATGCCAAAGTCAAATTTATAGTACTATTTTAGTTTGAGTTCTCTATGGTCGAGACATTGTGCTCCAAATAGTCCATAACCACAGACACGAATTTTTGAAAAGATTTATCCTGCAGGGGTATAAAAATAGCAACACACGCATGATCAACCTCGGAAAAAAACCAAATGAAAGCAAAGAGTATCACGACAAAGCATTCACAAGATTAAAAAAATATTTCAGAGGGCCCCACTAAGCTACCCGCAACGAAGTCGACCGGCTCCGAGACGAACCCAGGGTTTGTGTCAATGGCTATAAATGACTGGGACCCTAGTATATTGTTCAATTAATAAACGCTCTCTGTCTTGACACAAAAAGAAGCATAGCATAGCTGATCTAGTCCATGTTGCACCACACGTTTAGCTTGGGTTCAAATCCCCTCAGTCTCAATCTAAATTAGACCCCTTTTACTTTCTTTTTTCCCTATAGCTCCCACGTTTGGTGGATCCAAATTCATAAGGTCTTCTTTTGTTTAATATCAACGCAACACCACACTAGTTTATGACCTACAGTGTTAACATGTAGGTCCTGAGATCAAATCCTTTTTGCCACAACATATCTCCCCACATCCCTGTACATCTTGTTAAATTCCTTCCAACCACCCAACATTGATGACGGACACCACATAGTTCTAGCCAGCTTCCTTCTCTGTCTAATCTTTATCCATATATTTTCTGTAAATGTTTCAAACCATAGCTCTATTTTAAAGATGCCATATACGAATCTTTAACAGAAAAATGCCTAAAACATGAATATACCATCCATACATCTGTTCGCAACATGTAGCTGTGTATTTGGTGGTCTTTTGCATCAGCACCCAAAATAACACATGGAATTATGTGGGAGATGATATATCTTCCCCATTCCATTTAAATTTGAATGCATCATCTATGCCATGCGATACCATGTTAATAACATTTAATTTTGATGGTTAGAAAAATGATTTGAACTCGATATTAATTGTCGGAATTCCGATTTTGCTTAATTTTGCTAAGTTGCATCTCATCTTTGCCATGTCATGCATATCATGAGCATGTCGGTTCTTTCGCATTAGTTGCAATTGTTGCATCCTTGTTCCTTTTAGTGTTTTTCTTTTTTCCGGGTAGGACGATGAGATGTTGTGAGCTTCGACAAGTTTTTCGGATATGTATCTTCGGCAATGGTTTCCGGGCGAGCATTCTCCCCCGCTACCTATTTTTGCTTTATGGAATTACTTCTCTCTTTTGCTATCCATGTCACAATGCTTTAGTTTCCGTACCATTTATATTCCTTGTATCCTATATTGCCTTGTTCACTTCCTATTGCGCATTGTTTTGGTAAATAGTTGGTCTTGCGAGTCGTAGTTGCTTGTTCAGGTGTTGGTTCGAGTTGTCGAGTTTCACAGTTGTTGGGAGCTGGTCACATGCTTAATGGTGGAGATAATCATGGTTCTACTTACAACTTGATAATTAAAATGTTGGGAGTAGATATTACTAATAAAGAGGCACTAGTGGGCAATAGTTGAGATTTGGCTTTTATCCCACCCACTTGTGTCCACTTAGGACCCGAGTACTTGATGCTTGTTCCTTGACTATCACACTATCCACATGTGGGCCGATGGATCCTCTTGGTATGAGCTTGATTCACATCTTATTTATTGGGGACACAATTAGTTTGGGGCTTTACTACTATCTTGTACATATGTCATGTTTTACTACTTTATTTACTATTGTTGCTTCAGGAACGGTTTACTACTATACTATTTTGGAATGTGGAATGTTTTCGCGGTATCAATAAGCCCAATCACACTTTCGGGTTTCCAGTCGTTTACAACCATTGACACAAACCCTGGGTATGTCTTGGAGCCAACTAACTTCGTTGCAAGTAGCTTAGTGGGGTGGACCCCTGAAATCATTTTTGAATCCTATGAATGCTTTGTCGTGATGCCTATTTGCTTGCATTTGGTTTTTCCCAAGGTTGATCGTGCGTGTGTTGTTATTCGTGCACCCCTACAGGGTAAATCTTTTTGAAAAGTCGATTCCGCGGTTATGGACTACTTGGAGCACGGTGTCTCGACCATAGACAACTCAAATTAAAGTGGTGCTATAAATTTGACTTTGGCATGACTAGTAATCAGCTCGACTACAACAGAATGGCTAATTAAAAGTGCCAACAACTTGTGTCATTGGAATGTCTATATCTGACTAGTAAGTACTTCAACTTCAATGGAATGCATAAATAGAACTGCCAACTGTGTGCGTTCCTCGGAAGGACTTCCTCGTTTGGCCTCGAGGGGGAAACTCCTGGATGGGTTATGTTTGGTGTTAGTATCAGGTTGGTTTCGAATAGGTCTCTCTTACCCCTCTCTGATAGCCGACAGTTGTATCATGTCTCTATAGGTTGTTTTAGTGCATGTTTTGATGTCGCTAAGCCCACCATACCCATGTAGGTGAGAGCCGCCGAATCCTAAGACTCGCCATGTACTAGCCTCAGTACAGATCACTCCCTTTTTCCTTTGCGATTTGTCGGCACCCCTTTTGCTTTGACAGGTATGAGTTGGACGACGTTAGCAAGGTTACCCTTCCGGCTTGGTTTGGCCAGGGTTATGGATGTCATTGGTTATTCTTCACGACTCTTACTCCAATTTTCATCTTATCCGTACTCGGATGCTGTATTATTTTTAATGTTATTTGGATCTTTCTAATGTATATTTGTATTCTTAACTCGAGGAGTCGTTGTTGCATATATATGTTCGTGTGGGTTCTACCGTGGACTATTGTGTAATGGTATTACTTCGTTTTTCATCGAATCGTTTCTATGCGGGTTTGTCGGTAATTGCTTAAATCTGCACAGGGCCGACTCGAGGGTGTTACGCAAGATATCAGACTTTTACACACATTCTTTGTTAACTCAAAGCAACTCATACTGTAGATGGGAATCGCTTTTTTGAGAGAAAAAGTTCTCAATCAGCATCCTCGCGATGGCTTGTATTTTAGTGTGAATACATTCACAGATATGGTCAAAAGCTTCACTGGTTATGCGTCTAAGATCAGTAGGTAAACCAAGATATCGTTCGCTAAAGGCTTCCATCATAATCCCCAAAGTACTCTTCATACTCTAACGGATAGCTCGAGATGCATTGGGATTGGAGTAATTTGAGCACTTGTCTCTATTAACACATTGTCCCGAACACTCACCATAAATCCTTAAAATTTATTTAACCTTTCTCTACTTTGCACCTTTGCGCTCATAAAGATGATACTATTAGCAGATAAAAGGTGATTAATCCATGGAGACTGGAAAGTCACCCTTATTCCTCTGTCCATAATACCACCACCATAATGATTCAACAAAGCAGTGAAACCTTCAGCAAGGATAGGTAATGTGAAATCGTATCCCCAAGAATAATAAGGCAAAACCGGACCCCTTGACGTAACCCTCGTGGCAGAGTGAGGTACAACAACTATTCTCTATTGACACGGGCAGTGAATGTGACATAAGGAACACATTTCATATTTAACGTCATTATTCTGTCTGAAAAGCCAAGCTTCAACATCATGGCCACAAGATAATGTGAAGGGAATATGTCCTGAGAGGCAATAATAAAGTTGTTATTATACATATTCCAAGTATATGATAGATGTTTATTTTGCATGCTATAATTGTATTAATTTGGAAACATTAATACATGTGTGTTTAATAAACAAAAGGAAAGTTCCTAGTTATGCCTCTCTTATAAACTAGCTCGTTTATTAACAAGATGATCAAGGTTTCCTAATCATGGACATTGGATGTTGTTAATAATAAGGTCAGATCATTAGTGGAATGATGTGTTGAACATTCATCCGAAGTATAGCATTATGATCAAAGTCATTGTGTTTATATTGCTATAACATCTAACAAAGTAATCCTAGTCCTTAGACCATGAGATCATGTTAATCACTAACACTGGAAGAGTATCTTGATAACATCAAACATCACACCGTGAAAGGGTGATTATAAAGGTGAGTTCAGTGCTACAAAAGTGTTATGTAGAAGCTCATGGATCAAGAGTGGGATTTGTCCATCCCGATGACGGATAGATATTCTCTAGGCCCTCTCGGTGATATCACATTGGTTAGCTTGCAAGCAAGTGATGAGATCACTAGAATGTTATATCACGGGAACAAGAAAAGAGTATATGTCGGTAACGAGATCAAACTAGGTATGGAGATACCGATGATCGAATCTCGGACATGTAATATATCGTGAGACAAAGGGATGTAGTTACTAGCATTAAAGGTTCTCACGATCACAGAAGTCATCGTAGAATGTGTAGGAGTCAGTATGGATCTCTAGGTCCCGCTTCTAATTATTGATCTGAGAGTGGTCTCGATCATGTCTGCATTATTCACGAACCGTATGGTGACACACTTAAGGGACACCAACACCATTTGGAGCAAATGTGTTTCAGACGAATGAATTGCAAAGCGCTGGAATTATTTCAATAGACACCGAAACAGTTTCGGGTGAAATTGCTGAAACTGGTTCTGCATGTAATATTGAAATGTTGCAGGGGGTTTTATGTGAATGTTTGTTAATTAAAGTAATTAATAAAATTCTGAATAAATTTAATAAAAGAGTTTTATTAAATGAGAGAGCATTAAATTTGGAGAAATTTAATGCATTTAAAGTAAAGACTTTAAAGAGGAATGTTAAGGGACACTTTTATGTGGAGGGGTTAACCACCACATGAATGGGGGAGGTGAGGGGTCACCTCCATGGGGCGCCGGCCATGGGAGGGGTACTTGATACATCAATAACGTATCTATAATTTTGATGGTTTTATGCTAATAATATGCTTTTAACACTCCTTTCTGTATAAAGTTTATGATTTATTTGGACTAACCTACTAATAGTTGCAAAAGTGCACAATGTTCTTGTTTTACACTTTGATGTGTAGGAATTACCAAGAATACAAGTGGAAACCTTGCTGGAGTCAAACTGGGATTTTTCTAGAAATCTGTCTCAGAACTCTTTTTGAAGATGATCACGTTTCGGGTCGAAGACAGCGTCAAACGAAAAACTCTTCAACTACAAAGTTGTTGGAAATTTCACGACAAACGTTCTGGACATAAAATTTCGCTGATTCCGAGTCCGTACGGACCTTTTAGACCCGATTTACTGCAGCCTGAGATGGGGTGACGGGAATCCGAGAAGCTATATAAAGGGAGGAAACCTAATTCGCCCAGGGCATCTCCACCCACGAATTTGCAGCCACCAAAGCCACGTTTTTGACTCCCCATGGATCCCATCTCCATGGGGGAGGGCTCCCAAAAAGCCATGAAGGAAGGGGGCTAAGGGGCGGTGCTCCCCCATGATACCGGCGGCAGGGAAGGAGTCCCCTGCGCCGCCGCCGTCGCCCTATTCACCATCTTCACCGCCATCTCCATCACCTAATCCTCCTAGTATGCAGTGGTTCATCCTCCCACACACCTCTGTACCGTCCTATGTAAACATGGTGTTTGATGCTATAAGTTATAATCCTATGATCTATGTCATGTTTGCGTAGTTTCTTTGTTCTTAGATTGAATGGTTGAACGTCTTTGGTTCATTAGAGTTGTATGTTGATATGGTACAGTCCTTTGGTGTCCATTATATTTGTGCGTGCATGGATTAAACATCATAGGGTTTGTAGTATGTGTAAGAGGAAGGGGGGAAGTTCTGCCGGAGTGATAGAAACCTAAGGACGCGAACCGGAACGTTGCACGTATGAGAGTAAGAGGACCATTAAACTTAAGACTATGGTTAGGGAAACCTTAATGCATTGATTAGTACTTACGGATGTTTGCTAACAATCCAATCATATAGTACATGTAATTCCAAGTAGTGAAGCGCATGTATATTTAGCCTCTCCCACATAGAAAACTGCATCGAAGACAATGAACCTGATCTATTCGCTATTTAAACTTGGACAAAGCCACCACAATTACCACCACTATTCCACACTCATGGTTCTGTTAGTTTAGTGTATTTTATTGCTGCAGCAACTAGCTTTAGTTTCTTGTTATTTATTATCATGCAAAGCTATCTCTAGTACTCGTATTGTTGCTCTAGTTTTATTTCCTAGATAATCCAAAAGTTTAGTGTGCGTAAAGTTGTATCAGTGGTTGATAGAACTTGAGAGAACATTTATCCTACCTTTAGCTCCTCGTTGGGTTCGACACTCTTACTTATCGAAAAGGCTATACACGATCCCCTCTACTTGTGGGTTATCAGTACCCCCTCCTCCTATAAAAGGCCACCCCTCTCACCCTTCTTCCTCACACACCTCCTCGTGAAGGATCTCTCTCCCCCTCTAGAATTATTCCCCCATGGTCTCGGATTAGCGAGATACATGATCCCGGTGGCATTTCGTCTGGAAGGAGTTGCTGCTTCCGCTGCATCGCTAGAGCAAGGAGGCGGAGGTTGTTCGGTGGCCTGAACGTGTGTGCGAGTGTAGATGCGCTGCTGGTTTCCGGTGCTAGGACTTCCACACGATCTTGAGATCGGCAAGCGTACGACTACATCATCCACGAGTTCCTACTCGTTAACAAAACTTTGTTGTCTTCGAGGATAAGTTCTCCACAGATGTATATCCACTCGTTGCTTGTCTCTAGTAGATAGAACTTGGCGTATAGTTCTCATCGTAGGAATTTTTTTGTTTTTTATGCTGCGAACCCTTCAGTGGTATCAGAGCCAGATCTATGCGTAGGTGCTTTGCACGGTAGAACACATAAGAGTATGTGGCCGGTGATGATCATGTTATTGCTTCTTATATGTACTTTGGATATTGGTGACATAGTGGGATGAAGCGGTCCGGACCAACCTTACATGTCATCGCACATGAGACCGGTTCCACGACTGACATGCAACTAGTTTTGCAAAAGTGGCTGGCGGGTGTCTATCTCTCCTACTATAGTCAATATCTGATTTACAACGAGTTGCTAATAATTTGGTTATCATCGTTATGGTTCCATGTTCGTAGGTAAGAACGGTTCTATCTTCGAAAGCCCTAAGCCACGTAAAACTTGCAATTGATAAATTAGAGGCGTCTAGTTTAGATCGTTGTTGGGCTTGTGTCTTGATATGGTATTGTTGTGAGTTGATGTATAGTTGATACACTTACAACACACTTAACGTGTAAGTTCCATAGACCTTGGCCTTACACATAAAGGAATGATAGAGATCATACCACGATGCATATGATAGTGATCAAATGCAAGAACCATATCATTTCACTTTACACATATGATGTTCGCATCTTATATTGCTAGTTTGGCGTTTTAGTACCGTTATAAGATGATCCCTTATTTAAATATCAAGATAAAAATGTGTTCTTCCTTAAGTACGCATCATTTATGTTTTGCCGCTTCAAGACATCACGTGATGATCGGGTGTACTTGAATCCATGATCATATTTCGGGTGTAAGACAGTTTTACACACGCGAGTACTAAGGTTCTTACTTGGCGAGCCTAGCATGTCTAGACATGGCCTCGGAACACGGACCAAAAGGTTAAGCATGAGTCATATAGTTGATATGATGCCCATATAGATGCTCGCCTTTGAAGCTACACCGACTCACGTGATGATCGAACTTGGTGTAGTGGATTTGGTTCATGTAATCACCAAAAAGACACGAGGGATGTTGTTTTTGAGTGGGAGTTTAGTTGAACTCAATCTATCATAAACTTAGTCTAAATAAACTTTACAAATTCTGTTGTAGATGGCACCACCTGCTTTTAATTTCAATGTATTCATGGAGACAGAGAAACTTGATGCGAATGGTAGCAACTTCACCAACTGGGCTATGAATTTGAGGATTCTCCTCTCTGCTACACAAAAGCAATATGTGCTAGAAGCACTGCTAGGCCCCCCACCAGCTCCCGACGCCCCCGATGAGGAAAAGAATGTATATGTGACTCGTCAGGAGGACCACAACTTAGTTCATTGTGGCATACTGTATGGGCTAGAGCCAGAACTTCGAAAGCGTTTCAAAAATGGGAATGCCTTTGATACCATGGGTAAATTGAAAATGATTTTAAATACCCATGTTGCCGTAGAGAGTTATAATGCTTCAGAAAAGTTCTTTAGCTGCATGATGGAAGAGAACAGCTCCGTAAGTGAGCATGTACTCAAAATGTCTGGGTACACCGATAAGCTTGTGTCCTTGGGAATAACGATTCCCATTGATTTAGGCATACATCGTGTTCTCCAATCTCTGCCACCTAGATACAAGAGCTTCGTGATGAACTATAACATGCAGGGCATGAAGAAGACTCTCCCCGAGCTTATGTCAATGCTTAAGACTGCAGAAGTGGAGATTAGGAAAGAACATCAAGTGTTGATGGTCAATAGACCACCGGTTTCAAGAAAGACAAGAAGGGTAAACATAAGGGAAAAGAAGGGCGGCATATCTATTGCTGCGCCTGAAAAGAAATCCCGGGCTGGCCCTAAGTCTGATACCGAGTGCTACTATTGTAAGGAGACTGGCCATTGGAAGCGCAACTACCCCAAGTTTTTGGCGGACAAGAAAGCTGGCAAGGCAAACAAAGGTATATATGATATACATGTTATTGATGTGTACTTGACTAGTACTCGCAGTAGCACCTGGGTATTTGATACCGGATCGGTTGCTAACATATGTAACTCGAATTAGGGGCTGCGGAACAAGCGACCGCTAGCAAGGGGTGAGGTCAAGATGCGTGTCGGCAATGGATCAAGAGTTGATGTGATCGCCGTCGGAACGCTGCCTCTCCACCTACCATCGGGATTAGTTATAAACCTAAATAATTTTTATTTGGTGCCTGCACTAAGCATGAACATTATATCTGGATCTTGTTTGATGCGATGTGGTTATTCGTTTAAATCCGAAAATAATGGTTGTTTGATTTATATGGATAATATCTTTTATGGTCATGCACCCATGATGAATGGTTTATTTCTGTTGAATCTCAATAGTACTCATACGCACATCCATAATGTTGATGCTAAAAGAATTAAACTTAATAATGATATATCTGTATATATGTGGCACTGCCGTCTAGGTCATATTGGTATTAAACGTATGAAGAAACTCCATTCTGATGGACTTTTGGAATCATTTGATTTTGAATCATTTGATACATGTGATCCATGCCTTATGGGCAAGATGACTAGAACGCCGTTTTCTGGTTCAATGGAACAGGCGACAGATTTATTGGAAATCATACATACTGATGTATGCGGTCCAATGAGTGTGTCGACGCGGGGTAGATATTCTTATTTTGTTACTTTCACGGATGATTTGAGTAGATACGGGTATATCTATTTGATGAAACATAAGTCTGAAACCTTTGAAAAGTTCAAGGAATTTCAGAATGAAGTGGAAAATCATCGTAATAGAAAGATCAAATTTCTGCGGTCCGACTGTGGATGTGAGTATCTAACTTCCAAGTTTAGCACACACATGAAAGAGTGTGGAATAGTTTCACAACTCACGCCTGCCTGAACACCACAACGTAATGGTGTATCGGAATATCATAATCATACTCTATTGGATATGGTTCGATCTATGATGTCTCTGACTGACTTGCCATTGTCATTTTGGGGTTATGCACTGGAAACTGCTGCATTCATTTTAAATCAGGTAACGTCTAAATTTGTTGAAACGACACCGTATGAATTATGGTTTGGAAAAAAACTTAAGTTGTCATTTCTTAAAGTTTGGGGATGCGATGTTTATGCGAAGAAACTTCAACCGGATAAACTTGAACCCAAAGCGGAAAAATGCATCTTCATAGGATACCCTAAAGAAACAATTGGGTATTTGATGACCCACAAGAATAGGGGGTGTATCGTAGTATTTTCGATAAGTAAGAGTGTCGAACCCAACGAGGAGTAGAAGGTGCTGGCTAGTGGGATGGATCAGGAATTCTCTACAAATACTTAGCAAACGGATTTTTAGGTTTTTTTTGATAATGCAAGTAAATAAAGTACGAGTAAATAAAAGACAATAAGAATAAATGCAGCAAGTGGCCCAATCCCTTATTCAGCAAAGGACAAGCCGGTTGTATTACTTAAGATGACCAAACGTTCTCGAGGACACACGGGAATTCCGTCAAGTGCTTTCGCTTCATATAGTTGATTAATCTTCTTTAGCTTGTTAAGTGTTGTGTGGGTGAACCTGTGCTAATGTATCGACCTTCCTAGGACTAATACATACTTGTGATTATACCCCTTGCAAACATCTGTAAGTACAAGAAAGTAATTAAGGTAGAAACCTAACCACAACTTTAAACTCTAAAACCCTGACGTCCCTTATGCAATGGTTTCCTAACGGGGGTTCAGGTTTCTGTCACTCCCGCAACTCCTACGATTAGTAGCCAAATACACAATGCATTCCCCTAGGCCCATATAGGTGAAGTGTCGTGTAGTCGACGTTCACATGACACCACTAGAAGAAGTACACCACAACTTAAATATCAAACTATTGAATCTTTCTCAACACAATTCCACTACTAACAACATGACTTCTCCCATGTCCTCAAGAACAAAATGAACTACTCACAAGACATCATATGGATCATGATCAGAGATGGAATAATGATGTATAACAATCTGAACATAAACAATAATTCAATGGTTCACTCAATAGCATCAACTACAAAGAGTAATCAACACCGGGAAAGTTTCCCCTATGAACAATGCAAGATTCAACCCAATTGTTACAGCGATATGGAGATGGTGATGAGGGTGCTGGTGGAGATGATGGTGGTGATGATGATGATGATGATGATGATCTCGATGAAGTCCAGCTTGATGGTGGTGTTGATGGCGACGATCTCCCCTCTCTGAGAAGGAATTCCCCGGGCAGAAATCTGTCTGCCAGAGAGATCTTTCTCTCTCGGTGTTTTCCGCCCCGCCGAGGTGGCGGAATCTTTCTGTGGTCCCTTCCCATGTATTAGGGTTCCGTGGAGATAATATACGCCAGAGGGGAGAGCTGGAGGTGGACCAGGGCGGCCACACCACTTGGTGGCACGACCTAGGGTGGCCCGCGCCAGGGGGTGATGTGGCCCCCCTGTGGCCCATCTCCAGTCCTCCTTCTGGCAGTCTTCGTCTTCTGGAAAAATAGGATTTTCCATATATTTTCCCGGATTTTTTGATCTTCGCGAATTTTGCCTCCAAATAGCACCTTTTCCATCAGAATCCTGACTGCAGCGGTCAATGCTCCAAAAGTCATCAACCATGCAAAAACAGATGAAATAACATAAGTATCATCTCTTAGTATGAAATATATCCATGAATAACAGTAAATTATGATATAGAATAGTGATGCAAAATGGACGTATCAACTCCCCCCAAGCTTAGACTTCGCTTGTCCCCAAGCGAAACTAAGCTCAATAAACATGGCCTCAGGTTTATGGAGTGAAGAGTCGATAAAAGAATACGGACAAGAAGCATCACATCCATCAATACATAAGTCATAATAGAAGATAACTCACTATTATATAACTTAACTTGCAATAAGTAAAGAAAACACAATAAAGATACATAAAGTTAATCATAATTGGCAATGGCAAACTTAGCTCTTGGTCGAAGAATAGTTGACAATTTGCTGGAGTTCACAAATAACTGATTTTTAATGATAGCTTTCAAAGTAGTAATCACCAAGATAAGAGCAATGTGCAAAACAAGGAACATAAGAAACATGATTGAATAAATCATCATATGAATGAATGAAACACAACAACTCAAAATACTTGCTGAGATCGAAAGGAATAGGTTTACTGACTCAACTAAAAAGTAAAAGAAAGGCCCTTCGCAAAGGGAAGCAGGGATTTCAAGTTTCATAAAGAGCTCCCAAAAATTATGGTACTTATTAGTTTTCAGCTCTCATTGCCCCTATCATAGGCATCTTTTAGGTGATTAAGGTTAAAGTGATCAAATACGAGGATATGCTTGACAAGTTGTAAATTGAGAATCTCATGTCCCTTGAATACGAGGGTCGCTCCTCATGCTACTCAAGTTTAGTCACCGGTAAGTTCTTGTCATAGTAAGCACATGTGTATCATGGAGAACCACCAACGGGGTACCCCTTGCCCGATGATACGGAAGAATCCCCATATCAAAATGACAAGGCAAGTAGACAACAAGCATCTCAACAATCTTCTTATTTACCATGGGAATATGGTGTTTTTTTCTCTATTTCCTCTTTTCTCATCTCTTCCCCCTTTTTTTCTCAATCTCTATCTCTTTTTTTATAAGAAGAATGCTTCATAGATGCTCATTATGGTTACGCTACAGGTTTCCACCATGACGGCATGGATTAGACCGGCGGCCCAGGCGTTTCTCTAACACAAATGCATAACTCCATGGACTTACAAGCTCCCCTTTCATTTCACACCGATGACATCCATAGACAAAAGAACATGATATCAACTAGGTACAAAGTACCAGTGCAATGTTGAAAGCGTTCCCCATGACAGCATGGTTCTGCTAATTCACAACTCACAAAGCGCAAGCATATACGCAACATAGACGGGCACAATGGTTCAAGTTTATTAAGTGCAAGAAAGTAAAGTGTGCCATCAAGTTCGTGAGAGCTTTAATCACTAATTTTCACATAACAAGTTTAATTTGGAAGGTAGATAAAAACAAGAATTTACTTGGAATAGCAATAGTGCTAATAGGTAGGTATGGTGGACACAAATGGCATAGGTTTTGGTTTAAGGATTGGATGCACGAGAAGAATTCCCTCTCAGTACAGGTTTTTGGCTAGCAAGGCTGGGTAGCAAGTATAAGAGTTGAAGGAAACAAACAATCATAAAAGTGATAAAAACAAACTTGCAATCTTCCTTGGAAGCACAAAAGATCTTAACTAGAGAATATTAAACTTATGAGCAAATCAAGAAAGAAAGATGATGAAATTATATTTCTTTAAGAGTACTTATATCTTTTCATTCAATTCTCAAAAATATTGTTGCTACTGACTGAGCCAGGTTTTCCAAAACCAACTAAATTAACTCCATGATCCCAAAGTGATACCAATACTAATGACAAGATCAATCATATAACCATGAATTGAAACTAATATAAGATATGCAAAAGAGTAAATGACAGAACTTCTCATTAATATTTCATAACGGCTAGTCACACCAAGGGATACATATCTAATGAGAGAGGGGACACTTCCATAATGCAAACCATCCTACATGATAACTTCTCTATTCATGATATGACTCTACTAAAAAGGTAAAAAGATAGAAGATAGTGATGTGATACCGCGGCACTCCCCCAAGCTTGGAACAAACCAAGGGGATGCCAAAACTGATGATGAATTACTCCTTCGGTGGTGGTGGTATTCTCATGGTTGGCGTGAGGAAATCTTCCAGCATCTTGCGAAGCCTGTTATTCTCCTCATGAAGCATACCCACCTTCCTCCTCAAGACTCGGTACTTGTCACATAACTCATCAGTGACTCGTAGAGCTTCCACTGCTGCAGGGCAAGAACTGAGATCAACAGTTGGAGGTATCAGCTCCTTCGTGCCTGCTGTCATGTCCTTTATTTCTTCCCTGCCATTTCGATCCATGTCTTCGCGCCTAGTTGCGATCCTTTCTTCTTTCACCCATCCTACGAAGGTCTGATACGTCCATTTTGCATCACTATTCTATATCATAATTTATTGTTATTCATTGATATATTTCATATTAAGAGATGATACTTATGTTATTTCATCTGTTTTTGCATGGTTGATGACTTTTGGAGCATTGACTGCTGCAGTCAGGATTCTGATGGAAAAGGTGCTGTTTGGAGGCAAAATTTGTGAAGATCAAAAAATCTGGGAAAATATATGGAAAATCCTATTTTTCCAAAGACGAAGACTGTCAGAAGGAGGACTAGAGATGGGCCACAGGGGGGCCACACCACCCCCTGGCGCGGGCCACCCTAGGTCGTGCCACCAGGTGGTGTGGCCGCCCTGGTCCACCTCCAGCTCTCCCCTCTGGCATATATATTCCTCCTGAAACCCTAAGACTGGGGGAGCGACCACAGAAAGATTCCGCCGCCTCTACGGGGCGGAAAACACCGAGAGAGAAAGATCTCTCCGGTAGACAGATTTCTACCGGTGGAATTCCTTCCTGAAGAGGGGAGATCGTCGCCATCAACACCACCATCAAGCTGGACTTCATTGGGATCATCATCATCATCATCATCACCACCATCATCTTCACCAGTACCCTCATCACCATCTCCATATCGTTGTAACAATTGGGTTGAATCTTGCATTGTTCTTAGAGGAAACTTTCTCGGTGTTGATTACTCTTTGTAGTTGATGCTATTGAGTGGAACCATTGAATTATTGTTTATGTTCAGATTGTTATACATCATTATTCCATCTCTGATCATGATCCATATGATGTCTTGTGAGTAGTTCGTTTTGTTCTTGAGGACATGGGAGAAGTCATGTTGTTAGTAGTGGAATTATGTTGAGAAAGATTCAATAGTTTGATATTTAAGTTGTGGTGTACTTCTTCTAGTGGTGTCATGTGAACGTCGACTACATGGCACTTCACCTATATGGCCCTGGGGGAATGCATTGTGTATTTGGCTACTAATCGTAGGGGTTGCCGGAGTGACAGAAACCTAAACCCCCGTTAGGAAACCATTGCACAAGGGACGTTAGGGTCTTAGAGTTTAAAGCTGTGGTTAGGTTTCTACCTTAATTACTTTCTTGTACTTACGGATGTTTGCAAGGGGTATAATCACAAGTATGTATTAGTCCTAGGAAGGTCGGTACATTAGCACAGGTTCACCCACACAACACTTAGCAAACTAAAGAAGATTAATCAACTATATGAAGCGAAAGCACTTGACAGTCTTCACATGTGTCCTCGAGAACATTTGGTCATCTTAAGTAATACAACCTGCTTGTCCTTTGCTGCATAAAGGATTGGGCCACTTGCTGCATTTATTCTTATTGTCTTTTGTTTACTCGTACTTCGTTTACTTGCTTTATCAAAAACCCCTAAAAATCCGTTTGCTAAGTATTTGTAGAGAATTCCTGATCCATACCACTAGCCAGCACCTTCTGCTCCTCGTTGGGTTTGACACTCTTACTTATCGAAAATACTGCGATACACCCCCTATACTTGTGGGCCATCAAGGTCTTCTGCTCAAGATTGTGATGGAGCTCGCGACGGCGTCGCAGCTCGTAATCCTTTGAAGATGAACCCCTGAACGACATCTGAACAAAACAGATCGAAAAAAAACACGACGAGAACACGATATACGAACCTCGGGGGATCCGGGGGATTATATATTACAAAGTTTCACAATAAAAGGAAGGTATTGGGAGAAAACGGGTCGGAGACAGAGTTCGAGGTGGCCTCACCACCTGCTGGCGCGACCAGGGGTGGGCCCGCGCCACAACATGGTGTGAGCCACCCTTGCTCCGTTTTCGTCCCTCTTTCGCTTCATAGCTTTCCTTGTTGGCTAAAAACTACAAAAATATAACTGGATAGATCTTTCGCGGAACTTTTCTTACCAGAACTATTACCTATTCGAAAACAGACTCTACAGGTCTCTGAATTTGGTTTTTGATAAATTTTTCTAGAATTATAACTTGAAAAGCATCAACATCTTCATTGTAAGAATCTCCAGCAATATAGTGCTTGAGTCGTTGCCCATTCACCACTTGTGTAGTGTTGTCTTTTAAAGAGGAAATTTTTATCGCTCCTGAGCGGTACACTTCTTCAATAACAAAAGGTCCTTCCCATTTTAACAGTAGTTTTCCTGCAAAAAATCTGAGACGAGATCTATACAATAGAACTTTCTCACCAACATGGAATTCTCTCTTAAGTATTCGCTTGTCAAGCCATCTTTTAACTTTTTCCTTAAAGAGTCTAGCATTCTCATATGCTTCACTCCTCCATTCATCCAAAGAACTTAAGTCAAATAATCTTTTTTCTCCAGCAAGCTTACAATCTCTATTAAGTTCTTTAACTGCCCAATAAGCTTTGTGATCTAATTCTAAAGGTAAGTCACAAGCTTTCCCATAAACCATTTTATAAGGAGACATCCCCATAGGGTTTTTATAGGCAGTCCTATAAGCCCATAAAGCATCATTCAAGTTTTTAGCCCAGTTTTTTCTAGATCTATTTACAGTCTTTTGCAAGATTGATTTAATTTCTCTATTTGATAACTCTACTTGCCAACTAGTTTGAGGGTGATAAGCTGATGCGATTCTATGATTAACGTCATATTTAGCAAGGGTCTTTCTAAAACCACCATGAATGAAATGAGAACCTCCATCAGTCATGAGATACCTAGGCACTCCAAACCTAGGAAAGATAACATCCTTAAGCATTTTTAGAGAGGTCTCCCCGTCAGCACTCTTCGTAGGTATAGCTTCTACCCACTTAGTAACATAATCAACGAAAAAGAATATGAGTATAACCTTTCGAGGGAGGAAAAGGACCCATAAAGTCAAATCCCCAGCAATCAAAGGGTTCAATAACTAGAGAGTAGTTTATAGGCATTTCATTGCGTCTAGAAATACCAACATGCTGACACTCATCACAAGATAAAAACAAATTTTCTTGCATCTTTAAAAAGGGTAGGCTAGTAGAAACCTGATTGTAGCACCTTTTGCGCAGTTCTATCTCCCGCATGATGTCCTCCATAGGCACTACCATGACATTTCCGCAATATCTCCTTTTGTTCATATTCTGGAACACATCTTCGCATAATACCATCCACTCCTTTATATAAATGTGGGTCATCCCAAAAATAATGCCTCAAATCATAGAAGAACTTCCTTCTTTGCTGAGCTGTGAAAGTTGGAGGCAAATACTTGGAGACAATAAAGTTAGCATAATCAGCATACCAAGGGCTCCCTCGTGAGATTATCCCTATTGCGGCCAACTGTTCATTCGGGAAACTATCATTAACAGGCATATGATCAAAAGAGATATTTTCCAACCGGGATAAATTATCAGCAACAGGATTTTCAGCACCTTTCCTATCTACAATATGTAGATCAAACTCTTGTAAAAGCAGCACCCATCTAATAAGCCTAGGCTTAGCATCCTTCTTTGTCATAAGGTACTTAATAGCAGCATGATCAGTATGAATGGTGACTTTTGAGTCTACAATATAAGGTCTAAACTTATCACAAGCAAAAACGATGGCTAGGAATTCTTTTTCAGTAGTAGCGTAATTCCTTTGAGCAGCGTCAAGAGTCTTACTAGCATAATGAATAACGTTTAACTTTTTATCAATTCATTGACCAAGGACACCACCTACAGCAAAATCACTAGCATCACACATTATTTCAAAGGGTAAACTCCAATCAGGTGGTTGAACGATAGAAGCTGTAGTTAAAGCCTTCTTAAGAGTTTCAAAAGCTTCCTTACAATCATCATCAAAAACAAAGGGTACATCTTTTTGACGAAGATTAGTGAGGGGTTTTGATATCTTAGAGAAATCTTTAATAAACCTTCTATAGAAACCAGCATGACCAAGGATACTACAAATACCTTTGATGTCTCTTGGGCAGGGCATTTTCTCAATTGCCTCAACTTTAGCTCTATCCACTTCTATGCCTCTTTCGGAAACCTTATGCCCAAGGACAATCCCTTCATTAACCATGAAGTGGAATTTCTCCTAATTAAGAACAAGATTAGTTTCTTCACACCTCTGCAAAAACTTTATCAAGGTTGTGTAGACAATTATCAAAAGAAGTCCGATAGACGGAGAAGTCATCCATGAACACTTCCACAATTTCCTCACAAAAACCATGAAAGATAGCAGACATGCATCTTTGAAAAGTAGCAGGAGCATTACATAAACCAAAAGGCATACGTCTATAAGCATAGGTTCCGTAAGGGCATGTAAAAGTAGTTTTTTCTTGATCTTGTTGTTTACCAGCAATTTGAGAGAAACCGAAATATCCATCAAGAAAACAAAAATGGGTCTTTTTAGACAACCTTTCTAACATTTGATCGATAAAAGGTAGTGGGTAATGATCTTTCTTAGTAACTTTGTTAACTTTCCTGAAATCAATGCACATTCTATAGCCTACTACTATTCTTTGGGGAAGAAGCTCATCATTATCATTAGGGATGACGGTAATTCCCCACTTTTTAGGGACACAATGAACAGGACTAACCCATTCACTATCAGCAATAGGGTAAATAATACCAGCATCAAGGAGTTTCAATACCTCATTTCTTACCACTTCCTTCATCTTAGGATTTAAACGTCGTTGGTGCTTGACCACTAGCTTTGCATATGGTTCTATATTGATAGCATGCTGACATATAGTAGGAGAAATCCCTTTTAAATCATCCAGAGTATATCCCATAGCCCCTCGGTGTTTCTTCAGTACCTCCAATAACCTTTCTTCTTCCTTCCGTGAAAGTTTAGAGCTAATAATAACAGGGTATATCTTATTATCATCAATGTAAGCATATTTAAGATCATCAGGGAGAGGTTTTAGATCGAAGACCGGATCCTTTTTAGGTGGCATCGTGGTACCCAAGTCTTCTATAGGCAAGTTGTGCTTAAGCATCTTAGGTTGACGACGGAGAATCTCGTCAATCTCATTTCTTTCTTCCATGAAGATTTCACTTTCATCATTCTCCATAAATTGCTGCAAAGCATTGTTAGGAGAAAGAGAGATAGAAGAAAGTTGTTCAACTCTAAAATCCTCATTATGTGTTTCATTTTCACAAGGTTCTTTAGTAAATTTTGAAAAATTAAACTCATAAGATTCCCCATCAAACTTAGTCAAGATTTTCTCCCTTTTGCAATCTATAGTAGCTCCACAAGTACTCAAGAAAGGTCTACCAAAAATGATGGGATAAGTTATACTAGCAGCTGAACCAAGTACTAGAAAATTAGCAGGATATTTAATCTTACCACAAAGAACTTCTACATCCCGCACAATACCAATTGGAGAGATGGTCTCTCTATTAGCAAGGTAAATAACCACATCAATCTCTTCCAACTCGCAGGGACTAATTTCATGCATAATTTCTTTATAAAGCTCATAAGGAATAGCACTTGAACTTGCACCAATATCACATAAACCATAATAGCAATGATCACCAATTCTAATAGAAAGCATAGGGACACTAGCTTTTTTAGCTTTATTAGGATGTGAGACAATATTAGAAGCATCCTCACAAAAGACTATGTGTCCATCTTCTATACTTTTAGTGACAAGGTCTTCCACAATTGCTACAATAGGTTCAATGTTTATTTGTTCATCAGCTTTTACAGTTCTCTTTGCACTTTTAGTGATTACACTAGTTATCATAGGATGATCCTTTACCTTATCCGGGAAGGGTATTTTCTCGATATAAGGTTCAGGTAAGATGTGATCAATAGTGAAAAACTCAGTACTCCCAACAGGAACACAGTCAACAACATCTTTATAAGGTGGATGGTACTTGTTCCATCCCTTTTTCGGGATTTCAATATAAGAGGCAAAAGCCTTAAAACAATCTGTAATAACTTGTAAATCAAGACCATAAGCATTACTAATATTTTGAAAATCATCAGTTCCCATAAAAGATTCAATGCATTCATAATCATAATTTATACCTAACTTTCTTCCTTTGTCATTCTCCCATGCTTCAACATTGTCTTGAATACGGTCCAGAAGATCCCATTTAGCTTCTTCTTCCATGCGAGTGAATGATCCAACACAAGAAGCATCCAATAAATCCTTATCATGAAGAGAAAACCTTGCATAAAAGTTATTGATGATAATATTGTTGGGGAGCTCATGAATGGGACATTTGAGCATTAGTAACTTCAATCTCCCTCAAGCTTGAGTTGTACTCTCTCCATCAAGAGGCCAAAAGTTATATATTTGATTCCGATCTTTATGAATCTCACTAGGAGGATAAAACTTTGAATAAAAGAGAGGCACTATTTCCTCCCATTCAAGAGCTTGACCATTCTTCAGCAGCTTATACCATTCCTCAGCTCTTCCTTTCCGTGATAATGAGAATAACTTCTTCTTAACTTGATTTGTAGTAATACCTGCACACTTAAACAACCCGCATAATTCGTGTATAACGAGCAAATGATCACCGGGATGGACAGTTCCATCCCCAACATAGTAGTTATCCATAACACGATCAATAATTCTTGTAGGTATTTTAAAAGTATCATTCTAAGCAGGTGGTGGTTCATCTACTACCTTAGCAGTGGTAGTAGCATTACGGAATAAGAAACTCAGTGAATTATCCATATTGAAAATAAGGCAACTAACAGAAGTAAACAATACTCACAGTAGAAGTTTCCTTTACCAGTTCCACTTTCCAATAGCGCTTCACTCCCCGGCAACGGCGCTAGAAAATAGTCTTGATGACCCACAAGTATAGGGGGTGTATCGCAGTATTTTTGATAAGTAAGAGTGTCGAACCCAATGAGGAGCAGAAGGTGCTGGCTAGTGGGATGGATAAGGAATTCTCTTCAAATACTTAGCAAACAGATTTTTAGGTTTTTTTGATAATGCAAGTAAATAAAGTACGAGTAAATAAAAGACAATAAGAATAAATGCAGCAAGTGTCCCAATCCTTTATTCAGCAAAGGACAAGCCGGTTGTATTACTTAAGATGACCAAATGTTCTCGAGGATATGCAGGAATTCCGTCAAGTGCTTTCACTTCATATAGTTGATTAGTCTTCTTTAGCTTGCTAAGTGTTGTGTGGGTGAACCTGAGCTAATGTACCGACCTTCCTAGGACTAATACATACTTGTGATTATACCCCTTGCAAACATCCGTAAGTACAAGAAAGTAATTAAGGTAGAAACCTAACCACAACTTTAAACTCTAAGACCCTGACGTCCCTTGTGCAATGGTTTCCTAACGGGGGTTCAGGTTTCTATCACTCCGGCAACTCCTACGATTAGTAGCCAAATACACAATGCATTCCCCTAGGCCCATATAGGTGAAGTGTCATGTAGTCTACGTTCACATGACACCACTAGAAGAAGTACACCACAACTTAAATATCAAACTATCGAATCTTTCTTAACACAATTCCACTACTAAGAACATGACTTCTCCCATGTCCTCAAGAACAAAACGAACTACTCACAAGACATCATATGGATCATGATCGGAGATGGAATAATGATGTATAACAATCTGAACATAAACAATAATTCAATGGTTCCACTCAATAGCATCAACTACAAAGAGTAATCAACACCGGGAAAGTCTCCCCTAAGAACAATGCAAGATTCAACCCAATTGTTACAGTGATATGGAGATGGTGATGAGGGTACTGGTGAATATGATGGTGGTGATGATGATGATCCCGATGAAGTCTAGCTTGATGGTGGTGTTGATGGCGACGATCTCCCCTCTCTGGGAAGGAATTCCCCTGGCAGAAATCTGTCTGCCGGAGAGATCTTTCTCTCTCGGTGTTTTCTGCCCCGCAGAGATGGCGGAATCTTTCTGTGGTACCTCCCCAGGTATTAGGGTTCCGTGGAGATAATATACGCCAGAGGGGAGAGATGGAGGTGGATCAGGGCGGCCACACCACCTGGTGGCGCGGCCTAGGGTGGCTCGTGCCAGGGGGTGGTGTGGGCCCCTGTGGCCCATCTCCACTCCTCCTTCTGGCAGTCTTCATCTTCTAGAAAAATAGGATTTTCCATATATTTTCCCGGATTTTCTGATCTTCGCGAATTTTGCCTCCAAACAGCACCTTTTCCATCAGAATCCACATTTGGCGGTCCATGCTCCAAAAGTCATCAACCATGCAAAAACAGATGAAATAACATAAGTATCATCTCTTAATATGAAATATATCCATGAATAACAATAAATTATGATATAGAATAGTGATGCAAAATAGACGTATCAGTATTCCTTCTATCACAGATCCGAGGGCAATGTTTTCGTTGCCAAGAATGGATCCTTTCTAGAGAAAGAGTTTCTCACGAAAGGTGTGAGTAGTCGAAAGGTAGAACTCGAAGAGGTTATTGAACCTTCTCTTCATGAAATGGCGAGTGGCGCAGCACCGGAAGTCGTTCCGGAGTTGACTTCACCAAATGAAGAAGGAACTAATGATAATGATCATGAAACTCTGAAAGAGGACACTACTGAACCTCGCAGGTCAAGAAGGACACATGCAGCTCCTGAACTGTACGGGAATCCTGTTGTAAATTTCATGGTTGATGAAATAGATGACCCTGCGATGTATGAAGAGGCGATGATGAGCCCGGATTCCAACAAATGGCTAGAAGCCATGAAATCCGAGATGGAATCCATGTACGAAAACCAGGTTTGGACCTTGGTGGACTTACCTCATGACCGAAAGGCCGTTGAGAATAAATGGATTTTCAAAAGAAAACTGATGCTGATGGTAATGTAACCATCTATAAAGATCGACTTGTCGCAAAAGGGTTTCGACAAATTCAAGGAGTTGACTACGATGAGACATTCTCTCCCGTAGCGATGCTAAAATCAGTTAGGATTATGTTAGCAATTGCTGCATATTTCGATTATGAAATATGGTAGATGGATGTCAAAACTACGTTACTCAATGCTAACATTGAAGAAGAGTTGTATATTATACAACCAAAGGGTTTTGTCGATCCTAAGGATGCTAACAAGGTGTGCAAGCTTTAGCGATCCATCTATGGACTGAAGCAAGCATCATGGAGTTGGAATCTCTGCTTTGATGAGGTGATCAAAGAGTTTGGATTTGTCCAAACTTATGGAGAGTCTTGTATTTACAAGAAAGTGAGTGAGAGAAATGTGGCATTTCTGATATTATATGTGGATGACATATTATTGATTGGAAATGATATAGATCTTTTAAACAGTGTTAAAAGTTATCTAAACAGCAAATTTTCTATGAAAGACCTTGGTGAAGCGTCATATATATTAGGCATAAAGATCTATAGAGATATATCAAGACGCCTAATAGGGCTATCGCAAAGTACATACCTTGATAAGATTTTAAAGAATTTTAAAATGGACGAAAATAAGAAGGGGTTCTTACCTATGTTGCAAGGCAAAACATTGAGTAAGACTCAAAGTCCGGCTACGGTGGAAGAAAGAGAGATAATGGATAAGATCCCCTATGCTTCAGCCATAGGCTCTATAATGTACACCATGCTATGTATAAGACCGGATGTGGCACATGTTATTAGTTTGACTAGTAGGTACCAATCTGATCTAGGTTTGGAACACTAGATAGCGGTCAAGAATATCCTTAAGTACTTGAGAAGAACTAAGGAAATGTTTCTTGTATACGGAGGTGAAGAAGAGCTGGTCGCTAATTGTTATGTCGACGCTAGCTTTGACACTGATCCGGACGACTCTAAGTCTCAATCCGGATACGTATTTCTCATGGATGGAGCAGCAGTTAGTTGGAGGAGCTCCAAACAACCCATGGTAACAAGGTCAACAATGGAGGCGGAATATATTGCTGCTTCAGAAGTAGCACAAGAAGCAGTTTGGATGAAGGAGTTCATTACCGAACTGGGTGTGGTTCCTAGTGCGTTGGATCCAATGGTGATCTATTGTGACAACAATGGAGCCATAGCCAACGCAAAGGAACCAAGGTCTCACAAGAATTCCAAACATATTAAGCGCCGTTTTCACTCCATCCGTGAGCATGTCAAGGATGGAGATATAAAGATTTGTAAAGTACATACGGATCTCAATGTAGCAGATCCGTTGACTAAAACTCTCCCTAGAGCAAAACATGATCAACACCAGAACTCCATGGGTGTTAGATTTATCACCATGTAACTAGATTATTGTCTCAAGTGCAAGTGGGAGACTGAAGGGAATATGCCCTGAGAGGCAATAATAAAGTTGTTATTATACATATTCCAAGTATATGATAGATGTTTATTTTGCATGCTATAATTGTATTAATTTGGAAATGTTAATACATGTGTGTTTAATAAACAAAAGGAAACTTCCTAGTATGCCTCTCTTATAAACTAGCTCGTTGATTAACAAGATGATCAAGGTTTCCTGATCATGGACATTGGATGTTGTTAATAACGAGGTCAGATCATTAGTGGAATGATGTGATGAACATTAATCCAAAGTATAGCATTACGATCAAAGTCATTGTGTTTATATTGCTATAACATCTAACAAAGTAATCCTAGTCCTTAGATCATGAGATCATGTTAATCACTAACACTGGAAGAGTATCTTGATAACATCAAACATCACACCATGAAAGGGTGATTATAAAGGTGGGTTCAGTGCTACAAAAGTGTTATGTAGAAGCTCATGGATCAAGAGTGGGATTTTTCCATCCCGATGACGGATAGATATTCTCTGGGACCTCTCGGTGATATCACATTGGTTAGCTTGCAAGCAAGTGATGAGATTACTAGAATGTTATATCACGGGAACGAGAAAAAATTACATGTCGGTAACGAGATCAAACTAGGTATGAAGATACCGATGATCGAATCTCGGATATGTAATATATCGCGAGACAAAGGAATTTAATTACTAGCGTTAAAGGTTCTCATGATCACAGAAGTCATCATAGAATGTATAGGAGTCAGTATGGATCTCTAGGTCCCGCTTCTGATTATTGATCTGAGAGGGGTCTCGATCATGTCTGCATTATTCATGAATCGTAGGGTTACACACTTAAGGTACACCAACACCATTTGGAGCAAATCTGTTTCAGACGAATGAATTACAAAACGCTGGAATTATTTCAATAGACACTGAAACAGTTTCGGGTGAAATTCCTGAAACTGGTTCTGCATGTAATATTGAAATGTTGCAGGGGTTTTATGTGAATGTTTGTTAATTAAAGTAATTAACAAAATTCTGAATAAATTTAATAAAAGAGTTTTATTAAATGAGATAGCATTAAATTTGGAGAAATTTAATGCATTCAAAGTAAAGACTTTAAAGAGGAATGTTAAGGGACACTTTTATGTGGAGGGGGTTACCACCACATGAATGGGGGAGGTGAGGGGTCACCTCCATGGGGCGCCGGCCATGGGTGGGGTACCCCCTCCTCCTATAAAAGGCCACCCCTCTCACCCTTCTTCCTCACACACCTCCTCGTGAAGGATCTCTCTCCCCCTCTAGAATTATTCCCCCATGGTCTCGGATTAGCGAGATACATGATCCCGGTGGCATTTAAATGCTGAAGGAGTTGCTGCTTCACGCATCGCTAGAGCAAGGAGGCGGAGGTTGTTCGGTGGCCTGAACGTGTGTGCGAGTGTAGATGCGCTGCTGGTTTCCGGTGCTAGGACTTCCACACGATCTTGAGATCGGCAAGCGTACGACTACATCATCCACGAGTTCCTACTCGTTAACAAAACTTTGTTGTCTTCGAGGGTAAGTTCTCCATGGATGTATATCCACCCGTTGCTTGTATCTAGTAGATAGATCTTGGCGTATAGTTTTCATCGTAGGAAAATTTTTGTTTTCTATGTTGCGAACCCTTCATAATGCCATTCAACTCGATCGTAAGTCTTCGTCATGTCGATCTTGGCAGCACAAAAAGAGTTCTCACCCTTCTTTTTTCTTCTCATCGCATGGACACTTTCATATGCAATTAATAAGATTAAGCATCCAGGCACAAATGCACTTTGTTCTTCACCAATTATATCACCCAAAAAGACACGCACTCTTTTGGCTATAGATTTGGCACCAATCTTGTATAAAACCAGACACAAAGAGATAGGTCTATATTGTGAAATACGTTGACCTTTGCATGCGGGTAATATACGTGTCATTCATACCAATAGGTAGAGATCCACCATTCAAGAAATATAGCACGGCTATTGTCATGACATCTTTTAAAAGTTTCCAATGCCTCTGAAAGAAACTAGCCATAAATTCATCCACGCCTGGTGCCTCTGAAGGCGCTGGTTTGACCTCCTCCTCAGAATAATGAGCATCCATTTCATCATTCACTTGCTGAGTAACCCTTGGTTGCACAAAGTCCATAAGATCTATCATCCCTCCAAAACCTTGAGAATTATAAAGTGTCTACTAAAACCTTTGAACCTCTGCATATTTTTCTTCCATACTCTTACACCATTGATCCATCAGCCTTTTCCAAGAATTCAATTATATTCAAACGGTTTCGCCACACTGCTTGTTGGTGAAAATACAAAGTATCCTATCCGCTTCATGTATCCATGCAATGCGGGAACATTGTCGCATCCAAATTTCCTCTTCGTGCAGTGCTCGTCGCAATTTCTTGACAACAACCATTTATTCTTCCATTAAGCCGCAACCCATTGAGAATTGGCACACACGATCTAGTTTCTATCTCAATTTCCTGATAGTTTTTGTCAAGCTACGAACTTCTTTGCTCCCTAAGTACTTAGACATCTCTAACTGATCCCCAAAACTTAGAGGAGTAAAATGTCTACCTAAAACTTAGAGGAGTATTTTTTCCTTATTTACAACACAATTGGTCCATACATAGGCATATATAATCATAGATTAGTAGTGCATACATACCGATACAACCCGATACACACAAAACATACCGATACAATCTAATACAATCGGTACATAGTGAATACATACCAATACAACCTGATACAAACCGACATAACCCAAAGTGTTCAAGTTATGCATTATAACGCATAACAATAATGTGCCATCTATTCAAGATCGATGATAGCGAGCTACATTTTCCTCTTGTCTTTTCATTAAGATTCTCATGATTGTTTCCCAAAAAATTGGAATGATTGACGAACGCCACTCTCTTCGTATAATGCCTCATCTACAAGTTCTTAATGGTGCCATGCGAAATACAAATCGTTGTCCTCGTCGTCTTTCCATTTAGGGTCTCTTTTACTTCATTTTTAGCAAAAATTCAATAAGCCACCATTTCTTCTACTTCATTTTACAAAAAGAAAAAGAGGGAAAATTCACCTTTTGCCCCAATGTGTTGGTTGCGAGCGGCGGTTCCGGTGATCCATCGCTAACCAGAGCTTCCGTGGAGACTGGCCCAACCTCTTCCAAACTCCGGCCAGAGATCTCGCGCATAGACCAAACCGGTTGCGGGCGATGGTACCGGTGATGCGTCAGCGGGCAGAGCCAACCCTGGGCCACAGGGGGTCTGCGGTGGGCGAGGAAAAGGGGTCGAGCATCCCGTGGCATCGGTGGTGGGCGAGGAGCAACGACCACAGCAGATCTCAACACCGAACGACTCTGATTTGGAACAGATCGACGCGGAAACACGTGCAGAGCTATGACTCAATTCTGGTGCCGGCGAGGCACGACGAGTGACTAGGAGTTGGGCGGGAGGGTGGCAGATGTGTTAGGGTCTCCCGGGAGATTTTTTTCTCTAGGGCGGTCGATGACTCTTGTATTTACTCCTGGAGGAGAATGAAGATAGAAGTTCATGAACTACCCCAGGCATGTACGAGAACACGAATCTTTTCTTTTCTAGAACTTACTTTCTTCCATGCTATTATGCACTCCCTCTATTTTAAAATATAAGATGTCTTAGATTTGTGAAGGTAACGTATCTAGACACATTTTAGTATGTAGATTCAGAGTGAACCTCTTCGAAACTATATACACTAAAAGGTATCTAAATGCATTATCTTCGTAAAGCTAAAACTCCTTCTCACAAGAAGGCAAACCTTGTACGTTGATAGAATCTTCTTTCGCATCCAGAAGAGAGGCTGTGGGCTATCCGAGAGAGTGGTTCAGGTGACTACCGGAGTCATTGATTAAGCAGGTCAGATGGGCTTAGTAGGGCTCGAACCTACAATATCACCGTTATGAGCGGTACGTTTCAACCAATTAAACTATAAGCCCAATCTCTACATGCCGGGAAGAGCGGACAGAAAGAGGAGACCTTTGCTCTATCTCCTTCTTCCTCTTCCCGGGGCCCCGGAGATGCGCCAACCTCGGGATGCTTTACTCCTAACCCCACGGCGGTTCCGAGACGGAGCTTAACCTGAGTCTCGGTTAAGAACGGCGATGATCTACGTTTCACACGGCGCACAATTCCATGGATAGTTTCATTCGAGATCGTGATGGGGGACGTATGCAGGATGTATCTCGTTTTATTGAATAGGCCGTGTGATTGCGCGGCAATCTAATTCGCACCATGGAGGTCGATTGGAGCTGGCTATCGAGATAGATCGTCATTTCTGCCATACCGTGAATCCGTCCCCGCGGTACCATGGAACCGTCCTGTCCCTTTTCCTGGATATCATGTCGCCTTTGGTGAGGTGTCCTATACTTTGGCCCTCTCTCTCGATTCAGCCTTTTGCACCGCTATATTAATATATAGTACCTCACCATAGTATCAATGAAAGAAACGAGATGAATTGCTGGGAAGACAACAAAAACAAGCCCAAAGGAAAAAAGAAACAAAATGAAGACTAAGGCGGATCGACAAAGCGACGGTGACCCGCATCAGCTGCGCCCTCCTAGGATGTTCCACCATGCTCCTAGCAACGAATCATCAAGTGCCAAACAACACTTTCAAGAAGGAAAGCGAGACGCTTGCTGTCCGTACCATTGATCCTAGGGTTTCCCCTGGCACACAGGGGAAGTGGAAACCGGGTAGCCATGACGCCCTCCAAGAAGGAATGGTGTCACCCGAAGCCGGCACCACGTCGGTGTCGGTCTACCGACAAGGATTTATCCCGAAACCCCCCTCCACAACCTCCGGACAATCCGATGCATAGGTGCCCTGCAAGGTCGAAGCCTCGCCACCTCCATACTCGCTGCCTACCAGCATGCACCATCACGGACACGAAGTCGCCATCATCGTCTCCTCGAAGCTCCGTCATGAGGCCTGCATGACGGAGGCGAAGGTAAATCGATTCGGGGCCTGCATCACCGCGACCCGATGGGAGGGAACAACCTCCACCCCAGGGGTAGTCGACCGGACACGACAACAATGCAAATCAGTCCCAGATGGGTCTAGCTGGGCCTAGCAGGCCCGCAAAGCCTCCACGGAGGCAAACCAGTCCCATAGGGTCTGGTTGGGCACAGATCGGGCCCGCAAAGTTCGCTGACGTGCTGCATCTTAGTTGACATATAGGGAAATTCATCTTAGTTGTATATCTATAAAATTTATCTTTGTGTTAAGCCTAAAACTGAAAAAGAACTAAAATTTGGAGTAGCACCTATTCACCCCCTCTAGGTGCCCATACGATCAATTTCAGGTGTTCCACCACGCGCCTAGCAACGAATCATCAAGTGCCAAACAACACCTTCAAGAAGGAAAGCGGGATGCTTGTTGTCCGTACCATTGATCCTAGGGTTTCTCCTGGCACACAGGGGAAGTGGAAACCGGGTAGCCATGATGCCCTCTAAGAAGGAATGGTGTCACCCGAAGGTGGCACCGCATCATTGTCGATCGAGTCGACAAGGATTTTTCCTGAAAACCCCCTCCACAACCCCCGGACAATCCGATGCATAGATGCCCTGCAACGTCAAAACCTCGCCACCACCATACTCGCCACCTACCAGCATGCGCCATCACGGACATGAAGTTTCCATCGTTGTCGCCTCGAAGCTCCATCACGAGGCCTGCATGATGGAGGTGAATGTAAATCAAATCGGGGCCCGTAGCACCGCGACCTGGTAGGAGGGAACAACCTCCTACCATAGGGGGTAGTCGATTTGACATGACAACAATGCAAACCAGTCCCAGATGGGTCTAGCTGGGCCTAGCAGGCCCGTAAAGCCTCCACAGAGGCAAACTAGTCCCATAGGATCTGGTCGAGCAAAGATCAGGACCACAAAGCTCGCCGTTGTCGCCACCGTCCCTAGCTTCGAACTCACCATCACCGCCACCTCAGGACACGGCGCCATTGTTGCATGTAGGATGACCCGCCGCAACCCAGGTTGGGCCTATATGGCCTAGATCTGAGGCGTACGGGGCGCCCAACCGCCCTCTCGCGCCGCGTTGCCATCCCGCAGCTTCGCCGACGCATCGTTGCGTTGCAGGCGCCGCCTCAACGTCACTCTCGTCCTAGGTTTCCTAGCAGCACCTCCCGCCGACAGAGAGCTCCGCGTGCGCGTGCCCACGAGATTGGAGAGGCGGGTTCCTGCCGCCGCCGGCTCCGCGTAGGCCTCGCCCGGCGGGGACTGCTGATACGTTGCTAACGTATCTATAATTTTTGATGTTCCATGCATGTTTTATATCTACTTTCTTATGTTTTGTCCACACTTTGGAGTATTTTTATACACTTTCTTGAACTAACCTATTCACAAGATGCCATAGTGCCAGCTGCCTGTTTTCTGCTGTTTTTGGTTCTAGGAAAGTCAGAAAATAAATATTCTCGGAATTGGACAGGACAAAAGCGACGTCAATATTTCACCGAGGGGGACACTGAGCCAGAAGACGAGATGGAGAGGGGTGATACGTCCAAAACGTATCGACTTTCCCGAACACTTTTGCTATTGTTTCTCCTCTATACTTGTGTGATTTGGATGCAACTAATGCAAACTGATTGTTGTTTTCAGCAGAATTGCCTTGGTGTCTACTTTTTGTGTAGAAAATCAACTATCAGGAAAAATCCCAGAAAATATGCCAAAAATCCTATTTCACCCGAAGACTCAGAGCTGAATACGAGACAGAGAAGAGCCAGGGTGGCCACACCACCTGGTGGCGCGGGTCAGGCCAGGCCGCGCCAGGGGGTGGTGTGGGCCCCTGTGCACCCCGGCCTCTCTTCGCCTATAAGGCCTTCTAACCTAAAAATTTCGGGGTTCGGCGTTTTCCGAAGGAGTTCCGCTCACGCCACCATCGATTCCAAAAACAGCACGAAACTCCGTTACGGCACCTGCCAGACGGGAATTGAGGAGATCATCGCCATCATCATCACCATCGCTTCTCCATCGACCATCCATGTTTCCCCCATCTATGAGTGAGTAATCCCCTGATGTAGGCTATGGGGATGGTAGGGATTGGATGAGATCGTTCATGTAATGGCATCAAATTGTTAAGGCATGGTGCCTAGTATCTTTTATTAGTGCTTTATGACTTTGTTGCGACTTGTTGTGCTTAATGCTTGTCACTAGGGCCCGAGTGCCATGATTTCAGATCTGAACATGTTATTGATTTATTATGATAGTATTGTTTTTGGCCTTATCTGCAAGTTGTTTACACACGTTGTTATCCGGAACCTATGGCCCCGAAGTGACAGAAATCGGGATAACCGGAAGGGAAAGGCTTTGATGTGAGGATCACATGTGTTCACAGAGTGTTAATGCTGCTCCGGTGCTCTATTAAAAGGAGCACCTTAATTGCCAGTAGTTCCCTAGAGGCCCGCGCAAGCGGGTCACAGACAAAAGTTGTTGTGCAAGTTCTTATTGCGAGCACGTATGACTATATATGGAACACATGCCTAGGATTGTCTAGTACTTGGGTGCTTTATCTTATTTAGCTGCAATTGCCCTATGTTCTGATTGCTATGTGGATTGTATTGTCCATGCAACGCCCGTCCATCCATCCCTATGCCTACCGCCCTCGAATCCCACTGTTTACTGCTTTTGTTACTACTGTCTTTGCTTTGCTACTGCTGCTACTTTACTATTCCTACTACAAAACGGTTGCTACTGATAAACTGCTGTGAGCAACATTGTTTCTAGGTGCAGCTGAATTGACAACTCAGTTGTTAAGGCTTATAAATATTCTTTGGCTCCCCTTGTGTCGAATCAATAAATTGGGTTTCACTTCCCTCAAAAATACTGCGATACACCCCCTATACTTGTGGGTCATCAAGATTATTTTCTGGCGCCGTTGCCGGGGACCATAGCTTTATTTATCAAGTTCACTTGGATACTCTATTGTTCGCTGCTATCCATCCATCATGGGTAAGTCTCGTGATGGCAAGTTTCCTATTTTACCATCCACTACAAGAAGAGGTACAGTTCTGAACACCTCTGCTGCTCTTGATTCACCATCTGTTATAAGTAAGCTCGTTACACCACCACATACACATGCTACACACACTGCTACTACTGTTGAATCTGAAACTTCTGATGCTTATGATGCTGCTTCTACTGTGCTTGATAAGATTGGTTCATTAGGTCCTTTCCTAGATGCTACGATTGCTAGAACTATAGCTGGAAATACCGAAACTCCTAATGAAGACACTACCACACCTGTTAGCTCAGCTGAGTCTAGTGAGAGTTATGATATTGAAGAAGATTATGTTGAGATGACCGATGAGTTTATTAAAGAATGTAAGAACACCCATGATAGGGGCTCTGCTAAGAGTCTCCTTGAGAGGCGTACTATTAGACCCAAGTTATCTCCTGCTGCTAAGTTTGCTGCTTCTCCCATAAACATTACAGATGAAGATTATGATTTCTCTCTCGATTTATCTTACATAGCTATTGTCGAGAAAGAACCTTTTTGTGGGACTAAGAATGAAAGTGTGGTAGCACATATGAATGAACTTTCTACCATGAGTGGCTTATTTTCTGATGATATTAAGATGCGTACTTACTTTGTTGCTAAGATTTTTCCCTTTTCACTGAAAGGAGAAGCTAAAACCTGGTTTAGTAATTTACCTCCTGGATCTATTGATAGCCCTGAGTGCTTGATTAGTACTTTCCTGCAGAAATATTTTCCTCCCAGTGCTAGACATGCTATTTTGTAGGAACTTTTTGATTTCAAACAGGGAGAAAAAGAGGTATTGCCTGAATCTTGGGCAAGGTTTTGTGCTTTGATTCATGCATAGGCTGGAAGTCCATTACCTAAGAATGAGCTTCTTGATATATTTTATAATGGACTAACCGAGGAATCTAGGACATACCTAGATACTTGTGCTGATTGTGTTTTCAGGAATAGGACTCCGAAGGAAGCTGAGGAATTAATGGCTAAAATAAGCAAGAATTATGAAGATTGGACTCCTCCTAAACAAGCTATACCTAAAGTAATTGTACCTGAACCATCTATTCCTGTGCCTATTCCAACACCAAAGAAGAGGGGAGTTATTGAATTAAATGATGAAGTGATGAAGGAAGCTAAGAAATGTCTTAAGGAAAAGGGAATTAAAGCTGGATGTCAAGAATTTACCTCCTATAGAAGAATTATGTGCCTATTCCTACTCATCCACTATTGAGGTACACTCTCTCCAACACTTTGATGAAGGTGATATCCCTTACTTGAAACCTCCTGATCAATGCTTAGAAGAATTTGATATCTTTATTGTTAAGCAAGATAACTTTAATAAAAGGGTGCAAAATCATCTAATGGAAAACACTAGAGCTATTGTTGAGTTGAAAGATATTGTGGAAAGAACCTCTAATGATGTTAAAATGATTGTTAAACACTTTCAAATGGTTCAAACTCAAATAGATCAACTCGTTAAAGTGCAAAAAGACTTGCTAGTTAATGCTGCTAAAGAAAAACATGCTTATGAAATTAGAACTAGAAGTGGTGCTGCTACCTAGGATCCTCTATATCCTGAGGGGCATCCCAAAAGAATTGAGCAGGATTCTCAACAAGATGAAAATAGTGGTTCTACTCGTAAGAAAAGAAAAAAGAAACATAAAACTATTGAAGAACCCTCTGAACCTGCTATAGATCCTAATAGTATATCTATCTCTGATGCTGAAACTGAAAGTGGTAATGAAGAAAATGAAGTTCCTAATGAAGAAAAAGTTGAAGAAGAACCTGAAAACCACACTAAGACTACTAAATACACCAAAGAAGATTTTATTGCTAAGAAACATGGTAGTGAAAGAGAACCTTGGGTCCAAAAACCTATGCCTTTCCCCGATAAGAAACACAAGTCAAAGGAAGATGAACACTATAATAAGTTTTGTGAGTGGATGAAGCCTTTATTCTTGCAAATTCCTTTGACTGATGCTATTAAGTTGCCTCCTTACTCAAAGTATATGAAGGACATTGTCTCGAATAAAAGGAAGATCCCTAATGAAGAAATCTCTACTTTTCTTGCTAATTATTCTTTCAATGGTAAGGTTCCTAAGAAACTTGGAGACCCAAGGATTCCAACTATCCCTTGCTCTATTAAGAACAGTTATGTTAGAACTGCTTTGTGTGATTTGGGAGCTGGAGTTAGTGTTATGCCTTTCTCTCTCTACAAGAGGCTCCAGCTTGAAAAATTGATACCAACTGATATATCTTTGCAAATGGCTGATAAATCTACCACTATTCCTGTGGGTATATGTGAGGATGTACCTGTTCAGGTGGCTTACAATTGCTTGATATTAACTGATTTTGTTGTGCTTGAAATGCCTGAAGATGATAATATGTCTATTATTCTTGGGAGACCTTTTCTTAATACTGCAGGAGCTGTTATTAATTGTAATCAAGGAAAGGTGACCTTCAATGTTAATGACAAGGAACATACTGTCTATTTCCCCAAGAAGATTGAAAGGACTTATGGTTTGAATTCAATTGAACATGTTGAAGGCATTCAAGTTGGAGAAATATATTGTCCCATACCAAAAGAAAAATTTGAAACTATTATGATTGGGACCATTGCTATCAAGGTTGAGGTAACATAATCATTAGTGGAGTACAAAGTTTTGTCTCATATGCAATTGTTTTGGTAGCAAGACTTGATCAACCTTGTTAACAAAAGGATTCCATTGAACAAAACAATGTTTTCATTATGATTATTTTTGTTTATTTCTATCCTTTGCATTTTAGTTTTTGCTTTCATTTAGTTTTCTTTGTGTTGTTAGTTGCTTGCATGCTAGAACTTCTGTAGTTCTAGCCTTGTTTTGTCCTTGCATCATGTGTCCAAAAGAAAAAATCATGCATCGGAAAATCATTCTTCTATTTCTGAAAAAAACCCAAAAATAAAGTGTCTCGAAAAATTCCAGAAAATTCATATTAAATTTTTACGTGAAAAAAGGGGCAGAGGAGTACCTGGTAGGTACCAGGGGGCCCACCAGGCAGGCACACCATGTGGTGGCGTGGCCAGCCCTGGGTGGCGCCATGCCCTGGTGTGGGCCACCCCTGGCCCCCCACTTACTCTCTCACCTGCCACTTTCTTCTCTCCCCCGAGTAAGCTCCAGTTCATAGCTCAAAATCACATTCTTTCTGTGCTTGCTCTCGATTTCTTCGATCTCCTTGCTTAGCCCATCTTTCTTGCTGAATTTTGGAGCATTTGTTCTTTGGTATGTGACTCCTCCCCTTATCAAAGTAGATTTGTGTTTAGTGGATTGTATGTTGAGTATTTTGCTGCTGTAGGTGACTGGTTATGAGAGCTTGCAAGCTTGTTTGATGCTTAGAGATATAGTTTTGATGCATGTTTAGGCCTCTTGCAAGTCCCTATGAGTAGAATCCTTCATTATATTTACCTTGCAATCACTTGTTTGATAGGTGTTTAAATTTCAGAATACCAAGCATGAACAACCACACTTTTGGAGAGATATTTGAGAGTGATGCACCTAGGAGGTCGAGGCCCTCAAGAACAGCCTCTCAAGCTAGGCCTTCATACAATGAAGACCTCATTGCAACACGTATTGGCAGTGAAAGGGATGATGGAGATGCTCACCCATCCTCTTTTCCTTGTTTTACTTTCTTGCAAGCTGCAGGTATTCTTGATGATTTCTTGCTACTGATTGAGAGGGTTGGCTTGACCTCTTATATGCAAGATGAGAGTGCACAGTACGCTATGCTCACCAAAACTTTTGTTGAGAGCTTCTCATTTACTAACACACCCTATCAATCTACTGTCTCTTTTAAAATCTATGATATGCCCTTCACCATGCCTTTGGAGAGATTTTGCAGTATTGTAGGTGTGCGTATGACAGGGACCGTGAAGAAAATTCAAGGGCGACCCGCTGATTTGTTGGAGCTTTACCGAGTGGTGACCAATGATGATGACCGCGTGGCGCAGCGCGGAAAGATAAGAAATATCCAACTCCCTGCTCTTAGATACTTTGCATATTATCTTGCCACTAGCGTGTTGGGTAGGGAGAACACAAGTAATATCTCCAACTATCACTTAGCTTTCCTTGATGCTGCGCTCAACAATGATACTCGGTACAATCTTGGCTCGCTTATTGCTCACCGCCTAGCTGCTAGGGGGCCTATCTATGGGGGCATCATTGCCTCGCGTGTAGTCAATGCATTAGTCCTTTCAGTGGATCCCGATGATGCTATGTTAGCACCACAAAGGCTCGACCTTGTTGCCATGAAAACTCATCATTTTGTCACTGCTTCCTCTGATTTGAACAATCTAGTATATAGGATGCTTTTCACTGATGGGGATAAAAGGGAGATCCTTTTTGCCACAGCCTTCTTTGTTTAGTGTTGATAGGAGACCGTGGTCGCGCTCCAAGGAGGAGGTGGACGAGCAGCTTCGCTTGTTGGGTTTCCACGAGCAGCACCAGGAGGATGTGCCCTCCTATGATTACTCCGCACATTACGGAGGCGGCGATTTCGCTCGCACGGGGCAGTACCTCCTCGTCGTACCCCGGTGATACTTCATCCTGGCCAGCTTGGGATTGATACCCACTTAGGCCAAAATCCTAAGCTTGGGGGGAGGTACGCCGACACCGCACCATCTCCATATCATATTGCGTCGGTACTTTGTATATTCATGTTTTCGTTCTCTTTTTAGTTTTCGTTCTTCTTTGCTTTTGCTTTCTAAAAACAAAAAAAGACCAAAAATATTTTTGTTGTTTCTCTTTGGTTTGCTTCTTCTTTTTGCCTTGGTTTGTTTTCCCTTTTCACTTTGTTTGAACTATTCGAAAACCCCCAAAAGATTTTGCTTTGCTTGTTTTTCTCTTTTGGTTCTTATTTAAAAATCGAAAACACCAAAAATATTTGTCGTTCTTCTTTGGTTTTTGCAGGTTTGCTACAGGGTTCGGCAGTTCTCAGTGGATTATTGGTTTCATATTATTATTCAAGCCACACAAGTGAAGAGCAATAATGAGGATCAATGACAACTTGAGGCGTGGTAAGAGGCTGGTAACGAACTCAATTTGTTTTCATTTTTGTACCTATACTCATCATCGTGGGCGTGCTTAGTCTGTTCATGTAGAGTGTATGTTTTCTTTGGATGCTTAGTAGTTCTTGCTTTCTTATGATTAGCTACAGCTCGCTAATAGTTTGTAGCATGTTTCATGAATGTTTGCTTGCATTACTCTATTCATAAATTGGTATGATACCGTGGTATCCTCCTCTGAATGTTTCATTTGATTGACTTGGCACATGCTCACGCATGCACATGACTGTAATAATCAGTTAAGCCTTGATGAATTATTTTGCCTTGAGGATCTTGAATCACTTTTATGCCATGAGTAGTCCTGTTTTATTGCAAGCATGATAATGACAGCTATTGCTCTCTTGTTTGTCGCTCCCTTACTATTGCTAGCCTTCACTTCCACTGAGTGTTTACTCATGTTTCCAACTCCCTAAACCAAATATTTCCAAAGTGTCCACCATACCTACCTATTAGCATCACTTGCTACTCCCATGCATATTCATTATGCCTTGTTTTCTTCCGAATAAAATGTTTGCTTGTTATGGGAAAATTAGTTAGTAAAGCTCTCACGAACTTGATGGCACACTTTATTTCCTGCACTTAATAAACCTGAACCATTGTGAACTCTCCATGAAAGTTATATGCTTGCAAATTATAGGCTAGGGATTAGCAGAACCGTGTTGTCACGGGGAACACTTTCAACACTTGTAAATATATACCCAGTTGATACCTTGATCTTTTGTTTGCGGATGTCGTCGGTGTGAAATAAAAGGGGAGCTTGTAAGTCCATGGAGTTATGTATGTGTGTTAGAGAAATGCCAGTCATTGGTCTAATCCATGCTGACATGGTGGAAACCTGTAGCGTAACCATAATGATATCTATGAAGCATTCTTCTTATAAAAAAAGAGAGTTATAGCTATTGAGAGAAAGAAAAAAAAGAGATTTATGAAAAGAGGAAAGAGAGAAAAAAGCACCATTTTCCCATGGTAAATAAGAAGATTGCTGAGATACTCATTATGCCTTGCCTTGTCATTTTGATATGGGGATTCTTCTGTATCATCGGGCAAGGGGTACCCCGTTGACGGTTCTCAATGATACGCACATACTTACGATGACAAGAACTTACCGGTAACTAAAGTTGAGTAGCATGAGGAGCGGCCCTCGTACTCAAGGGACTTGGGATTTTCAGTTTATAGTCTGTCAAGCATATAACTAAGATTGGACCTCACTTTCACCTGCAATGAGAGCTCAAAGCTAACAAGTACCATACTTTCAGCATTTGGAAGCCTTTCAAATTATTCAAAACTTTTTCTTCTACTTGTTGAGTCTCCACATATTCTTTGAGCACCTTCTTGAGAGCATAGTTGTCATTCTTTGTGTTTGCTCCATTACTTGATTATTTGTGTTATGACTTTGATGCTTGTATCCTTGATATCTTTACTTCTAGTCATCACTTGAACTTCAGAGGTGCCTTAATATTCATAATCAAAGGGCAAGCAAGATACCACTCTATCATACCTTTTTATGAGCATTGTAATGTTTCTTATGTTTGTGCTTTATGCTACTTATTATTCTTGAGTTGAAATCTCTTCATAGCTTGCAATGTCTATTAAGTAGACTCAGTTGCATACTCTTTATTATGAATCGTCCAAGTAAGTTGATCACATTGCTGAGAATATTTATATCATATGAAGCAAATGTGTTCGTGAAAGTTCTTTTATCGCACTCAGTTTTTAACTGAATTGCTTGAGGACAAGCAATAAGCTAAGCTTGGGGGGAGTTGATACGTTCAAAACGTATCTACTTTCCTGAACACTTTTGCTATTGTTTCTCCTCTATACTTGTGTGATTTGGATGCAATAATGCGAAATGACGCTATTTTCAGCAGAATTGCCTTGGTGTCTACTTTTTGTGCAGAAAATCAACTATCAGGAAAAATCCCGGAAAATATTCCAAAAATCCTATTTCACTCGAAGACTCCAGGAGCCAGAATACGAGACGGAGAAGAGCCCTGGGGTGGCCACACCACACCGGTGGCGCTGGTCGAGCCAGCCGCCGCCAGGTGGTGTGGGCCCCCCATGCACCCCCTCGTCCTCTCTCTTCGCCTATAAGGAGCCTTCTGACCTAAAAACTTCGGGGGGTCGACGTTTTTCTAGAAGGAGTTCCGCTCCGCCGCCACCATCAGATTCCACGAAACAGCACCAGAAACTCCGTTCTGGCACCCTGCCAGGACGGGGAATTGGAGCAGATCATCGCCATCATCATCACCATCGCTTCTCCATTGACCATCCATGTTTCCCCCATCTATGAGTGAGTAATACCCCCACTGTAGGCTATGGGGATGGTAGGGATTGGATGAGATCGTTCATGTAATGGCATCAGATTGTTAGGGCATGGTGACTAGTATCTTTTATTAGTGCTTTATGACTCTGTTGCGACTTGTTGTGCTTAATGCTTATCACTAGGGCCCGAGTGCCATGATTTCAGATCTGAACATGTTATTGATTCATTATGATAGTATTGTTTTTGGTCTTATCTGCAAGTTGTTTACACACGTCGTTGTCTGGAACCTATGGCCCCGAAGTGACAGAAATCGAGATAACCGGAAGGGAAAGGCTTTGATGTGAGGATCACATGTGTTCACGGAGTGTTAATGCTTTGCTCCGGTGCTCTATTAAATGGAGCACCTTAATTGCCACTAGTTCCCTAGAGGCCCACGCAAACGTTTGGCAGGACAAAAGTTGTTGTGCAAGTTCTCATTGCGAGCACGCATGACTATATATGGAACACATGCCTAGGATTGTCTAGTACTTGGGTGCTTTATCTTATTTATCTGCAATTGCCCTATGTTCTGATTGCTATGTGGATTGTCTTGTCCATGCAACGCCCGTCCATCCATGCCTATGCCTACCGCTTTTCGAATCCCATTTCTTGCTTTTGTTACTCTGTCTTTGCTTTGCTCTTCTGCTACTTTACTATTCCTACTACAAAAGCTTACTCTTGATAAACTGTTGTGAGCAAGATTGTTTCCAGGTGCAGCTGAATTGACAACTCAGTTGTTAAATCTTATAAATATTCTTTGGCTCCCCTTGTGTCGAATCAATAAATTGGGTTTCACTTCCCTCGAAAATATGATCCCAGCTATCAATGTTCTACAAGTACTTTGATCAAGTTTACGATGGTGCATGTCACCTCAAAAAAAATTCTTTCTTTTTATCACTTACCTACTCGAGGACGAGCAGGAGTTAAGCTTGGGGATGTTGATACGTTGCTAACGTATCTATAATTTTTGATGTTCCATGCTTGTTTTATATCTACTTTCTTATGTTTTGTCCACACTTTGGAGTATTTTTATATACTTTCTTGGACTAACCTATTAACAAGATGCCACATTGCCAGCTATCTGTTTTCTGCTGTTTTTGGTTCCAGGAAAGTCAAAAAATGAATATTCTTGGAATTGGACGAGACAAAAGCCGAAGTCAATATTTCACCGAGGGGACACGAAGCCAGAAGACGAGACGGAGAGGGGCCAGAGACCGGCCACACCACCTGGCCGAGCGGCCAGGCCTGGCCCACGCCAGGGGGTGGTGCGGCCGCCTAGGGCACCCCCTCGGCCTCCCCTTTCTCCTATATATCGCCTCCGATATAGAAACCATAAGGACCCGATCAAAATTCCACGAAAGAGTCTGTAGCCGTTGTCATCTCCATCCCTAGATCGGGAGGGATCTGAAGCTCTTCCCGGCACCCTGCCGGAGGGGAGAATTCACCATGGAGGCCTTCTTCATCACCATGTCTGCCTTTGGTGTGATGCGTGAGTAGTGCATCCCTGGACTACGGGTCCATGTAGTAGCTAGATGGTTGGTTCTTCTCCTTTGTGCTACCATGTCTAGATCTTGTGAGCTCCGTTCATGATCAAAATCGTATATTTGTAATCATCCATGTTGTGTTTGCGGGGATCCGATGGATGTTGAGATGCTATTTCAGATTGATTATTGATTCTATCATGTCTTTGTTATTTGTGATCTTGCATGCTCTCCGTTGTTAGTAATTATCTTGGCCGAGTAGATGCTAGCAACTCCAAGAGGGAGTATTTATGCTCGATAGTGGGTTCATGCCTCTAGTAATCTGGGGAAGTGACATAAATCTCTAAGGTACTAGATGTGCTGTTGCTACTAGAGAGAAAACAACATCCTTTGTTCATAGAACAATCGTATTGTTTATTTTACACACAATGCTTAATGCAATTATCTGTTGCTTGCAACTTAATACTAGAGGGGGTTCGAATGATAACCTGAAGGTGTATTATTAGTCATAGATGCAGTTGGATTACGGTCTATGTATAATGTTGTAATGCCCAATCAAATCTCATAAAAGTCAAGATGATTAGTATATGCATGTATGCTTTCTCGATGTTTGTCAATTGCCCCGCTGTAATTTGTTCACCCAACATGTCATCTATCTTAAGGAGAACCACCACTAGTGAACTATGGACCCCGGTCCTTTCTTTTACCATCAATTTACAACTATTTACTGTTTTCTGTTTACTTTCTGCAAGTTATTACTATCTTTCACACAATACGTTTAATCCTTTGTTTTCAGCAAAACCGGTGAGATTGACAACCTCACTGTAAGTTGGGGGCAAAGTTCTGTGGTTGTGTTGTGCAGAATTGCAAGTTGGAAACAACAACTTGGAGGTGTTTCCTTACTCCTACTGGTTCGATAACCTTGGTTTCATAACTGAAGAAAAACTTGCTGCTGTACTCATCATACCTTTCTCTTGGGGTTTCCCAACGAGCTCGATATATTTTGGGCCATCAACTGCCAGTAACGACAGGGAGAGGAGATAGAGGAGATGGGAGGGAGAGAGGTGGTCTGGAGGGATGGAGGGGGTGGCGGCTCCGTCACCTGCGCAGGGGCAAGGGGAGCCGCGGGTCTTTTTCCCACTTGGGCTTTCTTAAACCTGTGAATAAGCCATGTCAGCGTGTACACATGTATAGTGTATTTATATAGCTGGACACTAAGTGAGGACAATAAATAGAGAGCATCGTACTATAGTAGACTTCATCCAGCAAATGAGTCCAAACTCCAGACATGAAATATTAACGCCCTAGTTCGATCGGGCAGAGTCAACCACATCTGCCCGGCCCAGTGCAATGTACGGCGTGAATGCGATACAGGATCCGGCAAATACCAGAACGAAATCTGTCCATAAAGATACACGATCTTCTGGGCGCGACGGCCGCCACTGACTCCAGCAGTGCACGCCATCGGTGCTGGCTCCTCTGGTCCTGGCCAGGCATTACTCAAGACTCCGTGTGCCCGCCTGCCCAAATATTTTTGTACCTGCAGGTTTGACAGAACATGGATGTTGTAATTGTACATAGTAGTATATGTCTTTGTCTTAGTCTGATCATATACGTGACACGTACTTCCTCCATTTTAAATATAAGATATTTTAGCTTTGTGAAAGACTATATCTAGACCATTTTAGTGTTCAGGTCTATTTAGATTTAGAGTGAACCTAGACACTAAAAGAGTGTAGATACACTCCTTTTACAAAGTTAAAACATCTTATATTTTAAAACGGAGGAAGTAGTACATAAAGGCTGAAGGGACATGCATGTGACACGAGGCGGCGGGGTCAAAATCTTTCGTGGTCATGACACGGTGTTCGCTGGTCCTGAATCCCTCATCAATCTTCCCGTGTGGCTCTGCCTGCTGCAATATATATTTTCCCGTGCAGAAAACGTTTTCTCTCTCTGAGGTGTGCAGAAAACGGTCTCTGGGCAACCGTAGTAGGATTCCATGAACCTTTGGAGCAAGAAGACACGAACCCATGGCCATGGGTCTCGAGATCTTTGCGCAGAGATTGGATTCGGTGCATCTGGCCTTGGATCCATGAGCCATTGAGCCGGTACGTATCGCCCGTGCGCTATGTTCGTGCGAGTGTGTACGTGCAACCGTCCATGGTCCACCTGAGCTGGAGATAGAGCCAGCCCTCCTGCTATATATACACGCCTGGTGCTTATTTTGTTCTGAAGAATTTTCGGCCGATCAAACGTTATTTTGATCCCTGTCGTCGTCACCGATCGTGACGACACGGGTCCACCACCGATCAGATGGTCGCTTTTGGCTCGCAGCACGATCTTCTCTCGTCTGTCGCTCTCACTCATGCAAGTGGCAAATACTGAAATCCCGAGTTCTTGGCTCATCATGCATGGTGTAAAGCGAGCTTACTTGGAATTGCAATGTTCCCGACTAATTTAACGACAGCAACAGACGGTGTTTTGTACTCTAGCTACCTTTCGACGATACGGCAAGGTGATCTACTAAGGTGCAGACTGCAGAATATCGGTGCTTTGAAACGCAGACGCAAATGTCTGCGTAAGATACTACGTACTTCTTGTTGTTATTGTTAGTAGTACATGTCTGTATGCACAGTATCTATTTCCTCTGTCACCTAATTATACAGCGGGAATTTCATATGAAACTGTTTGGACTCTGAACCATGAGTGCTGCTCCATAAGTTACGACTGTAACCAGCAGTATAAGAGAAAACCTGAAGAAAAGAAAAAAAAACAGTGGCACTATCTTATTTATGGCAACTATCATTCATCAATTATTTATCTTGGCCAACTTTAGATTGTAATCTAACTTATGCATCGCAATCGTGGTGGCTGCGGATCTAGTACTAGATTGCACGGTTCCGTGTTGATAGCCCCATGTACCCCTAAATAATCAGGACCACAGATCTTGTTAGGTCACTGGTCGTATTCTGGCTTATACTATTCAGGGACCAACAACAATTGTCCAGCTAATGGTGTGTACTTAATTTAGGCCGCCGCCGTACGTAACCCATGCTGCTAGCTGAAGGATGGTATTATAAGACTGCCGTATCAACATCCAAGATTGCGGAAGTTCAGGTAACAACAACAGAAACAATAAGCGCCGAGTTGAGATATCAGGGCCGGTGGAGCGTGAAAGCTGAAAAGGGGCAGATGATATTACGAAATCCATACATTTAGTGCGCTTTCGTAGGTCGTCAGCAGTGCACTACAAACAGTCTAAATAAAAAAAAAAGTTCCCAAACAGCTCAGACATCTTTACGAACATGCAATTTCTACTCCCTCCGATTTAAATTAATGTTCTCAGATTTGTTAATCGGATGTATCTAACACTAAAACATGTCTAAATACATCTGAATCTAGACAATTCTGAGAATATTAATTTGGAACGGATTTTTTTTTTAAACTTTACTTTGCAAAAAAAAAAAACACTTCCTCCCTCCAAAAAAAAGTAACGTGGATTTATCTAGATTCACATGTATTTGAAAATATTTTAGTATATAGACACGTAGGAATCTAAACAATCCAAATCATGGCGTGAGTAGAAATTGTGCAGATCCACCAAGCAGAGGGTAGTTCGCATTCTTTTTAATAGGGGCAATAACGAAAATGTAATCACAACTTCCATTGTTACATGGGCTACTTGGCCCAAAGGCTACGAGCTTCACCGACACATATCCTATGGGTAAGAAGACGAGAGGCCTTTCTTCTTAAAACGAAAGAAAAGCCTATTAGCCTAGGAGTTAGGGCATGCACATTGATTTAGACAGAAGCTATTTATAATAGGTATCCACGTCATGTATCGACAACACTTTAGAATACGCATACAACAGGGTGTCTTTTCATCTGTCTGCATAGGCACACGATTGCACGAAACAGTCGCACCTCTATCAGCTCTTCCTTTGAATCACCCGATTTTTTCTTTAAAAAAAAACTTGCCAATTCTAATCACGGAAACCAGAAATCCTAGAGCTTACCACGCAAGAGAATGGAGTCCCCAATGATGAAAAAGGGAACACGGTCTCACTGCCTCCTCCAGCCATGGATCCCAAAGGAAGAGAACTAGGCGAGCGTTGGATTCTTTGAATGAGCAGAGGACCATCGCTGTGAATTCAAGAGGGCAGAGAATCGGCGGCCAACCGGAGACTGGCCTCCCATGAATACAGGAAGAAGACGCTGTGCGCATGACTTTTCTCTTCGGGCCACAAGTACTGACACCATATGTGTACAATGGTAGAAGAGCTGTCTGTAACTAGCGACTTTCATGCGAATCGCCCGTCTGCACATCTACCGACGACCTAGACGGTTTCTCTTATTCTCTGTCTTCCAACTCACAAACTTTCCTAGGTGGCACCTCTTTGCAGACAGCTGACGTGTACCATTGTACATGCCCTAATAAAATCATCTTCTCTTACAATTATTAAGAAATAATATATTTTGATGCTGTCGCTTACAATTAATCTTGTATTCTCCTAAAATTACAGGTTGATTAGTAGTCAACTCAAATAAACATCTCGTGCAATGAGGAAAAATGACTTCAAGAAATCATCTCTTATAGCTAAGACAAAACCAATTTTGTTTCTATCGTTTCCAACTAAAGAATCATCTTACATGACGTTACTAAGATTGGGTTGAACGGATATCGAATGACCGTTTCACAATGTTTTGATGTAACTTTAGCATTTGTTGATGTTCTTTGTTGCCCGCTTTTGTTGCCATTTTTTCGGTGTGATGTGATACTGCACTTACAACTAATAAAGTCCCATAGTTGGTCTAAAACATATTGGTTTGGCCGTTCGTCAAATAAATATTTCGATGCCATCTCTTATTATTCTCTCTATGATAGACCTACTTTGGCAGAATTTTGAGCAACATATATCTATTTTAACTCATACATAATACAAAGTCTTAACCCCTCCTTCCATATTAATCGAAGCTCAGGTTTTATCCTAAGTCAAATACCTTTAAGTTGGACATGTGAATGTTTTGGTCACGGTGCAGATCGTTTGCTTGTTAATATAGGCCGCTACATGGTAGACGATTACATCGATAAAAGTTACAATAGAGGGAGAAATAAGAGGAAACGATCCGATCTTTATACAAGGAGACCTGATTGTGTATAATAGAATAATAACTTCTACCTCTATCTCTAACATGACAAAGTGTGCAAAAAATTATGCTCGTACATACAAGAAAAAATATAGTACGAACATGCAATGTATTTTATGATGAATATAGTGAAACTAATTTGATGTCGCAATTGTTCATTTTAGTGACTTATTGAATTTGATTGTTTTCACTTATAATACACTTGTAACTTAAATTTTGGGACGATGGCCAAAGAAAATAAAACTATGGATCTAATGAAGTCTAAATTTCGTCTCGAAAATGGGAAAACTAAGTAATTGAGAACTTTCATCATGAAGTTTGTCTCGGTACGGAGGCTAGGAGAGAAATGATCGGAGGCGGTGACTATAAACCCATCTAGGGTTCCGGCCCACTACATGTGACACTGCCGGTCTGCTCCGTCTCTGTTGGCCTTGGGATGTGTGGTGGACCACGGTCCTTCACCGGTGGGAGGGTTCTCGTTCTTCATTTATTTAGTTTCCTAGTGTCTTCTTTGGAATGGTGAGACAATGACTATATCTTGAAGTTATAAATAAGATCATCCATGTCCTATTATCGCTCCGATGGTGTCTCGAGCGCTGTCGGAGAGCGCGTGAAGTCGTGTGTCCAGTGAATGTTTTGGGATCCAATCGATTTTCGTGTTCGTTGTTGTGGTTTTAGGTTAGTCTCTTTTGATTTTTTTTTAGGCCTCCGTCTATCTATCACAGCGAGCTCTATTAAGGCAAACTTTGTCCGGCAACGCGCCTTCGGCTAGTCACTGGGTGGTAAAATGATCTATTTGTAATTTATATGACCTTTGGAGATCTTTATATTGTCGTTAATAATTACTAACAGATCGGTGAATTTTTTGCGAATAAATAAATATCGTCTCAAATGGAAAATAGCCGGTAGAACTTTCATTTTACTCGTCCAAATTTTATTTTTTCTTGTTTTATTTCCAGTCATCAACTCTCCGATGTCCCTTCAGTCATCGACGGTTGAAATCCATCTCCTCCACGTCTCCGTCGTCCCGTTTCTTTCCTTCCTCTCCTTTTCCCTCGTCCTAGGCGACCAATCCAAGGCTCCAAACCGACCCGACCCGACTCGACCCGACCAGACCAAACGCGGCTCCAAAATCTCTCCCGCAGTCCATCACCGCCGTGCCCTAGAGCTGCCGCCGTGCCTAGCCGTGCGCCACCGGTTCCGCTTCCGCCCCAGCCTCAGCCCTCCGCTCTCACGCGCGTCGCTCCAGCGCCGTTCCCGTTCTACCTCATCGCGACCCTGGTGTCTCGACCACCGCACCTCGTTCGCCATGTTGGACATTGGGGTTTAAGGTATCCGACTCTTACCATCCAGTGATTAGTTAAACGCCTGGCCTCAAGAAATTCTCTCTGTGTGTGTGTGTGTGTGTGTGTGTGCCTGTGCGACCTGTCGCACCATCTAGATCCACCCCTTCGTGCCGGCAGTTACGCCTTAATTTCAGTTTTTATTGTTTGGTTTCTAGCAGAGCAGTAGGTGAGCGGTGCTGTACTGTTTGGTGGGTTCATACTTCGTTTACTCTGCTCAGTTATTTGTTTTGGGGTGCTTATGCTTGTTCTAATCTACAGAGGTTGTTATTTCGTAACTGAAATTGCAGCAAACAATTTGGTGCTGATGTGCCATTCTGGGTTTGCTTTGCAGCTTTGCATGATTGTGCACATTTCGCTTGTGAACAAAAAATGGAGCACATGGAAAATGAGAGTTCAGAGGCGAAAAAGCAAGATGAACATCATAACAGAGAGGTGAGAATGGTGGATCTCAAGTAACAATGATTTTGAATTGAGTAGTCTCAAACTGTCTAACTGCCTGCCTGCTCTTTACTGATGTTCCAACCGTGTAGTCAAAAGTTAGTAATTCATGTCCTGTTACAGTGTTACTCTCGTCACTGTACTCGCTTGTTGATGTTCATTTGACCATGTAGCACAAAATGCTACTTCCTGCAAACTTTCAGACTTTACTTGGATGTGCATTTCTTAATTCAAGTGCCAATGGATTTTCATTGTGCTAAATTACGGCCAAATGAGTGAGTGGAGTCCTGTGGTTATGGCTGGGACTACCGCAGCCTCAGATGGAGCTGCATTGGAGCGAAATCTCTATGCTGAGTTACAATTCCTGCGCCTTTTTTTCTTATTTCCTTTTTGTCTTTGGTATCCAGCTTTTATATTGGCAGCTAAATGCTGTATTTAGAGTCTTGATCTTGGAGTAGCATGAAAGGTCTAACCATTAGTGTTGCTAGGCGAAGAGCTGTCTGGGGAACCCAGAAAATTTAACTCTGCCAACAAAGCTAGGCTACAACGGCTAGAAAACCTTTGCCTTGCAGATGGATCTAAATTGTTTCCCTATGCTGGCAAGCCTGTGACCAGAGCAAATGGAGTTGTTCAATACCATTTCTCTGTCCAAATGTGATCCCCAATGCTTGCTGAAGCCAACCATTCCTACTGGCAGGAATTGTGGAGGACCTACTGCCATGTCAATTCCCTATAAATGTGCCATTGCTGATAAATGGAAGAAGCAGTTGTGGCTTTCCCTTTTTACTTATATAATTTGACCACCATTGCTTGCTTGCTGGCTATCCGAGGAGCCAAATGTAATAAAATGTTCAAATGCTGTGAAATTCAGATTTAATAACCCTGAGGATATTTTTGAATTCCATACTATCATAAACCTCCTTATATATAAGATAGCATAGTCCCGATTCGTTAGGTTTCTTGGCTAAAAATTGTTAATGGAAGGCACATGTATAGTGTCCACTTTTTTTTGAGGAAATGCAAAGCTTACGTCTTGATGCATCGATAGCAAGAATATAGTGTGGAACAGTACAATCCTAGGACTAGGCCAAACAACAGACTACTCAAGAGAAGAGTATGGCCAACGACCACTCGGCAGACATTTACAAGCGATGCAACCAAACAACCCTCAGCCTCAATGCTATCCATGCAAGCGCTCAAGGCGCAAAAAGCATACTAGAAACCGCGCCACAGGAAGAGAGAGTCCAACTCTATAAAGAAGGGTAAAATAGTGTCCACCTTTGAAGTTTTACAGTTTCTGTCAGTTTCAATTGAAGTGATTAAGAGTAGTTTCCTGACATTATTTAGTGTATGAAATTCTCATATTGCCACTTTATTCCATGTGACCGTGAGTCCGTGATGAGCTCTCCAAATGCCTTTTTTAGCAGATGCCAAGTAATTCAAAATCAAGCGAAAAATGTTTTGGCAACATTACACCAACTAAATAAATTGCCTTGCACCTAGCTTCCTTTTCCCTCACACATCTTAAAAATCTTGGATGAAAGAGAATTTAACGAGTCATTGCACATATTGGTATTGCAATCTTTTCGCTTCTTCAAGTTAATAATGTTGATTGTCTGCAGGTGGCCCGTCTTGAAGAATACAAGAAGCTTATTGATGCAAAGGCTGCTCTCCGCCAGAGTAACCTAAACCCTGAGAGGCCTGGTAATTGCATTCTTCTTTGAGCAATTGATATTTAAAATGGAAGTCATGGTTGATTGTTTAGTTTACAGTGTCTGTTGTGAGTTTGATAATGTTCAACCAGGACATGTTATATCCCATCTAAATGGAGTTCACAAGATCTTTTGATGCTGTAGAACTCGATAGGTAGATGAGCTGGTTCCTACTATGTGCAAAAAGGTTTATTGTGGTACTTGGATCTTAGCAGGACTAAACTAGTAGCAAATTATTTAGGCTATCTATTCTATGCAACTCAGTGATCCATATCCATCAAATATGTAGGAGGTATTTAAAAAAAAGGAAACTGAGCTTTTCAGAGGCAGGGAAGTATTTATAGTTATTCAATAAATACTCGCATACCCTAAAATCTGAAGGTCTGTAGTTTGAGCCATGTTAAGCTGAGAAGCCGTACTCACATGGATCTACTGCATTTCTCAGGTGGCTAATTCACTTGTATAAGTTCAGAAATCAAACTGTTTTCCAGTTTCCTCGGCAGCTAGCATCATTATTGGAGAGCGTAGAATCCACTTGCTATTCCTGACCCCTCTAATTTCTCTCGATCTAATCCCTGCTACACTTCTAATCGCTGGCAATGGCACCAAGACGCAGAGGACGGGTTCGCCCTCCTGTGACCCACTCTTACTACCTTCGAAGCTTTAAGCGGCCACAACATATAATGACACAACTTTCCAGGTGGCTGTACGAACTACCTAAGTGTTTTTGCCTGCTGGAACTATGCTCATTATGTGTTTGTTTGTTTATTTCCTTTTCTATATCTAGTACTATTCTTGTTTGAGACAGTGAGAGACAATGATTGATGTCTTACTCAGCTCAGGTTTGAAATATACACATTTTAATCTATTTGGAAACATAATTATGACATCGCCAATCGTTCATTTTAGATGCAAGTCACCTGAAAACACTTGATTCCAGTATTAAGCGCAACACAGCAGTTATCAAGAAGCTCAAAATGGTAAGTGATGAACAAAAGGACGGCTTAATGGAAGAATTGAAAAGTGTTAACTTAAGCAAGTTCGTCAGTGAAGCAGTTTCTCACATATGTGAGGTCAGACTTCGTTCTGCTGATATGCAAGCCGCTGTTCAGGTATAGTAGTAATAGTACCTCCTAGTCTTAGTACAATTTTAAAGTATATTTTAAATCTGTATCGCAGCCTCACTCACCAATTTTTCACTAAATAAGCTTTCCTCCAGGTACTTAAACGAGTTATATTTTTCTAGATTATTACAGAATCTCCTGTCTGAGAGTGGATTTGTGCCTGTATGGGTGGGTGCTCCTACTATCTACATGAATGTGCCTTGAGATATGTGCACAGACTCTCACGTTACACTTTCGATAGGGCTAGAGGATGTGCACAGATCTCAAGACATATTTCATGGTTGATATTGTGGGATCACCCACCTATACAAGTACAAATGATTTTTCCTTTCTGGTAGATTTTCTATTTTTCCAGTCATATGTCTTTTTTCCAGTTATGATATATGTATCTTTACTTATATCAGCTTTGCAATCTGTTGCATATGACTTTTTTTGCTTCATTTTTACTTATTGACATGTATCCCATGCCACTGTTTTACACTATTCTATGATTAATAAATTCAATAAAACCCATATTTTCAAATGTGTTCTCGTGTGTGGATGTTAAATTCATATAATGAAACAACTATCTGTCTTGAATCATATTTGATGCAGATCTGCTCACTGCTCCATCAAAGATACAAGGACTTCTCTCCTTGCCTTATTCAAGGACTCCTGAAAGCATTCTTTCCTGGGAAATCTGGAGATGATTTGGATTCAGATAAGAACTCAAGGGCCATGAAGAAAAGAAGCACGCTAAAACTTCTTATGGAACTGTATTTTGTTGGAATTGTTGAAGATGCTAGTACTTTCGTAAACATTATAAAGGATCTCACATCAGTGGAGCATTTGAAGGACCGTGAAACGACTCAGACAAATTTGTCTCTCCTTGCCAGTTTTGCTCGCCAAGGAAAACATTTTCTTGGATTACAAAAACATGGGCAAGAAGCTTATGATGAGGTCAGCCAGATTTTAGTTTCATCATCGTGTATTTGCTGATCTCAAAGAAAATGACAAAGGTGATCGATCTGTAGTACTCCCTCCATTTCAAAATATAAGATGTTTTAGCTTTTGTGAAGTGAATGTATCTAGATACATTCACTTCGCAAAAGCTAAAACATCTTATATTACATTCACTTCGCAAAAGCTAAAACATCTTATATTTTGAAATGGAGGGAGTAATTTAATAATCTTTATTGTGGCCCAGGGGTTCATTCGAAACACTCTAAAATGTCTGGCAAAAATAATACTCCCTCCGACCCATATTACTTGACTTGGATTTGTCTAGATTCGGATGTATCTAGACTTGTTTTAGTGCTAGATACCTCCGAATCTAGACAAAACCAAGTCAACTAATTTGGGTCGGAGGGAGTATATTAATATGAAAAATGTGTCTATTTCCTTGGACATCCGCAGGCCCCCAAATGTAGCTTTACCTACATCACAATGTATGCATGTGAAAGTTCAAGCATTCTGCTAGCCTTCCATCACGAGCAACATGCTTACCTCCTCCTAGGTTTAGTGATACACGCGATAGTTCTTTCAGTGTCTAGTTCTGTTCTGCAATGAGATAACAGTATAACTCTTAACTACTTGTGACTACTCACGACATTTGTTCTTTATGTTGCAGTTTTTTATGGGCCTCAATGTTACTGATGATCTGAAGACGTTCTTCAAGAAAGCCTTGAGCTCTTACTATGATGCTGCAGCTACAGTTCTCCAGTCAGAACATGCGGTAAGTCAACTTCTTTTTCAAGTAATTTAATGTTCTTAGGGTAATATTGTACTCTGTTATTGCTTCAGTTTGTTTAGTACGCGACCATCTCATGCATAACTTCCACCATGCAGTCTCTTCGTGCAATGGAGTCTGAAAATGCAAAGATTTTAAATGCCAAAGGCGAACTAAGTGATGAGAATACTGCCTTGTATGAGAAGCTTCGGAAATGTTTCGATCAGTTATTGCGCTGTGTTTCATCGTGAGCCTCCCTACCAAACTTTTAGCGCTTCTACAGCTGCACTAGCAGTTCATTTTGTTCGTTTAATATAAGTTTCTTCCAGTTCTTGCCATTATTTTACAGCATCTTCATCAGTTCGTCTTTATTTATGCAATGAAAGGACAAGATGCAAATATTAAAGAAAAACAACCTATGATTCTGTACTAGTTAACTAGTTCTCCCTTGTTCCATATTATAAGATGTTTTGGCGAACCAATTTCGTTTGCTAAAACGCCTTATACTATGGAACAGAGGGAGTAGTTACTTGTTAGGAGTCAATATAGTGTCTATCACTAGCATGGTAGTCTACAGATGGCTATCAATTTCTGGTGTTCATCTGAGCTTTATTTTTTAAACAAAAAGAAATATCAAACAGTTGCTTACTGTTTGGGCTTGGTAATGTCACTCCTTTTAGTGCTTGGCCTTTTTCTTTTAAAAGAGACCTCTTCCTTCTCTCTTACAGAATGAAGGATGATCTGAAATCTTATCTTGTAGCCTGGCTAGACGCTTTGTAACTTTCTTTGGGCTATGCCCTGGGCTAAGCCCTCTTGTACATCCCCCTCTCTTGTAAATATTTTATCTCTTTAATAAATCTTACTGTCGGGGCCTCCCCTACAGTTTTCAGCTAAAAAAAATCAAACAGTTGCTTCAATTATATATTCACTTTGCTTTTTAGCTTATTAGCATCTTGTTAGAACCATACACATCTGTTCGCATAAATCTTGTGAAACATTCAAATATGTTTTCTTGCAGCTTAGCTGAAGCTCTTGATATGCAGCCTCCTGTTATGCCAGACGATGGACATACAACACGGGTAATAACTACGGGGACTGAGTTATCCCCTTCCGGGAAAGATGTTTCTGTAGTAGAACATATCTGGGATGATGAAGACACAAAGGCATTTTATGAACCTTTGCCTGATCTCAGGTTTTTCCTTGGTTTGTTTAATTACTTCTTTGTATAGTTTGCTGAACTGTATTAGTTGTACCATGTGATTATTCTCTTTAACCTATGTAATATATCCTTTTGAGCAGAGTATTCGTGCCTGGTGTACTATTGGGAGAAGCTGAACCAAAGATGGTAGACCAACAAGAAGTTCACGAGCAAACTAGCGTAAGAAGTTTCTCATACTGAAGAATTGTGTGGTGCGAAATAAAGACTCAGTTTGTGGTTTTTTTTGTATGCTTGTCTTTAAAATTGCTGTGAAAAGGAACATACAGAAGGTCTAATATTCTGTTTGTATTGGAAGTAAATCTAGATCCCACCATTAGTCCATCACTTCATCTCATATGTTTTCGCACACAAGTGCAATAATATGTTCACTTCAATTTGAATAAGAAAATAGCTAGCCAAACACCTAAATATCCAAAAGTAGGCCAAGAAAATGAGATTATCATAATCAACCGCAACGCGGGGTGGAGCTTATGTAAGGCTCAACAATAATTGATTTCATGAACAGAATTATCAAATATTACTGCGGCAAGCTGGTGACTTCTGACTATATAGCTAGCTGTTTTTTTCCTCCATTTTCTGTATGTTCTTCTACTTCATTTCTTTATTTTTAAGAGACTAATGCTATATTTGCATGATAGCTGTGTTTAAAAAAAAACATCTCACCTGACCCCACTTTCAGTAATACATTTCGATCAATCTGTGGGAAATGTTCTAAATTTGTTTCAGGAGATCAAATTGGAACAAGGAACTAAACTTCAGGACAAAGCTGAAACTTCTACCTCTGAACACCAATTGGAGGGAAAAGAAAATGTTGGAGCCAAGAATAGAGAAAAGAAAGAGAAAACAGACAAAGACAATTCTAAAGAAAAAGATGCTGACAGAAAAGGAGATATTGAAAGAGAAAAAGTAAGAGTCACGGATGGCGCAAGTTTGGACAACCTGCTACTGAGGCTACCAAAATGTGTTAGCCGAGATCTAATTGATCAATTGGCGGTAATAACAAGTGGATTATGTACTTCTCTGCATTTAAGATGGTTATGCCTTATTCTTAAACTCCATTTTATTCTTTCAGGTAGAGTTTTGCTATCTGAATTCTAAAGCAAACAGGAAAAAACTTGCGCGAGCCTTATTCAATGTTCCAAGGACTTCGTTGGAACTGTTACCATATTATTCCCGTTTAGTTGCTACTTTGTCCACATGCATGAAGGATCTCCCAAGTATGCTCTTGTCAATGCTTGAAGAAGACTTTAACCTTTTGATGAACAAGAAGGTTTGTCTTCTATTGATATATTTCTTAATCCTTGTGTCTACATGTGACATTGTTCTATTTTTTACCAAATTGCTTTTGGTCCTTTCAAAATTTTCTACTTTGTTGTTCTATAGTCACATATGTAATTCAAATTCAGTACAACTAACAGGGTTATCTGCTCTCCAGCACTAATTATTGTTCCCTGTTATATTCCCTCTTTCAGGATCAGATAAAAATTGAATCAAAAATCAAAAACATTAGGTTTATTGGGGAGTTGTGCAAGTTCAAAGTTGCACCTTCAGGCCTTGTTTTTAGCTGTTTGAAGGTATGTAAATCTACAAATAAATTCACTTACATAATCAGTTGCTGTTTGTTATACTTCAGTTGAGTTTCTAAATTTCGTTATGCTTTTGTTGTACTACCTTTGAGATGGTACTGGATAGTTTCTGTTTGTGATGTATTGCTTAGTTTCTAAATTTCAAAGTTGCACCTTCAGGCCTTGTTTTCAGCTGTTTGAAGGTATGTAAATCTACAAATAAATCCACTTACACAATGAGTTGCTGTTTGTTATACTTCAGCTGAGTTTCTAAATTTCATTGTGCTTTTGTTGTACTACCTTTGAGATGGTACTGGATAGTTTCCGTTTGTGATGTATAATGTTTTGCTTGCCAGCTGAGCTATCGTGTAGAATTTCCAACTGGAACAGACTATCTCTTGTGTTTTGTATGGACTATGGATTAGTGCACTTAGACGTGGTAGGCAGGAGATTGGTTAAGTGATAGACTGAGAAATGTAGTTAGCTATGTATGTTTCAAAATCATTTATATTTTACACACTCGTATAATTTCTGACCACATGGTAAGGTGTGGCATTTCATGCTGAAGGCAGGTTTCAGGCCACACAAGATCAATTTTATCTTTTTCCATCGAGGCATTCTTGCCCATCTATTTTCTTCTGACAAGGACTACATGACAGTCCTAACTTTCCTCCCTTTCTCTTAATATCTATCCGGGAGTTTTTTGCCGTGCTGACAACATGGCCTTTACTGTGCATGAGACCCAGGCTGCACGCTCATGTGGGGTTATCAGCCTTTTTATATTCTTCTAAGTTGTGAAAGCATTGCACCCCACTTAATTTGTGGCCCCACAGTAAATTTGGCGAAACCTGTCACCTGTCTTTGCTGAATGCGTTCTTATTCTTATTTAAAGTTGATGTCATTATGCCGAATACTGTCATTGTCAAATGTGACCCTCTCCCCTGCCTGTTGCCCCTCTTTGTCCTTGTTTGGTGTTGATGTGCAGCTGGTAGCAACTGCTGCACTGAATGCCGTCTTTGCTGATGCCCCACCCTCATAATCTCTTTATTAAGTTGACACGCCGAAGGCACTATGATCCATCACAGCTGGTAGCGAATGCTATGCCAAACACACGCCCTCATCTAGTGCATGCCTCATGATCTCTATTTATAAACTTAGCAATAACATGTCTGCGTGTATAATCCATAAAAACCAGGACGCAGTTTATCATATTGTAAGTTTGCAACACCAAACACATTAAACCAACTTGCAACTGCAAATTAAATTTAGTCATGTGTCCATCTGTATTTCCAGGCTTGCTTAGATGATTTTACCCATCATAACATTGATGTGGCCTGCAATCTTCTCGAGACCTGTGGGCGCTTTCTTTATCTCTCACAAGGAACTACAGTTCGCATGTCAAACATGCTGGAAATACTGAGGAGGTTGAAAAATGTGAAGAATTTGGATCCACACCACAGCACACTTGTAGAGAATGCCTATTACTTATGCAAACCACCTGAAAGATCTGCCAGAGTCTCTAAAGTTCGGCCACCTCTGCATCAGGTAAGGCCTTCAATCCCTTATCATATCTGTTTTCTTTCTGATATTCTGACTTATGTCGTACATAATCTTTTAATTGAATAACAAACATTTTTTCAATGTATGCAGTACATAAGGAAGCTGCTTTTCTCAGATCTTGACAAAACCAGTGTTCAACATGTTCTTCGTCAGTTACGGAAGCTACCTTGGGCTGAGTGTGAGCAGTACCTGGTGAAGTGTTTTCTCAAGGTTCACAAGGGAAAGTATAGCCAGGTTCATCTGATTGCTCTTCTAACTGCTGGTCTTGGTCATTACCATGATGATTTTCCTGTGGCTGTGGTAGATGAGGTGAGTTACTTTTGCGGAAGCAGATGGTTCGAAAAACTTTCGTTGATTAAGTAAACTATTACACGAGAAGTGAGTTAGCAGAAAGCATTTTACATTTTGCATGGAAATAATATATGGCATGCAAAGTTGCACCATGACTATTATCGGATCAGTCTTTCAAACTATTCTGAGCACTTGTATCTCTATCGTTCTTCCTTTACATACTCTGTGTCTGTTGGTGTCCAAATTACCCTCTTCATTAGCTCTGAATATCCTTAAGAAAAGCATATCAAGTGTATTCCATATTTTTATTCGAGATTTATTGTGTATCAGTGGTAGATATTAGTAGCATGTTAGTTTCTAGAGTAGTATCTGTTTCAAGATCTTGGATGCATATGTAACAAAGTAGCAGCAAGGAACAGATTATAGCCCCTTCATTGGTTCAATGGCTTAGCTGACACAGTCGGTTCCTTGTGTATCCGGATTCAGGTTCTGGAGGAGATTAGAGTTGGACTTGAGCTGAATGACTATGCAATGCAACAACGTCAACTTGCCCACATGCGATTCCTTGGGGAGCTATATAACTACGAGCATATTGATTCGTCAGTTATTTTTGAGACACTGTACCTCATTATTGTATTCGGTCATGGAACACCAGAAGTAAGTAAATGCATCCGTAAAATACATATCAAAACTTACATCTGCTACCTTTATTTGATTTTGTTTATACTGATATTGCAGCTATCCAGGTACTGGATTATATATTGTTAAGTGCTTCTGATTTAGTATATTTTGAAGAAACCCATGCACTTGCAATATGATAACGTTCTTGATTCAACCATCTTTTACCCTGCTATTCCTTAACTTATTTTATTTTATTAAATTCATTGTTTAACATGCTTGGTATGTATATTTTCTTCATTCGAACTGTATGACTTGTGAACCTCCAAAAAATGTTCATATTTCTTTTCTGCAATCCTGGATAAGTATGTTTCAAAAGAAAAAACATGTTACTGAGCATGATTTCCACTCTTTGTCTCTAATGCTTTACACATTCTTAATCACCTATATTTTGAATTAGAAGAATCGGTATATTTGTCACTTAGTGAATTTATTCATTGCATTTACCCTGTGCAGCAAGATCTGCTTGATCCCCCAGAAGATTTTTTCAGGATAAGGATGATCATTACACTTCTCCAGACCTGTGGTCACTATTTTGATAGAGGCTCTTCAAAACGAAAGCTTGACAAGTTTTTGCTATACTTTCAAAGATATGTTCTCAACAAAGGGCCATTGCCACTTGACGTCGAGTTTGAGGTTCAGGTTAGTCTTCCTCTAAAAATCAGCAGCTTATTAGAGGTTGCATCTTTAAAGCATATAAATACATATGCAAGTCTTCATTGCATATGCACTGCTAAATCCGGCTGTGGCTTGAGAGAAAGAGAAACTATCTGGATATAGTTGGTATTGACATTTCAACATTTTCACCTCCAATGGACCAATGTCCTGTTCATTATTTCTGATAGTGGACATGGAACCGTTTACTTCTTTCTTAGACCGCTGTATGTAATGTGCTTAGCTGTTTGCGTCCATGTTGGACTGCTTTAATTTGCTTAGCGAATTGTGCAGTACTCACACGTCATGCTAGATCATAGTAGATGTGATTATCCTTTTGTAGATTAACAGATGTCTAGTCAGTAAAAATAGCTCCTAATTTACTTATTTTGCACGTGGTGCAGGATATGTTTGCTGAGCTACGACCTAACATGACTAGGTATTCATCTATAGAACTGTTGGCCTCTGCTCTGGTTGAGCTTGAAGAAAATGAGAAGACAAAACAATCTGAAAGTGCTGCTCTTGATGCCAGCTGCAAAAGCTCAGCAAACAGACCTGACAGAAACGGTAGGCATCAGGAAGAAGCAGTAGACAGTGAAGGCTATTCAGGTAGTGGGAGCATCCCTCGCGATGGACATGAAGACAGAGACTCCCTGTATGAAGAAAAATCAGATGATGGGTCGGAGAATGGCGTCGACAGTGCCGACGATGATACGCCTGCTGGTTCTGATGAAGAAGAAAGTGTTAAGGTTAGACGCAAGGTAGTAAAAGTTGATCCTAAGGAGCAAGAAGATTTTGACCGGGAGCTGAAGGCCCTTCTACAGGAAAGCCTGGAGTCACGTAAGCTGGAGCTACGGGCGAAACCCACTTTGAACATGGCCGTACCGATGAGTGTCTTTGAGGGGCCAAAGGACCCAAGGGCCACTGAAACTGCGGATGGACGAGAAATTACAGCTGAGGAAAGTGGTACTGGTGTGGATGGCAGTAAGGCCAAGGTGTGCGTGAGGGTGCTAGTGAAGAAAGGGCACAAGCAGCAGACAAAGCAAATGCTCATCCCTGGGGACTGCTCACTTGTTCAGAGCACAAAGCAGCAGGAGGCGGCTCTGCTCGAGGAGAAGCAAAACATTAAGCAGAAGATTCTTGAATACAACGAGCGGGAGGAGGAAGAATTCATTAGAGGGTCACTGCAAGCTTTGTTCTCGGGTCAAGGTGGGAGCAGCCCGGGCAGCAGTGTCAGCTCCGCTGGGCGTGGTACCTGGGATGGTTCAGACAGAGGTGGGCGTGCTCGGCAGCAGCGGTACTACGTCGCTGGGGGGATCTTCCATGGTTATGGCAGGGGAGGGTGACCTACCTTGTGGCGCTTGACTAAATTCACGGTTTAGTTCGTGGCTGCCTTGTGAAAATGGAACTGTTTGGGTGTGTGTAGGGTCTTTCTCTGCCGGGCTAATATGGTTGCAGTGACATGTAAAGTGGGTTTTATCTATCTCTCCGCTAGCAGGTTGAGGAGTTCTGTTAGGAGGTTTCTCTTGTACATAGGATGTCCTGACTGCCTCAGATGTTGCAGAATAGCTTCCTTTGAGTTCCCAAAATGCACGCACCATGTGTCCGTGACTGCAACTCTGGTGTCCGATGACTTGTCCCAGATCCAACGCAGCAGACGGTAGAACCTGAGTACGGTGATCATACCTAGTCGAATCTACTAGTACTGCTGGTGTAGTACCTTTGTGAGTGCGTTTTTTTACTCGTTTGAGCTGTTGTCGTCCTCGGCGCCTCATCATTCTGGGCGGGCCACAGCCCTCCGCTTCGTCTTCTCCATGATTAGGGCTCCTACCGAGGGCCTCCAACTTTCCAACTGGTTTGTGCATATCTGCCACGACCTCCAACTTTCCACCCAACAATTACGAGCCTCCGATGGGCCAATGGGCTGGCGCGGCAGTGCTGGTGCCAACGCCGCCACTACCGGGGGGCTTTCAGACGTTGCGTCAAACGCCTGTGCAGGCAGGCAGAGTAGCGCATCTCGCAGACGAATCCAGCGTCCATCGTCCACGATCACGTTTCGATCGGAATGAATCCTCTACCGGCCCTGCTCCTCCCCCACGGACCACCGCACAGTGGTACCGGAATCCATATCTCTTTACGCCGGATACGGGGCATCCATAGCAGTACACGGCACAGTTGCACAGCATTTACTACTCCATCTGGAGGCGGATCCAATCCGAGCAAGTAAAGCGCTCACGTACTTGATGCGCGAGCGAGACTCGTCGGCAGGCATGTAACGGTGCCGGCATTGGCGAGGTCACCCGGGGGTGGCGAACCGGCCAAGGCTGGCCATCCATAGTCGCGGGAGCACTAGGGGCCGGGGAGAAATAGTATCCCACCGGTGGGGTGGCCCTCTCTCCGGAATCTCTGTGCGCGCGGGAGTGGATTCTGTCACGGTGTCACTGGCAGCCTCGCCTTTTTCTCTCCCACGGAATCTGATGTGTGTCCGCTCTGGGTATGGCCCTGGCCCTGGCTTTGGCTTTTCGAGGGTTCTGACTTTTGACTCTTGGAGGGGAAGGGATCGCATCTGGGGGAAGAGAGCGAGAGAGCGGCGCTGTAGCTAGATTCTGCAGCCCCATTGACAGGCAAGTTGGTTACCTCTTTTGGCTCGCGTGTGTGTGTGTGTGTGTGTGTGTGGAGCGAACAATGTGAGTGAGTGGGATTCTGCTTCTGCCTGTACATACTATACTTTGGTGAGTGGTGCTCTCCCTTTCCACTGCTTGTTCCTCTTGATCCTAGTTGGATAAAGCGCCCACATCCACATCCCCGCCCGCAGGCCGTCTGCAGCGCATAGATAATATCTACCACTCCAACGCATCTCCCTCTCAGTCTCCTCCTCTCAGGTGCCTTTGTTGATGTGGAGAAAGCAATCGAGGCTACATATTGTTGTGTTCACGAGTGCATTGCTTTGTGTGCAAGCTATCTATGTATGTCTCCTTTTTGGTCCTCCATCGGCTTGACTCGTCGCTCGTTCCAGGGATCGCTCTCTTCTCCGCTCAGTTCGGTGCGACGGATGACGGTGACCTGGCCACTACTAATTGGCGATTAGGAGCCATCCAATGTATGCTGCCAAAACAGAGTAGTAGAAAACAAAAAGATTGTTACCGGTCGAACTGTGATCTGCGGATCGGACCGTCGATTGTAACCTAAAGCAGCACGCAGCACCAGGCATATGTTTGCCCGTGGAATAATGGGTGCACGGGAAAGAGCACGTATGCGTGTTGCGTGCGTGGTGTGGTGGGGGCCAGGCTCCGAGGGACCACCCTAAGCAATTTTCCTGCACGCTGCACCTGTCCTTGTCGTGTCTTGTGCATGCTGCATGCCTAGTCAGTGGCCACCATGGAGAATCCACTGCGATTCAGTATGCATGCACATCTAAGTTTCGCAGCTGTTTTTTTTTTGTATGGCATAGAATGTACGTAGTAGATTCTGGTGGGAAATGAGAAAACAGTCATGAGTTAGCACATGGCAACAACGTGAGATCCTGGTAGTTGCAGAAAACAGTCATGAGCCAACTGCCATAGAATGTACGTAGTAGTAGATTCTGGTGGGAAATGAGAAAACAGTCATGAGTCAACTGCCATAGAATGTACGTAGTAGTAGATTCTGGTGGGAAATGAGAAAACAGTCATGAGTCAACTGCCAGTAACTCGTTCACTCCATGTTCTAAAATATGAACGTTTTCTCTTGATAAATTGCCTAACTTCTAAGACGCTCCCACAAAAGCATTTAGCCACGGTGCGGCAACCGAGTTGAAAAGTAAATATGGCTTTGTAAATGTGGTAAGAATAGCAAGGTTGTTAGAAGTACTACATTTTAAAGGTGTAATGTGTCTCCTTACTTGCATGCATGATGTTCAAATTAAAACATACCCGCACACCCATATGTAGCTTAATGAATTAAATTTTACTTATTTTTCTTCTTACAACATGATACGATCGACGTATCCATGTGTTTTTATAAACAATTTGAAAGTAAAGTATTTAAGGAGCTTCCAATCGAGTACATCTATGTAATTAAAATATGTGTGTGTTGTTATAAACAATTTGAAAGTAAAGTATTTAACGAACTTTCATATCGAGTACGTCTCTGTAATTAAAATATGTGTGTGTGTGTGTGTGCGCGCGCGCGCGTGCGTGCGTGTGTGCGCTCCCGTGTTTATATTTCTCTGTTAGAAGGTAATATATCAATATCAAACTGACACCAAGTATACCCGGTCTTTGCAACATCACAATGTCAAGAGCAAGTTGTGACATCAATGATCAGTGGCGGTGCCAGGACTTCAAGTATGTGATGTCAAATACATGTATTGTTTTACTAATTATATTTTTTTTTGCATGATCTATGCTTGTATACAAAGGACTTCCCAAAAATCTTGTGTGGTCAATTGACCCCATAGGTCTCAATGTGGCTTCACCACTCTCAATGATACAAACAACCAACTTATTAAAAAAAAGAGAAAAAAAGAAATGACTCCACCTAAGCAATCAAAGGTTCACATCAGAAAAGCATCAATATCAACCACAACCATTCACAACACCGATACTATATGTACAAGGTTCTCCGACAATGTTGGCTCCAGGAAGAAAACAGTGTGTGAGCACTCAGTACGATCCAACCACTGAGGTCAAATCATGGGTTTTCACCATGGAGAGAGGAGTCTAAGCAATTTTCATGCAATGCCTTCAACAAACAGATGGTAAAAAGACCGCCATTGCCAGGTACATCCAATAAAGGTCAGAAGTAGGATTTTCATCCTGGAAATCGAGATCTAGTACCGGAAGAGAACCACCAAATTGAAGTCACGTTGTGCCACCTCCCCTACTTGCATAGAAGATCAAGTCGATGATGCAATGCATGCTCGCAGAGATAGGCACACACCTACCATGTACCTAAGATTTTGAATCGGTGTGCCATGCATGGCATTTGCACCCGGAGACAACCACTCACTCGTACGATCATGAAGTGGACACCATGTTTGCATAACCATTTCATAGTTCATTTCCTTGTTTGTAGAAATAAAAAGTCTATATATACGATACAAAAACATTGATATAATTTTACCTCATGCTAGATAATAGCAACATTGCAACTAGATCACGACTACTTAACTTATCATCATGTCAATCTTTGAGCATCCTAACTCCTAACATAGCTCTACAAATCGGCATTTTGTTGTTTTGCATGCATTCTTCTACGTGAAAAGGAAGAAAAAAAAGCATAATAGAATAAAGAGCCAAATCTGTAAAAAAGGGTAAACTTTTCGATTAGGATAGTAAGGTTCTCCAGGAAAGTTGTCTCTAAATGAAGATTCTAGAGGAAAGCCGCTCTATACTTTCAGTTTCAGTTACGTGTAGCATCTGGTAAGACCAACTTACGCCTATTAGTGCTTTCCAAAACGAACAAGTGGTAACCACAAATATTTGAGCAAAGAATCTTGATAGCAATTCGTCATATGTTGGAGAAACTAGCTAATAGGTTAGTAAAACCGAGTCACATCGTACTGAGCACTATAGTTTAACAGGCAATAAAAAAGTCAGATTGGCTACATGTACTCCCTCCATCTCAAAATAGATGTCGTAGATCTGTTTAAATTTAGATGTATCTAGACACTATTTAATACTATATAGATACATTTAAATTTACATAAATTTTTGACATCTATTTTGAGACAGAGGTATTACTTCATATCTTATCATATGAGCATGCCATCTGTTTGAACCCATGTGCATGCACCAACATTTAACACGAGTTGCAAAGGGACTCATGTTGGGCATCTGCTCCACCATTATTTGTATTGTTGTTATTTGGAGTAGGGACCGGTACCAAACAAATAGACACATGTGGAGCAAAGAGCCCAACCCTGGATAAACTGTACTCAAAATATTTGTATAGTACAAGTTGTAATTTTCATTTTTAGAAGACGGAATTTCGAAAATAATTCTTTTAATAATAGTAAGAACACAGAAGTATCTTTGTAACTTTTTATGATACATTTGTTTAAGAAAAGAATACGAATTTAGGACTTCCAGTAACTTATATATGATGGGAGGTCGCGGCAGATATTTTCTGTCATAAACCAACGGCTAAGAGCATCCGGATTCGCCCATGCAGTACTGTATAAACCCTTTCTACGAAGAATGTCACAGAATCCTCTCTTTTTCTTCTCTATGGAAAAGATGTGCCATAAAATCCTGGTGCGTGGGCTCACGCGTAATAATCTATCCGTCTGTCGTGAGTGAAACACTGTTCTCCATTGTCGAACAATTTTATGCTCCGTGACTCACTCACTGGTTGCTCCTTGGATAAGAACGGGCAATTCCGAGGCATACAAGCCCTCTATCGATAAGGGACAATTTTCTGTCCTCCTCGGTGATTGTGCGGGTAACATATCTAAGAAGAGGCTAATTACAAAATTTTCTGGCTACTTTATCAGAAATACACATTTGATCTCATGTGCATATGCTCCCTTTATTAAAAACAGATATTTTAAAATATTAAAAAATTCTGAGAAAATATATATTCATGTGTATCTGCACATTCTATGGGCACACGCGCCGATATGTTTTGAGGATTGTGTAAAAATAACAAAAACATGTCTAGTGTAGAGCCTTATTTTAGCACCTAAATTTGTCTTTTTTATAAAAGTCAAACAAAATATCTATTTTTCGTGAAGCGAGCTTGTGAGCCCCTAAAATGTGAAGGTATATGTGCACATATTTTTTCAAAAAAATTTAACATTGAAAATTTGTTGAAAATTAAACTTAAATAAAATAATTATATTATATGATCAGTAAATAAGTCATTTTTAAAGGAAATAACATGTACTCCCTCCGTTCAGAAATATAAGACATTTTAACTTTGTGAAATAAACGTTTCTAGACGCTTTTTAGTGTATAGGTTTACTCTGGATCTCTACGAACCTATACACTAAAAGATAATGCATGAGATCGTCCCGGGGCCCTCGGCGTGACTACTTACTGGCATCGCACCTTACTTGTGCGAACTGTCTTTTCGCAATAATGCATGAGATCGTCCCGGGGAACCTTTCGAAGATCATGGAGGTGAGTGAAACGCTCGGCCGTTTCGCCTAGGAGCTAGCTAGCTAGAACTAGAAGCAGGCAGCCCGCCGGGCGTAGCAACTTGCACACTGGCATCTCTCTACGTACACATTGGGCCCTTGGTATCTCTGATGGGAGGATCTGAGCAAAAGCTCCACGCTACGGACTTCAACCACGGTTATTCTTGCGAGTGTCACTATTCTCTGGGGGTCCGTTATTCCTCCGTGTGACTGGGTTCCGCGCAAAAACTTTAGTCTGATGGGTTTGGTGGCGGTATGCCATTATCCTCTTAGGGGCATCGTCAGGGAGTGCAGCACGGTGGAGTCATCTTGTAACGTCCCAAAGCTTAAATTTTTAATGTTAAAGGTTACTACCTCCATTCCAAAACATAAGTCCTTTTACATAGCTAATTTAGCTTTCTAAAGAGGTTACATTTCGGAACGGAGGTAGTATGAAATATGATGATTGAATTTCTTGACTTTATTGAAATTTATGAGAAAACAAAAATCTTTGAGCAATTTTTAATTTTTTTCCAAACCTTGCCCAAAATAAAATTATTTTTGAGTAAGTAACATTTATACAAATTTAAAATCATGGAGCATGTATGAGCATCATTGCATTTTTGCATTTAGAAACCTAGAAAATTAGATAGATCTTTAAACCCCTAAGCCCTAATGAGAAAAAAATCATTAAAACCCATATAGGCATAAGTGCAATATTTATGTTTTGGAAAATTTATTTAAAAGTGAAAATTGTTCCAAAATGTCACATTTTTAATAGGAATCCATGGCTATTTTTGTAAAAAAAATCCTAATTTGCTTTGAACAATTTTTGGTTCAATATTTGAATTCAATTTTTTTTTAAAAAGATAAAATCAAATAAAAATAGGAAAGACCGCGGGAAATGAAAGAGGCCAACTTCCGCCCACTACCCACCCTGGACTCCCAAACCTAGACCCCCTCTCCCTCACTTCCAGGTAGACCCCACAATTCAGGGGGTCATTTCTAACGTACGCTTCTCATGCCCAAGACCCCTCCCCCACACACGACCCCCACATCGCCCACGACGTGTCTCCTGAGCTGACCCTTACATTAAATACTCTTGCCCTGCTCTCTATTTTCCCCAACTCCTCCCTCTATATAATTGTAGCTAGGAAGAAGAATTTCATCACCGAAGTTTGCAACCGCTGCTGCCCTCTCCGAGGAGATTTCGACGACGCTGCTAGTCTCCACTGCCCCTTTTTAGTTTCTTTTTCTCCACTACTATGTGCACATCTTCTGATGCCATGCGCACTAGTCTCCTCAGAGAAAATCAATGACGTCCACGACTACCACCCGACATTTCTACAGTCGGAGCTCCAGATGTACTATGTCACCCCGAGGATGCGTGTGTCGACAACGACCACAAAATTGAATGCCCCGTGACACGTCGCTTCTGGCGACCACCCCACCGTTGCCAAGGATCACATGAGCACCGTCTCTCTCAGACTCGAGGGCAACGCCACCATCTTCTCTAAATCTAGTGATGCCTGATCCCCTCTCTCTCGGTGAGCTCCTCTCCCTTTCACTCCCAGCCATCAGCTCGTGATCCCGATGCCCTATGTTAGACGAATTAAGCGAACCTATACCAACCAGTCAAAGCTTGCCAAGTGTCGGGCTCTATTAAAAACAATTAAATGGCTTTTTTTGAGAAATTCCCATGTAATTTGAAAACATCATAAGTTTATTTCTGTTAATCCAAATTTTACAAATAATATGCCTCTGGAATCCTTGAGAAGTGTACACTATTTTAATATAGTTACTTTTTAACTTTGTATATTATAATTTGAACAAAATTACAAAGATGCCACTATTGTACTTTAGGCATAACTTTAATCCTAAAAATAATTTTAAAGTTTATCTTTCTGCAAAATACTCATATTTGATTCCTTTGTATGATGGAACTAGAAAATAAAAATTTAGAACATGTTTACACACCAAGATCATATAATGTATTGACATGCCTTTTTAAAACTATGTCTTGCATATAATAAAACCCAACTCTTTAAAAATTGTGCATGTTGCATCTAAAAACATTTATGAACAAGGCAAATGTAAATGTAACATATCACATTTGTTTTGAGCATAATTCATGCATTACATATGTTTTCTTGTTTGTTTATTCATTGCAATCTGTTCCAAATGTGTAGATTGTCCAGAGTGTAACATGTGTTGTTGTGAGAAGAGTGTGATCATTGTTGAAATATATTGCCTGACCAACGTAAAAAATTAAAAACAAATATTGCGGCTCCCCTAAACAAACGTCACAATAGGCCAAAGGCAAATACATAGGATGAGTGTTGAAATATATTGCCTAGCTCTTTCCATCAGTTCGGACTGTTGGTTGCGTTGGCTAGTGCATGCAATTCAATATGGTATCAGAGCAGGAGGTCCTAGGATCAAATCCTGGCCAATGCAAAAAATTAAAAAATAAATATTGCGGCTCCCCAAACAAACGTCACAATAGGCCAAAGGGCAAAAACATAGGTTGAGTGTTGAAATAAATTGTCTAGCCCTTTTCATCCGTTCGAACTGTTGGTTGCGTTGGTTAGTGCATGCAATTTAAAAATGTCAGGGTTCTATGCTTAGCCTTGCTTGTTAAATGGGGATTGGTTGACATGATCATGAATATTTTATAGATGAAAATATATTTTGATATGATGAAAACAACTTAATTAATGAAACGTCTAGGTGGATTGATATGTCGGGTTAAGGTAGTGAGATTTTGGTGGATCCACACTAGGCTTTTATCCGTGTTGTAATAGGATACAATGGGGATTTACCAAAGTTGCCACTTGGTAGATTGGGGATTTGCCAGTGGTACCACTTTAATTGTCACATGGCTTATTGGGGATTTACTAGCATTGCCACTTGGTACATTGGGGATGTGTGTTATAGTTTAATTATCACATGGATAACTAGGAATTTACCAGCGTTGGCACTTGGTACATTGGAGATTTACAAGTGTTATCACTTCAATTATCACATGGCTCACTGGGGATTTACCAGCGTTGCCATTTAGTACATTAATAAGGATTTTCCAATGTTACCACTTTAATTGTCAATAGGCTCACTGGGGATTTACCACCGTGGTCACTCGGTACTTTGGGGATTTACCATTCTTACCACTTTAATTGCCACGTAGCTCACTGAGGATTTACCAGCATAGCCACTTGGTACAAAATGGATTTACAAGTACCACCACTTGGATTTTCCACATGGATTACCAGAGTTACCAATGTAGGTAGATGGATAAAATTAATCTATTTACAAATCATAGGACCAAATATCATTTTCTCAAAGCAAAACCTAAACTCCACTTGGCCAAATAAGCATATAGAGGATAAATCTATTTTATCTCTCGTAGTGACACTTGCAAATACATTCAATATATTGACCATTTGTGACTGCAACGTTTCATGTTGCATGTTACTTAGTTGAGTGAGGTATGATGATAGGGTCGCGAGTCTCCAATCGTGTGGCACTGAATGAGACTCTTTACGTTATGTGCTTTCCGTTGTTGAATTTTATTTGAATTGATCTTGCCCTTCGGCTATGCATGCAATTTGTACGAGACTGTTAAATTTCTAGATCATTCGATGTAGTAGTCTATGAACCCTGTTTTGCGATATTTCATCTTAAACTGTTTATGCTAGCGTTTCTATCCAGGGACTAGCACTGTAAAACACAAAGAGTTGACTCCTACCGACTCCAGTCACTTCACATCCTGTTGGCGTGAAACTTCTTCGATTTCGGCTTGTTCGGTAGTCTAGGTTGCCTTGCGTTAGGTGTGGTGTTTCATGTTTTCTTATTCGACTTTGAGTTGGTGGCTAACCGACATCTCATATGTGGGTTTTCTTTTTGACCTGTTTGTATGAGAATGCCTTCCTAGTTCGTATCAGTTTGGATGTGTGATTTTATTTATAAAACAGGGAAAAAATCTCTTTCGAGAAATAATTAGGGGGGGGGGGGGGGGGGGGGGGGGGGATTTGAAGATACGAAGATAAATTTTGATGAGGCGAAAAACCTCTTGTGAGATTCCTGCAAAATAATGGTGAGATAGCCATCCAGAGAAAATCTGTATAATTCATAGGACCCGAGTCAACATTTTAAAACACTCATCGTAGAAACAAAGTTCCGAAAGATTAAAACAACTGACAATCCTGCAATCGAGATAGACCAATACATTGTACAAAAATGGAGAACAATTCAGCGACGTACAAATTGATTTGAGCTTTGGTTGAACACATAATATCTGCTATGGGAATATCGAAGCATTAAAAAAAGGTGAAAAACAAATAGATTCATATTCTTATTTAGTGAAGTAGCTATATAAGGGCATCTTCAGCGGGCCGATCCAAACGGTATCGCCACGTCCGGACCGGTCCATGCGGACAGGAGGACCGCGCACACACGCTTCAACGGTGCGACCCATACCATACGAACCGACGCGTCCAGCGTGACACATTGGTTCACCAAATTTGAGCCACAGTTGCGTCGGCACAGACAACACGCCAACCGCACACGTGTGCGGGCGTAGGGCCGATGGGGCCCATGTGTAAGTGACACATTAATTTGATGATTTTTTTTCATTTGATAACAGGTTACATCCAGATCTATGTCTAATTTAACTAAACTACGATGGCTTCTCTTGCTCATCACCTAGTTGCCACACCTAGTCCTGGCCACATTCGTGGCCTGAGTTACCAGATGTGCCCGCGCGACCACCCTGACGGTTCCGACAGTGTTCCCTGGCGCCAGCGTTGCCTCATGTACATGTTGGTCCGCTCGTGTTGCTCCCCCATCGTACTCCATCTCCGCTGCCCAGTGGTCCTGCTCTCCTGGGCTACTCACTCCGTCGCTGCGAGAGTGCAAGAATCGGCGAGGCGGTGTGCGGTGTATTAGGACTCGACAATGGCCTGCTGCTCATTCCTCTTTTCCTGCACGGCTTCCTCGGGCTCATCATCGAAGTGGGCGAGGAAGGCGTCGTCGTCCTCCTCCTCCTCATCCTCCACGTCCATCGCCACCGCCATCGCCGCGGTAGCCGCATGCGCAACGCGCTGCACCTCCGTTGTGTCGGCCGCCGCGCGGTTACGCGTCGCTCGCCGGGTGTACCTCAGCCTACTTACTGCCGTAGTGGCGGCTGCGCGCCGTTTCATCAGCCGCCGCCTTGGCCGCGGTGTTGTGCATCGCGCCCACCACATGAGCAGCGGCTTCGTGGGACACCACCTCCACCGGCACCTTGGCGGCGGCGAGGCTCTCTGCTCTCTGCTGCGGCGAGACATGACTGCTAAGATTTACGTCGGTTTTTGTTCGGGGCTTAGTGACCTCCCTCCCACCCTGTTGCGACCGTCTTTTATAGACCGTGTCCAGTAACGGGAAATGCCATGGACGGGCGCAGGATGTTTCCTGCCGTGGGCGGGAAATGGGAGCCAACGAGGGTGGGAAACACCGGCGCACAGGAAGCCCGCGGTGATTGACGATGCCCCGTCGCCATTAACGTCCCCTCTCTATTAGAGAGAGGTCGTCAAACGGTAACATCGGGTGGGGCGGTCAAAGTGTGTCGAGCCACTGGGCGCACCCTTGACCTGGCGGGACCGTTACCCATTTTCTATCCGTGGACTGACCCATCTGAACATAATCAATCGAATTGTTTGTGTTGCCGGTTTGGGTCTGCCTGCTGGAGCTGCCCTAACCACTGCACGGTGTTTTGTCTCTTGGGTGTGTATGCTCCCTTTATTTGAAATATATTTTGAACACATTTATATATGTTATATTCCAAAGAAAAATCTACGCATACATCACAGTTTAGGTACCCACAAAGTTATTTCACGGAAAATCAACCTTTTGTGGCCTGTGTAAAGCACAAAATTTGATGCTAAAATAAGGCTCTTCACAAGATATTTTATTCTTTTCTATACAAGCCACACAAAATATCGGTATTTCGCAAAAAATATAAGTACATATAATATGGACATGCACATGCTAATTTGTTTTTGAATTTTTTTACAGTTTGAAAGGTGTGTATTTGGTAAAGGGAGCATTTGCACCCAGGATCGAAACAGAATTTCTGCATAGACAGAGACTAAAATTCCCCACTGAACCTATTCCTTATGTGGTCTCAAGGTTTTAACTTATACAACACATTAACATTGGTTGGTCGCTGCAAAATAATATTTTTATACATACCTGAGTCATATCACTCCCCAATACTTTATGGCGAGGTCCCCTCATTTTAATGGCCATGGTTGATTTACTAACGAACTGATGAATCGACCTGGTCTACTGGAACAGATGCTCTATAGACTAGTAGAGGGAGCAGGCGCAAATTGCATGTTGCCTTCATATACAGTCTAGTTTGGTTCTAAAAATTAGTAGGATCCGATTCCAGCTCCACAATGCAATACGAAAAGAGATATCCAGTGGGGAAATGGGATGGGCACCTAATCTCTACTTGCATTTGGAAAACAAAAAAAGATAAAATGACATGCACATGTTGGTTTCAGGAGAGTGACATGAAGTCCATGATTTCCCATCATCATTACAGTAAAAATGTTGCCATGGACTTGGCTATTTTTTAAAATAATACAAATTATTTAATCAATTTCACGAATAATGCACGAAATTGTTAATTTCGAAAACTAGCGCGGCATCGGGTCTCAAACACCGACCAGCACCCGTCGGGAGTTAAACTCCCGACAAGCACTCGTTCTGTGTTCGAACTACCGACAAGCCACTGACAAGCACTCGCCATGCACCACCCTGCGTCTGCCTCCGACCAACCGGTCGGGAGTTAAACTCCCGAAAGGTCCATGTCGGGAGTTCAAACCCCGAGGCCGTGCTAGTTTTCAAAATTAACAATTTCATGCATTATTCGTGAAATTGATTAAAACATGTATTATTTTAAAAAAATAGCATGAACTTGGGATAACTTCTTATGTTAAGAAGTTTTTTTTTTGCAAAATCTTCTGTTAAGAAGTTGACATCCTTTTACGAATATGTGCAATCCCTATAATCCCATATGCATGTAAATTCGACCTTAAATTTTTGTATGGACATGCTAGTAAAAAGCAAGAATAAAGTATTTTGTTATTTTTTGAAAACTATTTTGTCATTAGACATAACTAATCTAAATTGTTATTGATTTATAAGTTTTAAAAAATAGAGAAGATTGATCGCATATTTTCAAATAGTCATCACTTGCCAATCGTATGTGATTACATTACATAAAAAGTTACGGTCATTTGTTAGATAGTTTGAGAAAATATCCGGTGTAAAGCTAGTTAGGGTGGGTATAGGTGAAAACAAGGTAAGGTCATACTTTAAAGTTTCTTAAAAATCTGAAAAAATAAAGTACATTAGGAAGTTGATGTTCTACACACATTTAATATTTCAGGTTAAAAATGAATTCATTTGTGAGGTTAGAGAAACGAAATTTGGCCATAAATAGCTAGAAATAGTGGAACATCACTATTCATGCATAATTTGTTTTGTTTGACCTCTGAAAATGAATATAAGTTTGAACTTGAAATTTCATATGTTCATAGAACATCTCTTTTCCCACATGCCATATATTTTAGATTTTTTTGTTTACCTTTCAAACAGTTAACGTAGTTTTCACCGGATACTTTCTCGTAGACATGTATTTAGTTTACCCTATAGTTTAATATATGATGAGGAATGCTCATGGTGAAAATAATAGCACTACTAATCATTAAGGGCCCCATTCGAGCTTTTGTAGAGAAATATTCAAAGTAAAGTTAGTACCATATTTCCTTCAAAAATCTGAAATTCTTGTGATGAATCCTGAGACTGACTTAGAATGGTTAGCCTAATTACATTATAAAGCATAAGTATTTTATTTTCGGATACATTTTGATAATTAGAAACGTGTTTTTATCCATTCATTAACCAAAGGTTGTTACTAATATTTTATCGTCCACATTTCAAGGTGGTACGTTTTCATGAATTCAGAATTTTAAAAAAACTTTGGAAATATTAACCAAAAAACAGACTGTAATGCAACAAAAGCATGTGATGGAAGGTAGTTTTTTTTGTCTCACAGGTGCATATGAAACTATTACATAAGTGTAAACAAGAAATTTTAAAATGTCAAATCAATCTAACAGAAAATTTGCACTTACATCCAGACATTGTATGTTCTCCCAAAAGTTTTCGAAAAGAAAGAACATTTTACATGGTTTATGCAAAAAAGACAAAAAAATTCCATGAATAGTCGTGTTGGAGCATAAAAAATATCCTTTTACACAGGACACAATTTTTTTCCTGAAAACTTGTGTGCGAACATAGAATGTCCATATGTACACGGGAGTATTTTGTCTGAATTTTTTGATAGTTTGAAATATGTTTTCAAATAATGGGCTCACGTGCACTCATGAGGTGAATTGGATTTCCGCATGTGACATGTAACACTATATTAACTAGAAGTGACCATTTTGAACTTAGTAATACATAACCTCGGGTTTGAGTTGACAAGATGTTTTTGCAATAGTTTCAAATCTTGACGATGTACTCGATTCTAAAAATCATGTTTAGAAACAACAACTTGGTAATATTGTTGTACCGTCAGTCTAGCATGTGGTAATATATGGAGACCTTTTGCAATTTTGAGTTAGAACGTGGAAATAAGTTTTGATAGTCATTTCTAAAATATATTCAAATACTCGATAAGAAACCACATCGGTCCATAACTATTTGATATGAAATTTGTATTTTGCAATCAAACATCGGTAAGTGTGAAATAACTCACTTCAGGATTGACTCACTAACATGCATAGTTTTAAAAACCGGACCGGTTCGATGATCCGACCAGAAAAAATCTGAATCGACGGCCTCATTGGTTTTTTAAGAGGCACCGGTCCAAACAGCAAAAAACCAGTGAAAAAATATGTTACAACAAGAATCAAATTCACAACCTTCTCCTATGTAGAAATAGCACTACACGAGGCTCAATAGCAGTTGGCCTCACCATATTTTGTGAATATATATTCAAATATACCCTATATGTATCTTTTATGGTCCTTTTGCTTCTAAATTTGATTTAATTTAATTAATAATAGCGATTTTTATCGCCATCGAACCAGATGAACCAGTGGTCCGACTAGTAAACCAGTGAACCAGTTGCTTCACCGGTCTGATTTTTAAAACTATGCTGAGATGATGTGACTAGACCTATATGTGAGTAGATACACCGTAGGGGCTACGGTAAAGCTGTAAAAATGTATATGTGAGTAGAATATGTAATGAAATACTAGAAACGGGTCATTATTTCTCCCTCACCTGGAAGGAGATTGGTGTCACGCCATTGAGGGAAAAAATACATATGAGACTTATAAATTTGGAAGGGGGATAGAAGGGTAAATCCATACATAATGAGTATTTTTGTGTGCCATGTAGACCCTATCAAACTGATGTGAGATAAAGTAAACGCATCCATGGTAATATGGAAGCCATCCATCTCTAATGCTGACAATACACCTATTATAAAATGGAATACTTCCTAGATTTCTGACTACATGACATTCTAACATTCAAATTCTGGTTCTGAATCAGCCTACATTTCGTGCTAGCTTTGCGTCAATTTTCTCTTGCATATTTCTCCCTTTGGAAAGCTACTTTATTAGTAACAATCTGAGTATCGCACGACTTTAAAAATATGGTTGGTGCCATTTTAGAAATGTGACATTCTAAAAATGCCGTGCATACAGGAATATAGAGAGTTTATCTTAAGTGTCTCCTGTAACAACCAATAGTTGAATTAATGAAATATTTGTTTGCGAGCAATAAATGCAAAAATATAGTATGATGTAGGACAATAGGTGATAGAAGGAAGACATCTCCAATGATAAAGAAAATATCATTTCCGCATAGGCCAATGTGGCATTGTTTCTCTCTCGTCTATAAGGAGAGCGGTGTAAAACCATTTAAGAAACCGATGCTGACCTTATCAATTTAGTAGGAGGCAATAAAAGGGTGCATCCATCATAGAGAAGTCATGTATACCCGATCAAACTAGTATGAGAGGAACTAAATGCATCCCTGTAATAGATACGCCATCCTTCTCTAGTGTACCATGTATCAATAATCATAAATATAGAACTATTATACACTGGATTTAGTCTCTTCATTTCTGACTACATGGCATTCTAACATTGAGTTCTTTTTCTAAACAGCTTTACCATTTCATGGGGACTTCATACCATTTTTTACATACTTCTCCTTTTGGACATCCATTTATTAGTATCTGCAATGGTAACATGCAAATTCCAAAGATATGGTAATGCCGTTTTAGTATTGCAAATTCTAAAACACGGTGCATACATCAAGTGGAAGTTTGTATTAAATGACACCTCTAACGACCAATGATCATATTAATAGAAGATTTGTGTGTGTGAGGACTAATGTAAAGACACGTGATGTAGAAAAATGTGTGACGGAAGGAGGACATCTCCCATGATGGAGAACATATCATTTCAACAAGACAACATGGTCTTCTTTCCCTCTCACCTAAGAGGATACTAGTGTGACACCATTACAGATGCCCTAATATTGCTTAATGCAAAATGCCACAAAAACATTAAGGCAATTGCAATCATAAGAAATCTTGTATTTTTGAGTAAGATTGCGATAAATAAGTGATGGCTCCGATTTTTGCCATCTTCCACTATGTTTAAACGTTGTTTTTGTCAAGCAATTGCCACAGAAACTCTCAACTTGGCCACTAATGACTAATAGTTGCAAAGATATGCAAATCCTTTCTTTAATTTATGTTGTACAGGAAATCACTGCTTTTAAGGCAAAATAAGGAGTCATAATGAAGGATTTTGAGGAAGTACACACGAGCACCAGGTGGCCACGGCTTTGTCTCGTCAAAACCTACAACTTTCGTGAAGACGCCTATATATTTTGAGACTCTAGCCACCGGCCAGAGGGCCGCCATCCTCAGATTGCATCACAATACTACCAAAGGAGATCCACACCATTGTCCATCCATTGTTCATCACTTCCACCATCCATCCCTCCACTAGCCATATACATTGCTTTGTACTTTTAGATCTCCTTGTGATTTGGCGACCATTGTAAGAATATTTGATTTCAATCTAAGTATTTGCACGATATTTTCTATCTCCGATCTATTTGTTATGAGCGAGTAGTCCTCACGGGCTGCGGGTTGGGGAGAAACCTCGCAATAAATATGTGCATCTAGATCATGGGAGAATTGTATTTTGTTTGGATTCGTGATTTGTATCTTTTGTTTCTTCGTCTCTCGTCTCGATCTGTGGACTTGTAGGTACCCAAGATCCCATAGATTGATAAAGGCTTGAGGTAAGATACTTGGCTAGCGGCGATCTCATAGGAAATCCAGTGATAGAAAGGTAAGTACGGTCTTCGCTTAGCGCCCCATTCAGGATCAACAACAACATCACCGCTTAAAGATTTGATCTGTGTTTACACTTAATAATCGTTTGTAACCCGTGGCTTCGGTGTACTCTCGGTTGGATTAGAAGTCTATTGCTATGCCCGCTGCATCACGGGGGCTCTAGAATATTAGGATGTGTTGCCCACAAAAGATTATCCCAATACAAACATGATACATGACTATGCTTATTATTATCTTTTATCCCATTTGATGTGCAGCTGCAGGTGGATCTTCAACCCTGGCCTATCTCCATCCATTAATTCAAACCCGTTATAAAGTAAACTAGATTGGTCCGGTCAACTAAGGTAAAATAAGCAAACAAAGTCTTGTAGACGTGTCCTTTCTTATTACCTTTTAGAAGTGCTTTCCAAGGTTCGATTAAACCTAGGTCTTCTAGGGAAAAAAACTATTATACTACATCCATGAATCCGAATTGAAGGTATCAGGGAAGAAATTTTGCTATCCTGGTGAGGTCATTAGAGACCTTGTTTTTATTTTTATTATTATTAGTTGTAGTTTAATTCTTGTTATTAGTTTAGTTTCTTGTTATCTGTTTGAAAACCCAAAAAAATTAGTTACTTGTTATTTGTTTTCATTACTTAAAAATTACCAAAAATATAAGAGACATGGCTCCAAAGAGATTAGGGGAGTATGCTACCCCCACCGATGATTTTATTCGTGCACCATCACTCAACCCGCAGTTGATGCGGAAACATATGAGATAAAACCTAAACTTTTAAGTTTGGTTCAACAAAACCAATTTGGGGGTTCATCTTCTGAGGATTCGGGATTGCACTTAAACACTTTTACTGAAATTTGTGACATGATGCGTATTAAGGATGTAGATCCAAATGCTGTTAAGCTAAGATTATTCCCTTTCTCTCTTAGAGGAAAGGCTAAGGATTGGTTGCTAGCTCTACCAAAGGGCACTATTAAATCTTGGGAGGAATGCACTAATTTGTTTATGACTATTTTCCCCCTAGCTAAGACTATGCAGCTAAGATCCAACATTACAAGCTTTAGACAAGAAGACCGTGAGCCACTAGCGATTGCGTGGGAAAGAATGAAAGAGGCCGTAATGAACTATCCTAATCATGGAATGGAAGAATGGCTTATATTACATTTATTTTATAATGGTCTTAACCCAATGTCTAAGTCTATGCTAGATACTACAAAAGGAGGAACAATCATGGGAAAACATGTTAGTGTTGCAAAGAAGTTACTTGATGATATGCAAAATAACCATACCCAATGGCATGTGGAAAGAACCTCGAAGAGAGTAAGTTCGATTACCGAGGTAAACAATGAGGAGCTTACATCTAAGGTAGATGAGTTGCTTAGCTTAGTCAAGGGTAAGGAAGATACCCAAGTTAATGCTACCACTACCGATATTAATGATGTTAATTTTATAGCTCACACTCCTTTTCATCCTGCATGGAAAAATAATTATGCTTCTGATGTTCAAAAAAATCATGCTAATCCTGCAGGAGCTCCTTATAATAATTATGACAATACTAATGGAGCAAATCATAGCAATCTCCCGTTTGAGCAAACTGTTAGAACATTTATGCAAGCTCAAACCGAACAAAACAATATGCTTATTAAGATTACAGAGAACCATGAAAGTAGTTTAGAAAGATTATCTAACCAAGCCATTGCAATTAGAAATGTTGTGCAGGCTCTACAAGAAAGAACAAAGACCGTGGAGGCTCAGCTGGGTAAAGTAGCCGAGAACCAAGCTCTCATACTAGCAAAGTTCACTAGCAAACCCGAGCCAGATCCGGTAGAAGACCTCAAAATGAGAGGGTGGTAACCAATGATGAAAAGCCTGAAGAGCTGGACTATAGCAACGCGCCAACACCGGAATATACCATGCAAGATCTATTGAAGATGATCACCGTTAAGAATCCAGGTATAGAACAAGGTAATGATGCTATGTACCAAAAAATTATACAACAAGTAGCATCTAAGGTTCGTGATTTAGAGATGGAGTATAAAAGACTAGCTGATAAGCTTCCAGCTAAGCTAGATGATATATTTGAGCCCACTATTAAAATTAAGTTGGGAGTTAATGAGATATCTGCACTTTGTGATCTTGTTGCAAGCGTCTCAACAATTTCCAAAAGCTTATTCGATAAGTTAAACTTGGGGCCATTTGTTACAACTGAATTAAGACTCCATCTAGCTGATTCAACTTATAAACAAGCTGTGGGGATCAAAGAAAATATAGTTGTTGAAATTAAAGGTAGTCCCGCTCTTATTAATCTTGTTATTGTGGACATGCCTGAAGATCCCATAGCACCTATAATTCTAGGTAGGCCATTCCTAAGAACTATTAAAGCGTTGATTAATTTACATGAAGGAAATGTGAGGATAGGGCTACCATCTGGAGATCCTTTTGTAGTCCACTTCCCTAGGAAAAAAAGGCCAAGCCTAATGATGATGGTGGTGTAATTACTTTAAAAGCAAACTATTTTGGAGTGGGCATTCCACTCCCCAAACCTAAATGATTGCCATCAAGGTCAAGCTAATTGACTTTAACTAGAAGCGCTTCATGGGAGGCAACCCATGTGAAATAAAATTTCTCTATGTTTTTGTTTATCATTATGTTTTCTATCGTGTTAGTTTGTTTTGTTTTTGTTTTTGTCTTTAATAAAGAGTGTTCAAGAAGACCTATGGGAAAGATGAGAAGAAATAAGGTAATCCTCTATATTTTATTTTACTAACACATGGCCAAACAAGTATTGTTGGATCATTACTTAGTGTTTTTGTTGCTATCTAACCTTTTGATAAGATGTGCAAAGGCGCACGGAGCTACTAATCGAAAAAATTGAGTTTTTGTAGTTCATAGTATCGATAATGACCACTGGTACGGCCGGAGTGGCCCACACCGTGTGCCCGTACCATCTCAAGGCAAAAGGAGATAGAAATTTTGATTTTTGGCGAAGGAATCAGTGCTGATAACGACCGCTGGTATGACCGGATGCTCCCGTACCACGCGCCAGTACCGTACTCCCGAGCAATCATCAGATTTTCGTCAAGTTCACCAAATAGTTAACGACCAGCAGTATGGGCGCGCGTGCCCGTACCGAGTGCACCGCCTGGGAGCATACGTCGCCCCCAAGGTAGGCCACCTAGTATGGGTAGGCTCCGGTCGTACCGCCCGCCCGTACCACGTACACGGACGCCATAATGATCCCGAGGAGGTAACCTAAAAATCCCAAATCATCTATTTTCTCTTTCTTCTTCCTCCAAACTTCAAACCACCTCCATTGGATATTATCAATCTTTTTTCGATTCTTCACACTCGCTTGATCTAAGGTATGATTCTTCTCTGATCCCAAACTTATTTCACACCGACGACATCCATAGACAAAAGAACATGATATCAACTAGGTACTAAGTACCAGTGCAATGTTGAAAGCGTTCCCCATGACAGCATGGTTCTGTTAATTCATAACTTACAAAGCGCAAGCATATACGCAACATAGATGGGCACAATGGTTCAAGTTTATTAAATGCAAGAAAGTAAAGTGTGCCATCAAGTTCGTGAGAGCTTTAATCACTAATTTTCACATAACAAGTTTAATTTGGAAAGTAGATAAAAACATGAATTTACTTGGAATAGCAATAATGATAATAGGTAGGTATGGTGGACACAAATGGCATAGGTTTTGGTTTAAGGAATGGATGCACGAGAAGAATTCCCTCTCAGTACGGGTTTTTGGCTAGCAAGGCTGGGTAGCAAGTATAAGAGTTGAAGGAAACAAACAAACATACAAGTGATAAAGACAAACATGCAATCTTCCTTAGAAGCACAAAAGATCTTAACTAGAGAATACTAAACTTATGAGCAAATCAAGAAAGAAAGATGATGAAATTATATTTCTTTAGAGTACTTTTATCTTTTCATTCAACTCTCAAAAATAGTGATGCTACTGACCGAGCCAGGTTTGCCAAAACCAACTAAATTAACTCAATGATCCCAAACTGATACCAATACTAACAACAAGATCAATCATACAACCACGAATTGAAAACTAATATAAGATATGCAAAAGAGTAAATGATAGAACTTCTCATTAATATTCATAACAGAAACTCACACCAAGGGAAACATATCTAATGAGAGAGGGGACACTTCCATAATGCAAACCATCCTACATGATAACTTCTCTATTCATGATATGACTCTACTAAAAAGGTAAAAAGATAGAAGATAGTGATGTGATACCGCGACACTCCCCTAAGCTTGGAACAAACCAAGGGGATGCCAAACATGATGACAATTTACTCCTTTGGTGGTGGTGGTATTCTCGCGGTTGGCACGAGGAAATCTTCCAGCATCTTGCGAAGCCTGTTATTTTCCTCTTGAAGCATATCCACCTTCCTCCTCAAGACTCGGTACTTGTCGCAGAACTCATCAGTGACTCGTAGAGCCTCCACTGCTGTAGGGCAAGAACTGAGATCAAGAGTTGGAGGTATCATCCCCTTCATGCCTGCTGTCATGTCCTTTACTTCCTCCCTGCCGTTTCGATCCATGTCTTCGTGCCTAATTGCAATCCTTTCTTCTTCCACCCATCCTACGAAGGTCTTCTGCTCAAGATTGTGATGGAGCTCGCGACGGCGTCGTAGCTCGTAATCCTTTGAAGATGAACCCCTGGATGACATCTGAACAAAACAGAACGAAACAAAAACACGACGAGAACATGATATACGAACCTCGGGGGATCCGGGGGATTATATATTACGAAGTTTCACAATAAAAGGAAGGTACTGGGAGAAAACGGGTCGGAGACGGAGTCCGGAGTGGCCACACCACCTGGTGGCGCGGCCAGGGGTGGGCCCGTGCCACAGGGTGGTGTGAACCGCCCTGGCTCCGTTTCCGTCCCTCTTTCGCTTCGTAGCTTTCCTTGTTGGCTAAAAACTACAAAAATATAACTAGATAGATCTTTCGTGGAACTTTTCTTACCAGAACTGTTACCTATTTGAAAAAGGACTCTGTAGGTCTCTGATTTTGGTATCTAGTAGATTCTTCCGGAGTCACCACTTGAATAACATCAATATCTTCATCTTCATACACTTATTGTGAGTCATGAAACCTTTCACTTCCTTATTACACCTTTATCTCCACTAACCTGGAAATTTCTTTCACACAAAACTTCGCATAGTTCTCATTAGCAACATTAGTATAAGTGAAGTGATAAAACTTTTTGAGTCCAATTTCAACTGAAAACCATCAAAACAAGAGCTACTGTATCAACTCCTTCCGAAAACCCAAAAAGAATTCAAAAAGGATATTGATTAAAGAAGCAAATGCAAGAGTGGCAAAATCTGTCAAAACAGACCAGCAGGTAAAGATCAATTTTTTAGAAAATCTTATGTTGCTCAAATAAAAAAGTGCAAAACTAACGAAAGTTAAATAACAACCTGGGGCAGAAGCACAAAACATTACAGCTCAATCCGACATACAGAGATCTCTCACGAATTTTACGGTGAAGCACAAAAATCTATTTCGGGACAGCATCTTCCCCAAATCTTACTTCTCTCTCATTAGAGGTTGATCTTAACACAAAAACCAAACAAAAAAGGATAAGGAGCGGTTATTACTGATGTAATAACTTCAAATATTCAAATAAATAAAAACAAACTGAAAGCAAAAATAAATTGGGTTGTCTCCCAAAAAGCTCTTTCTTTATAGCCATTAAGATGGACACGATAATTTTGATGATGTTCACATAAGAATATGAATTGAAGTGAAAGAGAGCATTAAGAAGCAAACATACATATGTTTAAGTCTAACCCACTTCCTATGCAAAGGAATTTTGTAAACAAACAAGTTGTTGAAACCAGAGGCTACTAGCATAGGAAGGCGAAAGAAGTGCAACATAAAAACTTTCAGCATAAAACGAGGAAACTTGATATTATTGAGATACATAAGAACATTTTTCCCTCTCTCATAGTAACTTTCAGTATCATGCATAAACTTAACAATATAACTATCACAACGACCATCATAACAATGATCACTTATTCTAACAGAAAACACAGGAACACTAGCTCTCATAACACTACTTTGTGAAACAATATTAGAGGTATCTTTACAAAGGATAGTGTGTCCCTCTTCTACATATTTAGTAACAAAGTCTTTCACATTTGCTATTATAGGTTCATCATCCATTTGTTTATCAGGTTCAGCAGCTTTACTTGTACTTTCATTAACCATACTAGCTATCATAGAATGTTCCTTTATCTTAACTGGGAAAGGGATTTTCTCAGTGTAAGGTTCAGGTAAAACATGATTAGCAGTATAAACTTCAGTATTTCTTGCAGGAACACTCTTAGCAATATCTTTATAAGGTTCATGATACTTATTCCACTTCTTTTTAGGCACTTCAATGTAGGAAGCAAAAGCCTTAAAATAAGAAGCAATAGCTTGAGAGTCTATACCATAAGCATTTTTAATATTTTGAAAGTCATGAGTTCCCATAAAAGATTCAATGCATTCATAATCATAATTTATACCTGACTTTCTACCTTTGTCATTCTCCCAAGCTTCAGCATTATCTTGAATACGGTCCAGAAGATCCCATTTAGCTTCTTCTTCCATGCGAGTGAATGATCCAGCACAAGAAGCTTCCAATAAATCCTTATCATGAAGAGAAAGCCTTGCATAAAAGTTATTGATAATAATATTGTTAGGGAGCTCATGAATAGGACATTTGAGCATTAGTGACTTCAATCTCCCCCAAGCTTGAGATGTACTCTCTCCATCAAGAGGCCAAAAGTTGTATATTTGATTCTGATCTTTATGAATCTCACTAGGAGGATAAAACTTTGAATAAAAGAGAGGTACTATTTCCTCCCATTCAAGAGCTTGACCATTCTTTAGCAGCTTATACCATTCCTCAGCTCTTCCTTTCAGTGATAATGAGAATAACTTCTTCTTAACTTGATCTGTAGTAATACTTGCACACTTGAACAACCCGCATAATTCGTGTATAAAGAGCAAATGATCACCGGGATGGACAGTTCCATCCCCAACATAGTAGTTATCCATAACACGGTCAATAGTTCTTGTAGATATTTTAAAAGCATCATTCTCAGCAGGTGGTGGTTCATCTACTACCTTAGCAGTGGTAGTAGCATTACGAAATAAAAAACTCAGCGAATTATCCATAACGAAAATAAAGCAACTAACAGAAGTAAACAATACTCATAGTAGAAGTTTCCTTTACTAGTTCCACTCTCCAATAACGCTTCACTCCTCGGCAATGGCGCCAGAAAATAGTCTTGATGACCCACAAGTATAGGGGGTGTATCGCAGTATTTGCGATAAGTAAGAGTGTCGAACCCAACGAGGAGCAGAAGGTGTTGGCTAGTGGTATGGATCAGGAATTCTCTGCAAATACTTAGTAAACATATTTTTAGGGTTTTTTGATAATGCAAGTAAATAAAGTACGACTAAATAAAAGACAATAAGAATAAATGCAACAAGTGGCCCAATCCTTTATTCAGCAAAGGACAAGCCGGTTGTATTACTTGAGATGACCAAACGTTCTCGAGGACACACAAGAAGACTGTCAAGTGCTTTCGCTTCATATAGTTGATTAATCTTCTTTAGTTTGCTAAGTGTTGTGTGGGTGAACCTGTGCTAATGTACCGACCTTCCTAGGACTAATACATACTTGTGATTATACCCCTTGCAAACATTCGTAAGTACAAGAAAGTAATTAAGGTAGAAACCTAACCACAACTTTAAACTCTAAGACCCTGACGTCCCTTGTGCAATGGTTTCCTAACGGGGGTTTAGGTTTCTGTCACTCCGGCAACCCCTACGATTAGTAGCCAAATACACAATGCATTCCCCCAGGGCCATATAGGTGAAGTGCCATGTAGTCGACGTTCACATGACACCACTAGAAGAAGTACACCACAACTTAAATATCAAACTATTGAATCTTTCTCAACACAATTCCACTACTAACAACATGACTTCTCCCATGTCCTCAAGAACAAAACGAACTACTCACAAGACATCATATGGATCATGATCAGAGATGGAATAATGATTTATAACAATCTGAACATAAACAATAATTCAATGGTTCCACTCAATAGCATCAACTACAAAGAGTAATCAACACCGGGAAAGTTTCCCCTAAGAACTACGCAAGATTCAACCCAATTGTTACAGCAATATGGAGATGGTGATGAGGGTGCTGATGATGATGATGGTGGTGGTGGTGATGATGATGATCCCTATGAAGTCCAGCTTGATGGTGGTGTTGATGGCGACGATCTCCCCTCTCCGGGAAGGAATTCACCTGTAGAAATCTGTCTGTCAGAGAGATCTTTCTCTCTCGGTGTTTTCCGCCCCGCAGAGGCGGCAGAATCTTTCTATGGTTGCTCCCCGAGTATTAGGGTTTCGGGAGGATTATATACGCCAGAGGGGAGAGCTGGAGGTGGGCCAGGGCGACCAAACAACACCTTTTCCATCAGAATCCTGACTGCAGCGGTCCATGCTCCAAAAGTCATCAACCATGCAAAAACAGATGAAATTACATAAGTATCATCTATTAATATGAAATATATCAATGAATAACAGTAAATTGTGATATAGAATAGTGATGCAAAATGGACGTATCAACTCCCCCCAAGCTTAGACTTCGCTTGTCCCCAAGCAAAACTGAGCTTAATAAACATGGCCTCAGGTTTATGGAGTGAAGAGTTGATAAAAAGAATACGGACAAGAAGCATCACATTTATCAATACATAGATCATAATAGAAGACAACTCTCTATTATATAACTCAACTTGTAATGAGTAAAGGAAACACAATAAAGATACATAAAGTAAATCATAATTGGTAATGGCAAACTTAGCTCTTGGTCAAAGAATAGTTGATAATTTCCTGGAGTTCACAAATAACTGGTTTTCAATGATAGCTTTCAAAGTGGTAGACACCAAGATAAGAGCAATGTGCAAGACAAGGAACATAAGAAACATGATTGAATAAATCATCATATGAATGAATGAAACACAACAACTCAAAATACTTGCTGAGATAGAAGGGAATAGGTTTACTGACTCAACTAAAAAGTAAAAGAAAGGCCCTTCGCAGAGGGAAGCAGGGATTTCAAGTTTCATAAAGAGCTTCCAAAAATTATGATACTTATTAGTTTTCAGCTCTCATTGCCCCTATCATAGGCATCTTTAGGTGATTAAGGTTAAAGTGATCAAATATGAGGATATGCTTGACAAGTTGTAAATTTAAAATCTCATGTCCCTTGAATACGAGGGCCGCTCATCATGCTACTCAAGTTTAGTCACCGGTAAGTTCTTGTCATAGTAAGCACATGTGTATCATAGAGAACCTCCAACGGGGTACCCCTTGCCCGATGATACGAAAGAATCCCCATATCAAAATGACAAGGCAAGCAGACAATGATCATCTCAACAATCTTCTTATTTACCATGGGAATATGGTTCTTTTTTCTCTCTTTCCTCTTTTCATAATCTTTTTTTTCTTTTCCTCTTTTTCTCAATCTCTATCTCTTTTTTTATAAGAAGAATGCTTCATAGATGCTCATTATGGTTACGCTGCAGGTTTCCACCATGTCAGCATGGAATAGACTAGCAGCCTAGGTGTTTCTCTAACACGCATGCATAACTCCATGGACTTACAAGCTCCCCTTTCATTTCACACCGACGACATCCATAGACAAAAGAACATGATATCAACTAGGTACAAAGTACCAAGTGTAATGTTGAAAGCGTTCCCCATGACAACATGGTTCTGCTAATTGACAACTTACAAAGCGCAAGCATATACGCAACATAGATGGGCACAATGGTTCAAGTTTATTAAATGCAAGAAAGTAAAGTGTGCCATCAAGTTCGTGAGAGCTTTAATCACTAATTTTCACATAACAAGTTTAATTTGGAAGGTAGATAAAAACATGAATTTACTTGGAATATCAATAATGCTAATAGGTAGGTATGGTGGACACAAATGGCATAGGTTTTGGTTTAAGGAATGGATGCACGAGAAGAATTCCCTCTCAGTACAGGTTTTTGGCTAGCAAGGCTAGGTAGCAAGTATAAGAGTTGAAGGAAACAAACAAACATACAAGTGATAAATACAAACATGCAATCTTCCTTAGAAGCACAAAAGATCTTAACTAGATAATACTAAACTTATGAGCAAATCAAGAAAGAAAGATGATGAAATTATATTTCTTTAGAGTACTTTTATCTTTTCATTCAACTCTCAAAAATAGTGATGCTACTGACCGAGCCAGGTTTGCCAAAACCAACTAAATTGACTCAATGATCCCAAAGTGATACAATACTAACAACAAGATCAATCATATAACCACGAATTGAAAAATAATATAAGATATGCAAAAGAGTAAATGATAGAACTTCTCATTAATATTCATAACGACAACTCACACCAAGGGATACATATCTAACAAGAGAGGGGACACTTCCATAATGCAAACCATCCTACATGATAACTTCTCTATTCATGATATGACTCTACTAAAAAGGTAAAAAGATAGAAGATAGTGATGTGATACTGCGACACTCCCCCAAGCTTGGAACAAACCAAGGGGATGCCAAACCTGATGACGAATTACTCCTTCGGTGGTGGTGGTATTCTCGCGGTTGGCGCGAGGAAATCTTCCAGCATCTTGCGAAGCCTGTTATTTTCCTCTTGAAGCATATCCACCTTCCTCCTCAAGACTCGGTACTTGTCGCAGAACTCATCAGTGACTCATAGAGCCTCCACTGCTGCAGTGAAAGAACTAAGATCAAGAGTTGGAGGTATCATCCCCTTCATGGCTGCTGTCATGTCCTTTACTTCCTCCCTGCCGTTTCGATCCATGTCTTCGCACCTAATTGCGATCCTTTCTTCTTCCACCCATCCTACAAAGGTCTTCTGCTCAAGATTGCGATGGAGCTCGCGACGACTGATACATTGCAAATGTATCTATAATTTTTGATGTTCCATGCTTGGTTTTATCCACTTTCTTGTGTTTTGTTCCAACTTTGGAGTACTTTTCATATGATTTCTTGGACTAACCTATTAACAAGAGCCACAGTGCCAGCTACCTGTTTTCTGCTGTTTTTGGTTCCAGGAAAGTCAGAAAATGAATATTCTCGGAATTGGACGGGACAAAAGCCAAAGTGCCTATTTTTCCGGAAGGGATCAAGTGCCAGAATACGAGACAGAGAAGGGCCGAGGCCACCACACCACCTGGCCGCGGCCAGGCCCGCACTGCCGAGGGTGGTGTGGCTCTGGCACCCTCGGCCTCTCCTTCCGCCTATATATTGCCCTCGGGACGAAAACCCTAAGTACTCGATCAAAAATCCATGAAAGAGTCTAAAGCCGCCGTCATCTCCATCCCTAGATTAGGAGGGATCTAAAGCTCTTCCCGGCACCCTGCCGGAGAGGGGAATTCACCCTGGAGGCCTTCTTCATCACCATGCAAGCCTCCGGTGTGATGCGTGAGTAGTTCATCCTTGGACTACGGATCCATGTAGTAGCTAGATGGCTGGTTTCTCCTCCTTTGTGCTTTCATGTTTAGATCTTGTGAGCTCCGTTCATGATCAAGATCATCTATTTGTAATTCATACATGTTGTGTTTGCGGGGATCCGATGGATATTGAGATGCTATTTTAGATTGATTATTGATTCTATCATGTCTTTGTTATTTGAGATCTTGCATGCTTTCCGTTGTTAGTAGCTATCTAGGCCAAGTAGATGCTAGCAACTCCAAGAGTTAGTATTTATGCTCGATAGTGGGTTCATGCCTGTGGTAATCTAGGGAAGTGACAAAAATCTCTAAGGTACTAGATGTGCTGTTGCAACTAGGGAGAAAACAACAATCCTTTGTTCATAGAACAATCATATTGTTTACTTTACACATAGTTCGTAAAGCAATAATCTGTTGCTTGCAACTTAATCTTTGGAGGGTTGGATGATAACTTTGAAGGTGGATTATTAGTCATAGATGCAGTTGGATGGCGTACATGTATTATGTTGTATTGCCCAATCAAGTCTCAAAGGAGTCAAGATGATTAGTATATGCATGTATTGCTTTCTCGGTGTTTGTCAATTGCCCCGCTGTAATTTGTTTACCCAGCATGTTATCTATCTAAGGAGAGCCACCTCTAGTGAACTATGGATCCCGGTCCTTTTCTTTTACATACAATCTACAAAATGTTTACTGCTTTGTGTTTACTTTCTGCAAACTATTACTTCTTTCCATTTGATACGTTTAATCCTTTGTTTTCCGCAAAACACGGTGAGATTGACAACCTCATCGCAAGTTGGGGACAAAGTTCTGTGGTTGTGTTGTGCAGGTCTCCACGTTGCTACTAGCACCGGTAGTGCGCCCTGCCAAAGCTCAGCTAGTAAAACCTTGGGGTGTTTCCTTGCTCCTACTGGTTCGATTAAACCTTGGTTTCATAACTGAGGGAAACTTGCTGATGTGCTCATCATACCTTCCTCTTGGGGTTCCCAACGAGCTCTACATCAACCACGAGCCATCAACACTTTTCTGGGCGCCGTGCATTGAGCCATCAAGCATTTTTCTGGCGCCGTTGCCAGGGAGTCAAGGACATCTTCACAAGGGGAGTCCCTCATAACCAATCTGTTTACTTTGTTGTTTTTGTTTTGCTTAGTTTCTTTTTGCTTTGTTTGCTTGTTTTGTTCTTCAAAAAACACAAAAAAAAATTAGTTTTACTTGTTTGCTTTCTTATTTGAAAACCCAAAAAAATGACTACTCTTGAAAACACTAAGTTGTGTGACTTCACTAGCACCAACAACAATGATTTTATGAGCACTCCCATTGCTCCACCTGTGGCTGAAAATACTTTCTTTGAGATAAAACCTGGTTTGCTCAACCTTGTTATGAGAGAATAATTTTCAGGTATTGGTAATGAAGATGCTGCTTCCCATCTAAATAACTTTGTTGAACTTTGTGAGATGCAAAAGCATAGGGATATAGATGGTGATATTATTAAGCTAAAATTGTTTCCTTTCTCTTTGAGAGGAAAAGCTAAAGAATGGTTGAATTCCTTAACTAGGAATAGTATTGATTCTTGGACTAAGTGCAAAGATGCTTTTATTGGAAAATACTATCCTCCTGCTAAGATTATATCCATGAGAAGTGAAATAGTGAAGTTTAAACAACTTGATAATGAGCATGTTGCTCAAGCTTGGGAAAGAATGAAATCTTTGGTAAAGAATTGTCCCACTCATGGACTGACTGCTTGGATGATCATCCAAACTTTTTATGCAAGATTGAACTATTCTTCAAGGAACCTATTGGATTCAGCTGCTGGAGGTACCTTTATGACCATCACTTTGGGTGCTGCAACAAAACTTTTGGACAATATGATGGTTAATTATTCTGAATGGCATACTGAGAGAGCTCCACAAGGTAAGAAGGTAAATTCTGTTGAGGAAACCTCCTCCTTGAGTGATAAGATTGATATGATTATGTCTATGCTAGTTAATGGGAAAACCCATATTGATCCAAATAATGTTCCTTTAGCCTCTTTGGTTGCTCAAGAAGAGCAAGTTGATGTGAACTTCATAAGAAATAACAACTTTGGCAACAATGCTTATGGTAATAATTCTTATAGGAACAATTTTGGTAACAACAATTATAAGCCATATCCTCCCAACAATGGTAATGCTTATGGAAATCCTTACAACAATAATAAGAGTGCTCCCTCTGAACTTGAAGTTATGCTTAACGAGTTTATTAGTAAACAAACTGCTTTCAATAAAACTATTGAGGAAAAACTCTCTAATGCTGAAAGAAATATAGCATCTTTGGCTGAAGCTCAATCTTGTTTGAATAAAATGGCTGCTAAACCTGAAACTAATGATAATCCCTTTGCAGCTACTAATGTTATACAAGTAAGAGTTGATGAAAATGTTAGACTATTAGCTGAATTACATGCTAAGTGGGAAAGAGAAGATGAAATTGCTAGAAACATTAGTGTTTCTACTATTACCACCACTAGTGTTGAGGCTAGTAATAGTTCTACTACTTTAGATGATAAAGTTGATTTTGATATTGATGGTTGCAACATCTCTGAAGTTACTAAGTTCGTGCAAAAGCTTGCTAAAAGTCCTAATGCTAGTGCTATGAATATGGCCTTTACAAAACACATTACCGATGCTATCATAAAGATTAAGGAAGAAAAGATGAAACATAAAGCTTCTATTCCTATAAAACAAGAAGATGGTTGGGAACCCATCATTAATATGAAAGTGAATTACTTTGTTTTCAAAGCTTTGTGTGATCTTGATAGTAGTGTTTCTATTATGCCTAGAAGGATTTATGATATGCTTGATTTGCCTCCTCTTGAAGATTGTTATTTGAATGTCCCACTTGATGCTAATGCTAAAAAGAAACTCATGGGGAGTCTTAATGATGTTCTTATTATGGTTAACGATTCCTATGTCCCCGTTGATTTCTATGTTTTGGATGTTGAATACAATGCTTCTTATCCTATTACTTTGGGAAGACCTTTTGTTAGAACTGTTGGTGCCATCATTGATATGAAAGAAGGCACCATTAAATATCAACTCCCACTCAAGAAAGGTATAGAACACTTCCCTAAAAAGAGAGAAAAGATTTCTTTTGCTTCTCCTATGAAAACAAAATTTGGTCTTAATGCTTCTTCATTTGAGAACACTTGATTCCTTCTTTGCTTCTTATACCTAACTTAAATGCGTTAAAGAAAAGTACTTGTTGGGAGATAACCCAAGAGTTTTAGATGAGTTTTGGAATATTACCTCTGTAATAACCTCTCCTTATCCTTTTTATTTGCTTTTTGTGCCAAGAGTAACCTCTAATGAGAGAGAAGTAATGATCGGGAAAGTTGCTGTCCCGAAACAGATTTTTGTGCTTCACCGTAAAAATTCCTGAGAGAGTTCTGTACGTCGGATTGAGCTGTAATTTTTTGTGCTTCTGCCCCAGGTTGTTATCTAACTGTAGTTAGTTCAACACTTTTTGATTTGAGCAACAGAAGGTCTTAGAAAAAATTCGTCTTTATCTGCTGGTCTGTTTTGACAGATTTCTGCCATTTTCTGCATTTGCTTCTTGTTAGTTCCTTCTTGAGTTCCTTTGGGGAATTGAGCTTTTTGAGGGAAGTGCTACAGTATCTAGTGTTCTAATGGAAGTTTATTTGGTGTTAGAACTGAACCTTGAGACTTATTTATCTTAAGTGCACTAATGTTGCTAATGAGATTGTGTGAAGTTTTGTATGAAAGAAAAAATTTAGGTGTATGGAAGGAATGAGTAATGAGATGAAGGATGGACTAAAGCTCAAGCTTGGGGATGCCACGCGTATCACCCCAAGAAATATCCAAGAAGTACAAGCGTCAAAGCTTGGGGATGCCCAAGGCATCTCCCTTCTTCATCAATAAAAATTCCAGGTTTCTTCCAAATGCTTCATTTTTATTGTTTCATGCACAATTGCGTTTTTCTTGGAGCGTCTTCTTTTTCATTTTTGTTTTGGTTTTTAGTTTGCTTGGTTTGCTTACTTTTCTGAATAAGTTGTTGGACCCCCTCTTTCACACTTTGGTTTGCAAATAGTTTGGTTTGGTTTGGAAAAGAGTAGGAAAGTTCATACTTATGTGGTAAAAAGAGCTTGTTTTTGACTGTGGCCTATGCTTTGTCATGCCATGCTTGATATTGTTTTGGCTTTATGCTTAGTATTCTTTGTTGTATCATGACTTGTTATAAACAATTGAAATTTCTTAATGTGCCTTGGATGAATCATGCGTTGTTTTAGCATATTAAAGCATAGTATAGTGGTATTCTCCTTTGATGCTTTATTTGGGTTGACTTGGCACATGCTCACACCATGTTATGACTATCACAAGTCACCATAAGCCTTTATGATCCTTTAGTTTTCAACTTGTAGTATCACTTTATGCTTTGATCAATGATGTTTTGTCGCTCTGCATGATTATGGCCATTTGTTGGGGGGATAACCCCGGGTAGGGTCACTCCGGGGTATAAGGGCCGAGTTAGCCGAGGTTCGGCAAGGTCAAAGCGGATGCTGGCCGAGTCACCTCAAGGCAGGCCGGATCACGGAGTAACCCGGACGGGGTCTCTAACATTGTCTCGTCGACTCAAGGAATAAGTCGGAGACACTTGTCTAGCTTATATGCGGAAGGTGTGGCCGGATAAAGCGTGATCCGGATCCTCGTTTGGCTTCTAGGAGAAGGAAGGAATATCTCTAGTCAAAAGAAGGCCGGTGCGTCTTGTATGGCCGAATAAAGCAAGGCAGGACCACGGATCGTGGCCGACAAGGGTGGCGACGCTCACGTCGGCCCGCAGCGCCCTTGAGGCAACGTCGCTAAAGCAAGAGTGACGTGGGGGAAAAGCACCCCTGTCGGGTTACTAATTTGGGAGGAGGCATATTCTTAGGAATATGCCTCCACGTATGCCCTAGGCCAGGACCGAACCACCCCTATATAAGGGGGGGTTGGGGTTCTGGTAAGGGGGTTGGGTCTTTTCAGATACGTAACAAGGAAAATACTTGTAGGTCTAGGGTTCTTGGGCTAGTTAATAGGCAAGAGTAAGAGAGTTTCTTCTTCCTCCTCTTGTCAATACAGCTCGAGGAGCACTTGTAATCTCGAGGCCCGAACATCAATCTGAAGCTTACGTAGAGAATCACTCTACTATCCCTCCCTGGATTCCCCTAGCGCATATTAGTCCCCACCTTTAGCCTATCCATGGCATCTGCCGTGACACCACCACGACAGTTGGCGCCCACCGTGGGGCTAGCGGTGCTAGCAGGGGTGAAGATCCGGAGGGAAATTTCACCGGCACCGGTGAATGCATCGTCTCCGGGCTCGTTCAGCGCTTCGGTGCGCTGGACTACGTCAGCAACAACGTTGGCTGCTTCGGCACGCGCCCCTCCCGCGCAACGGCGTCTTCGTCAAGCTCGGCACGCACAAGGTCTATGTTGCCGTGGACGTGTCTTGCGTTCATCCGCGTCGCGTCGTCGATGCGGGGGAACCACCCCTCACTGTGGCTCGCGGGGCGCGTATCGCTCGCTCCCCGGACCATGCAGAGGTGATGATGACTGCGCCAGGCGCGGGCGCGAGCAAGGATCCGGCGCCAGACCCGGAGGCAACACCCAAGGCACCAAGGAAAGCTAGGGGTCCTCCGCTAGAGGCCGAGAACATGCTGAGGAAGCTATGGATTGCTTGGCTAACCCGGTGGAAGCAGTGGTAGATCCGGCTCAGGCACAGGCCGAGCTAGAGGAGACCGGACAAAAGATACTGGAGGGCGCAAAGAAAATAGCAGCGGCTCAGCAGTCGTTGAACATGGCGCTAGCGTGAGTAGTCTGGCGAACAAGGTTGATCACGGTGAGGGTAAAGGAGAAACCTCATAAGCGAGATGAGCAGAGAAGGTGATGATGGACCGGAAGGGTCGGAAAACTATCTGTCGTGGGGTTGCGAAGTATAGTACCCGGCGAAGAACCTCGAGCAGCGGATGCATGGCGTCCGAGCTAGAGGTCTGACGGTGAAGCCCGCCAAAGACAACAAGACCGGGTTAACGAGCTGAGTTCGGATCGCGAATAGACAGAATGAGGAGCTGTTGAGAGGTAACCGGAGAGTTGGAGCTTCTAAAATCGTCCATTCGGTGATGGGTAACCCGGAGAAATCACTGAGCCGCATCATCGCCTCATGGTGGCCCTAGAAGAGAAGAGGTAGTAACCGGCCGACGGAACAAGCGGATCGTTCCGTCTGACCCAACGCGTCTTGGAAAGGAAAAGAGATCACGGAAAAAGCGACGATCGGCGAAGTGTGAGCTGAGGTAACCACGACCAAGGCAATGCGGTCAAGGAATCTTGCCAACAGCAATGCGGACAGCAAAACTTCGGCAAGAACGGGCCAAGGCAAGAGCAAAGTGCGGCCGTGGTATACAGAGAGAGAAGCGAAGCAAGACCGATACAATGATGGATACTCGGAGATGATGAATGCGGGATCGCAAGACCGGACTATCATGTGATAGGGTCGAGATTGGGAAGCGAGATTTGATGCGGATGGCCTAGGCTAAAACTGGATCGCTTTGTATAGGTCGGAACAAATTGAGTGTCAAGGTCCTCCGGGTCCAGCATGCTTTGGGCCCGGATCATGAAGGAACCGCCATGATGCAATTTCCGATTACCGAGGCACGAAGGCGTGATGGCAGTACAAAGTCGGAGGATTGGCTAATAAACTACGCAATGACTGTGAAAATTGCAGCGGCAACCTGAGGTGGGCTATGCGATATGTACCCCAAATGTTGGAAGGTCCAGCTAGGGTTTGGCTGAATAATTTGCCACCGGAAGCATCAATTGCTGGATAGATTTTGAAGAAATGTTCATCGGTAACTTCTCGATGCGTATCGGAGACGAATAGACCGCAGACCACAGAAATGTGCAAGCGAGATCTATGAAATGGACCGTGAATTCTTGACCCGGTGGTGTACCGTGAGAAACTTCGTGTGAGGGAGTCATAGAGTCACGAGCTATAGCGTGGTTCACACAAGGATGTAGATATGGCAGCAATTATGGATGAAATTGCAAGGAAAATGCCAGTCACCTTGGCGAGAGATGATCCGGATCGCGGATTCCTATGCTTTGGGAGATCGACTCAACCCGGGATCGCGTCGAGCAGAGTCAAATGAGGAGTACTATCAGAGGGCGGATCCGGGTCATCCGGAGGAGCGATTACAGGAAAAAGGAGAGATGATAGACGGACCATAGGTATGGTTCGCAACAAGTTCTGGCCGTGAATCAAGATCAGCCCGGCGGGAGCAATCAACGCCGAGAACGGGAGGGCAATGGACTCCTCGAAGCGATGGCAAGAAAATGTGGACTCGGGCGGAGGAAGCAATGGCAAGAGAAGAAAGATCGTCCGAGGTATACCTATGAGTCAATGTTGGACCAGCCGTGCAAGTTTCACACGCCAAATCCGAACAGCCCCGCGGGTCACACGATGAGACAATGTGAGTGGATGCGCAAGATAGAGCAAGGTGGTCCGGGGAATGCTCAAGCACCCCGGAATGATCAACCTCGGCAGGAGTTACCCTGGCAGCAATTGCTCTCCGGTGCAAACGTGCAACAACTGATGTTGCCTCCTCCTCCGCCGAGGTATGACAACAGTGAGAGAAGGGATGTAGTGCATCAGGTAGAAAACCAGCAACAACCGGATCAGAGGTACTCCGGAAACGAGGGAAGAAATGAGTACAGGGAACATCACCAGAGCTATTGTGTGTTCACAACAGAAGAAACGGATAGGAAAAGCTTGTAGCGCCGACATATGGAGGTTAACGCGGTTATGCCTGCGGTGACGAGGTACATGTCTTGGTCGGACCAGGAAATTACCTGGAGCGTCAAAGATCATCCCAAGCTCATGCCAAGTCTGGGCTCGTATGCACTAGTGTTAGATCCGACGTTCATTGGACCAAACATTAATGTGAGGTTCTCCAAGGTACTGATTAACAATGGCAGTAGCATTAACATCATGTATGCGGATACAATGCGCAAGTTGGGCATCTCGGAGAACATGCTCCAGGCTACAAGAACAACTTTTCACGGGATCGTGCCCGACATATCCTGCGAACCCATAGGCAAAGTCCGGGTCGACGTGCTATTCGGTACGAGGGATAATTGCCGAACTGAAAATCTGGAGTTTGAGGTGGTAAACTTGGAGAGCGCGTATCATGCATTACTCGGGAGACCGACACTGAGCAAATTCATGGCAAGTTGCCACGTTAGTTATCTGAAGATGAAGTTGCCCGGGCCAAATGGCGGAATTACTATCGTTGGGGATTTCTGACGTTCTATTGAGTGCGCTTCAGCCGGGTCTAACCTAGCCGAGTCACTCGTAATTGCCCAAGAGAAAAGAAAAATCCAAGAGGTGGCGGCATTAGCTCAGTCCGCGCAGCAGTATATGCCGGCGTTAAGTAACCCGCATGGAAGCGTTTCATTTCAAGCTGCGAAGGACACCAAGAAGATCTCGGTGGATAACGTGTTTCCAGAGCGTACCGTGACAATTGGGGCCGGGTTAACTGACAAATAGGAAAGCGAGCTCGTCAACTTCCTCCGTGAGAATCGAGATATTTTTGCTTGGTCCACACAGGACTTCCAAGGTGTTCAGGGAGTTGGCGAGCACTCTCTGAATGTAAGACCGAACAAGGCGGTGAAGCAGCCTCTCCGGCGCTTTGAGGATAGGAGAAAGGTCATTGGTGATGAGATAGCTCGGTTGCTAGCAGGATTCATCATGGAAGTGCTGTATCCGGATTGGCTCTCTAATCCGGTGCTGGTAGAAAAGAAAAAGGATGATCCGAACGTGGCGGTGGTTTGGCGTATGTGTATCGATTACACGAACCTGAACAAGGCGTGTCCAAAAGATCCATTTCCACTGCCGAGGATAGATCAGGTCATCGACTCCACCGCGGGATGTGAACTGTTGTCATTTATTGACGCTTATTCCGGTTTCCACCAGATACCTCTGAACCCGGATGATCAAATAAAAACTGCCTTTATTACCCGTGCAGGCTTATTGCTATCGCACTATGCCGTTTGGTTTCTAAACAGGAGCAACATACCAAAGATGTATGCAAAAATGTTTGCACGATCAAATAGGTCAAAATGTACAAGTCTACGTGGATGATGTGGTTATCAAGACCAAGGAAAGTGCAACGCTCCTTGACGACATAAGGCAAACATTCACGAACTTAAGGAGATTCTGAATGAAGCTTAACCCGAAGAAATGTACCTTTGGTGTCCCGGCTGGGAAATTACTAGGATTTCTCGTCTCCAGCCGAGGTATTGAGGTCAATCCAACTAAGATCCGAGCCATCGAACGAATGGAGCTGCCGAAGTGTCTCAACGACGTCCAGAAGTTCACTGGATGCCTGGCGTCGTTGAGTCGGTTTGTATGTCGGCTAGGGGAAAAGGCACTGCCTCTCTACCAACTCATGAAAAAATCAGATAAATTCGTTTGGGCCGCGCGATGAAGCTTTTGCCCACTTAAAAAAGATGTTGGCCACTGCACCAGTATTAGCTTGTCCACTGTCGAAGGAGCCAATGTTGCTCTACATAGCCGCAACCAACCGAGTTGTAAGTGCAGTGATTATAGTGGAACAAGATGAAGATGGTAAGTCGGTGCAGAGACCGGTGTATTACTTGAGCGAGGTATTGTCTGCCTCAAAACAGAACTACCCACATTTTCAAAAGGTGGCATACGGAGTTTATATGGCAGCAAAGAAGTTAAAGCACTACTTTGAGGAGCATCCCATCAAAGTGATATGCGAAGCCCCCATATCCGAGATAATGGGTAACAAATATGCGAACAGCAGAATTGCGAAATGGGCAATTGAGCTAGCACCATAAGTGCCCCAATACGATAGAAGAGAAGCGATCAAGTCCCAGGCTGTAGCGGACTTTTTCGTGGATTGGGCCGAGGTACAATACGAACCACCGCCACCGGATCCGAACTACTGGAGGATGCACTTCAACGAATCGAAGACCAAAACTGGATTAGGTGCCGGGGTTGTGCTTACCTCGCCAAAGAAGGATCAGCTCAAGTACGTATTGCAGATCCATTTCGTGGCATCAAACAATGTCGCTGAATACGAGGCTCTTGTGCATGGTCTCAAAGTGGCAAAGGAAATTGGCATAAGACGGATAATCTGCTTTGGCGACTCGGATCTAATGTCTGACAAGTGTCCGGAGTGTGGGACGCCCTGGATCCAAACATGGCACTATACAGATTTCATGTGCAGAAAATCTCGGGTTACTTTGAGGGATGCGAGTTTCATCATGTACCTCGCGTGGAAAACGAAGCTGCCGACATGCTGTCGAAGCTCGGCTCGACCCGACAGGCAATTCCACCGGGTGTTGCATTGGAGCACCTCAGAAAGCCATCTATCAGGCCGTCCCCAGGAACCGACTCAATTTATGTTCCGGAAAACGCGGAATCCGGAGATGAACCCATGGACATTAACATGGAAGGTAGTGCGCCGAACCCGGGGATTACCTCGGCAAACCCGGGGACTACCTCGGCAAACCCGGGGACTACCTCGGCAAACTCGGGGACTACCTCGCTAGACCCGGGGACTATTCAACAAGATCCGGCTGAAGTTATGCCAGTGGATCAGATGGAAATTGATGAGGAGATGTTCCCTGCGAGAGCAGCACCAGCTTGGGCACTGCCTATATATCAGTTCTTGAAAGATGGAACGTTACCCACTAAGGAAGTGCTAGCCAGGCAAACTCAGAGGAGAGCCAAAGCTTACACCATCATCAATTCCGAGCTGTACAAACGGAGTGTAACCAATGTCCTCGGTGATGCGTTGATCCGGAAGAAGGACTTGACATCCTCGAGATATACACCAAGGAGAATGTGGGCATCACGCCTCATCCGGGCCTTAGTGGCAAAGGCATTCCGGCATGGATTTTCTTGTGGCGCCTTGGAGCAAGCGGAGGATCTGGTGAGAAAATGCAATGGTTGCCAAAGATCGCCACCAAGACACATATGCCTATGTGAACTCAAAACCATACCAATTACATGGCCATTTGTGTGTGGTGCTTGGATATGGTTGGCCCGTTCAAACCAGCAAAGGGAACATGGCACATTACGGTCATGGTGGACAAGTTTACAAAATGGATCGAAGTGAAGCCTATAAGAAAATGTGATGGAGCTACGGCTGTGACATTTCTCAAAGACATCATCTTGAGATACGGTTATCCTCACAGTATCATAACTGATAACGGCACCAATTTTGCTGAAGGAGCATTTGCACGATTCTGCCGATATAAGAAAATCTGACTCGACATAGCCTCGGTAGCCCACCCCGCATCGAACGGACAAGTGGAAAGATCCAACGGATTAGTGCTATCCGGGATAAAACCCTGGCTCATCGAGCCGCTGCAAAGATTAGCGGGGTGCTGGATAGAAGAACTACCAGCGGTATTGTGGAGTTTAAGAACCACTCCAAATCGATCAACATGCTACACGCCGTTCTTTCTAGTATATGGGGCAAAAGCTGTATTACCAGCCGACATAGAGCATGATTCGCCTAGAGTCACCCAATACACAGAAGCCGAAGTGCAAGAAGCCCGGCAAAATGATGTTGATCTGCTGGAAGAAGCGAGAGAACTGGCACTGTCCAGATCCGCCATATATCAGCAAAATCTCCGACACTATCATAGCCGGAAATTGTGCCCCCGAGTCTTCCGGGAAGGCGATCTGGTGCTCCGGTTGGTACAGCGTACCACTGGCATGCATAAATTATCCCCCCCATGGGAAGGACCATTTATTGTGAGCAAAGCATTGCACAATGACTCTTACTATCTCATAGATGCAAAGCCATAGGAAAAGGCGGACAGGTCCGGAGAGGAATCCAAGCGACCGTGGAATGTAGCACTACTTCGTCCCTTCTACACTTAGCTAAAGAGTGTATGTACCCGAGCCTATCAATGAAATAGCGGAGCCTCGAGCAGTAACTCGGGGACTGCCTTAATAAATGATTGTTGTTACTTTTTATGCGTTAGCTGGAATGACTCATTTCGCTTAACCTGGATTAGTAATGTGTGAGCACCAAAAACCCAACCCTTCGACTCACTGCTGTCCAACAAGAATTGGCTTCATGGCGAGCAAGGGAACAAGTTTGGAATTGCGTAGCACATGAAAAACTACTAAGGAAACGATCATATTCCAGCTAACGTTTGTTTTTTCAACCCCGTATTTACTTTCAAGCTATTATGCTGAATTATTTTGAGGCAAGCCTCAAAGTTTCTCAGTATTGTTAAAACGATTCTTGAAGCTCGGGTTCATAAGTCGTAAAACCGAATCAAGGTAGACACGAATTGAGCCGGAGAATTGGGCGAACAAGAAAATGAAACTCGGGGACTACGCCCAAGTTAATCCAGCATACAAGCATAGTAGCAAAATATTAGGTATTCAGCATAAAATTGCACCCGGCATACCGGGGATCTGATAAATTTTCAAGTTTTTTCAACTAAGGAGCGGCAGGAGGAGGAAGTTCGGCGTCACCATCACTGTCTTCAATATCTGAAGCAGCATCTTCTCCATCATCGCCCGACCCATCCTCCATATTCTCCATCTGCTCCTCCTCGCCGGAGTCCAGAAAGCTCGGCCCCTCAACCCAGTCATGGACTGGAGAATATTCGATGAGGCTGTAGGCGCAAGCCTGGCGCCGAGCTACCCACTCCGGATCATCGGTCCATTTGGATCCGGTGCCGGCGGTGAGGAGGCTCAGATCGATTTTCTCGTACCATGAAAGGATATGATGGAGAAGGGTATCTGCCGCGGCATGCCCAGCGGATTCCCTCCAGAGGTCAAGTTGAGTCTCAATCTCCATCAGTTTTTCCGCAAGGAGCGTGATCCTTTCCGGAGCGTCCTCGCTTGGCCAGAATGTGTTGAAGATCCGGATCGCAACATCGAGGAGATCTTTTCCATAGTTCTTGATAGTTTCCATCCGAGCTGACACGCTAACCAATAAGTCCTCCATGTCCAAGGGGATGCTCTCACCATCAGGAGCGATGGGAGTACCCCTCTCTTGGAAGAATTTGTAACAGCGGCCTTTGGCGATGGCAGTACCCTCCGGAAAGTTATCTGAAAATAAGGAAAGGGAGGATGCTGAAGCAAAGGCATATGAGCTAACCTGGAAAACTAGGTCGGGCAAGGTGAAGAAACTTACGTGAGATATGGCGATGGATCCGGGTCAACTCCTTGATACAACTATCGCGTCTCTGCCGAAGTTGTTCAAGCTCGGCAAGCGCCGATCCAAGCCGGACTTCGGATTCCTTGAGCAGATCCTGGTCCTTGGAGATCTGAAGGGTAAAGCGCTCACGCTCTTTGGTGAAGTTCTGGCCAACTTTCTGGAGCTTGGTTTTGTGTTGGACCTTCATCTTCTCCATCTCGGCCTTGAGTTTGGCTATCTTGCCGTCCTTGGTCTGGAGGAGGGGAAGCTCATCGTCCTTCTTCTTCAGCTCGGCTTGATGCTGTCCTGCTTGTTTGAGAAAATGCAGCATCATATCAGGCACGGGCACACTATCCTCAAGCGATGCTGAAATGATGTGTTGACCCGGCAAAGCCGAGGAGTGAATGTTTGCCGAGCCAAGAAAAAGAAAGAATGGAGAGCACAGCGATGTTGGCCGAAAGAGGACATACCTCGGATTTCCTCCAAGTTTTTTCGCATAATCTTGTTTTCAGCCTCCACCCCAGCTACAAAAAACCGAATAAGGAGGTTAATCCGGCAGAAACAAACGAAGCGATGAGGTGTTAAGGGAGGAAATTACCCCTCTTTTCATGCTCCGCGCCAAGTGCAACGTGTTTTGCGCGCAAGATCTTATGGGTATCAAGCAGGCGCTGAAACTCGGTGCTCCGACGGTTGGTAGTTACCTGACAAAACGCAGGCGTGTCTGATTAGTTGATTGCATATTCGAAGTGTACAAGATCCGGGCCAAGCGGAACTTAACCCGGCTCTAGCTGTGTGCATATTCGAAGTGTACAAGATCCGGGCCAAGCGGAACTTAACCCGGCTCTAGCTGTGTGCATATTTGAAGTGTACAAGATCCGGGCCAAGCGGAACTTAACCCGGCTCTAGGTGTGTGCATATTCGAAGTGTACAAGATCCGGGCCAAGCGGAACGTAACCCGGCTCTAGGTGTGTGCATATTCAAAGTTCACATGCAGCTACGTTGATCTTCTAAGGAGCATCCGGCCGAGTAACAAGTTACTCCGCCGGAGGCTCGGGACTAATGGTTATTATCTACAACACGTAAAGAAGAAACAACGTACCTCCATCATACGCCCAGCGAGGTTAATGGCCTTGGCGGCAGTATTCATCTGAGTGGAAAATTCAGCTGGCCCGAACTTTTCCGGGAGATCGTCGTTGTAGACGAACTCCGCCTTATTCCAGTTCATGATGAACTCGATGAGGCTCGGAGGGTACTGTTCGCCAGTGGGCATATGAGGCGCCACCAAACCCTTGGCGTGAGCTTCTTTCCTTTCAATCAGGGCAAGAGCTGGGCTAGTGTGAAGAAGCATCTGTTGCGAATCAGCTGGCTCGGCAGGAGGATCCGTCGTTGCTGGGGATTTCTTTGGAAGCATCGACGACAAGGTTCGCTGCCCAGCCTCGGCGGAGGTGAATTTGCCTTTGGCCTGCTAGGAGGAAGTGACCGTGGTGGATTTGCCCTTGGAAACCGCTGGAGTGGGTCCTCGCCGAGCTTGAGATGACTCGGACGAGGCAGATGAGCTTGGCGCAGGAGCTTTGGTGGCTGGCGTTGGAGCTGCTGTTGGTTTCTTCGGAACCGGGACAGGCGCTGGCTCGGTGGCTGGTGCTGGAGCTGTTGCTGGGGCTGGAGTTGCGGTAGACTTAATTGTTGCTGGTTGCGGCAATGCCGAAGTGCCGGACGCCATCGCCTCGGCCGATCCGACCCCTCCCGATCCGAGATCGCGTCCCTCTGAAGGAGGTACTGCGGAACCCGGAGCGGCCATAGAGCCTTCCGGAATAGGGCTCAGCGGCGTGACTCGTCGTCACGGGGAGGGGAAGGACTGGAGAGAAGAGGAGAGGAGATGCTCGATCCGCTCTGAGGGACCTCCACAGGAGCCCTGCAAGAGAAAATAATGTCAGGAGTGAAATTACGGCGAGGAGAAGTATGTTGCGTGATGAAAAAGAACTTACATCCGAGGTCTCTGCCTCCTTAGGTTTCCGGGCCCTCCTTGCGGGGCTTTGCCTACTTTCGTTTGGAAGGCGATCTTGTCTCCGCCTTCTTTTGCCTTTTGGAAGGCTGAGAAGGTTCGGAAGAAGAACTTCGACGCAGTTCCGCTTCTTCTTTCGGCCTTGGAGCAGGCTCGCCCGTGGCAAGGGGAGGATCCTCGTGGATGTGCCCACCGGGGTTAGCTGATGCCGGGTAAGCAAAAGAAAGAGGGACAGCCTCAACAGGTTCAATCACATCGATATCCGAGTCATCCTCATCGTCGGGCCAATCTCTAAGAGAAGAGAATTTACCGCTAGGTCGTCTGGTGGCATCGGGTGTGGGGAGGAACATCTCCTGGTCCGGCTCCTCCTCGTCCGGAATTTCTCGGTCTGGGGCCCACTTAAGGGTCGGATCCGGGCCATCCTCGAGGGTTTGCTGGAGAAACAGCTGAGAAAAAATCACAAGGAGCAAAGTCAAGAATGTGATAAGAGCCGACATGAAATTGATCCGAGATAAGTTTACCCCGTGAAGCTTACCGCAGGAGGGAGCTTGTCACGGCAGTAATGCTCGATTCCCCACGTCCATTCGGCGGAGAAGTCCTTATGGGTGGTGAAAAGAGCCTTGACCCGGCGGAAGATCTCCGTATTGCTCAATTCGAATGAGGAGCTTCGGTTGGGGTTGCGACTAAAGCTCATATGGCACAACTTGTGAGTGCGCCGCTGAAGGGGAGAAATTCGATTGCGCACGAATGTGATCATGGCATCCTCGTTGCGCAATCCGAGCTTCTTCAGCTCCGCAAACCTTTTGTTCACTTGGTTGGCCAGGCTTGGGCTTCGCAACCTCCTCCCAATCCGTGTCGGGGGACCGGGCGTAGGGCGACAACGGATCAAATCTTCCATGCCTTCATTCCGGACGTAGAAGAAGGTCCGGGCCCACCCTTTGCAGGAGTCAAGCCCGGTGACCCGAGGAAAGATTGAATACCTCCGGGGCGAGATCGAGGCAGCTCCGAACTGAGTTAGATGTTTGTCCTCCGACTTGACGTGGATGTTGGGGACCATGTTGCGGCGGAGGCCAAAGAACCGGATCCACAGCTCCTTCGTAGGCCATAGCCCGGTGTAGCCCTCGATCGAAGAAAGCAGCGGAGAGAGGTGATGGCGTTCGCCGGGAGATGATGTGGTTGCAAGTGATAGGTCCGGATCCAGTCCCGGAAGAAATCACTCACTGGAAGCCCAAATCCTCGTTGGAAATGGGATAAGAAAACAACAAATTCGCCCGGATTGGGTGAGGGGGCCAGTTCCGAGGAGGGGAGACGAGCAGCGACGCCGGCGGGAATGCGCCGGGTCAGTGAAACCCGGCGATGTCGTCCTCGCAGACCAGGAGCTGCCCGCGGTCCGCCACGCCGGCGTCCTCCTCCATATCCTGTTCAACAACGACGAGCTCTTCCTCCGTCATCTCAATTCCGGTGTCTTCGCTAGAGCTGGCGGCGGCGGGGCTCTGCGGTTTAGACTGACGAGGACCTGTGGCTAAACAGGGGTGCAGCAGTGATTGCGGCGCGGAGAAACGAAGAAAATCTTGGGGGCGGCGGTGGCGGCGCTGCTGCAAACGCGGTTGCGAGGAAGAAGAAGAGCAGGCGGCGCGGAGATGGAAAAGTTCTAAGGAGCATGCCCTCCCTATTTAACCGCCCCGGTCATCAACGAGTGGGATCGTCTTTGAGAAAACCACACGATGTGGCCGTGTATCACCAGCATCGACCAATCAGAGAGGAGCCACACCGGGGGCCGCAGAGTAAATGTGATCCAATGACACGACGTGCAGTTGCGGTAAACAAGGAGACAGACGTGACGTAACCCCCGCATAGTAATCACTGACATTTACTGCGGCGGTTACTGCGCAGGCCCTTAAAATAAGGCAACGTAATTATTAAGCGTTACGTGGGTTGGCGTACGAGAGAAGGAAGCAAGGCCCGGATCCGAGCCATGGTGGTAACCCGGCTGGCAAGTGAAAACTTGAACCGTGCGGAGGGAAAGTAAAACCAAACGATCCGAGCCACGGTGGTAACCCGGCCGGCAAGTGAAAACTTGAACCGTGCGGAGGGAAAGTAAAACCAAATGATCCGAGCCAAAGTGGTGACCCGGCCGGCAAGTGAAAACTTGGAGCGTGCGAAGGGAACGTAAATCCATATAATCCGGCAAGTTAACCCGGAAATAAACGTCCGAAGCTTGGATACGAATGAACCTGATGTGGCCTTAGCGACCAAGGCCGCTAAGGCCGCACCAGCTTCGGGGACTAATGTTGGGGGGATAACCCCGGGTAGGGTCACTCCGGGTATAAGGCGAGTTAGCCGAGGTTCGGCAAGGTCAAGCGGATCTTGGCGAGTCACCTCAAGGCAGGCCGGATCACGGAGTAACCCGGACCAGGGGGGTCTCCTAACATTGTCTCGTCCGACTCAAGGAATAAGTCGGAGACACTTGTCTAGCTTATATGCAGGAACAGGTGTGGCCGGATCAACTGTGATCCGGATCCTCGTTTGGCTTCTAGGAGAAGGAAGGAATATCTCTGGTCAAAAAGAAGGCCCGGTGCATACTGGATGAGCGAATAAAGCAAGGGCAGGACCACCGAATCGTGGCCGACAAGGGTGACGACGCTCACGTCGGCTGACGCAGGCACCGCAGAGGCAACGTCACTAAAGCAAGAGTGACGTGGGGGAAAAGCACCCCTGTCGGGTTACTAATTTGGGAGGAGGCATATTCTTAGGAATATGCCTCCACGTGCTCTCTAGGCAGGACCGAACCACCCCTATATAAGGGGGGGTTGGGGTTCTGGTAAGGGGGTTGGGTCTTTTCAGATACGTAGCAAGGAAAATACTTGTAGGTCTAGGGTTCTTGGGCTAGTTAATAGGCAAGAGTAAGAGAGTTTCTTCTTCCTCCTCTTGTCAATACAGCTCGAGGAGCACTTGTAATCTCGGAGACTGAACATCAATACGAAGCTTCTATGTAGAGAATCACTCTACTATCCCTCCCTGGATTCCCCTAGCGCATATTAGTCCCCACCTTTAGCCTATCCATGGCATCTGCCGTGACACCACCACGACACCATTATTGCTCTCTTAGTTTGTCGCTCCCAGCCTTTTGCTAGCCTCCACAACCAAGTATGAGTTCCACTCATGCATCCAACTCCCTAAACCAAGTTATTCCAAAGAGTCCACCATACCTACCTACTAGCTTATGCTATTCCAAGTATATTGATGCTTTTGTTTACCTTCCACTTGTTATGAGAAAACTAGTGATTAAAGCTCTCATGAACTTGAAGGCACACTTTACTTTACTTGCCCTTAATAAACTTGAACCATTGTGTCGTATATGTTGTATATGCTTGCACTTATTTGTTGGGAATTAGCAGAACCATGCTTTCATGGGGAACGCTTTCAACATTACACTTGGTACTTGTACCTAGTTGATATCATGTTCTTTTGTATATGGATGTCGATTGTGAAATGAAAGGGAGCTTGTAAGTCCATGGAGTTATGTATATGTGTTAGAAAGCATGGGTCTTGTCTAATCCATGCTGACATGGTGGAAACCTGCAGCGTAGCCATAATGAGTTGTCTATGGAGCATTCTTCTTATAAAAAAGAGTCCTATATTGAGAGAAAAAGAGAAAAGAAAAGAAAAAAGAGATACTATGAAAAGAGGAAAGAAAGAAATAAGCACCATATTCCCATGGTAAATAAGAAGAATCTTTGAGATGCTCGGTTATGCCTTGCCTTGTCATTTTGATATGGGGATTCTTAGTATCATCAGACAAGGGTACCCGATTGGCGGTTCTCAATGATACATGTACTTACAATGACAAGAATTTAGTTGACTAAACTTGAGTAGCATGAGGGCGGCCCTCGTATACAAGGGACATGAGATTTCGACTTATACTTATCGACATGTACACCATAGTTTGATCACTTTAACCTTAATCACTTCAAGATGCTTATGATAGGGCAATGAGAGCTGAAAGCTATAAGTACCATAATTTTTGGAAGCTCTTTATGAGACTTGAATCCCTACTTCCTTTTACAAAAGGCCTTTCTTCCACCATTATATTGAGTCTCCACCTTCTATCTTTATGCACTTACTTTGAGAGCATAGTGGCCATTCTTAGTTCTATGTGCATTGTACCAAGACTAGTTGATTGATGCATAACTTGTTATTGCTTGTTTGAAACTATTGTATCTAGTCACTCTTATGAACTTTGAAGGTGTCCTATGCATTTATATTATTTGCTACTCTATTGAGGGACAAGCTGAATACTATTATGCTATGTTTTCTTTATGTGAAACAAACAAACGTCTTGCAAAGCATGTTATTCATGAATCTTTTGTTTGTGCCTTTTCATGTTGCATCATAGTTTCTTTGCTTATTGCTAGAACTTTGTCTTTCATGTTATGATTGAAGTACTATGATCCCAGCCTTGAATGTTTTGCAAATACTTTGATCAAGTCTTTGATGGTGCATGTCACCTCAAAATTCTTTCTTTATCCTTACCTACTAGAGGGGAAGCGGGAGTTAAGCTTGGGGATGTTGATACATTGCAAATGTATCTATAATTTTTGATGTTCCATGCTTGGTTTTATCCACTTTCTTGTGTTTTGTTCCAACTTTGGAGTACTTTTCATATGATTTCTTGGACTAACCTATTAACAAGAGCCACAGTGCAGTACTGTTTTTCTTGTTTTGGTTCGGGAAAGTCGGAAAATGAATATTCTCGAATTGGGCGGGACAAAAGCCAAAGTGCCTATTTTTCGGAAGGATCAAGTGCGAGAATACGAGGCGGAGAAGGGCGGGAGCCACCACACCACACAGCGTGGCCGGCCTGGCCAGCGAGGTGGTGTGGCCGCTCAGCACCCTCTCCTAGCCTATATATTGCCCTGGGAAAACCCTAAGTGCAGTTCAAAATCCACTAAAGTGCATGCCGTCATCTCCATCCCTAGATCGGGAGGGATGAAGCTCTTCGACACCCTTTGGAGAGAATTCACAGGCCTTCTTCATCACCATGCAAGCCTCGATTGTGATCGTGAGTAGTTCATCCTTGAACTACGGATCCATGTAGTAGCTAGATGGCTGGTTTCTCCTCCTTTGTGCTTTCATGAGCGGAGACATCCATATACAAAAGAGCATGATATCAACTAGGTACAAAGTACCAAGTGCAATGTTGAAAGCGTTCTGATGACAAAGATGGTTCTCGCTAATCCCAACAAATAAGTGCAAGCATATACAACATAGACGACACAATGGTTCAAGTTTATTAAGGGCAAGAAAAGTAAAGTGTGCCATAAAATTCATGAGAGCTTTAATCACTAGTTTTCTCATAACAAGTTTAATTTGGAAGGTAAACAAAAGCATGAATATACTTGGAATAGCATAAGCTAGTAGGTAGGTATGGTGGACTCTTTGGAATAACTTGGTTTAGGGAGTTGGATGCATGAGTGGAACTCATACTTGGTTGTGGAGGCTAGCAAAAGACTGGGAGCAACAAACTAAGAGAGCAATAATGGCCATAATCATGCAGAGCGACAAAACATCATTGATCAAAGCATAAAGTGATACTAGAAGTTGAAAACTAAAGGATCATAAAGGCTATGGTTACTTGAGATAGTCATAACATGGTGTGAGCATGCACCAAGTCAACCCAAATAAAGCATCAAAGGAGAATACCACTATACTATGCTTTAATATGCTAAAACAACGCATGATTCATCCAAGGCACATTAAGCAATCTCACTTGTTTATAACAATTCATGCTACATCAAAGAATACTAAGCATAAAGCCAAAAAAATATCAAGCATGGCATGACAAAGCATAGGCCACAGTCAAAAACGAGCTCTTTTTACCACATAAGCATGAACGTTCCTACTCTTTTCCAAACCAAACCAAACTATTTGAAAACCAATGTATGAAAGAGGGGGTCCAACCAATTTATTCAGAAAACTAAGAAAACCAAGCAAATGAAAAACCAAAACGAAAATGAAAAAGAAGACGCTCCAAGAACAACACAACTGTGCATGAAACAATAAAAATGAAGCGTTTGGAAGAAACCTGGAATTTTTATTGATGAAGAAGGGGATGCCTTGGTCATCCCCAAGCTTTGACGCTTGTACTTCTTGGATATTTATTGGGGTGACACGCGTGGCATCCCCAATCTTGAGCTTTAGTCCATCCGTCATCTCATTACTCATTCCTTCCATACACCTGAATTTTTTCCTTCATACAAAACTTCACACAATCTTTATTTTCAACATTAGTGCGCTCAAGATAATAGGTCTTAAGGTTCAGTTCTAACACCAAATAAACTTCCATTAGAACACTAGCTAATGTAGCACTTCCCTCGAAAATCTCAATTCCCCAAAAGAACTCAAAAAGGAACCAACAAGAAGCAAATGCAGAAAATGGCAGAAATCTGTCAAAACAGACCAGCAGGTAAAGATGAATTTTTTCGAAGACCTTCTGTTGCTCAAATAAAAAAGTGTTGAACTAACGAAAGTTATATAATAACCTGGTACAGAAGCACAAAAATTCATGCCTCAAAAAGATGTTCAGAGATTTTACACAAATTTTTACGGTGAAGCACATAAATCTGTTTCGGGACAGCAACTTTCCCAATTATTACTTCTCTCATTAGAGGTTACTCTTGGCACAAAAAGCAAATAAAAAGGATAAGGAGCGGTTATTACTGAGGTAATAACTTACAACACTCATCTAAAACTTTTGGGTTATCTCCCAATAAGTACTTTTTTTAACGCCTTTAAGTTAGGCATAAGAAGCAAGAAAAAGAATCAAGTGTTCTCGAATGAAGAAGCATTAAAACCAAATTTTGTTTTCATAGAAGAAGCAAAAGAAATCTTCTCTCTCTTCTTAGGGAAGTGTTCTATACCTTTATTGAGTGGGAGTTGATATTTAATGGTGCCTTCTTTCATATCAATAATGACACCAACAGTTCTAAGAAAAGGTCTTCCCAAAGTAATAGGACAAGAAGCATTGCATTCAACATCCAAAACATAGAAATCAACGGGGACATAGGCATTGTTAACCATAATAAGAACATCATTAATACTCCCCATGAGTTTCTTTTTAGCATTATCATCAAGTGGGACATTCAAATAACAATCTTCAAGTGGAGGCAAATCAAGCATATCATAAATCCTTCTAGGCATAATAGAAAAACTACTATCAAGATCGCATAAAGCTTTGAAATCAAAGTCATTCACTTTCATATTATTGATGGGTTCCCAACCATCTTCTTGTTTTATATGAATAGAAGCTTTATGTTTCATCTTTTCTTCTTTAATCTTTATGAGAGCATCAGTAATGTGTTTTGTAAAGGCCGTGTTCATAGCACTAGCATTAGGACTTTTAGCAAGCTTTTTTAGGAACTTAATAACTTCAGAGATATTACAACCATCAAGATCAAAACCATACTTATCATCTAAAGTAGTAGAACTATTACTAGCCTCAACACTAGTGGTGGTGATAGTAGAAACACTAATGTTTCTAGCAATTTCATCTTCTCTTTCCCACTTAGCATGTAATTCAGCTAATAGTCTAACATTTTCATCAATTCTTACTTGTATAACATTAGTAGCTGCAAAGGGATTATCATTAGTTTCAGGTTTAGCAGCCATTTTATTCAAACAAGATTGAGCTTCAGCCAAAGATGTTATATTTCTTTCAGCGTTCGAGAGTTTTTCCTCAATAGTTTTATTGAAAGCAGTTTGCTTACTAATAAAGTCTTTAAGCATAACTTCAAGTTCAGAGGGTGCACTCCTATTATTGTTGTAAGAATTTCCATAAGAATTACCATTGTTGGTAGGATATGGCTTATAATTGTTGTTACCAAATTATTCCTATAAGCATTATTGCCAAAATTGTTATTTCTTATGAAGTTCACATCAACTTGCTCTTCTTGAGAAACCAAAGAGGCTAAAGGAACATTATTTGGATCAATATGGGCTTTCCCATTAACAAGCATAGACATAATAATATTAATCTTATCACTCAAGGAGGAGGTTTCCGCAACAGAATTTACCTTCCTACCTTGTGGAGCTCTCTCAGTATGCCATTCAGAATAATTAACCATCATATTGTCCAGAAGTTTTGTTGTAGCACCCAAAGTGATAGTCATAAAGGTACCTCCAGCTGCAGAGTCCAATAGGTTCCTTGAAGAATAGTTCAATCCTGCATAAAAGGTTTGGATGATCATCCAAGCAGTCAGTCCATGAGTGGGACAATTCTTTACCAAAGATTTCATTATTTCCCAAGCTTGAGCAACATGTTCATTATCAGATTGTTTAAACTTCATTATTTCACTTCTCATAGATATAATCTTAGTAGGAGGATAGTATTTTCCAATTAAAGCATCTTTGCACTTAGTCCAAGAATCAATACTATTCCTAGTTAAGGAATTCAACCATTCTTTAGCTTTTCCTCTCAAAGAGAAAGGAAACAATTTCAGCTTAATAATATCACCATCTACATCCCTATGCTTTTGCATCTCACAAAGTTCAACAAAGCTATTTAGATGGGCAGGAACATCTTCATTACCAATACCAGAAAATTGTTCTCTCATAACAAGATTGAGTAAAGCAGGTTTTATCTTAAAGAAAGTAGCTCCAGACACAGGTGGAGCAATAGGTGTGCTCATAAAATCATTGTTGTTGGTGCTAGTGAAGTCACACAACTTAGTATTTTCAAGAGTAGTCATTTTTTGTGTGTTTTTGATAAAGAAAGCAAACTAGTAAAACTATTTTTTTTGTGTTTTTGATAACAAAACAAGCAAACAAAGCAAAAGTAAACTAAGCAAAACAAAAAGAACAAAGTAAAGAGATTGGTTATGAGGGACTCCCCTTGTGAAGATGTCCTTGATGAAGGAAATATGCCCTGAGAGGCAATAATAAAGTTGTTATTATGTATTCCTTGTATATGATAGATGTTTATTTTGCATGCTATAATTGTATTGATAGGAAACATCAATACATGTGTGTTTAATAAACAAAAGGGTTCCTAGTTATGCCTCTCTTATAGACTAGCTTGTTGATTAACAAGATGATCAAGGTTTCCTGATCATGGACATTGGATGTTGGTAATAACAAGGTCACAGCATTTGTGAAATGATGTGATGAACATTCATCCGAAGTATAGCATTACGATCAAGTCATTATGTTTATATTGCTATAACATCATACAAAGTAGTCTTAGTCCTTAGACCATGAGATCATGTTAATTGCTAACACCGGAAGAGTATCTTCATAACATCAAACGTCACACCGTAACAGGGTGACCATAAAGGTGGGTTCAGTGCTATGAAGGTGTTATGTTGAGGCTCATGGATCAAGAGTGGAATTTTTCAATCCCGATGACGGATAGATATACTCTGGGCCCTCTCGGTAATATCACATTAAGATAGCTTGCAAGCAAGTGATGTGATCACTAGAATGTTATATCACGGGAATGAGAAAAGAGTGCATGTAGGTTACGAGATCAAACTAGATATTTGGATACCGATGATCGAATCTCGGATATGTATTATATCATGAGACAAAGGGATTAAATTGATGACGTTAAAGGTTCTCACGATCACAGAAGTCATCGTTGAATATGTAGGAGTCAGTATGGATCTCTAGGTCCGCTTGATTATTGATCTGAGAGGAGTCTCAATCATGTACGCATTATTCGAACTGTAGGGTGACACACTTAAGGGTTGCGGACACCATTTAGGAGCACATATGTTCCGACAAAGGTTTGCAAGCGCGGAAATGTTTCGATAGAAACAGGAATTGTTCGATAGAAACCGAATTGTTGGTGAAATTGCGAAAGTGGTTCTGCATGTGATATTGAAATGTTGCAAGGGGTTTTATGTGAATGTTTGTTAATTAAAGTAATTAACAAAATTCTGAATAAAATAAATAAAAGAGTTTTATTAATTGAGAGTTGCATTTAATTTGGTGGAAATTAAATACATGTGAGTGGGATTTTGGGTGGAGGCCATGTTTTTGTGAGTGGAGGTTCACCACATGAATGAAGGAGGGGAGGAGTCCCCCCCCCTCATGCGCCGGCTATGGGAGTGGAGGGGTCTCCCTCCCTCCTATATAAAGCCCCCCTCTCCCCTCTCACAAAACACACCTCCTCGTGAAGGATCTCTCTCCCCCTCTAGATATTCCCCATGGTCTCGGATTAGCGAGATACATGTTCCCGGTGGCCTTGCATCTGGAAGGAGTTGCTGCTTCCGCTGATTCACTAGAGCGAGGAGGTGGAGGTTGTCTGGTGGCTTGAACGTGTGTGCGAGGACGGATGCGCTGCTGATTTGCGGCGCTCGGACTTCCACACGATCTTGAGATCGGAAAGCGTACGACTACATCAACCACGAGTTCCTACTCGTTAACAAAACTCGTTGTCTTCGAGGGTAAGTTCTCCATGGATGTATGTCCACCCGTTGTTCTGTATCTAGTAGATAGATCTTGGCGTATAGTTCTCATCGAAGGAAAATTTTTGTTTTCTATGTTGCGGACCCAATAGTGGTATCAGAGCCTGATCTATGCGTATGTGCTTTGCACGGGTAGTACACATATGTTTATATGTGGGTGATGATGATCATGTTATTGCATCTTCTATGTACTTTGGATATTGGTGGCATAGTGGGATGAAGCGGCCCGGACCAACCTTACATGTCATCGTACATGAGACTGGTTCCACGACTGACATGCAACTAGTTTTGCATAAGTGGCTAGCGGTGTCCTCTCTCCTACTATAGTCAATATCTGATTTACAACAAGTTGCTAATAACTTGGTTATCCTCGTTGTGGTTCATGTTCGTAGGTAAGACCGGTTCTATCTCCGAAAGCCCTAAGCCACGTAAAACTTGCAATTGATAAATTAGAGGCGTCTAGTTTAGATCGTTGCTGGGCTAGTGTCTTGATATGGTATTGTTGTAAGTGGATGTATGATAGATACTCTTACAACTCACTTAACGTGTAAGTTCCATGGACCTTGGCCTTACACACAAAGGAATGATAGAGATCATACCACGATGCAAATGATAGAGATCAAATGCATGGACCATATCACCTCACTTCACACATTAGATGTTAGCATCTTATATTGCTAGTTTGGCGCTTTTGGTAGCATTAAAAGATGATCCCTCATTTAGATATCAAGATAAAATGTGTTCTTCCTTAAGTATGCACCGTTTTGTGGATCATGTTTTGAGGCATCACGTGATGATCGGGTGTTCTCGACTCTACGCTTTCATACAATGGGTCTAAGACAGTTTTACACGCACGAATACTAAGGTTCTTACTTGACGAGCCTAGCATGTACAGACATGGCCTCGGAACACGGACCGAAAGGTTAAGCATGAGTCATATAGTTGATATGATGCCCATATAGATGCTCGCCTTTGAAGCTACACCGACTCACGTGATGATCGGACTTGGTGTAGTGGATTTGGTTCATGTAATCACCAAAAGGACACGAGGGATGTCGTTTTTGAGTGGCAGTTCATTAGTAATTTGGATTAGTTGAACTCAATCTATCATAAACTTAGTCTAAATATATTTTACAAATTCTGTTGTAGATGGCACCACCTGCTTTTAATTTCAATGTGTTCATGGAGAAAGAGAAGCTTGCTGCGAATGGTAGCAACTTCACCAACTGGGCTATGAATTTGAGGATTCTCCTCATCTTTGCACAAAAGCAATATGTGCTAGAGGTGCCGCTAGGCCCCACCAGCTCTGATGCCTGACGACAAAAAGAACGTCTATATAACTCGTCAGAGGACCACAACTTAGTTCATTGCGGCATCTTGTATGGGCTAGAGCCAGAACTTCGCGTTTCGAAAATGGCAATGCCTTTGATACCATGGGAGAATTGAAAATGATTTTCGATACCCATGCTGCCGTAGAGAGTTATAATGCTTCTGAAAAGTTCTTTAGCTGCATGATGGAAGAGAACAGCTCCGTTAGTGAGCACGTACTCAAAAATGTCCGGGTACACCGATAAGCTTGTGTCCTTGGGAATAACGATTCCCATTGACTTGAGGCATACATCGTGTTCTCCAATCTACGCCACCTAGCTACAAGAGCTTCGTGATGAACTATAATATGCGGGGCATGAAGAAGTCTCTTCGAGCTTCTATCAATGCTTAAGACTGGAAGTGGAGATTAGGAAAGAACATCAAGTGTTGATGATCAATAAGACCACGGTTTCAAGAAGGACAAGAAAGGCCAGCAAAAGGGAAAGAAGGTGGCAAATCTATTGCCGCTGAAAAAGAAGCCGAGCTGGCCCTAAGTCGACAAAGTGCTACTATTGCAAGGGGCGGCCATTGGGCATAACTGCCCCAAGTATTTGGGGGACAAGAAGGCGGCAAGGAAAACAAAGGTATATGTGATATACATGTTATTGATGTGTACTTGACTAGTACTCGATGCACCGGGTATTTGATACGGGATCGATTGCTAATATATGTAACTCGGTTCAGGGGCTGCGAACAAGCGATAACTAGCAAGGGATGAGGTCACGATGCGGTCGGCAATGGATCAAGAGTTGATGTGATCGCCGTCGCAATGCTGCCTCTCCATATCTTAGTCGAGATTAGTTATAAACCTGAATAATTGTTATTTGGTGCCTGCACTGAGCATGAACATTGTATCCGGATCGTGTTTGATGCAAAGTGGTTATTCGTTTAAGTCTGAAAACAATTGTTGTTCGATTTATATGAATAATATCTTTTATGGTCATGCACCTGTGTTGAATAGTTTATTTCATTGGATCTCGATAGTAGTATTACGCATATTCATAATGTTGATGCTAAAAAGTTAAACTTGATAATGATATATCTGCATATATGTGTACTTTGCCGTCTAGGTCATATTGGCGTTAAGCATGAAGAAACTCCATTCGATGGACTTTTGGAATCACTTGATTTTGAATCATTTGATACATGTGAGCCATGCCTCATGGGCAAGATGACTAGAACGCCGTTTTCGGTTCAATGGAACAAGCGATTTATTGGAAATCATACATACTGATGTGTGTGGACCAATGAGTGTGTTAGCGCGAGGTGGATATCATTATTTTGTTACATTCACGGATGATTTGAGTAGATACGGGTATATCTATTTGATGAAACATAAGTCTGAAACCTTTGAAAGGTTCAAAGAATTTCAGAATGAAGTGGAAAATCATCATAACGAAAGATCAAATTTCTGTGATCACCGTGGAGGAGAGTATCTTAGTTACAAGTTTAGCACACATATGAAAGACTGTGGAATAGTTTCACAACTCACGCCCACCGAACACCACAACGTAATGGTGTGTCGAGCGTCGTGTCGTACTTTATTGGATATGGTTCGATCTATGATGTCTCTGACTGACTTGCCACTATTATTTTGGGGTTATGCACTGGAAACCGCTGCATTCACTTTAAATAGGGCACCATCTAAATCCGTTGAAAAGACACCGTATGAATTATGGTTTGGAAACAAACCTAAGCTGCCATTTCTTAAAGTTTGGGGATGCGATGTTTATGTGAAGAAACTTCAACTAGATAAACTCGAACCCAAAGCGGAAAAATGCGTCTTCATAGGATACCCTAAGGAAACGATTGGGTATACCGTCTATCACGAATCCGAGGCAAGGTCTTTGTTGCCAAGAATGGATCCTTTCTTGAGAAGGAGTTTCTCGCGAAAGGTGTGAGTCGTCGGAAGGTAGAACTCGAAGAGGTTATTGAACCTTCTCTTCATGAAATGGCGAGTAGCACATCACCGGAAGTTGTTTCGGGGTTGACTTCACCTAATGAAGAGAGAGCTAATGATATTGATCATGAAACTCCGAAAGAGGACACTACCGAACCTCCCAGGTCAAGCAGGACACGTGCAGCTCTTGAACTGTACGGCAATCCTGTTATGAATTTCATGATTGATGAAATAGATGACCTTGCGACGTATGAAGAAGCGATGATGAGCCCTGATTCCAACAAATGGCTAGAAGCCATGAAATCCGAGATGGAATCCATGTACGAAAACCAGGTTTGGACCTTGGTGGACTTACCTCACGATCGAAAGGCCGTTGAGAATAAATGGATTTTCAAAAGAAAAACTAATGCTGATGGTAATGTAACCATCTATAAGGCTCGACTTGTCACAAAGGGGTTTCGACAAATTCAAGGAGTTGACTACGATGAGACATTCTCTCCCATAGCGATGCTTAAGTTGGTTAGGATTATGTTAGCAATTGCTACATATTTTGATTATGAAATATGGCAGATGGATGTCAAAACTGCGTTCCTCAATGGTAATATTGAAGAAGAGTTGTATATGATACAACCTAAGGGTTTTGTCGATCCTAAGGATGCTGATAAGGTGTGCAAACTTCAGCGATCCATCTATGGACTGAAGCAAGCATCCCGGAGTTGGAATCTCCGCTTTGATGAGGTGATCAAAGAGTTTGGATTTGTCCAAACTTATGGAGAGGCTTGTATTTACAAGAAAGTGAGTGGGAGCAATGTGCCATTTCTGATATTATATGTGGATGACATATTATTGATTGGAAATGATATAGATCTTTTAAACAGTGTTAAAAGTTATCTAAACAGCAAATTTTCGATGAAGGACCTTGGTGAAGCTTCATATATATTAGGCATTAAAATCTATAGAGATAGATCAATACGCCTAATTGGGCTATCGCAGAGTACATACCTTGATAAGATATTAAAGAAGTTTAATATGGACGGAAGTAAGAAGGGGTACTTACCTATGTTGCAAGGCAATACATTGAGTAAGACTCAAAGTCCGGCTCTGGCGGAAGAAAGAGATAATGGATAAGATCGCTATGCCTCAGCCATAGGCTCTATAATGTATGCCATGCTATGTACAAGACCGGATGTGGCACATGCTATTAGTTTGACTAGTAGGTACCAATCTGATCCGTGTTGAACATGGATAGCGGTCAAGAATATCCTTAAGTACTTGAGAAGGACTAAGGATATGTTTCTTGTATCTGAGAGGTGAAGAAAAGCTAGTCGCTAAGTGTTATGTCGATGCTAGCTTTGACACGATCCGGATGACTCTAAGTCTCAATCCGGATCGTATTTCTCTTGAACGGAACGATTAGTTGGAGGAGCTCCAAACAACCTGTGGTGGCTGGATCAACGACGAGGCGGAATATGTTCTTTGCTTGAGCGGCGAGGAAGCGGTTTTGATGAAGGAGTTCATAACGGAACTAGGTGTGGTTCCTAGTCGTTGGACCCAATGGTGATCTATTGTGACAATAATGGAGCCATAGCCACCAAGGAACCAAGGTCTCACAAGAATTCCAAGCATATTAAGCGCGGTTTCACTCCATCCATGAGCATGTCAAGGATGGAGATATAAAGATTTGTAAGTGCACGGACCTGAATGTAGCAGATCCGTTGACTAAAGTACTCCCTAGGGAAAAACATGATCAACACCAGAACTCCATGGGTGTTAGATTTATCACTATATAAACTATATTATTGTCTCTAGTGCAAGTGGGAGACTGAAGGAAATATGCCCTGAGAGGCAATAATAAAGTTGTTATTATGTATTCCTTGTATATGATAGATGTTTATTTTGCATGCTATAATTGTATTGATAGGAAACATCAATACATGTGTGTTTAATAAACAAAAGGGTTCCTAGTTATGCCTCTCTTATAGACTAGCTTGTTGATTAACAAGATGATCAAAGTTTCCTGATCATGGACATTGGATGTTGTTAATAACAAGGTCACAGCATTTGTGAAATGATGTGATAAACATTCATCCGAAGTATAGCATTACGATCAAGTCATTATGTTTATATTGCTATAACATCATACAAAGTAGTCTTAGTCCTTAGACCATGAGATCATGTTAATTGCTAACACCGGAAGAGTATCTTGATAACATCAAACGTCACACCGTAATAGGGTGACCATAAAGGTGGGTTCAGTGCTATGAAGGTGTTATGTTGAGGCTCATGGATCAAGAGTGGAATTTGTCAATCCTGATGACGGATAGATATACTCTGGGCCCTCTCGGTGATATCACATTAAGATAGCTTGCAAGCAAGTGATGTGATCACTAGAATGTTATATCACGGGAACGAGAAAAGAGTGCATGTCGGTAACGAGATCAAACTAGGTATTTGGATACCGATGATCGAATCTCGGACATGTATTATATCATGAGACAAAGGGATTAAATTGTTGACGTTAAAGGTTCTCACGATCACAGAAGTCATCGTTGAATATGCAGGAGTCAGTATGGATCTCCAGGTCCCGCTTCTGATTATTGATCTGAGAGGAGTCTCAATCATGTCTGCATTATTCGCGAACCATAGGGTGACACACTTAAGGGTTGCCGGACACCATTTAGGAGCACATATGTTCCAGACAAAAGGTTTGCAAAGCGCAGGAAATGTTTCGATAGAAACAGGAATTGTTTCGGGTGAAATTGCAGAAAGTGGTTCTGCATGTGATATTGAAATGTTGCAAGGGGTTTTATGTGAATGTTTGTTAATTAAAGTAATTAACAAAATTCTGAATAAAATAAATAAAAGAGTTTTATTAATTGAGAGTTGCATTTAATTTGGTGGAAATTAAATACATGTGAGTGGGATTTTGGGTGGAGGCCATGTTTATGTGAGTGGAGGTTCACCACATGAATGAAGGAGGGGAGGAGTCCCCCCTCATGCGTCGGCTATGGGAGGGTAGGGGTCTCCCTCCCTCCTATGTAAAGCCCCCCTCTCCCCTCTCACAAACTACACCTCCTCGTGAAGGATCTCTCTCCCCCTCTAGATATTCCCCCATGGTCTCGGATTAGCGAGATACATGTTCCTGGTGGCCTGGAAGGAGTTGCTGCTTCCGCTGATTCGCTGGAGCGAGGAGGTGGAGGTTGTCCGGTGGCTTGAACGTGTGTGCGAGGACGGATGCGCTGCTGATTTGCGATGCTCGGACTTCCACACGATCTTGAGGTCGGCAAGCGTACGACTACATCAACCACGAGTTCCTACTCGTTAACAAAACTCGTTGTCTTCGAGGGTAAGTTCTCCATGGATGTATGTCCACCCGTTGCTCTATATCTATTAGATAGATCTTGGCGTATAGTTCTCATCGTAGGAAATTTTTTGTTTTCTATGCTGCGGACCCAACACTTGACTCCTCGGCAACGGCGCCAGAAAAATGCTTGATGGCTCGGTGTTGATGTAGAGCTCGTTGGGAACCCCAAGAGGAAGGTATGATGAGCACAGCAGCAAGTTTCCCTCAGTTATGAAACCAAGGTTTAATCGAACTAGTAGGAGCAAGGAAAAACCTCAAAGGTGTTACTAGCTGAGCTTGGCGAGGGCGCTACCGGTGCTAGTAGCAATGTGGAGACCTGCACAACACAACCACGTAACTCATGTCCCCAACTTGCGATGAGGTTGTCAATCTCACCGTGTTTTGCGGAAAACAAAGGATTAAACGTATCGAATGGAAAGAAGTAATAGTTTGTAGAAAATAAACACACAGCAGAAACAGTTCACTAGAGGTGGCTCTCCTTAGATAGATAACATGTTGGGTGAACAAATTACAGGGGGGCAATTGACAAACACCGAGAAAGCAATACATGCATATACTAATCATCTTGACTCCTTTGAGACTTGATTGGGCATTACATCATTATACATAGACCGCCATCCAACTGCATCTATGACTAATAATCCACCTTCAGGTTATCATCCAAACCCCCTCCAGTATTAAGTTGCAAGAAACAGATTATTGCTTTACGAAATGCGTGTAATGTAAACAATACGATTGTTCTATGAACAAAGGATTGTTGTTTTCTCCCTAGTAGCAACAGCACATCTAGTACCTTAGAGATTTCTGTCACTTCCCCAGATTACCAGAGGCATGAACCCACTATCGAGCATAAATACTAACTCTTGGAGTTGCTAGCATCTACTTGGCCAAGATAGCTACTAACAACGGAAAGCATGCAAGATCACAAATAACAAAGACATGATAGAATCAATAATCAATCTGAAATAACATCTCAATATCCATCGGATCCCTGCAAACACAACATGCAGAATTACAAATAGATGATCTTGATCATGAACGGAGCTCACAAGATCTATACATGAAAGCACAAAGGAGGAGAACCAGCCATCTAGCTACTACATGGATCCGTAGTCCAAGGATGAACTACTCACGCATCACACCGGAGGCTTGCATGGTGATGAAGAAGGCCTCCAGGATGAATTCCCTCTCTGCGGTGGTGCCGGAAGAGCTTTAGATCCCTCCCGATCTAGGGATGGAGATGACGCTCTGAGACTCTTTCGTGGATTTTTGATCGAGTACTGAGGGTTTTCGTCCTGAGGGCATCTTATAGGCGGAAGGAGAGGCCGAGGGGGTGCCTGGGCTGGCCACACCACCCCCTGGCACGGGCCAAGCCTGGCCACGCGGCCAGGTGGTGTGGTGGCCCCCTGGCTCCTCGTGATTCGCATCTGATGACTTCCGGAAAAATAGGCACTTTGGCTTTTGTCCCGTCCAATTCCGAGAATATTCATTTTCTGACTTTCCTAGAACCAAAAACAGCAGAAAACAGGCAGCTGGCACTGTGGCTCTTGTTAATAGGTTAGTCCAAGAAATCATATAAAAAGTACTCCAAAGTGTGGACAAAACACAAGAAAGTGGATAATACCAAGCATGGAACATCAATAATTAAGAGTCATTTGCAATGTATCAGCAACAAAGGGGCTTGAAAAAGCATGGGCTTGGGGATGTGTTCCCCTAGCAAATTTATTTGTGCAATAACGAGGTTGTACTCTAGCTCCGTGAGAGCTTTGAAACATTCGTGTTGGCTTGTTCCAACACTTTGCTTTTTTTTCCTTTGCTTTTTAATTTACTTTCATTTTCGTTTATTTGTTTTCCTTTGTTTTTATTTTCTTAAACCCTTGCTTGGTCGCAAGTTCTTTTCTATTCTTTAATTCCTATCCTCAAAAATACAAAAAGATTTTTCCGTTTATCCTTTTTTCGTAAACGTAGATTCATACTTTTCCTCTTTGCTTTAATATCATTTCGAGAGTAATCGTGTTTGAGTTTTGAAGGAACACATCCCTATAATAAAGAGGATCATGAAGTTACTTATGAGAGGTATGTCCCATGTCTCCCACTTATGAAGTTTGAGTTGTTTATCTTAGTTGGTTGATTTGCTAAGATGCCATGCTAGTGGGAAGTAATTTAATATGGTTAGAGTAAGACTTTTTATTGGCATGATGATTAGTTGTTGAAACTCTTGCTCTAGTTCTTTTAGTCAACCAAGTCTTGCCTTGGAAATAATAATGCCAAACAAGTACAATAAGAAAAGTATGAAATTTACGACTTGTTTGATGAATGATTGTCTTGAGAGTATACCCTTGATTATACTTAACCCCATAGATATTTTGACAGTCTCGACGACACTCATGAAATGAGTTGTTTGCTTGAAATAAAGTCTAGTGGTAATTGTGATGCATGCCAAAGCTAACCTTGTGGATCAAACCGCGGTACTAGCTCAAAAAAAGAGAAAGATGCGAGACAACTTTGTTCTATGTCTCTAATGCACACCTTTGGGATGCCAACAACTCCGCTAGCTTTTGAACGATCTATGGTATAACCCCGGATTTAGGCTATGAGTTGATGACATGAGTGGCATCTGTGTCAATGTATGGGCAAAAGTATTGGTACTGTCAAAGGTTGTGCAAATACTAGCAAAAAGAAACAAACAATGATCCTTAAAAATGAGATGAAAAAGGAAGAAAGAAAAAAGATATCTATGAGGATCCACATAACAAGTCCTTGGCATGGTATCATTACTACTTTACGAGTTTTTCTTGAAAGATAATGATTGGATTAGAAGTATTTTAGATTGACCTGATTTATCGATGTGGGTGTAAATAAGACACTTCATTGTTATACTACTTGGGACATGAAACTCTCTTACACAATTATGCTATTTAAACATCTTAGTGTTCCTTGGCAAGCTGAGAGTTAATTAGAGGAATTGGATTGATTGCTACACTTCTAGTTACTTATACTTATATTAAACTTTACTTTGATTATCTTGAATTAATGAAGCTTGTATAGTATTCTTGTCATCTCTCTAACTTTCATAAGCTTCGCAAATGAATAAAGTGTTGAGCACATACGACTACCGACTGTAAGTGAACTCTTATTCTCATTGTTTCAAGTTTAAACGTTGAATTCCTTATAGTTCTTTTGGTTCTTCTTGCTCGAGGACGATCAAGGTTTGAGCTTTGGGGAAGTTGATGGCTTTGATTTTTGCCATCTTCCACTGTGTTTAAACGTCGTTTTTGGTCAAACAAATGCCAAAGAAACACTCAACTTTGCCACTAATGACTAATAATTGCAAAGATATGCAAATCCTTTCTTTGATTTATGTTGTGCAGGAAATCGCTGCTTTTAAGGCAAAATAAGGAGTCATAATGAAGGATTTTGAGGAAGTACACACGACCAAGTAATTGGAGACGCCAACCAGGGCGTCAGCAGGCTTAATGACCACTGGTACGGGCGCGGTCCGCCTATACCACCCGCCCATACTAGGTGGCGACGGCTTCGTCTCGTCAAACCCTACAACTTTCATGAAGATGCCTATATATTTTGAGGCTCTAGCTGCCGGCCAGAGGGCCACCATTCTCAGATTGCGTCACAACACCACCAAAGAAGATCCACACCATTGTTCATCTATTGTTTATCCATTTTTCATCACTTCCACCATCCATCCCTCCACTAGTCATAGCCATTACTTTGTACTTTTAGATCTCCTTGTGATTTGACGACCATTGTAAGAATATTTGATTTCAATCTAAGTATTTGCATGATGTTTTCTATCTCCGATCTATTTGTTATGAGTGAGTAGTCCTCATGGGCTGCGGGTTGGGGAGAAACCTTGCAGCAAATATGTGCATCTAGATCTTGGGAGAATTGTGTTTTGTTTGGATTCGTGATTTGTATCTTTTGTTTCTTCGTCTCTCGTCTCGATCTGTGGACTTGTAGGTACCCAAGATCCCATAGATTAATAAAGGTTTGAGGTGAGATACTTGGCTAGTGGTGATCTCATAGGAAACTCAGTGATAGAAAGGGAAGTACGGTCTTCTCTTAGCGCCCCATTCGGGATCAACAACAACATCACCACTTAAAGTTTTGATCTGTGTTTACACTTAATAATCCTTTATAACCCGTGGCTTCAGTGTACTCTCGGTTGGATTAAAAGTCTATTGTTATGCCCGCTGCATCACAGGGGCTCTAGAATATTAGGATGTGTTTCCCACAAAATATTATCTTAATACAAACATGATATATGATTATGATTATTATTATTATCTTTTATCCCATTTGATGTGCAGCTGCAGGTGGATCTTCAATCCTGGCCTATCTCCATCCGTTGATTCAAACCCGTTATAAAGTAAACTAGATTGGTCCGGTCAACTAAGGTAAAACAAACAAACAAAGTCTTATAGACATGTCCTTTCTTATTACCTTTTAGCAATGCTTTCCAAGGTTCGATTAAACCTAGGTCTTCTAGGGAAAAAGCTATTATACTATATCCGTGAATCCGGATCGAAGGTATCAATAAGTTATGATAGTTGTCCTGGTAAATATATTCAAATAATACTTCATAAAAAACATGTTCCCATGAATAACCGTTTTAAATGAAATTTATATTTTGTACAATACACCCGATTTTTGACGAAAGAGTAAACATGCCCCGACCTCTACATCAATTAATGCATGCAGTTTTTTACTGCATGTTTAGAGTTCAAGTGATAGTAAGGTGAAAGAACTCATTTTAGGGTTAGAAAGACATGTAAATAGTGCTCCGCTGCCATACTCCCTCCTTACAAATTACATGACCCCCTCACATTTCTAGATCTTCAATTGACCAACAAAATGTGTGTTATATGCCACAAAAACAATATCATTGGATTCTTATTTGAAAAGTTTCAATTGATATTTACCATATAACTCATATTTTGTAAGCCAAATCAGCCTTATCAATTGTAAGTACGGAGTTAAAGGGTACATCTATACATGGTGAGTAATATTTGGTGACATGTATGCCATTCAAGTTGATTCGTGAGAACGTAAGGGCATTCCTTCTAGCGCACTTCACATCCATAGTGATGTAAGGAAAATTATTATACAATGGATTAGTTTCTTCATTTCCATGTACCATCCATTCTAGCATGCAAATCTTGTTCCACGGTAATTTTACACCAATTTTCCCTTGCATACTTATCCCTTTAGAATCCCATTTATCAGTATGACCAGAATAACACATAACTTCCCAAAGATGATATGTGGCATTTTAGAACATTGCGCATACATAAAAATATGTAGTTTCTTAAATTTCACCTCTAACAACAAATGGTTGCATTAATAAAAGATTTGTTTTGAGGGATTAATGTAAAGATATAATATAATGTAGGAGAACATGTGACGACAGGAAGACATCTCCTATGACGGAGAAAATATAATTTCAGCGACCCTTTCTCTCTCACCTGTAAGACGCCCTAATATTCCCAAACGGAGGAAATGTCATGAAGGAAAAAGGCAATTGAATTCATAACAGTAGAAACTTGGTGGAAAGGAGGGTCATCCTATTTCTTTTGTCACATGAGAAAATATATCCTGTATAAGGGAGAGAGGTAGGATGAGGTATAAACACTGGTTCTCATGACTTCTATCCAACAAAGAGTTAACCTCGTGTCAAGTGATGCCCTTTTAGAAGTGTAAATTCTAAAATGCCATGCATATTTGAATGGGGGGGGTGTATTAAAAGTTACATCTAACAACCAATAACAACATTAATAGAAGATTTGTACATATATATTATGTAGCAAAATGTGTGATGAGAGGAAGACATCTCCTATGATGGAGGAAATATTATTTGGGAAAGACAACATGGCCTTCTTTCTCTGTTATCTATAAGGATACTGGTGTAACACCATTATAGAAGCCCTAATATTGTTAAAGCAAAATGCCACAAAGACACTAAGTTAGTAGTAGTCATAAGTAATCTTGTGTATTTGAGTTTGATTGTGGAAATAAGTTATGACAATAATTCTCATAAATATATTCAAATAGTACTCCATCTGTCCCAAAATGTAAGGCGTGTAAAATTAGTTCAAAGTAAACATTTTCTAAATGTGACCAAGATTATATAAAAAATATTAGTTACTACAATACTGAATCAATATTAATAGATTCACCATAAATTATATTTTCTTAGCTGTCCATTCTCAATATGTAGATGCAGATAAAATTTTCTAAATATTTGTAGTAGGATTTTACTTTTGACTAATCTTAGAAGCCTTGCATTTTGAGATGGACGGAGTAATTAATAGGACGCATATTCCCATGAATAACTATTGTGAACAAAAAAATTATTTTATAATGGTGAAATAACTAATTTAGGGTTGACTCACTTACATGATGCGATTAGTAGACATACATGTTGTATTAATCTACTATATTGTACTCCCTCCTCACAAATTCATATGATCCCCTCACATTTTTAGATCTCCCAATGGTGGTTGGTGCCATTTTCAGAGTGCAAAATTATGAAATTTGTGCATACATAAACGGATGGAGTTTATCTTAAATGCCACCTCTAGAACTAACAGTTGCAACAATAGAAAATTTGTCTACGAGGGATTAATGTAAAGATATAATATGATGTAGGAGAAGTGTGACTTTTTTTACTGAAATCCCTGAAAAAACAATAAATTCTACCTCTATGAAAGGAAGGCATCTCCTATGACGGAGAAAATATCTTTTCAGCAAAGAACACCCGCTACTCTTTCTCTCTCACCCGTAAGGAGACTGGCATGACACCACTATAGATGCCCTTATATTTCTAAACGCAAAACACCACAAAGACACTAAATCAATTGTAATTAACAAATAGAATGTGTGTTATATGCCACAAAGAATAATATTATTTGACTTGTGTTCGATGTTTGTAGGTCAAATCCACAAAATACATTGGCCTTATAAATTTGTAAGGAGGGAGTAAACATGTATATCCTTAATTGGTGAGTAATATTTGTGACATGTATAGCCGATCAAGCTGAGGCGTGAGAACTTAAAGGCATTCCTAGTAATAGAGAAGACATCCTTCTCTATCGCATTTCAAATCCATAGCGATGAAAATAAAATTATTGTACAATGGATTACTCCTTTCATTTCCGTGTACCATCCATTCAAATTTTGTTATGAATTAGTCTACCATTTCATGGTAACTTCGCACCAATTTTATCTTGCATACTTCTTCCATTGGAATGCCATTTATCAGTATGACCAGATTAACACACAATTCCCAAAGATGGTCGGCGCCGCTTTAGAGTGTAAATTATAGGTTTTGTCTTAAATGTCACCTCTAACGACCAACAGTTGCATTAACAAAAAGATATGTTTGCGTGGGATTAATGTGAAGATATAGTATGATGTAGGACAAGGCGTGACGAAAGGAAGACATCTCTTATGACGTAGAAAATATCATTTCGGTGAACCCTAAAGTTATGATAGTCATCCTAATAAACACATTCAAATAGTATTTCTTAAGAAACATGTTCCCATGAATAATTATTGTGAATGAAATTTATATTTTGTAACAACAAACTAGATAAGGGTGAATTAACTCATTTTAGGGTTGACTCACTGAGATGATGTGATTAGACATACATGTAAGTAGTAATCTACTACCCTTCTCCCTCCTCACAAATTCATACACCCCCATCAAATTTTTTAGGTTTCCAATTGACCAATAGAATGCGTATTATATGCCACAAAGAAGGATATTATTTGACTTGTATTCGATGTTTTGTAGGTCAAATCCACAAAATACATTGGCCTTATAAATTTGTAAGAAGGGAGTAAACATGTATATCCTTAATTGGTGAATAATATTTGTGACAATGTATACCCGATCAAGCTGAGGCGTGAGAACTTAAAGGCATTCCTTGTAATAGAGAAGACATCCTTCTCTAGCCCATTTCATGTCCATAGTGATAAAAATAAAATTATTGTACAATGGATTACTCCTTTCATTACCATGTACCATCCATTCAAATTTTGTTATGACTAGTCTAACCATTTCGTGGTAACTTCACACCAATTGTCTCTTGCATACTTCTTCCTTTGGAATGCCATTTATCAGTATGACCAGATTAAGACACAATTCCCAAAGATGGTCGGCACCGTTTTAGAGTGTAAAATTATAGAGTTTGTCATAAATGTCACCTCTAACGCCCAACGGTTGCATTAATAAACGATATGTTTGCGTGGGGTTAATGTGAAGATACCGTATAATGTAGGAGACGGCGTGACGAAAGGAAGACATCTCCTATGACGTAGAAAATATCATTTTGGCGAGCACCGCGCGCTCCTCTTTCTCGCTCTGACATGTAAGGAGACTGGCGTGGCACCATTACAGATGCCCTAATATTGCCAAACGGCGAAATGTGACAAAGGAAAAAAAATCGGTTGAATTTCATAACAATAGAAATTGGGTGGAAAGGAGCACTGTGCTGTTGCTTTCCTCGCATGAGAAAAGAAAGCCTAGAAAAGGGCAGGGAGAGAGGCAGGGGGAAGGGAGGTGTAAACAGTGGTTCTCGGGGTTTTCTTCCAACAAGAATTGAACCTCGTGTCGCCTGCAGCCCTCTGCTCTGCTTCTAAAAGAAGAGAGGGACTGAGAGAGGGAGAGAGGGAAACCTAAGATGGAAACCAATAGTGGCAATCATTTGTCTACGATCTTCTTCCCCCTCTGAAATCTGAATCCCAACAGAGATCTCGTCGTCTCTTTCTCCTCCGCCTTCCTTCTCCATCCTTTTGTGTGCGCAAGTTGTTAAACCGGCACACGACTTTGGCTTTTTGGAGAGGAGAGGCCACATACATACGGCTTACTGCTGGAGAGAGAGAGAGAGAGAGAGAGAGAGAGAGAGAGAGAGGCGGGGCCGCCGCTTTTTGGCCTCCTCCCCATTGGAGCGCACAAAGCTGGGCGGCACCATTTAACACTACCACCACCCCCACCCCACCGCGCGCACCGTCACACAACACACGCGCCAGGGGATCGACACGCAGGAATCACACTGGGCTTCGCCTTCTCCCCTGCAAGCAGAAGATCGGATTTGAACCAGTAAGTTTGCTGGCTTGGCAATTTGGTCCGGGTTACCTGTATGTGTGTGTTCTTGCCTGTGTGTTCTTGGCCGATTTTGGTTCTGCCAGGATCAGGGCTACCTGTGCTTCCTGTCCAAGAGTTTTCTTGATTTGGTTCTCTCCTAGTCCTAGGAAACATGTATTGCCTAGATAAATTTTGGATTTCCAAGTCTGCTGCCTGACGGCGCTTTGCATGCAAAGCCTGCCCGAGCCTGACTGTCTGTGTCTGTGTGTTGATTGGCCAGCTCTGACTTTACGCAATCATTTCTAGAGGTTTCTCTTAGGTCTCTATCCAGGACTCATGAACTCAAGGAGCAGATTGGCTGGGTCCTTGTCCACAAGTTACTTTCTTGATTTGATCCTTTCATGGAGTTATTCTTGTTTATGGGGTTTTACACTTCGTGTGTTATGCAAGCATACTGCCAACTCTGTTACTATGTGTGAGAAGATACTGGGTCCACATAAAACAAAACTAACTTGCGCAATCTATTTCGCTGATTTCTGAACTCACTCCGAGTATTACATAGGAGAAATAAGAGAAAGGCTCTTCGTCTGAAAGATTGATACTGAAAAAAACAGGAGCATATTGATGTTCCAGTATACTAGTGTTCTTCAACTGCCATATGCTATTTAAAACAGATTCTTGTTTAGCTATGGAACCGTAGCATTAGGGTTTTCGACATGTAAAAGAAATTGTGCTTCTTTCTGTTGACAATATTTGAAGATTTTGACGAGTTTTCTGTGTCATAGAAGATTGTGTCCATGTTAATTATTCCTTGTATGTATTGAGCACTCTTTCTCCAAATTTCAAGGTTCTACTAAGTTCTAACCATTTTCTGGCGTCTCTAATTCCATCTGCAGAGGAAGTCAGTCCACACTTGGAACAATTGTTGGAGAAGTAGCCACCAAACTCGTCCAGGTTATGTGAGATTGCACTACAACTACTTGTAACTGAAAATCACCAAGCTCTGAGCTTGTACCAGCATTCTGAAGTTGTGGAGTGTATCCATCGAGGCTGGAAACACCAAATTCTGTTCTGGAGGATTTGCTGGGCTTGCTGATGGAAGACGATCCTAATCAAAACTTTGAGCAGTTCTCGCAGCCTTTCTGCAGCCAGAATGTCGTTTCGTTTCAGACAAGCGCGACAAGTAGCGGGTCAGGAGGCATGCCGGTGTACCTGGACTGTTCCAGCAGCATCGGGAGTAACATGGGGATGATGAACACAACACCTTCAGTGGTTGTCTCCACTAATTCATCCAGTATAGTTACTGATTCTGCGCAGAACCTCAAATACGGAGGACCCCTTGCTGCGGATTGGTCGTATCTCGAGCTCCAAGTGCTCAAAGATTGCCTCGACAGGTACGCTACTTCCACTTGTATGACTCTTGTCATATGCAAAAAAAAAAAAATCAGGAAACATATGCAAATTAACAGAGAACATGTTGTCTCGGTTGTTGATCCTTGTCCTAAAATTGTTTCCATTAGATAAAGATTTTATTACTATCATGTTGGTTGGTGCTAGCATAAAGCTTTTATTTCTATCTCTTGCTGATGCTTCGTCGGATCACCCCTCATATGCATCCTTTCAGATATGTGAATGAGCATGGCATCATGAAGTACATAAAGATAGCAGCTTCAATACCAACCAAGACGGTGAGGGATGTAGCGATGAGATGCCAATGGATAGGGGTAAGTAATCTCTAATTTGTACTACATACTCTGTGTATTCGTTCTTGTTTTTCTTATTACATGGATCTCATTTGTTTGAGGTGTTCCTTGGGTATATCAGTAAATAGTCCATGCCCAAGAAGAGGCACCTATTTAGATCTGAGCACCGAATAGGTACAAACTCAGAAAGATGCCACACATACACATAATTGGCAATTCCTTGGGTGCAATTACACAAGAAGAAATTAATCCTTTTTTTTCTCCTAGAGCAGGCCCTTCTGGAGAACATGCTAAAACTTGTGTTTAATTTGAAGGCTAATCTGAACATGCTGGGATGGGTGATAGATGCACTTATTCTAAATGTCTGCATATATTAGGATGAGTGGCAGATACACTTATTCTCATTTGTGTATATCAATACTGCATTTGTGCATTTTGGACCTTTCGTAGTGGAACATGCGTTGGCAATCAGTCTATTCTTCTGGCATGTTATTTTATTCGTGCCCATTCGTGTTACCAGAAAGGAAAGGTATACCAAAGACAGAGCGTTCTTATTTAATTCTGAGAATGAAAGCATACATAAATTATTTCATCGGTGTTCCACCTTTTTGGCTCAATATTTTTATTAGTTACAAAAGCTAAATTGGTAATACCTGCCTGCGATTTTGACTGATCAATAATTCTGTGCTGTTGGAAATTAAAGTATGATACCTTTTTGGCCTTGTATATTGTTTCTCATGAACCAAAATGTGCTATATTTACAGTTTTCTTGAAATTATAGCTAGCTAAAGGCTAGAATTTTAAATCTGAAACATATTCTATTAAGAAGATATAAATTCCTAGCTGAGTAAGCGCCTTATTTGTATTCCATTTTTATTAATTTAAATGATGTGATCTTTTCGCAGAACAAACAAAATACAAGAAGGAGGAGGCCTGCAGAGCATTATAGCAGAAAAATGAAAGATAGAAAGGTATTATTGTCTTTTCTTCTATTTGATGAAGTTTGTTTCTCTTCACATCCTTAATTACCCCCAATTATTAGAGATAAAAAAGCTCGAAAGTTTTCAGTTCTAATTGTTATAAGGGTACAAACAAGAATACCTAGGGGGGACTGGATATCTTTTGGAAAAATAAGAAGAAAGTCCCTCAAAAGTATACAATCAGTTCTCTACAAAGGTATTTTTGAAAAGAGGCTTCGAGGAGGGGGGAAAGTTTAGTTTATGCAAATATACCTTATTATACAATATTGCTGTGCTTATCACATTTATGTGCATATTTTGTCTGGTGTTAATCATGGTTATTTCTCAGGATAATATAGTAGGGCCTTCGTCCTGGGGTACCCGTACCAGTCCTTCTGTTCAGACGGATACAAGAGTTTCTTCCTTTGTGCCACATCATGCCATTCAAAACAGTCAATTTCTATCTGGAGGTTGGTAGGTCACCTGAGTATCGGGCGGGTCTTTTAGAATTTACCATGTGCAATTGGTTGCTTCTATAATTCCATTTATCTTTCTTTTTTGCTTCTAGCTGTCTGCTATGGTGTTTTTATAAGGAAATGACAGTCTTGCGGTATCATCTTGCAATTTGTTTATTATGTACTCATACAAAAAAGTAGGTGCCGATGGTCCATTTGTCCTAGGATCACACCAACCTTCTGATTTGCTCTCTACAACTTAAATATGTTTATGGCTGATGGTCCATTTGTCCTGGTGTTTATGGTTGAGATTGAACTAAGATTACTCTCTACAAACTTAAATATGTTTTGTAGAAACACCTTATATTTTTCCATGAATTTGCGGATACACCGAGCATAATCTCCCTCCAGTAGAGTACCTAGTAGTGTAAACATGTACTCCCTCCGTCCCAAAATAAGTGATTTGAGTTTGTCTCGATTTGCATGTATCTATATACTAAAACGTGTCTAGATACATCCGAATCTAGACAAACCCACATCACTTATTTTGGGACGGAGGGAGTATTATAATCATTTTTTAAGTTTATAGCAATGCATGGGCTTCTTGATAGGGGAAGGAGGCAGGCTGCAAAGAAAACAATTTTTTTTATCATGGGGGAGTAAATACTAGGGTCTCACATGTTTATTGTTTAGCGCCGAGTGTTGCTACGAAATAATAAAATCATATTACCCTAAATTTCTAGCTAAACGGCTATGCAATGGGGAGGAGTGGGTTGGGTGCTGCTCAAAATTACCATAGAAGGTAATAGAGATGTGAAAGTGTTTGGTTTGATCAATATGTGATGGTTCACACGATCAAACGGTAAATGGACCACGTTACCGGCGCGGTATATTTATAGGAGTAAAGATTTTTACAAGACATTTACAGTGCTCCTTCCTACTGTTGACTTAGTTATTTACTCTGATTATAAATTTAACTTGTATTGGCAGGGGTTACTTTAACAAAAGGCAGGGAATTACTTGATTACATTGGAACTTAATATTGAAATATGCATTGCTGTAGTTGCACGAAATATTGAGAACGTTGTCATTTTAGATATCATTCATTGAACATTCAGTACCTGTGGATATGTAGAACCTGTTGACCATCTACTATGTGATATTTGTTGGAGATGAAACTTACTCTGAAATAACAAGCCAATTCCTTCTGAACTTCAAAGATATTTGGTAGATTAGGATATCCTGATGGTTGACGAAATTCGGCTAATACTTTCCATTTGTTTTTGTCCATTTATTCCATAAATTGACCGAGTGCATCTTTTCCACCATGCAGCCTCTGAGATAGATCGTGCAGTCCAGCATGTATTGGATGAAAATAATCGGCTTCTTAATCAGATAGACACAAATATTCAAGGATTTCAGGTAAGTAGGTTTCCCTTTCATGTGCAGTTACTCGTACAAAACAGAGTGTGGGAGTTCCATGATTTTTTCAGTCAGCCTTCAACTGATCATTATTTGTTAAGGACGAATTTCATGTCAACTATATTCTTTCTTCCAGGCTCAAAACAACATCGATCTCTTCCATCGCGTAAGAACGAACATTGATCGACTTTTACAAACGTAAGCATATTCCACCTCTGATGCATGCATATTTCAGTTGTAAACATACTAAAGTTGAGGTTAGAAAGAAAATCCCTGCCCCTAATGACACTTCTTCTATGAACAGCATGAGCCAAATGCCTGGAATAATGAGTGAGATGCCTCGCTTGCCTGTTTGGGTGAATGAAAATCTTGCTAGCTACTTGCTCCCAGATCCTACAATGGTAAGGTCTTCAAGTTCCTGTCACCGGTTGACACTCTTTTATCACAAACCAGTCTCAAGTTCTGCATTTCACCTAGTGATTTCAAGGTCTTCCTTGAAGGTGGAAATGCATAATTTTGTGTTGTTCTTGATCTAGTAAACAGACTTACCAAGTAACCTTTCTCTCTTATAAGGCACAAGTTCTTGGAAAAAGCCATTTGAAGGAGGAGCCAACAGGATGGTGAGTCACAGCCAAGCCAGTCACAGATGAGGCAGACACTGAAACCTCATCGGTAGTTTGACGAATTAGCGAAGATAAATACCGCTTCAGAATATATACATATATGCCAGACAGACGGCGATGAATACAGTCACCAGGGGAACCTTCTTCCCCTATCTGGAATCAAAGGAGAGAGGTGAGTGGCGACTGAGAAACCACTCTGCATTGCATCACAACAAGCCTGTATATTGGTGGCTGAACATTGATCGAGCAGGGATGGTTTCAAGAAACTGCAGTTTTTCTCGTCCTGCTGCACCTGCTGCAAATATTGATTTCTTTTTTTTCTTTTGGATTTCTCCTCCGGAGAGAGTAGAGTGAATAGAAGATGTAGCACAGGGAAGCCAATAAGAACTAGTAGCTACATAGCAGCAAAAGAAAAGCCTTTTTGCCGGTCACTATTTACTTCTTCTCCCTGTATTGTAAACTTATTAAATCCAGATGTCTAGTTTTGAGTCCAACCTCTGCCCTCTATATGATTCTAGCAAAAATCTGGTCAAGGGCAGCCAAGATGTTGCCGTAGCATTCCTTCACTTGGTCCTCATCCTTGTCCCTGGCCGCATAGTCCAGCTGCACATATGGGAACAGCAGAGCAGGATCAGCAGAGTACGATTGCGTGTGTTTACATTGAATTTGTCTGTGATCCCTTACTCTGGTGACGTTGTTGAAGAGGTCGGAGTAGAGCCTCCGGAGCTCGGGCCGCTGGCTCCCTGGCATCGCCTGGATGATGGCGTAGAGGTCCTGCTTGAGGTTGGCGGCGCTCGCCCGCAGCGCCACCTGCAGCTCACGCCACGACCTGGCGTCGATGTACTCCTTGACGCGCACCAGGTTCCTCGCGTGGGTCCTCACGTTGGCCTCGGCCTCCTCGCTCGACTGCTCCGGGATGGTGATCCGGAGGTCGAGCTCGAACGCGCCGGCGGTGCCCGTCGTGGGCGGCAGCAGATGAGACGCGATGAGCGCCGCCGCCGCCGCGAGGCTCCTTCTACTGCTGGTGGTAGTTGGTTCCTGCGGTTGGTGGTGGCCATTGCTGGGGGTCTTGGTGGCGGGTTTGTTAGGAGGAGAGCGGGAGAGGCTTGCGCCCAGTGATTGGACGGCGAGCTGCAATGCCATGGCGAGTCTTTCCACCTTGGTGTAATCTTCTCGGTTTTCCATGGGTTCAGGCGTGCACAGCATACTAGCCGTTTATTTCGGATAAGCTTTGTTTGCCACGTTCGCTACGAGGTCATTAGGCGATCGTTCGCTATTGTGATGAATTTCCCAGTCTCTTTGTCTTTCCTTATGGCTTGTGAATGGGGAACTGGATTGCTTATTTTAGCATATACTCTCTCTATTTTAAAATATAAGATGTTTTAGTTTTGTGAAAAAATGTATTTAGATCTCTTTTAGTATGTAAGTTTATTTAGGTTTGGAGTAAACTTACGCACTAAAAACCGTCTAGATACACTCCCTTCACAAAGCTCAAACATCTTATATTTTAAAACGGAGGGAGTATTATTCGACCGTGTTGATTAATCATAGTACGAAATACATCAAGGAAATGCGTTGCATAAAATCATAAATCGAAGTCTTTTTGGAAATGTTTTTAGTTTCATTTTTGGCATCTTGGCCTTTCTCTACATGGCTTGTGAAAAAGCTTAAAACCAAACCAGACTAAGAGCATCTCCACTCGGGTCCCTAGGATGATTTTTTTGTCCGGATAGCGAAATTTTGCCCAGTCGTGTTCCCGTGACGCCGAGTTGGTCCGGATTTGGCCCAACTTACGTGCGGCGTTACCAGGCCGAACCCAGGGCTCTGGGAATCGCCTGAGAACGCCGAACGCAGCGAAAAATAGGTGGGACAACCCTGTTGGTGAGAACCCATCACGCAAAACCGAAACCACACCTGTAGATAGGTCCGCCGCCTACGCCATATCCTTTCTCCTCCGCCTAGGCCTCGCTTCGCCGTCCAAACTTCACCGCAGCTCGGCTTCATTCCGAGCTCCCACCACCTCGCCCGCCAAGTGTTCGGAGTTTCGCCCGTTTGGCCATGGATTCTGACGATGAGGCGTTGTTCGCCCTAGTGCTGAAGGAAGAGAGTGCCGCATCCGCCAAAGATGAAGAGCACATGCAGATCCTCGCCTTCCTGGCCCGGTTGTATACGCAGATAGCAGCGCCAAAGCGTGGAGGCTCGGCGGAGGATCTCTTCCATAGACAGGGACCTCTTACACAACATGATCACCAGGTGCCGTCAACCTGGGTTGCCTTCATCGCCATGCGTCAGGAGATCCGAGACCCGGTAGTGCATCAACTGCTGTAGGATGATCTTGTTGAGCACATATGGATACGCAAGGGCAACACGTAGATGCCGAGCATGATCTGACCGAACATGCCGAAATATGTTGTACTTTTCGTCTATGCCGACCTACGTTTAATTTCATGCCGAACCATGTTTAATTTAAGGCCGAACTATGCCGAACAGTGCTCTGTATGCTGAACAACGCCGAACTTTGTTTGAATTCGAGCCAAATTTGGGCGAAAACTCGCCGATTTTGCCTCACTTGGGAATGCCACTTAGGAACGTGAGTGGAAAAACGGCCATTCCTAGGCCAACGCTACTTCCATACGCGCTAAATAGCACCGGATTTTGGCCTGGGAACGCCCGAAGAGTGGGGATGCTTTAAGAGCATCTCTACCCAGGAGCCCTAGACCCCCACTAAAGGGCTATGGGGGGTGTTGGCGCTCAAAATCGCGCCCCTCCAATCTTTTTCGCGCCGGAGCGGTCCATTTAATTATCCGAGGCCTCCAGGCCGAACCCTACACACAAGGGGCAAACGGGGGTGCTGGATGGAGATGAAAATGATGCGGGCCAGCCCTAACAGTGGGAGAAACCTTCGTTCCTGCCCTTTCAATCGCTTCCCGCTTCGTCTTCCCACCATTTTCCGCTATCTAGGCGCTCCTTGATGACACACAAGTATAGGGGGTGTATCACAGTATTTTCGATAAGTAAGAGTGTCGAACCCAACGAGGAGCAGAAGGTGTTGGCGAATGGCTTGGAGCAGGAATTCTCTGTAAATACTTAGCAAACGGATTTTTAGGGGTTTTTGATAATGTAGGTAAATAAACTACGAGTAAATAAAAGACAATAGGAATAAATGCAGCAAGTGGCCCAATCCTTTTTTTAGCAAAGGACAAGCCAGTTGTATTACTTAAGATGACCAAACGTTCTCGAGGACACATGGAAATATCGTCAAGTGCTTTCGCTTCATATAGTTGATTAATCTTCTTTAGTTTGCTAAGTGTTGTGTGGGTGAACGTGTGCTAATATACCGACCTTCCTAGGACTAATACATACTTATGATTATACCCCTTGCAAGCATCCGCAAGTACAAGAAAGTAATTAAGGTAGAAACCTAACCATAACTTTAAACTCTAAGACCCTAACGTCCCTTGTGCAAATATTTCCTAACAGGGGTTCAGGTTTCTGTCACTTCGGCAACCCCTACGATTAGTAGCCAAATACGCAATGCATTCTCCTAGGCCCATAAAGGTGAAGTGTTATGTAGTCGATGTTCACATGACACCACTAGAAGAAATACACCACAACTTAAATATCAAACTATTGAATCTTTCTCAACACAATTCCACTACTAACAACATGAATTCTCCCATGTCCTCAAGAACTAAACGAACTACTCACAAGACATCATATGGATCAAGATCAGAGATGATATAATGATATGTAACAATCTGAACATAAACGATAATTCAATGGTTCACTCAATAGCATCAACTACAAGGAGTAATCAACACCGGGAAAGTTTCCCCTAAGAACTATGCAAGATTCAACCCAATTGTTACAGCGGTATGAAGTGGTGATGATGGTGCTGGTGAAGATGATGGTGGTGATGATGATGATCCCGATGAAGTCCAGCTTGATGGTGGTGTTGATGGCGACGATCTCCCCTCTCCGGGAAGGAATTCCCCCGGCAGAATTCTGTCTGCCGGAGAGATCTTTCTCTCTCGGTGTTTTTCGCCCCGCAGAGGCGGCGGAATCTTTCTGTGGTTGCTTCCCAGGTGTTAGGGTTTCGAGAGGGTAATATACGCTAGAGGGGAGAGCCTGAAGTGGGCCAGGGTGGCCACACCACCTGCTGGCGTTGCCTAGGGCTGCTCGCGCCAGGGGGTGGTGTGGGCCTCTTATGGCCCATCTCCACTCCCCCTTCTAGCAATCTCCATCTTCTGGAAAAATAGAATTTTCCATGTATTTTCCCGAATTTTCTGATCTTCGCGAATTTTGCCTCCAAACAAAGACCTTTTCCATCGTAATCCTCGACTACAAGGTCCATGCTCCAAAAGTCATCAACCATGCAAAAACAGATGAAAAACATAAGTATCATCTCTTAATATGAAATATATCAATGAATAACAGAATTATGATATAGAATAGTGATGCAAATGGACGATCAACTCCCCTGCTTAGACTTCGCTTGTCCCCAAGCGAAAACTGAGCTCAATAAACATGACCTTGGGTTTATGGAGTGAAGAGTCGATAAAAGAATACGGACAAGAAGCATCACATTCATCAATACATAAATCATAATAGAAGACAACTCACTATTATATAACTTAACATGCAATAAGTAAAGGAAACACAATAAAGATGCAAACTTAGCTCTTGGTCGAAGAATAGTTGATAATTTGCCGGAGTTCACACATAACTGGTTTTCAATGATAGCTTTCAAAGTAGTAAACACTTAAGATAAGAGCAATGTGCAAATCAAGGAACATAAGAAAATATAATTGAATAAATCATCATATGAATGAATGAAACACAACAACTCAAAATACTTGCTTGAGATAGAAAGGAATAGGTTTACTGACTCAACTAAAAAGTGTAAAGATAGGCCCTTCACAGAGGGAAGCAGGGATTTCAAGTTTCATAAAGAGCTTCCAAAAATAATGATAGTTATTAGCCTTCAGCTCTCATTTCCCCTATCATAGGCATCTTTAGGTGGTTAAGGTTAGAGTGATAAAATACGAGGATATGCTTGACAAGTTGTAAGTTGAAAATTTCATGTCCCTTGAATACGAGGGTCGCTCCTCATGCTACTCAAGTTTAGTTACAGGTAAGTTCTTGTCATAGTAAGTATATGTGTATCATAGAGAACCGCCAACGAGGTACCCCTTGCCCGATGATACGGAATAATCCCCATATCAAAATGACAAGGCAAGCAGACAATGAGCATCTCAGCAATCTTCTTATTTACCATGGGAAAATGGTGCTTTTTTTTATCTCTTTCCTCTTTTCTCATCTCTTTTTTTCTTTTTCTTTTTTCTCAATCTCTATCTCTCTTTTTTTATAAGAAGAATGCTTCATAGAATGCTCATTATGGTTACACTGTAGGTTTCCACCATGATTAGGCATGGATTAGACCAGCGGCCCAGGCGTTTCTCTAACACACATACATAACTCCATGGACTTACAAGCTCCCCTTTCATTTCACATCGATGACATCCATAGACAAAAGAGCATGATATCAACTAGGTACAAAGTACAAGTGCAATGTTGAAAGCGTTCCCCATGATAGCATGGTTCTGCGAATTCACAACTTACAAAGCGCAAGCATATATGCAACATAGATGGGCATAATGGTTCAAGTTTATTAAGTGCAAGAAAGTAAAGTGTGCCATCAAGTTCGTGAGAGCTTTAATCACTAATTTTCACATAACAAGTTTAATTCGGAAGGTAGATAAAAACATGAATTTACTTGGAATAGCAATAATGCTAGTAGGTAGGTATGGTGGACACAAATGGCATAGGGTTTTGGTTTAAGGATTGGATGCACGAGAAGCATTCCCTCTCAATACAGGTTTTTGGCTAGCAAGGTTGGGCAGCAAGCATAAGAGTTGAAGGAAACAAAAAATCATACTAGTGATAAAAACAAACATGCAATCTTCCTTGGAAGCACAAAAGATCTTAACTAGAGAATACTAAACTTATGAGTAAATCAAGAAAGAAAGATGATGAAATTATATTTCTTTAGAGTACATTTATCTTTTTCATTCAATTCTCACAATAGTGTTGCTACTGACCGAGCCAGGTTTGCCAAAACCAACTAAATTTACTCAATGATCCCAAAGTGATACCAATACTAACGACAAGATCAATCATATAATCATAAATTGAAAACTAATATAAGATATGCGAAAGAGTAAATGAAAGAACTTCTCATCAATATTCCATAACACTCACACCAAGGGATACATAGATATCTAACGAGAGGGGGGACACTTCCATAATGCAAACCATCCTACATGATAACTTCTCTATTCAAGATATGACTCTACTAAAAAGGTAAAAAGATAAAAGATAGTGATATGATACCGCGACACTCCCCCAAGCTTGGAACAAACCAAGGGGATGCCAAAACCTGATGACGAATTACTCCTTCGGTGGTGGTGTTCTCTCATCATCGTACGACTTCCAAGGTAAGAGCTCCCCATCAACAAAAGACATCCTGGTCTCCATCATCTTGAAACTAGCAGCAACACTTATGTGTTTAAACCTAACCTCATACTCACAGTTTTGATTTTTCACGTCATAGAGATGTGCTTGTAGTTGGTTGTTCGTTTGGTGGAGTGAGAGAATTTCATCCTTAAGCTCAGCATTCTCCTTTTGGTGCTCGGCGATGAGTTCGGAATAAATCTTATGGATGATGTCCACTTCGCGTTCCGCCATCTTCTTGTACCTAAAGACTTCTTGCTCCAGTACTTCCATCATGTCCTCCAGGCTTCCTTCACCTTTGGGGCCCTGAACCTCTTTTATTTGTACCTCCCCATCTTTAAGCCACAACTCCTTGGGATGAATCTTCAACTCACGCATGTACGAGTTGATAATATCCACTGAGGATTCTTCCTTCGCTGATCCAGAGGAAGACATTGTGGCTCCAAAACTGGGACTCTACCTGTCAAAAACAGATCGAAACGAAAACACGACAAGAACACGATATACAAACCTTGGAAGATCCGGGGGATTATATATTACGAAGTTTTACAACAAAAGGAAGGTACTGAGAGAAAACGGGTCGGAGACGGAGGCCGAGGTGGCCACACCACCTGCTGGCGCGGCCAGGGGGCGCGCCAGGGGGTGGTGTGAGCCACCCTGGCTCCGTTTCCGTCCCTCTTTCACTTTGTTGCTTTCCTTATTGGATAAAAACTGCAAAAATATAACTGGATAGATTTTTCGCGGACTTTTCCTTACCAGAACTGTTACCTATTCGAAAACAGACTCTACAGGTCTCTGAATTTGGTCTTTGATAAATTTTTCCGGAGTTACTACTTGAATAGCATCAATATCTTCATTGTAAGAATCTCTAGCAATATAGTGCTTGAGTCGCTGACCATTCACCACTTGTGTAGTGTTATGTTTTAAAGAAGAAATTTTTATTGCACCGAAACGATATACTTCTTCGATAACAAAAGGTCCTTCCCATTTTGAAAGTAGTTTCCCTACAAAAAATTTGAGACGAGACCTATACAATAGAACTTTCTCACCAACATGGAACTCCCTCTTAAGAATTTTCATGTCATGCCATCTTTTAACTTTTTCCTTAAAGAGTCTAGAATTCTCATATGCTTCACTCCTCCATTCATCCAACGAGCTTAAGTCAAATAATCTTTTCTCACCAGCAAGCTTACAGTCTCTATTAAGTTCTTTCACTGCCCAATAAGCTCTGTGTTCTAATTCTAAGGGCAGGTGGCAAGCTTTCCCATAAACCATTTTGTAAGGAGATATTCCCATAGGATTTTTATAGGCAGTCCTGTAAGCCCATAAAGCATCGTTCAACTTTTTAGCCCAATTTTTTCTAGATCTATTAACAGTCTTTTGCAAGATGGATTTAATTTCTCTATTTGATAGCTTTACTTGCCCACTAGTTTGAGGATGGTAAGCTGAAGCAATTCTATTATTAACATCATATTTAGCAAGGGTATTTCTAAAACCACCATGAATGAAATGAGACCCTCCATCAGTCATAAGATATCTAGGCACTCCAAACCTAGGAAAGATAATATCCTTAAGCATTTTTAAAGAGGTCTCGCCATCAACACTTTTTGTAGGTATGGCTTCTACCCACTTAGTAACATAGTCAACAACAACAAGAATATGGGTATAACCTTTTGAAGGGGGAAAAGGACCCATAAAGTCGAATCCCCAACAATTAAATGGTTCAATAATGAGAGAGTAATTCATAGGCATCTCATTGCGTCTAGAAATGTTACCAACTCTTGGCACTCATCACATGATAAGACAAATTTTCTTGCATCTTTAAAAAGAGTAGGCCAGTAAAAACCTGATTGTAGCACCTTCTGTGCGGTTCTATTTCCCGCATGATGTCTTCCGTAGGCACTACCATGACATTTCCGCAATATCTCCTTTTGTTCATATTCTGGAACACATCTTCGCATAATACCATCTACTCCTTCTTTATATAAATGTGGGTCATCCCAAAAATAATGCCTCAAATCGTAAAAGAACTTCCTTCTTTGCTGAGCTGTAAAAGTTGGAGGCAAATACTTGGAGACAATAAAGTTAGCATAATCAGCATACCAAGGGATCCCTCACGAGCTTACCCCTACTGCAGCCATCTGTTCATTTGGGAAACTATCATTAACAGGCATAGGATCAAAAGAGATGTTTTCCAATCGAGATAAATTATCAGCAACAGGATTTTCAGCACCTTTCCTATCTACAATATGTAGGTCAAACTCTTGTAAGAGCAGCACCCATCTAATGAGCCTAGGCTTAGCATCTTTCTTCATCATAAGGTACTTAATAGCAGCATGATCAGTATGAATGGTAACTTTTGAGTCAACAATATAAGGTCTAAACTTATCACAAGCAAAGACAACAACTAAGAATTCTTTTTCAGTAGTAGCATAATTCTTTTGAGCAGCATCAAGAGTCTTACTAGCATAATGGATAACATTTAACTTTTTATCTATTTGTTGCCCAAGGATAGCACCTACAGCATAATCACTAGCGTCACACATGATTTCAAAGGGTAAGCTCCAATCAGGTGGTTGAACAATAGGAGCAGTAGTTAAAGCCTTCTTTAGAGTTTCAAAAGCTTCCTTACAATCATCATCAAAAAACAAAGGGTACATCCTTTTGAAGAAGATTAGTGAGGGTTTTTTATATCTTAGAGAAATCCTTAATAAACCTTCTATAGAAACCAGCATGACCAAGGATACTACAACGTCTCTTGGGCATGGCATTTTCTCAATTGCTTCAACTTTAGCTCTATCAACTTCTATGTCCCTTTCAGAAATCTTATGTCCGAGGACAATCCCTTCATTGACCATGAAGTGGCATTTCTCCCAATTAAGAACAAGATTAGTTTCTTCACATCTCTGCAAAACTTTATCTAGGTTGTGCAGACAATTATCAAAAAGAAGTCCCATAGACGGAAAAATCATCCATGAATACTTCCACAATTTCCTCACAAAAACCATGAAAGATAACAGTCATGCATCTTTGAAAAGTAGCAGGAGCATTACACAAACCAAAAGGCATACGTCTATAAGCATAGGTTCCGTAAGGGCATGTAAAAGTAGTTTTTTCTTGATCTTGTTGTTTAACAACAATTTGAGAGAACCTAGAGTATCCATCAAGAAAACAAAAATGGGTCTTTTTAGACAACCTTTCTAACATTTGATCAATAAAAGGTAGTGGGTAATGATCTTTCTTAGTAACTTTGTTAACTTTTCTGAAATCGATGCACATCCTATAACCTACTACTATTCTTTGGGGAATAAGCTCATCATTATCATTAGGCACAACGGTAATTCTACTTTCACAATGAACATGACTAACCCATTCACTATCAGCAATAGGGTAAATAATACCAGCATCAAGGAGTTTTAATACCTCATTTCTTACCACTTCCTTCATCTTAGGATTTAAACGACGTTGATGCTCTACCACTGGCTTTGCATCTGGTTCTATATTGATAGCGTGCTGACATATAGTAGGAGAAATCTCCTTTAAATCATCTAGAGTATAGCCCATAGCCCCTAGGTGTTTCTTTAGTACCTCCAATAATCTTTCCTCTTCCTTCCCTGAAAGTTTAGAACTAATAATAATAGGATATATTTATTATCATCAATGTAAGCATATTTAAGATCGTCAGGTAAAGGTTTTTGATCGAAGACCGAATCCTTTTTAGGTGGAAATTTGGTACCCAAATCTTCCACTGGCAAGTTATGCTTAAGCATCTTAGGTTGACAATGGAGAATCTTGTCAATCTCATTTCTCTTCCATGAAGATTTCACTTTCATGGTTTTCCATAAATTGCTGCAAAGCATTGTTAGGAGCAAGAGAAATAGAAGCAAGTTGTTCAACTCTAAAATCCTCATTATGGGTTTCATTTTCACAAGGTTCTTTAGTAAATTTCGAAAAATTAAACTCATAAGATTCCCCATCAAATTTAGTTAAAATTTTCTCCCTTTTGCAGTTTATAATGGCTCCACATGTACTCAAGAAAGGTCTACCAAAAATGATAGGAAAGGTTTTACTAGAAGCTGAACCAAGCACTAGAAAATCAGCAGGATATTTAGTCTTACCACAAAGAACTTCCACATCTCTTATAATACCAATTGGAGAGATGGCATCTCTATTAGTGATGGCCCAAAATATATCGAGCTCGTTGGGGAACCCCAAGAGGAAGGTATGATGAGCACAGCAGCAAGTTTTCCCTCAGTACGAAACCAAGGTTATCAATACAATAGGAGCAAGGAAACACCCCAAAGGTGTCTTTACAATATCAAGCATGGCATGACAAAGCATAGGCCACAGTCAAAAACAAGCTCTCTTTACCACTTAAGCATGAACTTTCCTACTCTTTTCCAAACCAAACCAAACTATTTGAAAACCAATGTATGAAAGAGGGGGTCCAACCAATTTATTCAGCAAACTAAGCAAACCAAGCAAACAAAAAACCAAAATGAAAACGAAAAAGAAGACGCTCCAAGAACAACACAACTGTGCATGAAACAATAAAAATGAAGCGTTTCGAAGAAACCTGAGATTTTTATTGATGAAGAAGGGAATGCCTTGGGCATCCCCAAGCTTTGACGCTTGTACTTCTTGGATATTTCTTGGGGTGACACATGTGGCATCCCCAAGCTTGAGCTTTAGTCCATCCTTCATCTCATTACTCATTCCTTCCATACACATGAATTTTTTTCCTTCATACATAACTTCACACAATCTTTATTAGCAACATTAGTGCACTCAAGATAATAAGTCTTTAGGTTCAGTTCTAACACCAATAAACTTCCATTAGAACACTAGCTACTATAGCACTTCCCTCAAAAAGCTCAATTTTCCAAAAGAACTCAAAAAGGAACCAACAAGAAGCAAATGCAGAAAATGGCAGAAATCTATCAAAACAGACCAGCAGGTAAAGACGAATTTTTTTGCAGACCTTCTGTTGCTCAAATCGAAACATGTTGAACTAACAAAAGTTAGATAACAACCTAGGGAAGCAGCAAAAAAATTCACGCCTCAAAAGGACGTTCAGATATTTTCCACGAATTTTTATGGTGAAACACATAAATCTGTTTCGGGACAGCAACTTTCCCAATCATTACTTCTCTCTCATTAGAGGTTACTCTTGGCACAAAAAGCAAATAAAAAGGATAAGGAGTGGTTATTACTGAAGTAATAACTTCCAAGACTCATCTAAAACTTTTGGGTTATCTCCCAATAAGTACTTTTCTTTAACGCCTTTTAGTTAGGCATAAGAAGCAAAAAGAATCAAGTGTTCTCCAATGAAGAAGCATTAAGATTAATACCAGAAATATCTTCAACAAGGCAAGGTATTTCATCCAAATAAGTTCTAGAGGATCCTCTCTCAATACTCTTGGGCTCACTATTTTCATCAAACGGGTTTTCGGGAACAATCCAATCAAGATTCGTTTCTATGGCTTCATGCATTGCTACCAGTTTAAAGGGTATTGGTATCTTAGTTTCCTCCCTATTAGGTTCATTTTTGTTCATCTTTTCTCGTGTACCAACAACATCTACACATGAGCCTAGCATATTGAAACGTTCAAAGACTTTTCTAGCTTCCTTGGCAACATCATAGAATTCCTTAAGCAAAGTTTCTAGAATAAAATCTCTCTTCTCAGGGTCATCAATTTCTTTAAGTTTAAGAAACATTACTTGCATTAAGGGGTTAAGGTTAACAAACCTAGCTTCCAACATGTGAACTAAAGAAGTTGCAGCAATCTCATAGTTTGGAGCAAGTTCTGCAAGGGATCTATCCTTAATATCCTCATGTTTACTAACATGATTAAAGAATTCTTCAATATTATATTTTCCAATTATTGAACCACTACCTATTGAAAGGTATTTCAGGGTGAATTTAGGGATCAACATGGTGAGCAAAGGAAGAGGTAACAACTAAAGGAGACTTAATTTTTTTGTGTTTTTAAATAAGAAAGCAAACTAGTAAAACTAAATTTTTGTGTTTTTGATAAAGAAACAAGCAAAGAAAGCAAAAGTAAACTAAGAAAAACAAAAACAACAAAGTAAAGAGATTGGTTATGAGGGAATCCCCTTGTGAAGATGTCCTTGACTCCCCGGCAACGGCGCCAGAAAAAGAGCTTGATGGCCCAAAATATATCGAGCTCGTTGGGGAACCCCAAGAGGAAGGTATGATGAGCACAGCAGCAAGTTTTCCCGCAGTACGAAACCAAGGTTATCAATCCAGTAGGAGCAAGGAAACACCCCAGAGGTGTTGCTAGCTGAGCCTTGGCAGGGCACACTACCGATGTTTGTAGCAACGTGGAGACCTGCACAACACAACCACAGAACTTTGCCCCAACTTGCGATGAGGTTGTCAATCTCACCGGTTTTGCTAAAAACAAAGGATTAAACATATCGAATGAAAGGAAGTAATAGTTTGCAGAAAGTAAACACAAAGCAGTAAACAGCTGATTGTAGATTGAATGTAAAAGAAAGGACCGGGGTCCATAGTTCACTAGAGGTGGCTCTCCTTAAGATAGATAACATGCTGGGTGAACAAATTACAACGGGGCAATTGACAAACATCGAGAAAGCATACAAGCATATACTAATCATCTTGACTTCTTTGAGACTTGATTGGGCATTACAACATTATACATAGACCGGTATCCAACTGCATCTATGACTAATAATCCACCTTCAGGTTATCATCCGAACCCCTCTAGTATTAAGTTGCAAGCAACAGATTATTGCATTAAGAATTGCGTGTAAAGTAAACAATATGATTGTTCTATGAACAAAGGATTGTTGTTTTCTCCCTAGTAGCAACAACACATCTAGTACCTTAGAGATTTCTGTCACTTCCCTAGATTACCAGAGGCATGAACCCACTATCGAGCATAAATACTAACTCTTGGAGTTGCTAGCATCTACTTGGCCAAGATAGCTACTAACAACGGAAAGCATGCAAGATCACAAATAACAAAGACATGATAGAATCAATAATCAATCTGAAATAGCATCTCAATATCCATCGGATCCCCGCAAACATAACATGCAGAATTACAAATAGATGATCTTGATCATGAATGGAGCTCACAAGATCTAAACATGATAGCACAAAGGAGGAGAACCAGCCATCTAGCTACTACATGGACCCATAGTCCAGAGATGAACTACTCACGCATCACACCGGAGGCTTGCATGATGATGAAGAAGGCCTCCAGGGTGAATTCCCCTCTCCGGCAGGGTGCCGGGAAGAGCTTCAGATCCCTCCCGATCTAGGGATGGAGACGACGGTGGCTACAAACTCTTTCGTGGATTTTTGATCGGGTACTTAGGGTTTCCCTATCAGAGGCAATATATAGGTGGAAGGAGAGGCCGAGGGGGTGCCTGGGCTGGCCACACCACCCCCTGGCGCGGCCAAGCCTGGCCGCGTGGCCAGGTGGTGTGCCCGCCCTCTGTCCCTTCTCCGTCTCGTATTTTGGCTCCAAGTGTCCCCCGCTAAAATAATAACTTTGGCTTTTGTCCCGTCCAATTCCGAGAATATTCATTTTCTGACTTCCTGGAACCAAAAACAGCAGAAAACAGGCAACTGGCACTGTGGCTCTTGTTAATAGGTTAGTCCAAGAAATCATATGAAAAGTACTCCAAAGTGTGGACAAAACATAAGAAAGTAGATAAAACCAAGCATGGAACATCAAAAATTATAGATACATTTGCAATGTATCAATTAGCAGGGTGAATAACCACATCAATCTCTTCTAGTTCGCAAGGACTGATTTCATGCATAATTTCTTTGTAAAGCTCATAAGGAATAGCACTTGAACTTGCACCAATATCACATAAACCATAATAGCAATGATCATCAATTTTAACAGAAAGCACAGGGACACTGGCCTTTTTAGTTCTATTAGGATGTGAGACAATATTAGAAGCATCATCACAGAAGACAATGTGTCCATCTTCTACACTTTTAGTGACAAGGTCTTTCACAATTGCTATAGGAGGTCCAATGTTTATTTGTTCATCAGGTTTTACAGTTCTCTTTGTACTTTTATTGATTACACTAGTTATCATAGGATGCTCCTTTACTTTATCCGGGAAGGGTATTTTCTCGATATAAGGTTCAGGTAAGAGGTGATCAAAGTGCAAAATTCAGTACTCCTATCAGGAACATAATCAACAATATCTTTATATGGTGCATCATACTTATTCCATCCCTTTTCCGGAATTTCAATATAGGAAGCAAAAGCCTTAAAACAATTTTCCATAACTTGAGAGTCTAGACCATAAGCATTACTAATATTTTGGAAGTCATCAGTTCCTATAAAAGATTCAATGCATTCATAATCATAATTTATACCTTACTTTCTTCCTTTGTCATTCTCCCATGCTTCATCATTGTCTTGAATACGGTCTAGAAGATCCCATTTAGCTCCTTCTTCCATGCATGTAAATGATCTAGCACAAGAAGCATCCAATAGATCCTTATCATGAAGAGAAAGCCTTGCATACAAGTTATTGATAATAATATTGTGAGGGAGCTCATGAATAGGACATTTGAGCATTAGTAACTCCAATCTCCACCAAGCTTGAGTTGTACTCTCTCCATCAAGAGGCCAAAAGTTGTATATTTGATTCCGATCTTTATGAATCTCACTAGGAGGATAAAATTTTGAATAAAAGAGAGGCACTATTTCCTCCCATTCAAGAGCTTGACCATTCTTCAGCAGCTTATACCATTCCTCAGCTCTTCCTTTCAGTGATAATGAGAATAACTTCTTCTTGACTTGATCTGTTACCTGCACACTTAAACAACCCGCATAATTCGTGTATAAAGAGCAAATGATCATCGGGATGGACAGTTCCATCTCCAACATAATAGTTATCCATAACACGATCAATAATTCGTGTAGGTATTTTAAAAGTATCATTCTCAACATGTGGTGGTTCATCTACTACCTTAGCAATGGTAGTAGCATTACAAAATAAGAAACTCAGCGAATTATCCATATTGAAAATAAAGTAACTAACAGAAGTAAACAATACTCATAGTAGAAGTTTCCTTTACCAGTTCCACTCTCCAATAGCGCTTCACTCCCCGGCAACATCGCCAGAAAATAGTCTTGATGACCCGCAAGTATAGGGGGTGTATCACAGTATTTTCGATAAGTAAGAGTGTGAACCCAACAAGGAGCAGAAGGTGTTGGCGAATGGCTTGGAGCAGGAATTCTCTGTAAATACTTAACAAACGGATTTTTAGGGGTTTTTGATAATGCAGGTAAATAAAGTACGAGTAAATAAAAGACAATAGGAATAAATGCAGCAAGTGGCCCAATCCTTTCTTTAGTAAAGGACAAGCCGGTTGTATTACTTAAGATGACCAAACGTTCTCGAGGACACATGGGAATATCGCCAAGTGCTTTCGCTTCATATAGTTGATTAATCTTCTTTAGTTTGCTAAGTGTTGTGTGGGTGAACCTGTGCTAATGTACCGACCTTCCTAGGACTAATACATACTTGTGATTATACCCCTTGCAAGCATCCACAAGTATAAGAAAGTAATTAAGGTAGAAACATAACCACAACTTTAAACTCTAAGACCCTGACGTCCCTTGTGCAAAGGTTTCCTAATGGGGTTCAGGTTTCTGTCACTCCGGCAACCCCTACGATTAGTAGCCAAATACACAATGCATTCCCCTAGGCCCATAAAGGTGAAGTTTCATGTAGTCGATGTTCACATTACACCACTAGAAGAAATACACCACAACTTAAATATAAAACTATTGAATCTTTCTCAACACAATTCCACTACTAACAACATGACTTCTCCCATGTTCTCGAGAACTAAACGAACTACTCACAAGACATCATATGGATCAAGATCAGAGATGATATAATGATATGTAACAATCTGAACATAAACGATAATTCAATGGTTCACTCAATAGCATCAACTACAATGAGTAATCAACACCGAGAAAGTTTCCCCTAAGAACTATGCAAGATTCAACACAATTGTTATAGTGGTATGAAGTGTTGATGATGGTGCTAGTGAAGATGATGGTGGTGGTGATGATGATGATCCCGATGAAGTCCAGCTTGATGGTGGTATTGATGGCGACGATCTCCCCTCTCCGGGAAGGAATTCCCCCGGCAGAATTCTATCTGCCAGAGAGATCTTTCTCTCTCGGTGTTTTCCGCCCCGCAGAGGCGGCGGAATCTTTCTGTGGTCGCTCCCCAGGTGTTAGGGTTTTGAGAGGGTAATATACGCTAGAGGGGAGATCCTAGAGTGGGTCAGGGTGGCCACACCACCTGCTAGCGCAGCCTAGGGCTGCCTGCGCCAGGGGGTGGTGTGGGCCCCTTGTGGCCCATCTCCACTCCCCCTTCTGGCAATCTCCGTCTTCTAGAAAAAGAGAATTTTCCATGTATTTTCCCGAATTTTCTGATCTTCGCGAATTTTGCCTCCAAACAGCACCTTTTCCATCAGAATCTTGACTATAGCGGTCCATGCTCCAAAAATCATCAACCATGCAAAAACAGATGAAATAACATAAGTATCATCTCTTAATATGAAGTATATCAATGAATAATAGTAAATTATGATATAGAATAGTGATGCAAAATGGACGTATCACTCCTCCCTTCCTATCCCGCCACAGCTGCCATGGAGAGGCCTAAACTCAATTTCTACGAGGCCATGATGTTTGCTCACTACGACATCCTCGTGCCGCCACGTGCAAGGCTTCCAGCCGGCTTCGAGGTCAGATACGTCGGTGTGCGTGTGGAGCCGCTCTTGTGTGGCGCGAGTTGGTGATGTAGATAGTGGAGCACCGCCGTGAGCTGCTGGAGCAGAAGAGGACGATGGCCCGGTACACGCCCATGAGCTCGTACTGGCTGAAGCGGTTCAAGAAGGAGCGGGCGAAGGATGTTGCGTTGTGCCAAGCTCACCGGCGGTAGCTCCACCCGGATCTGCGCAACCCCGAAGGGAGGGAGCGCTTCTTGGCAGTGCGTAGGCACACGATCTACACCACTATCGACGAGGCGACGCAGCATGAAGAATTCATGAGGAGGTCAGAGGCTGCCGGGATCGTCGACCTCGATTCCGACATGGAGGAGGAGGACAACGATGTGGCGGATAGCGCCGATGGCAAAGACGGTGACAACGGTGGTGAAAGTGACATAGTTGATTACGATGGCGTGGAGTTGACGATGTAGAATCGCCCTTCGTTTTTATCTATGTATGTGAATAATTGAAATAAATTGAATATATAAACTATTGGGAGGGAGTGTGACTGGGAACCCTCTCCCCCTTAAACTAAGAAAATAACATGCGCCTCCCCATTTGGGCTAAAAATTGCTGCCGTCGGAGCCCATTAGGGGGGGGGGGGGCGAGTGGAGATGCTCTAGAGCATTTTCAGCCAGAATCCCTAGGGCTCCCTAAGAGGCTTTGGGGCATAGGGACACAATCTGTCTGGCACGCCCAGCCTGCCCCCGCACCATCAGGGTTCGTCTTGGCGCGCCAGACACAAGACGAGCGTCTCATGGACCAACCCTGCCACAGACACATTGTTATCGTGCATGCCTATTTAACTTTCCCTTTTCTCTTTTTAATTAATTTTTCACGTCCCATCCAGTTTCCCTCCTCTTTCCCATAGCGTCGCTACCGCACTCCCCGTTCACCAAGTCACGCCGTCTCCTACATGCCGCTGAAGGTACCGAAGGCGAAGGGGATCAACAAGGGGCCGGATGGGACTTTAAAGAATCCTCACAAGAATCCAGAGTCGAAGCTCAAGCCAGAGGGGATGCCAGAGATGGAGTGGAATGGTATCTGCATGCGGGAGAAGTTTGTCACCGACTAACGCAACAAACGGCACCGCAAGGAGAAGAAGAAGGTGACCAACGCATTGGTGAACCTTGTGATAAGCCAAGGATTTTGCGTGAGGAGCGGCAGCCAGGGGATCACGACTTCAGTAGCCCGTGCGACTCCGACTCCACCCATAGGCCTAGGTCACCGTCGATGCCGGGCTACTTCAAAAAAGCGCGGGCACGACGCCGCAGTCGAGAACAAGGTTCTGCGCAGACGCCACAAAGACCTAGCATGGTGGCTATAGAGGTTTCAGCCCGAATGTTCGCTTTTCCACGAGCATAGGTGACCGCTGCCCTAGAAGCATAGACCTTAATGATGACTACATCGATTCACCAACGGCTCAGTGGGCGTGACGACACACTGCTCCAAGTGATTTTGCTGGCCATAGCTTGTTCCATGCAACCGTCCTAGACGCCAACGAGGTGTTAGACAAAACACAGGTATGTGATAGGAGCCTTGAAGTTCTGTGTGCAATAGGGTGATCGTTTGCATTCACCAGTGGTTAAGCAACCGCCTCATATTTGTGTGTACATCCTGATAATGACATGATCAATAATGACAACGCCGATAACACCCAACATGCCTTTCAAGATGACAAAGAGCAATGTAAGGATGAGGATGACCAAGAGGAGGATAATGATGGTGTAGAGGAAGAACCTCACAAGCCAAGGAATGGGAACTGATGATTGTGAAATACAACCATTTTTCTCCATGTTTAAATTTCATATTAGTCAAGTAATTCATGAAATATCTCTCTAGGATTGTCACTAATGACTAATTATTGCATAGATGTGTAAATCCTTTTTTTATTTTTCTTCTTGAAGAAATGGACACTTTTATGATGACATATGGACTAATTAATAAGAAATCACAAACTGCTAAAGAGTCTGCTAGACTCTGCATTTTAAAGACCCGAGAACGACTGGCGCACTATGTTCAGGTGGACGCTAGGTGTGCCCGAGAAGATCGAGTCAGATAACCTATATATGGTTATTCAAGGGGCCACCTAGGGGAGGGACCGGATACCTTCTCCTACCTTGGGACCTTCGGGAGGTTTTCGGTTAGATCGCTATATCGCAGACTCTGCCAAGGAACACCTAGAAAGTGTTAGATGATGTATAGGTTTATACGGTATACCATACGACTTGTGTATGTGTATACTGAACCATGTACACATGTTGCCCTCTTGGCTTATATTAACATGCAATCGGTACAAGGTCAAGTACCATTCCACGCCAAACATTAATATGGTATCAGAGCATGTCTCTTTCGAGACCTAGCTGCCCTAGCGCCACCACCACTATTTCTCAGCCGCCGCCACACAACGCCACCACTGCTGGATCTCTCTAGCCACTGCCACTTCATGACCTACATCGCGACCGCAGCTGGTTCCTAGCCGCCGTTGTCTACAATGACCACAATCGCTGCCACCGCTGAAGGTCAGCCGCCGCCACAAGATCTACAACATAATCGCAACCTTTGCTGCATCTACGACCTACGACACGACCACCACCACAGCAATTCAAGATCCGTCGCCGCCTGCACGATCTACATCTACAACACGTAATCACGATATCCTCGGCTGTTGTCATGAGCACTTCGTCATCAACCTCTGCTCTGACCTCCGCCCTAGGCATGCCTACTGCACAACAGCTCACCTGCACCAATCACCTCACATGGTAGGCCCTCATTCTCCCTGTGTTCCATGGTGCTCGTGTCATGGGCCTTCTTGATGGTATTGACCGTGCACTGCCCGAGACCCTGGAGATCGAGAACAAGAACAAGAATAAGGTCCAAATGGAGAACCTGGCCTATATCGCATGGATTGTGCGGGATCAATAGGTTCTTCGCTTCCTTCTCAACTTGCTGTCACCGGACATCCTATCCATGTCCTTGGTATGCACTCCACCTCTGAGGCCTAGTCCACCATCGGCAACATGTTCAAGACCGCTGCTTGCTCCAATGTTCAGCACCTCTGGGGTGAGCTCAATGACACCAATAAACTGAACATGATGGAAAATCACTACTATACCAAGATGAAGGGGTTTGCCTCCAAGCTTGCTTATGCTGGCAAGCCTCTCGAAGATGATGAGCTAATCGAGTACCTGCTTCGCGGTCTCGACAAAGGCCACTGATGTCTACGCTCGCTTCTATTCTTGTAGACAGTGTTGGGCCTCCAAGTGCAGAGGTTTGTAGAACAACAACAAGTTTCCCTTAAGTGGATCACCCAAGGTTTATCGAACTCAGGGAGGAAGTGTTCAAAGGTATCCCTCTCAAGCAACCCTGCAATCAAGATACAAGAAGTATCTTGTGTCCCCAACACACCCAATACACTTGTCAGGTGTATAGGTGCACTAGTTCGGCGAAGAGATAGTGAAATACAAGTAATATGGATGATTATAAGTGGTAATTGCAATCTGAAATAAGAGTGGCAGCAAGAAAACATGTAACATAACTGATTGTAAATGGTGTTTCAATACTTAGAAACAAGGCCTAGAGATCATACTTTCACTAGTGGACACTCTCATATAAATATCTTCTCTTCATGATGCTACCCTGAACTACTCTCCAGTTGGACGATGTAGGGCTATAATAGCACACCTTAAAGTTCGTATTCCCCATCTAGATAACCCCTCACTATCACCTTGAGCGCTAGATGGTTCCAACAAACACCACAATCTCATAGAGACATCCAACTCAAATTATACTCATGACAAGTATTTATGTAATCTTATCCAAAGTGCCACACGGTGTGCACACTATCAACTTCACACACATGGGGATAAGAAGAGATTCATTAAAGCACTTGAGTAGCAGAATAGATCTATAGATTACAAAGCTCATGATCTCAATAAGATCATGCATAGAGAGAGACGAACACATAGCTACCGGTAGAGCCCTTAGACTCGAGAGAGAACTACTCCCTCCTCATCATGGGAGTCAGCAATGGCGATGGAGATGGCAGTGGAGTCGATGGAGATGGATCCAGGGGCACTTCCCCATCCCGGCAGGGTGCCGGAACAGAGACTTCTGTCCCCCGAATATCCTCTTCGGTAGCGGCGGCGCTGCAAAACTTTTTGTGGAAATCTAAGATGGTCCTTAGGGTTTTCTTCCCGGGAGGAATATATAGGCGAAGGGGCATGGTAGGTGGAGGCCTGAGGGGCCCACACCACCCCCTGGTGCGGCTTGGCCTGGCCCGCGCCACCAGGTGGTGTGGCCAGCCCCTGGCCCTCCTCCGTCTTGTCTTCTGGCTCCGTGAGTCTTCTGGTAAAATATTGACTTTGGCTTTTATCCGGTCCAATTCTGAGAATATTTCTTTTCTAGCTTTTCTGAAACCAAAAACAGCAGAAAACGGGCAACTGGCACTGTGGCATCTTGTCTGTAGGTTAGTTCCATAAAATGCATAAAAGTATCTCAAAATATAGACAAAACATAAGATAGTTGATATAAAACAAGAATGGAACATCGAAAATTATAGATACGTTTATGACGTATCAACATCCCCAAGCTTAACTCCTGCTCGTCCGCGAGTAGGTATGTGATAAAAAAGAATAATTTTTGAGGTGACATGCACCATCACAATCTTGATCAAGGTATTTATAAAACATTGATAGTTGGGATCATAGCGCTTTAACATAGACATGCAAGATATAGTTCTAACAATAAGACATAGCTATTATATTGTAACATGAAAAGGTGCAAACAAAAGATTCATGAATAACAATGCCTTGAAAGATGTTTGTTTGTTTCACATATAGAAAACATAATGAGAATGGTATTCAGCTTGTCCCTCATAGTGTAGCAAAACATAAGTGCATAGGACACCTTCAAAGTACATAAGGGTGACTAGATAAAAATAGTTTAAGAACAAGCAATATCAAAGTTATGAATCAATCAACAAGTTTGGGGACAATGCACATTAAACTAAGAATGACCACTATGCTCTCTCAATAGGTGCATAAAGATAGAAGATGGAGACTCAACATAAAAGTAAAAGAAAGGCCCTTCATAGAAGGAAGCAGGGATTCAAGTCTCATAAAGAGCTTCCAAAAATTATGGTACTTACTAGCTTTCATCTCTCATTGCCCCTATCATAAGCATCTTTTGGTGATTAAGGTTAAAGTGAGCAAATATGAGGATATGCTTGACAAGTTATAAGCTCAAAATCTCATGCCCCTTACTTACGAGTACCGTTCCTCATGCTACTCAACTTTAGTCACAGGTAAGTTCTTGTCATTGTAAGTACATGTGTATCATAGAGAACCGCCAACGGGGTACCCCTTGCCCGATGATACGAAAGATTCCCCATATCAAAATGACAATGCAAGCAGACAATGAGCACTACTTCTCTCTCATTAGAGGTTACTCTCGGCACAAAAAGCAAATAAAAAGGATAAGGAGCGGTTATTACAGAGGTAATAACTTCCAAGACTTATCTAAACTTTTGGGTTATCTCCCAATAAGTACTTTTCTTTAATGCCTTTAAGTTAGCCATGATAGTTTGACAAGATGCTCACATAAGAAATATGAATTGAAGTAAAAGAGAGCATCAAGAAGCAAATTCAAAGCACATTTAAGTCTAACCCACTTCCTATGCATAGGAATCTTGTAAAGAAACAAGTCATGGAAGCACAAAGCAACAGGCATAGGAAAGCAAAACAAGTGCAACTTCAAGACTTTCAACATCAAGAGGGAACTTAATATTATTGAGATGCATAAAACCATGTTTCCCTCTCTCATAATAACTTTCAGTAGCATCATGAATAAAATTAACAATATAACTATCACATAAAACATTCTTATCATGAGCCACATGCATAAAAGAATTAATACTCTCCACATAAACATAGTCATTCTTATTAATTATAGTAGGAGCAAATTCAACAAAATAGCTATCATTATTATTCTCATCACCATAATCATCAAATATAGGATGGTGGAGGTGGTAACCATTACCGACAACGTGACGACGACTGTCGCCATGATGATGGTGGAAAAGGCTGTTCTCGTGGCCATCTTGATCGTGCTCCAACACCTTTTGTCGATATTACATGCTAGATATGCCAAATCCATGGTCACCCTGCCAAAGATTGTTGGTGGCTCTATCAGGATGAAAATGATGATGATGGTGATCGTGGTGAGAAGGGTGCACACTTTAGATCCTATTGTGTTGATACAAACTGGTACCCTAACACATGTGCCACTGACCACGTCGACAACTAGCTAAACAAGCTCTCCGTGCATGACAAGTATAGTGGGCATGATTGTGTCCGTACTATTGAAGGCACAGGTATGCACAATATTCATATTGGTCATTCAATTTTGAGCACTCCTCATGGTTTGTTTGATCTTAAAAATATTCTCCATGTTCCTAATGCCTTGAAAAATATTCTCCTAGTTCATAAATTTACCCTTGATAATCATGTGTTTATTGAGTTTCATCCTTTCTTCTTCTTAATCAAGGACCAAGCAACACGAAGAACTCGGTTTAGGGGCCCTTGCCATGGTGGTCTCTATCCTTTGGTTCCTATGTTCAATGAGACCTCCAAGCTTGCCTACGTTGCAATAAAGCTACCATCCTCTACATGGCATCGCCGTTTAGGACATTGATGTCTACACACTTCTATTCTTGTAGACAGTTGTTGGGCCTCCAAGTGCAGAGGTTTGTAGAACAGCAGCAAGTTTCCCTTAAGTGGATTACCCAAGGTTTATCGAACTCAGGGAGGAAGTGGTCAAAGGTATACCTCTCAAGCAACCCTGCAATCAAGATACAAGAAGTCTCTTGTGTCCCCAACACACCCAATACACTTGTCAGGTGTATAGGTGCACTAGTTCGGCGAAGAGATAGTGAAATACAAGTGGTATGGATAATTATAAGTGGTAATGGTGCCAGAAAATAGCTTGATGGTGTGGAAGAGACTAAAGGAAAACTGAAATAAAGATAGTAGCAAGCAAACATGTAATAGATCTAGTTGCAAATGGTGTTTCAATGTTTAGAAGCAAGGCCTAGGGATCATACTTTCACTAGTGAACACTCTCATATAAATATCTTCTCTTTATGATACTACTCTGAACTACTCTCCGGTTGGACACTCTAATCCATGGTAGGGCTATAACAGCACTCCTCAAAGTTCGCTTTCCCCATCTAGATAACCCCACACTGTCACCTTGAGCGCTAGATGGTTCCAACAAACACCACAATTTCATAGAGACATCCAACTCCAAATATAACTCATAACAAGTATTTGTAATCTCTAGCCTAAGTGCCACCATGGTGTGCACGCTGTCACTTTCACACGCATGGGGAGAGCAGAGATCTATTAAAGCACTTGAGTAGCAAGGTAGATCTACTTGATTACAAAGCTCATGATCACAATATGATCATGCATAGAGAGAGACAGATGAACACATAGCTACCGATAGAGCCCTTAGCCTCGAGAGAGAACTACTCCCTCCTTATCGTGGGATCAGCAACGGCGATGGAGATGGTGGTGGAGATCGATGGAAATGGCTCCGGGGCACTTCCCCATCCCGACAGGGTGCCGGAACAGAGACTTTCTGTCCCTCAAATCTCCCCTTCGGTGGCGGGGGCGCTGCAGAACTTTTCGTGGCTGGAGGCTCGATTCTTTAGGGTTTCTGCATCAGGAGGCTTCTTATAGGCGAAGAAGCAAGGTCGATAGGCGCCCGAGGGGCCCACACCACCTGGTGGCGCGGACAGGGGGACCTGTGCCACCCTATGGTGTGGCTAGCCCCTGGCCCCTCTCCGTCTTGTCTTCTGGCTCCGTGAGTCTTCCGGTAAAATATCGACTTTGGCTTTTGTCCCGTCCAATTCTGAGAATATTCATTTTCTGGCTTTTCTGGAACCAAAAATAGAAGAAAACGGGCAACTGGCACTATGGCATATTGTTAATAGGTTAGTTACAGAAAATGTGTAAAAGTACTCCGAAGTGTGGAGAAAACATAAGAAAGTAGATATAAAACAAGCATGGAACATCAAAAATTATAGATACGTTTGCAACGTATCAACATCTCCAAGCTTAACTCCTACTCGTCCTCGAGTAGGTAAGTGATAAAAAGAAAGAATAATTTTTGAGGTGACATGCACCATCATAGAATTGATCAAAGTATTTGCAAGCATTGAAAGCTGGGATAAAAGTACTCTAAACATGAGCATGAAAGATGAAGTTCTAACAATAAGACATAGTAACTATGCATGCAACATGAAAGGATACAAACAAAGATAATGAATAACAATGCATTGAAAGACGTTTGTTTATTTCACATATAGAAAACATAGCATAGTGGCATTCAGCTTGTCCCTCATGGAGTAGCAAAACACAAATGCATAGGACACCTTCAAAGTTCATAAGGGTGACTAGATACAAATAGTTTAAGAACAAGCAATATCAAAGTTATGCATCGATCAACAAGTCTTGGGGCAATGCACATTATACTAAGAATGGCCACTATGCTCTCTCAATAGGTGCATAAAGATAGAAGATGGAGACTCAACATAAAAGTAAAAGAAAGGCCTTCATAGAAGGAAGCAGGGATTCAAGTCTCATAAAGAGCTTCCAAAAATTATGGTACTTATTAGCTTTCAGCTCTCATTGCCCCTATCATAAGCATCTTGAAGTGATTAAGGTTAAAGTGAACAAACTATGGAGTATATGCTTGACAAAGTATAAGATGGAAATCTCATGTCCCTTGAATACAAGGGTCGTTCCTCATGCTACTCAAGTTTAGTTACCGGTAAGTTCTTGTCATAGTAAGTACATGTGTATCATAGAGAACTGCCAACGGGGTACCCCTTGCCCGATGATACGGAAGAATCCCCATATCAAAATGACAAGGCAAGCAAACAACGAGCATCTCAGCAATCTTCTTATTTACCATGGGAAAATGGTGCTTTTTTATCTCTTTCCTCTTTTCTCATCTTTTTTTTCTCCTTTTCTCAATCTCTATCTCTTTTTTATAAGAAGAATGCTTCATAGATTACTCATTATGGTTACGCTGCAGGTTTCCACCATGATTAGGCATGGATTAGACCAGCGGCCCAGGCGTTTCTCTAACAGACATACATAACTCCATGGACTTACAAGCTCCCCTTTCATTTCACATCGACGACATCCATAAACAAAAGAGCATGATATCAACTGGGTACAATGTACAAGTGCAATGTTGAAAGTGTTCCCCATGACATCATGGTTCTGCTAATCCCCAATGTATAAGTGCAAGCATATACAACATAGATGACACAATGGTTCAAGTTTATTAAGGGCAAGAAAAGTAAAGTGTGCCATCCAGTTCGTGAGAGCTTTAATCACTAGTTTTCTCATAACAAGTTTAATTCGGAAGATAGATAAAAACATGAATTTACTTGGAATAGAAAATGCTAATAGGTAGGTATGGTGGACTCTTTTGAATAACTTGGTTTTATTTGGAGTTGGATGCATGAGTGGAACTCATACTTGGTTATGGAGGCAAGCAAAAGACTGAGAGCGACCAACTAAGAGAGCAATAATGGCCATAATCATGCAAAGCGACAAAACATCATTAATTAAAGCATAAAGTGATATTACAAGTCGAAAACTAAAGGATGATAGAGGCTATGGTGACTTGGGATAGTCTTAACATGGTGTGAGCATGCGCCAAGTCAACCCAAATAAATCATCAAAGGAGAATACCATAATACTATGCTTTAATATGCCAAAACAACACATGATTCTTTCAAGGCACATTAAGCAATCTCAATTGTTTATAACATGTCATGCTACAGCAAAAATCACTAAGCATAAAGCCAAAACAACACCAAGAATGACATGACAAAGCATAGGCCACAGTCAAAAACAAGCTCCTTTCTTACCACTTAAGCATGAACTTTTCCTACTCTTTTCCAATCCAAACCAATCTTATTTGAAAAATAATGTATGAATGAGGGGGTCCAACCAATTTATTCAAGCAAACTAAGCAAACGAAAACCAAAAAAACAAAGACGCTCCAAGAACAACACAACTGTGCATAAAATAATAAAAATGAAGTGTTTGGAAGAAACCTGAGATTTTTATTGATGAAGAAGGGAATGCCTTGGGCATCCCCAAGCTTTGACGCTTGTATTTTTTGGATATTTCTTGGGGTGATACGGGTGGCATCCCCAAACTTGAGCTTTTGTCCATACTTCATCTTATCACATTACTCTTCCCTACACTTAAAATTTTCCTTCATACAAAACTTCACACAATCTTCATTAGCAACATTAGTGTACTCAAGATAATAAGTCTTTTGGTTCAGTTTCAACATAAGTAAAACTTACAGTAAAACAAAAGCTACTGTAGCACTTCCTTTAAAAAGTTCAAATGATCAAAGAGAACTCAAAGAGAAAGAGATTAAGAGGCAAATGTAAATAATGGCAAAAATCTATCAAAACATACCAGTAGGTAAAAACCGATTTTTTTGAAGACATTCTGTTGCTCAAATCGAAAAGTGTTGAACTAACGAAAGTTAGATAACAACCTGGGGCAGAAGCACAAAAAATCACAGCTCAAACCAACATACAGAGATTTTACACGATTTTTTATAGCGAAGCACAAAATCTGTTTCGGGACAGCAACTTTCCCAAGCATTACTTCTCTCTCATTAGAGGTTACTTCTGGCACAAAAAGCAAATAAAAAGGATAAGGAGCGGTTATTACAGAGGTAATAACTTCCAAGACTTATCTAAAACTTTTGGGTTATCTCCCAGTAAGTACTTTTCTTTAACGCCTTTAAGTTAGGCATGATAGTTTGACAAGATGCTCACATAAGAAATATGAATTGAAGTAAAAGAGAGCATCAAGAAACAAATTCGAAGCACATTTAAGTCTAACCCACTTCCTATGCATAGGAATCTTGTAAAGAAACAAGTCATGAAAGAACAAAGCAACAAGCATAGGAAAGCAAAACAAGTGCAACCTCAAGACTTTCAACATAAAGAGGGGAAACTTAATATTATTGAGATGCATAAAACCATGTTTCCCTCTTTCATAATAACTTTTAGTAGCATCATGAATAAAATTAACAATATAACTATCACATAAAACATTCTTATCATGAGCCACATGCATAAAAGAATTAATACTCTCCACATAAACATAGTCATTCTTATTAATTACAGTAGAAGAAAATTCAACAAAATAGCTATCATTATTATTCTTATCACCATAATCATCAAATATAGGATGGTGGCGGTGGTAACCATTACCGATAACGTGACGACGACTGCCGCCATGATGATGGTGGAAAACGCCGTTCTCGTGGCCATCTTGATCATGCTCCAACACCTTTTGTCGATATTACATGCCAGATATGCAAAATCCATGGTCACCTTGCCAAAGATTGTTGGTGGCTCTATTAGGATGAAAATGATGATGATGATGGTGATCATGGTGAGAAGGGTGCACACTTGAGATCCTATTGTGTTGATACAAACTGGTACCCTAACACATGTGCCACTGACCACGTCGAAAGCTAGCTAAACAAGCTCTCCATGCATGACAAGTATAGTGGGCATGATTGTGTCCGTACTATTGAAGGCACAGGTATGCACAATATTCATATTGGTCATTCAATTTTCAGAACTCCTCATGGTTCGTTTGGTCTTAAAAATATTCTCCATGTTCCTAATGCCTTGAAAAATCTTCTCCCAGTTCATAAATTTACCCTTGATAATCATGTGTTTATTGAGTTTCATCCTTTGTTTTTCTTAATCAAGGACCAAGCAACACGAAGAACTCGGTTTAGGGGCCCTTGCCATGGTGGTCTCTATCCTTTGGTGCCTATGTTCAATGAGACCTCCAAGCTTGCCTACGTCATAATAAAGCTACCATCCTCTACATGGCATCGCCGTTTAGGACATTGATGTCTACGCACTTCTATTCTTGTAGATAGTTGTTGGGCCTCCAAGTGCAGAGGTTTGTAGAATAGCAGCAAGTTTCCCTTAAGTGGATTACCCAAGGTTTATCGAACTCAGGTATGAAGTGGTAAAAGGTATCCCTCTCAAGCAACCCTGCAATCAAGATAGCAGCAAGCTAACATGTAACAGATCTAGTTGCAAATGGTGTTTCAATGTTTAGAAGCAAGGCCTAGGGATCATACTTTCACTAGTGAACACTCTCATATAAATATCTTCTCTTTATGATACTACTCTGAACTACTCTCCGGTTGGACACTCTAATCCATGGTAGGGCTATAACAGCACTCCTCAAAGTTCGCTTTCCCCATCTAGATAACCCCACATTGTCACCTTGAGCGCTAGATGGTTCCAACAAACACCACAATTTCATAGAGACATCCAACTCCAAATATAACTCATAACAAGTATTTGTAATCTCTAGCCTAAGTGCCACCATGGTGTGCACGCTGTCACTTTCACACACATGGGGAGAGTAGAGATCTATTAAAGCACTTGAGTAGCAAGGTAGATCTACTTGATAACAAAGCTCATGATCACAATATGATCATGCATAGAGAGAGATGTGAACACATAGCTACCGGTAGAGCCCTTAGCCTCGAGAGAGAACTACTCCCTCCTCATCATGGGAATCAGCAACGGCGATGGAGATGGTGGTGGAGATCGATGGAGATGGCTCCGGGGGCACTTCCCTGTCCCGACAGGGTGTCAGAACAGAGGCTTTTCGTCCCCCGAATCTCCCCTTCGGTGGCGGTGGAGCTGTGGAACTTTTCGTGGTTGGAGGCTCGATTCTTTAGGGTTTCTGCATCAGGAGGCTTCTTATAGGCGAAGAAGCAAGGTCGGTGGGCGCCCGAGGGGCCCACACCACCTGGTGGCGTGGCCAGGGGGACCCGCGCCACCCTATGGTCTGGCCAGCCCCTGGCCCCTCTCCGTCTCGTCTTCTGGCTCCGTGAGTCTTCCGGTAAAATATCGACTTTGGCTTTTGTCCCGTCCAATTCTGAGAATATTCATTTTCTAGCTTTTCTGGAACCAAAAACAGAAGAAAACAGGCAACTGGCACTACGGCATCTTGTTAATAGGTTAGTTCCAGAAAATGTGTAAAAGTACTCCGAAGTGTGGACAAAACATAAGAAAGTAGATATAAAACAAGTATGGAACATCAAAAATTATAGATACGTTTGCAACGTATCAGACATCCATCTTGATTTGTGGTTCAACAAGTTCTTAGGAGAAATAAAATAGCTTTACACCCTAGAAAATACTCCATATGTTTGTGACTCTTGGAAACTAGCCAAGAGCCACCAACTTCCATATCCCATATCCACTAGTGTTTCTACTGCTCCTTTGGAGCAAGTGTTCTCTGATGTATGGGGATCTGCTCCTCTTTCTATGGGAAAACATGCATACTATGTAAGCTTTATTGATGATTTTAGCAAATTAATTTGGATCTACTTGCTTAAAAAGTGTTCCGATATTTATCAAGCTTTTCTTAATTATCAGCAGTATAGTAAGCAAAAGTTTGATAGGAAAATTGTTACTATGCAAACTTATTGGGGGTGAGTATGAGAAATTAAATAGTTTCTTTCAGAAGATTGGTATTACACATCATGTCTTATGTCCACATGCTCACCAAAAAAATGGTTCCGCTGAGAGAAAACATCGTCATATTGTTGAAGTTGGCCTTGCTTTGCTTGCTAATGCATCCATGCCTCTCAAGTTTTGGGATGAAGATTTTCTCACTGCCACTTTTCTTATAAATATTCTCCATAGCAAAGTTATAAACCTTGAGAATACCACTGAGCGTATCCGTCATGCTACACCCAATCTTCGTCCCTATGATGCTTTACATGTTTTTGGCTGCGCGTGCTATCCTAATCTTCGTTCCTACAATAAGTGCAAGCTTGCTTTTCGCTCCAAACAATGTGTCTTTCTAGGCTATAGCCCCCTCCATAAAGGTGTCAAGTGTCTAGACGTGTCCACCGGCCGTGTCTACATCTCATGTGATGTTGTATTTGATGAAAATATTTTCTCTTTCAAAACTCTTCATCCTAATGTCGGTACCCGTCTAAAACAAGAAATCTTGCCTATTCCATCCTCCACGCTGTCTCACCAAGGGGGTGCACAAAATATTGATGTTCATGCTATGCCTATTGTGCCACAGGGTGGAGGAACAACAGAAGAAAATTCTGGTGAAAACAGCGTAGCAAACATCTCAAGCAGTGAAGAAAACGAAGAAGAGCAACATGAAGAAAACGACGAAACCGACACATAACACGAGGAGGAACATTCCTCTGCCCCGCATCATCCCGAGGCAGCTGAACCCGAGGCAGATCTCTGCTCGCCTCCCCGCGCGGATTCTCCCGTTCTTGGTCACCGCGTCCCCGACCGGGACCGCCCCACCAGCGCCACGCGTCCATCATCGACTGGGCGGGTGCCCATGACCACACTTGTATCCACGCCCACGCCAAGGGAACCGTCGCTGTCGGCTGACCCTGTGTCGCCCAACACAGATGAATCCTCTAGATCCTCTGTGGCCAGTGCCTCTGCAGCAGGATCTACGTCAAGCTCTCCATCGCAAACTTTGGAGCCTCCCTCATTGGTGCAACCTGCACCACTGACTCCTCCACGCACACGACTCTAGAAAGGTATAAGAAAACCAAAAAATATATACTAATGACACTATTCGGTATGGCATGTTGTCCTCTACAGGTGAACCAAATACACTGACAGAGGCTCTTGATGGCACAAACTGGCACAAAGCAATGGAGGAGGAATACAATGCTTTGATGGAGAGCAAGACTTGGCAACATGTTCCCTCAAGTACAAATAAAAATTTGATTAAATGCAAATCGATATATCACATTAAAAAAAGGGTAGATGGAACAATTGATAGATATAAAGCACGTATGGTTGCAAAGGGGTTTAAGCAAAGGTTTGACATTGATTATGAGGATACTTGTAGTCCAGTGGTTAAAATTGCTACTATCATGACTATTTTGGCTCTTTCTGTTTCTCGTGGATTGAGCCTACGGTAGCTAGATGTTAAGAATGCATTTTTCATAGAGTTCTAGAAGAGGAAGTATACATGAGAAAACCTCTTTGAAAATCCCCCTGCTCCGCATCATATTTACAAGTTTGATAAAGCTCTGTATGGAATAAAGCAAGCTCCTCGAGCTTGGTATTCTAGGCTGAGTTCTAAGTTGTGTGATCTTGGCTTCACACCTTCGAAGGCTGATACTTCATTGTTTCTTTATAACAAGTCATGTATCACTGTGTTTGTTATGATTTATATTGATGATATTATAGTAACAAGCTCATCTGATCATGTTGTTTCTGCCTTGCTCCGAGATCTTAATGAGAATTTTTGCAATTAAGGATCTAGATGACTTACACTTCTTCCTTGGTATTGAGGTTAAAAAGATACAAAATGATTTGCTTTTAACATAGGAAAGTATGCTTCAAAGTTACCCGACAAGATTGGTATGGGTGGTTATAAATCGATGCCAACTCCACTTTCTCCCATAGAGCCACTGTCCCTCACTGATGGTACACTTTTGGGTCCTGGTGACAGCACTCAATATAGAAGCATTGTTGGAGCTTTAGAGTACTTGACTTTGACATGTCCAGACCTGTCTTATTTAGTTAATAATGTTTGTCAGTATCTTCATGCTCCAACTACAAAACATTGGATAACAGTTAAGCGCATTCTCAGATATGTACGAGATACTTTGAATGTTGAAATTACCTTTACAAGGTCTTCCTCTACACTCCTTAGTGCCTTTTCAGATGCATATTGGGCAGGTTATGTTGATGATACGCGATTCACTAGTGGATTTGCTATATTTGTTGGACCAAACTTGGTCTCATGGAGTGCTAGAAAACAAGCTATAGTATCTCGATCCAACACTGAGGCTGAATATAAAGTCTTGGCCAATGCTACAGCTGAGTTAATATGGGTTGAAGCTCTTCTTGATGAATTAGGAGTAAAATTGAAGGAGAAGACATGTCGTTGGTGTGATAACTTGGGCGCTACCTATGTGTCTGCCAATCTTGTGTTTCGTGCTCGTACTAAGCATGTTGAAATTAATTTTCATTTTATCAGAGAAAGAGTAGCAGATAATTTGCTAGAGATCACGTTTATTTCAAGCATAGATGGTTTCACAAAGACACTTCCAGTCAAGAAACTAGATGAGTTTAACTGTAATCTCAACCTTTCCGAAGGTTTAGATTAAGGGTGTGTGTTAGATGATGTATACGTTTATACCGTATACCATATAGCTTTTGTATGTGTATACCGAACCATGTACACCTGTTGCCCTCTAGGCCTATATTAACATGCAACCGGTACAAGGGCCAAGTATCGTTCCACGCCAAACATCAATAGAAAGTATTTTAGTGATATTTGGAATATCTCGATCTCGCTTAAGATCCAAGTTTTCCTCTGGCAACTAAGCCGCAAACGGCTACAGTCTAACAGCAATATCCGTCACCGCAAGGACCCCTCGTCGGTCTATGTGTCCTGTGTCGAGATTACGGGGACAACGACCACATTGTCGTCGCATGCAGCCTTGCCAATTCATGTGGAGCGCAGTTAGGAAACTGCTCTCTTGGAACCATGTCTGCTTTGCTGATGTTCTTAGATTTATGCGTAGGCAGATAGGCCAATCTAAGCTTTGGATTTGCTATGTCGCTTTATTGTGTACGCTGTGAAACATTAGAAACAAATTCTCTGTTGAGGGCATCTTCCCGTCGAAACCTGCCGACGATCTATACGAAATGTTGATATTTTTATAAGTGTGAAAGTTAGTGACTAAATGATAGGATCGATGGGCCGTGGATGGGACGATTGGCATTGAAAGGATTCGCCACGTCCACGGGGTCGTTCGTGACACTCCGACCTAGATGTACGTCCCTATTCTCCTTGTATCTAGTTTTCCTTTCTCTTTCTCGTAGGTGTTTTTGCTGTGTTGAGGCGCATGTGCCTATATGCGTGTCCGTGCAACACCGTTTTAGCCTACGCCACCGTTTTAGGCTTTTAGCTTTACCCTGGAGTGTATGTTGTGGATCTTTGATCCAGGTTTCGTTCCGTGCGTTTGGTTGGAACTATGTACACGGCGGGTTGTTGCTTTATTAATTTAATACAGTAAAGCCGGGCTCTGAGCCTACGTGTCTAAAAAAAAGTCGGCTAGACATGCTCTAATTTTGTGAGCCGATTTCAGGTTAGTCTATCGCGCCCTGTCTAATGACAGGGGTCGCGTACCAGGCTTGCTTAGAGCACGCCCTGTCTAATGAGAGAGGTCGCGTACCAGGTTTGCTTAGGACCCCTATAATATTAGGGGAGACATGTCTTCTCTTAACTTTCTACATCATTTAGAGAAGACATAAATATAACTTATACAATGTATTATCTCTTATTGCTATCTCTAGTAATTAATGAGATTTAACTATTTTTAGTAAGAAATTGGTTGGCTAAGGAAAGACATGTCATACAATAGAGAAAATAGTCTTCTCTTTCTTGTTTCTCGCTCCTCCAACTAAGCAAAAATCCAACGTGACACGCATAAGGAAATGCTGATGTCATCGATAGAGCAACTCTAGCGACTACTATATATAGTCTGGAACCGTAAAATAACTGCTAGTTTACGGTTTTTCGTAAAAATCGCGCATCGATCAGCTACCGTAAATCGACCCGACCCGCAAACATTTTTACGAGGGGCGGTAGATTTCTGCTACCGGCCTATACATCCGCGGGTCGAGAGGGAAAACCGAACGTGGCCTCTACTTGCATGGACAGAGATGGCGCGCTAAAGTTTCACATTTCTCCCGCCCCCGCTTTCTTCTTCCTCGCTTCCCTCTCTCCCGCGGAGCCGCTGCCATCGCCTCCCGCCTTCGATTCCTTCCTCACAGCCGCCGCGACCCACCGCAGACAAGTGCCCCGCACCTCGCCACGTCAGTGAAAGGTCACAACTCGCGGGGGGTTCACGGAAAGCTTTCTCGATGGAAAGTTTTTGTGGATCCACGGCGGAGCTTGGATTCGGCCACGCCCTCGAGCTAGAATATCCGATTCGGCGGTGGCGGTGCCTGTCCTGCGTCCTCTTCCGGTACGGCGGTAAGGTTCAGTTGGTTTCGTTCTCGATTTGTCCGGCCGATGCATTGTTGACCATGGAGCTTCTCCTCGGGATTTTGTAGATGTCGCTCTTGCTGACCATGGATTTCCTCCTGGGCTCCTCCTCTTCGTCCTTGGACTCGGAACTGGACGAGTTGGTCAACGATGGTGACACGGAGCAACTCGTCATGATACTGGCGGTGAAGGAGCTCCAAGAACGGGCCAATTTCTTCCGACGGCGGCGCAGGTCGATGTTCGGCCGTGTTTGCATCCCCCGGAATATTTCGTTTTGCGGTTTGCGTTTGCAGGAACTGTTCGGCGTGGGCACAAAAACCAGCAGGATTCGCGTTTGCCGCGCCCTGTACTCGCGCGTTTACGGTTCGGGATATACAGTAGCCGCTAGAGTTGCTCTTACACGAGACGCAGCAGTTGAGATGCGCTCTGTATTCGACTGACGGGTAGATTGGCGTATGAACAACCAAAACCCAGAACAGATCAGCCTAAAAAGCCAGCACGAGCATGCTGAGCTCTGTCAAATCCATGTGAGGGGATCTGAGTGAGACGCGTGAACGCAGATCACGGATCTGCCTTTCTTTTTACACCGCATCGAAGATCACTACTCAGCACGAAACACCGCAATCAGGGAAGCAAGCACAGACTCTAAAGCCGTTCTAGGATATGTACATTAGCACAGGCCACCTGCGCTGCCTCATTTCTGATTTCTCCCAGGCCGGACTATCTTTTTTTTACAAGTTTTAGGGCCATTTCTTGCTTCCAAGAAATGCGAAGCTCCCACATCTTACTCTCTGTCTCTCCTGCTTCATTCAGCAGAACGCGAAGCCCCTGCTAGTGGGACGACGGCACAAGGGCGGCGACCACCTCCTGGAGAGCGTGAGTTGTGTCGCCGTAGCACACCTGCATCAGTGGCACGCTCCTGTCCTTCACCGCATTGTCCAGCTGCCATTTGCGCAACGACATCTTGATTCAGTTAGCATCAAACTTATTCTGCTAATTTATACTAAATAAAGAGAACCAAACAACGGTTTGCTAAAGTTGACCAAGGACTGATTCTGGATAAAAAAATTGCATTGCAAACAGCCCAAGAGGACTTGAGCTAGTCTGTTGGCGAACGCCCAGTCATGAACCATAACAACTTCCGCCAAATGAAAATGAAGCAAAAGGTGAGTGACAATGACATGCTGAAGAGGGGGCGGACCACAGGTATTTGTATGCATTAAACTTCTGGATTCTGGAAGACCGGAATAGTCCATATAGGCTGCTGCTAGATTAACTGAACCACTTATTCTAGTATTATTATTATCACCATACGAACATGTTGAGCAGGAATAGTGATCAAAACTTCAAATAATCTGTTTCTTAGGATGGAATTGCACATTAAGCTTACTTTAGATATTGAGAGATCTACAAATTTGGTAATTAAGGGCATTCATGAACTCTGAGCAAAATTCATCATGTGGATTTGCCATAAAGTAAGTCATGCTTAAGTTGCTAGCAAAGGAAAGACAGCAATCATCACCTCGTCCATGAAGTAGAAGAACTTGTTGGCTAGGTCGGTGAGCGTCTTCTTGCGCTCATCGCTCTCGCAGGAGGAGATCACGCGGCTGAGGTCAATATACAAGAAGGTGGCCTTCAGCCGGAGATCCCTCCCAACTAGGTCCCACGAGTCTTCATCATCAATCACCAAATCCTCCTCCATCGAGAAGAGCTCAACAGCACAGTTCTTGATCCGGCAAACACACCCCTTCAGCTCAACCCCATAATCTGAATCCATAGCTGTGTATTGCTTCCTCTTATCCTGATTTCTGTATGGACAAGAACAAAACCTGTAAGTTTATAGTGCGTTACCGATCAATTTATAGAGTAGGTAGTGTAGAGGAACGATGAGAGGACACATGAAGGGGAGAGAGGTGAGAGGGAACTCTTTCTTGGACATTAAGGAAGCAACAGGTGTCACCCAGTACATGACAAAAAACAAAGCCCAGGTTGGTCAATAAGAAGATAGAAGATGGTCAGAGGTGACGCGCTAGAAACACTGAAAAATAGGAGGACACGTTCAGGTAACGGGTGCCTTGCATTGCAGCCTTGCAGGGTTGGAGAACAGGAAAAGTGGCAACAGAGGAAGCCATAGGAAATTGCTTGACAGGGAAGATTTATCACATAGTCATATATACACTAGATTCTTGAAACCGTAAATCTTTTCTCTTCTTTCTCTGAAGCAAGCAGCAATAGTATTTGCTTTTCTTCATTTTAACAATATAACAGTATTTAATTGTTTCCAGGGAAACAACAAAAATTCAAAGGGCAGGCGGTAGCATAGATAGATATCTTAGGAGTCAACAAAGAGATTATCTCTGAACACCCATAAATTATAATTCCTCCATTCCATATTAGTTGTTGCTGATTTAGTACAATTCGGTGATTTAGAGTTGTACTAAATCAGAGACAACTAATATGGAACAGAGGAAGTACAACAAATATGGCACTATCCAGGCCTCCATTATTATGAGAATTCACATTTGAATATGTGAAGAATATGCCAGTTTGTTTTGTTTGCTCCTCTAATGAAAAAAAAGCAGGTTACCTCGTGTCCTTGTTGAAAAAAAGTAAAGAATGTCCAAAAAATTGAAGGCATATTTCAGCAATCCTGGTTTTCTGGTAAAGTTCAGTATACCCTTCAAAACAATTCTCTATAAAATGATATCTTTATAAAGTTAAGGCTAAGTATATGAAACTTCGATGAAAAGTTATCCAGGACCAGCCAACAGTAGTTTTAGGCAGTTATGCATATCCATCTTATGTGCATCCACAGATGCAGAAGCCAGAGGAGTTTGCTATCTAAAAATTCAGATCCGTCTTACACACGCAGCCACCATATCCATATAATTTCTATTGCTATTACGATAGTTTGGCGGTTCAAAGCTTTCGACTTTCTGTTTCTATAAGTAGTAGCTAAGAAAGCCTAGTAAGCAACGCCAAACACTGCCTGGTTATAGTTTCTATTGATCTCAAAATTGGCTTATAACCATGACTAAACAATCAGTTCAAGCTGGCTTCTTTTTCTCTCCCATCCACTCCCCATACCTTTCAAGAATGTATGAACTGATGGTCAAGAAAATTCTGAACTCTTGGCAAAAATAATAATTCTGAAATACATATGTCATTGAGAAGCTGAGTTGTGGGTCCTACATATTCTTCGGTCGCTGTCTAAGTTTTGAGAATAGTAAAGAGGATGGGGACAGACAAAGATAGCATCCTGATTGCGACAACTTCCGAAAATGAAAGCTGAGGGGCCCAAATGTGGTTTTCTCCCATCTTCTCCCCTTTGCCCCCATACATGGGTTAACACCTAAAATTTCACTGCATAATATCTATACCGAAAGAGATGAAGCTTTTTGAGGTTGCTTTCTAAGAATCTCCGAATGGGAACTTTAAGATATCGAAAATAACCCTATAATGGATTTACAAGCAGATGATGTACCAGGTTCAGCAAGGGGACTGCAGAAGATCAGTAATGTCACTGAAAAGCAATGTGGCAAAAAAATAAAGATAAAAGCGAGAGATGGAAAGAAATCCATGGAACCAAGAAGAATTTTAAGAGGCGAGCGATATTTACTTATTTCTAACCTCTTTAGTGTATCCCCTACTTCCTCGTAAAAAAACATTTTGACTCAATTAAGTAACGCCGATGCAAAAAACGAGGAACAAAACAAAGGGCAGCACTGTGTCCCTGACGTTCAGACTTCAGAGAACACGCATGCATTTTGCATCGGGGCAGAACTAAACAATCGAGAGGGGATTGAATTGAAGTACAGCGGCAGTTAAAAGGACAAGAAACAGACAAGGACAATCATTTCCAATGCTACGCTGATCAAAGCCCAGAATGCAGAGATACAGACCCGAATCAGCCGCTCCCGAATCCAAGCATGAAGAGAAGAAAAAAAAAGGGAGGGGCACCAAAGAACAGAGCAATCTCAGATTTCCCCTGCATTACCGATCCACACTCCATCCCAAATCCGATCCGATGTTCAGTCCTCGGAAATTTCTCGGCTCCGCCAGTAAGACCCGACGAAGTGATACTTTCTAGTATGGCATGCATGGATCAAAGGGGGTATCCAAGGGAATCTAACCGAGGAGGAGAAGAGACGAGGAAACCCCAGTCTTGTTCTTCACAGGGATGCTCCTCCACCACCACCACTCCCCACCCCGAAAAATATGGCAACCCCTTTTCTTTATATGCTCGATGCGATCGAAGCTAAGACTTACCCGAGGAAACAGTGATCCTGCTTTAGGGATTCCTCTTGTATCAGAGCAAAATTACGCCCTAATGATCCTCTTAAAACAGCTAAGCCGCTGTAACTTGCATATATTTATTATAATTAATTACCAGAAATAAAGCAACAGAGGAACATGGCTCGTGTTTGTACCTTGCCTTTGCCGGTTTACCCGGCGCCGCGTGACTACTCTCCCCGGCTGCGACTGCGAGAGAGATGGTGTAGGAGTACTAGACTGGCCCCGTCCCTACGGTTTGGTTCTACCTGGCCGTAGCCATGTTTGGGGCTTTATATACACGCAGACCTGCCTCGGGGCTAAAAAAAGAGGAACGCGTGCAGATCGTCTGAGGCTGGAACTCGCGGCGGTGAACTCTGTGGCCTACATGCGGACTGTGGGCCCTCTTGGTCTTACATGGAACGGCCGATTTTCAAGTCGCGGTCCCGGGCCACATTTTCGGGTTTAAACAAAATTTAGCAAAACTCAGCAAACTTTGGATGAATATAGGCGGATTTCATTAATAGATAGTTGATTCGTACATGTTACATCGAATTCGGGTGGGCACCCGAATTCAGACTTTGTTTTGGCTAAAAAAACAAAAAAAAACGATGCCGATACCGGTGGACACCGGTCTACATGCCGAAGTTGCGGTAGAAGTTGGTGTAGTCCGGGTCCGCCGTGCCGTCGTCGTCACCGTCATCATATCATCGCTGCCGCCGCCGGCGCTCTGCACGAAACGCGCTGCTCGCGCTGCTCGTTGTACCTCCATCGGTACGGCGGCGTGCCTCCTCCTGCTCCCAGTCTGCCTTGGACCAGGCGAGGATGTTCGGCTCCGGAATCACCGATGGCGGCGCGACGTCGTGCAGAGAACGTTCGATCGCCGTTTTGATGGCGAAAGAGTCCTCGTCGCCAGCCACGCCCCAGTCCGCGGGCTGCAGCTTCGGCTGGCGAAGGCGAAGCCGGCCGATCGGTGGCGTAGTCGTGCGGGGCTCGTTGATGGTGATCCCCCGCGAGCGCGTCCTCGGCGGCGAGCGCATCGTCCTCGGTGTTTCAGCCTCCTGTTTGGCGGGCCGATACATCTCGCTGCTGCTACGTGGCGACTGCGCAGGCGCCATGCCGGACGAGCGCGAGGTGGCCGAGGTGGAGGAGGTGAGGCTGCCCATCCTCCTGGGCAGCCAGTTCACCGGAGGTTGGCGCCCGCAGCGAGGGGCTGGCGCCGGAGAGCGCAGGAAGCCGAGGCGGGGGTTGTTGCTGGTGTGGATGTGCTCGAGGACGTAGGGGAGGGTGCATCCTGGCACGCTCCACCATCGACGCTGCCCCGCCGAGTTATTGCGCTTCGGTGGTGAACCGGGCGGCCCCTCATGTGCGGTGAGCTCCTGCATTCTCCGCTCGGCGAAGAATTGCTCCCAGTAGAGCAGGTTGCCAAGGTCTTCGGCGAGCTCGGGGTCCTCCATCGCCGTGATGGCCTCCTGGATCGCCTCAACCATTTCGTCGCCCTCCGGCACCAGCGGTATCGGTATGCCACCAGCGCTGAGCTTCCAGCCGGGCGGGCAGCGGAAATCCGGCGGCATCATGTACCCGGTGTCGTGGAGCATGCATGCCTCCCACGGCTGCAGCGTGCGCGGCCAAAGCCGTTGGCCGCCACGAGGTCGGCTGGGTACCTTTCCGCCATGGATGTTTTCGCCGAGGTCTACTGTTCATCGGAGTTGGAGAGGGGATTGGAGAGAGTGTGCGCTGTGAGTGGGCGTTTGGCCGGCTTTTATAGGCCGAAGCGGGCAGCAAAGGCGAGAGAGGTGTAGACCTGTGGGCAGGAAAAGAGGAACCGACGGGAAGCCGAGGCGGCGGTGTCGCGCCATTACGGTGCCGCGTGGCCGACGAGACACGCCATCAATTGCCCGGCGGTCCTTCGCGGGAGCCGAGGCGGAAGGATGACGACGCTTCGGTCGCTGACTAGGCGGGTCCACAAGCCGAGGCACTTTTTTCGCGCCGAATTCGTTTCGTCCGGTGTTCGCAGGGCGTTCCCGTCGCGCCGGGATTGGTCTAGGATCTCCGGAGGTATTTTGGGCCAAATCTGAACGACTACTGGGAACCGAGTGGAGATGCTCTAAGTGGTTCGACGTCACAAGCTCCTGTCGCATAGCTCATGAATTAGTTAGGCTTTGTCAAATGTAAGAAACAAAGGGTAAATCCTCTGTTTTAAAATAATAAAAAACTATGATCTGTCGGTTCTTTTAGCTGACTCGTTTAATCATAGTTTAGTAAAAACTAAGTTTTAAACAGAAACAAAAACTAGAAGGGCCTCCAAAATATTGGACTATTTTATTTTTTTCTTAATTATCTTTAATTACATGGGTCGTCCTTTTGTTACAATCTTCTACTCCCTAGTATGGAAAAGGGATTGTGTGTCGGAGGGAGTACTCCCCAACGGCGTGCGTTTTCTGATAACTTACATTAGAGCATCTCCACTCGTCCCCTTAGGCGTCCGGCGAGGTTCGATTTTGGCCTGTATTGAGGGACGCCGGATTGGTTCGTGATTTGGGGCCCGCTGACTTCCAGCCGTGCCCCCATCCAAAAAAAATCTACAATTTTTTATCAAATCAACAAGTAATTTAAACAAGTTCAATATAGCAAATAAATAATTGAACATTCAGATTTATTACAAGTTCATGAAATTAAACAAACAATTCAAAATGTTCATTATAGCAAATAAAGGCAAACAAAAAAACAAACTAGCTGGCTCCTTTGAGACTCCACATATGCTCCACCATATCATCTTGCAGTTGGCTATGAGTATTTCTGTCTTTAACTTCCTGCCATCTAGCAAGAAAAGTAGCGAACACAGGTGGCACTTGGTAGTCAATATCTACAAGAGGACAATGGCAAAAATACGGTTTAGTGTCAAACACTGGAGTCTCTCGCTCACTCTCGGTGATCATGTTGTGCAAGATCACACATGCAGTCATGACCTCCCACATCTGATCTTTCGACCAGGTAAGAGAAGGATACCTGACAATGGAAAATCGAGATTGCAGCATACCGAATTCCCTCTCCATATCCTTCCTGCAAGCCTCCTGTTGTTGGGCAAACCAAGTTTTCATTCCTCTAGGCACAGGGTTTGAGATTGTCTTCACAAATGTTGGCCATCTTGGATAGATGTCATCTGCCAAGTAGTAGCCCTTGTCATACTGGTGCCATTGATCTCGAACTGCACTGAAGGAGCTCTTACTTCAACAAGCTTGGCAAACACATTTGAACATCGCAGCACATTGATGTCATTGTGTGATCCTGCCATACCGAAAAAAGCATGCCAAATACATAGATCCTGATCTACCAAATCCTCAAGCACCACACTACATGATACTTTGTGACCTTTGTACATGCCCTGGTGCGTGAATGGACAGTTCTTCCAATCTCAGTGCATACAATCAATGCTTCCAAACATTCCTAGAAAACCCCTTGCAGCATTCTGTAAGATCCGAGCTATGTATTCTGCATTGAGTGTTGTCATGTATTTCTTCCCATACACTACCACAATAGCCCTGCAAAATTTGTACATGCAGTCGATGGATGTGGACTCCTCCATGCGGAGGTAGTCGTCCTGTGTGTCTCTAGCAACTCCATATACAAGCATCCGGAGAGCAACTATGCATTTTTGGATTGTGGAGAAACCAAGCATGCCGACGACATCTCTCTTTAGTTTGAAGTAGTTGTCGAACTCTCTTAATTTCCCGACAATCTTTAGGAAAAGCTTCTGGCACATTCTGAAATGGTGCCGAAATGTGACGTCGCCATGCAATGGGTCGTCGGCGAAGTAGTTGACGTAGAGCATGCAATAGCCTTCCGTACTTTGCCTCAGTTTGCTCTTGCGCCACCCAGGCTTTGAACCCCCAGTAGGCGCTTCTCATCGGTGCCGGTGATCATGCCCAGGAGGGATGTGACAATTAGGAGATGATCATCGTCACCAACACTGTCTCGGACGCCAGCAGCAACGACGACTTAATCATCCATCAGAGCGGCCAGCATCTCTTCCTTGTCCAAATCCATGCCTTCGGCAAACCGTCGAACACCTCGCGGACAGGGTGGTTGTGCGGCGGGCTTGGGGCTACCGGCGGGCATGGGGCCTATTGGAAATATGGCCTAGAGACAAATAGTAATAAGGATTATTACCATATTTCATAAATTTTATTATTAAGTTTTATATCATGCTATAACTATATCGAAAGGAAACTTCAATACACGTGTGATATATAAACAACTAGGAGTTCCCGGTGAAACTCTAGTCATTGGTTCATTGGTTAACAAATGATCAAGGTTTCCTGATCATGTGGCATTTATGCTAGTTGGAAATGGAGTCACCTTATTATGAGAATGAGACGATGAACTTATACCCAACCTAAACATCATGACCCGATCATGTCAGGAAGTTCAAGTTACGATGATTATAATAGACCTAGTGTACTATTTCTTAGACCGTGAGGCTATATCAATCACTGTTATCCGAGGGTACTTTGATAGCATCAAACGTCACACGGTTAAACGGTGGTCATAAAGGTGTGTTCAGGTATTCGGAGGATCAGTAGAGGCAATATATGTAAAGAGTGGGATTTGTCCATCCGCGTGACGGAAAGATCCTCGAGGGCCCACTCGGAGAAGTTATATCCAATAGCTGCGCAACATGTGATTTGATCACAGGGATATCACTTGTCGGAACGAGTCAAGTAGCATTTATCGGTAACGAGATTGAACATGACATGGTGATGTCATTGGTGAGATCTCAGACAATGCAAGTATCGAGAGACAAAAGGAATAAGACACGATGTTCATGGTTCAAATGACGAAAGATTTCGTGGAATGCACAAGGGTCAGATGGCCATCAAGGTCCCTTTGTTGATCATTGGTGCGGGAAGGTCCCGACCATGTCTGGAGTGTTCCCGAACTATGGGGTATCACACTTAAGGGATTGGTGATGCTTAGAGAGTGTTTATAGGATCAGTAGAATCACCGAAGAAAGACAAGAGAGAAAACCGAAAGGGTTTCGGCAAGTCCGGAGGATGTCCGAAGTGGAGGTGGAAGGTTTTCCATAGCCACAAAGGTTGAATAATATGTGAATGAATGTTAAATATTGATTTAATCATTTATTCATAATTATTTAATAAAACAGAAATCAATTAAAGGGTTAAAATACCTTAATGGGCCAAATCCGAAAGGAGAAGGGCCCATGAGGGAAAGACCAAAGGAGGAAGGAGGAAGGGGATGGCCGGCTATGCCTTGGCCACCCGTGTGGGGCCCACTTGGGCCTCCTTGTCTGGCCGGTGGTTGCCCCCTCTCCCCTCCTTCGTTTAGTCCCACATGGCTAAGCTAGTTGTCTTTGGGGTGGGATTTCCCCTATATAGTGGGGTATTTTGACCAAATAAAGACAACCAATATTCAATAAAGGTTTCCTCACTTTTGGGGAGACCTCCAATTGATATTCTCTCTCTCTCTCTCTCTCTCTCTCTCTCTCGTGACCATGGTCCCAAGTCCGGACTGCGTGAACGAGAGTCTTCTTCACCACAGAGCATCGTCGTGCTGCGGGATTCGGATCCAGGAGCTCTACTTCCGCAACTGCTACTAGAATAGGGAAGCGGGAGTCATCGCCAGACACCGGATGCATGTAACTCCCTGCGAGGTGCAACATTTGAGGCACTAGAAGTTGTTAGAGCCGTAGGAACACGATGACTTCATCACGACCTTGAGGTTAGCTTCGGTTCGTCTACATCAACCACGCTCTCCCGGGCATTGACAACACTTTTCGGTCTTCAAGGGTAAGTTTGCAAAAATCCCCTCCCGTTACTACATTACTAATAGATATCCTGGCAACAGGGGTTCAGGGGCGTAGGGTAAAATTGTTGGAAATATGCCCTAGAGCCAAATAATAATAATAAGGATTATTATCATATTTCATAAAGTTTACGATTAAGTTTTATATCATGCTATAACTATATTGAAAGGAAACACCAATGCATGTGTGATATATAAACAACCAGGGGTTCCCGATGAAACTCTAGTCACTAGTTCATTGGTAAACAGATGATCAAGGTTTCCTAATAATGTGGCATTTATGCTAGTTGGAAATAGAGTCAACTCATTCGGAGAATGAGATGATGAACTAATACCCAACCTAAACATCGTGACCCAATCATGTCACGAAGTTTAAGTTACCATGATTAGAATAGACCTAGTAGACTATTCCTTAGTCGTGAGGCTATATCAATCACTGTCTACCGAGAGTGCTTAGATAACATCAAACATCAATTGGTAATACATTGACAATAAAGGTGTGTTCAGGTATTCGGAGGAATAGTAGAGGCAATATATGTCAAGAGCGGGATTTGTCCATCCGCGTGACGGAAAGATACTCGAGGGCCCACTCGGAGAAGTTATATCCAATAGCTGCGCATCGTGTGATTTGATCATAGGGATATCACTTGTCAAAATGAGTCATGTAGCATTGTTTGGTAACGAGATTGAACCTGACATGGTGATGTCATTGATCAGATCTCGGGCAATGAAAGTATCGAGAGACAAAAGGAATAAGACGCGACAGTCATGGTTCAAACAACAAAAGATCTTCGTGGAATGCACAGGGGTCACATGGCCATCCAGGTCCCTCTGTTGATCATTGGTCTGGGAGTGTCCCGATCATGTCTAGAGTGTTCCCAAACCGTGGGGTATCATGCTTAAGGGCTTGGTGATGCTTTAGAGAGTGTTTATAGGATAGGAAGAATCACGAAGAATAGGAAGAGAGAAAACCGGAAGGGTTTCAGTAAATCCGGAGGATGTCCGGAGTGGAGGTGGAAGGTGTTCCATGACCACGGATATTGAATAAAATGTGAATGAAAGTTAAATATTGATTTAATAATTTATTCATAATTATTTAATAAAGATAAAAGCAATTAAAAGGTCAAAAGGGCTTAATGGGCCAAACCCGGAGGGGAAAGGGCCCAAGAGGGGTCGCCTCCCTTGGAGGGGCCAAGGGGGTGGCCAGCGGCCCTAGTGGGGCATCCCCCATGTGGGGACCATGGGGTGGTGGCCGGTGGAGCCTCCCCCCACCTCATCCTCCTTTAGTCCCACCCCAGGACTTTGAGGGAGGTAGTACCTCGCCTCCCCCTATATATAGTGGGGGTATTTGGCCAAATAAATACACACAATATTCAATAAAGGTTCCCTCTCTTTTGGGGAGACCTCCTATTGATATTCTCTCTCTCTCTCTCTCTCTCCCATGACCGTGGTCCCAAGTTCGGACTGCTCGAACACGAGACATCTTCACCGCGGAGCGCCGTCGTGCTGCGGGATTTGGATTCAGGAGCTCTACTTCCGCAACTACTGCTGGATTAGGGAAGCGGGAGTCATTGCCAGGCACCGGATGCATGTAACTCCCTGCGAGGTGCAGCATTTGAGGCACTAGAAGTCGTTGGATCCGCAGGAGCGCGATGACTTCATCATGACCTTGAGGTTGGATTCGGTTTGTCTACCTCAACCACACTCTCCTAAGCGTTGACAATGCTTTTCGATCTTCAAGGGTAAGTTCACAAAACCCCCTCCCGTTACTGCATTACTAATAGATAGGTCCTGGCAATAGGGGTTCAGGGGCATAGGGTAAAATTTATTTTTTCATACGGGAACCCCTACAAGGCCGGGTAGGGAGTAAATTTGGGTGGCTCGGGAGGGTTGGGGGAGTATTCTCAGCATCAAGTGGCGAGGGGTGGTAGCGGCGTCAAGTGGTGGTCGTTGGGGGAGGAAGGGTGGGTGGGAACGTGGTATGTGGGTGGCTTTCACAGGTGCGTGTCGCTGATAGGGATGGCCCACGTTGTTCCCAGTTCCATCCGGTGTCCCCGCTTGCCCCCCCCCCCCCCCGTGAACTGGATTTGGCTTGGGAGCGCCGGATAACAAAACAGGGCGTGGTTGGGGGTCCTTTTGGGCGCCGCCACACCCCATAGGCCTTTGGGGCCTTTAGGGACCTCGAGTTGCTCTTAAACCATAAAAATCCTCAACTTAGATCTAAAAAAATACTCAACCTAACTTGTCCCTTCTTCGTACCGCTAAGCATTGCAGGCTCTCTGCCTTTATCCTTAACCTTTGCTTTAAACGACTTTGTCTTTATTTTGGCAACCAGCAGGAGTTCAATCTTTTCATAAAGTAGAAAATAACGAACCAACTTGAAAGGAAAGTGGCCGAAAACTGATACAAACGTGTATGGTTTACAAGGGAAACCAGACAAGAAAACCAACAAAACATGGTTTTCAAGAAAAACAAGTGAAAACCACACATGGCAAAACTATCTACCTCAACTAGGCCTGAAGCACCACCAAACTACATAAGCACAACGACAAAAACAAACACTACGAGTGCCTGGTTTGTCTTAGCCGATCAAATGGTCAAAAACAGAAATGCTTTGTCTTATCCTGTCAATTGGAGAGATGAACCTCAACCCTATCTTTTTCCATCTATACAAAAATCACCTTTTGAAAAAGCAAGGTCTTGTTGCAAAGGGAAATCTAGGTTCGATACTTTTGCTACAATATGAAAATAACTTTTCGAGAAGGCTTCTGCTAGATAATTGCTTTGCCGAGGCATTGTTGCTTGGTGCCAAAGATTCAGTCTCACATCTGTAACTATTTTCACGAACTCACGAGTTACAAATATATGGTCCATTTGATATGAGCAAGAAAAACAACCACTCAAAGATACCAATAGAGAAATTCAAATCATATATAGAGTTGAAAGAATTATAGTTGCCAAAGTGTGTTGGGCTCCTCATGTGGGATGTGAGGAGATAGCCTTGTGAAGCCATTCAGGTGGCCCAGGGTGCAAGATCCCACTACCCATTAGAGTTATGATCAAGGGTCATTTTGGACATTACACATGAGGGAAGGGGGATGTTAAACCTACAATCCATATCCACCACTAGGTGGTACAATGAAAATATAGGTTAGCTTCCATTAGAGAATAAAACCTACAGAGAATGGAAGAAGTTCAAGGAAGAGCTTGAGATCAAGCATCGACATTGCCAACAAGGTTATGAAGTATACATCCACTACCTTGTTCCAATACTTAGCTCTTATTCCTTAAAATATTGTTGTTGGCATCAAAGATCTATGATATCTTGATGTATGATATCCTCTAGATAAGAACTTGTTGTACCCACACATTGATAATAGTGGAAGAAGATTTGAGTGGCTTCAACCCATGGTTATTCCTCTCAAGTTGAGAGGTTTTCCATGTACAAAGGATTGGTGTCTGTGTGTTGTTTTGATTGTTGATGCACCTATGTGATGAGAGAACATAGGACTTGTCCTACCTGCTTGTAGAATCAACTACATCTGTGCTGAGATCACCTAAGACTTGTCCTCGGTTAGGGCTGAATATGGCTATCCATATATGCTTGATGCATATGTTAGGAGCATGCACGCCACTTCCTTGACCAACCCTTCATCGAGCGCGCCGGTTAGGGAGTGGTCGATAGTCCAACTCTCTTCAGCATCTATTGCAAGGGCTTCCTTCCAAGGGAACATGTAGATGTACCCCAAAAAGGAATCGTCTTCCACCTGCCTCCTAGGTGTTATGGGTTCCCTTGTGGATTTTGTTGGGTTTGTAGCATAGAAAACAAAAAAAATCCTAAGATGGGAACTACTAAGCACCAAGATCTATATACCTAGATACAAACAACGGGTGGATATAAATCCATAGAGAACATACCCTTGAAGACCGACAAAGTGTTACGAGGTTGGACTCGTGGATGATGTAGTTGTACGCTTGCCGATCTCAAGATCGAGAGGAAGTCCAACGCCTCAAATCAGCAGCGCATCCATGCTCGCACACATGTATGGTCCACCAAACAACCTCTGCCTCCTCGCTCCAGCGATGCAGCGGAAGCAACAACTGCTTCCAGATGAAAAGCCACCGAGAACATGTATCTCGCTAATCCGAGACCATGGGGGAATAATTCTAGAGGGGGAGAGAGATCCTTCACGAGGAGGTGTGAGATGAGAGGAGGGAGTGGGTGCCTTTTATAGGGAGAGGGGGGAAGCCCCCTCCCATGTCTGACGGCCATGGAGGTGCCCCCACCTCTTCCCTCATTCATGTGGTGGAGCTCCCACTCACATCAATTTTACCTCCACTCAAAATTCCACTCATCCCCATTAAATTTTCACCAAACTTAATGCAACTCTCATTAATAAAAGGGATCCCTTAATAAAAATCATTTTATTTATTTTATCCAAATTTTTGTTAATTACTTTAATTAACAAACATTCACATAAAACCCCCTGCAACATTTCAATATCACATGTAGAACCAATTTTAGCAATTTCACCCGAAACAATTCTAGTGTCCATTGAAATATTTCTAGCGCTTTCCAATTCTTTTCTATGGAACATATTTGCTCCAAATGGTGTCAGTATCCCTTAAGTGTGTTACCCTATGGTTCGGGAATAATGCAGGTATTATCGATACCCCTCTCTGATCAATAATCAGTAGCGGGACCTGGAGATCCGTACTGATTCCTACACATTCAACGATGACTTATGTGATCATGAGAACCTTTAACATTAGTAACTAAATACCTTTGTCTCGCGATATATTACATGTCCGAGATTCGATCATTGGTATCTCCATACCTAGTTTGATCTTGTTACCGACATGCACTATTTTCTCGTTCATGTGATATAACATTCTAGTGATCACATCACTTGCTTGCAAGCTATCTCAATGTGATATCACCGAGAGGTCCCTGAGCATATCTATCCATCATCGGGATGGAAAAATTCTGCTCCTAATCCATGAGCCTCTACATAACACCTTCGGAGTATCTGAACCCACCTTTACTGTCACCCTGTTATGGTGTGATGTTTGATGTTATCAAGTTACTCTTCTAGTGTTAGTGATTAACATGATCTTACGGTCTAAGGACTATAATTACTTCATATGATGTTATAGCAATTTAAACACAATGACTTTGATCGTATTACTATACTTCGGATGAATGTTCATCACATCATTCCACCAATGTTGTGAGCTCATTATTAACAATATCCAATGTCCATGATCAGGAAACCTTGATCATCTTGTTAATCAACGAGCTAGTTTATAAGAGAGGCATAACTAGGAACCCTTTATTTGTTTATTAAACACACATGTATCAATGTTTCCAATAAATACAATACATCATGCAAAATAAACATCTATCATATACTTGGAATAATATAATAACAACTTTATTATTTCCTCTCGGGCATATTCCCTTCAGTCTCCCACTTGCACTAGATACAATAATCTAGTTTACATAGTGATAAAGCTAACACCCATGGAGTTATGGTGTTGATCATGTTTTTCCCTAGGGAGAACGTTATTCAACGGATCTGCTACATTCAGATCCGTGTGTACTTTACAAATTTTTATATCTCCATCCTTGACATGCTCGCGGATGGAGTGAACCAGTTCTTAATATGCTTGGAATTCTTGTGAGACCTTGGTTCCTTGGAATTGGCTATGGCTCTATTGTTGTCACAATAGATCACCATTGGGTCCAACGCACTAGGAACGACACCTAGTTCAGTTATGAACTCCTTCATCCAAAATGCTTCCCGTGCCACTTCTGAAGCAACAACATATTCGACCTCCATTGTTGATCCTGCAACCACAGGTTGTTTAGAGCTCCTCCAACTAACCGTTGCTCCTTTCATGAGAAATACGTATCCGTATTAAGACTTAGAGTCATCTGGATAAGTGTCAAAGCTAGCATCGACATAACACTTAGCGACTAACTCTTCTTCACCTCCGTACACAAGAAACATTTCCTTAGTTCTCCTTAAGTACTTAAGGATATTCTTCACCGTTATCCCGTGTTCCGGACCTGGATCAGATTGGTACCTACTAGTCAAACTAATAGCATGTGCCATATCTGGTCTTGTACATAGCATGGCATACATTATAGAGTCTGTGGACGAGGCATAGGGGATCTTATCTATTATCTCTCTTTCTTCTGCCGTAGTCGGACTTTGAGTCTTACTCAATGTCTTGCCATGCAACATAAGTAAGAACCCCTTCTTACTTCCATCCATTTTAAACTTCTTTAAAATCTTATCAAGGTATGTACTTTGTGATAGCCCAATTAGGCATCTTGATCTATCTCTATAGATTTTAATTCCTAATATGTATGATGCTTCACAAAGGTCCTTCATCGAAAATTTGCTATTTAGATATCTTTTAACACTGTTTAAAAGATCTATATCATTTCCAATCAATAATATGTCATCCACATACAATATTAGAAATGACACATTGCTCCCATTCACTTTCTTGTAAGGGATTTTTATTTTCGTGCCCTTGGTTCCTTAGTTGTACCCAATTTTCCCCAGCCGCTTAACTTTTCCTCACTTTTGCGCATCTCCTTCTACGAAACTCTCACACAGTCTGAAACTCATCGTCCGTCAACCTTGCCGTTACGTGCTGACAAGTGGGGCCGCGTTCAGTCGGGTCCCGTAGTGGACCCTTGCCGTTACATGCTGACAAGTGGGGCCACGTTCTGTCAGGTCCCGTAGTGGACCCTTGCCGTTACATGATGACAATTGGGGCCGTGTTCTGTTGGTTCCCATAGTGGACACCTCTCTCCACTTATCCAGATCAGCATGGGACCCACAACTTATCCACGTGAGCGCTGGACCCACAGCTTACCCAGGTTGGCGTTGCAAGATGGGACCCCGAGCTAGCCTCGCGCCCGCGCCCGTGCCATTGCATCCCTTTTCTACAAGAAAAGTTTCCTTCTGCAACGAATTGGCCTGACGGTCGTCGTAGAAGGTGCGTCTTCCGCGACGAAATTCTCGGCTCAGCCATGGCTGATGGAAAACTTTTTTTTGATTTCGTGGCCCTCTACTACGATGGATCTGCTAAAAACATGGAGGAAGCTCGGTTGGCGCATGGCAGAAGCAAGATTTTCGTTTCCTCGTGCGATGTTGACTCGCCGAAGTATTTTGAGGTGTGTGGGTCCTAGACGTTAGTGTCTCTAGCGGACCATACTTTTCAGTCGCGCCTCCCTGATTTGAACTCAATAACGTTGCTCGAGGCATCTGCCGTTTAGTCACGCTACTTGGTCCTGATGACCCACAATTATAGGGGTGTATCGCAGTATTTTCGAGGGAAGTGAAACCCAATTTATTGATTCGACACAAGGGGAGCCAAAGAATATTTATAAGCCTTAACAACTGATTTGTCAATTCAGCTGCACCTGGAAACAATCTTGCTCACAACAGTTTATCAGTAGCAATAGTTTTGTAATAGCAATAGCAAAGTAATAGCAGTAGTAAAAGTAAAGACAATAGTAACAATTGCAGTAAACAGTAGGATTAAAGCACGGTAGGCATAGGGATGGATGGACGGGCGTTGCATGGACAAGACAATTCATATAACAATCAAGACATAGGGCATTTGCAGATAAATAAGATAAAGCATCCAAGTACTAAATAATCATAGGCATGTGTTCCATATATAGTCATACGTGCTCACAATGAGAACTTGCACAACATCTTTTGTCCTGCCAGCCCATTTGCAGCGGGGCCTTGAGGGAACTACTGGCAATTAAGGTGCTCCTTTTAATAGAGCACCGAAGAAAAGCATTAACACTCCCTGAACACATGTGATCCTCACATCAAAGCCATCCCCTCTAGTTATCCCGATTATTGTCACTTCGGGGCTTTGGTTCCGAACAACAATATGTGTATACAACTTGCAGGTAAGACCATAAATGATACTATCATAATGAATCAATAACATGTTCATATCTAAAATCATGGCACTCGGGCCCTAGTGACAAGCATTAAGCATAACAAGTTTCAACAAAGTCAAAAAGCACTAATAATAGATACTAGGCACCATGCCCTAACAATCTGATGCCATTACATGAATGATCTCATCCAATCCCTACCATCCCCATAGCCTACAGCGGGGGATTACTCACTCATGGATGGGGGAATCATGGATGGTTGATGGACAAGCGATGGTGATGATGACGACGATGATCTCCTCCAATTCTCCATCTCGGCAGGGTGCCAGAACGGAGTTTCTGGTTCTGAATCACGGAATCTAGTGGTGGCGGCACAGCGGAACTCTTTCTGGAAAAACGTCGACCCCCCTGGGTTTTTAGGTCACGAGGCATCTTATAGGCGAAGAGGGAGGCCGAGAGGGTGACCGAGGCGGCCACACCACCCCTAGGCGCGGCCTGGCCTGGCCCACGCGACCAAGTGGTGTGGGCTCCTCGTGGCCCTCCTCCGTCTCGTCTTCTGGCTCCGTGAGTCTTCTGGTGAAATAGGATTTTTGGCATATTTTCTGGGATTTTTCTTCATAGTTGATTTTCTGCACAAAAACTAGATACCAAGGTAATTCTGCTGAAAACAGCGTCAGTCCGTGTTAGCTGTATCCAAATCACACAAGTTTAGAGGAAAAACAATAGCAAAAGTGTTCGGGAAAGTAGATACGTTTTGGACGTATCAACTCCCCCCAAGCTTAGCTTATTGCTTGTCCTCAAGCAATTCAGTTGAAAACTGAGTGCGATAAAAGAAACTTTCACGAACACATTTGCTTCATAATATGTATATATTCTTAGCCATATGATCAACTACTTAGGCAATTCATAATAAAGAGTATACAAATAAGCTTACTTAATAGTCATTGCAAGCTATGAAGAGATTACAACTCAAAAATAATAAATAGCATGAAGCATAAACATAAGCAATATTGCAATGCTCATAAAAAGGTATGATAGAGTGGTATCTCGCTTGCCTTTGATTGTAGAGCAAACATAAACGCCAAGGCACATCTGAAGTTCAAGTGAAGACTAGAAGTAAAGATATCAAAGATACAAGCATCAAAGTCATGACACAATTAATCAAGTTTTGAGACAAGCATATTACACTAAGAATGACAACTATGCTCTCAAGAAAGTGCTCATATAATAGGTGGTGACTCAACAAGGAAATGAAAAGGTTTTGAAAAGTTTGAAAGGCTTCCAAATGCTGAAAGTATGGTACTCGTTAACTTTGAGCTCTCATTGCCCCTATCATAAGCATCTTTAAATGGTTAAAGTGAAAGTGAGGTCCAATAGGAGTTATATGCTTGACAGACCATAAACTGGAAATCTCATGTCCCTAGAGTACAAGGGCCGCTCCTCATGCTACTCAACTTTAGTTACCAGTAAGTTCTTGTCATAGTAAATACATGCTTGATGGTCCAAAATATATCGAGCTCGTTGGGGAACCCCAAGAGGAAGGTATGATGAGCACAACAGCAAGTTTTCCCCCAGTTATGAAACCAAGGTTATCAATCCAGTAGGAGCAAGGAAACACCCCCAAGGTGTTGCTAGATGAACTTTGGCAGGGCGCACTACCGGTGCCAGCAACAACATGGAAACCTGCACAACACAACCACAGAACTTTGCCCCCAACTTGTTGGGTCTGCAGCATAGAAAACAAAAAATTTCCTACGATGAGAACTACACGCCAAGATCTATCTACTAGGTACAGAGCAACGGGTGGACATACATCCATCGAGAACTTACCCTCGAAGACAACGAGTTTTGTTAACGAGTAGGAACTCGTGGTTGATGTAGTCGTACACTTGCCGATCTCAAGATCGTGTGGAAGTCCGAGCACCACAAATCAACAGCGCATCCGTACTTGCACACACGTTCAAGCCACCAGACAACCTCCACCTCCTTGCTCCAGCGATCCAGTGGAAGCAGCAACTCCTTCTAGACGAAATGCCACCGGGAACATGTATCTCACTAATTCGAGACCATGGGGGAATAATTCTAGAGAGGGAGAGAGATCCTTCAGGAGAAGGTGTGTGGAAGAAGGAGGAAGAGGGGGGCCTTTTATAGGAGGAGGGGGTACCCCCTCCATGGCCGGCGCCTCATGGAGGTGACCCCTCACCTCCTCCATTCATGTGGTGGTAACTCCCTCCACATTAAACTGCCTCTTCACATTCCCTTTTAAAGTCCCCACTTTAAATGCATTAAAACTCTCTAAGTTTAATGCTCTCTCATTTAATAAAACTCTTTTATTAAATTTATTCAGAATTTTGTTAATTACTTCAATTAACAAACATTCACATATAACCCCTTGCAATATTTCAATATCACATGCAAAACCACTTTCTGCAATTTCACCCAAAACAATTTCCGGTTTCTATCGAAACAATTCCTGCGCTTTGCAATTCTTTCGTTTGAAACATATGTGCTCCAAAATGGTGTCTAGTAACTCTTAAGTGTGTCACCCTATGGTTCACGAATAATGAAGACATGATTGAGACTCCTCTCAGATCAATAATCAGAAGCGGGACCTAGAGATCCATACTGACTCGTGCATATTCAACGATGACTTCTGTGATCGTGAGAACCTTTAACGCTTGTAATTTAATCCCTTTGTCTCATGATATAATACATGTCCGAGATTCGATCATCGGTATCCAAATACCTAGTTTGATCTCGTTACCGACATGCACTCTTTTCTCATTCCCGTGATATAACATTCTAGTGATCACATCACTTGCTTGTAAGCTATCTTAATGTGATATCACCGAGAGGGCCCAGAGTATATCTATCCGTCATCGGGATTGACAAATTCCACTCTTGATCCATGAGCCTCAACATAACACCTTCGTAGCACTGAACCCATCTTTATAGTCACCCTATTATAGTGTGACATTTGATGTTATCAAGATACTCTTCCGGTGTTAGCAATTAACATGATCTCATGGTCTAAGGATAAAGATTACTTCGTATGATGTTATAGCAATGTAAACATAATGACTTGATCGTAATGCTATACTTCAGATGAATGTTCATCACATCATTTCACAAATGCTGTGACCTTGTTATTAACAACATCCAATGTCCATGATCAGGAAACCTTGATCATCTTGTTAATCAACAAGCTAGTCTATAAGAGAGTCATAACTAGGAACCCATTTTGTTTATTAAACACACATGTATTGATGTTTCCGATCAAAACAATTATAGCATGCAAAATAAACATCTATCATATATAAGGAATACATAATAACAACTTTATTATTGCCTCTCAGGTCATATTTCCTTCAGTCTCCCACTTGCACTAGAGACAATAATTGTTGGGTCCGCAGCATAGAAAACAAAAAAATTCCTACGATGAGAACTATACGCCAAGATCTATCTACTAGATACAGAGCAACGGGTGGACATACATCCATGGAGAACTTACCCTCGAAGACAACGAGTTTTGTTAACGAGTAGGAACTCGAGGTTGATGTAGTCGTACGCTTGCCGATCTCAAGATCGTGTGGAAGTCCGAGCGCCGCAAATCAGCAGCACATCCGTCCTCGCACACACGTTCAAGCCACCGGACAACCTCCACCTCCTCGCTCCAGCGAATCAGCAGAAGCAGCAACTCCTTCCGCATTTAAGGCCACGGGAACATGTATCTCGCTAATCCGAGACCATGGGGAATATCTAGAGGGAGAGATCCTTCAGGAGGTGGTGTGTTTTGTGAGAGAGGGGGATTTATATAGGAGGAGGAGACCCCCCTCCCATAGCCGGCGCATGAGGGGGGGACTCCTCCCCTCCTTCATTCATGTGGTGAACCTCCACTCACATAAACATGGCCTCCACCCAAAATCCCACTCACATGTATTTAATTTCCACCAAATTAAGTGCAACTCTCAATTAATAATACTCTTTTTTTATTTTATTCAGAATTTTGTTAATTACTTTAATTAACAAACATTAACATAAAACCCCTTGCAACATTTCAATATCACATGCAGAACCACTTTCTGCAATTTCACCCGAAACAATTCCGGTTTCTATTGAAACAATTCATGTTTCTATCGAAACATTTCCTGCACTTTGCAAACCTTTTGTCTGGAACATATGTGCTCCTAAATGGTGTCCGGCAACCCTTAAGTGTGTCACCCTACGGTTCGCGAATAATGCAGACATGATTGAGACTCCTCTCAGATCAATAATCAGAAGCGGGACCTGGAGATCCATACTGACTCCTGCATATTCAACGATGACTTCTGTGATCGTGAGAACCTTTAACGTCAGCAATTTAATCCCTTTGTCTCATGATATAATACATGTCCGAGATTCGATCATCAGTATCCAAATACCTAGTTTGATCTCGTTACCGACATGCACTCTTTTCTCGTTCCCGTGATATAACATTCTAGTGATCACATCACTTGCTTGCAAGCTATCTTAATGTGATATCACCGAGAGGGCCCAGAGTATATCTATCCGTCATCGGGATTGACAAATTCCACTCCTGATCCATGAGCCTCAACATAACACCTTCATAGCACTGAACCCACCTTTATGGTCACCCTGTTACGGTGTGACGTTTGATGTTATCAAGATACTCTTCCGGTGTTAGCAATTAACATGATCTCATGGTCTAAGGACTAAGACTACTTTGTATGATGTTATAGCAATATAAACATAATGACTTGATCGTAATGCTATACTTCGGATGAATGTTCATCACATCATTTCACAAATGTTGTGACCTTGTTATTAACAACATCCAATGTCCATGATCAGGAAACCTTGATCATCTTGTTAATCAACAAGCTAGTCTATAAGAGAGGCATAACTAGGAACCCTTTTGTTTATTAAACACACATGTATTGATGTTTCCTATCAATACAATTATAGCATGCAAAATAAACATCTATCATATACAAGGAATACATAATAACAACTTTATTATTGCCTCTCAGGGCATATTTCCTTCAGTCTCCCACTTGCACTAGAGACAATAATCTAGTTTATATAGTGATAAATCTAACACCCATGGAGTTCTGGTGTTGATCATGTTTTACCCTAGGGAGTACTTTAGTCAACGGATCTGCTACATTCAGGTCCGTGTGCACTTCTAAATCTTTATATCTCCATCCTTGACATGCTCATGGATGGAGTGAAACCGCGCTTAATATGCTTGGAATTCTTGTGAGACCTTGGTTCCTTGGTGTTGGCTATGGCTCCATTATTGTCACAATAGATCACCATTGGGTCCAACGCACTAGGAACCACACCTAGTTCCGTTATGAACTCCTTCATCAAAACCGCTTCCTCCGCCGCTTCTGAAGCAGCAACATATTCCGCCTCCGTCGTTGATCCAGCCACCACAGGTTGTTTGGAGCTCCTCCAACTAACTGCAGCTCCGTTCAAGAGAAATACGTATCCGGATGGAGACTTAGAGTCATCCGAATCAGTGTCAAAGCTAGCATCAACATAACACTTAGCGACTAGCTCTTCTTCACCTCCGTATACAAGAAACATATCCTTAGTTCTTCTCAAGTACTTAAGGATATTCTTGACCGCTATCCAGTGTTCCGAACCTGGATCAGATTGGTACCTACTAGTCAAACTAATAACATGTGCCACATCCGGTCTTGTACATAGCATGGCATACATTATAGAGCCTATGGCTGAGGCATAGGGGATCTTATCCATTATCTCTCTTTCTTCCGCCATAGCCGGACTTTGAGTCTTACTCAATGTCTTGCCTTGCAACATAGGTAAGTACCCCTTCTTACTCCCGTCCATATTAAACTTCTTTAATATCTTATCAAGGTATGTACTCTGCGATAGCCCAATTAGGCGTCTTGATCTATATCTATAGATTTTAATGCCTAATATATATGAAGCTTCACCAAGGTCCTTCATCGAAAATTTGATGTTTAGATAACTTTTAACACTGTTTAAAAGATCTATATCATTTCCAATCAATAATATGTCATCCGCATATAATATCAGAAATGCCACATTTCTCCCACTCACTTTCTTGTAAATACAAGCCTCTCCATAAGTTTGGACAAATCCAAACTCTTTGATCACCTCATCAAAGCGGAGATTCCAACTCCGGGATGCTTGCTTCAGTCCATAGATGGATCGCTGAAGTTTGCACACCTTATTAGCATCCTTAGGATCGACAAAACTCTTAGGCTGTATCATATACAACTCTTCTTCAATATTACCATTGAGGAACGCAGTTTTGACATCCATCTGCCATATTTCATAATCGAAATATGCAACAATTGCTAACATAATCCTAACCGACTTAAGCATCACTACGGGAGAGAATGTCTCATCGTAGTCAACTCCTTGAATTTGTTGAAACCCCTTTGCGACAAGTCGAGTCTTATAGATGGTTACATTACCATCAACACCAGTTTTTCTTTTGAAAATCCATTTATTCTCAATGGCCTTTCGATCGTGAGGTAAGTCCACCAAGGTCCAAACCTGGTTTTCGTACATGGATTCCATCTCGGATTTCATGGCTTCTAGCCATTTGTTGGAATCAGGGCTCATCATCGCTTCTTCATACGTCGCAGGGTCATCTATTTCATCAATCATGAAATTCATAACAGGATTGCCGTACATTCGGAAAGTTGACGTGTCCTGCTTGACCTGCGAGGTTCGGTAGTGTCCTCTTTAGGAGTTTCATGATCAATATCATTAGCTCTCTCTTCATTTGGTGAAGTCAACTCCGAAACAACTTCCGGTGCTGCGCTACTCGCCATTTCATGAAGAGAAGGTTCAATAACCTCTTCGAGTTCTACCTTCCAACTACTCACACCTTTTGCAAGAAACTCCTTCTCAAGAAAGGATCCATTCTTGGCAACAAAGACCTTGCCCTCGGATCTGTGATAGAAGGTATACCCAATCGTTTCCTTAGGGTATCCTATGAAGACGCATTTTTCCGCTTTGGGTTCGAGTTTATCCGGTTGAAGTTTCTTCACATAAACATCGCATCCCCAAACTTTAAGAAATGACAACTTAGGTTTGTTTCCAAACCATAATTCATACGGTGTCTTTTCAACGGATTTAGATGGTGCCCTATTTAAAGTGAATGCAGCGGTTTCATTGCATAACCCCAAAATGGCAAGTCGGTCAAAGACATCATAGATCGAACCATATCCAATAAAATACGATTACGACGTTACGACACCATTACGTTGTGGTGTTCCGGCGTGAGTTGTGAAACTATTCCACGTCTTTCATATGTGTGCTAAACTCGTAACTAAGATACTCTCCTCCATGGTGGGACCGAAATTTGATCTTTACACGATGATTTTCCACTTCATTCTGAAATTCTTTGAACCTTTCAAAGGTTTCAGACTTATGTTTCATCAAATAGATATACCCGTATCTACTCAAATCATCCGTGAAAGTAACAAAATAACGATATCCACCTCGCGCCGACACACTCATTGGTCCACACACATCAGTATGTATGATTTCCAATAAATCATCGCCTGCTCCATTGAACCGGAAAACGGCGTTCTAGTCATCTTCCCCATAAGGCATGGCTCACATGTATCAAATGATTCAAAATCAAGTGATTCCAAAAGTCCATCAGAATGGAGTTTCTTCATGCGTTTAACGCCAATATGACCTAGACGGCGATTACCACATATATGCAGATATATCATTATCAAGTTTAATCCTTTTAGCATCAACATTATGAATATGCATAATACTACTATCGAGATCCAACAGAAATAAACCATTCAACACAGGTGCATGACCATAAAAGATAGTATTCATATAAATCGAACAACCATTGTTTTCAGACTTAAACGAATAACCACTTTGCATCAAACACGATCCGGATACAATGTTCATGCTTAGTGCAGGCACCAAATAACAATTATTCAGGTTTATAACTAATCCCGACGGCATATGGAGAGGCAGCGTTCTGATGGCGATCACATCAACTCTTGATCCATTGCCAACCCGCATCGTGACCTCATCCCTTGCTAGTTGTCGCTTGTTCTGCAGCTCCTGAATCGAGTTACATATATTAACAACCAATCGCGTATCAAATACCCAGGTGCTACTGCGAGTACTAGTCAAGTACACATCAATAACATGTATATCACATATACCTTTGTTTACCTTGCCGGACTTCTTGTCTGCCAAATACTTGGGGTAATTGTGCTTCCAATGGCCAGTCCTCTTGCAATAGTAACACTCGGTGTCAGACTTAGGGCCAGCTCGGGGTTTCTTTTCAGGTGCGGCAACAGATTTGCCACCCTTCTTTCCCTTGTGCTTGCCTTTCTTGTCCTTCTTGAAACCGATGGTCTTATTGATCATCAACACTTGATGTTCTTTCCTAATCTCCACTTATGCAGTCTTAAGCATTGACAGAAGCTCGGGAAGAGACTTCATCATGCCCTGCATATTATAGTTCATCACGAAGCTCTTGTAGCTAGGTGGCAGAGATTGGAGAACACGATGTATGCCTAAGTCAATGGGAATCGTTATTCCCAAGGACACAAGCTTAACGACGTACCCAGAAATTTTGAGTACGTGCTCACTAATTGAGCTGTTCTCCTCCATCATGCAGCTAAAGAACTTTTCAGAAGCATTATAACTCTCTACAGCAACATGGGTATCAAAAATCATTTTCAATTCTCCCATGGTATAAAAGGCATTGCCATTTTCGAAACGCTTTCGAAGTTCTGGCTCTAGCCCATACAGTATGCTGCAATGAACTAAGTTGTGGTCCTCCTGACGAGTCATATAGACATTCTTTTCCTCGTCAGGGGCATCAGGAGCTGGTGGTGGGCCTAGCGGTGCCTCTAGCACATATTGCTTTTGTGCAGCAGTGAGGAGAATCCTCATATTCATAGCCCAGTTGGTGAAGTTGCTACCATTCGCAGCAAGTTTCTCTTTCTCCATGAACACATTGAAGTTAAAAGCAGGTGGTGCCATCTACAACGGAATTTGTAAAGTTTATTTAGACTAAGTTTATGATAGAGTGAGTTCAACTAATCCAAATTACTAATGAACTCCCACTCAAAAACGACATCCCTCGTGTCTTTTTGGTGATTACATGAACCAAATCCACTACACCAAGTCCGATCATCACGTGAGTCGGTTGAGTTTCAAAGGCGAGCATCTATATGGGCATCATATCAACTATATGACTCATGCTTAACCTTTCGGTCCGTGTTCCGAGCCATGTCTGTACATGCTAGGCTCGCCAAGTAAGAACCTTAGTACTCGCGTGTGTAAAACTGTCTTACACCCGTTGTATGAAAGCGTAGAGTCGAGTACACCCGATCATCACGTGATGTCTCGAAACACGATTCTTAGAACGGTGCATACTTAAGGAAGAACACATTTTATCTTGATATATAAATGAGGGATCATCTTACAATGCTATCAAAAGCGCCAAACTAGCAGTATAAGATGCTAACATCTAATGTGTAAAGTGAGATGATATGGTCCATGCATTTGATCTCTATCATTTGCATCGTGGTATGATCTCTATCATTCCTTTGTGTGTAAGGCCAAGATATATGGAACTTACACGTTGAATGTGTTGTAAGAGTATCTATCATACATCTACTTACAACAATACCATATCAATACACTAGCCCAACAACGATCTAAACTAGACGCCTCTAATTTATCAATTGCAAGTTTTACGTGGCTTAGGGCTTTCGGAGATAGAACCATTCTTACCTACGAACATGAACCACAACGAGGATAACCAAGTTATTAGCAACTCATTGTAAATCAGATATTGACTATAGTAGGAGAGACCGACACCCACCAGCCACTTATGCAAAACTAGTTGCATATCAGTCGTGGAACCAGTCTCATGTACGATGACATGTAAGGTTGGTCCGGGCCGCTTCATCCCACTATGCCACCAATATCCAAAATACCTAGAAGATGCAATAACATGATAATCATCGCCCACATATAAACATATGTGTACTACCCGTGCATAGCACCTACGCATAGATCAGGCACTGATACCACTGTTGGGTCCGCAACATAGAAAACAAAAAATTTCCTACGATGAGAACTACACGCCAAGATCTATCTACTAGGTATAGAGCAAAAGGTGGACATACATCCATCGAGAACTTACCCTCGAAGACAACGAGTTTTATTAACGAGTAGGAACTCGTGGTTGATGTAGTCGTACACTTGCCAATCTCAAGATCGTGTGGAAGTCCGAGCGACGCAAATCAGCAGCGTATCCATACTCGCACGCATGTTCAAGCCACCGGACAACCTCCACCTCCTTTCTCCAGCGATCCAGCGGAAGTAGCAACTCCTTCTAGATGAAATGCCACCGGGAACATGTATCTTGCTAATTCGAGACCATGGGGGAATAATTCTAGAGGGGGAGAGAGATCCTTCACGAGGAGGTGTGTGAAAGAAGGAGGAAGAGGAGGGTACCCCCTCCATGGCCGGCGCCTCATGGAGGTGACCCCTCACCTCCTCCTTTCATGTGGTGGTAACTCCCTCCACATTAAAATGCCTCTTCACATTCCCTTTTAAAGTCCCCACTTTAAATGCATTAAAATTCTCTAAGTTTAATGCTCTCTCATTTAATAAAACTCTTTTATTAAATTTATTCAGAATTTTGTTAATTACTTTAATTAACAAACATTCACATATAACCCCTTGCAATATTTCAATATCACATGCAGAACCACTTTCTGCAATTTCACCCGAAACAATTTCTGGTTTCTATCGAAACAATTCCTGCGCTTTGCAATTCTTTCGTCTGAAACATATGTGCTCCAAAATGGTGTCCGGTAACTCTTAAGTGTGTCACCCTACGGTTCGCGAATAATGCAAACATGATTGAGACTCCTCTCAGATCAATAATCAGAAGCATGACCTAGAGATCCATACCGACTCCTGCATATTCAACGATGACTTCTGTGATCGTGAGAACCTTTAACGCTTATAATTTAGTCCCTTTGTCTCATGATATAGTACATGTCCGAGATTCGATCATCGGTATCCAAATACCTAGTTTGATCTCGTTACCGACATGCACTCTTTTCTCGTTCCCGTGATATAACATTCTAGTGATCACATCACTTGCTTGCAAGCTATCTTAATGTGATATCACCGAGAGGGCCCAGAGTATATCTATCCGTCATCGGGATTGAAAAATTCCACTCTTGATCCATGAGCCTCAACATAACACCTTCGTAGCACTGAACCCATCTTTATAGTCACCCTATTACGGTGTGACGTTTGATGTTATCAATATAGTCTTCCGGTGTTAGCAATTAACATGATCTCATGGTCTAAGGATAAAGATTACTTCGTATGATGTTATAGCAATGTAAACATAATGACTTGATCATAATGCTATACTTCAGATGAATGTTCATCACATCATTTCACAAATGTTGTGACCTTGTTATTAACAACATCCAATGTCCATGATCAGGAAACCTTGATCATCTTGTTAATCAACAAGCTAGTCTATAAGAGAGGCATAACTAGGAACCCTTTTTGTTTATTAAACACACATGTATTGATGTTTCCGATCAATACAATTATAACATGCAAAATAAACATCTGTCATATATAAGGAATACATAATAACAACTTTATTATTGCCTCTCAGGGCATATTTCCTTCACAACTTATAGTGAGGTTGTCAATCTCACTGGTTTTGCTGAAAACAAAGGATTAAACGTATTGTGTAGAAGAAAGTAATAGTTTGCAGAAAGTAAATAGAAAACAGTAAACAGTTGATTGAAGATTGATGATAAAAGAAAGGACCGGGGTCCATAGTCCACTAGTGGTGGCTCTCCTTAAGATAGATGACATGTTGCGTGAACAAATTACAACGGGGCAATGGACAAACATCGAGAAAGCAATCATGCATATAATAATAATCTTGACTCCTTTGAGACTTGATTGGGCATTACAACATTATACATAGACCGTAATCCAACTGCATCTATGACTAATAATCCACCTTCAGGTTATCATCCGAACCCCCTCCAGTATTAAGTTGCAAGCAACAGATAATTGCATTACGCATTGCGTGTAAAGTAAACAATACGATTGTTCTATGAACAAAGGATTGTTGTTTTCTCCCTCGTAGCAACAACACATCTAGTACCTTAGAGATTTCTGTCACTTCCCCAGATTACTAGAGGCATGAACCCACTATCGAGCATAAATACTAACTCTTAGAGTTGCTAGCATCTACTTGGCCAAGATAGCTACTAACAACGAAAAGCATGCAAGATCACAAATAACAAAGACATGATAGAATCAATAATCAATCTGAAATAGCATCTCAATATCCATCGGATCCCCGCAAACACAACATGTAGGAATTACAAATAGATGATCTTGATCATGAACGGAGCTCACAAGATCTAAACATGATAGCACAAAGGAGAAGAACCAGCCATCTAGCTACTACATGGACCCGTAGTCTAAGGATGAACTACTCACGCATCACACCGGAGGCCTGCATGGTGATGAAGAAGGCCTCTAGGGTGAATTCCCCTCTTCGGCAGGGTGCCGGGAAGAGCTTTAGATCCCTCCCGATCTAGGGATGGAGATAGCAGCGGCACAGACTCTTTCGTGGAATTTTGATCGGGTTCTTAGGATTTCTATATCAGAGGCATCTTTTAGGCGAAAGGAGAGGCCGAGGGGGTGCCTGGGCTGGCCACACCACCCCCTGGCACAGGCCAGGCCTGGCCGCACGGCTAGGTGGTGTGGCCGCCCTCTGGCCCCTCTCCGTCTCGTATTCTGGCTCCGTGTGTCCCTCGGTGAAAAACTGACTTTGGCTTTTGTCCCATCCAATTCCGAGAATATTCATTTTCTGAATTTCCTGAAACCAAAAACAGCAGAAAATAGGCAACTGGCACTATGGCATCTTGTTAATAGGTTAGTCCAAGAAAACAGGGGCGGAGCTAGAACTATTCATGGGTATGCATTGAATACCCAATAATTTTTGCAAAAACAATTCAGTATATAAGTTCCTATATGCATAGGTATACATACTAGGGTTCTTCTGTACATGTTTAGGTCGTAAAAATCACAAAAAATCGATGTCCCGAGCTCTCCCGGGTGTGGCTGTTCTAACCTGGGCCAGGATATCCAGTTTGGGCTTTTCTTGGGCTCCCACCAAGTCACTGATCCACATTAAGCCGAAACAAATCCAATCGATACGTACGTGAATTCAGGAACTGCTATTCTCCTTCACGTCTTGGACTCGATCGATCTCAGCTGGCCGCCGCGTGCCGGCGTGTTGTGCCGCCTGTGCCACCGCCTGTGTCGCCACCCGTCTCCAGGATCACTCCCTCTCTCCGCCAATCCGCTCGCCGGTAATCCGTCCGCCCATGATTAAATGATCCGATCGTCGGTTAAATCCATCAAGATGACAAGAAAACTGCTATGCTTCACTTATAATTTCTGTTGTTTGACCTTGAATTCAAAATCAAAAGTGACAGTCTTTTATGTTAAATTCAGATTCAGATTATATAATAGGTTGGTGCTAATTCTATTTAGAATCAGAAGTGACCAGATCAGATTGATCTGCTGATTTCACGGTAAGAAGTAGTGCTTCACTTGTAATTTATGTTCTGTTTTTCCTCCAATTGAGATTCTGAAAAAACAAATCATTATAGGTCTGGAAAATGAAGAACAAGCAAAAGCAAGAGAAGTGTAGTGATTTGAAACGTGTGTGGGATAAAGCTGCAAAGAAACCAAAGATAGCTTCGACGTCATCGCCAATATCTGTTGAGGTTGAAAGCCAAAATCAAGATGAAAATGTGAACAATCCTCCTTCCAATGAATTGCAGTTGGCACTAGTGCAAGCAAATAATAATGATGGCAGAGAACAACTTAGTGATGATGATGGTGTTAGAGAACCGGAGCATGGCTCCCTTGTGGTAGAAGATCAAGCATCTGATGATGAAGTAGTATATGAAATTGAGCATGATCTAGGCAAGAGGACTCCCATCACATTATATGATGTCAATGATCAAGATGCTATAAGAAGGAGATACATTGCATTGGGGCCATGTCAACCAAGGCAACATGATTTTCCAATAAGAGATATTGGAGGTAATTGACGCTTTACATCTCATTGGTTTGACAAATACAAATGGCTTGAGTATAGTGTTCATCTAGATGCAGTGTTTTGATTTGTTTGCTACTTGTTCAAGGATGAATCTAAGCATAAGGGCGGTGATTCTTTTGTGAAAGGGGGATTTAAAAATTGGAACATGATGAAAATAGATTCGAGAAACATTATGGTGATCTCACTAGTGCTCATTGTGAAGCTCAAGAAAAATATGATTTGTTCACTCAACCTAGTGCATCAATCAGAGAGTCTACTGCTTCAAGTTCCAAACAAAGTAAGGCACAATATCTCTCTCGGTTGAGCTATTCAATATATTGCTTGAGATTCCTTTTGAAGCAAGGGTTAGCTTTTCGTGGTCATGATGAAAGTGAAGAGTCATTTAACAAGGGAAATTTTCTTGAGCTTTTGAATCATCTAGCAGAAAAGTTTGAAGATGTTGACAAAGTGGTTCTAAAAAATGCTCCAAGGAATTGCAGAATGACAGCCCCTGAGATACAATTAGTACTCATCAATTGTTGCGCCAAAGAAACAACTAGTCTTCTTCTGAAAGATCTTGGTGAAGAATATTTTGCAATACTTGCCGATGAAAATCTAGTGATGTTTATCAACAAGAAGAATTGGCTCTTTGCTTGCGGTATGTTGATAAAACTGGAAAGGTAGTTGAGAGATTTCTTGGAATTGTCCATGTTGAGGACACTACATCTTTGACACTGAAAAATGCAATCCAGAAATTACTGATGGATAATTCTTTGAGCTTCTCAATGGTACGTGGCCAGGGATATGATGGAGCTAGTAACATGAAAGGTAAAGCTAATGGGTTGAAGAAACTTATTATGGATGAGTCTCCTAGTGCTTATTACGTGCATTGCTTTGCCCATCAACTCCAGTTAACTCTTGTCGCTGTTGCTAAAGAGAATGGTGATTTCTTTTGGTTCTTTGGACAACTTGGATATTTGTTGAATGTTCTTGGTATGTCTTGTAAAAAGATTCAAATGTTTCGAGAAGCTCAAGCTGATTATCTCATCGAAGCATTGCAATTGGAAGAAATTGAAACAGGCATAGGTCAAAATCAAGAGATGGGTTTGGGAAGGCCATGTGAAACCCGTTGGGGATCCCACTCCAAAACCGTGTCACATGTGCTTTCTTTGCACCCTTCAATCCAGAAAGTTCTCAAAAGGATTGGAAAAGAGTATCATTGTACGGAGGCTATTGGAGCTCAAACTATGTTGACAGTATTTGAGTCATTCGAGTTTGTTTTCATGCTACACTTGTTGGATGAAATATTTGGACACACGGATCTCTTGACCCAAGCTTTGCAAAGGAGGGACCAAGACATTGTGAATGCTATTGATATGCTTGTTCTCACTAAGCAAGAATTGTTAAATTTGCGAGAAGATAGTGGATGGAAATATTTTCTTGAAAAGGTCGAGGCTTTTTTTTGAAGCGTAAAGTCAAAGTTCCTGACATGGATGCATGTTACAAGCCAGTTCATAGATCTAAAAAGTTTTTCAAGAATGTTAATAATCTCCACCGCTTCCGCGTTGATATATTTTTGGGTCTTATTGATAGGCAATATCAAGAACTCAAAAATAAGTTTGATGAGGTAAACACTCAGTTACTTGTTTGCATGTCATCGTTCAGTCCTGTTGATTCATTTGCTGCTTATGATCAAGAGAAGTTGGTCAAGCTTGCTCACTTCTATCCTAAGGATTTCTCAAAGCTAGAGTTATCGAAGCTTCCTTATCAGTTGGATATGTTTGTGGCTGATATGCGCAGGGATGGAAGATTTAGAAAGGTAAAAAATATTGCCAACCTTTCTGTTATGCTTGTTGAGACAAAGAAGAATCTTTCCCATGGCATGGTTTACAAGCTTCTTAAATTGGTGCTAATTCTTCCTGTGGCGACTGCTAGTGTCGAGAGGGTCTTTTCTTCAATGAATTACGTGAAGAATAGGTTGAGAAACAAAATGGGTGAGCAATTCTTAAATGATTGCTTGGTTACTTTTATTGAGCGTCGATTTTTCTTGCAAGTAAAAGATGATGATATCATTGCTCGCTTTCAAAAAGGAGACCGTAGAGTTAAATAATTTTTTTCATTGTTCTTCTCATGTAATTTAATTTTGGAATATATTGGCACTACTATGAACAATTTTTTGTTCTGTTCTTGCAATTCTGTATGCACGTATATTATATCAGTGTGCTGGATTTTTTTGACTACGAATATCCAATACAAAAATCCTGGCTCCACCACTGCAAGAAAGTGTATAGAAAGTACTCCAAAGTGTGGACAAAACATAAGAAAGTAGATAAAACCAAGCATGGAACATCAAAAATTATGGATACGTTAACAACATATCAACATCCCCAAGCTTAACTCCTGCTCGTCCTCGAGTAGGTAAGTGATAAAAAGAAAGAATAATTTTTGAGGTGACATGCACCATCATAAACTTGATCAAAGTATTTGTAAAACATTGATAGATGGGATCATAGTACTTCAATCATAACATGAAAGACAAAGTTCTAACAATAAGACAAAGCAACTATATTTCAACATGAAAAGGCACAAACAAAAGATTCATGAATAACAATGCTTTGCAAGACGTTTGTTTGTTTCACATAAAGAAAACATAGCATAGTAGCATTCAGCTTGTCCCTCATAGAGTAGCAAATATAAATGCATAGGACAACTTCAAAGTTCATAAGAGTGACTAGATACAAATAGTTTAAAACAAGCAATATCAAAGTTATGCATCAATCAACAAGTCTTGGGACAATGCACATAGAACTAAGAATGGCCACTATGCTCTCAAAGTAGGTGCATAAAGATAGAAGGTGGAGACTCAACATAAAAGTAAAAGAAAAGCCTTCATAGAAGGAAGTAGGGATTCAAGTTTCATAAAGAGCTTACAAAAATTATGGTACTTATTAGCTTTCAGCTCTCATTGCCCCTGTCATAAGCATCTTGAAGGTGATTAAGGTTAAAGTGACACAACTAAGAGGATATGCTTGACAAGTTATAAGCTGAAATATCATGCCCCTTACTTACGAAGACCGAACCTCATGCTACTCAACTTTAGTCACAAGTAAGCTCTTGTCATTGTAAGTACATATGTATCATATAGAACCGCCAACGGGGTACCCCTTGCATATGATACAGGAGCTATCCCATAATCAAAATGACAAGGCAAGCAGACAATGAGCATCTCAGCGATCTTTTTATTTGCTATTTGCATAGGTTTTTATTGAGGATGCTTCATAGAGTTCTCATTATAGTTATGCTGCAAGTTTCCACCATGATTAGGCATGGCTTAGTCTAGCGGTCCAGGCATTTCTCTAACACAAATACAAACTCCATGATCTTACAAGTTCCCCTTTTATTTCACACCGCCGGGATCCATAAGCAAAAGAACATGATATCAACAGGGTACAAAGTACAAGTGCAATGTTGAAAGCGTTCCCCATGATACATGGTTCTACTAACTTCAACTTATAAAGCGCAAGCATATACGCAACAAAGATGGACGCAATTGTTCAAGTTTATTGAATGCAAGAAAAGTAAAGTGTGCCATCAAGTTCGTGAGAGCTTTAATCACTAGTTTTCTCATAACAAGTTTAATTCGGAAGGTAGATAAAAACATCAATATACTTGGAATAGCATATGCTAATAGGTAGGTATGGTGGACTCTTTGGAATAACTTGGTTTTATTTGGAGTTGGATGCATGAGTGGAACTCATACTTGGTTACGGAGGCTAGCAAAAGACTGAGAGCGACCAACTAAGAGAGCAATAATGGCCATAATCATGCAAAGCGACAAAACATCATTAATTAAAGCATAAAGTGATATTACAAGTCGAAAACTAAAGGATGATAGAGGCTATGGTGACTTGGGATAGTCTTAACATGGTGTGAGCATGCGCCAAGTCAACCCAAATAAATCATCAAAGGAGAATACCATAATACTATGCTTTAATATGCCAAAACAACACATGATTCTTTCAAGGCACATTAAGCAATCTCAATTGTTTATAACATGTCATGCTACAACAAAGAATACTAAGCATAAAGCCAAAACAATATCAAGCATGGCATGACAAAGCATAGGCCACAGTCAAAAACAAGCTCTGTTTACCACTTAAGCATGAACTTTCCTACTCTTTTCCAATCCAAACCAAACTATTTGAAAAAGAATGTATGAAAGAGGGGGTCCAACCAATTTATTCAGCAAACTAAGCAAACCAATCAAACGAAAACCAAAAACAAAAAGTGAAGACGCTCCAAGAACAACACAATTGTGCATGAAACAATAAAAATGAAGTGTTTGGAAGAAACCTAGGATTTTTATTGATGAAGAAGGGGATGCCTTGGGCATCCCCAAGCTTTGACACTTGTATTTATTGGGGTAACACGCGTGTCATCCCCAAGCTTGAGCTTTAGTCCATTCTTCATCTCATTACTCATTCCTTCCATACACCTGAAATCTTTCCTATATACAAAAACTTCACACAATCTTTATTAGCAACATTAGTGCACTCAAGATAATAAGTCTTTGGGTTCAGTTCCAACGGCAATAAAACTTCCTTGAAAACACAAGCTACTATAGCACTTCCCTCAAAAAGCTCAATTCCCCAAAAGAACTCAAAAAGGAACCAACAAGAAGCGAATGCAAATAATGGCAGAAATCTATCAAAACAGACCAACAGGTAAATACAATTTTTTTAGAAGACCTTCTCTTGTTCAAATCAAAAAGTGTTGAACTAACGAAAGTTAGATAACAACCTGGGGCAGAAACACAAAAATTCACTCCTCAAAACAACGTACAGAGATTTTACACGAATTTTTACGGTGAAGCACAGAAATCTGTTTCGGGACAGCAACTTTCCCAATCATTACTTCTCTCTCATCAGAGGTTACTCTTGGCACAAAAAGCAAATAAAAAGGATAAGGAGTGGTTATTAATGAAGTAATAACTTCCAAGACTAATCTAAAACTTTTGGGTTATCTCCCAATAAGTACTTTTTTTAACGCCTTTAAGTTAGGCTTGATAGTTTGAGAAGATGCTCACATAAGAAACATGAATTGAAGTAAAAGAGAGCATAAAGAAGCAAATTCAAAACACATTTAAGTCTAACCCACTTCCTATGCATAGGAATCTTGTAAGAAAATAAATCAAAGAATCACATAGTAACAAGAATGGGTAGATAAAACAAAAGCAAGTTCAAAACTTTCAGCACATAGAGAGGTGTTTCAGTACCATGAAAACTTCTACAACCATATTTTCCTCTCTCATAATAATTTTCAGTAGCCTCATGAATATACTCAACAATATAATTATCACATAAAGTATGATTTTCATGATCTACAAACACATAATTTTTATCAAGCTCAAAAATAGTGGGATTAAAACCTTCGAACCCACTTTTGACAATTCTATAACAAGATGACTGATCAATCTCATTTTAAATAGTAGTACAATTAATATTATCAACCAATATAGGACCATCATCTAGAGGTTTATTATAAGCATTTTCAAAAGAATCCACAGGAACATAACATTCATCCTCCTTTGGTAAGCATGGCGGACAATCTAATAATGCAAGGGGTAAAGAGTTACTCTCATTAGAAGTTAGGAATAGGTAGATCCATTCTTCCTCCTCTTGATCATCACTATCCTCCTCTTTTTCATCCAATGAGCTTCCAGTTTCAGCAATTTCTTCTTCCATAGGCTCCTGCAAGGCGTTAGTCTCTTCCGTTGGTGAAGAGTATCTATTAAGATATTCAAGAATATAGCCATTTTCTTCCTTGTAATTATCAAAGCAAAATTTAAGTATATCATAAACCTCATATTTATAAGGTGCATCATTAGTATTTTCAAGCAAATAAGCTAGTTCGAATGCACCCTTCCAAGCAATAAATTCTTCAATTTGTTCCACATCATAAAAGTCATAATTTCCCTTAACATAAGAAGATATGGTAACATCATCATTATACTCTCATTGAAAAGGGAGGTGTTTATACCTCTTATAGCAATAAGATTTATCAAAGCAATAAGTAACATTATAAGTAGAGCACATGTTTCTAGCAATGGTATATAATTTATCAATTTGTTCCCATAAGTGTTTCCCTTTTTGTGACAAGCGGTGTTCCTTATAATAATATTTTTGTTCTTCCGTGAACCCACCTTGCCAATTAGATTCAGTTTCAAAGAAACCAACCATTGATAGAAAGCATGATAAAGCAAGACAATAACAGACCAACAAAAATAAAAACTATAGTAGGAACTAATAATTTTTTTATATTTTTGATAAAAGAACAAGCAAACAAAGCAGAAATAAACTAAGCAAAGCAAATAAAACAAAGTAAAGAGATTGGTTATGAGGGACTCCCCTTGTGAAGATGTCCTTGAGTCCCCAGCAACGGCGCCAGAAAAAGTGCTTGATGGCCCAAAATATATCGAGCTCGTTGGGGAACCCCAAGAGGAAGGTATGATGAGCACAACAACAAGTTTTCCCTCGGTTATGAAACCAAGGTTATCAATCCAGTAGGAGCACGGAAACACCTCCAAGGTGTTGCTAGCTGAACTTTGGCAGGGCGCGCTACCGGTGCCAGCAACAACGTGGAAACCTGCACAACACAACCACAGAACTTTGCCCCCAACTTATAGTGAGATTGTCAATCTCACCGGTTTTGCTGAAAACAAAGGATTAAACGTATTGTGTGGAAGAAAGTAATAGTTTGCAGAAAGTAAACAGAAAGCAGTAAACATTTGATTGAAGATTGATGATAAAAGAAAGGACCAGGGTCCATAGTTCACTAGTGGTGGCTCTCCTTAAGATAGATGACATTTTGGGTGAAGAAATTACAGCGGGGAAATTGACAAACATGGAGAAAGCAATCATGCATATACTAATCATCTTGACTCCTTTGAGACTTGATTGGGCATTACAACATTATACATAGACCGTAATCCAACTACATCTATGACTAATAATCCACCTTCAGGTTATCATCCGAACCCCCTCCAGTATTAAGTTGCAAGCAACAGATAATTGCATTACGCATTGCGTGTAAAGTAAACAATATGATTGTTCTATGAACAAAGGATTCTTGTTTTCTCCCTAGTAGCAACAACACATCTAGTACCTTAGAGATTTCTGTCACTTCCCCAGATTACTAGAGGCATGAACCCACTATCGAGCATAAATACTAACTCTTGGAGTTGCTAGCATCTACTTGGCCAAGATAGATACTTACAACGGAAAGCATGCAAGATCACAAATAACAAAGACATGATAGAATCAATCTGAAATAGCATCTCAATATCCATCGGATCCCCGTAAACACAACATGTAGGAATTACAAATAGATGATCTTGATCATGAACGGAGATCATAAGATCTAAACATGATAGCACAAAGGAGAAGAACCAGCCATCTAGCTACTACATGGACCCATAGTCCAAGGATGAACTACTCATGCATTACACCGAAGGCTTGCATGGTGATGAAGAAGGCCTCTAGGGTGAATTCCCCTCTCCGGAAGGGTGCCGGGTGTTGGGTCCGCAGCATAGAAAACAAAAAATTTCCTACGATGAGAACTATACGCCAAGATCTATCTACTAGATACAGAGCAACTGGTGGACATACACCCATCGAGAACTTACCCTAGAAGACAACGAGTTTTTTTAACGAGTAGGAACTCGTGGTTGATGTAGTCGTACGCTTGCCGATCTCAAGATCGTGTGGAAGTCCGAGCGCCGCAAATCAGCGACGCATCCGTCCTCGCACACACGTTCAAGCCACCGGACAACCTCCACCTCCTCGCTCCAGCGAATCAGCGGAAGCAACAACTCCTTCCAGACGCAAGGCCACCGGGAACATGTATCTCGCTAATCCGAGACCATGGGGGAATATCTAGAAGGGGAGAGAGATCCTTCACGAGGAGGTGTGCTTTGTGAAGGAGGAGAGGGGGCCTTTTATAGGAGAGGGGGGGCTCCTCCTCTCCCATGGCCGGCAACCAAGGAGGGACCCCCCTCCTCTTCCTCATTCATGTGGTGGAAGCTCCACTCACATCAATTCAAGCTCCACCCAAAGTTCCACTCACATGCATTCAATTTCCACCAAATTTAATGCCACTCTCAATTAATAAAACTCTTTTATTTATTTTATTCAGAATTTTGTTAATTACTTTAATTAACAAACATTCACATAAAACCCCTTGCAACATTTCAATATCACATGCAGAACTACTTTCTGCAATTTCACCGAAACAATTCCGGTTTTTATCGAAACAATTCTTGTTTCTATCGAAACATTTCCTGCGCTTTGCAAACCTTTTGTCTAAAACATATGTGCTCCTAAATGGTGTCTAGCAACCCTTAAGTGTGTCACCCTATGGTTCGCGAATAATGCAGACATGATTGAGACTCCTCTCAAATCAATAATCAGAAGCGGGACCTGGAGATCCATACTGACTCCTACACATTCAACGATGACTTCTGTGATTGTGAGAACCTTTAACGCTAGTAATTTAATCCCTTTGTCTCATGATATAATACATGTCCGAGATTCGATCATCGGTATCCAAATACCTAGTTTGATCTCGTTACCGACATGCACTCTTTTCTCGTTCCCGTGATATAACATTCTAGTGATCACATCACTTGCTTGCAAGCTATCTTAATGTGATATCACCGAGAGGGCCCAAAGTATATCTATCCGTCATTGGGATTGAAAAATTCCAATCTTGATCCATGAGCCTCAACATAACACCTTCATAGCACTGAACCACCTTTATAGTCACCCTGTTACGGTGTGACGTTTGATGTTATCAAGATACTCTTCCGGTGTTAGCAATTAACATGATCTCATGGTCTAAGGACTAAGACTACTTTGTATGATGTTATAGCAATATAAACATAATGACTTGATCGTAATGCTATACTTTGGATGAATGTTCATCACATCATTTCACAAATGTCGAGACCTTGTTATTAACAACATCCAATGTCCATGATCAGGAAACCTTGATCATCTTGTTAATCAACAAGCTAGTCTATAAGAGAGGCATAACTAGGAAACCTTTTTGTTTTTTGAACACACATGTATTGATGTTTCCTATCAATACAATTATAGCATGCAAAATAAACATCTATCATATACAAGGAATACATAATAACAACTTTATTATTGCCTCTTAGGGCATATTTCCTTCACCGGGAAGAGCTTCAGATCCCTCTCGATCTAGGGATGGAGATGACGACGACTATAGAATCTTTCGTGGAATTTTGATCGGCTTCTTAGGGTTTCTGTATCGGAGGCATATTATAGGCGAAAGGAAAGGCCGAGGGGGTGCCTGGGCTGGCCACACCACCCCTGGCGCGGGCCAGGCCTGGCCACACGGCCAGGTGGTGTGGCTGCCCTCTGGCCCCTCTCCGTCTCGTATTCTAGCTCTGTGTGTCCCTTGATGAAAAACTGGCTTTGGCTTTTGTCCCGGCCAATTCCAGTAATATTCATTTTCTGACTTTCCTGGAACCAAAAACAGCAGAAAACACGCAACTAGCACTGTGGCATCTTGTTAATAGATTAGTCCAAGAAAGTGTATAGAAAGTACTCCAAAGTGTGGACAAAACATAAGAAAGTAGATAAAACCAATCATGGATCATCAAAAATTATGGATACGTTAGCAACGTATCAATGCGTATCATAGATAACCGCCAACGGGGTACCCCTTGCCCGATGATACGGAAGAATCCCCATATCAAAATGACAAGGCAAGCAGACAATAAGCATCTCAGCATCTTCTTATTTACCATGGGAAAATGGTGCTTTTCTCTCTCTTTCCTCTTTTCTCATCTCTTTTTTCTTTTTCTCAATAACTATATCTCCTTTTTTTATAAGAAGGATTCTTCATAGATTGCTCATTATGGTTACGCTACAGGTTTCCACCATGATTATGCATGGATTAGACCAGCCGCCCAGGCGTTTCTCTAAAACATATACATAACTCCATGGACTTACAAGCTCCCCTTTTATTTCACACCAGCGACATCCGTAAACAAAAGAGCATGATATCAACTGGGTATATATTTACAGGTGTTGAAAGCATTCCCCGTGAAAGCACGGTTCTACTAATCCCCAGCCTATAATTTGCAAGCATATAACTTTTCATGGACAGTCACAATGGTTCAGGTTTATTAAGTGAAAAAAATAAAGTGTGCCATCAAGTTTGTGAGAGCTTTACTAACTAACTTTCTCATAACAAGCAAACATTTTATTCTGAAGAAAACAAGGCATACCAAATATGAATGAAAAAGCAAATGATGCTAATAGGTAGGTATGGTGGACACTTTTGGCAATATTTGTTTTGGGGAGTTGGAAACACGAGTAGAGCTCATACTCAGTGCAAGTGAAGGCTAGCAATAGTAAGGGGGCGACAAACGAGAGAGCAATAACTATCATAATCATGCTTGCAACAAAACATGACTAATCATGGCATGAAAGTGATAAGGCAAAATAATTCATCGAGGCTTAACTGATTTTTGTTTCAGTTATATGCATGCGTGAGCATGTGCCAAGTCAATTCAAGTGAAACATTCAGAGGAGGATACCACAGTGTCATACCAAGCTATGAATAGAGCAATGCAAGCAAACATTCATATGACATGCTACAAACCATTAGCAAGCTAGAGCTAATCATAAGAAAGCAAGAACCACTAAGCATCCATAAATAACATACACCTTACATGAATAGACTAAGAATGCCCACAATGATGAGTATATTTAGAAAAATGAAAACAAATAGAGTGTGTTACCAGCCTCTTACCACACCTCAAGTTGTCATTAATCCTCATTATTGCCCTTCACTTGTGTGGTTTGAATAATAACATGAAACCAAACTCCACTGAGGACTGCTGAACCCTGCAACGAACTTCACAAAGCTAAAGAAGAACAAAAATATTTTTGGGTTTTCGATTTTTAAAGGCAAGAACCAAAAGGAAGAACAAGCAAAGCGAAATCTTTTTGGATTTTTCGAATAATCAAAACAAAGCTAAAAGGAAAAAAGCAAACCAAGGCTAAAAAGACAAAGAAGCAAACAAAGAGAAATAACAAAAATATTTTTGGTCTTTTTGTGTTTCTGAAAGCAAAAGTAAAGAAACAATGAAAAACTAAAAAGAGAACAAAACATGGATATACAAGGTACCGACTAAACATGGTATGGAGATGAGTGTGGTGTCAGTGTACCTCCCCCCCAGGTTAGGCTTTTGGCCTAAGTGGGTATCAATCCCAACGCGGGTAGGGGTTCCAAGCCAGCGGGTCATCGTAAGAATGATCATAGTTAGGCCCTTGGGAAGAAGAAGCTCCCCAATCATAGGTAGGCTGCTGTTACGAGGACTCCCCCTCATTCGAGGGATGAACCGAATCATCTGTAGCCTCCCTTCCAGTCCCCTTCTCCTGCTGGGAGAGCTCCCCTAGATACGTATTGAGCTCTTCCTCAGTGAGTGACCATCCTATCGTGGTTTCAAGGTTAAACAAAATAGGTGCAGGAAAAAGAACAACACGCTCGGACTTACTCCTCTCCAACCAGCCTTGAGATAGGTTATTTCATAAGACAAATCACTCAAATTAGCCCAAGAAGAATAAAATTTATGTTGTATCATGGAATTAAGGTCAAGCCTCTCTATGGGAAACTATAGGTCTAAATGATGAGGCACTGCACCATGCAAAGCTAATAAACGAGAGGCGATGAGGCCTCCACAAATTCCACCTTTCTCGCGGTGAGCAGCAAGACAAAAAGCTATCAAGGCACCCAAATTGTAAGTCCTATCTCGTTTTAAAGCAGCTGAGATGAATGCTAGATCATAAGAGGATAACTTATTAGCAGTTTTCCTAGCAAGAACACACTTGGCAATAAAGTAAGCAAAGTAGCGAATAGATGGGAGATGAATATTACGAATTTTCCCACTCTCCTTTGAGAAACTGCTCCATTGGCAAATCTCCGCATACAAGTCCATGAGTGGTGTAGGCCGCTCATTAATTCTTTCACACGATCCCCACTGGGGTACTTTAATAGCTGCACAAAAGTCATCAAAAGGAAGGTCGACAGCTATATTGTAAATTTTTTAGTGAACCATGGGGTTAGGCAAAGAGCAACTAAATCGAAAGTCCTGCACCACAAATATAGTTAGTTTCACAATTTGGTAAGGTTCATCTCCCACAAAATGCTCCAATCCTGCATTAGCAATTAAAGTATGGAAATCCTGAGAAATCCCTGCAACCCTCATGAATTCAGGGCATGGATAGATGGAAGGAAAAACTTCCTCCTCTCGGTGAACCTTCATAACCTCAGGCATCCTTAATTCATGTTGGTTGAGTTGGTGTTCATTCATCTTAGTTTCTGAAATTTAGGACAACCATCATACAAGTGATTGCAAAGTGATTACATAATGAAGGGAACTACTCATAGGGACTTGTAAGAAGCCTAAACATGCATCAAAACAATATCTCTAAGCATTGGACAAGCTTACAAGATCACATAACCTGTCACCTACAGTAGAAAAATACTCATGATATAAACCACTAAACACAAATCTACTTGGACAAGCGGAGGAGTCACATACTGGAGAACAAATGCTCCAAATTTCAGCAGCAAAGATGGGCTGAGCAAGGAGATCGAAAAATCATGGACAAGAATAAGAAGAACGCAATTTCGAGCAATGGACTGATGTTTTCTCGGGAGAGAGAAGGCAGTGGCAAGTGGGAGAGTGAGTGGAGGGCCAGGGGTGGCCCACACCATGGCCAGGCGCGCCCCTGGTGTGGACGCGCCACCAGGTGGTGTGCCTGCCTGGTGGGCCCCCTACTACTCTCCAGGCACATCTCCGCCCCTTTTTTCACATAAAATTTAATATGAATTTTCTGGAATTTTTTGAGACACTTTATTTTTGAGCAATTTTCAGATATTGATGAATGATTTTCTGACAGAAAGATGTTTTTGAAATGATGCAAAAAGCAAAACAAAACTAAAACTTTAGAAGTTCTAAGACACTCTAATAAGCAAGCAACTAATAATAGAAAAGTAAACCAAGTGAAAGCAAAAACTAAAATGGATAAACTAAAAGTAAGCAAAGATAATCATGGTGAAAACATTGTTTTGTTCATTAAAATCCCTTTGTTAACAAGGTTGATTAGGTCTTGTTACCAAAACAATTTTATATGAAACAAAACTTTGCATTCCACTGAATGATTACGTTACCTTAACCTTGATAGCAATGGTCCCAATCATAATAATTTCATATTTTTCTTTTAGTATGTGACAATATATTTCTCCAACTTGAATGCCCTCAATAGTTTCAATTGAATTTAAGCCATAATTCCTATCAATTTTCTTGGGGAAATAGACAGTATGCTCCTTGTCATTAACATTAAAAGTTACCTTTCCTTGATTGCAATTGATAACAGCTCCTACAGTATTAAGAAAAGGTCTCCCAACAATAATAAACATATTATCATCTTTAGGCATTTCAAGCACAACAAAGTCAGTTAATATCAGGCAATTATGAGCAACTTGAACAGGTACATCCTCACATATACCAATAGGAATAGTAGTAGATTTATCAGCCATTTGCAAAGATATATCAGTTGGTATTAGTTTTTCCAATTAAAGTCTCTTGTAGAGAGAAAAAGGCATAACACTAACTCCTGCTCCCAAATCACACAAAGTAGCTCTAACATAACTATTTTTAATAGAGCATGGAATAGATGGAATCCCTAGGTCTCCAAGTTTCTTTGGAACCTTACCATTAAAGGAATAATTGGCAAGCAAAGTAGAAATTTCTTCATTAGGGATCTTCCTTTTATTAGAGACAATATCCTTCATATACTTTGAATAAGGAGACAATTTAATAGCATCGGTCAAAGGAATTTGCAAAAATAAAGGTTTCATCCACTCACAAAACTTATTATAGTGTTCATCTTCCTTTGACTTGTGTTTATTATCAGGGAAAGGCATAGGTTTTTGGACCTGATACATTGCAAATGTATCTAGAATTTTTGATGTTCCATGCTTAGTTTTATCCACTTTCTTGTGTTTTGTTCCAACTTTGGAGTACTTTTCATATGATTTCTTGGACTAACCTATTAATAAGAGCCACGATTGCCGGTATGCATTTCTGTTGTTTTTGGTTCCATAAAAGTCAGAAAATGAATATTCTCGGAATTGGACAGGACAAAAGCCAAAGTGCCTATTTTTCCGGAAGGGATCAAGTGCCAGAATACGAGACGGAGAAGGGCTGGGGGCTGGTCACACCACCTGGCCGTGCAGCCAGGCCTGGCCCACGCCAGGGGGTGGTGTGGCCGCTCCCGGCACCCCTTCGGCCTCTCCTTCCGCCTATAAGTTGCCCTCGGGACAAAAACCCTAGGTACCCGATCAAAAATCCACGAAAGAGTCTGTAGCCGCCGTCATCTCCATCCCTAGATCAGGGAGGGGGGGATCTGAAGCTCTTCCTGACACCCTGCCGGAGAGGGGAATTCACCCTGGAGGCCTTCTTCATCACCATGCAAGCCTCTGGTGTGATGCATGAGTAGTTCATCCTTGGACTACGGATCCATGTAGTAGCTAGATGGCTGGTTTCTCCTCCTTTGTGCTTTCATGTTTAGATCTTGTGAGCTCCGTTCATGATCAAGATCATCTATTTGTAATCCATACATGTTGTGTTTGCGGGGATCTGATGGATATTGAGATGCTATTTCAGATTGATTATTGATTGAATCATGTCTTTGTTATTTGAGATCTTGCATGCTTTCCGTTGTTAGTAGCTATCTTGGACAAGTAACTCCAAGAGTTAGTATTTATGCTCAATAGTGGGTTCATGCCTCTGGTAATCTGGGGAAGTGACAGAAATCTCTAAGGTACTAGATGTGTTGTTGCTACTAGGGAGAAAACAACGATCCTTTGTTCATAGAACAATTGTATTGTTTACTTTACACGCAGTTCGTAAAGCAATAATCTGTTGCTTGCAACTTAATACTGGAGGGGGTTCAGATGATAACCTGAAGGTGGATTATTAGTCATAGATGCAGTTGGATGGCGGTCTATGTATTATGTTGTAATGCCCAATCAAGTCTCAGAGGAGTCAAGATGATTAGTATATGCATGTATTGCTTTCTCAGTGTTTGTCAATTGTCCCGCTTTAATTTGTTCACCCAGCATGTTATCTATCTAAGGAGAGCCACCTCTAGTGAACTATGGATCTCGGTCCTTTTTGTTGGGTCCGCAGCATAGAAAACAAAAAATTTCCTATGATGAGAACTATACGCTAAGATCTATCTACTAGATACAGAGCAACGGGTGGACATACATCCATGGAGAACTTACCCTTGAAGACAATGAGTTTTGTTAACGAGTAGGAACTCGTGGTTGATGTAGTCGTACGCTTGCCGATCTCAAGATCGTGTGGAAGTCCGAGCGCCACAAATCAGCAGCGCATCCGTCCTCGCACACATGTTCAAGCCACCGGACAACCTCCACCACCTCTCTCCAGCTAATCAGCGGAAGCAGCAACTCCTTCTAGGCGCAAGGCCACCGGGAACATGTATCTCGCTAATCCGAGACCATGGGGGAATATCTAGAGGGGGAGAGAGATCCTTCACGAGGAGGTGTGGTTTGTGAGAGGGGAGAGGGGGGCTTTATATAGGAGGGAGGGAGACCCCTCCCTTCCCATAGCCGGCGCATGAGGGGGGGACTCCTCCCCTCCTTCATTCATGTGGTGAACCTCCACTCACATAAACATGGCCTCCACCCAAAATCCCACTCACATGTATTTAATTTCCACCAAATTAAATGCAACTCTCAATTAATAAAACTCTTTTATTTATTTTATTCAGAATTTTGTTAATTACTTTAATTAACAAACATTCACATAAACCCCTTGCAACATTTCAATATCACATGCAGAACCACTTTCTGCAATTTCACCTGAAACAATTCCGGTTTCTATCGAAACAATTCCTGTTTCTATCGAAACATTTTCTGCGCTTTGCAAACCTTTTGTCTGGAACATATGTGCTCCTAAATGGTGTCCGGCAACCCTTAAGTGTGTCACCCTATGGTTCGTGAATAATGCAGACATGATTGAGACTCCTCTCAGATCAATAATAAGAAGCGGGACCTGGAGATCCATACAGACTCCTGCATATTCAACGATGACTTCTGTGATCGTGAGAACCTTTAACGTCAGAAATTTAATCCCTTTGTCTCATGATATAATACATGTCCGAGATTCGATCATCGGTATCCAAATACCTAGTTTGATCTCGTTACCGGCATGCACTCTTTTCTCGTTCCTGTGATATAACATTCTAGTGATCACATCACTTGCTTGCAAGCTATCTTAATGTGATATCACCGAGAGGGCCCAGAGTATATCTATCCGTCATTGGGATTGAAAAATTCCACTCTTGATCCATGAGCCTCAGCATAACACCTTCATAGCACTGAACCCACCTTTATGGTCACCCTGTTATGGTGTGACGTTTGATGTTATCAAGATACTCTTCCGGTGTTAGCAATTAACATGATCTCATGGTCTAAGGACTAAGATTAATTTGTATGATGTTATAGCAATATAAACATAATGACTTGATCATAATGCTATACTTTGGATGAATGTTGATCACATCATTTCGCAAATGCTGTGAACTTGTTATTAACAACATCCAATGTCCATGATCAGGAAACCTTGATCATCTTGTTAATCAACAAGCTAGTCTATAAGAGATGCATAACTAGGAACCCTTTTGTTTATTAAACACACATGTATTGATGTTTCCTATCAATACAATTATAGCATGCAAAATAAACATCTATCATATACAAGGAATACATAATAACAACTTTATTATTGCCTCTCAGGGCATATTTCCTTCAGTCTCCCACTTGCACTAGAGACAATAATCTAGTTTATATAGTGATAAATCTAACACCCATGGAGTTCTGGTGTTGATCATGTTTTGCCCTAGGGAGTACTTTAGTCAACGGCTCTGCTACATTCAGGTCCGTGTGCACTTTATATCTCCATCCTTGACATGCTCGCGGATGGAGTGAAACCGGCGCTTAATATGCTTGGAATTCTTGTGAGACCTTGGTTCCTTGGCGTTGGCTATGGCTCCATTATTGTCACAATAGATCACCATTTGGTCCAATGCACTAGGAACCACAACTAGTTCCGTTATGAACTCCTTCATCCAAACCGCTTCCTGCGCCGCTTCTGAAGCAGCAACATATTCCGCTTCCATCGTTGATCCAGCCACCACAGGTTGTTTGGAGCTCCTCCAACTAACTGCTGCTCCGTTCAAGAGAAATACGTATTCGGATTGAGACTTAGAGTCATCCAGATTAGTGTCAAAGCTAGCATCAACATAACACTTAGCGACTAGCTCTTCTTCACCTCCGTATACAAGAAACATATCCTTAGTTCTTCTCAAGTACTTAAGGATATTCTTGACCGCTATCCAGTGTTCCGAACCTAGATCAGATTGGTACCTACTAGTCAAACTAATAGCTTGTGCCACATCTAGTCTTGTACATAGCATGGCATACATTATAGAGCCTATGGCTGAGGCATAGGGGATCTTATCCATTATCTCTCTTTCTTCCGCCGTAGCCGGACTTTGAGTCTTACTCAATGTCTTGCCTTGCAACATAGGTAAGTACCCCTTCTTACTTCCGTCCATATTAAACTTCTTTAATATCTTATCAAGGTATGTACTCTGCGATAGCCCAATTAGGCGTCTTGATCTATCTCTATAGATTTAATGCCTAATATATATGAAGCTTCACCAAGGTCCTTCATCGAAAATTTGCTGTTTAGATAACTTTTAACACTGTTTAAAAGATCTATATCATTTCCAATCAATAATATGTCATCCACATATAATATCAGAAATACCACATTGCTCCCACTCACTTTCTTGTAAATACAAGCCTCTCCATAAGTTTGGACAAATCCAAACTCTTTGATCACCTCATCAAAGCGGAGATTCCAACTTCGGGATGCTTGCTTCAGTCCATAGATGTATCGCTGAAGTTTTCACACATTATCAGCATCCTTAGGATCGACAAAACCCTTAGGTTGTATCATATACAAATCTTCTTCAATATTACCATTGAGGAACGCAGTTTTGATAGCCATCTGCCATATTTCATAATCGAAATATGCAACAATTGCTAACATAATCCTAACCGACCTAAGCATCGCTACGGGAGAGAATGTCTCATCGTAGTCAACTCCTTGAATTTTTCGAAACCCCTTTGCGACAAGTCAAGCCTTATAGATGGTTACATTACCATCAGCATCAGTTTTTCTTTTGAAAATCCATTTATTCTCAACGGCCTTTCGATCGTGAGGTAAGTCAACCAAGGTCCAAACCTGGTTTTCGTACATGGATTCCATCTCGGATTTCATGGCTTCTAGCCATTTGTTGGAATTGGGGCTCATCATTGCTTCTTCATATGTCACAGGGTCATCTATTTCATCAATCATGAAATTCATAACAGGATTGCCGTACAGTTCAGAAGCTGCACGTGTCCTGCTTGACCTGCGAGGTTCGGTAGTGTCCTCTTTAGGAGTTTCATGATCAATATCATTAGCTCTCTCTTCATTTGGTGAAGTCAACTCCGAAACAACTTCCGGTGCTGCGCTACTCGCCATTTCATGAAGAGAAGGTTCAATAACCTCTTCGAGTTCTACCTTCCAACTACTCACACCTTTCGCAAGAAACTCCTTCTCAAGAAAGGATCCATTCTTGGCAACAAAGACCTTGCCCTCGGATCTGTGATAGAAGGTATACCCAATCGTTTCCTTAGGGTATCCTATGAAGACGCATTTTTCCGCTTTGGGTTCGAGTTTATCCGGTTGAAGTTTCTTCACATAAACATCGCATCCCCAAACTTTAAGAAATGACAACTTAGGTTTGTTTCCAAACCATAATTCATACGGTGTCTTTTCAACGGATTTAGATGGTGCCCTATTTAAAGTGAATGCAGCGGTTTCCAGTGCATAACCCCAAAATGACAGTGGCAAGTCAGTCAGAGACATCATAGATCAAACCATATCCAATAAAGTACGATTACGATGTTCTGACACACCATTATGTTGTGGTGTTTCGACAGGCGTGAGTTGTGAAACTATTCCACAGTCTTTCATATGTGTGCTAAACTCGTAACTAAGATACTCTCCTCCATGGTCGGACCGCAGAAATTTGATCTTTCTGTTACGATGATTTTCCACTTCATTCTGAAATTCTTTGAACCTTTCAAAGGTTTCAGACTTATGTTTCATCAAATAGATATACCCGTATCTACTCAAATCATCCGTGAAAGTAACAAAATAACGATATCCACCTCGCGCCGACACACTCATTGGTCCACACACATCAACATGTATGATTTCCAATAAATCATGCCTGCTCCATTGAACCGGAAAACGGCATTCTAGTCATCTTGCCCATAAGGCATGGCTCACATGTATCAAATGATTCAAAATCAAGTGATTCCAAAAGTCCATCAGAATGGAGTTTCTTCATGCGTTTAACGCCAATATGACCTAGACGGCAGTGCCACATATATGCAGATATATCATTATCAAGTTTAATCCTTTTAGCATCAACATTATGAATATGCGTAATACTACTATCGAGATCCAACAGAAATAAACCATTCAACACAGGTGCATGACCATAAAAGATATTATTCATATAAATCGAACAACCATTGTTTTCAGACTTAAACGAATAACCAGTTTGCATCAAACACGATCCGGATACAATGTTCATGCTTAGTGCAGGCACCAAATAACAATTATTCAGGTTTATAACTAATCCCGATGGCATATGGAGAGGCAGCGTTCCGACGGCGATCACATCAACTCTTGATCCATTGCCGACCTGCATCGTGACCTCATCCCTTGCTAGTTGTCGCTTGTTCCGCAGCCCCTGAACCGAGTTACATATATTAGCAACTGATCCCGTATCAAATACCTAGGTGCTACTGCGAGTACTAGTCAAGTACACATCAATAACATGTATATCACATATACCTTTGTTTGCCTTGCCGGCCTTCTTGTCCGCCAAATACTTGGGGCAGTTGCGCTTCCAATGGCCAGTCCCCTTGCAATAGTAGCACTCGGTGTCAGACTTAGGGCCAGCTCGGGGTTTCTTTTCAGGCACGGCAACAGTTTTGCCGCCTTTCTTTCCCTTTTGCTTGCCTTTCTTGTCCTTCTTGAAACCGGTGGTCTTATTGATAATCAACACTTGATGTTCTTTCCTAATCTCCACTTCTGCAGTCTTAAGCATTGATAGAAGCTCGGGAAGAGACTTCTTCATGCCCTTCATATTATAGTTCATCACGAAGCTCTTGTAGCTAGGTGGCAGAGATTGGAGAACACGATGTATGCCTAAGTCAATGGGAATCGTTATTCCCTAGGACACAAGCTTATCGGCGTACCCAGACATTTTGAGTACCTGCTCACTAACGGAGCTATTCTCTTCCATCATGCAGCTAAAGAACTTTTCATAAGCATTATAACTCTCTACAGCAGCATGGGTATCGAAAATCATTTTCAATTCTCCCATGGTATCAAAGGCATTGCCATTTTCGAAACGTTTTCGAAGTCTGGCTCTAGCCCATACAGTATGCCGCAATGAACTAAGTTGTGGTCCTCCTGACGAGTTATATAGACGTTCTTTTCCTCGTCAGCGGCATCAGAAGCTGGTGGGGGGCCTAGCGGCGTCTCTAGCACATATTGCTTTTGTGCAGCAGTGAGGAGAATCCTCAAATTCATAGCCCAGTTGGTGAAGTTGCTACCATTCGCAGCAAGCTTCTATTTCTCCATGAACACATTGAAATTAAAAGCAGGTGGTGCCATCTACAACAGAATTTGTAAAATATATTTAGACTAAGTTTATGATAGATTGAGTTCAACTAATCCAAATTACTAATGAACTCCCACTCAAAAACGACATCCCTCGTGTCCTTTTGGTGATTACATGAACCAAATCCACTACACCAAGTCCGATCACCACGTGAGTCGGTGTAGCTTCAAAGGCGAGCATCTATATGGGCATCATATCAACTATATGACTCATGCTTAACCTTTCGGTCCGTGTTCCGAGGCCATGTCTGTACATGCTAGGCTCGTCAAGTAAGAACCTTAGTATTAGCGTGTGTAAAACTGTCTTACACCTGTTGTATGAAAGCGTAGAGTCGAGAACATCCGATCATCACATGATGCCTCAAAACACGATCCACAAAACGGTGCATACTTAAGGAAGAACACATTTTATCTTGATATCTAAATGAGGGATCATCTTATAATGCTACCAAAAGCGCCAAACTAGCAATATAAGATGCCAACATCTAATGGGTGAAGTGAGGTGATATGGTCCATGCATTTGATCTCCATCATTTGCATCGTGGTATGATCTCTATCATTCCTTTGTGTGTAAGGCCAAGGTCTATGGAACTTACACGTTAAGTGAGTTGTAAGAGTATCTATCATACATCTACTTACAACAATACCATATCAAGACACTAGCCCAGCAACGATCTAAACTAGACGCCTCTAATTTATCAATTGCAAGTTTTACGTGGCTTAGGGCTTTCGGAGTTAGAACCGGTCTTACCTACGAACATGAACCACAACAAGGATAACCAAGTTATTAGCAACTCGTTGAAAATCAGATATTGACTATAGTAGGAGAGACAGACACCCACTAGCCACTTATGCAAAACTAGTTACATGTCAATCATGGAACCGGTCTCATGTACGATGACATGTAAGGTTGGTCCGGGCCGCTTCATCCCACTATGCCATCAATATCCAAAGTACATAGAAGATGCAATAACATGCTCATCATCGCCCACATATAAACATATGTGTACTACCCGTGCAAAGCACCTACGCATAGATCAGGCTCTGATACCACTGTTGGGTCCGCAGCATAGAAAACAAAAAATTTCCTACGATGAGAACTATACGCCAAGATCTATCTACTAGATATAGAGCAACGGGTGGACATACATCCATGGAGAACTTACCCTCGAAGACAACGAGTTTTGTTAACGAGTAGGAACTCGTGGTTGATGTAGTCGTACGCTTGCCGATCTCAAGATCGTGTGGAAGTCCGAGCGCCGCAAATCAGCAGCGCATTCGTCCTTGCACACACGTTCAAGCCACCAGACAACCTCCACCTCCTCGCTCCAACGAATCAGCGGAAGCAGCAACTCCTTCCAGATGCAAGGCCACCGGGAACATGTATCTCGCTAATCCGAGACCATGGGGGAATATCTAGAGGGGGAGAGAGATCCTTCACGAGGAGGTGTGGTTTGTGAGAGGGGAGAGGGGGGCTTTATATAGGAGGGAGGGAGACCCCTCCCCTCTCATAGCCGGTGCATGAGGGGGGGGACTCCTCCCCTCCTTCATTCATGTGGTGAACCTCCACTCAAATAAACATGGCCTCCACCCAAAATCCCACTCACATGTATTTAATTTCCACCAAATTAAATGCAACTCTCAATTAATAAAACTCTTTTATTTATTTTATTCAGAATTTTGTTAATTACTTTAATTAACAAACATTCACATAAAACCCCTTGCAACATTTCAATATCACATGCAGAACCACTTTCTGCAATTTCACCCGAAACAATTCCGCCTGTTTCTATCGAAACATTTCCTGCGCTTTGCAAACCTTTTGTCTAGAACATATGTGCTCCTAAATGGTGTCCGACAACCCTTAAGTGTGTCACCCTACGGTTCGCGAATAATGCAGACATGATTGAGACTCCTCTCAGATCAATAATAAGAAGCGGGACCTGGAGATCCATACTGACTCCTGGATATTCAACGATGACTTTTATGATCGTGAGAACCTTTAACGTCAGCAATTTAATCCCTTTGTCTCATGATATAATACATGTCCGAGATTCGATCATCGGTATCCAAATACCTAGTTTGATCTCGTTACCGACATGCACTCTTTTCTCGTTCCCGTGATATAAAATTCTAGTGATCACATCACTTGCTTGCAAGCTATCTTAATGTGATATCACCGAGAGGGCCCAGAGTATATCTACCTGCCATCGGGATTGACAAATTCCACTCTTGATCCATGAGCCTCAACATAACACCTTCATAGCACTGAACCCACCTTTATGGTCACCCTGTTACGGTGTGACGTTTGATGTTATCAAGATACTCTTCCGGTGTTAGCAATTAACATGATCTCATGGTCTAAGGACTAAGACTACTTTGTATGATGTTATAGCAATATAAACATAATGACTTGATCGTAATGCTATACTTCGGATGAATGTTCATCACATCATTTCACAAATGCCGTGACCTTGTTATTAACAACATCCAATGTCCATGATCAGGAAACCTTGATCATCTTGTTAATCAACAAGCTAGTCTATAAGAGAGGCATAACTAGGAACCCTTTTGTTTATTAAACACACATGTATTGATGTTTCCTATCAATACAATTATAGCATGCAAAATAAACATCTGTCATATACAAGGAATACATAATAACAACTTTATTATTGCCTCTCAGGGCATATTTCCTTCACTTTTCTTTACATACAATCTACAATCTTTTACTGCTTTGTGTTTACTTTCTGCAAACTTTTACTTCTTTCCATTCGATACGTTTAATCCTTTGTTTTCCGCAAAACACGGTGAGATTGACAACCTCATCGCAAGTTGGGGACAAAGTTCTATGGTTGTGTTGTGCAGGTCTCCACGTTGCTACTAGCACCGGTAGTGCGCCCTGCCAAAGCTCAGCTAGTAACACCTTTGAGGTGTTTCCTTGCTCCTACTGGTTGAATTAAACCTTGGTTTCATAACTGAGGGAAACTTGCTGCTGTGCTCATCATACCTTCCTCTTGGGGTTCTCAACGAGCTCTACATCAACACCACGCACCAAGCACTTTTCTGGGCGCCGTGTATTGAGCCATCAAGCGATTTTCTCAAGCGCCGCTGTGGAGTCAAGGACATCTTCACAAGGGGAGTCCCTCATAACCAATCGCTTTACTTTGGTGTTTTTGTTTTTCTTAGTTCTCTTTTTGCTTTGTTTGCTTGTTTTGTTCTTCAAAAATCCAGAAAAAATTAGTTCTACTTGTTTGCTTTCTTATTTGAAAAACACAAAAAAATTAGTTCCTATCTTGAGTTGCCACCATGTCTAGCCTTGCTCCAATCACTATGTCACCCAAGGAAATGATTCTCACTTTTAAACAAGGAATTGAGGAAAGTTTTAAGGAAGCTTGGTCTAGAATCTCTGATCTACATGAAAAAACCGAGCCTAAGATGATTCAAGGCTTGTTCCTTAGCAGTTTTTACCTTGGGATTGCTCTTTGCTATAGATATGCTTTAGATGCTATTACGGGAGGAGATTTCCTCCAAAGTAATGAGGATGATGCCATTAATTCTATAAATAAATTGATCCTCACTTACAATTTTCCTAGCCAAACTGATACTTCTTTCGCAAAAATATTTGCTAGGTTGGACACTCTTGAGGCTAGCACTACTAGATTAGAAGGGTGCTATAATACTCTTAGGGAGCATCACGATTATGTTCCAATAAACTCTGAACCATCAAAGTGGTTCCCTGCAGTAAAGATTGAGATAAACAATGAAACTTTTCAAGCCCGCCGTGACATCATGTCTGAATTTTGCCTTATGCCCAAGGATATTTATAAATCTCTGAATACTTGGGGGCTCATTGAAGGAGGAAAAGAAATATCTCTTACTAATAATACTACCATATTACCTCTTGGAATTGCTGAAGGAGTGTTTACAAAGATCCTTGGGAAAACGATTTCTATTGATTATCTTGTTATTGAATGTGCAGGAAAAGGACAAATTACACTTGGAAGGTCCCTATTAGAACTCCTTGGAGCAATAATAGATGTGGGAAAGGGGACCATGCACCTTTCTTATCCACCAAATAATCACATTTTCCCAAAGGTTAATAATAAAAATAAGAGAGGTAAGGGCAAGAAAGTTGGTTTTAATGCTTCTTCATTTGAGAACACTTGATTATTTCTTTGCTTCTTATGCCTAACTTAAAGGCGTTAAAGAAAAGTACTTGTTGGGAGATAACCCAAGAGTTTTAGATGAGTATTGAAAGTTATTACCTCTGTAATAACCTCTCCTTATCCTTTTTATTTGCTTTTTGTGCCAAGAGTAACCTCTAATGAGAGTGAAGTAATGATTAGGAAAGTTGCTGTCCTGAAACAGATTTCTGTGCTTCACCATAAAAATTCCTGAGAGAGCTATGTACGTCGGATTGAGATGTTATTTTTTGTGCGTATGAACCAGATTGTTATCTAACTTTTGTTAGTTCAACACTTTTTTATTTGAGCAACAGAAGGTCTTCGAAAAAATTCGTCTTTACCTGATGGTCTGTTTTGACAGATTTCTGCCATTTTCTGCATTTGCTTCTTATTAGTTCCTTCTTGAGTTCCTTTGGGGAATTGAGCTTTTTGAGGGAAGTGCTACAGTAGCTAGTGTTCTAATGGAAGTTTATTTGGTGTTAGAACTGAACCTTGAGACTTATTTATCTTAAGTGCACTAATGTTGCTAATGAGATTGTGTGAAGTTTTGTATGAAGGAAAATTTTCAGGTGTATGAAAGGAATGAGTAATGAGATGAAGGATGGACTGAAGCTCAAGCTTGGGGATGCCACACGTGTCACCCCAAGAAATATCCAAGAAGTACAAGCGTCAAAGCTTGGGGATGCCCAAGGCATCCCCTTCTTCATCAATAAAAATTCCAGGTTTCTTCCAAACACTTCATTTTTATTGTTTCGTGCACAGTTGTGTTTCTCTTGGAGCGTCTTCTTTTTCCTTTTCGTTTTGGTTTTAGTTTGCTTGGTTTGATTAGTTTTCTGGATAAGTTGGTTGGACCCCCTCTTTCACACTTTGGTTTGCAAATAGTTTGGTTTGGTTTGGAAAAGAGTAGGAAAGTTCATGCTTATGTGGTAAAAAGAGCTCGTTTTTGACTATGGCCATGCTTTGTCATGCCATGCTTGATATTGTTTTGGCTTTATGCTTAGTATTCTTTCCTTTAGCATGAATTGTTATAAACAATTGAGATTGCTTAATGTTCCTTGGATGAATCATGCGTTGTTTTAGCATATTAAAGCATAGTATAGTGGTATTCTCCTTTGATGCTTTATTTGGGTTGACTTGGCACATGCTCACACCATGTTATGACTATCACAAGTCACCATAAGCCTTTATGATCCTTTAGTTTTCAACTTGTAGTATCACTTTATGCTTTGATCAATGATGTTTTGTCGCTCTGCATGATTATGGCCATTATTCCTCTCTTAGTTTGTCGCTCCCAGTCTTTTGCTAGCCTCCACAACAAAGTATGAGTTCCACTCATGCATCCAACTCCCTAAACCAAGTTATTCCAAAGAGTCCACCATACCTACCTACTAGCTTATGCTATTCCAAGTATATTCATGCTTTTGTTTACCTTCCACTTGTTATGGGAAAACTAGTGATTAAATCTCTCACGAACTTGATGGCACACTTTACTTTATTGCCTCTAATAAACTTGAACCATTGTGTCGTCTATGTTGTATATGCTTGCACTTATTTGTTGGGAATTAGCAGAACCATGCTTTCATGGGGAACGCTTTCAACATTGCACTTGGTACTTGTACCTAGTTGATATCATGCTCTTTAGTATATGGATGTCGTCGGTGTGAAATGAAAGGGGAGCTTGTAAGTCAATGGAGTTATGTATATGTGTTAGAGAAACGCCTGGGCTGCTGGTCTAATCCATGCTGACATGGTGGAAACCTGCAACGTAACCATTATGAGCTGTCTATGAAGCATTCTTCTTATAAAAAAAAGAGAGCCCTATTGAGAAAAAAGAGAAAAAAAAGAGATACTATGAAAAGAGGAAAGAGAGAAAAAAGCACCATATTCCCATGGTAAATAAGAAGAATGCTGAGATGCTCGTTGTTTGCTTGCCTTAACATTTTGATATGGGGATTCTTCCGTATCATCGGGCAAGGGGTACCCCGTTGGCGGTTCTCAATGATACACATGTACTTACGATGACAAGAACTTACAGGTGACTAAACTTGAGTAGCATGAGGAGCGGCCCTCGTATACAAGGGACATGAGATTTCTGACTTATACTTCGTCAAGCATGTACACCATAGTTTGTTCACTTTAACCTTAATCACTTCAAGATGCTAATGATAGGGGCAATGAGAGATGAAAGCTTTAAGTATCATAATTTTTGGAAGCTCTTTATGAGACTTGAATCCCTACTTCCTTTTTACAAAAGGCCTTTCTTCCACCATTATATTGAGTCTCCACCTTCTAACTTTATGCACCTACTTTGAGAGCATAGTGGCCATTCTTAGTTCTATGTGCATTGTCCCAAGACTAGTTGATTGATGCATAACTTGTTATTGCTTGTTTGAAACTATTGTATCTAGTTACTCTTTTGAACTTTGAATGTGTCCTATGCATTTATATTTGCTACTCTATTGAGGGACAAGCTGAATATTATTATGCTATGTTTTCTTTATGTGAAACAAACAAATGTCTTGTGAAGCATGTTATTCATGAATCTTTTGTTTGTGCCTTTTCATGTTGCATCATAGTTTCTTTGCTTATTGCTAGAACTTTGTCTTTCATGTTATGATTGAAGTACTATGATCCCAGCCTTGAATGTTTTGCATATACTTTGATCAAGTCTTTGATGGTGCATGTCACCTTAAAAATTCTTTCTTTTTATCACTTACCTACTCGAGGACGAGCAGGAGTTAAGCTTGGGGATGTTGATACATTGCAAATGTATCTATAATTTTTGATGTTCCATGCTTAGTTTTATCCACTTTCTTGTGTTTTGTTCCAACTTTGGAGTACTTTTCATATGATTTCTTGGACTAACCTATTAACAAGAGCCACAGTGCCAGCTGCCTGTTTTCTGTTGTTTTTGGTTCCAGAAAAGTCAGAAAATGAATATTCTCGGAATTGGACGGGACAAAAGCCAAAGTGCCTATTTTTTCGAAAGGGATCAAGTGCCAGAATACGAGACGGAGAAGGGCTGGGGGCCTGCCACATCACCTGGTCGCGCGGCCAGGCCTGGCCCGCGCCAGGGGGTGGTGTGGCCGCTCCCAGCACCCCCTCGGCCTCTCCTTCCGCCTATAAGTTGCCCTCGGGACAAAAACCCTAGGTACCCGATCAAAAATCCACGAAAGAGTCTCAGAGTCATCATCTCCATCCCTAGATCGGGGATCTAAAGCTCTTCCGACACCTGCCGAGAGGGAATTCACCCGAGGCCTTCTTCATAACCATGCAAGCCTCCGTGTGATGCGTGAGTAGTTCATCCTTGGACTACGGATCCATGTAGTAGCTACATGGCTGGTTTCTCCTCCTTTGTGCTTTCATGTTTAGATCTTGTGAGCTCCGTTCATGATCAAGATCATCTATTTGTAATCCATACATGTTGTGTTTGCGGGGATCCGATGGATATTGAGATGCTATTTCAGATTGATTATTGATTCTATCATGTCTTTGTTATTTGAGATCTTGCATGCTTTCCGTTGTTAGTAGCTATCTTGGCCAAGTAGATGCTAGCAACTCCAAGAGTTAGTATTTATGCTCGATAGTGGGTTCATGCCTCTGGTAATCTGGGGAAGTGACAGAAATCTCTAAGGTACTAGATGTGTTGTTGCTACTAGGGAGAAAACAACGATCCTTTGTTCATAGAACAATTGTATTGTTTACTTTACACGCAGTTCGTAAAGCAATAATCTGTTGCTTGCAACTTAATACTGGAGGGGGTTCAGATGATAACCTGAAGGTGGATTATTAGTCATAGATGCAGTTGGATGGCGGTCTATGTATTATGTTGTAATGCCCAATCAAGTCTCAGAGGAGTCAAGATGATTAGTATATGCATGTATTGCTTTCTCGGTGTTTGTCAATTGCCCCGCTGTAATTTGTTCACCCAACATGTTATCTATCTAAGGAGAGCCACCTCTAGTGAACTATGGATCCCGGTCCTTTTCTTTACATACAATCTACAATCTTTTACTGCTTTGTGTTTACTTTCTGCAAACTTTTACTTCTTTCCATTCGATACGTTTAATCCTTTGTTTTCCGCAAAACACGGTGAGATTGACAACCTCATCGCAAGTTGGGGACAAAGTTCTGTGGTTGTGTTGTGCAGGTCTCCACGTTGCTGCTAGCACCGTAGTGCGCCCTGCCAAAGCTCAGCTAGTAACACCTTTGAGGTGTTTCCTTGCTCCTACTGGTTCGATTAAACCTTGGTTTCATAACTGAGGGAAACTTGCTGCTGTGCTCATCATACCTTCCTCTTGGGGTTCCCAACGAGCTCTACATCAACACCACGCACCAAGCACTTTTCTGGGCCATCAGGACCCAAGGCTCTCTTTCACTACCATGTTTATGAGCAACAAAATCTTCTTTAGTGTATTTAGTATTCTTAGTGTGTCTTTTAGGTTCTTCTTCAACTTTTTCTTTATCAGGAGCATCATTTTCCTCATTACCACTTTCAGTTTCAGCATCAGAGACATATATACTATTAGGATCTTTAGCAGGTTCAGAAGGTTCTAAAATAGTTTTATGTTTTTTTCCTTTTCTTAGGAGAAGCACCACTATTTTCAATTTGTTGAGAATCCTGCTCAATTCTTTTAGGATGCCCCTCAGGATATAGAGGATCTTGGGTGGCAGCACCACTTCTAGTTCTAATTTCATATGCTTGTTTTTCCTTAGAAGCATTAACTAGCAAATCTTTTTGTACCTTAATAAGCTGATCAATTTGAGTTTGAACCATTTGGAAATGTTTAACAAGCATTTTTACATCATTAGAGGTTCTTTCCACACTATCTTTTAACTCAATAATAGCTCTAGAGTTTTCCATTAAATGATTTTGCACCCTTTTATTGAAATTATCTTGCTTAACAATAAAAACATCAAATTCTTCTAAGCATTGATCAGGAGGTTTAGAGTAAGGAATATCACCTTCCTCAAAATGTTGGAGAGAGTGTACCTCAATAGTGGATGAGTGGGAGATTGGCTTACATAATTCTTCTATACGAGGTAAATTCTTGACATCTGCAGCTTTAATTCCCTTCTCCTTAAGACATTTCTTAGCTTCCTTCATCACTTCATCATTTAGTTCAATAACTCCCCTCTTCTTTGGTGTTGGTGTTGGTGTTGGCTCAAGCATAGTTAACTCAGGTGTAGTTGTCTTAGGTGTTGTTGGCTCAGATGAAGTCCAGTCTTCATAATTCTTGTTTATTTTAGCCATTAATTCCTCAGCTTCTTTGGCAGTTCTCTTCCTGAAAATACAATCAGCACAACTATCCAGGTATGTCCTAGATTCTTTAGTTAGTCCATTATAATATATATCAAGAAGCTCATTTTTAGGTAATGGACATCCAGCCTGTGCATGAAGCAAAGCACAAAACCTTGCCCATGATTCAGGCAATATCTCTTTCTTTCCCTGTTTAAAATCAAAAGTTCCTGCAAAATAGCATGTCTGGCACTAGGAGGGAAATATTTCTGAAGGAAGGTACTAATCAAGCAATCAGGGCTGTCAATAGATCCAGGAGGTAAATTATTAAACCAAGTTTTAGCTTCTCCTTTTAGTGAAAAAGGGAAAAATTTAGCAACAAAGTAGGTGCACATCTTAATATCATCAGAAAATAAACCACTCATGGTAGAAAGCTTAGTCATATGTGCTACAACACTTTCATTCTTAGTCCCACAAAAAGGTTCTTTCTCAACAATAGTTATGTAAGATAAATCAAGAGAGAAATCATTAATCCTTATCTTTAATGTTTATGGGAGATGTAGCAAACTTAGCATTAGGAGATAATTTAGATCTAACGGTATGTTTCTCAAGAAGACTCTTAATAGCATTTTTACATGAGTGTTTTGACATTCTTTAATAAATTCATCAGTCATCTCTATATAACATCTTCAATATTATAGCTCTCTCTAGACTCAGGTCAACTGACCGGTGTAGTAGTGTCTTCATTAGGAGTTTCAGTATTTCTAGCTATATTTCTAGCAATCGTAGCATCTAGGAAAGGACCTAATGAACCACTTTTATCAAGCACAGTAGAAGCATCATCATAAGTATCAGAAGTTTCAGATTCAGCAGTAGTAGCAGTGTGTGTAGCATGTGTATGTGGTGGTGTAAGGAGCTTACTCATAACATATGGTGAATCAAGAGCAACAGAGGTGTTCAGAACCGTACCTCTCCTTGTAGTGGATGGTAAAATAGGGACCTTGCCATCACGAGATTTACCCATGATGAATGGATGGCAGCAAACAATAGTGATTCCAAGTGAACTTGATAAATAGAGTATGCTTCCCGGTAACGGCGCCAGAAAATAATCTTGATGACCCACAAGTATAGGGGGTGTATCGCAGTATTTTCGAGGGAAGTGAAACCCAATTTATTGATTTGACACAAGGGGAGCCATAGAATATTTACAAGCCTTAAAAACTGAGTTGTCAATTCAGCTGCACCTGGAAACAATCTTGCTCACAACAGATTATCAGTAGCAACAGTTTTGTAATAGCAATAGCAAAGTAATAACAGTAGTAAAAGTAAAGACAGAAGTAACAAAAGCAGTAAACAGTAGGATTAAAGCGTGGTAGGCATAATGATGGATGGACGGGCGTTGTATGGACAAGACAATTCATATGACAATCAAGACATAGGGCATTTGCAGATAAATAAGATAAAGCATCCAAGTACTAAATAATCATAGGCATGTGTTCCATATATAGTCATACGTTCTTGCAATGAGAACTTGCACAACATCTTTTGTCCTGCCAGCCCGTTTGCAGCGGGGCCTCGAGGGAACTACTAGAAATTAAGGTGCTCCTTTTAATAGAGCACCAGAGCAAAGCATTAACACTCCGTGAACACATGTGATCCTCACATCAAAGCCATTCCCTCTGGTTATCCCAATTTCTATCACTTTGGGGCCATTGGTTCCGGACAACAACGTGTGTATACAACTTGTAGGTAAGACCATAAACAATACTATCATAATGAATCAATAACATGTTCAGGTCTGAAATCATGGCACTCGGGCCCTAGTGACAAGCATTAAGCATAACAAGTCGCAACAAAGTCATAACACACTAATAAAAGATACTAGGCACCATGCCCTAACAATCCGATGCCATTACATGAACGATCTCATCCAATCCCTACCATCCCCATAGCCTACAGCGAGGGATTACTCACTCATAGATGGGGGAAACATGGATGGTCGATGGAGAAGCGATGGTGATGATGATGGCGATGATCTCCTCCAATTCCCCGTCCCGACAGGGTGCTAGAACGGAGTTTCTGGTGCTGTTTCGTGGAATATGGTGGTGGCGGTGGAGCGAAACTCCTTCTAGAAAAACGTCGACCCCCCCAGAGTTTTTAGGTCAGAAGGCTTCTTATAGGCAAAGAGGGAGACCGAGGGGGTGCCTGGGGGGCCCACACCACCCCCTGGCGTGGCTGGCTCTGCTCACGCCACCAGTGTGGTGTGGCCACCCCGCTCTTCTCTCTCGTATTCGCCTCTGAGTCTTCGGGTGAAATAGGATTTTTGGCATATTTTCCGGGATTTTTCCTGTTAGTTGATTTTCTGCACAAAAAGTAGACACCAAGGTAATTCTGCTGAAAACAGCATCAGTCCGCATTAGTTGCATCCAAATCACACAAGTTTAGAGGAGAAACAATAGCAAAAGTGTTCGGGAGAGTAGATACGTTTTGGACGTATCAACTCCCCCCAAGCTTAGCTTATTGCTTGTCCTCAAGCAATTCCGTTGAAAACTGATTGCGATAAAAGAACTTTCACGAACATATTTGCTTCATATGATGTAAATATTCTCAGCAATGTGATCAACTACTTAGATAGTTCATAATAAAGAGTATGCAACAAAGTTTACTCAATAGGCATTGCAAGCTATGAAGAGATTCCAACTCAAAAATAATAAGTAGCATGAAACATAAATATAAGCAACATTACAATGCTCATAAAAAGGTATGATAGAGTGGTATCTCGCTTGCCTTTGATTATGAATGTCAAGGCACCTCTGAAGTTCAAGTGATGACTAGAAGTAAAGATATCAAAGATACAAGCATCAAAGTCATAACACAAATAATCAAGTAATGGGACAAGCACAAAGAATGACAACTATGCTCTCAAGAAGGTGCTCAAAGAATATATGGGGACTCAACAAGTAAAGGAAAAGGTTTTGAATAATTTTGAAAGGCTTCCAAATGCTGAAAGTATGATACTCATTAGCTTTGAGCTCTCATTGCCCCTATCATAAGCATCTTTAATGTGGTTAAGGTGAAAGTGAGGTCCAATCTGAGTTATATGCTTGACAGACTATAAACTGAAAATCCCAAGTCCCTTGAGTACGAGGGTCGCTCCTCATGCTACTCAACTTTAGTTACCGGTAAGTTCTTGTCATCGTAAATATGTGCGTATCATAGAGAACCGCCAACGGGGTACCCCTTGCCCGATGATACGGAAGAATCCCCATATCAAAATGACAAGGCAAGCAGACAATGAGTATCTCAGCAATCTTCTTATTTACCATGGGAAAATGGTGCTTTTGTCTCTCTTTCCTCTTTTCATAAATATCTTTTTTTCTCAATAGCTATCTCTCTTTTTTATAAGAAGAATGCTTCATAGATATCATTATGGTTACGCTGCAGGTTTCCACCATGTCAGCATGGATTGCACCAATGCTGAGCGTTTCTCTAACACACATACATAACTCCATGGACTTACAAGCTCCCATTTTATTTCACACTGATGACATCTGCAAACAAAAGAGCAAGGTATCAACTGGGTATATATTTACAAGTGTTGAAAGCATTCCCCATGACAACGGTTCTCGCTTAATCCCACCTATAATTTGCAAGCATATAACTTTCATGGAGAGTCACAATGGTTCAGGTTTATTAAGTGCAGGAAATGAAGTGTGCCATCAAGTTCGTGAGAGCTTTACTAACTAACTTTCTCATAACAAGCAAACATTTTATTCGGAAGAAAACTTGGCATATTGAATATGCACGGAAGTAGCAAATGATGCTAATAGGTAGGTATGGTGGACACTTTGGCAATATTTGGTTTAGGGAGTTGGAAACTTGAGTAAAACATACTCTGTGTGAGTGAAGGCTAGAAATAGTAAGGGAGCGACAAACGAGAGAGCAATAGCTATCATAATCATGCTTGCAACAAAACAGGACTAATCATGGCATGAAAGTGATTCAAGATCCTCAAGGCAAAATAATTCATCAAGACTTAACTGATTATTACAGTCATGTGTATGCGTGAGCATGTGCCAAGTCAATTCAAATGAAACATTCAGAGGAGGATACCACGGTGTCATACCAAGTTATGAATAGAATAATGCAAGCAAACATTTATAAAACATGCTACAAACTATTAGCGAGCTGGAGCTAATCATAAGAAAGCAAGAACTACTAAGCATCCAAAGATAACATACACCCTACACGGACAGGCTAAGCAAGCCCACAATGATGAGTATATGTACAAAAATGAAAACAAATGGAGTTCTTTACCAGCCTCTTACCACGCCTCAAGTTGTCATTAATCCTCATCATTGCTCTTCACTTGTGTGGCTTGAATAATAATATGAAACCAAATCCCACTGAGGACTGCTGAACCCTGCAACAAACTCACAAAGCCAAAGAAGAACGACAAATATTTTTGTTGTTTTCGATTTTTAAAAACAAGAACCAAAGAGGAGAACAAGCAAAGCAAAATCTTTTTGGGTATTTCGAATAGTTCAAACAAAGCAAAAAGGGAAAAACAAACGAAGGAAAAAAGAAGAAGAAGCAAACCAAAGAGAAACAACAGAAATATTTTTGGTCCTTTTGTGTTTTAGAAAGCAAAAGCAAAGAAAAACGAAAGCTAAAAAGAGAACGAAACATGAATATACAAAGTACCGACGCAACATGATATGGAGATGAGTGCGGTGTCGGCGTACCTCCCCCCAAGCTTAGGCTTTTGTCCTAAGTGGGTATCAATCCCATGCTGGCCAAGATGAAGTGTCACCATGGTACAACGAAGAGGTCCCCTCGTCCTGGTGCGAGCTCGAGTACGTCCCTCCGTAATGTGCGGAGTAATCATAGGAGGGCACATCCTCCTGGTGCTGCTCGTGGAAACCTAGCAAGCGAAGCTACTCGTCTACCTCCTCCTTGGAGCGCGACCACGGTCTCCTGTGAACACTAAACAAAGAAGGTTGTGGCAAAAGGATCTCCCTTTCATCCCCGTCAGTGAAAAGCATCCTATATCCTAGACTGTTCAAATCAGAAGTAGAAGTGACAAAGTGATGAGTTTTCATAGCAACATGGTCAAGCCTCTGTGGTGCCAGTATAGCATCATTGGGATCCACTAAAATACCTAATGCATTGACTATACGCGAGGCAGTGATGCCCCCATAGATAGGCCCCCTAGCAGCTAGGCGGCGAGCGATAAGCGAGCCAAGATTGTACCGAGTATCATTGTTAAGCGCAGCAACAAGGAAAGCTAAATGATAGTTAGAGATATTACTTGTGTTCTCCCTACCAAGTATGCTAGTAGCAAGATAATATGTAAAGTATCTAAGAGCAGGGAGTTGGATATTTCTTATCTTTCCACGCTGTGCCACGCGGTCATCATCATTGGTCACCCCTCGGTAAAGCTCCAACAAATTGGCGGGTCGCCCTTGAATTTTCTTCATGGTCCCTGTCATGCGTACACCTACAATACTGCAAAATCTCTCCAAAGGCATGGTGAAGGGCAGATTATAAATTTTGAAAGAGACAGTCGATTGATAGGATGTGTTAGTAAACGTGAAGCTCTCAACAAAGGTTTTGGTGAGCATAGCGTATTGATCACTCTCATCTTGCATATATGAGGTCAAACCAACCCTCTCAATCAGTAGCAAGAAATCATCAAGAATACCTGCAGATTGTAAGAAAGTAAAACAAGGAAAAGTGGATGGGTGAGCATCCCCATCACCCCTTTCATTACCAATACGAGTTGCAATGAGATCTTTGTTGTATGATGGCCTAAACTGAGAGGCTGATCTTGAGGGCCTCGACCTCCTAGGTGCATCACTCTCAAATATCTCTCCAAAGGTATGGTTGTTCATGCTTGGTATTCTGAAGTTTAAACACCTATTAAACAAGTGATTGCAAAGTAAATATAATGAAGGATTCTACTCATACGGACTTGTAAGAGGCCTAAACATGCATCAAAACTATATCTCTAAGCATAAAAAGCTTGTAGGCTCTCATAACCAGTCACCTACAACAGCAAAATACTCAATATACAATCCATTAAACCCAAATCTACTTGGAGAAGGGGAGGAGTCACATACCAGGGAACAAATGCTCCAAATTTCAGCAAGAAAGATGGGCTGAGCAAGGAGATCGAAAAAATCGAGAGCAAGCACTACAAGAACGCGATTTTGAGCAATGAACTGGAGCTTACTCGGGAGACAGAAGAAAGTGGCAGGTGAGAGAGTTAGTGGGGGGCCAGGGGTGGCCCACACCAGGGCATGGCGCCACCCAGGGCAGGCCGCGCCACCAGGTGGTGTGCCTGCCTGGTGGGTCCCCCTGGTACCTCCCAGGTACTCCTCTGCCCCATTTTTCACGCAAAAGTTTAATATAAATTTTCTGGAATTTTTCGAGACACTTTATTTTTGGGCATTTTCAGGCATAGAAGAATGGTTTTCTGACAGACAGATTTTTTTGGAAACATGATGCAAGGACAAAACAAAGCTAGAACTACAGAAGTTCTAAGACACTCTAACATGCAAGCAACTATCAACAAAGAAAACTAAACGAAAGCAAAAAACTAAAATGGATAGAATAGAAGTAAACGGTGATAATCATAGTGAAAACATTGTTTTGTTCAATGAAATCCTTTTGTTAACAAGGTTGATCAGGTCTTGCTAACAAAAAAATTCCATATGAGACAAGACTTTGTATTCCACTAATGATTATGTTACCTCAACCTTGATAGCAATAGTCCCAATCATAATAGTTTCAAATTTTTCTCTTGGTATGGGACAATATATTTCTCCAACTTGAATGCCCTCAACATGTTCAATTGAATTCAAACCATAAGTTCTTTCAACCTTCTTGGGGAAATAGACAATATGTTCCTTGTCATTCACATTGAAAGTCACCTTTCCTTGATTACAATTAATAACAGCTCCTGCAGTATTAAGAAAAGGTCTCCCAAGAATAATAGACATATTATCTTCTTCAGGCATTTCAAGCACAACAAAATCAGTTAATATCAAGAAATTATGAGCCACTTGAACATGTACATCCTCACATATACCCACAGGAATAGTGGTAGATTTATCAGCCATTTGCAAAGATATATCAGTTGGTATTAATTTTTCTAGTTGAAGCCTCTTATAGAGAGAGAAAGGCATAACACTAACTCCAGCTCCCAAATCACACAAAGCAGTTTTAACATAACTGTTCTTAATAGAGCAAGGGATAGTTGGAATCCCTGGGTCTCCAAGTTTCTTAGGAACCTTACCATTGAAGGAATAATTAGCAAGTAAAGTAGAAATTTCTTAATTAGGGATCTTCCTTTTATTCGAGACAATATCCTTCATATACTTTGAGTAAGGAGGCAATTTAATAGCATCAGTCAAAGGAATTTGCAAGAATAAAGGTTTCATCCACTCACAAAATTTATTATAGTGTTCATCTTCCTTTGACTTGTGTTTCTTATGAGGGAAAGGCATAGGTTTTTGGACCCAAGGTTCTCTTTCACTACCATGTTTCTTAGCAATAAAATCTTCTTTGGTATATTTAGTATTCTTAGTGTGGTTTTCAGGTTCTTTCTCAACTTTCTCTTCATTAGGAGCTTCATTTTCTTCATTACCACTTTCAGTTTCAGCATCAGAGATAGATATACTATTAGGATCTAAAGCAGGTTTAGAGGGTTCTACAACAGTTTTATGTTTCTTTTTCCTTTTCTTACGAGTAGAACCACTATTTTTAGCTTGTTGAGAATCCTTCTCAATTATTTTGGGATGCCCCTCAGGATATAGAGGACCCTGGGTAGCAGCTCCACTTTTAGTTCTAATTTCATAAGCATGTTTTTCTTTAGCAGCATTAACTAGCAAGTCTTTTTGCACTTTAACGAGTTGATCTATTTGAGTTTGAACCGTTTGAAAGTGTTTAACAATCATTTTAACATCATTAGAGGTTCTTTCCACAATATCTTTCAACTCAACAATAGCTCTAGTGTTTTCCATTAGATGATTTTGCACCCTTTTATTAAAATTATCTTGCTTAACAATAAAGATATCGAATTCTTCTAAGCATTGATCAGGAGGGTTAGAATAAGGGACATCACCTTCATCAAAGTGTTGGAGAGAGTGTACCTCAATAGTGGATGAGTAAGGAATAGGCTTACATAATTCTTCTATAGGAGGTAAATTCTTGACATCTGCAGTTTTAATTCCCTTCTCCTTAAGACATTTCTTAGCTTCCTTCATCACTTGATCATTTAATTCAATAACTCCCCTCTTCTTTGTTGTTGGAATAGGCACCGAAATAGTAGGTTCAGGTACAATTACTTCAGGTATAGCTTGTTTAGGAGGAGTCCAATCTTCATAATTCTTACTTATTTTAGACATTAACTCCTCAGCTTCCTTAGGAGTCCTATTCCTGAAAACACAATCAGCACAACTGTCTAGGTAGTTCCTAGATTCTTCAGTTAGTCCATTCTAAAATATATCAAGAAGCTCATTTTTAGGTAATGGACTTCCAGCCTGTGCATGAATCAAAGCACAAAACCTTGCCCAAGATTCAGGCAATACCTCTTTTTCTCCCTGTTTAAAATCAAAAAGTTCCTGCAAAATAGCATGTCTAGCACTAGGAGGAAAATATTTCTGCAGGAAAGTACTAATCAAGCACTCAGGGCTATCAATAGATCCAGGAGGTAAATTACTAAACCAAGTTTTAGCTTCTCCTTTTAGTGAAAAGGGGAAAATCTTGGCAACAAAGTAAGTACGCATCTTAATATCATCAGAAAACAAGCCACTCATGGTAGAAAGTTCATTCATATGTGCTACCGCACTTTCATTCTTAGTCCCACAAAAAGGTTCTTTCTCAACAATAGCTATGTAAGATAGATCGAGAGAGAAATCATAATCTTTATCTATAACGTTTATGGGAGAAGCAGCAAACTTAGCAATAGGAGACAATTTGGGTCTAATAGTACGCCTCTCAAGGAGACTCTTAGCAGCGCTCCTATCATGGGTGTTTTTACATTCTTTAATAAATTCATCGGTCATCTCAACATAACCATCTTCAATATCATAACTTTCACTAGACTCAAGTGAACTAACAGGTGTGGTAGTGTCTTCATTAGGAGTTTCAGTATTTCTAGCTATAGTTTTAGCAATCGTAGCATCGAGGAAAGGACCTAATGAACCACTCTTATCAAGCACAGTAGAAGCAACATCATAAGCATTAGAAGTTTCAGATTCAGCAGTAGTAGCAGTATGTGTAGCATGTGTATGTGGTGGTGTAACGAGCTTACTTATAACAGATGGTGAATCAAGAGCAGGAGAGGTGTTCAGAACCGTACCTCTTCTTGTAGTGGATGGTAAAATAGGAAACTTGCCATCACGAGACTTACCCATGATGGATGGATAGCAGCGAACAATAGAGAATCCAAGTGAACTTGATAAACAAAGCAATGCTCCCCGGTAACGGCGCCAGAAAATAGTCTTGATGACCCACAAGTATAGGGGGTGTATCGCAGTATTTTCGAGGGAAGTGAAACCCAATTTATTGATTCGACACAAGGGGAGCCAAAGAATATTTATAAGCCTTAACAACTGAGTTGTCAATTCAGCTGCACCTGGAAACAATCTTGCTCACAGCAGTTTATCAGTAGCAACAGTTTTGTAGTAGGAATAGTAAAGTAGCAGCAGTAGTAAAGTAAAGACAACCGTAACAATAACAGTAACCGTGGGATTCGAGTGCGGTAGGCATAGGGATGGATGGACGGGCGTTGCATGGACAAGACAATTCACATAGCAATCAGAACATAGGGCAATTGCATATAAATAAGATAGCATCCAAGTACTAGATAATCTAGGCATGTGTTCCATATATAGTCATACGTGCTCGCAATGAGAACTTGCACAACATCTTTTGTCCTGCCAGACCGTTTGCAGCGGGGCCTCAAGGGAACTATTGGCAATGAAGGTGCTCCTTGTAATAGAGCACCGGAGCAAAGCATTAACACTCCGTGAACACATGTGATCCTCACATCAATGCCATTCCCTCCGGTTATCCCGATTTCTGTAACTTTGGGGTCATTGGTTCCGGACAACAACGTGTGTATACAACTTGGAGATCAGACCATAAACAATACTATCATAATGAATCAATAACATGTTCAGATCTAAAATCATGGCACTCGGGCCCTAGTGACAAGCATTAAGCATAACAAGTCGCAACAAAGTCATAACGCACTAATAAAAGATACTAGGCACCATGCCCTAACAATCCGATGCCATTACATGAATGATCTCATCCAATCCCTACCATCCCCATAGACTACAGCGGGGGATTACTGCCTCATAGATGGGGGAAACATGGATGGTCGATGGAGAAGCGATAGTGATGATGATGGCGATGATCTCCTCCAATTCCCCGTCCCGGCAGGGTGCCAGAACAGAGTTTCTGGTGCTGTTTCGTGGAATTTGGTGGTGGCGGCGGAGCGGAACTCCTTCTAGAAAAACATCGACCCCCCCGGAGTTTTTAGGTCAGAAGGCTTCTTATAGGCAAAGAGGGAGACCGAGGGGGTGCCTGGGGGGCCCACACCACCCCCTGGCGCTGCTGGCACAGGCCAGCGCCACCAGTGGTGTGGCCACCCAGCTCTTCTCCGCCTCGTATTCAGCTCCCAGAGTCTTCGGGTGAAATAGGATTTTTGGCATATTTTCCGGGATTTTTCCTGATAGTTGATTTTCTGCACAAAAAGTAGACACCAAGGCAATTCTGCTGAAAATAGCGTCAGTCTGCGTTAGTTGCATCCAAATCACACAAGTTTAGAGGAGAAACAATAGCAAATATGTTCGGGAAAGTAGATACATTTTGGACGTATCAAGACATTGAAATTCAATAGATGTAGCAATGACTGATTCAAAAGGAAAGCGATACCATATTCTGCACTCCTGTGCCGGATGAAGACGACCAGGAGCAGGACATCAAGGCTATTATGGACTCCTGTGCCGGATATGGGTATCACGTGGCTGATTTGACCAACTACGCCACTCCTTTCTTCACCCGCGTGGACACTCCGCCTCCGCCTCCAGAAGAAACAGCAGAAGTTTCCAACGATGACCGCACCATTTCGGATGTGGATATCTCGGAACGATATCAAGGCGATGTATCCAGCGAGCCGGCAGCTCCTTCTTCTCCTCCTGCATCATAGATTGCCAGAAACATTTGTATTATTCTGAAAAAACATGATGGATCTGTAAATATGCAGTATTATAATTTTGCTAGTGCTAAGCTTTTGATCTATTCAGCACTTTTGGTTTTAAGTTTTTGTGTGCCTGAAATGTTTACATAAGCACTTAAACTTTTTCACCTATACTTATCGTTTATCTGGCTTTCCGCCTCGTCCCTTTCGTGAGCCGGCTAAACCTGCTGCCTGGAAACTTTGCCGAGCAACAGAGCTCAATTGCTAAACCAGTTTAAACTCGGAAACAAAGCCGGCTTCCAGTACCAACAATTCACTACTCGGAAAATACCCGCATCCGGCAATCAGACAAATAACCAAAGTAAAGACTAGAAACTTTAGAGTTATACCTGAGGGTAGCAATTTTTAGAATCGGAAATCTAAACCAGAACAAACATGAGCATAAAGTACTTTCAAGCATTCTGAGATTTTCGACTATGACATGATCATTCAGAAATAAGATGGTAAAAACTTCTCAGAAAAACTTGAGGCAACCAAAACTTTTACTTCTCACAGAACATGTACATATATATGATTACAAAGAAGGATAAACTAAGAATAAAAGGGACGTAGCTGAGCAATATTCCATGGTCTGTCTAACTCATCCCGATTTGTACTGCCTCCAGCTCTCTTTCTCTTCTTAGTAGCAGGTCTTTCTTTGACTGGCCTCATGTCAGTTAAGTAGTACGAACCATTGTGCAATACTCGACTAACTAAAAAGGGCCCTTCCCATACTGGGGAAAGTTTGTGCTTTCTTTGTTGCACAAGCCGAAGAACCAAATCGCCTTTATTGAAAGATCTATTTCGGACTCTCTGGCTATGATACTTGCATAACTTCTACTATAGGCTGTTGATCTCATTTCAGCAACGACGCGAACTTCTTCGACTAAGTCGAGATCATTTTGTCAAGAAATCTCGGCATCCTCTTCAATATACGCAGCCACTCTAGGAGAAGTGTGAATCAAATCACTAGGAAGAACTGCTTCTGCGCCATAGACCAAGAAGAAAGTTGTGTATCCGGTTGATCTGTTCGGAGTCGTTCGTAAACTCCATATTACAGAGGGTAATTCCTCTGCCCAAGCCCCTGCAGCACGTCGTAGTGGTGCTTAGATTCTCGGTTTTAGGCCTTGTAGGATTAAACCATTTGCTCTTTCGACTTGTCCGTTAGCTTGTGGATGTGCGACTGACGCCATGTCAAGCCGGATATTTTGCTCGTTGCAGAATTCGGCCAATTCTCCCATAGATAAGTTACTCCCGTTGTCCGTGATAATGCTATGCGGATAACCATACCGGATTATAACATCCTCGACAAATCTTTTGGCTGTTGCTCCATCACAACTAGCGACAGGTTTAGCCTCAATCCATTTGGTGAATTTATCCACCATTACTAAGAGATGAGTAAATCCACTTAGAGCTCGTTTAAATGGTCCTACCATATCAGGCCCCCAAACCGCAAAAGGCCTTGTTATAGGTATTGTTCGCAGCTAATCAGCCGGAACATGAGCTTGTTTGGCATACTTTTTGGTAGTCTTTGCATGTCTTGACTAATTGTTCGGCATCTGCCTGAGCTGTAAGCCAGAAAAATCCGTGTCTAAAAGCTTTTGCCACTAAAGATTTGGCTACAGCATGGTGACCACACTCGCTTTCGTGGATTTCTCTTAAGATTTCCTCTCCTTCTTCCGGAGATACGCAACGCTAAAAAACCCCACAAACACTCCGCTTATAGAGCTCACCTTTAACTATAGTATAAGCTTTCGCTCGTCGGATAATCTGCTAGCTCAGAACCTCGTCTTCGGGTAATTTTCCATCTACCAGATAATCAAGGTAGGGTTGGGTCCAGCTGGGAATTACAGCTAGGACTGCTATTAGAGGTGAGTCATATTTGGTCGTATATTCCTCATCTACTCCCTTTATTGAGGGAACTTTGAGGTGCTCTAGAAAAGCGCCATCCGGGACCTCTTTCTGCGTAGAACCTATCTGAGATAGTGCATCTACTTCCTCATTTTCTGCTCAAGGGATGTGTTGAACTTCAAACCCTTCGAACGATTTAGATAAATCATCCACGACAACTTTATAAGCTGCCATGTGTTTATTTGCATTACAAATATCCGACACTTGTTGAGCAACAAGATCTGAATCTTCGTAACACATCAAATGCCGGATGCCAATATCCTTAGCAATCCGGATTCCATGCAGCAGTGCTTCATACTCGGCAATATTATTTGTCGCTATGAAGTGGATCTGCAACACGTATAGAAGTTTATCTCCTTGGGGTGATTTGAGCACCACGCCAGCCCCTGAGCCCCCTCGAGCCTTAGACCCATCAAAATAGAGGGTCCAGTATTCTGACTCAGGGAGGGTCATGTTCTCCTTCGTCTCTGTCCAATCAGCGACAAAGTCAGCAAGGATCTGGGATTTGATTGCTATCCGAGGTTTATACTCAATATCAAAAGCTGAAAGCTCTATGCCCCATTTGGCGACGCGTCCTGTGGCATCACTGTTGTTGATTATATCTCTCATGGGAGCTATGCTCACCATGGTAATTGGATGCTCCTGAAAATAATGTCGTAGCTTACGAGATGCTAGAAAAACACCGTCAGCCAACTTTTGATAGTGCGGATACCGCTGTTTTGATTCTGTCAGGACCTCACTGACAAAGTAAGTCAGACGCTACACCAGGTGTTCCTGATTTTCCTATGGTCTCTCCACCACCATGATGATACTAACGACCTTGTTTGTCGCAGCAAGATAGAGCAACATCGGTTCCTGTGGTTCCGGCGCAGCAAGGATAGGAGCAGATGAGAGTACTTTCTTCAGGTCTTGTAGTGCAGCTTCAGCTTCGTCGGTTGAAACAAAATCCTTGGTCTTTTTCAGGAGTTTATATAATGGTGTGGCTCTTTCTCCAAGATGGCTTACAAATCGACTGACCGCAGCAATGCAACCAGTTAGTCTTTGTACGTCCTTCAGGCGAGTTGGCCTGGAAATATTGAGTATAGCCTTGATTTTGTCCTGGTTCACCTCTATGCCTCTTTGAGACACGATGAAACCTAACAACTTTCTGGCTGGTATTCCAAAGAAACATTTCTTCGGGTTAAGCATGATGTTGTATTTTCGTAGATTGGCGAATGTTTCCTCCAAGTCGGAAATCAGCGTTTCCTTCTTTTTGGACATTACCGCAATATCATCCACGTATGCATGTACATTGTGTCTGAGTTGGTCATGGAGGCAACACTGCATCGTGCGCTGGTACGTAGCTCCCGCGTTCTTCAGCCTAAAGGGCATCGTAACAAAACAGAAGGTTCTGAAGGGGGTTATGAATGAAGTTTTAACTTTGTCAGATTCCTTCATCTGGATTTGGTGATAACCGGAATATGCATCGAGAAAATAGAGGAGTTTCGAGCCTGCCGTAGAATCGATAACTTGATCAATTCTAGGCAGAGCGAACGGATCTTTTGGACAAGACTTGTTCAAGGCAGTATAATCAACACACATCGTTAAATCAGTGGTTTCCTTTTTAGGGACCATTACAGGATTGGCTGACCACTCAGTGTGGATGACCTCTTCTATGAATCCGGCTAACTCGAGCCGCGCTAGTTCCTTAGCTATTGCCTTATGCTTTTCATCACCAAAACATTGTAAGGACTATTTGACGGGTTTAGCGTTCGGGTTTACATTTAAAGAGTGCTCAGCAAGTTCCCTAGGTACTCCATGCGAAGATATCTTGATTTGCTTGGAGGAACTTGACGAGCACGCTTTCCTATGCGCTACCTAGGCCTAAGCCTATTTGGGTCACCTTGGAGGGTTCATCATCCTTCAACGACGTCTTCTTCATCTCTTCTGATGCCTTGAACTCCGGATTTGGCTTTGTCACCTCCTTCTTTGTTGCGGGCATCTCGGACGGATCTATGCTCTTCTTGATCTCCTGGTACTCCTGGGCGTGCAACACGGCTTCAGCAAAGGCGGCATTTCCATCCTCGCACTCTCACGCTTTCTTCGGGTCTCCCCTGATAGTGATTACGCCGTTGGGACCTGGAATTTTCATCATATTGTAAATGTAACACGGACGAGCCATAAAAGCCCAGTAAGCCAGACGTCCGAATATAGCGTGGTACGCGCTCTTGAACGGGACCACTTCGAAGGAAAGTGCCTCCGTCCGATAATTCTTTGGAGTTCCAAAGGTAACATCCAAAGTAATCTCCCCCAGGAAATTAGCTTGTCTTCCTGGGACAACTCCGTGAAAAATCACAGAGCTATGGTTCAGCTGGGTCTCCGAGATCTTCATCCGGCGTAGCGTTTCGACATAGAGAATATTGATACTGCTGCCACCGTCCATGAGGGTCTTAGAGAAACCATAACCGTCAATAAGTGGATTGACGATTAAGGCGTATTTTCCTCGCATGTGCAACTTAGGCGGATGATCAGCGCGGTCAAATGTGATTGCCACTTCCAACCAGTCCAAAAATTGGGGGACAGCCGGAACTGTGGCATTGAGCTCATGTAGAACTGCTTTCTTAACCTTTGCTGGTTGAGATCCGAGGAAGGTGACATAAGTGTCTTTCTTGGTCAGAAAAGTTTTATTCCCTTCCGGCTTGGGATTTGAAGCATCAGCTTCCTCCATGTCGGAATCTTCCTTGGTCTCTTTATCGAAACTTTTGATGGTCTCGAGAATTTCATCTGCGCTTGCATCTTGCATTATCATACGTCGCAGTGTGTACCTTAGGAAAGGCCTGTCTGTCCCGGCATCATCAGAGCCAGAATCAGTGTCGTTGATATGCTCTTCCTGGATTTCGACTTTGGCGGGAGGGCCGATCTGGGATTCGGTCTCTCCAAGGAGATCCACTCCAGTTTCGACTTTGACCGCTAGGTCTTCGTCAGGCTCGGATTTCTCCACTATCTCCGCAACTGGTGCGGGCTGAGTGGGATTAGGGTTTTCTGAGATCCGGAACTCTGCCGCCTCCGCGGACAGAGGGGATCTAGAAGGTTCTTCTGCCTCTATCATCACCGCTGGGGTGGGTGGGGCAGGTTCAGCAAAGCCGATGTAAACATCGATCTCGCCAAAAGACATGATTGTGTAGGCAGTCACGGCCTCCATAGCCGGAATCCAAGTCTCGTCGAGAACGATGAGAGGGATGTCGCTGGCGTAGAGGATGCAACCGATGGTGATAGTGTCACCGATTCCGATTCTTGCAGGTTCTGCTCGGAACGCAGATCCGAAGCTCACTTTCCCCACAGTGGGCGCCAACTGTCGTCGGATTGATGACAAGTATGCCATGAGGGGGTCCTCGAGGCGCAAGAAGAGGGTGTGAGACGACGATGTTGGCGGCGAGCACACAAGTTTACCCAGGTTCGAATCCGCCGGCTTTGGACGGACCCTACTCCTGCTAGCAATCCAGTAATATGGCAGAGCCGGAATATGGGTTACAAGGGTTTCGCCTATGAGAATTGAGATTGTAGACTATTGAGGTGTGTCCTAAAGGCTCTCCCTAGGATGGCTTATATAGATATCCGGCCTAGGGTTTACCGGAGAGATCTATCCGGCTATGACTAAGAGTCAGTTACAAAGTACATCTTGAACTACAAGTAACATTATGGGCCTAAGTCGGTAAGTCTTCTGGGCCTTCCCATAGCTAGACAGAACTCCGTCTCTTCTCCCTGATTAGGCTGCCCGTGAAGCAAAGCTCTAACCCGAAGTGGGCCACCCTGGTCAGTGAGGAACTGTGAGGATACCCAGAAAGTATATCCCCAACAATATTCTGCACTCGACCGGTCGATCTGAACAAGTACCGAACAACAAATTTTATAGGTTCAGTAGCATTTGAAAGATGCAGCAGTACATAATAATAAAGAAAAATATCGATAGATTCACAGTTCACATTCAGCGTCACTTGGACATATTCAGCAGCATTTCAAAGTGACAGACTCAATTTGCCCTTTTCTCCGAACACTCATCATTGGAAGAAACAAAACTGATGATCAAGTCTGATTTTGTGTGCATGCCTCCTTCTCGCATTAATGCATGTGTGTGACCTCCATAGGAAACTCAAAATGCCCAAAGCCTTGTCTAGATTATGAGTTTATCACAAGGCCAAGTTACAAAAGAAAAGCAAGAACATCTACTGCACTTGATCTAAACTAAGCTATCCTATTACATAGTATTATGATTACTTACGGTAGTTTGGTTCCAATCGCGGGCATTGGTGATGCTCGGGATGAACCATAATGGAGTCTCCGGAGATTTCCATGCAATGTTGGTTGAGAAACCAACAACTGCTTCTTCGATATTTAGACTGAAGTAGCATATTTCAGGAAACGACGTATATCCAAGTCCTATTGCATGGCGGGAGGTGTAGACACAGTTGCTTCTCGTCAGATATCCTGGGGCAACATCTGCACCACCTACCGCAATATTAATCGGATAGTTCAATCCAAGGAAAAGGGAATATGCTCCGAGGTTAGCAATCTCTATCCATGGCTTAGGTGGATACAAGTAAGTAGTGTCCTTTGAGTACACCTTGCAGCCAAACCCAGTAGCATAGGTGCCACAAGTGCGACCACAACGATCAACACTATGATCAGCAACAAGATTGCCATGACAATAATAAGTACCGCCATAAAACTCCTCATCAGTAATGCCCATGGTATGGATAAGAAGAAGGCGAGATTCATCTACAGATATTTCTAAGAACCATAAACCAGGTTCGTGCTTGTCATCATCTATGGCATCAAGGTTTCCCTCCTCAAGATGCGCGACAGGTGGTGACGGGAGCAGAATAGGACCTACAAAAAGAAATGACGGCCAAATCAGCCAACACTAGTTTACATCCATTAAAACTGAAGCTAGTGTTTAGAACATGAATGGATCAAACTTACCAAAATACAGATGATTCCAAACATAAACACTGCCAATCTCAGTGGATGCAAACACCAGACCCTTGTGGATAAGTGCATCGCTGTATCTGAAATAGCACTAGAACTGGTTCTCAATTACTGTCCATGCATACTCATCACCATCAAGGGTAGCAATTGAGTAGTCGAAGATAGCGACAAGAGAGAAATCTAAATAATCAGTCGCAGCTGTGGGCGCTCGGCAAATAGCAATTTTTAGGAGGAGAATAGGGCGATCATTATGCATGAATGTAAACGGATCGTTGGTGGGTATAAACTCATTGACTTGTGGGAGAGGAACGCGTTGATGAGTGTACACATTGACAAGCTCCCACTTGCACTCAGACCCAACAGTGGCGATCCAATCTCCATTGGCACCTACCCACTGCTTACCCATACAATTCGGGAACACAACATGGGAGGAGAACCTGTCCAGCGGCGCCAGCTTGCATGTCATGCCCTTGCCCTCGAACTACTCGTTGCATTCCCATGATTTCTTAGTCGGGTGAAAATGAAGAACACAGGGGAGGCCAAACAGCTGAGAAGCATGTAAAGTTGCACTATATTTTGCCAAGTCAATAAGATGTTTGGACGAACCTGCGAGGCTCGCAGCGATGATGACGTCGCATCTGGTTATGAGTTATTTAAGCAGGCCTTCGGTAAAAACATGTTGGAACAGCTCAGAATCATCACTGTCCTTGCTCGGTCCTGCCATCGCAAGGGAGCTGATGGAAGTTGGGACAGTGGCTTGATTTGGTTTTCTGGAAAAGAGGGAAGATCGATGGCGGCAGGTGGGACAGGAATAAGAACAAACACTCTCATACTATGTGGTGAACAGGATCGGAAAGCGGCATTGTGGAGGAGAAGAACGGTTGCGCTTGGCGTAGAAGTAGGGATAGAGCGTATAGGCGAGGTTGAATAAAATGAAAATGGACGCATGTTCCTCCGCTCCAGTTCCCTTCAGAATAGTACTACTCTGCTCCCAGTTCCCTCCATAATAAATCTTTCTTGTAAATCAAAGAGGTAGTAGTATGAAGAGTAGGGCCCGATCATCTGCTCTCTCGAGGAGCCGAACGAACCCGACTGTTTTCTTTGCTAAATTTTATGGTCCTTTATGCTAAATGCATGGATCTCAGTGTAATTTTACCTTTTATTAGGTCCTTGGTGTAAATGTACCCCGCCATGTGTGTAAAATTCTAACCAAAAAGTGTAAGTTGTGAAATTTGAACAAATTTAAGCTTAGTTGTCAACGAGTATGAAAATTCTTGGATTTCAAGCCGAACGACCAAGGTCAATTCCATATCATCATACTTTATGGTTATGATGCCATGTCCAAGAATTAGCATGCCGATAGATTTGGACATATTTTGAAAACAATCGAAGATGAAGTAGTACGAAGAGTATGGCTCGATCAGCTGCTCTCTCAAGAAGGAGCCATAGACGACTGTTTTCCTTGATTATTTTTAGGGGGGTGCTAAATGTATGGACATCGATGTAATTTTCCCTTTTTTGGGTACTTGATGTAAAATGTACTTCCACACACCGTGTAAAATTCTAACCTAAAAGTGTAAGTGGTGAAATTTAGACGATTTTAAGCCTACTTGTCAATGAGTATGAACATTCTTGGATTTCAGTCGAACGACCAAGGTCAAGGCCATATAAACATCATACTTTATGCTGATGATCCCATATCAGAGAATCTGTATGGCGACTGATTTAGCCATATTTTGAAAATAATCGAAGAGGAAGTACTACGAAGAGTTTGACTCAGATCAACTGGTCTCTCAATTAGGAGACGAAACAAAAAGTTTTCCTTTGTAGGGTCCTTTGTGCTAAATGTATGGACCTCCATGTAATTTTCCCTTTTTAGGTCCTTGATGTAAAATGTACTCCCACCGACCGTGTAAAATTCTAAAATAAAAGTAAGTGGTGGAATTTAAACGAATTTAAGCTTAGTTGTCAACGAGTATGAACCATATTCTTGGATTTTCAAGACAAACGGCCAAGGTCAAGCCATATCTACACCATACTTTATGTCGTGGTGGTGTCACGGCAGATGCCATGGATAGGCTAAAGGTGGGGACTAATTGCACTAGGGGAATCCAGGGAGGGATAGTGAGGTGATTCCTCACACAGAAGGTTTGTATTTGATCCACTTCACAGATTACAAGTGCTCCTCGAGCTGTATTGGAGAGAGGAGGAAGAATGTACTCTCTTACTCTCCCCGCTAGCTAGCCCTCAGGAACCAAGTAAAATTAGTCTATAGAGATCAATCCAGTAAAGCTCAAGCCAATCGAAAAGCAACCCCTTTTATAGAGGCCCTAGCCCCCCTTATATAAGAGTGGCTAGGTCTGCACTTAGGGCACATGTGGAGGCATATTCCAGGGAATATGCCTCCTCCCAAAATAGTAAGCCGACCGGGTCGCTTTTCCCCCGCGTCATCCATGCAGAGGCTACGTGAGCCTCTGCGACGCCTGCGTCAGCCGACATCGGCGTCGTCACCTTTGTCGGCCATGCCTCGGTGGTCCTGCCCCTGTCCGCTTTGCTCATGCTGTGCGTACCGGGGTTACTTTTGACCAGCGAGATACCTTCCTTCTCCTAGAAGCTTGCTATGACCCGGATCGTAGTTGATCCGGTCACACCTGTTCCTGCATACAAGTTAGATTCATCTATCCGGCTTACGGCTTAAGTCGGATGAGACTTAGTGAGGTGGACATCCCCTGGTCCGGGTTACCCCGAGATTCGGCCTGCCTTGAGGTAACTCATCCAGCATTCGCTTTGACCTTGCCGTACCTCGGCTAACTCGGCCTTTATACCCCGGCGTGACCCTACCCGGGGGTACCCCCCCAACATTAGTCCCCGAAGCTGGTGCGGTCTTAGTTGCCTTAGCCGCTAAGGCCACAACAGGTTCAATTTCACCGAGCTTTGTGCTCCTTCTCCGTGTTACCTCTTATCTCGGATCTCATGGATTCACTTTCCCTTGGGACATTTCAAGTTTTCACTTGCTGGCCGGGTTACCATAATATCATCCGAGTCATCTTTCCTTCTCTCGTACGCTTCCCCACGTGGAGGCTAATCATTAGGTTGCCTCATTTTAAGGGCCAGCCACAGTAACCGCTTCAGTAATTGTCAGTTATCACTGTAGCGCACGTCACGTCTGGCCTGCCTCCTCGTTAACCGCATCAATGTGTCATGTCATGGGATCTGCTACACCATGTGGTCCTCCGTGTGGCTCTTCGCTGATTGGTCCATCTGGTTTATACACGGCCACACCGTGTGGCATATCCGCATAACGCGATCCCACTTCCTCCTCGATGAAGTGGTTAAATAGGGGTGGGGTGCGCCCCTTGGGTCTTTTCCCACTTCCACGCCCCTCTGCCTCTAGTTCTTCTTCTTCGTCTTCTCTCGCGACAGCGCCGCCACCACCGCGTATGAGTAGCAGCGCCGCCGCCGCACCGCTTCCACACGCACCTGCGTCGTCGCCGCCGCTGCGCACCTCCTCCGCCACGGGTCGCTGTCAGTCTAGGCCGCTGCCCCCCACCGCCACTAGCGCCAGTGAGGGCAACGGACTCGAGATGACAGAAGAAGAGCTCGCCGTCGCCGAGCAGGAGATGGAGGAAGACACTGTGATGGCGGACCACGGTGCGTGGGCTGGATCCTAGGTCTGCCAGGATGACCTGGATTGGCTCTACCGCACCAGGCGCATCCCCGTAGGCGTCACTGCATGCCTCGCCTCTGCCGAACTCGCCCCCTCACCCAATCCGGGTGAGTTCGTGGTGTTTCTGTCACACTTCCAGCAGGGATTCGGTTTGCCAGTTAGCGATTTTTTCCATGATTGGTTGAACACCTACGAACTCCAGCCACACCACCTTCCTGCCAATGCCATCACATCTCTCTCTGCTTTCGCCTCCACGATCGAAGGCTATGCCGGATTATGGCCCACAAAGGAGCTATGGATCCGGTTCTTTGGCCTTCGTCGTAACGTAATTCCGAATGTCGATCTAGAGCCAGAGGACAAACAACTTACGCAGTTCGGCGCTGCGTCCATTTCTCCCGGGAGGCTCTCTGTCTTTCCCCGGGTTACCGGGATGGACTCCTGCAAAGGATGGGCCCGGACCTTCTTTTATGTTCGGAATGACGGCACTGAAGACCTGATCCGGCTTCGCCCCTATGCTCCGGGTCATCCTAACCTGGAGTTGTGGGACATTGTCCCCAAGAAGCCCACAGTCTTGGCCAACCAGGTCAACAAAAGGATCACGGAGCTGAAGGAGCTTGGGTTGCACAACAAGGACGCCATGATCACATTCGTTCGCAACCAGATCTCCCCTCTTCAGAAACGCACTCACAAAGTGTGCCACATGAGCTGGGGCCGCGACCCCAACCAGACCTCGTCTTTCGATCTTAGCAACACATAAATCTATCGCCGGGTCAAGGCCCTCTTCATCACCCACAAGGATTTCTCCTCTAAGTGGACGTGGGGAATTGAGCACTATTGCCGGGATAGGCTTCCTCCCGTGGTAAGCTTCGTGCCACCAACTTTTTCCGAATTAAATCTTATGTCGGTTGCTACTGTATCTTTAACTCTGTCGTATTTTCTTTCCTTTAGCAATTCCTTCAGCAAACTATTGAGGATGGCACCGATCCCACCCTCAAATGTGCGCCTGACCGGGAGACCTCGGACGATGAAGAACCGGATCAGGAGATGTTCATCCCAATGGCCGATGCGACCAAGCGACCCACCGGTAAACTCTCTTCCATTAGAGATTGGCCCGACGATGAAGATGACTCGGATGTTGAGGTGATGGAAGCATTTGACGCTGTCCCCCTTTCTTATGCTTTTCCGGCATCAGCTAACCCCGGTGGGCAGATCCATGAGGACCCTCCCCTTGCCGTAGGTGATCCTGTTCCGGTTGCACCGAAGAAGAAAAGGGAAGCCGCATCCACTTCATCCTCCAGACCTGCTTAGCCAGCGAAAAGGCGAAAGAAGTTCGGGGATAAGACTGCCTCCAAGCCTGCCACCAAGGCCCCAGCACGAAGGGCTCAGAAGCCCAAGGAGCTGCTGACCTCGGATGCGTAAGCCTCTTTTCCCTCTGCCATTTACTTGTTCTTGCATTGTTATAGTTTCTCATCTGACACTATTTGATTCGGCAGGGCTGCGGTTGAGGTCCCCCAGAGTGGATCTAGTATCGCTTCACCGCTCCGACTTAGCCCTTCTCCCCCTCGTGGCGACGATTCACGCCCGCTGAGCCCTATTCCGGAGGGTTTAGCGGCTACTTCGGGTTCCAGCCCTCCTCGTCAAGAGGTGGGCAACCTTGGAGCGGGGGAGACTGGCCCAGCCGAGGCAGCGACATCCACCACTTCGGCTCCGCCGCAACCAGCTACTACCGAGTCTACTTCAGTACCTCCTCCGAAGAAGAAAACAGCACGAGCATCAGCACCAGCACCAACTCCAGCACCAGCAGCAAAAGCAGCAGCATCACCGAGAACAACGACACCGATGCCAAGCCCCTCCGCCTCGTCCGAGTCTTCTCAGTCTCGGCGAGAAAGCACCCAGGCAGCTCCCAAGGGTAAATCTGCTGCAACCACTTCCTCCTCTCAGCAGCCCAAAGGCAAAAAGGCCCCTGACGCCACCAGGGCATCGTCCGTCGAGGCTGGACAGTGCACTCTCGCGTCCATGCTTTCCAAGAAGCCTCCAGCTCCGAAGGACGCCCCTGCCGAGCCAGCTAATGCGCAACAACTTGTCCTGCACACCAGCCCAGCCCTTGCTCAGGTTGAGAGGAGGGAAGCACATGCCAAGGGCTTGGTGGCGCCCCACATGCTCAGCGGCGAACGATATCCTCCGACCTTGATCGACTTCATGAATAACTGGAACAAGGCGGAGTTCGTCTACAACGACAATCTCCTGGAGAAGTTCGGTCCCGCCGAGTTTTCTGCTCAGAGGAATACAGCTGCTAAGGCAATTAACCTTGCGGGTCGGATGATGGAGGTACGTTACTTCTCCTTTTCCTTAGCATGCTGTATATATTAGTGATATAACCATTAGTCCCCGAGCCTCCGGGGAAGTAACTTGTTAATTGGCCGGATACTCCTCAGAAAACTAACGTAGCTCCTTGACAATTTCAAATATGCACACACCTAGAGCCGGGTTAAGTTCTACCTGGCCCGGATCTTGTACACTTCGAATATGCACACACCTAGAGACGGGTTAAGTTCCACTTGGCCCGGATCTTGTACACTTTGAATATGCACACACCTAGAGCCAGGTTAAGTTCCACTTGGCCCGGATCTTGTACACTTGGAATACGCACACACCTAGAGCCGGGTTAAGTTCCGCTTGGCCTGGATCTTGTACACTTCGAATATGCACACAGCTAGAGCTGGGTTAAGTTCCGCTTGGCCCGGATCTTGTACACTTCGAATATGCACACACCTAGAGCCGGGTTAAGTTCCGCTTGGCCCGGATCTTGTACACTTCGAATATGCACACACCTAGAGCCGGGTTAAGTTCCGCTTGGCCCGGATCTTGTACACTTCGAATATGCACACACCTAGAGCCGGGTTAAGTTCCGCTTGGCCCGGATCTTGTACACTTCAAATATGCACACACCTAGAGTCAGGTTAAGTTCCACTTGGCCCAGATCTTGTACACTTCGAATATGCACAAGGCTTAAGCTATATTTTTGTACTCTTTTCAGGTGACCACCAACCGCCGGAGCGCTGAGTTTCAGCGTCTCCTGGACACTCACAAAATGTTGCTCGCAAAGCATAATGCACATCTCGCTGAGCACGAGAAAAGGGGTAAGTTCTCTTCTTCACATTTTTCTGTTTTCCTTCATCTTTTTCTGCCGAACTAATCCATCATTCGGTTTTCGCAGCTGGGGTGGAGGCTGAGAACAAGCTTATGAGGAAGAATCTAGATCAGATTAAGGGTAAGTTACTTTTGTTCGACCTTGCTATGCTTTCCATCTCCCTTCTTCCTTGGCTCGGCAAACATTCATACCTCGGGTCTGCCGGGTTAACAAACTATTTCAGTATCGTTGGAAGATAGTGTGCCCATGCCTGATATGATGCTGCATTTTCTCGAACAAGCAGGGCAGCATCAGGCCGAGCTCAAGAAGAAAGACGATGAGCTTGCCCTCCTCCGAACCAAGGATGATGAGATCGCCAAGCTCAAAGCAGAGATGAAGAAATTGAAAGCGCAGTACCAATCTAAGCTTGAAAAGGCTGGCCAGGACTATACTGAAGAGCGCGAGCGCCTCAATCTCCAAATTGCCAAGGACCGAGAACTTCTCTAGGAGGCCGACGTCAAGCTTGAGTCGGCAAACACTGAACTTGTGCAACTCTACAAAAGACGCGATGACTGTACCAAGGAATTGACCCGGATCCACAGCCACATTTTGTGTAAGTTCCTTTTCCTTATCCGGCATATTTCTCCGGGTTACTTCACATGTCTTTTCATTACCTGCTTCTCTTGTCTCATTTTCAGGCAAATTTCCGGAGGGCACTGCTATTGCGAGCGTCGCTGTTGCTAATTTCCGCCGAGATATGGGTACTCCCGTTGCTCCTGACGGTGAAGACATTCCCTATGACATGGAGGACCTGTTGGTTAGCCTGTCATCTCGCTTGGAAATCATCAAGAACTTTGGCAAGGATCTCCTTGATGTTGCAGTCTGAATCTTCAACACGTTTTGTCCTACCGAAGACACTCCGGAGGGAACCGCAGCTCGTGCTGAAAAGTTGATGGAAATCAAGACACAACTCGACCTTTGGAGGGAGTCCGCTGGACGTGCCGCAGCTGAGACCGTTCTCCATTACGTACTTACGTGGTACGAGAAGATCGACCTCAACCTCTTATCACTGCGCAAGCACGGATCCAAATGGACCAGTGACCCGAAGTGGGTAGCTCGGCGCCAGGCTTGCGCCCATAGCCTCATCTAATATGCTCCCATTCATGAATTGACTGAGGGACCGAGCTTCCTGGAAGCCGCTGGTGACGAAAATGCTGAGAATGTTGAAGACGGCTCGGATGAGGATGAGGATGAAGAGGGCGATGCCTTCGACATCGAAGACAGTGAAGATGATGCCGAACTTCCTCCTCCTGCTGCTCCTTGAGTGAAAACACTTTAAAATTTATCAGATCCCCGGTATGCCGGGTGGAATTGTATCCAGTACACCTATGATATTTTGCTACTAAGTTTTTTATGCCGGATTAACTTGGGCGTAGTCCCCGAGTTTCATTTTCTCGTTCGTCCAATTTTCTGGCTCGTCTCGTGTCTACCTTGATTCGGTTTTACGACTTAGGAATCCGAGCTTCAAAAATTGTCTTAACAATACTTGGAAACTTTAGGCTTAGCTCAAAATAATTCAGCATAATAATTTGAAAGTAAATATAAGGTTAGTCCGAAAAACAAACGTCTGCTCGATTAAGTTCTTTTCCTTAGTCGTTTTTCATGTGCTAGGCAATTCCAAACTTGTTCTCTCGCTTGCCATGAAGCCAAATCTTGTTGGACAACAGCAAGTCGAAGAGTTGGGTTTTTGGTGCTTACACACTACTAATCCGAGTTAAGTAGAACAACTTACTCCAGCTGACGCACAAATAATATAAGACAACAAATATTATTAAGGCAGTCCCCGAGTTACTGCTCGAGGTGCAAACATTTCATTGATAAGCTCATTGCCGGCATACATACCGACATATGAGAAGACTCGGATACATACACTTCTCTGCTAAGTGTAGAAAGGACGAAGTAGAGCTACATTCCGTGGACGCTTAGATTCCTCGCCGGACCAGCCCGCCTTGTTCTTTTCCTGTGGCTTTGCATCGATAAGATAATAAGAATCATTGTGCAATGCTTTGCTCACAATGAATGGCCCTTCCCATGGGGGGACAACTTATGCATGCCAGCAGTACGTTGTACCAACCGGAGCACCAGATCGCCTTCCCGGAAAACTCGGGGGCTTACTTTCCGGCTATGATAGCGTCAGAGATTTTGGTGATATATGGCGGATCTGGACAATGCCAATTCTCTCGCTTCTTCCAGCAGATCAACATCATTTTGCCGGGCTTCTTGCACTTCGGCTTCTATGTATTGGATGACCCTAGGCGAATCATGCTCTATGTCGGCTGGTAATATAGCTTCTGCCCCATATACCAGAAAAAATGGCGTATAGCCTATTGATCGATTCGGAGTTGTTCTTAAACTCCACAGTACCGCTGGTAGTTCTTCTATCCAGTACCCCGCTGATCTTTGCAGCGGCTCAATGAGCCTGGGTTTTATCCCGGACAGTACTAATCCGTTGGATCTTTCCACTTGTCTGTTCGATGCGGGATGAGCTACCGAGGCAACGTCCAGCCGGATCTTCTTATCCCTGCAGAATCGTGCAAATGCTCCTTCAGCAAAATTTGTACCATTATCAGTTACGATACTGTGAGGATAACCGTATCTCAAGATGATGTCTTTGAGAAATGTTACGGCCGTAGCTCCATCACACTTTCTTATTGGCTTCACTTCAATCCATTTTGTAAACTTATCCACCATGACCAAAATGTGAGTCATATTCCTCCTTGCTGGTTTGAACGGGCCAACCATATCCAAACACCACACGGCAAATGGCCATGTGATTGGTATGGTCTTGAATTCCGACATAGGCATATGTGTCTTGGTAGCATACGTTTGACAACCATTGCATTTTCTCACCAGATCTTCTGCTTGTTCTAAGGCACTTGGCCAGTAGAATCAATGCCGGAAAGCTTTTGCCACTAAGGCTCATGACGAGGCATGATGCCCGCACTCCCCTTGATGTATATCTCGGAGGATGTCAAGCCCTTCTTTCAGGTCAACACATCGCTGGAGGACATTGGTCACACTCCTTTTGTATAGCTCGGAATTGATGATTGTGTATGCCTTTTCTCTCCTCTGAGTTTGCCTGGATAGCACCTCCTCAGTGGGTAACGTTCCATCTTTCAGGAATTGAAATATAGGCAGTGCCCAAGCTGGTATTGCTCGCACAGGGAACACATCCTCATCAATTTCCATATGATCCACTGGCATAACTTCAACCGGATCACGCTGAGCAGTCCCCGGGTCCTGCGAGGAAGTCCCCGGGTTCGCTGTGGCAGTCCCCGGGTTTGCTGAGACAGTCCCCGGGTTTCGCGCACCACCTCCCATGTCAACGTCCATGGGCACAGCTCCGGATTCTGTATCCTCCGGGACATAGATTGAGTCGGTTTCTGGGGACGGTCTAATAGATGGTTTTCTGAGGTGCTCTAATGCTACACCCGGTGGAATTGCTTGTCGGGTTGATCCGCCGGCGATGTCGGAAGCCTCATTTTCCACCCGGTACATGACGTAAATTCACATCCTCAAAATAACCAGATATTTTCTGCACATGGAATCAGATAATGCCATGTTTGGATCAAGAGCGCCCCACAACCCGATACTTGCTGAACTACCAAATCCGAGTACAAAGCATTGGATCGGCGTATCCCAATTTCTTTTGCCACTTTGAGCCCATGCACAAGTGCTTCATATTCAGCGACATTGTTAAAGGCATCGAAATGGATCTCACATATTTCAATGGCTGGTCCTTCTTTGGCGAATAAGCACTACTCCGGCCTAGCCGGTAATTTTGTTTTGACGTCAAAGTGCATCCTCCGGGCTAAGCTTCGGATCTGGTAGCGGTGGTTAATTGTACCTCGGATCCACAAAAATCGACCCACGAGACTTGATTGCTTCTCTTGTCATATTGTGGTGCATAGGGAGCTAACCAATTGCCCATCCATCCTACCACTTGTCCTTGTTACTCATTATCTCGGATATGGGAGCTTCACATATTACTTTGATGGGATGCTCCTCAAAGTAATCTTCAACTTCTTGGCTGCCATATAGACAATAAGCCACCTTTTGATAGTGTGGGATAATTACGCTTTGGATCATACCTCGCTCGAGATAATACACTGGCCTTTGCACCGACTTACCCTCTTTGCTCTATGACAATCACTTGCACTTACAACTTCGGTTGGTTGCGGCTATGTATCAACATTGGCTCCTTTGATAGTGGAGAGGCTAACCTTTGGATGGCTAACATCTTCTTTAAGTGGGCAAAGGCTTCATTGGCTGCGGCGTCCAAACGAACTTATCGACTTTTTCATGAGTTGTAGAGAGATAGCCTTTTCTCCCAAAACACTTCCAAACCGACTTAACGATGCGCAACGGTGAACTTCGGACATCGTTAAGACACTTTCCGATTCCATTACGCTCAATGGCCCGGATCTTAGTTGGATTAACTTCACCTCGGTGGATCTCGAAATCCGAGTAATTTTCAGCCGGGACAGAACACCATTTTTCGGGTTAAGCTTCATCCGGAACCTTCTTAAGTTCGCGAATATCCTGATATCTCAAGAGGCGTTTTGCTTTCCTTGGTCTTGATAACCACATCATCCACATACACTTGTACATTTTGACCTATTTGGAACATATCATCAAACACTTTCTGGCATACATCTTTGGTCTTGATCGTTGCCCGCATTACGTAAACCAAAGCGGCATATATGCGATAGTGCCGTGATAAATTTTGATCTTTATTTGATCATCCGGATTCGGAGGTGACTCGTGGAAACAGAATATGCATCAATGAATGACAGCAGTTCACATCCGATGATTGAGTCATGACCTGATCTATCCTTGGCGGTGGAAATGGATCTTTTGGACCGCCTTGTTCATCTTCGTGTAATGTCGATACACATCGCCAAACCACTTGTTCGGATCATCTTTCTTCTTCTCCACATGCGGATTAGATAGCCAATCCGGGTAAAGTACTTCCATGATAAATCCTGCTTTGCTAGTAGCAGCTATTTCATCTCCAATGACTTTTCTCCTATCTTCGGCGAAGCGGCGGAAGGTTTCTTCACGGCCTTGCTCCGGGTCTCATCGTTCAAAAGTGTGCGTAACTCCTCGGAACACCTTGCAAGTCCTGTGTGGACCAAGCAAAATATCCGATTCTCACGGAGGAAGTTGAGCTTGCTTTCCTATTTATCATTCAACCCGGCACCAATTGTTACGGTGCGCTCGAACATATCATCAAGCACTTTCTTGGTATCCTTTGTGGCTTGGAATGAGACGCTACCATGCAGTTACTCGGTCTTGGGCATATCTTTTGCTTTGTGAACCAATGCCACCTCCTGGATTTTTCTTTTCTCTTAGCAATCACGGTGACTCGGCTAGGTTGAACCCGGCCGGCACACTCAATGGAGCGTCGAAATCTGACAATGGTAATCACTCCATTTGGAACTTCATCTTCAAATGGCGATGTGGCCATGAACTTGTTCAATGCTGGTCTTGAGTAGCAGCGTGATCGCACTTTCAAGTTCACCACAACTCAAATTCTCAGTTTTATCTCGCAACATCGACTCATAAGTATACCTCGGACGGTCCTTCTTTTCTTGCCACTGTTTCTTCTGCTCTGGCGTCCAAGTTTTCTTGCTATCATTTCTTGGTGTCTATTGTTGCCCTCTAGTTTTCTGACATTGATTGCTCCCTGCTCCGGGCTGATCTTGATTCACAGCTGCAACTTGTTGCGAACTGTACCGGTGATCCGGTCTGTCATCTCTTCTTTTACCTCTGTAATCATTCCTCCGGGATGATCCGGCTCCATCTCTCTGGTAGTACTCCTCATTTGACTCGTTTAACACGAGCCTGGGTTGAGTCGGATCACCCAAAGCATACGAATCCGCAATCCGGATCATTTCTGCCAAAGTGGTTGGCATTTTCCTTTGCAACTTCTGCCACAACTCACTTGCATACCTGCACCCCTGCGCAAACCATGCTATGGCCTGTGACTTTATCACACCCTCACACGAGTTTCTCATGGTACACCACCGGGTTAAAAACTCTCGGTCCGTCTCGTTCGGTCTCTGCTTACACATAGCTAGGGTCTGTGGCATATTTGGCCTCTAATACATACTTGAGAAATTGCTGATAAACATTTCCTCAAAATCAATCCAGCAGTTAATACTTCCGGGTGGCAAATTGTTTAACCATACCCTCGCTGGCCCCTCCAACATTGGGGGTACGTATCTCACAGCCCATCTCAAGTTGCCTGTAGCAATTTTCACAGCTGTAGCATAGTTTATCAACCAGTCCTCCGGCTTAGTACTGCCGTCATACGTCTTTGTGCCTCTAGGTAACTGGAAGTTAGGTACTGGTGGCTCCTTCATGATCCGGGGTCCAAAACACGCAGGACCCGGAGGGCCCTGACTTTCAATCTGCTCCGACCTATACAGTCGATCCAGTTTCAACCTGGCGTCATCAGGCATCAGATCCCTGCTTCCCAATATCGACCCTATCACATGATAGTCCGGCCTTGGGTATCCCGCATTTACCATTTCCGAATCTCCATCGTTATACTGGTCTTGCTCTCGTGGTGCACCTCTCTGTTGCATACCTCGGCCGGCACTTTGCTCTTGCCTTGGTATATTCCGCTGCTGTGGTTGTCCTGCCGAGTTGCGCTGTCCGGCATTGCCATTTACAGCGTTTCCTTGACCGACATTGCCTTGGTCGCGGTTACCTCGGCCAGCTTCACCTCGGCTCATGCTTCGTCGATCATCGTTTCTTTGTACTTCTTTTGCCTTTCCTGCCCTTGTCGGGTCATACAGAATGATCTGTTTGTTTCTCCTGGCCGAGGTTACTACCTCTTCTCTCCTAGCACCACCATGAGGAGACGATGCGGCTCCAGCGGATTTCTCCGGGTTACCTACCGCCGAATGAACGATCTTGGAGGCCCCAGCTCGCTCCGGGTTAGCCCTGAGCAATTCCTCATTTTGCCTGTTCACGATCCGAACCAACTCATTAACCCTATCTTGCTCTCTCTGACGGGCTTCACCCGTTAGACCCTCTAACTCGGACGCAGCCGCATTCGCTGCTCTGAGGTTTTTTTCCGGGGTACTATACTTCGGCAGTCCCACGGATAAACAGTTCTCTGACTCCTCAATCCTAGTATCACCCTCTTTGTTCATTTCACTCATGATATTTCTCCCCTTCACTTTTACAGCATCTACTTTATTTGCCTTTGCATACTCACGCAGCGTCATGTTCAACGACTGCTGAGCCGCAGCTATCTTTTTTGCTCCCTCTAGAATTTTTTGCCTAGTTTCCTCTAGCTCGGCCTGTGCCTGAGCCGGATCTACCACTGCTGCTACCGGGTTTGCCAAGCTATCCATAGATTCTCTCAGTACATTCTAAGGCCTCTCTAGTGGATGACCTCTACCTTTCCTCGGTGCCTTAGGTGTTACCTCCGGATCTGGTGCTGGATCCTTGCTCACGCCCGCGCCTGTCGCAGTCATCATCACCTCAGCACGGTTCGGGGAGCGAGTGATACGCGCCCCGTGAACCACGCTAAGGGGTGGCTCCCCTGCCTCAATGACGTGCCACAGATGAACACATGACACATCGATAGCAACGTAGACTTTGTGCGCACCGAGCTTGACGAAGAGGCCGTTGCACGGAAGTGGGCGCGTGCCGAAGCAGCCAACGTTGTCGCTGACAAAGTCTAGCGCTCCGAAGCTCTGAACGAGCCCGGAGACGATGCGTTCGCCGGTGCCGATGAGGTTTCCTGTCCGGATCTTGACCCCTGCTAGCACCGCTAGCCCCACGGTGGGCGCCAACTGTCGTGGTGGTGTCACGGCAGATGCCATGGATAGGCTAAAGGTGGGGACTAATTGCACTAGGGGAATCCAAGGAGGGATAGTGAGGTGATTCCTCACACAGAAGGTTTATATTTGATCCACTTCACAGATTACAAGTGCTCCTCGAGCTGTATTGGAGAGAGGAGGAAGAAGGTACTCTCTTACTCTCCCCGCTAGCTAGCCCTCAGGAACCAAGTAAAACTAGTCTATAGAGATCAATCCAGTAAAGCTCAACCCAATCGAAAAGCAACCCCTTCTACAGAGGCCCTAGCCCCCCTTATATATGAGTGGCTAGGTCTCCACTTAGGGCATACGTGGAGGCATATTCCAAGGAATATGCCTCCTCCCAAAATAGTAAGCCGACCGGGTCGCTTTTCCCCCGCGTCATCCATGCAGAGGCTACGTGAGCCTCTGCGGCGCCTGCGTCAGCCGACATCGGCATCGTCACCTTTGTCGGCCACGCCTCGGTGGTCCTGCCCCTGTCCGCTTCGCTCATGCTGTGCGTACAGGGGTTACTTTTGACCAGCGAGATACCTTCCTTCTCCTAGAAGCTTGCTATGACCCAGATCATAGTTGATCCGGTCACACATGTTCCTGCATACAAGTTAGATTCATCTATCCGGCTTACGGCTTAAGTCGGATGAGACTAAGTGAGGTGGACATCCCTTGGTCCGGGTTGCCCCGAGATTCGGCCTGCCTTGTGGTAACTCGGCCAGCATTCGCTTTGACCTTGTCGTACCTCGGCTAACTCGGCCTTTATACCCCGACGTGACCCTACCCGGGGGTATCCCCCCAACAATTTATGCATATGATCCCATATCCAAGAATTTGCATGCGGACAAATTTGGCCATATTTTGAAAACAATCGAAGATGAAGTAGTGTGAAGAGTGTGGCTCGATCAGCTGCTCTCTAGAGAAGGAGTCAAACCCGACTATTTTCCTTGCTTAATATAAGGGTCCTTTGTGCTAAATGTATGGACCTCGGTGTAATTTTCACTTTTTTAGGTCCTTGATGTCAAATGTACTTCCACACCGGTGCAAAATTCTAACCTAAAAGTGTAAGTGGTGAAATTTCGACGATTTTAAGCTTACTTGTCAATGAGTATGACCATTATTGGATTTCAAGCCGAACAACCAAGGTCAAAGCCATATCAACATCATACTTTATGTTGATGATCCCATATGAGAGAATTTGCATGGCGACAAATTGCCCTATTTTGAAAACAATCGAAGAGGAAGTAGTGTGTAGAGTTTGGCTCAGATCAACTAATCTCTCGAGAAGGTGCGAACCCATTTTTTTTCCTTTTAGGGAGCTTTATGATAAATGTATGGACCTCAATGTAATTATTGGTTTTTTCGTGTCCCTGGTGTAAAATGTACTCTGACCAACCGTGTAAAAATCTAACCTTAAAGTAAGTGGTGAAATTTAAATGAATTTAAGCTTAGTTGTCAATGAGTATGAACCATTCTGGGATTTCAAGATGAACGACCAAGGTAATGATCCCATATTCAAAAATTTGCACCCCGACAAATTGTGCCATATTATGAAAACAATCGAAGATGAAGTAGTATGAAGAGTATGGCTCGATCCGCTACACTCTCGAGAAGGAGCCAAACCCGACTATTTTCCTTGCTTAAATTTAGGATCCTTTGTGCTAAATGTATGGACCTCGATGTATTTTTCCCTTTTTTAGGTCCTTGATGTAAAATGTACTTCCATGCCTGTGTAAATTCTAACCTAAAAGTGTAAGTGGTGAAATTTCGATGATTTTTTAGCTTACTGGTCAACAAGTATGACTATTATTGGATTTCAAGCCGAACGACCAAGGTCAAGGCCATATATATCAACCATCATACATTATGTTGATGAACCCATATGAGAGAATTTGCATGGCAACAAATTTGGCCATAATTTGAAAACAATCAAAGAGGAAGTAGTATCAAGAGTTTGGTTCAGATCAGCTGATCTCTCGAGAAGGAGTCGAACCTGAAATTTTTCCTTTTAGGGTCCTTTATGCTAAATGTATGGACCTCGACGTAATTTTTGCTTTTTTGAGGTCCCTGATGTAAAATGTACTTCGATTGACCGTGTAAAGTTCTAACCTAAAAGTAAGTGGTGAAATTTAAACGAATTTAATCTTAGTTGTCATAAGGTACGAACCATTCTTGTATTTCAAGACGAACGACCAAGGTCAAGGCCATATCTACATCATACTTTTTGCTGATGATCCCATATTCAAGAATTTGCATATTGACAAATTTGGCCATATTTTGAAAACAATCAAAGATGAAGTAGTATGAAGAGTGTGGCTTGATCAGCTACTCTCTCGAGAAGGAACTGAACCTTACTATTTTTCTTGCTTAATATTAGGGTCCTTTGTGCTAAATGTATGGACCTCGATGTAATTTCCCCTTTTTAGGTCCTTGTTGTAAAATGTACTCCCATTGACCGTGTAAAATTCTAACCTAAAAGTAAGTGGTGAAATTTAAACGAATTTCAGCTTATAGTTGTCAACGAGTATGGACATTCTTTGATTTCAAGCCGAACGACCACAAGGTCGAGGCTATATCTCTACATCATACTTTATTCTGATGATCGAGTATCCAAGAAATTGCATGGCAATAGATTTGGCCATATTGTGAAAACAATCAAAGAGAAAGTAGTATGAAGAGTATGGCTCGATCAACTGCTCTCTTGAGAAGGAGCTAAACCCGATTATTTTCTTTGCTCAATTTTAGGGTCCTTTGTGCTAAATGTATGGACCTCGATGTAATTTCCCCATTTTTTAGGTCTTTGATGTAGAATGTACTCCCACCCACCGTGTAAAATGCTAACCTAAAAGTAAGTGATGAAATTTCAACGAATTTAAGCATAGTTGTCAACAAGTATGAAAAAATCTTGGATTTTCAAGCCGAACAACCACGAGGTCAAGGCCATATCTCTACATCATACTTTATGCTGATGATCCCATATCAAAGAAGAAACTTGGCGACAGATTTGGCCATATTTTGAAAAAAATCGAAGAGGAAGTAGTATGAAGAGTATGGCTCGATCAGCTACTCTCGTGAGAAGGAGCCGGACCCGACTGTTTTCCTTGCTTGATTTTAGGGTCCTTTGTGCTAAATCTATGGACCTCGATGTAATTTACCCCCATTTTAGGTCTAAAAGTGTAAGTGGTGAAATTTATAGGATTATTTTAAGCTTACTTGTCAACGAGTATGAATATTCTTGGATTTCAAGCCGAACGACCATGGTCGTCAAGGCCATATCAACATCTTACGTTATGCTCATGATCCCATGTTAGAGAATGTGCATGGCAATAGATTTGGCCATATTTTGGAAACAATCAAAGACCAAGTAGTATTAAGAGTTTGGCTCAGATCAGATGATCTCTCGAGAAGGAGTCGAACCAGAATTTTTTACTTTTAGGGTCCTTTATGCTAAATGTATGGACCTCGATGTAATTTTTGCTATTTTGAGGTTCCTGATGTAAAATGTACTCCCGTCGACCGTGTAAAGTTCTAAACTGAAAGTAAGTGGTGAAATTTAAATGAATTTAATCTTAGTTGTCAACGAGTATGAACCATTCTTTAATTTCAAGACGAACCACCAAGGTCAAGGCCATATCTACATCATACTTTATGCTCATGATCCCATATCCAAGAATTTGCATACCGACAAATTTGGCCATATTTTGAAAACAATCGAAGATGAAGTAGTTTGAAGAGTATGGCTCGATCATCTACTCTCGTGAGAAGGAGTTGGACCTGACTATTTTCCATGCTTAATTTTAGGGTCCTTTGTGCTAAATGTGTGGACCTCGATGTAATTTTCCCCCTTTTTAGGTCCTTGATGTAGAATGTACTCCCACCAACCGTGTAAAATGCTAACATATAAGCAAGTGATGAAATTTCAACGAATTTAAGCATAGTTGTCAACGGGTATGAAAAAATCTTGGATTTCAAGCCGAACGACCACGAGGTAAGGCCATATCTCTACATCATACTTTATGTTGATGATCCCATATTCAAGAATTTGCATGGCGACATATTTGGCCATATTTTGAAAACAATCAAAGAGGAAGTACTATGAAGAGTATGGCTCGACCAGCTGCTCTCTCGAGAAGGAGCCGGACCCGATTGTTTTCTTTGCTCAATTTTAGGGTTCTTTGTGCTCAATTTTAGGGTTCTTTGTAGGGTTCCCTTTTTTAGGTCCTTTATGTAGAATGTACTTTATGCTTATGATCCCATATCCAAGAATTTGCATGCCGACAAATTTGGCCATCTTTTGAAAACTATCGAAGATATTTGATGACCCACAAGTATAGGGGGTGTATCGCAGTATTTTCAAGGGAAGTGAAACCCAATTTATTGATTCGACACAAGGGGAGCCAAAGAATATTTATAAGCCTTAACAACTGAGTTGTCAATTCAATTGCACTGAAACAATCTTGCTCACAGCAGTTTATCAAGAGCAACAGTTTTGTAGTAGGAATAGTAAAGTAACAACGGTAAAGTATGTACAAAGAATAATAGCAAGAAACAATGGGATTCGAAAAGGTAGGCATAGGGATGGATGGACGGGCGTTGCATGGACAAGACAATTCACATAGCAATCAGAACATAGGACAATTGCAGATAAATAAGATAAAGCATCCAAGTACTCGATAATCCTAGGCATGTGTTCCATATATAGTCTTACGTGCTCGCAATGAGAACTTGCACAACATCTTTTGTCCTGTCAGCCCGTTTGCAGCGGGGCCTCAAGGGAACTACTGGCAATTAAGGTGCTCCTTTTAATAGAGCACCGGAGCAAAGCATTAACACTCCGTGAACACATGTGATCCTCACATCAAAGCCATTCCCTCTGGTTATCCCGATTTCTGTCACTTTGGGGCCATTGGTTCTGGACAACAATGTGTGTATACAACTTGTAGATAAGACCAAAAACAATACTATCATAATGAATTAATAACATGTTCAGATCTGAAATCTTGGCACTCGGGCCCTAGTGACAAGCATTAAGCATAACAAGTCGCAACAAAGTCATAAAGCACTAATAAAAGATACTAGGCACCATGCCCTAACAATCTGATGACATTACATGAACGATCTCATCCAATCGCTACCATCCCCATAGCCTACAGTGGGGGATTACTCACTCATAGATGGGGGAAACATGGATGGTCGATGGAGAAGCGATGGTGATGATGATGGTGATGATCTCCTCTAATTCCCCATCCCGGCAGGGTGCCAGAACGGAGTTTCTGGTGCTATTTCGTGGAATCTGGTGGTGGCGGCGGAGTGGAACTCCTTCTAGAAAAATGTCGAACCCTCGGAGTTTTTAGGTCAGAAGGCTTCTTATAGGCAAAGAGGGAGACCGAGGGGGTGCCCACACCATGCCCTGGCGCGGCCTGGGGCACCAGCACAGGGGTGTGTGGCCCCAGCCCTCCTCCGTCTCGTATTCTGGCTCCGTGAGTCTTCCGGACAAATAGGCACTTTGGCTTTTGTCCCGTCCAATTTCGAGAATATTCGTTTTCTGACTTTCCTGGAACCAAAAACAGCAGAAAAGAGGCAGCTGGCACTGTGGCTCTTGTTAATAGGTTAGTCCAAGAAATCATATGAAAAGTACTCCAAAGTGTGGACAAAACACAAGAAAATGAATAAAACCAAGCATGGAACATAAAAAATTGTTGATACATTTGCAATGTATCAACATCCCCATGCTTAACTCCTTCTCGTCCTCGAGTAGGTAAGTGATAAAAAGAAAGAATAATTTTTGAGGTGACATGCACCATCAAAGACTTGATCAAAGTATTTGTAAAACATTCAAAGCTGGGATCATAGTACTTCAATCATAACATGAAAGACAAAGTTCTAGCAATAAGACAAAGAAACTATGATGCAACATGAAAAAGGCACAAACAAAAGATTCATGAATAACAATTCTTTGCAAGACGTTTGTTTGTTTAACATAGAGAAAACATAGCATAATAGCATTCAGCTTATCCCTCGTAGAGTAGCAAATATAATTGCAAAGGACACCTTCAAAGTTCATAAGAGTGACTAGATACAAACAGTTTAAAACAAGCAATATCAAGTTATGCATCAATCAACTAGTCTTGGGACAATGCACATAGAACTAAGAATGGCCACTATGCTCTCAAAGTAGGTGCATAAAGGTAGAAGATGGAGACTCAATATAATGGTGGAAGAAAGGCCTTTATAAAAGGAAGTAGGGATTCAAGTCTCATAAAGAGCTTCAAAAAATTATGGTACTTATAGCTTTCACCTCTCATTGCCCCTATCATAAGCATCTTGAAGTGATTAAGGTTAAAGTGAACAAACTATGGTGTACATGCTTGACGAAGTATAAGTTAGAAATCTCATATCCCTTGTATACGAGGGTCGCTCCTCATGCTACTCAAGTTTAGTCACCGATAAGTTCTTTTCATCGTAAGTACATGTGTATCATAGAGAACCGCCAACGGGGTACCCCTTGCCCGATGATACGGAAGAATCCCCATATCAAAATGACAAGGCAAGCAGACAAAAAGCATCTTAGCAATCTTATTATTTACCAGGGGAATATAGTGCCTTTTTCTCTCTTTCCTCTTTTCATAATCTCTTTTTTTTCTTTTTCTCTTTTTTCAATATAGGACTCTTTTTTATAAGAAGAATGCTTCATAGACAGCTGATTATGGTTACGCTGCATGTTTCCACCATGTTAGCATGGATTAGACCAAAGTGCTTCTCTAACACATATACATAACTCCATGGACTTACAAGCTCCCCTTTCATTTCACACCGACGACATCCATATACAAAAGAGCATGATATCAACTAGGTACAAGTACCAAGTGCAATGTTGAAAGCGTTCCCCATGAAAGCATGGTTCTGCTAATTCCCAACAAATAAGTGCAAGCATATACAACATAGACGACATAATGATTCAAGTTTATTAAATGCAAAAAAGTAAAGTGTGCCATCAAGTTCGTGAGAGCTTTAAGCACTAGTTTTCTCATAACAAGTTTAATTTGGAAGGTAAACAAAAACATGAATATACTTGGAATAGCATAAGCTAGTAGGTAGGTATGGTGGACTCTTTGGAATAACTTGGTTTAGGGAGTTGGATGCATGAGTGGAACTCATACTTTGTTATGGAGGCTAGCAAAAGACTAGGAGCGACAAACTAAGAGAGCAATAATGGCCATAATCATCCAGAGCGACAAAACATCATTGATCAAAGCATAAAGTGATACTACAAGTTGAAAACTAAAGGATCATAAAGGCTTATGGTGACTTGGGATAGTCATAACATGGTGTGAGCATGCTCCAAGTCAACCCAAATAAAGCATCAAAGGAGAATACCACTATACTATGCTTCAATATGCTAAAACAACGCATGATTCATCCAAGGCACATTAAGCAATCTCAATTGTTTATAACAAGTCATGCTACAGCAAAGAATACTAAGCATAAAGCCAAAACAATATCAAACATGATATGACAAAGCATAGGCCACAGTCAAAAACAAGCTCTCTTTATCACTTAAGCATGAGCTTTCCTACTCTTTTCCAAACCAAACCAAACTATTTGAACACCAATGTATGAAAGAGGGGGTCCAACCAATTTATTCAGCAAACTAAGAAAACCAAGCAAACGAAAAACCAAAACGAAAATGAAAAATAAGACGCTCCAAGAACAACACAACTGTGTATGAAACAATAAAAATGAAGTGTTTGGAAGAAACCTGGGATTTTTATTGATGAAGAGGGGGATGCCTTGGGCATCCCCAAGCTTTGATGCTTGTACTTCTTGGATATTTCTTGGGGTGACACGCGTGGCATCCCCAAGCTTGAGCTTTAGTCCATCCTTCATCTCATTACTCGTTCCTTCCATACACCTGAAAATTTTTCTTCATACAAAACTTCACACAATCTTTATTAGCAACATTAGTGCACTCAAGATAAATAAGTATTAAGGTTCAGTTCTAACACCAAATAAACTTCCATTAGAACACTAGCTACTGTATCACTTCCCTCAAAAAGCTCAATTCCCCAAAAGAACTCAAAAAGGAACCAACAAGAAGCAAATGCAGAAAATGGCAGAAATCTGTCAAAACAGACCAACAGGTAAATACGATTTTTTTCGAAGACCTTCTGTTGCTCAAATCAAGAAGTGTTGAACTAATGAAAGTTAGGTAACAACCTGGGGCAGAAGCACAAATATTCACGCCTCAAAAAGACGTTCAGAGATTTTACACGAATTTTACGGTGAAGCACAGAAATCTGTTTCGGGACAGCAACTTTCCCAATCATCACTTCTCTCTCGTTAGAGGTTACTCTTGGCAGTAATAACTTCCAAGACTCATCTAAAACTTTTGGGTTATCTCCCAATAAGTAATTTTATTTAACGCCTCTAAGTTAGGCATAAGCAAAAACTAAAATGGATAGAATAGAAGTAAGCGGAGATAATCATGGTGAAAACATTGTTTTGTTCAATGAAATCATTTTGTTAACAAGGTTGATCAGGTCTTGTTACCAAAACAATTTCATATGAGACAAAACTTTGTGTTCCACTAATGATTATGTTACCTCAACCTTGATAGCAATGGTCCCAATCATAATAGTTTCAAAATTTTCTCTTGGTATGGGATAATATATTTCTCCAACTTGAATGCCCTCAACATGTTCAATCGAGTTCAAAACCATAAGTCGTATCAATCTTCTTGGGGAAATAGACAGTATGTTCCTTGTCATTAATGTTGAAGGTCACCTTCCCTTAATTACAATTAATAACAACTCCTGCAGTATTTAAGAAAAGGTCTCCCAAGAATAATAGACATATTATCATCTTTAGGCATTTCAAGCACAACAAAATCAGTTAATATCGAGTAATTATGAGCCACTTGAACAGGTACATCCTCACATATACCAACAGGGATAGTGGTAGATTTATCAGCCATTTGCAAAGATATATCAGTTGGTATTAATTTTTCAAGTTGAAGTCTCTTATAGAGAGAGAAAGGTATAACACTAACTCCAGCTCCCAAATCACACAAAGCAGTTTTAACATAACTGTTCTTAATAGAGCAAGGAATAGTTGGAATCCCTGGGTCTCCAAGTTTCTTAGGAACCTTACCATTAAAGAAATAATTAGCAAGCAAAGTAGAAATTTCTTCATTAGGGATCTTCCTTTTATTTGAGACAATATCCTTCATATACTTTGAGTAAGGAGGCAATTTAATAGCATCAGTCAAAGGAATTTGCAAGAATAAAGGTTTCATCCACTCACAAAACTTATTATAGTGTTCATCTTCCTTTGACTTGTGTTTCTTACCAGGGAAAGGCATAGGTTTTTGGACCCAAGGCTCTCTTTCACTACCATGTTTCTTAGCAATAAAATCTTCTTTAATGTATTTAGTATTCTTAGTGTGGTTTTCAGGTTCTTCTTCAACTTTTTCCTCATTAGGAACTTCATTTTCTTCATTACCACTTTCAGTTTCAGCATCAGAGATAGATATATACTATTAGGATCTATAACAGGTTCAGAGGGTTCTACAATAATTTTATGTTTCTTTTTCCTTTTCTTACGAGTAGAACCACTATTTTCAGCTTGTTGAGAATCCTGCTCAATTCTTTTGGGATGCCCCTCAGGATATAGAGGATCCTGGGTAACAACTCCACTTCTAGTTCTAATTTCATAAGCATGTTTTTCTTTAGCAGCATTAACTAGCAAGTCGTTTTGTACTTTAACGAGTTGATCTATTTGAGTTTCAACCATTTGAAAGTGTTTAACAATCATTTTAACATCATTAGAGGTTCTTTCCACAATATCTTTCAACTCAACAATAGCTCTAGTGTTTTCCATTAGATGATTTTGCACCCTTTTATTAAAATTATCTTGCTTAACAATAAAGATATCAAATTCTTCTAAGCACTGATCAGGAGGTTTAGAGTAAGTGATGTCACCTTCATCAAAGTGTTGGAGAGAGTGTACCTCAATAGTGGGTGAGTGGGGAATAGGCTTACATAATTCTTCTATAGGAGGTAAATTCTTGACATCTGCAGCTTTAATTCCCTTCTCCTTAAGACATTTCTTAGCTTCCTTCATCACTTCATCATTTAATTCAATAACTCCCCTCTTCTTTGATGCTGGAATAGGCACAGGAATAGTTGGTTCAGGTACAATTACTTCAGGTATAGCTTGTTTAGGAGGAGTCCAATCTTCATAATTCTTACTTATTTTAGCCATTAATTCCTCAGCTTCCTTAGGAGTCCTATTCCTGAAAACACAATCAGCACAACTATCTAGGTATGTCCTAGATTCCTCGGTTAGTCCATTATAAAATATATCAAGAAGCTCATTCTTAGGTAATGGACTTCCAGCTTGTGCATGAATCAAAGCACAAAACCTTGCCCAAGATTCAGGCAATACCTCTTTTCTCCCTGTTTAAAATCAAAAAGATCCTGCAAAATAGCATGTCTAGCACTGGGAGGAAAATATTTCTGCAGGAATGTACTAATCAAGCACTCAGGGCTATCAATAGATCTAGGAGGTAAATTACTAAACCAAGTTTTAGCTTCTCCTTTCAGTGAAAAAGGGAAGATCTTGGCAACAAAGTAAGTACGCATCTTAATATCATTAGAAAACAAGCCACTCATGGTAGAAAGTTCATTCATATGTGCTACCGCACTTTCATTCTTAGTCCCACAAAAAGGTTCTTTCTCGATAATAGCTATGTAAGATAGATCGAGAGAGAAATCATAATCTTCATCTATAATGTTTATGGGAGAAGCAACAAACTTAGCAACAGGAGATAATTTGGGTCTAATAGTACGCCTCTCAAGGAGACTCTTAGCAGCGCTCCTATCATGGGTGTTCTTACATTCTTTCATAAATTCATCGGTCATCTCAACATAACCATCTTCAATATCATAACTTTCACTAGACTCAGGTGAACTAACAGGTGTGGTAGTGTCTTCATTAGGAGTTTCGGTATTTCCATCTATAGTTCTAGCAATCATAGCATCTAGGAAAGGACCTAATGAACCACTCTTATCAAGCACAGTAGAAGCAGCATCATAAGCATCAGAAGTTTCAGATTCAGAAGTAGTAGCAGTGTGTGTAGCATGTGTATGTGGTGGTGTAACAAGCTTACTTATAACATATGGTGAATCATGAGCAGTAGAGGTGTTCAGGACCGTACCTCTTCTTATAGTGGATGGTAACATTGAAACTTGCCATCACGAGACTTTCCCATGATGGATGGATAGCAGCGACCAATAGAGAATCCAAGTGAACTTGATAAATAAAGCTATGCTCCCCGGCAACGGCGCTAGAAAATAGTCTTGATGACCCACAAGTATAGGGGGTGTATCGCAGTATTTTCGAGGGAAGTGAAACCCAATTTATTGATTCGACACAAGGGGAGCCAAAGAATATTTATAAGCCTTAAGAACTGAGTTTTCAATTCAGCTGGACCTGGAAACAATCTTGCTCACAGCAGTTTATTAGTAGCAACAATTTTGTAGTAGGAATAGTAAAGTAACAGCAGTAGTAAAGTAAAGACAACAAGAATAATAGCAGAAAGGATTCGAATGCGGTAGGCATAGGGATGGATGGACGGGCGTTGCATGGACAAGAAAATTCACATAGCAATCAGAACATAGGGCAATTGCAGATAAATAAGATAAAGCATCCAAGTACTCGATAATCCTAGGCATGTGTTCCATATATAGTCATACGTGCTCGCAATGAGAACTTGCACAACATCTTTTTTCCTGTCAGCCCGTTTGCAGCGGGGCCTCAAGGGAACTACTGGCAATTAAGGTGATCCTTTTAATAGAGCACCGGAGCAAAGCATTAACACTCTGTGAACACATGTGATCCTCACATCAAAGCCATTCCCTCCGGTTATCCCAATTTCTGTCACTTCGGGGCCATTGGTTCCGGACAACAACGTGTGTATACAACTTGTAGATAAGACCAAAAACAATACTATCATAATGAATTAATAACATGTCCAGATCTGAAATCATGGCACTCGGGCCCTAGTGACAAGCATTAAGCATAACAAGTCGCAACAAAGTCATAAAGCACTAATAAAAGATACTAGGCACCATGCCCTAACAATCTGATGCCATGACATGAACGATCTCATCCAATCCCTACCATCCCCATACCCTACAGCGTGGGATTACTCACTCATAGATGGGGGGAACATGGATGGTCGATGGAGAAGCGATGGTGATGATGATGGTGATGATCTCCTCCAATTCCCCGTCCCGGCAGGGTGCCAGAACGAAGTTTCTGGTGCTGTTTCGTGGAATCTGGTGGTGGCGGCGGAGCGGAACTCCTTCTGGAAAAACGTCGACCCCCCGGAGTTTTTTGGTCAGAAGGCTTCTTATAGGCGAAGAGGGAGACCGAGGGGGTGCCTGAGGGGCCCACACCATGCCCTGGCGTGGCCTGGGGGCACCCGCGCCTAGGGGGGTGTGGCCAGCCTGCCCTCCGCCTTGTATTCGCCCGTGAGTCTTCCTAAAAATAGGCACTTTGGCTTTTGTCCGTCCCACCAATTTGAGAATATTCATTTTCTGACTTTCCTAGAACCAAAAACAGCAGAAAAAGGCAAACCGCACTGCGTGGCTCTTGTTAATAGGCTAGTCCAAGAAATCATATGAAAAGTACTCCAAAGTGTGGACAAAACACAAGAAAGTGAATAAAACCAAGCATGGAACATCAAAAATTATAGATACATTTGCAATGTATCAATATTAAAAACAAAAAATAATCAATTTCATTTTTCCAAGTGACATGAATTTATTTTATGAAAAGCAAGTAAGAAGATTCTTTCGATCAGCTGCTCTCTCGAGGAGCCGTACCTGACTGTTTTCAATTCCTTGTTTGGTTTTAGGGTCCTTTGTGCTAAATGTATGGACCTCGATGCAATTTTCCCTTTTTTAGGTCCTTGAAGTAAAATGTAGTCCCACCATCCATGTAAAATTCTAACCAAACAGTGTAAGTGGTGAAATTTAAACGAATTTAAGCTTACTTGTCAACGAGTATGAACATTCTTGGATTTCAAGCAGAACGACCAAGGTCAAGGCCATATCAACATCATACTTTATGCTGATGGCCCCATATGATAAAATTTTCATGGCAACAGATTTGGCCATATTATGAAAACAATCGAAGAGGAAGTAGTATGAAGAGTTTGGCTCAGATCAAGTTGTCTCCCGAGAAGGATCCGAACCAGAAAGTTTTCCTTTTATGGTCCTTTGGGCTAAATGTATGGATTTCCATGTAAATTTCCCTTTTTGGGTCTTTGATGTAAAATATGCTCCCACCGATCGTGTAAAATGCTAACCTAAAAGTAAGTGGTGAAATTTAAATGAATTTCAGCTTAGCTGTTAACGAGTATGAACTTTCTTGGATTTTAAGCCGAACGACCACAAGGTCAAGGCCATATCTCTACATCAAACTTTATGATCCCATATCCAAGAATTTGAATGGCGATAGATTTGGTCATATTTGTAAAACAAGCAAAGAGGAAGTAGTATGAAACGTATGGCTCGATCAGCTGCTCTCTCGAGAAGGATCCGAACCCGACTACTACTCCCTCCAGCCCAAATTAATTGACTTGCATTTATCAGATTTGAATGCATCTAGCACTAGAACATGTTTATATACATCCGAATCTAGACAAATTCGAGTCAAGTAATTTGAGGGAGTACAATAGAGTAGCAATTCAAACTTTCCGAGTTTCGAAATTTTCACTTCCTTCACAAACATCGGGGGGAAGGATATTCAATAGATCGTCATTCGCAGTACTACTAGTACTACACGGTACAATGAGTAGTAACAAAAGAAACTTTTTTTTGGCAATAGTACCAAAAGAAAGGATGTCCCAAAAGAAATTTCATTTAACCATTAAGGGGTTGTTTGGTTCAGTTGCTATCCACTGGGTAACATGGGATATCCACTTTTTTTGGTTATGCAGTGTTTGGTTTAGAGGGTGGAGGGGATATGGTAACCACTTTTGGCTCAAAATGGTGGTTGAGCATATCCCACAAAAAAGAGCTGGATGAGCTCAACCACTTTTGGATAGCTCCTCCGAAGCGTTTTCTTATTCGTTCACCCTTCCTCTCGAGAGAAAATAACCATCTTTTCTTGCCTATGGGCTCGACACGAGGGAGGCCATAGCGTAGGCTGTCGGGCAGAGCGGGTGTTCGAATACACACGCGGGCGTAGGCCACCAGGAAGAGTGGGCAGGCAGAAGGGGCATAGGCAGGCAGGTTGACACGGGGTCGACAGGGGCAGAAGGGTGGTGAGATGCCGGCGGTCGTGGCCACTGCTAGGGAAATGGTGAGGTGGATGAAGAAGACAAGGCGAAAAAGGAAAATGAAAAAAAATGGTTGGGCTAATAGATTTTGACTGGCTATCCGTAACCACTTTTTATCCCACTTTACCAAACAAAAAAGACTACCCCTAACCAGCTGGTTGGGGATATCCTCATCCCTAAATGACATCCTCTAAACCAAACAGCCCCTAACTTAATAGCACGAGTTTACATAAAGGACTTGCTGCTGAACTAGTGCAGGCCCGACGCGTCCTAGCACTAGTCCGCGCCGCCAGCGGTAGCTCATGACATCAGCACCAACACCAGCTCCAGCAACACAGCCATCTCCTGACTCATCGACACCTTCGGATTACGCGGCAGCACCTCCTGAGCCATCAGCGGCACCTCCTGAGCCATCAGCGGCACCTTCGGATAATGCGGTGGCACCTCCGGATAAGGCGGCGGCACCTCCGGATAAGGCGGCGATACCTCCTGAGCCATCAGTGGCACCTGCGGATATGGCGGTGGTACCTCCGGAGCCATCGGCAGCTTCGGGAGGACACTGTGGATGAAGTTGTCGTTGTTGGGGAACCGGTCCCAGTAGTTGGTGAAAATGTTGGCACCGATGAACACCTCCATCTCGTAGCCGCAGTGGAAGGCTTGGCCATAGAGGAGACGGGCATCCCTGAAGTTGACGAACTTGACCTTCAACGTCCTGTCTGGACTGTCGTGGAGGCAATATGTACAGTACTTGCGGCGACCATACCCAACATCGAGGAAGGCGCATGCCAGCTACCACTTTGTTCTCCGTGGGGAGAAGGCCCAAATGCGCAGTGAATTGTCCTCCTGTGCGGCGATGTCGGGGTATTTGCGCTCCGTTACGGTGGGCGGCAACCGGAAGGTGGCCATGGATGACATATGAGGACGGAGATGGTTGCTGGAAGCGGAGGATTAGAGATGGATTGGTGGTACGAGGAAGCGGAGAGGATAAACAGGAAGGAGATGATCCGATATTAATGTGGAAGATTACCGAAGCTTGGGGACAATCAATATCGCTGATGAAGCCGATGCGTGTGGCAAATATCTATGACGATGACTAGGTTAAGCGATTGGACGGAACGCTGACTCTGCTTCCCGCACTCGATGGCCCAGTCATAATTTTGTGGTGCGTCCAAGGCGGCTGCGACCTCCCCCATCTGTGGGCCCTACGTAGATGATTGAGTTGATGGGTAAAAACAAATTGATAAAGTGAGCTCTTTCCTACTCCCTCCGGTCCGAAATTTTCTATATGTATAATACCTGTACCACTATATAGTACTACTACAACAGTTTTTGAATTTGGTTTTTCCCTTCAGTTCTAGAACCTTCCCAACATTGAGTAATCTAAGCCATTGATCTGCTATGTCCACTCTTGCATCTATGACTGGCACTTGTTCAGGTGGCAAGCATCATAGCAATCACCTCTTCCTTCCCATGTAAGCTTCCACGCAATGGCGTACAACCGTGCAGGCGCAGCAGTGTAGAGAAGGTTGGGGCCCGTGGTGGTCCAGGCCAACTTTCCTTCTGTTTGCCCCGTGCTTCTGCCCAAAAATGTGAAGGAAATATGCCCTGAGAGGCAATAATAAAGTTGTTATTATGTATTCCTTATATATGATAGATGTTTATTTTGCATGCTATAATTGTATTGATAGGAAACATCAATACATGTGAGTTTAAAAAACAAAAGGGTTCCTAGTTATGCCTCTCTTATAGACTAGCTTGTTGATTAACAAGATGATCAAGGTTTCCTGATCATGGACATTGGATGTTGTTAATAACAAGGTCACAACATTTGTGAAATGATGTGATGAACATTCATCCGAAGTATAGCATTACGATCAAGTCATTATGTTTATATTGCTATAACATCATACAAAGTAGTCTTAGTCCTTAGACCATGAGATCATGTTAATTGCTAACACTGGAAGAGTATCTTGATAACATCAAACGTCACACCGTAACAGGGTGACCATAAAGGTGGGTTTAGTGCTTTGAAGGTGTTATGTTGAGGCTCATGGATCAAGAGTGGAATTTGTCAATCCCGATGACAGATAGATATACTCTGGGCCCTCTCAGTGATATCACATTAAGATAGCTTCCAAGCAAGTGATGTGATCACTAGAATGTTATGTCACGGGAACGAGAAAAGAGTGCATGTCGGTAACGAGATCAAACTAGGTATTTGGATACCGATGATCGAATCTTGGACATGTATTATATCATGAGACAAAGGGATTAAATTGCTGACGTTAAAGGTTCTCACGATCACAGAAGTCATCGTTGAATATGCAGAGTCGAGATGGATCTCCGTCCGCTTGTGATTATTGATCTTAGAGGAGTCTCAATCATGTCTGCATTATTCGCGAACCGAGGGTGACACACTTAAGGGTTGCCGGACACCATTTAGGAGCACATATGTTCCAGAAAAAAGGTTTGCAAAGCGCAGGAAATGTTTCGATAGAAATAGGAATTGTTTCGATAGAAACCGGAATTGTTTCGGGTGAAATTGCAGAAAGTGGTTCTGCATGTGATATTGAAATGTTGCAAGGGGTTTTATGTGAATGTTTGTTAATTAAAGTAATTAAAAAAATTCTGAATAAAATAAATAAAAGTGTTTTATTAATTGAGAGTTGCATTTAATTTGGTGGAAATTAAATACATGTGAGTGGGATTTTGGGTGGAGGCCATGTTTATGTGAGTGGAGGTTCACCACATGAATGAAGGAGGGGAGGAGTCCCCCATCATGCGTCGGCTATGGGAGGGGAGGGGTCTCCCTCCCTCCTATATAAAGCCCTCCTCTCCCCTCTCACAAACCACACCTCCTCGTGAAGGATCTCTCTCCCCTCTAGATATTCCCCCATGGTCTCGGATTAGTGAGATACATGTTCCCGGTGGCCTTAAATGCCGAAGGGGTTCTGCTTCCGCTGATTCGCTAGAGCGAGGAGGTGGAGGTTGTCCGTGGCTTGAACGTGTGTGCGAGGGACGGATCTGGCTGATTTGCGGTGCTCGGACTTCCACACGATCTTGAGATCGGCAAGCGTACGACTACATCAACCACGAGTTCCTACTCGTTAACAAAACTCGTTGTCTTCGAGGGTAAGTTCTCCATGGATGTATGTCCACCCGTTGCTCTGTATCTAGTAGATAGATCTTGGCGTATAGTTCTCATCGTAGGAAATTTTTGTTTTCTATGTTGCGGACCCAACAGTGGTATCAGAGCCTGATCTATGCGTAGGTGCTTTGCACGGGTAGTACACATATGTTTATATGTGGGCGATGATGATCATGTTATTGCATCTTCTATGTACTTTGGATATTGGTGGCATAGTGGGATGAAGCGGCCCAGACCAACCTTACATGTCATCGTACATGAGACAGGTTCCACGACTGACATGCAACTAGTTTTGCATAAGTGGCTAGCGGGTGTCTGTCTCTCCTACTATAGTCAATATCTGATTTACAACGAGTTGCTAATAACTTGGTTATCCTCGTTGTGGTTCATGTTCGTAGGTAAGACCGGTTCTATCTCCGAAAGCCCTAAGCCACGTAAAACTTGCAATTGATAAATTAGAAGCGTCTAGTTTAGATCGTTGCTGGGCTAGTGTCTTGATATGGTATTGTTGTAAGTAGATGTATGATAGATACTCTTACAACTCACTTAACGTGTAAGTTCCATAGACCTTGGCCTTACACACAAAGGAATGATAGAGATCATACCACGATGCAAATGATAGAGATCAAATGCATGGACCATATCACCTCACTTCACACATTAGATGTTAGCATCTTATATTGCTAGTTTAGCGCTTTTGGTAGCATTATAAGATGATCCCTCATTTAGATATCAAGATAAAATGTGTTCTTCCTTAAGTATGCACCGTTTTGTGGATCGTGTTTTGAGGCATCACGTGATGATCGGGTGTTCTCGACTCTATGCTTTCATACAATGGGTGTAAGACAGTTTTACACACGCGAATACTAAGGTTCTTACTTGACGAGCCTAGCATGTACAGACATGGCCTCGGAACACGGACCGAAAGGTTAAGCATGAGTCATATAGTTGATATGATGCCCATATAGATGCTCGCCTTTGAAGCTACACCGACTCACGTGATGATCGGACTTGGCGTAGTGGATTTGGTTCATGTAATCACCAAAAGGACACGAGGGATGTCGTTTTTGAGTGGGAGTTTATTAGTAATTTGGATTAGTTGAACTCAATCTATCATAAACTTAGTCTAAATATATTTTACAAATTCTGTTGTAGATGGCACCACCTGCTTTTAATTTCATGTGTTCATCGAGAAAGAGAAGCTTGCTGCGAATGGTAGCAACTTCACCAACTGGGCTATGAATTTGAGGATTCTCCCCACTGCTGCACAAAAGCAATATGTGCTAGAGGCGCCGCTAGGCCCCCCACTAGCTCCTGATGCCCCTGACGAGGAAAAGAACGTCTATATAACTCGTCAGGAGGACCACAACTTAGTTCATTGCGGCATACTGTATGGGCTAGAGCCAGAACTTCGAAAATGTTTCGAAAATGGCAATGCCTTTGATACCATGGGAGAATTGAAAATTATTTTTGATACCCATGCTTCCATAGAGAGTTATAATGCTTCTGAAAAGTTCTTTAGCTGCATGATGGAAGAGAACAGCTCCGTTAGTGAGCACGTACTCAAAATGTCTGGGTACGCCGATAAGCTTGTGTCCTTGGGAATAACGATTCCCATTGACTTAGGAATACATCGTGTTCTCCAATCTCTGCCACCTAGCTACAAGAGCTTCGTGATGAACTATAATATGCAGGGCATGAAGAAGTCTCTTCCCGAGCTTCTATCAATGCTTAAGACTGCAGAAGTGGAGATTAGGAAAGAACTTCAAGTGTTGATGATCAATAAGACCACCGGTTTCAAGAAGGACAAGAAAGGCAAGCAGAAGGGAAAGAAGGGCGGCAAAACTGTTGCAGCTGAAAAAAACCGAGCTGGCCCTAAGTCCGACAATCAGTGCTACTATTGCAAGGACTCGCCATTGGAAGCAATCGCCCCAAGTATTTGGCGGACAAGAAGGTCGTGGCAAACAAAGGTATATGTGATATACATGTTATTGATGTGTACTTGACTAGTACTCGCAGTAGCACCTAGGTATTTGATACGGGATCGGTTGCTAATATATGTAACTCGGTTCAGGGGCTGCGGAACAAGCAACTGTTGGAGATATGCCCTAGAGGCAATAATAAATGTAGTTATTATTATATCTTTGTGTTTATGATAAATGTTTACATTCATGCTATAATGGTATTAACAAGGAAACATTAATACTTGTGTGATTTGTAAACTTAATTTGAAGTCCCTAGTAAAGCCTCTATATAATACTAGCTTGTTGGTTAATAGATGATTGTGGTTTCCCTATCATTAACATTGAGATGTTATTAACAACAAGATCATATTGTTAGGAGAATGATATGATGGACATACTCCTATAGATAAGCGTAGCATAAAGATCAAGTCATTTCAATAGTTCAATTGCTATATGCTTTCTGATACATCGTAACCTAATTCCTTCGACCATGAGATCATGCATATCACCTTTACCGGATGGATGCTTTGATGTCATCAAACACCACACCGTAACAGGGTGGCTATAAAGGTAGCATTGAGTGTTCGGAAAGTATTGGTTGAGACACATGGATCAAGAGTGGGATTTGTCCATACATATGACGGATAGATATACTCTGGGCCCTCTCGGTGAAATGTCATCCAATTGGCTTGCAAGCATGTGACTGGCTCACAAGGGATCACATATCACGGGAACGAGAAAAGAGTACTTATCGATGTGAGGTTGAACTAGGTATGCGAGATACCAGCGATCATAACCTCGGATAAGTAAACTATCGTGAGACAAAGGGAAATTGGTATCGTATGTAAGTGGTTCATTCGATCGCAAAGTAATCGTAGAAATATGTGGGAGCCATATGAATTTCCAGATTCCTCTATTGGTTATTGATCGGAGAAGTGTCTCGATCATGTCCGCATAATTCACGAACCGTAGGGAGACACACTTAAGGATTCGACGTTGTTTGAGTAGTTATGGAATGATGAGAAAGAGACCGAATGTTGTTCGGAGTCTCGGATGGGATCCAGGATATCACGAGGAGATCCGGAATGGTCCGGAGAATAAGATTCATATAAGGAAAGTCTCGTTTCGGAGTTGGGGAATGATCCCGGTGTTTTCATCGGGAACATTCTAGAAGGTTCGGAATGTCCCACTCGGAGGAAGGGGTACATGAATGTGTCATTACAAGTTGGAATGATTGCATCATGTACTAGGTGTCATCACTGTCCAAAATAAAGGGTTTATTCAAATCTTAGTTTGAAAAGTCAAACGGCTAGTTTGAAAAGTCAAACGGCAGTTTTTGGAAAGAGGAGGAGAGGTGGAAACCGAGTTGGGGAGGAGTTCCCTCCTCCAACCGGCGGCCCACCTCCAAGCCGAGTTGGGAGGGACTCCTCCCTTGGCCGCACCTCCCACCTATAAAGGGAGGCTGCCCTCCTAGCACACAAGTACCTCTCCTCCAAAACCCTAGATTGGCGCCACCACCTCCTGCTGCCGCCACCTCCTAGGGTTGCCTAGTCACGACTTGGGGTGCCCCAAACCCTAGCCGCCGGCTCTAGCACCTCCTCCTTGGTGTGTCTAAAACCTAGATCGCCGAGGAGCTCTCTCATACTCCACCATACTCGCTCCGGCTTAAGGCGAAGCCCTGCGAGATCTCCCCTCTACTTCCGGTACCATGCCGTTGTGCTGCCGGAATCACGAGGAGAGTGCTACAACCTCCGCTGCCTGCTGGAACAAGGGAGAGGAAGGTCTTCGCCGAATCGAATTAACGCAGCGATGTGAGCGCTGAGCGCCTTAGGAAGGATCGTCTACGCGATCTTGAGATCGAAAAGAGTACGACTACATCACCCACGAGAATCCGCTCTCGTTAAACACTTTGGAATCTTCGAGGGTGAGTTATTCCATCGACTCGTTGCTACAATCTAGTAGATAGATCTTGGCTTGTTTGTTTGTATGCGATAGAAATTTTTTGTTTTCCATGCTACAAAACCCTACAGTGGTATCAGAGCCGTGCCTATATGTAGATCTGTTGCACGAGTAGAACACAATGGTCATTGTGGGCGTTGATGCTTTTATTGTCGATTGCTTCTTGTGTACTTTGCATCTTGCGGTATGTTGGGATGAAGCGGCCCGGGCTAACCTTACATGACATCGTTCATGAGACTTGCTCCACGCTTGACATGCAACTTGTATTGCATAAGTGGCTTTGCGGGTGCCTGTTTCTCCTAGCATAGTTAAGATCCAATTTACAACGGGTGGTTAAGAATACTAGTATCAATGTTGTGGTTCTTGTTCGTAAGTTAGAACGACACTTATTAACAGCCCCAAACCACGTAAAATATGCAAAGAAAGTAGAGGTGTCTAACTTTGTTTTGCAGGGGTGTGCAGTGATGTGATATGGCCATGATTGTGATTATATATGATGTATGCAATGTTCCTTATTGTAAGTCGGCAACCGGCAGGAGCCATATGGTTGTCTTTAATTTCTGTTAAGACCCGCGTGTCTATTCAAAGTAGTTGTAATAGTTGAAGCTGGTGGACGACAACCATGAAGAAGCGTCATTGACCTTGATGCTATGCCGGTGATGATGGAGATCATGTTCGTGCTTGAAGATGGAGATCGGAAGCACAAAGAAGAAAGGCCATATCATATCACATATTATGAATTGCATGTGATGTTAATCCTTTATGCATCTTGTATTGCTTAGTAGACGACGGTAGCATTATAAGATGATCCCTCATGCACATAAATTTCAAGTTCTAAAGTGTTCACCCTTAGTATGCACCGTTGCTAAAGCTTGTTGTTTCGAAGCACCACGTGATGATCGGGTGTGTTAGATTCCGCAAGTGTATACAACGTAAAGCAGATTTGCTTATGCGGAAGCTAAGGTTTGATCTTGACGAGCCTAGCATGTACAGACATGGTCTCAGGAACACGGATCACCGAAAGGTAAAGCATGAATCATATAGTAGATATGATGAACATGTCGATTGTTTGCCATTGAAACTATATCAACTCTCGTGATTATCGGTTTTGATATGGTGGATTTGGTTCGTGTGATCACTAAAACAATGTGAGGGGTGTTGCTTTGAGTGGGAGTTCACCTAGATTAATTTAATTATTAATTAGAACTCAATTTGTCATAAACTTAGTCTAAACTATTGCAAATATGTTGTAGATCAATGGCAGCCCCTACCATCAATTTTAATGCGTTCCTAGAGAAAGAAAAGTTGAAAAACAATGGAAGCAACTTCATGGATTGGTTCCGCAATTTGAGGATTGTCCTCACAGCTGGTAATTTGACCTATGTGCTGGATGCACCGCTGGGTGACCCACCTGCAGCTGATGCTACCGATGAAGTAAAGAATGTTTACCTCGCTCGAAAGAATCAGTACTCCATAGTTCAGTGTGCTATCTTGTATGGTTTAGAATCGGAGCTTCAGAAAAGGTTTGAGAATTCAGACCCATATGATATTGTCGAGGATCTCAAATTGATTTTTGAGACTCATGCGGCAATTGAAAGCTATGAGGCTTAAAAGTTCTTTAACGCAAGATGGAAGAGGGCAGCTCAAGTGAGCATGTGCTTAAGATGTCTGGGCACGCAAACAAACTTCAAAGCTTGGGTATAGTGATTCCTAATGCTTTGGGGATTTACCGTGTCCTCCAATCACTACCACCAAGTTACAAGAACTTTGTGATGAACTACAACATGCAGAACATGAACAAGCAGTTGCCAGAACTGTTTGCTATGTTAAAATCTGCAGAAGTGGAGATCAAGAAAGAGCACCAAGTGTTGTTGGTCAATAAGACCACCAAATTCAAGAAAGGCAAGTCTAAGCGAGGACACTTCAAGAAGGGTGGTAAGAAAGTTACCACGCCGACGAAGAAGACCAAGGCTGGACCCAAGCCTGATACTGAGTGCTTTTACTGCAAGGGAGAAGGTCACTGGAAGCGGAATTGCCCAAAGTACTTGGCGGATTTGAAGAACGGCAACATCAAGAAGAAAGGTATATCCGATATACATGTTATTGATGTGTATCTCACTAGTACTCGTAGTAGTGCCGGGTATTTGATACTGGGTTCGTTGCTCATATTTGTAACTCAAACAGAGCAGAATAAACGGAAGCTAGCGAAGAACGAGGTGACGATGCGCGTGGGAAACGGATCAAAGGTTGATGTGATCTCGGTCGGCACGCTACCTCTTCATCTACCATCGGGATTAGTTTTATAATTAAATAATTGTTATTTGGTTCCTGCGTTAAGCATGAACATTATATCGGGATCTTGTTTATTGCGAGACGGTTACTTGTTTAAATCCGAGAATAATGGTTGTTCGATTTATATGAGTAATATGTTTTATGCACATGCACCTTTGATAGATGGTCTATTCTTATTGAATCTCGATAGTGGAAATACACATATTAATAACATTGAGGCTAAACGTTTGAAATTGAGCGATAACTCGACCTATATGTGGCAATCGCTGCCTTGGTCACATTGGAGTGAAGCGTATGAAGAAACTCCATTCCGATGGACTTCTTGAATCACTTGATTTTGAATCACTTGAAAGATGCGAAGCATGTCTGATGGGTAAAATGACTAAGACTCCATTTTCTGGTATGATGGAGCGAGCTACGGACTTATTGGAAATCATACATACCGATGTGTGTGGTCCAATGAGTGTAGCATCGCGCGGTGGTTATCGTTATGTTCTTACCTTCACAGATGACTTGAGTAGATATGGGTATATCTATTTCATGAAACATAAGTCCAAAACTTTTGAGAAGTTTAAGGAATTTCAAAGTGAGGTAGAGAATCAACGTAACAAGAAGATTAAATTTCTACGTTCTGATCGTGGAGGTGAATATCTAAGTTACGAGTTTGGCGAGCATTTGAAGAAATGCGGAATACTTTCACAATTGACACCGCTGGGAACACCACAGCGTAATGGTGTGTCCGAACGTCGTAATCGAACTCTCTTAGATATGGTTCATTCTATGATGTCACTTACAGATTTACCGCTATCCTTTTGGGGTTATGCATTAGAAACAGCCGCATTCACTTTAAATAGGGCACCGTCTAAATCCGTTGAAACAACACCGTATGAATTATGGTTTGGGAAGAAACCTAAATTGTCGTTCCTTAAAGTTTGGGGTTGCGAAGCCTATGTAAAGAAGTTACAGCCGGACAAGCTTGAACCCAAAGCGGAAAAATGCGTCTTCATAGGATATCCAAAGGAAACTATTGGGTATACCTTCTATCATAGATCCGAAGGCAAAATCTTCGTTGCCAAGAATGGGTCCTTTCTAGAGAAGGAATTTCTCTCGAAAGAAGTGACTGGAAGGAAAGTAGAACTCGACGAGGTTATCGAACCTTCTCTCGAAATTACGAGTAGCGCAGCACCGGAAGAAGTTCCTATGGCGCCTGCACCAGTTAGAGAGGAAGCTAATGATGATGATTATGAAACTTCGGTTGAAGTTGCTACAGAGTCTCGCAGGTCAACAAGAACTCGTACCACTCCAGATTGGTATGATCCCGTTATGAGTGTCATGTTGGTGGATAACACCGATGACCCTGAGACATATGAGGAAGCGATGATGAGCCCAGATTCCAATAAATGGCAAGAAGCCATGAAATCCAAGATTGGATCCATGTACGAAAACCAAGTATGGACTTTGGTGGACTTACCGGATGGCCGGAAGGTCCGAGAACAAATGGATTTTCAAGAAGAAAACAGATGCTGATGGTAATGTTACTGTCTATAAAGCTCGACTTGTCGCAAAAGGGTTTCGACAAATTCAAGGAGTTGACTACGATGAGACTTTCTCACCAGTAGTGAAGCTAAAGTCTGTGAGGATTATGTTAGCAATCGCTGCATATTACGATTATGAGATATGGCAGATGGATGTCAAAACAGCATTCCTCAATGGTGACATTGATGAAGAGTTGTATATGATGCAACCCAAAGGTTTTGTCGATCCTAAAGATGCTAAGAAGGTATGCAAACTTCAACGGTCCATCTATGGATTGAAGCAAGCATCCCGAAGTTGGAATCAACGTTTTTATAAGGTGATCAAAAGTTTTGGTTTTATACAAACTTATGGAGAAGCTTGTATATACAAGAAAGTGAGTGGGAGCTCTGTAGCATTCTTAATACTATATGTGGATGACATATTATTGATTGGGAATGATGTAGACCTTCTTAATAGTGTCAAGGATTATTTGAATAATAGTTTTTCAATGAAGGATCTTGGCGAAGCAGCTTACATATTAGGCATAAAGATTTATAGAGATAGATCAAGACGCCTAATATCATTGTCACAAAGTATATATTTGGACAAAGTTCTAAAGAGGTTTGGAATGGAAGATAGCAAGAAAGGGTTCTTGCCCATGTTGCCCAATACGACCTTGAGTAAAACTCAGAGTCCGACATCGGCGGAAGATAGAGAAAGGATGAGTAAGACTCCCTATGCCTCAGCCATAGGATCTCTAATGTATGCCATGCTATGTACTAGACCCGACATCGCATATGCTGTTAGTCTAACTAGCAGATATCAAAGTGATCTAGGAGTGGATCATTGGACAGCGGTCAAAAACATCCTTAAGTACTTGAGAAGAACTAAGGATATGGTTCTTTCTTATGGAGGTGATGAACAACTCGTTGTTAATGGTTACACCGATGCTAGTTGGAACACCGATCCGGATGATTCTAAATCACAATATGGATACATATTTATATTGAATGGTGCAGCAGTTAGCTAGAGGAGTGCAAAGCAAAGCGTTGTGGCGAGATCTTCAACTGAATCGGAATACATGGCTGCTTCGGAGGCTTCACAAGAAGCGATATGGATGAAAGAGTTCATTACAGAGCTGGGTGTGGTTCCTAGTGCGCTGGACCCAATGTCTATTCATCAGGATAACATGGGCGCCATAGCCAATGCGCAAGAACCAAGGTCACACAAGAAACTGAAGCATATCAAGCTACGTTTTCACGCTATTCGAGAACATGTCCAAGATGGGGATATAAAGATTTGCAAAGTACACACAGATCTGAATGTGGCGGATCCGTTGACTAAACCTCTCCCGAGGGCAAAACATGACCAGCACCAAACTACCATGGGTGTTCGGTATATTACCATGTAATCTAGATTAGATGACTCTAGTGCAAGTGGGAGACTGTTGGAGATATGCCCTAGAGGCAATAATAAATGTAGTTATTATTATATCTTTGTGTTTATGATAAATGTTTACATTCATGCTATAATGGTATTAACAAGGAAACATTAATACTTGTGTGATTTGTAAACTTAATTTGAAGTCCCTAGTAAAGCCTCTATATAATACTAGCTTGTTGGTTAATAGATGATTGTGGTTTCCCTATCATTAACATTGAGATGTTATTAACAACAAGATCATATTGTTAGGAGAATGATATGATGGACATACTCCTATAGATAAGCGTAGCATAAAGATCAAGTCATTTCAATAGTTCAATTGCTATATGCTTTCTGATACATAGTAACCTAATTCCTTCGACCATGAGATCATGCATATCACCTTTACCGGATGGATGCTTTGATGTCATCAAACACCACACCGTAACAGGGTGGCTATAAAGGTAGCATTGAGTGTTCGGAAAGTATTGGTTGAGACACATGGATCAAGAGTGGGATTTGTCCATCCATATGACGGATAGATATACTCTGGGCCCTCTCGGTGAAATGTCATCCAATTGGCTTGCAAGCATGTGACTGGCTCACAAGGGATCACATATCACGGGAACGAGAAAAGAGTACTTATCAGTAACGAGGTTGAACTAGGTATGCAGAGATACCGACGATCATAACCTCGGATAAGTAAACTATCGTGAGACAAAGGGAAATTGGTATCGTATGTAAGTGGTTCATTCGATCGCAAAGTAATCGTAGAAATATGTGGGAGCCATATGAATTTCCAGATTCCTCTATTGGTTATTGATCGGAGAAGTGTCTCGATCATGTCCGCATAATTCACGAACATTAGGGAGACACACTTAAGGATTCGACGTTGTTTGAGTAGTTATGGAATGATGAGAAAGATACCGAATGTTGTTCGGAGTCTCAGATGGGATCCGGGATATCACGAGGAGATCCGGAATGGTCCGGAGAATAAGATTCATATAAGGAAAGTCTCGTTTCGGAGTTGGGGAATGATCCCGGTGTTTTCATCGGGAACATTCTAGAAGGTTCCGGAATGTCCGGCACTCCGGAGGGGAAGGGGTACATGAATGTGTCATTACAAGTTGGAATGATTGCATCATGTACTAGGTGTCATCGCTGTCCAAAATAAAGGGTTTATTCAAATCTTAGTTTGAAAAGTCAAACGGCTAGTTTGAAAAGTCAAACGACAGTTTTTGGAAAGAGGAGGAGAGGTGGAAACCGAGTTGGGGAGGAGTTCCCTCCTCCAACCGGCGGCCCACCTCCAAGCCGAGTTGGGGAGGGACTCCCCTCCCCTTGGCCGCACCTCCCACCTATAAAGGGAGGGGCAGGGCTGCCCCTCCTAGCACACAAGTACCTCTCCTCCAAAACCCTAGATTGGCGCCACCACCTCCTGCTGCTGCCGCCACCTCCTAGGGTTGCCCTAGCCGCCGACTTGGGGTGCCCCAAACCCTAGCCTTCGGCTCTAGCACCTCCTCCTTGGTGTGTCTAAAACCTAGATCGCCGAGGAGCTCTCTCATACTCCACCATACTCGCTCCGGCTTAAGGCGAAGCCCTGCGAGATCTCCCCTCTACTTCCGGTACCACGCCACAGCCGCCAATCACGAGGAGAGTGCTACAACCTCCGCTGCCTGTGGAACAAGGGAGAGGAAGGTCTTCGTCGAGTACCGAACGCAGACCGATCAAGGGAGCGCTGCCGAATGCAGCGCCGGAAGGATCGCTCACGCGATCTTGAGATCGAAAGAGTACGACTACATCACCCACGAGAATCCGCCTCGTTAAACACTTTGGAATCTTCGAGGTGAGTTATTCCATCGACTGCTGCTACAATCTAGTAGATAGATCTTGGCTTGTTTGTTTGTATGCGATAGAAATTTTTGTTTTCCATGCTACGTAAACCCTAAAGGGTATCGAGCCGTGTCTATATGTAGATCTGTTGCACGAGTAGAACACAATGGTCATTGTGGGCGTTGATGCTTTTATTGTCGATTGCTTCTTGTGTACTTTGCATCTTGCGGTATGTTGGGATGAAGCGGCCCGGGCTAACATATATGTGGCACTGCCGTCTAGGTCATATTGGCGTTAAACGCATGAAGAAACTCCATTCTGATGGACTTTTGGAATCACTTGATTTTGAATCATTTGATACATGTGAACCATGCCTTATGGGCAAGATGACTAGAACGCCGTTTTCCGGTTCAATGGAACGGGCTACAGATTTATTGGAAATCATACATACTGATGTGTGTGGACCAATGAGTGTGTCGGCGCGAGGTGGATATCGTTATTTTTTTTTACTTTCACGGATGATTTGAGTAGATACGGGTATATCTATTTGATGAAACATAAGTCTGAAACCTTTGAAAGGTTCAAAGAATTTCAGAATGAAGTGGAAAATCATCATAATAGAAAGATCAAATTTCTGCGGTCCGACCGTGGAGGAGAGTATCTTAGTTACGAGTTTAGCACACATATGAAAGACTGTGGAATAGTTTCACAACTCACGCCTGCCGGAACACCACAACGTAATGGTGTGTCAGAACGTTGTAATTGTACTTTATTGGATATGGTTCGATCTATGATGTCTCGATCGACTTGCCACGCTATTTTGGGGTTATGCACTAGAAACCGCTGCATTCACTTTAAATAGGGCACCATCTAAATCCGTTGAAAAGACACCGTATGAATTATGGTTTGGAAACAAACCTAAGCTGTCATTTATTAAAGTTTGGGGATGCGATGTTTATGTGAAGAAACTTCAACCGGATAAACTCGAACCCAAAGCGGAAAAATGCGTCTTCATAGGATACCCTAAGGAAACGATTGGGTATACCTTCTATCACAGATCCGAGGGCAAGGTCTTTGTTGCCAAGAATGGATCCTTTCTTGAGAAGGAGTTTCTCGTGAAAGGTGTGAGTAGTCGGAAGGTAGAACTCAAGAGGTTATTGAACCTTCTCTTCATGAAATGGCGAGTAGCACAAGACCGGAAGTTGTTTTGGAGTCGACTTCACCTAATGAAGAGAGAGCTAATGATATTGATCATGAAACTCGAAGAGGACACTACCGAACCTTGCGGTCAAGCAGACACGCAGCTCCTGAACTGTACGACAATCCTGTTATGAATTTCATGATTGATGAAATAGATGACCCTGCGACATATGAAGAAGCGATGATGAGCCCTGATTCCAACAAATGGCTAGAAGCCATGAAATCCGAGATGGAATCCATGTATGAAAACCAGGTTTGGACCTTGGTGGACTTACCTCACGATCGAAAGGCCGTTGAGAATAAATGGATTTTCAAAAGAAAAACTGATGCTGATGGTAATGTAACCATCTATAAGGCTCGACTTGTCGCAAAGGGGTTTCAACAAATTCAAGGAGTTGACTACGATGAGACATTCTCTCCCGTAGCGATGCTTAAGTCGTTTAGGATTATGTTAGCAATTGCTGCATATTTCGATTACGAAATATGGTAGATGGATGTCAAAACTGCATTCCTCAATGGAAATATTGAAGAAGAGTTGTATATGATACAACCTAAGGGTTTTATCGATCCTAAGGATGCTGATAAGGTGTGCAAACTTCAGAGATCCATCTATGGACTGAAGCAAGCATCCCGGAGTTGGAATCTCCGCTTTGATGAGGTGATCAAAGAGTTTGGATTTGTCTCAACTTATGGAGAGGCTTGTATTTACAAGAAAGTGAGTGGGAGCAATGTGGCATTTCTGATATTATATGTGGATGACATGTTATTGATTGGAAATGATATAGATCTTTTAAACAGTGTTAAAAGTTATCTAAACAGCAAATTTTCGATGAAGGACCTTGGTGAAGCTTCATATATATTAGGCATTAAAATCTATAGAGATAGATCAAGACGCCTAATTGGGCTATCGCAGAGTACATACCTTGATAAGATATTAAAGAAGTTTAATATGGACGGAAGTAAGAAGGGGTACTTACCTATGTTGCAAGGCAAGACATTGAGTAAGACTCAAAGTCCGCCACGCGGAAGAAAGAGAGATAATGGATAAGATCCCTATGCCTCAGCCATAGGCTCTATAATGTATGCCATGCTATGTACAAGACCGGATGTGGCACATGCTATTAGTTTGACTAGTAGGTACCAACTGATCCGAGTTCGAACATCGGATAACGGTCAAGAATATCCTTAAGTACTTGATAAGAACTAAGGATATGTTTCTTGTATACGGAGGTGAAGAAGAGCTAGTCGCTAAGTGTTATGTTGATGCTAGCTTTGACACCGATCCGGATGACTCTAAGTCTCAATCCGGATCGCTTCTCTTGAACGGAGCAACAGTTAGTTGGAGGAGCTCCAAACAACCTGTGGTGGCTAGATCAACGACGGAGGCGGAATATGTTGCTGCTTCAGAAGCAGCGCAGGAAGCGGTTTGGATGAAGGAGTTCATAACGGAACTAGGTGTGGTTCCTAGTGCGTTGGACCCAATGGTGATCTATTGTGACAATAATGGAGCCATAGCCAACGCCAAGGAACCAAGGTCTCACAAGAATTCCAAGCATATTAAGCGCCCGTTTCACTCCATCCATGAGCATGTCAAGGATGGAGATATAAAGATTTAGAAGTGCACACGGACCTGTATGTAGCAGATCCGTTGACTAAAGTACTCCCTAGGGCAAAACATGATCAACACCAGAACTCCATGGGTGTTAGATTTATCACTATATAAACTAGATTATTGTCTCTAGTGCAAGTGGGAGAGTGAAGGAAATATGCCCTGAGAGGCAATAATAAAGTTGTTATTATGTATTCCTTGTATATGATAGATGTTTATTTTGCATGCTATAATTGTATTGATAGGAAACATCAATACATGTGTGTTTAATAAACAAAAGGGTTCCTAGTTATGCCTCTCTTATAGACTAGCTTGTTGATTAACAAGATGATCAAGGTTTCCTGATCATGGACATTGGATGTTGTTAATAACAAGGTCACAACATTTGTGAAATGATGTGATGAACATTCATCCGAAGTATAGCATTACGATCAAGTCATTATGTTTATATTGCTATAACATCATACAAAGTAGTCTTAGTCCTTAGACCATGAGATCATGTTAATTGCTAACACCAGAAGAGTATCTTGATAACATCAAACGTCACACCGTAACAGGGTGACCATAAAGGTGGGTTCAAGCTATGAAGGTGTTATGTTGAGGCTCATGGATCAAGAGTGGAATTTGTCAATCCCGAAAATGGATAGATATACTGGGCCCTCTCTCGGTGATATCACATTAAGATAGCTTGCAAGCAAGTGATGTGATCACTAGAATGTTATGTCACGGGAACGAGAAAAGAGTGCATGTCGGTAACGAGATCAAACTAGGTATTTGGATACCGATGATCGAATCTTGGACATGTATTATATCATGAGACAAAGGGATTAAATTGCTGACGTTAAAGGTTCTCACGATCACAGAAGTCATCATTGAATATGCAGGAGTCAGTATGGATCTCCAGGTCCCGCTTCTGATTATTGATCTGAGAGGAGTCTCAATCATGTCTGCATTATTCGCGAACCATAGGGTGACACACTTAAGGGTTGCCGGACACCATTTAGGAGCACATATGTTCCAGGCAAAAGGTTTGCAAAGCGCAGGAAATGTTTCGATAGAAACAGGAATTGTTTTGATAGAAACCGGAATTGTTTCGGGTGAAATTGCAGAAAGTGGTTCTGCATGTGATATTGAAATGTTGCAAGGGGTTTTATGTGAATGTTTGTTAATTAAATTAATTAACAAAATTCTGAATAAAATAAATAAAAGAGTTTTATTAATTGAGAGTTGCATTTAATTTGGTGGAAATTAAATACATGTGAGTGGGATTTTGGGTGGAGGCCATGTTTATGTGAGTGGAGGTTCACCACATGAATGAAGGAGGGGAGGAGTCCCCCCCTCATGCGTCGGCTATGGGAGTGGAGGGGTCTCCCTCCCTCCTATATAAAGCCCCCCTCTCCCCTCTCACAAACCACACCTCCTCGTGAAGGATCTCTCCCCCTCTAGATATTCCCCCATGGTCTCGAATTAGTGAGATACATGTTCCAGGACTCCTTGCGTCTGGAAGGAGTTGCTGCTTCCGCTGATTCGCTGGAGCGAGGAGGTGGAGGTTGTCCGGTGGCTTGAACGTGTGTGCGAGGACGGATGCGCTGCTGATTTGCGGCGCTCGGACTTCCACACGATCTTGAGATCGGCAAGCGTACGACTACATCAACCACGAGTTCCTACTCGTTAAAAAAACTCGTTGTCTTCGAGGGTAAGTTCTCCATGGATGTATGTCCACCTGTTGCTCTGTATCTAGTAGATAGATCTTGGCGTATAGTTCTCATCATAGGAATTTTTTTTGTTTTCTATGCTGCGGACCCAACAAAATGAGCTCTGGCTGGATGTTTTCTTTCTCTTCCATCTTAGGCTGCTCTTCATAGTGCTAAATAACTTAGGCTAGTAAAACTTTCACATATTACTACAGTACCTTCAAAGTGTACTGGGTGAAAACAAATATACACCGTTACTTTTTATAGATTTGGTTCTTTCATATTTTTTTGAGCTTTACCTATTACAGAGCATAATTTTATAGTGATGATATGTCATACTTTATTATTATGTGGGTCTCACGTGCCAACTTACTAATAAAAGGGTGGTGCACAAATACAAAGAGGCCGCTAATCTTGTCCAACTAAACCAGGAATTTGTAAATAATAAGGTCTCAAAATATACAAAAAGGACCCTAGTACAGAAAGGAAAGGCACAATTAGGTAGAGCTTCATTGAGTATCAGTTGTGGTATATAAAAGAAGGGCATGGCTCGAGGCCGAATCAGAGAGTCCTCATTTCCCCCCACCCAAATCGCAATGCTTGGGACGGTCACTCTGAAGATGGAAGCCACCATTCTCAACTGTTCCTCCTGCTCCTATCCCCTCAAGCCCCGGCGGGTCTACAAGGTCTCTCCATTTCTCCCTCACAATCCATTGATTTTTCTTTTGTCGGTTCGTCCGTGCAACTATTTTATTTTTCGAACTTCCATTTCTACAGTGCATGGATATTCATCTAGTCTTCCACCGCCGCGTCCGCAAGATCACCTCCTGCCAGAAGTGCGAGCACCCTAGCAGCGGATTCACCCACGAGCCCACCATGGACACTGTCCCATCAGCAGCTAGGGTCGAATGCGCCCACAAAGGCTGCAGTAGTTTGCTGCCCTACTACGAACTCCACGAGCACGAAATCATGTGCCGGTACGCTCCCTGCACTTGCACAGAGACCGGCTACAACTTTGCCGCCCTGCCGCCAGCGCTCGTCGCCCACCTCGATGCGGTCCACTCGATCCAAGTGCGCAAGATCTAGCATGCCTCCACCAAAGCTTTCCAGGAGTTGGTGCCGCTGCCGGGTGAGCCGTCCTGCCGGCTCATCGTCGTTGGGGATCAGGATGGTGCCGTGTTCGTTCTAACGATTGGCTCGGTAAGCACGATCCCCCTCGTGTTTGCGGTTTGTGTTAGGGACGCGATGGGCGACTTGCCGGTGTACAGGGTAAGGATGTGGGCGGAATGCCCGCCGCTGCTCTCCTGGACGGATGGTAGGAGGAGGACCGGCAGCGTGACGATGGAGCTCGACGCGCCGAGCTCTGCTAAGCCGGGCGAGGTCGCGTTTGAGGACCTTACGTCTTACCTAGCGGCGTCGCCTCATTACCTGGTCGGTCCTGGTACCTCGAAGGAGTTGTGTTTCTTCTTTCGCGTCGAGTTTTAGTGGTGATGTAAGCTGCTGTTAATTGGTTTAATTGCAGAATGATCGTTTGCGTACCAGGAATGGTGGATTTTGTAGTACTAGTACTCTATCTCCGTCCCAAGAAATAAGGCTCCCTTATTTTTGTTTTTGTTTGACCAAGATTTACTCTAAATATATATAAAGAATGTTGGTACTATACAAATTTAGCATCATTGGAAAGTTGTTTCAATACGAATTCAACGAAACAAATTTTACACATATAAGTAAATTGTAGTTGTTCCATTTATTCGGTCAAACTTTACTTTGGAGCGCGCGTGCACCTTATTCCTTGAAACGGAGGTACTAGATGAGTTCGTGGATGTACTCTCCTAAGTATTTTTCATGAAGTCTTAACTTTCGATGGGTTGGGTGGATTAGTGGATGTACTCTACTGAGTAGTAAGCTGAATAGGATTAAGGCTCTCTGTTTAGGAATGCTAGAGGGCTAATTCGCAATACTACCAAGTAGATAAACTCTAATTAATTTATGCATGCATGACTAGTTTTACATGCATGAGATGCTAGATAAAAAAAAGGGGAACATGATGAGAGATGAAACAACATGCATTGGGAGATTGAGAGAAAATAGAGATATCTAAATTAATGAATCACGGGAATTAAGACAATAAAGAGGATATGTCTTATTATAATTTCTAACAATTTTAAAAAGCTCTGTGGCCTAATAATCCCAAACAGAGGTAGGAGTATTGGTCAACATACATTCGGGAGTACTAGTATGTACTACTACTACTACTACTAGTAGTACAATAGTGGAGTACGGTAGTAGTAGTACTCCCCTCTGATTCATATTAATTGTCACTGGTTTGGATGTACTCATATCTAGCACTAAAACATGTCTAGATACATCCATTTTTGCAACAAGTAAATATAGCCATTTTTGAAATAGTACTAATTTAGTTGGAAGAAATCATATTTTTTCTGTAGTAGGGATGGTAGTTTTTTGCTAGTAGTACTAGAGTAGCAGGTAGTAGTAATATAGTATATGTTTATACTGTACTAACTCAACATACATTCGGGCAATCGACAAATGTTCATCTTGCGGTTCTGCTGCTACAGTGCTACTAGAAGTTTTTAGGTGCCCATTCACCCTTTGTCTTTTAGCAGTACTCCACCTAAGCAGTATAAATGGAATTACTCAAAGAAAGTCTGTACCACTATAAAATTATAATCTGCCATGGCTGTTGATTGACAAGACAATTCATTGAGGTGGGGTGGGCTGTTGGCGTGTGCTACGATGCCTACTCCTACTATCACTCTGCAGTCAAAATAAAAGAAACATCTATGATTCCTTGCATTAATTCTTGCCTCCGCCCCTTGCATGCCTGCAGTATATACATGCATTAACTTCTGTGAGTAGTATAGTACAAGTAGGAGTAGTACCAAGCAAGGATATACCGACACGCAAAGATATACTCGTAGGTCACATGGTGTACCATTCCGAGTCTTCGTCTTCTTCTTTGGTCTGCTTGCCCTTGCCCTTGTCGTTCTTCCTTAGTTCTTTTTTTGGTTGAACATTTTGAGATTTTGTTCACCCCTCTCGAAGTTCACTATCCGCCTATATACCTCATAGGTCGCGTAGGCGTCGAGGCTTGCATACTTGATCTGCTCTTCGGTCAGGGGCATGTTCCCCCACTTCTTGTGGTCCACATCCTCCTTCTTATTCATGACTTTGTAACGGATGTCTATGAGGGCCACCGCGTAGTCAGCCAAAGGATCCTTTTCATTCATGGAGCCGGCAGGATTCCACCTCTTCTGGATGTCCACGAAGTTCGTCACTGGTACTAGAGAACGCCTAAGCCTGATATGGTCATTGCCGATGTCGATGCCTGCAAAGGAAATGTTAGGGTTGGCGAGGAACTCTGCTAGCTTTGAGCATGGCTGGTCAGCCTGGCAGATCTGGTAGACCAGGCAATCCATGCCCACACATAGCTGGATGTCAGCAGCCTTCTGCGTTAATGATTGCTTGTTGGTGTACTCGACATCGTGGCCTACAATCTTGTCGTCTGTTTCCTCCAGGAGATTTTGGATTTTCTCAATGTAATTGTTCACCACCGACGCTCTGTTGGTATATGCCACCTATAGTGTGGTGTTTCCAGGGTCCACGAAGTAGTACATCTTGTCCAACAGTGCCACCATGGACTGTGATTGGCGCCTTGTTTTGTTTTGCATAGGTCTGGCCGGGTGACAGAAAAGGAATGGGATAGAGAAGAAAGGAGCCGCTAGGAAGATTGGGATATGCATGCATGAGCGGTTCTGGAGACGAAAGGGCATGCAGTTTCCCCCTAGCCCCGCCCACGTACTCCTATAGAATATAATTTATTTACGAATCAGTTTTACGGACGCAGATTATTTACGGCTATAGGTTGTTTTCTAGATTATACAAAAAGTACAAGAACCAAACACACGGGATACTTTATGAACGAAGCTCGAAAGTATAAATATTTTTTGACTTTCACCTACTACTATAATTTTATATAAAAAATGATATGTCATACTTATATTATCTGATTCTCACGTGCAAGGCACTTGCAACTCACTAGTTATTTCTTATCTTATCTTATCTTATCTTACCACTATATTTCTACCATTATAATGGATCAGTTTTGAATTGGATCCTTAGCACCAATCCTTACCGTTGGACTGTTAGATCCAATGGTTCATAGCACATGGATTCGTGTTGAATAGTACTTAGAGCAAACTCCACCATTTTCTAGAACCATCATGTCACCACCCCAAAATTTCATAGCATAGTAGGCTATATTCTCTCTACTACTACAATGGAGCAGTTTTGAATTGGATCCATAGCACCAATCCTGACTGTTGGGCTGTTAGATCCAATCGTTTAGAGGAGCTAGATTCGTGTTGAATAGTACCTAGACGTCCGACATATCACCACTATATAAAATTTTAATAGGTAAAGCATAAAAAATATAAATTTGATCAACATCTATAAAGTATGGGTGTATATTTGGTTCTTATACTTTTATATCATTTAGAAGTCAACGATTATTAGCTATCTAAAACTTGAAAATTCTGGTAACATGGACTAGAGAAACGAGGGAGAAGATTCTAGAATGATGGAGAAGTGTGTTTTGAGTTTTGTGCATACCATTCATTGTGATGAAGACTATCAGTAAAATCTTCTAGATGCTAGAATGGAAAAGAAGATCCAACGGCTAGAAATGTTGGGATTCGCGAGCCTTGATCCAACAGCCAATATTCAAAGTTATTCGTACACATTTCCAGCTTTGGATCAAGACTCTCGAATCCCAACATTGCCATCAGTTGGATCTTCTTTTCCATTTTAGCATCTAAAAATACTACTCCCTCTCTCCATAAATAACTTACTTAGGTTTGTCTAGATTCGAATGTATCTATACACTAAAATGCGTCTAAATATATTCAAATCTAGACAAAACCAACTCAGTTATTTCTGGATGAAGGGAGTACTTTTGATAGTCTTTAGCACAATGTATGCATATTACTACTCCAAGTTACTTACCACTCAGACCAGTCTTAGAGCATCTCTACCATGAAAAAAAATAGTGCGCTATTTCACGCTATGTAGCGTGATATAGCATATTTGGAGAGTGCACAATATTTTTTAAATATTTTGCTCGGTATGGCGCTATTTTTTAAATAGCATGCTATATCGCGCTAAAACATCATAGCGTTAGCGCTATTTCAAGTATAGGGTGTTACTTTTTGTTGGCAGGTGTGGAGTAAGATAACATATTATGAATGTGTCGAGTAAGCAAACATACAATGCAAATTTGATTGTTAAACTTAAGTGATCGTGTCAAGCCGCCGCCTCCTCCTGCAGCACCTGGCGCTGTACCTAGATTCAGCCCTGCCGGTTATCCTCCAACTTGGATAGCGCCAGAATCGATTATGCATGTGGAAGTATTACTCTAGGCAATTCAGTACTTGCTGAAATCATTTATATTCATAATATACCTGTTATATTTTTATATTTTTACAAAAAGATGTTCTGTAAAATAGCGTGTTATTAGCACGCTATAACTTTCATATCGTCTGGAGAAAAGCCACGCTAAATTAAATAGCACGCTAGTATTTTTCCTTGATCTCTAGTTGCTTGTCTAAATTTTGTAGTCTCTTAGGTATTCCACAGCATGTGAAAAAATCGGTGCCCAAATCACTTTACCAGAATCAGGCACCGGTGCCCTCCGTTGCCCGATCGATGCCAGCAAAATTTTTCAGGGAACCGGAGCACCTAGGTGCTCCGATGCCCTAAACTCTTCACCCAATAGAATAGCAATATATGTGTACTATGCATGTTGTTGAGAGGACCTTCACCAAAGATAAGCCATGGAGATTGGTCTAGTTAATTTGTTTATCATATTATGGGCTAGCTATTTATTTTTGGCCAAAGTGATCACATTGTGAGCTCAGTGCCTCAAAAGAATTTCTAGGCATCGCTTATGAGGTGGCAACCTTTCTATCTATTGGGCATCGAACACGCTATGGAAGGTCTTAGAGCATCTTTAGTGGCTTGTCTAAATTTGGTAGTCTACATCTTCACTTTATAGATAATGGTGTAAAAAGATTCCTTTTTACACGACTTTAGTTTTCTAGTGGATAGTCTAAATTTGTTAGTCTATATGTCCATCTGCAAACAAATAGTCAATATACATAGCAAATCAGTACAACAAGTGCTCAGATTTGGCGCGGGAGCGAGCTCGCGAGCGACCAACTTCGCTTTAGATATGGTTGCTCGGTTGTCCAAATATGGACAACGAGTAGCCTGTTTGGAGGATGTCTAAATTTTAGACCACCAGATACATAAGCCACCAGATGCATTTTTTGGTCCATGGTGGTCTATATTTGGCTTAGACTACTGGATACACTAGCCACTAGATATCCTCTTAGGCTGGTCATAGTGGGAAACATACTACTCTAGTTCATCTTAATACGTGCCTTCATTTGTGTACGTAATTGAGCCGAAGGCAGAGTCCTTATTTTTGCAGAAATGGCTCCGAAAATATTCCGTACCTAGAAAGGCTAGGACATTACAGTAAACTATTTTCTAGTCATTGGACTATAGATACTCCTAGGATAGGATGGGATATTATTATTCTATATCTTTTGAACTGTATAGCCAAATTCAAAATCCCAGAGCGGCAAATTCTCCCGCCTCACCTCCACCGAAATATTTTGAGTGGTCACACGCCCCAAGTTGTAGCCGTACGAAATTCCTTTTCTACCCCTGACAATGGCCTATCTACTAATGTCGAGGCGTGGGTATGGTTCGTAATCCCCTCCCCCAGGGGGGCGGGGGTCCCCACTGCTCTGAAGCTGGGTAGTCCACCTTCCACCAACGCCATTTCCCCCAAAGCACTCCGAAAAACCCTAACCCCTTTCTCACCTCCGGCTCCTGCACCACCGCACCGGCCCATCCCCGCAGCGCTTCACCGGCCTACACGCCACCCAACCCCCTCTCACCTCCAGCACCTGCACCACCGCACCGTTATCATCTCTGCCGCACTTCGCCCGCCTACACGCCACCCAACCCCTATCTCACCTCCAGCTCCTGCACCACCGCACCGGAACATCAGCACCGCACTTCTCCGGCCCACACGCCACCCCAAACCCCCTATCCCACCTCCGGCTCCTGCACCATCAAGACTTCATGCCTACATACCTCTATACCATATACTCCTGACCAGTCTACGGGATCAGCTGACATCCACCTTACCGAACCCTAGTTCACCTGACACCCTCTTCCATACATCCGTGTTAGTTTTGCCGACTCCCTAGTCCACATCACCTGACCTGCTTCACCTACGCTGGTGTGCGTTGCATTAGATTTACTTCACGGACTCAGCAGTCCATTACACCGGATCTGTTTGACAGACGCTCTTGTGTAGTGCCTCGAATCCATAATCGGTCATAACAGATCTGCTTCACCGATGATGCCGTGCACTACACCGGATCTCCTTCACCGGCCATCTTGTCAAGCAAGCCAGACCCATCAACAACCTCCACAGATCTGCTTCACAAACACTGCTGAGATCTATCTGCTTCAGCCTGACTCACCACTACTAGGCACCCTCGGCATCCTTGACGTCACCTGCAAAGATGTCGTGTATGTGTAAACGATGTCATGGCCTAGGTAAACCAGATCTGCTTGTTCATTCGTTTCAATATAGCAAGTATGAGCCTGCGACAGTGAACTGCATTTCTGTATTGGTGGTAAATTCCTGCCTCAATATTGGATTAATTGATATCCCACTCTCCCTTGATAAATATGGTGTAGTCTATGTTAAATCCAGGCTTTAAACTACTCCTTTTGTTTCGAGGTATAAGGCGTCCTTGTTATGCGTGTTTTTCTTTGACCAACAATTACTCTTAATATACATAAACAATTTTTGTAGTACAAAACAGACATCATTAGAGTTTATTGATATTATGCAGTTCATGGCAAATGTTAATTCATAGAACATCTGAGGCTGCCTACCTGTTCAACATGTTCACAAGTTATGTCATCATAATGTGCACTTGCTTTGTCTGTTGCTACAATACTGACTGCATGTAATTTTGGAGTTCTTGGTAGTTTTAAGCAATTGAACATGTAGGTTAACATTCCCTTCTCTACAAGTTCATAATTTATGCTATTTTAATTTCAATCTGGTTGTTCTAAGCAAACACAGTAACTGCCTTCTCTTATGTAATTCATCGCAAATTTTATGTCATTGAACTTGTTGGTTTTGCATTCCCTCTACAAGTTATGCCATTATTGTTTGTTTCAATTAAGCTCCGACAGTAGCTGCCACCTATTGTGTACTACTCCCTCCATTTCAAAATATAAGATGTTTTAGCTTTGTGATAGGAGTGTATCTAGACACCATTTAGTGAGTAGGTTTACTCCAAACATACATGAACCTACACACTAAAAGTGGTCTAGATGATGACTTATACTTTTTGAAACGGAGGGAGTACATCTATTCCGTAAAAGAAGGCCTATACAACTTTAAAGTCAAACAATGATGACTTTTACCAAGCTCATCGAAAAATATATTAAGGGTTAATTTATGGCATTTGCGTCTATGAAAATATCTGCCCCGATGTATCGAATGGCGCTGGTCTGGTATGGTAGATGTTCCTGGTATGTTCTACAAACTTGGTCCAATTTTCTATCGATTGACTTGCGAAAAATATATACGCCTTATTTATTTTGGATTGGATGTAGTATTACATGGCATGTTTTAAGGCACTTAACATGGTTATCTGCATGCCTTGCTCTATAAGTTCAAGTTTCTCAATTATAATTTCTGTAGCAGCAGTATCTACCTTCTATTATGTAGTTCATGGCATTTTAAGTCACTTCACATACGGGTTAGCATTTCCTGCTCTATAAGTTCACGAGATATACCATTGTAATGTCTATCTTGTTCGTCCAAATGTTAGTACAAGAATCGCCCGCTCAGAGAAGGTGACACTTTTTATGGCACTTCTCATATTTGTTTGCAATCCTATTTCACAAGTTAAATCATTGTAATTTCTCTCTTGTTCGTGCCAAGGACTGACTGTAACTGCATTCTATTTTGTCGCCATGGCAATCTTTATGTCATTTAAATGTTTGTTTATATTCCGCCATTCCCTACTCTACGTGTTCACAAATGATTATACTATAATGTCTATCTAGTTCTTTGTAAACAGCAACAGCCACTATCTGATATTATTTCCTCTCACGGGGAACACGGAGAATCATAGAGTGAATCGCCCCTACAATCTTGTAAGTACCTGTTGCTTTGTATTGCTGAATGCAAACCTGTTTTATGTGAATGAGTGGCCTGAACCTGTATGCAGAGGAGCAACAATAAAGTAGATGGATCGTTACTCTATGCGGTGGATGTCTTCAAAGAACGAACTGACAACAGGATGTCCTCCAACGGGACTACACAAAAAGAAATAGTAAGTCTCTTGTTTTTACTGATATGTGCACAATGTCAGATGCTTGTTTGTATGAGGTACCACATGATTAGGCTAATGATTAGAACAAGGTTGACCTTAACCAAGGCTGGACAAAAACCAGACGTAAATCCCTCGATTTATAATTCAATGTGCTCACTTGATTTTGGTGATGATCTATTCTTTCTATATTTGACCTGTGTTCATCTATCTATCTATCTATTATGTGGTGGTAATTTAAGTATATCCACTTTTATGCTAATTTATAGTCTATTATTGTATTTTTCTGCTATAATTAAAAGTTTGAATGCACTCTGGAGGTAGTCACATTGTCTAGTGTCGGCACCACATGAGTTGGCCAATGATTAGAACAAGATGACCTTTAACGGTACTGCACAAAGACTGAACGTAAATCCCTTGATTTGTAATTCAATTTGCTCACTCAATCATGGTGGAGATCTCTTTTTTCTATATTTGACTGATGATCTTCTATCTATCTATATATATATATATATATATATATATATGTTAACTAGACCATGATTAGGTGGTGGTCATTGAAGTATATCCACTTTTATGCTAATCTATATTCTATTATAATATTAGAGATCACCACCATGATTGAGCTTATATGCACTCTGGAGCTAGTAACATAGTCTAGTGTTATATGTATGAGACTAGTATAAATTACTTAGTCTTGGTGGGGAGTAACTTGGACTAGTAAAAATGCATACAATACTAGTCCAAGTTACTCTACCAACACTAAAGGGTGTCTAGATACATTCGTTTCACAAAACCCATGACATATTATATTTTGAAACGGAGGAAGTTCTATCTAGACTACTCATAGTGAGATTTTCATAGCTATTATCATCTAATATGATCCCCAGTTACTATATATATGTACTATGACCATGTTAATATGATCTGGAAGTCTATCGTGCACCTGTTGTTTGATTGCTTAATTCATTACCTTAATAACTACTCTACATGATGCACATATAGAGTCTATTGCCAATTTGATTATTTAGTTTGCTCATCATTAAAGCAATGTAATGATTTTCTTAACTTAAACGGTCAGAGCACCGCCCTGTCAAGGCGAAACTGCGGGTTTGAGCACCATCAGTCCCAAACTAGGGCTAGCAATTTCCGTGAGAAATACAATGTTTGATTAATAATAAACAAGGGATTTTCATCTATACATCATCAGATGATCTTGCGAGTTTAATATTAGCCACCATATGGTTCAATTGGTTATGGTTCTTGTGAATTTTTAGTTGACTTATGATTGTATCAATGCTATATTCTGATGTGGTTCCTAGACATACATTGTTTAAATACTTCATTGACCTTGCAAGATGCACAATGTATCATTTGCTTGTTTGTCTACTGGATTTTCTTGCATGGTTATATGTATAATGATACTGTCAGCAATTGGAAATACAATAGCTGTAGTCATTACAAAGAAGGTTTGTGCTACTTTTTGGATGCATCCAACTATTGTTTTGGCAGCAAATGACCTCTTCTTTTTTATTTACTGGCCCGACGATCAAAATATTTGAATGATCTGGCTAATGAAAAGGAATGATTGATATCTTGTTTGTCTGAAATGATTCTGGTAGTCTATTTAAGACACTTGGTCAATTGCTTGTTTTTCCAAGGTACTATCATAGTTGCCTGGTGATTAAAGCAATTTCACCTATGGTTGGAGGTCACTTTTTTGGCTAGTTCATACTATAGACCATTTTTAAACGCTATTCTTATATTTTAGGTTAATGCTTTGTTGTCTCGACCAGTTCTAAGCAGCTGAAGAAATCTCATGCACCTCTTTTTGTTATATTTCTATATTTCCGTTATGCAGTGATATGATTAGTTTATGAGGGAAAGAGTCGACTTGCTTGATTCCCAACATTCATTACCACACTAGTTCAGTTAGTATGCATGAGACACACATGTTGATGGCTTGATTTGTTATAGGACAATGCCAATTTTGAAATTCTTTGACAACAAACATGGTGTTTTTTCGCCTGCTTTGCTGCTCTAACTTAATATGTCTTAGTTTCAGCTTGCAAATAACCTGTAGTGTTTCTTCCAGAGTGGATATGATAGTGGCACATGTACACATCGGTCCAGGACATCGACAGTTCCTGTTATTCCGGAAAGAGATGTATGAGGCACATCATTAATTGTTCCTGGCCAAATATGAATTTGAATTATTTTACATATAAGATGGCCGCTAGTTACTTACGTGGCTGTGACTTGTTTTCTTTGTTTCAGGCTGCACATGAAGCTATGGGGGCAGAAGGGAGGAATCCTACGTTAAGTATTGAGGTCATTTCACAAAGCAGCAGTGATAGCGATTATTGCTTGCAGTTGCCCATGGTTTCAGTTTTTCCAGCAGAAAGAGGTGTTACAGCTGCACTCCAAACAATTGATTTAATTGAACAAGAAATAGAGCAAATAGATGGAATAATCACGATTACACGTGAACAGATACAAGAACTGAAAGATTGACAAGATTTGACAGACCGTCTACTTGATAATCTCTTCTGCAACTGTCATGGTATGTGAGTTGTTATTTGTATGGGGATGTAAGCTCCATAGTAGAAACCCTGTTCCAACACATGTCTCGCGATGTCTCTGTAATGCTTCATCTTGTTTTTGTTGAAAGTATGGTCTGTAATAAATTTCAAAAAATATCTATTGATGTAATAGGGTGATCCTAGCGCGGCCATTAGCGGGCTGAAATGTTAACGGACTGTTTAAATCCAGAATTTCGCCATAGTATACGCAAATATTCTGGCCAGTAGATGGGCCAAATAAACACTAAAGGGCCGAAGTGGCAGGTCAGAATATTGGTGGGCCTCATAAGTGGCCAAGGCCTTGAAAATGTACTAGGCTGAACAGCAACAGGCGAGAACAGTAAAGGGCCCGAACTGTAATGACCCGAATATTGATGTACCTGAAAAGTAAACAGCTGAAACGGTAAAAGGACTAAACAGTAAAAAGCCCGCGCAACAGAGGGCCCGCACAGTAAAACAGGCGGAAGAGTAAAAGGCATGAATAGTAAAAGGCCATAAGAGCAAAATGCCTAAAAAGTGAACGACCGGAACAGTAAAAGGCCAGAACAGTAAAGGATCCTAACACTGGCAACCCAGAAATGTAAAAGGCCATAACAGTAAATGGGTAGAACAGGAGCGTACCCCACGGTCCGTAGGAACAGTAATGAGCTACCTACAGGCCTTAACAGTGCCTGAGCTTCTGGCGCAGGCCCCTAATGGGCTGCATATTATTCTACCAAAGTGGGCCTTCTTTAGGCCGAAACTGTAGCGGGCCTAAAGGCGTACAAGCCCTAGATGGATTCATTAATGGGCCACGTCAAACAATACACGTCGTGAGAGTAAAGGGCCATAATATTATTGGGCTCTCCTCGTGGGCCGGCCCACTTAACAATTAGCAGGCCTTGTCTGGGCCAGGCTTCTGCCACGGTTTCTGTGACCGTTAATAGCGGTAACTAGCCGTTAACGGCGGTGCCACGTGGCATTTTTTCATGACGTCAGCAGTCAACGCAGGTGGCGAACAGATCTATGATGGAACAAGTTTTCGTGGCTGAAGGGTGCGATCCGCCACGGTCAAAAAAACCGTGGTAGATTCTTTTGTGACGGGGTTTTTACCATGATGGGCATTCGTCGTAGAAGACTTTTTAGCCATGAAAAATGGGCCTTCAACCACCAAAATCGTCCGTTGTAAAAGCCAACTCTTCTTGTAGTGATCTTCTTCTTCTCTGGCTACAGCGACCCTTTGTCTAGCTTCACTTTGGCCTCCCGTTCATCCTGGCCGCAGTATGGTGCCGTCCCGTTGACCTGTATGAAGGATGACAATGGAAATCGTGCGATTGTTACGAACAATCAATTGGCACAACTCGGGAGCTCAATTGGGCGTGCGCTTGCTGTGGAGAATGCGGGCGGCAAGCCATTACGATGATTTAATTGGTTTATCGACTTAATGTCTCGGCTGTAATCAAGTGAATCTATGAGGTGAAAGTCAAACTTTGAGATCTAGGGAGATGGATGTATAATAAATAAGAGAATGACACAACTATTGAGCACTTTCAAATTAAAAAAATTATAAAACTCTTAATGTAAAAGAGTGTTTATAATTGACACAACTCTTGGACATTTTCAAATTACAATTTGGACATGATCCGCGTCAGATATAGGAGTTATCCTGTCCTCTAGATCACAAAGGACCAACGGTTGATCGACATGATCCGCGTGACAACTGTTTCAACTAATCAGAGCGTAGCAGCCAAGATGAACACAGGTGTGAGAGTTTGTGACTAAGAGAGACGGGAAAACTGAGTAGAACTAAAAAACTAGGGGCAAAACTGAGTAGAACTTAAAAACCAAGGGCAAAACTGACAAAGGGGTTCAAATAGAAAATAGAAAGATATTTAACAAATTTAAAATGCTTCTTTTATACAATAAAATACATCTTGGTATACATCAAACTATTTGCAATTCAAATATACACCAGTTTGACAATTATTGCCTCATTCAGACAAACTATGTTTTGGGGAGGGATGTTTTGGGAAGAGGATTGAGTAGAAAGCCATGAACCTTCATAGATAGTAGGTGATTTGAGAAGTGGTGATTTAGGTTAAAACTTGATTTCTATACATTTCTTATGGTGGAAGGTCACGTAATAAGAATCACTGGGTAGATGCCACTATATTTTGATCTTTTTGAATTTGTTGTGCATAAAATGACTCAATTAGATAGCTAAAACCAATTTGTTGACTCTCTGTGGACTAGCCACCGGAGGGTAAAACTAAGTATATTGCACGGCACAGTGTTAGTACTGGTGGGAAAAATGAGTACAACCAAACTGCCAGTGTTACATTCGAGGGTATAACTAAGCACAACTAAGTCGCCAGGGTTAGACACGAGGAAAAACTTGACTCACGGTACGCGTGTCGCGGTGCACGGGCCAGTAGCAGACACGTGTGGCCGTGTATCATGCAGTAGCATACGCGGTTACATGGTGCACGATGGTGCAACACAACGTCCCTTCCCTTCTCCTTTATAGAGGCCTCCACACTCTCACTAATCACTCACTCACTCGCTCACGCAACCGTCTCCACTGTCCCATCACCTTCTACAAACTCCCAAGAAAACCCCAACCACGCCGGTGATGGAGAAGAACGGCGCGGTGGCCATCGTTGCCTCCAAGGCCGCCGGAGAGGATGCCCCCATCCTCGTATAGGCTCCGTCGAGGCATCAAAGGAAGCCGCCGTCCCCGTCCAGACCCCCATCCCTGCTTCCTCCGTAGCCGCTGGTGAGGAGGCCCCCGCCGGTCTCAGGCAGATCCTGCTCGACTGGAACCCCTACGACGAGGAGGAATACATCACGCTGGAGAACCCCTATGACACCAGCATCACCGGCCCATGGTCAGAGGTAACTAGGGTTTTCTCCCCTTCCCTTGTTCTTCCCCATTCCCATCATTGGATGCTAGATCGTGTGTTATTAGGGTTCGGTTGTTCGTATTTTTCCAGTAGCTAATCCTCGTTAGATCTCGTATTTCGATGAATCCCCCTGTTCGTATTTCAATCCTATTTTATTTGTCCTCCGAGTTGCAGTTAAGGGATTCCCTAGTTAGTACTAGCGTTGATCTATAGTTGGAACCAATATTCAATTTGGTTTTAGATTTGGGAAATAATCAGGGGATGTCAATCAGTTAATTTATGGAAATAATCAATCTCGATAATCAAGGTATCTCAATCATGTCCTTATTGCACCATACTGTTTTTTCCAACAGGTGGATAGCAGCGATGTATGAGCGACGACGAGTCCAAGGAAACCAAGACTCGTCAGGTGCTGAGGAGGCTAATGTCCGGCCAGTATGAAAACTTCTTCACCGGCGACGTCTACAGGTTCCCCTTCTGCACCACCAGGAGGCTCCACGCCACCAACTTCAACTCCCTCATGAAGCATGCCGAGGACTGCGGCGAGTCCGTGAACATCCACGGCTTCAGAGCCAAGCACCAGGCGCTCGGTTTTCACCTCCGCAACCTTAATAAGGTGGCCATCGAGGAGGGTCGCATGCCACCGATCAAGCCCAAGGCGCCCAAGGTCAAGGGTCTGAGGAGCAAGAAGTGGAGGAGGTGCTAGAGGGAGGAGGCAGAGTCCCTCCTGGCAGATGCCATGAGGGGCCACTTATCTTGTGTTGTTGCTGCTATAAAGCAGCTTCTTTTGTATTGTTTGTGTTGAACTTGTCCCCTGTTGCTGCTGAGAAGCCTAATTGTCAAACCTCGTTAAGTACCGTACTATATATATCCTATATTAGCTGCTTTATCTACATCTGCTATATATATCCTATATTAGTTGCTTTATCTACATCTGCTCTATTTACTGAATGTATTCATGGTGCAGGTTAGATTTGCTGCTCTAAATTTTCTACCAGATTAGGAAAAAAACGATGGGCCAAAAGGAACAATGAATGAAGATATAAGCTCCTCTAGATTCACTACCTTTTTGGGCAAAAAAACGCAATAGTTAGTGAGAGAGAGAGGGGGAAAAGGCGCTCTTAAAAAGGCCAATCATAAAAATAACAAAAAAGAAAACTTCCAATTTGGGCGACAGGCTGCTCAGCAAACCGGCCCCACGTAGTCTCATAGGGCATGCCCCACACGTCAGCATAACTCGTTCTAGACCAAATGGCCCCACATGGTCCCACACCGCGTGGCCCCAGACGTCAGCCAACGGCCAACCTGACGGCAGCTGCCATTCGAGCTCCTTGATGAGTTTCCGAGAAGGAGATGGGCAAAAGTGAGGAAAAGTTAATTAGTTGGGGAAAACTGAGTGCAACTAATGAACTAGGGGAACGGAAATAGAAATCCCTTCTTGTAAATACAAGCCTCTCCATAAGTTTGGACAAATCCAAACTCTTTGATCACCTCATCAAAGCGGAGATTCCAACCCCGGGATGCTTGCTTCAGTCCATAAATGGATCGCTGAAGTTTGCAAATCTTGTCAGCATCCTTAGTATCGACAAAACCCTTTGGTTGTATCATATACAACTCTTTTTCAATATTACCATTGAGGAACACATTTTTGACATCCATCTGCCATATTTCATAATCAAAATATGAAGCAATTGCTAACATAATCCTAACCAACTTTAGCATCGCTACGGGAGAGAAAGTCTCATCATAGTGAAATCCTTGAATTTGTTGAAACCCCTTTGCAACAAGTCAAGATTTATAGATGGTCACATTACCATCAGCGTCAATTTTCCTTTTGAAGATCCATTTATTCTCAACGGCCTTTCGGTCGTGAGGTAAGTCCACCAAGGTCCAAACCTGGTTTTCGTACATGGATCCCATCTCGGATTTCATGGCTTCTAGCAATTTGTTGGAATCCGGGATCATCATCACTTCTTCATACGACACATGGTCATCTATTTCATCAACCATGAAATTCATGACAGGATTTCCATATAGTTCAGGAGCTGCATGTGTCCTGCTTGACCTGCAAGGTTCGGAGTGTCCTCTTTCGGAGTTTCTTGATCATTATCATTAGTTCCTTCTTCATTCGGTGAAGTTAACTCCGGAACAACTTTCGGTGCTACGCCAATCGCCATTTCATGAAGAGAAGGTTCAATAACCTCTTCGAGTTCTACCTTCTGACTACTCACACCATTCGCGAGAAACTCCTTCTCTAGAAAGGATCCATTCTTGGAAACAGAAACCTTGCCCTTGGATATTTGATAGAAGGAATACCCAATTGTTTCTTTAGGGTATCCTATGAAGACGCATTTTTCCACTTTGGTTTCGAGTTTATCAGGCTGAAGTTTCTTCACATAAACATCACATCCCAAACTTTAAGTAATGACAGCATAGGTTTGTTTCCAAACCATAATTCATACGGTGTCATTTCAATGGATTTAGACGGTGCCTGATTTAAAGTTAATGCGACGGTTTCCAGTTCATCACCCCAAAATGAAAGTGGCAAGTTAGTCCGAGACATCATAGATCGAACCATATTCAATAAGGTACGATTACGATGTTCTGATACACCATTACACTGTGGTGTTCTGGTAGGTGTGAGTTGTGAAACTATTCCACTCTCTCTCATGTGTGTGCCAAACTCGTAACATAAATACTCACCTCTAAGGTCGGACCGCAAAAATTTAATCTTTTTATTACGATGATTTTCCACTTCACTCTGAAATTCCTTGAACTTTTCAAAGGTTTCAGACTTGTGTTTCATCAAATAGATATACCCATATCTACTCAAATCATCTGTGAAAGTAACGAAATAACGATATCCACCTCACGCTGACATACTGATTGGACCACACACATCAGTATGTATGATTTCCAACAAATCTGTCGCCTGCTTCATTATCCCAGAAAATGGGGTTCTAATCATCTTGCCCATAAGGCATGGATCACATGTATCAAATGATTCAAAATCAAGTGATTCCAAAAGTCCATCAGAATGGAGCTTTGATGGCTCCGATTTTTGCCATCTTCCACTGTGTTTAAACGTTGTTTTTGGTCAAGCAATTGCCAAATAAACTCACAACTTTTCCACTAATGACTAATAATTGCAAAGATATGCAAATCCCTTATTTAATATTTGTTGTGCAGGAAATCACTTCTTTTAAGGCGAAATAAGGAGTCATAATAAAGGATTTTGAGGAAGTACACATGGCCAAGTAATTGGAGAAGCCAACCAGGGCAGCAGAATGCTTAACGACCACTAGTACAAACCTATATATTTTGAGGTGGTCCACCCATACCGCCCGCCCGTACTAGGTGGAGACGGCTTCGTCTCGTCAAACCCTACAACTTTTGTGAAGACACCTATATATTTTGAGGATCCAGCCACCATTCTCAGATTGCATCACAACACCACCAAACGAGATCCACACCATTGTTCATCCATTGTTCATCACTTCCACCATCCATCCCTCCACTAGCCATAGCCATTGATTTGTACTTTTAGATCTCCTTGTGATTTGGCGACCATTTAAGAATATTTGATTTCAATCTAAGCATTTGCATGATGTTTTCTATATCCGATCTATTTGTTATGAGTGAGTAGTCCTCACGGGCTATGGGTTGGAGAGAAACCTCGCAGCATATATGTGCATCTAGATCATGGTAGAATTGTGTTTTGTTTGGATTCTTGATTTGTATCTTTTGTTTCTTCGTCTTTCGTCTCGATCTGTTGACTTGTAGGTACCCAAGATTCCATAGATTGATAAAGGCTTGAGGTGAGATACTTGGCTAGCGGCGATCACATAGGAAACTCAGTGACAAAAAGGGAAGTACGGTCTTCTCTTAGCGCCCCATTCGGGATCAATAACAACATCACCACTTAAAGATTTGATCTATGTTTACATAATCATTTGTAACCCGTGGCTTTGGTGTACTCTCGGTTGGATTAAAAGACTATTGCTATGCCCGCTGCATCACGGGGGTGATACATTGCAAATGTATCTATAATTTTTGATGCTCCATGCTTGGTTTTATCCACTGTCTTGTGTTTTGTTCAAACTTTGGAGTACTTTTCATATGATTTCTTGGACTAACCTATTAACAAGAGCCACAGTGGCAGCTGCCTGTTTTCTGCTGTTTTTGGTTCCAGGAAAGTCAGAAAATGAATATTCTCGGAATTGGACGGGACAAAAGCCAAAGTGCCTATTTTTCCAGAAGACTCCAGGAGCCAGAATACGAGACGGAGGAGGGCCAGGGGCTGGCCACACCCCCTAGGCGCGGGCTGGGCCTAGTCGTGCCAGGGCATGGTGTGGTGGCCCCAGGCACCCCCTCGACCTCTCTCTTCGCCTATAAGGAGCCTTCTGACCTAAAAACTTCGAGGGGTTTGACGTTTTTCCAAAAGAAGTTCCGCAGCGCCACCACCACCGAAGGGGAGATTCAGGGGATAGAAAGTCTCTGTTCCGGCACCCTGCCGGGACGGGGAAGTGCCCCCGGAGCCATCTCCATCGATCTCCACCACCATCTCCATCAACCATCCATGTTTCCCCCATCTATGAGTGAGTAATCCCCCGCTGTAGGCTATGGGGATGGTAGGGATTGGATGAGATCTTTCATGTAATGGCATCAGATTGTTAGGGCATGGTGCCTAGTATCTTTTATTAGTGCTTTATGACTTTGTTGCAACTTGTTGTGCTTAATGCTTGTCACTAGGGCCCGAGTGCCATGATTTCAGATCTGAACATGTTATTGATTCATTATGATAGTATTGTTTCTGGTCTTATCTGCAAGTTGTATACACATCGCTTGTCCGAACTTGTGGCTCTGGCGATGTAAATCGATAACCGGAAGGGAATGACTTTGATGTAAGGATCACATGTGTTCACGGAGTGTTAATGCTTTGCTCCGGTGCTCTATTAAAAGGAGCACCTTAATTGCCAGTAGTTCCCTAGAGGCCCCGCTGCAAACGGGTCGGGACAAAAGATGTTGTGCAAGTTCTCATTATGCACGTATGACTATATATGGAACACATGCCTAGGATTGTCTAGTACTTGGATGCTTTATCTTATTTATCTGCAATTGCCCTATGTTCTGATTGCTATGTGAATTGTCTTGTCCATGCAACGCCCGTCCATCCAGCCCTATGCCTACCGCACTCGAATCCCACTGTTTACTGCTTTTGTTACTATTGTCTTTGCTTTACTACTACTGTTACTTTGCTATTCCTACTATAAAACTGTTGCTACTGATAAACTACTGTGAGCAAGATTGTTTCTAGGTGCAGCTGAATTGATAACTCAGTTGTTAAGGATGATAAATATTCTTTGGCTCCCCTTGTGTCGAATCAATAAATTGGGTTTCACTTCCCTCGAAAATACTGCGATACACCCCCTATACTTGTGGGTCATCAGGGGGCTCTAGAATACTAGGATGTGTTGCCCACAAGAGATTATCTCAATACAAACATGATACATGACTATGCTTATTATTATCTTTTATCCCATTTGATGTGCAGCTATAGGTGGATCTTCAACCCTGGCCTATCTCCATCCATTGATTCAAACCCGTTATAAAGTAAACTAGATTGGTCTAGTCAACTAAGGTAAAATGAACAAACAAAGTCTTGTAGACGTGTCCTTTCTTATTACCTTTTAGCAGTGCTTTCCAAGGTTCGATTAAACCTAGGTCTTCTAGGGAAAAGGCTATTATACTACATCCGTGAATCCAGATCGAAGATATCAACCCTTTTTTGGTGTTGTTACCGTGGAAGCAATTTCGCTATCCTGGTGAGGTCATTAGAGACCTTGTTTTTAGTTTTATTATTAGTTGTAGTTTAATTCTTGTTATTAGTTTACTTTCTTCTTATCTATTTGAAAACTCAAAAAAATAGTTACTTGTTATTCGTTTTCATTACTTAAAAATTTCCAAAAAGATAAGATCCATGGCTCAAAAGAGATTAGGGGACCCGCAGTTGATGCGGAAACATATGAGATAAAACCTAACCTTTTAAGTTTGGTTCAACAAAACCAATTTGGGGGTTCACCTTCTGAGGATTCGAGATTGCACTTAAATACTTTTACTGAAATTTGTGACATGATGTGTATTAAGGATGTAGATCCAAATACTTTTAAGTTGATATTATTCCCTTTCTCTCTTAGAGGGAAGGCTAAGTATTGGTTGCTAGATCTACCAAAGGGCACTATTAAATCTTGGGAGGAAAAATGCAAATTTGTTTATAACTAAAATTTTCTCCCCAGCTAAGACTATGCAGCTAAGATCCAACATTACAAGCTTTAGACAAGAAGACCGTGAGCCACTAGCGCTTGCATGGTAAAGGATGAAAGATGCCATAATGAATTGTCTAATCATGGGATGGAAGAATGGCTCATATTGCATTTATTTTATAATGTTCTTAACCCAATGTCTAAGTCTAAGCTAGATACTGCAGCAGGAGGAATGATCATGGGAGCATAGCTATTTTCTGGCGCCGTTGCCGGGGAGCATAGCTTTATTTATCAAGTGCACTTGGATTCTCTATTGTTCGCTGTTATCCATCCATCATGGGTAAGTATCGTGATGGCAAGGTTCCTATTTTACAATCCACTACAAGAAGAGGTACGGTTCTAAACACCTCTGCTGCTCTTGATTCACCATCTGTTATAAGTAAGCTCGTTACACCACCACATACACATGCTACACACACTGCTACTACTGCTGAATCTGAAACTTCTGATGCTTATGATGCTGCTTCTACTGTGCTTGATAAGAGTGGTTCATTAGGTCCTTTCCTAGATGCTACGATTGCTAGAACTATAGCTGGAAATACCAAAACTCCTAATGAAGACACTACCACACCTGTTAGCTCACCTGAGTCTAGTGAGAGTTATGATATTGAAGATGGTTATGTTGAGATGACCGATGAGTTTATTAAAGAATGTAAGAACACCCATGATAGGAGCACTGCTAAGAGTCTCCTTGAGAGGCGTACTATTAGACCGAAATTATATCCTGCTGCTAAGTTTGCTGCTTCTCCCATAAACATTATAGATGAAGATTATGATTTCTCTCTCGATCTATCTTACATAGCTATTGTCGAGAAATAACCTTTTTGTGGGACTAAGAATGAAAGTGCGGTAGCACATATGAATGAACTTTCTACCATGAGTGGCTTGTTTTCTGATGATATTAAGATGCGTACTTTGTTGCTAAGATTTTCCCCTTTTCGCTGAAAGGAGAAGCTAAAACTTGGTTTAGTAATTTCCCTCCTGGATCTATTGATAGCCCTGAGTGCTTGATTAGTACTTTCCTGCAGAAATATTTTCCTCCCAGTGCTAGACATGCTATTTTGCAGGAACTTTTTGATTTTAAACATGGAGAAAAAGAGGTATTGCCCGAATCTTGGACAAGGTTTTGTGCTTTGATTCATGCACAGGCTGGAAGTCCATTACCTAAGAATGAGCTTCTTGATATATTTTATAATGGACTAACCGAGGAATCGAGGACATACCTAGATAGTTGTGCTGATTGTGTTTTCAGGAATAGGACTCCTAAGGAAGCTGAGGAATTAATGGCTAAAATAAGCAAGAATTACGAAGATTGGACTCCTCCTAAACAAGCTATACCTGAAGTAATTGTACCTGAACCATCTATTCCTGTGCCTATTCCAACATCAAAGAAGAGGGGATTTATTGAATTAAATGATGAAGTGATGAAGGAAGCTAAGAAATGTCTTAAGGAGAAGGGAATTAAAGCTGCAGATGTCAAGAATTTACCTCCTATAGAAGAATTATGTAAGCCTATTCCCTACTCATCCACTATTGATGTACACTCTCTCCAACACTTTGATGAAGGTGATATCCCTTACTCTAAACCTCCTGATCAATGCTTAGAAGAATTCAATATCTTTATTGATAAGCAAGATAACTTTAATAAAAGGGTGCAAAATTATCTAATGGAAAACACTAGAGCTATTGTTGAGTTGAAAGATATTGTGGAAAGAACCTCTAATGATGTTAAAATGATTGTTAAACACTTTCAAATGGTTCAAACTCAAATAGATCAACTCTATAAAGTGCAAAAAGACTTGCTAGTTAATGCTGCTAAAGAAAAACATGCTAATGAAATTAGAACTAGAAGTGGAGCTGCTACCCAGGATCCTCTATATCCTGAGGGGAATCCCAAAAGAATTGAGCAAGATTCTCAACAAGCTGAAAATAGTGGTTCTACTCATAAGAAAAGGAAAAAGAAACATAAAACTGTTGTAGAACCCTCTAAACCTGCTATAGATCCTAATAGTATATCTATCTCTGATGCTGAAACTGAAAGTGGTAATGAAGAAAATGTTGTTCCTAATGAAGAAAAAGTTGAAAAAGAACCTGAAAACCACACTAAGAATACTAAATACACCAGAGAAGATTTTATTGCTAAGAAACATGGTAGTGAAAGAGAACCTTGGGTCCAAAAACCTATGCCTTTCCCTCATAAGAAACACAAGTCAAAGGAAGATGAACACTATAATAAGTTTTGTGAGTGGATGAAGCCTTTATTCTTGCAAATTCCTTTGACTGATGCTATTAAATTGCCTCCTTACTCAAAGTATATGAAGGACATTGTCTCGAATAAATGGAAGATTCCTAATGAAGAAATTTCTACTTTGCTTGCTAATTATTCCTTCAATGGTAAGGTTCCTAAGAAACTTGGAGACCCAGGGATTCCAACTATCCCTTTCTTTATTAAGAACAGTTATGTTAGAACTGCTTTGTGTGATTTGGGAGCTGGAGTTAGTGTTATGCCTTTCTCTCTCTATAAGAGGCTTCAACTTGAAAAATTAATACCAACTGATATATCTTTGCAAATGGCTGATAAATCTACCACCATTCCTGTGGGTATATGTGAGGATGTACCTGTTCAGGTGGCTCACAATTGCTTGATATTAACTGATTTTGTTGTGCTTGAAATGCCTGAAGACGATAATATGTCTATTATTCTTGGGAGACCTTTTGTTAATACCGCAGGAGCCGTTATTAATTGTAATCAAGGAAAGGTGACCTTCAATATTAATGACAAGGAACATACTGTCTATTTGCCCAAGAAGATTGAAAGGACTTATGTTTTGAATTCAATTGAACATGATGAGGGCATTCAAGTTGGAGAAATATATTGTCCCATACCAAGAGAAAAATTTGAAACTATTATGATTGGGACCATTGCTATCAAGGTTGAGGTAACATAATCATTAGTGGAATACAAACTTTTGTCTCATATGAAATTGTTTTGGTAACAAGACCTGATCAACCTTGTTAACAAAAGGATTTCATTGAACAAAACAATATTTTCACCATGATTATCTCCGCTTACTTCTATTCTATCCATTTTAGTTTTTGCTTATGCCTAATTTAAAGGCGTTAAAGAAAAGTACTTATTGGGAGATAACCCAAAAGTTTTAGATGAGTCTTGGAAGTTATTACTTCAGTAATAACCGCTCCTTATCCTTTTTATTTGCTTTTTGTGCCAAGAGTAACCTCTAATGAGAGAGGAGTAATGATTGGGAAAGTCGCTGTCCTGAAACAGATTTTTGTGCTTCACCGTAAAAATTCGTGAGAGAGATATGTATGTCGGATTGAGATGTAATTTTTTGTGCTTCTGCGCCAGGTTGTTACCTAACTTTCGTTAGTTCAACACTTTTTGATTTGAGCAACATAAGGTCTTCGAAAAAATTCGTCTTTCTCTGCTGGTCTGTTTTGACAGATTTCTGCCATTTTCTGCATTTGCTTCTTGTTGGTTCTTTTTAAGTTCTTTTGGGGAATTGAACTTTATGAGGGAAGTGCTACAGTATCTAGTGTTCTAATGGAAGTTTATTTGGTGTTAGAACTGAACCTTAAGACCTATTATCTTGACTGCACTAATGTTGCTAATAAAGATTGTGTGAAGTTTTGTATGAAGGAAAAATTTCAGGTGTATGGAAGGAATGAGTAATGAGATGAAGGATGGACTAAAGCTCAAGCTTGGGGATGCCACGCGTGTCACCCCAAGAAATATCGAAGCAGTACAAGCATCAAAGCTTGGGGATGCCCAAGGCATCCCCCTCTTCATCAATAAAAATCCCAGGTTTCTTCCAAACGCTTCATTTTTATTGTTTCATGCACAGTTGTGTTGTTCTTGGAGCGTCTTGTTTTTCATTTTTTGTTTTGGTTTTTTGTTTGCTTTTTTTTCTTAGTTTGCTGAATAAATTGGTTGGACCTCCTCTTTCATACTTTGGTGTTCAAATAGTTTGGTTTGGTTTGGAAAAGAGTAGGAAAGCTCATGCTTAAGTGGTAAAGAGAGCTTGTTTTTGACTGTGGCCTATGCTTTGTCATTCCATGCTTGATATTGTTTTGGCTTTATGCTTAGTATTCTTTGTTGTAGCATGTCTTGATATAAACAATTGAGATTGCTTAATGTGCCTTGGATGAATCATGCGTTGTTTTAGCATATTAAAGCATAGTATAGTGGTATTCTCATTTGATGCTTTATTTGGGTTGACTTGGTGCATGCTCACACCATGTTATGACTATCTCAAGTCACCTTAAGCCTTTATGATCCTTTAGTTTTCAACTTTTAGTATCACTTTATGCTTTGATCAATGATGTTTTGTCGCTCTGCATGATTATGGGCATTATTGCTCTCTCGTTTGTCGCTCCCTTACTATTGCTAGCCTTCACTTTCACTAAGTATGTTTTACTCATGTTTCCAACTCCCTAAAACCAAATATTTCGAAAGTGTCCACCATACCTACCTATTAGCATCATTTTCTACTTCCGTGCATATTCAATATGCCTTGTTTTCTTCCGAATAAAATGTTTGCTTGTTATGAGAAAGTTAGTTAGTAAAGCTCTCACGAACTTGATGGCACACTTTATTTCCTGCACTTAATAAACCTGAACCATTGTGAACTCTCCATGAAAGGTGTATGCTTGCAAATTATAGGTCAGATTAGCGAACCGTCTTTGTCATGGGGAACGCTTTCAACACTTGTAAATATATACCCAGTTGATACCTTGCTCTTTTGTTTGCGGATGTCGATTGTGAAATAAAAGGGAGCTTGTAAGTCCATGGAGTTATGTATGTGTTAGAGAAACGCCTAGGTCATTGGTTCAATCCATCTTGACATGGTGGAAACCTGCAGCGTAACCATAATGATATCTATGAAGCATTCTTCTTATAAAAAAAGAGAGATAGCTATTGAGAAAAAGAAAAAAAAGAGAGATTTATGAAAAGAGGAAAGAGAGAAAAAAGCACCATTTTTCCCATGGTAAATAAGAAGATTGCTGAGATACTCATTGTCTGCTTGCCTTGTCATTTTGATATGGGGATTCTTCCGTATCATCGGGCAAGGGGTACCCCATTGGCGGTTCTCAATGATTAGCACATACTTACGATGACAAGAACTTACCGGTAACTAAAGTTGAGTAGCATGAGGAGCGGCCCTCGTACTCAAGGGACTTGGGATTTTTAGTTTATAGTCTGTCAAGCATATAACTCAGATTGGACCTCACTTTCACCTTAACCACATTAAAGATGCTTATGACAGGGGCAATGAGAGCTCAAAGCTAACAAGTACCATACTTTCAGCATTTGGAAGCCTTTCAAACTTTTCAAAACCTTTTCATTTCCTTGTTGAGTCTCCACACATTCTATGAGCACTTTCTTGAGAGCATAGTGGCCATTCTTAGTTCTATGTGCATTGTCCCAAGACTTGTTGATTGATGCATACCTTGATATTGCTTGTTTTAAACTATTTGTATCTAGTCACTCTTGTAAACTTCGAAGGTGTCCTATGCATTTATGTTTGCTACTCTATGAGGGACAAGCTGAATGCCACTATGCTATGTTTTCTTTATGTGAAACAAACAAACGTCTTGCAAAGCATTGTTATTCATGAATCTTTTGTTTATGCCTTTTCATGTTGCATCATAGTTTCTTTGTCTTATTGCTACAACTTTGTCTTTCATGTTATGATTGAAGTGCTATGATCCCAGCTTTGAATGTTTACAAATACTTTGATCAAGTTTATGATGGTGCATGTCACCTCAAAAATTATTCTTTCTTTTTATCACTTACCTACTCGAGGACGAGCAGGAGTTAAGCTTGGGGATGTTGATACATTGCAAATGTATCTATAATTTTTGATGCTCCATGCTTGGTTTTATCCACTTTCTTGTGTTTTGTCCACACTTTGGAGTAATTTTCATATGATTTCTTGGACTAACCTATTAACAAGAGCAACAGTGCCAGCTGCCTGTTTTCTACTGTTTTTGGTTCCAGGAAAGTCAGAAAATGAATATTCTCTGAATTGGACAGGACAAAAGCCAAAGTGCCTATTTTTCCGTAAGACTCTTGAGCTGAATACGAGGAGGAGGGCCAGGATGGCCACACCCCTAGGCGCGGCTAGGGCTGGCAGCGCCAGGCATGGTGTGGTGGCCCCAGCACCCCTCGGCCTCTCTTAGCCTATAAGGAGCCTTGACCTAAAAACTTGGGGTTCATGTTTTCGTAGAAGTTCTGTAGCGCCGCCACCACCAAAGGGGAGATTCGGGGGACAGAAAGTCTCTGTTTCGGCACCCTGCCGGGACGGGGAAGTGCCCCCAGAGCCATCTCCATCGATCTCCACCACCATCTCCATCGACCATCCATGTTTCCCCCATCTATGAGTGAGTAATCCCTCGCTGTAGGCTATGGGGATGGTAGGGATTGGATGAGATCGTTCATGTAATGGCATCAGATTGTTAGGGCATGGTGCCTAGTATCTTTTATTAGTGCTTTATGACTTTGTTGCAACTTGTTGTGCTTAATGTTGTCACTAGGGCTCGAGTGCCATGATTTCAGATCTAAACATGTTATTGATTCATTATGATAGTATTGTTTCTGGTCTTATCTGCAAGTTGTATACACACGTTGTTGTCCGGAACCTATGGCCCCGAAGTGAAATCGGATAACCTAAGGGAATGGCTTTGATGTGAGGATCACATGTGTTCACGGAGTGTTAATGCTTTGCTCCGGTGCTCTATTAAAAGGAGCACCTTAATTGCCAGTAGTTCCCTTGAGGCCCCGCTGCAAACGGGCTGGAAGGAGAAAAGATGTTGTGCAAGTTCTCATTGCGAGCACGTATGACTATATATGGAACACATGCCTAGGATTGTTTAGTACTTGGATGCTTTATCTTATTTATCTACAATTGCCCTATGTTATGATTGCTATGTGAATTGTCTTGTCCATGCAACACCCGTCCATCCATCCCTATGCCTACCGCACTCGAATCCCACTGTGTACTGCTTTTGTTACTACTGTCTTTGCTTTACTACTGCTGTTACTTTGCTATTCCTACTATAAAACTGTTGCTACTGATAAACTGCTGTGAGCAAGATTGTTTCCAGGTGCAGCTGAATTGATAACTCAGTTGTCAAGGCTAATAAATATTCTTTGGCTCCCTTTGTGTCGAATCAATAAATTGGGTTTCACTTCCCTCGAAAATACTGCGATACACCCCCTATACTTGTGGGTCATCAGGGGGCTCTAGAATACTAGGATGTGTTGCCCACAAGAGATTATCTCAATACAAACATGATACATGACTATGCTTATTATTATCTTTTATCCCATTTGATGTGCAGCTACAGGTGGATCTTCAACCCTGGCCTATCTCCATCCATTGATTCAAACCCGTTATAAAGTAAACTAGATTGGTCTGGTCAACTAAGGTAAAACGAACAAACAAAGTCTTGTAGACGTGTCCTTTCTTATTACATTTTAGCAGTGCTTTCCAAGGTTCGATTAAACCTAGGTCTTCTAGGGAAAAGGCTATTATACTACATCCGTGAATCCAGATTGAAGATATCAACCCTTTTTTGGTGTTGTTGCTGTGGAAGCAATTTTGTTATCCTGGTGAGGTCATTAGAGACCTTGTTTTTAGTTTTATTATTAGTTGTAGTTTAATTCTTGTTATTAGTTTACTTTCTTCTTATCTATTTGAAAACTCAAAAAAATAGTTACTTGCTATTCGTTTTCATTACTTAAAAATTTCCAAAAAGATAAGATCCATGGCTCAAAAGAGATTAGGGGAGTATGCTACTCCCACTGATGATTTTATTCGTGCACTCATCACTCAACCCGCAGTTGATGCAGAAACATATGAGATAAAACCTAACCTTTTAAGTTTGGTTCAACAAAACCAATTTGGGGGTTCACCTTCTGAGGATTCGATATTGCACTTAAATACTTTTACTGAAATTTGTGACATGATGTGTATTAAAGATGTAGATCCAAATGCTTTTAAGTTGAGATTATTCCCTTACTCTCTTAGAGGGAAGGCTAAGGATTGGTTGCTAGATCTACCAAAGGTCACTATTAAATCTTGGGAGGAAAAATGCAAATTTGTTTATGACTAAAATTTTATCCCCAGCTAAGACTATGCAGCTAAGATCCAACATTACAAGCTTTAGACAAGAAGACCGTGAGCCACTAGAGCTTGCATGGTAAAGGATGAAAGATGTCATAATGAACTGTCTAATCATGGGATGGAAGAATGGCTCATATTGCATTTATTTTATAATGGTCTTAACCCAATGTCTAAGTCTATGCTAGATACTGCAGCAGGAGGAATGATCATGGGAAAGCATGTGAGTGTTGCAAAGAAGTTACTTGATGATATGAAAAGTAACCATGCCCAATGGCATGTGGAAAGAACCTCGAAGAGAGTAAGTTCAATTACCGAGGTAAGCGATGAGGAGCTTACATCTAAGGTAGATGAATTGCTTAGCTTAGTCGAGGGTAAGGAAGATACCCAAGTTAATGCTATCACTACCGATGTTAATGATGTTAATTTTATTGCTCACACTCCTTTTAATCCTGCATGGAAAAATAATTATGCTTCTAATGTTCAAAAATATCATGTTAATCCTGCATGAGCTCCTTATAATAATTATGATAATACTAATGGAGCAAATCATGGCAATCTCCCATTTGAGCAAACTGTTAGAACGTTTATGCAAGCTCAAACCGAACAAAACAATATGCTTATTAAGACTATGGAGAACCATGAAAGTAGTTTTGGAAGATTATCTAACCAGGCTGTTGCAATTAGAAATGATGTGCAGGCTCTAGAAGAGAGAACAAAGACCGTGGAGGCTCAGCTGGGTAAGGTAGCCGAGAGCCAAGCTCTCATACTAGCAAAGTTCGCTGGGAAACCCGAGCCAAATCCGGTAGAAGACCTCAAAATGATGAGGGTGGTAACAAATGATGAAAATCCTGAAGAGCTGGACTATAGCAACGCACCAACGCCGGAATATACCATGGAATATCTATTGAAGATGATCACCATTAAGAATCTAGGTATAGAACAAGGTAATGATGCTATGTACTAATAATTTATACAACAAGTAGCATCTAAGTTTCGTGATTTAGAGATGGAGTATAAAAGACTAGCTGATAAGCTTCCAGCTGATCTAGATGATATATTTGAGCCCACTATTAAAATTAAGTTGGGAGTTAATGAGATATTTGCACTTTGTGATCTTGGTGCAAGCGTCTCAACGACTTCCAAAAGTCTATTCGTTAAGTTAAACTTGGGGCCATTTGTTACTACTGAATTAAGACTCCATCTAGCTGATTCAACTTACAAACAAGCTATTGGGATCAAAGAGAATATATTTGTTGAAATTAAAGGTAGTCCCGCTCTTATTGATCTTGTTATTGTGGACATGCCTAAAGATCCCATAGTACCTATAATTCTAGGTAGGCCATTTCTAAGAACTATTAAAGCTTTGAATAATTTACATGAAGGGAATGTAAGGATAGGGCTACCATCTAGAGATCCTTTTGTAGTCCACTTCCCTAGGAAAAATAAGTCCAAGCCTAATGATGATGATGGTGTAATTACTTTACAAGCAAACTACTTTGGAGTGGGTGTTACACTTCCCAAACCTAAGTGATTGCCATCAAGGTCAAGCTAATTGACCTTAACTAGAAGCGCTTCATGGGAGGCAACCCATGTGAAATAAAATTTCTTTATGTTTTTATTATTATTATGTTTTCTATCATGTTAGTTTGTTTTGTTTTTGTTTTTGTTTTTGTTTTTGTCTTTAATAAAGAGTGTTCGAGAAGACCTATGGAAAGAGGAGAAGAAATAAGGTAATCCTTTATATTTTTATTAACACATGGCCTAAGAAGTATTGCTGGATCATTACTTAGTGTTTTTTATGCTATCTAACCTTTTGATAAGATGTGCAAAGGCGCACGGAGATACTAATCAAAATATTTGAGTTCTTGTAGTTCACAGTGTCGATAACAACCACTGGTACGGCCAGACTAGACCGTATCGTGCGCCTGTACCACCTCAAGACAAAGGGAGATAGAATTTTTTATTTTTGCCAAAGGAATCAGTGTCGATAACGACCACTGGTACGGCTGGACACGCCCGTACCGCGCGCCCGTACCGCACCCCCGAGCAAACATAAGATTTTTATCAAAGTCACTAAATAGTTAACGATCAGCGATGCAAGGCGGGCACGCCATCGCATTACGGGCCCGTCTCGAGTGCACTTGCGGGAGCCATCACCCCCAAGGTAAGTCACCCGATACAGGCGGGCTCCGGCCGTACCACCCCTCGTACCAAGTAAGCGGATGCCATAATGACCCCGAGGACGTTACCTAAAAATCCCAAATTATCTATTTTCTCTTTCTGCTTCCTCCAAACTTCAAACCACCTCCATTGGATCTTCAAATTTACTCAATCTTTCTTCGATTCTTTGCACTCACTTGTTCTAAGGTATGATTATCCTCCGAACCCAACTTATTTGTGCAAAATCTTGGCTTAATCATTCATCATTGTCAATCTAGACATAGGTCTTATTCTTGATTCAATCTTGGTACTAAGTATGCTTACCATTGTTTTTAGAGGAGTTTCTTTTGTAGTTAGTGTAGAGAATCACTTATGCTATGTTTCTATTGGACCAAAAAAACATTAGCAATCTTTATTTACTTTCTCTTGTTTTATTTATTAGATGAACACAAAGAGCCGTACACGTTAGATGGCTGCAGAGTCTTTCGCGCCACCCGTTGATACGTTAATCCCCGAGTCACTTGGCATCGATTTCACTGAGGAGTTCCATCTTACCCGTTTTGATCGTCTCAAGATTCAAGAGATCAAGACCACCAAGTGGGCGTGTCCTTATATCCTGAACCAACTTGGCATTCGTGCTGATTTCGATGTACTTTGCAACAATGTTGGTTTGTACAATTTTGTCTTTCAGGATGTTGCGACATACCACCACCTCAGAGTTCTTTAGCACCTTGACACACACGATGGATCCTTATGGTTGTTCTAAGGAACAAAGGCCCGGAGTTGATCGAATTAAATTCTGCCTTATGAACTATGAGTATACTTTAACACTCAGCCAATGGGCTCAATGCTTTGGGTTTACCAACAACATCACTAATGTACGCACAACTACCTTTGTTTTAGATCCTTCCCCTTCACAAAATTTTAACTTGATGAGAATTCGAGGAGACACTCCTAAGGGGAACCAAATTGATCATCCTGCTATTTGATATTTGTTCTATATTATTGCTAACACATTGCAGGCATGTGGTGAGTTTACTAGAGTTAATTAGGAGGACATGTTGATCCTCGCAAAAGCTGCACTTATCAATTGTAACTTAACACCAAATTTGGGCGCTCTACTTGTGTTTTATCTTAAGCATCAGGCCCTTCAATCTCGTGGACCCATATGTGGAGGAGGAGTTGTGACCGTTCTTGCACGAGCACTTCACATTAACCTAGGTAACATCCAACCATTGACTGGAAGTAACCGTCTCGGTCTATCTACTCTAAGAGCATGTGGTATGATTTCTAAATATCATGGTAGATATTTCTTCAATATACCTAGAGCGGATCACTTGATCTTGGCTCCTTTGCCTAATGATCTATTCTCTATCGAGGATGGACGTTTGCGTTATGATGCGCAGGTTAAAGCTAATCTACCCCAACAAGAAATACCCTTGGGAGGAGGAGAAGATGAGGAAGTATAACAAGAAGGACCCGAACAAGATGTGTAGCCACCAAACTACTACACCACATATGAAAATATCTATGCACTTGAAGGAAGTATTCCAAAACATGAACAACCTCTCCATCAACCTTCGAGATGCCACTGCAAGCCTCGCCACCCAGTTCCATGATTGGAGTAGCCAATGGAACGTGGGAGATTATCCACCGCCACCATAATGAGCAACAAAAGGGCTTGGAAAAGCCTGGGCTTGGGGATGTGTTCCCCTAGAAAATTCATTTGTGTAATAACGAGGTTTTACTCTAGCTCCTTGAGAGCTTTGAAACACTCGTGTTGGCTTGTTCCAACACTTTGCTTTTCTCATTTTCTTTTAAATTTGCTTTCGTTTTAGTTTATTTGTTTTCCTTTGTTTTTCTTAAGCCCTTGCTTGGTCGCTAGTTCTTTTCTATTCTTTAATCCCTATCCTCAAAAATACAAAAGGATTTTTCTGTTTATCCTTTTTTCGTATACGTGGATTCACAAATTGCCTCTTTGCTTTAATATCATTTCGAGAGTAATTGTGTTTGAGTTTTGAAGGAACACATCCCTATAAGGAAGAGGATCATGAAGTTACTTATGAGAGGTATGCCCTATGTCTCCCACTTATGAAGTTTGAGTTGTTTATCTTAGTTGGTTGATTTGCTAAGATGCCATGCTAGTGGGAAGTAATTTAATATGGTTAGAGTAAGGATTTTTATTAGTATGATGATTAGTTGTTGAAGCTCTTGCTCTAGTTCTTTTAGTTAACCAAGTCTTGCCTTGGAAATAATAATGCCAAACAAGTACTGACGAGGGGTTAACTCATCAATGCCCATCACAGATGGACTTAGTTTTGAGGAAGTGGGGAGTGCTGGAGGCATCGATAGGCTAGCAAACAAGCACACAGGGACGCAAGGTTTACCTAGGTTCAGGCCTCGTAGAGGACCCTAAACATGCTTATCTTCTCTTGGAATTATTGAGGAGTCGAAAGTTACAGGGGGTGGATAGATGTAATCTGGCGATGGTGTAGAAACTAGGGTTGTCGATTGTCCTCCTTGCCATCCCCTCCTAGCCTTTATATATATAGGCTAGGTCTCGGGATAGCAGGCCGAGTCAGTTACATATTAGGGTTTTTCCTTTAAACTTCTACCTTAAGTTTGTCGTGTGTTGCAAGCAGTCGGAGTCTCCTTTGGCCACCCAAATCTTGATTGGGCCATGGTAACATCGTGGGCTTCTGCTAGGCTGGACCGTATATGCCAAACTCAAGTACCTGTAAGGTATGCCCATGTTAGTAGCCCCCGAGTGTCCGGTTGAATTGCAGATTCGAGTGGAGACTTATGAAGCCTTCAAGTGCACAGTCGAGCGTGTTTTCGAATTCTCTATTTTGTGTCATAGGGATTATTGATATACGTGCCTGATTCACTCGATGTATCGGCACCAGTTAACTGCCTTAGGGCAAAACAACACAATCTACTCAAACTCGAGTCCCCGGAATCGAATTTGGAAAAGTGATTGCATAATTCGACTCAGGCCGCGGAGGTCTTATAGAGTCGAATCCCAGTGTATAATTGTGAGCACTCGACGTATTCATCAAGGCCTATTTCATCATACCCGCAGGCACGGATTATTTCTAGTAGAGCGCAACAGGTGTGTTGCCAGGCCTTCTTCAGGTATTATCTTCATGGTGCAAGCGTGGCATCCGAATTTTGTCAATGTGGAGATGATTTGGGTGGCCGAGGAGATGCAGTCTCTTTGTAGGGAAAATATGAGGTGGAGTCGCCAAAGCTTTGGAGTGTGGACGTAGTCACAACACAGTTATGTATAAGAAAAAATCATAGGGTGCGCGACCAGCGCTCTCTATGGGAGTATCCCCCGAGTGCCTATTTGAGTCGTAGACTCGAGTGGGGACTATAAGCATTTTGCGACTGTTGACGTCCTTTGCTTGTTTCAGTTGAATATGCTTGCAGCGCTCCCTATGGGAGTAACCCTGAGTTCACACTCGAATCGTTGATTCGAGTGAAGGGTTTTGAGAGAAAATACATTGTCATAATGCTTGGAGGTCTTATAGAGTTCATCGGGTGCGCGGACATTGCTCCTGTTAGGAGTAGCCCCCAAGTGCTTGGTCGAGTCGAAGACTCGAGTAAGGACTAGAGTAGTCAGAAGATGCTCCTGCTGGAGTTAGTGACGTTAGTGCTGGCGATGAGATGATCTTAGTTGCCCGCGTGAGCGGTTTTGACAGGACGTGATGAAAAGTGGGGCCCCATTTCTAACTTGAATTTGACCGGGTGTGCGTAATCTTCGATTTTAACTGCATCTCCTCGATTCTCGCACGTACCAGGGGGACTGGAGTGACGGTTCGCTGTTTTGCTCTGCCACACATCTGTATTGATGCACGCCACGCGTTTGACTGGCTTCCTTCTAGCCGTTGGATGGCATCTGCAGTGAGGTTAAGTAGGGGTTTGGTGTTTGGTAATTTTCCCCACAACTCATATTCTTCCTCGTGCATTGCTTCCATTGTTGCTCCTTGATGTTCTGTTGATCGCACCTCCTTGCTGTGTTGGACGGCCTCCGCACTTTTCCAGCTACTTCTTGCACTCCCACCGCAAGCGCCAGATGGAGAAGAAGAAAGGTGCTTCTGCTGCTGGATCTGCGGCCGCCACCATTGCAGACAAGAAGAAGGGCACTGCCGCCGCGGGCACCAGTGATGCCGCTGTTGGAAAGAAGAAGGGCCCAGGCACATGCGTCACGAATGGGTCATGGCGGCCAACCACCATCAAGAGCACAAATCTCTTCAATCAGCACCAAGATGGTTCTCTCCCTACTGCGGAAGATGACTGCTGAATTCCCAGCGACGAGGTAATCCCTAGTCCGCCCCCGCCAGGTTTCGGGTGATGTTCCTCGCGTTTATCATTCGTGGTCTTTCTCTCCCCCTTCACAAGTTTGTGAGGGGGGTTACTTTGCTTCTACGGGCTCCAGCTGCACCAGCTGACCCCGAACTCCATCCTCCATATCGCTTGCTTCATTACCCTCTGCGAATGCTAGCTCGAAATCAAGCCACACTCTGGCCTCTTTAAAAAACTTTTCAAACTCAAATGCCAGTCGGGCTCTAGGTTGGTAGTCTATGATATAGGAGGCTGCGGGGATCCATGTCGACTCCAATGTCACATATTTTGCCATCAACTTCAATGCGTCTGTCCAAGGGCGGAGGGAGAAGTGGTTCTACATTCACGCCTAGAAGGTTGATGAAGAACACTACGGACTCACGCCTTTTGATCCAGTGACAGCATGCAAAAGAAGGAGGGCGTGGAAGAACACTGTGATGCCCGGCGAAGCCGAGGAAACAGAGACTCTGTACCAGCATGTATGTGACCTTGAATGCCGCATAGACAAGGAAATAGGCAGCGCAAACCTCATTCGCACTTGGATGCACCGCCGAGTGCAGGCGTTGCAGGCTAGGGTGCATCCAATGTGCTGCTGGACTGGTGCTGGCGATGTGACTCGCATCTCGTGAGAGAGTATCTCTTCGGGCGAAGTAGACATGAGGTTTCGACTGCTGACCAAGCACATCACCAAGGAGGAACTCCTGGGTGATTCAGGCATGCCTCCCTTCTATGCAAGTCATGCTCCGCCTGAGGTGGATTTCTTTTAAAGTTCTTGTTCGATTGCTTGCTGGGTGTCTTTTATACTGATGTTTGGCCCTGGTTTCAGGACTGGAGGGTGGACACTATGTTGCCTCCTCAGCCTGAGGGAGTGATCCCTCGTGAGGCCGAAGAGGAGGACGAGTCGGGCTCCTCTGTCCCCGTGGAGGAGCGTGAAGCCCCCAAGTCCGGTGGGACTCGCAAGCACTCCCGAAGCAAGGACTCGGATGCCTCATCACCGACGACACCGGAGGGTCCTCCTACTGTAGTAGAGGAGTCGATTCCTGCCGTGCCTATGCGCGCCATGGTTCCTCCTTCACGAAAGAAGTTGAGGATACCAAAAGAGGCATTTGAGGACTCCTTTGACCTCGATAATTTTGATGGGTATGTTTTTATATTCTTGCGAGTTTGTCTTCTCCTCCCGAAATCTGTTCTTCTGAAGTAGTTCTAGATATTTTGTAGTCAAACGGTGTCGTCATCGTTTGATGACTATCACTTTGTCAAGGAGACTGGAGTCGTGGACTCCAAAGACAAGGAGATGGTGGCACAATCTCCTTCTCTTCTAGTGGCAGCCCACTTCGGCGCCAATTCTTCGAGTTCCCCCCCCCCCACGCTGGGGAGCACCAGATGGTTGCCCGGACGTCGATTCAGAAGGAAACTTCAGAGTCCCTGGAGGAACATGTAAGTTTTTCTTGTCGTTGGCAGTCAAATTTTGGTTGATGCTCACACTTTTCTTTTTTGTAGCATGTCTTGAAGGAATCTACTCGTCTCGCCGAACAGATATTTCCTTGGGTCGCCCGCATGCTTTGCTAGAAGCCCATCATCATGCCTTTGAAGCTGAATTTACACTTTTTCATTCGTTTTTCTTGTGCAAAAGCTGGTGGGCTCAAGTTTTGCCATTTTATCCTTTGTAGGTGAGCATAATGATCTTATTCGTCAGGTCAACTCCCTACATAAGGGACTTGCCGCGACGGAGAAGAAACGCGACGAGGCACTCGAGGCTCTTGAAGAGTCGAAGAAACACGAGGAAGATTTGCGTTCCTCCATAGCAAATAGGGAAAAGGTGTTCGTAGAATAACTCTTCTTTGTCGCTAAGGCACTCTCAGGTAGGATACTGCCTCATTTGTGTTTACCATGTACTTTGCCTGTATGTTGATGTGCTCATGTGCATCTTCTGCAGATGCTGCTGGCATGGACTTCGACGCCTAGGCTTTGACCTGCTCGGATGCTTTGGCCGGCGCCGTGGCTGCAATCGAGGACCGCAGCATATCCATTAAGGACTCGCTTGAGAAGGCCAAGGGTGTGCTTGGGCTTCTTCGCAAGGAGATGGTCCCCAAGGCTAAGCTGATCAAGTATCTCGATGGCTTGGTGGAGTCCTTTGCAGGAGGCATGCCCATGGACTTCAAGAACACTCAGCGAGGGGTTGGAGCAACCATGGGACTCGCGATGGCGCAAGCTCATGGTGTTGATCTGAGCCCCAGTAAAGTCTCCTAGGTGATGCTGGTCACCATAGATGGCCAGCAGGTAGTGTTTGCTCCCTTTGTCACTAGATGCAATAAATATGGGCCTTGACTCATTGAGACACTCGCCAAGTATTCAGCAGGGCTGCGGCGGCTGAAGAAGGCAAAAGCCACGACGTTAGAGGCTGTAGTCGAGAAGACTGTGGCATCGGAGACTGCCATCGACTCGAGGAAGCCCCGAGTGCCAACGCATAGCCGTAGACTGTTGCTTAGCCGCCTTTTGTAATAATCTAGCTTCCCTCTATTGAATTGTGCTTTGTGAGGGTACCCCTTTTGAGACTCGCTGAATTTGGATGTTTTCTTCTTTTATTTATGAATGGTTGGTCTTATTTGCCTCTTTCTACGGCTGTAATAGGGTCCTTCGAGTGGTCCACCTGACTTACCTCCCTCCGATGAAACCATCACGTGGCCACGTTCAAAGGGGGAGGAGATGTCGCTGCTCTCGCGACTGCGTGACCGCATAAAGCATTTGGAGCGAGAGATGCCCATATTCCGCGGTAGCGCGGACGTGTGGAAGTCGAAAGCTGAAAAATCTGGTGCGCGCGAGAAGTACCTTCTGGGAGAGGTGGCTCAATTGAATAAGCAATTTAAGTGTTAGTTCTCTAGCTTCTTACCCTTTCTTAGCCACTCGCGGCGACGCTTTGTCTTTACGCTTTGCACTACTTTTTGCAGTTGTTACTGCTCGTCATCCACAGGATGAGAGGGATCGAGGTGCCATTCGTATGAATTGCTTGACCTAGGAGCAGTTGGAAGCTAGTGGGTATTTTTGGGTTTATCGCGATCATAAAGTCGCGTTGGCGACGCTGCAGGACCATGCATCACAGGTGTTGCTTTATTTGAAGAATCCGCAATCGTGCCTCAAGCATATTTTCCAGGCGATGTCCCCCTTGGATGCGATGCCTTCAAGCTTTCTAGCTTTACTAAAGAAGTTCCAGGATGTCAGCGCGGTCCACGAGTGTGTGCGCCAGTAGTTAGTCGTGGGTGACAAGGCTGTATTGGCGCTTGTTCTCCTGCATCGTCCTGATATGGATTTCGTAGCTGTTGCCGCTGGGCCACTGCCCCCACCGGAAGAAATGGTATGGAACATGGTGCCACATTACCGGGCAGTTGATCAGCCAGATATTGTCGAGTTCTTCGAAGAGCGTACAAATGTTCTCCTTTTGTGGCAGTAGTGTAGTATGGACCTGCACATATATGCATAGGTGTTGTAAAGTTCGTATGAGTGTGTTTGGGTGTTTTGTTACCCATTTATATGTAAAATCTTTCTAGCTTGTATATATTTCAAGTAGCTTGTACTCTGCAGTTCCTTTTCATTAGCTTGATGCATATTCGTCTTAGCACCTTGCCAACCTGTCAGGTGCATTGCAGCCGGGGTGGTTTTACCAAGGGTTCGATTGATAGTATGTCATCTACTCAGGTTATTGCGTTATTAGTGTAACGAGGTGTTAAGGGTGGCGCAGCCTCCGAGTGATGTAATTGCAAGTAAAATAGAAAGCACAAAGTTGGAGGCACTTAGCTTTATTTATTCGCAGAATATCTCGAGGTACAATGTATGGCTAAGTAGCCTGGCTAAATAGCCTTATTTGTAAAGTAAAAACATCTAAGGGTAGAAACAGCGTAGCTGCGCGACGTTCCAGGGATTGGAGTATGCGACTCCACTTTCTAGATCTTTAAGGTGGTAAGCGCCACCTGGGATTACTTTAGTAATCATATAGGGTCCCTCCCAAGGGGACTCAAGCTTGAGGTGCCCTGTTGCTTCAGTCACAGGATGAGGTCTCCTTCGACGAAGGACCTGCGCCGTAGCCTTCTGCTATGGTAATTGCGAAGGTTCTACTGGTAGATCATAGATCTCTTCGCTGCAATCTCGCGTGCTTCATCGAGGAGATCGATGGAGTCTTCGAGTGCGAGGGTTGATTCTCCCTTGATGTATGCTACTACTCGTGGGGCTTTGTAGCACACCTTTGCGGGTAGTACCGCCTCAGCACCATGTACCATGAAGAATGGAGTATAGCCTGTGGCGCTATTTGGAGTAGTGCGCAGGCTCCATAGTACTGATTGTAGCTCCTCGAGCCAGCAACCAACAACACTTTCGAGTGGCCAGAGGAGCCTTTTCTTGATGTCACCACAGACGAGGCCTTTTCTACTTGACTGTTGGTCTGAGGGTGCGCCACTGAGGAGTAGCTGATGTTGATTCCTAAGTTTTCGCAGAAACCCTGGAACTCATTCAAAGTGAAGTTTGTTCCGTTATCCGTGATGATGCTATGTGGCACCCCGAAACAGAAGACGATGGACTCGAAGAATTTAATGGCTCTGGCTCCTGATTGGTTTGTCACCAGCATGGCCTCAATCCACTTGGTGAACTTGTCGACCATGACGAGGAGGTAGAAGTATCCTCCAAGTGAAGATTTCTGGAGCTTGCCGACCATGTCGAGTCCCTATTTTGCAAAGGGCCAGGCCATAGGTATTGGCTTTACCTCTACGCCAGGTGCATGCGGCTTGTCCATGAATCCCCGGCAAGCGTTGCATCGTGGGACGATCTCCTTGGCGTCACGCATTGCCATTGGCCAGTAGAATCCAGCGCACAGAGCTTTGGCGACGAGGGCGCGACTGCCGGCGTGATGGCCGCAAGTGCCTTCATGTATCTCGAGGAGGATGGATCTTCCGTCTCTGTTGGAGACGCATCATTGAAGCACTCCTATGATGCTGCGCTTGTATAGTTCGTTGTTAATGAGGGGAAAGCCTTAGATCATCGTGCTATATTGTGCGCATCTGTCAGGTCATCTGGCAACCTTTTGCTGAGCAAGTACGTGATGTATGGTTGTGTCCACATGGCTCGATCATCATGACCTCCATGGGACCTTCGAGTCCCGTATCTGGATCCATGTCCTCGTGTCTATTGGGTTTGTCGGGTGGCGTAGCCCTCGAGTCCTTTGATGTGCCGGCTTTGTGCTCTGGAGCCTTTGGCTTGATGGAGCGCTCGCAGATGCGCTCTAAAAAAATACTCCAGGTGGTACTAGGGCACAAGTGGAGCCGATGTTGGCGAGTATATCTGCTTCCTCGTTGCTCTCGCGGTAGACGTGCCGTAGCTCGCAACCATCAAATTCCCCCTCGAGTGCGTCGTAGAGGTCGCAGTAGGCGATCATGTTGTCGCTCAGAGCATCACACTCGTTCATTGTTTGGTTTACCACCAGTTTGGAGTCGCCGTAGATGACGAGTCGCTTTGCACCACAGGCTTTTTCCATCCGCATCCCGTGGAGTAAGGCTTCATATTCAGCTTAGTTGTTGGAGGCGGTGAACTGCATTCGCGTAACATACCTCATCTTGTCACCTTGTGGCAATGTCAGGATGACGCTCGCGCCAGCTCCCTCTTTATGTTTGGATCTGCGAAGTGCATTGTCCATAGATAGGACATGTCTGGCTTGTCGGGGAGCTGGTTTTCCATCCAGTGTATGAGAAAGTCCGGGAGAACTTGCGACTTGACCGCGTCTCGCTTTTCGTATGTGATGTCTCGTGGAGACAGTTCTATCCCCCAAAGCGCGACTCGTCTAGTGGCGTTGGGGTTGTTGAGGATGTGTCCTAGCAGGGCATCATTCACCACAATGATTGGGTGCTCCTAGAAGTAGTGGCACAGTCGCCCCGTATGCTAGCTTCTGATAATATGGGTACTGATGGGGATATGCCGAAGGGGGTATGCCCAGTAGGACGTTCCGATCGGGCCGAAAGGCCTGCGAGTGCGTCCGAAAGACGGTGACTGGATTACGAAGAAAGGAAAGGCCCAACGACTGGCGACTAGAAGCCCAGGAGCGTAGCAGAAGCCCAGTCAGACTAGGTCAAAAGTCTCCGGATCCCTATCTTGTTCGGGGATAACTTGTAAACCCTAGCGAGGTGCTTCATATATAAACCTCCCTAGGGTATCCTGGAGACTCACGTTCCATCATACACCCCCTCAAGCGACTCTCTTCCTAGCCGCCGAGCTCGCCACCCTTGTAACTCGCTCTCTCATAATCTAATCTAGCAGGAGTAGGTCTTTACCCTCCGGGGGGCCGAACCTGGGTAAACCCATGTGCATCCGCCCCCATCTCGCACCGCAGATGGCCGCCAACTCTTCCTCACAAAACACTCAATCGCTGCCAGTGGCAGCGACTTCCATGGCCATTTCCACGATAGTGGCGCCCACCGTGGGGCATAGCGGGACTGGCCTGAGTTCTGCGGCGAGATCCTATTCGATGATCGATCGGCCGCTCGCCACCGGTCGCATGATCGCCATCGGCGGGATCTTGCAGATCCTGCCCAGCAGCTACATCCCGGCATCACGCCCGGTCACTCACGCCGCGGTGATGCCGGTCGGCTCCATCAACCTCTTTGTCGGCTTCACCGGCACGGTCGATCCAGCCGTGACGGTGATCGTCGGCGGGTCGCCTCCACACCGTGATCTACTTTCGGAGGAGCAGGTCCGCTCCATCAGGGACCTCGTCACCGAGTACGACTCGGCCGCTAGCGATGCGGTCGAGACTAAAGCCACCACCAACGACGATGCCTTAAACGACGACGCCGACTCCACAACCCCTGCATTGGTCGACGGATCCATCACCGCCGCATCACGGGAGGACTCCATCACGCGAGTCTCCAACCCAGAGGACTTCGATGACCCCTCCATCCTGGGGATCTTCGACTCCGATTCTGGCTCGGAATCCCCTGAGGATTTTCGCGCCAGATCCAATCGCTTCAATGCGATCTACATGGCGGGCAGCACGACCTCCCCGCCAGATCTGTTCTCCATGCCGATCCCGCCGACCACGACGGCCACGGAGGTGGAGCAAGCCCGCCTGCGGCTCGCGGAGGCGCAACGTAACAAACTCACCGAGCGCGAGAAATACCGCCTCGAACAAAAGACGGCACGGGAGCTGTCGCTCTATCACCAGCGCTGCATCAGGACCTGCCTGAACTCCAACGTTCAGGGCCGCGTTCTGAACTTCAACGATGAAGGCGATCCCACACGTGCCGCCGAGCGTGAATACTGCGAGAATGCGCCGCCAGGCGGGAGCAACCCCGCAAGACCACCACCTGGTGCACCGGCGACTGGGGCCCCTCCACCACCCATGGGCCGCGCCCCCCCCCCCCCCCGCAGACCAACCGCGGATCATCATCTCGCCGCAAGCCCGTGACGCCAACGGGCTACCACTATACTCCACCCGGATGGACAACATCGTCGCGACCGACGCTGCGATTACCAACCTCGACGTCCAAGGCGACGGCGTGCTACAAATCCAGTATGCCAAGGCCCTACTCGTCAGGGCCGTCGAGCAACAAGCCATGAGAGTCGATCCGCGGGGGCGGATGTACTCCCGCTCGACAGCAAGCAGGGCGGCATCAAGCGTCCACCCCACCGTGGCTAACGCATTAGTTTGCCCACCACCCCAGCCCCTGGCAAACCAACCACGGGCCGCCAATCCCGCATTGTCAACCAACGAGCCGCGACCGGCGAACAACACGGTCGCTGCCAACGGGCAGCCCCTCGATGCCCGAACGAACATCATCAACAATCAGGTGTGGCGGTCGCGCCAGCCTTACGACCTGCCGCACACCCTCACCAACCGCGGTGACCCAGAGCCAAGAGGCTCGCTCAGCCGAGTCGGGCTGCAATGCTTTGGACCAATGATTCGCGGGGAAAAATACCCCGCCAACTTCAAGGCCCCCAAGGAGATCGAGAAGTACGACCCGACGTACGACCCCGCTATTTGGCTGTACACATACCTCATGGCAATGGGGATCGCAGGCCACACCGACCTGCTTGCCGCTCGCTACCTCCCCCTGATGATGGAGGGTGCGACCCGACAGTGGATCAACACGCTCCCCGCCGACATCATCGACTCCTGGGAAGAAATGCGGGATGCCTTCGTCAGGCACTTCGAGGGCTCCTATACCCGTGCCACCACCATAGAGGACCTGGAGCAATGCATCCAGGGACAACGTGAGTCGACTCACCAGTGGATCCAAAGATGGCAAGAACTGTGGATAAACGCCTCCAGCATCCACCCAGACACGGCGATACACTGCTTCAAGAACGCGTGCCGGTACGAACCCCTGGTCGCCAAGATCAAGAGGGTCTACCGCATGCTCGACAACATCCCCGACCTCCTCGAGATCGCCAAGCGCTATGCGGAGGAAGACCCCAACCAAGACTCCGACGACGAGTCGGGAGGACAACGCTGCACTAGCATCCACGATAGCGGGCGCCTACGCGACATGCGCTACAGCAACACCCGCATCACCGGCAAGCGCCGCACGGACGGGCGAGTCGACTTCGGTGCCAATGCCGGCTACGGCCAGCACGACTCCAAGAACTACCGCCGTGATGGAGGAAACTACCACGACAGCGGGAACTACCGCGCCAACAACACGACAAGGCCAAAAGTCGATCCCGCCGCCTTGCTCAATCAGCCCTGCATCTATCATAGCAGGGAGGGAAAACCCGCCACCCACACCACCGCCGATTGCCACTCTCTCAAAGAGATTGAGAAGGCGAGACGAGCAAGGGAAGACCCCAACAACAACCCACCTCGGGACAACGGGAACAGCGGCGGCTTCGGCACCGCCGTCGGCTCGCTACATACCTTCACCGGACTCGGCACCAAGCGCGAAAAGAAGGTGCTCACTCGCGCGGTCACCGTCAATGCGGTGATGCAAGTCGACATCCCTCGCTTCCTAAACTGGTCCGAGCAGAGCATCACCTGGAGTCGCCAGGACCATGCGCCAAGGATCGAATACCCAGGGCAAGTCGCCCTGGTAGTCAGGCCCAAGGTGGCCGATTACTGGCTGCCCAAGACATTAATGGACGGTGGGAGCTCCATCAATATCTTGTAGCTCGACACGTTCAAATGGCTCCAACTCCCAAAAGCAGCCATGGACGGTGGGACCTTCCACGGCACCGTCCCCGGTCGGAAGGCGTACCCAATCGGGAAGGTGACGCTGCCAGTCACCTTCGGCACTCCAGCAAACTATCGCACGGAGAGGATCGTCTTCGAGCCGGTGAACTTCCGCAGCCCCTACCACTGTGTCCTGGGTCGCCAGGCATTCGCAAAGTTCATGGCGACCCCACACTACGCCTACAACATGATGAAGCTCCCTGGGCCAAGCGGCATCATCACCGTCCACGGCGACCCCAACATGGCCGTGGAATGCGAAGACAAGGGCGCCGAGCTCGCCGACGCCGTCATTGCCGCGGAGATCGACCACATGGAGGAGCTCCGAAATACGCGGGCAACATCAACAAGGACGACCCCACCATCCTGAAGAAACCAACCGCCGCGAACTCCACGTTCGAGGCGACCATGCACACCCGCACCGTCGAGCTCGTCCCAGGCGACTCCAGCCAGACTGTCACCATTGGGGCGCACATGAGCCCCGCATAGGAAAGCACGCTCATCGGGTTCCTCCGTGAGAACCGCGACATCTTCGCATGGAAGCCATCTGACATGCCAGGTGTCCCGAGGGAACTCGCTGAGCACAAACTCAATGCCGACCCCATAGTGCGACCAGTAAAGCAGTCGCTACGGCCCTTCAATGAAGAGCGCCATCGAGCAATCGCCAAGGAAGTTCAGCGCCTGCTAGCTGCAGGCTTCATCCGGCCAATCAAGTACTCCAAGTGGCGGGCAAACCCAGTCCTGGTTCTAAAAAAGAACAACACATGGAGAATGTGCATTAACTACACCAACCTCAACAGCGCCTGCCCGAAGGAGGAGTTCGTCCTACCACGGATCGATCAAATCATCGATTTGACCGCGGGATCGGAGTCGCTGTGTTTTCTTGATGCTTACCCTGGTTATAACCAGATCAAGATGGCTGTTGAGGACGAGGAGAAGACGGCGTTCATAACGCCATTTGGCGCATTCTGCTACACGTCCATGACGTTCGGCCTCAAGAATGCAGGCGCCACATACCAGAGGTGCATGCAGGAGTGTCTAGCGAGCTAAATTGGCCACAACATTCACGTCTACATCGACAACGTGGTGGTAAAATCTACCCGCCAGGACGATCTGCTCACTGACCTAGCCGAAACCTTCGCAAACTTGCGGAGGTACAACATCAAGCTGAACCCCGGAAAATGCACCTTCGGCGTTCCCACCGGACAACTCTTGGGTTATGTCGTCTCCAAGCAAGGCATCAAGGCCAACCCCACCAAGATCGACACCATCGCGCGACTCGAGAAACCCGAGTGCTCGCGACGTCACGCCAGTTGGCGAAGTCGCGCCCTCAGTCGCTTCATCCCCCGACTAGGCAAGAAGGAAATGCCCCTCTACCGCCTGATGCGCAAGAACCCCATGTTCCAATGGGACGCGGAGGCCGATGACGCGCTCAAAGCACTCAAAGAAGTGCTACTCGCGGCACCACTACTCGCCGCGCCACTCGACAAGGAGCCAATGCTCGTTTACATCGCGGCCTCTACTCGAGTCGTCAGCACCGTGATGGCCGTTGAACGACCGGAAGAGGGCAAGGAGCGCCCCATACAACGCTCCGTTTACTACATCAGGGAAGTCCTGACGGACTCACGACAGCGCTACCCGCAATACCAAAAACTGGTGTACGCGGTATTCCGGGCACAGCGGCCACTCCCACACTACTTCCAGGAGCACCCAATTACGGTGGTCTCCTCCACGCCCCTGTAGGACATCATACGCAATCGCGAGGCGACCGAGTGAGTCGCCAAGTGGGCCGTCGAAATCGGCATCCACAACATCAAGTGCGAGCCCCATAAAGCGATCAAGTCACAAGCCCTGGCTGATTTTCTCGCAGACTGGGAAGAAGCACAGCAGCCAGAGAAGCTCCCATACCTCCACTACTGGTCGCTCCACTTTGATGGCTCCAAGAACACCGACGGCGCAGGGGATGGGGTCATCCTGACCTCCCCCAAAGGAGACAAGCTCCGCTACGTGCTCCACCTCAACTTCAAGACCTGCACAAACAACATGGCAGAATATGAGGCCCTCCTTCACGGCATGAGAGCCGCCAAGGAGATGAACGTCAACTGCCTACGATGCTATGGCGACTCTGACCTAGTCGCCGGCCAAGTCGCCGGGACGTGCGACGCCGTCTCCCCAACGATGATCGCATACCGCCAAGCCGTCGATCAGTTGGGAGGACACTCGACGGCCATTCACGAGTGGATCGACAGGCGCAAAAACAAGGAGGCAGACACCCTCTCCCGCATCGGATCGACCCGACAAGCGCCACCAGTAGGCGTCTTCCTCGACATCATCCACAAACCATCGGTCAACCCACCAAAAGAGATCGACGTCGGGATCCCATTGCAACCAGAACCGGCCCTAGTCGCCATGGTTGTGGAACCTAGCGACTGGACAACACCATACGTCGCCTTCCTGGAACACAAACTCCTACCGAGCAATGACACAGAGGCATGAATGATCGTGCACCGCTGCAAATCCTTCGTCATCATCAACGGCGAGCTCCACATGCGCAGCGTGATTGGCGTGTTCCAGCGCTGTGTATAGCTAGAAGAAGGCTGCAAGATCCTCTAGGACATTCACGCCGGCAACTGCGGCCATCACACCGGCGCCAAGTCGCTAGTCGCCAAGGCCATGTGGCACGGTTTCTACTGGCTCACCGCGCACGCCGACGCCACCAACATCGTCCAACGATGCGTCGGGTGCCAGAAATACGCCAACCAGACGCACCTCCCTGGCTCGGCACTCAAGACAATCCCCATCACGTGGCCATTTGCCGTATGGGGCATGAACATGGTAGGCCCGTTCAAGAAGGCCCTGTCTGGCTTCACTCACCTCCTGGTCGTAGTCGACAAGTTCACCAAATGGGTCGAGGCCAAGCCGATAAAAAAGTGTGACGACAAGACGGCCACCAAGTTCCTACGCGAACTCATCTACTGGTACGGCTACCCGCACAGCATTATAACATACAACAGCACCAACTTTGCCAAAGGGGCCATGGCAGAATTCTGTGAAGAACATGGCATCCGACTCGACCTCGCATCAGTCACTCATCCGGAATCAAATGGCCAAGCAAAGAGCGCCAATCAGAGCGTCCTCCATGGGCTCAAGCCGCGACTGCAGGTGCCCCTCGAGCGAACCCCAGGATGCCCCTCGAGCGAACCCCAGGACGACGAGCTCCCCTCCGTGATATGGGGGATTCGCACCTCCGTCAACCGATCAACCGGGTTCACGCCCTTCTTCAAGGTGTATGGCACCGAGGCCGTAATGCCAACTGACCTGGAGCATGACTTACCTCGAGTCACCAACTACGTCGAGGCGGCCAACGAGGTCGCCCGCCAAGACAGCATCGATCAACTCGACGAGGCACGCGGCCTGGCTTGCTCCCGCACCACCATATACCAGCAAGGACTCCGCCGCTATCACAGCCGCCGAGTGCAGACTCGCACCTTCCAGGAAGGCGACCTGGTCCTGCGACTGGCCTATGACAAGAAGGGCATGCACAAGCTCTCCCCCCATGGGAGGGTCCATTCGCCATAGGCCGGGTCCTTGGCAACGATGCCTACTACCTCATCGACATATGGGGCGACGGCCAATTGGAGGTCGGGAGGCCATGGAATGTAAACCTCCTCAGAAAGTTCTATACCTAGAACCTCACACTGTACTCCATCGGAATATATAATGAAATTCATTCGGATCGCACAAATTGTGTCCACTCTCCATATTCTTGTGCCACTCGCACTCGTACATACTAGCAATACGCTACTCACGGAAGTCAACCTCTGGTCGAGCGACCGGCACGGCTAAGTAGTGCGACACAAGGACACCGGAAATATTCGGGCCTTGGGTCATCCACGAAAAACGCCAACCTGGAGCCGCCATTGGAGTCGCCTAGCCTGACTGGCCCGCCGGGCCAAGACATCCGGTACATGCTTCTCACAGCGATCTGTCCCTCCCACCCTCGTGGGTTTCAGTAAGGACCGCAGCTCCGCAGAAGGAGTCGTGATGTACATCGCAGAGCGTGACTTCCTTCAGCCGACCGACACTGGGAACATCACAAGATCCGGCTGACCACGATCCTGCTGAAAAGCACGCGTCAAGGAGAACCCTTTGAAAAGCACGCCAAGGAGCTCTCCTTTTGCTTTACCCTTTTGCTCTCTGCCCCGCTTGGTTTTTGTCGAGTCCTCATCTGGGGTTTTGCATCTGATCTGCAAAAGCTTGGTGGCCAAAGCCACCCGGCAGTAACCATAAACGCCGCAGCGTGATCGTGGTGAATGCGCCACGGCCTCGCGCCCTATTGTGCGCCCAGCAGCTTCTTCAGGTCGGTCCCACCGGTCATCCATGGGGGCTTACGAGGTGTGGTGTTATCGAAGAGGTGCCCGCCGTTGTGGAATGGATGACGCCGCATTCAGCTGGGTGCCACGCTTGAGCTTGGGTCTCGCCCATTTCCTTCATGATTTCTACCTTGACGATGTGACGAGTGGCTATCCGTCGGTGACCGGCACGGTGGAGATGTCAGAGGTGCTAAGGCTGACCGCGAAGGCCACCCCTTAGGCCGATCGTGTCCTGGCGATGGGGGATTTGCTGCCATATCAGGAGACGGTGTTATCACCGCCGGAGCCCGAGCACCGCGACATGAAGTCGGAGTTCTTGCCCGTCAAGGTCGGTCAGTCGCAGTCACGTACCGGCCTGCACTCCATGTGGAGTCGCTTACAGTCAGGCCTGATCTTGGTGGTTCCTGCTTATGGAGTCCTCGTACACCGTAAGACACGAGGGATAAAAACAATGCATAAATAAAACAAATACACAAAAATACACAATCGAGTTATACCCCATTAAAGGGCGGACGTGCTCGGGGACTCGCTCAATCAAAACAATTCTTAAACAAAACACAACACACATTCCTAATCGCAACATGAGTCGATCGACTCCCTGTGGCATACATTGCAAAAATACCTTACAGCATTCGCCACTTGGCATACATTACAACTTGGACAATTACATTGTCTACTCCATAGGCCCTGATGAAGAAGCAGCTCCACCCCCTTGACACGCACAAAAGGCTGCCATGGGTTTGTCGGGTACGTTGTCAGCGACTTCGACAACGACGACCGGAAGGGCTGCTCCGACTTCATGTCGCGGTGCTCCGGCTCGGGGTCGCCAGGCGCCAACACCGTCTCCTGATATGGCAGCAAATCCCCCATCGCCAGGACACGATCGGCCTAAGGGGTGGCCTTCGCGGTCAGCCTTAGCACCTCTGACATCTCCACTGCGGTCACCGACAGATAGCCACGTCACATCGTCAAGGTAGAAATCGTCAGAAATGGGCGAGACCTAAGCTCAACGCTAGTGCGCCCACGCCTCAATGCCGAAAGCGCTATCCATTCCACAACGGCGGCACCTCTTCCAGATAGCACCACACCTTCAGAAGCCCCTGTGGATGACTTCGTGGGAGACACGCTCAAGAGCCGAGACGACAACGCCAAGGCCGGGCAGATTCACCACAGCAGTCACGCACTGCGAGGCGTTGTAAGTTTGCACCACCGGGTCGCTTTGGCCTACCACAGCTGCAAAATCAGATGTCAGTGAAACAACGAAACCCCCAAAGCGGGGACTCGACAAAAGGGTAAAGCAAAGACAGAGACTCACCAAGGAGTTTGCGGCAGTTCTCCTTGACGTGCTTTTCCAAGGCAGTTTGTTCGTTGTGCAGCCCCACGATGATGGAGTCCGTGGCTTTGCGTTCTTCTTCAGCCGCGGTGACGGCAGCCTTCGCCCGTTCCTCCGAAGTAATTGAGGCCGCCTTAGCCTCCTCCAAGTCCTTGGCCAGAGAGGCTATTCGCCCATTCGCCGCGTCTAGTTCGGCGACTGGGACATACCCCTCACGGGCCTTGGAGACCTCAGCCGGGAAACCATCTGCAAGTGAAGACATCAGAGTATTGCACACAACTAGCTCACACCAGAAAAAGAAGAATAAAGACAAACAGATACTCACCAATAGTCTCCTGAAGCCGCCGGTTCACCTCTCCTCAAGGCAAGTCACGCTCCAAGCGCTCTCTTGCGGCCTGACGATCGATCGACTCCCTTTGCAGTCCCTGCAAACAAAGAACCCACCTAAGCATTTGACAAAACAAAAATCCAGTTCCTAGCCGCTGACATTCAGCGACCAGGAACTCGGGGACTGGAGAAGGAGGAAAAACAAACTCAATTCCCAGCCGCCAAAATTCAGCGGCTAGGAATTCGAGGACTAGAAAGGAGCGAGAGGTTCAGTTCCCAGACGCTGACATTCAGCAACCAGGAACTCGGGGACTGGACATACCTGAATAGAAGAGCCGGGCATCTTGTGATGTTCCCCGGTGTCAGTCGACGGGATCGTGAAGGAAGTGCGCCCGCGGCGGGACCCAATGTCCACATCCACGACTTCTGGATTCTGCGGAGGTTGCGTGTCCGCCACACCTAGAAACCCTCTCGCCATGAAACGCAGGAAGGGCGCCGACGCTCTGGTAGGGGCGCTGGTTGCCAGGGCGGGCGTCTCCGGCGCGGACGCAGCCACTATTGGCTCCGATCGCGTCGCCATCACTTCTTCGGCGACTGGCACAGCAGCTGACTCCGCGGCGCTGCCCTTGGTCGTAACATCATCGGCGCCCCCTTCTGCTTCTTCGTGACCTCGGCGGTCGCCACATCATCGGTGGCCTTTCTCTTCTTGGGCGGGTCGCCCTCTCCCACGTCGGTGGCTGGTGGAATCTTAGCCACCGAAGGACGCCCAATCTTCTAAGCCCCCGACCTGCACGAGCCCCCTCAGTCAAAACGACGACAATACAAAAGGAGCAAGGTAAATTGGGACAAGGGAGCGCTACTTACTTGGCGACCAGAAGGACGCAAAGCCCGGTGCTAATGTGGGTGGGCTTGTCCAACTCGGGACCCAGCTTACGGCTGAGCCCCCTCTCGAAGACGTCTGAAGCCCACAAAACCGAGGGCTTCCTTGATGATGAAGCTGCAGTCGCCGGGATCTCCGGCCCGGCGCGCCGCTTGACGCTGTGGCGACTTGACGCCATCATCTCAGCCGCTTCGGCTCGACTCGAGGTCGCCGGCGCAATCGCCGCCTGGGAACCTCTACTACCACCTCCGTGTCTCGCCCACCCCCTTCGCCGGGATGTGTCCCTTGGGGCCTTGTGCGAGACTTCGGGAGAACCTTCATCGTCGGAATCGTCATCTGACTCGAACACCACCGCCGACTTGGCTGGTGACGCGGGCCTTCTAGCTGGCGACTTCGGCCGGCGCTCGAGCTTCGACGGCGTAGCGGTGCACCGGGATCGCCTCCCTCCGACCTCGTCGCCTCTGCTGTGCTCGCGTCCAGGCTACGGCTCGCCTCGACTTCATGCTGTCTCTGCATCCGGGTCTTGCGAGACACGAGAGCTGGGGGAGGTACCTCTTCCTCCTCCCCGTCACTATCGGAAGGATCCCCCTCGGAGTCCTCATCCAGTTCCTGGGGAACCTCTTCATCAAGCGGAGGCAGCCAGCCCTCCAACACCTGAAAAAGCTGAGAGCCACCACGAGTCAGAAACACCAAGCGGGGAGACTGAAATTGAGACAAGAACGTAGCAATTGGAAAGAGAACTTATTGTGGGGGCTTCATTCTTCACAGGAGTGTACGGGGCAACCCCGACCACCACGCTGGTGAACTCTGCGTCGGTGATCTTCTTCAGGGCGGCCTTGTAGTCCTCGGCCTCCCACGACTCCTTGTTGGTCCGAGATGGGTCGTGCTTCCCGCTGTACTCATACATCCAGTGCGGTTGGGCCGCCAGCAGAACCAGGCGCCGCCCGAGCCAGCAGTTGTAGAGGTTGATCGGAATCAACCCCTGGCCCTTCAACTTCTGGATCTGGTCCATCATTTCCATGACGACCATCCGCTGATCCTTGGGAAGCTTCTTCGGAGCCAACCGGTGGGGCTCGCTCCTCTCAGCGATGAACTCGGGAAGAGCCACTTCGCCGGAGGGAGTGGCTTCCTTGACATAGAACCAGCTCTTCTTCCAGTCGCTGGCGGTCTTCTTCGGCAAGAGGAGCTTGACGAAATTGGCCTTCGGCTTCAGTTGAAACGTGACTCCGCCTGCGGGTAGCATCAAGCCGCTGGACGCCTCACGCCCGATGCGGCCGTGGAAGAGCTCCAGCCATAGCTGGAAATACGGCCTGCAGCCAAGGTAACATTCGCAGAAGGCGACAAAGATCGCCAGCTGCTTAATACTGTGCGAACCAAGATCCGATGGCTTGATCGCGTAATACGCGCAAAAGCGGCGGAAAAAGAGAGAGGTGGGGAACCCCAGACCCCTCTCAAGATGACTAGGGAAGCATATGAACTCGCCGGGTCGAGGCTTCGGCTCGGTCTCGGAGGAGGGGGAACCCGCCAATTCCCCTTGCAGAGCACTCCGGCGTCTTCAAAAGATCTAAGCTGGGCCGTGGTGCACTTGGATTTCCCCCATGAGCCTTTAGGAGGCGCCATCGGGTAGGATGAGGAATCGCGTGATGCGGAAAGAACAAGTCGGAAGGACGCGGGCAGGAAGATTGGAGAAAGGAAGAACGAATGAGAAAGAGTGAAGAATGCGAAGAAGGACTGTGGAACTGAACCATCACTCCCCTTATATAGGAAACGCCACCCGCCAAAATCGAGGTAGCCGTTACCCGTGGTAATTACGCGTAATTACCATTGGAAATTCCAACGGATAGTTTGACCAGGTTTGATGGTCCAACTCCTTTAGTCCATCCGCCACTCGCCAGTCTTTCCACTCGCTGAGACGGTGACTGGGCGGCGGTGACATTCATTGAGACGTCGAGTGGAAACATGGGGAAATTTTCCTTGGTTCTAATGGAGTCCATCGCCGACTCGACTGGACGCCCAAATTGGGCTCGCCTACTCTGACCGCCAAAAGGACGCCCGCGCCTGCATCAACGATGGCCTCGGGGACTACTGATGGGGATATGCCTAAGGGGGTATGCCCAGGAGGATGTTCCGATCGGGCCGAAAGGCCTGCGAGTGCGTCCGGAAGATGGCGACTGGATTACGAAGAAAGGAAAGGCCCAGCAACTGGCGACTAGAAGCCTAGGAGCATAGCAGAAGCCCAGTCGGACTAGGTCAAAAGTCTCCGGATCCTTATCTTGTTCGGGGATAACTTGTAAACCCTAGTGAGGTGCTTCATATATAAACCTCCCTAGGGTATCCTGGAGACTCACGTTCCATCATACACCCCCTCAAGCGACTCGCTGCCTAGCCGCCGAGCTCGCCACCCCTGTAACTCGCTCTCACATAATCTAATCTAGCAGGAGTAGGTCTTTACCCTCCGAGGGGCCGAACCTAGGTAAACCCATGTGCATCCGCCCCCATCTTGCACCACAGATGGCCGCCAACTCTTCCTCACGAAACACTCAATCGCTGCCAGTGGCAGCGACTGCCGTGGCCATTTCCACGACAGGTACCATTATTTTGTTGGTGTGAGCACCTCGCTTAGGTAGTAGACTGGGCGCTGCACCCCGTGGACTTTATTTTGTTCGTCTCGTTCCACTACGAGCACAGTACTAACCTCCAGGTTGGTGGCGGAGATGTATAACAACAGCGTCTCCTTTTCTCGAGGTGTTACCAACACCGGCGAGGTGGACAGTAGACGCTTGAGGTCTTCGAATGCTTCATGTGCTTCATTTGTCCACTCGAATTTGTCATCCTCGTGGAGAAGTTGGTAGAAAGGCAGAGCCTTTTTGCCCATTTGACTGATGAATCGACTGAGCGCCGCGATTCGCCCAGCTAGCTGTTGGACGCCTTTTACGTTCTTCGGCTTCTCCATAGCCAGTATGGCTTTTATTTTCTTCGAGTTGGCCTCGATCCCTCTCTCGGAGATGAGGTACCCAAGTAATTTCCCAGATGGTACGCCGAAGGCACATTTTTCCGTATTCAGCTTGATCCGGTAGTGGTCGAGGTTATCGAAGGTCTCGCGGAGATCGTCGAGTAGCAAGGCTTCCTCCTTGGTTTTGACGACGATGTCGTCGATGTAGACTTGAATGTTACGACCAAGCTGGCTCTTGAGGCAGGCCTGCATACATCGCTAGTAGGTGGCTCCTGCGTTTTCTGCCCGAAGGGCATCGTTGTGTAGCAGAAGACGCCATTGGGTGTGATGAACGCTGTTTTCTCCTAATCTTACTCCTTCATTCGAATCTGGTGATAGCACGAGTAGGCATCAAGGAAGAAGAGGCGCTCGCATCCCGCGGTGGAGTCAATTATCTGGTCGATCCGTGTCAACGGGAAGTGATCCTTTGGGCAATGTTTGTTCAAGGAGGTGAAGTCCACGTACATCCCCAAGATGTCCGTGTCCTTTTTAGGAACGAGCATGGGGTTTTCTACCCAGGTGCTTTCCTTGATCTCATGTATGAAGTTAGCGTCGAGGAGTCCGTTGACTTCCATACCGACCGCTTTTGCCCTTGGCTCAGATAGTCAACATATTGTCTATTTCACTGGTCTTGCTTCAGGATTCACATTGAGTGAGTGCAAGTCGAAGTCCCCTGAACTTCCCATGTGTCCCGGGACATCGGTAATATTTCCTTCGCCATGGAGGAATTCGATGAGCGCGAGTTCCTATGCAGGACTCAAGTTGTTGGCAATGAGGGCCGTCTTGGTCGGGTCCATTGGGTGGACCTGGACCGCCTTGGTGTGGATCTACGTGTAGAAGGATTGGACGGGTGATCTTGGCTTACTCAGAGGAGGTAGACTGTTGTCTGTCGACTCGTTCAACCTTGCCAGTTCCTCTTCCATGCCGAAAGACTAGGAGATTCTGTTGAATTCCCTATCACAGCTATCGGACCTCTCGAAGCTTCCGTTGATTGGGATAATGCCGTTGGGACCCGGCATCTTCATCTGCAAGTAGGCGTAGTGTGTCACCGCCATGAACCTCGTGAACGCGACACGCCCGAGGATGCAGTGGTATTGTGACGGCTAGTCGACAACTTCAAATTCGATGCGCTCTCGCCGGAAGTTTGTCGGCGTTCCAAAGATGACATCCAAGCTGATCTTGCCCAAGGGGTATATTCCCTTCCCTGGTACAATGTCGTGGAATGTTGTATCTGAAGTTTCCAGGAAGGATAGGGGGATTCACATGGTGCGCAAGGTGCTTGCGAACATGAGGTTTATGTCGCTGCCCCCATCCATGAAGACACGACTCATCTCAAAGCCTCCGATTTGCGCCTCGAGCACCAGGGGACAGTGACCTAGGCGAGGTACTTGGTGCAGATGATCGCGCTTGTCAAAGGTAATGCAGGACTCGCTCCCACTAAGGTACTCAGTGGTGGAGGGTGGAGAGTTCATCGCCAGATTGACTTGGCGAGTGATTGATTTTTGCACCCGATTTGATGGGCATCCTTTTTGGATCATCCCCATGTTTCCCAGTGCTCGCGGGTATGGCTCACCTCCATGGTTTTGGATAGCCGCAGCTGCAGGTGGTGGTGGCCCGGGTGGCGGTGGAGGTGCTCCATGAGCCACAGTGCCCGGGGCAGCTCCATAGCCCTGGTTTATCGCGTCGCGATTCATCTAGGATAGGCCTTCCTGGAGCTTGAGGAACTCGCGGCAATCCTTTAGAAGATGGCTGGATTTTTTCTTGCCATCGTTCTTGTCGATGTAGAAGTGTATGTTGCACGGCCCGTATAGTTTGTCCTGGATAGATGTTCCAGGTGCCTCATCGTGAGTGTGGTGTTACCACACTTGCGTGGTTTTCCGCTGTCGCGGTATCCACCATTGTGGTATCCGCTGTTGCGGTTGCTATCGTAATGTTTATTAGCATAGCCATCCGTGACCATATCGACTTCCTCGCAGTCCTCGTAACCGCCCATCCGACGTTTTCCTCGGCGATCGCGTCTACGACCGAGGTCATCGTCATCGTCTGAGTGGACACGGTTTTTTATCGAGTCCTCTCCATCGGCCCACCTATTCGCGATCTCCATCAGGTGGTCGATTATCTTGGGCTTTGAGCAACCCAACTCCTCTCTAAGCTCTTTGCGGCGCATGCCGCCATTGAACGCGTCGATTGCGCAGTCCTCGGAGATGTCTTCTGTAGAGTTTTTGATGATGGACCATCTCTAGATGTATGAGCGCAGCGACTCGCTGGTCCTTTGGTAGCAGCTTCTTAATTCTTCGATTGATGCGGACCTTTTGTAAGTGCCCTTGAAGTTTCACACAAAGCTGTAGACTAGCTCATCCTAGTTGCGAATCGATCTGCGCGGAAGGTTATTGAGCCACGCACGAGCGACACCTTGTAGCTGTAGCTGGAGGCATTACATGCCCGTGCTCGTGGTTCCACCATGTAGCCTGACAGAGGAAATATGATCCTCTAGCCAAATCTTTGGGTCTTGGAAACCGTCGAACTTTGGGTTCTCTGATGGGAGCTTGAACCCCTTTGGCATTCGCTTCTGCCTGATGGCTCTGCTGAAGCAGTTGGCACCGCAAAGCTCTATCCCGTCATCCTCTGAGTCAGTTAAATAGGCACGCCTTGCACGCATCTTGTCGACCTTATGCTGCATGATGTCATCACGCACGTCGTAGTCGTAGTCGTGTCGCCATGAGCAGCATTGCCGCGACAGATTATGGTTATCGTCACTAGAGGAGGAGGAAGAGTAGTGCTTGGCTAGAGCCTTGCCTTTCTTCGGCCGTGACACTGGATCCTTGGTGAGAGCAGCCTCGACTAGTCCCAAGCCAGCGATCGTAGATCGGTGCATGGCGGACCGCGGGTCCCCAGCTGGCGGCTGGTTGTTGAGCAGGTACATAGTGGTTGCCGTCACCGCAGCTTGCAGCGTGTTGGGGAGCACATTGCCTCGCATGTCCACTGTCATGGACGAGAAGTCAAGGACTCGAGTGGCTTCCGCTCGCTCCTTCTCGGTGAGGTGAGCGAGTCGTGAACATCTTCTAGCAGCCGTATGATCATTGCCTTTCGAGGAGGATCCTCCGATGGAGGAGAGTTGAGCCCGATGGAGGCTCGACTCATCCGCTGCCCTTCTGCACTTGTCGAGCTAGGCGATTACTTGCTGCTGGCACTTGAACTCCTCCTTGAGTAGCTAGTGATAACCCATCAGCATGTGTTGCGATGAGTTAGGAGGTAGGGAGTTACCCCGTAGAGCCTCCCTGCATCGAGCCCAATCAGCATCATTGAGCTTTATCAGCATGCGCTCTCGGGTTTGCTCATTCGCCGAGATATTCGGCTGATATTCTAGGATGGGCCCTTATGTCCCATTGTTGGTGGGTACGCCATTGGCAGGGCCATCGTTCACGACTGGGATTCTACCGCTAGTGCCGGTGTTGTCCTGAGTGACGTCGTTGCCGCCCATGTTGATGACGGTGCACATGTAATGGCTGGGGAAGCTGTTGCTCCCACAACTTTCAGATCTAGAGCCGTAGGCTCCATCTTCTGTTGCTAGATCAACCAGATTGGACTCGCAACTGTTGTTGCTGTCCATGTTCCGGACTGATGTCGGGGTGTTGAGTTCGCTCAGGGTGCCGATCGACGGTGGGAACCATGATGCTGGACCAATCGCGGGAACCTTCGGCTGGTTAGGGAGGCGCAGTGTGCCTAGCTGACCAACTTGGAAGCGTAAGCTCCCAATTGCTAGGCCGATCCCATCGCCCACGGACTCGAAATCAGGGCGAGTGGCCGGCATGTGGACGGTGAAGTCGAAGGCATCGAAGAGGAGGCGAGTCTCCGCTGCTACGGAGTTGTAGATCATGGTTGATGGGGCCGAGGAAGCCGCAACGTCAGCACTCCTGATTCCCACAGATGGCGCCAATTGACGAGGGGTTAACTCATCAATGTCCATCGCAGATGGACTTATGTTCGAGTAAGTGGGGAGCGCTGGAGACATCGATCGGCTAGCAAACAAGCACATAGGGATGCAAGGTTTACCCAGGTTCAGGCCTCGTAGAGGACCCTACTCCTACTTGTCTTCTCTTGGAATTATCGAGGAGTCGAAAGTTGCAGGGGGTGCGCAGATGCAATCTGGCGATGGTGTGGAAACTAGGGTTGTTGATTGTCCTCCTCACCGCCTCCTCCTAGCCTTTATATAGATAGGATAGTCTCGGGATAGCAGGCCAAGTCGGTTACATATTAGGGTTTTCCCTTTAAACTTCTATCTTAAGTTTTCCGTGTGCCGCAAGCAGTCGGAGTCTCCTTTGGCCACCCGAATCTTGATTGGGCCCTGGTAACGTCGTGGGCTTCTGCTAGGCTGGACCGTATATGCCAAACTCAAGTACCTGTAAGGTATGCCCATGTCAAGTACAATAAGAAAAAGTCTGAAATTTACGACTTGTTTGATAAATGATTGTCTTGAGAGTATACCCTTGATTATACTTAACCCCATAGATATTTCGACAGTGTCGACAACACTCATGAAAGGAGTTGTTTGATTGAAATAAAGTCTAGTGGTAATTGTGATGCATGCCAAAGCTAACCTTGTGGATCAAACTGCGGTACTAGCTCAAAAAAAGAGAGAAAGAAAAATATGTGATACGACTTTGTTCTATGTCTCTAATGCACACCTTTGGGATGCCAACAACTCCGCTAGCTTTTGAACGATCCATTGTATAACCCCGAATTTCAGCTATGAGTTGATGACATGAGTGGCATCCATGTCAATGTATGGGCAAAAGTATTAGTACTCTCAAAGGTTGTGCAAACACTAGCAAAAAAGAAACAAACAGCTATCCTTAAAAAAATGAGATGAAAAAGAAAGAAATAAAAATGATATCTATGAGGATCCACATAACAAGTCCTTGGCATGGTCTCATTACTACTTTACGAATTTTTCTTGAAAGACAATGATTGGATTAGAAGTGTTTTAGATTGACTTGATTAATTCATGTGGGTCTAAATAAGAAACTTCATTGTTATATTACTTGGGACATGAAACTCTCTTACTCAATTATCATATTTAAACATCCTAGTGTTCCTTGGCAAGCTAAGAGTTAATTAGAGGAATTGGATTGATTGCTACACTTCTAGTTATTTATACTTATATTAAACTTTACTTTGATTACCTTGATTTACCGAAGCTTGTATAGTATTCTTGTCATCTCTCTAACTTTGATAAGCTTCGTAAATGAATGAAGTGTTGAGCACATACGACTATCGACTATAAGTGAACTCTTATTCTTGTTTTTCAAGTTTAAACGCTGAATTCCTTATAGTTCTTTTGGTTCTTCTTGCTCGAGGACGATCAAGGTTTGAACTTTGGGGAAGTTGATGGATCCGATTTTTGCCATCTTCCACTGTGTTTAAATGTTGTTTTTGGTCAAGCAATTGCCAAAGAAACTCTCAACTTTGCCACTAATGACTAATAATTGCAAATATATGCAAATCCCTTCTTTGATTTATGTTGTGTAGGAAATCACTGCTTTTAAGGCAAAATAAGGAGTCATAATGAAGGATTTTGAGGAAGTACACACGACCAAGTAATTGGAGAAGACAACCAGGGCGCCAGAATGGTTAACGACCCCTGGTACGAATGAAGCCTGCCCATACCGCCCGCCCATACCAGCTGGCGATGGCTTCGTCTCGTCAAACCCTACAACTTTTGTGAAGACGCCTATATATTTTGAGGCTCTAGTCGCCGACCAGAGGTCCGACATTCTCAGATTGCATCACAACACAACCAAAGGATATCCACACCATTGTTCATCCATTGTTCATCACTTCCACCATCCATCCCTCCACTAGCCATAGCCATTGCTTTGTACTTTTAGATCTCCTTGTGATTTGGTGACCATTGTAAGAATATTTGATTTCAATCTAAGTATTTGCATGATGTTTTCTATCTCCGATCTATTTTTTATGAGTGAGTAGTCCTCACGGGCTGCGGGTTGGAGAGAAACCTTGCAGCAAATATGTGCATCTAGATCATGGGAGAATTGTGTTTTGTTTTGATTCGTGATTTGTATCTTTTGTTTCTTCGTCTCTTGTCTTGATCTGTGGACTTGTAGGTACCCAAGATCCCATAGATTGATAAAGGCTTGAGGTGAGATACTTGGCTAGCGGCAATCTCATAGGAAATTCAGTGACAGAAAGGGAAGTATGGTCTCGCTTAGCGCCCCATTCGGGATCAATAACAACATGATCACTTAAAGCTTTGATCTGTGTTTACACTTAATAATCGTTTTTAACCCATGGCTTTGGTGTACTCTCGGTTGGATTAAAAGTCTATTGCTATGCCCGCTGCACCACAGGGGCTCTAGAATACTAAGATGTGTTGCCCACAAGAGATTATCTCAATACAAACATGATACATGACTATGCTTATTATTATCTTTTATCCCATTTGATGTGCAGCTGCAGGTGGATCTTCAACCCTGGCCTATCTCCATCCATTGATTCAAACCCGTTATAAAGTAAACTAGATTGGTCTGGTCAACTAAGATAAAACAAACAAATAAAGTCTTATAGATGTGTCCTTTCTTATTACCTTTTAGCAGTGCTTTCCAAGGTTCGATTAAACCTAGCTCTTCTAGGGAAAAAGCTATTATACTACATCCGTGAATCCAGATCGAAGGTATCAAGCTTCTTCATGCTTAGCGTAGGCACCAAATAACAATTATTCAGATTTATAACTAATCCCGATGGTAGATGGAGAGGCAGCATTTCGACGGCGATCACATCAACTCTTGATCCATTGCCGACACACATCATGACCTCATCCCTTGCTAGATGTCGCTTATTTTGCAGCCCCTTATTCGAGTTACATATATTATCAACCGATCCAGTATCAAATGCGCAGGTGCTACTGCGAGTGCTAGTCAAGTACACATCAATATTATGTATATCATATATACCTTTGTTCATCTTGTCGGCCTTCTCGTCTGCCAAATACTTGGGGCAGTTGCGCTTCTAGTGGCTAGTCCCCTTGCAATAATAGCACTCGGTATCAGACTTAGGGCCAGCTCGGGTCTTCTTTTCAGGCGCAACAACAGATTTGCCTCCCTTCTTGAAGTTACCCTTCTGTTTATCCTTCTTGTATTTCTTGAAGCGAATGGTCTTATTGATCATCAACACTCACTACAAGAAAAGTTTCCTTCCGCAACGACTTGGCCCAACGGTCGTCATAGAAGGCGCATCTTCAGGGACAAAATTCTCGGCTCGGTCATGGCCGATGGAAAACTTTTTTTCCAGTTTCGCGTCCCTCTACTACGACGGATCTGCTAAAAACATGGAGGAAGCTCAGTTGGCGCGTGGCAGAAGCAAGATTTTCGTTTCCTCGTGCGAGTTTGACTTGCCAAAGTCTTTTGAGGCGTGTGGGTCCCGGACGTTAGTGTCTCTAGCAGACCATACTTTTCGGTCGCGCCTCCTTGATTTGAACTTGATAACGTTGCTTGATGCGTCTGCCGTTTAGTCAGGCTACTAGGTCCCACATGTCAGCCTCTCATTAGAAGGATCGTCTGTATGATGGAATTTTTTTCCTTCGCTCGCGCTACCCTGTTCCGAAGTTGATAGCGTTGCTTGATACATCTACCGTCTAATCAACCTCCTGGGACCCACATGTCATCCTCTCATTAGAAGAAACGTGTGTATGATGGAATTTTTCCTTTGCTGGTGCTACCCCGTCCCGAAGTTGATAGCGTTGCTCGATGCATCTACCGTTTAACCAACCTCCTGAGCCCCACATGTCATCCTCTCATTAGACGAAACGTGTGTATGATGGATTTTTTTCCTTCGCTCGCGCTACCCTATTCCAAACTTCATAGCTCTATTCGATGCATCTACCGTTTTATCACGATGCTAGGCCCCACATCTCATCCTATCTTTAGAAGAAATGTGTGTATGATGGATTTTTTACCCTCTGTCACCCCTTCGTGTTCTGAACTTGATAGCGTTTCTCGCTGCATCAGTCGTTTATTCAGGCTGGTTGGTCCCTTATATCAGCCTCACATTAGAAGAATCATGGGTATGATGGAATTTTTTTCTTATCTAGCACTACCCTGTTCCGAACTAGATAGCGTTGCTCGACGAATCTGCCGTTTGCTCACGCTGCTAGGTCCCCCATTTCAGTCTCTCATTACAAGAAACATGTACATGCTAAACTTTTTTCTCGCTCGTGCCTCCCTGTTTCGAACTGGCTACGTTGCTCGATGCAACATCTATATAAGGTTGCGCTGCTCGGTCCCACATATCAGAGTCTCTGTAAATGAGACGTGCGTATGATGGACTTTTTTGGCCATGTCCGCTGTTTTGACCTTGGCAACTTGGTGGGTCCCCGATGTCAACCACCTTTGTGCAGGAAACGTGTCTATGATGGGTCCCAGCTGACAGCCTCTTTTTGAAAGAAACGTGTGTATGTTGGACTATTTTTTCGGATCCCAGATGTCAGCCTTGGAGTACAAAAAATGCTCATAAAGGCCGAATTAAAAAGATTCTAGGCTAACTCATGGCATATGCCATATTCATCATGGCTTATATTCCATGGGCTCACTCCTAAATTGAATGGCCTATGGTCGGTGGCCACAAGACCATGAAAAAGCCGAATTAGAAGGTATTGGGCTATGCTTGGGGCTGATAGGCTAATTTTATGGACTATGCTTAGGCCTGTTGGGTCTGACATGTCAGCTTCTCTTTAAGTGCAACATGTGTATAATGGACTTTTTTCGGCCGCGTCCACTGTTTTCACCATGGCAGCCGTGTATGGTCTTACTACTAGGACCCTTATGTCAGCCTCTCTAGCATGTTCTGGCTTGTGGGTCCCCGATGCAGCCTTGTATATTCTGTCTGGTGGGTCCCTGATGCGAGCCTCTCTATACAAGTATTTAAACTTTTTTCGAACCCACCCTCAAAACAAACTCCAGGGACGCTGCATGCTGGTGGGTCCGTGATGTCAGCCTCTCCATAATGCGATATTGCTAGAAGGAAAAAAATGTAAATCCAAGATACGATTCAAACAAAAGACCTTCAAATCAAATAAACATAAACTGAGTGTGTTGCCACTACAACAAAGATATTTAGAGAATAAATATCATTAAACTTTTATTAGTACTACAATTTATGTATTAGTCTTCTTAAAAATATTTCGTGTGTCTATGTTTATCTCTTTTAAAATATAAAAGGGTAGCGCTCCTAGCATCTCAATTTATAAAATGCCACATAATGGAGTATTTTCTTAAAAACATGGGTAGGCAGAGTTTTTTTTATTTTGAGAGGTGGGGGCAATGCCCAAAAGGGCGAATTAAAAAGAGTTTGGCTATTCTACATCGGCTGCTCTACGTGGGTTATACTCCGTAGGCTATGCTCCATGGGCTTTATTCTCAAATTTTAGTGGGTTGTGCTCAGCATTCCCTTGACCCCTAAAAGGCCGAATTGATATGTTCTCGGCTATGCTCCATGGGCTCCTTTCTCAAATTTTACTGGGTTGTGGTCAGTAGTCCCCTAATCCCGAAAAGACCGAATAAAAATGTTCTAGGCTAAAGAGGGGCCGAATGAGCTACTATATTTCTTCTCCTTGTTAATAAAAAATGCATCGTGATGTGCTCGGCCGGATTCGAAACAAAGACCTCAGAGAGGGAGGGGAAAAGCGATAATTCTTTTCGGCAGCTATTCATGTCAAAATTCAGCAGTACAGAATAAGGTAGAAAAATTATCAACAGATTCGAAGTTCATATTCAGAAGCACTTGACCAATTCAGCAGGATTTCAAAAGTGACCAATTCAGCAATAAAGACAATGAAATACAATAGCAGTATAGAGAGAACCAGTTTTTCTTTCAGCTCTAAAAACCTTGTCGCGCGATCAGTTTGTCCTTTTCACCAAACTCACTTGACCATTGGAGCAAGCAAAACTGACGATCAAGTCTGCTTTGAGTACCTTCTTCTCACATCAATGCATGTGTGACCCCCGTATGCAACCCAAAATGCCCAAGTATCATCTATATTGTGACACGACCATGTTTTAAAAGAAAAGCAAGACTATCTACTGCCTTTGATTTAAACAAGTACTAGTACATCAGTATTAGTTCCACAAAATGCTTTAGTAATAGTAACGACAGAACATTTGAGAGATTTAGTAGCTTTCCTGCTTAAAATTCAATAGCAGTACAGAGATAATAAGTTCTTGTTCCATCTCAAAAAACCTTGGCGCACGATCAGTTTGCCCTGTTCTCCGAATAGGCTCGATCATAGGATTCTCCCCCGCGATTGATGCATATTGAGTAATGCAGGCCGGTAATATGAGATGGTTCACTGCAGAATGTAAAGGAATGTTTTCCTACGGATGATGCCCGACACCTCCCAGCTCCCAGGCATGGAGGAACTGCAAATTCTACGGGTCCAAAACCCCAGCTCTATTGTTCGGTAATAGGCAGTGATCAGCACATTGTACAAGGGAGACGAGCATGCGTCCGACCTAACGCACACGACGGATCTGCTGATGTCGCCCGACTCATGCATGTCGAATAGTAGAGCAAACACCGTACCATCGTCCCCTGATCCGATCTTCTCTACTCTCGATGAGCGTGGTGCCAACAGCGGCTGAGAGATGTACCTTGAGTTTCTAAAGGAAGTAAGATTCAGCGAACTAAATTGCAGCATGCTAAATTTTATAAGAAAAAATGATAAAGTAAATAGTAACCTGACTGTGATAATACGTACGTAGTACTCCCTCCGTTTCAAATATAAGATGTTCTAGCTTTTGTGAAACGAGTGTATCTAGACTCCTTTTAGTATATGGGTTCACTCTGAACTACACACTAAAAAGAGTCTAGATAAACTCCTTTCACAAAAGCTAAAACATATTTATATTATTTGAAACAGAGGGAGTAGATACGGAGTACATGTGCAAGGCCATTGTTTCAAAGGAAAAGCTACTTGATCTAAGGAAGTAGTGCTAGCTCTGAGTATAGAGAGCCATGTTTGAAAGAAAATGTTTGACCATTGGAGCATGATAAACTAACGATCAATGCTTGTGTGACCCTCATATGGAACCCAAAATGCCCAAGTCTCATCTAGATTGCGACAAGACCATGTTTCAAAAGAAAAGAAAGACTATCTACTGCCCTTTATTTAAACAAGTACAGTACATCAGTATCAGTTCCACAAAATGTTTTAGTAATAGAAACGATAGAAATTTCGAGAGATTCAGTAGCTTTCTTGCTTGAAATTCAATAGCAGTATAGAGAGAATTAGTTCTTGTTCCAGCTCAAAAAACTGACTCGATCATTGGAGTAAGCAAAACTGACAATCAAGTGACAATGCCTGTGTGTTACCCCCCATATGCAACCCAAAATGCCCAAGACTCATCTAGATAATTTTGACAATGCTAAATTTCAAAAGAAAAGCAAGACAAACTACTGCACTTGATCTAAAAAAGTAACGGCACATCACTATTAGTTAAACAAAATATTTCAGTAACAGCGATGACAGAATAAAGGAAAAGCAAGACCATCTCCTGTCCTTGGCCTAAACAATTACTACCAGTACTGGTATATAGTAGTACAAAATAGTCCGAAGTACAAGAACTAGTGCTATACTAGTACTACTCTGCATCCAAAATCCAATCTCCAGTACACATACATCCATGGTATGTAGTAAAAGTGGGATAAAAAATATGAGGTAGTAGAATGGTCAATTTGGAATTCCCCCTCGCGATGGATGCATATTGAGTAATACAGGCCTAGGGTCTGAGAAGTTTGAAGGTACACCACCATGGAATGCTTTTACTTCTGCATGATGCCAGGCACCGCCCTGCTCCCAGGAGTGAAGGAATTTCGCACTACACCCTCCCAAAACCCATCCTCTAGTGATGGGTGGTAGACGGTGAACTGCACACTGTACAAGGGCGATGAGCACCTGTCCGGCCTGATGCACATGGCAGATACGATGATGTCACCCTACTCGAGCATGTCAAATAACACACTAAACACTATACCATTGTCCCCAGATCCGATGTTCTCTAGTCTTGATGAGCGCGGTGCCGACAACGGCTGAGAGATGAACCTAGGATTTCTAAAGGAAGTAAGAATCGGTAGACTAAATTGCAGCATGCTAAATATACATATAAGAATTTCTCAGGTGCCTGAGATCTAGGCACTCCCAAGAAAAAAATACAGAGCCATGTTTCAAAGGAAATGCTAGATAATCTCCAGTGTTTGATCTAAACAAACTTGAACGACGGATAATCATCAGAATCATGATGGTCATATTTGCCATCTCCCACATTGTGGATGCAAAATGAGTAATCCAGTGTGAACCTATCATGTTTCATAATCAGGAAATTAAGGTAATCTTTAGTAATCCTGACGGACGATGGCGACGCACTGCTCTTCGGCTCGAAAAACAGGCTATCTTCGGTGAACTCCTCCAGGTCCTCTCCAATCATTGAAGGTTTATAAAAGTGCAACTCCACCACGTACCACGGAAACAAGCATGTCGCCGACCTGACGCACTGGATGGATATGGCGAGGCCATGGTCGAGCATGTCAAATCGCACGGCGAACAATGTACCATCGTCCCCGGATACCACGGTCTCTACTCTCCATGAGCCAGGTGCCAACGAAGGCTGAGAGATGTACCTATGTTTCTCGACGTAGTGGAAACTCTACACTTCAATTGAGTGGGATTTTTCGAGGTGAGCAAGGAGCGCTGTGGGCAGGGCAGAAAACTCGCAACCAGGCTTAGTGCAGTTGCACGGGCTGTGCGGGCACGCCATCTTGTGGTTGAGGAAGTCGTGGAAGGCGACCAATGTCCCGCAGCCGTCATTGGGCCATCTGCTACCTTTTCTGCCGACGACTTGGCGGCGCAACTCCTTGTAGCATGCGGCCAGCCGGACGGCGCTGGTAGCATCCATACGCATAGCGATTTCTCCGAAGGCATCGTCGCTCACCTTGCTCCAGCCACCGTACTAAATGTTGTGCATTGAATCCGCCATTGCGTCCGGATGGACTGGGGGCGAGGGCAGATTCAAATATGATTGTTGGGCTTTCTTAGAGGAGAGTGATGGAGGCATGCAAGAACTGATGCAGCGGGCGAGAAATGGCTAGGAAAATTTAGGAAGTGCGGTTCTCAAGAGGATCCAAAATGTGGCTAGCTAGCGTTAGCGAATGGGGATGGCTGGAGATGGGGAAGATGGGAGGCTCTTTGAACAAGGGGTGTTAATTTTGCGTGTTCCCGCATCGGTCTTCTGCAGTGGATCGAGGACGCCTGCTTGAGTTATTGCTAGAGTGCTAGACTAGCAAGCTGTCACATTCTGGCTCAGTATTGTATCGTCTTGTCACGTAGACTGTGTTTCAGGAAAGGACGTGAACCCACATTTCTCTCCTCCCTGCTAGATAGCGTGCACTGTAGAATTGCTTTTCTAGCACGCGAAGGATTTGAACCCACATGCCGAAATAAAAGGACGTTAATCCTCAAGCTAGCTCGCCCAACTCTGATAAATAGGACTTCTAAAAAACTATAATAATAGGTGAAGCTCAAAAAATAATTATAATTTTGAGCCACGTCCATAGAATATCCGTTGTATATTTGGTTCTTATACTTTGTATCATGTAGTAGTAATCAACCTATTAGCTACCTAATAGTACTCGCCATGCTCTAGAGAAATAACGAAGAACATTCTAGAATTATTGATAAGTGTGTTTTGAGGTTTGTGCATATCTTTTAGTGTGCTAAAGACTATCAATAGTATATTCTAGATGCTAGAATGGATAGAATTAAGATCCAACGATACTTTATGGACGTAGCTCGAAATTATAATTATTTTTGGGCTTCACCTATTATAATTTTATATAAACTAGTAAAAGGCATGTGCCACACACGTATATACTGTATGGAATGTGATTAACAAACATTAAGTTATTATAAACCAATAGTCTTGTTTGAGAAAAATGCATACATCAAGTCTATTAATATTAACTATTTACACATATTGAGAATACAACCTACTATGCTATGGAATTTTTTGGGGAGGGGGAGGGGGTGACATGATGGTTCTAGAACATGGTGGAGTTTGCTCTGAACCATTGGATCTAATAGACCAACGGTCAGGATTGGTACTTGGATCCAATTCAAAACTGCTCCTTTATAGTAGTAGAGAAAAAATGATATGGCATATACTTCTACTATCTGATTCTCACGTGCAAGGCATGTGCAACTTACTAATAAGATATATAACATGGATAACTTTGAACATGGATCATCGGATATAGATTGACAGATTCCAACATTTCTAATTGTTGGATCTCTTGCAAATTCAAGAAAGAATCTATCGCGCTTACTTGTAGTTCAAATTTGACCTACTTTCTTTAAATCGACATAAAGTTATTTGAGTGCATGGGTGTAGTTAGCTAATATATAGGGAAGCTTGAAACGTCCTAAGACTAGGGAATTGTAACAAAACATGTCCGTATTTTCTGAAAATCGGGTGGTGGCACTTTATTTTTTTGACTAGGGTATGTCCCGAAGGAGTGAGATGCTTCAATAATTAACACAGCTAGTGCATGTATACATGTTACACCAAGGACCTTAAAAGGTGAAAATTGCATCCAAGTCCATACAATTAACACAAAGGACCCTACAATCAAGCAATTAAAATTAGTAGTCGGGTCCTGCTCCTCTATCACGGAGTTGAGCCATGCTCTTCGTAGTAGTACCAATAAGTTGCACGTGCCTTACACGTGAAACTCACATAATATATAGAAGCATGACATATCATTAGTATATGACATTGTAATAGGTAAAGCTTGAATTATCTATGAATTTGAGCCACGTTTCTAAAGTATGAGTGTATATTTGGTTCTTGCACTTTATATCATGTAGAAATAAACGTTTATTAGCTACCTAATAATTGAAAATTTTAGAACCATGGTCTAGAGAAATGATGGCCCAAAATATATCGAGCTCGTTGGAGAACCCCAAGAGGAAGGTATGATGAGCACATCAGCAAGTTTTCCCTCAGTACGAAACCAAGGTTATCAATCCAGTAGGAGCAAAGAAACACCCCAAAGGTGTAGCTAGCTGAATGTTGGCAGGGCGCAGTACCGGTGCCAGCATCAACATGGAGACCTGTACAACACAACCACAGAACTCTGTCCCCAACTTGCGATGAGGTTGTCAATCTCACCGGTTTTGCTGAAAACAAAGGATTAAACATATGGAATGGAAGGAAGTAATAGTTTGCAGAAACTAAACACAAAGCAGTAAACAGTTTGTAGATTGTATGTAAAAGGAAGGACCGGGATCCATAGTTCACTAGAGGTGGCTCTCCTTAAGATAGATAACATGCTGGGTGAACAAATTACAGCGGGGCAATTGACAAACATCGAGAAAGCAATACATGCATATACTAATCATATTGACTCCTTTGGAACTTGATTGGGAATAACAACATTATACATAGACCTCCATCCAACTACATCTATGACTAATAATCCACCTTCAGGTTATCATCCGAACCCCCTCCAGTATTAAGTTGCAAGCAACAGATTATTGCTTTACGAATTGCGTGTAATGTAAACAATATGATTGTTCTATGAACAAAGGATTGTTGTTTTCTCCCTAGTAGCAACAACACATCTAGTACCTTAGAGATTTCTGTCACTTCCCCCGATTACCCGAGGCATGAACCTACTATCGAGCATAAATACTAACTCTTGGAGTTGCTAGCATCTACTTGGCCAAGATAGCTACTAACAACGGAAAGCATGCAAGATCACAAATAACAAATACATGATAGAATCAATAATCAATCTGAAATAGAATCTCAATATCCACCGGATCCCCGCAAACACAACATGCAGAATTACAAATAGATGATCTTGATCATGAACGGAGCTCACAAGATCTAGACATGAAAGCACAAAGGAGGAGAACCAGCCATCTAGCTACTACATGGATCCGTAGTCCAAAGATGAACTACTCACGCATCACACCGGAGGCTTGCATGGTGATGAAGAAGGCCTCGTGGTGAATTCCCTCTCGTGAGTCTTGGAAGAGCTTCAGATCCCTCCCGATCTAGGGATGGAGATGACGGTGGCTACAGACTCTTTCATGGATTTTTGATCGGGTACTTAGGGTTTTCGTCCTGGGGGCATCTTATAGGCGGAAGGAGAGGCCGATGGGGTGTTGGGTCGGCCAAACCACCCCCTGGCGCGGTCCAGGCCTAGCCGCGTGGCCAGGTGGTGTGGCCGGCCCCCAGCCCTTCTCCGTCTCGTATTCTAGCATCTGATGACTTCTAGAAAAATAGGCACTTTGGCTTTTGTCCCGTCCAATTTTGAGAATATTCATTTTCTGACTTTCCTGGAACCAAAAACAGCAGTAAAAGCAGGCACTTTGTGGCTCTTGTTAATAGGTTAGTTCAAGAAATCATATGAAAAGTACTCCAAAGTATGGACAAAACACAAGAAAGTGGATAAAACCAAGCATGGAACATCAAAAATTATAGATACATTTGCAATGTATCAACATCCCCAAGCTTAACTCCTGCTCGTCCTCGATTAGGTAAGTGATAAAAAGAAAGAATAATTTTTGAGGTGACATGCACCATCAAAGACTTGATCAAAGTATCTGTAAAACATTTAAAGCTGGGATCATGGTACTTCAATCATAACATGAAAGACAAAGTTCTAGCAATAAGACAAAGAAACTATGATGCAACATAAAAAGGCACAAACAAAAGATTCATGAATAACAATGCTTTGCAAGACGTTTGTTTGTTTCACATAAATAAAACATAGCATAGTAGCATTCAGCTTGCCCCTCATAGAGTAGCAAATATAAATGCATAGGACACCTTCAAAGTTCATAAGAGTGACTAGATACAAATAGTTTAAAACAAGTAATATCAAGTTATGCATCAATCAACTAGTATTGGGACAATGCACATAGAACTAAGAATGGTAACTATGCTCTCAAAGTAGGTTCATAAAGATAGAAAGTGGAGACTCAATATAATGGTAGAAGAAAGGCCTTCATAGAAGGAAGTAGAAGGAAGAAAGGCCTTCATAGAAGAAAGGCCTTCATAGAAGGAAGAGCTTCCAAAAATTATGGTACTTATAGCATTCAGCTCTCATTGCCCCTATCATAAGCATCTTGAAGGTGATTAAAGTTAAAGTGACACAACTAAGAGGATATGCTTGACAAGTTATAAACCGAAATCTCATGCCCCTTACTTACGAAGACCGACCCTCATGCTACTCAACTTTAGTCATGAGTAAGCTCTTGTCATTGTAAGTACATGTGTATCATAAAGAACCGCCAACGGGGTACCCCTTGCACATGATACAGGAGCTATCCCATAATCAAAATGACAAGGCAAGCAGACAATGAGCATCTCAGTGATCTTTTTATTTGCTATTTGCATAGGTTTTTATTGAGGATGCTTCATAGAGTGCTCATTATGGTGATGCTGCAAGTTTCCACCATGATTAGGCATGGCGTAGGCTAGCGGCCCATGCATTTCTCTAACACACATACAAACTCCATGATCTTACAAGTTCCACTTTTATTTCACACCGCCGGGATCCATAGGCAAAAGAACATGATATCAACGGGGTACAAAGTACAAGTGCAATGTTGAAAGCGTTCCCCATGATACATGGTTTTGCTAATTTCAACTTATAAAGCGCAATCATATACGCAACAAAGAAGGACCCAATGGTTCAAGTTTATTAGATGCAAAAAAGTAAAGTGTGCCATCAAGTTCGTGAGAGCTTTTATCACTAGTTTTCTCATAACAAGTTTAATTTGGAAGGTAAACAAAAGCATGAATATACTTGGAATAGCATAAGCTAGTAGGTAGGTATGGTGGAATCTTTGGAATAACTTGGTTTAGGAAGTTGGATGCATGAGTGGAACTCATACTTGGTTTCAGAGGCTAGCAAAAGACTGGGAGCGACAAACTAAGAGAGCAATAATGGCCATAATCATGCAGAGCGACAAAACATCATTGATCAAAGCATAAAGTGATACTACAAGTTGAAAACTAAAGGATCATCAAGGCTATGGTGACTTGATATAGTCATAACATGGTGCGAGCATGCGCCAAGTCAACCCAAATAAAGCATCAAAGGAGAATACCACTATACTATGCTTTAATATGCTAAAACAACGCATGATTCATCTAAGGCACATTAAGCAATCTCAATTGTTTATAACAAGTCATGCTACAGCAAGGAATACTAAGCATAAAGCCAAAACAATATCAAGCATGGCATGACAAAGCATAGGCCACAGTCAAAAACAAGCTTTTTTACCACATAAGCATGAACTTTCCTACTCTTTTCCAAACCAAACCAAACTATTTGCAAACCAATGTATGAAAGAGGGGGTCCAACCAATTTATTAAGCAAACTAAACAAACCAAGCAAACCAAAAACCAAAACGAAAACAAAAAAGAAGACGCTCCATGAACAACACAACCGTGCATGAAACAATAAAAATGAAGCGTTTGGAAGAAACCTGGGATTTTTATTGATGAAGAAGGGGATGCCTTGGGCATACCCAAGCTTTGATGGTTGTACTTCTTGGATATTTCTTGGGGTGACACGTGTGGCATCCCCAAGCTTTAGCTTTAGTCCATCCTTCATCTCATTACTAATTCCTTCCATACACCTAAAATTTTTCCTTCATACAAAACTTCACACAATCTTTATTAGCAACATTAGTGCACTCAAGATAATAAGTCTTAAGGTTCAGTTCTAACACCAAATAAAATTCCATGAGAACACTAGCTACTGTAGCAGTTCCCTCAAAAAGCTCAATTTCCCAAAAGAACTCAAAAAGGAACCAACAAGAAGCAAATGCAGAAAATGGCAGAAATCTGTCAAAACAGACCAGCAGGTAAAGACGAATTTTTTCGAAGACCTTGTGTTGCTCAAATCAAAAAATGTTGAACTAACGAAAGTGATATAACAACCTTGGGCAGAAGCACAAAAATTCACGCCTCAAAAAGGCGTTCATAGATTTTACACGAATTTTTACGGTGAAGCACAGAAATCTGTTTCAGGACAGCAACTTTCCCAATCATTACTTCTCTCTCATTAGAGGTTACTCTTGGCACAAAAAGCAAATAAAAAGGATAAGGAGCGTTTATTACTGATTTAATAACTTCCAAGACTCATCTAAAACTTTTGGGTTATGTCCCAATAAGTACTTTTCTTTGACGCCTTTAAGTTAGGCATAAGAAGCAAGAAAAAGGATCAAGTGTTCTCAAATGAAGAAGCATCAAGACCAAATTTTGTTTTCATAGGAGAAGCAAAAGAAATCTTCTCTATCTTCTTAGGGAAGTGTTCTATACCTTTCTTGAGTGGGAGTTGATATTTAATGGTGCCTTCTTTCATATCAATAATGGCACCAACAGTTCTCGGAAAAGGTCTTCCCAAAGTAATAGGACAAGAAGCATTGCATTCAACATCCAAAACATAGAAATCAACGGGGACATAGGCATTGTTAACCATAATAATGTCGTGGTGGTGTCACGGCAGATGCCATGGATAGGCTAAAGGTGGGGACTAATACACGCTAGGGGAATCCAGGGAGGGATAGTGGAGTGATTCTCCACACAGAACTTTGTATTGCTATATCTCCAAGATTACAAGTGCTCCTTGAGTTGTATTGGCGAGAGGAGGAAGAAGGAGCTCTCTTACTCTTGCCTACTAGTTTTCCATAGAACCCTAGATCAACTAGCACTATGGAATCACAAAACCAACTACCGTTCAACCAACCCCCTCTACCAAAAACCTAACCCCCCTTATATAGAGGAAGTTTGGTCCCTGCCTAGGGCATACGTGGAGGCATATTCCTAAGAATATCCCCCATCCCAAAGAGGTAACCCGACCGGGGTGCTTTTCCCCCGCGTCACACATGCTTTAGCGATGTAAGCCTTTGTGGCGCCCATGCCAGCCGACATGGGCGTCGTCACCCTTGTCGGCCACGACCCGGTGGTCCTGCCCTTGCTTTCTCCGCTCATGCAGTATGTACCGGACCTTCTTTTTGATCAGAGAGATTCCTTCCTTCTCCCAGAAGCTAAGCGAGGACCCGGATCATAGTAGATCCGGCCACACCTGTTCCTGCATATAAGTTAGACAAGCACTTTCGACTTACTCCTTAAGTCGGATGAGACAATGTTAGGCGACCCCCCCTCGAGGTGACCCGGCCAACATCCGCTTTGACCTTGCCGAACCTCGGCTAACTCGGCCCTTATACCCTGGAGTGACCCTACCCGGGGGTATCCCCCCAACATTAGTCCCCGAAGCTGGTGCGGTCTTAGCTGCCTTGGCCGCTAAGGCCACATCAGGTTCATTCATGTTCGAACCTTGGATGTTTAATTCTGGGTTAGCTCTTTATCTCAGATTATATGGATTTATGTTCCCTTTGCACGTTCCAAGTTTTCACTTGCCGGCCGGGTTACCACTTTGGCTCGGATCCCATGGTTATCATGGTTTGATCCGGGCCCCGTTTCCTTCTCTCATACGCCAACCCACGTGGAGGCTAATCATTACCTCGTCTTATTTTAAGGGCATGCACAGTAACCGCCGTAGTAATTGTTAGTTATCACTGTGCGTGGGTCACGACATGCTTGCCTCCTTGTTTACCGCATCAGCACGTCGTGTCGTGGGATTGCTTCTACTCTATGGCCCCCTGTGTGGCTTTTCTCCGATTGGCTGATGCAGGTGATACACGGCCACACCGTGCGGCTTGTTGGCGCAGCGCGATCTCACTCACCCATCTCTGGGGGTGGTTAAGTAGCGGAGGGGCGCATCCCTTAGCATTTTTCACTTCTGCGCCCCTCTGCCCACTGCCTTTCTCCTTCGTCTTCCTAGCGACCGCGCCGCCGCCAGTGCTTCTAGCAGCAAAGCCGCCACCGCACCTTCTCCGTGCCTCTGCATCGTAGCCACCGCTGCGCAGCTTCTTCGCCACGGGTCCACGCCAATCCAGGCCTCAGATCTCCACCACCACTAGCTCCAGCGAGGATAGCGAATACGAGATGACGGAGGAGGAGCTCGTTGTCGCCGAGCAGGAGATGGAGGAGGACGCCACCGCGGCGGACCGTGGCGCGTGGGCCGGATCATGGGTCTATCAAGATGACCTTGACTGGCTCTACCGGACCAGACGCATTCCTGCCGGCGTCACCGCTCGTCTCCCCTCCACCGAACTGGCCCCCACACCCAATCCAGGTGAGTTCGTTGTGTTCCTGTCCCATTTCCAACGGGGATTTGGTCTTCCGGGAGCGATTTCTTTCGGGATTGGGTCAGGACCTACCACTTGCAGCCGCACCATCTCCCAGCCAACGCTATCACCTCTCTCTCCGCCTTTGCTTCTATGATCGAAGGCTACACCAGACTATGGCCCACGAAGGAGTTGTGGATCCGGTTTTTCGGCCTTCGTCGCAACGTCATCCCCAGTATTCAAGTAGAGTCGGAGGATAAGCAGCTCACCCAATTCGGAGCTGCCTCCATCTTGCCCTGGAGACTTTCCGTCTTTCCCCGGGTTACCGGGCTTGACTCCTGCAAAGGATGGGCCCGGACCTTCTTCTACGTCCGGAATGAGGGTACTGAAGATTTGATTGTTGTCGCCCACGCCCGGGTCTACCTGACACGGAATTCTGGGAGGAGGTCCCCAAGAAGCCTACAGCTCTGGCCAACCAAGTTAACAAGAGGTTCGCGGAGCTGAAGAAACTCGGATTGCGCAACGAGGATGCCATGATCACGTTCGTGCGCAACCGAATCTCTCCCCTCCAGAAGCGCACCCACAAGTTGTGCCACATGAGTTTTGGCCGCGACCCCAACCGAACCTCCTCCTTCGAGTTGAGCAACACGGAGATCTTTCACCGGGTTAAGGCTCTTTTCACCACCCACAAGGATTTCTCCGCCGAATGGACATGGGGAATCGAGCACTACTGTCGTGACAGGCTCCCTCCCGCGGTAAGCTTCATGGGGCAAACTTATTTCAGATCAAGTATGTGTCGGTTTTTGTTGTATTCTTGACTCTGTTCTTCGTGCTTTTTCTCAGCTGTTCCTTCAGCAAACTCTCGAGGATGGTACGGATCCGACCCTTAAGTGGGCGCCGGACCGAGAAATCCCGGATGAGGAGGAGCCGGACCAAGAGATGTTCCTCCCTATGACCGACGCTACCAAATGACACAGCGGTAAATTCTCTTCTCTTAGAGATTGGCCCGATGATGAGGATGACTCGGATGTCGACGTGATTGAACCTGTTGAGGCTGTCCCTCTTTGTTTTGCCTTTCCGGCATCAGCTAACCCCGGTGGGCATATCCACGAGGATCCTGCACTTGCTACGGGCGAGCCGGTTCCGGTGGCATCGAAGAAGAAGCGCGGAGCCACATCAAGTTCTTCCTTCGAACCCTCTCAGCCCACAAAAAGGCAAAAGAAGGTCGGAGACAAGACTGCCTCCAAGCGGGCAGGTAAATCCCCGGCACGGAGGGCTCGGAAACCCCAGGAGGCCGAAACCTCGGATGCGTAAGTCCTTTTTCGTTGCGTAACTCACTTTTTCTTGCATCGTGGTAATTTCTCTTCTGACATTATTCTCTTTTTCAGGCCTCCGGTGGAGGTCCCTCAGAGCGGATCAAGCATCTCTTCACCCCTTCGGTCCGGCCCTTCTCCTCCTCGTGACGACAAGTCACGCCCGATGAGCCCTATTCCGGAGGGTTCTTCGGCTGCTCCGGGTTCCGCAGTACCTCATAGAGAGGAACGCGACCTTAGAGCGGGAGGGGTCGGTCTAGCCGAGGCGACGGCGTCCACCCCTTCGGCATCGCCGCAACCAGCAACCACCGAGTCTATCTCAACACCAGCACCAGCAGCAGCTCTAGTACCAGCGACCGAACTAGCACAAGCACCTATGCCGGCACCAAGGAAACCAACAACAGCTCCAAGTCCAGCTACAAGAGCTCCAGTGCCAAGTTCTTCTGCCTCATCTGAGTCATCTCAACCTCGGCGAGGAACTACTCCAGCAGCCTCTAAGGGGAAATCCATCGCAGTTACTTCTTCCCAGCAAGCTAAGGGCAAAAAGGCTTCGGATGCCACCAAGTCTGCATCTGTAGAGGCTGGGCAGCAAACCCTATCGTCGATGCTTCCGAAGAAATCACCAGCAGCAAAGGATGTTCCTGCCGAGCCAACTGATGCGCAGCAGATGGTTCTGCATACCAGCCCAGCTCTTGCCCTAGTTGAGAGGAAAGAAGCTCACGCTAAGGGTTTGGTGGCACCCCATATGCCCACCGATGAGAGGTACCCTCCGAGCCTTATCGAGTTCATCATGAACTGGAACAAGGCGGAGTTCGTCCACAACGACGATCTCCTAGAAAAGTTCGGCCCCGCAGAATTTTCTGCCCAGATGAATACCGCCGCTAAGGCAATTAACCTCGCGGGGAGAATGATGGAGGTATGTCGTTTCTCCTTTACATGCTGTAGATAATAATCATTAGTCCCCGAGCCTCTGGTGGAGTAGCTTGTTACTCGGCCGTATGCTCATTAGAAAACTAACTTAGCTGCATGTAAACTTTGAATCTGCACACACCTAGAGCCGGGTTAAGTTCCACTTGGCCCGGATCTTGTACACTTCAAATATGCACACACCTAGAGCCGGGTTAAGTTCCACTTGGCCCAGATCTTGTACACTTCGAATATGCACACACCTAGAGCCGGGTTAAGTTCCACTTGGCCCGGATCTTGTACACTTCGAATATGCACACACCTAGAGCTAGGTTAAGTTCCACTTGGCCCGGATCTTGTACACTTCGAATATGCACACACCTAGAGCCGGGTTAAGTTCCACTTGGCCCGGATCTTGTACACTTCGAATATGCACATACCTAGAGCCGGGTTAAGTTCCACTTGGCCCGGATCTTGTACACTTCGAATATGTACCAAGCTAATTTTACACTTCTGTACTTTTTTCAGGTAACCACCAATTGTCGGAGCGCTGAATTCCAACGCTTGCTGGATACCCACAAGATGCTACGTGCAAAACATGTCGCACTTGGTGCAGAACATGAAAAGAGGGGTAATTTCCTCCCTCGGCACTTCCTCCATTTTACTTTACTTTCTTCCGCCGAACTAATCTCCTCATTCGGTTTCTGTAGCTGGGGTGGAGGCTGAGAACAAGATCATGTGGAAGATCTTGGAGGAAATCCGGGGTATGTCCTCTTTTGTTTGACCTCGCAGTGTTTTCCATTTCTTCTTCTCCTTGGCTCGACAAACATTCACTCCTCGGCTCTGCCGGGTCAACATACTATTTCAGCATCGCTTGAGGATAGTGTGCCCGTGCCTGATATGATGCTGCATTTTCTCGAACAAGCAGGGCAGCATCAAGCCGAGCTGAAGAAAAAGGATGATGAGCTCGCTCTCCTCCGGACTAAGGACGACGAGATTGCCAAGCTCAAGGATGATATGGAGAAGATGAAGGCCCGGCACCAAACCAAGCTCCAAAAGGTTGGCCAGAACTTCACAGAAGAGCATGAGCTCCTTACTCTCCAGATCTCCAAGGACCAGGACCTACTCAGAGAATCCGACCTCCAGCTTGGGTCGGCAAACGCTGAGCTTGAGCAACTTCGCAAAAGACGCGATGCCTGCATCTAGGAGTTAACCCGGATCCATAGCCATATTTCTCGTAAGTTCCTTTCCCTTATCCGACATAATTCTCCGGGTTACCTTATATGTCTTTTCTTTACCTTCTTCCTTTGCTTTGTTTCCAGACCACTTTCCAGAGGGTACTTCTATTGCAAGCGCTGCTGTTGCCAAATTTCGCCGAGAGAGGGGTACTCCCGTTGTTCCTGGTGGTGAGAGCATTCCCTTAGACATGGAGGACCTATTGGTCAGCCTGTCAGCTCGCGTGGAAACCATCAAGAATTATGGCAAGGATATCCTCGACGTTGCAGTTCGCATTTTCAATATGTTCTGGCCCGGAGAGAGTAGCCCGGAGACCATCGCGACTCTCGTCGAGAAGTTAATGGAGATTGAGACCCAGCTTGACCTCTAGAGAGAGTCTGTTGGGCGTGCAACAGCTGATACCATCCTTCACCATATTCTCACATGGTACGAGAAGATCGACCTCAGCCTCCTTACACGCCGACGCACCGGATCCAGATGGACCGATGATCCGGAGTGGGTAGCTCGGCGCCAAGCTTGCGCCTACAGCCTCGTCGAATATTCTCCTATTCATGACTGGGTTGAAGGACCGAGCTTCCTGGAATCCGCTGGGGACGAGCACAATGAGAACGTTGAAGATGGGTCGGATGAGGGCGGAGAAGATGATGCTTTAGATATTGAAGACAGCGACGACGACGCCGAACTTCCTCCTCCTGCTGCTCCTTAGTTCCAAAAAACTTGTAAATTTATCAGATCCCCGGTATGCCGGGTGCAATTGTATGCTAGATATGTGATATTTTGCTACTACATTTCTATGCCGGATTAACTTGGGCGTAGTCCCCGAGTTTCATTTTCTTGTTCGTCCAATTCTCTGGCTCGGTCCGTGTCTACCTTGATTCGGTTTTGCGACTTACGAATCCGAGCTTCAAAAATTGTTTTAACAATACTTAGAAACTTTTAGGCTTAGCTCAAAATAATTCAGCATAATAACTTAAAAATAAATACAGGGTTAGTCCAAAAAAACAAACGTTAGCTCGAATAAACTGGTTTCCTTAGTCGTTTTTCATGTGCTACACAATTCCAAACTTGTTCTCTTGCTTGCCATGAAGCCAATTCTTGTTGGACAGCAGCAAGTCGAAGAGTTGGGTTTTTGGTGCTCACACATTACTAATCCGGGTTAAGTAGAACAATTTATTCCAGCTACCGCATAAGAAGTAACAACAAACATTATTAAGGCAGTCCCCGAGTTATCGCCGAGGCGCTGCTATTTCATTGATAAGCTCATTGCCGACATACATACCGACATATGAGACGACTCGGATACATACACTTCTTAGCTAAGTGTAGAAGGGACGAAGTAGTGCTACATTCCACGGTTGCTTAGATTCCTCTCCAGACCTGTCCGCCTTGTTCTTTTCCTGTGGCTTTGCATCTATAAGATAGTAAGAATCATTATGCAATGCTTTGCTCACAATGAATGGCCCTTCCCATGGGGGGGGATAATTTATGCATGCCAGTAGTACGTTGTACCAACCGGAGCACCAGATCGCCTTCCCGAAAGACTCGGGGGCACACTTTCCGGCTATGGTAGCATCGGAGATTTTGCTGATATATGGCGGATCCGGGCTGCCAGTTCTCTTGCTTCTTCCAGCAGATCAACATCATTTTGCCGGGCTTCTTGCACTTGGCTTCGTGTATTAGGTGACCCTAGGCGAATCATGCTCTATGTCGGCCGGTAATACAACCCCATATACCAGAAAAAATGGCGTATAGCCTGTTGATCGATTCGGAGTTGTTCTTAAACTCCACAGTACCGCTGGTAGTTCTTTTATCCAGCACCTCGCTGATCTTTGCAGCGGCTCAATGAGCCAGGGTTTTATCCCGGATAATACTAATTCGTTGGATCTTTCCACTTATCCATTCGATGCAGGGTGGGCTACCGAGGCGACATCGAGTCGGATCTTCTTATCTCGGCAGAAGCGCGCAAATGCTCCTTCCGCAAAATTTGTTCCATTATCAGTTATAATACTGTGTGGGTAACCGTATCTCAAGATGATGTCTTTGAGAAATGTCACGGCCGTAGCTCCATCACATTTTCTTATAGGTTTCACTTCAATCCATTTTGTAAACTTGTCCACCATGACCAAAATGTGTGTCATGTTTCCTCTTGCTGGTTTGAACGGGCCAACCATATCCAAGCACCATACAGCGAATGGCCACGTAATTGGTATGGTCTTGAGTTCCGACATAGGCATATGTGTCTTGGTGGCGTACCTTTGACAACCATTGCATTTTGTCACCATATCTTCTGCTTGTTCTAAGGCACTTGGCCAGTAGAATCCATGCCGGAACGCCTTTGCCACCAAGGCTCGGGATGAGGCATGATGCCCGCATTCTCCTTGGTGTATATCTCGGAGGATGTCAAGTCCTTCTTCTGGGTCAACGCATCGCTGGAGGACATTGGTTACACTCTGTTTGTACAGCTCAGAATTGATGATCGTGTATGCTTTTGCTCTCCTCTGAGTTTGCCTGGCTAACACCTCCTCAGCGGGTAACGTTCCGTCTTTCAGGAATTGGAATATAGGCAGTGCCCAAGCTAGTATTGCTCGTGGAGGGAACATCTCCTCATCAATTTCCATCTGATCCACCGGCATAACTTCAGCAGATCGCCGAGCGGTCCCGGGTCTAGCGAGGTAGTCCTCGGGTTTGCCGAGGCAGTCCCCGGGTTTGCTGATGCAGTCCCCGGGTCTCGCGTACTACCTCCCGTGTCAATGTCCATGGGCTCAGCTCCGGATTCCGTATTTTCTAGGACATAGATCGAGTCGGTTCCTGGGGACGGCCTGATAGATGGTTTTCTGAGGTGTTCCAATGCTACACCCGGTGGAATTGCCTGTCTGGTCGATCCGAGCTTCGACAACATGTCGGCAGCCTTGTTTTCCACTCGGGGTACATGGTGAAATTCACACCCCTCGAAGTAACCAGATATCTTCTGCATGTGAAATTTTTATAGTGCCATGTTTGGGTCCAGGGCGTCCCACACTCCGGACACCTGCTGCACTACCAAATCTGAGTCGTCAAAGCATATTATCCGACGTATGCCAATCTCCTTTTCCACTTTGAGCCCATGCACAAGAGCCTCATACTAAGCGACATTGTTCGATGCCGCGAAATGGATCTGCAATACGTACTTTAGCTGGTCCTTCTTTGCCGAGGTAAGCACAACCCCGGCGCCTAATCCGGTTTTGGTTTTCGACCTGTCAAAGTGCATCCTCTAGTAGTTCGGATCTGGTGGCGGTGGTTCGTATTGTACCTCGGCCCAATCCACAAAAAAGTCCGCCACAGCCTGAGACTTGATGGCTTCTCTTACGTCAGATTAGCGCATAAGGGGCTAGCTCAATTGCCCATTTTGCAATTCTGCCACTCGCATCCTTGTTACCCATTATCTCAGATATGGGGGCTTCACATATCACTTTGATGGGGTGCTCCTCAAAGTAATGCTTTAACTTCTTAGCCGCCATATAGACACCATATGCCACCTTTGGAAAGCGCGGGTAGTTCTGTTTTGAGGCAGACAAGACCTCGGTCAAGTAATATACTGGCCTCTGCACCGACTTACCCTCTTAATTGCGCTCCACTACAATTACTGCACTTACAACTCGGTTGGTTGCGGCTATGTAGAGCAACATTGGCTCCTTTGATAGTGGAGAAGCTAACACTGGCGCAGTGGCCAACATCTTTTTTAAATGGGCAAATGCTTCATCGGCCTGTGGCGTCCAAACGAATTTATCCGACTTTTTCATGAGTTGGTAGAGAGGCAATGCCTTTTCTCCCAACCGACATACAAACCGACTCAACGATGCCAGGCATCCAGTGAACTTCTGGACATCGTTAAGACACTTCGGCAGCTCCATTCGTTCGATGGCTCGGATCTTAGTTGGATTAACTTTGATACCTTGGCTGGAGATGAGAAATCCGAGTAATTTTCCAGTTGGGACACTGAAGGTACATTTTTCCGGGTTAAGCTTCATCCGGACCCTTCTCAAGTTCGCGAACGTTTGCCTTATGTCGTCAAGGAGCGTTGTGCTTTCCTTGGTCTTGATAACCACATCATCCACGTATACTTGTACGTTTTGACCTATTTGGTCGTGCAAACATTTTTGCATACATCTTTGGTACGTTGCACCTGCATTACGTAAACCAAATGGCATAGTGCGATAGCAGTAATCCCCGTATGGGGTAATAAATGCAGTCTTTATTTGATCATCCGAGTTCAGAGGTATCTAGTGGAAACCAGAATATGCGTCAATGAATGACAACAGTTCACATCCTGCGGTCGAGTCTATGACCTGATCTATCCTCGGCAGTGGAAATGGATCTTTTAGACACGCCTTGTTCAGGTTCATGTAATCGATACACATACGCCAAACCACTGCCACGTTCAGATCGTCCTTCTTATTTTCTACCAGCACCGGATTAGAGAGCCAATCCGGATATAGTACCTCCATGATAAATCCTGCTGCTAGCAATCGAGCTATCTCGTCTCCAATGACTTTTCTCCTATCCTCGGCGAAGCGGCGGAGAGGTTGCTTCACCGGCCTTGCTCTGGGTCTTACGTTCAAAGAGTGCTCGGCCAACTCCCTCGGAACACCTTGCAAGTCCTGTGTAGACCAAGCAAAAATATCTCGATTCTCATGGAGGAAGTTGACGAGCTCGCTTTCCTATTTGTCAGTTAACCCGGCACCAATTGTTACGGTGCATTCCAGGAACATGTCATCAACTGGAACCTTCTTGGTGTCCTTTGCGGCTTGAAATTAAACGCTGCCATGCGGGTTACTTAACGCCGGCATATATTGCTGCGCGGACTGAGCTAATGCCGCCACCTCTTGGATTTTTCTTTTCTCTTGCGCAATCACGAGTGACTCGGCTAGGTTAGACCCGGCTGAAGCGCACTCAATGGAATGTCGGAAATCTCCAGCAATGGTAATCACTCCATTTGGCCCGGGCAACTTCATCTTCAAATAACCAATGTGACAGCTTGCCATGAACTTGTTCAGTGCTGGTCTTCCGAGTAACGCGTGATATGCACTTTCCAAGTTCACCACCTCAAACTCCAGATTCTCAGTTCGGCAGTTATCCCTTGTGGCGAATAGCACGTCGACCCGGACTTTGCCTATGGGCTCACAAGAGATGTCCGATACAATGTCGTGGAAAGTTGTTCTCGTAGCCTGGAGCATGTTCTCCGAGATGCCCAACTTGCGCATCGTATCCCCATACATGATGTTAATGCTACTGCCATTATCAATTAGTACCTTGGAGAACCTCACATTGATGTTCGGTCCAATGAATGTCGGATCTAGCACTAGCGCATACGAACCTGGACTCGGCATAAGTTTAGGATGATCTTTGATGTTCCAGGTGATTTCCTGATCCGACCAAGGCATGTACCTCGTCACTGCAGGCATTACCGCATTGACCTCCATATGTCGGTGCTGCAAGCTCTTTCTATCTGTTTCCTCAGTCGTGAACACACAATAACTCTAGTGATGTTCCCTGTACTCATTCCTTCCCTCGTTTCCGAGGTACCTCTGATCCGGTTGTTGCTGATTTTCCACCTGATGCACTGCATCCCTTCTCTCATTGTTGTCACACCTCGGCGGAGGGGGAGGCAACATTAGCTATTGCGTGTTCGCTCCGGAGAGCAATTGCTGCTGGGGTAACTCCTGCCGAGGTTGATCATTCCGGGGTGCCTGAGCATTCCCCGAACCACCTTGTTCTATCTTACGCATCCACTCACATTGCCTTGTTGTGTGACCCACCGGGCTATTCGGATTTGGCGTGTGAAACTTACACGGCTGGTCCAACATTGACTCGTAGGTATACCTCGGACGGTCTTTCTTTTCCTGCCACTGCTTCTTTTGCTCTGGAGTCCATGTTTTCTTGCCATCATTTCTTGGAGTCCATTGCCCTCCCGTTCTCTGACGTTGGTTGCTCCCTGCTCCGGGTTGATCTTGATTCATAGCTGCAACTTGTTGCGAACCGTAGTGATGATCCGGTCTATCATCTCTCCTTTTTCCTCTGTAATCGTTCCTCCGGGATGACCCAGCTCCATCCCTCTGATAGTATTCCTCGCTTGACTCATTTGACGCGAGCCTAGGTTGAGTCAGATCGCCCAAAGCATACGAATCAGCAATCCGGATCATCTCTGCCAGCGTAATTGGCATTTTCCTTTGCAACTTCATCCACAGCTCATTGCCATATCTGCACCCTTGCGCAAACCACGCTATGGCATGTGACTCTATGACACCCTCACACGAGTTTCTCACGGTACACCACCGGGTCAAGAATTCATGATCCGTCTCGTTAGGTCTTTGCTTGCAGATTGCTCGGGTCTGCGGTCTATTCGGCCTCTGATATGTGCTTGAGAAGTTGCTGATAAACATTTCTTCAAAATCTATCCAGCAGTTGATGCTTCCGGGTGGTAAATTATTCAGCCATACTCTGGCCGGACCTTCCAACATCTGGGGTACGTATCGTACAGCCCATCTCAAGTTGCCTGTGGCAATTTTCACAGCCATAGCATAGTTTATCAGCCAATCCTCCGGCTTGGTGCTGCCATCATATGTCTTCGTGCCTTTGGGCAACTGGAAGTTGGGTACCGGTGGCTCTTTCATGATCCGGGGTCCAAAGCACGCTGGACCCGGGGGACCCTGACATTCGATCTGTTCCGACCTATACAGGCGATCCAGTTTTAACCTGGCGTCATCCGGCATTAAATCCCCGCTTCCCAATCTTGACCCTATCACATGATAGTCTGGTCTCGGGTAACCCGCGTTCACCATTTCCGAATCACCGTCATTGTATCGGTTCTGCTCTCGTTGCGCACCTTTCTGCTGCATACCTCGGTCGGCGCTTTGCTCTTGCCTTGGTATATTCCGCTGCTGCGGTTGTCCTGCTCCTGCGGAGTTTCGCTGTCCGGCATTGCCGTTGGTAGCGTTTCCTTGACCGGCATTGCCTTGGTCGTGATTACCTCGGCGAGCTTCACCTCGGCTCACACTCCGTCGATCATCATTTTTCCGTGTTTCTTTTTCTTTTCCCGCATGCGTCGGGTCGTACGGGACGATCTGCTTGTTCCGCCTGGCCGAGGTGACTACCTCTTCTCTCCTTGGGCCACCATGAGGTGATGATGCGGCTCCAGCGGATTTCTCCGGGTTACCCATCACCCAATGGACGATTTTGGAAGCTCCAGCTCTCTCCGGGTTAGCTCTCAGTAGCTCCTCATTCTGTCTATTCGCGATCCGAACCAGCTCGTTAACCCTATCTTGCTGTCTTTGACGGGCCTCACCCGTCAGACCCTCTAACTCGGATGCAGCCGCATCTGCTGCTCTAAGGTTCTTCGCCGGGGTACTATACCTCGGCAGCCCCACAGACAGATAGTTTTCCGACCCTTCTGCTCCATCATCACCTTCTCCATTCATCTCGCTTATGAGATTTCTCCCTTTTACTTTTACCGTATCAACTTTGTTTGCCTTTGCATACTCACACAACATCATGTTTAGCGACTGCTGAGCTGCGGCTATTTTCTTTGCACCCTCTAGTATCTTTTGCCTAGTTTCCTCTAGCTCGGCCTGTGCCTGAGCCGGATCTACCACTGCTGCTACCGGGTTAGCCAAGCTATCCATAGCTTCTCTCAGTACGTTCTCAGGCCTCCCTAGTGGAGGTCCTCTACCTTTCCTCGGTGCCTTAGGCGTTACCTCCGGGTCCGGTGCTGGGTCCTTGCTTGCTCCTGCACCTGGCGCAGTCATCATCACCTCCGCATGGTCCGGGGAGCGAGCGTCATGAGCCACGGAGAGGTGGTTCCCCCGCATCGACGACGCGTCACGAATGAACGCACGATACGTCCACAACAACGTAGACCTTGTGCGCACCGAGCTTGACGAAGAGGCCGTTGTGCGGAAGTGGGTGCGTGCCAAAGCAGCCAGCATTGTCGCTGACGAAATCCAGCGCTCTAAAACGCTGGACGAGCCCGGAGACGATGTGTTCACTGGTGCCGATGAGGATTCCCGTTCGGATCTTCACCCCTGCTAGCGCCGCTAGCCCCACGGTGGGCGCCAACTGTCATGGTGGTGTCACGGCAGATGCCATGGATAGGCTAAAGGTGGGGACTAATACACGCTAGGGGAATCCAGGGAGGGATAGTGGAGTGATTCTCCACACAGAAGTTTGTATTGCTATATCTCCAAGATTACAAGTGCTCCTTGAGCTGTATTGGCGAGAGGAGGAAGAAGGAGCTCTCTTACTCTTGCCTACTAGTTTTCCCTAGAACCCTAGATCAACTAGCACTATGGAATCACAAAACCAACTAGCGTTCAACCAACCCCCTCTACCAGAAACCTAACCCCCCTTATATAGAGGAAGTTCGGTCCCTGCCTAGGGCATACGTGGAGGCATATTCCTAAGAATATGCCCCCTCCTAAAGAGGTAACCCGACCGGGGTGCTTTTCCCCCGCGTCACACATGCTTTAGCGACGTAAGCCTCTGCGGCGCCCGCGTCAGCCGACATGGACGTCGTCACCCTTGTCGGCCACGACCCGGTGGTCCTGCCCTTGCTTTCTCCGCTCATGCAGTACGTACCGGACCTTCTTTTTGACCAGAGAGATTCCTTCCTTCTCCCAGAACCTAAGCAAGGACCCGGATCATAGTAGATCCGGCCACACCTGTTCCTGCATATAAGTTAGACAAGCACTTCCGACTTACTCCTTAAGTCGGATGAGACAATGTTAGGCGACCCCCCCCTGGTCCGGGTTACTCCGTGATCTAGCCTGCCTCGAGGTGACCCGGCCAGCATCCGCTTTGACCTTGCCGAACCTCGGCTAACTCGGCCCTTATACCCCGGAGTGACCCTACCCGGGGGTATCCCCCAACAAATAAGAACATCATTAAGACTCCCCATGAGTTTCTTTTTAGCATTATCATCAAGTGGGACATTCAAATAACAATCTTCAAGTGGAGGCAAATCAAGCATATCATAAATCCTTCTAGGCATAATAGAAACACTACTATCAAGATCACATAAAGCTTTGAAATCAAAGTCATTCACTTTCATATTAATGATGGGTCCCAACCATCTTCTTGTTTTATAGGAATAGAAGCTTTATGTTTCATCTTTTCTTCTTTAATCTTTATGAGAGCATTAGTAATGTGTTTTGTAAAGGCCATGTTCATAGCACTAGCATTAGGACTTTTAGCAAGCTTTTGTAGGAACTTAATAACTTTAGAGATATTGCAACCATCAAGATCAAAATCAAATTTATCATCTAAAGTAGTAGAACTATTACTAGCCTCAACACTAGTGGTGGTGATAGTAGAAACACTAATGTTTCTAGCAATTTCATCTTCTCTTTCCCACTTAGCATGTAATTCAGCTAATAGTCTAACATTTTCATCAATTCTTACTTGTATGGAATTAGTAGTTGCAAAGGGATTATCATTAGTTTCAGGTTTAGCAGCCATTTTATTCAAAGAAGATTGAGTATCAGCCAAAGATGCTATATTTCTTTCAACATTAGAGAGTTTTTCCTCAATAGTTTTATTGAAAGCAGTTTGTTTACTAATAAAGTCTTTAAGCATAACTTCAAGTTTAGAGGGTGCACTCCTATTATTGTTGTAGAAACTTCCATAAGCATTACCATTGTTGGGAGGATATGGCTTATAATTGTTGTTACCAAAATTATTCCTATAAGCATTATTGCCAAAGTTGTTATTTCTTATGAAGTTCACATCAACTTGCTCTTCTTGAGCAACCAAAGAGGCTAAAGGAACATTATTTGGATCAATATGGGCTTTCCCATTAACAAGCATAGACATAATAATATCAATCTTATCACACAAGGAGGAAGTTTCCTCAACAGAATTTACCTTCCTACCTTGTGGAGCTCTCTCAGTATGCCATTCAGAATAATTAACCATCATATTGTCCAGAAGCTTTGTTGCTGCACCCAAAGTGATGGTCATAAAGGTACCTCTAGCAGCAGAATCCAATAGGTTCCTTGAAGAATAGTTCAATCCTGCATAAAAAGTTTGGATGATCATCCAAGCAGTCAGTCCATGAGTGGGACAATTCTTTTACCAAAGATTTCATTCTTTCCCAAGCTTGAGCAACATGTTCATTATCAGATTGTTTGAACTTCATTATTTCACTTCTCATAGATATAATCTTAGCAGGAGGATAGTATTTTCCAATGAAAGCATCTTTGCACTTAGTCCAAGAATCAATATGTCAACACCCGGATTTTTAATCCCAGATGCCCGTTATGCCATACCTCGCAATCCCAAAATTACCATTTTTGCGAGACATAACGGATTGGATATCACAGTACATCATCCATTACAAACCATACATAAGGTCTTACACAAATAAGGATCTCATGATCTAGTCTTAATACAACAAGCAGCGGAAATAAACGATAAGCGTAGTGGTAGGGTCCATCTTCAAGGGCACAGGCAATGCTGACGAAGGCAGATAGTCCTAGTTATCATAGCCGTCCTGCTGGCCATCATCTTGATAGTCTCCTTCATAGTCTGGCCATGAGAACAGCCAGGGACAAAAGCCATGAGTACTCTTTAAGTACTCACAAACTACCACTAACAAGTAGTAAGTGCTAAGTTAATGTGCTAAATCTAAGTTTAACTATAAAGTTAAGTTTGAAACCTAAGCTAAGTTCTGAAGCAAAGAAAGATAAAACAAATTTCTAGAATCACTTAAGTTGGGAAGCTATTGTCCTACACACAACCCTATTGTGGTCAAGTCAAGATTCATCATTCCTTTCATCAGTCATTTTGAAAACATCTGACAATGAAACAGTATGGCTATTCCAACTGTCCATAACCGTGGACGCGGCTATTCGAATAGTTTGACACTCTGCAGAGGTGGTACACTTTCACCACAAGATTCGATACATCTGCCAGGGGTAACCCTGAATCATCATACTTAGTATGCAGATAATCAAACATAACCTTCCCTTTACACACCCTAGTATAAGCACCTCTCCTATGAGCATGGCCTCCCAACCATGACCATCAGTCATCTTGGGCACTGCATAGATGGACAACATTGAGAGGTAGCCTCAGCTCAAACCTCTCCCGCGAGGGAACTAATACTAATGCATATAAACTTCCGGCTAAGCCTTACCCTATACAGGTAGTGTGGTTGTACGGTAAATTTGGAATGGTATCGCATCCGAATCCAACCATCAGTTTTATCAAAGGGTTAAGGGTCATGCCTCAATATTTTCATCATCATAAACCATTTGTGTTTCTCAACACATGTCAAAACATCTCAATAGAATGACTCATCATCCCAAGGTTTTCATAATTCATTTTCACCAAGTGTTCCCATCTAAAGTGACTCAAGTTTTTATCTACTCTAAACTACTAAGTTAAGAGTGTTCACTAAGGTGGAAAGATGGGATCAACCTCATCCATAGAATGACATCTAAGGTTTATCTAAATAGGTCAAGTTTTATACTCTTTATGCTACCTTCAAAACAAGTAAGGGACTTTGTGTAAAATAAAGGAAGTAAAGCTTGTAAGGTAATACTTGGGGTAGTAATAGTCAAAGTTGCTAAACCATCTAGTTTAATACTAGCTTGCTAAGCATTAACTTGCAAGTGTTAGCTTGCCAATAGTAGCTTGCCTTGGTTGGTGCAGTGGTTGAAGTTTTCTTCTTCTTCTTAGTAGAACTCCTCCTCCTCGTAGATTTGGTCGGTACTATCTTCTATAAATACATACGGAGTACACAATCACCAAACAATACTTAACTAGTCTAATTAGCATTCTAAGACACACATTTGATGATCTATTATCATCACAAGCATCACAAGTTTTATTAACTAGTTTCATTTCTTTTATTTTAGAAAAGTAATTTCTACTCATTGAAAAATTAACTAAGATTTAATATTCACCACTTAAAATATGGGATCATGTGGACACATGTCATCACCACATATTCTAACATGTGGGACTGTAATTTAAGGGTTGGATCATAATTACTTTGGTTTAAGTTCATTACTTAATGATTTAAAGTGACTAGAAATGCCTATATAGCATTAATTTGGTAGTAGCCCAAAGTTACTACATGTAAACCTTAATATTATTACATATTCAGATAGGTCTGATGAAATGTGATTTTTGAGAGTTGGAATCAACTCAAAATCTATCTTAGTTGATTTTATAAAAATGTTGCAAGGTGCAAATGCTTCTGTTTTATTATTTTTACTAGGAGAGATCTATAACTCTAATTGAATTAAATCCAACTGGCTTGGATAGATCATTTCAGTATCTTTCAGGCAAAATTGGTTTCATGAAATTTGGATTTGTAAATCTCTCTGAATAGATTTTCAAACTCAGAGACAGAACTAAGTTTAAACTAAAAAGAAAAATCCTAATTCAAACTAACTAGGTCGCGCGGGAAACGCTAACGGGCCGGCCCAGTGTCACTCCGTAGCGCGGGGCTCAGCTGACAGGGGGTCCACCAGTCAGTGGCTCATTACACGCGAAGCGGTACAGGGCGATCTGGGCGTTGGATTAGAGTAGGGATCAACGGCTAGGGATCATCGTCGACGACGGACCTATCGCCGGCGATCTCTAACCCTAGCGGCTCGGTGGGGGTGCATAGGGGGCATACCAGGGCTCCAGCAACGATGGCGAGCTCAGGGACGGTCAAGGCAGCTCCGGGGGTGGTCGCAATCAGCGACGCCCTTCTCCTCCAGAGGCGGCCTGCTCCGGTGCAATTCTGGCGAGCTACTGATCCCTATGCTCCGGCTAGAGGTGTGGGGCGATCAGTGAGGTGAGGGGAGTGAAGTAGTATGCTGCAAACGGCTGGGGGTGCCCTCCTTTTATAGGCTCGACGGCGAGACCGAGAGGGATAGGCAGGCGACGGTGGCGACATGGCTACGGGCGGCTAGCGGCATGGCTGAGGGTGGCGATCGACGCGCGGTCTCCTGGCGGTGCTCTAGGACTAATGCGGGCTTAGGGGCGGTGGTATGCGGTCGGGCGGAGCTGGCGCTCTAAGCAGCAGAGACGACAGTGTCCACGGCGAGCGGTGGCTATGGTGCATTGGGCAGCGAATGGGCATGTCCGGCGTGCTCCCTGGGTCATGGCGACGCGGTAGGCGCGGGCTGCGGTCGAGGGGCGGAGTGTATGCGCGTGTCGGGCGTGGCGCTCTGGAGCGTGCTCGTCATGGTGCGGTGGCACTGGGCGCGGGGTTTTCTCGATGGTCCATGGCTGGGCCTGGCTCGGGGAGGAGACAGTGGGCGGCGGTGAGGTGCTGGCTATCTCCTAGACATGGAGAGAGAGGGGGAGGCGGTCTGCTGTGGCAGCGACCAATTTGGCCGGCGAGGTGGGGCTCGGCTTGGCATGGCCATGCGGCTAGGAGGTAGGGGATGGGTTGATAAAGGCATGGTTAGATCATTAGGAGACAAAGGGAACAGATGAGGGTCAAATGGGGGACAAGTTTGGCTAGAACACTATTTAAAATAGTGAATTTGGTTTTGTTTGAATTCTGCCTGCCAAGTGTTTGATGAAATAGCCGCAAGAAAATTCTTTTTGAATTTTGAAAAGATTTTTGGTGGGTGTGCTAGTACTAAGCTTGAGACTCCGTGGTTGCTTGGGTTTTGAAAATTGAGCTTGTTTGAGTGGTTTTTGAAATAGTGGGATCTTCCCATATGAAATAGATTCAATTTTGAACTGTCATTTAAAATTAGTATTTGAATGTTTTTAGCAGATCACAAAGGGGCCTTGGTACCTCATTATGTGTACTAGCAAGGGGTGTAAAGATCCACTTTTGTTTCTGTTAGGTTTTGAGTACTAGGAATAGCCAAAGTAGGCATGGTAGTTAATTTGGCCAAAATGACCATTCACTTCAATTATTCATTTTGAGTTGTTTTTCTTTGGGAAAAGTTTGGGAATGATTTAGATGATGTTTATTTCACCTAAGAAACATTTTATAAGCAAGGGATTACAGAACCATGGCAATTCAAATCAATTCCTAAATTAAATGCACATACACATGAATGCTTTCATACTTTGAATTGGAAAAGTTTTTGTTAACCCTAATTTTGATGATTTGGATCTTGATAAGCTTGGATTAAAGTTTTGGGATGTTACAAACCTTCCCCCCTTAAACAAAATCTCGTCCCGAGATTTACAAAGAAAAACTAGGAACTAAAAAGGTCTGGGAACTCTGTCCTAATGTAATCTTCGTGCTCCCAAGTGGCTTCCTCCTCGGTATGGTTGCTCCACTGAATCTTGAGAAACTTGATGCTTCTAGTCCTGGTGGTTCTGTAGGCTTCTTCTAAGATACGGATGGGCACTTCATGATATGTCAGGTCATTGTTGATCTCTGCAGCTCTGTGATCGATGTTCTTGAAAACTTCAGTCTTATTCGGCACTTCCAGGCATTTGCGAAGTAACGAGATATGGAACACATTGTGGATGGCTGACATCTCTTCTGGTAGTTCTAGTTGATATGAAACTTCTCCTCGACAGTTCAGAATTTTGAAGGGCCCGATATATCTGGGGGCTAACTTTCCTTTCAGAGTAAAGCGTTGGGTTCCCTTCAATGGTGAAACTTTGAGATATACAAAATCTCCGACATTGAAAGTCAAGTCTCTCCTTCTCTTGTCAGCATAACTCTTCTGTCTAGATTGGGCAGTCTTAAGGTGCTCACGGACCTTGTGAACTTTCTCTTCTGCTTCTCGGAGAATGTCAGGTCCAAAGATCTGACTCTCTCCTACTTGCGACCAATTCAAAGGGGTACGACACTTCCTTCCGTATAGGAACTCAAATGGTGCCATCTGCAAACTAGCTTGATAACTGTTGTTATATGAGAATTCTGCGAAAGGCAGGCAGTCTTCCCATTTTGATCCGTATTCCAACACACAAGCTCTTAACATATCCTCTAGGATCTGATTGACTCTCTCAGTCTGTCCATCAGTTTGCGGGTGATAAGCGGTACTGAAGTTCAACTTGGTTCCCAATCCTTCCTGAACTTTCTGCCAAAATCTCGAGGTAAACTGGGTTCCTCGATCTCATACTATGGTCTTGAGGGTTCCATGCAGACTAACAATCCTAGCAATGTACAGCTCTGCTAACTTCGCACTCTGGTAGGTAGTCTTGACAGGTATAAAGTGGGCTACCTTGGACAGTCTATCAACTATGACCCAGATTGAGTCATTTCCCCTACTAGAAGTAGCTAAACCGGTGATAAAGTCCATTCCGATGGAATCCCTTTTCCATTCTGGAATCTGCAATGGTTGCAACAGTCCTGCAGGTCTCTGATGCTCTGCTTTGACTCTTTGACAGATGTCACATTTGCCGATGTAGCTTCCGATTTCTCTCTTCATCTTGTGCCACCAAAATTGCTCTTTCAAATACTGATACATCTTCGTTCCTCCGGGGTGGATAGAATAAAGAGTATCATGAGATTACTTCATGATAACTTGCTTCAACTCCGAATCTACTGGTACACAGATACGGCCTTTGTACCACAGTACACCTTCTTCGTCTTTAGTGAATCCAGGTACCTTTCCTGTACCAATACGACGTTTGATTCCATCGATACTTTCATTCCCCTTCTGGGCTTCCTTGATTTGGCTAATCAAAGTGGGTTGAAGTTCAATGCTAGCTAAGAATCCTTTGCTAACTAATTCATTCCTGAACTGCTCCAACTCTGTATACAAACTTGGTTGCTTCTCCTTAATCATGGTGTTTAGCCTACACGGCAATCTGCTAAGAGCATCGGCTACCAAGTTGGCTTTGTCGGGGTGATAGTGAATGTCAAGGTCATAATCCTTGATTAACTCTATCCATCTCCTTTGCCTCATATTCAGCTCCTTCTGAGTGAAGATATACTTTAAACTCTTGTGCTCTGAGTAAATCTCATAGCAATTACCCATCAAATAATGACGCCATGTCTTCAATGCCAAAACTACGGCTGCTAATTCAAGATCATGGGTCGGATAGTTCTGCTCATGCTGCTTCAGTTGTCGAGACAGATACGCCATGACTTTGCCTTCTTGCATCAACACACATCCTAGACCAATCTTGGATGCGTCACAATACACATCAAACGGCTTCTTGATGTCTGGCATGACCAATATTGGGGCTGATATCAATCTCTTCTTCAGCTCCTGGAAACTAGCTTCACATTTGTTAGTCCATTCAAACTTCTTGTCCTTCTTCAACAATTGGGTCATGGGTCGGGCTATGCTCGAGAATCCTTCTACGAACTTGTAGTAGTACCCCGCTAATCCGAGAAATGCACGGACTTGGGTCTGAGTGGTTGGAGCTTCCCATTCTTTGACATCTTTGATCTTGGCGGGATCAACAGAGACTCCTCCGGCAGACACAATATGTCCTAGGAATCCTACTTCTTTCAGCCAAAAATCACACTTGCTGAACTTGGCATATAACTGGTGCTCTCTCAGGGTTTCTATGATGATTCTGAGTTGTTGCTCATGCTCTTCTTCTGACTTGGAGTAGATAAAGATGTCGTCGATAAACACAACCACAAACTTATCTAGGAAATTCATAAAGATCTTATTCATGAGATTCATGAAATAAGCAGGGGCATTGGTTAATCCAAAAGACATAACCGTATACTCGTATAAACCATAGCGAGTAGTAAAGGCGGTATTCGGAATATCCGTTGCATGAATCTTAAGTTGGTGATAACCAGTCCTAAGATCAATCTTTGAGAATACCTGGGCTCCAGTCAACTGATCAAATAGATCCTCTATCTTTGGCAAAGGGTACTTGTTCTTGATGGCGACGTCATTCAACTTTCTGTAATCTGTGCACAAACGATTGCCTCCATCTTTCTTGTCGACGAATAACACTGGTGATCTCCATGGCGATGCGCTTGGTTGAATCAAGCCTTTTTCTAACATGCATCCAACTACTTCTTCAGTTCCACTAACTCTGAGGGGTTCATCCTATAGGGTCTCTGAGCTATGGGTCCGGTTCCGGCGATTAGTTCGATAATGAACTCAATATCCCTATCCGGGGGCATACCTGGCAATTCATCTGGGAATACGTCGGGGTATTCACAGACTACTCTGACTTGGTCTATGGTGGGTAGGGCTAGGCTCTTGTTGCACTTGAATTGACGGGGTAAGGTTTCAGATATATGCTCTACTATTACTCCAGAACTACTGGTCATGGTGATGGCTTTCTTAGCACAGTCTATCAGTCCTTTATGCTTTGACATCCAGTCCATACCTAGTACTACTTCCAATCCTTTGGTTCCAAAGACAATTAGGTTGGCATAGAAATCTATCCCATGTATTCTGATAGGCACCGCTTTGCAAATTTTTCTAGCTTTTGTAGTTGAACCGGGGATTTAAACTATCATGACATGCTTCAGGTTGGTTGGGTGAATCTTACTGGTGCATGCAAATTCTTCGGTGACAAATGAATGCGATGCTCCAGAATCAAACAACACTCTTGCTAAAACTAAGTTGACAGAAAACATACCTAGCACTACATCTGGCGCTTCTTGGGCTTCTTCTGCGTTCATGTGGAAGAGACGGCCATTGCGGTTGTGAGGATTCCCTGGGGAAAATCTTCTCCCTAGTTGAACACGACGCTGCTGTTGAGTTGGGGCATTCACATTTGCATTGGCGGCAGTCTTCTTGGGACACTCATTGGAGTAGTGACCCTTCACTCCACACTCGAAACAAGTGATCTGGGACTTCTCCTTGACTGCGATAGGCACAACATTGCTGCCAGTTCTGGGTGCAGTGTTGTTGTTGTTGTTGCTCTTGGGAGGTGCACGGTTGAAATTGTTGGCATTGCCGGAGTGGTTGTTGTTTCCTCCGGACTTCACATTGCCTCCGCTACGGTTGGGGTAGCTTGGGCGAGACATTGGGGGTCGGTTGTTCGTTGGTGCATATCCTGGTGAGGGGTTGGGGCCAGTATACGGTACTTGCTGGATCCTGATTGCTACATCATACGACGTTTGTGGTTGTCGTTTGCCTGGTTAATCTTCCCTTCCATCTGAATGGCAGAGTCGACTAGCTCTTCGAGATCCTGGAAACGGATGTTGACGAGGACAGTCTACATCTCATCATGCAGTTTGTTCAAGAATCTCTCCTTCTTCTTTGCCTCCGTGTTGATCTCATCAGGTGCATATCTGGCAAGTGACAGGAATCTATCACGGTACTCCACCACAGTCATTCTTCCTTGCTTCAACTCTCGGAACTCATCCTTCATTCGGGTGACTAGACCCTGTGGCACGTGAGTGCGGCTGAACTTGACTTTGAATGCTTCCCATGTCATAACTTGACCATGGTTCATCAGGCGGATACTGTTCCACCATGCTCTTGCATCTCCCGCCAGATAGTGGGTGGCGAAGAGAACTTTCTCATTATCATCAACTCTGGCTACTTCCAAGTTATTCTCCATTGTCTGCAACCAGTCATCAGCATCTAATGGGTTTTCTGACGTGCTAAAGATTGGGGGATTTGTATTCTGGAAGTTTTTCAGCTTGGATCCTTGATGATCCTGATTTCCATGCCCTTGGTTGTTGAGAGCCATCTAGGCGATCTGCTGCAGTGTTGCTAAGTTGGCTTGACGTTCTACCATGCTTACTTCACGGTCTGCGATGAGATTCTGCAAGATCTGCAGCATTGGGTCTTGCGACGAGCTGCTCCCTCCTTGGTTTCCACGAGTCATCTGAAGATTGAGATAGATATAGGGGTAAGAGGGAAATTCTAAGGTTCATGGTTTTGGTTTCAAAGTTAAAAACTTTGAGTTAGACTCAGGTTTTTCAACTAACTTCATTTCATTCATGCAAACAAGCACACGATACAAACACACACCACAACAATCAAAGGAAAACAGATGGTTTGAAGAACCGTTTTATAAGCTACGATATAGTGGGACCGATACATCTCATGCTACAATAGTGCTCTAGTGCATCTACTCATCGTCGATGAAGTCAGAGTCCTCATCATCAGTGTAGAAGTCCCTAGCATCCTCCTCTAGAAATTCATCATCGTTGCTGAGGTAAGAATCCATGTCTCCCTGGATGTCTTCACCCTCATCTTCTTCTTCCTTGGCGGCAAGCTGAGCTTCCTGCTCCTTGATGGTCTTCTCGAGGTCGTCCACCTTCTTGCAAAGACGGGCGATGGTGCGATCCTTCTTCGCACGCTGGCGGCAAAGAGACTGGCGATCCTGGATGAGCAGTGCGAAAGTCTGGGCCTTCTAGTCGGCAATGGCACGGTTCTGGTTGGCTAACTCTCTAGAATTGTCCAGTTCCTGCTGTTTATCGTGCAGCAAGAGGTCAAGATTCTCCACTTGACGCCTCAACTCTGGGTGACTTGGCATCTCCATCGGCATTCCCATGAAGTCGCGTCTTGCATAGTGAACAAAACGGGTTCCCTAGATTTGGTTGACGCTGAGGGCACATAGACGTGCGAGAGCTTCATGCATTGCCCTGGCTAATCCATCTAGCTAGTTGTTCTCTCTCATGGAGAACTGAATTCTCCCAGAAGTTGGTGCTTCGATGCTTCCTCTAAGATCAGCGGTGACTAGCCACTATAGGTCTCCTCCTGGGGGTCCTGGAAGTTGAGCTCCAAGAAATTTCGGATGTGGGCGTCCCAGTAACTCCGACAGTGAATCCAGATCCCTCTCGAAGATCAGCTGACCTCCGTTTCCCAACTAGTAAAACTTGCTGAACTGAGTCTCCATCTACAAGAATTTAGGATGAGGAAATTAGTGAAGTGATCAAGTGTGTCAAATTTTAAGTAATGTAGGAATTTTGAGGAACATGAATTTTTGAGAAAGAATGAATTCCCAAGGGTAAGAGAGGAAATAGTTTTTCATAAATACTCACTTTGGTTTTGAAAATAAGTTTTTGTTCGGACGTCCATTCTAACTAGGCTCTCCTATGGTCAGGATGGCTCTGATACCAACTTTTCAACACCCAGATTTTTAATCCCAGATGCCCGTTATGCCATACCTCGCAATCCCAAAATTACCATTTTTGCGAGACATAACGGATTGGATATCACAGTACATCATCCATTACAAACCATACATAAGGTCTTACACAAATAAGGATCTCATGATCTAGTCTTAATACAACAAGCAGCGGAAATAAACGATAAGCGTAGCGGTGGGGTCCATCTTCAAGGGCAATCTTGTGAAGGCAGATAGTCCTAGTTATCATAGCCGTCCTGCTGGCCATCTTCTTGATAGTATCCTTCATAGTCTGGCCATGAGAATAGCCAGGGACAAAAGCCATGAGTACTCTTTAAGTACTCGCAAACTACCACTAACAAGTAGTAAGTGCTAAGTTAAAGTGCTAAATCTAAGTTTAACTATAAAGTTAAGTTTGAAACCTAAGCTGAGTTCTGAAGCAAAGAAAGATCAAACAAAGTTCTAGAATCACTTAAGTTTGGAAGCTATTGTCCTACACACAACCCTGTTGTGGTCAAGTCAAGATTCGTCATTCCTTTCATAAGTCATTTTGAAAACATCTGACAACGAAACAGTATGGCCATTCCAACTGCCAATAACCACGGACACGGCTATTCGAATAGTTTGACACTCTGCAGAGGTGGTAGACTTTCACCACAAGATTCGATACATCTGTCAGGGGTAACCCTGAATCATCATACTTAGTATGTAGATAATCAAACATAACCTTCCCTTTACACCCTAGTATAAGCACCTCTCCTATGAGCATGGCCTCCGAACCATGACCATCAGTCATTTTGGGCACTTCATAGGTGGACAACATTGAGAGGTAGCCTCAGCTCAAACCTCTCCCGCGAGGGAACTAATACTAATGCATATAAACTTCCGGCTAAGCCTTACCCAATTCAGGTAGTGTGGTTGTACGGTAAATTTGGAATGGTATCGCATCCGAATCCAACCATCAGTTTTATCAAAGGGTTAAGGCTCATGCCTCAATAGTTTCATCATCATAAACCATTTGTGTTTCTCAACACATGTCAAAACATCTCAATAGAATGACTCATCATCCCAAGGTTTTCATAATTCATTTTCACCAAGTGTTCCCATCTAAAGTGACTCAAGTTTTTATCTACTCTAAACTACTAAGTTAAGAGTGTTCACTAAGGTTAAAAGATGGGATCAATCTCATGCCATAGAATGACATCTAAGGTTTATCTAAATAGGTCAAGTTTTATACTCTTTATGCTACCTTCAAAACAAGTAAGGGACTTTGTGTAAAATAAAGGAAGTAAAGCTTGTAAGGTAACACTTGGGGTAGTAATAGTCAAAGTGGTGTGACCAAAGCATGCCTAAAGCATCTTTGCTAAACCATCTAGTTTAATCCTAGCTTGCTAAGCATTAAATTGCAAGTGTTAGCTTGCCAATAGTAGCTTGCCTTGGTTGGTGCAGTGGTTGAAGTTTTCTTCTTCTTCTTCTTGGTAGAACTCCTCCTCCTCGTAGACTTGGTTGGTACTATCTTCTATAAATACATACGGAGTACACAATAACCAAACAATACTTAACTAGTCTAATTAGCATTCTAAGACACACATTTGATGATCTATTATCATCACAAGCATCACAAGTTTTATTAACTAGTTTCATTTCTTTTATTTTAGAAAAGTAATTTCTACTCATTGAAAAATTAACTAAGATTTAATATTCACCACTTAAAATATGGGATCATGTGGACACATGTCATCACCACATATTCTAACATGTGGGACTGTAATTTAAGGGTTGGATCATAATTACTTTGGTTTAAGTTCATTACTTAATGATTTAAAGTGACTAGAAATGCCTATATAGCATTAATTTGGTAGTAGCCCAAAGTCACTACATGTAAACCTTAATATTATTACATATTCAGATAGGTCTGATGAAATGTGATTTTTGAGAGTTGGAATCAACTCAAAATCTATCTTAGTTGATTTTATAAAAATGTTGCAAGGTGCAAATGCTTCTGTTTTATTATTTTTACTAGGAGAGATCTATAACTCTAATTGAATTAAATCCAACTGGCTTGGATAGATCATTTCAGTATCTTTCAGGCAAAATTGGTTTCATGCAATTTGGATTTGTAAATCTCTCTGAATTGATTTTCAAACTCAGAGACAGAACTAAGTTTAAACTAAAAAGAAAAATCCTAATTCAAACTAACTGGGTCGCACGGGAAACGCTAACGGGCCGGCCCAGTGTCACTCCGCAGCGTGGGGCTCAGCTGACAGGGGGGTCGACCAGTCAGCGGCTCATAACGTGCGAAGCGGTACGGGGCGATCTGGGGCGTTGGATTAGAGTGGGGATCAACGGCTGGGGATCATCGTCGATGATGGACCTGTCGCCGGCGAGCTCTAACCCTAGCGGCTCGGTGGGGGTGCATAGGGGGCGTACAAGAGCTCCAGCAATGACAGCGAGGCGGGCAAACGGACTGGTGGTCGACGGCAAGCTCAGGGACGGTCGAGGTAGCTCCGGGGGTGGTCGCAATCAGCAGCGCCCTTCTCCTCCAGAGGCGGCCTGCTCCGGTGCAATTCCGGCGAGCTGCTGCTCCCTATGCTCCGGCTAGGGGTGTGGGATGATCAGTGAGGTGAGGGGAGTGGAGTGGTGTGCTGCAAACGGCTGGGGGTGCCCTCCTTTTATAGGCTCGACGGCGATACCGAGAGGGATGGGCAGGCGATGGTGGTGACATGGCTACAGGCGGCTAGCGGCATGGCTGAGGGTGGCGATTGACGCGCGGTCTCCTGGCGGTGCTCTAGGACTTTAATGCGGGCTTAGGGGCGGTGGTATGCGGTCGGGCGGAGCTGGCGCTCTAAGCGGCAGAGACGACGGTGTCCATGGCGAGCGGTGGCTGTGGTGCGTTGGGCGGCGAACGGGCATGTCCGGCGTGCTCCCTGGGTCGTGGCGACGCGGTAGGCGCGGGCTGCGGTCGAGGGGCGGAGTGTATGCACGTGTCGGGCACGGTGCTCTGGCGCGTGCTCGGCATGGCGCGGTGGCACTGGGCGCGGGGTTTTCTCGGTGGTCCACGGCTGGGCCTAGCTCGGGGAGGAGACAGTGGGTGGCGGTGAGGTGCTGGCTATCTCCTAGACATGGAGAGAGAGGGGGAGGCGGTCTGCTGTGGTGGCGACCAAGTTGGCCGGCGAGGTGGGGCTCGGCTTGGCATGGCCATGCGGCTAGGAGGTAGGGGATAGGGTGATAAAGGCATGGTTAGATCATTAGGAGACAAAGGGAACAAATGAGGGTCAAATGGGGGACAAGTTTGGCCAGAACACTATTTAAAATAGTGAATTTGGTTTTGTTTGAATTCTGCCTGCCAAGTGTTTGATGAAATGGCTGCAAGAAAATTCTTTTTGAATTTTGAAAAGATTTTTGGTGGGTGTGCTAGTACTAAGCTTGAGACTCTGTGGTTGCTTGGGTTTTGAAAATTGAGCTTGTTTGAATGGTTTTTGAAATAGTGGGATCTTCCCATATGAAATAGATTCAATTTTGAACTGTCATTTAAAATTAGTATTTGAATGTTTTTAGTAGATCACAAAGTGGGCCTTGGTACCTCATTATGTGTACTAGCAAGGGGTGTAAAGATCCACTTTTGTTTCTGTTAGGTTTTGAGTACTAGGAATAGCCAAAGTAGGCATGGTAGTTAATTTGGCCAAAATGACCATTCACTTCAATTATTCATTTTGAGTTGTTTTTCTTTGGGAAAAGTTTGGGAATGATTTAGATGATGTTTATTTCACCTAAGAAACATTTTACAAGCAAGGGATCACAGAACCATGGAAATTAAAATCAATTCCTAAATTAAATGCACATACACATGAATGCTTTCATACTTTGAATTGGAAAAGTTTTTGTTAACCCTAATTTTGATGATTTGGATCTTGATAAGCTTGGAATAAATTTTTGGGATGTTACACAATACTATTCTTAGTTAAGGAATTCAACCATTCTTTAGCTTTTCCTCTCAAAGAGAAAGGAAACAATTTCAGCTTAATAATATCACCATGTACATCCCTATGCTTTTGCATCTCACAAAGTTCAACAAAGTTATTTAGATGGGCAGCAGCATCTTCATTACCAATACCAGAAAATTGTTCTCTCATAACAAGATTGAGCAAAGTACAATTTATCTCAAAGAAAGTATCTTCAGGCACAGGTGGAGCAATAGGTGTGCTCATAAATTCATTGTTGTTGGTGCTACTGAAGTCACACAACTTAATGTTTTCAAGAGTAGTCATTTTGTTTGGGTTTTCAAATAGGAAAGCAAACTAGTAAAACTAATTTTTGTGTGTTTTTGATAAAGAAACAAGCAAACTAAGCAAAAAGAAACTAAGCAAAACAAAAATAACAAAGTAAAGAGATTGGTTATGAGGGACTCCCCTTGTGAAGATGTCCTTGACTCCCCGGCAACGGCGCCAGAAAATATGCTTGATGGATCAAAATATATCGAGCTCGTTGGGAACCCCAAGAGGAAGGTATGATGAGCACAGCAGCAAGTTTTCCCTCAGTACGAAACCAAGGTTATCAATCCAGTAGGAGCAAGGAAACACCCCAAAGGTGTAGCTAGTTGAACGTTGGCAGGGCGCACTACCGGTGCCAGCAACAACGTGGAGACCTGCACAACACAACCACATAACTCTGTCCCCAACTTGCGATGAGGTTATCAATCTCACTGGTTTTGCTGAAAACAAAGGATTAAACGTATCAAATGGAAGGAAGTAATAGTTTGCAGAAAGTAAACACAAAGCAGTAAATAGTTTGTAGATTGTATGTAAAAGAAAGGACCAGGATCCATAGTTCACTAGAGGTGGCTCTCCTTAAGATAGATAACATGCTGGGTGAACAAATTACAGCGGGGCAATTGACAAACATCGAGAAAGCAATACATGCATATACTAATCATCTTGACTCCTTTGGAACTTGATTGGGCATTACAACATTATACATAGACCGCCATCCAACTGCATCTATGACTAATAATCCACCTTCAGGTTATCATCCGAACCCCCTCCAGTATTAAGTTGCAAGCAACAGATTATTGCTTTACGAATTGCCTATAATGTAAACAATACGATTGTTCTATGAACAAAGGATTGTTTTTTTCTCCCTAGTAGCAACAACACATCTAGTACCTTAGAGATTTCTGTCACTTCCCTAGATTACCAGAGGCATGAACCCACTATTGAGCATAAATACTAACTCTTGGAGTTGCTAGCATCTACTTGGCCAAGATAGCTACTAACAATGGAAAGCATGCAAGATCACAAATAACAAAGAAATGATAGAATCAATAATAAATCTGAAATAGCATCTCAATATCCATCGGATCCCCGCAAACACAACATGCAAACTAACAAATAGATGATCTTGATCATGAACGGAGCTCACAAGATCTAGACATGAAAGCACAAAGGAGGAGAACCAGCCATCTAGCTACTACATGGATCCGTAGTCCAAAGATGAACTACTCACGCATCACACCGGAGGCTTGCATGGTGATGAAGAAGGCCTCCAGGGTGAATTCCCCTCTCCGGCAGGATGCCGGGAAGAGCTTCAAATCCCTCCCGATTTAGGGATGGATATGACGGCGACTACAGACTCTTTCGTGGATTTTTGATCAGGTACTTAGGGTTTTCGTCATGAGGGCATCTTATAGGCGGAAGGAGAGGCCGAGGGGGTTCTGGGGTCGGCCAGACCACCCCCTGGCGCGGTCCAGGCCTGGCCTCACGGCTAGGTGGTGTGGCCAGCCCCCAGCCCTTCTCCGTCTCGTATTCTGGCATCTGATGACTTCCGGAAAAATAGGCACTTTGGCTTTTCTCCAGTCCAATTCTGAGAATATACATTTCCTGACTTTCCTAGAACCAAAAACAGCAGAAAACAGGCAGCTGGCACTGTGGCTCTTGTTAATACTTTAGTCCAAGAAATCATATGAAAAGTACTCCAAAGTATGGACAAAACACAAGAAAGTGGATAAAACCAAGCATGGAACATCAAAAATTATAGATACATTTGCAATGTATCAAGAAACAATCGAGAAGATTCTAGAATGATGGATAAGTGTGTTTTGACATTTTTCTACATATATATCTTATCTTATCTTACCACTATATAATGTACGAATAACTTTGAATATTGACCATTGGATGAAGACTCACGAATCCCAACATTTCTAGCCGTTGGATCTTCTTTTCCGTTCTAGCATCTAGAAGATTTTATTGATAGTCTTCATCACAATGAATGGTATGCACAAAACTCAAAACACACTTCTCCATCATTCTAGAATCTTCTCCCTCGTTTCTCTAGACCATGTTACCAGAATTTTCAAGTTTTAGATAGCTAATAATCGTTGACTTCTAAATGATATACAAAGTATAAGAACCAAATATACACCCATACTTTATAGATATTGATCAAATTTATATTTTTGTATGCTTTACCTATTAAAATTTTATATAGTGATGATATGTCAGACGTCTATTATCCGAGTCTCACGTGTTGATCAAAAGGGACGTGCCACACAAGTATATACTATATGAAATGTGATTTAACAAATGTTAAGTTGTTATTAACCAATATTCTTGTTAGAGAAAAAATGCATACATTAAGTCTATTAGTAATAACTATCTACCCATATTGAGAAAACATCATATTGTGCTATGAAATTTTGGGGGTGGTGAAATGATGGTTCTAGAACATGTTGGAGTTTGCTCTAGGTATTATTCAACACGAATCCAGTTGCTCTGAACCATGGGATCTACCAGCCCAATGGTCAGGATTGGTGCTATGGATCCAATTCAAAACTGCTCCATTGTAGTAGTAGAGAGAATACAGCCTACTATGCTATGATATTTTGGGGGTGGTGATATGATGATTCTAGAACATGGTGGAGTTTTCTCTAGGTACTATTCAACACGAATCCAGGTGCTCTGAACCATTGGATCTAATAGCCCAACGGTCAGGATTGATGCTAAGGATCCAATTGAAAACTACTCCATTATCTTACCACTATATAGTGTACTAATAACTTTTAATGTTGACTATTGGATCAAGATTCGCGAATCCCTGCATTTATAGCCATTGGATCTTCTTTTCCATTCTAGCATCTAGAAGATTCTATTGGTAGTCTTCGGCATAATGAATGCTATGCACAAACCTCAAAACACACTTCTCCATCATACTAAAATCTTATCCTTTTTTCTCTAGACCATGTTATCAAAAAATTTAGGTGTTAGGTAGCTAATAATCTTTGACTTCTACATGACATACAAAGTACAAGGACCAAATATACACCCATACTTTATAGATGTTGATCAAATTTATAATTTATTGTTATTTACCAATTATAATTTTATATAGTGATGATATGTCATACATATACTATTTGAGTCTCACGTGCAAGGCACGTGCAACTTACTAGTAATAGTAGAGATAGAGATATGATGTCGATATGGTCATCCTTTGAATAACCTTCATTCCTGATGCTTGGAAAGGAAGAGAAAAATTCAAAAGTTTGAATTCTACTAATTTTTGCCGCCAATGCCTGGTTCCTTCCTATGTACACCAACGCACACACCGGAGACACAGCTGAGCCACCGTACCAAGACACACATGTGCAACGCTGTGGAATAGGGAGTGCTGAGATGGATGGTGAGGCAGCGACTGAGAGCGATAAAAATAAATTTGTTTTGTTTTGAGTGCACAGAAGTCCTGAAATTTACTAGAGTGTGTATGCTATAAAGGCTATAGTACCTCGTGTCAGGAACCCATCATAATTCTGCTCTGACATCGCACCGCCTTCAAGTGCCCTATCATGCTGCCTCCCGCCCTGCCTCCCTTTTATTCTCCGAGCTCCTCTTGCTCTTTGGTTTTTTCCCTTATCTCACTAGTACCTCCGTCCCAAAGCTTAAGGCCCCATTTGGAATCCAGGAATGCAAAACATAGGAATAGAAAAAATGCAGGAATTAAGATATCATGTATGCTCAATTCCTATAGGAATCAATACCATAGGAAAAAATTTAGGGTGTCGTTTGGATATCACACAGGAAAACCGCATGAATTGTAGACACAAGGAGATGAAACATGAGGTTAAACCTCATGTTATTTTCCTAGAAAATTCCTATGAAATAGCCTATACCATAGGAACTTAAAAGGAATCTTAGATTCCTATTCCTTTGTTCCAAACGACACCATAGGAATTTTTGCTATAGGAATTCTATCCTCCAAAAATCCTATGATTTTCCTTTGTTCCAAACAGGGCCTAAGCCCTTTTTTTGATAAGTCAAGCTATGAAAAGTTTGACAAAACTTCTAAAAAAATATCAAGAACTACTGTATGATACTAGTAGATACCATGTGAATATATGTTTCATGATGTATCAAAGGGTATGTATTTCATATTATAAATATTAATATATTTTTCTACAAACTTGGTCAAACTTTGCATAGTTTGACTTTTTTTTAAAGGCCTTGAGCCTTGGATGGAGGTACTACTAGTGTTTAGTACTCCATCCCGCAACTTAAGTCTTGATATATAGACATCATGGGTCCCTTCAGACGACGTTAGGAAAATTCAAGAGGAATCTACCGCGCTTACTTGTAGTTCAAATTTGACCTAATTTCTTTAAATCGACATAAAGTTATTTAAGTGGGCACGATTGGCTAGGGAATCTTGAAATGTGCTAAGACTAGGGAATTGTAAGAAAACATGGTCCCCACTTTTTTTGAAAACTGGGTGGTGGTAATTTTTTTGACTAAGGTATGTCCCGAGGGAGCGAGATTCTTAAATTAATTAACACGGTAAGTGGATGTGTACATGTTACACCAAGGACCTCAAAAAAACAAAAAATACATCCAAGTCCATACATTTAGCACAAAGGACACTAAAATCAAATGCTTGAAAATTTTGGTAACATGGTCTATAGAAACGAGGGGGAAGATTCTAGAATGATGGAAAAGTGTGTTTTGACGTTTGTGCATAGTATTTCATTGTGATGAAGATTATCAATAGAATCTTCTAGATGCTCGAATGGAAAAGAAGATCCAACGGATAGAAATGTTGGGATTCGTGAGCCTTGATCCAACAATTAATATTCAAAGTTTTTGTACACCATATAGTGTTAAGATAGTGGTAATGGTAAGACTAGTACTTGCTTAACAAAAGAAAACAACACACTTCTCACTTTTAGCAGATCTTGTTGAAGAAGATGCACGAATCTATAAAATGCATGTACTATATCATAAACTATATATGATGTCAATATGGTCATGACCTTGGCTATTCGGGTCGAAATCAGGAATATTCATACACCATAGGCCAATACACATTGTGAAGCAGCGAGAGCATTTTTTGTATTCAAAGGTGTCAAAACATATGTTTCTAATTTTTTTCTTAGCACTATATAGTGTACGAATAACTTTGAATATAGACCATTGGATCAAGATGCGAATCCCAACATTGTCAGACATTCGATCTTCATTACTTCCATTTTAGCATCGAGAAGATACTATTCATAGTCTTTCTTTTCTTACCTTACCACTACTAGTAAAAGGCACGTGTCACACACATATATACTGTATGAAATGTTATTTAACAAACATTAAGTTGTTATTAACCAATAGTCTTGTTAGAGAAAAAATGGATACATTAAGTCTATTAATAATATATCTACACATATTGAGAATACAACCTACTGTGCTATAAAATTTTGCGGGTGGTGACATGATGGTTCTAGAACATGGTGGAGTTTTCTCTAGGTACTATTCAACACGAATCCAGCTGCTCTTAACCATTGGATTTAACAGCCCAACGGTCACGATTGGTGCTATGGATCCAATTCAAAATTGCTCCATTATGTCTAACTATTATAATGGAGTAGTTTTGAATTGGATACATAGAACCAATCCTGACCATTGGGCTATAAGATCCAATGGTTCAGAGCAACTAGATTCGTGTTGAATAATACCTAGAGAAAACCATACCATGTTCTAGAACCATCATACTTTAAGTCTTGTTAGAGAAAAATGCATACATTGATAAGTCTATTAATAATAATTATCTACACATATTTAGAATACAACCTAGTGTGCTATGAAATTTTGGGGGTCGTTACATGATGGTTCTAGAACATGCATGGTGGAGTTTGCTCTAGGTACTATTCAACACGAATCCAGCTACTTTGAACCATTGGATCTAATAGCCCAACGGTCAGGATTGGTGTTATGGATCTGATTGAAAATTGCTCCATTATAGTAGTAGAGATATAGTCTACGAATAACTTTGAATATTGACTGTTGGATCAAGACTTGCGAATCCCAACATTTCCAACCGTTGGATCTTCTTTTCCATTCTAGCATCTAGAAGATTCTATTGATAGTCTTCATCACAATGAATGCTACGCACAACACTCAAAACACACTTCTTCATCATTCTAGAATCTTCTCCCTCGATTCTCTAGACCATGTTACCAAAATTTTCAAGTTTTATATAACTAATAATCGTTGACTTCTACATGATATCCAAAGTACAAGAACAAAATATACACCCACACTTTATAGATGTTGATCAAATTTATATTTTTCTGCTCTACCTATTACAATTTTATATAGTGATGATATGTCAGACGTCTATTATCTCAGTCTCACGTGCAGGGCATGTGCAACTTAATAGTTTACATACAATGGGCGGACAACTTTGAATATTATTGACCGCTGATTCATGACCTGCGAATCCCAACATTACTGCTAGTTATTGGATCCTCTAATTCATTCCATCATCTCGAAGATACTATTCATAGTCTTTGTTATCTTATCTTACCACTATATAATGTATGAATAACTTTGAGTATTGACCGTTGGATCAAGACTCGCGAATCCCAACACTGCTAGCCATTGGATCTTCTTTTTTCCATTCTACTAGGTGTTGGTACTTTTTTGACTAATAAGGTATATGTCCCGAGGGAGCGAGATTCTTTAATTAATTAACACGGTAAGTGGATGTGTATATGTTACACGAAAGACCTAAAAAATGAAAAATACATCCAAGTTCATACATTTAGCACAAAAGACCATAAAATCAAATACTTGCAAATTTTGGTAACATGGTCTATAGAAATGAGGGGGATATTCAAGAACGATGGAGAAGTGTGTTTTGAGGTTTGTGCATATAGCATTTCATTGTGATGAAGACTATCAATAGAATCTTCTAGATGTTAGAATGGAAAAGAAGATCCAACTGTTGGAAATGTTGGGATTCGTGAGTCTTGATCCAATAATTAATATTCAAAGTTTTTCGTCCACCATATAGTGTTAAGATAGTGGTAATGGTAAGACTAGTACTTGCTTAACAAAAGAAAACAGCGCACTCCTCACTTTCAGTGGATCTTGTGGAAGAAGATGCACGAATCTACCAGATGCGGGAACTGTATCATAAACTATACTAGTAAGTTGCACGTGCCTTGCACGTGAGACTCAGATAGTAGACGTATGGCATATCATCATCATTATATAAAATTATAATTTGTAAAGCACAATAAATTATAAATTTGATCAACATCTATAAAGTATGGGTGTATATTTGGTCCTTGTACTTTGTATCATCATATAGAAGTAAAATATTATTAGCTACCGAACACATGAAATTTTGGATAACTTGGTCTAGAGAAACAAGGGATACGATTCTAGTATGATGGAAAGTGTGTTTTGAGGTTTTTGCATAGCATTCATTATGCCGAAGACTATATCAATAGAGTCAATGGTTCAGAGAAGCTAGATTCGTGTTGAATAGTACCTAGAGCAAACTCCACCATGCATGTTCTAGAACCATCATGTCACCACCCCCAAAATTTCATAGCATAGTAGGTTGTATTCTCTCTACTACTATAGTGGAGTAGTTTTGAATTGGATCCATAGCACCAATCCTGACCGTTGGGCTATTAGATCCAATGGTTTAGAGAAACTGGATTTGTGTTGAATAGTACGTACATAGAGAAAACTCCACCATGTTCTAGAACCATCATGTCACCACCCCCAAAATGCATAAATTAAGTCTATTAATAATAACTATCTACACATATTGAGAATACAACCTATTATACTATAAAATTTTGGGGGTGGTGACATGATGGTTCTAGAACATGGTGGAGTTTGCTATAGGTACTATTCAACACGAATCGAGATGCTCTGAACCATTGGATCTAACATCCCAACGGTCAGGATTGGTGCTATGGATCCAATTCAAATTAAAACTGCTCCATTATAGTAGTAGAGATATGATGTCAATATGGTCATGACCTTGGCTATTCGGGTCAAAGCCAGGAATGTACATACACCATAGGCCAGTACACATTGTGAAGAAGCCAGAGCATTTTTTTGTATTCAAAGGTGTCAAAACACATGTTTCTCATTTTATTTCTTAACACTATATAGTGTACGAATAACTTTCAATATTGACTGTTGCATCAAGATGCGAATCCCAACATTGTCAGATGTTGGATCTTCATTTCCATTTTAGCATCAAGAAGATACTATTGATAGTCTTTCTTTTCTTATCTTTACCACTATTTATAATATATAGTGTGCGAACAACTTTGAATATTGACCGTTGATTCATGACACGTGATGTCTACGCACTTCTATTCTTGTAGACAGTTGTTGGGCCTCCAAGTGCAGAGGTTTGTAGAACATCAACAAGTTTTCCCTTAAGTGGATTACCCAAGGTTTATCGAACTCAGGGAGGAAGTGGTCAAAGGTATCCCCTCTCAAGCAACCCTGCAATAAAGATACAAGAAGTCTCTTGTGCCCCCAACACACCCAATACACTTGTCAGGTGTATAGGTGCACTAGTTCGGCGAAGAGATAGTGAAATACACGTGGTATAGATAATTATAAATGGTAATGGTGATAGAAAATAGCTTGATGGCGTGGAAAAGACTAAAGTAAAACTGAAATAAAGATATAAGTAAGCAAACATGTAATAGATCTAATAGCAAACGGTGTTTCAATGCTTAGAAACAAGGCCTAGGGATCATACTTTCACTAGTGAACACTCTCATATAAATATCTTCTCTTTATGATACTACTCTTAACTACTCTCCGGTTGGACACTCTAATCCATGGTAGGGCTATAACAGCACACCTCAAAGTAAGCCTTTCCCATCTAGATAACCCCACACTGTCACCTTGAGCACTAGATGGTTCCAACAAACACCACAATTTCATAGAAACATCCAACTCCAAATATAACTCATAACAAGTAATTGTAATCTCTAGCCTAAGTGCCACCATGGTGTGCACACTATCAACTTCACACACATGGGGAGAGCAGAGATCTATTAAAGCACTTGGGTAGCAAGGTAGATCTATAGATTACAAGCTCATGATCTCAATAAGATCATGCATAGAGAGAGATATGGACACATAGCTACCGGTAGAACCCTTAGCCTCGAGAGAGATCTACTCCCTCCTCATCATGGGAATTAGCAACGGTGATGGAGATGGTGGTGGAGATCGATGGAGATGGCTCCGGGGGCACTTCCCCGTCCGGTGCTTGAATAGAGACTTCGTCCCTGAATCTCCCCTTCGGTGGCGGCGGCGTTGTGGAACTTTTCGTGGCTAGAGGCTTGATGATTTAGGGTTTTTGCCTCGGGGGAGATATATAGGCGAAAGAGGCAAGGTCGGTGGCCGGCCAGGGGGCCCACACCATGCCCTGGCGTGGCCAAGGGGGGCCCGTGCCTAGGGGTGGTGTGGCCACCCTATGGCCCCTCTCCGACTCTCCTTCTGGCTCCGTGAGTCTTCCGAGAAAATAACAACTTTGGCTTTTGTCCGATCCAATTCCGAGAATATTCAATTTCTGACTTTCCTGGAACCAAAAACAGCAGAAAACAGGCAACTGGCACTATGGCATCTTGTTAATAGGTTAGTCCAAGAAATCATATTAAAATTACTCCAAAGTGTGGACAAAACATAAGAAAGTAGATAAAACCAAGCATGGAACATCAAAAATTATAGATACATTTGCCATGTATCAACATCCGCAAGCTTAACTCCCCGCCCCTCGGTAGGTAAGTGATAAAAAGAAAGAATAATTTTTGAGGTGACATGCACCATCATAAACTTGATCAAAGTATTTGTAAAACATTCATAGCTAGGATCATAGTACTTCAATCATAACATGAAAGACAAAGTTCTAGCAATAAGACAAAGAAACTATGTTGCAACATGAAAAGGCACAAACAAAAGATTAATGAATAACAATGCTTTGCAAGACGTTTGTTTGTTTCACATAAATAAAACATACATAGTAGCATTCAGCTTGTCCCTCATAGAGTAGCAAATGTAAATGCATAGGACACCTTCAAAGTTCATAAGAGTGACTAGATACAAATAGTTTAAACAAGCAATATCAAGTTATGCATCAATCAACAAGTCTTGGGACAATGCACATAGAACTAAGAATGGCCACTATGCTCTCAAAGTAGGTGCATAAAGATAGAAGGTGGAGACTCAACATAAAAGTAAAAGAAAGGCCTTCATAGAAGGAAGTAGGGATTCAAGTCTCATAAAGAGCTTCCAAAAATTATGGTACTTTTTAGCTCTCAGCTCTCATTTCCCCTATCATAAGCATCTTGAAGTGATTAAGGTTAAAGTGAACAAACTATGGAGTATATGCTTGACAAAGTATAAGTTGGAAATCTCATGTCCCTTGAATACAAGGGACGCTCGTCATGCTACTCAAGTTTAGTCACCGGTAAGTTCTTGTCATCGTAAGTACATGTGTATCATAGAGAACTGCCAACGGGGTACCCCTTACCCGATGATACGGAAGAATCCCCATATCAAAATGCCAAGGCAAGCAGACAACAAGCATCTCAGCAATCTTCTTATTTACCATGGGAATATGGTGCTTTTTTCTCTCTTTCCTCTTTTCATAATCTCTTTTTTTTTCTTTTTCTCTTTTTTTCTCAAAATAGGACTCTTTTTTTATAAGAAGAATGCTTCATAGACAGCTCATTATGGTTACGCTGTAGGTTTCCACCATGTTAGCATGGATTAGACAAGTGGCCCAGGCGTTTCTCTAACACATATACATAACTCCATGGACTTACAAGCTCCCCTTTCATTTCACACCGACGACATCCATAGACAAAAGAGCATCATATCAACTAGGTACAAAGTACAAGTTGAATGTTGAAAGCGTTCCCCATGACAGCATGGTTCTGCTAATACCCATCAAATAAGTGCAAGCATATACAACATAGACGACACAATGGTTCAAGTTTATTAAGGGCAAGAAAAGTAAAGTGTGCCATCAAGTTCGTGAGAGCTTTAATCACTAGTTTTTCTCATAACAAGTTTAATTTGGAAGGTAGATAAAAACATGAATATACTTGAAATAGCATATGCTAGTAGGTAGGTATGGTGGACTCTTTGGAATAACTTGGTTTAAGGAGTTGGATGCATGAGTGGAACTCATACTTGGTTACAGAGGCTAGCAAAAGACTGGGAGCGACAAACTAAGAGAGCAATAATGGCCATAATCATGCAGAGCGACAAAGCATCATTGATCAAAGCATAAAGTGATACTACAAGTTGAAAACTAAAGGATCATCAAGTCTTATGGTGACTTGGGATAGTCATAACATGGTGTGAGCATGCGCCAAGTCAACCCAAATAAAACATCAAAAGAGAATACCACAATACTATGCTTTACTATGCTAAAACAACGCATGATTCATCCAAGGAACATTAAGCAATCTCAATTGTTTATAACAAGTCATGCTAAAGCAAAGAATACTAAGCATAAATCCAAAACAATATCAAGCATGGCATGACAAAGCATAGGCCACAGTCAAAAACAAGCTCTCTTTACCACTTAAGCATGAGCTTTCCTACTCTTTTACAATCCAAACCAAACTATTTGAAAACCAATGTATGAAAGAGGGGGTTCAACAAATTTATTTAGAAAACTAAGAAAACAAAGCAAACGAAAAACCAAAATGAAAACGAAAAAGAAGACGCTCCAAGAACAACACAACTGTGCATGAAACAATAAAAATGAAGCGTTTGGAAGAAACCTAGGATTTTTATTGATGAAGAGGGGGATGCCTTGGGCATCCCCAAGCTTTGACGGGGTGACACGGATGGCATAACCAAGCTTGAGCTTTAGTCCATTCTTCATCTCATTACTCATTCCTTCCATACACCTGAAATTTTTCCTTCATACAAAACCTCACACAATCTTTATTAGCAACATTAGTGCACACAAGATAATAAGTCTTTAGGTTCAGTTCCAACACCAATAAAACTTCCATTAAAACACAAGCTACTGTAGCACTTCCCTCAAAAATCTCAATTCCCCAAAAGAGAACCCAAAAAGGAATCAACAAGAAGCAAATGCAAATAATGGCAGAAATCTATCAAAACAGACCAGCAGGTAAAAACCATTTTTTTCGAAGACCTTATGTTGCTCAAATCAAAAAGTGTTGAACTAACGAAAGTTGGATAACAACCTGGGGCAGAAGCGCAAAACTTCATGCCTCAAAAGGACGTATAGAGATTTTACACGAATTTTTACGGTGAAGCATAAAAAATATGTTTCGGGACAGCAACTTTCCCAAGCATTACTTCTCTCTCATTAGAGGTTATTTTTGACACAAAAAGTAAATAAAAAGGATAAGGAGCGGTTATTACGGAAGTAATAAATTCTAAGACTCATCTAAAAGTTTGGGTTATCTCTCAATAAGTACTTTTCTTTAACGCCTTTAAGTTAGGCATGATAGTTTGAGAAGATGCTCACATAAGAAATATGAATTGAAGTAAAAGAGAGCATCAAGAAGCAAATTCGAAGCACATTAAAGTCTAACCCACTTCCTATGCATAGGAATCTTGTAAAGAAACAAGTCATGAAAGCACAAAGCAACAAGCATAGGAAAGCAAAACAAGTGCAACTTCAAAATTTTCAACATAAAGAGGGGAAACTTAATATTGTTGAGATACATAAAACCATGTTTCCCTCTCTCATAATAAATTTCAGTAGCATCATGAATAAAAGTAACAATATAACTATGTCACATCCCAAGATTTTCCAAATCTTGTAATGTGAAAAATAAAATAAATAAAATAAATTTTTGTTGAAAATCAGGGTGAAAATAAACTTTTGTTTCTAAAAGGAAACTTAAAATCCCATCCTGAACAAACTTTGGCTAAAGTTTGAATTCAACAAATCCAAATCAAGTAAAATGCATTCCTCAATGAATGTATCTGGAAATTTGAACACTTGGAAAATAAATCCAAAACCCTAAACCCTAATGGAATAAAAACCATTTCCAAGTTATCCCCAAGCCTATGGATTTGAACCATATGAAAAATTGATCAACAAATATTCACAAATGATCAAGAAAGACAAATAGAAATAATATAAGACCATAGAAATTGGTTTCACTTAATTTGGAACCATAAATAAAAATCTTATGGATTTAATAAAGGAATTGAATTTCCAAAGCTAATAAAGCCCTTACCAAAAACCCATACCAATTGGTGAACAAATAATCCTAAAGGGATTAAAAAGATAAACATTAATAAAGGCAAATAAAATATTTTGTTTTGATAAAATGAGTAAAGGTTTATTTAAATAAAATAATAAGCATGTAATATCCAAATTTTATTTAAGTAAAGGATTTTCCCATTTTAAATAAACACCAAAACTTATTTATTCTTTTAAATAAGTTTTCCAAGTATTTTGATTTCTCAAAATAAAACCTACTAAAGTGTTTTGGTTTTATTTGGATTTCAAATGGAAATTTTGTTAAATAAATCAAACCCTATTTTATTAAATAACTAAAGATCCATTTTATTTAATTATTGAATGGATCCTAAAATGAATAAAAATATTATTTTATTTTGAGATTTGGATTATGTTGCTAAACAGAACCAAATTCAAAGTACAAAGTTGAGTGATTGTTTGAATTGTTTGAACCTTGTTTGTTTGTTTGATAATTGTTTGAATTTCAAAACAGAAAAATAGAAATAGATTTGGAAAAAGAAAACAGACAGAAAAAAAAATAGGAAAAGGACAACCCAGCCCAACTAGCCCAATAGGCCCAACACCAGCCCACCTCTCTTCTCCCTCCGAAAAAACGATTCACACCAAATAATTAACCCGCACAGAGAGTGACATCCTGGACCCACTCCTCCCTCTCACTCACTCGCTAACGAGACGACCCCACCTCTCTCTCCCACGCCCCGAACCGTTTTTCCTCACCGCTGAATCAGCCCACAGAGACACTGACCGGTGGACCTCTCCCTCCTTTCTTTTCCCACTGACCAGAGGACCCCACCGCCACGTCCTTCTTCTTCCCCGCGCGACCCTGTCTCCCCCAGACGACGCTGCCGTTGCTGCCTTCAATCCGCGGCTTCAATTCGCCTTAATGCCGTGCCTTAAACCTCGCCGTGACAATGCCCATTTAACCGCCAGCGGTCCCTCCTCCTTTCCCCTCACACGCCACTCCCTTTCTGCCTCGAGGCTGCCGTAATTCGAGCCCGTATCGCCACAGCTCCGACCACCGTCTCCGACCAATTCCGGCTGTGTCCCGCCACCCCGTGCCTCCTCGACCTAACTCACACCTTCTCCACTCTCAGGCGCATCTGCTAGTACAACAAACTCGCCCGCGAGTGCCCTGCAGGCTCGGCAACGATGACGACCACCGTCGCCACCGTCTGCTTCCTCTCTGGCGAAGCCCACAGGTAGTTTCCGGCCGCCCCTCTACTTCTCGTTCACGCACACACATTCTCCGTGTCTTTGCGCATCTAACCGCATCGATTTCTTGCCCTCTGGTGGACAGCATCCCCATCCCCGTCGTCAAGCCAAAGCTCCCGATGCCGCCACGAACTCCGGCGAGAGATTCCACCTGACCCCGAGCGCCCCTCGCCCGACCAACACCTCCCCGAGAATCGCCGTGACCCCCTGAGCCCGGTGAGCAACTCCTCTCTCTCCCTCACCTCCTGTAGCGTCGCCTCGCTGTCGATCGACCGCTCACCGCCGCTAGCCACCGGCCTTAGCCGCCCACCTTAGGTCAAACTCGCCAGCACCGTTCGATCTAGATCTGGCGCTCACGATTAGTTCACTTAACACCGAAGGGGTATGTCCTCTGGACCGCACGATTTGAGTTAGATCCAACGCCTCTCGACGCTTGATCCAACAGAAACGGTATCAGCGAATAGGGTTAGGACACGTGTCTGTTGATCTGTTTAAAAACAGATTTGAAAACAGAATTTCTTGCAAACTTCAAACCCTTGTATCTTTGAATCCACACGTCCAAAAATTACAAATTTTATGTCGTTGGATTCAGGAGAACAAGCCCTAACCAACCCTGCCCTTAGTTTAGCAAATAGTATCTGTTAGCTTGTTTAACTTTGCAGAAACATTTGATTGCTTGTTTAGATTAGAAAAATTGTTTAAAAATGTTTTTAAGGTTAAAACCTTTGCAAATTGGTTTGCTGTGACCTTACTGACCCTAGGAACCAACCCATAGTTTGGAAAATGATTTTGGAAAAATTGGAATGGATTAATTAAGTATAGTCCATTTCTAGCTAAACAAAACTATTGTTTTGTTTATGAAAATGGTTTTGAGTAAAAACTTTGGAGAAAATGGTTTAGACCAAACCTACTGACCCAAAACACCAAGTTTTGCAATAGCAACTCATTTGGTGAAACAAAATAAGGAATCTTTGATTTAAAACCATTTCTAGTCAAATAGAAATGTGGTTTTTATAAAAAAAATGATTTTGGAAGAAACCTTTGGAAAATGTTTTGTTTTAAACTCACTAACCCCAAACCCCAAGTTTTGTGATTTGAAAACATACTTGGTGAACCCTATAGGTTAATGCCCTAGTAAAATGATACATTGTTTTGAAAATGGTTTTTAAAGTGAAACCTTTTGCAATTGATTTTGCCACTTGACAAAATGACCATTAGTTGTGCCCAAATGTCTATGACCCATTAGGAACCACTTTTTCAAACAAAACAAAGCTTGGCATGCTTGCATGCATTACTTTGACTTTGCCATTTTGGTAAATGACCAATTTGGAACTTACAAAGTTTAGAAGCCTAGTGAAGACCATCCTTACAATAAAACTAACCTTTGCATGCTTATGCATGACTTAGATCCCATTACTTTGTGTGTGTGAAAAATTGTTTGTTTGACTTTGTTATTTTATGTGTGCAGTTTTGCTTGATTGGTAGATTGAGTTTGTGCCTTGCTTGATTGAATTGTAGTGACTTGAAGAGTGTGATTGTTGCAAGGACAAGGAGTGAACCTATACCCTCTACCAAAAAGGCAAGTGATGCTTCATATCTTTTGTCCCATTATTTTCACTATGCATTAGTGTTTTTGCTAAGTAAAACTTGCATGGTTTTTATTTTGCTAAAGTATAGACCTTGCTATAGTAGCACCTAGTAGATGAAACCTTAGTGGAAATCTTCCTAAGTTAAGAATCCTATTACTATCAAGCTTAGCCTAGCTAATAGAAAACAAGGGTGGAATATATATTCATACTATGGAAAATTTCTAAGTCTGAGGACTTATGTTTTTCTTAATAAAACAACTAAGTTAATGAATCACCTGGGTGGAATGGGACTTGCTTGGTGGTTTTTGGTTGAGTGGTTCACAAGGCCCATTTTTATGGTTTACCTTAGTGTATCTCACTTGTGGATGGCCACCCAGGAAACAAAGAGATTTGAGATGTCAAATGTTGAGAAGCTTCAAGTGCAACCACTTGGCAATATGGGCTCTGCCATGATCATATAGGTTGCAAGAACTTAGCCATATGGACAGTTGGTGGTAGTGTTTGATAGGTTGGAGCGCGTCCATGATGGTCTAAGGAAAAGCTTCTGAAAGATCTTGTCTTGGGAAACCAAGTCTTGTGGGGAAAGTGCACCACCTCTGCAGAGTGTAAAACCTAAGTACTTAGCCATGTCCCTGGTAAAGGACAATTTGAGCATCAAGACATGGAAGCAATCAAGAATCTCATCACTCCAATTTCTAAAGTAAAACTTGTGGGTGAACAAGGGTTGTGTGAATTCTTCAATCTTTGATGGAGAGATGGCTTGGTACAAGGATCTTGAAATCTTAGATTGGGAAAAATATTTTTGCCAAGCACTTCAGTCATTGATTGGTAGATGCCTTGGAAAGGATCTTCAGTCTTTGATTGGTAGATGCCTTGGGAAAGTTTTTGCAATAATTGTTGCCAAGCAAATCTTCAGTCTTTGATTGGTAGATGCCCTGAGTGGATCTTCAGTCTTTGATTGGTAGATGCCCTGGGAAAGTTGTTGCCAAACAAAAACTTAGTGTTTTCAAAATGTTAGGGAAAAATCTATTTTGAGCAATGAAAGCCTCAACTCCACTTAGCCAAATGCATATAGATGATAGACTCCACTATACTACCAAAGTATCACTTGCCAATACAATTCAAATGTATTGACCTTTGTGGCTGTAACTTGTAATGTTGCAGGTTTGATTGATTTTAGTGAAGATTGATTAATTAGGTTACAAAGTCTACAACCAACATCTGCCTGTGGCACTTTGAAGATGAAGGACCCCATGCTTATAGTTATTCCCCTGCAATGTAATGTAAATAGCCAATGAGCTATGTTTGATGTAATAAAATTATTTTATTCCTGGTTATAAAGTTGTATTATGACCTTTGTTTCTTGATAATACATCTAAACTGTGGATGCTAGCTATTGATCCAGGGACTAGCATTGTAAACACAGGGGGCTCAATCTTATTAAAGGTTGGGGACCTTACAGATGGTATCAGAGCATTGTGTTGCCTGTAGGATTTGTAAACCAAGGATTGGACAAAAACCCTTAGAAAAATAGGAATTGTTTTATTCCAAAAACTTATTTACAAAAACAATCTTGTAAACTCTTTCCTCAATCATTTTTGGTTTCAACTCTACTTCTCTTCTATTTCAACTTTATGGAAAAGCCTAACTTTGACCAAAGACTTCACCATGTGCAAAGGACTTCTTCAACTTCATCAACTCTAATGACTTCAACTTCTTCAACTCTAATGACTTCAACATCTTCAACATTTCACCAAGGACTTTAATCTTAGATACCACTAAGGATTACAAGTGAAGCAAGAAATGTTACTCAAGACTTGAAGACTAAGGAAAAACAACTTAGAAGGAGCCATCATCACCTTTGAAGTTTTTGTGACCAAGAATTTTCTCAAGAAGAAAAAGAACTCATCCAAGAAGAATCAACCAAGAAGGATGGAAAGATCACAAGTGAAACATGTAGATGGACCACCATTTATAGATAAGTCAAACACACCAACTTATGTGGTGTAACAAAAATTACTTTTGGTTGCCTACAAATGTGTTTGAAACTGGTTGTTTGAGTGGAGAGTTTGTTTGTGATTGCTTGCACACTGCTTGTGTGAATTGTGATGTGTGTGATTAGGATTGATTCCTTAGAAATCTTTTGTCTATTCTAATCCCAAATCCAACCCCAAACAGATGACTTCTCCAAGAAACTCCAACATCAAGGATGGTGACAACAACAACAATCAAGAGGACAACATGAGAGAACTCATAGCAACCCAAAACCAGTTGAGCCAAGAGACAACTCAGCTTTTAGCCAACAGCAATGGATTAGACCCAGCCATACAAAGGATTTTGAAGCTTCAATCCCAAGTGTTGCAAGGACTGGTTACTCAAATGATCAACAAGGATGACAAAGATGTTATTCTAGAGAGAACCCAAGCTTGCATTATCTATGAAGCCAAGGATCATGCACCTAAGGAAGATCAATGCCCCAAGAAGAGAGAAAGATCTCCCACCTATGAAGAACATGAACTAGAAGAACCCCTAGCTTTGGAGAGACCCAAGAAGAAGAAGAAGAAATACCTCAACACTAGCAAGAAGGATATTACACAAGTGCAATGTTTCAAATGCAAAGAGATGGGACACTATGCCAATGAATGCCCAGAAAAGAAGATGGACCAAATAAACAAACAAGAGGCAATGACACCAAAGGAAAGAAAGATATCAGCCAATTGATATGTTTCAATTGCAAGAACCAGGGCATTATGCAAGCAACTGTCCAGAAAAGATGAAGAACAAGTTAAACAAGCCTATGGAGAAACTCAACCTTGGCCCATGAGTCAAGTATGGAAACAAAGGACACTATGCAGATGTTTGCCCAGAGAAGTTTCCCCAGGATCCCAAGAAGGCCAACATCTAAATTAGTTGGAAAAATTTTAGGGGTGGTAGTACCCTAGTTGTTTTGAGCCTGCTTGTAACCCCTAGCCTCCCCAAATCTCGGGCCGAGATTTATTTTAAGGGTGGTAGCCTGTCACATCCCAAGATTTTCCAAATCTTGTAATGTGAAAAATAAAATAAACAAAATAATTTTTTGTTGAAAATCAGGGTGAAAAGAAACTTTTGTTTCTAAAAGGAAACTTAAAATCCCATCCTGAACAAACATTGGCTAAAGTTTGAATTCAACAAATCCAAATCAAGTAAAATGCAATCCTCAATGAATGTATCTGGAAATTTGAACACTTGGAAAATAAATCCAAAACCCTAAACCCTAATGGAATAAAAACCATTTCCAAGTTATCCCCAAGCCTATGGATTTGAACCATATGAAAAATTGATCAACAAATATTCACAAATGATCAAGAAAGACAAATAGAAATAATATAAGACCATAGAAATTGGTTTCACTTAATTTGGAACCATAAATAAAAATCTTATGGATTTAATAAAGGAATTGAATTTCCAAAGCTAATAAAGCCCTTACCAAAAACCCATACCAATTGGTGAACAAATAATCCTAAAGGGATTAAAAAGATAAACATTTAATAAAGGCAAATAAAATATTTTGTTTTTATAAAATGAGTAAAGGTTTATTTAAATAAAATAATAAGGATGTAATATCCAAATTTTATTTAAGTAAAGGCTTTTCCCATTTTAAATAAACACCAAAACTTATTTATTCTTTTAAATAAGTTTTCCAAGTATTTTGATTTCTCAAAATAAAACCTACTAAAGTGTTTTGGTTTTATTTGGATTTCAAATGGAAATTTTGTTAAATAAATCAAACACTATTTTATTAAATAACTAAAGATCCATTTTATTTAATTATTGAATGGATCCTAAAATGAATAAAAATATTATTTTATTTTGAGATTTGGATTATGTTGCTAAACAGAACCAAATTCAAAGTACAAAGTTGAGTGATTGTTTGAATTGTTTGAACCTTGTTTGTTTGTTTGATAATTGTTTGAATTTCAAAACAGAAAAATAGAAATAGATTTGGAAAAAGAAAACAGACAGAAAAAAATTTGGAAAAGGACAACCCAGCCCAACTAGCCCAATAGGCCCAACACCAGCCCACCTCTCTTCTCCCTCCGAAAAAACGATTCACACCAAATAATTAACCCGCACAGAGAGTGACAGCCTGGACCCACTCCTCCCTCTCACTCACTCGCTGACGAGACGACCCCACCTCTCTCTCCCACGCCCCGAACCGTTTTTCCTCACCGCTGAATCAGCCCACAGAGACACTGACCGGTGGACCTCTCCCTCCTTTCTTTTCCCACTGACCAGAGGACCCCACCGCCACGTCCTTCTTCTTCCCCGCGCGACCCTGTCTCCCCCAGACGACGCTGCCATTGCTGCCTTCAATCCGCGACTTCAATTCGCCTTAATGCCGTGCCTTAAACCTCGCCGTGACAACGCCCATTTAACCGCCCGCGTTCCCTCCTCTTTTCCCCTCACACGCCACTCCCTTTCTGCCCCGAGGCTGCCGTAATTCGAGCCCGTATCGCCACAGCTCCGACCACCGTCTCCGACCAATTCCGGCCGTGTCCCGCCACCCCGTGCCTCCTCGACCTAACTCACACCTTCCCCACTCTCAGGCGCATCTGCTAGTACAACAAACTCACCCGCGAGTGCCCTGCAGGCTCGGCAACGACGACGACCACCGTCGCCACCGTCTGCTTCCTCTCCGGCGAAGCCCACAGGTAGTTTCCGGCCGCCCCTCTACTTCTCGTTCACGCACACACATTCGCCGTGTCTTTGCGCATCTAACCGCATCGATTTCTTGCCCTCTGGTGGACAGCAGCCCCATCCCCGTCGTCAAGCCGAAGCTCCCGACGCCGCCACGAACTCCGGCGAGAGATTCCACCTGACCCCGAGCGCCCCTCGCCCGACCAACACCTCCCCGAGCATCGCCGTGACCCCCTGAGCCCGGTGAGCAACTCCTCTCTCTCCCTCACCTCGTGTAGCGTCGCCTCCGTCGTCGACCGACCGCTCCGCCGCCGCTAGCCACCGCAGCGCCGCCCACCTTAGGTCAAACTCGCCAGCACCGTTCGATCTAGATCTGGCGCTCACGATTAGTTCACTTAACACCGAAGGGGTATGTCCTCTGGACCGCACGATTTGAGTTAGATCCAACGCCTCTCGACGCTTGATCCAACAGAAACGGTATCAGCGAATAGGGTTAGGACACGTGTCTGTTGATCTGTTTAAAAACAGATTTGAAAACAGAATTTCTTGCAAACTTCAAACCCTTGTATCTTTGAATCCACACATCCAAAAATTACAAAGTTTATGTCGTTGGATTCAGGAGAACAAGCCCTAACCAACCCTGCCCTTAGTTTAGCAAATAGTATCTGTTAGCTTGTTTAACTTTGCAGAAACATTTGATTGCTTGTTTAGATTAGAAAAATTGTTTAAAAATGTTTTTAAGGTTAAAACCTTTGCAAATTGGTTTGCTGTGACCTTACTGACCCTAGGAACCAACCCATAGTTTGGAAAATGATTTTGGAAAAGTTGGAATGGATTAATTAAGTTTAGTCCATTTCTAGCTAAACAAAACTATTGTTTTGTTTATGAAAATGGTTTTGAGTAAAAACTTTGGAGAAAATGGTTTAGACCAAACCTACTGACCCAAAACACCAAGTTTTGCAATAGCAACTCATTTGGTGAAACAAAATAAGGAATCTTTGATTTAAAACCATTTCTAGTCAAATAGAAATGTGGTTTTTATAAAAAAATGATTTTGGAAGAAACCTTTGGAAAATGTTTTGTTTTAAACTCACTAACCCCAAACCCCAAGTTTTGTGATTTGAAAACATACTTGGTGAACCCTATAGGTTAATGCCCTAGTAAAATTATACTTTGTTTTGAAAATGGTTTTTAAAGTGAAACCTTTTGCAATTGATTTTGCCACTTGACAAAATGACCATTAGTTGTGCCCAAATGTCTATGACCCATTAGGAACCACTTTTTCAAACAAAACAAAGCTTGGCATGCTTGCATGCATTACTTTGACTTTGCCATTTTGGTAAATGACCAATTTGGAACTTACAAAGTTTAGAAGCCTAGTGAAGACCATCCTTACAATAAAACTAACCTTTGCATGCTTATGCATGACTTAGATCCCATTACTTTGTGTGTGTGAAAAATTGTTTGTTTGACTTTGTTATTTTATGTGTGTAGTTTTGCTTGATTGGTAGATTGAGTTTGTGCCTTGCTTGATTGAATTGTAGTGACTTGAAGAGTGTGATTGTTGCAAGGACAAGGAGTGAACCTATACCCTCTACCAAAAAGGCAAGTGATGCTTCATATCTTTTGTCCCATTATTTTCACTATGCATTAGTGTTTTTGCTAAGTAAAACTTGCATGGTTTTTATTTTGCTAAAGTATAGACCTTGCTATAGTAGCACCTAGTAGATGAAACCTTAGTGGAAATCTTCCTAAGTTAAGAATCCTATTACTATCAAGCTGAGCCTAGCTAATAGAAAACAAGGGTGGAATATATATTCATACTATGGAAAATTTCTAAGTCTGAGGACTTATGTTTTTCTTAATAAAACAACTAAGTCAATAAATCACCTGGGTGGAATGGTACTTGCTTGGTGGTTTTTGGTTGAGTGGTTCACAAGGCCCATTTTTATGGTTTACCTTAGTGTATCTCACTTGTGGATGGCCACCTAGGAAACAAAGAGATTTGAGATGTCAAATGTTGAGAAGCTTCAAGTGCAACCACTTGGCAATAAGGGCTAAGCCATGATCATATAGGTTTAAATAACTTAGCAATATGGACAGTTGGAGGTAGTGTTTGATAGGTTGGAGCGTCCATGATGGACTAAGGAAAAGCTTCTGAAAGATCTTGTCTTGGGAAACCAAGTCTTGTGGGGAAAGTGCACTACCTCTGCAGAGTGTAAAACCTAAGTACTTAGCCATGTCCCTGGTAAAGGACAATTTGAGCATCAAGACATGGAAGCAATCAAGAATCTCATCACTCCAATTTCTAAAGTAAAACTTGTGGGTGAACAAGGGTTGTGTGAATTCTTCAATCTTTGATGGAGAGATGGCTTGGTACAAGGATCTTGAAATCTTAGATTGGGAAAAATATTTTTGCCAAGCACTTCAGTCATTGATTGGTAGATGCCTTGGAAAGGATCTTCAGTCTTTGATTGGTAGATGCCTTGGGAAAGTTTTTGCAATAATTGTTGCCAAGCAAATCTTCAGTCTTTGATTGGTAGATGCCCTGAGTGGATCTTCAGTCTTTGATTGGTAGATGCCCTGGGAAAGTTGTTGCCAAACAAAAACTTAGTGTTTTCAAAATGTTAGGGAAAAATCTATTTTGAGCAATGAAAGCCTCAACTCCACTTAGCCAAATGCATATAGATGATAGACTCCACTATACTACCAAAGTATCACTTGCCAATACAATTCAAATGTATTGACCTTTGTGGCTGTAACTTGTAATGTTGCAGGTTTGATTGATTTTAGTGAAGATTGATTAATTAGGTTACAAAGTCTACAACCAACATCTGCCTGTGGCACTTTGAAGATGAAGGACCCCATGCTTATAGTTATTCCCCTGCAATGTAATGTAAATAGCCAATGAGCTATGTTTGATGTAATAAAATTATTTTATTCCTGGTTATAAAGTTGTATTATGACCTTTGTTTCTTGATAATACATCTAAACTGTGGATGCTAGCTATTGATCCAGGGACTAGCATTGTAAACACAGGGGGCTCAATCTTATTAAAGGTTGGGGACCTTACAGATGGTATCAGAGCATTGTGTTGCCTGTAGGATTTGTAAACCAAGGATTGGACAAAAACCCTTAGAAAAATAGGAATTGTTTTATTCCAAAAACTTATTTACAAAAACAATCTTGTAAACTCTTTCCTCAATCATTTTTGGTTTCAACTCTACTTCTCTTCTATTTCAACTTGATGGAAAAGCCTAACTTTGACCAAAGACTTCACCATGTGCAAAGGACTTCTTCAACTTCATCAACTCTAATGACTTCAACTTCTTCAACTCTAATGACTTCAACATCTTCAACATTTCACCAAGGACTTTAATCTTAGATACCACTAAGGATTACAAGTGAAGCAAGAAATGTTACTCAAGACTTGAAGACTAAGGAAAAACAACTTAGAAGGAGCCATCATCACCTTTGAAGTTTTTGTGACCAAGAATTTTCTCAAGAAGAAAAAGAACTCATCCAAGAAGAATCAACCAAGAAGGATGGAAAGATCACAAGTGAAACATGTAGATGGACCACCATTTATAGATAAGTCAAACACACCAACTTATGTGGTGTAACAAAAATTACTTTTGGTTGCCTACAAATGTGTTTGAAACTGGTTGTTTGAGTGGAGAGTTTGTTTGTGATTGCTTGCACACTGCTTGTGTGAATTGTGATGTGTGTGATTAGGATTGATTCCCTTAGAAATCTTTTGTCTATTCTAATCCCAAATCCAACCCCAAACAGATGACTTCTCCAAGAAACTCCAACATCAAGGATGGTGACAACAACAACAATCAAGAGGACAACATGAGAGAACTCATAGCAACCCAAAACCAGTTGAGCCAAGAGACAACTCAGCTTTTAGCCAACAGCAATGGATTAGACCCAGCCATACAAAGGATTTTGAAGCTTCAATCCCAAGTGTTGCAAGGACTGGTTACTCAAATGATCAACAAGGATGACAAAGATGTTATTCTAGAGAGAACCCAAGCTTGCATTATCTATGAAGCCAAGGATCATGCACCTAAGGAAGATCAATGCCCCAAGAAGAGAGAAAGATCTCCCACCTATGAAGAACATGAACTAGAAGAACCCCTAGCTTTGGAGAGACCCAAGAAGAAGAAGAAGAAATACCTCAACACTAGCAAGAAGGATATTACACAAGTGCAATGTTTCAAATGCAAAGAGATGGGACACTATGCCAATGAATGCCCAGAAAAGAAGATGGACCAAATAAACAAACAAGAGGCAATGACACCAAAGGAAAAGAAAGATATCAGCCAATTGATATGTTTCAATTGCAAGAACCCAGGGCATTATGCAAGCAACTGTCCAGAAAAGATGAAGAACAAGTTAAACAAGCCTATGGAGAAACTCAACCTTGGCCCATGAGTCAAGTATGGAAACAAAGGACACTATGCAGATGTTTGCCCAGAGAAGTTTCCCCAGGATCCCAAGAAGGCCAACATCTAAATTAGTTGGAAAAATTTTAGGGGTGGTAGTACCCTAGTTGTTTTGAGCCTGCTTGTAACCCCTAGCCTCCCCAAATCTCGGGCCGAGATTTATTTTAAGGGTGGTAGCCTGTCACATCCCAAGATTTTCCAAATCTTGTAATGTGAAAAATAAAATAAACAAAATAATTTTTTGTTGAAAATCAGGGTGAAAAGAAACTTTTGTTTCTAAAAGGAAACTTAAAATCCCATCCTGAACAAACATTGGCTAAAGTTTGAATTCAACAAATCCAAATCAAGTAAAATGCAATCCTCAATGAATGTATCTGGAAATTTGAACACTTGGAAAATAAATCCAAAACCCTAAACCCTAATGGAATAAAAACCATTTCCAAGTTATCCCCAAGCCTATGGATTTGAACCATATGAAAAATTGATCAACAAATATTCACAAATGATCAAGAAAGACAAATAGAAATAATATAAGACCATAGAAATTGGTTTCACTTAATTTGGAACCATAAATAAAAATCTTATGGATTTAATAAAGGAATTGAATTTCCAAAGCTAATAAAGCCCTTACCAAAAACCCATACCAATTGGTGAACAAATAATCCTAAAGGGATTAAAAAGATAAACATTTAATAAAGGCAAATAAAATATTTTGTTTTTATAAAATGAGTAAAGGTTTATTTAAATAAAATAATAAGGATGTAATATCCAAATTTTATTTAAGTAAAGGCTTTTCCCATTTTAAATAAACACCAAAACTTATTTATTCTTTTAAATAAGTTTTCCAAGTATTTTGATTTCTCAAAATAAAACCTACTAAAGTGTTTTGGTTTTATTTGGATTTCAAATGGAAATTTTGTTAAATAAATCAAACACTATTTTATTAAATAACTAAAGATCCATTTTATTTAATTATTGAATGGATCCTAAAATGAATAAAAATATTATTTTATTTTGAGATTTGGATTATGTTGCTAAACAGAACCAAATTCAAAGTACAAAGTTGAGTGATTGTTTGAATTGTTTGAACCTTGTTTGTTTGTTTGATAATTGTTTGAATTTCAAAACAGAAAAATAGAAATAGATTTGGAAAAAGAAAACAGACAGAAAAAAATTTGGAAAAGGACAACCCAGCCCAACTAGCCCAATAGGCCCAACACCAGCCCACCTCTCTTCTCCCTCCGAAAAAACGATTCACACCAAATAATTAACCCAAGACAGAGTGACATGGACCCACTCCTCCTCTCACTCACTCGTGACGAGACGACCCCACCTCTCTCCCACGCGCAACTACTTTTTTTTCACCGCATGAATCAGCCCACAGAGACACTGACCGGTGGACCTCTCCCTCCTTTCTTTTCCCACTGACCAGAGGACCCCACCGCCACGTCCTTCTTCTTCCCCGCGCGACCCTGTCTCCCCCAGACGACGCTGCCATTGCTGCCTTCAATCCGCGACTTCAATTCGCCTTAATGCCGTGCCTTAAACCTCGCCGTGACAACGCCCATTTAACCGCCAGCGTTCCCTCCTCCTTTCCCCTCACACGCCACTCCCTTTCTGCCCCGAGGCTGCCGTAATTCGAGCCCGTATCGCCACAGCTCCACCACTGCCTCTCGACCAATTCCGCCGTGTCCCGCCACCCCTGCCTCCTCGACCTAACTCACACCTTCCCCACTCTCAGCGATCTGCTAGTACAACAAACTCACCCATGAGTGCCTGCGCAGTTTCGAACGACGACGACCACTGCCGCCACCGTCTGCTTCCTCTCCGTGAAGCCACGGGTAGTTTCCGCCGCCCTCTACTTCTCGTTCACGCACACATTCGCCGTGTCTTTGCGCATCTAACCAGACGATTTCTTGCCCTCTGGTGGACAGCAGCCCCATCCCCGTCGTCAAGCTGAAGCTCCCGACGCCGCCACGAACTCCGGCGAGAGATTCCACCTGACCCCGAGCGCCCCTCGCCCGACCAACACCTCCCCGAGCATCGCCGTGACCCCCTGAGCCCGGTGAGCAACTCCTCTCTCTCCCTCACCTCCTGTAGCGTCGCCTCCGTCGTCGACCGACCGCTCCGCCGCCGCTAGCCACCGCAGCGCCGCCCACCTTAGGTCAAACTCGCCAGCACCGTTCGATCTAGATCTGGCGCTCACGATTAGTTCACTTAACACCGAAGGTATGTCCTCTGGACATACGATTTGAGTTAGATCCAACGCCTCTCGACGCTTGATCCAACAGAAACGGTATCAGCGAATAGGGTTAGGACACGTGTCTGTTGATCTGTTTAAAAACAGATTTGAAAACAGAATTTCTTGCAAACTTCAAACCCTTGTATCTTTGAATCCACACATCCAAAAATTACAAATTTTATGTCGTTGGATTCAGGAGAACAAGCCCTAACCAACCCTGCCCTTAGTTTAGCAAATAGTATCTGTTAGCTTGTTTAACTTTGCAGAAACATTTGATTGCTTGTTTAGATTAGAAAAATTGTTTAAAAATGTTTTTAAGGTTAAAACCTTTGCAAATTGGTTTGCTGTGACCTTACTGACCCTAGGAACCAACCCATAGTTTGGAAAATGATTTTGGAAAAGTTGGAATGGATTAATTAAGTTTAGTCCATTTCTAGCTAAACAAAACTATTGTTTTGTTTATGAAAATGGTTTTGAGTAAAAACTTTGGAGAAAATGGTTTAGACCAAACCTACTGACCCAAAACACCAAGTTTTGCAATAGCAACTCATTTGGTGAAACAAAATAAGGAATCTTTGATTTAAAACCATTTCTAGTCAAATAGAAATGTGGTTTTTATAAAAAAATGATTTTGGAAGAAACCTTTGGAAAATGTTTTGTTTTAAACTCACTAACCCCAAACCCCAAGTTTTGTGATTTGAAAACATACTTGGTGAACCCTATAGGTTAATGCCCTAGTAAAATTATACTTTGTTTTGAAAATGGTTTTTAAAGTGAAACCTTTTGCAATTGATTTTGCCACTTGACAAAATGACCATTAGTTGTGCCCAAATGTCTATGACCCATTAGGAACCACTTTTTCAAACAAAACAAAGCTTGGCATGCTTGCATGCATTACTTTGACTTTGCCATTTTGGTAAATGACCAATTTGGAACTTACAAAGTTTAGAAGCCTAGTGAAGACCATCCTTACAATAAAACTAACCTTTGCATGCTTATGCATGACTTAGATCCCATTACTTTGTGTGTGAAAAATTGTTTGTTTGACTTTGTTATTTTATGTGTGTAGTTTTGCTTGATTGGTAGATTGAGTTTGTGCCTTGCTTGATTGAATTGTAGTGACTTGAAGAGTGTGATTGTTGCAAGGACAAGGAGTGAACCTATACCCTCTACCAAAAAGGCAAGTGATGCTTCATATCTTTTGTCCCATTATTTTCACTATGCATTAGTGTTTTTGCTAAGTAAAACTTGCATGGTTTTTATTTTGCTAAAGTATAGACCTTGCTATAGTAGCACCTAGTAGATGAAACCTTAGTGGAAATCTTCCTAAGTTAAGAATCCTATTACTATCAAGCTGAGCCTAGCTAATAGAAAACAAGGGTGGAATATATATTCATACTATGGAAAATTTCTAAGTCTGAGGACTTATGTTTTTCTTAATAAAACAACTAAGTCAATAAATCACCTGGGTGGAATGGTACTTGCTTGGTGGTTTTTGGTTGAGTGGTTCACAAGGCCCATTTTTATGGTTTACCTTAGTGTATCTCACTTGTGGATGGCCACCTAGGAAACAAAGAGATTTGAGATGTCAAATGTTGAGAAGCTTCAAGTGCAACCACTTGGCAATATGGGCTCTGCCATGATCATATAGGTTGCAAGAACTTAGCCATATGGACAGTTGGTGGTAGTGTTTGATAGGTTGGAGCGCGTCCATGATGGTCTAAGGAAAAGCTTCTGAAAGATCTTGTCTTGGGAAACCAAGTCTTGTGGGGAAAGTGCACCACCTCTGCAGAGTGTAAAACCTAAGTACTTAGCCATGTCCCTGGTAAAGGACAATTTGAGCATCAAGACATGGAAGCAATCAAGAATCTCATCACTCCAATTTCTAAAGTAAAACTTGTGGGTGAACAAGGGTTGTGTGAATTCTTCAATCTTTGATGGAGAGATGGCTTGGTACAAGGATCTTGAAATCTTAGATTGGGAAAAATATTTTTGCCAAGCACTTCAGTCATTGATTGGTAGATGCCTTGGAAAGGATCTTCAGTCTTTGATTGGTAGATGCCTTCGGAAAGTTTTTGCAATAATTGTTGCCAAGCAAATCTTCAGTCTTTGATTGGTAGATGCCCTGAGTGGATCTTTAGTCTTTGATTGGTAGATGCCTTGGGAAAGTTTTTGCCAAACAAAAACTTAGTGTTTTCAAAATGTTAGGGAAAAATCTATTTTGAGCAATGCAAGCCTCAACTCCACTTAGCCAAATGCATATAGATGATAGACTCCACTATACTACCAAAGTATCACTTGCCAATACAATTCAAATGTATTGACCTTTGTGGCTGTAACTTGTAATGTTGCAGGTTTGATTGATTTTAGTGAAGATTGATTGATTAGGTTACAAAGTCTACAACCAACATCTGCCTGTGGCACTTTGAAGATGAAGGACCCCATGCTTATAGTTATTCCGCTGCAATGTAATGTAAATAGCCAATGAGCTATGTTTGATGTAATAAAATTATTTTATTCCTGGTTATAAAGTTGTATTATGACCTTTGTTTCTTGATAATACATCTAGCTATTGATCCAGGGACTAGCATTGTAAACACAGGGGGCTCAATCTTATTAAAGGTTGGGGACCTTACAAACTATCACAAGAAACATTCTTATAATGAGCCACATGCATAAAAGAATTAATACTCCCCACATAAACATAGTCATTCTTATTGATTGTAGTGGGAGCAAATTCAACATAATAGCTATCATTATTATTTTCATCACCATAATCATCAAATATAGGAGGCATATTGTAATCATAATTAATTTCCTCCTCAATAGTAGGTGGACTGAAAATATCATAATCATCATTGCAATCATATATTGGAGGAATAGTATCATCATAAGCAATAGAATAGTTATCTTCCGAAGTGTGTTCATTCGTAAACATATCATCATTGGAAGAATCATGGATAGCACAAATAGTATAGCAATTATTAATATCATCATTTTCAGAATTAGTACCGAAGAGATTATCAATATAAAAAGTAGTGTGCTTTTCCCAATCATGATCACTACTATAGGTAATAGGCATAGGAACATCATCGAGTTCAGACTCATCAAAAACTATAATAGGAGCAACGTGCTTAGGGGAAAATACCGTTTCCTCTCTCCTTTTACTCCTCCTCTTCTTCTTTTTCTTCTTCTCTTTAGGAGGGAGAGGCTTGAAAGGAAGCTTCTCCATACACCCTGCATCATTGTTAGAGACAGTAGAAGAAACTTTGGAGGATTCCTCCTTTTCATTAATAAGAACAAAACACATACTAGTCTTGTCATATTTTGGTAAAACCTCATCTTTTATAGTATTTTGTATGTAAGTATTTGTGTGGCAATTATCAACACAATAAATATGACAACCATGCAGGACACTATTTATATCAAAAGCACCCATATCTACCAAAGAGGTTTTTCTTGATAACTCTTCACATCCCAAAAATAATGTAAGTTCATCATGCTGATTAGGAGTGATCATGTCATCACAATACAAACTTGCAGTACTCATTGGATTAGAAGGTCTATTATTATGGCCTGAGCATTGAAAATTGAAATGACCCAATTCAAAGCAAAGTTCACAAATAAAAGGATAAAGGGCACAAACTTTTTTACCAAGATCATTTAAAGCCCTATACCACATTCTAGTTTTTTCATTCCTGTAGGTGATACAATATTCTTCTTCAATTTGATTATTATCACAAGGTCTATGTATTCCACAAAAATTAGCATGCTTATAAGCAATAGTACTTTCAGAGGTTTGAGCATGTTTATTGCTATCATTAATAACAATTTCATTTTCCATGCAAGTGTCTTTAAAAGGCTCATGATACATATCCCATTTTTCTTTAGGAGCATTAATATGAGAAGCAAAGGATCTAAAACAATCAATAATAATTTGAGGATCAAGACCATATTTAGCACTAAGCTCTTGAAAATTAGCAGTTTCAGCGAAAGACTTAATGCAATCATACTCATAGTTTATACCTGGTTCTTTACCTTTGTTGTTATCCCAATCTTAGGTATTGCTTTGAATTGTTTCAATAAGAGCCCACTTAGCTTTGACCTCCTTACTTGTGAAGGATCCCTCTAAACAAGTATCTAGATAGTCCTTGTAATGTCCTGAAAGCCTTGCATAGAAATTATTAATAACAATATTATTGGAGAGCTCTTGAATGGGGCATTTGAGCATTAGTGACTTCAATCTCCCCATGCTTGGGCAATACTTTCTCCATCATGTGGATGAAAATTATAAATGTAATTCCTATCTTTATGAATTTCATGAGGAGGATAAAATTTAGAGTAAAAGAGAGATTCAAGTTCCTTCCACTCCAAATGATGAGGATCATCTAGTAGCTCATACCACTCCCTTGTTTTGCCCTTAAGTGAAAAAGAGAATAGCTTCCTCTTAACTTGTTTCATTGAAATACCTGCACACTTGAACAACTCGCATAATTCGTGTATAAAGAGTAAATATCACCAGGGTGGACAGTTCCATCTCCCAAATAACAGTTGTTCATAACACGTTCAACAATTTTTATAGGTACTCTAAAAGAGATGCTTTCACTATGTGGATTTAAAATATCACAAGTATCATTAGAATTACCACATATGGGAGATAAAGTATCATCAGAGCAAATTTTCTTCTTTAAAGCTGGGGAATTAAAAGGATCATTTTAATAAAAACCAACTTCCCCAAGCTTAGAAGTTTCGATAGCATTAGTAACAAAGGTGTTCAAAAGATTCATACTAATAACATTGCTATTAGCATGCAAAGAAAGTTCCATGGGTTTTTTAATTTTCTTTTCAGACAATTCATGTTCTATATTAGGAAAAATACTAAAAAGCTCTCTAATTTTTTTGTTGTTTTCCATTAAGCCTAACTAGTGAAAACAAGAAACAAAAAGACAAAATTGCAGAATCTAAAGGAAATAACTTCGAGCACTCACACCGGAGGATGTGAGAACCTTTTACCTTACCTCCCCGGCAACAGCGCTAGAAAATAGCTTGATGTCTACGCACTTCTATTCTTGTAGATAGTTGTTGGGCCTCCAAGTGCAGAGGTTTGTAGAACAGCAGCAAGTTTTCCCTTAAGTGGATTACCCAAGGTTTATCGAACTCAGGGAGGAAGTGGTCAAAGGTATCCCCTCTCAAGCAACCCTACAATAAAGATACAAGAAGTCTCTTGTGTCCCCAACACACCCAATACACTTGTCAGGTGTATAGGTGCACTAGTTCGGCGAAGAGATAGTGAAATACAAGTGGTATAGATAATTATAAGTGGTAACGGTGATAGAAAATAGCTTGATGGCATGGAAAAGACTAAAGTAAAATTGAAATAAAGATAGAAGCAAGCAAACATCTAATAGATCTAATAGCAAACGGTGTTCCAATGTTTAGAAACAAGGCCTAGGGATCATACTTTCACTAGTGAACACTCTCATATAAATATCTTCTCTTTATGATACTACTCTTAGTTGGACACTCTAATCCATGGTAGGGCTATAACAGCACACCTCAAAGTAAGCCTTTCCCATCTAGATAACCCCACACTGTCACCTTGAGCACTAGATGGTTCCAACAAACACCACAATTTCATAGAAACATCCAACTCCAAATATAACTCATAACAAGTAATTGTAATCTCTAGCCTAAGTGCCACCATAGTGTGCACACTGTCAACTTCACACACATGGGGAGAGAAGAGATCTATAGATTACAAGCTCATGATCTCAATAATATCATGCATCGAGAGAGATGAACACATAGCTACCGGTAGAACCCTTAGCCTCGAGAGAGATCTACTCCCTCCTCATCATGGGAATCAGCAACGGCGATGGAGATGGTGGTGGAGATCGATGGAGATGGATCCGAGGGCACTTCCCTGTCCCGGCAGGGTGCCGGAACAGAGACTTTCTATCCCTTGAATCTCCCCTTCGGTGGCAGCGGCGCTGCGGAACTTTTCGTGGCTGGAGGCTTGATGATTTAGGGTTTTTGCCTCGAGGGAGATATATAGGCGAAAGAGGCAAGGTCGGTGGCCGTCCAGGGGGCCCACACCATGCCCTGGCGCGGCCAAGGGGGACCCGCACCTAGGGGTGGTGTGGCCACCCTATGGCCCCTCTCTGACTCTCCTTCTGGCTCCATGAGTCTTCGGGAAATAACAACTTTGGCTTTTGTCCAGTCCAATTCCGAGAATATTCAATTTTTGACTTTCCTGGAACCAAAAACAGGAGAAAACAGGCAACTGGCATTGTGTCATCTTGTTAATAGGTTAGTCCGAGAAATCATATGAAAAGTACTCCAAAGTGTGGACAAAACATAAGAAAGTAGATAAAATCAAGCATGGAACATCAAAAATTATAGATACATTTGCAATGTATCAACCCGCAAATCCCAACATTGCTGCTAGTTATTGGTTCCTCTAATCCATTCCATCATCTAGAAGATACTATTGATAGTCTTTGTTATCTTATCTTACCACTATATAATGTATGAATAACTTTGAGTATTGACCGTTGGATCAATACTCGCGAATCCCAACAATGCTAGCCGTTGGATCTTCTTTTTTCCATTCTACCGGGTGGTGGTAGTTTTCTCTACTACTATAATGGAGTAGTTTTGAATTGGATCCATAGCACCAATCCTGACAGTTGGGCTGTTAGATCCAATGGTTAAGAGCAGCTGGATTCGTGTTGAATAGTACCTAGAGCATACTCCAACATGTTCTAGAACCATCATTTCACCACTCCAAAAATTTCATAGCACAGTAGGATGTATTCTCAATATGGGTAGATAGTTATTACTAATATACTTAATGTATGCATTTTTCTCTAACAAGAATATTTGCTAAAACAACTTAACGTTTGTTAAATCACATTTCATACCACTTTATCATTATCAATTTGTTTTCACCCATCAAATCAGTCATCCATGTAGGGCCCATAGATTGGGGAGGTTGCGATTAGCTTGGACGCACCACAAAATTATGACTGGGCCATCGAGTGCGGGAAGTAGAGTCAGCATTCCGTCCAATCGCTTACCCTAGTCACCATCATCAATATTTTCCACACGCATCGACTTCATCAGCGGCATTGGTTGTCTCCTCGGTTCGGTAATCTGCCACATTAATCTAGGATCACCTCCTTCCTATTTAATCTCTCCCCTTCCCAGCACCAAACCATCTCTAATCCCCCGCTTCTAGCAACCATCTCCGTCCTCATATGATAGCCATGGCCACCTTCCGGCTGCCGCCCGCCGTACCGGAGCACAAACACCCCGACATCGCCGCATAGGAGGACAATGCCCTGCACATTTGGGCTTTCTCCCCGCAGAGAACAAAATGGCAGCTGGCGTGTGCCTTCCTCGACGCTGGGTACAGTCACCGCAAGTACCTTATGTATGGCATCTACGACAATCCGGACGGGACGTTGAAGGTCAAGTTCGTCAACTTCAGGGACGCTCGTCTCCTCTACAGCCAGGCCTTCCATTGCGGCTGCGAGATGGTGGTGTTCACCAGCACCAACATTTTCACCAACTACTGGAACCAGTTCCCAACCAACGGCAACTTCATCCATAGTGTTCTCCCGGAGCTGCCAATGGCTCTAGAGGTGCCGCCTTATCCGGAGGTGCCGATGAGTCAGGAGCCAGCTCTGTCGCTGCAGCTATCGTTGGTGCCAATGTCACGAGCTGCCACTGGCGACACGGACTAGGTGTTAGGAGGCGCCAGACCTGCACTAGTTCAGCAGCGATTCCTATATATGTAAACTCGTGTTGTTATGTTAATGGTTGAATGAAGTTTCTTCTGGTACTACTCGTCAAAAAAAAGTTTCTTTTGGTACTACTCACTATACCCTGTAGTACTAGTAGTACTGCGAATGACGATCTATTGAATATCCTTCCTCCCGGATGTTTGTGAAGGAAGTGAAAATTTCAAAACTGGGAAAGTTTGAATTGCTACTCTATTGTAAGGACCAAAATGGTTCCAACCAACGCAGGTGACGAACACGCCAGATAAAGACACGGAGTCGCCGACACAAGGCAGGTTATTGTTCGACGCGCGTGCACAGCGCCACGTTGTGGACGAGGGAGAGATCAGTCGGCCGGGGTGTGGGGGTGGTGATGGGGGATTGAAGGAGAGAGAAAACACATTTTTTGCGTGCATATATATTATGGTCCTAAAATTTACTCTACTCACTGTACCCTATACCTCATGTCAGGAACCCATCCCAACTTTGCTCTGACATTGCACCACCTTCAAATCCTCCTCTTCGCAACTCTCTCGCTGCCCCTCTGTGCTCATAGTCTCTTCTCGCTCATTATTTTTTAACAGAAAAAGGAAATAAATTCTTCTTACTTGCTTTTCAGAAAATAAATTCCTCTCACTTGGAAAATTGAAATTGATTATTTTTTGTTTTTAATATCTTCGATTGTTCTCAAAAGATGGCCAAATTTGTCGGCATGCAAATTCTTGGATATGGGGTCATGAGCATAAAGTCTGATGTAGAGATATGGCCTTGACCTTGTGGTCGTTCGCCTTGAAATCCAAGATTGTTTCATACTTGTTGACAACTATTCTTAAATTCGTTGTAATTTCACCACTTACTTTTAGGTTAGCATTTTACACGGTCGGTGGGAGTACATTCTACATCAAGGACCTAAAAAAGGTAAAATTACATTGAGGTCCACACATTTAGCACAAAGGACCCTAAAATTGAGCAAAGAAAATAGTCGGGTTTGGCTCCTTCTCGAGAGAGTAGCTGATCAAGCCACACTCTTCATACCACTTCATCTTCGATTGTTTTCAAAATATGGCCAAATTTGTCGGCATGCAAATTCTTGGATATGGGATCATGAGCACAAAGTCTGATGTAGAGATATGACCTTGACCTTGTGATCGTTCGCCTTGAAATCCAAGATTTTTTCATACTCCTTGACAACTATGCTTAAGTTTGTTGAAATTTCACCACTTACTTTTAGGTTAGCATTTTACACGGTTGGTGGGAGTACATTCTACATCAAGGACCTAAAAAATGGAAAATTACATCGAGGTTCACACATTTAACACAAATGGCGCTAAAATTGAGCAAAGAAAACAGTCGGGTCCGGCTCCTTCTCGAGAGAGTAGCTGATCGAGCCACACTCTTCATACTACTTCATCTTCGATTGTTTTCAAAATATGGCCAAATTTGTCAGCATGCAAATTCTTGGATATGGGATCATCAGCATAAAGTCTAATGTAGAGATATGGCCTTGACCTTTTGGTCGTTCGGCTTGAAATCCAAGGATGTTCATACTTGTTGACAACTATAAGCTGAAATTCGTTTAAATTTCACCACTTACTTTTAGGTTAGAATTTTACATGGTCGGCGGGAGTACATTTTACAACAAGGACCTAAAAAGGGGAAAATTTACATCGAGGTCCATACATTTAGCACAAAGGACCCTAAAATTAAGCAAGCAAAATAGTCGGGTTCGGCTCCTTCTCGAGAGAGTAGCTGATCAAGCCACACTCTTCGTACTACTTCATCTTCGATTGTTATCAAAATATGGCCAAATTTGTCGGCATGCAAATTCTTGGATATGGGGTCATCAACATAAAGTATGATGTAGATATGGCCTTGACCTTGGTCGTTCATATTGAAATACAAGAATGGTTCATACTCATTGACAACTAAGCTTAAATTCGTTTAAATTTCACCACTTACTTTTAGGTTAGAACTTTACACGGTCAATCAGAGTACATTTTACATCAGAGACCTCAAAAAAGCAAAAATTACATCGAGGTCCATACATTTAGCATAAAGGACCCTAAAATGAAAATTTTCTGGTTCGGCTCCTTCTCGAGAGATCAACTGATCTGAGCCAAACTCTTGATACTACTTCATCTTCGATTGTTTTCAAAACATGGCCAGATCTATTACCGTGCAAATTCTTTGACATGGGATCATCATCATCATCATCATATAAAGTATGATGTTCATATGGCCTTGACCTTGGTCATTTGGCTTGAAATCCAAGAATGTTCATACTCGTTGATAAGTAAGCTTAAAATCGTCTAAATTTCACCACTTACACTTCTAGACCTAAAACGGGGTAAATTACATCGAGGTCCATACATTGAGCACAAAGGACCCTAAAATTAAGCAAGGAAAATAGTCGAGTTCGGCTCCTTCTCAAGAGAGTAGCTGATCGAGCCATACTCCTCTTCATACTACTTCATCTGATTGTGTTCAAAATATGGCCAAATTTGTCGGCATGCAAATTCTTGGATATGGGATCATTAGCATAAAGTATTATGTAGATATGCCCTTGACCTTGGTGGTTTGTCTTGAAATACAAGAATGATTCATACTCGTTGACAACTAAGCTTAAATTCATTTAAATTTCACCACAATACTTTTAGGTTAGAACTTTACACGGTCGATCGAAGTACATTTTACATCACGAACCTCAAAAAAGCAAAAATTACATCGAGGTCCATATACATTTATCATAAAGGACCCTAAAAGAAAAAAATCTGGTTTGGCTCATTCTCGAGAGATTAGCTAATCTAAGCCAAACTCTTAATACTACTTCCTCTTCGATTGTTTTCAAAACATGGCCAAATCTGTTGCCATGCAAATTCTCTAACATGGGATCATCAACACAAAGTATAATGTTCATATGGCATTGACCTTGGTCATTCGGCTTGAAATCCAAGAATGCTCATCTCATTCACAAGTAAGCTTAAAATTGTCTAAATTTCACCACTTACACTTTTAGACCTAACAAAAGGGGGAAATTACATCGAGGTCCATACATTTAGTACAAAGGACCCTAAAATTAAGCACGGTAAACAATCGGGTTCAGCTCCTTCTCTATAGAGTAGCTGATCGAGCCATACTCTTCATACTACTTCATCTTCGATTGTTTTCAAAATATGGCCGAATTTGTTGGCATGCAAATTTTTGGATATGGGATCATCAGCATAAAGTATGATGTAGATATGGCCTTGAACTTGGTCGTTCATCTTGAAATACAAGAATGGTTAATACTCGTTGATAACTAAGCTTAAATTCGTTTAAATTTCTTCACTTGCTTTTACGTTAGAACTTTACACGGTCAATCGGAGTACATTTTACTTCAGGGACCTCAAAAAAGTAAAAATTACATCGAGGTCCATATAAATTTAGCATAAAGGACCCTAAAATAAAAAAAATCTGGTCCGGCTCATTCGCGAGAGATCACCTGATCCGAGCCAAACTCTTAATACTACTTCCTCTTCAATTGTTTTCAAAACATGGCCAGATCCGTTGCCATGCAAATTCTCTAACATGGGATCATCAACATAAAGTATGATGTTGATATGGCCTTGACCTTGGCCGTTCGGCTTGAAATCCAAGAATGTTCATACTCGTTAACAACTAAGCTTAAATTCGATTAAATTCCACCATTTACTTTTAGGTTAACATTTTACACGGTCGGTGGGAGTACATTTTACATCAAGGACCTAAAAAGGGAAAATTATTACATCGAGGTCCATACTTTTAGCACAAAGGACCCTAAAAGGAAAACTTCTAGTTTGGCTCCTTCTCGAGAGATCAGCTGATCTGAGTCAAACTCTTCATACTACTTCTTCTTTGATTGTTTCAAAATATGGCTAAATCTATTGCCATGCAAATTCGCTGATATGGGGTCATCAACATAAAGTATGATGTCGATATGGCCTTGACCTTGGTCGTTTCGCTTGAAATCCAAGAATGTTCATACTCATTGACAAGTAAGCTTAAATTCATTTAAATTTCACCACTTATACTTTTTGGTTAGAATTTTAAACGGATGGTGGGAGTACTACATTTTACACCAAGGACATAAAAAAGGGAAAATTACATTGAGGTCCATATGTTTAGCACAAAGGAACCTAAAATCAATAGAATCTTCTAGATGCTAGAATGGAAAATAAGATCTAATAGCTGGAAATGTTGGGATTCGTGAGTCTTGATCCAACAATTAATATTCAAAGTTTTTTGTACACCATATAGTGTTAAGATAATGGTAATGGTTAGACTAGTATACTTGCTTAACAAAAGAAAACAGCGCACCGCTCCCTTTCAGCATATCTTGTTGAATAAGATGCACGAATCTACCAAATGCGGTAACTGTATCATAAACTATATGTGATGTCAATATGGTCATGACCTTGGCTATTCGGGTCAAATCCAGGAATGTTCATACACCGTAGGCCAATACACATTGTGAAGAAGCCAAAGCATTTTTTTGTATTCAAAGGTGTCAAAACACATGTTTCTCATTTTTTTCTTAGCATTGTATAGTGTACGAATAACTTTGAATATTGACCGTTGGATCAAGACTCGAATCCCAACATTGTCAGACGTTGGATCTTCATTTCCATTTTAGCATCGAGAAGATACTATTGATAGTCTTTCTTTTCTGATCTTACCACTATTATATATAGTGTGCGGACAAAAGTATGAAAATTAATTTATGCAAATTTGTTAAAATTATATGTTTGTATTTTTTAATAAATATATGCATGTAATTAAACTATTAATGAGTGATAAAATGTTTTTATTGTCTAGTGTCTAAAAAATTAAACATAGTTGAAAACTAGGGCGTAAGTGTGAGATGTTTTCTTTTCTACGTTGCTTTGGATCACTTTTGTCCATCGGATGAATATTGGGTGGTAGATACAGGGGCATGTTGACCCGAGTCCGCCTAGTAGTGGGCACGTAGAGTAGTAGTTGAACAATTTCAGAAAACACTTAAAATCCAAAATATAAACATTAGCAGCAAAGACAGTTTACAGCCAAAATACACCCTTCCTAGTGCCAAAAGAGACCCTGCCTCCGACTACTACTACATTAACTAGTAAAGGAGTGGTACTTTTCTACAACTAAATTAACTAGTAATACATCATTACCATTGCATTAGTATCACTTAGCCAAAGATTAAGATCAATTCATCCTGTCGATGAAAACGCAGAAAGACAACACCTTGATCATCCCGTACTGTCCATCAGCCACGGTAATGTACCGTGGCGGCACCGTGAGGAATGTTAGATCTTCGAGGCCAACACTATCGGGCAACGCTCAGCTTGTCGGTGATAGCTGTGAGATTTGTCACATTTTTGATGGCTTTTATTGATGGTTTTCTCCCGGATTTGATCGTTTTCTAGTTTTACCTAACACTAATACTTCGGTAGTGAAGAAAACTTGGTTTTTAATGTGTGTTTCAGGTTCTGAACGTCAATGGAGGGATTTAACTAGAGAAACACAATATTCTGAATAAAACAAGTGAGTCCCACCTTGGAAGCTCGCGAGGGGAGCTCACAGAAGCTTTAACAAGCAACTATACGGCAGGAATATTTTTCCGGCCGTATAGTTTCCGTCGCTTCTGTCTTGTAAAAAAGGGACAACTTCAATGAAGGGAACAGGGACGAAAACACAACGCAACAGTCGCCACACCATCCAGAAGGGAGAAAGAAGATATCCGGAGAAGAGGGAGAAGACGTTCTTCATCTCGCTCCATGATCTTCGACCTCCTAGCCAACACACCCCATAGCCACTACATGTACTTGAGAGAGAGGGATCTCCACCTTGCAAGACTAGGGTTTGAGATTGTTTTTTCCCATCTTGAATTGCGTTGGATATATTTTCTATTCTTATTGTGGATCTCCAAGGTAATACGAAGACGATTTCCCTTTATTTAATTTATTGATTATCCGTTCTTCTCTCATGTGTGAGTAATTCCCTTAGGCGTGGGAGATGTAGGGGATTGGTGAGATGTGATGCGCCTTCATATATTTTCCGCTAGTTTCTGATTGATTATAATTGCTATATTATGTGTGCTTGACTATATGTGGGATGCCTAATGCTTGCTGTCCAATTAAGGGCCCAGACAACATGATACTTTGTTCCACATAGATAAGATCTTGTATGCTAGTGGACCGGCGACCCTCGGGTGACACGGGGATATCAATGGAAAGCTAGTTGACTCAAGGATAACGAGTAACCATTGTGCTTATTGCATTAGTCCGATCCAAGGAGCTTCATCGCTAAGCAACCTAAAGGGTCTTAATCATCTAGTGTTTGACCATGGTTTTGGTAGCAGGCTAGTAGGATTATTGAAGTTGGGATGAAATCTACCAAGAGGAGTTCCGACTAATTATGGGTTGCTCGCCTACACATATATTTATAGGATTATAATTGTTACATTTACCACTTGTCCACCTGGCACAGTCACTATCACCATGAACTGAATCTCCCTGCACCTTCTTTCGCCATCTGTAGGAAACAACAAACAAGCAAAGTCATTCTTTATGTTTATGCTTTATATTTCTGAAGTTTACGTTTTAGTTTTATTTAAATCTATCGCATTTGATCAAAACCCCATTCTTATTTCAATGCTTGCAATCAATTCACTCGAAGACCTGTGACAACTTTGGGTGTGACAAATACTTCACCAATAAACACTTACCGTTGGGCTCCCTGTGGGATCGATATCTGAACTTCGAAACTAGCTACAAACGATATGTGCTCTTGCAAACATCAAGCTATTTTCTGGCACCGTTGCTGGGGACCTAAGCGCTAAGTGTTTGTCTTTTGACATTTTAGGTGTTGCTACTACAAAATGTTCTCCTTAGAAGACAAAGGGTCTACACGCTCTGGTAGGACCTACCTGCCAGATTATATTGAGCGCGTGTCTGCTCAAAGGCACGAAGAAATTATTGAAAAACTTTTAAGATCAAATAAAGTTGAAGTTGAAAACCTAAGTGATATTATGGAAATTATATCTATTTATAGTACAACTCCTATGAAACCTGAGAAAACTCTAAGGGAATACAGTGCTCCAAGTTCTGAAATTCTTAAACAACCAATAGAATTCCCTAATCCTGGAGTTAGAGAATATTGATTTGATGGTGGAATCATTAAATTTTGCAGGAAAAAGCTTTCAGTGGAAGGGAAGATGAAGACCCAGGAAGACACATTAGAGAATTCGACGATGTGATAACATCACTCAGACCAAAAGGTTTGCCTAGAGACTTCTCTCGTCTTAAATTATTTCGATGGTGTCTTAAAGGTAAAGCTCTAGACTGGTTATATTCTCTCCCTCGCCATTACATTAAATGTTGGGAAAACTGCATTACTAAATTCATAAACATGATTATTCCTTTTAAAAAGGTAACTGAACTAAGAAAGAACATAGGCAATTTTAGTCAGAACGTGGGAGAAAACTACCCACAAGCCTGGGAAATATTCTTTCGAATGATCAATAGTATTCCTAATCATGGCTATTCTGTACTAACAATTTGCCATTTATTTTACCATGGTCTCAATACTCAATGTAGAGAGTTACTTGATTTCTCAGCAGGAGGATCAATAAATACTTTAACTATTAAATAATGTTTGGAATTAATGTCTACTAGGGATAAGAATGATTCTTCATATAATCCTGATTTTGGCACTAAGCCGAAAAAAGGGATACTTTGGATAACTCCTGATCTTATGCCCGAGGTACACACAACTATGAAATAAAAAGGTATACCTTCTGAACTTGTTAAGGAAAACAAAGAAGATTTGTTCCAAGTTTTAACTGAAGAAGATGAAACTAGAAAAGTTTTTCAAGAATTAAAACATCAACAAGTAAAATGTCATAATAACTTGCATAGGCATTTCCAAAAATATAAAAAGATTTTGGCAGGACTCACGGAAAATTATGATGAGATGGGCCAAGAAATAAAATTATTTCATAAGTATCTTAGTATGATTGAAACCCAGTGTGAGCAAATAGCATCTGGTTATCAAATTTTTCTTCGTGAATACGAAGATATTCCTGTTTCTGCTAATGTTGTCACAAGGAGGGGTGCAGTTCTTACAGGACCCTTAGGACCACCGGAATATGAAGCTGAAAAAGAGCGCAAGGAAAAAGCCTTGCTTGAAGCAAGCCAAGAAGATGATACATTGGTGGATCCTCAAGATCAAACTGAGACGCAAAAGCAGACCAAGGGGGACCAAAATGATGCACAAGATGATCATTATGACTCTGATGCGGAGACGATTGATCCAAGAGAAGATAAAGAAACAAGTAAGGAAGATGTTGTTGTAGTAGAAAAGAAGAAAAGCAATAAGCAACAACAAAATCAACAAAAGAGCCTGACCCCGCAAAAAAGGTAAAAGACAAGAGTAAGTCAGGTGAGAAAAAGCTTCCTTATCCTGATCGAAAAAAAAAGCACCGGATGAGGTAATTTATAATTCTTTTACAAAGGCACTTAGTGACCTTCGTCTGGAAATTCCATTTGCGGATGCAATCAAAGTTCCAACTTATGGTAAATTCCTTCGTGATATTCTTAGTAGAAAGAAAGAAATAACTGAAACTGTTGCCATGGTAACTAGCTATCCTGCTAATGGGAAGCTATTGTCTAAGTCTGGAGATCCTAGAATACCAACTATTTCATGCTCAATAGGAAAAACTGATATTCACAATGCCTTGTGTGATTTAGGGGCAGGAGTTAGTTTAATGCCATACTCCCTCTATAAAAGGTTAGGATTAGGGGAGTATTCTCCTACTACTATCATTTTACAGATGGCTGACAAGTCCACTAAACAACCCGTTGGTATGATCGAGGATGTCTTACTTAGGTTAGATGAGCATGTTATTCCCACTGATTTTATTATTCTTGAAATGCCAAAATATGAAATATTATCTATAATACTTGGAAGACCCTTCCTTAGTACTACAGGTGCATCAGTAGATTGTGCAGAAGGGAAGATAATTTTCAATGTATATGATGCTGAAATCATCCAGTATTTTCCAAAGAAGCTAGAAGCAAGAGAAATATATGTTCCACCGGCAAAACGAGTTCATGTGGTAAGTGCCATTGATAAGGGGCAACCAAAGGTAAGAATTTGATAAGAGAGAAGAGGTTGAGTTATTCAACCATTCTTAATAAATGCTTGATGGGAGTCAACCAATTTTCGTCAATTTAGTAGAATAAAGAATAAGAAATTCATCGCATTCCTACCACTTTTTCACAGACATTCTTGCGGAAGCGCGCCCGTGAAGATGCAGCTGTCAAAAAGTAGTAGAAACGTCGATTGAATAAGTAGAGAATAATAATAAGAATAAAAGTTTGAGTTTTCTATTTATAGAAGCTAAAATTTTGCTTTTAATATGCTAATGTTGGTCAACATTTTTACTGTCATTTTTCTGTTAAAAACTAGATATTTCGCTCAGTTATGGGATAAGAAGGTATCCTCGAAGAAATAGAATTTTTTTGATGTTTACTAATGGTTTAACGACCAACTATACGGCAGGAATAAAAAATTCCGGCCATATAGCTCCAGTCGTATAGTTATCTTTGCCATCAACAAATTTTCTTCGAAGACACAGAGAGTTTAACGACCAACTATACGGCGGGAATAAAAATTCCGGCCGTATAGCTCCGGTCGTATAGATATTGATGCCTCCGTACAAAAATTTCTAAAAGGTACTGAGAGTTTAACGACCAACTATACGACGGGAATAAAAATTCCGGTCATATAGTTGCGGTTATATAGATATCGATGCCTTCATAGAATTTCATCCCAAAGGTACTAAGAGTTTAACGACCAACTATACAGTGTGAATAAAAATTCCGGCAGTATAGTTTCGGTCATACAGATATCGATGCAAGTTTTAGAAATTTATCTCGAGAGGCAGATGGTTTAATGACCAACTATACGGCCGGATCATTTTGATCCGGCCGTATAGTTGTGCCCGTATAGCTATTTTCTAAATAAAGAAACCCTAGTTGGCGGTGCCGCCGCAACTATACGGGCGGAGCAACATCACCCGCATGTATAGTTTCGGCCGTATAGGTCGGCGCGACCACTTAATCACACCGGGGCGGCTAGGTCTTCCTCCTCTCCTCATTATTTCTCTCATATTCTCTCTCCAAACCTCTCAAAATCTACCTAGAACTTTTGATTCTTCACGGATTTCGTTCCTTTGAGTTGGGGAATCAATAGATCGGTATGTTTCTCTCCCTATCCATGCTTTATTTTCAGATTTCCATGGTTGAAACTCTAACATTGGTCTAGTGGATGAACTCAAGCTTTTTTTCATTTTTCCTATTAATTTCTCACGTTAGGATTGAATTTTTCGACGTAGAATCGTTCATATATCATATAGAAACTATATGCGTAAGGTTTTATGGTGAAATTTTGCAGTGCATCATGATGAACAAAATCGGTAACCTCTTTTGTTCGAGCAAGTGCCAACGGGGTCAGGGCTCAAGCTCGGGGTCCCGAGCTTCACGCAACTCCAAGTTGGACATTGTCTCAGCAAGGAGGGTGATGCCCACACATTGGGACGACCACAACTTTCTCACCACGGCTGGGTTGAAGGAGGACTTCGACCTCATGTGCAGCAGGTCAGGGTTGGCGGTGATCAGCTTCGCAAGCCACGACACCTACGTTGAACTCACCCACGAGTTCCTTGCCTCCTTCTACAACGACCACAAGGAGAAAGGTAACATGTGCATGATCAGCTTCACCATGAACCGGCAGCACTATGAAATAAATTACGAACAATTTTGCAATGCTTTTAGCCTCCCCCATACTGGGGAGCTTAATATTACTAACCTCTATAGCGTCACAAGTGGAACGACTTGGGAGGTTATTTCTGTTAGTGGTGGCAGGAACTTTTATCAGAAGAAGATGTCCACCATTCAGAACCCAACCATTCGCTACTATGCTCTGTTCCTCGCCAACACACTACTGGGGAGAGGTGACACAGGCTCCATGGCCAATGCGGACATGCAATGTTCACCAAGGCTCTCTTCCCTACTTCACCGTAGAGCCCCAGTCCTACAGCTCTACTCATCCAGCACTTCCGCCACCAAAGCAACAAGACCAAAGGTGATATTCGCATTGGTGGATTGGTAAGCCACCTTGCCTATGCATTAAACTTTATACTACCTGTCATGGAACCTGTTGACGGCTCCAAACTTATGGACATCAAATATTTGACTGCTTGTGGCTTCCTTGGTGTTTAGCATGCTAACCAGAGGCTCCGAGCATATCAATTCGGTTATCTTGATGATGTACAGGGTGAGCAGGTTCAGGTGCCCTGCCCCCAAGCCTTCTCAATTGGGGACAAGGACACTTGGATCCTCACCAAGGACCAAGTGACGACGATCCTGGCTGAGCACCAGCCCGAGGAGGAGCAATATGAAGGGCAGCAAGATGATGAGGAGCAGGAGCAGGAGGAAGAGCAGGGACACAACCCTGCTTGGGACGGACAACAACAGCAGCAAGGAGGAGCATGGGACCCGTGGCCCAAACAGCCACAGCAGGGGTACAACTACGTCCCCAGAAGTTCCAGCAGCTCAACCAGCACGTTGGGGAGATCGACCACGCACTTCAGGATGTGAATGAAGATGTGAACACTTTGACTCACAACTTTAGTCACTTCATGACCCACTTCCCTGACTTCTACCAGCAGTATCCGCACCAGCCGCCAAATGATGGCGAGAACTGAGCCTCGCAATTGCCTAAGCTTGGGGGAGGTTTGAAAACCTCCAAACTTTGCATTGATATTTTTTGTTTTGTTTTTTTTGAGGTGAAACAGTAGGGAAAGAATCCCCACTGCAATTTTTTATTATATATATGAGTATGTTACAATGAGAAAAGATCTAAGGTAGATCTAAACAGTAAAGTGAAATCTTTTAATTGTGAGAAAATCTACTCTATCCCTGATCTAAGTGCTGGTTGAGCCAGGCTTTGAATTTCTCCTTGTATTTTCCTTTGATTCTGAATTGTATCCATCTCATTTCTTGATAGAAAATTGCTTTCCATCTATCAAATGTGGGTCTTTTGTCATTAAAAATCTTCTCATTTCTGCATATCCAGATACTCCAGGAGGTCATGATAATGATCTGCATTGCAAATGGCAGGTGTAACTTTTCTTTGATGTTTGAAATAGCTTCCAATCCTGTTAGGCTTGCAGTTCTATTTCTGGAGATATGGTCCCAGCATTTTTTTGCAAATGGACAATCCCAGAAGAGATGATTTGCTGATTCTTCCAAGTAGCAGTTGGATGTTACACAATGTAATCAGGAAGGATGAATTTCTTTCTCTTCAAGAGATTTCTTGTATTCAGTCTGTCTAGAAGCAGAAGCCAGAAGAAGAATTTGTGTTTGTTTTGACAAGAGGTTGCCCAAACCCAAGAAAAGTGTGGTGGTGAAGGTGAGTATCCAATCATGGCAGAGTAGGCCTTTTTAACTTCAAACTTATCTGATCCCCAAATATATTTCCAATTATCATGGGTGTCCCCCTAAGTGGTATGCCTGAAATCCTGGCATCTTTCTTCCATGACCAAAAACTCAGAGTAAGCTTGTTGAGAGAGAGGTAGGTGAAAGTTATCTTCTAGAAATTCAGCATGAAGGAATTCATGAACACTGATATTTGTGGACTTAGCATAGGACAGAAGGTGAGGGAATTTATTCATCAAGAACTCATCTTGCCAGAGGTCAGACCAGAAATAAGCAGACCTTCCTGAATTCAGATTGCACTTAGCCATGCCTTTAAAGTTATCAATTAATTTGATATGAGATTTCCACCAGAAAGATCCCTCCATGCTTCTACCAAGTAGTTTTCCATTTTTGTAATAGGTTTCCCATATGAGATGAACCCAAGGGATGTCCTGGTGGTTGTAGAATTTGTCCAAGTTTTTTAGAAGGAGGGCATTATTTTGAATCTGTAGGTTTAGCACCCCTAAACCCCCCTGATTTTTAGGACGGCGGATTTTGTCCCAAGACACAAGAGCTTGTCTCTTTGCTTGTACATCTTCAGTCCTCTTTCTCCATAGACAATATCTCATATATTTTATAATTTGATCCTTGATGGGAATTGGTACCTCCAAACAGCTCATGAAAAATAGAGGAAGTGAGGAGAGAACATATTTAACCAGCTGCAGTTTTCCTCCATAATTCAAGAAATCAGCAATACCACATAATCTTCTTTCCACTCTCTCAACAATGGGTAGAAAGTGCTCCATAGATGGTTTTGTAATGCTTAATGGTAAACCAAGGTAGGTGAAAGGGAGGCAACCAGTTTGATAGTTGATTGTCATAGCAAAATGCATAAGCCTATCATTACATGTGTTTATTGGCATCATGCTAGATTTCAAATAGTTGACTTTGAGCCTAGTGGAACTTGCAAATGTTTGAAGAAGTGCTTTCAAGCATAATAATTGAGAAGCATTAGCCTTAAGTACCACCAATGTATCATCAGCATATTGAATAACAGGAAAATCACTTTTGGGTGGTCCCACTATAGGTGGAGTTAGAAGGTTCATATGCATTGCCTTGTTCAGGACAGATTGCAGAAGGTCAGCAGCAAGAACAAATAGTAATGGTGAAAGGGGGTCTCCTTGTCTTACACCTCTCTTGCAATAGAAATTTTTACCAGGCACAACATTTAGTAGTATTTCAGAAGTTCTAGATTCAAAGATCATTTCAATCCACTTAATCCATTTTCTCCAAATCCTCTAGCTTTAAGGATATTTATGATGGCAGAGTGGTCAAATGTATCAAATGCCTTCTCAAAATCAAGTTTAAGAATTAAAATTTCCTCCTTTGACTTGTGGCATTGGAATAAGTATTCAAATGCCCATCCAATGCAATCTTGAATAGGTCTATTGTTGACAAAACCATATTGGTTTTTATGTACCAATTCCATAAAAACAGATTGCGGTGTATTTGCAAGAAGTTTGGTAATTATTTTGAATATGCAGTTCAATAAGGAAATTGGTCTAAAATCAGCCGAGGTAGAAGGGCATGTGACTTTAGGGATGAGAGTAATGTAAGAAGAGTTTATGCTCTCAAGGGAAACTTTCTCATTGAAGAAATCATGAATCAGTAATTTGATATCATATCCAATGATTGACCAGCAGCTTTTGATAAATTCATTATCAAAACCATCAGGTCCAGGTGACTTGTCATTTGGTAGTTCAGAAATAACCTCCTCAATTTCCTTGTCAAGAAAAGGTTTTTCAAGTGAATTCTTCATCTCATCAGTCATTCCATTTCCATAGAAATCTGCAAGGTTATAGTGCATCTCAGTTTTGATTGATGTACCCATTCTTGCCCTGAAGTCATTCCAAAGGATATCAGCCTTGTCATAGTGATTGGTAAATTCCTGTCCATTTTCATTCTTGATCATTGAGATATAATTGTGTCTATAACTGATGGTTGCTTTGGAATGAAAAAACTTAGTGTTTTCATCCCCAAGTTTTACCCATTTAATTTTCCCTCTTTGTTTCCAATAGGTGTTTTGGTTCTGAAGAAGAGAGATAATATGGGATTTCAGGATATCTCTAAGGTGCCATTTATTGATGGTTAATGTCCTAGATTCTTCAAGTAGATCCAGAAGATCAATGGTGTCATTAACCTTAGCAATTTGGTCCTTTAAGCATGGTAACTGTTTGGCCCAAATCTTGATGCCTCTCCTCACATTTTTCAACTTGGCACATATTCTTTTTGCTAAGTCCTGATAATTCACTGGTATATTCTAGGCATTTTGCACAATCATCTTAAAATCAGAATGATGAAGCCAGTAATTTTCAAATCTAAATATCTGTGCCTTGGGGATGTTAGTTCCAATAGAGATGACACAAGGGAGATGATCAGAAGTAGGCTTGGATACGGGTGTAACCAAAGTGTAAGGGTATTTGGTTGTCCAAGAACTAGAAGTAAAAAACCAATCCAGTCTTTCCAGAAGTGGATCTTTTTGCATATTACTCCAAGTGAATTTTCTACCCTTCAGTGGTAGCTCAATAAGTCCCAGGTTGCTGATAGCATCATTGAAGAGCATAGTTTCATTAACATCCCCCCACTTTTATTTCTATCAGTAAGACTTCTGATAAGGTTAAAATCCCCTAACACAAGCCAGTCCATACTATCAGGCATAGTGATGTTTGAAAACCAGTCCAAAAAATCCATTTTTCTATCAACTTGACATGGACCATAGATATTAGTAAGAATCCAGGAATCATTTGATAACTGAGAGGTTAAAGTGACAGAAGTGGAGAATTCATTTTGGAAAGCTCTGGTGCCTTTAAATAATGAGCTGCACTAGATGATGATAATCCTTCCAGAAGCACCAATTGATGGCAAGAAGTCAAAGCAGTCGAACTTATTTGGACATAATTTTTTTAAATAATTGATATCAACGTTTTCTCTCTTGGTTTCTTGGAGACAAATGATGTCACACTCAGATTCCATGATCTTTCTTTTTAATGCTAACCATTTTTCTCCGAGCTAATTCCCCTGAGTTTCCAGTTCAGAATCTTCCAATTTCTGTTGTTACTCATTTATAAACAAATTGAGTGGGCATTGAGGTGACACAAGATTTGTAGTCACACAAACAAGACTAAACATATCATAGGGTACTGAGTTCATACACATGCATAACAGCAAATAGGTCTGCAATAACTCATAACAGACATCAAAGGTAAATGATCTAGTCACAAAAGGATAGAATTTTGTAGACATTAACCACATTATTTAGGTGCTTTCTTCTTAGACTGTTGTCCACAAGACTCAGTAGCCCCTCCCTTCTTCTTGCTTGGAAGGTATGATTCTGAACCAATCTTCTTTGGTCCAGGTTTTCTAGGTGGTTTGATGATCAAATCATTGATCTTGCCCTTCTTCAGCAATCTTTTCTCAAGCTCTCCCTCCTTAACCTTGCAAAATGAATCAGCAAGGTTCTTAATAACTTTATTACTGAGACAAGGTGGTGCAGCATTGCAAGAGAGACAATTATGATCAGAACAATTCACATGGCTTTTAAATCCCCCATTAAGTTCCACAATTCTGGGGCTCCTTCTCACCTCAGAGTCCACCAAAGGTTCTTTACCCCTCCTCCTCTTTGCAGGGGCATTTGGTACTGTCATGATTGATGGGGATTCATTCAGGCAGTGAGGAGGAATCTATTCAACACATTCATCAGGGATAATGAAGGTGAAAGTAGTTTCTTCAGCAATTGGCTCCTTAATAATATCCCAAAGGGGAGAGGTAAGAAAGTGTCTAGCCCAATTTAATTTCTCAGGAGTGATGAGCATTAGAGTGATAAAATTAAACCAACTTACAAGGATGTCACATTGCAGTTTGCCTTTGTCAGGTGAGGGATTCATGTGTGGAGCAAAGAATCTGTCCCATAGTTCAAGGCCTTGCTTTGAGAAAGAATTCCTAGCAGAAAGCATCTCAGAGGAATTGACAAAAGGGATAATGGCCATTCCAACTTGTAGGTGTGCCTCATTGGGAGAGAGAAGGTTTGTGTCCTCCATCATCCAGTCATCTTGCAGGTTACCCTCATCAGCATGGATGGTGTCCTCTTCATCATCCTGGTAATTTTGTAGAATATTAAGCAGTCCTTCTCCCATGCCCACATCCTGGTTAGCATTAGCAATAATTTGCTCCACTTCAATATCCTCAGATCCATAGACAGATGCCTTATCACTGTCAGATGAAACATTTGCAATAGGAATTGATCCAGTAACAGCACTGTCAGCCTCCTGAGGTGGCAAATTTAGGTTATCTATGGGCATGTCAACCCCTTCAGCAAACACAGGTCCTTGGACAGCATTCCAGTTTCCCCAGCCAGCATTATTATTTTGAGGAGCAGGCTCAACCCATTGGTCCCATCCACCAATGTCTCCTTCAGGTTGTGGAGGAGGTGGTGGTGAAGGGGGTCCAAACATGGGTCCCACCACAGGCAGAGGATGAGGGTCAGCACCATCATCAGGTAGTGGGTCCTCATCAGGTGCCCCCCCAGGAGATTGTTGTTTAAAATTTCAACAGAGAAGGTCCATGATTCAGTTTCCACAAGGTCCCCAATGGTGAATCTAACACTTTTAGGAACATCTAAGAGATCGGTGACTCTGAGCTTTGCAATGATCCTGCCCTTGTTCTCAGGGTCCCTCTCCTAGAGCAGCACTTTACCAATATCAGAGAATACTGCATTCAGGTCTTCAGTATGCCAGTGATCAAGTGGAGGACCCAGGAGCATAACCCAACATTCATTGTTAAACTGAGTCCTACGCCAGTTAATTCCTTCATTATGCCTAGCAAAAGAAATAGCAACATCCTGGAAGGGAATATGACCCACAGCAATTAACCGGTCACGGTCACTGACATTGGCAAATTGAACATATGCAGAGCCAAATGGACAATCTTGAATATCACGAAATTCAACATGAGCATCATTGATAAAGAAATCTTGCAACACATCCCTGATATTACCAAAAGGAATTGGACCAGGGGGAAGGGGGTGGATGTGCGCAATGGCATATTGTTCATGTGCCCTTGGTCGGCGAGGAACCACCACCCTTTTGACCCGATTCCTGCCAGCCACCTGCATAATCTCAAAGCCATGGGGAAGGAATGGTTGAGGGTCAAGTGGAATGTTAGCCATTGCGTCGGTGGTTATCGCCGGCGACGAGCAGAGCAAGGCAGTTGGGGTTTCTATAGGCGTGGGAGTTGAGGAGGCAGGGGGTTCAGCCGACTTATTTTTTTGGGCAAGAGCAAAATCCTTAAGACAAGCATACACCCTGGGCCGCGAAACTTGTGGCATGACATGGGCCTTGAACCAATGCAGGTAAGATTTGTCGGGCCAAGGACAAGAAGAGAAAGTAGGGAATTTCAAAAATGGTAAAAGACCAGGGAACTTAATTGTAGATGATTCGTTGACTGCAGGTGATTTCGTATCCTCAATAACTTTACCATTGATCACAATTTCCGCAAATGATGCACCCGGTACCACTCGATTAATGTCACCTTTTATTTGACCGTTATTGCATGGGACCAGTGATGTCAATGAACCAATACGATCAAAAACAGAGGTTTTATTTTTCCTTTTGTAAGAAACAAATGTCCAATCCTTGTCCAATTCTTTGTAATATTCTTTCTCTTCGAATTTCCAATTTGGGCCACCATCACCCTAAAGGTTGATCTTCAAGATAAATGATTCATCAGAGAAAGAACCAAAATTATATATTTCGAAACCCACAGCTCTTGATGCAACAGAGAACCTAAAGGTTCTATCTTGGAGGATCTTGACTTGAAATTTTGAAGCATGACCCCCAAAACATGCTTGGAGGACAATGCCAATAGTATGAATATCAATCTTCAAATTAGCACGACCAAATGAGCCAACAAGGAAGAAAGGTCTTCTGCGAAATCCTCTAGAGAAATTGATGTGGTGACCAAATTTTTGAACATATTAGCCTCAAAAATCAACCCTGTAGAGAAATCCACTGAAATGCAATTGTTGTGCTTGGTTGATGATGCAAGGGGCACATCGAAAATTTGAGCACCCACCACCACTCGTTTGATGACAAGATCCAAAATCACACCCGAGGAAACTTTCTCATTTTGAAGAAGGAATCTAGCATCAATAACCACCTTGTCATGATTTAGTAACACAACCCTCTTAGCAAGAGTATACAGGACCAAAAAACTAGGAGCTTTGTCCAAAACATCAGATGGCAAGGAAGAGCTAGTAACGTGCCACATAAGTTTCAAATCTTCACTCTCGCAATCATGAACATGAGAAGTCCTAAGAAGATCAGAAGTTGGCGGCAAAATATCATTGATTCTTGTAATATGAGAGGGGAACCTCACCACATAATCAATCATGAGAACCTCCCCATTTTCCATGCTTCTACCCTCAAGTGGTGAACCGTTGGCATTGAGAATGACCAGCCAGCGATTATCCGAGAGAACTAGAGATCCAATAAGAAACTTACCATCGGTGGAGTTCCCTGAATAGGTGATTTTCCAGCCACCACCAGATGAATCTAGTGAAAGAGAGCCCATGAGTAGGTGTGCGACGATGTCGGAGTGGCGCCGGCGAGTGCCGGTGGGAGGGACCTCAGAGAGGCATGCCTCGGAAATCATGCGGGTTTCAATTGGGTGTTTTTTTATTTATTTTTATTTTCTTATTTTGATTTATTTTATTTACTTTAAATTTGCATGTTTACTTTCAGCTTTGCATGTCTAAACCAAAAAATACAAAAAAATAGTTGTAATTTTATTTGCAAGTTTGTTTATTTGTTTCTCTCGGAGATTTCTTAATTTCAGGTGACTTGGCAATAGGAAATCATAGAGGGGTTTCAACTCAAATACAAGAATGAAGCAAGTTAGAAGAGGTATCACGTTCCTTTCATCATCCTCTCTGCAACCTTAAATTTATCCTACAAATATTTACTCGCTTGCACTAAGGACACTCCCCACTTAGCTTGTTATCCCATAAATTATATTCCTTTGCTAGTGTCTCCTTTTGAGCCTTGAAATAACGAGCAAAGAACTTGGTTTAAAATACTTCCTAAATTTTTACAACGAGAAAAAGCATCTGAAAGATGACTTGAGTCCAAGTCTAGCCCGAAGAATTTAATTTTGGAACCACTCCATCCCATTTGAGATTAATACAAATAGACTTGATAGTACCCTTGATTGAAATTATTTGATGAAATGGATGCTTCGAAGTAGTAGAAATTATGCCACTACTTTTTCTGATAATTACCGTAAGATATTGCTTTACACATGTCATTACAAATCTATCATGCTCCATGGGGAACTATTAACTCCGCTGGCCAACGAACAATCTAAATGTGGGAAACCACTTGATTTCGGCTATTGAGTTATGTAAACGTCTGTAGCTGCAATGCTATGACAGGTAAAAATTTAGTCTCCTCATGGTTTCATGTTCCAAGTGAAGTTGTAGTACTCCTATGGCCCATTATTGCTCAACAATTATTTATTGGCATGGTCACGAGTGCACAACACAACCCCAATTAAACATGATAAAAATAGTGGCATGATTTCTCTATGAAAGAGCTAAAGTTTTTGAAAGGCAAAAGAAAAGAAAGAGGTGCTTTGATAGTCTTGAGATTTTTACATGGGATAGATGAGTTGTTCTTAAATTATATGCTTTGATGACTACTTGAGTACTCTTAACTGGGCAAACAAACAAGAACAAAAGGTTTTCATCTGTCAATAAAGAGAGACACCAAAAGAATTTGTCTCACCTTCCTAGCTAAACTTTTGACACTTGCTTGCGCATATGATTTATTCGCTAACAAGATATACGTGGTTAGGAAGTGTACTCGGTGCAATATTGTGAATACTTGTATGATCATATTTAAGATTGCAGGGATTGTGAAGAAAAGAATTTGATACCAATTCAAACTTGTGAGTTCCTTTATTTTCAGTCTCAAATCTCTGTTATTCTTCCTTATTTCCTTATCACTCAAGGGCGAGCAACATCTAAGCTTGGGGGAGTTGATAGCTATGAGATTCAACACATTTTTGATGGCTTTTATTGATGGTTTTCTCCCGGATTTGATAGTTTTCTGGTTTTACCTAATGCTAATACTTCGGTAGCAAAGAAAACTTGGTTTTTAATGTATGTTTCAGGTTCTGAACGTCAACAGAAGGATTTAACTAGAGAAACACAATATTCTGGAGAAAACAAGCGAGTCCCACCTTGAAAGCTCGCGAGGGGAGCTCACGGAAGCTTTAACGAGCAACTATATAGCGGGAATATTTTTCCGGCCGTATAGTTGCCGCCGCCTCTGTCTTGTCAAAAGGGAAAACTTCCATGAAGGGAACGGGGACAAAAACACAATGCAACAGCCGCCACACCATCCAGAAGGGAGAAAGAAGAGATCCGGAGAAGAGGGAGAAGACGTTCTTCATCTCGCTCCATGATCTTCGACCTCCTAGCCAACACACCCCATAGACACTACTTGTACTTTAGAGAGAGGGATCTCCACCTTCCAAGACTAGGGTTTGATATTGTTTCTTCCCATCTTGAATTGCGTTCGATATTTTTCTATTCTTATTGTGGATATCTATGGTAATACAAAGACTATTTCCCTTTATTTAATTATATTGATGATCCATTGTTCTCTCATGTGTGAGTAATTCCCTTGGGTGTGGGAGATGTAGGGGATTGGTGAGATGTGATGTGCCTTCATATATTTTCCGCTAGTTTGTGATTGATTCTAATTGCTATATTATGTCTGCTTGACTATCTGTGGGATGCCTAATTCTTGTTGTCCAATTAAGGGCCCAGACAACATGATACTTTGTTCCACATAGATAAGATCTTGTACGCTAGTGGACCGGCGACCCTCGGGTGACACGGGTATATCAATGGAAAGCTAGTTGACTCGAGGATAACGAGCAATCATTGTGCTTATTGCATTAGTCCGATCCAAGGAGCTTAATCGCTAAGCAACCTAAAGGGTCTTAATCATCTTGTCTAGCCATGGTTTTGGTAGTAGGCTAGTAGGATTATTGAAGTTGGGATGAAATCTACCAAGAGGAGTTCCGTCTAATTATGGGTTGCTCGCCTACACATATATCTATAGGATTATAATTGTTACATTTACCACTCGTCCACCTGGCACAGTCACTATCACCATGAACTAAATCTCCCCGCGCCTTCTTTTCCCATCTGCAGGAAATAACAAACAAGCAAAGTCTTTCTTTACTTTTATGCTTTATATTTCTGAAGTTGATATTTTATTTTTATCTAAATCTATCGCATTTGATCAAAACCCCATTCTTATTTCAACACTTGCAGTCAATTCACTCGAAGACCTATGACAACATCGGGTGTGACAGAGACTTCACCAATAAACACTTACCTTTGGGCTCCCTGTGGGATCGATATCTGAACTTCGAAACTAGCTTCAAACGATATGTGCTCTTGCAGACATCAGTCGGCTCAATGACCCCATTAAGGGTGTCCGTCAATAAGTCCACTGACGACTGTGGGCCAATCACGCACAGCTTCACCCTGTACCGGGGCCACGAGCACGAGGCCGCCCTGACACACACCGAGGAAAGGGTGGCGGCCTGGCCGAGCTCGCCGATGATGAGGCTGAACACGGTAGCGTCATCACCGTAGACGATGACCATGGATGGCGGAAAGGACGAACGACATCGTTACTATAGACTCCATGGGTTGGCCGTACGATAGCCTATGCACTTGTACCTTGTGGACATCGTTGAGGTGCAAAAGGAGCTCGACCGACGAGGCGGTGAATATGTAGCCGACCTCCGTGCAGCCGCACGGGCTGTACGGGCACGCGGCCTTGTGGTCATCGAGCTCGTGGTAGGCGACCATGGTGAGGCAGCCGTCATGGGGGCATAGAACAATTATTGGCTCTAGCCCGTCTTTGTCCATCATCGGCTAGCTCTTGGTGGAATCCGCCGAGGTGCCCAGCATTGGAGTGGTTCCCTGGAAGCTCGGCTCGCCGATGTAGTGCCCATAGTCCTGAATTTTTATGCAGCATTGAGTTTTTTTGAACGAAGGCTGCAGAAAGTTGACAGGTGAGAGTAAATCAGGCACTTATTACCCTGTACAATACTGTACCAGACAAACGGATCCTACCCGCGTGAGTGGTAAGAAGGTCTACACCTTTTTTAGGAAATGGAGAAGGTCTACACCTAAAGAGAGACGGAGAAACCTCGAGCCTGGCACAAAGTGTACAGTGATGCGGGGGAGAGAACGAGGACTGCATGCATGTCTTCAACACCATCTGCATTTTATTCTATTTGCTTGTCTCTTCTAGCTCTTTCTTTCTCGGCATGGCACACTCATTTCTCTTCTCCATTTCTTTCTTGTGGTTAAAGCTTGTCCAGATACAGAGTACTAGTAGTAGTAGTACATTTGAACTAGTACTCCAGTAATATGGAGTATATGTCTTTTTATACTCGAGTTGTACTACCAGTACTCCAATAGTAATACATATGTCTTCTTTTTACTATACTACTACTCCAGTAGGTAGGCATCTGCGGGCGGTGGGTGGCGGGCGGCGGTGGCTACTTGCGGCTTTTTCCTACTCCTAGGGCGACGGGCGACGGGCAACAGTGGCAGTAGGGTTCTAGAAGTACAGAGTAGTACTCGAGTACTCCTGCTCACTGATTCATGAACTAAGACTTCAGTAGTGTACTGCAGTCCTGTACTGCTCAGATGCAGCTATCATCATACCACGGTTCCTAGGGAGACGCCAGAGACACAGATGCTCAAATGGAAAGATTCAACTTCTTGCTAAGAATATACATGCCTAGAAATTTGACCGTGTTTTGAAAATAATCAAAGAGACTATGACTCACTGTGTTTTGAAATTTTGCTCGTGTTTCGAAATTAACTTCACACCTTGCGAAAATCTGTTTAGTGGACCCACCACCAGGTAGTCAATGTATCGAGACGAGTGAGAGTTTGGAAAGATTCAACTTCTTGCTAAGAATATGCATGCCTAGAAATTTGATCGTGTTTTGAAAACAACCAAGGAGATTATGACTCACCGTGTTTTGAAATTTTGGCTGCATTTCAAAATTAACTTCATACCTCGCGATAATCTGTTTAGTGGACCCACCACCATGTAGTTAATGTATCGAGAATGAGTGAGAGGTTGGAAAGATTCAACTTCTTGCTAAGAATATGCATGCCTAGAAATTTGACCGTGTTTTGAAAACAATATAAGCGGCTATGACTCACCGTGTTTCGAAATTTTGGTCGTGTTAATTAAATTCACACCTTGCGAAAATCTGTTCAGTGGACCCACCACCAGGCAGTCAATGTATGGAGACGAGTGAGAGTTTGGAAAGATTCAACTTCTTGCTGAGAATATGCATGCCTAGAAATTTGATCGTGTTTTGAAAACAACCAAAGAGACTATGACTCACTATGTTTTGAAATTTTGGCTATGTTTTGAAATTAACTTCACACCTTGCCATAGTCTGCTCAGTGGACCTACCAGGCAGTCAATGTATCAAGAACGAGTGAGAGTTGTTTGGCAAGATTCAACTTCTTGCTAAGAATATGCATGCCTTGAAATTTGATTGTGTTTTGGAAACAACCAAAGAGACTATGACTCACCGTGTTTGAAATTTTGGCTATGTTTCGAAATTAACTTCACACCTTGTGATAATCTATTCAGTGGACCCACCAGGAAGTCAATGTATCGAGAATGAGTGAGAGTTGTTTGGCAAGATTCAACTTCTTGCTAAGAATATGCATGCCTCGAAATTTGACTGTGTTTTGGAAACAATCAAAGAGACTATGACTCACCGTGTTTTGAAATTTTGGCTGTGTTTTGAAATTAACTTCACACCTTGCGATAATTTGTTCAGTGGACCCACCACCAGGCCGCAGTCAATGTATCAAGAACGAGTGAGAGTTTGGAAAGATTGAACTTCTTGCTAAGGATATGCATGCCTAGAAATTTGACCGTGTTTTGAAAATAATCAAAGAGACTATGAATCACCGTGTTTAGAAATTTTGCCCGTGTTTTGAAATTAACTTCACCCCTTGCGAAAATCTGTTTAGTGGACCGACCACCAGGCAGTCAATGTATCGAGACGAGTGAGAGTTTGGAAAGATTCAACTTCTTGTTATTAATATACATGCCTAGAAATTTTACCGTGTTTTGAAAACAACCAGAGAGACTATGACTCACCATTTTTTGAAATTTTGGCTGTGTTTCGAAATTAACTTCACATGTTCTGATAATATGTTCAGTGGACCCACCAGACAGTCAATGTATCGAGAATGAGTGAGAGTTGTTTGGCAAGATTCAAATTCTTGCTAAGAATATGCATGCCTCGAAATTTGACCATGTTTTGGAAACAATCAAAGAGACTATGACTCACCGTGTTTTGAAATTAACTTCACACCTTGCGATAATTTGTTCAGTGGACCCACCACCAGGCCGTAGTCAATGTATCGAGAACGAGTGAGAGTTTGGAAAGATTCAACTTCTTGCTAAGAATATGCATGCCTAGAAATTTTGGCCGTGTTTTGAAAAAAATCAAAGAGACTATGACTCACCGTGTTTTGAAATTTTGCCCGTGTTTCAAAATTAACTTCACACCTTGCAAAAATCTATTAAGCGGACCCACTACCAGGAAGTCAATGTATCGAGACAAGTGACAGTTTGGAAAGATCCAACTTCTTGCTAAGAATATGCATGCCTAGAAATTTGACCGTGTTTTGAAATCAATAAAAGAGACTATGACTCATCATGTTTTGAAAGTTTGGCTATGTTTCAAAATTAACTTCACACCTTGCGATAATCTGTTCAGTGGACCTACCAGGCAGTCAATATATCAAGAATGAGTGAGAGTTTGGAATGATTCAACTTATTTCTAAGAATATGCATGCCTAGAAATTTGACCGTGTTTTGAAAACAATCAAAGTGGCTATGGCTCACCGCGTTTTTAAATTTTGCGTGCGTCTCGAAATTAACTTCACACCTTGCAAAAATTTGTTCACTGGACCCACCAGGCAGTCAATGTATCGAGAACGAGTGAGAGTTTGGAATGATTCAATTTATTGCTAAGAATATGCATTCCTAGCAATTTGACCGTGTTTTGAAAACAATTAAAGAGGCTATGACTCACCGTGTTTCGAAATTTTGGCTATGTTTCGAAATTAGCTTCACACCTTGTGAAAATCTGTTCAGTGGACCCACCACCAGGCAGTCAATGTATGGAGATGAGTGAGATTTTAGAAAGATTCAACTTCTTGCTAAGAATATGCATGCCTAGAAATTTGACTGTGTATTGAAAATAAACAAACTAACTATGAGTCACCGTGTTTTGAAATTTTGGCTGTGTTTCGAAATTAACTTCACACCTTGCGATAATCTTTTCAGTGGACCCACCAGGCATCAATGTATCGAGAACGAGTGAGAGTTGTTTGGCAAGATTCAACTTCTTGTTAAGAATATGCATGCCTCGAAAGATTGACCGTGTTTTGAAAACAATCAAAGAGACTATGACTCACCATGTTTTGTAAGTTTGGCTGTGTTTTGAAATTAACTTCACACCTTGTGATAATCTGTTCAATGGACCTACCAGGCAGTCAATGTATCGAGAATGAGTGAGAGTTTGGAATGATTCAACTTATTTCTAAGAATATGCATGCCTAGAAATTTGACCGTGTTTTGAAAACAATCAAAGTGGCTATGGCTCACCATGTTTTGAAATTTTGCATGCGTTTCAAAATTACTTCCCACCTTGCAAAAATCTATTCACTGGACCCACCAGGCAGTTAATGTATTGAGAACAAGTGAGATTTTGGAATGATTCAACTTATTGCTAAGAATATGCACGTCTAGAAATTTGACCGTGTTTTGAAAACAATCAAAGTGGTTATGGCTCACAGCCTTTTGAAATTTTGTGTGTGTTTCGAAATTAACTTCATACCTTGCAAAAATTTGTTCACTGGACCCACCAGACTGTCAATGTATCGAGAACGAGTGAGAGCTTGGAATGATTCAACTTATTGCTAAGAATATGCATGCCTAGAAATTTGACCGTGTTTTGAAAACAATCAAAGAGGCTATGACTCACCGTGTTTTGAAATTTTGACTGTGTTTCGAAATTAACTTCACACCTTGCGAAAATCTATTTAGTGTACCCACCAGGTAGTCAATGTATCAAGAATGAGTGAGAGTTTGGCAAGATTCAGCTTCTTGCTAAGAATATGCATGCCTCGAAATTTGACCGTGTTTTGAAAAAAATTCTAGAATGCAAAACGGATTCATAAACAACCTCAAAAATTTCAAATTATAAAAAGCAACACAAAGAGCCTAACAATTTTCAAAATATAAAATGGAAGAGAGAGGAGAGAGGGAAAACCAATTTTCTATTTCTTGTGGGCAACCCACAAGCTTGAGGTGCACCTTAATGCTGACGTAGTCATAGGTGCCTCGCCGGTGAGCATCAATGGGACCGAGGCTAGCTAGGGCTATGATTCTGATGTTTGTGTGTCTGCTGGATTCTTCTGGCCTATATAGACTGATGTTTTTTGCTTACTTGATTTTGCAGGCGACGCAACCTTTTTGACGTGCCGCGGTGACAACCAGGGGATAGGGGAGAGCACGTGGCACGTTGGGCGCAATTGAATTTTCAAATCAATGTGACATTAAATAATTTCAAATCAATGTCCTGGAAATACGCAAGGAGATGATTTACATGGACTGCACAGAGGTTATTTTTTATCCATGGACTTTCATATACTACTAATCCGTATTTCACTTATAATGATTGATATTAGTAATTAAAGAATACATGAGGGTTCCCAGGCTTCTTCCTTTTAGTATTAATTACCTGAATTCACGTGAGTAATTAACGTGGGTTTCTCTGTATTGGCACCCTTCTTTCCTTGAACACATGCAGAAATTAAGGGGAGGAAGTAATTTCACCTTCATCGGTAATACAAGAGGTTTTATGGCGTCGTGGTGGAATATGAAATGACAAACGGAGTACTTATGCTAGTACTAGATCGCAAACACCGTTCCAATTTGCAATTGATAATACTAATATTCAATCTCCAAACATTATTACAGAAAGGAAGTAGAGGTGAAATTAAACAAAATTAATCCTAAGACTTCTTCGTCTTCTTGGACCTGGATCCTTCCGTTGTCACCTTCGTGCTGGCGTCATCCTTCCGCTTTCCGTGGCATCCCCTAGCTCTCGCCGTCTTCTTCTTCTTCAAGCCTCCTGCCTGCTTCTCCTTCCTCTTCTCATTGCGGATGAAGGCGAGATCGAGTGCACTCTTCTTGGAGACGAAGTCGAGAAATGGCCAAAAATCTTCCGACCCCTGATCCTCCTGCTCGTGCTCCCTCTTCTTCTTGCTGATGGAAGATGGATCGAGTGAACTCTCCTTGAATAGGATGTCTCCTTCATAGATGAAAGACCAAGGATCCTCCTTCCCCTCCTCCTCCTCCTCTTTGCTCTTTGTCGGCGGTGTCTCCTCCATCAGATCACGGTAAGCAGGGTCCTCGTCGGAGAAAATACCTTCATGTGTGTCGGAATAGTATGGCCTGTCAACGGACTCCCCGCTATCACCATGGTAGGGACTGATATCCCTGTTCGCCCATCCGTTGGACTCGTCAATGGAGGTTCACTGATCGGAGCAGCTGCGTGGCATTTTTGTGTGTGTGGTGGCTTGGTCGGCCTAAAGGGACAGGGAGAGACAGAGAGAGTTCTCCATTGTGTGCGTTGTGCCTAGATGGGAGAGGTGGTCATTGTTGATGGCCCCTTAAAAGGCTTGCTCGGGACATCCAGGATTGCCACGTGCTATAGGAGCATCCTGGCAGTTCCCTTCCATCGTTTTTTATACTCCCTTCCATCGTTTTTTTACAAAAGTTCCCTTTCATCGTTGAAACAAGATCGAACGGTTGGTACTCCTTCGCCCCGAGAGCATCAGCAGCAAGGATATTGCAAGTACCACCACATGTTGGGGAGGGTTTTGCACATAACAACAACCATAGACCTTTTCTGCGGAAAATACAGACATTTTCTATAATCGTTGCACATAATACATAACCAGTCATTGAATGTTTCTTTGTTTTTTTCGGGAAACGTTTCATAGATAATTATATAATATAGTACTAGAATATAATTTTTATCTAAATTAATAATAGGTAAAGCTCAAAAAATATTTATAATTTTGAGCCACATCCATAAAGTATCTGGTGTATTTTTGGTTCTTGTAAGTTGTATCATTTAGAAATCAACCTATTAGTAGGTACATAATTCCCGACATGCTCTAGAGAAATGATATATAGATTCTATAATGATGGAAAGTGTGTTTTGAGGTTTATGCATAGCGTTCATTATGCTAAAGACTATATCAACAGAAACTTGTAAATGTTAGAGGGGAAGGAAAATCCATCGGTAAGCAATGTTGGGATTTCCATTCTTCATCCAATGGTTAAAGTTCAAAGTTATTCGTACACTATATACTAGGTATGCTAAGATAATTAAATATATAACATGTCATTAGAATCTTTGTGGTTTTTGCATAACGTTCATTGTGCTAAGGACTATCGATACAATCTTCTACGTGCTAGAATGGAAAAAAGATCCAAGAGTTAACATTGTTGGGATTTGCCAGTCTTGATTCAATTTTAATTTGTTCAAAGTTACTCGTACATTATATAGTGGCAAGATTTGCAAGAAGTCACACGCTACTTCCTACTAGTAAAAGGCATGTGCCAGACTCGTATATACTATATGAAATGTGATTTAATGAACATTAAGTTGTTATTAACCAATAGTCTTGTTAGAGAAAAAAGGCATACATTAAGTATATTAATAATAACTATCTACACATATTGAGAATACAACCTACTGTGCTATGGACATTTTTTTGCAGGGAAGGGGTGACATGATGGTTCTAGAACATGGTGGAGTTTGCTCTAGGTACTACTCCTTCAACACGAATCCAGCTGCTCTGAACCATTGGATCTAACTATCCAACAGTCAGGATTGGTGCTATGGATCTAATTCAAAACTGCTCCATTATAATAGTACAGATAATTCAAAAACATTGGCGATGATGCTATATGTGCATGACCGAACAACTTTCAGATAATCTCAAGGAAAAACAAGGCCGCATGTATCAATGAGCGTGAATGGACAATAAGAGTTGTGAGGATAGATTACTTGTGGGGCCTAGCAACCCCACATTTTTTCTTGTTTTTAATGAGCTTCCCTCATGGGTGTCTTTGATGTCGTTGCTCAGGCGCACTATATTATTCATGTTAGCGGAATAGTGGGTTCCCAAAATTTTCTTTTAAACATAAGGTTGAACACTCCCAGCCATAGTGATTCAAAATTTATCAATAAAGGGGATTTATTTATTGGGTGGCCGAGTGGTTGACTCCACATGTCATTGTCACGTACTCCCTCCGTTCAGAAACATAAGCCATTTTAGCTTTGTGAATCGAATGTATCTAGATGTCATTTAGTGTATAGGTTCGTAGAGGTTCGGAGTGAACCTTTACACTAACAGGCGTCTAGATACATTTATTTCACAAAGCTAAAACGTCTTATATTTCAGAACAAAGAGAGTAGACATGATTTTTGCTAGGAAGGGCAAACACTAATGAATGCTTATAGGAAGGCTAGGAAATTGGAAATTGTGTTCCATTGATAAACCTTCGCGCTCCTCTTCGTAGAGTCAGATTTTAGCAATTCAATACAAAAAGGTTGTTGGACATGCTCCAAAGCCCAATAATTGTTATTTTAAAATAAGAACAATAGTGATTAGCTCGAATAATTTTGCGGTCTACGTATGTTATACTACTCTACTTCATAGAATATGCTATGTGTGCATGATCGAACAACTTTTGAAAAACCTGAAGGAAAACATTGTTGCATTAATGAATGAGCGTGAAGTAAGGTTAGCAATGGGTTGGGTATGAGTAGGGTAGAAAAATATCATACCCACTCCCGTTTAGTCAATGGGTAGAAAATTTTACTCATACCCGTACTCATGGGTATAAAACTTTACCCATGCCCGTACCCATGAAAAATATCGAAGTTTAGAAGCCACAGTATCATACTCTTCCCTAGGTTGCTTGGCCCCATAGGTTGTAACTCTATAGGTAAGTTTTACTACTATGTCAGTTTAAATGGGTAGGGTATGGGTATATCTACTCATGCCCGTACCCATGACTTAACGAGTTACGGTATGGGTATTACCCATGGGTATAAAATTGTGCCCATACCCTACCAACATGGGTACAGTACCTATGGGCACTCGTGGGTAAAATTGCCATCCTTAGCGCAAAGGGACAATAAGAGTTGTGAGAACAAAGTACTTTTGGGGCCTAGCACCTTTCACATTTTTTCGATGAAAACACCATCGCTACTTACCTTATGAGTGGTTTGATGTCGTTCCTCAGGCGCTAGATTATTCACATTAGCGATATAGTGGGTTCCCATATTTTTGTTTAGAATAGAAGTATGAACAATCCCAACCATAGTGATTGAAAAGTTATCGATAAAGGGCGCTTTATTTTTTTAAAGCTCAGGGCGATTTATTATTACACTCGATTCCCCATACCACCGACCTACCATTCTACTATTATTAGTTGGACTATGGATAAACAAATTCATTCGAGTTGGTTGGAGCTTTAATCATAATTTTCGTGCTCACTACCTGTCTTGGTGACAGCATCTTCATACGCATCATCGTTCATGAATAGATATAATACGGAAATATATCAATGCCATAGTATTTTAGTGCCTACCAAAGTAATACTTTAGTTTTCTCTCTTCTCAGTTTCTTCAAAAAGGGGTCTAGCCTCTTTCTCAATTATTTTAAAAAACATAGTTTTGGAGAATACTTCAGTTTAAACCCCTATTATTTGTTGGAACAAAAAACTAAAAGGTATTCAATAGTTCAGTTTATTCAGAAATCAAAATGTTTTCTAAATAATTTTAAAATACTTTGATGCCAAACTCGGCCTTAATATCTGAACCGAGCCAATCTGGGCCATGGATGATCAATATTTAGATGCCAAATGGCCAAATGGGCCCTTAATTTCTAAACTGAGGCAGTATGAGCCATGGATGATCACCGATATGCTTGTCGGCCTTGGATTCTAGGGAGTACGGCTTACCAATTTACTACTATTTGGACTATACATAAATCTGAATTTAGTCAAGCAGGAAAATCTCCCGCCATCCAATGTTTCAAACATCTTGGAATCCCCCTTCTACCCCTAGTGAAGTCAGTTCATTGGGGCTTCAATCATAATTTCCCTGTTCAGTACCTCTATACCCCGGCCCCCTACCACCGACCCCCCCCACACCCATGCCCACACACAATCCTCACTTCGAGCTGCGCTAGCCCTGCGGAAAACCCTAGATCTACCTTCACCACCTTAGATCTGATTCACCGTCGTTGCCATGCACTGCACCTGATATGCTTCACCGACCCACTCTCCTGGCACGTCGAACACATTCCCACCGCCAGGAATTTGCTTCTTCGCCGCTGTCGTCCAGCGCTCGGAGGAACCCTTGTTCTGCTTCACCTTCGCCCACAAGCACCGCAACCGCATCACCCTCAACAACCTCGACATCACAACCCAGGATTCACATGATGCCTAAATGCCATCGCGACCGAGGTAACCATATCTCCTTGGAGTTTGGTAAGATAAATATGTAGTAGTTAACTGTATTTTGTATTGGTGCTACTTTTGTAGTAACTTACAAGTACTATACTTGTTACTTGTATCTTCCTAACTAATTTTTTTGTAGTCAGGTTTAACCGTAAGGCATTCAACTGCAATTTTGTATGTCATGGCGAAATATGAGTCAGCCAACGGTTAACACATTTGTTTCCATTATCTACTTTAGTAAGTGCCCATATGTGATGCGGTTATAATTTTTCGCTAGCTTGGCGTAGGCTATGGCACTAATTGTTATTTCTTGCTTGATGCTTTTGTCCTATGTATGTAGTACTAATTTACATTCGTTATACTGCTTCCACTGAGATGTCTATTTCATTTGCTTTTGCTTACCCCACTATTCCTAACTGTTTGTTGTTGTTACGCAATGAACAGGTGCAGTTTACACTAGAAATCATAGAATGAATGGCCCCTGTAATCTCGTAAGTATCTATTACTTTTGTATCACTTCATGCTAACATCTGTGACACTGGACCCTTTTGTGTTTACTATTTGCTGCACCATTATGCAGAGGACCCACACTGAATTATGGAGACGACCAGTCCAATTACTTGATGCAGCGGACATCGTCGACGAACATACCTGTAACCAGATCAGCAACCCTGAGACTCTACATAGAGCTACTGTAAGGATGCCCCCCTTTTTTTAAGGTTTAAGGCCCTTGGTGTCATGCCATTGACTCTAGTTGAGTTGTTATTTTTGTCGGAGGCACTAGGATGATTATAACAAGGCCAGAAATGCAACGGAATCCAATAGAACAGAAACGAAAGAATCATAAAGAACTGCCCACTTCAAATCTCACTCTAGTATCTACACGTGTATGTCTATTTTAATACGAGGCACATGATAGTACACTTTGTCTTTGGGCAGACAATCAAAAAATTTAAACATTCTAACTATTCGATATATTGTTTGACCATTTCTCTAAAATGATTTGGCTAGTCTATTAGAGGCACCCGTCTGCATGAGGTCTTTGTGTTGAGTGCTTACATTGCTATAACATACCAAATAATCTTTTGGAAATCTTTGAGAATGAACATGGTAGTTTTGTTTCTTTGTATGATGTTGTAACTTCTTTTATCTTAGTTTAAGCCTTCATCAAGTAGAGCAGTCATTTCACAGGGCAGAAGTGATAGTTGCACACTATCTCATCCCTCTATGAAGTCAACTGTTCCAGTTATTCTAGAAGAAAGAGATGTATGATGCCCTGCCGTTACTAATTGCTTTCTTCCATTTAGCAAAAGGACTAATTTGAAATTCGTTGGTTTTTGTTTTCCTTGGTAATTATGTTATATGACATTTATTTTTGTTTTAGGTTGCAAATATAAATATGAAGGCAGAATAGAAAAAACCTAGCTCAAGTGTAGATATCTTTGGATAGAGCAGCAGTGAAAGTGCGTATTGCTCACATAGGTACATGATCTCGACTGCTCCATACATTCCAGCTGAAAGAGTTTTTGGTGCTGCACTCCAAGATGCACTTGATGTAGTTGGACAGGAAGCCAACAAAACAGATGTAGTAGTCTCCATAACAAGGAAGGAGTTATCTGAGTTGAAAAATAGGCAAGCTTTGACGGAGAATCTACTTAATAATATCCTCAACAAGTCTTGCGGTAATCCCGCTGTTACCTGTGAGGCGGTGCGAGCTCCCTAAAAGGAACATTTTTGAAACTGAGATTATATTGTTTATCAGCTGTGTTGTACTCCGATGATGCTTTACGAGCTACGGAAGTTTTCAGGACTGAATAATTTACTAATTTTCCAGTTATAAGTTTTTTTCCACAATTCTAGAATTTATTTAGCATTTTAGAGAACTTGTGTTCTTTGTTTATCCACCTTTATGTCCTGGCAATGGATCTAAGTTAGATAGGCTTAAACAGTAGTAGGACCACAACATTTTATCAATCCTTGATGGGCCACCAATCAACAGTGATGGGCCTACACTGAGGCCATTATATGTAGAATCTGACCGCAAAAGAACAGAACAGTAAAAGGCCAGAATAGTGAAAGGCCAGAACAGTGAAATGCTAGAACAGTTAAAGGCCAGAATAGTAACAGGCCGGAAACAGTAACAAGGCCAGAACAGTAGGAGGCCAGAACTATAGTAGGCCAGAAACTTTGTAGCCCGTTTATGGGACTAAATAGTAGAAGGCCGGAATAGTGAATGTCTAGAACAATAAAGGGCCATAACTGTAGAGGGTCGTAAGGGCCCATGATGGGTGCAAGAAAAGTGACAGGCCGACAGAAGGCCTTAACAGTAACGGACAGACTTGGCCCAAGCTGAGAATGGGTCGCACAGTATTGGACCAAGTTGGGCCTTCTATGGACTGAAATAGTGTTAGGCCTGAAAGTTCACGGGCCACGGATGTCTGCACTAGTTGGCCCATTTCAGACAGTGTTGGACGAAACAGTAACGGGCCATCTTCTTATTGGGATCTCCTCATGGGTCGGCCCACTTAATATTTAGTAGGCCTATTCTGGGCCTGGCTTCTGCCACGGTTTCTCTGACCGTTAACAGAGGTAACTAGGCGTTAATGGTGTTCGCCACGTGGCATCTTGCATGACGTCAGCAGTTAACAGGGTTGGCAAATAGATCTACGACAGAACAAATTTTCGTGGCTAAAGGTTGCGATCCGCCACGGTCAGGGAAAAAACCGTGGTAGATTCTTTTGTGAAGGGGCTTTTACCACGACGGGCATCCGTCGTAGAAGACTTTTTAGCCACAAAAAACAGGCCTTCAACCATGAAAATCATCCGTTGTAAAAGCCAACTTTTTTTATTGTGACTTGATGTTCTTTATTGATCTCCACTTTAGTAGTCTTAAGCATTGACAGAAGATCGAGGAGAGACTTCTTCATGCCCTGCATGTTATAGTTCATCACAAAGCTGTTGTAGATAGGTGGCAGAGATTGGAGAAGATGATGTATGCCAAGCTTATCGTCGTACCCAGATATTTTGAGTACGTGCTCACTAACGGAGTTATTCTCTTCCATCAAGCAGCTAAAGAACTTTTCAGAAGCATCATAACTCTCTATGGCAGCATGGGTATCGAAAATCATTTTCAATTCACCCATGGTACCAAAGGCATTGACGTTCTCGAAATGCTTTTGGAGTTCCGGCTCTAGCCCATACAGTATGCTGCAATGAACCATATTGTGGTCCTCCTGACGAGTCAAGTAGACATTCTTTTCCTTTTCAGGGGCATTAGGAGATGGTGGGGGGCCTAGTGTTGCTTCTAGCACATATTTCTTTTATGTAGCAGTGAGGAGAATCCTCAGATTCATGGCCTAGTTGGTAAAGTTGCTACCATTCGTCGCAAGTTTCTCTTTCTCCATGAACACATTGAAATTAAAATCACGTGATGCCATCTACAACCGAATTTGTAAAGTTTATTTAGACTAAGTATATGATAGATTGAGTTCAACTAATCCATATTACAAATGAACTCCCACTCAAAAACAACATCCCTCGTGTCATTTTGGTGATTACATGAACCAAATCCACTACACCAAGTCTGATCATCACGCGAGTCGGTGTATCTTCAAAGGCGAGCATCTATATGGGCATCATATCAACCATATGACTCATGCTTAACATTTCGGTCCGTGTTACGAGGCCATGTTTGTACATTCTAGGCTCGCCAAGTAAGAAGCTTAGTACTCACGTGTGTAAAACTATCTTACACCCATTGTATGAAAAACGTAGAGTCAAATACACCCAATCATCACGTGATGTCTTGAAACATCAAAATTTCTTAACGGTGCATACTTAAGGAAGAACACATTTTTTTATCTTGATATCTAAATGAGGGATCATCTTATAATTCTACTAAAGATCCATACAAGCAATATAAGATGCAAACAACCATCATATGCATAAAGTGAAATGATATGGTCTTTACACTTGATCACTATCATGTGCATCATGGTATGATCTTTATCATTCCTTTATGTGTCAGGCCAAGGTCTATGTAACTTACATGTTAGGTATGCTACAATTTCCAAGAGTATCGACCATACTTCAAACTACAACATTACCATATCATGACACTCGCCTAGCAACAACTAAACTAGACGCTTCTAAATTATCAATTGCATGTTTTTACGTGGCTTAGGGCTTTCGAAGATAGAACCGGTCTTACCTACAAACATGGAACCACAACGATGATAATCAAATTATTAGCAACTCAATGTAAATCATATATTGACTATAGTAGGAGAGATAGACACCCGCTAGCCACTTATGCAAAACTAATTGCATGTCAAGCGTGGAAAATGTCTCATGTGCGAGGACATGTAAAGTTAGTCCGGGCCGCTTCATCCTATTATGCCACCAATATCCAAAATACATATAAGATGCAATAACATGATCATCATTTCCCACAAACTCTTATGTGTTCTACCCATGCAAAGCATCTATGCATAGATCAGGCTCTGATACCACTATTAGGTTCGCAGCATAGAAAACAAAAAAATTCCTATGATGGGAACTACTAAGCGCCAAGATCTATCTACCTAGATATAAACAACTGGTGGATATACATCCATAGAGAACATACCCTTGAAGACCGACAAAGTGTTATGAGGTTGGACTCGTGGATGATGCAGTCGTGCTCTTGCCGATCTCAAGATCGAGAGGAAGTCCAGCACCGGAAATCAACAGCGCATCCATGCTTGCGAGAATATAATTTTGCGGCCTGAAACTTGAGGCGCCAATGCATAGCGGTGCCCAAGTTTCTTGTAATTGGACGGGTTGCCCACAGTTGGCATGCCAATTGCTCAGAGCGTCTTGTTCGGCACGAATTCAACATAACGTTTGAATACAAAATATTGGGCTAACGCCCATTAAGTTGGGGCCCCCTATTAATTTTAGCCGTCAAGTCGATGTCGTCGTCGCTGCCATGTAGGCTTGCAGCACTAGCGCCTGCATCCACTTTGGGGCTACAAACAAACAAGCCCAGTCTCAAGTGCATGTCCCTAGAAAGATATAGATAAGTTGGTAAGAAACATCATAGACCGTACGCTATCCAATAGGGTGCGATTACGTCGCTCGGATACACCATTATGTTGTGGTGTTCTAGCTAGCATAAGTTGTGGTATGATACCACAAGCCTTCAGATGTGTGCCAAACTTGTAACTCAAATACTCGCCCCTCGATCAGTATGAAGGTGCTTGATTTTCTTGTCGAGCTAATTCTCAACTTCACTCTCAAATTCTTTTAACTTTTCAAAGGTTTCAAACTTATGTTTCATTAAGTAGATATACCCACATCAACTCAAATCGTTAGTGAAGGTGACAAAATAATGATAACCATTGTGCATGGAGACGATCATTGGTCTACATACATTAGAATGTATGACTCCCAATAGGTTGGCAACCCATTCCATCATACCATTGAACAGCGTCTTGGTCATTTTGCCCATGAGGAATGGTTCGCATCTATCGAGGGACTCAAAATCCAATGATTCCAGAAGTCCATCGGATTGGAGCTGCTTCATGCGTTTTACACCGATGTGACCTAGACGGCAATGCCATATGTACATAGAATTATCTCTATCATCCTTGCATCGCTCGGCATCTATGCTATGGATGTGTGTATCATCACAATCAAGATTCAATAAGAATAAACCTTTACTTTGTCGTGCATGAGTATAAAACACATTATCCATATAAATGGAACAACCACTTGATTCTGATTTAAATGAATAATGGTCTTGCAACAAGCAAGACCCACTGACAAAATCCATGCTCAAAGTTGGTATATAGTAACAATTATTCAAATTTAAAACTAATCCTGAAGGGAGATGTAGAGGGAGGGTGCCAACAACCATGACTTCAACTCGGTTGCCATTGCCGACGCGCATCGTCACCTCGTCCTTCACCAGGCGCCGCTTATTCCACAACTCCTGTTGGGAGTTACATATATGATCAACAGAACCAGTATCGAATACTCAGGTGTTGCTCCTAGCACTAGTGAGGAAAACATCAATAACATGTATATTGTATATACCTTTCTCTTTGGCAACGACCTTGCCAGCCTTCTTATCATCTAGGTACCTGGGTCAGTTATGCTTCTAGTGACCCACACCCTTGTAGTAGAAGCACGTGGCACCGGGCTTGGACTTGGGTGCCTTGGAGGAAGAGGCAACAATTTTGCTGGACCTCTTGGGTTTTCCCTTCTTGTCCTTGCCCTTCTTGGCGGATTTCTTGAAGTCAATTGTCTTGTTGACTATCAAGATGTGTGCTCCTTCTTGATTTCCACATCAGCATGCTTGAGGATGGCGAACAACTCAGACAATGTTTTAGACATACCCTGCATGTTGTAGTTCAGCATGAAGATCTTGTAGCTAGGGGCAGAGACCTGAAGCACCCTATCACTTTCCAGCTTGTCGTTGATCTTGCAATCAAGTTCATTTAGGCGTTGAACATAGCCAGACATTTTTGACTACGTGCCCGCTCAAACTGTTGTGCTCCTCTATATTAGCCAAGAAGAAGAGGTTCGAAACCTCATACCTCACAGACCTGGCCTGGGGGTGCAAAGATGGCCTTGAGATCAGTGATAATCTCAAAGTCTCTCTTGTCCTCAAAGCGCTCCTGCAGGTCAGCCTCCATGGTGTAGAGTGTGCCACTCTAGACACATGCGTTATCATCTACCTTCTTCTGATAAACATTTTTATCATCCCGAGAGGCAGTAGTAGCGTGTTGGTCACCAATAGCAGCCTCAACTATGTAGGAGAGATATTGGGGAATGAGGAGAATCCTTAGATTGCGGGACCAGGCGATGAAGTTCGCCCCATCAGTTTTGAGCTTTTCTTTCTCAAGGAAGGGGCCAAGGTTGAAGGTAACGCGAGACATCTACAATAGTATTTGTTAAGTAGTTAACCTTAATGTTCATAATATGGGTTCTTATTTAGTCATACTAAAACACCAGAACTCCCACTCAAACGAACATCCCTCAACATTTGTTTGGTAACTACACGATCCCTTTGTAGGGTTTCCGTAGCAGATAACAAAAATTTAACTACACGGAACACACTGAATGCCCAAGGATCTATCTAGAAGTAATGCACTAATGGAGGAAGATAGTAGTAACATACCCTTGAAGACTGAGAGAGTGTTACCCTCATGCACGAGCATGGATGATGTAGTCGTACCCGTATGACCTCAAGGTCGCGAAGCTCCTTGCACGTTACCCCTTGTCCAGGTCCTTGTACGATGGCCTAGTCACTACAAGTGCAGCTCCCCCGAGTTATCACACATATACGGTGCAATAGAACGACTCCTGGGCTCAGATCCCGTCGAGGTTGCGAAAGTAGACCTCCTGGCTAGAATCCCTGTGGCACAACGACATGCCACAAATGTGTTGACTTTGCACGTACAGTCCTTACTTGGGACCGTGCCATGGCGAAGGCAACTAAGAGAGAGAAGGGGGATATTCTAGCCTTAGAGAATATCTTATTCGGTGTGTCTTTTAATCCTCCCATGGGCACCCCTTTATATAGGGGAAGGGAGGTGTGCCCTTCCCTTTAGGTGTCCCATGCGGGACTAGAAGTTTAAGGAAAATAGGCAAAACCAAAGGGGTTGGCCAGCTGGGCCATTGGGTGGCAGGATGGGCCACCCCACTGAGCCTAGCCAGCAACAGCAACCAACAACAATGCCTAGCAATGCCAGCCAGCCGAGTGGGATGGTACCACACCGCGGCCCAGCTCGTGCGGAAGCCCGGCAGTTGGCGGTCAGGTGGGCCGACACGCCATGGCGTGGTCTAGCTTCGTGCGCCAAAGGGAGGCGACACGGGTGGGCCACATTGCCTTCTCGTGGCCTAGCTCTCCTTGTAGCAGCGGCTACCGCCTGGCCCGGTGGGTCGTTGCCCCCACGGCCCGTTGGATAGCCCCGCCCGCCCGCTCCCCCGTGAGCTCCCTTGGGCCGGGGTTGAGCAGGTTGGCAGCAGCGGCTAGCAGCTGCTTGCTGCCTCGTGTGGAAACTATTTTCCGCTGCCCATTTCGCCTGGGCTGGTCAAACCAGCCTAGTTTACTGTTTTGCTATCTTTTTCGTGCAGTTTTCTCCTGGGACAATTTCCTCCGGGATTTTGGCCTGATGAGAAAGTCACTTTATAAATTTGAATTCAAATATTTATTTAGTTTAAGTTAAGTCATAATTAACATATAATAAATGCATATATTAAATCGCCAATTATCTGAAACTCATTTCGGCTTTTTCCTTTCCCTCTTTCTCCGAACAACTTCGGATCTCTCCAGAATGATTCCGATTTCTCTCTCTTATGTGATTCCATCTCGCAGGAGGATCTCCAAGCATTGTATCACCCTGAAGCTTGTTTCCCTATAGTTTGGGAATGCTATAGACATGATCCATATCAATGATCAACAAAGGGACCGAGATTCCCATGTCACCCCTATGCACTCCACGAATCTCCATCTTGTCGAACCTGAAACGATATATCCAATTCTGTTGTTCTCGATACAAGACTTGTCCAAGATTCGATCATCGGTATCACGATACCTTTGTTCAATCTCATTTCCAATAAGTACTGTTTTACTCGTTCCCGTGAAATACCATGCCCATGACCTAGTCATGTGTTGTGCAACATGGATGTAATTCACCGAGCGTGCCCAGTTGTATCTTCCCATCACACAGGAGAAAAAATCCCGCTCTTGAAGCATATTGCATCTACATGCTCCTTCAGACACCCAAGATGCACATTTATGGTCACCCTATCACAAGATGACGATTGATACAGTTAAAGCATCTTGCGGTAATAGTGATTGATATGATCTCATGGTCTAAGGATTAAGATAATCTATTTCTGACAATTGCAACGTGAACTAAGTGACATGATCGTGTTGCAACAATCATTAGTGGGAAGTGTCCATCACATCATTCTAGATGACATGACTTCATTGTTAGTGAGTTTTTTTAGCCCATGGTCAGGAAAGCTTGATCATCGTCTGCCTAATAAACTAGTTGAATAGAGGCTACTAGGGACCTAGATTTGTTTGTATACCACAATTGTATCAATGTTTCTGCTTGATACAGTTATAGCATGATAAAACTATTATGAACTAATGAGATATGATAATAATACCCTTATATTATAGGGATTTTTATTTTCGTGCCCTCGGTTTGTTAGTTGTACTCAGTTTCCCTAGTCACTTAACTTTTCCTCACTTTTCCCCTCCCTCTATTCTAAAACCCTCGTAGGCGCTCCGATGGAGGGATGCCATTAGGTCAATGGCTTGGCCGTTACATGATGACCGGTGGGACCGTGTTGGGGCGGGTCGTGCATTGAGCGTTACATTACATGGCCTCGACTGTTACATGCTGACGGGTGGGGCCGTGTTGGGATGAGTCCTGCATACGTGGTGAAGGGTGGGGCCGCGTTGGGATGGGTCTTGCATACGTGGTGAAGGTTGGGGCCGCATGGAGACATGTCAGACCGGCCATTCTCGCTCACCCAAATCATTTTCTTCCCCCCGAGCTTGGAATAGCTCCCACACCGCCCCTCCACTCCCCCGCCGTTGTGCCCTCCTACCTTATGTCATCCTCAGCCCTCGAGCCACCCCTGTCCCTAGACGTGGAGCCCACTCCACCTCCGGCTCTACTCCTGCCCCCGCTAAATCCACCCCTTTCGCGAAATAGTATGCAATGCCGGCTGGTGTACCGGTCCTCCCCGTCGGGCGCGGAGAAGATTGGGTGGTATCGGAGGGATCTAACGCATGGATTCCATATGGGTAAGCATCGTTTGCCTTTGTGGATTGATTATAGGAAGTAATTGAGCGTGAATCGCTAGTTCTCAACTAACTACCTTGCTTTTCGAATAGGATTGATCTAGCACTAGAATTTCGGCTGGCAGTTAAATTGGATACTAGCGCAATTCGTGGTTGTGAATAGTATCTCTCTAGATTTTACTTCCTAGTGGTGGTTCTAACATCCATAACTCTCAGATATTTGAAAGATAAAATCTATTCGAAATTCCCTTGGAGCAATGGCGATTCAGTTGATTTGCAATATTTCAACATTAGCGAGCAAAGATTGCTCCCCTAACTAGCGAAGCTGATCTGGTAATGCTTTTCTCTTTGAATGCTGCCGAACATTTTGGTTGAATTCGTCTCCATGTGCAACCTAAAGTTGAACACACGGGAAAGAGGGTTAAAGCATCATCTGGTGCCCAGGCATCATCAGGTGGTCGAGCATCATGTGTCTCTGTTGTCTCTGCTAATAGTGTGTGCCCCTGCGCTCCTTGTAGGTCCACAACAGTACCATCTGTTCGCACTGCGAGTGTAAGCCAAATCTCTCGTGCAGCCAATGTGGGGGATGAAGCAGAGCCTAACGAGGGAGCGCCTCCACTAGATGATGAGGATGAGTTGATGTTTCCTGAACTGGTAGATAGATTTAGTAAACATGCACTAGACGATCAATACACGGAGGAAATGGCCCATGGTGCCAGATTTTATGACACTAATGACAAAGAGAATGAGGAGAACAATGACAATCTTATTTTATCCGAGTACGATGGTGAGGACATACCAGTAATTGAGTGGGATAGGAATGATCCTAAGATTTCAGAAGGCATCGTATTTGAAATGATGCAGGGCTGTCATAATGCCCTTACTACATATTGCATCCACACCAATAATGATTATGATGTTATTAAGAGTGAGCCAGCAAGGTTCACAGTAAAGTGCCCATACAAGAGCTGTAGGTGGAGGATGCATGCATCCACTATGACCAGGAGCAGTTTGGTTTAGGTATTACAACCAATTGTGTATTTTAGATCATTCTATAGAGTTCGTTAACTACACCTGACATTTTCATTATGTTTTAGATAAAAATTAACTGGTTCAAACATGGATTGGATAAAACAAAACTAGCAAAGACTAGGTGGTTGGCAGATGCAATCATGGATTGGATGAGAGCAAACCCATCACTTGGTGCAACAGTGCTCATAAAAGAAGTTTCTGAAAAGCTTAATATTACAGTACCTTACATAAGGATGTTCTACGCAAAGTAAATGGCTCTTGATAGGATCAATGGTCCATGGAATGAAAGTTTTCAGTTGCTTTATATCTTCAAAGCTAAAGTGGAGATGGCTAGTCCAAGTAGTGTTGTACAGATAGACAAGCATAAAGTTTAGTACAAAATAAGAGGGAAGACAATGGAGAAGGAGTGCTTTAGAAGGGCTTTTGTTTGTTTCAAAGCTTGCTAGCAAGGTTTTCTGGATGGTTGTAGGCCTTATTTGGACGTGGATGCAACAGCTCTTCATGGCAGATTTAAAGGATAGCTAGTAGCTGCTACTGTAGTTGATGGCCACAATTGGATGTTCCCTATTGCTTTTGGAGTTTTGGATATTAAGTCAGAGGAAAGTTGGACTTGGTTTCTGGAGAATTTGCGTGACCTTATAGGTCATCCACCAGGACTTACTATCCACACAAACGCTTGCAATGGTTTGGAGAAAGCTGTAGAAGCAGTATTCCCCGGAGTGGAGCATAGGGAATGTATGCGACACTTAGTGCAGAATCTTACAAAGAAATTCAAGGGTAAAGTTTATATTGACAACCTATGACCACCTTCGTATACATGCAATTTGAGGAAGCATCTGTATCATTTGGAAGTGTTGTAACAAAAAAATGCAGTGAAGGAGTACTTGTATGCACATCATGGAATGGTGTGGTCAAGAAGCCGATTCAATGGAATTTGCAAGGTAGACTATGTAACAAGTAACCTTGTAGAGATTTTCAATGCAGAGGTCAAGTCATTTAAAGGGATTATGATGTGGCAAATATTTGATAAGATTAGGCAGATGATCATGATAAAGATTGATTTGCGTCAAATAATTGCATCAACATTATATGTTGGCCATCCCATCCTCCCATCTTTGATTAAGGCTTTGCATGCCAGGGCAAAACAATTGAAGATGAAATGCATTAGAAGAGGAATGGAGGCTGAGGTAATGTACACTGACAGTAAAGATAGGCAATGGAGGTATCCAGTGAGTTTGGTTGATAGGACATGCCATTGCAGGAAATGGCCGCTCCGTGGGAAATCCTGCATACATGCATTGTTTTTCATGGGTGTTCTAGGAGGTGAAGAGGGTGAAGTTAATCAGTACGTGTCGGAGTATTTCTCCATTTCCAAATTTATGGTAGCATATGGTCAAAATGTTCTAGCTTTTTTGGGAAAAGACCAATGGATGGAAGTGGATCCAGACTTCAAGCTATACCCTCTAGTTTTTACTAGACCAGCAGGTAGGCCAAGGAAGAATAGGATGAGAGCTAGTGCAGAGGGTGGTGCACCTCCTCGACGATGTAAGTGCAAACGTTGTGGGATCCTAGGGCACATTTCTAGGCTTTGTAAAAATGTAGTGGACCCAACTTATGGAATGGATGATGAGGTGGGAGCAGCAAATGTAGATGAGAATGAAGTATTTGAACGAGGGGAGAATAAAGCAATGGATATATTGCAGATTGAACCTACGGATCAAGAGGAGATTAAACCAAGTGCAGAGGAGATTGAACCAAATGCAGGGGAGAATGAACCAATGGATCAAGAGAAGATGGAACCAAATGTAGGGGATATTGAACCAAATGTAGGTGAGATTGAACCAAATGTAGGGGAGATTGCACCAAATGCATTGGAGATTGAAGTAATTGAATCATTGGATGCAGGGAATAAAGCAATTTATTCATTGGAAGCAGAGTTCAAAAGTAAAGGTATTACACAAGAGGATATTAAAGAAATGATGCCAATGCATTTTGAACCGTATGAACCAATGAATCGAAACGTGATTGAACCAATTTTACGACAGACTGAAGCACTTGATTCATTGGAAGAAGAGAAAAAGAACAAAGGGAATAAACAGAAGAAGCTGATGGTGGACTCTCAGAATATTCCAGCTAGGATCACCCGAAGCAAGGTGGTGAACTCCAAGAATATCCCATCGAAAAACACTAGGAGAGGAGAAAAAATGAATTTGAATTATTAATTTGAATTTGAATTTGTATGATGAATTTGAACTACTGTCAATGTTTGTATTGAATTCAAACTAGTGTGATGCTCCCAAGTTTGTATGTTGGATAATCCTATAATTAATGTGTTATTGCAAGTTTCTATGGTCATCACCTAGTTGCTTCGCACGGCTCAGTTTTGCCCTCGAATGAGGTCAATACATGGGGTTTAGCTAGTTCATGGCTTAAACCATAGAAAACATTGACCAATTGATCCAAAATTTGGCACACTTGTGCGTATTGGATTGATTTACCATATGAAATTGGAAATTTTGGATTTACTTATAATCAACCACATTTTTCTTTTTCGAAGTAATTAAATTAAAAAATGGTTTTAGGGTTAGTTTAACTCAAAAAAAGTCAAAACATAGTGCAACCTTAGCATGCAGTCTTGTTATGTTACCTACAACCTAGCAAGAATAATAAAGGAAAAGGAAATAAAGAGAAATGGACGTATCCCCTAAACCAGTTCTTAAACCCTTCTTGGAATGAGCTACTAGCTATGAAGATGCATGGCTTTCAACTCAATCAACCTCCGAAATAACCCATCCCAAAACATACTTTGTCTAAATGAGGCCAAATTTGGAGCACTTTTGTATCTTTGAGTTGCAAACAATATATTATCGGCCAAGATGGATTATTTTGTTCAAATAACACATTTTCCATTTTTTATGCCAAAAGCTTGAATTTCCCTTACTCGATTTTTTATCTGAGTGCCCTTGTTTTCCTTAACTCTACTAAGTTTTCCCCTCCCTCTAAAGTTTTCCTCACTTTTACCCTCCCGGTAAAGTTTTCCTCACTTTTCCCCTCCCGCACAAGTTTTCCTCAATTTTCCCCTCTCTCCTGTCCCAGTTTGGCTGCACTATGATTGGTCAAGACGTACATCACACCAATCTCGGCCAACCACCATTGGATACATCATGATCCGACGGGCTGGAGGTCTCTCTCTCCCGATGGGCGCACCTACCTTGTACGGCAAGCAGAGCCCGACATGATGGATGTCTCTCCTCCCTTCCCCTGTCACACGTATACCAGCTGCATCAACTAGTGCTCAGTTTGCTATGCTCTAATTGGTTGAGATGTATGTCACACGGATCTTGGCGAACCACCATTGGATACATCATGATCTAATGGGCTTGCGGCGACGTTGATCTAAGTGTGGCAATCCGAACGGCGTGCGGCGGCGCGGATCTAAGCATGGCGGTCAGAACGATGTGCGGTGGCGCGGACCTAAGCATGGCAGTCGGAATGGCATGCGACGGCACGGACCTAAGCGTGGCGTCAGAATGGCTTGTGGCGGCGCAGATCTAAGCGTGGCGACTGGAACGGTGTGCGGTGGTGAGGATCTAAGCGTCTAAAATTTCTGTCTCTGTCTGCCTCACTTCCATTGAACTCCTCAGATGCGATGACGATTGAAGCCATCATCCGCAACATCAGTGCAACAGCGGTGGTGCCAATAGTACACCTCGATGCGATGACGATTGAAGAAATCATCCGCAACATCACTATGATGGTGCATATCAAGCCCTCATGAACCAAAGTTGTAGGAGGCAGACCATGGCCGCGGTTGGCATGTCGAGGTGCATTTCGACGGTGAAGGCCGGATGGATGGGAGCACTTGGCCCGTACTTCTTGGATTACACATACGGCAGGGAGGGCGGCCAGCTCACCGTCCACTTAAAATTGGGACAAATTTGAGCTCATTTTGAACCAAAATTCTGTGACATAAAATATATGTATGATTTGAAGAAATTTGATATGTATTTGAGCCATGAGACCGGTGGATATGCTCTAAAGATTATTCATAGGTAGTAGTCCTTGCTTTGACAATCTCTGGTGGGCTTGTATAAATTTGATCAAAATATGTATGATTTGAATCAAAATTGATATGTATTTGAGCTGTGAGGGTGGTGGATATGCTCTAAAGTTGATTCATAAGTAGTACTCCCTCCGACCAAAATTAGTTGATTTAGATTTGTCTAGATTCGATTGTATCTAGACATGAATTAGTATTAGATTCATCCATATCTTGATGAATTTGAGTCAACAAATTAGTGGATATGTTGCCGCCAACACTGCAAGTCTACATGGCAGCCATGATGGCAGCGATAGAACGGTCAAAACTGATAGGGCTCTAACTTGACCCTCTAGGCATTTGGCACGCCAACTATGCGCAGCTAGATCCAATGGCAAGCAACTCGAGCCCCAACTTGACCATCTAGGCATTTGGCATGCCAACTATGGGCAGCTAGATCCAATGGCAAGCAACTCGGGCCCCACAATGCATTCTCTCGACAACTTTGGGACCGCAAAGTTACTAAATTAGCAGGAACTCACAACCATCCATTGAATAACAATTCCACTCTCTCAATTAGATATCTATTCAACTAATCATTACATGTGCCACCCTTCACCACAACTGCATACTGTAACTGCTAGGACGGGGATGATAACTACTAAAACTGCCCACATGAATCTACTATTCTCCTCCCCCTTCACTTGAAGTTCATGTTTTATATTTTCTACCACTTGATCGGATACGGCAAGATCAGCCTCAAGTGTCAACGTCTCTTTGTGAATAATCTCTGAATTCTTCTTCTCTTCCTCGACAGTATGCTTTAGCTCGAATATCAATAGGTTTTTACGGTCCAATTCATCACCTAAATTGGGAACCATCTCCTCCAAATCCATCCTTTGTCTAGACCACTAGGTTGATTCATCTTGGTATGCAATGTACCATGGATCATCGTCCTGCATAGCACACTGTAAGAATCCCAAAACAAACCGAATTGAAAACGAGCTATCTGCACTTTCGACGTGGTAGGAGAAGGAGAATGTGGCCACGACATGATCGATTCCCCACCCATGATGGTGTACCCACTATGACTAGACATTAAGGATAATTTGCACCTACAATATCGAGGAAATTACGGGAGCCAAATCGATTAGGGTGGGTGGAGCAGGAGCGAAGGTCTTACCAAGCACTACTAGCAATTTCTATGACTGTTCGTCAACCTATGGCAGCGGAACAAAATCCTGATCATCGTGGGCGGCAGACCTGCCCATGGTCAGTACAGCCTCAACATACAATGTGTGCAGACGAAATAGGTGTTGGAGCCATGGTTGAGGTGCAGCGTTGCATTCCGTCAGACGCCACCGTAGGATGGATCCGGCGATGCGCCGACGCGCCGACGATGGTTGCTCTGTCCACCGGTGGGATAGGAGCTGCTCGGGGCTAGGGGCTGGGAGCGGATGAGAGAGAGATCCGACCTCATGTGTCATACACGACCCCACCTATCAATGTTTGGGGGAGTAGCTGATCCAGGATCTTTGCATATTTGCCAATTTTCGCTGATCTACCAAAGTTTTTCTTTGAAATTTGCATATTTGCCACATGACCACCACATGTTAGTGACACACAAAATGGAAAATATGCAAGTTGAAAAGTAAAACATGGCAAATATGCAAATCCCCCTCCAGCCCCACATGACATCCCCATCGGTTATTGGCTTCGACAACCCCACAAAATGGCCCCACATGGTGGCCCATTGTTCATTGGCTTCAACGGCCCCACAGAACGACCCCATTTGTCATTGGTTACACCAGCCACACAATCAGGAAAAAAGGGGCCCACAAGTCAGCGAGAGATGGATGGCTAGTCTGACTTGTATCCTAGCCCCACCCGTCAACACGTAACGGCCACGGCATGACCCGCCCCAATGCAGTCCCATCGGTCAGCATGTAACGGCCAAGCCTTTGATCTGACGGCATCCCTCCGTCCGAGCGCCTACGAGGGTTTTAGAATAGAGGAAGGGGAAAAGTGAGGAAAAGTTAATTGACTGGGGAAACTGAGTACAACTAACGAACGAGGGGCACGAATATAGAAATACCTATATTATATGACTCTAGGGCTTATCTCCTTCAGTCTCCCACTTGCACTAGAGTACAAATAATCTAGTTGCATTGATACTAATCATAAACCATATCTCATATGTGTTTATTGATCGTGCTTGCTCATGGAGGACTTACTATCCTAAATTTGTTTCACCAGATTCATAAGGTCCTATTTTGCAAATCATTAATATCAATTGTTTCGACATTCACACTATTGTCATATAATGTGTTTTAGCATTTTGGTGATAAAGTGAGACTTATGTTTTCTAGCTTATACAATGACGATATATCAGTCAATAGAACTTTCAAGATGTCATATATAACTATAAAACACACTTAGTCGAAAGACAAACTTTCTTTAGACCAAAATTATACTTGCTAACATTGAAGTATCCTAATACTTCTATATCTATGTAAATTTTAATCAAAGTGCAACACTTTCATTTTGATGTCCAGCCATGCTTTCGTTGCGTTCGAACTTAACTCTGATTTAGTGATTCAGAAATCACTCTAGAATATTTGTTCTTTATATCTAAGAACATGGGTCACATTATATCAAGTATAAACAACATGGATTTTACCTTGGAAAAACTACGACCAAGGCATAGTTGATGCAGTGCATCCCTTTTCCCCCTTTTAACCATTATCGTAAATACCGAGTATTTACTCAATGTTTGTCCTAATCATTCAAGTAAGAACCAATTCTTTGCTTCAATCCATTTTGAACTCTTTTCAGAATCTCAACTAGGTCCTTCTGAACACTTTCAGAATTCTCCAAGTATTTTCACACTTTAATGTTCATTTAAACATCCTGATCTAATCACATTGATCCAGTATATTTAATATATGCTGATTTTCATTCATCTAATGATCTAATCATTCCTAATACCAAACACATTGTTCACTAATATGTCGATTACATATTCAAGAACATTGTCACGCTCCCACTCAAATATTTCATCGATATTTGATATTCTAGGATGTAACTCATCTCCCACTCAAAGTCGTCCACATATTCTATTTGGAAAACTTCTTAGCTCCCACTCAACTTGTAGACTTTTCTTGATAATTCTGGCAAATCCAAAATTCTTTGATCTTACATCAAATTGAGATTTTTTTTGCTACAAGAGTTTAGCAATTCTAGATCAATCAAACACTTCTTGTTGTACCAATTACAACCTTTCTCTTCATACTCTTGAAGACTTTGCAGTTTTGATGAGTCCTTTGTTAATTTCATGACTCTAGGTCATTTCTTGTACTTGGGTCCATCAATCTTTCTTTGTAGTTCGTAGGTATTTATTATTCCAATAATAGGACAAGTGAATCAAGAATGGAATTCTGCAACTAGTAGAACAATTTCTTGAATCCTACTTTTATAAAGCACCAGTGGAAACATTTATGATCATATCATTATGGTTTCCCTCTATTCGTAAAGTTTGTGTCTAGAACATATTCCATTCTACATTCTTAACAATTCGGAGGTAAGGTCAAACCTTAGCTTACACTTAAATCCTTCCACTAACACTTCTATAAGAAACCAATTTCTCAACGAAGTCCCTTGCTGAGATAATACAAACTTTGTATTCTTCGGGTATTAGTTTGAAATTTGTGTTCATAGTCTTATTAAGAACGTACCACAAAGACTTACTATTCACAACGATCTCGAACTATCGAGGTCTTTAGAAATTCAAGCTTGCCATATCTCATATGGTGTTGTTTCCGCGAATCATTAGATGTTCCTAATACTTTTGAGTGTTTACTAATTCAATCTCTAACTCTAATTCCTAATGTTAAACCATTCGAAGATCATTTGGACCATATGTATCTTATATACTATGATTATGATGTTTGAGACATATCAATACTATTCGATTAGTCCAACCGCCATAATTTGTGAAACCATTTTTCACAAGTCTCTTATATGCCAATTTGCTATTAACCTGAATTCAAAATCACTCTGATCAAATTGCAAATACTTTGGAATTCTTATTAATCTTATATCCATTCCATTCAGAAATCATTTGAACAATTCGAACAGTCTCAAACTTGTGTTTCGTTAAGTAAATACACATATTTACCTAAATTCACCAAAATAATGATTTCCACTATTTGTTGAAAGTACGATACATCATATGTATAAAATTCAACACTTATTCACATATCACTGTTTTAGCAGAATGTGGAGTTTTAGTCATTCTGCCCAACGAGGCATGGTTTTGCAAAGTCTCTAGAACAAATATCTTAAGACCCCGATCTTCATTAACATCAAAAACATGTAGTAACCATAATGACTTAAACGACAATGTTATTCATTATTTAGACTTGAATATCATTTGGAAACTTTCATAAAAGTCCTTTTGTCATACTGATAAAGACTAGAATAACTTGTTTATAAGCCCAATGTGAATCATAAAAGATATCATTCACAAAAATAGAACAACTGAATTGTTTCTTATTAATATGAATAACCATCTCGCAATAAGCAAGGCACACTCATAAGTTTCAGAAACTTGATTACAAAGATTTTATTCAAATCTACTACTCCTAATGATAAACTTCTAGGGAAGGAGTGTTGTCGGCCATCAACTAGCTTGCTTGCCATCATCACGCCATCAGCGCTTCATTCCATTCTGTAACTCTCACGTAGAGGGTCCTGTTTTCATTAAAACAAGATTAAGTATCCAATACTTGAAACCTGCATAAGCATTTCATGGAAACGTTTATTACATGTATATCACATGTACACTTTCTGTTGACGACGATCCCAACTTTGGGTTCGACATCGACGAAGGTATCACGGCGGTCATGAAGAGTCGTATCTTCTCCACCGTCGGATTCATCAGGGAAATATTCTAGGGGTTCACAAGAGATATAGAGGAGATGGTTTCCTATGAGAATCCTACTTAGGCATTGGTGCCATTCGATGAAATTTGACCCATGTAACTTAAGTTTTCTCTTCCCGTTCATTAATGGACTAAATATGTCCTGAATAGAGGGAATGGCTATAATCTACAAGATATTTGCAAACGGACTTAGACCAAGTTCATAATATGGAGTTCAAACAAACTCCCAGTTAAACTATCATCCCTAAAGACAGTTTTAGTGATTACACGACCCCTTTTATCCACATCATCCCCGATCATCACGAGCTTTGATGTGGGTGCTAGGGTGGACTTCATCGGTCGGTCACATTATCCATGTGAGTCATGCTTGATCTTTCGATCATTGTGTTCCAATGCCATATCTACATATGCTAGGCTTGCCAACTCAACCTTAGTTTATTTGCAATGCAACATGGCTTACGCTCACTGTATGCGAATGCAGATATGTCTGACACCCGATCGTCACGGACTGCCTCATAACAGAGAACTTTCTTGGTGGTGCACACTAAGGGAGAACACTTTTTCATTGGTATTTAATTAGGGATCATCCTATTTAAATGCTACCGTTGTGTATCTAATACTAGCACTCAAATAAGATGCAAACAAAGATTATATCATATCCAATCATATGTGACATGACATGGTTGTCTTCTCGCTCCATGATCTCCATCAAGTGCTCCGGCTTGACGCCAAGTCCATAACGTCATCAGGCTTGTCGTTCATCATCGTGATGATTACTACTACACGACTTAGCAATAGGAAAAGTAAACTAACTTACCTTTTCATGACTTGCAACCATATCACATCACAAAGCCTTCCCTGTAACATAAAGTTAGATGTATCTACTCTATCTATTGCAGATTTTACGTGGTTGTTAAGGCTTTCATGATAGAACCGTTTCTACCTACGAACTTCCAACCACAACATGGATACAATAGTTGTCGCTACTACACCCCTTTCGGGGCCTTCTGTTGTAGATGCCATATCAACTACTGTGAGAGAGACAGACACCCTCTAGCCACTTATACGGTACAAGCTATATGTCGAGTGTGGAACCAGTCTCGCGTAGGATTGTGCATAAGGTCGGTCCGGGCCGCTTCATCTCATAGTACCGCGATATGAAAAAATACACGTGGGAAGGTAACAACTAAGGTATCGATGCTCACACTTTGCATGTGTTTATCCATACTAGCATACTAACCATAGATCAGGATCTGATACCACTATAGGGTTTCATAGCAGATAACAAAATTTTAACTACACGGAACACCCTGAATGTCCAAGGATCTATCTAGAAGTAATGCAGTAACAGAGGAAGATAGTAGTAACATACCCTTGAAGACCGAGAGAGCATTACGCTCATGCAGGAGCATGGATGATGTAGTTGTACCCGTCCGACCTCAAGGTCGCGAAGCTCCACGCACGTAACCCCTTGTCCAGGTCCTTGTACGATGGCCTGGTCGCTACAAGTGCAGATCCCCTGAGTTATCACACACATACGGTGAAATACAATGACTCCCGGGCTCAGATCCCACCGAGGTTGCGGAAGTAGACCTCCTGGCTGTAATCCCTGTGGCACAATGGTGTGCCACAGATGCGTTGACTTTGCACATATAATCCTTACTTGGGACCATGCCATGGCGAAGGCAACTACGAGAGAGAAGGGGGGATATTCTAGCCTCAGAGAATATCTTATTTGGTGTGTCTTTTAATCCTCGCATGGGCACCCCTTTATATAGGGTAAGGTAGGGGTGCTCTTCCCTATAGGTGTCCCATGTGGGACTAAAAGTTTAGGAAAATAGGCAAAACCAAAGGGGCTGGCCGGCTGGGCCATTGGGTGGCCGGATGGGCCACCCCGCTGGGCCCAGGCGGCAACAACAACTAGAAGCAATGCCTAGCAATGATAGCTAGCCGGGTGGGCTGGTTCCATCCCGTGGCCCAGCTCGCCTTGCAGTGGTGGCTACCGCCTGGCCCAGGTGGGTCGTTTCCCCCCGCAGCCCATTGGCCAGCCCTGCCCGCCCGCTTCCCTGTGAGCTCCCTTGGGTCGGGGTTGAGCAGGCTGGCTGCGGTGGCTAGCAACTGCTTGCTGCCCCATGCGGAAACTATTATCCGCCGCCCATTTCGCCTTAACCAGCCTAGTTTACTATTTTGCTGTCTTTTTCCTACGGCTTTCTGCTGGGCCAATTTCCTCCAGGATTTTGTCGTGATGAGAAGTCACTTTATAAATTTGAATTCAAATATTTATTTAGTATCTCCAAGCGTCGTATCGCTCTTATGTGATTCCATCTCGCAGGAGGATCTCCAACCGTCATATCGCCCTTAAGCATGTTTCCCTATGGTTCGAGAATGCTATAGACATGATCGATATCAATGATCAACAGAGGGACCGGGATGCCCATGTGATCCTTATGCACTCCATGAATATCCATCGTGTCGAACCTGAAACGATATATCCAATTCCCTTATTCCCGATACAAGACTTGTCTGAGATTAGATCATCGATATCACGATACCTTTGTTGAATGCCGTTTCCAACAAGTACTGTTTTACTCGTTCTCGTGAAATACCATCCCCATGACCTATTCTTGTGTTGCGCAACATGGATGTAATTCATCGAGTGGGCCCAGTTGTATCTTCCCGTCACACAGGAGAACAATTCCCGATCTTGCGGCATATTTCCTCTACATGCTCCTTCGGACACCCAACATGCACCTTTAACGTCACCCTATCACGAGATGACGGTTAATATAGTTAAATCATCTCCAGTAACAGTGATTGATATGATCTCACGGTCTAAGGATTAGGACAATCTGTTTCTGACAATTGCAACACGGACTAAGTGACATGATCGTGTTGCAACAATCATTAGTGGGAAGTTTCCATCACATCATTCCAGATGACATGACTTCATTGTCAGTGACTTTTGTTTAGCCCATGATCAGGAAACGATTGATCATCGTCTGCCCAATGAACTAGTTGATAGAGGCTACTAGGGACCTGGATTTGTTTGTATACCACACATGTATCAATGTTTCCGCTTGATACAGTTATAGCATGATATAAAACTATTATGAACTAATGAGATATGACAATAATAACCTTATATTATTTGCCTCTAGGGCATATCTCCTTCACCCTTTACACCACATCATCCCCGATCATCACGGCCTTTGATGCAGCTGCTAGGGTAGATATCACCATATCAATCACATCACATGTGATTCATGCTTAACCTTTCGATCATCTTTGTTTAGAGGCCATGTATGTACATGCTAGGCTCGCTAACTTTAACCACAATTTAATGCAGTGCATACATGGCTTGAACCCACTGTATGCGAACGCAAAGATGTCTAGCACCGGATCATCATGACCTGCTTCATAACTATGAACTTTCTTAGTGGTGCACATGTGTGGGAGAACACAAATATTGGCATTATAGTATGAGGGATTATATTATTATGCTACCATCATAAATCTAATACTATGTTAAACAAGATCCACACAACAACTAACATCTAATGAAAATAGTTATGTATGTGTGAAATGTGGTGGTTGTCACGTCTTGATCTCCATCGAGAGCGCCGACATGTGCACCAGGTTCACGTGGTTGATTGGGCTTCACCTATGACTCCAACCACAACATTGATTAACTAGTTGCTGCTTTTAATCCCTTTCCAGGGCCATCCTTGGCAAGTGCCATATCAACTAATGTTAGTGACAAGGGTTTAACTCATCAATGTCCATTGTTATGGACTTGGGTTTTGGAGAAGGAGGGAGCGTTGGAGACATCTATCGGCTAGCAAACAAACACACAGGGGACAAAGATTTACCCAGGTTCAGGCCTCGTAGAGGTCCCTACTCCTGCTTGTCTGCTCGTGGAATTATCGAAGGAACCGAAGGTTACAATGGTGCGCAGATGCGATCTGGCGAGGGTGGTGGAAACTAGGATTGTGTGTGTGTGTCCTCCTCGCCGCCCCCTCCCAGCCTTTATATAGATAGGCTAGGTCCCGGGTAGCAGGACGAGTCGGTTACAATTTAGGGTTTTCCCTTTGAACTTTCTATCTTTAGCTTTCTCTTGTTCTTCAAGCAATCGAGAGTCCGCAGGTTACTCGGATCCTTTGTTTGGGCCATGGCGACACCGTGGGCATGTACATATCTAGACCATATATACCAAGCTCGAGTACCTATAGGGTATACCCATGTCAGTATCCCCCGAGTGTCCAGTGGAATCGCAGATTCGATTGGGGACTTTTGAAGTCTTTCGAGTGCCTAAATGAGTATATATTTCGACTGCTTTTAATTGTGTCATAGGGATTGTTGATATACGTGCCTAATATAACCGAAGCATCGGTATCAGTTAACCACCTTAGGGTGAAACAACGCAATCTACTCGAACTCGAGTCCCCGGACTCGAATCCAGAAAAGTGCTGGTGTAATTCGACTCAAGCCGCGGAGGTCTTACATGAGTCGAATTCCAGTTATATGGGTGTGAGCATTCGACGCGTCCGTCAAGGCATATTCATCGTACCTGCAGGCACGGATATGTTTCTGGTAGTGTGTAGCTAATGCGTTGCCAGGCCTTGTTCAGGTCTTACCTTCACGCTGTAAGCACGGCATCCGAATTTTATCATCGCGGAGACGATTCGGGTGACCCAGGACACGCAATCTCTTTGTAGGGAAAAATTATGAGGCGGTGTCGCCATGAGTTTCGAGTGTGGATGTTATGGACACACAGTTTTTGCATAAATAATCATAGGGTGCGCGACCAGCGCTCCCTATGGGAGTAGTCCCCGAGTGCCTGGTTGAGTCGAAGACTCAGGCAGGGACTAAAGAATCATTTTGCGATTGCTGTCGTCTTTTGCTTGCTTGTTTCAGTCGAATTTTTTCCAGCGCTCCCTATGGGAGTAACCCATGTCCATAGTCGAATCGTGTTTCGAGTGGTTTGGGTTTGCTTCTGATTGTCCATATTCCTGAAAAAATAAAAGAAAAATCTTAGGGTGCGCGGCCAGCGCTCCCTATGGGAGTAGCGCCCGAGTGCTTGGTGGAGTCGAAGACTCGAGCAAGGACTAAAGTAGTCGAAGTTTTCCATTGCGTAGCTTTGATGACGTCAGTGCTGACCCTTGTATGACCGCAGTTGCCCGCGTGAGCGAGTTTGACGGGACGTGATGAGCAGTGGGTCCCACTTTCTGACTTTGACTTGACTGGGCGTGCGTAATCTTTATTTTAACTACGTCTCCTCGATTTTCGTGCGTAATGGGAGTAGTGGAGGGACGGTTCGCGCTTTCCCTTCTCCACGTGTCCAACACGATGTGTGCCACGCGTTCAGTAGGGTTTTTCTGAGCCGTTGGATTGCATCTTCCAGGGGTTAAGTAGCAGCGATGCGACGGTAATTTTCCCATCTGTTCTCATTCATCCTTGCTGCCATCGCCATTGTTGTTGCTCCTCTGCTTTTCTCTACGCCCGTTTCCTCCACGACGCTGGACCAGCTCCGCTCGCTTCCGAGCTACTTTCTTCGCACGCACCGCCGTCGTGCAATGGGGAAGAAGAAGGGAGGCGCTGCTGCTGATTCCGTGGCCACTGTTGCTGTGGCAAAGAAGAAGGGCACCAGCACCACCGCCGGCGGGAAGAAGAAGGTCGCGGGCACCCGCGTCATGAATGGTGCATGGCGCCCTTCCATCATCAAGGCGTCCGATCTCCGTCTTATTCTCCAAGACGGAGTATTGTCTGCCGCAGTCGCAGACGTGCGTGTCCCCAGCGGTGAGACTATTCGTGCTCCACCCGCTGGTTTTCGAGTGATGTTTCTAGCATTCATCATTCGTGGTCTCTCCTTGCCTCTTCACCCCTTCTTTAGGGGTGTTCTTTGTTTTTACGGGCTCCAGCTCCATCAGTTGTCCCCAAATTCGATCCTCCATATTTCTTGCTTCATCACGCTCTGCGAGTGCTGGCTCGGAATCGAGCCACACTTTGGCCTTTTCAAGTGCATCTTCAAATTGAAGCGTCAGTCTGCGTCTGGCTCTTTAGTTTACGATGTAGGTGGTTGCATAATCCACATCGACCCATCCGCCACCTACTTCGACATCAAGATCACGGCGTACATGCAAGGGTGGAGGGACAAATGGTTCTATATCCGTGATCAGAAGGCCAGTGGTGAGCACTCTGGACTCGCGCCCTTCGATCCCGCGACGCCGTGCAGGAGGATGCGCTCCTGGAAGAATGTAGTCATGCCTAGCAAGCTCGCGGAGACAGACGTGCTGTATCAGCGCGTCTGCGACCTCGAGAGTCGCATAGGAAAAGAGGAGGGAGGTTGCGCTCATTCGTGCCATTTGGCTAATCGCGTCTAGCCCCTGCAAGCCAGAGTCCATCCCATGTTTCAGTGGGCTGGCGCTGATGATGCCACTCGCATGTCTGCCGATGGCATGTCTGCGAGTGAGGTGGACAAGAGGGTTCGACTGGTCACCAAGTACACCATCAAGGATGTGCTTCCTAGTGAGCCAGTTGTTCCTCCCTTTGATGCTTCGAACCCTCCTCCTGAGGTATAGTTGTGCTACGAAGTAGCTGATTTTGTCGATTGCTTTTCTATTGCTTACTTGTTTTTTGCTGAATTTTGTTGTCTGTATGCAGGATTGGGCGGTGTCGCCTTGCATGCCTCCTCTTCCTAAGGGGATTATTCCTCACGAAGCCTTGGAAGAGGATGAGTCTGAGTCGACCGTCCCTTCTAATGTGGAGGAGGAAGCCCCCGAGTCCGATAGTCCGGACACTCGCAAGCGTTCGCGCAGCGAGGATTCGGACGCGTCATCTCCTTCGACTCCAGAAGGTACGGGCATTGGTGTAGAGTCGCCAATTCCTGCTGTTCCCGTGAGCATTGTGGCACCATCTTCTCGCAAGAAGATGTGATTGCCCAAGGAGTCTTCGTCGGAGTCGAAGGAGGCTACATTTGATTTTGACAAGTTTGACTGGTAAGTTTGCTAGCTTACTTGTCCTTTTCTGTTTTGCCCTTGTTGGCCTGTCTCTGGGTTTGCCATTTTGTTGATTTGGTTTTTTATCTTGTAGTCAAGAGGCGTCATCATCTTCTGGCGACGTAAAATTTTTGAAAGAATCAGGAGTCGCGACCTCGAAGGTCAAGGAAGAGGTCGAGCGTGCTCCTTCCCCTCCAATAGCGGCCCACTCCGGGCACAACTCTTCTAGTTCTCCTCATGCAAGGGAGCATCGAATGGTTGCCCGGATGACGGTACAGCAGGCATCTTTGGAGTCACTAGAGGACCATGTAAGTGTAACTTTTCTCCTTTGTAGTGTTTCAGTCGATGTTATTTATTGCTTCTGATGATTCTTTGTTGTGCGACAGCTCCTTGTGAAGGAAGCCGCGCACTTGGCCAAACAAGTGATGGCGATGGGCCACCAGCATGCAATGCTGGAGACGCGTCACCGCGTGGTTGAAAGTGAGTGTTCTATACTTATTCTTCTTCGTCTTCTCCTTTTGATATAGTCGACTGATAATCAACGTTTGTTTGTCGAGTAGCTGAACATAATGCCTTTTTGCGTAATGCCGCCACCTTGGAGAAGACACTTGCCGCCGCTGTGAAGGGTCGCGACGAGGCAATCGCAGCGCGTGACGAGGCGCGGAAGCGTGAAGAGGATCTGCGTGCCTCCTTCGTGGCCAGGGAAAAGTTGTTCGAATGTTATCCTTCTCTGTTCTCAATTGCCAAGGCTCTCTTAGGTACTTTTGCTTGTAGATATTGTTATCCTTCTCTGCTTCTAATGTTCTTGCCGGTGGTGTTGATGTTTTTGTCCATGTGTGGGTTTATGTACAGATGCTGGCAATTCGAGCTTCGACCCGCAGGCCCTTTGTCATGATGACGCTCTGGCGGGTGCACTGTCGGCAGTCGAGGACCATAGCGCCGCCGTCCAGGATACACTTTCCAAGGCCAAGGGCGCCCTCAGCCATCTCCGGGAGGAGTTGATGCCCAAGGCGGAGCTGATCGATAATATAGACGAGCTGGTGTAGTCACTCGCCGGGGGTGTGCCCTCCAGCTACAAGAACTCACTCCGCGTGGCTGGCGCGTCCATGTCGCTTGCCATCGTGCAGGCCCACGGAGTCGAGATCGATCCTGCCGCGATGTCGAAGACGATGCCTGTTGGCGTGGATGGTCAGCAGGTAGTCTTTGCTCCTTTCGCGACTGCCTGTGGCAAATATGGGCATCCTTTGATAAATACTGTTGCGAAGTACTCTGAGGAGCTCCAACGTGCCAAGAAGGCGGCGAAAGCTTCGGCGACTGGGGCCGGAGGAAAGTCAGTGGCGTCTGACACTGCCACGGACTTGATGAAGCCCCCAAAGCCGTCGAAGTCAAAGAAGTCAGCTGCTCCTTAGCTAGTTTTGTAAAAGTTAGTTTAGATTGTGTCCTTTTGTTTAAAAACATGCATGCTGGCGAGTGTGTCTGCTGATACTTTTGCTAGTCTTGAATGCATCTGATCCTTTTGTCTTTGTATTGATTTGGTCGTATTATTTGCTTCTATCTTGACTTGTGGTAGGGTACATCGAGTGATCCTTTGAGGGAAACTCAGGATTCACCGACCCTTGATGATACCGTGGCGCCGCCGCGCTCTAGGGTAGATGATATGTCCTTGCTTTCACGAATGCGTGACCGCATGAAGCAGTTGGAGCGTGAGTTGCCCGTGCTCTGCAGTAACACGGATGTGTGGAAGTCGAAGGCGGAGAAAGCCGCCGCCCGAGAGCAATATTTTCTTGGCGAGGTGATGCAGTTAGGCGACCAATTCAAGTGTTAGTTTGCTTGTTCTCATCTTTTCCTTGTAGTTACTCGCAGTTGGTACGTTGTACTCATGCTGTTGTTGCTACTTCGTGTAGTTGTCAGTGCGCGTCATCCACAGGAGGAGAAGGATAGGATTGCCATGCGCCTGCATGATCTTACCCAGGAACAACTTCAAGAGAGTGGATACTTCTGGGTAGATCACGATCGTGCGACTGCGCTGGCGACCCTGCAGGATCACGCATCGCGAGTGCTACTTTTTCTGAAGAAGTCGCAGTCATGTTTGAGGAACATTTATCGGGCGATGTTCTCGCTGAATGATACTCCATCAAGCTTGTTGGCCCTGCTTGCCAAGTTTCAAGATCTGTCCGCGGTTCACGAATGCGTGAGGCAACAGTTGGTGGCTGGTGCCAAGGCTGCCCTGTCAATGGTGCGACTGCACAAGCCTGACGTAGATGTTGTGGCGATTGCGTCTAGGCCGCCTGCCCCACCAGCAGGTTCTACTTGAAATATGGTGCCGCATTACCAGGCGGTGGATCGCCTAGCAGAAGAGATTGTCGACTTCTTTGAGGAACAAACCAACATTCTCCTGCTGTAGTAGTAGCCTAGTTTGTATCCTGCAGATAAGTGTACTTGTGTTGTAAAGTTCGTATAGGTCCTGTAAATAATTTGTTGTCGAATGTGCATATAGAGCTTTGTTAGCATGGAGTGCGTTGCACTATGCGAGTCCTTTTCGTTAGCTTGGCCATGTTTTATCTCAGTCCCTTGTCAACCTGTCAGGTGCGTTGCAGCTGGATTGAGGTTGTGTTTAAGGGTTTTGATTGATGTACCAGCTACTCAGGATATCGCAGTTTGGTTCGAAGAACATATGTGTATAGGGTGGTGCAGCCCCCGAGTAGGTAAATTGAAAAAGTAAAGGAGAACACAGAGTTTTGGGGCACTTAGCTTTTTATTTATTCGAAGAACAGTGCGAGGTACAATGTGTGGCTAAGTAGCCTTGGCTGAGTAGCCTTGTTTGTAATGAAAAGTAAAAACGACTAAGGGTAGAAGCGTCGCAGTTGTGCGACGTTCCAGGGGTTAGAGTATGCGACTCCTGTCTCTAAATCTTGAAGGCAATAGGCGCCACCTGGGATTACTTCGGTAATCACGTACGGTCCTTCCCAGGGGGACTCGAGCTTGAGATGCCCCTGCTGCTTCAGTCGCAGGACCAGATCACCTTCGATGAAGGATCTGGGGCAAAGCCTCCTACTGTGGTAGTTGCGCAGGTTCTGCTGGTAGATCGTGGATCTTTCCGAGGCGATTTCCCTTGCCTCGTCAAGGAGGTCGACGGAGTCTTCGAGTGCGAGGGATGACTCTTGCTCGCTGTAGGCGACCACGCGCGATGCTTTGTACCGTACCTCGGCGGGTAGCACTGCTTCAGCTCCGTGCACCATAAAGAATGGCGTGTAGCCCGTGGCACTATGTGGAGTTGTACGTAGGCTCCAGAGTACGGATTGAGCTCATCCGGCCAGCAACCCGCGGCTTGTTCGAGTGGCCGGAGGAGTCGCTTCTTGATGCCGCTGCAGACGAGCCCGTTTGCTTTTTCCACCTGACCGTTGGTCTGTGGATGTGCTACTGAGGCGTAGCTGATGTTGATCCCCAAGTTTTCGCAGAATTCTTGGAACTCCTTGGATGTGAAGTTCGTCTCATTGTCGGTGATGATGCTGTGCGGCACCCCGAAGCGGTAGACGATGGACTCGAAGAACTTGACTGCGCTGTGTCCTGATTGGTTGGTCACTGGCATGGCCTCAATCCACTTGGTGAATTTGTCGACTGCGACCAAGAGGTAGACGTAGCCTCCTTGCGAGGACCTTGGAAGTTTGCCGACCATGTCGAGCCCCCATTGTGCGAAGGGCCAGGCCAATGGGATTGGCCGTAGCTCTGCGCCTGGTGTGTGTGGCTTGTCCGCGAATCGCTGGCAAGCATTGCATTTTTGGACTATGTCCTTGGCGTCACGCATGGCCGTAGGCCAGTAAAATCCAGCTCGTAGAGCTTTGGCAACGAGGGCGCGACTGCCGGCATGGTGCCGGCAGGTCCCTTCGTGAATGTCTAGGAGAACTGCTTTTCCATCAGCGATGGAGGCGCATCATTGGAGTACTCCCGTGATGCTGCGTTTATATAGTTCGCCGTTGATAACAGCGAATGCCTTGGATCGACGCGCGATGTGTCGTGCATCTGTCGGATCGTCTGGTAGCCTCTTGCTGAGGAGGTACGTGATGTATGGCTGTGTCCAGGATTGCTCGATCATCATGATGCTCGTTGGTCCCTCGAGTCCTGTGTCCAGCTCCAAGTCATCGAGTGCCCTTGGCTCATTGGGTGGCGTAGCCCCTGAGTCCGTTGCTGTGCTTGTTTTCTTCTCTGCGGCCTTTGGCTTGATGGAGCATTCGCAGATGCGCTCGAGAAATACCCCGGGCGGTATGGGGGCGCAGGTAGAGCCTATGTTGGCGACTGCGTCTGCCTCCTCGTTGCTTTCGCGACCTACGTGTTGCAGCTCGCAACCATCGAAGTCTCCTTCGAGTGTGTCGTAGAGGTCGCGGTACGCGATCATGTTATCGTTCAGTGCGTCACACTCATGCATTGTTTGGTTGACGACCAACTTGGAGTCGCCGTATATGATGAGCCTCTTGGTGCCGCAGGCTTTTGCCATCCTCATCCCGTGCAACAGGGCCTCGTATTTAGCCTCGTTGTTTGAGGCTGTGAACTGCATTCGCAGGATATATTTCATCTTGTCCTCTTGAGGTGATGTCAGTATGACACCTGCGCCTGCTCCGTCTTTCCGCTTGGACCCATCGAAGTGCATTGTCCAGAGGTAGGACATATCTGGCTTGTTCGGGAGCTGGTTTTCCATCCAGTGCACTAGGAAGTCCGGGAGAACTTGCGACTTGATTGCGTCGTGCTTTTCGTACGTGATGTCTCATGGAGACAATTCTATTCCCCAAAGCGCGAATCGTCCCATGGCGTCGGGGTTATTGAGGATGTGTCCCAAGGGGGCGTCGTTGACCACCAGGATTGGGTGTTCCTGGAAGTAGTGGCGTAGTCGCCGGGCGGTCATGAAGACGCCGTACGCCAGCTTCTGGTAGTGCGGGTACCGCTGTTTTGTTGGCGTAAGGACCTCGCTAAGGTAGTATACTGGGCGTTGTACGCCGTGGACCTTGTTTTCCTCCGCTCGCTCGACGACGAGCACTGTGTTGACCACCTAGTTGGTGGCGGAGATATACAGCAACAGTGGCTCCCTTTCTCGTGGGGTCACCAATACTAGCGAAGTGGATAGCAGGCGTTTGAGGTCTTCGAATGCTTCCTGCGCTTCGGTGGTCCACTCAAATTTTTTAGTTTTGCGGAGGAGCTAGTAGAAGGGCAGTGCCTTTTCGCCCATTCGACTGATGAATCGACTGAGGGCCACGATTTGTCCAGCCAGCTGTTGGACGCCCCTTATGTTTTTCGGCTTCTCCATGGCCATTATGGCTCTTATCTTCTTCGGGTTCGCCTCGATTCCTCTCGCGGAGATGAGGTACCCGAGCAGTTGCCCAGATGGTACACCGAAGGCGCATTTGTCCGGATTGAGCTTGATCCGGTAGCGGTCAAGGTTGGCGAAGGTTTCGCGCAAATCATCGATTAGAGAGGCTTCCTCCTCGGTCTTGATTACTATGTCGTCAACATAGACTTGAATGTTGCGACCCAGTTGTTCCTTGAGGCAAGCCTGCATGCACCGCTGGTAGGTGGCTCCCGCGTTCTTTAGCCCGAAGGGCATTGTGTTGTAGCAGAACACACCAAAGGGCGTTGTAAATGCTGTTTTCTCTTGATCTTCCTCCTTCATTCGAATTTGATTATAGCCTGAGTAGGCGTCGAGGAAGCAGAGGCACTCGCATCCCGCGGTGGAATCGATGATCTGGTCGATCCGCGGCAACGGGAAGTGATCCTTTGGGCAGTGCTTGTTCAGAGAGGTGAAGTCCACGCACATCCACAGGATATCCATGTCCTTTTTCGGTACCAGCACCGTGTTGGCGAGCCAAGTGCTTTCCTTGATCTCGCGTATGAACTTGGCCTCGAGGAGTCTGTTGATCTCCATTCCTACTGCCTGCGCTCTTGGCTCATACAATCACCGAATTGTTTGTTTGACTGGCCGTGCGTCGGGGTTGACGTTGAGTGCGTGCTCGGCGAATTCCCTGGGAACTCCTGGCATGTCCGCAGGACACCAGGCAAAAATTTCCCAGTGCTCACGGAGGAATTCGACGGCCTTGAGTTCTATCGCGGACTCAAGTTGTTGGCGATGAGGGTCGTCTTGGCGGGATCCGATGGGTGGACCTGCACTTTCTTTGTGTGCACAGATGTGTCGAAGGAGAGATCAGGTGAGCTTGGCCTGCTTAAGGGAGGCAGATTGTTGTCTGTGGTCTCCTTCAGTCTTGCGAGTTCCTCCTTCATGCCTAAGGACTGGGAGATTCTGTTGAATTCCCTGTCACAACTGTCAGATCGCTCGAAGCTCCCGTTGATCGTGATGACGCCATTGGGACCTGGCATTTTCATCTGCAGGTAGGCATAGTGGGGTACTGCCATGAACCTAGCGAACACGACGCGCCTAAGGATGCAGTGGTACTGTGAGGGCCAGTTGACGACCTCAAAGTCGATGCGCTCGTGTCGGAAGTTCTTCGGCGTACCGAAGATGACGTCGAGGTTGATTTTGCCCAGGGGGTATATGCCTTTCCCTGGGACGATGCCGTGGAACATTGTGTCCGATGCCTCCAGGCAGGTTAGAGGGATTCTCATTGCTCGCAAGGTACTCGCGAATATGAGGTTGATGCCGCTTCCACCATCCATGAAGACGTGGCTCATGTCGAAGCCTCTGGTTTGCGCCTCGAGTACGAGGGGGCAATGGCCTGGACGGGGTACCTGAGGCGGATGGTCGCGTTTGTCGAAGGTGATGCAGGACTCGCTTCCACTGAGGTACTCGGTGGTGGATGGTGGCGAGTGTGTGGCCAAGTTGACTTGGCGAGTGATGGCCTTCTGCACCCTATTGGAGGGGCGTCCCTTTTGGATCATCATGCTGCCCATGGCTCGTGGGTACGGCTCGCCTCCGTGGTGTTGGTCCGGTGCAGCTGCATTCGGGGGTGGCCCAGGTGGAGGTGGCGGAGCGCTATGTGCCACGGCGCCTGGAGCAACTCCGTAGCCTCTTTCGACTGCATTGCGGTTCATTCGAACCAATCCCTCATGTAGCTTGAGGAATTCGCGGCAATCCTTGAGGAGGTGGCTGGACTTCTTCTTGCCGTCATGCTTGTCGATGTAGAAGTGCACCGTACATGGCCCGGACAGTTTATCCTCAATGAAGCTTGCGGGTGCCTCGTCGCGAGTGCGGCGTTGCCACACTTGCGTGGTTTTTCCGGAGTCGCGGTATCGGCCGCTACGATATCCGCTATTGCGGTTGTCGTCGCGTCTTTCGGCATAGCCAGCTGCGACCATATTGACGTCGTCGCGGTCGTCATAAATGCGCATGCGACGCTTGCCTCGGCGATCACGTCTGCGCTCGAGCTCCGCCTCCTCGTCGGCGTGAACGTGATTCTTCATTGAGTCTTCTCCATCGGCCCACCGATTCACGATCTCCATAAGGTGGTCGATGGTCTTGGGCTTTGAGCGACCCAGCTCCTCTCTGAGTTCTAAACGGCGGACGCCACCGTTGAATGCGTCAATCGTGCGATCCTCCGAGATGTTTTCTGCGGAGTTCTTGATGATGGACCACCTTTGGATGTAGGAGCGCAGCGATTCGCCAGATCTTTGCTGGCAGCATCTCAGCTCTTCGATTGATGCGGGCCGTTTGTATGTGCCCTTAAAGTTGCACACGAAGCTGTAAACCAACTCGTCCCAACTGCGAATGGATCCGCGTGGGAGGTTGTTGAGCCATGCTCGAGCGGCGCCCTACAGTTGTAGCTGCAAGCATTGCATGGCCGTGCTTCGACTACCCCCGTGGAGTCTGACGGAGGAGATGTGGTCCTCCAGCCAGATCTTCGGGTCCTGTAGGCCGTCAAACTTCGGGTTCTCCGACGGGAGTTTAAACCCTTTAGGCATTCGCTTCTGCCTAATGGATCTGCTGAAGCATCTGGCGCCGCAGAGCTCCACGTCCTCCTCTTCTGAGTCAGTCGACCGAGCATGTCGTGCTCTTGATTTGTCGATCTTGCGTTGCGTGATGTCATCATGTGCATCGTAGTCATGGTCGTGTCGTCGTGAGCGGCGACGTCGAGACAAGTCGTGACTGTCATCGCTGGATGAGGGCGAGGAGTAACGCTTTGCTAGCGCTTTTCCCTTCTTTGGTTCTGGTGTCGGCTCCTTGTCGAGGGTGGCCTCGATTAATCCCAAGCCCACGATCGTAGATCGGTGCATGGCGGCTCAGGGGTCTCCAGCTGGTGGTTGGTTGTTCAGGAGGTACATGGTGGCCACTGTCACCGCAGCCTGTGGCGTCTTGGGGACCACATTGCCCCTAGTGTCGACTATCATAGAGCCGAAGTCGAGGACCTTTGCGGCCTCTATGCGTTCCTGCTCGGTGAGATGGCCATCCGAGGCTGCCTCTTCTTGGCGAGGTGCTCGTTGCCCTTTGAGGAGGATCCTCCATAGGAGGAGAGTCCAGCATGACGAAGGCTCGACTCGTCTGCCGCCTTTTTGCACGCCTCGAGTTGCGTGATTGTTTGTACTTGGCGCTTGAATTCTTCCTTCAGGAGCCAGTGATAGCCCATCAGCAGCTCCTGCGGGGATCCGAAGGGTAGAGGGGTGCCTCGCAGGGCCTCACGGCAGCGAGCCCATTCTTCCTCGTTGAGCTTGATTACGACGCGTTCGCCGGTTTGCTCATTTACTATGGTTGGAGGTTCGACTGCCCCTCCGTTGTCAACGGGGACGCGATTGCCGCCATTGCCGCCATTGCCACCGTTGCCGCCGTTAGGCGGGTCGGTTCCGTTGCCGCTATTGCCGCTGTTGTCGCGGTTGGCCGAGGTGTCGCCTGCGTTGATGACTACGCACATGAAGTGATTGGGGAAGCTGCTGCTTCCACAACTCTCAGATCCGGAACCGTAGGTTCCATCTTTAGTGGCCAGATCGCTCAGATAGGAGTCGCGACTGCTGTCGCTGACCATGTTCTCGACTGTTGTCGGGACGTTGAGCTTGCTGAGGGTGCCGATCGATGGAGGAAACCATGATGCTGGGGCAACCGCCGGTGCTGTCGGCTGATCAGGCATGCGAAGCGTGCCCATCTGACCAACTTGGAAGCGGAAGCTCCCGATTGCCAGGCTGATTCTGTCGCCCACGGACTCGAAGGCCGGGCGAGTGGCTGGCGTGTGGACGGCGAAGTCGAACACGCCGAAGAGCTGGCGAATCTCCGTTGTTGTGGAGTTGTAGATCACAGTTGATGGGGCCGAAGAAGCCGCAACATCAGCACTCCCAGTTCCCACAGACGGCGCCAATTGACGAGGGTTTAACTCATCAATGCCCATTGTTATGGACTTGGGTTTTGGAGAAGGAGGGAGCGCTGGAGACATCTATCGGCTAGCAAACAAGCACACAGGGGACAAAGATTTACCCAGGTTCAGGCCTCGTAGAGGTCCCTACTCCTGCTTGTCTGCTCGTGGAATTATCGAAGGAACCGAAGGTTACAATGGTGCGCAGATGCGATCTGGCGAGGGTGGTGGAAACTAGGGTTGTGTGTGTGTCCTCCTCGCTGCCCCCTCCCAACCTTTATATAGATAGGCTAGGTCCCGGGTAGCAGGTCGAGTCGGTTACAATTTAGGGTTTTCCCTTTGAACTTTCTATCTTTAGCTTTCTCTTGTTCTTCAAGCAATCGAGAGTCCGCAGGTTACTCGAATCCTTTGTTTGGGCCTTGGCAACACCGTGGGCATGTACGTATCTAGACCGTATATACCAAACTCGAGTACCTGGAGGGTATACCCATGTCAGTTAGAGAGACAGACACCCGCCAACCACTTATACGGTACAAGCCGTATGTTAGTCGTGGAACCGGTCTCGCGTAAGGTTGGTTCGGGCCGCTTCATCCGACATTACCGCGGTAGTAGCAAGTACATGTGGGAGGGTAGCAATTAGAATATCAACGCCCACACAATCCACGTGTGTTCTACTCGTACTAGTACATATAGGCATAGATCACTCTGATACCACTGAAGGGGTACCGTGGTAGAAAACATAAAATTTTCCTACTACGAGAACGCATCAACCCAAGATCTATCTATGGAGAAGTATAGTAACGAGTGGGATATAGTATTCATACCTTTGAATACTGGAGGCGAGATTACGTTCCCGCACAAATGTTGTTGATGAAGCCGAGTGAAGCAGACCTCGGGGCCTAGAAGGCTTCAAGCATCCAACACCACTAATGGTATTGCCTCGTTGATTTTTACATGCTTACGATTAAGCAGCGTCTCGGCCCAGTCCCGGCAAAAGCGTGGAAGAAGAATACTGGACCGATTCGATGTACGACAGCGTGCGCTAGGTGTAGAAACCTCTACCACGTGTAGCATGTTCCTAACTTGGGAACACACTAAGAGGGAGACGTCTCTCGGCCCCGGTCCCGCAAGGCAGCGGAAGAAGAATATCTGGACCGATTCCAGTGGCACGACAGCGTGCGCTAGGTGTAGAAACCTCTACCTCGTGTACCATGTTCCTAACTTGGGAACACACTAAGAGGGAGAGAGGTATGGAGAGAGAGAATGGTTGTGGGATTGGATTGATTGAGGAATTGGGGTGAATGTCACCCATATATATAAGAAAAACTGGGGTACTCCCACCCTGCAAGTCCCGGGGTGGGACTAAAACCTTGGAGGAGGTAGGAGGAGGGGCCAGTCGGTGGTGGGGATGGGCCCACCCGCACGCCCAAGCCCACCTAGGGTTGTCCGGTAGGGTGGGTGCTCCCCCATGGCGCCCGACACACCTTGTCTGTTGCCTCCCTCCTTGGTTTGGCCAGAAGGATGGGTGCTCCTGTTGGAGATATGCCCAAGAGGCAATAATATAAGTGGTTATTATTATATCTTTGTGTTTATGATGAATGTTTACATCACATGCTATAATTGTATTATTAGGAAACACTAATACTTGTGTGTTTTGTAAACATAAAAGAGTCCCTAGTAAGCCTCTTGTTGAACTAGCTTGTTGATTAATAGATGATCATGGTTTCCTGATCATGAACATTGGATGTCATTAATAACAAGGTCATATCATTAGGAGAATGATGTGATGGACACACAACCATAGTAAGTGTAGCATAAGATCAAGTCATTAAGTTCGTATTGCTACAAGCTTTCAAATGCATAGTAACCTAATCCTTCGACCATGAGGTTATGTTAATCACCATCACCGGATGGGTACTTTGATGACATCAAACACCGCTTCATAACTGGGTGGTTATAAAGGTGTCATTGGGTATTCTGAAAGTATGTGTTGAAGCGCATGGACCAAGATTGGGTTCTGTCCATCCATTTGACGGATAGATATGCTCTGGGCCCTCTCGGTGGAATGTCATCTAGTTAGCTTGCAAGCATGTGACTGGGTCACAAGGGATGACATAACATGGAACGGGTAAAGAGTACTTATCAGTAACGAGGTAGAACTAGGTATGGATATACCGACGATCAAACCTCGGATAAGTAGAGTATCGCGTGACAAAGGGAATTGGTTTCGTATGTTAATGGTTCTATCGATCACGAAGTCATCATTGAGTATGTGGGAGCTGTTATGGATCTCCAGATCCCGCTGAAGGTTATTGATCGGAGAGGTGTCTCCATCATGTCTGCATATTCACGAACCGTAGGGTGACACACTTAAGGTTTGATGCTGTTTAGGTAGATATGGAATGTGCGTTGGAGACCGAATGTTGTTAGGAGTCTCGGATTGGATCTGAGACATCACGAGGAGATCCGGAATTGTCCGGAGAATAAGATTCATATAAAGGAGATCATTTTCTAGGTTCGGAAATGTCCCAGAGTGTTTATATGGGGGTTCTAGAAGGTTTTGGAATGTTCCGGAAGGTTCTAGAAATTTCAATGGAGTTTACTTGAAAACCAAGAAAGAAAAAGGGGAAACTTGGGGGGTGGAAACTCCCCCCAAGCCCCCCTTGTGCGTCGGCCCTAGGAGGTGGGCCTAGGGGTGGGAACCCTAGGCCGCACCCCTCCCTCTATATATAGAGGGGTGGAGGCGCCACCCCCTAGCCCCTCCACTCTTGCCCTAGCCGCCTCTCCTCCTTCCTTCCGGGCTTAGGCGAAGCCTGCAGAATTATCTACTTCCACCACCACCACCACGCCATCGTCGCTGGGATTCCGTGGAGAGATCTACTACCCGCTACTCATTTGGAGCAGGGAGAGGAAGGTCTGCATCGACTCGACGTGTGACCGATCATGGAAGCGCCGCTGAACACGGCGCCGGAAGGATCGTCTACTCGATCTTGAGATCGGCAAGTGATCGTCTACATCAACCACGAGATTCGATCTCGCACAAGGCTTTCGGATCTACAAGGGTTAGTACAGATCTATCTCGTTGCACATGTCTAATAGATTAGATCTTAGCTTTTATCTAGATTAGATCTGGGTTTTGTTCGTTCTTGCGATAGAAATTTTTTGTTTTCCATGCTACGAACCCATCAGTGGTATCAGAGCCGTGTCTATGCGTAGATCTATTGCACGAGTAGAACACAATGGTTTTTTGGGCGTTGGTGCTCGTGCCGTCTTTTGCTTTGTGTACTTTGCATCTTGCGGTATGGTGGGATGAAGCGACTCGGGCCAACCTTACATGTCATCGCACATGAGACTTGCTCAACGCTTGATGTGTAACTTGCTTTGCACAAGTGGCTTTGCGGGTGTCTATCTCTCCCACCATAGTATAGATCCAATTTACACTTTGCACTTGATAGCACTTGTATCAACGTTGTGGTTTAGTTTCGTAGGTAAGATCCGTTCTTATTCGAAAGCCCCAAACCACGTAAAACATGCAAAGAAAATTAGAGGCGTCTAACTTGTTTTTGCAGGGGTTTTTGTGATGTGATATGGCCATCATGTGATTGTGATTATATTTGATGTATGCAATGATCCTTGTTGTAATATGGCAATCGACAGGAGCCTAATGGTTGTCTTTAATTCTGTTAAGACATGTGTGTCTATTCATCTTGTAATAGCTTTATTCCAAGTAGTTGTAATAGTTGCTAGTGATGATGGACAACCATGAAGCGGCGCCACTGACCTTGACGCAATGCTGGTGATGATGGAGATCATGTCCGTGCTTTGGAGATGGAGATTAGAGGCATAAGAAGAAAGGGACATATCATATCACACTAATTATGAATTGCCTGTGGTGTTAATCCTCTCACTAAATATCAAGTAATAAAGTGTTCGTCCTTAGTTGGCACCGTTGCTAAGACTCGTCGTTTCGAAGCATCTCGTGATGATCGGATGTGATAGATTCTACGTGTGCATACAACGGGTGCAAGCCAGATTTGCACATGCAGAAAGTAAGGTTAATCTTGATGAGCCTAGCATGTACAGACATGGTCTCGGAACACGGAATACTGAAAGATAGAGCATGAATCATATAAATGATATGATGAACATGAAGATTGTTCGCCGATGAAACTACATCTTCTCTCGTGAAGATCGGACTTGGTGTAGTGGACTTGGTTCATGTAATCACTAAGACAATTTGAGGGATGTTGCTTTGAGTGGGAGTTCACCTAGTTAATTTAAGAATTAAAATTGAACTCAATTTATCATAAACTTAGTCTAAACTACTTGCAAATTTGTTGTAGATTATGGCGAACCTATCCATCAATTTCAATGCGTTCCTAGAGAAAGAAAAGCTTAAGAACAATGGAAGCAACTTCACGGACTGGCTCCGTGGACTGAAGATTGTCCTCAGGACTTGTCAGTTGACCTATGTGCTCGAAGCACCGCTAGGTGACCCACCTGCAGAAGATGCCACCGATGACGTAAAGAATGTTTACACCACTCGGAAAAATCATTACTCCGATTCGGTGTGCCATCCATGCGGTTTAGAAAGCGCTTGAGCGCTTTGAGCACCACGCCCGCTCGATATCATTAAGGAGCTCAAGCTCATTTTGAGACTCACGCGGCCGTGGAGATCTATGAGGCCTCGAAAAGTTCTTTAAGCGTAAGATGGAAGAGGGTAGCTCGTTAGCGAGCACGTGCTCACCATGTGCAGACGCATAAACAAGCTCCAAGAGTTGGGGATAACAATTCCTAATGAGTTAGGGATTCACCGTGTCCTCAATCACTACCGAGTTATAAGAACTTCGTGATGAACTACAATATGCCTTTGCATGAACAAGGCGTTGCACGAACTATATCGTCCATGCTGAAAACTGCTGAAGTGGAGATCAAAAAGGAGCACCAAGTGTTGATGGTCAATAAGACCACCAATTTCAAGAAACAGGGCAAGCCTAAGAACAAGGGCAACTTCAAGAAGGACGGCAAGAAAGCTGCCGCACCTGCTAAGAAGCCCAAGGCTGGTTCTAAGCCTGAAATTGAATGCTTCTACTGCAAGGGTGCCAGTCACTAGAAGCGTAACTGCCCCAAGTACCTGGCAGATCTGAAGAACGGCAACATCAAGAAGAAAGGTATATTCGATATACATGTTATTGATGTATATCTTACTAGTAATCGTAGTAGTGCCTGGGTATTTGATACTGGTTCGGTTGCTCATATTTGTAACTCGAAACAGGAGCTGCAAAATAAGCGAAGACTGGCAAGAGACGAGGTGACGATGCGTGTTGGAAATGGCTCCAAGGTTGATGTGATCGCTGTCGGTATGCTCCCCCTACATCTACATTCGAGATTAGTTTTAAATTTGAATAATTGTTATTTGGTGTCTGCATTAAGCATGAACATTATATCTAGATCTTGTTTATTGCGAGACGGTTACTCTTTTAAGTCTGAGAATAAAGGTTGTTCGATTTATATGAGTAATATCTTTTATGGTAATGCACCTGAGATGAATGGTTTATTCTTACTGAATCTCGATAGTAGTGATACACATGTTCACAACATAGATGCTAAACGAACAAAATTGAATGATAATTCTACATACATGTGGCACTATCGTCTTGGTCACATTGGAGTGAAGCGTATGAAGAAGCTCCATTCTGATGGACTTCTTGAATCACTTGATTTTGAATCACTTGAAAGATGCGAAGCATGTCTAATGGGAAAAATGACTAAGACTCCATTCTCTGGAATAATGGAGCGAGCTACAGACTTATTGGAAATAATACATACCGATGTGTGCGGTCCAATGAGTGTAGCATCGCATGGTGGATATCGTTATGTTCTCACTTTCACAGATGACTTAAGTAGATATGGGTATGTCTACTTTATGAAACATAAGTCCAAAACTTTCGAGAAGTTTAAGGAATTTCAAAGTGAAGTGGAAAATCATCGTAACAAGAAGATTAAGTTTCTGCGTTCTGACCGTGGAGGTGAACATCTAAGTTATGAGTTTGGCATGCATTTAAAGAAATGTGGAATACTTTCGCAGTTGACACCGCCGGGAACACCACAGCGTAATGGTGTGTCCGAACGTCGTAATCGAACTCTCTTAGATATGGTTCGGTCTATGATGTCTCTTACAGATTTACCGCTATCGTTTTGGGGCTATGCATTAGAGACAGCCGCTTTCACTTTAAATAGGGCACCATCTAAATCCGTTGAAACGACACCGTATGAATTGTGGTTTGGAAAGAAACCTAAGTTGTCATTCCTTAAAGTTTGGGGTTGCGAAGTGTATGTAAAGAAGTTACAACCTGATAAGCTTGAACCCTAAGCAGAGAAATGCGTCTTCATAGGATACCCTAAAGAAACAATTGGGTATACCTTCTATCATAGATCCGAAGGCAAAGTTTTTGTTGCCAAGAATGGATCCTTTCTTGAGAAGGAGTTTCTCTCGAAGGAAGTGACTGGAAGGAAAGTAGAACTCGACGACGTTATTAAACCTTGTCTCAGAGTTGAGAGTAGCGTAGCACCAGAAGATGTTTTTGTGCCGCATGCACCAATTGGATAGGAAGATCATGATGGTGGTCATGAAACTTCGAACGAAGTTGCTGCTGAACCTCGCAGGTCAACGAGGGTTCGTACCACTCCTGATTGGTATGACCCTGCCTTGAACGTCATGTTGGTGGACAACACTGATGACCCTGCAATGTATGAAGAAGCTATGGTGAGCCCAGATTCCGACAAATGGCTAGAAGCCATGAAATCCGAAATGGGATCCATGTACGAAAACCAAGTATGGACTTTGGTGGACTTACCGGATGGCCGTAAGGCTGTCGAGAACAGATGGATTTTCAAAAGAAAAACAGATGCTGATGGTAATGTTACCGTCTATAAAGCTCGACTTGTCGCAAAAGGGTTCCGACAAATTCAAGGAGTTGACTATGATGAGACATTCTCACCAGTAGCGAAGCTAAAGTCTGTGAGGATTTTGTTAGCAATTGCTGCATATTTCGATTATGAGATTTGGCAGATGGATGTCAAAACGACGTTCCTTAATGGTGACATTGAGGAAGAGTTGTATATGGTACAACCCAAGGGTTTTGTCGATCCTAAAGATGCTGACAAGGTATGCAAACTTCAGCGCTCCATTTATGGACTAAAGCAAGCATCCCAGATTGGAATCAACGTTTTGATAAAGTAATCAAAAACTTTGGATTTATACAAACTTATGGAGAAGCTTGTATTTACAAGAAAGTGAGTGGGAGCTCTGTAGCATTCCTAGTACTATATGTAGATGACATATTGTTGATTGGGAATGATATAGAACTTCTTAATAGCGTCAAAACCTATTTGAATAATAGTTTTTCAATGAAGGATCTTGGCAAAGCGGCATATATTCTAGGCATTAAGATTTATAGAGATAGATCAAGACGCCTAATAGCGCTTTCACAAAGTACATACTTAGACAAAGTAAGACTCAAAGTCCAGCTACGGCAGAAGATAGAGAGAAGATGAATAATATTCCCTATGCCTCGGCCATAGGTTCTATCATGTATGCCATGCTGTGTGCAAGACCGGATATAGCACATGCTGTTAGTTTGACTAGCAGATATCAAAGTGATCCTGGAATGGAGCACTGGACAGCGGTCAAGAATATCCTAAAGTACCTAAATAGGACTAAGGATATGGTTCTTTCTTATGGAGGTGATGAATAGCTTGTTGTAAACGGTTACACCGATGCTAGTTGGAACACCGATCCAGATGACTCGAAGTCACAGTCTGGATACGTATTTATTTTGAATGGTGCTACAGTGAGCTGGAGGAGTGCCAAGCAAAGCGTTGTGGCGAAATCTTCAACTGAATCGGAATACATAGCTACTTCGGAGGCTGCACAAGAAGCCATATGGATGAAGGAGTTCATTACTGAACTTGGCGTGGTTCCCAGTGCGTTGGACCCGATGGCCATCTACTGTGACAACACAGGTGCCATAGCTAATGCACAGGAGCCAAGGTCACATAGCAAGCTGAAGCATATCAAGCTACGTTTCCATGATATTCGCGAGTATGTCCAAGATGGTGACATAAAGATTTGCAAAGTACACACTGATCTGAATGTGGCAGATCCGTTGACTAAACCTCTCCCTAGAGCAAAGCATGACCAACACCAGAACGCCATGGGTGTTAGGTATATTACCATGTAATCTAGATTATTGACTCTAGTGCAAGTGGGAGACTGTTGGAGATATGCCCAAGAGGCAATAATAAAAGTGGTTATTATTATATCTTTGTGTTTATGATGAATGTTTACATCCCATGCTATAATTGTATTATTAGGAAACACTAATACTTGTGTGTTTTGTAAACATAAAAGAGTCCCTAGTAAGCCTCTTGTTGAACTAGCTTGTTGATTAATAGATGATCATGGTTTCCTGATCATGGACATTGAATGTCATTAATAACAAGGTCATATCATTAGGAGAATGATGTGATGGACACACACCCATAGTAAGTGTAGCATAAGATCAAGTCATTAAGTTTGTATTGCTACAAGCTTTCAAATGCATAGTAACCTAATCCTTCGACCATGAGGTTATGTTAATCACCATCACCGGATGGGTACTTTGATGACATCAAACACCGCTTCGTAACTGGGTGGTTATAAAGGTGTCATTGGGTATTCTGAAAGTATGTGTTGAAGCGCATGGACCAAGATTGGGATTTGTCCATCCATATGATGGATAGATATGCTCTGGGCCCTTCCTGGAATGTCATCTAGTTAGCTTGCAAGCATGTGACTGGGTCACAAGGGATGACATAACATGGAACGAGTAAAGAGTACTTATCAGTAACGAGGTAGAACTAGGTATGGAGATACCAACGATCAAACCTCGGATAAGTAGAGTATCGCGTGACAAAGGGAATTGGTTTCGTATGTGAATGGTTCTATCGATCACGAAGTCATCGTTGAGTATGTGGGAGCCGTTATGGATCTCCAGATCCCGCTGAAGGTTATTGATCGGAGAGGTGTCTCCATCATGTTTGCATATTCACGAACCGTAGGGTGACACACTTAAGGTTCGATGCTGTTTAGGTAGATATGGAATGTGCGTTGGAGACCGAATGTTGTTCGGAGTCTCGGATTGGATCTGAGACATCACGAGGAGATCCGGAATTGTCTGGAGAATAAGATTCATATAAAGGAGATCATTTTCTAGGTTCGGAAATGTCCCAGTGTTTATATGGGGGTTCTAGAAGGTTTCGGAATGTTCCGGAAGGTTCTAGAAATTTCTATGGAGTTTACTTGAAAACCAAGAAAGAAAAAGGGGAAACTTGGGGGGAAGGAAACTCCCCCCAAGCCCCCCTTGTGCGTCGGCCCTAGGAGGTGGGCCTAGGGGTGGGAACCCTAGGCCGCACCCCTCCCTCTATATATAGAGGGGTGGAGGCGCCACCCCCCTTGCCCCTCCACTCTTGCCCTAGCCGCCTCTCTCCTCCTCCTTCCTTCTGCTCAGGCTTAGGCGAAGCCCTGCAGAATTCTCTACTCCACCACCACCACCACGCCGTCGTGCTACTAGGATTCCGTGGAGAGATCTACTACCTCCGCTACTCGCTGGAACAAGGAGAGGAAGGTCAGATCGACTCAAGCGTGTGACCGATCATGAAGCGCTGCCGGAATGCGGCGCCGGAAGGATCGTCTACTCGATCTTGAGATCGGCAAGTGATCGTCTACATCAACCACGAGATCCGATCTCGCACAAGGCTTTCGGATCTACAAGGGTTAGTACAGATCTATCTCGTTGCACATGTCTAATAGATTAGATCTTGGCTTTTATCTAGATTAGATCTGGGTTTTGTTCGTTCTTGCGATAGAATTTTTTTGTTTTCCATGCTACGAACCCATCAGCTCCCCCATGGTGCCCCGACACATCTTGGCCGTGGCCTTCCCCCTTGTTGGGCCTCCTCCCTCCTAGGGAGGGCCCATGTGGTTTTTTCATTTTTCTTTTGTATTTAATAATTTAGATTAAATATTAATTCATAATTAAATATTAAATACATTATTTAATTCCTCCTTATTCAAAACTCCTTTTGAACGGATTTTGAACACTTCGATATTCTCTCCAGAACACTTCTGGTTCTCTCTTCCTATTTCTCTATCAGTAGAAGATCAAACCGTAGCATCGATTACCCTTAAGCGTGACACCCTTACGGTTTGAGACATCTCCCCGATCAATGATCATCAGCGGTATCTGGAAACCTATGATGATCCCTTCACATTCCACGAATTCGGTTGTTCGCTTGAACCTTATAAACATCCAGTCTTATTCCCTTTGCACAACGATACCTGGTTTGTCCAAGACCTAATCTCATGTATATGTATACAGTTCGATCTTATTACCGACAAACATGTTTACTCGTTCCCGTGGTATCACATCCATGTGACCTAGTCACATGCTTGCAAGCTCATTGATGTGATTTCATCGAGTGGGCCCAGAGTATCTATCCGTCACTCGGATAGGCAAATCCTGGTCTCAATCATACGCCTCAACTATTCCTTTGGAATACCTGAAATACACATGTATGGCACCTAGTTACAGATATGACGGTTGATGTGATCAAAGCAGTCATGAGAGATAGTGATTAAACATGATCTCATGGTCGAAGGATTATGTCACTATGCTTTGCTAGATATCGCAATGTTGAACATTGTGACTATACCATATTGCAATTCTACGGTTGGGTGTGTCCACCACTTCATTAAGTGACCTCGTTGTCAGTTGACTATTTTATGTCAAGTCCATGATCGGGAAACCTCGATCATCATCTTCCCAACGAACTAGTACTAGAGGATACTAGGGACCTGGTTGTTTATATACCACACATTTATTAATGTTTCCTCTTAATATAGTTATAGCATGATACAAAACTATTATGAAAATTTAGAGATATAAAAATATAACAACTTTATTTATTGGCCTCAAGGGCATATCTCCTTCACCCACAGCCACCCATTGACATGGGTATGACTTATCAGGTTCCCACTATTGGTATACCTAGTACATATCTAAACTAGGTCCTATAAAGCCCACAAGAAACATTTAGTCCTGGGAGCATCTGTAGCTTAGAAACTAGACCATATGATCAAGGTAGAAGACGAAAGCTGTAAACCTACATAGTTGTAGAATTTGTATTCAAGTTGTAATCCGACTTGTCCATGACTCTAGGAACCAGCCCCTCATATAAGGGCTGGGAGGAGCTGACGAGGAGGGTATTGTGATATTGTCTTAGCAACCCGCGTAAATATAGATCACATCTAGTGTCAGGGGGATGATCCCGGGGTACCCCATCCGGATAAGAAACAGGACAGTCGGATCGCGTCCGGCTGACCAGATGCAGCCGGACAGGGCAAGACGGGCCGGCTATCACCCTAGAGCCGGATCAAGAAGACAGCCGGATCTGGCGATATAGCCGACCCAATCAGTGAGACAGACGACAAAGCGTACCAGTACGGTCAGACGATGACAAGACGGGCAACCACCCGCCCATACGAAGACTTTTGGGTGATTTGGAACAAAGCTGGCTCAGGCCGACGACGGGCTCGCATGGCGCCCACTGGCATTCCACGACCATACCGCTCATACTCCGATAAGACAAGCCATACTAGATATTGTAGATGACTAGTCGGCTAGGACCCGCCTGTGGGGCCCGCCAGTCGGACTAGCCAGTGAGACCTTTGCCTCTCTGCCTATATAAGGAGAGGCAAGGCCTCAGTAGAAAGGGTTGGTCTCAGTGCATTTAAGGCAGTAGCTAGAGAACACAGCTCAAGGAGCACTTGTAGTTCGTATATCCCTCATAGTCAGATCGGGCAGGAGTAGGAGCTTTACCTCATCACGAGGGCTCCAAACCTGGGTACTTCCTGCGTCCAGCTACGCTTGCTTGTACCCAATCTCGCCTATGGACATCGTCGATAGCTTCCCTGCCAGTCCCCACACCTCTATCTAACCTCCTTAGGTACTGTCGTTCCCAATACAACGACAGTTGGCGCCTACCGTGGGGCAGATGGCTTCGACCGGAGTCACGTTTCGCACGGGACCCCGCACTTCAGCCGGTGAGCGCGTGGCCTCCGGCCTGGTGCTCACGCTTGGCAAGTTTGACTGCATCATCGATAATGCCTCCTGCTTCGTTGGAACTTCATTCCTAGCGAACGGCACCGTCCTGCTATTCGGCGATCTCCCCGTCTACGTCGCCATCGTCCCGGAGCGTTTCCCTAGAGAAATCGTCTCTGTCGCAGAGCTACCGCGCTCAGACGGCAGCACCTCCGCCGCACCCCGCGGCGTGGAGGTCATGATGGCCGGATCCACCTCACATCCCCGCCAGCCACGGGAGCGAGGCGCGGACGAGGTCGGAACTTCCGCTCCCCCGTAGCCTCAGAACCCGGTGGAGGATGCCATTGATCGGCTCTTGACGCCGGTTAACCTCGGGGATAACCCGGAGGAAGCGAAGGCCAACTTCACCATGGAGAGACAGATCCTCCTCCAGGAGGCCATGGAGCTGGCAGCAACTCAACTTGAGATCACTTCGCGCCAAGACGACTGCTCACTCCGGCTATCATGAGCGAGCCGGGCGTGGCCAGGTACGGCCGGGCGGTGAGCTGGGCGGTAGGATGGAAAAGGACGGGAACCGGATCCGCGCGCCCCGAGACGCCCACCTACAGACGCCCATCAAGAATCCTGACACTGCCGCAGCAGAGGAGATACCCAGCCTAGAGGGCAAGGCAAGGCGAAGCCCGCCAGACGTCACAGGAGCTCCTCCGCACGCGACGAGCAGGATGCGAACCGGCAGATGCAGAAGACCTTAGCTACTCGAGGGAGCAAGCTACCGCCAACAGCAGGGCGCGCGCGCGACACCCAGAAAGCGTCCTCCCTCAGCCGCCAGGCCCGCAGCAGCGCCGAGCTCGGGCAACAGGGCCAGCCGCCAGAGCAGACGGTGAACAGAACCCGCCACCTCCCCATCGCCACCGGAGCGCCTGCACCAGCCGGTTCCCGTCTCTCGGGCCGGGTGGGAGCGTCCAACCCGGATTGTCCGGATGCCCGCGACCGCATCGAGCTCCTCACTCAAGCGCGCGTCACGGAGGAGGAAGAATCGACCGGCCCGGTTTGTTTCGGACCCTGCATCCGGAACGAGCCGTTTCCGGATAAATTCTCCCTGCCCAGGGACACCCCCAAGTACGACAGCAGCATGAAGCCGGAAGACTGGTTGACCGACTACGCTACGGAAGTCGGCATCACCCACGGGAACAAGCGCACAGCTGTGTGCTACATCCCTCTCATGCTAACCGGGTCGGCAAGGATATGGCTTAATAGCCTTGCGCCCATCAACATCAACGCCTGGCCTAACTTCGAGAAGGTGTTCGTCCGCAACTTCAACGGCACGTACAAACGTCCAGGGCGCCCGCGAGACCTGGCCTTCTGCGTCCAGGGCGACCGCGAGACCGACCGCGAGTACCTCGCCAAGGGACGGAGCTCCGCAACACTTGCGAGGGCATCCTGGAGAGCCAAGCCATCAGCTTCTTCATCGAAGGATGCCGAGAGGGCACCATGCTTCGCCACTGGCTACTGTGTGACGAGCCGAAAACCATGGCGGAGCTCATGACGGTTGCGGACCAGTACACCATGGCGGATGCCGCCATGAAGAAACCCCTCCGAGTAAACGCGGATGGCCGTCCGACTCCCATGGAGCCGGCTCGTGACCGTCCGAGCAATCCGGCTGGTGAAGCCGGATCCTCCATAAGCCACGGCAACGACAACCGGTTCCATGGGGACTGCTAGGCCGGGCAGCAGAAGCCTCGCTACCACGCGCGGCAAGTCAATGTTGTGGAGGGTGCGCCCGACGCACCGGCTAATGAGGCAAGAAGGCAGAAGCCCCGGCTCACCTTCGACCAGATGATTGATGGCCCGTGCAAGTGGCATAGCGGTCCCTTCAAACCGCCACGACACCACCTGAATCGCAGCTGGACCCGCCAGCTAAAGGACCAGGGCAACTAGCCTCGTCTCCCGCCTCCCCCACCGGGTGGACCTCCACCACCGGCTAGGGGAGCCGGTAATGATGGTAATGGCGGCAACGGCGGCAACAACAACAACGGCTACCCCCATCCGCACGCCGCCTACCACATCTTCGAGACGGAGCAGGACGACAAGCACAGCCGCAGGCGATGCTCCACGGAGGTCAACGCCATCATCTCTCCGGTCCCCCAGTACCTGAACTGGTCGGAAACCCCCATCACTTGGAGCCGGGCGGATCAGCCTGAGCATATGCCGACTCCCAGGGGCTACGCCATGGTGCTCGACCCTCTCATCGTCTCCAATGCGCGCACCTGCCGATTCTCGCGCGTCCTCATCGACGGGGGCAGCAGCCTCAACCTCCTCTACCAGTCCTCGCTGGAGAAGCTGGGCATTCGCGAAAGCGACCTGCACCCAACTACCACAACGTTCCACGGCGTACTACTGGGGCCAGCCTGCACCCTGCTGGGGAAAATCCAGCTGGATGTCATCTTTGGGACCGAGGAGAACTTCCGCCGTGAACCAATCTGGTTTGAGGTGGTAAATCTGATGAGCTCCTACCACGCTCTCCTCGGGCGCCCCGCCCTCGCCAAGTTCATGGCCATCCCCCACTACGCGTACCTCAAGACGAAGATGCCGGGACCCCACGGCGTGATCACCGTTGCCGGCTTCTTCAGGCGATCGATGGAGTGCGCCTCAGCCGGTTCCAAACTAGCAGAGGCCCTCATCATAGCCAAAGAAAAGCGCGCGATCATGCGCAATGTGTCCATGGCCCAGCAGGACATTCTGGGTAGTAGCAAACCGGCTGGAGAACGAGCTTTCCAGCCGGCAAAGGAGACGAAGAGGATCCTGCTCGACCCCTCCGATCCGACTAAGTTCGTCACCATTGGTGCCGGCTTGGATAGCAAATAGGAAGGCGCACTCGTCGACTTCCTCTGTGAGAATCGGGAAATCTTCGCATGGTCCCCCAAGGACATGCCGGGTGTGCCGAGGGAGTTCACCGAGCACTCACTTCATGTGCGTCCGGATGCCAAGCCGGTCAAGCAACCTCTGCGCCGGTTCGCAGAGGAGAAGAGAAAGATAATCGGTGACGAGATCACCTGGCTCCTTGCAGCCGGGTTCATCATGGAAGTGTACCACCCGGACTGGTTGGCGAACCTAGTCTTGGTGTTGAAGAAGAACAAGACCTGGCGCATGTGTATCGACTACACCAGCCTGAACAAGGCGTGCCCGAAAGACCCCTTCGCCTTGCCCCGTATCGATCAGGTCACCGATTCCACGGCCGGCTGTGATTTGTTGTCTTTTCTAGATTGTTATTCCGGGTACAATCAGATCCGGCTAAACCCGGCTGATCAGATCGGTGTCAACCGGATCCTGTGCTTCGGTGATTCGGACTTGGTGGTGCAACAGGTGTCCGGGGAATGGGACACTAGAGATGCAAACATGGCTCTCTACCGGTTCCACATCCAGAAGCTTAGCGCCTCCTTTGACGGATGCAAATTTCACCACGTCCCCCGCACCAACAACGAGGCAGCCGATGCGCTCTCCAAGATAGGATCCACCAGGCAGGCCATCCCTCCAGGGGTCTCCTTGGAGCATTTGCGCAAGCCATCCATCAACCCATCGCCGGAGTCAGACTTCATCGTCTGGGCGGGAAGCGTTCCGGCTAGCGGAACAGCAGAAACGGAGCCGACAGAACCACCAAAGAAGAAAACCCGCACCAATTCCGGCCAGGCAGTGCCCTCCGGCTCGCAAGACCCGAGGGCTGCCGGCTCGCTTAATGGCTCGGGGGCTGCCGTCCCGGGTACTCCACCCGGACGACCCCCCGACATCCGTCAGCCGGAGGACAGGAGCGTCCTCGTCATCCGGGAAGTGCCATCCTGGGCACAGCCCTTCATGAACTACATCGCCAATGGAGAACTCCCGGACGACGAGGTAGAGGCCAGGCAAATCCGGCACCGCGCGCATACATACACCATCATAAACGGCGAGCTGTACAAGCGCAGTGATCCGGTATCTTCCAAAGATGTGTCAATGTGGACACGGGCTACCGGCTACTCAAGGATATCCACCAGGGTGAGTGCGGGCACCATGCTTTGTCAAGGGCGATAGTCGCCAAGGCATTCCGCCATGGTTTCTATTAGCCCACCGCCCTTGAGGATGCCGAGCAGCTGGTCCGCGTGTGCAATGCGTGCCAGCGCTTCGGGCAGCTCAGGCACATGCCAACCTCGGTACTCAAGACCATACCGATCACCTGGCCCTTTGCAGTTTGGGGCCTCGACATGGTCGGTACCTTCAAGCGAGCCTGCGTGGGAATGACCCACCTGCTGGTAGCGGTGGACAAGTTCACAAAGTGAATCGAGGCCAAGCCTATCCGGAAGCTGGATGGAGCGACGGTTGTCACCTTCTTCACCGACATCATCAACCGCTTGGGCTACCCCAACAACATCATCACCGACAATGGCACGAACTTCGCCAAGGGGGCCTTTGCCCGGTTCTGCAGCAACAAGGGCATCCGACGGGACCTCGCCTCCGTTGCACACCAGCAGTCCAACAGGCAGGTCGAACGAGCAAACGGCTTGGTGCTATCCGGCATCAAGCCACGTCTCATTGAGCCGTTGGAGCGGTCACCCGGATGTTGGATCGAAGAACTTCTGGCGGTGCTGTGGAGCCTCCGCACCACACCAAATAGGTCAACCGGCTACACGCCATTCTTCCTGGTCTACGGATCGGAAGCCGTCCTCTCCGCCGACATCGAGTTCGACTCCCCTCGCAAGCTCCTGTATGACAAAAAAGCCAACAAGGAGGCACGGGAGGACGGGGTGGACCTCCTGGAGGAGGCCTGCGAGCTGGCCCTGTCCAGATCTGCCTTGTACCAGCAGCGACTACGTCGCTACCATTCAAGCCGGATTTGCCCAGTCGCATTCCGCGAGGGCGACCTGGTTCTCCGGCTGGTGCAAGACACGAAGGGCATGCACAAGCTATCACCCCCCTTGGAGGGCCCCTTCATCATCAGCCGGGCGCTGCCCAACGACTCCTATTACCTCATCAACGCACAGCAGCCGCGCAAGAACAAGATGGACAAATCGGACGAGGAGACCGAGGCCCTTGAACGCAGCCCTGCGCGCCGTTTACACCTAGTCGCCAGGCAGTGTATGTATCCCGAAAACCCCATGAATGAAAATGTGGACCCCCACGAGAATCTCGGGGGCTCCTTCTAGAAATGTGTGTACACCTGTTTTCTGGTTCAAATTTTTCGGCTCCGGCAACCCCTACGCGGGGGCTCGCCGGCTGGCCCGGCCTGTTAAGTCAACAAGCCGACTGAGTAGTGTGCGATGATGTTAGAGGCCCACTCTTCATCTCAGCTACAGACCGCAACCCGACTGTCCGGCTAGCAAGAGCAAAAGCCCGAGGCATCCCACATGAAAAACAGGGAGGAGACGTGACAGATCGGGCGTCCCGGCCCTGCAACTAGCTCGAACCAATCCAGCTGTTAAGCCGCTAGTACCGTGCGTAATGTACTGTCAGCTCCCTTTGATTCCGGCTGCAGACCGCAACCCGGCTGCCTGGCAAGGATGCAGCGAAAACAGCAGAGCACATGGGAAGGCGACTAAGTGTCTAGAAAGGAGCAAGCCAGTTTTCGAAAAAACAAGCCGTTTTCCGGCTACGATTTGACAGACTAACCTATTAATCAAATCTGTGAAGATGTATGTGTATGCATATGTGCATTCTTGTCCAACTACCTCGAGTCAGAATTCAGGAGAAGGAAAGAAGATTCGAAGTCCTTGCCTTCATCAAGCGCCCAATCTTGGGCTACACCCACTGGTGCATCGCCGCCCTAGTGGAATCTTGTAGTTCCTAACCGGATAAGGGCGTTTAAGCCGTTCGAGCCCAGTGAGGGCAAGGCGGGAGCAAGAAAGACAAGAAAGATTGAAGCACTGCCAGCTGTGGCTACACCCAATCTCGGTGCGCCACACGTGCCCCACTGGAATGTTAGTTCCCCCGGCTGAAGGCGTTCAGCCGACGAAAGCGGCCGACTGGGACGAGGCCAGTCGGATAAAGATAGTAGACTTGGGAGAAATAAGAAGATTGAAGCACAGCTCGCCAATCTCGGGGCTACACCGGATGGTGCGCTAGCACGGCCCCCACTGGAGGTGTAGGTCGCCCGGCTAAAGGTGTGTAGCCGGACGAAGTTAGCCAGGCAAAATACGCAAAAGGAAAGCTCAACGCACAAGGAAGATTCAAGAATTTCAACAATAATAAACAAAAAGGAGACGAAGCTCCCATAAGTTACCCGGCATCAAAGACAGACGGTACAAACAAACAAGGTTCATGAACATGTAAGACAAGAAAAATACACCCGGCATCCCGGGGCAATAACTAGACGGCAGGACCCTTGCCGTGCGGGGGATCTTGACCGGCAGAAGCTTCAGGCGGCGGAGGAGGCGTGAAGCTTGATCTGGTTCCTGCGCCTGCGGGCGGCGGCATCGAGCCCTCCGCATCAGGAGTACCAACGGACTCCGAGTCGGTGAGCACCTCGTCGGGATCCATGTAATCGGCGATCTTGATGGCGGACCCGCGGAGTTCCGGATGGGCTTGGCGGATGGCGGCAAGGTCGGCTCCGACACGGAAGCCACCGTTCATCTTCTCGACGCGGGCGTCCTAGTACCAGGAGAGCATGAGGGCCAGAGCCATCTCCGCTCCGGCCCGTGCCGCCAAGTCCCGCACCCGATCCGCCGCAGCCGGCACCTCTCCCGCCTTCGCCGCCAGCTGCGCCATCGTCTCCGGAACCGGAGCCTCCGGCCACATGAAGGAGAAGACGTCCCGTGCAGCCTGACGAAGCTTCACAGCTTCCTCGCCAAGAAGGACGACGAGCTCCTGGGCCGTCGGTTGCGCTCCCGGCCAATTCTCCTGCAGCCGGTTGTAGGCCAGCAGGTCAATGCCGGGGTAAAAGGCTGTCAGAAAAAAGGGTCAGATCCGGCTACCGGATCCGGAAAGAAAGGAAGACGGGAAAAGGAACTTACCCTTGGCAGTGTGGCCGACCTGCGTCAGCTCCTCCACCAGCGCCTTCTCCTTGACCGCTAGACGTTTGATCTCCTTCTCTTGGTCCTTGTTCTGGGCCTCGAGAAGGGTGAAGGCTTTGGCCCGGCTAGCAAGCGAGGCGTCGCGCTCCTTGACGGTGGCCTCCAAACCGTCTACCCGCGCGTGCCAATCCTTATTCTGTAGCCGCAGAGTGGAGTTGGACTTGCTCAGCCGGTCGTTCGCTTTCTTCAAGCGATCGATCTCGCGTTGAGCGCACACGAGGATGGCTGCAACAAAACCAGCTATCAGTAAAAAAAGAGAAAGCAAGATGGGTGAAGCGAACTTACTCTGGGAAGTCCCGTTGGCGGCAGCAAGCTTCTGCTCCAATGTCCGGTTCCAGCCGGTTGTGGCCTCCAACAGCCGGATCTCCTTCACCGCCAGCTCGAGCGTGGCGGCAAGGTCCGACAGCGAAGCGGCAGAGGAAGCGTCGTTGTCCACGGCGTTGACGTCCAAGGACTCCTTCGTTGCGACCACCGCTGTTTGCCACTCCCACACGAGCTCCTCGTCGGAGTTGTCATCGCCAACAACGACGAGCTCCTTGCCGGCAGCCCCCCGCGTGCCCGCGGAGGAGCCTTCCAGCTAGGAGGGCTCCGCTTCCGACTAGGGACCCTCCGGCTGGGCGGAGGCAGCCGGCTCAGCTCGAGGGGGAGGCGGAGGCTGCGCCTCAGAAGAAGGAGAGGCGCCAATTGGTACAGTCGGGGCATGGGGCGGCGACCCGGTCGGCGCCCGTGCTGGGCTCGCAGCTCCGAAAGAGACCAACGCGCTAAAGAGAAGGAGGAAAAGGAAAAAGCAAAATAAGCCAAAGTCAGAAAAACAAGAAAGAGGGCAAGTAGACAGAAAGTGCCGAAAGATAGAGGGGGAGATAAAAAACATACCTAGGCACAACCAGGGGCGGCCCTTTCTTCTGGCCAAGGCGGCTCAGCGACAGGGCGCCGGATCGGCTCCTCTTGTGAGCCGGCTCCTCCGTCGTAGGCCGGCGGGAGCTGGAACGGCTGGAGCCGCTCCCGCCTGCTTCGCCGTCCGTCACGGAGCGCGTCACCGGCTTCGCGGTCGGCCCGGCCTCCTCCTCCTCGTGCACCTCCACGTGCGGGTCAGCGGCCGGCTCGTCATTCCGGCTGGGGAAGGCGTCGCCGTCCCCATCTGATTCCTCGCCGGACCGCCGAGCGCGCGGCTCGAGCAAGTCGGGCGTGAATGCCTCGAGGGGAGCCTCGCCCTCCTCGCGAAGGATGCAGGAGAACATCTGCCGAATGCAAGAAGTAAATCAGACAGAACAAGGAAATAACACTGAAAGAGTGAGCAAAATTTCCGGCTACGAGAACTTACCAGTATGCGGTTCTCCCGGTGTGAGGGCGCGGTGAACTTCAGGTTCTCGGCAGACGCTCCTTGCTGATCATCCACAACCACTCCTTCAAGTTGTGGTAGCGGGGATCGGCCGCGATAGCCGGGTCGGTCCAACCGGCGAATATGCTTACATCTTGTCGCCCGCTGTATCGGCATCATTAGCGGACATCCAGCTAAAGTGATGTCGGCGGTTAGCTGGCGGTGTGAGGGCGCATGCGCGCCAGCATCGCGTCCGTCTCCGCCTTGTCACCGTGGAACTTCAGGTCCCAGTTCTGCCGACTGGATTCGACGTCCTGGAAGGCCGGAAGATTTATCCGGTCGACGTTGGTGACGTTCTTGATGTAGAAATCTGTTGCTGCCTGCCGTACCGTGTCTGAGCAATAATTTGGGGTAGCGGATTGGGTGCGGGAGTAGATGGGCGCCGCCGCGACTAGCGGCCCCGCCGTGTCGCACTGTGGCGGACTTCGGAAGAGCGGCGAAGAGCCAGATCTGGCTGGATCCCGAGATAGCTCTCGCAGAAAGCCATGAAGTGCGCCAGCGTCCCGATGGCGTTGGCGTCAAGGTGGTGAAGACGGAGGTCGAAGAAGGCGAGGAACGTCAGAACGAAGGGGTTCACCGGAAGGGCAACCCCGCGCACCAGGTGGGAGAGGAAGATGACGCGCTCCCCCTCCGCCAGGTGCGGCGACATCTCCCCCACCGGCGTCAACCGCACCGCCACCTCCTCCGCCGGCGGGAGGACACGGGTGGCGCGGTACTTCGCGATTTGATCTTCGGTGATGGAGGAGCCGCACCAAGCCCCACGGTCGGCGGCCATTTCTGGCTGGTGGAGAGGAGCAGTGACGGAAGAGTGGCGGTGGCCCATAGCGTCGATGGCGGCGAGCGAAGCGGCAAGGCAAGCGCGAGAGCAAAACGCGAGAAAGACACTGCAGTGAGGGAGCGAAGGAAAGGAACTGCCTCCCCCGCGGCGTCCCTTTAAAGGACCGGAAGGGCAACCGACGACAGGGCCACGTGGCGTGCATCCGGGCAACCCATTCCCCAACCGCCGCCTAGATCCCGTGTGCCAGGGCAGGATGCGCAGAAGATCCTGGAGCAAGAACCGAAGCGCCGGACAGCAGTTTCCCGAGGCGACGTGCGCCAGGACGTTATGCTGCCCGCCGCATAGCAATGATGGCACGTGAGCGCGTGGCCGGTGTCAGCACTGACGTCACGGGTAGTGCAACTGCCAGGCTCAGCCGGACGAAAATTCAAAAAGCAAGAAGGAGCGCGCGCACATTTCGCCTAAGGGTGGAATCCACATGCGCTCGGGGCTGTGTCGAGGATGATCCCGGGTACCCCATCCGGATAAGCAGGGGCGGTCGGATCGCGTCCGGTGACGGAATCTGCCGGACAGGACAAGACCGGTCGGCTATCACCCGGTAGCTGGATCAGCAAGAGACAGCCGGATACAGCGACATAGCCGGACCCAATCAGTGAGACAGGACGACGTGCGTATCAGTGCACGGTACACCCTGTACAATGACAAGACGGGCAACCACCCGCCCATACCGAAGACTTTGCGTGGGTATGGCTGGAGCGATGTGGCTGTCTTGCGGCCAGGCTCGCCTGGCGTCCACTGTACCTCGACGACCATACCGCTCATACTCCGATAAGACAAGCCATCTTTGAATCGTAGATGACAAGTCAAATTTGGGACCCTTTGTGGGGCCCGCTAGTCGGACTAGCCAGTGAGACCTTTGCCTCTCTGCCTATATAAGGAGAGGCAAGGCCTTAGTAGAAAGGCTTGGTCTCAGTGCATTTAAGGCAGTAGCTAGAGAACACAACTCAAGAAGCACATGTAGTTCGTATATTCCTCATAGTCAGATCAGGCAGTAGTAGGAGCTTTACCTCATCACGAGGGCACCGAACCTGGGTACTTCTTGCGTCTAGCTACGCTTGCTTGTACCCAATCTACTTCTTGACGACGATAACTTTGCCGATAGATCCCACACCTCTATCTAACCTCCTTAGGTACTGCCATTCCCAATACAACGACATCTAGTAACCCGATGACATTGTAATTCCCATCAATAAAGATCAGATAGACATGAGTAGGGTTTCTTCTACAAGGGCCTAAAATCGAGTTAATCTCGCCATCCTTACTTGTATGATAAGCCAACAAAATCACTAGCGGTCTCCCTCCCCATCAAGCCATGTCCATAATAATGGGCATTGCTGAGGTCACCTATAGTCACCCACCAGCTCAAAGGTACCAGCGCCACCTAGCTCAACAGACCTGGGGGCTCCCATCTCCTCAAGCTCAACCTCATCGATTGACCCAAGCATCTCGGAGGCTACCGGCTCGATACTTTCACCCGGTCGTCCGCCAGACATCCCCCAGCCAGTGCACGAGACTCCCTTCACCTTCCGTGAAGTACCATCTTGGGCACGACCTTTCATGAACTTCCTCATCGACGAAGAACTTACGGAAGATGAGGTGGCGGACAAGCAGATCAAGCGAAGAGCGTATACATACACCAGCATCAACAAGGAGTTGTACAATTCCAGTGTCTCTGGTATATACCAACGCCTCGTCGATGTGGAAGAAGGGTACTAGTAGCTAAAGGACATCCACCAGGGGAGGGCGTCCACCATGCCTCATCGAGGTCCATAGTCGCCAAGGCATTTCACCATGGCTTCTACTAGCCCACCGCACTTGATTGAAGATGCATACCAGATGTTTTATGCGTGCAATGGATGCTAGCACTTCAGCCAGCAGAAGCACATGCCTTCTGTGGTGCTCAAGACTACGGTTCAGAGTCAATCCTTCTACTATTCATCCGGTTACACCATGTTCTTCCTCGTCTACGGCTCAGAGTCAATCCTTTCAGCTAACATCGAGTCTGACTCGCCCCGAAAGCTCCAATACACGGGGAAGGAAAACAAAGAGACGTGAGAAGACAGTGTGGACCTAATCGATGAGGCATGCGAGTAGGCCCTATCCAGATAGGTGCTCTATCAACAGAGCTTGCGTCGGTACCACTCCAGCCGAATTCGACCTCTCACATTCCGCGAGGGAAATGTGGTGCTCCGGCTAGTGCAAGACACGAAGGGCATGCACAAGTTGTTTTCCTCCTTAGGAAGGCCCCTCCATCATCATCAAAGCGTTGCACAACAATTCCTACCACCTCCACGCAATAGCCACACAAGAACAATATGGACAAGTCGGATGAGGAGATCGAGCATCCCTGGAATGCAGCCCTGCTTTGCACATTTTAAGCCAAGTGGAATGGCAACCTATGTATCCCAAAAACCCTATGAATGAATGAAATATCTGGAACCTCGAGCGATCCTCGAGGGCTCCTTGCCAGATATCAGAAACTTTACTAACTTTTGTTTTCTAGCTCTGGCAACCCCTAACCCGGGGGCTTGCCGGCTGACCCAGCGTGTTGTTCTGTAACTGAATTAGTATTGTGTGTGGTGCCAAGGGCCCACTCTTCATCTCATCTACAGACCGCAACCCGGATATCCGGCTAGGAAGAGTAAAAGCTAGAGGCGCACACACATGAAAAACAACGAAGGACATGACAGTTTGGACGATCCGGCTAAAATGCCTACTCTGTACATTTCCGTTTCCTAAGTCTCTAGTACCGTACGTGATGCCTGTTACCTAACCCTTCAATTCCGGTTGCATATCGCAACCCAGCACACCAGCCGGCAAGGCCACAATGTAAACAACAAAATGCATGGGAAAACGATTGAGTGTCTCGGCATACACGAGATGGTTCTTCAACACAAGAAGCTATCGATTAATCGGCAAAACAAGCGCCATACGTCTGTTTGCTAATAATTCAACTATTTATTGTTTTTTCCACGACCTACGATACAACCAGCTAACAATGTTGAGTCGGTTGAAGGACAAGATGTAGGTTAAGTTTCAAACTTGTTGTCTTCGTCAACTACTCCAAAAATCGGGGGATACACCCACTAGGTGTGCTCGCGCGCCCCCAGTGTAAGCAAGCAATCATGTCTGACTAAAGAAATTCAGCCGGATAACAAGATCTAAGGTGTTGAGGAAAGAAAGAAAGAAATATAAGTTTCAGGAAGCAAGCAATCCCGTCCAGCTAAAGGAGTTCAGCTGGATAAGAAGATCTAAAGTATTAAAGATAGAGAAGTTTCAAAGTAGTTGTCTTCGTCAACTTGTCCGAAACTCGAGGGCTACACCCAATGGGTCTGCTCATGGGCCCCCACTGGAAGAAAGGTTCCTGGCCGGCTAGAGATGCCTAGTCGGATCAGACGACAAGAAGTCGCAAGATGGAAAAGACACCCAGTGGGTGTGGGCAGAAAAAATCACAAGTGAAGAAAAATCAAGAGAAAAAGCAATTTTCATAAATTAAAAGGAGTCGAAGCTCCCACAAGGTTCACAAGGACAAATACGAAAAGATAAAGGTTTATACATTTTCACCCGGCATCCCGGGGATCACCTCAGGTAGTTGGAGCTTTGTCGTGGGGTGGGTTCTGGCCCTCTTCTCCTTCACCCGTGCCAGTTGTCATGGCCGATGCTCCTCTGGTCGACGCGCTCGCCGGTTCGCTGGCATGCGCACCCGACTTCAAAGTGGTCTCGATGTCCGGCTTGGTCTCGGTGAGGACCTCATCCACGTCGGCATAGCTAGCGATCTTGTTGGCCTCGATGTAAAGCACCCAGATGGATCTAGTGCACCGCGACATGTTCTGCCCTGGCTCAGAAGCCACCCTCGAGCTTCTCCAGCTTGGTGTCCTCATACCTAGGGCTGCACAAGCGGGCCCCGCTTTGGCCCGCAAACGAGATCGGCAGTGCAAGTTGTACTACAGCTTCTTATCCCCACCTCTAATCAATTTGTACTAGTCGGACAGTCAATCCGCCCCGCATACTCTGCCGCCTGCAACCCTTCATACCACAAGACAACATCAGCGAGAAGGCCATCTCGGCCCCAACGCATGACGCCAGGTCACGCAGCTAGTCGATGGTGTCGGGAACCTTGACAATCTTCTCATCTAGCAAAGCCATGCTGGTGGGAGCGTCCTCAGCCAGCCAGAGGGCATCATGGAGCACGACGCACGCCTTGCAGAGTTTGGAGGCCTCCTCCCCCAGCTGGGCGACCAGCTCCTGCGTGCAAGGATTTTCGCAAGGCTAGTCGACCTAGAGCCAGTTGAACGCCAGGACATTTAAACCCGGATAGTAAGCTATTGGCAAAAGAAGTGTCAAATCCGGCTGAACCACCTGGACAAAAAAGGCAGAGAGAACATATCTTTGGTTATTTTGCCAACCTCCATGAGCTTGTTCCGTAGGACCTGCTCGTGCTCCTTCAGTCAGTCCTCCTCCTTCGCTTCATCCTTGAAGGATTTGTCCAGGAGGTCGAAAACTTCTGCCCGACTGGAGACAATCCCCTCGTGCTCCTTCACCATCACATCTTGCCCCAGAACTTTCAAGTGAAACTCTTTGTTCTGGGTGAGAAGGGTGCAGTTCGACTTGATGAGTCGAGCATTAGCCTTCTTCAGCCGGTCGATCTCCTGCTGGGTGGTGACCATCAAGGCTACCAAATCTAGCTGGACCTAAGAGGCGGAAATGAAATGCTAGAGCAAAAGAAAGGAAGAATACAAAGGATAAGTTAAAGCACTTACTTTTTGCTGTGCCGCTGGCGGCGGCCAGCTGCTGCTCGAGCGTCTGGACCGGCTTGGCCAGCATGACCTAGAGCAGCTTGAGGTCCTTTAAACCTAGCTCGAGGCTCGTCTCCAGGTCCTTTAGGGACGCCATTGCCAAAAACGGATGCACAGTCGGGACGCCAGTCATGGAGGCAACAGCATCGCGCGCCGCCAAATTCCACTCCTTGCTAGGCTTCCCGTCTGATCCTCTAGCACGACGAGCTCCTTCCTAGCCAAGCCTCCACCACCACCACTGGAGCCCCAGGTAGAAGCTTCTGACTAGCCGTCCGGCTCCATCGGGAGCCGCCGTGGTTTCTAGAGGTCATCTGCATCCTGTCTGGCTTCGCTAGTCGGCCCCTCGTTTTGTTGCACGAGACCCTCTAGCTGGCGAGAGGAGACCGGAGAGAGGTCTAGCTCCTGGTGTACTGGCGAAGCGTGAGGCGGGGAGGCGGTCGCTGCGTGAGTCGGACTGGGCGTGCAAAAGGCAATGGCATCTCTAAGGAAAGAAACAAGAAGAGCTAAGCAAAAACCATGGCAAGTTTGCAAGGTAGAGAAAGAAATAAAGAACCAAGATCAAGGTCAACATAAGACTTACACTTTGACGATAGGGATCTTCACTCTCTTTCGGTCTCCCTTCTGCCGCGGGAAACCGGCTCGGGCCCTCTTTGTGGACGGCTCGCCCGTGTCGACTATCCGGATGGAGCCGGCACTAGCCGATCAGCGCTTGCTAGTCCCGAGAGCCAGGGGAGCTCGTTGTCCTCCTTGTCTCCCCCGTGCGGATTATCTTCCGGCTCATCGTCCCGATTTGGTACCACGTCATCCTGTCTATTAGACTCCTTGCCGACTCGCAATGCACGCGGCTCTGGTAGATCAGCGGCAAATACAATGATGGACTCGACACCCTCTTTTGCTAGCTGGGAGGGGAATTTCTACGTCGGATGAAAAGCTTCAGTCAGATAAACCAACCAAGTTGAATGAATCGAGTCGGATGAATGAGCATGAACTTACCCAGGGAGAGTGGTTTGCACGAGAGTAGTGAGGCACCCCGAAGGACCAGCCATCCTCCACCTTCTCCCTGGTGATCATCCAGATCCACTTGCAGAGGTTGGCAAGATGGGGGTCGCACCTAGACAATCGGGTGGGATCCAGCCGGCCGGAGAGGAAGCACATATTGTGCGTGCGGCACTAAAGTGGCATCACCAGCCGGGACATCTAGCTTAAGGTGATGTTGCGTCTGGTTAGGCTGGCTTGGACGAGCTCCCGCATGCGGTTTAGCATCTACTCATTCTCCTCTTTGGATCCGGAGATCTTCATGTCCCAGTGCTGTCAAGAAGACTCGACGTCCTAGAAGGCTGGGAGGCTGATCTGGTCCTCACTGGTTAGATTCTTCACGTAAAAATAGGAGCACTAACAGAGCTTCATCGCATCATGTAGCCGGAATTTGGGAAGTCCCATCTACGTTCGTGAGTAGACGGATGCGGCACCGCAGGAGACCATCGATCCCTTGGCGCACCTCGTCTAGGAGCGGATGAAGTATAGCTGGAAAAATAAGCCGATTTTCGGATACATGCCCAAGTAGGACTCACATAGGGCGACGTAGTGCGCCAGGATGGCCATGGAGTTGGTGCCGAGGTGGTGGAGCTGGAGGTTGAAGAAGGGGAAAACTCGATGACGAAAGGGTGGACAGGGAGCACCATCCCGCGAGCCAGGTAGGAGAGGAGGACCACCCACCCGCCCTCGCTAGGGTTCAGGACCTGCTCCGCCTCCGACGCGAGCCACACCTCCACCTCCATCACTGGTGGGATGATCCTTTATTTTCGGTACTTCGTGATGTGGTAGGCAGTGGATGTCGAGACGCACCATGCACCGCGCTCCTCGGCCATCATCTCTATCACCGTCGGCTGGGAGATCCGGTTGCCCGTCGCCGGTGACCAAGAATGGGAGGAGCAGCAAGATTGGAAGGTGAGGACGAGGAGGAGATCGCGAAGAACAGGAGAAGTGGGGCATGTGCGGGGTGGCTGCTAGGATCCCATGTGTTGGCGCCCCGTGCGTAGAAGATCCTCGAGACAATTACCGAGGTGACAGATTGACGCGACACGGCGCAACACGCAGTAATGATGGACAACGGCGTGGCTGACGTCAGCAATGACGTCTCCGAGCAGGCTAACCATCCGTCCTAGTCGGATTTCACTTCAAATTTCGAGAAGCCCATGTGAATTTCCCTGGAGGTGAAAACGGCACGCGCTCGGGGGCTAGTGTCGGTGGAATCGCCCTTGGGTAGGCTAATAGGATGATTTAGGAGCCGTTCGGCTAGAAGAATCATGCGGTTAGATAGCAAGTAATAGCCATAGCCAATTGGTACGTTCTAGCCGGGTGCAAGACTGATGCTGAGAAGCTAGAGAGGCCAGAAGATATCAGTCCGGCTGGAGGAGCCCAGCCGGACCAACGAAGCAAGAAGAGGTGGCTAGGCGTTACGTGTTGTACAGTGCACGGTGAGCCCTATCCTACAGATGGGACGTAAAGATGAAGCCCATACCAAAGACTTTGGCGCTGATAGTACATAGTGGTAGATAAGGAGCCGACTAGGGCTTGTATGTGGGACCCGCCAGCCGAACATACCTATTACCGTTGCCCCATCCCTATATAAGGGGAAACGAGACCTCCTGAGAGAGGGTTGGACTCTGTTAGATTCATACAACTCGAGGAGCACCATTGTAGCCCTTGTGTCCATAGTCAGATCATGCAGGAGTAGGATTTTTACCTCATAGAGGGCTCTGAATCTGGGTACTTCAACCGTCACGCTTTCTTGTGCTCAATCCCGTCCTACAGACAATCATATATTCTTAGATATTGTCGTTCCATATACGTGGATGACATGCGCCTATGCATTTTATAGGGTGGTCAGCTCATGCATGGGGCGGAGCTACACCCCGAGCAACCAGGGACATGGCCCGGGGCGCAGCTGATATTCCGGCCTATCGTGTATACATATTTCTAACTTGGCCCGGGTTACATTACATCCCTGTTGGCCCATTTTTTCACTCAGGATACCTAACACTCGTGTGAACCAACACGTGGAAACCAAATGATCGAAAGAACCCTAGATCCTTTGCTCACAGTGTCAAGATAGGAACCGCCACGCCGTCACCACCGCCTCATTAGAAGACCGGCTTGCCGCCCCATCTCACACCCTTGAGGCTCCCTCGATGAGTTTCAGCCAACCTAGCATATCCATGGCGTGATGCATCGTCCTTCTCCGCCGCGGGACGCCCCCTGCTCAGCTACTGGCTTGTTGTTCTAGCGTCGCCTGAGTATTGATGTCATGAAGTCCTGCCTATCCTAAGGGCGTATCCACCCAAACGGGTGACCTAAACGGTCTATTTCTGTCCATTTGGGACGGGCCACGGTCGCTTTTGGGTCGCGGTCCGACCTGTCCGGCCAGCTGTGCCCAGCGGCCCGACCCATCTATCTGTCTTCCCTACTGTCACTGCTTGACACCCTCGGCGATGAGACGTTAATGGCGACACGACGTCGGCTATCAGCGTTGGTGGCTTCCCGCGTGGCCGGCGTTTCCCGTCGTTGTAGTGAAGGAGATATGCCCTAAAGGCAAATAATAAAACGGTATTATTTTTATATCTCGTTAGTTCATAATAGTTTTATATCATGCTATAACTGTATCAAGCGGAAACATTGATATAGGTGTGGTATACAAACAAACCAGATCCCTAGTAGTCTCTATTCAACTAGTTCATTGGGCAGACAATGATCAAGGTTTCCTGATCAAGGGATAAGCAAAAGTCACTAACAATAAAGTCATATCATCTGGAATGATGTGATGGACACTTTCCACCAATAATTATTGCAACATGATCATGTCACTTAGTTCACGTTGCAATTATTAGAAACAGATTGTCCTAATCCTTAGACCGTGAGATCATATCAATCACTGTTACCGGAGGGTGCTTTGACTGTATCAACCGTCATCTCCTGACATGGTGACTGTAAAGGTACATGTTGGGTATCCGAAGGAGCACGTACAGGCAATCTGCTTCAAGAGCGGGAATTGTTCTCCTATGTGACGGGAAGATACAACTGGGCCCACTCGGTGAATTACATCTATGTTGCGTAACACATGACTAGGTCATGGAGATGGTATTTCACGAGAACGAGTAAAACAGTACTTGTTGGAAATGATATTGAACAAGGTATCGTGATACCGATGATCAAATCTCGGACAAGTCTTATATTGTGAACAAGGGAATTGGATATATCGTTTCCGGTTCGACATAATGGAGATTTGTGGAGTGCATAGGGGTCAACAAGGGCATCCTGGTCCATCTATTGATCATTGATATGGATCATGTCTATAGTATTCCCGAACCGTAGGGAAACACGCTTAAGGGCGATATGATGCTTGGAGATCGTCCTGCTAGATGGAATCATGAAAGAGAAAGAAATCGTAATCGTTTCAGAGAGATCCAAAATCGTTGGGAGAAAGAAGGAAAGCAAAAGGCCGAAAGGAGTTTCGGATAAATGGCAATTTACAATATGCATTTATTATATGTTAATTGTGAATTAATATATTCTAAATAAATATTTAAATTCAAATTTGTAAAGTGGCTTTATCATTAGGCCAAAATCTCGGAAGAAATTGGCCCAGGAAAAAGCCACAGGAAAAAGACAGCAAATAGGCATGGTTTGACCAGCCCAGGCGAAATGGGCGATAGATAATATCTTCCACACGGGGCAGCAAGCAGCTGCTAGACGCCGCAGCCAGCCTGCTCAACCGAGCGGGTGGGCGGGGATGGCCAACGGGCCGCGGGGCAACAGCCCACCAGGGCCAGGCGGTAGCCGCCGCTAGGCGAGCTGGGCCACGGGAGGCAAAGAGGCCCACCCGGGTCGCCTCCCTTTGGCGCACGACGCTGGGCCGTAGGGTGGAACCAGCCCACCCGACTGGCTGCCCTTGCTTCGCGTTGCTGCTGATTGCTCTTGCTGGCTGGGCCCAGCGGGGTGGCCCATCCGGCCACCCAATGGCCCAGCCGATCAGCCCCTTTTATTTTTCCTCTTTTCCTTTAAGTTTAGTCCCACATGGGGCAACTAAGAGGGAGGGCACACCTCCCTTAGCCTATATAAGGGGTGCCTATGGGTTGACTAAAACACACAATAAATTTGGTATTCCCTTTGTTTGGAATAATCCCCCTCTCTCCAGTTGCCTTTGCCTTGGTTAGGACTGCGCGCGCAAAGTCAACATTTCTGTGGCACACCGTTGTGCCGCAAGATTTCGCAAGGGGATCTACTTCCGCAACCCCAACATGGATCAAGGAGTCCGGGAGTCGTCACATTGCACCGTATGCATGTGATAACTCGGTGGGGATATTGAAGCTTCCGGGTCATCGTACAAGGACCAAGACAAGGAGCGATGTGCGAGGATCTTCGTGACCTTAAGGTCGGACGGGTACGACTACATCATCCACGCTCCTGCATGAGCGTAACGCTCTCTCGGTCTTCAAGGGTACGTTACCGCTGTCTTCCTCCGTTACTGCATTACTTTTAGATAGGTCCTTGGGCATTCAGGGTGTTCCGAGTAGTAATTCTTTTGTTATTGTTGCGGAAACCCTACATGTAGCTTTCCATTTTCCGCGTGGAGCCTTCCCTCCTACGCGCGCCTCCCCGACTGTTTCCCGCCTTCGCCGCGGTCTATAAAAGACGGTCGGGCGACGCGGTTGAGACAACAAGCCCAAGCAAGAGAAACCACCGCCGGAAAAATCGCCAACCACCAGCAGCCATGCCTCGTCGCAAGATCGCCAACTAGACCATGATCAAGGAGTTGTGCCGCACCCGCTTCTAGGATGCCGACATCGATGTTGTCGACCTCCAAGCCACGTTGTTGTCCCAGCGCATGGACGAGGCGAAGGTGGTGGCCTTCGAGGAGGAAGACCGTGTGGCCGAGTGTAACACCCTCAAATCGGCCTTATGCAAGTTTTAGCCCTTTCCGCCAAACTTGCATAGAAACGATTCAAGGACGCCCACCAGGCACTTTCGTGTGGGTGGAAAACAAGGTAATATCATTACACAACAGTCCTCGATGGGACCCACAGAACAGATATATATACAACAACGACTCAACGAGTCAAGAATACAGATATACAATACAAAGATCCAAATCACCTTGAAATTGATACAACGTCCGAGTATGGACAAGAAGCAAATTGGGCTAAGAGCCCTGAAGAATAACCAATGGCGTCCATAACCCTGCCCAGGCCAAGCCGGAAGGGTAGCCCTGCTAACGACGTCGATCACAAACCTGCTAAAACAAAAGGGGTGCTGACAAAGGGCAAAGGAAAAAGAGGAGCGTCAGTACTGAGGCAAGTACACGGTGAGGCTAGAATTCGGCGGCTCTCGCCTACATAGGTATGGTGGGTCAAAGCGGCGGTAGCACTAAACAACCTATAGAGACTCGATACAATTGGCGGTTATCAGAGAGGGATAAGAAAGACCTATTCGGGTCCAATCTGAAGCTAACACCAAACAAACCCATCCTGGTATTTCCCCCTCGAGACCAAACGAGAAAGTCGGACCAAGGAACTCACAAAGTTGGCAATTTTACTCATTCTGTTGTAGTTACAGCACTTACTAATAAGATATAGATAGCATGAGTCATCCTGAAGCATAAGTAGTGGACAGTTTTAGTTACCATTCCGTTGTAGTTGAAACATTTACTAGTCAGATATAATTGTCCTGAGGAATCCCAAAACCCAGCAGTTGTTGGCACTTTTATCACATTCCATTGGAGTTGCAATACTTACTAGGCAGATATAACAAACATCCCAGATCCAGCAGTGGTTGGCATTTTTAATATCCATTCCGTTATAGTGAAGCTGATTACTAGTCAGATATATTAAGTCAAATGTATAGCACTACTTTAGTTATGCTTGTCTATGATCGAGATACTGTGCTCCAAGTCGTCCATAACCGCGGACATGGCTTTCAGAAAGTTTTACCCTGCAGGGGTGCACAAATAGCAACACACACTCGATCAACCTCGGAAAAACCAAATCAAAACCCAACGAGGCATTCACGACAAAGCGATCACAGGATTCAGAAATATTTCAGGGGGCCACCCTACTAAGCTACCCGCAGCGAAGTTGGCCGGCTCCGGAACGGACCCAGGGTTTGTGACAATGGTTGTTAACGAGTGGGAACCCGAAAGTGTGACTGGGCTTGTCGATACCGCGAAAACATTCCACGATCCAAAACAGTACAGGTGCTCCACGCACAATCTTAAATAAAGCAGTAAAGCATGGCATAAGTACAGGATAGTAATAAAGCCCCAAACTACTTTGTGGCCCCAAGAAATAGAAATGAATCAAGCTCTGGCTCAGGGGGGTCCATAAGGCCTCTCGGATGTGGATAGTGCGAATAGTCAAGGAACAGGTATCAAGTACTCGGGGTCCTACGGGACACAAGTGAGCGTGGAAGAACCAAATAACATCTATTGCCCACCGATGCCTCTGCATTAGTTATATCTAGCAATTTAATAGTTGTATTTAAAGTCATGATCATCTCCACCATTAAGCATCTCCACCATAAACATCTGCCAGCATTCCAACAACTGTGGTACTCGACAACACGAGATCGCACCTGAGCAAGCAACTACGACTCGCAAGGCCAGCTATCTACCAAACACAGGTAATGGGAGGTGTCCAAGGCAATATAGAGGCTGCACAGGATATAACTGGGGTACGGAAACTAAAGCATCGCGACACTGATAGCAATAGATCAACAGGAGGAAATAAAGACTATAAATGCAAAATAGGTAGAAGAGGGGAGAGATGCTCGCCTGGGAAACACTGCCAAAGGTTCATATTCGGAGAACTTGTCGATACTCGCATCAACTCATCGGCCTAATCCGCGAAGAAGCAAACACTAGAAGAAACACCGGATGCAATATTTAATACTACGGCAGAAGATCTGGCATGATTATGATATGATGCGGATGCGGTGCAATTAGGTAGTATTAAGCGGAACCGGGGTCCCGACAATTACTTAGGCGTTTCAAGTTATTTATCTACCCCGCAAATTAAATGTTGGCTTAACAGGACAAAACATGGCATCGATTCGCTAGGCAAATTTAAATGGAGTCCGGAATAAGACAAAAGTATCCCGCATATTGACTCCATATTAATTATGCGGTGAATCGGCATAATGCCCCCAACCCACACATAGGTATGCATGCACGAACAATTTAATATGCGACAAATGATAATGCCATATTATAAAAATAGGGGCTTAGGGTCACACATCTGGGTTCGGAAGATCTTGGATTCCGGGGGTCCGGGGTCCGGTCCCAGGGTTCGACGGGGATCGGATACAAGATGTAGAACTTGTCGTGTCGTGACGGAGAACTTGGGTTCCAAGCGGTCAATCTTGTCGTCGATGGCGAACTTGAGTGGATCGGGTACTGGGGTCTTCAGATCCGGGAAGTAGATCTTGTCGCTGTAGGGGTTCGTAGCATGGAAAACAAAAAATTTCTATCGCATACAAACAAACAAGCCAAGATCTATCTACTAGATTGCAGCAACGAGTCGATGGAATAACTCACCCTCGAAGATTCCAAAGTGTTTAACGAGAGCAGATTCTCGTGGGTGATGTAGTCGTACTCTTTCCGATCTCAAGATCGCGTAGATGATCCTTCGCGCGTTCCGCAGCGCTCCTTGATCGGTCACACGTTCGGTACTGACGAAGACCTTCCTCTCCTTGTTCCAGGTGACGGAGGTTGTAGCACTCTCCTCGCGATTCCCGGCCTGGCGTGTGGTACCGGAGGTAGATGTGAAATCCCGCAGGGCTTCGCCTTAAGCCGGTGCGAGTATGGTGGATCTTATGAGAGAGGCTATTAGTTGTCTAGTAATTAGACAAACCAATTAGAAGGCTCTAAACCAATTAGAATGCTCTAAACCGAATAGCTCTAAACGGGTCTAGATCTAGGGTTTAGTTTAGAGGATAGGAAACTTGTGTGTCTAGGAGGAGCCCTGCCCTCCTTATATAGGTGGGAGGGCTGGCCGGCCAAGGGAGAGTTCCTCCCAACTCGGCCTTGGGAGGTGCGCCGCCAAGGGAGAATTCCCCTCAACTCGGCCTCCACCAATCCTCCTCTTTCCCACTTCCCAAAATTGCCGTTTGACTTTCAAAGCGGCCGTTTGACTTTTCAATTTAGGATTTAAATAAACCCTTTATTTTGGACAGCAAGAACACCTAGTACATGATGCAATCATTCCAATATGTAATGACACATTCATGTACCTTCCCCTCCGAGTGCCGGACATTCGGGACCTTCTAGAATGTTCCCGATGAAAACACGGAATCATTCCGCTATTCAAACGAGACTTTCCTTATATGAATCTTATTCTCCGGACCATTCCGGATCTCCTCGTGATATCCGGATCCCATCCGAGACTCGAACAACATTCGGTCTCTTTCTCATAATACCATAACTACTCAAACAACGTCGAATCCTTAAGTGTGTCTCCCTACGGTTCGTGAATTATGCGGACATGATCGAGACACTTCTCCGAACAATAACCAATAGAGGAATCTGAAATTCATATGGCTCCACATATTTCTACGATTACTTTGCGATCGAATGAACCACTTACATACGATACCAATTTCCCTTTGTCTCACGATATGTTACTTATCCGAGGTTATGATCGTCGGTATCTCTGCATACCTAGTTCATCCTCGTTACTGATAAGTACTCTTTCTCGTTCCGTGATATGTGATCCCTTGTGACCAAGTCACATGCTTGCAAGCTAATTGGATGACATTTCACCGAGAGGGCCAGAGAATATCTATCATCCGTCATGTGGATGGACAAATCCCACTCTTGATCCATGTGTTTCAACCAATACTTTCCGAACACTCAATGCCACCTTTATAGCCACCTGTTACGGTGTGGTGTTTGATGACATCAAAGCATCCATCCATAAAGGTGATATGCATGATCTCATGGTCGAAGGAATTAGGTTACTATGTATCAGAAAGCATATAGCAATTGAACTATTGAAATGACTTGATCTTTATGCTACGCTTGTCTATAGGAGTATGTCCACCATATCATTCTCCTAACGATATGATCTTGTTGTTGATAACATCTCAATGTTCATGACAAAGAAACCACATCATCAATCAACCAACAAGCTAGTGAAGTATAGAGGCTATACTAGGGACTTCAAATTAAGTTTACAAATCACACAAGTATTAATGGTTTCCTCGTTAATACTATTATAGCATGAATGTAAACATTTATCATAAACACAAAGATATATAATAATAACTACATTTATTATTACCTCTAGGGCATATCTCCAACAGTCTCCCACTTGCACTAGAGTCATCTAATCTAGATTACATGGTAATATACGAACACCCATGGCGGTTTGGTGTTGGTCATGTTTTGCCCTCGGGAGGTTTAGTCAACGGATCCGCCACATTCAGATCTGTGTGTACTTTGCAAATCTTTATATCCCCATCTGGATATGTTCTCGAATAGCGTGAAAACGCGGCTTGATATGCTTGACTTCTTGTGTGACCTTGGTTCTTGCGCATTGGCTATGGCGCCCATGTTATCACAAAGAGATGACATTGGGTCCAGCGCACTTGGAACCACACCTAGCTCTGTAATGAACTCTTTCATCCATATCGCTTCTTGTGAAGCCTCCGGCAAGCGACCATGTATTCCGATTCAGTTGAAGATCTCGCCACAACGCTTTGCTTTGCACTCCTCCAATAACTGCTGCACCATTCAAAATAAATCATTATCCAGTTGTGATTTAGAATCATCCGGATCGGTGTTCCAACTAACATCGGTGTAACCATTAACAACGAGCTGTTCATCACCTCCATAAGAAAGAACCATATCCTTAGTTCTTCTCAAGTACTTAAGGATATTTTTTACCTCACTCCAATGATCCACTCCTGGATCACTTTGATATCTGCTAGTTAAACTAACAGCATATGCAATGTCGGGTCTAGTACATAGCATGGCATACATTAGAGATCCTATGGCTGATGCATAGGGAGTCTTACTCATCCTTTCTCTATCTTCTGCCGATGTCGGACTTTGAGTTTTACTCAAGGTCGTATTGGGCAACATGGGCAAGAACCCTTTCTTGCTATCTTCCATTCCAAACCTCTTTAGAACTTTGTCCAAATATGTACTTTGTGACAATGATATTTGGCGTTTCGATCTATCTCTATAAATCTTTATGCCTAATATGTAAGCTGCTTCGCCAAGATCCTTCATTGAAAAACTATTATTCAAATACTCTTTGACACTATTAAGAAGGTCTACATCATTCCCAATCAACAATATGTCATCCACATACAGTATTAAGAATGCTATAGAGCTCCCACTCACTTTCTTGTAAACACAAGCTTCTCCATAAGTTTGTATAAAACCAAAACTTTTGATTACCTTATCAAAACGTTGATTCCAACTTCGGGATGCTTGCTTCAATCCATAGATGGACCGTTGAAGTTTGCATACCTTGTTAGCATCTTTAGGATCGACAAAACCTTTGGGTTGCATCATATACAACTCTTCATCAATGTCTCCATTGAGGAATGCTGTTTTGACATCCATCTGCCATATCTCATAATCATGATATGCAGCGATTGCTAACATAATCCTCCCCGACTTTAGCTTCGCTACTGGTGAGAAAGTCTCATCGTAGTCAACTCCTTGAATTTGTCGAAACCCTTTTGCGACAAGTCGAGCTTTATAGACAGTAACATTACCATCAGCATCTGTTTTCTTCTTGAAAATCCATTTGTTCTCGACAGCCTTCCGGCCATCCGGTAAGTCCACCAAAGTCCATACTTGGTTTTCGTACATGGATCCAATCTCGGATTTCATGGCTTCTTGCCATTTATTGGAATCTGGGCTCATCATCGCTTCCTCATATGTCTCGGGGTCATCGGTGTTGTCCACCAACATGACATTCATAACGGAATCATACCAATGCAGGTGATGCGATTTCTCGTTGACCTCGAGGCTCAGAGCAACTTCAACGAAGTTTCATGATCACTATCATTAGCTCCCTCTCTTATTGGTGCAGCACCACAGAACTTCTTCCGGTGCTGCGCTACTCGCAATTCGAGAGAAGGTTCGACAACCTCGTCGAGTTCTACTTTCCTTCCAGTCACTTCTTTCGAGAGAAATTCCTTCTCTAGAAAGGATCCATTCTTGGTAACGAAGATTTTGCCTTCGGATCTATGATAGAAGGTATACCCAATAGTTTCCTTCGGGTATCCTATGAAGACGCATTTTTCCGCTTTGGGTTCAAGCTTGTCCGGCTGTAACTTCTTTACATAGGCTTCGCATCCCCAAACTTTAAGGAACGACAATTTAGGTTTCTTCCCAAACCATAACTCATACGGTGTCGTTTCAACGGATTTAGACGGTGCCCTATTTAAAGTGAATGCAGCTGTTTCTAATGCATAACCCCAAAATGATAGTGGCAAATCTGTAAGTGACATCATAGAGCGAACCATATCTAAGAGTTCGATTCTGACGTTCAGACACACCATTACGCTGTGGTGTTCCGGCAATGTCAAGCTATGAAAGTATTCCACATTTCTTCAAATGCTCGCCAAACTTCGTAACTTAGATATTCACCTCCACGATCGAGTAGAAATTTAATCTTCTTGTTACGTTGATTCTCTACTTCACTTTGAAACTCCTTAAACTTCTCGAAAGTTTCGGACTTATGTTTCATGAAATAGATATACCCATATCTACTCAAGTCATCCGTGAAGGTAAGAACATAACGATAACCACTGCGCGATGCTACACTCATTGGACCACACACATCGGTATGTATGATTTCCAATAAGTCCGTAGCTCGCTCCATCATACCAGAAAATGGAGTCTTAGTCATTTTACCCATCAGACATGCCTCGCATCTTTCAAGTGATTCAAAATCAAGTGATTCAAGAAGTCCATCGGAATGGAGTTTCTTCATACGCTTCACTCCAATGTGACCAAGGCAGCGATTACACATATAGGTCGAGTCATCGCTTGATTTCAAACGTTTAGCTTCAATGTTATTAATATGTGTATTTCTACTATCGAGATTCAATATGAATAGACCATCTATCAAAGGTGCATGTGCGTAAAACATACTACTCATATAAATCGAACAACCATTATTCTCGGATTTAAACAAGTAACCGTCTACAATAAACAAGATCCTGATATAATGTTCATGCTCAACGCAGCACCAAATAACAATTATTTAAGTATAAACTAATCCCGATGGTAGATGAAGAGGTGGCGTCTGACCGCGATCACATCAACCTTTGATCCGCTTCCCTCGCGCGCCGTCACCTCGTTCTTCGCTAGCTTCCGTTTATTCTGCAGCTCCTGTTTCGAGTTACAAATATGAGCAACCGAACCAGTATCAAATACCCAGGCACTACTACGAATACTAGTGAGATACACATCAATAACATGTATATCAGATATACCTTTCTTCTTGATGTTGCCGTTCTTCAAATCTGCCAAGTACCTTGGGCAATTCCGCTTCAGGACCTTCTCCCTTGCGGTAAAAGCATTCAGTTTCAGGCTTAGGTCCAGCCTTGGTCTTCGGCGTGGCAGCTTTCTTACCACCCTTCTTGAAGTGTCCCTTTTGCTTAGACTTGCCTTTCTTGAATTTGGTGGTCTTATTGACCATCAACACTTGGCGCTCTTTCTTGATCTCCACTTCAGATTTTAACATAGCAAATAGTTCGGCAACTCTTTGTTCATGTTACGCATGTTGTAGTTCATCACAAAGTTCTTGTAACTTGGTGGTAGTGATTGGAGGATCGGTAAACTCCCAAAGTATTAGGAATCACTATACCCAAACTTTGAAGTTTATTTGCGTGCTGCACATCTTAAGCACATGCTCAACTTGGAGACTACCCTCTTCCATCTTGCAGTTAAAGAACTTTTAGAAGCTTCATAACTTTCAATTGTCGCATGAGTCTCAAAGATTAATTTGAGATCCTCGACAATATCATATGGATCGACTCTTCAAACCTTTTCTCAAGCTCCGATTCTAAACCATACAAGATAGCACCTTTGAACTATGGAGTACGATTCTTACGAGCGAGGTAAACATTCTTTACTTCATCGGTAGCATCAGCTGCGAATTGGGTCACCTAGCGGTGCATCCAGCACATAGGTCAAATTACACCGTGAGGACAATCCTCAAATTGCGGAACCAATCCATGAAGTTGCTTCCATTGTTTTTCAACTTTTCTTTCTCTAGGAACATTAAAATTGATGGTAGGGCTGCCATTGATCTACAACATATTTGCAATAGTTTAGACTAAGTTTATGACAAAGTGAGTTCAAATTAATTAATGAAATTAAACTAGGTGAACTCCCACTCAAAACAACATCCCTCACATTGTTTTAGTGATCACACGAACCAAATCCACTACATCAACACCGATCATCACGAGAGTTGATATAGTTTCAATGGCGAACAATCATCATGTTCATCATATCTACTATATGATTCATGCTTTACCTTTCGGCGATCCGTGTTCACGAGGCCATGTACGTACATGCTAGGCTCGTCAAGATCAAACCTTAGCTACCGCATAAGCAAATCTGGCTTGCTTACGTTGTATTCACCAGCGGAATCAAAGACACCCGATCATCACGTGGTGCTTCAAGCGAAAGCTTTGCAACGGTGCATACTAAGGGTGAACACTTTAGAACTTGAAATTTATGTGCATGAGGATCATCTTATAATGCTACCGTCGTCTACTAAGCAATACAAGATGCATAAAGGATTAACATCACATGCAATTCATAATATGTGATATGATATGGCCTTTCTCCTTTGTGCTTCCGATCTCCATCTTCAAGCACGAACATGATCTCCATCATCACCGGCATAGCATCAAGGTCAATGACGCTACTTCATGGTTGTCGTCCACCAGCTTCAACTATTACAACTACTTTGAATAGACACGCAGGTCTTAACGAAATTAAAGACAACCATATATGGCTCACGCCGTTGCCAACTTACAATAAGGAACATTGCATACATCAAATATAATCACAATCATGGCCATATCACATCATGCACACCTGCAAAACAAAGTTAGACGCTTCTACTTTCTTTGCATATTTTACGTGGTTTGGGGCTTTCCATAGGTGTCGTTCTAACCTACGAACATGAACCACAACATTGATACTAGCATTGTTGATTACCCGTTGTAAATTGGATCTTTACTATGCTAGGAGAAACAGGCACCCATAAAGCCACTTATGCAAAACGAGTTGCATGTCAAGCGTGGAGCAAGTCTCATGAACGATGTCATGTAAGGTTAGCAGGCCGCTTCATCCCAACATACCGCAAGATGCAAAGTACACAAAAAGCAATCTACAATAAAAGCATCAACGCCCACAATGACCATTGTGTTCTACTCGTCAACAGATCTACATATAGACACGGCTCGATACCCTTTGTAGGGGTTCGTAGCATGGAAAACAAAAATTTTCTATCGTACAAACAAACAAGCCAAGATCTATCTACTAGATTGCAGCAGAGTCGATGGAATAACTCACCCTCGAAGATTCCAAAGTGTTTAACGAGCAGATTCTCGTGGGTGATGTAGTCGTACTCTTTCCGATCTCAAGATCGCGTGAGACGATCCTTCCGGCAGCGTTCCATGGCGCTCCTTGATCGGTCACACGTTCGGTACTCGGCGAAGACCTTCCTCTCCCTTGTTCCAGCAGGCGGAGGTTGTAGCACTCTCCTCGCGATTCGGACTGACTGGCAGCGTGGTACGGAGGTAGAGGGAAATCGCGAGGCTTCGCCTTAAGCCGGGCGAGTATGGTGGAGCTTATGAGAGAGGCTATTAGTGTTCTAGTAATTAGACACACCAATTAGAAGGCTCTAAACCAATTAGAAGGCTCTAAACCGAATAGCTCTAAACCGGGGTCTAGATCTAGGGTTTAGTTTAGAGGATAGGAAACTTGTGTGTGTCTAGGAGGGAGCCTGCCCTCCTTATATAGGTGGGAGGGCTGGCGGCCAAGGGAGAGTTCCTCCCCAACTCGGCCTTGGGAGGTGCGCCGCCAAGGGAGGAATTCCTCCAACTCGGCCTCCACCAATCCTCCTCTTTCCACTTCCCAAAATTGCCGTTTGACTTTCAAACCGGCGTTTGACTTTTCAATTTAGGATTTAAATAAACCCTTTATTTTGGACAGCAAGAACACCTAGTACATGATGCAATCATTCCAATATGTAATGACACATTCATGTACCCTTCCCCCTCCAGAGTGCTGGACATTCCGGGACCTTCTAGAATGTTCCCGATGAAAACACCGGAATCATTCCGCTATTCCGAAACGAGACTTTCCTTATATGAATCTTATTCTCCGGACCATTCCGGATCTCCTCGTGATATCCCGGATCCCATCCGAGACTCCGAACAACATTCGGTCTCTTTCTCATAATACCATAACTACTCAAACAACGTCGAATCCTTAAGTGTGTCTCCCTACGGTTCGTGAATTATGCGGACATGATCGAGACACTTCTCCGAACAATAACCAATAGAGGAATCTGGAAATTCATATGGCTCCCACATATTTCTACGATTACTTTGCGATCGAATGAACCACTTACATACGATACCAATTTCCCTTTGTCTCACGATATGTTACTTATCCGAGGTTATGATCGTCGGTATCTCTGCATACCTAGTTCATCCTCGTTACTGATAAGTACTCTTTTCTCGTTCCCGTGATATATGATCCCTTGTGACCAAGTCACATGCTTGCAAGCTAATTGGATGACATTTCACCGAGAGGGCCCAGAGAATATCTATCCGTCATGTGGATGGACAAATCCCACTCTTGATCCATGTGTTTCAACCAATACTTTCCGAACACTCAATGCCACCTTTATAGCCACCCACATTACGGTGTGGTGTTTGATGACATCAAAGCATCCATCCGAGAAGGTGATATGCATGATCTCATGGTCGAAGGAATTAGGTTACTATGTATCAGAAAGCATATAGCAATTGAACTATTGAAATGACTTGATCTTTATGCTACGCTTGTCTATAGGAGTATGTCCACCATATCATTCTCCTAACGATATGATCTTGTTGTTGATAACATCTCAATGTTCATGACAAAGAAACCACATCATCAATCAACCAACAAGCTAGTGAAGTATAGAGGCTATACTAGGGACTTCAAATTAAGTTTACAAATCACACAAGTATTAATGGTTTCCTCGTTAATACTATTATAGCATGAATGTAAACATTTATCATAAACACAAAGATATATAATAATAACTACATTTATTATTACCTCTAGGGCATATCTCCAACAGTCGCACGGTGTCCGGGTAGGCGAACTTGTCGGTTCCGGGCTTCGATTGTCGGTGCAGGAAGAAGGTCTTGTCGTACCGGGTCTCGGTGTCCTCGGATTCCGATTGGAGATCTTGGTGGTCTCGGAGCGGTTCTGGGTTTTGGCGTTCGGTCCTCGGGCATCGGTGTTGATCTTGGGGTTTCAGGGCGAAGATGTACGGATCCACGTTGAAGATCTTGTCGGGGTTCTCGGCTTCGGGATCAGAGTCTTCGGATTCCGAAAGGAGAACATGGCGGTCTCAGCGTCTTCAGGTCCGAGAAGATCTTGTCGAAAAGATCTAGTCCATCGAGGGGGTCTCAAGCAACAGAGTCAACATCCCCACACCTTCTCGCGTCAACAGCATCACTGCACCTGAACACCAGTTCCACATCACACATACAACACCATCACCCCTTCTTACTGAAAGAACGAACACAGACGAGATGAGGCCACAGGGATGGGCAAGCAGCGGCAGAAGGGAGCCCACGACCACGGCGGTGTAGCAGAGGTCGAGCCTTGCACGCGAGGCGGCAACAACCTTGGGCGGGAAGGAAAGCAGCGTGGAGTGCGGCGGTGGAGCAGCCCGGGGTCGCCGGTGGGGCTTGGCCAGCGATGGCGAGGACCTGGCGGGGCACGGGTGCTCGAGGCAGCAAGGTGATGGAGGCGGAGCAAGCCGTGCTCGGAGCTTGCGAGACGCGGCTTCGCTAGAGCGGCAGGCGCTTCGGGGCAGCAGCTGAGGCGTGACAGGCAGAAGGGTAGCCGGCGAGGAGCTCGATGTGGGGCGGCGAAGGGGCTCGAGGAGCAGGGCGGTGAGGTCGAGCGAGAGCCCGCCGGGCACTGCGTGGGGCTTGGGGAAGGGATTTGAGGCGAGGACGCGGACGGCAATGGCTCGGCCGACGACGACGAGGCGCGCCGCGGGCGGCCGAAGGGCGGCGCCGGCAGGCCGGGGCTTGGTGAGGTCGGCGGCGGGGCTTCATGACATGGGCCGTGCGAGACTCGAGGGAGAGCGGCAGGGCGAGGGAGATCTCCAGCGAGGAGGATGGCGGCGGATCGGGGCTGGCATCAGGGAATCATGGGGAGGAAGACGGGGAGAGAGGAGGGAGGCGCGCCTGGGGGCGGGGGAACCGAGGCCGAGCGGGGGTTGCGCGGGCGCGTGAGCAGGGTGGGCCACGCGCGATTGGGTGGCGTGCCCAGGTGGTGGACCTGGTCGGGAGGCAGGTGGGCGGGAGTTGGAGAGGGGAGCGTGCGTGTACGATGTTGCGGTGCAACGCGGGTGGGGGAGCGCTGGATGGTGGGGCTAGCTGGGCAGGTGCGTGTTGGAGGATGTGCAGGTGGCGGCGGGATGGAGGGAGAAATAGGGGTAGGTGGGGTGGAGAATTAGGGTTTTGGTCTGGGTTAGTGTTTTGGTCTGAGCTGGGTATATGGGGTAGTAGGTGGCTACCGATTGGGTCTTTGGGCCTGACCGGTGGCTGCCTCCCCCACTAAAAATATTTTATTTTTATTTAACTTTTAAAATATTTTATAAATAGTTTTTAGACAACTAAAATATCCAGGAAGACATGGTTTTATGATTTGAAATTAAAAGAGGACTAATTAGAAAACAAAATAGGGTTTTGCAAAGTACTTTTATGAACAAACATGCATGATGATATCATGATGATGCACAAAGTAGTAGACAATTCAAGCGATTTTCTGGTAGTGATTTTAGCGGGATGCCACACCGAGGCAGCGCTGGAGCAGGTGGTGGAGGCGGACGCACAGGTGACCAAGGAGGTGGCCAAGATGGCCATCCGCGAGGTTCACCACGCCGCCGCCACACGCAGTGTGGTGGAAGCGGCGGAGCACACCGCCGAAGCAGCGTTGGAGGAGCTGCGCGTGGCTACGGCCGTCGAGGTGGCGAGTGCGTGGGCTCTCATCGACGGGGGCGAGACGGAGGTGGAGGACAAGGAGGATGAGGTGGAGGAGGTGGATCGAGTGGTGGCGGAGGAAGGGTGGGGGAGGAGGCGATCGCTGTCCCCTAAAGATCGCGCAGGCCCTGGCCTCGGCCCCAATGAAGCTCCGACGAGGGTGGCCCCCTTGGCAGTAAGGGGGGCGATGGCGATGGAGCTGGATGACCAAGAGGCGAGGGGCCACTGAGCGGCCGAGATGGAGAAGGCCTTGGCCAACCGGACGGCGGCGGACCACGCGAAGGTGGCAGGCAAGAAGGAGGCTCGTGGCCGAGCGCGCGACCGTTACCGCGAACGCTTCTAGCAGGAGGCCATCTGGTTGGCTAGGGCAGCGATCGACGGGGCCAGCGGCCGCGGCAATGGCGGCGAGTAGCCGTAGTTACGGCCTCCCCAGCAGTAGTAGCAGTAGTCCTTTTTTAGTTTGGTCAAATGTGTCTTTTTATAGTTGGCAGGACCTAATCTAATAAAAAAACAAGTTTAATTACTAATGTTTAACCTATATATATAGACCTGAGCGGCGGACAGTCAGACCCCGCGATCCTTGCGCTGTCGGGTCCTTACCTTTTTTTCCGTGGGACCCTAACTTCGGCAAAGACCAAGAAGAGTAGAAATGAAGGGAGCTAAATGAGCTTGCTCATAAGGTCATTTTTTTCTCTCTCGAAAGGAAACAACGTCTTGTAAGTTTGTCGTGTGCAAAGGCTTCACGCGGCGTCACAGAATTCTACTACTCCCTCCAATCCATATTACTTGACTTGATTTATCTAGATTCAGATATATCTAATACTAAAACATGTTTAGATATATCCGAATCTAGACAAATTCGAGTCAAATAATATAGGTCGGAGGGAGTACTACTGTTTCTATTTGTAACAAATCACGCGTCAAAGATGGAATAGATGTCCGTGAAACAGAATAAAAGAGCCCTGGGTTCGCGGCCAAGTAACATTTAGTTTTTTACTTTTACCTATTTTTTATGATTTAAAAACATAATTTTAAGAAGTTAACAATTTCAAAATATTCAGATTTAGAATTCATTTAGATTCAAAATTCATTTAAATTTGAAAAATGTGCCAATTTAAAAATGTTTAAATTTAAAAGTTGTTTGAATTTAAAAAATATTTGGTTTTGGAAATTTTGAAATTTGAAATAAGATAAAATAGAAAAACAATCAAAAAATCGAACCAAAGAAAATGAAAACCCCAGAAAAACAATCCAGAAAAGAGAAGACCAGAAAGAAACCGCGTAAACGGGCCACGGCCCAGCTCACAGGTCAGGTGTGTGCGACGGATTCCATCCCGCAATGGACGTCAAATAGGGTTGCACACCGCATCCTGAAAATCTCTGTCGGCCTGGCCCATTAAGGTACTCCCTTCGGTTCATACTAATTACCTCAATTTTATCTAGATCGTTAAATATTTAGACTAGATGCATTTATATCTAACTAAAGTTGAGGCCATTAATTTAGACAGCAGGGAGTAGTAGTTTATTTTTGTGTTTTATTATTTTTTGCTTATATTTTCTTGTTTTGTTGTATCTTTTCTGTTTCCTTTTTCATTTTACCTTTTTTTCATTTCGGTTGTATTTTATATTTCAAAGACTAAACATTTTTAACCAAGAACCTTTATAAAAAATCATGAACGTTTTTCAAAATCACAAAACATTTAAAAAATCCATGAACCAAAATTTTAGAATCATTAACAAAATTTCAAAATTATGAACCATTTTTAGAAATCCTAAACAAAATTTTAAAATGCAATGAATAAATTTTTCACAATCATGAACCAATTTTCAAAAAATCGGTGAACAAGATCTTCAATCCTTGGATTCTGTTTCAAATCCACTAACATAATTTTTAGAATCCATGAACAATTTTGAAAAAAAGTCATGAACGTATATCTAAATTTAATATGATAGACCACCCACAAGAAAAGAATAGAAAAACCTGAAAGAATACAGAAACCAACCTGTGGTTGGGTGGCTAGGAGGATGGTTGTACCCTTAGTCCATCAGAGTTCAAGCCTCAGGTTTGGCATTGCGTGTTGTATAAAAGACGAAATATTCTTTCAGTAGGAGACGGCTTTCCCGTCGACAGCGAGGCACCCGTGATCGTCAATCTCAAGACCCGATCCGCCGGCTCAGTCTCTCGAAGGTGCTGGATAGGGTGTGCGTGTGTACGTTCATAGGGGTGGGTGCATAGACGTGTTGTGAGCGTATTTGATTGTACTGTGCTTCTAAAAAAACGCGCAGAAAACAGAAGACTAATAGTAATAGTTTTTCTTTTTACAATCTCCCACAAGGAATAGATATCCCACCACTAAAACCACCAAGACCAACAACTAAAACCAACCAAAACCAGAACTGGGCCAGACCCATGCGCTGAACCTGTACGCGCGGGCGAGAGGGTAGCTACCGACAAATGCGGCGTTGAGCGGCATATAGTTTTTCCCAGAACATATTTTGGTTGGTCCAGGTCAGAATTGTAGGACCAAGTAGTACTACTGAGATGGTCCGCCTTAGTTTTTTGAGAATTTAGATATGGGCCGCCTTGAACAACTAGATCAAATAACGGGTCTGCAATTTAGAAGAGCAATAACTAAACAAACATTTCGTTTTTGCATTGGTCCTTTTTGGCGAAATTCCACCAATCTATTAATAATCATCAACAACCCAAATGTAATAAAATACAACTGATCAACGCCAGCTACGAGCATGTTTTTCTTTTCAAAGAATAAGGCCTATATTTTTTTTCAAAAATTAAACTACGTACAATTTGATTAATCTTTTTTAATCATTAATATGTATAATCTAAAAGCAACACCGTTTGATACATCATGAAATATATTTCCATATGATATCTATATAATATCATAGTTCTTGATATTGTTTCTAAAAGTTTAGTGATTTTTTTTTCAAAAATATATAAGCCTAACTCATTAGAAACAGAGGTAACATAACTTCATACTTCCCAATAATGAATGGCTCTACAAATTAATCAATAAAAATATTCTAATTACAATAATAAGTTACTTTATGCTACTCCCTATTATGAGTAGTGGAGTATCTCTAACATGTGATATATAATAGGGGAGGTGATGTAATTTTTTTACATCACATTGGTCAAAAATAGTCTCCAACGGGTGATGTAGACCTATATGGTGATGTATATTTATTTGAAGTGAAGTATTTTTGGCCCTATATGATGTATATTTAACGTCATCTCCCATCCTGATGTAAAACCAAAATGGCAGAGAGGCCAACCGCCACACTGAAGTTTCAGTCGCCTTCATGCGCTCGGCCGCCACCTACTCCTAACCACGGGAGGCGACCGAATCGAGCCGCCTGACCCCGCTGCCTCTTCACCGACCCTCTCGACGCTTCTCCGCCGTTCCCCATGGCCTTTTCTGCTTCCATCGTTGATCTAAATTGGCCGGTGCACCACGCGACTGCCGGTCGATTCTGGCGGGCCGCCGTGCGAGAAACAGTCATTTGATGACCTCCGCCTCGCCTTTGTCCATTCTGTTGGTCGTTGAGGTGTTGCGCAACTCTATTAAGGCAACTGCCGCGAGACCGAGTCTCGATTGAACGCCAACCGTCGGATGACAAGCTGCTGCAAAGGAGGAAAAGCTGCCCTCCACCGCCGAAATCAAATCATGATCACGCCACGACTGCCCTCCACCGCCGGCCGATTCCCACCTCCGTGCGCACACGGTGTTTGACACAAAGCCTCACACGTAATAGTTTTCTAAAAAGTGTTGTTACACCGTAGAAATAGTTAGCGATCTAGATTATTGTTTTTGTAGATGGTTTTGTTTGACAACACCCCTTTCGATGAGGAGTCTGACATAGAGGAGGATGGGCATATTGCTATGCACTTGTTCATGCATTTTGACATACTGTAACATCCGAGATTCCTATGTGCTGATCTTCGGAAGTATCTCATCGAGGTGTTGTGGAGGTGAAATGACGAACAAAACCGCTAGATTTATCTCTATGTCATGTTGTCTGGGATGAACTCTACCTTATTTTTCCTTCTGTTTCATGTGCTACTTGATGAACCATTCGATGAACTTATTTGTATTGTGATGTAATAATTAAGTACTATTTGTTTTCAATTTGTTTAGATTTATTTTAGATGAAATTTCATAGTATTTGTTTTATATGTATGCAATTGTTGAGGTGGTTGTGCGGTGGCATGTCCTATTATACATCACCTAGTGTGGTACAGGTGTTCTAAAATACATCATATAGAAAAGCAAAAACTGCACGTAAAACACCCATTTTGTGATGTGTAATTTTTGTATCACTTATTTTGGGTGCCCTATAATAATCACTTATTAGAGATGCTCTAAAATGAATCGGAAAAAGGTGAAAAAAATCCTACAAAACAATGAGGTAAAATAGTAGACATGAATCATAAATTCTTTCCGAGAGAAAATACTAAATCAGTACACCTTATGTAACATCTGCCAATTCTGTGCTGAACTTATATATCGACGTCCGTACCGGGAACCGAGGAACCAGTCGATGACGCAAAAGTCCCACTCGATTGTTCAGCACAAACGGGAAAATTCGCCTCGTCAGATAACCAGTTTCGTCTTGCATCAGATAGTACGAAGTCGCGAGTAACCAGATCTAGCGCACACAAGTCGCGCACACACAACGATTGTGTACTCTTTGCCTCTAGCCGAAAGGCAGCACCGGTGTGGGGTTAGATCGACAACCAGAACAGAAAGTTGGGCCAATTTCTCCGAACCGATCGCCGTCAGGCGTCGGCCGTCACCGGCCGGTCGGAAGCATGCATGCATCGCCATGCCGACAGGGGAGGCGAGGAAAGACAGAGGATCTCGAATCGAGATAGCCATGGCCCGCGTGTACGTGCATGCATCTGGGGTGTCGGGAACTCGTGTTGCGGAGGGGCCGTGGGGAAGCAGCCCCCGGACTAGGAGCTTTGTGCTCCATGGAAACGGGAGGATGGAAACAAAGATCTTGGCACTGTCTTGAGACACACCGTGCATCCCTGCACAGCAGCTTGTCCCTCTGTGGCAAGCATTGGCAACGTCTGCCGAAACGATAGGGCATTTTTCGTGAGCACTACATTTTGCTCGTCGTGTATATTCAGTTAGCCGAGGAAGGACCGGAATGCTATAGCTAGGTTCTTCATTATAGTCAATCTATTCCCTCTGTCTATTAATAACTGTATGTTTAAGTTTGGTTCTAAGTTTATTTTTAAAATTTTGACCAAATTTTATTACTCCTTCTGATCCAAATTACGTGTCAATGAAACTCTTATGTTCTTCAAATCGGTATAATATGAAACTCTATTATAAAGAAATAAGATCTTGTAACACTAATTTAGTGTTATAAATAGTGCTATGTTTTCTGATAAATTGATCAAAAATAAAGAGGTTGACATGCGACAAAACGTAAAAGTACACTTATTTGTTAGAATACATATACAGATTAGACTAGGACTCTACATCATCATCATCTTGTACTCCAAGCCTTTCCCCCCTTGTATTTCTATACATACCCCACAAGGGTCAATGAAATAAACACGACAAAATATTAGGGATTGTACATTTTCCACAGACAGCACCCCGACCACCAAAGAGCAGCAGCGCCGCGCCGCCGTCCATGCACCATGGCACACCTCTACCGTGGGGTTGCCAGCGAGGGGCGCCACGCCCCAGCTAGCCACACGTTGTGGCCCACCACAACCGCCAGGTCACCGACGAAGCTAGGCGTGGCATCCACAAGACCACCGCGCCGAGGCACCCCAGACCTGGCGTCCTCCACGCAATCGCTGCGTAGAGGAAAACCCCTGACCGCCGACCACCCAAAAGCCATCGTATCCCTGGGGCCACCGCCCCAGCATCCTCATCTTCGGCGAAAGGACGACGCTGGCGCCGGAGAAGTAGATCGGCCACCCCTGCCGGCTACCCGCGGTCGAGGGGCACCGCCTCGACCAGACCCCCACCCGAGCCCGTTGGCTCGACATCCCTCATGGCCGAGCTCGCTGTCAAAGTCATCTAGGCCTAGACTTTCCCCTGGCCACGACCGCCACCACGGCCATCACTAATGGCCGCCACCCTCAACCAACTACAAACGACAATGATTGACGTTGCAACGCGCACCCCGCCACACCCCTCGCCGCCAAGCTGACGCACATGCCGGGGAAAAATGATGCCAGGGCGCCCGGCTGCCTCGCGTCCACCGCGGGAACCGCTCAGCCGCCTTTGGTGACGGGGGCCGCCGCCACCACGGCGAGGCCATCGGCAGCGCGGAGGAGGAGAGAGGATGGGATGGGGACTGGCGGCGGCACGCAGTGGTTCCCCTGAGTCGCCCTAGGGGGATGATGAGACGGTCAGGTTCAAAAAAATAACAACAATTTACAAGTACATACTTCATCCCAATTACATGTCTGATTTGTTTCGAGTTTTTCGGGAACCCTTTAAATGCATTTTTAATGATTCTAGTTTCAAGTTTATATGATAAATGTTCTTTTCTATATTTTTAGGCATAACCCGTCACACATTCATTTTTATTGGAGAGTTTAATCTAAACCCATACAAAGTGCAAGGAATGAATACAAATTTTCAACCAAAGCAATTGTTGACACATGACAGGCTAGGTGCGGTCCAAATCCTATTGTTTGACCGTCACCCAAATTTGCTAAACAACTCTGGTGCTACCATCTTCAAATAGGTGTACATAGCTTGTACAGCAAAGTGACAACCGCGCCTCCACACGGTGAAGATATTTTTTTTTTTACTCTTACCTTCATCCACACGGTGAAGATATAGAACAACCTACGGATAGCCATGTTAATAACCTAAAAAAAAGAGTGAAACTAGACCAGACAATCCCACTTAGATTTGGGCCTTAAGTTGCACATTAACTCACTAGTTTCTAAAATGATTGAGTTGCGCTTCGGTGTTCCCTTCTCCCTCAAACTTATGATACTGAAAATAAAAGATTGACAGAATTGGCCGATACCCCTTCAGGCATTCTGCACCGAATGGTATGGGTCAATCCTGATCGTTCTTGTGTCCTCGGTTTTGTAAGTTTAGATGAGAGAGAGGGACACCGAAGCAGAAGCCAAAATGATCGTTATGTTAATTTGTTGGGATAAGCTAAAATAAATGTGCACTATCCACCATGCAAGTCAAGCTAATAAACATGGCAAACAGAGATATTGAATCTTCTAAAAATATTTCTTACTCCCATTTCAAATACGTTTAGCAAGGTTATTCTTCGTAAAAAGTACTCCGTTATAAAACTATATGGATATTAGGGTTTAGGCACTTGGACTTTCCAAACATACTTTCTCAAAACCCGTGTATTCACATTCAGTTAGTCCACATACATTTATTCAACTCAGGATAAACAAAGGTGTACTATATGCAAGTAGCTGGCATAAATTCCGCCGTCTGCTCTTGATAAAACAAGTGAGAATCATTTGCCAAGGGGTCGATCATTAAAGGAATGGGAATTGCTTAATCAATCCCGTGTAAACCCTCTCCCATTTAAAGGGCAATAGCTACTATTTTTTAAGATTGAACAGGTAAATGAATTTCTGGATGAGTTAGGTAAACACCTAAAAGATATTAAACCAAAGGTATGCAACCGCCAATACTGTTGATGTACTATACTATGAGCTTGCTACATGCTTATAGTACTCATTTCAAATACACAGTTTGAAAAAGAATCCTTACTGACATGTACTATACTATGAGTTGATTCGTACTGTATTAACTAGGATGGTGGTGCTAGCTGTATCTTACTGTATCATACTCCCTCCGTTTTAAAATATAAGATGTTTTAGGTTTGTGAAGAAAATGAATCTAGACTTCTTTTAGTGTATAGATTCATCCAAAAGTTGAGTGAACCTATATACTAAAACAAGTCTAGATTAATTTTCTTCACAAACCTAAAACATCTTATATTTTGAAACGGAGGGAGTACTAGTGAAAAGAGTACCGCAGCCAGCAGTCTTTTTGACTTGCAGGCCAAGTAACATGAGCAACAGCCAGAGAGCGCATCTACACGGAGGTGACCGGTGATGCAGTCAAACAGAAACGGTGAGCCGTCGCAGTGTTCAGAGGATTGTCAGGAGTAGCAGAAGAACGCATCCCCGAAAGTGCCGTGTACGTCTCTGTGCTTCCGTCGAGCAAAATTGTACCACGACAAATCCCTAGCAAGTCCCACTGTTCCACGGCGCGCGCTTGGGGGAACACTGTCAGTTTCGTTGTCAGCGTCACTGCGTACTCTGCGTTGCCGTTGCCAAACTCGTCAGTGTGGTGTCGTGTCTGCTTTGTTGCCGTCCGAATTGTTTTCGGACGGGATCCGTATAGACAAGCCCGCGGTGTACCATTGCAGTGCAGCAGTCAAACGAACATGCGCGGCGCCTGTGAGATTAGATTCAAATGCTCCTGACAGACTCAGCAGAAATGTATCGCTGTTCTCACATGTTGGCCGCTGTGCACGGTACGAGTGCCCTCACGGTTGGTTGCGGCAGGAGCATAGGGGTTCCCCTGTCTAAGTTTTCACGAGCCACACCATGTACCTGCTGTCAGGCCTCTGGGTTGCTGCCTGCCTTCCCATCATGTGAGCAGATTTCCAAAGCTGTCGGTTCCGTTCCTCCGCGATGTCTTTGACCGACTCGCTCCTTTTTTTTTGCCACGAAAGTTTGACTTGCTTCTCAAGACTGAAAGAAAGACAGCGTGGTAACATCCACAATACCTACCCCAGAAAAAGATGTTAACTAGCGTTGTTGGTACTTGAGACAAGAGCGAATTGTCAAGGACACCGGCGGTAATCGAGCGATGTTCGGGCTTAACTGCCTCCTGCTTTAGCGAACAGCGGATCGAGTACAAAGAAATCGTTCAAAGCAATGGACTCCCTGCTGACACGAGAGCCGATTTAGTTTCTTTCTGGGGTGCGGGCGCGCGCCGGCCGGGCATGGAGTCCGTCCAAGGCGCCAACCGGCCGGGGACAAGAGCGGCCGGCCCGCGGCAGCCGCGTCCTTTTCCGGTTTCCCCAACCGAATCTAAACCACGGGGGGCAGAACAGTCCGCCTCACGTACGTGATCCCGCGGTTTCTCATCGACGGCACCAAAGGCACGGGCAACTTGGCAAGTCGCGACTGCCCACCGGCGCCACAAGCGGCAAGGAAAAAGTTGTACTCGTGCACCACCCTGCTTTGCCTCTCGTATATACAGTACGTGAATAATTCTGGTTTGGGCAAAGCATCCGGATGCTTTTGCTACCTATACTACTTGATAAGCAGCCTCATATTTTTCCTTCTTGTTCTAGACCGATTGGAGGACCACAACAGCTCCTACTGCAGAAAAAACGAGTGGCTCTCTGCCGCCGGCCCGAGCCGCGGTGGTGGCGGGCCCGCTGCCGAAGGTGGCGGGGAGGAGAGGAACCATTGTATGTGGAGGTCGCGCATGTGGGGCGAGGGCGGCCGGGCTTGCGGAATTTGGGCGTCGGCTCGAGGTCCTCGTCGACGAGGCAGGGAGGTTTGGCGGACGCCTGACTGGCCATGGAGGAGGCGGAGGCGGGCACCCACTGCGGGTTGCGCGTGGAAGGGTGGCTGAGGGCAGCGCCCATCTAGGGGTCACGAGGGGTGGCGGCGCTGCGGGCAGTCGATGGCGACACCTATGTGTGTCATTCCCTTGTTGAAGGCATCGACTTAGCAGCTCTCACCTGCCTATCCCGACATTCTCCGGGGAAAACCCCACATTCGGTCTCCGGGTGGGAGTGGGACGATGGCGGCGCTACTTGGCGTCGTGTTCCCTCTTGAGGGTATTGTTTTGGAGTTGGTCCGATTAGAGGGAGCAGTGGCCCGCGAGGTTGGGAGATGGCAGCAGCCGGTGCCCCCTTCTCATGCTAGGTGCGTCAGATGACCTCTTTGCTCTTTGCTCGCGGGTTTAGAGAGTTCCTTTCTAGCGTCGCCGAGGTTGGCCCAAACGGTCATTCTCGGCGTCTTGTATGTGTGTGTTGTTCTAAGTGCGGATTGCCGTTGTTAGGATTTTCTTCTGGTTTCCCCTAAATAAAACAAAGCAGTCCGTTTGTCCGTTATTCTATCTAATCAATGAATTTAGCAGTTTTCATGCTAACATTAAATAAATATCTATACTACTTGATAATAAAGGAGTTAAAAACCGAGAGGGAGAGATTACACGGAAACCTCAAACCCTCACGCCAATTGCGTCACCTTTTGTTCTGTCGTTACGTAAAAAACAATATAAGTCCTCTACCACCGACGAGTAGAAAGAGTGACAGTATGTACACTTCAGTGGATATGAATACGGCATATCCACCGTCAGTTTCAGCTTCAGATTCCATCTATGCCCCCATAAATAAAATATATTAGTACTAATAATAATACATGAGAATAATAAGAAAATGCACATTTGAGAATACAGTAGAAGATTCTAGAAGAAGTGCCGAGAATGTCATGCTAAGCTTCCAGAAGGTGACCGAGTATTTCATGATAGAGAGAATATTTGAAAAGAAGGTTCTAGAAACTCTAACAATTATCAAGACAGAGAAGGACCTCTAGAACCTTCAAGATTATTATCAAGATAGAAAATACTTAGAGCAGCGAGGATATGCTCTCGGATGAAAATGAACATCAAATTCAAAATAAATAGAACATATGATTAAAAATTCTAAAGTTTAGTGTATTTTTATTACCATGATATGTGTTTGCGTAATTTGTGTCTGCATAAATTTACATACAAATGGCAATGTTTAGTGCTCTAAACAAGCAACAATTTTGGCACTTAATTCGTCTTTTTAATAAACATCATAATATTTTTGTTTTCTCTATAAAAGATTGCAGACAAGCAAGTGACACGAATATGTACATGTGCAAATTTTTCCCTATTATTTTACATTTATAAAATTATTCTCTGCATGCAGAGCACATGTTCTTGGAAGCCGAGTTGTATACCCAAACTTAGTTGGATTAAATTCAGAACTAAATGGAAGAGATACTCCCGTCTTTCATCTTGGATATAGATAGTTTTCTTTAAGTTTCTTCTTGTGTACAAATCTCTTGAACTATTATCACTATAATGCAAAGAAGATACACTTAGTCAAATGTTAGGGTCCGCTGTGATAATGGGAGACAGAGGGGGAAATTCATAGCTAGGAAAAGTTTTAAAACAATATATTTTAGATATAGTATGAAACATCTAGAGATGAGATATCTGCATAGTATTCTACAATGGTGTTGTATGGTTTGGATGGCCACTTTGGCGAAGATGTAGAAGAATAAATAGAGGGTGCCTGATGTCTACGCACTTCTATTCTTGTAGACAGTTGCTGGGCCTCCAAGTGCAGAGGTTTGTAGAACAACAGCAAGTTTTTCCTTAAGTGGATCACCCAAGATTTATCAAACTCAGGGAGGAAGTGGTCAAAGGTATCTCCTCTCAAGCAACCCTGCAATCAATATACAAGAAGTCTCTTGTGTCCCCAACACACCCAATACACTTGTCAGGTGTATAGGTGCACTAGTTCGGCGAAGATATAGTGAAATACAAGTGGTATAGATAATTATAAGTGGTAACGGTGATAGAAAATAGCTTGATGGCGTGGAAAAGACTAAGGTAAAATTGAAATAAAGATAAAAGCAAGCAAACATATAATAGATCTAATAGCAAACAGTGTTTCAGTGCTTAGAAACAAGGCCTAGGGATCATACTTTCACTAGTGAACTCTCTCATATAAATATCTTCCCTTTATGATACTATTCTGAACTACTCTCTGGTTGGACACTCTAATCCATGGTAACGCTATAACAGCACACCTCAAAGTTCGCTTTCCGCATCTAGATAACCCCACACTGTCACCTTGAGCACTAGATGGTTCCAACAAATACCACAATTTCATAGAGACATCCAACTCCAAATATAAATCATAACAAGTATTTGTAATCTCTAGCCTAAGTGCCACCATGGTGTGCACACTGTCAACTTCACACACATGGGGAGAGCAGAGATCTATTAAAGCACTTGAGTAGCAAGATAGATCTATAGATTACAAGCTCATGATCTCAATAAGATCATGCATAGAGAGAGATGAACACATAGCTACCGGTAGAACCCTTAGCCTCGAGAGAGAACTACTCCCTCCCCATCATGGGAATCAGCAACGGTGATGGAGATGGTGGTGGAGATCGATGGAGATGGCTCTGGGGGCACTTCTCCGTCCCAGCAGGGTGCCGGAACAGAGACTTTCTGTCCCCCGAATCTCCTCTTCGGTGGCGGCGACGCTGCAGAACTTTTCGGGGCTGGAGGCTTGACGATCTAGGGTTTTTGCCTCGGGGGAGATATATAGGCGAAAGAGGCAAGGTCGGTGGCCGGCCAGGGGGCCCACACCATGCCCTAGCACGGCCAAGGGGGACCCGTGCCTAGGGGTGGGGTGGCCACCCTGTGGCCCCTCTCCGACTCTCCTTCTGGCTCCGTGAGTCTTCCAGAAAAATAACAACTTTGGCTTTTGTCCGGTCCAATTTCGAGAATATTCATTTTCTGACTTTCCTGGAACCAAAAACAGCAGAAAGCAACTGGCAGCCTTTGTGGCATCTTGTTAATAGGTTAGTCCAAGAAATCATATGAAAAGTACTCTAAAGTGTGGACAAAACATAAGAAAGTAGATAAAACCAAGCATGGAACATCAAAAATTATAGATACATTTGCAATGTACCAGTGCCGTCCGAATAGGTCCCTTTAGATCCCAAACTACATAGACCTTGTCTTTTGGAAAAATGAAGATTCTCATTAGCTTAACTCTAGCCGATACGCAATAATGCAGTATTCAGAACAAGTTTTATGTATAAAGCATACTTAAAAGCGGAAATATAATTTGGCTCGCAGATGAACCCATTGTTTGAAAACCATATTTATTCTAATTTTGAAAAATGAGAAATTCTACAAAAAACAAGGAAGTACATATACATGTCTGATACGTGTATACACTTTTTTCAAAGCATATTTTGAGATGTGATCTACATAAAAGACAAATATGGGCAGCAAAATCAAGGTTTTCTTGCCTTTTGCAAAGTCACAATTTGTGTTTTTTGCATAGCCCAAACAATAATATATCATTGTAAAAAAATGCATATATAGATAACAATTGTATGTATCCACATAAAACAATCGTATTTTTTGAAACATCTATATAGCACATTTTATCACATACTCCCTAGTCCTTGGGATCCAAAATGATGCACTAATGTCTCCCCCTCCTATGTAGGCTAAGCACCAAGCAAGAAGCAAGAAGGTTGTAAAATCTATCATGCAAACAAGTAGGGATGGTCATGAAAGGAAGATGGCCGGTAGAGACGTGGCCACCATTAGCATGACGATACGCAATAATGCAGTATTCAAAACAAGTTTTATGTATAAAACATACTTAAAAGCGGAAATATAATTTGGCTCACAGGTGCAGATGAACCTATTGTTTGAAAACATATTTCAAAACGTCAAAAAATGCAAATGATATACTTGTTGTTCACCCACCTCATCAAGGTTTGTGTGTTAAGAAATGGTGTCGGTGGCCCAACACATGTGAGGATAGGCGGTTCGGCATGCGGAAATGTGGCGGCTTAGCGGGAGCTCAGGCCAGTGGTGGATCAACATCATCCCCCCCACGATGGTGGCATAGACAAGGCGCAGAAGAGGTTGTGAAAGGCGATGCGTGAACAAGCTCGTGGATACAACCTCGCGTGGCCTCTAGAGAGCTTCGCGAAGGCAGAGAAGAGGTAGTGTAAGACGGATCTAAAACTGGGAGTGCAGCTCCATCCATTGATATTCCCATTAAACGCCGGAGGTGAGGCGGTGACGCAAGATCGGTGTAGGGGACATGAATGAGATCGGGGAGAGACGAAGAAAATGGGGGTGAGACTTCCCTTGCTACAAGTTTTGTGGTTCTTGCGTAGGCACAAATTTTTGACCCATTTGTGGGATGAGAGGCAATTATTCTAGTATACTTATACAATTAAGTGTTTGGGTGTTTTGACTATCTGCTAGATTCTTTGTTGTTACAACACTATTCAATTTTGAGTATCTATAAGTATTGCCCTAAGAAGTGTTGTGTCAAGTTATACTCCTCCCGTTCAGAAATATAAGACGTTTTAGGTTTGTGAATCAAATTTATCTAGACGTCTTGTAGTGCATAGGTTCGTAGAGGTTCAGACTTAACATATACAATAAAAAGCGTCTAGATATATTCATTTCACAAATCTAAAATGTCTTATATTTCTGAACGGAGGGAGTACATGATAAATATTTGAGATGTCCCATTGTAAGAGTGTGTTCTCCCAAGAGTAAGAAGGTCCTCAAATAGTGTGCCTATAGATCCACCACACAACGGTTTCCCTAAGAGTGCAGTTAGAGGTTAGGGCGCCCTGTACAAGTAGATTTATATATTTTTAATCTTTTGATAGGCATGAAATTAGAGTTTATTTATTGTGTGCTATAAATATAAATTGCGAAGCAAATGATAAAAAACATATATGGAAAGTGCTGGAATGGTCATAGAAAGCTTCATAAGTATTCAAAATTTTATATATTTTTCTAACATGTTCGGAAGCTTCTAAAACCGCACGGGCCATTTTGCCTTGAGGGGAAAGACAACCCCAAGATTTTCGCCGGTTATGGCCTTATGGGGAGGAAGAAGCCTAGATGGCTTCGACCTCCATCTTGATTTGAACTGAGAGGCTTCACCGTATATTAGGGTGGGACAGCCTAAAGGAAAACCCTAACCCACAACACCCCATTTTCATGCGGTCGCCCAACACGTTGCCACCAGCCATCACCACATCGTTGTCTCCCAAGATGCCGACGTCATATCCTCTATCTTAGAAAATTGCTGGATATCTACCAGTGTCTAGACGAATCTTGATGATAAATGCGGAAGTGTTACCAGATCGTCATCGATTTTTCCCTATTTCATATGTGTGCTTGATCGCATGCGAATGCGGTGACACTTCCCAGAACATGTGGATACCTCGAGGGTGTTTCCTACTTTGATGCTTTATCGTGTGGAGTGATAGTGAGGAGAAAACTTTCGCGCCTAGGAGGGATACAACTAGGTGCGAGTTTGGGGGGGGGGTGAGGATAGTCGTCATCATGTTCCACTATGTGACATGATCTTCAACAGTATGGTCTTGTTGCTTGCAAATTGCTTGTGATCTTGGTTGTCGCATAAAATTTTGTTTTGTGTAGAGACATGTGGTTCATGCGAGTGGCTTATGGCTTGCAGTTTGCTCGTGCTCTTGGTTATCGTGTAAAATGTTGGTTATCCCAACATCATCGCCACATGGTTCATGCGAGTGGCTTATAGCTTGCCATTTGCTGGTGCTCTTGGTTATCCCAACATCATCGCCACATGTTTCATGCGAGTGGTTCATGGCAACATCTCACAAATTCCAACTACAAACCCGATTTGGGTTTCAAGGTGCTTAGAGCATCTCTAATGGAGCCCGTAAAAACTCGACCCGTAAATCACGAGTACAGGCCGCGAAAAAAGTGTTTACAGGTCAAAAAAACGATGTCACGGAACGGAGCCCTTAAACTCAATCTATAAAAAGGAATATTCTGTTATACAGGTTGTGTTTGAGGGCTCCATTCCGCGCAAGCAACCTCTTGGCCCGTAAATCAGGGTTTTAGACAGTTTTACATATGCAAATGCAACATGTTCATAGTTTTACATCAAACCACTGCGAATAGTTTAACCCAAATAGATGTTGGGCAATGTTCATCACCTTGCACGCAATTAACGAAATAGTTCAAGCAATGGAGGTGTCTCCTTGCTCACCATGGCCTCCTCCATTGCCACCTCCACGAGCTAGCCTTCTTATCTCCATGATCTCCACGGTGGCATCTTTCCACCACTCCAACTGTTGATCATTCATGTCCTTTGTGGACATCATCATGATCTCCCTCTCTTCAGCCAACAACTCCTTCGTTGTCTTGGTTTGCTTTAGCTTGATCTTCTTCTCCTCCACCGCAGCCTTGAGCCTTGCTTCTTCTCGCTAGGCTTCCACCTTTGCAAGCTTCACCTCTTTCTTCTTCTCGGTCATGACAAGCTTGACCTCTAATGTATTGGCCGCCATAGCCTCCTTGGACTTTATCATTTTATCAAACTTGTCCCTCAACACTGCACCGCATCCATCTTGATCCTCTCCTTTGCCTTCTTTTTTCCCTCCCGCTTGTTGTTGTTTCTCCCTTCCTCATCTTCACTATCATCCATTTGACTCATTGCACCTTTTTTGCTGGGATTTCTTGGTACCTCAACTGCCACTTGGGAAGATGTTTAAGGATATCACGGCAATGTTTGAACACGAAGTTCTTGCCGTTGCTGCCCTTCATGTCCCTATACCTTGCATCTGCAATGCGTTCCTACACCGGCAAAACAATGATGAAATCACCAAGCTATGAACACTAAACATTAATTCACATATATGATGAGGACAATACACTCACATATTGGTCGATAGTTGTGCCACTAGGAGGATTCTGGATGGTTTGATCCATTGTAGCTATCCACCGGCTACATGCCGGTTTGATCACCTCCCAACGTCCTTGAAGGGATCAGAAGGAGCGATACACCGGTGGTTTCACTCGCGGCATCATCTTCAAGAACTGATCCTCGAAGCGCTGCCAATAGCACTTCCCTATTTGATCTGTGCCCAACACCGCATCTAGGCCAACTGCAACCCAAGCACGACACAACGTGGTGTCCTCCACGTCGGTGTAGTTCACGACCCTCTTCTTCCTCGTTTTTGTAGCTTTGGATGCATCAACCTCGATCACCTCCTCATCAACCTCGGTCACCTCCTCGTGTTCCTCCTCGTCAACCTCGGTCACCTCCATGTCTCCATATGGACCATGTGGAGGCTCGGAAATACGCACCTCCATCTCATTCAACATCTCCAAGAAAGAAGTATGGCCTGTGTTGTTAAAATCATGGCTAAATGAGCTACTATTCGGTGTGATACAAATCGAAGCGGGGAAAGTTTTATCTTCATACCTTGCAGACAAATCATCGAGCACACGTGAGGCGTCGCTGCTGTTGTCAACGTGCGAGGCCGGAGAGGCGGCGACCGGCGGCAGGAGCCCGCTACGATGAGTCGTCTGCTTTGTCTTGGTCACCTTCACACCATTCGCCCCCTTCGGACCCGTCGACTGCGTTTTAGGGACGCCTTCGCCGGCTTGAGCGGCGCAGATGAGGGCGGCGCGCGCGTGCGTGTGCCGGCAACACACCTTGCGGGACGACGTGCGTACCCGCGCGCTTCCTCTTATTGACGCTCATGGCCGCGGCCATCTTGGTGACATAGTGATTCGTCGGAATACCTTCGGCCGCCTCGGGAGCTACGGTGACCACGAGAGAAGGTGGGGTGGCGGAGATGGCTCTAGTGGCCGAGTCGGGGTCCATGACGCCGAGATCTGCCCGCTCCTTCGCAGGGGAAGGTAGGGGCGGGGAGATCGGCGGAGACGGCGGTGGGTGAGCGTGAGCGGGAGTGGAGGCGAGCTGAAAGTCCCTTGCGTGCTACCGTTGTAGTGCGGGTCGCGGGCTGGTCGATCACCCAGACCTCGTTTGTAGGGGTCGACGAGAGAAAACTGGGCCGGTCCTCAAAAAAAATTATGGGCCGCCAGTTTTAAAGGCTCTGATCCAAACCGTTTCAACCCACAAATCCGTAAAAACGGTTATTTTACGGGTTTGATCCTTTTAAGTGTTCCATTAGAGATGCTCTTAGTTTGAGGTTTGGCGGATGGAGGCCTGCACTAGTGGCAACTTTTGGTGGTTTGGCCAACTAGTTATGATGGAGGCATCCTCTTGTTGGCACCGACAACAATTGTGAGATCGAAAAAGTCTTTTGTTTGATTCGAGACAACTTTCCTTCTCAATAACTAATGTAGCAAGGTATTTATTTGTGATCATAAATTAATTCGCCATTTTTTTTATTTTTATTTGTTAGTTCTACTACATAGTGGAACGGGAGAGAAACAGAAAAATTCAGATTGACTTTGTCCTGAAACCACAGATAGACATCATATCCAGTGATGACGTGTCTTGCGGTCAGTGTAGATATGTTGTTCATCCGTCTAGTCAGATTTGTGATATTTCTCTCTCCCATTTCCCCGCCGAACTTGTACTGGATATTTGACTGCAGAACTTGGAGGATACTTCCTGAGATATTTCAATATTCTTTCTCAGGCCATCACTCATTGGAGATTTACGTAGTGCATCGTTCGTCTAGGAGTTTTTTTTTTCTTTAGATCTGTCTAGGTAGGACTATATATACTGTACTACTACAAAGTATGCATGTCAGAATGTAATGTGCCAGTTGTTGCTATATGGCAGGCTAGCTAGAGCAGATGAGGTACAGGTATGGCGGCGCGTACGTACATGTGCCTTTTTCAGCGGCGGAACATGGCGTGTTCGCGAGATGTGAGGCTTCCAGCTCCTTCTGCCTCGGTAAAGCAGTTGGCCCCTAAAATAGTAGTACGACGACGGAAGCCTAGGCGTGATCCGGCTGTGCGCGTCAGCGTGTGGAGCCGTTGAATTTTCGCTCTACTCTGCAGGAGTATCTAGGACCGGAAGAATACAGAAATCTGACAATAATATACAGTATAATATGTAGTGCCTGGCCCAGGAAAATTTGTCTGCTCCAGCTAGATACTGGAGTCGAACATACTGGTGCTACCGTACCGGCCGGGCCGGGACACATATTATCAGTGCCGTACGCGTGACCGGGACTTGGGGAGTAGTCAGTGGACTTCCAGTAGTAGTAGTACGTACAAGTTTTGTTCGAAGCAAATTTCAACTGAATCGGTTAATCGATCATGGGGTAGTTCTGCACTCCTCTTTCATGCCCACCAGTTGCCCAGCTTGTTTGAAGTGTGTGTGTGTGTGTGTGTGTGTGTGGATGAACAGAGATGCAAGTCGAGATGTCGGGCTGCAACGAGCATGCACAACTGTATACTGCTCGAAACTAAACGGCAGGAAGCAATGGAGCATGCCATGCGACCTTGTCCCTGCCGCTTTCTCTCACAGCAGTGAGGTGATCATCTAGAAGAGGTACGTCGATCACTTTACTTCAAGTAAAAGTTGTATGTCATAGAATGCATAATATCTTGCATCAGTTGTACTAGTTGTCTGATGTTATATATAAAGAGCCCAACCGAACACACAAGGGTATCCCGATCACATCTCCTATATATTGCCGCCGTCTCTCTCCTCTCAGGCCTGGCATCTCCCTCCCCTCCTCTCTGCTAGATTTCTACTCGGTATCAGAGCTCATCGCGTCTTGGGCAATGACTTCCGCTAGCTGCATCAAACAGTTGGTCGATCACCACCCTCGGTGCCACCGTCTTCCTTCTGTCCCAAGACCTCCGGCCCGGTTAACTTTGGGCATCACACTGCTTAATTACTACTCCTTCCAACGGCTTGCAAAAAAGGCTTATATTGTGAAACAGATGGAAGTACCTATCACCAGAATACACATTGGCTGAGTCACACACACTCACATGGTACATACATTGAGTAATTGCGCCCCACAGCAGGCAGCACAGGCCGGCCAGACGCCCCCCAAGTGTCGCCCGCCCGCCCGGTCCTAGTCGCTGAAAGAAACTCAGTCTCTCGCGAAACGGCTAGGCTATCCACGAGTGCCCGATCCACCGAAAAGGCGGCCGCGGCCCATGCAAGGAAGAGTTATTAGCGTGCGATCGAGCACATGTCCAGCTCGCCGCCCATCGGGCAGCCACTGGCTCCGTAGCGCCCCAGCCCCTAGCTAGCTAGCTAGCTCTATATATAGGCCTCTCGCGTCCGAGATCTTTCGTAGAAGCGCGAGCGATTTGCCATAGCCGCCAGTGGTAGCATATTACTAGTATTGGCTAGCTGCTGCTATACAGCGAGTGTGCACTGCGCGCGTGCCACTGGTCCATCGATCACAGCAAGCTAATTAGTTATTCGAACCTCGGATCGATCGTACTAGTACGTACTATTCGATCCATCTCTCTCTCTCTCTCCGACCATGCCTGCCTTCGCCGACCCGCGCGCCACCACCGCCGATCCGCCTCTCGCGGACAGCTACCGCGCTCTGCTCCGCGGGTGCGAGCTCGACGGCCGCGGCATTGCGCCCACGTCGCAGCAGGCGCCCGAGAGCCCTGCCGTGCTGGAGCGCGAGCTGCCGATGATCGACCTGCAGCGGCTGAGGAGCGGCGACGCGAGGGAGAGGAAGGCGTGCGTGGCCGCCATGGCGAGCGCGGCGTCGGAGTGGGGCTTCTTCCAGGTGACCGGGCACGGCGTGGGGCGCGAGGTGCTGGAGGAGATGAGGCGGGAGCAGGCGAGGCTGTTCCGGCTGCCGTTCGACACCAAGGAGAAGGCCGGGCTCCTCAACGGCTCGTACCGGTGGGGCAACCCGACGGCGACGTCGCTCCGGCAGCTCTCGTGGTCGGAGGCCTTCCACATCCCGCTCGTCAGCATCTCCGGGGAGGACTGCGACTACGGAAAGCTCAGCTCACTCAGGTACGTACGTAAGCAAGCACCGTGCTATGCTATGCATGCCTTGTTCGATCGATCGATCGATCGACCGGCCGGCCGGCTTCATACAAATTAAAGAGGAGCCGGCCCCACGGCGCTTAATTGGCCACGCATGTGTTTACGTGTAGCTCCTAGTTGCACAAAGGGGAGCGAGCCTTCTTTTAGGTGTTCCTGATTCACTACTCCTACTAGTACTACTCCTATCGAGGAGTAGTACTTACAAGTAAGTAGATCCGGTTTTACTTAGATAGAAGTAGTAGAAGGAAAAAACCGAGGAGAGGTCAATTTCTTGGGATATTTTACTGGTGAACGGGACGAACGCACACTTTTGACAATTATTACGCCGGCGACAGTTAGATTCGCTTCCTGTCGGCATATTAATTCTAGCACAGTAGAACTAGGAGTTGCTGGCGCGCGGCAAACTGTCCTGTCAACTTCATTAATTCGGCTTGTTTGGGTCGATGAGTGACAAATATCATGTGTGCGGCTGGGTATGTGCCCACGAAACACAGGGGGGGCTTTTAGCACACTAACTAGATTTAACGCCTTCGTGTCCATCTAACCAGCCTAGAGCCCGCCCGGTACCGCCCCATCCCCACCACCAAGCCATGGTACTACGCTGTTCCACAACAGTATTCTATTTATGTGCTGCGTACATGCCCGCCCGGGGTACCCTTCCATGTACAGTGCCCCGATAGAGAAATATCTCCACATACATACGTGTACAATGGTCGATCCATATATACATGGCCATGAACCTACTAATCGGTACGAGGACGAAGTGGGTACGTGTCACGTGTGTGTGGCAGATTTTACAACGGTCACTGGACATGCTTGAAGTATATTTTTTTTGGTTTTACCACCAGTTAGTTAGTTAGTTAGTTAATGAATGCATGGTAACTGACGAGCAGAGGTTTTGTCGTGCGAGCAGGGGAGTGATGCGGGAGGTGGCGGGCGCGATGTCGCGGGTGGCGGACACGGTGGCCGGGGCGCTGGCGGAGAACCTCGGGCACGAGGCCGGGTCGACGTTCCCGGCGAGCTGCGACGGGACGACGTGCTTCCTGCGGCTGAACCGGTACCCGGCGTGCCCGTTCGCGCCGGACACGTTCGGGCTGGTGCCGCACACGGACAGCGACTTCCTCACCATCCTCTGCCAGGACCAGGTCGGGGGCCTGCAGCTCATGAAGGACTCCCGCTGGGTCGCAGTGAAGCCGCACGCCGACGCGCTCATCGTCAACATCGGAGATCTGTTTCAGGTAACAGTCGATCGATCGACCGACGTGCTCAAGTTTTGACCAGGCAGCAGAGATGTACCCGATCCAACATCGCGTCAGACTGCCTTTTACTACTAGCCCTCTTTTTTTTCTTCTTCTCCTAATTTTGGTTCTCTGCACGTCTGTTTCAGGCGTGGAGCAACGACAGGTACAAGAGCGTGGAGCACAAAGTGGTGGCCAACTCCAAGGCGGAGCGCTTCTCCGTCGCGTACTTCCTCTGCCCGTCCTACGACTCGCCCGTCGGCACTTGCGCTGAGCCGTCGCCGTACGAGGCTTTCACCTTCGGGGAGTACAGGGGGAAAGTGCAAGACGATGTCAAGAGAACCGGCAAGAAAATTGGGCTCCCCAACTTTCTCAAACGTTCTACCCTTGACGCCCAGAAACCACACCGACCGTCGCTCTGTTCTTGACCGTTTCAACTCAGTCTCACCCTATGGCCGCTGGATGAAATCGGAGGATATTATTCGCAAAAAAATAATATCGGAGGATATTCCCTGTTTTTTTATTTCTAATTTTCTTTCGTCGCCTTTTAGCCTATACTAGGAGATAGTAGGTACCATACATACACCAGATAATGATGAACGGATAACTTGTCAGTCGAATAAAACATGACGCTTTGGAAGCCTCATTTTGTGTACCTCGATGGAGTTATATAGGTGTGCATAACTCTCAATCCCACTGGGAATTACCCCTTAATTCTCAGTGGTGTCATGCAATCTCACTTGCCACCTCATTTGCAATTATCCACTCCCAACTAAAAATTCCACTTGCAAGTGAAAATCTCACTTGCAACACTATCTGCAACACATAGGACACACGAATCGCGATAGCCGACTTAGCTCTAACTTAATTGGGAATTAGCAAAACCCGAGTTATATATATCCACCACATCTCCATCCATCCGTTTATTCTACTTTTCTTCTTTGCGACATATCTTGCTTACTATAGCCAGTGACATATGGGGACTTATAGGACGTGTTTGGTAGCCAGCATGAGGTCTAGCCAGGCCAGTGGGAGAAGAAATGGGCCTGGGTGGTTGTCTGGCTGGCCTCTGCGTTATTGCCACACCAACCTCAAAGCACCTCTAGGCCATGCCCTAGTGAAACCATAGAATCAATAATTTTTCTAGAAGCAGGCTTGTGAGAGCGCAAAACTGCCTCGAGGAGGCCACCCCTTGCACGCGTGGAGAAGCACGGCAGATGACATGCAATAAAGGCCCATACGACAATCATTCGCTACTATCACCGTTCTACCCTCTCTGTCACTCTCACGTCCCATCTTAGACCTCCTCGAGACCGTCTCCTCTATCTATGGCTTCGCCTCCTCTACCGCCTCCGCCGCAGGCTGCTCTGACCAAGCTTCCTCTCTGGCAGGCCGCATCGAGTGCACGACAGATTGCCAAGTATGAAGCTAGCGGGCCTCACTGCACGGCGGTCCATATTGACCCGGTCGTGGTGCCAACGTTAAATCAGGCATCGTTATTCGCAACCCACCCTTCCGCGACCACGAGGGCGACAACGGCAGCTAGAGCGGGCACGGGGATTCTGACGACCGGACTTCCAGTGAGGAGATTCGACCCCCCACGCTTCTCCGCCTCAAGAAATTTGGCAATGTAAAGGAGTTATAGAGATCTAAAACTCAACTTGAAGAATTAATGCATATGAATGCTGATAGAAAGGAGATATGGAGAGTAATATACAGAATGAATGAGTTACTATATCATAAGGAGATGATGTGGTTGCAAAAGACGAGATTGACATGGCTGGAGGAGGGGGCAAGAATACGAATTATTTCCGAAGAAAATCAGTTCGGAGAGCTAGGAAAAAATAATATTTGGAAGCTGACAGATGATTTTAGTATGGCGCACACGGATGTTGGCATTATGCAAAATATGGCTAAATATTTTCAGTAATTGTTTACCGCAGATTGTAACCTTGATCCAAGCATGGTGGTTGATCTTATTGATCGTTGCATTTCCGATGAGGCTAAAGAGATGTGCGGTCGATTTTGGAAAAGGAGATATCGGATGTGTTATTTCAGATTGGACCTTTTAATGGTCCTTGCCGAGATGGTTTTCTAGCCAGTTTTTTTAGCGAAATTGGGGGACTCTAATAGAAAAGGTAATTGGTGTAGTTAAGAAATTTTTCAATACTAGAATTATGCCTTACGGTGCTAACACCACATCCATTGTTCTTATTCCAAAAGTTCCTAATCCAACAAAATTATCTGAATTTGGCCCTATCAGCCTTTGTAATGTGATCTACAAAGTGGCCTCGAAGTGTGTAGTTAATAGAATGCGACCTTTGTTGGATGATATAATATCCCCTTTCACAGAGTGCCTTTGTTCCCGGGAGGTTGATCACCGATAATGCTTTGTTGACATTGGAATGTATACATCATATAAAGAAGGAGAAATATCCAACAAAATGTTATTGTGCATTTAAGGTTGATTTATCAAAGGCGTGTGACATGGTTGATTGTTCATTCTTGAGGCAGGTGATGCAAAAGTTGGGATTCTCTCATCAATTTGTGGAGTGGATCATGTTGTGTGTTACTTTGGCGAGATATGTGGTTAAATTTAATGGAACTTTCGTGGATTCATTTGCACCATCACGTGGGCTTCGACAAGATCACCATTTATCCCCGTTTTTATTACCTTTTGTTGCTGACGTACTTTCATCCCTTCTGAATAAGAGGATAACTAAGAACACTATTTCTTTAGTTTATGTACGCCGCCGTCCCCTCGGGGTGTCATATCTCTTGTTCGCGGATGATGCTTTACTATTCTTCAAAGCCAATCAAGTCCAAGCTAATTATGTCAAGCAAGCATTGGATATTTATGTTGGAATTATGCCCTAGAGGCAATAATAAAGATGTTATTATTATAATTCTTGTTCATGATAAAGTTTATATTCCATGCTAGAATTGTATTAAGCGGAAACTTTAATACTTGTGTGGTTTGTGAACAACACCGTATCCCTAGTACGCCTCTATGGACTAGCTCATTGATCAATGATGGTTAAGGTTTCCTAACCATAGACATGAGTTGTCAATTGATAATGAGATCATATCACTAGAGAATGATGTGGTGGATAGACCCAAACTAAGCGAAGCAATTAGATCGTGTCATCGTGTTCGTCTTTGCGAAGTTTTTCTTATGTCAAATATTGTATTCCTTAGACCATGAGATAATACAACTCCCTGGTATCGGAAGAAAGCTTTGAGGTCATCAAACGTCATCCTATGAGAGGGTGATCATAAAGGTGTCTCTCAGGTGATCGGAAAGTATCTGTTGGGTTGTATGTATCGAGATGGGATTTGTCCCTCCCAAGTCGGAGAGATATACTTGGGCCCTTTCGGTCGATATCAACACCGCTTTCAAGCATGTGGTTAAGGAGTTGATCACAAAGTGATATCGGATTACGGAACGAGTAAAGTACTTGCTGTGAACGAGATTGAACTAGGTATGACGATACCGACGATCGAATCTCGGGCAAGTAAAATATCGCGAGACGAAGGGAATATATATATGGGATTGATTGAATCCTGGCATCGTGGTTCATCCGATATGATCATCGATGAATGTGTGGGAGTCAATATGGGTGCCCAGACCCCTCTGTTGATTATTGATAGAAGATCATGTCTGCATATTCTCGAACCCGCAGGGTCACACACTTAACGTGTCTCGACGCTAGGATAGATTGGATAATTGGTTTATGAATTTTTGTTCGGAGTCTCGGATGGGATCCGGATATCACGAGAGGTTCGGAATGGTCGGAGAATAAGATTCATATGAGGCAAGGCAGTTTTGGAGTTCGAATAGTTCGGGTTAATCGGTATTGTACCGAAGCTTTAGAACCTTCGGAAGGGGCCAACGTGGTCCCACCTTCCGGGAGGGGCATGGGCCTATGAGGGAGTGTCCTGGCCGCATTGGGCCAGGGGCACAAGGCCCCATAGGGCCCAGCCGATCCTAGAGAGTTTAAATCGTTTAAACTAGAGATAAGATAAGATAGGATTTCTAGATAAGGGAGAGTTTAAATTGTTTAAACTAGAGATAGGCTTGGAGGAGAGGCTAGGGCTGGCCGCACCCCCCTCTATATATAGAGGGCTGGTGCGCCCCCTCTCATACCCCCTTACACCTTCCTCCAAACCCAGTTGCCCTGCTGCCCTTCCTCTCTCCCTCCCGACTGTTTGTAGGCGAAGCCCTGCGGCAGAAATTCTCCACCATATACACCACGCCGTCGTGCTGTAGATCCAATCTATCTCTCCACCATACTTGCTGGTCCGAGGAAGGAGGAGACGTCGAGGTGCCGCACGTGTGCATCTCACGGAGGCACCGCCACTTGTGGTGCTAGATCGGATCGGATCGCGAGGAGGAGAAGCGAGTACGACTACATCACCCACGTTCCGACGAACGTTCCGCTGTGCGAATCTTCAAGGGTATGAAGATCTAATCCAATCTCTCTCGTTGTTTGCATCTCCTAGATTAGATCTTGGCTTTCCCTCTGTTCGCTCGAGAAAATTTTGATTTACTATGCTGCGAAACCCATCAGTGGTATCAGAGCTAGATCTATGCGTAGATGTGATTCACGAGTAGAACGCAACATGGTTGTTGCGGGCGTTGATGTTTTCTGTTGCAAGCCTCTTGTTCGTGTTCTTCTTATGACGCGGGATAGTGAGATTGAAGCGGTCCAGGCCAACCTTACGCGACGTCGTTCGCGAGACCGGCTCCGCACTTGACGTGTGGCTTGTACCACACATGCGGCTGGTGGATGTCAGTTTCTCTCACTATAGTTGTCATGGGATTAACACCGGAGTTTGGCAACCATAATATCACCGTTGTGGCTTTCCGTAGGTAAGAATCGTTCTTAGCATCTACTCCCATGAGCCACGTAAAACATGCAACAACAAAGTAGAGGCGTCTAACTTGTTTTTGCAGGGAGTGTTTTCTGTGATATGGTATGGCCCAAGATGTGATGTGTATATTGTATGCGATGATCATGTTTTGTAATGTTTCACGACTTGCATGTCGATGAGTACACAACCGGCAGGAGCCATATGGTTGTCTTTATAATTGTGTATGACCTGCGAGTCAACTTCTTATACGCCATGTAATAGCTTTACTTTATCGCTAAGTAGTTAGCAATAGTTGTAGTTGCTATTCGTGGTGGAGGCAATCATGGTGGAGTGATGGAGATCATGCCGAGCACAAGATGGAGATCATTGCGCGAAGATTGGCTATACCATGTCACATAAAGTTATATGCATGTGATGTTTATCCTTTTATGTATCTTATTATGCTTAGATCGCGACGGTAGCATTATAAGATGATTCCTCACTTAAAGATCAAGATAAAAAACTGTGTTCTCCCCAAAGTATGCACCGTTGCGAAAGTTCGTCGTGTCCAAGCATCACGTGATGATCGGGTGCTATAGACTCTACGCTCACATACAACGGATGCAAGCCAGTTTTGCACACGCGGAAATACTTGGGTCTAACTTGACGAGCCTAGCATGTACATACATGGCCTCGGAACACAAGAACCGAAAGGTTAAGCATGAGTCATATGAATGATATGATCGACACTTCGTTGTCCACCATTGAAACCACATCTCTTCTCGTGATGATCAGATTAGGTGTGGTGAATTTGGATCGTGTTCACTAAGCAACTTGAGGGATGTTGAATTTAGTGGGAGTTTATCTAGTAATTTGATTAAGTTGAACTATTTATCATGAACATAGTCTAAATTGTACTTGCAAATCAGTAGATCACATGGCCAAGTCCAACTTCAACTTCAACGTTTTCTTTGAGAAAGAAAAGCTTAGAAACAATGGGTCTAACTTCACCAACTGGTTCGCAATCTAAGAATCATTCTCTGCGGCGGACAAAAGGACTATGTCCTTGAGAAAGCGTTAGGTAACCCTCACTGCAATCGCTACGGCTGATGAGAAAGCCGCCTATCATCGCACAAAGATGATTATGGTGTGATTAAGAGCACCATGTTGTTTGCTATGGAACCGAACTTCAAAATCGTTTTGAAAACTATCCGGGCCCTTTGAGATTCTCGAGGAGCTGAAAACCATGTTTCGCACTCAGGCCCGTTCGAGAGATATGAGATCTCAGAAGTTCTTTAACTGCAAGATGGAGGAAGGGAGTTCCGTTAGTGAGCACGCCATTAAGATGTCGGGCTACACTCAACGCCTTGAGCAACTGGATCCAAGATTCGGAGGAGCTCAAGATTGACAGGTTCTCGCAATCACTCCTCCCGGCTACAAAAGTTTTGTAGTGACTCACAATCAGATTGGTTCCATCGATCGATCACCGAGCTCTTACAAAGCTGAAGGCTGCGAGGTGGACATCAAAAATGATAATCATGTGTTGATGGTCAACAAGCCCTCCTTTAAGAAAGGTAAAGGTGCAAAGAAGCCCTTCAAGAAAGGCGGCGGCAAGCGCGTTGCCCCTGCTGAGAAGAAGCTCAAGTCTGGACCCAAGTCGGACACTGAGTGCTTCTATTGCAAGGACAAGGGTCCTTTGGAAGCATCGTCCAAGTACTTAGCGGACAAGAAGGCTGGCACCATCAAAGGTATATTTGATATACATGTTATTGATGTTTTCCTTACTAGCCCTCGCTTGTAGTGCTGGGTATTTGATCTTGGTTTAGTTGCTAATATTTGTAACTCGAAGCAGAGCTACGGAATAGACGGCGACTTGCGAGGATGAGGTGACGATCTTGGCGTTGGCAACGGATCAAGAGTTGATGTGATGGCCGTCGGCACGCTCTCCTTAGTTTTACCTTCGGGATTAGTTTTAAACCTTAATAAATGTTATTATGTGCCTGCGTTGAGCATGAACATTATTTCTGGATCGTGTTTATTGCAAGACGGTTATTCATTTAAATCAGAGAATAATGGTTGTTCTATTTATATGAGTAACATCTTTTATGGTCATGCACCTCTTGTGAATGGTTTATTTCTTCTAAATCTCGAAAGGGATGAAACACACATCCATAACATTGAGGCTAAGAGATGCAAAGTAGATAGTGATAATACTACTTATTTGTGGCACTGTCGTCTAGGTCATATTGGTGTAAAGCGCATGAAGAAACTCCATTCTGATGGACTTTTGGAGTCTCTTGATTTTGAATCATTTGACACATGCGAACCATGCCTCATGGGAAAGATGATCAAAACCCGTTCTCGGTATGATGGAGCGAACGGACTTGTTGGAAATCATACATACCGATGTATGCGGACCGATGAGTGTTTGACGCGGTGGATATCGCTATTTTCTCACTTTTACAGATGACTTAAGTAGATATGGGTATATCTATTTAATGAAACATAAATCTGAAACGCTTGAAAAGTTCAAAGAATTTCAGAATGAAGTGGAGAACCATCGTAATGAAAGATTAAGTTTCTACGATCTGATCGTAGGCGAATATTTGAGTTATGATTTTCTCACGCATCTCAAGGCAAGTGGAATCGTTTCACAACTCACGCCACGGAACACCACAAGCAATGGTGTGTCTCGAGCGCGGAATCGAACCCTATTAGATATGGTCCAATCGATGATGTCTCTTACTGATTTGCGTTATCATTTTGGGGTTATGCATTAGAAACGCTGCATTCACTTTAAATAGGGCTCCATCTAAATCCGTTGAGACGACATTGTATGAACTGTGGTTTGGTGCTAAACCTAAGTTGTCGTTTCTTAAAGTTTGGGGATGCGAAGCTTCGTCAAGAAGTTGATGCGGACAAGCTCGAACCCAAAGCGGAGAAATGCGTCTTCATAGGATACCCTAAGGAAACTATTGGGTATACCTTCTATCACGTAACTGAAGGCAAAGTGTTTGTCGCAGAACGGTTCCTTTCTTGAGAAGGAGTTTCTCTCGAAAGAAGTGAGTGGGAGGAAAGTAGAGCTAGACGAGGTTATTGAACCTTCTCTTGAATTGGAGAGTAGCGCAGCACCTGAAATTGTTCCAAAGGTCACCGCACCAACAATAGAGGAAGCTAATGACAAGGATCATGAAGCTTGGACGATGCTCTCTTGAACGTCGCGGTCGACAAGGTCGCGTGCCCCTCTGAGTGAATGCGGCAACCTGTCTTGACTATCTTGTTAGTAGAAGACAGCGAACCTCGAACTATGAGGAAGCGATGATGAGCCAGACTAGAAATGGCTAGAAGCCATGAAATCCATTGGGATCCATGGCGAAAACCAAGTATGGACTTTGGTGGACCCTCCTAGCGACGAAAGGCCGTTGAGTGCAAATGGATCTTCAAGAAGAAAACGGACGCGGATGGTAATGTTACCGTCTATAAAGCACGTCTTGTTGCGAAAGGTTTTCGACATGTTCATGGTGTTGACTACGATGAGACTTTCTCTCCCGTAGCGATGTTTAAGTCCATTCGGATTTTATTAGCAATTGCTGCGTTTCATGATTATGAAATATGGCAGATGGATGTCAAGACTGCGTTCCTCAATGGCAACATTGATGAAGAGTTGTATATGATGCAACCCGAAGGTTTTATCGATCCTAAGGATGCTGATAAAGTATGCAAACTTCAGCGTTCCATTTATGGACTGAAGCAAGCATCTCGGAGTTGGAACCTTCGTTTTGATCAAGTGATCAAGAGCTTTGGATTTGTTCCAAATTTCTCTGACTTGCATCTACAAGAAAGTGAGTGGGAGCTCGGTGGCGTTTACGGTACTATATGTGGATGACATATTGATTATTGGAAATGACATCAACATGCTTAACGATGTGAAGAGTTATTTGAACAAGTGTTTTTCAATGAAAGACCTAGGTGAAGCTGCTTATATATTGGGCATCAAAATCTATAGAGATAGACAAAAGGCCTTTGATAGCTTTAAGCGGTACATACCTAGACAAAGTTCAAAAGGTTCAGAATGGATAAGGCATTGAAAGGTTCGGTGCCTATGTTGTCGTGTAAGATATTGAGCAAGGCTCGAGGTCCTACTGATAAATGATAGGGAATCTATGAGCAAAGTGCCTTATGCCTCGGCCATAGGTTCCATCATGTATGCCATCTTGTGTACTAGACCAGATGTGTCCAATGCTCTTAGTTTGTGACGAAGATATCAAAGTGATCCGAGTGGAACACTGGACAGCCGTAAAGAACATCCTAAGGTACCTAAATAGGACTAAAGAAATGTTCTTAGTCTATGGGGGTGATGAACAGCTCGTCGTAAAAGGTTACGTCGATGCTAGTTTCGACACCGACAAGGATGATGCTAAATCTCGCAGAGGATACGTGTATATTTTGAATGGAGGAGCTGTGAGTGGAGAAGCTGCAAGCAAAGCGTGGTCGCGGGATCTACTGATGAAAGCGGAATACATGGCTGCTGCGAAGCGTCAAGTGAAGGAGTTTGGATCAGAAACTTCATCATGAGCTTGGCGTGGTTCCAAGTGCATTGGACCCCTTGGAGATATTATGTGTGACAACAACTGGCGCCATAGCACTCGCTAAGGAACCAAGATATCATCCAAAGACCAAGCATATCAACATAAGTTTCATATAATCCGAGATTATATAGCAGATGGAGATCTGAAGATCAGCAAAGTACATACAGATCTGAATGTCGCAGATCCATTGACTAAACCTCTTCCACGTGTAAAACATGATCAGCACCTCAGTGCCATGGGTGTAAGATTGTTGCCAAATGTAAACTAGATTATTGACTCTAGTGCAAGTGGGAGACTGTTGGAATTATGCCCTAGAGGCAATAATAAAGATGTTATTATTATAATTTTTGTTCATGATAAAGTTTATATTCCATGCTAGAATTGTATTGCGGAAACTTTAATACTTGTGTGGTTTGTGAACAACACCGTATCCCTAATACGCCTCTATGGACTAGCTCATTGATCAATGATGGTTAAGGTTTCCTAACCATAGACATGAGTTGTCAATTGATAATGAGATCATATCACTAGAGAATGATGTGGTGGATAGACCCAAACTAAGCGAAGCAATTAGATCGTGTCATCGTCTTTGCGAAGTTTTTCTTATGTCAAATATTGTATTCCTTAGACCATGAGATAATACAACTCCACAGTATCGGAAGAAAGCTTTGAGGTCATCAAACGTCATCCTATGAGAGGTGATCATAAAGGTGTCTCTCGGTGATCGGAATGTATCTGTTGGGTTGTGTGTATCGAGATGGGATTTGTCCCTCCCAAGTCGGAGAGATATACTTCGGGCCCACTCGGTAATCGATATCAACACCGCTTGCACGCATGTGGTTAAGGAGTTGATCACAAAGTTATATCAGATTACGGAGCAGTAAAGTACTAACGTGAACGAGATTGAACTAGGTATGACGATCGAATCTCGGGCAAGTAAAATATCGCGAGACGAAGGGAATATATATATGGGATTGATTGAATCCTGGCATCGTGGTTCATCCGATATGATCATCGATGAATGTGTAGAGTCAATATGGGTGCCTGCACCCGCTGTTGATTATTGATAGAAGATCATGTCTGCATATTCTCGAACCCGCAGGGTCACACACTTAACGTGTCTCGACGCTAGGATAGATTGGATAATTGGTTTATGATTTTTTGTTCGGAGTCTCGGATGGGATCCGGGATATCACGAGAGGTTCCGAAATGGTCCGGAGAATAAGAGTCATATATAAGGCATTGCAGTTTTGGAGTTCGGAATAGTTCGGGTTAATCGGTATTGTACGGGCTTCTAGAACCTTCGGAAGGGACAACGTGGTCCCACCTTCCGGGAGGGGGCATGGGCCTATGAGGGAGTGTCCTGGCCGCATTGGGCCAGGGGCACAAGGCCCCATAGGGCCCAGCCGATCCTAGAGAGTTTAAATCGTTTAAACTAGAGATAAGATAAGATAGGATTTCTAGATAAGGGAGAGTTTAAATTGTTTAAACTAGAGATAGGCTTGGAGGAGAGGCTAGGGCTGGCCGCACCCCCTCTATATATAGAGGGCTGGTGCGCCCCCTCTCATACTCCCCTTACACCTTCCTCCAAACCCAGTTGCCCTGCTGTCCTTTCTCTCTCCCTCCCGACTGTTTGTAGGCGAAGCCCTGCGGCAGAAATTCTCCACCATATACACCACGCCGTCGTGCTGTAGATCCAATCTATCTCTCCACCATACTTGCTGGTCCGAGGAAGGAGGAGACGTCGAGGTGCTGCACGTGTGCATCTCACGGAGGCACCGCCACTTGTGGTGCTAGATCGGATCGGATCGCGAGGAGGAGAAGCGAGTACGACTACATCACCCACGTTCCGACGAACGTTCCGCTGTGCGAATCTTCAAGGGTATGAAGATCTAATCCAATCTCTCTCGTTGTTTGCATCTCCTAGATTAGATCTTGGCTTTCCCTCTGTTCGCTTCCGTAGAAAATTTTGATTTACTATGCTGCGAAACCCATCAATTTATGCATCTGCTATGGGTCAACTCATTAATGTTCCAAATGCTCTCTCTTGTTTGGTGAATCATGTCCTACCGATGCCTAGGAGGATGTGCGTTCGGCTTTAAATGTAACATTATTATTGTTTGAGAAAAAGTACTAGGGGTTACCTACCCCTGATGTCTCCATGTCTAAAGGAAAATTTCATAATATCCATGGAAAACTTACAAAGATATTGTTATTGATGCGAGATGGCCATTTGGATCAAGCTAGAAGGGAGGTCTTCATTAAACCTATGGTGCAAGCATTTCCTACTTGCCTAATGGGGGTTTTCAAACTTCCTTTCTCATCTTGTGATGATAAAGGCTGGTTAAAAACTTTTATTGGGGGGCTAAGTATGGTATCGGAAAAACCCATTGGAGATCATGGGACAAATTGCAACATCCGAAGAAATAGGAAGGACTGGGCTTCTGTGACTTTGGGGTTTTTAACCAAGCATTGCTCGCTCGGCAAGCTTGGAGGTTGATCACCAAGCATGACAGTCTTTGCGATCAATGGATACCTAGACCTACTTCGTACAAAACGATTCACCAATGGAAAGATCCAGGATTCTATTTGTTTCAAAATTGATTAACCAATTCGGTATGTGGAGGACATATGTGCTAACTCAATATTTTCCAGCTGATGTTATAGAGATATTGAAGGTAATCTCGTCCCCACAACTGAATTCAGATATGCTTGCTTGGGCACTCGGATAAACATAGGTTGTTTCAGTTCATAATGCATATGGTCTTGCTATGGACGAATCTTGGCGATCGACAACCCCAATGTCTATCGATCGACAACCCCAATGTCTATCTTAGCACCAGATGGCAGAAGGAAGATTTAGGATTGTTTATGGAAGGTAGATGTACAACCCAAGGTGCATCATTTTATGTTGAGTTTGGCGACAAACTCACTTCCGACTTGGAGGAATAATTGTAAGCGTACACTGGAGACTATGTACTAGTGTCCTCTTGATGGAATGGAGGTTTAGGATAACTTCCACAATTTTGCTTGCTACAATCTTACTAAGCAGCTATGGAATCATATGTCGAAGGTTTGGTAGATACTAGAGTTGCATACAATACATAATATTGGTTGATAAACATGTTGCGCAATTTATCATACAATAGCAAATGTACGACGTTTATGATTTGTGAAGGACATGGCATGTAAGAAATGAGGTAGTGCGTGACTAACCTCCAGCCCTAGTGGAGGCCTCAAGAAGATGACTCTCCGATGCAAATCAAACACCATATGGATAAGGACATTGTTAAGGGAAAGTTCAACATGGATAAAAGAGAAGCGTATTTCCAATTTTAATGCAGAAAATCAAATATAATAGCAAAAGTTGGATCCTAGCCAGAGCAAAGCAGTTAGGAGAGGTAACAAGCTCGGTTTTCAGTGCATGCCTTATTTTTCGTTTTGATGGCTTAGGACAACATATGCTTACTTCTCCTATATCAATATAAAAGGCAAGGCTTTTGTCTCGTGTTAAAAAAATGATCGGACCAATGTAATTCTGCCTAAATGGATTCCTCCGCATGTAGATTGGTGTAAACTAAATATAGATGGATCCTTTGGTAGTAGCCAAGATGGTTCTGGTATGATAGCTCATGATCACAATGGAGATATTATTTTCTCATCTTATCGACAATTTTTTTATGTTCGTAGTCCCTGGGGTGCAGGACTACAAGCTTTTCAGGAAGGTTTGGCTCTTACTTTGCATTGTTGTACAAGTCCTCTATTGATTGAGGTGGATTGTGTTCAGATAGTGTCGATGCTAGGGAATGGAGAAGTTGATCGATCAATATCTAGTGTCCGGTCAACGAAGAGATCAAAGCCTTGTTGAAGGTCTGTCAATATTGTGTTGCTCACATCAAAAGATGTTAGAATATTTGTAGTTATTTTTAGTTAATTATGCCAGAACCCATAATCGTACAATAGTATGGATCTACTCAGATCCAGAGGGCTTATTGAGCATATTCCAAATGGATTGTATTATCTTAAATTCTTGAGTAACACAAGTTCATTCGAAAAAAGATGACATGTCAACTTAACATAGAACATGCGGTTTGGTTAAGATTTGTTTGCAAGAAAATTTTATTTTCTCCTAAAAAGTAGGATAACTGCTGGTCTCTCTAAGGATCGATGCATACAATAGAATTAGGGGCAACTATTTATATGTCTCACTAAGGCTTGTCCTACTTAGTTTTACCCATAGCTCAAAACACCCATCACTTATGCTCTCCCCGCTCTATTCCAGCCTCATGACAACCCACATGCATTTGTTGTTTGCGTCGAGTCAACTTCTTTGACCATTAGTACGCTGACAACATGACACGAGTGGGATCAGAAAGTGCTTACAGGTGGGACCGTGAGACATGTATATTGTTAAAATGCATTTTGCTAACAGTGGGACCATGAAACGCTTACAAGTGGGACCATGGACCGAGTTGCCTGAGAGTGGAACCAAAAATCGGTAACAAGTGAAACCATGAGACAAGTTGATGAGAGTGGGATCGTGAGACACGGTGACGCACACTATCATACATAAACCTATAGGCTACGCATTTTTACTATTTTCATTCATACTTCTCTATAGCAAAATAATTCATTCCCACTAGATAGTAATATTAATCTAGCCTGATTCTTGTTCTGCTTGGATGGCTCTACCACGCCTCCAACATCACGACACTTTTTGCTAGTCCAGCACCTCCATCATCGTCGGAGGAGGGTGACGAGGGGTACCGAAACAGGGGTGGGCGAGCGTGGTGCCGCTTTCGTTGGATTGCTGCTTGATGAAAAGGGGTCTGCCGAATCCATTACTCCAACGTTCAGGTTTCCCACAAACAACGCTAATTGACGAGGGGTAACCTCGGCAATGCCCATGGTTATGGACTTAGGGTTTCGTGGAAGAGAGAATGTTGGGGATTTCGTCGGATGTCAGGCAAACAAGGGAGTCGAAGTTGCCTGATTACTTGGTGAACAATACTATTACAGATTGCTTGGGAGTTTTTCGGTACCTCCTCGTAGCCTTCTCCCGTCCTATATATAATAGGCCGGGTCTCAAAGCCGTATACGGATAGGTTACATATGTATGATTACAACACCAACACAATGGCGATTCATATTTCCTTTCCTAATACAACTAAGGCTTTCATCGGATGTTTCTTGGGCCATCATATTGAATCTTCATGGGCCGTGAGCCTTTATGCAGCCAAGGTAGCAAATCATAAGCACCCGAGTAATCATACCCATGTCAGAGGGGGATACATAACGCACTTCGGTAGCAAGTGGTGGAACTCCTCTCCACCGTTGTAGTAGTACTAGTAGTCGTCGCCATCGTCATCACCATTCCAGACACTGATCTGCGCCTCCTCTGCTTCCACCTTGGTCATCGCTGTTTCCGCCTTCCGTGCCTCCTTACGGACCTCCCGCTGCTCATCCTGCATCTCCTTCGCCTTCGAATGCGCCCAATAGGCCGAGGTGAAGGGGTTTCGGTAGCATAAAACACATTTTTTTATAAACTAGTGCAACACCAAATGTCAGGATATGTCTATGAGTAATGCTGTAACGGAGAAGGTTTCGGTAACATACCCTTGAAGACCGAAAGCGCTGAACATTCCGAGTGGAACGTGGATGAAGTATCCGAGCCTATAGCCGACCACAAGGTCACGAATCTTCTCGCAAATCACCCCAGCTTCTTGCACAACAGCCTAGGTGCCACAAGTGGAAACACCTCCGTGGTTTCGCACACATCTGGTGTATGAGAACGACCTCCGGCTCTCTGATCCCTACCGAGAGTGCAGAAGTAGATCTTCTGGCTGGGATCTTTGTAGCACGATGTCGTGCCGCATAGAAGCACTCCCTTATGCATGCAACCCTTGAGGGAGTTATGCCCTAGAGGCAAATAATAAAGTGTATTATTTTATATGACTCCTATATGTTCATACTATGTTTCATACTGTGCTATAACTGTGTTAATACGAAACGTTAATACACGTGTGGTATGTAAACAAATCGTGCCTCTAGTTACCTCTAGTGAACTAGTTCATTGGTCATGAGGATGGTCTGGGTTTCAAGATCATGGACATTTATGCCAATTGACAATAAGGTCATGTTATTAGTTGAATAATATGATAGACAAACATCCGACCGTTATATCTTGAATGAGATCTAGTTACAACGTTCACCATTGATGATAAAACACAGAGAACCTCGCAACCTGATCCTTTGACTATGAGGTAATGCAAATCACCATTCCGGAGGAAGCTTAGATGGTTATCAAGAGTCATCTCATAAAAGGGTGATCAAAAAGGTGCCACTCAGGTTTTCCGAAGGGGTGCGTAAAGGAGTACATATCAAGACCATGATTTGTCTAGTCCATGTAACGGACAGATACATGTGGCCATCTCGGTGACATTGCATTAATGAAGCTTGCAAGCATGTGACTTGGTCACGGAATGCAACGACCTGAGAACAAGTAAACAAGTTCATTGGTAACGAGACCAAACTAAGGTATGGGGATACCGAAGATCAAGTCTCAAATGAATTAGGTATCATATGACAAAGGGAACGGGAAACGACTATCTCACTGTTCGAGCGATTGTATTCGTGAAACGCATGGGGGTCACATGGCCATCTAGGTCCCTCTGTTGATCATTGATGTGAGAGTAGTCTCGATCATGTCCGGAGTGTTTCTGAACCGAAGGATGTCACGCTTAAGGGTAGGGACGCTTAGGGTAGATGAGGTATCGTAGGAGAAATAGAGAAAGAGAAACTGAAATAGTTCCGGGTAACATCCGATAGAGATCGGAAGGGGTCTGGAAGATGTTCCGGAGTGAAGGAATAATACAATATGTGTATTTGAATATTAATTAGAGAATTAATATTAAATATATGTTTTATTTTATTATTAAAGGCATCATAATGCTAATGGGCCTCACCCGAAGGGAGGCCCAATAGGGCATGGCGCCTAGGGAAAGGGGGCTAGCCGGCCTAGGCTTAGTGGGCCGCCCCAATGGGGCCCACCTAGGGCCGGTGGCTGCCCCTAGCTGGCCAGTGGGTGTGGGGGTTAGTCCCACACCGCTTGGCCCTAGGGTGGTGCGCCCCCTCCCAATATATATAGGGGTCTCCCCTCCCCCTTTGGAATCACCCCATTCCCTCTCATTCTCTCTCTCTCATCCATTGAGGACTTCTCCATAATATTGGGGAGGACCTCGTGGGTGAGTTCTCCACCTTCACACCACCGTCGTGTGATCTGCGATCCGGCATCTACTTCTTCCGCTGCTCGGCTGGATCAGAGTCCGGTTGACGTCTCCTACACCGGACGTGTGATGAACTTCGGAGGCACCACACTTGGGGTGCTGCTCGTCTTCATCAATATACGCCTTCCTGCATAAGGCGTGCCTCGTCCTTCAAAGGTATGAATACCGTATCCCTTCTTTGTTACTTATGTCTACTAGTATAGATCCTGGTATTAGTGTTCGAGTAGGTAGACATTTTTTGTTTTCTGCTACGGAACCCTTTTAGTGGTATCGGAGCGGGTCTATGGGTAGACATGTCGTACAGATAGAACACACAGCGATATATGGGCATTGATTCTCTAGTTGCTACCCTCTTTAATGTTGTTGTTCATATCGCGGCACTGTTTGATGAAGCGACCGCCAACCGACCTCACGTGGTGATTCACGAGACTGGTCCACGAATCAAAGTGGCTTAGGGGGTGTCTGCCTCTCTACAGTAGTTGATATGGCATTGACATTGGAGGGTCCTGAAAAGGGAAGAAGAACGACAATCATTGAATCCATGTTGTGGCTCCACGTTCGTAGGTGGGAACGGGTTCTTCTGCGAAAGCCCTAAAGCCGCGTAAAACTTGCAATAGATAATATAGAAGCGTCTATTTTTATTATTGCATAGGGGCAAGTATTATAACATGGCAATGACAAGTTTATGAAACTTTCATTGAAACTATTGATGATGATCAAAATGCTATAACCACATCATAACACTTTACTTTTGAAGTATTACTTATTATGCTGGTATACTTATATCAGACGGTAGCATAATAAGATAATCCCTCATAGTATTCCAGTTATCGTATTCCCCTTGTGTGTGCACCACCAAGAAAGTTCTTCGGTACGAGGCCCCCTACGGTGAGTAGGGGTCAGACATATCTACATTCGCATACAGTGGGTGTAAGCCATGTTGCACTGCGAATACACACAAGTTAGAACTGGCGAGTGATGTCTACGCACTTCTATTCTTGTAGACAGTTGTTGGGCCTCCAAGTACAGAGGTTTGTAGAATAGCAGCAAGTTTTCCCTTAAGTGGATCACCCAAGGTTTATCGAACTCAGGGAGGAAGTGGTCAAAGGTATCCCCTCTCAAGCAACCCTGCAATCAAGATACAAGAAGTCTCTTGTGTCCCCAACACACCCAATACACTTGTCAGGTGTATAGGTGGACTAGTTCGGCGAAGAGATAGTGAAATACAAGTGGTATGAATAATTATAAGTGGTAACGGTGCCAGAAAATAGCTTGCTGGCGTGGAAGAGACTAAAGGCAAACTGAAATAAAGATGGAAGCAACCAAACATGTAACAGATCTAATTGCAAACGGTGTATCAATGCTTAGAAACAAGGCCTAGGGATCATACTTTCACTAGTGAGCACTCTCATATAAATATATTCTTCTTTATGATACTACGCTGAACTACTCTCCGATTGGACACTCTATTCCATGGTAGGGCTATAACAGCACACCTCAAAGTCCATCTTTCCCATCCAGATAACCCCACACTGTCACCTTGAGCACTAGATGGTTCAAACAAACACCACAATTTCATAAAGACATCCAACTCCAAATATAACTCATAACAAGTATTTGCAATCTCTAGCCTAAGTGCCACCATGGTGTGCACACTGTCAACTTCACACACATGGGGAGAGCAAAGATCTATTAAAGCACTTGAGTAGCAAGGTAGATCTATAGATTACAAGCTCATGATCTCAATAAGATCATGCATAGAGAGAAAGATGAACACATAGCTACCGGCAGAACCCTTTAGCCTTGAGAGAGATCTACTCCCTCCTCATCATGGGAATCAACAATGGTGATGGAGATGGTGGTGGAGATCGATGGAGATGGCTCTGGGGGCACTTCCCCGTCCCGGAAGGGTGCCGGAATAGAGACTTTCTGTCCCCCGAATCTCCCCTTCGGTGGCGGCGGTGCTGCGAAACTTTTCGTGGCTGAAGGCTTGATGATTTAGGGTTTTTGCATCGGGAGGCATCTTATAGGCGAAGAGGTAAGGTCGGTGGGTGGCCAGGGGGCCCACACCACCTGGTGGCACGGCCAGGGCAAGCCCGCGCCACCATATGGTGTGGCCATCCTGTGGCCCCTCTCCATCTTGTCTTCTGGCTCCGTGAGTCTTCCGGTAAAATATCGACTTTGGCTTTTGTCCGGTCCAATTCCGAGAATATTGATTTTCTGACTTTCCTAGAACCAAAAACAGCAGAAAATAGGTAGCTGGCACTGTGGTTCTTGTTAATAGGTTAGTCCAAGAAATCATATGAAAAGTACTCCAAAGTATGGACAAAACACAAGAAAGTAGATAAAACCAAGCATGGAACATCAAATATTATAGATACCTTTGCAATGTATCAGCGAGCCTAGCATGTTATAGAGATGTGGCCTCGGAATACAGGAGACCGAAAGGTCGAGCATGAATCACATAGTTGATGTGATCGACATTGGGGAATGTCCACCCTTGATACTACACTGATGGCCGTGATGATCGGGGGAGGTGCAGGGGATTGGGATCATGTGATCACTAAACGAGTAGAGGGATGTTCGTTTAAGTGGGAGTTCTTTTAATTAAAACTTGAACTCATTATTATGAACATGGTCTAAACACTTTGCAAATCCATTATAGATGTCTCATCCACCCACCTTCAACCTTAGCACTTTCCTCGAGAAGGACAAGCTAAAAACTGATGGAACCAATTTCACCGCATGGTTCCGCAATCTTAGGATCCTCCTAGTCCCCTACAAGTTGAATTATGTCATCGAGGATGAGCTTCCAGCTAAGCCTGCAGAATCCGCCTCCTAGGACGAAAAGAATGTCTGGCAGTCCAAGGCAGACAATTTCTCCCTCATCCATAGTGGAATGCTCTATGCCATGGAGTCGGAGCTTCAAAAGCGTTTTGAGAAGATGAATACTTTTGAGATCATTGAGGATCTCAAGGCCGTCTTTGCTCCACAGGCCCGTGCAGAGAGGTATGATTATTCCGAGCTCTTCTTCTCTGCTAAAATGGAAGAGCACACGAGTATAAGTGAGCACGTGGTCAAAATGTCTGGCTACATTAAGCATTTGAACGCCCTGGATTGCAAAATCCTGGAGGAGCTCGCAATTGATAGGGTGCTGCACTCGTTGCCCCTAGCTATAAGAGCTTTGTGATGAACTACAACATGCAAGGGATGACTAAGACCCTTGCTGAGGTGTTTTCCATGCTCAAAACTGCTGAGGTTAAAATCAAGAACGAGCACACGGTGTTGATGGTCAATAAGACCACCAATTTTAAGAAGCCGGGGCAAAAGGGAAAGGGTAAGGGCAAGAAGTCCAAGAGGGATGGCAAGATCTTTGCCAGTACCCCAAAGACTGCCAAACCTGGCCCTAAGCCTGGCACAACGTGCTACTACTGCAAAGGGGATGGGCACTGGAAACGCAATTGCCCTAAGTACCTTGAAGACAAGCGAGCCGGCAAGATAGCCGCCAAGGACAAAGGTATATATGATATACATGTTATTGATGTATTCCTTACAAGCACCAAGAGTAACACCTGGGTATTTGATACCGGATCTGTTGCTCACATTTGTAACTCTCAGTAGGATCTGTAGAGTAGGAGGCGCCTGAGGAAGGACGAGGTGACGATGCGCGTCGACAATGGTTTGAGAGTCAAAGTGATGGTCGTCGGCACCCTGCATCTCCGTCTACCGTCAGGATTACTGTTGGTTTTGAATAAATGCTACTATGTACCCGCATTGAGTATGAATATTGTGAGTGGGTCTTGCTTGTTGCAAGACCATTATTTGTTTAAATCAGGAACAAATGGTTGTTCAATTTATATTAATGATGTTTTCTATGTTCATGCTCCTGTGTGTGATGGTTTATTCTTACTTGATCTTGATTGTAATACACACATTCATAGTGTTGATGCTAAACGTTGTAAGCATAGTGATGATGATTCCATGTTTATGTGGCATTGCCTTCTTGGTCACATTGGCATAAAACGCATGAAGAAGCTTAATTCAGAAGGGCTTCTTGGATCATTGGATTTCGAATCCCTTGATACATGTGAGTCATGCCTCATGTGCAAGATGACTATGACACCATTCTCCGGGATAGTGGAGAGAGCTGTAGACCTACTGGGAATCATACATACGGATGTATGTGGACCAGTGAGCGTCTCAATGTGCAATGGTTATTGTTACTTTGTTACCTTTACTGACGACTTAAGCAGATATGGATATATCTACTTAATGAAGCATAAGTCTGAAACATTTGAAAAGTTCAAGGAATTTCAGAAAGAAGTAGAGAATCAACTTAACAAGAGAATCAAGCATCTTCGATCGGATCGAGGAGGCGAGTATTTGAGTTATGAGTTTAACATGCACTTAAAGGACCGTGGGATTATCCCACAGCTTATGCCAGCCGGAACACCACAGCGTAATGGTGTGTCGGAACATCGTAACCGAACCCTATTAGATAGTATGTGGTCCATGATGTCTTTAACTGATTTGTTTGTGTCTTTTTGGGGATACGCGTTAGAAACCGTCGCTTTTATTTTGAATCGAGCACCATCGATATGAGATATGCTATGGGCAGAAGCCAAAGTTGTCATTTCTAAAAGTTTGGGGTTGTGAGGCGTACGTTAAGAAACTGCAGCCTGACAAACTCGAACCCAAATCGGAAAAATGTATCTTTGTGGGATATCAAGGGAAACCGTTGGGTATACTTTCTACAACCAAGCCGGGGGGAAAACGTTTGTCGCAAGAACTGACACCTTTCTCGAGAAAGAGTTTCTTGCTAAAGGAGTGAGTAGAAGGAAAATTGAGTTAGATGAAATTATTGATCCTTCTCTCCAAATTCCGAGGAGCACAACGGAAGCTGTTCCGAAACCGCTCTCCAACATGGAGGAAGAGCCCATTGATGATGATCAAAACAACGACGTCGAGACTCCTGAGGTTCGCAGGTCTACAAGAATACATGCCACTCCTGATTGGTATAGTAGCCTTGTAATGTCTGTCATCCTAGATGAACAGGAAGAACCTGCAAACTACAAAGAAGCTATGGATAGTGCTAACTGCGAGAAATGGCTGGAAGCCATGAAATCCTAAATAGTATCCATGCATGAGAACCAAGTTTGGACCTTGGTGGATCTTCTAGAAGGCCGCAAGGCCGTGGAAAATAAATGGATCTTTAAGAAAAAAGACATATGTGAATGGTAATGTGACCGTTCACAAAGCTCGACTTATCGCAAAGGGATTTCAACAAATTCAAGGAGTTGACTACGACGAGACTTACTCTCTCGTAGTGATGCTTAAGGCTGTCCAGATTTTAATAGCAATTGCTGCATATTTCGACTATGAAATTTGGCAGATGGATGTCAAGACCGCATTCCTCAATGGTCACATTGATGAAGAGTTGTATATGATGCAATTGGAAGGTTTTGTTGATCCTAAGGATGCTGGAAAGGTATGCAAGCTTGAACGGTCCATTTATGGATTGAAGCAAGCATCTCGGAGCTGGAACCAACGTTTTGATCAAGTGATCAAGAGTTTTGGATTTGTCCAAAATCAACAAGAGTTCTGTGTTTGCAAGAAAGCAAGTGGGAGCTCAGTTGTTTTCTTAGTAGTATATGTGGATGACATATTACTCATGGGAAACGATGTGGATCTTATGAAAAGCGTGAAAACATATTTGAGTAACCAATTTTCCATGAAGGATATAGGAAAGCTGCATACATATTAGGAATCAAGATCTATAGAGATAGATCAAGGCACCTAATTGCATTAAGTCAGAGTACTTACATCGAAAAGATTTTGAAGAGGTTCAAAATGGAAAACACCAAAAGGGGTTTTACACCCATGGTGAAGAATTGCAAAATGAGTATGACTCAATGTCCTGTAACAGATGATGATGGAGAAAAGATGTCTTACATCCCCTATGCCTCAGCCGTAGGATCTATCATGTATGCAATGCTAATTACACGACCTGATGTGGCATTGGCTCTTAGTTTGATGAGCTGATACCAAAGTAATCTAGGACCAGATCACTGGATAGCTGTAAAGAATATCCTAAAGTATATGAGAAGAACAAAGGATATGTTCCTAATCTATGGAGGAAGTGATGAAGCTCTAAACGTAACGGGTTACGTGGATGCGAGCTGGAACTCAGACCATGATGACTCGAAGTCTCAAACAGGATTTGTGTTCCTAGTGAATGGTGGGGCGGTAAGCTAGAAGAGTAAGAAGCAGCCGGTGGTGGCGCAATCTTCAATGGAGTCTGAATACATTGTTGCGGCCGATGCAGCAAACGAAGTTGTTTGGCTAAGGAATTTCGTCATCAAACTGGGAGTTTTTCCAAATGCGCAAGACCCTGTGACAATCTATTGTGATAACACGGGAGCTATTGCAAACGCAAAGGAACCAAGGACTCATTCCACAGCCAAACACATCAAGCTTAGATTTCATGTCATCTGACAGAATGTTGACAAAGGTGAAGTCAAGATTTGCAAAGTAGATACGGAACTGAATATGGAAGATCCTTTGACTAAAGCTCTCCATCAGGAAAAGCACGAACAACACCAAGATTCCATTGGTGTTAGGTTCCTGCCTATTGTAAACTAGTTTTGTTTGTACTCTAGTGCAAGTGGGAGACTGAAGGAGTTATGCCCTAGAGGCAAATAATAAAGTCTATTATTTGATATGACTCATATATGTTCATAATACATTTCATAATGTGCTATAACTATGTTAATACGAAACGTTAATACACGTGTGGTATGTAAACAAACCGTGTCTCTAGTTACCTCTAGCGAACTAGTTCATTGGTCATGAGGATGGTCTGGGTTTCAAGATCATGGGCATTTATGCCAATTGACAATGAGGTCATGTTATTAGTTTAATAACATGATAGACAAACATCTGACCATTAAATCTTGAATGAGGTCTAGTTACAAAGTTCACCATTGATGATAAAACACAGAGAACCTCGCAACCTGATCCTTTGACTGTGAGGTAATGCAAATCACCATTCCGAAGGAAGCTTAGATGGTTATCAAGAGTCATCTTGTAAAAGGGTGATCAAAAAGGTGCCACTCAGGTTTTCCGAAGGGATGCGTAGAGGAGTACATATCAAGACTAGGATTTGTCTAATCCATGTAACGGACAGATACATGTGGCCATCTCGGTGACGTTGGATTAATGAAGCTTGCAAGCATGTGACTTGGTCACGGAATGCAACGACATGAGAACGAGTAGACAAGTTCATTGGTAACGAGACCGAACTAAGGTATGGGGATACCGAAGATCAAGTCTCGAATGAATTAGGTATCATATGACAAAGGGAACGGGAAACGACTATCTCACGGTTCGAGCGATTGTATTCGTGAAACGCACGGGGTCACATGGCCATCCAGGTCCCTCTGTTGATCATTGATGTGAGAGTAGTCTCGATCATGTCCGGAGTGTTTCCAAACCGAAGGATGTCACGCTTAAGGGTAGGGACACTTAGGGTAGATGAGGTATCGTAGGAGAAATAGAGAAAGAGAAACTGAAATAGTTCCGGGTAACATCCGATGGAGATCGGAAGGGGTCCAGAAGATGTTCCGGAGTGAAGGAATAATACAATATGTGTATTTTAATATTAATTGGAGAATTAATATTAAATATATGTTTTATTTTATTATTAAAGGCATCATAATGCTAATGGGCCTCACCCGAAGGGAGGCCCAATAGGGCATGGCGCCTAGGGAAAGGGGGCTAGCCGGCCTAGGCTTAGTGGGCCACCCCAATGGGGCCCACCTAGGGCCGGCGGCTGCCCCTAGGTGGCCGGCTGGTGTGGGGGTTAGTCCCACACTGCCTGGCCCTAGGGTGGTGCGCCCCCCTCCCACTATATATAGGGGTCTCCCCTCCCCTTTGGAATCACCCCATTCCCTCTCATTCTCTCTCTCTCATCCATTGAGGACTTCTCCGTAATATTAGGGAGGACCTCGTGGGTGAGTTCTCCACCTTCACACTGCTGACTTGTGTAATAACGAGCTCATTGGGGAACCCCAAGAGGAAGGTATGATGAGCACAGCAGTAAGTTTCCCTCAGTTATGAAACCAAGGTTATCAATCCAGTAGGAGCAAGGAAACACCTCAAAGGTGTTGCTAGCTGGACTTTGGCAGGGCGCACTACCGGTGTCAGCAGCAACGTGGAGACCTGCACAACACAACCACAGAACTCTGTCCCCAACTTACGATGAGGTTGTCAATCTCACCGGTTTTGCTGAAAACAAAGGATTAAATGTATCGAGTGGAACAAAGTAATAGTTTGCAGAAAGTAAACACAAAGCAGTAAACAATTGATTGTAGATTGATGGTAAAAGAAAGGACCGGGGTCCATAGTTCACTAGTGGTGGCTCTCCTTAAGATAGATGACATGTTGGGTGAACAATTTACAGCGGGGCAATTGACAAACATCGAGAAAGCATACAAGCATATACTACTCAACTTGACTCCTTTGAGACTTGATTGGGCATTACAACATTATACATAGACCGTAATCCAACTGCATCTATGACTAATAATCCACCTTCAGGTTATCATCCGAACCCCCTCCAGTATTAAGTTGCAAGCAACGGATAATTGCATTACGCATTGCGTGTAAAGTAAACAATACAATTGTTCTATGAACAAAAGATTGTTGTTTTCTCCCTAGTAGCAACAACACATCTATTACCTTAGATATTTCTGTCACTTCCCCAGATTACTAGAGGCATGAACCCACTATCGAGCATAAATACTAACTCTTGGAGTTGCTAGCATCTACTTGGCCAAGATAGCTACTAACAACGGAAAGCATGCAAGATCTCAAATAACAAAGACATGATAGAATCAATAATCAATCTGAAATAGCATCTCAATATCCATCGGATCCCCACAAACACAACATGTAGGAATTACAAATAGATGATATTGATCATGAACGGAGCTCACAAGATCTAAACATGATAGCACAAAGGAGAATAACCGGCCATCTAGCTACTACATGGACCCGTAGTCCAGAGATGCACTACTCACGCATCACACCGGAGGCTTAAATGATGATGAAGAAGGCCTCCAGGGTGAATTCCCCTCTTCGGCAGGGTACCGGGAAGAGCTTCAGATCCATCCCGATCTAGGGATGGAGATGACGGCGGCTACAGACTCTTTCGTGGAATTTTGATCGGGTACTTAGGGTTTCTGTATCGGAGGCAATATATAGGCGAAAGGAGAGGCCGAGGGGGTGCCTGGGGCAGCCAGACCACCCCCTAGCATGGGCCAGACCTGGTGTAGCATCCCAATTGTCTAACAATTGTAATGCTACTTGGTCTAGTAAGATAATGGCTACTTCCTATATATATATTGTTGCATCATAATTATGTCATGCTCATGTCATCATGCCACCTTGCATTTGAGCATCATATAAAACCCTGTTTCTTTGGTTCTTCTCTCATATGCATTATTAATTGTATTTGCCTCTTGATATTGTATTTGGTTATTGATATATTGTTTAATGCCCAAGTTGAGTTGGGGGCATATCTTTTATTTCCAATCTACACCTTTCTTTGTCACCACCTTATAATTCCACCACCTCATTAATCCATGAGCTTGTACTTCTTTTTCTTTTGATATTTTATTCTAGCTCATGTGGTTTGGGGTGGATCAACTCCTTTAAATTCTTTTGCTTGGCTTTTAATCCACTTCTTGGAAATGCATAAGAATAATGCCATAATTTTATTATTGTTTTCACAAAATAAATCATGGCATTATTATTTTGCATGGGCCATGCAAAATGTACCACCACCTTTTATCCCTTTGGTTTTTCCTTTTTTGTTAGTGGATATTTCTTTGTGGACCATCTCCATCCGTCCCACCATCCCCATACTCTCAACCATATCATTTTTCTTTTAATTAAATCTCTTCATGCATGATCATATGAGGCTTATTCTTTCTCTCTCTATTTTTTTCTCCTAGCCCTAGTTCTACTAAACCCTAACCTCAATCTCACCTCTCTCTCTTTCACTCCCTCTCTCTCTAACATGCTGGTCCCACCTGGCCCTCTCTCTCTGACCCACACATCAGCTAACCCTACCCCTCTCTCTACCCCATCTACCCTAGCCCGAGCTACCCCCTCTCCTCTCTCTCTTCTCCCTACCTGCCATGCTGGCCCCAGCTGCTGCGCCTCCCCCTCACCCTGGTCCACCTGCAGCCTCCCCTGCCATGCCCTACCTGCCCCAGCCCGACCTGCACGTGCTCGAGAAGGAGAGAAAAGGGGCCGAGGCTACTTTATCTGCCCGTGCCCACACGCTGCCTCTCCTCTCTCCCTCTCGCATTGCCCTCCTCCCACACGGCTTCTCTGCCTCTCCAGATCCATCCCAGAGCCCCTGCCTCTCCCCTCCTCTTCTCACCGACGCCAACCCCTCTCCCGCCGATCACCGCCAGTAGCGTCGCCGCCCACTCGTTCTAGCAGGTGTGGTTAACGTGGAGTTGGTCGAGGAGTACAAGGAGGACCCTCTGCTTCGACCTGTACCCACAGACGTGGAGGAGGAGCACCAGGATCGCCAGGACCAGCGCCGCCCCGATGAAACCCTAAATCTCCGGCCGTCTGCGTCCTCGCCGCTGCGTTGTTCCCCGGACCGATCCAACTCCGTCGTCCACCTCTCGGTGAGCCCTTCTCTCTCGTGGACACCTCCGTTTCCTCCGCCGACGTCTGTGCTCGCCGATAGTTTCACTGAACGCCCTTGGTGTGCGGCAGCCGACGGTGTTCTCTCGTCCCTGTGTCGCCTCACACGCTACCTAGCCGCGCGAACGCAAGCCAGCACACCCCCCTAGCCATCGCAGCGGTAGCCGCCGCCGCGCGCGCGCGAGGTCGCGGCTTCGATCCCTGCGCGCGCTCTGCCTGTCGAACACCGACCACTCGTCAGAAAACGCAGAGAAGAAGTACAGTGCTCGATCCCCTTTTGCAGATACCCCCCTGATCTTTTGTTTTCGCAACCCGCACTTCACCCGGGCCCGCATGTCATCGGCTGAGGTAGTTTTACAAAAAGGCTCCTGTAGATCCATTGCTCAACCCGCACTCCTTGGGCTTGGACACGTGGTTGTGTCCACTTCGCCCGCACACGTGGCCGTGGTAAGCTCACTGGTGAGAAAACTCGCTGCCACGTTGCGCTGACTCAGCGCGGCCCCACCTGTCTGCGTCTATGGCTAAGTCTGTCTGGGTGCATAAAGTCTGTGTCCTTTTCTCTGTTTAATAAAAATGTTTTTCAGAAATGTTTAATATGTTTTTAAATCCAGTTTTTAATAACTTCTTTTTGGTAAATCCAAATAATGCAAATTATATATGTTTTTGAATCAGAAAAATGTGAGGATTTCAAATATGCTATTCAAAATAATGTTTGAGCATTTTAAAATTTCGAGGTGATTAAAATTACAATAAAATGCCCTTTTCCTTAATTAATTAATAACTTTTGCTTTATAACTCCAAATTTGACAAATAATATGTCTAAATCGATCAGCTCGACGAGACCTTTTTGTTTATGCTATCCATGACTTAAATTGCAACATGCATCATATAAATATTAAGTGTACAGCAAGTGTTATGAGAGCAAACCGGGCTTAAAATCTAATTAATTGCTTTAATCTTGTACCCCACATCTCACCCATGCCATGCTACATTAATGCCATGCAATTTGTGCATCATTCATCATGGCATGATTGTTTGCTTGTCGCATTTTAATTCATATGCTTGTGCACTTTATTTATGTTGGCCCTTGTTTGTTTGGTTCTTCTTCGAATAGACGCCCAGCAGGAGAATTATCAGAGATCACAGGAGTTCTACCCAGATCCACCTCTCGCTTCAACTGAGCTGCCAGGCAAGCACTACCACATGCTTGCATACATATAGTACCTATTGCCTCTATCTTATTCTTGCATCATTGAGTCGCGTTTGCATTAAATTGAATCCCAAGTACTGCATAACCTTTACTTTTAAACTCCATTGAAGCTTGTTCCTCCATCCCATGAGCCATTACTACAGGAGTTGTTTGAGCCATGCGGGTCGTAGAACAACATGTGTAGGGTTTGTGAGAGTCTGATGGATAACGAGGTACCTAAACAACTTAACCTGAGTAGTAATGGGATAACTAATGAAAGTGGCACCGGTGAGCAATATCTGCTATTTGGTTCTTCATGCTCACTTGTGTCCCGTAGGACCCCGAGTACTTGATTCCTGTTCCTTGACTATTCGCACTATCCACATCCGGGAGGCCTTATGGACCCCCACAGCGAGCTTGATTCATTCTTATTTCTTGGGGCCACAAAGTAGTTTGGGGCTTTATTACTATCCTGTACTTATGCCATGTTTTACTGCTTTATTTACGATTGTGCGAGGAGCACCTGTACTGTTTAGGATTGCGGAGTGTTTTCGCGGTATCGACAAGCCCAGTCACACTTTCGGGTTCCCAGTCGTTTACAGCCATTGGCGCAAACCTTGGGTACATCTCGGAGCCGGCCAACTTTGTTGCAGGTAGCTTAATGGGGTGCCCCCTGAAACATTTCTGAATCCTGTGATCGCTTTGTCGTAAATGCCTCGTTGGGTTTTGATTTGGTTTTTCCGAGGTTGATCGAGTGTGTGTTGCTATTTGTGCACCCCTGCAGGGTAAATCTTTCTGAAAGCCGTGTCCGCGGTTATGGATGACTTGGAGCACAATTTCTCGATCATAGACAAGCATAACTAAAGTACCGCTTTTAATTTGACTAAGTACCTGACTAGTAATTAGTGCAACACTCATGGTATGGTTAATAAAACTGCCAACAGATGGGGGTTGTTCGTCCGCTTCCTCGTTGATAAGCGAGGAGGAGGATGGATCTGTTAATATTACTGTTATAACTGTTGTTCTTAATTAACGGACATCCGTCTATCTTTGGTTAGGCGGATGGTTAGCGAGTATCTACAGAATTGTTAGGTATTATCTTTTGCTGCAGTTGCGTCACCCCAGGTTGTGTCCCCTTTAGAGGCATAAAGACTTGCTGAGCACCCCTAGGGTCTCACACGATAAATTGTTTGATTCAGATGAACAGGTATACTCGCAAGATGGATACTGGGTGGAGGAGACAGATGATGTTGGCAACGACCACTCGGTGTAGAGATTCCGGGAACGGGGATCTGTGAGATCTGTGGGCGGGATGTGTTTATTTATGGGGCATCTTATGCCGATTTGCTTCTTATCCGTACTCGGATCTTGTTTTCCGCTTCCGCCTGATACTCTGATGTTTGCTGTATGAGGAGATATCCTAAACTATTATATCTATCTAGGACATTTGGATCTTGCCGTATGGCGTTGCACTATTTCTATTTCTTCTAGATGGAATGGCTCTGAGGACTGTTGTATGTGGCTTGCATACATACTCATTTGTGTATGTAGTTGATCCCTTCGCCTGCCGATTACGCTGCTCGTTCTTGTCCCGATGTTTGGAAATGGTTAGGACGGCCGAAAGGTCTACCTGTGAGTGGCATTTGGCCCCACCGTACTATTTTAACCATTTCCGCTCATCCAGGCTTGTAACTAAGAGCGTAATTCACCGAGGTAGTTACAATTGGTATTAGAGCCATCCCGCCCTTCAGGGTCTCAGCCAAATGGTCGTTGTCAGTCTAGTAAATATTTTGGTAGCTATGTATACTAGGGAAAAACAAACGTGAGAGTAGGAATGCTTCCACTTTTCTTCTTACCCACCCACCCACCCTTTTTCTGGTAAGGAAGTGTAACGTTTTCAATCCTCTTCTAAAATTCAAACTAGGATTCACGTGTTCTGGGTTCTGTAGTACCATAGGTTGTGTGTGTGTGTGAATTCCTTGTCTATCTGTTGCATCCAACATGTTATCAATATCTGCCTTTTGGTTATCAACTGTTTGTACATTCCATACCGACAGGCTTTTGCAAACCGACGCGATCTGTCTTACTCTTTGTTATCCGACGTTATCTTGTTTGGGGTGTTCGTTTCCATAGTTACTAATCTTTAGGTTCATCTTAAGAAGAAGGTGTTGGGATATGTGTTTTACTTATTCATGTGTGGAGTAATGATTTGAGTGCGGGATGGAGTCGCGACCATACCACTACTTTTCTCATTCGCTCTTGTATATTGAATTGGTAGAGTTACTAATCTTGATTCGTTAAGTGGTTTTGCGCATATAGTGGTATTTTAATGCCAAAATTTGCGGAAAATTTTTCTTTGATAGTTTTGTGTACCACACTCCTTGTTCAGTCGTGTGCGATATGCTTAATATCTTCTAGGTGCTTTGAACTTTGTTGATATTTTAATATCATCTTAGTACTTTGTATCCTTTAATCTTGGTTAATTCCATTTTGGTACTATTTTGGATTATTATTATTCTCCATTATGGTACTAACTTGTATTTTATATCAATCACAGGATGGCACCACCACGCCGTTCTGAGGAGGACATACAACCTGAACTGGGGGCTGCGTTGGCAAGCATCGCCAATGCCTTGGCCGCAATGCAGTAGAACAATCAGCGATTTGAAGAAAGTGTCAGGAGGAATGAGTTTGTTCCGCTACCTCCACCTCCCAAGCGGGGAGACATCAAAAGCTTTCTGAAGTTCAACCCACGCCAATTTGATGTTTCTGATCAACCACTTGATGCTGATGATTGGTTGCGGGAGATGTCAAGGTTACTGACGACTGCTGATGTTCCTGAGCAAGAATGGGTAAAGTGTGCCACTCACCTTCTGAAGGGAGATGCAGCTCTCTGGTGGGAGAATTACCTTAAGGCAAACTGCACTGGTTTTCAGCCTACTTGGGGACAGTTCACTGGAGCTTTCAAAGAGTAGTATCTGTCAGAAATTGTCATGGAGAGGATGAAGGAAGTGTTTCTCAACCTCAAGCAGGGCAATGACAATGTCAATACCTACATCAGAAACTTCATGAACCTTTCTCGTTATGGTGGCGATGAGATCTCTGATGACAAGAAGAAGCAAAAGAGGTTCAGACAAGGGCTCAATGCATCGATTAAATATGCAATCACACATGCAAGGCCGGTGTCTTTTCGGAACTCCAACATACAGCTCTACAGGAAGAAGCAAGTAGGCAAGTGTTTGAGGAGTCAAAGAAACACAACCGTGATGCAGCAAGCTCTTCAGCTATGTCAACTCCTTCTAAGCGTCGTGTCTGGGTTCCTAACACCCCACCGTCGCTCCCGGCTCCACCAAGACCTTCAAGCTACGCAGCAAGGCCACCAAACTTCCTCACTGCTGCTCCTAGGGGCTACAACCACAACTACCCTAGAGCGCCTGGCGGAGTCCCTGGCTACGTTGCTCCACATCCACCTGGTGCTTGTTACACTTGTGGAAACACTGGGCATCAACAATGTAACTGTCCAATGAACAACAAAGCTCTTCCTCCACCACCTCCAAGATCTGCGGCAAGCTCTCCTATGGTTCGTGCACCACCACCTCGGGCTCTCAACATCAACACCAAGCCCGGGTCTACTGTTGCTCGTGCCAACTGTGTCAACGCCGCTCAACTGAGCATGCACCTGGAGTTGTAATGGGTATGCTTCCTGTTAACTCAGTTCCTGCACGAGTTTTGTTTGATTCTGGTGCATCGCATTCTTTTGTCTCCACAAGTTTTGCGGATGAGAATGGGTCCCCTATGGATCCTCTACCTAAGCGGTTAATGGTCCTTTCTCCTGGAGCAACAATGGCAGCTTCTAAAATCAGCCATGGCAATCAAATTGAGATTGGTGGTTCTTCGTTCCCGGCTTCCTTGATTATTCTGGGCAATTCTGACATTGATGTTATCCTGGGCATGGATTGGTTGACAGCAAATGCAGCTGTGATTAATTGTGCTGAACGCTCGGTTTCTCTAAAAATTCCTGAAGGCCACATAGTCTATTCTCCAAGTCTGACTCCTGCTATTCAGCTTTTCTCTTTGGCGACTCTGAATGATGATGCTATGGAAGCTATTCAGAGTGTTCCGGTGGTTTGTGAGTTCCCAAATGTCTTTCCTGAAGAGTTGCCAGGTATGCCTCCGGATCGTGAGGTTGAGTTTGTGATTGAGCTTGAACCTGGTACCGCTCCTATTTCTAAGCAGCCTTATAAAATGGGTCCTGCTGAGTTGGCTGAACTCAAACGTCAGCTTGATGAACAAGAGAAGTTGGGTTTCATTCAGCACAGTACTTCTTCTTGGGGTAGCCCAACCATCTTTGTGAAGAAGCGAGACAAGACTGATAGACTTTGTGTTGACTATCGAGCTCTCAATGCTAAAACCATCAAGAATAAATATCCCCTTCCGCGGATTAATGATCTCTTCGATCAGCTAGCTGGTGCTGTGGTATTCTCTAAGCTTGACTTGAGAAGTGGATATCATCAAATCAAGATTCGCAAGGAAGATGTTCCCAAAACAGCTTTCACCACCCGCTATGGCCTGTATGAGTACACGGTCATGTCTTTCGGTCTCACCTGCTTTTGCCACCTTCTCGAGGCTTATGAACTCGGTTTTCATGGAGTATCTTGATAAGTTTGTAGTGGTCTATCTGGATGACATCCTAGTCTATTCTAAGTCAAAGGAAGAACATGAAGAACACCTTCGGTGTGTGCTAAACAAGCTTCGTGAGAACCGCCTGTATGCAAAGTTCTCCAAATGTGAGTTTTGGCTCCTGCAAGTCACCTATCTTGGTCACGTCATCTCTGCCAAGGGCATTGCCGTCAACCCAGAAACTGTAAAGACAATCGTTGACTAGCTTCCTCTTGTAAATGTCAAGGAAGTCCGGAGTTTGCTTGGTTTGGCTAGTTATTGCCGTCGCTTCATGCAGAACTTCTCTAAGATTGCGAAGCCTCTTAACGATCTCCTCAAGAAAAGCAAGAAATACCTTTGGACTCCTGCATGTCAAGCAAGCTTTGAAACACTCAAAGAGAAGCTCACTTCCACACCAGTTTTGATTCCTCCAGATACATCAAAGTCTTTCTAGATATTCTGTGATGCCTCATTGCAAGGATTGGGTGCGGTCCTTATGCAAGAAAAACAAGTTGTTGCTTATGCCTCTCGACAGTTGAAGACGCATGAGATCAACTATCCTACACATGACCTCGAACTTCATGGCGATTGTCTTTGCTTTGAAAGTATGGAGACATTACTTGCTTGGCAACCGTTGTGAGATCTTTTCTGATCACAAGAGTCTGAAGTATATCTTCACACAGCCTGATCTCAACCTTCGTCAGAGGAGGTGGATTGAAGCAATCAATGATTTCGATTTGACCATCAACTACACTCCGGGCAAAGCCAATGTTATGGCCGATGCTCTCAGCCGCAAAGCTTATGTCAGCAACCTCATGGTGGAAGAACAACAACCTCTCTTGTGAGAGGAATTCCGCAAGCTCAACCTTGAAATTGTGGATCAAGGGTATCTTATGAATCTTCTGGCAACCCCTCTCTTGGAAGAAAAGGTTCGCTCCATTCAACTTGGTGATCCTTACACCAAAAAGATCATCTCCAACATTCAGCTTCCGAAGTATGAGTCCTTCCACATCGACGACCAAGGCTCTCTTTTCTTTGAACACCGGATGTTTGTTCCGAACTACCCGGGTTTGAGAGAGCAAGTTCTCAAGGAGGCGCATGATTCTGTTCTTTCTATCCACCCTGGCAGCACAAAGATGTACATGGACTTGAAAACACAATATTGGTGGCCTGGTTTGAAACGATATTGTGCCAAGTATGTCTCGGAGTGTGATGTCTGCCGCATAGTTAAAGCTGTCCATCAGGAACCTTCTGGTCTTCTACAGCCATTGAAACCTCCGGAATGGAAATGGGAGAAAGTAGAGATGGACTTCATCACTGGTTTTCCAAGGTCGCAGAAGGGCAACAATGCAATCTTTGTTGTCATTGACAGGCTTTCTAAAGTGGCTCACTTCTTTCCCGTTAAGGAAACAATTTCTGTAATTCAGTTGGCTAAGCTCTATATCAACAGAATTGTCTCTCTGTATGGAGTTCCTCTTGAGATCAGTTCAGACCGTGGAAGCATCTTCACTTCCAAGTTCTGGGGAAGTTTCCAAAATGCTTTGGGAACAAAACTAAACTTTATCACAGCTTACCACCCTCAGTCGCAAGGACAAGTTGAAAGGATCAATCAGATTCTGGAAGATATGCTCCGTGCTTGCGTCATCTCTTTCGGCATGAAGTGGGAAGAATGTCTTCCTTATGCTGAATTCTCTTACAACAACAGTTTCTAGAAAAGTCTAAAGATGGCACCATTTGAGGCTCTCTATGGTCGCAAATGCAGAATTCCGATTGGTTGGTCGGGCGCAGGTGAAAGAATATTGTTTGGCCCTGACATTGTAACTCAAGCGGAGGAGAAAGTTCATATCATTCTTGAAAACCTGAAGATTGCTCAAAGTCGCCAGAAGAGCAATTATGATAGAAAGCACACGGACATGGACTATGTCCCTGGTGATCTCGTTTACCTTCGTGTCACTCCCATGAGAGGCACGCACCGCTTTGGTATCAAAGGAAAGCTGGCTCCTAGATACATCGGTCCATTCAAAATCCATGGAAGAAGAGGAGAAGTTGCTTATGCTCTTGAGCTTCCTGAAAAACTCAAGGTTCATGATGTTTTCCACATCTCTCAACTCAAGAAGTGCTTCAAGGATCCCGGCAGGACCGCGGACCATGAGCTTATCAATCTCCAAGAAGATCTGTCTTATCAAGAACACCCCACAAAAATTCTTGAAGTCGCAGAAAGAAGGACTCGCAACAAGTCCATCAAGTTCTGCAAGGTGTAGTGGTCGCACCATTACATTGATGAAGCCACAGGAAGCGTGAAGATGAGCTCCGTGCCAAGTATCCTACCCTCTTTGAGTCTTCTTCTTCCTAGAATCTCGGGGCGAGATTCCTGTTTAGTGGGGGAGAGTTGTAGCATCCCAATTGTCTAACAATTGTAATGCTACTTGGTCTAGTAAGATAATGGCTACTTCCTATATATATATTGTTGCATCATAATTATGTCATGGTCATGTCATCATGCCACCTTGCATTTGAGCATCATATAAAACCCTGTTTCTTTGGTTCTTCTCTCATATGCATTATTAATTGTATTTGCCTCTTGATATTGTATTTGGTTATTGATATATTGTTTAATGCCCAAGTTGAGTTGGGGGCATATCTTTTATTTCCAATCTACACCTTTCTTTGTCACCACCTTATAATTCCACCACCTCATTAATCCATGACCTTGTACTTCTTTTTCTTTTGATATTTTATTCTAGCTCATGTGGTTTGGGGTGGATCAACTCCTTTAAATTCTTTTGCTTGGCTTTTAATCCACTTCTTGGAAATGCATAAGAATAATGCCATAATTTTATTATTGTTTTCACAAAATAAATCATGGCATTATTATTTTGCATGGGCCATGCAAAATGTACCACCACCTTTTATCCCTTTGGTTTTTCCTTTTTTGTTAGTGGATATTTCTTTGTGGACCATCTCCATCCATCCCACCATCCCCATACTCTCAACCATATCATTTTTCTTTTAATTAAATCTCTTCATGCATGATCATATGAGGCTTATTCTTTCTCTCTCTATTTTTTTTCTCCTAGCCCTAGTTCTACTAAACCCTAACCTCAATCTCACCTCTCTCTCTTTCACTCCCTCTCTCTCTAACATGCTGGTCCCACCTGGCCCTCTCTATCTGACCCACACATCAGCTAACCCTACCCCTCTCTACCCCATCTACCCTAGCCTGAGCTAGCCCATCTCCTCTCTCTCTTCTACCTACCTGCCATGTCGGCCCCATTCTGCGCCTCCCCTCACCCCTGCCACCTGCGGCCTCCATGCCCCCACCTGCCCTACTGACCTCAGCGTGGTGCTCGAGAAGGAGAAAAGAAAGAGGGCTTTACTTCCCTGTGCCCACACACTGCCTCTCCTCTCTCCCTCTCGCGTTGCCCTCCTCCCACACGGCTTCTCTGCCTCTCCAGATCCATCCCCAGAGCCCCTGCCTCTCCCCTCCTCTTCTCACCGACGCCAACCCCTCTCCCGCCGATCACCGCCAGTAGCGCCGCCGCCCACTCGTTCTAGCAGGTGTGGTTGATGTGGAGTTGGTCGAGGAGTATAAGGAGGACCCTCTGCTTCGACCTGTACCCGCAGACGTGGAGGAGGAGCACCAGGATCGCCAGGACCAGCGCCGCCCTGACGAAACCCTAAATCTCCGGCCGTCTGCGTCCTCGCCGCTGCGTCGTTCCCCGGACCGATCCAACTCTGTCGTCCATCTCTCGGTGAGCCCTTCTGTCTCGTGGACACCTCCATTTCCTCCGCCGACGTCTGTGCTCGCCGATAGTTTCACCGAACGCCCTTGGTGCGTGGCAGCCGACGGCGTTCTCTCGTCCCTGCGTCGCCTCACACGCTACCTAGCTGCCAAGAACGCCAACACACCCCTAGCCATCGTGGCTAGCACGCCGCCTTGCGCAGTCGCGCGGCCGATCCCTGCGGCGCTGCTGTCGAACACCGACCACTCGTCAGAAAACACAGAGAAGAAGTACAGTGCTCGATCCCTTTTTGCAGATACCCCCTTGATCTTTTGTTTTCGCAACCCGCACTTCACCCGGGCCCGCATGTCATCGGCTGAGGTAGTTTTACAAAAAAGGCTCCTGCAGATCCATTGCTCAATCCGCACTCCCTGGGCTTGGACACGTGGCTGTGTCCACTTCGCCCGCCTGCACGTGGACCCGCCGTGGTCTCGGCCCCACCGGTCGGTGACTGCGGTTGGGTAAGACTGCGGTGAGAAAAATCGCTGCCACACGCAGTATCGCCAACTCAGCGCAGCCCCACCTGTCTGCGTCTATGGCTAAGTCTGTCTGGGTGCATAAAGTCTGTGTCCTTTTCTCTGTTTAATAAAAATGTTTTTCAGAAATGTTTAATATGTTTTTAAATCCAGTTTTTAATAACTTCTTTTTGGTAAATCCAAATAATGCAAATTATATATGTTTTTGAATCAGAAAAATGTGAGGATTTCAAATATGCTATTCAAAATAATGTTTGATTACTTTAAAATTTCGAGGTGATTAAAATTACAATAAAATGCCCTTTTCCTTAATTAATTAATAACTTTTGCTTTATAACTCCAAATTTGACAAATAATATGTCTAAATCGATCAGCTCGACGAGACCTTTCTGTTTATGCTATCCATGACTTAAATTGCTGCATGCATCATATAAATATTAAGTGTACAGCAAGTGTTATGAGAGCAAACCGGGCTTAAAATCTAATTAATTGCTTTAATCTTGTACCCCACATCTCACCCATGCCATGCTACATTAATGCCATGCAATTTGTGCATCATTCATCATGGCATGATTGTTTGCTTGTCGCATTTTAATTCATATGCTTGTGCACTTTATTTATGTTGGCCCTTGTTTGTTTGGTTCTTCTTCGAATAGACGCCCAGCAGGAGAATTATCAGAGATCACAGGAGTTCTACCCAGATCCACCTCTCGCTTCAACTGAGCTGCCAGGCAAGCACTACCACATGCTTGCATACATATAGTACCTATTGCCTCTATCTTATTCTTGCATCATTGAGTCACGTTTGCATTAAATTGAATCCCAAGTACTGCATAACCTTTACTTTTAAACTCCACTGAAGCTTGTTCCTCCATCCCATGAGCCATTACTACAGGAGTTGTTTGAGCCATGCGGGTCGTAGAACAGCATGTGTAGGGTTTGTGAGAGTCTGATGGATAACGAGGTACCTAAACAACTTAACCTGAGTAGTAATGGGATAACTAATGAAAGTGGCACCGGTGAGCAATATCTGCTATTTGGTTCTTCATGCTCACTTGTGTCCCGTAGGACCCCGAGTACTTGATTCCTGTTCCTTGACTATTCACACTATCCACATCCGGGAGGCCTTATGGACCCCCCTGAGCCAGAGCTTGATTCATTCTTATTTCTTGGGGCCACAAAGTAGTTTGGGGCTTTATTACTATCCTGTACTTATGCCATGTTTTACTGCTTTATTTACGATTGTGCGAGGAGCACCTGTACTGTTTAGGATTGCGGAGTGCTTTTGCGGTATCGACAAGCCCACCACACTTTCGGTTCCCAAATGCACACCATTGGCGCAAACCTTGGGTCCGTCTCGAGCCAGCCAACTTCGCTATGGTAGCTTAATGGGGTGCCTGAAACATTTCTGAATCCTGTGATCGCTTTGTCGTGAATGCCTCGTTGGGTTTTGATTTGGTTTTTCCGAGGTTGATCGAGTGTGTGTTACTATTTGTGCACCCCTGCAGGGTAAATCTTTCTGAAAGCCGTGTCCGCGGTTATGGACGACTTGGAGCACAGTTTCTTGATCATAGACAAGCATAACTAAAGTACCGCTTTTAATTTGACTAAGTACCTGACTAGTAATTAGTGCAACACTCATGGTATGGTTAATAAAACTACCAACAGATGGGGGGTTGTTCGTCCGGTTCCTCGTTGGTAAGCGAGGAGGAGGTTGGATCTGTTAATATTACTGTTATAACTGTTGTTCTTAATTAACGGACATCCGTCTATCTTTGGTTAGGCGGATGGTTAGCGAGTATCTACAGAATTGTTAGGTATTATATTTTGCTGCTATGCCACCCTGTGTTGTGTCCCCTTTAGAGGCATAAAGACTTGCTGAGCACCCCTAGGGTCTCACACAATAAATTGTTTGATTCAGATAAACAGGTATACTCGCAAGATGGATACTGGGTGGAGGAGACAGATGATGTTGGCAACGACCACTCGGTGTAGAGATTCCGGGAACGGGGATCCGTGAGATCTGTGGGCGGGATGTGTTTATTTATGGGGCATCTTATGCTGATTTGCTTCTTATCCATACTCGGATCTTGTTTTCCGCTTCCGCCTGATACTCTGATGTTTGCTGTATGAGGAGATATCCTAAACTATTATATCTATCTAGGACATTTGGATCTTGCCGTATGGCGTTGCACTATTTCTATTTCTTCTAGATGGAATGGCTCTGAGGACTGTTGTATGTGGCTTGCATACATACTCATTTGTGTATGTAGTTGATCCCTTCGCCGACACGCCATGCTTCTTGTCCCGATGTTTGGAAATGGTTAGGACGGACGAAAGGTCTACTTGTGAGTGGCATTTGGCCCCACCGTACTATTTTAACCATTTCCGCTCATCCAGGCTTGTAACTAAGAGCGTAATTCATCGAGGTAGTTACACCTGGCCGCGCGGCCAGGTTGTGTGTCCGGGCCCCAACCCCTCTCCGTCTCGTATTCTGGCTCCTGGTGTCCCTCGGTGAAAAACTAACTTTGGCTTTTGTCCTGTCCAATTCCGAGAATATTCATTTTTTTACTTTCTTGGAACCAAAAACAGCAGAAAACAAGCAGCTGGCACTATGGCTCTTGTTAATAGGTTAGTCCAAGAAATCATATGAAAAGTACTCCAAAGTGTGGAAAAAACATTAGAAAGTAGATAAAACCAAGCATGGAACATCAAAAATTATGGATACATTAGCAACGTATCACACACCACCGTCGTGTGATCTGCGATCCGGCATCTACTTCTTCCACTGCTCGGCTGGATCGGAGTCCGGTTAACGTCTCCTACACTGGACGTGTGACGAATTTTGGAGGCACCATACTTGGGGTGCTGCTCGTCTTCATCAATATACGCCTTCCTGCGTAAGGCGTGCCTCGGTCTTCAAAGGTATGAATACCGTATCCCTTCTCCATTACTTATGTCTACATAGTATAAATCCTGATATTAGTGTTCGAGTAGGTAGAATTTTTTTGTTTTCTGCTACGGAACCCTTTCAACCCTAACTCGGGGCCGCAGTTGCAAGAGATAAAATAGAGAGGAGATAAATTCTCGAAGGAAAATGCCTTAGAAAATCTGTCAATTATTGTGTGTCATTTCCTCCGATAGGAACCTCCTATATATCGAGGAAAAGTGGAGACCCCATCCTCCTCAAGTCCCGAGGTGGGACTAAAGGAAGGGGAGGTAGAGAAGCCAAGGAAGGAGAGGACCAATCGGCTGGGCAAGGTGGGCCCCACGCGAGCACGGCAGCTCGGTGGGCCCCACCCGCGCGGCTACCCCTTGCCCTATTGGGTGGCTTCCCCTTTGGGGTTTTGGCCAATTAGGTGAAGTTTACCTTTTAAATTTTAATAATAAATAATTATTTAATATTAATTCCATTAATTAATATATAAACATATTATTAGATCTTCTTGGCCCGAAACACATTTCAGTTTATTCTAAACGACTTTGGATCCTCCTGGAATGATTTTTGTTCTCTCTCGGAATAGTTCCAATGTTCTCTCTTTCTTACACCGATGATTACATTATATCCAGAACGGTCTCTGATTGTCCTCATACCCCTAAGTGTGTTACCCTATGGTTCAGGAATGTCATGGACATGATCGAGACTTATCTCATATCAATGATCAATAGCGGAACCGAGATGCCCATAAGGACCCATGTGCATTCCATGATGTCTATTATTGTTTGAATCGTAAATGTCGAGTCCAATTCCCTTTGTTACTTCGATAATCTACTTGTCAGAAACCTAATCATAGCTATCACCTATACCTCGTTCAATCTCGTCACCAACAAGTGTTGTTTTTCTCATTCTGTGATATTCCATCCTCAACCTAGTCACATGTTGCGCAACATTTATGGATGTAATCTCACTGAGTGAGCCCCGTGTATCTTCCCATCACACACGAGAATGAATCCTGATATCGATACATGCACCTCAACATGCCCTCTAGAACCCAACATACACCTTTATGATCACCCTACTATAGTGTGCCGATTGATGTAGTAAAAGCATCTGCGGGTGACAGTGATTAAAAAAGACCTCATGATCTAAGGATTAGGAAACTCCGTTTCTAACTATTACAACGTGAACTATGTGACTTGACCGTGTTGCAATAATTATATGGGTAATGTCCATAACATCACATTACCAATGATATGAATTCATTGTCAACTGGCATAAATGCACCATGATCAGGAAACCTTGATCATTGGTTGCCCAATGAACTAGTTGTATAGAGCCTACTATGGACTATTGGTTTGTTTACATGCCACATGTGTATCAATGTTTATGATTGATGCAGTTATAGCATAGTACGAAACTATTATGAACTAATGAGATATGATAATAAACACTCTTTATTATTTGCCTCTAGGGCATATATCCTTCAGTATCCCACTCGCACTAGAGTATAAATAATCTAGTTGCATTGTTACTAATCATAAAACCATATCGCATATGTGGTTTGTTGATCATGCTTGCTCATGGAGAAACCTTTCTGTCTATGATCTGAACTACCATATCCTTATGTTCTTTGCAACTCATTAATGTCACCTGGTTTGAAATTTACACCATTATCACATAATGTGTTGAAATATTTGTTTCGATGACAGAGTGAGACTTTGTTTCCTAATATTTACAATAACGGTGGATGAGTCAATTGAACTTTCAATATTGTCATGTATACCGAAAACACACTTAGTTGAAGTCGAAATTATTTTAATCCATAACTATACTAGCCACTTTAGAAGTAGCCATATACTTCTTTATCTATGTAGGTACTAATCAACAGTCCACTAATTGCAACTTTGATGTCTAACTATGTTCCTTACAATTAAGTACAAACTTAAATCCAGTTCAGTGATTACGTAGGAATCACTTTGAAAGCATGTTCCTACAACTAAGAACTTGTTCTTCTAACCAGAAGTTTGTGGTTCACATTACGTCGAGCATACACCATGGTTATATGGAAGAACCTATGGCAAAGGAATAGGATATGCAACATATCTCTTTTCTTTCTTTTTACCATGTTGAAATACTGAGATTAACTCAATGTTTCTCCTAGTTTCACAAGAACCAATTTCCTTTCTTGTTCTATTCCGAACTATTCAGAATCTAAACCAGAACATTTCGACAATGATGTTCATTAAACGCGTCAATCTATGTCAACATATTTCCAATGTTTTGTTAAAACTTCATTCATAGACTTATTTACTGTCTTAAATAACTATTGATATTGATTTCATCATTCACTATATGTTAGTAATATATTTGCAAATGTTGCCATGCTCCCACTCAAAATGTCATCCACATATGAGATCAGGATTCTCACTGATCTCCCACTCAGAACATGTCATCTACATATCATGATCAGGAAAGCTACTTAGCTCCCACTCAAATTTATCTAAATGTAGGGCTTATCGATATTTTGGTAATTTCCAAAATTCAATGATCATTTATCAAATCAAGATTTTCCCACTACGAGACACTGGCAATCATGAGGTTTAAAAGACCTGCTCGTTATCAATTAAAACCATGTCTTCAATCCTGATATTGAAGAACATGCAGTTTCGACAACCTTACTTCCAATTATAAAACTAGAGCAATTGTTGGTGTAAATCCAACAGACTTTAAGCATCACTACATATCGATAGTCAATTTTATTGAATTTGCAAAAACATGCTTTGTGACAAATCGATCTTTAAGTCTTTCATTGAGTTTCATTTCTTCCTTATAACTTTGTAGTCTTTGAGGAGATAAGTAAACATTCTTTACTCAATAAGATCAATTCACATACTACTTTTCGATCTTAAATGTAAATTAATGTGAATTTCATGACTCTTGATCATTTCTCGTTCTTAGGTCCATCATGCTTCTTCGTAGTTCGTATGTATGTCATATTTTAATGACATGAAAAGTGAATCAATAATATATTCTGTAACAAGCAGAGTATATCCTTGAATCCTACTTTCTTTAGTAAAAGTATTGCTTGAAACATTATGATCTTTATCATTAGTTTCTCCTCTAATTGCAGAGTTCAGATTGCAGAATATATTCCATTGCGCCACTCATCATTTGGAGATAAGGTCAAATATCTTGTCTAGACTTTCACTTTCTTCCACTAGCATCTTCTATGAGAAAACATTTTCTCAAGGAAGTACCATGTTGAGCAATACAAGTTTTGCCTTCTTTGATTTTAGTTTGGAGGATGTATTCATAGTTTCCTAAGAATGCACTACAAAGACTTGTTTATTTATGATACGTCATAAACGTATCTATAATTTTTGATGTTCCATGCTTGTTTTATATCTACTTTCTTATGTTTTGTTCACACTTTGAGGTATTTTTATACATTTTCTAGAACTAACCTATTAACAAGATGCCACAGTGCCATTTGCCTGTTTTCTGCTATTTTTAGTTTCAGAAAAGCTAGTAAATAAATATTCTCGGAATTGGACGGGACAAAAGCCAAAGTCAATATTTTACCTGAAGCAACATGGAGACCGAAGGGGAGATGAAGTGGTGCACCAGGGAGGCCACACCTGGTGGACGCGCAGCCAGGGGGCACGCCACCAGGGGGTGTGGGCCCCTGGAGCTCCACCGACCTTGCCCTTCGCCTATAAAAGCCTCCCGGGACAAAAACCCTAAGTACCCGATCACAAATCCACAAAAGAGTCTATAGACGCCGCTATCTCCATCCCTAGATCGGGGGGATCCGAAGCTCTTCCCGGCACTCTGCCGGAGGGAGAGATCACCCTGGAGGCCTTCTTCATCACCATGCCAACCTCCAGAGTGATGCATGAGTAGTTCACCCTTGGACTATGGGTCCATATAGTAGCTAGATGGTTGGTTCTCCTCCTTTGTGCTATCATGTTTAGATCTTGTGAGCTTCGTTCATGATCAAGATCATCTATTTGTAATCTTACATGTTGTGTTTGCGGGGATCCGATGGATATTGAGATACTATTTTTCAGATTGGTTATTGATTCTATCATGTCTATGTTATTTGTGATCTTGCATGCTCTCCGTTGTTAGTAACTATCTTGGCCAAGTAGATGCTTGCAACTTCAAGAGGGAGTATTTATGCTCGATAGTGGGTTTGTGCCTCTAGTAATCTGGGGAAGTGACAGAAATCTCTAAGGTTGTAGATGTGTTGTTGCTACTAGGGAGAAAACAACAATCCTTTGCCCATGGGGCAATCGTATTGTTTACTTTACACAGTTTGCTTAATGCAATTATTTGTTGCTTGCTACATAATACTGGAAGGGATTCGGACGCTAACCTGAAGGTGGATTATTAGTCATAGATGCAGTTGGATTATGGTCTATGTATAATGTTGTAATGCCCAATAAAATCTCATAGGAGTTAAGATGTATAGTATATGCATAGTTATACTTTCTCAATCTGTCAATTGCCCCGCTGTAATTTATTCACCCAACATGTTATCTATCTTAAGGAGAAACACCTCTACTGAACTGTGGACCGTAGTCCATGCTTTTAACATTGATATACAATCTACTGTTTACCATTTACTATTTAGTTTCTGCAAGCAATTACTATCTTCCACACTATATGTTTAATCCTTTGTTTTTAGCAAAACCAATGAGATTGACAACCTCATTGTAAGTTGGGGTAAAGTTCTGTGGTTGTGTTATGCAGGATTCCAAGTTGCTAGCAACACCTTGGAGTTGTTTCCTTACTCCTACTAGTTCGATAACCTTGGTTTCATAACTAAGGGAAAAATTGCTGCTATGCTCATCATACCTTCCTCTTGGGGTTCCCAACGAGCTCGACATATTTTGAGCCATCAATTCGCCACGACTTCGATATTGTCGGAATCTCTAGAAACTCAAACATTCCATAACTCATATGGTGTTGTTTCCACAAATTTTATATGGTTTTCTATTTCTAAATTGAGTGTTTGCTATTGATCTAGAACTCTAGTGATACCGATAACCTCGTAAGAGATAATTTCTAGACAATATATATTTAATACATGTGACTATGACATTTTTGAAATATCCAACCATAATTTGCAAAGACATTTTCACAAGTCCCTATGCCAAATTTTTAACTCAAGTACAATGTCACTTTGATCAAATCGAAGAGAATTTGATATTCCTATTAATTTAATATCCAACTTTATTCTGAAGGTATTTGAATAATTCAAATAGTTTCAGACTCATGATTCATTTAGTAAATAAAAATATTTAATTAAATTTATCATGAAGCTTATAATGATGTCCACTACTTTGTTGAATTATAATCATCATGCATGATATTCAACAACCCATATTCCGTTTTACTAGAATGCAGTGTTTTAGTCATCTCACTTAGTAAGACATGGTTTGTACAAGTCAAAAGATCAAGTATCTTAAAGCTTTATGTTTCATTAAAATGAAATTACCATTATTACTTAAACATTAATTTTTTTCAGAATGATGTCATTATTAAGTTTGAATATCTTTTGGAATTTTTATTGTTTTATAAATGCTTTAACCATTACCATTTATATAAAGATAAGAACAAGTCATTCATAATCGCAATGTGACCATAAAATAAATCATTCATATAAATAGAACAACTAGTTTGTTTCTCATTAATATGAGTAACCATCTCACAAGATGTAAGACACACTAATAAGGTTTACACATAGTTATTTAAAAAATCTTATTCAAATCCATGCTAATCCAAACAACAGATGTGGAGGGAGAATGGCGTTGGCCATCAACCAGCTCGTTTGCTATCACATCATTGTCTCCTCGTCCCTTCAACAAACTCTTCAAGCAGATGGACCTATTTTCATAAAACAGAACAAGTATCAGTATACTTCGTAAAATGCAAAGTGTTTACCAGAAAACATTTATAATTTAGTATATCGAATATACCTTGTTCATCCATGACATCCTCTTCAATTAGATCTACCTCGAGAGTTTTTATCTCAGTTATGAACTCATTAAAGGTGAACTCTTCATATCCCATAACGTAGTTCATGACAACGTATTTGTAGCTTGGAGGTAGTGAACACAACACCCCATCTATCGCACAGCTATCAATCATCCAGTAGTCCACATCGTAGGCAAGGCATTCATGTAGTTCATGCATGACAGACAAGTGACATTTCAAGTTGCCATATTCCCTCATTTTGGTCGAGAGAAACTTGTTTAATAACTCATACTTCATAAGCCTAAACTGCGGCATGAAGAGCGCCTTTAACTCAACAACCATCTCAAATGTGTTGGTGTTAAAGAAACGCAGCCGCAATTCAGTCTCCATCGAATGAAGCATGGCACATTGAACAACAACGGAGGTGTCATGTTGAGCACGATAATCTTTATTCTCTTATCCCTAAGGCGCTCGAACCAGTCTATGAAGTTTTACTTGTCTAACTTAAGTTCCACGTCATTCATGAATGTCCCATAGTTGAACGAGGCAGGATTGTCTAATACCCTTTCGGTTATGAGAGCATAAAGGGGTATCAGCCAATCCTAGCCATTCTTGTGTTTTTAGTTTTCTACGTTTTGGAGGAGGGGGAGTACACCGGAGCAAAAGTGTAGTTGAACAACCTTTTGGGATAGGCCATGATCTACAAGAATATTTGAAAAGATATTTAGACTAAGTTCATAATATGAGTTCAGATTTACAATCAAATTATAAACTGAGCTCCCACTAAAACTATCATCCCCTAGATGGTTTTAGTGATTACATGACCCCCATTCACTATATCATCCCGGATCGTCACAACCTTTGATATTGTTGCAAGGGTGGACAACACAGTGTCGATCATAACAATCATGTGACTCATGCTCGATCTTTCGATATTCACGTGTTTCAAGGCCATGTCTGTACATGCTATGTTCGCCAACTCAACCTTAGTGTATTCACAGTGCATATACGGCTTGCACCTACTATATGCGAATGTTGATATGTCTAGCACAACCTGCTTCATAACGGTGGACTTTCTTGGTGGTGAACACTAATGGGAGAACACTACGATGGGTATTAACTAGGGATCATCTTATTTAATGCTAACTTAGTGTATCTAACATTAGCACGAAACAAGATGTATAAGGTATCAACATCACATGAAATAATGGTGATATGATATGGTCCTTCTTCATGCGTCATGATCTCAATCGAGCGCTCCGGTATGGCGCCAAGTCCACACTGCCACCCGTTGTTGTTCATCAAAACGATGATCATTACTATACTACTTAGCAACATAGAGTAAGCTATTTTACCTTAATTTCAACCAAGACTATATCACATCATATGCCCCTTGCAAAATAAAGTTAGATGCCTCTACTTTAACTTTTGCAAATTTTACGTGGCTGTTAGGCTTTCGTGATAGAAACATTTCTACCTAGGAACTTCCGACCACAAAATGGATCCAACACTTGTCTCTACTACACCCGTTTCGGGGCCCTCCATTACAAATTCTATATAAACTACTGAAAGAGAGACAAACACCTGCTAGCCACTTATACGATACAAGTCGTGTATTGAGCATGGAACTAGTATCGTGTAAGCTTACATGTAAAGTCGGTCTGGGCCGCTTCATCAAACAGTGCCGCGATATAAACAAGTACACGTAGGAGGGTAACAACTATAGGATCAATGCCCACACAATAATCGCGTGTGTTCTAACCGTATAAGTAGTACTACGCATAGATCGGCTCTGATACCACTGAAGAGGTTTTGTACTGATACATCCAAAATGTATCTACTTTTCCAAGTATGTTTCTTAATAATTTGCTCCGAAATCTGAACTTACTTGACTAAAACTGCTGAATCTGGCGCTATTTTTAGCAAAAGTTTTCTTTCTGGCTATTTTCGCAGAAAATAAAATCAGAGAAAAATACCAAGAACGTTTTTCACTGGAACAAGGACCCTGGAGTTTTGGAATCACACAATTGGATCCTAGAGGCCCCAAAAGAGACCTGGTGGCGCATGTACCCTTACTAGCCACGCCACCTAGGCCCTTTTGGCCATGGAGCATCGCCTCGCTTCCTCCTTTCACGTACCCCCTTATATACCTGAAAAACCTAGACATCCAGGGAAGGGATATTTTCGTGAAATAGAGCACCGCCACATCCATGATCTTTGTTTCGGGATTCAGATTGGTCGCGCTCTCCACTCCGGAGAGGGGAATTGCGACGCTTCCTTCATCACCATCATCACCAACGTCATCCCAAACAACCATCTGCTCACTCTCCATCATCTTGTGTGAGCAGTTCTCTGTAGGCATGTGAGGTGGATGGGGATTGGATGAGATTGATCATGTAATCATCCATATGTGTCAAGATTTTAGGTGTTTATCTTGAGGATATTCTTGTATGAGTGTTGATACACCTTTGCTATGTATAATGCTTGTTACTAGGGCCCGAGTGACATCATTTTAATACTAAACTTTTATTACCTCATAATATATTTGAGTTTGGTACGTATCTGTAAGGTGTATTGCCTATTATTATGGTTAACATGCGAACCCTAAAGTGACAATTAGGGAAAACAAGGGGAATATATGATAGTTTGAGAATATTGTGTGTTCATAAATTGCTAATTCATTGTTCTGGGCTATTCGAAAGGATATACCTTAATTACCTGTAGTTCCAAGTTGGCCCCGATGAAATGGGTTTATAGGATAATAGATGTTATGTAAATTCTCTTGGTTAGTATGCATAACTACGTTTGGAACACATACCTACACACAACTAAATTAGAGATGAATTCCATATTATTTGGATTACATTATATGATCAATATTATTGATGCGACACCCCTCTATCACCTCATGCCTACGCTTTTAGCCACTGAAAGTTATAAGTTACTACTTCTAGTAAAAACTGAAAATCTATTGCTATTGTTGACTGTTTATTTTACTGTTTTGATTGAACCGATCAACACTTGGTTCTTGAGTATATTGATACATAGGTGTGGTTGAGAGTGACGTCTCAATTGCTAAAGTCTAATTGATATTCTTGTGTTCCACTTGAGTCAAACTATAAATTTTGGTAATATTTCCCATCGAAGATTTTAGTGATCCCTTATACTTGTGGGAACTGGGTAGCAAAAAACACATTTTTTATTAACTAGCGTAACACCAAATGCCAGAATCTATCTATGAGTAATGATGTAACGGAGAAGGTTTCGGTAACATACCCTAAAGACCGAAAGCTCTTAACATTCTAAGGGGAATGTGGATGAAGTAACTGATAGCATAGCCGACCTCAAGGTTGCAAAGATCCTCACAAGTCACCCAAGGTCCTTGCACAACTGCCCAGGTGCCACAAGTGGAAGCACCTCTGTGGTTTCTCACACGTACGGTGTACGATGATGACCTTCGGCTCTCTGATCCCTGCCGAGAGTGCGAAACTAGATATTCTAGCTGGGATCTTTGCAGCACAATGTCACGCCGCGACAAATCACTCCCTTGCTTACGCGGCGACCAAGGCCTATGGTGGCAGCTTCCCCCTTGCCCTATTGGGTGGCATGCCCTCTTGGGCCCCTTCCCCTTTGGGGATTTGGCCCATTAGGGGAAGTTTGCCTTTTAAAATTTTAAAATAAATATTTATTTAATATTAATTCCATTAATTAATATATAAACATATATTATTAAATCCTCTTGACCCGGAACACCTTTAGGTTCATTTCGAATGACTTTGGATCCTCCCAGAATGATTCCGGTTCTCTCTCGGAATAGTTCTGGTGCTCTCTCTTTATTACTCTAATGATTTCATTATATCCAGAATGATCTCCGATTGTCAGCGTACCCTTAAGTGTGTTACCTTACAGTTCGGGAATGTCGTAGACATGACCGATACTTATCTCATATAATTGATCAATAGCGGAACCGAGATGCCCACAATGACCCCGGTGCATTCCAAGATGTCTACTGCCGTTTGAACCGTAAATGTCGAGTCCAATTCCCTTTGTTACTTCGATACTCGACTTGTCCAAGACCGAAATATTGGTATCACCAATACCTTGTTCAGTCTCATTACCAACAAGTGTTGTTTTTCTCATTCCGTGATATTCCATCCTCATGACCTAGTCACATGTTGCGGAACATTTATGGATGTAATCTCACTAAGTGGGCCCTATGTATCTTTTCGTCACACAGGAGAACAAATCCCGATCTTGATAAATGCGCCTCAATGTGCCCCTCTAGAATACCCAACATACACCTTCATGATCATCCTATTACAGTGTGACGGTTGATATAGTCAAAGCAGTCGTGGGTGACAGTAATTAAACAAGATCTCATAGTCTAAGGATTAGGAAACTTCTTTCTAACTATTGCAACATGAACTATCTGACTTGATCATGTTGCAATACTTATAATATCCATCACATCATATTACCAATGATTTGACTTCATTGTCAACTGACATAAATGCACCATGATCAGGAAACCTTGATCATCATTTGCCCAATGAACTAGTTGTATAGAGACTACTAGGGACTGTTAGTTTTTTACATACCACACGTGTATCAATGTTTACGATTGATAAAGTTATAGCACAATATAAAACTATTATGAACAAATGAGATATGATAATAAACACCCTTTATTATTTGCCTCTAGGGCATATCTCCTTCACTAGGAGACCTCCCGTTCTTGTCTGAGAGGGAGGCATCCTAATTGGACTCGGCATTGTCGCTATCGTCGTTGGAGGTGGTGATGTCATACTCGGCATTGTCGATGTCATCGTCGTTGTCCTCTTCCTCCATGTGGTGGAGATTCCACCATGGGACCCACCTAGGAGAATCCATGGATGGAGGGCTGGTGGGTTTTCAAAGAGGGGTTTTTGATGGGAATGGGAGGCGATACAATGCTTTAGGGAGATAGATTGTGATGGATGCAATTTATTGGAACAATAGGCAATTAACCGAGTAAAATCACAACGGGATATGGAGAATTCTATCCTATGATCAATGGGCCAGTACATATACTTTTACAATTGATACGATTTGACATGACAATGGCTTACTCCCTATGAGGCTTCGTGAAATGAGAGGACAATGTTTCAGAGTGGAAAAACACACAACAACATGGGCATGTCAGAGAGCCATCCAAGTGTCGCTCGTTCCACCATAAGGTCAATCTACCATTAACCACGGGGTATAAGTAGGAGTAGACCATTTACATGTGAGATGTAGAAGGCACATAAACCATTAAATGTGCAGAGGTAGTGTGTTGTTATTCTATAGAACAGTATGTGTGCATTAGTAGAGAAATGCTCTGGATGCGAACTGGCACACCGCACACACAGAGTACGCTCTCAAATGCCAAATGGTCAATTTCATGGTTCCCTTCATGGTAATGCGCTGATATTTTTCACATAGGTCACAAAAAGTTGATTTCTATATTACTATTGCTAAATGGGATTTATTTATTGAAACTACACAAAATAAAGGCCAAAGTTGCACCACTCCAATTTCCAAAATATTAGAACACATCCTATGGTAAAATCCCGAAGATGAAGTTTTTTCTCCCATCTCTAACTATTTTTCCCATTGAAATGAGTTTCGGGTGATTTTCTAAAATTAATTCAATTTTAAACTACAACTGTGCTCTAGTTTAGTCCAGAAATTTGGAAAAAGTTTATTTTAAGTTACCCAAATAGGGTTCTATGCATAACACACAAAGAAAGATGGAAGATTCGACCATTTTTTATGAATTAGCATGCTACTTTTGACCCCATTTCGAACAAAAATCAAAGAAAATGCAAATTAATCATAAAAATGTAAAACCAACACCAAGAGTACATTTATGTGACCTAGTTTTCAGGAAAAATGCAAAAAATGAATTATGATGATTATTTTTATAGCCTTCTCAAAAATTGCTATCATGTATGACTTACCCTACCTTTCAAGACAAATCACCAAGAGGATGGTAAATTACATGGCTCCCTTCAAGATAATGTGCCCCTTTTTTCACATACGTGCATCTTAACATGGCAAATAGAATTGGTCATTGGAGTTTCAAACTTTTCGACAAAAAAGTTGATTTTCTAGTTTATTATTGCTAAATGGGGTCTATTTTGTGAAGGAACTACACAAAATACCTGCCAAAGTGGCACCACTCCAATTTCCTAAAATATTAGAACACATCCTATGGAAAAATGCTAGAGATGAATTTTTTCTCCATCCCCAATTATTTCCCCCCCATTTAAATGAGTTTCGTGTGATTTTTAGATTCAAAGTTTAACTACAAGTGTGCCCTAGTTTGGTCCAAAATTTTGGAAAAATATCATTTTAAATTACCCAAGCAAGGTTCTATGCATAACACACAAAGAAATATGAAAGATGTGACCATTTGCTCTGAATTCACATTCAACCCATTTTGACCCAATTTTAAAAATTCAAAAAAAAGTAGAATAATCATAAAAATTTAAAACAAACTCCAAGAGTCCTTTTATGTACCTAGTTTCTAGGAAAAATATAAAACTTGAATTATTAATAAAGCCTTCTCAAATATTGTTGTCAGATATGACTTATCCTGACTTTCAAACCAAATCTCCCAAGGGATGTTCAATCACATGGATCCCTTCAAGATAATGCACTCATGTTTTGCACATAGGTGCATCTTGTCATGGAAAATAGAAGTTAACATTGGAATTTAAACTTTTGTAACAAAAGGTTGATTTTCTATTTTATCATTGCTAAATGGGGTTTATTTTATGAAAGAACTACACAAAATGTAGGAGAGTTTCACCACTCCAATTTTCAAAAATATTAGAATACATCCTATGGCAAAATAAAGGAGATGAAGTTTTATCTCCATCTCTAACTACTTTCCCCCTTTAAATGAGTTCAGGGTGATTTTCCGAAATTAATTCAAAATTGAACTATAACTATCCTCTAGTTTGGTCCAGAAATTTGGAAAAAATCATTGTAAAACACCCAAGCGGGGTTATATGCATAACACACAAGAACGATGGAATATTCAACCATTCACTATGAATTCACCTGCCACCAATTTTCACCCCATTTCGAAAAAATCAAAGAAAATATAGAATAATCATAAAAATGTAAAACCAACGCAAAGAGTCCTTTTATGTGACTTAGTTTCTAGTAAAAAAATACAAAACATAAATTTTTACAATTATTTTATAATTCAATACTATAGATTTGATTTTTGTTTGTGTTAACACCTTCGAACTGGATACAGTTGTTTATCATGCATCAGGAATATATATTATCGACTTTCGAAAACTATGGTTGTTTGCCACGACTGTTAGTGTATCGGGTTGGCTTATGTTAACGCTAGCTATCAACTGTTTAATTTGATATGGAGGTTTAGTATCATGGAGAGAACACGTACTAGGACAGCTGCATCATCACTTGTAAACTGGTGTCATCATCATTTTTAACTTAATTAAAGTTAATTTAAGGTCAAGTTTAATTAAGCAGGTGCACCTTACATTCTAAAATACAAGGTATTCTGGCCTTTTTTTAAAGACGCATGTATCTAGACGCCTTTTAGTGTGTAGGGTTAGAGAAAAATGAGTGAATCTACAAACTAAATTGTGTCTAGATACATGTATTTCAAAAAATCTAAAACATCTTATATTTTGGATGCAGGGAGTACAAAACATGCGATATGACAATTATTCATTTGTATGAGTATATTATTTGCTTATCATCATTTATATGAGTCAACTATTTAATTAAGTTTAATATAAAGTTTAAGTCTCCCGAACGGTTGCATCATTGTAAAATGCTTATCATCATCATTATTAACTTCATTAAAATTAATTTGATATCGAGTTTAATTAGCAGATACAAAACAGGAATTATGACAATTATTCATTTTTATGAGTAGATTATCTCTGATTTAATCATCAAAATATATCTTTACAAAAAAACAAAGATGTTAAACACCATCTATCAATGCTTGATAGATAGCTGGTGTTTTGAAATCCTGGTTGCATGCTTCTTTACTTTTGGGTTTATAAACTGGTGAAACGCTCTTTAGAATGCCAAGGTGGACCTAAACATCAATAGATACAACGACAGTTTATAGTCAGAGAGAACGCAATTAGTTTTGGTCCGACCCATCGAGGATATCACTCTCAGGGTTACCGTTGATGTTTGCTCGGTGATGACAATGACTTAATACATAATAATTGCTATATTGGAAAAAAATACTAGGAAGGTCACTGTCAACACCCGGATTTTTAATCCCAGATGCCTGTTATGCCATACATCGCAATCCTAAGATTACCATTTTTGCGAGACATAACAGATTGGATATCACAGTACATCATCCATTATAAACCATAATAAGGTCTTACACAAATAAAAGATCTCATGATCTAGTATTAGTACAAACAAGTAGCGGAATAAATAGCATAGCGGTGGGCTCCATCTTCAGTGTCACAGGCAATGCTGACGATGGGAGATGATCCTAGTTGTCATAGCCGTCCTGCTGTCCTTCTTCCGGATAGTCCTCCTCATAGTCTAGCCACGGGAATAGCCAGGTACAAAGCATGAGTACTCTTTAAGTACTCGCAAACTATCACTAACAAGGAAGGTAGTTCTAGTAGGAAAACTAAGCTCTAAGTTTATTTGTAAAGTTAAGTTTGAAACCTAAGCTGAGTTCAGAAACAAAGAAAGAAAAAATAAAGTTTGAAATCACCTAAGTGGGAACTTAGTTGTCATAGTCACAACCCTGTTGTGGTCAAGTCAAAGTCATAGTTCATTTCATTAGTCATTTTGAAAACATCTGACAACGAAATAGTATGGCCACTCCAACTGTCCATAACCGCGGACGCGGCTATTCGAATAGTTTGACACTCTGCAGAGGTGGTACACTTTCACCATAAAATTCGATACATCTGTCAGGGATAACCCCGAATCATCATACTTAGTATGCAGATAATCAAACATAACTTTTCAATTACACACACTAGTATAGGCACCTCCCCTATGAGCTTGGCCTCCCAGCCATGGCCATCTGCCATCCTGGGCAGTGCATAGGTGGACAATCACTAAGAGGTAGCCTCAGCTCAAACCTCTTCCGCGAGGGAACCCATACTAAGGAATATAAACTTCCAGCTAAGCCTTACCCAATTCAGGTATTGTGGTTGTATGGTAAAATTGAATGGTATTGCCTCCGAACCCAACCATCAGTTTTTTGGTAAAAAGGGCTAAGGCTCATGCCTCAACATTTTCATCATCAAATCACTTTGTGTCCATAACACATGTCAAAACATCTCAATAGAATGAAGCATCATTCCAAGGTTTTCATAATCATTTTCACCAAGTATTCCCATCTAGAGTGATCAAGTTTTTCGTTTAGCTCTAACAACTAAGTTAAGAGTGTTCACTAAGGTGGGATGCTAATCTCAATCTCATGCCATAGAATGATATCTAATATAGGACAAGTTTTATACTCTTTATGCTATCTATACTACTTTCTAAAATCTCGCAAAGCATTACTAAAGTAAAGAAACTTTGGTAAAGCAATAGTAAAACTTGTAAGTAAAACTTGGGATGGGCATAAATCAAAATGGTATAACCAAAGCATGCCTAATGCATCTTGCTTAGGTTATCTTGCATCTAGTGATGGCTTGCATAGTTTGAGAAACTTGCAAGTGTTAGCTTGCATAGTTAACTTGTAGTGCTAGGCTTTCCTTGTTTGGTGCAGTGGTTGAAATTCTCCTCGTCTTCCTCGGGGTAGAACTCCTCTTCTTCGTAGACTTGGTCGGTACTATCGTCTATAAATACATACAGAAATACACAATCACTAAACAATACTTAACTAGTCTATTTAGCATACTAATGCACACACTTGATGATCTAGCATCATCACAAGATTTAATGAACTAGTTTCATTTGTTTTATTTGAGAAATGTAATTTCTACTCATTGAAAATAACTAAGATTTAATATTCTCCAATTAAAATATGGGATCATGTGGACACATGTCATCACCACATATTCTAATACATGGGAATGTGATTTAAATGTTTGATCATATTTCAATAAGTTTAAGTTTATAATTTAAATGATTTAAAATGAATACAAATGCCTATATAGCATTAATTTGGTACTAGTCCAAATTCACTGCATGCAAACCTAAATATTATTACATATTTAGATAGGTATTGTCAAATGTGATTTTTGAGAGTTGGAAACAACTCAAAAGCTATTATGGTTGATTTTTGAAAAATGTTTGAATGTAGAAAAGTCTCTGTCTTGTTATTTTTGCTATAGGTGATCTATAACTCTAATTGATTTAAATCGAATGGGCTTGGATAGAGATTTAAATTATCTTTCCAACAAAATTATAATCATGTCATTTGGTTATGTAAATATTTCTGAATTGATTTTTAAACAAGGGGACAGAATCTGGATTAAGTCTAAATAGAAAAATCTACATTTGAATTCTAGGGCCAGTGCGGGAAAGAAAATGGGCCGGCCAAGTGACACTCCGCGGCGCAACTGGCAACTGACAAGGGAGTCCCGCCTATCAGCGGCACAACTCAACGCGAAGCGGTACGGGGTGATGTGGACCATGCGATTAGAACCTAGATCAACGGCTCCGGTTCATCATCGACGATGGACTAGTCGCCGGCGAGACGGAACCCTAGTGGCTCGGTGGGGGTGCAGTGGGGGCTTACCAGGGCTCCAGCTAACATGGCGATGGGGGCGATCGAACGAGGAGAAGACGACCGACTCAGGCGAGGTCGCGGCGGCTCCTGGGGTGGTCGCAATCGACTGTCCCCTTTCTTCTTCTGCTGCGGTGGCTCCGGTGGAAATTCCAGCGAACAACTGCTCGAGCGGCTCCGGCGATGCTATGAGGTGGTTCTGAGAGAGAGGGGAGTGAAGTAGTGTGGCGAAATGGTGCTGGGGAGGGCTCCTTATATAGGATCGATGAGGAGACCGTGAGGGAGACGGTGACCTCGTCGGTGACGTCGGTACAAGGCACTAGAGGCATGGGCGGGGTAGGCGGACGGTGGCTTGCCTCTTAGCGGTCAGCTATGGCGCAATGGCGCAACTAGGGGCGGTGGCTTGCGGTCGGGAAAGGTTGGCGCTCTGGGCGGTAGAGGCAGTGCTCAACGCGGCGTGCGATGGCTACTGGTCGCGCGACGGGAAAAGGGCGTGTCTGGCGGTGTGCTGGGGTTAAGGCGGAGCGGCGCGTGCAAGCTGGGGTCGAGGCGCGGCTTGTGCTGGCCTGTCGGGGACGGAGCTCTGGTGTGCTCTGTGCATGGCGCAGAGGCGGTGGGCGCGAGCTGTCTACGGTGGTCCCGTGGCTGGCTGTGTCCGTGGGGTGGACAGGGGGTCGCGGTAGGGTGCGGCGGAGCTAGGGCGTGTGCTGGTTTGGCACGACGCAGTCTCTGGCGCGTTGCCCACGTTTAGCCGACGACGACCAAGAACGGGTGGCACGGTACTGTTGCTAGGGGCTAGGGGATGGCTCCTAGATGGTATGGTTGGAACAAGGGGAGACAAGGGAACAAGATTGAGCCCAATTGGCTCGACAAAGCATTGATCCAAATAGTGTTAGTTAGGCAGATTTATTTTTGCCTGCCAAGTGTTCGACAAAATAGCCACATGAAACTTTATTTGAATTTTGAAAAGATTTTTGGTGGATGTGTTAGTCATATGCTTAAGTATCTGTGGTTGCTTGGGATTGTCAAGGTTAACTCATTTGAGTGGTTTTTAGAAAAGTGTGATCTATGCATATGAAATGGATTCCATTTTCAAATGCCATTTAAATTTAGTGTTTAAATGTTTTTGTAAGAATTCAAAGTGGTCATTGATAGATCATTACTTGTACTAACAAGGGGTGCAAAGAGTTAGAATTGTTTCTGTTTGAATTTGACTTCTAGGAACACCTAAAGTGACCTCGTGGATTAAAATGGCAAAAGTGACCATTTGCCTTTATTAATCTTATTTGATTTCTTTTTCTTTGGATTTTTCTTGGGAATGATCTAGATGACGTGGAATTCATCTTTGAATCATTTTACAACCATTAGAGCAAGCAAACATGGCAATTCAAAACAATTCTATATTAATGCAACACACATATGCATTCTTAAATGTTTTAATTATAAAAGTTTTTGTTAACCCTAAATTGGGTGATTTAGATCTTGATAACCTTGATTAAAGTTTTGGGATGTTACAAACCTTCCCCCCTTAAAAATAATCTCGTCCCGAGATTTAAGAAAGAAAACTAGGAACTAAAGAGATCTGGAAACTCAGTCCTAATGTAATCTTCTCGCTCCCACGTGGCTTCTTCTTCGATATGGTTGCTCTATTAGATCTTGAGAAACTTTATACTCCGGGTCTTGGTGGTTCTGTAAGCTTCTTCCAAGATACGGATGGGCACTTCACGATACGTCAGATCATTGTTGACATCAACGGCTCAGTGATCGATGTTCTTGAACACTTCAGTCTTCTTCGGAACTTCTAGGGATTTGCGAAGTAACAAGATATGGACCACATTATGGATGGCTGACATCTCCTCTAGCAATTCTGGTTGATAAGATACTTCTCCTCAACGATTCAGAATCTTGAAGGGTCTGATATATCTGGGGGCTAAGTTTCCTTCCAGACTAAAACGTTGTGTTCCCTTCAATGGCGAAACTTTGAGATACACAAAATCTCCGACATTGAAAGTCAGGTCTCTACGTCTCTTGTCGGCATAACTCTTCTGTCTGTATTGGGCTGTGTTGAGGTGCTCACGGACTTTGTGAACCTCCTCTTCGGCTTCTCGTAGGATGTCGGGTCCGAAAATATGACTCTCTCCTACTTGCGACCAATTCAAAATGGTACGACACTTTCTTCCATATAGGAACTCAAATGGGGCCATTTGTAGACTGGCTTGATAACTGTTGTTGTATGAGAATTCTGCGAAAGGCAAATAATCTTCCCATTTTGATCCATACTCTAACTCACAAGCTCTTAGTTTATCTTCTAAGATCTGGTTGACTCTTTCAGTCTGTCCATCAGTCTGCGGGTGATAAGTTGTGCTAAAATTCAACTTAGTTCCTAATCCTTCTTGGACTTTCTGCCAAAATCTTGAGGTAAATTGGGTTCCTCGATCCGACACTATGGTCTTGGGGGTTCCATGCAAACTGACAATTCTAGCAATGTACAACTCTGCTAGCTTCGAACTTTGGTAGGTTGTCTTGACGGGTATAAAATGGGCTACTTTAGATAGTCTATTAACTATGACCCAAATTGAGTCATTTCCCCTACTAGAAGTAGGCAAACCGGTGATAAAGTCCATTCCGACGGAATCCCATTTCCATTCCGAAATCTGCAATGGTTACAACAGTCCTGCGGGTCTCTGATGTTCCGCTTTGACTCTCTGACAGATATCACACTTGGCGATATAGCTTCCAATTTCTCTCTTCATCTTGTGCCACCAAAATTGCTCCTTCAAGTCCTGATACATATTCGTTCCTCCGGGGTGGATAGAATAAAGAGTATCATGAGCTTCTTGCATGATAACTTGCTTCAGCTCAGAATCTATTGGCACACAGATACGTCCTTTGTACCACAGAACTCCTTCTTCGTCTTCGGTGAATCCAGGTACCTTTCTTGTTCCAATACGATGCTTGATTTCGTCGATACTTGCATTTCCCTTCTGGGCTTCTTTGATTTGGCTAATCAAAGTGGGTTGAAGTTCAATGCTAGCTAAAAATCCTTGGCTAACTAGCTCAGTTCTAAACTGCTCCAACTCCTCATGCAAACTTGGCTGCTTCTCCTGGATCATAGTGTTTAACCTACACGGCAATCTGCTAAGAGCATTCGCTACCACATTGGCTTTGCCGGGGTGATAGTGAATGTCAAGGTCATAATCCTTGATTAACTCTATCCATCTCCTTTGCCTCATATTCAGCTCCTTCTGAGTGAAAATATACTTCAAGCTCTTGTGATCTGAATAAATCTCACAGTGGGTACCCATAAGGTAATGACGCCAGGTCTTCAAGGCTAAAACTATGGCTGCTAGTTCAAGATCATGGGTAGGGTAGTTTTGCTCATGCTGCTTCAGTTGTCGAGATAGATATGAGATGACTTTGCCTTCTTGCATTAACACACATCCGAGACCAACCTTGGATGCATCACAATACACATCAAATGACTTCTTGATATCCGGCATAATCAAGATTGGGGTTGAAATCAATCTTTTCTTGAGCTCTTGGAAACTTGCTTCGCATTTGTCGGTCCATTCAAACTTCTTATCTTTCTTCAACAATTGGGTCATGGGTCTGGCGATGCTCGAAAATCTTTCTACAAACTTGCGGTAGTATCCCGCTAATCCGAGAAATGCATGGACTTGGGTTTGAGTGGTCAGGGCTTCCCATTCTTCAACATCTTTTATCTTGGTGGGATCAATAGCGACTCCTCCTGCTGACACAATATGTCCGAGGAATCCTACTTCTTTCAGCCAAAACTCACATTTGCTGAACTTGGCATACAACTGATGCTCTTTAAGGGTTTCAAGGATGATTCTCAGATGTTGCTCATGGTCTTCTTCTGACTTGGAATAGATAAGAATATCATCGATAAACACAACGACAAACTTATCTAGAAAATTCATAAAGATCTTATTCATGAGATTCATGAAATAAGCGGGGGCATTGGTTAATCCAAAAGACATGACCGTATACTCATACAATCCATATCGGGTGGTAAAGGCAGTCTTCGGAATATCGGTTGCACGAATCTTGAGTTGATGATAACCAGTTCTAAGATCAATCTTAGAAAACACGCTGGCACCAGTCAACTGATCAAACAGATCCTCTGCTTTTGGCAAAGGGTACTTGTTCTTGATGGTGACATCATTCAGCTTCCGGTAATCTGTGCACAATCGGTTTCCTCCATCTTTCTTGTCGACAAACAAAAGAGGTGATCTCCATGGCGATGCGCTTGGTTGAATCAAGCCTTTCTCCAGCATAGCATCCAGTTGCTTCTTCAGTTCCACTAACTCTGTTGGGTTCATGCTATAGGGTCTCCGAGCTATGGGTCCGGTTCCAGGAATTAGTTCAATAATGAACTCAATATCTCGATCTGGGGGCATACCGGGCAATTCATCTAGGAATACGTCGGGGTATTCACAGACTACTCTGACTTGGTCAATGGTTGGTTGGGCTAAACTCTTGTTGCATTTGAACTGACAGGGCAAGATTTCAGATATATGCTCTACTGATACTCCAGAGCTACTGGTCATGGTTATGGCTTTCTTGGCACAGTCGATCAATCCTTTATGCTTCGACATCCAATCCATTCCTAGTACTACTTCCAAACCTTTGGTTCCAAGTACTATTAGATTGGCATAAAAATCTATTCCATGTATTCTGATAGGCACAGCCTTGCAAATTTTTCTAGCTTTGGTGGTTGAACCAGGTATTTGAACTATCATGACATGCTTCAAATTGGTTGGGTGAATCTTACTAGTGCATGCAAATTCTTCAGTAACAAACAAGTGCGATGCTCCAGAATCAAACAACACTCTTGCTAATACTGAGTTAACAAAAAACATACCCAGCATGACATCTGGCGCTTCTTGGGCTTCTTCAGCATTCATGTGGAAGAGACGGCCGTTGCGGTTGAGCGAATTTCCTGGGGCGAATCTCCTTCTAGGATGAACACGACGCTGCTGCTGAGCTGGGGCATTCACATTGTTGGTGGCTGCAAGCTTCTTGGGACACTCATTGGAGTAGTGACCCTTCACTCCACACTCAAAACAAGTAATCTGGGACTTGTCTTTGGCTGCAACAGGCACGACATTGCTTCCAGTCCTTGGGGCAGTATTGTTGTTGTTGTTGGACTTGGGCGGTGCACGGTTGAAGTTGTTGGAGTTGCCGAGGTTGTTGTTGTGGTTTCCTACGGACTTCACATTTCCTCCGCAACCGTTGGGGTAGCTTGGACGAGACATTGGGGGTCTATTGTTCCGTGGGGCATATCCGGCAGACGTGTTGGGGCGATACTTCTGGGCACTGTGGGACCCAGCTTGGTGCATCATCCGATGTTTGCGATTGCCATTTGCTTGGTTGATCTTCCCTTCCATCTGAATGGCAGAGTCAACTAGCTCTTCGAGATCTTCAAACCGGATGTTGACTAACACAGTCTGCATCTCATCATGCAGTCCGTTCAGGAATCTCTCCTTCTTCTTGGCTTTAGTGTTGATCTCATCAGGTGCATATCTGGCTAATGACAAAATTTTGTCACGGTACTCAACTACTGTCATTCTTCCATGCTTCAGTTCTCTGAATTCATCTCTCATCCGAGTGACTAAACCTTGTGGCACATGGGTGCGACTGAACTTGATTTTGAAGGCTTCCCATGTCATCACTTGACCGTAGTTCATAGTGCGGCTGTTGTTCCACCAGGCTCTTGCATCTCCTGCCAGATAGTGGGTGGCAAATATAACTTTCTCGTTGTCGTCAACTCCTGCGACTTCTAGATTATTCTCCATGGTCTGTAACCAATCATCAGCATCCAACGGGTCTTCAATTTGTTAAAGATAGGGAGATTGGTATTCTGGAAGTTTTTGAGTTTGGAGCCATGATGATCCTAATTTCCATGGCCTTGATTATTGTGGGCCATCTGGGCTATCTGTTGCAGGGTGGCTAGGTTGGCTTGGCGCTCTGCTCTACTAGCTTCACGGTCTGAAACTAGCATCTGCAAAATCTGCAGCATCGGGTCCTGTGATGAGCTGCTTCCTCCTTGGTTCCCACGAGGCATCTAAAGATTGAGATAGATAAAGGGGTAAGAGGGAAAGTTCTAAGGTTCATGGTTTTTGGTCTTCAAAGCTAAAATTTTGAGTTTGAACTCTAGTTTTGCCACCTAACTTATTTTCATTCATTCATTCAATCAAAGCACATGATACAAACACACACATCACAACATGAAAGGAAAACAGATGGTTTTAAGAACCATTATGTAAGCTAGGATACAATGGGACCGATACTTATCATTCATACGGTAGTGATCAAGTGCATCTACTCATCATCGATGAAGTCGGAGTCATCATCGTCGGTGTAGAAGTCCATGGCATGATCCTCCAGATAGTCGTTGTCATCACTAAGGTACGAGTGAATATCTCCTTGGATGTCTTCACCTTCTTCCTCTTCTTTTGCTGCAAGCTGAGCTTCTTGCTCCTGGATGGTCTTCTCGAGGTCGGCCACCTTCTTGCAAAGACGAGTGATGGTGCGATCCTTCTTCCCGCGTTGCCGGTGAAGTGATTGATGATCCTTGACGAGCAGGTTGAAAGTCTGGTCCTTCTTGGCAGCAATGACAATGTTGTGGTTGGCATAGGCTCGAGCATTGTCCAATTCCTTCCGCCTATCATACAGTAGGAAGTCAAGGTCCTCCACTTGGCGCTTCATCTCTAGGTGACTTGGCATCTCCAGTGGCATTCCCGTAGAATCATGCCTTGCATAGTGAGCAAAGTGAGTTCCCTGGATCAAGTTGACGTTTTGTCTGTAAAGACGGGAGAGAGCTTCATGCATAGCCCTGGCTAATCCATCTAGCTAGTTGTTCTCTCTCACGGTGAATTGAATCTTCTCGGAAAGTGGTGCTTCCATCTTGCCTAGAAGATCAGCAACTATCAGCCATTGCAAATCTCCTCCTGGTAACTCCTTGAGTTGAGCTCCGAAGAATTCCGGATGCGGACGCTCAAGGTACCCAGACAGTGCATCAAGATCCCTCTCGAAGATCAGTTGGCCTCCATTGCCCAACTGGTAGAACTTGCTGTACTAAACTTCCATCTATAAGAATTTAGGATGAGTAAGTTAGTGAGTTGATCAAGTGTGTCAAATTTTATGTAGTAATGTAAGAATTTTGAGGAACATGCATTTTTGAAAGAATCTTAAGGATAAGAAGGGAATATGTTTTCATAAATACTCACTTTATTTGTTTTTGAAACTAAGTTTTTGTTTGGATGTCCATTCTAACTAGGGTCTCCTATGGTCAGGCTGGCTCTGATACCAACTTGTCAACACCCGGATTTTTAATCCCAGATGCCTGTTATGCCATACATCGCAATCCTAAGATTACCATTTTTGCGAGATATAACAGATTGGATATCACAGTACAACATCCATTACAAACTATAATAAGGTCTTACACAAATAAAGGATCTCATGATCCAGTCTTAGTACAAACAATTAGCGGAATAAATAGCGTAGCGGTGGGCTCCATCTTTAGTGTCACAGGCAATGCTGATGATGGGAGATGATCCTAGTTGTCGTAGCCATCCTGCTGTCCTTCTTCCGGATAGTAATCCTCATAGTCTGGCCACGGGAATAGCCAAGGACAAAGCCATGAGTACTCTTTAAGTATTCGCAAACTATCACTAACAAGTAAGGTAGTTCTAGTAGGAAAGCTAAACTCTAAGTTTATTTGTAAAGTTAAGTTTGAAATCACCTAAGTGGGAACTTAGTTGTCATAGTCATAACCCTGTTGTGGTCAAGTCAAAGTCATAGTTCATTTCATAAGTCATTTTGAAAACATCTGATGACGGAACAGTATGGCCACTCCAACTGTCCATAACTGCGGACGCGGCTATTCGAATAGTTTGACACTCTGCAGAGGTGGTACACTTTCACCACAAAATTCGATACATCTGTCAGGGATAACCCTGAATCATTATACTTAGTATGCAGATAATCAAACATAACCTTTCAATTACACACACTAGTATAGCCACCTCCCCTATGAGCTTGGCCTCCCAGCCATGGTCATCTGCCATCCTGGGCACTACATAGGTGGACATGTTGGGTATCGGCGCAGAAAACAAAAAAATTCCTATGACGGAACCCCAGAAACTTAGCCTACGATCTATCTATGTAGTAATGCGGTAACGGGCGATGCGTATAGAATACATACCCTTGTAGACCGTACGTGGTTAAAGTTCCACGGGGAACGTGGTTGATGTAGTCATACTCGAAGTTGACCTCAAGGTCACGAAGCTCCTCGCAGGTCACCCCTTGCTCCTTCTTGATCTTCATCATCTTCATCGTGCAACAGCTCCGGCTCACGACATTTAAGCGCCCCAAGTGTTGCGCCTCGTGTCTTTGTACACATCCGGTGCACGATGAGACCTCCGGCTCCCCGATCCCGCCGGGAGTGCGGAAGTTGATATCCGGCTAGGAATCCCTGCAACGCAACGGCGTACTACAGGTGTGCCTCGATCGCACAGCCCATACTTGGGGCCATGGTCACGAGGTATAGAGAGAGAGGAGGGGGAGAAAGTCAACCAAAGGACTACTCCAATTGTCGTATTTAATCCCACCCATGGGCACCCCTTTATATAGGCGGAGGGGGTGTGTCCTCCCCATTGGGTTAGCCATGTGGGACTATTCATAAAAGAAAAGGTAGCAGATTTTCGGACTTGCCAAATGGGCCAAAAGAACTTAGCCCAAATAGCAAACAGAAAATGCTAAATAAAAGAAAAAGGAGAAAAGCACATAGCAGCCTGGGAGGAGTCGGCCGGGTGGGCCTTGCGCTTGCAACTCAACCTCGCTCAAGCGCTGCCTGGCGCCCACACTCAGACGTGGCTGCTCCCTGCCCTGCTGGCGACAGCACTTTGGTGGCCCGGGTGGGCTGGCCACCCCGCTGGCCTGCTGGCCCAGCTTGCCCCGCCCCGCCCGGGTGGGCCGGCTCGCCCCGGCGGCCCAGCTCCCTGGCGCTCGCGTGGGCCAGGTCGAGCAGGCCCCGGTGCGGCAGCTTGCTGCTTGCCGCCCAGTGCGGCGGCCATTATCCCCGCCCACTTGGGCTGGCTGTTTTTCTTTTTCCATTTCTTTTTCTGCAGTTTTATTTCTAGGTCTTTTTCCTGTGGGATTCGGCCTAATATAAAAGTTGCTTTTATAAATCTTAACTTAAACATTATTTAGAATATATTAATTCATAATTAACATATAATACATATATATTTAAATTCCCATTTATCTGAAAACAGTTTTCGGGGATTTTCCTTTATTCTTTCTCTGAACAACTTCGGATCTCTCTGTGGAACGATTCCGGCTTTCTCTCTTTCTCTACTATGATTCCGTCTTACGAATGATCGCTCTCATCGTATCCTTAAGTGTATCCTCTCACGGCTCGGGAATGCTCTAGACATGATCTGTATCAATGATCAACAGAGGGACCAGGGATATTCATGTGACCCCTATGCATTCCTGATGACAATATCGTTTGAACCGTCTAAATATAGCATCCTCTTCCTTTTGTTTTTCGATACAACTTGTCCGAGATCCGATCACTGGTATCCCATACCTTGTTCAACCTCGTTCACAACAAGTTATGTTTTCTTGTTACCGTGATATTACATCCCCGTGACCTAGTCACATGTTGCAACATTTATAGATGTAATCTCACCAAGTCGGCCGTATGTATCTTTTCCCGTCATGTGGGTGAACAAATCCCGGTCTTGCAGTCACATGTCATCTACTGTTCCTTCGGAATACCCAACATACACCTTTATAGTCACCGCATTACCAAATGACGTTTGATGCAGTCAAAGCAACCTAGGGAAACAGTGAGTAATATGAGCTCACAGTCTAAGGAGAAGGAGTCTAGGTATAGCCGTTGCAACAATGAACTATATGACTTGATCGTGTTGCAATCCTTCGAGGAGTGTCCAACCACATCATTCTCCAATGATATGATCTCGTTGTCAGTCGGCATAAATACCCATGATCTTGAAACCCAGATCATCTTCGTGACCAACGAACTAGTATGAATAGAGGCTACTAGGGACTTGGTTGTTTCATACCACACCTGTACCAATGTTTCTACTTGGCACAGTTCTAGCACAATATGAAACTATTATAAACTAATTGAGATATGACAATAAAAACCTATTTATTTTTTGCCTCTAGGGCATATCTCCTTTAGAACAATCACTAAGAGGTAGCATTAGCTCAAACCTCTTCCGCGAGGGAACCCATACTAAGGCATATAAACTTACGGCTAAGCCTTACCCAATTCAGGTATTATGGTTGTACGGTAAAATTGGAATGGTATCACATCCAAACCCAACCATCAGGTTTTTGGTAAAAAGGGCTAAGGCTCATGCCTCAACATTTTCATCATCAAATCACTCTGTGTCCATAACACATGTCAAAACATCTCAATAGAATGAAGCATCATTCCAAGGTTTTCATAATCATTTTCACGAAGTATTCCCATCTAGAGTGATCAAGTTTTTGGTTTAGCTCTAACCACTAAGTTAAGAGTGTTCACTAAGGTGGGATGCTAATCTCAATCTCATGCCATAGAATGACATCTAATATAGACCAAGTTTTATACTCTTTATGCTATCTATACTACTTTCTAAAATCTCACAAAGCATTACTAAAGTAAAGAAACTTTGGTAAAGCAAAAGTAAAACTTGTAAGTAAAACTTGGGATGGACATAAATCAAAATGGTATAACCAAAGCATGCCTAATGCATCTTGCTTAGATTATCTTGCATCTAGTGATGGCTTGCATAGTTTGAGAAACTTGCAAGTGTTAGCTTGCATAGTTAACTTGTAGTGCCAGGCTTGCCTTGGTTGGTGCAGTGGTTGAAATTCTCCTCGTCTTCCTCGGGGTAGAACTCCTCTTCTTCGTAGACTTGGTCGGTACTATCGTCTATAAATACATACGGAAATACACAATCATCAAAAAATACTTAACTAGTCTATTTAGCATACTAATGCACACACTTGATGATCTAGCATCATCACAATCATCACAAGATTTAATGAACTAGTTTCATTTGTTTTATTTGAGAAAAGCAATTTCTACTCATTGAAAATAACTAAGATTTAATATTCTTCAATTAAAATATGGGATCATATGGACACATGTCATCACCACATATTCTAATACATGGGAATGTGATTTAAATGTTTGATCATATTTCAATAAGTTTAAGTTTATAATTTAAATGATTTAAAGTGACTAGAAATGCCTATATGGCATTAATTTGGTACTAGTCCAAAGTCACTGCATGCAAACCTAAATATTATTATATATTTAGATAGGTATTGTCAAATGTGATTTTTGAGAGTTGGAAACAACTAAAAAGCTATTATGGTTGATTTTTGAAAAATGTTTGAATGTAGAAAAGTCTCTGTCTTGTTATTTTTGCTATAGGTGATCTAAACTCTAATTGATTTAAATCCAACGGGCTTGGATAGAGATTTAAATTATCTTTCCAACAAAATTGGAATCATGCCATTTGGTTAAGTAAATCTTTCTGAATTGATTTCTAAACAAGGGGACAGAATCTAGATTAAGTCTAAATAGAAAATTCTACATTTGAATTCTAGGGCCAGCGCGGGAAAGAAAATGGGCCGGCCCAGTGACACTCCGCGGCGCAGCTGGCAACTGACAAGGGCTCCCGCCTGTCAGCGGCACAACTCAACACGAAGCGGTACGGGGCGATGTGGACCGTGCGATTAGAACCTAGATCAACGGCTCTGGTTCATCGTCGACGACGGACTTGTCGCCAGCGAGACGGAAACCTAGCGGCTCGGTGGGGATGCAGTGGGGGCTTACCAGGGCTCCAGCTAACGTGGCGATGGGGGCGATCGAACGAGGAGACGACGGCGGACTCAGGCGAGGTCACGGTGGCTCCTGGGGTGGTCGCAATCGACTGCCCCTTTCTTCTTCTGCTATGGCAGGTCCAGTGGAAATTCCGGCGAACGGCTGCTCGAGCGGCTCCAGCGATGCTGTGAGGTGGTTCTGAGAGAGAGGGGAGTGAGGTAGTGTGGCGAAATGGTGCTGGGAAGGGCTCCTTATATAGGCTCGACGAGGAGACCGTGAGGGCGACGGTGATCTCGTCGGTGACAATGGTACATGGCGCTAGAGGCATGGGCGGGGTAGGCGGACGGTGGCTTGCCTCCTAGCGGTCAGCTACGGTGGAATGGTGCAGCTAGGGGCGGTGGCTTGTGGTCGGGAAACATTGGCGCTCTGGGCGGCAGAGGCGGTGCTCGACGCGGCGTGCGGTGGTTGCTAGTCACGCCGGAAAAAAGGGCGGTTTGGCGGTGTCTTGGGGAGGTAAGCGCGGCAAGGCGCGTGCAAGCTGGGGTCGAGGCGCGGCTTGTGCTGGCATGTCGGGGACGACGCTCTGGCATGCTCTGTGCATGGCGCAGAGGCGGTGGCCGCGAGCTGTCTATGGTGGTCCAGTGGCTGGCTGCATCCGTGGGGTGGACAGGGGATCGCGGTAGGGTGCGGCGGAGCTAGGGCGTGTGCTGGTTTGGCGCAGCGCGGTCTCTGGCGTGTTGCCCACGTTCGGCCGGCGGCGACCAAGAACGGGCGGCGCGGTACTGTTGCTAGGGGCTAGGGGATGGCTCCTAGATGGTATGGTTGGAACAAGGGGAGACAAGGGAACAAGATTGAGCCCAATTGGCTCGACAAAGCATTGATCCAAATAGTGTTAGTTAGCCAGATTTATTTTTGTCTGCCAAGTGTTCGACAAAATGGCCGCATGAAACTTTTATTTGAATTTTGAAAAGATTTTTGGTGGATGTGTTAGTCATATGCTTAAGCATCTGTGGTTTCTTGGGATTGTCAAGGTGAACTCATTTGAGTGGTTTTTAGAAAAGTGTGATCTATGCATATGAAATGGATTCCATTTTCAAATGCCATTTAAATTTAGTGTTTAAATGTTTTTGTAAGAATTCAAAGTGGTCATTGGTAGATCATTACTTGTACTAACAAGAGGTGTAAAGAGTTAGAATTGTTTCTGTTTGAATTTGACTTCTAGGAACACCTAAAGTAACCTAGTGGATTAAAATGGCAAAAGTGACCATTTGCCTTTATTAATCTTATTTGATTTCTTTTTCTTTGGATTTTCCTTGGAAATGATCTAGATGATGTGCAATTCATCTTTGAATCATTTTACAACCATGAGAGCAAGCAAACATGGCAATTCAATATAATTCTATATTAATGCAACACAAATATGCATTCTTAAATGTTTTAATTATAAAAAGTTTTTGTTAACCCTAAATTGGGTGATTTGAATCTTGATAACCCTGATTAAAGTTTTGGAATGTTACAGTCACTTGCAATAGAATTATCAAGCTTTATACTTGTAGAAATAAAGTTGATCCAATATAAACTAATCTTCTGTTTTATATTATCCAAGATATAGTCCATGCCAAGATTTTGTTATATTGTCATGTTTTCTGTCCAAACAGTTGCTCCAACACAAAATCACATGTTGTTGTAGTATTTTCGAAAAAATAGTCATATGTATGGTCATCAATATTTTCAACCCCCCTCAATTTCCAATCCTGGCTCTGCCCTGCCGATGTTGAAGAGTCCAATTGAAAGCCGAACTTGCATTTTTCATGCCCATGAAAGAAGATGTCGAGCCAATAACTTCAACAAGGCATGGAGGTCATGTCGCGCACACACCCACAATATCTGATCATGCCGCTGCTTGCGGATCGGCTGATCTAGCGGGAGACGATAAACATCATGGGTTTTAACCTAGAAAATCTGCATGTTTGTTGTCGAAATGAAATCACCAGTGTGGCCAACCTCTCTACAGCGTCGTTCATGACAAACGACATGGGAATGGAGAAGATGTGGTGCGTGTGATTGTTAATGGGCCAAAATGTGTGGTCGCTAATTTTTGGCACGACCGTTAGTGTATCGAGTTGGCTTATGTTAACACTAGCTATCAACTGTTTAATTTGATATGGATGTTTAGTATCATGGAGAGAACGCGTACTGGGACAGCTGCATCATCATTTGTAAACTGGTAACATCATTATTTTTAACTTAATTAAAGTTAATTTAAGGTCAAGTTTAATTAAGCAGGTACACCTTACATTCCAAAATACAAGGTATTTTGGCCTTTTTTAAAGACGCATGTATCTAGACGCCTTTTAGTGTGTAGGTTTAGAGAAAAATGAGTGAACCTACACACTAAATTGTGTCTAGATACATGTATTTCAAAAAATCTAAAACATCTTATATTTTGGATGGAAGGAGTACAAAACATGAGATATGACAATTATTCATTTGTATGAGTATATTATTTTCTTATCATCATTTATATGAGTGAACTATTTAATTAAGTTTAATATGAAGTTTAAGTCTCCCGGACGGTTGCATCGTTGTAAACTGCTTATCATCATCATTATTAACTTCATTAAAATTAATTTGATATCGAGTTTAATTAGCAGATACAAAACATGAATTATGACAATTATTCATTTTTACGAGTAGATTATCTCTGGTTTAATCATCAAAATATATCTTTACGAAAAAACAAAGATGTTAAACACCAGCTATCAATGCTTGATAGATAGCTGGTGTTTGAAATCCTGGTTGCATGCTTCTTTACTTTTGGGTTTATAAACTGGTTAAACGCTCTTTAGAATGCCAAAGGTGGAACTAAACATCAATAGATACAACGTCAGTTTATAGTCAGAGAGAACGCAATTAGTTTTGGTCCGACCCATCAAGGATATCACTCTCAGGGTTACCGTTGATGTATGCTCGGTGATGACAATGAATAATTGCTATATTGGAAAAAAATACTAGGAAGGTCACTTGCAATAGAATTATCAAGCTTTATACTCATAGAAATAAAGTTGATCTAATATAAACTAATCTTCTGTTTTGTATTATCCAAGATATAGTCCATGCCAAGATTTTGATATATTGTTATGTTTTCTGTCCAAACAGTTCCTCCAACACAAAATCACATGTTGTTGTAGTATTTTCGAAAAAATAGTCATATGTATGGTCATCAATATTTTCACCCCCTCAATTTCCAATCCTGGCTCTGCCCCTGCCGATGTTGAAGAGTCCAATTGAAAGCCGAACTTGTATTTTGCATGCCCATGAAAGAAGATGTCGAGCCAATAACTTCAACAAGGCATGAAGGTCATGTCGCACACACGTCCACAATATCTGATCATGCCTCTGCTTGTGGATCGACTGATCTAGCGGGAGACAATATACATCATGGGGTTTAACCTGGAAAATCTGCATGTTTGTTGTCGATCGAAATGAAATCACCAGTGTGGCCAACCTCTCTACAGTGTCGTTCATGACAAACGACATGGGAATGGAGAAGATGTGGTGCGTGTGATTGTTAATGGGCCAAAATGTGTGATCGCTAATTTTTGTAAGTACTAGAAACAATCAAATGAATAACCATATGCCTACTGCCCTCGCTGCGGGTGGGCATATTAGGAGGGACACGCCCACCTGACATGCACGCGCGCGACGCAACACTTCCGTCGTATGTGCCATCATGATCGATGCGAGATGCGTCCAGTGGTCTCAAAAGAGCTTTTACATGATGTACACCACCTGAGTGATCGACGTACGTGTTGCCATACCACTCATACACCTTCCCCTGAGCAAGACGCGTCGAACCCTTGGAATCCGACATCGGATGGTGCCGTGTTGAAATGTCAGACTTTAATTGTATGCGGGCGTTATACCCTTTTCGGGCCTAGCCTTTCCATACTGTTTATGAAAGCACCGGAAGCATCTTCTCGCGTTATGTATGTGGCAGGGGAGACGAGCACGACATGCTTCGGCCGTTGGAGCTGTCGCGCGGACCAGTCTACGTACGATCGACATCCAAGACGCGCCACTGTGTGCTGCCTCCGGCTGCCAGCTGAACACGACGACGTGCCTGGGCGATCTTCTAGTTATTCCATTCATGCGCCATCGCCGGACTACTAGTAGTAGGAAAGTCAAGCAGCATACAGGGTGAGATGGGCCTCCCGTACGTGTACGTGGATCATGGAGCACGCCTGCACTTAATATTGTTTCGTGAAATTTTAGACGACTAGCCGGAGAAACAATCTGATAAAGAGGTCTGGAGTAATTGCTTAAACATCGGGCTTTCGCATCCTTCACACGATAAATCCAACAATCGCTATCCGTGGGTGAGAGATGGGCCTCTACCGTACACAATGTTTCCCGAACCGTATGCGAAGGACTGATCTTTCGCATATGATTTTGGTCCGGAGTAACCCTTTGCTTAAACATCGGGCTTTCGCATCCTTCACACGATAAATCCAACAATCGCTATCCGTAGGTGAGCGCTCTACCGTACACACTGTTTTCCGAACCGTATGCGAAGGACCGATCTTTCGCATATGATTTCGGTCCGGAGTAACCCTTTGCTTAAACATCGGGCTTTCACATCCTTCACACGATAAATCCAACACGCTATCCGTGGGTGAGCAATGAGCCTCTACCGTACACACTGTTTCCCGAACCGTATGCGAAGGACTGATCTTTCGCATATGATTTCATTTTGTTAATAGTTTGCGATAGTTAGGATCTTCGCACATGGTTTGGCCTGCTCAACTGTGAGACCCTGGCGCATGGTTTAATAGGATTGATAGACCAACAAGTTGCAACTTCTTTTTCGGAAGCTCGTCCAAAAAGAACTCTGAGGTTAAGCATGCTTGGCAGAGAAATTTAAGGATGGATGACCGACCGGGAAGTGGGTACCAGGTGCGCACGAGTGAGAATAAAGTACGCAGAAAAGACTAGTGTTGGTTTGTGGGGTCAGTCTAGATATCTTATTAAGCTACCAAGAATGACAGTCCGGGAACGGAGAGTCTGGGTGTAGCATCCCAATTGTCTAACAATTGTAATGCTACTTGGTCTAGTAATATAACGGCTACTTCAAATATATAATTGTTGCATCATAATTATATCATGCTCATGTCATCATGCCACCTTGCATTTGAGCATCATATAAAACCCTTTTTGTGTTGGTTCTTCTCTCATATGCATTGTAAATTGTATTTGCCTCTTGATATTGTATTTGGTTCTTGATATATTGTTAAACGCCCAAGTTGAGTTGGGGGCATATCTTTTAATCTACTCCACCACCCTTTCTTTTCACCACCTTATAATTCCACCATTCCATTATCCATGAGCTTGCATTTGATTTTCTTTTGGTATTTAATCTAGCTCATGGGAGATAGGATGGATCTACTTCTACAAATTCTTTTGCTTGGCTTATTCCATATTTTTGGAATGCATATGTATAAATGCTATGGATATTTATTTTGTTTTCACAAGATGAAACCTAGCATTAATATTATGCATGGGACATGCAACCATCTCTATATTTTGCCTCCTTTGTTTTTATTTGGTCATTTTTGAGTGGATCATCTCTCTTCTCTCTCTCCCTCCTTTTGGCTTGGTCTTATTTGATCTTGCTTAAACCCTATCCTCACATCAACCTCTCTCTCTAAACCCTCACCACCTTTCATCCCTTCCTCTCTTTTGTCTAGCCCTTGTTTGATCTTGGTTTGTTCTTGCTTGAGCTTGCCAAAAGAAAACACATCACCTAACCCTTTATCACCACCCTACCTCATCTCTCTCTCATCTCACCCTCTCTCTTTACCCTCTCTAGCTAATCCTAGTTCCTCTCTAACCTAACCCGAGCTCCCCCTCTCTAAGCCACACCCCCACCCTATCCACTCATGCCAAGGCTACCCCACCTAGCCACCCTCCCCCCTGGTCGAGCTACCCTTCCCAACCCTAGCACAAACCCTAACCCGAGCCCCCTCTAGCTCCAACCCTAGCTACACCCGAGCCTACCCCCCTCTCTCTCTCTAGCCCTCTATCTGCCTTGCATGCCCCACCACCAAGCAGACCCCTCCTTGGACTCACCCTGACCCCACCTGGAAGCCCCTACCCTGCCCTGCCGGCTAGCACAAGCACGTGCTCGAGGAGAGGCAGAAAAGGTGGCCGAAGCCACCTTTATCTCCAACCTGCTCCCACACGGCACCCACGCCTCTCCCTCGCTTTACCCTCCGCCCCACAAACCTCTCTGCCTCTCCCAGATCTCCCCAGACCGCCCCCTTCCTCTCCGTCTACCCCTACCACCGTCTACCCCATCACCGGCCACCGGCGGTGTCCACCGTCGTTTCCTCAAATCAGCAGGCGGGCGTGGCGTGGAGGCTGTCGAGGAAGTCAAGGACGCTCCTCTGCATCGCCCTGTACACACCGTCGCGGAGGAGAAGCACCAGAAGCGTTGTACCAGCGCCGCCCGAAGCCAAACCCTAGATCCTTCGGCCGTCTGCATCATCGATGATCGACCGCTCCCCTGCCCGATCCACCACCTCCAACAGCCTCACGGTGAGCCACGCAACCTCCTAGACACCCTCGCCATCGTCGTCGTTTCCTGGTCGCGTCGTACGTTCCGTCGAGCACCCTCTGTGCACCGGCGAGCGCGTGCGTCTGCTCGCTCATCGCGTCGCGGAACCTCATCTAGGCCCCGTCCACCCTCCTGGCACCAACCCGAGCCCACCGCAGTGGCTGCCGCCTACGCCACAAGACGCCAGTCCTGGGTTCGAGCCCAGCGCCCGGCGACAGAGCGAGCACCGACCCGTCGCGGCAGTAGAAGAAGAAGCATGCATGGCGATGTTTTGCAGTTTAGCCCTCCCTTTTGTTTTCGCTTAACCCGCGCTCCTAGAGGCCCACCCGTCGGTCACCCTGGCGTTTTAGCAAATAGGTACCTGGGTTTTACACCGCCTCAACCCGCACTACCTGGATCTCCCACGTGTCGCGTCCTCATGGCGCCTGCAGGGGCCTACTCACGCTGTGGCCCCACCTTTGTCATCTCTGGTGGCTAGGTCAGCGGTGGGAAAAGTCTCTGTCTGGCGCTGTCTGGTCCCGGGCCACCGGGCCCACTTGTCACTGACTGTGGCTGGATCTGAGTGAGTGAGAAAAGTGTTTCTGTATTTCTGTTTTAATTTAAACTTTTTCAAATTAATTCAAATTCAAATTTAAATCTGTTTTCAAATAACTTTTAAATTATAATTCCAAATAATACAAATAATATATGTTTCGAAATCAGAAAAATGTGAGGAATTCAAATATGGCCTTCAAAATATATTTTGAACACTTTAATTTTCAAGTTGATTAAAATTACAACTAAAATGCCCTTTTTCCTTAATTAATTAATAACTTTAGCTTTATAACTCCAAATTTAACAAATAATATGTCTAAAATGATTAGCTCGACGAGACCTTTCTGTTTATGCATTCCATGTTCTGATTTGCAGCATGCATCATATAAATATAAAGTATACATCAACTTATTGGAGTATAAAATATGATTAAAATTCCATAAAATGCTTATTTCTTGTATTCCACTCCTCACCCATGCCATGCTATATTATTACCATGCAAATTGTGCATCATTCATCATGGCATGATTGTTTGCTTGTCGCATTTTATTCATATGCTTGTGCACTTTATTTATGTTGGCCCTTGTTTGTTTGGTTCTTCTTCGAATAGGCGAAAGGTGGGATATATCAAGAAACCCAGGAGCACTATCCAGATCCGTCCCTCGCTTCAACTGAGTTGCCAGGCAAGCACTACCACATGCTTGCATACATATAGTACCTATTGCCTCTATCTTATTCTTGCATCATTGAGTCGCGATTGCATTAAACTGAATCCCAAGTACTGCATAGCCTTTACTTTTAAAACCCACCGAAGCTTGTTCCTCCATCCCATGAGCCATTACTACAGGAGTTTTTTGAGCCATGCGAGTCGTAGAACAGCATGTGTAGGGTATGTGAGTGTCTGATAGATAACGAGGTACCTATACAACTTAACCTGAGTAGTATGGGATAACTAATGAAAGTGGCACCGGTGAGCAATATCTGCTATTTGGTTTTTCATGCTCACTTGTGTCCCGTAAGACCCCGAGTACTTGATTCCTGTTCCTTGAATATTCGCGCTATCCACATCCGGGAGGCCTTATGGACCCCCCTGAGCCAGAGCTTGATTCATTCTTATTTCTTGGGGCCACAATTAGTTTGGGGCTTTATTACTATTCTGTACTTATGCCATGCTTTACTGCTTTATTTAAGATTGTGCGAGGAGCTTTTGTCTTATAGGTCCATGACACGTTTTACATTTGTATCGACAAGCCCAGTCACACTTTCGGGTTCCCGATCGTTTACTGACCGTCCACAAACCTTGAGTCCGTCTCGAGTCGGCCAACTTCGCGGGTAGCTTAATGGGGTGGCCCCCTGAAATATTTCTGAATCCTGTGATCGCTTTGTCGTGAATGCCTCGTTGGGTTTTGATTTGGTTTTTCCGAGGTTGATCGAGTGTGTGTTGCTATTTGTGCACCCCTGCAGGGTAAATCTTTCTGAAAGCCGTGTCCGCGGTTATGGACGACTTGGAGCACAGTTTCTCGATCATAGACAAGTATAACTAAAGTACCGCTTTTAAGTTGACTAAGAACCTGACTAGTAAATAGTGCAACACTCATGGAATGGATAATAAAACTGCCAACGGATGGGGTGGTTGTTCGTCCGCTTCCTCGTTGGTAAGCGAGGAGGAGGATGGATCTGTTAATATTACCGCTATAACTGTTGTTATTAATTAACGGACATCCGTCTATCTTTGGTTAGGCGGATGGTTAGCGAGTATCTATAGAATTGTTAGGTATTGTATTTTGCTGCAATTGCGTCACCCCAGGTTGTGTCCCCTTTAGAGGCATAAAGACTTGCTGAGTACCCCTAGGGTCTCACACGATAAATTATTTGATTCAGATGAACAGGTATACCCGCAAGATGGATACTGGGCCGAGGAGACGAACGATGTGGGCAACGATCACTCGGTGTAGAGATTCCGGGAACGGGGATCCGTGAGATCTGTGGGCGGGATGTGTTTGTTTATGGGGCATCTTATGCCGATTTGCTTCTTATCCGTACTCGGATCTTGTTTTCCGCTTCCGCCTGATACTCTGATGTTTGATGTATGAGGAGATATCCTAAACTATTATATCTATCTAGGATATTTGGATCTTGCCGTATGGCGTTGCAATATTTCTATTTCTTTTAGATGGAATGGCTCTGAGGACTGTTGTATGGTGGCTTGCATACATACTCATTTGTGTATGTAGTTGATCCCTTCGCCTGCCGATTACGCCGCCCGTTCTGGTCCCAATGTTTGGAAATGGTTAGGACGGCCGAAAGGTCTACCTGTGAGTGGCATTTGGGCCCCACTGTACTATTTTAACCATTTCCGCTCATCCAGGCTTGTAACTAGGAGCGTAATTCACCGAGGTAGTTACAATTGGTATCAGAGCGGTTCCGCCCTTCAGGGTCTCAGCCAAATGGTCGTTGTCAGTCTAGCAAATATTTTAGTAGCTATGTATACTAGGGAAAAACAAAACGCGAGAGTAGGACTGCTTCCACTTTTCTTCTTACCCACCCACCCACCCTTTTCTGGTAAGGAAGTGTAACGTTTTCAATCCTCTTCTTAAAATTCAAACTAGGATTCACGTGTTCTGGGTTTCCGTAGTACCATAGGTTGTGTGTGTGTAATTCCTTGTCTATCTGTTGCATCCAAGATGTTATCTTTATCTGCCTTTGGGTTATCAACTGTTGGTACATTCCATACCGACAGGCTTTTGCAACCGACGCGATCTATCTGATTTGTTGTATACCGCCGCGATCTGTCTTACTCTTTGTTATCCGACGTTATCTTGTTTGGGGTGTTCGTTTCCGTAGTTACTAATCTTTAGGTTCATCTTGAGAAGAAGGTGTTGAGATACGTGTTCTACTTATTCATGTGCGGAATAATGATTTGAGTGCGGGATGGAGTCGCGACCATACCACTACTTTTATCATTCGCTCTTGTATATTGAATTGGTAGAGTCACTAATCTCGATTCGTTAAGTGATTTTGCGCATCTATTGGTATTTTCATGCCGAAATTTGCGGAAAATTTTTCTTTGATATATCTGTGTACCACACTCCTTTTCAGTCGTGTGCGATATGCTTAATATCTTCTAGGTGCTTTGAACTTTGTTGATATTTTAATATCATCTTAGTAAATTGTATCCTTTAATCTTGGTTAATTCCATCTTGGTACTATTTTGGATTATTATTATTCTCCATTATAGTACTGACTTGTGTTTTATATCAATCACAGGATGGCACCACCACGCCGTTCTGAGGAGGACATACAACCTGAACTGGGGGCAGCGTTGTCAAGCATCGCCAATGCCTTGGCAGCAATGCAGCAGAACCAGCAGCGTTTTGAAGAAAGTGTCAGGAGGAATGAGTTTGTTCCGCTACCTCCACCTCCCAAGCGAGGAGACATCAAAAGCTTCCTAAAGTTCAACCCACGCCATTTTGATGTGTCCGATCAACCACTTGATGCTGATGATTGGTTGCGTGAGATGTCAAGGTTACTGGTGATTGCTGATGTTCCTGAGCAAGAATGGGTAAAGTGTGGCACTCACCTTCTGAAGGGAGATGCAGCTCTCTGGTGGGAGAATTACCTTAAGGCAAACTGCACTGGTTTTCAGCCTACTTGGGGACAGTTCACTGGAGCTTTCAAAGAGCAGTATCTGTCAGAAATTGTCATGGAGAGGATGAAGGAAGTGTTTCTCAACCTCAAGCAGGGCAATGACAATGTCAATACCTACATCAGAAACTTCATGAACCTTTCTCGTTATGGTGGCGATGAGATCTCTGATGACAAGAAGAAGCAAAAGAGGTTCCGGCAAGGGCTCAATGCATCAATTAAATATGCAATCACACATGCAAGGCCGACGTCTTTTCTGGAACTTCAGCATACAGCTCTGCAGGAAGAAGCAAGTAGGCAAGTGTTTGAGGAGTCAAAGAAACACAACCGTGATGCAGCAAGCTCTTCAGCTATGTCAACTCCTTCTAAGCCGTGGTCCGGGTTCCTAACACCCCACCGCTCCCGGCTCCACCGAGACCTTCAAGCTACGCGCAAGGCCACCAAACTTCCTCACTGCTCCCGGGGCTACAACCACCACTACCTGAGCGCTGGCGGAGTCCCCGCTACGTTGCTCCACGCCCACCGGTGCTTGTTACACTTGTGGAGACACTGGGCATCAAACTGAACTGTCCGATGAAAACAAAGCTCTTCCTCCACCACCTCCAAGACTCAAGGCAAGCTCTCCTATGGTTCGTGCACCACCACCTCGGGCTCTCAACATCAACACCAAGCCCGGCTCATCATGCTCGTGCTAAGCGTGTCAACGCCGCTCAAGCTGAGCATGCACCTGGAGTTGTGATGGGTATGCTTCTCGTTAACTCAGTCCCTGCATGAGTTTTGTTTGATTCTGGTGCTTCGCATTCTTTTGTTTCACATAAGTTTGCGCATGAGCATGATCTGGATATGGTTCCCTTATCACATCGTTTGGTGGTACAATCTCCTGGTTCAAACATGAGGGCTGCTCATATCAGCCATGGCAATCAAATTGAGATTGGTGGCTCTTCGTTCTCGGCGTCCTTAATTGTTCTGGGCAATTCTGACATTGATGTCATCTTGGGCATGGATTGGTTGACAGCAAATGCAGCTGTGATTGATTGTGCTGAATGCTCGGTTTCTCTGAAAATTCCTGAAGGCCATATAGTCTATTCTCCAAGTCTGACTCCTGCTATTCAGCTTTTCTCTTTGGCGGCTCTGAATGATGATGCTATGGAAGCTATTCAGAGTGTTCCGGTGGTCTGTGAGTTCCCAGATGTTTTTCCCGAAGAGTTGCCAGGTATGCCTCCGGATCATGAGGTTGAGTTTGTAATTGAGCTTGAACCTGGAACCGCTCCTATCTCCAAGCGGCCTTATAAAATGGGTCCTGCTGAGTTGGCTGAACTCAAACGTCAGCTTGATGAACAAGAGAAGTTGGGCTTCATTCAACACAAGATTCTTCTTGGGGTAGCCCAACCCTCTTTGTGAAGAAGCGAGACAAGACTGATAGACTTTGTGTTGACTATCGGGCTCTCAATGCTAAAACCATCAAGAATAAATATCCCCTTCCGCGGATTAATGATCTCTTCGATCAGCTAGCTGGAGCTATGGTATTCTCTAAGCTTGACTTGAGAAGTGGTTATCATCAAATCAAGATTCACAAGGAAGATGTTCCTAAAACAGCTTTCACCACCCGCTATGGCCTGTATGAGTACACGGTCATGTCTTTCGGTCTCACCAACGCACCTGCCACCTTCTCGAGGCTTATGAACTCGGTTTTCATGGAGTATCTTGATAAGTTCGTTGTGGTCTATCTGGATGACATCCTAGTCTATTCTAAGTCAAAGGAAGAACATGAAGAACACCTTCGGTGTGTCCTAAACAAGCTTCGTGAGAACCGCTTGTATGGAAAGTTCTCCAAATGTGAGTTTTGGCTGCCTCAAGTCACCTATCTTGGTCACGTCATCTCTGCCAAGGGCAATGCCACAACCCGAAACCGTAAAGACAATTGTTGAATGGCTTCCTCCTAAATGTCAAAGAAGTGCGGAGTTTCCTTGGTTTGGCTAGTTGCCGCTTCGTTCAGAACTTTTCAAGATAGCGAAGCCTCTTACCGATCTCCTCAAGAAAGGCAAGAAATACCTTTGACTCGCATGTCAAGCAAGCTTTGAGACACTCAAAGAGAAGCTCACTTCCACACCCCTTGGTTCCTCCAGATACATCCAAGCCTTTCCGGATATTCTCGGCGCCTTTGCAAGGATTGGGTGCGGTCCTTATGCAAGAAAAACAAGTTGTTGCTTATGCCTCTCGACAGTTGAAGACGCATGAGATCAACTATCCTACACATGACCTCGAACTCGCAACAGTTGTCTTTGCTTTGAAAGTATGGAGGCATTACTTGCTGGGCAACCGTTGTGAAATCTTTTCTGATCACAAGAGTCTGAAGTATATCTTCACTCAGCCTGATCTCAACCTTCGGCAGAGGAGGTGGATTGAAGCAATCAATGATTTCGATCTGACCATCAACTACACTCCGGGCAAAGCTAATGTCATGGCCGATGCTCTCAGCCGCAAAGCTTATGTCAACAACCTCATGCTGGAAGAACAATAGCCTCTCTTGTGCGAGGAATTCCGCAAGCTCAACCTTGAAATTGTGGATCAAGGGCATCTTCTGAACCTTCTGGCAACCCCTCTCTTGGAAGAAAAGGTTCGCTCCCTTCAACTTGGTGATCCATACACCAAAAAGATCATCTCCAGACTGCAGCTTCCGAAGTATGAGTCCTTCCACGTCGATGACCAAGGCACGCTTTTCTTTGAACACCGGATGTTTGTTCCGAACTACCCGGGTTTGAGAGAGCAAGTTCTCAAGGAGGCGCATGATTCTGTTCTTTCTATCCACCCTGGCAGCACAAAGATGTACATGGACTTGAAAACACAATATTGGTGGCCGGGTTTGAAACGATATTGTGCCAAGTATGTCTCGGAGTGTGATGTCTGCCGCAGAGTGAAAGCTGTCCATCAGAAACCTTCCGGTCTTCTACAGCCATTGAAACCCCCAGAATGGAAATGGGAGAAAGTAGAGATGGACTTCATCACTGGTTTTCCAAGGTCGCAGAAGGGCAACAATGCAATCTTTGTTGTCATTGACAGGCTTTCTAAAGTGGCTCACTTCTTTCCCGTCAAGGAAACAATTTCTGCAATTCAGTTGGCTAAGCTCTATATCAACAGAATTGTCTCTCTGTATGGGGTTCCGCTTGAGATCATTTCAGACCGTGGAAGCATCTTCACTTCCAAGTTCTGGGAAAGTTTCCAAAATGCTTTGGGAACAAAATTGAACTTCAGCACAGCTTACCACCCTCAGTCACAAGGACAAGTGGAAAGGATCAATCAGATTCTGGAGGATATGCTCCGTGCTTGCGTCATCTCTTTTGGCATGAAGTGGGAAGAATGTCTTCCTTATGCTGAATTCTCTTACAACAATAGCTTCCAGAAAAGTCTAAAGATGGCACCATTTGAGGCTCTATATGGTCGCAAATGCAGAACTCCGATTGGTTGGTCGGGTGCAGGTGAAAGAATATTGTTTGGCCCCGACATTGTAACTCAAGCGGAGGAGAAGGTGCACATCATTCTTGAAAATCTGAAGATTGCTCAAAGTCGCCAGAAGAGCAATTATGACAGAAAGCACACGGACATGGAGTATGTTCCTGGTGATCTCGTTTACCTTCGTGTCACTCCCATGAGAGGCACGCACCGCTTTGGTATCAAAGGAAAGCTGGCTCCTAGATACATCGGTCCATTCAAAATTCGTGGAAGAAGAGGAGAAGTTTCTTATGCTCTTGAGCTCCCGGAAAAACTCAAGGTCCATGATGTTTTCCACGTCTCTCAACTCAAGAAGTGCTTCAAGGATCCCGGCAGGACCGTGGACCATGAGCTTATCAATCTCCAAGAAGACCTGTCTTATCAAGAACACCCCACGAAAATCCTTGAAATCGCAGAAAGAAGGACTCGCAACAAGTCCATCAAGTTCTGCAAGGTGCAGTGGTCGCACCATTCTGTTGATGAAGCCACTTGGGAACGTGAAGACGAGCTCCGTGCCAAGTATCCTACCCTCTTTGCGTCTTCTTCTTCTTCCTAGAATCTCGGGGCGAGATTCCTGTTTAGTGGGGGAGAGTTGTAGCATCCCAATTGTCTAACAATTGTAATGCTACTTGGTCTAGTAATATAACGGCTACTTCAAATATATAATTGTTGCATCATAATTATATCATGCTCATGTCATCATGCCACCTTGCATTTGAGCATCATATAAAACCCTTTTTGTGTTGGTTCTTCTCTCATATGCATTGTAAATTGTATTTGCCTCTTGATATTGTATTTGGTTCTTGATATATTGTTAAACGCCCAAGTTGAGTTGGGGGCATATCTTTTAATCTACTCCACCACCCTTTCTTTTCACCACCTTATAATTCCACCATTCCATTATCCATGAGCTTGCATTTGATTTTCTTTTGGTATTTAATCTAGCTCATGGGAGATAGGATGGATCTACTTCTACAAATTCTTTTGCTTGGCTTATTCCATATTTTTGGAATGCATATGTATAAATGCTATGGATATTTATTTTGTTTTCACAAGATGAAACCTAGCATTAATATTATGCATGGGACATGCAACCATCTCTATATTTTTGCCTCCTTTGTTTTTATTTGGTCATTTTTTAGTGGATCATCTCTCTTCTCTCTCTCCCTCATTTTGGCTTGGTCTTATTTGATCTTGCTTAAACCCTATCCTCACATCAACCTCTCTCTCTAAACCCTCACCACCTTTCATCCCTTCCTCTCTTTTGTCTAGCCCTTGTTTGATCTTGGTTTGTTCTTGCTTGAGCTTGCCAAAAGAAAACACATCACCTAACCCTTTATCACCACCCTACCTCATCTCTCTCTCATCTCACCCTCTCTCTTTACCCTCTCTAGCTAACCCTAGTTCCTCTCTAACCTAACCCGAGCTCCCCCTCTCTAAGCCACACCCCCACCCTATCCACTCATGCCAAGGCTACCCCACCTAGCCACCCTCCCCCCTGGTCGAGCTACCCTTCCCAACCCTAGCACAAACCCTAACCCGAGCCCCCTCTAGCTCCAACCCTAGCTACACCCGAGCCTACCCCCCCTCTCTCTCTCTAGCCCTCTATCTGCCTTGCATGCCCCACCACCGAGCAGACCCCTCCTTGGCCTCACCCTGACCCCACCTGGAAGCCCCTACCCTGCCCTGCCGGCCAGCACAAGCACGTGCTCGAGGAGAGGTAGAAAAGGTGGCCGAAGCCACCTTTATCTCCAACCTGCTTCCACACGGCACCCACGCCTCTCCCTCGCTTTACCCTCCGCCCCACAAACCTCTCTGCCTCTCCCAGATCTCCCCAGACCGCCCCCTTCCTCTCCGTCTACCCCTACCACCGTCTACCCCATCATCGGCCACCGACGGTGTCCACCGTCGTTTCCTCAAATCAGCAGGCGGGCGTGGCGTGGAGGCTGTCGAGGAAGTCAAGGACGCTCCTCTGCATCGCCCTGTACACGCCGTCGTGGAGGAGAAGCACCAGAAGCGTTGTACCAGTGCCGCCCGAAGCCAAACCCTAGATCCTCCGGCCGTCTGCATCGTCGACGATCGACCGCTCCCCTGCCCGATCCACCACCTCCAACAGCCTCACGGTGAGCCACGCAACCTCCTAGACACCCTCGCCATCATCGTCGTTTCCTGGTCGCGTCACGCGTCGTCGAGCACCCTCTGTGCACCGGCGAGCGCGTGCGTCTGCTCGCTCATCGCGTCGCGGAACCTCATCTAGGCCCCGTCCACCCTCCTGGCACCAACCCGAGCCCACGCGCGCGCTGCCACGCCAGCGCCGCCAGTCCTGGGTTCGAGCCCAGCGCGCGCCATGAGCGAGCACCGACCCGTCCGCAGCGCAGAGAAGAAGCATGTGATCATGGCGATGTTTTGCGCTTTAGCCTCCCCCTTTGTTTCGCTTAACCCGCGCTCCTAGAGGCCCACCCGTCGGTCACCCTGGCGTTTTAGCAAATAGGTACCTGGGTTTGACACCGCCTCAACCCGCACTACCTGGATCTCCCACGTGTCGGCGTCACCGGGCGCGTGGCCTCAGCCACTGTGGGCCCCACTTTGTCATCTCTGTGGCTAGGTCAGCCATGGGGAGAAGTCTGTCTGGCGTCTGGTCCGATCGGCCAAGGCCCACTTGTCACCGACTGTGGCTGGATCTGAGTGAGAAAAGTGTTTCTGTATTTCTGTTTTAATTTAAACTTTTTCAAATTAATTCAAATTCAAATTTAAATCTGTTTTCAAATAACTTTTAAATTATAATTCCAAATAATACAAATAATATATGTTTCGAAATCAGAAAAATGTGAGGAATTAAAATATGGCCTTCAAAATATATTTTGAACACTTTAATTTTCAAGTTGATTAAAATTACAACTAAAATGTCCTTTTTCCTTAATTAATTAATAACTTTAGCTTTATAACTCCAAATTTAACAAATAATATGTCTAAAATGATTAGCTCGACGAGACCTTTCTGTTTATGCATTCCATGTTCTGATTTGCAGCATGCATCATATAAATATAAAGTATACAACAACTTATTGGAGTATAAAATATGATTAAAACTCCATAAAATGCTTATTTCTTGTATTCCACTCCTCACCCATGCCATGCTATATTATTACCATGCAAATTGTGCATCATTCATCATGGCATGATTGTTTGCTTGTCGCATTTTATTCATATGCTTGTGCACTTTATTTATGTTGGCCCTTGTTTGTTTGGTTCTTCTTCGAATAGACGCTGAGCAGGTGATATATCAAGAAACCCAGGAGCACTATCCAGATCCGTCCCTCGCTTCAACTGAGTTGCCAGGCAAGCACTACCACATGCTTGCATACATATAGTACCTATTGCCTCTATCTTATTCTTGCACCATTGAGTCGCGATTGCATTAAACTGAATCCCAAGTACTGCATAGCCTTTACTTTTAAAACCCACCGAAGCTTGTTCCTCCATCCCATGAGCCATTACTACAGGAGTTTTTTGAGCCATGCGAGTCGTAGAACAGCATGTGTAGGGTATGTGAGTGTCTGATGGATAACGAGGTACCTATACAACTTAACCTGAGTAGTATGGGATAACTAATGAAAGTGGCACCGGTGAGCAATATCTGCTATTTGGTTTTTCATGCTCACTTGTGTCCCGTAAGACCCTGAGTACTTGATTCCTGTTCCTTGAATATTCACGCTATCCACATCCGGGAGGCCTTATGGACCCCCCTGAGCCAGAGCTTGATTCATTCTTATTTCTTGGGGCCACAATTAGTTTGGGGCTTTATTATTATTCTGTACTTATGCCATGCTTTATTGCTTTATTTAAGATTGTGTGAGGAGCACCTGTACTGTTTAGGTCCGTGACACGTTTTCGCTGTATCGACAAGCCCAGTCACACTTTCGGGTTCCCAGTCGTTTACAGCCGTCCACACAAACCTTGAGTCCATCTCGGAGTCGGCCAACTTCGTCGCGGGTAGCTTAATGGGGTGGCCCCCTGAAATATTTCTGAATCCTGTGATCGCTTTGTCGTGAATGCCTCGTTGGGTTTTGATTTGGTTTTTCCGAGGTTGATCGAGTGTGTGTTGCTATTTGTGCACCCCTGCAGGGTAAATCTTTCTGAAAGCCGTGTCCGCGGTTATGGACGACTTGGAGCACAGTTTCTCGATCATAGACAAGTATAACTAAAGTACCGCTTTTAAGTTGACTAAGAACCTGACTAGTAAATAGTGCAACACTCATGGAATGGATAATAAAACTGCCAACGGATGGGGTGGTTGTTCGTCCGCTTCCTCGTTGGTAAGCGAGGAGGAGGATGGATCTGTTAATATTACCGCTATAACTGTTGTTATTAATTAACGGACATCCGTCTATCTTTGGTTAGGCGGATGGTTAGCGAGTATCTATAGAATTGTTAGGTATTGTATTTTGCTGCAATTGCGTCACCCCAGGTTGTGTCCCCTTTAGAGGCATAAAGACTTGCTGAGTACCCCTAGGGTCTCACACGATAAATTATTTGATTCAGATGAACAGGTATACCCGCAAGATGGATACTGGGCGGAGGAGACGAACGATGTGGGCAACGATCACTCGGTGTAGAGATTCCGGGAACGGGGATCCGTGAGATCTGTGGGCGGGATGTGTTTGTTTATGGGGCATCTTATGCCGATTTGCTTCTTATCCGTACTCGGATCTTGTTTTCCGCTCACCGATACTCGATGTTTGATGTATGAGGAGATATCCTAAACTATTATATCTATCTAGGATATTTGGATCTTCTTGGTATGGCGTTGCAATATTTCTATTTCTTTTAGATGGAATGGCTCGAGGACTGTTGTATGGTGGCTTGCATACATACTCATTTGTGTATGTAGTTGATCCTTCACGGCCGATTACGCCGCCCGTTCTGGTCCCGATGTTTGGAAATGGTTAGGACGGCCGAAAGGTCTACCTGTGAGTGGCATTTGGGCTCCACCGTACTATTTTAACCATTTCCGCTCATCCAGGCTTGTAACTAGGAGCGTAATTCACCGAGGTAGTTACACTGGGGGAGTTACAAGTGGTATCAGAGCCGATCCCCACGGTTACACGGGCGTGTGCGGGTCAGTGGCGGATATGTGGAGCATGACACGTGTGGCCCAAAGTGGACATGACAGCACATGTGTCGGTATTAGACGCACATATGTGTGCCAAGAGGGGATGTTCCTGGCTTATGGTTGATTAACACGGGCGTCAATCTTTTAAGGGTGGGTGTATGTCAGACCTTGACGCATGGTTTAATAGGATTGATAGGATACTCATACCAACAAGTTGCAACTTCTTTTCTAGAAGCTCATCCAAAAAGAACTATGAGATTAAGTGTGCTTGGCCTAGGGAAATTTGAGGATGGGTGACCGACTGGGAAATGGGTACTGGGTGCACACGAGTAAGGACAAAGTGCGCAGGAAAAACTAGTGTTGATTTGTAGGACCAGTCTAGATATCCTATTAAGTTGCTAGGAGTGACAACTCAGGCACGGAGAGTCCAGGGGTGTTACATCAACCATTAGCAGATTCGAGGATCGTGCACGACAAATTTTCCTGCAACGTATGTGTTCAACTAAGGTGCCACCGGCAGAAACATGTAGCATATGTACACAAGCTGTACCCAACAATCCATAACTCAACATTGCATGTAAATATATTAGAACTGAACTAAATGTGATTATACATTTCACAACATCTATACATGTATGTCGACATAGATTCAGTTGTTAGCTACAAAATGAGATAACTACAGGAATAATTCTTGGTTATGCATGTCGCCATGACAGGTTCTGCTGGCATAATCTTTCACACCACACCTGATAATAGTCCATTTGTTCAGAACCTTCAGCGTAATCTTCTCGTCATCTTTATGATATTCTGATAACACTGCATATGACACTCTTAATACAAAAGGTCCATAAAAATAGAGGTGTTGCATCATTAAAAAGATTTTCTTCACTCTATTGGCCCTAATCTGGATATAGTGGTTAATTTCTTAAAGTGCATGCCACAATACGAGATAACAGTACAAAGATATCTTTGGAGTTAGAACATAAACATAGAAAACTAAGAATAAATAAATACAAGTTTAAATGATTTGTATTCTAGCTCACAAGTGCTAAGGCAAGGTTAAGGAAAGTCAAATCTTATGCAGTGTAACCAAAATAGCATCCCTATAATAAGATGATAATTGTACACATAAGAAACCACATGAAATAGTGACAGAAATAGATCATTGCACCCATAAGCAAACACATAAAGATGGAAAGAAATAGATCATTGCCCACATAAAAACCACATAGTTAACTGGTACTGAAGTTAGTGAAATAGAATGTTGAGTGAAACTGTAGATTCAATAGATCTAACAATTAAATCCAGTTATATAAAATTAGGGATATTATAACCAGGACAAGAGGGAGCTCTCTCAGGCCCTTAGGATTCTCGGTTATCCGATTGTTGTCTTGGGTCGCTAATGGCCATTGATTTCCACTCAATCGTGCTATGTGGGCCGGATATCGCTGAGGCAGGTACTCTGCAAAACAAATCCGCATGCTCTCATTATTTGGGGTGGCAACGACCCACTAAAAGCCCAGCTAGCTCCGCATGAGTACTGTAGTGCAGCGATGACTAATGAAGTGGATTTTGATAAGAAAAGAAAATCCAGTCATCCTTGCGTGAGGAGCTACCTACCCTAAGTGTCGCCGCCGTCGTCACCATATTCTCCGGCTCTCAGCCTCCCGTCTTCCACACCTGGACATCCTTCTCGTTGCCCGATGCCACGGCGACCCTCCCCGCATCAATCTCGACTTCCTACAATCCTCCCCGCTTCACCATCGTGTGCGTGCTCCAGGCACCGCTTTAAGTATGTTGGCAAGGATGGGATCTGGGAGGGTGGAGTGCAGTGATGGAAGGAGAAAGGGGAAATTTGGGGACGAATGAATGCAAAGAAGGTATTCTGTACACAATACACAATGCGTGGTTTTTTCTTACACATACTCTCAGATTCAATCAAGGGTATGTATGGGGCTATGGGGGCCAACCGACCACGAGCTTCATGGGTTGATGTACTTCGATGAAGACCAGATGATGGAAGGTTTTTATCTCTCAGCCTTTCTTAAGTGCTTATTACACAGTGAGGACTGAGGAAGGTGTATATTAGATCCTTCTCTTTGAAGATGTGTTGCTTACTAATGCTCAAAAATCAGTTCTATTTGTTCTACCATTTTCATGTCTCTTTGTATTGGTGCGGACCTTTTCTCTCTAGGGATGCAGATGGTTAAGGTAAGGTATTTCTTTAAATCTGATTTTGCTATTTAGTTGGTTGTAGTGCAACTGTTCAAATCAGACATGTTTCGTCAAAACTGAAATGCCTAGCATTCAAGCAAGCGAGCAGAAAACCCGTGGAGTGAAGAACCTGCTAATAGTACTAATATTGGCAGTTTTTTCAGTTGTTTGTTCAACATCGTTTCTCCATTATTCATATTCGAGATAATGTTGTGACCTTGCGGGATGTATGCTCCTTGTTGATTGATATTCTCGTGTAGATATCAAAGAAAATAAATACTTAGTGGAAAGAGCTTAAGTATTTGATTATGAAGATGTGCTGATCTATATTTGGTGATCAAGTAAGTGCACAGTTATTTTTTTAGAAATAGTAAGTGCAGATGTTAGTTTCTCTAGTGCAGTTTGTTAGCTGTTATCATTCTTCAATAATCGCAGTAAGGATCTAAGAAACACTTCAGTATAGCAAACGATGACTGAAAAATAGACAGAATACAGAATATGGAGTAGAACATTATTATGTTTCCATTTGTTTTATTTTTTGTGTCGAGCTATGAAATTCTGTTATGGACATCCTACATATATGGTTGGCAGTGTATTAGTCACTTGATCCAGGGATGAAGCTGGCACATCCACTTTCGTAGGTCCTTAAGAGAGGAGGAGATTGCCATGTTTGAGCTGCTCTTACAAGAGCTTCCTGTAAGCCTCCCTTTGTTGGAGCCAGACCAGGTGTCATGGGCCCTGGATCCATCATGGTTGTTCTCCGTTCACTCCCTCTTCCTTAAGCTTAGCCATGGGCGGTAGTGGCTCAAGCTAAACATATCTGGAAGTTGTTGATCCCCCTCAAGTTCCTAATTTTCTGGTGGAAGTTGGCCAAGGGTATATTGCCGTTGAAGGACCAAATCCAAAAGTGTAATGGACCATTAAATGGGTAGTGTTCTCTTTGCGGGCTACCTAAAAATGTCAACCATATCTTCTTTGGGTGCACCTTGGCAAAATTCATGTGGAGTGTGGTTTGTTCGATCCTTGGATTTGTTTGGAATCCCTCCAACTTTGTTGATTTCTTTACCACGATTCTCAACTTCTCTAGGATTAATAGATGTGCTTTATGGATTTTTTTTGCTGCCATAAGCTAGGTGATTTGGACCACTAGGAATAAAATCACTATTGAAGCTAAATTTCCTAGGCATCCTTCCGTGTGTACTTAACATGGGATTATCATGTTGCAATTGTGGAAGCCTCTCATTAAACCTGAGGTGATCGCGCTACTAGACATGATTGCGAAACTAAAATCTTCCAATGCTGAAACTTCATCACCTCCACCTCAAGCGCAATCCTAGCTACATCCGCTAGTTTCTAGTTGTAGCTTTTTGTCTATTGCAAACTCTGACCGTCTTTAGTTGTGCCTATGGACGCTTCGTTGTAAAACTTTAGTTGGTATCCCCGGCATTTTTCTACGGTTTGGTCGTGGAGCTTTATTAATGTGAAATGGCATCATGGGTGCCTTCTGTCTAAAACTTGGAAAAAAAAATTGTGGAATATGCAATTTCCTCCTCTCCCCCTAGCACGCTTCATGGTACATGGGGCTCTGAGACTCGCAGTTCATGTGTCGAGCATCCTCCACCTTCATCATCACCATCTCTACTAGTAACTGCGCCCGTCAGAGACAATCTACTGACATATCTAGACATCTGAGTTGCCTAATTAACAAGGACAACTATCACCTGTGGCGACGAGGAGAAGGACGAAGAGGACGAAGGTCACCATACATCAAGATATCAAAGTCATTTCACTCTGATTACTTGGAATGACTGAGCTTTTTTGAACATGAGAGGTCCCGAAGGACCCATACCCTGCATTAAATCGGCAGTGGGCATACAATTACAAGAAGGACCCCAAGAAAATCAGAATTTATAGGAAGATCCAAAACTTTTGCAACCAGCACCCCGCAAAGACACGCAGGAAAGCGATCGGGTCTAGGATCTTCCCCGATGATAGTTGACCTGCAAGCGTGGTCGTCCTTGCCTCCACCGGGAACAAAACCACTTGGGGAAGCCGAGACATTCGCCGCCACGCCAAGATCGAGGGAGATCCTCCAACAAAGGAGGAAGAAGAAGCATGAGCCACGAAGGAGCGTAAGCGCAGCAGGGCCACCCCCACGAACGGAGATAGTAGCATATGTAGAACAATGATGCTTGGGAATGACTATCGATGTCGCAGTCTATTCTGATCTCCATTGCCACCCCCACATACCAATAGCCACGACACCACCACAACCCTCTCCCCCGCCGCCGAGGCTGGCCAAGAGGATAAGTAGAGAAGCGAGGAAATCATGCAGGGGTTGATGACGCTTATTAAGGTAAAGGGGGCTTGCTAGAAGGGTTGACGCCATCGTCTCCCACCTTGGGAGCTAAGTGAAGCAAACCAGCAGCAACTGCCTAGCATCGCATTGAAGTGCCAGGGTGTAGAAGAACTCCCGCTATCCTCCATCTCCAGCAGTGGCTCCACCCCCACTTCCTCGTCTCCTCACCTCCATGACCAGCCAGAGAAACAAGAAATAGCAGAGTAACTCGCTAGAATGAAAGACAACCACGATCCTTGGTCTTATTTGCGGAGATGCCTACGGTGGGATGCTCAACGTCGCCTCCGGCCACCGGAGCCACTACTAGAGAAAATCCTATAGGAGACATGCACAATAGAGGCGCATTTATACTATGCGCGCCTCTAATAATATAGACGAGGCGCACCATGCAGCCATGCGCCTCTAGTAATTTAATAGGCGAGACGCATATCTGCAGGATGCGCCTCCTCTATCATCTGTACGGACGAAATCCGCCACCCCCATCTTATGCGAGGCACACCAGCCGGACATGCGCCTCTAGTACTTAAACAGGCGAGGCGCATATGTGGCAAATGCGCCTCGCATATCTTGGGTGGGCCCGGGTGGAGATCGGTGGTCCAATATGTGAGGCGCATATTGTAAGATGTGCCTCCGATACTTACAATAGGCGAGGCGCATTAGGGAGCGTGCGCCTCAAGCAACCCCTATGGGCCCAGGTGGCCGTATAGGCGAGGCGCATGTTGGCATGTGCGCCTCAGATAGTTCAGACTATCAGATGCGCATTTACTGCAATATGCGCCTCGCATAACCTCGCTGACTTTTTTTGCACCTTTTTGGCACATGCACCCCACTCACTTGCCTCACTTCTTCCTCTCCACCCAAAGACAGATTTGGTCGGCCCCCTCCTTCTCCCCAGCTCATTTCCCACATTGACTCACCATAGAAGCTTGCTCAATCTCCATTGGTTGACACTCATATGTAAGTGAAGTTTCTTGCTCCTCTAGATCTACAACATGTCCCTTTACTTCTCCTCCGTCTCTCTTGTGCAAGTTGTCATTGGAGGAAGCGTGAAGGCGTTTTCTTGTATGGTCATGCGCGTTGTCGGCGACACCGCGACTATATGATTGTGTTATGGTGCATGCTTCTTTTTGTGCAGGGATTTCATTTGAGATGCTAATGTTTCGCCGGAATGTCGATTAATTTCTTTTCTGGTGAATTTCTGGCACTCGCGGATGTCCTCTTTTTAGGGGAGGTCATGCCGAATTTTTCGGGCGATCCAGATGTCCATATATGCTCTAATTATTCTCTTGCTCTTTGTACCACGCATAGGCGACCATGGTCTGACCACTGATTCGCAAAGCCCTCGTGGATAGGTGGATGAGATGCGCGAGGACCGATATGGCACATGCAAACAAGACGGAGATAAGATGTCCGTGTCACGACTTCAAGCTGATATATCTGATAAGGCACAATTCCAGAATGCTGGAGTCGCACCTGCTCCGACGTAGTTTCATGGATGGCTACACTCGGTGAATACGTGATGACGAAGATGATGATGAGGATGTCAATAATGGTGAAGATCAACATGCCGGTCATGATCACGAAGATCAAGGCACCGACGGCAGGGCAGGTGATGATCATGAAGATCAGGGTGGCGCCAGGCATGAACACGATGATGCTCAAGGTGGCGCCGGGCATGAACACGAAGATCAAGGTGTCGACCATGATTCGAGCTGGCTGCAAGACCCTCATGTCCAAGATCTGCTTCTCAAGGAGACGAGTAACGCTAGAGCCGCTGCTAGAGAGAAATCTAAGCTGGAGCAAATGAAGAAAGACGCGGTCACTCCATTGTTTGATGGATGCAACGATGGTGATACCCGTCTGAATGTAACGCTCAAGGCTCTGGAGATGAAGGTGACACACAAAATGACCGACGAATGCTTTGACGACAACATTGCATTCTAGCACGATATTCTTCCCAAGAAGGGGAACACATGTCCGACTAGTATCGCTGAGGCAAAGAAAGTCGCGTGCCCTCTCAATATACCGCACGTGAAATACCACGTCTGCATAAATGATTGCATCATCTACAGGGGTGAGGACGCGGAGAAGACCACATGTCCGGTGTGCAAGACCTCTCGATAAAAGAGAGGGACCAGGAAAGCTCCTAGAAAGGTGGTGTGGTATTTTCCTCTAACTCCTCGTCTGAAGTGGTATTTCACAGACCCTAAGGAAGTAGAGCTCATGCGCTGGCACGTGGAAAGAAAGAGGCTGGAAGACGATGATCCGGAGAAGTAGGAAATGTTGAGGCACCCTTCGGATGCTTGCCAGTGGAAGGCGTTGGACCTCCGATATTACCAACATTTCGGGAAAGAGTCAAGGAACCTCGCGTGGAGCGTGAACCCTTTAACTCAATCCGTTCGGAAGCCAGAGCACCACACACAGCATCTGGCCCGTGTTTGTATGGATCTACAACCTCCCCCTGGTTGTGCATGAAGAAGAAGTACGTAACCATGAGTATGCTGGTTCAAGGGCCAAAACAACCCGGTACAGAAATCAATCTGTATCTCATGTTGTTGAAAGAGTAGCTGGCCACATTATGGGAATAAGGAGCCCGTACGTGGGACGCCTCGAGATAAGAATACTTCGACATGAGAGCGGTGGTGATCACGACGGTGCAAGACTATCCCAGTTACGGATACTTCTCGAGGCAGGTGGTCCAAGGATTCTATGGGTGCGTTAGGTGCAAAGATAATACAACGTACCGCCAGCTACAGAAATATCCCGGGTCCAGGAAAACCGTGTTCCTTGGGGCTCGGAGGTGGCTTCCCAAGAATCACGCCTGGAGAAAGCTAGGAGATCTATTCAATGGGGCGGTCGAGCTCCGAGGAATCCCGGACCAGAGGAGCGGCGTGCAAATCTATGAGCTGTTGAATAACTGGAAGGAATGCCCTGCACCAGGAAAGACCCAGAAGAAGCCAAGCCACTGCTGAAGGTATGGAAGGCGAGGTCTATTTTTTGGGACTTGCCATACTGGAAGATCCTCCGCGTGCCTCATAGCCTCGATCTCATGCATATCACGAAGAACGTGGGCAAGAGTCTGCTTGCCACCCTCCTTAACATCGACAACACCAAAGATGGGCCGAAGGCAAGGAACGACTTGAAGCATATGTGCATCAGGGATGAAATTCAACCACCACCTAGCAATGACGAGGAGGAGGACGAGGAGGAGGAGATGGAAACGCAGAATAGCCATCGTCGCAAGGGCGGCAGGTCAAGAAGGGCGAGGTCAAGCTCAAGGCCTCGTGCTTCACTCTGAGTAAGAAGGAGGCCATACAGTTTATGAAGTGCCTCCTCAGAGTCAAATTTCCGAACGTCTACGCGGGGAAGATAAGCAGATGGCTAGACGAGGCGAAGCAACGCTTCAGCGGGATGAAGTATCACGACATCGCCGTGCTGATGACGCAGGTACTCCCAGTCGCGGTCCGAGGTATAATGGACAAGCACGTCCGTGAAACGTTGTTTGGCCTCTTCAACTTTTTCGACGTGATCTCTCGGAAGTCGATAGGCATTAAGCAGCTCACGAGGCTATAGGACGAGATCGTGGTGATACTATGCGAGCTCGAGATCTATTCCCCCCCGCCCCGCATTCTTCGACGTCATGCTTCATCTGCTTCTCCATGTCGTGGAGGATATCGTCCAGCTCGATCCTCCGTTTCTGCGAAGCATGATGCCGTTCGAAAGGCTCAATGGACACATCAAAGGATACGTTAAGAACAGGTCCCGACAAGATGGAAGCATAGCAAACGGCTTCCTGGCTGAAGAGTGCATCTCTTTCTGCTCGAACTTTCTACAAACCGAGACCCCTCTTGGTCTGCCATTCAACAAGCACCTCGGGGGGCTCGCTAGATGCGGTCACTACGAGGGTCGGCGCCCAAAGCATGTCAACATCGAGGGCCGAACCAAGGACTTTGAAAGAGCAAACCTGGTCGTGCTACAACACCTGCAGGTGGTCGATCCATACATATATGAGCACAAAGAGTTTATCAAGAAGAATTACGCTGACCAGGGGCGCCAGTACTCGGAGGAAGATGTTATCAAGGAGCACAACTCCGGTTTCACGCGGTGGTTTAGGGAGAAGGTCATTGCTAATCCACCACAGAGCGAGTACTCGGAGGAAGATATACTCATATTATCCTTGACACGGGGCGCCTCGCACAACCTGATGGCCTATCAGGCATATGATATCAACGGATACACGTTCTATACAGAGGAAAAGGACAATAACTGTGATTACCAGAACTTAGGGGTTACGGGGATATTCTACACCGGCGACATCCCGAAAAGATACTATGGAAGGATCGAGGAGATTTGGGATCTCTACTACGTTACGGAGAAGGTGCCGATGTTCTGTGTCAGGTGGGCCAAGAGTGTCGAGAAAGAAGGCAGATATTTAACCACCATGGTTATACCGTCAAAGACCACCAGCGCGAACGCACCCGCGAGAAATGAGCCCTGGGTTCTAGCTAGCAAGGTCGACCAATGCTGGTACATCACAGACCCGTCAAAGCCTAGCCGGGTTGTCGTCAGGAGAGGCAAAAGGAACATCATCGGAATGGACGGAGTCGCCAACGAGCAAGACTTTGACCAGAACGGTGACCCGAAGATGGAAGACAGATACGGCAACCAAGCACCGTACACCACAACCCTACCTAGGAAAGGACTCCCGTTCAAAAGAAGTAGTGAAGACGTCCCGGACCTAACCTATGCAACCGCGACAAAGAAGGGCAAGAAGACGACCATTGTCAAGAAACGCTAGCGCGCTCCGACCATTGTCAAGAACCATCGTGTGTGTGGCATACTATTATGTATCGAAACATTCATAATTATCATTTTTTGTATGTTATAATATTGCATTGAGAATATTATGTATCGATGAGACACATTCATAGTACTCATTTTTGTTGTTTTGGCAATATTTGAATTTTTTAAATATTTGCAGTATATTTTATAGTTTATATTGTGTTTGGATAATGTTTTTACATGATAAATAGCCTTCAAAAAAAGTTTTCAAAAAATTTGAGCCACCGGGATTCGAACCTGGGTGGCTAGGCTTTAGTTTAGGACAAGGGATAAAACCAGTGGGCTAGGGTCAGTTTGTTAACACATATAGCGCACTGCGCTAGTTGACTAGTGCTAGAGAATACCCGAGGCGCATTTTCAAATGTGCGCCTCGCATAAGCTGGTCGATTGAGATTTTTTTCCTCTTTCACTTTTTCTCTAGATCAGACGAAACTGCTGCGCAACACCTTCTCCTCGCTTTGCCGTTGCCGCTTCTTCCGCCGCCATCGCTTTTCTCCGCTCACGCCTGCCACGTGCCCAGAGGAGGAGGAGCCGCCCTGCACTGTGGAGGAGGAGCCCGCCCGCGCCGCCCCTTCCTATGCCGCGCCGTCGTCGCCCCTTCCTACCGCCGTCCGCGCCCTCTGTCCATCGTCATCGAGGTGACCCCCTTCCCCTCTCCCTCCCCTTCCCCCTACCCCTCTTCCCTCCCCTCTGAAAAATCGACAGGTTGTTCTGTAGCTTAGAAATCATCAGTTTTTGAATGAAGATATCTTGTCTGGGTTGTATAGTGAGATGAACTAGGCGAATTAGAGTGGCCAGGACCATCTCAAATGAAGAAATTCAGATTCCATGTTGTGTTATCAAGACGAGCTGGGTACTTATTTTTCTGCATTGACCTAAAAAACCTGACTGTAGAGCACTGACACCAAGCACTATAAATATGCTTATGTAGCAAGATTTCATAAAAAAAGGTCAACAGAAGTAGACTAATTTGTTAGCAAGAAAACCTCTTAGATTTATGAACTTGCTGAACCTTGTCACCACTTCGCTTAAAACAGTGCTATAGCAGTCAATGGGTAAACATAATGACTTTCATCATGTATGTAAAATGGCGTAACATTGAATTAATGTTTGTGAAAATATCTCCGAGTGTTCATAGTTTACATATGATGGGGGAATCCTCTGTATTTTGGTACACATATAGGTCCTTGTTGTACAAAATAATGAACCGTTGGTTTGAATTGTTGGAAATACGAAGAAGAAGGTCCCTGTTATTTTTTATCACCATTTTAGTAATCTTTGCACCTCTCCTTGTTTGAATTGTTGGAAATAGGAAGCATAAGGTCTAGAGATGGCAATAACTATACTTTTTTCATCTTGCAAGAGAAGTAGCACTCATATGGGGAATTTTGGGTCCAATGTTTGTTCCATGAAAAATATCCTCTCTGAAAGTCAGATGTAGGTAGTTTATCTGCATGCTACTTGTTCTGCTGCATGATTCACCCAGAGCACCTTTCTTTTGTTTTATTTTTCATCACAGGTTACTGCGAAAAGATGTGCATGTATGTTGTATGTTCACCAAATGTCACTAGCTTTTTGATTAAAATGCACATAGCTACCATGCATCATGGTTTGTAGTTGGCATCTCTGAGAGCTGTGTTCCTGTATGCCATCTGGTAGTTCATTTCCAGGTTATGTAGATTTAAGAAATTTCCTGGTTTCAAGAAACTCGTATACGTAGGAACTAAATGCATTTTATAGGACAAGTAGAATTGTTTGTCAACCAACTTGATGTGATTTGTTTATCAAGTTGTTTGACTGCATGCTCTACACTGCTTTTTTTATCAAGTATAAGTTCTACTACATGGGCTTTCAGTTCAATGAACATCCCACTGATAGCTAAATTATGTGGATGCTGCTACTACATCTGCCACTATGATGCCTCCATTTGGAGTGTACACAGTGGTAGCTATCACCTGATAGTTGGCTGCTGGGATCAGTTATCCAGGGGACTCTAATTGGCTGCCAATGATGCTAATCTTGTATGCTGTTGGCAGCAAGTTGTGTATGGCTGTGCTTGTGTATGCTGGCAGCAAAATGGCTGTGTTTGTGCCTATTTAGGATTTTTTGAGCAGGTTTTTATTTTTGAGTTGCCAATGTTTCGCCGGAATGTTGATTCATTTCCGTTCCGGCGAATTTCTGGCACTCCTAGACATAGAAAGTTAGCAAAGGTTATACTGAAATTTTCTGTGAATTTTTGTGCTTATTAGTTCCATTTATTTGTGTGTTTAGAAATGTCAGCGGAGCAGGGCCCTTCTATCAAGAAGTCCTTTTGGGAGCAGCAGGCGGAGATGGAATCCCAAGAGGACCCGGAATTCGTTCCGTAGGACGACGAGATGGAGGTGGACGAGGATATGTCGTCGCGCGATGAGGAGATGGGGGACACGGATGGCGACGCCACTACCACTGATGGCGGCGGTGAAGCTACTACAAACGGTGGTAGCACATCGAAGAAGGCCCGGAAGGAGCGTGCCCTGATCATGGTCGACATCAAAAGGTCCATCATCACAAGCGTGAACGATGAAGGTGCGCCTTTGGAGCCGGCCGAGTTTGTCGCGGGTTACTCAAACCAGCTCGTGGCAATCCTCTGGAACACCATCACGATCAACACGGAGAACCTGAAGGCCGAAGAAAACAGGGGTTTCCGCATCCAGCTCTTCCAAAATCTGCACACAAGATACGCGTTCCCGGGTGATGAGGAACACAAGTAAAATAACGACAATCTCAAAGGGAATCCGGTGAACAAGTATGCCTTCAAGAAGATGACCAAGGCCTTGTCGAATTGGAAGGTCCGGGTGAAGAAGCTAATTTTCGAGGACGAGCTAAGTTATTCGGAGGTCGTCAAGAGGGAGCCTCTGGTCACGGAAGAACACTTCAAGGTGTTCAAGGCCAGATGTGAATCTGCCATGGGCAAGGCCAAGAGTCAGTACTTCAAGGAGTTGTACGAGAAGAACATTGGTACCCACCATCTTGGCTCCGGCGGTTATAGAGCTGCGATTCCCAAATGGGAGAAGGAGGACACTGACGCTCGTGCAAAGGGGTTGACACGTCCCTTTGACGACATAAAAGAGCCGTAGGCAACGCACTTTGTCAGGGCCCAGTTTTCCAAGCCGAAAGGGAGTTTTGATTATTCCTCGGAGCCCGTCGGCCCCTTCGCTATGAAGGTGATAGACTTCATGAGAAAATATGTAAGTAGTTTGCATGCAAGTCGATTAATTGTGTTCACGATTAATCAATGAAGTCCAGTTTTCTGATCAAATGTTTCGCGTTCCTTGTGCGCAGGACGAGGAGTGTAGGATCTCCTCATCCCAGGGGTCGGTGCCTGTCGCCAAGTGGGACACCACTTTTAACAGGGTGCTGAACCGGACCAAGAATGTCGAGCCCCTGGCGACCCCATCGTCGGCTGGTCGTGTGGTCTGCTTTGGCAGCATAACATGGTCTGAGTACTGTGGCACCACGGAGCGGAAGGGCAGGAAGTAGGTCAAAAGCGCCGAGGTAAGACACCTAAGGGAACAGGTGGAAGCCTTTCCCAATATAGTCCAAGATGCCGTGAACCAGGCTATGTCGGCTGTCGAGACAAAGTTCCAAGAACAAGCTCATACACAAGTCTAGGCACAAGTCCAGACACAAATGAATGATAAGCTCAACACCATCCTTCCCGCCTACATGGAAAAGTACATCAAGTGGCAGAAGGGTGGTAAACGAGGGCCGCCACCGGTTCCCAACCTCGACAGCGCCCAATCGGACAACATGGCGTAGCCGGAGGCGCTGGTGACTCCTCTAGCGAGGCAGGTGGTGGTGGAGACTCCTCCAGCTCTAGAGCTTAACTTGCCCACTGCGGCCCATACCACAGTGTGATACATTGCAAATGTATCTATAATTTTTGATGTTCCATGCTTGGTTTTATCTACTTTCTTGTGTTTTGTTCCAACTTTGGAGTACTTTTCATATGATTTCTTGGACTAACCTATTAACAAGATGCCACAGTGCCAGTTGCCTGTTTTCTGCTGTTTTTGGTTCCAGGAAGTCAGAAAATGAATATTCTCGGAATTGGACGGGACAAAAGCCAAAGTTACTATTTTCCCGGAAGACTAACGGAGCCAGAAGGAGAGTCGGAGAGGGGCCATAGGGTGGCCACACACCCCTCCCTTGGCGCGGGCCAGCCCAGGCCGCGCCAGGGCATGGTGTGGGCCCCCTAGCTGGCCACCGACCTTGCCTCCTTCACCTATAAGAGCCTCCCGATACCAAAACCCTAGATCGTCAATCAGAAATCCACGAAAAGTTCCGCAGCGCCGCCGCCACCAAAAGGAAGATTCGGGGGACAGAAGGTCTCTGTTTCGGCACCCTGCCGGGACGGGGAAGTGCCCCCGGAGCCATCTCCATCGATCTCCACCACCATCTCCATCACCATTGCTGATTCCCATGATGAGGAGGGAGTAGATCTCTCTCGAGGCTAAGGGTTCTACCGGTAGCTATGTGTTCATCTCTCTCTCTATGCGTGATCATATTGTGATCATGAGCTTGTAATCTATAGATCTACCTTGCTACTCAAGTGCTTTAATAGATCTCTGCTCTCCCCATGTGTGTGAAAGTGACAGCGTGCACACCATGGTGGCACTTAGGCTAGAGATTACAAATACTTGTTATGAGTTATATTTGGAGTTGGATGTTTCTATGAAATTGTGGTGTTTGTTGGACCTATCTAGTACTCAAGGTGACAGTGTGGGGTTTTCTAGATGGGAAAGGCTTACTTTGAGGTGTGCTGTTATAGCCCTACCGTTGATTAGAGTGTCCAACCGGAGAGTAGTTCAGCGTAGTATCATGAAGATGATATATTTATATGAGAGAGTGTTCACTAGTGAAAGTATGATCCCTAGGCCTTGTTTCTAAGCATTGATACACCGTTTGCTATTAGATCTATTACATGTTTGCTTGCTTCCATCTTTATTTCAGTTTGCCTTTAGTCTTTTCCCACGTCAACCACACGCCATCAAGCTATTTTCTATCACCATTACCACTTATAATTATCCATACCACTTGTATTTCACTATCTCTTCACCGAACTAGTGCACCTATACACCTGACAAGTGTACTAGGTGTGTTGAGGACACAAGATACTTCTTGTATCTTGATTGCAGGGTTGCTTGAGAGGGGATACCTTTGACCACTTCCTCCCTGAGTTCGATAAACCTTGGGTGATCCACTTAAGGGAAAACTTGCATTGTTCTACAAACCTCTTGCTTGGAGGCCCAACAACTATCTACAAGAATAGAAGTGCGTAGACATCAAGCTATTTTCTAGCGCCGTTGCCGGGGAGGTAAGGTAAAAGGTATTCACACCGGAGGATTAAAGAAGAAGAACCTCCCACGGCAAACGCCTATTTTTTGGCGCCGTTGCCAGGGAGGTAAGGTAAAAGGTATTCACATCGGAGGATTAAAGAAGAAGAACCTGCCACGGCAAACGCCTATTTTCTGGCATCGTTGTCGGGGAGGTAAGGTAAAAGATACTCACATCCTCCGGTGTGAGTGCTCGAAGTTATTTCTTTTAGATTTTGCAATTTTGTCTTTTTGTTTCTTGTTTTCACTAGTTAGGCTTAATGGAAAACAACAAGAAAATTAGAGAGCTTTATAGTATTTATCTTGAGTTAGGACATGAAGTGTTTGAAGAGAAAATTAAAAAACCTATGGAACTTTATTTGCATGCTAATAGCAATGTTGTTAGTATGAATTCTTTGGACACCATTATTGCTAATGCTATGGAAAAGTCTAAGCTTGGGGAAGCTAGTTTTTATGAAAATGATCTTTTTAGTTCCCCAGCTTTGGAAGATAGCTATTCTATTGCTTATGATGATGCTATGCCTCCAATATATGATGATTACAATGATGAATATGATATTTTTTGTCCAGCTACTATTGAGGAGGAAATTAATTATGACTACAATATGCCTCCTATATTTGATGATTATGGTGATGAGAATAATAATGATAGCTATTTTGTTGAATTTGCTCCCACTACAATTAATAAGAATGACTATGTTTATGTGGGGAGTATTAATTCTTTTATGCATGTGTCTCATGATAAGAATGTTTCTTGTGATGGTTATATTGTTAATTTTATTCATGATGCTACTGGAAGTTATTATGAGAGAGGGAAACATGGTTTTATGTATCTCAACAATATTAAGTTTCCCCTCTTTATGTTGAAAGTCTTGAAGTTGCACTTGTTTTGCTTTCTTATGCTTGTTGCTTTGTGCTTTCATGACTTATTTCTTTACAAGATTCCTATGCATAGGAAGTGGGTTAGACTTAAATGTGCTTTGAATTTGCTTCTTGATGCTCTCTTTTACTTCAATTCATATTTCTTATGTGAGCATCTTCTCAAACTATCAAGCCTAACTTAAAGGCGTTAAAGAAAAGTACTTATTGGGAGATAACCCAAAAGTTTTAGATGAGTCTTGGAAGTTATTACTTCAGTAATAACTGCTCTTTATCCTTTTTGTTTGCTTTTTGTGCCAAGAGTAACCTCTAATGAGAGAGAAGTAATGATTGGGAAAGTTGTTGTCCCGAAACAGATTTCTGTGCTTCACCGTAAAAATTCGTGTAAAATCTCTGAAGGTCTTTTTGAGGCGTGAATTTTTTTGCTTCTGCCCCAGGTTGTTATATAACTTTCGTTAGTTCAACACTTTTTTATTTGAGTAACAGAAGGTCTTCGAAAAAATTCGTCTTTACCTGCTGGTCTGTTTTGACAGATTTCTGCCATTATTTGCATTTGCTTCTTGTTGGTTCCTTTTTTTAGTTATTTTGGGGAATTGAGCTTTTTGAGGGAATTTCTTCAGTAGCTAGTGTTCTAATGGAAGTTTATTTGGTGTTAGAACTGAACCTTAAGACTTATATATCTTGAGTGCACTAATGTTGCTAATAAAGATTGTGTGAAGTTTTGTATGAAGAAAAAATTTCAAGTGTATGGAAGGAATGAGTAATGAGATGAAGAATGGACTAAAGCTCATGCTTGAGGATGCCACGCGTGTCATCCCAAGAAATATCCAAGAAGTACAAGCGTCAAGCTTGGGGATGCCCAAGGCATCCCCTTCTTCATCAATAAAAATTCCAGGTTTCTTCCAAACGCTTCATTTTTATTGTTTCATGCAAAGTTGTGTTGTTCTTGGAGCGTCTTCTTTTTTGTTTTCGTTTTGGTTTTTCGTTTGCTTTGGTTTTCTTAGTTTTCTGAATAAATTGGTTGGACCCCCTCTTTCATACATTGGTTTTCAAATAGTTTGGTTTGGAATGGAAAAGAGTAGGAAAGTTCATGCTTAAGTGGTAAAGAGAGCTTGTTTTTTACTATGGCATATGCTTTGTCATGCCATGCTCGATATTGTTTTGGATTTATGCTTAGTATTCTTTGATGTAGGATGACTTGTTATAAACAATTGAGATTGCTTAATGTGCCTTGGATGAATCATGCGTTGTTTTAACATATTAAAGCATAGTATAGTGGTATTCTCCTTTGATGCTTTATTTGGGTTGACTTGGCGCATGCTCACACCATGTTATGATTATCTCAAGTCACCATTAGCCTTTATGATCCTTTAGTTTTCAACTTATAGTATCACTTTATGCTTTGATCAATGATGTTTTGTCGCTCTGCATGATTATGGCCATTATTGCTCTCTTAGTTTGTCGCTCCCAGTGTTTTGCTAGCCTCCGCAACCAAGTATGAGTTCCACTCATGCATCCAACTCCCTAAACCAAGTTATTCCAAAGAGTCCACCATACCTACCTATTAGCTTATGCTATTCCAAGTATATTCATGTTTTTGTTTACCTTCCAAATTAAACTTGTTATGAGAAATCTAGTGATTAAAGCTCTCACGAACTTGATAACACACTTTACTTTTCTTGCCCTTAATAAACTTGAACCATTGTGTCATCTATGTTGTATATACTTGCACTTATTTGTTGGGAATTAGCAGAACCATGCTGTCATGGGGAACGCTTTCAGCATTGCACTTGGCACTTGTACCTAGTTGATATCATGCTCTTTTGTATATGGATGTCGTCAGTGTGAAATGAAAGGGGAGCTTGTAAGTCCATGGAGTTATGTATATGTGTTAGAGAAACGCCTGGGCCGCTGGTCTAATGAATGCTGACATGGTGGAAACTTGCAGCATAACCATAATGAGCTGTCTATGAAGCATTCTTTTTATAAAAAAAGAGTCCTATATTGAGAAAAAAGAGAAAAAGGAAAAAAAAGAGATTATGAAAAGAGGAAAGAGAGAAAAAAGCACCATATTCCCATGGTAAATAAGAAGATTGTTGAGATGCTTGTTGTCTGCTTGCCTTGTCATTTTGATATGGGGAATCTTCCGTATCATCGGGCAAGGGGTACCCCGTTGGCGGTTCTCTATGATACACATGTACTTGCGATGACAAGAACTTACCGGTGACTAAACTTGGGTAGCATGAGGAGCGGCCCTCGTATACAAGGGACATGAGATTTCTAACTTATACTTCGTCAAGAATGTACACCATAGTTTGTTCACTTTAACCTTAATCACTTCAAGATGCTTATGATAGGGGAAATGAGACCTGAAAGCTATAAGTACCATAATTTTTGGAAGCTCTTTATGAAACTTGAATCCCTACTTCCTTTTATTAAGGCCTTTCTTCCACCATTATATTGAGTCTCCACCTTCTACCTTTATGCACCTACTTTGAGAGCATAGTGGCCTTTCTTAGTTCTATGTGCATTGTCACAAGACTAGTTGATTGATGCATACTTTGATATTGCTTGTTTTAAACTATTTGTATCTAGTCACTCTTATGAACTTTGAAGGTGTCCTATGCATTTATATTTGCTACTCTATTGAGGGACAAGCTGAATACTATTATGCTATGTTTTCTTTATGTGAAACAAACAAACGTCTTGCAAAGCATTGTTATTCATGAATTTTGTTTGTGCCTTTTCATGTTGCATCATAGTTTCTTTTGCTTATTGCTAGAACTTTGTCTTTCATGTTATGATTGAAGTACTATGATCCCAGCTTCGAATGTTTTACAAATACTTTGATCAAGTCTTTGATGGTGCATGTCACCTCCAAAATTATTCTTTCTTTTTATCACTTACCTACTCGAGGACGAGCAGGAGTTAAGCTTGGGGATGTTGATACATTGCAAATGTATCTATAATTTTTGATGTTCCATGCTTGGTTTTATCTACTTTCTTGTGTTTTGTTCCAACTTTGGAGTACTTTTCATATGATTTCTTGGACTAACCTATTAACAAGATGCCATAGTGCCCTTACTGTTTTTTTACTGTTTTTGGTTCCAGGAAGTCAGAAAATGAATATTCTCGGAATTGGACGGGACAAAAGCCAAAGTTACTATTTTCCCGGAAGACTCACGGAGCCAGAAGGAGAGTCGGAGAGGGGCCACAGGGTGGCCACACCCCCTTGGCACGGGCCAGCCCAGGCCGCGCCAGGGCATGGTGTGGGCCCCCTGGCTGGCCACCAACCTTGCCTCCTTCGCCTATAAGAGCCTCCCGATACTAAAACCCTAGATCATCAATCAGAAATCCACGAAAAGTTATCTTGATTGCACTTCAAGCTATTTTATATCACCGTTACCACTTATAATTATCCATACCACTTGTATTTCACTATCTCTTCGCCGAACTAGTGCACCTATACACCTGACAAGTGTATTGTGTGTGTTGGGGACACAAGAGACTTCTTGTATCTTGATTGCAGGGTTGCTTGAGAGGGATACCTTTGACCACTTCCTCCCCGAGTTCGATAAACCTTGGGTGATCCACTTAAGGGAAAACTTGCTGCTGTTCTACAAACCTCTGCACTTGGAGGCCCAACAACTGTCTACAAGAATAGAAGTGCGTAGACATCACCGTGCCATCAGGCAGCCACTTCGCCACTTGCACGCTCAATCCTGCCGGCGGCGGTGCCTTGACCTTGGCCAAGTTCGACGCCCTCAACGTAACTATGTATTAAAGCGAGAGTTGGGAGGCTTAACCACACCGATGACTTGATCTTCGTTTTACTGATGCCCGGCCTACATGTCTTTCGCAGGGAGACAGTCCTTGCACTCTAATGCACTGGGTGGGTGATGGCTCAATACACGGCGCCCAGAAAAGTGTTGATGGCTCATGGTTGATGTAGAGCTCGTTGGGAACCCCAAGAGGAAGGTATGATGAGCATAGCAGCAAGTTTCCCTCAGTTATGAAACCAAGGTTTAATCGAACCAGTGGGAGCAAGGAAACACCCCAAAGGTGTTACTAGCTGAGCTTTGGCAGGGCGCACTACCGGTGCTAGTAGCAACATGGAGACCTGCACAACACAACCACAGAACTTTGTCCCCAACTTGCGATGAGGTTGTCAATCTCACCATGTTTTGCAGAAAACAAAGGATTAAACGTATCGAATGGAAAGAAGTAATAGTTTGCAGAAAGTAAACACAAAGCAGTAAAAGATTGTAGATTGTATGTAAAGTAAAAGGACCGGGATCCATAGTTCACTAGAGGTGGCTCTCCTTAGATAGATAACATGCTGGGTGAACAAATTACAGCGGGGCAATTGACAAACACCAAGAAAGCAATACATGCATATACTAATCATATTGACTCCTTTGAGACTTGATTGGGCAATACAACATAATACATAGACCGCCATCCAACTGCATCTATGACTAATAATCCACCTTCAGGTTATCATCCGAACCCCTCCGATTATTAAGTTGCAAACAGATTATTGCTTCTGAACTGCGTGTAAAGTAAACAATACGATTGTTCTATGAACAAAGGATTGTTTTCTCCCTAGTAACATCACATCTAGTACCTTAGAGATTTCATCACTTCCCCAGTTACGAGGCATGAACCCACTATCGAGCATAAATACTAACTCTTGGAGTTGCTAGCATCGACTTGGCCAAGATAGCTATTAACAACGGAAAGCATGCAAGATCTCAAATAACAAAGACATGATAGAATCAATAATCAATCTGAAATAGCATCTCAATATCCATCGGATCCCCGCAAACACAACATGTATGAATTACAAATAGATGATCTTGATCATGAACGGAGCTCACAAGATCTAAACATGAAAGCACAAAGGAGGAGAAACCAGCCATCTAGCTACTACATGGATCCGTAGTCCAAGGATGAACTACTCACGCATCACACCGGAGGCCTGCATGGTGATGAAGAAGGCCTCCAGGGTGAATTCCCCTCTCCGGCAAGGTGCCGGGAAGAGCTTCAGATCCTCCCCCTCGGATCTAGGGATGGAGATGATGGCGGCTATAGACTCTTTCGTGGATTTTTTGATTGGGTACTTAGGGTTTTCGTCCCAAGGGCAACTTATAGGCGGAAGGAGAGGCCGAGGGGGTGCTGGGGTCGGCCAGACCACCCCCTGGCGTGGGCCAGGCCTGGCCGCGCGGCCAGGTGGTGTGGCCGGCCCCTGGCCCCTCTCCGTCTCGTAGTCGGGCACTTGATCCCATCCGGAAAAATAGGCACTTTGGCTTTTGTCCTGTCCAATTCGAGAATATTCATTTTCGACTTTCCTGGAACCAAAACAGCAGAAAAAAGCAGTAATCGTGGCTCTTGTTAATAGGTTAGTCCAAGAAATCATAATAAAAGCACTCCAAAGTTGGAACAAAACACAAGAAAGTGGATAAAACCAAGCATGGAACATCAAAAATTATAGGTACATTTGCAATGTATCAGTGGGCGGCCAGTTGAAGGATGTTGCCAAGGGTACTATCGTTCAACCGGAGAACCGCAAAATGCACAATGTCACAATGCCACCCGACATGATGAGGGTCAGATACAATATGGTGCTTCCGGGCTACGAGCAAGTGGAACCTCCCTCTCAACCTCAAGGATGGGATGAGGAGGAGACGGTGGCGGTCCTCAATACCGACTTCGGCTACTTGTACCTATGGCTGAAGAGACAGATCCGTTTGGGGACGGAGGACCATCTCAACATCACCCCAGAGGCAGCACAGCCAGCACATGATGAAGACTTCGAGATGGAAGACTTGGACAACATGGCACAGGATCCCTATGATGATGATGGAGAAATTGATGTGAACTTCGGCGACCAGTTTGTTAACACAAGGTTTTCTGATTGGTATGAGCCGGGACCATCAGGCACACATCAAGTTGCCGATACCCAACTAGCACCGGCGAAACCCCTTGCTAGGTGCGTCTCTTCCCAACTAGTCAGGAGACGCCCCCACCCGCCCCTTCACCGAGCCTCCGAGGACAGTAGTTCCATTGATCAGCCCCAGCACCCTTCATAAGGTGATCGGTGAGGTGAACGCGATGGCCGGCGCCCCAAAGGGACCGAAGAAGGGTCGCAAAAGGAAGCCTAAGGGTGACGGAGCAAGGGTCCAAATCTTGTTCTCCGGGCTCAGGACGGCCCTATGGGGCAAGCCAGGAATCAGCAGCACGTGGCAGGTGCACCGATGATGTGTAACTCGTTGCTCGAGGTCACAGGCTCTCAAATGCGCAATCTTCATTATAGCTATCTCACAATTGAGGAGCGCCGCATTCGCGAGAACGATCAGTCGTACCTCGTTTTCAAGGCTAAGGTGCCTTATGTGCCATGCTTCGTTAGTGTACCCCCCGGGGATATCTTCTACCTGCGGCATTCCGACATCTTCGACATGTTGAACGGGTTCCGGCTGCACAATACCCTGGTCCGGCTACTCTCCCTCAATATGGCCATGCATATCACCAGAGACAAGATCCCGGGCATCCAGATAGTAGATCCCTACTTCATGCGGGACGTCGTCCTGAAAGATGCCGAGGACATAGCGCTGGCGACCGACTACCTCTCAACATTCTTGCAAACATACTCGGACAAGGATGTGATTCTCCTTCCCTACCATCCCATCACGGAGGATGATCAGACAGGCTGCATGCTCATATGCTTGAATTTAAAACACTCAGTAGCCGTGTACCTTGACTCAAACAGTGTGCACCCGAAAAACTACACCAATATCAAGAACATTCTTGATGGTGCTCTCACCGGCTATGTCACAGCAGGAGGCGTCAAACCGGCAACGCCATATGTGAAGTTCGGCACGCACGTGTTCCGCCACAACACCAAGTTCGCCTGCGTCAAGCAGCCGTCTGGCAGTAGGAAGGATGCCTTCTATGCCATTTACCACCTGAAGGCGTTCTTCAATGACATGGACAGCAAAATGCTGCCATCTGACCTCGCGAAGTGGGTTGAAAGGCTTGCATCAATACATGATCGCAACCTCAGGCAGCACATCTTCGGCATCCAGGAGGAGCTCGCGACAATCATGCACTAGGGAGTCATGAAATCCGGGGGCCTCTTCTACGGCGGCCATACACCGCCCAACAGGGAGATAGACGGACGCTTAGCGCAGCAGGGTGACCACAGGACGTTCATGCAGATGGCGAAAACTCAGTCGAGCTTCATCAATGCCCCCCTAAAGCTGACTCAACAGCAGAAGAAGTCTTGATCATTGCATTGCCTAGGTAGCTAGCTGTTAGTTCCGAACTCGTGTTGTAACCTCTTATCACTATGTTAAACTTTCCTAGCAAAACCTCTAGAGTATGTTTCATCAACCATTGAACTTGATTGTGAGTGACACTAGCTAGTTATTTGTGTTATGAACTATTTTAAGTGCTTGTTGCTTTTCATTCGTTATTGCCTCCCTACTTCTTGTGGTTTGCTTTCTTTGTCTTTCTTCGAAATGCCGATGATTAAAATGTGTTGTGGCATCATGTGTGTGACCATGACGTTGCTAGATCTGGTGTGCCAAGTAGACTAGAGGTTTGTGCATATACTCTACTTGCCGCACCAGATCTATCAGCGGCATTGTCATTTTCATCTCGTATACTGATATGCGCCTCTTATACTTCATATACGCGAGGCGCATATACTGATATGCGCCTCGCGTATATGAAGTATAGGAGGCGCATGTGATATGCGCCTCGCATAATAGATACTAGAGGCGCATATGATATGCGCCTCGCGTAGCAAATACTAGAGGTGCGGCGCTAGAGGCGCATACCATATGCACCTCGGATGGGGTTCCAGGTGCGCCTCGGGTAGGCTTTTCTCTAGTAGTGAGCACGTTGCAGAGGAACCACCATCGTAGGATGCACCAGATCTGGTCAAAAACACCTGGTGCCCTCCTCCAAGCTATAGGCATATCGCCGAAAACCCTAGTTCTACATCTATCACCTACTTCGGCACCCATCTTCTGCCGTCTCTGGCCGGCAACACCGCCGGGGATGGCTCGGGAGCGACCTAGGATCCCACGGGGGATGCTGGCCAGAGATGGCTCGTGAGTGACCCGGGATCCCACAGGGGACCTTCAAATAAAAAGGGGAGGGGAGGGAAAGTGAATGTCCAAGCTTGTCAAGCTAGAATGTGCGAGCTTATTACTCGGTGACATGATTTGATATGATCATGACCACTTGACCAGACGATAGGGGTTTATATAAGGGTTGGGAAATTTGGGACTGATTTCAACTTCAGAGAAAGATATTTCCTGGTCTGCAATAATGATGGTCATTAAGAAACAGTAAAACGTAGTACCTAGTTAGGCCCTCCCACAACGACTCTGCGTCCTAGACCGTCCTATTGGCACATTCAACGCTCTAGATCGCTCCTGTGTGCATTTCACCGCGGCAGGTCCTCGATGGTACAACGTTTCTGGGCCTCTGCTCCGAAAAACGAGCTAGGTGCCCTCAGGTGAATCAGGCCAATATGTTGGGATTGTGAACCACGTAGCCCAGATTCTTCTTACGAGCTTCGTATGCCCCTCTCCCTTCTCTGGCCGCCTCACCTTCCACTGCAAGCCCTCCTGAGATGGCGATGACAGCAGCGACCACAGTGGCCTCTCGCGTGTAGTGATGGCAAGGAGACAATGTCGGCGCATCCACATGGATGCCTCTCGATGTTCTGGTGCCTGCAGAGACGTATGGACACTGGATTGGCGACTTCGGCAATGGCGCCTTACTGCGTGGTGATGATAGAGCGGGCGAGCGGCTGGACCACTGGAGCCCACGGCCACAACACGCAGTTCCGTTGCGTTTGACTCAGGAGTTTACCGTAACGGTGATGCCTTTCGATCCCTTTCTCCTATCCATGGAGTTTGACACGCTCCTCCCTCCATGTCCATCGATGAGATCAGGAGAGGCTATGTCAATGTTGAGTTGGTGACGATGGTCTGGGGAAAATGTTAGATTGTATATATTGTATTTACAGTAGGACTGTATTGTAATTGTATTGGCCTCTGGACTCCTATAAATATACATGGAACCTCATGGTTTACGTGTGTGGCTTCCCCCCAAACCCTTCTACATGGTATCAGCCTCCCCTCGATCCTAAACCCTAGCCGCCGCCGCTGCCTCCTCGGCCGCTGCCGCCCTAGGTCTAGCCGCCACCGCCACCAGCCCACCCCTACCTTCCGCTGCGATGTCGTTCCTCGCCCTCACCGATGGGACCAACGGATCTCCAGCCGCCGTAGCCCTTGTTCCCGCTGACGGCGCACCTCGACACGTCGGCCCCGTCGTCCTCTCCTTTGCTGCCGGGAACTACACCAACTGGTGCATCTATATGCGCGCTTCCCTCAGCCGCTCCGGCTACCTCGGCCACGTCGACGACACCACGCCCACTGCTCCCACCAACGACGCCTGGAGCACCGCCGACTACACCGTCCTCAACCATCTCCATGCTACCATCGAGGAAGACGTCGCGGACATGATCCTCACGGGGAATCAAACCGCGCGTCAGCTATGGCTAGCGGCTCGCGATCTCTTCACCGTGAACAAGGCGAAAAAAGCCATCTACCTCGACAATGACTTTCGGCAACTCCTGCAAGGGGGCCTCTCCATCCACGAGTACTGTCGCCTTCAGAAGCACCTCGCCGACACGCTCGCCGACAACGACTCCCCCGTAAGCGAACGCGCCCTCGTCCTCAACACCCTGCGTGGTCTCGGTCCCTGCTTCGCCTCCACGACCACGGTCATCTCCATGACCGACCCGCTGCCCACCTTCCTACGCACTAGTTCGATGCTCCATGGACGAGATGCAGCAGGCCAACACGGCGACCAACTCCGCCTCCACTTCCCTCGTTGCTCAGGCCTGCGCCCTAGCCCCTCCTTGTCCCGGCCCTGGCTGCCGTGGCGACGGCGCCTCCCCTGGCACGGCTCCCGAGAAGGGCAAGGCAATGACCAAGCCGAAGGGGCGCAACGGCGGCCGCCAATGTGGGGCCGCCACCCAGACCACCCGCGCGCCCGCCCCCGCTGGCCCATGGGTTTGCTTCTCCCCGGGGGCTGTCCAGTGGCGTGCCCCCTCCTCTGGACAGGGCATCCTCGGCCCCGGCCTCAGGCATACACCGCCACCGCGTCATCGTCCTCAACACCAACATGGGACAACTCGGCCCTCATTGCGGCCCTCAACAACCTCGCGCTTCAGCAAGGTGGCTGGGTCATGGACTCCGGCGCCTCCTCGCACATGACCAACGAAGATGGTAACTTAACTCGTCCATCCCCTCTTCGTACTCCCCACTTCGTCACCGTCGGTGACAGCACCACCATCCCTATTTCTTCCTCTGGTTTCATCTCCTTTCGCACACCTTCCGGTCACGTCTTTAGACTCAACCATGTTCTTCTAGTACCGCACATTATTCGCAATTTGATTTCTATTCACAAGTTTACCCGCGATAACATGTGTTCCATTGAGTTTGACGCCTTTGGTTTCTCTATGAAGGGCCTAAAGACCCGTCGCGTGATTCTTCGTTGCAATAGTGACGGAGATCTCTACACCTTTCCTGGGAGGAGCAGCTTTCGCTGTTCTTCCTCCACCGCCGATTTATGGCATCAGCGTCTTGGTCACCGTGGTCATGATGCCATGTCGGCTCTTCAGCGTCTAGATTTTATCAAGTGTAATAAAATTAGTCGTGCTCGGTGTGTCATGCTTGTCAACTTGGCAAGCATGTCTGTTTACCATTCAATCAGTCTACTACGGCGTCTAGTGCCATCTTCGATTTGATACATTGTGATTTGTGGATATCTCCAATTATTAGTACCTCTGGTTTTTGATATTACCTTGTTATATTCGACGACTTCTCGCACTTTTATTGGTCTTTTCCGTTACGTCAATAATCATGAATTGCACGTACTCTCGAAAATTTCTTCTTTTACGCACGCACGCAGTTTGGTGTCACTATTCGCTCTCTCCAAACAGACAATGGTATCGAGTTCCTCAACAAAACTGTTGATACTCTCCTCACCACCCATGGCACTGCATTGCGGTTGTCATGCCTATACACTTCCCAGCAAAATGGCAAGGCTGAGAGTGCCATACGTACCATTAATAACACTATGTGTACCCTTATGTTCCAGGCTCACATCCCAGATCATCTCTGGGCCGAGGCGCTAGCTACTGCCACCTATCTCCTAAATCGCCGTACTAGTACAGCCATACAATCCCAAGTTCCATACACACGTCTCCATGGTCATCCTCCCTCTTACACTGATCTTCGTGTCTTCGGTTGTCTTTGTTATCCTAACATCGCGTCCACCGCTCCCCACAAGCTCAGTGCACGATCCATGGCATGTGTCTTTCTTGGGTACCCCTCCAACCATCGTGGTTATCGCTGCTATAATCTATCACTCGAAAAATTCTCGTCTCGCGCCATGTTGTCTTCGATGAGACTATTTTTCCCTTTCAGTATGCAGCACCGTCGTCCATGCCTGAGCCGCCCGCGCCACGTCGCCTGGACGACCTCTTCGGTACACCGATCGTGCCCCCCACCGAGCGCCCCTGCACCAGCCCCGAGCGCCCCTGCATCGCTCGCCTCGTTGCCGACTCGCCCTGCCGGGTCCGCTACCGCGGCAGAAAATGAGGCGTTTTCTCTGCCGTGGCAGGAAATCCTGTTGCTTCTCTGCCACGGCAGACCTCTGCCGCGCCAAGTGCACGACCTCGGCAGACTACTGCTACTGCTGCCTCGACGTACCCCTCTAGTGGGGCACCCGCCCTTCCGCAGACGCGCTCCAGATGCCTAGTACGTCCCATGGACAGGCTGAATCTCTTAGCCATGGACTCCATCATCGACACCGTCCCCACCACATTCCGCCAGGCGATGCAGGATCCTCAGGGGCGGGCCGCCATGTCCGCTGAGTACCAGGCTCTCGTTGACAACAACACTTGGTCTCTCGTTCCTCGTCCTCCACGCGCCAACGTGGTCATCGGCAAGTGGATCTATCGTCAGAAGTTCCACTCTGACGGCACTCTCGCTCGCAACAAGGCGCGATGGGTCATTCGTGGGTACTCTCAGCGCCCCGGCATCGACTATGAGGAGACTTTCAACCCAGTTGTCAAGCCTGCTACAATCTGGCTCGTTCTTCATATTGTTGTCTCTAGCTCTTGGCCCATCCGGCAGCTTGACGTCAAGAATGCGTTTCTTAATGGCTCACTGGATGAAGTGGTCTACTGTCAACAGCCTCCTGGATTTGTTGATGAGTCTCGCCCGGATCATGTCTATCACCTCCACAAGTCCTTGTACGGCCTGAAGCAGGCTCCTCGTGCGTGGTACCACCGGTTCGCCTTGTATATCGCAACTCTAGGTTTTTTTGCTTCAGCCACGGACACCTCCCTCTTTGTCCTCCGTTCTGGGGCCGAGACGGTGTACTTGCTGCTCTACGTGGATGACATCATTGTCACCGCTTCGTCGACGAGATTTCTTCAGGGGCTTCTCACGTGATTGCACAGCGAGTTTGCTATGACTGTTCTCGGGGATCTCCACTACTTCCTTGGCATTGCGGTTAGCCGCTCCTCTGCTGGTTTGTTTTTGTCGCAGCGGCAGTATGCCTCGGATGTTCTTCAGCGTGCTGGCATGACAGACTGTCACCCATTGCCTACACCGGTCGACACATCCTCGAAGATCTCTGCCTCCGACTGGAGTTCCTCTCCGACGCCACCGACTATCGGAGTCTCGCTGGTGCCCTTCAGTATCTCACACTGACGCGCCCCGACATATCCTATGCGGTTTAGCAGATCTGCCTCCACATGCATGCTCCACGCACTTCTCACTTGGCTCTCGTGAAACGTGTTCTTCGGTACGTCCATGGTACACTGGAGTTCGGTCTATAGCTCCATGCATCATCGTCAACCGCCCTAGTGGCCTACTCCGACGCCGACTGGGCGGCTGCTCGGACTCACGCCGCTCCACCTCCGGTTACTGCGTCTACTACGGTGATAGTCTCATCTCTTGGTCCTCCAAGTGCCAGACCACCGTGTCCCGTTCCTCTGCAGAAGCTGAGTACCGTGCCGTCGCCCACACCGTCGCCGAGTGTTGTTGGCTCCGCCAGCTGCTCCAGGAACTCCATCACCCCATGAGCTCCGCCACTGTTATCTACTGCGACAATGCGTCCGCCATCTACATGTCCTCGAATCCGGTGCAACACAAACGTACCAAGCACATCGAGATCGACATACACTTCGTCCGCGAGAAGGTGTCCTTGGAAGAGGTCCATGTTCTACATGTTCCTTCATCCTACAAGTTCGCGGATGTCATGACGAAGGGATTGCCGAGTCAGCTCTTCCTTGACTTTCGGTCCAGTCTCAACGTCCGAGAACCTCCCGCTGGAACTGCGGGGGATGTTAGATTGTATATATTGTATTTACAGTACGACTGTATTGTAATTGTACCGACCTCTGGCCTCCTATAAATATATATGGAACCTTTACGTGTGCGGCAGAGGTGAAGGAGTTGCTGCCGTCATCCGTCAACAGTACCTGACCAGCAGGAGCTCCTGGGCCATAGCGTCAGATTCAGGTACCGCTGGTAGGCATTCTACACCCCCAGTTCTACTAAAACTGACTCATGTGTATAACGATGCCGAGTAAAATGGTTATAATCTCGTATATATATTTTGGATTGGGTTTAGGGGACTGCAACTCTGCAAGGTCAAGGAGGGCGTCAACGGCTGGAACGTCCCAGGCACTATTATGAAATACACATCCCAACTCCTAGCCTATGGTTCATAATTTATTTATTTTTTGCGAAATTCCACCGATTCTATTAATAATCATCAACAGCAGTACAAAGAGGACCAAAAGTAACAAAAATTACAAATAGGTCATTGGACCACCTAACGACGACTACAAACACTAGCACGAGCCGAAGGTGCGCCGCCGTCTCCGCCCCTTTATCACCGGAGCCAGGCAAAACTTGTCGTAGTAGAGCTTATTGTAGTAGACAGACAGGAAGTCATCGTGCTAAGGCCACAAAGGACCAGCGCACTAGAGCACCAACCATCGCCAATGATGACAACCATAGATCGGAAGAAACTGATCTGAAAACACACGAACGAACACAAGGACCGAATCTCAGGAGATCCACCGAACAAATGACTCCACGCGCACTCTGTCGGCGCTAGAAGCGCCCCCAGAGCGAGGATAGAGCGGGGAGGACTTTATTCTGACTCCAAGACGTAGCCGCCGCCTCAACATCTCGAAGAAGACACTGAAAAATAGACTAAACAAAAAATGAAAACCTCCTGCCGGCGAGAGGCCGTGGTCCGCCACACCTCCAAGTCCCTAGGGCCATCGGAGGTGGAGCGGACCGGCGACGTCGCCGGCGAGAGGGACGGAACCCTAGATGGGTTTTGGGTGCTCTTGGGGAGTATGTACTGCTCAATTCCATCCTTCAAATGTTAGCACATTTTGCAATCAATTGTTGCTTAGTCTAACTGATGATACATTAGTTTTCGGATAGTATATTTAACCCACCTAAGCATTCATGTTCCTCTCATATGTCATGGGGGGATCCACCAGATACTACACACAACCAGCTACCAGAACCAAACTGTTTCACCTAAACCGTTGTAATTTGAGTCGTTCTATCATTCTTCCAAAAATATAAAAATGACCAAACATTTGTACAGAATATCTACCATTTCTATAAAAATGGACGGACGCGGCAAAGCGTGCTTTTACGGTCTAGTTGAGGTTTCTAATGCAACCATGACGGTGCGAGATTCGTATCATTGCTCTTGGTGTCCCAGGAATCTCATCGGCATCGGTAAAATTCTCTGCATTCTGCGCAAAAAGTATAGTATTGTGCACGGGTTTATTATAGGTAGTGCATCAGTCCATCAGTCCATGCGTGGATATCTTCGGAATGTGGTGCGTAGATGTACATAGCAATGCAGGCAGGGCTGTTGTAACTCTCAGCTTTCTTAACACAAAAAATACAGCCAAACTAACGCCCAGTTCGGGGACACAAGAAACATAGGCGCAGAAAACATGGTAAAAAAGGTTTGGCCAAAAACCAATGCGAGGAAAAACATTCTCTGGTTAGCATAAAAATTAGCACAGGGTTATATAAATCGGTATAAATAATAAGAATCAATTGATAAATTAATCGTCTTTTAAAATCTGTCCTGGAAGCTACTAGAGCTCTTTTTGCATCTCAACTACTTGACCAAATACCCAAAAGGCAGAATTTGGGGCAATTGTTGGTAAACTAATCCAATGCACATGCATTACTTTCGAACCAGCGGGGAGTTGAACTGACTGAGGAAATGAAGTTCAGCGCCTGTCACTACGTCAATACCACCTCCTCATCAAACTGGTGTGATCATCACCAACTCCATATAGAAGTCCTTTTGCCTGTGCCCCTGTTTAATCTGGCCAACCACCAATCTAATCACACTCTGACATCACCTGATCATTCTATCGCGTATAAATGTGCATACACGACTCCTGATGTTTGCACCAAGCAAGCTGAGAACCAACCCTGGAATCGTCACCTACGCACAAATCTGAGAGCACGCAGCTTCCTAAAATGGCTGCCAGTGCAACTAGCTTCTTGGCCATTTCCATGGCCCTCGCTCTCCTAAGCGGCAGCATGACCCACGCCGGTCGCCTCCTTGCCGACACGACGGAGGTAGCAGCTCCCGTGGCTACCCCTGCCGCCGTCCCAGGCATCCCCGCGCCGAAGCCGCCCGTGCCCACCATGCCTACTACACTCCCGCCGATACCAACCGTACCCGCGGCCACCACACCACAGCTCACGGTGCCGCCGATGCCAGCCGTGCCTGCGGTCACCGTGCCCCAGCTCACGGTGCCGCCGATGCCTGCCGTGCCTGCGATCACCGTTCCCCAGGTCACGTTGCCGCCCATGCCGGCCGTGCCCGCCATCACTGTCCCTCAGTTCACGGTGCCCACCGTCACCGCGCCACAGGTCACGTTGCCGCCCATGCCTTCTGTTGTTGTGCCGAAGGTGACGCTGCCGCCAATGCCTGCAGTTCCGTCCATCCCCAAGGTGGCATTGCCTCCGATGCCTTCCATTCCGGCCGTGACCGTGCCGATGCCATTCCTTGCGCCGCCTCCTTCTGCATAGGCATGAAGCAGACCACGCCGTCCAGGATTTTACATTGCTCGCTCAATGGTTTTAGCCATGTGCATTCATTGATCAGTTGTCACTCTGGTCATCACATGGCTTCGGCATCTTCTTGGTTACATTATACGATTCCTATTTTGTTGCGTGTGTTTCTGTATGTAATATGAGCTTTGCCAGTGTGTTTTAACCCTTTGTGTTGTATTTCAGAGCGAGCATGTATGTAGCTTTTATCACTTATATCAGACATACTTTATGTGATTACAAAATACTGAGAGCATGAACTTATTCTGTGCATTCTAACTACAGTTTGTACACTACAAACCTGCTTATTGTCTTAAGTGCACATTTGATCTGCCAGGAGCCTTGAACCCCACTAGACTTGAAGCATCTAACCAAGAGTTTATACGTTCCATTATTTGATTTATTTCATCAAAGAAAATCAAATCGAATGCAGGCTTCCATCTTCATTTAGGGTGGAACGCCCAGAAAGATACATTTCTGCAGTAGCAGCATGCAATGCAGCTCCAATCGGAAGGACATCCTCGTCCACGAAGAAATGAGGGTTGTGAGCAGAGTGGACCGAACCAACCTGCTCATTTCTGATACCGATGCCAAACATAACGCCAGGAACTGACTGCTGGTAGAAAGCAAAGTCTTCCCCTGCCATGATCTTCTCTCCGGGCTTCACCTTCTCTGGACCAAGCAAAGTTCTGCCCACATTCTCGACATGGTGATGTAGTCTCTCATCGTTCACGACTGCGGGATACATCGGGTGGTCAGGAGCCCCCAATATCTCCGCAACTCCCGTGCATCTATGTACAGCTGCCTGACTTTCTACTACCTGGAAAAAGCAAGAGCATATATTCAGCACGCTTCGGTTTGCATGACACCGGCTGTAAAACTTTTGAATATTTTGAACTAATGATTTTCTTTCCGATCAAAAGGGGCACACAAAGAATCATACACTGACAGCGTTAACTCATTCGTGCACGCTGTTCACAACAGCAAGAAACATGAATTGCTGACCATGGGAACGAGACCAGTACACCATACATGAACGTGTTTGTAAGTTGCGTAACCTTGAAAGCATGTCTGACTTTTGAGAGAAGGCATACGTGCAGTGAATGATACCAAACTCTTTACTTTCAGAAAAGTAAAATATGAAGGTATCAGTGAAATATGCAGTATACCAATATTATCATCAAATGCCAACTCTTAGTGAATTAAATTGTGCCTTGATGCTAACCTCCTTAAGCCTTTTCTGTAGCCAATAAAGTCCTTCAGTAGTGAGGCTCCTCAAAGTACCTCCGAATTCAACAACCGGGGGTGTGGCATCAAAAGATTTACCGCCTTTGATATAGGTAACAGAGAGCACCTGAACACAACAACAGATCAAACCAAGCATTTTAATGTTGGGCTATAAGGCAGAGCAAATTTTGGTCAACAACGTTTTACAAGGATCTGCTGTTGCCTAATGTAGGTTGGTTAAATGTATATAGTTATACTACTGATATAAAGATATCTCACGGGTGATGCTAAAATACACGACAAAATAAGTATCACATCGTTAGACAAGCTATTGAATTCCCCATACAATATTGTCACTGGAGTAACATTTCAGGTGCCACCTGAATATGTTTCCTACGCCCAAGTTATGAAACAAATTAGTTATAATTGTGAACCAATATGTAATCGCACTAGAACAAATACAGCCTTATGATGCAAGACCTTGTATTACATGGAGGTGGGCAGTGGCGGATGTAGGACTAAATTAGAGGGGGTGCCAAGTTCAATATTAGTAGCTTAAATATTGTGTATAAGTATTTTTTAACACATATAGTAGACATAAAATTGGACTAATCTCTATAAATGAAAAGAATCTACATTTTTAGGGGGTGCCATGGCACCTATGGCACCCCCACTAGATACACCCCTGGAGGTGGGGTCAACCAAGAAAGAAGGGTGTGCGAACGTGAGTCGAAACCCCACGAAATAAACCAAGGTGGTTAATTCCATCCTCGGGGAATCGAATGTGTGCTAAATGGACAGCGCCACCACTCCAACCATTGGACCGTTGGTCCATCCACCCTTTTTGGCGAAAAAGAGACTTTTGTCTATTGGCATGATTCATTACATTTTCTTTATAATTATCATGTCTAACATCTTTGAAGAAAATCAGCAAAGCTAAGTAGTATAACTAAAGGGCAAAGTCGTACTTGGCTGTGAAGAGGATTGTCTTCTCTTGAAGTGAGCTGTTGCAGGGATTGGATTGTAAATGCTGCAGTGACAATAGGATCCACATTTAAGTGTGGAGTTTCAGCCTTCCCTGTTTTGCCTTCTATTTTCACTACGAAGAAACATACAGCTGCCTGCGTTGGTCCTGCATGAGCAGCTATTATGCCTGTCGGCATCCGGTAATCGACATGCATGGCAAATATAGCTTCAACGCCATCGAGAACACCTTCTTTTATCATATGGGACGCACCAGCACCACCCTCTTCCGCAGGTTGAAAAAGGAGTCTCACTGTTCCCTTCAACATACAAAACAAATGTTACATAATGCTTATATAGGTTAATCTAACTTCTGAACAGAGTTTGTTCGCAGAACTAACGAGTAAAAGCAATTCAATGTGTAATGTAAAATTCCCAATTTAATGGCCAGGTCAGTTTATTCTTCTTGAGAGAATGGTCATCCTACTTTCCCTGTGTTTAGCCAGGAAGAAAAATTGAAACCAGGAGCTTGTCATATTCTTTTTTTTTTTTGCAAATATGGAGCTTGTTCATACTCGACTATTAATTTAATGATATTTGACTATTCATTACCATCAAGCCACGAAACAGACTATATAAAAGAAATGCATAGGGCTGTACTGTCTTTGGACAAAGCACAAGAAATTACTAGTAGTAAATAGCATGTGTTAACATGAAAATTGAAGAATTTACATACACAAATGGATCACGTGTTTTGTCTTACTACCTCACCAGACACAACTCAAGTACTAAATTCCTTCAAATTAGGAACATACGTACAGGCAAGCAATTACCTTAAGCTGGTCTTTCCGCTTATGGAGCAATTTTGCTGCTCCCAGGAGCATCGCTGTGTGCACATCATGACCACAGGCGTGCATCACGCCATCAACTCTGCTCTTATGCTCCCACTCCACCAGTTCCTGCCATCGCAAGATCAAAACCAAAAGATGTGACCATATCACCAAACCATCTCGTAACATCTGAGTTCTGAGAGCACGCCGCAGTAAAACGCTGGAGCACCCAAATCAAGCAAGCATGATCAGAAGTACTGAGTGTAGTGTAGTACAGTACTAGCAGAGACACGGTTCAGCGGACAATCACCAGTCACACACCCCGCGGCAAAATACCGCGGGTAAGGACACCCAGCCATGACAGTAGTATCGGAGGAGAAGAGGACGGACCTGGACGGGAAGGGCGTCCATGTCAGCGCGGAGAGCGACAATTGGGGGCATGCCTGAGCCGACATCCGCGACGATACCGGTGCCGGCAACGGCACGGGAGTTGATTCGGAGCCGCTCTAGCTCCTCGCGGACGAGCGCGCTGGTGCGGTGTTCCCGGAAGGCGAGCTCCGGGTGCGCGTGGATGAGCCGCCGCACGCCGATAATCCACTCTCTATCCCCCTCAGCGCGCCGCAGCAGGTCCTGCGCGTACTCCGCCGATGCGGTGGAGTGGAGGAGGTGGTGGAAGAGGAAGAGAAGGATGCAGGGGAGAGGATTGCCCATGGTGAAAGAATTGATGGGGGAAGCTTTCATTGACTGGGTCGAGAACAACAGTCTGAGAATTAAGCAGGCGGAGTCGCGCGAGAAAACACATATTTCGGAATATCAAAAAAATCGAAAAAAGTTTGTCTATGTATACATTCGAACATGTCTTTTTTTTACGGAACACGTGGAATGTTTTTTATCCTAAAAACTTGTGAACAAACGTATAATGTTTTAATATATTTGTAGATATTTTTTTCGAATTTTTTGACATTTCCATATAAGAATGACAATTTTATCCATGGCTACAACGTACTATCTCTGTTGGAATTATTAGTCCTAAGGACCAAGTTGCTAATATCAAGACACTTCAACCCTCTCTCATTAATCTATGCATGCACCAATACTCTTACATGCATGAGAGAAGTGAGAGAAAAAAAGAGAACATGCATTGAATTGGAGAGACTAATAAATGAGATAACCCTTATAATCTCAAACAATATAAAAAAACTCTCCGAACCTATAATCCTGAACAGAGGTAGTACACATACCGGCATGGCCAGGATACGAGCACACTTTTATATCCATGCCCTGACTTAGGGACGTGCGCACAAGAAAATGCTTCACTGCGGCACGTCGTTGTGCTTTACAGATCTAACCAAAAGATCTACTTTCGTACTCACGGCAGGGATCAGTGAGCCGGAGGTCATCATCGTACACCGGATATTTGCGAAACCACGGAGGTGCTGCACATGGGCTGTCGTGCAAGGACCTGAGGTGACTTGAGAGGAGCTTCACGACCTTGAGGTTAGATGCAGTTTCAACTACTTCATCCACGTTTCCCTCGGGTTTTCGGTCTTCAAGGGTATATTACTAAACCTTCTCCATTACAGCATTACTCATAGATAGATCCTATCTTTTTATGTTAAGTTAAAGAAAAATATATGTTTTCTGCTACCGAACAACTAAGAGGTAATGAAGTCGGACACTTCGACTTGCCACGAAACTTCTATTTTTACAAAATACCATCGTTATCCGGTATAATGTTTAAAGAAGCAAATAATGTCTTTATGTATTTTAATGTCATCCAATGCTTAATTTTGAATTATTACCCCTTCTTGTGTGTTTTACCCAATTTTTGGTATTTTAAAGGTATATTTCTTAATTGTAAGTGAATAAAAATATGTAAAAGTAATTTAAAATAATAATTACCTTTTCATATAAGAATAAATTCTAAAAAAATTAAAAAGCTAAATAAAATTTATTAAAATTTATAAATGATAAAGAAAATAGCTTTTTTATAAGAGAACTGGATTTAAATATTCCATTTTATAATCTCTAATTTTATTAATTCTAATTTGGCTTAGAAATTCATAGTTAGTATTTTTAGGACGTTACAATATTATTCATACTCAGAAGTGATTTTTATTCATTTTTATGATTTTTCGGTATTTTTCTAGGGCTTGTTTTAGATAGATAAATATTTATTAATTTCTTTTATATTATTCCTTTTTAATCAAATGGACATGGGCCCACCTGGTTGGGCTAGACCACCCTGGTCTAGTGACTGGGTCGGTGAACTGACCCACTCCTTCTCCCTCCTCGTGTTCGTGCTCTCGCAACCCCGAGGTCGCCGTCGTCGCCATCGCCTGCGAATCCCGGCTGGCTCCGGCCACTCCGACCACCGCTGGTCACAGATGATGTGTTGCTCTCTCCCGCTTCTTCCTGTCCAGCTCGATCTACGAATCGAGCCCTCCTATGGCCATGCCAAACCATGCCATGGCGCTAGGATTTCAGCCTTCGTTGCCTCTATTCATCGGTGAACTCTGGCGATCTCGGGAATGATTTGGTGGTGGTGTGGTGGCCGTCTGCCGCCGCCAAACTTCGTATACGTGATGCTACTACTGCCGGTGTGGCTTGGTGTAGGTTGTAGTGCCTTGGCGTTCCTTGTGTCGGCGCTCGCCGTCGTTCGTGGACCCTCTTCTGCTTCGTCTTCTATGAACTCACGAAGGACTCTGGGTAAGTTTCTCCCTTTGTTCTCTCCTTCTCTTCTCCCTCTACTCTCTTCTCTCTGGCTCACATGAGCATTACCTGGCAATCATGTTGAGCATGATCTGCTCATAGCACTAGTGATGCTAGATTCCTAGGTGATTCTCATTATACTATACTCAAGTGATTCTTTGCATTGTGAATTGATTCTAGGGTTCCCCTATTTCCTCTCTTTAGTTTTGGACATGATCATGTTCGGTATATTTGTTTGAATTCATTGGTAATAACATGCTCTACTAAGCTGTGGTAAAAATATGCCTAAACTTTCTACTATGGTGGTCACTTTACTGAACCTATGAGTATCTCCATGTTCAGACTTGGGTGTTGATGTTGATAGAGAGATTCAGTTAACTGAATCCTACTGCTAGTTCGATAGTTCCTAAACTACTACTACTGGTGATGTTTAAAATGCTCTTTTATTTATATACACTTAAATATTGAACCTTAGGTTCAGTATGGTGTTTGGGATGCTTTTGTCAATCTTGACAGTGATACATGGCTTGAGATGATTCCTAAATAATTGTCCTAGGAAAATGATTTAAGTGTTTGATTTGGCCTGTGATTGGGTTCTTGATCTACTTGCTATTTGGTATTGTGGAGTACTTTGTGGATTATGTGCTTGTGTTATGCTACCGTGGTACCTCCTTGGAGGATGCACACTAGTATATTGTGATGTAGCATGTTGACGAGCAAGGTAGTTATATGTCTTATGTTTGTGAGTAGCATTCTAGCTAATGATGCATAGGATATTTGGATCCCTAAACAGATCCAGATATTGCTATTACTTTTGCTAGCTCTAGGATGTATTCAACATAACACTCCTATGCTCAACTGAGAGCTTTCTCTTCCCCAAATCCATTTTCTAAAATAAAATGATAAGAAGAGATACTACTGATGATCTTGTTTCTCTACGCAGAGTGGACTAGCTTGTGTGTGTTGATGATATTATGGATAATCTGGTAGTTGATCTTGATCAACTGATATCCTTGTTCATGTGGCATTCTCCTCCTTGTTTGCTCCTCCTAGCTCCTAATCTTGGCCTTCTTCTCCTAGTACTTCTTGAACTGGATCCTGACTAAGTGATTATGGTGGTGCTAGTGTTCTTGGTGCTGTGGTGTGAAGTGGAAATGAGAATGGTGTAGCTAGCAGCATTACCACGACCGCTGCCTTTTCTTATCACTAAGCTGATGTTACTGTTGTGGTGACACACATTAGTCTGTTAGTTTGCTTGAGCTACTATCAAGTGTCCCTCTGGTTCAAGTTTCCAAGTATTGAGATATTTTTCTCTTCTAGATGAGCTCAAGTAAAAGATCATTTCCTAGGTTTTTTACTATTTCCTTTCTACTGTGATCTAGGAATTGATCATAGTCTAAGGCATTATTTTGATAAGAACATATTCTCCATATGGCCCCTTTATAAAGTACTTAATGATGATCTTAGTGGTGCATTATACTGCTAGACTGAGAGTAAACTAACCCTCCATAACCTATTTTCTTTTTTCTTTTTATTTTGTAGGAACATATGAATAAGAAGAATTAGTTTAGGATTTTTATTTTTTACATTTGTTGTAATTTTCCTTTTTATCCTGGAATTGTAAAGACAATGTAATATTGTGATTGTAATATATATTATTTATTTTCCTCAATTCATTATTGTATCTTATTGTGTTTATTGTAATATCATATTATATTTGTTTAAATATTGAGAAATAAGGATTATTCCTTAATATTAAGTAATAAAGTTACTTCTTTTTATTTGAATTTATTCTTTAAATTCATATTTGAATTCAAATGTTTTAAAAAATAATAATTAAATTTGAATTACTCCCCTCAAAACAAAGAAATCCATAAAGATCATGTCAAAATTTATCGCACTCAGTGATAACCTAAACCATAAGTCATCAAAATGAGAGAACCTCTCACCCTGAGGGTTTTAAACTTAAGCGCGAAAAATATCCCCACCTTTTCAAATGCATGCATGCAGATGCACAAAATTCTACATCTACCCCTTGTTTGGTTCTAAACGTTGGGATGTTACATGCTTGTAGCATTCTATTTTTTGATAAAGTGAGCTTTATTACTTAAAAAGTTTAAATATTACACCCGGCCTCTACATAAGTGGGATACATAGCCGAACCAAGATTCAAAAATATCAAAAAAAATAGAAAAAGGCCAAATACATGTAATCATGTAGATACTGCAAAATGCCTAAGCAGAAAAAGTCAAATATAGGTAATCATGCAGAGAATACAAAACGCCTAAGCTGGAGGAGGGTCGATCCTAAGATCATGTTGTCATCCATGTAGTAGTATAAAAGTAGCCCCCGTCGTGTCCTGCAAGCACGTACACACCTCCGTAATCAGGTCTCAATTCTCCACATGTTGTAAAGACACCATAAACGGAATGTACATGTGCACCGATAAATAACTTGTATAAGAGAAGAATATTTATTATTAAAAATCTTATCATTTCTATATAGCCACATGGACCAAATAATGATAAGGGCTCCTACATGCCTCAAGAAGCATTCTAAACATGTGACCAATCCGTGTAACCAGTTGCCAAATATGTTAGCAATACTACGTGAACCATATAGAACGAGCTAATTTGAATTTGTATTGGAATAATAAATGTTTTATTGTCTCGTCGTGATGACAGAAAATATATTACGCACATCCGTGCCAATTTATCTTATTAAGGTTATCCTTTGTAAGAATGACTCCTCGGTGAAGGTACCACACAAAGATTTTATTTTTGAGAGGTATTTTCATCTTCCAAATCTTCTTAATATCATCAACTGGTACATCTGATTGGACGAATGCCCTATACAAGGAATCCACCGAGAACATACCGATCTCATGTAGATTCCATCAAAATTCATTGTCGCCTGGAGATAGTTGTACCGTGGATAAACATTATAATAAATCATTCCACGATTCAAGCCGAGAATCAATTATATCTCTTCTGAATGTCACGTCTGGAGTAAAGGATTCCATGGCATTCCATGTAACTTCCCCACAGTGTTCATCCAAAATCATTTGAAATATGGCTGACATGTCTATCACATGCGATGTCATCTCGTCAAGTGTCATGCCACTAGTAGAAAACGGACCTTTGGTTCAGGGGTATTAGTTCCGGTTTTGCTACAAACCGGTACTAATGCCCCGGTCCCAACGGCTAGATCTGGCCCCAGGGGGTAACAGGCACTATCCCGGTTCAAACGGAACCTTTAGTCCCGGTTCGTGTAACAAACCGGGACTAAAGGGTTTCAGGCAGGCTGGGTCGGGCGCCAGACCCTTTAGTCCCGGTTTGTTATATGAACCGGGACTAAAGGTGGACCTTTAGTCTCGGTTCTAGACACGAACCAGGACTAAAGGCCTGGCTATATCTTCTTCCCCCACCTGCCCGAGCCACCATTTCAAGCTGGTGGCTCCTCTCTCTTTCTTGCTTCAAGCTCGAGTTCATGCCTAATTTTCTCTCAAGGTTTGTCTATATTTTGTGGTGCCCCATATATCCAAAGGTTCTAAAAGGTGAGCAACTTCATCCTTTGAACTCTCATTGCTATATTAGCTCATTTCATGCTCTATCTTGTAGATGGATTTGTGGATTTAGTTTAGTAGTAATTTTTGCAATGATAACATGAGATCGATGTTTAGATTCTATCTATCTTGTATTAATGTAAGGAACTCTAAGGTCAATATTACAATATGTGGATTCTATCTATATATCTTGTTTTGTCACATAGTCTCGAAATTTAATTTTAGAAGCACACACATGCTTGAGTTCATCATTCTAACTAGCTGGGCAAAATACCCTTCTTCGTCTTCCTGCCTTTAACAAACAGAAAAAATTGTAACAAAGATAGGGTTAATTCATAAAAGCTTGATAAGAAGACATCACAGTACATCTTCGAGAAGCTCCTCTATGGCGAGCTCCTCGAAGATGTCTGATGATAGGATCCTAAAACATCTTCGAGAAGCTCCGCCGTAGTGGTGTCCCTCTCGCACCATCTTGGAGTTAATAACTTCTCTAGCTATAGATTAATACGCAGGGTAACTAAAACAATTCACATATTAGGGAGTGCCTCTATGGCGAGCTCCTCGAAGATGTCTGAGGACAGGTGCTGACTTGTGTATTAACGAGCTCATTGGGGAACTCCAAGAGGAAGGTATGATGAGCACAGCAGTAAGTTTTCCCTCAGTTATGAAACCAAGGTTATCAATCCAGTAGGAGCAAGGAAACACCTCCAAGGTGTTGCTAGCTGGACTTTGGCACGACGCACTACCGGCGCCAGCAGCAACGTGAAAACCTGCACAACACAACCATAGAACTTTGCCCCCAACTTACAGTGAGGTTGTCAATCTCACCGGTTTTGCTGAAAACAAAGGATTCAACGTATTGTGTGGAAGAAAGTAATAGCTTGCAGAAAGTAAACAGAAAAAAGTAAACAGTTGTAGATTGATGGTAAAAGAAAGGACCGGGGTCCATAGTTCACTAGTGGTGGCTCTCCTTAAGATAGATAACATGTTGGGTGAACAAATTACAGTGGGGCAATTGACAAACATCGAGAAAGCAATACATGCATATACTAATCATCTTGACTCCTTTGAGATTCGATTGGGCATTACAACATTATACATAAACTATAATCCAACTGCATCTATGACTAATAATCCACCTTCAGGTTATCATCCGAACCCCCTCCAGTATTAAGTTGCAAGTAACAGATAATTGCATTACACATTGCGTGTAAAGTAAACAATATGATTGTTCTATGAACAAAGGATTGATGTTTTCTCCCTAGTAGCAACAACACATCTAGTACCTTAGAGATTTCTGTCACTTCCCCAGATTACTAGAGGCATGAACCCACTATCGAGCATAAATACTAACTCTTGGAGTTGCTAGCAACTACTTGGCCAAGATAGCTACTAACAACAGAAAGCATGCAAGATCACAAATAACAAAGACATAATAGAATCAATAATCAATCTGAAATAGCATCTCAATATCCATCGGATCCCCGCAAACACAACATGTAGGATTACAAATAGATGATCTTGATCATGAACGGAGCTCACAAGATCTATACATGATAGCACAAAGGAGAAGAACCAGCCATCTAGCTACTACATGGACCCGTAGTCCATAGATGAACTACTCACGCATCACACCGGAGGCTTGCATGGTGATGAAGAAGGCCTCTAGGGTGAATTCTCCCCTCCGGCAGGGTGTCGGGAAGAGCTTCAGATCCCTCCCGATCTAGGGATGGAAATGACGGCGGCTACAGATTCTTTCGTGGAATTTTGATCGGGTACTTAGGGTTTCTTTATCGAAGGCATCTTATAGGCGAAAGGGGAGGCCGAGGGGGTGCCCTAGGCAGCCACACCACCCCCTGGTGCGGGCCAAGCCTGGTCGCGCGGCCAGGTGGTGTGGCGGCCCCCTGGCCCCTCTCCGTCTCGTATTCTGGCTCCGTGTCCCTCTCGGTGAAAAACTGACTTTGGCTTTTGTCCCGTCCAATTCCGAGAATATTCATTTTCTGACTTTCCTGGAACCAAAAACAGCAGAAAATAGGCAGGTAGCCTTTGTGGCTCTTGTTAATAGGTTAGTCCAAGAAAGTGTATAAAAAGTACTCCAAAGTGTGGACAAAACATAAGAAAGTAGATAAAAACCAAGCATGGAACATCAAAAATTATGGATACGTTTGCAATGTATCAACATCCCCAAGCTTAACTCCTGCTCGTCCTCGAGTAGGTAAGTGATAAAAAGACAGAATAATTTTTGAGGTGACATGCACCATCATAAGCTTGATCAAAGTATTTGTAAAACAATGATAGATGGGATTATAGTACTTCAATCATAACATGAAAGATAAAGTTCTAACAGTAAGACATAGCAACTATGTTGCAACATGAAAAGGCACAAACAAATGATTCATGAATAACAATGCTTTGCAAGACGTTTGTTTGTTTCACATAAAGAAAACATAGCATAGTGGCATTTAGCTTGTCCCTCATAGAATAGCAATCATAAATGCATAGGACATCTTCAAAGTTCATAAGGGTGACTAGATACAAATAGTTTAAGAACAAGCAATATCAAAATTATGCATCAATCAACAAGTCTTGTGACAATGCACATAGAACTAAGAATGGCCATTATGCTCTCAAAGTAGGTGCATAAAGATAGAAGGTGGAGACTCAACATAAAAGTAAAATAAAGGCCTTCATAGAAGGAAGTAGAGATTCAAGTCTCATAAAGAGCTTCCAAAAATTATGGTACTTATTAGCTTTCAGCTCTCATTGCCCCTATCATAAGCATGTTGAAGTGATTAAGGTTAAAGTGAACAAACTATGGGGTATATGCTTGACAAAGTATAAGTTGGAAATCTCATGTCCCTTGAATACGAGGGTCGCTCCTCATGCTACTCAAGTTTAGTTACCGGTAAGTTCTTTTCATAGTAAGTACATGTGTATCATAGAGAACCGCCAACGGGGTACCCATTGCCCGATGATACGGAAGAATCCCCATATCAAAATGACAAGGCAAGCATACAACGAGCAGCTCAGCAATCTTCTTATTTACCATGGGAAAATGGTGCTTTTTTCTCTCTTTCCTCTTTTCTCATATCTCTTTTTTTTCTTTTTCTCTTTTTCTCAATATCTGACTCTTTTTTTTATAAGAAGAATGCTTCATAGACAGCTCATTATGGTTATGCTGCAGGTTTCCACCATGACGGCATGGATTAGACCAGCGGCCCAGGCGTTTCTCTAACACACATACATAACTCCATGGACTTACAAGCTCCCCTTTCATTTCACACCGATGACATCCATAGACAAAAGAGCATGATATCAACTAGGTACAAAGTACAAGTGCAATGTCGAAAGCGTTCCCCATGACAGTATGGTTCTTCTAATCCCCAACATATAAGTGCAAGCATATACAACATACACGACATAATGGTTTAAGTTTATTAAGGGCAAGAAAAGTAAAGTGTGCCATCAAGTTCGTGAGAGATTTAATCACTAGTTTTCTCATAACAAGTTTAATTCGGAAGGTAGATAAAAACATGAATATACTTGGAATAGCAAATGCTAATAGGTAGGTATGGTGGACTCTTTGGAATAACTTGGTTTTAGGAGTTGGATGCATGAGTGGAACTCATACTTGGTTATGGAGGCTAGCAAAAGATTGGGAGCGACCAACTAAGAGAGCAATAATGGCCATAATCATGCAGAGCAACAAAACATCATTAATCAAATCATAAAGTGATATTACAAGTCGAAAACTAAAGGATCATAAAGGCTATGGTGACTTGGGATAGTCATAACATGGTGTGAGCATGTGCCAAGTCAACCCAAATAAAGCATCAAAGGAGAATAGCATAATACTATGCTTTAATATGCTAAAACAACGCATGATTCTTCCAAGGCACATTAAGAAATCTCAATTGTTTATAACATGTCATGCTACAGCAAATATCACTAAGCATAAAGCCAAAACAATATCAAGCATGGCATGACAAGGCATAGGCCACAGTCAAAAAGAAGCTCCTTTTACCACTTAAGCATGAACTTTCCTACTCTTTTTCCAATCCAAACCAAACTATTTGAAAACCAATGCATGAAAGAGGGGCTCCAACCAATTTATTCAGCACACTAAGAAAACCAAGCAAACGGAAAACCAAAACGAAAACGAAAAAGAAGACGCTCCAAGTGACGAGGTTTGATCTCGTCAATGCCCATTGTTATGGACTTGGGTTTTGGAGAAGATGGGGATGCTGGAGATCGTGGCACGGTTAACAGACAAGCAACCAGGGGACACGAGATTTACCCAGGTTCAGGCCCCCGGAGGGAAAACCCTACTCCTGCTTGTCTGCTCTTTGATTACGGCGGAACCGAAGGTTACAGGGTGCGCAGATTCGATCTGGCGTGGAGGTGTGTATGTCGTGTGTTATTGTCGTCTATCTGTTGTCCTCCTCGTTGGTCCCTCCTAGCCTTTATATATGGGGAGGCTAGGTCTCGGGTGCCGATACGAGTAGGTTACAAGTTGTATTCAAACTCTAGTCTTGCTCTCCAAGGATCCGAAGGCGTCATGGGCCTGGGCCACCCGAAAATCTTCATGGGCCAGCGTATGTCTGCCGTGGGCCTTCCTTGGGCTGGACTAGGTATGCTGAAGTTACGTACCCGTAGGGTATAACCATGTCAAGAGGCCGGTGATCGGTCAATCTTAGATTCGGTGAGACTCTTCAATCCTTCGGTGCAACTCGTATTTCAAGAGAATGTGGGATTGTTGATACGTGTGTCGACTCTCCCAGCGGATCGTGGTCGATTAACTGCCTTAGGACAAAACAACACGATCTTCTTCAGTTCGAGTCCTCGACTCAACCCGAATATCTTTGGCGTAATTCGACTCAGCGCGGAGGACTTACGAGTGGAATTCCGGTGATTTTAATTGATGTACCCAACGCGTCCGTCGGGATTTTTCATCGCACTGTGCACGGATTCACACTAGCAGTAGCGCAGAAAAGTGCGTTGCCGTGCCATCGGATGATATCTGAGGTCTTATCCTTGTCGCATACGACATCCGAATGTTTGTCATCGCGGAGGTGTTTCGGGTGGCCAAGGAGGTCGTTGCTCACTTAGCGTTAATTAGGGCAGAGTTGCCGAAAAAATTTGTATGCTGATCCGAAGGATCGCAGTCGAAGATTTCATAGGGTGCGCGACCAGCGCTCCCTATGGGAGTAGCCCCCGAGTGTCTGTTCGAGTCGTAGACTCGAGCGGAGAATTTAGTGCAAGCATTGCTCAGTTGTTTAGTCCGTAGGACTCGAAAATTTCTGGATGCTTAAATCCTTCCTCCCTATGGGAGTAGCCCCCGAGTCCGTAGTGGAGTCGCAGACTCGACGTAGGACTCAGAGAAGTGCTTTGTCTTCACTTGTCTTTCGGGTGCGCGGCCAGCGCTCCTGATAGGAGTAGCCCCCGAGTATTTAGTCGAATCGTAGATTCGAGTGAGTACTCTTAGCTGTGGAGCCGAAGAATTGTCGGTTGTGCTAGTATAGCTTTTTGATGACGTCAGTGCTGACGATCGATGGCCTCAAGCGTCTGCTACGCCAGAGATGACTTGACTGGACAAGGCGTGGGTCCCACTTTCTGACTTTGAATTGACCAGTCACGAGCGGCGTGGAGATGATTACGGCGTCTCCTCGATTTCCGCGCGTAGTGGACGTCGTGGTGGAGACGGTTTGTTGTGATGCTGACACGTGTACGGCCAGATCCACCGTTGTCGTTAGGTCTTCTCGATGGACGGCCAGCGTGCGTCGTCTTCGCTGTTATAATCTGTGGTGAAATCGTGGTTTGTTTTTCACCGCAGCAGTTCTTGAGTTTCACTGCCGCCTTGCGCTCGAGCGATTCTTGCTTCGTGCTGACATTTCCTTCCACATTTCCGTCGTCCTTGGTACGTTTTCGCCGCCGGCGCCACCGTAGCATGATGGGGAAACCAAAGAAGTCCTCCTCTGCAGTTGGGACCAGCGCCGCCGGAGGCAAGAAGGGCGCCGCCGCTGCTCGTGTCACCGATGGTGGCTGGCGGCGATCAGAGACGCGGGAGAGCGATCTCCGCAAGCTGCGCGAGCGGAGCCTGATCCCGCAAGACACGACGGCTGTGAGACTCTCCGGCAATGAGGTAATCCCCCGTCCCCCATCTGGGTACCGGGTTATGTTCCTCGCCTTCGTTTTGCGTGGGTTTTCGTATCCAGTCCATGACTTCCTTCGTGGACTGCTCTTCTTCTATGGGGTTCAACTCCATCATTTATCTCCCAATTCTCTTCTCCATATTGCTTGCTTTATCACACTTTGCGAGTGTTGGCTTGGCATTGAGCCGCACTTTGGCCTCTTCCGGAAGCTTTATTCCGTGAAGAGGCAGTCTGGTTCGGATGGTGTGTATCCCATTGGGGGTTTCATCATCTCCCTCAGTCCCAATGTGCAATTCTTTTCCTTTTCCATGTCTGAATCTGTCCGATCTTGGCGAGGAAATGGTTTTACATCCGTGACTCCGTCTTGCACAAGATTTTGGTCTCGTTCCTTTTGACCCCTCCCAGTTGATTGAGAAGAAAAGATCCTGGAAAAACCAAATCTTGGATGGTGAGGTGGCGAAGGTAGAGGCCCTGTACCGTCGGGTGGAGGAGCTCCAATTGATTCCTGAGAAGGAGGTGAACGGTGTTGACATCATCCGGACGTTTCTTGAGCGTCGGGTGCAGCCTCTCCAAGCGAGGGCGCATCCGATGTTTCTTTACTCTGGGCGCCATGATCCGACGAGGGTTTCGAGTGAGAAAATCTCCGAGGTGGAACTTGACAAAGCTCTTCGCGTGCTGTTGAAGTTCAAGGCCGACGAGAGAATCCCGGGGAAGTCGCTGGCTCCTCCCTTTTCTTCGACGTTGGCTGTGCCAGAGGTGTAGACTTATGCACGTAGTGCTCCCCTTTTGTTGTTGGGTGTTTATTTGTGTCCTTTGTTTGCTAACAAAGTATCTTCTCATCTCGTAGAGCTTCAAAGTGCCAGGCGTGGCACCACCATTGCCCGAAAGGTATCCGAATGCCCCGGATAATGAAGTGGTGGATTCCGTTTCCGAGCTTCCTTCGGCACGATCTCCGGCGGAGGATGCCGACGAGTCGGGTGAGGACCATTCGCTCGAACGATCACTGAGCTCGAGCGAGTCTTCGGATGCTTCAACTCCTCCGACTCCCAGGAATCCTCTGGGTCTTGAGCATCATGATGATGTTCATGGGGGTTCTTCCTCTCCCCTTCTTGCCATTCCTGTGCGAGCTGTTGCTCCACACCCGCCAGCAAAGCGGAAGAAGGAAGAAAAGAAGGAGGAGAAGAAGGAAGAAAAGAAGGAGGAGAAGAGGGCCCGAAGGGCTTCTCCTATCTTCGACCTGAGCGTGTTGGGCTCGTAACTGATCTTGTTGCCACTGTTCCCTTGTTATATTTGCGCCTGTGTTGATTGATTCGTATGCAGGCAATCTTCCGACGGCTCTAGTGATGGAGCGCGCGAGATGATGGGGGAATCGAACATTGCGTCGCCTCCTCCTCAGACAGTGGCGACTTCGGGTGGCGCCGCTCCGGATCCTCCTGTGCAGGAGAGGCTGGTGGTTGCGCCTCAGAATTTCGCAGGCGGGCCTGTGGGTTCGCCTTCGGAGCACGTAAGTTTTTCTGCTTCATGTCACGGGGGGAGCCCCCGAGCGTCTTCGTGTGCTGATGTTGTGTTTGCTTCTTTGTGTTGGGCGTAGCCCCCAAGTCCTGTGCTTACTGCTGTTGCCTGTTGCTGCAGCCTTTTGTCCAAGAGGCCAAGCGGCTGGTGGAGGAACGCAGCCTGCCTTGTAGTACTCATCTTGTTATATCCTGGTCCTGTTTGTTAACACTTGCTTGTTGCAAATGCAGAGGAGCATAACAACTCTCTCCGTGAGGTCGATGCTCTGAAGAAGAGCCTTGGCCAATGAGCGAAGGCAGAAACTGCCGCTTGGCGAAGAGCGCTTTGAGCTGGAGCCGACGAAGGCAGCGAAAGCGTCTGCAGGAAGCCGCAGATCGTGAGGAGCGATTGGCCACCGTTGGCTGCTTTCGTGAAAAGGGGTGGCGAGAAGCTCATGGCTGCTGCCAAGGCTATTTGTGGCGTTTAGCTTTTGTACTTGCTCTTTTTTCTGCGGATCGTCTTCTATGTTGCTTTTCTTCATGTTGTCTTCTTTTTGTCTCAGATGCCGCGGGCATCGAGTTCGACCGCGGTGCTCTAGATGATGCCACTGTAGTGGTCGAAGACCGCTGCAGCACCGTCGTCAACTCCCTTGCCAAGGCGAAAGAGGTCCTTGGTCTCTTCTACCAGGAGTTCTTCCCGAAGGCGCGCCAACGAAGACGTGGGTGCCTGGCGAGGCTCTGTCGGTAGAAGCGCCTGGCATACAAGCGCAAGCGTAAGGGCATCGGCGTCCGTCGGTGGCGATATGGCCATGGCGGTAGGCGAGCTGGATCTGCCCAGTTACTTCTCGTATGCCGACTGCAGATGGATCCGAGGTAGCCTTCGCCGCCTACTCATTCGCTGCAGCGATATGGGCCCAAGCTCATTGACTTCTTTGTCTAAGTCTGCATGCGGCGAAGAGGCCAAAACTAGGCAGTCTGGTTCTGAGGCGACTCAGTGCCCTCCGCCGTAGGCGTAGGACATGTAGGGTAGTATGTAGTTTACTTTTGCTGTAAATATCTTTTGTAGCACCATCCTTGTGCCACGCAGTGGCCTTATTTTAATGAATTCCTCTGAGTTGAGCTCTATCCTTGGCTGAATGTCTGTGTGCCTTCTTTTTTCTGCTGTTATAGGTTCCTTCGGGTGCTGACCCGGTTGACCCTTCATCCGAAAGTCCCTTGCGAGCGTCGTTGGATGACTCCTCGCAGCTCGCTTTTCTTCGAGATCGCGTGCGCGGCTTGGAGAGAGATTTGCTTGGTTCTGTGATCGCTGACGTTTGGAAGTCCAAAGCAGACCGTGGCGCAGCCAGAGAGGAGTATTTGATGGCGGAGCTGGGTCGGCTGTCTGAGCAGCTGCAATGTAAGTTCATCCTTCTTTCGAGTTGTAGCTCAGTTCTTCGGGTGAGCCTGCTGGCCTTACTTTTGCATTGTGCGGTTGTCGCAGGTGCCAATCTTGCTCCGAGGGAAGAAAAGGAGCATATTGCTGTTCGAGTCAATTGCTTGACTCAACAGGACATGGAGGCCGGCGGCTTCTTCTGGATGGATCGTGACCGTGCCATAGTTCTGGCGACTGTGCAGGATCGTGTCTACCAGGTTTCCCGGGTGCTCCGCCAGGTGCAGACATCGCTGTCCTTGGTGCTGCACATCATGTTTCCGTTGGATGGCGTGCCGACGACCCTTGCAGGTCTTCTGACGAAGTTTCGGAGTGCCAGCAATGTCAAGGAGCTGGTGCGGCAGCAGCTCGTCGCAGGGGTGAAGGCTGCCTTGTCTCTTGTGAGGGTGCATCGCCCTGATGTAGATTTGGCTGCTGTGGCGACTGGACCACCTCCTCGACCAGATGGTGGCGAGTGGAATATGCGTCCGCATTACGCGGCTGTAAGGCAGTATGCGAGCAGTTATGTAGATTTGTTTGAGCAGCGTGCTCAGGTTATTCTTCAGAATAGGTAGTACCTGAAAATAAACAGATAGATGTAAAATTTGTATATTGCGGCTGGGCGTGTATGTGCCCTTTGTTGTAAAGGTTCGCTTGTTAGCGAGCACGCAGTGCTTTGATGTAGTACGTGCCCTTTTCGTTTGCCTGACGTGGTCAGCTACTCAGGTGTGCACGTGTTGTCCTCAGTCGATGAAATCGTGAGGTGGAGGGAGCCCCCGAGTGCTTTGATTTAGTACGTGCCCTTTTCGTTTGCCTAACGTGGTCAGCTACTCAGGTGTACACGTTTTGTCCTCAGTCGATGAAATCGTGAGGTGGGGGGAGCCCCCGAGTGCGTTAGTAGCATGTAACAAAGTTGCAGAGAAATAATCAACCGAAGGTTGGGAGCGAGACACTTACCTTTATTTGTAGCGTAATGGAGGAGGTACATGGTTCAGCTGAGTAGCCTTGGCTGTAAGCCTTATTGAAGGTAAAAAAGGGGGTACATTGCTATGGGTAGAATCGTCGTAGGTGCGAGATGTTCCATGGGTTGGAGTATGCGACTCCAGACTTCACGTGCTTGAGGCGATAGGCGCCACCTGGGATGACCTCGGTGATGGCATAGGGTCCTTCCCATGGCGACTCGAGTTTATTCGGTCGCTTTTGCTTAAGTCGCAAGACGAGGTCTCCTTCGACGAAGGACCTTGGGCGCAGCCGGCGGCTGTGGTAGTTGCGGAGACTCTGCTGGTACACCGCGGATCTAGCTGCTATATCCCGTGCTTCGTCGAGTGTGTCGACGGCATCTTCGAGTGCAGCTGTGGATTCGGCTTCGTTGTAAGCGACGACTCGTGGAGCCTGGTGGCGTACTTCGGCTGGTAGCACGGCCTCAGCTCCGTACACCATGAAGAATGGTGTGTAGCCGGTGGAGCTGTTTGGCGTAGTACGTAAGCTCCATAGGACAGACGGTAGCTCTTTCGTCCAGTTTCCAGCTTTATGCTCGAGGGAGCTCATGAGGCGCTTCTTGATGCCAGCGCCAATTAGGCCGTTGGCCTTTTCCACTTGCCTTTTTGTTTGCGGGTGCGCCACTGAGGCATATGTGATATTGATCCCGAGGCCTTCGCAGAAGTCCTGGAATTCTTCGGAGATGAAGTTCGATCCGTTGTCGGTGATGATGCTGTGCGGTACGCCAAATATGTAGACAATGGATTCGAAGAATTTGACGGCGGTTTTGCCCTTCTGGTTGGTGATTGGCATGGCTTCGATCCACTTGGTGAATTTGTCGACTGCGACCAGGAGGAAGACGTGCCCCCCTTTCGAAGACTTTGGCAGTTTGCCGATCATGTCAAGGCCCCATTGGGCAAAAGGCCATGCTATGGGTATGGGTCGAAGTTCGGACCCCGGTGCGTGCGGTTTGTCGACGAACCGTTGGCACCCGTTGCATCTTCGGACGATGTCCTTCGCGTCGCTCATGGCCGTTGGCCAGTAGAATCCTGCTCGCGGAGCTTTGGCGACGAGGGAGCGACTGCCTGCATGGTGGCCGCAGATGCCCTCGTGGATGTCTTGGAGTATGGCTTTGCCGCTGTTGATGGTGACGCATCGTTGTAGGACGCCCGTAATGCTGCATTTGTACAGCTCGCCGTTGATGATGGTGAAGGCCTTTGACCGACGAGATATGCGCCGGGCATCTGTCGGGCTTTCTGGCAATTCTCCGTTTATCAGGAACTGGAGGTATGGGCGTGTCTAAGTTTCTTCGACTGCCATGACCTGCATCAGGTTGACCATGGCGACTTCGGTATCCAACTTTTTGGGTCCTTCATGACCTTCGGGTAGCGTAGCCCCCGAGTGTTCTGCTTCTTCGGGTGATCCCTTGGGGAATTTCCGCTTGATGGATGGCACGCAGATCTGTTCGAGGAACACACCTGGTGGTATCTTTGCACAAGTGGAGCCGATGTTGGCGAGTTTATCGGCCTCCTCGTTGCTCTCTCTGCCGACATGCCGAAGTTCGCAGCCGTCGAATTCTCCTTCGAGTGTGTTGTATAGCGCACGGTACGCGATCATGTTTTCGGCGTGTGCGTCGCACTCATTCATCGTCTGCTGTACGACAAGGTTGGAGTCACCGTAGATGACCAGGCGCGTTGCGCCGCATATTTTTGCCATCTTCATGCCATGGATGAGGGCTTCGTATTCGGCCTCGTTGTTGGAGGCTCTGAATTTCATCCGAAGGACGTACTTCATCTTGTCACCTTGCGGGGAGGTCAGTATGACTCCTGCCCCTGCTCCGGCTTCGCGTTTGGAGCCGTCAAAATGCATTGTCCAGGATTGCGACATGTCTGGGTGTCGAGCTGTAGCTCCATCCAGTGCACCAGGAAGTCCGGAAGGACTTGAGATTTGATTGCGTGTCGCTTCTCGTAGATGATGTCCAGGGGTGATAGTTCAATGCCCCACAGGGCCACGCGTCCTGTGGCCTCTGGGTTATTCAGGATGCTATTTAGGGGTGCCTCATTGACGACCATCACCTGATGTTCTTGGAAGTAGTGGCTCAGTCGTCGAGCCGTCATGAATACGCCGTAGGCCACAGTAGTCGGGTACCGCTGTTTTGTTGGAGTGAGAACCTCGCTGAGGTAGTAAATTGGGCGTTGTATCCGTGGGTCTTGCCTTCTTGGTCGTTCGACCACGAAATCTTGTCTTGACCACGGTGTGTGGCTGCTATGTACAGGAACAGGGGCTCGCGTTCTTTTGGCGTGACCAAAACTGGCGAGGTGGAGAGGAGCCGCTTGAGGCCTTCGAATGCGTCGTTGGCTTCTGGTGTCCACTCGAACTTGTCTGCCTTGCGTAGCAACTAGTAAAATGGTGGGGCCTTCTCGCCCATGCGGCTGATGAACCTGCTTAGTGCCGCTACTGCCTCTTGAAACGCCTTGAGGTTTTCGGCTTCTCCATTGTCATGATAGCTTTGATTTTCTTCGGGTTCGCTTCGATCCCTCGTTGAGAGATGAAGTACCTGAGCAGCTGACCGGAGGGGACGCCGAAGGCGCACTTTTCTGGATTGAGCTTGATCCTGTAGCGATCAAGGTTGTCGAACGTCTCGCGGAGATCGTCGATAAGTGTTCTTGCTTCTTTGGTTTTTATGACTATGTCGTCGACATAGACTTGGACGTTGCGACCGATCTGGTCCTTGAGGCAGGCCTGCATGCATCGCTGGTACGTGGCACCCGCGTTCTTTAGCCCGAAAGGCATTGTGTTGTAGCGATACTCGAATGGTGTAATGAACGCCGTTTTCTCTTGATCTTCGACCTTGAGTCGAATCGGTTATAGCTTTGAGTAGGCGTCGAGGAAGGAGTTTCTCACAACTGCGGTCGAATCGATGATCTGGTCGATCCGAGGGAGGAAGTGGTCCTTAGGGCGGTGTTTATTTAGCGTGAAGTCCGCACATCCGCATGATGTCCGTGTCCTTCTTGGGACCATCACCGTGTTTGCCGACCACTCGCTTTCCTTGATTTCCCGGATGAAGTCTGCTGAGTAATCTGTTGATCTCCTTGCCGATAGCTTCGCTCGTGGTTCCGGTCTTGGATGGACTTGGCGGCTTGGTGTCAGGAAGACATTGATTGCTTGCTCGGCGAATTCCACAGGAACTCCCGGCATGTCCGCAGGACACCGGTAAGATTTCCCAGCGCTCACGGAGGAATTCGACGAGCGCGCCTTCCTATGCGGTGCTGAGGTCGTTGGCGATCAGCGCCGTCTTGGAGGCATCCGTTGGATGGACCTGCACTTTTTTGGTGTTGATGGTGGAGTCGAAAGACATGTCAGGTGCGTTCTGCTTGGTGACTGGGGGTAGCCATTGTCGCCACTTCATGAGCCTTACAAGCTTGTCTTGCATGCCGAAGATCGAGATTTTGTTGAATCCCTGTCGCATTGGTCCGATCGGGTGAAGCTCCCGTGGACTGTGATGACGCCCCTTGGTCCTGGCATCTTGAGTAGTAGGTATGCGTAGTGTGGGACGGCCAGGAATCTTGCGAATGCTACGCGTCCCAGGATGGCGTGGTATTGCGACGGCCAGTCCACCACTTCGAATTCTAGGCGCTCCAGTCGAAAGTTGTCCGGCTTCCCGAAGATGACGTCGAGCCCTATTTTGCCCAGGGGAAAGATGCCCTTCCCTGGAACAATGCCGTGGAACGTTGTGTCTGATTGTTCCAGGCTGCATTGCGGGATCCGCATAGCTGCTAGAGTACTTGCGAATATTAGGTTGATGCCGCTGCCGCCGTCCATGAAGACGCGACTCATCTCGAAGCCTCCGATCTGCGCCTCCAGCACCAGGGCAGCATGACCTGGGCGAGGGATCTGGCAAGGGTGATCCGCGCGAGTGAATGTGATGCAGGACTCCGATCCGCTGAGGTACTCAGGGATTGCAGGCGGAGTTGCCACGGCCATGTTGATTTGTCGGGTGATTTTCTTCTGCACCCTGTTGGTGGGGCGTCCCTTCTGGATCATATTTAGTGCTCCCTTTGGTGGGGGGTATGCGACCCCGGCGTTGTTGTGCACTGGTGCGACTGGTTGATGTGGGCCTCCAATAGGCGGCGGTGGAGGAGCTCCGTGTGCTATTTCACCTGGCGCAGGTGCGTTTCCGAACGCAGGAATTGGAGCTTGTTGCCTCATCTGCACCATGCTTTCGCTGAGTTTCTGGAACTCGCGGCAGTCCTTGAGCATGTGGCTAGCTTTCTTTTTGCCATCTTGTTTGTCGATGTAGAAGTGGATGGTGCATGGACCCGAAAGTTTGTCGAGTGCTGAGGGTCCGTTGTCACGGTCGCGGCGTTGCCACGACTGCGTTGGTCGTCCGTTGTCGCGGAAGTTTCCGCTGCGGTATCCTCCGCTGTTGCGGTTGTTGTCGTTACGGCGGTCGGCGTAGCCGGCTGCTACCATGTCGGGTCCGTCGCGGTCCTCGTAGACGCGCGATCTCCTCTTGTTGCGGCATTCGCGTCTTCGGCCGTAGTCGTCCTCTTCATCTGATTGCGCCCGCTGGATGCAATCTTCGCCGTCTGCCCAACTGTTGGCGATTTCCATGAGCTGGTCGAGTGTCTTGGGCTTTACACGTCCAAGTTTCTCCTTGAAGTCTGGGCGTTTGACGCCGTCCCTGAAGGCGTCGATGGCCCGCTCTTCGGAGATGTGTGCTGCGGAGTTCTTGGTCGTAGACCAGCGTAGTATGTACGAGCGAATAGATTCACCCGTTCTCTGAGTGCAGGCTCGCAACTCTTCGATTGAGGCAGGCCTCTTGCTGGTGCCTTTGAAATTTCGGATGAAGCTATAAGCGAGCTCCTCCCAGCTTCGGATGGATCCTGATGATAGGCTGCTAAGCTAGACCCGTGCCGCATTGCGGAAGGCATTGCATGGCGGTTTCTTTGTTGCCTCCGTGAAGCTTAACGGATGACAGATGGTCACTGAGCCAGGACTTTGGATCTTGCGTGCCATTGAACTTCGAAGTATCCGAAGGAAGCTTGAAGTTGCGTGGCATCTGTGTGCGCCGGACTGATCTGCTGAAGCATCGAGCCCCACAGAGTTCTCCTTCGTCTTCATCCATCTCAGATTCAGACGAGCATGCGCGTTTGGCGCGTGCTTTGTCAATCTTGCGTTGTGTAAGCTTGTCTCTGGCGTCGTAGTCGTGTTTATGGCGGTGCGAGCTCTTCTTCCTTCGAGGAAGATCGTGTTCTTCTTCATCTTCGGATGAGGGAGTTGGGCCCGCCGCGCCGGCCGGAGCTTTCTTTTTCGCCCGTAGGAGCGTCTTCGTGGAGCGCAGCTCAATTAGTCCTAGTCCGTGAGTGCGGACCATGCATGGACCTTTTCGGTCCCTCACGGAGGTGGGTGAGCCGCGAGATACGCAGGGCTGCCATGATCGCAGCTTGTATGCGTCTTTGGGGTGATGTTGCCGGGCATCCATATCCATGAACGATGTGGAGAGTTCGGTCGCGCCGCCTCCTTCGGGTCCATGTTTTCCACCCGAGAGCGGTGCTTGTTTCTGGTTTCCGCTTGTGCTAGAGCCGGTCCCATGGCGGAGAGCGCCTCGCCGCAAGACCGGACTCGTGAGGCTGCTTTCTTGCGTTTGTCGAGCGTTTCCTGCATCTTGACTTGCTTCTTGTGCTCCTCGATGAGGAGGTAGTGGTAGGCCATTAGCAGATCACGTGGGGAGTCCAGAGGTAGGACTATTTCGCCTGCGATGGCGCGGCGTGCTTCGGCCCATCCTTCTTTGCTAAGTTGGATGAGGTGGCCCCCGTTGTCCCCTGCCGCTGCTTCGTCCTGCGGGTTGGGGTTGGGCGGCGGGTTAGGCGTTTCCTCGTCGGTTTGGATGATTGCGGCGCACAGATAGCGCCTGCAGATTGGTTGGCTGCTGTCGCAGCTTTCGGATCCGGAACCGTAGGTCTTTTCACCCGAAGGTGGATCGCACAGATCGGAGTTGCAGCTGCTGCTGTCGAAAAACTCATCTGTTGATGGTGACGTGCGTAGCACAGGGTGTGGAGCCCACGAAGCGGGCCTGATTGACGGCACGGGCACCCGCTCCGGGAGGCGGAGGGTGCCAGTTTGTCCCACCTGGAAGCAGAAGCTCCCGAACAAGATCTCGAGTCCGTCGCCTACGGGCTCGAAATCCTTCATGGCATCCGGCGAGTGGGCGGTGAAGTCAAAAGCGCCGAAGTGGAGGTGATTCTCCGTCGCCGCGGAGTTGTAGATCGATCGGGTCGGAACCGTCACAACCGCACAATCAGCAGCCCCAATTCCCACAGACGGTGCCAATTGACGAGGTTTGATCTTGTCAATGCCCATTGTTATGGACTTGGGTTTTGGAGAAGATGGGGATGCTGGAGATCGGTTAATGCATAAGCAACCAGGGGACACGATTTACCTGTGTTCAGGCCCCCGGAGGGAAAACCCTACTCCTGCTTGTCTGCTCTTTGATTACGGCGGAACCGAAGGTTACAGGGTGCGCAGATTCGATCTGGCGTGGAGGTGTGTATGTCGTGTGTTATTGTCGTCTATCTGTTGTCCTCCTCTTTGGTCCCTCCTAGCCTTTATATATGGGGAGGCTAGGTCTCGGGTGCCGATACGAGTAGGTTACAAGTTGTATTCAAACTCTAGTCTTGCTCTCCAAGGATCCGGCGCATGGGCCAGGCCAAAAATCTTCATGGGCCAGCGTATGTCTGCCGTGGGCCTTCCTTGGGCTGGACTAGGTATGCTGAAGTTACGTACCCGTAGGGTATAACCATGTCACCAAGAACAACACAATTGTGCATGGAACAATAAAAATGAAGTGTTTGGAAGAAACCTGGGATTTTTATTGATGAAGGAGAGCTTTGACGCTTGTAACTCTTGAATAATTCTTGGGGTGACACGGGGTGGCATCCCCAAGCTTCAGCTTTAGTCCATTCTTCATCTCATTACATCATTCTCTCCATACACCTAAAATTTTTCCTTCATACAAAACTTCACACAATCTTTATTAGCAACATTAGTGCACTCAAGATAATAGGTCTTTAGCTTCAGTTTCAACACCAATAAAACTTCCATTAAAACACAAGATACTGTAGCACTTCCCTCAAAAATCTCAATTCCCCAAAAGAACTCAAAAAGGAACCAACAAGAAGCAAATGCAAATAATGGCAGAAATCTGTCAAAACAGACCAGCAGGTAAAAACCAATTATTTCGAAGACCTTCTATTGCTCAAATCAAAAAGTGTTGAACTAACGAAAGTTAGATAACAACCTGGGGCAGAAGCACAAAAATTAACGCCTCAATAAGACATACAGAGATTTTACACGAATTTTTACGGTGAAGCACAAAAATCTGTTTCGGGACAACAACTTTCCCAATCATTACTTCTCTCTCATTAGAGGTTACTCTTGGCACAAAAAGAAAATAAAAAGGATAAGGAGCGGTTATTACTGAGGTTATTACTGAAGTAATAACTTCCAAGACTCATCTAAAAATTTTGGGTTATCTCCCAATAAGTACTTTTCTTTAACGCCTTTAAGTTAGGCATAAGAAGCAAGAAAAGAATCAATTATTCTCAAATGAAGAAGCATTAAGAGCAAATTTTGTTTTCATAGGAGAGGCAAAAGAAATCTTTTCTCTCTTCTTAGGGAAGTGTTCTATACCTTTCTTGACTGGGAGTTGATATTTAATGGTGCCTTCTTTTATATCAATAATGGCACCAACAGTTCTAAGAAAAGGTCTTCCCAAAGTAATAGGACAAGAAGCATTGCATTCAACATCCAAAACATAGAAATCAATAGGGACATAGGCATTGTTAACCATAATAAGAACATCATTAATACTCCCCATGAGTTTCTTTTTAGCATTATCATCAAGTGGGACATTCAAATAACAATATTCCAATGGTGGCAAATCAAGCATATCATAAATCCTTCTAGGCATAATAGAAACACTACTATCAAGATCACATCAAGCTTTAAAATCAAAATCATTCACTTTCATATTAATGATGGGTTCCCAACCATCTTCTTGTTTTATAGGAATAGAAGCTTTATGTTTCATCTTTTCTTCTTTAATCTTTATGAGAGCATCAATAATGTGTTTTGTAAAGGTCATATTCATAGCACTAGCATTAGGACTTTTAGCAAGATTTTGTACAAACTTAATAACTTCAGAGATATTGCAACCATCAAGATCAAAATCATAATTATCATCTAAAGTAGTAGAGCTATTACTAGCCTCAACACTAGTGGTAGTGATAGTAGAAACACTAATGTTTCTAGCAATTTCATCTTCTCTTTCCCACTTAGCATGCAATTCAGGTAATAGTCTAACATTTTCATCAATTCTAACTTGTATGGCATTAGTACCAGCAAAGGGATTCTCATTAGTTTCAGGTTTAGCAGCCATTTTATTAATCAAAGAGGATTGTGCTTCAGACAAAGATGATATATTTCTTTTAGCATTAGAGAGTTTCTCCTTAATAGTTTTATTGAAAGCAGTTTGTTTACTAATAAAGTCTTTAAGCATAACTTCAAGTTCAGAGGGGGCACTCCTATTATTGTTGTAGGAATTTCCATAAGCATTACCATTGTTGGGAGGATATGGCCTATAATTGTTGTTACCAAAATTATTCCTCTTGGCATTATTGCTAAAATTGTTATTTCTTATAAAGTTCACATCAATTTGCTCTTCTTGAGCAACCAAAGAGGCTAAGGGAACATGATTTGGATCAATATGAGCCTTCCCATTAACAAGCATAGACATAATAACATCAATTTTATCACTCAAGGAAGAGGTTTCCTCAACAGAATTTACCTTCTTACCTTGTGGACCTCTTTCAGTGTGCCATTCATAATAGTTAACCATCATATTATCCAGAAGCTTTGTTGCAGCACCCAAAGTAATGGTCATAAAGGTACCTCCAGCAGCAGAATCCAATAGATTTCTTGAAGAATAGTTCAATCCTGCATAAAAGGTTTGGATAATCATCCAAGCAGTCAGTCCATGAGTGGGACAATTCTTTACCAAAGATTTCATTCTTTCCCAAGCTTGAGCAACATGTTCATTATCAGATTGTTTAAACTTCATTATTTCACTTCTCATAGATATAATCTTAGCAGGAGGATAGAATTTTCCAATGAAAGCATCTTTGCATTTAGTCCAAGAATCAATACTATTCCTAGTTAAGGAATTCAACCATTCTTTAGGTTTTCCTCTCAAATAGAAAGGAAACAATTTAAGCTTAATAATACACTACTAGGAAATAGCCTATAGATAGACAACATGTTCAGTGGCGCATGAGCCAATCTATGCGCCACAGGAAGACATCAGTGGCGCACTGGAAAGCATGCGCCATGTAGTTCAGGCGCATTTTCCGAGCATGCGCCAGTAAGATTGGTGGGACCTCACATGGGATGATCCAGTTCTGTAATATGCGCCATAGAATAGGAAACTTCTGTGGCGCATATTTACTCATGCGCCACAGAACATGGAGGGGGACCCCACCACGGAATCTAATTCACCCAAGTTCTGTGGCGCATGTTGAAATATGCACCACAGATGTGTTTCACTTCTGTGGCGCATATCCTAGCATGCGCCACAGAACATGGGGGTGGGCCCCACAGAGGGAATCTTATTCACCCTTACATGTGGCACATGGTAGAAATGCGCCACGAAGTTTCATCATCTGGCATTTCCTCCATATGCGCCATGATGAGGGCGTCTGATCCATATGTTAAAAAGGTGACATGAGCTAGCTTTCTTATCTATCTACCCCACCACCACCCATTTCACATCTCTACCTCCTCCCAACTCGTCTACCTCCTCCCTCACACCCCATCTTGCCCATAGTTTCTCCATTTTCTTATATCTAAACCTACTTTAATCCATAAATTGGTAAGTAGAAGCTTCGCTCCAACTTCTAGATCTAAAAGTTCCTTACTTTTCCCTCTCACATCTCTCTATTTGTTTACTAATTTCCTCTCCACCAACTTGCATTGTAGATCTATTTATCCATACTCTCTCATCGCGCGGTCTCGTCTCGCTATTATTGTGTCTACTATAGCTAGGTGAGTACTTGGACATCATGAACATGTAGGTGAAGCTTGTCGCGCGGGCGGTGTGTGTGTGCGATCCATGGCGAGACGATGCTTGTGTGTGGTGCATGAATGTTTGCAATGGGAGGAAGTTTTTTGTTGTTTTCTTGTTGTTGTCGGGCCCGGCCGGTGTGGTTGCATCGATGTTTGCCGAAATGTTGATTCATTTCCATTTCAGCAAATTTTTGCACTACCCATATGTCCTAATTTTAGGAAAGGTCATGCCGAAATTTTTCTGGCTAGCATTCATGCATGTGTGTGTTCATATGGTGTGGTTCTCACCTATATTCTCTATTTTGACCGCTCAGGTAACCATGGTCCTCACGATGAGCGAAGGTCGAATTGCTAGGTACAAGAAAGTGTTGGAGATATGCCCAAGAGGCAATAATAAAATGGTTATTATCATATCTTTGTGTTTATGATAAATGTTTACATTCATGCTATAATAGTATTAACAAGGAAACCATTAATACTTGTGTGATTTGTAAACTTAATTTGAAGTCCCTAGTATAGCCTCTATACTTCACTAGCTTGTTGGTTGATTGATGATTGTGGTTTCCCTATCATGAACATTGAGATGTTATCAACAACAAGATCATATCGTTAGGAGAATGATATGGTGGACATACTCCTATAGACAAGCGTAGCATAAAGATCAAGTCATTTCAATAGTTCAATTGCTATATGCTTTCTGATACATAGTAACCTAATTCCTTCGACCATGAGATCATGCATATCACCTTTACTGGATGGATGCTTTGATGTCATCAAACACCACACCGTAACAGGGTGGCTATAAAGGTGGCATTGAGTGTTCGGAAAGTATTGGTTGAAACACATGGATCAAGAGTGGAATTTGTCCATCCACATGACGGATAGATATTCTCTGGGCCCTCTCGGTGAAATGTCATCCAATTAGCTTGCAAGCATGTGACTTGGTCACAAGGGATCACATATCACGGGAACGAGAAAAGAGTACTTATCAGTAACGGGGTTGAACTAGGTATGCAGAGATACCGACGATCATAACCTCGGATAAGTAAACTATCGTGAGACAAAGGGAAATTGGTATCGTATGTAAGTGGTTCATTCGATCGCAAAGTAATCGTAGAAATATGTGGGAGCCATATGAATTTCCAGATTCCTCTATTGGTTATTGATCGGAGAAGTGTCTCGATCATGTCCGCATAATTCACGAACCGTAGGGAGACACACTTAAGGATTCGACGTTGTTTGAGTAGTTATGGTATTATGAGAAAGAGACCGAATGTTGTTCGAGTCTCGGATGGGATCCGGATATCACGAGGAGATCCGGAATGGTCCGGAGAATAAGATTCATATAAGGAAAGTCCTGCGTTTGAGTTGGGGAATGGTTCCGTGTTTTCATCGAACATTCTAGAAGGTCCCGGAATGTCCCAAGACTCCGGAGGAAGGGTACATGAATGTGTCATTGCAATTTGGAATGATTGAATCATGTACTAAGTGTTCTCGCTGTCCAAAATAATGGGTTTATTTAAATCATAAATTGAAAAGTCAAACGGCTAGTTTGAAAGTCAAACAAGTTTTGGAAAGTGGAAAGAGGAGGAGAAGTGAAACCGAGTTGGGGAGGATTCCTCCTCCCAAGCCGCGCCCACTCCAAGGCCGAGTTGGGGAGGACTCCTCCCTCCCTTGGCCGCAGCCCTCCCACCTATATAAGGAGGGGCAGGGCCTCCCCTCCTAGCACACACAAGTTCCTATCCTCTAAACTAAACCCTAGACCTAAACCCCGGTTTAGAGCTATTTCGGTTTAGAGCCTTCTAATTGGTTTAGAGCCTTCTAATTGGTGTGTCTAATTACTAGACCACTAATAGCCTCTCTCATAAGCTCCACCATACTGCACCGGCTTAAGGCGGGCCTCAGGATTTCCCTCTACTTCCTGCATACCACGCCAGGCCGGAATCGCGAGGAGAGTGCTACAACCTCCGCTTCATTGAACAAGGAGAGGAAGGTCTTCGCCGAGTACCAACGTGTGACCGATCAGGAGCGCTATGGAACGCGCTACCGAAGGATCGTCTATGCGATCTTGAGATCGGAAAGAGTACGACTACATCACCCACGAGAATCTGCTCTCGTTAACCGCTTTGGAATCTTCGAGGGTGAGTTCCTCTATCGACTCGTTGCTACAATCTAGTAGATAGATCTTGGCTTGTTTGTTTGTATGCGATAGAAAATTTTTGTTTTCCATGCTACGAACCCCTACAGAAAGGCGCGAAGGAGGACATGATTCTGAACAACAAGACCATGATAAGATGTCCATGTCGAACATGCAAACTGCAGCGCTGGATCGACCCTGAATCTGGACAATTGGAGGGTCACCTGCTTAGGCGCGGTTTCATGCGCAACCTCAATGAGGCGCCGCAGACATGGTGGTGGTCACAAAGACGTGCGGCGAGAAGACAAGAGTCTACCGGCATGATCATCATGACGAAGGAGATGCCCGGGCATGATCATCATGACGAAGGAGATGCCGGCGGGCATGATCAGCATGGAGAAGGAGATGACGACGGGCATGATCATGAAGAAGGAGAAGACGCGAACACACAGACGCTGCTAACTTCGATCTTGCAGGACCCTCATGTTCAAGAACTGCTCCTCAAGGAGACGAGCAACGATAAAGCTGCAGCCAGAGAGAAAGCCAAGCTGGCCCAAATGGAGGTAGACAGGATGACTCCATTGTATCCTGGGTGTCGCCCCGAGGATACACGTTTGAGTGTAACGCTCAAGGCTCTAGAGATGAAGGCCGAACACAAATGGACCGATGTGAGCTTCAACGCAAACATGGAATACTGGCACGACCGACTTCCTAAGGGGAACACATTGCCAACAAGTATCGACGAGGCCAAGAAAATCGTGTGCCCTCTCGACCTACCACACATTAAATACCACGCATGCATCAATGATTGTGCACTTTATCGGAACGAGTACGCGGATAGAACCACTTGTCCGGTGTGTGGCCAAGGACGATACAAGAGAGGGAACAAGAAAGTTCCTCGAAAAGTGGTATGTTACTTTCCTATCACCCCTCGTCTGCAGCGATATTTCGTAGATCCTAAGGAAGCAAAGCTCATGCAATGGCACGCGGAAAGAGAGAAACCCGAAGATGATCCAGAGAAGGGCAAGATCCGACACACCTTCGGGACGCTAGCTGGAATGCATTAGACATCGAGTTCGAAGAGTTCGGGAGCGATGCAAGGAACGTCAGGCTGGGTATGAGCACCGATGTACTCAATCCTTTTGGAAACCAAAGTAGCACGCATAGCACCTGGCCCGTGTTTGTATGGCCATACAACCTCCCCCCGTGGCTATGCACGAAGCAAAGGTATGTACACATGAGCATTCTTATTCAGGGGTAAACAACTGTATCGATATGCATCTGTATCTCGGCTATTGAGAGAGGAGTTAGCCAGGGAGACGCCGCCGTCGTGGACGCCTACACTAAAGAATATTTCCATCCGAGAGCCACGTTGCTCATGACGCAGCAGACTATCCTGGTTACGCATATGTATCGGCCTAGGTGAACCACGGACACAATGCATGCGCTAAGTGCATGGATGAGACACCGCATCTCCAGCTACCAAGGGATCCCGTCTTTGAAAACCGTGTTCCAAGGTACGAAAGTGGCTCGCATGGATCACCCGTGGAGAAAATGTGGTGACCTGTTCAATGGTAAGGACGAGCTCGAAAGAGCCCCGTCCGAGGAGCGCGAAGAAATCGAGGAGCTTTTGAATAATTGGGTAGATTGCCCCTGCGCTAGAAAAAAAGACCGAGGACAAAGCCGCTGCCGGGTGTATGGAAAGCAAGGTCTATTTTCCGGGACCGTCAGATTGGAAGGTCCTTCACACTCCCCATAGCCTCGATGTAATGCACATCACGAAGAACGTTATCGAGAGTCCGCTTGGCACTCTCTCGAACATGCCGGAGAGGACCAAGGATGGGCCAAAGCAAGAAAGGACCTTAAATTGCTTGGCATAAAGAAAGATCTTCAAGACTGATAGTGATGATGATGATGATCATCATCATCATCGAAGGGACTCAAGGTTGCCGCAAAAGAGTTAAGAAGAATGAGGTGGTGCCGCTGCGCCTTCACTCGAGTCCGGAGGAGCTCGAGCAGTTTTCAGGTGCCTCTTGGGAGTGAAAGTTCCTCACGGTTACTCGGGAAGATAAGCGATATCCGGACATGGCGAAGAAGAGGTTCAGCGGTATGAAGTCTCACGACGCACGTCGATGACGCAGATACTCCTGCTATGCGATCTGTGGGATAATGGACGAGCATGTCCGTGAGACGTTGTTTGGCATCCGTAACTTTTTGACGTCATATCTAGGAAGTCGATCGGTGTGAAGCAGCTCGACAAAGGCTGTGAAGAGATCGTGATGATACTATGCGAGCTTGAGATTTACTTCCGCCCGCATTCTTCGACATCATGGTGCATCTGCTGTACATGTCGTGGACGACATCATCCAGCTCGGGCCGACATTCCCGCACAACATGATTCCATTTGAAAGGCTAAACGGTGTCATCAAAGGATTCGTCGCAACAGGTCTCGGCCCGGATGGAAGCATAGACAAGGGCTTTCCGATTCACGAGTGCATCTCCTTCGCAATTATCTAACCACCGAGAATGAGGATGTTGGAATACCCACAAAGAAGCACCTCAAGAGGCTCGGTGGATATGGTCACCGTGAGGGCTGCCGCCACTACATGTCGGCATTGATGGTCGACGACTGATTTTGAAAGGCACACCGAGTCGAGCTACAACACATTGAAGTGGTCGCCCTTGGTTGAAGATCACGTAAGCTTAATCGAGCAGAGTACGCCCGTGGCCGCCGAGGAAGAAGGGAGACGTAACAGAGAGCACAACTCTAGCTTCACGGGTTGGTTCAAGAAAAGGCAACTAGACAATCCTCCATGACGCCTTTCTACGGAAGATCAAAACTCATATTCTCCTTATCGCAGGCCTGTGGCACAACCTAATGACCTATCACCATAATGACATAAACGGTTACAGATTCTACACCGAGGAAAAGGACAAGAATAGTGAATACCAAAACTCGTGGAGTAACTATGTTATCCTTTGGCGATGACGAGACTATCGTGATGGAAAGATTCTACGTAAGGATCGAGGAGATATGGGAGCTCGACTCATCGTGGAGAGATCGCACTGATGTTCCGTGTTAGATGGGCCAAGAACGTGGAAAAGAAGGCCGCTATTTCACCACAATGGTTATACCAGATGCCAAATCAACAAAGAACGCCTCCATAAAAAATGAGCCTTGGGTACTGCCAGCCAAGTTGATCAATGCTTTTTATTACCGACCACAAAGCCCAACCGTGTTGTAGTTAGGAGGGGCAAGAGGAGCATCATCGGAATGGAAGGAGCCGCCAACGAGCAAAACTTCGACAAAAATGGCGACCCGAAGATCGAAGAGGAATTCGACAAGTACTTCGACATGCCTACTACTACTAAAGTAAGAAGGAAGACCACACTGCCTACTAAAGGTTGTCCATTCACAAGAAGAAATCTCAAAGTGCATGGGCTAAAGTATTCAACCGCGACAAAAAAGGGCAAGAAGATTGTGAAGAGACACTAGCAATTGTGTGACTTTTTGGTGTATTAATTCGTGTGGGTATTAGTTAGAGACTAAAACATATAATGTGATAATCGTGTGGGTATACAAATTCACATTTGTGTGTGACAAAGAAAACACACAAATATATATGTATGAATAAATATGCATATGTGTTCTTGCTTTTTTTGAATAAATATGCATATATGTATATGTTCTTGCTTTTTTTGAATAAATATGCATATCTGAATAAATATGCATATATGTATATGTTCTTACTTTTTTTTTGAATAAATATGCATATGTATGTAATTAAAAATATTTAAAAAAAAAGAAAAAAATGTGTGAGACAGCCATGATTCGAACCTGGCTGCCCCGGGTGAGAGCAAGCGAGCAAGACCACTAGGACAAGTATCAGATCTTGTCATACTACGAGACGCCACGGGTTTTACTATGTCAAGAAGTTTTGTGGTGCATTCCTTAAGAATGCTCCATAGATGTTCCAACTTCTGTGGCGCATTCTGTGGGAATGCGCCACAGAACTTTCACACTTAGCCACAGAACGGTTTGATCGGCCTCTCCCCGTAATCTCCCCTTTCTCTCTCTTGATCCACACTTAGTCAATCGATCCGTCGCCTATCTCAGATTGCAACCCCTAGCGCCGAGCCGTGGAGGAGAGCTCTGGAGGACGAGCCCGTCCAGCGCCATCACCACTGCTGGAGCCTGTGGAGGAGAGCCGCCCCATCGCCAGAGCCCGTGGAGGAGGAGCTCGCCTGTGGAGGAGGAGCCTGTCTGGAGAGCCACCTTGCCGTCCGGCCCACCTTGCTGCTCGCCATCCACCTCGTCACCATCCGCCACTGCCCCTAGGTAATGCTGCACTATTGCTTGCACCATCCGCCTGCACCGTCTGGCCGTACACCGCCCACTGGCCCACCGCCCACCGCCCCTCGTGTCCACTGCTTCTATATAGCACACAGAGCCAAATTTACTTTTGTTTAGCAGCAGGGGGAGTGTTCCTCGCTTCTCATAACATTGTTCTGTTACCAATGCAATATACAAGCATTCATTCTTCAGGGGGATATGTTTTTAGAATTGGTCTGTTATCTTGTTAGAAGGTGTTGCTTCTACCTGTCGAATGCACCTTTGTGTGCTATTTATAATTATAGGTCAATACTATGGTTATCCAAGTATATCACCTGAAAAAGTTACGAATGTTGTCGTTAAGGATGTCTTGTTTTTTTTTCCAGAGGCATTAAAGCATAATAAGTATAAAATATTTTTCATGGTGCTGGATTGCTTGTTCATCTTAACTTTGCTGGGCTTGAAGAGTCTTAACAAGTTTACATAATTCATGGTATTGCCAATTATGGGTCTCTTTAGATTCCATTTGGTGGTGATTGGAATTTACTTTTTTTACATGATGGAAATTTGCTATACTAATATGTGAAACATGGGCTATACTGTTATGTGATTGGAATTTACTTTTTTTACCTTGTGCTATACTGCTATGTGAAACATGGGCTAAGTATTAGTAACCTAAACCTGGGATATGTTATTGGAATTTACTTTTTTACCTTGTGCTATATCTATAGCAGAGGGTTTTGATGGCTAAGTATATTAAATCCAGTATCAATGCTCAAGATAAGAATTATGTTGGGTGCTCTCACTTTTGGTCAAGTTTGATGGAAGTGAAGGATGTTTTTATAGCTGTTGTAGAAGGATCATTGGAGATGTAAGAAATACTAGGTTTAGGGAGGATGTGTGGGTGGTAATAGATGAGAATTTGGTTATAGTTGTTTCTGCTTTGCTTACCGCGAGTCTGCTAAGCTGTTTACTATGCAACTATTAGTCATAGATGAGAATTTGAGGCACGGTATTAACCGCCAACCCATCCAAAGATCAGCCATTTCTCAGTAAAATCTCGTTGTTGCTAATTTATGTTTCTGAAAGATTTCTGTCTTCTAGTTCATGACTTATCCCATGTAAATGGCAACCATGTGTATGCCCTGATATAGGTGGTTATATCAGGTTCATAGCTTTGTGTTTTGTTTGAAGTGGTAATTTTCCATTAACATCGAGGGACAACACCTTCTTAGTAATTGACCTGTATCTGTGTCATCTATTTAATTGACCTGTACCTGGATTTATTAGGATGTTAAATCATTATCCGCTGTTAAGTAAGTACTACGCTACACTTCAGCCTAGTACTATAGCAATTACTACACTTTTGTTACACTTCATTGCTCAAATAAGTACTTCCGTTACACTACTATATCTCATATATATACATGGGCTGTGATGTGATGATGGACTGGTACTATATCTTATATATATATCCGTGCATGTGGATGATGGATATGATGGATGCAGTCAATGCATGGCTATCAATATGGGGATGGGGTGTTTTGTCTTGTGATTTTATTTGAGTTGCCCATTTCTCCCGAAGTGTCGATTCACTTCCGTTTCGGTTGAGAAATGGGCACTCCTAGGTCAAAAAATTAGCAAAGGTCATGCCGAATTTTTCGGCCGGGATTTGTGCTAACATTTTGCCTCTTTTAAATAGAGTAGTGCAAACATGTCGGGCAACAAGGAGTCTGGCCCTTCTAAGCACATGATCAGCGTCGAAGAACAAGCTAGACAGACCAACCAGTCATTCTGGCAGGGGTCCCAACGGGAGGAGGAGGAGGCGATGAGGATGACACCACCACCGGAGGAGGAGGCGACCGTCGCCAGAGCTGCTGGGGCCAATGAGGGCGGAGATCCTGATTACGAGGGGGATGAAGATGACTATGATGGAACTAGTGAAGGCGGCGGCGAAGAGGATGACACCACCTATGGTGGCGCCCGCACCGATGGCGGTGGCGGTGGCGGTAGCGGCAACCCGGCCGCTTCTCAGAAGAAGAAGAAGGAACAGAAGGAGCGGAAGGTGCCAGTGCTTGCCACTGTCTGTGATGAGTTCACTGAGGTCACAGAAAGTGGCCAACCCATTGCGCCAGAGGCGATTGCTAAAGGGTACGGCCTGCAACTCAGGTGCATCGTCTGGGAAAGCATGTCGATCAACACGAAGTACATCAGACATGCTGACCATGCAGCTTTGGTCGATAACCTCCTTAAGAAGCTTCACAAGCGATACAGATTCCCAGAGCAGTTTAGAAACCTCGAGAGAAATAAGAACCCGTGAATGACTAGCCCTCACGAAGATGAGCAACGCTGAGCAGCTGGAAAACCCGTGAAGAATAGCATTGACAAAGGTGAAAGCTGGGAGGTTATTAATAAGAAAAACTGGATGCTCGATAAGAGGAGTTTAGGATATTCAAGGCGGATATAGCTATCACTGACGCTATAAAATGGACTCAATGGGGAAGGAGTATGCGGGAACAGAACATAGGTAACCACCACCTTGGAAGCGGCGGTTACAGGGGGAAACAGGCCATTTGGGACAAGGAGGACGCCGAGCTTGAACGCCTTGGTAAAGACAACCCTTGGCTAAAAAATCATGGACTTGCAGCTTAGGCAATTTGTTTGGGCCCGCTACTACCTGGACAAGGAAACAGGGGAGTTCATCACCGATGATCCAGAGGTGAAGGAATTCGAGAAGAATCTGGTAAGGAATTTATCGCCGATCTCAAGTCTATTGCGTTCTAATTAAGATAATGAAGCCAAGAATATAAATGGGTTCACCTTTCCTTGTCTCTGCAGGAGGAGGAACTGAACGCTACTGCCACAGAGTCGTCCCAGGATTCGACGGAGCCGTGGGACACGGTTTTCAACAGGGCGACCAATGCTTACAAGAAGAGGGACAAGGGGTTGCTCCGTCCTCAGCTCGCCGTGTGTCCGGCTTCGGTACGAGCATGAAGTTCAAGGAGTTCTACAAAGAGGACGCCGGGAAAAGAAGGGACGGGAAGAACCAGGATAAAGCCGCTGTTGTAGAGCTGAAGATGAAGGTGCAGACACTAGAGGAGAAGGCGGTGGACCAGAAAATGGTGGACAAGTTAGTGGAAGATAAGCTCCACTCGATGATCCCCCCTGAGTTTCTCGAGGGGCTTACTGCTTGGAATGCGGGAGGTCGACAGGGGCCGATACATCTGCCCAGCTTAAGCGGTAGCAACTCGGGCATCAATGTTACCGTCTCGCCGGACCTGGTGACCCCGCCGGCCGTCAACGTCAGGACGCATCCCCTCGTTTTGGTCACACCGATGCCCCCTCCCGCGAAAGATACCAATAAGGTGCAGCCGACGGTAAGCCGTGAGGCACCCGAGCGGAGATTGCAGATGATGATAGGCCGTCAAGATCCGCCGGTTCTACATTAGCCGAGATCCACGCCATCACCAAGGTAACTAATTAGTTAGTGCACGCCATCTCCTTTATGCCTTTGATGCATGAATGTTGCCATCTCATGACGCCTAACAACATGTTTTTGCCTCAGACACTTCTTGCGTACTCGCTTAAAGATGTCGGTGAGTTGAAGGATGTTGCTAGGGCACTCTTATACAACCGGCGAGCCGACGATGCACAACAATCCAATGGATGATGACGTGATGAAGGTCAGTTGGCTCGGTGTTGCTGTGGTGCGACGACATGGACCCCCATTCAACCTCGTGGAGCCGACGAACACAAGACCCTTGGGAATGCTACAATCGCTTGACATGGCCAAGACCCAGATTCATCTTGCGGGGAGCACCGCGCCACCTCTCGGCCGATCATCGCCTGCCACCACCTCGAAGCCGAGTCGCCGTTGTCGCCACCACCAGCCGTCACCATCAACTCTTGGCAGCGTGCATCGCCACATGGCAAAGACGTTGTGCCGCAACCGCCGCCGCCTCGCTACCACCACCACATGATGGCACCCATGAAGATGATGATGAATTGGTCAACGCGACAACTTCATCAACACCGCGCCGCCAAAGGATTGTATATGCCTTCGTGGATGAAGAACCTTCGCAGCTCGCGACGACCATCAAGCTGATCGCCCAATACATGCACGCAGCGCCGGTCTTCCATGGTCTTTCTCAAGAGACGCCCGCCGCCGATCCACCACAAGAGAAACCGGATTGGTTTTCAGCCCCAACACACCAAAGGCGATCGATGAGCAGATGGCAATGGGTCGACATTGTGAAGAAGAAGCACTACGTGAAGAGAGGTAATAATAAGAAGAAGGGTGCGAGCCGGCCTCTTCGAAGAGGATACGGGTCGACGCCATCGCTATACCATCCACACAATTTGGCTTGCCCCGAGTGCATGTAGCTAGTGATTCGATATTGACTCCGTATATGATCCACATTGCGGTTGGAGCCATGTTAACTTTGCACGAGGGTGTCAAGACACTAGAGGCCCTCCTTCTTAAAGAGGACGATCCAAATTACCCGGTTTTCACGGCCAAGGTGCCATTGGACGTGGGCTTCATCGATGAACCCCCCGCGGATATATTCTTCATAGCGTTCGAGGACATATTCAAGCTGTTTCTCACGAAACGGCTGGACTATAACTTGGTCTGCCTATACGCGCTCAATCTGGCGCTCACGATCAAGAGAGAAAGTATCCCGGAAATCGCGATAGTGGATCCCTACTACATGCGGGACAGCCAGTTGGTCGAAGGATCAGAGACACGGACCAAGGCGACGGCATACCTCGAGAAGTTCATGGTGGACAACAAGAGGAAGGGCACACTTATTTTGCCTTTCTTTCCCGAGTAAGTACACACACTCGCTCATCGTCACCATAACTTATGCATTTCTTATAGATTTCTTTCCTTTGCTCTTTTTCCAACATTTCGTTCCAATTGTGTTGCACAGACAACATCGCACGCCATCGTCCTTGCCCCGAGGTATTCGCTAGCCACGTATTTCGACTCGGGGAGTTTGACGAAGAAGAAAGACTACACTAGAATAAGGGGTGTTCTCAATGAGGCTCTCGAGGGCTACACCAAGAAGGGATGCACCTTCGTAGATAGGGGGGAATGTATCAAGGATGGCAAACACGTGTTCAAGCATGTGCTCGACTTCCCCTGCGTCAAGCAGTCGACTGCTGGTGCCAAGGAGGCCTTCTACGTCCTCCATCACCTTAAAGGCTATGTTCGGGATTGCCATAACCTAACGCTGCCATCTAGTCTCCGAGGATGGGCCAAAACTTTGGCGAAAATCGACGATGCTGATCTTAGAGAAGACTTCCATCGCATTCAGATGAAGTTGTCACAAATCATCATTGAAGATGTCAACACAAGGGGCGGTGCCCTACAACAAGCCAGACGGTTGAGTAAGAGGGAGATCGAAGAACGCCTCCGTAAGCAGGGTGACACAAGGACATGGATGACAAAAGAGGGCTATCTACCGTTCCCGAAGCCGTGCCAGAAGAGGAAGTCTTCATCGTGATCGATGTGTGCCTCTAGCATGATCCAGTGTGTGTATATTCTTGATGGACGCCTGCTGTATTAGTGTGTGTGTCATAAACTTTACTATCTCGATCGTGGTCGAAATGGTCATTGTTGTTAGACTTAAACTACCTTGTGGTTGTGCTGTCGTTGAACTTATTGCTTCTATGATGATCTAACTTTTAGGTTTATGGATCCTTTGTTTTATATTCTATGAACATATATATATATGGATGTGAACCCTTTGTTCATTCTTTTCGTTGTATTTTTACTAATATGCCTTGTCGTCTATAGAGATGGCGACGAGGTGGTATGTGGTGTACATGGGTAGGGTTCCAGGAGTCTACGAGGAGTGGGAGGATTGCCACAAACAAGTGAACAAGTTCAGCGGCAACATCTACAAAGGATATGCGACTAGAGAGGAGGCGATAGCCAAGTGGAGGAACCACTTGTGGAAGAAGAACCGAATGAAGATATTGGTCGGGCTAATGCTCTTGCTCACCATTATGACAGTTGTATTCTATTTGATCCTAGTGTAGGCGGCGGTGGCCACTTCATATTTGTAATGTGAGATGATATGAACTTTGTATTCGGCGCTTGTGTAAAAATTTGGCACTTGACACTATATATCTATCTCGATCGGGCTCTAAGTGTTTGTATTATATATATGTCGGTTTTCATGCATCTACTACTTGTGCAATGTATTTTATACTCATCTGGATAAATCCTGTATAAATCCTGTATAAATACCTGATTATACACCAGGAAAGTATTTTACTTCGAATACATGTTACACAATCAGTGGCGCATATAATTATATAGTTAGTGGCGCATGGCATATCTGTGGCGCATACACGTAAATGCGCCACAGAAGTCTAGAACTTCTGTGGCGCATATCCATATGCACCACAGGAAGTAGTTATCAGTGGCGAGGTAACAGTGGCGACAAAGATATGCGCCACAGAAGTCCCCTTTTGATGCGCCATAGATAGGCTGTTTCCTAATAGTGATATTCCCATCTATATCCCTATGTGTTTGCATCTCACAAAGTTCAACAAAGTTATTTAGATGAGCAGTAGCATCTTCATTACCAATACCAGAAAATTGTTCTCTCATACCAAGATTGAGTAAGGCAAGTTTAATTTCAAAGAAAGTAGCTTCAGGAACAGGTGGAGCAATAGGTGTGCACATGAAATCATTATTGTTGGTGCTAGTGAAGTCACACAACTTAGTGTTTTCAAGAGTAGTCATTTTTTGTGTTTTTAATAAAGAAAGCAAACTAGTAAAACTAATTTTTTTGTGTTTTTGATAAAGAAATAAGCAAACAAAGCAGAAATAAACTAAGCAAAACAAAAAACAAAGTAAAGAGACTGGTTATGAGGGACTCCCCTTGTGAAGATGTCCTTGACTCCCCGGCAACAGCGCCAGAAAATATACTTGCTGACTCGTGTATTAACGAGCTCGTTGGGGAACCCCAAGAATGAGCACAGCAGTAAGTTTTCCCTCAGTTATGAAACCAAGGTTATCAATCCAGTAGGAGCAAGGAAACACCTCCAAGGTGTTGCTAGCTGGACTTTGGCAGAGCGCACTACCAGCGCCAGTGATGTCTACGCACTTCTATTCTTGTAGACAGTTGTTGGGCCTCCAAGTGCAGAGGTTTATAGAACAGCAGCAAGTTTTCCCTTAAGTGGATCACCCAAGGTTTATCGAACTCAGGGAGGAAGTGGTCAAAGGTATCCCCTCTCAAGCAACCCTGCAATCAAGATACAAGAAGTCTCTTGTGTCCCCAACACACCCAATACACTTGTCAGGTGTATAGGTGCACTATCTCGGCGAAGAGATAGTGAAATACAGGTGGTATGGATATAAGATAACGGTGCTAGAAAATACTTTGATGGCGTGGAAAAGACTAAAGTAAAACTAAAATAAAGATGGAAGCAAGCAAACATGTAACATATCTACTAGCAAACGGTGTTTCAATGCTTAGAAACAAGGCCTAGGGATCATACTTTCACTAGTGAACACTCTCATATATAAATATCTTCTCTTTATGATACTACTCTTAACTACTCTCCGGTTGGACACTCCAATCGTTGGTAGGGCTATAACAACACACCTCAAAGTAAGCCTTTCCCATCTAGAAACCCCACACTGTCACCTTGAGCACTAGATGAGTCCAACAAACACCACAATTTCATAAAGACATCCAACTCCAAATATAACTCATAACAATTATTTGTAATCTCTAGCCTAAGTGCCACCATGGTGTGCACGCTGTCACTTTCACACACATGGGGAGAGAAGAGATCTATTAAAGCACTTGAGTAGCGAGGTAGATCTATAGATTACAAGATCATGATCTCAATATGATCATGCATAGAGAGAGAGATGAACACATAGCTACCGGTAGAACCCTTAGCCTCGAGAGAGAACTACTCCCTCCTCATCATGGGAATCAGCAATGGTGATGGAGATGGTGGTGGAGATCGATGGAGATGGCTCCGGCACTTCCTCGTCGGCAGGTGCCGTAATGCAGACTTTCTATCCCGATCTCTCCTTCGTGGCGGGCAAGATCAAACTTTTCGTGGATTTCTGATTTACTATTTAGGGTTTATGCATCGGGAGGCTTCTTATAGGCGAAGAGGCAAGGTCGATGGAGTTCCAGGGGGCCCACACCACCTGGTGGCGCGGCCAGGGCTAGCCCGCGCCACCATATGGTGTGGCCAGGCCCTGGCCCTCCTCCGTCTCTGCTTCTGGCTCCATGAGTCTTCCGGTAAAATAGAAACTTTGGCTTTTGTCCCGTCCAATTCTGAGAATATTCATTTTCTGACTTTCCTGGAACCAAAAACAGCAGAAAACAGGCAATCGCACAAAGGGCATCTTGTTAATAGGTTAGTCCAAGAAATCATATGAAAAGTACTCCAAAGTGTGGACAAAACACAAGAAAGTAGATAAAACCAAGCATGGAACATCAAAAATTATAGATACATTTGCAATGTATCAGCCAGTAGCAACGTGGAAACCTGCACAACACAACCACAGAACTTTGCCCCCAACTTACAGTGAGGTTGTCAATCTCACCAATTTTGTTGAAAACAAAGGATTAAACGTATTGTGTGGAAGAAAGTAATAGCTTGCAGAAAGTAAACAGAAAAAAGTAAACAGTTGTAGATTGATGGTAAAAGAAAGGACCGGGGTCCATAGTTCACTAGTGGTGGCTCTCCTTAAGATATATGACATGTTGGGTGAATAAATTACAGCAGGGCAATTGACAAACACTGAGAAAGCAATACATGCATATACTAATCATCTTGACTCCTTTGAGATTCGATTGGGCATTACAACATTGTACATAGACCATAATCCAACTGCATCTATGACTAATAATCCACCTTCAGGTTATCATCCGAACCCCCTCCAGTATTAAGTTGCAAGCAAGAGATAATTGCATTACGCATTGCGTGTAAAGTAAACAATACGATTGTTCTATGAACAAAGGATTGTTGTTTTCTCCCTAGTATCGACAACACATCTAGTACCTTAGAGATTTCTGTCACTTCCCCCAGATTACTAGAGGCATGAACCCACTATCGAGCATAAATACTAACTCTTGAAGTTGCTAGCATCTACTTGGCCAAGATAGCTACTAACAACGGAAAGCATGCAAGATCACAAATAACAAAGACATGATAGAATCAATAATCAATCTGAAATAGCATCTCAATATCCATAGGATCCTCGCAAACACAACATGTAGGATTACAAATAGATGATCTTGATCATAAACGGAGCTCACAAGATCTAAACATGATAGCACAAAGGAGAAGAACCAGCCATCTAGCTACTACATGGACCCGTAGTCCAGAGATGAACTACTCACGCATCACACCGGGGGCTTGCATGGTGATGAAGAAGGCCTCCAGGGTGAATTCTCCCCTCCAACAGGGTGCCGGGAAGAGCTTCATGTCCTTCCCGATCTAGGGATGGAAATGACGGCGGCTACAGACTCTTTCGTGGAATTTTGATCGGGTACTTAGGGTTTTTGTATCGGAGGCATCTTATAGGCGAAAGGGGAGGCCGAGGGGGTGCCGTAGGCGGCCACACCACCCCCTAGCGTGGGTCGGGCCTGGACGCGCGGCCAGGTGGTGTGGCGGCCCCCTGGCCCCTCTCTGTCTCGTATTTTGGCTCCGTGTCCCCCTCGGTGAAAAACTGACTTTGGCTTTTGTCCCGTCCAATTCTGAGAATATTCATTTTCTGACTTTCCTAGAACCAAAAACAGTAGAAAACAGGCAGCTGACACTGTAGCTATTGTTAATAGGTTAGTCCAAGAAAGTGTATAGAAAGTACTCCAAAGTATGGACAAAACATAAGAAAGTAGATGAAAACCAAGCATGGAACATCAAAAATTATGGATACGTTTGCAACGTATCAACGGGATCCTAAGACATCTTCGAGAAGCTCTGCCGTAGTGGTGTGCCTGCTCTCGCACACCATCTTTAAGTTTATATCTTCTCTAGTTAGATCAGTATGCTGGTGGAGCTAACTAATTTCGCATATTAGAGAGTGCCTCTACGGCGAGGTCCTAAGACATCTTCGAGAAGCTCCATCGTAGTGGTGTCCCTGGTCTCGCACACCATCTTGCAGTGCTTCACAAGAATGCATACCTATTTATAGATTAAGTAGCACAACATAGTGTCGGGCACTGAAGACATAATGTTGACACACTCACCCCTAGTGCTGCCACCCACCCAAAATAGTGTCGTCATTTACTGGCTTAGTGTTACCCACTGAGAACATAGTGTCGACATGTTGTCGCCACCACACCAACCGGGACTAAAGGTTCATCATATCTTTAGTCCCGGTTGTTGGCTTTAATTTTGTTTTTTAGATCAGTACTAGTTAATTATGATTATGTTTGATGTACTTAATTAATTATATAATATAGATGAGCCAGCAATGGATGTACGCTGACCGACTCTCTAGCGAGTTCACTAAAGGTGTGCATTCTTTTATCCTTGTGGCCGAGGCAAACAAGCGGAATGGTTTTATGTCTTGTCCATGTGGTGTCTGTCGGAATCATAAGGAATACTCTTCCTCAAGAGTCCTTCACCACCTGCTTGGTCCGTTTCATGACCGGCTACAATTGTTGGACCAAGCACGGAGAAAGAGGGGTTATGATGGAAGACAACAAAGAAGAAGAGAATGATAACGACTACCCTACTATGTCCCCTGAATACGATGGTACTACAATGGAAGACATTGATGAAGAAGAAGATGAAGAACGGGCATCGATTCGCACGATGATGATCTTAGTCGGGCCATTGCGATGCCTGTGAAGAATGCGTGAATCGAAAGGGAGAGGTTGAAGTTCAAGCAGATGTTAGAGGATCACAACAAATTGTTGTACCAAAATTGTGAAGATGGGCACAAAAAACTGGGTAGCACACTAGAATTGCTGCAATGGAAGGCAGACACCGGTGTGACTGACAAAGGATTTGAAAAGTTGCTGAAAATAATGAAGAAGTTGCTTCCAAAGGATAACGAACTGCCCGCCATTACCTATGAAGCAAAGAAGGTTGTCTGCCTTCTAGGATTAGAGTGCAGAAGATACATGCATGCATTAATGGTTGCATTCTCTACCGCGGCGAGGAGTACGAGAATTTGGATGCATGCCCAGTATGCACTGCATTACGGTATAAGATAAGACGAGATGACCCTAGTGATGTTGAGGGCAAGCGCCGCATGAAGAGGGTTCCTGCCAAGGTGATGTGGTATGCTCCTATAATACCATGGTTGAAACGTTTGTTCAGGAACAAAGAGCATGCCAAGTTGTTGCGATGGCACATGGAAGACCGTAGGAAAGACGAGATGTTGAGACACCCCACTGATGGGTCTCAGTGGAGAAAATCGAGAGAGAGTTCCCGGACTATGCAGGTGACGCGAGGAACTTATGGTTTGGTCTAAGTACAGATGGCATGAATCCTTTTGGGGAGCAGAGTTGCAGTCATAGCACCTGGCCTGTGACTTTGTGTATCTATAACCTTCCTCCTTGGTTGTGCATGAAGCGGAAGTTCATTATGACGCTAGTGCTCATCCAAGGCCCGAAGCAACCCGGCAACGACATTGATGTGTACCTAAGGCCATTAGTTGAAGAACTCTTACAGTTGTGGCACCGACAAGGTGTACGTGTGTGGGATGAGAACAAGCAGGAGGAATTTGACCTACGAGCGTTGTTGTTCATAACAATCAATGGTTGGCCTGCTCTTAGTAACATTTCAGGACAAACAAACAAGGATACAATGCATGCACATACTGTTTAAATGAGACTGAAAGTATATATTTGGATAAATGTAAGAAGAATGTGTACCTGGAGAATCGTTGTTTTCTTTTGCCCATGCACACCCTAAGAAAGAAAGGTAAGCATTTCAATGGTGAGGCAGACAGCCGGTGTAAGCCTACCCGCCGTACTGGTGATGATGTATTTGATATGGTGAAGGATTTAAAAGTAATCTTTGGAAAGGGTCCCTAGACAACTGCTCAAGAACGATGTCGGACACGCACCCATGTGGAAAAAGAAATCTATATTTTGGGAGCTACCTTATTAGAAAGTCCTAGAGGTCCGCTCTGCAATTGACGTGATGCACCTGACGAAGAATCTTTGCATGACGCTGCTAGGCTTCTTGGGCGTGTATGTGAAGAGCAAAGATACACCTGAAGCATGACAGGACCAACAACGTATGAAAGACCAAGACAGCATGCATCCAGAGCTGTTTGAAGGTACTGCCAGCTACACTCTTACCAAAGAAGAGAAGGAAATATTTTTTGAAGTCCTTTACAGTATCAAGGTCCCGTCTGGTTTCTGTCGAACATAAAGGGAATAATAAATATGGCAGAGAAAAAATTTCAAAACCTAAAGCCTCATGACTACCACGTGCTTATAACCCAGCTGCTTCCGATTGCATTGAGGGGACTCCTGCCGGAAAATGTTCGAGTACCCATTGTGAAGCTATGTGCGTTTCTCAATGCAATTTCTTAGAAGGTAATCGGTCTAGATAGTCTACCAAGGTTATAGAAAGATATGGTCCAATGTCTTGTCAGCTTCGAGTTGGTGTTCCCACCATCCTTCTTCAATATTATGACTGATACATTACAAATGTATCTAATTTTTGATGTTCCATGCTTGGTTTTATCTACTTTCTTGTGTTTTGTCCACACTTTGGAGTACTTTTCATATGATTTTCTTGGACTAACCTATTAACAAGAGCCACAGTGCCAGCTGCCTGTTTTCTGCTGTTTTTGATTCCAGGAAAGTCAGAAAATGAATATTCTTAGAATTGTACGGGACAAAAGCCAAAGTCATTATTTTACAGAGGGACACCTGGAGCCAGAATACGAGACGGAGAGGGGCTAGGGCCCAGCCACACCACCACGGCACACCCCTCGAGCCAATCGAGGACGGAGAGGGGCTAGGGCCCCACCATCACACACACGGCCGGCCCGCCTGGCCCATGCTAGGGGGTGGTCTGGCCGCCCAGGCACCCCCTCGGCCTCTCCTTCCGCCTATATATTGCCTCTGATACGGAAACCCTAAGTACCCGATCAAAAATCCACGAAAGAGTCTATAGCCGCCATCATCTCCATCGCTAGATCGGGAGGGATCTGAAGCTCTTCCCGGCACCCTACCGGAGAGGGGAATTCACCCTGGAGGCCTTCTTCATCATCATGCAAGCCTCTGGTGTGATGCGTGAGTAGTTCATCTCTGGACTACGGGTCCATGTAGTAGCTAGATGGCTGGTTCTCCTCCTCTGTGCTTTCATGTCTAGATTTTCTGAGCTCCGTTCCTGATCAAGATCATCTATTTGTAATTCTGCATGTTGTGCTTGCGGGGATCCGATGGATATTGAGATGCTATTTCAGATTGATTATTGATTCAATCATGTCTTTGTTATTTGTGATCTTGCATGCTTTCCGTTGTTAGTAGCTATCTTGGCCAAGTAGATGCTAGCAACTCCAAGAGTTAGTATTTATGCTCGATAGTGGGTTCATGCCTCTGGTAATCTAGGGAAGTGACAGAAATCTCTAAGGTACTAGATGTGTTGTTGCTACTAGGGAGAAAACAACAATCCTTTGTTCATAGAACAATCATATTGTTTACTTTACACGCAATTCGTAATGCAATTATTCGTTGCTTGCAACTTAATACTAGAGGGGGTTCGGATGATAACCTGAAGGTGGATTATTAGTCATAGATGCAGTTGGATGGCGGTCTATGTATAATGTTGTAATGCCCAATCGAACTCAAAGGAGTAAAGATGATTAGTATATGCTTGTATGCTTTCTCGATGTTTGTCAATTGCCCTGCTGTAATTTGTTCACCCAACATGTCATCTATCTTAAGGAGAGCCACCTCTAGTGAACTATGGGCCCCGGTCCTTTCTTTTACTTTCTATCTATAATCAACTGTTTACTGCTTTGTGTTTACTTTCTGCAAACTATTACTTCCTTCCATTCGATACGTTTAATCCTTTGTTTTCAGCAAAACCGGTGAGATTGACAACCTCATCGCAAGTTGGGGATAGAGTTCTGTGGTTGTGTTGTGCAGGTCTCCATGTTGCTACTGGCACCGGTAGTGCGCCCTGCCAACGTTCAGCTAGCTACACCTTTGGGGTGTTTCCTTGCTCCTACTGGATTGATAACCTTGGTTTCATAACTAAGGGAAAACTTACTGATGTGCTCATCATACCTTCCTCTTGGGGTTCCCCAACGAGCTCGTTAATACAGGAGTCAGCAATGACGCACCTCCTAGTTCACCTAGTCGAAGAGATTAACATTCTCGGTCCTGTATTTCTACACAATATGTTCCCCTTTGAGAGGTTCATGGGAGTCTTAAAGAAATATGTTCATAACCATGCTAGGCCAGATGGAAGCATCTGAAAGGGATATGGAACAGAAGAGGTCATTGAGTTTTATGTTGACTTTATTCCTGACCTTAAGCCCATCGGTGTTCCTGAATCACGGCATGAGGGTAGACTTAGTGGAAAAGGCACGCTAGAAAAGAAAGCAACGATATGTATGGACGGACATTCTCTCACTAAAGCACACTACACAGTTCTACAAAGTTCCACCTTGGTGGCTCCGTATATCGAGGAACACAAGAATATTGCACACTCCAACAATCCGGGGAAGCCTGGCTCCTGGATTAGAGATGAACACATGAGGACTTTCAGCGGTTGGTTGCAGACACATCTCATGAATGACATAAATGTTCGAGAGCAGTTGTACTTGTTGGCCAGGTCACCATCTTCGACTATATTGACTTTCTAAGGGTACGAGATAAATGGGAATACATTTTACATGATTGCCCAAGATAAAAAGAGCACCAACCAAAACAGTGGTGTCTGATTTGATGCAACAGATGAGAATGGGCAAAAGGATACATAGTATGGTTACATAGAGGAGATATGGCAACTTTACTATGGACCTTATTTTAAGGTCCATTTGTTTCGGTGCAAATGGGTCAAGCTGACAGGAGGCGGGGTTGAGGTAGACAAGAAATACATAATGACAATAGTGGATCTCAACAACCTTGCGTATAGAAATGAACCATTTGTCCTAGCCAATGATGTGGCTCAGGTTTTTTATATGAAGGACATGTCTACCAAACTGAGAAAAAGGAAAGATAAGCAAAAGAATATAGCATATGATGAGCCAAAGCGCCACATAGTTCTTTCAGGAAAAAGAAACATCGTGGGGGTGGAGGATAAGACAGACATGTCAGAAGATTATGATAAGTTTCATGAAATTCCGCCCTTCGCTGTGAAGGATGACCCAAGCATCCCGTTAAGTAAGGAAGATGCTCCATGGTTACGGATTAGAAGAAAAACCTAACAATAGAGATGTGTGGATGTTGGTGATGTACAATATTATTAAACCTTTATTTTTAATGATCTACTTATATATATATGGATATGAACTGTCTCGATCTTAATAGGTAGTATTGCAACTTGTTGTGGCTAGACATTTATTAATATTAAAACATAAAAATTAGTCATAATCATATCTAGCTCTGTAGTACACAACTTCAGGGCCGTCTTCGGAATCATCATCGTCATTGTCGTCGCTCGTAGCACGCGGCTAGATCCTCAGCCCTTCCCCAGCTTGTGCACGTGGGAACGGGGGAGGGGGCACCTGCCACTCCGGCCTCGGATTCACGATGCGCGGGGGAGGGGGCTCCTGGATGATGACCCTAGTACGCCCTAGGCCTTCATCACCACCACCATTCTTGTGGCTATGCGGCTGGTGAAAGTGCGGGTACCTCAGGCGAGGATGGTCTCCCATGGTGATGTAGCGCATCACGCTAGCGATAGTCCGGTTCGCCCACCACAGACGACGACCGGCCTCGTTGTGGTTCACTGGGGGCAGGCCATCACCCTCGTACCTGGTGAGCTCCCTTTCCCGCCGGTTTGCAAAGAAGGCATTCCAGGTGTCGAGGTTGTCGGGATCCCAATGGGGATCCATCCGCTGCTCCGGCGTGAGATCGAGGTAGAAGTGGTTCATGATGGCCGCCTGGTGGGCCGAACCTTGAGGCACAGGAGGAACAGGAACCCCTCCAGCGCTTAGCATCCAGTCGGTGGGCAGCCGGTACCCCGACGGGCATGGGTAGCTGGAGGCGCACAGCGTCTCGGTCTCCTCGAGCGTCAGAAAGACCCAATAAGAGGTGTCCATTGTTGTGAGAGAGAAGGTGTGGATGTGTGGATGGACATGGCGGTCGACCTAGATATAGAGGGAAATGGCAGGAAAACATGGTGGGAAGCGGGGGAAATGGCGGGAAAACATGACGAGAAGCGGGAGAAATGGCGGGAAATATCTAGTCCCGGTTAGTGGCTCGAACCGGGACTAAAGGCCCCCGAAATATGTTTTAGTCCTAGTTACTAGTTTTAGTATTAAATATTATATTTCTAATGAGTATATTATTTTTTATGAATATTTTGGTATATTATATGTATTTTTCTGTTTTTAAATAATAAACTATATATTTCCAATATTTGTATTAAATATAATACTTGTTAAACAATAGATAATTTCATTTAAGTTGTATAATAAAGTACAATAATAGATTAAAATTATAGATCTTCTTTTTCTAAAAAATTTGATATATAATACATAATTTTCTAAAAACTACAAACCATTTTTCTTTTTGGCGCCAAAAAACACCTTTAGTCCCGGTTTGTAATACAAACCAGTTAGTCCCTGTTTGTATTACAAACCGGGCTAAAGGAGTATGACGCGCGGGAAGAGCGGCGGGCTGAAAACACCTTTAGCCCAAACCGGGACTAAAGGGGGGGTCTTTAGTCCCGGTTTGTAACACAAACCGAGGCTAAAGGTGGTGGGGTATAAATACCCCACCTCCACCCCGGGTCGCGCCACGACCCGGATCAGCAAATTTCCATCTCGCCGCCTGTGCCCGAGCACGCCGCCGCCCGTGGAGAGCTCGCCGCCACCGCACCCGTACGTGGAGGACACGCCGTCGTCGTCTGCGCCCGCCGCTCGCCGTCTGTGTCCGTATGTGGAGGAGACACCACCAAGGCCATCATCCCCCACAGTCGTACGCCGAGGATCGCCACAGGCGCCTCGCCTCTCGCAGGTGAGGGTTAGTAGTTAGGTCAATTATTAGTATATATTATTAGGGTTAATTGTATAGGTTAATTATTAGTATATATATATGTTAATTTGGTGGATTTAGTTAGTATTAGAATTAGTTTTAGTTGTTAGTATTAGTATTAGTTAGGTTAATTTAGTTAGTATTAGTATAATTAGGTTGATTTAGTTAGTGTTAGTATTAGTGTTAGGTTAATTTAGTTAGTATTAGTATATGTTAATTAGGTTAATTTAGTTAGTATTACTATATGTTAATTAGGTTAATTAACATATAGTAGTTGATTTAGGTAGTGTTAGTATTAGTATTAGGTTAATTTAGTTAGTATTAGTATATGTTAGTATTAGGTTAATTTAGTTAGTATTAGTATTAGGTTAATTAATTCCCTCCAACCCATATTAGTTGACTTGGATTTATCTAGAGTTAGTTAGGGTTAGTTAGAATACTTAGTTAATTAGATTTAGTTTAGTTAGTGTTAGGTTTAGGGTTAGTGTTATTAGGGCAATACTTAGTGATTTAGTTATTGTTTATGTTTTATGATTGTTTATTGTTATTATTTAGTTATGCCACGTCCTCCTCGTCCGAGCCAACTGGACTCCTTCGGTTTCGGGGATGTCCGAGCCTACGCTCCGCCGGGTTGGCACTGGGAGGTGCTACCTGTCGAGACTCGTACCTTGGCGAGGAATCCGGATATAATCGTCGACCCGGAGCTTCTTTGGTGGCGTCCACGAGGTCCAGGAGCGGTGTAGAGGGAGCCGGCTCTCGAGGAGGTGGTACGTCGTCGTATCAGGGAGGAGGACGATCACGTTCGGTGATATATGTATCTTTTGGAGACTAGGTTCTCCAATATCTGGCAGGCTCACGGATCTCACCCGAGCTATTCTCCGGTGATGGTTCCTCTTCTCTCGGTGCAGAGCTGCCGTGGCACAGAATGCGGCAGCCGAGTTCGCTAGTTTGATTATTATTGTACTTTATCTTATGAGCGAGATGTATTAATAATGTATTTTATCTTATATTATTATATTTTATCTTAATGCAAAATTGTTTCATTGTTAGTACGTAATCTTGTTTCTGTATCCGAGTTGTCGCAATTGTAATATTCTTTTACTTAATGCAATATTATTTTTCTGTATTAGTTAAGCTATGGACGGTAGACAAAATAAAGATGAGATTTTCAACATGATAGATGAGGGTACTGCGGGTTACGATGATGGCTCCCAGTATCTTAATTTGTCTAGAGGAGACGAGGGTGGAGACGATGGTGCTGACCATGGTGAAGACACCTTAATAACAAAGTCCGGCGAGGTATATAAAGCCTCTACCGATCGATCACTAGTATAGATGCACTAATTGATTTGTATATATGTATTGACGAATGTTTCTTCTCTTAGACCTCCGTATCCGGCCAATCTTCTACAAGGAAAAGAGACCCGACACAAAAGTTGCCCGCTGATGTCTGTTTCAGCATTGACTTAGTCTCTGCGCTGGGTCAACTGTTGGAGTCCAAAGAATCTGTGAATGCATTTATACATCAATGCGGAGTTATTGTTAGAGACACCGTCCCGATCACCACACGAGAGTGGAATAAGCCAGGAAAGAAAATGGATCCATCTTGGGCTAGTTTTGTAGATGACAGAGCGAGAGATGCGATGTGGAATTCTCTCATAACACATTTCACCCTACCAGTCTTGGAGACTCATGAGCTCACACAACAAATGACGAGGAAAGTCAAGGCGTGGGCTCTTAAGAAGATGGGTGAACTATTTAAGGACTGGAAGAAAAGATTGTACCACAACTATGTGAAGAAGAAAAAAACTCCTCCATTCACTAGCCCACTAGAGATGCAGCAGGATAACTGTGCTGCATTTGTGGAATACAAGAACTCGGCACGAGCTGTGGCAATGTCAGAAAAGAATAAGCTAAATGTAGCCAAAAAGAAATATCACCATCATATGGGCACATGTGGCTACAAGAGTGGCATGCCTAAGTGGGATAAAGCTGAGGCTGACCTGGAGGCTAAAGGGGTCACTCCAGCTATGTCTGGTTGGCCCTTGAGGTCAAAAAATTGGTTACTCGGGCATGGGGCATCGTATGACCCAGAAACATGCAAGATTGTTGCAACCAAAGAAGTTGCTGGACCCAAATATGATCTTATTAAAGTGATAAAAGAGGTTGAAGAGGAAAAGTTTGTTCCCGACAGAAAGAACGATGAGCTGACAAAGGCTCTCGGGAATCCTGAAAAGGTTGGACGAACAAGAGGGTTTGGACCTTCTTGTCCATGGGTTATCAGGTTTCTCGAGGACCTTGACACGTACAGAAGCCGATCGAGAAAAACAAAGCGGCAAAAAGAGGAGGATGCGGAGCGGTTCGCGAGGTTTGAAGCCATGCTGCAGGAGCATCGGCAGGAGCTTAATGAACTTAAAGGATTCCGACAGCAAGATCCTGCACCAGACAGTACGGTCGGCCCATCGCAACGGAAAAGCAGCGTGGCTTCCACGGAGGGCTACGGTAATGATGCAACGATGGATGTGTACCCCGTGGATGTAATTAAGGAGAAGACTAGTTGTGAGCTGCATGTTGAACTGAAGAACATCTCGATGAAGGTGGCGGTCGGCTTTGCTTTACCTTGTGCACCGGGAGTGACCTACCATTGCAATCCGATTCCAACTGGCTATGCTCGTGTCGGTGTGTATGAAGTTCAACCGCTGTGATAGTCACTACATCTTGACTTCCCTGGAGGTGAAGGGGAGACGACACTGGGAGAAGTCACGAGTGGCTTCATTCTTTGGAAAAAGGAATACATCAAGTTTCCAGGATCGGCACCAAGGCCACCTTCTCCACCGAGAAACAATCCATCACCTCCAAGGCCACCGTCTCCTCCCAGTAAAAGTCCACCTCTAAGTCCACCTCCAAGGGAACCGTCTCCTCCCAGTAAAAGTCCACCACCTCCAAGTACAATCCATGACCTCAACATGAGTCCATCTCAATCTACGCAGCCGCCTCCACCCACTAAGGGCCAAAAGCAGAAGAATAACACCGCTCCATCGAGCGATAACCGACGCCCAAAGCAATAGTTGTCGGCCCTCCCAAGAGTACCGCCGGTTCCTCCCAAGAGGGCTTACGGCCTGAACGATGAGGAGACCGATGCGGTCGTACGGGCCGAAGTGGATGCTCATTTTAAAAAGAAACAACCTGAGCTAGAGGTCTAAATAAAACCGGAAACCAAGGAGCACTTTAGGAAATTACTGACGCAGCCATCCCAAGCTCAATTAAATGCGCCAAATGACTATACACGATGTCTTCAGAAGACACTGAAATAGAAGAGATCAAGTGGTAGAGGAAGCATCACAAAAGACGTTCCCCAGCAGGGGGAACAAAGAAAACAATCGAGTGGTAGCGGAAGCATCAGAACGGACGTTCCCCAGCTGGGAAAACAAGCAAAACAATCAAGTGGTAGCCGAAGAACCAAAAGAGACGTTCCCCAGCTGGGGAAACAAGCAAATCAATCGATCCTCTCGCTCCAGGTGTATATACCCGAACCTCAACTATATGGGGGAGAACCTATAGATCCAGAAACGGCTAAGATATTCGCCGAGCAATGTAATATGATATGCCCAAGGCTGAGGTAGCACCCAAATTTGTTCACGGGGAACCTCTGGTCAGTTCTGAGAGGCTTCGGGATATGCCAACAAAAATGCGACAATTGCATGAATGGTACATAAAAGTATCAAAAGAAGAGCGATATTGGCTCATAGTGAAAGTTCGAAAATAACATTACTTCGCTGAAGACGAGGTCCCTATTGAATTTACAGAATTATTTCAGTTATTCAATCTAAAGGAACTCGACAAATCTATCCTCAGTTGCTATTGTCTGTAAGTGATTACTTTATTTATGTAATTAAGTCTCTATCTCAGCTTGTTCAATTTATTTCCGGTAAGTATACTCACTATATTCTTTTGTACGCTATATACAATGATGCAGATTGAAGATTCTCGAATGTAGAAGAAAGACTATCAACGGATTTGGGTTCATTGACCCACATCGAGTTAATGGAGCTGTGCTAAAGGATAAGCCACTGGAGACCGAGCAAAACTTGCTCCGGTTTCTCATGAACCAACATTTATGTAATGAAATACTATTTCCTTATCACGACGGCAAGTGATTTCTTATACACATTAACTTTTTATTACTCGATGTTTAGTGTAAATGATGAGTTACTGACGTATGTAAGCCTTGCGTAGGTACCACTGGATTCTTCTAAGCATTTCAGTTGACTTGGGAAGAGTTCACATCATGGACTCACTAAACAAAAACATTGAAGACTACCGCAGAATTATCGATATGCTCCAGAGGTAATTTCAACCATTATCGCACTATATCGGTTTCTTTCGTTCATTTTCTAGGATATCAAGTAGTTATTAACTCATACATTCATTTTCTTTGTCGGGTAGGGTTTGGACACGGTTCAAGAACAAGGTCTGCGGTCAATAGCGTGAGGAGCTATTTTTTAAATCGGTCTCGGTAAGTAGTACGAGCTAAGTCCGCGCATCTATTTAATTCTAGTTTATGTGCATTTATGTGGATTCTACATGTGTGAGTTTATTCGCATCATACTGAGAAGCTCTTGCAAACTATTCGAGTAAGTAAACAATATATTCACCCTTTATTTTTATTACAAAAAGTTGTGTTGAGTCTAATTCATACGATCTCCTTCTTTATAGTTGGACGCGATGCGGAACAAGCTCCTACCAAAGGACCGCCTACTAGCAATGCAAGAGGAATTTGCTGGATTTTTTGTCGACGAGCTCATAGACCCATACGAAGAATAGTCTCTAGATAGACCCTAAAGCATCCATGTAATGATCTCCATGTAATCAAATAGACAGGCTCTGGACCCGGTTGCGACTCCATGTAATGATCGACCTTCCATGCATGTATGCTTGTAAGAGAAATTATATTATATATATATGCATCAATGTGTACAAGTACTGCGTAGTAGCATTTTGTATGTATACGAAAACTTGTTTCTTATGAAAACACAGAATGAAAAATAATTAAACACAAAACACAAAATGAAAAGAAAAACATAAAACCCTAAAACCCCATCTCCTGCCGCGACAGCCAAATGGCCCAAAATGTTGCCGCGGCAGGGAACCTTTAGTACCGGTTCGTGTTACGAACCGGGACTAAATGTCCTCCAGCCTAGCGCGGCTCGTGGGGCCACGTGGTGGACCTCTAGTCCCGGTTCGTAACAGAACCGGGACTAAATGCCGGACCTTTAGTCCCGCTTTGGCAATCCCGCTTTAGAATCCGGGACTAAAGATCCTTACGAACCGGGGTTAATAGCCTGGTTTCTACTAGTGTGCATTAGTTTCGCGGACTATTACTCTTCTTCTATTCTATAAGTGTCACAACGATAGAGTTTTAAAAGAATTTCTCTTTCTGAAGTGGTATGGGGTCGTGCTAAAGTTGTAGAGTAATATGCCACATTTATTTTCCAGATTGGAACTTCAAAATGAAAAACTATCTTTTTTTAACTATTCATCCGAATTACCAACCATTTTTATTTGGAGCTTCTTGCGTCAAAATTTTAATACTAGATCTCATGTTTTTTGAACCACCGCAGGAGCGCTTGTTTGGTTTGAAGAGACCCGACGCATATACGTACGTATTGCTTGCTCGCTTTCGGGAACCGACCTCGTGGAAGGTCAGCCTTCCCCTAGCGGTGTCCATGTTCATCATGTTCGATTTATATAGGCTTTGGACCATCTTAGAATAACAAATCCTTCAAATCTTAAATGCTCATTAAGCTTCGCACCTGGCAACCGAAGTGAGACTATGTTTAGTCTCATTTTTGCTAGTAGCGAGAAAAGAGTTGAGCTTGTTTATAAGAGAATCTTTTCTAGTGGTGTGAGAATAGGAGATATTTTTGTGTGCTCCTTTACCCCGTCCGCCACGCCACGCCACACACACACGTTTTGTGAACCGAATTCGAGTCAAAACCCATTTTGGTAAAAGATATTTTTTTTTTACTTTGGTGCACCAACTGATTGTCTACGTGTCAACAAGCTTGTGCTTGTTTGACAAGTGCCATGTTGCTCCCTCCGTGTGGAGCCTATGTTCTCTACCTGTCCCCAAGATATACAGAAGATAACCGAACATACGGATCCATAACCCTCACCAGAACTCGCTCTCTCTCACCATTGCCTTCATTTTCCTGTGTTGTCTTCCTGGCTTCACATCCTGATGCTTGTGTGCATGGCCATCCAAGAGAACAGATCATGCACCAGGAGAGGGCCGATAAGGCTTTTGGAAGCATCTCGGGGGCGGCTCAGGGTGGGCATCTGGGTTCACCCAAAGTTTCGAGTTAGAGTTTTTGTTATTTGGGTTTCCAAATGTCACACTAAAAATTCTCCCAAAATAATCCCCACCCGACAGTACGGGTGCCCGAAAATTCAGGCTCGGGCTTTCCAGATTTACCCTAATAGAGCATGTGCAGGCTACAAGCCGTGGACAATTGCCAGTACTATGAAATGATGCTGAGGAGAAGGACACAAGCAACTAGTGATGCAGAGTCGCGAAGATCCTGACGGGTGGTGACGGCTGTTAGAGATATTTTTATATAGTATTTTTCTCTACTAGATTAGGGGGTTTTCTGTATATTTACACCTGTACATGTACTATATATTGTATTTGGCTCCTCTAGAATATAAGTTGTTTATTCCTCTAACAACGGCCAGCACTACGGCCTGCAAGGGGAAGACGAGGAGGGAGTCGCCACCTCGCAGGTGGCTAGGCCGGCAGCAGGATGCGAGGGAGCTTGTCCGCGCAGCACCTTGTCAAAGGGCAGCGGGATGCGAGGGAGGAGTCGGGCGCTTGCGGCGGCTATGTCAGGGCAACGCATGTCTACTTTTAATCTCTTTGTTTGCACAAGTATTGGTTTCGAAATTTATATTGAAAAAATGTTCGCTAGTTAGGAACTCGGAGCTACCGGAAAGCAAAGTTGCCAGGGATATTTTCCCTGTGGGCCTGGCAACTTTCATTTTCAAAATTTCCAATGCCCGTCGCTACTTGGATGCACGGTTGGGATGCCTGTCCCGCCGGCGGACCAGCGCGGATTAGCTCCGTTGGTTTATATATGCAGATCTGCTAGACATCCTGATTTGAATTGTCTCTATATTCGGATTTTTTTTTCTGGAACACCACTGTGTTCATCCTAGATTCCTAGTCGCCTCCTTGTGGAATATTTTTCTCTGGCTGTGCATATTAGTGTGACGACGATGACCAAAGGACTTACATAACGCAAGAAGTGCTACAGCTAGCGCCCATCAACTTTGCTGGTAAGCTAATCCAATGCGTGCATTACTTTCGAACCAGCTGGGAGGTGAACTAACTGACGAAATGAACTCCAGTCCCCAGTCTCCTGCCACTACGTCAATGACACCTCCTCAACAAACTGGTCTGATCATCACCAACTCATGTTTATAATCTGGCCAACCCCAACCTACTCAAACCCTGATCACCTGATCATTCGGTCGCCTATAAATGTGCATGTACAACTCCTGATGTACTGAGAGCTAATCCTTCTGTCAGTTCCTTAGCACACAGCTTCCTAAAATGGCTGCCAGTGCCTGTAGTTTCTTCTTGGTCATTGCCATGGCCCTCGCTCTCCTAAGCGGCAACATGACCTTTGCCGGTCGCCTGCTTGCTGGCACGACGGAGGCATCAGCTCCCACGACAACTCCTGCTGCCATCCCAGGCATCCCCATGCCGAAGCCGCCCGTGCCCACCATGCCTACTACACTCCCATCGATACCAACCGTGCCCGCGGTCACCACACCACAGGTCTCAGTGCCGCCGATGCCGGCTGTGCCCACAATCACCGTTCCCCAGGTCATGTTTCCGCCCATGCCGACCGTCCCCACGATCACCGTGCCCCAGGTCACGTTGCCACCTATGCCTTCTGTTGTTGTGCCAAAGGTGACGCTACCGCCAATGCCTGCAGTTCCATCCATCCCCAAGGTGGCATTGCCTCCGATGCCTTCCATTCCGGCTGTGACCGTGCCGATGCCATTCCTTGCGCCGCCTCCTTCTGCATAGGCATGAAGCAGACCACGCCGTCCAGGCTTCAGGATCTTCCTTGGTTACATTATACAGTTCCTATTTTGTTGCGTGTGTTTCTGTATGTAATATGAGCTTTTGCCAGTGGGCGTTTTTCTTCTTTATTTCACTATGAACATGTATGTACTAGTTTTTATCACACTAATATCAAACATACTTTATATGATTATTACTGAGGGCATGACCTTATTCTGTGCATTCTAACTAGTACTAGTATAATTTGGGCATACCTGTTAGCTTTCAAGTACAGAATTGACCTCCCGGGAGCCTTGTACCCCACTAGACTTGGAGCATCTTAATATGGGTCTATACATTCCCTTATTTCTCAAATGACGTCAAATCGAATGTAGGTTGGTGTCTTCATCTAGAGTCGAACGCCCAGTAAGATACATTTCTGCTATACCAGTATGTAAAGCAGCTCCAATTGGAAGGACATCCTCGTCAACGAAGAAATGTGGGTTGTGCAAAGAGTGGATGGAACCAGCTTTCTCACTTCGAATACCGATGCCAAACAGAACGCCAGGAACCAACTTTTGGTAGAAAGCAAAGTCCTCCCCTGCCATGATCTTCTCTCCAGGCTTCACCTTATCTGGACCGAGCAAACGTCTGCCCACATTCTCTACATGGTGATGCAGTCTCTCATCATTCACTACTGCAGGGTACATTGGGTGGTCAGGAGCTCCCAATATCTCCGCAATTCCCATGCATCGATGTACAGCTGCCTGCCCTTCTACTACCTGCAAAAAGGAGTTTCAGGTCGCTTCAGTTTGCATGACACCGATGGCAAAGCTGCTTTGTATCATGATATAATATTATTTTTCAGATCAAAGGGCCTCATGGCCCCGAATTTCATTAAGAAAGTGGAGTGTTCGAAGTTATTATTGGCATACAAATGATTAGCATACACTGACGGTGTTAACTACTTCGTGTACACTGTGTACAAAGAAAAGAAAAATGAATTGGTGACCATGGGGACAAGACAGTAGATCATAACTGAATGTGTTGCAATTGTAAGTTGCGCACTTGAAAATTGGTGTGGTGAATGATATAAAGCTGTTTGCTTACAGAAAATCAAAATATAAAGGTACCGGTGAATTTGCAGTATACAGTATTATCATCAAATGCAGCTCTTAGAGGATTAAATTGTGCCATAATGCTAACCTCCTTAAGCCTTCTCTCTAGCCGATCAAGTCCTTCATTAGTGAGGCTCCTCAAAGTACCTCCGAATTCAACAACTGGAGGTGTGGAATCAATAGATTTCCCACCTTTGATATAGGTAACAGAGAGCACCTGAACACAATAAATATACAGATCAACCAGGGCCTGTCAATGTGGGGCTATATGGCAGTGCAAAAGTTTGGTCAAAAGCATTTAAAGGTTTTGCTGTTTCCTTAAATGTAGATTGGCTGAATGTAATTAGTTATACTGCCAAATCTAAAGACATCCTATGGAGTGATGCTACCAATGTGCAACAAAATAAGAATCACATGCTTAGCCCAGTTGTTGGTTTCCCATGTAATGTCGTCACCGGAGTAACATTTCAGGTGCCACCTGAATATGTTTCCTATGCCCAAGTTATGAAAAAAATCGGTTACAATCTTACACCCAATACCTAAACCACACTAGAACAAATGCAGTCTTATGATGTAAGCCCTTATAGTACATTGAGGTGGAGTCGAGCATGTAGGACTATAGGAGCACTTGTACAAAGGAGAAAATGTTAGCACTTGCTTACTTAAATTGGTACAGTACTTTGAGCAACAGTGAGGGATACTTGCACAAAGGGACTCCCGCGCACATAGGGCGAATAACTTGTATATGACCAAGATTTCCTCTCTTTTTTGCGATAAATATATTTTTGCTTGCTGGCATGATGCCATTAATCATTTTATGTGTAACATGCTTGAAGAAAATCAGCAATGCAAAGTAGTGTCGCTAAAGGGCAATGTCGTACTTGGCTGTGAAGAGGATCGTCTTCTCTCGAAGTGAGCTGTTGGAGGGACAGGATGGTAAATGCTGCAGCGACGATAGGATCCACATTTAAGTGTGGGGTTTCAGCCTTCCCAGTTTTACCTTCTATTTTCACTACATAAAAGCATACAGCTGCTTGTGTTGGCCCTGCGTGAGCAGCTATTACACCTGTTGGAATTCGGTAATCGACATGCATGGCAAATATAGCCTCAACACCATCCAGAACACCTTCTTTTATCATATGAGATGCACCAGCACCACCCTCCTCGGCAGGTTGAAAAAGGAGTCTCACCGTTCCCTTCATCATGCGAAAAAAATGTTATATAATGCGTAGATATTGTTAACTCTAGAAAGTTCTGAAGAGTGTGTCCACAGAGCCAGAGCAAAAGCAAATTAAACATTTAATTAACATAAAATTTCTGATTTAATGGCCATACTACTCTTTTGAAGGAAAGGTCGATCATCCTACTTTGTTGAGTTAAACCAGGGAGATGAATAAAAATTAAGAGCTTGTTTATACTCGACTGTCCAAAAAAATTACAACATGAATTACTAAATTCCTTCAAATTTGGAACATAAATACGAGCAAGCACTTACATTAAGCTGATTCTTGCGCTCATGAAGCAACTTAGCCGCTCCCAGGAGCATCGCTGTGTGCACATCATGACCACACGCGTGCATCACGCCATCAACTCTGCTCTTATGCTCCCACTCCACCAATTCCTGCCATACCAAGTGCACAGCCAACAAACGTGACCATTCCAGCAAACAATATCCTGATAACTGAGAGCAAGCGACGGCCATATGATACAGCATCCAAATCAAGCGAGCACGATCAGCATGTAACAAGTACTGTACTGCTCCAGATATTTTGGGGAGGACTACTGCTCCAGAAATTCGTAATGACGGATACACAGTTTACACAGCGGTCACACACCCCGCGCCAGAATACCGGAGTGGCATTCACAGGGGAAGACACCCCGCCAATAGAGTAGCATCGGAGGGGAAGTGAACGGACCTGGATGGGGAGGGCGTCCATGTCAGCGCGGAGGGCGACAATGGGGGCCAGACCCGAGCCGACGTCCGCCACGACGCCGGTCCCGGCAACGGCACGGGAGGTGATCCCTAGGCGCTCGAGCTCCTCACGGACGAGGGCGCTGGTGCGGTGTTCCCGGAACGCGAGCTCCGGGTGCGCGTGGATGCGCCGTCGCACGCCGACAATCCATTCTCGTTCCCCCTCAGCGTGCCGCAGCAAGTCCTGCGCGTACTCCGCCGAGGCTGTGGTGAGGAGGAGGAGGAGGCAGGCGAGGGGAACGGCCATGGTGAAGTGGTAGGTGGGGGCAAAGCTTCATTGACTGGGAGAATACAACATGTAGAATGAGATGCTTCCAGTAGCAGAAAACCACTTCTGAGCTCGGGTTACAGCCTTAGAGCATCTCCAGTGGCTCGTCTATATATCCGTCTAAAGCGTGGATAAAAAAAGTCTTTCCAGTGGCTCGTCTAAACGGCTGTCTAAATTTAGATCTCCTCCTAAATCTGCTATCCATTGTCCATATATGGACGACGGTGCCACGGCCGTCCAAAGCAATCGCTTTCGCTGGAGCTCACTCACGCCGCCATCCGGAGATTCGAGAAAGCTGACGCTGGTGGCACTTTCGCGTCGTCGCGTCCGTCCATTGGCGGCTCCATGTACTCTCTTTTTCCAAATATATTTGGCGAGAGGGAGAGACAAATTGGACAAGAACGAGAGGGTGCTCGACCATGGTGCCTAGGCACACTCCAGATCCGTCCGCCGGCGGTCAATTTTGCCGGATTCGGACGCAAAACAAGGTAGCCGAGCGGTCACGTCGGGTCCTGTTGGCGACAGGCTCGGGTCCTGTAGCAGTGGAGGGCTGCAGCTACTCCGACGGTGTTGAAGAGAGCAGACCCGTCTAGTATTGAACTTTGTTGAATGTTATTGCTGCTTGTGCATCGATACAGAATATAGAGATATGGTGATGTACTACTGAACGTTGCTGAACATTGCTTGTAGTCGCTGCATAATATACGGATAGTTATAAAACTTTTTACTAAAATAACGGAGAGAGGATGTAGACGTCCTACATATACACGTTTCACTGGAAAACTAAGATTGTCTATATTCTCTCTCCTTTTAGACGGTCGTCTATACAGGCATATAGACGTCCAGATTTAGACGTTCCACTAGAGATGCTCTTACAGGTAGCTCGGTGCCACGGTGATTTTTTGGAACTTTTAAATCTTTGATTTTAAAGTTTCAAAAAATTAAATGTTAGTGTGTAAAATTTGAAAAAGGATGTCACGTCAGGACGAAGGGAGTACACTTTATTGTATGCTCAGGAAAAATGACACATTTTCACAAAAAGAGAAAATCTCAACTGAAGTGCACTGGTTACTACTGTTTAGCGATGACAAAATCTCGATTTGTCACTTTTGCTGAGCCCAGAATACAATGTATTTCATATTAAATTTTTGCAGACTGGTAGAATACAACATTGGCTACACGCTGATTTTCTTTTTTTGAAATGTTTGAATTCAAAATTTTGAAGGTTCAAAATTTGGCCTACCTGCAGCTCAAGCTCTAAACGGCCGAGAAGTATCATGTAAAACAGTCAAAACCTACACCCACCGTCTCAGATTAGATGTCGTAAATTTGTTTAAATTTAAATGTATTTAGTACTAAATAGTGTTTAGATATATCTAAATTTAGAAAAAAAATTGGACATCCATTTTGAGACGGAGGGAGTAGTAAAACAAGTACTCCCTCCATCATAAAAAGGATATCACAAATTTATTTAAATTCGGATGAATCTATATACCAAATAGATACATTTAAATTTAGATAAATCTGCAACATGCTTTCAGTACAGAGGGAGTACTGTACTTCCGTAAGATATTTTGGCAAACTAAACTACTTCGCCAAAACGTCTTATATTAGTAAACGGAGGGAGTACTTCTGGACATCAAAACATGTTGAGCAAGGCTGTTTATCGGTCTAACTTCAAGTACAGTAGAAGGAAAAGAAGTACAGGGGGACGTTGCAACGATGATTTAACCTTGGAGCCACAGGTCAAAAAAAAAAAAACTTGGAGCCCATTTGTTCAGAAACAAACTTCCAAAGTCCCAAACCATTCTAATGTAACATCTCACTCTGATCTGAAGTGTCTCAGACTCTCGTTGTAACCATTCTTTCTCCCATGAGACTACTATGTTCATCCTAGCTGCCTCGAAGTTAAAAGTGTGCTCTGGCTGTGCACATCTGTTGAAGAACAAAGATGACCAAAGGACTTGATATAAGGTAAAACGTGCTGCAGCCAGCATTCATCACTTTGTTCCTGGTACTCATCATTCATGAACCCTGCGGCGGGAAACGAGTAGAACAGATTAATACAAGATTTGAAAGTTCCATTCAAATGGAAAATAACAGTTCAGCAATCCTAACAGACAAATATATTTGTAACCTTACTGTTTATTTGAGTATCAACACTCTGATGGATGAGGCTAAATGCAGTTTGACTGTCTGCTCTCAGATATATGGTATATGTACCAGAGTTTGCAGCATTCATGCTAGAGGAGCTTGGATCAAGAGAATGGTCAAGCATCAGATGAACTCATGATTGTACAGTACTTCCCATACCGATGTACTCGTTGGCTAAATGCAGTTTGACTGTCTGCTCTCAGATACGGAGTAGATGGTATAAGTACCAGATCAAGCAGAGATGCCCTTGGCCACAAAGGGCTCTCTCCGTTGCAGAAATGTATGGAGGCTATTCACCAATTAGCGTATGATATTTCTATAGACGGTCTCGATGAGTAGCTCAAGATTGGTAAGAGTACTACAATTAACTGCTAGAAGCTGTTTGTGGAAGCCGTGGTTCATATATTTGGAGATGAGTACATGCAAACACCCAACATCAAAGATGTGTAGAGCTTACTTGTCATGGTTTTCCCGGCATGTTAGGAAGTCTCGACTATATGCACTGACGTTGGAAGGAACGTCTTTGTGGCATGGAAGGGTCAACCACCATTGGAGATATATGTGCACCTACACTTATACTAGAGACGGTTCCGTCTCATGATCTTTGGATATGGCATGCCTTCTTTGGTATTGCCGGATCAAACAATGATATCACCGTGCTTAATCTATCAACGTTGTTCACCAAGCAATTGAAAAGGTAAGCTCCTTGGGTGAACTTTCTGGTCAACGAGAAGGAATACCAACATAGTTATTACCTTGAAGGTGGGATATACCCTGAATGGGGCTGCATTCATGAAGTCAACACCAACAGAACAAAAAGATAAGCACAAGTTATTTGCTGGTGGGGCAAGAAAGGGTGTGGAATGTGTTGCAAAGCCGACTAACTACAACACAACATCTGACATGTTTGTTCCCGGTGCGATCTCCAGAATATTATGTTAGCTTGTATCATTATGTAAAACAGGGTAGACAAGGATGAAAAAGGGGAAGTCAGTATTCCTGATCTGAATGAGGAAGGAAGCACATCTATTCCTCCAAATCAGTATTTGTTCATGGTAACACATCAGTAATTGTCGAGATAGTACAAAGAGATGCTATCATCCGGCATCATCCAATGCATAAAGAACTGAAATATGACTTGGTTGAGCATATTTGGAAAAATCTGGGCCACAAGCCCCACATTAGATTTTTTTTCATGTCGTCATTCATGTAATGTTTCATATATTTTAATGATAATTTATTGGCACCTTATGTATGGATTCATTCAACAATTATGTTATCTATGTGGATACCAACAAAAACTATTTAGACTGATAAATGATACAAGCCAAAATTGGGTCTCAATGTTGAAATGCTTAATGTGGATCCTACAAATCATTAAATGAGATTGTCTAGTAAACAAAACTATGGTGCCATGTATTGAGGAGGCAGTATCATACGCTAATGTCATATGCATAATATGCATAATACTCGTGCATGATTCCGTTGGTCAGTTGTGACATGATCTGTCCTTTGCCAAGTGGCAACAAAAATTCATATCTGTCCTTTGCCAAGTGCATAATACTCGTGCATGATTCTATGTATTGTAACACATATGAATTTAATGTTGCCACTTGGCAAAGGACAGATCATGTCACAACTGACCAACGGAATCAGAGAGGCTTACAAATAGACTAACGTGCCCTTTATTTTAGTAACATTTCTGAGTCTTAGTGTTCTTCTATTGAATTTTGTGAAAATTTATTCAATCTTATTTATGTTGCCAATCAAGGATTACGATTCGAGTCCCTAGTACCCCAGCCATGGCTAATCACGACTAGTGCTTGACTACTTGACTTGTAATTACGCAGTAGCTACTACAAAATAACATAGTACTTAAGTCCTAATACTAGTATACTACACTTGGTACAAATAGTGGAGCAGAGCATGTGGAGGAGCATAGTAGAAACTGTGCCAGCAGCGGCGGCCACCAGGGGCAGCAGTGGCACGGAGGCCAGGAGGACCGTTGAGGATTCGTCATGCCAAGAGATATGTTTCCAGGGGCATATACCTGGGTGGAGCATAAAGCAAACCAGACAAGTGTATATTTTCACTAGTCATTTGACCAAAAGACCTAGACTAGTCAAGAATAGTTGACAACTTGTCAAGCGGTTGATCGACTGCCGCACAAGCCAAGTCGAAGTGGCGACTCAATATCCCAGAGTCAGACATCGCAGTAGTGCCTTGCAATACCTAGATTTCAGATTTCAACCTAAGATACTCTAATGTGATTGATTATGTGTAGTTACAAATAACAAGCGCTGCGCAAATTAAACTTCTATTTTTTGTCACAGCAATAGCAGCAAAGAAACATTTTTCAGTTAGTTATCAACTTATCCTGTTCCAGCCATACATTTTCGTAATTTCCTTCACATTTTATCAAATGATGATGAAAGAGGTATAAACAATATTACCTAGTTACAAGAATGGTATCCTAGAAATGGAGAAAGACAATTTAATGCTATTTTTATTTTTCTTATTTGAGGAAGTAACTGGAAAATACAACATCAAGTACAAAAAATAATAAACCTCAGTATAGATTGGTAGAGTAACTTCAATATTTTGGTCATTCGGGTTTGATTGAGTCATAGTTTGATGTAATTGGAGTTTGGTTTATCTAGCAGTCTACACTGTTCAAATATAGATCAGCGAGCAGGCGGTCAAGGAATTATTTTGCCACCATGTTCATTCAACCATTTCCCTCTCATCGACATAGCCCCAGCCAGATATCCAGAAGAACACAATTATTCGCATGGTTTATCCATTTATGGCTACCCAAACCAAATCAATTAAATTATCATCATTACCATGCCAAAGCACCAAGAGTTACCTTTCATCCTACGCATGGAACTGCAGTAGGAGATCCATGGCAGCGCCGCGCCGCCCTTCCACGTCCAGGACCAGTTCGGCGGACTCCGGTGCCACGCAAGAGCCGCTCGAACGGCGCCCGAGGGGCCACGATGGAGAGACGGTCCTCTTCCGCCTCTTGTTCCCCTGCAAGGCGCACTCCCGGAGCCGGTCCTCCACCTCGCCAATCACCGGCTGCGCCGCCTCGCTGCCATCCGCCATAGGCTGATCATTGTCGGATGAGACAGCGGCGGGCGCGTCGAGGCGGGATAGGAAGCTTCCGATGGCGGCATGGGCGTCGCGGAGGGCGGCCGCGGCGGCCGCTGCAGCGGAGGAGGAGGATGGGGCGGAGAGCGCGGCCGCAGCCTCGGCAGCCAGGCGGATGGCGGCGGCGAGGTCCTCGAGCGGCCGTGGCTGTTGCGGCGGCAGAGTATCGAGCTCCATGGCTGGGCTGGCCTAACGAGGTGGGACGGGAACTCTTCACCTGGCACTGGCAGTGGATGGTCGTGGCGACGGCGGCGCGGCCGAGCAGAGAGGGGAAACAGAGAGAGGAAAGAAAGCGTCGCGCTGGCGAGGTTCGGCGCAGTCGTGGCAAACATAACGAAACCGCCTGGACCTTCCAGAAGCATCGGAAATGGCTCGGTTTCGCAACAAAGAAAAGAAATCAACCAAAAGGGCCCTTCTTGTTCTTTAAAATTTCGTTTGGGATTTGGACTGTAAAAATTCACCGACCAGAATTATGTTTCCGCAGTACTACAATGAACAGACTTCTTTTTGCCAGGAAAAATAAGGGTTTGCCTCTGTCTCGGTCGATTGATACTCCGTAGTTTAAAAAATGCAACCGTAGTTTAAAAAAATATGCAACTTTCGGTTGCACTTTTCTAGTTTTCTATAGAAGAGTGCAACTGAATGCAACTGAAACCAGTTACAATTTTTTTAATAGATGGTTGCACTTTTTTTTGACCGAGAGCATCTCCACTCGGTCCCCCTAAAGGCACCCTAAGCGGATTTGGGGCGCCGGCGATAAAAAAACGCGTCCAATTGTCCTCCTAAAGCCCCCCAAATGAGAAAAATCATACGGCGCCCCTAATGAAAACCCAACCCATAGTGGGGTTGCTGGGGGCGCCGGCGTGCATGCAAATGCCTCTTTTCCCTCAGATGCACATGCAGACTTCTTTTCTCTCTCCATCCATACTCACCTGGCTGGTCTACCTGCAGCCTCGCATGAAGGAATCTTCTCTCTCGTCTAACATGCATATAGCTAGGACTGGACAATGACATCAAACTTTTAGCCGGCTACTGTCCAAACAGCCCCCCAAAGGCTGGCTGGATGTAAAATGGGAAAGGCGAGTGGAGATGCTCCGAGACTTAAGAAAATCTCAGTCGACTGAGATAGCAAGACCGGAAAAATAAACATGACATCACACATAGTTTATTACACCTTTTTGCTAACGAGTATAAAAAAAGTCCAATGTATTTAACAAAATTCGGTTTAAGCGTCAAAAAATCAAATGCATAAATATGCCCCGAGAAATAATTTTGTGACATAGCAATTTAAATTTTGTGAATTGCACTTTTGCATTCCTCTGTAAACATTGATTTTTCTATTGTCTTGACAGGTTACATTCCCCGTGTATTTTCTGTTCCTCTGATTATTCTTTTTATGCCCCGTTAAATTTTTTTTAGGTTCTAAGAAGAGATTTCTTCGCTTTCGACATGAACAGCAGTTTACTTCCTCCTTGGAACATCATTTTACTGGACCTTTTCTTGCCTACTGACAGAACAAAAACGCCAGCTGCAAACTAGAATCCCATGCTTGGACACGATTGGCAGATTTAAGAAACTGCGTTAGCTTCCGACAAATTGTGTTGCCGGCGGCAAGATCAGAGGTTTACCCCCAACATGATGTCGCAGAACTAGCGAATAATGACCCGGCGCTTTGTATGTCCTGCTGAGACAACCAAGAAGCATCCACCTCCACGGTGAACAAAGATATAAAACAGTACTCCCTCCGGCCCGAAATACTTGTCGTGACCGCCATTTTGCGAAAATGCCCTCAATGAATTTTCGACCGAACCCACTATCCCGCTCCACTCCCATCGTCTTTCTTCCCTAAATTGAGCTATCAATGTCGCTGCCCTCTCCCTCGCCGCCTGCTCCGCCACGCCCTCACCGGTCACCATGACCACGCCCTCTCTAGCCAACTTCCTTCTTCCTCGCCGGTCATCCAGAACCCACGAGGATGGGATATCGAGAGGAAAGGGATTCCTTTTTCCTGCAAAGCGCGCAAAGAAGGTCCACTCCACTTCTTCAAATCACTGATATTCTTCAAGATCCACCGACCATCGAGCTCGTAGATGTTCGAATCCAACCTTGGGTCTTCCATCGTCTTACTCCACCTCCAAGCTGGCCAAGGGGATCGAGTGGACCATTCCATACATCCGCCTTCCATCGTGGGGGTACTCCACCATGCCTTCCATCGCCTACTCGGAGCTGGTGGACAGGATCGGTGTGGAGGCTGATCCCTACATGCTACAGCCCTCGACCTGCACTAGGAGCTGCTCAGCAGCAAATTATGTCGATGCAGATACCGGCAGACGGGCCGATCCCAGCTGCAGGCGTCGCCCTCACGCTGTACACGCTGGATGCCGTCCGCCAGAACGCCAGGATGTCCCAGCACCTGTACAGTCAATACGGTATGTATGTTCCCTGTATGCTTAATTGATCTACAAATTGAGCAAGAGTAACTGAATCGAGCAGGAGTAATAACTTGACGGTGACAAGATTTGTGTCCAGGTGTGAATCGAGCAGTAAAATGCAGAGATAAACTACCTAAACATACATCCTAGTAACTGAACTTTAAACACTGATACGGTATGTCTGGAACTCTTAACTTTAAATATACATCCTACTATCTAGGTATTTGAGCTTTTATGTCCGGAACTTGGAGCTTTCCTTTCTTGGTTGCTTCTTGTTAGAGAAAGAAATAAAAAACTGTGGCGTTCATGACTTGAGATTATCTGAGATTATCATTGCGACATATGGTTCTGTCAAATCTGTTGGGTGTCCCACCTCTGAATTATGACTCTCTTAACCTTGAGAAAAGATGATTTTGGTTGACCGTATCTCTCTTTCTTAATCTGAAGAAGATATGGCAATGATTTTGGTTGCCCGTATCTCTGGCAATTATTGTTGGGACCTATGGATATAGCAAATTTGTTGGGCATAATCTGAATTATTATTATGGCTCTCTTAACCTTCAAAGATCTTTCTATTTGTGGGCGTCCCAGTAACTTCGACAGTGAATCCAGATCCCTCTCGAAGATCAGCTGACCTCTGTTTCCCAACTGGTAAAACTTGCTGAACTGAGTCTCCATCTACAAGAATTTAGGATGAGGAAGTTAGTGAAGTGATCAAGTGTGTCAAATTTTAAGTAGTAATGTAAGAACTTTGAGGAACATGTATTTTTGAGAAAGAATGAGTTCACAAGGGTAAGAGGAGAAATAGTTTTTTATAAATACTCACTTTGGTTTTGAAGCTAAGTTTTTGGTTTGGACGTCCATTCTAACTAGGGTCTCCTATGGTCAGGATGGCTCTGATACCAACTTGTCAACACCCGGATTTTAATCCCAGATGCCCGTTATGCCATACCTCGCAATCCCAGGATTACCATTTTTGCGAGACATAACGGATTGGATATCACAGTACATCATCCATTACAAACCATACATAAGGTTTTACACAAATAAGGATCTCATGATCCAGTCTTTAATACAACAAGCAGCGGAAATAAACGATAGCGTAGCGGTGGGGTCCATCTTCAGGGCCACAGGCAATGCTGACGAAGACAGATAGTCCTAGTTATCATAGCCGTCCTGCTGACCATCATCTTGATAATCCCCTTCATAGTCTGGCCATGATAATAGCCAGGGACAAAAGCCATGAGTACTCTTTAAGTACTCGCAAACTACTACTAACAAGGATTGTAATTCTAAGTTAAAGTGCTAAATTTAAAGAATAACTATCAAGTTAAGTTTGAAACCTAAGCTGAGCTCTGAAGCAAGAAAAGATAAAGTAAAGTTCTAGAATCACTTAAGTTGGAAAGCTAATTTCATTAACACAACCTTGTTGTGGTCAAGTCAAAGGTCATCATTCATTTCAAATTATTTAGAAAACATCTGACAACGAAACAGTATGGCCATTCCAATCGTCCATAATCATGACGCGCTATTCAATAGTTTGACACTCTGCAGAGGTGGTACACTTTCACCACAAGATTCGATACATCTGTCAGGGATAACCCTGAATCATCATACTTAGTATGCAGATAATCAAACATAACCTTCCCTTTACACACCCTAGTACAAGCACCTCTCCTATGAGCATGGCCTCCCAACCATGACCATCACCATCTTGGGCCTTTGCATAGGTGGACATCATTGAGAGGTAGCCTCAGCTCAAACATCTCCCGTGAGGGAACCAATACTAATGCATATAAATTTCCAGCTAAGCCTTACCCAATTCAGGTAATGTGGTTGTACGGTAAATTTGGAATGATATCGCATCCGAATCCAACCATCAGTTTTATAAAAGGGTTAAGGCTCATGCCTCATCATTTTCATCATCATAAACCAATTGTGTTTCTCAACACATGTCAAAACATCTCAATAGAATGACTCATCATTCCAAGGTTTTCATAGCTCATTTTCACCAAGTGTTCCCATCTAAAGTGACTCAAGTTTTTGAGCTATTCTAAAGTACTAAGTTAAGAGTGTTCACTAAGGTGGAAAGATGGGATCAATCTCATGCCATAGAATGACATCTAAAGGTTTCTAAGTAGGTCAAGTTTTATACTCTTTATGCTACCTTCAAAATTAATTAAAGAACTTTGTGTAAACTAAGGGGGTAAAACTTGTCAATAAGACTTGGGGTACTAATAGTTAAAGGGGTGTGATCAAAGTATGCTTAAGGCATCTTTACTAAACCATCTAGTTTTATTCTAGCTTGCTAACAATAGCTTACTAAAGCATGTTTGCAAGGGTTAGCTTGCCACTAATAGCTTGCCTTGGTTGGTGCAGTGGTTGAAGTTTTCTTCTTCTTCTTCTTCTTGGTAGAACTCCTCCTCCACTAAGGCTTGGCTTACTATCGTCTAGAAATACATAGGGAGTGCACAATCACCAAACAATACTTAACTAGGCTAAGTAGTATTCTAAACCACACAATTGATGATCTATTATCATCCCAAACATCACAAGTTTAATTCAATAGTTTCAACCTTTTTATTTTGGAAAGTAATTTCTACTCATTGAAAAATTAACTAAAATTTAATATTCACCACCAAAATATGGGATCATGTGGACACATGTCCTCACCACATATTCTAACATGTGGGAATGAGATTTAAAGGTTGGATCAATATTACTTTGGTTTAAGTTTATTATTTAATGATTTAAAGTGACTAGAAATGCCTATATAGCATTATTTTGGTACTAGTCCAAATTCACTGCTTGTAAACCTTAATATTATTACATATTTAGATAGATATGATGAAATGTGATTTTTGAGAGTTGGAATCAACTCAAAAGCTAACTTGGTTGATTTTATAAAAATGTTTCAAGTTACAAAAGCTTCTGTCTTCTTATTTTTATTAGGAGAAATCTATAACTCTAAATGAATTAAATCCAACGGGCTTGGATAGAGCATTTCAATACCTTTCAGACAAAATTAGTTTCATGTAATTTGGATTTGTCAAACTCACATAATTGAATTTTGAAACACTGGACAGAAACTATATTCTAACTAAAAAGAAAAATCCAGATTTGAATCTACGGGCTTGCGCGGGAAAGGAAATGGGCCGCAAGAGAAAAAGTTTTGAATTTTGGATTCAAAAATTTTGGGTGATCTCCACTAGTGCTAGGTAGTCTCTGGTTGCAAGGGTTTTGAAAATGGTGCTCAATTAGATGGTTTTTGAAATAGGGGTGATCTAGGCATATGCATTAGATTTAATTTTAAACTGTCATTTAAAATAGTTTACAGAATGTTTTTAGTAGATCAAAAGGTGGGAATTGGTACCTCATTATGTGTACTAGCAAGGGGTGCAAAGATCAAGAATTGTTTCTGTTAAGAATTGAGTACTAGGAATAGCCAAAGTAGGCATGAGGGTTAAATTTGTCAAAATGACCATTCCTTCATTTTAATTTTTTTTGATTTGATCTTCTGTAGGAAAAGTTTGGGAATGATGTAGATGATGTTTAAATCACCTAAGAAACATTTTACAAGCATTGGATCAATCAATCATGCCAATTCAAACAACTCCTATTTTAAATGCACACATATATGAATGCTTTCATTTTAAATTTGGAAAAGTTTTTGTTAACCCCATTTTTGGATGATTTGATCTTGATAAGCTTGGATTAAAGTTTTGGGATGTTACAGGTAGCAACCCCTCCCTCTGCAACTTATATTTGCCCATGTGCGGTGGGTCAAATGTGTTTCCTCCTTCTGCCCTCATAACCTCAATCAAGATAGACTGTAGGGTTACAAACACTTTTGCCAGTTTCTTCACGTCATATGCATCGTAAGCTCGTTCAACTGATTCTATAAGTTCTTTGATAGTGTTTGGTGCACTCTCAAGTGCCGAAGACTGGATGGCCCTGAAGAAACAAAGATCTAGGACATATCAAACCACTTTTCATCTATATGAACAATGTTTCGCATGTTCTTGAAGGACGGTGTTTCATTTGCTAATGTTGTTTCATCGAGCATTGAAATACAAAATTTGAGTCTTGAAATCTTGTTTTCTTGTTTGAGTGCTGGCTTGATACTGCTGGTGTGTCGCCTTATCTCGCCCCATTTCAACATTCTTTGCAATGTAGCATATGGGATATCAAGGGCCCTTGCTAGTGCCCTTAAGGTCTGCCTTTTGTTGAGAGCAATCAAGCGCATCCTTGAGAGTTCCAAGTGTTTCCTCTTTCGATCACACCTCCCCTTTCTTTTATTGGAAAATTTTACCTCTTCATTTCTTTTCTCTTGTTGTTTCACATGTAGCCATATCCTTTCCACACTTCTAACACTTGTTTTGAGAAGTACAGCTACAAGTTGCTTGTCTTTCATGCCAATTTTTCTGTTCTGGACGATCCCGAGTGCTTTCAAGGCAATATATGATGCATATTTATGTGTCTCGGGCAGATATGCATGGATGGGCCACTGACCACCTACATGTTCTCCTCCAGGTATGTGTACATATTCTTTCATCATCTTCTGGAATATGTACATCTTGATCATCTGGTGGTCCCATGTTTACATCAGGTTCTCCATCATCATCTTGATCATCTGGTTGCCTCATGTTTAGATCAGGTACACGATTCACATCTTGATCATCTGGTATTCTCGTGTTTACATCAGGTTCTCCATCGACATCTTGATCATCTGGTTGCCTCATGTTTAGATTGGGTACACAATTCACATCTTGATCATCTGGTGGTCCCATGTTTACATCAGGTTCTCCATCGTCATCTTGATCATCTGGTTGCCTCATGTTTAGATCGGGTACATGATTCATATCTTGATCATCTGGTGGTCCCATGTTTACATCAGGTTCACCATCGTCATCTTGATCATCCGGTAGTCTCATGTTTAGATCGGGTACACCATCGACATCCATTGATCAGGTAGTCTGATGTTTTGCTTTTTGAAATTAAATCACCAACTTAGTGATTCCATGCTAGCAACAAAACCAGTGCTCTGTGCATTATGAAAATGATATGGCAAAGAAAATGATATGCATATGCATTAACAAAAGCACAAAACTACACCATCTTGCAGGCTTATCTACAGAAGGAATCTACTACAAATGAACATGGAAGTACCTGATGGTGAGTCATATAAACATGTCCCTACAGTTTTAAATACAGCAGTAGCAACTAATTTTCTCTTCTAATATTAATGCCTGTTAAAAAATTAGTGATTGCATGTTAAAAAATTAGTGACTGCATGTTACTGTAATCCAATTCTTTTAGGTGCTTTCTTATTATGCAGTCACTATGTGAGATTGTATTGAGTCAATCTGGTTACTCATTGTTAGATATGTACAACAACTAAATCTTATTTCACAATTGAAAACTGAAGTATTTATATTTGACATAAACACATATTCGATTATTTATCTGGTTACCATGACACACATTGTCTTTGATTAAGAAAACATCCTACTCCCTCCGTTCCTTAATATAAAGTGGTGTATAGTTTTCTTACACGGATATTAGCGCACAGGCTGGGAGGGCAATTTTTGTTGCTTTAGGATGTGAATACCCTTGGTGATTGACGTGATATAGAGAAAACATACGAAAGCTGGGTATCCTCTCTCTCCTGATCGGATTAATTGCCTCTAATTAAGAGGAACAAATCTCAAAATTGTCTATACACCTTATATTGTGGAATTTTTTACAAAAAACTGTACACCTTATATTAAGGAACGGAGGGAGTATATGCTAACAGCATCATCAGTGCATTTATACTGTTGTATGTCACACTATATTGGCCCATCTTTGAAATTATTCAACTACAGTTTGAATTTAAAAGAAGTAACCTGAACTACAGATTTGACTTTTGCCTTCAGATCGTTCGTGATGCCTGATTATATATGCCTTCAGAAGGAATTTCTGTGAAGGAATTATGAATTGTAAATTTTTGTGAATTATACTCCATGGATCGACTACAACACAAGCTTGGTGAGTACTTGGTTACTTGGTAACCGGACCTGCTACTAACACTCTACTGAAATTCATTCCTAGAATATCTCCCTGATTATGAATTTGAAGTACGTCTTGGAAATTTGAATGATCAGGAGGATCAGCAGGATATACCAGCACAAGAGGATTTCCTAGGTCTTGGCGCCTCGCCGCTGGCAGAGCATCCAATTGGATGATAGCGGATCGGTGGTGAGCTGGGGTGACCCCGGTGGGAGCGTCCAATTGGATGATTGCGGATCGTTGTGAGCTGGGGCGACCCTGGCGGGAGCCTCCGACGGCGATCGAGTAACCGGTCCTGCTGGAGCGCTGCAGGGACGAGCTCGACGAGGGAGTCCTGTCAGGAACGACACGGAGATGCCCTGATGCGGAGATGCTGGAGCATCGCAGGGACGATCTCGACGACGACTGCGGCGGGGTGGCGGCGAGGCCACGCCTGAGCGGCGCTGGACTGCGGGAGGACGAAGACGGATCAGGAAGATTTCAGTTTGTATTTTGAATATCCGGGCCAAATCTGAGAAGTTTTGGACGATCTAAGGATGATTTTGCAAAATGGACTTTGTACTACGTATGCGACAAGTATTTCGGGCCGGAGGGAGTACTAGTAGTATATGCAGCTTGCTCCTCATGTGCAATTCGTTCTTCTGCTCTCTGGAGCTTTTGTACTTCGCCCCTAACACCAAACTTACTCCCACAGTCCCTGAACATCATGAGTTCATGACACCATCGGACGTCTCCAGGATACGTCTTGCCGACTGAAGTGATGTTCCTGCCATCTCGCGGAGCAGGAGATTCTAGACTGATCTCCTGGAGAAAAAAACTCTACTGCGCGTCATACGTCTTCTCGGAACTCAGCAGCCACCTGTTCGAATTGGCCATTCTCTTACCGAGTGAAGGGCAGCCACTAAATATGGTGATGAACAATTAACAGCCTGTGAAGATACAGCTATGAAGTACAGAGATCAGTTATGTGCTAAGATCAATATGGAGAGAACGACACTGCAGCGGTGACAAATGACAATCGCACATACCCTGGATGTAGATTCAGCTATGGAGTATACATATAAGTTCTGAAGCCTAGACTGGGGAAATTTCCTACAGAAAAATACTCATGTATGTATACCTACCAGTGGCATCTTAATTTGCGCCACATCAGCGGAAGACCAAACATTCAAACAGTATGTACAAAGCTGGAATTATTTGACTATGACTCACTACAGGTGGATGAATTATGCTTTTGCTGAAGTGATGAGCTGTCTGACTTCTAGAGGTGATTCACAGCGTCAGCGAGCTGTTACATGATCGTCCTCCTCGCCAAAAGCTGGTACATAAAATATGAATTAGTTAAAGATGAAGTTAGACAAAAAAAACTAGACAGCATTATGACGAGGAATTAGAGAGCAATACAGCAGTTTTTGAGGGGAAAAGGAACATGGCCATGGCATGGAACAACACAGAGGTTGTAGTATCCTGACGTGCTGAAGCATGTAAGGGGCAGGGAATAGCAGCTGTGGTTCCAACTTATTTGTCACAAAAACAAATTGCATACTTTCAAGCAAGGAAGGTGAATGTGCCCATGAATTAGCTGTAGCAACTATATTTGTGCAAAAGAAGAGAACATACAATTATGATGAAAGATCTGGTCACCACAATACATTTTCATGTATAGCAGGCTTGCCCTTGTAGTTCACATGTCCAGGGCGTGGTGACGCTTTCAGCAACAAGAGGTAGGAGGAACTACGTATGATTGATTTATTGGACTAGGAATATATTTGAACTAAGAACTCGACAACCATGATCTTCTGCTTACCACTAAACTACATGGGTGTTCCCTGGATTACGCACACTATGAATACCAAAACTTAGACCTTGGCTAGTAACAATCAAGTCATTGAACTAGATGCTAACTTTCTAAGGGTTCCATTCATGTTATGTACTCCCTCCATCCAGAAATAAGTGACTTGGATTTGTCTAGATTCGCATGTATCTAGACGTGTTTTAGCTATAGATACATCCAAATGTAGACAAATGCAAGTCACTTATTTATGGATGGAGGGAGTGCATAATTTCTACGGCTGCACGTCCATTTTGCACATGCATGTTTAGAAACTATTCGCAGGGTCTATATCAGCACTCATGCGTTGAGATCTGTAGAAGTTATTGAAGCTCTCCCTTGGCGTGTTGCCACTGGCCCAGAGTTTGGAGGAGCTAAATGAGTTCTTGACCCAGTATTCAAATTCAGAGGAACAAGCAGGATATGCAGGTGCCAAATATTTAGTCTAGGATGTAATCCGGCGGAGAGGATATCGACCAAAATGAATAACCAAAACAGTCTGAGTCAAACTTGACTTAACTACATCATGAAATGAAATAACCAAAACAGCTTAAGCTTTCTTGAGCCAGATCTTTACTATGTTAAACTAGCAAGAAAATTAGTCCACTTATATCCTGTAAATGAGCAAACCGCAAGTTCATAGCAAGGGAAGGCCACAAGTTGGTGATCTAAGCAGCGAAATAATGGATCATTCATTCAACCTGCAAACATCATAAACTCTACTTCCAACTAAAAGCAAGAGCACATAGTCAGGTGCATCCAACAACCAATTTTCACAATTTCAGTTGAAAAGAAACTGCAATCATGGTTAAATGCTCTGCTGCTATCCAGTATGTATATCCACAAGTATACAAGGAGTAACACTACCACATTTCATCACAACCCTGTGTGTTGCAACAGCTGTGATGCTTTGATTAATGAAACAACGACCATGATGGGTGATGCTTTGATCCACTAGTGCCTGTACCTGATGGATTATCTTATGCAATTGGTAGGCAACCTATCCAAATTCCAAAAAATTAAATCCATTTTAGGAGATACTTTATCTGATTAATACAAGGGTCAGCAATCCCCTGATCCCCGATGCCCTAGTATGTAACTGAAAGACTGACGCAACTCTGATCGATCAAAATGTGAATCCCTACACCAAATCAAAGTATGAAGCATCGAGCTGCACATTCGACTGCCATTCCAATACCTGTGCTAGTTGATTCCACGCGCGCTTTTTTATATTGTATTTAGGGGCAATCACATGCGTAATAAACAATCTGGACTGAACAGATTAGAAATGGAATCAGCAGGACGTACTGCCGCAGCAGAAGCAGCAGCAGCAGCACGTGAGGAGCAAGGCGGCGTCCCAGGCGAGCTCGAGCGCGCTGGCCACCACCGAGTCCATCGGCGACGGGCGGTCCTCGAGCAGCGGCGCCTGCTGCTGGCCCTTGTCCTCGTCCTCGTCCTCGTCCTGGCCCTGCTGCCCCTGCCGCTGCGCGCGCTTCTTGCCGGACAGGTTGACCTCCAGCTTCTCCAGGTAGGCGTGCTTGAACGAGTCCCGGATCCGGAGCGACGGCCACAGGTGCATCTTCGCCGGGCGAGGAGGAGGAAGGGGGCTGGACGGGGTGGGGATTTCCTTCGGGATCACGGAGGTTGGCGTAGAGGGGAAACGGGGAGAAGCGTGAGGTTTTGGATCGTTGTGGTTTGGTTCGGCTTGATTGGGACGGTCAGGTGTGGGTTCAGATCGGAGGATGGGACGGCGCGTGACGGCGACGACGACTGACGAGCATGCGCGAGTCCTGATTTCGGTGAACCGTTGCCAGGTGGTGTGGTGAGTCCGACATTTAGGGATATGATAATTGGAACAGGTCATTAGCCACTTACCGTCTGATCGGCGCGTGCAAGTGTTTCACGGCCGTTTGATGCGCCTTTACTCCCGCGTGAGCCGCTCCTAAGCTACATATCCCCTAGGCCGCTTCTCTGGCCGTTAAATCCGAGGCCTCTCGTTCAATCACGGACAAAGGTCTGCGATAGAGCCACGTGTGCTCCAGAATAACGACGTGAACTATGCCTCATGCCGAATTGCCGAACCTTCGCCCCTTTCACCCACCATCCTCTCCGGAACCTGCACACATCCCTCTCGAACGGGACGAGACCTAGATGCGCCACCACTTCTGAATTCTGATGCCGCCGCTCCCGCATGGCCGCATCCCTGCTGGTCCAATTAGCGTGCGTTTGGTTCTGGACAAAAGGAGGGATGGGATGGGATCGTCCCATTTTTTACTGTGTTTGGTTAAAATTCAGGTGGATGGAACCGGTCACCATTGGGGAATATTCCTTGTAAAAGAGGGATCGACTCATCCGCCAAAATCGACCGGACCACCCATCCACTTTTTTCTAATCACGTGGGCGGCCGCTTAATCTTCTCTTCCTCATCCCTAATCATTCCCTTTTGTTCCGCGTTGCTGGTGTGTCCGCGCCGCCGCATCTGCCGGCGTTCTCTCCCACAACAGGCGCTGCCTTCTCCATGGCGTCGATGGCCGTGGCGGCGTCTGAAGCGGCGACGGCGGCGACAGTGGAGAAGAGGAAGACTATGGCGACAAACGGCGGGATCTTGGATCAAGAGGCGGAACTCGTGCTGCGGCGGAAGGTGGTTAGGAACAGGCGGTGGAGGGGGCTCGGAATGGCCCAGCGACGGCGGGGAGCTAGGCCTAGACAGGCGATGGTGGGAGCTTAGCCTGAATAGGCGGCGCGGTCGGGGATGACATGGACAGGCCGCGTTGGGACGAGACTACCGATTTTAGTCTCATCTGCCACCCGCTGTTAAACGACTATTAAACATCTATTAACAATTACGGGTTGTGCATAAGATAAGAACATTTCATCCCATCCCCTCAAACTCTTCTAACCAAACAGAAAATAGGATCACCCCAATGTGAACCATCCCATCCACAAAATATGGATCATCCCATCCCATACACGTTTGTCCATGAACCAAACGCACGCTTAATCTTCTCTTCCTCATCCCTAATCATTCCCTTTTGTTCCATGTTGCCGGTGTGTCCATGCCGTCGCATATGCCGGCGTTCTCTCTGTTGGAAATATGCCCTAGAGACAAATAGTAGTAAGGACTATTATCATATTTCATATAGTTTATGATTAAGTTTTATATCATGTTATAACTATGTTGAGTGGAAACATCAATATATGTGTGATATACAAACAACCAGGGGTTCCCAATGAAACTCTAGTCACTGGTTCATTGGTCAACAGATGATCACGTTTCCTGATCATATGGCATTTATGCCAGTTGGAAATGAGGTCATCTCATTCTAAGAATGAGATGATGAACCAATACCCAACCTAAACATCGTGACCCGATCATGTCACGAAGTTCAAGTTACGATGATTAGAAATGGATCCTCGTAGACTATTCCTTAGACCGTGAGGCTATATCAATCACTGTCTCCCGAGAGTGCTTAGATAGCATCAAACGCCATCTAGTAATATGGTGGTTATAAAGGTGTGTTCAAGTACTTGGAGGAAACCGTAGAGGCAATATATGTCAAGAGCGGGATTTGTCCGTCCATGTGACGGGAAGATACTCAAGGGCCCACTCGGAGAAGTTATATCCAATAGCTGCGCAGCGTGCGATTTGATCACGGGGATATCACTTGTCAGAACGAGTCAAGTAGCATTGTTCGGTAACGAGATTGAGCATGACATGATGATGTCATTGATCAGATCTCGGGCAATGCAAGTATCGAGTGACAAAGGGAATAAGACATGACTATCCCGGTTCAAACGACGAAAGATCTTCGTGGAATGCACAGGGGTCACATGGCCATCCAGGTCCCTCTATCGATCATTGGTGCGGGAGTGTCCCGATCATGTCTAGAGTGTTCCCGAACCGTGGGGTATCACGCTTAAGGGCTTGATGATGCTTAGAGAGTGTTTATAGGATCGGTGGAATCACCGAAGAGTTGTAGAGAGAAAACCGGAAGGGTTTCGGTAAGTCCGGAGGATGCCCGGAGTGGAGGTGGAAGGTGTTCCATAGCCACGGAGATTGTATAATGTGTGAATGAATGTTAAATATTGATTTAATCATTTATTCATAATTATTTAATAAAGAGAAAATCAATTAAAATGGTCAAAGGCTTAATGGGCCAATTTCCGGAGGGAGAGGGCCCATTAGGGGAAAGGAGAGAGGGAGAAGGGGCAAGGGGGTGGCCGGCTAGGCCTAGCCCCCCCGTGCGGGGCCCACTAGGGTGGCCGACAGCCACCCCTCCCCTCCTCTCCTTTAGTCCCACCCCGGGACTTTGAGGAAGGTAGTACCTCCCCTCCCCCTATATATAGTGGGGGTATTTGTCCAAATTAAATACACCAATAATCAATAAAGGTCTTCTCACTTTTGGGAGGACCTCCAATTGCTATGTTCTCTCTCCCTCTCTCTCTCGTGACCGTGGTCCCAAGTCTGGACTGGGCGAACGAGAGACATCTTCACCATGGGCGCCCGTCGTCTTGAGGATTCGGATCGGAGCTCTACTTCCAGCTCGCTTTGGATCGGGAAGCGGGAGTCATCGTCAGGCACCGGACGTGTGTAACTCCCCGCGAGGTGTCACACTTGAGGCACTCAAGTCGTTGGAGCCAAGGAGCACGAGGACTTCATCACGACCTTGAGGTCGGCTTCGGCTCGTCTACATCAACCACGCTCTCCTGAGCGTTGACAACGCTTTTCGGTCTTCAAGGGTAAGTTCGCGAAAAGCCCCTCTCGTTACTGTATTTCTAATAGATAGGTCCTGGCAGCTTCAGGGGTTCAGAGGCGTAGAGTAAAATTTATTGTTTTTATACGCGGAACCCCAACAGTGGTATCAGAGCTAGATCTATGTGTAGTAATGCTAGTACGGGTAAAACACACGAGATATAGCGTGTGGGCGTTGATCTTTTAGTTGTTACCCTCCCACGTGTACTTGTGTATACCGCAGTAATGCTTGATGAAGCGGCCCCCAACCGACTTTACGCGTTCATTCGCGAGACTGGTCCACACTTGACATACGGCTTGTACCGTATAAAGTGGCTTAGGGGGGTGTCTGTCTCTCTCGCATTAGTTGGTATGCCATTTGCAACGGAGGGCCCTGAAAGGGGTGTAGTAGAGACAACTACTTGATTAGCGTTGTGCTGAAAGTTCGTAGGTAAGAATGGTTCTTGTGCGAAAGCCCATTCAGCCACGTAAAACATGCAAAGATAAAGTAGAGGCGTCTAACTTTGTTTTGCAGGGGGCGTTGCTTTGTGATATGGTTGTGGCAAAGGTAAAGTGATTACCTTTTGTTACGTAGTAGTAGATAGTCACGGAGGTGACGAACTACCACGCCGGAAAGACACCGTACCCTTGTGTCTACGGTGCCGGAACCCGGTGACGGTGGATGGAGATCATGACATGAAGGACCATATCACATAGCATTTACATTCAATGTTATTGTTTGTATGTCTTATTGTGTGCTAGTATTAGATACTCGATGGTAGCCTAATAAGATGATCCCTGTTAAAATTACCAACGATTGTGTTCCCCCTTAGTGTGCACCACCAAGAAAGTTCTTCGGTATGAGGCGATCTAGGGTTACAGTCCTAGGTGTCAGACATATCTACATTCACATACAGTGGGTGTAAGCCATGTTGCACAGCAAATACACTAAGGTTGAGTTGGCGAGCCTAGCACGCCACAGAAGCGTGGCCTCGGAACACGGATGGTCGAAAGATCGAGCACGAGTCGCATGAATGATGTGACCGACGTTTAGCGTCCACCTTTGAACCCACATCGATGGCCGTGTTCAATCGAGGGAGATGTGGCTGATAGGGGTCGTGTTATCACAGGAACCCTTTTGGGGATAGGTGTTTCTGAGTGGAGTTATTATTAACTCATTTAATTATAAACTTAGTCTAAATTCCTTTTGCCATTATAAATGTAGATGGCTCACCGTGAAGCTTACTTTGTCATTGACGATTGGGTAAAGGGTGAGAAACTTAGACTTGATGGATCCAACTCCCTAGTTGGCTTGTGCGACTAAATGATCTCCTTACTAGGAATCATGTGGTAGACTACATACACCGCACGATGGATTTAACTGAGCCATACTACTATGAGACCCCATAAGAGCTAGCAGACCGCTACTATCGTCAAGAGATGTCCACCTACATTCAGATAATAATGCGTTACGGGATGGTGGATGAACTACATCCTCTCATGGGTGATCTTGATCCATATTTAATGGTGGATCAGCTGAGAGCAGAGTTCATAGGCCATGTGCGCATGTGGAAGCACGAGCTGCTTGGAGAGTTCCTTTCCATACAGATGGAGGAACATACATGTCTGAAGGGTCACTTGGAGCGCATGCTTAATGCACACATGAGTCTAGTTCACTTCATGGATTACTGGATGGCTGGTCCATTTGCGATAGACGTACTGCTTCGATCGTTGCCTCCCAGCTACGAAGGACATGTCCCGAGTAGCATCATGAGTGGTGATACCGAAACATTGGATTTCCATGAGTTCATATTACATTTTAGGAACGTAAAGGTTGAACCAATCATCGGAGAGGTCATCGATGACAAAGGTATATATTTGATATACAATTTTATAAATGTTATAATCTTGCAAACACATTTGCAGTGTTAAGTATATCTGATACTTGTTCTGTTTTGATGAAAACAGGTTCTTCTGCATGAGAGGTGCTTGCTAGAGAGGAGGTGACGTTGCGTGTTGATGGCGAGCATGATGATGACGGTCGACGACACTCTCCCTCGACATTTATCATTTAGTTTATGTTTTAGGATGATTATTGTAATCAAGAGATTGTAAACTTCTTTAGTGTGTCTCACACTTCGTGAGACGGTTATTCATATGAGTTTGTAACAAACAGTTGTTCTGCTTTTATCAATGATTTCTATTCGTGTTCATATCTTGTTTGATTATGTGTGAATTATCCTTGTTGTTTGAAACTAATTGATAATGCATGAACATTTGTAAAATATTAAAAATGCCTTAAAATACCCAACTTAATGATATGTTCATTAATGAATGAAAAACCATTGTTTAAATTCAAAGTTATGTGATAATATGTGAAAGTCATTCGATTTCTTATCACATATAAATCATGCCTAAGTTCGGCAAAATAACTTGAACACCGTGTATTACTTGAATACAAAGTGTTTAAAGAATTGTTAAAAGTTAATACATATTCGATGTATTATGTTTTACAGAAAATGGTAATTATCATTAAATGATTGTTTAAAGTGTAAAGTAGTTTACCAAAGGAAACATGAATATGAAATTATTTGATTTTATCAAAGTGTTTCATCAATAAAAGGTATAAATATAAAAGAGAATCTAATTATTATGATTTGATCAATAGTAATGAAATTCAACTTTATAAGATTGGCATAAAAGAAATTGTGAAATGCAAAGCATTTTGAAACGTCAAAATACAAAGCATCACAATGTGATATTAGATATCAAAGTGGGTTGATAGATGGCGCCAAATAAATCGTTGTAGTATAGATGTAGAGACCATTAGTTAGAAATAGTTAACACTCAATTAGAATGTAGTGAACCATTTGAATTCATGAAAGTTTTGGGGTTATTCGATATAACCAAAACAATAGCGAATAAGTATTTTGTAGAGTACTCATTGGAAATTTTGAATACGAAATCCATAGCTGAAACCAAAGCAAAACTTGTATTGCTTGGATTTTGGTACATTCTTGAGAAAGCTCACTTTTAGTGATGTTTCTCGATTATAGAGCAAATGGAAGATAGTGGAAAACATGATGAGGATTCATATCCCAGCATCAGAGTGTTGAGAAGCGCAACGGACAACGTTCCTGAACGATCCCCTTCACAAAAGGAAAGAATCAATGATATTGATCATTGTGTTTTCCCCACTTGTGTTTTTCACTACATGAAGTAGGATTCAAAATGTAATCCATATCTTGTATGGAGACATTTGTGAATCATTTGTCATGATTATATGACATACCTACGAACTACTAAGGAAATAATGGTAAACTAGAATTATGAGAAATCCTAAAAGCAAAATTCCCTTGAGATTAGAAAGCAATTCGTTCCTGAATCTCACAAGTAAAAGGAGTTGCTTAAATTTTCCCAAATGAATGCAAAGCCATAGTGGAAAAGGGGGTGAATGACAAAAGCACAATTTGTCAAGTATTGAACAAATTCAAATGAATTTGATTCAAGTGTGCTGAATGTCTAAAGGATTTAAAACTAGTAACAGTACTAGTATCTCATAGTAAATCTCCAAGTTTGATACTTGATCAAAGGATTTTGAAGTTGTTCAAAATAGTGAGTGGATATGCAATTTGCATAAAATTGAGTGGGAGCTATGAAAGTCTTCCTAAAACAATATGTGATTAACATATTTTTGAGTGGGAGCAATATAAGTCTCATATTCAAATATGTAGGAACATATTTTGAGTGGGAGCTTATAGGAGTAATTCTTAAGTATGTTAAGAATAAAAGCGCAAATACTTATAAATAATGATTTATAAGATGTAGAAGTTGATAATAGGTGTATTATGATATTATGTAGTATTCCTAAGGGATTCTAAAATGGGTTTCAGAATAGAAGTTAATTAAGGAACTGGTCCTTAATAACTCAAATTAGGAATAGTATTAAGTTTAACATCACTGGTTGAAAGAAACAAAAGGTGATTGTCATCCACTATGTTGAGACATAGTTTCTATATTAGTAAACCATGATGATAACTTAGCATAATATGTGATCCAAATAAGGAACGTTTGAAAGTGATTATGTTAAAATCATAGAATGTTGAGCTAAGTTTGTCCGTAGTGTCTAATAGAGAACTGTAGACATGTTTTCCAAATCCATAAAGGATGACATATCTTAAAACATAAAGGGTTATGTTATAAGGGAATATGTTGGAATCTCCTGTGAATACCGATTAAAGTCAAGTAGGAAGCGAGGTGAACAAAGATATCGAAAGTTGCACAGAGTGCACTAGTGTTTCGATGAATACATTTATAATAATAGATAAGGGTACCATCTAAAGTGTTGTATAATGTTATGGCGAGGCTAGTTCGCTTTTAACGTAGAATGATGTGTCCCAGGGCACAATGCCCATGAGAAATCCCTCGAGGTTGATATAACGTCACTGTAGGCTCCTGGAATCAGGTCTCGTTCTGCTGCCATAACGATGATGCATACACACAGATGCTATCATGTGATGATAAAGTATTAATGCCAATCAAGGTGACATTAGTAAGTTGCAAAGGATTTGGGATTGTAAAGTATAGACCCAAGACTCAACCTCTTCCATGAGCAAGCATGTTCAGGGTACCGGATATATGGTGTCAATGATTGAGAGCAAATGCAGCTAGTGTATTTGTACTCTAGTGCAAGTGGGAGACTGTTGGAAATATGCCCTAGAGACAAATAGTAGTAAGGACTATTATCATATTTCATATAGTTTTTGATTAAGTTTTATATCATGCTATAACTGTGTTGAGTGGATACATCAATACACGTGTGATATACAAACAACCAGGGGTTCCCAGTGAAACTCTAGTCACTGGTTCATTGGTCAACAGATGATCACGTTTCCTGATCATGTGGCATTTATGCCAGTTAGAAATGAGGTCATCTCATTCTGAGAATGAGATGATGAACCAATACCCAACCTAAACATCGTGACCCGATCATGTCACGAAGTTCAAGTTATGATGATTAGCAATGGATCCTCGTAGACTATTCCTTAGACCGTGAGGCTATATCAATCACTGTCTCCCGAGAGTGCTTAGATAGCATCAAACGTCATCTGGTAATACGGTGGTTATAAAGGTGTGTTCAGGTACTCGGAGGAAACCGTAGAGGCAATATATGTCAAGAGCGGGATTTGTCCGTCCATGTGACGGGAAAATACTCAAGGGCACACTCGGAGAAGTTATATCCAATAGCCACGCAGCGTGTGATTTGATCACGGGGATATCACTTGTCAGAACAAGTCAAGTAGCGTTGTTCGGTAACGAGATTGAACACAACATGGTGATGTCATTGATCAGATCTCGGGCAATGCAAGTATCGAGTCACAAAGGGAATAAGCCACGACTGTCCCGGTTCAAACGACGAAAGATCTTCGTGGAATGCACAGGGGTCACATGGCCATCCAGGTCCCTCTATCGATCATTGGTGCGGGAGTGTCCCGACCATGTTTGGAGTGTTCCCGAACCGTGGGGTATCACGCTTAAGGGCTTGATGATGCTTAGAGAGTGACGAGGGTTTAACTCATCAATGCCCATTGTTATGGACTTGGGTTTTGGAGAAGGAGGGAGCGCTGGAGACATCTATTGGCTAGCAAACAAGCACACAGGGGACAAAGGATTTACCCAGGTTCAGGCCTCGTAGAGGTCCCTACTCCTGCTTGTCTTCTCGTGGAATTATTGAGGGAGTCAAAAGTTACAACGGTGCGCAGATGTAATCTGGCGAGGGTTTATGGAAGCTAGGGTTGCGCGTGTTCTCCTCGCCGCCCCTTCCTAGCCCTTATATAGATAGGCTAGGTCTCGGGTAGCAGGTCGAGTCGGTTACAAGTTAGGGTTTTCCCCTTCAAACTTTCTATCTTTAGCTTTTTCTTGATCTTCAAGCAATCGAGAGTCCACAGGTTACTCGAGTCCTTCTATCTGGGCCTTGGCGACACCATGGGCCTATATGTATTTGGACCGTATATACCAAGCTCGAGTACCTGTAGGGTATACCCATGTCAGTAGCCCCCGAGTGTCCAGTGGAATCGTGGAATTCATTTGAGGACTTTTTGAAGTCTTCGAGTGCCTGAATGAGTACATTTTTGACTTCTTTTATTTATGGCATAGGGATTGTTGATATACGTGCCTGATATAACCGAAGCATCGGTATCAGTTAACCACCTTAGGGTGAAACAACGCAATCTACTCAAATTCGAGTCCCCGGACTCGAATCCGGAAAAGTGCCGGTGTAATTCGACTCAGGTCACGGAGGTCTTACAGGAGTCGAATTCCAGTTATATGGGTGTGAGCACTCGACGCGTCCGTCAAGGCATGTTCATCATGCCTGTAGGCATGGATACATTTCTGGTAGTGCGCAGTTAAATGCGTTGCCGGGCCTTATTCAGGTCTTACCTTCATGCCGTAAGCGTGGCATCCGAATTTTATCATCGCGGAGACGATTCGAGCGTCCCAGGAGACGTAGTCTCTTTGTAGGGAAAATTTGTGAGGCGGTGTCGCCAAAGGTTGCGAGTGCGGATGTTATCAACACACAGTTTTTGTGCAAATAATCGTAGGGTGCGCGACCAGCGCTCCCTATGGGAGTAGCCCCCGAGTGCCTGGTTGAGTCGAAGACTCAGGCAGGGACTAAAGACCTTTTGCGACTGCTGTCGTCTTTTTGCTTATTTGTTTCAGTCGATGACTCAGGCAGGGACTAAATATTTTCGCGACTGCTGTCGTCTTTTGCGTGCTTGTTTCAGTCGAATTTGTTTCTGGCGCTCCCTATGGGAGTAACCCATGTCCATAATAGAATTGTGTTTCGAGTGGTTGGGTTTGCCTTTGTGATTGTCTTCGTGCCTGCAACAAGAAAAGAAAAAGTCGTAGGGTGCGCGGCCAGCGCTCCCTATGGGAGTAGCCCCAGAGTGCTTGGTGGAGTCGAAGACTCCAGCAAGGACTAAAAATAGTCGAAGTTTTCCACCGCGTAGCCTTGGTGACGTCAGTGCTGATGTTTGTATGACCTCAGTTGCCCGCGTGAGCGATTTTGACGGGGCGTGACGAGCGGTGGGTCCCACTTTCTGACTTTGATTTAACTGGGCGTGCGTAATCTTATTTTTAATTGCGCCTCCTTGATGTCCGTGCATAATGGTAGAAGTGGGGGGACAGTTCGCGCTTCCTCTTCTCCACGTGTCCAACGCGATGCGCGCCACGCGTCTAATAGGGTTTTTGTCAACCGTTGGATTGCATCTTCTAGGGGTTAAATAGCGGCGCTGCGGTGGTAATTTTTCATCTGCACTTTTTCGTCCTCGCTGCCATTGCCATTCTTCTTTGTTCTTACGCTTTCTCTCGTCTCCTCCACAGCGCTGGACCACCTCCGTTCGTTTCCAAGTTACTTTCTGCGCTCTCATCGCCGCCGCGCAATGGGAAAGAAGAAAGGAGGTGTTGCCGCTGATTCCGTGGCCACCGTTGCCACGACAAAGAAGAAGGGTGGCTCCGCTACTGCGGGCACCAGCGCCACCGCCGACCGAAAAAATAAGGTCGACCCGCGTGACAAATGGTGCATGGCTCCCTTCCATCATCAAGGCATCGGATCTCCGTCTTCTTTGCTAGGATGGAGTTATTTCTGCGGCAGTCGCCGATGCGTGCGTCCCTAGCGATGAGACCATTCCTGTGCCTCCCGCTGGTTTTCGAGTGATGTTTCTTGCATTCGTCATTCGCGGCCTTTCTTTGCCTCTCCACCCCTTTCTTAGGGGTCTCCTTTGTTTCTACGGGCTCCAGCTCCATCAGCTATCCTCAAACTCGATTCTCCACATCACCTGTTTCATTACTCTTTGCGAGTGCTAGATCAGAATCGAGCCGCACTTTGGCCTTTTCAAGCGCTTGTTTAAATTGAAGCGCCAGTCCGCCTCTGGCTCTTTAGTTTATGACGTAGGTGGTTGCGGTATCCATGTTGACCTATCCGCCACCTACTTCGACATCAAGCTTACCAAGTCCGTCCAGGGATGGAGGGACAAATGGTTCTATGTTCGTGACCAGAAGGCCAAGGACGAGCACTTTGGACTCGCGCCTTTCGATCCCGCGACTCCCTGCAAGAAGATGCGTTCTTGGAAGAACGTGATCATGCCTTCTGAACTCGCGGAGACAGACGTGCTATATCAACGCGTCTGCGACCTCGAGAGTCGCATAGGCGCAGAAGAGGGAGGTTGCACCCTTGTCAGGACTTGGCTGCATCGTCGCGTCCAGCCTCTCTAGGCCAGGGTCCATCCCATGTTTCAATGGGGTGGCGCTGATGATGCCACTCGCGTGTCTGCTGATGGCATGTCCGTGAGTGAGGTAGATAAGAGGGTGCGACTGGTCACGAAGTACACCTTCAAGGATGTGCTTCCGAACGAGCCAGTCGTTCCTCCTTTTGATGCTTCGAATCTTCCTCCTGAGGTACAGTTGTGCTACGCAGTAGCTTATTTCCGCTATTGCGTTTTCTGTTGCTTACCTGTTATGTTTGCTGAGCTTCACTGTTTGTATGCAGGATTGGGCGGTGTCGCCTTGTATGCCTCCTCTCCCTGAGGGGATTATTCCTCGTGAAGCTTTGGAAGAGGACAAGTCTGAGTCGACTGTCCCTTCTGATGTGGAAGAGGAAGCCCCTGAGTCTAAGAGCCCGGATACTCGCAAGCATTCGCGTAGCAAGGACTCCGACGCGTCGACTCCTTCGACTCCAGGAGGCGCGGCTATTGGCGCGGAGTCGCCAATTCCAGCCGTTCTTGTGAGGGCTGTGGCACCGTCTTCTCGCAAGAAGATACGATTGCCCAAGGAGTCTTCGTCAGAATCGGCGGCTGCCACGTTTGATCTTGACAACTTTAACTGGTAAGTTTGCTGGGTCATTCATTCTTTTATGTTTTCTTCTTGTTGGTTTTGCCCTGGAGTTTGCCCTTTTCTCAATGTGGACTTGGTCTTGTAGTCAAGAGGCGTCGTCATCTTCTGGCGACGTCGAGTTTTTGAAAGAATCGGGAGTCGCGACTTCAAGGGCCAAGGTAGAGGTCGGCTGCGCTCCTTCTCCTCCTCCGGGGCACAATTCTTCGAGCTCTCCTCATGTAGGGGAGCATCGAGTGGTTGCTCAGATGACGGTTCAGCAAACTTCTTCGGAGTCGCTAGAGGACCATGTAAGTATATCTTTCCTTCTTTTTAATGTGGTAATCAACGCCTTCTGCTGCCCTCTTCTGACTCCTTGTTTTGTGTGACAGCTCCTTGTAAAGCCAAAGACTTGATGAAGCCCCCGAGGCCATCGAAGTCGAAGAAGCCAGCTGCTCCGTAGTTAGCTTGTTGTAATGATTGATCAGTTGACTTTTTGGCCTAAGGACGTGCCTGCTGGCGAGTGTGTTTGTAAACACTTATGCTTATGTTGAATGCGTCTGTTCTCCTTGCCTTTGTGTTAATTTGGTCGCCTTATTTGCTTTTGTCTTGACTTGTGGTAGGGCACATCGAGTGGTCCTGTGGGGGGAAACCAGGATTCGCCATCTCTTGATGAGTCAGTGGCACCACCGTGCTCCAGGGTAGAGGAGCTATCCTTGCTGTCGCGACTTCGTGATCGCGTGAAGCAGCTGGAGCGTGAGTTGCCCCTGATCCGTGGTAATGCAGACGTGTGGAAGTCGAAGGCGAAAAAATGCGCCGCCCACGAGCAATATCTGCTTGGCGAGGTGACGCGGCTGGGCGACCAGTTTAAGTGTTAGTTTGCTTGTCCTCATCTTTTCCTTTATAGTTAGCCGCAATGGTACGTTGTACTCATGCTGTTGGTGCTGCTTCGTGTAGTTGTTAGCGCATGCCGTCCGCAGGAGGAGAAGGATAGGATTGCCATCCGCCTTCATGATCTCACCCAGGAGCAACTTCAAGAGAGTGGATACTTCTGGGTAGATCATGATCGTGCAACTTCATTGGTGACCCTGCAGGATCGCACTTCGCGAGTGCTGCTCTTCCTGAAGAAGTCGTAGTCGTGTTTAAAGAACATCTATCGGGCGATGTTCCCGTTGGATGACACTCCATCAAACTGCCGCTCTCGGCCAAATTTCAAGATATGTCCGCGGTTCGCGAGTGCGTGAGGCAGCAGTTGGTGGTTGGTGCCAAGGCTGCCCTCTCGATGGTGCGATTGCACAGGCCTGACGTGGATGTCGCCGCCATTGCTTCCGGGTTGCCAGCACCGCCGGCCGGATCTGCTTGGAATATGGTGTCACACTATCAGGCGGTGGACCGTCCAGCAGAGGAGATTGTCGACTTCTTCGAGGAACAAACCAATGTTCTTCTGTTGTAACAGTAGCTAGATTTGTATCCTGCACATAAGTGTACTTGTGTTGTAAAGTTCATATATATTTGTAGATAATTTATTGTTGAATGTGTACAAACAGCTTTATTGTCGTTGTCAAAGTTTGCACTATGCGATTCCTTTTCGTTAGCCTGGCCATCCCTTTGCCAACCCGCCAGGCGCGTTGCGACTGGGTTAAGTTTGCGTTAAGGGGTTTGATTGATGTGCCAGCTACTCAGGATATCGCGTTTATTGGTTCGGAGAACAGATATAGGTAGGGTGGCGTAGCCCCTGAGTATAAAATTGACAAAAGTGAAAGAAAACACAGAGTTTTGGGGCACTTAGCTTTTATTTATTTGAAGAGCAGTACGAGGTACAATGTGTGGCTAAGTAGCCTTGGCTGAGTAGCCTTATTTGTGATGTAAAAAGTAAAACAACTAGGGGTAGAAGCGTCGCAGTTGTGCGACGTTCCAAGGGTTGGGGTATGCGACTCCTGTCTCTAAATCTTGAAGGCGATAGGCGCCACCTGGGATTACTTCTGTAATCACGTACGGTCCTTCCCAGGGGGACTTGAGCTTGAGATGCCCCTGCTGCTTCAGTCGCAGGACCAGGTCACCTTCGACAAAGGATCTGGGGCGAAGCCTTCTGCTGTGGTAGTTGCGCAAGTTCTGCTGGTAGATCGTGGATCTTTCTGCGGCGATTTCTCTTGCCTCGTCGAGGAGGTTGACGGAGTCTTCGAGTGCAAGAGATGACTCTTGTTTGCTATAAGCGACTACGCGCGACACCTTGTATCGCACTTCGGCGGGTAGTACTGCTTCTGCTCCGTGCACCATAAAGAATGGTGTGTAGCCCATGGCGTTGTTTGGAGTTGTTCGTAGGCTCCAGAGTACGGATTGGAGCTCATCTGGCCAGCAACCCGCGGCTTGCTCGAGTGGTTGAAGGAGTCGCTTCTTGATGCCGCTGCAGACGAGCCCGTTTGCTTTTTTCACCTGACTGTTAGTCTGTGGATGCGCGACTGAGGCGTAACTGGTGTTGATCCCCAGGTTTCCGCAGAATTCTTGGAACTCCTTGGATGTGAAGTTCGTCCCGTTGTCAGTGATGATGCTGTGCGGCACGCCGAAGCGGTAGACAATGGATTCGAAGAACTTGACCGCGTTGTGCCCTGATTGCTTGGTCACTGGCATGGCCTCAATCCACTTGGTGAACTTGTCGACTGCGACCAAGAGGTAGACGTAGATTCCTTGCGAGGACCTTGGGAGTTTGCCCACCATGTCTAGCCCCCATTGTGCGAAGGGCCAGGCCAATGGGATGGGCCGTAGTTCTGCGCCTGGTGCGTGTGGCTTGTCCGCGAATCGCTGACAAGCGTTGCACTTTTGGACTATGTCCTTGGCATCGCGCATGGCCGTGGGCCAGTAAAATCCAGCTCGTAGAGCTTTGGCAACGAGGGCGCGACTGCCGGCGTGGTGCCCGCAGGTCCCTTCATGGATGTCGAGGAGGACTGCTCTTCCATCGGCTAGGGAGACGCATCGTTGTAACATGCCTGTGATGCTGCGTTTATACAGTTCGCTGTTGATAACGGCGAATGCCTTGGAGCATCGCGCGATGTGCCATGCGTCTGTCGGGTCGTCCGGTAGGCGCTTGCTGAGGAGGTACGTAATGTACGGCTGCGTCCAGGATTGTTCGATCATCATGACGCTCATTGGTCCCTCGAGTCTTGTGTCTAGCTCCAAGTCATCGAGTGCCATTGGCTCATTGGGTGGCGTAGCCCCCGAGTCCGTTGCTGCGCTTGTTTTCTTCTCTGCGGCCTTTGGCTTGATGGAGCATTCGCATATGCGCTCGAGAAATACCCCAGGTGGTATGGGGGCGCATGTGGAGCCTATGTTGGCGAGCGTGTCCGCCTCCTCGTTGCTTTCGCGACATATGTGTCGCAACTCGCAACCATCGAAGTCTCCTTCGAGTGTGTCGTAGAGGTCGCGGTATGCGATCATGTTGTCGTTCAGTGCATCACACTCGTGTATTGTTTGGTTGACGACCAGCTTGGAGTCGCCATATATGATGAGCCTCTTTGCGCCGCAGGCTTTTGCCATCCTCATCCCGTGCAACAAGGCCTCGTATTCAGCCTCGTTGTTTGAGGCTGTGAACTGCATTCGCAAGATGTATTTCAGCTTGTCCCCTTGAGGTGATGTCAGTATGACACCTGCTCCTGCTCCATCTTTCCGCTTGGACCCATCGAAGTGCATTGTCCAGAGGTAGGACATATCTGGCTTGTCCGGGAGTTGGTTTTCCATCCAACGCACGAGGAAGTCAGGGAGAACTTGCGACTTGATTGCGTCACGCTTTTCGTATGTGATGTCTCGTGGAGACAGTTCGATTCCCCAAAGCGTGACTCGCCCCGTGGCTTCGGGGTTATTAAGGATATGTCCCAATGGGGCGTTGTTGACTACCACGATTGGGTGTTCCTGGAAGTAATGGCGCAGTCGCCGGGCGGTCATGAAGACGTCGTACGCCAGCTTCTGGTAGTGCGGGTACCGCTGTTTTGTTGGCGTGAGGACCTCGCTGAGGTAGTATACCAGGCGTTGTACGCCGTGGACCTTGTTTTCCTCGGCCCGCTCGACGACGAGCACTGTGCTAACCACTTGGTTGGTAGCGGAGATGTACAGAAGTAGTGGTTCCCTTTCTCGTGGAGCCACCAATACTGGCGAGGTGGATAGCAGGCGCTTGAGATCTTCGAATGCTTCTTGCGCTTCATTGGTCCACTCGAATTTGTCAGCTTTGCGAAGGAGCTGATAGAAGGGCAGTGCCTTTTCTCCCATTCGACTGATAAATCGACTGAGGGCCGCGATTCGTCCGGCTAGTTGCTGGACGCCTCTTATGTTCTTTGGCTTCTCCATGGCCAGTATGGCCTTTATCTTTTTCGGGTTTGCTTCAATCCCTCTCGCGGAGATGAGATACCTGAGCAGCTGCCCAGATGGTACGCCGAAGGCGCATTTGTCCGGATTAAGCTTTATCCGGTAATGATCGAGATTGGCGAAGGTTTTGCGCAGGTCGTTGATTAGAGAGGCTTCTTCCTTGGTTTTGATTACTATGTCGTCGACATAGACTTGGATGTTGCGACCCAGTTGCTCTTTGAGGCAAGCCTACATGCACCACTGGTATGTGGCTCCCGCGTTTTTTTAGCCCGAAGGGCATTGTGTTGTAGAAGAACACACCGAAGGGCGTTGTAAACGTGGTCTTCTCCTGGTCTTCCTCCTTCATTCGAATTTGGTTATAGCCTGAGTAGGCATCGAGGAAGCAGAGGCGCTCGCATCCAGCGGTGGAGTCAATGATTTGATCGATCCGTGGTAGCGGGAAGTGATATTTTGGGCAGTGCTTGTTTAAAGAAGTGAAGTCCACGCACATCCGTAGGATATCCGTATCCTTTTTTGGTACCAGTACCGTATTGGCGAGCCAGGCGCTTTCCTTGATCTCGCGTATGAATTTGGCCTCGAGGAGTCTGTTGATCTCCATTCCGACTGCCTGTGCTCGTGGCTCATACAGTCGCCTGATGGTTTGCTTGACTGGCCTTGCGTCGGGGTTGACGTTGAGTGCATGCTCGGCGAATTCCCTGGGAACTCCTGGCATGTCCGCAGGACACCAGGCAAAAATTTCCTAGTGCTCACGGAGGAATTCGACGAGCGCGAGTTCCTATGCGGGACTCAAGTTGTTGGCGATGAGGGCCGTTTTAATGGGATCTGATGGATGGACCTGCACCTTCTTTGTGTGCACAGATGAGTTGAAGGAGATGTCAGGTGAGCTTGGCCTACTCAGGAGAGGCAGACTGTTGTCTGTCGTTTCCTTCAATCGCGCGAGCTCCTCCTGCATGCCGAAGGACTGGGAGATTCTGTTGAATTCACTGTCGCAACTGTCAGATCGCTCGAAGCTCCCGTTGATCATGATGACGCCGTTTGGACCTGGCATTTTCATCTGCAGGTAGGCGTAGTGGGGTACCACCATGAACCTAGCGAACGCGACGCGTCCGAGGATGCAGTGGTATTGTGAGGGCCAGTCGACGACCTCAAAGTTGATGCGCTCGCGCCGGAAGTTCCTTGGCGTGTCGAATATGCCATCGAGGTTGATTTTGCCCAGGGGGTATACGCCTTTCCCTAGGACGATGCCGTGGAACGTTGTGTCCGATGCCTCCAAGCAGGTTAGAGGGATCCTCATTGCTCACAAGGCACTCGCGAATATGAGGTTGATGCCGCTTCCGCCATCCATGAAGATGCGACTCATGTCGAAGCCTCCAATTTGCGCCTCGAGTACGAGGGGGCAATGACCTGGGCGAGGTACTTGATGCGGGTGGTCGTGTTTGTCGAAGGTAATGCACGACTCACTGCCACTGAGGTTCTCAGTGGTGGATGGTGGCGAGTGCATGGCCAAGTTGACTTGGCGAGTGATGGCCTTCTGCACCCTATTGGAGGTGCGCCCCTTTTGGATCATCATGGTACCCATGGCCCGTGGGTATGGTTCGCCTCCATGGTGCTGGCCTGGTGCAGCTCCGTTCAGGGGGGCCCAGGTGGTGGTGGTGGTGCGCCATGTGCCACGGCGCCTGGAGCGGCTCCGTAGCCTCTTTCGACTGCATTGCGGTTCATCCGAACCAATCCCTCGTGTAGCTTGAGGAACTCGCGGCAGTCCTTGAGGAGGTGGCTGGACTTTCTCTTGCCATCATGCTTGTCGATGTAGAAGTGTACCGTGCATGGCCCGGACAGTTTGTCCTTGATGGAGGTCACGGGTGCTTCATCGCGAGTGCGGATTTGCCACACTTGCGTGGTTTTCCCGGAGTCGCGGTATCCGCCGCTGCGATATCTGCTGTTGCAGTTATTGTCGCGTCTATCGGCGTAGCCAGCTGCGACCATGTTGACGTCATCGCGATCGTCATAGACGCGCATGCGACGCTTACTCCGGCGGTCGCATCTTCATTCGAGTTCTGCTTCCTTGTCAGAGTGAACGCGATTCTTCACCGAATCTTCTCCATCGGCCCACTGATTCGTGATCTCCATCAGGTGGTCGATGGTCTGGGGCTTTGAGCGGCCTAGCTCCTCCCTGAGTTCCATGCGGCGGACACCACCGTTGAATGCGTCAATCGCGCGGTCTTCCGAGATGTTTTCCGCGGAGTTCTTGATGATGGACCACCTTTGGATGTAAGAGCGCAGCGATTCGCCAGATCTTTGCTGGCAGCATCTCAGTTCTTCGATTGAGGCGGGCCGTTTGTACGTGCCCTTAAAGTTGCGCACGAAGCTATAGACTAGCTCATCCCAGCTGCGAATGGATCCACGTGGAAGGTTATTGAGCCATGCCCAGGCGGCGCCCTGCAGCTGTAGCTGCAAGCATTGCATCGTAGTACTTCGACTGCCTCCATGTAGCCTAACGGAGGAGATGTGGTCCTCCAGCCAGATCTTGGGGTCCTGTAGACCGTCAAATTTCGGGTTCTCCGATGGGAGTTTAAACCCTTTAGGCATTCGCTTTTGCCTGATGGATCTGCTGAAGCATCTGGCACCGCAGAGCTCCCCATCTTCTTCTTCCGAGTCAGTCGACCGAGCACGTCGTGCCCTTGACTTGTCGATCTTGCGCTGCGTGAGTTTGTCGCGTGCATCGTAGTCGCGATCATGTCGCCCGTGGCGGGCGGCGAGACAGTCATGGACTCATCGCTGGACGAGGGCGAGGAGTAGCGCTTTGCTAGTGCTTTGCCCTTTTTTGGGTTTGGTACCGGTTCCTTGTCGAGGGCGGCCTCGATTAGCCCCAGGCCTGCGATCGTAGATCGGTGCATGGTCGTTTGGGGATCTCCAGGTGGTGGCTGGTTATTGAGAAGGTACATGGTGGCTACTGTCACCGCGGCCTGCGGTGTCCTGGGAACCATGTTGCCTCTCGTGTCGACTGTCATAGAGCCGAAGTCGAGGACTTTCGCGGCATCTATGCGCTCTTGTTCGGTGAGGTGAGCCATCCGCGATTGCCTCTTCTTGGCGAGGTACTCGTTGCCTCTTGAGGAGGATCCTCCGTAGGAGGAGAGCCCAGCGCGACGAAGGCTCGACTCGTCCGCCGCCTTTTTTACGTGCCTCAAGTTGCGCGATTGCTTGTTTTTGGCGCTTGAATTCCTCTTTTAGGAGCCAGTGGTAGCCCATCAGCAGTTCCTGCGGGGACCCGAAGGGTAGAGGTGCACCTCGTAGGGCTTCGCGGCAGCGATCCCACTCTTGCTCGTTGAGCCTGATCACAACGCGTTCGCCGGTTTGCTCGTTGATCATGCTAGGAGGTTCGACCGCTCCTCCGTTGCACCATTACCGCTGTTGCCGCCGTTGCCACCGTTGCCGGTGTTGGGTGGGTCGGTGCCGTTGCCGGTGTTGCCACCGTTCGCGGTTGGCGGAGGTGTCGCCCGCGTTGATGATGGCGCACATGAAGTGATTAGGGAAGCTGTTGCTTCCACAACTTTCAGATCCGGAATCGTAGGTTCCATCTTGATGTGATTGCTTAGATCGAATCGCGGCTATGTCATTGACCGTGTTTCCAACTGCCACCGGAGCATTGAGCTTGCTGAGGGTGCCGATCGATGGGGGGAACCATGATGCCGAGGCAATCGCCGATGCTGTCGGCTGATCAGGCATGCGAAGCGTGCCCATCTGTCCAACTTGGAAGCAGAAGCTCCCAATCGCCAAGTTGACTCCGTCGCCCACGGATTCGAAGGCCGGGCGAGTGGCCGGTGTGTGGACGGTGAAGTCGAAGGCGCCGAAGAGCTGGCGAATCTCCGTTGTTGCGGAGTTGTAGATCGCAGTTGATGGGGCCGAAGAAGCCGCAACATCAGCACTCCCTTTTCCCACAGACGGCGCCAATTGACGAGGGTTTAACTCATCAATGCCCATTGTTATGGACTTGGGTTTTGGAGAAGAAGGGAGCGCTGGAGACATCTATCGGCTAGCAAACAAGCACATAGGGGACAAAGGAGTTACCCAGGTTCAGGCCTCGTAGAGGTCCCTACTCCTGCTTGTCTGCTCGTGGAATTATTGAGGGAGTCGAAAGTTACAACGGTGCGCAGATGTAATCTGGCAAGGGTTTATGGAAGCTAGGGTTGCGCGTGTTCTCCTCGCCGCCCCCTCCTAGCCCTTATATAGATAGGCTAGGTCTTGGGTAGCAGGTCGAGTCGGTTACAAGTTAGGGTTTTCCCCTTCAAACTTTCTATCTTTAGCTTTTTCTTGATCTTCAAGCAATCGAGAGTCCGCAGGTTACTCGAGTCCTTCTATCTGGGCCTTGGAGACACCGTGGGCCTATACGTATTTGGACCGTATATACCAAGCTCAAGTACCTGTAGGGTATAACCATGTCAGAGAGTGTTTATAGGATAGGTGGAATCACCGAAGAGTTGTAGAGAGAAAACCGAAAGGGTTTCGGTAAGTCCGGAGGATGTCCGGAGTGGAGGTGGAAGGTGTTCCATAGCCACGGAGATTGTATAATGTGTGAATAAATGTTAAATATTGATTTAATCATTTATTCATAATTATTTAATAAAGAGAAAATCAATTAAAATGGTCAAAGGCTTAATGGGCCAATTTCCGGAGGGAGAAGGCCCATTAGGGGAAAGGAGAGAGGGAGAAGGGGCAAGGGGGTGGCCTGCTGGGCCTAGCCCCTCCACGCGGGGCCCACTAGGGTGGTCGGCGGCCACCCCTCCCTCCTCCTCTCCTTTAGTCCCACCCCGGGACTTTGAGGAAGGTAGTACCTCCCCTCCCCCTATATATAGTGGGGGTATTTGGCCAAATTAAATACACCAATAATCAATAAAGGTCTTCTCACTTTTGGGAGGACCTCCAATTGATATTTTCTCTCTCCCCCTTTCTCTCTCGTGACCGTGGTCCCAAGTCTGGACTGCACGAACGAGAGACATCTTCATCGCGGAGCGCCGTTGTGCTGCGGGATTCGGATCCGGGAGCTCTACTTCCGCAACTGCTGCTGGATCGAGGAAGCGGGAGTCATCGTCAAGCACCGGACATGTGTAACTCCCCGCGAGGTGTCGCACTTGAGGCACTCAAGTCGTTGGATCCAAGGAGCGCGAGGACTTCATCACGACCTTGAGGTCGGCTTCGGCTCGTCTACATCAACCACGCTCTCCTGAGCGTTGACAACGTTTTTCGGTTTTCAAGGGTAAGTTCGCGAAAAGCCCCTCCCATTACTATATTACTAATAGATAGGTCCTGGCAGCTTCAGGGGTTCAGGGGCGCAGAGTAAAATTTATTGTTTTTATATGCGGAACCCCAACACTCTCCCACAACAGGCGCTGCCTTCTCCATGGCATCAGTAAGCCACGGCGGCGTGCGAGGGCAGCGGCGAGCGGCGACCAGAGTGGAGGAAGAGGAAGACTATGGCGACAAACAGCAGGATCTTGGATCAAGAGGTGGAACTCGTGCTACGGCGGAAGGTGGTTGGGAATGGACGGTGGAGGGGGCTCGGAATGGCCCAGCGGCGGCGGGGAGCTAGGCCTAGACAGGCGATGGTGGGAGCCCAGCCTGAATAGGCGGCACGGTCGGGGATGGACATGGACAAACCGCGTTGGGACGAGACTACCGATTTTAGTCTCATCTGCCATCCTCAGTTAAACGACTATTAAACATCTATTAAAAATTACGGGTTGTGCATAAGATAAGAACATTTCATCCCATCTGCTCAAACTCTTCTAACCAAACAGAAAATAGGATCACCCCAACGTGAACCATCCCATCCACAAAATATGGATCATCCCATTGCATACTCGTTTGTCCATGAACCAAACTCACACTTATCCTCTCGCGATTAAGGGTGAAATCTAGGCACGGGGCCGCCTCCGAGAGGGATAGCTTCCTACCGCGACCTAGGCACACGAGGCAACGAGGCAGGTAGTAAAAAAGTTAGAAGAGCTAAAACGAGTGTCATAAAAATCGGCGAATTAGGGTGCATCATGTGGTCGAGACGCTCCAGCAAACTAGGGAAAAAATTGCATCATGGGAAAAATGGCAACACGCGCTAAATTTGTTGCGCCGGCTCCGACGCGCGGAATAAAATATGAGCACGTACACAAACTGTGCTGAAGGTTCATCTTCTTTTCCTCTTCTTTCCCACCGCCTATCACCCCACCGCTCGTCCAACGCCCAACACCCTTCAGCTTCCACCGCCGTCGAGATGGCGCCACACCGTTGGAACTCCTCCGGCTACCGCAAGGATGCATGCGCGCCCCGCTGGCAACTACTACGCCAAGATTTGCAGCGGCGGTGAGCGTATCGCCCCTGGCACCTTCGACACTGCGCACGAGGCGGTCCGCGCGTATGACGCAGCGGTGTGGCATCTCGGCCGCCCACACCGGGACATGAACTTCGACGATGTGCAGACGTGCGAGCAGACGGAGATGCTCGCGCCACCGCTGCGCCTCATCACCGACAAGGAGAAGCGGTGTCACGCCGCATGGCTCCGTCAGCTCTACCATGCCGAGGAAAATTAGCGGCTCATGCGGAGTGGGCCACCCGCTTCCCGAAGGACGTCGTGAACGAGGGCATCACGCAAAGGAAGGAGGAGCGCAAGGCGGCTCAGGCGGCGAGGAGGGCTGACAAGGCACGGCATCGGGCGTTCATCCTCACTTAGTAGGCCAGCCCGTAGATGATCAATGATGATGATGAGCACTGGCTCGACATCATCTCGTCGATATCGGTGGAGTCCTCGACGGCGGATGAATCCTATTTCGATTTTTAGTTTAGTACTATTTTGACGTAGGATGCGGATGAGAACTATGTTCTAGGTATATCGTTTTAATGAACTATATTTTTAGTATTTTATTTGCTTTTTTGATCTTTGTTGTTTGCATTTTCTTCTAAAATGTGTTTGCGGTGTTGTATTTTTGCGCGCTTGGAAAGCTCTGCGCGCCACGCTGAGTTTTAGCACGTTCAGTGAAGCTACCGTTAGTGTTGCGTGCTAAAATTGCAAAACAGACGCTGCAAATCGATTATAGCATGCGCGTTTTTACAGCGCCCGTTGGAGATGCTCTAACATGATGGGTACGGCAGAATATTGGGTGAAGTCAAGGTTACGGATAATAATTTATGGAAACAAAGCGAAAATTACTTAAAAGTATTCAAAAATATGAAAATGTGTTACACATGTGATGTACTGCTAGTATGAAAAGTTAAAATTTTAAAATAAATTCATTTGAGAGGTATGGGAATACAAAGTTCAGTAATGAATAATGGCAAACACACAATACCTTTATTCATGAGAAAAATGAGTATTTTCGTTTGTCGCAAATGAAAGTACAGGTGTGCTCACATGGTTTTGGTAATTAATAATAATCTATATAGATTAATACTTGTATTGAGTTACATTTGTACATGTTCATTGACATCACTTGAACCATTTGTTGTCTTTAAGGTTGAATGATGAAAAGAAAGAAGAATAAGCAATGACCAATGAGGTATTTAAGGTGTGATCAGAAGAATGGTCACGTGAGAGTTGAGCCTGTTGGAAGCATGCCTTGAAAAAGAATATAATGTGAGCATTCTTACATTACTTCAAGACGTCTATTTAAGATCGGAGAAGATATAAGGTTGATCAAGATAAAGTGTAAAGAGTTGATTCAAATTGGATCAACACTCAAAGAAAAATTGAAGTGCAAGTTCAAGATGATCCATCTCTATAAAATCATGGATAAACTAAAACAATTACAAAGAAGAGTCTCTCCATAGGAGTATGGGGAAGCAAGTTGCAAGTCTTTATCAAGAAAACACGAGCAAAGTCAATCAAGAAACGTGTTCCAACTTGAGGAGATCAAGATCGTCATCTTCAAGATCAAGTGGAATGCGCAAGACAAATGTATGATCCGATAAGTTTTCTCTTTCATCGGACTCTTGTTGTTTGTTGGGGGACCGGATTTAGAATAGATAGTCGTACTATCAAGAGAGGATCTCTCAAGTGAGTAATTTGATCGTATATTTTGAAGAGAGCTCAAACCTTTGTTAGGATCATCTTTTTTAGTTGTAATTTGGATCTTATCCTTGTGAGGTTCTAGAGCTTGTCGTTATCTTCATAACAAGCTATAGTTCATTAAAAAAGGATTTAGAGTGAATATCTTATTGCTCTTTTCATGTTGGAGGATTTTTACTGTTTCTTATCTCACGGAGGTTTCACACCTCTCTTCCCTTGGTATTTTCTACATGTCATTATCTTTCCAATAAAATAAGTTTCATCTCACTCGGAGTTCGGATGCTCAAGTTATTTGCGTTTTAGTTTCAACAGTTTTACCAGGGGCAGTAGTACCGCCATTTTACCGGTAGTACCGCTAGGAAGTTTTTGCTGCCAGTAGTACCGTTGGAATTTTCGGGTCACTTCCTCCCGTCCCTTGCCACCTTGTAGTATCTGATGGGTTCGTTGCATGGAAAACAAAAAATTCCTAAGAAAGAGCGAAAGAAACTGATGATCCACAAGTATAGGGGGTGTATCCAGTGGCGGACCCAAGAATTAATCGAAGCCTGGGTGCGCCGCAAGGCAACAAAAAAAAATTCTCGCCGGCAAAACTCTCCCTCTTCCATCGTTGTTTCCACCGTCGAAGTAGGATGTCAGACTAAGCCCGCGGAAGACATCACGCGTGGTGACCACACCAAACAGATTCGCTGCTCGAACGGATCTTGATAGGGCTCCGCAGACACCGTGAGTCTACACCAACCCTTCCGACGGTCCGACTAGCCAGGATCCCGAACCTACGACATGATTCCGGTACTCCATTCGGTAAAGGGGGCCGCCTACCGTGTGTACATCAACCCCACGGTTGCCCGCACTACCACTGTAGCTCGTCAACCGCAAGCCAGGCACCTCACCTTTCAGAACATCAAGTCTGGCGCATCCGTCCGATATCATCTACGTCATCGAACAGTCCGGGCAAGACATACTGAGGGTTCCCCTAGCCAAACATTCGAATGGTGGGAGAAGGAAGAGGAATCAATATAAAAAATAGTGTCTATATTCATCTAAATTTTGAGAAATCTGTGACTCTATTTTGAGACGGAGAGAGTATTTTCACAGCCATCGTCTTTCCCTACTCGTATGGAATTTTCTTGTTAGCATATATTTTCTGTCATGCGAGTAATCGTGTCGTTGCCCTATTTTTCCCAGAACAAACTGAGTCGCATGTGTGATGTGCCTAACTGCCTATACAAGCAACAACCCAAGGACTTGAGGCCCAATAGTCCACGACACCACTACGCACAGCGGAACGGATTTGCTGATTCTCAGAAAAAAAGGCTGAACCAGTTTGCCCCTGGCCGATCGGGATTTTCCACCTAGAATCGATCGCATGTAGCACGCGCGCCCCAGCGATGCCCGGGCAAGTGCCAGGCAACAGGGGCGTTGCGTCCGTCTATGGGTGTATCGCAGTATTTTTGATAAGTAAGAGTGTCGAACCTAATGAGGAGCGGAAGGTGCTGGCTAGTGGTATGGATCAGAAATTCTCTGCAAATACTTAGCAAACGGATTTTTAGGGTTTTTTGATAAAGCAAGTAAGTGAAGTACGAGTAAATAAAAGATAATAAAAATAAATGCAGCAAGTGGCCCAATCCTTTATTATGCAAAGGACAAGTCGGTTGTATTACTTAAGATTACCAAACGTTCTCGAGGAAACATGGGAAGACTGTCAAGTGCTTTCGCTTCATATAGTTGATTAATCTTCTTTAGTTTGCTAAGTGTTGTGTGGGTGAACCTGTGCTAATGTACCGACCTTTCTAAGACTAATACATACTTGTGATTATACCTCTTACAAACATCCGTAATTACAAGAAAGTAATTAAGGTAGAAACCTAACCACAACTTTAAACTCTAAGACCCTGACGTCCCTTGTGCAATGGTTTCCTAACGGGGGTTCAGGTTTCTGTCACTTCGGCAACCCTACGATTAGTAGCCAAATACACAATGCATTCCCCTAGGCCCATATAGGTGAAGTGTCATGTAGCCGACGTTCACATGACACCACTAGAAGAAGTACACCACAACTTAATTAACAAACCATTGAATCTTTCTCAACACAACTCTACTACTAACAACATAACTTCTCTCATGTCCTCAAGAACAAAACGAACTACTCACAAGACATCATATGGATCATGATCAGAGATGAAATAATGATGTATAACAATATGCACATAAACAATAATTCAACGGTTCCACTCAATAGGATCAACTACAAAGGGTAATCAACACCCGGAAAGTTCCCCCTAAGAACTATGCAAGATTCAACCCAATTGTTACAACGAGATGATGGTGGTGATGATGGTGCTGATGGAGATGATGGTGGTGGTGATGATGATGATGATCCCGATGAAGTCCAGCTTGATGGTGGTGTTGATGGCGATGATCTCCCCTCTCCGAGAAGGAATTCCCCCGGCAAAAATCTGTCTACCGGAGATATCTTTCTCTCTCAGTGTTTTCTGCCCCGTAGAGGCGGCGGAATCTTTATGTGGTCGCTTCCCGAGTCTTAGGGTTTTGGGAGGATTATATACGCCAGAGGGGAGAGCTAGAGGTGGGCCAGGGCGGCTACACCACCTGGTGGCGCGGCCTAGGGTAACCCGCGCCAGGGGTGGTGTGGGCCCCCTGTGGCCCATCTCCACTCCTCCTTCTAGCTTCCTTCGTCTTCTGGAAAAATAGGATTTTCCGTACATTTTCCCGGATTTTCTGATCTTCGCGAATTTTGCCTCCAAACAACACCTTTTCCATCAGAATTCTGACTGTAGCGGTCCATGTTCCAAAAGTCATCAACCATGCAAAAACAGATGAAATAACATAAGTATCACCTCTTAATATGAAATATATCAATAAATAATAGCGAATTATGATATAGAATAGTGATGCAAAATGGACGTATCAACTCCCCCCAAGCTTAGACTTCGCTTGTCCCCACGCGAAGCTGAGCTCAATAAATATGACGTCGGGTTTATGGAGTGAAGAGTCGATAAAAGAATACGGACAAGAAGCATCACGTTCATCAATACATAGATCATAATAGAAGACAACTCACTATTATATAACTTAACTTGCAATAAGTAAAGGAAACACAATAAAGATACATAAAGTGAATCATAATTGGTAATGGCAAACTTAGCTCTTGGTCGAAGAATAGTTGATTATTTGCTGGAGTTCACAAATAATTGGTTTTCAATGATAGCTTTCAAAGTAGTAGTCACCAAGATAAGAGCAATGTGCAAAACAAGGAACATAAGAAACATGATTGAATAAATTATCATATGAATGAATGAAACACAACAACTCAAAATACTTGCTGAGATAGAAGGGAATACGTTTACTAACTCAACTAAAAAGTAAAAGAAAGGCCCTTCACAGAGGGAAGCAGGGATTTCAAGTTTCATAAAGAGCTCCCAAAAATTATGATACTTATTAGCTTTCAGCTCTCATTGCTCCTATCATAGGCATCTTTAGGTGATTAAGGTTAAAGTGATCAAATATGAGTATATGCTTGACAAGTTGTAAATTGAGAATCTCATGTCCCTTGAATACGAGGGCCGCTCCTCATGCTACTCAAGTTTATTCACCAGTAAGTTCCTGTCATCGTAAGCACATGTGTATCATGGAGAACCACCAATGGGGTACCCCTTGCCCGATGATACGGAAGAATCCCCATATCAAAATGACAAGGCAAGCAGACAACAAGCATCTCAGCAATCTTCTTATTTACCATGGGAATATGGTGCTTTTTTCCTCTCTTTCCTCTTTTCATAATATCTCTTTTTTTCTTTTTCTCTTTTTTTTTCAATAACGGACTCTTTTTTATAAGAAGAATGCTTCCTAGATGCCCATTATGGTTACGCTACAGGTTTCCACCATGTCAGCATGGATTAGACCAGCGGCCCAGGCGTTTCTCTAACACACATGCATAACTCCATGGACTTACAAGCTCCCCTTTCATTTCACACCGACAACATCCATAGACAAAAGAACATGGTATCAACTAGGTACAAAGTACCAGTGCAATGTTGAAAGCGTTCCCCATGACAGCATGGTTCTGCTAATTCACAACTTACAAAGCGCAAGCATATACGCAACATAGGTGAGCACAATAGTTCAAGTTTATTAGATGCAAGAAAGTAAAGTGTGCCATCAAGTTCGTGAGAGCTTTAATCACTAATTTTCACATAACAAGTTTAATTTGGAAGGTAGATAAAAACAAGAATTTACTTGGAATAGAAATAGTGCTAATAGGTAGATATGGTGGACACAAATGACATGGGTTTGGTTTAAAGAATGGATGCACGAGAAGAATTTCCTCTCAGTATAGTTTTTGGGCTAGCAAGGCTGGGTAAGAAGTACAAGAGTTGAAGGAAACAAACAAACATACAAGTGATAAAGACAAACATGCAATCTTCCTTGGAAGCACAAAACATCTTAACTAGAGAATACTAAACTTATGAGAAAATCAAGAAAGAAAGATGATGAAATTATTTTTCTTTAGAGTACTTTTATCTTTTTCATTCAACTCTCAAAAATAGTGTTGCTACTGACCAAGCCAGGTTTGCCAAAACCAACTAAACTAACTCAATTATCCCAAAGTGATACCAATACTAACGACAAGATCAATCATATAACCACGAATTGAAAACTAATATAAGATATGCAAAAGAGTAAATGATAGAACTTCTCATTAATATTCTATAATGGCAACTCACACCAAGGGATACATATCTAACGAGAGAGGGGACCCTTCCATAATGCAAACCATCCTACATGATAACTTCTCTATTCATGATATGACTCTACTAAAAGGTAAAAAGATAGAAGATAGTGATATGATACCGCGGCACTCCCCCAAGCTTGGAACAAACCAAGGGGATGCCAAACCTGATGACGAATTACTCCTTCGGTGGTGGTGGTGTTCTCTCATCATCGTCCGACTTCCAGGGTAAGGGCTTCCCATCAACAAAGGACATAGTGGTCTCCAGCATCCTGAAACTTGCAGCAACACTTATGCGTTTAAACCTAACCTCATACTCACAGTTTTGATTTTGAACGTCGTAGAGCTGTGCTTGCAGTTTGTTGGTTGTTTGGCGGAGTGAAAGAACTTCATCCTTGAGCTCAGTAGTCTCCTCTTGGTGCTCAGCGATGAGTTCGGAACAAATCTTATGGATGATATCCACTTCGCGTTCTGCCATCTTCTTGTACCTAAAGACTTCTTGCTCCAGTGCTTCCATCCTGTCCTCCAGACTTCCTTCACCTTTAGGGCCTTGAACCTCTTTTATCCGAACCTCCCCGTATTCAAGCAATAACTCCTTGGGATGAATCTTCAACTCTCTCATGTATGGGTTGATGATATCCTCTAAGAAATCCTCCTTGGTTGATCCAGAGGAAGACATTGTGGCTCCAAATCTGGGACTCTACCTGTCAGAAATAGATCAAAATGAAAACACGATGAAAACATGATATACGAACCTCAGGAGATCCAGGGGATTATATATTACGAAGTTTCACACCAAAAGGAAGGTACTAGGAGAAAACGAGTCGGAGGCGGAGTCCGGAGTGGCCACACCACCTGGTGGCGCGACCAGGGGTGGGCCCGCGCCACAGGGTGGTGTGAGCCACCCTGGCTCCGTTTTCGTCCCTCTTTCACTTTGTAGCTTTCCTTATTGACTAAAAACTGCAAAAGTATAGTTGTATAGTATTTTCGTGGAACTTTTCTTACCAGAACTGTTACCTATTTGAAAACGGACTCTGCAGGTCTTTGATAGATTCTTCCAGAGTCACCACTTGAATAACATCAATATCTTCATATTCATACACTTATTACTTGAGTCATGAAACCTTTCACTTCCTTATTACACCATTATCTCCACTAACCCTGAAACTTCTTTCACACAAAACTTCACACAGTTCTCATTAGCAACATTAGTATAAGTGAAGTGATAAAACCTTTTGAGCTCAACTTCAACTGAAAACCATCAAAATATAAGCAACTATAGCAACTCCTTCTGAAAACCCAAAAAGAATTCAAAAAGGAAATCGAATAAAGAAGCAAATGCAAGAGTGGCAAAATCTGTCAAAACAGACCAGCAGGTATAGATCAATTTTTTCAAAACTCTTCTGTTGCTCAAATCAAAAAGTGTAAAACTAAAGAAAGTTAAATAACAACCTGGGGCAGAAGCACAAAAACTTACAGCTCAATCCGACATACATAGATCTCTCACGAATTTTTACGGTGAAGCACAAAAATCTGTTTCGGGACAGCAACTTCCCCAAATATTACTTCTCTCTCATTAGAGGTTGATCTTGACACAAAAACCAAACAAAAAGGATAAGGAGAGGTTATTACCGAAGTAATAACTTCCAAAACTCAAAGAAACAAAAACAAACTAAAAACACAAATAAATTGGGTTGTCTCCCAAAAAGCTCTTTCTTTATAGCCATTAAGATGGGCATGATGATTTCAAAGATGCTCACATAAGAATATGAATTGAAGTGAAAGAGAGCATTAAGAAGCAAAAATACACACGTTTAAGTCTAACCCACTTCCTATGCAAGGGAATTTTGTAAACAAACAAATTGTTGAAACCATAGGCTACTTGCATAAGAAGGCAAAAGAAGTGCAACATAAAAACTTTCAGCATAAAACGAGGAAACTTGATATTATTGAGATACATAAGAACACTTTTCCCTCTCTCATAGTAACTTTGAGTATTATGCATAAACTTAACAATATAACTATCACAAGGACCATCGTAACAATGATCACTTATTCTAACAGAAAACACAGTAATACTAGTTCTTATGATACTACTTTGTGAAACAATATTAGAGGTATCCTTACAAAGGATAGTGTGTCCCTCTTCTACATATTTAGTGACAAAGTCTTTCACATTTGCTATTATAGGTTCATCATCCATTTGTTTTTCAGGTTCAACAGCTTTATTTGTACTTTCATTAACCATACTAGCTATCATAGAATGTTCCTTTATCTTAACTGGGAAATGCATTTTCTCAATGTAAGGTTTAGGTAAAACATGATTAGCAGTATAAACTTCAGTATTTCTTGTAGGAACACTCTTAGCAATATCTTTATAAGGTTCATGATACCTATTCCACTTCTTTTTAGGCACTTCAATGTAGGAAGCAAAAGCCTTAAAATAAGAAGTAATAGCTTGAGAGTCTAGACCATAAGCATTTTTAATATTTTGAAAGTCACCAGTTCCCATAAAAGATTCAATGCATTCATAATCATAATTTATACCTGACTTTCTTCCTTTGTCATTCTCCGAAGCTTCAGCATTGTCTTGAATATGGTCCAGAAGATCCCATTTAGCTTCTTCTTCCATGCGAGTGAATGATCCAGCACAAGAGGCATCCAATAAATCCTTATCATGAAGAGAAAGCCTTGCATAAAAGTTATTGATAATAATATTGTTGGGGAGCTCGTGAATGGTACATTTGAGCATTAGTAACTTCAATCTCCCCCAAGCTTGAGTTGTACTCTCTCCATCAAGAGGCCAAAAGTTGTATATTTGATTCCGATCTTTATGAATCTCACTAGGAGGATAAAACTTTGAATAAAAGAGAGGTACTATTTCCTCCCATTCAAGAGCTTGACCATTCTTCAGCAGCTTATACCATTCCTCAGCTCTTCCTTTCAGCGATAATGAGAATAGCTTTTTCTTAACTTGATCTCTAGTAATACCTGCACACTTGAACAACCCGCATAATTCATATATAAAGAGCAAATGATCACCGGGATGGACAGTTCCATCCCCAACATAGTAGTTATCCATAACACGATCAATAATTCTTGTAGGTATTTTAAAAGCATCATTCTCAGCAGGTGGTGGTTCATCTACTATCTTAGCAGTGGTAGTAGCATTACGAAATAAGAAACTCAGCAAATTATCCATATTGAAAATAAAGCAACTAACAGCAGTAAACAATACTCACAGTAGAAGTTTCCTTTACCAGTTCCACTCTCCAATAGCGCTTCACTCCCACAGCGGTGCGGAAAATAGTCTTGATGACCCACAAGTATAGGGGGTGTATCGCAGTATTTTCGATAAGTAAGAGTGTCGAACCCAACGAGGAGCAGAAAGTGCTGGCTAGTGGTATGGATCAGGAATTCTCTGCAAATACTTAGCAAACAGATTTTTAGGGGTTTTTGATAAAGCAAGTAAGTAAAGTACGAGTAAATAAAAGACAATAAGAATAAATGCAGCAAGTGGATGAATCCTTTATTCAGCAAAGGACAAGCCGGTTGTATTACTTAAGATGACCAAACATTATCGAGGACACATGGGAAGACTGTCAAGTGCTTTCGCTTCATATAGTTGATTAATCTTCTCTAGTTTGCTAAGTACAATGTGGGTGAACCTGTGCTAATGTACCGACCTTCCTAGGACTAATACATACTTGTGATTATACCCCTTGTAAACATCCGTAAGTACAAGAAAGTAATTAAGGTAGAAACCTAACCACAACTTTAAACTCTAAGACCCTAACATCCCTTGTGCAATGGTTTCCTAACGGGCGTTCAGGTTTCTATCACTCCGGCAACCCCTACGATTAGTAGCCAAATACACAATGCATTCCCCTAGGCCCATATTGGTGAAGTGTTATGTAGTCGACATCCACATGACACCACTAGAAGAAGTACACCACAACTTAATTAACAAACCATTGAATCTTTCTCAACACAACTCTACTACTAACAACATGACTTCTCCCATGTCCTCAAGAACAAAACGAACTACTCATAAGACATCATATGGATCATGATCAGAGATGAAATAATGATGTATAACAATCTGAATATAAACAATAATTCAATGGTTCCACTCAATAGCATCAACTACAAAGAGTAATCAACACCGGGAAAGTTTCCCCTAAGAACTATGCAAGATTCAACCCAATTGTTACAGCGAGATGATGGTGGTGATGATGGTGCTGATGGAGATGATGGTGGTGATGATGATGATACTGATGAAGTCCAGCTTGATGGTGGTGTTGATGGCGACGATCTCCCCTCTCCGAGAAGGAATTCCCCCAGCAGAAATTGTCTGCCGGAGAGATCTTTCTCTCTTGGTGTTTTCCGCCCTGTAGAGGCGACGGAATCTTTCTGTGGTCGCTCCCCGAGTCTTAGGGTTTCGGAAGGATTATATACGCCAAATGGGAGAGCCAGAGGTGGGCCAGGGCGGCCACACCACCTGGTGGCGTGGCCTAGGGTAACCCGCGCTAGGGGGTGGTGTGGGCCCCCTGTGGCCCATCTCCACTCCTCCTTCTGGTAGCCTTCGTCTTCTGGAAAAATAGGATTTTCCGTATGTTTTCCCGGATTTTCTGACCTTCGCGAATTTTGCCTCCAAACAACACCTTTTCCATCAGAATCCTGACTGCAGCGGTCCATGCTCCAAAAGTCATCAACCATGCAAAAACAGATGAAATAACATAAGTATCACCTCTTAATATGAAATATATCAATGAATAACAACAAATTATGATATAGAATAATGATGCAAAATGGACGTATCAGAAACCAAACAAGATCCGATCACAAGATGTTGGTAATGAGAGATAGATCTAATATACTTACCCTCAAATATTCACGAGTGTTTAGCGATCGATGGATCGTGGATGATATAGTCTTACACTTGCGTCAGTTTAAATCGTTGAAGTCCCGCGATTCGGCAGCACCTCCGTGGTATCCACACGTTCTGGCTTGGTGATGTATCCTCCTCCTTGATACCTCAAACAAGGGAGAAGAGCTTCGTGAGAGTTCAACAACATGATGTCGTGAATGCTATGGTGTATGAGAATTGCAGCAAAGCTTCGGTAAGTCGAACTACGAATTAGAGGTAGGAGAAAGGGATAGAGGGTGATGGCCAGGGTATGGAAGGGTAGGTGCCTCCTCGCCTAGCCCATCCTTGTATAGGGGAGAGGAGGGCGGACCCCATCAACCCGTCCTTCAAGGGAGAGGGCGGCAGCCAAGAAGGGGGAGCCCTTCCCCAAGGGAGCTCCCCACGGCTAGGGTTTTACCCCCTTTTGCGGCGCATGGGCCTTGGTGCCTGTGGTGCCCTAGACCATGTTGGCTCGGTGCCCCCACTTTAGGTCCATGCCCCTTTCGAGCAGGTGTAACTCTTTCCAGAATATTTTGGAACCTTTTAGAATAATCACAGAACATTTCTGAAACATTTCAAACAAATCCCGGAACCAATAACCCACATTCCATATAGTTTTTATTCATATCTGAACTATTCCTAAACTCCTCGTGATATCCCGGATCAGAACCGAGACTCCAAATCACCATTCATTTACACCATCTATTATCTCGACAAAACCCGGCGAGATCGAAGCGTTAAGTGTGTGACACTACGAGATCAAGAACATTCAGACATGATCGTGACACCTCTCTAATACCTTCAATCTAGATTACAGATGTAGTATAGCTCTTTTTGCCTAGTAGACCTAGGTTATCGAATCCACGGGAAGCGAATGCGTAGTGAAGTTACTTTAATCGACCTTCAAGAGTTTTAGAATTCCTTTTGTGTTTTTACCGGACCAATATCTTGCGTCTTTTTGTTGTTGTTGATGATGGAGAGAGAGGGCCTAAGGCGTTCGGTTTTACCTGTATCTGTGCAAAAATATATAATGGAAATAAAAGATAGAAATAAAGTATGTGTGTACTTGTTAGAGCAAGATAAATTATATGTGGGAAGTGCATCCATAATTGCTATTGCCTCCGCAACCGCTTATAGCAATAAACTACTAGTCTCATCCATAGAAGAAAGAGAACTAATGATATGCATGGTGATGTCACCGTTAATCCCAAGAAAATCCCTCACATACAGCCGTACTACCCCTTTTGTCACTAGGGTTCCCAACCTGCAGATCAGTCATCACTCATACTCCCTATACCTGGCTCAACCCTCGGGGTGTTGGGTACCTGACAAGTCCTTGGATTGAGGAAAGAGAGGATACAATAATCATCATGTCATACAAACTAATACACGATCCCATCTATGATAAATCCCATGCACAATTTCTACATGGCTAGGCCAAAGCCCTTAGCCCAAGGAGAATTACTCACACATAGAGATGAGATCAACAATCACAAACATTGTAATGAAAATCATAAGATTGATAGCAATAGTCTTACAATGTCACCAATCAGAGAAGATATCTACTATTACAAGTGGTGGAATATGGCTATGGAGATGGAGAAGGGTTTGGAGATCTGGAGGCGGCTGGAGATCTGTGGCAGAGACTTTTTGGCAAGGTCTGGCTTGTTTTCTCGTTGCCTGAGGATTCTTTATATAGGGGTTCCTTCATGAAAGTTGTTCTGTTTGACCTAACGGTGGCAGCGCCAACTATACGACCAGAGCTATACGGTCGGAATTTTTGCTCCGACTGTATAGTTGGTCGTTAAGGCGTCTGCCTCCATTGTTCGGCTCCTGGTTTCTTCTGGTTGATGGAAATCTCGTATATTTTACTTTAATGTAGTGATTCCCTCCTTTAAACAACATTATCTATGCAGAAAAAATACAAAAAGAAAGGATTGTATACCCCTCTGAATATTAGCATTACTGGCAGGGTTTAGAGAGATATTTCATCAAAAATATGATTAATATCCAGTTTAAATGTGGACGTAGATGGCTATATTTCAGAGCCATCAACCTCCCCAAGCTTGAACTTGATTGTACCGAGCAAGAAAACCAAAATCAAAAAGGAACTCAACATTTAAACTAAAATAACGAGATGGTGATCTTACTCGTGATTAGTAGTCTCATGTTTCCTCCACTTTATAAATCTAAAAAACTTCAGCATAGATAGAGTAACGGCAAGCATATCATATGGGTTTCATGCATCCTTATAGCGCATCAAAATTATTGTAAACATGGATGATTCAAATGAGTAAACTTTATTCCATGCCAAGTAATCAACTCATAGGCTTGCTTTTGAACAGTAAAGTATAGTCATGTAAATTAAGAGTGTGAGAGTTGTCATGAAAAGCATATATACTAGAGTATCTCAATTCTCCCACATTAATGAATCAAGACTTTGCAAGCACTACTTTTCTATTCATTCTCCTTCAAGAATTTCAGTTTTTAAGTAATTGAGAGCATGCCAAAGATTTTTATTAGTTTATCGGGTTGTGATGGACACTCGTGGCATCACTAAGGTTTTTGTTCTTTTTGCATAATGATTACTCATAATATCCAGAGGAGTGATTCCATCATGATTACAACTACCCGGGAGTGCCAAGAATCTTACCCACTATAGCATTACTTCTACAAGTGTTTAATCAACTCATAGCCGAAATCTAGGAGTTTCTTCCATGAAGATCGTTTGTAGGCTAGCGGAGTTGTTGGCATCCCATGAAGTTTGACACACATAAAGCTATATCATTCTTATGATTAACAAGTCAACTTTGGCATGCTCACAAAATCCGCTAAACATTAATTCAATCAAACAAATCCTTTTAAAGAGAGCTATCAAGTCAAATAAGTGTTGGGAAAACCACCATGAGTGCTTATAAACTCAAATAAAAATGCAACCTCAAAATAAATAAAAGCAAATAAATACCAAATAAAGATACATGAGGAAACTTCCCCAAGCTTAGGCTTTTGCAAGCCCTCCAAATCATTGTGGTGGCGGGAAAAGTTGTTACTCCAGTTCGCAAATTGAGTTGAGAGGTTAGTTGTTGATTCTCGGAGGTTCAAAGAGAGGTTGTGCATCCTCTCCACAGTCCCTCCAAGTCCTTGGAAATCTTGATATGTGGCAAACCGGGTTTGTGGCTCCTCCTCCTCTTGGTCCTCATCCTCTTTAGGAATCCCTTCCTCAGGTTGGTGTTGCTCAACCTACAAATCATATAGCAAACGTCCTTCCTTGATAGAGAAAATATCATTAGGCATAGGAGCGGGGTACATACACCTAGCTCCAGCAATATGCAGGTAATAAACACCACCTCTCCTAGTGAGCATTCCATAGGCCCTCAAGGTGGAGAAACCAACACGTGTCTCACCTAGTACGGGTTGTAACTCACCTAGATCGATGTCTAGGGCCGCGGAAAGCATGGTGATGATGTCTCCTCCTATGATTGGCCCTTGGCTTTTGTAGGCTTGGTTCTCTAGGTAGCGCATAAGGATGGCGCCCAAGTTGAGTGATAGGTTGCAGTTAATGTAAGCAGCCTTTGCAAGGACTAGGATGTCCTCCTTGTTGAGTCTCGTGAACTCATTACGTGTCTGCAAGGTGTTAGCAATAACATAGAACAAATAGCGAATTGCAGGATGTTGAATATTCTTCTCCTTGTTCACTCTACTAGTGAAGATCATTCCATTATAGTATTGATCGGGGGAAGGATTTAAGCCAGTAAAAGATGCGCATAAACATGAATATCATTGTTTGGCAAATTAAAATATGCACACCATTCATCTAATGTTAAAGTGTAGTTGTTGTTCATCAGACGGAAAGAAATAGTATCCTCTCCTTGCCATAGTTTAACGGTGCTTTGCAACGAACTTAGAAATTCAATGGTTAAGCAGCGATAAGTAGGTACATCATTGTACACAAAGTTTTGCAGGCCAGCTCTATTGCAAAGTAAATTAAATTCATCAGAAATACCGAGTCGGTCCAATATAATGGGGCAAGCCCACTTGGTGGCCTTCACTTCGCGGTTCTTGGTCCTGTTGAACCGATCACGATGGGCCTCATCCTTGAACCGTATCCCCATGCGTTCCTGAGTGGCAGCCCAAGAAGCGCTAGCAGTGGCACGAGCACGAGTTTGGATCCTTTTGTTCATCATCTAAAGCATTGAAGAAAGTCAAAAATAAAACTTTTTGATCCAACAACAATAACTATAATATATTCCTCATCTAAGCACACTAAAGAATCTCCTCAAGATAATAATCTAGGCAAGAAAATCATGGCAATTGGTTCATAGTAGGTCTCACCTTAGATTGACAATGACAATAGATTGAAGATGAATTTGCAAAAACTAATTGGAGGATCGGAGGAGAAACATACCGTAGATCGTGCGCGAGGAAATTGAACGAAATTGAGTAGAGATGGAGATCCCTTGATATTTTGTGAGAGTTTGGAGGTAGAAGAAAGAAAAAGGATTAAAGTTTTGGAGTTGGGAGTACCTTCCTGTGCGATTTTTTGGTCGGACGCAACTATACGGGCGCAACTATACGGGCGGAACATGTGTTCATGCCGTATAGTTGGCGTTCTGTCAAAATATTAGGGTTTCCTCCTAGCGGCGCAGCTATATGAACGCAACTATATGGGCGGAACAAAATGTTCCGACCGTATAGTTGGTCGTTAAACTGTCTGTCCCTGCGAAAGAAAATTTGCAAAGGCATCGATATCTATATGACCAGAACTATACGGCCAGAATTTTTATCCCCATCGTATAGTTGGTCGTTAAACTCTTAGTACATATGAAAAGAAATTATATGGAGGCATTGATATCTATACGACTGGAACTATATGACCGGAATTTTTATTCCCGCCGTATAGTTGGTCGTTAAACTCTGAGTACATATTGCAGAAAAAAATTGATGGCAAAGATATCTATATGACCTAAACTATACAGCCGGAATTTTTATTCCCGCCGTATAGTTGGTCATTAAACTCTCTGTGTGCATCCAAAAATTTATGTTTCTTCGTAAACTATTTCTTTTCCTGTAACTTAGTGATATACCTTGTTTTTGAAAGAAAATTGATAGTAAATATTGTCGACCAACAATAGCATGAATAAAGCAGAATTTCAAGTACTACCGAACTTCTTCTCCTCGAATGGAGTTTTCTAGCACTCTTTATTAAACATGAACTTAAACTAAAACTAAAAACTTAACTCATACCTTTATTTAACATGGGTTGCCTCCCATGGAGCATTCTTTTATGGTCAATAGCTTGACCTTGATGATACTCACTTGGGCCAGATGAGTGGAACACCCACTCCAAAGTAGTTGGCCTTCAAAGTGATGGCCTCCTTCTCGTCATGTTTGGCTTTCTTCTTCCTAGGGAAATGAATAACAAAAGGATCCCGCAAAGGCAATTGCAACTTCACGTTCCCTTCGTGAAGGTAAATTAAATCCTTTATAGTTCTCAAGAAAGGACGACCTAGTATTATAGGAGCAACAGTGTCTTCAAACATGTCAACAATAACGAAGTCAATTAGAGCAGGACAACCTTTGATGTAAACTAAAGTGTTCTCCTTAATCCCTACAGCTTGTTTGTAGGTGCAATCTGCTAGATGCAATTTTAACTCAGTAATTTTCAAAGGAGCCAAGATTTAATTTGTTAAAAAGACTCTTTGGAATTGTTGAGACGCTTGCACCTAGATCACAAAGTGCAGCTATCTCATTGGTTCCAATATTTATCTTAATAGTAGGCTCAAATATGTCATCTAGTTTAATAGGTAACTTTTCAGAGATTTTCTTGTATTCCTCTTCAAGCTCGCGTATCTTAATTGCTACTTGATCAAAAAAGTGTTGATACATGACTTCATCATTACCTTCACTTACCAAAATTTTGACGTTGATCCTCTTTATGAGGTCTTCGATGGTGTAGCTTGGTGATGGCGCATTACTATAATCTAGTTCTTCAGGCTCCTCCCTTTGGATCCTCATCATTTTGAATTCTTCAACAGGACTAGGCTCAGCTTTACCTGCAAATTTAGCTAGAATAAGATTTTGACTCTCGGTTATCTTACCTAGCTGTGCCTCAACGATCCTTGTTCGTTCTTGAAGGGCCTGTAAATCATTTCTCAAACTAATAGCTTGGTTAGATAGTTTACCAAGCATAACATCATGGTTCTCTGTAATTTTGACTAGAATATTATTTTGTTCATTTTGTGAGTCTATGAAAGAATTAAGTGTTTCTTGGAGACTACCATTACTAGTTCCCATGTTATTATTAGAGTTACTTGCAGGACTAGCATAATGTTTCTGAAAATTAGGATTATAACTCTTCTTCCAAGCAGGATAGTAATCATTACGAGCTACGAAGTCTATTTCTTCTATGTTTGTTTCGGGGGTGGCTCTTACCTGAGTTTCCTTACCTTTTACGGCCAGTATGAGCTTATCCAACTTAGCATTGAGATCTTTATTCTCTTGAGGTGAGACAGAGTTCACCTTCTTCATGTTTGATCTTTCCACATGCCATTGGGCATGGTTGTCTTGCATATTGTCTAACAGCTGCTTTGCTTCGGTAATGCGTTTACATATAAATCTTCCTCCAGCTGCAGCATCAAGCATAGACTTAGACACAGGATTAAGAGCATTATAAATTAAATGGAGGATTAACCAATCTTCCATCCCTTGACTAGGACTGTTTCTTAGGCATTCTTTCATCCTCTCCCATGCAAGCGCTAGTGGATCATGCTCTTCCTGTCTAAAGCCAGTAATATTAGATCGAAGTTGCATAGTCTTTGTAGGTGGGAAAAAAATAGTCATGATAGGGGCAATGAGAGCTCAAAGCTAACGAGTACCATACTTTCAACATTTGGAAGCCTTTCAAACTTTTCAAAACCTGTTCATTTCCTTATTGAGTCTCCACACATTCTATGAGCACTTTCTTGAGAGCATAGTGGCCATTCTTAGTTCTATGTGCATTGTCCCAAGACTTGTTGATTGATGCATACCTTGATATTGCTTGTTTTAAACTATTTGTATCTAGTCACTCTTGTAAATGTGAAGGTGTCCTATGCATATTATGTTTGCTACTCTATGAGGGACAAGCTGAATGCCACTATGCTATGTTTTCTTTATGTAAAACAAACAAACGTCTTGCAAAGCATTGTTATTCATGAATCTTTTGTTTGTGCCTTTTCATGTTGCAACATAGTTGCTATGTCTTATTGCTAGAACTTTGTCTTTCATGTTATGATTGAAGTACTATGATCCCAGCTTTGAATGTTTTACAAATACTTTGATCAAGTTTATGATGGTGCATGTCACCTCAAAAATTATTCTTTCTTTTTATCACTTACCTACTCGAGGACGAGCAGGAGTTAAGCTTGGGGATGTTGATACATTGCAAATGTATCTATAATTTTTTATGTTCCATGCTTGGTTTTATCTACTTTCTTGTGTTTTGTCCACACTTTGGAGTACTTTTCATATGATTTCTTGGACTAACCTATTAACAAGAGCCACAGTGCCAGCTGCCTATTTTCTGCTGTTTTTGGTTCCATGAAAGTTAGAAAATGAATATTCTCATAATTGGACGGGACAAAAGCCAAAAATCCTATTTCACCAGAAGACTCCTTGAGCCAGAATATGAGACGAAGTGGGGCTAGGGCCTAGCCACACCACACAGGCTGTGCTGGGCTGGCCGCTAGGGGTGACGCCCAGACACCCCTCGGTCTCCCTCTTCGCCTATAAGTTGCCTTCTGACCTAAAAACTCAGGGGGGGGGTCGACGTTTTTCTAGAAAGAGTTCTACTCCACCGCCACCACCAAATTCCACAATTCGGAACCAGAAACTCCGTTCTGGCACCCTACCGGGACGGGGAATTGGAGGAGATCATCGCCATCATCATCACCATTGCTTCTCCGTTGACCATCCATGTTTCCCCCATCTACGAGTGAGTAATCCCCCGCTGTAGGCTATGGCGATGGTAGGGATTGGATGAGATCATTCATGTAATGGCATCAGATTGTTAGGGCATGGTGCCTAGTATCTTCTATTAGTGCTTTATGACTTTGTTGCGACTTGTTATGCTTAATGCTTGTCACTAGGGCCCGAGTGCCATGATTTCAGATCTGAACATGTTATTGATTCATTATGATAGTATTGTTTTGGGTCTTACCTGCAAGTTGTATACACACATTGTTGTCCGGAACCAATGGGCCCGAAGTGACAGAAATCGGGATAACCGGAGGGAATGGCTTTGATGTGTTAATGCTTTGCTCCGATGCTCTATTAAAAGGAGCACCTTAATTGCCAGTAGTTCCCTTGAGGCCCCGCTGCAAACGGGCTGGCAGGACAAAAGATGTTGTGCAAGTTCTCATTGCAAGCACGTATGACTATATATGGAACACATGCCTAGGATTATCTAGTACTGGTATGCTTTATCTTATTTATCTGCAATTGCCCTATGTTCTGATTGCTATATGAATTGTCTTGTCCATGCAACGCTCGTCTATCCATCCCTATGCCTACCTTTTCGAATCCTCATTTACTTGCTATTATTCTTCTGCTTTGTCTTTACTTTCTTTGCTACTTTGCTATTCCTACTACAAAACTGTTGCTACTGATAAACTGCTGTGAGCAAGATTGTTTCTAGGTGCAGCTGAATTGACAACTCAGTTGTTAAGGCTTATAAATATTCTTTAGCCCCCCTTGTGTCAAATCAATAAATTGGGTTTCACTTCCCTCGAAAATACTGCGATACACCCCCTATACTTGTGGGTCATCACATACCTGCGTCTTCAATAGCAGAGCCTCCAAATTGATTCTGTTGAACCAAACTTAAGTAATGGGGCTTAATTTTATAATCATCAGCAGCGATTGCTGGCTAAGTAATAGGAGTACGCAAATAATCATTATTGGGAGCAACAAACTCCCCAAGCTCCTTTTTAGCCATACTTCCTATGTTTTTGGGTTTTCTTAGATTAACTTATAACAGTAAAAGCAAGAATTAAAGACAAACTATTTTTTTTGGTTTATCAAATAAAGACTAAAAGCAAACTAACTAAATTAAAGACAAGAACTAAAAATAGCAAGGTTCCTAATAACCTCACCAAGGTAGTTATTGCTTCCCCGGCAACGATGCTAGAAAAAGGGTTGATACCTTCGATCCGGATTATGGATGTAGTATAGCTCTTTTCCCTAGTAGACCTAGGTTATCGAATCCACGGGAAGCGAATGTGTAGTGAAGTTACTTTAACGGACCTTCGGGAGTTTTATAATTCCTTTTGTGTTTTTACTGGACCAATAGCTTGCGTCTTTTTGTTGTTGTCAATGATGGAGAGAGAGGGCCTAGGGCGTTTGGTTTTACGTGTAGTTATGCAAATACATATGATGGAAATAAAATATAGAAATAAAGTATGTGTGTACTTGTTAGAGCAAGATAAATTATATGTGGGCAGTGCATCCATAATTTCTATTGCCTCCGCAACCACTTATAGAAATAACCTACTAGTCTCATCCATAGAAGAAAAAGAACTAATGATATGCATAGTGATGTCACCATTAATCCCAAGCAAATCCCTCACATACAGCCGTACTATCCCTTCTGTCACTAGGGTTCCCAACCTGCAGATTAGTCATCACTCATACTCCCTATACCTGGCTCAATCCTCGAGGTCTTGGGTACCTGACAAGTCAGACCTCGGGCAACGAGAAAACAAGCCAGACCTCGCCAAAAAGTCTCTACCAAAGATCTCTAGCCGCCTCCAAATCACCAAACCCTTCGCCATCTCCATAGCCATATTCCACCACTTTTTATTGTAGATCTATTCTCTGATTGGCGACATTGTAAGACTATTGCTATTAATCTTATGATTTTTATTACAATGTTTGTGATTGTTGATCTCATCTCTATGTGTGAGTAATTCTCCTTGGGCTAAGTCCTTCGGCCTAGCCATGTAGCAATTGTGCATGTGATTTATCATAGATGGGATCGTGTATTAGTTTGTATGACATGATGATTATTGTATCCTCTCTTGCCTCAATCCACGGACTTGTCAGGTACCCAAGACCCCGAGGGTTGAGCCAGGTATAGGGAGTATGAGTGATGACTGATTTGCAGGTTGGGAACCCTAGTGACAGAAGGGGTAGTACGGTTGTATGTGACGGATTTGCTTGGGATTAACGGTGACATCACTATGCATATCATTAGTTCTCTTTCTTATATGGATGAGACTAGTAGGTTATTGCTATAAGCGATTACAGAGGCAATAGAAATTATGGATGCACTGCCCACATATAATTTATCTTGATCTAACAAGTACACGCATACTTTATTTCTATCTTTTATTTCCATCATATGTTTTGCACATCTACAGGTGAAACCGAACGCCCTAGGCCCTCTCTCTCCATCATCGACAACAACAAAAAGACGCAAGCTATTGGTCTGATAAAAACACAAAAGGAATTCTAAAACTCCCAAAGGTCCATTAAAGTAACTTCACTATGCATTCGCTTCCCGATGATTCGATAACCTAGGTCTACTAGGGAAAAAGAAGCTACACTACATCCGTAATTCGGATCGAAGGTATCTACCCTTTTTCTAGCACCGTTGCCAGGGAAGCAATAGCTACTGTGGTGAGGTTATTAGGAACCTTGCTAGTTTTAATTCTTGTTTTTAATTTTTTTAGTTTGCTTTCATTCTTTATTTGATAAACCAAGCAAATTAGTTATTCTTTCAATTCTTGCTTTTACTGTTATAATTTTTAATCTAAGAAAACCCAAAAACATAGGAAGTATGGCTGAAAAGAAGCTTGGGGAGTTTGCTACTCCCAATAATGATTATTTGCATACTCCTATTACTCAGCCAGCAATCACTGCTGATGACTATGAAATTAAGCCCCATTACTTAAGTTTGGTTCAATAGAATCAATTTGGATGCTCTGCTGTTGAAGACACAGGTATGCACTTGAATACTTTCACTAAAATATGTGATATGATGCGTATGAAAGACGTTGACCCTGATGCAGTCAAATTGCGTCTATTTCCTTTCTCTCTAAGAGGGAGAGCTAAAGAATGGTTGCTATCTTCGCCTAAAAATACTATTACATCATGGGTGGGATGTACTTCTTTATTTATGACTAAATTTTTCCCACCTGCAAAGACTATGCAACTTCAATTTAATATTACTGGCTTTAGATAGGAAGAGCGTGAGCCACTAGTGCTTGCATGGGAGAGGATGAAGAATGCCTAAGAAACTGTCCTAGTCATGGGATGGAAGATTGGTTAATCCTCCATTTATTTTACAATGGTCTTAACCCTGTGTCTAAGTCTATGCTTGATACTGCAGTTGGAGGAACATTTATGGGTAAACATATTATCGAAGCAAAGCAGCTGCTAGACAATATGCAAGACAACCATGCCCAATGGCATGTGGAAAGATCAAACACGAAGAAGGTGAACTCTGTCTCACCACAAGAGAACGAAGATCTCAATGCTAAGTTGGATGAGCTCATACTAGCCATAAAAGTTAAGGAAACTCAGGTAAGAGCCACCCCCGAAACAAACATAGAAGAAATAGACTTCGTAGCTCGTAATGATTACAACCTTGCTTCGAAGAAGAGTTACAATCCTATTTTTCAGAAACATTATGCTAGTCCTGCAGGTAACTCTAATAACAATATGGGAACTAGTAATGGTAGTCTCCAAGAAACGCTTAAGTCTTTCATAGACTCACAAAATGAACAAAATAATATTCTAGTCAAAATTACGGAGAACCATGATGCTATGCTTGGTAAACTATCTAACCAAGCTGTTAGTTTGAGAAATGATTTGCAGGCCCTTCAAGAAAGAACAAGGATCGTTGAGGCACATCTAGGTAAGATAACCGAGAGTCAAACTCTCATTCTAGCTAAATTTGCAGGTAAAGCTGAGCCCAATCCTGTTGAAGAACTCCAAATGATGAGGATTCAAAGGGAGGAGCCTGAAGAACTTGATTATAGTAATGCGCCATCACCAAGCTACACCATCGAAGACCTCATAAAGAGGATCAACTTCAAAATTCCGGTAAGTGAAGGTAATGATGAAGCCCTGTATCAACACTTTGTTGATCAAGTAGCAATTAAGGTACGCGAGCTTGAAGAGGAATACAAGAAAATCGCTGAAAAGTTACCTGTTAAACTAGATGACATATTTGAGCCTACTATTAAGATAAAGATTGGAACCAATGAGATAGCTGCACTTTGTGATCTAGGTGCAAGCGTCTCAACAATTCCAAAGAGTCTTTTCAACAAGTTAAATCTTGGCTCCTTTGAAATTATTGAACTACAATTGCATCTAGCAGATTCTACCTACAAACACGCTGTAGGAATTAAGGATAACACTTTAGTTTACATCAAAGATTGTCCTGCTCTAATTTACTTCGTTATTGTTGACATGCCTGAAGATATTGTTGCTCCTATAATACTAGGTTGTCCTTTTTTGAGAACTATAAAGGCTTTAATTAATCTGCATGAAGGGAACGTAAAGCTACAATTGCCTTCGCGGGATCCTTTTGTTATTCATTGCCCCAGGAAGAAGAAAGCCAAACATGACGAGAAGGAGGCCATCACTTTGAAGGCCAATTACTTTGGAGTGGGTGTTCCACTCATCTGGCCCAAGTGAGTATCATCAAGGTCAAGCTATTGACCATAAAAGAGCGCTCCATGGGAGGCAACCCATGTGAAATTAAGGTATGAGATAAGTTTTTAGTTTTAGTTTAATTTCATGTTTAATAAAGAGTGCTAGAAAACTCCATTTGAGAAGAAGAAGTTCGGTAGTATTTGAAATTCTGCTTTATTCATGCTATTGTTGGTTGACAATATTTACTGCCAAATTTTCTGTCAAAAACAAGGTAGATCACTAAGTTATAGGAAAAGAAATAGTTTACAAAGATACAATTTTTTTATGCACACAGAGAGTTTAAAGACCAACTATGCGACAGGAATAAAAATTCTGACCGTATAGTTCTGGTCGTATAGATATCTTTGCCATCAATTTTTTCTGCAATATGTACTGAGAGTTTAACGACCAACTATACGACGGGAATAAAAATTTTGGCCGTATAGTTCCGGTTGTATAGATATCAATACCTCCATACAATTTCTTTTCATATGTATTGAGAGTTTAACGACCAACTATACGACGAGAATAAAAATTCTGGCCATATAGTTCCGGTCGTATAGATATTGATGCCTTTGCAAATTTTCTTTTTTCACAGGGACAGATAGTTTAACGACTAACTATATGGCCGGAACATTTTGTTCTGCCCGTATAGTTGCGTCCGTATAGCTGCGTCCGACCACAAAATTGCACGGGGAGGTACTCCCAACTCCAAAACTTCAATCTTTTTTCTTTCTTCTACCTCCAAACTCTCTCAAAACCTCAAGGGATCTCCATCTATACTTAATTTCGTTCGATTTCCTTGCACACAAGTGATCTACGATATGTTTCTCCTCCGATCCTCCAATTAGTTTTTGCAAATTCATCTTTGATCTATTGTCATTATCAATCTAGGGCGAGACCTACTATGAACCAATTATTGCCATGATTTTCTTGCCTAGATTATTATTTTGAGGAGAATTATTTAGTGTGCTATGATGAGGAATATGATGCACTTACTGTCGTTGGATCAATTTTTTTTATTTTTTGCCTTTCTCCAATGTTTTATATGATGAACACAAGGACCAAACTCGTGCTCGTGCCACCGCTAGCGCTTCTCGGGCTGCCGCTCAGGAACGCATGGGGATATGGTTTAGGGATGTTGCCCATCATGATCGCTTCAACAGGATCAAGAACCGCAAAGTGAAGGCCACCAAGTGGGCTTGCCCCATTATATTGTACCAACTCGGTATTTCTGATGACTTTAATTTACTTTGCAATAGAGTTGGCCTGCAAAACTTTGTGTACAATGATGTGATACGTTGCAAACGTATCTATAATTTTTGATGTTCCATGCTTGGTTTTTATCTACTTTCTTATGTTTTTCCCACACTTTGGAGTATTTTTATACATTTTCTTGGACAAACCTATTAACAAGATGCCACAGTGCCAGCTGCATGTTTTCTGCTATTTTTGGTTCCAGGAAATGAATATTCTCAGAATTGGACGGGACAAAAGCCAAAGTTGATATTTTATCAGAAGACTCATGGAGCCAGAAGACGAGACGGAGGGGGGCCACACCACCCCTTGGCGCGGGCAGCCCTAGGCCGTGCCAGGGTATGGTGTGGGCCCCCTGGACGCCCATCGACCTTGCCTCTTCATGTATAAGATCCCTCCTAATGCAAAAACCCTAAATCGACCAGCCTCCAGCCACGAAAACTTCTGAAGCGTCGCCGCCACCGAAGGGGAGATTCGGGGGATAGAAAGTCTTTGTTCCGACACCCTGCCGAGACGAGGAAGTGCCCTCGGAGCCATCTCCATCGATCTCCACCACCATCTCCATCACCATTGCTGATTCCCATGATGATGAGGGAGTAGTTCTCTCTCAAGGCTAAGGGTTCTACCGGTAGCTATGTGTCATCTCTCTCTCTATGCATGATCATATTGTGATCATGAGCTTTGTAATCAAGTAGATCTACTTTGCTACTCAAGTGCTTTAATAGATCTCTGATCTCCCCATGTGTGTGAAAGTGACAGCATGCACACCATGGTGGCACTTAGGCTAGAGATTACAAATACTTGTTATGGGTTATATTTGGAGTTGGATGTCTTTATGAAATTGTGGTGTTTGTTGGAACCATCTAGTGCTCAAGGTGATAGTGTGGGGTTATCTAGATGGGAAAGGCTTACTTTGAGGTGTGCTGTTATAGCCCTACCATGGATTAGAGTGAGTAGTTAAGAGTAGTATCATAAAGATAAGATATTTATATGAGAGTGTTCACTAGCGAAAGTATGATACCTAGGCCTTGTTTCTAAGCATGGAAACACCATTTGCAACTAGATCTGTTACATATTTGCTTGCTTCCATCTTTATTTCAGTTTGCCTTTAGTCTCTTCCATGCCATCAAACTATTTTCTGGCACCGTTACCACTTATAATTATCCATACCACTTGTATTTCACTATCTCTTCGCCGAACTAGTGCACCTATACACCTGACAAGTGTATTGGGTGTGTTGGGGACACAAGAGACTTCTTGTATCTTGATTGTAGGGTTGCTTGAGAGGGTATACATTTGACCACTTCCTCCCCGATTTCGATAAACCTTGGGTGATGCACTTAAGGGAAAACTTGTTGCTGTTCTACAAACCTCTGCACTTGGAGGCCCAACAACTGTCTACAAGAATAGAAGTGCGTAGACATCAAGCTATTTTCTGGCATCGTTGCCGGGGAGGTAAGGTAAAAGGTACTCACATCCTCCGGTGTGAGTGCTCGAAGTTATTTCCTTTAGATCTGCAATTTTGTCTTTTTGTTTCTTATTTTCACTAGTTAGGCTTAATGGAAAACAACAACAAAAATTATAGAGCTTTATAGTATTTATCTTGAGTTAGGACATGAAGTGTGTGAAGGGAAAATTTAAAAACCTATGGAACTTTATTTGCATGCTAATAGCAACGTTGTTAGTATGAATTCTTTGGACACCATTAGTGCTAATGCTATGGAAAAGTCTAAACTTGGGGAAGCTAGTTTTTATGAAAATGATCTTTTTAGTTCCCCAGCTTTGGAAGATAGCTATTATATTGCTTATGATGATACCAAACCTCCAATATATGACGATTACAATGATGAATATGATATTTTTAGTCCACCTACTATTGAGGAGAAAATTAATTATGATTACAATATGCCTCCTATATTTGATGATTATGGTGATGAGAATAATAATGATAGATATTTTGTTGAATTTGCTCTCACTACAATTAATAAGAATGACTATGTTTATGTGGGGAGTATTAATTCTTTTATGCATGTGGCTCATGATAAGAATTGTTGGGTCTGTAGCATAGAAAACAAAAAATTCCTACGGTGTGAACTACACGCCAAGATCTATCTACTAGGTACAAAGCAACGGGTGGACATACATCCAACGAGAACTTACCCTCGTAGACAACGAGCTTTGTTAACGAGTAGGAACTCGTGGTTGATGTAGTCGTACACTTGCCGATCTCAAGATCGTGTTGAAGTCCAGCAGGTCTGGCTCCAGCACGTCCATCAGATCTAGGTCTAGCACCACCAAGTCCAGCACCGCAAAGCAGCGGTGCATCCGTGATCGCACACACGTCCGGTACCCCGACAACCTCCATCCCTCGCTCCAGCAAAGCAGCGGAAGCAACAACTCCTTTCCAGATAAAGCCACCGGGAACATGTATCTCGCTAATCCGAGACCATGGGGGAATAATACTAAAGGGGGAGAGAGATCCTTCACAAGGAGGTGTGTGTGAGAAGTGAGGAGGGGGTGGCCTTTTATAGGAGGAGGGGGTGCCCCTCCTTCATGGCCGGCGCATGGAGGAGGTGACTCTTCACCTCCTCCATTCATGTGGTGGTAACTCCCTCCACATAAATTTGCCCCTTCACATTCTCTTTTAAAGTCTCCACTTTAAATGCATTAAATTTCTCCAAATTTAATGCTCTCTCATTTAATAAAACTCTTTTATTATTTTTATTCAGAATTTTGTTAATTACTTTAATTAACAAACATTCACATAAACCCCCCTACAACATTTCAATATTACATGCAGAACCAATTTCAGCATTTTCACCGAAAGCAGTTTTTGTCTATTGAAATAATTCCAGCGCTTTCTTAAATCTTTATCTGAAACATATTTGCTCCAAATGGTGTCGGTATCCCTTAAGTGTGTCATCCTACGGTTCGCGAATAATGCAGAGATGATCGAGACCCCTCTCCGATCAATAATCAACAGCGGGACCTGGAGATCCATACTGACTCCTACACATTCAACGATGACTTCTGTGATCGTGAGAACCTTTAACGCTAGTAACTAAATCCCTTTGTCTCGCGATATATTACATGTCCGAGATTCGATCATCGGTATCTCCATACCTAGTTTGATCTCGTTACCGACATGCACTCTTTTCTCGTTCCCGTGATATAACATTCTGGTGATCACATCACTTGCTTGCAAGCTATTTCAATGTGATATCACCGAGAGGGCCCAGAGTATATCTATCAGTCATCGGGATGGACAAATCCCACTCTTGATCCATGAGCCTCAACATAACACCTTCGTAGCACTGAACCCACCTTTATAGTCACCCTGTCATGGTGTGATGTTTGATGTTATCAAGATACTCTTCCGGTGTTAGCAATTCACATGATCTCATGGTCTAAAGACTAAGATTACTTCGTATGATGTTATAGCAATATAAACATAATGACTTGATCGTAATGCTATACTTCGGATGAATGTTCATCACATCATTCCACCAATGGTGTGACCTTGTTATTAACAACATCCAATGTCTATGATCAGGAAACCTTGATCATCTTGTTAATCAACAAGCTAGTCTATAAGAGAGGCATAACTAGGAACCCTTTTTGTTTATTAAACACACATGTATTGATGTTTCCGATCAATACAATTATAGCATGCAAAATAAACATTTATCATAAACATGGAATAAGATAATAACCACTTTATTATTTCCTCTCGGGCATATTCCCTTCAGTCTCCCACTTGCACTAGAGTCAATAATCTAGTTTGAAAAACTTTGCGTATTGAACACCTCTGGCTTTCTGGTGTTTCATATACGCTATTGCTAGTGGTTAACATAATCTCTGGATCTGATAGTTTCAGGTCCGTGTGTATTTGCATGTCTTTGCGTCTCTACGCATCACTCATTCTCAAATGAGATGGCATTGTATAAATTTGGTCCTCTGGTGAGACCTTTAGTTCGTTCGGCTCAAAAATATGTTGATATTATTGTCACACAATATATCTTCATAGTATTAGCCCACTTTGAACCACACCTAGTTTGATAACAAACTACTTAACACAAATGCCCTCCTTTGCTGCTACTATAGCAGTTATATACTTAGCCTTTTGTTGTAGTATCCGTCAATATCTCAACTTTGGAACTCATCCAAATCCATCATGGAACATCCTTTCCATTATATTGTGCCACCCATAGTCTAAATTGAGATAAATTTAATTTGTATCTTGTGACAAAACTAGTATCAATGTAACACTTTACAATGAACTACCTTTAACTATTTGTCACTTATACATGATATATTCTTAGTTCTTCCAAAGCTCATAAGAATATCTTTACTATTGTCCAATGATCATCTTATGAATCATTCTGGTATATGCTCATAACATTTAGAGCATAGGACATTCTGGATACATACATGTCATGGTATAATCGATCAAAATCTTCATGTGATTTTACTCACCAAGTGTCAAAACACTTGAATCTTGATACAATTCTTTCCATGCAGCAATAACCTTTCTTGTTGTTTCCATATTGAACTATTTCAATATCTCATATATGTATGTCTGGTACAACGATATTTGCGCCTTAATCTATCCATATAGATATTGATGCCAAATATTCCTGGTTTGCCCAAGTCTTTCATCGAAATCTTATTTTAATGAAATTCTTAACTTGTGTCAATACAAGATACATCATTTCCAATCAACAATATGTCCTCTACATAATGTATTAGAAATATGTCTCAGCGCTCCCACTTAATTTCTTGCAAATGCAAGCATCTTTATCATCTCCGATGAATTTAAACTCTTTTAATAGTTTCATCATGGTGAAGATTCCAACTCCGCTATGCTTACTTCAACTATTGAAGTTTACATGCCCTTTTAGCACCCTTTGAATTAACAAAACCCTTCGGACCATGTCATGTACATGTCCTAGGTTACCGTTCTATTAGAAGAACCTTGTTTTGTTTATTCAACTACCATATACCAAATTATATGTAGTGGTTGCTACATTAATCCATCAAGACTATATATCGCTATGAAAGATCAAATCTTGTCATAGTCAACTCCTTGAACATTGTCGTAAACTTCTTTCCGACATGTCGACTATTTCATAGATGTTAAACATCCATGTCTTATTTCTTTATAGATCCAAACACGACCGATAGGCTTCACGCCTTTCCGGAGGGTCTTCCAAGTTCGTAAACTTGTTTTCTCGTATGGATACTATCACGGATTCTATGACTTCTAGTCATTTTATGGAGTCAGGGCCCATCATCGCTTCTTTGCATGTAGTCGGTTCATCATTGTCAAAACAATAACGACTTGCTTATCAAATCTTACTATTTGATTCTTACCGACCCACATGGTTCTATAGGAACTCTAATCTCCGAGATCACACCTTTTGTAATCACGAGAGCCATGAGCATTGTGGCCGCCACCGGGACATTTTCTGGCGCTGCGCTACTTAGAACATATAGCTAAGGTTCAACAACCTTATCAAAGTTCTATTGTCCTCCCAATTAACTTTTCACAAAAAATTCCTTCTCAAGAAACTTGACGTTCCAAGTAACAAACTCTTTTGTCCTCGGTGTTATGGAGAAATTCCCAACAAATTCTTTGGGATAACCTACAAAGACGTGCTTATCCGACTTTGGTTGTAAACATTTTACTTATGCATAGCATACCAAAATTTAAGAAAAGACAATTCGGGTTTTATCCCAAACCATACTCATATGGTGTCATTTCAATGGATCACGATGGTGCTCTTTTCAGTGTAAAAGTGGTAGTCTCTAAAGCTTCAATCCTTAAAACATAATGGCAGTTTTATAAATGACACCCTTGATCTTACCATGTCAAACATGGTTTGATTTTATCTCTCGAATATGCCATACTCCTATGGTTTATCGGGAAACACAAATCATGGAACAATTCCTCAAGTCTTAGGTGTTTTTGCTAAACATGTAACTCAAATATCTTCCTTTATGATCGAATCATAAACTCTTTATTTTCTTGTTACAATGATTTTCCACTTCATCTTGAAAGTCTTTGAACAATTTTCAAATGTTTCATACTTCTCCCTTGTTAAGTAAATATATAGATATATTCACTCAAATTTTCGGAGAAAGCATATGAAGCAAAAAGATCCATCGCATATGGCTACACATAATGGACTATGCACATCAACATGCAAAATTTCCAATAAGCTAGTCATCCGTTCCTCTCGGGCCTATGGACGGAGTTTCAATTATCTCGAGGAAAGTCTCACATGCGTCAATTGATCAAAATCAAAGGCTCCAAAAATCCATCAACATGGAGTTTCTTCATGTTTTCTTTCAAATATAATTTAAACAGCGATGTCACTTCATAAGTGATCTTTCAATCATTTGTCTTGCGACATTTTAGCAATAGTGTTTATGGATGTGATTTCTCCAACTAGACTTGTAAAAGTTCTTCCATCCTTTATGGAATACGGTAATTATTTGAACAGACTTTGTTCTCATGATACCGGAACAAAATAACAATTATTTAAACAAATCTTGAAGGCTTGGTTTGATGACAACGAAAAACACAATAACACTTTATTTGTTTTCGATGAACATCATCACTCATTCTCTTGCTAGTTACTTAGGCCATTGTAGTTCATGAATTGCGTTGTCCTGTATGACACTTCATACCAACCAAATCGGTATCCAATACCGGTATCCAATACCTAAGAACCACATTGTTTAACAAGCAAGGAATATAGCCATAACATGTATATCTTCTATATACCTAAGTTGGACATCTCCAACCTTTTATTTTCTCCCAAATATTTTATAGATTCTCTTTTAGCAATTCCTTTTCTTTTAAAAGAATCTATCAACATCAATAGTGGTGTCATCAACATGACACATGGTACAAAGCTTGTATATAGTCAAATACTAATACCTTGGACTTGCACTTTGAAGTGGATCACCATCATCAAATGTTTGGCATTCTTTCAAAAATCCATTCTTTAGTAATCTATTAGTGTAGTAAACATTTTACTTACATCTTCTATTCATCCTTATCATGACAACTTTCATGATCAAGCTACTATAGCTTATAAGGAAGAATCACGAGTATAATATCAGTTCCCAAAACCTTTTTGGTAGATTCGGATGCCTAGCATCTCCATCCTTCACAAATTCTCATACAATATGAGAACATGTATTTTGCTAAATTATACTCTATCATAATGCAACCAAAAAACATTGTTTCAGATATCACAATATCTTTCACACATGATGGTTTCTGAAACAATTTTCAGCTCCAATATAATCTTGATATTAAAACAACTTTTGAATATCAATAATCATGGAGGCAAACATGATACTTTAGATACTAACATTGGAATTCTTACTCTTGATTTAATACTACTTATTAAACTTCATGGAGTAAATAGAGTTTGCTGAAAGTTTGCAATAGGACTTATAAACTTTAAATTGACATTCGAAATAATACGATACCAGTTCGTAAAGTAAATATCCAGAATTCTATAGTTCTATTATCTCAAATAAAAACTAAGCATAAGGTAGAAAACGAATGCCAATGACTACAACAAACTATGCAAATTCACTTTGATTTAATTTATGACAAATTTGGTTCGACTAATCCAAATTAGAAATGAACTCCCACTCAAAAATGACATCCCTCGTGCCTTTTTAGTGATTACATGAACCAAATCCACTACACCAAGTCCGATCATCACGTGAGTCGGTGTAGCTTCAAAGGCGAGCATCAATATGGTCATCACATCAACTATGTGACTCATGCTTAACCTTTCGGTCCGTGTTCCGAGGCCATGTCTGTACATGCTAGGCTCGCCAAGTAAGAACCTTAGTATTTGCGTGTGTAAAACTGTCTTACACCCGTTGCATGAAAGCGTAGAGTTAAGAACACCCGATCATCACGTGATGTCTCGAAACACGATCCATAGAACAGTGCATACTTAAGGAAGAACACATTTTTATCTTGGTATCTAAAAGAGGGATCATCTTATAATGCTACAGAAAGCGCCAAACTAGCAGTATAAGATGCTAACATCTAATGTGTAAAGTGAGATGATATGGTCCATGCATTTGATCTCTATCACTTGCATCGTGGTATGATCTCTATCATTCCTTTGTGTGTAAGGCCAAGGTCTATGGAACTTACACGTTGAGTGTGTTGTAAGAGTATCTATCATACATCTACTTACAACAATACCATATCAAGACACTAGCCCAGCAACGATCTAAACTAGACGCCTCTAATTTATCAATTGCAAGTTTTACGTGGCTTAGGGCTTTCGGAGATAGAACCGTTCTTACCTACGAACATGAACCACAATGAGGATAACTAAGTTATTAGCAACTCGTTGTAAATCAGATATTGACTATAGTAGGAGAGAGACGGACACCGCCAGCCACTTATGCAAAACAAGTTGCATGTCAGTCGTGGAACCGGTCTCATGTACGATGACATGTAAGGTTGGTCCGGGCCGCTTCATCCCACTATGCCACCAATATCCAAAATACATGAAAGACGCAATAACATGATCATCATCGCCCACATATAAACATATGTGTACTACCCGTGCTAAGAACCTACGCATAGATCAGGCTCTGATACCACTGTTGGGTCCGCAGCATAGAAAACAAAAAATTTCCTACGGTGTGAACTACACGCCAAGATCTATCTACTAGGTACAAAGCAACGGGTGGACATACATCCAAGGAGAACTTACCCTCGTAGACAACGAGCTTTGTTAACAAGTAGGGACTCGTGGTTGATGTAGTCGTACACTTGCCGATCTCAAGATCGTGATGAAGTCCAGCAGGTTCAGCTCCAGCACGTCCATCAGATCCAGCTCCAGCACCACCAAGTCCAGCACCGCAAAGCAGCGGTGCATCCGTGATCACACACACGTCCGGTACCCCGACAACCTCCGTCCCTCGCTCCAGCAAAGCAGGAAGCAAAGAACTCCTTTCTAGATAAAGCCACCGGGAACATGTATCTCGCTAATCCGAGACCATGGGGGAATAATACTAGAGGGGGGAGATATCCTTCACAAGGAAGTGTGTGTGAGAAGTGAGGATGGGGTGGCCTTTTATAGGAGGAGGGGGGTGCCCCTCCTTCATGGCCGGCGCATGGAGGAGGTGACTCTTCACCTCCTCCATTCATGTGGTGGTAACTCCCTCCTCATAAATTTGCCCCTTCACATTCTCTTTTAAAGTCTCCACTTTAAATGCATTAAATTTCTCCAAATTTAATGCTCTCTCATTTAATAAAACTCTTTTATTATTTTTATTCAGAATTTTGTTAATTACTTTAATTAACAAACATTCACATAAAACCCCCGCAACATTTCAATATTACATGCGTAACCAATTTCAGCATTTTCACCGAAATAGTTTTGGTGTCTATTGAAATAATTCCAGCGCTTTCTTAAATCTTTATCTGAAACATATTTGCTCCAAATGGTGTCGGTATCCCTTAAGTGTGTCACCCTACGGTTCGCGAATAATGCAGACATGATCGAGACCCCTCTCCGATCAATAATCAGCAGCGGGACCTGGAGATCCATACTGACTCCTACACATTCAACGATGACTTCTGTGATCGTGAGAACCTTTAACGCTAGTAACTAAATCCCTTTGTCTCGCGATATATTACATGTCCGAGATTCGATCATCGGTATCTCCATACCTAGTTTGATCTCGTTACCGACATGCACTCTTTTCTTGTTCCCGTGATATAACATTCTAGTGATCACATCACTTGCTTGCAAGCTATTTCAATGTGATATCACCGAGAGGGCCCAGAGTATATCTATCCGTCATCGGGATGGAAAAATCCCACTCTTGATCCATGAGCCTCAACATAACACCTTTGTAGCACTGAACCCACCTTTATAGTCACCCTGTTACGGTGTAACGTTTGATGTTATCAAGATACTCTTCTGGTGTTAGCAATTAACATGATCTCATGGTCTAAGGACTAAGATTACTTCGTATGATGTTATAGCAATATAAACATAATGACTTGATCGTAATGCTATACTTCGGATGAATGTTCATCACATCATTCCACCAATGGTGTGACCTTGTTATTAACAATATCCAATGTCTATGATCAGGAAACCTTGATCATCTTGTTAATCAACAAGCTAGTCTATAAGAGAGGCATAACTAGGAACCCTTTTTGTTTATTAAACACACATGTATTGATGTTTCCGATCAATACAATTATAGCATGCAAAATAAACATTTATCATAAACATGGAATAAGATAATAACCACTTTATTATTGCCTCTCAGGCATATTCCCTTCAAGAATGTTTTATGTGATAGTTATATTGTTAATTTTATTCATGATGCTACTGAAAGTTATTATGAGAGAGGGAAACATGGTTTTATGTATCTCAACAATATTAAGTTTCCCCTCTTTATGTTGAAATTCTTGAAGTTGCACTTGTTTTGCTTTACTATGCTTGTTGCTTTGTGCTTTCATGACTTGTTTCTTTACAAGATTCATATGCATAGGAAGTGGGTTAGACTTAAATGTGCTTTGAATTTGCTTCTTGATGCTCTCTTTTACTTCAATTCATATTTCTTATGTGAGCATCTTCTCAAACTATCATGCCTAACTTAAAGGCATTAAAGAAAAGTACTTATTGGGAGATAACACAAAAGTTTTAGATGAGTCTTGGAAGTTATTACCTATGTAATAACCACTCCTTATCCTTTTTATTTACTTTTTGTGCCAAGAGTAACCTCTAATGAGAGAGAAGTAATGATTGGGAAAGTTGCTGTCCCAAAACAGATTTCTGTGCTTCACCGTAAACATTCGTGTAAAATCTCTATACGTCGTTTTGATGCGTGAATTTTTGTGCTTCTGTCCTAGGTTGTTATATAACTTTCGTTAGTTCAACACTTTTCGATTTGAGCAACATAAGGTCTTCGAAAAAATTGGTTTTTTCCTGCTGGTCTGTTTTGACAGATTTCTGCCATTATTTGCATTTGCTTCTTGTTTATTCCTTTTTGAGTTCTTTTTGGGGAATTGAGCTTTTTGAGAGAAGTGCTACAGTAGCTTGTGTTTTAATGTAAGTTTTATTGGTGTTGAAACTGAACCTAAAGACTTATTATATTGAGTGCACTAATGTTGCTAATAAAGATTGTGTGAAGGAAAAATTTCAGGTGTATGGAGAGAATGATGTAATGAGATGACGAATGGACTAAAGCTCAAGCTTGGGGATGCCACCCCGTGTCACCCCAAGAAATATTCAAGAGCTACAAGCGTCAAAGCTTGGGGATGCCCAAGGCATCCCCTTCTTCATCAATAAAAATCTCAGGTTTCTTCCAAACACTTCATTTTTATTGTTTCATGCACAGTTGTGTTGTTCTTGGAGCGTATTTGTTTTAGTTTTTAGTTTTTATTTGCTTGGTTTGCTTAGTTTGCTTGAATAAATTGGTTGGACCCCCTCATTCATACATTGGTATTCAAAAAAGTTGGTTTGGATTGGAAAAGAGTAGGAAAGTTCATGCTTAAGTGGTAAAGAGAGCTTGTTTTTGACTGTGGCCTATGCTTTGTCATGCCATGCTTGATATTATTTTGGCTTTATGCTTAGTGATCTTTGCTGTAGCATGACATGTTATAAACAATTGAGATTGCTTAATGTGCCTTAGAAGAATCATGCATTGCTTTAGCATATTAAAGCATAGTATTGTGGTATTCTCCTTTGATGCTTTATTTGGGTTGACTTGGCGCATGCTCACACCATGTTATGACTATAACAAGTCACCATAGCCTTTATGATCCTTTAGTTTTCGACTTGTAATATCACTTTATGCTTTGATTAATGATGTTTTGTCGCTCTGCATGATTATGGCCATTATTGCTCTCTTAGTTGGTCGCTCCCAGTCTTTTGCTAGCCTCCATAACCAAGTATGAGTTCCACTCGTGCATCCAACTCTTAAAACCAAGTTATTACAAAGATTCTACTATACCTACCTATTCTCATTTGCTCTTTCAAGTATATTCATGTTTTTATCTACCATCAAAATTAATCTTGTTATGTGAAAATTAGTGATTAAAGCTCTCACGAACTTGATGGCACACTTTAATTTTCTTGCATTTAATAAACTTGAACCATTGGGTCCATCTTTGTTGCGTATATGCTTGCGCTTTATAAGTTGAAATTAGCAGAATCATATATCATGGGGAACGCTTTCAACATTGCACTTGTAATTAGTACCCCGTTGATATCATGTTCTTTTGCTTATGGATCCCGGCGGTGTGAAATAAAAGTGGAACTTGTAAGATCATGGAGTTTGTATGTGTGTTAGAGAAACGCCTGGGCCGCTAGCCTAAGCCATGCCTAATCATGGTGGAAACTTGCAGCATCACCATAATGAGAACTCTATGAAGCATCCTCAATAAAAACCTATACAAATAGCAAATAAAAAGATCGCTGAGATGCCCATTGTCTACTTGCCTTGTTATTTTGATTATGGGATAGCTCCTGTATCATGTGCAAGGGGTACCCCGTTGGCGGTTCTTTATGATACATATGTACTTACAATGACAAGAGCTTACTCGTGACTAAAGTTTAGTAGCATGAGGTTCGGTCTTCGTAAGTAAGGGGAAACAGATTTTGGCTTATAACTTGTCAAGCATATCCTCTTAGTTGTGTCACTTTAACCTTAATCACTTAAAGATGCTTATGATAGGGGCAACGAGAGCTAAAAGCTAACAAGTACCATAATTTTTGGAAGCTCTTTATGAAACTTGAATCTCTACTTCCTTCTATGAAGGCCTTTCTTTTACTTTTATGTTGAGTCTCCACCTTCTACCTTTATGCACCTACTTTGAGAGCATAGTGGCCATTCTTAGTTCTATGTGCATTGTCCCAAGACTTGTTGATTGATGCATAACTTGATATTGCTTGCTTTAAACTATTTGTATCTAGTCACTCTTATGAACTTTGAAGGTGTCCTATGCATTTATATTTGCTACTCTATGAGGGACAAGCTGAATGCCATTATGCTATGTTTTCTTTATGTGAAATAAACAAACGTCTTGCAAAGCATTGTTATCCATGAATCTTTTGTTTGTGCCTTTTCATGTTACATCATAGTTGCTATGTCTTATTGCTAGAATTTATCTTTCATGCTATGTTGAAGTACTATGGTCCCAGCTATCCATGTTTTGCAAATACTTTGATCAAGTTTATGATGGTGCATGTCACCTCAAAAATTATTCTTTCTTTTTATCACTTACCTACTCGAGGACGAGCAGGAGTTAAGCTTGGGGATGTTGATACGTTGCAAACATATCTATAATTTTTGATGTTCCATGCTTGGTTTTTATCTACTTTCTTATGTTTTGCCCACACTTTGGAGTATTTTTATACACTTTCTTGGACTAACCTATTAACAAGTTGCGACAGTGCCAGCTGCCTGTTTTCTACTATTTTTGGTTCCAGGAAAGTCAGAAAATGAATATTCTCAGAATTGGATGGGACAAAAGCCAAAGTTGATATTTTATCGGAAGACTCATAGAGCCAGAAGACGAGATGGAGGGGGCCACAGGGCGGCCACACCACCCCTTGGCGCGGGCAACCCTAGGCCATGCCAGGGTATGGTTTGGCCCCCTGGCCGCCCATCGACCTTGCCTCTTCGCCTATAAGATGCCTCCTGATGCAAAAACCCTAAATAGACCAGCCTCCAGCCACGAAAAGTTCCGCAGCGCCGCCGCCACCGAAGGGGAGATTCGGGGGACGGAAAATCCCTGTTCCGGCACCCTGCCAGAATGGGGAAGTGCCCCGGAGCCATCTCCATCGATCTCCACCATCATCTCCATCACCGTTGCTGATTCCCATGATGATGAGGGAGTAGTTCTCTCTCGAGGCTAAGGGTTCTATCGGTAGCTATGTGTTCATATCTCTCTCTATGCATGATCATACTGTGATCATGAGCTTTGTAATCAAGTAGATCTACTTTGCTACTTAGGTTCTTTAATAGATATCTGCTCTCCCCATGTGTGTGAAAGTGACAGCGTGCACACCATGGTGGCACTTAGGCTAGAGATTACAAATACTTGTTATGGGTTATATTTGGAGTTAGATGTCTTTACGAAATTGTGGTGTTTGTTGGAACCATCTAGTGCTCAAGGTGACAGTGTGGGGTTATCTAGACGGGAAAGGCTTACTTTGAGGTGTGCTGTTATTGCCCTACCATGTATTAGAGTGTCCAATGAGAGAGTAGTTAAGAGTAATATCATAAAGAGAAGATATTTATATGAGAGTGTTCACTAGCGAAAGTATGAACCCTAGGCCTTGTTTCTAAGCATTGAAACACCGTTTACAACTAGATCTGTTACATATTTGCTTGCTTCCATCTTTATTTCAGTTTGTCTTTAGTCTCTTCCATGCCATCAAGCTATTTTCTGGCACTGTTACCACTTATAATTATCTATACCAGTTGTATTTCACTATCTCTTCGCTGAACTAGTGCACCTATACACCTGACAAGTGTATTGGGTGTGTTGGGGACACAAAAGACTTCTTATATCTTGATTGGAGGGTTGCTTGAGAGGGGATATCTTTGACCACTTCCTCCCCGAGTTTCATAAACCTTGGGTGATCCACTTAAGGGAAAACTTGCTGCTGTTCTACAAACCTCTGCACTTGGAGGCCCAACAACTGTCTACAAGAATAGAAGTGCGTAGACATCATGATGTACCTACGTATCACCGCTTAACAATTGAATTCCTAAGTTTGTTGCAAAGCACTGTTAAACAATGGCAAGGAGAGGATACTATTTCTTTCCCTCTGATGAACAACAACTACACTTTAACATTAGATGAATGGTGTGCATATTTTAATTTTCCAAACAATGATATTCATTATTACGCGCATCTTTTACTAGCTTAAATCCTTTCCTCGATCAATACTATAATGGAATGAGCTTCACTAGTAGAGTGAACAAGGAGAAGAATATTCAACATCCTGCAATTCGCTATTTGTTCTATGTTATTGCTAACACCTTGCAGGCACATAATGAGTTCACGAGACTCAACGAGGAGGACATCCTAGTCCTCGCAAAGGCTGCTTACATCAACTGCAACCTATCACTCAACTTGGGCGCCATCCTTGTGCGCTACCTAGAGAACCAAGCCTCCCAAAGCCAAGGGCCAATCATAGGAGGAGGCGTCATCACCATGCTTGCCGCTGCCCTAGACATCGAACTAGGTGAGCTGCAACCCATACTAGGTGAGACACGTGTTGGTTTCTCCACCTTGAGGGCCTGTGGAATGCTCACTAGGAGAGGTGGTGTTTATTACCTGCATATTGCTGGAGCTGAGCATATCTACCCTGCTCCTATGCCTAATGGTCTTTTCTCTATCGAGAAAGGACGTTTGCTATATGATTCGCAGGTTGAGCAACACCAACCCGAGGAAGAGATTCCTGAAGAGGACAAGGACTGATGTGCTCGTCGTTCGACATAGAGCTTGTTGGGAACCCCAAGAGGAAGGTATGATGCGCACAGCAGCAAGTTTTCCCTCAGTTATGAAACTAAGGTTTAATCGAACCAGTAGGAGCAAGGAAACACCCCAAATGTGTTACTAGCTGAGCTTTGGCAGGGTGCACTACCAGTGCTAGTAGCAACGTGGAGACCTGCACAACACAACCACATAACTTTGTCCCCAACTTGCGATGAGGTTGTCAATCTCACCGTGTTTTGCGGAAAACAAAGGATTAAACGTATCGAATGGAAAGAAGTAAAAGTTTGTAGAAAGTAAACACAAAGAAGTAAACAGTTGTAGATTGTATGTAAATAAAAAGGACCGGGATCCATAGTTCACTTGAGGTGGCTATCCTTTGATAGATAACATGCTGGGTGAACAAATTACAGCGGGGCAATTGACAAACACCGAGAAAGCAATACATGCATATACTAATCATCTTGACTCCTTTGAGACTTGATTGGGCAATACAACATAATACATAAACCGCCATCCAACTGCATCTATGACTAATAATACACCTTCAGGTTATCGTCCGAACCCCCTCTAGTATTAAGTTGCAAGCAACAGATTATTGCTTTACGAACTGCGTGTAAAGTAAACAATATGATTGTTGTATGAACAAAGGATTGTTGTTTTCTCCCTAGTAGCAACAGCACATCTAGTACCTTAGAGATTTCTGTCACTTCCCTAGATTACCAGAGGCATGAACCCACTATCGAGCATAAATACTAACTCTTGGAGTTGCTAGCATCTACTTGGCCAAGATAGCTACTAACAACGGAAAGCATGCAGGATCACAAATAACAAAGACATGATAGAATCAATAATCAATCTGAAATAGCATCTCAATATCCATCGGATCCCCACAAACACAACATGTATGGATTACAAATAGATGATCTTGATCATGAATGGAGCTCACAAGATCTAAACATGAAAGCACAAAGGAGGAGAACCAACCATCTAGCTACTACATGGATCCGTAGTCTAAGGATGAACTACTCACGCATCACACCGGAAGCTTGCATGGTGATGAAGAATTCCTCCAGGGTGAATTCCCCTCTCCGGAAGGGTGCCGGGAAGAGCTTCAGATCCCTCCCGATCTAGGGATGGAGATGACGGCATCCATCACACTCTTTCGTGGATTTTTGATCGGGTACTTAGGGTTTTCGTCCCAAGGGCAATATATAGGGAGAAGGAGAGGCCGATGGGGTGCCGGGAGCGTCCACACCACCCCTTGGCGCAGGTCAGGCCTGGCCGTGTGGCCAGGTGGTGTGGTGGCTCCCTGGCCCTTCTCCGTCTCGTATTCTAGCACTTGATCCCTTCCGGAAAAATAGGCACTTTGGCTTTTGTCCCGTCCAATTCCGAGAATATTCATTTTCCGACTTTCCTAGAACCAAAAATAGCAAAAAACAGGCAGCTGGCACTGTGGCTCTTGTTAATAGGTTAGTCTAAGAAATCATATAAAAAGTACTCCAAAGTTGGAACAAAACACAAGAAAGTGGATAAAACCAAGCATGGAACATCAAAAATTATAGATACATTTGCAATGTATCAAGGACCAAGAAGAGGAGCAAGAAGTTCCTTATCAAGAGGAGTAGCCATAAACCCGGTTCGCCACATACCAAGATTTTCAAGGACTTGGAGGGACTGTGGAGAGGATGCACAACCTATATTTGAACCTCCGAGAATCAACAAGTAACCTCTCAACTCAATTTGCGAACTGGAGTAACAACTTTTTCCCGACACCACAATCATTTGAAGGGCTTGCAAAAGCCTAAGCTTGGGGAAGTTTCCTCATGTATCTTTATTTGGCATTTATTTGCTTTTATTTATTTCGAGGTTGCACTTTTATTTGAGTTTATAAGCACTCATGTTGGTTTCCCAAACACTTTATTTTCTAAATTCTTTATTTTCTTTCCAGATTTTCTAGCCGAGCTTTGCCGCCAATTTTCTATTCTTTAAATTCCCTCTCTTAAAAATCACAAAAGATTTCTCCATTTTTCTTTATTTCCCTCTCTCTTTTCTTTCCGCCTCGAGGTCTTCATATATTTGCAGGAGAGTTGATATGTTGCAAACGTATCTATAATTTTTGATGTTCCATGCTTGTTTTATATCTACTTTCTTATGTTTTGTCCATACTTTGGACTATGTTTACACATTTTCTGGAACTAACCTATTAACAAGATGCCACAGTGCCAGTTGCCTATTTTGTGCTGTTTTTGGTTCTAGAAAAGCCAGAAAATGAATATTCTCGGAATTGGACGGGACAAAAGCCAAAGTCAATATTTCACCGAGGGGAACACGGAGCTACAAGACGAGATGGAGAAGGGCCTCAAGGGGGCCACACCCCCCGGCCATGCGGTCAAGCTTGGCCCGCGCCTGGGGGGTGCAGCCGCCTCGGGCACCCCCTCGGCCTCCCCTTTCACCTATAAGAAGCCTCCGATACAGAAACCCTAGGTACCCGATCAAAATTCCACGAAAGAGTCTGTAGCCGCCGTCATCTCCATCCCTAGATCGGGAGGGATCTAAAGCTCTTCCTCGCACCCTGCCGGAGAGGAGAGATCACCCTAGAGGCCTTCTTCATCACCATACCTGCCTCCGGTGTGATGCGTGAGTAGTTCATCCCTGGACTACAGGTCCCTGTAGTAGCTAGATGGTTGGTTCTTCTCCTTTGTGCTACCATGTTTAGATCTTGTGAGCTCCATTCATGATCAAGATCATCTATTCGTAATCCTACATGTTGTGTTTGCGGGGATCCGATGGATATTGAGATGCTATTTCAGATTGATTATTGATTCTATCATGTGTTTGTTATTTGTGATCTTGCATGCTTTCCGTTGTTAGTAACTATCTTGGCCAAGTAGATGCTAGCAACTCCAAGAGGGAGTATTTATGCTCGATAGTGGGTTCATGCCTCTAGGAATCTGGGGAAGTGACAGAAATCTCCAAGGTACTAGATGTGCTGTTGCTACTAGGGAGAAAACAACAATCCTTTGTTCATACAACAATCATATTATTTACTTTACACACTTTGATTAATGCAATTATCTGTTGCTTGCAACTTAATACTGGAGGGGGTTCGGATGATAACCTGAAGGTGGATTATTAGTCATAGATGCAATTGGATTACGGTCTATGTATAATGTTGTAATGCCCAATCAAATCTCAAAGGAGTCAAGATGATTATTATATGCATGTATGCTTTATCAATGTTTGTCAATTGCCCCGCTGTAATTTGTTCACCCAACATGTCATCTATCTTAAGGAGAATCACCACTAGTGAACTATGGACCCCGGTCCATTCTTTTACCATCAATCTACAAAGTTATTCACTATTTTCTGTTTACTTTCTGCAAGCTATTACTATCTTCCACACAATACGTTTAATCCTTTGTTTTCAGCAAAACCGATGAGATTGACAACGTCACTGTAAGTTGGGGGCAAAGTTCGGTGGTTGTGTTGTGCAGGATTCCAAATTGGAAACAACACCTTGGACGTGTTTCCTTGCTCCTACTGGTTCGATAACCTTGGTTTCATAACTGAGGGAAAACTTGCTGCTGTGCTCATCATACCTTCCTCACGGGGTTCCCCAACCAGCTCGAATATATTTTGGGCCATCAAGCTCTTTTTCTGGCGCCGTTGCCGAGGAGTCAAGGACATCTTCACAAGGGGAGTCCCTCATAACCAATCTCTTTACTTTGTTGTTTTTGTTTTGCTTAGTTTATTTCTGCTTTATTGCTTGTTTCTTTATCAAAAACACACAAAAATTAGTTGTACTAGTTTGCTTCTTTATATTAAAAACACAAAAAAAATTAGTTCTTTCTATAGTTGTTACCTAGTTCCTAGCTCACCATGTTGATTCCTAAGTTCACCCTGAAAGACCTTTCAATAGGTAGTGGCTCTATAATTGGGAAAGATAATATTGAAGAATTTTTTAATCACATTAGCAAGCATGAGGATATTGAGGATAGATCCCTAGCAGAACTTGCTCCAAATTATGAAATTGCTGCAGCTTCTTTAGTTCACATATTGGAAGATAGGTTTGTTAACCTTAACCCCATAATGCAAGTAATGTTTCTTAAACTTAAAGAAATTGAGGACCCTGAAAAGAGAGATTTTATTCTGGAAACCTTGCTTAAAGAATTCTATGATGATGCTAAGGAAGCTAGAAAAGTCTTTGAACGTTTTAATATGCTAGGCTCATGTGTAGATGTTATTGGTACATGAGAAAATATGGACAAAACCGAACCTAATGGGGAGGAAATTAAGATAGCAATACCTTTTAAACTTGTAGGAATGCATGAAGCCTTAGAAAAGAATTTTGATTGGATTGTTCCTGAAAACCCGTTTGATGAAAATAGTGAACCCAAGAGCATTGAGAGAGGATCCTCTAGAACTTATTTGGATGAGATACCTTGCCTTGTTGAAGATATTTCTGGTATCAATCTTAATGCTTCTTCATTTGAGAATACTTGATTCTTTTCTTCCTTCTTATGCCTAACTTAAAGGCGTTAAAGAAAAGTACTTATTGGGAGATAACCCAAAAAAATTAGTTGAGTCTTGGAAGTTATTGCCTCTGTAATAACCTCTCTTTATCATTTTTGTGTGGTTTTTGTGCCAAGAGTAACCTCTAATGAGAGAGAAGTAAGACTTGGGAAAGTTGCTATCCCGAAATAGATTTTTGTGCTTCACTGTGAAAATTCGTGAAAAATCTCTGTACGTCGGTTGGAGCTGTAATGTTTTGTGCTTCTGCCCTAGGTTGTTATCCAACTTTCGTTAGTTCAACACTTTTTAATTTGAGCAATAGAAGGTCTTTGAAAAATTGGAGTTTACCTGCTGGTCTGTTTTAACAGATTTCTGCCATTATTTGCATTTGTTTCTTAAATCTCTTTATCTTTGAGTTCTTGCCAAAATTCTTGAACTTTTGAAAGAAAGTTCTACAGTAGCTTTTGTTTTGATGAAAGTTTTACTTGTGTTGAAACTGAACCAAAAGAATTATTGTCTTGAGTACACTAATGTTGCTAATGAAGATTGTGTGAAGTTTTGTATGAAGGAAATTTTTGTGTGTAGGGAAGAGTAATGTGATAAGATGAAGTATGGACAAAAGCTTAAGATTGGGGATGCCACCCGTGTCACCCCAAGAAATATCCAATAAGTACAAGCGTCAAAGCTTGGGGATGCCCAAGACATCCCCTTCTTCATCAATAAAAATTTCAGGTTTCTTCCAAACACTTCATTTTTATTGTTTCATGCATAGTTGTGTTGTTCTTGGAGCATCTTCGTTTTTGTTTTTGCTTTTTGTTTACTTAGTTTGCTTAGTTTGCTTGCATAAATTGGTTGGACCCCCTCATCCATACATTAGTTTTCAAATAAGTTGGTTTGGATTGGAAAAGAGTAGGAAAAGTTCATGCTTAAGTGGTAAAAAGGAGTTTGTTTTTGACTGTGGCATATGCTTTGTCATGTCATGCTTGATATTGTTTTGGCTTTATGCTTAGTGATTTTTGCTGTAGCATGACACGTTATAAACAATTGAGATTGCTTAATGTGCCTTGAAAGAATCATGCATTGTTTTAGCATATTAAAGCATAGTATTGTGGTATTCTCCTTTGATGCTTTATTTGGGTTGACTTGGCGCATGCTCACACCATGTTAAGACTATCCAAAGTCATCATAGCCTCTATGATCATTTAGTTTTCGACTTGTAATATCACTTTATGCTTTAATTAATGATGTTTTGTCGCTTTGCATGATTATGGCCATTATTGCTCTCTTAGTTGGTCGCTCCTAATCTTTTGCGAGCATTGAAAGACGTTTGTTTGTTTCACATATAGAAAACATAATAAGAGTGGTATTCATCTTGTCCCTCATGGTATAGCAAAACATAAATGCATAGGACACCTTCAAAGTTCATAAGGGTGACTAGATACAAATATTTTGAGAGCAAGCAATACCAAAATTATGAATCAATCAATAAGTTTTGGGACAATGCACACTAAACTAAGAATGACCACTACGCTCTCTCAATTGGTGCATAAAGATAGAAGATGGAGACTGATACATTGCAAATGTATCTGTAATTTTTTATGTTCCATGCTTGGTTTTATCTACTTTCTTGCGTTTTGTCCACACTTTGGAGTACTTTTCATATGATTTCTTAGACTAACCTATTAACAAGAGCCATAGTGCCAGCTGCCTGTTTTCTGCTGTTTTTGGTTCCAGGAAAGTCAGAAAATGCATATTCTCGGAATTGGACGGGACAAAAGCCAAAGTGCCTATTTTTCTGGAAGACTCACGGAGCCAGAATACGAGACGGAGGAGGGCCAGGGCCTGGCCACAGCCCCCCCAGGCCACGCCAGGGCATGGTGTGGGCCCCTGGCTGGCCATCGACCTTGCCTCCTTCGCCTATAAGAGCCTCCCGATACCAAAACCCTAAATCGTCAAGCCTCTATCCACAAAAAGTTCCGCACGCCGCCACCATCGAAGGGGAGATTTGGGGGACAGAAAGTCTCTGTTCTGGCACCCTGCCGGGACGGGGAAGTGCCCCCGGAGCCATCTCCATCGATCTCCACCACCATCTCCATCACCATTGCTGATTCCCATGATGAGGAGGGAGTAGTTCTCTCTCGAGGCTAAGGGTTCTACCAGTAGCTATGTGTTTATCTCTCTCTCTATGCGTGATCATATTGTGATCATGAGCTTGTAATCTATAGATCTACCTTGCTACTCAAGTGCTTTAATAGATCTCTGCTCTCCCCATGTGTGTGAAAGTGACAGCGTGCACACCATGGTGGCACTTAGGCTAGAGATTACAAATACTTGTTATGAGTTATATTTGGAGTTGGATGTCTTTATGAAATTGTGGTGTTTATTGGAACCATCTAGAGCTCAAGGTGATAGTGTGGGGTTATCTAGATGGGGAAAGCGGACTTTGAGGTGTATTGTTATAGCCCTACCATCGATTAGAGTGTCCAACCGGTTAGTAGTTAAGAGTAGTATCATAAAGAGAAGTTATTTATATGAGAGTGTTCACTAGTGAAAGTATGATCCCTAGGCCTTGTTTCTAAGCATTGATACACCGTTTGCAATTAGATCTGTTACATGTTTGCTTGCTTCCATCTTTATTTCAGTTTGCCTTTAGTCTTTTCCTACGTCAACCACACGCCATCAAGTTATTTCCTATCACCGTTACCACTTATAATTATCCATACCACTTGTATTTCACTATCTCTTCACTGAACTAGTGCACCTATACACCTGACAAGTGTATTGGGTGTGTTGGGGACACAAGAGACTTCTTGTATCTTGATTGCAGGGTTTCTTGAGAGGGAATACCTTTGACCACTTCCTCCCTGAGTTCGATAAACCTTGGGTGATCCACTTAAGGGAAAACTTGCTGCTGTTCTACAAACCTCTGCACTTGGAGGCCCAACAACTGTCTACAAGAATAAAGTGCGTAGACATCAAGCTATTTTCTGGCGCCGTTGCCGGGGAGGTAAGGTAAAAGGTATTCACACCGGAGGATTAAAGAAGAAGAACCTCCCACGACAAATGCCTATTTTCTGGCACCGTTGCCGGGGAGGTAAGGTAAAAGGTACTCACATCCTCCGGTGTGAGTGCTCGAAGTTATTTCCTTTAGATTCTGCAATTTTGTCTTTTTGTTTCTTGTTTTCACTAGTTAGGCTTAATGGAAAACAACAACAAAATTAGAGAGCTTTATAGTATTTATCTTGAGTTAGGACATGACGTGTTTGAAGAGAAAATTAAAAAACCTATGGAACTTTATTTGCATGCTAATAGCAATGTTGTTAGTATGAATTCTTTGAATACCATTACTGCTAATGCTATGGAAAAGTCTAAGCTTGGGGAAGCTAGTTTTTATGAAAATGATCTTTTTAGTTCCCCAGCTTTGGAAGATAGCTATTCTATTGCTTATGATGATACCAAACCTCAAATATATGATGATTACAATGATGAATATGATATTTTCAGTCCACCTAATATTGAGGAGAAAACTAATTATGATTACAATATGCCTCATATATTTGATGATTATGGTGATGAGAATAATAATGATAGCTATCTTGTTGAATTTGCTCCCACTACGATTAATAAGAATGACTATGCTTATAGGGGGAGTATTAATTCTTTTATGCATGTGGCTCATGGTAAGAATGTTTTATGTGATAGTTATATTGTTAATTTTATTCATGATGCTACTGAAAGTTATTATGAGAGAGGGAAACATGGTTTTATGTATCTCGACAATATTAAGTTTCCCCTCTTTATGTTGAAAGTCTTGAAGTTGCACTTGTTTTGCTTTACTATGCTTGTTGCTTTGTGCTTTCATGACTTGTTTATTTACAAGATTCCTATGCATAGGAAGTGGGTTAGACTTAAATGTGTTTTGAATTTGCTTCTTTATGCTCTCTTTTACTTAAATTCATATTTATTATGTGAGCATCTTCTCAAACTATCATGCCTAACTTAAAAGCGTTAAAGAAAAGTACTTATTGGGAGATAACCCAAAAGTTTTAGATGAGTCTTGGAAGTTATTACTTCAGTAATAACCGCTCCTTATCCTTTTTATTTGCTTTTTGTGCCAAGAGTAACCTCTAATGAGAGAGAAGTAATGATTGGAAAAGTTGCTATCCGGAAACAGATTTCTGTGCTTCACTATAAAAATTCGTGTAAAATGTCTGTACGTCCTTTTGAGGCATGAATTTTTGTGATTCTGCCCCAAGTTGTTATCTAAATTTTGTTAGTTCAGAACTTTTCGATTTGAGCAACAGAAGGTATTCGAAAAAATTCGTCTTTACCTGCTGGTCTGTTTTGACAGATTTCTGCCATTTTCTGCATTTGCTTCTTGTTGGTTCCTTTTTGAGTTCTTTTGGAGAATTGAGATTTTTGAGGGAAGTGCTACAGTAACTTGTGTTCTAATGGAAGTTTATTGGTGTTAGAACTGAACCTAAATACTTATTATCTTGAGTGCACTAATGTTGCTAATAAAGATTGTGTGAAGTTTTGTATGAAGAAAAATTTCAGGTGTATGGAAGGAATGAGTAATGAGATGAAAGATGGACTAAAGCTCAAGCTTGGGGATGCCACGCGTGTCACCCCAAGAAATATCCAAGAAGTACAAGCGTCAAAACTTGGGGACGCCCAAGGCATCCCCCTCTTTATTAATAAAAATTCCAGGTTTCTTCCAAACGCTTCATTTTTATTGGTTCATGCACAGTTGTGTTGTTCTTGGAGCGTCTTCTTTTTCATTTTCGTTTTGGTTTTTAGTTTTCTTTGTTTGCTTAGTTTTATGAATAAATTGGTTGGATCCCCTCTTTCATACATTGGTTTTCAAATAGTTTGGTTTGGTTTGGAAAAGAGTAGGAAAGCTCATGCTTAAGTGGTAAACAGAGCTTGTTTTTGACTATGGCATATGCTTTGTCATGCCATGGTTGATATTGTTTTGGCTTTATGCTTAGTATTCTTTTCTGTAGCATGAATTGTTATAAACAATTGAGATTTCTTAATGTGCCTTGGATGAATCATGCGTTGTTTTAGCATATTAAAGCATAGTATTGTGGTGTTCTCCTTTGATGTTTTATTTGGGTTGACTTGGCTCATGCTCACACCATGTTATGACTATACCAAGTCACCATAGCCTTTATGATCCTTTAGTTTTCAACTTGTAGTATCACTTTATGCTTTGATCAATGATGTTTTATCTCTCTGCATGATTATGGCCATTACTGCTCTCTTAGTTTGTCGCTCCCAGTCTTTTGCTAGCCTCCACAACCAAGTATGAGTTCCACTCATGCATCCAACTCCCTAAACCAAGTTATTCCAAAGAGTCCACCATACCTACATACTAGCTTATGCTATTCCAAGTATATTCATGCTTTTGTTTACCTTCCGAATTAAACTTGTTATGAGAAAACTAGTGATTAAAGCTCTCACGAACTTGATGGCACACTTTACTTTTCTTGCCCTTAATAAACTTGAACCATTGTGTCGCCTATGTTGTATATGCTTGCACTTATTTGTTAGGGATTAGCAGAACCATGCTGTCATGGGGAACGCTTTCAACATTGCACGGGTACTTTGTACCTAGTTGATATCATACTATTTTGTCTAGGGATGTCGTCGGTGTGAAATGAAAGGGGAGCTTGTAAGTCCATGGAGTTATGTATATGTGTTGGATAAATGCCTGGGCCGCTGGTCTAATCCATGTTGACATGGTGGAAACCTGCAGCGTAACCATAATGAGCTGTCTATCAAGCATTGTTCTTATAAAAAAAGAGTCCTATATTGAGAAAAAAGAGAAAAAGAAAAAAAAAGATATGAGAAAAGAGGAAAGAGAGAAAAAAGCACCATATTCCCATGGTAAATAAGAAGATTGCTGAGATGCTCGTTGTCTGCTTGCCTTGTCATTTTGATATGGGGATTCTTCTGTATCATCGGGCAAGGGGTACCCCGTTGGCGGTTCTCTATGATACACATGTACTTATGATGACAAGAACTTACCGGTGACTAAAATTGAGTAGCATGAGGAGCAGCCCTCGTATTCAAGGGACATGAGATTTCCAACTTATACTTCGTCAAGCATATACACCATAGTTTGTTCACTTTAACCTTAATCACTTCAAGATGCTTATGATAGGGGCAATGAGAGCTGAAAGCTATAAGTACCATAATTTTTGGAAGCTCTTTATGAGACTTGAATCCCTACTTCCTTCTATGAAGGGCTTTCTTCCACCATTATATTGACTCTCCACCTTCTATCTTTATGCACCTACTTTGAGAGCATAGTGGCCATTCTTAGTTCTATGTGCATTGTCCCAAGACTTGTTGATTGATGCATACCTTGATATTGCTTGTTTTAAACTATTTGTATCTAGTCACTCTTATAAACTTTGAAGGTGTCCTATGCATTTATGTTTGCTACTCTATGAGGGACAAGCTGAAAGCCACTATGCTATGTTTTCTTTATGTGAAACAAACAAACGTCTTGCAAAGCATTTTTATTCATGAATCTTTTGTTTGTGCCTTTTCATGTTGCAACATAGTTGCTTTTCCTTATTGCTAGAACTTTGTCTTTCATGCTATGTTGAAGTACTATGATCCCAGCTATCAATGTTTTACAAATACTTTGATCAAGTTTATGATGGTGCATGTCACCTCAAAAATTATTCTTTCTTTTTATCACTTACCTACTCGAGGACGAGCAAGAGTTAAGCTTGGGGATGTTGATACATTGCAAATGTATCTATAATTTTTTATGTTCCATGCTTGGTTTTATCTACTTTCTTGTGTTTTGTCCACACTTTGGAGTACTTTTCATATGATTTCTTGGACTAACCTATTAACAAGAGACACAATGTCAGCTGCTTATTTTCTGCTGTTTTTGGTTCCAAGAAAGTTAGAAAATGAATATTCTCGAATTGGCGGGACAAAAGCCAAAGTGCCTATTTTTCCTAAGACTCACGAGCTGAATACGATCGGAGGAGGGCTGTGCCACAGCCACAGCCCCCAGGCCGCGCCAGGGCATGGTGTGGGCCCCCTGGCTGGCCATCGAGCTTGCCTCCTTCGCCTATAAGAGCCTCCCGATACCAAAACCCTAAATCGTCAAGCCTCTAGACACAAAAAGTTCCACAGCGCCGCCACCACCGAAGGGGAGATTCGGGGGACAGAAAGTCTCTGTTCCGGCACCCTGCCAGGACGCGGAAGTTCCCCCGGAGCCATCTCCATCGATCTCCACCACCATCTCCATCACCATTGCTGATTCCCATGATGAGGAGGGAGTAGTTCTCTCTCGAGGCTAAGGGTTCTACCGGTAGCTATGTGTTCATCTCTCTCTATGCGTGATCATATTGTGATCATGAGCTTGTAATCTATAGATCTACCTTGCTACTCAAGTGCTTTATAGATCTCTGCTCTCCCCATGTGTGTGAAAGTGACAGCGTGCACACCATGGTGGCACTTAGGCTAGAGATCACAAATACTTGTTATGAGTTATATTTGGAGTTGGATGTCTTTATGAAATTGTGGTGTTTGTTGGAACCATCTAGAGCTCAAGGTGACATTGTGGGGTTATCTAGATGGGGAAAGCGGACTTTGAGGTGTGCTGTTATAGCCCTACCATCGATTAGAGTGTCCAAGCGGAGAGTAGTTAAGAGTAGTATCATAAAGAGAAGATATTTATATGAGAGTGTTCACTAGTGAAAGTATGACCCCTAGGCCTTGTTTCTAAGCATTGATACACCATTTGCAATTAGATCTGTTACATGTTTGCTTGCTTCCATCTTTATTTTAGTTTACCTTTAGTCTTTTTCCACCTCAACCACACGCCATCAAGTTATTTTCTATCACCGTTACCACTTATAATTATCCATAACACTTGTATTTCACTATCTCTTCGCCGAACTAGTGCACCTATACACCTGACAAGTGTATTGGGTGTGTTGGGGACACAAGAGACTTCTTATATCTTGGTTGCACGGTTGCTTGAGAGGGAATACCTTTGACCACTTCCTCCCTGAGTTCGATAAACCTTGGGTGATCCACTTAAGGGAAAACTTGCTGCTGTTCTACAAACCTCTGCACTTGGAGGCCCAACAACTATTTACAAGAATAGAAGTGCGTAGACATCAGAGACTCAACATACAAGTAAAAAAGAAAGGCTCTTCATAGCGGGAAGTAGGAATTTCAAGTTTAATAAAGAGCTTCCAAAAATTATGGTACTTATTAGCTTTAAGCTCTCATTGCGCCTATCATAAGCATCTTGAGGTGATTAAGGTTAAAGTGACACAAATACGAGGATATGCTTGACAAGTTATAAGTTGAAAATCTCATGCCCCTTGCTTACGAGTACCGAACCTCATGCTACTCAACTTTAGTCACAAGTAAGTTCTTGTCATTGTAAGTACATGTGTATCATGGAGAACCGCCAACGGGGTACCCCTTGCCCCATGACACAGGAGCTATCCCATATCAAAATGACAAGGCAACAGACAATGAGCATCACAGTGATCTTTTTATTTGCTATTTGCATAGGTTTTTATTGAGGATGCTTCACAGAATGCTCACTATGGTTATGCTGCAAGTTCCCACCATGATTAGGCATGACTTAGGCTAGCCGCCCAGTCGTTTCTCTAACACACATACAAACTCCATGAGCTTACAAGCTCCCCTTTTATTTCACACCGCCGGGATCCATAAACAAAAGAACATGATATCAACTGAATAATAAGTGTAATGTTGAAAGCGTTCCCCATGGTAACATGGTTCTGCTAATTCACAACTTATAAAGTGCAAGCATATAAGCAACATAGATGGACACAATGGGTGCAAGAAACTAAAGTGTGCCATCAAGTTTGTGAGAGCTTTAATCACTAATTTTCACATAACAAGATTAATCACTAATTTTCACTATACTTGGAATTTATAGTGGACTCTTTGGAATAACTTGGTTTTCTTGGGGGTTGGATGCATGAGTGGAACTCACACTTGGTACAGCTGGAGGCTAGCAAAAGACTGGGAGCGACCAACTAAGAGAGCAATAATGGCCATAATCATGCAAAGCGACAAAAAAAATATTAATTAAAGCATAAAGTGATATTGCAAGTAAAAAACTAAATGATCATAGAGGCTATGGTGACTAGTTCATAGTCTTAACATGGTGTAATCATGTGCCAAGTCAACCCAAATAAAGCATCAAAGGAGAATACCACAATATTATGCTTTTGTATGCTAAAACAACACATGATTCTTTCAAGGCACATTAAGCAATCTCAATTGTTTGAAACAAGTCATTCTACAACAATAATCATATGGTCAAAGCAACATCTAGCATGACATGCTAAAGTCTAAGTCATAGTCAAAACAAGCTTCCTTCTGTACCACTATAAGCATGAAACTTCCTACTCTTTTCCAACACCAATCGACTTATTTGAAACAACTCTCAAAGGTAATAATCAATAAAGATCAGAGAGCATGTATCACCCATCTACAAAGAAGAACTAAAAAGTTCTAAGCCAAAAGAATAATAAAACAAAAGCTAAACGCAGTGCTAGAAAAGGAGAACACTCACAGAACAATAAGAGTGAAAACTAGAGTGTTCTAGGCAATGAATAACGGGGAGTGTCTCTCTCCAAAAGAAGTGTGTTGGGATCCAACCAACTTATTTAAGCAAACCAAACTAAAAAACTAAAAACAAAAACAAAGACGCTACAAGAACAAGACAATTGTGCATGAAACAATAAAAATGAAGTGTTTCCGAAGAAAATCTGAGATTTTTATTGATGAAGAAGGGGATGCCTTTGGCATCCCCAAGCTTTGACGCTTGTACTTATTTAATATTTCTTGGGGTGACACGGGTGGCATACCCAAACTTGAGCTTTTTTCCATACTTCATCTCATCACATTATTCTTCCCTACACTTGAAAATTTCCTTTATACAAAACTTCACACAATCTTCATTAGCAACATTAGTGTATTCAAAATAATAAGTCTTTGGGATTAGTTTCAACACAAGTAAAACTTACATTAAAACACAAGATACTGTAGCAATTCCTTCTAAAAGCTCAAGTGATCAAATAGAACTCAAAAAGAAACCGATTAAGAGGCAAATGCAAATAATTGCAGAAATCTGTCAAAACAGACCAGCAGGTAAAGACCGTTTTTTTCGAAAATATTCTGTTGCTCAAATCGAAAAGTGCAAAACTAATGAAAGTTGGATAATAACCTGGGTCATAAGCACAAAAAATTACAGCTCAATCCTACGTACTGAGATTTTTCACGATTTTTTATAGTGACGCATGGAAATCTGTTTCGGGACAACAACTTTCCCATATCTTACTTCCCTCTCATTAGAGGTTATTCTTGGCACAAAAACCAAACAAAAAGGATAAGGAGAGGTTATTACAGAGGCAATAACTTACAAGACTCAACAAAACAAAAATAAACTGAAAGTAAAAATATAATGGGTTATCTCCCAAAAGCTCTTTCTTTATAGCCATTAAGATAGGCATGATAATTTTGACGATGCTCACATAAGAAATATGAATTGAAGTAAAAGAGAGCATCAAAAAGCAAATATGGAAAAAAAAATAAGTCTAACTCACTTCCTATGAAAAATAATTTTGTAAGGAAACAAGTCATGAAAGCACAAAGCAACAAGCATAGGAAAGCAAAACATGTGCAACTTAAAAAATTTCAACATAAAGAGGGGAAACTTAATATTGTTGAGATACATAAAACCATGTTTCCCTCTCTTATAATAACTTTTAGTAGCATCATGCATAAAATTAACAATATAAATATCACATAAAACATTGTTATCATGAGCCACATGCATAAAATAATTATTACTCTCCCTATAAGCATAGTCATTCTTATTAATCGTAGTGGGAGCAAATTCAACAAAATAGCTATCATTATTATTCTCGTCACCATAATCATCAAACATAGGAGGCATATTGTAATCATAATGAATTTTCTCCTCAATAGTAGGTGGACTGAAAATATCATACTCATCATTGTAATCATCATATATCGGAGGCATAGTATCATAAAAAAACTCCTCCGTGCTTGGGGGACTAAAAATATCATGCTCATCAAAACCAGCTTCCCCAAGCTTAGACTTTTCCATAGCATTAGAAATAATGGTGTTCAAAGAATTCATACTAATAACATTGCTATTAGCATGCAATAAAGTTCCATAGGTTTTTTAATTTTCTCTTCAAACACTTCATGTCCTAACTCAAGATAAATACTATAAAGCTCTCTAATGTTTTTGTTGTTTTCCATTAAGCCTAACTAGTGACAATAAAAACAAGAAACAACAAGATATAATTGCAGAATCTAAAGGAAATAACTTCGAGCACTCACACACCAGCAACAGTACTAGAAGATAGCTTAGTATCCAGAGGATGTGAGTACCTTTTACCTTACCTCCCCGGCAACGGTGCCAGAAAATAGCTTTGATAGCGCGTTGTTGATGTGGGAGCTTCTTCTTCTTTTAGTTCCCGGCAACGGCGCCAGAAAATAGCTTGATGTCTACGCACGCTTCTATTCTTGTAGACAGTGTTGGGCCTCCAAGTGCAGAGGTTTGTAGAACAATAGCAAGTTTCCCTTAAGTGGATCACCCAAGGTTTATCGAACTCAGGGAGGAAGTGGTCAAAGGTATCCCTCTCAAGCAACCCTGCAATCAAGATACAAGAAGTCTCTTGTGTCCCCAACACACCCAATACACTTGCCAGGTGTATAGGTGCACTAGTTCGGCGAAGAGATAGTGAAATACAAGTAATATGGATGATTATAAGTGGTAATTGCAATCTGAAATAAGAGTAGCAGCAAAGCAAACATGTAATAGGACTGATTGTAAATGGTGTTTCAATGCTTAGAAACAAGACCTAGGGATCATACTTCACTAGTGCACACTCTCATATAAATATCTTCTCTTTATTATGCTACCCTGAACTAATCTCCAGTTGGACGATGTAGGGCTATAACAGCACACCTTAAAGTTTGCATTCCCTATCTAGATAACTCCTCACTGTCACCTTGAGTGCTAGATGGTTCCAACAAACACCACAATCTCATAGAGATATCCAACTCAAATTATAATCATGATAAGTATTTATGTAACCTTAGCCTAAGTGCCACACGGTGTGCACACTGTCAACTTCACACACGTGGGGATAAGCATAGATTAATTAAAGCACTTGAGTAGCATAGTAGATCTACCACAAAGCTCATGATCTCAATAAGATCACGCATAGAGAGATATGAACACATAGCTACTGGTAGAGCCCTTAGCCTCGAGAGAGAACTACTCCCTCCTCATCATGGGAGTCAGCAACAACGATGGAGATGGCGGTGGAGTCGATGGAGATGGCTCTGGGGGCACTTCTCCATCCCGACAGGGTGCCGGAATAGAGACTTATGTCCCTCGAATCTCCTCTTCGGTGGCGGCGGTGCTGTGGAACTTTTCGTGGAATTTTGATCTGGTATCTAGGGTTTTCATCTCGGGGGGAATATATATGCGAAGGGGCAAGGTCGATGGAGGCCCGAGGGGCCCACACCACCTGGTGGCGCGCCTGGGGGTGACCCCCACCACCCTATGGTGTGGCCAACCCCTGGCCCTCCTCCGTCTCTACTTTGGACTCCGTCTCGTGTGGGAAAAAATAGGAACTTCAGGCTTTGTTTCATCCAATTCCGAGAATATTTCTTTACTAGCTTTTCTGAAACCAAAAACAGCAGAAAATAGGCAACTATCACTGCGAGATCTTGTTAATAGGTTAGTTCTAGAAAATGTATAAAAATAACTCAAAGTGTAAACAAAACATAAGAAAGTTGATACAAAACAAGCATGGAGCATCAAAAATTATAGATACGTTTACGATGTATCAGCTACTAGGGACATGGGTTTGTTTATACATCACAAATGTATAAATGTTTCCGCTTGATACAGTTATAGCATGATATAAAACTATTATGAACTAATGAGATATGACAATAAAACCCTTTTATTATTTTCCTCTAGGGCATATCTCCTTCAGTCTGCCACTTACACTAGAGTACAAATAATCTAGCTATATTGCTACTAATCATAAACCATAACTCATATGCGTTTATTGATCATGCTTTCTCATGGAGGACTTCCTATCCTAAATCTGTTTTACCAGATTCATAAGGTCCTATTTTTGCAAATCATTAATGTCAACTATTTTGACATTCACACCATTATCATATAATGTGTTGTAGTATTTTGGTGACAAAGTGAGACTTATGTTTTCTAGTATATACAATGACAATCTATCAGTCAAAAGAATTTTCAAGATATGATGTATAACTATAAAACACACTTAGTCGAAAGTCGAACTTTCTCTAGACCAAAATCATACTTGATATCACTAAAGTATTCTAATACTTCTATATCTATGTAAATTCTAATCAAAGTGCAATACTTTCACTTTGATGTCTAGCCACGCTTTCGCTGTGTTCAAACTTAACTCTGATTCAATGATTGATTCAGAAATCACTCTAGAATCTTTGTTCTTTTCAACTAAGAACATAGGTAATAGTATGTCAAGTATAGACAACATGGGTTTTTTCTGAAAAACCTATGGCCAAGGCATAGGTGATGCGATGCATCTCTCTTTCCCTTTTAACCACTGTTATGAATACCGAGTCACTACTCAATACTTATCTTAATTGCTTAAGTAAGAATCAATTCTTCACTTAAATCCATTCTGAACTGTTTTTAGAATCTCAACCAGGTCCTTCTAAACACTTTCAGAATTCTCCAAGCATTTTTACATTCTAATGTTTATTAAACATCCCGATCTAATCGCATAGATCTTCTATATTTAAAATATGCTGAATTTCATCCATCTAATGATCTAATCATTCCTAATACCAAACACACTGTTCACTAATATGTTGATTACATATTCAAGAACATTGTCACGCTCCCACTCAAATATTTCAACAATATTTGACATTCTAGGATGTCACTCATCTCCCACTCAAATCATTATTTGATATTCTCGGATGTCACTCATCTCCCACTCAAATATGTCACCACATATTCGACTTGGAAAACTTCTTAGCTCCCACTCAACCTGAAGACTTTTCTCGATAATCCTGGCAAATCCAAAATTCTTTGATCTTTAATCACGAGAATTTTCCGTTACAAGGCTTTAGCAATTCCAAATTGGTCAAAACTTCCTGTTGTACTAGCTACAACCTTTTTCTTCAAACTTTTGAACACTTTGTAGGTTTTGATCAGTCCTTTGCTAACATCATGACTCTAAGTCATTTCTTGTACTTGGGTCCATCACTCTTTCTTTGTAGTTCGTAGGTATGTCTTATTCTAATAATAGGACGAGTGAATCAAGAATGGAATTCTTCAAATGGCAGAACAAATTCTTGAATCCTAGTTTCATAAAGTAATAGCTGAAACTTCAGCTTACACTTTATTCTCTTATACTAACACTTCTATAAGAAAATGATTTCTTGAAGAAGTACCTTGCTAAGACAATACTTACTTTGTCTTCTTTGGGCATTAGTTTGGAATTTGTATTCATAGTCTTACTACGAATATACCACAAAGACTTACTATTCGCAACGATCTCGAACTATCAAAATCTCTAGAAACTCGAGCTTACCATATCTCATATGGTGTTGTTTCTGCGAATCATTAGATGTTCCTAATACTTTTGAGTGTTTACTAATTCAATCTCTAACTCTAATTCCAAATGTTAAACCAATCGAAGACCATTTGGACCATATGTATCATATATACTATGATTATGATATATTAGACATATCAATACTATTTCATTAGTCCAATCAATATAATTTGTGAAACTATTTTCAGAAGTCCCTTATATGCCAATTTGCTATTTACTTTGAATTCAAAATCACTTGGATCAAATCGCAAAGACCTCAGTATTCTTGTTAATCTAATATCCATTTCATTTTGAAATCATTTGAACAATTCAAATCGTTTCAAACTTGTGTTTCATTAAGTAAATACACATATTTACTTAAACTCACCATGAAGTTTACAAAATAATGATTTCCACTATCTGTTGAAAGTATAATACATCATATGTATAAAATCCAACACTTCTTCGCATATCACCGTTTTACCAGAATGTGGAGTTTTAGTCATTCTGCCCAATGAGGCATGGTTTTGTAAAGTCTCTAGATCAATAACCATAATAACTTAAATAATAGTGCTATTCATTATCTAAACTTGAATATCTTTTGGCAATTTCCATAAACATCCATTTATCATAAGGATAAAGACTAACATAACTTGTTTATAATCCCAATGTGAATTATAAAAGATATCATTCATAAAAACATAACAACTAAATTATTTCTTATTAATATGAATAACCGTCTCGCAATAAGCAAGACACACTAATAAGTTTCACAAACTTGATTACAAAGCTTTTATTCGAATCTACTAATACTAATGATAAACTTTGAGGGAATGAGTTTTGTCGGCCACCGACTAGCTTGCCTACCGTCATCACGCCATTAGTGCCTCATTCCATTATGTAACTCTCACGCAGAGGGTCATGTTTTCAATAAAACAATATTAAGTATCCAATACTTCAAAACTGCATAAGCGTTTCATGGAAACGTTTATTCCTTGTATGTCACATATACACTTTCCGTTGATGACGATCCCATCTTTTGGGTTCTACCTTGGCAAAGGTATCACAGCGGTCACAAAGAGTCGTATCTTCTCTACCGTCGGATTCATCAAGGAAACCTTCCAGGGGTTCAGAAAGGATATAGAGGAGATAGTTTTCTATGAGGATCCTATTTAGGCATTCGTACTAGTTGATGAAATTTGACCCATCTAACTTGGGTTTCTTCCTGTTCATTAGTGGACTATATGTATACATGTCCTGAACCGAGGGGATGGCCATAATCTACAAGACATTTGCAAAAAGGACTAAGACAAAGTTCATAATATGGAGTTCAAACAAACTCCCACTTAAGCTATCATCCCTAATGACAGTTTTAGTGATTGCATGACCCCTTTTCTCCACATCATCCCCGATCATCATGGCCTTTTATGTGGGTGCTAGGGTGGACTATACTCGTCCATCACATCATCCATGTGACACGTGCTTGATCTTTTGATCATTGTGTTCCGAGGCCATGTCTGTACATGCTAGGCTTGCCAATTATAACTTATGTGCGTTGCTGTGCAACATGGCTTACATCCACCATATACGAACGCAGATATGTTTGACACCCGATCATCACGACGTGCCTCATAATGGTGAACTATCTTGGTGGTGCACACAGCAAGGTGAACACTATCATTGGTATTTAATTAGGGATCATCCTATTTAAATGCTACCATTGTGTATCTAATACTTGCACTCAAATAAGATGCACAAAAATATTAAATCACATGTAATCTAAATGTGACGTGACATGGTTGTCTTCCCGCTCCATGATCTCCATCAGGTGCTCCGTTTGACGCCAAGTCCATGACACCACTGGTCTTGTCGTTCATCTTCATGATGCCTACTACTATACGACTTAGCAACAGGAAAAGTAAACTACCTTACCTTTTCACGACTTGCAACCATATCACATCATAAAGCCTTCCCTGCAACATAAAGTTATACACCTCTACTCTATCTGTTGGGGGGATACCCCCGGGTAGGGTCACGCCGGGGTATAATGGCCGAGTTAGCCGAGGTACGGCAAGGTCAAAGCGAATGCTGGCTGAGTCACCTCAAGGCAGGCCGAATCTCGGGGTAACCCGGACCAGAAGATGTCCACATAACTGGGTCTCAACCAACTTAAGCCGTATGTCGGACAGACGAATCTAACTTGTATGCAGGAACGGGTGTGGCCGGATCAACTATGTATGATCCGGGTCATATCAAGCTTGTAGGAGAAGGAAGGTATCTCGCTGGTCAAAGGTGACCACTATACGCAGAGCGTGAGCGAAGCGGACAGAGGCAGGACCACCGAGGCGTGGCCGACAAAGGTGACAATGCCAATGTCGGCTGACGCGGGCGCCGCAGAGGATCACGTAGCCTCTGCATGGATGATGTGGGGGAAAAGTGACCCGGTCGGCTTACTATTTTGGGAAGAGGCATATTCCCTAGAATATGCCTCCACATGTGCCCTAATTAGAGACCTAGCCACCCCTATATAAGGAGGGCTAGGGCCTCTGTAGAAAGGGTTGAGTTTTCACTGGGTAGATCGCTAATTGGTTAGATTTTACTTGGTTCCTGAGGGCTAGCTAGTGGTGAGAGTAAGAGAGCTCCTTCTTCCTCCTCTCTCCAATACAGCTCAAGGAGCACTTGTAATCTATGGAAGTGAATCAAATACAAAGCTTCTGTGTGTGGAATCACCACACTATCCCTCCCTGGATTCCCCTAGTGCATTTAGTCCCCACCTTTAGCCTATCCATGGCATCTGCCGTGACACCACCACGATAGTTGGCGCCCACCGTGGGTCTAGCGGCGCTAGCAGGGGTCAAGATCCGGACGGGAAACCTCATCGGCACCGGCGAACGCATCGTCTCCGGGCTCGTTCAGCACTTTGGAGCGCTGGACTTTGTCAGCGACAACACTGGCTGCTTCGGCAAGCGACCACTTCCGCGTAACAGCCTCTTCGTCAAGCTCGGCGCGCACAAGGTCTACGTTGCTATCGATGTGTCGTGCGTTCATCCGCGGCACGTCGTCGAAGGAGGCGAGCCACCCCTTAGCATGGTTCACGAGGCACGTATCACTCGCTCCCCGGACCGTGTCGAGGTGATGATGACTGCGCCAGGTGTAGGCACAAGCAAGGATCCGGCACCGGATCTGGAGGTAACGCCTAAGGCACCGAGGAAAGGTAGAGGTCCTCCACTAGAGAGGCCAGAGAATATGCTACGGGAAGCGATGGATAGCTTGGCAAACCCTATAGCAGCAGTGGTAGATCCGGCTCAGGCACAGGCCGAGCTAGAGGAAACTAGGCAAAAAAATTAGAGGGTGGGAAAAAGATAGCCGCGGCTCTGCAGTCGTTGAACATGACACTGCGTGAGTACGCAAAGGCAAATAAAGTAGATGCCGTAAAAGTAAAAGGGAGAAACCTCATGAGTGAAATGAACAAAGAGGGTGATACTAGGATTGAGGAGTCAGAGAACTGTTTGTCCGTGGGGCTGCCGAAGTATAGTACCCCGGCGAAAAACCTCAGAGCAGCAGATGCAGCTGCGTCCGAGTTAGAGGGTCTAACGGGTGAAGCCCGTCAGAGACATCAAGATAGGGTCAATGAGTTGGTTTGGATCGCGAACAGGCAAAATGAGGAATTGCTCAGAGCTAACCCGGAGAGAGCTGGGGCCTCCAAGATCGTTCATTCGGTGATGGGTAACCCGGAGAAATCCGCTGGAGCTGCATCGTCTCCTCATGGTGGTCCTAGGAGAGAAGAGGTAGTAACCTCGGCGAGGAGAAACAAACAGATCGTCCCATATGACCCGGCAATGGCAGGGAAAGGAAAAGAAGTGCAGAGAAATGAAGATCGAAGAAGTGTGAGCCGAGGTGAAGCTGGCCGAGTAAACCGCGACCAAGGCAATGCCGGTCAAGGAAATACTATAAACGGCAATGCCGGACAACGTAACTCGGCAGGAGCAGGACAACCGCAGCAGCGGAATATACCAAGGCAAGAGCAAAGTGCCGGTCGAGGTATGCAATAGAGAGGTTCTCCAAGAGAGCAAGACCGATATAATGATGGTGATTCGGAAATGGTGAACGCAGGATACCCAAGGCCGAACTATCATGTGATAGGGTCAAGATTGGGGAGCAGGGATTTGATGCCTGACGATGCCAGATTAAAACTGGATCGGCTATATAGGTCGGAGCAGATTGAATGTCAAGGTCCCCCGGGTCCTGCATGTTTTGGGCCCCGGATCATGAAGGAACCTCCGGTACCTAACTTCCAGCTACCTAGAGGCACTAAGACATACGATGGCAGCACAAAGCCAGAGGATTGGTTGATTAACTATGCTACGGCTGTGAAAATTGCTACAAGCAACTTGAGATGGGTTGTGAGATACGTACCCCAGATGTTGGAGGGGCCAGCGAGGGTATGGCTAAACAATTTGCCACCCGGAAGTATTAACTGCTCGATTGATTTTGAGGAAATGTTTATTAGCAATTTCTCAAGTACGTATCAGAGGCCAAATAGGCCACAGACCCTAGCAATGTGTAAGCAGAGACCGAACGAGACGGACCGGGAGTTCTTGACCCGGTGCTGTACCGTGCGAAACTCATGTGAGGTTGTGATTAAGTCACAGGCCATAGCATGGTTTGCGCAAGGATGCAGATATGGAAGCATGTTGTGGCAAAGATTGCAAAGGGATATGCCAACTACGTTGGCAGAGACAATCCGGATTGCTGATTCGTATGCTTTGGGTGATCCGACTCAACCTAGGCTCGTGTCAAACGAGTCAAATGAGGAGTGCTACCAGAGAGATGGAGCTGGGTCATCCCAGAGGAATGACTACCAGGGTAAAAGAAGAGATGACAGACCAAATTACCGGTATAGTTCGCAACAAGTTGCTGCTGTGAATCAAGATCAGCCCGGAGCAGGGGAAATCAACGTCAGAAAACTGGAGGCCAACAATGGACACCGAGAAATGATGGCAAGAAAACTTGGACGCTAGAGCAGAAGAAACAGTGGCAAGAAAAGAAGGACCGTCTGAGGTATACTTATGAGTCGATGTTGGATCAACCGTGTAAATTTCACACGCCAAATCCGAGTAACCCAGCGGGTCATACAACAAGGCAATGTGAGTGGATGTGTAAGATAGAAAAGGTGGTTCAGGGAATGCTCAGGCACCTCGGAACGATCAACCTCGGCAGGAGTTACCCCGGCAGCAATTGCTCTCCAGAGCAAACACGCAACAGCTAATGTTGCCTCTCCCTTCGCCGAGGTATGATAACCATGAGAGAAGGGATGCAGTGCATCAAGTGGAAGACCAGCATCAGTCGGATCAGAGGTACCCTGGAAATGAGGGGAGGAATGAGTACAGAGAGCATCATCAGAATTACTGTGTGTTTACCAGTGAGGAAACAGATAGAAAGAGTTTGCAGTGCCGACACATGGAGGTGAATGCGGTAATGCCAGCAGTGACGAGGTATATGCCTTGGTCGGACTAGGAAATTACCTGGAGCATCAAAGATCATCCCAAGCTTATGCCGAGTCCTGGTTCATATGCGCTAGTGCTGGACCCGACATTCATTGGGCCTAACATCAACGTGAGGTTCTCCAAGGTACTTATTGACAATGGCAGTAGCATTAACATCATGTATGCGGATACAATGCGCAAGTTGGGTATCTCAGAGAACATGCTCCAAGCTACAAGGACAACTTTCCATGGCATTGTGCCAGGCATTTCTTGTGAGCCCATAGGCAAGGTCCGGGTTGACGTATTGTTCGGCACGAGAGATAACTGCCGAACTGAGAATTTGGAGTTTGAAGTGGTGAACTTAGAAAGTGCGTATCACGCGTTACTCGGAAGACCAGCACTGAACAAGTTCATGGCAAGTTGCCACATCAGTTATCTGAAGATGAAGTTGCCCGGACCAAATGGGGTAATTACCATAGCTGGAGATTTCAGACGTTCCATTGAGTGTGCATCCGCCGGGTCTAACCTAGCCGAGTCACTCGTGATTGCGCAAGAGAAAAGAAAGATACAGGAGGTGGCGGCGTTGGCTCAGTCCGCGCAGCAATATATGCCGGCGTTGAGTAATCCGCATGGTAGTGTTTCGTTCCAAGCCACAAAGGATACCAAGAAAGTGCCTGTTGATGATATGTTCCCAGAGCGCACCGTAACAATTGGTGCCGGGTTAAATGATAAATAGGAAAGTGAGCTCGTCAACTTCCTCCATGAGAATCGAGATATTTTTGTTTGGTCCACACAGGACTTGCAAGGTGTTCCGAGGGAGTTGGTCGAGCACTCTTTGAACGTGAGACCCGGAGCAAGGCTGGTGAAGCAACCTCTCCGCCGCTTCGCCGAAGATAGGAGAAAAGTCATTGGAGACGAGATAGCTCGACTACTGGCAGCAGGATTTATCATGGAAGTTCTTTACCCGGATTGGCTATCTAATCCGGTGCTGGTGGAAAAGAAAAAGGATGATCCGAATGTGGCAGTGGTTTGGTGTATGTGTATCGATTACACGAACCTGAATAAGGCATGTCCAAAAGATCCATTTCCACTGCCAAGGATAGATCAGATCATAGATTCAACTGCTGGGTGTGAACTGTTGTCATTCATTGATGCATACTCTGGTTTCCACCAGATACCCCTGAATCCGGATGATCAAATAAAAACTGCATTTATCACCCCGTATGGGGCTTATTGCTATCGCACCATGCCATTTGGTTTACGTAATGCAGGGGCAACGTACCAAAGATGTATGCAGAAATGTTTGCACGACCAAATTGGTCAAAATTTACAAGTATATGTGGATGATGTGGTTATCAAGACCAAGGAAAGCAAAACGCTCCTTGACAATATCAGGCAGACATTCGCGAACCTAAGGAGGTTCTGGATGAAGCTTAACCCGGAAAAATGTACCTTCGGTGTCCCGGCTAGAAAATTACTCGAATTTCTTGTCTCTAGCCGAGGTATCGAAGTCAATCCAACTAAAATCCGGGCCATTGAGCGAATGGAACTGCTAAAGTGTCTTAACAATGTCCAGAAGTTCACTGGTTTCCTGGCATCGTTAAGTCGGTTTGTATGTCGGTTGGGAGAAAAGGCATTGCCTCTCTATCAACTCATGAAATAGTCGGACAAGTTCATTTGGACACCGTAGGCCAATGAAGCCTTTATCCAATTAAAGAAAATGTTAGCCACTGCACCAGTGTTAGCCTGTCCACTATCAAAGGAGCCAATGTTGCTCTATATAGCCACAACCAACCGAGTTATAAGTGCAGTAATTGTGGTAGAGCGCGATGAAGAGGGTAAGTCAATGCAAAGGCCAGTGTATTATCTGAGCGAGGTATTATCAGCCTCAAAGCAAAATTATCCGCACTATCAGAAAGTGGCGTATGGTGTGTATATGTCGGCAAAGAAGCTAAAACATTATTTTGAGGAGCACCCAATCAAAGTAATATGTGAAGCTACCATATCCGAGATAATGAGTAACAAGGATGCAAGTGGTAGAATTGCAAAATGGGCAATTGAACTAGCTCCTTATGCACCACAATATGACAAAAGAGAAGCGATCAAGTCTCAGGCTGTGGCTGACTTTTTTGTGGACTGGGCCGAGGTGCAATATGAACCACCATTACCAGATCCGAACTACTGGAGAATGCACTTTGACGGGTCAAAGACGAAAACCGGGTTAGGCGTCGGAGTTGTGCTTACCTCGCCAAAGAATGACCAGCTGAAGTATGTGCTACAGACCATTTCGCAGCATCAAACAATGTCACCGAATATGAAGCACTTGTGCATGGGCTCAAAGTGGCAAAAGAAATTGGGATACGTCCGATCCAATGCTTTGGCGACTCGGATTTGGTAGTTCAGCAAGTGTCGGGGCTGTGGGACGCTCTTGATCCAAACATGGCACTATACAGATTCCATGTGCAGAAGATATCTGGTCATTTTGAGGGATGCAAATTTTGCCATGTACCCCGGGTGGAAAATGAAATTTGTCGCGTATTATGGCTTCGGATCAACCCGACAAGCAATTCCACTGGGTGTAGCATTAGAACACCTCAGAAAACCATCCATCAGACCATCCCCAGAAACCGACTCAATTTACATCCTAGAGGATCCGGAGTCCGGAGCTGTGCCCATGGACATTGACATGGGAGGTGGTGCGCAAAACCCGGGGACTGCCTCAGCGAACCCGGGGACTGCCTCGCGAGACCCGGGGACTTCTCAACGTGATCCGGTCAAAGTTATGCCGGTGGATCAGATGGAAATTGATGAGGATGTATTCCCTGTACGAGCAATACCAGCTTGGGCACTACCCATATTTCAATTCCTGAAAGATGGAACCTTACCCTTGAGAAGGTGTTGTCCAGGCAAACTCAGAGGAGAGCAAAGGCATACACGATCATCAACTCCGAGCTATACAAAAGGAGTGTGACTAATGTCCTCCAGCGATGTGTTGACCCGGAAGAAGGGCTTGACATCCCCCGAGATATACATCAAGGGGAGTGCGGGCATCATGCCTCGTCCCGAGCCTTAGTGGCAAAAGCTTTACAGCATGGATTCTACTGGCCAAGTGCCTTAGAACAAGCAGAAGATTTGGTAAGAAAATGCAATGGTTGTCAGAGGTATGCTACCAAGACACATATGCCAATGTCGGAGCTCAATACCATACCAATCACCTGGCCATTTGCCGTATGGTGTTTGGACATGGTTGGCCCGTTCAAACTAGCAAGGGGAAACATGACCCACATCCTAGTCATGGTTGACAAATTTACAAAGTGGATTGAAGTAAAGCCAATAAGAAAATGTGATGGAGCTACGGCCGTGACATTTCTCAAAGACATTATTCTGAGATACGGTTATCCTCATAGTATCATAACTGATAATGGCACAAATTTTGCTGAAGGAGCATTTGCGCGATTTTGCCGAGATAAGAAGATCCGGCTGGACATTGCCTCGGTAGCCCACCCTGCATCGAACGGACAAGTGGAGAGATCCAATGGATTAGTATTATCCGGGATAAAACCCCGGCTCATTGAGCCGCTGCAAAGATCAGTGGGGTGCTAGATAGAAGAACTACCAGCGGTATTGTGGAGTTTAAGAACAACTCTGAATCGATCAACAGGTTATACGCCATTCTTTCTGGTATATGGGGCAGAAGCTGTATTACCAGCTGGCATAGAGCATGACTCGCCTAGGGTCACCCAATACACAGAAGCCAAAGTGCAAGAAGCTCGGCAAAATGATGTTGATCTGCTGGAAGAAGCGAGAGAATTGGCATTGTCCAGATCCGCCATATATCAGCAAAATCTCCGATGCTATCATAGCCGGAAAGTAAACCCCCGAGTCTTCCAGGAAGGTGATCTGGTACTCCGGTTGGTACAACGTACTGCTGGCATGCATAAGTTATCCCCCCATGGGAAGGGCTATTCATTGTGAGCAAAGCATTGCACAATGATTCTTACTATCTTATCGATGCAAAACCACAGGAAAAGAACAAGGCGGACAGGTCCGGCGAGGAATCTAAGCGTCCATGGAATGTAGCTCTACTTCATCCTTTCTACACTTAGCAAAGAAGTTTATGTATCCGAGTCTCTCATATGTCGGTATGTATGCCGGCAATGAGCTTATCAATGAAACGTTGGCACCTCGAGCAGTAACTCGAGGACTGCCTTAATAATGATTATTGTCTTCTGTATTTATTGTTTAGACGTTGGCTGGTGTAAGTTGTTCTACTTAGGCCGGATTAGTAATGTGTGAGCACCAAGATCCCAACTCTTCGACTTGCTGCTGTCCAACAAGAATTGGCTTCATGGCAAGCAAGAGAACAAGTTTGGAATTGCGTAGCACATGAAAAACGACTAAGGAAAGGAAATTAATCGAGCCGACGTTTGTTTTTCAGACTAACCTTGTGTTTACTTTCGAATTATTATGCTGAATTATTTTGAGCTAAGCCTAAAGTTTCCAAGTATTGTTAAGACAATTTTTGAAGCTTGGACTCGTAAGTCATAAAACCGAATCAAGGTAGACACGAGCCGAGCCAAAAGATTGGATGAACAAGAAAATGAAACTCGGGGACTACGCACAAGTTAATCCGGCATAAAAACTTAGTAGCAAAATATCACTTGTGTACTTGATACAATTCCACCCGGCATACCGGGGATCTGATGAAATTTAAGAGTTTTTTCGCTCAAGGAGCAGTAGGAGGAGGTAGTTCGGCGCCAGCGGGTGCAGCCCCAGCTTCGGCTTCAGCTTCATCTTCGTCTTCCTCGACGTCCGAAGCCTCGTCCTCATCTGAGCCATCTTCAACGTTTTTAGCATTTTCATCATCCACGCCACCAAGGAAGCTTGGACCCTCATTCCATTCATGAATGGGGGCATATTTGATGAGGCTATGGGCGCAAGCCTTGCGCCGAGCTATCCACTCCGGGTCACTGGACCATCTGGATCCTATACGCATGCGCTCTAGGAGGTTGAGGTCAATCTTCTCGTACCACGTAAGCACATAGTGGAGAACGGTCTCAGCTCCGGCACGTCCAGCGGATTCCCTCCAAAGGTCGAGCTGGGTCTCGCATTCCATCAACTTATCAACAAGAACTGCGGTCCCCTCCGGAGTATCCTCTATAGGCCAAAAGGTGTTGAAGATTCAGACTGCCACGTCAAGGATATCCTTGCCATAGTTCTTCACGATTTCCATGCGAGAAGACAAGCTGACCAACAGGTCCTCCATGTCATAGGGAATCTCTTTAGCGTCAGGAGCAATGGGGGTACCCCTCTCTCGGCGGAACTTAGCAACAGCGATGCTCGCAATGGCTGTTGTTGTTGTTTGTTGCTTGTTCTACTATCCTAAATCTAAACTATCCTAAAGCTATACTATGGTCGTTGTTGCTTGTTCTACTCGTCTTGTCCTGTAAGGAGTAGCGTACTTGCTTCGCCTGCTTGTCTCATCTTGGAAGGGCAAGCATCATCGGCTTGACAACTTCTCTTGTCCAGTGTCGTTGCTTCTTCCGCTTCTATCATCTTGAAATAGATACTCCGCTACGGAAAGAGGGAAACAAAGTAGTGAGAGGCTAAAGATAAATAGAAGAGAAACAAAAACATTTTAGTTAGATAAGCGGAGGGCCCTTTGATGGTACAATACCTACTTACCTGGATGTGACCTAGACGCGGGCGTGCGGTGGGAATGGCCGGAGTCAAAGAACAAGGAGCCAAACACCTCCAATCAGCCCATCAATCTGTTGGCGAGCTCCATGTCCCCTGAAATGTCAAAGAGGGAGAGCACAAGTCAGAGAACCAAAATAGCACAATAAACACTGAAGAAAAAGAACCCTGAGGAAGTGAGCACGACAACATACCTGGGAGAGGAACCGTTTCCTGTCCATGTGTCGCCGTCGTTGACACGGCCATCGATCTATTAGTGAGGTTTGTGACCCTTGAAATGCCAAACAGAGATAGCATAAGACAGAATAAAAATCTATAAGAAACGATGAGAAAAAAGAAGGCGGAGGAAGCGAGCATGCCAACATACCTGAGATTCCAAACGTTGCCTCCACTCTCTCTGTAACATCATCAACATGTTATCGTCAAGCATCTCCATGTCCTTGGATATCTGCAATACAAAAAAAGAGCTGATACAATAGCGAAACCTAAGGTGGCACCTAAAACTCTGAGAGAGTGCATTGGGGAAGAAGAGAGGGGAGCGGATTGTTGCGTGTGGTGGCTAGGGTTTCATGGAAGCAATAAATGGAGTGAGTTCGACGTCTTTATAGGGGCATGTTGTAGTCGGTCTATTAAAGACTATATCAGCCATTCTATCAGGATAAGAGGGTCACCATAACACACGTGGATGGGCCCCATCGCTCGGGAAAACGCGGAGGTCTATAGTCTACGGCAACAGTCTGTGTTGCCAGCTCTGTTCTCGCACGCGATAACCAGCGTCACCCATGCCTTCCGTTGCCACCTCGTCTGCCATCTCGAAGGCGAGAATTTCTACTGCTAGCTCTCCTATCGAATGCAAGAACCCGCGGCCAACCAAGGTTTTAGATGCTAGGTCACTGCTAGATCGGCTATCGGCGTCACGAATAGTGTAAGCTGATAGCTCATCCCTCCGCTAAGCCAAACTACAAATGAGAGGTAAGAGAGAGGGAGAGAGGGCAGCGGCTAGGGTATGGAAGGGTAGACGTATCCTCCCCAGCCCCTCCTTATATAGGGGATAGGAGGCCGGCCCCCATCAACCCCTCCTCCAAGGGAGGGGCGACAACCAAGAAGGTGGAGCCTCTTCCCCAAGGGAGATCCCTACGGCTAGGGTTTTACCCCTTTTGGGGCACATGGGCCTTGGTGGCCATGGTGCCCTAGACCATGTAGGTGGGTGCCCCCACTTTAGGCCCATGCCCCCTTTTGGGCTGGTGGAACTCTTTCCAGAATATTCTGGAACCTTTTAGAACAATTATGAAACATTCCAAACAAATCCCTGAACCAAAAACCCTCATTCCATATAGTTTTTCTTCATCTCTGGACTATTCCTAAACTCCTCATGATATCCAGGATCAGATCCAAGACTCCAAATCACCATTCGTTTACACCATCTATTATATCGACAAAACCTTGCAACACTAAAGCATTAAGTGTGTGACCCTACAAGTTTGAGAACATTCAGACATGATCGTGGCACCTCTCCGATCAATAACCAGTAGTTAGACCAGGGATGTCCATAGCGGTTCCTACATATTCAATGAAGTTATTTTATTGGTTGAACCACAATGTCGAGGATTTAATCAATCCGTTATTCGATTCTCTTTGTATCACGATATATTACTTGCCCAATATTCAATAGTCGGTATCGATATACATAGTTCAATCTCATTATCGGCAAGTTCTCGATCCCCATGACTAAACACATTAGTAACATGCTTGCAAGCTCTAGGATGCTATACTACCGAGAGGGCCCAGAGATATCTCTCTGTCATGTGGAGGAACAAATCCAGTCTTGATTTGTGTAACTCGTCAACAAGAACCATCGGAGATACCTAAAAGCCACCTTTATAATCACCCAGTTACAAAGTGACATTTTATATCCACAAAGTATTCATTCAATGCCAGGGAGTGACACAATCTCATGGTCTAAGGAAACAATACTTGACATATACAAAATCGACAGCAATCAAACTGAGTGACACCATTAACAACTATGCTTATTATTCGATATGTCCATCACATCATTCTCCTAATGACGTGATCCCATTATCAAGTCACAATGTATGCCCGTGGTTAGGAAATCTTAACCAATACTTGACTAACGAACTAGTAGAAGAGACTCACTAGGGACTCTGTGTTGTTTATTTCTCCACACACGTATTTAGTTTCCGGTACATGCAGCTATAACATGGAGAATAAACACTTATCATGAACATCAGAGTAAATAATATCGCTAGATTATTTTGGCTCAAACTGCTATTCACGTCATCTTGATTCTTTTCGGACGTGGGATGGACACCCAAAAGGACAGGCGGCGATGTTGCAATAGATCCCTTCTATCCCGTTAGGCGGGTCCCGCTGTGGTCCAGGGAGAAAGATTCTAGACCGCAGACAAGTGTCACGCGTGAGGTCGTAACCCGCGTCGCTGTATGGTGGACCGTGCATGCTCCATAGGCCCACTGTCAGAGTACGCGAGCATGACCGCACTCGGTGAGGGGTGTTCCTAGTGAAGGAGTTATGCCCTAGATGCTAACAAAAAAGTTGTTTTATTGATATATCTCTAATGTTCATAATATTTTTATATCACGCTATAACACTATTAAGTGGAAACAATAATACATGTGTGGTATACACACAATCAAGTCCCTAGTATCCTCTAGTACTAGTTTGTTGGGCAGATGATGATCGAGGTTTCCCGATCATGGACTTGATTAAAATGGCAACTGACAACGAGGTCACTTAATGAAGTAATGGACACACCCGACCATAGAATTGCAATGTGATCCAGTCATAATGTTCAATGTTGCAATATTTAGCAAAGCATAGTAACTTAATCCTTCTACCGTGAGATCATGTTTAATCGCTATCTCCCACATCTGCTTTGATCACATCAACTGCCATGTCCGTAAATGGGTGGCTATAAAGGTATGTATTGGGTACTTCAGAGGAATAGACGAGGCATATGTATCGATATCGTGATTTTCCTATCCGAGTGACAGATAGATACTCTAGGCCCACTCGGTGAGATTACATCAATAAGCTTGCAAGCATGTGACTAGGTCACAAGGATGTAACATCACGGGAATGAGTAAACGTGTTTGTCTTTAACAAGATAGAATTGTATATGGATACATGAGATCATCTCTTCGACAAACCAGGTATCATTGTGCAAAAGGAATAATACTCAACATCTAAAAGGTTCAAGTGAACAATCTAATTCGTGGAATATGAAGGGACCATCATGTGTTTCCAGATACCGATGTTGGTCATTGATTAGAGAGGTGTCTCAATCATGTCTGAATATTCCTGAACCGTTAGGGTGTCACACTTAAGGGTAAAGACGTTGCGGGTTGATCCACTACCGAGATAGAAATATGAAGAGAGAACTTCGGAAATTTAACAGAGAAGAAAGTTGGGAAGGTTCTTGAGGTGCAAACGAACGTGCAAGGAGCTAGAAATTTTGTGCGAGTTCGTGTTAGGCTTGATGTGCGCAAGGTTTTAGCCCGTTTTGTGTCCATGTCAAGGGCTGGACAGAGGGAAGTTTTTCAGATCAAGTACGAGAAGATGCCAAGATTCTGTGGGGCATGCGGAATGCGGTTCGGGAGAGCATGTGAAAGAAAATCTAAAGTGGGGGGATTGGCTGAAAGCTGACTGGGATTCCTGGCATCGTCCTGGTTCTGGAGGCAATCGTGGAGCTGGTAGGGGTGGCCGTGATGGTGGTCTATTTGGGAGACCGTGGAAGAGCCCCAGCAGGTCGGGGGCTCATGAACCAGACTAGATGGAGAGCTAATGCTACTCCCTATGTCGATGATACTGTGGTGGTTGATGATGCCCTTAAGGATACTGCCACCAGTCCAATAAAGGCCAAGGAGATGGATGTTGACGATCCTAATAGCACAAACTCAGGTGCTAAACGTGGGCTCATGGATGATTTTAACAACTTAGCAAGAGAGGTTGGAACCTTTGGTAGGATAACTAAACCCCTTGTTGCGATGATCACTGATGGGCAGAGTTCCCCTCTGGATGAAATTGTAACTTGAATAAGGAAAAGGATACTAACAAAAGACCAAAGAAGAATGGAGTTGACTCCTCTTCACTAGGATCGGCGGATTCCCGCGAGGAATCTGTCCTGGCGCAATGAAAAAATTAGGTTTGACTGTCAGGGTTTGGGTAACGACCCGATAGTTCGAGCGCTTTTGGATGTCCAAAGGCAAAGTCACCCTGATGTGATGTTCCTGTCAAAGACACAGCTCGACGAATATCCGGCTAGGTGTTTAAGGAGAAGATTAAAGATGGATTCAAAGATAGCCAACCCAAGTGATGGCAGAAGCGGTGGTGTCATCATGCTTTGGAAAAGAGAAGTGTCAATTGAGCTAGTTTTCTCTACCCCTAAATATATTGATGTGAAAGTTATTGAAGGACCAGAGAAAATTTGGAGGTTAACTGGTATCTACGGTGAACCTAGATGGGAAGATAAGTATAAGATTTGGGATAAACTAAGAGAATTAAATCAGAACCACAATCTTCCGTGGGCTATTATTGGTGATTTTAATGAGATTTTATTTTCTCATGAAAATGAGGGAGGCAATCCTAGACCTCCTGGTTATATGCAAGCTTTTCGAGAGGCTCTCTCCGACTGTTCCCTTGAGGATTTGGGATTCGCGGGAGACCCTTTTACATGGAAGCATGGACAGATGAGGTCGACGCTGGATCGTGTTGTCACTAACGGCGTATGGGTTACCATGCACCCGGGCGCTCTGGTACAGCATTTGGAGTACACACGTTCTGATCACTGACCAATTCTTCTAGATACAGAATATCAGGCTTTTAACCATTGTCCTGAATCTAAACCAAAGCGGTTTGAAGCGAAATGGCTACGCGAGGAAGGTTTTCGAGAGATTGTCGAACACGCATGGGAGGAGGCCGGCAACATCACTGGTGGTGGCGTGTTTCCCAAGCTCGAGCATATGCATGCGGTGTTGCATGATTGGGACCGCTTAACGTTAAAGGAGCCGAAGCGCCGTCTCTGGAAGGCGCAGGGAGACTTGGAGAAGGCCATGAACGGGCCCATGAATGAAGAAAATGAAACTATTGCAAAGGAGATGGCAAGCTTAATTGAACTCTTACTAGAACAAGAGGAGGTACACTGGATGCAACGGTCTCGTGCTAACTGGCTTCAGCAGGGGATCGTAACACCTGATTCTTCCATAAGTTTGCATCAGCTCGGCGAAAGAAGAATTTTATAAAGAAGCTAAAGAATGAGAATAATGAATGGGTTGAAGGTATTGATCCTCTTAAGCCACTAGTGTTAAATTACTTTACCCATCTTTTTACCTCTGAGGTTACTGTGACTGACCCTGTGACTGACCCTGTGGTTTTGGAGAAAATTGTCCCAAAAATTACTGCTGAGATGAATAATAGGCTAATGGCCCCGTACACGGAGGAAGATGTCAGGAAGGCCATGTTCAGCATAGGGTATTTTAAGGCACCGGGACCTGATGGTATTCATGCAATCTTTTATAAAAAATTCTAGAGCTTATGTGGAGAGGAAATTACTCAGGAAGTTCTGCAGGCTATCGATGCTAGAGTAATTCCTGAAGGCTGGAATGATACTACCATTGTGCTTATTCCAAAGGTAGATGTTCCAGAATTGATCACCCAATTTTGTCCTATAAGCTTGTGCAATGTGATTTATAAAATTATTTCAAAGATGCTTGCTCTTTGACTCAAAGAAATTCTACCTAGGGTTATTTCACCTATGCAAAGTGCATTTGTTCCTAGACGGCTTATCACTGATAATGTTCTGGTTGCATATGAGAGCGTCCATGCTATCAAAAACAAAATAAGTGGTGTTAATGGCTACTGTGCGGTAAAGTTGGATATGCATAAGGCGTATGATAGAGTGGAATGGGTTTTCTTGGAGAATATGATGAAGCTACTGGGGTTTGCCGAGGAGTGGGTCTCTTTATTAATGGCATGTGTGAAGTCAGTGAGATACCAAGTCAGATTTAGTTCTGACGAAACTGAGATGTTTTTTCCTACTAGGGGTCTATGCCAAGGAGATCCCTTGTCTCCCTACTTGTTCCTTTTGTGTGCGGAGGGGTTATCTGGTCTCTTGTTGTATGAAGAAGAAGTTGGTGCATCGATGGGGTAAGGGTGTGCAGAAATGCACCGTCAGTTTCACACCTTCTATTTGCTGATGATTCTCTGATCCTCATGAAAGCTTATATGACTAATGCAACTTCCTTGCAACAAGTTCTAGACACGTACTGTGCAAACTCTAGACAGCAGGTGAGCTTAGCTAAATCAAGCATTTACTTTTCCCCAAATACAAATGCTTTGATGAGAGCAGAGATTTGTGAGATGCTCCACATTGACACAGAAGCCCTATCTGATAAGTTCTTGGGCTCCCAGCTTTGGTGGGAGCGGATAGGAGTGACTGCTTTAAACACTTTATTGACAGGATTATCCAAAGAATTAATGGATGTAAGGAGAAGGTTTTATCTATGGGTGGGAAGGAAATTTTACTGAAGGCTTTGGCTCAAGCTATTCCTATTTATGCTATGTTTGTTTTTCAAATCCCCAAAGGAGGGTGTAAAAGTATGATGGATGCGATATCTTAATTCTGGTGGGGGATGATGAAAATAGTAGGAAAATGCATTGGCTTGCTTGGTGGAAGTTATGCTACTCGAAAAAAGATGGGGGCATGGGGTTTAGAGACTTTCACTCTTTTAATCTTGCCATGCTCGCTAAGCAAGCCTGGCAACTTATCAATGACCCTGAATCCCTGTGTGCAAAAGTCCTACGGGCCAAATATTATCCACACGGTGATATTCTGAAGGCTGGCCCTAAATCGAATTCCTCATTTACATGGCAAAGTATTTTTGCGGGGCTTACTTCTTTCAAGAGAGGTTACATTTGGAGGGTTGGTAATGGGCAGAAGATTAATATATGGGACGATCCTTGGATTGCTGCGAGCCCTACAAGAAAAGTTTTAAGTCCAAGAGGTAATACTGTAATTACTTTGGTTGCTGAACTGATCTCTCCTCTTACTGGTCACTGGGACGAGGAGTTGGTACGAGATTTATTCAATGTAGTAGATGCCAACCGTATATTGCAGATCCCGATTAACCACCAGGGATTTGATGATTTTATTGCTTGGAATTTTACCAAACATGGCCGCTATACAGTGAGATCTGGATATCACGTTCAATGGAAACATCAATTTGGTCCTAGTGCGGCACAACTTGCTATCCCTGGAGGATCGGGTACTAACCCGGTGTGAAAAATTCTATGGAAATTAAAGGTACCAAGCAAAGTGAAAAATTTCACCTGGAGAGCGCTACATGGAATCATTCCGTTGAAAAGTATTCTGATGAATAGACATATTGGCACGTCCGGCCAATGTCCGCTTTATACTCAAGGACCTGAAGACATTTTACATCTTTTATTTACTTGCTCCTTGGCGCAGCAAGTCTGGCAGCAGCTAGGTATTTCTGAAAAGATCCAGGAAGCACTAATAGTTGATCGTGCAGGTTCTACGGTCCTAGAACATATCCTTCGCCATGATGATAACCAAATCCCTGACTTTGATGGAGCTGGCTTAAAGGAACTCATTATTGTTGCTTGTTGGTATTTGTGGTGGATCCGACGACGATGTATAACAAATGAATCGGTTCCGCCCCTTCATAAAATCAGGATGTCCATTTTAGGTATCATGGCTAATGCGGCAAAGTGTGATGCATGACCTACTATCCCTGTAGGAAATCGCTGGTGCAAACCTGATCCGAGGACGGTAAAGCTCAACGTAGATGCTTCATTTAATGTTGACATGTGTGCAGGATCGGTCGGAGCGATATTGCGGGATTTTCAAGGCAACTTTGTCTCTGCCAGTTGCAAATATCTTGACCATGTTTCTTCAGCAGCAATGGCCGAGGCTATGGCTATGCGCGAAGGGCTGGTGCTAGCAAATTATATGGGGTGCAACAATATTATAGCGGAATACGACTCAATGGAGACGATCGAGGCATGTTCACGGGATGAAGTCTGGTGGAACAAGTCATCAGCTATCTTTGCAGATTGTATCGACCTCTCCTCCAATATTGGTTCAGTCTCTTTCAAGCACTGCCCGAGGAAAGCCAACCAGGCTGCTCATCAAATTTCTAGGTTTAGTTTTTTGAATAATCTTTCTTGTAACTGGGCCGATGAACCCCTAGCTTTCTCTTAGACAAACTCATAAATGATGTAACGATTGTTTGATGGCCTGCAAGTTTCGGACGCACTCTTTTTCCTTACCAGGGTATCTAAGGGGACTAGAAGGTTTTAATGAGGCGGCTTGCATGCTTAATATATGTTGTTTTCCCTCAAAAAAAAGAGGGGCATTGAAAGGACATTTACTGTCATAATCACTTTTGGTGTTCGTTAACAACAAGTAGAGCATTTTATAGTATGCTATTTTCTACAGGTTGATATAATGCAAAGTGAAAAGGATCCTTGGCCTGTGGAACTTTCCCTGCACATTTACTTGTTTCCAAGGAATTCCAGACCGGAGTCTCCGGTCTGACTGGACCGGAGTCTCCGGTGTGGTCCGGAGTTTCCCCAGAAGTATCCGGGCGGGGCTCCAGTTCCCTTCCTGGGTCAGCCAGAGAGGTGGTCCGGAGCAAGGTCCGGAGTCTCCGGTCCTAGCCTCAGACCGGAGTCTCCGGTGTAGATGGACCGGAGTCTCTGGTCAACTTGGCTCTCACAAGGGCTGGGTCAAACTGTCTGCTGGTCCGAAGGCTGGTCCGAAGGTGGGCAGGAATCTCCGGTGTACACTGGAGTCTCCGGTGTGCAGGCCGGAGTCTCCGGTCTGACTCTTCTCCAATGGTCAGAAAACAATTCAGTGGAGTGAAGGGCTATAAATAGAGGACCTTATCCCCTTCTTCCAGCTGCTCGTCCCACTGAAGAACACCTCCCCCATTTGAGCCACCAAATCAACAAGATCTCCTAATCTAACCATCAAAATTCATTGATCTTTGGAGAATCGAAGGAGGAGGCCTTGATCTACAGCTTCACCAAGAGAGATCTTCATTTCCCCCTCATTCACTTGAGGGCCCCCATGCTCTAGTGTTTTCTTGGAAACCCTAGATTTTGATTTGGTTCTTACAAGCTTGTCTTTGATTGTTTGACAGCTTGCTTGTATTTGGGAGCCTCCGATTAAGTTGTGGATGTGTGCCCCGAACTCGTTGTAAAGGTGACGGCTTCCACCTCGAAGGTTGCCGTATAGTGGAAGACGTGAATCGAGCCCGTTGGGGTGAGGTTCATCGGAGAACAAGGGAGGCCTCTCGTGGCATTGGTGGTTTGAAACCACCCCCTCTCCAAACGTAGACGTACTTCCCCTCAAAAGGAAGGAAGTACGGGAAACAAATCCCTGTGTCTCCGCGTGCTCCACTTTGGTTCCTTCTATCATTTACCTCACCTTACTTATCTAGTCATTGGTTAGTGTTTGTGGTAGATTGGCATATAGGTAAATTCACCATAGTTGCATGATCTAGAGAATTTATCTTTTGTGTAAAACCCTAACTTGAAAAAGAGTAAAATTTGAAGTAGCACCTATTCACCCCCCCCCCCTCTAGGTGCCCATATGATCCTTTCAATTGGTATCAGAGCCTCAACTCTTTATTCGGGCTTAACCGCCTAAGAGATTATGGGCAACCTAGGAGATGAGGGAGAAAGTGAGGCTAGCCATTCGGTGACCATGGTAGATCTCAAGAATTTGGAAACAAGCTTGAGCTCTACCTTGGGCAACAAAATCCTACAGTTGCGCCAACTCGTTGAGCAACTTGTTAGGAATAAGACAACCTCACCTCCTCCCTCTCAAGAGGAAACACCACCTAACCCAAAGGAAAATGCTCTGGCTAAGCCTTTGGATGAAGTGGTGGGGGATGAACATAATCCCACTAACTCCTCCACCAAAAGGGGTGATGGGAAGGAAGAGCACCATGCGGTTCACGGATGTTACTCTCCCGACCCTCCTATCCCTCACCCACATATAAATAATAGAGGTAACCCACCTAAGTTAGCTAAACATACTTTTGCTCAATGGCAAGCCTTAATGAAATCTCACGTGTGCAGCTCTTGCAGTGATTTGTGGAACATTATTGAAGAAGGACTCAGAATTGAGGATCCAACCAACTTGACTAGAAGAGAAGTGGTCAATAGCCAACTCAATGCAACTGATTTGCACATGATCCAACTTGGAGTGGGGCCAAAGGATTTTCCCCACATTGAGCACTACAATACCGCCAAGGAAGCTTGGGATGCTCTCATTGACTTGTTTGTTGGCAATGAGAGTATGAGAAGAAATAGATATGATGCCTTAAGCAATGAGGCCGAAGGTTTCTTCATGAAGGATGGTGAGGATCATGAAGACATGTATCAAAGACTCAAATCCACAGCCACCGCCTTCAGGAATGTTGGTGCCTCTCACATTGATGATGCCTGGATCAAGAGGAAGTATGTGAGTGCTTTAATGCCTTTCGTGCCCACTGACTTGAAGAGTCTCCAAGGAAGACACAACTACCATCTCATGACCTCCAATGAAGTTATGCAAGAGATGGCCGCCTTCAAGGTTGCTGCCAAGAATGCCAAAGACACCCGTGCTCGTGCTATTGGAATGAGTAGTGGTGTCAATCTTGCCTTGAAGGCCAAGGTTGTGGAGTATGATGAAGATGAAGGGAGTGATGAGGGACTTTCAGTGAGCCACCTCGAAGATGTCAAGGTTTCTCATGGTGAATACATGGACTTCTATGCAAGAAACTTTTGGAAAGATCCCGCCAAAGCGAAGATGGAAATGCAACAAAGAAGCAACCCCAATGGGAGAAAAGATAATGGGTCCAAGTTGAGAACTTGCTTCAATTGTGGTGACCGCTATCACTTTGTTGCCGCTTGTCCCTATGAGAAAAGAGAAGATCATGGGGTAAACTTGTGTTGAAAAAGACCTCCAAAGCTCCTTACAAGAAACCCTTCATCAAAAGGAATTCAACCAACAAGAAGTCGGGTGAAATTGTCTTGATCACACATGAAGAATTCTCCTCCGATGATGATGATGATGAAGATGAAGAAGAGGATACATCAAGTGGTGTGGTGGCTCTTGCCACTACCTCTACCCCTACATTCTCACTCTTCGACTCTCCAAATTAGAATATCTCCAACAAGAACGTCACTTGCCTTATGGCAAGAGGAACGGAGGTATTATCATCATCACACTCCACCTCCTTAATCAATGATGATTTTGATGATGAGTCATCTCTTGAGATCAAAAAGGAATTAGTTGCTTTGATGTGTTTATGAACAACTTGCAAGGGGAACACAAGAAACATGTTGTGGACCTCCTAAATAAACTTGCACACACACAAGAACTTCTAGATGAGAGATGTAAATTAGGAAGAGAGCACATGATTGAGGTAGAAGCTCTAAATAATGCTCTAGAAGAGGAACAAGAAACTAGAGTGTCTCTTTAAACTAAACTTGAGGGTCTTGATGAAGCAAATGATCTAATTATTAATAAACTCGTCAAGGAACGTGATCATGCTATTGCTAAATATAAAAAGGTTAAAAAGGACAAGGTTGAGTTTGGTGTTGTTCATGAAAAACTTGTCGAGGACTTTAGGATACTTGACAAGGCTCACAAGGCCTTGGAGAGTGAACTCTTGTCGCTTACAAAGTCTCTTGAAAAGCTTCAAACTCAATTGACTAATACTCCCTCACCTAGTACATTCATTCCTTATAGTTGTACAAATATAATTGAAGTACATGCTAGGTTGAAGGGGGAGCTAGCTAAGACCTCCTTTCCCAAAGGAAACAAATCTATTGATGACCTCTTAAGCAAGCAAAAGGTCAAATGGTGAGAAAGGGGGCATTGGCTTTACCTCTAAAGCCAAGAAGAAAAAGAACAACAAGAAGAAGAAGGCTAAGCCCGCTCAAGAAAAGAACAAGGTCATTGTGGGAAGTAAGACCACAAGTGGTAAAACTATGTCTCATGATGATTTTGCGGGTAGTACTAACCCTCACTATGTTTTAATGCATGATTATTATGGTGATGTGTATGCACAATATGTTGGCACATTTGATGGTTATATTGCATGGTCTATTTGGGTTCCCAATACCCTTGTTGCTAACAAAATAGGACCCACTGAAAAATGGGTACCTAAAAACTAGTTTGATCTCTTTGTAGACCTATGCTTCCGGAGGGTCAAAATGGGTGCTTGATAGTGGATGCACAAGTCATATGACCAGAAGCGCATCTAGTGTCAAGGAGTTGAGACCAAATATTGATCAAATATCCGTGACATATGCCGACAAGTCAAAGTCTAAGGTAATGGGTTTCGACAAAGTTGTGGTTGCACACGATATCACTCTCGTGGACATCATGCTTGTTGAGACCCTTGGCTATAATTTACTTTCAGTCTGTGCTCTTGGAAGGATGGGGTTTGCCATCTTTATTGATAATGATATTGTGATCCTCATGTGGAGCAAGTCTCTAAAGGTCGCTTTTGTTGGGTACGTCGAAGATGACTTGTATGTGGTGGACTTCCCGGGGAAAACCACTGCAAGTCTGATGTGTTTATTCGGAAAGGCCGACGTGGGTTGGCTATGGCATCGCCGTCTAGCCCATGTCAACATGAGAACTTTGCAAAGCCTCCACAAGGATGGTCATATTGTTGGACTAAAAGAAAATGTTTGCTTTTCAAAAGATCGTGTTTGCAGGGCTTGTGTTGAAGGAAAGATGCATGATTCTCCCCACAAGCCAAAGAACTACATCCGGTCCAAGAGGATCTTGGATCTCCTTCATGTGGATCTCTTTGGTCCTCCATCTCATGCAAGCCTTGGTGGGAAGAAATATTGCTTGGTAATTGATGATGACTACTCAAGATACACTTGGGTATATTTCTTCAAGCTGAAAAGTGAGACCTAAGAGAACTTCACTGACTCCATCAACATGGCTCAACGCCAACACAATGTCCCGGTATTAACAATAAGAAGTGACAACGGTACCGAGTTCAAGAACTACACATTGAATGGATTTCTTAGTGATGAGGGAATAAAACATCAATATTCCGCTACATATACCCCCACCAAAATGGTGTAGCTGAGAGGAAGAACCGGACTCTTATTGATATGGCAAGGACCATGTTGGCAGAGTTTAAATCTCCATACAACTTTTGGGCTGAAGCAATCTCCACCACATGACATGCATCAAACCGTCTCTACCTCCGCAAAGAATTGATCAAGACTTCATATGAAATTCTTACCGGTAACAAGCCCAACGTTTCATACTTCCGGGTGTTCGGTTGTAAGTGTTTCTATCACATTAAAGGTATTCGTTTGTCCAAGTTTGATTCCAAAGCATTAGAGGGTATTTTTGTTGGTTATGGTCTCGAATCCCACACTTATAGAATCTATGACAAGCTCTCCGGAGTTGTCATAGAATCTTGTAGTGTGGTTTTTGAAGAATATGATGGTCCCCAAGCGGGGCGTGTTGATGTCTATGATGTAGATGATGAAATGCCTCAGGATGCCATAGGAAGAATGGGTGCGGGTTTCATCCGCCCTGTTGAGGAACCCCTTATGGTGGATTGAGAAGAACTATGCTCTACTCAAGTGGAGCCCTCATCTTCACAACATCATCAAGCTCCTATCGAGGAGGACAATAACCCATGCCAAAGACAAGTTGTGGACCCTCAACCTGTTGATCAAGAAGAAACCTCTAGCCAGGAGGTGATTGAGTCTCCATTTGCCAGGATGTCTAGCGGTGCTAAGGCCATTACACAAGCAAGATCTGTACAAACTGCCATAAGAACAGCTGAATACCTGTCCAGTTGCGGGCTTGATCAAGACCAAGGTCAATCTTTGCCTCTTGTAGAAGATAATAATTCCAATGATGATCAAGGTCAAGTTAATGGTCAAGACGAGGAAGAAAATGATGAAATGACCCCCCCCCCCCAAGAAACAACAAGGAGATCGAAACTCGTCGCCAAGATAGAATGGATAGAATATTGGAATTAAGAGACCAAACTCTTGAGAATGTGGTAGGAGATCTAAGAAGAGGGATATCTACTCGAGCTCAACTGAAGAACTTTGGTGAGCACCAAGCACACATTTCCATGGTGGAACCAAAGAAAGTATGGGAAGCTCTTGAAGATTCGGATTGGTTGGATGCAATGCACAAAGAGCTCAACAACTTTGATAGAAACAAAGTATGGAAGTTAGTTGAAAAGCCAAAAGATTGCTGCAATGTAATAGGCACCAAGTGGATATTCAAGAACAAGCAAGATGAGCATGGAATTGTTGTGAGGAACAAGGCAAGATTGGTTGCACAAGGGTTCTCTCAAATTGAAGGCATTGACTATGGAGAGACATATGCACCCGTGGCTTGCCTTGAGTCCATCTGTATCCTTCTTGCTTATGCGGAACATCATAACTTTAAATTACAACAAATGGATGTAGAAAGTGCATTTCTTAATGGTCCATTGCATGAGTTGGTATATGTAAAGCAACCCCCGGGGTTTGAGGATCCCATGTTCCCAAACCACGTCTATAAACTTGATAAGGCGCTCTATGGACTCAAACAAGCCCCGTGCGCGTGGTATGAGCACCTTAGAGAGTTGTTGTTGGACCGTGGGTTTGAGGTTGGGAAAATTGATCCCACTCTTTTTACTAAGAAGGTCAATGGGGAGCTTTTTGTTTGCCAAATCTATGTTGATGATATTATCTTTGGCTCATCTAACAAGGCTTTTAATGATGAATTCTCAAAGCTTATGACTAATAGGTCCTGGATGTCTATGATGGGAGAATTGAGGGTATTTCTTGGCTTTGAGATCAAGCAAGTAAGAGGAGGAACATTCTTCAACCAAGACAAGTATACTCAAGATATGCTCAAGAGATTCAACATGAAAGATCTAAATGGAGCTCCCACTCCCATGGCAACAAAGACCCATCTAGACCCGATATTGTGTTGAGTGTAGGAGTGTGTGCAAGATATCAAGCGGCTCCTAAAGAAAGCCATTTGATGGCGGTCAAAAGAATCTTTCGATATTTGGTTCATACCCCAAACTATGGTATTTGGTATCCTAAGGGCTCAACTTTCTCTCTTTGTGGATACACGGATTCAGATTGGTCTGGTGACAAGTATGATAGAAAATCAACCTTCGGGGCTTGCCAATTCCTTAGGAGGTCCTTGGTGTGTTGGTCTTCTAAGAAGCAAAACTATATATCTCTCTCCACTACTGAAGCCGAGTATGTGGCAGCTGCTAGTGCTTGTACTCAATTGCTATGGATGAGGCAAACTTTAAAGGAATACGGTGTCCATTGTGACAAAGTGCCTCTTCTATGTGACAATGAAAGTGTTATCAAGATTGCCTATAACCTAGTGGATCATACAAGGACAAAGCATATTGAGATTCGTCAGCATTTCATTAGAGATCATGTTGCTCGAGGTGATATTGAGTTATCCTATATGTCAACCAAATACCAACTTGCGGACATTTTCATGAAGCCACTTGATGAAGCAAGGTTTTGTTATTTGAGGAATGAACTAAATATCATAGATTCTAGGAGCTTGACTTGATCACCTTACGTACTCACCTATGTATTGACCCTTATTTGGTATAGGTGTGGGCATGCACATAGGGGGAGTGCGGTCCTAATACATTAGACTATCCCTCCCCCCATAATGCCAAAATTAAGAAATTCAATTCTCTTAATATCATGTTGTGATATGCGAGCTTCATTGATGAGTAGTGGATATGAACCCAAGGATAATTCTTCGCGGTGTCATACCACAAACTCTTACATGGTGGCCTCGGCCACCACCCTCTTCCTATTGAAGAGTTGGTTCTCAGTTCGTGTTTATTTGGAGCATTAATGTTCATTCTCTATGGTTTCTTTGATTCTTCACAGTATGTCATCTTAACCCAAGCCTATTCTTTGTCCTAAAAACACTCTCTCTCCCATATATGTCCCTATACACAAAACCTGGTGTTTTTGGTCGAGGAGGACCGGAGTCTCCGGTATAGACGGTTTTGGGCCACTTAGAGGGAGGACAGGGTGAACTGAAACAGTCAGTTTCATTCATCCACCCCGCCCTCCCCTCACAACCCCATCGCCTCCTCGTCCAAAACTCCTCCTCAGAGGTTAGGAAGCCCTCGGGATCCGCCATGCCGCCGGTCAACCTTCTCCTCTCCACCATTTGGTGATTCCCATCGGTGGAATCAATCCTATGGACAGAGCTGGTACCTCTCCTCCTCTTTTTCCCCTAGGGTTCATCCCTTGATTTGTTTTTGAGGATTGGTACCGTTTTTGCCCACGGGAATCACTTGTTTGCGTGTACTCTAGTACATTAGCATTGTTTCCTTTCCCGATCTATTGGATTCAACCCCTCCCGGAGCCTCCCTATTCTTGCCTGAGTCTCACGACCAGAGATTCCAGCCTCAGGACCGGAGACTCCGGTCTGAGCTGGAGACTCCGGTGTGGACTGCGGAGACTCTAGTGTGGGTTGGCTCAAACAGACCTCGTAATGCCTCAAGGCTCTTGTGCTGCCTCCTTGGGACATATATACTTACCTCTGTGTTATCTCCCTCACTGTTGTTCACAGGTTCTGGCTCTTGTCGTCCTTCTCGCACCAAGGCCAAGTCAAAGAGGGATGATCCTCGCTATGATGAGTCCAAGGGTAAATATACTGTGCCCCTGTCCAATCGGAGACAGCAAGCCCGTGATGCAGCATATATGAGGAGGGAGCAGGAAAGGGTTGAGGAAGAGAGTCGTGCCAAGATGGCAAAGTATGACAATCTTAAGTTCTTGGCACTCATGTCAAAGAAGGAGTGCCATGAGCTGCGGAAGACTGATTTCTATGCCTTGCCTCGCACTAGTGAGGACCCATGCTATTGGAGGAATGAGAAAGCTGTTTTCATGAAGGACATTTACAGTGTGCTCAAGAGATCACCTATGTTTCCCCAGAAGTATTTGAGTGTTGAGCAGATGAGGAAGAGCCCCTACTTCTCTGATGCACTATGGATTTGTGAGAAGTTAGGGTTGTTCAATTTGGTGGAGCTCCGTGAAGATTACAACATCACCCTTGTGCAGCAGTTTTATGCCACAGTTGTGTTTGGGACTAACCAAGGTAGAACTATGACCTGGATGACTAGAAACCACCGCTGCTCTGCTACTTTCTACGCCTTTACTGAGGCCATCTTTGAGACCTTTCAGGGCGTGTCTACTCACGTGGGGGTGCGCATGCACTCTGCAGCGCTTGGGGTGAACAAGAACAAGCTTGCCCCTTTGTATGGCAGCGAGGGTGTCGTGGGCGGGTCCAAGGGACTTAAGCCTCTACAGTCTGATGTTGAGGATCTTCCGCCAGACCATTTCCCCTAGTGCTAGAAATGATGATGCCATTAGATGTGGTTTGGTCAACTTGTTGTATCATACCCACAGGATTTACATGGCTGGCCCCGAGGCAGATGCAAATCCTATTGATGTGATGGACTAAATATTTGAGGAGACGTACCATGCCATATTATACAAGAAGGCTCCACCATATGCACCACTTGTCATGAGGCTCATCAACACCCAGGAACATGGTTCTCCACTTGCATTGGCTCCCAATCTTACCAAGCACACTCTTGTATCACTGCAGCAGACGGGGCACATGAGGCCTTCTCCTAGATGCTCCCATGCCCATGTGGAGGAGGAGATATCAGAGACCAAGAGGTCCCCCTCTCCTACTAGGGCTTGGAGGAAGAATGCTTCCAATGCACCTCTGCCTCCAATTACATGTGACTATGTACATGAGAAGGTCAAGAAGGCCTCATTTTGGGAGAGGACCCTTTGTTGCATGAATGTGGACATCCGCAAGCAACAACATGGCTCCTACAAGAGCAACCGTCGCATAGAGAAACTCCTCAAGGAGATTAAGGCTCAAGGTGAAGCGAATGATGAGGAACGAGAGGATGCGTACACTGATGAGCATGGCACTCAGCTATCCACTGGGTCAGACTACACTCTTTCTTTTGGGGCTTGGAATGCCCAACAAGACAGTTTGGTGGATTGGAAGACCTTTTCTGATGTCATGTCTAGATATGGGTACCAGGGTACCTCCTCTTCTCGCCCTCATGGAAAAGGACCTGCAGCTCCTGATGGTGATGAGGACTATGATGATGATGAGGAGGAGGAGGAGGATCAGGATATGGATGAGGAGGACGAGGATGATGACAACGAGGACTACTGATCCGTTGGGGCGCTAGCCTAGGTCTTTTCCCTTTTCGGTGTTTCGATGCCAAAGGGGGAGAAGACATTGTCATCGGGATTTGCATGGGCTTGGATTTGATTCTTATTTGCTATCTCGACCTTCATACTATTTGCCTTATGTTCTTGTGAGATACTATTTTCTATTTGTGTGTGACTCTGTGTGTGCTCCTACATTATTGTAACTCATGTGAAAACTATGTGCTTTATCTATGTACTACCTACCGTGCATGCTTTACGTGTTTATCTTAGTGCACATAGTCAGGGGGAGAATTATTGTTCATTGTCATAATTCATTGCAAATTATTTCCATGCAAAATCACTTATTGTAATCGAACACCAAAAAGGGGGAGATTGAAAGGACATTTACTGTCATAATCACTTTTGGTGTTCATTAACAGCAAGTAGAGCATTTTACAGTATGCTATTGTCTACAGGTTGATATAATGCAAAGTGAAAAGGACCCTTGGCCTGCGGAACTTTCCCTACATATTTACTTGTTTCCAGGGAATTCCAGATCGGAGTCTCCGGTCTGACCGGACCGGAGTCTCCGGTGTGGTCCGGAGTTTCCCTAGAAGTATCCGGGGGGCTCCGGTTTCCTGCCTGGGTTAGCCAGAGAGGTGGTCCGGAGCATGGTCCGGAGTAAGGTCTGGAGTCTCCGGTCCTAGCCTCAAACCGGAGTCTCCGGTCCACTTGGCTCTTAGAAGGGCTGGGTCAAACTGTCTGCTGGTCCAGAGGCTGGTCCGGAGGTGGGTTGGAATCTCCGGTGTACACCGGAGTCTTCGGTGTGCAGGCCAAAGTCTCCGGTCTGACTCTTCTCCAACAGTCAGAAAATGGTTCAATGGAGTGAAGGGATATAAATAGAGGACCTTATCCCCTTCTTCCAGCTGCTCATCCCACTGAAGAACACCTCCCCCATTTGAGCCACAAAATCAACAAGATCTCCTAATCCAACCATCCAAAGTCATTGATCTTTGGAGAATCGAAGGAGGAGGCCTTGATCTACAGCTTCACCAAGAGAGATCTTCATTTCCCCCTCACTTGAGGGCCCCATGCTCTAGTGTTTTCTTAGAAACCCTAGCTTTTGATTTGATTCTTACAAGCTTGTCTTTGATTGTTTGACAACTTGCTTGTATTTGAGATCCTCCAATTAAGTTGTGGATGTGTGCCCCGAACTCGTTGTAAAGGTGCCAGCTTCCACCTCGAAGGTTGCCGTATAGTGGAATGAAGAGGTGAATCGAGCCCATTGGGGTGAGGTTCATCGGAGAACAAGGGAGGCCTCTCGTGTCGTTGGTGGTTTGAAACCACCCCCTCTCCAAACATAGACGTACTTCCCCTCAAAAGGAAGGAACTACGGGAAACAAATCCTTGTGTCTCTGCGTGCTCCACTTTGGTTCCTTCTATCCTTTACCTCACCTTACTTATCTAGTCCTTGCTTAGTGTTTGTGGTAGATTGGCATATAGGTAAATTCACCATAGTTGCATGACCTAGAGAATTTACCTTTTGTGTAAAACCCTAACTTGAAAAAGAGTAAAATTTGAAGTAGCACATATTCACCCCCCCCCTCTAGGTGACCATATGATCCTTTCAGGCATCCCTCTCCCAAACCCATCCAACAATTGGCCTTTGTGATTCTCTCCCTCCCTCCTCTCTCCCTATATCGTGCGTGTTCCCAAGTTTGGAACGTGCTCCACAAGGCAGAGAATTCTTCACCCAGCACACGCCATCATGATGCTGGCATCGGTCTGGATCTTCTTTTTCCGCTGTCTTGCTGGACCGGGGCCCGTGAGACGTCTTTTACATGGGACATGTGTAAAACTTGACGAGGCACTACCATTAGTGGTGTTGGATGCTTGAAGCCTTCTAGAACTTGAGGTCTGCTATGCTCGGCTTCATAAGCAATGTTTGTGCGGGAATGTAATCCCGTGACCAGTCTTCAAAGTATGAATATTGTATCCTGCTCGTAACTGTACTTCTCCATAGATAGATCTTGGGTTGGTGCGTTCTCGTAGTAGGAATTTTTTTGTTGTCTACCACGGAACCCCTTCAGTGGTATCAGAGACATCTATGCGTAGATGTACCAGTCTGAGTTGAACACACGTGGATTGTGTGGGCATTGATTTTATAATTGCTACCCTCCCACGTGTACTTGCTAATATCGTGAGAATGTCGGATGAAGAGGCCCGGATAAACCTTACATGTAACCTTACGCGAGACCGGTTGCACGACTAACATATGGCTTGTACCATATAAGTGGCTGAGGGGTGTCTGCCTCTCCGACATTAGTTGATATGGCACTTACAACGAACAACCTTTAAAAGGGATTAAAAGTGGCAACTAGTTAATCCATGTTGTGGTTGGATTCGTTGGTAAGAAACGGTCCTTGTACGAAAGCCCAAATAGCCACGTAAAACTTGCAAAGATAAAGTAGAGGCGTATAACTTTATGTTACGAGAGGGCAAACTGATATTTGTGGTTTAGATAAGTGTTTGTGGGATGAACATCCGAAGGCAAGGTGGCACCATGAACCTGGTGCAAATGCCGACGCACTCGATGGAGATGAAGGCGCGACAACCACCACATATCACATAAACTATTTACATTAGATGTTAACTATTGTGTGAATCTTGTTGTGCTAGTATTAGACTATGATAGTAGCATAATAAGATAATACCTCATACTATAATTCCAATGTTCGTGTTCTCCCACAAGTGTGAACCACCAATAAATTCCATCATTGTGGAGAAGGCCATGATGATCGAGTGCAAACACATCGACGTTCACATACGGTGGGTGCAAGCCATGTATGCACTGCAATACACTGTGGTTAAAGTTGGTGAGCCTAGCATGTATAGACATGGTCTCGGAACATAGATGACCGAAAGGTTAAGCATGAGTCACATGGAGATGTGATCGATATGTTGATATCTACCCTCGCAGCTGCATCAAAGGCCGTGATGATTGGGGATGATGTGGTGTAAAGGGATCATGTAGTCACCAAAGGAATGTTGAGGGATGTTCGTTTGAGTAGGAGTTCTAGTATTTAGCAGAACCCATATTATGAACATAAGATTAATTACTTTGCAAATACAATTGTAGATGTCTCGCCCTACCTTCAATCTTGGCCTCTTCCTTGAGAAAGAAAATCTCAAAACTGACGGGACGTACTTCACCGCATGGTCCCGCAATCTGAGGATTCTCCTTGTTCCCCTAAAGCTCTCCTACATACTTGAAGCTACGTTAGGAGACCAACCCGCTACAAAATGCCTCCCAAGCTGATAAAAATGCTTATAAGCAAAGGGCCGATGATAATGCATGTGTCTAGAGTGGCATGCTCTATGCCATGGAGACTTACCTGCAGAAGTGCTTTGAAAACAAGAGCGCCTTTGAGATCATCACTGATATCAAGGCCATCTTTGTGCCTCAAGCCAGGTCTAAGAGGTATGAGGTTTCCAACCTCTTCTTCTCTGCCAAAATGGAAGAGCATAGGAGCTTGAGCGAGCACATGGTCAAAATGTCTGACTATGTTCTACTCCTAAAATATTTTGATTGCAAAATCAATGACAAGCTGGCGATAGATAGGGTGATGCAGTCACTGCCCCCTAGCTACAATAATTTCGTGATGAACTACAACATGCAGGGTATGGACAAAACCCCATCTGAGTTGTTTGCCATGTTCAAGCACGTTGAGGTGTAAATCAAGAAGGAGCATATGGTCCTGATGGTCAATAGGACTATTGACTTCAACAATTCCACCAAGAAGGGCAAGGGAAAAAGGGCCAAACCCAAGAAGGACGGCAAGCCTGTTGCCTCCTCCTCCAGGGTGCCCAAGGCCAAGCCTGATGCCACATGCTAGTACTGCAAGGGTGAGGGTCACTATAAGTGCAGCTGCTCCAAGTACCTAAATGATAAGAAGGCTAGCAAGATAGTTGCCAAATAGAAGGTATATATTATATACACACTATTGATGTTTTCCTCACTAGTGCTAGGAGCAATGACTGGGTATTTGATACTAGTTCCGTTTCTCATATATTTAACTCTCAATAGGAGTTGTGGAATAGCCAGTGCTAGGTGAAGGATGAGGTGACGATGCGTGTCGGCAATAGCCACAAAGTGGATGTGATGGTTGTCAGCACTCTCCCTCTGCGTCTCCCTTTAAGACTGCAGACCTATTGGGAATCATACATTATGATATATGCGGACCAATGAGAGTCTCCACACGCAATTGTTTTGTTACTTTTTCACCTTCAATGACTTGTGTTACATTAAGTAGATATACCCATACGTACTCAAATCATCAGTGAAGGTAACAAAGTAAATAATGATAATCATTGTGTGTTGAGACGCTCATTGGTCCATATACATCGGTATGTATGATACCAAATAAATCTGTCGTCCGCTCCATCATACTAGATAACGTCATGTTGGTTATCTTGCCCATGAGGCACGGTTCACATCGTTCAAGAGATTCAAAATCTAGTGATTCCAAAAGTCCATTAGAATGGAGCTTCTTCATGTGTTTCACACTGATATGACCCAGACGACAATGCCACATATACATAGAATTATCATCACTATACTTACATCATTTGGCATCAATATTATGGATGTGAGAACCATTACAATCGAGATTTAACAAGAATAAAGCATTACTTTCTAGCGCCTGAGCATGAGCATAAACGACATCATTCATATAAATAGAACAACCACTTGTTTCTGACTTAAATGAATAACGATCTTGCAACAACCAAGATCCACTCACAATATCCATGCTTAATATAGGTACAAAGTAACATTTATTCAACATTATAACTAATCCCCGAAGGTAGATTTAGAGGAAGAGTGCTGACAACAACCACGTCCACTTTGTGGTTGTTGCCAACACGCATCGTCACCTCGTCCTTCACCAAGCGTCGCTTATTTCGCAACTCCTGCTGAGAGCTACAAGTGTGAGAAATAGATCCATTATCAAATACCTAAGTGTTGCTCCTAGCACTTGTGAGTAAAACATCAATAACATGTATATCACATATACCTTTCTCTTTCGCGGTAATCCTGCCGACCTCCTTATCCTCCTAGTACTTGGAGCAGTTGCGCTTCTAGTGATCGTCCCTTTGCAGTAGAAGCACGTGACACCGGCCTTGGGTCCGGGCTTGGGCACCTTGGAGAAAACATCAATAGGCTTGTCGTCCTTCTTTGGTTTGCTCCTCTAGTCCTTACCCTTCTTGATAGGCTTCTTAAAGTGGACGGTCTTATTGACCATCAAGATAGTGTGCTCTTTCTTGATTTACACCCAGCTTGATTGAGCATAGAGAACAACTCATACAGGGTTTTGGTCACCCCCTTCATGTTGTAGTTCAGGATGAATCCTTTATAGCTAGGGGCAATGATTGCAGCACCTTATCAATCACTATCTCATTGTGGATGTTGCAATCAGAGAGGTTTAGGCATTGAACGTAGCTAGATATTTTGACTACATGCTCGCTCACACTGTTGTGCTCTTCCATGTTGGTTGAGAAGAACAATTATGAGGCTTCATACCTCTCGGTCCTGGCTTGCAGTGAAAATACATCCTTGAGATCAGTGATTATCTCATAAGTACTCATCTTCTCAAAGTGCTTTTGTAGATCGGCCTCCATGGCATAAGCATGCCACTCTAGACACATGCGTAATCATCCTCCTTGGACTAGAAGACATTCGTATCATCCTGGGGTGCAGAATCTGTGGGTTTTTCGCCTAGTGCATCTTCCAGTATATAGGATAGCTTCTGGGAAACAAGGAGAATCCTCAAATTATGGGACCAGGTGGTGAAGTTTGACCCATCAGTTTTAAGCTTTTCTTTCTCAATGGTAGTTGCAAATATATGAAAATTATGTTCATAATATGAATTCATGTTTAAGTTAAACTAAATTACTAGAACTCGCACTTAAACGAACATACCTCATCATCGTTGTTTTAGTGATTACACGATCCTAATTCACTATAACACCCTTGATCATCACGACCAATGGTATAGCTTTAAAGGTAGACATCGACATATTAATCACATCAATCATGTGACTCATGCTTAACCTTTCGGTCACTTGTGTTCTGAGGCCATGCAGGTACATGTTAGGCTCGCCAACATTAACCTTAGTGTATTTTAGTGCAACATGGCTTACACCCACCGTAGACGAACGTCGATATGTCTAACACCTGACCATCACATCATTCTTCATAAAGAAGAACTTTTTTAGTGGTGCACACTAACGGGAGAACATGAATGTTGTAACTGAGTGTGAGGGATCATCTTATAATGCTACCATCATAAGTAAAATACTAGAAGAATAAGTTGCATGAGTAATCAACATCTAAATAAGTTATGCGATATAATATGGTCGTCGCGCCTTGATCTCCATCGAGTGCGCCGGCATTGCACCAGGTTCATGGCGCCTCCATGCCATCGACAGTATATTTCATAAACACTTACCTAGACCATACATATCACATGCCCTGCAAAATAAAGTTAGACGCCTCTACTTTATCTTTGTATATTTTACGTGGCTGCATGGGCTTTCGCACAAGAACCATTTCTTACCTCAAACATTAACCACAACATGGATTGACTAGTTATCGCTCTAAGTCCCTTTCTAGGGTTGTCCTTTATAAATGTCATATCAACTAATTTAAGAGAGACAGACACCCGCTAGCCACTTATATGGTACAAGCCATATGTTGAGCGTGGAACTAGTCTTACGTAGGCTTGCGTGTAAGGTCGGTCCGGGCTGCTTCATCGAACATTGCCGCGATATGAACAAGTACACATGGGAGGGTAACAACTACAAAATTAATGCCCACATATTTCTATGTGTTCTATTCGTACCAACACATCTACGCATAGATCGGCTCTGATACCACTGAAGGGTTCATTCCTAACGACAAGAACAACATAGACAATATCTATCTATGCAGATGTAAAGTAACGAGAGGGATTCGGTGTTCATACCCTTGACCGAAAGAGAGATCACGTTCCTGTTCAAACGTTGCTGATGTAGACGAACAGCGTAGTCGATCTCAAGGTCGATTAGTCGTCCAATTGTTTAGCACCACAACTGGCAGTGACTCTGAAGTTCTACACACATTCGGTGTAGAGATGTCTCCCGGGCTCCGGTCCATCAAAGCAACGGAAGAAGAAGATCCGGACTGACTCCAATGGCACGACGATGTGCGTATGGTGGATAAATCTCTACCTCTCTGCACATTCAAAAATTTGGGAACACACACGTGAGGGAGAGAGGGAAAGAGAGGAGAAGGCAAAAGCCAATGAGATGGATTTGGGAAGAGGGACCTCGCCTTCTTATACAGGAGAAAAGGGAGCACCCTTTCCCTCAAAGTTCAGGGTGGAACTAAACAAGAGGGAGTAGGGAGAGGCGGCGACCCGTGGTGGGAGGGCCCCACCCCGCGTGCGCCTTGGCCTCGTGGCCGATCGATGGTGGGGAGTGGGCCCCCACACTGCGCGCCTTGCTCCATGGGGCGGCTAGCCCCATGGGCCCTTCCCCTCCTAGAAGGCCCATGTAGGTGGGATGGCCCATTTAATTAATTGAAAAATCATATTTATTTATTCCTTTAATTAATAAATATATATATATATTAATTGATTCATTTCACTTTGAAACACCTTTCGAACCCTTTCAGTTGGCCTACTGGTGGCCTTTCTCTTCGTCGGCCGAAGTTTCAACCTCCAGGTGGAGCCTTCATCAGAGTTCGAGATGGCGACCCATGCTTCCTTGGCACCAAGTGGTGATAGCCCCGACGTTGTGAAGACGGTCGTGCTCTGTGCTCCTAGTGCGACGGCGGTTACAGGGAACCGGATTGATTTTTCCAATTTGTTTCTAGGGTCTTTTATGTAAACTACAAGGACATGTTAGTCTTTAATTTCCAATGTAAGGTCCTTGCTAAAATAGTACCAGTACCGCTTAATTATTGAAGGTGTCTAGCTCTCGTGTGTGAATAGTAGTTGTGTCTGCCTCGTTGGAAACCAGTACCCTCCCGGGTCCTCTCCACTGGAATAGACATTCGGGGATGGACATGGAGAGGCCCTGAAGTAGATAGGTGTAGCTTCTTTGGCAGTTTGCCAGTGTTGGGCCTTCTGCTCGTAGTTTAGAGTGGAGCATCAGGCCATGGCAGTCAGACCTGGGGCTTAGGGTTTGTTGGTGCCATGCTCGTTCTTATCTAGTCGAAGCAGGGGACAAAGACGAAGGCCACCATCTCCTCCAATAAATCCACTCTCTGTATCCTCTTGTGGATTGGCTGCTTTGTTCCTCTTCCATTGGCCGATAGTGACGGCGAGGGGAGGAAGACTGCGGAGCCATGTTCTACCACCACAATAAAATAGTGGAGCAATGCTCTGTTGTTGCTCTGGAGATGTCTGTCGGGTCGTTTGAGCTGGACCTAGCAGCTGTTGTGGCTGCCTCTTCTCGCCAGAGGGCTCCTATGGCTTGAACCAGAAACTATGAAGGTGGTTGCCTCGAGCATCTCCATCTCAAGGATCATGGTTGATCAGAGTATCATCTCCCTCCCTCCTCCCTCCCTCGTTCGCTGGCCTACCGTGGTGGCGAGGGGAGAACGACAAGTGGAGTTGCGTGATACATTGCAAATGTATCTATAATTTTTGATGTTCCATGCTTGGTTTTATCCACTCTCTTGTGTTTTGTTCCAACTTTGGAGTACTTTTCATATGATTTCTTGGAATAACCTATTAACAAGAGCCACAATGCCAGCTGCCTGTTTTCTGCTGTTTTGGGTTCCAGGAAAGTCAGAAAATGAATATTCTCGGAATTTGACGGGACAAAAGCCAAAGTGCCTATTTTCCTGGAAGGGATCAAGTGCGAATCTGAGGAGAGAGGGCGGGCAGCCACACCACCTGCATGGCTGGCCAGTGGCCCACGCTAGGGGGTGGTGTGGTGGCTCCCGGCACCCCCTCGGCCTCTCCTTCTGCCTATATATTTCCCTCGGGATGAAAACCCTAAGTACCCGATCAAAAATCCACGAAAGAGTATGTAGCCGCCATCATCTCCATCCCTAGATCGGGAGGGCTCTGAAGCTCTTCCCGGCACCCTGCCAAAGAGGGGAATTCACCCTGGAGGCCTTCTTCATCACCATGCAAGCCTCCGGTGTGATGCGTGAGTAGTTCATCCTTGGACTACGGATCCATGTAGTAGCTAGATGGCTGGTTTCTCCTCCTTTGTGCTTTCATGTTTAGATCTTGTGAGCTCCGTTCATGATCAAGATCATCTATTTGTAATTCATAAATGTTGTGTTTGTGGGGATCCGATGATATTGAGATGCTATTTCAGATTGATTATTGATTCTATCATGTCTTTGTTATTTGTGATCTTGCATGCTTTCCGTTGTTAGTAGCTATCTTGGCTAAGTAGATGCTAGCAACTCCAAGAGTTAGTATTTATGCTCGATAGTGGGTTCATGCCTCTGGTAATCTAGGGAAGTGACAGAAATCTCTAAGGTACTAGATGTTCTGTTGCTACTAGGGAGAAAACAACAATCCTTTGGTCATAGAACAATCGTATTGTTTACTTTACACGCGGTCCGTAAAGCAATAATCTATTGCTTGCAACTTAATACTGGAGGGGGTTCGGATGATAACCTAAAGGTGGATTATTAGTCATAGATGCAGTTGGATGGCGGTCTATGTATTATGTTGTAATGCCCAATCAAGTCTCAAAGGAGTCAAGATGATTAGTATATGCATGTATTGCTTTCTCGATGTTTGTCAATCGCCCCGCTGTAATTTGTTCACCCAGCATGTTATCTATCTAAGGAGAGCCACCTCTAGTGAACTATGGATCCCGATCCTTGTCTTTTACATACAATCTATAAACTTTTTCTGCTTTGTGTTACTTTCTGCAAACTTTTACTCCTTTCCATTCGATATATTTAATCCTTTGTTTTCCACAAAACACGGTGATATTGACAACATCATCGCAAGTTGGGGACAAAGTTCTGTGGTTGTGTTGTGCAGGTCTCCACGTTTCTACTAGCACCGGTAGTGCGCCCTGCCAAAGCTCAGCTAGTAACACCTTTGGGGTGTTTCCTTGCTCCTACTGGTTCGATTAAACCTTGGTTTCATAACTGAGGGAAACTTGTTGCTGTGCTCATCATACCTTCCTCTTGGGGTTCCCAACGAGCTCTACATCAACCACGAGCCATCAACATTTTTCTAGGCGCCGTGCATTGAGCCATCAAGCATTTTTCCGGCGCCATTGCCGGGGAGTCAAGGACATCTTCACAAGGGGAGTCCCTCATAACCAATCTCTTTACTTTGTTGTTTTTGTTTTTCTTAGTTTCTTTTTGCTTTGTTTGCTTGTTTTGTTTTTCAAAAATACAAAAAAAATTAGTTTTACTTGTTTGCTTTCTTATTTGAAAACCCAAAAAAAATTAAGTCTCCTTTAGTTGTCACCCCTTCCTTAGCTCACCATGTTGATCCCTACTTTCACCTTGAAAGACCTTTCAATTGGTAGTGGTTCTATAATTGGGAAAGATAATATTGAAGAATTCTTTAATCATGTTAGCAAACATGAAGATACTAAGGATAGATCCCTTGTAGAACTTGCTCCAAATTTTGAGATTGCTGCAGCTTCTTTAATTCACATGTTAGAAGCTAGGTTTGTTAACCTCAACCCCTTAATGCAAGTAATGTTTCTTAAGCTTAAAGAAATTGAGGATCCTGAAAAGAGGGATTTTATTCTAGAAACTTTGTTTAAGGAGTTCTATGATGTTGCCAAAGAAGCTAGAAAAGTTTTTGAACGTTTCAATATGCTAGGCCCATGTGTAGATATTGTTGGTATATGAGAAAAGATGAACAAAACCGAACCTAATGGGGAGGAACCTAAGATACAATACCCTTTAAACTAGTAGCAATACATGATGTCATAGAAAAGAATCTTGATTGGATTGTTCCTGCAAACCCTTTTGATGAGAATAGTGAACCTAAGAGCATTGAGAGAGGATCCTCTCGAACTTATTTGGATGATATACCTTGCCTTGTTGAAAATATTTCTGGTATTGATCTTAATGCTTCTTCATTTGAGAACACTTGATTCTTTCTTTGCTTCTTATGCCTAACTTAAAGGCGTTAAAGAAAAGTACTTGTTGGGAGATAACCCAAGAGTTTTAGTTGAGTCTTGGAAGTTATTACCTTTGTAATAACCTCTCCTTATCCTTTTTATTTGCTTTTTGTGTCAAGAGTAACCTCTAATGAGAGTGAAGTAATGATTGGGAAAGTTGCTGTCCCGAAACAGATTTTTGTGCTTCACCGTAAAAATTCCTGAGAGAGCTCTGTATGTCGGATTGAGCTATAATTTTTTGTGCTTATGACCAAGGTTGTTATGTAACTTTCGTTAGTTCAACACTTTTTGATTTGAGCAACATAAGGTCTTCGAAAAAATTCGTCTTTACCTTCTGGTCTGTTTTGACAGATTTCTGCCATTTTCTGCATTTGCTTCTTGTGGGTTCCTTTTTGAGTTCTTTTGGGGAATTGAGCTTTTTGAGGGAAGTGCTACAGTATCTAGTGTTCTAATGGAAGTTTATTTGGTGTTAGAACTGAACCTTGAGACTTATTTATCTTAAGTGCACTAATGTTGCTAATGAGATTGTGTGAAGTTTTGTATGAAGGAAAAATTTCAGGTGTATGGAAGGAATGAGTAATGAGATGAAGGATGGACAAAAGCTCAAGCTTGGGGATTCCATGCGTGTCACCCCAAGAAACATCCAAGAAGTACAAGCGTCAAAGCTTCGGGATGCCCAAGGCATCCCCTTCTTCATCAATAAAAATTCCAGGTTTCTTCCAAACGCTTCATTTTTATTGTTTCATGCACAGTTGTGTTTTTCTTGGAGCGTCTTCTTTTTCGTTTTCGTTTTGGTTTTTAGTTTTCTTGGTTTGCTTAGTTTTCTGAATAAGTTGGTTGGATCCCCTCTTTCATACATTGGTTTGCAAATAGTTTGGTTTGGTTTGGAAAAGAGTAGGAAAGTTCATGCTTTTGTGGTAAAAAGAGCTCGTTTTTTACTGTGGCCTATGCTTTGTCATGCCATGCTTGATATTGTTTTGGCTTTATGCTTAGTATTATTTTCTGTAGCATTACTTGTTATAAACAATTGAGATTGCTTAATGTGCCTTGGATGAATCATGCGTTGTTTTAGCATATTAAAGCATAGTATAGTGGTATTCTCCTTTGATGCTTTATTTGGGTTGACTTGGCACATGCTCACACTATGTTATGACTATCTCAAGTCACCATAAGCCTTTGTGATCCTTTAGTTTTCAACTTGTAGTATCACTTTATGCTTTGATCAATGATGTTTTGTCGTTCTGCATGATTATGGCCATTATTGCTTTCAGTTTGTCGCTCCCAGTCTTTTGCTAGCCTCCACAACCAAGTATGAGTTCCACTCATGCATCCAACTCCCTAAACCAAGTTATTCCAAAGATTCCACCATACCTACCTACTAGCTTATGCTATTCCAAGTATATTCATGCTTGTGTTTACCTTCCACTTGTTATGAGAAAACTAGTGATTAAAGCTTTCACAAACTTGATGGCACACGTTACTTTACTTGCCCTTAATAAACTTGAACCATTGTGTCATCTATGTTGTATATGCTTGCACTTATTTGTTGGGAATTAGCAGAACCATGCTTTCATGGGGAACGCTTTCAACATTGCACTTGGTACTTGTACCTAGTTGATACCATGCTCTTTTGTATATGGATGTCGTCGGTGTGAAATGAAAGGGGAGATTGTAAGTCCATGGAGTTATGTATATGTGTTTGAGAAACGCCTGGGCTGCTGGTCTAATCCATGCTGACATGGTGGAAACCTGCAGCGTAACCATAATGAGCTGTCTATGAAGCATTCTTCTTATAAAAAAAGAGTCCTATATTGAAAAAAAAGAGAAAAGAAAAAAAAATATACTATGAAAAGAGGAAAGAGAGAAAAAAAAGCACCATATTCCCATGGTAAATAAGAAGAATGCTGAGATGCTCGTTGTCTGCTTGCCTTGTCATTTTGATATGGGGATTCTTCCGTATCATCGGGCAAGGGGTACCCCGTTGGCGGTTCTGTATGATACACATGTACTTACGATGACAAGAACTTACCGGTGACTAAACTTGAGTAGCATGAGGAGCGGCCCTCGTATACAAGGGACATGAGATTTCTGACTTATACTTCATCAAGAATGTACACCATAGTTTGTTCACTTTAACCTTAATCACTTCAAGATGTTTATGATAGGGGCAATGAGAGATGAAAGATATTAAGTACCATAATTTTTGGAAGCTCTTTATGAGACTTGAATCCCTACTTCCTTTTACAAAAGGCCTTTCTTCCACCATTATATTGAGTCTCCACCTTCTATCTTTATGCACCTACTTTGAGAGCATAGTGGCCATTCTTAGTTCTATGTGCATTGTCCCAAGACTTGTTGATTGATGCATATCTTGTTATTGCTTGTTTTAAACTATTGTATCTAGTCACTCTTATGAACTTTGAAGGTGTCCTATGCATTTATATTTGCTACTCTATTGAGGGACAAGCTGAATACTATTATGCTATGTTTTCTTTATGTGAAACAAACAAACATCTTGCAAAGCATGTTATTCATGAATCCACTATTAAGATGCTATTTCAGATTGATTATTGATTCTATCATGTCTTTGTTATTTGTGATCCTGCATGCTTTCCGTTGTTAGTAGCTATCTTGGCCAAGTAGATGCTAGCAACTCCAAGAGTTAGTATTTATGCTCGATAGTGGGTTCATGCCTCTGGTAATCTAGGGAAGTGACAGAAATCTCTAAGGTACTAGATGTGTTGTTGCTACTAGGGAGAAAACAACAATCCTTTGTTCATACAACAATCATATTGTTTACTTTACCTTGATTCAGAAGCAATAATCATTGCTTGCAACTTAATACTGGAGGGGGTTCGGATGATAACCTGAAGGTGGATTATTAGTCATAGATGCAGTTGGATGGCGGTCTATGTATTATGTTGTAATGCCCAATCAAGTCTCAAAGGAGTCAAGATGATTAGTGTATGCATGTATTGCTTTCTCGGTGTTTGTCAATTGCCCCACTGTAATTTTTTCACCCAGCATGTTATCTATCTAAGGAGAGCCACCTCTAGTGAACTATGGATCCCGTTCCTTGTCTTTTACATACAATCTATAAACTGTTTCTGCTTTGTGTTTACTTTCTGCAAACTTCTACTCCTTTCCATTCGATACGTTTAATCCTTTGTTTTCCGCAAAAACACGGTGAGATTGACAACCTCATCGCAAGTTGGGGACAAAGTTCTGTGGTTGTGTTGTGTAGGTCTCCACGTTGCTACTAGCACCGGTAGTGCGCCCTGCCAAAGCTCAGCTAGTAACACCTTTGGGGTGTTTCCTTGCTCCTACTGGTTTGATTAAACCTTGGTTTCATAACTGAGGGAAACTTGCTGTTGTGCTCATCATACCTTCCTCTTGGGGTTCCCAACGAGCTCTACATCAACCACGAGCCATCAACATTTTTCTGGGCACCGTGCATTGAGCCATCATTGCGTGGGTTGATGGGGCTCGATGACAACAAGAAGCGGTAAAGCTCACCGAGCGGAAGGTTCCAAGTGACGGCATCGAAGCCGCCGCTATCCTTGGCCAAGGGGCTGCTTCACACCTCACGAGCCTTTGCTCTGGATCTATTTATTCCTCTAGGTTGTCGTGCCGATGCGGAGGGTGTTGGGGGGATACCCCTGGGTAGGGTCATGCCAGGGTATAAAGGCCGAGTTAGCCGAAGTACGGCAAGGTCAAAGCGAGTGCTGGCTGAGTCACCTCAAGGCAGGCCGAATCACGGGGTAACCCGGACCGGAGGATGTCCACCTAACTGAGTCCCGGCCGACATACGTAGTATGCCTGCAGGATTCATGTAACTTGTATGCAGGTACCCGCGGGGCCGGATTAACCAGGCATGATCCGGGTTATATCAGGCTTGCAAGAGAAGGAAGGTATATCGCTGGTCAGAAGGTGGCCACTGTACGCGGGAGCATGAGCGAAGCGGACAGAGGGAAGGACCACCGAGGCGTGGCCGACAAGGGTGACGTTGCCTATGTCGGATGACGCTAGCGCCGCAGAGGCTCACGTAGCCTCTGCATGGCTTACGATGGCGAAAAGTAACCCGGTCGGTTTGCAATTTTGGGAAGAGGCCATATTCCCTGGAATATGCCTCCACGTATGCCCTAGTTGGAGACCTAGCCTCCCCTATATAAGGAGGGCTAGGGCCTCTGTAGAAGGTGTTGATCGCTAGTGAGTGGGTGTTTGGGTAGTTGTTTCCTGGGAGTAAGCTAGTGGTGAGAGTAAGAGAGTTCCTTCTTCCTCCTCTTCCCATTACAGCTCAAGGAGCATTTGTAACCTTGGAAACCTAGTGAATACAAAGCATCTGTGTGTGGAATCACCACACTATCCCTCCATGGATTCCTCTAGTGCATATTGTCCCCACCTTTAGCCTATCCATGGCATCTGCCGTGACACCACCACGACAGTTGGCGCCCATCGTGGGGCTAGCGGCGCTAGCAGGAGTGAAGATCCGGACGGGAAACCTCATCGGCAATGGCGAGCACATCTTCTCCGGGCTCGTTCAGTGCTTTGGAGCACTGGACTTCGTCAGCGACAATGCTGGCTACTTCGGCAAGCGACCTCTCCCGCGCAACAGCCTCTTCGTCAAGCTTGGCGCGCACAAGATCTACGTCGTCGTCGATGTGTCGTGCGTTCACCCGTAGCACGTCGTTGAGGGAGGCGAGCCACCCCTTAGCGCGGCTCACGGGGAGCATATTACTCACTCCCCTGACCGCGTCGAGGTGATGATGATAGCGCCTGGCGCTGGCGCGAGCAAGGATCCGGCACCAGATCTGGAGGTAACACCCAAGGCACCAAGGAAAAGTAGAGGTCCTCCACTAGAGAGGCCAGAGAACGTGCTGCAGCAGCGATAGATAGCCTAGAGAACCCCATAGCACCTGCAGTAGATCCGGCTTAGGCACAGGCCGAGTTAGAGGAAACTAGGCAGAAAATACTAGAAGGTGCAAAAAAGATAGCTGCGGCTCAGCAGTCATTGAACATGACACTGCGCGAGTACGCAAAAGCGAATAAGGTAGATGATGTAAAAGTAAAGGGGAGAAACCTCATCAGTGAAATGAACAAAGAGGGTGATACTAGAGTGGAGGAGTCAGAGAATGTTTTATCCGTGGGGCTGCCAAAGTACGGTACCCCGGCAAACAACCTCAGAGCAGCGGATGCAGCTGCATCCGAGTTAGAGGGTTTGACGGGTGAAGCCCGGCAAAGACAGTAGGAGAGAGTCAATGAGCTAGTCCGGATCGCTAACAAACAAAATGAGGAGTTGCTCAGGGCTAACCCCGCAAGAGCTGGGGCCTCCAAAGTCGTTTATTCAGCGATAGGTAACCTAGAGAAATCTGCTGGAGTTGCATCATCCCCTCATGGTGACCCAAGAAGAGAAGAGGTGGTAACCTCGGCGAGGAGAAACAAACAGATAGTCCCCTACGACCCGGCAAGAGCAGGGAAAGGAAAAGCAGTGCAGGAAAACAAGGATCGACGAAGTGCCAGCCGAGGTGAAGCTGGCCAAGGTAACCGCGACCAAGGCAATGCCGGTCAAGGAAACGTTGTAAACGGTAATGCCAGACAGCATAACTCGGTGGGTGCGGGGCAACCGCAGTAGCGGAATATACCGCGGCAAGAGCGAAGTGGCGGCCAAGGTATGCAATAGAGAGGCGCTCCACGAGAGCAAGACAGATACAATGATGGTGATTCGGAAATGGTGAACGCGGGATACCCTAGGCCGGACTATCACGTGATAGGGTCAAGGTTGGGAAGCAGGAACTTGATGCCTGACGACGCCAGGTTAAAACTGGATCGGCTTTATAGGTCGGAGCAAATTGAGTGTCAAGGTCCTCCGGGTCCAGCGTGCTTTGGGCCCCGGATCATGAAAGAACCTCCAGTACCTAAATTCCAGTTACCCAGAGGCACAAAGACGTATGACGGTAGCACCAAGCCGGAGAATTGGTTGATCAACTACGCAACGGCGGTGAAAATTGCTACAGGCAACTTGAGATGGGCTGTGAGATATGTACCTCAGATGCTGGAGGGGTCAGCAAGGGTATGGCTAAACAATTTGCCACCCAGAAGTATTAACTGCTGGATCGATTTTGAAGAAATGTTCATCATTAACTTCTCAAGCACGTATCAGAGGCCCAATAGGCCACAGACCCTAGCAATGTGCAAGTAGAGACCAAATGAGACAGACCGGGAGTTCTTAACCCGTTGGTGCACTGTGCGAAACTCATGTGAGGACGTGATTGAGTCACAGGCCATAGCTTGGTTTGCGCAAGGGTGTAGATATGCAAGCATGTTGTGGCAGAGGTTGCAAAGGGACATGCCAACTACACTAGCAGAGACGATCTGGATAGCTGATTCGTATGCTTTAGGGGATCCGACTCAACCCCGGCTTATGTCGAACGAGGAAAATGAGGAGTATTACCAGCGAGATGGAGCCGGGTCATCCCGGCGGAATGATTATCGGGGTAAGAGAAGACATGATAGACCGGATTACCGGTATAGTTCGCAACAAGTTGCTGCTGTAAATCAAGATCAACCCGGAGCAGGGAGTAATCAGCGTCAGAAAACTGGAGGGCAACAATGGACTCCGAGGAATGATGGCAAGAAAACTTGGACGCCAGAGCAAAAGAAACAGTGGCAAGAAAAGAAAGACCGGCCGAGGTATACGTATGAGGCAATGCTGGATCAGCCGTGTAAATTTCACACGCCAAATCTGAGTAACCCGGCGGGTCACACAACGCGGCAATGTGAGTGGATGAGGAAGATAGAACAAAGTGGTCCGGGGAATGCTCAGGCACCTCAGAACGATCAACCTCGGCAGGAGTTACCCCGACAGCAATTACTCTCCAGAGCGAACACGCAACAGTTAATGTTGCCACCACCTTCGCCGAGGTATGAGAACCATGAGAGAAGGGATGTAGTACATCAGGTGGAAAATCAGCATCAGCCAGATCAAAGGTATACCGGCAATGAGGGGAGAAATGAATACAGAGAGCATCACCAGAGTTACTGCGTGTTTACCACAGAGGAAACAGATAGAAAGAGCTTGCAGCACCGACATATGGAAGTGAATGCGGTAATGCCGGCTGTGATGAGGTATATGCCTTGGTCGGATCAGGAAATTACGTGGAGTATCAAGGACCATCCCAATCTTATGCCTAGTCCTGGTTCGTATGCACTGGTGCTGGACCCAACGTTCATCGGGCCAAATATCAATGTAAGATTCTCTAAGGTGCTGATTGACAATGGCAGTAGCATCAATATTATATATGTGGATACAATGCACAAATTGGGTATCTCGGAGAACATGCTCCAGGCTACGAGAACAACTTTTCATGGTATTGTGTCAGGCATTTCCTGTTAGCCCATTGACAAAGTCCGGGTAGACGTGCTATTTGGCACAAGAGATAACTGCCGAACTGAGAATTTGGAATTTGAGGTTGTGAACTTAGAAAGCGCATATCACGCGTTACTCGGCAGGCCAATCCTGAACAAATTCATGGCAAGTTGTCACAACAGTTACCTGAAGATGAAGTTGCCCAGGCCAAATGGAGTAATTACCGTAGCAGGAGATTTCCGACGTTCCATTGAGTGTGCGTCCGCTAGGTCTAACCTGGCCGAGTCACTCATGATCGCACAAGAAAAGAGAAAGATCCAAGAAGTAGCGACATTGGCTCAATCCGCACATCAGTATATGTCAGCACTGAGTAACCCGCATGGAAGTGTCTCGTTCAAGCAACAAAGGATACAAAGAAAGTGCATCTTGATGATCTGTTCCCAGAGCACACTATAACGATTGGTGCCGGGTTAAATGACAAATAGGAAAGCGAGCTCGTCCACTTCTTCCGTGAGAATCGGGATATCTTTGCTTGGTCCACACAGGACTTGCAAGGTGTTCCGAGGGAGTTGGCCGAGCACTCTTTGAATGTGAGACCCGGAGCAAAGCCGGTGAAGCAACCTCTCCGCCGCTTCGCCGAAGATAGGAGAAAAGTCATTGGAGATGAGATAGCTCGGCTCCTAGCAGCTGGGTTTATCATGGAAGTGCTTTACCCGGATTGGCTATCTAATCCGGTGTTGTTGCAAAAGAAGAAAGATGATCCAAATGTGGCAGTGGTTTGGCGTATGTGCATCGATTACACGAACCTGAATAAGGCGTGTCCAAAAGATCCATTCCCACTGCCAAGGATAGATCAAGTCATAGATTCTACTGCTGGGTATGAACTGTTGTCATTCATAGATGCATATTCTGGTTTCCACCAGATACCTCTGAACCCAAGTGATCAAATAAAGACTGCGTTTATCACCCCATATGGGGCTTATTGCTATCGCACCATGACTTTTTGTTTACGTAATGCAGGGGCAACGTACCAAAGATGTATGCAAAAATGTTTACATGACCAAATTGGCCGAAATGTGCAAGTATATGTGGATTATGTGGTTATAAAAACCAAGGAAAGCAAAATGCTACTTGATGATATCAGGCAAACATTCGCGAACCTAAGAAGGTTCCGAATGAAGCTTAACCCGGAGAAATGTACCTTCGGTGTCCCGGCTGGAAAATTACTCGGATTTCTTATCTCCAGCCGAGGTATCGAAGCTAACCCAACTAAAATCCGAGCCATAGAGCGAATGGAACTGCCGAAGTGTCTTAACGATGTCCAGAAGTTCACTGGTTGCCTGGCATCTTTAAGTCGGTTTGTATGTCGGATGGGAGAAAAGGCACTGCCTCTCTATCAACTAATGAAAAAAGCGGACAAGTTCGTATGGATGCCGCAAGCCAATGAAGCCTTCATCTAGTTAAAGAAAATGTTAGCCACTGCACCAGTGTTAGCCTCTCCACTATCAAAAGAGCCAATGTTGCTCTACATAGCCGCAACCAACCGAGTTGTAAGTGTAGTAATAGTGGTAGAGCGCGACGAGGAGGGTAAGTCGGTGCAAAGGCCAGTCTATTACCTGAGCAAGGTATTATCAGCATCAAAGCAAAACTATCCTCACTATCAGAAGATGGCATATGGTGTGTATATGGCAGCAAAGAAACTAAAACACTACTTTGAAGAACACCCAATAAAAGTGATATGTGAAGCCCCCATATCTGAGATAATGAGCAACAAGGATGCGAGTGGCCGGATCGCAAAATGGGCAATTGAGCTAGCCCCTTATGCTCCGCAGTATGATAGGCGAGATGCGATCAAGTCTCAGGCTGTGGCCGACTTTTTCATGGATTGGGCCAAGATGCAATATGAGCCACCATTGCCAGATCCGAACTACTGGAGAATGCATTTTGATGGATCAAAAACAAAAACCGGGTTAGGTGCCGGAGTCGTGCTTACCTCTCCCAAGAAGGACCAGCTGAAGTATGTGCTGCAGATCCATTTTGCCGCATCAAACAATGTTGCAGAATATGAAGCACTTGTGCATGGGCTCAAAGTGGCAAAAGAAATTGGAATACGTCGGATCCAATGTTTTGGTGACTCGGATTTGGTAGTTCAACAAGTCTCAGGGCAATGGGACGCTTTGGATCCAAACATGGCATTGTACAGATTCCATGTGCAAAAGATATCGGGATACTTTGAGGGATGCGAGTTTCACCATGTACCCCGGCTGGAAAACGAGGCGGCCGACGTATTGTCGAAGCTCGGATCAACCCGACAAGCAATTCCACTGGGTGTAGCTCTAGAACACCTCAGAAAACCATCTATTAGGCCATCCCCGGAAACTGACTCAATCTTCATCCCGGCAGATCCGGAACCGGAGCGGTACCCATGGACATCGACGTAGTAAGTGGTTCAGGAAACCCGGGGACTGCTTCGCAGAAACCGGGGACTGGGCAGCGCGATCCGGCCGAGGTTATGTCGGTGGAGCAAATGGAAATAGATGAGGATGTGTTTCTGGTGCGAGCTATACCAGCTTGGGCACTGCCCATATTTCAATTCCTGAAGGATGGAACTTCGCCCAGTGATGAAGTGCTTTCCAGGCAAATTCAGAGGCGCGCAAAGGCATATACGATCATCAATGCCGAGCTATACAAGAGGAGTGTCACGAATGTCCTGCAGTGGTGTGTTGACCCAGAAGAAGGGCTTGACATCCTCCGAGATATACATCAAGGGGGATGTGGGCATCACGCCTCGTCCAGAGCATTAGTGGCAAAAGCTTTCTGGCATGGGTTCTACTGGCCTAGTGCCTTGGAACAAGCAGAAGATTTAGTAAGAAAATGCAATGGTTGTTAGAGGTATGCTACCAAGACACACATGCCAATGTCGGAGCTCAAGACCATACCAATTACCTGGCCATTTGCTGTATGGTGCCTGGATATGGTTGGCGCATTTAAACCAGCGAGAGGAAACATGACACTTATCTTGGTTATGGTTGACAAGTTTACAAAGTGGATTGAAGTAAAGCCAATAAGAAAATGTGATGGAGCTACAGCCGTGACATTCCTCAAAGATATCATTCTGAGATATGGCTATCCTCACAGTATCATAACAGATAATGGCACAAATTTTGCTGAAGGAGCATTCGCGTGATTCTGCCGAGATAAGAAGATCCGGCTAGACATTGCCTCGGTAGCCCACCCTGCATCGAACGAACAAGTGGAAAGATCCAACGGATTAGTATTATCCGGGATAAAACCCCAGCTCATTGAGCCACTGCAAAGATCAGCGGGGTGCTGGATAGAAGAACTACCAGCAGTATTATGGAGTTTAAGAACAACTCCGAATCAATCAACAGGCTATATGCCATTCTTTCTGGTGTATGGGGCAGAAGCTGTATTACCAGCCGACATAGAGCATGATTCGCCTAGAGTCACCCAATACACAGAAGCCGAAGTGCGAGAAGCCCCGCAAAATGATGTTGATCTGCTGGAAGAAGCGAGAGAATTGGCATTGTCCAGATCCGCCATATATCAACAAAACCTCCGACGCTATCATAGCCAGAAGGTAAACCCCTGAGTCTTTTGGGAAGGTGATCTGGTACTCCAGCTGGTACAACATACTGCTGGCATGCATAAGTTATCCCTCCCATGGGAAGGGCCATTCATTGTGAGTAAAGCATTGCACAATGACTCTTATTATCTCATCGATGCAAAACCACAAGAGAAGAACAAGGCGGACAGGTCCGGCGAGGAATCTAAGCGTCCATGGAATGTAGCTCTACTCCATCCATTCTACACTTAACAAAGAAGTGTGTGTATCTGAGTCTCTCATATGTCGGTATGTATGCCGGCAATGAGTTTATCAATGAAATCTTGGCACCTCGAGCAGTAACTCGGGAACTGCCATAGTGATATTTATTGTTTTCTATATTTGTTATTTATATGTCGGCTGGTGTAAGTTGCTTCTACCTAAGCCGGATTAGTAGTGTGTGAGCACCAAAAACTCAACACTTCGACTTGCTGCTGTCCAACAAGATTTGGCTTCATGGCAAGCAAGAGAACAAGTTTGGAATTGCGTAGCACACGAAAAACGACTAAGGAAAAGAACTTAATTGAGCCGACATTTGTTATTCGGACTAACCTTATGCTTACTTTATATTTACTATCCTGAATTATTTTGAGCTAGTCCTAAAGTTTCCAAGTATTGTTAAGTCAATTTTTGAAACTTGGACTCGTAAGTCATAAAACCAAATCAAGGTAGACACGAGCCAAGCCAGGAAATTAGGGAAACAAGAAAATGAAACTCGGGGACTACGCCCAAGTTAATCCGGCACGAGAAACTTAGTAGCAAAATATAATTCGTGTGCTTAATACATTTGCACCCGGCATACCAGGGATCTGATAAATTTCAAAGTGTTTTTTCACGCTCAAGGAGTAGCAGCAGGTGGAACTCCGGCTTCAGCCTCATCATCGTCTTCATTCTCTTAAACATCTGAAGCTTCATCCTCTTCCTCATCTCCCGAACCATCTTCGACATATTCGTCGTCAACAGCTTCGAGAAAGCTTGGTCCCTCGTTCCATTGATGGATGGGAGCAAACTGAATGAGGCTATGGGCACAAGCCTTGTGTTGGACCACCTTGATCCGGTGCGCATGCGCTCAAGAAGATTTAGATTTATTTTCTCATACCATGTGAGCACGTAGTGGATGACGGTTTCAGCTCCGGCGCGTCCGGCAGATTCCCTCCAGAGGTCAAGCTGGGTCTCACACTCCATTAACTTATTAATTAGAGCAGTGGATCCCTCCGGAGTATCTTCACCAGGCCAAAGGGCATTGAAGATCCGGACTGCTGCATCTAGGATATCCTTACCATAGTTCTTCACAATCTCGATGCGAGAAGATAGGCTGACCAGCAAGTCCTCCATGTCATAGGGAATATTTTCAGCGCCAGGACCAGTTGGGGTACCCCTCTGCTAGCGGAACTTGGAAACTACAGCAGCCGCAATAGCATCACCCTCTAGAAATTTACCTGAAAACAAGACAAGTGAAATAAGTAAAGGAGGTTGACCCGGAAAGATTAATGTCGGCTGAAGGAAAAGAACTTACGAGAAATATGGCTATGGATCTGGGTTAGCTCCTTGGTGTAGTTATCACGCCTCTTCCGGAGTTGCTCCAGTTCAGCATTTGCCGACTCAAGCTTAACGTCGGCCTCCTTCAGCAGTTCTTGATCTTTGGCAATTTGGAGGTTGAGACGTTCCCATTCCTCGGTGAAGTCTTGGCCAGCTTTCTCCATCTCAGTTTTGTGGAGCGCCTTGAGCTTTTTCATTTCTGCCTTGAGCTTGGCAATTTCATCATCTTTAGTCCGGAGGAGGGCGAGCTCATCATCCTTCTTCTTAAGTTCGGCATGATGCTGCCCTGCTTGTTCGAGAAAATGCATCATCATATCAGGCACGGGCACACTGTCTTCAAGAGATGCTAAAACAGTTTGTTGACCCGGCAAAGCCGAGGTATGAATATTTGCCAAGCTTAGAAGAAAAGGAGAGAGGGCGCAGAAGAAGATCAAGCAAAACTGACTTACCCTTTATCTGCTCCAAGTTCTTTCTCATGATGGTGTTTTTGGCTTCCACTTCGGCTGCCCAATCCGAATAACAGATTAGTTCGGCGGGAAAATACAAAGAAAGATGGGAAAAAAGCCAAGGAGAAAACTTACCCCTTTTCTCGAACTCAGCAAGAAGCGTAGAATGTTTCGAGCGCAGCGCCTTATGTGTGTCCAAGAGGCGCTGAAACTCAGCGCTCCGGCGATTGGTGGTAACCTAAGAAAAGCAAAGTTGGCTTGATCATGTGCATATTCGAAGTGTATAAGATCCGGGCCAAGCGGAACTTAACCCGGCTCTAGGTGTGTGCATATTCGAAGTGTACAAGATCCGGGCCAAGCGGAACTTAACCCGGCTCTAGGTGTGTGCATATTTGAAGTGTACAAGATCCAGGCCAAGTGGGACTTAACCCGGCTCTAGGTGTGTGCATATTCGAAGTGTACAAGATCCGGGCCAAGCGGAACTTAACCCGACTCTAGGTGTGTGCATATTCGAAGTGTACAAGATCCGGGCCAAGTGGGACTTAACCCAGCTCTAGGTGTGCGCATATTCGAAGTGTACAAGATCCGGGCCAAGTGGAACTTAACCCAGCTCTAGGTGTGTGCATATTCAAAGTGTACAAGATCCGGGCCAAGTGGAACTTAACCCGGTTCTAGGTGTGTGCATATTCGAAGTGTACAAGATCCGGGCCAAGTGGAACTTAACCCGGCTCTAGGTGTGTGCATATTCAAAGTGTACAAAATCCGGGCCAAGTGGAACTTAACCCGGCTCTAGGTGTGTGCATATCTGAAGTTACTAAGGAGCTACGCTAGTTCTCTAAGGAGCATCCGGCCGAGTAACAAGTTACTCCCCCAGAGGCTCGGGGACTAATGGTTATATCACTAATGTTTAGTACATGTTAAAGAAAGGACAAGGTAGCGTACCTCCATCATCCGGCCGGCAAGGTTGATAGCCTTGGCGGCTGTATTCATCTGTGCGGCAAACTCGGCAGGCCCAAATTTCTCTGGGAGATCATCGTTATGGACGAACTCTGCCTTGTTCTAGTTATTGACGAACTCAATCAAGGTCGGAGGATAGCGCTCTCCGCTAAGCATATGGGGCACAATCAAACCCTTGGCATGGGCTTCCCTCCTTTCAACTTGGGCAGCAGCAGGGCTAGTGTGCAATGCAAGTTGCATGTTAGCTGACCCGGCGGAGGTGTCTTTCTTCGGTGGGGTCTTCTTCGGAAGCATGGACGCGAGCGTGCGCTGTCCAGCCTCGATGGATGCTGCCCTGGCGGCGTCAAAAGCTTTCTTGGCCTTAGGCTGCTGCTGAGAGGTTGAAGTTTGAGCTGCGGGTTTGCTCTTGGGTGCAGCCTTGGTGCTAACTGGGCCTTCTCACCGAGTCTTGGAAGACTCGGATGAGGCAGAGGGAGTTGGTGTTGCTACTGGTACTTGTGCTGCTATTGTTGGTGCTGGCGCTGGTGCTTGTGCTGGTTCTTGTTTTGGCGGGGGTGCTGTTGGTACCTCGGAGGTAGCAGGTTGCGGCTGAGCCAAAGTGGAGCTGGGAGCATCTGCTGCCTCGGCAGAACCACTTCCCCCTGCACCAAGGTTGCCCTCCTCCGGATGAGGTGGGCTAGAACCCGGAGCAGCCGCTGAACCCCCCTGAATGGGGCTCAGCGGGCGTGTATCAGCCCTGCCGAATCAAGCCACGAATAATAAATTATAACAAAGGAAAAACATATGAATAGCGAAGCACGAAGCAGAAAATTGGATGAAGAAGAAAGTAACTTACTCGTCAGAAGTCAAAGGCTCCTTGGGCTTGCGAGCTCTCCGGACTATAGCCTTAGTCGGAGGCTTGGTGGCGGTCTTGTCTGCGGACTTCTTCCTCCTCTTAGTCGTTTTGGCAGGTCCGAAGGAAGCAGCAGAGGTTGCAGCCCGTTTCTTAGACACGGCTGGGACCGACTCACTCGTGACAAGAGGAGGGTCTTCGTGGATCTGCCCACCCGGGTTAGCTGAAGCCGGAAAGGCATAAGAAAGGGGTACAGCGTCAAATGCTTCCATCACCTCAATGTCGGAATCATTTTCATCGTCAGGGCAATCTCTTAAGGAAGAGAAGTTACCAGTGGGTCGCTTAGTGGCATCGGGGAACGGCAGGAACATCTCCTGATCCGGCTCCTCCTCGTCCGAGACAAGCCGATCCTTTGCCCATTTGAGCGAAGGCTCGGTGCCATCTTTGAGAGTTTGCTGAAGAAACAGCTAAGAGAGAAATACAAGAGGATCAGATAAATAACATACTCCGACATAGAACTTAATCCGGAGAAAGATTGGAACACGAGGGTTACCGTAGGAGGAGGCTTGTCTCGGCAAAAATGCTCTATCCCCCACTCTCAATCAGCGGTGAAGTTTTTGTCGGTCGTAAAAAGGGCCTTGACCCGGCGAAATATCTCGGTGTTGTTCAGTTCAAAGGAAGAGGTCCGGTTGGGGTCAAGGCGCCAGCTCATGTGGCAAAGCTTGTGAGTGCGTTTCTGGAGAGGGGAGATCCGACTGCGGACGAAAGTGATCATCGTGTCCTCGTTGCGCAGCCCCGCGTCCTTCAGCTCCTGGAACCATTTCTTGACTTGATTCGCCAACACAGTGGGTTTCTTGGAAACCCGGTCCCACAGATCTGGATTAGGAGGACCCGAAGCGTAGGGGCGCAACCGGATCAGATCTTCATTCGTGCCATTTCTGGCATAGAAGAAACTTCGGGCCCAGCCCATGCAAGAATCTAGCCCCATGACCCGGGGAAAGACGGATTGTTTTCGGGGACAAATAGAAGCAACACCGAACTGCGTAAGATGTTTGTCCTCCGGTCAAGCTGCTTATTCGGAATCACGTTCCTTCATAGACCGAAGAAACGGATCTAGAGCTCTTTAGTGGGCCACAATCCGACATACCCCTCTATGGTGGAGGCGAACGAAGAAAGAGAAGTGATGGCGTTCATCGGAAGGTGGTGCGGTTGAAGTTCATAGATATCAAGGAAATCATGGAAGAAATCGCTAATGGGGAGGCCAAACCCGCGCTAGAAATGGGAGAGGAACACCACGAACCCACCGGGATTGGGTGAGGGTGCGAGCTCCTCGGAGGCGAGGCGGGCAACCATGCCCTCGGGGATGCGGCGCGTGCGGTATAGCCAGTCCAGGTCATCCTGGCACACCCAGGAGCCAGCCCAAGCGTCGCGCTTGGAGTTCTCCATCCCCTCCTTCATCTTTGCTTCCGCGACGGCGAGCTCTTCTTCGGTCATGTCTAGATCGCTATCCTCACCGACCCAATCGGAGGTGGGGGTAGAACCTTGGACTGGCGCGGACCCGTGGTGGTGGATCTGCGCGGGAGCGGCAGCGGCGCGAAAGGCACGGCGAAAAGCGCGCACGTGGCAGCAGATGCGGCGCAAGGCGGTGGCGCTAGGAAGAAGAAGAAGAAGAAGAGGCAGAGGGGCGCGAGATGGGGGGAAATACCAAGGGGCGCGCCCCTCCCCTATTTAACCATGCCCCAGCGGGGGTAGTGGGATCGTGCGATGCGGCGAGGCCACACGGTGTGGCCGTGTATCTGACCGAGTCAGCCAATCACAGGCAAGCCACAGGAAGGGCCACAGGGCATAGGAGATCCCACGACGCGATGTGGTGATACAGTTAACGAGGAGACAGACACGATGTGACGTGTGCAACAGTAACACCTGACATTAACTGCTGCAGTAACTGGCGCAGGCCCTTAAAATGAGGCAAGATAATGATTACCCTCCACGTGGGATAGCGTACGAGAGAAGGAAGGATAACCCGGAAAACTAAAGGGTAACCCGGCCAGCGAGTGAAAACTCAGAATGTGCCAAGGGAAAAGCTAGCCAATGAAATTCGAGATATGAGGCAACTCGGAAAAGGGAGCAAAAGGCTCAGTAAGATTGAACCTGCTGTGGCCTTAGTAGCTGAAGCTGCTAAGACCGCACCAGCTTCAGGGACTAATGTTGGGGGATACCCCCGGGTAGGGTCACGCCGGGGTATAAAGACCGAGTTAGCCGAAGTACGGCAAGGTCAAAGCGAGTGCTGGCCGAGTCATCTCAAGGCAGGCCGAATCACGGGGTAACCCGGACCGGAGGATGTCCAACTAACTGAGTCCTGGCCGACATATGTAGTATGCCGGCAGGATTCATGTAACTTGTATGCAGGTACCCGCGGGGCCGGATTAACCGGGCATGATCCGGGTTATATCAGGCTTGCAAGAGAAGGAAGGTATCTCGCTGGTCAAAAGATGGCCACTGTACGCGGGAGCATGAGCGAAGCGGACAGAGGGAAGGACCACCGAGGCGTGGCCGACAAGGGTGACGTTGCCTGTGTCGGATGACGCTGGCGTCGCAGAAGCTCACGTAGCCTCTGCATGGCTTACGGTGGCGAAAAGTAACCCGGTCGGTTTGCTATTTTGGGAAGAGGCATCCACCTATGTCCTAGTTGGAGACCTAGCCTCCCCTATATAAGGAGGGCTAGGGCCTCTGTAGAAGGGGTTGATCGCTAGTGAGTGGGCGTTTGGGTAGTTGTTTCCTGAGAGTAAGCTAGTGGTGAGAGTAAGAGAGTTCCTTCTTCCTCCTCTCCCCATTATAGCTCAAGGAGCATTTGTAACCTTAGAAACCTATTGAATACAAAGCATCTGTGTGTGAAATCACCACACTATCCCTCCCTGAATTCCTCTAGTGCATATTGTCCCCGCCTTTAGCCTATCTATGGCATTTGCCGTGACACCACCACGACAGAGGGTCTTCAATCCAATCGTGGCGTTCCTCGCTGCCGGCAACCCAAGTGGCGTAGTACCTGGTGTCGTCGGCAGCTGCCACACCATGAGATCTCGTCAGAACAGAGGCAGAGAAGAAGGACAGGATCGAGTTTTAGAATTATTTTCTGAGATCTTTCTTTTTTGCAAAAGTCGAGAACCTTTCAGCAGGGACCGGGCCAGAAATCATATGGTGGGGGTGGGGGGGGAGATAACATCTTTTTATTCAGAGGGGGCCATGTAAGTAAATTTGGAGATTTTCTATATTTTCTACATAATAGTTAGGGGTTTTCACCAAAATTTCCATCCATTATTGTGTGTAAGGGGGCACTGGCTCCGTTCCGCCCTTTCTGTGATACCAAGTACTTGCTGGGGCTCTCTGCTTCTAGGGCCTTCGGGCCCGTTCCCGTGCAAAAAGAAAGAGAGCGAGAAAACGTCCAAATAATTCACAAACCGAACCGTACGTTCACACTGCATTTCAATTTTTCCCCTGGTTTACCCAGATGCATACATCATCATTCGTACATAGTACTACACGGAAGTAAACAGTAGTAATGAAAACACACTCGATCGGTAGAGAAAACAAGCAGCAAACGCGGCGAGCTCAGCAAGATACAGACGCGTACGAGCAAGACCAGCGGACTCCAGGACCCGAACAGCAGCAACTCTGGAGGCCCCTCTGTCCTCTGATATATCTACAGTTCAATGCCGACGGCGGCCGGTCGATCTAGTTCCTGCTGAAGGAGGCGGACGAGCCGAGCTTGGTGGCGCTGGCCCTCAGGACGTACTGGTGGTAGGCGGCGGCGATGGCGGCGCCGATGAATGGCCCCACCCAGAAGATCCACTGAAACAAACATGACCACAACTGTGAGTCAGATATCTCAAAGGAAATTGAATCGATCTTAATTCTAATAATTTCTCTCTCTACGAAACTATGGACATGTATAGAACAAGAAGATATCATTAATTATGTACTCCATAGAGCCACAGAGAGTAGAGTTTCTAGCTTAGTTGGATGGTGGGTGCGAAGAGATCAGGACGCGTGTACTTAGTACTTCAAATAGTGCCGTCTGCATATGTCAGTCAAACCATAACCTACAGGAGGGTACTAGAGCACCAAATTTCAATGTTACTAGTCAGTTCGGGATGATGACACAGTACTATGATGTGAGTTTAAATAAGCGATCCTTATCCTGAGCCGTTCGATAAGATAGTCTATCTGTTCCGAGTTCTGACTGCTACGTACTTGGGAACTTGTGTACAAGGAACACCACAAAAGTTCTGTCTAGTTATTTATTTATGTTTTAGTCTCAAAGTGATTGTGATTTGTGACCACTGCTTAAAAAAAGGAATCATGACCAACAACTTCTGTGAGCCATGAATTAATTGGGAGATATGGGGCAGTATACGTACGTGGTCACCCCAGGCCTTCTCGTTGTTGTAGATCACAGCAGCTCCCAAGCTCCTGGCCGGGTTGATGCCGGTGCCGGTGATGGGGATGGTGGCCAAGTGGACCATGAACACGGCGAAGCCGATTGGCAGAGGAGCCAGCACCTGAACAAACAATTCGTTTCAGCATCCGTGTTATGATCGATGAAGCGCGTTCCGTTGGAGACGATCGCACGAGAAGGCAGAGGCAGTTCACTTACGGGGACGTGGGAGTCACGGGCGCTGCGCTTGGGGTCTGTGGCGGAGAAGACGGTGTATACGAGCACGAAGGTGCCGATGATCTCTGCGGCGAGGCCGGTGCCCTTGGTGTATCCGGAGCTCAGCTCGTTGGCGCCGCCTCCGTAGCGCACGTAGAAGGCGCTCTGGAAGCCCTTGACGAGCCCCACGCCGCAGATGGCGCCCAGGCACTGCGCCACCATGTAGAGCACGGCGCGCACCAGAGACACCTTGCGCGCCAGGAACAGGCCGAACGTCACGGCCGGGTTGATGTGGCCCCCCGACACGCCGGCGGTGCAGTAGACGAGCACGAAGATCATGCCTCCGAAGGCCCAGGCGATGCCGAGGATGCCGACGCCGCTGCAGGCCGCGTCGGTGGTGTTGACGGTGGGGTCGGACTGGTGCTTGTAGCCGATCACGGTGGCCACCGTGATGTAGAGGAAGAGGAGCGTGGCCACGAACTCGGCGATCACGGCGCGGTACAGGGACCACTTGGTCAGCTCCTCGGCGTCGAAGAGCGGCGCCGGCGGCGGGTCCGAGTAGTCCTTGGCCGTGTACTCCCCGCCCCCTGGCGCCGCCTCGACGTCCTTTGCCATGGCAGAAGCTAGCTAGCGCTCTGTGTGCGTCTGGTGTGCGTGCGGGGGCAGATGGGCAAATGCTTTGCGGGCTGAGCTCCGTGTGGTGGTGTGAAGTGACGAGGAGAGGTGAGGTATTTATGGCGGCGAGGCGCGGGGCGGCTATTGGCTCCCGACGAAAGGCCGGCGTAGGGCGCTCGCTTTGCGATTAGTTTGTTTAGTCGCCAGGGTTTATTAGTGGACGATAAGCCCCAGCTAAGGGCGCCCCTCGTTAGTGTTGTGCTTCTGGGTTAGTAGTATAAACTTTGCCGCCCACAGCGCTCATCATTGCATCATTCCAGAGCAAATAGCTCACCGGTGGCTGTGCCTAATACGGTGGAGCTTACTTTATAGTTTAAATTCGTGGCCCAGTTTAGCTCGGCGACGGGTGTATGCACAGACGCATTCGATGATTTGAGGTGATGGCAGATTTGTCGTCAGGTTAATTGAGTGTTCTGTATTTCAGAGGCTGAAGTGGAGAACTGGTGACATTGCTGCCACCCAAGTCTTGAGTCAGTGGTTAGCTACGAGTATATGGTGGCAATTTTGTATTGTATATTGTTGACATTTGTCTGGCAGCGGCAAATAAAGCATAGGTATTCTTCTCCACTAATGAACAGATGCTTACTCGGCAGCTAGTTTGGTTGCTAATCATGCGCGGGCACGTCGCAAGAACGAACCACTCGCTAATTGGCAGTGTCATCCAAAGCTCTGGTTAGCTACAAGCTGTAGGCGTAGCAATCACGAGAACAGCAGCCATTCTAATACTGTACAATCAATCGGAACAGAGAGCTTGTGGCAGGATGTCCCAATCAAGCAACAGTCAGGTCCAGATTCCAGAAGCTGCACGAGAGTTCGAGCAGATCGCGGCGTGAAAACCTCTCCGAGTCGCAAGTTGCGAATACCAGAACCGTCCGGCAAACCAGAGGCCAGAGCCACGCTTCCGGGCACGAGAAAGCTACGCGACCGCTGGCTCTGACGACATAGGCTCGCCACTCTTTTCCTCGACCGTGCCCATCCATGGCTCCATCGCTCATGTTTATGGCTTCCGGTTCATCTCGCTTTTCGCCGGTGACGGCTGCAACATCACCGAACAGAAAGTGGACCGTCCCACACTGATCGCCGCCCAATCTTCTCCAGATTTCCATTCACATCACAGCACGCTGGGCGAGCGCTTTTGCGCTCCCGCACCGCAATGCGCGAGGCGCATGCGGGTCATGGCCCGAAGGATGGGTGCGCCGCGGCCACGGATTAAACATACGCAAGAAAACAACCACCACCGACCAATCCACCGGTGACACTGACGCGAGGTAGTAGTATAATTTTTTGGAGGAACACTCACGCACATTATTATTGCTTTAGGAATGGATGAGATGAGCCGGACGGCTCGAGTCCTACTCATGCCCAATTATTTGATGTGTTCTCTAACAACTCTATTTTGCTCGGGTTCTTTCTTTCTCGGCTTGATCTGTACTATAAAACAAATCTAAAATTCCTTCCCGTGTACAGACAAACAGAGAGATGACCTGTGCTCGCTGCCCAGCGAATGGGTGGCCTATTATTCGACCAACCCGTTGCAATCAGGCATGCAGCACCGGTTCGCGCAGAGAAGGACCGGGTGACAAAGAAACAATGCCCTTTGAACTCGAAAAAACTACCAGCATCTTCGGGCGTTTGCTCGGCTATATACAAAGTCAGGCAGATGATATGCTAGTAGAAGGAAAAGGCACTCTTGTTGCATGGTTATTTAGTATTGCCACAACATTTGTTTTCTTGGATGTTTGCCGTTCATTTATTTTTTGAACTATTATATACGTGTGTGGACTCTGCAGTATATCACCCCCCTCCCCCCGCTCGAGAGACTCCGGAGGCAAGATCCGATCCACCGCCGGTCCCCTCCCTCTCGGTTGTCCCTGGCCGGAACCGCCTCCCATGCCGGCGGAGGTGCCCCCCCCCTCGCGGAAAATGTTGGAGGGGAGGAGAGGGCACATGTGGCCAGGGGTTGTGGATGCAGCGAATAGATGCGCAACTGAAGTGACCCGACCTGGTAGGGGGTCCAAATCTCTATACTTTACAGTGCTAATCCCTGGATCGACTCGCTATGACACACAGTCCAAGATGTAATGTCATGAAACAAAGCTCATAATTATATTACATCGAATGATCGAGAAATATAACATAGTCACATACAAATTGCATAGTAAAAGGGCTAGCCCCTCACAAATAAAGTTCAACGGCGGGAGACAAATAAGGATAAAGAGCTCAATTTAGTGTTACAGGCGATAACATGCTGAGTGGAGACTCACGAGCCTAACATCGTACCTCACTCATTTTCAAAGCAGCCTCCAACATAAAATGTTGTAGCCATGAATGGTCAACATTGAATGTATTGGTAAGCTCGCCTATTTTATAGATATAAATCTCAGACTATCTTGTACATGCATATTTGGTTAGGTGGAGGTTTGGACTGAATTTGCATAAAGCAATGGTTTTTTCCTATCATTTTGAAATACAATTTTATTTTAACTAAAGCGGTACCAGTGATAGAAATCAGTGAACCTTAGTACCATTGGTAGAAATCAATGAACCCTCTTGCCCTTATTCACCCATCAAGTTTAATTAGAAAAATTGGAATGATGAGATTATTGAACTGCTTCAATGTCTAGTCGCTCAAAGTTATCTGTAACTAGGGACATGGCTAAATACTTAGTTTTTGACACGCTGGAGAAGTTTGTACACTTTACCCACATAACCTAGTCAACTTCCGCAAACCCATAACACCTAGTTGTGAAACGACCGGGAGAAGACCGAAACGAGACCTTTCAGAAGTAGTCCCGTGAGTGACACCTCGGACCATACCCACCTACACTTTCTACCTTTCTGGTCACGACAGGTCAGGGTCTCGCAACCTAATAGTCAAGACAAATCCATACATGTGGTCGTACATGTAAGCTCCTAAACATGAATGCCTCCTATCTCTTTAAGTCTGGGTGCTTTCCGCAGGTGCACATAAGAGAGGAGCAAAGCATAGAAATACCCCCCCCCCCCCCATAGATATGGAGTTGCCACCATATATATGGTCTCATATAAATTATTCTGATTGGCACTTAACCTCAAAATATCAATGTCATTCACCGAGGTGGTACATTAAGTTAAGTTGGTTTTCATCATTGAAAAAGATAATCTTTCACTATCGCACAACTTGATATGAACCCATCCATGTAATCTATAGCATGGCTAAGCATTCTCCTACATTGTTTTCTACTCATCAGTCAAGAATCATATGGCTATCCTAATAGGGTTGCATAACATAGCATAATACTATAAACTAGACGAACAGACGAGCTTCGCCTCGCCCACCTGCATAACATTGTCACACGTCATGGCTCTTGCGATACATCTGAGAGCGCTTTGATTTGAAACAAAGCCTGGTTTAATATGTCTATGTTCTAGTGTTAATTTCCAAGGTGACACTATCTCTTCTCTGTCAGCCGATTACCCATCAGCCGATTACCCAGCTAGAAGACAACAAATTCTTACAGACTCCATCTCATCTCACTGGACGGCCGACCAAAGGATAAAGTATGATTACCTAGCTAAAAGACAACACATTCTTACAAACTCCAGTTCAAATATCTAAGCTTTTTTCGAGATTATTTCTCTAAGCTACTATTTTCCCCCTAAACCAGAGGTACATCTACCTAAAAGTAAAAAACTGGTATAGTTTGAAAGGTTTGTAGATGCAGACATAAGATGTAATAAATTGAGGGTATATGGACAATGACAAGCAGAGGAATAACAGCTCAATAAGGAATGTAAATACCCCCTTGATCCAAATTAGTCTTCGCAGATTCATTCAACCATGACAGATTTAAGCAACATTCTGCCTAAAAGTACGACTGTTCAGATGGATCGGCAGGATTAACTACGATTATATGCAAGTAGCAAGATAGAAATAATACAGTTTTACACCATTTTTTATCTCAAACAGATACCAATATACAGCCAAATCAAGACAGACTTACAATTTACAGCATCAGTGCTCATATTTGCCTTTCATCTTGCTTTTAAACACCCAAATTAGAAGTCAGAAATGCAACAATAGTAGCACCTACTGAAGCATTCAGCAGTGTAACCATGATACCTTCTACACGAACAATGAGAAAGTAAGGTTTATCAACACCACCTGAGAAATTGAGCATATAACTTCTAGCTTATTGTGCTAGTCCCTATCAGACAAGAACAAAGTTGCATGGAAGGCAACAACGGCGAGAGGGGTGCTGGGTGAAAATTACCTTCCGCATCTCAAAGAAGTCCACCCCTCTTACCACCAAGACCATAAATGTTGGTCCTCACCCACATTCGTGGCATCGTTATCCTCGTCGTACAGCCCCTAGGCGCTCCTCCCCCTGATGTGGTCGCTCGCTTGGCATCAGCCTTGCCCTCTAGCCATAGGTTGATATGTCGAGAGTGGTAAGTGGAGCGTGTAGGGCTAGTTGGAAACTTGACGTCAGCTAGGTATATGAAAAAACACATGCCACGACGCTTGAAGCAGTATGCATAATACCAAGAAAAATAGATTTTTACATCAATGCATAATGCCAGATATTTTTAACAATATGCTGCAAACACAAAAATAACCATAATGGACATTAAACACTTACATAAACCAGATTAGAGTTGGTTCTTAGAGTTTTAGAAGTATCCATAGTGTTGGACTAAAAATATAAATTCCAGATTACAGAAAGTCCATAGATCAAAGTATAAATCTTGTATAAGAACTTAGAATAAAAATTGTAAAGCATGTATACATTTTGCAGTTCCTTCTACTACCAGAATATTCCCGCAACCTGATCAACAATGCAGCAACTACTTGCACGCCTCTTCCCCATCAGATAGAAAAATGAAACATCCCATATGTGATTAGTTTAACCCCTATTTGACCTATACCAGGACCAAATCAAAATGCGGGAAAGTATATTACCAAGTAACAGAAGAAAATATCCAGCTGAAATCAATGAATGGAAAAGGGAGTAGCCAGCCTTACTGAAATTTTCTATTCCATTTTCCATGAGCAAGAACAACACTTCTAAGCTATCACTGAAGCAACACTTATGCACCTAGAGGATTAAGGTATCGAGTAAAGATATACATTTTCGGTCAAATATACACACATCCGACAGAACTACAACATTGTATCCTTACACTACACACATCTACACTCAGAAGCTAGTCACAAATACAATGGAGAATACACCATCATAGCTAGTCCAGGAAAATGCCCAATTCAGAGATCAAGCTGAAACAATAAAGGTCTCCACATAACTCGTAAAAACTGAGAAATAAATCTAGTAGCTAATTCAATCAAGATCTTGGCATCCAGAGAAATATATCTTGCCTATTAAGATCGAACAACCCGATCAGTCCAGAAATAGGTGGATTTCAATGGAACCACATGAAAAGAAAAGCAGGAGTATAAGTAATTATTCAAAAAGCTCATTATGGTTTAATAGTATAAGAAATTACCCCCGAAACTCAAGCACCATGACAGATAACATTCGGCTATAATAAAAATTTGGAAAAGTAATATAAAGCTTAACGCTTGTAACACTTTCAAGCTTCTACCAACAAAACTTTCATCAGATTAGTATGTTACAAACACTTATAAACCATGTAACATGAGAAGATGATCTTTCAAAAACAAAGAGGGAAACCAAGAAAAACATATTCTGATTCTGTAATTAGTCCCAGTAGATTCGGAAAAAAATACATACATAGAATTAACACTTCAATTGGCTGATACTATACGAAAATGGCTCTATTGAATATCTAGCTGCAGCATTGCAGATCGTATATCAATTACAGTATCATGTTATCTGGGTGGTTAATGAGTATAAAATGGGAAGAATGACTCAATTGCAAATTAAGGTGCTACACTAAGCATACATGTTCTTTGCACTTCAATGAACATAGAATACAGTTCCCAACAATCCCACCTGTATTTGTTAAATCGTCATCACGTTCACCACTTGCCATGCAATCTTTACTTTTCCTGTATAACTGAATGCCATTGCCAGATGGATTTGGAAGGATGGGAGGATGAAGTGCATAGAAGTTCTGTGCGCAAAAAAAGTGCATATAAGTTCCCAATAGTAGCTACTACCATTCTGAAGCAGCCTCTCTCAACGTCCCAGGTAACCTATTGTAAGATGGTAATCACTCAAAATGAGGATTGCCAGTTTGGAGAACTATTGAAGAATCTAAAACAAAATATTTCATAAAGCAAAATATCTTCAGAGTGAGATTATAAAACTACTTAGAGAATGCAGAACAGGAAACAAAAGTTACTTCCGGATACCTAGCTGGCATATCTACATGAAACACCAAAACTGAAATTTGAACACGCAGTATCACCCTGTAAATCTACATGCATTGCCTCAGCAGGGAGTGGATAGTCAAATAACATGCCCAAATTTAATTACAATATACAATGAACATGACAGGTTAATAAAAGGAAACCTACATCATTTGCCAGAGTCAGCACAAATTCTGGAAGACGATCCACATCAGGCTGGTCAAGTACAACAGGAAGTCTGGTCAGGTTGCTGCTTTGGTCAATGTGAATACAGAAGTACTCATTAATCATCTCGGCATTTTCTTTCAGTATCTCTGTGTTCACTTGTACACAAGTAGTATCTTTATCAACAGAGTGATGCTACAGAGAGTCAAGGGACGAAGCTGTAAAACAAAAAAAATCAAGAAAAAAGAAACATGAACTTGAGATAAGAATTTACATTTGTGCCATCACCTACAAAATTAACAAAGACTCGATCGATTAAGAAAACAACCTACTTCTGCAATTTCTAGTTTCTCCTTGTCATTTTCATCACTCGTTGATTCGTCATCTTTTAGTGCCATCATCAGCAACTCCCGAAGCGGAGCTGGTTCACTGAGTTGCATAGCATTGAGGTTTCCAAAACGGCACAAAAATTGTTGGTACATGAGTTCTTTAGTGCATCACAAAGTTGGATCATCAATTTATCACATAAAAGCTAAATACCAATACCAATGAAATATTTGGAAGAGGTGGTAGTGGTTGCAGGCTTTCAACAGGATATGAATAGAGTCTCGGTTACCTTCAATTCAGAACTAATTGAAGGAAACCAAACACAACATCAGCAATTCGGAACATGACCCACCTAACTGACCAACTAACCAAGCGAATGGTTCACCTTCGTAGACGCAGCAAAACCAACACGCAGGCCAACCGAGGGGTGCACTTGTAACGTGGCCCCCAACCACCAAATCTGCCACGGAATAACACAAACTAACAAAACCAAACCAACAACAACTAATTTCAAAAACTAAAGACAGTATTACAGAACAAACTACAGACAGGAAGCACTACACGAATCCAGACCTAAACCCCAAAATACAACACCAGAGAGACAACACCATACAAATCAAAATCCCAAAGCACAACAGCTAGGAGGTCGGAAGGTAGTACAAAAATTAGAGCGTCAAAAGAAGCGAACCTCACAGACACCAACCGCGCCAACAATCAGCAAGCACCCACCGGCGTCCCACGCGAAGACAACCCCGCCAAGCCAAGATCCCGCGAAGCATCCAGAACAAACACCAAGAACCATACCGCCGCCAAGAAATCCAACCCCGCCACCAAGAAATCCAACCGCGGTAGAAATCCCCACACCGCCGCCAAGAAATCCAGCTCCGCCACCGACAAATCGAACCATGGTAGAAATCCCCACACCGCTGTCAAGAAATCCAGAGGTGCCACCAAGAAATCCAACCGTGTTCCGCCCCAGTCAAAGCAGCCGAGAAGACTTCGAGAAGGGAACCCCGAGAAGACCAGAAGAAGCACTCCCGACAACTCCTACCTAATGTAAGACAGACAAGTTCGACCCAGCCACCAGGAAACTGACAGGGGTATCCCATAAAGCACGGCCCACATGTCAATTGGGAAAAAAGCCACCGCACACCCGACCTTCCCTACAGAGAACGCGTGGCCAAGCCAGGCCACCGCATCACACGCTCACCCACCAGGCATGGTCGCCGCATCCGGTAAGGGAAATAGCAGGACCCACATGAAGTGAAACAAAACAGGTAGCCCGCTGAGCAGATAGCCCCACATCGCTTGACCAGCACCACGCTTAAGCTTTTAAGAAATTTTGGATCGGAAGTAGTACTAAGCATAACTCACTTTTTTCACTGAAGTACCAAGCAACATTGAGCAGGATTATGAAACGAAAAGAGTTCACTCATTTAGGGTTTCATACAACTATTCTAGCAAGAAACAAAAACCAGAGAGAAAAGGAGTTCTTGATTCCTTAATCTCTTTAAGGCAAAAAGGATCTATGAGAAAGGTGAAGGCATAAGAAATATCACTTGTATGGCTACACGGTGATAATAATAAAGGCATATTTCTGTCCGGTTAAGCAACCTCAACCGGTTCTCCTATGTTTGGCCTATTTGCACCTTTATTCTAATGACAATGAAAGGGGGGGTGCTAATTTAGCTGATCAGATCAAGACAACCCTTAAACAGCAAAGGACATCGACATATAAATATAGTGCAAAATTCTTGGCAGAGAAAATGGCTATACATACAGTATACATAGCATTTCACAATAATTATGTAAAACCTTATAATTAGTGTATGTTATGAATCCTTATGAATTTAAGTAGACTAAAATTGTATCCTTAAGAAATAGCATACTGGTATGTGCGTCATGCCATAATATGATCGGCTAGGCCAAGTAGATAGCAACACAAGATGGAAAAAAATATATTAGAATAATAAGAAACCAGGAGGTATAAGCAAGCAACAACAAAAAATACACAACAAACCTAGACAATGCTAACATTTCAGAATGGAAATAAATTCTGTAGATGGCGGGCAGAAGCGTGACAAAGCCTCTTAAATTTTGTAGCATCTATACTTCAGCAAGAAGGAGCCCGGGACTTTTTGAGTTCGAGCAGTACCATATAGATGGTAGGCCTTATTTTCAACCTCCTCTACCTAGTCTCACTTTTACTAAGGATGTATGCTGGTATAAGGAAATGATCAACAGTGTACACTCTGAAATTATTTTGTCCTATAATTTTAGAAGAATTTTTTTGCATCAAAATTACATTATGATGTTCTTAGTTCCTTTTTTTGGACCCGATACATCTAGTGTGACAGAAGCATAGCATCATTTTATGGCCAAGGGAGTTTGGTTAGTAAAGAAAAATGTGAATTGAGACAAACCATTATCAGTCATGGGACACCAGATAGAAGAGTATTACTTCCCAACACATTCCTAAGACACCAAATGGTTATGCACTAAAACATTGGAAAATTATCAAGAGGAGGAGTGATTTGCTGAACTCTCTGTACGCTCTTTTTGCTTCAACCACAATGAACATCTCAAATATGTCGACTAATCCTTCATTTAGTTGCGGTCTATAAGAAAAAAGCAGCTGAAATTTGCAATCACGAACCATGTGAATACGTCTCCAAACAGCCATAAGATTATCAATTCTAGCAAGAAGAAGAAAGCCCAGATGCACTGCATCTTATATAGATGAGAAATCAGTTGAATACCATTGCTTTAAAATACATAGACAGACCAAATGAGAAATCTGAATATACACTGAATTGGTTCTTATATAAGCATAAAAACAAACACTTGTTAGGCATAAAAATCACAAACCAGAGCACCAGATATTGTTGAACCTTTTCTAGAATCATGTAAATCCAACTACGATGCCCATGATCTGTCTAACAATGGATACAAAAGTATGGCAAAAGGAGAAGATTGACCTGCAGAGGAGCGCCAGTCTCATTGAACCACTCGAGCTGGTAGTCAGGGAGGATGCTTCCCACACCAATCGGAGTGATAGTGCTCTAGGCTTGGAAAGAGAAGAAGGGTCAATAACCAATGTCGTGAATAGAGACAAGATAGGGCAAAAAATTGTTGTGGGGAAGGCAAACCAATACCTTCCGGCAAGATATGAAGACTACTGCGTGTCACGCCGAGAAGGGGTTTTCTCACCTCTGGTGCCACCGCTGCAAAATTCGCCACCACCGAGAACTCCCCACCCGGAACGGAACCGAGAAGGGGTTTCCTCATCTCTGGTGCGGAGAGCAGAGTCGAGGCCCCAGCCGATCGATCGAATATGGGAGAGAAGTAACCACCGGGGAGGATACTGGAGCCAGGGCTAATTCGTCATGAGGAGAGGACGAAAGACTCACAGTTAGATCCAGAAAAAAAGGATTGAGAGGGAGATGTGAGGTAGAGGATGCCCTGCCTAGCTGCAATGGTTCAATGCGTCGTCGTGGTGCTCCCGTCGCATAACTTTGCCTAGCATTTGGTCCCACGGTTGTCGCCTCGTGTACAGCCGCGTTTTATTGGCCGCTGCTTCAGAGAGAAATGGAGAAATCCCGATGGCAGGGGAGAGAGAGACGAGGACATTCCTACCTACTGCAAAAACCACGCCTGAGCGCTCGACCACGATGCCCCCAATGCGTATTAGACGCCGGTCGATGTCCTTTCCTTCAGGCGTGATCCGGTGTTGGAGTTCCTGGCCGTCGCGCGTGTGCTGGCCTGGCCAAAGCCTACGACCGCACGAAGGTGTGGGAGGCCATGGCTAGCCGACGCGCGGCCGAAACAGCGGGATCTCGAGGAGGGGAGCGTGGAAGAGAGTGGCGGGGCTAGGGTTAGGGTTTTCGTTCACGGGGAGAGGAGGGGAAAATGAAGGCGTTTTGGATGCGAGTGTTTCGGGCGTAACTTTTACCGGCAGCGATGATAGCAACACAGGCCCACTGACAGAGACACCAAACTGCAGCGCGCATGAAAAATGCCCTGAAAAGCCTCCCTGCTGCTCAGGCTTAAGCAATTAGATAATAAGCCTATACATGCAATCTCGTAAAACCACTAAGTGCGTAAGAAAATAGTATGACATTGATGAAGTGAACTTATATTAGTTGAAATTGTTGAATTCACTCTCCTCACAACCACACTAGTTACTCTCGCAATCTACACATTTAACGAACATTACAATGAATACACAAACAAAGCAAACACACAAACAATACAATACAAAGGAAGGTTTTCCAAGGATGCTTAAAGGTTTTGTTTCTGTTATAAATGCTTTATCAAAACACTTTTTCTAACCAAGATATGATTTTATAAATCCCTAGGGCTAGAGGCTTATTTTCATATGCTTTATTTTTTGCAAGAAGTAATTTTAGAAGCACTAGATCACAATTATATATGCTTGGTGTAATCTTGTTTGAAAAGTTTATCATTTAGTCCTATTGGACACATGAAACAATTTCAAACATTTTGCAAAAAGGATTATTTTTAAAATATTTTTATAAATAAAGTTATGTCCAAATGGTTTTTATAAAGGTAGTTTCAAAAATATAGTTCTATGTTGTAAAAATATTTAAAAATTATATCCTATGGTCCTAGTAGATAGAGGACTCAATTAGTAGCATTTTGCTTAATGAAACACTTAATTATCATTTTTAAATCAAAAGGTATGCCCAAATAATATTATGGCAAATTTGATATAATGTCCAAACTAAGTTATTCAAATTTTAAATATAATAGTGGTAAAATATTCTACAAGTCACAGGGTTTCCAAAGATATTTTATTTGTAAAATTTGGATTTACAAAATTATTCTTATAATAAAAATACTCAAACTTATATTCTAACAATTATAAAGTTTTAGATTCATCAAACTTCAAATTTTATTTCATAATATTGTTCTATTGTAATTTCTGAATCCATCCATATATTATTTGCTAAATTTGGCCTTGTAGAATATTTTCTATGCATTTTGCAAGTTGAGGTATTTTTTTGTCTATTTTAAAACAAAAAAGAAATTAATAGAAAAAGAAATGCCACTTGGCCCGAATCCTATTGGACTATACCCCTTCACTTCTAGAAGCAATAGGAGCCATCGGATTTACATAAACGAAGGCCAGATCTTCCTGGCTCACGTATCGTTTTCCACCTCGGCTCGGCTCCATCTAATCCTATCCATCAAAGAAGGATCAGACTACAGAGGGGAGGGTGACATGCTAACCATGTGGCTCAGTCACCAAAAGTGGAGGGGACGACAGCTCTATGTTCGGTTGTGGATATCGGCGAGGCTACGATGGTCCTAGGCGACTGGGGTTGATGAGAAGCGGAGTGTTGAGGGGAGGTCACATGTGGCGGTGGCGTTGTCCTACACTTCCTGGAACGGCGGTAAGGAGCAGTTGGAGTGACGGTAGTGGTGGCGACCTGCTGTCAACCTTGATCTCGTTGTTTCTATGGCGAAAAAAAATGAGATGATGCACAGGATCAAGGAGAATGAGGAGGGAGAAAGTACAGGGTTGCGGACCTACTACACGTGGAGGAATCGCTGATTAATAGCAATGGCAATGCAGAGCTCTAGCGAGAGAATTGGGAGGCCTAGCAATGTCTCTTCATGGGGGAGTAGGAGCAAAATAGAGAGGAGAGAATGGGCTTTAAAGGGGAAGCCGCATGTGAGGCTGGGATGGCTCGGAAAAGTGGGGACAGTGGGAAAGGGGGAACTTTTTCTTCGGGATCGTGAGTAGCAGGGTGGCTCGAGTGAAGGAAGGAGATGGGGTAGGGCCCAATGATAGTGAGGGAGAGGGGCTGGGTGGGGTTGGGATGGTGTTGAGATGAAATATGGGAAGGACAGAGAGATGGCTCCCAGGTTGGACCGGTTGCCTAGTTTGGCCTGCTAGGTAGGTATGCCCACTTTTTGTTCTTTCTCTTTTATTTCGCTTAGTCCTCCTATTTTTTCAAAGAAAAAACAAACCATTCAAGGGAAATTTAAAAAATGGAAAATAACTATAATTCATATTGGAATTATATATATTACACGAACTGAGGAATTTCGGAATCTAGGTATGCCTCGGTCTAGGCGAAATCGACTAAGGCTTGTCGTGCTGAAGAGCGTGGATGTTCGATTCCTCTTCAAAGCATAATATGGAGAATGCTCATCCAGTCAGTATTCCCTGTAGAAGTATTTCGAAAATATGTGATTGGTGCTCTCCTCTATCTTCTAAGGTCCTTAACCATCTCCCAGAGAAAAGTAGACATTAAAAGCCAAAATAGACTAAATATAGCTTGAACGATCCTAAAAATCCCTCGAAGGAGATAATAAAGAACCCAAAGAAGATGGTATCCTACTGTAAGGGTGGTCTTAAGAATCCAAAAGATGTTGCTCAAAAGAGATAGATGTATCCCAACCGCTATTGCTCTCGCATAAAGAATTTTTTTACCCAACAGGAAAAAGTGGCTACAAAATCCTTTTTTTGCGAATCCCTACATGAACAACGAACCTCTTTATGATGAACATATCCATTTTGCAAGTTCGCTATTACTCAAAGAAAAGAGATTAGCCGGCGGAAAGCGTGGTTATTCATTCATTTCAACCAGAAGGAAGGATCTGTCCCGATTCAAAATGACAAAACAAAGAGAATAGGCTAGGGGGCGTGAAGTCGAAATAGGACACAGGTTCTAGAAAATATGTGCATTGCCTGCTATCCCACCATTATCGGTAGTTCCTCATCATGCCTTAACTGACGGTTCTTTGTACCATGATCAATTTACGCTCTCTCTAATCTTCAGCTTCCATGGTGCTTCTAGATTGTTCTTTTCGGCCAGGCCAAAGACAATAAAGGCCTTTTGGTCTAGTTGGAGCTGACAAGGGGCTGGTTGGCTATGGCCCGACAATCGTTCTTGCATCGCGGGCGCCACTGGGCGGACAGTTGGATAAACAGAGGCGGTCGGCCATGCCAAAGCCGATAGTCTGGTTAGCCACGCCCATGCTAATAAGGCCAATGCTGGAGAAATATTGTGGCTGGCTACCCGCTCCTCCCTCTTTCTTCTTACTCCCTTCCTCCTTTTATCTTGTCTCTATCTTCAACTCGAGAGATCCACTACCATGTGCCCATTTTAGCTTGATTTTGCCCAAATTTTCACCAAATCTAATCTAAGAGGTAATATGGAGGTAGGGGAATCCTGATCTACTAATGGGATAGTTCGGGGAGGTAATTTGGTGGTGCTTGATACGTCGTAAACGTATCTATAATTTTTGATGTTTCATGCTTGTTTAGTATCTACTTTCTTATGTTTTATTCACACTTTGAGGTATTTTTGTATATTTTCTGGAACTAACCTATTAACAAGATGCCCTAGTGCTAGTTGCATATTTTCTGTTGTTTTTGGTTTCAGAAAAGCTGGAAAAGAAATATTCTCGGAATTGGACAGGACAAAATCCAAAGTCAATATTTTACCAGAAGACTCACGGAGCCAGAAGACAAGATGGAGAGGGGCCAGGGGCTAGCCACACCACCTGGTGGCGTGGGCCAGGCCAGGCCGCGCCAGGGGGTGGTGTGGGCCCCTCAGGCCTCCACCGACCTTGCCCCTTCGCCTATATATTTCTCCCGGCACAAAAACCCTAAGCACTAGATCAGAATTCCACGAAAAGTTCCGCAGTGCCGCCACCACCGAAGAGGAGATTCAGGGGACAGAAGTCTCTATTCCGGCACCCTGCCCGGATGGATAAGTGCCCCCGGAGCCATCTCCATCGACTCCACCACCATCTCCATCACCGTTGCTAACTCCCATGATGAGGAGGGAGTAATTCTCTCTCGAGGCTAAGGGCTCTACCGGTAGCTATGTGTTCATCTCTCTCTCTATGCGTGATCTTATGAGATCATGAGCTTTGTAATCTATAGCTCTATTCTGCTACTCAAGTGCTTTAATGAATCTCTTCTTATCCCCACGTGTGTGAAGTTGACAGTGTGCACACTGTGTGGCACTTTGGCTAAGATTACATAAATACTTGTCATGAGTATAATTTGAGTTGGATGTCTCTATGAGATTGTGGTGTTTGTTGGAACCATCTAGCGCTCAAGGTGATAGTGAGGGGTTATCTAGATAGGAAATGCGAGCTTTAAGGTGTGCTGTTATAGCCCTACATCGTCCAACCGGAGAGTAGTTCAGGGTAGCATCATAAACAGAAGATATTTATATGAGAGTGTCCACTAGTGAAAGTATGATCCCTAGGCCTTGTTTATAAGCATTGAAACACCATTTACAATCAGTTATGTTACATGTTTGCTTGCTGCCATTATTATTTCAGATTGCAATTACCACTTATAATCATTCATATTACTTGTATTTCACTATCTCTTCGCCGAACTAGTGCACCTATATACCTGGCAAGTGTATTAGGTGTGTTGGGGACACAAGAGACTTCTTGTATCTTGATTGCAGGGTTGCTTGAGAGGGATACCTTTGACCACTTCCTCCCTGAGTTCGATAAACCTTGGGTGATCCACTTAAGGGAAAACTTGCTGCTGTTCTACAGACCTCTGCACTTGGAGGCCCAACACAGTCTACAAGAACAAAAGCGTGTGTAGACATCAAGCTATTTTCTAGCGCCGTTGCCGGGGAGGTAAGGTAAAAGGTACTCACATCTTTTGGCTACTAAGCTATCTTCTAGTACAGTTGCTAGTGTGTGAGTGCTCGAAGCTATTTCCTTTAGATTCTGCAATTATATCTTTTTTTATTTTTTTATTTTCACTAGTTAGGCTTAATGGAAAACAACAACAAAATTAGAGAGCTTTATAGTATTATCTTGAGTTAGGACATGAAGTGTTTGAAGAGAAAATTAAAAAACCTATGGAACTTTATTTGCATGCTAATAGCAATATTATTAGTATGAATTCTTTGAACACCATTATTGCTAATGCTATGGAAAATTCTAAGCTTGCGGAAGGTGGTTTTGATGAGCATGGTATTTTTAGTCCCCCAGGGATGGAGGAGAAAAATTACTTTGATGATATTATGCCTCCAATATATGATGATTACAATGATGAATATGATATTTTTAGTCCACCTACTATTGAGGAGAAAATTATTTATGATTACAATATGCCTCCTATATTTGTTGATTATCGTGATGAGAATAATAATGATAGCTATTTTGTTGAATTTTCTCCCACTATGATTAATAAGAATGACTATTCTTATAGGGAGAGTAATAATTGTTTAATGCATGTGGATCATGATAAGAATGTTTTATGTGATAGTTATATTGTTAATTTTATTCATGATGCTATTGAAAGTTATTATGAGAGAGGGAAACATGGTTTTATGTGTCTCAACAATATTAAGTTTCCCCTCTTTATGTTGAACATTTTGAAGTTGCACTTGTTTTGCTTTCCTATGCTTGTTGCTTTGTGCTTTCATGACTTGTTTCTTTACAAGATTATTTTTCATAGGAAGTGAGTTAGACTTAAATTTGTTCCATATTTTATTCTTGATGCTCTCTTTTACTTCAATTCATATTTCTTATGTGAGCATCATCAAAATTGATCATGCCTATCTTAATGGCTATAAAGAAAGAGCTTTTTGGGAGACAACCCAATATATTTTTGCTTTCAGTTTATTTTTGTTTTGTTGAGTCTTGGAAGTTATTGCTTCAATAATAACCTCTCCTTATACTTTTTGTGTGGTTTTTGTGCCAAGAATAACCTCTAATGAGAGAGAAGTAAGACTTGGAAAAGTTGCTCCCCCGAAACAGATTTTTTGTGCTCCACTGTAAGAAATCATGAAAAATCTTTGTATGTCGGTTTGAGCTGTAATTTTTTGTGCTTCTGCCCCAGGTTGTTATCCAACTTTCGTTAGTTTAACACTTTTCGATTTTAGCAACAGAAGGTCTTCAAAAAAATCGGTTTTTACCCGCTGGTCTATTTTGACAGATTTCTGTCATTATTTGCATTTGCCTCTTAATCTCTTTCTCTTTGAAGTTCTCTTTGCTCATTTGAACTTTTAAAAGGAAGTGCTACAATAGCTTGTGTTTTAATGGAAGTTTTACTTATGTTGAAACTGAACCCAAAGACTTATTATATTGAATACACTAATGTTGCTAATGAAGATTGTGTGAAGTTTTATATGAAGGAAATTTTAAAGTATAGGGAAGAAGAATGTGATAAGATGAAGTATGGACAAAAGCTCGAGCTTGGGTATGCCACCCATTTCACCCCAAGAAATATTCAATAAGTACAAGCATCAAAGCTTGGGGATACCCAAGGCATCCCCTTCTTCATCAATAAAAATCTCAGGTTTCTTCCAAACACTTCATTTTTATTATTTCATACACAATTGTGTTGTTCTTGGAGCGTCTTTGTTTTTTTTCTTAGTTTTCGTTTGCTTAGTTTGCTTGAATAAATTGGTTGGACCCCCCACATTCATACGTAGTTTCAAGTAAGTTGATTTGGATTGGAAAAGGGTAGGAAAGTTCATGATTATAAGTGGTATAAAAGGAGCTTGTTTTTGGCTGGGACTTAGACTTTATCATGTCATGCTTGATATTGTTTTGACTTAATGCTTAGTAATTATTGTTGTAGCATGACTTGTTACAAATAATTGAGATTGCTTAATGTGCCTTGAAAGAATCATGTGTTGTTTTAGCATACAAAAGCATAATATTGTGGTATTCTCCTTTGATGCTTTATTTGGGTTGACTTGGCACATGCTCACACCATGTTAAGACTATACCAAGTCACCATAGCCTCTATGATCATTTAGTTTTTGACTTGTAATATCACTTTATGCTTTAATTAATATTTTTTGTCGCTTTGCATGATTATGGCCATTATTGCTCTCTTAGTTGGTCGCTCCCAGTCTTTTGCTAGCCTCCACATGTACCAAGTATGAGTTCCACTCATGCATCCAACTCCAAATAAAACCAAGTTATTCCAAAGAGTCCACCATACCTACCTATTAGCATTATTGCTATTCCAAGTATATTCATGTTTTATCTACCTTCCAAATTAAACTTGTTATGTGAAAATTAGTGATTAAAGCTCTCACGAACTTGATGGCACACTTTACTTTCTTGCACTTAATAAACTTGAACCATTGTGCCCATTTATGTTGCGTATATGCTCGTGCTTTGTAAGTTGTGAATTAGCAGAACCATGTTACCATGGGGAACGCTTTCAACATTACACTTTATTTAGTTGATATCATGTTCTTTTGCTTATGGATCCCGGCGGTGTGAAATGAAAGGGGAGCTTGTAAGGCTCATGGAGTTCGTATATGTGTTAGAGAAACGCCTGGGTGGCTAGTCTAAGCCATGCCTAATCATGGTGGAAAGTTGCAGCATAACCATAGTGAGAAATCTGTGAAGCATCCTAAAAAAGGGGAAACCCTATGCAAATAGCATACAAAAAGATCGCTGAGATGCTCATTGTCTGCTTGCCTTGTCATTTTGATATGGGAAAGCTTCTATATCATTGGGCAAGGGGTACCCCGTTGGCGGTTCTCTATGATAGACATGTACTTACAATGACAAGAACTTACCTGTGACTAAAGTTGAGTAGCATGAGGAACGGTACTCGTAAGCAAGGGGAATGAGATTTTCAGCTTATAACTTGTCAGGCATATCCTCATATTTTCCCACCTTAACCTTAATCACCTAAAGATGCTTATGATAGGGCAATGAGAGCTGAAAGCTAATAAGTACCATAATTTTTGGAAGCTCTTTATGAGACTTGAATCCCTGCTTCCTTCTATGAAGGGCCTTCCTTTTACTTTTTATGTTGAGTCTCCATCTTCTATCTTTATGCACCTATTGAGAGAGCATAGTGGCCATTCTTAGTTTAATGTGCATTGTCCCAAAACTTGTTGATTGATTCATAACTTTGATATTGCTTGTTCTTAAACTATTTGTATCTAGTCACCCTTATGAACTTTTAAGATGTCCTATGCATTTATGTTTTGCTACACTATGAGGGACAAGCTGAATACCATTCTCATTATGTTTTCTATATGTGAAACAAGCAAACGTCTTTCAAAGCATTATTGTTCATGAATCTTTTGTTTGTACCTCTTCATGTTACAACATAGTTGCTATGTCTTATTGTTAGAAATATATCTTTCATGTCTATGTTAGAGTACTATGATCCCAGCTATCAATGTTTTACAAATACCTTGATCAAGTTTGTGATAGTGCACGTCACCTCAAAAATTATTCTTTTTTATCACTTACCTACTCGAGGACGAGCAGGAGTTAAGCTTGGGTATGTTGATACATCGTAAACATATCTATAATTTTTGATGTTCCATGCTTGTTTAGTATCTACTTTCTTATGTTTTGTCCACACTTTGAGGTATTTTTATACATTTTCTGGAACTAACCTATTAACAAGATGCCACAGTGCCAGTTGCCTGTTTTCTGGTGTTTTTGGTTTCAGAAAAGCTGGAAAAGAAATATTCTCACAATTGGACCGGACAAAAGCCAAAGTCAATATTTTACCAGAAGACTCACGGAGCCAGAAGTCGAGACGGAGAGGGGCAAGGGGCTGGCCACACCACCTGGTGGCGTGGGCCAGGCCAGGCCACGCCAGGGGGTGGTGTGGGCCCCTCAGGCCTCCACCGACCTTGCCCCTTCGCCTATATATTCCTCCCGGGACAAAAACCCTAAGCACTAGATCAGAATTCCACGAAAAGTTCTGCAGTGCCGCCACCACCAAAGAGGAGATTCGGGGGACAGAAGTCTCTGTTCCGGCACCCTGTCGGGACGAGGAAGTGCCCCAGAGCCATCTCCATCGACTCCACCACCATCTCCATCGCTGTTGCTGACTCCCATGACGAGGAGGGAGTAGTTCTCTCTCAAGGCTAAGGGCTCTACCGGTAGCTATGTGTTCATCTCTCTCTCTCTCTATGCATGATCTTATGAGATCATGAGATTTGTAATCTATAGATCTAGTCTGCTACTCAAGTGCTTTAATGAATCTCTGCTTATCCCCACGTGTGTGAAGTTGACAGTGTGCACACCATGTGGCACTTTGGCTAAGATTACATAAATGCTTGTCATGAGTATAATTTGAGTTGGATGTCTTTATGAGATTGTGGTGTTTGTTGGAACCATCTGGCGCTCAAGGTGATAGTGAGGGGTTATCTAGATGGGGAATACGAACTTTAAGGTGTGCTGTTATAGCCCTACATCGTCCAACCGGAGAGTAGTTCATGGTAGCATCATAAACAGAAGATATTTATATGAGAGTGTCCACTAGTAAAAGTATGATCCCTAGGCCTTGTTTCTAAGCATTGAAACAGCGGTTTACAATCAGTTCTGTTACATGTTTGCTTGCTGCCATTATTATTTCAGATTGCAATTACCACTTATAATCATCCATATTACTTGTATTTCACTATCTCTTCCCCGAACTAGTGCACCTATACACCTGACAAGTGTATTGGGTATGTTGGGGACACAAGAGACTTTTTGTATCTTGATTGAAGGGTTGCTTGAGACAGATACCTTTGACCACTTCCTCCCTGAGTTCGATAAACCTTGGGTGATCCACTTAAGGAAAAACTTGCTGGTGTTCTACAAACATCTGCACTTGGAGGCCCAACACTGTGTACAAGAATAGAAGCGTGCGTAGACATCAGTGCTCTTTAGGAGGAATGGTGGTGGTTTTCTTTGGGAGCAATGGCAATGGTGGATATAGGCGTTGTGGTAGTCTGAGTTGCATGGTGGTACTGGTCCGGTGACTGAAGACCGTTTAATGGCAGGGCATCACACACTTCAAGGGTACACCCTAATCTCTCGCTAATTACAGTATATCGTGTATTCTTATGCGTGCATGTCGATGTGGTTAGTTAGTTGTACAAATATTGGTCCAACGAATTAGTAAATATTTTACAGTATTATTTATGTAGTTAGTCAGCTAGTCTTTTTTTAGAGTTGTACAAATATTGGTCTCACGGATTAGTAAATGTTTTACAGTATTATTTATGTAGTTAGTTAACTAGTCTTTATAGAGTTGTACGAATATTGGTCTGACGGATTAGTTAGCTGTACGAATATTGCTACTTAGTATTTTACGAGGATCGATATTTTTTAGATCAGCAAATAAGTCAGATATGGTAAAGTTTCTTTTTTTACTATGGTAATGGTACTATTAGAACAAATGCGTTGGGAGATGATCTGAGTGAGTTTCTGTTCATGGAGATTAATCTGACAGCCCCCTGAAATATGGACCCTTAGTCAGTTGAATGACTGATTGACAGGGTGTTTAGGGCTTCCTGAGACATACACCATTGGTGTACATGCATTCTAGGCAAAATCAAGTGCAAACATTTCCTTTTATATGAGGCCGATAGATCAGAACTCCAAGTGGTTGGGCTACTTAAAAGGTTGCGAAAGCATGAGATTTAACCATGTCGCTTTAGTGCTTCCTATGGCGAAGGAGGTCAGCCCGCCTAAATGCGGGGGGATACGGTCATGGCCATAGAAGTCAGGCACAAGTTATGTGTTGGGCACGAATTAGGGAAGAGTAGTCATGCACAAATTGGAGGTGGTGGTCATGAATCAGGGCAGACGAGTCGGAAAACATGCGTAGACCCTTTTAGTGGGGAGGCAGATTCGGACAAGAGAAATGGTAGCATGCAAAATCATATGGAAGAGGAAGATACAAGTAATGATAGTGATATTGTTGATGATTCCGATGAGTCATACGAAGAAGAGGAGGTACTGATTCCTGAATCATGGACTAATGACTTCTCAACAGCAATGACTGTGAATGATGGACATGATTCTGAAGGGTTTCGTGGCAGAAAACAAAAACAATTCTACATTGGAACGCCCCAACTCCCCAAGATCTATCTAGAAGAAATGCAATAATGGCCGAGGTTCTGGATACATACCCTTGTAGTCCTAAAGCGGTTAACATTCCGAGGGGAACGTTTTTTAAGTAGTCGAACTCATAGCCGACCTCAAGATCGCGAAGCTCCTGTAGGTCACCCCTTGCTCCATCATCATCGTGTAGCAGCTTCGGCTCACAACATCCAAGATGCCACTCTTTGGAGGCACCCTCGAGGTTTCGTACACATACGATGAACAATGACGACCTCTGACTCCCTTGATCCTTGCCAAGAGTGTGGAAGCAGATCTCTGACTTAGAATACCTGCAGCGCAACGACGTTATACAGGTGCGTCGTCTCTTTCACGTACAATCCTTTCTTGGGACCGTGCCAACACAAGGAGACAACTAGAGAGAGAGATTTATTCTCTAAGAAAAATGCCTTAGAGAATTATTGATGTGTCTGTGCCCACCCATGGGCACCCCTTATATAGGCGGAGGGAGGTGAGCCCTCCCCTTTGGGTTTCCCATGTGGGACTAACCAAGGGAGAGAGAGGGAGGGCGCATGGGCCTCTAGGGTTCCATGGGCCAGCCGGCCAGGGAGAGGCCCACCCCGTGCGCAGCCCAAGGCAATCCAGGTGGGCCCCATGTGGCGGCTAGGCTTGGCCCCTTTGGCCCTTCGCCCTTCCCTCTAGCAGTTTTCCCTCATAGGCCCTTTTTCCCTAGGAATTTGGCCCATTAGTGGAATACCCTTTCAAATTAGATTTTAATATTAATTACATTAATTAATATGTAAATACATATTACAAAATCTTATTTGACCTGAAGCACTTTTCGGTTTCCTTTCAATTTCCTCCGAATAACTTTGGAACTTCCCGTAACGATTTAGGCTCTCTCATGGAACTTTTCCGGTTTCCTTTTCTCTTTCATCTGGTGATTCCGACTTACAGAGGATCTCTAGCTCATAGTACCCTTAAGCATATTTCCCCATGGCTCGAGAATGACATAGACATGATCTCATCAATGATCAATTGCGGGACATGATGCCCATAATGACCTCGATGCATTCCATGATGACAATGTCATTTGAACCGTAAAATGTCAAGTCCAATTATCTTTGTTTCTCTGATACGACTTGTCTGAGATCCGATCTTTGGTATCACATACCTTGTTCAATCTCATTACCGACAAGTTCTGTTTTACTTGTTACCGCGATATACATCCCCGTGACCTAGTCACATGTTGCAACATTATGGATGTAATCTCACCAAGTGAGCCTTATGTATCTTACCCATCATGGGGTGAACAAATCCTGATCTTGATTCATAGGTCATCAACTATTCCTGGAATACCTAGCGTACACCTTTGTAATCACCATTTCACCTAGTGACGTTTGATGTAGTTAAGGAAGCCTTGGGAGACAGTGAATAATATGATCTCATGGTCTGAGGAGAAGGAGACTACATTTCTAACTATTGCAACAATAAACTCTATGACTTGATCGTGCCGCAATCTTTGGGTAATGTCCATCACATCATTCACCAATGATATGATCTCTTTGTCAACTGGCATAAAAACTCCATGATCAGGAAACCTTGATCATCGGCTGCCCAATGAACTAGTATGAATAGAGGCTACTAGGGACTTGGTTTGTTTCATACCACACATGTATCAATGTTTCCACTTGATACAGTTATAACACAATATGAAACTATTACGAACTAACTGAGATATGATAATAAACTACATTTATTATTTGCCTCTAGGGCATATCTCCTTCAGTCTCCCACTTGCACTAGAGTACAAATAATCTAGCTCGCATTTTACTAATCATAAACCATGTGTTTATTGATCATGCATGCTCATGGAAACATCCTGTCCATGTTCTGTTTTACCAGATCATTATGTCTTTTGCAAATCGTTAATGTCTTTGTAATTTTGACATTTACACCATTTTTTGACACCAATACCATAGGGGAAGCCCCTACGGTGTAATTTTATAAATTAAATGAAAAGTACAGATAACACCTCAAAAGAGGGAGAAATACAATTTAAGGAGGGAAGAAATGTCTCAAAAAACCTAGGAAATCTAGAAATTTACACCATTATATCCTAATGGGTTGAAATATTCGTTTGGCGATAAAGTGAAACTTTGTTTCTAGTGTTTACAATGACGGTTGGTCAGTCAATTTAACTTTCATTGTTGTCACGTAAACTTTGAAACACACTTAGCAGAAGTCGGACTTCTTTAGTCAAAAACTATACTTATATATCTATGTAGATCCTAGTTCATATAAATGCAACTATGTGCCTAACTACGCTTCTTGCCATCTAAGGATAAAATTAATTATGGTTCAGTGATTAGCTCGGGAATTACCTCAAGACATGTTCTTATAGTCAAGATCTTGTTCTTCCAACCAGAAACTTGGGTCACATTACATCGAGTATATAATATGATTGTATGGAAGAACCTATGGATGAGGCATAGGAGATGCTACGCATCTCTTTCTTTCTTTTAACCATAGTTGTAATACTGAGACTAACTCAATGCTTCATACAAGTAAGAAATTCTTTTTTACCTTGTTCTATTTTGAACTACTTCAGAATCTTGTCTAGGATATTCTGAACATTTTCAGAATCAGGTCTAGGAAGCATTTGACAATAATATTTATTAAACTTACCAATCTATCTCAATACATTTCATTATTTAATAACTCTTTCAACTTCATCCATATTTACTAACTTAAATGTTATTAATACCAATCACATCAATCATGCATGTCATCCACATATTTTAGAATGATGTTATGCTCCCACTTAAATATGGCATCCATATATGAGATCCAGGGATGTCACTTAGCTCCCACTCAAAATATGTCTGTTATATATTACGATTTAGCCAAGCAACTTAGCTCCCACTCAAATGTAGGTCCTCTCAATAATCTTGGATATTCCAAAATTCTTTGATCATCATCAGATTGAGAATTCCAGCTATGAGATTCCAATATCCATATATTGCTGGTGAAAATTCAATAGACTCAAGTATCACTACATTTGTAGTCAACTCCTTGAATTTGTCCAAATACACTCTATGACAAATCGAGTTTTATGTCCTTCATTAAGTTTCATTTCTTTCTTTATGACTTCGCAGTCATTTAGAAATATCAAGTAACATCTTTACTTAATAAGATCAAGTAACATATTACTTTGTAATCTTAAATGTGACTTAATATAGGATTTTATGACTCCTAGTCATTTCTCATACTCAGGTCCATCACACTTCTTTGTAGTTCACAGGTATGTATTGTTCAAATAACAGGACAAGTGAATCAATAATATAATTCCACAAACTTGTAGAATACATTGTTGAATCTTACTTTCTTTAGTAAAAGTATTCGCTGAAACTTTATGATCATTAACATTAGTTTGTCCTCTATTTGTAGAGTTCGGTTTCACGGAACAACTTCTGTTGCACCACTCAACAATCTAGAGGAAAGGTTAAATACCTTATTTTGATCTTTTATTTTCTTCCATATGTATCTTCAGAAGGACACATAGAACTTAGGACAACAACAGGTTTTCCATTTTGTGGAAGATGTATTCATAGTTTTTTAAGAATACACTATAAAGACTTGTTTATTTGCCACAATTTCAAATTACCAAAATCTCTAGAAACTTGAACGTGCCATAAATCTTATGGTATTCTTTCCACAAGTGTTCGCTCATTTTGATTTCTAACTCTAAACAATAAATATAACCCCCATAAGAGATTATATTAGACCATATGTATCTAATACAACATGATTGTGATATTCAGGCATTTCAATACGCTTTGAATTTGCCCAATTGTCATAATTTGTAAAACATCTTTTACAGGTCCTTTTATGCCAAAAAATAACTTAAATACTTTAGTCATGTCGATCAAATCGAAGAGACTTTGTATTTCTGCTAATTCAATATCCTTCTTCACTTTGAAACCATTTGAACAATTTCAAATAGTTTCAAACTCATGTTTCATTATGTAAATACTCATATTCACTTAAATCCACAATGAAGTATGAAATAATGAGTTCCACTATTTGTTGAAAATACGATACATCACTATGTATAAGATTCAATATTTATTCACATATCACCGTTTTACCAGAATGTAGAGTTTTAGTCATTCTGCCAAACGAGGCATGGTTTTTAAAAGTCTCTAGATCAAACATCTAAGACCTCGATTTTCATTTAGAATGAAAAACATGCAATAACCACCATGACTTAAACAATAGTGTCATATCATTATTAAACTTTGGATATCATTTAGCATTCTAATCCTTTATAAATGCTTAAACTATTATCATAACGTAGTGATGAGAATAACTCTTTTATAATCGAAATGTGACCATAAAGGTATTATTCATAAGAACAGTACAACTGGCTTGTAACTTATTCGTATGAATAATCGTCTCGCCAAAAGCAAGACACACAAACAAGGATTACAAAATTATATTCAAGTCCACTAATCCAAATGATAAACTTTGAGGAAAAGGGTGATGTCGGCCATCAACTATTTTTCTTGCCGTCATCAAGCCACATTTCCTCATTTCCAGCAATTCTCAAGCAGACAATCTTGTTTTCACAAAATAGGACAAGTATAAAATACTTGTGAACTGCAATGAGTTTTGCAAGAATTACATTTATAATTTTGTATATCTAACATATACCCTTTTTATCCATGACCTCCTTTACAATCAAGCCCTTTTGAGAGTTCTCAATTCTCATGAAAGATTGCTAAGTGACTCACCAAATATTCCATTTTCATCGATGATGGAGGAAAACTCATCCAATGGCTCATACTGTACGTGCCTGATATTGCAGAATACAAAATTGTAGTCCAACTCTCCATCGAATAGATAATGGCTTATTAGATGATTATGGAGAAAACACAAACGTTGCAGAGTCATTGGACTATCTCCTAATGGTTATTGTATCAAGAGAAGAACATCTTATTACGAGGATATCCCTCAAGCGTGGGTATTAACCTATGAAGTTTGACCCTTCTACTAAGTTCCACATCAAGCAAGAAATTTCGCATGGTCGCAAAGGACAATGGGATATGCCATAATCTACTGAGATATTTGCAAATAGATATCTACACTAAGTTCATAATATGAGTTCAATTCATAATTGAGCTCCCACTAAAATTATCATCCCCTGGACGATTTTAGCAATCACACGATCCCAATCCGATACACCACCCCTAATCGTCATGGCCAGCAATGTAGTTTCAAAGGTAGACATTACCCAATGTCAATCACATCATTCCTATGACTCATGTTCGACCTTTCAGTCTCTTGTGTTCCGAAGCCATGTCTGTACATGCTAGGCTCGCAAAATTAACCTTAGTGTATTATGTGGCACATACATGGCTTGTTACCCACACCGTATGCGAATGTAGATATGTCTAGCCCCCGATCATCACGACCAGCTTCATAACGATGAACCTTCTTGGTGTTTTCACACATAAGAGAGAACACATCCATTGGAATTATTAGGGATTATCTTATCTAATATGCTACCATTGAGTATCTAATACTAGCACACAATAAGATGAATAATAGGTATCAACATCATATGGATATTGATGGTTGTGATATACAACACTTTTTAGCAATATAAATTGTGTCATTTGCTTATCATATCATGCTCCATCTAACTATTGCTATGCTTAATATGCATGATTACTTGTTTTTATTAAAATCAATATGAGCTTTGCACATTTAGTAGTTTAGGTAGAATTTTATCCCTCTTCCTTGTCTTTGACATGTGTGTATGTGTTGATGATGATTATGGACAAAACAAAGACAAAAGGAACAAAGAGAGCATAGTATAGAGGAGCTGCAGGGACCAGACTTAGCCAATTGAGAGGTTGGAAAAGTCAATTTTCCAACTTCCCAAAATAAATATCCAAGCTCGACAATACAAACTCAACGAGCCCAAGAACACCCAAAACGGAGTTCGTATGAAGAAATGGCGGCCAAAATACTAAAAGCATCTACAAGTTTAACGAGCAACTATACGGTCGGAGCTATATTTTTGGTCGTAAAGCTCCGCCCGTATAGTTGCCAAAAAGGTCGTAAACGACAGGATTTCACCCTAGAAAAGCTCTAGAACCATTCCTAAGTCATATGACGGTATTGGGGGAACCCTAGGGCACCCCCAAGGCTTATATAAAGGAGGGAAGACCCAAGAGGAAGCATCAATCAACCATATACAAGATTTAGATCCCATCTACCGCCTCCACGGCGGTGCCCTACCGTCGTGCCGCCTCCATAGCCTCTACATCTCCACCAAGATCTAGATCTTCATCAATACCATCAAGCCATCCAAGAAAGAAGAGGAGGAGAAGGAGGCCGCCGCCATCACCACGCCGATGCCACCATCACCGCGCCATCATCACCATCTCCACCGCTACTCCTTCATCCTTACCCATCATGATCTTCGTGATGGGTTGTAAAATGGCTTGAACCCCCTTTTATTAATGTTATGATGATTTGAGTAATTGAAGTGTAGTGTGTTCTTGTTAATTAATATGTTTGTGCTTTCTCTTTACATTGTTCTATTCATGATATTATTCTAGTGATTGGAGACGTCCAATCCATTGTTGAGGAGTTTGCTAGGGATTCACGGAGTGTCACAAAATTTATCATTAGTCTCTACTCGTTCCATGGGCCTGACAAGTCCGTGGGTAGAACTAATAGGCTATTTGCTATAAGTGATCTGCGGAGGCAATAGTAGCTTAGGATGCACTGCCCATTAAGATTTAATTTCCTCAAGATCACTCATGATATAGATAGGTATAGTGCGAATTGCTTGACCCCAAAGTGACATATCGGATATCTTGTGACTAGCACACTTTCTTAGGAGTACGGTTGTCCATAGAACTTAATGCCTTTTCTCTGGTTTACCTTGATTGGTCTTGTTACCTTAATACACTATTCTCTTACAGATGACCCATGTCCGGAGGTGGTCTGGACAATTGAGTTGTATAATTCCCACATACCAACGGTGGGAGACAACGATATATGAGGGACCACCACAATTATAGTTAACATCTATTCCATAAGCACTTATCATGCACACCAGTATACACAACATTACTTGAGGAATCATAGCATTAATATTTCATCTCATTGCATTCACCTATTTTCAGTTTTACTTTTGTTCTAGTTTTCTTCCAGTTCTAGTAGTAGTTATTACAAAACATCTTAAATTCATCTATCCTAGCAACTTATAGAATAGGCTATTTCCAAACCACGGTTTGGGTGCGTACGTGGTCGCATTGACAATGCGGCTGCGAGGGTCGTGTTCGCCGAGCTCCCATCGGGACAAACTCTTAAATATTTGCTGTTGTAAGTACTGCAATAACCCTATTTTGGTGCAAGACTCACATCAAATTGGCGCCGTTACCAGGGAGCAAAGCGTTTGGTTATTGATACGTTGTAAACGTATCTATAATTTTTGATGTTAATGCTTGTTTTATATCTACTTTCTTATGTTTTGTCCACACTTTGGAGTATTTTTACACATTTTCTGGAACTAACCTATTAACAAGATGCCACAGTGCCAGTTGCCTGTTTTCTGCTATTTTTGGTTTCAGAAAAGCTAGTAAGGAAATATTCTCGGAATTGTACCGGACAAAAGCCAAAGTCAATATTTTACCTGAAGCAACACGGAGTCCGGAGGGCAGCCGAAGGGGGGCCACGAGGCAGCCACACCCTAGGGTGGCGCGGTCAGCCCTAGGCACGCCGCCACCTGGTGTGGCCCCCTCGAGCCTCCACCGACCTTGACCTTTCGCCTATAAAATCTCCCAGGATAAAAACCCTAAGTACCCGATCAAAATTCCATGAAAGAGTCTGTAGCCGCCGCCATCTGCATCCCTAGATCGGGAGGGATCTGAAGCTCTTCCCTGCATCCTGCCGGAGGGGACAGATCACCCTGGAGGCCTTCTTCATCACCATGACTGCCTCCGGTGTGATGCGTGAGTAGTTCATCCCTGGACTAAGGGTCCATGTAGTAGCTAGATGGTTGGTTCTCCTCCTTTGTGCTACCATGTTTAGATCTTGTGAGCTCCGTTCACGATCAAGATCATCTATTTATAATCTTACATGTTGTGTTTGCGGGGATCCAATAGATATTGAGATGCTATTTCAGATTGATTATTGATTCTATCATGTCTATGTTATTTGTGATCTTGCATGCTTTCCGTTGTTAGTAGCTATCTTGGCCAAGTAGATGCTAGCAACTCCAAGGGGGAGTATTTATGCTCAATAGTGGGTTCATGCCTCTAGTAATCTGGGGAAGTGACAGAAATCTCTAAGGTACTAGATGTGTTGTTGCTACTAGGGAGAAAACAGCAATCCTTTGTCCATGGGGCAATCATATTGTTTACTTTACACACTTTGCTTAATGAAATTATCTGTTGCTTGCAACTTAATACTGGAGGCGGTTCAGATGATAACCTGAAGGTGGATTATTAATCAAAGATGCAGTTGGATTACGGTCTATGTATAATGTTGTAATGCCCAATCAAATCTTATAGGAGTCAAGATGATTAGTATATGCATGTATGCTTTTTCGGTGTCTGTCAATTGCTCCGCTGTAATTTGTTCACCCAACATGTCATCTATCTTAAGGAGAATCACCTCTAGTGAACTATGAACCCCGGTCCATTCTTTTACTATCAATCTACCATCTACTATTTACTGTTTTCTGTTTACTTTCTGCAAGAAATTACTATCTTCCACACAATACGTTTAATCCTTTGTTTTCAGCAAAATCAGTGAGATTGACAACCTCACTGTAAGTTGGGGGCAAAGTTCTGTGGTTGTGTTGTGCAGGATTCCAAGTTGAAAACAACACCTTGGAGGTGTTTCCTTGCTCCTACTAGTTCGATAACCTTGGTTTCATAACTGAGATAAAACTTGTTGTTGTGCTCATCATACCTTCTTCTTGGGGTTCCCCAACGAGCTCGATATATTTTGAACCATCAGTTATCTACTCGCACATAGTTTATTTCTGTTTGTTGCTATTATCTTACTGCTTTCTTTTATATTGAAAACAATAAAAAATTACAAAACCAAAAATTTATAAAAACTGTTGTTACTAATCATGCCTTCCGAGATAAATTTTGTTCAACAGATAATACAAGCATTGGAGGAGATAAAGGATCCAAGTTCATCAAGCCTGGTTGCTAGACATGAGCTGATAAATAAATTGGTGGACCAATTGGAAATGCATTCATTATGGTTACGTGCTAATGATGGATCTTATTGCACAATTTGAATAACAGATGACCACCTTAATTTTCAATGTAAGTATTCCAACAATCCTACTCTAGCAAATTATAATAGAGATAAATCCTATGCTAGTTTGGAAGTATTAAAATACGTTGTTTTCAAAGGTGCATCTGAAATGGTATTTAGACTAGGAAGTATTGATGTTGAAAGTGAAGCACTTGATGGAGTTTTTAATTTAGTATACCTCATATTCCTCTTTTGTGAAAATAACTTAAGTGGAGAGGAAAAGGAGCACAAGGAGGGAGAACGGATTGATCACCCGCTCACACCTTCGACTCCTACTTTTGATTCTATCATTGCTATTAAAACACTAGTCGATGAAAAGGAGGAACAAAAAAGGTGAGGTTGACAAAGAGAGTCACACTACAACTTTTGTTTGTGATGCCTCTCACTCTAGTAGTGATTTTTATGATGCTAAAACTGTTGATAATTGTTCTGCGAGGGCCTTGTGCCTAGACACTCATATGGAGAGCATTAATAATAATGAACTAGAGATAGAACCTTGCTATACTAACATGCAAGGTCCTGAACTCCCTGTTATGAAGAAAGAATACTATGAAGTGTTCCCCTACATAGGTAACCAAAGTAAAGATTTAAGAATTTTATATGAATCTCAAATCCTCTTATTGTAGCTATACACGGAGGCATATTCACCAAGCTTGGTGCATCAACACTCGCTTTAAAGCGAGAACTTGTTCATCTACATGATACTGATGCACCGTAAGAGGGTACGACTCTGACCGAACTCTACTTCGAGATGCTCCAAGCCGGTATGTACAAACTCACCTCGAGTCGATATCCCTTGGGATCCAGGTGGGTAATGTATGAAGCATCCTAGCATGGCTTTATGTCTTTAAAGAGAGCGCTTCCCAGGAGGCAACCTGGAAGTCATTAGGCGTCTTTCTTAGTTTTGTGTCTTGAGTCTAGTTGCATTCATGTTGCATTGGCACTTTTATTCTTCGCTTGTCTTGCTATTAGAGTAATCTTGTTGAAGTTTTCAAAAGGTAGAATTTATTGTTATTATGTGTTGCATAAACTCGAAAATCAGTTTCAGGTGAATCCTTCAATTATATGTATTTGTTGGTCGAAAATTAAAGTTGTTATTTTTCTGTAAAAACATGGTATTTCACTAAGTTACAAGATAAGAAAGAATTCACGAAGAAATAGAAATTTTCTGATGTATACAGAAGGTTTAACGACCAACTATACGGCGGGAATAAAAACTCCGTCCGTATAGTTCCGGTCGTATAGATATCTTTGCCATCGATTTTTTTTGTTTTATATGTACTAAGAGTTTAACGACCAACTATACGACGGGAATAAAAATTCCGGCCATATAGCTCCGATCGTATAGATATCGGTGCCTCCGTACAAATTCTTTTCTAATATACTAAGAGTTTAACGACCAACTATATAGCGGGAATAAAAAATTCTGGTCGTATAGTTTCGGTCGTATAGATATCTATGACTTTGTATATTTTATTTCCTAGGGATAGACAGTTTGACGACCAACTATACAGCGGAAACATTTTGTTCTGGCCGTATAGTTGTGCCCGTATAGCTGCGCCGCCAGGAGGAAACCCTAAATTTTTTACAGAAGGCCACTATACGGCGGGAACGCATTGTTCCGGCCATATAGTTGCGCCTGTATAGTTGGTATGACCACAAAATCGCTATGAGAAGGTAACCCTAGTATCAAAATTCCGATATACTTTCTCCTAAGAAACTTCCTAGACTGTAATTCTCTATAGAAGTTCATGTTTCCTTTTTATTTTCCTTTTTACCGGTGGGGTAAATGAACTATGTTCGTATACAAAATTGATGCATTTTATTTTGTGTGTTATTTTTGCAGGTACTTGAACCTTGTGTGACGACATGTACGGTAGTGCCAACCGTGCAAACACTCGCATGAGCCACTTGGTTCCTTCAGTTCAACGTTTCAACAATCAGTGTCTGGTAAAACCTTCCAACTCGAACTTTTTTAAATAAGCACATAGGGGTTGCACACTCGTGTCTCGTATCCTGTTTCACTTGCACCTCATCACAATCTAGGAGAGGCCTCTTCTAGAACTAGTTTGTTGACTTAAGCGTGGTGCTTAGGTTGATGAACCGACTCAGTGGGACTTGTATTTTTATCACTTGTGAGCTAAACCCGTGTCATCAAAAACACAAAAGTATTTTGTCTTCTTTCTAGTCTTGTTCCTACCAGGTTCTTAAGGAAGGCATACACCAGATCGTGAAACATTCATTGAAGCAAAGGTTCTTTGTCCATAAAAGTAGAGGTTAAAAGCACCTCAACAGTAAAGTGTGTCACCCTTGCTTTAACTTAAGCTTGGGGAGGTAACCACTTCTTATACTCTCATTTGATAACTGTATTTTCTCTTTTGTTTTCATGATCTTGTCAAGCTTAGCTTGGGGAGGTTATTTTGCATGCGCAGAGTCTTGTTCAAAGTTCTTTATCTTAAAAAGTTTTCATGCTATTGTGTATCTCTTTGTTTTTGAATGCTTGCTTAGGTGAGATTTTGTTCATATTTATATAAGGGATATACTTGCTCATGTTAGGCCCCATAGGATACAAGCCATAGATTTGATGCACCTTGTTCAACTTTTATCTAGATTGTGAAAAATATTGTGATCCTCTAAATATACATTGCCATGTTCTCTACATCTTGAAAAAATATAATAAAGAATTTCTTCGAAACTTGCTAGTTGACACTGTTCAGAATTGTCTTAAGTGAATGGTTATGGAGTAGCACGACCCCATAGTGCTAGAAATGATGGTCTTAATAGATGCTTACTGAGTGAGTTGTCAAATAAGAAATAATGTTCCAAAGTTTTGAGATTACATATGCCAAAAATTTGTCTTGGAAATCAAAGTGAGATATTGCTTTATGCGTGTCTTGTGCCACTGTCGCACAACATGGGATGCTAACAACTCCGCTGACCTTTAAACAATCCAAAAATAGGAAACTCTAGGAGTTTGGCTATGAGTTGCCCAACATATGTAGCAAAAATGCTATATTTGGGTATGCATTAGTATTCTCATGGGTCTGCGTTAAAAGCGAAAGTTGGAATACTCCTCTAACCATTATGAGAAATCTTTATACAAAAAAGGGAAACCTTGGTAATGGTCACGAGTGTCCTTCCTAGCCCCCGATCATCACGGCCGGCTTCATAATGATGAACCTTCTTGGTGTTTTCACACATAAGGGAGAACACATCCATTGGAATTATTAGGGATTATCTTATCTAATATGCTACCATTGAGTATCTAATACTAGCACACAATAAGATGAATAACAGGTATCAACATCACATGTATATTGATGGCTGTGATATACAACACTTTTTAGCAATATAAATTGTGTCATTTGCTTATCATATCATGCTCCATCTAACTATTGCTATGCCTAATATGCATGATTACTTGTTTTTATTAAAATCAATATGAGCTTTGGACATTTAGTAGTTTAGGTAGAATTTTATCCCTCTTCCTTGTCTTTGACATGTGTGTAGGTTTTGATGATGATTATGGACAAAACAAAGGCAAAAGTAACAAAGAGAGCATAGTATAGAGGAGCTGCAAGGACCAAACTTAGCCAATTGAGAGGTTGGAAAAGTCAATTTTTCCAACTTCTCAAAATAAAGATCCAAGAACACAGGGTTGTATCCCTCGACGATACAAACTCAACAAGCCCAAGAACACCCAAAACGGAGTTCGTATGAAGAAATGGCAGCCAAAATACTAAAAGCATATGCAAGTTTAACGAGCAACTATACGGCCAAAGCTATATTTTTTGTCGTATAGCTCCGCCTGTATAGTTGCCAAAAAGGTCGGAAACAACGGGATTTTTCCCCAAAAAAGCTCCAGAACCTTTCCTAAGTCATATGACGGTATTGGGGGAACCCTAGGACACTCCCAAGGCCTATATAAAGGAGGGAGGACCCAAGAGGAAGCATCAATCAACCATATACAAGATCTAGATCCAATCTACTACCTCCACGACAGCGCCCTGCCGCCGTGCCGCCTCCATAGCCTCTATAGATCCACCAAGATCTAGATCTTCATCAACACCATCAAGCCATTCAAGCAAGAAGAGGAGGAGAAGGAGGACGGCACCATCACCACACCGACGCTACCATCACCGCGCCATCATCACCATCTCCATCGCTGCTACTCCTTCATCCTTCCCCCATCATGATCTTCGTGATGGGTTGTAACATGGCTTGAACCCCCTTTTATTAATGTTATGATGATTTAAGTAATTGAAGTGTGGTGTATTCTTGTTAATTAATATGTTTGTGCTTTCTCTTTACATTGTTCTATTCATGATATTATTCTAGTGATTGGATACGTCCAATCCATTGTTGAGGAGTTTACTAGGGATTCACGGAGTGTAACAAAATTTATCATTAGTCTCTACTCGTTCCATGGGCCTGACAAGTCCGTGGGTCGAACTAATAGGTTGTTTGCTATAAGTTATTTGCGGAGGCAATAGCAGCTTAGGATGCACCGCCCATTAGATTAAATTTCCTCAAGATCGCTCATGATATAGATAGGTATAGTGTTGCGAATTGATTGACCCCAAAGTGACATATGGGATATCTTGTGACTAGCACACTTGCTTAGGAGTACGGTTGTCCATAGAACTTAATTCCTTTGCTCTGGTTTACCTTGATTGGTCTTGTTACCTTAATACACTATTCTCTTACGGATGACCCATGTACGGTGGGGGTGTGGACAATTGTGTTGTATAGTTCCCACTTATCAACGGTGGGAGACAACGATATATGAGGGACGGCCACAATTATAGTTAATAGCTATTCCATAAACACTTATCATGCACACCGGTATACACAACATTACTTGAGGAATCATAGCATTAATATTTCATCTCATTGCATTCACCTATTTTCAGTTTTACTTTTGTTCTAGTTTTCTTCCAGTTCTAGTAGTAGTTATTACAAAACATCTTAAATTCATCTATCCTAGCAACTTATAAAATAGTTTATTTCCAAACCACAGTTTGGGTGCATACGTGGTCGCATTGACAACGCGGCTGCGAGGGTCGTGTTCGTCGAGCTCCCATCGGGACAAACTCTTAAATATTTGTTGATGCAAGTACTGCAATAACCCTCTTTTGGTCCAGGAACTCAGTCACATCATATATTGTGATATGATATGGTCCTTCTTTTTGTGCCTTGATCTCCATCGAGTGCTCCGGCATGATCTCCATCTTGCCACCGGTTTGACGCCAAGTCTATGACGCCACCAGCGGGTCGTCCATCAGAATGATGAATATTACTATACTACTTAGCAACAGAAAAGTAAACTACTTTACCTTCGTAACGACCAAGACCATATCATAACACAAGCCCTCCTGCAAAATAAAGTTAGATGCCTCTATCTTATCTTTTGCAAGTTTTACGTGGTTGTTAGAGCTTTCGTAATAGAACCATTTCTAATATACGAACTTTCTAACCACAACATGGATCCAACAGTTTTATCTACTACACCCCTTTAAGGGCCCTCTGTTGTAAATGCTATATCAACTATTGAATGAGACATAGACACCCGCTAGCCACTTATACGGGACAAGCTGTATGTCGAGCGTAGAACCAGTCTCGCGTAAGAACATGCATAAGGTCGGTCTGGGCCGCTTCATCAGACAATACCACAATATAAACAAGTACACATTAGAGGGTAATAACTACAGGATCAATGCCTGCATAGTACTTATGTGTACAGGCCGTACAACACTCCTACATATAGATCGGCTCTGATACCACGGAAGGGTTCCGTGGCAGAAAACAAAAAATTCCTACGTTGGAATGCCCAACTTCCCAAGATCTATCTAGAAGAAATGCAGTAACAGCCGAGGTTCTAGATACATACCCTTGTAGTATGAAAGCGGTTAACGTTTTGAGGGGAACATGGTTAAAGTAGTCGAACTCGTAGCCGATGTCAAGGTCGCGAAGCTCCTCGGAGGTCACCCATTTCTCAATCTTCATCGTGCAGCTGCTCCGGCTCACGACATCCAATATGCCACTCTTTGGAGGAACCCTCGAGGTTTCATACACATACAATGTATGATGACAACCTTTGACTCCCTTGATCCCTGCCGGGAGTGTGGAAGTAGATCTCCGGCTTGAAATCCCTATAGCGCAACGGCGTGCTGCAGGTGCGTCGTCTCTTGCATGTACAGTACTTTGTTGGGAACGTGCCAACACAAGGAGACAACTAGAGAGAGAGATTTATTCTCTAAGGAAAATGCTTTAGAGAAGTATTGGTGTGTCTATTCCCACCCATGGGTACCCCTTTATATAGGCGGAGGGAGGTGAGCCCTCCCCTTTGGGTTTCCCATGTGGGACTAAACAAGGGAGAGATAGGAGGATGCACATGGGCCTCCAGGGATCCATGGGCCAGCTGGCCAGGGGGATCCCCACCCTGCGTGCAGCCCAAGGAAAGCCAGGTGGGCCCCATGTGGTGCTAGGCTTGGCCCCTTTGGCCCTTCCCTCTAGCAGTTTTCCCTCATGGGCCTTTTTTCCCTAGGAATTTGGCCCATTAGTGGAATACCCTTCCAAATTATATTTAATATTAATTACATTAATTAATATGTAAATACATATTACAAAACCCGATTTGACTTGAAACACTTTTCGGTTCCCTTTTAATTTCCTCTAAATGACTTCGGAACTTCCCGGAACGATTCCGGTTCTCTCATGGAACTTTTTTGCTTTTCTTTTCTCTTTCATCTGGTGATTCTAACTTATAGAGGATCTCTAGCTCATCGTACCCTTAAGCGTATTTCCCCACGGCTCGTGAATGGCACACACATGATCTCATCAATGGTCGATAGCGAGACCAGGATGCCCATAATGACCCCTATGCATTCCACGATGACAATGTCGTTTAAACCGTAAAATGTTGAGTCCAATTCCCTTTGTTTCTCTAATATGACTTGTCCGATATCCGATCATTGGTATCACATACCTTGTTCAATATCGTTACCGACAAGTTCCATTTTACTTGTTACCGCGTTATACATCCCCGTGACCTAGTCACATGTTGCAACATTATGGATGTAATCTCACCAAGTCGGCCTTATGTATCTTACCCGTCATGGGGTGAAAAAATCCTGGTCTTGATTCAAAGGTCATCAACTGTTCCTATAGAATACCTAACGTACACCTTTATAATCTCCATTTCACCGAGTGACGTTTGATGCAGTTAAGGTAGCCTCAGGAGACAGTGAATAATATGATCTCATGGTTTAAGGAGAAGGAGACTACGGTTCTAACTATTGCAACAATAAACTCCATGACTAGATCATGTCGCAATTTTTGGGTAATTTCCATCACATCATTCACCAATGATATGACCTCGTTGTCAACTGGCATAAAAGCTCCATGATCAGGAAACCTTGATCATCGGCTGCCCAATGAACTAGTATGCATAGAGGCTACTAGGGACTTGGTTTGTTTCATACCATACATGTATCAATGAATTGATACAGTTATAGCACAATATAAAACTATTATGAACTAATTGAGGTGTGATAATAAACTCCATTTATTATTTGCCTCTAGGGCATATCTCCTTCAGATTCTACCTGACAGTATCACCAAAACAACATTGCCAAAGTGCCTGGTATCCGAGCAAGATATATTTACAGGAAGCAATCATAGAGTGGGAAATGTGCACACAAAAGGTTTTTAGTACTAAGATGTCATCTCAAAGATTTGTGACAATGTAATGTGATAAAGCCAGTTGTCCTGCAAGGGTGCATGGCCATTTCCCTAAGTATGACACAAACTGGTAAGTGAGTGACTTAGTGTTGAACACATGTATGCTTCCTAATGTCCTTCAAGATCATCATAACCCGACATCTACACTCCTGGTTTGACTATTATACATAGATATACTGGAGATATAATCGATGGAAGCAAAAGATATCATCGAAAAGTCAGGGTAAGATTTGAGTACAACATTTCTTATGGCAAGGTTTGGAGGACTAAGCAAAGGGCACCGGAGATAAGATTTGGTACGCTTCGGGATAGATACGGCTGCATTGTTCAGCTCCTCCACACACTTTAAGCAAGTAATCTATGCACCTATGTCGACATCCAACACTTCATGTTGCTAGAGGAACCAATTGTTGGGGTGTTGCATCGAGTGTTCTTATATTTTGCCATCATAGAAGCTTTCAAACACTATCGACCAATTATATGTGTAGATGGGACATTTCTTGCTAGCAAGTATAGGGGTCAGACCTTGACCGCCATTGGTCAAGACAAAAATAATAAAAATCATTCCACTTGCATTTTCTTTCATGGGGAGCAAGAACACCGAGAGTTGGTTATGGTTCTTCAGGCAGCTAAAAATAACAGTTGTTCCAGATAAGCCGAATGTCTACATCCATCATGACAGGCATGTAGGTATACTCAATGCGATAAATACATTGGCACGGCTTGTCCCTGATGAACTAACTCCATGGTAGGACATGTAGAACTGTTGGTGCATGCGCCATCTTGGGGCCATTTTTTACTCACAGTTTAGGAATACGGCCCTGATGAATCTATTAAAAAAACTCTACAAGCAGAATTAGGAGGGGAAGTATCTCAAGGTGTGCGGTATCTTGATAATTTCACTAAAACAAGTTAGGGATAGGAGAGATGCACGAGTCACAGCAGTAGAAGCTCATGCACAAGCAGTAGCTGCACAAACAACAACATGAGCAGCACCAGTGGAGGAAGAACCCCTTGCTCTATGTGACTTGTCAGGATTTGACCGACATGGTACTAGGAGAAGGATTGTGAGACGGATTTAAACCTTTGAACAATGGATAGAGCAGGAGCCTCTAGAGGGGTGGTCTTTGTTGCACGACACACATGGAGTTAGGTTCAGCGTCATGACTACAAACCTCGCTGAAACATATAACTTTGTCCTCTGAGGAAATATGGCTTCTCCACCTATAGCCATTATGGAGGGTATTTTCTATGGAACTGTGAAATATTTCATAAACAGATGCCATATGGATGAGATGCATATCATGAACAACCCAAGCACACCCCAGTATGGAAATATTATGAAGTACATGAATGAGAAGATGGAAAAAGCTTGGTATTTCACTATCATTGCCACCGGTAATCAAGAAAGAAGGTTTGAGGTGCACTTACCTACCGGCAAGTTTGGATGCGGAAATGAGCTAAGGACACAAGAGCTGAAGATTGGTAATGAACATAGCCAATATGTGGGTGCACCTATAGCAAACCGAAGTTGCTTCACCTGCCTTGCTCCCATGTACTTGCTGTTTGCAGGTAGAAAGGGATGGATGCAATCTCGTTCATGTCTTCCTATTATCTTAAAGAGTCTACAACCATTACATGGATTGGAAAGATGTTGGGGTTTCAAGCAATGGGCAATTTCAACATCGTAAACCCAGGTAAAAGGCGATACATCCCCGACCATGGACTAATGCAGACACGAAGAGGCAAACACATGTGTCGATGCATATAGAATGATATGGATGAATCTAAAGCCGAAGGACCTACTTGACAATGTTTTCTATGCAATCAATTTGGCCATAGGGACACCGGTTGTCCCACCTTTGGGACTGGAGGATCTACTCCGCATTGAAGGGTCTCCTGATGACGAAGAGGAAAAGGAAGAAACTAGGTCTTAATCCATAAAATGTGTGGAACTATGTGTCAAATTTGTAATATGTGTGTAACTATGTCTTAAATTCTTAATGTGTGTAAAACTATGTCTTATATTTGTAATATGTGTGGAACTACTTCTTGAATTTATAATATGTGTGGAACACCATCTTAAATTTGTAATATGTGTGGATATGCATCTTAAATTCTTACTATGTGATGAACTGTGTTTTAAATTTTTAATATGTGCTTAACTATGTTTCAAATTCTTAAGATGTGATGAACTATGTTTTAAATTTGTAATATGTGATGAACTGTATTCTAAATTTGTAATATGTGATGAACTATGTTTTAAATTTATAATATGTGCAAATGGTGGGAATAGGATCGTTGCTTAGTGCTGACATTGATAGAAAGCATTGTTCGGTGATATTAGAGCATTCGTCGAAAAGCCTTGATATGATGGTCACTCACACTCCTAAGGAAATCTAGATGATACATCCTGATTGGGTCCAGAGGTACATGTTTATTTTTCCTCCCTTGGTTGTATATTTATGGGACACACTAACAGAAATGTATGCTTTATGAACATGCAGCTTGAAGTGGGTTGTGCTTTTATCTTTCGTGCGCCTGGTAGAGGCCACTCATGTAGAATAGGTAGATGGAGCGCAACACAGCTTCAAAACTACTCGACTAAACTATAACCAATCATTTCTCGCCTTCTTAGGGGATTGATGGATGCTTGAGACACACACATTTCACATTCGCTGGGGCGAGATGGCTCCTACTCTTCAGGATGTGTCTTACTTGCTGGGACTATCATCAACTGGTGAACCAATAGGCATGTTGCAGGAACCAGATAATTGGACCCATGGCATGGTTTAACCTTTCCAGGGTATTCGCGATGGAGTTGGGCCCTTTAAGTTCAAGGATCATATCCCAAAATTTGTTTGGCTGCTCGAGTTTTAGGCCAGTTCGTTCTCTTGTATCTTATTCATTGGCATACCATTCATCAAATATTTGTATCATTATAGTTGTATACTTTCCTTTGATCAACACAGATCCAAAAGTTCGGGTATCCATCCACCCAGTTAGATGTGCCAAAGATCACACAAAACCTCAAGGCATATATAATGTGGGTTCTTAGGAAGGTGATGTTCACTGATAACCATGTCACCATGATTAGTGTGCGCTATATATCAACATTGCTATGGAGATCCCTGATGCGACATGCATGGAGTACATCACATATAGGAGTTGGGGTTCTGTTTTCTTATCCTCTACGTACCAAGGTATGTGCAATGGTCGCTAGCTGACCGCTCGTAAGGCATCCCTGCTTGGATGCCCAATATTGTTGCAGCTATGGTTGTGGGAGAGGTTCACTATCGACCGCCTAGACATATTGCCTACCATCATGGAATAGGTTGTATGCACTTATAACGGGTTGTTTGACGCTGACCAGATAGACATGCGTACTTTTGGTACTTACTAGACCTGTGGCAAGGTACATCAAAACATTTAATTTAATTCACTACTTCGGGTACACTTTGGATGGACCTAACTATTGTTTTTGGATAGAAAACGCTTTGCTCACGATCAAGTCAAAAATTTCTATCCGTCGTTCAGTGAGCAGTTTGACGTGTTTCTCGTGGATGCGGTCATTTGGAGCCGTACACGGGTGCAACAAGGTTTGCTATCCCGATGGGATTTCTTCTTTGTGCACTAGAGATGCTGCGTACTGGTTGACGAAATCAAAGATCATATTTGATGTCTCTATGGAGGAGATTTTCATGACATGGAATTAGGGCTAGACGAATCCCAGACCTTAGTCCAGCATAAGCCTAACTTAGAGCTCAGAAACATGCAGGGAATATTTGATAACATCACAGAACATACAAACCACATATTAAGGTACTCTCTTAGCAGAGTTGCATAACAAGTATTAGAAGCCAGGGGTTAGAGACCCGACACTTCAACAAGCAACGGAAGCAAATACGTTGTTCTAAACAACAAACTTAGCAAAGAGCCTAAGAGGCCATAAAGATAAGCAACGACCCTTCTATAGATCCTAGGATGCTGTCTGGGAACCCCAACTACTCGTCAACGTCATTGTAGAAACCACCTTCAGTTGGAATAACTTCATCTATAGAAAAACATCAACGAGGTAAGGCTGAGTATAGGATATACTCCGCAAGACTTAAATAACCTAGAGTACATGCTTGGTTTAGAAAGGCATTATGTGGTTACTTTGCAAAAGCCAGCTTTGTTTAAAAACAAGAAATAGAATAGGCTCGTCTAATTAGATCATTACAAAAAGGGATAAGAAGACTACACTTCTAGCTCTTTTTAGATCGTCTTTGGTTTCCACCAAGTTTCATCATCAACCGAACCTCTCAACTCAGAGTACCCCCTCAAACAGCCCGGAGGAAGTAATCCAGAACTCTCATTAGTTGCCATGTTTTACCATTATGTTATAGTTATCTATGATCACAAAATCCGTTCCTAAGTTTTCCATAACCGTGGACACGGCTTATCGAAAAGATTATAACCCTGGAGGGGTGCACAACCTTTCCCACACGTACCAACCGACTCTTAATGCCAAATTATTATCCCTCTTCCTTGGAAGGCCGACAGAGGGTGGGTGACAACAACCTTTACCTTGCTTTCGCTGAGACCATGAGTCACACCCTAAGGAGATGCCGCTGTAATGGGTCGAGTACCAAAGTCGGTCCTTACAGATGTGTAGATGTGTCTGGGAACAATATTACGGAGGTCGTGCCTCTCTTGTTTCTGGACATGCTTACCTACCTGTTATGCATGTACCTCCTTCACCGCCTTCGAGAACAACCAAGATACATATGTCGAATGGAACACCCGAACTATGTGACTCATGGAATCTACTAGGCAAGTTATTTGGTCGAGGGGGTTTCTAGGCCCCCGTGTGGTTGTACGCTAGTCTTGGTTCAAGAGGCGAGAACTCGGGTCCTAGGGGTGGCTAGCATGGGACTACAAAAACCACATCCAATGTGGGCTCCCATACCTGCCTTAGCATGTTTATTAACCATCTCTGATCATATCTCAACATCCTGTCAAACTAGGTTCATCGCATCTTCGATACATCATCTGGATGGATCGGTCTTAGACCACTAAACATGGCTAAGCTCGACTGATATATGGCACTAGCATTTCTCATAGGCCAATTCCTAGTTATGCTAGGAGCAGTGGATTGGTATCTTGGTATCAAAGGGGAAAACATGTAGCAGATGGGATACTCTACCTTATAACAAAAGACCAAATTGGAAACGCATGCATATAGCGAGAATGAAATACTTTAAAAACATACATTCAGAATGATGGGGATACGCTTGCCTTGTCCTTCATTAGACTGGTACTGCTCTTCGGTGGCGTTGACTTCAGGCTCGGGCTCGATTCCTATTCGCGAAGAACCAACACCGGAAAGGAAAAGCAACATTCAAGACATGCATGTGCAATTCTCATACAATATGGATGATATGACATATTGCATGTATGGAAGTAGCCCTATGTGCAACATCAATTTAAATGAATTCGGGATGCCCTAGGTAGACGAACCATCGAATCCATGGTACTTAGGGGGTGTTAGTGTTCCTCTAAATAAAGTAGGGTTCAAAGTTGAATAAATGTGAATGCTTACATTTTTTAATGGTAGGGCTCATTTTTTAAAACATTTTGATATATCATAAATATTTTTCTGATTTAAATTGAATCAGTTATGAATTTCCAAATATTTAATTCAAATTCCCAAATTAAAATCATTTCTAAAATTATTAAATATCTGACAGGAGAACCTCACCTGTCATATTGATTTAACTAAAACAAAAAATAAAAAAGATTAATGACATCAGAGTGACGTCAGCAAGGTGTGACATCACTATGACCTCAAGCCACGTCACTGCCACACTATGGCCACGTCAGGGCCACGTGGTGGCCTCGTCACTTCCATCTCACCCACAGTGGAGCCGCCGGATGGTGGTCGCTGGCGGCGAACCAGAGCACCCCAGCAAGCGAGGTTGAGCACATTTGGACCGCGCGACTACGCTGAGTTGAATAGTGGCAGCGTGGCCCTAGATTGGTCACCGAGTGACCTCTCCGATGGCGAGTGGCGGCAGAGCTTGCGGGTGCTCGTCGGGGAAGCAACCGAGAGGGAGAGAGGAAATGGAGGGGGCCACAAGGACCTCCGGCTCACCAGGATCACGTAGGACTTGACGGTGAGGCGAGGCAAGCTCTGATGCAGTGGCTATTAACGGTGACTAACGACGAAAAGGAGGGCTTGATCACATTGATTAGGGGCGCACACACAAGCAAGAGGGGGCTCAGGCGAACGAGTCAATGACGACGGTGCCAGTGATAGCCGCGGCTTGGGCTGGGGTGGCTGGAATCGGCGTGGACAACAGCGTCCAGGAGCTAGGGTTCGTCGTCCATGGCAGGGAGGATAAGAGGGAGAGGGGAGAGTGGCATGCAAGGGTTTTCCGGCAACATCGACATGGTTCTTATAGGCACGGGCGACAACGGCGTCAATCTTGGCGCAGCGTGGTGGCGTACGGCATCGCCGATGACAGCGAGCTGCTCGCTCGTCGTCGTCGAAGACGATACAAGATAGCCGCGTCGAAACGGTACCGGGCCGGTAGATGGGCCCCAGGTGGGCCGGTTCGGCTACTGCTGGGCCACAGAGAAGCTCGGGAAGAGAAAGAAGTGGCCCAGGGCTAGGGTTTTGTTATATTTTTTTCTCTGAAATTCTTTTCCTTTTTATCTTTTCCTCTTTTTATTTGAATTCGAACTTAGCTCTGTTTTAAACGTTTTTAAAATATAACCAGAACTTGAATTCATTTTCCAGAGTCATAATTTAACCCTGATTCAAGTCTAGGTCCAAAACATTTTGGATTTTTTTCAAAAAAAAACCCCACCGTTTAGGGGTGTTAGTTAAAAGAGAGGTATATAGAGTTTTAGGGTTTTCTTTGATTCTTAATTCACTTCAAAAGTTGTATAACTCAAATGCATGTACGCAATGCTCACAAACATGTTATTTATTTATTACACATAAGGGTGGTATGTTATAGAGATGGCCCAACAGAGGGTTATGTGACAGTTATATCTTTGCTAGTTGGTTGATCCTCCACCTACGGAGGTCCCCTACCATCGATCATCCACGCGTACTTGCAATTTACGACTGTCTTTTAAAATTGTCCACCTTTATGCAATGTTTGATTGATTTTCTAACACACTTCAATCATATATTTACACATAAGGGAAGTAACAGGACCGCAACGACATGGCTATAGCGGGTTTATACTTATGTTACGGACTGGCAAAGTGTGACGACACAAGTCTGGCAAGACGATGCTGAGTTTGATCTAAAACTATTCAATGCCTATTTATAGAGGTACATGACCATGACACGACTACGTCACATCCATCATGCCCATGAGGATGAGATGTACCCGAGCCAGTCTACTTTGGGATCCAGAGAGTATGCAGTAAATACTCCCTCTTTATCCAAGGCATCTACTTGTTATATAATTTGCCACACATATTTAATACTATTCGATACAAATTTAGACGCATTTGACATCTGATCTGGAGGGTGAAGTGGCTCAGTATGGATGTTAGTTTTTTTCCGGACCTCTTCTAGGATGCCCATACACAACATCCATCCTTTTTTCGTTGCATTGATAAAAAGCTACAAGGTATACTACATGGCTATCATGTGCACCAACGCTTCAGACAATGTACAACACAGTGCCCCCACGTCCCTCCACGCAACAGCCGCGGAGTATGCAGTTACCACCACCACAATGACAGTAGTCGTGTCCATGCCTTATAGAGGAGGCGATTCCTAGACTACCCCTCTTAATCAGGCTGGAGGTTTGTCATGGCAGCAACACCCTCCCATGTGGAAATTTGATTATTGTCTACGATACCAACAACATGGTATGTATTTTCCTACCTATTCCGTTTCATACAATATGTAATCCCTCATTGCTTAATGTTTCCGCATGTAGGAGCCTATGAACATTAGCCATCTATGTCCGGATCCACGTGGGAAAGTGAGTACAAAGATGTGCAGCACACATAGGATCTACATGCTCAGTGGACGAGTATTTTTCAGACTCCTCGACCAATCCATATAGGATACACAGTACCATGATGAGGGGTCACCGATTCCTGCTCATAATGTTGGGCCACCCCATGGTATGGCTGAACTACACCGACTGATCTGCCACCTCCACGATGTGCCAGACGACGAGATTGATACCTCTCTATGTGACTTTTGTATGAGTCATCTATCTATGTATGAGACATATGTCTATCTACTTGTGAGACATGTACATATCTATGTGTGGGACATGTATCTATCTATGTATGTGAGAGACACATTATTATTATTTTGCATTGCTATTTGTTAAACATTTCAAAATAAATTGCAACGTAGAATTAAGATACAAACACGACCTGGGTTAAACTAAGATAACCTAACTACATGAAGTCATCATCGTCGTCCTGCAATGATGCCTCACTCTTTCCTTTCGATGATGTCGCGCGCTAACCCTTCGATGATGAAGCACTCATGTCCTTCACCTAGGCAGCTCTTTTGCTCTTGCTGCTCGGTGGCATGAAGATATCATCTTTATCTTCGCTCTCTTCTATCCGCAACCAAGGGTTATTTGCCATAAACTTCTTCGAAGATCCATTCTTAAATTTTATCTTTGTCTACCTTGAATTCGTCCTGAGAAGTTCTTGCCGTATTTCCTCGGGTTCCTCCATGGCCGCCCTTGAAGGAGATATGTCCTAGAGGCAAATAATAAATAGGTTTTTATTGTCATATCTCAATTAGTTTATAATAGTTTTATATTGTGCTATAATTGTGCCAAGTAGAAACATTGGTACAAGTATGATATGAAACAACCAAGTTCCTAGTAGCCTCTATTCATACTAGTTCATTGGTCATGAGGATGATCTGGGTTTCAAGATCATGGGCATTTATGCCAATTGATACTGCGATCATATCATTGGAGAATGATATGATGGAAATTCCTCGAAGGATTGTAACACGATCAAGTCATATAGTTCATTGTTGCAACAGCTAAATCTAGACTCCTAATTCCTTAGACCGTGAGGCTATATTAATCACTGTCTTCCAAGAGTGCTTGGATAACATCAAACGTCATCTAGTAATACTGTGGCAATAAAGGTGTGTTCAGGTACTCGGAAGAACCGCAGAGGCAATATATGTCAAGAACGGGATTTGTTCGCCCACATGACGGGTAAAGACACATATGGTTGGCTTGGTCAGATTACATCCATAAATGTTGCAACATGTGACTCGGTCACGGGGATGTAATATCACGGTAATAAGAAAATAGAACTTGTTGTTAACGAGATTGAACAAGGTATGTGATACCAATGATCGGATCTCGGACAAGTCGTATCGAGAAACAAAAGGAATATGGATGCTACATTTACCGGTTCAAACGACATTGTCATCAGGAATGCATAGGGGTCACATGGATATCCCCGGTCCCTCTGTTGATCATTGATATAGATCATGTCTAGAGCATTCACAAGCCGTGAGAGGATACACTTAAGGGTACGATGAGAGCGATAATTCGAAAGACGGAATCACAGTAAAGAAAGAGAAAGTCGGAATTATTCCGCAGAGAGATCCGAAGTTGTTTGGAAAAAGAATAAAGAAAAAGACCGAAAAAGTGTTTTCAGATAAATGAGAATTTAAATATACATTTAGTATATGTTAATTATAAATTAATATATTCTATATAATATTTAAATTAAGATTTATAAAAGTAACTTTCATATTAGGCCAAATCCTCGGAGGGAAATAGCCTAAGAGAAAAGCTGCAGCGAAAGAGCTGGGCGCCATGGGTCAGCAGAAAGGCCCACCGCCCCATCGCCGCGCCTCTAGGGCGCCACAGGAGCCGGCTGCTGGGCCGCCAAGGCCATGGCGAAGGCCCACCCGGTCACCCGATTCATGAAAGCAGTGCCGTCACGCTGCTCGGCCACTGCGGGATGGCACCGGCCCATCTATCGCTGAGAGGTGTTGCTGGCTGCATGTTGGCTTTTGGGCTGAGCTGATTCATCCCATCCGGTTGTTGCACTCATTTTTGCCCCTTTTCCTTTGACTATTAGTCCCACATGGCTTAGCCTTTAAAAAATACACCCCCTTAGCCATATAAAGGGGTACCCATGGGTGGGATTAAACACACCAATATTTGGAGAAGTCTTTTGGTTGCTTCCTCCTTCCCTCTCTCTCTATACCTTGTGACCATGGCCCCAAGTCTGGGCTGTGCGAACAAGGCACACCTGCAGCACGCCGTTGCGCTGCAGGAATTCCTAGCCGGATATCAGCTTCTGCACTCCCGGCGAGATCGGGGAGCCGGAGGTCTCATCGTGCACCAGATGTGTACGAAGACACGAAGCGCAACACTTGAGGCGCTTAAATGTCGTGAGCCGAAGCTGCTGCACGATGAAGAAGGAGCAAGGGGTGACTTGCGAGGAGCTTCGTGACCTTGAGGTCGGCTATGAGTACGACTATATCAACCACGTTCCCTTCGGAACGTTAACCGCGTACGGTGTACAAGGGTATGTATTCTCTACGCATTGGCCGTTACTGCATTACTACATATATAGATTCTAGGCAGTTTTGGGTTCTAACGTCAGAATTTTTTTATTTTATGTTGTGGATCCCCTTCAACCCTATCCTATGTAATGCCTCACCCAGCTCATTGAGGAGGATGTCACTACTGATGAGTTCCTCCCATGTAACTAGAGTATTGTCTATCCTAAACTCTTTGGCAAACTGCAAAAGGCACTTAGACATCCATTTTAGAAAACTACGATCGGAAGGAAAACCCGATATCTTCAAGAAAAAACACTTGCCTTCTTACACACATCAGTAAGAGGCGGTTTTATAGAGTGAGAAGAGAGGATATGGCAGGAATATTTTCGCAGGAACTGATTAGTGGAAAGAATTTGGCGGGAAGAATTTGGCGGGAACTCATTAGTTGGAATAATTTGGCAGGAAGAAGTTGGCGGGAATAATTTGACGTGCAGAATTGGACAGAAAGAAGTTGGTGGAAATAAATTTGCGGGAAGAAGTTGGCAGGATAAATTTCACGGCAAGAAGTTAGCTCGATTAATTTTGCTGGAAGACTTTAGCAACAACAATCTTTATTACGATAAAAAATTAAGATACAAAACATCTAAAATTAAGATACATCTCTATACTAAAACTAAAATTAAGATACCACTACACTACTGCTGAAATTAAGATACATTGCAGCTGAGACATAAATCTTATCTTGATTCCAACGTGGATACTTTCCAGTCTTATCACCATGTGTTTTCTGTTGCATGCGTATTAGTAGCCATTCTCTTAGTCTCTGCCTTTTCGCCTCACGGGACACCTTGCGCCTCTATTCTTCTGCCTCAAGGGCCTCCATCCTCCTTTGGTTGATCTCACGCTTTCAAGCTTTCTCCGCCCTTAATTTCTTTAATGCACTCTCTTGCTCCTCTTTCTCCCGAGCACTAGCCCTTTCGGCATGCTCCATAGCGTAAAAGCACTCCCATGCACAAGCACTCCTATCCTTGATCTCCTGCAGTGCTCGAGCTGGCTGCTCAGTGCCGATCCAATGATACCACTCGCAGAGGGAAGGAGGAGACTACAACAAAAATAAGAACATTAGTAAAAGAACAAGGATGATATATAAACTATATTCAGGATGGTTTTAGAACATACCTGAGGCCTCTCAAACGACGAGCTTGCTTGTCCAGGTGGATCATGGTCATAGTTGGCACAATGAAAAACTTCATATGTAACTTATGAGAAAAATTCTCGCTCTCCTTCACCTTGGCAAGATGGTCGCACCAACACCACTCCGCTCTCACCACCGGTGGCAACCTTGCATCTTTCATCTTCTTCGGCCTATAGTCAGGGTCCGAGCAACACACACTCATGGTGGAATCTCATTGGTGAGAGGAAGATGTGAATTGGTACATCACAATATATCGATGCCCGGATTTATAGAAGCACACACGAGAAATTAGCGGAAAACGGTGTTAGGAGAAATTGGTGGGAAAAATGGAGAGAGAAACTGGCAGGAAAAAATGCGGGAGGAATTAAGTGCGCAGTGATCATACACGTAACGGTGATCATGCAGCCTTCGGCGTGACTAAAGACGATCATAATGTAGTCGGCCTCGGCGAAGCTGATAGGAGTTATCGACCGCGGCGAAGCTGATTGACATGGGCATTGCTAAGCTTAGGGTGCAGTCGGCCTAGCCAAAACCGATTAGTATTTGGCATCGCATGCGATGCAGGGCGACTGCCCAGTCGGCTTCGGCCTGACTGAAAGGAAGTTGTCGGCCTGGCCCAAGCCGACAGGACCAGTCGGTTTCGCCCAGGCCGAGGCACACCTAGATTCCGAAATTCCTCGTTTCGTGTATTATTTTCAGAATTTGTATAAAAATGTATTATTTTAAAAAATAGCAGTTATTTATCCCTCAAGTTATATATGCCACTTATATACCTTTTTATGCACTTTTCAAGTATTATGTACTAGGACGCAAGATAATATGTATTTATGTAACTTCTACTTTTCATATAATTGAAAGATAAAGATAACAAGGTGTTGTAGTAAATAGGTAAATTCTTAATAAAATTACTCTATTGTAAATGAAAAGCGAGTGGTACAAAAGAGAGCAAGTGTCTAGGCAATTGTCTATTTGGTAATGAAGTAGTAATTGAATTTTTTTATTTATGAATAGAGGTAATGCAAAAGGTGCATTTCAATGTTCTACTTATATACTATATGATTATCCATCACGAGACTCTCATAAATAGACAAGGCATTAAATACGTGCGAATTTGAGATTTCCCTATCATGGTATTTTCACATCGGTAAATTTGTGTTCAGCGGACACGTTTTGAGCAGGATCGGATGGTAGCATACAAAGACAAGGTTATACACATTCGGGCCCTCGGAAACACCTCCGAGGTAACAGCCTTACTCCTGCTTGTGGTAGTTTCTACTATTTGGTGTGTCTGCGGACAAACTCGAGGAGGTCTCGAGCTTGTCATGGCCGTGGATGAATGCGATGTGAGATAATTTGTGGCTCGCCAAACCTCTAGACCCCTTATATACTTTTTTAAGGTAACAACTTTATATATTAAGCATGCAAGCCACCTCATTAAAATCTTCCAATCCACTTAGGTACCCTGATAAGAAAAAAGAGTGTGTCAGAAACTTGCAGCCTATCAAACCAAATTACAACGTTGTTACATCATCAGCTAGAATTGGTCTAAGGAAATCAGGAGGCTCCTCATGCCAGACATTCGACATGGGTCCATCTAATTGCCTAGCTAAAGAATCTGCCGCTACATTAGCTTCCCTAGAAAAATGACTGAAGCATATAAATGTAAAATTGCGACAGAGGAAATTACATTCCTTATAGATAGGAGCTGCATGGCCGAGGGAGTTTCCTCCTTCCTACATGACATCGATGAGCTCCATAGAGTACGAGTTAATCTCTAGCCTGTTACACCCCACTTGACCTGCCAAGATAAGTCCATCTTTCAGCGTCATAGCCTCCGCCGTAGTAGCATCAGAGACAATGGGAATGTTTCTATTGCTAGCATCAACAAAGTAGCCACTCTCATCTCTAATAATAACCCTAGAGCTTCCAGTACCAGAGTCTACATCAAAGCTAGCATCAACGTTTAACTTGACAAAGTCCTCCCGAGGTTTTAGCCACCCATGTCTGGTTATCCCCTTCTTCTTCTTCCTTGCTCTCGTGTAGTTCAGAACTAAAGGTGAGATGGCCTGAGCAGTTCTCACTAGTGTTTGGATCACTTCCCCATGTGTCGCTTGCCGACATTCCCACCAGATGTACCATACGACCGTCACAAGCAAGTCATTCCGATCAACTTCATTAAACAAAGGGGCTTTCGCCGATTTATCACGCAGCAAGACTTCAATAACTGACGACCCCCGTTCATCCATCTCACGCACATGCAGTATCAGATTTTCCATACCCAGAAAGTTCCATATCTCCCGAACCCTAGGGCATAAGAAAAAGGTGTGGAGAATACTCTCACAATCGGACTTGCAGAGCCGACATTGAGAGCTATTTTGCATATGTCGATTAGCCAACACTCCATTGCACGGTATCACACCCAATAAGGACCTCCAATAGTGAATCTTGATATTAGCTGGCACATTGAGAGACCATAAATTTTTCCAAACTGGTAGGGTCGATGATGTACCATAGCCATAGCCAGACGCCCTCCTTAGTTTCTCCCCATGCTGGTGCTCCCATTCTGAATGGTATGCTGATTTCATCGAAAAGGTTCCCGATTTTGTGAGATGCCAAGAAACAAAATCCTCCATCAAACCCATAGCCAAAGGAATGTTTAGAATACGGTTAGCATTGATGGGCCAAAACAAACCACGAATGATCTCCTCATCCCATGTTCCTGTCTCGTGATCAATAAGCTCCGAGATAGATGTATAAACTATATTCCCTCTCCATGTTGCAATTTTCCTATTAGGAGCACTCGGTATCCATGGATCATCCCAAACATTGATTTGGGAGCCATCTCCAACCCTCCAGATATGACCTCTTTTAAAAGTTTGGATGCCCGCCCAAATGCTTTGCCATGTGTAAGAACTCCACTTTTTCAGCTAACAATTTAAAACATCTCCTGAAGGGAAATACTTTGCTCGTAACATCTTAGCACATATAGAATTAGGGTTTGAAATTAACCTCCAGCATTATTTAGCAAGCATTGCCAAATTGAAGCAATGTAAATCTCTAAATCCCATGCCTCCTTCCCTCTTAGGTACACACATCTTTCACCATGCAAACCAGTGCATATGCTTTTGTTTATCATCATCTCCCCACTAGAACTAGGATATTTGTGTGATTATCCCTTTAATGATCTATTTGGGCAGCTTGAAAACTGACATTGTGTATGCCGGAATAGCTTGAATGACGGCTTTTATAAGTACCTCTTTTTCTCCAAAGGACATATTCCTCTCCTTCCAACCGACAGAAGTTTGATGATTCTGTCAATTAACTGTTGGAAACAATCTGACCTGTCCACACCAACTAGGGGTGGCAAGCCAAGATATTTATCAGTGATTGCTTTAGTCATAATATTTAAAATCGAGCAAACGTCAGCACGTGTGTCTACATCCGTGCAAGGACTGAAGAAGGTGCTCGACTTGGCTTCACTAACCAGCTGGCCAGAAGCAGTACAATAATCATCCAAAGCTTTGCGTAGGTTGTTAGCACTCCGCACATCCACCCTCATAAGGATCAACGAGTCATCAGCGAACAATAGATGTGACACAACATGGGCTCCACGGCATACCTTGACACCTGTTAAGTTACCCGCTGCCTCTTCAAACTTCAGAATGCTAACGAGACCCTCTGCACACAATAAGAACAAATAGGGCGAGAGCAGGTCTCCCTGTCGAAGGACCCTCAATGGACAAATAACATCAGAAATAGAATTATTAACCCTTACTTGGTACCTCACTTAAGATATACAAGCCATGATAAGGTCCACCCATATAGGATCAAAACCAAGGTGCATAAGCATTCTTTGTAGAAAGCACCATTTCACTCTATCGTATGCCTTGTGCATGTCCAATTTCACTGCATAAGAACCGTATTTGCCCACCTTCTTATTTTTGTTTGCCCACCTTCTTATTTTTGATAGCGTGGTAACTCTCAAAAGCCACCAGGACATTGTCGGTGATCAGACGACCCGGTACGAGTGCACTTTGAGTTGGTGAAATAATCTCAGGAAGAATACTTTTCAGTCTAGTGGCAATAAGCTTTGCTATCACTTTATACACCACATTACACAGACTAATCGGACAGAACTGTGTTATAGATTCAGGGCTTTCCACTTTCGGAATAAGAACAATAGTGGTGTTGTTCCATCCCTCTGGGATCAACCTGGAATTAATTGCATTCGGCACTTCATCCGTCAAATCCTCTCCAATAATATGCCAGAACCGCTTATAAAAGATGGCATGTAGACCATCTGGTCCCGGTGCTTTAAGATCACCTATGTTAAACATCACATTTTTACCTCCTCCCTGTAGTAGGGAGCTAGTAATATATCATTCATCACCCTGGTCACATAAGGTTGTACTTTGTCAATTACTGTTTGATCAGGATTTTGTACCTCTGATGTGAATAGATGCTCAAAATGTCCTGCTGCCATAGAACAGATCTGGACTGGTCTTCTACAATATTCCCTCTTTCATCTTTCAGAATTTTAATCAAATTTTTTTTCTTTCTTGTGGTGGCCGATCGATGGAAAAAGACAATATTCGGACGCCATGGCAAAGCCAGTTAACCCGTCTCCTCTGCAGCCAATACAACTCCTCTTGCTCTAATAAGTTTTTCATCTTCAACTGAATTTCTCTTTGTTGAGCCACAACATCATCTGTCAATGGTCCAGCTATTATTTCATTCAGTTCTTTTTAGAGCTCACGTAGTCTCCTTCGTGGTCCTTTCAAAATTTATTTGTCCCACTTATGCAAAGCTTCATGCACAATCTTGTATATTCTCTACCGATTCCTCACAAAGCCAGCGAGCCTCAAACCTCATAGGGCCCTTTTCGTGAGTAACACACATTCCAGAATGAAACTCCGTGTTAATGAGAATCGGTATGTGATCATATTTTCCGAAGTCCTCATTCACCACTCCAGCGAGCGGAAACATAGAACTCCATCTTGGATCAAAGACAGCTCGGTCAAGCCTCTTCCTGATCTTTCCTCGGCGCCAAGTAAAAATGTACTTAGAATTACTGAATCTTTTGGAATGCTTTGAGAAGTTTGACTTTTTGGTAGAATTTGGCCAAAATGTACAAAAAAAAGTCCAAACTTCAAAAGTATTGGTCAAAACCATCTCATATTTTTCTCAAATTAATGAACACATTTTATTTAGAATTATTGGAATTTTCGTATTTTTCAAAAAAAAAACTTTCGGTCCAATTTGAGTCTGGTGTCGATGTGTTCAGCCTTCAAAAAGACAAAGAAAAACTGGCTGCTTTTCCACGTGTGCCTGACTAATGGGGCCGGACTATCTAAAACACCATCAAACAGGCTAGGTTGTATGATTTTTTTTTTTTGGACAATCGATACCATATACATAAGCTTACTTCAACGATTACAAAATATAAAGTCTAAAAGTAACTAGCAAATCTTTGAGGTTCTTCAAACCCTTTTTTCTTCATAGACATTTTTGTACTCTTCTGAAGGCAGTCCAAAACGGACAAATACCAAGTCATAATCTGTAAACACTAATGAGGGTTCTCCTTTGAGCCGCAATACCAAGGTCACTTGCACGCGTACAATCATTTGGGGAATATTTGGAGGAAAATTAACCGGGTTATTTGAAACAACTTACCCCAAAAGTTGTAGCAAAAAAAAATCAGTTGTGGGTCTGTGAAACCTTTTGACCAAATAGTTGTGGTTTTGTAAAATTTGCTAAATAAAACAAAGGACCGAACAGTCCACTGGTAAAAAAAAAGACCGAACAATCCACTTGTTCCACTTGTTTTTAATCATACTCAAATAATTTGCCACTTTATGGATGGATGAGATTAGCCTGACGACTCTGAGTTCTATTAAGGCCGAATTATTTGATGCCTTCCAACAACTGCGGTAGCAGGTGAGGACGACAGATATCCAATCATCCGTTGAAACTGGAACAAAACAATACTCGTATCTAAACGCCTTTTAGTGCATAGGTTCACGTGAACCTACACGTTAAAAGACATCTATATATTTTGGAATAGAGGACATATTTTAAAACATCTTATATTTTGGAATAGAGGAAATATTTTACAAGCACAATGAGCTACTTCGAGTGCTCTTCTGAGAGAGGGGAAGTAGGGTGGGCATGCCCCTGCCCTATGCAACATGGTGATCCTTTTTAAGGGGTCATCAAATGAGCTCTTAAAAATGGAAATATGGCTAACAAAAACCTACTCCCTCGGTCCCTCCATTCCACAGTACAAGACGTTTTTACAAGTTAAGACAGTTCACCAAAACACCTTGTATTGTGGAGCTGATGGAATATTTGGCAAACTCTACCTGAATATTAGGTTACTAGACCTGAACCAACAATCAAACAAATACTGCAGAAAAGACCAACAGAAAAGAAATGGCAACAGGTTGTTCCAGTTAGCGATTGAACGAAATGAATAGCTAAGCCTAGCAGTACAAGTTCACAACCATCACGAAACTGTTTCTTCCGCAAGAAGGAAACATCTTCCAAAGAGCCTCCTTGGTGCAAAACTACTCCAAAAAATGTACCCGCTGCACCAAATACCTCCATCCTTTGAAGATGTACCACAGCTTGCATAAGCAGCATAAACCCAATCCCACAGCTTCTCTTGTCTCGCTCGTTTCTGCAGAAGAGCAAAGGAGTTTAGGCAATGAAAGATTGACAGAAAAAAAAAAGAACATCTGGCCGCAAGGCAATTGATTCTCACAGAAGGCTGCTACACTGATTTGATGCTCTTATCCAAGCCAAGGAGCATAGCCAGTGAAGAAATAATTGATGCTCTTATCCATGCTGACAAGATGATATTTCCTACGAGATATAAGTGTACTTTTCATCCCTAAGCTATTACCCCAATGTTTAGATTGCGTCCCTTAATTTCATTTTGTGTAAACTCCAACCTCAACTGTCCCTGACAAGAGTGAACTGCAGTCAAAAGCGGCTTTGCAATCACCTTCAACAGTCTTGCTAGAAACACACCGATCTGGGAGGTATTTTTAATGCCCGTGTTTAGAAGTTAAATGGTACTCCCATGACCAGGTTATTTAACATATGATATGCAATCACTACTTCTGGTATGTTACGACTAACCAAAAATGAGAAAAAAAACGCATTATTTGGTTTGTAAACGAGAAGTTGACTGAATTAATGCACCAGAAAGATTGCCCAACATATGTTGCCCAGGTAATCAGTTAAAAACTGAATCACATAAATACCGAAACATGAACTTAATAACAGATATTCTAGAGAAGTGGGCATGCTTATTTCCAGAAAACTAACTCCTACAAAAGGAATCAGCAAGCAGGCGGTCTATCTTTTAGTGGAAAAGTCTTAATGTAATACTAACATACTACTGTCATACTTGTGTGATCATATGATAAATACAAGAGTGGGGTCAACTATCTTAGCCAGGAAGTCGCTGACATTTCTTTCTAACCTGCACGTGCTCATGTACACATACATGAACTGTGAAAGGAAAAGGAGAGGCGGAAGAGAAGTTGGTTGGACTGAAGATGCCCAATGAAATTAAGACTCAAAATGACCAATGGCAGTAAAAGTAATGATAATAAGTGTAGGATCGAAGACGTTAACCATCCAGACTATGCTACGCTACAAACTGACACTGACGCACTTGGCTCAGTCAAAATTGAGAACATAATAAACCAAATAATACTGCATTAGAATGACTCGGAAAGGCAGTGAAATGCCATTTCTGGAAGAAAAAAACCACCTTCAAATAATTAAATTGGACGATGCACAGTAATAGCAAGTAGGGCTGGAATTCGAGCTCAGCTCGACTCATTAAAGCTTGTTCAACTAACGAGCTAGCTCGCTCGTCTCGTTCACAGAACTAGCTCATATTTGGAACTCGGCTCGACTCGGTAAAACTGCGAGTAGCTCGTTTAGCTTGTTATAAGTTGCGAACAGCAGCACATATAACAAAAACTAGTAATTATCCTACTAATTAAGAACTAGAATGATGATAGTACTTCTATAATAGCACGAAGGCAAGATCAATAAAAATATATTAGCTCTGCACCATTACAGGTACAAGGAACATTCATAGTTTGGCACTCACCTATGGAAAATTTCAGACTTTGTATTTGAACAAGTTTAATGAGCTAAACGAGTAGCTCGCGAGTAGCATATTTAGCTTGGGTGAACAAACAAGCTCAAATCTAAAACTCGGCTCGACTCGTTAGCACCGAGTTAGAGCCGAGTCATGAGTTACTCAATTAGCTCGCGAGTTTCGAGTTATAATTCCACCCCTAATAGCAAGAGCAAAATCATAAACAAAAGTAACACAATTAACGACGATTTAGAGATGGTTTCCCTAATTATAACAAAAACTAAATAGTTTCCTGTCTCCATTCATCAATGCGGTGATGGATGGAGATGGTGCAAAGACAAGCAAAATGTAACCGTACCTCATGAGAAGTGTACCCCATCAAGTAAGCATAGCTCTGATTGTGCGCATTTTTAGAAGAGTAAATTACAACAGAGGTCCGTGAACTTGCAGGTGGGATTAGTTTAGTCCAACAACTTTGGGCTAATTCCATCAATGAACAAGCCACACAGGATAAAAAGCTAACTAAGCTGACATACGGGCATCCAATGACCAATGGGGTCTTATTTTGTCCAAAATAAAAACATGGCTTTCTCATCCGCTGCTCTTCCTCATTCAACAGATCTCACTTTCCCACTCTCTGAAAGCGAACGATGCTGGAAACTAGTAGCCACTAGGACCCAGGCATGGTGCTGAGTGCTGACAATAATCGCATGCACTGCTGACAAGACTCACAACAATAGAATGAGAGAGCACAGCAACAGGTAGCTCCTTGTAGTGTGGCTAGCTTGCTGTGGTGGGCGAAAAGAGGATGACACCTTTATTGGCAGGCAATGGAGTGATCGAGCAGCAGAATCTTCAGCGGCAGATGCAGCCCAACCAAGTCGGAATCTTTGTCCAGATGGTACACCCCTTATATGTGACGTTTGTGCTACCCCAAATCACTTTGTGACCCAGTGAGTTTGACGCTTTTGTACACTGGTATCACATCATCAGCTCTCAGTATGAGTATCATAAACACACACAAATCAATGAAGAAACATCGCTCTCCAGTGGTGCTAGTTCATGCCTCAGGTGGAACCTGTTTGGCAGAGGATGTATTGGTGAACTTACTCAGGTGGTTCCCATGGAGGGGTAGACATAAGGATGATGCTTTCATCGTCCCTTTGCCATGCCAACCTAAGGTGGATACTGAATCATTTGGTCCGTTTTGAGGAGCTCCATATCAAGAACCCCTAGATTATATTCTTCAATATAAGCAATGGACTATCTAAGGCTGTTTTATAAGTGCCTAAATAGTGGGCTCATGTGCATGTGTCCATTTTACAAGTGCCTAAACAGTGGGCTGATGTGCATTGTGTCCCTGAGGATCTCTTCGATGATTGTTATCACCGTTAGAGGGTCGGCGCTTTGGTTGGTGAAACATCGTGTTTGGATATGATCAACCTTCTTAAGCATAAAGTACCGCGCATGTACCTTGTGTTTATTAGCCTAGCGAAAATACCCAAGGACATGGAGCTAACAGTGCACAGGTGACCCAGGTGGCTTCACCGGATCAATTGAGCAAGGACCGAGAGAAGGTCATGGATAAAGATGATCTGAATCTTGGTCAGCTAATCATAAGGTCATGGACACAGACCATATAGATGGTGGAAACTCAGATCCCTTGAGCCCCCTAATCAGGGGTCTACCAGACAAGGTGGAGATAAAGACGGAGGCTCGGGATCGGCAACCAAGGAAGTCCTGATTTTGGGTTTAGAGAAAGCTCTTAGTGGCATTAATATGGGAGCAGATTTCCCTGCCATCATTAGCAAGGGACAGTCGCTGTCGTGGCAGCATAAATGGCTACCACGGCAGGCGCATCAGAAAGAGCTGTTGGTATCGTGGCTGCAGAAAATGTTATCATGGCAGCAGAAAGGGCTGGCATGGCAAGAAAATCTGGCCTTTTTATACCACTAAGAGTCTTCTCTAAATCCGCAACATAACTTCCTTGGTAACTGATTTCGGGATTCCACAACCATCTTTGTCTCCACCTTGCTCTGCTGAACCCCTTGATTAGGGGGCTAACCAGAGTCTGAGTTTCCACCATTACCTCTATGAGTCCCATATTAGTAAGTTCTTGCACTTATCATTCTTCCAAATGTTCATCATCTTTATACATGATCTTGCGATCCTCGAGCACAATTTTTTTGATGTGAATCCACATCTCCACAGTGGGTTCGATGTCCTTGGGTATTTTCGCTGGTCTAATTATCCCAAGGTACTGGTGATATTTTATGATTATGAAGGTAGACCATAGAACGCAATGCCTAACTGACCAAATGGACAACCCTCGAAAGAAGATCAATGTCATCAAAGAAATCCTCGGGGAAACCAAGCACTCAAGCCCACACTTTAGGCACTTGGATTCCAATCTTAGATTGTGCAATCCATTGCTCAAATTGAAGAATATCTCCTCAACACAAACCAAACAACCTACCTGGAACTTGGGTAAACTGGCCATGTCCTCACTCGCGGGGGCTTTTGGAGTATCGATAGCCCCACAAGGGGGTGTTTCCACAAGACAAGTCTCAAAGCATGGTGTTACCTTTAGTGACGGTCGATACAGCTTTAATGTAGGTTGTCACTTCTAGTAATGCAACGACGTCTATGCCTAGTTAGCAATAGTGACAAAGGTGGGCACAACCAGATTCTGCGCATCGACATTTGGGATGGCACAACATTCTACTTAGATTTAGCTTCACAACACAGGTTTTTAAGCATATCATGTAATAAAACACCATAGTTGATCACGTGAGGTGTCAATGGAAGCCTTGATATTGTGCATGTAAGCAGAAACCACTTGTCACGCAAAAATTTGCGAGTGCGAAGGGTATATATGCATCACTGTTGTAATAGCATAAGATCTAGGGATGAAAGTCATGGGTACAGGTCGACCATGAACGTGGAATGCATTCCATAGACAGGCATAGCTACTTGCCACACCAATCAGTGGTGGGTGCCCACTGGCCATGGGGCCTGTCATACCAACACAATTGAAAGAATTCAACAATTCTATAACTTAACGATGTTGGGCCTTTTGGATTCACATGATTCTAAAAACGTAGGAACAAGAAAACACAAGATGCACTGTCATGTTGCATCATAGGTAATCCTGCCGATGGGTAGGGTATTGGTTATCCAAACCCAAACACCAAATTACCCATACCCATCTGGTTTCAGATTGCCCATACCCAAAATAATTAGGTAATGCCCAGTGGATTTGGGCAAATCCATGGATAAGAGGAAGCAGCAGAGCTACAAAGAAATCAATGGGCCGGCCAGGTTGAAGGAGAATGCAAAACAAAAGTGAGCAGGGGATCGATTTGGTGGCTTGTCCCAGGTTCTCAGTTACTCAGGCGATGCTGCCCGCTGCTGGACCTCCACCGGCGGCTGTTATCCTGTGTCCGTGCCTCTGGTGACCCCCTGCCTGCGGGCGGCGGCTTGATACCTGCTGTGCCGCTGCTGCTCGGCCGCTTCCCCTGGTCCCCCTATTCTCTTGCTGAGTGGCACTCCATGGGACGAACGAATCCTGCGTTTAGATGAGAGGAGAGAGGGATGTTACGGGCCGGGGGTCATGCTATTCTGCTTCCGACATTTACGGGTGAGATTGGATGAACTGGATAAGCTGGGTATTACCCTCTCCATACCCAGTCAGAAATGGGTAATTAAACTTTCACCCGTACCCTATCCAAACCACATGGGTATAGATTTGGATATGGGCGCTGGGTACCCAGCGGCAGCAATAATCATAGGGAAAATAAAGGAATCTTCCCGAAGAGGTTTGAGTCAATGGAAAATTCCTATAAACGCAGTGCAAAGAAATCCTTCAAAGAAAGTCTATGGGATAGTACTCCCAAGTTAAATAACGTAACTAAGAAATTTAGAAGAACTTCCTGTTATCCAAAACTGATATAAAAATCCTTGGAACCAATGAGATCCTAAAGATCAATTTGCAAGTTAAACATCACATACAGAAAAATATAAATGTTGTTTGGTTGTACCTGATTTATTCAAATTAAAGTATAACTAATGGGTTAGAAATCGTACACATGCTCAGCCGATGAATAAATAGGTTAATCGAGAGTCAAAGAATCATACCTAATTACATATACTCTACTCAAGCTGGTGGGGTTCCCATGGCTTAATTTGCCATTTTGGGTTACCATGATTGCGTGTGAGATTTTAGCCCACAAACTTCCTCGCGAGTACATACTAGGAGCATAACTGCCTTATAAGGGTTTTACACATGGTTAATAAGGTTGTGAGTGAAACCGTGTCCCTAGGATGGGAGGACAACGAAGGTATAGAGGTGGTCTAACAATTAGCCAAGAGTATTCTTCCAATTCCCCATCCTTTCGTGTTCCATTTAGAAGGTGGCAGTCCTGCCTTCTTCCCCACGGTATCTAAGCAAGGGTTTGAAAAGAAATAAGCTAAGTACTAAGGTTGTCATTTACAACTTTTTGGAATGAAATAATTATTGTGTGGTAAAAAAGTACGAGAGACACTCAAGTTAGGCCTCTCTTTTAAGATTTGAAAGTTAGTTTGTATTCCTTATTTTGGGAATGTCCTCACCAATATAAGGAGACCCCCTGGATATAAAGCAGACGAGAAGTTATCTAATTTATCCCATCTCTCCTCGCCCACTGATGGGGCTAGGGTAGAACCATTGGCATCAACTGACACCAATCATATGGTGGCTTGTTTGTTGAGGATAAAATCATGGAGATCTTACGACTGCGCGAGCATACCCGAGCGAGTATGTATTTTGTTTGGCCATCAGATCACCAAATGCTAAGAGGGACGTTATTTGCCCAGGTTCACCCTTGTGCGGGCAAAGCCCTACTCTTGTCTTGGGTTGTATTATATGGGGTTTCTACACAGAGAATTACAATGTGTGGACCCACAAGTTTGGATGATGAACTTGATCGCTCTTTGTGGTGCTCGAAATAGGACGAAGTGCCCTAGATCGATCTACATGATGAAGATGACGATGACAAGGTGACCGCTTTTGAAAATCTGAATAGCTTGGATCTTGAGGAGGGCATTAGGTCTTTTTTATATAGTCCCGGGTAGGTCGGTGGACGCCTTTCATGGATGTAGGAGTCCTCATGCGCACGAATGGTAGTCTCATGTGTGCAGGAGCAAATCTTCAAGTATCCTGTCTTGCTCTTCAAGTCTTTCCTTTTGAACTGGGGGATTCCTTCTAAATGGCTTCGAATAGACCTTCTAGAGTCTTTTAGACTATGCACATGAACATGGGGTACACAGTTCCGAGGTGGGATATTAAATATCCATCGTCAATGTTACTCATCTAAATCAGGGAATTTCTACTTAAACAGAAATATTGAGAAATGTTTTGTTACGAAAGTAGAGATAGTTTTCTTGGATACCAAGTTGAGTCTTCCCCATAAAAGGGACCCCCTGTACTGGTTATGAGTCAAGGAATAAATCAATCAATTTATTCCCTGTCCTTCCTCCCTACCCTTGAGGTAACACATGGAGCTGCCGCGCCTCTCGGGTCCAAGGCAACCTCATATAGGCCCTAGGGCCATTATCCCCTCTGTCGTGAACCAGGTTCACGACACAGCAGCAATTCTCTCAATCACTATTTTTTGGTCTGGTATATCAATGCTTTCTCAGGCCAATGTATAGCATTACAAATGCAAGACCGTCACTCAAACCACCGTTAGTGGTAGCCGGCAAACAGAGAGATTGACTCCGGATCAATGTGAAATTTAGATCAAAAGAATAAATTAAGAAAATGGCAAGTCATTACTCGGAAAGTACACAATCACAAGTCCAACAGATCAATGAAGTATTTTTTTAAAGATTCTTGTTTAGGTATATATTTCGAAACGGTATCTCCATGAGTGTTGGTTCTTCAAATGAAGATGGCAAGTGGCCAGGAGTTGGAATGATAATAATGCATTGGAAAGAAAGAAACAATAATATTCAGCAAAAGGGTCCTTGTTTATCAGGCCTTGTGCATTGTGCCAAGAGGCACTTGAACATTCTCAAATAAGGAAAGTAAGATGTCCAGAGGCCAGAGCAGCAAGGAAACCAGACATGGAACAGCATAGGCCACCAAACTAGTAGTAATCTAGGATAATACCTCCAAGTAGTTTAATAGAAACCCCGAGGCCTAATTAAGAAGTGACATAAGGTCATGAAAACTGGCGGTTTCACACAATCAGTGGCAATAGCCAAAACAGCAAGTGGCACCCATGTGAAAGAGGACATACCTGATGAATTATACCATTTATGTGTTGCTACCGCCGCTTCATCCTTCTTGCAATTTGGTCATATGTGTGGAGCTTGTCAGCCTTGCCAAATGTGCGCTTCATATTTTCTATGGTGGACTGGGGCAACTCAATTCCCATGTCAATCATCTCATCAGTATATTTCTTCACATCTGTCAACCTGCTAAAGTTGAGAAGCCCAGCTATTAGCTCTTTCGCTGATTCCTCAGCTGGGGTAATTTGGTGCTCCACAATGCAGTGCCAGACATCAACTGCGGCAGATGGGTTAAACTCCTGAAAGAATAAGCGGATAGCAGCAGCACAGTTGGACGTGGAGGGTAACTGCTCGTTCTTGCTCATCTCTGCGAGGAAAGCTTCAGCCTCACGAGCCTTGTTCTGCTTGATGAGTCCCTCGAGTATGGCATTATATGTAACAGAATCTGCAAAGACCCCATTTAAGGGCATTTCGTCAAGCATGTGGAAGGCGTAGTCGGTGTTACCGACACTGCAGCAGAGGCCGATCATGGCGTTGTACATTGGGAGGTTTGGAACCAGTCCTGCATCCGAGACCATAATTTGCCAAATAGCGATAGCGTTGACATGGTCTCCCTTGCGGATGCCGATGTCAATCGCATTGGCAAAGAACTTGAGCCCTGGGAGGCAGCCATTGGTCCTCATCACCTGCAGGAAGCTGAATGCCTCGTTGAACTGGTCCCCTCGCACTAGCGTTGAAAGGAATGCATCGTAGGCCGGCATGTTGCTGGTGTCCCACCCAACACGGACAATCATCTCGCCGAAGGTGCTCTTGGCGCGCTGGACGTTCCCCTCCTTCTCCCACGCCTCGAGCAGTATCGCGAAGGTGTCCGCGTCAGGAGCGACCTTGGTCTTGTAGCTTTCAAACGTCTCCCACGCAGCCTGCGCGCCGCCATCCCGGCGGCACATGGCGGAGATGAGCGAGTTGAGAGCGACGGCGTCCGGCGACACGCCGTGGCGCTCCATTACGTCGAAGGCCATGGCGGCTTCCTTGAAGTTGCCGCGCGCGCAGTAGGAGGTGAACATGGAGGCGAAGGTGGCGACGGAGAGGAGGCCGCCGCCCTCCTGGCTCATGGAGAGGACGGCGTCCCACATGGGATCGAACATGGCGGCCTTACCGAGGATATCGACGAGGAGGTTCCAGGCATAGGCGGTGAGCTGCACGGACTGCTTGGCCCAGCGGAAGAAGCGGACAGCCGATTTCGGGCGGGAGTAGCAGATGGGCGACTTGAGCACCAGCTCCGCGGCCTCCGCCGTCGGGACGACGCCGCAGTTGGTCAGCGCCGCCTCCACATCCGACGGCGGGACGCGGCTGAGGATGTCGAGGAACACCTCCACGCGCGGGGACTCCTCCCCCTCCTTGCTCTTCTCCGTCGCGCTCATCGGCGACCGCGATGCTTACTTTGATCTGCAGTTACCCTCTACTTTCCCCCAAAATCCTAGCGTTTTGGGGTTTCTATCTGAAGAACAAACCGTCTCGGTTTTTTCTTTTCGAGTGAACCGTAACGTTGATGAACAGCGTGCCGGGCTCTAAAGTCTGGCCTGTTTGCGAGGGAGGTCTTTATTTCTTTGGGCCATCAAACCGACACGGCCTTCTTCCTGCATCCTATCCCAATGTAGCCTTAGCCGATCCAACTTAGTTCAATTTGGGTCCACGTATATCATACTTAAATGGGCTGGCAGCTGGCTTTTTCAAGTGAAGTGTCTACAAATGTATTTCTACTAAGACCAAAAAAAACTAAGTCACTGACATTTATTATAGATCCGAGAGAGTAGAAGATATATGTTCTCACAGTTCTCAATAAAAGACTGTTCGTTCTAAAATAAAATCTATGCAGAAGATGTTCGCTTGCCTTTTTTCGCAATAAAAGCTAAGGCCATATAATAACTAAAACTAGCAGATATTCACTTCGGCTCGCAGATGCAAATGCACCCATTGTAAGAATACATATTTTAAAATATCAAAAAATTTAAAAAAAGTCTACATATACATTCGAATATTTTATATTGGTTCACAAGTTTTAGAGACGAAATAACATTTTATGTGTCGTGTATAAAAAAGATAAAAAATGTCACGTGAATACGCATAAAATGTTATTTCGTTTTGAAAACTTATGAACCAGCATAAAATATTCGAATGTATATGTACACATTTATTTTTTAAATTTTTTGATATTTTAAAATATATTTTCTCATAATAGGTGTATTTGCACCTACGAGCCAAATTGCCGCCTCCACCTAAAACTAGCCCTTACAATAAGAAAATAAAACACAAGTACTTGAAAGGTGCAACACCATCTTCCTCGTGCATCCTCAATAGCACGCCGTGAGCAAAGCTTGATATCTCCTCTAAGCCTGCAGCGTAGCGAAGATTGTGTTGGCGATAGCTTAAAAAATCCCTAGCGCCTATAGAAACAACAGTCGGGAATTCATGGACGTAGAACAGAAGATGTCAGCGACTACGAGATCTTGGGAGATATTTGTCCCGAAAAATCTAGTACTGAGGTGGATCGGGAGCTAATTCCAACTCTGGCCAGAAAAAGATGGGGGACATAGAACTCGTAACTTTTCTGACAAAGCTGTACATGGTTGAGCTTCACCAGGAAGAGGCGGAACTTGAGGACACCAGTACATTGTGACATCATCCCCTCCAGAGAACACCACCGCCGTAGATAGACACTTATCACGCCAGACCTAACGTCCGACGGTCGAATCCAGTCCATCGACGCTCCTCCGAGGAAGAACATCAATCTAGGCCGGGTTGAAGGACATTTATTCTCATCGCCATTGATGCCCCATCCACTAGAGACGAACAACGTGAATACCATACAGGACCGGACACCCAATCCGAGGTTTCCCCACCCTCCAGTTGTTGTAGCGGCCATCAAAGGGTTGGAGAACCAACGACGACAGCAGCACCAGCGGCCGAGGGGACAGCTGGTATAAAGAAGAAAGAAATGACCAGTTTATAGGGGAAATTGGCCGAAAGTCAGATGGTTCGGTCTTCTTCGTAGTCCATACTTGATGATTCATACAAATATGCGAAGGAAATCACAGTTCAGTGAGTTTCTTGAATAAAGAACAAAATCAGTGGAAAGACTAGCTTAACCATACAGAAACGCGTCCACAAAGATATTGGAAACGACACATTCTGCTCTCTCCATGCGCACACTTGATCAAATACTCGAGTTTTTGGGAGCGCCTAGATCTCAGCTGATATAGGTATGCCCTACGGTACTTACCATTGGCCCATCTGGTCCAGCCCAGCGGGAGGCCCATGTGACGATCTGCTGCTGACAGTGAACCCATGGCGATTCGGTTGAGACTAAGCCCATGAAGGATCCGACTCCTTGGCGGATACAGCAAGACTAGATAAGAAATTTAGGGTTCCACCCTTATACCTGTAACCGACTCGGACGTCTCCTGAGACCCGGCCTCCCTATATAAAGGTCATGAGGGAGCAGCGAGGAGGATCATCTAAACCCTAGCATACATACCCGCAAGATTTAATCTGCGCTCCATAGCCATCTCGACGTCCTTGTAATCTTCGGTTGCTCAATCAATCAAGAATAGGATTTTCTCTTTGGGAGCCTAAACCTGGTTAAATCTCGTGTCCCTTTTGTATTTGTCTGTTAGTCGACGAAGTTGGTTTTTCCGAGGTTGATCGTGTGTGTGTTGCTATTTGTGCACCCCTGCAGGGTAAATCTTTCTGAAAGCCGTGTCCGCGGTTATGGACGACTTGGAGCACAGTATCTCGATCATAGACAAGCATAACTAAAGTAGTGCTATAAATTTGACTTAATATGTGACTAGTAATCAGCTTCACTGCAATGGAATGGATAATAAAAGTGCTAACAACTGATGAAACTGGGGTGTATCGTGTCATGTTATACCTGCCTAGTAAGTATCGCAACTCCAATGGATTGAAATAAAAGTGCCAACAACTGCTGGGTTTGAGATGTCACATGCTAGTTGTATCTGACTAGTAAGTAGTGCAACTACAACTGAATGATTAACTAAAACTGCCCACTACTTATGCTATCAGGATGCCTCATGCTATCTATATCTGACTAGTAAGTGCTTCAACTATAATGGAATGAATAAAACTGCCAACTGTGTGAGTTTCTCGGTTTGACTTTCTTGTTTGGTCTCGAGGGGGAATACCAGGATGGGTATGATTGGTGTTAGTATCAGGTGGTTCCGAATAGGTCTTTCTTATCTCTCTCTAATAGCCGACAGTTATACCGCGTCTCTGTAGGTTGTTTAGTGCATGATGCGCTGCCGCTTTAGTCCACCATACCTATGTAGGCGAGAGCCGCCGAATTCTAGCATCGCCGTATCGCCTCGATGATCGACGCCATCTTTTTCCTTTGCCCTTTGTCGGCACCCCTTTTGTTTTAGCAGGTTTGAGATCGACGTCGTTAGCAGGGTTACCCTTCCGGCTTGGCCTGGGCAGGGTTATGGACGCCATTGGTTATTCTTCAGGGCTCTTAGCCCCATTTGCATCTTATCCGTACTCGGATGTTGTATCGTTTCAAGATGATTTGGATCTTTGTATTATTTGTATTCGTGACTCATGGAGTCGTTGTTGTATATATATGTGTTGTGGGTTCCATCGTGAACTATTGTGTAATGGTATTACTTCGTTTTCCACCCGCACGCAAGTGCCTGGTGGGCGTCCTTGAATAGTTTTTATGCGGGTTTGGCGGGAAGCGCTGAAACTTGCATAGGACCGATTCGAGGGTGTTACAGAATGGCCTAGCAAACCACACGAGAAACAAAAATACGAAAGTTTCTCATACAGAATGGGGTAGTGAACTAACTCCTTCCGCTTCTGTGAATCAATCGGGATACAACGTTGGATAGGTTCATCAATGTTGAGCCAGATTCTAGCACGCGGGCTCTGCCCCCATCCTCTACCATTACCCGTAGTATCCAGCTTAATAAACTGCCCGATCTGGCTAACGATATTTTCCGCTCTCTTAGAGTTCAACCAATTGAACGACATATCATGACATTGTATCCATATCGGAAGCCTCGTAAAGCGAACCTCCGATGGCCTCATGCTGGTCTCAAAATTTTCCAAGACCACCGCGTGATTACCAACCATCCATGGCGCCCCTTCCCAGATCCTTTTACGATCTTGCTCCTTTTCTAGGGTCGCCACAAAGACGTTGTCACCCATTGCTTGGAAATCCAGCCCCTTAGGGTTACCCCATTGGGGGCGGAGAGCACTGCGGATGGTATCAATGTGGAATTTTGATGGCGCCAGTACCTTCCCCATCACAGCGATCTTTGTTCCTTCTTCATCCTCCAGATCATCCATTACCAGTACTTTCTTCTCCTTCTCCGTCAGGGCAAGTTTCTTGAACTTGTCCGCAAAACGGCCCATGGCGTGTTCCTTCCCATCACCCTTCCCTAGATCATCCCCCAGCACCGAACTCGCCATCCCAAGGATGAGATTCAGCCCAGGCTCAAAGGCAGAGGATGCAGATCGGTTTGCGCCGAGGAGATTGGACGATCGCCTCGTGCCGCCTATCGCCACTCCGAAACCCTAGGAAAATGCTTCGGGGGCCTCGCGCTATCGTTCCACGTCGAGGGTGACGTCTCCTGAGACCTGGCCTCCCCATATAAAGGTCAGGAGAGAGCAGCGAGGAGGATCATCTAAACCCTAGCATACATACCCGCAAGATTCAATCTGCGCTCCATAGCCATCTCGACGTCCTTGTAATCTTCGGTTGCTCAATCAATCAAGAACAACAAGCAAGAGTAGCGTTTTCTCTCCGAAAGCCTGAACCTGGTTAAATCTCGTGTCCCTTTTATATTTGTCTGTTAGCCGATGAAGTCTTCAGCGCGCCGCTCTTTCCTACACTCAAATCCATCAAGTATTGAGGTATTGACTTGATCACCCCACGAATCATCAGGCGCATGAGAACTTCGTATGTCTGAATCCTGACGCTAGCTTACTATTGTGCTAATTCTGAGTTGCAACCTTGCGTAACTCTCAGATTTCACGAATCGAGGTAAATCAAATGACGGAGAGAAGTGATCCGTTTTTAATTTGTTTGAGAGATAAATTGCTATCCTAAGACACGAGCTACGGTCGAGCAGTCCAGTACGCGTACGGCATGGAGCATTGACTTTTGTGGAGTGTTCATGTGCTTTCCGTCTGTTTTTTGGCACGCTTTCCAAAGTAGTCTGACGGCTGAGATTAAGAAAACTGACATCAGATCCCGACCCGCATGATCCAAACCCGAAGCAGGTGTAATTAGCACCCTTAATCTCAGCCGTCAGGCTGCTTTGGAAAGCGTGCCAAAAAAAACAGAAAGCACAGGAGCACTCCTTGACTTTTTGCAACGATCTTTTTATCCGGAACGGAGCAGTTGTACCGATCGATGGCGAGGGAGACCCAGCACCGCAAGCAAAACGGGTTGGCCAACGCCTGCATGCGCCACATCGCCACGGCATCAGGTACATACGTCCCCCGCCTTAATGTCAACACGGCGCACGAAACAGACGAGACGATCGTATAGCAGCCTAGTAGGATAGGACAGCGATCGTAACCCAGAAGCCTAGTAGGTTGGCTGGCCGCTGGGTGATCGATCCCGGCTGACGTTACGGGTAGCCTGCTAGCTACTCCGGTGATCTTTTCTTCTTTCTCAATGCATGCATGTCAGCATGTGGAATGGATCACAGATTGACATTTCATCTGCCAGCTTGTTGATTAGAGAGAGTGCACTGCACCGGTGTAATGCTGGATTGCTGGCCGGGGCCTGGCTGGCCAGACTGGCTGGGGATAGAGATGAGATGAGATGAGATGAGACGAGGCGTACGTACAGTTCATTTGTCTCTGCGCGGGCAGAGAGAGTTGAACAGGAGCGGGGATGTTTGGAGCGGGTACAGATGTGCCCTGCCTGACGTGCGTACAAGCATGAGCCCACGTGGACCAGCGCGTTGGGAGCACCCCACCTACTGGCGTGCGGCCCGCTCGTTCCTGGATAAGTAGACAGTTCGATGTGCACGCGACACGGAATCCATGCCATTTAGCTAGCAGCTGAGAGAACGGTGTAATCGGATGACAATTATTGGGGACACTGTCTATACCGTGGACTGGTCATCCAGACCACCATCTTCCTTGTTGGCGGGAGGGTACACCAGCAATTAAGCCTCTGTCTGGTTCAGTGTTACTGTAAGTGAAGTGTCGAGGGCTGAAGAGTGTTAATCAGCCAATCAGCAGGCCTGCCCCGTTGTCGAGGTTTGACTTTGACACGCTCAAAGAATCATCCATGAGAACACGCGGTACACGTTCGAACCCGGATTGACAGACCTAGGCGCTCGCCGGTTAGAGCATCCTGAACTCCTAAAACCTTTTAGATGGGAATTTTTTTACGGGGTAAAAGGATTGTATATATTAATCAAATAGAAGTATCGTTACAATCACGTATCCAGAAGAGTATCATGCCCGAACCCTAATCATACAGCCGTATGGCTATTTAATCTACCGTACTGTGCTAATTCATGACTCACAATATTTTGGGCTCAAGGGATTTTGGCGAGGCCCGAAATCCTAGGATAACCCACAAGAGCTCTAGCCTCAACCGTGAGATTTGCCAATTCAGAGTGCTCATTGCTCTTCATCATATGGAGGATTTTAGTACGGTCTGTTTCAATTAGGATTGGTTTCCTGACATCACTCGGTCGCCAGAGAAATACCCTCTATTAAGGCTTGAAGTTCGGCCTCCAACGAAAAACCACATCGATACCGGCGCTTGCCAACCTATCCTTCAGCATAAACGAGCCATCAACATTAAGTTTGACATACCCTTCAGGTGGTCGCATCCATGTAACCGGGGTCGCCACCCTGATCTCCATCTCCACTCCCATAGGGTGCATTGGTTTTTTGCCATTCATGATCTCCTTGGTAGTTAGCTCCTTTGTGTTAACAGGAGACGCCACATAACTGCATAAACCTCCTCGACCCTTCAACCGCGGGCATTGGCTTGTCGTGCACGAATTCATTGCGTACAAATCAAATGTGCCAGATAATCATCACAACATGATCAACCACGTCTCTATTTAGAGGAAGGAGAAGCTCCTACAACCAATAGTCCCGAGGGCCAGCTAGAGAGCCAGTACTAGGCAACACCCGCTCCTCCTGCATAGCCAACCACATTGACACAACATGAGGGAAGCGAAACAACATATGCACAATATCTTCTTGTTCCCTGCCACACACCTAACACAATCCAGTAACATGCGGTCCATGTTGCAGCTTATTCGCCTCCGTAGCCAAAACATCCATGAACAACTGATGCATGTAAAATGCATCCATGAACTTTGCACTTTATTACTTGATATTCCAACATGTTTGCATCATATATGGGGTATATTCATATTCTATAATGATATTTGAGAATAATTCACAATTTTCATATTGTTTTGGAATTAACCCTGCTGAGGCAGAAAACCACTATTTCAATGCTTTTGACTTTCAGATACCCAAACGATGTCCAATTGACCTGAAACTTCACGGGACCTAGTATTTATCAGAACCAAGAACAATGGGCCAAAGATCCGCAAGAAAAGAAGACCGAGGAGGGAACGAGCTAACCAGCCACGGCCCACCCCCCTGTCCACGACTGATGTGCTTGTTTGCCCCTCGAGTCTCCGATGTCGTTGATTATTTCTCCCAGGCGAAGGATCTGACCTAAAACCAAGTATAAAAAAGGTCTCCCGATGATTCTCGGAGAGAAGCACCACGGAAGACATAAACACGAAATAGAGAGGCGGGATGTAGAAGATTGGAGGGGGGAACTCCGGCGGGGCGCTGCCAGTGTGATCTCCCCCTCCTCCAATGACTCCAACACCTTCACCATGACGAAGGAGAATATCATTTTGCGGCCCGAAAGTTGAGGTGCCCAGGCAACGAGGTACCCAAGTTGCCTGTAATCAGCCGCCATGACTACAGTTGGCGTGCCAAATACTCAGAAGGTCTTTTTCGGCACGGATTCAACTTTACGTTTCAATACAAAATATTAGGCTAACGTCCGTTTAAGTTGGGGCCCCCCTGTTAGTTTTCGCCGTTATGTCACTCCCGTCGTGACTGCCATGTAGGCTTGCAGCGTTGGCGCATGCATCCATTACGCGTCTTCTTCTTCCCCGGAGCGGCAATTTGTGGTGGCATCGCGGCCATGGTGCGGAGCTGGGACGTGGATGAACCTGCTCGGCCCCACTCTCCTCCCCATCCCGAGTCGGAGCTCGACCTCACCATGGCCGCACCCATGGCACGGCGCGGGGACGAGAATTGATTCCCGGTGAGATCTATCACCGTGTTGACCATGCTCGGTCCTGTTTTCCTCCTCCAGAATCCGAGCTCGCCGTCACCGTTGTCGCACCCGCGCTAGCCACGACACCTTCCTCTCCAAACCCCAAAGCCACATCCACCCAGTTCGGCACAGCGCCAACAAGGTGAAAATGCATCGATTTTTCTTCTTGTGATTGTAAAAAACATGTATATACCGTGTCCGTATCATACTCTAACAATGTACACATATGTTGCTTACTATATTTTCATTTGAAATTAGTAGCTCCATGATGATGAAACATAGAGAACCTAAATAGAATGACGATGAAGACCATGTTCTGTACTTTGCATTGCATCAACAAGTGCTCGCTGACGAAGCATGTCACCAAGAGAGTGGAGTTCATCAGCCATTGCCAAAAATATGTGAACAATTCAATGAGCGATTCAATGCAAATACGTGCAGAAAAGCTAGATCCATGTCATCAATAGGTTGTTGGAAATATGCCCTAGAGACAAATAGTAGTAAGGACTATTATCATATTTCATATAGTTTATGATTAAGTTTTATATCATGCTATAATTGTATTGAGTGGAAACATCAATACACGTGTGATATACAAACAACCAGGGGTTCCCAGTGAAACTCTAGTCACTGGTTCATTGGTCAACAAATGATCATGTTTCCTGATCATGTGGCATTTATGCCAGTTGGAAATGATGTCATCTCAGAATGAGATGATGAACCAATACCCAACCTAAACATCGTGACCCGATCATGTCACGAAGTTCAAGTTACGATGATTAGAAATGGATCCTCGTAGACTATTCCTTAGACCGCGAGGCTATAGCAATCACTGTCTCCCGAGAGTGCTTAGATAGCATCAAACGCCATCTGGTAAAACGGTGGTTATAAAGGTGTGTTCAGGTATTCAGAGGAAACCGTAGAGGCAATATATGTCAAGAGCGGGATTTGTCCGTCCATGTGACGGGAAGATACTCAAGGGCCCACTCGGAGAAGTTATATCCAATAGCTGCGCACCGTGTGATTAGATCATGAGGATATCACTTGTCGGAACGAGCCAAGTAGCATTGTTTAGTAACGAGATTGAACACGACATGGTGATGTCATTGATCAGATCTCGGGCAATGCAAGTATGGAGTGACAAAGGGAATAAGACACGATCGTCCCCTGCTCAAACGATTTAAAGATCTTCGTGGAACGCACAGGGGTCACATGGCCATCCAGGTCCCTCTGTGGATCATTGGTGCGGGAGTGTCCCGACCATGTCTAGAGTGTTCCCGAACCGTGGGGTATCACGCTTAAGGGCTTGATGATGCTTTGAGAGTGTTTATAGGATCGGTAGAATCACCGAAGAAAAGAAGGGAGAAAGCCGAAAGGGTTTCGGTAAGTCCGGAGGATGTCCAGAGTGGAGGTGGAAGCTGTTCCATGGCCACGGAGATTGAATAATATGTGAATGAATGTTAAATGTTGATTTAATCATTTATTCATATTTATTTAATAAAGAGAAAATCAATTAAAGGTCAAAAAGGCTTAATGGGCCAATTCCGGAGGGAGAGGGCCCATTAAGGGAAAGGAGAGAGGGGCCAGGGAGGCGGCTGGGCCTAGCTCCTCAAGGGCCCACTAGGGGCCCACTAGGGGCTGGCCGGCGGCCACCCCACCCCCTCCTCTCCTTTAGTCCCACCCCGGGACTTTGAGGGAGGTAGTACCTCCCCTGCCCCTATATATAGTGGGGTATTTGTGTTGGAGATATGCCCAAGAGGCAATAATAAAAATGGTTATTATTATATCTTTGTGTTTATGATGAATGTTTACATCCCATGCTATAATTGTATTATAAGGAAACACTGATACATGTGTGTTTTGTAAACATAAAAGAGTCCCTAGTAAGCCTCTTGTGGAACTAGCTTGTGGATTAAATGATGATCATGGTTTCCTGATCATGGACATTGGATGTCATTAATAACAAGGTTATATCATTAGGAGAATGATGTGATGGACACACACCCATATTAAGCGTAGCATAAGATCAAGTCATTAAAGTTCGTATTGCTGTAAGCTTTCAAATGCATAGTAACCTAATCCTTCGACCATGAGGTTATGTTAATCACCATCACCGGATGGGTACTTTGATGACATCAAACACCGCTACGTAACTGGGTGGTTATAAAGGTGTCATTGAGTATTATGAAAGTATGTGTTGAAGCGCATGGACCAAGATTGGGATTTGTCCATCCATATGACGGATAGATATGCTCTGGGCCCTCTCGGTGCAATGTCATCTAGTTAGGTTGTAAGCATGTTACTAGGTCACAAGGGATGACATAACATGGAACGAGTAAAGAGTACTTATCAGTAACAAGGAAGAACTAGGTATGGAGATACCGACGATCAAACCTCGGATAAGTAGAATATCGTGTGACAAAGGGAATTGGTTTCGTATGTTAATGGTTCTATCGATCACGAAGTCATCGTTGAGTATGTGGGAGCTGTTATGGATCTCCAGATCCCGCTGATGGTTATTGATCGGAGAGGTGTCTTCATCATGTCTGCATATTCACGAACCATAGGGTGACACACTTAAGGTTCGAAGTTGTTTTTTAAGTAGATATGGAATATGCGTTGGAGACCGAATGTTGTTCGGAGTCTCGGATTAGATCCGAGACATCACGAGGAGATCCGGAATTGTCCGGAGAATAAGATTCATATATTGGGGATCATTTTCTAAGTTAGGAAATGTTCCGGAGTGTTTGTATGGAGATTCTAGAAGGTTTCGGAATGTTCTGGAAGGTTCTAGAAGATTTCTTGGAGTTTGCTTGAAAACCAAGAAAGGATCAAGGAGTCTTTGTGGGGCAAGACACGGATTCGTGGGGAAGGAGGATTCTCCCTCCCAATCCAACGGCCCAAGGAGGGAGGGGAGTCCTACTAGGACTCCCCCTCCCATGGCGCCTCCCTCCTTTAAATAGAGGGGAGGGGGCGCCACCCCCTAGACCTCTCCCATAACAAACCCTAGCCACCGCCTCTCTCCTCCTCCTTCGCTCTGCTCTGGCTTAGGCGAAGCCCTACAGAATTCTCTACTCCACCACCACCACCACACCGTCGTGCTGCTGGGATTCCGTGGAGAAGAACTACTACCTCCGCTGCTCGCTGGAACGGGGAGAGGAAGGTATGGTGGACTCTTTGGAATAACTTGGTTTAGGGAGTTGGATGCATGAGTAGAACTCATACTTGGTTGTGGAGGCTAGCAAAAGACTAGGAGCGCCAAACTAAGAGAGCAATAATGGCCATAATCATGGAGAGCGACAAAACATCATTGATCAAAGCATAAAGTGATACTACAAGTTGAAAACTAAAGGATCATAAAGGCTATGGTGACTTGAGATAATCATAACATGGTGTGAGCATGCGCCAAGTCAACCCAAATAAAGCACCAAAGAAGAATACCACTATACTATGCTTTAATATGCTAAAACAACGCATGATTCATCCAAGGCACATTAAGCAATCTCAATTGTTTATAACAAGTCATGCTACAACAAAGAATACTAAGCATAAAGCTAAAACAAGCTCTCTTTACCACTTAGGCATGAAATTTCCTACTCTTTTCCAAATCCAAACCAATCTATTTGAAACCAATGTATGAAAGAGGGGGTCCAACCAATTTATTCAGAAAACTAAGCAAACAAAAGCAAATGAAAACCAAAACAAAAACGAAAAAGAAGATGCTCCAAGAAAAACACAACTGTGCATGAAACAATAAAAATGAAGCGTTTGGAAGAAACCTGAGATTTTTATTGATGAAGAAGGGGCCCCAAGCTTGATCTTTAGTAGATCCTTCATCTTATTACTCATTCCTTCCATACACCTGAAAATTTTCCTTCATACAAAACTTCACACAATCTTTATTAGCAACATTAGTACACTCAAGATAAATAAGTCTTAAGGTTTAGTTCTAACACCAAATAAACTTCCATTATAACACTAGCTACTGTAGCACTTCCCTTAAAAATCTCAATTCCCCAAAAGAAATCAAAAAGGAACCAGCAAGAAGCAAATGCAGAAAATGGCAGAAATCTGTCAAAACAGACCAGCAGGTAAATACAATTTTTTCGAAGACCTTCTGTTGCTCAAATCAAAAAGTGTTGAACTAACGAAAGTTATATAACAACCTGGGACAGAAGCAAAAAAATTCACGCCTCAAAAAGACGTTCAGAGATTTTACACGAATTTTTACGGTGAAGCACATAAATCTGTTTCGAGACAGCAACTTTCCCAATCATTACTTCTCTCTCATTAGAGGTTACTCTTGGCACAAAAAGCAAATAAAAAGGATAAGGAGCGGTTATTACTAAAGTAATAACTTTCAAGACTCATCTAAAACTTTTGGGTTATCTCCCAATAAGTACTTTTCTTTAATGCCTTTAAGTTAGGCATGATAGTTTGAGAAGATGGTCACATAAGAAGTATAAATTGAAGTAAAAGAGAGTATCACGAAGCAAATTCAAAGCACATTTAAGTCTAACCCACTTCCTTTGCATAGGAATCTTGTAAAGAAACAAGTCATGAAAGCACAAAGCAACAAGCATATGAGAGCAAAACAAGTGCAACTTCAAGACATTCAACATAAAGAGGGGAAACCTAATATTATTGAGATACATAAAACCATGTTTCCCTCTCTCGTAATAACTTTCAATAGCATCATGAATAAAATTAACAATATAACTATCACATAAAACATTCTTATCATGAGCCACATGCATATAATAATTATTACTCTCCACATAAGCATAGTCATTCTTATTAATTATAGTGGGAGCAAATTCAACAAAATAGCTATCATTATTATTTTCATCACCATAATCATCAAATATAGGAGGCATATTGTAGTCAAAATTAATTTCCTCCTCAATAGTAGGTGGACTGAAAATATCATATTCATCATTATAATCATCATATATTGGAGGTTTTGTATCATCATAAGCAATAGAATAGCTATCTTGCAAAGCCGGGGAACTAAAAAGATCATTTTCATAAAAAATATCTTCCCCAAGCTTAGACTTTTCCATAGCATTAGCAATAATGGTGTTTAAGGAATTCATACTAATAACATTGTTATTAGCATGCAAATAAAGTTCCATAGGTTTTTTAATTTTCTTTTCAAACACTTCATGTCCTAACTCAAGATAAATACTATAAAGCTCTCTAATTTTGTTGTTGTTTTCCATTAAGCCTAACTAGTGAAAATAAGAAACAAAAAGACAAAATTGTATAATCTAAAGGAAATAACTTCGAGCACTCACACCGGAGGATGTGAGTACCTTTTACCTTACCTCCCTGGCAACGGCGCCAGAAAATAGGCGTTTGCCGTGGGAGGTTCTTCTTCTTTAATCCTCTGGTGTGAATACCTTTTACCTTACATCCCCGGCAACAGCGCCAGAAAATAGTTTGATGTCTACGCACTTCTATTCTTGTAGACAGTTGTTGGGCCTCCAAGTGCAGAGGTTTGTATGACAGCAGCAAGTTTTCCCAATACACTTGTTAGGTGTATAGGTGCACTAGTTCGGCGAAGAGATAGTGAAATACAAGTGGTATGGATAATTATAAGTGGTAATGGTGATAGAGAATAGCTTGGTGGCGTGGAAAACACTAAAGGCTAACTGAAATAATGATGGAAGCAAGCAAACATGTAACAGATCTAATTGCAAACGGTGTATCAATGCTTAGAAACAAGGCCTAGGGATCTTACTTTCACTAGTGAACACTCTCATATAAATATCTTCTCTTTATGATACTACTCTTAACTACTCTCCGGTTGGACACTCTAATCCATGGTAGGGCTATAACAGCACACCTCAAAGTAAGCCTTTCCCATCTAGAAAACCCCACACTGTCACCTTGAGTACTAGATGAGTCCAACAAACACCACAATTTCATAAAGACATCCAACTCCAAATATAACTCATAACAAGTATTTGTAATCTCTAGCCTAAGTGCCACCATGGTGTGCACGCTGTCACTTTCACACACATGGGGAGAGCAGAGATCTATTAAAGCACTTGAGTAGCAAGGTAGATCTATAGATTACAAGCTCATGATCTCAATAAGATCATGCATAGAGAGAGAGATGAACACATAGCTACCGGTAGAACCCTTAGCCTCGAGAGAGAACTACTCCCTCCTCATCATGGGAATCAGTAATGGTGATGGAGATGGCGGTGGAGATCGATGGAGATGGCTCCGGCACTTCCTGCCCAAAGGGTGCCGGAACAGAGACTTTCTATCCCCCGAATCTCCCCTTCGGTGGCGGCGGCGCTGCGGAACTTTTCGTGGATTTCTGATTGATGATCTAGGGTTTTGGTATCGGGAGGCTCTTATAGGCGAAGGAGGCAAGGTCGGTGGCCGGCCAGGGGGCCCACACCATGCCCTGGCGCGGCCTAGGGTTGCCCGCGCCTGGGGGGTGTGGCCAGGCCCTGGCCCCTCTCCGACTCTCCTTCTGGCTCCATGAGTCTTCCGGGAAAATAGGAACTTTGGCTTTTGTCCCGTCCAATTCCGAGAATATTCATTTTCTGACTTTCCTGGAACCAAAAACAGCAGAAAATAGGCAATTGGCACTGTGGCATCTTGTTAATAGGTTAGTCCAAGAAAGTCTATGAAAAGTACTCCAAAGTTGGAACAAAACACAAGAAAGTAGATAACACCAAGCATGGAACATCAAAAATTATAGATACATTTGCAATGTATCATCGCGCTGCGGGATTCAGATCCGGGAGCTCTACTTCCACAACTGCTGCTGGATCGGGGAAGCGGGAGTCATCGTCAGGCACCGAACGTGTGTAACTCCCCTCGAGGTGTCGCACTTGACGCACTCAAGTCGTTGGAGCCAGAAGGAGCGCAAGGACTTCATCATGATGTTGAGGTCGGCTTCGGCTTGTCTACATCAACCACGCTCTCCTGAGCGTTGACAACGCTTTTCGGTCTTCAAGGTTAAATTCACGAAAAGCCCCTCCCATTACTGTATTACTAATAGATAGGTCCTGGCAGCTTCAGGGGTTCAGGGGCGTAGGGTAAAATTTTATTGTTTTCATACGCGAAATCCCTACATAGGTGGCACATTCTAGTGATGCGTTTAGATGCGTACACCATATATCTTTTACTTGAAGTGGTTGTTATCCTAAGCAAAATTCCTAGTATGCACATTACCTCTGTCTGTTTTATGCTGCAATTCTGCTATTATGGGCGTGGAAAGAAAAGCTGGGCTTCACTGAATATTACGTAGTTAGGCCTAACTTAGTCTTACACAAATAAGCACAGCTTAGTCTTTACACAAATAAGCGTAACTAAAGATAAAGATAAAGACAAAATGGTTCATCGGATCTGCCAGTATGAGCACTAGGTCCCTGGAGCTGGTGGTATCGTCGGAACGAACGGAATGCTCCGTTTGGCCGTCTGTCATTCTCCATCAAATCGTATGACCCTACTGATGAGCTAATTGTAGGCCTCCTTCCCCCGACGTGGATTCGGCTCCAAGTCGGATCTAGAGTGTCAACATGATAGGCGCGTGAGTGTGCAACAAACACACAGTCTGCTATCAACACTGGAAGTGTTGGCACCTCAGCAACAACACCAAAGATGTTCTTCGGACTCCGTGCGACCTCAGCAGGTATTTCATCAGCTTCACCAGCAGCAGCCTCAGCAGGTATTTCGTCAACTTCACCAGCAACAACATTAGCAAGTATTTCATCAGCTTCACCAGCAGCAACATCACCAAGTATTTCGTCAGCTTCACCAGGAGCAGCAACAGCTAGTTCTTCGTCAGCTCCACCACCACCACCAGCAGCAGTAGCATCAGGAGCCACGACTGCCTGAGCAATTACAGGTTCAACAGCTCCAGGGGCTCTGACAATGAAAGGGTAGTTGATCCCAAGAAACACAGATTGTTCCTTCAGGTTGTCGACTCTGCTACAGACTTGCTCTACTAGGTCTTTAGATGGGCATGCGGACCTCGAGAAAACATGACACCGTAGTGATGGGTATGAAGAAAGTTGTGTCACCATATGTTCTATTGTATCACCAACGCTGTTTAGTGCTCCCCTGATATGAATCCACATGAGTTCAACATCCTGTTTCGTGTCGCCTCTGAGAGGTGCCAGGAACCAGCGCCGTGATCCAAGTTTAGCATCTGCTACTGCATATTCGATCACCGGAGCTGGAATCACGTGTGGGGTTGCATGGGTACCTGCGTGTTACTTACAGTTAGTAAGCAGAATTTTGAATGGGATTTTACATGCTATATGACACCATGACTCACCCTAGATGAACGGCTCCCAAACACGCACGTCGTCGCTAGGTTCAGTGACCACATAAATGCGTTGCGGTTTGTTGGAATGGTAGCTGGAGGTGAAGACATCATCGACATACTTCTCCGGCCGTAGGAAGTCGTCGCGCAAGACTGTCCATTCCTTGTCCTCTGGGCATCTAATGAATGCGATTGCCTTGTCGAACACTGCTAAGAGGTCGTACTCCCAGGTCTTTGATACGTCCATTTTGCATCACTATTCTATGTCATAATTCACTGTTATTCATTGATATATGTCATATTGAGAGGTGATACTTATGTTATTTCATCTGTTTTTGCATTGTTGATGACTTTTGGAGCATGGACCGCTGCAGTCAGGATTCTGATGGAAAAGGTGTTGTTTGGAGGCAAAATTCGTGCAGATCAGAAAAACCGGGAAAATATACGGAAAATCCTATTTTTCCAGAAGACGAAGGAAGCCAGAAGGGGGGCTGGAGATGGGCCACAGGGGGGCCACACCACCCCCTGGCGTGGGCCAGCCTAGGTCACGCCACCAGGTGGTGTGGCCGCCCTGGTCCACCCCTGGCTCTCCCCTCTGGCGTATATTATCCACCCGAAACCCTAAGACTCGAGGAGCGACCACAGAAAAGATTCCACCGCCTCTGCGGGGCGGAAAACACCGAGAGAGAAAGATCTCTCCGGCAGACAGATTTCTGCTGAGGGAATTCGTTCCTGGGGAGGGGAGATCGTCACCATCAACACCATCATCAAGCTGGAGTTCATCGGGATCATCATCATCATCACCACCATCATCACCATCATCACCATCTCCATATTGTTGTAACAATTGGGTTGAATCTTGCATAGTTCATAGGGGAAACTTTCCCGGTGTTGATTACTCTTTGTAGTTGATGCTATTGAGTGAACCAATGAATTATTGTTTATGTTCAGATTGTTATACATCATTATTCCATCTCTGATCATGATCCATATGATGTCTTGTGAGTAGTTCGTTTTGTTCTTGAGGACATGGGAGAAGTCATGTTGTTAGTAGTGGAGTTGTGTTGAGAAAGATTTAATAGTTTGATATTTAAGTTGTGGTGTACTTTTTCTAGTGGTGTCATGTGAATGTCGACTATATGACACTTCACCTATATGGGCCTAGGGGAATGCATTGTGTATTTGGCTACTAATCGTAGGGGTTGCCAGAGTGACAGAAACCTGAACCCCCGTTAGGTAACCATTGCACAAGGGACGTAAGGGTCTTAGAGTTTAAAGTTGTGGTTAGGTTTCTACCTTAATTACTTTCTTGTACTTACGGATGTTTGCAAGGGGTATAATCACAAGTATGTATTAGTCCTAGGAAGGTCGGTACATTAGCACAGGTTCACCCACACAACACTTAGCAAGCTAAAGAATATTAATCAACTATATGAAGCGAAAGCACTTGACAGTCTTCCCATGTCTCCTCGAGAACGTTTGGTCATCTTAAGTAATAAAACAGGCTTGTCCTTTGCTACATAAAGGATTGGGCCACTTGCTGCATTTATTCCTACTGTCTTTTATTTACTCGTACTTTGTTTACTTGTTTTATCAAAAAACCCTAAAAATCCATTTGTTAAGTACTTGCAGAGAATTCCTGATCCATACCACTAGCCAGCACCTTCTGCTCCTCGTTGGGTTCGACACTCTTACTTATCGAAAATACTGCGATACACCCCCTATACTTGTGGGTCATCAGTCTTCCACACCTCCCGCGGTATATGTGGGAGCCGTGCTTTTAGGAGCTCAAGTTCTGCCATGTTGAACCTGTAGGCGAATTCAGAAATGGGCAGCGACCACCCGTTGTTGAATGTAGTAATGCCGACACCCTCCAAAGATGACAATGTAAATCTCAATTATCTGTACCCATTTTTAGAGTCCAAGTACTCCCATCCTGGGATAAAAGGACCAGCCACTCGCCGTTGCCACCCACCCAGTTCTGGTCATCTCCCATTTCCATCTCTTCTTCTTCCTTGATATTCACCACTATTGATTCCGACCACTTATCCAGCAACATCATTTTTGCATGAATATTCTGCAGAGTTTGTTGTCAGTTGGTAGAATCATCTAGCATGGATTCCATTGCAAATACAATTTGACAACTGGACCTTCAGATTAAAGTACCCAAAATATCTTCTAAATACGAGTGTCTCCTCAGATATCGCCTAAATTGTGCCTATGTCACTACGAAAATACCCAAAAATATGGAGTAGGAGCAAAATGGTTCAAAAAAATTGGAATAGATTTAGGCCAAGTTTTGTGAAACGGGGTCTCCTCCCGTGAGAAAAAAGAGGCGGCGGCTAGGGTGAAAACCCTAGCAGCCGCCACGATCTGCTTCATCTGTGTCGTCTGTGATCGAGCATCGATGGGTCCCCGCCTCCTTTGTTTGCCACTCCGGCGGCGGGAGAAGGTGGGGACCTCGTACCTGCGCTCGGCGGTGTAGAAGGGTCCCTAAAGTTAGAGTTTGGTCATTCGGCATCGTCGTTATGGTGGCTATGGCGATGTTGTGCGGGACAATAATAAGGTATACCCGCCTCCTCTTCCACCTCGTCGGTGACGATCCTGCTGCTGGCGTTGAGGAGGATGAGGATTCGTCTGGTCGCCGCTTCCATGGAGTGGTGGATCTCGTCTAGTCTACGTGTGTTCTGGATCTCGTCCAGTCTACGTGTGACATGGGTATACCCTACAGGTACTCGAGCTTGGTATATAGGGCCTAAATACATAAAGGCCCATGGTGTCGCCAAGGCCCAAATGAAGGACTCGAGTAACCTACGGACTCTCGATTGTTTGAAGAACAAGAAGAAGCTAAAGATAGAAAGTTTGAAGGGGAAAACCCTAACTTGTAAACCGACTGCTACCCGAGACCTAGCCTACCTATATAAAGGCTAGGAGGCGGCGAGGAGGACACACAACCCTAGTTTTCCACCACCCTCGCCAGATTGCATCAGACACCATTGTAATCTTGATTCCTTGATAATTCCACGGCGTACAAGCGTGAGTAGGGACCTCTACAAGGCCTGAACCTGGGTAAATCTTTGAGTCCCCTGTGTGCTTGTTTGCTAGCCGATAGATGTCTCCAGCGCTCCCTCCTTCTCCAAAACCCAAGTCCATAACAATGGGCATTGATGAGTTAAACCCTCGTCAATTGGCGCCGTCTGTGGGAATTGGGAGTGCTGATGTTATGGCTTCTTCGGCCCCATCAACCGCGACCTACAACTCCGCAATAGCGGAGATCCGCCAGCTCTTCGGCGCGTTCGACTTCACCGTTCACACGCCGGCCTTCGAGTCCGTGGGCGACGGAATTAGCCTGACGATAGGGAGCTTCCGCTTCCAAGTCTGTCAGATGGGCACGCTTCACATGCCTGATCAGCCTTCAGCACCGTCGATTGCCCCAGCATTATGGTTCCCTCCATCGATCGGCACCCTCAGTGAGCTCAACGCCCCGACGACAGTCGAGAACACGGCTGGCGACAGCAGTCGTGACTCTGATCTGAGCGATCTGGCCACTAAAGATGGAACCTACGGTTCCGGATCTGAGAGTTATGGAAGCAGCAGCTTCCCAAATCACTTCATGTGCGCCGTCATCAACGCAGGCGATACCTCTGCCAACCGCGACAACACGGGCAATCGCGGTAATGGAACCGACCCGCCTAACGGCGGCAACAGTGGCAATGGCGGCAACGGCGACAATGGTGGTAATCGCACCCCGTCGACAATGGAGGAGCAGTCGAACCTCCAACCATATTAAACGAGCAAACCGGCGAACGCGTCATGATCAGGCTCAACGAGCAAGAATGGGCTCGCTGCCGCGAGGCCCTACGAGGCGCTCCTCTACCCTTCGGATCCCCGCAATAACTGTTGATGGGCTATCACTGGCTCCTGAAGGAAGAATTCAAGCGCCAAGTACAAACAATCGCACAACTCGAGGCGCGCAAAAAGGCAGCAGACGAGTCGAGCCTTCGTCGTGCCGGGCTCTCCTCCCACGGAGGATCCTCCTCAAAGGGCAACGAGTACCTCGCCAAGAAGAGGCAATCTCGGATGGCCCATCTCACCGAGCAAGAACGCATAGAAGTTGCAAAGGTCCTCGACTTCAGCTCTATGACAGTCGACACACGGGGCAATGTGGTCCCCAAGACGCCGTAGGCTGCGGTGACAGCGGCCACCATGTACCTCCTTAACAACCAGCCGCCAGCTGGAGATCCCCGAGCCGCCATGCACCGATTTATGATCGCGGGCTTGGGATTAATCGAGGCCACCCTCGACAAGGAGCCAACACCAGAGCCGAAAAAGGGCAAAGCGCTACTTCTCGCCCTCATCTAGCGATGACAGTCACGATCTGTCTCGACGCCGCCGCTCACGGCGACACGACCGCGGCTATGATGCACGTGACGACCTCACGCAGCGCAAGATTGACAAATCAAGGGCGTGACGTGCTCGGTCGACTGACTCAGAAGAGGAAGATGTGGAGCTCTGCGGCGCCAGATGCTTCAGCAGATCCATTAGGCAGAAGCGAATGCCTAAGGGGTTTAAACTCTTGTGGGAGAACCCGAAGTTTGACGGCCTATAAGACCCAAAAATCTGGCTGGAGGACCACATCTCCTCCGTCAGGCTCCATGGAGGTAGTCGAAGCACGGCCATGCAATGCTTGCAGCTACAGCTGCAGGGCGCCGCCCGAGCATGGCTCAACAACCTCAAACGCGGATCCATTCGCAGCTGGGATGAGCTAGTTACAGCTTCGTGCGCAATTTCAAGGGCACGTACACGCGGCCTGCATCAATCGAAGAGCTAAGATGCTGCCAGCAACGATCGGGTGAATCGCTACGCTCCTACATCCAAAGGTGGTCCATCATCAGGAACTCTGCAGAGAACATCTCGGAGGATCGCGCGATTGACGCATTCAACGGTGGCGTCCGCCGCCTAGAACTCAGGGAGGAGTTGGGCCACTCAAAGACCAAGACCATCGTCCACTTGATGGAGATCGTGAATCGGTGGGCCGATGGAGAAGATTCGGTGAAGAATCGCGTTCACTCCGACGAGGAGGCGGAAATCGAGCGCAGACGCGATCGCCGAGGCAAACGTCGCATGCGCATCTACGATGACCGCGACAACGTCAACATGGTCGCAGCTGGCTACGCTGACAGACGCGATGATAACCGCAACAGCGGATACCGTAGCGGCGGATACCGCGACTCCGAAAAAACCACGCAAGTGTGGCAACGCAGCAATCGCGATGAGGCACCCGCGACATCCATTGAGGACAAACTGTTCGCGCCATGTACGGTACACTTCTACATCGACAAGCATGATGGAAAGAAGAAGTCCAGCCACCTCCTCAAGGATTGCCGCGAGTTCCTCAAGCTACATGAGGGATTGGTTCGGATGAACCGCAACGCAGTGAAAAGAGGCTACGAAGCCGCTCCAGGCGCCGTGGCACATGGCGCTCCGCCACCACCACCTAGGCCACCCCCGAATGCAGCCGCGCTAGACCAGCACCATGGAGGCGAACCCTACCCAAGGGCCATGGGTACCATGATGATCCAAAAAGGACGCCCCTCCAATCGGGTGTAGAAGGCCATCACTCGCCAAGTCAACTTGGCCACACACTCACCACCATCTACCATTGAGTACTTCAGTGGAAGCGAGTCATGCATCACCTTCGACAAACGCGACCATCCGCCTCAGGTACCCCGTCCAAGCCATTGCCCCCTCATACTCGAGGCGCAAATCGGAGGCTTCGACATGAGCCGTGTCTTCATGGATGGCGGAAGCGGCATTAACCTTATATTCACGAGTACCTTGCGAGCAATGAGGATCCCTCTAACTTGCATGGAGGCCTCGGACAGAACATTCCATGGCATCGTCCCATAAAAAGGTGTATATCCCCTGGGCAAAATCAACCTCGACGTCATCTTCGGCACGCCGAAGAACTTCCGGCGTGAGCGCATCGACTTTGAGGTCGTCGACTGGCCCTCCCAATACCACTGCATCCTCGGACGTGTCGCGTTCGCTAGGTTCATGGCAGTACCACACTACGCCTACCCGCATATGAAAATGCCAGGTCCCAATGGCGTCATCACGATCAACGGGAGCTTCGAGAGATCCGACAGTTGCGACAGGGAATTCAACAGAATTTCCCAGTCCTTCGGCATGCAGGAAGAACTCGCAAGGCTGAAAGAGTCGACAGACAACAGTCTGCCCCCCTGAGCCGGCTAAGCTCGCCCGATCTATCCTTCGACTCATCGGTGCACACAAAGAAAATGTAGGTCCACCCATCGGATCCCGCCAAGACGGCCCTCATCGCCAACAACTTGAGTCCCGCATAGGAACTCGTGCTCGTCGAATTCCTCCGTCAGCACTGGGAAATTTTCACCTGGTGTCCTGCGGACATGCCAGGAGTTCCCAGGGAATTCGCCAAGCACGCACTCAACGTCAACCCCGACGCAAGGCCAGTCAAGCAAACAATTCGGTGATTATCCGAGCCACGAGCGCAGCAGTCGAAATGGAGATCAACAAACTCCTCGACGCCAAGTCCACACGCGAGATCAAGGAAAGCACTTGGCTCGCCAACACGGTGTTGGTACCAAAAAAGGACACAGATATCTTGCGGATGTGCGTGGACTTCACCTCTCTGAATAAGCACTGCCCAAAGGATCACTTCCCGTTACCACGCATCGACCAGATCATCGACTCCACCGCGGGATGCGAGCGCCTATGCTTCCTCGACGCCTACTCAGGCTATAATCAGATTCGAATGAAGGAGGAAGATCAAGAGAAAACAACGTTTATGCCCTTTGGTGTGTTCTGCTACAACACAATGCCCTTCGGGCTAAAGAACGCGGGAGCCACCTACCAGCGGTGCATGCAGGCTTGCCTCAAGGAACAACTGGGTCACAACATTCAAGTCTATGTCGACGACATAGTAATCAAGACCAAGGAAGAAGCCTCCCTAATCGATGATTTGTGCGAAACCTTCACCAACCTCGACCGCTACTGGATCAAGCTCAATCCGGACAAATGCGCCTTTGGCGTGCCATCTGGGCAACTACTCGGGTACCTCATCTCCGCGAGGGGAATCGAGGCAAACCCGAAGAAAATAAAAGCCATACTGGCCATGGAGAAGCCGAAAAACATAAGGGGCGTTCAGCAGCTGGCTAGGCGAATCGCGGCCCTCAGTCGATTCATCAGTCGGATGGGTGAAAAGGTGCTGCCCTTCTACCAACTCCTCCACAAAGCTAAAAAGTTCGAGTGGACCAACGAAGCGCAGGAAGCATTCGAAGACCTCAAGCGCCTTCTATCCACCTCGCCAGTACCAGTGACCCCACAGGAAAGGGAACCACTATTGCTAAATATCTCCGCCACCAACCAGGTGGTCAGCACAGTGCACGTCGTCGAGCGAGCCGAGGAAAACAAGGTCCACGGGGTACAACGCCCAGTATACTACCTCAGCGAGGTCCTCACGCCAACAAAACAACGGTACCCGCACTACCAGAAGCTGGCGTACGGTGTCTTCATGATCGCCCGACGACTGTGCCATTACTTCCAGGAACACCCAATCGTGGTGGTCAACGACGCCCCGTTGGGGCATATCCTCAATAACCCCGATGCCACGGGACGAGTCGCGCTTTGGGGAATAGAATTGTCTCCACGAGACATCACATACGAAAAGCGCGACGCAATCAAGTCGCAAGTTCTCCCTGGCTTCCTCGTGCACTGGATGGAGAACCAGCTCCCGGACAAACCAGATATGTCATACCTCTGGACAATGCACTTCGATGGGTCCAAGCGGAAGGACGGAGCAGGCGCAGGTGTCATACTGACATCACCTCAAGGGGACAAGTTGCAGTATATCCCGCGAATGCAGTTCACAGCCTCCAACAACGAAGCTGAATACGAGGCCCTGTTGCATGGGATGATGATGGCAAAAGCCTGCGGCGCCAAGAGGCTCATCATATACGGCGACTCCAAGTTGGTCGTCAACCAAACAATGCATGAGTGCGACGCACTGAATGGCAACATGATCGCGTACCGCGACCTCTACGACACACTCGAATGAGACTTCAACGGTTGCGAGCTGCGGCACGTAGGTCGCGAAAGCAACGAAGAGGCGGACGCACTCGCCAACATAGGCTCTACCTGCGCCCCCATACCACCCGGGGTATTTCTCGAGCGCATCTGCGAACGCTCCATCAAGCAAAAGGCCGCATAGAAGAAAACTAGCGCAGGAACGGACTCGGGCGCTACGCCGCCCAATGAGTCAATGGCACTCGATGACTTGGAGCTGGACACAGGACTTGAGGGACCAATGAGCGTCATGATGATTGAGCAATCCTAGACGCAACCGTACATCACGTACCTCCTCAGCAAAAGGCTACCGGACGATCCAACTGATGCACGACACATCGCGCGGTGATCCAAGGCATTCGCTGTTATCAACGGCGAACTGTACAAACACAGCATCACATGAGTACTCCAACGATGCGTATCCACGGCCGATGAAAGAGTTGTTCTCCTCGACATCCATTAGGGGACCTGCGGGCACCACGCCGGCAGTCGCGCCCTTGTCGCCAAAGCTCTACGAGCTGGATTCTATTGGCCAACGGCCATGCGCGATGCCAAGGACATCGTCCAGAAATGCAACGCTTGCCAACGATTCGTGGACAAGACGCACGCACCGGGCGCAGAGCTCTGGCCAATTCCATTGGCCTGGCCCTTCGCGCAATGGGGACTCGACATGGTTGGCAAACTCCCAAGGTCCTCACGAGGAGGCTACGTCTACCTCTTGGTCGTAGTCGATAAATTCACCAAGTAGATTGAGGCCATGCCAATGACCAACCAATCAGGACACAGCACAGTTAAGTTCTTCGAATCCATCGTCTACCGCTTCGGAGTACCGCACAACATCATCATAGACAATGGGATGAACTTCACATCCAAGGAGTTCCAAGAATTCTGCGAGAATCTGGGGATCAACATCAGCTACGCCTTTGTAGCACATCCACAGACCAACGGTCAGGTGGAAAAAGCAAATGGGCTCGTCTGTGGCGGCATCAAGAAGCGACTCCTCCGGCCACTCGAACAAGCCGCGGGTTGCTGGCCAGACGAACTGCAATCCGTACTCTAGAGCCTACGCACAACTCCAAACAGTGCCACGGGCTACACGCCATTCTTTATGGTGCACGGAGCCGAGGCAGTGCTACCTGCCGAGGTACGGTACAAGGCGCCGCGCGTGGTCACTTACAGCGAACAAGAGACATCCCTCGCACTCGAAGACTCTGTCGACCTCCTTGACGAGGCAAGAGAAATTGCCGCGGAAAGATCAACGATCTACCAGCAGAACCTGCGCAACTACCACAGTAGGAGGCTACGCCCCAGATCCTTCATCGAAGGCAACCTGGTCCTGCGACTGAAGTAGCAGGGACACCTCAAGCTCGAGTCCCCCTAGGAAGGACCATACGTGATTAAAGAAGTAATCCCAGGTGGCGCCTATCGCCTTCAAGATTTAGAGACAGGAGTCGCATACTCTAACCCTTGGAACGTCGCACAACTGCGACGCTTCTACCCTTAGTTGCTTTTACTTTTAGATCATAAATAAGGCACTCAGCCAAGGCTACTTAGCCACACATTGTACTTCATACTGTCCTTCGAATAAATAAAGCTAAGTGCCCCAAAACTCTGTGTTCTCCTTTATTTTTTCCAATTTATCTACTTGGGGGCTGCGCCACCCTATATACATCTGTTCTACGAACCAAAACGTGATATCCTGAGTAGCTAGCACATCAATCAAAACCCTTGACACAACATCAACCCAGCTGCAACGCACCTGACAGGTTGACAAGGGACTGAGATAAGAGCATGGCCAGGCTAACAAAAAGGACTCGCATAGTGCAACACACTTCATGCTCACAAAGCTCTTTATACATATTCGACAATAAATTATATACAACATTTATACGAACTTTACAACACGGGTACACTTATGTGCAGGATACAAACTAAGATACTACTGCAGCAAGAGAACGTTGGTTTATTCCTCAAAGAAGTCGACGATCTCTTCTGCTGGGTGATCCACAACCTGGTAGTGCGGCACCATATTCCAGGCAGAACTCACTGAGGCGCAGTGGCCCAGCCGCAATTGCCGCAACATCTACATCAGGCCTATGCAGTCGCACCAGCGATAGAGCGGCCTTGGCACCATCCACCAAATGTTGCCTCACGCACTCGCGAACCGCGGTCAGGTCTTGAAACTTGGCAAGGAGGGCTAGCAAGCTTGATGGAGTAACATCCAGCGGAAACATCGTCCGATAAATGTTCTTCAAGCATGACTGCGACTTCTTCAGGAAGTGCAGCACTAGCGACGCACGATCCTGCAGGGTCACCAGCGCAATCGCACGATCATGATCTACCCAGAAGTATCCACTCCCTTGAAGTTGCTCCTGGGTGAGATCATGCATACGAATGGCAATTCTATCCTTCTCATCCTGCGGATGACGCGCGCTGACAACTACACGAAGCAGCAACAGCAGCATAAGTACAGCGCACCATCGCGAGTGACTACAAGGAAAATATAAGAGCAAGCAAACTAACACTTGAATTGGTCGCCCAACTGTGTCACCTCTCTAAGCAGATACTGCTTTCGGGCGGCGGCTTTCTCCGCCTTCGACTTCCATACATCCGCGTTACCGTGGAGCACGAGCAACTCACGCTCTAGCTGCTTCACGCGGTCACGCAGTCGCAGAAGCAGCGACAGCTCATCTACCCTGGAACGCGGTGGTGCCAAAGTATCAAGAGGCGGCGAGTCCTGAGTTTCCCTCAAAGGATCACTTGATGTACCCTACCACAAGCCAAGATAGAAACAAATAAGACGACCAAATCAACACAAAGACAAAAGATTCAAGTGCATTCAAGACCAGCAAAAGTATCAGCAGATACACTCGCCAGCAGGCATGTTCTTAACAGAGGACATAAACTAGTTGACTATTACAAAGTCACTAAGAAGCGATTGGCTTCTTCAACTTCGACGGCTTCGGGGGCTTCATCGAGTCCGTGGCAGTGCCAGATGCCACTGACTTTCCGCCAGCCCCTGATGCCACAGCCTTTGCCGCCTTCTTGGCGCGTTGCAGCTCCTCAGAATACTTCGCAACCGTGTTTATCGGCTGCGGCCCATATTTACCATAGGCATTCGCGAAAGGAGCAAAGTCTACCTTCTGGCCATCCGCGCTAACAGGCATCGCCTTCGACACCGCGGCAGGATCAATCTCGACTCCGTGGGCCTGCACCATGGCAAGTGACATGGACGCGCCAGCCGCGTGGAGTGAGTTCTTGAAGATGGAAGGAACACCCCCGGCGAGTGACTCCACCAGCTCGCCCACGTTCTTGATTAGCTCAGCCTTGGGCATCAGCTCCTCCGGGAGACGACTGAGAACACCCTTGGCCTTGGAGAGCGTATCCTGAATGGCGGCGCTACGGTCTTCGACTGCCGACAGTGCACCCGCCATAGCATCATCGCGACGAAGGGCCTGCGGGTCGAAGCTCAAATCGCCAGCATCTGTACATAAATCCACACATGGACAAAGCATCAGCGCCAACGGCAAAAAGTCGAACAACTTCTCCCTGGTTGCGAAGGAGGCACGCAGATCCTCTTCGCGCCTTTGCGCCTCGTCACGCGCCGCGATTGCCTCATCGTGACCCTTCACAGCCGCGGCGAGGGATTTCTCCATGGTGGCAGTGTTGCGCAGAAGGGTGTTATGTTCAGCTACAAAACAAAAGGGATTGACTATCAGTCGACCATATAAAAAGGAGAAGAAGAGGAAGTGAAAAACACTTACTTTCGACCACGCGATGACGCGTCTCCAGCATTGCATGCTGGTGGCCCATCGCAAGCACTTGCTCCGCCAAGTGAGCGACTTCCTTCACAAGGAGCTATCGCACAACGAGGGATCAGCAGAAGCAATAGATAACATCGACTGCAACATTAAAAGAAGAAAATCTACACTTACATGATCCTCCAATGACTCCGAAGTTGTCTGTTGTACCGTCATCCGAGCAACCATTCGATGCTCCCCTTCGTGCGGAGAACTAGAAGAGTTGTGCCCCGAGTGGGCCGCCAGTGGAGGGGAAGGAGCGCGCTCGACCTTTTTCTTGGCCCTTGAGGTCGCGACTCCTGATTCTTTCAAAAATTGGACGTCGCTAGAAGATGACGACGCCTCTTGACTGCAAAGACAAAATCAACATCAAGAACAAGACAAAATCCAGAGACGAACCAAAAAGAGCAAATCCAGAGAAGAGCAAACAAACTAGAAAACTTACCAATCAAACTTGTCACAGTCAAAAGTGGGCTCCCCCGACTCTGACGAGGATTCCTTGGGCAGTCGCATCTTCTTGCGAGAGGATGGTGCCATGGCGCTCACAAGAATAGTAGGGATCGGCGACTTCGCACCAACACCTGCACCTTCCGGAGTCGAAGGAGACGATGCATCGGAATCCTCGCTGCGCGAACGCTTGTGAGTATCCGGACTACCGGACTCGGGGGCTTACTCCTCCACATCAGAGGGGACAGTCGACTCCGACTCGTCCTCTTCCAAGGCTTCGTGAGGGATAATCCCCTTAGATAGAGGGGGCATACAAGGTATACCGCCCAATCCTGCGTACAGACAAACAAAATTAGCACAAAGATAAGAAACAGCAGAGAAGCAATCGACAAACTAAGCTACTGCGTAGCACAACTATACCTCAGGAGGAGGGTTAGCAGCATCAAACGGAGGAACAACTGGCTCACTGGGGAGCACATCTCTGACGGTGTACTTGGTGACCATTCGAACCCTTTTGTCTACCTCACTCGCAGACATGCCATCGGCAGACACGCGAGTGGGATCGTCAGCGCCAGTCCACTAAAACATGGGGTGGACTCTGGCCTGCAGTGGCTGGACGCGACGACGCAGCCACGTGCGAATGAGGGCGCAGCCTCCCTCCTCTTTGCCGAGGCGACTCTTGAGGTCGCAGACGCGCTCGTACAGCACATCCTTCTCCGCGGATTCGCCAGGCATGACTACATTTTTCCAGGAGCGCCTCCTCTTGCACGGCGCCGCAGGATCGAACGGTGTGAGTCCGAAGTGCTCCTCACCAACCTTCTCATCGTGGACGTAGAACCACTTGTCCCTCTACCCTTGGACGGACGCTGTGAGCTTGATGTCGAAATAGGTGGCGGATGGGTCGACGTGAATTCCGCAACCACCTACATCATAGACTAAAGAGCCAGATGCAGATTGGCGCTTCAACTTGAAGAGGCGCTTGAAGAGGCCGAAGTGCGGCTCAATTCCGAGCCAGCACTCGCAGAGGGTGATGAAGCAAGAGATGTGGAGGATAGAGTTCGGGGTCAGCTGATGGAGCTGAAGCCCGTAGAAACAAAGGAGGCCCCTAAAAAAGGGGTGAAGGGGCAAGGAGAGACCATGAATGATGAATGCCAAAAACATCACTCGAAAACCAGCGGGAGGAGAAGGAATTATCTCACCGCCGGGGACGCGCGCGTCGGCGACTGCGTCGGAAAGCACTCCGTCTTGGCGGAGAAGACGAAGATCAGATGACTTGATGATGGAGGGACGCCATGCGCCATTCGTGACACGGGTGCCCGTGCCCTTCTTCTTTCCGGCGGCGGCGGTGCTGGTGCCCGCAGCGGCGGAGCCGTCTTTCTTCTTCGCCGCAGCAGCGGTAGCCACGGAATCGGCTGTAGCACCTCCCTTCTTCTTCCCCATTGCACGGCGGCGATGCGACAGAAGGAAGTAGCTAGGAAACGAGTGGAGCTGGTCTAGTGTCGTGGAAGAAACGAGCGCAGAGAAAGCAGAGGAGTAGCAGCAATGGCGATGGAAGCAAAGGATGAATGAGAGCAGATGAGAAATTACCGTCGCAGCACCACTACTTAACCCCTGGAAGATGTAATCCAATGGCTCAGAAAAACCCTAATGGATGCGTAGCAAACATCATGCTAGACACGTGGAGGAGTGAAAACGCAAACCGTCCCTCTACTGCTCCATTACGCGCGAAAATCGAGGAGGTGCAGTTAAAATAAAGATTACGCATGCCCAGTCAAATCAAAGTCAGAGAGTGAGACCCATCGCCACGTCCGTCAAACTTCGCCACACAGCAATCGAGGTCATAAATCGCCAAGATCGACATCATCAAAGCTACGCAGCAGAAGACTTACTTTAGTCCTTGCTCGAGTCTTCGACTCCACCAAGCACTCGGGGGCTACTCCCATAGGGAGCGCTGGTCGCGCACCCTATGATTTTTCTCTTCTTTTTACAGGAACATGGACAATCAAAGGCAAACCCAACCACTCGAAATACAGTTCGACTATGGATATGGGTTACTCCCATAGGGAGCGCCGGAAACAAATTCGACTGAAATAAGCAAACAAAAGACGACAGCAGTCGCAAAAGTTCTTTAGTCCCTGCCTGAATCTTCGACTCAACCAGACACTCGGGGGCTACTCCCATAGGGAGCGCTGGTCGCGCATCCTATGATTATTTATACAAAAAACTGTGTGTTGATAACATCCCACACTCGAAGCTCATGGCGACACCACCTCATAATTTTTCCCTACAAAGAGACTGCGTCTCCTGGATCACCCGAATCATCTCCGCGATGATAAAATTTGGATGCCGCGCTTACAGTGTGAAGGTAACACCTGAATAAGGTCTGGCAACACATTAGCTGCGCACTATCAGAAATATATCCGTGCCTACATGTACGATGAACATGCCTTAAGGACGCGTCGAGTGCTCATACCCATATAACTGGAATTCGACTTCTGTAAGACCTCCGCGGCTTGAGTCGAATTACACCAGCACTTTTCCGGATTCGAGTCCGGAGACTTGAGTTCGAGTAGATTGCGTTGTTTCACCCTAAGGTGGTTAACTGATATCGATACATCGGATAAATCAGGCACGCACATCAACAATCCCTATGACACAAACAAAGCAGTCGAAAATATACTCATTCATGCACTCAAAAGACTTCAAAGTCCCCAATGAATCAGATTCCACCGACACTCGGCTACTGACATGGGTATACCCTATAGGTACTCGAGCTTGGTATATACGACCTAAATACGTAAAGACCCACGGTGTCGCCAAGGCCCAAATGAAGGACTCGAGTAACCTATGGACTCTCGATTGTTTGAAGAACAAGAAGAAGCTAAAAATAGAAAGTTTGAAGAGGAAAATCCTAACTTGTAACCGACTCGACCTGCTACCCAAGACCTAGCCTACCTATATAAAGGCTAGGAGGGGGCAGCGAGGAGGACAGACACAACCCTAGTTTTCCACCACCCTCGCCAGATTGCATCTGCGCACCATTATAATCTTCGATTCCTTCGATAATTCCACGAGCAGACAAGCAGGAGTAGGGACCTCTAAGGCCTGAACCTGGGTAAATCTTTGAGTCCCCTGTATGCTTGTTTACTAGCCGATAGATGTCTCCGGCGCTCCCTTCTTCTCCAAACCCAAGTCCATAACAATGAGCATTGATGAGTTAAACCCTCGTCAACGTGTGTTTTAAGTTTGGTGTTACAAGCTTTGGATCAATTCAAGAGTTCAATGGCGATAACTTCATCTCCGGGGCGCTGGTCCTTAGGTGCACGTGCACGAAGACTTCTCAACAACGGCATGCCGGCTCCGGTAATGGAGCGACGACAGCGGCGCGTCGACGGCTCGCTCTGATGGTAGTAGTGGTCGTTAGGTGGTTCAAAGACCTCGATATAATTTTCATTATGTTTAGGATAATTTGTACTTCTTATAAACTCATGAAACAGATCCGGATCTTTTCTCGCAAAAGAAAAAAAGGTTTTGTGAAACGGAGATAGTATTAGGTAGACCCGTTCGGATCCACCAAGGCATGCCGTTGTCAAATGAGCAGTCATGTATTTTTTCCCTTCTAATTTGTCAATTCACAGAAAATGTCAAAAATACCCTCAGGATTTGCCATAAGAGTCAATAATGTATTCACAATGTTTGCGTTTGCAATCTAACAACCGAGAACTAATAAAAGCAATATCAATCTTCAGGACAACAAAAATAAAAGCTTGCAAATTTCAGGTATATCCAAATAAGAAATTTAGAAGGAGGACACTGCTCGTTCAAAAAAAAAAAAAGAAGGAGGACACTGCAAAGCAATCATTCTGGACAAGTCGCAAGTGTATATGCCTATGGCACAGCCACACAAGCATATACCACGCGAAAGCCACGCGAGGCTAGAACCGTCTTTCCGGAAGTCAGTCTTATCTGCTTCAGACTTCTCTCTCGCTGCTACCCGGGCCCGCCCACTAGACTCCTCCAGCTCCTATAAAATCCAACCTGGACACCAAACCCACATAAACTCCAAAACCATTGCTCTCCTCACCTCACAGCTCAGCACTCTTCTCTCCGGCAAAGATCGGTGGTTGAGGCGTCACGGTAAGGCGAATTACAAACAAGACCGTCTGTACATCTTCATGGCCGGGAGCGCGAGGTCGGCAGCCACGAAGCACGCGTACCGGATGTTCGCGCCGTCCCGGAGCGCGGCGACGCGAGGCAGCCCCGGCGGCGCGGCGGACGAGTTCGACGAGTCTGACATCTGGGGATCGTTCGGCTCCGCCGGCGTGGTGGACTCCGTCCCCGCCGAGCTCGCCCGGGCGCGCGCCGGTGGCCGGAAGATGCCGCTGGACCACCGTGCCGCGGCCGCGGCGCCGGGCTCGGTGCCGATGAGCATACCGGACTGGCAGAAGATCCTCGGGGTGGAGTACAGGGACCACCACGCCGGCGCGTGGGAGCTCGACGGCAACGACGACGACGCCGGGCACGGCAAGGTCGCGATGGTGCCGCCGCACGAGCTGGCGTGGCGCAGCCGCGCGGCGTCGCTGTCGGTGCACGAGGGGATCGGGCGGACGCTCAAGGGGCGCGACCTCAGCCGGGTCCGCGACGCCGTCTGGAAGAGGACGGGCTTCGAGGACTGAATGGAGAAGCGCGCATGCATGGCCCGACCGGCGGCTGGTAGTACCCGGCCGCCGCCGGTAGGCTCTGGAACGAGAGCGTTACTGTAGTTGCTTCTCTCGTTTCCATCCCCAGCAAAACCTCCTTTTTTTTGCCATTCATAACATAAACAATTGGCGGTAGCGAGGACATGCGGTCCGGTGGTTGCTCGTTCTGTCGTTCATGGCATGACAAGTTTTTATGGGCACCCGGATATAAAGGTCGAATTGGTTGATCGGCTAAGCGATCGCGTGTACTATCTCGTATCCTTCTTTCGGGACATGGGTAGTTTCAGCTTTTTCTGCAGTAGATGTGCTACTACTGTTTTTTCTTCTGTACGCGAAGTTGCAGAACAGAAAAGAAACGAGATATGCTTGTCTTTGCCACGTCCCAGTCTCATGATACAGGAGCATACTAAATGGCAGTGAATTTTCCTTTTCGGCTGAGCGCTGCGTACACCTTGTGATGTGATGTGACAAGCTAATTAACAATTCTTTGGATGTAAAGCTATACTCCTACGCTAAACAACACAGTGGCCCCACTGAAACATTTGACATAGTATTATAATTTGGATTGCATTATGAAAGTTTAGCCTCTGTAGTCACATCTGCTGTGCTAGCTATAGCTATAGCTAGTAGTAGGGCTGTAGAGGTCCCGATCAATCGATAAAAGCTGATGCACCAGCTGAATTTTAATCATTCGGCTGGGAGTCTCCGCGGCGCCAGAGCTAGAGGTCCAATAATTGATGAACGATTAGTATATTATTACAGGCACCTTAAGCTACATGGATAAGCAACCGATACTATGGCACGGCGCCGTGTCGCTTTCCCGACGACGTTGTACGTAGCCGGATAAGGTCACGCACCGAGGGCTCCCCCACCCCCATGGCCCATGCTGCTCCGCACTGCAGCTGCGCACCGGAAACGATCACCCCGCGCGCCGACGACCCCAGCATCCAAGTGAAGTCGTAACGCTCACTGATCCGGCACGTACGCCACAGTAGCATTAAACCCGCACGAAACGACGAAAGGGACGTGCGTATTATACGAAAGAAAATAATACTGGTACTCTGGTAGGATACTAGTGTGTAAACTGTGGACGACCGTGCCCTCTGGCCAAATGTTTCGACGTCGACGCTGACGGGACGTCCTCGGGGTTCGCGGAGAGCTGTTGGGCTGGGGTGGGAAGGATACGCCAACGCGCAGTCCGGACGGAGCAAGGCCATGGAGCCGGCACGCGAATCTCTCTGCCTCTGCGGCACCGATGCGGCTCCGTGGACCGTGGTGGCACGTAACGTCTGCCGTGTCGGCCGGCCGGCCGTCCCGCGCCAGGCAGCTGTATGGCTGTGCGCCCGCGCATGGCACGCCGACTGCAGTGCAGCGGGCTACACGATGGTTTCGGGCCGTGTCGATCGTCGTGCCTGGCGCGGAGGAGCCGTTTCAGCCACGGAGAGGGCAGACGTTTCTACTCGGCCATCACCTTATACAGAAAGGATCGGGCAGTCCTAGGCTCCTAGCTAAGCTAGCGGCCAGCGATCGCTAGAAACCTCGCGCGGCAGCATATACACGCATGGAGTAGAATATACTACACCTAAACTACAGTACTCTAGGCAGCTGGCGGTTCGACATTCTGGCAGGACACACTGACGCAGTGCCACTGCAATGCTGCGTGCTTGCTCAGCGCGTCCAAGTGGTCTTGTCGCGCGAGAACAAGTACGTGTCGGGCGCCGGCGGGGACAGGGCGGCGCGCGCGTGTCAGCCGCCGCGCGTTGCGGTTGCATGCACGGCGGAACGCGAGGCGGCGCTTGAAGGCGCGGGCGGGATCGATCGTTGCCTGCCACTGCACGGGTTCTCGCGTCCCGGCGCCGCTGCTGGTTTTGACGGCGGGTCAGTGGGCGGACCAAGCGGAGTGGTGATTGTTCGTGCGTGGTGGAGCCCATGGTGTTGGCCTGCTGGCATCACAGCCGCGGATGGCGTGCTGGTATCCTCCGGGCGTCGACTGCCGGGTGCCCGAAACGGCAACGATTTCCTGGATGTCGACACCGTGGGATAATTGTACGAGACCGGATATTTGGAAGAGGCTGCGCGCATGCGATAGTTCAGTTGTAGAATATCGTCGAGGGGCTCACTCGGTCCTACGCCTTGCTGGTAGCCTTGTACGTATAGCAAATTATAGGGTTTGCCTATGTCTCAGTCGACTGAGATTTTCTTAAGTCTCAATCACTTAAGAAAAGGGTAACTGTATGTGCAACTCGTGCCAGTTGCAGTTTTCTAGCAGAAAAGGTTTCAGTTGCACTTTTTTTTAACAGACAGTTACACTTTTCTTAGGTGACTGAGACTTAAAGAAATCTCAGTCGAGTGAGAATTAGCAAAACCGCAAATTATAACACAATTTTTTTAATAAACATATATACAGTCACAGCGTCATCACAAACGGCACATGTATATGACAACGCTAGCTGCGGTATACGTACCCCAAGTCGCAACCAAAACTGTCATCGGCATGGCGTCGCAGTTCAAAAGTGTGTCCCTTCTCCGAAAGCAAACCTACCCATCATCGATCGATCAGTCTCAAGTTCGTCATCAGTCCGATCAAGCCACGGCACCAGGCTTAGCTTTTGACAAACCATGCGTCATGCACGAAGCGACAGATGAGGTTTAAATACTTTGCTAGCTCGTCGTCAGAGTTCAGACAAATGTCGCACCCCGTGCTCAGCTCTCATGATCTGCTTCCGGACCTCAACTCTCACGGTTCAAAAAAGTCTCGCGTTATCTTCTTTTCAGCCCACCGCATTAGGCATATCCTCAGGAGCCTGCGCCGTATCTGATAGCGTTTCCCTCTTGCTAAGCATGGGCGCACAGACATGTGCCATCGTTGCGGGGCACAGGAGGTTCGATTTGGTTCCTGGTACTGATGCCGACGCGTACCGATCACTGATTACCGGCGTTACTGGCCGACACTTCTTTTCGGATTTGACCACCGGAGACAAAATGCTGGATGGACGATCTCTTGCGTTGCGTCTTGCGTGCGAAAGTTGTGTGGAACTACCTAGCTGCTTACACGGACATGTTACAGAAATGAACGAGCTTTGCACGTACTACCAGCGTTTGCTGCTGTTTTGCAGGTGGAACATCTGGATTTCAGCCTCGATGTTAGCTCCAGCGTCTTTCTGGTACTCTTTCAGGTGTTGTGACTACTGATGCAGATCCCTTGAACAGGATGGGCGCTTAGCCAAACAGTCGTTGCGTTGCACCACCACGTAGACGTAGTACAGCTCCCCACCCACTGATTAGAACGGTGAGCTTGCTGACGACAATATTTCATCGCATCTTTTGTTTGATTCAGACTCTGAGAGATCATAAATCCGAGGACCTTCAGCAACAATATACAGAGGCGAGGGAGGGAATGGACACGACACAGTGTGACACTAACAACGGAGCAGTCGCGGCTAGATTCGCTGGAGTTTGGTTCAGAGCGACGAAGACAGACACGGTCAGGCAAGTGGCCTAGCAAGAGCCAGACACGCGGGCTGCTGGTGCTGGATACCGGCGCTGCTCAAGGCGTCGCTGCCAGTGTTATTTTCGCAGGGTCGCCGTCCGAGCTACAAGAAGAAGCAAGAGATGCCACTCCGATCCACATATATAAAACTCTGCCAATGGAATTTCATGGTGAGAAATGTGGACGGGGATGCGTCGTCTGTCATTTTCAGTGAAAAGAGGTGTCCTACTCAGCGAGAGTTCGACACCGGTTGACAAGCACGGCCCTTGGACAGCAGATACCAATAATCTCCATCCGATATCTTCTTCAGAGACATTGCAGACTGAACCTTCCAGAGAAAAAAGATCGCCTAGGAAAAATAATCACAAGAAAATATCCTGCACCTATGGTATTATTTTCCTTGCACAATATTTATTTCTATTACTCTCCCTGTCATGTCGCGGATCTTCTAGATTCGCGCTTCTAAGGTACATGTATATATACAAATCTGCAGCAAGTAATTGATGATGGAGGTAGTATTGTTATAATATTATTAGTGGAAAAACAGCATGATGGTGATACAAATGAACAATAGGAAGTTCACTTTGGAATGTTGGCCACTACTGATTGGTTGGATAAATACCCACTTGTCCATGTGACTGCTTTGACTAGAGGATTTTATTTTCAAAAATTCCACTGATCCACTAATAATCTTCAACATCAGTACAGAGATCACTAAAAGTAATAAAAATTACAAACAAGTCTCCAGACCAACTAGCGACGACTACAGACAATAACGCGAGCCGAATGCGCGCCTCCTTCCTTGTCCCTTCATCATCGGAGCCGGATAAAGCTTGTCGTAGTAGAGCTTGTTGTAATAGACAGACGAAAAGTCGTCGTGCTAAGATCCCAAAGATGGTCTGACCATATTCTTCTACTGATAGACATAAGTGATGTAATGACTAGACCTTATTATCAGTTTAGATTTGAATTGCGTTGGATGTTGAGAGATGATATCAGAGAGGTTGTTAACCCTATTTGGGGTTTAGAACCTGGAAGAACAAAACTAGTGGGAGGAAAAGAAAAAAAACTTCAATTAAAAGATAGTGAAGATGTGGTTGAAGGTGATGAAAATTTGTTGGCACATGCCACAAATTTTGATAGATTTGGGCAATCGGGAAGGACTGCAATCAAGCTTGGTTTTAACTTTTAAGTATACTTATATTTTGGAAGTTGAGGAAAATAAGACTTTAACTACACCCTTCACTCTCGAATACTTTAGCCAGGTCCTGCTGGCTTTTCCTGATGAATTTTACTAATTCTTTTGGAACTCCATCAAGATGACTAAAAGAGCATGTGGGCCCTGATACGTTCATTTTGTATCACTATTCTATGTCTTAATTCACTATTATTCATTGATATATTTCGTATTGAAAGGTGATACTTATGTTATTTCATCTCTTTTTGCATGGTTGATGACTTTTGGAGCATGGACCGCTGCAGTCAGGATTCTGATGGAAAAAATGTTGTTTGGAGGCAAAATTCGCGAAGATCAGAAAATCCGAAAAAGTATACGGAAAATCCTATTTTTCCAGAAGACTCCGGATGCCAGAAGATGGAGTGGAGGTGGGCCACAGGGGGCCCACAACACCCCATGGCGCGGGAAGGCCTAGGCCGCGCCTGGAGGTGGTGTGGCCGCCCTGGACCACTCCAGCCTCTCCCCTCTGGCGTATATCATCCCCACGAAACCCTAAGACTTGGGGCGACCACGAAGATTTCGGCTGCTCAGGCGGAAAACACCGAGAGAGAAAGATCTCTCCGGCAGACAAATTTCTGCCGAGGGAATTCCTTCCCGGAGAGGGGAGATCGTCGCCATCAACACCATCATCAAGCTAGACTTCATCGGGATCATCATCATCATCACCACCATCAGCACCCTCATCACCATCTCCATATTGTTGTAACAATTGCGTTGAATCTTGCATAGTTCACAGGGGAAACTTTCCCGGTGTTGATTACTCCTTGTAGTTGATACTATTGAGTGAACCATTGAATTATTGTTTATGTTCAGACTGTTATACATCATTATTCCATCTCTGGTCATGATCCATATAATATCTTGTGAGTAGTTCGTTTTGTTCTTGAGGACATGGGAGAAGTCTTGTTGTTAGTAGTGGAGTTGTGTTGAGAAAGATTCAATAGATTGTTATTTAAGTTGTGGTGTACTTCTTCTAGTGGTGTCATGTGAACGTCGACTACATGACACTTCACCTATATGGGCCTAGGGAAATATATTGTGTATTTGGCTACTAATCGTAGGGGTTGTCGGAGTGACAGAAACCTGAACCCCGTTAGAAAACCATTGCACAAGGAGCGTAAGGGTCTTAGAGTTTAAAACCGTGGTTAGGTTTCTACCTTAATTACTTTTTTGTACTTATGGATGTTTGTAAGGGGTATAATCACAAGTATGTATTAGTATTGGATGGGGCGGTACATTAGCACAGGTTCTGTGGCGCCCCGCAAAAAACACTACTAGAAAATCGCGTTGTTTTTGTGCATTGCATCTTCATGACCGCATGCTCATGTCATCATGCCACATTGCATTTGAGCATCGTCATGTCATCATGCATTTGTTTGTCTAAAACTATTTTCTAAAAGCCTAGTTTTGTTTCTAAAATATCCCCGTCTTTATTCAAATCAAAACTCTGATCTTTTCTGGGTCTTTTATTTGTCTAAAAACTATTTACAAAAGTCTATTTTAAATTAAAATAAAAGTTTATATTATTTTTGGGAGGCAGCCAGCCAGGCCCAAAAGTCCGGCCGGCCACCTCCAAACCCTAACAAAAACGACCCAGTTAATCAGACCAAAACCCTATCCACCTACCCCTTTTCCCTCCCTCCCTCTCTCCTTTTTCAGCCGCCGCCCAAGCCTTCTTTTCCCGCCCACGCCCTGCCTCTCTTTCCGCGTAGCCAATCCACCCGCCGTCGCCAGCCAAACTCCCGCCCAGCCACCTCCACCTCACCAAACCCTCCATTCACCTCCTCCACCCTCGCTCTGCCCCACCTCACTCGGATGCCCGCCCACCCCGCCACCGCCACCGCCACCCCCACCACACACCAACCCGATGCAATGCCTCCAGGCCGCAGGCAGCCCTGTCACGCGCCCATCCCCCGCCTCTTTCCCCGGCTTTTCCCAGCTCTGCCTCACGCTTGAACCTCCGCCGACTCCTCCCAGGCACCTCGCCGTCGTCGCCTCTCCTCACTGCCCGCCTCCTCTCGACTCCCGAGCCCTGCGTCACCACGACTCTGCCGCCGCATCGCTCGGCGCCGTGGTTGCCTGGCCCCCCGTGCCGGTCCCTCCCCCACGACCTCCGGCCCCGCCTCAGAGCCGCTTGTCGCTGGCAAGTCGGCCGACTCCGCCACTCCCGGGCATCCTTCTCCCCCAAGCGGCCTCCCTCCCGCTCGGGATCCGCTAGGGCCCCTCCGTCTCTGGCCGATGCGCCACTGACGGCTCCCCTCTGCGTGTCGCTCCGCCTCGCGGGCCCCCTCCATCGGCATCCCTCCCGCCTCGCCGGCCTCCGCTTCGGCCAGTGATGCCCCACCGTGCGTCGCCGCGACCAGGTCCTCCTCTCTCTGCTCCGCCATCGGTCGCCCTTCCCCAGCCTGGTTCATCCTGCGAGCGCGCCGTCCTCTCCTCTGGCCCTCATCCGGCCCGCCCGTGCCGGCCGAGTCTGCCGCCTCCCTCCAACAGATACCTCCCCCGCGCCGCGTCGGCCTTCCTCAAACCCTGGGTATGTGTAGCCCAGGTGACACACACCCATGTCCGTGCGTGTACCGCACGTGTATGCTGGTGTTTTGTGTTCTGGTATCAAGAGCTTCAAGACCCATCGACGGTACCAAGATCCCCTGCTGAACAAGATCGACCAAAACGATAAGATGTACAAGGGCCACGCCAAGATCTTCTCGGACCCGAAGACCCTGATCCACGGATCCGGTGATGCCGAACCCCCTCGGCACGACATGATCTTCCTCTCGGACACGAAGACGCCGAGACCCGGGACGCCAAGACCTCTGTCTGAAACCGAGTTCTTCATCCCGGACGCCATGATCTCCTTCACAGATCCGAAGACCCTAAACCCCGGAGTCCGCACCTCGTCGATCCCCGTCGAACCATGAGACCCGAACCCCCGAAACCCAAGATCTTCCGAACTCAGATGTGTGACCCTAAGCCCCTATTTTTATAATATGACATTATCAACTGTCGCATATTAAATTGTTCATGCATGCATACCTGTCTGTGCTTTGGGGGCATTATGCCGATTCACCGCATAATTAAATATGGAGCGTCTATGCGGGATATTGTTGTCTTATTCCGGACTCCATTTAAATTGGTGTAGCGAACCGATGCCATGTGTTGCCTTGATAATACAACATTTAAAATGTGGGGTATCTAAACAACTTGAACCATATAATTAATTGTCGGGACCCCGATTCCACTTAATACTGCCTAAATGCACCGCATCTGCATCATATCATAATCATGCCGGATCTTCTGACATAGTATTAAATAGTGCGTCTGGTGTTTGTTCTAGTGTTTTCTTCTTCGCGGATTAGGCCGATGAGTTGATGCGAGTATCGACAAGTTCTCCGGATACGCTCCTTCGGCAGTGTTTTCCCAGGCGAGCATCTCTCCCCCTTCTACCTATTTTGCATTTATAGTATTTATTTCCTCCTGTTGATCTATTGCTATCCGTGTCGCGATGCTTTAGTTCCGTGCACCAATTATATCCTGTGCAACCTCTATATTGCCTTGGACACCTCCTATTATCTGTGTTTGGTAGATAGCTGGCCTTGCGAGTCGTAGTTGCTTGCTCAGGTGTGATCTCGTGATGTCAAGTACCACAGTTGTTGGAATGCTGGCAGATGTTTATGGTGGAGATGATCATGACTTTAAATACAACTATTAAAATGCTATATATAACTAATGCAGAGGCATCGGTGGGCAATATATGTTATTTGGTTCTTCCACGCTCACTTGTGTCCCGTAGGACCCCGAGTACTTGATACCTGTTTCTTGATTTTTCGCACTATCCACATCCGGGAGGCCTTATGGACCCCCCTGAGCCAGAGCTTGATTCATTTCTATTTCTTGGGGCCACAAAGTAGTTTGGGGCTTTATTACTATCATGTACCTATGCCATATTTTACTGCTTTATTTACGATTGTGCGTGGAGCACCTGTACTGTTTTGAAACATGGAATGTTTTCGCGGTATCGACAAGCCCAGTCACACTTTCGGGTTCCCAGTCGTTTACAGCCATTGACACAAACCCTGGGTCCGTTCCGGAGCCGGCCAACTTTGTTGCGGGCAGCTTAGTGGGGTGGCCCCCTGAAATATTTCTGAATCCTGTGATCGCTTTGTCGTGAATGCCTCGTTGGGTTTTGAGTTGGTTTTTCCGAGGTTGATCGAGTGTGTGTTGCTATTTGTGCACCCCTGCAGGGTAAAACTTTCTGAAAGCCGTGTCCCCGGTTATGGACGACTTGGAGCACAATATATCGATCATAGACAAGCATAACTAAAGTAGTGCTATAAACTTGACTTAATATATGACTAGTAATCAGATTCAACTATAACGGAATGGATATTAAAAATGCCAACAGCTGGTGGATTTGGGTTGTTTTGTAACATGATATACCTGCCTAGTAAGTATTGCAACTCCAATGGAATGTGATAAAAGTACCAACAACTGTTGGGTTTGGGATTCCTCAGGACAATTATATCTGACTAGTAAATGTTCCAACTACAACGAAATGTTAACTAAAACTGCCCACTACTTATGTTATCAGGATGACGCATGCTATCTATATCTGATTAGTAATTGCTGCAACTATAACGGAATGAGTAAAATTGCCAACGGCGTGAGTTCCTTGGTCTGACTTCCTCGTTTGGTCTCGAGGGGGAAATACCAGGATGGGTTTGTTTGGTGTTAGCTTCAGGTTGGATCCGAATAGGTCTTTCTTATCCTCTCCGATAACCGGTTGTATCGAGTCTCTATAGGTTGTTTAGTGCATGCACTGCCACTTCAGCCCACCATACCTATGTAGGCGAGCCGATTCTAGCCTCGCCTGCATCGCCTCGATCGACGCTCCTCTTTTCCTTTGCCCTTTGTTGGCACCCCTTTTGTTTTAGCAGGTTTGAGATCGACGTCGTTAGTGGTTACCCTTCCGCTTTGGCAGGGTTATGGACTCCATTGGTTATTCTTCAGGGCTCTTAGCCCAATTTGCATCTTGTCCGTACTCGGGCGCTGTACCGTTTTCAAGGTGATTTGGATTTTTGTATTGTATATCTGTATTCTTGACTCTTGGAGTCATGTTGTATATATATTTGTTCTATGGGTCTCATTGAGGACTGTTGTGTAATGGTATTACTTTGTTTTCCACCCGCACGAAAGTGCCTGGTGGGCGTCCTTGAATCGTTTCTATGCGGGTTTGGCGGAAAGGGCTAAAACTTGCATAGGGCCGATTTGAGGGTGTTACAGGTTCACCCACACAACACTTAGCAAGATAGAGAAGATTAATCGACTATATGAAGCGAAAGCACTTGACAGTCTTTCCATGTGTCCTCGAGAACGTTTGGTCATTTATAGAAATACAACCGGCTTGTCCTTTGCTGCATAAAGGATTGGGCCACTTGCTGCATTTATTCCTACTGTCTTTTATTTACTCGTACTTTGTTTACTTGCTTTATCGAAAACCCCTAAAAATCCGTTTGCTAAGTATTTGCAGAGAATTCCTGATCCATACCACTAGCCAGCACATTCTGCTCCTCGTTGGGTTCGACACTCTTACTTATCGAAAATACTGCGATACACCCCCTATACTTGTGGGTCACCAGGCCTCCATGTGTGGTTTTGGTAATTAATGACAATCTCTATGGACTAATGTTTGCATTGAGTTGCACTTGTAGGATTTGTCCATTGGCTTCGCTTGGACCATGTGTTGGATTCAATGTGGAAGAAATGAAGATGAAGAAGCATTGTCCAAGGGCATTGGGCCTTTTGATATCATATGAAGTTAGAAGAAATGTTGTGCAAACTCAAAATGCGCCATATCTAGAAGATCTCATGTTTGATGCTTGTTACCCTTGGTGATCATGGTTCGATGAAGACAAGATCAAAGTAAAGGTTTTCCCATAGTGTATGGGGAGCAAGTTGCAAGTCTTCATCAAGCGAGTGTGTGCAAAAGCAATCAAGAAAGGTGTCCATCTTGAGAAGGACAAGATCGTCTACATCGTGCTCAAGTGGTTTGCTCAAGAAAAAGGTATAATCTTGATAGTATTTCCCTTTACCCGGTCTCATGTTGGTAGTTGAGAGACCGGGATTAGGATAGATAACCGTACTATCAAGAGGGGCTCTCAAGTGAATAGCTCAATCATATCGTTCGGAGAGAGCTCAAATCATTGCATTCTTAGAATTGTGTTCATTACAAGCTCTAGTTCTTAAAAAACAGATCTCTCATTTATATCTTATTGCGGTTTTGATCTTGAAGGTTTTCCGAATCCCCACCAAGGGAGGTATCTCACATTATAATACTTGATACATTTTCACTTAGTGGTATCCAATATTTTATTGGGTAACTCTTGTTGTCCTCTTTCCAACAAAATTAGTTTTGGGTCAATCGGAGTTACCAAACTCTGGATATTGCATTTTGAAGTTAGCCCTTTTATTTGATTTAAAAAAAAAGAAAAAGGGGAATCTGCTGGGCCGGGCGGTACTGCCGGTTGAAGCTATCGGCCGCACCTGAGCAGCGCGCCCTCCTCTCTGCCTCGCCCGGTAGCATTTCGGGCCCAGGTCCGGTTGTACCGGTCCAACGCGGTACTACCACCTGCCAGGCCGGTACTACCAGGCCGTCCCAGCCGCTCTTCCCTCTCCTAGCTCGCTTGCCCATATCCACTGCCGCTGCTTGCTCACGGCCTCGCGCACGCTAGCTCGCTTGCTACCGCGCACCCTCCCCCGATCCCCTTTCGCTCGCTTGCGGGTTTCCATTATAAGCTGCTCCCTCTTTTTTTGGCAACTTCTTCTTCCTCTTTTCCTCAAGCTTTGCCTTATTATTTGACATCTCGAGCTTGATTTCTTTCTTCCTCCCCAATGATTCTTGCACATATTTGAGAGGAAGGTTAAGAAGATCTAGATCTACATTTTGACCAAACCATATCATATCTCTGTGAGTGAATCTTTGGATCTAGATCTTAGAGGATTTGGTGTTCTTCTTGTGTTCTTCCTCTCTTATTCCCCCAATTGTTTTAGTAGCTTTATTGGAACTTGAGAGTGAAGGATTGGAGCATATTTGCACATGCGGTGCTGGAGACAGCGAAGCTCATGGGGATCTGGCGAAGGAGTTCGTGGGATCCGAAGAAGCTGTCTGTGGGATTCAGAAGGCTGTCCGAGGATCGTTCGGCACTGCTTCGACGCGCTGCATCAACTTCCGCATCTGCGCGTCTAGCGGTAATCTCGTGGTCTATGACCTGAGCTGGATCTTGGGAGTACCGCGTAGGGTAAAAGTTTTGTTTATCTATGCGTGGCCCAACAAGTACCGCCCACCCCTCCAATAAGACGTACTCCCTTGTTGGGAGGAACTCAGTAAAATATCATCGTCCCCGCGTGCCTCGGTTATCTCTATACCCGGGCTCTTTACTTATGCACTTTACTTTGTGATAGCCTTCGTGCTTAAAGTAATCTATCTTGCTATCACATTGTTGCTTGTCTTGCTTAGCATAAGTTGTTGGTGCACATAGGTGAACCATAGTATATATGGGCTTTGTGCTTGACAAAAGAAAATGCTAGTTTTATTCTACCTTTGTTAAGCCCATCTCGTAAATTTTTTTGACCGCCTATTCACCCCCCTCTAGGCGGTATCCGTGATCTTTCAATGACTTTCAAACTTTTGCTTGACAGGTCCATTTGTGGACCTTAGATATTACTCCATCTGTTCTCTTTTATAAATATCTTATCTCTTGAACTAGACTTTCGCCCCATTTTATAAATAAATCCAAACGACCAAACTAATACATAGTGATGATGAGTTCCTCTTACAAGGAAACCAAAGATAAATTGTGAAGCTTAGGAAGCATCTAACTTGACACCGAAGACGACTAGACTAAGATGACCGGAGCTCCACGACAACGCCTCCAAGAAGCTAACCACGCCACAAGCACCGCCGCCGACGTGACCACAAGGGTCTAGGGATTTCACCTGGAGCTCTAATATGGTGAGAGTAGCCACAACAACGCCCCCAAGAGGGTAACAACACCCAAAGGCATCGTCATTGTCGGCGCTAAAGCGCTGGGCTTTCGCCCGGAAAAACTCTTACCACATTCGGTATCTCGGACCACCACCAATCCTCGAGCCAAGCTTCCAAATGCGATCTGGGCGCTGCCACCACCAGGAACTCCTGATGCCCACTCCTTGCCACCCTCATGGTTCAAATAGAAGAGCCATCACCACCGCCACGTCGCCCTGCCGTCAAGACGCCCGTGCAGTCCACCTTCTGGGGCCATCGCCTCGGTATCCGGGAACTCGCGTCCATGTACGACCTGCGAGGCGGAGGAAGGAGGTAGGTAGAAACCGGAGGGCATCATCAGCACGACCACCTGGAGGAGAACCGTCCGCCACATCAGGCGGCGACACCGTCCGGCCTGGCACCAAGCGGCCCAGACAGGCTTCCGGCCCGTAAAACCCCACAACCATGCTGCAGGACGCATGCCATGCCACCGCTACCCCTCCTGCTCGAGCCCCTCCGCCACCTCCATAGGGCGACAATGTCGTGCAGAGGCAGGCCCGCCTAGGGCCATATGGCGTCCTGGCCAGCCGCTAGCAACGCGTCGCCCCGCCGCTCCTGCGTCATCACCACACCCTGCCGCCACGAACCGTCGAGCCGCCACTAAGAGCTCCAGGAGACTGCAGCCGCCGGGAGTTCAAGAGTCGCCGCCGCCCGCCGGCCTCCGCCGCTCCAGTTCATGGTCGCCCCTGCCGAAACCCACCACCGCTAGGGAGCCTCGTGTCGGGTAAAGAAGAGCCAGCCGCCCGACGGCTCACGCCGGCGGCGGCCGGGTAGTGCTGGGAAGGGAGGAGGGAGGCACTGCAACTACGGTTTCCTCCCCTAGGTCGCTCTGGAGTGAGGAGCGGTTTTTTTTTTTTCTGATCCTCATAAACGGGGAACAAAGAAAGATTGAATTTCAGGACAATTACACTCATCCCTAAGTGGGATGCTGCTGCTGTTATCAGTATGTTTAGAGAGCTGTGATCAGCGATCCTCGTCACTGTCGGAAAAGCCTTCTGGCTTCAAGTTACGGTGGAGTAGCAGACGGTCATGGAAGAAACGTTTCTCAAAAAAAAAAAAAAGCAGAAATAAAAACATCGAGACACCAGGGTGGCAAGCGCAAATTTCAGGGCGCACCACTACGATTTAAAGCCCAATTCTACTGCTGGGCTGGCCTGCCGCAGCTCCATGCTCCTCGGGCTCGGCCCGTCGGCCGCCGAACCCAGCGGATTTCTTGCGCGGACGGTCGGTTGCCGGTTGGTCAGGTTTTACTAGGGTTTTTGCTTGTCTTCGCCGTCGTCAGGGGTCAGCGCCGGCCGCCGCCGCCCCTCGAATCTTCCCCCTTCTCGTCGACACAGAGTACGGGCCATGAGAGACCTACACCTCCCGCTGAACCAGACCCAGAGGGTCCGTCTCGAGGCCGCGCTCCACGAGCTCCAGACCCTCGCCCCCGCCGCCGCATCCGCCGCCGCCGTCACCGTCGCGGACACCATCCCCGTCAACCACGAGGACAACATCCTCAAGTAAAACTTTACCGTCTCTTCCCCTCTCTATCCATTTCCCTGCTCGTGCTTGGCGGTGGACTGATTGGGGGTTTTTGGGTGCGTTTTTTTTTTGTGTGTGTAGAGGGCATGGTACAACGGACCAGGATGGGGAGGTGGTGGCGACGCTGTGTGGCGTTGTGGAGCGGGTCGACAAGCTCGTCTACGTGCGGACGCTCCGGGCGAGGTATTCTCTCCCTGCCTTTCTCCAATTCGTGTGTTAGTTTTCATTTGTGTGTTCGTCCTCACAATGCAGTGGCATTACTATCGTACCGAGTGTAAGTGCATAGCGGTGTACATATGAATAGATTAGTGGGTTTGGGTTTGACTCTATGAATTTATTAGCGCAGTTCTCAGGTGACTGGGTGAGGTACTGTAGTCTCATACTGAAATATTGGGGTGTTGGATTAGAGCAGGGTGGTTATGATTTTTGACGACTTATTAGGGCAGGGAATAAAACATCAAGTTTACCCTGAAGGCTCTTTTTTGTTCTTTTCGACCTTATCAGGTATAAGCCGGAGGTTGGTGATATCATAGTTGGCCGTGTCATTGAGGTATGCACACTTTGGGTCACTCTTGTTTCAATGTTCCTCTCATTTTTGTAGCATGGTTTCGCACCATGAGGAAGCTCTATGTTTTGGCTTAAAGCATACGTGTTAAAATGCGGGTCTTATTCTACGCTGTTAAAAGTTGCTGATGCAAAAATGTGTTTAGTCAGATCTTATATCATATATGGATTAAAATTAGCTTTTCCCTGTGTTTGATAGGTTAGTAGCTTCAATTATTACTCTTGGATACATGTCAGCCTGAATAGTCGGGCAGTGTGGGTAAAACTACCTGTTATTATAGTCAGTCCATCCCAATGTGATTCACTATCTGCCTGTTGTGCATTCATGTAAACATTGTATTTCATTTCTCACCAATATCAGTTACTATGTTGTTTTTTTTCTCTAGATTGCTCCCAAGCGCTGGAGGTTGGAGATAAACTTTAGCCAAGATGCTGTTTTGATGCTTTCTTCTATGAATTTGCCTGATGGTATACAGGTATGCTGTTCTGCACCGTTATCCTGTAACACCCAAATTTTGGGGATGCGTTCAGCTCAACACAGGGATATCCTTGCAATATAATTTCATAGACAAATAATGCAATGCACTATATCAATAGACATTTCAACATGCCTCAAAGCACCCTTTCTAGCTGACCTTTATAGTAAACTTGTACCACACTATCACCCACATAGATATATACAGAGCACATTAGTGACCAAGAAACTTCAGTTTCCTGCTTAAATGTTACTTCATGCTCAGAGAGCTCAATGACTGTCATCAGTAGTACGTTACAACTTACAATTGCCACTAGTGATTCTTCTCCATATTATTGTTATTGATTTTTTCGCATCCCATTATTAGAGAAGGAGAACTGCGGTTGATGAGCTTAACATGCGGAGCATATTTGAAGAAAATGATGTTGTCTGTGTAAGTAGACATTGCTTCCACCTCCTGTACTAATGATTTTATGTTGGTGGCTTGTATATCTGTCCTGTGGGTAACATTTATGCCTGAACAATGTTATAACCAGTTCAGCTTGGCATATTTCTCTGAACTTGTTCATTGCAAAATGCAAATATGTTTATTAGTCCTGGAGTATTTTCTTCTGCTTTTGGTTGCCAGTTTGAGCCATCATTCTAAGTTGCTCACTACTAATTCACCGTGATCGTCCATCTTTCAATTCAGAACTGATACAGCTCATATTTCATTTGAGATGTTAAAATGCCCTGATCTTTCACTCGCGCAAGCAGAAGTAATTAGTAGATGAGTTTGCTTAGAAACTAAACATATGATATCTCTTGCAACAGAGTTGACCAACATAATTAATTATGGACTAAGTGGTAGGGACTTGCTGAAGTATATGGCAGCCAAGAGCGTAGGTGTGGAAGAACTAATAGGTGTGAAATATATGCAATGGCAGATTGGAACTGGCAGTAGAAAATAGACGCAGAAGAAGTGCATGGCTGCATTCATGCACTATAGGTTGGCAATGAAAGAATAGAATCTATATGTGGAAAGTATAGTGGATGGAAAATAATGGCAATGAAAGAGGATACACAGTTTGATCCTTGCTAACTGCAAGAACAAAACCAATCTTGTGCCCTGGGGATCAACACAAATGCAGCAATTTGAAAAAACAAACCCTAACAATGGAGCACAAAATAAACAGTTTTTATGCCATCTACCATAGAAATGGCTAGTACCTCACCTGCAACTAAGACAAGAGAGCGTATGTGCTTAGACTGCAGTAACTGCACCGTACTTCTTGTGACTGAACAATAATTCCCAAGGAATAAAACCATACCAAAAATAAAGACACTGAAACATCATTATTATGCGTAGCATACTCCGGAGGACCTAAGATACCAATACCTTGCTCCCCTCCACTTTGTACGTAGCGTCAGTTTCTAGGGTTTGTGGCATGATAAGTGGTTACAACACAGATACAACACTAGGGATAACCACATCAAGAGGCATCTTCAGAGCTTCAAGGGCGGCAAAACAGTAGACAAGTTGCATCTATTGCTTCAAGGGCCGCAAAAGTTTAGACAGTTGCTGAGTTGCATCTATCCCAGCTGATAACAAGTCAGCTGGCTGTATTGGATTTAAACCTGATACTTATGTGCCAAATCTTTGATCTTTGGTGATAGTTTTCATGGATTATACTGTGGTAACAATATGTTGGTTTCATTTGATGCTGAAATTAATCTGATTTATCTTACAACAAAATTATCTTATCATTGAGTTACGAAATTTGTGACGTATTCTGTCTATATCTGTGTTGTGTTTTTCTTTACAACAAAGAGTTCTAGTGTGGAAATGTTGCATTTGGTGAACTGGTTCTGTGATGTATTGATTGAAATAAATACAGATTCTCTGATATGTCCCTGATTAAGCTTTCTGTTTATCCTACATTTACTTTATTTGTGTATCCAAGCATCAAACAGTTTTATCTACTTCATGACATTGGAAACATGGTTTTGTCTATGTCCTTTACCATTTTTACAGTGTCACTTTTTTTTTGTACTGGATTAATACTGTTCAAGACCTGACGCTGCTACTTTGGATATAATCAACCATCAGGCTGAAGTTCGTGGTTTCCAACACGATGGATCTCTTCAACTACAAGCAAGGAGTCAAAAATATGGAAAGGTAGATGCCAGATCAACTCTTTGTCAGCTATTATTATTGCACAGTGCCCTACCAGTTTAGGCTACAGTGTTATGCTGCCTTTCTATGTGATGAATCTGTTCCTCGTAGTTGCCCAAAGGTGCTATGCTGAAGTGCTGCTTTTACAGTACGGCTCTTGTAACTATTTCAAACTTCTTTAACGAATAGGCAGAGCTCCTGGCATTGTCCTCAGGGATACGCTAGCTCTTTTCTGTGCATTCAAAAGCTGGATTATGCTGATTACCCAGTGCAGCAATGCAAAGCAGGTTAATGAACTAGTTCATAGAGATACCGCATATTTTTTGTAGTGTTGATAATGACTACGGTAGGTCCATGATTTGTATTTGACTGCTGGAGTTACAATCTCACCTTTTCAGAACTAACATTGTCAGTGTTAATTTGTGAACTTGTTATTGAACTGTTTCGAGTTTCTTTATGCAGCTCAAGAGGGGTCAGTTGCTCACAGTACCTGCATATTTGGTAAAACGGCGGAAGCAGCATTTCCATCACCTGGAGCAGTATGATGTCGACTTGATCCTTGGCTGCAACGGTTTCATCTGGGTCGGCGAGCATGTGGTGGTGCGTGAAATTACTAATCCGAACGAAGAGCAAGAGAAGCCGAGCGCTGAAGTGGAGACTTTTACCTCAATGGAAACTAGAAAACATATCTGCAGGCTCGCCAATGCCGTGCGTGTGCTCTCAGCCCTAGGATTCACTCTGACCATCGAGTTGGTGATTCAGACCGCCGAAGCAAGCCTATCATCAAATGTCGAGATAAACGACATGCTCGGAGCTGAGTTTTATGTCCAGACAGCAGAGAGGGAGGCTAAGCGGCGAGCTGACCCCTTGGGAAAGAAGGGTGGGGCGAGGTAAATCCTGCTGCCCCTGCCTGCCTGCCTGCCTGATTTGCAGAGCAACTGTGCCTTACCTGTACGAGACTTGTAAACGAAAATAGTGACAATCAGTGCCGCCCTAGTCTGAAAAATATAGAGATGCAACGATTTTGAGACAATCATTGCTGCCTGATTTTGAGACTTGGGGGGCTTGTCTTCCACTCTATCGCATGCATGTATGTAGTGTTGCCGTGAGAGAGCTTTGATTTGTGCCAAAAAGAATGCCTATTCTGTTCTGCGCCCGACTTGTTTGAGGTTCATTCAGTAATTTCAACTTTCATTTCTGGAAACTTGAGTTGATTCGTGGTGTTAAAATGCTATTCGGAAACCCTTTTCCATGTTATGACAAGCATAATTGTGCCTACTTATTACTGTGGTACCTAGAAGTCGACGCACCCACTTGTCACTGAAGGTATCCTACACCGTTGCTGCTGTCCATTTTCACGTGTCTGCTCGCCAATCCTTTTGGCTCGCCCTATCAACCTCAGGCGGCATCTGTCAGTGCACCGGCATAGGATGCAGAAACCCGTGATGTTTGGATGAACCTGTGAGCCGGCGGCAGAAGCAGAAGGACAAGCCCCATCGGCTGATCACATCGCAGTTCACCAGTTGTCGCCTTCTGGACCAGCAGACGTCCCCGCTGTACGAAGATCCCATCACATCAGACTATCCAAACTCCAGGGCTAGCAGGACCAGGGCCCGTCGACGCAGGCTCCCGGCCGGGCCTCGTCGAGCCTCTTCCCACCCCAAGCCCCGGACCAGCGTACCAGACGGTCCAGGGGGGCCCGCCCCAACAGCGCGTCGTCAGGCCGCTGGCATCATAGCAGTAGCCCATAGCAACACGGGACGCGCCTCTGTTCGCGCTACCGTCCTCTGCTCCTCCCCATATCTCGATCTCCGCGCGGCGCGGGCGGCTGCTCCTCGTCGTCGCGTAGGGAGGCCGCAGAATCTCAACAGCCTCTACCTCCCGCTCAACCTCCAGTCCACGCCTCGTCCCCCATCCGCCTCCACGCACACCACCCAAGGGCGCCCGCCTAACCCCTCCTCCGTCGTCGGTCGTCGTCGCCTTCATCCACTGGACCGACACAGTGTGGCGACCGATCGGGACGTGCTTCCTGCTGTTTGGTAAGGATCAAGGAAGCCCTAGCTAACTTGCTTTGCGTTGCTGTTCTAAGTCAATTTTGTTCCAGCACTGTCCCTGGCTGTGAGCGGAATCGTGTTCAATCTCTGTTTCTCTGTCCAGTTCGCTGCGAATTCCTCTGGTTCTATTGCTAATCTAATCCATCCGCCCGTCCATGGTTCAACTAGTTTCTTCGTAAGATCGATGTCTCCAATATTCGATCAGCGGGTGCCACTAGTAGTGTTCCACCTACGTTTTTGCATCCTGAACTAGTAGTAGTGTCAACTGCACTTTTTAATTAATTAAAAGAGCGAGAGATGTGGGGGTTAAACTGAACCTCCATGGCCCATGCTCCCTGTCTCCAATGTTCAGCGAGGTGCATCCACTTACGTTTTTAATTACTTGATTGATACTTCAAAGTTGATACCAGTACTATACTTACCGAATTTATTCAGATCAGTTCGTAGTAGTAATTGTTGGCTGGCATGTTCCTTTTCTGACTGAGTCGTCAGGCCACACCGTACCCATACTTTCTAGTAAATGCGTCGGTCAGAACGGCAAGCTGGGGCCCTTTTGCTGCCCTCGTGAAAGATTTAACCTGGAAGAGGCTGCAAATTCTCCCACTGGCCTGCCATATGATTTCCTACTGCCCTGGTCCGCACCAGCTTCATAAAAACCTGCAGGCTGTGGACGCAGTAAATGTGAATGAACCTGCCTATTTTTTCTCTCTGTAGTTTTTATGGTAACCTGTAGGATGACTGCCAGAAGCTGTCTGCTTCTCGTCCGAGAAGGAATTGTGGCCGTTTTGAATAGCCAATCCATTCTCTCGTTTTCTAGTTTAGGGAGTAGGGACGTGTGTTTGTTTGCTTGCTGAACTTGGGAGCATCCCTGCTCTGAAGATGTGAACCTTGTAGACTCTGTCTTATGTGGAAGAGTGGGAAGTTGTTAGCTGTTAGCACACACAAAAATTCACTTTAGAGCTCGAGCTACATGGAGCCTTTTTTTTAAAACAACATTTTAAAGTTTCAAAAAATTCTGAAAAAAAATCCTAACGTCCGCACTCTTAGCACACACCCATTTCGTTGCAATGGTAGCATGGTAGCACGTATTTTTTTTGAAGTGCTTAAGAAAAAACTCGCAGTGTTTAATTTAGTCTGGATCCGTTGGGGATCTTTTCTTTTGGTAGCTGGAACTAAAAAACAGTTAACTGTCATTATGTTTCAATTGCAGGAATCCCATCATAACTTGCCCTTGTGCCTAAAATTTTTAAAAAGTAAGAACACACGCTAATTGTTACTTATTCTTTTTGTATGACATGGAGTTCTTACTATTTGTATTGTAACTTTCCCCTATCAGCAGTATTTTCATGTGTTGTTATGATGCTTCCAAGATAATTCTTTTTTAATAGTCTATTTTTTCAGGTGTTTCGCTACATTTGAACACGCAGTATGCCTCGAGGGCAAGGTTCTTCTGTGTCAGTTCCTGAGAAGCCTAAAGTTGATGAAAGAGTCAGTTCTGATGAAGATAACAGCAGACATAGGAGGAGCGCTTATTTGTTGCTGGGATTGTTGGTAGTCTTCCTTCATGGATCATGGTCTGTTTACTGTACCCAGTTTGCAAGTCTTCCTTTCCCCCTTGATGCTGAGCAGGCTGGTAAGCGCGGGTTTTCAGAGGCTTCTGCCCTTGAGCATGTGAAGTACTTGACAGGCCTGGGTCCTCATCCAGTTGGTTCAGATTCCCTCGATCTTGCTGTGCAGGTTGTGCTTAACTTTCTTTCCTTTTCCTTTTTAACAGTTTTTACTTACAATTAAATTGTTCAGACCAATTATAACATTGCAGTTAATGTTAGCATTAATATATTCTAAACAGGCTTGGTCAGTGACATGTTCCTATTACGTTGTAAGAAGCTTGTTGGCTGTTAAATTGTTGATGCTAATTGCAGTGCCCTGTTTAATGAATAGAACTCTCTAGTAGGAAATAGGCTGCTTTAAGTTTGCATTGTATGGGTTTGTGTTGAAAATATTGCAAGTCGTAGTAATCAGTTATGTTGCTGGGCGAAGCTGGAGCGTCTTACTCTTCGGCACTATTTTTTGGATTTTTTTTATATCTGAAAAAAGTTCTAATTTAAGTACTCCCTCCGATCCTAATTATTGTTCTCAGATTTGTCTAGATTCGGATGTATCTAGACATGTTTTAGTACTAGATACACCCGAATCTGGACAAAACTGAGAACAGTAATTAGAATCGGAGGGAGTAACTATTTAGTGTTAACAATCTGTGTCGCGTGGCAGAATACTTCTACTAAGCTCATCTTTCACATTATCATTAAAATGGCACCTAGAAACTGCCATGTATTCAATCCAGGAGTAAATTTCATGGTGGATCACTGAACTTATGCACCATGCTAGTTTTTCATTTAGGCACGGTTTTACAACACGCCAGCTTGTTCAGTGAAGTGTGTTAACTGGGTTATGCCAGGTCCAAGCTAGCGCAGCCAGGCATTGCTAGGACATTGGATGCCAATTTGTGCCAACTTTGTAAGAATATGTGTATAACCTTGTTTATCCCCCTTATGCTGGGAGTCCAGATGAGCTCAGCCATGACTTTGACCACCAGAAGTGCACACACCACACACCAGAAGCTCAGCCATGGAGGAATTGGGGATTGAGGAAAAATAAGGCCTGGGGTTTGGGCATAAGTTATAAAGGGATTAAGTTAAACAGAGGAACCACCTAATTATTCTTCCATCTTATCTTTCAGTTATATTATCTTTTTACATTTCTTCTTTCTCTGATTATGATGGTGTTATGGTACAATCTTGACTTACCATGTGAATTGTTCTTGGAGCTTATATTTTTTCTATAACACCTCCTTTTAGTTGCACTATCCATTTTGACATTGCCATGCAATAGTATGTATATGCAGAAGCAGAGAAAATAAAAAAGACAGCTCATTGGGACGTTGATGTTCAACTGGAGTTGTTCCACACAGATATTGGTGCAAATCGTCTAGCTGGGGGCCTTTTCAATGGAAAAACACTCCTGTATTCAGATCTTAAGCACGTGATCCTCAGAATTGTTCCCAAGTATTTACCAGAAGCTGAAGAAAATTTGATTCTCGTATCTTCTCATATTGACACAGTTTCGACAACGTAAGGCTTTGTTTTCTTCCTTATGATACAGTTTTGCTTCTGTGTTGCATTATGCAATGTACTCCAATCAATATGCTTAAGCAACATGTTAACTGGTTACCATCGGATATGAAGAGTTTCCATATGCTTTTTTTACACTTATTGGTCAAATTTGGACATGGTATATTACTTTTGCAGAATATTATATGCAAGAATTCAACCATCAATTGAGGAAGGGATGGGTGCATAAAGTGGACTAAATGAAATGTAAACGAAATAAATTAGATTGGAAAAATATATGGGCTCAGTTGTCCACTATTCTTTAAGCATAAGCAAGACACATATGGAGAAGCAAAACTTTCTACAGATAGCTTTACAGGACTTTTAGGTATAAACTAAGTCCAAGATGTAACATGATTCGTGATCCTATATTGGGATAAATACAACACATGAAGGTTGAACGAGCGTGTAGCTTTGTGCCTTATTTTGAAGTAACAATACAGATGAAGTCGTTCTGTATACTTGTCATGTTTTGTTTACCTGATTCTGTCCGAGGATGATTTTTACTAGTAGTTTAGACAGATATTCAGACTGTTCAAGTGTACATCTAATGTTAAGTAGGATGTAATTTATTGACAAACCAATGCTTATTCATTGCAAATGCATGTACTGCAGCAGAATAATTGTTAGTTTCTTAGAACATAAATATACTTCTATGCTTTTCCAGTGGAGGTGCCGGAGATTGCAGTTCATGTGTAGGAGTCATGCTAGAGCTTGCACGGGGAGTGTCTCAGTGGGCTCATGGGTTTAAGAGTGGTGTCCTGTTTCTGTTCAACACAGGGGAAGAAGAGGGTCTTGACGGGGCCCACAGTTTTATAACTCAGGTAACTATTTTCATACATCACACATAAATCATGCCGAATAACTGATACATGGCTCATGTCACTGTCGTTAACTCGTTATACTCTATAATGTAATTTTCCTGATATTTGTGCAGCACCACTGGAGAAACTCAGTACGTTTCGCTGTTGATTTGGAAGCTATGGGTATCAGTGGGAAATCCACACTTTTTCAGGTTGGGCTCAAAATTTATAGTTTTCCATTGTTTTCAGAAATTATGCTTGTATTTACAATTGTAGGAGTCATGCACTTGTTTTTAATTTTACTTCAATTTTTAGTTTCCCCCTGTTTTCGAAATTGTGCTTGCATTTAGAATTGTAACAATCATGTACGGAGTACTTGTTTTTAATTTAGTTTGTCACTAATGCTAGTAAATAAGGTTTTTGCACATTGTAAGCAAACCATGAGTTACAGTTCTCTTGTGTTTTCCTATGGCAGAAAATAAAAGATTAATCATCTCCCGGGCTATTTTGTATGTTCTCAAATTTAGGCACCAAAAGATATTTTATCTGCTTTTTAATTTCTTTCAATATCACCATGTCGTTTTGTTCTATTTGTAATGAAAGCATTGATTTCGAACTTTTTCAGCTTAGTGTCCAATTTTTGTTCATATAACAGGGTACTCATCATTGGGCTTTGGAGAGCTTTGCTGCTGTAGCGAAATATCCATCTGCTCAGATAGCTACACAGGTAATACATTGTTCTCATATGGATTCTCGAGCCTTGCTGTCTTAGAAAGAACAGTTTCACTTTATAGAGAGGTTCATTTACCTTCGCAGGTGCTGTCCACGTACAAAAGTCGTCCTGCTATAAAAGTTTGAGTGATTTTCCTGTTCCTAGTTATTCTTGGCCAGCTATCGGTCTCTAAAAAGAAAAATATATTTCGGGCAGTAGCGGCTAGTGGGTAACATTTGACTAGTAATATGTGGCAACTTTGTCACATTTCCAGCAATTCGAAATCAAGCAGCTCGGAGCAACATTGAGCGATTTGTAATTTAAAAAATGCCCTATTTAATTCACCTCTTACATTATAAAGATGGATATACTCCACCTCACACCCACTTGTTTAGTCCTAAGTCCAAACTTAGAGAAGAAATATCAAGTGATATCCTGTTGCTATAGTGAACGGATACAGTTTCACATGGCACTTTACTCAAATAGCATAGCGTAATCTTTAGTTTGTCTTCGTAGCAGATATGGCATAACCAAACTTCTAATTGCAGGATATTTTCCTTTCTGGAGCAATAAAATCTGCTACGGATTTCCAGATATATCAGGAAGTTGCTGGTCTTCCTGGCCTTGATTTTGCATATACAGATACAACATCCGTGTATCACACAAAGGTTTGCTTTGACAACTTCATATATACGTACCTTATGGTATACTAATAGCAAAGATTTAGCTTGTGTTCTGTTTCCCAATAAACAGATATGCCTGGCTATGTATATATAATATGTTCATTAAGATTCCGAAGAGAAGATTACAGCCGCCCAATACCTTAAAATGCATTTAATTGTATTTGTTATGAACCGAATAACTAATGTATCGATATTATCTACTCAGTTACAGTCATTTATTTCTTAGTGACATATGATTACAACAATTCATTTGCCATGAGATTGTAATTTATGCCTGCCAATCAGAAATTCGAACTGTGGTAGTAGCTTTAGATCTAACTATAATGTTGGTGATCTCGAATGTGTAATACAAGGTCAAAAGAATACGTGGTGGAAGATTCAATCCATATTTTTGAGTGCCAAACGTTTCAGTTGCTTACTCATGATATCTTATTGATGTATTCTATGCAGAATGACAAAATGGAGCTTCTGAAACCAGGATCACTTCAGCATATTGGAGAAAATATGCTTGCTTTCTTACTGCATGCTGCTTCATCACCAAAATTTATGAAAGATGCACACCAGGCAAAGCAAGAGAGCACAGAGGAGAAGAAAGCTATTTTCTTTGACGTTCTGGTATAGTGATTAAATCATCTTTGTTTGCTGTCTTTCAAATATTATGGCTGTACCATGCATTATCTTTTTTCCCTTAAGCTAAGCAAGCACACATAGCTTTTGCATTTTCATATGTTCCTATGGAAAATAGATCTGTACACTTGGTCTGCATATTCAAGCTAATGATTCAGATCATAAAGGACCATAATAATTCAATCAATGTTGGAGTTTCTGAGGTGATTATGTCTCATGTAGTAACTCAGGCTGTCAGGCAATAGTAAAACCAGAAAGGTGTGAATTACTTATTACTGCCTCTGTTCCTAAATATAACATATTTTGGTATAGCTAAATTGACTTGCCAAAACATCTTATATTTAGGAACGGAGGCAGTATCAACTTCAGGCCAATTGGTTTTTATTATCCACAATTTGTTACGGAACAAAAATGTATTCTCTGAAACAATCCTTTTCAGTCGTGATGTCCAAGCAAAGTTGAATTTGGTGGGGTGGCAAGATATAATAGGAGCTGTTATAGGTATGTTAGGTGCAAATATGAGAAAATAAGCATCTCATATTTGTTATAATAGAAAGAAACTATATTTTAGGTCATATCTTTCTTTGAGGAATGACCCAATTCTTGGATGAGTTGTCCATCTTTAATGGTTCTTTGATATTGTTTGGTTAGAGCAATGTAACGGAGTCATCCGGTGTTTTGCATGGCACCGCCCTATTCCTCATCTCCTTTTGACTTCATGATCATGTGGAGTGGGCATGGTTCTGGGACCAGGTCATACCATGGCTCCTACTGAACATCAGAATTAGGTTTGGAGCTAGAATTGGACCTGTGCTTGCTCCGAGCACCATATGGTTTCTCAAAAACCTCCAGTTGTTTTGATGATTGGTGTTGTTTCGCTTTGCTAGCAAAATATGAACAATGGATTCCCTCGAAGAAAAGTTAGACCATGATATAACCGGAGGAAAATATGCAGATAATTCTAGTAGGTGTATGCATGTTTGGTGGTATCTGGAAAATAGACAACAATTTTGTTGGTATCTTGAAAAAGTGTATGTGGATTTAGTTAGCATCATTTCACATTCAACTGAATTTTCTTTTGTTTTGGCTTCTCACTTATATGTTACAACTTTGCAGGGCATGTACATGGTGGTCTACTCACAAAAACTAGCAACCATGTTTCACAACTCGATAATATTTCAGTCACTCCTGATATGGGGAACATCGCTGCTTATGGGTGGACGTCCTGGGCTTGTGTCATTTGGAATATCATGTTTGAGCATTATTCTAATGCTGATATTTTCCGTCTTCTTACCGGTTGTGGTAGCATTTGCTCTGCCACATATATGTCCCTTTCCAGTCTCCTTTGTTGCAAATCCGTGGTTAGTTATTGGCTTATTTGGTTCACCTGCACTGCTTGGGGCATTCATTGGTCAGCATATTGGATTTATTTTCCTGAAGAAGCACATTAAACAAGTCTATTCAAGAACAAAGCCAGGCCTAACTGGTAACACATTAGATTACATTGTTGGCCTGGAAGCTGAGAGGTGGATTTACAAATCTGGTTTTGTCCAATGGCTCATAGTTTTGATATTGGGAACCTATTTGAAGGTCGGAGCATCCTATGTAGCACTCATCTGGCTTGTTTCGCCTGCTTTTGCATGTAAGTTGGGGTGACCTTTTGAGTAGTTAATATGTTGGTTTTTGCCTTGAGTATTGATGGTTGTTGTTTCGTTGCAGATGGTCTTATGGAAGCAACACTATCTCCTGTAAGGTCACCTAAACAGCTTAAGGTCTTTACATTGGTTCTGGCTCTGGCTGTGCCAGTTGTGTCATCTGCTGGTTTGTTTATTCGCATGGTTGATGTGATGGTCGGCAGTATTGTACGGGCTGATAGGTAAATCTTTAGACCCTGCAATCTCCAAATGTGTTCTGTATTTTCTCATTTGTTATGTGTAGGACGATGATAACTTTTAACTTAAATGCTGTTAACAAAAATGTCAGTTAATCTAAATTGACGAAACTAATGTCAATCTTGATACAATATATGCAGGAACCCTGGTGGACTACCAGATTGGATTGGAAATGTAGTAGTTGCTGTTGGCATCGCTATAGTTATCTCTTTTACGTTTGTGTATCTTCTTTCTTACGTCCATATCTCAGGTAAACCATGTCATGTTTGATATATATCACATTTGTCTTATCAAATTTCTGCCATCTAATTTATATAATATTTGATTTTGCTTTGATTTGAGATATATGTAGTGTAAGCCTGTAAGTGGTGTGTTGTTCTGAGTCTGAGGAATGATCATTTCCGCTAAACTCACCTAAGTGCGTGTCACTTTGTGTTAGAATAATGCCAAAATGGTACTAACATTTACAAGCCACCAAAGGTGACCACAAATGCAAACTAAGAAACCAAAGTTGCAATCAGCTTCAAAGCTAAACTGATCTGAGAAAGTGAGAATGATCATTGATTTGTGACAATTGTGTTTTTTTCTGATCAAAAGAAGGCTCCTAGTTTTTCCCTCTGACATTGCTGTACTCAGACATCTACCATTGCATCCAATTCTTGCACTTCTGCAATATGTACATACATCTGCCTTCTGTCTTGCACACAGCACATCCCAAAGAAGCTGATATCCAGGATAATGTTTTCTGCAGGTGCGAAAAGAACACTTCTTTCTGTGTTGTGTGCATTATTTGGTCTTGCCCTTATACTGGTATCAAGTGGCATAGTTCCAGCATTCACAGACGATATTGCTCGTCCTGTAAATGTAAGCACTGGTATACTTTATTTATGGCACTGTTCGATTATGGTATCCTAATATTTTGAGTCAATGATAACTGTTTTGACTCCTGCAATTTTGATATTTTGTCATCATCTGCCATCTCTGTAACCTGAAGATGATACTTTTGTTTTAATCAATCCAGCATTCTTTTAAGATAATCTCTTATGCATATGATGAATGAGACCTTCAGATTGAAATACAAGCCGTTATAGTTCTGTGCGTAAGAATTAAGTAGTGCATGATGAAATGACTTGTGTCCTTCAATCGTTCCCAAACACAATGCATCATCTTACCATTAAAAAAATGCATTATCTTACATTTCCATTAACCGTGTAGTATTAATTGCTTGCTCAGGGTTAATAATGTTATGATCTCACTCAAGGAGGAGTTAACTGTGTCTTAAAATAGTACTACTAGCTATTATCAAGGTATACTACCAATGATAACTGTTTCATTCTTTTCTCAGGTTGTGCATGTTGTTGATACTACAAGAATGGAAGATGGAAATACAGAACCATTATCCTATATTTCCCTGTTTTCCAACACACCTGGAAAGTTGACAAATGAATTGACAGACCTTAGCGGGGAAGAATTTTCTTGTGGAAGAAATATGACAATTGACTTCGTCACATTTACCATGAAGTATGGCTGTAGGAGTTACAAAGGGAGCAATGTTGGATGGAGCAAATCGGAAGTTCCTGTGCTCCATGTTGAAAGTGATTCCGCTACAGACAATGCCCGTACGACAGTAGTTTCTGTTGATACCAAGTCATCTACACGTTGGACTCTCGCAATCAATAAGCAGGAAATCGATGATTTCACGATTCAAGGTGAGTTTCCACTAAATAGATGAACTAGATAATTGCTCGCCTTCTTATTTTGACCTTTCCATGCGCTATTTTATTCAGTGGATTCAGAGGAGTTGGTTCAGCTGGGTGGTAAGAGCGAGGTGGACAGATGGCATACCATCCAGTTTGCAGGTGGCAAGAGCTCACCGACGAAATTCCAGTTAACCCTTTTCTGGTCAGGCAACGTAACGCATACATCTGCAGAAGAAGCTAAATCTCAAGACTCTCCTCTCTTGCTGAAGCTAAGAACAGATGTGGATAGAGTTACGCCGATGGTCGCTACGGTTCTTGAGAAGCTCCCGAGTTGGTGCACGCCTTTCGGCAAGTCCACGTCTCCCTACACGTTGGCTTTCTTGACCGCTCTTCCTGTCAATATTTAGGCAGCGCGCATTGTTACGTACCCCACGTCTAGTGTATCAGACAGTTTGACATAGTGTTCACGTTAGATCAATTCCATTAGCCATTGCATTCATAGCTTCAGAACGTACACGAGGGACCCTGAAGCGTTAGATACGTAGACGAGGCAGCACTGCGTCAAAATGTGTCCTACGAGTGAATAGTCGTTTGATGTAAAAGAAACTTCAGATAGAGTGGAGGTTGTAATAAAGACGGATGTATTTGGAGCTACTAGTACTCACTAAGACGATTGAATGCATGGTCAGATATGGGGCAACCTGCATTGTCGATGTTCTGGTTGGTATATGTCGGTACTGTGTTCTGAGCTATGAATGATTTGGTCCTGTGTTGAATCGTGGGTACAGGTGACTGCTGCAGTGCAAAACTTAGAGCAAGATGTACGTACTTTGCCACGGGATGGTGAACATGGGTACGGTTTACTGTAGCAGTGTTTTGATTTTGCACTGGAGCTTCTTCCTCTCATTACTTAGGAAGGAGCAGTACCCAGAAATGGTGGTAGTATGTTTTCTTTTCATTTAGTCTGAAGCCTAGATTGGATGCATGAGGTGATGCTTGAGTAGTTTTGTCCTCCAATGTGGAGAGCAAGTTTAAGAGCTCCATTTTGAACAGTTATTTGGTAGAAATTGTCAAAGACTTTGAGAGCAGCTCAAACTGTAAGAAAATGTCTCGGAACAAAAAATGTACTCGTCAGAAATGCAAAATTTTCTTTTCATTCCATAAACCACAATTCAGAGCCCAAGGATATTAACTCTCATTTATCGACGCCCAAGGAGCATAGAACGGGGGCATGGTACCGACGCCCAAGGCCGTTCGTGCGCACAGGGGAGGGGCATGGACTCTTCCATTCCACCTGCCCTCGCGCCCAACCGAGGCAGAGCTTTGAGCCTTTGACAAAGGAAAGCAACAAAGCCGCACGAAAACAAAGCCGGACGCACGCACGCGCCGCGGTCTCCTCCCCTCCACTAGCTTCCCCCCGGGAACACCGAGCGCCCCGGCACCGGAGCAACTCCCGCCGGTTTTCCGTGGCCGAAGCCCGCTACGCCGGTCAAACCAGCATTACAATACTAGTACTAGCGGGGCGTCGGGGCGTGGGCGATCGCTCTCTGTAGTGCCGGCGTCGGGATCGGCGAGGCCAGCCTCTCTCTGCAGTGTTTGTGTCGATCCCTGTGGCTTTGCTGCTGCAGCTGCTTCTGTGTGGGCACTGAAAGCAAGACGTCTGCCTAGGACTAGCTTGCTTTTTCTATTTGGGTAAGCTACAGCTCCAGACGCGTTGCGGTGCGTATGGGCTGTGGAGTCTGGTTGTAGGCTCAAAATCGGCACCCCACATTGTTGTGTTGCGTCCATAGGCTGCACGGTTAGGATCGCTAGGTAGGATACTACACCTACTAGGATTGACGATGCTATGCTAGTGTCCCTGTCCCTGGTTACTACTGGCATGCGTGCACGGGCACGTGAGGCGAGACGCGCTTCGGACAAGGTTACATTGCATGGTGTCACCCACTTCCTGGGGGAGGAGGACTACGTACAGCACTAGCTAGAATTGAAGATCTGAAGTGAGCGAGTATCATGGTCATCCTCATCACAATGACACAAACCCTGTTTGCTCTCTCTATTGCCAATTAGGCAATTGCTAATGGTAGAAGTAACTCTGTATCTACAATTATGCAGTGCTGCACCAACTCGTTCAGTTTCTTTTGGCCTACTGCTCCGACTTTACTGTGGTCGGTACAGTATCGTCTTCCACCAGAGATTCCTCCACCTTTTGGCTGTGATGAGGCAGGTAAAAAGGACCGGTCAACGTGGTTGGGGGGAGGGGACAGGCGTCAGGCGGTGCCCCACACGAAGCGGCGGAACATTCGCCCCGTTGCTCTGCCGCTGTCGTCACCGTGCATCACCCACACGGGCGCTGCCTTCCCCTGTCCCCCTCTCTCATCGATGACGGGATAAGATGCTAGTACTACTCCAACTAATTAATTACGGCTTCTAGTACTGTAGAGCAGATAGCGAGGGGAGAGGAGTGGGACCCAGGGAGCCCGGCATGGTGCAGTGTGCCACGGCGCCCCCACCGCGCCCTGGCTGACTTTGCAACTCTCTACCTGTTGACTTCTCTCCACTCCATCGACCCATCCTCTCAGCTCTCAGGTCATGTGCCATGTGGTACGCGCTAGCTGTCCTCACCGGCGCACCGCACCGACGCTAGCTTGCCACCGGAGCTGTTTTCTTCACCTCGTCTCACCACCCCGATCTCCGACGTTGGATTGTAAACTAATCAAAGCCGATGTGTATGCGTGTGAATTACAGTACGTACTAGTCTATGGTTGGGTCGACCGACCGATGTCCCATTTGCACGTACGCGTCACCTTCTTGTTTCAGCAAGCGAGCGGCAGCTGTTGTTGCACCGACGACAAAACAAAAGAAACGTTACCGTCAACTGACCTGCGAAACGGTGTTAGAATTGTATTTAGTCTAGCATGCGTATTCTATCTGTCTTGTGTTGTACCCGTGTGTAACACGGTTTGCAATCTGGTCATATACATTAACATGACAGCGTGACGGTCTTACCCATGCAAGTCTACCCCAAGCCCTATTTTCCATCTTGGTATCACAGCTGCTGCTGCCGCTCGAGTCCTCCGAGCTACCACCGCCGCAATCCTGGTCCATCGTGAGATCATATTTAATCACTGTCACCCAAGTCTATCTTAACTGCACCAACCGTCATGACCGTCACTCGGTGACCGTAAATGTGTATGTCGGGTCTTCCAGAATGCAGGTTGAGACGTATGTATCGATATCGGGATTTGTTCTCCTGTGTGATGGGAAGATACACTGCGCCCACTCGCTGAATTACACAACATATGACTAGCACTACAAAAATACTCCCATACCCGGCAGATTTTTGGGGCAGCAAAAGCGAAAAGTACCTGCAATAGTTGGATGCCCAGCGGATGGGCCGTCGTGACACCATGTTGTCGCGGCAGACGTTTTTTCGCCGCAGTCGTGTGATTCGCGGCGCCTGTATGTGCCGCAATCCATGTCGTTTTATTTTATCGCATTGGAAAGGACTATCCACATTTGTCGGGCCCACGACCAATTTTTCTTTTTCCTCCACTCTTTTCACCCGTCCCGATTAAAATTCGAATGGCTCAGCCTGAAATTAAACCGTCACAGTCCTCCTTAGGCAAATCTTTTCCTTTCCCCTTTTCAAAATCCCCTTTCCCCTCTGCACACTAAACCCTCGACTCTGGAGACCACCCACTGATTACGCTGCCGAGGCCGGTCGACGGCGGCCTGAAGTAACTCCCTTCCACCGCCCCCTCCGCCATGCATCACCGACATCGCCTAGGTCATTGGTCATTGTGGTAAGTCTAATAAGAAGAAGAACCGAAGGTGAAAATAAAAACAACAGCCATTTGGGTATCCTCGATAATTAGAAGTATGGCTCGGGCCAGTCTTATTCAATTAAACCGAAAAGAGCAGATGGGGAAGGAAGAGCTTTATGTAACTATTACATTAGTAAGGCAAGGAACTTCTTAAAAGAACGGCAATTGGTATTAAATTTTACTGTGAAATCATCCGCTGCTGGCAATGCAATCAAAGTAACCGCCCCCTTGTGTTTACTACCTCCATCTGTGCATTGGACATGACTCTGTTCCCATCGTTTTACCATCCGATAGATGGCACGGCGAGGGAAGAGAAGGGCTTCCTCGTAGTAGAAAGAAGCCCTGGTTGTAATATCAGAATATGAAAAGCGAAGATTAGAAACCATATCAGCGAACAATGAAAGAATCGGGGAAAGGAATTTTGCACCCAGGTTCCTTATACGACCATCTTCTCACGAAGATCCAGTTGTTCCTGGGCAGAACAATGTTATAGATGAGATGTGTATACTTGCCTGATTGTTGTTCTACCATTACTGATTTACCCATAAATTCTACTAGCCGCTTCTAATTACTCTTAAATTTCACTTACAGCCTGCCGCACCAGATGAGTCCGAGGATGAACTGTAAGATCCTTTGTTTCAAGAAGGTCACGGAGCTACAAAAGAGGATGAAGAGGCACAGGAAGAAGAACAAGAGGATACGACCGATGATGATAACAACGGGGATGAAAGTGGCACTAATAATGAGGAAGATGAAGAGGAAGAGGCATGGACAGACGCAGATGAAGAGGAAAATGAAGTTACATTGTAGAATCTGAATTTTAGTCCATAATAGTGCTAACTAAATTTTAGTCCATAGTAATGCTAACTGAATTTTAGTCATAGTGCTAGCTGAATTTTGATCATCGTGCTAACTGAATTTTAGTCGAAGTGCTAACTGAATATTAGTAACAGTTCTAGCTGAGTTATAGTCATGGTGCTAGCTAAATTTTAGTGCACATAAAATAGCTTCCTACCCTGAGTTACATGTCTACATCCTTGATACATGAAGTGCGAGTGATGAATGTGAGGAACATGAGGGGTCCTACTAAGATTAGGTCAATAACAAGGAGTAATGAGAGGTTCAAATTTTTTGTCAGATTGAACAAACTAGGCCAGCCATGGGCTTGCTACGGCTAATGGCAACAAATGTTGCCACTTTTTGTTGGGACTCCAAGTGCAGAGTGTTGTAGCAAGTTTATTTTCCCCACAAAAATGACTCGAGGGTTTATATCAAACTCTCGGAGAATTGGTTATGGAAGGATGTTTATCTTCTCCTCTTCAAGCAACCTGTAAAGCAAAATAATTTGTCTTGTGTCCCCAATTCCACCAAGTGGTTGTCAAGCATAAGCTTTCGTATTAGTAATATGAAATAAAATAAAATAAAAACAGCAAATAAAGTAAAGTAATGCAAACTGGATGATATGGAAGATAATAGAGTTGTTTTGGGTTTTTATAAGTGATTGCAAGTAGAGAAAGTATTTTTTTTATTTTCGAAATAATAAATTACAGAAATTATAAAGGAAAGTAGATGCAATGGAAAGATGTTTCTTATGATAAAAATCGGACCGGGGTTCATGAGTTCACTTGTCTGCTCTCTTTTTAGGTTGTAGTGATCATAAAACAATTCATCAATAATAAAGATCCATGGAAATTTTATAAGTACTTGATAAAAGGAATTAATATGGACATCACATTCTAATATTGAGATGGAATACATCTCTCTCTTATACTCCTCAAGAAAGAGAAATCTTCATGCAATCTTGATTTAAGAACAAATCAGAGTATAGCTTTAAGCAATATTATATGATGTTTGAAATACAAACCCAAAACCCAAAAATATTTTGCTTGTTTATGTAGTTAACTTGCCATTAAGTTGATTTCCTTTGTTATCTAAAACTAAAAACCACAAAAAGATTTTTGTTTTTTAAATCGCACGTAGAAGGAGTTGTAGAAATCTGCATGATGTTGTTCACTATATTTTTTTATTTTTTATCTGTAACTCTGATTAGGTTGAAATTTACATAGCAACTATAATTTTTCATACCCCACACACAAAAGTAATTTGGCAAAAATTCCTGAGATGTTTAAGTAGGAAAATACCGGGATGCATCGCCGTAGTAATTTGTTGGCAGATTTCAATTTTTAACACTAAAAGTGGCTAGTTGACTTGCAAATGATCCCTAATTTAATGCTATGATAAAATATGGATCACAGCCACTATAAACCATAATGTTAACATATTTTATGAGAAGTGATTAATGGAAAACCCCACAATAATATTTCTAAACCTAATGAAAATGAAGTCGGGAATGAACCAAGCTATATCTATTTGCTTTATTTCAACATATATGAGCATATTGTGCAGTTCAAGATGGGAGAGGAAGAACAACAATGATGAATCAATGTGTATGAAATGATAAAATAGGTATGGCTCCTTTGCTGTACTTATGCATGCAAGTTAACATTAGCAAATGCCTGGGCAAAATTTCATCAATACTTAGGGAAGTGGTAATGAATAATTACTTTGTTTGTGTCCTTTTGGATATATAATGAGGCAAACGAGATGCTATTAGGGAATATTATTTTAACTTTATTGCATGATAGTAGCTCTGAACAAAAGTCTATGCATCACATTTTACTTGTTGACGTCACATATTCAATGATGAATATTTATATTCATATGTGTCTTTGAAATATGGAGGTTGAGGCTTGTATGATAGTCCAGTCTTTCAAATTATGAATCTCATCGTTGAGTCATATGTTAGTAGGTTGATAGTATCTTTAGTTGACAACTAAGCCTTTCCGCTAGCCTTTAAACCAATTCCACCAACATGGCTATCAATGTGTTGGTGGGCACCCATCCTTGAAAACCTTATCCTGAAAAAACAATATCCCATTTAGTTGGCTCTTCTTCGGAAGAAAAAGGGCTGAAACTAAGAAGTGTCCACCAAGCAAGGAAAAAAATCAAGACATGCTTATTCGTTCAAAGCCTATATCAAAATGTTGATGCATTATGGATATGAAAATGCACTCAAAGCAAAATGAAAAAAGACTTGCAAGCCCAAAAAAGTGGCAACCAAGAACTCCTACCACTCATGCAAAAGTGCGAGAAACATACCAAAAAAGCGCCTATCCTATTCGACTCCACAAGTTGTCAACTAAAGATACTAGTTAGTTACTCATGTATGGGTCTTCTATGAGTGTTCAAATGTTGAAAGACTGGAAGGATACAACGTCCCAAAATATTTAGTTCACAAAGCAAGCATGATGAATTACTTGTCAACAATTGAAAAAATCAAAGACCTCAAAAACCTTACATATGATTCATTCAAATGCGATATGAGAACTTTGTTTATTGCCACTATTAGGTAATCATGCTCAAATAGTGTTGCCGTATATTATTTCCTTTGCACCATGTATAATCATTTGCACACCAGCATAGTGGCCTCTCATTATTTCTTTACTATTCATTGATAAGGCTATGTTTCAAATATTTGCCATGATAAACTATTATGCATGAAAGAGCAAAGTTCTTGTCAAAGTATATTATCATTTCTGAAGGAGTTATGCCCTAGAGGCGAATAATAAAGTGTATTATTAGATATATCTCCTATATGTTCATAATATGTTTCATACTATGCTATAACTGTGTTAATACGAAACGTTAATACATGTGTGGTATGTAAACAAACCATGTCTCTAGTTACCTCTAGCGAACTAGTTTATTGGTCATGGGGATGCTCTGGGTTTCAAGATCATGGGCATTTATGCCAATTGACAATGAGGTCACGGCATTGGTTGAATGACTTGATAGACAAACATCCAAAAAGTTGTATCTCAATGAGATCTAGTTACAAAGTTCACCATTGATGATAAACGCATGAAACCTCGCAACATGATCCTTAGACTGTGAGATAATGCAAATCACCGTTCTGGCGGGAGCTTAGATGGTTATCAAGTATCATACCGTGACTGGGTGATCGAAAAGGTGCCACTCAGGTTTCCCGAAGGAGCATGTAGAGGAGCACATATCAAGACCAGGATTTGCCAGTCCATGTAACAGATAGATACATATGTGATCTCGGTGACGTTGCATTAACGAAGCTTGCAAGCATGTGACTGGGTCATGAAATGCAACGACATGGGAACGAGTAAACAAGTTCATCGGTAATGAGATTGAACTAAGGTATGGAGATACCAAAGATCAAGTCTCGGATGAACTAGGTATCAAGTGGCAAAGGAAACGGGAAACGACTATCTCACGGTTCGAGCGATTATATTCGTGAAACACACGGGGATCACATGGCCATCCATGTCCCTCTGTTAATCATTGATGTGAGAGTAGTCTCGATCATGTCCGGAGTGTTTCTGAACCAAAGGATGTCACACTTAAGGGTTGGGATGCTTAGGGTAGATGAGGTATCATAGGAGAAATAGAGAAAGAGAAACCGGAATAGTTTCGTGTAACATCCGATGGAGATCGGAAGGGGTCCGGAAGGTGTTCTGGAGTAAAAGAATAATATAATATGTGTATTTCAATGTTAATTGGAGAATTAATATTAAATATATATTTTATTTTATTATTAAAGGCTTTATAATTCTAATGGGCCACACCCGAAGGGAGGCCCAATAGGGCATGGCGCCTAGGGAGAGGGGCCAGCCAGCCTAGGCTTGGTGGGCCGCCCTAGGTGGCCGGCGGGTGTGGGGTTTAGTCCCACACTGCCTGGCCCCTGGGTGGTGCGCCTCCTCCCACTATTATAGGGGTCTCCCCCCCTTTGGAATCATCCCATTCCCTCTTATTCTCTCTCTCTAATCCGTTGAGAACTTCTCCGTAATATTAGGGAGGACCTCGTGGGTGATTTCTCCACCTTCACACCATCGTCGTGTGATCAGCGATCCGGCATCTACTTCTTCTGCTGCTCGGCTGGATCGGAGTCCGGTTAACGTCTCCTACATTGGACGTGTGATGAACTTTGGAGGCACCACACTTGGGGTGTTGCTCGTATTCATCAATATATGCCTTCCTGCGTAAGGCGTGCCTCGGTCTTCAAAGGTATGAATACCGTCTTTCTCTCTCCCGTTACTTATGTCTACATAGTATAGATCCTAGTATTAGTGTTCAAGTAGATAGAATTTTTTTGTTTTCTGCTACGAAACCCTTCAGTGGTATCAGAGCGGGTCTATGGATAGACATGTCGTACGGATAGAACACATAGCAATATGTGTGCATTGATTCTCTAGTTGCTACCCTCTTTTATGTTCTTGTTCATATCGCGGCACTGTTTGATGAAGCAGCCCCCAACCAAACTAATTTTTTTTAATAATACATTTTTTTAATGAATTTCACGAATATTATGCAAAAAAGGAATTTACATATCTAGCGCACTGTCATTTTTTGAAAAAACGACCAGCGTTAGGTCGTTTTTTGAAAAAACGACAGCCCATGTCGTTGGTTGAAAAAACGACCAGAGGGTGACAAGATCGGCTGGCAGCTGTTCGTTTTTTGGAAAAACGACAATCCAAAATCGTTTTTTGGAAAAACGACAATCCAAAATCGTTTATTGAAAAGCAGACGGTTGCATGGATCATGCACATTACGTTAGGCTAATCTAGCCGTTTAAAGTTTATCGCCCGCAAACTAGAATCCCGCCACTATTTTGCGCTGTTCCTTTACCCGCTAGTATTTCTCCTGCCACTTTTTTGCGCCGTTTATCTCCCGCCACCTCTTTCCGCTAGTATTTGTCCCGCCACTTTTTTTGTGCCGTTTCTCTCCCGCCACTTCTTCTCGCTGTTTTCTCCTGCCATTTTTTTGCGTCGTTTCTCTCCCGCCAATTCTTCCGTCGTTTCTCTCCTGCCACTTCTTCCCGCCGTTTTCTCCCGCCAATTCTTCCCACCATTTCTCTCCCGCCACTTGTTCCCGCTGTTTTCTCCCGCCAATGTCTACTAGTTGCCTCTATAAATACTGGCACCGAGATGGTATCTCTCCATCTTGTTATTCCTCTATTTCTCCCATTTCCTTCCCCTTTCCATCATGAGTGTGCCATGTTCGGACCCCGAGTATAGGCCTACGAAGACGAAAGATGCCAGGTTGCCACAAGGGGTGACACACGAGCGTTGTTGGTGCGGCCATCTCGCGAAGGTCAAGGAGTCGATCGATTTCTCCACCTGTATGGGCATGAAGTTTTTCATGTGTCCCAACTACGATGCAAGCCTGCCCCGGCAAGCAAGTTCGTCGTACGAGAGGCCTCCGGTATGTTCCCAGAGCATGGTTAATATGAACCATTCATGTTATCATGAGTTCTTTTATTCATTCCATTGATTTGCTTGCAGTCTCCTCCTCCACTTTGCAAGTGGTACCATTGGATTGACACTGAGCAGCCAGCCTGGGCCAAGAAAGAGTGTCATGACAGGAACCGAGCTGCGTGGGCTGCCTTTCATGAAGAGGAACGCGCTGAAAGGATGGACGAAGAGGCGAAGAAGGAACAAGAGAGAGAAATGAAATAATTCCAAGCAGAGAAAGCTCAAAACCATGAGCTGAACAGGAATAGAAGGGAGAAGAGAAGGCAATCCGCGAGAGCCAGGAAGAGGTGCACAAGGAGGCCCGTGAGGCGGAAAGGAAGAGATTAAGAGAAAGAGCTACCGAGGCACGGGCGACAGAGGAACGTGGGGACAAGACCGGGAAGTACCCGCGCTGTACTCAGGGAAGGTAGACATATGTCTTAGTATCGATGTATCTTAATTCCTATTGTAGTGTCCTGATGTAACTTCATTTCAGTTTGTAGTGTCTCGATGTATCTTAATTTCAGTTGTAGTGTCTTGATGTATCTTAATTTCAGTTGCAGTGTCTTGATGTAACTTTCTTTCAGTTGTAGTGTCTTGATGTATCTTCATTTTAGTTATAGTGTTGTGATGTATCTTTAATTCAACATGTCAGACCAATGTTGCTTTCCATCAAAAAAATTCCCGCCAAAATGCTTCCCTTGATTTTTCCCTTGAATGTTTCCTTGAATGCTTCCCGCCAGATTTTTCCCTTGAGAATGTTTCCCTTGAATGCTTCCTTAAAATATCTCCTGCCAAAATCTTTCCCGCCAAAATGCTTCTCGCCATAATGTTTCCCGCTAGATTTTTCCCGCCAGAATGTTACCCTATAAAAACCCCTCCTCGCGCAGTTGTTTAAGCAGCAGCCACCCCGTTTTTAGCCAGTATGTTTCCTTACGATCGCAGTTTCGTGCCAGACATGTCCTTTGACCTTTTTCATTTGGCTAGAAACTTTACGATAGACAACAATCCAGCCCCATTGGAGAAACTAATTGGTAGTGATTGTCTCCTCACTGAGTTGCGTGAGGGATTGCATAGGAAAGGGTGGCCGAAGAGGACTCCAGAGTAGATACGACAAGAGCTACTTCGGATCAATGCTAGGTGGAGCAAGCAAAGATTCTCTAATGAAGGGGCAAGGCAGCAGAACATCACGCTCCCTTGGATTTGGATAGAAGAGAGTGAAGATAAAGATGATATATTCATGACGCCTGCCGTTGGGACCAAGTGGAGAGCTGAGTGGGACGAAAGGCAGGCCAAGAAGAGGGGTAAAGACGAGGCATCATCAAAGGGTAAGGGAAAGCCATCATCGGTCGAGGCATCGTCGAGGGTAAGGGTAAGAAGAGCAATGAAAAGCTAGAAGAGAGTGAAGATGAAGATGATATATTCATGACGCCTGCCGTTGGGACTAAGTGGAGAGCTGAGTGGGACGAAAGGCAGACCAAGAAGAGGGGTAAAGACGAGGCATTGTCAAAGGGTAAGGGCAAGCCATCATCGGTCGAGGCATCGTCGAAGGGTAAGGGCAAGAAGAGCAATGACAAGCTAGAAGAGAGTGAAGATGAAGATGATATATTCACGACGCCTGCCGTTGGGACTAAGTGGAGAGCTGAGTGGGACGAAAGGCAGGCCAATAAGAAGGGTAAAGACGAGGCATCGTCGAAGGGTAAGGGCAAGAAGAGCAGGCCAGGAAGAAGGCATGGTTGAAGTGTAAGGGCATAGTCGTAGGGATAGAGAGCGCTCTTATTTATTTACCGCAAGTTATGTTGAATTGTGTTGCAAGCTATGCTGTAGTTTTTGTCAAAAAAATATGTCTCATACATAGACAGATAACTAGACCGATACAAGATACAAGTCTCATACATAGACAGATAACTAGACCGATACAAGATACAAGTCTCATACATAGACAGATAACTAGACCGATACAAGATACAAGTCTCATACATAGACAGATAACTAGACCGATACAAGATACATAGACAGATACATAGATAGATATCACTGCCACCGGTCACGAGGTTGCCCTGGCGTCGGTGTAGGCCATCCGTACCTTCTAGGAGGCACCACATTGCGGGGAGGTAGAGTTGACCCGTCACCCTGCGTCTGTGTATCCTGTGTGGGGATAGGTGGTTGAGTCTGATGCGTCTCCTGAGTCTGCTGCGTCTGATACAGTCCAAACCAGTCAACCTGATCCTGATGAGTCTGCTGATCCTCCTCATTAGTCACCCAAGAACCCATTGAGGACGTGTTTGGGTCTCCATATCCTCCTGCCATGTAAAAATATTAAGTACTCAACGATTATACACTACATGTAACCAAAATAGATAGGAAAATGCGTATCCTCAGGACGATAGCCCATGAATGGGACTTGCGGCTGCTGCTGGTGCCACTGGTCGAAAGTAAGCTGCGGCTGCTGCTGCCACTGGTCGAAAGTAAACTACGGCTGCTGCTGCCATGCCGATCCTCTAGCCTAGTCTGGGGGTGGTGCTCTCGGTGTCTCCTGCTGCTGCTGCCACGCTGAGCTTCCAGCCTGGTCTGGGGGTGGTGCTCTCGGTGTCTCCTGCTGTGAGATCCGTGGACGAGGCCCATGGCGGGTAGGTGCAGTGGGTGTCTCCTGTTGTGAGCCTCGGAGCAGTGTCTGGTCCGCACGCGGGGTGCGCTCCTGCGTGGAGTGACGTGGCGGGCGAGCCTGCGTGGAGCGACGCGGCTAGCCCTTCCCCATGTAGTGACGAGGTGGACACTGTGCTGCTCGGTGCTGAACGACGTCTGAAACGTTCGTGCACGTGATGGTCGCATAGATACTCTGTAGTCTGTCCTGGACACGCCTTACGAAGGACTGAACTCCTTGACGTGGTAGTAGAAGAGGAGCGAACGAGAGCGAACGTCCCCACTGATTCACTTCATTATGTAGCTCCCATGTCATATCGGCCTGCATTTGTATAGTGGATAAGTACACATTATATAGGCTACCAGGTGGAGTGACGAAGAAAAGTGTATTTACCGCTGATTGTCTGGGCTCCATAGTCGAATGTCTAGGGTATCTTTCATCATCATGTGCGTGGTGGACGGGACGCAACCGTGTCATGCTCATGTACCTCTATAAGTATGCACGGAATAGCTCCATATCAAACGCAGGAGTGGTCCACACGTCAGCTGTTGCATTCTGTCAACCATTGATATAAGTATTAACCCGTTGAAGCCACTGATTTGCACTTCTTTTAGTACCCTTCCGAGAGTACCTGCATTTAGATTTTATAAGTACACAATCGGTGTAAAATTATAGATACATAATATATTAACTTACATTTGCACGTCCAATGAAAGGGGCGCCTCCGGACATGGAGGATCTACCATCTGGCGAAGACCGAATTGCCTCATGACCCTCTGTTGAGACATCTCCTCCACCTGACAATCGAAGATGATCTTCGATTTAGTGAGCCAGTAGTCCTCATCTCTACGACACATAATAGATAACCCGCCGGGATATCTTGTGAATGCTTTAGCTGTGGTGTACAGCTCCCAAATCACCGATTCCTCCTTCAACATGTCGAATCGTCGTGAACACCGGGTAGCAGCGGGTTACTTGTTCTCCGCTGCTAACGACACTGTTGGATTAAATAGTTGTTAGTTTCCTTCGTAGTGCAATATGGACCATGCAATTAACAGAACCTTTTAACTTACCTTGCGTCGTGTCCAATGTGTACCGAATGTAGGCATGTCAATTCTCTCGTGGTCAAACAGCATATCCGACTCATAGACAACGGGGCGCTCTCCCTGAATGATTACCGCTTGATTTTTTGCTACCTCCGGTCGGCCAATAGGGAACCTCTCCTATGACCACAGCTACAGCAACAATGGGCATCCTAGCAAGGCATATTTTTCCTTGGTTAGTGTATAGCCCATGCACATACCTTGGTACGTTGCTGCTAAGACAGCAGACCCCCAACTCCATTGGGTGATGTCGTTCTGGCACTTCGCCTCCGCGATCTCTCTAGCATAGCGGATGTAGCGTGCACTGATGGTTGAGACGTGGTTCTCGGTGAACATCACCTTCCCAAGTATCCACAATAAGTACGCCTCAAGGCTGCGCATAATTTGTGGCTCAGTCATCAGAACACCTAGGTAACCGAACCTCTGTATCTGCATTGGTTAATAGAACAAGTTTTAGCATCGTGTGATATGAAAATAGGTGTGTCAAATACGAAGATACTTAGTAACAAACGAACCTGATAGTTCTGCAACCAATCAAATTTGGGCACATGATTTTCATACTGAACTCTGGAACTCCTTCGCGAATACCATAGAATCGTTGGGCCATTTCTTGGGCCCAATTCTCCGGTGCATCCACCGGGCCTATTGGCACCCCAGCCAACGGCAGGCCCAACAAGTACGAGACATCCTGCAGTGTAGGAGCCATCTCCCCCCACCGAAAGTGGAAAGTGTGAGTCTCGGCCGCCATCGATCCACTAAGCAGGTGAGCAACGACCCGTCGTAGCCCATGCGCGTGGTCTGGAATCCATGGTGTCGTCCTTCTATCTCCTGCGTATGAGTGGCCTCAACCATACGCACAAATGGTAATAGCCCGACCCACTTCAACCTGCATACCGAGATAGAATTACAATTTGTTGACTATGGCCCTTAAATATTTATAACATAGTTCCATACGAATTAGGAATAAATGTCTCATACCTCTGCAGCCAATAAGGGTGTATCATCCAGTTAGACATGGGAGTGCGAGTGATAAGGTGCTTTAAGCTCCCTGGTTCCGCATCCAATAAAGTTGACCGGTGCTTTCTATCAATATCAGCATTAAGCAAAGATCCCGCCATCTGCATAATTTAGAACATGGTTCCATAAGAATTATAAATTTAGAACATGGTTCCATAAGAATTACAAATTTAGAACATGGTTCCATAAGAATTACAAATTTAAAACATAGTTCCATATGAATTACAAACTTAAAACATAGTTCCATACGAATTACAAACTTAAAACATAGTTCCATACGAATTACAAACTTAAAACATAGTTCCATACGAATTTCAAATTTAAAACATGGTTCCATACGAATTACAAATTTAAAACATAGTTCCATACGAATTACAAATTTAAAACATGGTTCCATACGAATTACAAATTTAAAACTAGTTTCTTCCTCTGCCTCTTGTTCCTCGCCTGCCACGTCCACGAGGAGCCGCTCCTCCAGTCTCGAAGATATGGCAATTGGTGTCTCTATGACCAAAATGATTACATAGAAAACATTGTCTAGTAGGGCCTCCGGCTTCAGATTCATCCATATCATTATGGATCCAAACACATTTTCGCCTTCCTCTGCCTGTCCGCATTAGTTCAGGATCTGGGATGTAAATCCTTTCACCGGGGTTTACTTTGTTAAAATTGCCCCATGCTCTATATCCCATCATGTCGTCAGTCCATGTATTGATCACCGACTCCTTAAGAAAATAAGGAGACACAAACGATCTCGCATCCATACCTAACCGTCCGCACGCACAAAGTACATGAGAGCAAGGCAGATGCAGCAGCTTGGGTTTGTTGCAGGTACACTCACACGTCGGCCAAGCCTCATTGCCTATCCTCACCTCTTGTGTCTTTACCTCTTCTCCAGATCCGATCCTGTTGGAAGGGAGGCGAACCTCAAATCTTTGTTCTTTATTACCGATGGCGACGACGTGCATAGATCGAGCCTTTTCCATTTTGGCATTCATGTAATCCATTATGTTTGAACAGTACCTCGTGTTTGGGTTGTTGATGATATGCATCTGAGCAAGTTGAAGTCTGTCTCTGAAGTACTTCAATGTTCCGGTGAAAATACACTCCACAATAGCTGTTAATGGCAGAGCCCTGCTTCCTCTCAAGACGAAGTTGTAAGTTTCGGCAAGATTTGTAGTCATGACGCCAAACCTAGCACCATGAGTGTCGTGCAACAGAGACCACCTCTCCACAGGCTCGTGCTCTATCCATTCGTGAAAAATCTTAATCCGTCTGCCAGGCCTCCTCCTAGTACCAGGTTGGTCAAATCCCGGCAAATCACAAAGAGCAATTGGTTCTTCCTCGGGTGGTGCTGCTCCAGCTACTGTCTGTGCAGCTACCGTGGCCGCATGAGCCACCACAGCTGCTGCTCTAGCTGCTCTCCTCTGCCTAACATGTTTTTTGTGAATTCATCTAGATAGGGCCGACACTTGATATACTTCCACTCCTGGTTCTGCTTGCAAAGCTTCTTGAATAGGTTCATCAGGGCCTTGTTCCTGAACTGTGAGAAAAAGGTAGCCCCTAGATGCCGCATGCACCAACGACTCTGCATGTCTAGCTATGGAGTTGGTTCATCTGGAGCAGGCTGAGTCAGCTTCCTTATCACGCTGAGTATACCCGGATGCCTGTCATGTAGGACGCATACATTCGGTACATCCCTCACAACTGCTATCTTCAGCTGCCTAAAAAACATACCCAACTCTCAGTGTTCTCGCTCTCCACGAAAGCAAATGCAAGTGGAATAACTTGATTGTTCCCGTCTTGACCTATGGCAGTCAAGATCTAGCCCCTGTACTTGCCAGTGAGAAATGTTCCATCTACACAAATGACTGGTCGACAGTGAGTGAAAGCTTCTATGCAAATAGCAAATGAGAAGAACACTCGATGAAGCACCCTCAAATTGGGTTCTTGAGGCAATGTTAAGTGTTGGATGTCGAGGTATGTGCCTGGATTCCTAGCTTGCTGTGTCTGGAGCATCCGAACAAAACAGTCGTATCCATCGCGAAACGAACCAAATCTTGTCTCCAGTGCCCTCTGCTTAGTCCTCCAAGCCTTTCCGTAAGATATATTGTAGCGAAATCTGACAGCAACTTTGTTGATGATAGCTTTCACCACCATGGCTTTCGTCTCCACTATCTTAGTGTATAACAGTCTAGCCAGGAGGGTTGACGTGAGATTACGATGGTCTTGCAGGACATTGTCAAGTTGACATGTGTGCTGCACAACATCGCTAACCTTCCAGTTGGTGCCATATCGAGGAACATGGGCATGGACCCTGGCAGGACACCTAGCTACCTCGCAAACCAAAGTCAAATATTGCTGGGATGACACCTTTGTTTTGAAAACCCGCTGCATGGACAATTCCCACTCAACGATTGCTTCCTGTAGATGCCTCTTGCTAGGATATAATGCACCAATGGACATGTTGTTGGCGTGATAGTGCCACGAGGAAGCATGCCCATCGTTCACATTCATTGCTGTTGTGTGGTCTTGATTCCATGATGCCGGAATAGGTTGGTCCTCTTGATCAGACTCAGCGGAATCATAAGAGCTATCATGCCTTACGAATCTTCGGCTTCCATCTGATCTTGCAACCAACCGTCGTGTATCTCGTCCTCATCGACCTCACCACTGAAAATATCTTCTCCTGTCCCTTGACTACCTTCAGCTGATTCATGTCCAGTGTGTGCAAAACTACTCTGACCAGGTTCATAACTGCCTCCATCGGTGTGTGCATAACTACTCTACCCAGGTTCATAATCACCACCGCCATCTTGGCCTTGACTGCTCTGGTCATCATAGTAGCCACCACCACCTCCGTCTTCGGCTTGACTGCTCTGCTCATGATCATAACCACCACCAGCATGGTGTGTCTGACTACTCTGGCCCTGATCATAAACAGGCTCTTTCACCACAGGAAGCACTAAGACACTGGGGTTAACTACCCTATGCAGACAGGCTTTCACCCATTTGACCCATTTAGCTGGCTCTTCTATCGGTCTAAAAAAATCAGGTTTAATCCTTGACTTTGTCCATAATACATGCACACCGACAGTATGGGTGGGAGGGAGCCCTAAACGAGCACATAACCAATCTTTCAACTCAATAATGGGGATGGTTTCAGGATCCTGGAGCACTTCATCAATACAATTAAAATCGCTCAAATCAACTCCATTCTGGTTTGTTTTGATGACACCGTCACCATAGTAGAACCTAAACACTACATTATTGGACATAACTTCTGCCCTAAAAAAATACCACAATTTGTCAAATGCCCGTACAGTGGCAGATTTTAGCAAAAAAATATACTAATATTCCTATAGCCGAATAATCTTGCATAGCCCACAAATATAATTATAATCCTATAGCCGAATAATCTAGCAGCTAACCTATCACATCCAATACTACAGATGAAATAAAACTACACAAATGACTATAGTTAGCCAGAAATTAAAGTTTACCCTTGAAGCGTGAGAAATCCTGACGTGCAGCTGCCTCCACTCAACGGATCGACAGCCTCCACTCAAGAACAGCTCCACTCAAGCTGCACCACTAACCTCCACCATAGCCATTGCCCCTCAAGAACACCACGAAATCCCAACAAAAAAGCCTCAAATCACCTCACCAGATTATCCAATTAGTAGATCAGGACTATACTAACTGTCTAATGTGTTTAAGCAGCGGATATTGGTGGAAAACAGGGCAAAAGATTGCTCCAAATCGGTGCTCTTCGCGTGGGCAGATGAACTGGCCAGATGAACACGAGAGAGAGGAAGGAGGAAGAAGAATGCGCCGACGCGGGGCTCGGCTGGGCGCGTCGCAGGGATAAGAAGGAGCCGGTCGTTGCATCGAGAAACGACACGGTCTCGTCGTTGTCTCAAAAGACGACCCAGTCTCATCGTCCGTCCATAAAACGACGCGCCATCTCGTCGTCTGACCATAAAACGACGCGCGCGTTGTCCGCCTGCAGCCCGGCAGGGTGGGGTCCGCCGCGCCCCTTTCGGCGCCTCAAAAGACGGCCCGCACTGATCGTGTCCTGAAAAAACAACTTAGACACGTCGTTGTATGAAAAAACGACAGTGTATTATATCTGTAAATTCCTTTTTTTGCGTAATATTCTTGAAATTAATAAAAAAAAGTGTATTATTTAAAAAAATTTAGCCCCAACCCACCTCGCGTGGTGATTCACGAGACTGGTCCATGAATCAAAGTGGCTTAGGGGGTGTCTGTCTCTCTATAGTAGTTGATATGGCATCAACATTGGAGGGCCCTGAAATGGGAAGAAGAACGCCAATCGTTGAATCCATGTTGTGGATCCACGTTCGTAGGTGGGAAGGGGTTCTACCGCGAAAGCCCTAAAGCCGCGTAAAACATGCAATAGATAATATAGAGGAGTCTATCTTTGATTTGCATAAGGGCTAGCGTTGTGACATGGCAATGACAAGTTTATGAAACTTCCATTGGAGCTCTCGATGATGATCAAGATGTTGCAACCAAGTCATGACACTTTACTTTATAAATTACCTTTGTGTACATCTTGTTATGCTAGTATGATAGTATATACGACGGTAGCATAATAGGATAATCCCTGACAGAATTCCAGTCTTTGTATTCCCCTTGTGTGTGCACCACCAAGAAAGTTCTACGTTATGAGGCAGGCCGTGATGATCGGGTGTCAGACATATCTGTGTTTGCATACAGTGGGTGTAAGCCATGTTGCACTACGGATACACACAAGTTAGAACTGGCGAGCCTAGCATGTGTAGACATGGCCTCGGAATACAAGAGACCGAAAGGTCGAGCATGAATCACATGGTTGATGTGATCGACATTGGGGAATGTCCACCTTTGAAACTGCACTGATGGCCATGATGATCGGGGGAGGTGCAACGGATTGGGATCATGCGATCACTGAAATGAATAGAGGGGTGTTCATTTGAGTGGGAGTTCTTTTGTTTTAGTTTAGGAACATGAATTAAAACTTGAAATCATTATTATGAACATGGTCTAAACACTTTGCAAATCCATTGTAGATGTCTCACCCACCCACCTTCAACCTTAGCACTTTCCTTGAGAAGGACAAGCTGAAAACTGATGGAACCAACTTCACTGCATGGTTCCGCAATCTTAGGATCCTCCTAGTCACCTACAAGTTGACTTATGTCATCGAGGCTGAGCCTCAAGCTAAGCCTGCAGATTCCGCCTCCCAGCACGAAAAGAATGTCTGGCAGTCCAAGGCGGATGATTTCTCCCTCATCCAAAGTGGAATGCTTTATGCCATGGATCCAGAGCTTCAAAAACATTTTGAAAAGATGAATGCTTTTGAGATCATTGAGATCTTAAATTATCTACTTTTCCAAGTACTTTGCTCGATGATTTGCTCTGGAATCTTCCCATACTTGGTTAAAACTACTGAATCTAACACTGTTTTTAGCAAAAGTCTTCTTTCTGTCAGTTTTCGCAGGAAATAAAATCGAGAAAAAAATACCTTGTTAGTTTCTCACCAAATAATGAAGTCTGGGCTTTGGAATCAAGCGAGAGGATCCACGAGGCCCAAAAGATAACAGAGGGCGCGCAGTAAGGGTCGGCGCACCCTCCATGCCCTTTTGGCCATGGAGCATCATCTCGGCCCCTCCTTTGGTGTACCCCCATATATACCTGAAAAACCTAGTTATCCAGGAGGATGGGCTTTTTCGCGAAAACAGAGCGCCGCCACCATCAAAATCTTCGTTTCGGGGTTCAGATTGGTCCTGCTCTCCATGCCGGAGAGGGGGATTTAGAGGTCTTCTCCACCACCATCATCATCAACATCATCACCAACGACCATGAGTTCATCCCCCATCATCATGTGTGAGTTATTCTCCATGGGAATGTGAGGTGGATGGGGATTGGATGAGATTCATCATGTAATCATCCATATGTATCGAGATTTGAGGTGTTTATCTTGTGGACATTCTTGTATGAGTGTTGTTACACTTCTGCTATGTTTAATGCTTGTTGCTAGGGCCCGAGTGACATGATTTCAGTACTGAACTTTTTTACCCCATCATATATTTGAGTTTCGTATGTATTTGCAAAGTGTATTACCTATTATTATGTTGAACCTGTGAACCCTAAGGTGACAGTTAGGGAAAACAATGGGAATATATGATTGTTTGAGTATATTGTGTGTTCATGAAGTGTTAATGCTTTGTTCCAGTCTATTTGAAAATGTAGATCTTAATTTCCTGTAGTTCCAAGTTGGCCCCGATGAAATCGGCAGGCAGGACAAAAAATATTATGCAAATTCATATGCATGATTATGTTTGGAGCACGCACCTACACACAACTGAATTAGAGATAAATGCCATATTATTATGATACATTATATGATGAATATCATCCATGCAACACCCTGCTATCACCTCATGCCTGCGCTTTAGCCATTGAAAGTTTCACAACACAACATCTGGTGAAAACTGGAAATCTACTGCAAATGTTTACTGCTTTATTTATTGTTCTGAATCAACTACCAAAAATCACCATTTTCTTTGTGAGTTTATTGACATACATGTGTGGTTGAGAGTGACGTCTCAATTGCTAAAGTATTATTGATATTCTTGTGTTCCCCTTGAGTCTAACTATAAATTTGGTAATACTTCCCATCGAAGATTTCAGTGACCCCCTATACTTATGGGCATCACCATGTCAGCCACTTGCTTTTCTCCATGTGGAATTTTTTTCTTACTCTTGTTCTTATTGGCTTGGTTGGGGATGGCAACTGTAGGTAAGGCATGACAAGCATCATCGTCGGCAGCTGCGAATTAATTGGCCTTAGCAATCATTGCATTGATATCAAGCTTGCCCTTATCCTGAGTGCGCTTCAATGTATGCTAGAGCAAAGATTCCCTTTCCAAACCATCCATGAAGGTGGCCATGGCAGTTCGTTCATGTACTCCCACGCACGAGTTTTTCATGTCAAGCCAACGGAAAATATAGTTACGGGATGATCCATACTTTTCCTGTACACACTGTTGTAGGTCACCGAGAGTGCAGGGACCCTTGTACGTACCCTCAGAGTTTTTGGTGAATGCCTCGTGCATATCCAACCAATTGTAGATAGATTTCTTCGGTAAGTCATCGATCCATTTGCGGGCAGTGTTGGTGAGCATTAGTGGGAGGTACTTAACATCGACATTAGGGTTTCCCCATGCGATTGCTATTACTTCTCGGTAGTCCTGCAACCATGTAGTTGGCCCGACGGTGCTGGCGCCAGGCTTGATAGTCTTGTCAATCTTGAGACCCTTGGGGTAAGTTGTTGTTCGGAAGACTAGGCTGAAGCATCATGGCCCCATGTAGGGTTCTTCCTAGGCTTCCTGGATCTCATATTGGTGTTGGCGTGCATCGTATGGCTTTGGTTGTTGTATGTTTTGTTCACCACCATGGGGAGGGGAGTTGCATCACGAGGGACGAGACTTGCGAGATCCTCCGCCATGGTGGCTGCTTGGGGGTGACAGTGGCAGCGGTGGTGGGGGTTATCTTTCTTGATAGCTCCATCTTGGGAACTACCGTTCCTATCATGATTGCTTGGAGCCTGGCTCCGTCGACCGTCATTAGCGCTGCGCTCTCCGCCATAGTGAGCCTGCTGTGCTCTGTTATCGCGTATCATGATGCCATCTTGTGGGTGTCTTGGAGGTGGCATGCTGGTGCGTTGATGAGGCTGCACCTCCTCGTAACACTGAGAATGTCGGGGAGGTGCAAGCGAGCGACGATGATGCGCCTTTTCTCTGTTGCCGAAGGATATAGGGATAGCATCATTCTGATTACGTGTGTCCCTCCACCTTCGTTCCATGGAACTTGTGCGAGGTTCAACGTCTTGATGTAGATCTTTAATTTGCTTAGCTGGAGATCTCGGCCTGCATTGGTTCTAAGCACTAGACTAGCAAAACTTCGGGTTGGTCTCAAGCCTCTATGAGGCATCCTTTTCCTATTGTTTGACATCCTTGGTGACTAGATCATAGACCTGGTGGAGCACTGCAGGTGATATATCCTGCTCTAGCAAGTTCTTGGCGATGACTATGTTCAGGGCGGGAATTGGCATGACCTGCTGCCCAGCCTTATCAATGTAAGGGGTAGCCTTTGATTTGTCCACCGTAGCATGTCGCCATCCCAATCTTGGTCGGACGCCGGGGTCTTCGACGATGTGTGCAGAAGATCGTATTGCTTTCTGCTATGCAAACATCTTTTCGTACTCTGCTTACATTGCTCTTTCCTCCTTGATGGAGTCCCTTGCCTTGGCTAGGTCCTTGTTGAGTTGAGCGCTCTGCTCCGTGACGCACTTGGCTTTTGCTAGGATCTCTTGGTGTTTCTCATCTAGCTGGACAACGTTCCGGATATGCTCCACAGTCACGGGCTCTACGATAGTTTCGTCCTACATCACTCTGTCGGTCGGAGTAAGACATTGCCTGCCACCAAAGTGGATGGTGTTGGCGGTGGATTTTCTTGATTGGGACCACTAGGTCTGGTAACCATTTCCTGCACTTGCTGCGGTGGGATAGTCGGAGGGGGCATGGCCTTCATCGGATCCGTAGGATCCATGACATTCTTACCAATGGCCATTTCCCTCCCGACATTGTCTGGTGCTAGCGGAACTACTCCAGCATCTTGGTTCCCTTGATTTTCTTTGACCACATTCCTAATGGTCACAAGTACCTGGTGGGAAGTGATGACTTGTTCATTGCGCTCCTCTCGCTCGATCTCCTTCATGACAGCGTCAAGTTCCTCCGAGTTGGGTGGCTCACTCCCATAGTCAATGTTGCTGATGTTGGCGTAGAGTGTGTCTAGGACAGAATCAGTGTTATCGCCAGCGGTTTAGGAGGTAGATCCTGATCCTGAAGCAATGTAGCCAATGAATTTAATTTTTCTGGTAGTGGCAGAGCAGGTGTCCGGAGGAACCGTGTCGGCCTTGGCAAAGCTGTTAATAGCTACGATCACTTGGTTGAAACTCAGTAGTCCGATAGCCTCCTACCGCCTTAGCGAATGCCGGAGAAGTGTACCCTGTTCGAGTCCTTCGACGAAGTGGAACGCGGCTTCTCGCTCGGAGATTCTCTAGACCAAGTTTTTCAACCTAAGCCATCTGGCTAGGTACTCATGTGGAGTTTCACCAGGCTTCTGCACGCAACATGACATATCAAAGACCCTCAAGGTACCGACAAAGTGTGACCTCTGATTCTCTAACACTTTGGCGAGCCAAGCGGAACTTCTTTGGTCTTCCACCATTATATCCTGCACATGGACGGTTTGGGTGGGTCTTGAATTATTGAGATCTAAGCTGGCAAACTCAGAAGAGATATCCGAGCTAGATCGTTCTTCCCCAATCGTATCCAGCCCGAAGGTGGTCCGTGCTGGTCTTGTCGTGTGTCCAACTTCCTAGGAGCTCGATCCCGAGCCGGTTTCTCCGATGAAGATGTGAATGTCCCCAATTGGGACGATGGAGCAGCATGTGGGGTTCATCTTTGTCGAGATGCAGAACTCACCCGCAGGGATGATTGGAACACCGCCGAAGAAGAGAACACGCACAATGGCTACGGTGTCTCTGATTCCCGTGAAGTGATCGGGCCTCGCCCGGTGTAGAGCTCGAAGCGCCTCTTGCCCCACGGTGGGCGCCAACTGTCGTGGTATTGTTGATGAGTATGCCATGGAGGGTTACTCACAGAGCATGTTTAGAGATGTGGGGTATGGTGGCGAGTTGACGGGTACGAGGTAACACATTTTATCCAAGTTCAGATCCCACAACAGTGGTGAAATCCTACTCCTGCTATAAATCACTATAATAACAATACGCCGAATTACAGGGATTGTGTGGTTCGCTGTGCGAGAGTTGAGTTGTCTAAGTTGTAATTGCTCCTAGTGGTCCGACATATAGATGCACCAGAATCTAGGATTACAGGGTAAATTCCATACCGGACAGGTTACAGAGTGCTAAACTAATATTAACTAGTCCTCGTGTCTTGTACTTCAAGGCTCCGACTTTATCTATGTCGGTACTGTAACATTCCTGTATCCGGCATAGGCCTCCCTTCTGTATCCACCTAACTGGACCGCTGTAGAACATCCGGATTAGGCGGAATAGACGGTGATACCCATTATGCATATCCCAATAGGTAACCGCCGACTCTCCGTCCCGATTCAGAGATGCCGATGCACTCGCCTTCCACCTCTCGTAAACTAGTCAGTAGCACACATCTTGCATCATCCCAAACGTTGGTTTGTAAACTAACCAAATCCGACGTGTTTGGTTGTGAATTACCAGTAGTACTAGTATGTGGTTGGGTGGACCGGCGTCCATTTGCACGTACGCGTCACCCCCCTTGTTTCATGGGAAAGCAAGGCATCGAGCGAGCGATCGGCAGCAGACAGCAGCAGCAGCAGCTGTTGCTGCACGCGCTGCGCCGACGACAAAAAGAAAAGAAACGTTGCCGTCGACAGACCTGCGAACAGACTCCCCCCCTGGGTTAATTTTTCCAAGCGACAGGGACCCTCCAACCGTGCGGTACATGGAATAGAATTGCTTCACGGCAGCAGGTGGCCCGTGCTCCGCTTTTGTTGCTTTGCTGCCATTTCGCAGCTTTGGCTTGGACGCGTCGCTCACCCACGTACTACCGCAGATGTACTACATGTTTCTCCAAGGATTTGCGGACGTCGGTGACGGGGACGACCGAAACGTTTTCACATCACGTCCCGTGCCAGCCGGCCGGCGGGCCTTTGACCCTACGATGCGTTGTGTGTGGCAAGGGAACGAGGAACGTGGGAAAGTCAAAATAGTGGGGTAGAAACTCTGGCTAGCTTAGCTCGTCGGAAGAGAGAAAAACCTGTGCGTAGTAGTAAGATAATGGTTCCTCCGTACGTACCATTGACAGACTAGTTTTGCGATCCCGATGGACGATTTTTAAGTCCACGATTAATTGGGCACGCCCTGCACTTGCGCCACCAAGCGTGGCGACTTGCGTATATCCTAGTAGTACGCCCGGGAATTCCTCATCTTGGCTACCAAACCGGCCCCTTGACCCGCGGCCTTCATTGCGAGTCTCCGATCGATCGATCCATTTCTCTCGGCACCAAAAGCTCCCTCGCCACCGTGTCATCCAAGAAAAACACAATGAATATTCTTGTCACAGCCAGAGAAACCCTCCCGGACTCTGACATTTTTATTTGACAATCTGCTAGCTCTCCACCGAATTCTGAATAGGGCAGCTAGCTTCACGTGTACGTGCAGAGCGGGACAGCGGTTCGATCGCCCCCTGCAAGCAAAAGCGCCTGTCGTCCGGTGGCACGCACCTTTCGCTCGACGGTGCAACATTCTTTCAGGACCGACGACACGGCCTCCAACTTGCCCGACCTCATTTACCTTGCTTCGCTCCTTCTCCCTCCCCCCTGTCGTCGTCGTCGTGACAGGGACGCGGTCAAGAACACTTGTTGCCAGACAAGCGAACCGGAGTCCAAACGTCTGACGGGACGCGGGAGCCGTCCCTGTCCCCTCCGGCGAACGGTCCAACCTCCACCGTCGCGGGCGACCTCGATCTGCTGGTTCCAGCCAGACAGGCCTTGTGCTGTGCTGCCGTGGTATGAACATGGACTGAGAACACCAGACAAGTTAGGCGCGAGAGAATTAGTCTCGACCGCGATGACAAGAGGAACGTACGTACGCCGCCGGTGGTTCCACGCCTGTTTTCAGCGGCGCTAAAAGTAAAATATCCCCAGAGCTTTTGCTTTACTGCTAGTACTAGACAAGAGGAGGAGCAGTGGCGTAGCGTGATGATGGGCGGTCGCTGGTGCAGGCACTGTTGTTCTTTTGGTCCGGTTAGATGAGATGTCCATTTCACCCGTCCCCGGTGCTAAAATGGGCAGGCACCGGCGTTATGTTTGCCACTGCCAGCAAAAGGACAAGGAGGGGGCCCCTTCACCTGGAGCCGTCAATGCTGCCCAACAAGACCCACAGATGATTCAGCATCACAGCTAGCAGTAAATGTCCCAACATCGCACAATTTACATTTAAGCCTGCTGCGACCTGCTGCTGAGCTTTGTCGCTTTGGACCGGTCAGTCAGTCAGGCAGGCGCCAAGCGCCATTCAATTCACTCAACCAGATGGCGATGCGGTGCTCGAAAGATCTTTAATCTGGTACCGGATGGCAACCAGGAAGTACTAGTACACCATTACATTCGAATGATCCTGAGAAGCAACTTTGTTCTCTTGTGACTGCTACGGCTACGGAAATGAAGGGAAACGAGCTAGCAACTGAAACACTCAAGAAACCACACAGCTCATAATAATTCGGCTGCACTGGTTCGTCTTATTGCTCACTAACAGGCAGGGAGTGGCCGGCGCCCTAAGTTATTCTTCGGCTCAACCATTGCTCTCTAGCTCCCTGTGTTGTCGCTGCCGGCGTCCGTCAGGATCGTCAGCCTCCGGGCCGATTTCACGAACGCCCTGAGAAAATTAGCCATCGATCGTGTTACAGCTCAGGAATTCATTCATAATATGAGTGATCGATAATGAAAAGCAATTTCGTTTCAAGTGTTTTGAACAAGGATATTGTGCCGCCCGCTCACCTGAAAGGCTCGTCGCCGACGTGCTTGACTTCGCCGGCGGCGCTGCGGTACATCACGTGGCTCCGCAGGTCGGCGCCGTCGATGCCGAACATGTCGGACATGCGGGCGTACAGCTCCTCGAACGAGCTCAGCGCCGAGAGGTCCAGGTTGCGGCCCACGGCGTCCGACTCCACGAACACCTTGCACTGCCCGGGCTCCAGCCCGAGCTGCTCCGAGGACGACTGGCTGCTGCTGTCCCCGAACCACTGCAGCCTCCAGGAGGACGTGTTGTTGTTGTTGCTCGGGCTGCCCTGGATCACGCCGGACCCGGAGCCTTCTTCGGAGACGTTGGACGCCTTCTCGCCCTCCCACTTGGGCGAGCCGGCTCGTCCCGGCGAGGCCGCCGTCACGCCGCCAGATTTCATCTGCTCCTCCGTCAGTATCGCCTGCCCGAAGAGCAGCAGCGGCGGCGGCGGCTTGACAGCCTTCTTGGGCAGAGTGCAGGTCGCGTCGTCTTCGCGGACGGGCGACGTGCCGATCGTCAGGTCGGTGCTGACCCTTGCCGCGCGAGGGGCGGCGTGGTCTGCGGCCGGGCGCCGGACGCCGGGGTAGGGTAGGCCCGACTGCAGGTTGCTGACGTGGAGATCCGGAAAGGACGGACCGAATTGGTGCGCATGCCTGGCTCCCTGTACGCCTGCGAGAGGAGCACCACTGCTGTCCGGGAAGGGGAAAACGGGGTAGCTGGGGTGCATCCGCTGCTGGTCGTGGTGGTGGTGGTGGCTGTGAGCGAACTGCGGCGGCGGCGGGTGGAAGAGCTGCCCGTCGAAGGGGAAGTCCGCGTAGGACGGGATCCGCGGCTTCTTGCGCGGCGGCGAGAAGGACGGCAGGTGCAGGTTGGGCATGCTGGACACCAGCTCCACCAGCCACGGGCATACGCGCTTCACGTTCTGGAGGAGGTCCGGCTCGTCCCAGGTCACCTGCATGATCGATGCGAATTTCAGGAAGGAATTAGTAGCCCATCATGTCGTTTGATTACTACTGGTACGATATTCTGGTCCCATGCCATAGCCCATACTAGTAGTCATGTGGTGGAGTGGACTGACTTGATGAGGCTAATTCCAGAGTGTGATGATGCATGCGTGTACCTGGAGGAGCCGCCAGGGCGAGAGCGGCCACCGGGTGGGGTCGGCGGCGTGGAGGCCGGCGACGGTGCCCAAGAACCAGCTGATCCGCGACGAGTCCTCTGTCTCGAACGCCATCTTGAACCGCATGCCGGGGCACCACTGCACCTGCATGGCCGCCCGCACCGCGGCCGCGCGCACGCAGAACTCCGGGGTGCTCGCCCGCGGGTAGTACACCACCTCGAACGGCTGCCCGGTGGCGGCCAGCCTCGCCGCCGCCACCACGTCCTCGGCGGGGACCTTCCCCTTGGCGCCGCCGTCGCCGGAGCCCGCATTGCCCCGCACCAGGCCTCTGTAGTGGTCCCACCCGGAGTGTCCGTCGTCGGTGCAGAAGACGCGCTTGGCGCGGCGGATGCCGACGTGGACCTCGCCGCCCTCGCTGCGCAGGAACACGATGGAGTCGCCGGCGAGGAGCTTCTTCTGGTTGACGAAGTTGCTCCACCCGGTGGTGAGCAGGTGCCGGCGCGGTGTGCCCCGGTAGATGTGCCGGAACTTGAACTCCTCCCTGTGCACGTCCCTGACGAAGATGTTCTGCACGGGCGGCTCCTCGCTGTAGTCCAGCGCCGGGAAGATGGTCTCGGCGCAGAACCGCGGCACGGAGAAGCCGCCGCCGTTGTTGGCGTCGGACTGCGTGAGCGTCTTGGCGAAAGACGCCGGCTTGGGCCTGTCGTCCTGCAGCCTCCCCTCGTTGGCGGCGGCGCCCACGTCCACGACCGCCTCGCCGGCGCGGAGCGGGACGAGGCGGATCTTGGCGAAGACCTCGTCGGTCTGCGCGTCGGCCATGAACCGCACGGCGGCGACGCGGCAGGGGATGAGCGCCGGGACGCGCGCGACGGACAGGTCGACGGCGCCGGTGGCCTGCTCGGCGTGGCCCTGCGGGAAGTAGTAGACGGCGGCGCCCACGGGCGGCACGGTGCACATGCTCCCCGCGCAGGCCAGCCAGAGCTGCGAGTCGACGGACCCGGCCGCCAGGTCCTCGCCGGAGGCCGCCGGGCACGACAGCTCCGTGAAGGTGAGCATCGTTGCGACCCCAAAGTCGCGGGCAGTACGTCGGCGGGCGCGCAGGCTGCTGCTGGAGTGATGGATGATGATGGTATGACTGAGTGAAGAGGAGGACTGGATGGAGTGAGTGGGGGGAGTTGCGGTTGCAGGGGAACGGGCGGTTCGGAGGGGAGTTCTGCGGAGGTGGGAGGAGGGGCGTGTGTGTAGGGGCTAGCAGTTCCCACGGTAAACGAGTAACAAATCCCAAATCGCCATGGCCCCCTTGCGGCTTCTTATAAGTGCCGTTGAATCTCATCTGGTGTAGATGCCGTGCGACGCTCTCAACACGCGGAACATGCGGGTCGGGCGCAACGGGGGCAACGGGCGCTCCATCTCCGAACACGGCGCCCAACCTGTACACGATCCCGTTGGACTGAGGAGATACTAGCTATCGCATGGTAAAAACGTTTTCGACGTCACTTTTGCTGTTTTAGCGCGCGGGGTAGCTCCAGGCGCGGCAAGCAGCGTTTCACCTGACATAGTAAGATAAACATTGTGCATAAGCTAAGCGCAAACAGTGCATAAACTAAAACTAACCTACACGTCGTCCTCGTCCGAAGTAGTGGTCCAGAGGTCGTCCCACCTTTCATCGTCTGAGCCGATGGTGCACGGACCGGCGAGCTGTGCATTGATGAACGCTTCCTCTCCCACTTTGCCGCCCTCTCGGCCCTCCTCCGCGTCTTTTTCTGCGCGTAGAACTCTACCTCGCGTTGCACATCCTCTGGAAAGTTCACCTTCCACGCCGCTATGGTGCACTCGTCCGCCTCGGTGATGGCGAGTCGCGCTGGCGTTAGCGGTGGCGCTGTTGATCCTCGCTCGTGAGGAAGCGAGGCGGAGGTGCCACCATCTCCGCTTCTTCGATACAGTTCTTGTCACGACGCGGACGGCGAAGCCTCCACGCCACCGCGCCATACGCGCACGCGGCATCGAACGTCCCCAACGAAAGGTGGTAGTCAGTGGCGTGGATCTCCATGTAGAAGTTTCCCATCGGCCGTGCTCACACGTCGTGGTAGCCGTAGGTGCTCAAGGGGCCGTGGCGGCGCATAGGCAAGGGATGGGAGCATGTGCTCGGTGGTATTGGGTCCTCAACAAATTACAACTTAACAAATGTCTCAGTGGTATTGGGTCATGAACATGAGCCACCAGATCGTTAGACATCAAACACCAACTATCAACAACAATACCGTTGATAGCTGGTGTTTCAGAACACACATGTAGAACCCGTCTTTCCTGAACTATGGAAATGCAAATGTGTGCCAAAGCTTAAGGTTTTCACATGGCTCCTTTTAGTGGATAGGCTTAACGCACGTGATGTGATGATCAGGAGATGGTGGCATCTTAACTCAGGTTCGAATTGTGTCTTATGCAATCAATCCATTATAGAGGACCGAAATCATTTATTCCTTGACTATACTTTTGTCAAACGATGTTGGAATTTGTGCAAGATTAAATGGCTTTCAGGTAACTCCATGAGTGATATTTTCTGAAAGCCAAGAAGGTTTTTCAAGGTCCTAACTTTCTCAAGATAACCATCTGTGCGGTTTGGAGTATATGGAAGGAGAGGAATGGTTTTTTATCTGAGGACAAGATGCCTAGTTTTATATCCTGGAAAATTAAGTTTCTTGCTGATCTCCGAATCACTTGCCACCCTATAAAAAAGACAAAACTTGATAGCTTGAAAGCTTGGGTCAGTAATCTCTCCTAGTTTTTTTCTCACACCTTGTTGGTGTTTGTTCATTTTATTTTATTTCTATGAGTTGATCCTCTCAACCTTTTTTGTATTTTTTAGACTTTGAGACTCTTTTTCGGTGCTGTTTTTGAGTTATGAATAGAAAATTATCATGGGGGAGCTCCCCTACGGTTTGGTGGTCAAAAAAGCTTGTATTTATTTGGTGGTGAAGTTATATTTTAAGTTTGTGTTGTAATCCATATGCCATTTGATCCATATCATGTTTCACTGTTGTGAGTAGTTACCCTTGTTTTCGAGGGCATAGGATGAATTGGCTATGATTTTTATATAGTATGCAATGAGTAGTTGGTTAAGTTCATGGCAAGCAGTAGACGTTAGAGGATGGTATTTTATGTGGTTCTATGATGGTGATATGCGAACATCGAATTCATATTACTTCACCTATATGGGATCATAGGGCTACACTTTAATGTAATGAAGAGAGAAGGGAGGGAAGGAATGACAGAAACCGTGTCCTTGGACTTTGAGTTGCATTAGGGGTGTTTTAGATCGGGGACCCTAGAACTTATTGCTATGGTTAGACATTTATGTCTTAATGAATCCTTTGTTTGCACATGAAAATTTCTTAGGAACAATCATTAGGGGTGCACTTGCTCATGTATATGGTCCACCTACTTTAGTCTCCATCAAATGAGAATTAAACTTGACAAAATGCTTCATGCTGTTTAGAAATCCTTATACTAAGTAAATCCATGTTGCCCTCGGGAATGCTTGTCACATATAAGTACACATTTGAGCTTGTACTCTTGCTGCATAGAGTATTGGGCTTTCTCTAAAAAAGGAATTTACTTTATTGCAATTTACTTTACATCAATTTACTTTCTTGCAAACTATAAACTCAAAACACAAAACCTTTGCATCTTTCATTATTTTACTTACCAAACTTGCTAACCAATACTTTCAGCTTCTCATGGGTTCGACAACCTTTTCTTATTGAAAGGTTCTACAATAGATCCCTTGCACTTGGAATACATCAACGGGGAACATATAATATGCATATATCAATACATATTACACATAATAGAATTCCAATCTCAAATATCAACTAATAAAACAAAGATCCACCATGTAGGAATTACATAGATGACCATGATCATGTTGGGTAGCTCATGTGGTACTAAAACAATGATATCATGTGACACACCTAGGATCAAATCCCAGACCTTACTCTGACATAAGCCTAAACTAGATCTCGATGATATACAATGAGAGAATCGGTAACACAATAGTGACCCTACGACACAAAAAATATTACAGCAAGCTCATAACTGAGTAGACAACCAAAATATTACAAGCAGAGGTCCCTGACCACAAACATCAAACAACGGAAGATAGATTACACTATTAAGTATAACAAACTTAACAAATGGCCTAAGAGGTCTAAGTCATAATGATGTCGTTCTAGACCATAGATTCTAGGTTGCTGGCCGAGAACCCCAAGCTACTCGTCGGTGTCGATGTCATAAAACTCGTCTTCAGGGGAACACTTATTGTGCTACAAAAGTATCAATGAAGCAAGGGTGATTACAGGGTGTACTATGCAAGACTTATGGTTGGTGGATCTATTTTTCATAAAGTTATCTTTGTTTGTAAAAGAAGAGGGAGTAGAAGCTCGACTAACAGATCATTTTAAAAGGGGATAAGGGAGCGTCAACTCCAATTAAATTGATCATCATCTTTTGATATCCACCCAGTCATCATCATCATCACCTCTCAACTAGGATCACCCCCTCGTACCCTGAGGAAGCATCATTAAGCACACGTTCATCTGCCAAGTTTTACGATTAGTTTAATGTTCACTATGATCTTAGGATCTGTTTCCAAGTCATCCATATCTGTGAACGCGTTCAAAAAGATTTAACCCTACAGGGGTGTACAACTTTACCCGCATGTACCAACCTGCTCTTAATGTCAACCTATGATCCCTCTTCCTTGGAAGTCTGACAGGGGGAGGTTGAACATGAAATTTACCTTTATGTCGCTGAGACCATGAGTCACACCCTAAGGATGGTTCCTTCATAACGAATCAAATCCCTAAGACGGTCCCTAGAGATATGAGGCGAGGTTGGTTTACCAGAAGCTCTATCTACCCCAAACAACCTTGTTCATGCTTCCCTACCTATTATGATGCACCTCATTTTCCATCTCTTTTCAAAACGTTTTCAATGCGTATGCCAAATGGAACGGCCGAACTATGTGACTCGTGGAATCTACTAGGGAAGTTAGTTGGTCGAGGAGTTTTCCAGGCCCCATGTGGCTGTATGCTCAGTCTTGGTTCCAAAGGCAAGAACTTGGGTCCTAGTGGTGGCGAGCATGGGACTACAAAAACCACATCCCACCGTGGCCTCCCATACAAGCCTTAACATGTTTAACCTCATATCACCTTCATACCTTATTCTCCTATCATACTAGATTCTCTGCGTCTCTGATACATCTTTGAATGGACCAGACTCGAATAGCTAAGCACGGCTAAGCAAGACACTGATATAAGCTCTAGAAGTGCACACAAGCCAAACCTAGTTGAAAGTGAATGTGTTCCCCCATGTGTGGTTTTGGTAATTAATGAAATCTCTATGGACTAATATTTGAATTGAGTTTCACTTGTAGGTTTTGTCCATTGGCATCGCTTGGGCCATATGTTGGTTTCAAGGTTGGAAAGTGAAGAAATGAAGAAGAGGCAATGTCCAAGAGCTTTGTGCCCATTGGAATCATGTAGAATAAGAATACGACAAAGAAGAAGACAATCAAGTGTGTCTTGAAGAAGAAGATGGAGTTCCTCATGGTTATCTTCAAGACATAATCCTAATGGAGTTAGAAGAAATCTAGTGCAAGCTCAAGATCACATGCTTGAATCTTGCCATCCTTAGTTATCATGGTGTGATGAAGACAACTTCAAAGAATAGGTTTCCCCGTGGAGTATGGGGGAGCAATTAACAAGTCCTCGTCAAGCAAAGCGCGAACAACAGCTATCAAGAAAGATGGTTCATCTTGAAGAAGACAAGACCGTCTACATCAAGCTCAAGTGGAATGCTCATGGCAAAGGTATGATCTTGATAGGTTTTATATTTTACCGGTCTCTTGTAGTTGTTGGGAGACCAGGTTTATGATAGATGGCCGTATAATCAAGAGGGGATCTCGAGTGAGTAGCTCGTTCATTTTCTTCAGGAGAGCTCAAACCTTTGCATACATAGCATCATATTTCTTGGTTGTTGTTTGGATCTTGTCCATGTGAGGATCTATAGCTTGTGGTTATCTTCATAACAAGCTCTAGTTCATCAAAAACGGATTTTTCTTGAATATCTTATTGCGTTTTTGACCTTGCGGGTTTTCTGGGTCCACACCTTGGGATATTTCTCACATATTTATTCATGGTATTTTCTCCCTTGTTAAGACCCAATATTTAGTTTTTGTTGGATTCTACATGGCGTTATCGTTCCAACAAAATTGGTTTCATATTTTTGGAGTTCGGATGCAAAAGTTATGGTAGTTTTGGTTCTGGAGTTTCCCTGACCGGAACTACCACTTCTTCACTAGAAGTACAGCTAGGCCACTTTTTGTGCCAGTAGTACCGGTCTAGTTCTGGTGAGCATGGGAACGCCCTAGCACCCATTCTATTTTTATGCATATTTACTAGTTCTTGGGCTAGTAGTTTACCGGAAGTACCGCTTGGGCATATTTTACCGCCGGTAGTACTGGTGGAAATACCAGCCCACTTCCGCTCAGCCCGTGACACCCCATAGTCATCTCTCCATTTGGTCATGTTTTATTTATCGGTACTTGGTCGATAGTAAACCGGTAGTACCGGCCGGAAGTTCTGGCATAGGTCGGGTGGAACTTCTGCCTGTACAACTGGGTCATTTCAACTCCTTTTGAGCCATTGGAGCTGGGGCTAACCAGGACTTCCGATGGATCACCGGTACTACCGACTAGGCGCATTTTGACCCAAACCGTTAGATCTAGGAGCCCTTTAAAAGGGGCTCCTCTCCCCTTCATGGCTGCTCTTTTGGTTTGTTTCTCTCTCTCTCTCTCTCCTCCATTGTTATCCTTGAAGATCTTGTCCTCTCCCTTCCCTTCCTACGATTCTTGCATCTTTTTGAGGTATTTGAGAGAGGAGATCTAGATCTACAACCCTACCAAACCAAATCCCTTCTTTGTGAAGGAATCCTTGGGATCTAGATCTTGGAGAGTTTTGTGTTCTCCTTTTGTGTTCTTCCTCTCTTATTCCCCCAATAGCCTTTTGTAGCTTTGGTGAAATTTGAGAGTGAAAGATTTTCCTCTTGAATTTGGTGCATATGTTTGAGTTCTCCTCGAAGAGTCGGCGATTTCAAGCTTGAGGGCTTGTTTCTCTTGGGTTCTTGGAACCGAAGACGATTGTGTGGTAGTGGTGTGATACCCTTGCGGCCTCCAATTGAGTTGTGGAGATTCCTCAAAGTCGAGACCTTTGTGGTGATTCTTGGGAGCCGTCCAATTGAGTTGTGGAGTTTTCCCCAAGCTTGTACGGTTTCAGTGACGACCCTCAAGTGTCCCATAGTGGATCGTGAGTAAGCCTTTGTGGTGAGTGATGGCTCCCAAGTGCAGGAGATCAATTGTAGTACTTTTATATAAGAAAGGTTATCAAACTCACAAGGAGCCGAAGGTATTGGTTAGTACGTTTGACAAGTAAAACAATAAAAGGGTGTAGTGGTTTTGGTGTTTTGGATTTGTAGTTTGCAGTAAAATAAAGTACTGAAAGTAAATAGCAATAAGTGAATGTTCTCAATGAGAGAAATCCCAATCCTCTATGCAGTGAGAGGACAAGCTCAAGTGTGTGTGAAGTTATATGTGACAAGCATTCCCAAGGGAGGCATGGATTTACTTAGAATTCAGATTTCTACATAACATGGTGAACATTTTATCAAGTTTCATTTCTTTAGGGCAGAGCCTAAATTAGGTGCATCCATAGATATGAGAAATTACACCCCTTATGATGGGTCCTAGAGACATTTTCAGGAGTCTCGGGGGGGATGACCCCCGGATAGGATAAGCCTGGACTAAGCAGGTCAGCTCTAGAGATATCAGGCCACACAACCAAAAGACAGAAGATATGTATCCGGTTGGAATGCTCAAACCGGTCCACCGTCAAGCTTCCCCGGCTGGCACATCAAGCCGGGTAACCAGAAGAGCCTACCAGGTTGCCGGCTCCACCTAGTCGCCTCAGATTTGTTGGCGAGGATATGGAGGACGTGGCACCCTCACGAAGCATGCCTCTAGGTCCTCTCGTCATCAGACAGACTAGAGTGCTGCCCAAGCGGCGCTACGTGATGACCGCACTGAGCGTGGCAAAGCTAGCGGTTGAGCATAGCGTTGTCGGCTGACCTCTAAAGGTCTGGCGACTGGGCACTGTAGCACTAGTAGCAGACACTATAACATTGACTGGGTCCAGGCCTACCGGCTGGGCCTCGCCAGCTGGTCCACTTTGTAAACCCTAAAACTCACATTGTATCCTACACCCCCAGCTAGTATATAAGGGATGGTAGAACTAGGGTTACAGACAGACTCAACTCCCCTAGTTCATCCTCTACTCCTAGTTCGCGCTAGCTAAGGAAGAGATACAGCTCCAGGAGCACTTGTATTGGGCATTCGCCCCCGATATAGTAGATCCTTGCAGGAGTAGGGGTGTTACCTCGCCGAGAGGGCCCCAAACCTAGGTACTTTGCTGTGTTTGCAATGCTTATGCCTAATCCCGTTGCGATAGGCACTGATTGCATCCTGATTGTCCCCTCTTAAGCCATCCCTACTAGCACTGCCGTGTTCCACACCACGATAGTTGGCGCCTACCATGGGGCACAGTGCTTCGGCTCGGGTCATCTTTCGCACGGGACTTCCACTCGTTGTCGGTGAGCGCGTCACCTTCGGCCTCGTCCTCACTCTCGACTCCTTCGACTGCGTCATCGACAATGCATCGTGCTTTGCAAGGGAAACGTTCGACGGCTCCGTCCTTCACTTTGGTGACCACTATGTCTATGTCGCCACCATCGCTGAGGCCTTCCTTCATGAGATCATCATGGTCTCCGACGCATAGCCTGACTTTGGCGCTCCTCGCATCACCGCAACCAACTACAGCGTCAAGGTCATGATGGCTGGCTCTAGCAAAAACCGTTGCCCACCACCTCGAGCGCCACGCGGGAGGCAATGACGCCACCTCGCATGAGCAGGACCAAGATTTTCTAACCGCCTCCATCCAGCACCTCCGTAACCCCGTCGTTCTCGAGGCGTATCCGGCAACGGCTGTAGCTGCACTAGAGGCTACCTGCCAAAACCTCTTGGAAGAGGCCAATAGGGTCGCAACTGCCCAGCGCTGGCTAAACACGACTGTGCACGAGTACAACATCGCACATGGCTTTGCCCGCCTACCCAGCACCAGTCAGAAAATTTAGCATCGAGGCCGCGACCTTAGTTCAGAGCTAGACTGCGCTACTGACCCATGCACCCACGCGGTCAACCGGTTTACAGCACTCCCGCCAAGAACAAGAGGGTAGTGGAAGTGTCCGCCGCGGAGCTGAGCCACCTCGAAGGCAATGAGCTACGCCGCCAACAGGAGCGTGTCCAACTCTTTGTCGCCGTGGTCAACAAACAACAGGCCGAGGCAGGTCTTAGCCAAGCATGGAACAACAAGGACCCAATCCCCCTCTAGATGGAAGACCTGACAACACCAGGAGGGAGCAAGCAGCCACAATAGGCCTGCTCGCCGAACGGTCCAAGGCAAAACAGTTGCTCGTGTGGCGGATCAGGCAGCCGTGGGCAGCACCCCCATGAAACCGCAACAGTCACCAACATGAATCGTGCTCTGGCTGACGGAGCTGGCCTAGGGCAACAACAGAGCCGGTGGGAGACAGGCTCCCCCTGTGTCTTGTCTGACGGGACAACTCGACCCCCACGAGCCGGCCATCGTGGACGCGCATGCGCGCATCGACCTCCTGGTCCAGCCACACATCATGGAGGAGGAAAGTCCGGTCAGTCCGAAATGTTTCGGGAAGTGCATCCGGAATGAGCCATTTCCAAAGGGATTTTTGCTTCCCAGGGATACGCCAAAGTACAATGGCACGGTCAAGCCAGAGGACTAGCTGGTGGATTACGTCACCACGGTGGGCATCGTGAACGGCAACCAACGGGTAGCTGTGCACTACGTCCCCCTCATGCTCCATGACTCGGCCAGAACATAGCTAAACAGCCTCTCCGATAACAGCATCAATGCTTGGCTGGACTTCGAGGAAGCGTTCGTTCGCAACTTCATCGGTACCTACAAGCGGCAGGGCAGGCCTCGCGAGCTCTCCCTCTGCATTCAGGACAAGGACGAATCAGACCGCGCCTACCTCACCTGGTGGACAAGCATGCACAACTCCTACAAAGGGGTACGCGAACACCATGACATCGATTTCTTCACCAACAGCTGCAGAGACATCACCATGCTTAAACTCAAGCTCAGTCGGGTGGATCCCCAGACCATGGCCCAGGCCATGGCCGTCGTGGACAAGTACGCCACTACCGACTCGGTGATGAAGAAGGCCATCGTGGTGGATGACCAAGGGCAAATCATTATGGATGACTCGGTGGACCGGTGCTAGCCGGGTGAGCACCACCACCACTCTAGGTGGCACGTCCATGACAACTGCCATGGCAAGAGGAAAGATGACCAACCGAATAATCGATACAACACCAAGCAGGTGGCAGCAGTGCAGGAGGATCTAGCTGGTGGAGGCAGCCGGAGGCAGAAGCCCGATGACCGGCCCCTAAGGCCCAAGTACACTATCGAGTCAATGCTTGATGGGCCATGCCAGTTCCACAATGGAGGCAACAAGCCGGCTACGCACACGACCTGCTAGTGCAGCTGGACCAGAGAGAATGGCTGAATCCGGTGGACTCCCACCACCACCACTGCCTCCGCTAGCTAGTGGCCCGCAAGACAACCATGACCGCCAACACCGGGACGAGGCTAACAATGGGTACCCTCGCCAAGTGGGCAGTTACCACATATTCACCACCGATCTGGAGACCAAGCATAGCAAGAGGTGCCACGAGGCGGAGGTGAACGCTATCGTCCCTCCCATCCCCTATAGTACCTGAACTAGTCGGAACAAGAAATTACATGGAGCAGGAAGGACTAGCTGGCTGTGCTACCTAATCTGGGCAGCTAAGTGATGGTCCTAGACCCCATCATTGTCTCTAAGAAGGAATCCTATAGGTTCTCACGCATCCTCATCGACAGAAGCAGCAGCATCAACCTCCTATACCGCAGCTCGCTGCACCGGCTCGGCATCAGCGAGTCTTAGCTCCCAACTTCTAGTACCTCCTTCCATGGCGATGTTCTAGTCCCCTCACATTCGCCAATCGAAAAAATCCAGCTGGACGTCATCTTCAACACGGAGGATAACTTCCACTGCGAGGCCATCTGGTTCGAGGTGGTCAACCTCTCTAGCGCGTACCATGCCATCCTCGAGCACTCGGCGCTTACCAAGTTCATGGCAGCGCCACACTACGCGTACCTCAATATGAAGCTTCCTAGATCCAGGGGAGTGATCACCATCGCCGGCTGCTACAAGCAGTCGATGGACTACACCGCTGACAGCTCTAAGCTAGCCGAGGCCATGATCATCACAGAGGATAAGCACATCATCATGTGGAACGTGGCGCTGGCGCAAGTTGACATGCCGGCTGGCGGACCCTAGCCAACTGGAGAGACACAATTCAAGCCGTCCAAGGGAACCAAGAATATTTTTCTTAACGAGGCCGGGCCAGACAAGTTCTTCCTGGTGGGAGACGACCTTGATAGAAAGGAAAATGCAATCGTCGACTTCCTCCGTGAGAATCGGGATATCTTCGCATGGTCCCCCAAGGACATGCCAAGTGGTCTGAGGGAGCTCGCCGAGCACTCTCTTTACTCTGGCCGGATGCGAAGATGGTCAAGTAATCTCTCTATCGCTTCGTGGAGGATAAAAGAAAAACAATTGGTGAGGAACCCGGCTCCTTGCAGCCGGATTTATCATGGAAGTGTACCATCGGAGTGGTTGGCAAACCCGGTGCTGGTACTGAAAAAGAACAAGACATGGCGCATGTGCGTCGACTACACCAGCCTCAACAAGGCCAGCCCCAAATATCCCTTCACCCTGCCGCATATAGATCAAGTCATCGATTCCATTGCCAGCTGCGACCTGTTATCCTTTCTGGACGCCTATTCAGGCTACCATCATATTAAGTTGAATCCTACGGATCAAATAAAAATGCTGTTCATCACCCTGTATGGGGATTACTATTATACCACTATACCATTTGGACTAAAAAATGCAAGGGCAACGTACTAGTGCTGCATGCAGAAGTGTCTGCAGGAACAGACCGGGAGAAACATACACGCCTACATCGATGATGTGGTGGTGAAGATGAAAGAGGACACACACTCCTCGAGAACCTAAAGGAAACATTCACTAACCTCCACCGGTTCCAGATGAAGCTGAACCCAGAGAAGTGCGTCTTTGGTGTCCTAGCCGGCCAGCTCCTCAGTTTCCTCGTCTCAAAGCGAGGGATCAAGGCCAATCTGGAGAAGATAGGCGCAATCGAGCGCATGCAGCCAGCGCAGAACCTGTGCGACATGAAGAAGTTCACTGGATGCCTGGCCTCCCTCGGTCGGTTCGTCATCCGGATGGGAAAGAAAGGACTTCCACTATACTAGCTCATGAAGAAAACTAACCGGTTCGTCTAGTAAGCTCAAGCAAATGCAGCCTTCCATGACCTTAAGCGCATGCTCTCCTCCCCACCCATAATGGCGGCCCCAGCTGTAAAGGAGTCAATGCTAATGTACATTGTGGTTACCAACTAGGTTGTCAGTGTCATGCTCATGGTGGAGAGGCTAGAGGAAGGAAAAGTGCATCCGGTCCAGCGCCTAGTGTACTATCTAAGCTAAGTGCTCTCGCTCTCGAAGCAGAACTACCCCCAATACCAGAAGCTGGTGTATGGCATGTACATGGCCACCAAGAAGTTGAAACACTACTTCTAAGAGAACTCCATTCGAGTGGTAGCGTTGGCACCACTCTCTGAGATCATCGGCAACAAGGACGCCACGGGCCGGTGGCGAAGTGGGCAATAGAGCTCACCACCCACAACATCCAATACGAGCCAAGAATGATGATCAAGTCTTAGGCCCTGGCTGATTTCCTTGTCGATTGGGCAGAAACCTAGTACCTGCCACCGGTCCCCGACTCCACGCATTGGCGGCTCAAAACTGGCAGGGGGGCTAATGAGTGCATATTTGCATCATGTTTTATATTATTATTTTGCACTTTAGATATAGGATCTTAGTATTTTACGGCGTTCGCATGCATATTTTATGTCTGTTTTCACCAGGATCAGGACATATGATGGATACAATGGTCACAATTCTTGGAGCAGTTGTATGATGGCTCTGAAATATAGCCATCTACGTCCATATTTAAACTGGATATTATTCATATTTTTTATGAAATATCTCTCTAAACCCTGCCACTAATGCCTAATATTCAAAGGGGTATGCAATCCTTTTCTTTCTGTTTTTCCTACGCAGATAATATCATTTGAAGATGGGAATCACTACATTAAAGTCAAACATACGAGATTTCCAACAACTAGAAGAAACCAGGAGCCGTGAAGCGGAGACAGACGCTTTAACGACCAACTATACGACCAGAACAAAATTCTGGCCGTATAGTTCCGGTCGTATAGTTGGCTGTCGCCACTGTTATGTCAAATAGAACAGCTTTCATGAAGGGACCCGTATATAAAGAAGCTTCGGGCGACGAGAAAACAAGCCTGCCTTGTCCAAAAATCTCTGCCCTAGATCATCAACCGCCTCCAGATCTCAAAACCCTTCTCCATCTCCGTAGCCATATTCCACCACTTGTAATAGTAGATCTCTTCTTTGATTGGCGACATTGTAAGACTATTGCTATCAATCTTATGATTTTCATTACAATGTTTGTGATTGTTGATCTCATCTCTATGTGTGAATAATTCTCCTTGGGCTAAGGGCTTCGGCCTAGCCATGTAGCGTTTGTGCATGTTATTTATCATAGATGGGATCATGTATTAGTTTGTATGATATGATGATTATTGTATCCTCTCTTGCCTCAATCTAAGGACTTGTCAGGTACCCAATACCCCGAGTGTTGAGCCAGGTATAGGGAGTATGAGTAATTATTGATCTGCAGGTTGGGAACCCCAGTGACAGAAGGGGTAATATGACTATATGTGAGGGATTTACTTGGGATTAATGGTGACATCACTATGCATATCATTAGTTCACTTTCTTCTATGGATGAGACTAGTAGGTTATTGCTATAAGCGGTTGCGGAGGTAATAGAAATTATGGATGCACTGCCCACATATAATTTATCTTGCTCTAACAATTACATGCATACTTTATTTCTATCTTTTATTCCCATCAGATGTTTTGCACAGCTACAGGTGAAACTGAACACCCTAGGCCCTCTCTCTCCATCATCGACAACAATAAAAAGACACAAACTCTTGGTCCGGTAAAAACACAAAAGGAATTCTAAAACTCCCGAAGGTCCGTTAAAGTAACTTCACTACGCATCTACTTCCCGAGGATTCGATAACCTAGGTCTACTAGGGAAAAAGAAGCTATACTACATCCGTAATCTGGATCAAAGGTATCAACCTTTTTTCTAGCACTGTTGTCGGGGAAGCAATAGCTACCCTGGTGAGGTTATTAGGAACCTTGCTAGTTTTAATTCTTGTTTTTAGTTTTGTTAGTCTGCTTTTAGTCTTTATTTGATAAACCAAAAAAATAGTTAGCCTTTTAATTCTTGCTTTTTCTATTATAATTCCCTGTTTAAGAAAACCCCAAAACATAGGAACTATGGCTGAAAAGAAGCTTAGGGAGTTTGCTACTCCCAATAATGATTATTTGCGTGCTCCTATTACTCAGCCGACAATTGCTGCTGATGACTATGAAATTAAGACCCATTATTTAAGTTTGGTTCAACAGAATCAATTTGGAGGCTCTGTTGTTGAAGACGTAGGTATGCACTTGAATACTTTCACTAAAATATGTGATATGATGCGTATAAAAGATAGTGACCCTGATGCGGTCAAATTGCGTCTATTTCCTTTCTCTCTTAGAGGAAGAGCAAAAGAATGGTTGTTATCTTTGCCTAGAAATACTATTACATCATGGGTGGAATGCCTTCTTTATTTATGACTAAATTTTTCCCACCTGCAAAGACTATGCAACTCAGATCTAATATTACTGGTTTTAGACAGGAAGAGCGTGAGCCACTAGCGCTTGCATGGGAGAGGATGAAAGAATGCATGAGAAACTATCCTAGTCATGGGATGGAAGACTAGTTAATCTCCATCTATTTTATAATGCTCTTAACCCCGTGTCTAAGTCTATGCTTGATACTGCAACTGGAGGAACATTTATGGGTAAACATATTAGTGAAGCAAAGCATCTGCTAGACAACATGCAAGACAACCATGACCAATGGCATGTGGATAGATCAAACACGAAGAAGGTGAACTCTGTCTCACCATAATAATATTAAGAACTCAATGCTAAGTTGGATGAGCTCATACTAGCCGTAAAAGGTACGGAAACCCAGGTAAGAGCCATCCTTGAAACAAATATTGAAGAAATAGACTTCATAGCTCGTAATGATTATAACCCTGCTTGGAAGAAGAATTATAATCCTAATTTTTAGAAACATTATTTTAGTCCTGCAGGTAACTCTAATAATAATATAGGAACTAGTAATGGTAGTCTCCAAGAAACACTTAAGTCTTTTATAGACTCACAAAATGAACAAAACAACATTCTTGTTAAAATAACGGAGAACAATGATGCTATGCTTGGTAAATTATCTAACCAAGTTGTTAGTTTTAGGAATGATTTGCAGGCCCTCCAAGAAAGAATGAGGATCATTGAGAAACAACTAGGTAAGATAACCGAGAGTCAAAATCTCATTCTAGCCAAATTTGCAGGTAAAGCTAAGCCCGATCCCATTCAAGACCTCAAGATGATGAGAATCCAAAGGGAGGAGCCTAAAGAACTTGATTATAGTAATGATCCTTCACCAAGCTACACTGTAGAAGATCTCGTAAAAAGGATCAACGTTAAGATTCCGATAAGTGAAGGTAGTGAGGAAGCTATATACCAGCACTTTGTTAATCAGGTAGCAATAAAGGTACGTGAGCTTGAGGAAGAATATAAGCAAATTGCTAAAAAATTACCTGTGAAGCTTGATGACATATCTGAGCCTACTATTAATATTAAGATTGGAACCAATGAGATAGCTGCACTTTGTGATCTAGGTGCAAGCGTCTCAACAATTACAAAGAGTCTTTTTAACAAGTTAAATCTTGGCTCTTTTGAGATCACCGAGTTAGAATTGCATCTAGCAGATTCTACCTACAAACAAGCTGTAGGAATTAAGGAGAATACTTTAGTATACATTAAAGGCTATCCTGCTCTTATTGATTTTGTTATTGTTGACATGCCTGAAGATGCTACTGCTCCTATTATATTAGGTCGTCCTTTCTTAAGAACTATTAAGGCTTTGATTAATCTACTGAAGGGAACGTGAAGCTCCAATTTCCTTCGCGATACCCTTTTGTTATTCATTTCCCCAGGAAGAAGAAATCCAAACATGATGAAAAAGAGGCCATCACTTTGAAGGCCAACTACTTTGGAGTGGGTGTTCCACTCATTTGGCCTAAGTGAGCAACATTGAGGTCAAGCTATTGACCATAAAAGAGCACTTCATGGGAGGAAACCCATGTGAAATAAAGGTTTGAGTAAAGTTTTTAAGTTTTAGTTTAAGTTTATGTTCAATAAAGGGTGCTAGAAAACTCCAATTGAGGAGAAGAAGTTCGGTAGTACTAAAAATCCTGCTTTATTCATGCTGTTGTTGGTCGACAATATTTACTATCAATTTTCTGTCAAAAACAAGGTATATCACTAAGTTATAGGAAAAGAAATAATTTACAAAGAAACAGATTTTTTTTATGCATACAGAAAGTTTAACAACGAACTATGCGGTGGGAATAAAAATTCCGGCCGTATAGTTCCGTTCGTATAGGTATCTTTGCCATTGACAATTTTTCTTTCATATGTACTGAGAGTTTAACGACCAACTATATGACGGGAATAAAAATTCCGGCCGTATAGCTCTAGTCGTATAGATATCGGTGCCTCCATACAAATTCTTTTCCAATGTACTGACAGTTTAACGACCAACTATACGGCAGAAATAATAATTTCGGCCATATAGCTTCGGTCGTATAGATATCAATGCCTTTGTATATTTTCTTTTCCTAGGTACAGATGGTTTGACGACGAACTATACGGTAGGAACATATTGTTCCGATCGTATAGTTCCAGTCGTATAGCTGCGCTGCCAGGAGGAAACCCTAAAATTTTGACATAAGGCCAACTATATGGTGGGAACGCATTGTTCTCGCCGTATAGTTGCATCCGACCACAAATCGCATGGGAAGGTACCTCCAACTCCAAAACTTCAATCCCTTTTCTCTCGTCTGCCTCCAAACTCTCTCAAAACCTCAAGAAATCTTCATCTCTACTCAATTTCATTCGATTTCCTCGCACACAAGTGATCTACGGTATGTTTCTCCTCTGATCCTCCAATTACTTTTTGCAAACTCATCTTCGATCTATTGTCATTATCAATCTAGGGTGAGACCTACTATGAACCGATTGCTATGATTCTCTTGCCTAGATTACTATTTTGAGGAGATCCTTTAGTGTGCTATGATGAGGAATATGTCATGCTTACTATTGTTGGATCAAAAAGTTTTATTTTTGTCTTTCTTCAATGTTTTAGATGATGAACACAAGGAGCCAAACTCGTGCTCGTGCCACCACTAGCGCTTCTTGGGCTGTCGCTCAAGAACACATGGGGATACGGTTCAGGGATGAGCCCCAACGTGATCGCTTCAACAAGATCAAGAACCGCGAAATGAAGGCCACCAAGTGGGCTTGCCCCATTATATTGAACCAACTCAGTATTTCTGATGACTTTAATTTACTTTGCAATAGTGCTGGCCTGCAAAACTTTGTGTACAATGATGTGCCTACTTATCGCCGCTTAACTATTGAATTCCTAAGTTCGTTGCGAAGCACCGTTAAACAATGGTAAGGAGAGGACATGATTTCTTTCCGACTTATGAACAACAACTACACTTTAACATTAGATGAATGGTGCGCATGTTTTAATTTGCCAAACAATGATGATAATGCCTTACGCGCATCCTTTACTAGCTTAGACCCTTCCCCCGAACAATATTATAATGTAATGAGTTTCACTACTAGAGTGAGCAAGGGGAAGAATATCCAACATCCTACAATTCACTATTTGTTCTATGTTATTGCTAACACCTTGCAGGCACATAATGAGTTCATGAGAATCAACAAGGAGGACATCTTAGTCCTTGCAAAGGCTGCTTACATCAACTGCGGCTTGTCACTCAACTTGGACGCCATCCTTGTGCGCTACCTGGTGCACCAAGCATCCCAAAGCCAAGGACCAATCATAGGTGGAGGCGTCATCACCATGCTTGCCACTGCCCTAGGCATCAACCTACATGAGTTGCATCCCGTGCTAGGTGAGCGACGTGTTGGTTTCTCTACTTTAAAAGCTTGTGGAATGCTCACTAGGAGAGGTGGTGTTTATTACCTGCATATTGCTGGAGCTGGGCGTCTCTACCCGATCCTATGCCTAATGGTCTTTTCTTTATCGAGGAAGGACGTTTGCAATATGACTTGCAGGTTGAGAAACACCAACCCGAGGAGGAGGTTCTGGAGGAGGATGAGGACCAAGAAGTTCTTTATCAAGAGGAGCATCCACAAACCCGGTTCGCTACATACCAAGACTTCCAAGAACTTGGAGGGATTGTGGAGAGGATGCATAGCCTCTCTTTGAACCTCCGAGGATCAACTAGTAACCTCTCAACTCAATTTGCGAACTGGAGTAACGACTTTTCCCGCCACCACAATGATTTGAAGGGCTTACAAAATCCTAAGCTTGGGGAAGTTTCTTCATGTATCTTTATTTGGCATTCATTTGCTTTTATTTATTTCGAGGTTGTGTTTTTAATTCAAGTTTATGATCACTCGTGTTGGCTTCCCCAACACCTTATTTTTAGTTCTTTCTATTTGCTTTCTAGATTTTCTAACCAAGCTTTGCCACCAATTTTTTATTCTTTAAACCCCCTCTCTTAAAATCCACAAAAACATTTCTCCATTTTTCCTTATTTTCCCTCTTTCTTTTCTTTCCGCCTCGAGGTTTTCATGTATTTGCAGGAGAGTGATCGACTTCGAGTTTCGAACAAGCAAATAAAAAATAGAAGAGAGAAGTGGAACCAAACATGAGAGGTATGCCTTATGACTCCCCACTTTTGAAGTTTGAGAAACCCATGCTAGTTAGTAGTAAATGTCGAGATATTATATTGGTGGAGTGAGTCTTTGTATTGTAGTAAGATTTTCGTTTGCATGGGTATTTAGTTGGGTACGTTTTGTTCTAGCTCTCGTAATTAACCAAGTCTTGCCGAAAAATTGCTAAACAATTGTATTAAGAAAAAATCTCACAATTGAAGGCTTGGGTGTTGTAGTGCTTAGTCTTGAAGGCTTTTTTCTAGAGGCACTCAACGCCACGGAAAATTTTGATTGACTTGATAGCTCTCTTTAAAAGGATTTGTTCGATTGAATTAATGTTTAGTGGTTTTTTTGAGCATGTCAAAGTTTGACTTGTTAATCATAAGAATGATATAGCTTTATGCGTGTCAAACTTCATGGGATTCCCACAACTCCGCTGGCCTACGACTGATCTTCATGGAGGAAACTCCTAGATTTTGGCCATGAGTTGATTAAACACATGTAGCAGCAATGCTATAGTGGGTAAGATTCTTGGCACTCCCGAGTAGCTGTAATCATGATGGAATCACTCCTCTGGCTGTTATGAGTAATCATTATGCAAAAGGAACACAAACCTTAGTGATGCCACGAGTGTCCATCACATCCCGATAAACTAATAAAAATCTTTGGTATACTCTCAATTACTCAAGAACTGAAATTCTTGAAGGACAATGAATAGAAAAGTAGTGCTTGAAAAGTCTTGATTTATTGATGTGGGAGAATTGAGATACTCTAGTGTATATGCTTTTCATGACAACTCTCACACTCTCAATTTACATGATTATACTTTATTGTTCAAAGGCAAGCCTATGAGTTGATTACATGACATGGAATAAAGTTTACTCATTTGAATCATCCATGTTGACAATAATTTTGCTGCGCTATAAGGATGCATAAAACCCATATGATATGCTTGCGAGTACTCTATCTATGCTAACGTTTTTCAGATTTATGAAGTGGAGGAAACATGAGACTACCAATCATGAGTACGATCACCATCTCGTTATTTTAGTTTAAATGCTGAGTTCCTTTTTGATTTTGGTTTTCTTGCTCGGGGACGGTCAAGTTTAAGCTTGGGGAGGTTGATGGCTCTGAAATATATCCATCTACGTCCACATTTAAACTGGATATAATTCATATTTTTTGATGAAATATCTCTCTAAACCCTGCCACTAATGCCTAATATTCAAAGGGGTATGCAATCCTTTTCTTTCTATTTTTCCTGTGCAGATAATGTCGTTTGAAGATGGGAATCACTACATTAAAGTCAAACATACGAGATTTCCAACAACCAGAAGAAACCAGGAGCCGTGAAGCGGAGGCAAACGCTTTAACGACCAACTATACAATCGGAACAAAATTCTGGTCGTATAGTTCCGGTCATATAGTTGGTGCCACCACCGTTAGGTCAAACGGAACAACTTTTGTGAAAGGACCCCTATATAAATAAGCCTCGAGCGACGAGAAAACAAGCCTGCCTCGTCCAAAAGTCTCTGCCCTAGATCACCAGCGGCCTCCAGATCTCAAAACCCTCCTCCATCTCCAAAGCCATATTCCACCACTTGTAATAGTAGATCTCTTCTTCGATTGGCGACATTGTAAGACTATTGCTATCAATCTTATGATTTTCATTACAATGTTTGTTATTGTTGATCTCATCTCTATGTGTGAGTAATTCTCCTTGGGCTAAGGGCTTCGGCCTAGCCATGTAGTGTTTATGCATGTTATTTATCATAGATGGGATCATGTATTAGTTTGTATGACATGATGATTATTGTGTCCTCTCTTGCCTCAATGTAAGGACTTGTCAGGTACCCAAGACCCCAAGGGTTGAGCCAGGTATAGGGAGTATGAGTAATGACTGATCTGCAGGTTGGGAACCCCAGTGACAGAAGGGGTAGTACGTCTGTATGTGAGGGATTTACTTGGGATTAACGGTGACATCACTATGCATATCATTAGTTCTCTTTCTTCTATGGATGATACTAGTAGGTTATTGCTATAAGCGGTTGCGGAGGAAATAGCAATTATGGATGCACTTCCCACATATAATTTATCTTGCTCTAACAATTACATGCATACTTTATTTCTATCTTTTATTCCCATCAGATGTTTGCATAGATATAGGTGAAACTGAACACCCTAGGCCCTCTATCTCCATCATCTACAACAACAAAAAGACGCAAACTCTTGGTCCGATAAAAACACAAAAGGAATTCTAAAACTCCCGAAGGTCCGTTAAAGTAACTTCACTAAGCATCTGCTTCCCGAGGATTCGATAACCTAGGTCTACTAGGGAAAAAGAAGCTATACTACATTCGCAATCCGGATCGAAGGTATCATTGTATTGGGGAGAAAAGGAGTAAAAACAACGTAAATCGCTTATTTGGGAAATATCAATAACACCTGAAGAAAACCTGAAGCGATCAAAACATATAGACGGTTGATGGCTCAATGCACGGCGCCCAGAAAAAAATGCTTGATGGTGGTGATGATGTAGAGCTCGTTGGGAACCCCAAGAAGAAGGTATGATGAGCACAGCAGCAAGTTTCCGTCAGTTATGAAACCAAGGTTTAATCGAACCAGTAGGAGCAAGGAAACACCCCAAAGGTGTTACTAGCTGAGCTTTGGCAGGGCGCACTACCGGTGCTAGTAGCAACGTGGAGACCTGCACAACACAACCACATAACTTTGTCCCCAACTTGCGATGAGGTTGTCAATCTCACCGTGTTTTGCGGAAAACAAAGGATTAAACGTATCGAATGGAAAGAAGTAAAAGTTTGTAGAAAGTAAACACAAAGCAGTAAACAGTTTATAGATTGTATGTAAAGAAAGAGGACCGGGATCCATAGTTCACTAGAGGTGGCTCTCCTTATATAGAAAACATGCTGGGTGAACAAATTACAGCGAGGCAATTGACAAACACCGAGAAAGCAATACATGCATATACTAATCATCTTGACTCTTTTGAGACTTGATTGGGCATTACAACATTATACATAGACCGCCATCCAACTGCATCTATGACTAATAATCCACCTTTAGGTTATCATCCGAACCCCCTCCAGTATTAAGTTGCAAGCAAGAGATTATTGCTTTATGAACTGCGTGTAAAGTAAACAATACGATTGTTCTATGAACAAAGGTTTGTTGTTTTCTCCCTAGTAGCAACAACACATCTAGTACCTTAGAGATTTCTGTCACTTCCCCAGATTACCATAGGCATGAACCCACTATCGAGCATAAATACTAACTCTTGGAGTTGCTAGCATCTACTTGGCCAAGATAGCTACTAACAACGGAAAGCATGCAAGATCACAAATAACAAAGACATGATAGAATCAATAATCAATCTGAAATAGCATCTCAATATCCATAGGATCCCCGCAAACACAACATGCAGAATTACAAATAGATGATCTTGATGATGAACAGAGCTCACAAGATCTAGACATGAAAGCACAAAGGAGGAGAACCAGCCATCTAGCTACTACATGGATCCGTAGTCCAAGGATGAACTACTCACGCATCACACCGGAGGCTTGCATGGTGATGAAGAAGGCCTCCAGGGTGAATTCCCCTCTCCGGCAGGGTGCCGGGAAGAGCTTCAGATCCCTCCCGATCTAGGGATGGATATGACGGCGGCTATAGGCTCTTTCGTGGATTTTTGATCGGGCACTTAGGGTTTTTGTCCCGAGGGCAATATATAGGCGGAAGGAGAGGCCGAGGGGGTGCCGGGAGCGGCCACACCACCCCCTGGCGCGGGCCAGGCATGGCCACGCGGCCAGGTGGTGTGGTGTCTCCCTGGCCCTTCTCTGTCTCGTATTCTGGCACTTGATCACTTCCGGAAAAATAGGCACTTTGGCTTTTGTCCCGTCCAATTCCGAGAATATTCATTTTCTGTCTTTCCTGGAACCAAAAACAGTAGAAAACAGGCAGCTGGCACTATGGCTCTTGTTAATAGGTTAGTCCAAGAAATCATATGAAAAGTACTCCAAAGTTGGAACAAAACACAAGAAAGTGGATAAAACCAAGCATGGAACATCAAAAATTATAAATACATTTGCAATGTATCAACGGTTTAACGACCAACTATACGGCAGGAATAAATTTTCCGGCCGTATAGTTCCTGCCGTATAGTTGGCGCCGCCACCGCCTTCTCAAATAGTTTCACCCCGTGCAACTGGATGAGGGAGAAGACATACAGAACAACCAAAAATCACCAAAACCTCACCTCCGGAAGGCATCTGGAGGGGGAACTAGTCCACCAGGGATCCATCTTCGCCCTGCGCAGATCCGGGAGGCTAAGGCATCGATCTTCATCATCAACCGCTGCATCACCACCATCTCCATCCATCTCATCTACATCTTGTCTAGATCTTGTTGTAATTCCCATATTCGTTGTGGATTTATACAAGTACTATTCATCTATTATAGATTCCAATGTTATTGCCATGATGTTGATTGCCTCCATGTCTGAGTAGGTCATTAGTTCTTGGGGAGATGGATAAACCCTAGGATGAGATTGAAATAAGATAAAGTTTATCATGATATTCATCACTGTGACCATGTGTTAGATTGTATTCATCTTGATGTTGAGAGAAGTCGACCTCTCAATATTTGCCTCTCATGGGGACTTGATGGAGGGAACTACTTGTTGGTAGACGGAGGTGTGTCAGCACTTATAGTGACTATAAAGCTGTTGGCACCCCTTACGTATCAATTTGGGAACCGAGGAAACTCACGGAACACTATCCATGCCATGGGATACGTCCTACGGGATTCCGTCCCTTAATAGCACAGTAATTCGATTGATGTCGATTGCTGACTATCGTGGTTATGAGGATGATGTGAGCAGTGGTTGTTGCCTATTTGTCCAAATACGGAGTTCCTCCCACACATACATAGTTGATAATGTTCATGATAATAATCTTTACCTTATCTCTTTATAATGCTAGTGGTGTATCCGCTACTCCCTGAGAATGTTGTTTCCCTATTGCAGTTCCAAATCTCTTTTACATACGCGATACTTACTTTTTGTGTTTAGTTATTTTACTTTACTTATTGTTCTCTTGTACCAAAAACCCCAAAACACCTTTTTACACAATACTCGCATTTTATCTTGTTACTTAGAACTTTATTTAGCATTTCTATTGTAGTATTTAATTCAAGAGTTATTAGACTTTAGACTCCTGCTCCCTGTGGGATCGATATCTTTATTTCAAAACTAGCTAAAAACAATCTGCGCACTTGTGTAACACCCCAGCATTAGAGCTTAGAAATAAACTGAACACATGTGTGTGCATTGCATTCATGCATAGAAAATCCAGATAATTTTCGCGCTTTTAAATAAAACTTGCCAAAGTGATTGAAGCTTCTCTTGACTTGGTGGAACTGAAGTAGATCATCAAGTTGACTGTGATAAGTTTCAATATGACCTTTGCTAAAACCTTATGTTTGGGTAATATAATTTGATCTAAGGGTAGATCAAATGTAATAAAAACTGAGTCACAACACACTACTTAACAAGGAGTACTAGATCTCCTAGAGATCACATGGTATTCCATACAACAACTCAAATTTACTTAATGTTCTAAAGATGATATCAATGTATTATCTACTACAAACCCTGAATCCCAAGTCAAGTATATAACCCAAGTAAAAGAAACTCTACAACTAAATCTTGAAACACTTGTTTGCCATAGATATTCCTACCATGAGAACCATGGTAGTTTCTAAACACTAACTCTTATTACAAATAGAGTAGAAATGGAAGTCAAACCAAGACCATCCATCACATACCTTAGTGTAATGTTAATAGCTGACAACCTATTTAACCAAGTCCTAGTGTCTATTGATCATCAATGTGTGTGATCAATTCTTGACCTAGAACTTATTGATTCATAGCCTTTGACCTATTATATTACCCTTCCAAAGACCTTAAATAAGTTAATAATTAGAAGGAACTAGCTATGGTGAAGTACGTCATCATCAATGTAATGAGATCCTTAGTGGTGATCAAACCATTTGCTTTTGGAGGAGTTAACTCACTCATGAGTTAACTAGAAGCAGTACTTAAAGCCAAGAAGTAACTAGTGATCATGGAGCTATAAGGAAGCTAGTAGTATTAGAATATCCAATGATAATCTTGTTAAACCAAGTGGGCATAAACTTAAAGTAAGTGTTCTTAACAAGATAAATCCTATAGAGAGACTAATACAAGTCTACTGCTTAGTGTTAATAGATCTTGATCAGACAATTAGAAGCCTAAGCTAAGAATGATCAAGGGTTGGTGGTCATTATTCTCAAGTCATTTGAGAATAGATGACTAGGTTTTGAAGAAGAGTTGTGAGTATACCAAATTAGGTAAAGCCCTTGTAAGCTAAATCATCTAGCTTGATTATGAGAAGTCAAGCTAGAGTATAATGAAGCATATAACATAAGTTGTAGGAGTAGTTGGAAGTATAATAGTTTAACCAAGCTAATACAAGAACAAACTTGTATTATGGAGAGTAATATCATACCTCTTCTAGAAGATTGATGTCCTTTGTTATCTATAGTGAGGATTGTAATCTTGTAAGCCTTGGATATAGTTGCAAGATGGAATTAAAGGAATTAATGGATGGAGTTAGAAGTAGCTACATTGATGAATTCATCAAGGGTAGTATAGTAATGGAAGTTATGTAGATACTAGGAGAAGACTGGAGAATGAGTGTTGTTGAAGTGGCATGACCATGTCATCATATGATGATTGATATGGTGAAGTCATATGATTGACTTATTCAGGAAGATGTGATCTTTGTGATTGAAAGCAGAAAGATTTATAGAGTATATTTAGGAAAGGAATTCCTTATCTCAAGATAAGCCTATTGAGGTATTAAGGTAAGGATTCTTTAGAAGCCTTAACCAAGATCATATCAAATCAGGACAAGACCCATGTCTCCCTCTTTGTCTAAAACCCCATGATCAAATTGATAGTGGAACCATTTCCTATTCCTAGGTAACCATTGAATAATGTCTCTTGGACAAATGAAGCTTCCAAGAGATAATTAGAGAACCAGATGAGTGTTTAATGATGGAAGCCTTGTCCACCCTATTTTCTTAAACCCTAATAGAAACCTAGAATGATAGAACTATCAGGATCACATTAATAAGTAATTCCAATATCTCACTCTAAGTGCAGATATCAAACCTACTCATAGATTTAGAAGTAGTATCCCTAAACCTTGATCTTTGCCCATATTCATAATGGAATATGAGTCTATTATTAAACCTTCCCAAAAACTCATGTCCATTGTTTGGAAATGAACAATTACATTAATGATTGCCATTCATACTTCTTGACTTCACCAAATTTGTCCATGGTAATCCTAAGCACTATAAATCAAGAAGGATTTGAATAAGAGAAATCACCAAGTATGGAGAACCATGAAAATCAAATCATCATATTAAGAACCACAAGGTTTAATAGCTTATAATGAATATTCATAATTCCTTCAGGAAGTTAAGCATTAATAAGATTCTATATATATCCTTCACCATTTTAAATCTTTACCATTATAATTATTAAGTGAAAACAAAATCATCTTTGTGAAATCTTATTATAAGAAACAAATTCTTAAAACCTTAATCTTTATTAATACTTCCTAATGAAAAGGAATTTTCATATAATTATGAATATATTTTAATGCATAATAAGAAATCAGGAGAAGAGAGTCATACTTGCTTTATACAATACTATTCTTGACTTATAAATTCTCTGGATATTTAAATCCCTGAAGAAATTCAAATTTAAAAAGGTTTTGTAAAAGAAGAGAAAACAGGAAATGTAATTGAAAAAGAAAAAGGATAGAAGCGATAGAAGCGCTCGTCCACCTCACGTACGGCCGGTGAAGCAGCTCGTTGGCGGCAGCGCCGCCGTCGCCACGCCAAGATCTGTGATGCGGTCGCTGGGGAGGGATAAGAACGCCACTGTGTAGTACTCCTATCCTCATCCCCATCCACTCTCTCTCGTGCTCTCTCTTTCTCTTTCTCGCAGAGGACCGAAACCCTAGCCGGCCAAAGCCAACCACCATCGTCACTAGAGGTCATCTCGGTGACCTTGGAGTAGCCCGAAAGAAGCGCAGTGCTTTGTAGATCCATTGGGAGGAGCACATCATCAAGGGGAGCTCTGAGGAGGGTGAATTTCACCGTTTCCTTTCGTCGGTGTTCGCCAGAATCCGTGACTCTGCACTCATCTCCGACCACGCCGGACTCCGTCAGCCGCTGTACAAGCACCAAGGTAAGCTAGCGCATCTCCAGACCCCACTCTCGCCTGCTAATTCTTGATGTAGCCTAGTAACATCGAGCGCCGCTGTCCCATCTCTACTCCGGCCGTTGCTGACGTTGTTCCCGATCACCCCAGAGCACCGCACCGCCCTAGATGAGTCGACCATCATGTACTTCATCGAATAGAAGCCACGACACGTCCGCACGTGCATAGTAGCGCTGCCACCAAATGGTCGCCGGCGTCGATTGACCGCGACGGTGTGGTCAGTCAGTCATAGTTGCCTCGGTGGCATGTGACGTGGCCCGGGTCCACTAGTCAGTGGATGTAGGCTAGGGTTAGTTGTAGTGTAAAAAGGTTAAGTGAAAAGCCGACGTGGCCAGTGGTCCACCTGTCTGTGACTCAGACTAGAGTCTATCTCGGTGTAAAAGATCTAACCTACGTGTGTGTGTCATGCTGACGTGAGCACAAATGCAATAAAACATTTAATATTTATTTTTTTAATTCCAGAAAATGAATAAATCTTATTAAATCAATATCTTTTATTCAGAAAAATAAAACCTATTATAAAATAATATAAACATATTATTATAAACCTATTATTATAATTATTTTCCAACTTAAATAAAATAATTAGTATTACTTAACAAATAGCTTATTAAGGATAAATCTTAAATAAATATATTCTATTATTTTAAATTCCCCAAAATAAATATAATATATCAAAAATCTTATAAAAACACAATAAAGACTTATAAATTTGTTTTATACATTTATTATTTATTAAGTTTTTATAAAATGATAACACTTATAAAAATCATATTTTAATATTTAAAAATCACAAAAATACATATAATATACCAAAATGATCACAAAAATAAATCCTACACATTAAAAATATCATATTTCTTAGCTGAAGTCAAATAAAAGGTAAAGGTCTAATGAATCTTATTAAAACCCTTTTCTTCTGTTTTAGTTCATTAAAAATATATAAACCATTGCTATTGCCTTTGCCATTATTTGTTTAAAGTCTAAAAATGTAATAACAAGTCAATTGATGTTTAAGTGAAGTTAACATAGGTCAAACCATTTTAAAATGTATCTACTAAAACTATCATCTCAAATTAAGGGTATTTTAATTTTCTTAAAAAGATTTTTACCAATTATAAAATCAACTAAAATAGTATATTGTTTATCACAAGAATCCTATGCACTTATAAAATCACCAAACTCTTATTTACTAATTCTTTCACAAATTTGAGAAAACCACTTAAAGATTTAAACCAAGTTCTAAAGTAATTGAAGTAATACCCATTCTTTACTTATGAAGTGTAACCATTGATTTTAAAGATAGAAAAGTAAATGCATCCACTTATAACTCTAATAAAACACCATCTCATTCAAGTAATAATACTTAAATTCTATCTTTGTGAAATGTTAAGAAGTCAACCATCTACAATGTGGTGCCTTGTTCAAAACATGTAAATCTCCACCACTTATGTTATGATTGTTTAATGTAGTAATGTTTTCCTCTTTAATAATCTTAGCTAATAAGAAAACCTTAAAGTGTTAGCCTTAAGTTTAAATACCTTTTACTTTGTAAAGTAATATTTTCCTCAAAAGTTATTCTTTTAAGAAGTATTAAAAGAAATCCTTAAGCATTTCTATGAAGACTCTAACGAGTTGACAATCCTAATCAAGGAGTTTTTATGTGCCATTCCACACTTGAATGCTTTAGTATTGCATATTACTTTTTGTATTTACATATTGTTTCACACACTATCACAAGCCTTAATAAGAAGCACAAGTGTGAAACTGAGATAAAAGTGAAACACATTCTAAAGAAATCATTCCTAGTTTCCGAACCCTAGATCAGATACGATTAGTCCGAGGATTCGTGTTTATCAAACGGCATTACATTACTTATGCATAATTGCATCTTGCTTCTTTAAACATTAGTCCTTACCAGGCCAATGATGCTATTTCCAGATTTTGGATCTTCTATTGTCTTGAAGACCATGAGTGCATAATATTGCAATCATAAAAGGCAAGTTCACACTTGCTCATGTCCTTTGATTATTTTCTATTAAATGCTTGTAACTCAAATGTTGTCATCACCTGTATTTCAAAAAGGTCGAAAACACTATTTTCATAATTAACTGGAAATATCGGTTACTGATCCAGGGTGATCAGCTAATCTATCATAACTGGCAATGGAAATGCCATTGTATAGTAATGTATCATCTAGGACTTAACAACCAATGTCGCCAGTGATTCTAGCGCCGTATATTACGCGTCACTCATGAGATTTGGAATGGGACGGAGAAGTCAGTTGTATCTTCTTCCTCTCGCATGCATCCGGATGGCCAGGTCATGGCTGTTATCCTCGTAGCATGCATTTATTGGTAATTCGTAGAGGATATACATCATATGGGTGGGAGTCCTCAACGTCCCACGATAGTTCTGGCATCTGACGGTCTGTACTAACCATTGCTATAATTCAAGATGTGGGCATGGCGTACACCAAGGGGACATGCGGGGCCGCGAAGGGGGAGTGATTGGCTTGGATCTTAAGTTGGGCCTCAAACCATGGAAGTTTGAACGAGGACATACTGCCGGCCGTGCAACAAATCTTAAGGTCTCTTGTGGGAAAAGTGATGCACCTCTGCAGAGTGTAAGAATTGTGACATGTTACTCCCTGTTCCGGAAAGGAGCTACGAACACGGCAGGAAAGGAACCCCACGAAGTTTCTGTTCAACCTGTGAAGGCCGTCGGACATAGTTTTCAGAATAAAAGCAACCTTTGAAGAAATGTTTACAAAAACCTGCATTGCCTATGACCTATGGTCTGTGGCTGTAGAGATAATGCATCATACACTCCTTTTTAGTGAACTTGCTGAGTACGCTCATACTCAACCGTACCTTCTTAACCCTTGCTAGGTTTTAAGCTGTTGAAGACAACGTCAACATCAATTTCTGCTCAAGAAACCATCATTGACAGCTCAAGTTCTTCAATAAAGTCAATGAAGTCAACATATACATAGCTGAAGTGAAGATAAAGTGTCTGTTTAGATAGGAGTAGAGTCTCTAGCCATAAACCCTATTTCTATAGAGCATTGCAATAGCAGCAACGGTAAGCCAAATAGTTTAGATACTAGTCTTAGTTACTAGATAGTTATGAGTTGTTATTCTGGTTCTTCTTTGTAAGAAGTTATTTCCTCCTCTTTAACCTAGAGTGTTCTCCGGATCTTTTGTAAAGAGTCGAGTTGTAATCTATAGTCATGTCTTGGACCTGTGTTTCTGTTGTACCACTCCGAGGGATGTAATACTAGTAAACGGTGTTTCATTGGTGTTATGTCAACGACTATAGTGTACTACATCATGCAGTGGTATGCTGGGTCACCGCAACTTGCAATCATTAGGGGCTGGGAGCCAGATTCTTCATCACTTCTCCAAAAGGAGACTAGATGGAATACGTGTTGCAGATCCACTTCCATGCGTTAAACAACATTGCTGAATACGAGGCACTCATCCACAGCCTCAAGATGGCAAAAGAAATTGGTATCCAACGGATCCTTTGCTTTGGCGACTTGGTTTTGGTGGTGCAGCTAGTATCAGGTGACTAGGACGCCAAGGATCCAAACATGGCCATGTACCGCTTCTTCTCCAGCAACTATGTGCTTCCTTCAAGGGTACGAATTTCATCATGTCCCTCAAGCTAACAACGAGTCTACTAACGCACTTGCACGAGTCGCTCCACAAGATAAGCAATTCTGCCTGGAGTATCCCTGGAGCACCTGCGTCAGCCCTCCATCACGCCATCCCCATAATCCGATTCCATCGTCCTAGATACAGACCCGGGGACTGCTGGCTCTAAGGACCCGAAGATCGCCATGAAGGTCACGATGACTACCGGATCAAAGGTGACGTGGACTGTCGGGTCAAAGGCCCCAACATCCCAAGCCGGCTCTAGCAGCACGTGGACTTCCGACTCCGTCCTTCCACCCGATAGGCCACCTGACAAGCCCGACCTGGCCATGCGTGAGGAAGTAAAGCTGATCATCCAAACCATGTACGCCATTCGGGAGATCCCTGCATGGGCCAAGCCCTTCATGGACTTCATCGCCAAAGGCGAGCTCCCCGATGAGGAGGTTGCGGCAAGACAAATCAAGTGTAGAGCAAATTCATACACAATCATCAACAACGAGTTGTACAAGCGCAGCATCAGAGGCATTTACCAACACTGCATAAGCCAAGAAGAAGGAATCCGTCTCCTCGTAGACATCCACCAAGGAGAGTGTGGCCACCACACATCATCAAGATCCATAGTAGCTAAGGCATTTCGCCACAATTTCTACTGGTCGACTGCGCTAGAGGATGCCGAGCAAATGGTGCGAGCGTGCAATGGTTGCCAGTGTTTCATCCAACAGAAGCACACACTAGCTGCTGCACTCAAGACGATCCCTATCACCTGGCCATTTGTTGTTTGGGGGATCGACATGGTCGGCCCCTTCAAGACAACGCGGTCTGGCCTGACGCATCTCCTAGTGGTGGTGGACAAGTTCACCAAATGGATAGAGGCAAAACCCATCAAGAAGCTGGACGGATCCATAGTGATCAAATTCTTCATGGACATCATCATGCTCTTCGGCTACCCCCATAGCATCATCACCAACAATGGCACGAACTTCGCCAAAGGGGCCTTCATGCGCTACTGTGGAGAAAAGGGCATCCACTTGGACCTTGCATTTGTCGCGCATTCCTAGTAAAATGGGCAATGTGAGAGGGCAAACGGCCTGGTCCTATCCGGAATCAAGCCCCGGCTGATTGAGCCACTGATGAGGTCTCCCGGATGATAGATAGAGGAACTGCTAGCAGTACTATGAAGCCTACACACCATGCCTAATCGCTCAACCGGCTACACTCCATTCTTCCTCGTCTCCAGCGCAGAGGCAGAGTTAGGGGGATACCCCCGGGTAGGGTTACGCTAGGGTATAGAGGTCGTGTTAGCCAAGGTACGGCACGGTCAAAGCAAATGCTGGTCAGATCTCCTCAAGGCAGGCTGACTTACGAAGTAACCCGGCCCGGAGAGCATTCACCTAACACTTACCCGGACGACATAAAATATATGTCGGCTATGCTTAATCTACCATGTGTGCAGGTACCCTCTTGGCCGAGTTAGCCATGCGCTAGCCAGGCTACCGCTTGGCTTCTAAGAGAAGGAAGGAATCTCCCGCTGGTCAAAAGGTGGTCTTTTCCCGCTATAGGGTGAGCGAGGCGAGCAAAGGAGAGGACCAGCGGGGCGTGGCTGACAAAGGTGACGTGGGCGAAGCCGGCTGATGTAAACCGTGTCTAGTGACGCCAAAAGACAAGGGGAACGTAGAGGGTTACGTCCAAAGCCCGGACGAGCCGTTTAAAGAAAATAAAGAAGCATCTAGCTTTAACCAAGGGGCATATTCGGAGAATATGCCTCCATGTAAGCCCTAAACATTGTACCCTGGGCTTGCCTATATAAGGAGCACCGGGGCCTCCATAGAGGGAGATCAATCATTTTCTCTCTCTAAGGTAGAACTCTAGAGCATAACTGTGGGGGGGGGGGGTAAGAGACCTAGTCTCCTTCTCATGAACGACTCGAGGAGCACTTGTAATCCACCATTGATAGAGAAAATATATGAACACTTGTGTGTGGAATCACCACACTATCCCTCCCTGGATTCCCCTAGCGTACTTTGGCCTCATCTATAACCTATCCATGGCACCTTCTGTGCCACCACCATGATAGTTGGCGCCCACCGTGGGGCTGGCAGCACTAGCAGGGGTGAAAATCCGGACGGGAAGCATCTCCGGCACCGGTGAGCGCATCATCTCTGGCCTGGTTCAGTGCTTTGGAGCGCTGGACTACGTCAGCGACACCGCTGGGAGCTTCGGCAGACGTCCTCCTCCATGCAACAGCCTCTTCATCAAGCTTGGCGCGCACAAGATCTATGTCGGCATGGACGAGTCTTGCGTTCATCCGCGGCATGTCGTCGAGGGAGGCGAACCGCCTCTCAGTGCAGCTCGCGGTGTGCGTATCACTCTCCCCACTAGCAGCATTGAGGTCATGATGGCCGCGCCAGACACGGGAGCAAGCAAGGACCCGGCGCCAGATCCGGAAGTCACGCCAAAACAGGCAAGGTCTAGATTTCCTCCGCTAGAGAGGCCAGAGAATGTACTCCAGCAAGCAATAGATAGCCTAGCAACGCCAATAGCTCCTGTAGTTGTTCCGGCTCAGGCGTAAGCTGAGTTAGAGGGAACTAGGCAGAAAATGCTAGCTCGCGCGAAGAAGGTAGCAGAGTTACAGTAGTATTTGAACATCACTTTGAGGGAATATGCAAAGACAAACCGCATAGATGGGGTGAAAATCCGAGGTAGAAACCTGATTACGGAGATTGACAAGGAATGTGAAGCTAGGCCAGGTCAGACAGCCACAATAGTAACTGGAGGGCTAGAGAGGTATAGTACACCGGTGAAGAACCTCAGGGCAGCAAACGCAGCCGCGTCCGAGTTAGAGGGTTTAACCAGAGAGGCCCGGGAGAGGCAACATGAGAGGGTTAACCACTTGTTGAGGGTGTCTTGCCAGCAAAACAAGGAAATGAACAAGGCAAACCTGGTGCCACCCGGAGCGAACCTCAGCCAGGAGTTTACCACCCGAAGCAAAACCCGGAAATGAACAAGGCAAACCTCGGCTAGGAACAACCCGGCAAAATCCGCTGGAGCTGCATCCTCCCCAGGTCATGACCCAAGGAGAGAAGAAGTGGTAAACTCGGGTAGAAAGGACAAACAAATGGTCCCCTATGACCCGGTGAGAGCCAGAAAAAGGAAAGGCCGTACAAGTTGATGAGGATCACCACAGTACCAGCCGAGGTGAAGCTGGCCGAGGTAACCGCGACCAAGGCATTGCCAGTCAAAGGAACACTGCCAACGGCAATGCCGGACAACATGATCCGGCGGGAGCAGGGCAAAATGCACCTCGGCGGCAGCAGCAGCAATACATACCTCGGCAGGAGAGAAGTGCATGCCCGTCAATGCAGCAACAATATGCTCGTCCGGATCAGGATAGGTATAATGATGGTTGCACAGTGATGGTCAATGACGGATTCCCTAGGCCGGAGCACCATGTGATCAGATCAAGGCTGGGGCACAGAAATTTGCAGGCAGATGATGCAAGGCTAAAGCTAGACCAGATTTATAGGTCGAAGATGATCGAGGTACAAGGTCCTCTTGGTCCGGCGTGCTTTGGACCTCAGATCATGAGGGAACCACCAATGCCAAACTTTCAGCTGGCTAGAGGAACAAAGACCTACGATGGAAGCACCAAGCCAGAGGATTGGCTCATTGACCATGCAACAGCAGTTAAGATCGCAACGGGAAATTTGAGATGGGCAGTAAGGTATGTGCCTCAAATGTTGGAAGGACCTGCGAGAGTTTGGCTGAACAACTTGCCACCAGGGAGTATCAACTGTTGGCTGGATTCTGAGGAGTTATTTGTTAACAACTTCTCAAGCACCTACAAGAGGCCAAATAGGCCACAAACTTTGGCGTTATGCCGGCAGAGACCGAATGAGCCTGACTGATATTCCTAACTCGGTGGTGCAACATGCGCAACTCATGTGAGGGGGTAACTGAATCACAAGCAATTGCGTGGTTTGCCCAAGGCTGTAGATATGGAAGTATGTTGTGGCAAAGATTACAGTGAGATATGCCAACCACTTTGGCTGAGATGATCCAGATCGCAGATTCGTATGCTTTGGGAGCCCCGACTCAACCCCGGCTAATGTCAAGCAAGCCGAATGAGGAGTATTACAATAGAGAGGGCTCTGGGTCATTGAGGAGAAACGATTTCTGGGGAAAGAGAAGGGACGAACGTCCGGATTATAGGTATAACTTGCAGCAGGTGGCAGCAGTAGACCGAGATCAGCCCAATGCTGGTGCTAGCCAGCGCCAGAAAATTGGAGGATAGCACTGGCAGCAGAAGGGCGAAGGCAAGAAGCCCTAGACCCCGGAGCAGAAAAAGCAATGGCATGAACGAAAGGATCGTCCGAGGTATACATTCGAGTCTATGTTGGACCAACCTTGCAAATTTCATATGCCAAGTCCGAATAGCCCGGCGAACCATACAACCCGACAATGTGAGTGGATGAGGAAGCTAGAACAGGGTAGCTCGAGGAATGCTCAGGCATCTCGGAATGAAGCACCTCGGAATGAGGCACCTCGGCAGCCATTACTCATGGGGGAAATGGACATCAACTAATGTTGCCTCCACCTCCACCGAGGTTAAAACCAGGAAATAAGGGATGCGGTGCATCAGGTGAATAAAAACCAGCAACAAGATCAAGGTTACCACGCTAATGAGGGACAAAATGAGTATAAGGGGCATCACCAAAGCTATTGTGTGTTTACCACGGAAGAGACTGATCGGAACAGTTTGCAGCACCAACATATGGAGGTTAATGCAGTAATGCTGGCTATGGTAAGGTATATGCCTTGGTCAGATTAGGAAATTACTTGGAGTATCAAGGATCACCCGAAAATTATGCCTAGTCCAGGGACCTATGCTCTGGTCCTGGATCCGACGTTCATTGGTCCAAATCTCAATGTAAGGTTCTCAAAGGTACTAATGGACAACGGTAGTAGCATTACCATCATGTACAATATACCATGCACAAATTGGGGATATCAGAAAATATGCTTCAAGCAACTAGGACCACTTTCCATGGCATTGTGCCTGGTATCTCCTATGAGCCCATTGGCAAGGTCCAGGTTGATGTGCTGTTCGGTACAAGGGATAACTGCCGGACTGAAAATTTGGAGTTTGAAGTGGTGAACTTGGAGAGCGCCTATCACACATTACTCGGTAGGCCTGCTCTGAACAAGTTCATGGCAAGTACTCACATAAGTTACCTAAAGATGAAACTGCCCGGAGCAAGGGGAGTGATAACCGTATCAGGGGACTTTAGGCGTTCGATCGAGTGTGCTTCTGCCGGATCTAACTTAGCCGAGTCACTCGTGATAGCTTAGGAGAAGAGGAGAATACAGGAAGTGGGGACATTGGCTCTGTCCGCGCAACAACATATGCTGGCCCTGACCAACCTGCATGGAAGTGTGTCATTTCAAGCAACCAAGGACACTAAGAAAGTGCCAATTGATGATTAGTTCCCAGAGCGCACTGTAACCATTGGTGTCGGGTTAGGAGACAAATAGGAAAGCGAGCTCGTCAACTTCCTTCGTGAGAATTAGGATATCTTTGCTTGGTCCACGCAGGATCTGCAAGGTGTGCCGAGGGAGTCGTCCGAGCACTCTTTGAATGTGCGACCCGGGGCTAAGCTGGTGAAGCAACCTCTCTGCCACTTTGCCGAGGACAGGAGAAAAATCATTGGAGATGAGATAGCTAGGCTCCTTGCAGCCGGATTTATCATGGAAGTACTTTACCCAGATTGGCTCTCTAATCCGGTGCTCGTGGAAAAGAAAAAGGATGACCCAAACGTGTCCGTGGTGTGGCGTATGTGCATTGATTACACGAACCTGAATAAGGCGTGTCCAAAAGATCCATTCCCACTGCCTAGGATAGACCAAATCATAGACTCAATAGCCGGATGTGAACTGTTGTCATTCATCGACGTGTATTCTGGTTTCCACCAGATACCGTTGAATCTGGAAGATCAAATAAAGACTGCGTTTATCACCCCGTACGGGGCTTATTGCTATCGCACTATGCCGTTCGGATTACGTAATGCTGGAGCAACATATCAGCGATGCATGCAAAAATGTTTACATGACCAAATAGATCAGAACGTTCAAGTTTACATGGATGACGTTGTGATAAATACTAAGGAAAGCAATACGCTCCTTGATGACATCTGGCAAACGCTCGCAAACCTCATACGGTTCTGGATGAAGCTTAACCTAGAAAAATGTACCTTTGGCATACCCGCTGGAAAATTAATTGGTTTCCTCGTGACATGGGTATACCCTACAGGTACTCGAGTTTGGTATATACGGTCCAGATACGGCAGAAGCCCACGGTGTTGCCAAAGCCCAATGCAGAATTCGGGTGACCCACAGACTCTCCGATTGCTTGCGGTATAAGAAGAAGCTTAAGATAGAAAGTTCAAAGGACGAACCCTAATCTGTAACCGACTCGACCTGATACCTGAGACCTAGCTTATCTATATAAAGGCTAGGAGGGGGCAGCGAGGAGGACAATCACAACCCTAGTTTTCACCACCATCGCCAGATTGCATCTGTATACCCCTGTAATCTTTGATTCCTTCGATAATTCCAAGAGCAGACAAGCAGGAGTAGGGACCTCTGTGAGGCCTAAACTTGCGTAAATCTTGCATCCCTGTTTGCTTATTTGCTAGCCGACTGATGCCTCCAGTGCTCCCTCCTTCTCCAAAACCCATGTCCATAACAATGGGCATTGGCGAGTTAAACCCTCGTCAATTGGCGTCGTCTGTGGGAACTGGGAGTGCTGATGTTGCGGCTTCTTCGGCCCCATCAACCGTGATCTATAAATCTGCAACAACGGAGATTCACCAGCTCTTCGGTGCTTTCGACTTCACCGTCCACACGCCAGCCACTCGCCTAGATTTCGAGTCCGTGGGCAATGGGATCAGCCTGGCGATTGGGAACTTCCGCTTCCAGGTCAGTAAACAGGGCACGCTTCGCATGCCTGACCAGCCGACGGCACCCGCTATTTCTCTTGCAACGTGGTTCCTGCCACCAATTGGCACCCTTAGCGAGCTTAATGCCTCGGCAACAGCTGGGAGCACGGACAATGACGGAAATCGCGAATCCGATCTTGGTGACCTAGCCACAGAAGATGGAGCCTATGGCTCCGGATCTGAAAGTTGTGGGAGCAACAACTTCCCCAATCACCTCATGTGCACCGTCGTCAACGCGGGCCATACCAGCGTCAATCGTGAAAATCCTGGCACCGGACCGCCCAACGGTGGTATACCCAACGGTGGCCCCACCAATGGCGCGCCCACCAATAACGGGACATGAGGAGAATCATCGCTCACGGCGAATGAGAACACCGGAGCGCGCATGCTGATCAAGCTCAATGACAACGAGTGGGCCTGCTGTCGAGAAGCTCTACGGGGCAATCCTCTACCCCCAACACACCGCAGGACATCTGCTGGGCTACCATTGGCTGCTGAAGGAGCAATTCAAGCGCCAGCAGTAGGTGATTGCGTAACACGAGGCGCATAGAAAGGTGGCAGACGAGTCGAGCCTTCGGCGAGCTGGGCTCTCCTCCCACGGAGGATCCTCCTCCAAAGGCAACGAGTACATGGCCAACAAGAGACGATCTCGACTGGCCCACCTCACCGACCAAGAGCGCGTAGAAGCCACGAAAGTCCTCGATTTTGGCTCTATGACGGTGGATACGCGGGGCAACGTGCTCCCGAAGAAGCTGCAGGCTACGGTAACAGCGGCCACCATGTACCTCCTTAACGACCAGCCACCAGCTGGAGATCCGCGAGCTACCATGCACTAATCTACGATCGCAGGCCTGGGGCTAATCGAGGCCGCCCTCGACAAGGAACCAACACCAAAGCTGAAGAAAAGCAAGGCTCTGGCCAAACACTACTACTCGTACTCCTCCAGCGACGATAACCACGACCTATCACGGTGACGTCGCTCACGGCGACATGACCATGACTACGGCGCGCGTGATGACATCATGCAGCGCAAAGTCGACAAGATGCAGGCAAGGCACGCTCGTTCGACTGACTCGGAAGAGGATGAGACAGATCTCTGCGGCACTAGATGCTTTAGTAGAGCCATCATGCAGAAGCGAATTCCTAAGGGGTTCAAACTCCCGTCGAAGAACCCGAAATTTGACGGCCTGCAGGACCCAAAAATCTGGCTGGAGGATCACATCTCCTCCGTCAGGCTACACGGCGGAAGCTCAAGCACGACAATGCAATGCCTGCAGCTACAACTGCAAGGCGCCGCCCGCGCATGGCTCAACAATCTCCCGCACGGATCCATTCGCAGTTGGGAAGCGCTAGTCTACAACTTCGTGCGCAACTTCAAGGGAACTTACAAAAGGCCCGTGTCAATCAAAGAATTAAGAGGCTGCCACCAAAGGTCCGGCGAGTCGCTGCGCTCGTACATCTAGATGTGGTCCAACATCAAGAACTCCACAGAAAACATCTCGTAGGATCGCGCAATCGACGCGTTCAACGGCGGCTTTCGCCGCATAGAGCTCAGGGAGGAGCTGGGCCGCTCGAAGCCCAAACAATCAACCACGTGACGGAAATCGTGAATCGGTGGGCGGACGGAGAAGATTCGGTGAAAAACCGCACCTACTCTGATGATGACGACGATCTTGGGCGCAGACGCGACCGCCGAGGAAAACATCGAATGCGCATCTACAAGGACCATGACGAAGTCAATATGGTTGCAGCCGGCTATGCCGGCAAACGCGACGACGACCACAACATCGGATATCGCTATGTTGGATACCGCGACAGCGGAAAAACCACACAGGTGTGGCAGCGCCGTACTCGCGAAGAGGCACCCGCAACATCCATCCAGGACAAACTGTCTGGACCATGCAACGTGCACTTCTAGATCAACAAGCATGACGGCAAGAAAAAGTCCAGCCACCTTCTCAAGGATTGCCGCGAGTTCCTCAAACTCCATGAGGGCCTGGCCCAAATGAATCACGACGCGATCAACATGGGCTATGGAGCTGCCCCAGGTGATGTGGCACACGGAGCTCCTCCACCACCGCCCGGACCACCACCACCCGCGGCCGCGCCAGTCCAGCATCATGGAGGCGAGCCGTACCCATGAGCCGTGGGCAACATGGGGATGATCCAAAAAGGGTGTTCCTCAAATCGAGTGCAGAAGGCCATCACTCGCCAAGTCAATTTGGCGATAAACTCTCCACCTTCCACCACTGAGTACCTTAGTGGAAGCGACTCCTGCATCACCTTCGACAAGCGCGACTACCCGCGCCAAGTTCCTCGTCCAGGCCACTATCCCCTCGTACTCGAGGTGTAGATCGGGGGCTTCGTTATGAGTCACGTCTTCATGGATGGCGGGAGCGGCATCAACCTCATGTTCGCGAGTACCTTGCATGCGATGAGGATCCCTCTAACTTGTCTGGAAGTTTTAGACACGACGTTCCACGGCATCGTCCCATGGAAGGGCGTATATCCCCTAGGAAAAACCAACCTCGACGTCATCTTCGGCACGCCACAAAACTTTTGGCGAGAGCGCATTGACTTTGAAGTCGTTGATTGACCCTCACAATACCACTGCATCCTCGGACGTGTCGTGTTCGCAAGGTTCATGGCAGTGCCGCACTACGCCTACCTGTAAATGAAAATGCCAGGTCCAAACGGTGTCATCACAATCAATGGAAGATTCGAGAGGTCCGACAACTGCGATAGGGAATTCAATAGAATCTCCCAGTCCTTCGGCATGCTGGAGGAACTCGCAAGGTTGAAGGAGTCGACAGACAACAGTCTACCTCCCCTGAGCAGGCCAAGTTCACCCGACCTGTCCTTCGACTCGTCGGTACACACGAAGAAAGTCCAGGTCCACCCAACGGACCCGACCAAGACGGCCCTTATCGCCAACAACTTGAGTCCCGCATAGGAACTCGTGCTCGTCAATTTCCTTCGTGAGCACTGGGAAATCTTTGCCTAGTGTCCAGTAGACATGCCAGGGGTTCCCAGGGAATTCGCCGAGCACTTACTCAACATGAACCCAGACACAAGGGCAGTCAAGCAGACAATACGGCGACTGTGTGAACCAAGAGAAAAAGTAGTCGGTATGGAGATCAACGGACTCCTCGACGCAAACTTCATACGCGAGATCAAGGAAAGCACCTGGCTCGCTAACACAGTGCTTGTGCCTAAAAAAGATGCGGATATCCTGCGGATGTGCGTGGACTTCACCTCCTTGAATAAGCACTGCCCAAAGGATCACTTCTCGTTGCCACAGATCGATCAAATCATCGACTCCACCACGGGATGCAAGCGCCTCTGCTTCCTTGATGCCTACTCAGGCTACAATCAGATTCGAATGAAGGAGGAAGACCAGGAGAAAACAACGTTTAGATAGCCCTTTGGTGTGTTCTGCTACAACACGATGTCTTTCGGGCTAAAAAACGCAGGAGCCACCTATCAGCGGTGCATGCAGGCTTGCCTTAAGAACCAACTTGGTCGCAGCATCCAAGTCTATGTTGACGACATCGTCATCAAAACCAAAGAGGAAGCCACGTTAATCGACGATCTCAGTGAGACCTTCGCTAACCTCGACTGCTACCGGATCAAGCTCAATCCGGACAAATGCGCCTTCGGCGTGCCATCAGGGAAACTACTCGGGTATCTCATCTCTGCGAGAGGGATCGAAGCAAACTCGAAGAAAATAAAGGCCATACTGGCCATGGAGAAGCCGAAGAACGTAAAAGGCGTCCAGCAGCTTGCTGGGCGAATCGCGACGCTCAGTCGATTTATCAGTCGAATGGGCGAAAAGGCACTGCCCTTCTACCAACTCCTCCGCAAAACCGACAAGTTCGAGTGGACAGACAAGGCGCAAGAAGCATTCGAAGTCCTCAAACGTCTACTATCCACCTCACCAGTACTGGTGATGCCTCGTGAAAAGGAACCACTACTACTCTACATCTCCGCCACCAACCAGGTGGTCAGCACGGTGCTCGTAGTGGAACGAGCCGAAGAAAATAAGGTCCATGGGGTCTAGCACCCAGTATACTACCTCAGTGAAGTGCTCACGCCAACAAAGCAGTGGTACCCGCACTACCAGAAGCTGGCCTATGGTGTCTTCATGACAGCCAGGCGACTGCGCCACTACTTCCAGGAGCACCCAATCATGGTGGTAAACGAGGCCCCGCTCGGGCATATACTCAATAATCCTGACGCCACCGGACGAGTCGCGCTCTGGGGAATCGAATTGTCTCCATGAGACATCACATACGAGAAGCACGACGCGATCAAGTCGCAAGTTCTCCCAGACTTTCTCGTGCACTGAATGGAGAACCAGCTCCCCGGCAAGCTAGATATGTCGTATCTTTGGACAATGCACTTCGATGGGTCCAAGCGAAAGAACGGAGCTGGCGCAGGTGTCATACTGACATCGCCCCAAGGAGACAAGTTGAAATACATTCTGCGAATGCAGTTCACTGCCTCCAATAATGAAGCCGAGTATGAGGCCTTAATCCATGGGATGCGGATTGTGAAAGCCTGCGGCGCCAAGAGGCTCATCATCTACGGTGACTCCAAGCTGGTGGTGAATCAAACGATGCACGAGTGCGACGCACTGAGCGACAACATGATCACCTATCGTGACCTCTATGACACACTCTAGGGAGACTTCGACGGCTACGAGCTGCGACATGTGGGCCGCGGAAGCAATGAAGAGGCAGATCGACTCGCCAACATTGGCTCCACCTCCGCCCCCATACCACCTAGGGTATTCCTCGAGCGCATCTGCGAGCACTCCATCAAGCCCAAAGCTCCAGAGAAGAAAGCAGGCACGTCAACGGACTCGGTGGCTATGCCACCCAACGAGCCAATGGCACTCGACGACATGGAGCTCGATACAGGACTCGAAGGACCAATGGGTGTCATGATGATCGAGCCATCTTGGACACAACCCTACATCACATATCTACTTAGCAAGAGGCTGCCAGATGACCCGACTAATGAGCGACACATCGCACGACGATCTAAGGCATTCACCCTCATCAACGACGAATTGTATAAGCGCGACATCATAGGAGTACTTCAACAGTGCGTCTCCAACAGGGATGGAAGGGCCGTCCTCCTCGACATACATGAAGGTACTTGCGGGCACCATGCTGGCAGTCGCTCCCTCATTGCCAAAGCTCTACGAGCTGGATTCTACTGGCCCATGGCCATGCGCGATGCCAAGGACATCCTCCAGCGCTGCAACACTTGCCAGCGATTCATGGAAAAACCACACACACCTAGCGTGGAACTCAGGCCAATACCATTAGCTTGGACCTTCCCATAATGGGTACTCGACATGGTCGACAAGCTCCCAAAGTCCTCACGAGGAGGTTACGTCTACCTCTTAGTCGCGGTCGACAAATTCACCAAGTGGATCGAGGCCATGCCGGTGACGAATCAATCAGGGGCCAGTGCTATCAAGTTCTTCGAGTCCATTGTATACCGCTTTGGAGTGCCACATAGCGTCATCAGGGACAATGGGACGAACTTCACCTCCAAGGAGTTCCAGGAGTTTTGCGAAAGCCTGGGAATCAACATAAGCTACGCCTCGGTGGCTCACCCGCAGACCAACGGTTAAGTCGAAAAGGCCAACGACCTCGTTTGCAGTGGAATCAAGAAGCGACTCCTCCGGCCACTCGAACAAGCCGCTAGATGCTGGCCAGACGAGCTGCAATCTGTACTTTGGAGCCTACACAAACTCCAAACAGCTCCACGGGATACACTCCATTCTTCACGGTGCACGGTGCCGAAGCGGTGCTACCTGCAGAGGTATGCTACAAAGCCCCACGGGTGGTTGCATACAGCGAGAAGGAGTCAACTCTCGCACTCGAAGACTCCGTCGACCTCCTTGACGAGGCACGCGAGATAGCAGTGGAGAGATCAATGATCTACCAGCAGAGCCTCCGCAACTACCACAGCAGAAGGCTACACCCCAGATCCTTCGCTGAAGGAGACCTGGTCCTGCAACTGAAGCAGCAAGGGCATCTCAAGCTCGAGTCGCCTTGGGAAGGACCTTACGTGATTACAGAAGTAATCCCAGGTGGCGCCTATCGCCTTAAAGATTTCGCGAGCGGAGTCGCATACTCCAACCCCTGGAACGCCGCGCAGCTGCGTCGCTTCTACCCCTAGTCGTTTTTACATTACAAATAAGGCTATTCAGCCAGGCTACTTAGCCACACATTGTACCTCGTACTATTCCGCGAATAAATAAAGCTAAGTGCCTCAAAACTCTGCGTTTTTCCTTATTTTCCTGCAATTTCATCACTCGGGGGCTACGCCACCCTTTACACTTTCATTCTATTAACAAATCGCAATATCCTGAATAGCTGACACAATACCAATCAAACCCTTGATAAACACTAACCCAGTTGCAACGCACCTGACAGGTTGGCAAGGTGCTGAGATTAAACACAAGTTAGGCTAACGAAAAGGAACTGCAGAGTACAATACACTCGAAAAATACAGAAGCTAGCAAGATCTTCACATATCAATGGGTACTAAATACACCCAATAAAATTATATGAACTTTACAACACTCATACATCTATGTGCAGGATACAAACTACACTACTGCTGCAGAAGATGAACATTCATCTGCTCTTTAAAGAAGTCGACGATGTCCTCCGTCGGCCGGTCAACCGCCTGGTAGTTTGGCACCATGTTCCATGTCATCCCTTCCGGCAGCAGCGGCCCACTAGCAACGGATGCTATGTCCACATCTTGCTGATGAAGTCGCACCAGTGACAGGGCAGCCTTCGCACCTTTGACCAGTTGTTGACGCACGCACTCGCGTACCGCGCTTATATCTTGAAACTTGGCCAGAAGAGCCAATAGGCTTGAAGGGACGGCATCCAGCGGAAACATCGTCTAATAAATGTGCCTAAGACACGACTGTACCTTCTTCAAGCATTGGAGCACTCGAGAAGAACGATCCTGTAGGGTCGCCAGCGCGACTGCACGGTCGTGGTCCACCCAAAAATACCCACTCGCATGCAGCTGCTCCTGGGTCAAGTTGTTCATTCGAATTGACACCCGATCCTTCTCATCCTGCGGATGGCGAGCGCTAACAACTAGACCAAGCAAGCAGGAAAGTATGAAGACAAGGCATCGTCGCGACTGACTAAAAGAAAAGATGAGAAGGCAGAAAGCTAACATTTAAACTGCTCATTCAACTACGCAACTTCCTCCAAGAGATACTTCTCGCGGGCGGTGGCCTTCTCAGCTTTCGACTTCCACACATCCGATTTAACCGCGAGAGATGGGAAACTCACACTCCAATTGTTTAATGCGGTTGCATAGTCGTGAAAGCAACGGCAACTCCTCCACCTTTGAACACGGCTGCGCCGTGGTGTCATTGGTGGGAGGAGAATCAGGAGGACCACTCGAAGGACCCTAGGTACAATCAAGCAAGAAGCAAATGAGACTCATCACACATCGATAAACAGAGGACTACATTCAAATTCAATAAAATGTCAATGGAACACCCCCCACAAAAGCATGGTTCAGACAAAAGGCTAAGCTACAACTGTTACACATGGCGACTAAGGAGAATTCCGCTTCTTCAACTTTGACTTCGACTTTGGGGGCTTCATCGCATTTGTGGCATTCTCTGATGCCATGGATTTGCCAGTGGTAGCCCCAGATACCATGGTCTTTGCCGCCTTCGCTCGCCACCACTCCTCAGAGTATTTGGCGACGGTCTTGATAAGCTGAGGGCCGTATTTACCACAACTACTAGCTAAGGGAGCAAACACTACCTGCTGGCCTCCGACGTTGATAGGCACTGCCTCGGAGATCGTGGTAGGATCCAACTCCACGCCATGGGCTTGCACCATCGCGAGTGCCATGGTGGCGCTGACAGACCGATGGGAGCTCCTGAATTCCATGGGAATACCTCCAGCGAAGGATTCCACCAGGTCATCAAGATCGTCGATTAGCCCGGCCTTGGGAGTCAGCTCCTCACGGAGGCGACTGAGCACACCTTTGGCCTTCCCCAATGTCTCCTCAAGGGAAACACTGCGGTCCTCGAATGCAGCAACGGCGCCTGCCAAAGCATCCACGCGACACAAAGACTGGGCGTCAAAGCTCAGGCCGACGGTATTTGCATACACAGGGTGTTAGCATAGCAATATGATGTCAAACAATGAGCAATGCAAATCAAACTAAAAATTACTTGAGAGAGCCTTGGCAGTCGAAAAAAGTTGTTCTTCAAACAACTTCTCTCTTTCAGTAGTGGAAGAACGCATCTCTTCCTCACGCTTCTGCGGCTCTTCAGAGCCGCAACTGCCTCATCACGCCTTTTCTACGGCATAGAAAGCCCTTCTTGAGGGACTTAACGCCACGAAGAAGTTCATTGTGTTCACCTACATAAAGCACAGGGCGTATCACCAATCGAGTTGACAAATTTCCACGAAGATAAAGACAAAGCCAAAACTAACCTTTGACAGCGCGGTGGAGATTGTCCAGCAGAGCATGCTATCAACCCATAGCAAGGTCTTGCTCCGCAAGGCGAGCAACTTCCTTCACAATGAGCTACACCAATGGAAACGAAGACTCAGTGGCAACCCAAAGTACAAATTCGACTGAAAAGCAGCAAAAAGGACACTCAAATGTTCCTCTAGGGACTCCGAAGATGACTGTCACGCAGTCGTCCGGGCAACCATCTGGTGCTCCATAGGATTTGGGGAACTCGAAGAATTGGCGCCGGAGTGGGCCGCCACTGGAGGAGAAGGAGACCGTTCGGCCATATCCTTGGCCTTGGAGTCTGGGACTTTGGACTTTTTCACAAATTGGACGTCATCAGAAGACGACGACGCCATTTGACTGCAAAACGTGCCCAACACCACTTCAGAAAAAGCAACCTTGAAGAAAGAAAGACGAACTCGTGGACATTAAAAGCTTACCAGTTGAATTTGTCAAGATCAAAGGAGTCATCCGACGACTCCTTCGGTAGTCGCAGCTTCTTTCGAGCAGGAGGAGCCATAGCACGCACAGGTACATCAGGAATTGGCTCCTCTGCAGCAGTAGAGGGACCTTCCGGCATCATCGGCAAAGAAGCGTCAGAATCCTTGCTGGGAGACCGCTTGCGAGTGTCGTGGCCGCTGGACTCGGGGGCTCCCTCCTCTTCTTCAATTGGGATGGTCGATTCCGACTCATCCTCTTCCTCTGCTTTGTGAGGAATAGTCCCTTCAGGCTGAGGAGGCAAACTGGCAGCCACGCTCTAGTCCTGCAATCAGAAGATACATCATTATATATCAAGGACTTGGTGGCAATCGACAAAGAAAACTACTTCACGGTACAGTTCTACATCAGGAGGAGGGTTATAGGCGTCGAAAGGAGGCACGACTAGCTCGCCTGGGAGATCCTCCTTGGCAGTGTACTTGGTCACCAATCGCAACCTCCTGTCTACCTCACCCATAGAAATGCCTTCCATAGATATGCAAGTGACATCGCTCGCACCAGCCCAGCAGTACATCGGGTGAATTCTAGCCTGCGGAGGCTGAATGTGGCGGCGCAACCATGTGCGAATGAGAACGGCGCCACCCTCTTCTTTGCCTATGTGGCCTTCAAGGTCGCAGACGCGCTGATACAACACCTCTTTTTCCTCGGACTTGCCAGGCATCACGACGTTCTTCTAGGAACACCTCCTCTTACAAGCTGCCATGGAGTCGAAGGGCGCGAGTCTGTAGTGCTCTCCGTCGGCCTTCTGGTCGCGGATGTAGAACCACTTGTCTCTCCACCCTTGGACAGACACGGTAACCTTGATGTTGAAGTAGATGGCGGAGGAGTCGACGTGGATTCCGTAGCCTCGTACGTCGTAGACTACCGAACCAGACGCCTACTGATGTTTGAGCTTAAAAAGCTTCTTGAAAAGACCGAAGTGCGGCTCAATTCCGAGCCAGCACTCGCAGAGAGTGATGAAGCAAGAGATATGAAGAATCGAATTTGGGGACAGCTGATGCAGCTGGAGCCCATAGAAGCAGAGAATACCCCTAACAAACAGATGCATGGGGGAGAGAGGAGACCTCGAATGATGAACGCATAGAACATGACTCTAAAACCCGCAGGAGGATGGGGGATTACCTCGTCGCCATCCACTCGCGAGTCCTCTTCCACGGACGGAAGCACTCCATCCTGACAAAGAGTATGCAGCTCGAAAGGCTTGATGATAGATGCGCGCCATGAGCCATTGGTGATGCAGGTGCCTGCACCCTTCTTCTTCACAGCGCCGGCGGCGCTGGTGCCCACGGCGGTGGTGCCTCCCTTCTTCTTGGCAGCGACAATGGTGGCCGCAAATCCAGTGGCGGCGCCTCTTTTCTTCTTGCACTTCTTTCGATGATGGTGAGAATGAAGGAAGTAGCTGGGGAATACGCGCAAAGGAGCAGAGAGAGCAACAATGGCGGAGGAGGCACGAGCAAGAAGAGAGATGGGAAAATTACCGCAGTTGCGCTGCTACTTAACCTCCTCGCAGATGTCATCCAACAGCCAGCAGAAACCCTACTGGCCGCGTGGCGCACATCGTCATCGACGCGTGGCGAAGGGGAATCACGGTCGTCCCCCACTACTCACAATACACGCGGAAATCAAGGAGATGTAGTTAAACCGGAAGATTACGCACGCCCAGTAAAATCGAAGTTAGAAAGTGGGACCCACCGCTCGTCCCGTCCCATCAAAGCCGCTCATGCGGGCAATTGAGGTCATCATATCGTCAGCACTAACGTCATCGATTCCAGCAGAAGAAGATTTTGACTACTTTAGTTCTTGCTCGAGTCTTCGACTCAACCAAGAACGCGGGGGCTACTCCTAACAAGAGCGCTGGCCACGCACCCGAAAGAATTTTTATGCAGGTGTATGAGCATTCAAGACAAACCCATCACTCGAATCAATGATTCGATTGTGAACTACGGGTTACTCCCATAGGGAGTGCTGGAAGCATATTCGACTGAAACAAGCAATCAAAGATGATAGCAGTCGCAAAAATGTTTTTAGTCCGCACTCGAGTCTACGACTCAAATTGGCACTCGAGGGCTACTCCCATAGGGAGCGCTGGTCATGCACCCTATGATTATTTGTACATCGTACTGTGTGTCGATAACATCCAGACTCAAATGCTATGGCGACTCCGCCTCATATTTTCTCTACAAAGAGATTACGTCTCCTGTGCCACCCGAATCATTTCTGCGATGACAAAAATTCGGATGTCGTGCTTACAGTGTGAAGATAAGACCTGAATAAGGCCTGGCAACGCATCTGCTGCACATTACCAGCAATATATCCGTACCTACAGGTACGATGAACATGCCTTGGCGGACGCGTCGAGTGCTCACACTTATACACTGGAATTCGACTCCTGTAAGACCTCCTCGGCCTGAGTCGATTTACGCCAGCACTTTTCCAAATTCGAGTCCACGGACTCGAGTTTGAGTAGATTGCGTTGTTTTTCCCTAAGGCAGTTAACTGATACCGATACATTGGATAAATCAGGCACGTATATCGACAATCCCTATGACACAAACAGAACACTCGAAAAGATACTCAGTCAGGCACTCGAAAGACTTCATAAAGTCTATATCGAATCTGGGATTCCATTGGACACTCGGGGGGCTACTGACATGGGTATACCCTATAGGTACTCGAGTTTGGTATATACGGTCCAGATACGACAGAAGCCCACGGCGTTGCCAAGGCCCAATGCAGAATTCGGATGACCCACGGACTCTCTGATTGCTTGCGGTACAATAAGAAGCTTAAGATAGAAAGTTCAAAGGACGGACCCTAATCTGTAACCGACTCGACCCGCTAACCGAGACCTAGCTTATCTATATAAAGGCTAGGAGGGGGCAGCGAGGAGGACAATCACAACCCTAGTTTTCACCACCATCGCCAGATTGCATCTACGTACCCCTATAATCTTTGATTCCTTCGATAATTCCAAGAGCTGACAAGCAGGAGTAGGGACCTCTGTGAGGCCTGAACCTGGGTAAATCTTGCATCCCTGTGTGCTTGTTTACTAGCCGACTGATGCCGCCAGCGCTCCCTTCTTCTCCAAAACCCAAGTCCATAACAATGGGCATTGGCTAGTTAAACCCTCGTCACCTTGTATCAAGCCGAGGTATCAAAGCTAACCCGACAAAAATCCGGGCTATAGAGAGAATGGAACTGCCAAAGTCCCTTAACGATGTGCAGAAGTTCACTAGTTGCTTGGCATCATTGAGCCAGTTTGTAAGTCGGCTGGGAGAGAAGGCATTACCCCTCTACCAGTTAATGAAAAAGGCAGGCAAATTTACATGGACACCGCAAGCGGATAGCGCGTTTCGGGAGTTAAAAAACATACTGTCCTCGGCACCAATACTAGCTACCCCACTACCTAAAGAGCCGATGTTGCTCTACATAGCCGCGACCAACTAGGTTGTAAGTGCAGCGGTAGTGGTGGAACATGGCGAGGAGGGAAAATCAGTCTAGAGACCGGTGTATTACCTAAGCGAGGTATTGTCGACCTCAAAGCAGAATTACCCACATTACCAAAATATGGCATATGGAGTATATATGGCGGCCAAGAAACTCAAACACTACTTTGAGGAACACCCCATCAAAGTGATATGTGAGGCACCCATATCAGAGATTATGAGCAACAAAGATGCTAGCGGCCGAATAGCAAAGTGGGCAATTTAGCTGGCCCCATACGCACCACAGTTCGACAGAAGAGATGCGATCAAATCGCTGGCTGTGGTGGATTTCTTCGTGGATTGGGCCAAGATGCAATACCAACCGCCCTTGCCGGACTCAAATTATTAGTGGATGCACTTCGACGCGTCAAAGCTGAAGGAAGGACTAGGCGTCGGGGTAGTACTTAGCTCTCCCAAGAAAGATCAGTTGAAGTATGTCCTCCAAATCCATTTCAGCGCCTCAAACAATGTTGCAGAATATGAAGCACTTGTGCATGGGCTTAAAGTGGCAAAGCAAGTAGGAATACGTCGGATACAATGCTTTGGAGACTCGGATTTGGTGGTGAAGCAGTATCTGGAAATTGGGATGCCTTGGATGCCAACATGGCCCTTTACAGATTCCATGTTCAAAAGATAAGCGGTTTTTTTTAGGGATGTGAATTCCATCATGTACCTCGGATTGAAAATGAGGCAGCCGATGTACTATCCAAGTTGGGCTCATCCCGACAACCAATCCCGCCAAATGTTTATTTGGAGCACTTAAGAAAACCATCTATTACACCATCACCGGAATCCGAGTCAACCTATATCTTGGCTCTCTCTGGGTCAGAAGCTACACCTATGGAAATAGATTGGGGAGGCTCTTCCGTAAACCTGGGGACTGCTTCAGCAAACCTGGGGACTGCCTTAGCAAAACCGGGGACTGTTTAGCTAAACCTACCAGGAGTTATGTCGGTAGATGCAATGGAAATCGATGAAGAACTTTTCCCATCCAGCCTATACCCACTTGTGCTAAGCCAATATTTGATTTCCTAAATTAAGGAATTTTGCCGATGATGAGGTGCTTTCAAGGCAAATCCAGTGAAGAGAAAAGGCGTATACTATCATCAACACCGAGTTATACAAAAGAAGTGTAACCACAGTGCTGCAGCGATGCGTTGACTCGGATGAAGGGCTTGCCATACTCCGAGATATCCACCAAGGAGAGTGTGGTCATCATGCGTCTTCAAGAGCATTAGTGGCAAAGGCTTTCCTGAAGGAAATATGCCCTGAGAGGCAATAATAAAGTTGTTCTTATGTATTCCTTATATATGATAGATGTTTATTTTGCATGCTAGAATTGTATTGATCGGAAACATCAATACATGTGTGTTTAATAAACAAAAAAGGGTTCCTAGTTATGCCTCTCTTATACACTAGCTTGTTGATTAACAAGATGATCAAGGTTTCCTGATCATGGACATTGGATGTTGTTAATAACAAGGTCACACCATTGGTGGAATGATGTGATGAACATTCATCCGAAGTATAGCATTACGATCAAGTCATTATGTTTATATTGCTATAACATCATACGAAGTAATCTTTATCCTTAGACCATGAGATCATGTTAATTGCTAACACCGGAAGAGTATCTTGATAACATCAAACGTCACACCGCAACAGGGTGACTATAAAGATGGGTTCAGTACTACGAAGGTGTTATGTTGAGGCTCATGGATCAAGAGTGGAATTTGTCAATCCTGATGACGGATAGATATACTCTGGGCCCTCTCAGTGATATCACATTGAGATAGCTTGCAAGCAAGTGATATGATCACTAGAATGTTATATCACGGGAACGAGAAAAGAGTGCATGTCGGTAATGAGATCAAACTAGGTATGGAGATACCGATGATCGAATCTCGGACATGTAATATATCATGAGACAAAGGGATTTAGTTACAAGCGTTAAAGGTTCTCACGATCACAGAAGTCATCGTTGAATGTGTAGGAGTCAGTACGGATCTCCAGGTCCTGCTGCTGATTATTGATCGGAGAAGGGTCTCGATCATGTCTGCATTATTCGCGAACCGTAGGGTGACACACTTAAGAGTTACCGGACACCATTTTGGAGCACATATGTTTCAGACGAAAGAATTGCAAAGCACAGGAATTGTTTCAAAAAAACCAGAAATTGTTTCGGGTGAAATTGCAGAAAGTGGTTCTGCATGTGATATTGAAATATTGCAAGGGGCTATATGTGAATGTTTGTTAATTAAAGTAATTAACAAAATTCTGAATAAATTTAATAAAAGAGTTTTATTAAATGAGAGAGCATTAAACTTGGAGAATTTTAATGCATTTAAAGTGGAGACTTTAAAAGGGAATGTGAAGAGGCATTTTAATGTGGAGGGGTTACCACCACATGAATGGGGAGGTGAGGTTACCCCCATGTGCTTACCATGGAGAGGAGGCACCCCCTCCTCCTATAAAAGGCCACCCATTCCCTCCTTCATCCTCACACCTCCTTGTGAAGGATCTCTCTCCCCCTCTAGAAATATTCCCCCATGGTCTCGGATTAGCGAGATACATGTTCCCGGTGGCATTTCGTCTGGAAGGAGTTGCTGCTTCCGCTGGATCGCTGGAGCGAGGAGGTGGAGGTTGTCTGGTGGCTTGAACATGTGTGCGAGTACGGATGCGCTGCTGAGTTGTGGCGCTCGGACTTCCTCACGATCTTGAGATCGGTAAGTGTACGACTACATCAACCACGAGTTCCTACTCGTTAACAAAACTCGTTGTCTTCGAGGGTAAGTTCTCGTTGGATGTATGTCCACCCGTTGCTTTGTACCTAGTAGATAGATTTTGGCGCGTAGTTCACACCGTAGGATTTTTTTTGTTTTCTATGCTGTGGACCCAACATTTCCGGCATGGATTTTACTGGACAAATGCCTTGGAACAAGCGGAGGATTTGGTGAGGAAATGTAATGGATGTCAGAGGTACGCCACCAAAACCCATGTGCCAATGTCGGAGCTGAATACCATCCCCATTACTTGGCCATTTGTTGTATGGTGCCTAGACATGGTAGGACCATTTAAGCCGGCTAAGGGAGGAATGACCCATATCTTGGTTATGGTGGACAAATTCACCAGATGGATTGAAGTAAAGCCAATCAGGAAATGTGATGGGGCAACAGTAGTGAGGTTCCTAAAGGATATAATCTTGAGATATGGCTATCCCCAAAGTATCATAACTGATAATGGCACGAATTTTGCCGAAGGTGCATTTGCGAGGTTCTGCTGAGAGAAGAAGATCCGGCTAGATGTTGCCTCTGTGGCTCACCCCGCATCGAACGGACAAGTAGAAAGATCCAACGGACTAGTCTTAACCGGGATAAAACCCTGGCTCATAGAGCCGCTGCAAAGATCAGCGGGGTGTTGGATAGAAGAACTACCAGCGGTACTGTGGAGTTTAAGAACAACTCCAAATCGATCAACGGGTTATACCCCATTTTTCTGGTATATGGGGCAGAAGCTATACTACCAGCCGACATAGAGCATGATTCGCCAAGGATCATCCAATACACAGAAGCTGAACTGCGCGAAGCCCAGCAAAACAATGTTGATATGCTGGAAGAAGCGAGAGAACTGGCCTTGTCCAGATCCGCAATATATCAGCAAAACCTCCGACGCTACCATAGACAGAAAGTAAACCCCCGAGTCTTCCGGGAAGGTGATCTGGTACTCCGGCTGGTGTAGCGCACTGCTGGCATGCATAAGTTATCCCCTCCATGGGAAGGACCTTTCATTGTAAGCAGAGCTTTGCACAATGACTCCTACTATCTTATTGATGCACAGCCACAGGAGAAGAACAAGGCGGATAGGTCCAGAGAGGAATCTAAGCGTCCATGGAATGTAGCATTACTTCGTCCTTTTTACACCTGACTAAAGAGGTGAATGTATCCGAGCTACTCATATGTCAGTATGTATGTCAGCAATGAGTTTATTAATGAAACTTCAACACCCATAGTAGAAACTCGAGGACTGCCATAATAATTGTCTTCCTTGCTTTTGTGTTTTATATACGCTGGCTGGGTTAAGTTGCTTACACCTTAGCCGGATTAGTAGTGTGTGAGCACAAAAACCCAACTCTTTGACTTTGCTGCTGTCCAACAAGATTTGGCTTCATGGCAAGCAAGAGAACAAGTTTGGAATTGCATAGCACATGAAAAACGACTAAGGAAAAGAATGTGATCGAGCTGACGTTTGTTATTTGGACTAACCCCTTATTGACTTCATTCATTTTTTGTTGGATTATTTTGAGCTAATCTCAAAGTTTCAAGTATTGTTAAGTCAATTTTTTGAACTCAGACTCGTAAGTCGAAAAACCGAATCAAGGTAGACGCGAGCCGAGTCATAAAATTGGGGGAACAAGAAAAGGAAACTCGGGGACTTCGTCCATGTTAATCCGACGTTAAGAACTTAGTAGCAAACGACACTAACTGTAGCAAAACCAAACCATTGTGCTTAAGTACAACTTCACCCGGCATATCGGGGATCTGACGAATATTGTTAAGTGTTTTTCAAATTCAAGGGGAAACAGCAGAAGCCGAATCATCGGTCAAGGGAGAAGGTACTTCGACATCTGTAGGCGGGGCACTAGCCTCGACCTCATATTCAGGATTGGCCTCCTCATCCTCCGGGCCCTCGACGTCATCGCCGAGCTTGGAGGCTTCCTCCTCGTCCTCCTCACCACCATCTACACCATCAGATACGTAGGCGTCATCAATTACATCCAGATAACTCGGACCCTCATTCCAACTGTGGCAGAAGACATATTGGATGAGCTTGTTGGTGCAGGATTTGCGCTGCACGATGCACTCCGGATCATTGGACCACCTTGACCCGGTGCGCAAACGCTCAAGCAGATTAAGATCCAGCTCTGCATACCAAGACAGAACAAACTTCAGCGCTGTATCAGCTCCGGCTCGAGCAGCATATTCCTACCAAAGGTGAACTTAGGTCTCACATTCCATAAGTTTTGCTAGAAAAGCAGTGCTTCCTTAGGGAGTGGGCTCAGTAGGCCAAAGAGCGTTGAACATCCGAAATGCTGTCGGCATTATGTCTGTGCCATAATTCTTCACAATTTCAAGGCGGGCAGCAAGGCTAACCAGTAGATCCTCCACCTCATAGGGAATTGACCCGGTGGTAGGACCCATTGGGACACCCCGCTGCTGGCGAGACCTAGCCACGACACCAGAAGCAATAGGGTCACCTTCTAGGAACTTGCCTGCAAATAGAACGAGGGATGTCAGTGAGCAAGAACACTAAATCCAGAGAGATAGGAATTGAAAAAGAGGAAGGGAACTCACGTGAAATCTGGAAAAGGATATGAGTGAGGTCGGCATACACGTTGGCGTTGCTGGCCTGGAGTTTTTCATATTCAGAGGTCACCGACGTAACTTTTACGCCGGCTTCCTGTAGCAAGTCCTTGTCCTTGGAAATTTGAGTGGTCAGGCACTCCTTTTCCTCGGCGAACTCCTGATCCGCCTTATCCAGCTCGAATTTGTGGAGGTCCTTGAGCCTTTGGATTTCAGCGTTCTGCCGAGTAATCTCCGAGTCCTTGAGGCGCAGCTGAGCAATCTCGTCATCCTTTTTCTTTAGTTCAGCCTGGTGCTTCCCTGCTTGTTCGAGAAAATGTGTCATCATATCAAGAATGGCCACGCTATCTTCAAGTGTAACTGTAAAAGTGAGTTGACCCGACAGAACCGAGGTATAAATATCTACCGAGTCAAGGAAAGTGCACGCAAAGGCTAAAGGAACAAGTCAGGTTTCCTTGGATATCAGCCAAGTTCTTGCGCATGATGACATTTTCCGCCTTAGCCTCGGCTATATGATTCAGATAACAAGTTAATACGGATAACGAGTAATTCAAAGGAGCGAGAAGGAAAAGGTCTTGAGCAAAGAAAATTACCCTTCTTCTGGTGATCAACCAACAACTTGTCGTATCTGGCATGAAGATCTTTGTATGAGTCCAACAAGCGCTGGAACTCAGCACTTCGGCGGTTGGTGGTGATCTAAAAAACAAACCAATGTTAGTTCATGGGTAAAGAGAAAGTAATTCAAAGTCTACAAGATCCGGGCCAAGTGGAACTTAACCTGGCTCTAGGTGTGTGGATATTCAAAGTCTACAAGATCCGGGCCAAGTGAAACTTAACCCGGCTCTAGGTCTGTGGATATTCGAAGTCTACAAGATCCGGGCCAAGTGGAACTTAACCCGACTCTAGGTGTGTGGATATTCGAAGTCTACAAGATCCGGGCCAAGTGGAACTTAACTCGGCTCTAGGTGTGTCGATATTCGAATTCTACAAGATCCGGGCCAAGTGGAACTTAATCCGGCTCTAGGTGTGTGGATATTCGAATTCTACAAGATCCGGGCCAAGTGGAACTTAACCCGGCTCTAGGTGTGTGGATATTCTAAGTCTACAAGATCCAGGCCAAGTGGAACTTAACCCGGCTCTAGGTGTGTGGATATTCGAAGTCTACAAGATCCAGGCCAAGTGGAACTTGTGGCATCCCGCAAAACCACTACTAGAAAATCGCGTTGAATTTGTGCATTGCATCGTCATCATCATGCATTGTTCGCATAAAACTATTTTCGCAAAGCCCGTTTTGTTTTCTAAAACGCCCCATCTTTATTCAAACGCAAAGCCCGGTTCTCCGGATTAATTATTTTGGCCGCTATCGGTTTGCAAACGGCCCGTTTAAAACAAATAAAAAGTTTAATTGTTTTAGCGGGGGCAGTCGAACGGGCCGAATCGACCCGAACGACCACCCCCATTTTCTAATCGGTCCCCCCCAAACCGGCCCCTCTAAATCCTAAACTTACCCAACTAACCTACCCAACCCTTCCCTCCACATCACCCCATCCTATCACAGGCTGCCACGTCACCCTGCCTCTCCCCTCTACCAATCCCAGCCCGCCACCTGGCCAACCTCTCTCACCCCACTCCCCTCTCAACCTGCCACGCACACAGCACACACACGCAACACGCGCGCGCGCCTCCCTGGCCAACCCCCCTCTCTCCCTGTCTCCCCTGCCCCACCAACCGGACCTGGTCCACTCCCTCCACCCGCGTGACCCCCTGGCCCACCTGACCCCACCACCTGTCGGCCCTCCTCCCACGCCCTCTCTCCTCCCCCGCACGCTCCCTCCCTGCCTCCACCAAGCTCGCCCGCCGCGCTCCTCTCGAGCCGGGCTCGACCGCCGCCGGCGTCCCCGCAGGAGCCCGTCGCTCGCCCCGTCCGCGCCCACGCACGCGACCCCCGCGCGGTCCACACCGCATCCCCATCCTCCCTCTCTCCTCGACGCTCCTCTTCCCCCGTCTTCCCTCCTCTCGGCTCGCAGCCACCGGCGGCCTCTGCTCCGGCGCCGCCTCCGCCCCGCCGCCGGCGACCCCGCCACCACCGCCTCTGTTCCTCTCCCGCCGGCCTTCCTCGCCGCCTGGGCTACCTCGCCGGCCCCGCCCCGTCGACCCCGCGACCGTGCCTCCGACCTCGCCTCCGCCTCGGCCGCCTCGCCCTCGCCGGCTCCACACCTCCGTCACCGCCTGTCCCGGAACCTCCCTCTTCCCTGGCCTCGCCCGGTTCGCCGGCCAGGACCCCCCTCGTCGTGGACTGCCTCCCCGCGTCGGCCCTCTCTGTCCGCCGGCGCGGCCTGCAGCAGCTCGTCGGCGCCCCTCCCGCGGCCCCTGCAACAACCTCGGCAACCGCCGTGCCGCTCTCGGGCCACCCTCCTGCGACCCAGGTTCCGCGCGCCGCCGTCCTCGAGGCCAGCTCGTCCCCGACCCCGTCTGCGAGATGGCCGCCTGCAACCGTCATCCGACCTCCAGCTCGTCTCGGCGAGGCCTTTAGATGGTAACCAGACAGACCAAGGCCGACTCCGTCAGGTGCCCTGTCCTTGCAAGATATTCTAACGAGAACTACACCGAGAACCGCGGTACTGGGAGGACGACATCAAACCGAGGCGCCAAAACCTGAACCTGAAGGACGCCAAGATCGCCGCGAGTACGACAAGTTCTTCTTCCGAACGCCAAGACCGATCCGATACGCGGACCCGACAAGACCTTCGCAACGACAAGATCGGCACCGACCCGGAAGAATCCGATGCGCCCCGACACCGACCCAAGTCCTGCTTCCCGGATGCGACAAGATCTGCCCCGTTGTTCGAGAATGTTCCCGTCGATACCGATCCGTCGAACCCTGAACCCTGAGACCGACCCCGAACCCCGGAACCCAAGATCGCCGAACCCTAATGTGTGAACCCTTCCCGACACCCTATTTTATAATATCATAACAACTAGTTGCAATTGAATTGTCATACTCGCATGCATATCTGTGGTTTGGGGGCTTATGCCGATCCACCTGATAATTAAATATGGGGCTCATATGCGGCAAATCTAGTCTCATATTGGTCCCATTTAACTTTGTGTAGCGAACCGATGATATAATTTCGCCTTGTTAAACAACATTTAAATCGCGGGGTAGCTAAACAACATGAACCACCTAACTATTTGTCGGGACCCCCGGTTCCGCTTAATATGACCTAATTGCATCGCACCTTTGCCATGCCATACATCATACATGCATCACGCCGATCTTCTGCCGTGTATTAAATATTGCACCCGGTGTTTCTTCTAGTGTTTTTGCTTCTTCGCGGATAAGGCCGTTGAGTTGATGTGAGCTTCGCCCCGATCTTCGGTTGCACCTTCGGCAATGTTTTCAGGCGAGCATCTCCCCCTTTCTACCTATCTTACTTTTAGAGTCTTTATTTCCTCCTGTTGATCTATTGCTATCTGTGTTGCGGTGCTCTAGTTTCCGTACCCGTGATATCCCCTGCAGCCTTATATTGCCTTGGACACATCCTATTACCTGTTGATTGGTAGATAGTTGGACTTGCGTGTCGTAGTCGCTCGCTCAAGTGCTGTTGCGTGTCGTCAAGTACCACAGTTGTTGGAGTATTGCCGCATGTTGTTGGAGATGATCATGGCTTTACTTATGGTCCACTTTAATTACTGTTTAACAACTAAAATTGAACTAAGCAGAGGCATCGGTGGGTGATAGGTAAGATTTGGTTTCCGACCGCCCACTTGTGTCCCGTAGGACCCGAGTTCTTGACACCTGTTCCGAGATCGAGCGCGCTAACCACAAAGGGAGATATGGGCCCCCATTGATTATTACCGATTTCAAAGTATTGTCTTTGGGGGCCAAACTAGTTTGAGGTTTTATTTACTATCCTGCACTTATGCCATGTTTATCGCTTTATTACGTTTGTGCGAGGAGCACACTGTCAAGTTTAGGATCGGGCCACGTTTCGCGGTGTCGGATCCCGTTTGGGGATTTCATTGTCGTTCACGCCATTGCCCAAACCCGGTCCGTCTCGGAGACCGCCGACTTCGTTGCGGGTGTCGACTTGGTGGGGTGGCCCCCACGTGCTTGCTTTGTCCGAACGCCGTGACTTAGGCCCCGCCGACATACCGATGGGTGTATGTTAACCGATCCGCAAAAAGGGTCAAGTGCTTGTGGATACTTTGGTGCACCCTCAGGTTTAATCTTTTAGAAGCCGTGTCCGCGTTATGGACGACTTGGAGCATGAGTGCTTGATCATAGACAACTATAACTAAAGTTCTCGTTATAAATTGACTTGTATCCGATTTGACTAGTAATCAACCTCACTACAACGGAATGGCTAAATAAAAGTACCAACAACTGGGTTTTGGGTGATCTCATGCTAATTGTATCCGATTAGTAATCATTGCAACTATAATGTAATGGTTAACTAAAAGTGCCCATCGCTTATTTTATCGTGATGACTATCTACACCGACTAGTAATTGCAACGAAAACTGAATAAATAAAATCGCCAACCGTGTGAGTTCCTCGTTGACTTCCTCGTTGGTCTCGAGGGAAATACCAGATGGGATTGTTTGGTGTTAGTACCAGTTGGTTCGAATAGGTCTTTCTTATCCTCTCTCGATAGCCAGCTTGTATCGAGTCTCTATAGGTTGTTTAGAGCATGTTGCCCGCCGCTTCACCACCATACCTATGTAGGCGAGGACCGCGAATTCTAGCCTCGCTGCAATCGCCTCGATCGACGCGCCTCTTTTTCCTTTGCCCTTTCGGCACCCCCTTTGTTTAAGCAGGTTGTGAGATCGACGTCGTTAGCGTGGTTACCCTTCCTGGCTCAAGCTGGCAGGTTATGGACGCCATTGGTTATTCTTCAGGCTCTTAGCCCCATTTGCATCTTGTCCGTAGTCGGACGCCCTATCATTTTCAAGGTGATTTGGATCTTTGTACCGTATATCTGTATTCTTGACTCATGGAGTCGTGTTGTATATATATCTGTTCTGTGGGTCCCATCGAGGACTGCTGTGTAATGTTATTACTTCGTTTTCCACCCGCACGAAAGTGCCTGGTGGGCACCTTCGAATCGTTTCTATGCGGGTTTGGCGGGTTTCGCTAAAACTTGCATAGGGCCGATTCTGAGGGTGTTACAGAACTTAACCCGGCTCTAGGTGTGTGGATATTCGAAGTCTACAAGATCCGGGCCAAGTGGAACTTAACCCGGCTCTAGGTGTGTGGATATTTGAAAACGTTAAGGACTTACACTAAATTCTCTAAGAGCATCTGACCGAGTAATAAATTACTCCCTCAGAGGCTCGGGGACTAGTGGGTATATCTATTGCGTATATAAAAGGCTTAGCAGGAAAAAGAGTTACCTCCATCATCCGACCAAAGAAGGAGATGGTTTTGTAGTGGAGTTCATCTCGAAATGAACTCCGCTGCATCAAATCTCTCCTAAGTCATCTTATGTCGATAAGCTCGGCATTATTCTAGTTGTGCACATACTCTATTAGCGTCGGACTGTGGCTTTCGCCGCTGAGAGAATGGCTCATCACCAAGCCCTTGGCATGGGCCTCTCGCCTCGCGGACTAAGCAGCAGCAGGACTAGTATGCAGGATCAACTGCTTACTACTCTTAGACCCGACGGTGGGTGACCCGAAAGCAGAATCCTTAACTGGCTGGGCAGCTTTCTTACTCTTGCCGGATGATGCAGGCCGCTGAAGAGGAGCCGAGGCTGTGGAGCCGGACTGAGCTTGGGAGGCTGGCTGAAAATTTTCCTTAATGGACATAGTGGATCCGGAGGCAGCGGACTGAGACTTTTACTTCAAAGGGGGCTTGGCGGTGGCTGATGCTGCTGGTGCTGGTGCTGCTAGTGCTAGTTGTTGGGGGATACCCCCGGGTAGGGTCACGCTGGGGTATAATGGCCGAGTTAGCCGAGGTACGACAAGGTAAAAGCAAGTGCTAGCCGAGTCACCTCAAGGCAGGCCGAATCACGGAGTAACCCGGACCGGAGGATGTCCGCCTGACTGAGTCCCGGCCGACTTATGTCGTATGTCGGTAAGATGTATCTAAATTGTATGCAGGTACAGGTGTGGCCGGATTAACCAGGCATGATCTGGGTTATATCAAGCTTGCAAGAGAAGGAAGGTATCTCGCTGGTCAAAAGGTGACCACTGTACGCAGAGCGTGAGCAAAGCAGCAGAGGCCAGGACCACCGAGGCGTGGCCGACAATGGTGACGATGCCTATGTCGGATGACGCGGGCGCCGCAGAGGCTCACGTAGCCTCTGCAGGGATGACGCTGGGCAAAAGTGACCCGGTCGGCTTACTATTTTGGGAATAGGCATATTCCCTGGAATATGCCTCCACGTATGCCCTAATTGGAGACCTAGCCACCCCTATATAAGGAGGGCTAGGGCCTCTGTAGAAAGGGTTGGTCTTTATTGGTTCAATTCTAGTTTCCTGAGAGCTAGCTAGTGGTGAGAGTAAGAGAGTTCCTTCTTCCTCCTCTCCCCAATACAGATCAAGGAGCACTTGTAAACCTTGGAAGTGAATCAAATACAAAGCAACTGTGTGTGGAATCACCACACTATCAATCCCTAGATTCCTCTAGTGCATCTTGTCCCCACCTTTAGCCTATCCATGGCATCTGCCGTGACACCACCACGACAGTTGGCGCCCACCATGGGGCTAGCAGCGCTAGCAAGAGTGAAGATCCGGACAGAAAACTTCATCGGCACCGGTGAACGCATCGTCTTCGGGCTCGTTCAGCACTTGGGAGCGCTGGACTTCGTCAGCGACAACGCTGGCTGCTTCAGCAAGCGTCCTCTTCCACGCAACGGCCTCTTCGTCAAGCTCGGCACACACAAGATCTACGTCGCTATCGACGTGTCGTGCGCTCACCCGCGGCACGTCGTCGAGGGAGGCGAGCCACCTCTTATCGTGGCTCGTGGGTCGCGTATCACTCGCTCCCCTGACCACGCAGAGGTGATGATGACTGCGCTAGGCGCTGGCGCGAGCAAGGATCTGGCACCAAATCCGAAGGTAACACCAAAGGCACCAAGGAAAAGTAGGGGTCCTCCACTAGAGAGGCCAGAGAATGTGCTGCAGCAGGCGATGGATAGCTTGGCAAATCTAGTAGCAGCAGTAGTAGATCCGGCTCAGGCACAGGCCGAGCTAGAGGAGACTTGGCAAAAAATACTAGAGGGTGCGAAAAAGATAGCTGCGGCTCAGCAGTCGTTGAACATGACACTGCGTGAGTATGCAAAGGCAAATAAGGTAGATGCTGTAAAAGTAAAAGGAAGAAACCTCATTAGTGAAATGAACAAAGAGGGTGATACTAGGATTGAGGAATCAGAGAACTGTCTGTCCGTGGGGCTGCCGAAGTATAGTACCCCGGCAAAGAACCTCAGAGCAGCAGATGCAGCTGCGTCCGAGTTAGAGGGTTTGACGGGTGAGGCCCGGCAAAGACAGCAAGATAGGGTCAATGAGTTGGTTCGGATCACGAACAGACAAAATGAAGAACTGCTCAGGGCTAACCCGAAGAGAGCGGGGGCCTCCAAGATCGTTCATTCGGCAGTGGGTAACCCGGAAAAATCAGCTGGGGCTGCGTCATCTCCACATGGTGGTCCTAGGAGAGAAGAGGTAGTAACCTCGGCCAGGAGGAACAAACAAATAGTCCCGTATGACCCGACAAGGGAAGGGAAAGGAAAAGAAGTGCAGAGAAATGAGGATTGACGAAGTGTGAGCCGAGGTGAAGCTGGCTGAGGTAACCGTGATGAAGGCAATGCCGGTCAGGGAACGCTGTGAACGCCAATGCCGGACAAGCGTAACTCAAGGCGGTGTGGCAACCGCAGGAGAATATACCACTACAGAGCGTAGTGCGGCCGAGGTATATGCATGTGAGCAGCTCCACAAGAGCAAGATAGATACAATGATGGCGATTCGGAAATGGTGAATGCTGGGTATCCCAGGTCGGACTATCACGTGATAGGGTCAAGATTGGGAAGTAGGAATTTGATGCCTGACGATGCCAGGTTAAAACTGGATCGGCTTTACAGGTCGGAGTAGATTGAGTGTCAAGGTCCTCCTGGTCCAGCGTGTTTTGTACCCCGGATCATGAAGGAGCCTCTGGTACCTAATTTCCAGTTACCTAGAGGCACCAAGACATATGACGGCAGCACAAAGCCGGAGGATTGGTTGATTAACTATGCGACAACAGTGAAAATTGCTACAGGCAACTTGAGATGGGCTATGAGATACGTACCTCAAATGCTGGAGGGGCCAGCGAGGGTGTGGCTAAACAACTTGCCACCTGGAAGTATCAACTGTTGGATTGATTTTGAGGAGATGTTTGTCAGTAATTTCTGAAGCACGTATCAGAGGCCCAACAGACCACAGACCCTAGCAATGTGCAAGCAGAGACCGAATGAGACAGACCGAGAGTTCTTAACCCGGTGGTGCACAGTGCAAAATTCATGTGAGGGCATGATTGAGTCACAAGCCATAGCTTGGTTTGCACAAGGGTGCAGATATGCAAGCATGTTGTGGCAAAGGTTGCAAAGGGACATGCCAACTACACTGGCAGAGACAATCCAGATTGCTAATTCGTATGCCTTGGGTGATCCGACTCAACCTAGGCTAATGTCAAGCGAGTCAAATGAGGAGTACTACCAGCGAGATGGAGCCAGATCATCTCGGAGGAATGATTACCGGGGTAAAAGAAGAGATGATAGACCGGATTACCGGTACAGTTCGCAACAAGTTGCTGCTATAAATCAAGATCAACCCGGAGCAGGGAGTAATCAACGTCAGAAAACTGGAGGGCAGCAATGGACCCCAAGAAATGATGGCAAAAAAACTTGGATGCCGGAGCAGAAGAAACAGTGGCAAGAAAAGAAGGACCGTCCGAGGTATACTTATGAGGCCATGCTGGATCAGCCGTGTAAATTTCACATGCCAAATCTGAGTAACCCAGCGGGTCACACAACTAGGTAGTGTGAGTGGATGCGGAAGATAGAACAAAGTGGTTCGGGGAATGCTCAGGCCCCTCGGAATGATCAACCTCGGCAGGAGTTACCTGGGCAGCAATTACTCTTCGGAGCGAACACGCAACAATTAATGTTGCCTCCCCCTCCGCCGAGGTATGAAAACCATGAGAGAAGGGATGCAGTGCATCAAGTGGAAAATCAGTATCAACCAGATCAAAGGTACCCCAGAGATGAGGGGAGAAATGAGTACAAAGAGCATCATCAGAGTTACTGTGTGTTCACCACAGAAGAGACAGACAGAAAGAGCTTGCAGCGCCGACACATGGAAGTTAATGCGGTAATGCTAGCGGTGACGAGGTATATGCCTTGGTCGGACCAGGAAATTACCTGGAGTATCAAAGATCATCCCAAGCTTATGCCAAGTCCTAGTTCATATGCGTTAGTGTTGGACCCAACATTCATTGGGCCAAACATCAATGTGAGGTTCTCAAAGGTGCTGATTGACATTGGCAGCAGCATAAATTTCATGTACTTGGACACGATGCGCAAGTTGGGTATCTCGGAGAACATGCTCCAAACTACAAGGACAACTTTCCATGGCATTGTGCCAGGCATTTTTTGTGAACCCATTGGCAAGGTCCGGGTTGACGTGTTGTTCGGCATGAGAGATAACTGCCGGACTGAGAATTTGGAATTCGAGGTTGTCAATTTGGAAAGTGCGTATCACGCGTTACTCGGCAGGCCAGCTCTGAACAAGTTCATGGCAAGTACTCACATCAGTTACTTAAAGATGAAGCTGCCCGGGCCAAATGGTGTCATAACCATAACTGGTGATTTCCGACATTCCATTGAGTGCGCGTTAGCCGGGTCTAACCTGGCCGAGTCACTCGTGATTGCGCAAGAGAAGAGAAAAATCCAGGAGGTGGCAGCATTGGCTTAGTCTGCGCAGCAGTATATGCCAGTGCTGAGTAACCCGCATGGTAGTGTCTCATTCCAAGCGACAAAGGATACCAAGAAAGTGCCTATTGATGATATGTTCCCAGAGTGCACCGTAACAATTAGTGCCGGGTTAAATGACAAATAGGAAAGCGAGCTTGTCAACTTCCTCCGTGAGAATCGGGATATTTTTGCTTGATCCACACAGGACTTGCAAGGTGTTCCGAGGGAGTTGGCCGAGCACTCTTTGAATGTGAGACCCGGAGCAAATCCGGTGAACCAACCTCTCCGCCGTTTCGCCAAAGACAGGAGAAAGGTCATCGGAGATGAGATAGCTCGGCTCCTAGCAGCTGGATTTATCATGGAAGTACTTTACCCGGATTGGCTGTCTAATCCGGTGCTGGTGGAGAAGAAGAAGGATGATTCGAACGTGGTAGTGGTTTGGCGTATGTGTATCGATTACACGAACCTGAATAAGGCGTGTCCGAAAGATCCATTCCCATTGCCAAGGATAGACCAAGTCATAGATTCCACTGCTGGGTGTGAACTGTTGTCATTCATTGATGCATATTCTGGTTTCCACTAGATACCTCTGAACCCAAGCGACCAAATAAAGACTGTGTTTATCACCCCGTATGGGGCTTATTGCTATCGCACCATGCCTTTTGGTTTACGTAATGCAGGGGCAACGTACCAAAGATGTATGCAGAAATGTTTACACGACCAAATTGGTCAAAATGTGCAGGTATATGTGGATGATGTTGTTATAAAGACCAAGGAAAGCAAAACGCTCCTTGACGATATTAGACATACATTCGCGAACCTAAGGAGGTTCCGAATGAAGCTTAACCCGGAGAAATGTACCTTCGGTGTCCCGGCTGGAAAGTTACTCGGATTTCTTGTCTCCAACCGAGCTATCAAAGTTAACCCAACTAAAATACGAGCCATAGAGCAAATGGAACTGCCAAAGTGCCTTAATGATGTCCAGAAGTTCACTGGTTGCCTGGCATCCTTAAGTCGGTTTGTATGTCGGTTGGTAGAAAAAGCACTGCCTCTCTATCAACTGATGAAAAAGTCAGACAAGTTCATTTGGACGCCGCAGGCCAATGAAGCCTTTATCCAATTAAAGAAGATGTTAGCCACTACACCAGTGTTAGCCTCTCCACTGTCAAAGGAGACAATGTTGCTCTATATAGCCGCAACCAATCGAGTTGTAAGTGCAGTAATTATGGTAAAGCGTGATGAAGAGGGTAAGTCAGTGCAAAGGCTAGTATATTATCTGAGCGAGGTATTATCGGCCTCGAAACAAAATTATCCCCATTATCAGAAGATGGCATATGGTTTGTATATGGCGGCTAAGAAGCTGAAGCACTATTTTGAAGAACACCCCATCAAAGTAATATGTGAAGCCCCCATAATCGAGATAATGAGTAACAAGGATGCAAGTGGTAGGATTGCAAAATGGGCAATTGAGCTAGCCCATTATGCGCCACAATATGACAGAAGAGAAGCAATCAAGTCTCAGGCTGTGGCTGACTTTTTTTGTGGATTGGGTCGAGGTGCAATATGAGCCACCATTGCCAGATCCGAACTACTGGAGAATGCACTTTGACGGGTCAAAAACGAACCCCAGGTTGGGCGCCAGAGTTGTGCTTACCTCACCCAAGAAGGACCAGCTGAAATACGTGCTGCAGATCCACTTCACATCATCAAACAATGTTGCAGAATATGAGGCACTTGTGCATGGGATCAAAGTGGCAAAAGAAATTGGAATACGTCGGATCCAATGCTTCGGTGACTCGGATCTCGTAGTCCAGCAAGTCTCCGGACAATGGGATGCTTTGGATGCAAATATGGCACTATACAGATTTCATGTGCAGAAGATATCAGGGTGCTTTGAGGGATGCGAATTTCACCATATACCCCGGGTGGAAAATGAAGCTGTCGACATATTGTGAAAGCTCGGATCAACCGGGCAAGCAATCCCGCCAGGTGTAGCACTAGAGCATCTCAGAAAACCCTCAATCAGACCATCCCCAAAATCTGAGTCAATTTATATCCCGGCAAATCCGGAATCAGAAGCTGTGCCCATGGACATTGACGTGGGAAGTGGTTCACGAAACCGGATCGCCTCGGCAAAGACCCGGGATCAAGCAGCGTGATCCGGCTGAGGTTATGCCGGTGGATCAGATGGAAATTGATGAGGATGTGTTCCCAGTGCGAGCTATACCAGCTTCGACACTGCCCATATTTCAATTCCTGAAAGATGGAACCTTGCCCGGTGAGGAGGTGCTTTCCAGGCAAACTCAGAGGAGAGCAAAAGCATACACGATCATCAATTCCGAGCTATACAGAAGGAGTGTGACAAACATTCTCCAGCGATGTGTTGACCCGGAAGAAGGGCTTGACATCCTCCGAAATATACATCAAGGGGAATGTGGGCATCATGCCTCGTCTAGAGCCTTGGTAGCAAAAGCTTTCCGTCATGGGTTTTACTGGCCAAGTGCTTTGGAACAAGCAGAAGATCTGGTAAGAAAGTGAAATGGCTGTCAAAGATATGCTACAAAGACACATATGCCAATGTCGGAACTCAAGACTATACCAATTACCTGGCCATTTGCCATATGGTGTTTGGATATGGTTGGCCCCTTCAAACCAGCAAGAGGGAACATGACCCACATCTTGGTCATGGTTGACAAGTTTAGAAAATGGATTGAGGTGAAGCCAATAAGAAAATGTGATGGAGATACCGCCGTGACATTCCTCAAAGATATCATCTTGAGATACGGTTATCCTCACAGTATCATAACAACTAATGGCACAAATTTTGCTGAAGGAGCATTTGCGCGATTCTGCCGAGATAAGAAGATCCGGCTAGATGTAGCCTCGGTAGCTCACCACGCATCGAATGGACAAGTGGAAAGATCCAACGGATTGGTATTATCTAGGATAAAACCCCGGCTCATTGAGCCGCTGCAAAGATCAGCGGGGTGTTGGATAGAAGAACTACCAGCGGTACTGTGGAGTTTAAGAACAACTCCGAATCGATCAACAGGCTATATGCCATTCTTTCTGGTATATGGGGTAGAAGCTATATTACCAGCCGACATAGAGTATGACTCGCCTAGGGTCACCCAATACAGAGAAGCCGAAGTGCAAGAAGCCCGGCAAAATGATGTTGATCTGCTGGAAGAAGTGAGAGAATTGGCATTGTCCAGATCCGCCATATATCAGCAAAATCTCCGACGCTATCATAGCCGGAAAGTAAACCCCTGAGTCTTCCGGGAAGGTGATCTGGTACTCCGGTTGGTACAACGTACTGCTGGCATGCATAAGCTATCTCCCCCATGGGAAGGGACATTCATTGTGAGCAAAGCATTGCACAATGACTCTTATTATCTCATCGATGCAAAACCACAGGAGAAGAACAAGGCCGACAGGTCCGGCGAAGAATCTAAGCGTCCATGGAATGTAGCTCTACTTCGTCCTTTCTACACTTAGCAAAGAAGTGTGTGTATCCGAGTCACTCATATGTCAGTATGTATGCCGGCAATGAGCTTATTAATGAAATCTTGGCACCTCGAGCAGTAACTCGGGGACTGCCTTAGTGATATTTATTGTTTGTTTTCTGTATTTATTATTTATATGTCGGCTGGCGTAAGTTGCTTCTACTTAAGCCGGATTAGTAGTGTGTGAGCACCAAAAACCTAACTCTTCGACTTGCTGCTGTCCAACAAGATTTGGCTTCATGGCAAGCAAGAGAACAAGTTTGGAATTGCGTAACACGCGAAAAACGATTAAGGAAAGGAACTTAATCGAGCCGACGTTTGTTGTTCGGACTAACCTTACTTATTGTTTACTATGCTGAATTATTTTGAGCTAATCCTAAAGTTTCCAAGTATTGTTAAGTCAATTTTTGAAGCTCGGTCTCGTAAGTCATAAAACCGAATCAAGGTAGACACGAGCCGGGCCAAGAAATTGGAGGAACAAGAAAATGAAACTCGGGGACTACGCCCAAGTTAGTCCGGCACAAAAACTTAGTAGCAAAATATAACTTATGTGCTTAACACAATTGCACCCATCATACCGAGGATCTGATAAACTTCAAAGTGTTTTTAATCAAGGAGCAGCAGGGGGAGGTAACTCGGTGCCAGCAGGTGGAACTCCAGCCTTGGCTTCATCATCATCTTCTTCTCCTTCGAGGTCTGAGGCTTCATCCTCTTCCTCCTCACCCGAATCATCTTCAGCGTTTTCGTCGTCGGCGGTGCCAAGGAAGCTTGGTCCCTCGTTCCATTGATGAATGGGGGCATATTGAATGAGGCTATGGGCGCAAGCCTTGCGTCGAGCTATCCAATCCGGGTCATTGTACCACCTTGATCCAGTGCGCATGTGCTCAAGGAGATTGAGGTTGATCTTCTCATACCACGTAAGCACGTAGTGGAGAACGATTTCAGCTCCGGCGCGTCCAGCAGATTCCCTCCAAAGATCAAGCTGGGTCTCGCACTCCATTAACTTGGCAATAAGAGCAGCGGCCCCCTCCGGAGTATCTTCATTAGGCCAAAAGGCATTGAAGATCCTGACTGCCACATCCAGGATGTCCTTGCCATAGTTCTTCACAATTTCGACACGAGAAGACAAGCTGACCAGCAGGTCCTCCATGTCATAAGGAATCTCTTCAGCGCCAGGAACAATTGGGGTACCCCTCTTCTGGCGGAACTTGGCAACATCAGTAGTTGCAATGGCAAGTGAAGCAAGTGAGGAAAGTTGACCTAGAGAGATTCATGCCGGCTGAAGGAAAGGAACTTACAAGAAATATGGCTGTGGATCCGGGTCAGCTCCTTAGTGCAGTTGTCACGCCTCTTCCGGAGTTGTGCAAGTTCAGCATTCGCCGACTCAAGCTTAGTGTCGGCCTCCTTCAGCAGTTCTTGGTCCTTGGCAATTTGGAGGTTGAGACGTTCATGCTCTTCAGTAAAGTCTTGGCCAGCCTTGTCTATCTCGACTTTGCGGAGCGCCTTGAGCTTCTTCATGTCTGCCTTAAGCTTGGCAATTTCTTCATCCTTGGTCCGGAGGAGGGCGAGCTGATCATCTTTCTTCTTGAGTTCGGCCTGGTGCTGCCCTGCTTGTTCGAGAAAATACAACATCATATCAGGCACGGGCACACTGTCTTCAAGAGAGGCTGGAATAGTTTGTTGACCCGGCAAAGCCGAGGTATGAATATTTGCCGAGCCAAGAAGAAAAGGAGATAGAGCGCAGAGGAAGGCTAAGCAAAAATGACTTACCCTTTATTTGGTCCTAGTTTTTTCTCATGAGGATGTTCTCGGCCTCCACTCCAGCTGCCCAATCCGAATATAAGGTTAGTTCGGCAGAAAAAGACGAAGAGAAATGGGGAAAATGCCAAGGAGAAAACTTACCCCTTTTCTCGTATTCGGCGAGAAGCGTAGTATGTTTTGCATGCAACATCTTGTGAGTGTCCAAGAGACGCGGAAACTCAGCGCTCTGGCGATTGGTGGTCACCTGAAAAGAGTACAAAAGGATAGCTTAGTCATGTGCATATTCGAAGTGTACAAAATCTGGGCCAAGTGAAACTTAACCCGGCTCTAGGTGTGTGCATATTCGAAGTGTACAAAATCCGGGCCAAGTGGAATTTAACCTGGCTCTAGGTGTGTGCATATTCGAAGTGTACAAAATCCGGGCCAAGTGGAACTTAACCCGGCTCTAGGTGTGTGCATATTCGAAGTGTACAAAATCCGGGCCAAGTGGAACTTAACCCGGCTCTAGGTGTGTGCATATTCGAAGTGTACAAAATCCGGGCCAAGTGGAACTTAACCCGGCTCTAGGTGTGTGCATATTCGAAGTGTACAAAATCCGGGCCAAGTGGAACTTAACCCGGCTCTAGGTGTGTGCATATTCGAAGTGTACAAAATCCGGGCCAAGTGGAACTTAACCCGGCTCTAGGTGTGTGCATATTCGAAGTGTTCAAAATCCGGGCCAAGTGGAACTTAACCCGGCTCTAGGTGTGTGCATATTCGAAATTACTAAGGAGCTACACTAATTCTCTAAGGAGCATCCGACCGAGTAACAAGTTACTCCCCCGAAGGCTCAGGGACTAATGGTTATATCACTAATATCTAGTACATGTTAAGGAAAAGGCGAAGTAACGTACCTCCATCATCCGACCTGCAAGGTTGATTGCCTTAGCAGCGGTGTTCATTTGTGCAGCAAACTCGGTGGGCCCGAATTTCTCCGGGAGATCGTCATTATGGACGAACTCCGCCTTGTTCCAGTTGTTAACGAACTCAATCAAGGTCAGAGGATAACGTTCGCCGCTAAGCATGTGGGGCGCAACCAGACCCTTAGCATGGGCTTCCCTCCTTTCAACCTGGGCAACAGCAGGGCTGGTGTGCAAAACGAGTTGCGCATCAGCTGACCCGACAGAGGTGTCCTTTGTCGATGGGGTCTTCTTCGAAAGCATGGACACAAGTGTACGCTGTCCAGCCTCGGTAGACGTTGCCTTGGCAGTGTCAGGAGCCTTTTTGCCCTTGGGCTGCTGCTAAGAGGTTGAAGTTGTTGCGACGGATTTGCCCTTAGGAGCTGCCTTAGTGCTAGCCTTGGTGCTGCTGGTGCCTTCTCGCTGAGTCTTGGAAGACTTGGACGAGGCGGAGGGGCTTGGTGCTGCTGCTGGTGCTTGTGCTGTTGCTACTAGTGCTGGAGCTGATGCTGGTGCTGGGTTGGCTTTGGCGGAGGCACTTTAGATACCTCGGCGGTGGCTGGAGCAACCGCCGCCTCGGCAGAACCGCTTCCCCCTGTTCCGAGGGTGCCCTCCTCTTGACGAGGTGGGCTAGAACCCGGAGCAGCCGCTTAACGCTCCTGAATGGGGCTCAACGGGCATGAATCGTCGCCACGAGGGGGAGAAGGGCTATGTCAGAGCAGCGACGCAGTGCTGGATGCACTCTGAGGAACCTCCACTGCAGCCCTGCCGGATCAGATGATGAATGATGAGAAACTATAACAAAGGAAGAACAAATGAATAGTAAAGGGAGAAGTGAGTTACTCATCTGAGGTCAAAGGCTCCTTTGGCTTGCGAGCTCTCCGGGCTACGGCCTTAGTCGTGGACTTGGTGGCAGCCTTGTCTGCGGACTTCTTTGCCTTTTGTTGGCTTAGAAGGTCCGGAGGAAGAAGCAGATGCGGCCCCCCTTTTCTTCGATACGACCGGGACTGGCTCACCCGTGGCAAGGGGAGGATCTTCATGGATCTGCCCACCGGTGTTAGCTGATGCCGAGAAAGCGTAAGAAAGGGGGACAACGTCAAATGCCTCCATCACCTCAACGTCGGAATCATCTTCATCGTCGGGCCAATCTCTAATGGAAGAGAATTTACCAGTGTGTCACTTGGTCGCATCAGCCAACGGCAGGAACATCTCCTGATCCGGCTCCTCCTCGTCCGAGGCATCTCGATCAGGCACCCACTTGAGAGAAGGCTTGGTGCCATCCTCAAGAGTTTGATGGAGAAACATCTAAGAGAAAGAAAAGGCAAAGGATCAAACCGACAACAAACTTTGACATATGATTTAACTCGGAAAAAGATTGGGGCACGAGACTTACAGCAGGAGGAAGCCTATCTCGGTAGAAGTGCTCGATCCCCCACACCCACTCAGCGGAGAAGTTTTTGTTGGTGGTAAAGAGGGCCTTGACCCGGCGGTAAATCTCGGTGTTGCTCAACTCGAATGAGGAGGTCCGGTTTGGGTCACGGCGCCAGCTCATGTGGCAAAGTTTATGCGTGCGTTTCTAGAGGGGGGAGATCTGGTTGCGGACGAAGGTGATCATTGCATCCTCGTTGCGCAATCCCTGATCCTTTAGCTCCTGGAACCGTTTATTGACTTGGTTCGCCAGGACTATGGGTTTCTTGGGGATCTGGTCCCACAGATCCGGATTAGGAGGACCCAGAGCGTAGGGGCGCAGCCGAATCAGATCTTCATCTGTGCCATTTCTAACATAGAAGAAGGTTCCGGCCCAGCCCTTGCAGGAATCGAGCCCCGTAACTCGGGGAAAGATGGACTATTTCCGAGGAGAGATAGAAGCTGCGCCAAACTGCGTGAGCTGCTTGTCCTCCAGGTCAAGATCTCTATTCGAAATCACGTTCTGGCGGAGACCAAAAAACCAGATCCAGAGCTCCTTGGTGGGCCACAATCCGGTGTAGCCCTCGATGGTGGAAACGAAGGCAAAGAGGGAAGTGATGGCGTTCACCGGAAGGTGATGCGGCTGAAGCTCGTAGGTATTGAGCCAGTCGTGGAAAAAGTCGCTGACGGGGAGCCCAAACCCGCGCTGGAAGTGGGAGAGGAATACTACAAACTCACCCGGATTGGGTGAGGGAGCAAGCTCCTCGGCGGCGAGGCGGGCGATGACGCCCTCCGGCATACAGCGTGTGCGATACAGCTAGTCTAGGCCGTGCTGGCATACCCAGGACCCAGCCTAGGCGCCGCGCTCGGCATTCTCCGCGTCCTCCTCCATCTCCTGCTCCGCGACGGCGAGTTCTTCCTCTGTCATCTCTAAGTCACTGTCCTCACTGGCCCTAATGGTGGTGGGGGCAGTGGCCTGGACTGGCGTGGACCCGTGGCGGAGGAGTTGCGTGGGAGTGGCAGTGACGCTGGTGCGCAAGGAAACGGTACGGCGGCGGCACAGCTAAGCAGGTGCGGTGGCGGCGGCGCTGTCGCTGGGAGACGACGAAGAAGAAGAGGCAGAGGGGCGCGAGAATGGGGAAAATACCCAAGGGGCGCGCCCCTCCCTATTTAACCACGCCTAGGAGGGGTAGTGGGATCGTGCTGTGCGGACAGGCCACACGGTGTGGCCGTGTATAATCCGGATCAACCAATCAGAAGCGAGCCACAGGACGCGACGTGGTGACACAGTTAACGAAGCGACAGACACGATGTGACGTGCGCAACAGTAATATCTAACAATAACTGCGGTGGTTACTGGCGCAGGCCCTTAAAATGAGGCAAGATAATGATTACCCTCCACGTAGGATAGCGTACGAGGGAAGGAAGAATAACCTGGATAACCAAAGGATGACTCGACCATCGAGTGAAAGCTCGGAATGTGCCAAGGGAAAGTAAGCCTATGGAATCCGGACTATGAGATAACTCGGAAAAGGAGCAAAAGGCTCGGTAAAATTGAACCTGATGTGGCCTTAGCGGCTAAGTCAACTAAGACCGCACCAGCTTCAGGGACTAATGTTTGGGGGATACCCCCGGGTAGGGTTACGCTAGGGTATAATGGCCGAGTTAGCCGAGGTACGAAAAGGTCAAAGCAAGTGCTAGCCGAGTCACCTCAAGGCAGGCCGAATCATGAAGTAACCCGGACCGGAAGATGTCCGCCTGACTGAGTCCCGGCCGACTTATGTCGTATGTCGGTAAGATGTATCTAACTTGTATGCATGTACAGGTGTGGCCGGATTAACCAGGCATGATCCGGGTTATATCAAGCTTGCAAGAGAAGGAACGTATCTCGCTGGTCAAAAGGTGACCACTGTACACAGAGCGTGAGCAAAGCGGACAGAGGCCAGGACCACCGAGGCGTGGCCAACAAAGGTGACGACGCCTATGTCGGATGACGCGGGCGCCGCAGAGGCTCACGTAGCCTCTGCAGGGATGACGCTGGGCAAAAGTGACCCGGTTGGCTTACTATTTTGGGAAGAGGCATATTCCCTGGAATATGCCTCCACGTATGCCCTAATTGGAGACCTATCCACCCCTATATAAGGAGGGCTAGGGCCTCTGTAGAAAGGGTTGGCCTTTACTGGTTCAATTCTAGTTTCCTAAGAGCTAGCTAGTGGTGATAGTAAGAGAGTTCCTTCTTCCTCCTCTCCCTAATACAGCTCAAGGAGCACTTGTAAACCTTGGAAGTGAATCAAATACAAAGCAACCGTGTGTGGAATCACCACACTATCCCTCCCTGGATTTCTCTAGTGCATCTTGTCCCCACCTTTAGCCTATCCATGGCATCTGCGGTGACACCACCACGACACAAGTGTTGGCGCTAGTGCCGCTGGTACTGGTGCCGCATGTGCTGGTGCTGGTGCTACGGGTTCTGGTTGATGTCTACGCACTTCTATTCTTGTAGACAGTTGTTGGGCCTCCAAGTGCAGAGGTTTGTAGAACAGCAGCAAGTTTCCCTTAAGTGGATTACCCAAGGTTTATCGAACTCAGGGAAGAAGTGGTCAAAGGTATCCCTCTCAAGCAACCATGCACTTGTTAGGTGTATAGTTGCACTAGTTCGGCGAAGAGATAGTGAAATACAAGTGGTATGGATATAAGACAACGGTGCCAGAAAATACTTTGATGGCGTGGGAGAGACTAAAGACAATCTGAAATAAAGATGGAAGCAAGTAAACATGTAACAGATCTAGTTGCAAACGGTGTTTCAATGCTTAGAAACAAGGCCTAGGGATCATACTTTCGCTAGTGAACACTCCCATATAAATATCTTCTCTTTATGATACTACTCCGAACTACTCTCTGGTTGGACACTCTAATCCATGGTAGGGTTATAACAGCACACCTCAAATTTCACTTTCCCCACCTAGATAACCCCACACTGTCACCTTGAGCTCTAGATGGTTCCAACAAACACCACAATTTCATAGAAACATCCAACTCCAAATATAACTCATAACAGGTAATTGTAATCTCTAGCCTAAGTGCCACCATGGTGTGGACGTTGTCACTTTCACACACATGGGGAGAGCAGAGATATATTAAAGCACTTGAGTAGCAAGGTAGATCTACTTGATTACAAAGCTCATGATCTCAATAAGATCACGCATAAATAGAGAGAGATGAACACATAGCTACCGGTAGAACCCTTAGCCTCGAGAGAGAACTACTCCCTCCTCATCATGGGAATCAGCAACGGCAATGGAGATGGTGGTGGAGATCGATGGAGATGGCTCCGGGGGAAATTCCCCGTCCCGGCGGGATGCCAAAACAGAGAGTTTCTGTCCCCTGAATCTCCCTTCGGTGGCAGCGGCGCTGTGGAACTTTTCGTGGTTGGAGGCTTGTCGATTTAGGGTTTATGCATCGGGGGCTTCTTATAGGCGAAGGGGCAAAGTCGGTGGCCGTCCAGGGGGGCCACACCATGCCCTGGTGCGGCCTAGGGCTACCCGCGCCAAGGGGTGGTGTGGCCACCCTATGGCCCCCCTCCGTCTCGTCTTCTGGCTCCGTGAGTCTTCCGGTAAAATATCAACTTTGGATTTTGTCCCGTCCAATTCCAAGAATATTGATTTTCTGCCTTTTTTGGAACCAAAAATAGAAGAAAACATGCAACTAGCACTGTGGCATCTTGTTAATAGGTTAGTCCCAGAAAACATATAAAAATACCACGAAGTGTTGACAAAGCAAAGCAAAGTAGATACTAAACAAGCATGGAACATCAAAAATTATAGATCCGTTTGCAACGTATCAATATCCCCAAGCTTAACTCCTGCTCATCCTCGAGTAGGTAAGTGATAAAAATAAAGAATAATTTTTGAGGTGACATGCACCATCATAAACTTGATCAAAGTATTTGTAAAACATTGATAGCTGGGATCATAGTACTTCAACATAGCATGAAAGATAAAGTTCTAACAATAAGACATAGCAACTATGTTATAACATGAAAGGATACAAACAAAAGATTCATGAATAACAATGCTCTGCAAGACGTTTGTTTGTTTCACATAAAGAAAACATAGCATAGTGGCATTCATCTTGTCCCTCATAGAGTAGCAAACATAAATGCATAGGACACCTTCAAAGTTCATAAGGGTGACTAGATACAAATATTTTAAGAACAAGCAATATCAAATTTATGCATCAATCAACAAGTCTTGGGACAATGCACATTAAACTAAGAATGTCCACTATGCTCTCTCAATAGGTGCATAAAGATAGAAGATGGAGACTCAACATAAAAGTAAAAAAGGCCTTCATAGAAGGAAGCACGGATTCAAGTTTCATAAAGAGCTTCCAAAAATTATGGTACTTATTAGCTTTCAGCTCTCATTGCCCCTATCATAAGCATCTTGAAGTGATTAAGGTTAAAGTGAACAAACTATGGAGTATATGCTTGACAAAGTATAAGTTGGAAATCTCATGTCCCTTGAATACGAGGGTCGCTCCTCATGCTACTCAAGTTTAGTTACCAGTAAGTTCTTGTCATAGTAATACATGTGTATCATAGAGAACCGCCAACGGGGTACCCCTTGCCCGATGATACGGAAGAATCCCCATATCAAAATGACAAGGCAAGCAGACAACGAGCATCTCAGCAATCTTCTTATTTACCATGGGAAAATGGTGCTTTTTTCTCTCTTTCCTCTTTTCTCATCTCTGTTTTTTTCTTTTTTTTCTTTTTCTCAATCTCTATCTCTTTTTTATAAGAAGAATGCTTCATAGATTGCTCATTATGATTACGCTGCAGGTTTCCACCATGACAGCATGGATTAGACCAGCGGCCCAGGCATTTCTCTAACACACATACATAACTCCATGGACTTACAAGCTCCCCTTTCATTTAACACCGACAACATCCATAGACAAAAGAGCATGATATCAACTAGGTACAAAGTACAAGTGCAATGTTGAAAGCGTTCCCCATAACAGCATGGTTATGCTAATCCCCAACATATAAGTGCAAGCATATACAACATAGACGACACAATGGTTCAAGTTTATTAGGGGCAAGAAAAGTAAAGTGTGCCATCAAGTTTGTGAGAGCTTTAATCACTAGTTTTCTCATAACAAGTTTAATTCGGAAGGTAGATAAAAACATGAATATACTTGGAATAGCAAATGCTAATAGGTAGGTATGGTGGACTCTTTGGAATAACTTGGTTTTATTTGGAGTTGGATGCATGAGTGGAACTCATACTTGGTTATGGAGGCTAGCAAAAGACTGGGAGCGACCAACTAAGAGAGCAATAATGGCCATAATCATGCAAAGCGACAAAACATCATTAATTAAAGTATAAAGTGATATTACAAGTCAAAAACTAAAGGAGCATAAAGGCTATGGTGACTTGGGATAGTCATAACATGGTGTGAGCATGTGCCAAGTCAACCCAAATAAAGCATCAAAGGAGAATACCAGAACACTATGCTTTTAATATGCTAAAACAACGCATGATTCTTTCAAGGCACATTAAGCAATCTCAATTGTTTATAACATGTCATGCTACAGAAATAATCACTAAGAATAAGGTTAAAGCAACATCTAGCATGACATGATAAAATCTAAGCCACAGTCAAAACAAGCTCCCTTTTGTACCACTAAATCATGAAGCTTTCTACTCTCTTCCAACACTAATCGACTTATTTGAAAGAACTCACAAAGATAATAATAAATGAAGATCAGTGATATTGTCTCACAAATCCACAAAGAAGAACTAAAAATTTCTAAGCTGAAAGCACAAGAAAACTATGGCTAAACACAGTGCTAGCAAAAGAGAACACTCACAAAACAATAAGAATGAAAACTAGAGTGTTCTAGCCAATGAATAATGGGGTGTGTCTCTCTCCAAAAGAAGTGTGTTGGGGTCCAACCAAGTTATTCAAGCAAACTAAGCAAACCAAGCAAACGAAAACTAAAAACAAAAACGAAGACGCTCCAAGAACAACACAACTGTGCATGAAACAATAAAAATGAAGTGTTTGGAAGAATCTGAGATTTTTATTGATGAAGAGGGGGATGCCTTGGGCATCCCCAAGCTTTGACGCTTGTACTTATTGGATATTTCTTGGGGTGACACGGGGTGGCATTCCCAAGCTTGAGCTTTAGTCCATTCTTAATATCATTACATCATTCTCTCCATACACCTGAAATTTTTCCTTCATATAAAACTTCACACAATCTTTATTAGCAACATTAGTGCACTCAAGATAATAAGTCTTTCGGTTCAGTTTCAACACCAATAAAACTTCCATTAAAACACAATCTACTGAAGCACTTCCCTTGAAAATCTCAATCCCCAAAGAGAACTCAAAAAGGAACCAACAAGAAGCAAATGCAAATAATGACAGAAATCTGTCAAAACAGACCAGCAGGTAAAAACCAATTTTTTCGAAGATCTTCTGTTGCTCCAATCGAAAAGTGTTGAACCAACGAAAGTTAGATAACAACCTGAGGCAGAATCACAAAAATTCACGCCTCAAAATGACGTACAGAGATTTTACACGATTTTTTACAGCAAAGCACAAAAATCTGTTTCGGGACAGCAACTTTCCCAAGCATTACTTCTCTCTCATTAGAGGTTACTCTTGGCACAAAAAGCAAATAAAAAGGATAAGGAGTGGTTATTATAGAGGTAATAACTTCCAAGACTCATCTAAAACTTTTAGGTTATCTCCCAATAAGTACTTTTCTTTAATGCCTTTAAGTTAGGCATGATAGTTTGAGAAGATGCTCACATAAGAAATATGAATTGAAGTAAAAGAGAGCATTAAGAAGAAAATTCAAAACACATTTAAGTCTAACCCACTTCCTGTGCATAGGAATCTTGTAAATAAACAAGTCATGAAAGCACAAAGCAACAAGCATAGGAAAGCAAAACAAGTGCAACTTCAAGGCTTTCGACATAAAGAGGGGAAACTTAATATTATTGAGATGCATAAAACAATGTTTCCCTCTCTCATAATAACTTTCAGTAGCATCATGAATAAAATTAACAATATAACTATCACATGAAACATTCTTATCATGAGCCACATGCATAAAATAATTATTACTCTCCACATAAGCATAGTCATTCTTATTAATCATAGTGGGAGCAAATTCAACAAAATAGCTATCATTATTATTCTCATCACGATAATCATCAAATATAGGAGGCATATTGTAATCATAATTACTTTTCTCCTCAATAGTAGGAGGACTGAAAATATCATATTCATCATTGTAATCATCATATATTTGAGGTATAGTATCATCAAAGTAAATTTTCTCCTCCGTGCTTGGGGGACTAAAAATATCATGATCATCAAAACCAGCTACCCCAAGATTAGACTTTTCCATAGCATTAGCAATAATGGTGTCCAAAGAATTCATACTAATAACATTGCTATTAGCATATAAATAACGTTCCATAGGTTTTTAAATTTTCTCTTCAAACACTTTATGTCCTAACTAAAGATAAATACTATAAAGCTCTCTAATTTTTTTTGTTTTCCATTAAGCCTAACTAGTGAAAACAAGAAACAACAAGACAAAATTGCAGAATCTAAAGGAAATAACTTCGAGCACTCACACCGGAGGATGTGAGTACCTTTTACCTTACCTTTCCCGGCAATGGTGCTAGAAAATAGCTTGATGTCTACGCACTTCTATTCTTGTAGACAGTTGTTGGGCCTCCAAGTGCAGAGGTTTGTAGAACAGCAGCAAGTTTCCCTTAAGTGGATTACCCAAGGTTTATCGAACTCAGGGAGGAATTGGTCAAAGGTATCCCTCTCAAGCAACCCTGCAATCAAGATACAAGAAGTCTCTTCTGTCCCCAACACACCCAATACACTTGCCAGGTGTATAGGTGCACTAGTTCGGTGAAGAGATAGTGAAATACAAGTGGTATGGATATAAGACAACGGTGCCAAAAAATACTTTGATGGCGTGGAAGAGACTAAAGGCAATCTGAAATAAAGATGGAAGCAAGCAAACATGTAACAGATCTAGTTGCAAACGGTGTTTCAATGCTTAGAAACAAGGCCTAGGGATCATACTTTCGCTAGTGAACACTCTCATATAAATATCTTCTCTTTATGATACTACTCCGAACTACTCTCTGGTTGGACACTCTAATCCATGGTAGGGCTATAACAACACACCTCAAATTTCGCTTTCCCCACCTAGATAACCCCACACTGTCACCTTGAGCTCTAGATGGTTCCAACAAACACCACAATTTCATAGAAACATCCAACTCCAAATATAACTCATAACAAGTAATTGTAATCTCTAGCCTAAGTATCACCATGGTGTGCACGCTGTCACTTTCACACATGGGGAGAGCAGAGATATATTAAAGCACTTGAGTAGCAAGGTAGATCTACTTGATTACAAAGCTCATGATCTCAATAAGATCACGCATAGAGAGAGAGAGATGAACACATAGCTATCGTTAGAACCCTTAGCCTCGAGAGAGAACTAGTCCCTCCTCATCATGGGAATCAGCAACGGCGATGGAGATGGTGGTGGAGATTGATGGAGATGGCTCCAGGGGCAATTCCCCGTCCCGGCAGGGTGCCGGAACAGAGACTTTCTGTCCCCCGAATCTCCCCTTCGGTGGCGGCGGCACTGCAGAACTTTTCGTGGCTGGAGGCTTGTTGAATTAGGGTTTATGCATCGGGGGCTTCTTATAGGCGAAGGGGCAAGGTCGATGGCCAGCCAGGGGCCCACACCATGCCCTGGCGTGGCCTAGGGCTACCCGCTCCAAGGGGTGGTGTGGCCGCCCTATGGCCCCCCTCCGTCTCGTCTTCTGGCTCCGTGAGTCTTCCGGTAAAATATCAACTTTGGCTTTTGTCCCTTCCAATTCTGAGAATATTGATTTTCTGCCTTTTTTTTAACCAAAAATAGAAGGAAATAGGCAACTGGCACTATGGCATCTTGTTAATAGGTTAGTCCTAGAAAATATATAAAAATACCTCAAAGTGTTGACAAAGCAAAGCAAAGTAGATACTAAACAAGCATGGAACATCAAAAATTATAGATACGTTTGCAACATATCACTGGTGCTGCTGGTGCTGGTACTACTGGTACTGCTGATGCTGCTGGTGCTACTGATGATGCTGGAGAGACTAAAACTGAAGAAGGAATTATTTGGGGCGGTGTCGATGAAGCTGGCACCTCGGAACTATACGGTTGCGACAGAGCATAGGAGATGGGGAGATCCGACATTGCCGTATCCTTGGCCACTCCACTACCCCCACATCGATGTTGCCCTTCTCATGACGAGGTGGGCTCTGATTTGGCACAGCCGCGGAGTCCTCTTGGATAGGACTTAGCAGACGGACATCATCGTCGCGGGGGGAGAAGAGCCTCTCCGGATCGGAAAAGAAATGCTAGGGCCCATCTAGGGAATAACCCTAGGAGCACTGAAGGAACGAAAAAACAGCAAGTCAAAAGGATAAAGGCAAATGTAGAAGCAGAAAAAACTCAAAAGCGAAAGGGAAAGAAAGGCGACTTACTCGTCCGAGGTTGGGGGCGGCCAAGGTTTGGGTGCCCTCTGGACTGTGCTCTTGACCCTGGGTTTAGCCGGAGCCTTGACCCGGGATTTCTTCTGCCTCTTCTTGGGCGGTGGCGCCTCCGAAGCTGCGGTCGACGTAGCCGCGCGCTTCTGAGAAGGAGCAGGAGCCGGATCATCTGTGGCGAGAGGGGAAACCTCGAGGACCTGACCGGACAGGTTAGCTGAAGATTCGGACATAACCGGGAATGCGTAAGAGATAAGCACAAGATCAAGTACCTCCAAAACCTCAACATCAGAGTCATCGTCATCCGGCCAATCCCTTAGAGAAGAGGCCTTACCAGAGGGTCGTTTGGAGCTGTCCGGGGTAGGCAAGAACCTCTCCGAGTCAGGCTCCTCATCCGGTTCTGCACGGTCAGGCACCCATTTGAGGGCCAACTCCTTGCCATCCTCAACTATCTGCTGGAGAAACAGCTGAGAGCAAAAATACTAAATGGTTAATTTAGGGAGCTATCCGACATACTACAAAACCCGTACAAGATATCAAGAAAAGTGTTTACCTTAGGAGGTGGATTAGCCTTGGTAAAGGGTGCAAGCCCCCATTTCCAAGCCTCGGAGAACTCCTTCTCCACCTTGAAGATGGCCTTGACCTGACGAAACACCTCCGAGTTGTCAAGCTCGAAGGAGGAGGTCCGGTGGGGTTCAAGGGGGCCACTAAGGTAGCAGATCTTGTGGGCGTGCCTCTGAAGGGGGGAGACTCGGTTGTAGACAAAGGTGATCATAATGTCTTTGCTGCATAGTCACAGCTCGAGGAGCTCCTTAATCCAACGATCCACCTGGTTCACCAAGGCCGTGGGCCGCTTCGGGATCTTCTCCCACAAAGAAGTGTCCGGGGCGCCCATCTTAAAGGGGACGAGCCGGATCAGATCCGTATCTGTGTTGTTCCGGACATAGAAGAAGGTCCGGACCCAGCCTTTGCAAGATTCAAGGTCGTTAACCCGGGGAAAAGGAGAAGTCTTACGGGGAGAGATCGAGGCTCCACCACACTGGGTCAGATGCTTTTTGGCTAGAGCAAGGTGTTTGTCTGGGACAACGTTTTTCTTGAGACCAAAGAACTTAATTCAAAGTTCTTTGGTAGGCCAGAGGCCAAGGTAACCCTCGATGCCAGAGGTGAAAGAGGAAAGAGAAGTAATGGCATTAGCGGGGAGATGATGCCGCTGAAGTTGGTAGGTGGAAATGAAATCACAGAAGAAATTAGAGACAGGCAGGCCAAAGCCGCGCTGGAAATGGGAGAGGAAGACAACATACTCGCCTAGATTTGGCGAAGGAGAGATTTCTTCGGCGGCGAGGCAACATGTGTCGCCCGCTGGGATGCGTCTTGTCACGTACAACGAGTCGACGTCGTCCTGGCAGACGAAAGCGCCCGCCCAAGCGCCATGCTCATGGGCTTCGTCGTCCTCCTCCTCCTCAGCAACAATGGCGGCCTCCTCCTCTGTCATGGTTAGGTCAAGATCCTCAAGAAGATAATCAGAGAAGAGGTAGTCGGCCGTGGGAAACTTGGAAGCGCAGGGCCCCATGGCGAACGGCTCAAGCAGAGGCGATGGCACGGTCACAGAGAGCGGTTGAACGTGGCAGCGGTGGCATAGCACTAGCACAGAAGCGGTGGCGGCGGTGGCATTGCTGTGGAGAAGAAGAGGGACAGGGGGCATGTGAAGTGGGGGAACTTCCCCAAGGACCGCCCCTGCCCCCTATTTAACCACGCGTCGCAGGCGCGTAGTGGGATCAGTTGCTGTGGCCCAACCGCACGCTGTGGCCGTGTATCCTCCACGTCAGCCAATCAGGCACATGCCACACCAAGGGACACATGAAACAGAGGATCCCATGACGTGATGTTATGATACAGTTAGCGAGGCGCTGCCACGACGGGACGTGCGGGGCAGTTATTTCTGACATTTACTACAGTAACCGGCACAGTAAACTGGCGCGGCCCTTAAAATGAGGCAAAGTAATGATTACCCTCCACGTAGGACGTGGGGAAGCGTATGAGAGAAGGAAAGGTAACCCGGATACATGGGCAGAAACCCGGCCAGCGAGAAGTAACTCGGATCGAGCCAAGGGAGCATTGAGGTAAAGAGTCCGAGTTACTGGGTAACTCGGCTGAAGAAGTGCAGATTCGGATAGGGGAACCTGATGTGGCCTTAACAGCTGAAGTTGCAAAGACCGCACTAGCTTCGGGGACTAATGTTGGGGCATACCCCCGGGTAGGGTTACGCTAGGGTATAGAGGCCGTGTTAGCCGAGGTACGGCATGGTCAAAGCAAATGCTGGCCAGGTCTCCTCAAGACAGGCCGACTTACGAAGTAACCTGGCCCGGAGAGCATTCACCTAACACTTATCCGCCCAGCATAAACTATATGTCGGCTATGCTTAATCTACCATGTGTGCAGGTACCCTCCTGGCCGAGTTAGCCATGCGCTAGCCGGGCTACTGCTTGGCTTCTAAGAGAAGGAAGGAATCTCCCGTTGGTCAAAAGGTGGTATTTGCCCGCTGTAGGGTGAGCGAGGCGAGCAGAGGAAAGGACCAGTGGGGCGTGACCGACAAAGGTGACGCGAGCGAAGCCGGCTGACGTAAACCGTGTCTGATGACGCCAAAAGACAAGGGGCACGCAGAGGGTTACGTCCAAAATCCGGACGAGCCGTTTAAAGCAAATAAAGAAGCATCTAGCTTTAACCAAGGGACATATTCGGGGAATATGCCTCCACGTAAGCCTGAAACATTGTACCCTGGATTCGCCTATATAAGGAGCACCGGGGCCTCCATAGAGGGGGATCGATCATTTTCTCTGTCTAAGGTAGAACTCTAGAGCATAATTGTGGGGGGTAAGAAACCTAGTCTCCTTCTCACGAATGGCTCGAGGAGCACTTGTAATCCACCAGTGATAGAGCAAATATACGAACACTTGTGTGTGGAATCACCACACTATCCCTTCCTGGATTCTCCTAGCGTACTTTGGCCCCATCTTTAGCCTATTCATGACATCTGCCGTGCCACCACCACGACAGGAGGTCCTCCCATAGACCTTTCAAGAAAATACAGAAAGCATTGGCTTGTAAACTCATGAAAGAACAATTTATAAAAAAGAAAAACACCATGGATCAATTGTGGCCAAATATTATAAACCCATCATTTCAAGACCTGTGCTGTCCAAACCACATACCATCGGTTTCTAAAAACAACTATTTACAGGAGTCCTTGTTTTCAAGAAAAAAGTCTAGATTACTAAAATTACAATATAGAGCAATTTATTCCTGATGTGTCATACATGCATGCTAAATGCAAGAAATAGTTTAGAACTAATATGGTTTTATTTAATTGAAAGAATTATGCAGGATACATTTGGTCGACTTATTTTGCTACTTCTTTCTGAAAGTAGTGCTGTATAAAAACACTTTAAGCTCTTATCTGAATTGCAACATCACGCAAATCAATGTTTAATTGAAAGAAGCAGTCAATTAGTCATTTTAAGCATGAAGAGTTCGAGAGTTATGTCCTAAGTTCTAAGAGCACATTGATAGCGCAGTAGTGGAACTAACATGTTGTAATACTGCCAAGTAAAGGTTCCAGTAACAAATCACAATGACATTTGTTAGGTCTATATATGCTAACATTTATTTGCATTAAAGTGGCAGAGAACACTATTTTACAAGCCGTCTATGTTTACCTTTCAGTGGGCCTATATTTTGCTCTCTCTAACTTCTCTGGTGGTGCATACGGAGAGCAAGAATTTTAAGATTAAGAAAATACTGCATGTTCACTATGTTCTTCACTTTGATGATATTGCACAGTGCACATGAACAGATTTATACACCAAAGAAGAGAATTCCAGACCAGACACTTTATTGCAGGGTTGCAATGCTCACAAGGGTATGCATTTCTTTGAGAACTATGTCAGGGTCAATCGAGTCTCTACTTTCTATTTCTCTGATGATTCCTATGTCCCTTCCGAAGAGATGTGCATGCATATATATACAGACGAAGTCCTCTTCTTTAAGTAGCAAACTGAAAAATGAGGTCACTATTACTGCTATTATTTCTTAACTGATGTGGAGGCCCATAGTCCCCATTTTGGTACTTATAAATTATACAACCATGATTCACCCATTAGACTATATGTTCATAGCCGACCATGCATATAATCCAAGCTCTCAGCTCTCAAAACAGTCCAATGTAAATTTAGAGTGATAGACTGGGCCGACTCTATTGCTTACCAAAGAAGATGCAGCAAAAAATTCATGTTCAAGTATGTCAAGTGGCACTTTGGCAGATAAATAGCAAAGCTGTTGTTTTAGCAAAAAATGTGAGATCAAATACATTACCTAGGTTCAATGAACAAATATGAAAACCACTTTATCCTATGCCTACCCCCATATTTACTGAAACTTTGATTTGAAGCTCTGGAATTTGTCCTACGATGAAAAATAATTATCCATAATTGAAATATTTTACAACAGATTAGTAACGATTTTTTTATAGTATAACTAAACAAAAAGCAATTGCGTTGTTAAACTGGCAAAAAAATGAAGTTTGAAATATTTGGGGAAAATGCAAAAACATATATGGGGCTTATGTGACTAACTTAAGCCTGGTTATTTGTCATAACCGACAACGAACAATAATATGCGACAACCTGTAGGGCTCGACTGCAAAACAAAAGTTAAACATGAAGGTTACATGCTTTCATTCTTGTAGGGCTCGACTCGAGAATCTGTAGGCATTGTTGGAATGGATCAAAAAAGGCTATTTCACAACCAATTTTTTTAGCTTCAGTAGACACAACCAAAATCCACATGCAAGAAATTAAGCATAATAAATGTGAGAAAACAAAGCACTTCCATTGGCCCTTAAATGATCACAAGTAGGTTTCATGAGCTGAGAACAATTATAATTCAGTGTTAGAGGAGACCAAGTCACTAAAGCCAAAAGATCAAATCTTGTGTTTTGGGAAGACGTGCATGGGTGCATGTATGCATATGCTTGGAAGCAAATAGAACACCTGAAACTACCACAAAAGGTGGAAGAAATCAAATTGTGAAAACCAATTAAAAGAAACAAATGAGGTGTGCCTATATACTTATTTCACTAAAATACATTGTCCATTAAAATAAAACCCTTGTTTTCTCTATTCTTATCAAAAACCATTCATCGGGGTAGAGAATTTGTATAAGGTAAAATATGACACTTTCAGTTTTATCTTTTAGAGATTAATGTATTTTACTCAAGCAGGAAATATCTGCTTCTTTCAATTAGCATACCAAGGATTGCAAACTAAAAAATACCCCGGCATACATCTATACGGAACATGTACCACTAATCAGGATAGGCATAATACATGAGGGAAGTCTTTAAAAAAAGAAGCTGGTTTGTAACTTGCTTACCTAAGCATACATGCTTTCCGGCCCCTGCTTCCGATCCCAACTCAAAGTTAGCAACATATCAGCAAGTTGGTACAACAGTATCAATCATACTCCCAACACCACTAAATGAATGGATCTAGGCGCCGATGGCCAGAGGCTACGCCGACGGCCAAAAGTCGGGGCCGTCGGCATAGGTCACGAGCTGGGAACCCCACGAAGCAGGCCGTCGGCGTAGGATAGCCTACGCCGACGGCTGCCCTCGGCATAGCTATTTTTTCTTTTACCTCATTAATCTTTGAAAAATCATAACTAAATCAGTCTAACTTAGAAAAATACAAGTAATATATCAAAATTTGCAGAAAAATAAGATCTATCTATCTACACTCAAATATTACACATTTGTAAATAAAAATTAAGTGAAACATAAAATATTACATATAGTTTAAAACATGCATAAAAAAATTAAAAACGATCCAAACAATGTAAAACTTTCGCGTGGTGTCATATTATCTGATATAGCTGCAAGGAAAAATATATAACTTGGTATATTGATTATATCTCAAAAAAACCTTCACAAAATGACCTATCTCATTCGAGATTTTCTGCCTTTCGGGTCAAATGACCAATGTTATGGCTAGAATCAAGGCATAGTTTGTGATAATGTGCCCAAATTGTGCATGCATGTGCATCATGGGATGGTGAAAATGTTGCAGGAGAAAGTTTTCCTTTTCGTCGCACGAAAAATCCATTTTCCATTTTCCTAGCACACAAAATAGGGGGTTTTGTGAAGCATCCATCAAATGGCTAATTCAAAATGCCACCATCATATTTTTCAAAAATACTAGACCACCTTACATGAATAATGTACCAACAGGGGGATCTCAAACCTTTTCGTCCATCCCTAGTGAAAAAGATAAATTTCTGCCAAATTGGTAGGAAGTGGGTCAGATATGAACTATAGGTACATGATGTGATGCTCATGATTTTTTACAAAAATCATTTTTAGCTTCACAGTATGCTATTTCATCAGAGATCCAATGCAAGTTTAGCGAGGCTCAACCCGAGCTAAGAATCTTCATGTCCGTCATTCGACAAAGTTTGATGATAGTTTAAAATGGGCATAAGAAATTTAAAAAGGTCCAAACAATGCGAAACCTTCGCGTGGTGTCATATTATGTGACATAGTTGGAAGAAAAATATCAAACTTGGTATATTGATTATGCCTCAGAAAAACCTTCACAAAATGACCTATCTCAATCGAGGTTTCCTGGCTTTCGGGTCAAATGACTAATGTTATGCCTAGAATCAAGGCATAATTTGTGAAAATATGCACATATTGTTCATGCATATGCATCATGGGATGTCGCACGAAAAAGCCATTTTCCATTTTCTGAACGTTAAAAACGGGGGGTTTTGTGAAGCATCAACCAAATGGTTAATTCAAAATGCTACCACCCTATTTTTAAAAAATACTAGACCACCTTACATGGACAATGTCCCAACAGGAGGATCTCAAACCTTTCCGTCCATCCCTAGTGAAAAGGATAAATTTCTGTTGAATCGGTAGAAAGTGGGTTAGATATGAACTATATGTACATGATTTGATGCTCATGATTTTTTACGAAAATCATTTTTTATTCACAATATGCTATTCCATCATATATCCAATGAAAGTTTAGCGAGGCTGAGCCCCGAGCTAAGAATTTTCATGTCTGTCGTTCGACAAAGTTTGACGATAGTTTAAAACGGGCATAAAAATTCAAAAACGATCCAACCAATGTAAAACCTTGACATGGTGTCATATTATGTGACATAGTTGGACGAAAAAATATCAAACTTGGTATATTGATCATGTCTCAGAAAAACAATCACAAAATGACCTATCTCATTCGAGGTTTCCTGGTTTTCGAGTCAAATGACCAATGTTATGGCTAGAATCAAGACATAATTTGTGATAATATTCCCATATTGTGCATGCATGTGTATAATGGGATGGCGAACAATGTTTCAGGAGAAAGTTTTCCTTTTCGTCGCATGAAAAATCCATTTTCCATTTTCCGAGCACAAAAAATGGGGGGTTTTATGAAGCTTCAACCAAATGGCTAGTTCAAAATGCTACCACCCAATTTAAAAAAAATACTAGACCACCTTACATAGACAATGTACCAATAGAGGGATCTCAAACCTATCCGTCTATCCCTAGTGGAAAAGACAAATTTCGTCCGAATTGGTAGGAAGTGGGTTAGATATGAACTATAGGTACATGATCTGATGCTCATGATGTTTTACAAAAATCATTTTTAGATTCACAATATGCTATTTCATCATAGATCCAATGCAAGTATAGCGAGGCTCAGCCCCGCGCTAAGAATCTTCATGCATGTCGTTCGACAAAGTTTGACGATAGTTTAAAACGGGCATAAGAAATTCAAAATTGATCCAAACAATGTGAAACCTTCACATGGTGTCATATTTGGAAGGAAAAATATCAAAATTTGTTATATTGATTATGTCTCAAAAAACCTTTACAAAATGACCTATCTCATTTGAGGTTTTATGGCTTTCGGGTCAAATGACTAATGTTATGGCTATAATCAAGGCATAGTTTGTGATAATGTGTCCATATTGTTCATGCATGTGCATCATGGGATGGTGAACAATGTTGCATGACAAAGTTTTCCTTTTTGTCGCACAAAAAAGCTATTTTCTATTTTCCGAGCGCAAAAAAAGGGAAATTTTATGAAGCAACCACCAAATGGCTAATTCAAAATGCAACCAACCCATTTTTAGAAAATACTAAACCACCTTACATGGATAATGTCCCAACAGGGAACTCTCAAACCTTTCCGTCCATCCCTGGTGAAAAAATTTTACTGGCGAATTAGTAGGAAGTGGGTCAGATATAAACTACAAGTACATGATCTGATGCTCCTGATTTTTTACAAAAATCATTTTAGGTTAACTATATGCTATTTCATCAGAGATCCAATGCAAGCTTAGCAAGGCTTAGCCCCGAGCTAAGAATCTTCATGTCCATCATTCGACAATGTTTAACCATAGTTTAAAACGGGCATCAGAAATTCAAAAATGATCCAAACAATGTGAAACCTTCACGTGGTGTCATGTTATGGCATAGTTGGAAGAAAAAATATTAAACTTGGTATATTGATTATGTCTCAAAAAACTTCACAAAATAACCTATCTCATTGGAGGTTTCCTGACTTTCGGGTCAAATGGCCAATTTTATGGCTATAATTAAGACATAGTTTATGACAATGTGTCCATATTGTGCATCCATGTGCATCATGGGATGGCGAACAATGTTACAGGAGGACGTTTTCCTTTTCATCACATGAAAAAACCATTTTCCATTTTTGGAGCGCAAAAAATGGGCGGTCTTATGAAGCAACCACCAAATGGCTAATTCAAAATGCCACCACCCCATTTTTTGAAAATACTAAACCACTTTACATGGAAAATGTCCCAACATGGGGATCTCAAACCTTTCCATCCATCCCTGGTGAAAAAGACAAATTACTGCTGAAATGGTAGAAAGTGGGTCAGATATGAACTACAGGTACATGATCTGATGCTCATGATTTTTTTCAAAAATATTTTTTCAGTTAACAATATGCTATTTTATTAGAGATCCAATGCAAGCTTAGCGAGGCTCAGCCCCGAGCTAAGAATCTTCATGCCCTCCATTCGACAAAGTTTGACCATAGTTTAGAACTCGCATCGGAAATTACAAAATGATCCAAACAATGCGAAACCTTCGCGTGGTGTCATATTATGTGACATAGTTGGAAGAAAAAAATATCAAACTTGGTATATTGATTATGTCCCAAAAAAAACCCTTCACTAAATGACCTATCTCATTCGAGGTTTGACTTTTGGGTCAAATGACCAATATTGTGGCTAGAATCAAGACATGGTTGATGATAATATGCCCATACTCTACATGCATGTGCATCATGGGATAGCGAACAATGTTACAGGAGGAAGTTTTCCTTTTTGTCGCACGAAAAAGCGATTTTCCATTTTCCGAGCGCAAAAAATGGGGGTTCTGTGAAGCATCCACCAAATGGCTAATTAAAAATGCTAAGACCCCATTTAAAAAAATACTAAACCACCTTACATGGACAATGTCCCAACAGGGGGATCTTAAACCTTTCGGTCCATCCTTGGTGAAAAAGACAAATTACTGCCGAATCGGTAGGAAGTGGGTCAGTTATGAACTATAGGTACATGGTATGATGCTCATGATTTTTTACAAAAATCATTTTTAGGTTCACAATATGCTATTTCATTAGAGATCCAATGCAAGTTTAGCGAGGCTCAGCCCCAAGCTAAGAATCTTCATGCCCGATGATGACCCACAAGTATAGGGGGTGTATCGCAGTATTGTCGATAAGTAAGAGTGTCGAACCCAACGAGGAGCAGAAGGTGCTGGCTAGTGGTATGGATCAGGAATTCTCTGCAAATACTTAGCAAATGGATTTTTAGGGGTTTTCGATAAAGCAAGTAAACAAAGTACGAGTAAATAAAAGACAGTAGGAATAAATGCAGCAAGTGGCCCAATCCTTATGCTGCAAAGGACAATCTGGTTGTATTTCTATAGATGACCAAACATTCTCGAGGACACATGGGAAGACTGTCAAGTGCTTTCGCTTCATATAGTCGATTAATCTTCTTTAGCTTGCTAAGTGATGTGTGGGTGAACCTGTGCTAATGTACCGTCCCATCCAAGACTTAATACATACTTGTGATTAAACCCCCTTGCAAACATTCGTAAGTACAAGGAAGTAATTAAGGTAGAAACCTAACCACAGCTTTAAACTCTAAGACCCTTACGTCCCTTGTGCAATGGTTTCCTAACCGGGGTTCAGGTTTCTGTCACTCCGGCAACCCCTACGATTAGTAGCCAAATACACAATGCATTCCCCTAGGCCCATATAGGTGAAGTGCCATGTAGTCGACGTTCACATGACACCACTAGAAGAAGTACACCACAACTTAAATAAAAATCTATTGAATCTTTCTCAACGTAACTCCACTACTAACAACAAGACTTCTCCCATGTCCTCAAGAACAAAACGAACTACTCACAAGACATCATATGGATCATGATCAGAGATGGAATAATGATGTATAACAATCTGAATATTAACAATAATATAATGGTTCACTCAATAGCATCAACTACAAAGGGTAATCAACACCGGGAAAGTTTCCCCTATGAACTATAGCAAGATTCAACACAATTGTTACAGCAATATGGAGATGGTGATGAGGGTGATGATGGTGGTGATGATGATGATGATCCCGATGAAGTCCAGCTTGATGGTGGTGTTGATGGCGACGATCTCCCCTCTCTGGGAAGGAATTCCCCCGGCAGAAATCTGTCTGCCAGAGAGATCTTTCTCTCTCGGTGTTTTCCGCCCCGCAGAGGCGCGAAATCTTTATGTGGTCGCTCCCCGAGTCTTAGGGTTTCGGGAGGAATATATACGCCCGAGGAGAGGTGGAGTGGGCGGTGGCCACACCACTCCTGGCCTTGACCTAGGCCTGCCCGCGCCATGGGGTGGTGTGGGCCCCCTGTGGCCCACCTCCACTCCATCTTCTGGCATTTTGAGTCTTCTGGAAAAATAGAATTTTCCATATATTTTCTCGGATTTTCTGATCTTCGCGAATTTTACCTCCAAACAGCACCTTTTCCATCAGAATCCTTACTGCAGCAGTCCATGCTCCAAAAGTCATCAACCATGCAAAAACAGATGAAATAACATAAGTATCACCTCTCAATACGAAATATATCAATGAATAATAGTGAATTAAGACATAGAATAGTGATGCAAAATGGACGTATCAACTCCCCCCAAGCTTAGACTTCGCTTGTCCCTAAGCGAAACTGAGCTTAATAAACATGACCTCAAGTTTATGGAGTGAAGAGTCGATAAAAAGGATACGGACAAGAAGCATCACATTCATCAAATACATAGATCATAATAGAAGACAACTCACTATTATATAACTCATCTTGCAATGAGTAAAGGAAACACAATAAAGATGCACAAAGTGAATCATAATTGGTAATGGCAAACTTAGCTCTTGGTCGAAGAATAGTTGATAATTTGCTGGAGTTCACAAATAACTGGTTTTTCAATGAAAGCTTTCAAAGTAGTAAACTTCAAGATAAGAGCAATGTGCAAAACAAGGAACATAAGAAACATGATTGAATAAATCACCATATGAATGAATGAAACACATCAACTCAAAATACTTGCTGAGATAGAAGGGAATAGGTTTACTGACTCAACTACAAAGTAAAAGAAAGTCCCTTCGCAGAGGGAAGCAGGGATTGCAAGTCTCAGAAAGAGCTCCCAAAAATTATGATACTTACTAGTTTTCAGCTCTCATTGCCCCTATCATAGGCATCTTTAGGTGATTAAGGTTAAAGTGACACAACTAAGAGGATATGCTTGACAAGTTATAAGTTGAAATCTCAAGCCCCTTACTTATGAGTACCGATCCTCATGCTACTCAACTTCAGTAACGAGCAAGCTCTTGTCATTGTAAATACATGCGTATCATTGAGAACCGCCAATGGGGTACCCCTTGCACATGACACAGGAGCTATCCCATAATCAAAATGACAAGGCAAGCAGACAGTGAGCATCTCAGCTATCTTTTTATTTGCTATTTGCATAGGTTTTTATTGAGGATGCTTCATAGAATGCTCACTATTGTTATGCTGCAAGTTTCCACCATGATTAGGCATGGCTTAGGCTAGCAGCCCAGGCGTTTATCTAACACACATATAAACTCCATGATCTTACAAGTTCCACTTTTATTTCACACCGCCGGGATCCATAAGCAAAAGAACATGATATCAACTAGGTACAAAATACCAATGAAGTGTTGAAAGCGGTCCCCATGATACATGCTTCGGCTAACTTCAACTCATAAAGCACAAGCATATACGCAACAAAGAAGGACCCACTGGTTCAAGTTTATTAAATGCAAGAAAATAAAGGGTGCCATCAAGTTCGTGAGAGATTTAATCACTAATTTTCACATAACAAGTTTAATTTGGGAGGTAGATAAAACAGGAATTTACTTGGAATAGCAATAATGCTACTAGGTAGGTATGGTGGACGCAAATGGCAAGGGTTTTGGTTTAAAGGAGGTGGATGCACGAGAAGAATGCCCTCTCAGTAAAGGTTTTTGGCTAGCAAGGCTGGGTAGCAAGTACAAGAGTTGAAGGAAACAAACAAACATACAGATGATAAAAACAAACATGCAATCTTCCTTGGAAGCACAAAAGATCTTAACTAGAGAATACTAAACTTATGAGCAAATCAAGAAAGAAAGATGATGAAATTATTTTCCTCTAGAGTACTTCTATCTTTTTCTTTTCAACTCTCAAAAAGGTGTTGCTCTTGGAGCCAGGTTTGCCAAAACCAACTAAATTAACTCAATGATCCCAAAGTGCTACCAATACTAACAACAAGATCAATCATATAACCATGAATTGAAAACTAACATAAGCTAAGCAAAAGAGTGAATGATAGAACTTCTCATTAATATTCCATAACGGAAACTCACACCAAGGGATACAAATCTAACGAGAGAGGGGACACTTCCATAATGCAAACCATACTACAAAATAACTCCTCTATTCATGATATGACTCTACTAACAAGGTAAAAAGATAGAAGACAGTGATATGATACCGCGGCACTCCCCCAAGCTTGGAACAAACCAAGGAGATGCCAAACCTGATGACGAATTACTCCTTTGGTGGTGGTGGTATCCTCTCGATGAGCTCTCTGATCAGTTTCCCCAAGTCCTCAATCTCGAAAGTGAGAGTACGAATCAACTCCGAGTTGTGCTCAATGCGGCTCATGATCATGTCGTGTTGAGAATCCCAGCTCTTGCTATTCTTTCCCCACTCTTCCTCCTTGAAGTCTTATTTTCCTGCATGGTTAGAACGAGGCAAATCCCAATTGGAGGGTAATTTCTCCTTGGGCATATTCTGGTATTGATGGTCATGGATAAGAGTATGGAAAGGATTCTTGGTGCGTGGAGGAAGTGACCAGGGATCTGAATGGTGATGAGGAGGCTTCCCTCCAATGGCTGGATTTTCCACCACTCTGATGCTTGCAATGGTAGTGCCGGTGTGTTTTGCCTCCTCTTCACCTTCACTCTTGATCTCCTTCTCCTTCTCGGGGTCTTGGAGGTCTTCCTCCATAGGTTCCTTCCCTTTATCCTTGGCGGACACCATTGTGCTTCTAAACCTTCAAAGAGTATGTCCTGGCAGAAGCAAATCAAAACAAAAACACGACGAAAACACGATATACGAACCTCGGGGGATCCGGGGGGTTATATATTACGAAGTTTCATATCAAAAGGAAGGTACTAGGAGAAAACGGGTCAGAGGCGGAGTCCAGAGTGGCCTCACCACCTGGTGGCGCGGCCAGGGGTGGACCCGCACCATGGGGTGGTGTGGGCCACCCTAGCTCCGGTTCCGTCCCTTTTTCGCTTCATAGCTTTCCTTATTGACTGAAAACTGCGAAAATATAGTTGGATTGTAGTTTCGCGGAACTTTTCTTACCAGAACTGTTACCTAGTTGGAAACGGACTCTGCAGGTCTCTGAATTTGGTATTGAGTGGATCTTTTCGGAGTCATCACTTGAATATCATCGATATCTTCATCTTCATATACTTATTACTCGAGTCATAAAACCTTTCTCTTCCTTGTTACACCATTATCTCCACTTCCTGGAAATTTCTTTCACACAAAACTTCACACAGTTCTCATTAGCAACATTAGTATAAGTGAAGTGATAAAACCTTTTGAGTCCAACTTCAACTGAAAACCATCAAAACAAAAGCTAATGCAGCAACTCCTTTCGAAAACCCAAAAAGAATTCAAAAAAGGAGATCGAATAAATAAGCAAATGCAAGATTGGCAAAATCTCTCAAAACAGACCAGCAGGTAAAGATCAATTTTTTCGAAAATCTTATGTTGCTCAAATCAAAAAGTGCAAAACTAACGAAAGTTAAATAACAACCTGGGGAATAAGCACAAATAATTACAGCTCAATCTAACATACAGAGATCTCTCACGAATTTTTACGGTGAAGCACAAAAATCTGTTTCGAGACAGCAACTTCCCCAAATCTTACTTCTCTCTCATTAGAGGTTGATCTTGACACAAAAACTAAACAAAACGGATAAGGAGCGGTTATCATCGAAGTAATAACTTCCAAGACTCAAAGAAACAAAAACGAACTAAAAGCAAAAACAAATTGGGTTATCTCCCATAAAGCTCTTTCTTTATAGCGTTTAAGATGGGCATGATAATTTTGAAGAAGCTCTCAAAGGGATATGAATTGAAGTGAAAGAGAGCATTAAGAAGCAAAAACACACACACATTTAAGTCTAACCCACTTCCTATGCAAGGGAATTTTGTAAACAAACAAGTTGTTGAAACCAGAGACTACTTGCATAAGAAGGCAAAACAAGTGCAACATAAAAACTTTCAGCATAAAACGAGGAAACTTGATATTATTGAGATGCACAAGAACACTTTTCCCTCTCTCATAATAGCTTTCAGTATCATGCATAAACTTAACAATATAGCTATCACAAGGACTATCATAGCAATGATCACTTATTCTAACAGAAAACACAGGAATACTAGCTCTCATAACACTACTTTGTGAAACAATATTAGAGGTATCCTTACAAAGGATAGTGTGTCACTCTTTTTAATATTTAGCAACAAAGTCTTTCACATTTGCTACTATAGGTTCATCAACCATTTGTTTATCAGGTTCAACAGCCTTACTCATACTTTCATTAACCATACTAGCTATCATAGAATGTTCCTTTACCTTAACTGGGATAGGTATTTTCTCAATATAAGGTTTAGGTAAAACATGACTAGCAGTATAAACTTCAGTATTTCTTGCAGGAACACTCTTAGCAATATCTTTATAAGGTTCATGATACTTATTCCACTTCATTTTAGGCACTTCAATATAAGAAGCAAAGGCCTTAAAATAAGAAGCAATAGCTTGAGAGTCTAAACCATAAACATTTTTAATATTTTGAAAGTCATCAGTTCCCATAAAAGATTCAATGCATTCATAATCATAATTTATACCTGACTTTCTACCTTTGTCATTTTCCCAAGCTTCAGCATTGTCTTGAATATGATCTAGAAGGTCCCATTTAACTTCTTCTTCCATGCGAGTGAATGATCCAGCACAAGAAGCATCCAATAAATCCTTGTCATGTAGAGGGAGCCTTGCATAAAAGTTATTGATAATAATATTATTGGGGAGCTCATGAATGGGACATTTGAGCATTAGTAACTTCAATCTCCCCCAAGCTTGAGTTGTACTCTCTCCATCAAGAGGCCAAAAGTTGTATATTTGATTCCGATCTTTGTGAATCTCACTAGGAGGATAAAACTTTGAATAAAAGAGAGGCACTATTTCCTCCCATTCCAGAGCTTGACAATTCTTCAGCAGCTTATACCATTCCTCAGCTCTTCCTTTCAGTGATAATGAGAATAACTTCTTCTTAACTTGATATGCAGTAATACCTGCACACTTGAACAACCCGCATAATTCGTGTATAAAGAGTAAATGATCACCAGGATGGACAGTTCCATCCCCAACATAGTAGTTATCCATAACACGATCAATAATTCTTGTAGGTATTTTGAAAACATCATTCTCAGCAGGTGGTGGCTTATCTACTACCTTAGCAGTGGTAGTAGCATTACCAAATAAGAAACTCAGTGAATTATCCATAACAAAAATAAAGCAACTAGCAGAAGTAAAAAAATACTCACAGTAGAAGTTTCCTTTACCAGTTCCACTCTCCAATAGCGCTTCACTCCCCGGCAACGGCGCCAGAAAATAGTCTTGATGACCCACAAGTATAGGGGGTGTATCGCAGTATTTTCGATAAGTAAGAGTGTCGAACCCAACAAGGAGCAGAAGGTATTAGCTAGTGGTATGGATCAGGAATTCTCTGCAAATACTTAGCAAACGGATTTTTAGGGGTTTTCGATAAAGCAAGTAAACAAAGTACGGGTAAATAAAAGACAGTAGGAATAAATGCAGCAAGTGGCCCAATCCTTTATGCAGCAAAGGACAAGCCGGTTGTATTTCTATAGATGACCAAACGTTCTCGAGGACACATGGTCGATTAATCTTCTTTAGCTTGCTAAGTGTTGTGTGGGTGAACCTGTGCTAATGTACAGTCCCATCTAAGACTTAATACATACTTGTGATTAAACCCCCTTGCAAACATCCGTAAGTACAAGAAAGTAATTAAGGTAGAAACCTAACCACAGCTTTAAACTCTAAGACCCTTACGTCCCTTGTGCAATGGTTTCCTAACGGGGGTTCAGGTTCTTTGTCACACTGCAACCCCTACGATTAGTAGCCAAATACACAATGCATTCCCCTAGGCCCATATAGGTGAAGTGTCATGTAGTCGACGTTCACATGACACCACTAGAAGAAGTACGCCACAACTTAAATAACAATCTATTGAATCTTTCTCAACGCAACTCCACTACTAACAACAAGACTTCTCCCATGTCCTCAAGAACAAAACAAACTACTCACAAGACATCATATGGATCATGATCAGAGATGGAATAATGATGTATAACAATCTGAACATAAACAATAATTCAATGGTTCACTCAATAGCATCAACTACAAAGAGTAATCAACACCGGGAAAGTTTCCCCTATGAACTATAGCAAGATTCAACACAATTTTTACAGAAATATGGAGATGGTGATGATGGTGGTGATGATGATGATGATGATCCCGATGAAGTCCAGCTTGATGGTGGTGTTGATGGCGACGATCTCCCCTCTCCGGGAAGGAATTCCCCGAGAAATCATGTCACGGAGAGATCTTTCTCTCTTGGTGTTTTCCGCCCCGCAGAGGCGGCGGAATCTTTCTGTGGTCTCTCCTCGAGTCTTAGGGTTTCGGGAGGAAGATATACGCCAGAGGGGAGAGGCTGGAGTGGGCCAGGGTGGCCACACCACTCCCTGGCGTGGCCTAGGCCTGCCCGTACCATGGGGTGGTGTGGGCCCCCTGTGGCCCACCTCCACTCCATCTTCTGGCATCTTGAGTCTTCTGGAAAAATAGAATTTTCCGTATATTTTCCCGGATTTTCTGATCTTGCAATTTTGCCTCCAACAGCACCTTTTCCATCGAATCCACATTGCAGCGGTCCATGCTCCAAAAGTCATCAACCATGCAAAAACAGATGAAATAACATAAGTATCACCTCTCAATACGAAATATATCAATGAATAATAGTGAATTAAGACATAGAATAGTGATGCAAAATGGACGTATCACCCGACGTTCGACAAAGTTTGACGATAGTTTAAAACGGGCATAAGAAATTCAAAAACGATCCAAACAATGTGAAACCTTCGCATGGTGTCATATTATGTGACATAGTTGGAAGTAAAATGTTAAACTTGGTATATTGATTATGTCTCAAAAAACATTCACAAAATGGCCTATCTCATTTGAGGTTTTCGGGTCAAATGACCAATGTCATGGCTAGAATCAAGGCATAATTTGTGATAATATGCCCATATTGTTCATGCATGTGCATCATGGGATGGCAAACAATATTGCAGCAATAATTTTTCATTTTTGTCGCACAAAAAAGTTGTTTTCCATTTTCCAAGCGCAAAAAACATGGAGTTTTGTTAAGCATCCACCAAATGACTAATTCAAAATGTTACTGCTTGCTCAATATGTAAAGCTCGTTGGGGAACCCCAAGAGGAAGGTATGATGAGCACAGCAACAAGTTTTCCCTCAGTTATGAAACCAAGGTTATCGAACCAGTAGGAGCAAGGAAACACCTCCAAGGTGTTGTTTCCAACTTGGAATCTTGTAGAACACAATCACAGAACTTTGCCCCCAACTTACAGTGAGGTTGTCAATCTCACCGGTTTTGCTGAAAAGAAAGGATTAAACGTATTGTGTGGAATATAGTAATTGATTTGCAGAAAGTAAACAGAAAATAGTAAATAGCTTTGTAGATTGATGGTAAAAGAATGGATCGGGGTCCATAGTTCACTAGTGGTGATTCTCCTTAAGATAGATGACATGTTGGGTGAACAAATTACTGCGAGGAAATTGACAAACATCGAGAAAGCGTATACTGATCATCTTGACTCCTATGAGATTTGATTGGGCATTACAACATTATACATAGACCGTAATCCAACTTCATCTATGACTAATAATCCACCTTCAGGTTATCATCTGAACCCCCTCCAGTATTTAGTTGCAAGCAACAGATAATTGCATTAAGCAAAGTGTGTAAAGTAAACAATACGATTGTTCTACGAACAAAGGATTGATGTTTTCTTCCTAGTAGTAATAGCACATCTAGTACCTTAGAGATTTCTGTCACTTCCCTAGATTCCTAGAGGCATGAACCCACTATCAAGCATAAATACTCCCTCTTGGAGTTGTTAGCATCTACTCGGCCAAGATAGCTACTAACAACAAAGAGCATGCAAGATCACAAATAACAAAGACATGATAGAATCAATAATCAATCTGAAATAGCATCTCAATATCCATCGGATCCCCGCAAACATAACATGTAGGATTACAAATAGATGATCTTGATCATGAACGGAGCTCACAAGATCTAAACCTTTGGGGTGTTTCCTTGCTCCTACTGGTTCGATTAAACCTTGGTTTCTTATCTGAGGGAAACTTGTTGTTGTGCTCATCATACCTTCCTCTTGGGGTTCCCAACGAGCTCTACATCAACACCGAGCAATCAAGCATTTTTCTGGCATCGTTGCCGGGGAGTCAAGGACATCTTCACAAGGGGAGTCCCTCATAACCAATCTCTTTACTTTGTTATTTTTGTTTTGCTTAGTTTCTTTTTGCTTTGTTTGCTTGTCTCTTTATCAAAAACACAAAAAAAATTAGTTTTACTAGTTTGCTTTCTTATTTGAAAACCCAAAAAAATGACTACTCTTGAAAACACTAAGTTGTGTGACTTCACTAGCACCAGCAACAATGATTTGATGAGCACACCTATTGCTCCATATGTGCCTGAAGATACTTTCTTTGAGATAAAACCTGGTTTGCTCAATCTTGTTATGAGAGAACAATTTTCTTGTATTAGTAATGAAGATGCTGCTGCGCATCTAAATAACTTTGTTGAACTTTGTGAGATGCAAAAGCATAGGGATATAGATGGTGATATTATTAAGCTGAAATTGTTTCCTTTCTCTCTGAGAGGAAAAGCTAAAGAATGGTTGAATTCCTTAACTAGGAATAGTATTGATTCTTGGACTAAGTGCAAAGATGCTTTCATTGGAAAATACTATCCTCCTGCTAAGATTATATCTATGAGAAATGAAATAATGAAGTTTAAACAATCTGATAATGAGCATGTTGCTCAAGCTTGGGAAAGAATGAAATCTTTGGTAAAGAATTGTCCCACTCATGGGTATGCTTGGATGATCATCCAAACTTTTTATGCAGGATTGAACTATTCTTCAAGGAACCTATTGGACTCTGCTGCTAGAGGTACCTTTATGACCATTACTTTGGGTGCTGCAACGAAACTTCTGGAAAATATGATGGTTAATTATTCTGAATGGCATACTAAGAGAGCTCCACAAGGTAGGAAGGTAAATTCTGTTGAGGAAACCTCCTCCTTGAGTGATAAAATTGATATTTTTATGTCTATGCTTGTTAATGGGAAAGCCCATATTGATCCAAATAATGTTCCTTTAGCCTCTTTGGTTGCTCAAGAAGAGCAAGTTGATGTGAACTTCATAAGAAATAATAATTTTCGCAACAATGCTTATGGTAATAACAATTATAGGCCCTACCCTCCTAATAATACTTATGGTTATAGTGGTAAACCCAGAATACCTAGTGAAGGAAGAATTTTAGAAGTTCAAAGAGCCACTAAAAACTTCATGCAAATGCAATATGAGCAAAATAAGCTATTTACTAAAACTATGGAGGAACAATCTACCATCTTGAAGAACATTAGCCATCAAATTGAGAGTCTAAATAGGGAAATTCCTAGTTTACAATTGAAACTCTCTAATGCTGAAAGGAATATATCATCTCTATCTGAAGCTCAATCTTCATTGATTAATAAAATGGCTACTAAACCTGAAACTAATGATAATCCCTTTGCAGCTACTAATGCCATACAAGTAAGAATTGATGAAAATGTTAGACTATTAGCTGAATTACATGCTAAGTGGGAAAGAGAAGATGAAATTGCTAGAAACATTAGTGTTTCTACTATCACCACCACTAGTGTTGAGGCTAGTAATAGTTCTACTACTCTAGATGATAAATTTGATTTTGATCTTGATGGTTGCAATATCTCTGAAGTTATTAAGTTCCTACAAAAGCTTGCTAAAAGTCCTAATGCTAGTGCTATGAACATGGCGTTTACAAAACACATTACTGATGCTCTCATAAAGATTAAAGAAGAAAAGATGAAACATAAAGCTTCTCTTCCTATAAAACAAGAAGATGGTTGGGAACCCATCATTAATATGAAAGTGAATGACTTTGATTTCAAAGCTTTATGTGATCTTGATAGTAGTGTTTCTATTATGCCTAGAAGTATTTATGATATGCTTGATTTGCCTCCACTTGAAGATTGTTATTTGAATGTCCCACTTGATGATAATGCTAAAAAGAAACTCATGGGGAGTCTTAATGATGTTCTTATTATGGTTAACAATGTCTATGTCCCTGTTGATTTCTATGTTTTGGATGTTGAATGCAATGTTTCTTGTCCTATTACTTTGGGAAGACCTTTCCTTAGAACTGTTGGTGCCATTATTGATATGAAAGAAGGCACCATTAAATATCAACTCCCACTCAAGAAAGGTATAGAACACTTCCCTAAGAAGAGAGAGAAGATTTCTTTTGCTTCTGCTCTGAAAACAAAATTTGGTTTTAATGCTTCTTCATTTGAGAACACTTGATTCCTCTTTTTGCTTCTTATGCCTAACTTAAAGGCGTTAAAGAAAAGTACTTATTGGGAGATATTCCAAAAGTTTTAGATGAGTCTTGGAAGTTATTACTTCCGTAATAACCGCTTCTTATCCTTTTTATTTGCTTTTTGTGCCAAGAGTAACCTCTAATGAGAGAGAAGTAATGATTGGGAAAGTTGTTGTCCCGAAACAGATTTCTGTGCTTCACCGTAAAAATTCATGTACAATCTCTGAACCTCTCTTTGAGTCATGATTTTTTTTGCTTCTTACCCAGGTTGTTATTTAACTTTCTTTAGTTCAACACTTTTTGATTTGAGCAACAGAAGGTCTTCAAAAAAATTCGTCTTTACCTGCTGGTCTGTTTTGACAGATTTCTGCCATTTTCTGCATTTGCTTCTTGTTGGTTCCTTTTTGAGTTCTTTTGGGGAATTGAGCTTTTTGAGGGAAGTGCTTCAGTAGCTAGTGTTCTAATGGAAGTTTATTTGGTGTTAGAACTGAATCTTAAGACTTATTTATCTTGAGTGCACTAATGTTGCTAATAAAGATTGTGTGAAGTTTTGTATGAAGGGAAAAATTCAGGTGTATGGAAGGAATGAGTAATGAGATGAAGGATGGACTAAAACTCAAGCTTGGGGATGCCACGCATGTCACCCCAAGAAATATCCAAGAAGTACAAGCATCAAAGCTTGGGTATGCCCAAGGCATCCCCTTCTTCGTCAATAAAAATTCCAGGTTTCTTCCAAACCCTTCATTTTTATTGTTTCATGCACAGTTGTGTTGTTCTTGGAGCGTCTTCTTTTTCGTTTTTGTTATGGTTTTTATTTTGCTTGGTTTGCTTAGTTTTCTGAATAAGTTGGTTGGACCCCCTCTTTCATACATTGGTTTACAATTGGTTTGGTTCTGTTTGGAAAAGAGTAGGAAAGCTCATGCTCATGTGGTAAAAAGAGCTCGTTTTTGACTGTGGCTATGCTTTGTCATGCCGTGCTTGATATTGTTTTGGATTTATGCTTAGTATTATTTGTTGTAGCATGACTTGTTATAAACAATTGAGATTGCTTAATGTGCGTTGGATGAATCATGCGTTGTTTTAGCATATTAAAGCATAGTATAGTGGTATTCTCCTTTGATGCTTTATTTGGGTTGACTTGGCGCATGCTCACACCATGTTATGACTATCCAAAGTCAGCATAGCCTTTATGATCCTTTAGTTTTCAACTTGTAGTATCACTTTATGCTTTGATCAATGATGTTTTGTCGCTCTGCATGATTATGGCCATTATTGCTCTCTTAGTTTGTCGCTCCCAGTCTTTTGCTAGCCTCCACAACAAAGTATGAGTTCCACTCATGCATCCAACTCCCTAAACCAAGTTATTCCAAAGAGTCCACCATACCTACCTACTAGCTTATGCTATTCCAAGTATATTCATGCTTTTGTTTACCTTCCAAATTAAACTTGTTATGAGAAAACTAGTGATTAAAGCTCTCACGAACTTGATGGCACACTTTACTTTTCTTGCCCTTAATAAACTTGAACCATTGTGTCGTCTATGTTGTATATGCTTGCACTTATTTGTTGGGGATTAGCAGAACCATGCTTTCATGGGGAACGCTTTCAACATTGCACTTGGTACTTGTACCTAGTTGATATCATGCTCTTTTGTATATGGATGTCGTCGGTGTGAAATGAAAGGGGAGCTTGTAAGTCCATGGAGTTATGTATATGTGTTAGAGAAATGCCTAGGCCGCTGGTCTAATCCATGCTGACATGGTGGAAACCTGCAGCGTAACCATAATGAGCTGTCTATGAAGCATTCTTCTTATAAAAAAGAGTCCTATATTGAGAAAAAAGAGAAAAAGAAAAAAAGAGATTATGAAAAGAGGAAAGAGAGAAAAAAGCACCATATTCCCATGGTAAATAAGAAGATTGCTGAGATGCTCGTTGTCTGCTTGCCTTGTCATTTTGATATGGGGATTCTTCCGTATCATCGGGCAAGGGGTACCCCGTTGGCGGTTCTCTATGATACACATGTACTTACGATGACAAGAACTTACCGGTGACTAAACTTGAGTAGCATGAGGAGCGGCCCTCGTATACAAGGGCCATGAGATTTCTAACTTATACTTCGTCAAGCATGTACACCATAGTTTGTTCACTTTAATCTTAATCACTTCAATATGCTTATGATAGGGGCAATGAGAGCTGAAAGCTATAAGTACCATAATTTTTGGAAGCTCTTTATGAGACTTGAATCCCTACTTCCTTTTATAAAGGCCCTTCTTCCACCATTATATTGAGTCTCCACCTTCTATCTTTATGCACCTACTTTGAGAGCATAGTGGCCATTCTTAGTTCTATGTGCATTGTCCCAAGACTAGTTGATTGATGCATAACTTGATATTACTTTTTTAAACTATTTGTATCTAGTCACTCTTATGAACTTTGAAGGTGTCCTATGCATTTATGTTTGCTACTCTATGAGAGACAAGCTGAATACTATTATGCTATGTTTTATTTATGTGAAACAAACAAACGTCTTGCAAAGCATTGTTATTCATGAATCTTTTGTTTGTGCCTTTTCATGTTGCATCATAGTTTCTTTGTCCTATTGCTAGAACTTTGTCTTTCTTGTTATGATTGAAGTACTATGATCCCAGCTTTGAATGTTTTACAAATACTTTGATCAAGTCTTTGATGGTGCATGTCACCTCAAAAACTATTCTTTCTTTTTATCACTTACCTACTCGAGGACGAGCAGGAGTTAAGCTTGGGTATGTTGATACATTGCAAATGTATCTATAATTTTTGATGTTCCATGCTTGGTTTTATCCACTTTCTTGTATTTTGTCCACACTTTGGAGTACTTTTCATATGATTTCTTGGACTAACCTATTAACAAGAGCCACAGTGCCAGCTGCCTGTTTTCTGCTGTTTTTGGTTCCAGGAAAGTCAGAAAATGAATATTCTCGGAATTGGACGGGACAAAAGCCAAAGTGCCTATTTTTCCGAAGTCATCGATGACGTATCTGAGACGGGGAAGGGGGGCGGCCACACCACTGGCCGTCGGCCAGGCCTAGCCTGCTCAGGGTGGTCTGCGACCCCAGCACCCCTCGGCCTCTCCTTCCGCTATATATTGCCCTCGGCAAAAAACCCTAAGTACCCGATCAAAAAATCCACGAAAGAGTCTGTAGCCACCGTCATCTCCATCCCTAGATCAGGAGGGATCTGAAGCTCTTCGCGGCACCTTGACGGAGAGGGGAATTCACCCTGGAGGCCTTCTTCATCACCATGCAAGCCTCCGGTGTGATGCGTCAGTATTTCATCCTTGGACTACGGATCCATGTAGTAGCTAGATGGCTGGTTCTCCTCCTTTGTGCTTTCATGTTTAGATCTTGTGAGCTCTGTTCATGATCAAGATCATCTATTTGTAATTCTGCATGTTATGTTTGCGGGGATCCGATGGATATTGAGATACTATTTCAGATTGATTATTAATTCTATCATGTATTTTTTATTTATGATCTTGCATGCTTTCTGTTGTTAGTAGCTATCTTGGCCAAGTAGATGCTAGCAACTCCAAGAGTTAGTATTTATGCTTGATAGTGGGTTCATGCCTCGTAACTGGGAAGTGACAGAAATCTCTAAGGTACTAGATGTGTTGTTGCTACTAGGGAGAAAACAACAATCCTTTGTTCATAGAACAATTGTATTGTTTACATTACACGCAATTCATAAAGCAATAATCTGTTGCTTGCAACTTAATACTGGAGGGGGTTCGGATGATAACCCGAAGGTGGATTATTAGTCATAGATGCAGTTGGATGGCGGTCTATGTATAATGTTGTAATGCCCAATCAAGTCTCAAAGGAGTCAAGATGATTAGTATATGCATGTATTGCTTTCTCGATATTTGTCAATTGCCCCGCTCTAATTTGTTCACCCAGCATGTTATCTATCTTAAGGAGAGCCACCTCTAGTGAACTATGGATCCCGGTCATTTTCTGTACATACAATCTATAAACTATTTACTGCTTTGTGTTTACTTTCTGCAAACTATTACTTCTTTCCATTCGATACATTTAATCCTTTGTTTCAGCAAAACATGGTGAGATTGACAACCTCATCGCAAGTTGGGGACAAAGTTCTGTGGTTGTGTTGTGCAGGTCTCCACGTTGCTACTAGCACCGGTAGTGCGCCCTGCCAAGGCTCAGCTAGTAACACCTTTGGGGTGTTTCCTTGCTCCTACTGGTTCGATTAAACCTTGGTTTCTTAATTGAGGGAAACTTGCTGTTCTGCTCATCATACCTTCCTCTTGGGGTTCCTAACGAGCTCTACATCAACACCGAGTCATCACCCAACACACCCAATACACTTGTCAGGTGTATAGGTGCACTAGTTCGGCGAAGAGATAGTGAAATACAAATGGTATGGATATAAGACAACGGTGCCAGAAAATATCTTGATGGCGTGGAAGAGACTAAAGGCAAACTGAAATAAAGATGGAAGCAAGCAAACATGTAACAGATCTAGTTGCAAACGGTGTTTCAATGCTTAGAAATAAGGCCTAGGGATCATACTTTCACTAGTGAACACTCTCATATAAATATCTTCTCTTTATGATACTACTCTGAACTACTCTCTGGTTGGACACTCTAATCCATGGAAGGGTTACAACAACACTCCTCAAAGTTCGCTTTCCCCATCTAGATAACCCCACACTGTCACCTTGAGCACTAGATGGTTCCAAAAAACACCACAATTTCATAGAGACATCCAACTCCAAATATAACTCATAACAAGTATTTATAATCTCTAGCCTAAGTGCCACCATGGTGTGCACACTGTCACTTTCACACACATGGGGAGAGCAGAGATCTATTAAAGCACTTGAGTAGCAAGGTAGATCTACTTGATTACAAAGCTCATGATCACAATATGATCATGCATAGAGAGAGAGAGATGAACACATAGCTACCGTTAGAACCCTTAGCCTCGAGAGAGAACTACCCCCTCCTCATCATGGGAGTCAGCAACGGCGATGGAGATGGCGGTGGAGTCAATGGAGATGGCGGTGAAGATGGTGAAGAGGCGGCGGTAGCGCCGAGGACTCCTTCCCTGCTGTCGGTATCACAGGGGAGCACCGCCCCTTAGCGCCCTTCCTTCATGGCTTCTTGGGAGCACTTGAGTAGCAAAGTAGATACTAAACAAGCATGGAACATCAAAAATTATAGATACGTTTGCAACATATCAATATCCCCAAGCTTAACTCCTGCTCATCCTCGAGTAGGTAAGTGATAAAAAGAAAGAATAATCTTTGAGGTGACATGCACCATCATAAACTTGATCAAAGTATTTGTAAAACATTGATAGCTGGGATCATAGTACTTCAACATAGCATGAAAGATAAAGTTCTAACAATAAGACATAGCAACTATGTTGTAACATGAAAGGATACAAACAAAAGATTCATGAATAACAATGCTTTGCAAGACATTTGTTTGTTTCACATAAAGAAAACATAGCATAGTGGCATTCAACTTGTCCCTCATATAGTAGCAAACATAAATGCATAGGACACCTTCAAAGTTCATAAGGGTGACTAGATACAAATAGTTTAAGAACAAGCAATATCAAATTTATGCATCAATCAATAAGTCTTGGGACAATGCACATTAAACTAAGAATGGCCACTATGCTCTCTCAATAGGTGCGTAAAGATAGAAGATGGAGACTCAACATAAAAGTAAAAGAAAGGACTTCATAGAAGGAAGCAGGGGATTCAAGTTGCCTAAAGAGCTTCCAAAAATTATGGTACTTATTAGCTTTCAGCTCTCATTGCCCCTATCATAAGCATCTTGAAGTGATTAAGGTTAAAGTGAACAAACTGTGGAGTATATGTTTGACAAAGTATAAGTTGGAAATCTCATGTCCCTTGAATACGAGGGTCACATCTCGTGCTACTCAAGTTTAGTTACCAATAAGTTCTTGTCATAGTAAGTACATGTGTATCATAGAGAACCGCCAACGGGGTACCCCTTGCCCGATGATACGGAAGAATCCCATATCAAAATGACAAGGCAAGCAGACAACGAGCATCTCAGCAATCTTCTTATTTACCATGGGAAAATGGTGCTTTTTATCTCTTTCCTCTTTTCTCATATCTCTTTTTTTCTTTTACTCCTTTTCTCAATATCTGACTCTTTTTTTATAAGAAGAATGCTTCATAGACAAGTCATTATGGTTACACTGCAGGTTTCCACCATGATTAGGCATGGATGAGACTTCCGGCCCAGGCGTTTCTCTAACACACATACATAACTCCATGGACTTACAAGCTCCCCTTTCATTTCACGCCGATGACATCCATAGACAAAAGAGCATGATATCAACTAGGTACAAAGTACAAGTACAATGTTGAAAGCATTCCCCATGACAGAATGGTTCTGCTAATCCCCAACATATAAGTGCAAGCATATACAACATAGACGACACGATGGTTCAAATTTATTAAGGGCAAGAAAAGTAAAGTGTGACACCAAGTTTGTGAGAGCTTTAATCACTAGTTTTCTCATACCAAGTTTAATTAGGAAGGTAGATAAAAACATGAATATACTTGGAATAGCAAATGCTAATAGGTAGGTATGGTGGACTGATACATTGCAAATGTATCTATAATTTTTGATGTTCCATGCTTGGTTTTATCCACTTTCTTGTGTTTTGTTCCAACTTTGGAGTACTTTTCATATGATTTCTTGCACTAACCTATTAACAAGAGACACAGTGCCAGCTGCCTGTTTTCTATTGTTTTTGGTTCCAGGAAAGTCAGAAAATGAATATTCTCGCAATTGGACGGGACAAAAGCCAAAGTGCCTATTTTTCCAGAAGGGATCAAGTGCCAGAATACGAGACGGAGATGGGCCAGGGGCCGGCCACACCACCTGGCCGCACGGCCAGGCCTGGCCCGCGCCAGGGGGTGGTGTGGTGGCTCCCAGCACCTCCTCGGCCTCTCCTTCCGCCTATAAGTTGCCCTCGGGACAAAAACCCTAAGTGCCCGATCAAAAATCCACAAAAGAGTTTGTAGCCACTGTCATCTCCATCCCTAGATCGGGAGGGATCTGAAGCTCTTCCCGGCACCCTGCCGGAGAGGGGAATTCACCCTGGAGGCCTTCTTCATCACCATTCAAGCCTCCGGTGTGATGCGTGAGTAGTTCATCCTTGGACTACGGATCCATGTAGTAGCTAGATGGCTGGTTTCTCCTCCTTTGTGCTTTCATGTTTAGATCTTGTGAGCTCTGTTCATGATCAAGATCATCTATTTGTAATCCATACATGTTGTGTTTGCGGGGATCCGATGGATATTGAGATGTTATTTCAGATTGATTATTGATTCTATCATGTCTTTATTATTTGAGATCTTGGATGCTTTCCATTGTTAGTAGCTATCTTGGCCAAGTAGATGCTAGCAACTCCAAGAGTTAGTATTTATGCTCGATAGTGGGTTCATGCCTCTGGTAATCTGGGGAAGTGACAGAAATCTCTAAGGTACTAGATGTGCTGTTGCTACTAGGGAGAAAACAACAATCCTTTGTTCATAGAACAATCATATTGTTTACTTTACACACAGTTTGTAAATCAATAATCTGTTGCTTGTAACTTAATACTGGAGGGGGTTCAGATGATAACCTGAAGGTGGATTATTAGTCATAGATGAAGTTGGATGGCAGTCTATGTATTATGTTGTAATGCCCAATCAAGTCTCAAAGGAGTCAAGATGATTAGTATATGCATGTATTGCTTTCTCGGTGTTTGTCAATTGCCCCGCTGTAATATGTTCACCCAACATGTTATCTATCTAAGGAGAGCCACCTCTAGTGAACTATGGATCCCGGTCCTTGTCTTTTACATACAATCTACAACTCTTTACTTCTTTGTGTTTACTTTCTGCAAACTTTTACTTCTTTCCATTCGATACGTTTAATCCTTTGTTTTCCGCAAAACACGGTGAGATTGACAACCTCATCGCAAGTTGGGGACAAAGTTTTGTGGTTGTGTTGTGTAGGTCTCCACGTTACTACTAGGACCGGTAGTGCGCCCTGCCAAAGCTCAGCTAGTAACACCTTTGAGGTGTTTCCTTGCTCCTACTGGTTCGATTAAACCTTGGTTTCATAACTGAGGGAAACTTGTTGTTGTGCTCTACATCAACCACGAGCCATCAACACTTTTCTGGGCGACGTGCATTGAGTCATCAAGCGATTTTCCGGCGCCGTTGCCGGGGAGTCAAGGACATCTTCACAAGGGTAGTCCCTCATAACCAATCTCTTTACTTTGTTGTTTTTGTTTTGCTTAGTTTTCTTTTTGCTTTGTTTGCTTGTTTTGGTCTTCAAAAATACAAAAAAATTAGTTTTACTAGTTTGCTTTCTTATTGGAAAAACACAAAAAAATTTAGTTCCTATCTTGAGTGCCACTATGTCTAGCCTTGCTCCAATCACTATGTCACCCGAGGAAATGATTTTCACTTTTAAACAAGGAATTGAGGAAAGCTTTAAGGAAGCTTGGTCTAGAATATCTAATCTACATGAAAAAAACTGAGCCTAAAATGACTCAAAGCTTGTTCCTTAGTAGTTTTTACCTTGGGATTGCTCTTTGCTATAGATATGCCCTAGATGCTATTGTGGGAGGAGATTTCCTCCAATGTAATGAGGATGATGCTATTAATGCTATAAAGAAATTGATCCTCACTTACAACATGCCTAGCCAAACTGATACTTCCTTCGCAAAAATATTTGCTAGGTTGGATACTCTTGAGGCTAGCACTACTAGATTAGAAGGGTGCTATAATACGCTTAGGGAGCATCACAATTATGTTCCAATAAATTCTGAACCATCAAAGTGGCTCCCTACAGTAAAGATTGAGATAAACACTGAAACTTTTCAAGCCCGTTGTGATATCATGTCTGAATTTTGCCTTATGCCCAAGGATATTTATGAATCTTTGAATCTTTGGGGGCTTACGGAAGGAGTAAAAGAAATAGCTCTGGCTAATAATACTACCATATTACCTCTTGGAATAGATGAAGGAGTGTTTACAAAGATCCTTGGGAAAATGATTTCTATTGATTATCTTGTTATTGAATGTGCAGGAAAAGGACAAATTACACTTGGAAGGTCCCTATTAGAACTCCTTGGAGCAATAATAGATGTGGAAAAGGGGACCATGCACCTTTCTTCTCCACCAAACAATCACATTTTCCGAAATGATAAGAATAAAAATAAGAGAGGCGAGGGCAAGAAAGTTGGTTTTAATGCTTCTTCATTTGAGAACACTTGATTCTTTATTTGCTTCTTATGCCTAACTTAAAGGCGTTAAAGAAAAGTACTTATTGGGAGATAACCCAAAAGTTTTAGATGAGTCTTGGAAGTTATTACTTCAGTAATAACCTCTCCTTATCCTTTTTATTTGCTTTTTGTGCCAAGAGTAACCTCTAATGAGAGAGAGAAGTAATGATTAGGAAAGTTGCTGTCCCGAAACAGATTTTTGTGCTTCACCGTAAAAAATCCTGAGAGAGCTCTGTATATCGGATTGATCTGTAATGTTTTGTGAGTCTGCCCCAGGTTGTTATCTAACTTTTGTTAGTTCAACACTTTTTGATTTGAGCAACAGAAGGTCTTCGAAAGAATTCGTCTTTACTTGCTGGTCTGTTTTGACAGATTTCTGCCATTTTCTGCATTTGCTTCTTGTTGGTTCCTTCTTGAGTTATTTTGGGGAATTGAGCTTTTTGAGGGAAGTGCTACAGTAGCTAGTGCTCTAATGGAAGTTTATTTGGTGTTAGAACTTAACCTTGAGACTTATTTATCTTAAGTGCACTAATGTTGCTAATGAGATTGTGTGAAGTTTTGTATGAAGGAAAAATTTCAGGTGTATGGAAGGAATGAGTAATGAGATGAAGGATGGACTAAAGCTCAAGCTTGAGGATGCCACGCGTGTCACCCCAAGAAATATCCAAGAAGTACAAGCGTCAAAGCTTGGGGATGCCCAAGGCATCCCCTTCTTCATCAATAAAAATTCCAGGTTTCTTCCAAACGCTTCATTTTTATTGTTTCATGCACAGTTGTGTTTTTCTTGGAGCGTCTTCTTTTTCGTTTTTGTTTTGGTTTTTATTTTGCTTGGTTTGCTTAGTTTTCTGAATAAGTTGGTTGGACTCCCTCTTTCATACATTGGTTTACAATTGGTTTGGTTCTGTTTGGAAAAGAGTAGGAAAGCTCATGCTCATGTGGTAAAAAGAGCTCGTTTTTGACTGTGGCTATGCTTTGTCATGCCATGCTTGATATTGTTTTGGCTTTATGCTTAGTATTCTTTGTTGTAGCATGACTTGTTATAAACAATTGAGATTGCTTAATGTGCGTTGGATGAATCATGCGTTGTTTTAGCATATTAAAGCATAGTATAGTGGTATTCTCCTTTGATGCTTTATTTGGGTTGACTTGGCGCATGCTCACACCATGTTATGACTATCCAAAGTCCGCATAGCCTTTATGATCCTTTAGTTTTCAACTTGTAGTATCACTTTATGCTTTGATCAATGATGTTTTGTCGCTCTGCATGATTATGGCCATTATTGCTCTCTTAGTTTGTCGCTCCCAGTCTTTTGCTAGCCTCCACAACAAAGTATGAGTTACACTCATGCATCCAACTCCCTAAACCAAGTTATTCCAAAGAGTCCACCATACCTACCTACTAGCTTATGCTATTCCAAGTATATTCATGCTTTTGTCTACCTTTCACTTGTTATGAGAAAACTAGTGATTAAAGCTCTCACGAACTTGATGGCACACTTTACTTTATTGCCTCTAATAAACTTGAACCATTGGGTCCTTCTTTGTTGCGTATATGCTTGCGCTTTATAAGTTGAAATTAGCAGAACCATGTTTCATGGGGAACGCTTTCAACATTGCACTTGTACTTCGTACCCCGTCGATATTATGTTCTTTTGCTTACGGATCCCGACAGTGTGAAATAAAAGTGGAACTTGTAAGATCATGGAGTTTTTATGTGTGTTAGAGAAACGCCTGGGCCGCTAGCCTAAGCCATGCCTAATCATGGTGGAAACTTGTAGCATCACCATAATGAGCACTCTATGAAGCATCCTCAATAAAAACCTATGCAAATAGCAAATAAAAAGATCGCTGAGATGCCCATTGTCTGCTTGCCTTGTCATTTTGATTATGGGAAAGCTCCCGTATCATGTGCAAGGGGTACCCTGTTGGCGGTTCTTAATGATACACATATACTTACAATGACAACAGCTTACTCATGATTGAAGTTGAGTAGCATGAGGATCGCTCTTCATATGTAAGAGGCATGAGATTTCGGTTTATAACTTGTCAAGCATATCCTCTTAGTTGTGTCACTTTAACCTTAATCACCTTCAAGATGCTTATGATAGGGGCAATGAGAGTTGAAAGCTATAAGTTCCATAATTTTTGGAAGCTCTTTATGAGACTTGAATCCCTACTTCCTTTTACAAAAGGCCTTTCTTCCACCATTATATTGAGTCTCCACCTTCTATCTTTATGGACTACTTTGAGAGCATAGTGGCCATTCTTAGTTCTATGTGCATTGTCCCAAGACTAGTTGATTGATGCATAACTTGTTATTGCTTGTTTGAAACTATTATATCTAGTCACTCTTATGAACTTTGAAGGTGTCCTATGCATTTATATTTGCTACTCTATTGAGGGACAAGCTGAATACTATTATGCTATGTTTTCTTTATGTGAAACAAACAAACGTCTTGCAAAGCATTGTTATTCATTATTCTTTTGTTTGTGCCTTTTCATGTTGCATCATAGTTTCTTTGCTTATTGCTAGAACTTTGTCTTTCATGTTATGATTAAAGTACTATGATCCCAGCTTTGAATGTTTTATAAATACTTTGATCAAGTCTTTGATGGTGCATGTCACCTCAAAAATTATTCTTTCTTTTTATCACTTACCTACTCGAGGGGCGGCAGGAGTTAAGCTTGGGGATGTTGATACATTGCAAATGTATCTATAATTTTTGATGTTCCATGCTTGGTTTTATCCACTTTCTTGTGTTTTGTTCCAACTTTGGAGTACTTTTCATATGATTTCTTGGACTAACCTATTAACAAGAGCCATAGTGCCAGCTACTGTTTTACGCTGTTTTTGGTTCCAGGAAAGTCAGAAAATGAATATTCTCGGAATTGGACGGGACAAAAGCCAAAGTGCCTATTTTTCCAGAAGGGATCAAGTGCCAGAATACGAGACGGAGAGGGGCCAGGGGCCGGCCACACCACTTGGCCGCGCGGCCAGGCCTGGCCGTGGTGGCTCCCGGCACCCCCTCAGCCTCTCCTTCCGCCTATAAGTTGCCCTCGGGATGAAAACACCTAAGTGCCCAATCAAAAATCCACGAAAGAGTCTATAGCCGCCATCATCTCCATCCCTAGATCGGGAGGGATCTGAAGCTCTTCCCGGCACCCTGCCGGAGAGGGGAATTCACCCTGGAGGCCTTCTTCATCACCATGCAAGCCTCTAGTGTCATGCGTGAGTAGTTCATCCTTGGACTACGGATCCATGTAGTAGCTAGATGGCTGGTTTCTCCTCCTTTGTGCTTTCATGTTTAGATCTTGTGAGCTCCGTTCATGATCAAGATCATCTATTTGAAATCCATACATGTTATGTTTGCGATGCTATTTCAGATTGCTTATTGATTCTATCATGTCTTTGTTATTTGAGATGTTGCATGCTTTCCGTTGTTAGTAGCTATCTTGGCCAAATAGATGCTAGCAACTCCAAGAGTTAGTATTTATGCTCGATAGTGGGTTCATGCCTCTAGTAATCTGGGGAAGTGACAGAAATCTCTAAGGTACTAGATGTGTTGTTGCTACTAGGGAGAAAACAACAATCCTTTGTTCATAGAACAATCGTATTGTTTACTTTACACGCATTAAGTAAAGCAATAATGTTGCTTGCAACTTAATACTGGAGGGGGTTCGGATGATAACCTGAAGGTGGATTATTAGTCATAGATGCAGTTGGATGGCGGTCTATGTATTATGTTGTAATGCCCAATCAAGTCTCAAAGGAGTCAAGATGATTAGTATATGCATGTATTGCTTTCTCGGTGTTTGTCAATTTCCCCGCTGTAATTTGTTCACCCAGCATGTTATCTATCTAAGGAGAGCCACCTCTAGTGAACTATAGATCCCGGTCCTTGTCTTTTACATACAATCTACAACTGTTTACTTCTTTGTGTTTACTTTCTGCAAACTTTTACTTCTTTCCATTCGATACGTTTAATCCTTTGTTTTCCGCAAAACACGGTGAGATTGACAACCTCATCACAAGTTGGGGACAAAGTTCTGTGGTTGTGTTGTGCAGGTCTCCACGTTGCTACTAGCACCGGTAGTGCGCCCTGCCAAAGCTCAGCTAGTAACACCTTTGAGGTGTTTCCTTGCTCCTACTGGTTCGATTAAACTTTGGTTTCATAATTGAGGGAAACTTGCTGCTGTGCTCATCATACCTTCCTCTTGGGGTTCCCAACAAGCTCTACATCAACCATGAGCCATCAACACTTTTCTGGGCGCCGTGTATTGAGCCGGCATGGACTCTTTGGAATAACTTGGTTTTAGGAGTTGGATGCATGAGTGGAACTCATACTAGGTTATGGAGGCTAGCAAAAGACTGGGAGCGACCGACTAAGAGAACAATAATGGCCATAATCATGCAGAGCGACAAAACATCATTAATCAAAGCATAAAGTGATACTAGAAGTCTAAAACTAAAGGATCATAAAGGCTATGGTGACTTGGGATAGTCATAACATGGTGTGAGCATGCGCCAAGTCAACCCAAATAAAGCATCAAAGGAGAATACCACAATACTATGCTTTAATATGCTAAAACAACGCATGATTCTTCCAAGGCACATTAAGCAATCTCAATTATTTATAACATGTAATTCTACAGAAAAGATCACTAAGCATAAAGCCAAAACAATATCAAGCATGGCATGACAAAGCATGGGCCACAGTCAAAAACAAGCTCTCTTTACCACTTAAGCATGAACTTTCGTACTCTTTTTCCAATCCAAACCAAACTATTTGAAAACCAATGTATGAAAGAGGGGGTCCAACCAGTTTATTCAAGCAAACTAAGAAAACCAAGCAAATGAAAACTAAAAACAAAAAACAAAGACGCTCCAAGAACAACACAACTGTGCATGAAATAATAAAAATAAAGTGTTTGGAAGAAACCTAGGATTTTTATTGATGAAGAAGGGGATGCCTTGGGCATCCCCAAGCTTTGACGCTTGTACTTCTTGGATAATTCTTGGGGTGAAACAGGGTGGCATCTCCAATCTTGAGCTTTAGTCCATTCTTCATCTCATTACATCATTCTCTCCATATACCTGAAATTTTTCCTTCATACAAAACTTCACACAATCTTTACTAACAACATTAGTGCACTCAAGATAATAAGTCTTTAGGTTCAGTTTCAACACTAATAAAACTTCCATTAAAACATAAGCTACTGAAGAACTTCCCTCAAAAAGCCCAATTCCCCAAAGAGAACACAAAAAGGAATCAACAAGAAGCAAATGCAAATAATGGCAGAAATCTATCAAAACAGACCAGGGTGAAAACCAATTTTTTCGAAGACCTTCTGTTGATCAAATCGAAAAGTCTTGAACTAATGAAAGTTAGATAACAACCTGGGGAAGAAGCACAAAAATTCACGCCTCAAAACGACGTACAGAGATTTTACACAATTTTTACAGGGAAGCACAAAAATCTGTTTCGGGACAACAACTTTTCGAAGCATTACTTCTCTCTCATTAGAGGTTACTCTTGGCACAAAAAGCAAATAAAAAGGATAAGAAGAGGTTATTACTGAAGCAATAACCTCCAAGACTCATCTAAAACTTTTGGGTTATCTCCCAATAAGTACTTTTCTTTAACGCCTTTAAGTTAGGCATGATAGTTTGAGAAGATACTCACATAAGAAATATGAATTGAAGTAAAAGAGAGCATCAAGAAGCAAATCCAAAGCACATTTAAGTCTAACCCACTTCCTATGCATAGGAATCTTGTAAAGAAACAAGTCATGAAAGCACAAAGCAACAAGCATAGGAAAGCAAAACAAGTGCAACTTCAAAAATTTCAACATAAAGAGGGGAAACTTAATATTATTGAGATGCATAAAACCATGTTTCCCTCTCTCATAATAACTTTCAGTAGCATCATGAATAAAATTAACAATATAGTTATCACATAAAACATTCTTATCATGAGCCACATGCATATAATCATTATTACTCTCCATATAAGCATAGTTATTCTTATTAATTATAGTAGGAGCAAAGTCAATAAAATAGCTATCATTATTATTCTCATCATCATAATCATCAAATATAGGAGTCATATTGTAATCATAATTAATTTTATCCTCAATAGTAGGTGGACTGAAAATATCATATTCATCATTGTAATCATCATATATTGGAGGCATAGTATCATCAAAGTAAATTTGCTCCTCCATGCTTGGGGGACTAAAAATATCATGCTCATCAAAACTAGCTTCCCCAAGCTTAGACTTTTCCATAGCATTAGCAATAATGGTGTTTAAAGAATTCATACTAATAACATTTCTATTAGCATGCAAATAAAGTTCCATAGGTTTTTTAATTTTCTCTTCAAACACTTCATGTCCTAACTCAAGATAAATACTATAAAGCTCTCTAATTTTGTTGTTGTTTTCCATTAAGCCTAACTAGTGAAAACAAGAAACAAAAAGACAAAATTGCAGAATCTAAAGGAAATAACTTTGAGCACTCACACCGGAGGATGTGAGTACCTTTTACCTTACCTTCCCCGGCAACGGCGCCAGAAAATAGCTTGATGACTACGCACTTCTATTCTTGTAGACAGATGTTGGGCCTCCAAGTGCAGAGGTTTGTAGAACAATAGCAAGTTTCCCTTAAGTGGATTACCCAAGGTTTATCCAACTCAGGAAGGAAGGGGTCAAATGTATCCCTCTCAAGCAACTCTGCAATCAAGATACAAGAAGTCTCTTGTGTCCCCAACACACCCAATACACTTTTCAGGTGTATAGGTGCACTAGTTCGGCGAAGAGATAGTGAAATACAAATGGTAAGGATATAAGACAACGGTGCCAGAAAATAGCTTGATGGCGTCGAAGAGACTAAAGGCAAACTGAAATAAAGATGGAAGCAAGGAAACATGTAACAGATCTAGTTGCAAACGGTGTTTCAATGCTTAGAAACAAGGCCTAGGGATCATACTTTCACTAGTGAACACTCTCATATAAATATCTTCTCTTTATGATACTACTCTGAACTACTCTACGGTTGGACACTATAATCCATGGTAGGGCTATAACAACACTCAAAGTTCGCTTTCCCCATCTAGATAACCCCACATTGTCACCTTGAGCACTAGATGGTTCCAACAAACACCACAATTTCATAGAGACATCCAACTCCAAATATAACTCATAACAAGTATTTGTAATCTCTAGCTTAAGTGCCACCATGGTGTGCACGCTGTCACTTTCACACACATGAGGAGAGCAGAGATCTATTAAAGCACTTGGGTAGCAAGGTAGATCTACTTGATTACAAAGCTCATGATCACAATATGATCATGCATAGAGAGAGAGAGATGAACACATAGCTACCGGTAGAACCCTTAGCCTCGAGAGAGAACTACTCTCTCCTCATCATGGGAGTCAGCAACAGCGATGGAGATGGCGGTGGATTCGATGGAGATGGTGGTGAAGATGGTGAAGAGGCGGCGGCGATGCCGAGGACTCCTTCCCTGCCACCGGTATCACAGGGGAGCACCGCCCCTTGGCGCCCTTCCTTCTTGGCTTCTTGGGAACCCTTCCCCATGGAGATGGGATCCATGGGGGAGGCAAAAATATGGCTTTGGTGGCTGCAAATTCGTGGGTGGAGGTGTCTCCCACGAATTAGGTTTTCTCCATTTATGTAGCTTCTCGGATTCCCGTCACCCTATCTTGGGCTCCAGTAAATTAGGATTATCGGGCCCGTCCGGACTTGGAATTAGCTATATTTTATGTCCAGAATGTTTGTCGCGAAATTTCCAACAACTTTGTAGCTGAAGAGTTTTCCGTTTGACAACGTATTCGACCCGAAACGTGACCATCTTCAAAAAGAGTTCTGAGACAGATTTCTGGAAAATCCCAATTTGACTCCAACAAGGTTTCCACTTGTATTTTTGGTAATTCCTACACATAAAAGTGTAAAACAACATTGTGCACTTTTTGAACTATTAGTAGGTTAGTCCTAATAAATCGTAAACTTTATATAAAAAGGAGTATCAAAAGCATATTATTAGCATAAAACTATCAAAAAATTTAGATACGTTATGGATGTATCACACCCCCAGGCGCGGGCCAGGCCAGGTCGCGCGGCCAGGGGGTGTGGCCCCCTCGAGGCCCTTCTCTGTCTCGTCTTCTGGCTCCGTGTTCCTCTCTGTGAAATGTTGACTTTAGCTTTTGTCCTGTCCAATTCCGATAATATTTATTTTCTGACTTTTCTAAAACCAAAAAATAGCAGAAAACAGGCAACTAGCACTGTGGCATCTTGTTAATAGGTTAGTCCCAGAAAGTGTATAAAAATACTCCAAAGTATGGAAAAAATATTAGAAAGTAGAAATAAAACAAGCATGAAACATCAAAAATTATAGATACGTTTGCAACGTATCAGCTACCAACCCATTTTTAAAAATACTATACCACCTTACATGGACAATGTCCCAATATGGGGATCTCAAACCTTTTCGTCCATCTCTAGTGAAAAGAAAAATTTCTACCGAATAGGTAGGAAGTGGGTCAGATATGAACTACATGTACATGATCTGATGCTCATGATTTTTTACAAAAATCATTTTTAGATTCACAATATGTTATTTCATCAGAGATCGAATGCAAGCTTAGTGAGGTTCAGCCCTGAGCTAAGAATCTCCATGCTCGCCGTTCGACAAAGTTTGACGATTGTTTAAAACGGGAATAAGAAATTCAAAAACGATCCAAACAATATGAAACCTTCGCGTAGTGTCATATTATGTGACATAGTTGGAAGAAAAAATATCAAACTTGGTATATTGATTATTTCTCAAAAAACCTTCACAAAATGACCTATCTCATTCAAGGTTTCCTAGCTTTCGGGTCAAATAACCAATGTTATGGCTAGACTCAAGGCATAAATTGTGATAATATACCCATATTGTGCATGCATATGCATAATAGGATGGAGAACAATGTTGCAGGAAAAAGTTTTCCTTTTCGTCGCACGAAAAATCTATTTTCCATTTTTCGAGCATAAAAACGGGTTTTTTTGTGAAGCATCAACCAAATGGCTAATTCAAAATGCTACCAACCAATTTTAAAAAAAATACTAGACCACCTTATATGTAAAATGTACCAACAGGGGCATCTCAAACCTATTCGTCTATCCCTAGTGAAAAAGACAAATTTCTGCCAAATTGGTAGGAAGTGGTTCAGATATGAACTACGGGTACATGATCTGATGCTCATGATTTTAAAAAATTATTTTTAGGTTCACAATATGCTATTTCATCGGATATTGAATGCAAGTTTAGCAAGGCTCAGCCCTGAGCTAAGAATCTTCATGCCCGTCGTTCAACAAAGTTTGACGATAGTTTAAAAAAGGCATAAGAAATTCAAAAACGATCCAAACAATGTGAAACCTTCGCATGGTGTCATATTATGTGACATAGTTGGAAGGAAAAATATCAAACTTTTTATATTGATTATGTCTCAAAAAATCTTCACAAAATGACATATCTCATTTGAGGTTTCCAGACTTTCGGGTCAAATGACCAATGTTATGGCTAGAATCAAGACATAGTTTATGATAATGTGTCCATATTATGCATGCATGTGCATCATGGGATGACGAACAATGTTGCAGGAAGAAGTTTTCCGTTTCATCGCACGAAAAAGCCATTTTCCATTTTCTGAGCGTAAAAAACGAGGGGATTTATGAAGCAACCACAAAATGGCTAATTCAAAATGCTACCATCCCATTTTTCAAAAATACTAAACCACATTGCATGGACAATGTCCGAACAGGGGGATCTCAAATCTTTCCATCCATCCATGGTGAAAAAGACAAATTACTATCAAATCGGTAGGAAGTGGGTCAGATATGAACTATAGGTACATGGTATGATGCTCATGATTTTTATAAAAATCATTTTTAGGTTCACAATATGCTATTTCATCAGAGATCCAACACAAGTTTAGAGAGGCTCAGCCCTGAGCTAAGAATCTTCATGCCCAACGTTCGACAAAGTTTGACGATAGTTTAAAACAGGCATAAGAAATTCAAAAACAATCCAAACAATGTGAAAACTTCGCGTGGTGTCATATTATGTGACATAGTTGGAAGGAAAATATTAAACTTTGTATATTGAATATGTCTCTAAAAACCTTCACAAAATGACCTATCTCATTTGAGGTTTCCTGACTTTTAGGTCAAATGACCAATTATATGGCTAGAATAAAGGAATATTTTGCAATAATATGCTCATATTGTGCATGTATGTGCATCATGGGATGGTGAACAATGTTGCAGGAGGAAGTTTTCCTTTTTGTCGCATGAAAAAACCATTTTCCATTTTCCGAGCGCAAAAAATAGGGGGTTTTGTGAAGCAACCACCAAATGGCTAATTTAAAATGCTACCACACTATTTTTCTAAAATACTAAACCACCTTACATGGACAATGTCTGAACAGGTTGATCTCAAACCTTTCCATCCATCCCTGGTGAAAAAAGACAAATTAGTGCTGAATCGGTAGGAAGTGGGTCAGATATAAACTACAGGTACATGATGTGATTCTCATGATTTTTTACAAAAATCATTTTTAGGTTCACAATATGCTTTTGCATCAGATATTCAATGCTGGTTTAGCTAGGCTCAGCCCCGAGCTAAGAATCTTCATGCCCGCCATTCGACAAAGTTTGACGATAGTTTAAAACGGGCATAAGAAATTTAAAAACAATCTAAACAATGCGAAACCTTCGCGTGGTGTCACATTATGTGACATAGTTGGAAGGAAATATATCAAACTTGGTATGTTGATTATGTCTCAAAAAACATTCACAAAATGACCTATCTCATTCGAGGTTTCTTGGCTTTCGGGTCAAATGGCCAATGTTATGGCTAGAATCACGGCATATTTTATGATAATGTGTCTATATTGTGCATGTATGTGCATCATGGTATGGCGAACAATGTTGCAGGAGGAAGTTTTCCTTTTCGTCACATGAAAAAGCCATTTTTCATTTTCCGAGCGCTCAAAATGGGGGTTTTGTGAAGCAACCACCAAATGGATAATTCAATATGCTACCACCCCATTTTCATAAAATACTAAACCACCTTATATGGACAATATCCCAGTAGGAGAATGTCAAACCTTTTCGTCCATCCCTGGTGAAAAAGACAAATTACTTCCGAATCGGTAGGAAGTGGGTCGGTTATGAACTATAGGTATATGATCTGATACTCATGATTTTTGACAAAAATCATTTTTAGATTCACAATATGCTATTTTATTAGAGATCCATTACAAGCTTTGCGAGGCTCAGCCCCAAGTTAAGAATCTTCATGTCTGACGTTCGACAAAGTTTGACCATAGTTTAAAACAGGCATTAGAAATTAAAAAATGATCCAAACAATGCGAAACCTGCGCGTGGTGTCATATTATGTGACATAGTTGGAAGAAAAAATATCAAACTTGGTATATTGATTATGTCTCAAAAAATCTTCACAAAATGACCTATCTCATTCAAGGGTTCCTCACTTTCGGGTCAAATGACCAATATTATGGCTAGAATCAAGGCATAGTATATGATAATGTGCCATATTGTGCATGCATGTGCATCATGGGATGGAGAACAATGTTACAGGAAGAAGTTTTCCTTTTCGTCGTACGAAAAAGCCATTTTCCATTTTCCGAGCGCAAAAAACGGGGGGTTTTATGAAGCAACCACCAAATGGCTAATTTAAAATGCTACCATCCTATTTTTCAAAAATACTAAACCACCTTACATGTAAAATGTCCCAACAGGGGGATCTCAAACCTTTTCGTCCATCCCTGGTAAAAAGACAAATTACTGCTGAATCAGTAGGAAGTGGGTCAGATATGAACTACAGGCACATGGTATGATGCTCGTGATTTTTTACAAAAATCATTTTTAGGTTCACAATATGCTATTTCATCAGATATCCACTTTAAGTTTAGCGAGTCTCAACCCCAAGCTAAGAATTTTTATGCCTGCCTTTTAAACGGGCAAATAAAATTATGGCTGAAATCACGACATAGTTTGTGATAAGTTGATATGGATATCATATTTGGATTCTTCTCATTTTTCTGACCAATTTAGATATATTATTTTTCAAAATACTATTTACGGATTTAAAGTTTGACCAAGACCGGGGGTGGAGTAGTGAGGATGAATGACCGACCGAAAAGTTTGACCAAGACTGCAATTTGATCAAAGATTAAGCGTATTAGTGTTAGAAATGTTCTGAATGAGAGATTAACAAGTCAACAATTCAAAGATTAAAAGAAGTTGAGAAAAATTGAAAAAAATTGAAATAAAAACAATTTGTTTTTTTGAAATTATTTTTACAACCGACCGTTAGCCTATGCCGAGGAAAAATCCATCAACGTAGTCTGTGCCGACGACATGGTCACACGCCAACGGGCTCCATGGCTGCGCCGAGGGAATGCTAGCCCGAGGAGGCTACACTGACGGCTGCCCTCGGCGTAGCATACGCCGACGGCTTTTGGCTGTCGGTGCCTTGGTCCATTCCTGTAGTGTGCAGGCAAACAACAAAATAGACATCAAGCAAAATCCATTGGCATGCTAGGAAGAAAACAATCAAGCACACATGCGGCATGCACTCAGCCCTGCAACCAGCAATCACACAAGCATTGTCAAATCAATAACATGGTATTAAGCTGAAATGTTCGACCCATATCCATCTTCGACAAATCATCTTCATCATCACTCCCTCCAATCTCTTGATTATACCTCTGATAACCAGGATAACAGTTAGAGTAACTATCTGGGATAAAATTTGGGTCTTTCGCCTGTGCATCTTTTTGACTCAGCCACTTAAGCCTGCCATTAACACGTTTGAAAACAGAACCTGGACTTTTATCTTTGTCTGCTAGAGCCATCAAGCATAGTACTTTGTTGCATGTACTGTTCTGGATAAGCCAACTTTTGTTCAGTATACTGATAGCCTGCCCACTTCACTTGATATCCACCAGCTGCCATTTGGGCTTGAATAGCACCATAACCATCCTAATATCACAAGACATAAACTATTAGTACATTTGGAAAAACATCGTGTTGTTTCTAAAGAATGCTATCATATTATTTACTTTTTAAGGAGACAATAATATTTTACTCTTCCAATACACATTCAATCTGAAATGCGTTGTTCAAATTTTACATGTGTTCATTGAAACTAAAATCGCTGAACATAAACAAAGTTTACTAAATGTGGCAGCCAAGCTTGAGCCGGTTCAGATGGTCGGATATGGTCATACATAGGCTCAGTAAAATGAGATTAATCCTGATGGTTATTTGGGGATTCATCCATATCTTCAGAGATGGGACTCTGACTCATTTCCTTGTTCGGAACAATACAGTACAATGTTCAGGTTTGCATGTGGGAAGACAAGACAAGGGTATGGTATACCTATGGATGATGTAGAGGTGGTGAGGTTGTCGACGTCGTCGATGCCTTGCTCTGGCTAGGCCATTGACTTGGTCGACAACCACGAGCTAGAGCACACTTCAGGGAGATGATTCCTTTCCTGAAATTTTGAAGAAACTGTGAGGAAAAAACCTAGGGCTTGGGAGTTGGGACACAACCACCATTATTCGCACGCATATTTCTTAATGAGCGGTTGTAGGAAGAAGATCCAGAGAAAGAGAGATGTACCTGGAGGCTGAACATGGAAAGCCCCATCGCTGCAGCCTATAGTCCTGCAGGAGGAAACCAAATCCCGTGTCGGTCTCCTCTAGGTCGATCTCCTCCTCCAGCCATGGTGCCACTACTGCCCGTCTCTCTCCTTAATCCAGCCATGGTGAAGGAGAAGAAGGGTGAGGCAGGAGGGGAATGGGGGAGAAACAACCGCTAGGATTGAGGGAGAGACATCCATAGGAGAGGATTACTCCAGCCATGGTGAAGGAGAAGAGGAGTAAGGCAGGAGGGGAATGGGGGAGAGAAAACCCCTAGGATTGAGGGAGACAACCACAAGAGGGGATTGGGACGCCCACGTTCTCCTCCAGGTCGATCTCCTCCTCCTCCAGCCATGGCGCCACGACTACTTGTCTCCCTTCTTGCTCTAGCCATGGCGAGGTAGAAGAACAGTGAGGCGGGAGGGGATTAGGGGAGAGGCAGCCGCTGGGATTGAGGGAGAGACAATCGCGGGAGGGGATTGGGCCGCCACACGCGGGAGGAGTAGGACTAATACATACTTGTGATTATACCCCTTGCAAACATCCGTAAGTACAAGAAAGTAATTAAGGTAGAAACCTAACCACAGCTTTAAACTCTAAGACCCTTACGTCCCTTGTGCAATGGTTTCCTAACGGGGGTTCAGGTTTCTGTCACTCCGGCAATCCCTACGATTAGTAGCCAAATACACAATGCATTCCCCTAGGCCCATATAGGTGAACTGTCATGTAGTCGACGTTCACATGACACCACTAGAAGAAGTACACCACAACTTAAATATCAAACTATTGAATCTCTCTCAACACAACTCCACTACTAACAACATGACTTCTCCCATGTCCTCAAGAACAAAACGAACTACTCACAAGACATCATATGGATCATGATCAGAGATGGAATAATGATGTATAACAATCTGAATATAAACAATAATTCAATGGTTCACTCAATAGCATCAACTACAAAGAGTAATCAACACCGGGAAAGTTTCCCCTATGAACTATGCAAGATTCAACGCAATTGTTACAGCAATATGGAGATGGTGATGAGGGTGCTGATGGTGGTGATAATGATGATCCCAATGAAGTCCATCTTGATGGTGGTGTTGATGGCGACGATCTCCCCTCTCCGGGAAGGAATTTCCCGAGAAATCTCACGGAGAGATCTTTCTCTCGGTGTTTTCCGCCCCGCAGAGGCGGCTGAATCTTTCTGTGGTCGCTCCTCGAGTCTTAGGGTTTCGGGAGGTTAATATACGCCGGGAGGAGGGTGGACCAGGGCGGCCACACCACCTGGTGGCGCGGCCCAGGGTGGCCCGTGCCAGGGGGTGGTGTGGGGCCCCTGTGGCCCATCTCCAGCCCCCCTTCTGGCTTCCTTCGTCTTCTGAAAAAATAGAATTTTTTGTATATTTTCCCGGATTTTCTGATCTTCGCGAATTTTGCCTCCAAACAGCACCTTTTCCATCAGAATCCTAACTGCAGCGGTCCATGCTCCAAAAGTCATCAACCATGCAAAAACAGATGAAATAACATAAGTATCATCTCCTAATATGAAATATATCAATGAATAATAGTGAATTATGACATAGAATAGTGATGCAAAATGGACGTATCAACTCCCCCCAAGGTTAGACTTCGCTTGTCCCCAAGCGAAACTGAGCTCAATAAACATGCCCTCAGGTTTATGGAGTGAAGAGTCGATAAAAGAATACGGACAAGAAGCATCACATTTATCAATACATAGATCATAATAGAAGACAACTCACTATTACATAACTTAACTTGCAATAAGTAAAGGAAACACAATAAAGATACATAAAGTGAATCATAATTGGTAATGGCAAACTTAGCTCTTGGTCGAAGAATAGTTGATAATTTGCTAGAGCTCACAAATAACTGGTTTTCAATGAAAGCTTTCAAAGTAGTAAACATCAAGATAAGAGCAATGTGCAAAACAAGGAACATAAGAAACATGATTGAATAAACCATCATATGAATGAATGAAACACAATAACTCAAAATACTTGCTGAGATAGAAGGGAGTAGGTTTACTGACTCAACTAAAAAGTAAAAGAAAGGCCCTTCGCAGAGGGAAGCATGGATTGCAAGTCTCATAAAGAGCTCCCAAATTTTTTGATACTTACTAACTTTCAGCTCTCATTGCCCCTATCATAGGCATCTTTAGGTGATTAAGGTTAAAGTGATCAAATATGAGGATATGCATTGACAAGTTGTAAATTGAGAATCTCATGTCCCTTGAATACGAGGGCCGCTCCTCATGCTACTCAAGTTTAGTCACCGGTAAGTTCTTGTCATCGTAAGCATATGTGTATCATAGAGAACCGCCAATGGGGTACCCCTTGCCTGATGATACGGAAGAATCCCCATATCAAAATGACAAGGCAAGCAGACAACAAGCATCTCAGCAATCTTCTTATTTACCATGGGAATATGGTGCTTTTTTCTCTCTTTCCTCTTTTCATAATCTCTTTTTTCTTTTTCTCTTTTTTCAATCTTGGACTCTTTTTTTATAAGAAGAATGCTTCATAGATGCTCGTTATGGTTACGCTGCAGGTTTCCACCATGTCAGGATTAGACCAGCGGCCCATGCGTTTCTCTAACACATATACATAACTCCATGGACTTACAAGCTCCCCTTTCATTTCAAACCGACGACATCCATAGACAAAAGAACATGATATCAACTAGGTACAAAGTACCAGTGCAATGTTGAAAGCGTTCCCCATGACAGCATGGTTCTGCTAATTCACAACTCACAAAGCGCAAGCATATACGCAACATAGGTGAGCACAATTGTTCAAGTTTATTAAATGCAAGAAAGTAAAGTGTGCCATCAAGTTCGTGAGAGCTTTAATCACTAATTTTCACATAACAAGTTTAATTTGGGAGGTAGATAAAACAAGAATTTACTTGGAATAGCAATAATGCTAATAGGTAGGTATGGTGGACACAAATGGCAAAGGTTTTGGTTTTAAGGAGTGGATGCACGAGAATAATTCCCTCTCGGTACAGGTTTTTGGCTAGCAAGGCTGGGTAGCAAGTATAAGAGTTGAAGGAAACAAACAAACATACAAGTGATAAAGACAAACATGTAATCTTCCTTGGAAGCACAAAAGATCTTAACTAGAGAATACTAGACTTATGAGCAAATCAAGAAAGAAAGATGATGAAATTATATTTCTTTAGAGTACTTTTATCTTTTCATTCAACTCTCAAAAATAGTGTTGCTACTGACCGAGCCAGGTTTGCCAAAACCAACTAAATTAACTCAATGATCCCAAAGTGCTACCAATACTAACAACAAGATCAATCATATAACCACAAATTGAAAACTAATATAAGCTATGCAAAAGAGTAAATGATAGAATTTCTCATTAATATTCCATAACGGCAAATCACACCAAGGGATACATATCTAACGAGAGAGGGGACACTTCCATAATGCAAACCATACTACATAATAACTTCTCTATTCATGATATGACTCTACTAATAAGGTAAAAAGATAGAAGATAGTGATGTGATACCGCGGCACTCCCCCAAGCTTGGAACAAACCAAGGGGATGCCAAACCTGATGACGAATTACTCCTTTGGTGGTGGTGGTATCCTCTCGATGAGCTCTTTGATCAGTTTCCCCAAGTCCCTGATCTTGAAGGTGAGATTACGAATCAGCTGTGAGTTTTTCTCAATGTGGCTCATGATCATGTCGGGTTGAGAATTCCAACTCTTGCTATTCTTTCCCCACTCTTCCTCCTTGAAGTCTTCTTTTCCTGCATGGGGTGATGAGGAGGCTTTCCTCCAATTGACATCGTCATGGCAGGGTTTGCCACCACTCCAATGCTTGCAACAGTAGTGCCGGTGTGCTTTGCCTCCTCTTCATCTTCACTCTTGATCTCCTTCTCCTTCCCGGGGTCTTGGAGATCCTCCTCCATAGGCTCCTTCCCTTTATCCTTAGCAGACACCATTGTGCTTCTAAACCTTCAAAGAGTATGTCCTGGCAGAAACAGATCGAAACGAAAACACGACGAAAACACGATATACGAACCTCGGGAGATCTGGGGGATTATATATTACGAAGTTTCAAATCAAATGGAAGGTACTGGGAGAAAACGAGTCAGAGGCGGAGTCTGGGGTGGACTCACCACCTGGTGGCGCGGCCAGGGTGGGCCCACGCCACAGGGTGGTGTGAGCCACCCTGGCTCCGTTTCCGTCCCTCTTTCGGTTCATAGCTTTCCTTATTGACTAAAAACTGCAAAAATATAGTTGGATAGTATTTTCGCGGAACTTTTCTTACCAGAACTGTTACCTATTTGAAAACAGACTCTGCAGGTCTCTGAATTTGGTATCAAGCAGATTATTCCAGAGTTATTACTTGAATAACATCAATATCTTCATCTTCATACACTTATTACTTGAGTCATAAAACCCTTCTCTTCCTTATTACACCATTATCTCCACTACCTAGAAATTTCTTTCACACAAAACTTCACACAGTTCTCATTAGCAACATTAGTATATATGAAGTGATAAAACCTTTTGAGTCCAACTTCAACTGAAAACCATCAAAACATAAGCTACTATAGCAATTCCTTCCGAAAACCCAAAAAGAATTCAAGAAGGAAATCGATTAAAGAAGCAAATGCAAGAGTGGCAAAATCTGTCAAAACAGACCAGCAGGTAAAGATTAATTTTTTCGAAAATATTCTATTGCTCAAATCAAAAAGTGCAAAACTAACGAAAGTTAAATAACAACCTGGGGCAGCAGCAAAAAATATTACAGATCAAAACGACGTACAGATATCTCTCACGATTTTTTTACAGTGGAGCACAAAAATCTGTTTCGGGACAGCAACTTCCCCAAATCTTACCTCTCTCTCATTAGAGGTTGATCTTGACACAAAAACCAAACAAAACGGATAAGGAGCGGTTATTACCGAAGTAATAACTTCCGAGACTCAAAGAAACAAAAACAAACTGAAAGCAAAAATAAACTGGGTTGTCTCCCAAAAAGCTCTTTCTTTATAGCCATTAAGATGGGCATGATAATTTTGAAGATGCTCACATAGGAATATGAATTGAAGTGAAAGAGAGCATTAAGAAGCAAAATTACACATGCTTAAGTCTAACCCACTTCCTATGCAAGGGAGTTTTGTAAACAAACAAGTTGTTGAAACCAGAGGCTACTTGCATAAGAAGGCAAAACAAGTGCAACATAAAAACTTTCAGCATAAAACGAGGAAACTCGATATTATTGAGATGCATAAGAACACTTTTCCCTCTCTCATAGTAACTTTCAGTATCATGCATAAACTTAACAATATAGCTATCACAAGGACCATCATAGCAATGATCACTTATTCTAATAGAAAACACAGGAATACTAGCTCTCATAACACTACTTTGTGAAACAATATTAGAGGTATCCTTACAAAGGATAGTGTGTCCCTCTTCTTCATATTTAGTAACAAAGTCTTTCACATTTGCTATTATAGGTTCATCAACCATTTGTTTATTAGGTTCAATAGCTTTATTTGTACTTTCATTAACCATACTAGCTATCATAGAATGTTCCTTTACCTTAACTGGGAAAGTTTCTCAATATAAGGTTCAGGTAAAACATGATTAGCAGTATAAACTTCAGTATTTCTTGCAGGAACACTCTTAGCAATATGTTTATAAGGTTCATGATAATTATTCCACTTCTTTTTATGCACTTCAATATAGGAAGCAAAAGCCTTAAAATAAGAAGCAATAGCTTGAGAGTCTAGACCATAAGCATTTTTAATATTTTGAAAGTCATCAGTTCCCATAAAAGATTCAATGCATTCATAATCATAATTAATACCTGACTTTCTACCTTTGTCATTCTCCCATGCTTCAGCATTGTCTTGAATACGGTCTAGAAAATCCCATTTAGCTTCTTCCGTGCGAGTGAATGATCCAGCACAAGAAGCATCCAATAAATCCTTGTCATGTAGAGGGAGCCTTGCATAAAAGTTATTGATAATAATATTGTTGGGAAGCTCATGAATGGGACATTTGAGCATTAGTAACTTCAATCTCCCCCAAGCTTGAGCTGTACTCTCTCCATCAAGAGGCCAAAAGTTGTATATTTGATTCCGATCTTTATGAATCTCACTAGGAGGATAAAATTTTGAATAAAAGAGAGGCACTATTTCCTCCCATTCCAGAGCTTGACCATTCTTCAGCAGCTTATACCATTCCTCAGCTCTACCTTTCAGCGATAATGAGAATAGCTTCTTCTTAACTTGATCTGTAGTAATACAGTAGAAGTTTCCTTTACTAGTTCCACTCTCCAATAGCGCTTCACTCCCCGGCAACTACGCCAGAAAATAGTCTTGATGACCCACAAGTATAGGGGGTGTATCGTAGTATTTTCGATAAGTAAGAGTGTCGAACCCAACGAGGAGCAGAAGGTGCTGGCTAGTGGTATGGATCAGGAATTCTCTGCAAATACTTAGCAAACGGATTTTTAGGGGTTTTCGATAAAGCAGCTAAACAAAGTACGAGTAAATAAAAGACAATAGGAATAAATGCAGCAAGTGGCCCAATCCTTTATGCAGCAAAGGACAAGCCGGTTGTATTACTTAAGATGACCAAACGTTCTCGAGGACACATGGGAAGACTGTCAAATGCTTTCGCTTCATATAGTTGATTAATCTTCTTTAGCTTGCTAAGTGTTGTGTGGGTGAACCTGTGCTAATATACCGACCTTCCTAGGACTAATACATACTTGTGATTATACCCCTTGCAAACATCCGTAAGTACAAGAAAGTAATTAAGGTAGAAACCTAACCACAGCTTTAAACTCTAAGACCCTTACGTCCCTTGTACAATGGTTTCCTAACGGGGGTTCAGGTTTCTGTCACTCCGGCAACCCCTACGATTAGTAGCCAAATACACAATGCATTCCCCTAGGCCCATATAGGTGAACTGTCATGTAGTCGATGTTCACATGACACCACTAGAAGAAGTACACCACAACTTAAATATCAAACTATTGAATCTCTCTCAACACAACTCCACTACTAACAACATGACTTCTCCCATGTCCTCAAGAACAAAAAGAAACTACTCACAAGACATCATATGGATCATGATCAGAGATGGAATAATGATGTATAACAATCTGAACATAAACAATAATTCAACGGTTCACTCAATAGCATCAATTACAAAGAGTAATCAACACCGGGAAAGTTTCCCCTATGAACTATGCAAGATTCAATGCAATTGTTATAGCAATATGGAGATGGTGATGAGGGTGCTGATGGTGATGATGATGATGATCCCGATGAAGTCCAGCTTGATGGTGGTGTTGATGGCGACGATCTCCCCTCTCCGAGAAAGAATTCCCTCAGCAGAAATCTGTCTGCCGGAGAGATCTTTCTCTCTCGGTGTTTTTCGCCCTGCAGAGGCGACGGAATCTTTCTGTGGTCGCCCCCCGAGTCTTAGGGTTTCGGGAGGATATTATACGCTAGAGGGGAGTGCCCGGGATGGACCAGGGCGGCCACACCACCTGGTGGCGCGGCCTAGGGTGGCCCGCGCTAGGGGGTGGTGTGGGCCCCCTGTGGCCCATCTCCAGCCCCCCTTCTGGCTTCCTTCGTCTTCTGGAAAAATAGGATTTTCAGTATATTTTCCCGGATTTTCTGATCTTCACGAATTTTGCCTCCAAACAGCACCTTTTCCATCAGAATCCTGACTGCAGCGGTTGTCGTTGTATTGGGAACAGCAGTACCTGAGGAGGTTAGATAGAGGTGTGGGGACTAGCAGGGAAGCTATCGACGACATCCGCGGGCGGGATTGGATACAAGCGAGCGTAGCGGGACGCAAGAAGTACCCAGGTTCGGGGCCCTCGTGGTGAGGTAAAGCCCCTACTCCTGCCTGATCTGACTATGGGGAATATACGAGCTACAAGTGCTCCTCGAGTCAGGTTCTCTAGCTCTTGCCTTAAATGTACTGAGACCAACCCTTTCTCGAGGCCGCCTCTCCTTATATAGGAAGAGAGGCAAGGGTCTCAGCTAATCCGTGGCGGGCCCACAGTGGTCCCAGCCGACTAGTCATCTACAGTACCCGGTATGGTATATCACATCGGTGTATGAGCGGTATGGCTGTCGAGGCACAAGCGACGCCAGGCGAGCCCGCTGCCGTCAAGACAAAGCATCGTTCGCGTCGACCACGCAAAGTCTTCGGTATGGGCGGGTGGTTGCCCGTCTTGTCGTCGTCTGAGGCGTACGTGCACCGATACGCACGCCGTCTGTCCCTCGATTGGATCCGCTACGCTGCCGTGATCCGGCTGCCTCTTCATGATCCGGCCTCGGGTGGTAGCCGCTCTACCCTGTCGGCTGCATCTGGTCGTGGAAGAGATCCGACCCCCTGTTTCTTATTTGGGGTACCCGTGGATCATCCCGACACTAGTTCCCCGAAGCGTGTGGATTCCGCCCTCGGGCGAAATGTGCACGCGCTCCTTCTTGCTTTTCGAATTTTGATCCGGCTGAGCTGCGCTTCCGTGACGCTGTCGACGCCGCGCCATGCAGACGCTGCTTATCATTGCTCTGCGGCGGGCAGCGTAACGTCCCGTCGCACGTCGCCTCGGGGAACTGCTGTCCGGCGCTTCGGTTCTCGCTCCAGGATCTTCTGCGCATCCCGTCCCGGCACACGGGATCTAGGCGGCGGTTGGGATGTGGGTTGCCCGGATGCGCGCCACGTGGCTCTGCCGGCGGTTACCCTTCTGACCCTTTAAAGGGACGCCGCGGGGGAGGCAGTTCTTTTCCTTCGCTCCCCCGCTGCAATCTTTCTCTTCCTCGCGTGCTCTTGCTCCTGCGCCCTTGCCTTCTGCGCCGCCCGCTCGCCGTCGTCAACGTTACGGGCCACCGTCACTCCTCCGTTGCCGCTCCTCTCCCTCAGCCAGAAATGGTCGCTGACCGTGGAGCCTGGTGCAGCTCCTCCGTCACCGAGGACCAGATCGCGAAGTATCGCGCGACCCACGTCCTCCCGCCGGCGGAGGAGGTGGCGGTGCGGTTGGCCCCGGTGGGGGAAGTGTCGCTGCATCCGGCGGAGGAGGAGCGCGTCATCATCCTCTCGCACCTGGCGCGCGGGTTTGCGCTGCTGCTGCACCCCTTCTTTCTGACATTTCTGGACTTCTTTGACCTCCGCCTCCACCACCTTGGCGCCAACGCAATCGGAATGCTGCCGCACTTCATGGCGTTCTGCGAGAGTTACCTCGGGGTCCAGCTGGATCTCGGGCTATTCTGCCGGCTCTTCCGAGTTCGGCCCGCAGGTGCAGTACATGAAGGGCCCGCTAGTCGTCTGCGGTGACGCCTCCATATACTCCCGCACCCAATCCGGCTACCCGAAATTCTTGCTCCAGGACATGGTACGGCTGTGGCAGCAGTTGTACTTCTACGTCAAGAACATCACCAACGTCGACCGGATAAACCTGTCGGCCTTCCAAGACGTCGAGTCCAGCCGGCAGCACTGGGACCTGAAGATCTACGGCGACAAGGCGGAGACGGACACGATGCTGGCACGCATGCGCTCCCTCGTCACCTGCCAGTTAACCGGTCGGGACATCACTCTTAGCTGGATGTCCCGGCTGATGATGCCGTTGCAGCAGCGGGCGCACAAGATGTGCTTCTACTCCGGCCGGCTGGATCCGACCCGGCTGTCGCGCCGCGATCCCCGCTACCACAACTTGAAGGAGTGGTTGTGGACGATCAGCAAGGAGAGGCTGCCAGAGAACTGGAAGTTCAGCCTGGCGCCCTACAGCCGGGAGAACCGCGCGCCCCGGGTAAGTTCTTGTAGCCGGAATTTTTGCTCATTCCCTCTGTGTTATCTTCTTGTTCTATCTGGTTGACCTTTTGCATTCGCTAGATCTTCGCCTGCATCCTTCGCGAGGAGGGCGAGGCTCCCCTCGAAGTATTCGCGCCGGACTTGCCCGAGCCGCGCGCTCGGCGATCCGGCGAGGAATCGGATGGGGACGGCGATGCCTTCCCCAGCCGGAACAACGAGCCGGCCGCCGACCTGCACGCGGAAGTGCACGAGGAGGAGGAGGAGGAGGAGGCCGGGCCGACCGCGGAGCCGGTGACGCATTCTGCGGCGGACGGCGAAGCAGGTGGGATCGGCTCCAGCCGTTCTGGCTCCCGCCGGCCTTTGGCGGAGGAGCCATACCGGTGCCCTGCCGCCAAGCCGTCTTGGCCGGAAGAAAGGGCCGCCCCCGGTCGTGTCGGGGTATGTTTTTCTCCCCCATCCCTCGGTGCCTTCTGTTTGTTTGTCCTCTTCCTTGCTTTTCTGACTTTAGCCTGTTTTGCTTTTGCCTTTTCCTATTTCCCTTTAGTGCGCTGGTTTCCTTCGGTGCCGCGAGCCCGGCTCGGACGCCAGCCGGGTCGCCGCCTCGTGCCCCGACTGATCCAACCGGCGCCTCTCCTTCCTCTGAGGCACAGCCTCCCTCTCCTCCTCAAGCTAAACCAGCCGCCCCCTCCTAGCCGGAGGGTCCCTAGCCGGAAGCGAATCGCTCCCAGCCGGAAGGTTCCTCCGCGAGCGCGCAGGGGGCTGCTGGCAAGGAGCTCGTCGTTGTTGGCGACGACAACTCCGACGAGGAGCTCGGGAAGGAGTGGCGAACAGCGGTGCTCGCGCCGAAGGAGTCCTTGGCCACACCATGGACGACGACGCCTCCTCCGCTGCTTCGCTGTCGGATCTTGCCGCCACGCTCAAGCTGGCGGTCAAGGAGATCCGGCTGCTTGAGGCCACAGCCGGTGGGAACCGGACCCTAGAGCAGAAGCTTGCTGCTGCCAACGGGACCTCCCAGAGTAAGTTCGCTTCATCCGTCTGGCTCTCCCTTTTTTTAATAGTCGGCTTCATTGCAGCTATCCTCATGTGCGCTCAGCGCGAGATCGATCGCTTGAAGAAAGCGAAAGACCGGCTGAGCAAGTCCAACTCCACACTGCGCTTGCAGAACAAGGACTGGCACGCGCGAGTAGACGGCTTGGAGGCCACCGTCAAGGAGCGCGACGGCTCGCTCGCTAGCCGGGCCGAAGCCTTCTCCCTTCTCGAGGCCCAGAACAAGGACCAAGAGAAAGAGATAAAACGGCTAGCGGTCAAGGAGAAAGCGCTGCTGGAGGAGCTGATGCAAGTCGGCCACACTGCCAAAGGTGAGTTCTTTCTTCTGTCTTCTTTTCTTTCCGGATCCGGTAGCCGGATTTGACTCCTCTTTTCTGACAGCCTTTTACCCCGGCATAGACCTGCTGGCCTACAACCGGCTGCAGGAGAACTGGCCGGGAGCACAGCCGACGGCTCAGGAGCTCGTCGTCCTTCTTGGCGAGGAGGCTGCGAAGCTTCGTCAGGCGGCGCGGGAAGTCTTCTCCTTCATGTGGCCGGAGGCTCCGGTTCCGGAGACGATGGCGCAGCTGGCAGCGAAGGTGGGAGAGGTACCGGCTGCAATGGACCGGCTGCGGGACGTGGCAGCGCGGGGTGGAGCGGAGATGGCCCTAGCGCTAATGCTTTCCTGGTATAAGGATGCTCGCGTCGAGAAGATCGACGGGGGATTCCGCGCCGGAGCCGATCTTGCCGCCATCCGCCAAGCCCATCCGAAGCTTCGCGGGTCCGCCATCAAGATCGCCAACTACGTGGATCCGGACGAGGTGCTCACTGACTCGGAGTCCCCCGACACTCCGGATGTGGAGTCCTCGGTGCCGCCGCCTGCCAGCGCCGGAGCCGGAACAAGCACCGCGGCCCCTTCCCCGCCTTCAGCCTCTGCCGGCCAGGAACTCCCCCACGACAAAGGCCCTGCCATTTAGTCATCGGGATGCCGGGTGTATTTTTCTTGTCTTAGATTATCGTGAAACTTGTATGTCTATACCGACTGTCTTTGATGCCGGGTAACACTTGGGAGCTTCGTCTCCCTTTTGCTTGTTAATATTGAATTCTTGAGTCTTCCTTAACTTATGTCTTGAATTTTCTTCTGATATTTTGCCGGCTCACTTCGCCCGGCTAACCTCGTCTGGCTACACCTCCAGTGGCCAATGGGCGCGCCAGCACCCACCAGGTGTAGCCGAGATTCGAGTAGCTGGCGAGCAGTGCTTCGAATCTTCCTTGATTTTTACTCTTCTAACTTTATCCGACTGGCCTCGTCCCAGTCGGCTGCTTTCGTCGGCTGGACGCCTTCAGCCGGGGGAACTAACATTCTAGTGGGGGCGCGCGAGCGCACCCACTGGGTGTAGCCCCCGAGATTCGGAGTAGCTAGCCTAGCCAGGTGCTTCGAATCTTTCTTGTCTTTTCTTGCTCCCGCCCTTGCCCTCACCTGGGCTCCGAACGGCCGGCTAAACACCCTTAGTCGGTCAGGAACTACAAGATTCCACTTGGGCGGCCTTGGCTCCAGTGGGTGTAACCAGATTCGAGCTTGATGAAGGCAAGGGCTTGGAATCTTCTTTCCTTCTCCTGAATTCCGACTCTAAGTAGTCGGACAAGAACGCACATATGCATACACATACATCTTCACAGGTTAATAGGTTAGTCTGTCAAATCGTAGCCGGAAAACGGCTTATTTTTCAAAAACTGGCTTGCTCCTTTCTAGGCACTTAGTCGCTTTCTCGTGTGTTCTGCTGTTTTCGCTGCGTCCTTGCCGGGTTCTGTGCCGGGAGCTGAGAGTACATTACATACGAGTACTAAGCGGCTTAGCGCTGGATTGGTTTGAGCTAGTTGCGGGGCTGGGACGCCTGATCATCACGCCTCCTCCTGTTTTTCATGTGGGATGCCTCGGGCTTTTGCTCTTGCTAGCCGGACAGCCGGGTTGCGGTCTGTAGCTGAGACGAAGAGTGGGCCTCTGACATCATCGCACACTACTCAGCCGGTTTGTTGGTTTAACAGGCCGGGCCAGCCGGCGAGCCCCCGGGTAGGGGTTGCCGGAGCCGGAAAATTTGAATCGAAGAACAGGTACGCACACATTTCTAGGACCCCCCGAGATTCTCGTGGGAGTCTGCATTTTCATTCATGAGGTTTTCGGGGTACATACACTGTCTGGCGACTAGGTGTAAAACGGGCGCAGCACGGCCGCGTTCCAAGGACGTTCGGTCTCCTCGTCCGATTTGTCCATCTTGTTCTTGCGTGGCTGCTGTGTGTCGATGAGATAGTAGGAGTCGTTGGGCAGCGCTCGGCTGATGATGAAGGGGCCCTCCCAGGGTGGTGATAGCTTGTGCATGCCCTTCGTGTCTTGCACCAGCCGGAGAACGAGGTCACCCTCGCGGAATGCGACTGGGCGAATCCGGCTGGAACGGTAGCGGCGTAGTCGCTGCTGGTACAGGGCAGATCTGGACAGGGCCAGCTCACAGGCCTCCTCCAGGAGATCTACCCCGTCCTCCCACGCCTCCTTGTTGGCCTGCTCGTCGTAGAGGAGCTTGCAGGGGGAGTCGAATTCGATGTCGGCGGAGAGGACGGCTTCCGATCCATAGACCAGGAAGAATGGCGTGTAGCCGGTTGACATATTAGGTGTGGTGCGGAGGCTCCACAGCACAGCCGGAAGTTCTTCGATCCAGCATCCGGGTGACCGCTCCAACGGCTCGATGAGACGTGGTTTGATGCTGGCTAGCACCAAGCCGTTTGCTCGTTCAACTTGCCCGTTGGACTACGGATGTGCAACGGAGGCGAGGTCTAACCGGATGCCCTTGTTGCTGCAGAACCGGGCGAAGGCCCCCTTGGCGAAGTTCGTGCCGTTGTCGGTGATGATGCTATTGGGGTAGCCGAAGCGGTTGATGATGTCGGTGAAGAAGGTAACAACCGTCGCCCCATCCAGCTTCTGGATAGGCTTGGCCTCGATCCACTTTGTGAACTTGTCCACCGCTACCGGTAGTGGGTCATTCCTGTGCTCACTTGAGCTCTTGAAGGCCCGACCATGTCGAGGCCCCAAACCGCGAAGGGCCAGGTGATCGGTATGGTCTTGAGCACCGAGGTTGGCATGTGCCTGAGCTGCCCGAAGCGTTGGCACCCATTGCACGTGCGGACCAGCTGCTCGGCATCCTCGAGGGCGGTGGGCCAATAGAAACCATGGCGAAATGCCTTGGTGACTATCGCCCTTGACGAAGCGTGGTGCCCACACTCGCCCTGGTGGATGTCCTTGAGTAGCCGGTAGCCTGTGTCTACATCGACACATCTTTGGAAGATACCGGATACACTGCGCTTGTATAGTTCGCCGTTTATGATGGTGTATGTATGCGCGCGGCGTCGGATTTGCCTGGCCTCCACCTTGTCGTCCGGGAGTTCGCTGTTGGCGATGTAGTTCATGAAGGGCTGTGCGCAGGATGGCACTTCCCGGATGACGAGGACGCTCATCCTCCTCGGTGGCCGGTGTCGGGCTGTCCGGTGGGATATCCGGGGGCAGCCCCCGAGCCAGGCGAGCCGGTATCCCGTCTGCGAGCGGAGGGCACCGCTGGCCGGAGTTGGTACGAAGTTTTCTTCTTTGGCGGTTCTGCGGCTCCGCTTCCGCTGCCTCGGCGCGGGCGCTTCCCTTGAGATGATGGAATCTGATTCCGGCGACGGGTTGATGGATGGCTTGCGCAGATGCTCCAGGGAGACCCCTGGTGGGATGGCCTGCCTGGTGGACCCTATCTTGGAGAGCGTGTCGACTGCCTCGTTGTTGGTGCGGGGGACGTGATGAAATTCGCACCCGTCGAAGGAGGAGCTGAGCTTCTGGATGTGGAACCGGTAGAGGGCCATGTTGGCGTCTCTGGCGTCCCATTCCTCGGATACCTGTTGCACCACCAAGTCCGAATCGCCGAAACACAGGATCCGGTTGACACCGATCTCCTTGGCCAGCCGGAGCCCGTGCGCCAGTGCCTCGTATTCGGCTACGTTGTTGGAGGCCTTGAAGTGGATCTGCAATACATACTCCAGCCGGTCTCCCTTGGGCGAGGTGAGCACGATGCCGGTTCCCAAGCCCCCGAGCATCTTCGACTCGTCAAAGTGCAACCGCCAGTGGTCTGAATCCGGCACCGGTGGGAGATACTGGGTCTCGGCCCAGTCGACGAGGAAGTCCGCCAATGCCTGTGACTTGATCGTGAGCAGGGGCTCGTACTGGATGGAGTAGGCGGCGAGCTCGATGGCCCATTTGGTGACTCGGCCGGTGGCGTCCTTGTTGCCGATGATTTCTGAAAGGGGTGCAGTGCACACGACCTTGATCGGATGCTCCTGGAAGTAGTGCTTGAGCTTCTTGCATGCCAGGTACACGCCGTAGCACATCTTTTGGTAGTGGGGGTAGTTCTGCTTGGAGAGGGAGAGAACCTCGCTGAGGTAGTAGACGGGTCTCTGAACCGGCTGAGCCTTGCCTTCCTCGGGGAGCTCCACCACCAGGACGACGCTGACGACCTGGCTGGTGGCTGCTATATAGAGCAACATCGGCTCCTTGCTAGCCGGCGTGGCTAGAACCGACGCTGTGGACAGCATGCGCTTGAGGTCGTGAAACACGGTGTCGGCTTGCGAAGTCCAGGAGAACTTGTCCATCTTTTTCATCAGCTGGTACAACGGAAGTGCCTTCTCCCCCAGCCGGCTGACGAAACGACTGAGGGAAGCCAGACATCCGGTGAACTTCTGGACTCCAAGCAGGTTCTTGGGCGGCTGCATCCTCTTGATGGCCGCGATCTTCTCTGGATTTGCCTCGATGCCTCGTTGAGATACGAGGAAACCGAGTAGCTGGCCGGATGGTACTCCGAAGACGCACTTTTCCGGGTTCAGCTTCATCTGGTACTGGCGGAGGTTGCCGAATGTCTCTCTCAGATCTACGAGGAGGGTGCGCTTCTCCTTGGTTTTGACGACTACGTCATCAACGTAAGCGTGCACGTTTCGGCCTATCTGCGAGTGCAAACATTTCTGCATGCATCGCTGATAGGTGGCGCCTGCGTTCTTTAGGCCGAAAGGCATGGTTACATAGCAGAAAGCCCCGTAGGGGGTGATAAATGATGTCTTAATCTGATCAGCCGGGTTTAGCCAGATCTGATTGTACCCAGAATAACAATCTAGAAAAGACAACAAATCACAGCCGGCCGTGGAATCGATGAGTTGATCTATACGGGGCAAGGCGAAGGGGTCTTTCGGGCACTCCTTGTTCAGGCTGGTGTAGTCGATACACATGCGCCAGGTCTTGTTCTTCTTCAACACCAAGACTGGGTTCGCCAGCCAGTCCGGGTGGTATACTTCCATGATGAACCCGGCTGCGAGGAGCCGGGTGATCTCGTCACCGATTATCTTTCTCTTCTCTTCTGCGAACTGGCGCAGAGGTTGCTTGACCGGCTTGGCATCCGGACACACATGAAGTGAGTGCTCGGCGAACTCCCTCGGCACACCCGGCATGTCTTTGGGAGACCATGCGAAGATGTCTCGATTCTCACGGAGGAAGTCGATGAGCGCGCCTTCCTATTTGCTGTCTAAGCCGGCACCAATGGTGAAGAACTTAGTCGGGTCGGAGGGGTCGAGCAGGATCCTCTTCGTCTCCTTTGCCGGTTGGAAGGCTCCTTCTCCAGCCGGTTTGCTGCTAGCCGGATGTCTCCGGGCCATGGCCACATTGCGCATGATCGCGCGCTTTTCTTCGGCTATGATGAGGGCCTCTGCTAGTTTGGAACCGGCAGAGGCGCACTCCATCGATCGCCTGAAGCAGCCGGCGATGATGATCACGCCGTGGGGTCCTGGCATCTTCGTCTTGAGTTATGCGTAGTGGGGGATGGCCATGAACTTGGCGAGGGCGGGGCGCCCGAGGAGAGCATGGTAGGAGCTCGTCAAATTTACCACCTCGAACCAGATTGGTTCGCGGCGAAAGCTCTCCTCGGTCCCGAAGATGACGTCCAGCTGGATTTTTCCCAGTGGAGCGCAGGCTGGCCCCGGCAGTACGCCGTTAAACGTCGTGGTAGTCGGGCGCAGGTCGCTTTCGCGAATGCCCAGCTTCTCCAGCGAGGACTGGTAGAGGAGGTTGAGGCTACTGCCTCCATCGATGAGGACGCGCGAGAATCGGCAGGTGCGCGCATTGGAGATGATGAGGAGGTCGAGTACCATGGCATAGCCCCCGAGAGTCGGCAGATGCTCAGGCTGATCTGCCCGGCTCCAGGTGATGGGGGTTTCCGACCAGTTCAGGTACTGGGGGACCGGAGAGACGATGGCATTGACCTCCTTGGAGCGTCGCCGGCGGCTGTGCTTGTCGTCCTGCTCCGTCTCGAAGATGTGGTAAGCGGCGTGCGGCTGGGGGTAGCCGTTGTTGTTGTTGCCGTCGTTGCCGCCGTTACCATCATTACCGGCTCCCCTAGCCGGTGGTGGGGGTCCACCCGGTGGGGAGGCGGGAGACGAGGCTGGTTGCCCTAGTCCTTTAGTGGCGGTCTGCTGCGATTCAGGTGGTGTGCATAGCCGGTTTGAAGGGACCGCTATGCCACTTGCACGGGCCATCAATCATCTGGTCAAAGGTGAGGCAGGGCTTCTGCCTTCTTGTGTCGTTAGCCGGTGCGTCGGGCGCACCCTCTACAGCATTGACCTGTCGCGCGTGGTAGCGAGGCTTCTGTTGCCTGTCCTGGCGGTCCCCGTGGAACCGGTTGTCGTTGCCGTGGTGTCTAGAGGATCCGGCTTCACCAGCCGGATTTCTCGGACGGTCGCGAGCCGGCTCCGTGGGAGTCGGGCGGCCTTCCGCGTTTACTCGGAGGGGCTTCTTCATGGCGGCATCCGCCGTGGCGTACTGGTCCGCAACCGTCATGAGCTCCGCCATGGTCTTCGGCTCGTCACACAGTAGCCAGTGGCGAAGCATGGTGCCCTCTCGGCATCCTTCGATGAAGAAACCGATGGCTTGGCTCTCCAGGATGCCCTCGCAAGTGTTGCGGAGCTCCGTCCACTTGGCGAGGTACTCGCGGTCGGTCTCGCGGTCGCCCTGGACGCACAAGGCCAGGTCACGCGGGCGCCCTCGGCGCTTGTACGTGTCGTTGAAGTTGCGGACGAACACCTTCTCGAAATCAGGCCAGGCGTTGATGCTGTTGGGCGCGAGGCTATTGAGCCAGGTCCTTGCCGACCCGGTTAGCATGAGAGGGACATAGCGCACGGCTGTGCGCTTATTCCCGTGGGCGATGCCGACTGCCGTGGCGTAGTCGGTTAGCCAGTCTTCCAGCTTCATCTTCTTTGTCGTGCCAGGGGTGTCCACAGGCGGGAGAATTTATCCGGAAACGGCTCGTTCCGGATGCGGGGTCCGAAACAAACCGGTCCGGTAGAATCTTCCTCCTCCGTGTCACGCGCTTGAGCGAGCAGCTCGATGCGATCGCGGGCATCCGGACAATCCGGGTTGGGTGCGCCCACCGGCCGAAGCGAGGCGGAACCGCTGGTGCAGGTGCTCCAGCTGGTGGTGGGGGAGGTGGCGGGTTGCTGTTCACTGTCTGCTCCTGGCGTGGCTGGCCCCGGTTGCCGGAGCCACGACGCCTGCTGCGGGCCCTAGGCGGCTACAGGGAGGACGCCTGCTGGGTGTCGCGCGGTGCGCCCCTGCTGTTGGCGGGTAGCCTGCTTCCTCTGGAGTAGCTAAGGTCCTCCTGCGTCTGCCGGTTGGCGCCGGCCTGCTCGTCCGCGACGCGGAGGAGCTCCTGGACGCGAGCGTGCTGGCGGGCTCGCTCCTCGCCCTCCAGGCTGGGTAGTTCTTCTGCTGCGGCTCGCGCCGCACGCAGGTTCTTGATGGGTGTGCTGTAGGTGGGCCGTGTGGGGGCAGGCGCGGGATCCGGTTCACCATCCTTCTCCATCCTGCCGCCTAGCTCACCGCCCCGACGTCGTACCTGGCCACGTCGGCTCGGCTCTGCGGTGGCCGGAGTGAGGCCGTGCGCGCGGTCGTACTCGCGTCTAGCGATCTCCAGTTGCTTGCGGGCTACTGCCAGTTCCATGGCCTCCTGGAGGAGGATCTGTCTTTCCATGGTGAAGTTCGCCTCCGCCTCCTCCGGGTTGTCCCCGAGGTTAACCGGCGTCAGGAGCCGATCAATGGCATCCTCGACCGGGTTCCGAGGCTACGGGGGAGCGGAAGTTCCGACCTCGTCTGCGCCTCGCTCCGGGCGGGGCGAGCTGGATCCGCCATCATGACCTCCACGCCCGAGTGCGGCGGAGGTGCCGCCGCTGAGCATGGCGGCCCGTGACGAGCGATTTCCCTAGGGAAAGCGCTCCGGGGCAGTGGCGATGTAGGCGGGAGATCGCGAATAGCGGGCGGTGTCGTTATTTGGGAAGGAAGTTCGGCGAAGCGAGGCGTTGTCGATGGCGATCGAACTTGCGGCGTGAGCACCAGGCCGGAGGCCACGCGCTCACCGGCTGAAGTGCGGGGTCCCGTGCGGAACGTGACTCCGGTCGAAGCCATTTGCCCCACGGTGGGCGCCAACTATCGTTGTATTGGGAACGGCAGTACCTGAGGAGGTTAGATAGAGGTGTGGGGACTAGCCGGGAGGCTATCGACAGCGTCCGCAGGCGGGATTGGATACAAGCTAGCGTAGCGGGACGCAAGAAGTACCCAGGTTCGGGGCCCTCGTGGTGAGGTAAAGCCCCTACTCCTGCCTGATCTGACTATGGGGAATATATGAGCTACAGGTGCTCCTCGAGCTGTGTTCTCTAGGTACTGCCTTAAATGTACTGAGACCAACCCTTTCTACTGAGGCCCTGCCTCTCCTTATATAGGAAGAGAGGCAAGGGTCTCACTGGCTAGTCCGACTGGTGGGCCCCACAGGCGGGTCCCAGCCGACTAGTCATCTACAGTACCCGGTATGGTATGTCACATCGGTGTATGAGCGGTATGGCTCGTGAAGCACTGTGGATGCCGTCGAGCCCGTCGTCAAGACAGCCATCGTTCCGTCGCCCGCACATAAAGTCTTCGGTATGGACGGGTGGTTGCCCGTCTTGTCGTCATCTGAGCGTCTGGTGCAATCGATACGTCGTCTGTCCCTCTGATTGGATCCGCCACGCTGTCGTATCTGGTGCCTCTTCATGATCCGCTCTCGGGTGGTAAAGCTCGTCTACTGTCGTCTGCATCTGGTCAGCCAGAAGAGATCCGACTGTCCTGTTTCTTATTCGGGTGGGGTACCCGGGGATCATCCCCCTGATAGCGGTCCATGCTCCAAAAGTCATCAACCATGCAAAAACAGATGAAATAACATAAGTATCATCTCCTAATATGAAATATATCAATGAATAATAGTGAATTATGACATAGAATAGTGATGCAAAATGGACGTATCAGAGTGTTGGATTGTGCTTTCTATATGACGTGGTTCGATGAATAGACGGCCGAGATGCTTGTTAGGACACCATTTGACGATTAGGAAGCTCAAATCGCTGTGAGGTGCTCATGGAGTGGCACCTATTATACTTTTAAATAAGCTTCTGTTGAGTTTAAGAGAAATTTACCCAAGATAAATGCTAAATAAAACATGGATAGAATAACAGAAGTTAAACTAATCATATGATTTAGCGGATACAAATTAAGACAGATATCGAAGAGAATTGCAAGGCATACAACTTGATATAAGACCAGACCAAGATCTGTAGCAAACCAAATGGGAATGACATACTATCTGACTAAAATAAACAAGATTAAGTAAGAGAATGTACATCACAGCAGAGGGACCGCTAGAGGAACCGCCGGTGTTGGTGTTGGCACTGTCGTCAGCCATGTTATCGAGGAAGAGGTTGATGATGTCGGGGAATAAGTCCTTGTTGGGGAAGACGTCGTCGGCACAGTCGCTATCCGTGAAGGAGTCCATGATGAAGCCAGTTGTCACGCCGATAGCACTCCCAAAAACCTTATCGCTCTTCTCCCGTACAAGACTCGAAGCAGCGGGGTCTCGGAGGCCTACGGTCCCGACTAGTAGTGCACGCCATAAGATGGGATGGAAAAGAACGGAGCGGCAGCGCAATGCTCTGGAACTGGAGGCGAAACGTACTGAGGCGTGTGTCTAGAGAGTAGAGACCTCTCACTCTTATAGGCACGGGTAGGCAGACGAACAAGCATTTATGCACGGAAAAAAGAAAGGGAATCTCTCGGCTCGAGGCACTCCCGCAACCAGCGGCGTGCGCGCGCGTCGTGACGAGGCGGGCGGCGGAGGAGGAGGAGGAGCACGCGTGTACGTCTCTCTCTTTCTCATCTTTTTACCAAGTAGTGTAAGAACCCCCTTATAAGATGGTGAAATCTTCCTTCAACTAGCAATGTGGGACTAAATATTTGTCCCACCTCTTGCCATTCATGAATGGGCCACATGGGCCTCTAGGATTTTTTAGGAATTATTAAAGTGGAATATGGGCTGGGCCATTTAGGCAAGAATTCCAACAATCCCAGAGGCACATGAAGTTTGCCTTCAGTTCCAAAACATTGTTTATATGCCGGTACTATAGTGAAGACTATTAAGTTGAACTTTCACCTAGAACTTTATGCTATACTAGGCTACAACTTGTACAGTGGACTATGCCTTGAACTACAAGTTTGCTGCAAACCTAGATTCACACAAAGTCTCGACCGATACTAGGCTGCCATGGAACTTCCCCGCGGGTGGAGCGTATGCGTCATACTCCATGGCCTTGCATGAGTTTATTAGAGAGCACCTTACCCTCATAGACTACGACGTTTAAAAGTCAGACTCGTATATGTGTGTTCTTCAAAAGATGTTCTGCAAGACAACATCTCTACTTAAGATAAGCCATTTAGAACATATTAAGATAACAAATCAACCTGCCATGCAGAATAGGAAAGTATTGCATCTTCATGGAGTGGTGTTCATTAAAGTAGGGATACTTTCCTCTCAGTTAATCAACACCTTGTCTCCTAATTCTAATTTACAGGATCTCCGATCATATAGACTGGTTTACCACTGTGAAAAACTCATATTGTGGGTCTCATACCCATCTCCTTCGATGCATTTTCTATCACATTGCATGATATACCCTTTGTGAAGGGATCTGCCAAGTTTTTAGATGTTTGGATATAATCCAATGCAATAACTCTGGAGTTTCTCATTTTCCTGACAGATTTCAGTCTCCTCTTCACATGTCTTGATGACTTCATATTATCCTTAGAACTATTTAATTTGAAAATCACTGTTTGATTATCGCAATTCATAAGGATTGTGGGTATTGGTTTTTCAACCACGGTTAAGTTCATCAAGAGTTCATGAAGCCACTCTGCTTCAACTGTGGCTGTGTCTAATGATGTGAGTTCTGCTTCCATAGTTGACCTCGTTAAGATGGTCTGCTTGCAAGACTTCCAAGAAACAGCGCCACCACCAAGTGTGAATACATATCCACTCGTGGCCTTTATCTCATCAGCATCAGATATCCAATTTGAATCAATATAACCCTCTAGTACCCTCGGATACCCGGTATAGTGAATGCCATAGCTCACAGTGCCTTTTACATAGCGCATAACTCTCTCAAGAGCATGCCAGTGATCATCTCCTGGATTTGAAACAAATCAACTGAGTTTGCTTACATCAAAAGCGACGTCAGGCCTCGTAGCTCTAGCTAAATACATAAGCGAGCCAATAATTTGAGAGTATCTCAGTTGGTCTCTAGTATTTCCTCGATTCTTTCAAATCATCACACTAGGATCATACGGTGTAGGAGAAGACTTGCAGTCGCTATACCCGAAACGACTCAAGACCTTTTCCACATAGTGAGACTGAAGCAATGTAATCCCATCATCATCATATCTCAATAGTTTGATGTTCAGGATAACATCAGCTAAACCTAGATCCTTCATCTCAAAGAAACGAGATAAGAAATCCTTGACTTCCTTAATTGCATTAAGGTTGGTTCCGAAAATCAGTATGTCATCAACATACAAACAAAGGATGACTCCTTATCCCCTACCATGCCGATGGTACACACATTTATCAGCTTCATTTACAACAAAGCCTGCAGCAGTTAAAGTTCTTTCAAACTTCTCATGCCACTGCTTAGGGGGTTGTTTTAGGCCATATAAAGACTTCAACAATTTGTACACCTTTCCTTCTTGACCATTTACCATAAAGCCATCTGGCTGATCCATTTAAATTTCCTCATCCAACTCTCCATTTAGGAAAGTTGTCTTAATGTCTACTTGATGAACAAGAAGACCATGAGAGGCAGCCAATGAAAGTAGTACTCGAATAGTGGTTAATCTGGCGATAGGTGAGTAAGTTTCAAAGAAGTCTTCACCTTCTTTTTGAGTGTATCCCTTGGCCACAAGTCGTGCCTTGTACTTCTCAATAGTTCCATCAGGCATAAGCTTTTTCTTGAACACCCATTTACATCCTACAGGTTTGCACCCATAAGGACAGTCAGTGATCTCCCATGTTCCATTGGTTAAGATGGAATCCATCTCACTATGGACGGCTTCCTTCCAGTAGTCAGCATGAGGAGATGCATAGGCTTCTGAAATAGAAGTGGGAGTATCATCCACGAGGTATGCATTGAAATCATCACCAAAGGACTTTGTAGTCCTCTATCTCTTGCTCCTTTTAGGAATTTCATTATCATCCTCCTTAGGATTTTCAACATGTTCAATTGCAGTGGTAGGTTCAGAATTTGTAGCAAAATTCTGACTGGATGAACTAGGCATCTCCTGATTTGATGAGCTAGGTATATCCTTCATAGGAAAGATATCCTCAAGGAAAATCGCATCAGTCGACTCCATAATTGTACCGGCATGCATGTCAGGTACCTCGGATTTTACTATCAACAATCTATAACCAATGCTATGGAAAGCATAACCTAGAAATAAACAATCAATGGTTTTTGGTCCAAGCTTGCGCTTCTTGGGAATTGGCACATGAACTTTTGCCAAGCATCCCCAAGTCCTTAGGTAAGAGAGTTTTAACCTTTTCTTCTCCCATTCTTCAAATGGAGTAATTTCTTTGTTCTTCGTGGGAACTCGGTTTAGGACATGACACGCAGTCAATAGAGCCTCCCCCACCATTCCTTAGATAGACCCGATGTATCTAACATGGCATTAACCAAATCTGTTAGAGTACGGTTCTTTCTCTCAGCTACACCGTTTGACTGAGGTGAATAGGGACGCGTCCTCTCGTGAATTATACCATGTTCCACACAAAAGGAATCAAACTCATTGGAAAAATACTCTCCACCATGATCAGACCTAGGCCTCTTAATCTTTCGATCAAATTGGTTTTCTGCTTCAGCTTTATAGATTTTGAAGAAACTCAAAGCCTCATCTTTTGATTTCAGAAGATATACATGACAATATCTCGTAGAGTCATCGATCAACGTCATGAAATATTTCTTTCCGCCTTTTGTCAACACACCATTCATCTCACAAAGATCAGAATGTATGAGCTCTAGTGGTGTTAAATTTCTTGCTTCTGCAGTCATATGTGACTTGCGAGGTTGTTTTTCTTGCACGCAGACTTGGAACTTAGATCCCTTAACAGTAGTGAAATTAGGGATTAAATTCATTTTGGATAGTCGCGCCATACAACCAAAATTAATATGGCAAAGACGAGAATGCCAGACATTTGATTCAAAATTCGTGTAAATATGATTAACAACTTTATTACAAACGTTTGACAGAGATAAGCAGAACAAGCCTCCACACTCATAACCTTTACCAAAAAAGGTTCCATACTTAGAAATTACAATTTTATTGGACTCGAATACAATTTTGTAGCCATCTCGACACAGAAGAGATCCGCTAACAAGATTTTTATTTATTGCAGGAACATGATGCATGTTCTTCAGGCGCATGGTCTTTCCCGAAGTGAACTTTAGATCGAACATACCAACACCATGAACAAAAGCATGTGATTCGTTCCCCATCAACACGGTTTGAGTCCCTCTGACCTGATATGAAGAAAACATAGAGATATCAGAACAGACATGTACATTAGCACCCATATCAATCCACCAATTAGGAGAATGACATAATGAAAGAACAGTAGGTAATATACTAATATACCATACCCAACATCTTTCATCTCAACATCGCTCATGACAACATTAGCAAGCTTGCTGCCCTTCCTATGCTGATGCTTGTCAAAGTGGTTGGGACAAGCAGGAGCCCAATGATCAGGATCACCGCACACATGACAAGCACCTTTCTTCTTATTAGTCTTCTTTTTGAAGCTGGTAGACCGTGAAGCCTTGTTCTTTCCATCAAACTTTCCTTTGCCATCAAACTTGCCCTTGTTCTTGAACTTGCTAGGCTGGAAGTTCCTTTTCTGTACCAGATTGGCATTAGAACCTCCCTCGGTACCTCGAGCATGTGTGTATTTTGCTCCCGCCTTCTCTTCCACATCAAGAGTCCCAATGAGATCCGTCACGGAAAACTCTTATCTCTTGTGCTTCAGAAAAGTAGCAAAATTCCTCCATGACTAGGGAAGCTTGGCAATAATGCCTCTGGCAAAAAACTTGTCCGATAACATACAAGTGAAGTGTTCAAGCTCCCTGGAAAGTGATAGTATTTCATGAGCCCGCTCCACAATGGAGCGGTCATCAACCATCTTATAATCATAGAATTGTTCTATGACATACAGTTCACTGCCAGCATCGGAGACTCCAAATTTTCTCTCGAGCGCATCCCACATATCCTTACCATTGCTAAATGATAGGTATGAATCGACAATATTGTCACCAAGGATGCTGATCAAGGTAGCCTTAAATGTGGTATCAAGTTTTTGAAAGGCCTCTTCCTGAGCAGGATTAAGATCTCCCTCAGGTGCGCTGTAAATGACATTATAGCAGCTCATGGTCTAAAACCAGAGCACTGCCCTCACACGCCATCTTTTGTAATTGACACCTTCAAACACAGGTGGCTTCGTGGATGCAACAAAACCACTTGGAGCAAATTGCCTACAATAAGGTTTTTAGATTGTTGAGTTTAAGAGCAATTTACCCAAGATAAATGCTAAATAAAATATGAATAGAATAACAGAAATTAAACTAATCATATGATTTAGCGGATACAAATTAAGACAGATATCAAAGAGAATTGCAAAGCATACAACTTGAGATAAGATCAGAACAATATCTGTAGCAAACTAAAAGAGAACGATATACTATCTGACTAAGATAAACAAGATTAAGTAAGACGATGTACATCACAGCAGAGGGACCGCTAGAGGAACCGCCCGTGTTGGCGTTGGCACCGTCGTCAGCCATGTCGTCGAGGAAGAGGTTGCTGATGTCGAGGAAGAAGTCCTCGTTGGGGAAGACGTCGTCGGTGCAGTCGCTAAACGTACTGAGGCGTGTGTCTGGAGAGTAGCGACCTCTCACTCTTATAGGCACGGGCAGACAGACGAACATGCAGCGCGGGAGAGGAAACGGCATGCATTAAGTTCGAATTAAATCTCAGAGAAAACGGTCAAATTAATTCTCAGAGAAAACGTTCGGATTAAATCTCCATTGAGTGCATATTAAACATCCACTTACGCGTTCAGATTATTAATTAATTTATGCGTGGCAAAAAGAAAGTGAAGCTCTCGGCTCGAGGCATTCCCGCAACCTACGGCGCGCGCGCGTTGTGACGAGGCGAGGCGAGGCAGGCTGTGGAGGAGAAGGAGCACGCGTGTACGTCTCTCTCTTTATAAGGTGGTGAAATCTTTCTTCGACTAAAAATACCTCTAAGATTTTTCAGGAATTATTAAAGTGAAATATGGGCTGAACCATTTAGGCGAGAATTCCAACAGCTTTTAGTCGCTTCAAACGGCCTGAGTCTTGGCTCTCTCATTTAAGCTTTTAGTCGACCCACTCAGGTAGAGGGCGTTGACTAGATGAAAATCCTTGGTGTGGCTATTTACAAGCCTGGTTTGAACGGAGAAAAAGAAAAACTGAGCGACGATCAACGCCAGAGGAAAAACCGAGTACTAAAGCGGCATGAATGGAGGCAGGAGCGGTAAACCTTGACAAATGACAATGCAGCATAACTCTTGTGCGAAAGCCGGTGCGCTAGCTACTGACCCGATCGATCAGAACATGGATCATGGGCTGTTTTGTCAACCGATGTACGACGCTGCTTGTATAGTAATTTATCGTGTGTGGTAAACCAAGGCAGATTTGGACTAGTTCGTGGACAAATGTTTTTGGTCTCTCAACCGACGAGAGAATGCTCGCGTGTCAGCAGGATCACCCTAGTTCACGAAACTTTGACAAGATGCCGACATGGAGTGTACTATAGTTTTCTCCCAAACACAGACAATTGAATGCGATGGGTGATCTGCGTACTGATCTCGACCGATCCACTGCTTTTCTTTTATCCGAGCAAGCATCTTGACTTGCTAATAAAGTAATGATGGAGCTGGCCATGTTAGCCTGAAAGTGTAAGAATCGGTCAGCGGATCAGGGAGTACCTTTTTAATTTAGTTTTGAAAGCGGAGGTTTCACTAACGCAAAAAAATATACTCCCTCCATCCCAAATCCAAGTCACTTATTTTGAAAGCGGAGGTTTTATATGAATTTATACAAATCCAAGTCACTTATTTTGAGACCGAGAGAGTAGATAAAAGGCATGCTTAAGACTCGTGCGTGTGGCTTGGTTGTTGGCCGGCAATGGTAATTGAGAAGTCGAAACTAGTCTCATGTTAGGATGTTTATTACTTCGCTTTCACACCGAGACATATGTAATGTGTCTCTCTCTCTCACTCCCCCGATCGATAGTCTACATCAAATTATAAACCAAGGTCTAATTAGTCTTTTCTTTGAGAATTAAGGGCTAATAAATCGTCACGCAACGTGACCTAAGTACGCCTTAATTAATTGCCACTAGCGTACGTACAAGTTTTATTATCGGTTGGCATCTCGACGTCTCGTGCTGCAGACATGATATATGGCCACAACAGTGCATGCATTGTCCGGATCATGCACATCAACAGCTAGCATCCATCGACCGCGCGCCTGCCAAACTGGCGCTTGCCAATGTGCTCCAGATCTGTTTTCTTTCTGCAGGTTTTGTTGGCTTTCCCGGCGACACGCCGGGCCGCGTCTACAGTTCAATTATGTCCCCAACACTAGGGATATAGGGGTGTGTCCCTACACGCATTTTTGTACCCTCTCGCCTTGCTCCAGCCTAGGGCTGTCCCTACCCTACGTGGATCTCTCGCATCGCATGCATGGAGATGATGCAACCGCACCGGGCCCTGTCTCCATCACAAACCGGATCGTCGTCCAAGACCAGCCGTTCATTCATCAAAAGAGAAATGTCGCACCACCATGAACTGTTCAACTGGCTGGCTGCTGGTACCAGCTTGGTCTGTCGTCTCCGAAATATAGGATCGTCGTTGAGGTCCTTGAGCCTTGAGATTTTGGATTCTAAAAAACATAGTAGGTGCCATGCATGCAGGGCCGGTTTGAACGGCCGTGTTGATCGTTGAATGCATGGCCGGGACAACGGTGCATGTTTGAATGGTCAGACTGAACACTGGTCAACTGTTTCCGGAGTAGGATTAGCGAAGCTGATGAGCAGAGAGAGAGAGGGGGAGGGCCGGCCGTGGTCACCGCTGCGCGCGCGAACCACGGGGATCCGGGCAGCGACATCTCGGGATCACACAGACACGCACGTACTACTGTAGTAGAAACATGGGAAACGAAAAAATTAGAATTAAAAGGCCCATTGACTTGTTCATGTTGCCGCTACTCCGGATTGTGCGCGCGGTGCTCGATCCTGGACACCAGGAGTTTGACTTGCGGGCATCGAGAGATCGTTCCGTGGAGGAACCAGCGCAGAGACAGAGTGATCCAAGCGGGAAAGGATAAGAAAATAGCCGAGATCAATTGCATGGGTGTGCAGTGACCTCGGAACACAGATTCCGGTGGCACAGCTAAGGCCCACGTGATGACACCGGGCACGCCGCGCCACGAGGAGCGCCCGGCGCCCCGGCTCCGACTCGCCGGTCGCGCCCACATGTACGCGAGCGCGTTAGGCGGCCGATCGATCGATCGATCGATCTCGTGTCGATTTATTTGTTAATTGGAGTTCGTTAAGATGGGAGAAATCGAGACTGTGATTGCGTGCACGCCTGGCCTGCGCATGTTGAGGTGTGCGTGTTCAGGTTGGCACAGGTCAACGCTACTACCATGTTCAGCAACGGACACAATATTGATGAAGCCACGACCAAACGCAATGGGGTTTCCCACATTTGGGCGGTGTCGGTGTGGTCGCGCGCGCGAACATTGTTGGGCGCGGCCGGTGGCGCTGCCACTCGCAGGCACCAGCTGACTTTGGTGTGTGAGACAGGACCGGCCGGTCTGGCACGGTGCAAGAGCCCATGTGCCGTGCTCTTTGCACTTTGACATGCAGCTACGGTCTTGTTTTTTCCTGTTTTGGTTACAGATCCCGCGAAAAAAGAGTCAGGTTATTTTTTAGGGGGGGAAAGTGAGTGGGGCTTAATTAGTTCTGGTTGCAAGGTTGGGGCCATGTTTCCGTTACATTTTATGGGCTGAGGAGAAATTTGTTTGCAGTCCCAAACATATCTACGAGGCCTAATACTGTAATCGGCCCAAGTGGCATAGGTTCGTCGTCTCCATGGCTGTTTGGTTGCCCCTGTTATTTTTTAAACTCCCTACTACACACACATGGTCAGGTGGGCTGGTGTAAACTTTAGAAAATGTTTTGCGCTTTGTTTGATTGCATGTCGTTTGATAGAAGGATAAATTTGGCGAGTGAAGATTTGGTGCACATGGGCACCAATGATTCTGATTTTTTTTTTAAATTAGAAAATCTTATTTTTGAGTTTTGAAAAAATCTGAAAAAAAATCCAGGATGTAGCCAATGATGTATGCCACAAAATACAAAATACCTATTTCAAATAATTTCTATTATAAGCTACACAAAGACGATAAAAGTGTAGATCTGAGTATACATTTTACATCCAAAATTTTATCAGATTTTTGTCAATTTTGTGTAGCCCACAATATAAATAATTTTGGGTTGCGATTTTGCATGCTTATAGGATAAAACATTAACATTGTCGATGCCCAGAATTTATTTTTAAAACTCGTAAATAGGATCTTAATTTTTTTAAACGAAGGAAGCACTAGAGCTCAGGAGTCAACACTGGACCAAGATAAACAAATCATTGGTGTTTCGTTGCACGCAAGACAGGAGGTGTGGTAACCTTTTCTAAGAGCGGTGAGGTTACCAACATGTGTGTGCACATACAAAAATAGTTAAGTAAGAACATGCATAACTGAAGTAGTAACAACTAGATTTTTTTTTGCGAACCTGTAACAACTAGATTCTAACAAACATCATAATAGCATTAGCATAAAACATGCTTAGTTCACCCACAAAAAAAAATACTTACTAACGAACATACATTATAAAGTTTACCTAGTAGACAACCTTAAGATCACGACTCATCGGTCGATCATGGCAAGGGCCGGCTCCTCCTTAGCCAAGGACGAGGCTTCTTTATGCGGATTTATCGATAGTTGAACCACGTTGGCGAGAGACGAGGTGACGATGCGCATTGAAAATGGCTCCAAGATTGATGTGATCATTGTCGGCATGCTCCCTCTCTATCTATCTTCAGGATTAGTTTTAAACCTCGACAATTATTATTTGGTGCCTACGTTAAGTATGAACATTATATCTAGATCTTGTTTGACGCGAGATGGTTATTCGTTTAAATATGAAAATAATGGTTGTTCTATTTATATGAATAATATCTTCTATGGTCATGCATCTATTGTGAATGGTTTATTTCTGTTGAATCTCGATATTAGTGATACGCATGTTCATTATATTGATGCCAAAAGACGTAAATTAAATGATGATAATTCCGCATACTTGTTGCACTGCTGTTTAGGTTATATTAGTGTAAAGCTTATAAAGAAGCTCCATTATGATGGATTTTTAAATTCACTTGACTTTGAGTCATTTGAAACATGCGAACCATGTCTCATACGTAAGATGGCTAGAACTTTGTTCTTCAGCACAATGGAGAAAGTAACAAACTTATTTAAAATAACATAAGATGTGTGCGGTCTAATGAGTGTTGCAGCATGGGTTGGATATCGTTATTTTATAATCTTCATTGATGAACTAAATAGATATGGATATATTTACTTAATGAAACACAAGTCTGAAATATTTAAAAAGTTGAAAGAATTTCAGAGTGAAGCAGAAAATCATCTTAACAAGAAAATTAAGTTTCTACGATCTGATTATGGAGGTGAGTATTTGAGTTATGAGTTCGGTATGCATTTAAAGACGTGTGGAATCGATTCGCAACTCACACCACTGAAATACCATAGCGTAATAGTGTGTCTGAATGTCGTAATCATAATTTACTGTATATGGTGCGATCTACGATGTCTCTTACCGCTTTGTCGCTATTATTTTGGAGTTATGCATTAGTGACAGTTGTATTCACTTTAAATAGGGCACCATCGAAATCCATTAAGACGACACTATACGAGTTATGGTTCGGCAAGAAGCTGAAGCTATCATTTCTTAAGGTTTGGGAATGCGATGCTTATGTCAAAAGTCTACAACCTCATAAGCTCAAACCCAAAGCAGAAAATGCTTCTTCATAGGATACCCTAAAAAAATAATTGAGTATACCTTATACCACATAATAGAAGGAACGATTTTTGTTGCCAAGAATGGTTCCTTTCTGAAGAAGGAGTTTCTCTCGAAATAATTGAGTTGGAGAAAGGTAGAGCTTGGTGCGGTTATTGAACCTTCTCTTGAGTTTGCGAGTAGCGCAACGCCCGAAGATGTTCCAGTGTAGCCTTTGTCACCTAAAGAGGAAGCCAATAATGATGATCATGAAGTTTTGGACGAATCTACTACTAAACCTCACATATCGACTAGGACACATACTACTCCTGAATGGTACGGTAATCATGTCATGAACACCATGATCTTAGACACAACAGTGAGCCTACAAACTATGCAGAAGCAATGATGAGCCCAGACTCTAGTAAATGGCTAGAAGCCATGAAATCCAAAATGGAATCCATGTACGAAAACCAAGTATAGACTTTGGTGGACTTACCAAACGATCACAAGGCTATTGAGATCAAATGGATCTTCAAAAGGAAAACATATGGCACGACTTGTCACAAAGGGTTTTAGACAAATTTAAGGAGTTGACTACGATGAGACTTTCTCACCCGTAGCGATGCTAAAGTTTGTTAGATTATGTTAGCAATTCTTGCCTATTATGATTATGAAATCTAGCATATGGATGAAAAAATTGTGTTCCTCAATGGTCACATTAAGAAAGAGTTTTACACGATACAAACAAAGGTTTTGTCTATTCTAAGAATGCTAATATAGTATGCAAACTTCATAGGTTCATTTATGGACTGAAGTAAGCATCCTGAAGTTGGAATCTTCGTTCTGATGAGGTGATCAAAGGGTTTGTATTTGTCAAAACTTACAGAGAGGCCTACAGTAAAGTGAGTGGGAATTCTGTAGCATTTCTAATATTGTATGTGGATGCCATATCATTGATTGGAAATGATACAGAACTACTTGAAAGTGTGAGGGCTTATTTGAATAAAAGTTTTTCAATAAAAGACCTTGGTGAAGCAGCTTATATATTAGCCATCAAAATCTATAAAGATAGGTCAAGACACATGATAGGACTTTCACAAAGTACATATCTTAACAATCAAGAATTTCAAAATGGAAAATTCAAACAAAGGGTTCTTACCAATGTGCAACGTTAGACGTTGAGTAAGACTCAATATCCAACTATGGCACAAGATAGAGAAAATATGATCAACATCCTCTCCTCAACTATAGGCTCCATCATTTATGTCATGATGTGTACTAGACCAGATGTGTGCCATGTTGTTAGTTTGACCAGGAGGTACCAAACTGATCCAGGGGTGAAACACTGGACGATAGTTAAAAATATCCTTAAGTACCTAAACAGGACTAAGGACATGTTTCTCATTTATGGAGGTAACAAATATCTCATCGTAAATGTTATGTCGATGCTAGTTGGGACACTAATCCGGATAACTCTAAGTCTTAGTTTGGAAACATATTTATTTTAGGAGGAGAAGTAAGCTGGAGGAGTTCCAAGGAAAGCATGGTGGCAGCATCTTCAACTGAAGCGAAATATGTGGATGCTTCAGAAGCAGCACGAGAAGCAGTTTGGATGAAAGATTTTCTCTCCGAGCTGGATGTGGTTCCTAGTGCATTGAGTCCACCGCCTTGTACTATGACAACACATGTGCCATTGCCCTTGCTCTAGATTCACCGTCACATAACAATACCAAGCATATCAAGTACCTCTTTCACAACATTTGTGAGCATGTCCAAGAAGGATCCATAGAGATTTGCAAAATATATACGGATCTGAATGTCACGGGCCCATTGACTAAACCTCTTTCAAAAGAAAAACATGATCAACACCAAGACTCCATAGGTATTAGATATTTACCCATGTAAACTAGATAATTGAATCTGGTTCAAGTGGGAGACTGTTGGGAATATACCCGAGAGATAAAAATCAAGTTATTATTATTGTATTTACTATTTATGATAAGTGTTTATTCTCCATGCTATAATTGTATGAATCATAAACTAAATAAATGTGTGGATGCATAAATAAATAAGGAGTTCCTGGTGAGCCTCTACTAGACTAGCTCATTGATTAAATGATAGTCATGATTTCCTGACTAAAGATGTGAATTATCAATTTAATAACAATGTCATATCATTAGGGGAATGATGTGATAGACACATCCAAGTTAGCAAAGTAATTAGATCCAATCATATAGTTTAAATTGCTGAAGATTCCATTAGTGTTGTAACATAATTCCTTAGACCATGAGTTTATACCATTTCCTAATATCGGAAGAATGCTTTGTGGACATCAACCTCCACTTCATCACTGGGTGACCATAAAGTTGTCTTTCAGATATCTTTGATGGTTCTTGTTGAGTTGCATGTATCAAGAATAAGATTTGTCCATCCACATGATGAAGAGATATACTCTTGGCTCACTTAGTAACACACACTCTACATCGCTTACAAGCATGTGACTAAGGAGTTAGTCACTGGAGTGTCGTATTATGAACGAGTAAATAGTACTTGTTAGGAATGGGATTAAACTAGTTACTATATACCGACGATCATATCCCGGACAAGTAATATATCACGAGACAAATGGAATGCATTAATAAACATCAAGGTTCAATCGATCAATAATTTTCGATGAATATGTAGGAGTCATTATTGATATATAGATCCCACTAATGATTATTGATCGGAGAGATGTCTCAATCATGTCTACATATTCTCAGACCGTAGGGAAACACACTTAAGTTTTGATGATGTTAGAGATAGTTTTGTGATTACGGAAAGTGTTTTCGTAGAGTTACGGATTGTTCTGGGAATAGGATTAATGATTTATAAATTAAATAAATTAATAAATATTTATTTGACATAAATAAATATGAGATGAAAAATAGTCCACATGAAGAGGTCTACATGGTCCAATTTGATTGGTCCCATATAGGGGCCAGGCCCGTTGATGAGCATGTTCGAGGTGATCACCCGAACAGGGCCCCCAAATGTTTGGGGCCCCCTATCTTGATTAGTTTAATAATATGCATGCTTAATCAGAGGAGAAAGGAAGCATGAGAAGAAGCCTGGCCTTCCGCTTTGTAGAAAGAGGAAAGAAGTTTGCATGTCCTGCTCCAATTAATATTGCACACCACACATAATTCTTTATTTTTAAGTCAAATTTGTAATATGGTCTATTTGTGGTCATGTGCTCTTTTATCTATTAGTGTTTAATATGTTAAGAATTATTGTAATAAATAACTTATTTAAGTTATACTTTAATAATATAAAATTTTAGATTTTATATCTATGTGTCGTATTCCGCACCGGGGCCCCCAAATTCTGGAGACGGACTGATAGGGGCCCAACTGTGTGGGCAAAGACACAAGACCGGCCACTGTTTCCTACAGCCTTCTTTTTTCTCCTGTTTTCATTATGTTTTTTTCTATTTTTCTGCCTCCTACGAATAGACAAAACTCCGTTCATAGAATCTCTCCACCACCACACTGTTATGCTGCTGGAGATCCTATCTACCACATCTCTCTTCTTGTTGGAACAAGGAGGAGGTGTCTTCATCGATGTGTGCGTGTGACAAGTTTGGAGGTGTTGCCAATTTCAGTGTTGATAGGACTGATTTGATGCAAGTAAACTATATCAACCATGATATTTGAATCCCTGAACACTTTGGAACTACAAAGTTATATGGATATTGCTCCTCCCGTTACTAGCATACTACTAGATTAGATCTTGGGTTTCCTCTATAATCTCGTAGGATTTTTTTCTATGCAACAAATAAACCCATCAAATATAGAGCTAACTTAGTTGACACCTTTTCTAGCTTCGGCCCTGTGCTTGGCGCACCTCGTGAAAACCTCTGCGCACGAGCAGTCAAAAATAGTGAGTATATATGTACATATCAGGATTCACGACTTTGCATGAAGTAATCAATCTTGAGCTAGTGACCACCGACAAATCCTGGCTATCCTTTGACCCATGATGATCCGTGACATGGAAAAACACCCCCAATGGCGTGTATTCTACACGCCACCGCTATCACGCCACTAATATTTGACGTACTAGTATTGTGTTTGAGACACGCCACGAGTAACATAGATACTGATGGTGTGTAACTATATTTCCACACCACTACTTAAAATTTCGAACAACAAAAAACAACCGCTGCGCCATAAATGGAGTCCTAAGTTGATCACACACGACATGGATTCAAAGATCTACAACAAGTAAGGATTCAAAAATCTACAACAAGTCACAAATCTAGCTAGAAGGTGAAGGTAAACAGGACATGGTAATGCTCGACGTTGAACTAGATCATACTACAATGAGCGAACACATCTAATAATGAACAAGCACATATAGCATAAGCAACCCAACAGCCACATCTACAATTTCAAAGCTCATAGATCTAACCAACCTAGTAGGAGGTCAGTGGCGGATCTACCGTTCGGTCACCCTGGGCACGTGCCTGGGCTCGCCTCCACCGTTGCATGCACTCCATCGAGGTGCCGGAAGGATCCAACGAGCTGATAAATACGCTCGATTCTTTTATGTGGGCCAGCATGGGATTATTTCATTGTAGGACTAACTAGGGAAAAGGCCCATTTCGCTCCATCTTTACTCACATTCATAAAATGATTGATCAATCTCATCTAAAAAATGAGAAGGAACCGATCGATCTACCTGTTTCTCTTTGTTCTTGAGTCGATGTGTAACCGTGAGACATCGAGACCGATGGGACAGCCAGGGACTGCGCGCGCAGATGCGCTGAATGGGGAAGGACATACGATACAACGTTGTGGCTCCAATCATGCAGCGACTCCGACGGCGGATGGCGCCGATGGCGACCAACACCGGCAACAAAGAACCACTAGGTTAGTTTTTCCCCGTAACTTATCAGCGAATTTCGTAATAAAACATCGGTAGATCCCGGATTCATAATTCATGTTTTTTATACAGCTTGCCTATGAAATATTATTGATTATATTATAATCACACGAATATTTATCTAAGTATGTGATATGTGGGTTTTGTTCGATTGAAGTCTACCTAGGCTCTGATAAACTTCTAGGTCCGCCACTGAAGGAGGTGAGGTACTTACAACCATAAGTGAAGGTGGATCACCATGTGGACATCACGAGGAAGTGGACGTAGTAGCCTAACCGGCGTCATAGGTGGAGGGCGACGTCACTTATGTCAACCGATGACTCGAGGTCGATGGAGGAAAATGGCGGTTTTTGATTTGGGAGGTGAGGAAGAGGGTACATATCGGACGACAAATTTAGCGGGAGATGACCGAATTTCTCTCGCTTGCTTTTTCTCTGCACCGCGCAAGCTCATGTCATCTCCATGGTCGCAAGAGCTCATGCACAACGGCGTAGCCAGGACTTCAAATTTGTGTAGTCAAACTGAAGACCGGCTACTGGTGATCTTCTTCTTCTTCGGTGATGGCGAATAATTTGGGTTCTTGGTCGTTGTGGCAAGGACGGTTAGCAATTGTATAACCGCTTGGTTTCTACTTATCTTCTGTTGTTTGTATGTGTATCATCTTTGTATTGTTACCTTTATGAATACAAGTAACGTATGCCTACGGACGTGTATATATATATATATATATATATATATATATATATATATATAATATAAATATTCAGACACACAATATATTTAGAAATTCAGAATTAACTAGTATTAATTATACGTCTAACAAATTAATAAGGTTAATTAGGTACTGATTAATTACTTTTATGAACTAATATTTTTATGGATTGCTTGCAGGATCTTGGAGGCTGGCGAAACCAACGGTACAGCCGACGGTGTAATCAGTGGTTGTGTTACCCCTACTTGGTACTCATCATATGCATCGCAAACTATGTTCAACAAAGACGAGATTCCCTTTAGCTATTCCGAGTCTTATTCTTATGGACGTGTTTTTACCGTCTTCCCAGGCAGTTCCACCCAAAGGGACCACTTCTCTACGGCTACATGTTCTCTCAAACGCCACACAAAGGCTTAAATAAGAACTGCACACAGAGGTTTCTCCTATAGGATCCCTAGCGTAAAAACATGTACCTCATAACAAGACAGGAATTGTATAAAAGGAACTCACTTTATTAAACAAGACATGCTTACATAAGCTTTCCCTTTCGGGAAGCCCCAAACAAAAGAACAAGACCTGTGATTACCTTACAACACCAGAGATATCGCTCTTGCTCGGAGCACATTTTTTACAAAGAAGTAGGTGGAAGAACACCAATACACACACTATATATATATATATATATATCAAATCTAATATCTAGACAAATATAAATATTCGAACACACAATATATTTAGAAATTCGGAATTAACTAGTATTAATTATACGTCTAACAAATTAATTAGGTTAATTAAGTATTGATTAATTACTTTTATGAACTAATATTTTTGTGGATTGCTTGCAGGATCTTGGAGGCTGGCGAAACCAACGGTACAGCCGACAGTATAATCAGAGGTTGTGTTACCCCTACTTGGTACTCACCATATGCATCGCAAAGTATGTTCAACAAAGACGAGATTCCCTTTAGCTATTCCGAGTCTTATTCTTATGGACGTATTTTTACCGTCTTCCCAGGCAGTTTCACCCAAAGGGAACACTTCTCTACGGCTACATGTTCTCTCAAACGCCACACAAAGGCTTAAATAAGAACTGCACGCAGAGGTTTCTCCTATAGGATCCCTAGTGTAAAAACATGTACCTCATAACAAGACAGGAATTGTATAAAAGGAACTCACTTTATTAAACAAAACATGCTTACTATACATACGGCTTTCCCTTTCGGGAAGCCCCGAACAAAAGAACAAGAGCTTTGATTACCTTACAACACCAGAGATATCGCTCTTGCTCAGAGCACACTCTTTACAAAGAAGAAGGTGGAAGAACACTACTAGTAGTACATACACAGGGACTCTCTCTCTCGGATGCTGCACTCTCTGCTTCTGCAACTCGTGTCTTCAAATGTCTATGGCTGCTCCTTATATAGCAGCGAGAGGATACCTGAACGCTTTATTCTGCTTACACGTATCCTGCTAACGTGTACTGCTATCAGTATCCACCACTTGCCGCGTTTCTTCAGGGGTCTTCGAGAGTTCTCTTGTGAAGACTCATGTCTTTGTCTTTCATGCAGGACACAAACTTGCATGCTTGTATTTTCTTGGCACTAACTCCGTTTCTTGATGCCATCAAACTTGAGTTTGGGCCATGCCTGATTCTTTTGGAAATCACTTGGAGTCTATCTTCTCAGCAACTCACATCCTTGGCTCTTTCTTGCATGTGTATTATGCATTTTACTCTTACTGTTTATTTGTTTATTTTATTTTTATTTTTAATTTTTTGGATTTTAAGGGTGGTCTACCCCGCCCATATAATTGATAATACCTTATCAATTTAAATTAGGGATGTACGGTCCACCGGGCCCTAATTATTGATATTCATATCAATATTGTGAGTTTCAAATTCCTTCATTTTGATATCATTCTTACTTTCAGTATCTTCGCTCATGAATTGACTGAATTCAAATGTTGTATCATATTTCTTTTTTAATTTCTCAAACTTTTCAGTTATTTCTTTTTGTACTTCTTTGAGTAATTCTTCTGTTATTTGTTTCTTCCATTCTGTGTAAAATTTCTCAAAATTCTTCTTTAATCTTTTGATCAATGTATTCTCCATCAAGGGGATCAACTCCCTTGATTAAGCATTCTTTGTATGTAGGCCTTTTTGCTGATGATTGCCTTCTTCTGTTACCTTGGTGGGTGTCTCAATTGGCACCTTTCTATTTTGAGCCACCTTAAATTTTTGGATATATTCTTTAGCTGCGGGTTCAATATAATAATTTACTCCCAATACATTTCTTGCAAATTCTAATGCAAGATCTATTTTTTCGTATTTCTTCCAGGAGGCTCCTCCTGTGAATTTTGCTTTTACTTTTTCCTCAATTATCTTTTCAAAGGTTAAATATATTCCTGGTACCTTTCCAACATATAGGGCATATAGTGCCCTTTCTTCTGGAGGTTCAATATTTTCTGTTATTGGCATAACACCATTTATCATATTGAAATATTCTGCAAGACTATTTAGGATTGAGAGCATGTATCCTTTCTCTTCTTTCTTCTTGTTGTACATATACCAGAAGTTATCTAATATGCATTCTTGTGTTTCGTCTAGGACTATATGGTCCTTTGGTTTGAATTTATATGTATTTGGTGGGAATATTCGAAGATTATTTTCTGTTCGAAATGAGATTGTTTCAATCCCACTGGCATTCATTGCTCTCTTCATGCCTGTAAAATTGGAGATCGAGAAAATATGTCAGGCAAACTATTGTCTTTACCTTTAATATGCTCAGACACAACTTTATATCCGTTTCCAGTTATAATATCCTCAAACAAGACCCATCTTCTAGTAGAACTTTTCTTACTATTTATTTGATTATAATATCTGCATATTGTTTCGCAGTCTGTTCTTACTGTAAATTCTTTAAATCCTAAATATAGTCGAAAAGTGTTTATAGCATGAACTACTGCCAGGATTTCTCTATCTATATTATTAACTGTTTTTAACTTATAACTTCCAGATGCATATCTACATATTTTCTCTTCTGTTTTTGGGGAATATTTATTAGGCTCCTGCTTTAATATTGCACCCCATCCTATCTTTGATGCATCAGTTTCAATTATGAAATAATAATTATCTAATGGTAATTCTAAAGGTCTCAAACTTTTTACTTTTTCCTTTATGGTTTTAACTAATTTTATATCTTCTGAGTTAAAGTATTTTTGACCATTCTTTCTTAATTTTGCATATAAGGGTCCAGCTAATTTTGCTAGATTATCTATATAATTTCTTGCATAGTTGACTATTCCTAAAAATTGTTGTAGGATCTTTTTGTCATTCATAGTATCCGGGAATTGTAGAATCTTCTTAGGTATATGTTCTTGTAGGTGTATTTTTCCTTCCCCTATCTCATGACCAAGAAAATTTATTTTTTCTTTGCAGATTTCCATCCTCTTTTTAGATAGTATTAAACCATTTTTCTCTACCTTTCTAAATAACACTTCAAGGTGAGCAATGTGTTCTTTATATGACTGTGAGAACACAAGCAAATCATCTACATATACTAAAATAAAGGCTTGATTCTCATTAAATATGTTTTGCATTTTCCTTTAGAATAATGCAGGTGCGTTTTTTAAACCTAATGGCATGACAAGCCACTCATAGTGACCCTATGGACATGTAAAAGCTGTCCAGGGAATGGATTCTTCTGCCATTTTTACTTGCCAAAACCCGGCTTTTAAATCAAATTTAGAAAAGTATTTACTTCCTTGTATCCTATTGATCCATTCTTGCTTATTAGGTATAGTATACGCATCATCTATCGTATTATCATTAAGCCTCTTATAATTTATAACCATTCTAGATTTTCCTCTAACTTCTTCAGCATGATTTCTGACTATAAAAGCAGCAGATCTATGAGGACTTCTGCTTTCTCTTATTGCCTTTAGTTTTAACAACTCCTCAATATGCATTTTATATTCTTCCATGTCTTTTGGGGTTGCTTCTATTGGACATGCTTTAATAATATAGTCTGGATTTATAATATTTAACTTGCAAACTATAGAATTCTTATCCCAATATTTCATTGGTATCTCTCCAATGATTTGTAGATCTTCTAGTCTTTGTACGATTTTGTCTATATCTTTCTTGGACTTTATATCTCTATACCAGTTTGGTGCAAATGATTGTAGTCCTACACACTCTGTGCAAGTATTTTCTACATGATATTCTTCTATGTTTGCACTGAGTTCTTCTTTGTTAATGTAGGTTTCATGCAGAGCTTGGTTTGCACTACATTCGTCTTCTAGATTAGATGTTTCTGGATTTTTTATAGCCCTTTTACTTTTCTTTATTTCTGTTATGAATGGGATAGTATCTTGGCATGGAACAAATGTAACACCTTCCTTATGTATAATGGTAGCTTCTAGTGACTGTTGTAAAAACCTTAAGCCTATGATCATATCATCATTTATTACTGATAAATCTCTAATTGTAATTTCATCTATTATGTACTTTGTACCATTTATATAACATTCAATATTATAGGCTAATTGATTGTGGACTTTCCTTATATCGACATATGTCATGGATATTTCGCTTTACTATCGCCTATGGTTTTAACTATTTCAGGACATCTTATGAAGTATTTGTCATGAATGATATTTTAGTACATCCGTGTCTAATAATGCTAGAATTTTATAAGAGATATTTGGTTTAGGACTATTCTGGTATTCTTATACCTGATATTTCTTTGAATGGAAACCGAAGTATATATTTACTTCCAAAACTAGTTATGGCATCCTTTAATTGGATTAACTTGTCTCCCTTATTGTCTCTTACAGTTATCATTTGGTCCTGTAATTCTGTGTTTTTTATAATATTATCCTTCTGGTTCTTCTTATTATTTTCTAACTGGTATTTTAACTCTTCTAATTCCACTTCTAATTTGTTTAATCTATTTTCCAAATTTCTTACTCTACTTGATAATATTTGATCTTCTGGCTCAAATTCTATTTCTTCTCTCCATCTTTGATTTTTAGCCTTTAAACAAGAGACACAGGCTTGCTTTAAACATAACCTACACGTCAACCTATACTCTTGACTTGGGTAATATATATAAAATGCACATTTTATATTAAAATCACCCTTTCCCCTTATCCAGTCATGTTCACACTCTTCTTGATTCATCATTTCAACCTTTAGTCCAGCTAATTGGTCTATTAAATCTATCTCATCTTCACTTGATTCATCTTGTAGTTGTCCATTTTCTAATTCATCTGTTTCTATAATTGAGTATATGGACTCATCATCCTTTATTTCATCATTGCATACTAATATATTTTTATTAACACTGTCTATAATTAATACCTTTTCTTGTTCTTCATATTTACTAGAATATCTTTTTTGATTTTTATTAGGACATGTCTTACTAAGATGGTCAGGTGAATTACATATAAAACACCTGCACGTTTTATCATAAGATTTTCTAGGGTTATACCGCCTTACATTCCTCTTATGTAGGAACGGGGCTCTATTATCTGATCTTCTTAAAAAGTATCTTTTCTTTCTCCTAAAATTATTGTCTCTCCTTTGAGGTTTATGATATCTTCTATATCTTTCTTCTCCATAGTTTAACGGGATTTGGACAATCTTTTACAAAAATTATAGTCAGCCCTTTTCATGGATCTTTGCGCTTGTATGTTAACACATATTTTTCTTAGTTGTTTAAACATGAAATTTATGGCTTGAGAAATATTTATTACCTTATCTCCGACCTCTTTCTTATATTCTTCAAATATCATCGATCCTAAGGGGTCTGTCTATAATTATTGTCTCTCCTTTGAGGTTTATGATATCTTCTATATCTTTCTTCTTTGTAAAGAGTGTGCTTTGAGCAAGAGCGATATCTCTGGTGTTGTAAGGTAATCACAGCTCTTGTTCTTTTGTTTGGGGCTTCCCGAAAGGGAAAGCCGTATGTAAGCATGTTTTGTTTAATAAAGTGAGTTTCTTTTATACAATTTCTATCTTGTTATGAGGTACATGTTTTTACACTAGGGATCCTATAGGAGAAACCTCTGCGTGCAGTTCTTATTTAAGCCTTTGTGTGGCGTTTGAGAGAACATATAGCCGTAGAGAAGTGTTCCCTTTGGGTGGAACTGCCTGGGAAGAGGGTAAAAACACGTCCATAAGAATAAGAGTCGAAATAGCTAAAGGGAATCTCATCTTTGTTGAACATAGTTTGCGATACATATGGTGAGTACCAAGTAGGGGTAACACAACCTCTGATTATACCGTCGGCTGTACCGTTGGTTTCGCCAGCCTCCAAGATCCTGCAAGCAATCCACAAAAATATTAGTTCATAAAAGTAATTAATCAATACTTAATTAACCTAATTAATTTGTTAGACGTATAATTAATATTAGTTAATTCCGAATTTCTAAATATATTGTGTGTCCGAATATTTATATTTGTCTAGATATTAGATTTGATATATATATAGTGTGTGTATTGGTATCAGAGCCTGGTTCAGTCATTGAAAAGTTAAAATATCTAAATCTAGAAGTAAGTCCAGGTCAGGTAATAAATACGAAAGATAAGATCAATATACGGTGCAGAATAAGCCCACTTGAAGAGCATACGTGGCATACGTCTCATAGCCAGCTGAATACTATTGTCGATCTAATATATAACTTTTTTATAACCTGGGAAAAAAGACAAGATAATTTAGACCAAAAATTAGAAAGCTTATTTAAAGAATATCAAAAATTGGTAGAAAGGTACTCAGTGCTAAATAATAAGCTTGATCTTGTTATACACAGACTAGAAGAAGTGAAAGGGAAACAAAATATAGTTAACAAGAATAACGATTATATTAAAGAAGAAGTAATAGCTACGAAAAAGAATCTTGGCTGTTTGTTAAATAAAATATTAGTAAGTAAAGAATCTTTGCTAGGAACCGAGACAAAACAAGACTTACTTGAATTAAAAAAGTTAGTGGAAGAAGTAAAAACTCTGGTTCTTTCATAAAATATATGTCTGAATACAGCCAGGCGTTACAAGAAGTAGAAAAACATTTGGCACCACCTATCGGATTTTCTAGTCACATTTCACCAAAGGAAGACTCCAGTATAATAATAAGACAAAATAACACTATTCTCCAACTATTAGTTCAGGTTTTAGATAAGTTAAATAGCGAGAAAAATAAAGATTTGGTGTTATCCTCCTCAGGAATACTAGCATCATCGTCAAAAAGTAATGACTCAGAAAAATGGATTTACCTAAAAGCCTCACCAGAAGAGACAAAATCATCCAATTAGTAAGGCAAGATTCTAAGCCCCTAACTTTGAGGAATAGAATATCTTGCAAAGGAGAGGATATAGATAATTTAGAAGAAGTTATTGATCTAGAAAGAGACTTAGAGAGATATCAGAATGATATGTTGAGAAAAATTAGACCACAACAAGTATATCATATGGGAATATTTGAAAGCAAAAGTGAATTATATAGAATATCTAGAGAGATAGAATTAAGTGTGTTGGCGCATCCGGTCGAATTAAGAATTGTGAGTAAAAATATTGAAAATGAACTTAAATATGCTGGTTATAAGTTTATTCACCAAGGTATGTATATCATAGGAGTTAAAGGTATGACAAGAAAGAAATTAGGAACAAAGGTTCTAATAACTCTATTAGATAAAAGGTGGGAATCAGTCGATAAAGCAGCGTCGGGATTTATGGAAGGAGATATGAACGAAAATAGGTTAATAACCTATATAGCTCCAGATCTGATGATGCCCGTAAAGGAATTTGTTGAAAAAATGAGTTTTGGCTTTCAAACCAAAGGTTATGAAGATTTCAAAGGAACAAACTTGTTAGTAAGTATAGAGTTTATAGGAAGACTCACTAATAAAAGCAGCTCTAGATATAGAGTAAATGTCAATGATGTAATAGAAAATATGCAGTCCAAAGGTATAAAATTTATGAGTCCTCTCAAAATAAGTTCTGAAGAGAGAGCAGGCGAAGAATGGAATATAAGTGATCTTATAGAGAAGAAAGAATTAAAACAACCTAAAGGATACATAAGCTATCAGAATTGTGAGGGAAGTAGTAGCATTAGATTTACAAATTATAAATTTGCAGCTTTAGATGAAGCTGATCCCTCTTCATCAGTAATAAATATAGAAGATAGCAAGAATATAACTGAATGTATGGAGCGAATAGACATAATTGATGAATTAAATCATTGGGAAGAAAAATTAAAACGCATAGACTGGGAATATAATAACTCGATGACTAAAGATTGTCCTAAGATAAGAGAAAAAGAATTGTTTTATATTAGAGAGATTTCTAGATTAAAAAGGCTAAAGAAAGAAAGGAAATTAGTCCATACTAATAAAAATATATCAACAAATGCTATAAATGAACATAGTAATAAAGTAGAACAAAATAACAAGAATAAAGAAATAAGTGAAGAAGGGCAATGGGATATAAATAATAAGCTATTAGTTGAGAGCTATGAAGAAGAAGAGCCATTTAGAGATAATTTTTTTGATAATGCTGAGCAATATAATGATTTTGTAAATTCCCTAGATGATGAAAGCTTACATAACCTAAATAATGCGATGGAAGCGATGGAAATAGATCCATCAACAAGTGGAAGTGGTAATAAGAGAAGGAGAGAAGGGTACGGTGGTGAGCATTTCATAAAAAATGAAGGACCACAATATAGACCCTTTAGAAAGGCTGGAAATTGGCCGCCAGAAATAGATGAATATCAACCTACGTACATTCCAGGTCAATATAAGTATATGGGTAGTAAAGGAAGACGCTTTGAAAGAGCTGTAGAATTCTAAAGCTCTAGAAGTGATGGTGCTATATTAAATTTAGCAGCCCATGATTCAATAGACTGGCCTAATATAATTAGCATATGGAAAAGTCTTATAATACAAAAGTATATACAAAATCAGCATAATACTGAAAACAAGATAGAAGATCTGACAACTTATCTAGAAACATTTTTAGGAGAGTCTGTGAAAGTTTTGTGGGAACAAGGGGTAGAAACTTGTCTTAATGAATATGCACAGTTGAAAGCGGCTGGGAGTAACCCCTATAATTTTGCTAATCTTATATCCCATATTATAATAGCTGAAGATCCAGAGTTAGGATACACCACGTTACAAAATGAAAGGCTGAGGGAAATAGAAAAGTTAACTTTAACAAACTGGAGAGGTATAAAAGAGTTCTCTCAACATTATTTATACAATGATACCACTGCTAAGCAAGGTTTTAATAAAGGGGTAGTAGAAAGATACTTTAATAAACTACCAGACCCCTTAGGATAGATGATATTTGAAGAATATAAGAAAGAGGTCGGAGATAAGGTAATAAATATTTCTCAAGCCAGAAATTTCATGTTTAAACAACTAAGAAAAATATGTGTTAACATACAAGCGCAAAGATCCATGAAAAGGGCTGACTATAATTTTTGTAATAAGATTGTCCAAATCCCGTTAAACTATGGAGAAGAAAGATATAGAAGATATCATAAACCTCAAAGGAGAGACAATAATTTTAGGAGAAAGAAAAGATACTTTTTAAGAAGATCAGATAATAGAGCCTCGTTCCTACATAAGAGGAATGTAAGGCGGTATAACCCTAGAAAATCTTATGATAAAACATGCAGGTGTTTTATATGTAATTCACCTGACCATCTTAGTAAAACATATCCTAATAGAGATCAAAAAAGATATTCTAGTAAATATGAAGAACAAGAAAAGGTATTAATTAAGACAGTGTTAATGAAAATATATTAGTATGCGATGATGAAATAAAGGATGATGAGTCCATATACTCAATTATAGAAACAGATGAATTAGAAAATGCACAACTACAAGATGAATCAAGTGAAGATGAGATAGATTTAATAGACCAATTAGCTGGACTAAAGGTTGAAATGATGAATCAAGAAGAGTGTGAACATGACTGGATAAGGGGAAAGGGTGATTTTAATATAAAATGTGCATTTTGTATATATTACACAAGTCAAGAGTATAGGTTGACGTGTAGGTTATGTTTAAAGCAAGCCTGTGTCTCTTGTTTAAAGGCTAAAAATCAAAGATGGAGAGAAGAAATAGAATTTGAGCCAGAAGATCAAATATTATCAAGTAGAGTAAGAAATTTGGAAAATAGATTAAACAAATTAGAAGTGGAATTAGAAGAGTTAAAATACCAGTTATAAAATAATAATAAGAACCAGAAGGATAATATTATAAAAAACACAGAATTATAGGACCAAATGATAACTGTAAGAAACAATAAGGGAGACAAGTTAATCCAATTAAAGGATGCCATAACTAGTTTTGGAAGTAAATATATAGTTCGGTTTCCATTCAAAGAAATATCAGGTATAAGAATACCGGTCAGAATAGTCCTAAAACCAAATATCTCTTATAAAATTATAGCATTATTAGACACAGGATGTACTAAAAATATCATTCATGACAAATACTTCATAAGATGTCCTGAAATAGTTAAAACCATAGACGATAGTAAAGCCGAAATATCCACAGACATGTCAGATATAAGGAAAGTCCACAATCAATTAGCCTATAATATTGAATGTTATATAAATGGTACAAAGTACATAATAGATGAAATTACAATTAGAGATTTATCAGTAATAAATGATGATATGATCATAGGCTTAAGGTTTTTACAACAGTCACTAGAAGCTACCATTATACATAAGGAAGGTGTTACATTTGTTCCATGCCAAGATACTATCCCATTCATAACAGAAATAAAGAAAAGTAAAAGGGTTATACAAAATCCAGAAACATCTAATCTAGAAGACGAATGTAGTGCAAACCAAACTCTACATGAAACCTACATTAACAAAGAAGAACTCAGTGCAAACATAGAAGAATATCATGTAGAAAATACTTGCACAGAGTGTGTAGGACTACAATCATTTGCACCAAACTGGTATAGAGATATAAAGTCCAAGAAAGATATTGACAAAATCGTACAAAGACTAGAAGATCTACAAATCATTAGAGAGATACCAATAAAATATTGGGATAAGAATTCTATAGTTTGCAAGTTAAATATTATAAATCCAGACTATATTATTAAAGCATGTCCAATAGAAGCAACCCCAAAAGACATGGAAGAATTTAAAATGCATATTGAGGAGTTGTTAAAACTAAAGGCAATAAGAGAAAGCAGAAGTCCTCATAGATCTGTTGCTTTTATAGTCAGAAATCATGCTGAAGAAGTGAGAGGAAAATCTAGAATGGTTATAAATTATAAGAGGCTTAATGATAATACGATATATGATGCGTATACTATACCTAATAAGCAAGAATGGATCAATAGGATACAAGAAAGTAAATACTTTTCTAAATTTGATTTAAAAGCCGGGTTTTGGCAAGTAAAAATGGCAGAAGAATCCATTCCCTGGACAGCTTTTACATGTCCACAGGGTAACTATGAGTGGCTTGTCATGCCATTAGGTTTAAAAACGCACCTGCATTATTCCAAAGGAAAATGCAAAACATATTTAATGAGAATCAAGCCTTTGTTTTAGTATATGTAGATGATTTGCTTGTGTTCTCATAGTCATATAAAGAACACATTGCTCACCTTGAAGTGTTCTTTAGAAAGGTAGAGCAAAATGGTTTAATACTATCTAAAAAGAAGATGGAAATCTGCAAAGAAAAAATAAATTTTCTTGGTCATGAGATAGGGGAAGGAAAAATACACCTACAAGAACATATACCTAAGAAGATTCTACAATTCCCGGATACTATGAATGACAAAAAGATCCTACAACAATTTTTAGGAATAGTCAACTATGCAAGAAATTATATAGAAAATCTAGCAAAATTAGCTGGACCCTTATATGCAAAATTAAGAAAGAATGGTCAAAATACTTTAACTCAGAAGATATAAAATTAGTTAAAACCATAAAGTAAAAAGTAAAAAGTTTGAGACCTTTAGAATTACCATTAGATAATTATTATTTCATAATTGAAACCGATGCATCAAAAATAGGATGGGGTGCAATATTAAAGCAGGAGCCTAATAAATATTCCCCAAAAACAGAAGAGAAAATATGTAGATATGCATCTGGAAGTTATAAGTTAAAAACAGTTAATAATATAGATAGAGAAATCCTGGCAGTAGTTCATGCTATAAACACTTTCCGACTATATTTAGGATTTAAAGAATTTACAGTAAAAACTGACTGCGAAGCAATATGCAGATATTATAATCAAATAAATAGTAAGAAAAGTTCTACTAGAAGATGGGTCTTGTTTGAGGATATTATAACTGGAAACGGATATAAAGTTGTGTTTGAGCATATTAAAGGTAAAGACAATAGTTTGGCTGACATATTTTCTCGATCTCCAATTTTACAGGCATGAAGAGAGCAATGAATGCCAGTGGGATTGAAACAATCTCATTTGGAACAGAAAATAATCTTCGAATATTCCCACCAAATACATATAAATTCAAACCAAAGGACCATATAGTCCTAGACGAAACACAAGAATGCATATTAGATAACTTCTGGTATATGTACAAGAAGAAAGAAGAGAAAGGATACATGCCCTCAGTCCTAAATAGTCTTGTAGAATATTTCAATATGATAAATGGTGTTATGCCAATAACAGAAAATATTGAACCTCCAGAAGAAAGGGCACTATATGTCCCATACGTTGGAAAGGTACCAGAAATATATTTAACCTTTGAAAAGATAATTGAGGAAAAAGTAAAAGCAAAATTCACAGGAGGAGCCTCCTGGAAAAAATATGAAAAAATAGATCTTGCATTAGAATTTGCAAGAAATGTATTGGGAGTAAATTATTATATTGAACCCGCAGCAAAAGAATATATCCAAAAATTTAAGATGGCTCAAAATAGAAAGGTGCCAATTGAGACACCCACCAAGGTAACAGAAGAAGGGCAATCATCAGCAAAAAGGCCTACATACAAAGAATGCTTAATCAAGGGAGTTGATCCCCTTGATGGAGAATACATTGATCAAAAGATTGAAGAGAAATTTGAGAAAATTTACCCAGAATAGAAGAAACAAATAACAGAAGAATTACTCAAAGAAGTACAAAAAGAAATAACTGAAAAGTTTGAGAAATTAAAAAAGGAATATGATACAACATTTGAATTCAGTCAATTCATGAGGAAAGATACTGAAAGTAAGAATGATATCAAAATGGAGGAATTTTAAACTCACAGTATTGATATGAATATCAATAATTAGGGCCCGGTGGACCGTACATCCCTAATTTAAATTGATAAGGTATTATCAATTATATGGACGGGGTAGACCACCCTTAAAATTCAAAAAATAAAAAATAAAAATAAAATAAACAAATAAACAGTAAGAGTAAAATGCATAATACACATGCAAGAAGGAGCCAAGGATGTGAGTTGCTGAGAAGATAGACTCCAAGTGATTTCTAAAAGAATCAGGCATGGCCCAAACTCTAAGTTTGATGGCATCAAGCAACGGAGTTAGTGCCAAGAAAATAGAAGCATGCAAGTTTGTGTCCTGCATGAAAGACGAAGACATGAGTCTTCACAAGAGAACTCTCAAGACCCCTGAAGAAACGCGGCAAGCGGTGGATACTGATAGCGGTACACGTTAGGAGGATACGTGTAAGCAGAATAAAGCGTTCAGGTCTCCTCTCGTTGCTATATAAGGAGCAGCCATAGACATTTGAAGACACGAGTTGCAGAAGTAGAGAGTGCAACATCTGAGAGAGAGAGTCCCTGTGTACGTACTACTAGTAGTGTTCTTCCACCTTCTTCTTTGTAAAGAGTGTGCTCCGAGCAAAAGCGATATCTCTGGTATTGTAAGGTAATCACAACTCTTGTTCTTTTGTTTGGGGCTTCCCGAAAGGGAAAGCCATATGTAAGCATGTTTTGTTTAATAAAGTGAGTTCCTTTTATACAATTCCTGTCTTGTTATGAGGTGCATGTTTTTACACTAGGGATTCTATAGGAGAAACCTCTGCGTGCAGTTCTTATGACGTTTGAGAGAACATGTAGCCGTAGAGAAGTGTTCACTTTGGGTGGAACTGTCTGGGAAGACGATAAAAACACGTCCATAAGAATAAGACTCGGAATAGCTAAAGAGAATCTCGTCTTTGTTGAACATAGTTTGCGATGCATATGGTGAGTACCAAGTAGGGGTAACACAACCTCTGATTATACCGTCGGCTGTACCGTTGATTTCGCCAGCCTCCAAGATCCTGCAAGCAATCCACAAAAATATTAGTTCATAAAAGTAATTAATCAATACTTAATTAACCTAATTAATATATATAAAATAGTTATTCTTCACCACTCTCTATCTTTCAAATCGTACATGATTTTTATGGCACATAAAATTTTTTTTATCTCGGAAGTCAAGAAGAACGTAATAAAATTTAGACATGTCGTAAAAAAAATTATTTACATGCCGTATAAAAATACGACGTAAAATGCGTATTTTCTATGTTTTTTACACTATAATGACTCATAAATTGTATTTTATGTCGATTTTTTTGTGTTTCTGATGAATATAAACATAATTATTAGTATACAAAACATAAATTTCTAAATATGAGAATATAAAAATATGTGAAGTGCAAAATAACTATTCTGCACCCTGGATGCTGAAGGGTTTATATATATATATATATATATATATATATATATATACTAATTTACACAGAGGTAGGTTCGTCCGTCACCTGATTTTTCGTTCCGATTTTCTATGGACCGTTTTGCCCCTGCGCGTTCAGGGTATTTACAATGACTGCCACCGCCGAGTGACACGAAGGAGCACCCCCAGGCCTTATCCCCTCCCCTCGTCATCCAGCGCCACTTCTTCGGAGAAAAAAAAACCAGCGCCACCCGCTGCGCCCCCAGTTTCCCTTCCTCCTCCGGCCACCCACTGTGCCCCTCGTTCCCCTTCCTCCGCCGGCCTCCCCTACTCCCTGGACCGCGCCACTACGCCACACCATTCCCCTTCTCCTCCGGCCACCCGCTGCGCCCCCCAGTTCCCCTTCCTCCGCCGGACCGCACTGCCAGTTCAGCCGACACCACATCTTTTTCCTTCCTTCGTCTCCGCTACTACCCCACCCCGCTGCCTCCCGGCCATGAACACGCGCACCAGACCAGTACATGGAGGTCGCGGGCAAGACCGCCAGATGGATGCAAGCGGCCAGGGTGTCTCGTGAGGGGGTGGGGAGGCGTCGCACGCATGAGCATCAGGGATCCACGCAGGTGGCGAAGGTTCGGCGTCGAGGCTTGACCGAGGTGCAGACCACGGTGGCTGGACCGGAAATCCCCAGATCTGCGGTGTGTAGTCTGTTTTAGAATCTCTACCAACCACGAGCTTCGTCCTCAGGTTGTTTTCTTGCCGATTTGACCTTCAATTGGGGCCGTTGTCCGAGGTGTGGTCAGGTGAAGGCGATCATATTCTGCAGCCTCTTCCCGTGCGTTGTTTGTAGGGCGAACAAAGGCGGAGAGATGAAGGAAGCGCTTCGTGCCCGGTGGTTGATCCAGCTCGGCCGGGTAAATGAAGAAGAAGATATACAGTTAAAGAAAAATCAAGAGCTAGGATTTTTCCGGTCCGTGATGAAAATCGATGCAGGTCCAGATCTACTAGAGACGGAAGATGAAGAATTCTTGGAACGAAGAACAAGGGTCGACAGCTGGTAGTTGGGTACCCATACCCCCGTGGTGGTCTGTTTTCTAGCATTCCAACGACGATCGGAATCCATAGTCTAGCAGTTATTTATTGTCAGGTTTGTGAGTGTTTCTTGATCAGCTATTTATTGTCAGGTTTGTGAGTGTTTCTTGATTGAACAACGCTTCTTGGTACATTGATGGAGACTAGATGTTTACGAATTTTGGAATTGCCCAGTTGCTATGTCAGGCTTCATGTTCTTGAAAATACAGTGGTGCAAATTGTCGATCTGCACTAGCCGGCCAAAATGGATCACAAAGACGTGTAACTGAGGATATAGGACTGAATCACGGACATACAAGTGAAGCATCTCACATATAGCCCTCGAGTATTGTTATTACATCGTGACGATACACACAAAGCCACAAATCACCCAGCAAAAAACATACGTTAAGAATTTTCAATGTTTATATATAGGTCAACTAGAATTGTCAACAACATTTTAATTTCCAGGATCATGACTTGTGAGTAACGTAGTATTATTTATTTATTTTAAAGCCGTTGCAACGCATGGGCACTTTACTAGTATATATATATATATATATATATATGTGTAAAATAATGGGCTGCCTAGGGTGGTAGCTGTGCACCCTATTATAGCCCTTGGATCACCCCGTAGACAATTTTCCATCGATCATCTGACTAACGCCGTTAAACACCCAAGTCCCCTTGTGTCTTCGTTCTCTCCGCACCGAGAAACACCTACCTGCACCCTTTCCCCCGCCTCCTACAATCCCCCACCTACACCTCCCGGGCGCCGACGGGAACACATGCGCATCCACGCCTCACGGCCGCCGGCGGGATCCCGCGCCTTCGGGCCGCATCCTGTGCTCCTTCTCCGCGGCATCTGCCGGCTCGAGAGACAGAGGAGGTCGGGTCCTGCTCTCCCTCGAGTAGGGTAGGATGTGGAGCCACTACAAGATTTCTCTCTGTGGGCGGATGCGATCTGGGGGCCAAGACGGGGTCTCATGATGTCCTAGACAGGGAGTCTTTCCTTCCCACAGTAAGTCGTCGGTCCGTCTACCTCTGGATTTGGCATTGAGTTTGGCCTTTTTTTCTTGATCTGGATTTGTTTCATCTCATTATTTTTTCGTGGATTTGCTTCACCGTTCAAGGCAGGTCCGCGTTGATTTTTCGGGTATGGTGTGGTGTATTCCGGATCCACACCCAGATTGATATCTGGCGCAAGTGTTCCTGTTCCAGATTGATATCTCCTAATCGTGTTGTATTGGAGACTACTATACTTGATTTTCACGAGTACACAACGAGAAACATCGGGGGCTTCTACTGCTGCTGTCATTGATGGATTTGTATTTGCATGTCAAAGCGCGTGAGATTATTTATCTCCCGTTGCTCTTGCCTTGGTGATACATTCTCTTTTTTTCCAATCTGCACTTTGCATTTTGTTTCTGTTCTTACTTTGTTAGATTGTGGGGTTTGCTGTGTGGTTTCGCACATAGGATTTGAGGTTCGGTTTGCTTGCTGCTCCATCCGATGGATTAGTCATTTTCTAACTATGCTAGTTAATTTTGGAGCTAGCCTGATGGAATTGTGTCTATAGTGCTACGATGCAGCTTCATGTGAGGATTTCATGGTGACCACGCCGAAACCAATTGTTGTTTTGTAAGTCAGTTCTTTTTATGCTGCAAGTATTGTTTTCTAAATCAACACTGAAACGCAGATTACTACTCCCGTCTCGTGGTGCTAAGGAGGAAGGGGCTGGAGATCTGCATCCACGTGGGTCCGTGCAGCTCCACCTTCTCCACCAGGACGAGCTGGTCACAGGCTCACCGCTCGGCGCCCCTCCGTCCTTCTCCCGAAGGTCATCGTTCACTGGGAGGAGGCCCACTCCGGCCGCGGCGTATTGCGACAAGGACGGACGAGTCCAGGAGGGGCACACCGTCCGTGGCGTGCGGCGAGCATGGAGGCTTTCCCATCCAAATGGCAATGTCTTTTTTTGCGTATAGTAAATGCAGATGACTGGGCACGGTACCACAAAGTCTAACGGACGTTAACGGTAGCACACATCACAGAACAATATCGGACGCCTGTAAATTTGTGCGCTGCTGCCACCCCGGGCAGCGCAGCAAATCCGCGTATATATATATATATATAAAGAGTCGCGCTATTTGACTTCCTGTGTGCAGAATACACGTTATAAAATTCACGGTCGGAGTCTGAGCCCGTGTTCGGGGCCACGTAAACTAGCTTGAAAAAATTACGTCCGATCAGGGGAACCAACGTGCATGTGAGGTAAAGAAAAGGTAGCTACGTAAGATACTAGCTGCAGCGGCCAGATTTTTTAATTGAATATCATTCAACCATCCATAATATAAGAAGCGATTCTCGTAAGTAAATAAATATTACTTTTGGCAACTATATTTTTACGTTCACACTATTCTATCGTCTTTCTTTTTAGATTTCCCCCCTAAAAAAGACAATAGATTAGTGTGAACGTAAAAACATTTTATTTTTTAGCTATCACCTATGAATGACTAAGATGATTTGATTAATTGTTGGTTAAAGGTATAATGATGTTTGGACAAACATATCGTGTTCTACTGTTCTCAATATTAACTGAATTGACTCACTTTATGGAATGTAAGAATTACACAGCAAACACCATAATTTCCAGGGCCATGAAATTCCAGCTTCCAGTAAAGGACTTTTAGAACCACTAATTACAATTCACTTCCCATCAATCACCACTAGTACTGATTAGCAACCCACTGGAAAAACACACATGATAACACAATCCTATCAGTGTCTTTACGCGCTACCTCTTGCCTCCCTCAGTATAATACCTGGGATCACATTGTTTTTGTCAAGATTTATTCCTTCTGGCCATAACTAGAATTTTCTCCAGCGCCTTGTGATAACCAGCTAGTCCGTAGAGAAGCAGTGCGGGAGAGAATTGTTGATGCCCGATAAGAAGACGTTGTTGTACCATAAGAGCCCAGGCGCCTCTTCCATTGGTGGCCTGAGGCCATCGATGGGGATAGGAGCTCTGGTATCAACCATTGCACTGTAACTCAGCACCTATCTGGCAAGAACATGTTGTAAGGCAAGCTGCTGGTGATGCCTCTGCTTCCATTGTCAGCCTGGCAATTTGATACATGTCATCACAGGTCAGATCGCTTACACACCCAATAAGCAAAATATCAACTTAAACTTGAAATATCAATTGGGACGTAATTAGTGGCAAAAAAACCCATATAAACCATAGTAAGTTAGTAACACGACCTGAACTATTAGATTCAGACTTGAGCTCACCTCAGGCCACACAACGCCAACACACATAAGACTGCAAGGTATCAGCTCCGACACACATTAACCATTGACACTAACACGGCAATATATAAATCAGTAGAGATGAACTTATTGGTGCAAAATCTGATACCTAATTAGTGTTGGAATTTGGTGAGTTTTGGGTTATTGGTCCATTAGAAAAATTCTGAAATTCTTTTTGATCCATTTGTGCATGGCAGCATATGGCTGTGCTAGTGGTGTCAAAGTTTATCCCATACTGCTAGTTGAGTGAGAGTTACACCTCCTTATATACTAGATTGTTCCATCACTCACTAAGGTGTGAGAAGAAGAGCAGCTCTCGTGCACTCCTCCGACGTCGTCCGCCTCGCCACGCCTCGCCTCGTCACGACGCGCGCGCCGCGGGTTGCGGGAATCTCGCCGAACCGAGCTTTATTTTTGCTAGTTGAAAAAATTAATATTAGATTAATTACGAGTAATTAACGGACGCGTTAATGAGTCAGCCGTTTCCAGTCTTTATGGGATATGGGTTGTTACCGACTCGGACGTGGACTGAGTCCCACGATCTCCCTGACCTGCTCTATATAAAGCCTCCGCGCTTACCCTAATGGGTATCGCTTACCACACGCGTCTCCTTCCAGTCTATTGCACCGCCGCCTTCGTCTTTCCCATCCCGGCTTGCGGCGTGCCTCGGAACCCCGCCTCTTGTGAACTGTATGCGGGTGAGGGGCGATCAGGTTTTGGGGCGCTTAGCGACCATCGCTTCCACAACATCTTCCGACGACGAGTTCTCGGACGACGACTTCTTTCCGGACGTCATCGACCTTTTCGACAACCTCAACATGAGCGACGACACTGCTACCGCTGCTGCTACCGCCGCGGCTGCCGCTGCCGCTGATCTACCGTATGTAACACTGAACTTCTTATTTTAGATTCTGCTAGAGTTCCTTATTTTAGCGTTCGGTGTAGATGTGATAGATTTATCTTATTTAGATTTAATCTGTTCATCTACTTTGTTGATCTACATGATTAGTTTTGATACTGTCTGTATGATCATGTTTTATCAGTTTATTATTCGGATTAAATCGTATAGATTATTGCTTATATATTCAACAATCTAAAAGCCTGATTATAGGCAACTGAATTTCACTGGTGTAGCCGCGGCTATTAGGCCTTCTTCGTTTGATGGTATGCACTATAAGAGATGGCGCGCGAGAGCAATTCTATGGTTTAAAAACCTAAACTGCTATAGCGCCACTCTTGGCAAACCTGAAGGAGATCTTTCTGCTGAGCAGGAAGCGGCCTTTAAGAAAGCCGATAATATGTTTATGGCGGCTCTGTTCAGTATTCTTGAGGACAACATTGTTGACTTATATATGTCATTTGATAATGGCAAAGACGCGTGGGATGCGCTCGAGGCCAAGTTTGGGGTCTCGGACGCTGACACTGAGTTGTATGTCATGGAGCAATTCTATGACTACAAGATGGTTGATAAGCGCTCCGTCATTGAGCAAGCTCATGAGATACAATCACTTGCCAAAGAACTCGAGCAGTTCAAGTGTACCTTACCGGACAAGTTTGTGGCCGGAGGCATTATTGCCAAGCTTCCTCCCATGCGGAGGAGTTTTGCTACTTCTCTGAAACATAAGAGACAAGAGTTTTCCGTTACGGATTTCATTGGGTCTCTTCATGTGGAAGGGAAGGCGAGAGCAAAGGACACACGTGCTCGAGGATTTGAGGGAGCCTCTAGTGCCAATTTGGTACAGAAGAAAAACTTCCAATCCCACAAGTTCAAGAATAAGAACAAACCTGATGGCAAAGGGAAGTTTGTCGCAAGAACAAGGCCACTCACTCCACCAACTTTAAGAGGAAGAATGATAAGAAGAAAGGCTCTTGCCACGTCTGTGGTGATCCTGATCATTGGGCTCCTAGCTGTCCTAATCGCTTTGACAATCGGCAACATGGAAACAGCGGCAAGACCGCTAATATTGTTATTAGCGATACTGAGACGAAGGACGTTGGGTACGGTATTTTACCTACTATTCTTTTAGTATGTCATTCTCCTAATTAGTGGATTGACACGGGTGCTAATACACATGTATGTTCTGATATATCCATGTTCTCTTCTTATCAGGTCGCAAGGACTTCCTCTGTGTTGATGGGAAACGGCTCACGTGCTTCTGTTCATGGTGTTGGTACGGTAAATCTGAAGTTTACTTCAGGGAAGACCGTACAGCTGAAGAATATGCAGCACGTTCCCTCCATCAATAAGAATCTCGTCAGCGGATCGCTTCTATGTCGAGATGGCTTTAAGTTGGTTTTTGAGTCCAATAAAGTTGTAATTTCTAAGTATGTACAATTTGTTGGAAAGGGTTATGAGTGCGGAGGTCTGTTCCGCTTATCTTTGTCAGACTCATGTACTAAAGTTATTAATCATATTTGCAATGATAATGAGTCCAATATTTGGTATTCACGACTTTGTCATATTAACTTTGATTGCATGACGCGGCTAGCCAATATGAGTTTAATTCCGAAATTTACCACTGTCAAAAGTTCTAAGTGCCAAGTTTGTGTGCAAGCAAAAGCAACCCCGCAAGTCTCATACGGCTGCGGAACCGAGAAACTTAGCACCTCTAGAACTTATACATTCAGATCTTTGTGAAATGAATGGTGTGTTGACACGAGGTGGAAAAAGATACTTTATGACGTTGATTAATGACTCCACTAGATACTGCTATATTTACCTTCTGAAATCTAAAGATGAGGCTTTAAGTTACTTCAAAAACTATAAAGCTGAAGTAGAAAACCAACTTGATCTTAAAATCAAGCGGTTAAGGTCGGATCGTGGTGGAGAGTACTTTTCAAATGAATTTGATATATTCTGTACGGAACATGGTATTATTCATGAGAGGACGCCTTCCTACTCACCTCAGTCAAATGGGGTGGCCGAAAGAAAGAACCGCACTAACTGATTTGGTTAACGCCATGTTAGATACATCGGGTCTTTCCAAGGAATGGTGAGGGGAGGCGCTAATGACTGCGTGTCATGTCCTAAACCGTGTTCCCGTAAAGGATAAAACCATGACTCCATTTGAGGAATGGGAGAAGAAAAGGCTCAAACTCTCTTACTTACGAACTTGAGGATGTTTGGGAAAGTCAATATTCCAATACCCAAGAAGCGAAAGCTTGGACCAAAAACCGTAGATTGTGTTTTTCTGGGATATGCTTTTCATAGCATTGGCTATAGATTTTTGATAGTAAAATCTGAGGTATCCGACATGCATGTTGGTACGATTATGGAGTCGAATGATGCGACTTTCTTTGAGGACATCTTTCCCATAAAAGGTATGTCTAGCTCATCAACTCAGGAGATGACTAGTTCATCTAGTCAGGAATTTGTTATAATTTCTGAACCCACTATGCCGATAGAACACTATGATCATCCTGTGGAGGACGACAATGAAGCTCCCAAAAGGAGTAAGAGACAAAGAACTGCAAAGCATTTGGTGATGATTGCATTGTGTACCTTGTGGATGATACTCCCACCTTTATTTCAGAAGCCTATGCATCTCAAGATGCTGACTACTGGAAAGAAGTTGTCCGTAGTGAGATGAATTCCATCTAAGCTAATGGAACATGGGAGGTAACTAATCGTCCTTATGGGTGTAAACCTGTAGGATGTAAGTGGGTGTTCAAGAAAAATCTTAGACCTGATGGTACTATTGAAAAGTACAAGGCACGTCTTGTTGTCAAGGGTTATACCCAGAAAGAAGGTGAAGAATTCTTCGATACCTACTCACCTGTTGCCAGATTGACCACTATTCGAGTACTACTATCCTTGGCTGCCTCACATGGTCTTCTCGTTCATCAAATGGACGTTAAGACAACTTTTCTAAATGGAGAGCTAGATGAGGAAATTTATATGGAGCAGCCTGATGGATTTGTAGTAGATGGTCAAGAAGGAAAGGTTTGTAAGTTAGTGAAGTCTTTATATGGTCTTAAGCAAGCTCCTAAGGAGTGGCACGAGAAGTTTGAAAGAACTTTAACCGCTGAAGGCTTTGTTGTAAACGAAGCTGATAAGTGCGTGTACTATCACCATGGTGGGGGCGAGGGAGTTATTATGTGTCTCTACGTCGATGACATATTGATATTCGGGACCAACCTCACTGTTATTGAGGAGGTCAAAGAGTTCCTATCTCGCTGCTTTGAGATGAAGGACTTGGGAGTGGCTGATGTAATCTTAAACATCAAGCTACTGAAGGATGACAATGGTGGGATTACACTGCTTCAGTCCCACTATGTGGAAAAGATATTGAGTCGCTTTGGGTATAGCGACTGCAAATCTTCTCCAATGCCTTATGATCCGAGTGTGCTACTTCGAAAGAATCGAAGGAATGCTAAAGATCAATTGAGATATTCTCAAATCATTGGCTCGCTCATGTATTTAGCCAGCGCTACGAGGCCTGACATCTCCTTTGCTGTAAGCAAACTGAGTCGATTTGTGTCAAATCCTAGAGATGATCATTGGCATGCTCTTGAGAGAGTTTTGCGCTATTTGAAAGGCACTGCGAGTTATGGTATTCACTATACTAGGTATCCACGGGTACTTGAGGGTTATAGTGATTCAAATTGGATATCTGATGCTGATGAGATTAAGGCTACATGTGGTTATTTTTTTACACTTGGTGGTGGCGCTATTTCCTAGAAGTCTTGCAAGCAGACCATCTTAACGAGGTCAACTATGGAAGTAGAACTCACAGCATTAAACACAACCACTATTGAAGCAGAGTGGCTTCGTGAGCTCTTGATGGACTTAACTGTGGTTGAAAAACCAATACCCGCTATCCTGATGAACTGTGATAATCAAACTGTGATTGTCAAAGTAAACAGCTCTAAGGATAATATGAAGTCATCAAGGCATGTGAAGAGGAGATTGAAATCTGTGAGGAAACTGAGAAACTCCGGAGTTATTGCATTGGATTATATCCTAACATCTAAGAACTTGGCAGATCCCTTTACAAAGGGCCTATCACGTAATGTGATAGATAATGCATCGAGAGAGATGGGTTTGAGACCCACACAATGAGTTGTTCGCAGTGGCAACCCACTCTATGTGATCGGAGATCCCGTGAATTAGAGCTGGGAGACAAGCTGTTGATCAGCTGAGAGGAGAGTATGCCCATATTATATTTACATCTCTATAAAGATGCAATATTCTCTTATTCTGCATGGCAGGTTGATATTTATATTAATGTGTTCCAAGTGGTTTTCTAAACAGAGATGTTGTCCTGCAGAACATCTATTGAGGAACACACCTATATGAGTATGACTGTTAAACGTCGCAGTCCGTGAGAGTTGGTTGCTCTCTAATAAACTCATGATAGGCCTTGGAGTATGACGCATAAGCTCCAAACTGCGGGGAAGCCCTATGGCAGCCCTGTACCGGTCTAGATTTTGTGTGAAACTAGTGTACAGAAAACTTGTAGTTCAAGGCATAGTCCACTATTCAAGTTGCTCGCTAGTGTAGCATGAAGTTTAATGTGGAAGTTCAACTTAAGAGCTCCACTACACACCGGTATATAAAACAATATTCTAGAATAGAAATGAGGTGATGTGCCAATGAGACTTTGTGGGGGATTGTTGGAATTTGGTGAGTTTTGGGCTATTGACCCATTAGACAAATTCTGAAATTCTCTTTGGCCCATTTGTGCATGGCAGCATATGGCTGTGCAAGTGGTGTCAAAGTTTAGTCTCGTACTGCTAGTTGAGTGAGAGTTACACCTCCTTATATACTAGGCTGTTCCACCACTCACTAAGGTGTGAGAAAAAGAGCAGCTCTCGCGCACTCCTCCTCCGACGCCGCCCGCCTCGCCTCGCCACGCCACGCCTCGCCTCGTCACGATGCACGCCGCGGGTTGCGGGAATCTCGCCGAGCCGAGCTTTATTTTTGCTAGTTGGGAAAATTAATCTTGGATTAATTACGAGTAATTAACGGACGCGTTAATGAGTCAGCCGTTTCCAGTCTTTATGGGACATGGGCTGTTACCGACTCAGACGTGGGCTGAGTCCCACGATCTCCCTGACCTGCTCTATATAAAGCCTCCGCGCTTACCCTAATGGGTATCGCTTACCACACGCGTCTCCTTCCAGTCTATTGCGTCGCCGTCTTCGTCTTCCCCATCCCGGCTTGCGGCGTGCACCGCAGATCGGGACAGTAGGCCTCCGGAACCCCGCCTCTTGTGAACCTGTACGGGTGAGGGGCGATCAGGTTTTTGGGGAGCGCTTACCAGCGACTACGGCTTCACAACGTCTTCCGACGACGAGTTCCCGGACGACGACTTCTTTCCGGATGTCATCGACCTCTTCGACAACCTCAACATGAGCGACGACGCTGCTACCGCTGCTGCTACCGCCGCGGCTGCTGCTGCCGCTGCTCTACCGTACGTAACACTGAACTTCTTATTTCAGATTCTGCTAGAGTTCTTTATTCTAGCGTTCGGTGTAGATGTGATAGGTTTATCTTATTTAGATGTAATCTGTTCATCTACTTTGTTGATCTGCATGATTAGTTTTGATACTGTCTGTATGATCATGTTTTATCAGTTTATTATTCGGATTAAATCGTATCGATTATTGCTTATGTATTCAACAATTAGAACCTTCCCACATTAAGGTGCAAGGATCAAAACTAACAAAATAGTGGGACTGCAGAATAGAGTGGACTAGGTTGCAGCTGTCTTGCGGAAAACGCTGAGAGATACTAATGACTAGGTTGCAACTGAGAGATACTAGAATAGAGCGGGCTAGGTTGCAGCTCCCTTGCCGGAGACGCTAAGCGTCAGGTTGCAGCTGCCTTGTGGGAGACGCTAAGGAAGTGTAAAAGTGTTGTTTGCCGAGCCATTAACTAGTATAGGCAATCTACAAAAAACCTCAGTATAGAAATATATACTTCCCAACAATTTAACACTTGCACGTGCACACTTAAAAAATGCACAATGGAATTAGTGATCGGCCTTTTATAAGCATATATCTGTATCGAATCTGTACCTAGCACCATTAGCACTTCGTAGTCCTTAAAAAACTCTCCATCACCAAAATAAATATCAACTGGAAAATGGTCATTTATATAACAGATTCTGAAGACGATATATTATACCATCATAATGATAAGAAAGTCAGAGGATTTCAGTACTATTTCTCTATCCAATCCCAAAAAGAACTTCTGATGTAAAAAAATTGGTCATCTGATGTAATAAGCTTATGTACCTAGGCACTAGGTTTATCGCTTGAACAAGAAACTACATTTCCAAGACGGTAAACTCACGGTGTACAAAAAATTATCATATGATGCAATAAATGTTTGTTACATGTCATGAACACAAAAACTGTTGAAGCTGGTCTCTTCCTGTATGCAAGTAGCATTTCTGTGACATTTTGATGCTAGATACTGTTAAAATACAGTTGAACTATTCTTAAAGAAATTATCACAAGGGTTGCAAGATGATCTTCCGTCATATTATGCTGGTCTGATTATAAACAAACAGACCAAAGAAGATATATAGTTTAACTGATAAAGGTATAAAAGACTGAATTTCTGTAATCACCTTCAAGCTTCAGCCCTTGTTCTCCTAATTCTGATAGCAGCTCTCTCTCCAGTGAGGTTTGAACGTGCTTCTCTTGGCTGATTTTTAAAAGCTGATTATGAACCTGTTCGGTTTGGCCTCACATGCGCTCTTGGCACTGCAGCAGTGCAAAGGGTCGCCCCACATCCTTCCCAATCCCAATTTCTGATTGCAGATCGTGTATATTACCAGTCTACACAACACATGATGGACAACTAATTAATAGAAAAAAGGACACTAACCTAATATTTATTACCCTTGTCAAACTTAAATTAATACCCCATCATTACCCGGGTAGACATATATATGATTAGATGCATGCTGCATTGTTAATTATGTTCTTCCACATCATTACCCCTCCGCTGTATATATGCTAGAAGGAGGAGTCTGTAGCGGAACTCAAGTGAAGATGTGGCTGAAGGTTGCAGAACAGGAGCACTACAAGGTATTTAGAACTCATGTCTTCTGAACATTTATCACCATTGTGCTAATCTGAAATTTTATGAGCTCTTCTTACAATGGGTATCCAGAGGGAACATCAAGTGATCAAATTGTTTACCTAAAGTGGCTTTACAATGGTTCTCCAATTCTCTTTTATCTTTTCTACTCTCTCCGACTCAAATTAGTTGATTTAAATTTGTCTAGATTCGATTGTATTTAGACATGATTTAGTATTAGATACATCCGTATGTTGATAAATTTGACTAATTTGGGTCGGAGGAAGTACTTGATTGCATCAAGTTTAATCCATCTAAAATATCTTTTGACATCTAAAATGGCAAACGTTGCAATGCTAAACTGGAGTTAATCATCTAAACTGAACCGTTGTCCTTCATAAATTGATAGAACTTGTGATTCTTCTCTCAGTTTAAATTATCAGCTACACTGAACTGTTGCCTTTGTCATTTTGTAAGCATATTTGGCACTGTTCTAGCAATAAATAGTCTGATAAGCTGCAACCATGTAGCATATCCTCTGATGGTTATTGAGTAGTATAAAACTATGAAGGTAAATTTACTAGATGGCTATGTAAAGATGCAGTCAAGTGGGTTTATGCCACTGTAGGGCCACAAGACAACAGAGCCTTCTCAATAGTAGTACTATCTATCTAGGTTTTGCGAATAAACGGTGTGTTTTATTACCTATGTTGCTGTTTCACTTCCTTCTCTTACAAGGTGTTTATTTTGAAATGAATCTTCTAAACATTTAGCTTTAGAAGAGAAGGTTGAGGTAATAAAAAAAGGTGATGGAGCGGGACAGTGACATGCAGGTCCATTATGTTGTTGTGTTCTGCTGACAATGTTGGGAGTAAGATATAAGGATGAACAGTGCGGGTGAGAGAAGTGATGCCATGATTTTAAAATGGATGTATTCTCCATTGTAAATCCTTATTCTACGGTATTGCAGCTTTGAGCCAAATGAAACCGATCCTTCTAAGGACATTAAAAGATTTTAAATAGGATGAATGATCGTACACTTATGTTCATCCATATTATATCTTGAAAATTCATTCTAGAATATTTTAAGATCAATTCCGGATGAATCGTACTTTGATAAGAATGATGTCTTATATTTCTTGCCCTGGTTATGCTTATTTTAAATACATAAGCATGTGGAGACGTGCGGTGCACGTGCCTGATTACTAGTGGCTCTTAGGCATAGCTATTCCAAATTTTTCGAAATGGACATGGGTGCTAACATATCTGCATTTCAAATGATGGGTAATAAATTCAAACTTTTGTTGTCATGTTAGCCGGTCACTGGCTCCCAATACGATTTGCTCCCACTAATGTATAACATGTCTTCAAGACTATATAAGCCATATGACCAGTCTGTTGTATGTTATCTAAAGGGAGCCCAAACAGCTTTTGATGTTGTACAAAATTACTAACCATCTTAGCTTATTAGGCATACCAATACTAAAATACACAGAAAGCAGTAACACATGCCATGCATAAAACGGTAAGGAACATAATTAGTTAATCACCAGATCAGAGAGGGTGAATAGACAGGACCACACGGATTCACATAGGTTGCAATGGATTGTGAACTGAAAACCTGGATGGGCAGCGAGCTTACCATGGTATGGATGGACGAAACAACACACAGCAATTGAACCTTCCTGATTCTTCACCTGTCAATTAGGAAATCGGGCGTGCTCGTCGTGACCTTCCCGCCACACACCAGGCCTCAAATCCGCTAAACTCCCTAGATGCCGTCGCTCTCCGTAGGTCGCCTGCCGCAAACCACGCGATCAGTCCACCAAACTCCCTGTCTGCCGTCCATCGGAGTAGATCGGCCGCCGCCCAGAACACCTCAGATCCAAACGAAGACAAGAAAATTGAAACATCAACTAATTTGCATTGCTAAGTAAGGAAACTATATATGTGCACACCGTATTAAGGAAACAGAAGTGCCAAGATCGATGCCTCACCTGAATGTCCGCTGCTCTGGTAAATTTGACGGATCTGGAGGTGGGGTAAACTTGTTGCGCTTAGGTATGGAGGCGGCGATTGACTCCGGCGGCTCGGTTAAGTGGGCTTCTCGCTTCCACCGGCGACGAGGTCACGGAGGAGTGCGAGCCGCTGCTTCTCTTGCTGGCCGCAGCTACGACAGACGGCTCATCCTCTGCGTGTATCGAGCGAGCCAAACGGATGAACTGTGCCTAGCGGCCATGATTAGAGACGAAGCATGACAGATTGAAGAGAAAAAATGGGGCAGCCGAGCCAGATCCACCCATCACACCATAAAGCCTCCCGCATAGGGCACTTGTCGAGGTGCAGGCCAGGCCACTCACCACGCCGCGAGGCCTCCCGCAACGCCGCCCGCCTGGATGGTGCCGCCGGCCGACAAGGCCACCCGGAGCTGCCGCATGCTCGCCATCGGATGCTCCTGCCGCTCGCATCCGGAACCGCTCGCCGGATTTGCCCCCAATTAGACTAGGTCCAGAAATTACGGGGACTGCAGCAGTAGCTCGTAAACCCCCCACGATTATTAGAAAAAAAAGTTGAAACCGTCGGGGAAAAGAAAAATTATATTGGTCGGAGAGCGGCGTGGAGATGGTCGCTCGAATCATGGGTGCGGTGGAGCCTAGAAGGCCAAACCGGCTGGGTCGTTTGGCCGGGTGCAGAAATAACTTATTCTACCCCTAGGGGGTCTAATAAAGTTACTATATATATATTCTAAAACCCTTGTAAATTTTGGCTTCTTTCAAGTTTCTCTCACAAAGTGTGTGGCGTTGTGTTTTGAGCACCACAAACCGACCTCTTTCTCATGCTGGAAAAGAAGTTTGGCTCAAGTCCGTGGTCCAGTCCATCTCCAACTCTGTAATGAGTTGTTTTCAAGTGCCTTTTTCGATCTGTGACAAAATGAGATCAAGTGTGGCTAACCACTGGTGGGGCTTTGAGGATGGGTAAAAGAAAATGCTCTGGCGCTCTTGGGACCTAAATCACTTGGAGGTTTGGGTTTCCGAGAGTATGGTCTTTTGAATCAAGCAATGTTGGAGGCTCATCACCGAACCTGCTTCCCTCTTTGCGAGGGTGTTAAAGGGTCGTTACTACCCGGATACTGATTTCCTTTCAGCTGTTAAACCAAGGTCCTCGTCTTACACATGGCGATTGCTCCTTCATGATCGTGATATGTTGGTTCGTGGTCTCCGATGGGGCATTGGAAATGGGGAGAGGGTGTACATCATGAGAGAGAACTAGATCCATGGGTTTCCAACTGGATCTTTCAAACCATTGTAACTGATTTCTTCTACTGCCAAGGTGCGATTCGTGATGAATGAGGAGGGAACTGGCTAGGAGTCAGAGACGGTTCGTGCCTTTTTTTTCATGAGGATCTGGCTAATACAATTCTCCATATACCTATTAGCAGATGAGGTGGAGACGGTTTCCATTCCTGTCCTCTCGCTTATAACTTTGCTAAGACCACCTATTTCTTTACAAAGCAGGGTAATGCAGGCAGAGGTGTTGATTTTGACAGAGAGAGGGAGGCGAAGATGTGGAGGGCGGTGTGGTCGATCACCGCACCTAATAAGATGAAGATTGTCCCATGGCGTTTGATTCATGACTGCTTGCTCACTGGTTTTCAACTACAACACCGTCACATACCTGCAGCTGCAGATAATGCTTGTGTCTTCTGTGGCCAATCAGAACGGGCGGAGCACATCTTCCTCTTTTGTCCATTCGCCAGAGCCATATGGAATGCAGTGAAGGGGCACCACCCTATCCACCTGAATCGTAAAACCCTGGTAAGTTCTAAACAATGGGTTTTTGATTTCATTCGGAGGGAAAGTGTTACACATGCCACTGTTTTGGCCGTCACATGTTGGCATATCTGGGAATTGAGAAATGAGATCGGGAATTTGGAGGGACAACCACACCCCCAGAGTCGCTGCTAAAGCTCTGGCTTATATTGACATGATCGTGATCCATTTGTTTAGAGAAAAGTCGAGCGACAGGGTCTCGGTTGCTCCAGTTCAGCGTTGGTCTCCACCACCCCAAGGCTGCATTTGTGTCAATGTTGACGGGGCTCTGTTCCCAGTTGAAAATCGGATGGGGTGGGGGATTGTGCTCAGAGACCATAATGGTAGTTTCATCCTCTCCTGCAGTAAAGGATCGGTTGAACCTGAGATGGTGGAGGCCCAGGTTGTGAGACGGGCAATGTCACTGTCCAAGGATCATGGTTTCCTGAAGGTGGTAATAGTCTCTGACTGCCTGTCCTGGTCCAACGTATTTTTTCCTCTGTCCGAGATCGTTCTGGCGTTGGAGCAGTGGTTTCTGATATCAAACATATGACGTTGGATTTCGAATCCTGTTCGTTTAAATTCTCCAGTAGAAAGGTGAATGTGGTAGCGCATAAATTGGCTCGATATGCTGAGTTTTCAGTTTATAATTTGTCTGTTGGTGTAATCCCGGAGCTTATCCGGGTTGAACTCTGTAACGATATCTCCTGATCAATAAAATGCCACTTCCCTAGAAAAAAAAAGTTTCCGCCGGTAAGAGCATCTCTAATGGAGCCCATAAAAGCCTGACTCTTAAATCGTGAGTACAGGCTGTTGTACTCGTGATTTACAGGTTCTAGTTAACCGGCGCAGATCAGAGCCCGTGAATTCAACCCGTATTTTTAAAATTTAACTACTCCGGCGACAATTTTTTCGCGCGAACGCAAGTTCGTCGCCAGATCAACCAGTTCATACATAATTACACATCAAAATCCTAGAAACAAACTTAATTAGGGAAAGAGAGCTCGCCAGGGATGCCGTTGCGTCCGCTTCAGGCCAAAATCGAGCTCTCTGTGCGACCACGGAGCTCCGCGGCAGCCGGCTAGTCGTCGAGGACGACGATGTCCACCTCCATCCCGTTGCCAGAGATGCCGACCTCCACCTGCTCGTCGGCGCCGCCCGTGACCGCCTCGGCCTCCACCTCCTTGGCGCGTTGGGCCAAGGTCACCACGGTGATGGCCGCCTCTACCTCCTCCTGCTCGCGGCGGTCCCCCTCCTCTGCCTCCGCCTTGGACTCCACGAGCGCGCGCAACAACTCCTCCATTTCATCCTCGTCGCCGTGGCGCGTCTAGTGGCGCGCCGCACGACGCTTAGCCCCGATGGACCGTGCGAGTTTCGCGGCCGCCTCGTCGGAGCAGGGATGCGGGGACGACCACGGGAGCGGCTGCCGGCCGCCACTTCCTCCTCCGCCGCTACAGCCCCTTCCCTGCCCGCTTCCGCCGTGCAGCGTGGACATGGCGATAGCGGGGTCGTCGATCCGCAACCGCGGTGGTCTGAATCGCTCGCCGGAGGAGCTTTCTAGACGACGGCAGCGAGGGGATAGGGTTTCTAGGCGGCGACGGTGGACGGGTTGGAACCCGTATCCGCCCGCACGGATGCTACTTGTAGAGGCCGCGAGGTGGTGTTCGCGGGGGCCCGGAAAAAATGAATACGTGCCGAGGTCTTTACGGGCTGGGTTAGCTCGGTCTCACGGCTCACGGTCGGTATTCTCGCGGGAATTTACGGTTTTGGCCTTTATAGGGCTCATGCTCTAACCAAACAAACTTCTAAAGCATTTCACAAACCGCGCGCTCCCTGTTTATGGCCGTAGTCCTCTACCGCCACGGGTCCGCCTGTCGCCTCCAACTCCGATTTCAAAACCGTCGGAGATGCAGAACCCCAACGGCACCATTCTCCAGCTCTACCACTCCGGCCGTTTCTCTGCCGCCCTCCACGCCTTCCAATCGCTCTCCTCCTGCCCCACTCCCGCTCCTCTTTCCGCCGCCACATACGCAGCCCTCGTCGCCGCGTGCTCTCGCCTCCGCTCCCTCTCCGAAGCCCGCCTCGTACACCGCCACATTCTCGCCTCCCCTGATGCCCGACTTGTCCGAAATACTGTCCTCAACAACCACCTTATCACCATGTATGGCTGGTGCGCTGCTCCAGACTCTGCCCACCTTGTGTTCGACGAAATGCCCGTCAAGAACCCCGTCTCTTGGGCATCTGTCATCGCGGCCCACGTGCAGAACAGGTGCTCTGCTGACGCACTTGGACTGTTCTCTTCCATGCTAAGAATGGGGACTGCGCCTGACCAGTTTGCGCTCGGCAGTGCTGTGCGCGCGTGCGCCGAGCTTGGGGATGTTGGTGTCGGGAGGCAGGTGCACGCACAAGCTATGAAGTCTGCTAATGGAAGTGACTTGATTGTGCAGAACGCGCTTGTCACGATGTACTCGAAGAGCGGTTTGGTTGGGGATGGGTTCTCGCTCTTTAGGAGGATGAGGGAGAAAGACCCGATTTCCTGGGGGTCTATTATTGCAGGGTTTGCACAGCAAGGGTGCGAAACGGAGGCGCTGAAGATATTCAGCGAGATGATTGCTGAGGGCATGCATCATCCCAACGAGTTCCATTTCGGAAGCGTGTTTAGAGCATGTGGTGCTCTTGGTAGTTTGGAGCACGGGGAGCAGATTCATAGCTTGTCCGTGAAGTATAGGTTGGATCGGAATTCTCATGCAGGGTGTTCATTGAGTGACATGTATGCCCGGTGCAAGAAATTGGAGTCTGCAAGGAGAGTGTTTTACAGGATCGACGCTCCAGATTTGGTTTGTTGGAATTCCATAATAAATGGTTGCTCTGTTGAGGGTCTACTTAATGATGCCATGGTCCTTTTCTCTGAGATGAGAGATTCTGATCTGAGGCCTGATGGTATCACTGTTAGGGGCTTATTATGTGCGTGTGTGGGCTGTGATGCTTTGCATCATGGAAGATTGGTCCACTCTTACTTGGTCAAATTTGGTTTGGATGGGGAAGTATCAGTATGCAATTCTTTACTCAGCATGTATGCACGATGTATGGATTTCTCCTCCGCGATGGATGTTTTTAATGAGACAAGGGAACCTGATGCTGTCACCTGGAACAGCATTCTTACTGCATGTGTACAGCACCAGCATCTGGATGTAGTCTTTAAGTTGTTTAACCTCTTGCATAGGTCTGTACCGAGTCTGGACAGGATCAGTTTGAACAATGTTCTCAGTGCTTCTGCTGAGTTGGGTTACATTGAAATGGTGAAACAGGTCCACACATATACCTTCAAGGTAGGTCTGGTGAATGAAACTATGCTGAGCAATGGTCTTATTGATACTTATGCTAAGTGTGGAAGTTTAGATGACGCCACAAAGATATTTGAAATGATGGGCACCAATTGTGATGTGTTCTCTTGGAGCAGTTTGATTGTTGGCTATGCCCAATCTGGTTATGCAAGGAAAGCACTTGAATTATTTATGCGGATGAGAAGCCTGGGGGTCAAGCCAAGTCATGTAACGTTTGTTGGGGTTCTCACAGCCTGCAGCCGTGTTGGTTTTGTTGATGAAGGCTGCTATTACTATAGTATTATGGAGCCTGAACATGGCATTGTTCCAACTAGAGAACACTGTTCATGTGTCATTGATTTGTTATCACGTGCTGGTAGACTAACTGAGGCAGCAAAATTTGTTGATCAAATGCCATTTGAGCCTGATATTGTAATGTGGAAGACCCTTCTAGCTGCTAGCAAAACACATAATGATGTGGAGATGGGAAAGCGGGCAGCAGAAGGTATTTTGCACCTTGATCCTTCCCATTCAGCTGCCTATGTCTTGCTTTGCAACATATATGCTGCTTCTGGTGATTGGAAGGAGTTCGCAAGATTGAAGAAGGCAATGCGAAGCAGTGGTGTTAGGAAATCACCAGGGAAGAGTTGGGTTAAGCTCAAGGGGGAGCTAAAAGTCTTTATAGTAGAGGACAGATCACATCCAGAGTCGGAGGAAATATACACAATGCTGGAGTTAGTTGGAATGGAAATGATAAAAGCTGGTTATGTTCCAAAGCTGTCATGTAAGCATGATAGTTTTGACCATACATATAGTGATTTGTCAGATGAAGAAATGTTAACTGAATATGGTTGATTCAGGTCTTCTTAGACGTCTGTTAGAGAATTGTCCAACCTACAAAAGCTGCATGAAGCTTGTCTTTGTGGCTTTGTGCTATATCTGATAGCTTATACCAGTAGTCCAGCAGGCTGCCGGTTTGGTTTTGCATACATAAATGGGAAGAAAAGATAAGCCTGTGACCAGGTGCTGTTCCTTTCCATTGTCTTGTTCCTTCCTTTGGCTTCCAGATGTGAGGAAAGATATGTCTTACCAGGTGAATTGAACAATGCACCTAGTGAGCCTGCTGAGGCAGCTGCAGAAGCGACCTTGCTAGTTGATACATAAAGGGCAAGTTCAATCTGCTTGAGTGACCACATGTTCTTACTAAGTAAGATTCTAGTCATCGAGTGGGATACTGGGTTACTGGGTAAGAATCTGAGCTCTGCAGTAGGGTCAAAGACTGCTCTCTTTTAATCTACCACGGAGAAGCTTTTCCTTTTAAAGGGTATCACATCTCATGCGGGCTAGCTATGGGGATATTTTTATTTGGTGAAGACAACCTTACAGAATGAATTCACCTAGAGAGCAACAGAGTCACGTAGCAACATGATGATGGAGAACTGTAAAAAGAATTCAGCAGACTTGAGTTCACACCATTATCTTCCTCAGGAGACATGACAGTCACCAACAACTTATGAGGTATTACTGCAGATTTACAGTTGCAATATAGAGCTTATCTGTGGAATTCCTCCTTTACTGATACATTTTGTTATCAGGATAGGTAACAGACATTTCTGATAGATCATCACTCTAGCAATTGACTACTGTATGCTTAATATCATGTTGGAGGAAGCAATTGGATTAATTATTATATTAGCTCCAAGTAAGTTAGTAATGCAGTTAAATGAATGGAAACGTTGATACCGTAATTGCTATGAAATTCATGCCTATTCCTTAGTTTTAATTCTCACTGTACAATCCTGTTGACATAATCAAATATGTGTTCGGGATACTTTTATAGGTAATAAGAATTCGGTTTTGATAAATGGGAGTATGCAGCAGCAAGGCAATCTTCACCAGTAAACTTTCAGATGGAACTGTTAGGTGTGAAAAGGGATAAGCAAATAATAATTTTAATGTCAAAATATACAGTCTACAGCATGAAACTCATTTCCTTCTCTACAAAAGAAATTAAGAATGGAAAGGAATGGCTTTCCAGGTCCTTTAAACTCGAAAAGCAGATGTGCACACTATATCTACACTAAGCAAGGGAAGTCTTAGGCTCTTAGCAGCCGTGCGAAACACCATTTGCTTTTTTGGTATCGCTGCTGTCTTTGGTTGCCAAAAGTGGTTCAGTCTCCTTATCTTGCATCTAAAAATACGTGTCAAACATGAAATGAGTGAAACTGAATTTGGCAGCAAACTGAAATGTACTTCGTAGAAGACTAGCCAATTTATTCAGTACATTCATCATTTAAATTATACTTAAAGAGTATTATTCTCACATATAATGAAACTAAATGGTCAAGCTCCAGTTTGGTTTTGGTTAATAGACCCGCAGAAGCATGACATTAGCAAAGTATGTGGGGCAAGCTTGATTTGGGGCTGTTTATGGCTGTGAGTACATGCGTTGTTGGCTAATGTGCATAAAATTTCTGCCCCTGCACACCATTGTCCTTTTGCTTTCAGAAAATAATGATTCTGTAAATCAGTATGCCAATTTCATTTGATTTATGGTCTCAAATTTAAATGTTTAATTCATTGTTATCACCATAGAAGATTCAACTGTTACTATATTTTAATTTGACATGGAAAATTGGCTATTTACTGTTGCTGCTGAGAGTAGGACCATAAGAATTATCAGTATGGCTGCCATACATGTAAGTATTATTTTTCTTGAATTCATACCATCAGAAGTATAATTGCTATTTAGATATTATGCGAGGTTGAAGGCAAAATCAAACCTGTGAAACTGGCAGCGCATCATTTGTTGACTTCTTCTTGCTCTCCCTGACTGAGAAGAAGGAATACAATCCCATACCAAATATGGCAACCAGAATCCCCAATATGTTCCTCATGGTGAAGGGATCGTGTAGTAGAGTGTAGCCAAATGAGAGAACCAGGCATGTCTTAAGGTGGCCAAGCACCTGGTATGTCACTGGAGACGTCGTCCCAATCACAAGAAATGTACTGAAGTTCACAGACACCGCAATCAAGCAAGATAGGACGATGAAACCCTGCATAGAATTCATGAGAGAGCATCATGTTGCATGTCATTGTCCATTCAAATTTGAGGCCTACCTCTGTGAGTGTTAGTTTAATGTCTCACGCAGGCGCATGGCATTTGACTGATACTGTCATTAAAATGCTGATTCATTCTAGCAGTAACAACTTGAGAAGCTCTCTAACTTAGATTTCTTTTTTACTTCTGCAGGTATCACTGCACTATTTTTCATTACGTGAAATAAACTCACATGAAGGCACTTCACATGGTTTAAACTTGAAACTTGTGGATGTTAGGTTTAAGAACTTTGGCTAGCTACTTAGAAATAAAAAAATGTGGATATCACTTTATTACCGAAGATCCATGATTATGAAATTCCACAATACTATCTTGACAGGCATTTTTTCAAGGAATATTAAAATCTGACAGAAACAATATAAAATTATCCCTTTCAGGTATTTGTAACTGGATGAGTATTTGGAACATACCACAACTGGAGTGGTGTATTTGTGGTCGAAGACACTGCGGTTTGTAAGGAGTTTATCCACAAAGGGGCCAGTTGCGAACAGAATTGCTGCTTGGTATGGTGCAGATTGGTACAACAGCTGCGTTGAGGAGACCTTCAGTTTCTTCTGTATTGTGTTTGTGAGCTTCGTTCAAATTCAGGTTAAGGATATCATGTGTCCGTGTTTCAAGTTAAGAATTTAAACTACTCCGTACTAGATATATGTTGGTACTATGGATAATAAAAGTTCATGCAACATAATTCAGAAAGGAATACCACTAAGTAATAAGAACTTTGATGCTTCACACAGAGCATAAGGGTTCCAGTTACTGTATTCTTTCCTAGCTTCTTTATGAATACCTGCTTTATGAGCACTACAGGGTGCATTGATAATGGAGTAAATTGCACAAAACCACTACTTTTGGGTCTTCAAATGCAAGAAACCACCACTTCCGGAATTTTTTGAACAAAACCACTACTCTTGGGGATTTAAGTTGCAGATACCCCAAATACACCTATCCGCAACATAAAACCTGAAAGTGGTGGGTTTGTTCCACCTATCCGCAACCTAAAACCCGAAAGTGGTGGTTTTGTGCAAAAAATTCCAAATGTGGTGGTTTCTTGCACTTGAAACCCTAAAAGTGGTGGTTTTGTGCAATTTACTCTTGATAATACGAGGTTTTGAATAATAGGTTTTTTTCTTTTACCGTGCAGTTTTTGGTACGAGCACGAAAAACATTGAATGTAGGATACAATTTGACCAACACAAGTGGTCGCGATGGCGAGGCCAGAAAGGACAGACCCAAGCATATTTAGCTTGAGATCTGTAACTGATGCGATGCCCACTCCAAGAAGTAAGACCATAAGAGAGAGCTTGATAGTCTCGCTGCACATTGTTGGATTGGTATTAGCTGAGTGATGATAACAATAAATATCGTAGTCCCAGAAAAACTAAACAAATACATGACTCATTTATGTGTGATTAGCTTTTCATCGTTTGATCCAAAAACGTTGATGTTTGTAAAAGAACATATTTGAAGTTATTTGACTGTGAATAGGAAGTATACTATGGATTCACATGAATTTCTTGTGTCTAGTTCAATGTATACTTCAGCATAGCACGTACATGCACCATTGTCTATCCTGTATATATTTTTTGCTCTGACCACAAATGGGTGCAATTTATAGTGGTTGACTTCTTAAGATAAAGTACTGAGTAAATTTCAAAACCTGAATCTTTTGTTGAGGAAGATTGTCTCCAACAGCACAGTGAAAGGTATGATTGCTAGTTTCGTCATCTGCAGAACATACCGAATTTAAAATACCTGCAACGTGGTTTATGAAAAAAGGTACCTATATAGAGCAGTTCTTACCTGGTAGAATCCAATGGAGTTGAATCCTAAACTAAGGTTTAGAAGTCCAATTGAGGTGCCGTTCAGAAACCCAAAGAGGATCACTGTATGTCCATCAATTGCCTTGGGCTCAAAGAAATGTAGGCGCTGTGCCACATGTAGGGTGCAGTAGGTCACCATGAGATGCCAGCTTGTTAAGGTTGTAGCTACATAGGTTCGAAAACAACATAATTCAGCATAAATTGTCTGTGAGTATGCAAAATTGATCCATGCATGCCCTCTAGTTTGTTATTGAAATTCTGCCGAATCTTGAAAGTATGATGACTCCTGTACTAACCGAATGGAAAACCAAGTGTGCTGATGAGAGCTTTGTTGCAGATGACAATAGCAACTGAAGATGCAACGGAGAGCGCAAGAGACCCAATCACACCGAGCTGTAAACCAGCTGTCATCTTGACCAGCTGGTGTTTCCTTGTTTATCTGAAGTTACGTTAATCATAAAGAGAGTTAGGTGCAAGGTATGCATGCTACATACACACAGAAGAACATAGCCTACTATTAGTCTGAATTAATTGCTTTTGACCGTAGAGTTTCTAAAGAAATGGTGTGATAGTGTCTAGTTCTTTTATGCTGCACGTGACTATGTCTTTCCGTTTCCATATGAAATAGAACACCAGCTATTTTGTCTTGATGTACAAGATAACATGAGAACCGAGGGGCCCAAATTTGGTCGAGTCATTTGGGAGGTAGTTAGTATTTGAATATTTATCAATGTCCATAGAGAGGAATAATTGAATTATCGATGTTCATCCTAGAATGAAATGGGTCAAAGTCATAGCTGGCCTAAGTCGTGGACAAGAATTATAGCAGTCTGATATTATCTTTCTTGAGTTTGTTATATTGCGGTATGCTTAAGATTAGTACGTGCTACATAAACTTCACAGAGACCCAAGCTTCACAGCAATCAACATCCAGATATACTAGCAGCACCTATTTGTACAAAAGATCAGGATAATCATTGACACATTACACAAAAGAAGCACAAGAAACTACTAAGACTAGCAAGTGAGATATGCCTATGCATTAAGTAATTAACTAGCAGATCCAGAACATGGGGTCCAAATGTTTCATAAGCTAATTAACTATCAGATCCAGAACATGGGGTGCAAATGTTATATGATATTGTTTTATTTAACATGACTGTGCATTGTCATCTCTACGTTATCCTGACCTAACTATTGGCTTCTATGGACCTATAATTATAATCTAGAGAGTTGGTACCTGCCACCTACTGGGCTGTTTCTGGGAGGGTACAATAACCGAAAGGTGTTTCCAGTCACTCTCAAATGATTGACCACTTTGGCAAGATGTTTCTAAAATGACCAAATAGAAGAAGAAATCTCACTTCCTAAGCAATATGCCAGATGAAATGATTTTAAATAATAAGGGGAATACATGCCATAAAGTCAAGATTTTATTTAGAAGGGGAATTTCTGATTCATGTATCTTATGGATGCTGATTATTGGTTAATTTTAACTGACTTTTATTTCTCTTGCAGTCCAGCCTACTACTGGTTGAATTTCTAACTGTTCATCCCTGGTTGAATGTTATGTGAATCCTGGTCAATTCGTTTAGAAGTTTGGACAGCACATTTTTCAAATATAAAAAGGACATGAAAACAAGTCAGGCTACAGTAGGCAACTTGTATATGTTCATGTAGGCGTACAGTCTTACTAGCCAGTTATGACTAACATGGTTCACAATGTTGTATGACACAGGTAGATAACTTGACTTATATGTATGTGATCATGGAATTCATAATGTACTGTAACCACATATCCCTAACAAAGAATGGCCAGCATGCTATCCATGACAAATTGCATAACTTGGTGTTTTTCTTGGCAGGAATAATAACTTGGTCATTTGGGACTACTGATCTGTTAGTTTTTTTCTGATCATATATACCAGCTTCATAGTCTATGTGTATCATTTGGCGCAGCCTGGAGGGTAAGAAAACTATGAGTCTGCGACATGCGAAAAGCCTACCAGGTAACGCTCATATGCCTCCTATGCTTAGAAAGAAACCATAAATCAAATCTCTGCATTGTCGATTCGTCTGATACTCCTATGCAATTTACTCGAAGCAATTACTATGAAACATGAATTGGAGAAAATATATCAGAAAGTAAAAAAAAAAGGAAATAGAGACATGATTTCAGGAGTAAGCATTGCATGCACAACAAACAAGAGTCTCAGAAATCTAAAAGTTGTATAACCTGAGAACCAAAGCAACATTAAGGTCAAGCAGCACTAGGAATCCCGTTTCGAGAAAACAACAGCACTATGGATGGATCGGATGAATGTTGACTCGTGAGTCCGTACCTTTCCAACTGGTGGTCTTCCTCTTCTCGAAGAACGGCACACCTAGCTGTTGAGAGAGAAAGATGGGGGGAGAGAGAGATACACAGAGATGAGAGAAGGTGGCTCTCCTTGGAAGAGGAAGGGAGGGAGGGAGAAGCACTTTTATGTTCAAAGTTTAGAGGGGAAGGTGAGGGAGCGTGCGTGTATGGTGGGCAGTTAGGTGCTGGCTTTGATGCTGTTCAGTGGATGCTTCCTTCGTGAGCCTATAAGGCATCGTGCAACATGCTGGTGCTACACGAGCGCGCATGACACAATTTCTTTCTCAACCAACGAAAGATTCTAGCCTCGGGCCACTGTAGCCATAGAAAATGACACCGTGAACAGCCAGATTTGCTACTTAAAAGATGATCTGCGACAGAATTGATATTGTAGCTATGCAAATCTATTATATTTTCGCCATCGAAAACTCCATATATTCGCACAGAAATCTGTAGTAAAGGAAAAAAAACAACACAATGCAGTAGTTTTTTTAAACCGGAGTCAAAGGACTCAATTTGTTAATTAAGAAGAGAAAAATTGTCCTATTAATTATGAAACCCCGGCAAAAACCATTACAACATGCCCAAACCGCCATCATGGAACAATATAGGGTTTTCCGCGAAGATAATATGTCCCAGGCTCCCAGCATTCCAGGGCCTTGGGGAGAATTCTTTTTGAGGTGAAGCAGAAACTGAGTTTTCTTTTGCTAGAGCAATATAGTTTTTATTTTTTATTTTAACACATTGCAACAAGTACAACCATCCAAATATGCCACGTCTCTGGCCATCACCCTTGGTTCCTTTTGCTAGAATAGACTATTACAGCACATTGTTTCCTTATTACTTTACCCAGGACCATGTGAAAAGGATGTTTGATCTCAATCAATGTATGAAACATAACTTTTACATGAGTATAACTGAAAGCGTATTCAGCGCTTCTCGTCTCACATCCATTATTGCTGTTCATGACTTACTTTTTGTTTTATGATTTGCTTTCAGACATAATTTATCCTTTTCTTTTTCATTTGTCGGTTGAATATATCTTTGAAATTTGTGGCATGTTTGTTCCAGCTTTCATACCAATGATAATAACAAATGCTTTCATGTCTTCTAAGATCATATTCGTCATATTTTAGGAGGTAATTTCAGTTAGCACTGGAAGTATGAGCAGCAGGTGATATGTTGTTGAGATTAATCTTGTACTAGTATGCACCTTTAACTCGAGTGCTCTTTTTTTCCAATCATAGAGCGACACTAGGATATAGTACAATCCACCATCCTAGAGAAGGTGGCATGTCATGTTCCTCGTGCTATTTTCTTCGCATTAAACTCTCTCTTCCTGCCAGCAGGGTAAAATGCAGCCTACATATGTGAAAGGGTAAACACTAAGCAAAAAAAAAAAATCGACATAAAAACAGCAGCAAACAGCCAGACACATCATTTCGACCAGGCGCCGTTGCTTGGACCTAACAAAGTTGCATCCACTAGAGTTAATATAATCCAGGCTAAAAAAAGAGGATCAAAACCTGTTGTAATCTCCAATAATTGACGTAAATAAAGGGAATCCTTTTCTTTTGTCACTTGGGGCGCAAGGTTGGAAGGAGGCAGGTGGTTGTAAAGCGATCGGCTTTCTGTGAATGCAAGCAAAGGTAACGGCCCAACAGCCGCGCACACAGCACATATCCGTAGAGAGGGGAACGGCTCCCATTTCATTGCCCCGTTTGGTGAGCCTTCGGCCTCACTCTTTTCTCGTACTACCTCTCCCTCTCCCTCTCCCATCGACCAAACACCACCTGAAATCCATTGTTTCGAATAAAAAGGCTCGCAGATCTGCGGGGCCTCTTGGACTTGATTTCAAGCGTCGGTTCTCGAATTTACTTTATTTTCGATTTGGGACGCCATTGCAACACCGCAGTTTACAGTGCGGTTTTCAGTAGAGAACAGATACTCCCACTGTCCGGAAATAAGTGACTATATTCGCATGTATCCAGATCCTAAAACGTGGCTAGTTTGCATGCAAACGTAGAAAAATCCAAGACACTTGTTTCTGGATAGAGGGATTACAAAATTTGAAAGAATGACAACATATTTGGGGCGTGTTGGTTGCTGATCCCTAATAAGTGGTTAGAGGAGTAAAATTCTGAGAAACGTGTACCTAACCGAAATTCAAAACGGTTAGAGGAGTAAAAAAATTAGGAGTCAGAGGAGTAAAACCAGCCGTGGAGGAGTAAATTTAGGAGTCGGGTGCCACTCTAGAGAAAAACTCCCGTCTCCTCCCCTGCCACACCCATTCATGCTGGCGTCGCCGCCGGTGACCACCATACCCCGTCGCCGCCACCCGTACTTTGCGCCGCCCTCCAGCCCACCTCTCCGCCGCTCGCCGCTTCTCGCCATCGCCGTCGCCGGAATCGACTAGGAGATTGAGATTTCGCCGGCCGTCGCCCCGATTTGTTCCAAATCGGCCTCCGTCGCGCGGAGCCGACGTCGCCTTCGGTGACCACGACAACCCAACACTGGCTCCCGGAGGCTGGCCACCACTGATGTCGCATCGAAGCTCACCCCTTCTCCTCGCCCACCGCAGATCCCGCGAGTCTTAGGGTTGGCACTGCCGGTACCGCCGCCCACAACGGGTTTAGTCTGCGCGCGCGATCTCTGGCCGGAGTTGGAGGATGTAGGGCCGGTATCGGTGGAAGCTCTGGCCAGAGATGGATCGCCGGCACCGCCAGACGCAACCAACGCATTTGGAGGAAAATGTGTTTTCCTCTTTTTCTTTATGTAAAATGAAGTAGAAGAAGTTGTGACTTACTTGAGTTTTTTTACAAATGAAGTAAAAGAAATTCTACATGGACCGAGGACGAAGAAAACAAGTTGTATTTTGCATGGCACCATCACGGCCTTGTAGATGATGCATTATACGAAGGGAGTGGTGTTCGTCCACCATTACAACATTTTTGGAAGAAAATTCATGAGGATTTCAACGAAAAGACAAAAGGAGAGGGTAAATCGCTTTCAACAATCTTAAATAAATGGCACATTCTTGTTATGCGTTCTAATGCATAACTCAAACACTTTAGTTTGTGTCGTTTTATATCGGGTTAGAGGAGTATGTATTATCTATGTTTCGATTGTATCAGTATCTATTAGGTGTATCATATCGGTATGTATTGACTACTAATGTATGATAATATATGCGTATGTATGGACCTATTGTATTGAAAATAAGGAAAAATTAGTTTTACTCCTCTAGATATAGGGTTTCGGTTAGTAACCACTTTTCTTTTACTCCTATAAGATTTAGGAGTCCGTTTACTCCTCTAAAGTTCTGGGTATTGGTTAGAGATACCCTATACATTTAGTTTGGTTGTCTACATTTATTTTGGAGCTCATTCGTGGACCTTGTTTGACTGTAAACAAAATGTATTACTGTTGGCTAGATGCAAAATCAGTTTGTTTGTTTGCGTACATGCTAGTGTTGTGGTCACCATTTCTCATAGATCACGCACTTTGTTAGATGATATGCACAGATAAAACTAATAGACAGCATATAACCACCACATAACAGCAAATTAACGTCGTCTTGGCCCTAGATAGTAGCAAATGGCAGTTCGTTACAATGTTACCTATCTATTAGAAAATAACAATTCACAATAATATTACCTAGCTACTTCAAATAATAGTTCTACACACAAATATGGGTAGTTCATAGAGCATGCCGACATCAATTCTTCACTTCTGCTTCCTCTTCGGATCCTAGTGTTGCCTATTTTTGCCCATCACGACATTATTTTTTCAATTTTTCACTTCTGCTTCCTCTTTGGATCATAGTGTTGCCTCTGTTTGCCCACATGTCGCTAGACCACCACGGTCTCTTCTTCTTCCAAGCACGACAATCATTTAGAGGGACACCATGGTCAAGATCATTGTCGCTAGGTGTCACATCATCCTCTTCTAGGAAGAATGCATCCATGCCAAATTCAAGATTCAGTTATGCAATAACATGCGAGAACAAGTTTATTTGGGTTCAAAAAGTATGTAATGGTTTCTGATTAAGGGACTTAATTTGTTCTTAAGTGCAGTGAAAACCCTATCGACCGTGAATATAAGGTTAGGGTGTCTGAGATTGAAAAGTTCATCTCTGTTCCTATTCCTTGTAGAGAACTCATTAGGATGATACCTTGTTGAACTGAAGGGTAGAAGAATACTAGGAGAAAAGAATATCCGGCATCTGCTAGCTAGAACTTACCTTCAGGTATATTGAAGTCATGAACTCTCTCCAAGCTGTCATTCAGAATGGTGGTGGCTGTACTCATCCTTCCCATCCATCTAACACATACGTGAGCTTCATATCAAAATCAACTGTGTGGCTAACATATTTTAGCTGGTGAAGTGCTTTCTTCCCATGTATGCATATGCGTGACTTCTAGGCACTCTTGCAATCACATGAGTACCATTAATTGCCCCAATATAATCCTAACATGAACAAATTGTTAGACCTCATTGCAATACAATCATGATTCATGTCACGGAGTACAAGTTAGAGTTTCTCACCTTGAAATATAGAAACCATTGGTAGCTCTCTTGTATCTTCGTTGGAGTTTGAGCAGATGGTGGCTTGATAATATCTCCTCTGAGCTCTCAACAACATACATGACTTGATGGAAATATTGGGATATTGTCTCTGTGGATCTCCTCCATATGTTGTGTATCATTCGAAACCTTTGGTTATGTCCAAGACCATGAAGGAACATTGCCACTTAGTCTTTGATACAAGTGTGGAGGCTATCTTTAAGTAACCCCTAACCCTAAATGTGTTCACAAGTTGGTTAAAAGGGGCTCTAATATGGAGCATGGTGATAGCCTCTACATTGTTGTTGTAGATGTAGTTTTGATTGGACATCCTCTCTTTGTTGTGGTGTAGTGTAACATGGGATCATATTTGACCGGGGCCCTGCAATTTTTAGCAGACGCTCTTCTGTGGATCAAAAGCACTCAACAAGCCTAAAACATGACTATGAGGGCAATTGTCTGAATGATAATGTTAGCCGTTGGTCCTAATCAAATAGGTGTTGCATAAGTAACTAACAAGCCATCCATAATGTCAAACTACCTAGCTACAGAGCTAGGGGGGGCTTATAGGTGCTTACAGACATGGTTGAAGATGGCGGCGACCTACCGGAGCCGGAGACGAAGGGGACGGGTCGGTGATGAGGACAGACCGTTGTCGCAGATGTGCGAGCCCCTGGTTGTCGGTACCAGACACAAGGAGTGAAGGAGCCGGCACCGGAGTTCTACGAGGACACCAACAACCAGTGTCGCAGATCTAAATTTCCATCAAAGTAGCTGCCGCCCAAGAGGAAAATGATGATGAATTTGTTTTTCGCGGGTGGTGACCGAGTAAGAGGGAGGCGAGGCTTACATTTCACGCCAAAATGTGCCTCTAGATTTTCACCTACCGCCATCTTCGTGTTGGCTCCCCGCGCATGTCTTTTCCCTTCTTGCGTTCGCTAGTGCCTGTCCCGTGGAAACGTTTGATTTGAGTGTTTCTCTAGAACCTGTCTGATCTTGCTTTAAGTTTCATGCCAGACTAGAACACATAAAACCGCGACCAACCAAGCACCCTTTTTCGTCCAACTGGATGCGATAAACGGTTTTGTGGGCAATCAAACATGCCCTTGGTGGCTAGCTTTTTTTAGAGCAACTGCAAATTTCATTAATTGAAAATCGAGTTACATGAAGCAACACATGTGGACATTAAAAGACATAGCGGGATAAAATAATTATCCTAAAAACTTTGCAGGAAACATCCTAAGAGACCGAGAAATACAAAACGATCCCTAAGGTTTCTTGCAACCACAGAAGTCAGCAACCACCGTCCAACTCCAACGCCGTCGAGTCATACGCCAGAAGAGACGCCGAACCTCCACCATTGAAAGATCCAGAAAAACACCATCGCCAACGAGACTTTGTGAGTCGATGAACAAGCCTATTGCACGCAGTGAGGCATATGCCGTTGTGGTACATCGATCGGGGGACGTCCCCGTGCTGTCCTGGACCAAGATCCGCCGTCTCTCATCGATGAAGTCGGAGAAGAACGATAAATCCACCATCTTCGGACCAACATCATTGCTTCAGAGAAACCACCTTGACCCGGCCGCTAGCGCCGTCGCGGATAACGACGAATGCCAGCGACACACCGAGAAACTGATCTTGCTAGATCTAAACAACGACGATAAGACCAGGCTGTCGATCTGAAGGATTGACCGGCACACGTTGCCATCAACTTCGAGACGCCGCCATGAAGATCGCCGTGGAAGTGGAAGTAGAGTTGAGGCAGATTTATTTGTCCGGACATCGCTCCCACCACCCCATCGACGCCCACAACAGACATACCCTAAGCCAAACTATGCGGAGAAACGAGGTTCTCCTCCCTCCTGTCGCTGGAGCGGCAAGCGGAAGAAAAGGGAATCGGCGCTCTCGCCGACTGAGATCTAGAGGGAGTTGCTGCCGCTGCCTGTCTTCCGTGCGAGGGAGTTTTTTTTAAGGATACGTCCTGGGAGACGTATCATTTTCATAGAAGGAGGGCCAAGAGGCCAAGATCTTACAACGCGCCGAGGCACATACCTCGGAACACTGCCACGAGGCGACGCACCCACTAGTCGACTACTCGCGGCATCTCCACATGTCTACTTGGCTCAGACAGTTGCGGAAAAGGCGCGCAGCTCTCCAAGTTTCGGCTTCCGTGGAAACCTTCTGGATAACCGCTGCGGCGGAAGGGATGACCCCCTCGAAGACGACATCGTTCCTGTGGTGCCAGAGCGTCCAACATACCAAGGAGATGCCTGTCCAGAGGTCGCGATCGCGGCCCTGCCGCCACGTATGCCTTGAAGCCAGACGACCAGCTTTGTGTCATGGTCAGGCATCCACTGAACCTTGCCCCACCAGCCAAGGCAGGTGCTCCACACCTCACGTGCCAGGACACATCCCATGAGGAGATGGTCGATGGACTCTCCACATTGGTCGCAGAAAGAGCATGTCGCCGGATGCTGCAGACCGCGACGTTGCAATCTGTCGGCAGTCCAGCATCTGTTGCGCACAGCCAACTAAAGAGAGACCTTACAACTGGCGGGGGCCCGAGAGCGCCAAATCTGTAATGCCCCAGCCATCGAGGTCCGGCTTGCAAACAGGGCTTGGTAACAAGACTTCGCAGAATAGCAGCCGGTAGGATCCCACCTCCATTTAAAGACATCCTGCGTTCCCTGTGTCAGGGTGACCTCCTCCAGCCGGTCGCTGACTTTAAGGAGCTCTCTGATGGCAGCCGCGCGTGCGAGGGAGTAGAGAGGAGAGGCACCGCGTAACGATCCTCGAAGAACGCACCGTATCCGAACCGACGAGCTACCGTGAACCGACGCTAGACGGTACTAGTTTCCGAAGATGCAACCGCTTCATGAAGAAGTCTCAGTCGTGGTCGCTCTAGCCCTTTGGCCCAAAGCAAGGCTAGATGGAACGAACGTATTACGGCGGCTGAGCTGGAGAACTGTCCGTGGGTAGTCCTCGATCGACTGGACTTTGACGAGGTTTATATACTGTAGTTCACAAGTCTAAATGTATTCCCATTTGTAAGAATCAGTGTTTGCTAGCGGCTGTACTGCGCAACAATTTGATTAGCATGAGGTGACGTCATCGGTTCACCGGCAGCGGCAGCCGGCAGTGGTCTTCCCGTACTACTAGTAGGCAGGCTCAACTTTTTTTTTGAAAAGGAGGCATCGCCCCAGCGGTGGATGGCCGCTGGCAAGCTCATGGCAAGCAGAGTACGTACTAGCGGTGGATGGCCGCTGGCCGGACCCGGCTTCAACTGTTTCGCATCAGATTCCGTCAGCGGTGGATGGCCGGACCCGGCTTCGTGCTCTCGGCGGCACGCAACACCCGACACGACAAGGCGACGGATGGAAGTCTGGCCGATGCAGTGTCGCCGCTCAACCCCACGGCGCCTTGACTTCTTGCCCCCCTCTAGCCTAAGACGCTGAGCCCGTCGTCGGATCATTGGCCCGCACCGGTCGGTCGTTGTGTGCTGCCGCTGCTGCGTTTTTCGCGACGGGGGACCGGAGCACGGCCGAGCCGAGGACCACCACCCAGACGACGCGCGCACAGTTTTCCCCCCCTCTTCAGCAGCTTTTCTCAGGACCGCCGCTGCACGGCATGCCCTTTTCTCTCGCTCGCAACGCCGTTGCGTTCGGACGCGCGTGCAAGGACATCTCCACCGGCCCAACTCAAACGTGTAACCGAAATAGTCTGTTTCGGTTTGAATAGGCTCGCGGTTATTTTAGAGCCGCAGTCCGGCCTGTCCAGACAGCCACGCCTAGCGGTCCAACCCATCTGTACGTCTCCTCCCGCTGTCACTGCTTGACACTCCGGCGATAGGACGTTAATGGCGACGCAACGTCGGCTATCAGCACCGGCAGCTTCCCGCGCGGCCGGCGTTTCCCGCCATTGTTGCTTTCCATTTCTCGTGCGCGCCTTTCCTCTCGCGCGTGCCTCCCGGCCGTTTCCCGTCCTCGCCGCGGTCTATAAAATACGGTCGCGCTGCGTGGTTGAGACAACAAGCCCAAGCAAGAACCACCGCCGGAACACTAGCCTGCCATAACAAGAACCACAACCATGCCTCACCGCAAGCTCCTGTCCTAGCGCATGGCCGACGCGGAAGTGGCGGCCTTCGAGGGGGAAAGCCGTGTGGCCGAGGCGGCGCTAGAGCAAGTGGTGGAGGCGGCCGCATAGGTGGCGGCCCAATGGGCGGTGCGTGAGGTTCACCACGTCGCCGCCAAGGAGGCGGTGGCCAAGGAGGCAGCATTAGCTGCCCTCTGCTTGAGATCCCCCACGAGGCGGCCATGACCAAGCTCGAGGAGGTGGCCAAGGAGGCGGCCAAGATCGCCGTCTGCGAGCTTCGTCATGCCGCCGCCACGCGCAGTGCGGTGGAAGCTGCGGAGCACGCCGTCAACACGACGTTGGAGGAGCTGCGCGTGGCTATGACCGCCGAGGTGGCGACCGCGTGGGCTCTCGTCGACGGGGACGAGACGGAGGTGGAGGACGACGATGAGGAGGGGGATCAGGTGGTTGCGGAGGAGGGAGAGGAGGATGGGGCGATTGTCGTCCCCCTGCAGGTCGTGCTGGCCCTGGGCTTCGGCCCCGACGGAGCTTCGGAGATGGTGGCTCCCTTGGCAGCGAGGATGGCAACGACGATGGAGCCAGAGGACCAGGAGGCGAGGGACCACTAGGCGGACGAGATGGAGAAGGCCCTGGCCAACTAGGCGGCGACGGAGCGCACAAAGGTGGCCGGCAAGAAGGAGGCCCGTAGCTGAACGCGCGATCGTTACTACGATCACCTCCAGCAAGGGGCCATCTAGGTGTCTAGGGCGGCGATTGACGGGGCCAGTGGCATCGGCAACGATGGCTGTGGCTACGGTGGTGGCCGCGACAACGGCGACCGGGGAAACGACGGCGAGTAGCCGTAGGGACGGTCTCCTCCAGCAGCAGCAATTGAAATGGATCGTATATGCACCTAGAGGGGGGGGGTGAATAGGTGCTACTTCAAATTTTAATGCTTTTTCAATTTCAGGCTTGACACGAAAGGTAAATTCTCTAGATATGGAACTACAAAGAATTTCCCTATATGCAAACCTAACTACGAGCGAGTAAAGGCGAGTAAGAGTGAGGAACGAGGAAACCGTAGTGGAGCACGCGGAGACACATGATTTGTTTTACCGCAGTTCCTCCCTTGTTAAGGGAAGTACATCTGCGTTGGAGGGGTGAGCGATACTAAGACCACCACGCCACAATAGGGCTCACCTTTTTCTCCGATGGATCTCGCCACCAACGGCCCGATCCACCTTTTCACTATTGGTACCCTTCGAGGCGGGAACCGATGCCTTTACACAACTAGCGGGGCACAACTCCACAACCGAATTGGAGGCTCCCGTAATGACAACAAGCTGCCACAAGAACAAATATTATCAAAATCAAAACACAAGATCTAGATATTAACAAGAATAATAGATCGAGAAATCTCCAAGTGAATGGAGAGGAAGTGAAGCACTTGATTCGTTATGTCGATGAATGAAGTCTCCTCCTTCGATTCCCCAAAGATCGGAGCCTTCAGGTGGCTGAAGTGGAAGACCTTGAATGAGAGATTTTTCAATAGACCAGCACTTTTCCGAATGAATCAAGAGATCTGACAGGAGAGGTGATTGGAGCTTTTATACCCCTATCCAAACAAAGCCGTTGGTGAAGTCTGGGGCCGGATTATCCGGCCCAAGTGAAGGCCGAATTATCCGGCCGGGGGTAAAACTCTGCCCCAGCCTCGGATTCTTCGGGGGATATTCCGTCCCCCACATAGAAGGTCACGCCGAGGCTCCCTTAGCAACTTCTCCCGGGGGCAGATTATCTGGCCCTCTTTTTGGGGCAGATTATCCGGCCGGAGCAAAAACATCAGCCCTGGCCAGACAATCCAAAGGAAAGTCTGCCCCTTTCTGAGCGACGCGCTTGCCAACTTCTTGGGGCGGGGCGGATTATCCGGACCTGTAGGGGTGGATTATCCGGCCCGGGCAAACTGAAGGGTTCCGCAGCAGAAAACAAATTTTTTCCTATGTTGGAACCTCCTAAACTGCCCAAGATCTATCTATGTAGTAATGCAGTAACGACCGAAGCGTATAGAATACATACCCTTGTAGACCGTACGCGGTTAACGTTCCGAGGGGAATATGGTTGAAGTAGTCGAACTCGTAGCCGACCTCAAGGTCGCGAAGCTCCTCGCAGGTCACCCCTTGCTCCTTCTTCATCATGCAGTAGCTCCGGCTCATGACATCCAAGGTGCCTCAAGAGAGGCCCCTCGTGGTTTCGTACACATACGGTGTATGATGACGACCTCCGACTCCTTGATCCCTGCCGGGAGGGCGGAAGTAGATCTCCGACTTGGAATCTCGCAGCAACAATCAAAAAGGGTGTGTCTCTTGCATGGACAGTCCTTACTTGGGACCGTGCCAACGCATGAAGACGAGAGAGAGAGGGAAGGAGAAAGTCAACAAAAGGACTTATCCAAAAATTGGTGTGTCTAATCCCACCCATGGGCACCCTTTTATATAGGGGGAGGAAGGTGTGCCCTCCCCTTTGGGTTTCCCATGTGGGACTATTCAAGGGAGAGAGGGGGAGGCGCATGGGCCCTTAGGGCCTCATGGGCCGGCCGGCCAGGGGTGGGCCCCATCCCGCGCATAGCCCTAGGCTGGCCGGGTGGGCCCCCTTGAGGCAGCTAGGCCTTGGCCCTTGGCCCTTCCCTCCTTCTGTTTTCCCTCATGGGCCCTTTTTCCCTAGGAAGTTTGGCCCATTAGTGGAACACCCCTTTAAATTAGATTTTAATATTATATTTAATATTAATTACATTAATTAATATCTAAATACATATTACAAAATCCGTTTTGACCCGAAACACCTTTCGGTTCCCTTTCGATTTCCTCCGAACGTCTTCGGAACTTTCCCAGAACGATTCCGGTTCTCTCATGGAACTTTTCCGGTTTCCTTTTCTCTTTCATATGGTGATTCCAACTTACATAGGATCCCTAGCTCATCATACCCTTAAGTGTATTTCCTCATGACTCGGGAATGGCACAGACATGATCTCCATCAATGATCAATAGCGGGACCGGGATGCCCATAATGACCCTTGTGCATTTCACGATGACAATGTCGTTTGAACCGTAAACAGTCGTTTCACATTCCCTTTGCCACTTTATATCTAGTTCATCCGAGATTTTATCTACGGTATCTCCATACCTTCATTTGATCTTGTTACTGATGTACTTGTTTTCTCGTTTTCGTGTCGTTGCATTCTATGACCCAGTCACACGCTTGCAAGCTTCGTTAATGCAACGTCACCGAGATGGCCAGTAATTTATTTGTCCGTTACATGGATGTGAAAATCCTAGTCTTGATATGTACTCCTCTACACGCTCCTTTGGGAAACCTGAGTGGCACCTTTTCGATCACCCAGTCACGGTGTGATACTTTATAACCATCTAAGCTCCCTCTAGAACGGTGATTTGCATTATCTCACAGTCTAAGGACAGGTTGAGAGGTTTTCTTAGTTTATCATTAATGGTGAACTTTATAACTAGATCTCATTAAGATACAACTGGTTGGGTTGTTTGTCTATCACATCATTCAACTAATGACGCGACCTCATTATCAATTGGCATAAATGCCCATGATCTCGAAACCCTAGATCATCCTCATGACCAATGAACTAGTTCGCTAGAGGTAACTAGAGACTTGGTTTGTTTATATATCACACGTGTATTAACGTTTCATATTAATACAGTTATAGCATAGTATGAAACTATTATGAACTAATTGAAATATGACAATAAAAACCTATTTATTAGGCCTTCCACAACGTATGCATCCATCGGTGCCAAATCCACTTTTTAGAGATTTGGCACCGATGCCCTACATTGCCCAGCCGATGCCTTAAAAAAGTGTCAGGGAATCGGTGCACAAGCTTGCTCCGATGCCCAAACTCTCCATCCAATAAAATAACAATATTTCCCAACTGCCAGCAACCTCCCTCCCTGTCTCAACTACCAACTAGTTCATTGCATTTTTTGACCGTTGCATACAATAGCAAAAATATGAACGTTTGTGTGCTGCTCTTCTATAAAATGGTTACATCAATTCACAGATGTTGCAAAGTTCAACAAAAAAACACCTCCACACATGGAGCAATCCTCTTCTCAAAGCTTCTCAAGCTTGATGAACTCAAGCTTTCCACCATCAGATGCACACTTCACAAACAGCCTGCAAAATCCACAAAACCCAATCAGCCAACAATATTCAAACTTCCATCCATCTCATATTTCTATGAACCATCCACCCAACTATCCACCACCACCTCAGTATAATCCTAGTTTCCATCGTCAGTACACACAACAAATAAATCTATTTGGAGATCAAGGAAGTTACCAACAAGGTTAAGGAAGCTACCAGCAGTTCTCGCCTTCGAGCTACCGTGGTGTTGCTTGCCAAGGCAGCATTGGGCAGTACCCTCCAGGAGCATTTGGATCTGGTTCAAGCAGTAGTCCAGCTTCTCCTGTTGGATCACCTTTTTTTAGAGCTCCAGCAGTTGCATGTTCACGAGCAGATGACAACAACAACAGTCCAATTGGACGTTCAGCTTCTCCGATGTCAATGTCAGCATATCCTGCGGATGAAGAGCCTGCCAATGATGAAGAATCCAGTGAGAGTAGTCCCGATGAGAGTGGGAAAAAAGGGAAAGGAAAGAACTAGACTAAACATGAGGATGAACTACTTATCGCATCATGGCTGCACAATTCATGTGATCCAATTGATGGCAACGGAAAGAAGGCAGAAAACTATTGGAAGCAAGTAGGAGCAGAGTATAACAAGTATGCAACCAAAGAGGAGAAAAATACAGTCTCGCAGTGCAAGAACCATTGGACGAAGACAACAACAAAGGTTACAAAGTTCAACGCAGTGTACAATGAAACAAAAGCTCAATATTGCAGTGGTCAAGATGAAACACAACTTATGGAAAAAGTTCGTGCTAGGTACAAGGTTGCTGCCAAGACAAAAAGACCGTTTGCATATGAGCATTGGTGGAAACTTGTGAAGATCCATGCTAAGTGGAGAAGGTCATATTCTGTAGAGGAGATGAACAAGAGAAACAAGTTGAATGCAGCAGTAGCCTTTAGTTCTCCAAGCCAAGGAACAGATCAGGAAGGGGAGCCTAAGCGACCCATAGGGCGCAACATAGCAAAAGACCAACAAAAATCCAAAAGCAAGTCAAACAGCTCTACGGGGAACTTGACAAGTGAATGTGTGGATCAATTCAATGAGATTCAACTTTGAAAAACTGTTGCTGCTGAAAAAATAGCATCAGCCACCCTTATTCAAGCTGAAGGTACAAAATGTCAAGCTGAAGCTGACAAAGAAAGAGTAGCAACTGAAAAGGAGAGAATAGAGGTTGAAAAGCTCAATAGATACCTTGAACTGCTAGCAAAAGATACTTCAGGTTATGATGATGCTCAGAAGAGAAGGCATGAACAGGTGGTGGAGTTCTTAGCTAGTGATCTGTTCGGTAAAGATTAGGTGTGTCCAGTGGGTGTATGTTCTTTGTAAGCACTAGCAAGGGAATTGAAGCCATCTTCTATATTGTAACTGTTGGGAACTAGTCCCTATTATAGCTGTTGGGAATAAATATAACTGTTGGGAACTAGCCGTTGGGAACTAGCCCCTATTAATAGAGGCAGCAACTTCACTCTTCCATTTCCAGCTTCACTCTTCCATTCCCAGCTCAACTCTTTCTTTCACTCATCATGTCCACCCATGAGAACCCACAAGCAGACCAGCAAGAGCAAGAGAATGTTGATGAAGCAATTGGTTTTCAGAAAATCACGGAGTTCTTTTGGGACTTCATCAATGACCCAGATGAAGCTCAGATTGAAGCCTAAATTCGAGCTCAGATTCAGGGACAATAGATAGGTACGTCCAGTCAACATAGAAGACTACCTAGAAGGCATATTGATAGAGATAGGCAAGGTGGTCAGGATAGGATTATGGCAGACTACTTTTGTGACAATCCACGGTACACTGACAAACAATTTAGGCGTAGATTTCGCATGAGGAGACCTTTATTTCTACAAATTGTCGAAGCCCTTAATGAGTGGTCTCCATACTTTACTCAAAGGAGTGATGCATTTGGCAAGCCTGGCTTTTCTCCCTTACACAAATGCACTACTGCTATCCGTATGCTAGCATATGGGACACCAACTGACATGTTTGATGAAAACTTGCGAATGGCTGAAAGCACAGTGTATGAGATGAAGACATACAACGATTACTCAATGTGGGGGAGGCTCGTGGCTTTCCTGGCATGTTGGGAAGTCTTGACTGCATGCACTGGACATGGAGAGCTTGTCCAGTGGGTTGGAAGGGAATGTTCACTCGTGGTGATCATGGAGTTGCCACAGTCATGCTTGAAGCTGTGACCTCACAAGACCTATGGATATGGCATGCATTTTTTGGGGTGGCTGGATCAAGCAATCTTTACTATTAATTTCAAAGGCGTGGTGAATGCCTGGTGTCACACATGGAAAAATTACATAAAAATGCCACCCCACAGATTTTCTCTCCCCTTATCTCTCTTTTATCACGTGCAAAACTGTGTTACCTAAAACAAACATCCATGTTTGTCTCAACAGCAAACAGAAAACCTCTACGTAAAGCTCCCGTGTCTCAACAAACTCCATCTGCTAACAAACTCTATTTGCTACGTCCTTGTCAAGCTAGGAGTAAACTCCCGCTAGGCATAGCAATTCAAATCCACTACTACGTCCTTCTTCTTCATCAAGCTGTCTTCCTTACAGAACGCTGAGGCTCGTCGCATTCCTTCGTCTTCATCAAGCTGTCTTCCTGACAAAATACTGCGGCTCAGTCGCATTTTGCAGTAGTAAAAGGCCCACTTGCCATCGCTCTGGTCGTCGTATTCATCGGGAGAACAACGCTGGTCTCATCTTCGTCCAGCTGACAAGGTTCCGTTTGCAATCTACACCCATGATTCAAATGTTAGAGTCAACCTGTTGCAACCAAAGATACAACTCATAAAAAAGTACCATTGCGATAGAAAAAATATTTATCAAGCCTTGATCTATTTTAGACCCAAAAAAGAGTATGTTATTATCTATTTTAGACCCAAAATATTTATCAAGCCTTGATCTATTTTACTCCATCTCATTTCAGCGAAGGGTGCCTACCACAAGCGATTGTTTCCATTGACTTGTTGTTCTTATTAAAGGGAAGAATGGTACCTGATAAAGGGAAGAATGGTATGTACAACTATCAATGGACATGTTGAAATTCTTGTGAACAACTAATAAGATATTTGGCACATGTCAACAGTGCTTGATGACAATGAAAATTCAAAGCGATCATACGCCATTGGTTTGCCGCGTCCACAAACTGGTTTGTTCATACGTGAACATTTGGCAGATCAGACACTTGTGTCATCTGATGATGATGATGATGATGACCAAATACCACTAGGGGTGACCTTTCCAACTCAAAGTACTCTCACAATGAGAGGAACTCCAATGGTTGGGGAAAGCTCAAACGGTATAAAATGTGGCTTGTGTTTTTCAGCAATGTTTATTATTCATGTGTTTGCACTATTTATGGATTATGTGGGATTGCCAACAGCCATCAACACAGACATGCAGTCACAGCTGAGAATGTCCATTCCAACTCAAAGTACACTCACGATAGGAGGTACTCTGGAGCCTAGGGAAAACTCAAACGGTATGACATTCAAACTAGCTGTATGGTCTTCTAACTAAATGTTAATATCAGTGGAGAGTTCTGCCTATTAGTTGCAACTATGTATTTGCTGACATGTGTGTCATTATTGTAGACATTCAAGCTCAGACCCGACAGACGCCACGTCATCGTCAAAGAGCTTGTCGGCTAAGTTTAACCCCTGAGGAGAGGCAAGAACTGAATTCACGTAGACGCGCAGGCAGGCGAGCGCTAACAAATACTGAGCGGCAACAAGAAAATGCACGTCTAAGAGAAAATAGGCGAAACTTAACAACCGAGCAATCACAAAGAATCAATATAAATCAAAGAGCACGTCGTCATCGGTTAACACCCCAGCAGACCCTCGAGGTTAATGCCAATAGAAGAGCACAAAGGCAGAGAATACCTGAAGATGAGAGGATGTCAATGCGGGCTTGACGCAATGCAAATGACGCGGCTAGGAGAAATACCCCGTGCGCTGAATCCATTGCAATGCCGCGCCCAGATGCAACTGCATACACGGGAGAGGGGAGACGCGGGAGCAATGGGGTTGATTCACCTATCGCCTCCCCTACGCCGAGCACACCGACATATACCATCGGGGCCGACGGTAACACACCCATCTTTACTCCCTTATGTCCTGTTGAATTGAACCATTATCATAGTTTAGGAACCATTACCAAAATTGTAGGATAGGGTCCTACAAACATCTCAGCTATCATAAATTGTAGGATACCAAAATAACCATATATATGACTTACTCAACCGGAAGTTCTAACTTTTGTTTTGAGAGGTGATATATACAGATAAAACATGTGTAGCTTGGCAATTTGCAGAACCCATGAATCGGTCTTAAGTATAGGATAAGATCTCTTTGATAGTTAAGTGCTACATAGCTTGGCTTGGTTAGCATAACACATGCATCAGGGCAAAACATTGTTTATATCATGGAAATGTTTACAGGTGATGTGGAAGCATTGCTTAACCATATCATGGAGGAGAATGATATCCCCGATGACCTCACAGATGATGAGTACTACATGTTTGCTGGTGAAGGTGTGTCTGACAGCGTTCCCACTAGCCTAATCCATGTTTGCCGGTCAAAAAAAATAAACATCTTGTGCGACACACTATGTATGTAGGTTCCGAAGCTGATGATGTGGAACTAGATGAAGAGGCTGACTTGTCTGGTGTGGGCTCTGTTGATCCTTTTGACTTTGTGTACTCGAATCTCCCACAAACACACGTCTTGGAGCAGGTCCTAGATTGCAAATTCTGCAAGGCCAAGAGGTTTGAGCGTGAGCCACCTGGGTTCTGTTGTCGCAATGGAGACGTTAAGTTGATGGAACAAGAACCTATCCCGGAGCTGATGAGGTTATGGTCAAGCACGGATGCGGACTGTCGACATTTCCGCGAGAGCATCCGATTTTTCAATGGACACTTCTCCTTCACAACTCTTGGCGTCAACCTCGACAACAGCTGCACGAATATGAGGTCCGGGGTTTACACATTCAAGGCGAGCGGCTCGTTGTACCACAATGTGCATTCCTTCGGTCCAGGCTCTCGTCCGGACCATCTGCAGTTATACTTCTATGACGACGATCTGAACCTAACCCATCGCAAAGAATCCACCAAGACACTTGACCAGGAGGTCGTCCAGAAATTGATGAACATCATGAGAGGAAACCCCTACTCCCAGCAATTAAGGAGTTTGGGAGCCCATAGGGACAACCTCCAGGACTACAAGATAGAACTTAACACTGACCAGAAGCTAGACCAACAGACACACAATCTACCTATCTCGTCCGAGGTGGCTGCCATCTGGGTTGAGGGAAATGACCCGGTGAATAGGTGGAAACGTAGCATTACCCTCCACGGGAACAATAATGAGAAGTACAACATACAAGCCACACAAGGGTGCTATGACCCACTCTCTTATCCCCTCTTTTTCCCGAAGGGGGAGCTTGGTTGGCATCCAAATCTCCCTAAAAAGGATGTGTCATGGCACCTTGCACAGCTACCACGAGCGAACCGTGATAACAATGGAGGTTTGGCAATTTCACATGCTTGTGCATTCTTTTAGAGAAACTATCATTATCTCATGTTTTCTTACCTTCATTTTTGTTCATTCAAGCAGGGGGGGTGGCCATTTATGCATATCTGTCAGGGACTACTATTGCTACAGATTACAGACACGTCCTGCAATATTCAACCCCATATTGCATGGAGGACGCCTGTTCCAGCAGTGGGCTGTTGACATGTACATAAAGATAGAGGGTTGCAGATTAAAATGGGTCCGAGACCACCAGACAGAGATACGTGCCGACTTGTATCAAGGAATTATCGATAGCATCACGGCAGGGGAGACACGGGCAAGTGCTATTGGCACCAGGACTGTTCTCCCATCATCATTCAAGGGGGGATACCGAGACATGAAGCAGAGGCATATGGATGCCATGGCATTAGTTCAGACATATGGGAAGCCTGACATCTTCCTAACTATGACATGCAACCCAAACTGGCAGGAGATACAAGTGAGTTGTTTCCCGGCCAAACCGCTCAGGACCGACCTGATCTTGTGGCCCGTGTTTTTAGAGCCAAGCTAGAGACGATGAAAGATATGCTGACCAAGAAGAATATCCTAGGCGTTGTGAAGGCGTATGTCTATGTGGTAGAGTTCCAGAAGAGGGGACTACCACATGCGCATTTCCTGTTGATCATGGATTCAAGATATAAGCTTGTTGTGCCAGAGCAGTATGATCGTCTCATATCCGCCGAGCTCCCGGACAAGCATAAGTATCCAGAGCTCTACGCCATGGTTGTGAAGCATATGATGCACGGCCCATGCGGTGTCCTGAATCCCAACAACGTGTGCATGCAAAATGGGTCATGCAAGTGCAGGTACCCCCGAGACTTCAACGAGACCACTGTACAGGGAAAAGACTCATACCCCGTTTATCGGAGACGGAAGGACGGTCGTTCAGGGAAGGTCCGTCGGCAGACATTAGACAATAGATGGGTTGTGCCGTACAACCCGTACCTCCTGCAGATGTTCAACTGTCACATGAATGTGGAGGTGTGCTCCAGCATAAAGACCGTCAAGTACCTATACAAATACATATACAAGGGCCACGATAAGACTTCGTTCAACATTGACCAGGCTGACACCGAAGGTAACATAGACGAGATCAAGAGGTTTGTTGACGCCAGGTGGGTTACTCCCCCGGAAGCAATGTGGAGAATTTTTGGCTTCCCCCTTAGCGAAAACCACCCGTCGGTCCTAAAGCTACAACTTCATCTGCCAAACATGCACAGAGTCACGTTCAAGCCGGGAGATAACCTGAACAATGTGGTTGCCAGAAATAATGCATCAGCATCTATGTTGACAGAGTATTTCGCGGTTAACTGAGAGCATGCCTGGGCTCGAGATATTTTGTACAAGGACTTTCCAGGAATCTTCACATGGCAAAAAACAGGTTGGCAGAAAAGGAAGAACAGTTGTTTCCAAATAGGCCGAATTGTGTCAGCCAACCCTGCCGAGGGTGAGCGGTACTTCCTAAGGGTGCTTCTAAATCACGTACCTGGCTCAACGTCTTTTGAAGACCTGAAAACCATAGAAGGTGTGCTATGTGATAACTTCCGTGAGGCCGCCGAGAAGAGGGGTCTCATCGAGGCCGATAACACGCTCGACGAGTGTCTTACCGAGTCAACGCAATGGGCCATGCCAATTTCTCTTAGGAGGCTCTTCGCAACAATCTTGGTATTCTGTGAGCCTGGCGACGTCCGCGGTCTATGGGATAGGCACCTTGATGCGATGTCTGATGACTTTAGGCGACGTGTGTCGTGCCCCATCGCGGTGGAGCAGGAGGTGTTGCTTGACATCAGGGGCATGCTACAATCCATGGGCAAAGACATAAAGTTGTTCCCTCTTCCGGGCATCGACGAGAGTTACGTAAACACAAATGGCGAGGCAAGGGAGGTCATCGAGGAAACCACCATCAAGGTTGATGACGACGGACTATCTCTAGCTGAATCACTAAACCGCGAGCAGAGGGATGCATATGAACAGATACTAGAGGCAGTGAATGGTGGAGATGGGGGCGTATTCTTTGTCGATGGACCGGGAGGCACTGGGAAGACCTTCCTGTACAGGGCATTGCTCGCTAGGGTTAGAGGCGAGAGAAAGATCGCAGTGGCCACGACAACATCGGGTGTTGCAGCTTCCATCATGCCCGGAGGCAGAACCGCACACTCTAGATTCAAGATCCCGTTGAACATTGAAGAAGGGTCATCATGCAACTTCACCAAGCAAAGTGGGACAGCCAAGCTCCTAAGGATGGCTTCGCTTATCCTATGGGACGAGGCCACAATGACAAAGAGGCAGGCAGTTGAGGCACTAGATAGGAGCACGCGTGACATCATGGGCCGGCAGGAATGACCTTTTGGTGGGAAGACTGTCGTGTTCGGTGGGGATTTTAGGCAAGTGCTTCCGGTAGTCAGAAAAGGGTCACGGGGTCAGATAGTCGACGCAGCCTTACGGAGCTCGTACCTCTGGGAGGGCATGCACCCGCTAAGGCTCGTCAGGAACATGAGGGCGCATAATGACCCGTGGTTTGCGGATTACCTATTGAGGGTAGGTAATGGCACCGAGGAAACTGACGAGGAAGGCAACATCCGGCTCCCCGAAGACATTTGCGTGCCTTCGACAGACAAGGCCACCGACATAGAGAAGCTAATCGACCATGTGTTTCCTGCCTTGGACCACAACATGACCGATCCTGGTTACATGACGTCTCGAGCAATCCTCTCCACCAAGAACGAGAATGTGGACGAAATAAACAATCATATGATAGAGCGTTTTGAGGGCGAGGAGAAGATCTATCATAGCTTTGATAGTGCAGAGGATGATCCGCACGGTTACTACGCTCCTGAATTCTTGAACGACCTGACTCCTAATGGGCTTCCCCCGCACGCACTTAAATTGAAGATAAACTGCCCCGTTATACTGCTAAGGAACATCGACCCAGCTAACGGGTTTTGTAACGGCACAAGGCTCGTGGTCCGTGGGTTCCAGAGGAATGCAATCGATGCGGAGATCGTGGTGGGAGAACACGCTGGGAATAGGGTATTTCTTTCTCGGATACCTCTTTGCCCCTCTGATGATGATATATTCCCATTTAAATTTAAGAGGAAGCAGTTCCCCGTCAGGCTCAGCTTTGCCATGACGATTAACAAGGCGCAAGGGAAGACGATCCCGATTGTTGGCGTGTACCTACCAGAGCCGGTATTCTCTCATGGTCAGCTCTACGTGGCGTTGTCCAGAGCAACCGCAAAGAGAAACATTAAGATCCTCGCCATAAAGGATGATCGAAAGGACAAGACCAAGAAACCAAAGAAGAGGAAAAGATCCTTAGTAACGACAACACTAAACATAGTCTACAAGGAAGTCCTCGGCGTTTGATGCCACTCGACAAACTTTGAGGAGCTTTTATGATTATCAAATGTAATAGATAAAAACCGACTTGATATATGTGCATCTGAAAGTGGCAGTAATCAATATGTTATTATTATTTTACATGTGATTATACTCTATAAAGAGGATGTAATTGTCATGGTCGGAATGACCAGTACTGCCTATCAAACAAGTCTTGCCTTGTTAGTGTAGCTGTTGGCTTGCCTGTGCAAGTTGGACTTCGTAGTGATGCGCCAGCCTTGGGTTAATGCCCATATTTTTTGTTATATTATTGTTATACTTTCTTTTTTTTGGGTATGTTCATTTTATAATATCGGGATGATCCAAACAGGCAAGTGTCACGTTGCTACCAGATTTTTTGTTCGGTTAGTTTTTATATATTGCTTTTTTTGTGGGCACGTTCCCAGATTATTCTGGGATTAGTTCGCGTGAGCCTGAGCCTGATCATTGATATGTATAGGAGGAGATGCGTCCCAAATATAGCTTGTTAGTTAGCCAGATAATGTTAGTTCGTTAGCTAGCGAGAGCCCTTGGGATCTCTCCTAGGTTCTAGCTAATAGTGTTAGTTAGTTGAATAAGATTTGTTATCAAGGCGCTAACAACCCAACACAAACGGAAGCTAATTATTTTAAACTTAGTCGCTTCCCGCCCAAGCCAAATTTTAGCGCTACATATAACAGCCCAGTTCATTTAGTCTCCCCACCTTGAAATATAGTCCTTGTTCATCTTTTCCTGTTCATATCATAACACTCGATGGTGATACCATACAACGCAATCTCAAGAAGGGTGATGGCACCACCACCACCTCCGGCCATTCCTGCCCCTCTCGCTCCAGCTCCTGCCACCTTTGAGCTTGAAAGGTAGGATCTTCAACTAAGATCTGTTTCCATAATATCTATTTTTTCTTTAATGAGTACCAAACTTTGGTTCAGATCGCAACACATATTTACACATACTACATCTTTTGTGTCGATCTAACATCAGCCTTTTTAGCACCTAGCAAGCACATGAGGGAATTAAGTTATTGAACAAATATATTCTCATGAAAATGTGATGGTGGAATAGCTCGTTGTTACAAACGATTATGTCATTTCGCAGGAATTTGAAGTTTGATGATGTGCGGATGGAACACATCTACCAAAACATGTGGAATATCCGTGCTATGGTGCAATGGAAGGGCCAGGTTAAAAAGGATGCACTTGGTCAATGTTACCTTCATTGCATTCTGCTGGACGAGAATGTAAGCATATTTACTATATATATTACAAAGGAAATATTTAATGTCCTACCTTTTACTAACTCGCAAATTTGTTAGGGAACAAAAATGGAAGCCCTTGCATATAATAGTATAGCAGATCGTTTCAACCAGATGCTACATGCGGGGCTGACTTACGACTTTATTGTTGTCGGTTTCTACCCTGTGGAAATGTATAGGGAACATTTCTGGTTCATAGACTCTGAATTCATCGTAAGTTTAAAGTCTCGGACCGAGGTGAGAACCTTGGGACATCGGATAGATTCCTCAATCTGTCCATCATGGTTCCCACACTTCAACACTATCTTCACACGACGAGACAAATCTATCACAGGTAAGGGCATCATACCTAGCTCAACGTATTCAAATCAAGTTCATTCTAACTCTAACTACACTTGCAGATGTGGTTGGTGTCCTTGCCTACGTGGGAGAAACACAATACAAGTACAAGACACCGTACTATCGCGGAAAACCTGTCCGCGACATTGCCTTAATGAACTTTCAGTAAGGCTCATTTAAAAATTTACTAGCCGCCTTTATATTTTATATATGAGAAGTCATGTTTTTTTTTGCTAATTCACAGGGAACAACTAATATTCTTACACGTCTACACTCAACATATTTATCGTCACATAGGCCGCTGGAGACCAGCTGAAAGAGAATTACAAATTCTTGTCGTGACTAACGTTCAAATAGACAGGACGTTAGGCTCTTTGTCAACTATGGATGAGAGATCCTTTATATTCTCACCAAGAACCAACTTAGAAGATCACTATTTGGAAGGTAACTTTTTTTAGGGTTTTGAAATATATTGACAGTGTTGTTCTTTGTACAGACATATGTGATATTTGATACTCACTTTTATTTGTAGATGTTCGTTTGGCCAAGCTTGCCAGACCTGATGACACACGCGCTCAGGTCGATGCTGCTGTGGAAGCTAGGATCCAATTCATCACACAACAACAAAATCATCGCCGAAAGCAGCGTGGCGGAAGACGTGGCTGAACAAGTCATAGTTTGTCCCAAGATGGTGTACTAAAAAAATTGGTGACCGCGGCTATTTAGATATATCATCCTATTATCCTCGATTCTATTTTAGGACACTAGCATAACAATTTGTTATACAAAATAAATTAAGTTGTCCAATTATTATGTTATTATTATATTCAATGAATACCATGTATTGAAGCCATGCATTGTGATCTCTTATGAATAAAAATATTTGGGTCCTTTATTAATTACCTTTATTCCCTTTTTTTAGTTGTACCTCTGGTACGTTTGTTTGAAGGTTTGGCGGCCCAGATTTGGTGGCTTTGGCTCTCAACCCACGTGTGGAGACCTAGACCTAGCCCAGACCTGGCGAGACCTAGACCTAGCCCCGACCTGGCCCAACAGGCTAGGACTGCTTTTTCCTGTATGTATGTCCTGGTTGATTAAAACAATACCACCTTACATTAAAACAAACAATCCCACAAGATTGCTTACGGCTGGACAGTAGTAGTTAGATAAAATCCTTATCCTAACAACCTACAAGATTGCCTTATTAAAGAGAGACCTTGTACGCTACTTCAAAACAACTATCATATGAGTGATTTTCCCTCTCTCGATTCTTATCTGCTGCCTCGTGAGGTCCTCTCCTCCGACTGGAGTAGCCACTGCCGTCATCCATCAACAATGTAGACCATCCATCAACAGCAAGCAAGGTAATGACTTCCACCCGGTTGCTGTTGCCATGTGTATAGCCTGTAGCTTTTTTCAGTCTGTTCGTGTGAGAAGTGTGCAGGGATGGACATATTCAATTAGTAGATTCGTTGGTTCTTTTTTAGACACGGGAAAAAAGTTGGTTTTTGCTATGCGAATTCTTTATAAAAAAATCTTTTTAAACACCAAGTTTGAAAACCTGGATTCGCGGTTTCAGTTTTGCGGTAAAAAATACTCTTCGTTTTAAAATAATTGTGAAAGTACCAACATATATGTCTTTGTACTTGTGAATATACAATATAGTTATGTTTATTACCACTTCTTTAAGTTATGTACACTCTATTAATGTTTTTACACTCCTTTCTATTTCATTGTGGTTAAATAGTGCTTGAACCACTGTACTGCACCGATGACAGAGCTAGGATTCATAGTTGAACATGCCATCAACAATATGTATAATTACATCATGCAGATCGATGACGAGGACATGTTAAAGTAAGTATTTTTTTCTTAACAAATAATGAGAAACAATGGAAACATATAGATATTTCCAAATATGCATAGTTGAAATTGAATTTTTTACTGTAATTTATATCTTCCAGCACGATATAGATCAAAAGCACTCTGCCGTACCCGATAGAGATAACTCTCGGGATGATCCAACAGTCAATTCGGCCAGGTGGACGAGTTCACCCCGACTGCTTCAATATAGCAGTTCGTGGGCTTGTATGCGCGGAAGTTGATAGGCACGCAGGCACCGAACACCTCGGATGGAAGCACTTGTTTGACTTGCAGCTTCAAGCTCAAGCACAGGCCTTAAGGCATTCGCCGATTCCGGAAGCTAGCCGCACCAAGACAATTATTAATGCTGTGCGTCCAAGATTTCCTCCATACAACATCTAGAACTCTAAAGTTGTGAGTGCCTATCTTATATGACAACATGTACTTGCATTTATTAGTTACTAACTTTGGTCTACATATTATAGTATCTACTACCGCTGGCTGTCCATGATGCATACACTCTTATTTCGGTCAACATGGAAACAAGGAAGACATTTCTAATGGATCCTTCCTATTACCCGTATCTGAACGAGCGTCTCATTCTACGGAACGAGGTAACGAATGAGACCAGAGCAGTGATGGAAGAGCTCAACGAGATGTTTAAAACAATGAACAATGGTTGGACTACAGAAGTCAAGGACTGGCCAATGGATAGCCATCAGGTCATAAGCCCCCATAAAAACAAGTAAGATAATTAATCGGTTTACCACGATACATGCCGTCGAAAACAAATTTAAATCAAAATCATATTGTTCCAGTGATGACTCTGGATTTACCGTCCTACAACACATGGCAACCATGGATGGCACAAACCATCTTCCTAGGCATATCACTAAAGTACGTGCATCTACACCAGGGTATCTGTATTTTAATGTCTTTTATTTTCTATTCATTTATCTTTACTTTTGTTTCACACACTTTTAGGATCCACTGGGGCTCCGGAAGCAATTCATGGTTCATCTACTGAAGATTAGACACAATGATGCCATAAACAACATCCCTCGAGCAATCAAAGTGAACTTGGGTGTCATAAGGGCATGAAGAACTTTCTATATTATAGATGATTTAGATGATTTTGTCATCAGATTTATTTAGACGTATTTAGTTTAAATCAGTATGTTATAGATGATTTTGTAAGCACTCGAGTTGTATTGGTACTTTTTATGGATATGGTTGATTTCACGACAAACTCTGAATAAATTTTTGTGTATTATTTATGTGTCTCTCCCAAAGTTTTAGTGTTTTTTATAAATTTTAATTAAATAGCATGCATGTAGAATAGAATAGCATGTAGGCTCGGATTAGTCTCTTGGAAGTACAAAACGAACACAATAGTCTCTTGTAAGTACAAAACGGCCACCCTTTCTCAACGCAACAGATTTGCATGCAAACATAGCGAAACTAACTTGCCTAATTATCCGGCCTATAATTGTGCATGCATTGGTCAATCTGATCCTAACTAAGTAGATAAGTGGCTAAGTAGATAAGTTTGTTAGCGACAGCCAAAACTTTTACCCTACATATATCGGCCTGTTTCTTCATTCCCCCACCTCGAAATATAGTCCCCTCACCCCAGTTCAGATCAATACACTAGCCGGCATGATGATCCCAAATAACGGGAGGATCTCCAGAACAGTGATGGCGCCACGTCAAGCTCAGGTTTTTCCTGTTCCCGCCTTTTCTCTGATCAATAGGTAAGATCTTTAACTTCACGATTTTATCGAACTCCACAATTACTTATTCCTCCGAAGATAACTAATTTCAGATATGTTCCTATGTTAACTATATACGTCTAGGGCTAGACGATACGTGGACGCCCTTGACTCCATCGCCTCCACTGTGACACTTGGGCATCTCTACAGTTTTGCGGTCTGCTACATATTGGAGTTCGACAAAAAAGGGTTTCCTTATGTGCAGGTTATCATGTGTCCAGAACAACCTCTCCCCCACACACAAAACCCAGTGCCAAGAGCAGAATTGGTCAAGCCAGTTTTTGGATCCATGAAACAGACATTCCATGCTTCGATGGTGACAAATTTTATGGTGGAAATTGACCTTGATCAACTGAAGTACGCTAGCTACACTGGAGTATACTCTATGGACTTCTGATTTCTGATTAAATTTATTTATTTATGGAAGTCACTGTTAGTGCGAATGTGTTTTAATAATTGTTCAGAACAATAATGATATTTTCTCATGTGAAGGGCACATGATTTATTAGCTGATAAGATATCCATATGATTTATTTGAATACTTTGTGTACGGTTTCATAAAGGATATTCAATTAGTGTGGTAAACATTATAATTGATAGTATGGCATTGCTAGAAGTCAAATTTATACCGTGTGAATCCTGGGAAGGGTGCGCTGGTACTTCTATAATTTGGAATGTGCTCCACTACAATTTTAAATAAAGCATGACATACCATTGTCGTCCTGACCAGTCCCTCTCCTTTTGGAGCAGGCTGCTCAATGTCGTAGAAAGAAATTTTCATGTTGCCCAGTGCCTTCACCTGGAGATAAGCCCCTGTAGAATCAAGTCATAAAAACACAACTCAAATTTTCATTTATTATATCGATGATAATCGCCACTATCTTCGGCTTGTCCAAAAAAAATTGTTCTATATTGCACATCATATGAAAATATGAAGACACAACAATCTTAAACAATGTGTAGGATTAAGTTCCCAAGAGATAATCAAGGCAAACACGATGTGAATTCCATGTTGGCGTTTCACTACGAGTTAGTGTAACATGAAGATGGTGCAGGTGCTAATCGACAATATTGAGGCTTACATATTGGGACTTGGGACCAGCTATATGAGAACACATGCATCCCGTTAAACATCCTATCGTCAGACCACTTTCCTGGATGACGCAGGTGTTCCTTCTACATGATCTCGAGCATTCAAGATTAAAAATATGTGACTTACCCTGTGCAAATCACCTTGAAGCAATAATGGGGATTTAAAGCAACCTAATATACATGGCAATGCCATTCTTTCATGAACTAGACGGACAAGTAGCCAAATATAAATCTGACTGACCTACTTAGGTGTAAACTTTGAGGAACCCATGGAATTCTCTATCCTTTGCTTCTAGAAATGTTCCAGAAAGGAAACCATGCAAAGTAAGAATCTTCTCAGGGGCAGCCTCCTCAGAAAGTTAAGATAGCCGGCAGCTGATTTAAAATCCAAGTTATTTGTGATGATTCACAACTTGCACATCTCTCTATCATCAAATGGCTTCGCTGGTCATCTTCGTTGAACAATGACTTCAGCTTGCACAATACATCCCGCGGAGTAACTTGCAGATCAAAATTTCAGAGTAAAAGTTAAATCTCTCAACAAAAGTAACAAATTTGTAAGAAAATATCATTGATCAACTATGAAACACTATCATAGGTGATAATTGAAAACACCCAGTAAAGATATGAATAATAGTAGTAGCTGAAAGTGAGACAGTGGGATCGATGGTGATGCAAGATGGAAGAAGAAAAGGATGAAGTCACCCTGTTTTTGTATCCCAGCAAAATAACAGTTTCAAAACAATGGAGTTCAAGTTATTAATGAAATACTGAAGAAAATGGTAAAGCTGATCAAATCAAGCATCAAACTTGCTACAAAGTTCGCACTAAATCAGGTAACTCTATCTGAACTAAACACTGTGACATCACAAACAGAGTATTTGAGGTGAAGAATAAAATCCACTTACAGAATACAATACCGATCAGGTAACAAACCAATTCATATTTTAAGATTTAGCATTGTTCCTCAAAATCCACTTAGAAACAGTTGCACCTGGAAATGTTAATAGGCATCAATGAATAATCGCATGTATGATAATAAAACCAATAAAATATTAAAACAGAAACACCTTTCTCTGATCTAAATTTGAGTACCTCTAATAGGGCGACATAGACAGTAGAGTGCTTGGCTTCTTATAGAGTGCTTGGCTGCATACTCAAACTCAAATAGCTACATCAATGAAAACCCACTGTTCTAACTAAACTACTCAAACTCAGATGTCTACAACGCCTGCATTCATAGATAGAAAATAAATATCAGTTTATTAGATGGACTATGAGTATATCGTAGTTCATTGTAGATATCAAAACATTGTATAACCAACTAGAGCTCGTCGGCAAAGTCCAACCTTTCATTCTAATTTCAAAGCAATTTGGGAGGCAATCTAGCCCAAAAATTTGCAGCAGCATTTATTTCTTCAAAGCTCCGTATGGTCCATACTTTCCTTGTACGATGGAGTTGTCTAGCTGGTGGAAGGATGCTACATGGGATCAAAGGAAAATTAAGGAGGACGGGACCTGTGACACGTAAGGAAAAAATCACCAAGAAAAGAAATGGATAAAGCAGTAGCACTCACACCAACAAAAACTGAATTTGAAGTAACATGAGACATCATAGTTCACATCACTTAAAAATTGTAAGCTCAGCGGATATGTTACCACCATGTCCCCAGTCCCAATCAAAGTGTATGGTTGGTAAGGATGAGATTAAAGCATATGTCTGACTTTCATAAACATTATGGACTCATTTCATAGTTTCTACTCTCAGTTTTGGCTCATTTGTCATTGTTGTTTGAGTATAGTTTCTTTAGCAACAATGTTTACTAAGGGGTCATAAATTTGAACCACAACCTACTCACAAGCATCATAAATTTATGGACAATAAATTTGTTGGTCGTAATACAAAACAAATATTCAGACCTAGATGCCTAACAGCAAATTAGTTGAAAGTAAACGGATGCATCACTTTGTTCCGACTTGAGACAACAAATTGAGGAACCATTTGCGCTGGCCAGAGAGGCATGTATGCATATATGGAAGAAGCCCAGTGAGCTGCTGGAACCATCATCATATTCCACCCCAGGACCAACAAATACACTTGTCACGAGTACCGCCTCGCAACAATTCAACATCATGGTGCTTCCTGGTAGTGCTAAACTTCACATTTTACCTCGCCCTCATGGTGGACAGCCCGAATTGGCGTGTATCCATGTGCTACAAGTGTATCAATTCTTGGATTAATGAAGGTTTTGTACAACTACTTTTGCGTCGATATCTGCCCCACAATACATTTTCAACCATTTTGTAGAAACAAAATTTTCTAAACAAGTGCATGCCATATCTAAATTGTGTCGAGGTTTTCAGCATCTGTTTGCTTAAACAATATCAAATTTGCTTCAAGTTGATTTGCACACAACAATAACGGATTTCTCCCTCAAAAAAATTTAACAGAATTCAGGACAAACAAACAAACAAACTATAAACTAGCTAAATACGATTTACTAATCTAACAACCCTGCAATTTTTTCCTGAGGCCTAACAACCTGAAAAATATCCTAACAGAACAGATATAGTTTTGCTTCCGTACCAGTCTTTCCCGTCTTTATGATACAGGCAAGCGCCAAGTCAGTTAGAGTACCTTTTTTACCAATCGACGAATCCTCGAGGAGCTAGGAATCCTCCACCGGCATCAAGGTATTCCCTCTCCCCCTCTCCACCGCCGGCGAGCACCACGGGCATGCACGCACCATGCACAATCGAATCGCGACGTCAATGTTGGCGAAAAGATCTGTACTAGCGGCGGCAAGAAAGAGAGGGCCGCGGGAATGTGCCACGATGAGCCGGTCCAGGTTGGGGTGGCCACCCTGCGTGCGGCGTCGAGCAGCACCATTGTAGCTGTCTCCATCCTCCGGCAAGTCGTGCGGGAAGAGATTTACTGAATATAGCGTTGAAGCCCGCCATAGCCTAACCGCCACGTGCTTCCACGACACCATGCAGCGGCGGGGGATGGGATTAAGTGTTGGCTTGGGCGTGCAGTTGGTGGGGGCTTGCGGAGTTGGTGGAGGGCGGGGCGGTTGGGCGGCGGATGGGGCTTGCGGAGTTGGTGGAGGGAGGGACGGCTGGGCGGCGGAGGGGGCTTGCGGATTGGTGGATGGCGGGGCGGCTCGACGCCGGAGGGAGGGGCGGCTGGCAGCCGGAACCCATGGCGTCCGGTCGTGGGAGAGGAGTCGGCGGGGCATGGCCATCCAAGGCCACGACAAAGCAGAGGGCCAAGGAGAGGGGAGGCGTGAGAGAGCAGCAGCGGGGCAAGGCCATGCGTGGCCGTGGGAGGAAGACGGTGAGGATTGGGGGATTTTTTGAGAGCCCGACTGTTCCCGAGCGCCTTATGCCCTCATCCATAGCGATTGATTTTTTTTCAAGCTGTCTGATTGCTTTTGCTGGTATAAACGGACAAGATTCCTTTTTTATTGCTAGGTAGGAGTAGTAGTCAAATGTGGATGCTTATTCGGTAGTTTCTAGAAATATTTCTGAAGCTCAGCTTTCTTTGCGAATAGCTGCAATCCGCAACAGGGAGAGAGAGGACAGTAGTACAGAAGGGAATTATCTCGCATCAATCAATTTATTGTACTTCCTTCGATTTATATTAGTTGCTCAAAATTATCTAGATTTAGTTAAATCTAGACACTATTTAATATATAGGTTCATCCAAATTTTGACAAATTCAAGTCAACTAATATGGATCCGAGCGTAACATGTATCTTTCTATGATAGATCAGAGACAAACTTATGGATATAGCAGACCCAGACACGATGATCTTGGACGTGGACATGAGTTTGGCACAATCAAAAGAGGTGAATTTAGAAAGTTGTTTTTACTTTTTATGCATATTTTATATTACTATATTTGAGTAACAGTAAATATTTATTCCACATATCTAGATCATGGGTGGGACAGAGACCGATATTGCAGATGCTATGAAAGGACCCATCGACATTGCCGCCGATGTGATGTTGCTGGAAGATACAAAGGAGGTGATTGTATTTTTTAAAAGTGTGTTTCTATACGATAGTTTTATAATTTATTCTATATAAATGTTGGGATTTTGTAGGTCATGAATGATATGGAATTAGATAAAGCGACGGTCAATTCACAACATAATAAACCAAAGAAAGCAAACGTGAAGGTTATCCCGAAAGGTACTTAGTTGTGCTCTGATTATCGCCCTCTCATTTTTGTTGGATTATTTCTATCTAATTAGTCATGTACACTTATATATCGTGGCAGACTATGTTTGTACCACTGAAGATTTTGTTGCCATCGAAGCAATCATGTCGGCACCTAGAAATACCAAGTTTGTGGACATTGGTGATGCACTACTATCTAATGACGATTTAAAATGTCTTAATAGCGATGATGGATTCTTGCCCGATGACGTAAGTCAACAAAACCACTATTGTCTTGAATTTGAATGTATTTTATCTACCTGTATTTTATTTGTCCAATTACAGGTGGTAAATGCGTACATATATTGTATACGTGCATGTGATCATCTTCTTGACAGAGCGGATGGTAAGGTATATATGAAACAAAACATTCATCTCCAATCAGCTAAAAAAGGACATTAAAGTACATCGCCACATCATAGAGCAGGCAAATATTTATCTAAAGCATGACATGGTCAGTACTAACTCCTACATATCTATATCGTCCATTATATTTTTAGCATGTCTATTTGTGAGACTTAGGCAACAAATTATTTTAGGTCTTCTTTCCAGTAAACATCAGTAAGACCCATTGGTATTTAGCAGTCATCAATGCAAAGAAACGTTTGATACAAGTATTGGACTCAATCGGTGTTGGAATGAGTAGAAGTGACCTCACTAACATGGTAAGTAAGTTGACTGTGGTATTCTATTGACATTCTTTTTTCCTTAAGGCCTATTACTATTTTCTCGTATAACAGATGCAAGGACTTGAGAAGCACCTAAAGATTGCGTCCAAAAGAAAGGGGTTTGACAAGGGTGGAAAGTGGAAGGATTTGGATGTCACAACATGGAAAATAGAAGAGCATATCCAAAACCGACTGCAGACTGATGGGTATGTTGAACACCCATCAAATTTAATGCGAAAAGTATATTAATCCACAAAGTTGTATGTTTAATATCCAACAAATCGTTGATCATTTATACTAGAAGATGCATATAGATGTATATATATACGATAAACCTTGCTTCATGATTGTTCAAAAAGTTTCTTTAAATTGATCTGGATTGATGCAATAGCAATATAATATTTTGTAATCTTATAATGCATCGTGCGGTTTATTCATGCTAAACTTTATGGAATATTGGACAGGAGACATGCTTTCAAACAATGTCACTCAGGTATTATTTTTATTGGGACACAATTAATACTATGTTGCATCTTAAAATATTATTTTACAAGTGTAATTTTCTACTACTTTGTAGGAGGACATGAGAGCATTCCGAAAAAAATTAATTGTCATATTGCATGATTCGGAACTGAATAAGATAAGAGGCAATCCAATATACGATCAGTCTAAGATGCCGAGTCCTGAGGGGAAACATCCACAAGATATATCCAAAGAAAACAATCCCATTCCAGCATGCATCATGCTCACAAAACCACATGAGTTTGTTGATGAGATCTGCAAATACATCATGTTCATCGATGATACAAAGTGTTTGGAGTAAGCCTCATGTTAACATAAGTAAGTACATATTTTTATGATATCATTATTTTGATTATTTGTTTGGCAGGAAAGAATGGGTGCGAAGCTCCAAACCTTTTCCGCTTGGATTAACTCTAAAGCAAATTCAGGACATACTTAGGATAGAACAACCTATGAATAAGGATTGTTTCAACATGGCTGTTCGTATAGTTGCATGTGATGAGATACAAATGTTCATAGAGCCTCATGTCCACAACATGGACTTAAGATTTTGTGTAAGTTCTTACAATCACGCATATTTATTATCATTGTAATGGTTTTAATCTTTTTTTATCTCAGTCGGCGATGATCGATGGTACATGACATCCAAAATGGCGTAAAAAGCCAAATGTTAAGGAGTTGGCAATATTGTTTCATAGTTGGCCTAGGATAGACCATGATATCTCGTCGTGCAACATGGTAAGTTAGGTCTCTTGTCCATTCTTGACATGATTTTTGTGTTTTAATGGTCATCATTTTCAGATTTTGTTGCCACATGCATCCCTTGGTGACTTCATCTTGTTCACCATTGACAAGCATAAACATTGTGTATCTATCTTAGACCCCTTTCATGAACCTCTCTTGGAAGAGAGGTACCAATTAAAATTACAAAGGTGCTCATTCTATCTAAATGAAGCTCTTGAAATAGCGCAACCTGGCTGGAATTCTGATATATATTTTTGGTCACGTAAATACCCTCGTAGTATTTCAATACCAACAAGCTCTAACAGGTAATTTTATTGGTTCTCATTACAAGTAGTTTATTTTATAATTACAATCCTCACAACCAAGATAATGAAATCCATTCATTTACAGGAATTTATCGGGTTACTTAGTTTTTTATTTTATGCTCTCATGGGATGGTAAAAGATTTGTTCATCCAATTTGCACAGTGAGTATTCTACATTCACAGTTATTATATTTTTATGTGAAAACTCCACGCTAACAAAATAGATTGCTTATGCAGGATGGCTATGAGTTGAGGAAAAAGTTTTTGATACACTTGCTCAAGTACCATGCAAATGAAGTCGAGGACAACATTCCTAATGTTATACGAGGATATCTTAGTTGTATCAATGGAGAATGGCTTAGTGAATAAGAGATAATTTTGTTGGTTCTTACATTTTATACACATTACATTAAACTATATGAAGTAAATCTTTAAATGTTTTTAAATATTATGTGGTTATTTTTTCAATGTGTTTATTGCATTGTCTACACACGTAACATGTGCTACACTATACATACATAAGGAGCCGTGGCAACGCACGGGCATTCCACTAGTGATATTAATGTACTTGATCAATCAACTTTGTTTTCCCAAGTGCTTCAAGGTACAGCTCCAGAGGTTCATTTTGAAGTTATTCACAATGAGTATAACATGGGATACTACCTAGTAGATGGCATTTATCCAGAATGGGCAACATTTGTCAAATCAATTCCTATGGCTCTAACTCCCAAGGACAAGTTATATAAAGCACACCAAGAAGGGGCAAGGAAAGATGTAGAGCGTGTTTTTGGTGTTTTGCAAGCTCGTTTTGCCATAATTCGTTACCCAAGGCGTATGTTGGAAAGGAAGTCGCTTGCTGAAATAATGTATGCTTGCATTATTTTGCATAACATGATCGTCGCAGATGAGAGGCACACCTACAAATGCTATAACCAACATGACTGTGACTATGAAGAGCTACCTGATTCCCTGCCATATCTTGTGACTGAACAGGGACCATTTGATGGCCTTGATGTGGTTCTTCAGATGGATGCAGCCATTCGGGATCGAGCCATACATCGGCGTCTCAAGGCCGATTTGGTTGAGAATATTTGGCAGAAATTCGGAGACTATGCAAATTAGCAGAAGATTTACATAAGTCCATCAACTTAGATTGTATTCCTTTCAACATTGCTTCCTCATTATGTATGTCCTTTATTGTGTAATTTAGTTGATTTGTTGAATAAAAGTTCCCCTACTTATTATTGAGTAATTTAGTTGGCAATCTTTCTCTTCAAATTTTCCAATTCTAAAACAACAACAAAAAAACACGCATTCGCATATATATGATAAGTACTATACGTAGCATGAAACCACACAACAACAAGCTTCCTCACCTATACGCTTGAGTGAAGACAAGGCCGGTCAGCTGTGAACTTCACCGGGCGCGCCTCCTCTTGCCTCCCAGGACAAGGCCGGACGCCGCCTCCTTGCGCCGCCCAAGACCAGGCCGGACGCTGCCTCCTCGCGCCGCCCAGGACCTGGACGCACGCCGCCTCCTCGCGTCGCCCAGTATCGGACAGACGCTGCCTCGTCGCGCCGCCCAGGAGCGGGCCGGAAGCCGCCTCGTCGCGCCGCCAAGGAATAGGGCGCCGCGGCCCATCTGTTCCCCTCCGCGTCTCCGCTCTTCCAAGACCACATGCGGACGAAGAACTCGGTCAGGAGCACCCAGCAAACATGGATTTGAACAGAACATGGCGAATCGGGAGGAGGAGCCGACGTATGCGACGGATCTGTTCGAAGACATTGGGGATTTTCCTTGTGGTGTGACTCTGGACTGGAGAAAATTGCACGAAGGAAAAGGGGAAGTTGACTCGATCGACTGTGTGGGACCCGCTATTTTCAGGCTCCGCCGCACACGCTGCTAGACTGGTGCCACAACTTTTTTCCAGGGCATCGCTGAGGACGTGACAGATTTTTGGTGTTTTTGGCTCCGGCTACGTTGTGGAGGGCCTTATTTGCCTCTAGGACATATCTCCTTTAGTATCCCACTTGCACTAGAGTACAAATAATCTAACTTGCATTTTACTCATTATAAACCATGTCACATATGCGTTTATTGATCATGTATGCTTGTGGAAAACGTCATGTTCATGTTCTGTTTTACTAGATCATTATGTCTTTGCAAATCGTTAATTTCTTCCTAACTGAAGGGTTCGCAACATAGAAAATAAAAAATTCCTACGATGGGAACTATACGCCAAGATCTATCTACTAGATACAAGCAACGGGTGGATATACATCCATGGAGAACTTACCCTCGAAGACAACAAAGTTTTGTTAACGAGTAGGAACTCGTGGATGATGTAGTCGTACGTTTGCCGATCTCAAGATCGTGTGGAAGTCCTAGCATCGCAAACCAGCAGCGCATTCGCACTCGCACACACGTTCAGGCCACCGAACAACCTTCGCCTCCTCACTCCAGCGATGCAGCAGAAGCAGCAACTCCTTCCAGACGAAATGCCACCAAGAACATGTATCTCGCTAATTTGAGACCATGGGGGAATAATTCTAGAGGGGGAGAGAGATCCTTTACGAGGAGGTGTCCGAAAGAAGGGTGAGAGGGGTGGCCTTTTATAGGAGGAGGGGGGTACCCCTCCCCATGGCCGGTGTCGTGGAAATGGCCACGACAGTCGCTGTCATTGGCAGCGATTGAGTGTTTCGTGAGGAAGAGTTGGCCATCTCATGCGAGATGAGGCGGATGCACATGGGTTTACCTGTGTTCCCCCTAGAGGGTAAAGACCTACTCCTGCTAGATTAGATTATTGGAGAGCGAGTTACAGGGGTGGCGAGCTCGGCGGCTAGGCAGCGAGTCGCTTGAGGGGGTGTATGATGGAACGTGAGTGTCTAGGGTACCCTAGGGAGGTTTATATATGAAGCACCTCGCTAGGGTTTAGAAGGTACAACCGAACAAGATAAGGATTCAGAGGCTTTGACCTAATCTGACTGGGCTTATGTTACGCTTCCGAGTCTCCAGTCGCCAGTCATTGGGCCTTTCCTTCCTTCGTAGTCCAGTCGTCGTCTTTCGGGCGCACCCGCAGGACCTTCGGCCCAATCGGAACGTCTTGCTGGGCATACCCCCTTTGGCATATCCCCATCAGTAGTCCCCGAGGCCATCGTTAATGCAGACGCAGTCGTCCTTTTGGCGTTCGGAGTAGGCGAGCCCAATTTTGGCGTCCAGTCGAGTCGGCGATGGACTCCATTAGAACCAGGGGAATTTTCCCATGTTTCCATTCGTCGTCCTAATGAGCATTATTGCTGCCAAGTCATCGTCTTGGCGAGTGGAAAGACTGGCGTGTAGCGGGTGAAATAAAGGAGTTGGACCGTCAGATCTGGTCAAACTATCCATTGGAATTTCCAACGGTAACTTCGGCGCAATTACCGTGAGTAACGGCTATCCCGATTTTGGCGGGTGGCGTTCCCATATAAGGGGAGTGATGGTTCAGCTCTACAGACCTTCTTCGCATTCTTCATTCTTCCTCATTCGTTCTCCCTGTCTCCAATCTCCCTGCCTACATTCCTCCGTCTTGTCTTTTCCGCGTCATGCGATTCCACATCCTACTCCATGGCGCCTCCCAAAGGCTCATGGGGGAAATCCAAGTGTACCACGACCCAGCTTAAGTCTTTCGAGGACGCCATATTACTCTGCAAGGGGAACTGGCGGGTTCCCCCCTCCTCCGAGATCGAGCCGAGGCCGCGACCTGGCGAATTCATCTGCTTCCCTAGTCATCTCGAGAGGGGTCTGGGATTCCCTACCTCACTCTTCTTCCGCCGCTTCTGCGCGTACTATGCGATCAAGCCATCGGATCTTGGTCCGCACAGTATCGAGCAGCTGGCGATCTTCGTCGCCTTCTGCGAATGCTACCTCGGCTGTAGCCCGTATTTCCCGCTATGGCTGGGACTCTTCCACGGCCGCATCGGGCGCGAGGCGTCCGACGGCTTGATGTTGGCCGCAGGTGGTGTCACATTCTAGCTGAAGCCCAAGGACAACTTCGTCAAGCTCCTCCTGCCGAAGAAGGCCGCCAGCGAGTGGAAGAAGAGTTGGTTCTACGTCAAAGAGGCCACTCCCTCCGGCGAGGTGGCTCTTCCCGAATTTGTCGCCGAGAGGAGCGAGCCTCGCCAGTTGGCACCGAAGAAGCTTCCCGAAGATCAACGGATGGCCGTCGCGGAAATGATGGACCAAATCCAGAAGCTGAAGGACCAGGGGTTGATTCCGATCAACCTCTACAACTACTGGCTTGGGCGGCGCCTGGTTCCACTTGCCCGGCCAAGACCGGATGTACGAAAGTAACGGAAGCATGATCCATCCTGAACCAGCAAGGAATCATGGGAGGCCGAGGACTACAAGGCCGCCCTGAAGAAGATCACCGATGCCGAGTTCACCAGCGTGGCGGTCGGGGTCGCCCCGTACACTCCTATGAAGAACGAAGCCCCCACAGTAAGTTTTCTTCCCAGTCGCTGTGTTTGTATCTCGGTCTTCAGTCTCCGCGTTTGGTGTTTCACTCGCGGTGGTTCTCAGCTTTTTCAGGTGTTGGAGGGCTGGCTCCCTCCACTCGATGAAGAGGTTCCCCAGGAGCTGGAGGAAGACTCCGATGGGGATTCTTCCGACAGCGACAGGGAGGAGGAGGAAGTTCCTCCTCCAGCGCCTGTGGCTCGCAAGACCCGTATGCAGAAGCAACGCGAGTTCGAGGCGAGCTGCAGCCTGGATGAACACGACGGAGGCGACGAGGTCACGTAGGAGCACACGTCCTGGCATACTGCTACGCCGTCAAAGCCCGCACGCAAGCCCAAGTCACTAGCGAAGGGACCAATGTCACCATCCAAATCGGCGGTGGTGTTCGAGTCAGATGACGATTCTGATGACGAGGGTTCCCCCGAAGTCTCGCACAAGGCTCCAAAGGGCGCGATCTCGGCAAAGGGGTTGGAGGGTGAGGACACTGAGGTGGTGGTAGAGATTCCCCTAGCGGTGATTGCGCCGACGGTCTCAGGGGTTCCGAGCCGAGAAGCAGCCCAGGCGATGGCATCCAAGTCGCTGCAGCCGTCAAGGGCGGCTGTGTCGGAGCCGGAGATCCCGGCAACTGCGGCGTCCTCGTCGAGGAAGCCCGCGGTTTCGTGGGCTTCGGACGTCTTCGAAAGGGGGCTCACGTGCAAGTTGGGCCCCGAGTTGGACAAGCCCGCCCATATCAGTACCGGGCTTCGCGTCCTTCCGGTCGCCAAGTGAGTATTGCTCCTTCCTCCCGATTCGCCTCGCTCCTCTTGTATTGTCGCTATGTTGACTATGGGAACTCGTGCAGGTCGGGGGCCAAGAAGATTGGCCATCCTTCAGTGGCTAAGATTCCACCGGCCGCCCCTACGGGAGAGGGCGACCTCCCCAAGAAGAGAAAGGCCGCCGGGGATGTGGCGGCCGCGGAGGGCACAAAGAAGCAGAAGGGGGGCGCCGACGATGCCATAGTCAAGGACAGCGCCGCAGAGCCCAAAGCATCGTCAGTCGATGAAGAGGTGGTGGCGGCGCAATCGGAACCGGTATTGGCCGCGTCCGTGCCGGAAGCGCCGGCTCCGACAACCAGTTCCCCCGCTAGAGTGTCGGTGACGTTCCGTCGCTTCATGGTGAGGGGGTTTCCAGGTGTGGCAGACGCCCAGTCTCCGCAGAGTCCAGAGATCGTGGATGCGGACATTGGATCCCGTCGCGGGCGCACTCCCTTCATGATCCCGTTGACTGACACCGGAGAACTTCATAGGATGCTCGGCGCTGCTATTCAGGTATGTCCAGTCCCCGAGTTCCTAGTCGCTGAATTTCAGCGGCTGGAAACTGAACTTCTTGCTCCTCTCTAGTCTCCGAATTCTTAGTCGCTGAATTTCAGCGGCTAGGAATTGAGTTTCTTTTTCCTTCTCCAGTCCCCAAATTCCTAGTCGCTGAATTTCGGCGGCTAGGAATTGAGTTTCTTTTTTCTTCTCCAGTCCCTGAGTTCATGGTCGCTGAATTTCAGCGGCTGGGAACTGGTTTTTGTTTTGTCAAATGTTGAGGCGAGTTGTTTGTTTGCAGGGATTGCAAAGGGAGTCGACTGATCGGCAGGCCACGAGAGAGCGCTTGGAGCGTGACTTGCACGAAGCACAAGAGGCCAACCAGCGGCTTCAGGAAACTATTGGTGAGTATCTGTTTGTCTTTCTTTTCTTCTGTCGGGTGTGAGCTAGTCGTGTAAAGTACGCTGATGGTTTTTCTTGCGGGTGGTTTCCCGACTGAGATTTCCAAGGCCCGTGAGGGGTATGTTCCAGTCGCCGAGCTGGACGCGGAGAATGGACGAATAGCCTCCCTGGTCAAGGACTTGGAGGAGGCGAAAGCGGCCTCAATTTCTTCGGAGGAGCGAGCGAAGGCTGCCGTCGCTGCGGCTGAGGAAGAACGCAAAGCCACGTATTCCATCATCGTGGGGATGCACAACGAGCAAACCGCCTTGGAGAAGCACGTCCGGAGAACTGCCGCAAACTCCTTGGTGAGTCTCTGTCTTTGCCTGACCCGTTTGTCGGGTCCCCAATTTGGGGGTTTCATAGTTTCACTGACACCTGACTTTGCAGCTGTGGTAGGCCAAAGCGACCCGGTGGTGCAAACTTACAATGCCTCACAGTGTGTGACTGCCGTGGTGAACGCGGCCACGGCCTCGGCATTGTGCGTCCAAGCGGCTCTTCAGGGCATGTCCCCCACCGAAGTTATTCCTGGGGGGCTTACGGAGGTGTGGCGCTATCTGGAGGAGGTGCTTGCCGTCGTGGAGTCGATGGCGCACTCAGCATTCAGGCGCGGGGCCACCACAGCGTTAAGCTTGGGTCTCGCCCACTTCCCCGACGACTTCGACCTTGACGACGTGACGAGTGGCTATCCATCGGCGACCGGAACGGCGGAGATGTCAGAGGTGCTGAAGCTGACCGCAAAGGCCGCCCTTACGCCGATCGGGTCTTAGCGATGGGGGATCTGCTGCCGTACCAGGAGACGGTGTTGGCGCCTGGCGACCCCGAGCCGGAGCATCACGACATGAAGTCGGAGCAACCCTTCCGGTCGTCGGTGTCGAAGTCACTAACGACGTACCCGACGAACCCGTGGCATCCATTTGTTCGCGTCAAGGGGGTGGCGCTGCTTCTTCATCAGGGCATGTGGAGTAAACAATGTAATTGTCCAAGGTGTGATGTATGCCAAGTGGCGAATGTTGTAAGATATTTTTGCAATATGTGCCAAGGGGAGTCAATCGACTCGGATTGCGACTAGGAATGTGTTGTGTATTTTTTTTTGATTGAGCGAGTCCCCGAGCGCATCCGCCCTTTAATGGGGTATAACTCGATTGTATACTTTTGTGTATAGTTTTGTTTATGCATTGTTTTTATCCCTCGCGTTTTCTGAGTGGCGAGTCCCCGAGCGTGAGTAGGACTGACTTATGAGCGAGTCCCCGAGCGTGGTGCTCGACCACATTGGTCATGCTCCTGTTGCAGGTTGTGAGTGCGTTATTTGTAACGCATCTCCTCCCCTGGCCCGGAGAGCCAGTCACTTGGCGAGTCCTAGGCAGCTCTCTTACTTGGTGTGTTCCCGAGCCGCGTGGTGGTTTCCATTTTGCGGAGTCCCCGTGCGTGGTACTTAACCATTCGAGTCGCTTTGCACGAGGATGGGAGGGACATGTCGCTGTGAGAAGCGTGTATCGGTTGTCTTGGCCCGGTGGGCCAGTCGGGCTAGGCGACTCCAATGGTGGCTCCAGGTTGGCATTTTTCGTGGACGACCCAAGGCCCGAATATTTCCGGTGCCCTTGTGCCGCACTACTTAGTCGTGTCGGTCGCTCGACCAGAGGTTGACTTCCGTAAGTAGCGTATTGCTAGTATGTACGAGTGCGAGTGGCACAAGGATATGGCGAGTGGACACAATTTGTGCGATCCGGATGAATTTCATTATATATTCCGATGGAGTACATTGTGAGGTTCTAAGTATAGAACTTTCTGAGGAGGTTTACATTCCATGGCCTCCCGACCTCCAGTTGGCCGTCACCCCGTATGTCGATGAGGTAGTAGGCATCATTGCCAAGTACTCGGCCTATGGCGAATGGCCCCTCCCAGGAGGGGGAGAGTTTGTGCATGCCCTTCTTGCCTTGGGCCAGTCATAGGACCAGGTCGCCTTCCTGGAAGGTGCGAGTTCGCACTCGACGGCTGTGGTAGCGGTGGAGTCGTTGCTGGTATATAGTGGTGCGGGAGCGAGCCAGGTTTTGTGCCTCGCCGAGTTGATCGATGCTGTCTTGGAGGGCAACCTCGTTGGCCGCCTCGACGTAGTTGGCAACTCGAGGTGAGTCATGCTCCAGGTCGGTTGGCATTACGGCCTCAGTGCCATACACCATGAAGAAGGGCGTGAACCTGGTTGAGCGGTTGACGGAGGTGAGAATCCCCCATATCACAGAGGGGAGCTCGTCGACCCAGCATCCTGGGGTGCGCTCGAGGGGCACCTGGAGTCGCGGCTTGAGCCCATGCAGGACGCTCTAGTTGGCACGTTCTGCTTGGCCGTTTGACTCCGGGTGAGCGACCAATGCAAGGTCGAGTCGGATGCCGTGTTCTTCACAGAATTCCGCCATGGCCCCCTTGGCAAAGTTGGTGCCGTTGTCTTTGATGATGTTGTGCGGGTAGCCGTACCGGTAAATGAGTTCTCGTAGGAACTTGGTGGCCGTCTTGCCGTCGCACTTTTTTATTGGCTTGGCCTCGACCCATTTGGTGAACTTGTCGACTGCGACCAGGAGGTGAGTGAAGCCAGACGGGGCCTTCTTGACGGGCCTACCATGTCCATGCCCCATATGGCGAATGGCCACGTGATGGGGATGGTCTTGAGTGCCGAGCCAGGGAGGTGCGTCTGGTTGGCGTACTTCTGGCACCCGACGCATCGTTGTACGATGTTGGTGGCATCGGCATGTGCGGTGAGCCAGTAGAAACCATGCCACATGGCCTTGGCGACTAGGGACTTGGCGCCGGCGTGATGGCCGCAGTCGCCGACATGAATGTCCTGGAGGATCTTGCGGCCTTCCTCTGGCTGTACGCAGCGCTGGAACACGCTGGTCACGCTGCGTTTGTGGAGCTCTCCGTTGATGATGACGAAGGATTTGCAGCGGCGCACAATCATTCACACCTCTGTCTCATTGCTCGGTAGGAGTTTGTGTTCTAGGAAGGCGACGTATGGTGCTGTCTAGTCGCTAGGTTCCACAACCATGGCGACTAAGGCCGGTTCTAGTTGAAGTGGGATCCCAACGTCGATCTCTTTTGGTGGGCTGACAGATGGTTTGTGGATGATGTCGAGGAAGATGCCTACTGGTGGCACTTGTCAGGTCGATCCGATGCGGGAGAGGGCATCTGCCTCCTCGTTTTTGCGCCTGTCGATCCATTCGACAGAGTAGCCGTCGAAGTGTCCCCCCCAACTGGTCGACAGCTTGGCGGTACGCGATCATTGTTGGGGAGACGGCATCGCACGTCCTGGCGGCTTGGCTGGCGACTAGGTCGGAGTTGCCATAGCATCGTAAGCGGTTGACGTTCATCTCCTTAGCGGCTCTCATGCCGTGAAGGAGGGCCTCATATTCTGCCATGTTGTTGGTGCAGGGCTTGAAGTTGAGGTGGAGCACGTAGCGGAGCTTGTCTCCTTTGGGGGAGGTCAGGATAACCCCAGCCCCTGCACCGTCGGCGTTCTTGGAGCCGTCGAAGTGGAGTGACCAGTAATGGAGGTACGGGAGCTTCTCTGGCTGCTGTGCTTCTTCCCAGTCTGCAAGGAAATCAGCCAAGGCTTGTGACTTGATCGCCTTGCGGGGCTCGTATTTGATGTTGTGGACGCCGATTTAGATGGCCCACTTAGCGACTCGCCCGGTCGCCTCGTGATTGTGTATGATGTCCTGCAGGGGCCCGGAGGAGACCACCGTGATTGGTGCTCCTGGAAGTAGTGTGGGAGTCGCCGCTATGCTCGGAATACCGTGTACACCAGTTTTTGGTATTGCGGGTAGCGCTATCGTGAGTCCGTTAGGACTTCGCTGATGTAGTAGACGGGGCGCTGTATGGGGTGCTCCTTGCCCTCTTCCGGTCGTTCGATGACCATCATGGCGCTGACGACTTGAGTAGAGGCCGCGACGTAAACGAGCATTGGCTCTTTGTCGAGTGGCGCGGCGAGTAGTGGTGCCGCGAGTAGCACTTCTTTGAGCGCTTTGAGTGCGTCGTCTACCTCCGCGTCCCATTGAAACGTGGGGTTCTTGCGCATCAGGCGGTAGAGGGGCATTGCCTTCTCTCCTAGTCGGGGGATGAAGCGACTGAGGGCCGCGACTACCGCCAACTTCGATCGCCACGCAGGCACTCGGGTTTCCCGAGTCGCGCGATGGTGTCGATCTTGGTGGGGTTGGCTTCGATGCCTCGCTTGGAGACTACATAACCCAGGAGTTGTCCGGTGGGGACGCCGAAGGTGCACTTTCTGGGGTTCAGCTTGATTTTGTACCTCCGCAAGTTTGCGAAGGTTTCGGCTAGGTCGGCGAGCAGGTCGCCCTAGCGGGTGGATTTTACCACCACGTCGTCGATGTAGACATGAATGTTGTGGTCAATTTGGCTCGCTAGACACTCCTGCATGCACCTCTGGTATGTGGCGCCTGTGTTCTTGAGGCCGAACGTCATGGCAGTGTAGCAGAACGTGCTGAATGGCATAATGAACGCCATCTTCTCCTCGTCTTCGACCGCCATCTTGATCTGGTTATAACCAGAGTAAGCGTCGAGAAAGCACAGCGACTCCGATCCCGCGGTCGAGTCGATGATGTGATCGATGTGCGGTAGGACGAACTCCTCCTTCGGGCAGGCGCTATTGAGGTTGGTGTAGTCGATGCACATTCTCCATGTGTTGTTCTTTTTTAGAACCAGGACTGGGTTTGCCAGCCACTTGGAGTACTTGATTGGCCGGATGAAGCCTCCGGCTAGCAGGCGCTGAACTTCTTTGGCGATTCCTCGACGGAGCTCTTCATTGAAGGGCCGTAGCGACTGCTTTACTGGTCGCACTTTGGAGTCGGCGTTGAGTTTGTGCTCAGTGAGTTCCCTCGAGACACCTGGCATGTCAGATGGCTTCCATGCGAAGATGTTGCGGTTCTCACGGAGGAACCCGATGAGCGCGCTTTCCTATGCGGGGCTCATGTGCGCCCCAATGGTCACCGTCTGGCTGGAGTCGCCTGGGACGAGCTCGACGGTGCGGGTGTGCGTGGTTGCCTCGAACATGGAATTCGTGGCGGTTGGTTTGTTCAGGATGGTGGGGTCGTCCTTGTTGATGTTGCCTGCGTATTTCGCGAGCTCCTCCGTGTGGTCGGTATCCACGGCGATGACGGCGTTGGCGAGCTCGGCGCCTTTGTCCTTGCATTCCACGGCCATGTCGGGGTCGTCGTGGACGGTGATGATGCCGCTTGGCCCGGGGAGCTTCATCATGTTGTATGCATAGTGTGGGGTCGCCATGAACTTTGCGAATGCCTGGCGGCCCAGGACGCAGTGGTAGGGGCTACGGAAGTTCACTAGCTCGAACATGATTCTCTCCATGCGGTAGTTTGCTGGAGTGCCGAAGGTAACTGGCAGCGTCACTTTCTTGATCGGGTACGCCTTCCGACCGGGGACGATGCCGTGGAAGGTCGTCAGTGTTGGCTCAATGGCTGCTTCTGGGAGCTGGAGCCTTTTGAACGTGTCGAGGTACAAGATGTTGATGGAGCTCCCACCGTCCATTAGTGTCTTGGGCAGCTAGTAGTCGGCCACGTTGGGCCTGACTACCAGGGCGACTCACCCTGGGTATTCGATCCTTGGCACATGGTCCTGGCGACTCTAGGTGATGCTCTGCTCAGACCAGTTTAGGAAGCAAGGGATGTCGACCTGTGTCATCGCATTGATGACGATCGCACGGGCGAGCACCTTCTTGTCGCGCTTGGTGCCGAGTTCGGTGAAGGTGTGTAGCGAGCCGACGACGGTGTCGAAGCCGCCGCCGTTCCCGTTGTCCCGAGGTGGGTTGTTGTTTGGGTCCTCCCTTGCTCGTCTCGCCTTCTCAATCTCTTTGAGAGAGTGGCAATCGGCGGTGGTGTGGGTGGCGGGTTTTCCCTTCCTGCTATGGTAGATGCAGGGCTGATTGAGCAGGGCGGCGGGGTCGAATTTCAGCCTCGTCGTGTTGTTGGTGCGGTAGTTCCCGCTGTCACGGTAGTTTCCTCCGTCGCGGCGGTAGTTCTTGGAGTCGCGCTGGCCGTAGCCGGCGTTGGCGACGAAGTTGACTCGCCCGTCCGTGCGGCGCTTGCCAGTGATGCGGTTGTTGCTGTAGCGCATGTCGCGTAGGAGCCCGCTGTCGTGGATGCTAGTGCGGCGTCTTCCTCCGGACTCGTCGTCGGAGTCTTGGTTGGGGTCCTCCTCCGCATAGCGCTTGGCAATCTCAAAAGGTCGGGGATGTTGTCGAGCGTCCGGTAGACCCTCTTGATCTTGGCGACCAGGGGTTCGTACCGGCACGCGTTCTTGAAGTAGTGTATCGCCGTGTCTAGGTGGATGCCGGAGGCGTTTATCCACAACTCTTGCCATCTTTCCAGTGGCGAGTCGACTCGCGTTGTCCCTGGATGCATCGCTCTAGGTCCTCTATGGTGGTGGCGCGGGTGTAGGAGCCCTCGAAGTGCCTGACGAAGGCGTCCCGCATTTCTTCCCAGGAATCGATGCTGTCGGCGGGGAGCGTGTTGATCCACTACCGGGTCGCACCTTCCATCATCAGGGGGAGGTAGCGAGCGGCGAGCAGGTCGGTGTGGCCTGTGATTCCCATTGCCATGAGGTATGTGTCCAGCCAGACAGCGGGGTCGTACGTCGGGTCGTACTTCTCGATCTCCTTGGGGGCCTTGAAGTTGGCAGGGTATTTTTCCCCACGAATCATTGGTCCGAAGCATTGCGGCCCGACTCGACTGAGCGAGCATCTTGGTTCCGGGTCGCCGCGGTTGGTGAGGGTGTGCCGCAGGTCGTTGGGCTAGCGTGACCGCCACGCCTGGTTGTTGATGATGTTCGTTCAGGCATCGAGGGGTTGCCCGTTGGCGGCGACCGTGTTGTTCGCCGGTCGCGGCTCATTGGTTGACAGCGTGGGATTGGCGGCCCGTGGTTGGTTCACCAGGGGCTAGGGTGGTGGGAAAACTAATGCGTTGGCCATGTTGGGGTGGCCGCTTGATGCTGCCCTGCTTGCTGATGAGCGGGAGTACATCCGCCCCCGCGGGTCGACTCCCGCGACTTGTTGCTCGACGGCCCTGACGAGTAGGGCCTTGGAGTACTGGATCTGTAGCGCGCCATCGCCTTGGACGTCGAGGTTGGCGATCACAGCGTCGGCCGCGACGATGTTGTCCATCGGGGTGGAGTATAGTGGTAGCCCGTTGGCGTCACGGGCTTGAGGCGAGATGATGATCCGCGGTTGGTCCGTCGGGGGCGTGCGACCCATGGGTGGCGGAGGGGCCCCGGTTGCCGGTGCACCAGGTGGTGGTCTCGCAGGGTTGATTCCGCCTGGTGGCGCGTTCTCGCAGTATTCGCGCTCGGCGGCACGCGCAGGGTCGCTTTCGTCGTTGAAGTTTAGGACGCGGCCCTAGACATTGGAGTTCAGGCGGGTCCTGATGCGGCGCTGGTGATAGAGCGACAACTCCCGCGCCGTCTCTCGTTCAAGGCGGTATTTCTCGCGCTCGGCGAGTTCGTTGCGTTGTGCCTCCGCGAGCCGCAGGCGGGATTGCTCCACCTCCGTGGCCGTCGCAGTCGGCGGGATCGGCATGGCAAACGGATCTGGCGGAGCAGCCGTGCTGCCCGCCATGTAGACCGTGTTGAAGCGATTGGATCTGGCGCGAAAATCCTCGGGGGACTCCGAGCCGGAATCGGAGTCGAAGATCCTCAGGATGGAGGGTTCCTCGAAGTACTCGGGGTTGGAGACTCACGTGATGGAGTCCTCCCGTGATGTGGTAGTGATGGATCCGTCGACCGACACAGGGGTCGCGTAGTCGGCGTCGTCGTTTAGGGTGTCGTCGTTGGTGGCGGCGTTAGTCTCGACCGCGCCGCTGGCGGCCGAGTCATACTCGGTGACGAGGCTCCTGATGGAGCGGACCTGCTCCTCCGAAAGCAGATCGCGGTGTGGCGGCGATCTGCCGACGATCACCATTGCAGCTGGGTTGATCGCACCGGTGAAGCCGACGAAGAGGTTGATGGAGCCGACCGGCATCACCGCACCGTGAGTGATCGGACGTGACGCCGGGATGTAGCTGCTGGGCAGGATCTGTAAGATCCCGCCGATGGCGATCATGCGACCGGTGGCGAGCGGCCAATCGATCAGCGAGTAGGGTCTCACCGCAGAACTCAGGCCAGTCCCGCTATGCCCCACGGTGGGCGCCACTGTCATGGAAATGGCCACGGCAGTCGCTGTCATTGGCAGCGATTGAGTGTTTCGTGAGGAAGAGTTGGCGGCCATCTGCGGTGCGAGATGGGGGCAGATGCACATGGGTTTACCCAGGTTCGGCCCCCCGGAGGGTAAAGACCTACTCCTGCTAGATTAGAGCGAGTTACAGGGGTGGCGAGCTTGGCGGCTAGGCAGCGAGTCGCTTGAGGGGGTGTATGATGGAACGTGAGTGTCTAGGGTACCCTAGGGAGGTTTATATATGAAGCACCTCGCTAGGGTTTACAAAGTACAACCGAACAAGATAAGTATTCGGAGGCTTTGACCTAATCCGACTGGGCTTCATACGCTTCCGCTTCCAGTCAATGGGCCTTTCCTTCCTTCAGAGTCCATTGACAGTTCTTTTGGGAACCAATCGGATCGTCCTGCTAGGCATACCCCCTTCGGCATAACCCCATCAGTCGGCGCCCCATGGGGGGGTGACCCCTCACCTCCCCCATTAATGTGGTGGTAACCCCCTCCACATTAAAATGCCCCTTTACATTCTCTTTTAAAGTCTCCACTTTAAATGCATTAAATTTCTCCAAATTTAATGCTCTCTCATTTAATAAAACTCTTTTATTAAATATATTCAGAATTTTGCTAATTACTTTAATTAACAAACATTCACATAAAACAACCTGCAACATTTCAATATTACATGCAAAACCAATTTCAGCAATTTCACCCGAAACAGTTTTGGTGTGTATTGAAATAATTCCAGCGCTTTGCAATTCATTCGTCTGAAACATATTTGCTCCTAATGGTGTTGGTGTCCCTTAAGTGTGTCACCCTACGGTTCGTGAATAATGCATACATGATCGAGACCCCTCTTAGATCAATAATCAGAAGCGGGACCTGGAGATCCATACCGACTCCTACACATTCTACGATGACTTCTGTGATCGTGCGAACCTTTAACGCTAGTAACTAAATCCCTTTGTCTCGCGATATATTACATGTCCGAGATTTGATCATCGGTATCTCCATACCTAGTTTGATCTCGTTACAGACATGTACTCTTTTCTCGTTCCCGTGATATAACATTCTAGTGATCTTATCACTTGATTGCAAGCTAACCAATGTGATATCACCGAGAGGGCCTAGAGAATATCTATCCATCATCGGGATGTACAAATCCCACTCTTAATCCATGAGCCTGTACATAACACTTTTGTAGCACTGAACCCACCTTTATAATCACCCTTTCACAGTGTGACGTTTGATGTTATCAAGATACTCTTCCAGTATTAGTGATTAACATGATCTCATGGTCTAAGGACTAGGATTACTTAGATGTTATAGCAATATAAACATAATGACTTTGATCATAATGCTATACTTTAGATGAATGTTCATCACATCATTCCACTAATGTTGTGACCTCGTTATTAACAACATCCAATGTCTATGATCAGGAAACCTTGATCATCTTGTTAATCAACGAGCTACTTTATAAGAGAGGCATAACTAGGAACTTTCCTTTTGTTTATTAAACACACATGTATTAATGTTTCCAAATTAATACAATTATAGCATGCAAAATAAACATCTATCATATACTTGGAATATGTATAATAACAACTTTATTATTGCCTCTCAGGACATATTCCCTTCACTAACTTTGACATTCATACCATTATCTCATAATGGGTTGAAGTATTCGTTTGGCGACAAAGTGAGACTTTGTTTCTAGTGTTTATAATGGCGGTCGTTTTCACTATTGTCATCTAAACTTTGAAACACACTTTGCAATCCTTTGTGTATATACGGTAGTTATGACAGCAGAACAAGGCCGGTTTCCAGGAGCCTACAGTGACTTTAGATCAACCTCGAGGGCTTTTTCATGGGACTGTGCCCTGGGACACATCATTCTACATTAAATACGAACTGGTCCCGCCATAACAATATACAACACATTAGATGGAGCCTTTATACTTCTATATCTATGTAGATCCTAGTGCATGAAATGCAACTATGCCACTTAATTTGCTTCTTACCATTTAAGTACAAACTTAATTCTGGTTCATTGATTAACTCAAGAATCATTTCAAGACATGTTCTTACAATTAAGAGCTTGTCCTTCCAACCAGAACTTCGGGTCACATTATGTCGAGTATACAATATGGTTGTATGGAAGTGTTGTGTCCGCATCATAGAAAACAAAAAATTCCTACGATGAGAACTATACGCCAAGATCTATCTACTAGGTACAAAGCAACAGGTGGACATACATCCATTGAGAACTTACCCTCGAAGACAACGAGTTTTGTTAACGAGTAGGAACTCGTGGTTGATGTAGTCGTACACTTGCCGATCTCAAGATCGTGTGGAAGTCCGAGCGCAGAAAATCAGTAGCGCATCCATCCTCGCACACACGTTCAAGTCACCGGACAACCTCCACCTCCTCACTCCAACGATCCAGCGGAAGCAACAACTCCTTCCAGACAAAATGCCACCAGGAACATGTATCTCGCTAATCCGAGACCATGGGGGAATAATTCTAGAGGGGGAGAGAGATCCTTCATGAGGAGGTGTGAGGAAGAAGGAAGAAGAGGGGGCCTTTTATAGGAGGAGGGGGGGGTACCCCCTCCATGGCCGGCGCCTCATGGAGGTGACCCCTCACCTCCTCCATTCATGTGGTGGTAACTCCCTCCACATTAAAATGCCTCTTCACATTCCCTTTTAAAGTCTCCACTTTAAATGCATTAAAATTCTCTAAGTTTAATGCTCTCTCATTTAATAAAACTCTTTTATTAAATTTATTCAGAATTTTGTTGATTACTTTAATTAACAAACATTCACATATAACCCCTTGCAATATTTCAATATCACATGCAGAACCACTTTCTGCAATTTCACCTGAAACAATTCCGGTTTCTATCGAAACAATTCCTGCGCTTTGCAATTCTTTCGTCTGAAACATATGTGCTCCAAAATGGTGTCCGGTAACTCTTTAGTGTGTCACCCTATGGTTCGCGAATAATGCAGACATTATTGAGACTCCTCTCAGATCAATAATCAGAAGCGGACCGAGATCCATACTGACTCCTGCATATTCAACGATGACTTCTGTGATCGTGAGAACCTTTAATGCTAGTAATTTAATCCCTTTGTCTCATGATATAATACATGTCTGAGATTCGATCATCGGTATCCAAATACCTAGTTTGATCTTGTTACCGTCATGCACTCTTTTCTCGTTCCCGTGATATAACATTCTAGTGATCACATCACTTGCTTGCAAGCTATCTTAATGTGATATCACCGAGAGGGCCCAGAGTATATCTATCCATCATCAGGATTGACAAATTCCACTCTTGATCCATGAGCCTCAACATAACACCTTCGTAGCACTGAACCCATCTTTATAGTCACCCTATTATGGTGTGATGTTTGATGTTATCAAGATACTCTTCCGGTGTTAGCAATTAACATGATCTCATGGTCTAAGGATAAAGATTACTTCGTATGATGTTATAGCAATATAAACATAACGACTTGATCGTAATGCTATATTTCGGATGAATGTTCATCACATCATTTCACAAATGCTGTGACCTTGTTATTAATAACATCCAATGTCCATGATCAAGAAACCTTGATCATCTTGTTAATCAACAAGCTAGTCTATAAGAGAGGCATAACTAGGAACCCTTTTTGTTTATTAAACACACATGTATTGACGTTTCCGATCAATACAATTATAGCATGCAAAATAAACATTTATCATAAACATGGAATAAGATAATAACCACTTTATTATTGCCTCTCGGGCATATTCCCTTCAGTCTCCCACTTGCACTAGAGTCAATAATCTAGTTTGAAAAACTTTGCGTATTGAACACCTATGGCTTTCTGGTGTTGCATATACGCGATTGCTAGTGGTTAACATAATCTCCGGATCTGACAATTTCAGGTCCATGTGTATTTGCATGTCTTTGCGTCTCTATGCATAACTCATTCTCAAATGAGATGGCATTGTATAAATTTGGTCCTTTGGTGAGACCTTTAGTTCGTTCAGGTTAAAATATGTTGATATTATTGTCATACAAACAGAATTCATAATATTAGCCCACTTTGAACCACACCTAGTTTGATAACAAACTACTTAACACAAATGCCCTCCTTTGCTGCTACTATAGCAGTCATATACTTAGCCTTTCGTTGTAGTCTCAACTTTGGAACTCATCCAAATCCATCATGGAATATCCTTTCCATTACATTGTGCCATTCATAGTCTAAATTTAGATAAATTTTAATTTGTATCTTGTGACAAAACTAGTAGCAATGTAACACTTTACAATGAACTACCTTTAACTATTTGTCACTTATACATGATATATTCTTAGTTCTTCCAGAGCTCATAAGAATATCTTTACTATCGTCCAATGATCATCTTATGAATCATTCTGGTATGTGCTCATAACATCTAGAGCATAGGACATTCTGGATATATACATATCACAGTATAATCAATCAAAATCTTCATGTGATTTTACTCACCAAGTGTTGAAACACTTGAATCTTGATACAATCCTTTCCATGCAGCAAGAATCTTTCTTGTTGTTTCCATATTGAACCCTTTCAATATCTCATATATGTATGTCTGGCACAACCATATTAGCGCCTCAATCTATCCATATAGATATTGATGCCAAATATTCCGGTTTTGCCCAAGTCTTTCATAGAAATCTTATTTTAATGAAATTCTTAACTTGTGTCAATACAAGATACATCATTTCCAATCAACAATATGTCCTCTACATAATGTGTTAGAAATATGTCTCAGCGCTCCCACTTAATTTCTTGCAAATGCAAGCATCTTCGTCATCTCCGATGAATTTAAACTCTTTTAACAGTTTCATCATGGTGAAGATTCCAACTCCGCTATGCTTACTTCAACTATTGAAGTTTGCATGCCCTTCTAGCACCCTTTGAATTAACAAAACCCTTCGGACCGTGTCTTGTACACATCCTAGGTAACGATTCTTTTAGAAGAACATTGTTTTGTTTGTTCAACTACCATACATCAAATTATATGTAGTGGTTGCTACATTAATCCGTCAAGACTAAATATCGCTATGAAATATCAAATCTTGTCATAGTCAACTCCTTGAACATTGTCGTAAACTTCTTTCCGACATGTCGACAATTTCATAGATGTTAAACATCCATGTCTATTTCTTTATAGATCCAAATACGACCGATAGACTTCACGCCTTTCCGGAGGGTCTTCCAAGTTCAGAAACTTGATTTCTCGTGTATGGATACTATCACGGATTCTATGACTTCTAGTCATTTTATGGAGTCAGGGCCCATCATTGCTTCTTTGCATGTAGTCGGTTCATCATTGTCAAAACAATAACGACTTTCTTATCAAATCACACTATTTGATTCTTACCGACCCACACGGTTCAATAAGAACTCTAATCTCCGAGATCACACCCTTTCTAATCACGGGAGCCATGAGCATTATGGCCGCCAATCGACACTTTCAAGCGCCAAGCGCCACTTAGCACATATAGCTAAGGTTCAACAACCTTATCAAAGTTCTATTGTCCTCCCACTTAACTTTTCATGAAAAATTCCTTCTCAAGAAACTTGACGTTCCAAGTAACAAACTCTTTTGTCCTCGGTGTTATGGAGAAATTTCCAACAAATTCTTTGCGATAACCTACAAAGACGTGCTTATCCAACTTTGGTTGTAAACATTTTACTTATGCTTAGCATACCAAAATTTAAGAAAAGACAGTTCGGGTTTTATCCCAAACCATAACTTATATGGTGTCATTTCAACGGATCACGATGGTGCTCTTTTCAGTGTAAAAGCGGTAGTCTCTAAAGCTTCAATCCTTAAAACATAATGGCAGTTTTATAAATGACACCTTTGATCTTACCATGTCAAACATGGTTTGATTTCATCTCTCGAATATGCCATACTCCTATGGTTTATCGGGAAACACAAATCATGGAACAATTCCTCAAGTCTTAGGTGTTTTTTCTAAACCTGTAACTCAAATATCTTCCTTTACGATCAAATCATAAACTCTTTTATTTTCTTGTTACACTGATTTTTCACTTCATCTTGAAAATCTTTGAACAATTTTCAAATGTTTCATACTTCTTCCTTATTAAGTAAATATATAGATATATTCACTTAAATGTCTAGAGAAAGCATATGAAGCAAAATGATCCATCGCATATGGCTACATATAATGGACTATATACATCAATATGTATAATATCCGATAAGTTAGTCATCCATTCCTCTTTGGCCTATGGACGGAGTTTTAATTATCTCAAGGAAAGTCTCACAAGCGTTAGTTGATCAAAATCAAAGACTCCAAAAATCCATCAACATGGAGTTTCTTCATGTTTTATTTCCAATATAATTTAAACAGCGATGTCACTTCATAAGTGATCTTTCAATCATTTGTCTTGCGACATTTTAGCAATAGTGTTTATGGATGTGATTTCTCCCACTAGACTTGTAAAAGTTCATCCATCCTTTATGGAATACGGTAATTATTTGAACAACCATTGTTCTCATAATACCGGAACAAAATAACAATTATTTAAACAAATCTTGAAGGCTAGGTTTGATGACAACGAAAAAACACAATAACACTTTATTTGTTTTCGATGAACATCATCACTTATTCTCTTGCTAGTTACTTAGGCCATTGCAGTTTATGAATTGCGTTATCCTGTATGACACTTCATACCAACTAATTCGGTATCCAATACCTAAGAACCACATTGTTTAACAAGCAAGGAATACAACCATAACATGTATATCTTCTATATACCTAATCTGGACATTTCCAACTTTTTCTTTTCTGCCAAATATTTTATAGATTCTCTTTCAGCAATTCCTTTTCCTTTTAAAAGTATCTATCAACATCAATAGTGGTGTCATTCACATGACACATAGTACAAAGCGTGTATAGTCAAATACTAATACCTTTGGACTTGCACTTTGAAGTGGATCACCAACATCAAATGTTTGGTATTCTTTCAAAAATCCATTCTTTAGTAATCTTTTAGTGTAGTAAACATTTTACTTACATCTTCTATTCACCCTTATCATGACAACTTTCATGATCAAGCTACTATAGCCTATAAGGAAGAATCGCGAGTATAATGTTAGTTCCCAAAACCTTTTTGGGAGATTCGGATGCTTAGCATCTCCATCCTTCACAAATTCTCATACAATATGAGAACATGTATTTTGCTAAATTATACTCTATCATAATGCAACCAAAAACATTGTTTCAGATATCACAATATCTTTCACACATGATGGTTTCTAAAACAATTTTCAGCTCCTATATAATCTTGATATTAAAACAACTTTTGAATATCAATAATCATGGAGGCAAACTTGATACTTTAGATACTAACATTGGAATTCTTACTCTTGATTTAATACTACTTATTAAACTTCATGGAGTAAATAGAGTTTGCTGAAAGTTTGCAATAGGAATTATAAACTTTAAATTGACATTCAAAACAATACGATACCAGTTTGTAAAGTAGATATCCAGAATTCTATAGTTCTATTATCTCAATTGAAACTAAGCATAAGTTAGTGAACAAACGCCAATGACTACAACGAATTATGCAAATTCACTTCGATTTAGTTTATGACAAAATGAGTTCGACTAATCCAAATTAGAAATGAACTCCCACTCAAAAACGACATCCCTCGTGCCTTTTTGGTGATTACATGAACCAAATCCACTACACCAAGTTCGATCATCACGTGAGTTGATGTAGCTTCAAAGGCGAGCATCTATATGGGCATCATATCAACTATATGACTCATGCTTAACCTTTCGGTCCGTGTTCCGAGGCCATGTCTATACATGCTAGGCTCGCCAAGTAAGAACCTTAGTATTCGCGTGTGTAAAACTGTCTTACACCCGTTCCTATGAAAGCGTAGATTCGAGTACAACCGATCATCACGTGATGTCTCGAAACACGATCCACAAAATGGTTCATACTTAAGGAAGAACACATTTTTATCTTGATATCTAAATGTGGGATCATCTTACAATGCTACAGAAAGCGCCAAACTAGCAGTATAAGATGCTAACATCTAATGTGTAAAGTGAGATGATATGGTCCATGCATTTGATCTCTATCATTTGCATCGTGGTATGATCTCTATCATTCCTTTGTGTGTAAGGCCAAGGTCTATGGAACTTACACGTTGAGTGTGTTGTAAGAGTACCTATCATACATCTACTTACAACAATACCATATCAAGACACTAGCCCAACAACGATCTAAACTAGACGCCTCTAATTTATCAATTGCAAGTTTTACGTGGCTTAGGGCTTTCGAAGATAGAACCGTTCTTACCTACGAACATGGAACCACAACGAGGATAACCAAGTTATTAGCAACTCGTTGTAAATCAGATATTGACTATAGTAGGAGAGAGAGACACCCGCCAGCCACTTATGCAAAACAAGTTCCATGTCAATCGTGGAACCGGTCTCATGTACGATGACATGTAAGGTTGGCCCGGGTCGCTTCATCCCACTATGCCACCAATATCCAAAATACATAGAAGATGCAATAACATGATCATCATCGCCCACATATAAACATATGTGTACTACCCGTGCAAAGCACCTACGCATAGATCAGGCTCTCATACCACTGTTGGGTTTGCAGCATAGAAAACAAAAAATTTCCTACGATGAGAACTATACGCCAAGATCTATCTACTAGGTACAGAGCAACGGGTGGACATACATCCATCGAGAACTTACCCTTGAAGACAACGCGTTTTGTTAACGAGTAGGAACTCGTGGTTGATGTAGTCGTACACTTGCCGATCTCAAGATCGTGTGGAAGTCCGAGCGCCGCAAATCAGCAGCGCATCCGTCCTCGCACACACGTTCAAGCCACCGGACAACCTCCACCTCCTCGCTCCAGCGATCCAGCGGAAGCAGCAACTCCTTCCAGACGAAATGCCACCGGGAACATGTATCTCGCTAATCCGAGACCATGGGGGAATAATTCTAAAGGGGGAGAGAGATTCTTCATGAGGAGGTATGAGAAAGAAGGAGGAAGAGGGGGGCCTTTTATAGGAGGAGGGGGGTACCCCCTCCATGGCCGGCGCCTCATGGTGGTGACCCCTCATCTCCTCCATTCATGTGGTGGTAACTCCCTCCACATTAAAATCTCTTCACATTCCCTTTTAAAGTCTCCACTTTAAATGCATTAAAATTCTCTAATTTTAATGCTCTCTCATTTAATAAAACTCTTTTATTAAATTTATTCAGAATTTTGTTAATTACTTTAATTAACAAACATTCACATATAACCCCTTGCAATATTTCAATATCACATGCAGAACCACTTTCTGCAATTTCACCCGAAACAATTCCGGTTTCTATCGAAACAATTCCTGCGCTTTGCAATTCTTTTCGTCAAATATATGTGCTCCAAAATGGTGTCCGTAACTCTTAAGTGTGTCACCCTACGGTTCATGAATAATGCGTATGATTGAGACTCCTCTCAGATTAATAATCAGAAGCGGGACCTGGAGATCCATACTGACTCCTGCATATTCAACGGTGACTTCTGTGATCGTGAGAACCTTTAACGCTAGTAATTTAATCCATTTGTCTCATGGTATAATACATGTCCGAGATTCGATCATCGGTATCCAAATACCTAGTTTGATCTCGTTACTTAGCTCCCACTCAAATGCAGGTCCTCTCGATAATCTTGGACATTCCAAAATTCTTTGTTTATCATCGAATTGAGAATTCCAGCTACGAGATTTCAATATCCATATATTGCTAGTGTAAATCCAATAGACTCAAGCATCGCAACATTTTTAGTCAACTCCTTGAATTTGTCCATACTTTGTGACAAATCGAGCTTTTATGTCTCCATTAAGTTTCATTGCCATCTTATGAATTTTAAGTCATTCAGAAATATCAAGTAAACTTCTTTACTTAATAAGATCAAGTAACATATTACTTTGCAATCTTAAATGTAACTTAATATAGGATTGTATAACTCCTAGTCATTTCTCGTACTTAGGTCCATCACGATTCTTTGTAATTCGTAGGTATGTCTTGTTCATAAACATGACAAGTGAATCAATAATATATTTCCACGAACTTGTAGAGTATATATTTTTGAATCCTACTTTATTTAGTAAAAGTATTCACTAAAACTTTATGATCATTATCATTAGTTTCTCCTCTATTTGTAGAGTTCGGTTTCACGAAAGAAATTCCGCTTCACCACTCAACAATTCGGAGGCAAGGTCAAATACCTTGTTTTGATCTTTTACTTTCTTCCACCTGTATCTTCATCAAGACACGTCAACTTTGGACAACAGCAGGTTTGCCCCTTTTTGGAAGATGTATTCATAGTTGCCTAAGAATATGCTACAAAGACTTGTTTATTCACCACGATTTCCAATTGTCGAAACCTCTAGAAACTCGAACATGACATAACTCTTATGGTGTTGTTTCCACGAACCCCTTTTAGATGTTCCTTTGTATTTCAACCGAGTGTTTGCTGATTTCGATCTCTAACTCTAAACGATAACTGTAACCCCTATAAGAGATAATATTATACCACATGTATCTAATATATAATGATTATGATATTTAGACATTTGAATACACTTTAAAATTGCCCTATTATCATAATTTGTGAAACCTCTTTCACATGTCCTTTTATGCCAAAAATAAATACTTTAGTCATGTCGATCAAATCGAAGAGACTTTTGTATTCTTGTTAATTCAATATCCTCCTTCACTTTGAAATCATTTGAAAAATTCAAAATAGTTTCAAACTTATGTTTCATTAAGTAAGTATTCATATTCACTTAAATCCACAATGTAGTATGAAATAATGATTTCCACTATTTGTTGAAAATACAATACATCACTATGTATAAGATTCAACATTAAGTATAACTAATGATTTCCACTATCTTGTTGAAAATACGATACATCATTATGTATGAAGTTCAACGTTTCTTCGCATATCATCGTTTTACCAGAATGCAGAGTTTTAGTCATTCTACCCAAGAGGCATGGTTTGGCAAAGTCTCTAGATTAAGCATCTAGGACCCTGATCTTCATTTAGAATGAAGAACATGTAGTAACCAAAATGACTTAAACTATAGTGTCATGTCATTACTAAGAATTTGGATATCTTTTAGCATTCTAATCCTCTATAAATGTTTAAACTATTATCATTAACATAGTGATGAGAATAACTCATTTATAATCATAATGTGACCATAAAGGTATTATTCATAAGAACAGTACAACTGGCTTGTAACTTATTCATATGAACAATCGTCTCGCCAAAAGCAAGACACACAAACAAGTATTACAAAATTATGTTCAAGTACACTAATACAAATGATAAAATTTTGAGGAAAGGGGTGATGTCGGCCATAAACTTTTTTGCTTGCCGACATCATGCCACACTGCCTCAATTCCAGCAATTCTCAAGCAGACCATCCTGTTTTCACAAAACGGGACAAGTATCCAATACTTATATAAACTGCAACGAGTTTTGCAAGAATTACATTTATACCTTTGTATATCTAACATATACCCTTTTTATTCATGACCTCCATTTCCCTTCTTATAGTTCATAACTCTAATGCAAGATTGCTAAGTGTTTATCCAAATATTCTCTTTTTCATCCATCTTGGAAGAAAACTCATCCAACGGCTCATACTTTATGTGCATGATCTTGTAGAATACAAGATTGTAATCTAACTCTCCATCGAATGGAGAATGACTTGTTGGATGATTACGGAGAACACACAAGTATTGTGGAGTCATCAAATTATCTCCTAATGGTCATTGTATTAAGAAGAGAAGATCACCTTTTATGAGGATATCCCTCAGGCGTGGGTATTAATCTATGAAGTTGGACCCTTTTGCTAAGTTCTATATCATGCAATAAATTTACCATGGTCGCAGATGACCTCAATGGGATAGGCCATGATCTACTAAGATATTTGCAAACATACATCTAGACTAAGTTCATAATATGAGTTCAATCCTAATTGAGCTCCCACTAAAATTGTCATCCCCTGGACGATTTTAGTGATCACATGATCACAATCCTATGCACCTCCCCTAATCGTCAGGGCCATCAGTGCAACATCAAAGGTAGACATTCCCTAATGTCAATCACATCAACCATGTGACTCATGCTCGACCTTTTGGTCTGTTGTGTTCCGAGGCCATGTCTACACATGCTAGGCTCGCCAAATCTAACTTGTGTGTATTTGCTGTGCAACATGGCTTACACCCACTGTATGCGAATATAGATATGTGCAGCCCCCGATCGTCACGTCCGACTTCATAACGGCAAACTTTCTTTGTGGTGCACACACAAGGGGAACACTATCATTGGAATTATATAGGGATTATCTTATTTGCTACCGTTGAGTATCTAATACTAGCATATAATAAGATATAAAGCAGGTATCAACATCACATGTGTATTGTGATATGATATGGTCCTTCTTGCACCTTGATCTCCATCGAGCGGTACAGCATGATCTCCATCTTTCTCTTGGTTTGACACCAAGTCCACGACGCCACCACCCGGCCACCCATCGGAACGATGGCTATTACTACTTAACTTAGTAACATAAAAGTAAACTATTTTACCTTCATAACGACCAATACCATATCATAACATAAGCCCTCCTGCAAAATAAAGTTAGACACCTCTACTTTATTTTTTGCAAGTTTTACGTGGTTGTTAGGGCTTCCTCAATAAAACTGTTTCTAATCTACGAGCTTTCCAACCACAACATGGATCCAACAGTTGTCTGTACTACACCCTTTTCAGGGTCCTCCGTTGTAAATGCTATATCAACTATTGAATGAGAGATAGACACCCGCTAGCCACTTATACGGAACAAGATGTATGTTGAGCGTGGAACTAGTCCCGCGTACAAATACACGTAAGGTCGGTCTGGGCCGCTTCATCAAACAATACCACGATATAACAAAGTACACGTTAGAGGGTAACAACTAAGGGATCAATGCCCGCACAAAACTGGTGCGTATTGGCCGTACAGCACTCCACGCATAGATCGGCTCTGATACCACTGAAGGGTTCCGCAACAGAAAACAAAAAATTCCCTACGTTGGAACCTCCTAAACTGTCCAAGATCTATCTATGTAATAATGCAGTAACTACCTAAGCGTATAGAATACATACTCTTGTAGACCGTACGTGGTTAATGTTCCGAAGGGAATGTGGTTAAAGTAGTCGAACTCGTAGCCGACCTCAAGGTCGCGAAGCTCCTCACAGGTCACCCCTTGCTCCTTCTTCATCGTGCAGCAGCTCCGGCTCACGACATCCAAGGTGCCTCAAGCGAGGCCCCTCGTGGTTTCGTACACATACGGTGTATGATGACGACCTCCGACTCCTTGATCCCTGCCGGGAGCATAGAAGTAGATCTCCGGCTTGGAATCCCTGCAGCACAACGGCGTGCTGCAGGTGCGGTGTCTCTTGCATGGACAGTCCTTACTTGGGACCGTGCCAATGCATGAAGACGAGAGATAGAGGGAAGGAGAAACTCAACCAAAGGACTTCTCCAAAAATTGGTGTGTCTAATCCCACCCATGGGCACCCCTTTATATAGGGGGGGAGGTGTGCCCTCCCCTTTGGGTTTTCCATGTAGGACTATTCAAGGGAGAGAGGGGGAGGCACATGGGCCCTTAGGGTCTCATGGGCCGGCCGGCCAGGGGTGGTCCCCACCCCACGCACAACCCTAGGCTGGCTGGGTGGGCCCCCTTGAGGCGGCTCGGCCTTGGCCCTTCCCTCCTTCGGTTTTCCCTCATGGGTCCCTTTTCCCTAGGAAGTTTGGCCCATTAGTGGAATACCCCTTCAAATTAGATTTTAATATTATATTTAATATCAATTACATTAATTAATATGTAAATACATATTACAATATCCGTTTTGACCCGAAACACCTTTCGGGTTCCTTTCGATTTTCTCCGAATGACTTCGGAACTTTCCCGGAACGATTTCGGTTCTCTCACGGAACTTTTCTGGTTTCCTTTTCTCTTTCATATGGTGATTCCAACTTATAGAGGATCTCTATCTCATTGTACCCTTAAGTGTATTTCCCCACGACTCGGGAATGGCACATACATGATCTCCATTAATGATCAATAGCGGGATCGGGATGCCCATAATGACCCCTGTGCATTCCACGATGACAATGTCGTTTGAACTGTAAACAGTTGTTTCCCATTCCCTTTGCCACTTGATACCTAGTTCATCCGAGATTTGATCTATGGTATCTCCATACCTTCGTTCGATCTCGTTACCGATGAACTTGTTTTCTCGTTTTCGTGTCGTTGCATTCCGTGACCCAGTCACACGCTTGCAAGCTTTGTTAATGCAACGTCACCGAGATGGCCACTAATGTATCTGTCCGTTACATGGATGGAAAAATCCTGATATTGATATGTACTCCTCTACATGCCCCTTTGGGAAACCTGACTTGGTTTGTTTACATACCACACGTCATTGTCTATTAGCATAAATGCCCATGATCTCGAAACCCTAGATCATCCTCATGACCAATGAACTAGTTTGCTAGAGGTAACTAGAGATTTGGTTTGTTTACATACCACACGTGCATTAACGTTTCATATTAATACAGTTATAGCATAGTATGAAACTATTATGAACTAATTGAGATATGACAATTAAAAACTATTTATTATTTACCTCTAGGGCATATCTCCTTCATAAACTCTCCGCCTTGGCTGGATAATCCGATAGATTATCCACCCCCACACAAAGACTCACGCCGCGTCCACCTTTGGCAAAAGGGTCAGGCTGGATTATCCGGCCCTTGATAGGGGCGGATTATCCAACGCCCCAACAATAGGTTTTCCAGCTTTTCATGTGAGCAATTATTTGCAGCACTTAGCACATATGAGATACTCCATGGTATTGTTATCTAACACACAAAACACTAGAGATCATGAAATGTTCTTTCAGTAGTCCCCTTTTTAAATTTTCGAATGTGCCTTTTTGTAATGGGTAGGGCCAAATCTAATGAAAAACTAGTTTAATTGCTAATGCTTCACTTCCATATGGGCCCCGATCGGCCGACAGGCGGACACACGCCAGGCGCTACGCTGTCCGGGCCGACCCAGTGGTCACGCAAATTAGATGCACGGATTGGTCGAGCCGGGCACGTTGGAATGGATAGGTCATGCCGCTGCGATGCCGCGCACGCCGCGTGCGTCTACGCGGACGAGTTTGAACGCGCCCGGGCTGGTTGGATCGACCCGGTGGACATGCCCTAAATGCGGCGCATCCATTTCGTTGGGAGTTGCGGTAAATCGAGCGCTACGCACCAAGTTCACTAGTCTAAGTTAAACATGTTAGTGGTCTAAGTTACCACCTCTACAGTGGCAACTAACATGAGTGTAATGTCGTGCAAAACCTCATTTATTATCTGATAGTATTTTGCTTTGATTTGCGTGATGCTACAGTAACATAAGAGCAAATATATTTTGACTGAGTTGGAGGACTGAGGAGAAGAGTTGTCTGTAAGTTAGCCAGCTACAACACGTGCTCCTAGGCACTTTATATGAGTGACATGTGAGCCATATATTAGTAAAATAGTACATGTTTGTAGTTAGCTATTATACTTGTTGGCTATAGTGATGGCTATAGATGACATGGCAGTGGCTATAGCCAATAATGGGCTATACTTTTAAATTTGCTCTAATATTACTACCCCACTCTCTTTCTTCAATTAATTACATGACACCTCACCTAAATGCTTATCTGGCATTGCATGTGGTTCCATGTTACTACTCATGTTACTCCTACTATGACTAGCCTTAGGACATCTCAAATGGTACAATCCAACCTGTCCATGTTCGAACCCACCGCACGCACACGCTGCAGCGGCGTGATCGATCTAAATGGACCGACATGTCCGGCGCGGTCCATCGGTTTACGAAATTTGAATCATGGTTGCGCCAGTTAGGTCGCATCGTAGGCCAAGCACGTGCCCGACGTCGGCCGATGGGGCCAATGTGTAAGTGGCACACAATGACCCACATTAACCGATGAAAAAGACGTTTGCCGCCACTGACCGCTTGCAACATCGCTTCACTGCCTACGCCGTTGGACGCAGAGCCAATTCCCGTGTGTTCCACCGCTTTCCCCTCTATCACGGTGACTATATCTTGGCCACTTTCAGTTTGTCCTTCGCCATTGGCATCTAACTCCACTAGTCAAGCCGGGGAAACCCACCACACGACCACCCTCATGTACACTGGCCGTCGTTGGCTTCACGTTTGGGATACACGTGCCTTCTACGAGGCAAACTATTCGGTACCCCCGAACTCCTTCTACCCCATAAGATGGACGCTGAGCGCCTGCGGTATCTCAATCCCACCGATGCCGCATGGTGTGGGGCCGCTGGCGGCCATCCAACACAAGTATGGTGCGGTTCACGGCAGAGTAGCGAATTGATCCACAGTGAAATTCGATAACCTAGCCACGTGGACTGAGTTCTTCCGCAAGCGGCTCGCCACGTATTACGGTGTCGGTCCTCCGTCGGTGGATAACAACGCGCCTGGCGTAGATTCTGGTGGAACATTTCGGGACGCACACTGGCCTCCATCATGGGCTGCATCGCTGCCGGGAACTATCCGCACCTCCAACAGCCTCCGCTTTCGCCTCTTTCCCCTAGCACGATTCCACCGCCACATTCATCGATCTCACGGAGGATGATGACGAGTAGGCGACGCCGGAGTCACCGCAGGCGCACGAAAACGCCAGAAGCCAGTGTCGTAGTTATCGTAATATTTTATTTTTACATGTAATGTATGTTTTAGCCATGTATGCTTTCTGTGTTGGAAAAAAATGAAAATCAACTAGGATTGTTTGGGTCTGACCGCTACGGCGCTAAGCACACTGTCCTGGTATGCTGGACCGCGATCCATTTTTTATCAGTGGACCGACCTAAACAAATCTTCGAGTTTCCTTTAGGTGAATTCAAGTTGCAGGCACGTATCTTCAAGAGTACTTGATACTCCATCCGTTCCCAAATAATCGAGCGTCCAACGAGCTTTAATCAATATGAAAATTTCAGAGATCAATTAATAACCACCAATAGAAGTATAAAGAGCCATAAAATTAATGAAAATTAAAAATATATCACCGGACCACCTAACGACGACTATAAACACTAGCGCAGGCCCAAAGCACGTCATCGGCATCACCTTCCATCACCGGAGCTGGACAAAGCTTACCGCAGCAGAACTTGTTATAGTAAAAAGACGAGAAGTCGTCGTGCTAAGACCCAAAGAACCAACGTATCAGAGTCGCAACCTTCGACAAAGATGATAACCGTAAATCTGAAGAGATTGATCCTAAACCGCACCAACAAATACGAAAAACAGCCGGATCTCGAGAGATCCGCATAACATATGACTCTATGCATTCTGCGACGACGCACCACATAAGATAGAAAGTGATCTATTGACCTATTTGTAATTTTATCATTTTAGCTCTTTTTTATTACTATTGCTAATTATTAATAGATCCATGGATTTCTAGGAAAAAAATACCTCAGAATAGATATTTGCCATCGAGCTCATTATTGTCGCGGCCCACCGTGAGGAATGACAAGCTGGTCGAGTTCATCTTGAACGGACTTCACGAGGACTACAATGCGCTAGTGTCTTCCGTCAACACCATGCCGACAGGCTCGGTGAGTGATCTATGCTTATCACGTGCGCCGGGCATCGTCCGGACATGCTCTGGTGGCAAAATATTAAAAATTAACTTGTGGGTCCAAATTGAGAATCAACCCCTTGGTTGGATGGTTAGAGGGCAGTGACATCTTGGGTCAACTAGAGTTCAATCATAAAAGGTAAAATATTTTTCAGTGGGGTGAGTGTACGTGCGTATTTGTGAGCGTCTGTATTTGTACTAAAGGTTTTGCAAAAGAAAAGACTTCTAGGCCCAAATTCTTTGTTTGAGACGTCTGAGAAAAGAACATTATGATATGTAAAGATGAAAAACATGACAATGAAACTAGTATGTCCTGGTAGTATGATTACCTCGTATAAGAACCAATTCCAATAAATCCAATGACAATAATGCTTCCACACTTCACAAAAAAACTTCATCGGACATTTATAGAAATAAAATCATTAAGGAGCGACAAATGTTTTTAGATGCAAAATCATTTTGATTGAATAAATTATCATCTCAGATTATATTATTCTTTTTTGTGCACTATGCAAATATTTCTCGGGCAATATTGTAAGTTCATAACACCTAAAATTGTGAAGCTAAGTAAATACATGATATGAGAATTTTGCAAATTAGAATCCTAATCTAAAATGCATGGGAAGCGATAAAGAGGAGTTAGAATGGAGACATACATGTTAGGAATTAGGAATGATGCTCTAGACGTGTCACTTTCTGTGTGTATTCATAAGATAAGGTCCATGTATGCAGCGACGGACCGTGACAATCCAAAGACGGGCCAATTCTGTAGCCCAAGTAATAGAATAAAAATTTATACATAAATCTTTGACATTTAATGGGCCAAATATACTGTTTAAACTGAAATTCGTCTTGGAAAGACTGGGTCGCGGCCCAGTGTGGTCCCCAAGATGGTCCGCCAGTGGATGTATGAACTATTGCGCTTGTCATCGAGATTCAGTTGTGGAACCTTGTGCTTAATTAGTTTATGCAGCTTTGTTCTTGGTCTTTGGGGTTGTGCTGCTGCAGTGAATCAACAAATCACATCATGTTGTAGTACACAAGTAGTTAACACAATACCTCTGGCAATCCCGTTCTGGAAATATTGCATCCCTCGGAGTGGTACGACAGAAACATTGTGGATCCACAAAACATACAAGTTTATTACTAGAAACCAAAAAAGGTGTTTACAACGAAATCCTCCTCACACAAGGATACCCGAGCAACTAGACTTAGTGCGGTTACAATTAAAAACGATAAGAAGCAAAATAATTTCTAGTTGTGAGCTTAGCAACTTATTTAATTAAGGTTATATGCCGCTCAACTCGATCGAGATACTACTAGCACTACAGATGACTACTCTAATTCTTCCTCTCTGGCTCCGTAGTGCATAATATAGTCTACGCCCTCCACTCCTCCGGAGAGATCTGACACCACATAGAAGACATCATCTTGATCATTAATATCATTCAACGTAGCCTCCTCCTGGTCTTCAGAGTCTAAGGAGGGTATCAAAGAAAAGAGTAGTAATAGTGTTACATATCAAGTTCATTTTGTTTTTAACGGTGGGAAGTTTGATGCACTAAATACAGCTACAAATCATAGGTCGTAAGTTTAATGCAGTTTTTATAAATATCTTTTTTTAAAGATTTCTTTTATTAAGAAATTTATGTCCGCCAACCTTCATAGGTTTACTAGAGCTTCATGGAGCTCCTTCCTGCCGCGTTCGCAGCTCCTTCCCGAAACAGGGAGTAACATGTCATACTTTTATACACTCTGCAGGTGCGCTGCTTTACCCATAAGAGATTAAAACTTTGTTGCACAATCAGGCGTACCTTCCTGTCCACACTCTCTCTAGTATGGGTCCCAGTCGATGATCCAAGCCATTCATTTCCCTTCTCCGCGACCCCTTATGCTCACCCACTTTTGTAAGGAGAATCCGCCCCTAGTAAGCCCCCATCAAAATGGCATAATCTACCTTCGATAGCCCCTTACAAACCATCGTAGATACCAATACCATGGAACATTATGAGGTCCCACCCATGTACATGTAATCCTGCGGATATATAGCTTATAGTACGGTCATCCGTCAGCATGCGAAAGGAAAAAAGATCTAGATGACTTTTGCGTTCCACTCGAGATCTTATGGTTAATGCGTAAAATACGGCGCTTGAATCACTGATGACATTGGTTATTAATCCTAGATAATACATTTCCGTGCAAATGGAAACTCCACCAATCCACATACCATACCATGGTTCCATTGCCAGCCATAATAGATTATCACCATTCGGGCCGATAATCAATAAGTCATATTATTATGAAGATAATATTTGTTTCCATTCTTTTTGAAATACAGGTGAAAACAATAATAGATTGCAAGTACTCAATAAAACATCATCAAGACATGAGCAAGTGATGAACTTGCCTTGATATTGAGAGGTAATGAAGTCGGATACTTCGATTTGCCCCTAACCTTTTGTTTCTACAAAACACCATCATTGCTAGGTAAGGACAACGTTTAAAGAAGCAAATAATGACTTTATGCACAATAATGTTATGCAATGTTTGATTTCGACTTATTACCCCTCTTTGTGTGTTTTACCCAATTTTAGGATATTTAAAGTATTTTCTTGATTTATAAATGAATAAAAGCATTTAAAAGTAAGTGAATACTTTTTCATATAAACATAAATTCTAAATTAGTTTTGAAAAGCTAATTAGAATTTATTAGAATTTAAAATTAAATTATTATCTTTTCATTTTATGAGAAAATTGGATTTAAATAATCCATGTTATAACCCCTAATTTTAATAATTCTAATTTCACTTAGAATTTTATATTTAGTATTTTTATAGGATAGATGAATATTTTTCATACACAAAAATGATTTTTATTTGTTTTTAGGATTTTTCTTAATTTTTGAGGGCCTTTTGTATTATAGAGTATCTATTTTTATTTCCTTTTCATTTTTAACTGGCCTAGCCCACTGGGCTACCTAGCCCATTGGACAGCCCGAACCACTGGGTTGGGCAAAACCCTTACCCCATTGGGCTGGTTTGGTCAGACTAACCAACTCCCCCTCTCTCTCACTCTCGATCCTTTCTTCTTCCTCTAGCGAACCATGGCGTGGAGCCGATTTGTTTGGCTGCCCTCTCATGGTCATGCTGACTCCTACTGGAAACTAGGGTTTCGGGACCCCGCTGCCACCGTGTGTCGGTGATGACCACTAGCTACTCTAGATGCTACTGGTGCACTGGAGCGTGGTTGCTGCCGTCGGTCGCATCTTGGCGTAGGTGCAACATTGCGATGCTCACTGTGCCACCGTGCCATGGCCTCCGCCGCCTCTACATCGACGCGTCCACTACTTCTTCTTTGGCATGCCCCATGTAGATATGTTCTTGGCTTCCCTCTTCTTATTTCTTTTGCCATTGTCATCTTCCGTACTTGTAATGCCATCTGACATGGGTACGATTACTCAAGTAATTATGATTCGTTACCCTGGCTGCATAAAGGCTCACGACCCATGAAGATTCAAGATGGTGGCCCAAGAAGCATCAGATGAAGACCTTAGTTGCATTAGGAAAGGAAATATGAACCAATGTTATGTTGGTGTTGTAATAATATATATGTAACCTATCCGTATACGACTTTGAGACCCGGCCTATTATATATAGGACGGGAGAAGCCTATAAGGAGGTACCAAAAAACTCAAGCGATCTATAATAGTGCTGTTTCATCAAGTAATCAGGTGACTTTGACTCCCTTGTTTGCCTAACATCCAACGAAATCCCTAACATTCTCTTTTCCGCAAAACCCTAAGTCCATCACCATGGGAATTGCCGAGGTTACCCCTCGTCAATTGGCGCTATCTGTGGCAAACCTGAACACTAGAGTCATGGATTCGGCAGACCCCTTTTCATTAAGCAACAATCCAACGGAAGCGGAACCAAGCCCGCCCACCCCTGTTTCGGTACCCGCTGATTTTAAAAGTGGATCCAATCTCATCATCGGAAGTTTCCACTTTCAAGTAGAGGATCCCTAAGAACCGCACCTCTCGGCTCTGATCTCATCGGGACCATCGGTCGAAAAATCTGGGCCTACGCGATAACTGCGTTACCCGTCAGATCATTCACAGAAGCCATGCCGCAGGCGGAGAAAGCCAACTCGAAAACAATCAAAACACATCAGATCTAGGGGACCTTGATGATCTCTCCTTTGGGTCAAACCACCAGTCAACTACACCACGAGGATCAAGCTCGAAAAACATGAAACCAGAAGAAAGTGGAGAAAGTATTAACTTCAGAATTAGAAAGGCCGAGATCTACCCAGAACAGGAACCATTGGATTTCACTGATCCCCTAGATAATGTCTCCTTAGGACCTAACGACGACGTCACCAGACCATACATAACACGTCACCAAGTGTGTGTAATCATCGGGGACCCTTCGACATAGCACGACTCTAACGGTAATCCTATTCCTAACCCCGATGATATTCTATCAGATGACAATGCAGGAAATCATAGCAACGAAGGGAACCAGGAAACAAAGGAGACCCGATGGACAAGCGCATAATCCAAGGAGGAGGGGTACCACGCGGTGGTGAAAGGCGAACTCTCCAATTACCATCCGCAACATGGCAAAAGGAAAGGGAAGCAATTTCGGGCACAATTCCAATGATAGCCGATGCCACTGATACGTTGCAAACGTATCTATAATTTTTGATGTTCCATGCTTGGTTTATATCTACTTTCTTATGTTTTGTTCACACTTTGGAGTACTTTTTATACACTTTCTTGGAATAACCTATTAACAAGATGCCACAGTGCCAGTTGCCCGTTTTCTGCTGTTTTTGGTTCCAGCAAAGTCAGAAAATGAATATTCTCGGAATTGGACCAGACAAAAGCCAAAGTCGACATTTTACCGGAAGACTCACGGAGCCAGAAGACGAGACGGAGAGGGGCCATAGGGTGGACACACCCCCTTGGCGCGAGCAACCCTAGGCCGCGCCAGGGCATGGTGTGGGCCCCCTGGCCACCCACCGACCTTGCATCTTTGCCTATAAGATGCCTCCTGATGCAAAAACCCTAAATCGAACAGCCTCCAGCCACGAAAAGTTCCGTAGCGCTGCCGCCACCAAAGGGGAGATTCGGGGGACAGAAAGTCTCTGTTCCGGCATCCTGCCGGGACAGGGAAGTGCCCCCGGAGCCATCTCCATCGATCTCCACCACCATCTCCATCGCCGTTGCTGATTCCCATGATGATGAGGGAGTAGTTCTTCCTCGAGGCTAAGTGTTCTACCGGTAGCTATGTGTTCATCTCTCTCTATGTGTGATCATATTGTGATCATGAGCTTTGTAATCAAGTAGATCTACCTTGCTACTCAAGTGCTTTAATAGATCTCTTCTCTCCCCATGTGTGTGAAAGTGACAACGTGCACACCATGGTGGCACTTAGGCTAGAGATTACAAATACTTGTTATGAGTTATATTTGGAGTTGGATGTCTTTATGAAATTGTGGTGTTTGTTGGAACCATCTAGTGCTCAAGGTGATAGTGTGGGGTTATCTAGATGGGAAAGTCTTACTTTTAGGTGTGCTGTTATAGCCCTACCATGGATTAGAGTGTCCAACCGGAGAGTAGTTCAGAGTAGAATCATAAAGAGATGATATTTATATGAGAGTGTTCACTAGTGAAAGTACGATCCCTAGGCCTTTTTTCTAAGCATTGAAACACCATTTTCAACTAGATCTATTACATGTTTGCTTGCTTCCATCTTTATTTTAGATTGTCTTTAGTCTCTTCCACGCCATCAAGCTATTTTCTGGCACCGTTACCACTTATAATCATCCATACCACTTGTATTTTACTATCTCTTCGCCGAACTAGTGCACCTATACACCTAACAAGTGTATTGGGTGTGTTGGGGACACAAGAGACTTCTTGTATCTTGATTGCAGGGTTCCTTGAGAGGGATACCTTTGACCACTTACTCCCTGAGTTTGATAAACCTTGGGTGATCCACTTAAGGGAAAACTTGCTGCTGTTCTACAAACCTCTGCACTCTGAGGTCCAACAATTGTCTCCAAGAATAGAAGTGCGTAGACATCAAGCTATTTTCTGGCACCGTTGCCGGGGAGGTAAGGTAAAAGGTACTCACATCCTCCGGTGTGAGTGCTCGAAGTTATTTCCTCTAGATTCTGCATTTTTTCTTTTTGTTTCTTGTTTTCACTAGTTAGGGTTAATGGAAAACAACAACAAAATTAGAGAGCCTTATAGTATTTATCTTGAGTTAGGACATGAAGTGTTTGAAGAGAAAATTAAAAAACCTATGGAACTTTATTTGCATACTAATAGCAATGTTATTAGTATGAATTCTTTGAACACCATTATTGCTAATGCTATGGAAAAGTCTAAGCTTGGGGAAGCTGGTTTTGATGAGCATGATATTTTTAGTCCCCCAAGCATGGAGGAGAAAATTTACTTTGAGGATACTATGCCTCCAATATATGATGATTACAATGATGAATATGATATTTTCAGTCCACCTACTATTGAGGAGAAAATTAATTATGATTACAATATGCCTCCTATATTTTATGATTATGGTGATGAGAATAATAATGATAACTATTTTGTTGAATTTTCTCCCACTACAATTAATAAGAATGACTATGTTTATGTGGAGAGTATTAATTCTTTTATGCATGTGGCTCATGATAAGAATGTTTTATGTGATTGATATATTGTTAATTTTATTCATGATGCTACTGAAAGTTATTATGAGAGAGGGAAACATGGTTTTATGCATCTCAATGATATTAGGTTTCCCCTGTTTATGTTGAAAGTCTTGAAGTTGCACTTGTTTTGTTTTCCTATGCTTGTTGCTTTGTGCTTTCATGACTTGTTTCTTTACAAGATTCCTATGCATAGAAAGTGGGTTAGACTTAAATGTGCTTTGAATTTGCTTATTGATGCTCTCTTTTACTTCAATTCATATTTCTTATGTGAGCATCTTCTCAAACTATCATGCCTAACTTAAAGGCGTTAAAGAAAAGTACATATTGGGAGATAACCCAAAAGTTTTAGTTGAGTCTTGGAAGTTATTGCTTCAGTAATAACCTCTCCTTGTCATTTTTGTGTGGTTTTTGTGCCAAGAGTAACCTCTAATGAGAGGGAAGTAAGATTTGGGGAAGTGCTGTCCCGAAACAGATTTTTGTGCTTCACTGTAAAAATTACAAAAAAATATCTGTACGTCACTTTGAGGCGTGAATTTTTGTTCTTCTGCCCTAGGTTGTTATCTAACATTCATTAGTTCAACACTTTTCGATTTGAGCAACAAAAGGTCTTTAAAAAAATTGGTTTTTACCCGCTGGTCTGTTTTAACAGATTTCTGTCATTATTTGCATTTGCCTCTTAATCTCTTTCTCTTTGAGTTCTCTTTGATCATTTGAACTTTTTAAAGGAAGTGCTACAGTAGCTTGTGTTTTAATGGAAGTTTTACTTGTGTTGAAACTGAACCCAAAGACTTATTATCTTGAGTGCACTAATGTTGCTAATGAAGATTGTGTGACGTTTTGTATGAAGGAAAAATTTCAGGTGTTAAGGAAAGAATGATGTAATGAGATGAAGAATGGACTAAAGCTCAAGCTTGGGGATGCCACCCGTGTCACCCCAAGAAATATCCAAGAAGTACAAGCGTCAAATCTTGGTAGGGCATCCCCTTCTTTATCAATAAAAATCTCAGGTTTCTTCCAAACACTTCATTTTTATTGTTTCATGCACAGTTGTGTTGTTCTTGGAGCGTCTTTGTTTTTGTTTTTGGTTTTTGTTTGCTTGGTTTGCGTGAATAAATTGGTTGGACCCCCTCTTTCATATATTAGTTTTCAAATAGGTGGTTTGGATTGGAAAAAGAGTAGGAAAGTTCATGCTTAACTGGTAAAAGGAGCTTGTTTTTTGACTGTGACTTAGACTTTATCATGTCATGCTTGATATTGTTTTGGCTTTATGCTTAGTGATTTTTGCTATAGCATGACATGTTATAAACAATTGAGATTGCTTAATGTGCCTTGAAAGAATCATGCATTGTTTTAGCATATAAAAGCATAATATTGTGGTATTCTCCTTTAAATGCTTTATTTGGGTCGACTTGGCGCATGCTCACACCATGTTAAGACTATACCAAGTCACCGTAGCCTCTATGATCATTTAGTTTTCGACTTGTAATATCACTTTATGCTTTAATTAATGATGTTTTGTCGCTTTGCATGATTATGGCCATTATTGCTCTCTTAGTTGGTCGCTCCCAGTCTTTTGCTAGCCTCCATAACCAAGTATGAGTTCCACTCATGCATCCAACTCCTAAAACCAAGTTATTTCAAAGAGTCCACCATACCTAGATATTAGCATTTGCTATTCCAAGTATATTCATGTTTTTATCTACCTTCCGAATTAAAATTATTATGAGAAAACTAGTGATTAAAGCTCTCACGAACTTGATGGCACACTTTACTTTTCTTGCCCTTAATAAACTTGAACCATTGTGTCGTCTATGTTGTATATGCTTGCACTTATATGTTGGGGATTAGCAGAACCATGCTGTCATGGGGAACACTTTCAACATTGCACTTGTACTTTGTACCTAGTTGATATCATGATCTTTTGTCTATGGATGTCGTCGGTGAGAAATGAAAGGGGAGCTTGTAAGTCCATGGAGTTATGTATGTATGTTAGAGAAATGCCTGGGCCGCTTGTCTAATCCATGCCGTCATGGTGGAAACCTACAGCGTAACCATAATGAGCTGTCTATGAAGCATTCTTCTTATAAAAAAAGAGTCAGATATTGAGAAAAAAGAAAAAGAAATAAAAAGAGATATGAGAAAAGAGGAAAGAGAGAAAAAAGCACCATTTTCCCCTGGTAAATAAGAAGATTGCTGAGATGCTCGTTGTCTGCTTTCCTTATCATTTTGATATGGGGATTCTTCCGTATCATCAGGCAAGGGGTACCCCGTTGGCGGTTCTCTATGATACACATGTACTTACTATGACAAGAACTTACCGGTAACTAAACTTGAGTAGCATGAGAAGCGGCCCTCGTATTCAACGGACATGAGATTTCCAACTTATACTTTGTCAAGCATATACTCCATAGTTTGTTCACTTTAACCTTAATCACTTCAAGATGCTTATGATAGGGGCAATTTTGAGCTGAAAGCTAATAAGTACCATAATTTTTGGAAGCCTTTATGAAACTTGAATCCCTGCTTCCTTCTATGAAGGCCTTTCTTCCACTTTTATATTGAGTCTCCACCTTCTACCTTTATGCACCTATTGAGAGAGCATAGTGGCCATTCTTAGTTTAATGTGCATTGTCCCAAAACTTGTTGATTGATGATGACTTTGATATTGCTTGTTCTTGAACTATTTGTATCTAGTCACCCTTATGAACATTGAAGGTGTCCTTTGCATTTATGTTTTGCTACTCCATGAGGGACAAGCTGAATGCCACTATGCTATGTTGAAACAAAGAAACGTCTTTCAAAGCATTGTTATTCATGAATCTTTTGTTTGTGCTTTTCATGTTTCAACATAGTTGCTATGTCTTATTATTAGAACTTTATCTTTCATGCTATGTTGAACTACTATGATTCCAGCTATCAATGTTTTACAAATACTTTGATCAAGTTTATGATGGTGCATGTCACCTCAAAAATTATTTTTTCTTTTTATCACTTACCTACTCGAGGACAAGCAGGAGTTAATCTTGGGGATGTTGATACGTTGCAAACGTATCTATAATTTTTGATGATGTTCCATGCTTGGTTTATATCTACTTTCTTATGTTTTGTTCACACTTTGGAGTACTTTTTATAAACTTTCTTGGACTAACCTATTAACAAGATGCCATAGTGCTAGTTGCCTATTTTCTGTTGTTTTTGGTCCCAGGAAAGTCAGAAAATGAATATTCTCGGAATTGGACCAGACAAAAGCCAAAGTCGATATTTTACCGGAAGACTCACGGAGCTAGAAGACGAGACGGAGAGGGGCCATAGGGTGGCCACACCCCCCTTGGCGTGGGAAACCCTAGGTCGCGCCAGGGCATGGTGTGGGCCCCTTGGCTGCCCACCGACCTTGCCTCTTTGCCTATAAGATGCCTCCCGATGCAAAAACCTTAAACCGAACAGCCTCCATCCATGAAAAGTTCCGCAGCGTCGGCGCCACCAAAGGGAGATTCAGGGGAAGAAAGTCTCTGATTCTCATGATGATGAGGGAGTAGTTCTTCCTCGAGGCTAAGGGTTCTACCGGTAGCTATGTGTTCATCTCTCTCTATGCGTGTATTGTGATCATGAGCTTTGTAATCAAGTAGATCTACCTTGCTACTCAAGTGCTTTAATAGATCTCTGCTCTCCCCATGTGTGTGAAAGTGATAGCATGCACACCATGGTGGCACTTAGGCTAGAGATTACAAATACTTGTTATGAGTTATATTTGGAGTTGGATGTCTTTATGAAATTGTGGTGTTTGATCTAGTGCTCAAGGTGACAGTGTGGGGTTATCTAGATGGGAAAGGCTTACTTTGAGGTGTGCTGTTATAGCCCTACCATGGATTAGAGTGTCCAACCGGAGAGTAGTTCAGAGTAGTATCATAAAGAGATAATATTTATCTGAGAGTGTTCACTAGTGCAAGTATGATCCCTAGCCTTGTTTCTAAGCATTGAAACACCGTTTACAACTAGATCTATTACATGTTTGCTTGCTTCCATCTTTATTTCAGATTGTCTTTAGTCTCTTCCACGCCATCAAGCTATTTCCTGGCACTGTTACCACTTATAATCATCCATACCACTTGTATTTTACTATATCTTCGCCGAACTAGTGCACCTATACACCTGACAAGTGTATTGGGTGTGTTGGGGACACAAGAGACTTCTTGTATCTTGATTGCAGGGTTGCTTGAGAGGGATACCTTTAACCACTTCCTCCCTGAGTTCGATAAACCTTGGGTGATCCACTTAAGGGAAAACTTGTTGCTATTCTACAAACCTCTGCACTTGGAGGCCCAACAACTATCTACAAGAATAGAAGTGCGTAGACATCAGCCACCCATGATGATTTACTAGCATATCAATACCTGCTTCATCACAAGAAGAGAGACCTGCTAAGGATGCAAAGGCAACTCTATGAAAGAAAAAGGCTAGCCGATGAATCTAGCCTAAGACGGGCATAATTAAGTTCTACAAGAGGATTTGGGAGCGTAACTAGGGGAGCACCGCCAAGAAGGGGAACATCTTGATTGCAGAACATCCCTGAAGCCGAAAGAAATGAACTGATTCGAGACCTCGATCTGTCGTTTATGTTAGTAGATCAAGCAGGGAACATCAAAGCAAAAATAGCCCAGGCAACAATCATGTCCGCATAAAATTATCTAATCACAACTCAACCCGCACCTGATGATCCCTGTGCGTCTCTTCATGCTCGGCTTTAATGAACCTCGGCATGGTAGGAGTATCTCTTGCACAAGCAGAACAAGGATCACACACCAACCCGACAGATCCCCATGCTGTCGCAACAGCCCTCGACAGGTGGGGCACACCCGAAGGTCGCGGTCACCACATCGGGTGCACTTCGAAACAACACAAGAAATGATAGCATGCATCACATGAACGACTGATCAAGGGATGAGGGTCGTAGCCAATGATTCCATAACAATGACAGTGAAGATGACCACGAGTTATGCGGAGCCAACTGTTTTACCCAACGGATTCGTAAAGCTTCAGTACCCAAGGACTTCAAACTTCCGCATGACCGCCAAAAGTACGATGGACTACAGGAACCCAAAGCATGGCTAGCAGATTACTTGACCACCGTCAAGCTACAGGGTGGATCCATAGCCACCGCAATACAAATCTTGTAGCTGCACCTAACTGGCGCTGCATGGTCATGGCTTAGACAACTACCTGAAGATTCCATCAGTAACTGGAATGATCTTAAAGATAAGTTCATCTGACACTTTCACTCCACATTTAAACGACCCACATCTCTGGAGCAATTATGGGCATGCAAACATAAACACAGAGAATCAATAAGAGCCTTCATTCAGCGATGGAACATCATCAAGAACTCAGCCGAAGCCATATCCGACGAAAGGGCCATTGCCGCCTTCAATGAGGGCCTCCACCGTCGAGAGTTCATAGAAGAACTAGGAAGGTTCAAACCCAAAACAATCTCACAACTAATGGACATAGCAAATCGCTGGGATGATGGAGAGGACGCGCTGCATAACAAATGAACACGCTCACCCGAAGAAGACAGGGATAAACACAACAATGACAGAAGACAGAGGAACAATGACGGACACACAGGACCAAGTTATGTCGCAGGTAGTTTCTCGGGAGAGGGTAACCACATGAACGACAATTACAATAGTGGGCACCGCAATAGCAGGGACGTCGTCGAAGGAGGCCAATCAATGCAGTGATATCAGCCAAGAGCTTGGGACCCACCTATGTCCTCAATGCAAATGCTGGAAGGACCCTATAATATGCACTTTTATGTCAACTCGACGGGCAAAAGACGATCCAACCATCACATGAAAGACTGCTAAACGTTTTTGAAGATGCAAGAGTTATGAAATGCAAAGGCAAGTGAAGCAACAGACCGAGGATACACCACCACGCCTGGTATGTTAGCCATCGGCGCACCACCACCACCGCCAGTACACCAGCCAGTAGGACAACCGAAAAACACAACAGATCAAGGTAGTGAATACCCTAGGTCAAAGGGAGCAATGTCAATGATTCAGAAAGGGCGCCCATCCAACAGGATCCAGAAGCTAATTACAAGACAAGTCAACATGGCCGAGATGGCTCCACCAGCCACACCCGAGCATCTTCACTGGTCAGAACAGGAAATCACATTTAGCAGAGCTGATCACCCACTTTGAGTACCATGACCGGGTCACTTGGCCTTAATAGTTGAAGCGCAAGTAGGAGGATTCGACATGAGCAAAGTTTTCATGAATGTAGGAAGCAACATAAATTTGATTTACGCCAAAACATTGAGATCAATGAACTACTCTTTGGAAAATCTAGCACCAACAGAAACATCCTTCCACGGCATAATACGAGGTAAAGCCAAAATTACCTTAGGTAAAATATTTCTTGACGTTGTTTTTGGATCCAAAGACAATTTCAGGCGAGAAAAGCTCGAGTTCAAAGTCATGGACTGGCCATCACAATATCATGCGATCCTGGGACGCCCAACTTTTGCACGATTCATGGCAGTCTCGCATTATGCATACCTAGTTATGAAAATGCCAGTGCCAAAGGGAATCATAACAGTAAAGGGAAACTTCACACGATCCGACAATTGTGATCTGGAGTTCAACAAAATTTCTTAATCTTTCAGGATGGCAACTGAGTATGATCAGCTAAAAATGTCAGCAACCGCAGAACTTCTAGCAATAGCGCGTGTCAATCCTGATTAGGCTTTTGACATCACAAAAGATACGAAGGAAGTATAGATCTACCCTACCAACCCAAAGAAGACGACATTTGTGGCCTCCAATCTTGGTCCCGCAAAGGAAAACATGCTCATCAAGTTTCTCCATGGGCACTGGGAGATCTTCGCATGGCTACCTTCTGACATGCTGGGAATTCCTAGGGAACTCACTGAGCACGCATTAAACTTGGATCCAAAGGCAAAGCCAGTAAAACATTCGCTTCGTCGCTTCGCAGAGCCAAAACATATGGCCAATGGAAAGGAGCTCCATCGCCTTACTGGTGCCAAATTCATCAAAGAATTAGAGAAAGCAGAGTAGGTTGCAAACCTAGTATGCGTCTGATACGTTGTAAGCATATCTATAATTTTTGATGTTCCGTGCTTGTTTTATATCTACTTTCTTATGTTTTGTCCACACTTTGGAGTCTTTTTACACATTTTCTAGAACTAACCTATTAACAAGATGCCATAGTGCCAGTTACCTGTTTTCTGCTATTTTTTGGTTTTAGAAAAGCTAGTAAGGAAATATTCTTTGAATTGGACCGGACAAAAGCCCAAGTCAATATTTTACCCGAAGCAATATGGAGTCCGAAGGGGAGATGAAGAGGGGAGCCAGGGTGGCCACACCCTAGGGTGGCGTGGCCAGCCCTAGCCACGCCGCCACCTGGTGTGGGCCCCCTGGTACTCCACCAACCTTGCCTCTTCGCCTATATAATTCTCCCGGGATGAAAACCCTAAGGACCCGATCAAGATTCCACGAAAGAGTTTATAGCCACCGCCATCTCCATCCCTAGATCGGGAGGGATCTGAAGCTCTTCCCGGTACCCTGCCGGAGGGGAGAGATCACCCTGGAGGCCTTCTTCATCACCATGATTGCCTCCGGTGTGATGCGTGAGTAGTTCATCTCGGGACTACGGGTCCATGTAGTAGGTATATGGTTGGTTGGTTCGTCTCCTTTATGCTACCATGTTTAGATCTTGTGAGCTCCGTTCATGATCAAGATCATCTATTTGTAATCCTACATGTTGTGTTTGCGGGGATCCGATGAATATTGAGATGCTATTTCAGATTGATTATTGATTCTATCATGTCTATGTTATTTGTGATCTTTCATGCTTTCCGTTGTTAGTAGCTATCTTGGCCAAGTAGATGCTAGCAACTCCAAGAGGGAGTATTTATGCTCGATAGTGGGTTCATGCCTCGAGGAATCTAGGGAAGTGACAGAAAACTCTAAGGTACAAGATGTGTTGTTGCTACTAGGGAGAAAACAATAATCCTTTGTTCATAGAACAATCGTATTGTTTACTTTACACACTTTGCTTAATGCAATTATCTGTTGCTTGCAACTTAATACTGGAGGGGGTTCGGATGATAACCTGAAGGTGGATTATTAGTCATAGATGTGGTTAAATTACGTTCTATGTATAATGTTGTAATGCCCAATCAAATCTCGTAGGAGTCAAGATGATTAGTATATGCATGTTTGCTTTCTCGGTGTCTGTCAATTGCCCCACTGTAATTTGTTCACTCAACATGTCATCTATCTTAAGGAGAATCACCTCTAGTGAACTATGGACCCCGGTCCATTCTTTTACCATCAATCTACAATCTATTTAATGTTTTCTGTTTACTTTCTGCAAACAATTACTATCTTCCACACAATACGCCTAATCCTTTGTTTTCAGCAAAACTAGTGAGATTGACAACCTCACTGTAAGTTGGGGGCAAAGTTCCGTGGTTGTGTTTGCAGGATTCCAAGTTGGAAACAATACCTTGGAGGTGTTTCCTTGCTCCTACTGGTTCGATAACCTTGGTTACATAACCAAGGGAAAATTTGGTGCTGTCCTCATCATACCTTCCTATTGGGGTTCTCCAACGAGCTCGATATATTTTGAGCCATCAAGCAACTTTTTCTGGCACCATTGCCGGGGAGTCAAGGACATCTTCACAAGGGGAGTCCCTCATAACCAATCTCTTTACTTTGTTTTTTTGTTTGGTGATGACCCACAAGTATAGAGGGTGTATCACAGTATTTTCGATAAGTAAGAGTGTCGAACCCAACGACGAGCAGAAGGTGTTGGTGAATGGCTTGGAGCAGGAATTCTCTATAAATACTTAGCAAACGGATTTTTAGGGGGTTTTGATAATGCAAGTAAATAAAGTACGAGTAAATAAAGGACAATAAGAATAAATGAAGCAAGTGGCCCAATCCTTTCTTTAGCAAAGGACAAGCCGGTTGTATTACATAAGATGACCAAACGTTCTCGAGGACACACGGGAATATCATCAAGTGCTTTCGCTTCATATAGTTGATTAATCTTCTTTAGTTTGCTAAGTGTTGTGTGGGTGAACCTGTGCTAATGTACCGAACTTCCTAGGACTAATACATACTTGTGATTATACCCCTTGCAAGCATCCGCAAGTACAAGAAAGTAATTAAGGTAAAACCTAACCGTAGCTTTAAACTCTAAGACCCTGACGTCCCTTGTGCAATGGTTTCCTAACGGGGGTTCAGGTTTCTGTCACTCCGGCAACCCCTACGATTAGTAGCCAAATACACAATGCATTCCCCTAGGCCCATATAGGTGAAGTGTCATGTAGTCGACATTCACATGGCACTACTAGAATAAATACACCACAACTTAATATCAAACTATTGAATCTTTCTCAACACAATTCCACTACTAACAACATGACTTCTCCCATGTCCTCAAGAACAAAACGAACTACTCACAAGACATCATATGGATCATGATCAGAGATGAAATAATGATGTGTAACAATCTGAACATAAACAATAATTCAATGGTTCACTCAATAGCATCAACTACAAAGAGTAATCAACACCGGGAAAGTTTCCCCTAAGAACTATGCAAGATTCAACCCAATTGTTACAGCGGTATGAAGTGGTGATGATGGTGCTGGTGGTGATGGTGGTGGTGATGATGGTGGTGATGATGATGATGATGATCCCGATGAAGTCCAGCTTGATGGTGGTGTTGATGGCGACGATCTCCCCTCTCCAGGAAGGAATTCCCCTGGCAGAATTCTGTCTGCCGGAGAGATCTTTCTCTCTCGTTGTTTTCCGCCCCACAGAGGCGGCGGAATCTTTCTATGGTCGCCCCCCAAGTCTTAGGGTTTCGGGAGGATAATATACGCCAGAGGGGAGAGCCAGAGGTGGATCAGGGCGGCCACACCACCTGGTGGTGCGGCCCAGGGTGGCCCGCGCTAGGGGGTGGTGTGGGCCCCCTTTGGCCCATCTCCACTCCTCCTTCTGGCAGTCTTCGTCTTCTAGAAAATAGGATTTTCCATATATTTTCCCGGATTTTCTGATCTTCGCGAATTTTGCCTCCAAACAGTACCTTTTCCATCAAAATCCTGACTGCAGCGGTCCATGCTCCAAAAGTCATCAACCATGCAAAAACAGATGAAATAACATAAGTATCACCTCTTAATATGAAATATATCAATGAATAACAGTAAATTATGATATAGAATAGTGATGCAAAATGGACGTATCAACTCCCCCAAGCTTAGACTTCACTTGTCCCCAAGCGAAACTGAACTCAATAAACATGACCTCAGGTTTATGGAGTGAAGAGTCGATAAAAGAATACGGACAAGAAGCATCACATTCATCAATACATAAGTCATAATAGAAGACAACTCACAGTTATATAACTTAACTTGCAATAAGCAAAGGAAACACAATAAAGATACATAAAGTAAATCATAATTGGTAATGGCAAACTTAGCTCTTGGTCGAAGAATAGTTGACAATTTGCAGGAGTTCACAAGTAACTGATTTTCAATGATAGCTTTCAAAGTAGTAATCACTAAGATAAGAGCAAAGTGAAAAACAAGGAACATAAGAAACATGATTGAATAGATCATCATATGAATGAATGAAACACAACAACTCAAAATACTTGCTGAGATAGAAGGGAATAGGTTTACTGACTCAACTAAAAAGTAAAAGATAGGCCCTTCGCAGAGGGAAGCAGGGATTTCAAGTTACATAAAGAGCTTCCAAAAATTATGGTACTTATTAGTTTTCAGCTCTCATTGCCCCTATCATAAGCATCTTTAGGTGATTAAGGTTAAAGTGACACAACTAAGAGGATATGCTTGACAAGTTATAAGTTGAAATCTCATGCTTGACAACTAAGTGAAATCTCATGAACCTCATGCTACTCAACTTCAGTCACAAGTAAGCTCTTGTCATTGTAAATACATATATATCATAGAGAACCACCAACAGGGTACCCCTTGCACATGATACAGGAGCTATCCCATAATCAAAATGACAAGGCAAGCAGACAGTGAGCATCTCAGCGATCCTTTTATTTGCTATTTGCATAGGTTTTTATTGAGGATGCTTCATAGAGTGCTCATTATGGTTATGCTGCAAGTTTCTACCATGATTAGGCATGGCTTAGGCTAGCGGCCCAGGCGTTTCTCTAACACACATATAAACTCCAAGATCTTACAAGTTCCCGTTTTATTTCACACCGCCGGGATCCATAAGCAAAAGAATCATGATGTCAACGAGGTACAAAGTACCAGTGCAATGTTGAAAGCGTTCCCCATGATGCATGGTTCTGCTAAATTCAACTTATAAAGCGCAAGCATATACGCAACAAAGATGGACACAATGGTTCAAGTTTATTAATTGCAAGAAAGTAAAGTGTGCCATCAAGTTCGTGAGAGCTTTAATCACTAATTTTCTCATAACAAGTTTAATTTGGAAGGTAGATAAAAACATGAATTTACTTGGAATAGCAATAATGCTAGTAGGTAGGTATGGTGGATACAAATGGCATTGGTTTTGGTTTAAGGATTGGATGCACGAGAAGAATTCCCTCTCAGTACAGGTTTTTGGCTAGCAAGGCTGGGTAGCAAGCATAAGAGTTGAAGGAAACAAACAAACATACAAGTGATAAAAACAAACATGCAATCTTCCTTAGAAGCACAAAAGATCTTAACTAGAGAATACTAAGCTTATGAGAAAATCAAGAAAGAAAGATGATGAAATTATATTTCTTTAGAGTACTTTTATCTTTTTCATTCAATTCTCAAAATAGTGTTGCTACTGACCGAGCCAGGTTTGCCAAAACCAACTAAATTAACTCAATGATCCCAGAGTGATACCAATACTAATAACAAGATCAATCATATAACCATGAATTGAAAACTAATATAAGATATGCAAAAGAATGAATGATAGAACTTCTCATTAATATTCCATAACGACAACTTACACCAAGGGATACATAGATATCTACGAAGAGGGGGGACACTTCCATAATGCAAACCATCCTACATGATAACTTCTCTATTCATGATATGACTCTACTAAAAAGGTAAAAAGATAGAAGATAGTGATATGATACCGCGACACTCCCCCAAGCCTGGAACAAACCAAGGGGATGCCAAAACCTGATGACAAATTACTCCTTTGGTGGTGGTGGTATTCTCTCGATGATCTCTTTGATTAGTTTCCCCAAGTCCTCAATCTCGAAGGTGAGATTACGAATCAACTATGAGTTTTGCTCAATACGGCTCATGATCATGTCGGGTTGCAAATTCCAGCTCTTGCGATTCTTTCCCCACTCTTCCCCCTTGAAGTCTTCTTTTCCTACATGGCTAGAACGAGGCAAATCCCAATTGGAGGGTAGTTTCTCCTTGGGCATATTCTGGTATTGATGCTCATGGATAAGAGTATGGAAAGGATTCTTGGTGCATGGAGGAAGTGACCGTGGAGCCAAATAGTGACGCGGAGGTTTCCCTCTAGTTGACATCCGTGCAGTCCTTCTAACCCTGGCAGATCTTGCCAACACTCCAATGCTTGCAATGGTAGTGCCGATGTGTGGGTGCTGTCTTTGCTTTGCCTCCTCTTCATCTTCACTCTTGATCTCCTCCTCCTGCCTGGGGTCTTAGGGATCTTCCTCCATAGGCTCCTTTCCTTTATCCTTGGCGGACACCATCGTGCTTCTAACTCAAGAATAGTTCCTGGCAGAAATAGATCGAAGCGAAAACACGACAAGAACACGATATACGAACCTCAGGGGATCCGGGGGATTATATATTACAAAGTTTTACAACAAAAGGAAGGTACGGGGAGAAAACGGGTCGGAGACGGAGTCCGGAGCGGCCACACCACCTGCTGGCACGACCGGGGGGGGCCAGGGGGTGGTGTGAGCCACCCTGGCTCCATTTCCATCCCTCTTTCGCTTCATAGCTTTTCTTGTTGGATGAAAACTCCAAAAATATAACTAGACAAAATTTTCGCGGAACTTTTCTTACCAAAACTGTTACCTATTCGAAAATGGACTCTGTAGGTCTCTGAACTTGGCATGTAGTAGATTCTTCCGGAGTCACTGCTTGAATAACATCAATATCTTCATCTTCATACTCATATTGCTTGAGTCATGAAACCTTTCACTTTCTTATTACACCATTTTCTCCACCTACCTGGAAATTTCTTTCACACAAAATTTCACACAATTCTCATTAGCAACATTAGTGTAAGCAAGGTAATAAACCTTTTAAGTCCAATTTCAACTTAAATCCATCAAAACATAAGCTACTGTATCAACTCCTTCCGAAAACCCAAAAATAATTTAAAAAGGAAATCGATTTAAGAGGCAAATGCAAGAGTGGTAAAAATCTGTCAAAACAAACCAGCAGGTAAAGATCATTTTTGTAGAAAATCTTCGGTTACTCAGATAAAAAAGTGCAAAACTAAAGAAAGTTAAATAATAACCTGGGGCAGAAGCTCAAAAAATTACAGCTCAATCCGACATACAGAGATCGCTCACGAATTTTTACGGTGAAGCACAAAAATCTGTTTCGGGACAGCAACTTCTCCAAATCTTACTTCTCTCTCATTAGAGGTTGATCTTGACACAAAAACCAAACAAAAAGGATAAGGAGAGGTTATTACCAAGGTAATAACTTCGAAGACTCAAAGAAACAAAAACAACTGAAACCAAAAGAAATATAATGGGTTGTCTCCCAAAAAGCTCTTTCTTTATAGCCATTAAGATGGGCATGATAATTTCAATGATGCTCACATAAAAATATGAATTGAAGTGAAAGAGAGCATTAAGAAGCAAAAATTCACATGTTTAAGTCTAACCCACTTCCTATGGAAAGGAGTTTTTTAAGCAAACAAATTGTTGAAACCAGAGGACACTAGCATAGGAAGACAAAAGAAGTGCAACATAAAAACTTTCAGCATAAAACGAGGAAACTTGATACTATTGAGATGCATAAGAACAGTCTTCCCTCTCTCATAATAACTTTCAGTATCATGCATAAATTTAATGATATAACTATCACAAAAACCATGGTAGCAATGATCACTTATCCTCATAGAAAACACATGGACATTAGCTCTCATAACAATACTTTGTGAAACAATATTAGGGATATCCTTACAAAGTATAGTGTGTCCATCCTCTTCATATTTAGTGACAAAGTCTTTCACATTTGCTATTATAGCTTCATCATCCATTTGTTTATCAGGTTCAATAGCTTTATTTGTACTTTCATTAACCATACTAGCTATCATAGAATGTTCCTTTTTATCTTAACTGGGAAAGGCATTTTCTCAATGTAAGGTTCAGGTACAGCATGATTAGTAGTATAAACTTCAGTATTTCTTGCAGGAACACACTTAGCAATATCTTTATATGGTTCATGATACTTATTCCACTTCTTTTTAGGAACTTCAATATAGGAAGCAAAATCCTTAAAATAAGTTGCAATAGCTTGAGAGTCTAAACCATAAGCATTTTTAATATTTTGAAAGTCATCAGTTCCCGTAAAAGATTCAATGCATTCATAATCGTAATTTATACCTGACTTTCTTCCTTTGTCATTCTCTCATGCTTCAGCATTGTCTTGAATACGGTCTAGAAGGTCCCATTTAGCTTCTTCTTCCATGCGTGTAAATGATCCAGCACAAGAAGCATCCAATAAATCCTTATCATGAAGAGAAAGCCTTGCATAAAAGTTATTGATAATAATATTGTTCGGGAGCTCATGAATGGGACATTTGAGCATTAGTAACTTCAATCTCCCCCAAGCTTGAGCTGTACTCTCTCCATCAAGAGGCCAAAAATTGTATATTTGATTCCAAACTTTATGAATCTCACTAGGAGGATACAACTTTGAATAAAAGAGAGGTACTATTTCCTCCCATTCAAGAGCTTGACCATTATTTAGTAGCTTATACCAGTCCTTAGCTCTTCCTTTCAGTGATAATGAGAATAACTTCTTCTTAACTTGATCTGTTGTAATACCTGCACACTTGAATAGCCCGCATAATACGTGTATAAAGAGCAAATGGTCACCGGGATGGACAGTTCCATCCCCAACATAATAGTTATCCATAACACGATCAATAATTCTTGTAGGTATTTTAAAAGTATCATTCTTAGCAGGTGGTGGTTCATCTACTACCTTAGCAGTGGTAGTAGCATTACAAAATAAGAAACTCAGCGAATTATCCATAATGAAAACAAAGCAACTAACAGAAATAAACAATACTCACAGTAGAAGTTTCCTTTACCAGTTCCACTCTACAATAGCGCTTCACTCCCCGGCAACGGCGCCAGAAAATAGTCTTGATGACCCACAAGTATAGGGGGTGTATTGCAGTATTTTCGATAAGTAAGAGTGTCGAACTCAACGAGGAGCAGAAGGTGTTGGCGAATGGCTTGGAGCAGGAATTCACTATAAATACTTAGCAAATGGATTTTAGGGTTTTTTGATAATGCAAGTAAATAAAGTACGAGTAAATAAAAGACAACAAGAATAAATGCAGCAAGTGGCCCAATCCTTTCTTTAGCAAAGGACAAGCCAATTGTATTACTTAAGATGACCAAACGTTCTCGAGGATACACGGGAATATCATCAAGTGCTTTCGCTTCATATAGTTGATTAATCTTCTTTAGTTTGCTAAGTGTTGTGTGGGTGAACCTGTGCTAATGTGCCGACCTTCCTAGGACTAATACATAATTGTGATTATACCCCTTGCAAGCATCCGCAAGTACAAGAAAGTAATTAAGGTAGAAACCTAACTACAACTTTAAACTCTAAGACCCCGACATCCCTTGTGCAATGGTTTCCTAACGGGGGTTCAGGTTTCTGTCACTCCGGCAACCCCTACGATTAGTAGCCAAATACACAATGCATTCCCCTAGGCCCATATAGGAGAAGTGTCATGTAGTCGATGTTCACATGACACCACTAGAAGAAATACACCACAACTTAAATATCAAACTATTGAATCTTTCTCAACACAATTCCACTACTAACAACATGACTTCTCCCATGTCCTCAAGAACGAACTACTCACAAGACATCATATGGATCATGATCAGAGATGAAATAATGATGTGTAAAAATATGAACATAAACAATAATTCAATGGTTCACTCAATAGCATCAACTACAAAGAGTAATCAACACCGGAAAAGTTTCCCCTAAGAACTATGCAAGATTCAACCCAATTGTTACAGCGGTATGAAGTGGTGATGATGGTGCTGGTAGTGATGATGGCGGTGATGATGATGATGATCCCGATGAAGTCCAGCTTGATGGTGGTGTTGATGGCGACGATCTCCCCTCTCCGGGAAGGAATTCCCCCGGCAGAATTCTGTCTGCCGGAGAGATCTTTCTCTCTCGGTGTTTTTCGCCCCGCAGAGGCGGCAGAATCTTTCTATGGTCGCCCCCGAGTCTTAGGGTTTCAGGAGGATAATATACGCCAGAGGGGAGAGCCAGAGGTGGACCAGGGCGGCCACACCACATGGTGGTGCCCTAGGGTGGCCCGCGCTAGGGGGTGGTGTGGCCCCCCTGTGGCCCATCTCCACTCCTCCTTCTGGCAGTCTTCGTCTTCTGAAAAAATAGGATTTTCCATATATTTTCCTGGATTTTCTGATCTTCGTGAATTTTGCCTCCAAACAACACCTTTTTCATCAGAATCCTGACTGCAGCGGTCCATGCTCCAAAAGTCATAAACCATGCAAAAACAGATGAAATAACATAAGTATCACCTCTTAATATGAAATATATCAATGAATAACAGTAAATTATGATATAGAATAGTGATGCAAAATGGATATATCATTTGGCTTAGTTTATTTCCGCTTTGTTTGCTTGTTTCTTTTATCAAAAACACAAAAAAATAGTTGTACTAGTTTGCTCTTTATATTAAAAACACAAAAAATGAATACTCTTGAAAACACTAAATTGTGTGACTTCACTAGCACCAATAACAATGATTTCATGTGCACACCTATTGCTCCACCTGTTCCTGAAGCTACTTTCTTTGAAATTAAACCTGCTTTACTCAATCTTGTTATGAAATAACAATTTTCTGGTGTTGGTACTGAAGATGCTGCTGCTCACCTTAATAACTTTGTTGAACTTTGTGAGATGCAAAAACATAGGGATATAGATGGAGATATTATTAAGCTTAAATTGTTTCCTTTCTCTTTGAGAGGAAAAGCTAAAGAATGGTTGCTATCCCTAACTACAAATAGTATTGATTCTTGGACTAAATGCAAAGATGCTTTCATAGGAAAATACTATCCTCCTGCTAAGATTATATCTATGAGAAGTGAAATTATGAAATTTAAACAATTTGATAATGAACATGTTGCACAAGCTTGGGAAAGAATGAAATCTTTGGTAAAGAATTGTCCCACTCATGGACTGACTGCTTGGATGATTATCCAAACCTTTTATGTAGGACTAAATTATTCTTCAAGAAATCTGCTGGATTCTGCTGCTGGAGGTACCTTTATGACCATTAATTTGGGTGCTGCAACAAAGCTTCTTGATAATATGATGGTTAACTATTCTGAATGGCACACTGAGAGGGATCCATAAGGTAAGAAGGTAAATTTTGTTGAAGAAACCTCCACCTTGATTGATAAAATTGATGTTATTATGTCTATGCTTGTTAATGGGAAAACTCATATTGATCCAAATCATGTTCCCTTAGCTTCTTTGGTTGCTCAAGAAGAGCAAGTTGATGTGAACTTTATTAGAAATAATAATTTTAGCAACAATGCCTATAAGAATAATTTTGGTAATAATAATTATAGGCCATATCCTCCCAATAATGGTAATGCTTATGGAAATTCCTACAACAATAATAGAAGTGCACCCTCTAAGCTTGAAGTCATGCTTAAAGATTTTATTAGTAAACAAACTACTTTCAATAAAACTATTGAGGAAAAACACTCTAATGCTGAAAGAAATATAGCATCATTATTTGAAACACAATCTTCTTTGAATAAAATGGTTGCTAGACCTGAAACTATTGAAAATCCCTTTGCTGCTACTAATGCCATACAAGTTAGAATTGATGAAAATGTTAGACTGTTAGCTGAATTGCATGCTAAGTGGGAAAGAGAAGATGAAATTGCTAGAAATATTAGTATTTCTACTATCACCACCACTAATGTTGATGCTATCAAACCACATGAAGTCCCCATTCCTTCTGCAACAATGCCTAAAACCAATGAAACCTTTTCTAATAAAAATGCTGAAATTCTTCGAAATATGGGAAACAATAGCTCTACTACCTTAGATGGTAATTATGATTTTGATATTGATGGTTGCAATATATCTGAAGTAATTATGTTCCTACAAAAGCTTGCTAAAAGTCCCGATGCTAGTGCTATGAATATGGCCTTTACAAAAAACATTACTGATGCTCTCATAAAAATTAAAAAAGAAAAGATGAAACATAAAGCTTGTATTCCTATGAAATTAGAAGATGGTTGGGAACCCATCATTAATTTGAAAGTGAATGATTTTGATCTCAAAGCTTTATGTGATCTTGATAGTAGTTTTTCTATTATGCCTAGAAGGATTTATGAAATGCTTGATTTGCCACCATTAGAAGATTGCTATTTAAATATCCAACTTGATGATAATGCTAAAAAGAAACTCATGGGGGTGTATTAATGATTTTCTTATTATGGTTAACAATTCCTATGTCCCCATTGATTTCTATGTTTTGGATGTTGAATGCAATGCTTCTTGTCCTATTATTTTCGGAAGACCTTTTCTTAGAACTGTTGGTGCCATTATTGATATAAAAGAAGGCACCATTAAATATCAATTTCCACTGAAGAAAGGTATAGAACACTTCCCTAAGAAGAGAGAGAAGATTCATTTTGCCTCTCCTATTAAATTTTTTTTGCTCTTAATGCTTCTTCATTTGAGAATACTTGATTCTTTTCTTGCTTCTTATGCCTAGCTCAAAGGCGTTAAAGAAAAGCACTTATTGGGAGATAACCCAAATTTCTTTAGGAGTATCTATTGACTCTTGGAAATTATTTATTCAATAATAACCTCACCTTATCGTTTTTGTGTGGCTTTTGTGCCAAGAGTAACTTCTAATGAGAGAGAAGTAAGACTTGGGAAAGTTGCTGTCCCGAAACAGATTTTTGTGCTTCGCTATAAAAATTCATGAAAAATCTCTGTACGTCGATTTGAGATGTAATTTTTTGTGATTGTGCCCCAGGTTGTTATCCAACTTTTATTAGTTCAATGCTTTTCTATTTGAGCAACAGAAGGTCTTCGAAAAAATTGGTTTTTACCTGCTGGTATGTTTTGACAGATTTCTGCCATTATTCGCATTTGCCTCTTAATCTCTTTCTCTTTAGGTTCTCTTTGATCACTTGAACTTTTTAAATGAAGTGCTACAATAGATTATATTTTAATGGAAAGTTTTACTTGAGTTGGAACTAAACCCAAAGACTTATTATCTTGAGTGCACTAATGTTGCTAATGAAGATTGTGTGAAGTTTTGTATGAAGGAAATTTTAAAGTGTAGGGAAGAGTAATGTGATAAGATGAAGTATGGACAAAAGCTCAATCTTGGGGATGCCACCCGTGTCACCCCAAGAAATATTCAAGAAGTACAAGCGTCAAAGCTTGGGGATGCCCAAGGCATCCCCTTCATCAATAAAAATTTCAGGTTTCTTCCAAACAATTCATTTTTATTGTTTCATGCACAATAGTGTTGTTCTCGGAACGTCTTCGTTTTCGTTTTTAGTTTTCATTTTCTTAGTTTGCTTAAATAAAGTTGGTTGGACCCCCGCATTCATACATAGTTTCAAATAGGCTGATTTGGATTGAAAAAGAGTAGGAAAGTTCATGCTTATAAGTGGTATAAAAGGAGCTTGTTTTTGACTGTGACTTAGACTTTATCATGTCATGCTTGATATTGTTTTGGCTTTATGCTTAGTGATTATTGTTGTAGCATGACTTGTTACAAAAAATTGAGATTGCTTAATGTGCCTTGAAAGAATCATGCGTTGTTTTAGCATATAAAAGCATAATATTGTGGTATTCTCCTTTGATGCTTTGTTTGGGTTCACTTGGCGCATGCTCACACCATGTTAAGACTACACCAAGTCACCATATCCTTTATGATCATTTAGTTTTCGACTTGTAATATCAATTTATGCTTTAATCAATAATGTTTTGTTGCTTTGCATGATTATGGCCATTATTGCTCTGTTAGTTGGTCGCTCCCAGTCTTTTGCTAGCCTCCATACCAAGTATGAGTTCCACTCATGCATCCAACTCCAAATAAAACCAAGTTATTCCAAAGAGTCCACCATACCTACCTATTAGCATTTGCTATTCCATGTATATACATGTTTTTTATCTACCTTCTGAATTAAACCTGTTATGTGAAAACTAGTGATTAAAGCTCTCACGAACTTGATGGCACACTTTACTTTTCTTACACTTAATAAGCTTCAACCATTGTGCCCATCTATATTGCGTATATGCTTGCGTTTTGTAAGTTGTGAATTAGCAGAACCATGTTATCATGGGGAACGCTTTCAACATTGCACTTTATTTAGTTGATATCATGTTCTTTTGCTTATGGATCCCGGTGGTATGAAATGAAAGGGGAGCTTGTAAGGCTCATGGAGTTCGTATATGTGTTAGAGAAATGCCTGGGCGGCTGGTCTAAGCCATGCCTAACCATGGTGGAAACCTGCAGCGTAACCATAGTGAGCAATCTATGAAGCATCCTCTACAAAAAAACCTATGCAAATAGGAAAGAAAATAAAGAGAAAGAAAAAAAGAAAAAAGAGGCCTATGCAAATAGGAAATAAAAGGATGCTGAGATGCTCATTGTCTGCTTGCCTTATCATTTTGATATGGGGAATCTTCCGTATCATCGGGCAAGGGGTACCCCATTGGCGGTTCTCCATGATACACATGTACTTACAATGACAAGAACTTACTTGTGACTAAACTTGAGTAGCATGAGGAACGATACTCGTAAGTAAGGGGTATGAGATTTTCAGCTTATAACTTGTCACGCGTATCCTCATATTTGTTCACTTTAACCTTAATCACCTAAAGATGCTTATGATAGGGGCAATGAGAGCTGAAAGCTAATAAGTACCATAATTTTTGGAAGCTCTTTATGAGACTTGAATCCCTGCTTCCTTCTATGAAGGGCCTTTCTTTTACTTTTTATGTTGAGTCTCCATCTTCTATCTTTATGCACCTATTGAGAGAGCATAGTGGCCATTCTTAGTTTAATGTGCATTGTCCCAAGACTTGTTGATTGATTCATAACTTTGATATTGCTTGTTCTTAAACTATTTGTATCTAGTCACCCTTATGAACTTTGAAGGTGTCCTATGCATTTACTATGAGGGACAAGCTGAATACCATTCTCATTATGTTTTCTATATGTGAAACAAACAAACGTCTTTCAAAGAATTGTTATTCATGAATCTTTTGTATGTGCCTTTTCATGTTATAACATAGTTGCTATGTCTTATTGTTAGAACTATATCTTTCATGCTATGTTAAAGTACTATGATCCCAACTATCAATGTTCTACAAATACCTTGATCAAGATTATGATGGTGCATGTCACCTCAAAAATTATTCTTTTTTTATCACTTACCTACTCGAGGACGAGCAGGAGTTAAGCTTGGGGATGTTGATACGCTGTAAACGTATCTATATCCCGGTGGTGTGAAATGAAAGGGGAGCTTGTAAGGCTCATGGAGTTTGTATATGTGTTAGAGAAACGCCTGGGCGGATGGTCTAAGCCATGCCTAATCATGGTGGAAACCTGCAGCGTAACCATAGTGAGCAATCTATGAAGCAGCCTCTATAAAAAACCCTATGCAAATAGGAAAGAAAAGAAAGAGAAAGAAAAAAGAAAAAAAGAGGCCTATGCAAATAGGAAATAAAAGGATGCTAAGATGCTCATTGTCTGCTTGCCTTGTCATTTTGATATGGGGAATCTTCCGTATCATTGGGCAAGGGGTACCCCATTAGCGGTTCTCCATGATACACATGTACTTTGGTACATTGCAAATGTATCTATAATTTTTGATGTTCCATGCTTGGTTTTATCTACTTTCTTATGTTTTGTCCACACTTTGGAGTACTTTTCATATGATTTCTTGGACTTACCTATTAACAAGATGCCATAGAGCCAGTTGCCCGTTTTCTGCTGTTTTTGGTTCCAGGAAGTCAGAAAATGAATATTCTCGGAATTGGACGGGACAAAAGCCAAAGTTACTATTTCCCGGAAGACTCACGGAGCCAGAAGGAGAGTCGGAGAGGGGCCACAGGGTGGCCACACCCCCCTTGGCGCGGGCCAGCCCAGGCCGCGTCAGGGCATGGTGTGGGCCCCCTGGCTGGCCACCGACCTTGCCTCCTTCGCCTATAAGAGCCTCCCGATACCAAAACCCTAAATAATCAATCATAAATCCATGAAAAGTTCTACAGCGCCGCCCTCACCGAAGGGGAGATTCGGGGATGAAAGTCTTTGTTCAAGACCACCGGATCGAAGTGCCTCGAGCCATCTCCATCGATCTCCACCGCCATCTCCATCACCATTGCTGATTCCCATGATGAGGAGGGAGTAGTTCTCTCTCGAGGCTAAGGGTTCTACCGGTAGCTATGTCTTCATCTCTCTCTCTCTATGCATGATCATATTGTGATCATGAGCTTGTAATCTATAAATCTACCTTTCTACTCAAGTGCTTTAATAGATCTCTGCTCTCCCCATTTGTGTGAAAGTGATAGTGTGCACACCATGGACGCACTTAGGCTAGAGATTACAAATACTTGTTATGAGTTATATTTGGAGTTGGATGTCTTTATGAAATTGTGGTGTTTATTGGAACCATCCAGTGCTCATGGTGATAGTGTGGGGTTTTCTAGATGGGAAAGACTTACTTTGAGGTGTGCTGTTATAGCCCTACCATGGATTAGAGTGTCCAACCGGAGAGTAGTTAAGAGTAGTATCATAAAGAGAAGTTATATTTATGAGAGAGTGTTCACTAGTGAAAGTATGATCCCTAGGCCTTGTTTCTAAGCATTGAAACACCGTTTGCAACTAGATCTGTTACATGTTTTGCTTGCTTCCATCTTTATTTTAGTTTGCCTTTAGTCTTTTCCACGCCATCAAGTTATTTTCTAGCACCATTATCTTATATCCATACCACTTGCATTTCACTATCTCTTCGCTGAACTAGTGCACCTATACACCTGACAAGTGTATTGGGTGTGTTGGGGACACAAGAGACTTCTTGTATATTGATTGCAGCGTTGCTTGAGAGGGAATACCTTTGACCACTTCCTCGCTGAGTTCAATAAACCTTGGGTGACCCACTTAAGGGAAAACTTGCTGCTGTTCTACAAACCTCTACACTTGGAGGCCTAACAACTGTCTACAAGAATAGAAGTGCGTAGACATCAAGCTATTTTCTGGCGCCGTTGCCGGGGAGGTAAGGTAAAAGGTATTCACCCGGAGGATTAAAGAAGAAGAACCTCCCACGGCAAACGCCTATTTTCTAGGGCCGTTGCCGGGAGGTAAGGTAAAAGGTACTCACATCCTCTGGTGTGAGTGCTCGAAGTTATTTGCTTTAGATTCTGCAATTTTGTCTTTTTGTTTCTTGTTTTCACTAGTTAGGCTTAATGGAAAACAACAAAAAATTAGAGAGCTTTATAGTATTTATCTTGAGTTAGGACATGAAGTGTTTGAAGAGAAAATTAAAAAACCTATCGAACTTTATTTGCATGCTAATAGCAATGTTGTTAGTATGAATTCTTTGGACACCATTATTGCTAATGCTATGGAAAAGTCTAAGCTTGGGGAAGCTAGTTTTTATGAAAATGATCTTTTTAGTTCCCCAGCTTTGGAAGATAGCTATTCTATTGCTTATGATGATACCAAACCTCCAATATATGATGATTACAATGATGAATATGATATTTTCAGTCCACCTACTATTGAGGAGAAAATTAATGATTACAATATGCCTCCTATATTTGATGATTATGGTGATGAGAATAATAATGATAGCTATTTTGTTGAATTTGCTCCCACTATAATTAATATGAATGACTATGCTTATAGGGAGAGTAATAATTCTTTTATGCATGTGGCTCATGATAAGAATGTTTCATGTGATTGTTATATTGTTAATTTTATTCATGATGCTACTGAAAGTTATTATGAGAGAGGGGAAACATGGCTTTATGCATGTCAATAATATTAAGTTTCCCATCTTTATGTTGAAAGTCTTGAAGTTGCACTTGTTTTTCTTTACTATGCTTGTTTCTTTGTGCTTTCATGACTTGTTTCTTTACAAGATTCCTATGCATAGGAAGTGGGTTATACTTAAATGTGCTTTGAATTTGCTTCTTGATGCTCTGTTTTACTTCAATTCATATTTCTTATGTGAGCATCTTCTTAAACTATCATGCCTAACTTAAAAGCGTTAAAGAAAAGTACTTATTGGGAGATAACCCAAAAGTTTTAGATGAGTCTTGGAAGTTATTACCACTGTAATAACCGCTCCTTATCCTTTTTATTTGCTTTTTGTGCCAAGAGTAACCTCTAATGAGAGAGAAGTAATGATTGGGAAAGTTGTTGTCCCGAAACAGATTTCTGTGCTTCACCGTAAAAATTCGTGTAAAATCTCTGAACGTCTTTTTGAGGCATGAATGTTTGTTCTTCTTCCCCAGGTTGTTATCTAACTTTTGTTAGTTCAACACTTTTTGATTTGAGCAATAGCAGGACTTCGAAAAAATTCGTCTTTACCTGCTGGTCTGTTTTGACAGATTTCTGCCATTTTTCTGCATTTGCTTCTTGTTGGTTCCTTTTTGAGTTCTTTTGGGGAATTGAGCTTTTTGAGGGAAGTGCTACAGTACTTGTGTTTTAATGGAAGTTTTATTGGTGTTAGAACTGAACCTTAAGACCTATTATCTTGAGTGCACTAATGTTGCTAATAAAGATTGTGTGAAGTTTTGTATGAAGGAAAAATTTCAGGTGTATGGAAGGAATGAGTAATGAGATGAAGGATGGACTAAAGCTCAAGCTTGGGGATGCCACCCCGTGTCACCCCAAGGAATATCCAAGAAGTACAAGCTTCAAAGCTTGGGGATGCCCAAGGCATCCCCTCTTCATCAATAAAAATCCCAGGTTTCTTCCAAACGCTTCATTTTTATTGTTTCATGCACAGTTATGTTGTTCTTGGAGCGTCTTCTTTTTCGTTTTGGTTTTGGTTTTTTGTTTGATTTGTTTGTTTAGTTTTCTGAATAAATTGGTTGGACCCCCTCTTTCATACATTGGTTTGCAAATAGTTTGGTTTGGTTCGGAAAAGAGTAGGAAAGTTCATGCTTTTGTGGTAAAAGAGCTCATTTTTGACTGTGGACTATGTTTTGTCATGCCATGCTTGATATTGTTTTGGATTTATGCTTAGTATTCTTTGTTGTAGCATGACTTGTTACAAACAATTGAGATTGCTTAATGTGCCTTGGATGAATCATGCGTTGTTTTAGCATATTAAAGCATAGTATAGTGGTATTCTCCTTTGATGCTTTATTTGGGTTGACTTAGCGCATGCTCACACCATGTTATGACTGTCTCAAGTCACCATAGCCTTTATGATCCTTTAGTTTTCAACTTGTAGTATCACTTTATGCTTTGATCAATGATGTTTTGTCGCTCTGCATAATTATGGCCATTATTGCTCTCTTAGTTTGTCGCTCCCAGTCTTTTGCTAGCCTCCACAACCAAGTATGAGTTCCACTCATGCATCCAACTCCTTAAACCAAGTTATTCCAAAGAGTCCACCATACCTACCTACTAGCATATGCTATTCCAAGTATACTCATGTTTTTATCTACCTTCCGAATTAAACTTGTTATGAGAAAACTAGTGATTAAAGCTCTCACGAACTTGATGGCACACTTTACTTTACTTGCCCTTAATAAACTTGAACCATTGTGTCGTCTATGTCGTATATGCTTGCACTTATTTGTTGGGAATTAGCAGAACCATGCTTTCATGGGAAACGCTTTCAACATTGCACTTGATACTTGTACCTAGTTGATATCATGCTCTTTTGTGTATGGATGTCGTCGGTGTGAAATGAAAGGGGAGCTTGTAAGTCCATGGAGTTATGTATATGTGTTAGAGAAATGCTTGGGCCGCTGGTCTAATCCATGCTGACATGGTGGAAACCTGCAGCGTAACCATAATTAGCTGTCTATGAAGCATTCTTCTTATAAAAAAAAGAGTCCTATATTGAGAAAAAAAGAGAAAAGAAAAAAAGATTATGAAAAGAGGAAAGAGAGAAAAAAGCACCATATTCCCATGGTAAATAAGAAGATTGCTGAGATGCTCGTTGTCTGCTTGCCTTGTCATTTTGATATGGGGATTCTTCCGTATCATCGGGCAAGGGGTACCCCGTTGGCGGTTCTCTATGATACACATATACTTACAATGACAAGAACTTACCGGTGACTAAACTTGAGTAGCATGAGAAGCGGCCCTCGTATACAAGGGACATGAGATTTCTAACTTATACTTTGTGAAGCATTGACGCCATAGTTTGTTCACTTTAACCTTAATCACTTCAAGATGCTTATGATAGGGGCAATGAGAGCTGAAAGCTATTAAGTACCATAATTTTTGGAAGCTCTTTATGAGACTTGAATCCCTACTTCCTTCTATGAAGGCCTTTCTTCCACCATTATATTGAGTCTCCACCTTCTACCTTTATGCACCTACTTTGAGAGCATAGTGGCCATTCTTACTTCTATGTGCATTGTCCCAAGACTAGTTGATTGATGCAAACTTTGATATTGCTTGTTTTAAACTATTGTATCTAGTCACTCTTATGAACTTTGAAGGTGTCCTATGCATTTATATCTACTACTCTATTGAGGGACAAGCTGAATACTATTATGCTATGTTTTCTTTATGTGAAACAAACAAACGTCTTGCAAAGCATTGTTATTCATGAATCTTTTGTTTGTGCCTTTTCATGTTGCATCATAGTTTCTTTGTCTTATTGCTAGAACTTTGTCTTTCATGTTATGATTGAAGTACTATGATCCCAGCTTTGAATGTTTTACAAATACTTTGATCAAGTTTATGATGGTGCATGTCACCTCAAAAATCATTCTTTCTTTTTATCACTTACCTACTCGAGGACGAGCAGGAGTTAAGCTTGGGGATGTTGATACATTGCAAATGTATCTATAATTTTTGATGTTGGATGCTTGGTTTTATATAATTATTATGTTTTGTCCACACTTTGGAGTACTTTTCATATGATTTCTTGGACTAACCTATTAACAAGATGCCACAGTGCCAGTTGCCTGTTTTCTGCTGTTTTTGGTTCTAGGAAGTCAGAAAATGAATATTCTCGGAATTGGACGGTACAAAAGCCAAAGTTACTATTTTCCCGGAAGACTCACGGAACCAGAAGGAGAATCGGAGAGGGGCCACAGGGTGGCCACCTCCCCTTGGCGCGTTCCAGCCCAGGCCGCGCCAAGGCATGGTGTGGGCCCCCTGGCTAGCCACCGACCTTGGCTCCTTCGCCTATAAGAGCCTCCCGATACCAAAACCCTAAATAATCAATCAGAAATCCATGAAAAGTTCTGCAGCGCCGCCGCCACCGAAGGGGAGATTCGGGGGATAGAAAGTCTCTGTTCTAACACCCTATCGGGACGGGGAAGTGCCACCGGAGCCATCTCCATCGATCTCCACCGCCATCTCCATCACAATTGCTGATTCCCATGATGAGGAGGGAGTAGTTCTCTCTCGAGGCTAAGGGTTCTACCGTTAGCTATGTGTTCATCTCTCTCTCTATGCATGATCATATTGTGATCATGAGCTTGTAATCTATAGATCTACCTTTCTACTCAAGTGCTTTAATAGATCTCTGCTCTTCCCATGTGTGTGAAAGTGACAGCGTGCACACCATGGTGGCACTTAGGCTAGAGATTACAAATACTTGTTATGAGTTATATTTGGAGTTGGATGTCTTTATGAAATTGTGGTGTTTGTTGGAACCATCTAGTGCTCAAGGTGATAGTGTGGGGTTTTCTAGATGGGAAAGACTTACTTTGAGGTGTGCTGTTATAGCCCTACCATGGATTAGAGTGCCCAATCGGAGAGTAGTTAAGAGTATTATCATAAAGAGAAGTTATATTTATGAGAGAGTGTTCACTAGTGAAAGTATGATCCCTAGGCCTTGTTTCTAAGCATTGAAACACCGTTTGCAACTAGATCTGTTACATGTTTGCTTGGTTCCATCTTTATTTCAGTTTGCCTTTAGTCTTTTCCACGCCATCAAGTTATTTTCTAGCACCGTTATCTTATATCCATACCACTTGTATTTCACTATCTCTTCGCCGAACTAGTGCACCTATACACCTGACAAGTGTATTGGGTGTGTTGGGGACACAAGAGACTTCTTGTATATTGATTGCAGGGTTGCTTGAGAGGGAATACCTTTGACCACTTCCTCCCTGAGTTCGATAAACCTTGGGTGATCCACTTAAGGGAAAACTTGCTGCTGTTCTACAAACCTCTGCACTTGGAGGCCCAACAACTATCTACAACAATAGAAGTGCGTAGACATCATACTTACAATGACAAGAACTTACCTGTGACTAAACTTGAGTAGCATGAGGAACGATACTCATAAGTAAGCGGCATGAGATTTTTAGCTTATAACTTGTCAAGCGTATCCTCATATTTGTTCGCTTTAACCTTAATCACCTAAACATGCTTATGATAGGGGCAATGAGAGCTGAAAGCTAATAAGTACCATAATTTTTGGAAGCTCTTTATGAGACTTGAATCCCTGCTTCCTTCTATGAAGGGCCTTTCTTTTAATTTTTATGTTGAGTCTCCATCTTCTATCTTTATGCACCTATTGAGAGAGCATAGTGGCCATTCTTAGTTTAATGTGCATTGGCCCAAGACTTGTTGATTGATTCATAACTTTGATATTGCTTGTTCTTAAACTATTTGTATCTAGTCACCCTTATGAACTTTGAAGGTGTCCTATGCATTTACTATGAGGGACAAGCTGAATACCATTCTCAGTATGTTTTCTATATGTGAAACAATCAAACGTCTTTCAAAGCATTGTTATTCATGAATCTTTTGTTTGTAGCTTTTCATGTTATAACATAGTTGCTATGTCTTATTGTTAGAACTATATATTTCATGCTATGTTAAAGTACTATGATCCCAACTATCAATGTTCTACAAATACCTTGATCAAGATTATGATGGTGCATGTCACCTCAAAATTTATTCTTTTTTATCACTTACCTACTCGAGGACGAGCAGGAGTTAAGCTTGGGGATGTTGATACGCTGTAAACGTATCTATAATTTTTGATGTTCCATGCTTGTTTTATATCTACTTTCTTATGTTTTGTCCATACTTTGCAGTATTTTTACACATTTTCTAGAACTAACCTATTAACAAGATGCTACAGTGCCAGTTGCCTGTTTTCTGCTGTTTTTTGGTTTTAGAAAAGCTAGTAAGGAAATATTCTCTAAATTGGACCAGCAAAAGCCTAAGTCAATATTTTACGCAAAGTAATACGGAGTCTGGAGGGGAGACGAAAAGGGGAGCCAGGGCGGCCACACCCTAGGGTGGCGCGGCCAGCCCTAGCCGCGCCGCCACCTGGTATGGGGCCCCTGGTACTCTACCGACCTTGCCCCTTCGCCGATATAATCCTCCCGAGATGAAAACCCTAAGGACCCGATCAAGATTCCATGAAAGAGTTTGTAGCCACCGCCATCTCCATCCCTAGATCAGGAGGGATCTGAAGCTCTTCCCGGCACCCTGCCGGCAAGGAGAGATCACCCTGGAGGCCTTCTTCATCACCATGACTGCCTCCGGTGTGATGCGTGAGTAGACTACGGGTCCATGTAGTAGCTAGATGGTTGGTTCTTCTCCTTTGTGCTACCATGTTTAGATCTTGTGAGCTCTGTTCATGATCAAGATCATCTATTTGTAATCCTACATGTTGTGTTTGCGAGGATCCGATGAATATTGATATGCTATTTCAGATTGATTATTGATTTTATCATGTCTATGTTATTTGTGATCTTGCATGCTTTCCGTTGTTAGTAGCTATCTTGGCCGAGTAGATGCTAGCAACTCCAAGAGGGAGTATTTATGCTCAATGGTGGGTTCATGCCTCTAGGAATCTGGGGAAGTGACAGAAATCTCTAAGCTACTAGATGTGATGTTGCTACTAGGGAGAAAACAGCAATCCTTTGTTCATTGAACAATCGTATTGCTTACTTTACACACTTTGCTTAATGCAATTATCAGTTGCTTGCAACTTAATACTAGAGGGCGTTCAGATGATAACCTGAAGGTGGATTATTAGTCATAGATGTGCTTGGATTATGGTCTATGTATAATGTTGTAATGCCCAATCAAATCTCGTAGGAGTCAAGATGATTAGTATATGCATGTATGCTTTCTCGGTGTCTGTCAATTGCCCCGCTATAATTTGTTTACCCAACATGTCATCTATTTTAAGGAGAATCACCTCTAGTGAACTATGGACCCTGGTCCATTCTTTTACCATCAATCTACAATCTATTTACTTTCTATTTACTTTCTCCAAGAAATTACTATCTTCCACACAATACGTTTAATCCTTTGTTTTCAGCAAAACCGGTGAGATTGACAACCTCACTATAAGTTGGGGGCAAAGTTCTGTGGTTGTGTTGTGCAGGATTCCAAGTTGGAAATAACACCTTGGAGGTGTTTCCTTGCTCCTATTGGTTCGATAACCTTGGTTTCATAATGGAGGGAAAACTTGCTGTTGTGCTCATCATACCTTCCTCTTGGGGTTCCCTAATGGGGCCTATTCGTCTGCGGTACCAAAGTTCGCAAGCCAGCGAATGGTGGTACCTAAGTTGCCTGAAATTGCCGCGTTTTGAAATGTTGGGCCGCCAACTACTGAGAGGGGCCATTTCGAGGCAAACTCATCTCACTCCTGCCAAATTCAAACATTTCGTTAAACTGCCCTGTGAAGTAGACGGTCGGGACCCTCATGTCAGTCATCTGTCCGTGACGCGAGCGCCAACCTCTTAGGCAAATCGAGTAACTAAGTGGATTGGATGTGTTGACCAATTTCACAAATCCATTCCCACCTTTCTCCTAGCACCGGCGGCGTCGGAATCCACCCTCCAGGCAGGACGATCCCTTTGGACATTTTACTTTTGGCGCCAAGTTGTTGTGCCCAGTTGCTACGCCCAGTCACTGATCCTGAGCTCCAATGGCGCATGCCGTAGCCGCCGTTGCGAGGCTCTAGCCCGCCTCCGCCGCCGACGAGCCGAGCAGCTCGGAGGATGGAAGATCCTACTATCAAGGAAGAAGAAGTTCTGGCTACAAGCGGGTGAGCTACCCTTCTATTTACTATTCGCACTAATTATAACGGCTAGCTGGCTACTGAACCTCAAATTGTTTGTTAGCCCAATGCTGACAAACATATTTTGTCCACAGTCTTCTGTCAAGTGGGATCTCCGAGGACCACCCTTACCTGGTTACGGTAGTCCTCTTCAGGTACGACTCTAAGGGCAAGTGGCATGGACACCATTGTATCACGATGGAAGAAGCGCCTGCACAGATTTACACTATATCTGGTATGGTTGTTGCTCTGCGTAATCATGATGAATTATGGCTGAAGCAGACTGCAAAGTTCAGCTTCATGGATGAACGTGGCATCATGGTTTCTCTAACGTGTGACAGTCAGCTAATTGGGTTGATGAAAAGGTATGCTTCGGCTTGCATGTTTGAGCTGAATTGTGATGTATTGGATGTGGAAGCTGCTGCAACTGGGAGTCGCCCTACTATTCTTGGACAGGGTGGTTGCTCGAACCCAATTAGCTCCTGGTAAGCAAAGGTCTCTTGGGGTTCGCATGTTTGTGCTGAATTGTAATTTTTGTTTTATTTACTCTGTAGATATTGGGCAGTTATGCAACAGTCTTGTTTCTTTGACAGGAAGCGCCGCAAGGTTAGAAACATGACTGCTGGGTCAGTCATTTTGCTACCCGGAGAAATTAAAAACGAGTGAAAAGATGATGCTGGACACGATTCTGGTACCCATTGTCCCGGCAATGCAGAGTACGTGAAGCTATGAAAGTTGGCACCGAGGAAGAGGAAGAAGGCAGGAAATGAAGAAGCCAGTGGACGTGAAGGCTTGGCACCAGTGCCGTAAGAAGGTCACGGCAATGAAGATGCATAGTAATGTGTTGAACTTGAACCTATATATGTAATTCTGTTAAATTCTGGAGCTCTGTGTGTGGCACGTTGCTGGGCGAAACAATCTACCCACGTTCTCTGAGTAAAATGTACCACGACTTAGGGTTTGGAAACACCCAAGTCAGTAGTTGAATTCGAAATTGTGATTGTTCCACTGCTATCTGAAAACACGCATCACCGGTTCCACGGTTGCTGAGGGGCAGGAGGTCTCCAAATACGACGGAATGTAAGTGGCACAGAAATAAATTATTTAAGCTACCACACTCCACGAAGCAGCAACTTATTTCAGATGCTGCACAATTAAGTGGCAACATAAACAGCAATGGCAACCGATAATGCCCAGACGCTTGAGCCCGTCTATCTCACCGCCTCCCTGCTCCTGCATCCCCTGCGTCTGGTGAAGCTCCCGGATCTCCATTAACCGGGTGTACGTGCTTCCACTTTATAAATTGTGGCTGTGCCATTTGCATGCGGCACAATCCACGTAGATTACATTTAAACAAACCACCAATTTCAGAATACCACCATGATCAGACAAAAGGAAGTGATACAAGGTTAAGACAGACTAACGAGAGAGCAATTTTTTTCCTCCTAGGACTCCGGGACCACTAGTTCAGACCGCTAGGTCAACAAGTACTACTATTACAACTTAAAAAGGCACGGAGCTCAAGGTAAATAGAACTTGTTATCACACATCTCCTTGATCTTCCTAATCTTAGCTCGATGCGCATCTTCCTACGAGAGCAAGGATCGATTCGTCTGCTCCTTCCTTTTAGCATCTTCCTTGCACAACTTCAATTGTTTCTCTGTATTTTTCCTCATGCACTTGTCAATACTCGTAGTTGTGAACTGCAGGACTTTGGCCTGGTGAAGATCATTCCTTGCTTGAGTCAGTTCTTGCTCTGCTTTAGCCTTCAGGGCCAACACCACGTCCCTCTCCTTCTCGACTTTGCTAATCTTGTCTTGCACCCTCCTGAGATCTCGGTTAAGCTTGGTCGTGTCAACTGGGTCCCATAGCTTCATCTCAACACTGTCAAGAAGTGAGCTGACTACGGATTCTTTCAACTCAACAGTCATATCCCATAGTTTGTCTAGTGTTTTCTGCATCGATTTGGGCCACTCTGGGTCTACCCATTTGACAACACCACAACTTCCACCTTGCATCATTGCACGATGTCCTTGACACCATAGAAACCTCATGCCTGCGTTTCGTCATTCGAACGCTACAAATTTAGCGGGCACATGTCCATGTTTACATAGCAGAGGATTGTATTCATCCACTAAACCGTGATAGTCAGAGTCATACATCGTCTGGTTGGCCTAACACATCATACGCGCATGAGTAAATAGAGTAGATCTAGCTCAAAAAATAGATAACTGGCCATAGATTATAGAGTTAGAGATGAGACGACTCACATCGAAATCACCGTCCCTGTCGTCACGACACGTTTCCTCGCCGTCTCCCCTTGAACCCATGGCGAGAGGGGAGGGGGGGTGGCTGCCAGCGAGGGGAATGGGATGGAGGCAGCGTCGGCTTGCGGCTATGGCAGGATGGGAGTGAAGTGGGGAAAGTGGCTTCGAGGGGAAGGAAGAGAAGTACAGGGAGGAAGAGAAGTAATGGGGACGTGGCACTGACATATGGCCCACTCAACTCGTAAGTCGTGACACTCGCAATAGGGGAGCGCCTGGTGTTGCCAGTTTGTCCAGAGCAAGCATGGCCAATCATGCCGTAGTACAGCCTACTCACGGATCGCTCTCACGAAGACCATCCCAATCATCCAAGCGCACTGATCGAACAATATGTAACAATCTTCAAGCAGAACAACTGTGTTAGGGCGTGCCTTCTAGAAGACTCGGTCTAACGGCCACCCATTGGGGGGGCTAAGGTTAGGGCTCTCCTAAGGTTAGGATCCATATGTGGTTTATGAGAGGAATAGACATGCAATGACACTGGGTGTGGTTCATGAAAAGAATAGACATGCAATGCCACTAGTGGATCCATATGTGGTTTGCGAAAAGAACAGACAAGCAATCACACTAGGTGGATCCATGTGTGGTTCATGAAAAGAACACACATGTAATGACACTGGTGGATCCATGTGTGGTTTGTGAGAAGAACACACATCCAATGACACTGGTGTATCCATGTTTGGTTCATGAGAAGAACACACATCCAATGACACTGGGTGTGGTTCATGAGAAGAACACACATGCAATGACACTGGTGGATCCTTATGTGGTTTGTTTAGAAGAACACACATGCAATGACTCTAGCTGTGGTTCATGAAAAGAACACACATGCAATGACACTGGTGGATCCATGTGTGGTTTGTGAAAAGAACAGACATGCAAACACACTAGGTGGATCCATGTGTGGTTTGTTTAGAGGAACAGACATGCAATGACACTGGGTGTGGTTCATGAAAAGAACAGACATACAATGACACTGGTGGATCCTTATGTGGTTTGTTTAGAAGAACACACATGCAATGACTCTAGCTGTGGTTCATGAAAAGAACACACACACAATGACACTGGTGGATCCTTATGTGGTTTGTTTAGAAGAATAGACATGCAATGACACTGGTGGATCCTTATGTCGTTTGTGAGAAGAATAGACATGCAATGACACTGGTTGTGGTTCATGAGAAGAACACACATGCAATGACACTGGTGGATCCATGTGTGGTTTGTGAAAAGAACAGACATGCAATCACACTAGGTGGATCCATGTGCGGTTTGTGGAAAGAAGAGACATGCAATGACTCTAGCTGTGGTTCATGAAAAGAACACACATGCAATGACACTGGTGGATCCATGTGTGGTTTGTGAAAAGAACAACCATGCAATCACACTAGGTGGATCCATGTGTGGTTTGTTTAGAAGAACACACATGCAATGACACTGGTGTATCCATGTGTGGTTCATGATAAGAACACACATGCAATGACACTAGGTGTGGTTCATGAGAAGAACAGACATGCAATGACACTGGTGGATCCTTATGTGGTTTGTGAGAAGAACTGACATGCAATGACTCTAGCTGTGGTTCATGAAAAGAACAGACATGCAATGCCAATGGTGGATCCATATGTGGTTTGTGAGAAGAACTGACATGCAATGATTCTAGCTGTGGTTCATGAAAAGAACAGACATGCAATGCCAATGGTGGATCCATATGTGGTTTGTGAGAAGAACTGACATGCAATGACTCTAGCTGTGGTTCATGAAAAGAACAGACATGCAATGACACTGGTGGATCCATATGTGGTTTGTGGAAGGAACAAACATGTAATGACTCTAGCTGTGGTTCATGAAAAGAACAGACATGCAATGATACTGGTGGATCCGTGTGTGTTTCATGAGAAGAACACACATCCAATGACACTTGTGGATCCTTATGTGGTTCATGAAAAGAACAGACATGCAATGACACTGGTGGATCCTTATGTGGTTTGTTTAGAAGAACACACATGCAATGACTCTAGCTGTGGTTCATGAAAAGAACACACATGCAATGACACTTGTGGATCCTTATGTGGTTTGTTTAGAAGAACACACATGCAATGACTCTAGCTGTGGTTCATAAAAAGAACATGCAATGACACTGGTGTATCCATGTGTGGTTCATGAGAAGAACACACATGCAATGACACTGGGTGTGGTTCATGAGAAGAACACACATCCAATGACACTGGTGGATCCTTATGTGTTTTTTTAGAAGAACACACATGCAATGACTCTAGCTGTGCTTCATGAAAAGAACACACATGCAATGACACTGGTGGATCCATGTGTGGTTTGTGAAAAGAACAGACATGCAATCACACTAGGTGGATCCATGTGTGGTTTGTTTAGAGGAACATACATGCAATGACACTGGGTGTGGTTCATGAAAAGAACACACATGCAATGACACTGGTGGATCCATATGTGGTTTGTTGAAAGCATAGACATGCAATGACTCTAGCTGTGGTTCATGAAAAGAACAGACATGCAATGACACTCGGTGGATCCATGTGTGGTTCATGAGAAGATCACACATCCAATGACACTGGTGGATCCTTATGTGGTTTGTGAGAAGAACATACATGCAATGACACTGGTTGTGGTTCATGAGAAGAACACACATGCAATGACACTGGTGGATCCATGTGTGGTTTGTGAAAAGAACATACATGCAATCACACTAGGTGGATCCATGTGTGGTTTGTGGAAAGAACAGACATGCAATGACTCTAGCTGTGGTTCATGAAAGGAACACACATACAACGACACTGGTGGATCCATGTGTGGTTTGTGAAAAGAACAGACATGCAATCACACTAGGTAGATCCATGTGTGGTTTGTTTATAAGAAAACACATGCAATGACACTGGTGGATCCATGTGTGGTTCATGAAAAGAACAGACATGCAATGACACTAGTGGATCCTTATGTGGTTTGTTTAGAAGAACACACATGCAATGACACTAGTGGATCCTTATGTGGTTTGTTTAGAAGAACAAACATGCAATCACATTAGGTGGATCCATGTGTGGTTTGTTTAGAGGAACAGACATGCAATGACACTAGGTGTGGTTCATGAAAAGAACAGACATGCAATGACACTGGTGGATCCTTATGTGGTTTGTTTAGAAGAACACACATGCAATGACTCTAGCTGTGGTTCATGAAAAGAACAGACATGCAATCACACTAGGTGGATCCATGTGTTGTTTAGAGGAACAGACATGCAATGACACTGGGTGTGGTTCATGAAAAGAACAAACATGCAATGACACTGGTGGATCCATATGTATTTGTGGAAAGCATAGACATGCAATGACTCTAGCTGTGGTTCATGAAAGGAACAAACATGCAATGACAGTGGTGGATCCATGTGTGGTTTGTGAAAAGAACAGACATGCAATCACACTAGGTGGATCCATGTGTGGTTTGTTTAGAAGAACACACATGCAATGACACTAGTGGAGCCATGTATGGTTCATGCAAAGAACAGACATGCAATGACACTGGTGGATCCTTATGTGGTTTGTTTAGAAGAACACACATGCAATGACTCTAGCTGTGGTTCATGAAAAGAACACACATGCAATGACACTGGTGGATCCTTATGTGGTTTGTGGAAAGAACAGACATGCAATGACTCTAGTTGTGGCTCATAAAAGGAACACACATGCAATGACACTGGTGGATCCATGTGTGGTTTGTGAAAAGAACAGACATGCAATCACACTACATGGATCCATGTGTGGTTTCTTTAGAAGAACACACATGCAATGACACTGGTGGATCCATGTGTGGTTCATGAAAAGAATAGACATGCAATGACACTGTTGGATCCTTATGTGGTTTGTTTAGAAGAACACACATGCAATGACTCTAGCTGTGGTTCATGAAAAGAACACACATGCAATGACACTGGTGGATCCTTACGTGGTTTGTTTAGAAGAAAAGACATGCAATCACACTAGGTGGATCCATGTGTGGTTTGTTTAGAGGAACAGACATGCAATGACACTAGGTGTGGTTCATGAAAAGAACAGACATGCAATGACACTGGTGGATCCTTATGTGGTTTGTTTAGAAGAACACACACGCAATGACTCTAGCTGTGGTTCATGAAAAGAACAGACATGCAATCACACTAGGTGGATCCATGTGTGGTTTGTTTAGAGGAACAGACAAGCAATGACACTGGGTGTGGTTCATGAAAAGAACAGACATGCAATGACACTGGTGGATCCATGTGTGGTTCATGAGATGAACACACATCCAATGACACTGGTGGATCCTTATGTGGTTTGTGAGAAGAACATACATGCAATGACACTAGATGTGGTTCATGAGAAGAACACACATGCAATGACACTGGTGGATCCATGTGTGGTTTGTGAAAAGAACAAACATGCAATCACACTAGGTGGATCCATGTGTGGTTTGTGAAAAGGACAGACATGCAATGACTCTAGTTGTGGGTCATGAAAAGAACACACATGCAATGACACTGGTGGATCCATGTGTGGTTTGTGACAAGAATAGACATGCAATCACACTAGGTGGATCCATGTGTGGTTTGTTTAGAAGAACACACATGCAATGACACTGGTGGATCCATGTGTGGTTTGTGAAAAGAACAGACATGCAATCACACTAGGTGGATCCATGTGTGGTTTGTTTAGAAGAACACACATGCAATGACTCTAGCTGTGGTTCATGAAAAGAACACACATGCAATGACACTGGTGGATCCATGTGTGGTTTGTGAAAAGAACAGACATGCAATCACACTAGGTGGATCCATGTGTGGTTTGTTTAGAGGAATAGACATGTAATGACACTAGGCGTGGTTCATGAAAAGAACAGACATGCAATGACACTGGTGGATCCTTATGTGGTTTGTTTAGAATAACACACATGCAATGACTCTAGTTGTGGTTCATGAAAAGAACACACATGCAATGACACTGGTGGATCCATGTGTGGTTTGTGAAAAGAATAGACATGCAATCACACTAGGTGGATCCATGTGTGGTTTGTTTAGAAGAACACACATGCAATAACACTAATGGATCCATGTGTGGTTTGTGAAAAGAACAGACATGCAACCACACTAGGTGGATCCATGTGTGGTTTGTTTAGAGGAACAGACATGCAATTTCACTGGGTGTGGTTCATGAAAAGAACAGACATGCAATGATAGTGGTGGATCCATATGTGGTTTGTGGAAAGCACAAACATGCAATCACACTGGGTGTGGTTCATAAAAAGAACACACATCCAATGTCACTGGTGGATCCATGTGTGGTTTGTGGAAAGAACTGACATGCAATGACACTGGTTGTGGTTCATGAAAAGTACACAGATGCAATGACACTGGTGTATCCTTATGTGGTTTGTGAGAAGAACACACATGCAATGACTCTAGCTATGTTCATGAAAACAACAGACATGGAATGACACTTGTGGATCCATATGTGGTTTGTGGAAAGAACAGACATGCAATGCCATTGGTTGATCCATGTATTTCATTGTACAAGACACTCACTTTCCATTTTTATACTACTCATTTTTGCCCTTGGTTTTTTTTATACTACTCAGTTTTGCCTTGCTCTCTCTATCTTTCGTAGAAGCCCAAACCTGTGCTCACTCTGTCTGCTACTCCATGATTGGTTGTCACAGTTGTCACGCGGATCATGCGCACCAACCGTTGATTCTGTGCGATCCAACGCTGATCGTTGCACATGTCGTGCCCTTCACAGTACAGCATGAGACAGCACGGCGTCTCCCTAAGCGAGACTTCTACAAGAAGGAACACGATGTCGTCCATGGAAAAAGTCGTCGAGCGGTCATGTCATGTTTAATCAAGTCTGAAAAGCCTACTACTGCTACTACTATGCCACAACACATGCGTCATCGAGTGCACGGTCGTCGATGGACAGCTGCAATTTATTGCCACTTGATTTTAATAAGACACATCCCATTTTTTACGCAACGGCTCTCAATCTCACTTCCAACTGGGCCCCACCGTAAGAAGCTTGCACACGCTAGCCGGAGGCCGAAGAGCTGAGCTCGACGAGACCTAACGTCTCCGGCTTCATCGAGTCACTCGCAGCCATCAACACATCCCTTTACCTGATCTATCACAACCCCACAAATCTCACCGTACAGCCACCTACCTTCCCCTCTACATTTCCACTTTTAACTATCGCCAATTTTAGGGCCGTGTAAAACTTCATACATAGAAACTGTGTGTGCATCCTTTGCATGCGGCTCAATACAGAACTGCCATGCATGGCCTGGGAAAAAAACGTGATGTACCGTGCGCGTGTCGCGGTGCACGGTGCAGTAGACTGCACGGCGTGTTGCACGGTGGTGCAACGAAACGTGCCTTGCTCCATCCACCTTAACTATAGAGCCCCTCTCCGCACACCCACTCCCACTCTCTCTCACTCTCCCCACGCAACCCTCTCCACCGTCCCATCAGCATCCGCAAACTCCCGAGAATACCCCGTCCGTGCCAGCGATGGCCGAGGAGGATAAGGTGTCCATCGTCGCCTCCGAGGCCGCCGGTGAGGAGGCCCCCGTATCCTCGCCGGTCCCTCTCGATGCGTTGAAATCAGCCTCCGTCCCTGTCCAGGCCCCAGTCGAGGCATCGATGGTAGCCGCCGTTCCTGTCCAGGCCCCCGTCCCCGCTACCGAAAGAGCCACCGAAGAGGAGGCCCCCGCCGGTCACAAGCAGATCAAGCACTTCTCGGCCACCTATGATCCAGATAAGTACATCGCTCCGCTGAACCCCTACGACACCGGCATCGACGACCCATGGTCGGAGGTAACTAGGGTTTGCTCCCCTCCTCTGGTTCTTCTACCGTTCCCATCATTGGATGCTAGATCTTGGTTTATTAGGATTCTCTTGTTCGCATTTCGATTGCTCGATCTTCTTACATCATCTACTCCCCCATTATCCTTTTCTTCCAATAGGTTTCCGGCAACGACGTCTGCAACGATGACGAGTCCATGTACACCAAGACTTGTCAGGTGCTGAGGAGGCTGTGGGCCGTCCAGTATGACGCCTTCTTCAGGGGCGGCGACTACAGCTGCCCCTTCTGCAAGGGGATCGCCTTCTGCTGGGTGAGTCTCGCTGGCACCAACTTCAACTCCTTACTAAAGCATGCAGAGGCCCCGGGCTCCGGCATCCACAAAGGCGGCGAGTGCGAGACCGTGAACATCAACGCCTACATCACTGAACACCACGCTCTCGGCATTCACCTCTGAAACCTCTAGCGGGTGGCCATTAAAGAGGGTCGCATGCCTCCAATCAGGCCCAAGGCCCGCAAGATCAAGGGACTGGGCAGCAAGAAGTGGAGAAAGCGCCGGAGGGAGGAGGCGGAGGCGCGGGCGCTTGAAGGCCTTGAATGTGCCTGCAGCTGTGGCGGCTGCTACTGCTAATCAGCTTCTTTCTAGCTATATCCTATTTCTGATGGAATGCATCGAACCTCGTTAAGCAACCTACTTTCTATTGTTATATCCTATTTAGCCGCGCACAGCTATATCTACATTTGTTTTGTTTTTTGAATGAATGTATTCTTCCTGGTGTGATTTGTTGCTCTAGATTTGCTACCTGATCGGAGGCAAAAAGAGGTCCAAAAGGGAACGAATTATCGAAGAGAGAATCTTCTCTAGATTTGCTACCAATTTGGGAAAAATGAAATATATCTGTTTAGCGAGAGAGGAAAAGGGTACTCTTTCAAACTGCCAGTTAACGAGCTACTATCTTGACAAGCTACAAGACACATACATAAACATAACACAAAGAGGGTTAAATTTATTTTACTACTCTCACTTGAGGCGCTAGACATCTTGATAAGATCAATGAGTTCCACAAAATAGAAACATAACACTGAGAAGTAAAATTTAATTCACTTCTCATCAGACCACTTGAGGCGTTTTCCATCGTTCCTAGGCGACCAACTGCGATCATTCCAGGTGGATCTTACATTATTGGCCCTCCACAGCTCCCGAAATGCAAGTTCATCCCACCTGGGATCTGACTTGCCTTCCCTATCTTCAGCGTCCTGCGGCACAATTAGCGGTGCATCACATGCCTGATTGTTGCCGCTAGAATCTGCTGCCTCTCTGTTTGCTGCTTCAGCTGCAGCCTCTCTGTCATCTGCTTCTGCTTCAGCTGCAAGCTCTCTTCACCGTCGCAGCCTCTTTGTCACCGCTTGGATGCAACCATTTCCTTTGCATATGCAGCTTCAAACTCAGGTATTCTGCATTTTCTACAAAGGGCTCCCCTAAGATCGTCTTCCCTCTTGCAAATAGGGAAAACACGAGGTAACGTAGAAAAAATGGATCTTCTTGTACAACTGGTAGGTCACGTAAGCATCTATGGCTGCATACTTCAGGTTTATATCAAACAACAGCCACTCGTCCTAGAAATCGTGCCTATCCGTAGGGAAATCTTCCTTCATTCTGTCATATGACTCATCGAGGATTCTAGTTGCGAGTGATGTCATTCCATCCTTCCTCGAGCCCCCTAGGATCTTAACAATATGCTGAATATCGATCCATTTGTGCGCAGGAATTATAATTCCCTCTTGATAAAATTTCGAAAAATCAGTTGTATTGTCGACAGTGCAGAAAACAATTCCCTTTTCTACAAGGAACTGGCGCAGCGCTGGACATTTCCTGTCAGTCCTGAAAGTATGTAGTTTGTCATCACCAAAATTTGTAACTACAAATATTTTGTCAATGCAAGATCATCATATGAATATAATTTTGAAAAGTTTAGTAAATGCAAGATCAAGACTCTCAACATTGTCTTGTCATAATTTATTTGGTCCTAAATAAAATCCAGTAGTTGCAAGATGAGCAAATGGATAAAGAACAAGAGGAGAAAACCCTAAAAGCGGTTAGCTACAGAGAGCAGATCTACAAACAAGGAGAGGTGGTAGACGAGGACATGTTTCCTCATGGCTAGTTGAACGACGGCGACTTCACTCCCTTCATATGGGTGCTCCGGGGTGTACTCGAGGTCCAATCCCACAAACTTGTCCTCGTCTTTCTCAAGCCAACCCCCGTACATCCTCAGGACACGCACCACTGTCTCCTCCTCGTTGGTGTAGACAATGTCTATCTTCTTATTGTTATGGGTAGTGAAGCTTGTCTCTAGAGTGCGACGACCTTCCATGGCAGCAAGGAGAAGACGGGAAGAAGAAAGATGACAAGAAGAAGAAGAGTGGTTTCTGCGAGGCAGGGGAACAGTGGAACCGTCAATGCGCTTTTAAGGTAGTAGTTAACGACGGAGACGGAAGTCCAAGGAGAGACGTGTGGCGGTGGCCGTTCCAGCTTCTGAGTAAACAAAAAATAATTATAACGCCGATACATGTGCCCTGTTTTGTCACGTTAATACACTAGGCAGGGGGTGTTGTCCTATCCACTGTGCCAACACTGCAAGCCTACGTGATAGCCACCCCGCCTAAGCGACATGAGCGACATAATAGCGAAAGCTGACAGGGGGGCCAACTTGACGGCCGTTAGCCTAATGATTTGTATTGAAACTTAAAGTTGAATTCGTGCCGAAAAGACCCTCTGAGTATTTGGCACGCCAACTTTGGGCAACGCAGCTGATTGTAAGCAACTTGGGTACCGCGTTGCCTGGACACCCCAACTTTCGGGCCGCAAAATGATATTCTCTCCCCAACGAGCTCGATATATTTTGAGCCATCAGCATCCCAAAGAAAAATACAAAAGAGTTACGGATGTGCATTGACTTCACTGTGATGAACAAACATTGTCCAAAGGATCACTTCCCACTGCCACGAATCGATCAAATAATCGATGCAACCGCATGGTGTGAACGTCTTTCCTTCCTGGACGCATATTCAGGATACCATCAAATTCGGATGAAGCAGGAAGATGAGGAGAAAACAATATTTATCATGCCCTATGGCGTATTCTGCTATACAACAATGCCCTTTGGCCTAAAGAACGCCGGGGCAACATATCAGCGGATGATGCAAAATTGCCCAGGAAACCAAATCAGCACAAACGTGCAAGTATACATTGACGATGTTATAGTCACAACAAAGAAAGGGTCTTCACTTATCAAAGATCTCCAAGAAACATTTGAGAACCTCGACAAATTTTGCATCAAACTCAACTCGACAAAGTGCTCCTTTGGGTCCTAGCAGGATAACTCCTCGGACCTCGTATCAGCAAGAGGAATTGAAGCCAATCCCGAGAAAATACAGGCGATTCTAACAATGAAAAAGCCAATGAATCTTCAGGGCGTACAACAACTGGCTGGGCGAGTCGCAACACTCAACATTTTTATTGCTCGGTTAGGAGAAAAAGCACTACCATTCTACGCCCTCATGAGGAAATCAGATAAATTCGAGTGGACAGAAGAAGCTCAGCACACCTTTGAAGATCTCAAAAGGAAACTTTCGACATCTCCCATCATCGTCTGTCCACACGAGAAAGAGCCATTACTTCTTTACATTGCCGCCAGAAATCAGGTGGTCAACACGGTTTTTGTCGTAGAACGACCCGAAGAAGGGAAAACCCATGGTGTTTAGAGGCCAGTTTATTTCTTGAGCGAGGTCCTCTCGCCATCCAAATAAAGGTACCCGCGTTATCAGAAACTAGTATTTATGACAACACGGAAGTTACGCCATTATTTTTCGGAACACCCGATCATAGTGGTCAACGAAGCACCTCTGTCCAATATCCTCAATAATCCAGAGGCAAATAGACATGTCTCTCTATGGGGCATTGAGCTTTCCCCTCGAGATATCACGTACAAGAAGCATAAAGCAATTAAACCACAAGTTCTGCTTGATTTTATCACTAAATGGACTGAATTACAATGCGCGGGCCTACCTGACCTTTCTAGCGCATGGACAATGTACTTTGATGGATCGAAAAGAACAGAAGGAGCAGGGGAAGGAGTCATATTAGTATCACCACAAGGTGATAAAATGCGATATATACTTCGGATGAGCTTCGCAAACGCGTCCAATAACGAAGCTGGGTATGAGGCCTTATTGCACGGTATGCGTATGGCTAAAGCTTGCAGTGCAACTCGCCTCAAAATATTTGGTGATTCTAATCTTGTAGCACAACAAGAATGAACAAGTGTGACGCTATCAACGATAACATGATTGCCTACAGTGATCTGTGTAGCATTATGGAGGCTCAGTTTGACGGATACGAAGTATCACACATAGGAAGAGCAAGTGATGCGCTCGACTTTCGACGTAGAGCTCGTTGGGAACCCCAAGAGGAAGGTACGATGAATATAGCAACAAGTTTTCCCTCAGTTATAAAACCAAGGTTTAATCGAACCAATAGGAGCAAGGAAACACCCCAAAGGTGTTACTAGCTGAGCTTTGGCAGGGCGCACTACCGGTGCTAGTAGAAACGTGGAGACCTGCACAACACAACGACATAACTTTGTCCCCAACTTGCGATGAGGTTGTCAATCTCACCGTGTTTTGTGGAAAACAAAGGATTAAACGTATCGAATGGAAAGAAGTAATACTTTGCAGAAAGTAAACACAAAGCAGTAAAAGATTGTAGATTGTATGTAAAGTAAAAGGACCGGGATCCATAGTTCACTAGAGGTGGCTCTCCTTAGATAGATAACATGCTGGGTGAACAAATTACAGGGGGGCAATTGACAAACACCGAGAAAGCAATACATGCATATACTAATCATCTTGAATCCTCTGAGACTTGATTGGGCATTACAACATAATACAAAGACCGCCATCCAACTGCATCTATGACTAATAATCCACCTTCAGGTTATCATCCGAACCCCCTCCAGTATTAAGTTACAAGCAACAGATTATTGCTTTACGAACTGCATGTAAAGTAAACAATACGATTGTTCTATGAACAAAGGATTGTTGTTTTTCTCCCTAGTAGCAACAGCACATCTAGTACCTTAGAGATTTCTGTCACTTCCCCAGATTACCAGAGGCATGAACCCACTATCGAGCATAAATACTAACTCTTGGAGTTGCTAGCATCTACTTGGCCAAGATAGCTACTAACAACGGAAAGCATGCAAGATATCAAATAACAAAGACATGACAGAATCAATAATCAATCTGAAATAGCATCTCAATATCCATTGGATCCCTGCAAACACAAGATGTATGAATTACAAATAGATGATCTTGATCATGAACAGAGCTCACAAGATCTAAACATGAAAGCACAAAGGAGGAGAAACCAGCCATCTAGCTACTACATGGATCCGTAATCCAAGGATGAACTACTCACGCATCACACCGGAGGCTTGCATGGTGATGAAGAAGGCCTCCAGGGTGAATTCCCCTCTCCGGCAGGGTGCCGGGAAGAGCTTCAGATCCCTCCTGATCTAGGGATGGAGATGACGGCGGCTACAGACTTTTTCGAGGATTTTGATCGGGCACTTAGGGTTTTCGTCCTGAGGGAAATATATAGGCGGAAGGAGAGGCCGAGGGGGTGCCGGGAGCGGCCACACCACCCACTAGCACGGGTCAGGCCTGGCCGCACGGCCAGGTGGTGTGGTGGCTCCCTGACCCTTCTCCGTCTCGTATTCTGGCACTTGATCCCTTCTGGAAAAATACGCACTTTGGCTTTTGTCCCGTCCAATTCCGAGAATATTCATTTTCTGACTTTCTTGGAACCAAAAACAGCAGAAAACAGGCAGCTGGCATTGTGGCTCTTGTTAATAGGTTAGTCCAAGAAATCTTATGAAAAGTACTCCAAAGTTGGAACAAAACACAAGAAAGTGGATAAAACCAAGCATGGAACATCAAAAATTATAGATACATTTGCAATGTATCAACATCCCTAAGCTTAACTCCTGCTCGTCCTCTTGTAGGTAAGTGATAAAAAGAAATAATTTTTGAGGTGGCATGCACCATCAAAGACTTGATCAAAGTATTTGCAAAACATTCAAGGCTGGGATCATAGTACTTCAATCATAACATGAAAGACAAAGTTCTAGCAATAAGCAAAGAAACTATGATGCAATATGAAAAGGCACAAACAAAAGATTCATGAATAACATGCTTTGCAAGACGTTTGTTTGTTTCACATAAAGAAAACATAGCATAATAGTATTCAGCTTGTCCCTCAATAGAGTAGCAAATATAAATGCATAGGACACCTTCAAAGTTCATAAGAGTGACTAGATACAATAGTTTCAAACAAGCAATAACAAGTTATGCATCAATCAACTAGTCTTGGGACAATGCACATAGAACTAAGAATGGCCACTATGCTCTCAAAGTAGGTGCATAAAGATAGAAGGTGGAGACTCAATATAATAGTGTAAGAAAGGCCTTTTGTAAAAGCAAGTAGGGATTCAAGTCTCATAAAGAGCTTCCAAAAATTATGGTACTTAATAGCTTTCAGCTCTCATTGCCCCTATCATAAGCATCTTGAACTGATTAAGGTTAAAGTGAACAAACTATGGTGTACATGCTTGACGAAGTATAAGTCAGAAATCTCATGTCCCTTGTATACGAGGGCCGCTCCTCATGCTACTCAAGTTTAGTCACCGGTAAGTTCTTGTCATCGTAAGTACATGTGTATCATTGAGAACCACCAACGGGTTACCCCTTTCCCGATGATACGGAAGAATCCCCATATCAAAATGACAAGGCAAGTAGACAACGAGCATCTCAACATTCTTCTTATTTACCATGGGAATATGGTGCTTTTTTCTCTCTTTCCTCTTTTCATAGTATCTCTTTTTTTCTTTTCTCTTTTTTTCTCAATATAGGACTCTTTTTTTATAAGAATGCTTCATAGACAGCTCATTATGGTTACGCTGCAGGTTTCCACCATGTCAGCATGGATTAGACCAGCAGCCCAGGCGTTTCTCTAACACAGATACATAACTCCATGGACTTACAAGCTCCCCTTTCATTTCACACCGACGACATCCATATACAAAAGTGCATGATATCAACTAGGTACAAGTACCAAGTGCAATGTTGACAGCACTCCCCATGAAAGCATGGTTCTGCTAATTCCCAACAAATAAGTGCAAGCATATACAACATAGATGACACAATGGTTCAAGTTTATTAAGGGCAAGTAAAGTAAAGTGTTCCATCAAGTTCGTGAGAGCTTTAATCACTAGTTTTCTCATAACAAGTGGAAGGTAAACAAAAGCATGAATATACTTGGAATAGCATAAGCTAGTAGGTAGGTATGGTAGACTCTTTGGAATAACTTGGTTTAGGGAGTTGGATGTATGAGTGGAACTCATACTTGGTTGTGGAGGCCAGCAAAAGACTGGGAGCGACAAACTAAGAGAGCAATAATGGACATAATCATGCAGAGCGACAAAACATCATTGATCAAAGCATAAAGTGATACTACAAGTTGAAAACTAAAGGATCATAAAGGCTATGGTGACTTGTGATAGTCATAACATGGTGTGAGCATGTGCCAAGTCAACCCAAATAAAGCATCAAAGGAGAATACCACTATACTATGCTTTAATATGCTAAAACAACGCATGATTCATCCAAGGCACATTAAGCAATCTCAATTGTTTATAAAAAGTCATGATACAGCAAAGAATACTAAGCATAAAGCCAAAACAATATCAAGCATGGCATGACAAAGCATAGGCCACAGTCAAAAACGAGCTCTTTTTACCACATAAGTATGAACTTTCCTACTCTTTTCCAAACCAAACCAAACTATTTGCAAACCAAAGTATGAAAGAGGGGGTCCAACCAACTTATTCATAAAACTAAGAAAACCAAGCAAACTAAAAACCAAAACAAAAACGAAAAAGAAGACGCTCCAAGAAAAACACAACTGTGCATGAAACAATAAAAATGAAGCGCTTGGAAGAAACCTGAAATTTTTATTGATGAAGAAGGGGAATGCCTTGGGCATCCCCAAGCTTTGACGCTTGTACTTCTTGGATATTTCTTGGGGTGACACGTGTGGCATCCCCAAGCTTGAGCTTTAGTCCATCCTTTATCTCATTACTCATTCCTTCCATACACCTGAAAATTTTCCTTCATACAAAACTTCACACAATCTCATTAGCAATATTAGTGCACTTAAGAGAAATAAGTCTCAAGGTTCAGTTTTAACACCAAATAAACTCCCATTAGAACACTAGATACTGTAGCACTTCCCTCAAAAAGCTCAATTCCCCAAAGGAACTCAAGAAGGAACTAACAAGAAGCAAATGCAGAAAATGGCAGAAATCTGTCAAAATAGACCAGCAGGTAAAGACGATATTTTTCGAAGACCTTCTTTTGCTCAAATAAAAAGTGTTGAACTAACGAAAGTTAGATAACAACCTGGGGCAGAAGCACAAAAAATTACAGCTCAATCCGACATACAGAGGTCTCTCAGGAATTTTTATGGTGAAGCACAAAAATCTGTTTCGGGACAACAACTTTCCCAATCATTACTTCTCTCTCATTAGAGGTTACTCTTGGCACAAAAAGCAAATAAAAAGGATAAGGAGAGGTTATTACAGAGGTAATAACTTCCAAGGATCTAAAACTCTTGGGTTATCTCCCAACAAGTACTTTTCTTTAACGCCTTTAAGTTGGGCATGAAAATTTGAGAAGATGCTCTTATAGGAAATATGAATTGAAGTAAAAGAGAGCATCAAGAAGCAAATTCAAAACACATTTAAGTCTAACCCACTTCCTATGCATAGGAATCTTGTATGCAAATAAATGCACAAAGAACAAAGTGACAGGCATAGGAAGATAAAACAAAAGTAACTTCAAAACTTTCAGCATATAGAGAGGTGTTTCATTACCATAAAAACTTTTACAACCATATTTTCCTCTCTCATAATAATTTTCAGTAGCCTCATGAATAAACTCAAAAATATAACTATCACATAAGGCATGCTTTTCATGATCTACAAGCACTAGAGCTTTATTATAAACATTTTCAAAAGCATCCTCGGGAACATAACATTCACCCTCATTTGATAAGCATGGGGGACAATCAAATAATGTAAGGGATAAAGAGTTACTCTCATTAGAAGGTAGGCATGGGTAGATCCATTCTTCCTCCTTTTGTCCATCACTCTCCTCCTCTTTTTCATCTAATGAGCTTTCAGGTTCAGCAATTTCTTCTTCCATGGAGGTTCTAGCAGGCGGTGGTTCATCTATTACCTTAGCAGTCATAAAATTGTTCCCAAATAGGAAACTGAGTGAGCTATCCATAATGAAATAGTGATTGGAGCAGAGCTATTCATAAAGGCAACTTAAGAAAGGAACTAATTTTTTTTGTGTTTTTCCAATAAGAAAGCAAACTAGTAAAACTATTTTTTTTGTGTTTTTGAAGAACAAAACAAGCAAACAAAGCAAAAAGAAACTAAGCAAAACAAAAACAACAAAGTAAAGAGATTGGTTATGAGGGACTCCTTGTGAAGATGTCCTTGACTCAGCAACGGCGCCAGAAAATCTTGATGCGCTCGACTTTCGATGTAGAGCTCGTTGGGAACCCTAAGAGGAAGGTACGATGAATATAGCAGCAAGTTTTCCCTCAGTTATGAAACCAAGGTTTAATCGAACCAATAGGAGCAAGGAAACACCCCAAAGGTGTTACTAGCTAGCTGAGTATGGCGCACTACCGTGCTAGTAGCAACGTGGAGACCTGCACAACACAACCACAGAACTTTGTCCCCAACTTGCGATGAGGTTGTCAATCTCACCGTGTTTTGCAGAAAACAAAGGATTAAACGTATCGAATGGAAAGAAGTAATAGTTTGCAGAAAGTAAACAAAAAGCAGTAAAAGATTGTAGATTGTATGTAAAGTAAAAGGACCGGGATCCATAGTTCACTAGAGGTGGCTCTCCTTAGATAGATAACATGCTGGGTGAACAAATTACAGCGGGGCAATTGACAAACACCGAGAAAGCAATACATGCATATACTAATCATCTTGACTCTTCTGAGACTTGATTGGGCATTACAACATAATACATAGACCGCCATCCAACTGCATCTATGACTAATAATCCACCTTCAGGTTATTATCCGAACCCCCTCCGGTATTAAGTTGCAAGCAACAGATTATTGCTTTACGAACTGCGTGTAAAGTAAACAATACGATTGTTCTATGAACAAAGGATTGTTGTTTTCTCCCTAGTAGTAACAACACATCTAGTACCTCAGAGATTTCTGTCACTTCCCCAGATTACCAGAGGCATGAACCCACTATCGATCATAAATACTAACTCTTGGAGTTCCTAGCATCTACTTGGCCAAGATAGCTACTAACAACGGAAAGCATGCAAGATCTCAAATAACAAAGACATGATAGAATCAATAATCAATCTGAAATAGCATCTCAATGTCCATCGGATCCCCGCAAACACAACATGTATGAATTACAAATAGATGATCTTGATCATGAACAGAGCTCACAAGATCTAAACATGAAAGCACAAAGGAGGAGAAACTAGCCATCTAGCTACTACATGGATCCATAGTCCAAGGATGAACTACTCATGCATCACACCGGAGGCTTGCATGGTGATGAAGAAGGTCTCCAGGGTGAATTCCCCTATCCGGTAGGGTGCCGGGAAGAGCTTCAGATCCCTCCCGATCTAGGGATGGAGATGACGGCGGCTACACTCTTTCGTGGATTTTTGATCGGGCACTTAGGGTTTTTGTCCCGAGGGTAATATATAGGCGGAAGGAGAGGCCGAGGGGGTGCCAGGAGCGGCCACACCACCTCGGCGCTGGCCAGCCTACCTGCTGCTGCCGTGGTGTGGTGGCTCCTGGCCCTTCTCCGCCTCGATTCGGCACTTGACCCTTCCGAAAAATAGGCACTTTGTGTTTTGTCCCGTCCAATTCGAGAATATTCATTTTCGACTTTCCGGAACAAAAACAGTAGAAAACAGGCAACTGGCACTGTGGCTCTTGTTAATAGGTTAGTCCAAGAAATCATATGAAAAGTACTCCAAAGTTGGAACAAAACACAAGAAAGTGGATAAAACCAAGCATGGAACAACAAAAATTATAGATACATTTGCAATGTATCAGCAAGCAATGAAGAAGATGACAATCTAGCAAACATTGGGTCCTTATGCCTACTAGTGCCACCCAGGTTTTTTGGGAGGAAATAACAGAGCGTTCTATCAAGGCCAAGAGAGTCTCTGAGGTCAGAGCGCCCAAGACATGGAAAAAGTTTAAGCTGCGAAAGGATCCGGGGGCTCCACCAGCTAGCAAGAGTACAGAGGAAATCCTCGAAGAAGAATCAGAAGTTGATGAGGTCATGATAATAGAACCTACATGGATGCAGCCATACATAGCATATATGACTCGGGGAGAGCTACCTGAATATGTGATAGAAGCTCGGTGAATCACTCGAAGATCAAAAGCCTTTAGAATCATCAAAGGAGAGTTATACAAAAGAAGTATTTCGGGTGTGTTACAACGATGTGTCACACCCGACGAAGGAAAAATTATACTCAAGGATATACATGAAGGAGTATGCGGCCATCACGCTAGCAGTCGAGAAATTTCTGCCAAAGCATCCAGGGCAGGATTTTATTGGTTCATAGCAGTCCAAGATGCAAAGGATATAGTCAGAACATGCACGGCATGTCAACGATTCACAACAAATCCTAGTGCACCCGCCGCTGAGTTAAACCCCATACCTCTTGCTTGGACTTTCGCTCATGGGAGACTCGATAAGGTGGGTAAACTTCACAAATCATCTCCAGGAGGACACGTCTTTCTGCTAGTAGCAGTCGACAAATTTACTAAATGGATTGAAGCAATGCCCGTCACCAGCCAGGACAGAACTTTGGCTGTGAATTTCATCAAATCCATAGTATGCCGATTCACCGTACCAAATAGCATCATCACTAATAATGGAACTAATTTTACTTCCAATGAGTTCAAGAAATACTGCGAGGAGATGGGTATAAAAGTAAGCTACGCCTCAGTACCCCACCCGCAAACTAACGGACAAGGGGAAAAAGCCAATAGCATAGTAACTGCTGGACTCAAGAAAAGATTACTAGCACCACTCAACAGGGCAAAATGAGCATGGGTAGATGAGTTACCATCTGTTTTGTGGAGTTTGCGTACTACTCCAAATAATTCGACACAACAAACACCCTTCTTTCTGGTCCACGGTGCGGAAGTCGTCCTTCCAGTCAAAGTATCACACGAATCTCCACGAGTAGCTACATATGATGAAGAGGCATCAAGACAAGCACTTGAAGACGACATTGATGTACTTGATCAAGCCCAAGACACCGCCTTACAAAGAGCTACTATATATCAGCAAAACTTGCACAACTACCATAGTCGACGGTTGCGTCCTAGGTCCTTCGTTGTAGGGGACCTAGTTCTTCGCCTCAAGCAAGATGGCCACCGTAAATTGGAGTTACCTTGGGAAGGACCTTACATTGTTACAGAAGTTATTCCCGGAGGAGCACATCACCTACAAGACAAGAAGACAGGAGTCAAATACTCCATTCCGTGGAACGTCGCATAACTACGGCGCTTTTACGCTTAGAATTTATGTTTTCTCGCAATATTAATTACAATAAGGCCTATGGCCTGGCTTCTTAGCTAGAATATTAAGGCCAACGGCCAGGCAGAAATCCGCCAAACAATGTATCGTTGGCTTCGGCATATAAATAAAAGATAAGTTCTCACTCTGAGGATTTATTTATACCTTTTTTGCCAACAAAGCAGGGTATCTCTATTTCTATATAAACATTTTTCTGATAAAACTAACAAAAATCATGAGCCTATGTCCAAATACAGGCATCCGAACATAGCCTCAGGGGCTACTCCCATCGGGAGCGCTGGTGTGCACCTGATACGAATCAAATTATGTGTAAAAAATCCAGACAATCATCACCTAAACCTATGAGTTTTACTTTGGTGTATCCTCAAAAGGTTACTCACATCGGGAGATCCTATAAATCATTAAAACAAAAATCTGATAAATTTCAGAAATTCCAGCAGCCAAACAAGGCAGTAGATAAAAATTATACAAAAAACTCGGATCGTACCTGACACGACAAAACTCCGAATGTCGTGTCCAAGACATGAAGGTAAGACCCTGGGATTCGTCCAGTGTGGCCTGGTAATCGCACAAGAATGCGCTCTGCCAGCAAAAAATCCGTATCAATGATACGATGAAAAATCCCAACGGACGCATTGGGTACCTGATAAAATAGAACTGGAATTCAGTATTCGATAAGACCTTAGTGACTCGAACTGAATTACGCCAGTTCTAATTCCGAGTTCAGGCCTGGAGACTTGAATTTGATGTAGGTCAACATTGTTTTTTCCCAGGAGCAATTAACTTATTCCTGATCCATCGGATGCATTAGGCTTGTTGTACCAAATCCCTATAAAACTGAAAACAATAATGCAAAGAAAAACTAAAAATATCTTTGAGACTCAACCAGAATCTACGGTTCGGGTAGAGTCTCGGGGGATATTGACATGGGTATGATTACTCGAGTGCCCTAGCTGCATAAAGGCTCATGACCCATGAAGATTCAAGATGGTGGTGTTGGGGTTCGCAGCATAGAAAACAAAAAATTTCCTACGATGGGAACTATACGCCAATATCTATCTATTAGATACAAGCAACGGGTGGATATACATCCATAGAGAACTTACCCTCGAAGACAACAAAGCTTTGTTAACGAGTTGGAACTCGTGGATGATGTAGTCGTACACTTGTCGATCTCAAGATCGTGATGAAGTCCTTCAGGTCCAGCAGTTCCAGCACCATCAGTTCCAGCACCATCAAGTCCAGCACCGCAAAGTAGAGGTGCATCCGTGATCGCACACACGTCCGGTACCCCGACAACCTCCGTCCCTCGCTCCAGCAAAGTAGCGGAAGCAGCAACTCCTTTACAGATAAAGCCACCGGGAACATGTATCTCGCTAATCCGAGACCATGGGGAATAACTAGAGGGGGAGAGAAATCCTTCACGAGGAGGTGTTACAAGAGGAGAGGAGGAGGAGGTGCTCCTTATATAGGGGAGGGGTGCAGCCCAAGGGGGCATGGCGCCGGCCATGGTGGGTTCCCCCACCTCTCCCTCATTCATGTGGGTGGAGCTCCAACTCACATAAACACACACCTCCACTCATGTCCACTCACATGCATTAAATTTCCACCAAATTTAATGCAAGCTATCATTAAATAAAACACTTTTATTTATTTTATTCAGAATTTTGTTAATTACTTTAATTAACAAACATTCACATAAAACTCCCTGCAACATTTCAATATCACATGCAGAACCAGTTTCAGCAATTTCACCCAAAAACAATTCCAGTTTCCATCGAAATGATTCCAGCACTTTCTTAATCTTTATCTGAAACATATTTGCTCCTAAATGGTGTTGGTATCCCTTAATTGTGTCACCCTACGGTTCGCGAATAATGCAGACATGATCGAGACCCCTTTCCGATCAATAATCAACAACGGGACCTGGAGATCCACACTGACTCCCACATATTCAACGATGACCCGTGTGATCGTGTGAACCTTTAACATCGTAACTAAATCTCTCGCGATATATTACATGTCCGAGATTCGATCATTGGCATCCAAATACCTAGTTTGATCTTGTTACCGACATGCACTCTTTTCTCGTTCCCGTGATATAACATTCTAGTGATCACATCACTTGCTTGCAAGCTATTTCAATGTGATATCATCGAGAGGGCCCAGAGTATATCTATCCATCACCGGGATGGACAAATCACACTCTTGATACATGAGCCTCAACATAACACCTTCGCAGCACTGAACCCACCTTTATAGTCACCCTGTTACGGTGTGACGTTTGATGTTATCAAGATACTCTTCCGGTGTTAGCAATTAACATGATCTCATGGTCTAAGTACTAAGATTACTTTGTATGATGCTATAACAATATAAACATAATGACTCTGATCGTAATGATATACTTTGGATGAATGTTGATCACATCATTCCACCAATGTTGTGACCTCATTATTAACAACATCCAATGTCCATGATCAAGAAACCTTGATGATCTTGTTAATCAACGAGCTAGTTTATATGAGAGGCATTACTAGGAACTTTGTATTTTGTTTATTAAACACACATGTATTAACATTTCCAAATTAATACAATTATAGCATGCAAAATAAAAATTTATCATAAACAAGGAATAAGATAATAACCACTTTATTATTGCCTCTCGGGCATATTCCCTTCAGTCTCCCACTTGCACCAGAGTCAATAATCTAGTTTGAAAAACTTTGCGTATTGAACACCTATGGCTTTCTGGTGTTGCATATACGCGATTGCTAGTGGTTAACATAATCTCCGGATCTGACAGTTTCAGGTCCATGTGTATTTGCATGTCTTTGCGTCTCTACGCAACACTCATTCTCAAATGAGATGGCATTGTATAAATTTGGTCCTTTGGTGAGACCTTTAGTTCGCTCGGGTTAAAATATGTTGATATTATTGTCATACAATATATCTTCATAATATTATCCCACTTTGAACCACACCTAGTTTGATAACAAACTACTTAACACAAATACCCTCCTTTGCTGCTACTATAGCAGTCATATACTTAGCCTTTTGTTGTAGTATTCGTCACAATGTCTCAACTTTGGAACTCATCCAAATCCATCATGGAACATCCTTTCCATTACATTGTGCCACCCATAGTCTAAATTGAGATAAATTTAATTTGTGTCTTGTGACAAAACTAGCATCAATGTAACACTTTACAATGAACTACCTTCAACTATTTGTCACTTATACATGATATATTCTTAGTTCTTCCAAAGCTAATAATAATAATATCTTTACTATCGTCCAATGATCATCTTATGAATCATTCTAGTATGTGCTCATAACATTTAGAGCATAGGACATATCTGGATATATACATATCACGGTATAATCGATCAAAATATTCATGTGATTTTACTCACCAAGTGTTGAAACACTTGAATCTTGATACAATCCTTTCCATGCAGCGAGAACCTTTCTTGTTGTTTCCATATTGAACCCTTTCAATATCTCATATATGTACGTTTGGCATAACTATATTAGCGCCTCAATCTATCCATATAGACATTGATGCCAAATATTCTGGTTTTGAACAAGTCTTTCATCGAAATCCTATTTTAATGAAATTCCTTAACTTGTGTCAATAAAAGATACATCATTTCCAATCAACAATATGTACTCTGCATAATGTATTGGAAATTTGTCTCGGTGCTCCCACTTAATTTCTTGCAAATGCAAGCATCTTCATCATCTCCGATGAAATTAAACTCCTTTAACATTTTCATCATGATGAAGATTCCAACTCCGCTATGCTCACTTCAACTATTGAAGTTTGCATGCCCTTTTAGCACCCCTTTGAATTAACAAAACCCTTCGGACCGTGTCATGTAAATGTCCTAGGTAACCATTCTATTAGAAGAACCTTGTTTTGTTTATTCAACTACCATATACCAAATTATATGTAGTGGTTGCTACATTAATTCGTCAAGACTAAATATTGCTATGAAAGATCAAATCTTGTCATAGTCAACTCCTTGAACATTGTCGTAAACTTCTTTCCGACATGTCGATTATTTCATAGATGTTAAACATCCATGTCTATTTCTTTATAGATCCAAACATGACCGATAGGCTTCACGCCTTTCCGGAGGGTCTTCCGAGTTCAGAAACTTGATTTCTCGTGTATGCATACTTTCACGGATTCTATGACTTCTTAGTCATTTTATGGAGTCAGGGCCCATCATCGCTTCTTTGCATGCAGTCGATTCATCATTATCAAAACAATAATGAATTTTGTTTCAAATCTTACTATTCGATTCTTACCGACCCACATGGTTCAATAGGAACTCTAATCTCCAAGATCGCACCCTTTGTAATCACGGGAGCCATGAGCATTGTGGCCGCCATCGGGACACTTTCCGGAGTTGCGCTACTTAGCACATATAGCTAAGGTTCAATAAACTTATCAAAGTTCTATTGTCCTCCCATGTAACTTTTCACGAAAAATTCCTTCTCAAGAAACTTGACGTTCCAAGCGACAAATTCTTTTTGTCCTCGGTGTTATGGAGGAATTCCCAACAAATTCTTTGGGATAACCTACAAAGACGTGCTTATCCGACTTTGGTTGTAAACATTTTACTTATTCATAGCATACCAAAATTTAAGAAAAGACAAATCGGGTTTTATCCCAAACCATAACTCATATGGTGTCATTTCTACGGATCACGATAGTGCTCTTTTCAGTGTAAAAGCGGTAGTCTCTAAAGCTTTAATCCTTAAAACATAATGGCAGTTTTATAAATGACACCTTTGATCTTACCATGTCAAACAAGGTTTAATTTGATCTCTCGAACATACCATACTCCTATGGTTTATCGGGAAATGCAAATTCATGGAACAATTCCTAAAATCTTAGGTGTTTTGCTAAACCTGTAACTCAAATATCTTCCTTTATGATCAAATCATAAACTCTTTTATTTTCTTGTTACAATGTTTTTTCACTTCATCTTGAAAGTCTTTGAACAATTTTCAAATGTTTCATACTTCTTCCTTATTAAGTAAATATATATAGATATATTCACTCAAATTTCTGGAGAAAGCATATGAAGCAAAAAGATCCATCGCATATGGCTACACATAATGGACTATGCACATCAGCATGCACAATTTCCAATAAGCTAGTCATTTGTTCCTCTTTGGCCTATGAACGGAGTTTGAATTATCTCGAGGAAAGTTTCACAAGCGTCAATTGATCAAAATCAAAAGACTTCAAAAATCCATCAACATGGAGTTTCTTCATGTTTACTTTCCAATATAATTCAAAACAGCGATGTCACTTCATAAGTGATCTTCCATTCATTTGTCTTACGACATTTTAGCAATAATGTTTATGGATGTGATTTCTCCAACTAGACTTGTAAAAGTTCATCCATCCTTTATGGAATACGGTAATTATTTGAACAACCATTGTTCTCATAATATCGGAACAAAGTAACAATTATTTAAACAAATCTTGAAGGCTAGGTTTGACGACAACGAAAACACAATAACACTTTATTTGTTTTCGATGAACATCATCACTTATTCTCTTGCCGGTTACTTAGGCCGTTGCAGTTCATGAATTGTGTTGTTCTGTATGACACTTCACACCAACCAATTCGGTATCCAATACCTCAGAACCACATTGTTTAACAAGTAAGGAATACAACCATAACATGTATATCTTCTATATACCTAAGTTGGACATCTCCAACCTTTTCTTTTCTGCCAAATATTTTATAGATTCTCTTTCAACAATTCCTTTTCTTTTAAAAGAATCTATCAACATCAATAGTGGTGTCATTCACATGACACATAGTACAAAGTGTATATAGTCAGATACTAAAACCTTTGGACTTGCACTTTGAAGTGGATCACCATCATCAAATGTCTGGTGTTCTTTCAAAAATCCATTCTTTAGTAATCTATTAGTGTAGTAAACATTTTACTTACATATTCTATTCATCCTTATCATGACAACTTTCATGATCAAGCTACTATAGCCTATAAGTAAGAATCGCGAGTATAATGTTAGTTCCCAAACCTTTTGGGAGATCCAGATGCCTAGCATCTCCATCCTTCACAAATTCTCATACAATATGAGAACATGTATTTTTCTAAATTATACTCTATGATAATGCAACCAAAAACATTGTTTCAGATATCACAATATCTTCCACACATGATGGTTTCTTAAATAATTTTTCAGCTCCTAGATAATATTGATATTAAAACAACTTTTGAATATCAATAATCATGGAGGCAAACATGATACTTTAGATACTAACATTGGAATTCTTACTCTTGATTTAATACTACTTATTAAACTTCATGGAGTAAATAGAGTTTGCTGAAAGTTTGCAATAGGACTTCTAAACTTTAAATTGACATTCAAAACAATACGATACCGGTTCGTAAAGTAAATATCCAGAATTCTATAGTTCTATTATCTCAATTAAAACTAAGCATAAGGTAGTGAACAGATGCCAATGACTACAACAAATTATGCAAATTCACTTTGATTTAGTTTATGACAAATTGAGTTCGACTAATCCAAATTAGAAATGAACTCCCACTCAAAAACGACATCCCTCATGCCTTTTTGGTGATTACATGAACCAAATCCACTACACCAAGTCCGATCATCACATGAGTCGGTGTAGCTTCAAAGGCGAGCATCAATATGGGCATCACGTTAAATATATGACTCATGCTTAACCTTTCGGTCCGTGTTCCGAGGCCATGTCTGTACATGCTAGGCTCGCCAAGTAAGAACCTTAGGATTCGCGTGTGTAAAATTGTCTTACACCCGTTGTATGAAAGCGCGGAGTCGAGTACACCCGATCATCACGTGATGTCTCGAAACACGATCCATAGAACGGTGCATACTCAAGGAAGAACACATTTTATCTTGATATCTAAATGAGGGATCATCTTACAATGCTACTAAAAGCGCCAAACTAGCAGTATAAGATGTAAACATCTAATGTGTAAAGTGAGATGATATGGTCCATGCATTTGATCTCTATCATTTGCATCGTGGTATGATCTCTATCATTCCTTTGTGTGTAAGGCCAAGGTCAATGGAACTTACACGTTAAGTGTGTTGTAAGAGTATCTACCATACATCTACTTACAACATTACCATATCAAGACACTAGCCCAACAACAATCTAAACTAGACGCCTCTAATTTATCCATTGCAAGTTTTACGTGGCTTAGGGCTTTCAGAGATAGAACCGGTCTTACCTACGAACATGGAACCACAACAAGGATAACCAAGTTATTAGCAACTCGTTGTAAATCAAATATTGACTATATTAGGAGAGGCAGACACCCGCCAGCCACTTATGCAAAACTAGTTGCATGTGAGTCATGGAACCGGTCTCATGTGCGATGACATGTAAGGTTGGTCTGGGCCGCTTCATCCCACTATGCCACCAATATCCAAAATACATGAAAGAAGCAATAAAATGATCATCATCGCCCACATATAAACATATGTGTACTACCCGTGAAAAGCACCTACGCCTAGATCTGGCTCTGATACCACTGTTGGGGTTCGCAACATAGAAAACAAAATTTTTCCTACGATGGGAACTATACGCCAAGATCTATCTATTAGATACAAGCAACGGGTGGATATACATCCATAGAGAACTTACCCTCGAAGACAACAAAGCTTTGTTAACGAGTTGGAACTCGTGGATGATGTAGTCGTACACTTGCCGATCTCAAGATCGTGATGAAGTCCTTCAGGTCCAGCAGTTCCAGCACCATCATGTCCAGCACCATCAAGTCCAGCACCGCAAAGTAGCGGTGCATCCGTTATCGCACACACGTCCGGTACCCCGACAACCTCCGTCCCTCGCTCCAGCAAAGTAGCGGAAGCAGCAACTCCTTTCCAGATAAAGCCACCGGGAACATGTATCTCGCTAATCCGAGACCATGGGGAATAACTAGAGGGGGAGAGAGATCCTTCACGAGGAGGTGTTGCAAGAGGAGAGGAGGAGGAGATGCTCCTTATATAGGGGAGGGGGCAGCCCAAGGGGGCATGGCGCCGGCTATGGTGGGTGCCCCCACCTCTCCCTCATTCATGTGGGTAGAGCTCCCACTCACATAAACACACACCTCCACTCATGTCCACTCACATGCATTAAATTTCCACCAAATTTGATGCAAGCTCTCATTAACTAAAACACTTTTATTTATTTTATTCAGAATTTTGTTAATTACTTTAATTAACAAACATTCACATAAAACTCCCTGCAACATTTCAATATCACATGCAGAACCAGTTTCAGCAATTTCACCCGAAACAATTCCAGTTTCCATCGAAATGATTCCAGCGCTTTCTTAATCTTTATCTGAAACATATTTGCTCCTAAATGGTGTTGGTATCCCTTAAGTGTGTCACCCTACGGTTCACAAATAATGCAGACATGATCGAGACCCCTCTCCGATCAATAATCAACAGCGGGACCTGGAGATCCGTACTAACTCCCACATATTCAATGATGACCCTTGTGATCGTGTGAACCTTTAACATCGTAACTAAATCCCTTTGTCTCACGATATATTACATGTCCGAGATTCGATCATTGGCATCCAAATACCTAGTTTGATCTCGTTACCGACATGCACTCTTTTCTCGTTCCCGTGATATAGCATTCTAGTGATCACATCACTTGCTTGCAAGATATTTCAATGTGATATCACCGAGAGGGCCCAGAGTATATCTATCCGTCACCGGGATGGACAAATCCCACTCTTGATCCATGAGCCTCAACATAACACCTTCGTAGCACTGAACCCACCTTTATAGTCACCTTGTTATGGTGTGATGTTTGATGTTATCAAGATACTCTTCCGGTATTAGCAATTAACATGATCTCATGGTCTAAGGACTAAGATTACTTCGTATGATGTTATAGCAATATAAACATAATGACTCTGATTGTAATGCTATACTTCGGATGAATATTCATTGATGACACACAAGTATAGGGGGTGTATCGCAGTATTTTCGATAAGTAAGAGTGTCGAACCCAACGAGGAGCAGAAGGTGCTGGCTAGTGGTATGGATCAGGAATTCTCTGCAAATACTTAGCAAACGGATTTTTAGAGTTTTTTGATAAATCAAGTAAACAAAGTACGAGTAAATAAAAGACGGTAGGAATAAAGGCAGCAAGTGGCCCAATCCTTTATGGAGCAAAGGACAAGCCGGTTGTATTACTTAAGATGAGCAAACGTTCTCGAGGACACATGGGAAGACTGTCAAGTGCTTTCGCTTCATATAGTTGATTAATCTTCTTTAGCTTGCTAAGTGTTGTGTGGGTGAACCTATGCTAATGTACCGACCTTCCTAGGACTAATACATACTTGTGATTATACCCCTTGCAAACATCCGTAAGTACAAGAAAGTAATTAAGGTAGAAACCTAACCACAGCTTTAAACTCTAAGACCCTTACGTCCCTTGTGCAATGGTTTCCTAACGGGGGTTCAGGTTTCTGTCACTCCGGCAACCCCTATGATTAGTAGCCAAATACACAATGCATTCCCCTAGGCCCTTATAGGTGAAGTGTCATGTAGTCGATGTTCACATGACACCACTAGAAGAAGTACACCACAACTTAAATATCAAACTATTGAATCTTTCTCAACACAACTCCACTACTAACAACATGACTTCTCCCATGTCCTCAAGAACAAAACGAACTACTCACAAGACATCATATGGATCATGATCAGAGATGGAATAATGAAGTATAACAATCTGAACATAAACAATAATTCAATGGTTCACTCAATAGCATCAACTACAAAGAGTAAACAACACTGGGAAAGTTTCCCCTATGAACTATGCAAGATTCAACCCAATTGTTACGACAATATGGAGATGGTGATGAGGGTGCTGATGGTGATGATGGTGGTGGTGATGATGATCCCGATGAAGTCCAGCTTGATGGTGGTGTTGATGGCGACGATCCCTCTCCGGAAGGAATTCCCGATAGAAATCTCACGGAGAGATCTTTCTCTCGGTGTTTTCCGCAGAGAGGCGCGGAATATTCTGGTCACTCTCCAGTCTTAGGGTTTCGAGAGGATAATATACGCTAGGGGAGTGCCACCAGTGGTGGCGCTACCACGGTGGCTGACGCCAGGTGGTGTGGGCCCCACAGTGCCCATCTCCAGCCCCCTTCCGCTTCCTTCGCCTTACGGAAAATAGGATTTTCCGTATATTTTCCCGGATTTTCGATCTTCATAATTTCGCCTCCAAACAGCACCTTTTCCATCGAATCGACTACAATGGTCCATGCTCCAAAAGTCATCAACCATGCAAAAACAGATGAAATAACATAAGTATCACCTCTCAATACGAAATATATCAATGAATAACAGTGAATTATGACATAGAATAATGATGCAAAATGGACGTATCATTCATCACATCATTCCACCAATGTTGTGACCTCATTATTAACAACATCCAATGTCCATGATCAGGAAATCTTGATCATCTTGTTAATCAACGAGCTAGTTTATATGAGAGTCATTACTAGGAACTTTGTATTTTGTTTATTAAACACACATGTATTAACGTTTCAAAATTAATACAATTATAGCATGCAAAATAAACATTTATCATAAACAAGGAATAAGATAATAACCACTTTATTATTTCCTCTCGGGCATATTCCCTTCAGGTGGCCCAAGAAGCATCCGATGAAGACCTTAATTGTATAAGGAAAGGAAATATGAACCGGCGTTATGTTGGTATTGTAATAATATATATGTAACCTATCCATATACGACTTTGAGACCCGGCCTATTATATATAGGACGGGAGAAGCCTATGAGGAGGTACCAAAAAACCCCAAGCGATCTGTAATAGTGCTATTTCATCAAGTAATCAGGCGACTTTGACTCCCTTGTTTGCCTGACATCCGACGAAATCCCCAACGTTCTCTTTTCTGCAAAACCCTAAGTCCATCACCATGGGTATTGGCGAGGCTACCCCTCATCACCATCCTTTCTAATTCTCTCTATTGAGCACACTTTTCTCAAGTGTTCATCTAGGGTTATTGTTAACTCCTATTACCACTCCTAAGTTGTAGCGCTGATAATTGCCTGGTTTGGATTGCTTTACTTGCATGCATCATCTATCACTCTTTACTGAATATGTTCAGATTCTATGCTCTACTATATGTGCTAGTGTATTAGGTGGTAATGTTGGTTACAATACTTGGTCTTGTGGAAATTTGGAATACTACTAAACCATGGCGTGGATACTAGTCTTGTTCTAGTGGTTATTGGCTTGGTTACTGTTAACTTGACAGTGAATCAGTAGCATTTGGTGCTTTCTTATATATACATTTATATCTATCTTGTAAATGATTTCTAGCTAAATGGTGAAAGAAGATGAATTCCTTCCTGACAAAACTGATAGTGTGTTAATGTGCTTCTTTGATTCCTAAGAGTTTTGTTAGTAAGATGATAGAAGTTGTACTCTTCTTATTAGCAGATGAAATGATGTTGGATATAGCACTAGTTGCTATTCTAAGCTGGTGTGCTCCTATGTATCCTGTTGCTTTTACTTGGTAGATTTAGAGAATAACTTATGCTATTATTAAATGTCACTATGGTGCCTCCTTTTAAGGAGTGTGCACAGTGATAGTGTTACTAGCATGATCTACTTGTTCTAAGATGCTACTTCAAGATCATCATCCTTTTGGATGATTCTCATGCAAGATTGAGTTTAAGATTTCCCCTAGGCCTGTGATGCATAGGCTGAGGCCATCTCTTTTTGTAAGAGTAGGTTCTTACTTGCTTTCCTAGAATCTTAGGACACTTCTACATCTCACTCAAATGTAAAACTAAAGGTTAACTATTATTCTTACTACTATGCTCATAGAGTTGCTCAAGATGATCTCTTGTTATACATCAAATGATCAACCTGCTGTTTGTAGAGTAGACAAGTATTTTCTTTCTTGTTGAGGATGATCTTGTCCTTCTCCTTGATCTTGTGGTGGTTGATGTCCCTTTATTATCTCCTTGGCCCACTCCTCCTAGATGTTGGCCTTGTCCTTTTTCTCTTGGTTCTTCTTGATCTAGCTTCCCTAGCTAAGGATCATGGTGTGTGTTCTATGGTGGTTAGATGTGGAAGTGGTGTGGATCTCCCTTTCTACGGCTATAGCTTTCTCTTATCTCTGTACTATTACACTACTGTGATGACACACGGTTGTGTGTGTGTGTGTGTGTGTGCTTGTTTAGGCAATCTGCCTTGTGGGCCTTGGTTCAAGTTACCAAGTTTGAGATATTTTTCTCAATGTGGATGATATCAAGTGAAAACTTATGAACTTCTTATCTTTTATTGTCTATCGTGTAACTTGCCCCTTTAACTAATGATATTCAATTGAGGCAAAATCAGATAAGAATAGATTGAAATATTGGCCCCTAATTTCCTAGAAAACTCAATAATGATTCAGCAATGCAACTCATTGCACTTATGGGAGTTTTACTACCACTGACCCCCCTCATTGATTTATATTTTTCCCATTTTATTATTGTTAGCAGGAAAATGAGAATAAGAAGAATTTAAGATTACAAGGATAGAAGATTAGATAGGAATTAGTTTTAGGATTTTCTTTTATTCCTTATTTTTTTATTGTAAAGATAATTTATCATGATTTATGTAATAAAGATATTCATTTAATCTTTTATTCCTTGATACAATTTACTTTATTGTTATTTCTTTATTGTAATAGCATATAACATTACTTAGTAGTTCAATTTATTTTATAATTTCATCTTCTCCTATTCAAATATACCATTTGAATACTTCACCCAAAAACACACTGAATCTCTAGAGATCATGTCAAAACCTATAGCATCCACCTCAGATGAGCTAAACCCTAAGTCATCAAAGTGAAATAAGTTCTGATCCTCCTAGGTTTTAGTTTTGTGAAATATTTATCCTATTTTGCAGATGCATGCACACAGATGCAACGAGCTAATTTCTACCCCTCGCTTGGTCCTAAATGCTAGATTCTTACAGCTGGATACACTCTACCTAGACTAATGTGTAAGGCATCAAATGACTAGGTTCTACTTGTTATGGATAGGGAGATGCTAATCCGACTTACACCGGCTCAACTAAAGAGTTAAGCTAGCTAGACTGGCCTAAGGATTGAGTCGGTGTGAGTAAGCATAATTGGATTGGGTTCAAGAAGTGGAATCCTTAGACTCTAGGCGATCACATGATATGTGTTGTGGATCGGCTGACTTTGAGTCTGCCAAATGAGGCAGTGCATGGGATGTTAAGCCGCATGACATGGATTACAACGACATGATTTTCCCTCCATCACAGGTATATATTATATGTTCCCTCTCATCTGATATGATTCAGAAGCATGTACATATTCTACTTGGTTAAGTGTTAACCAAGATAGTATGACAAGTTATCTCACATGTAGCTTACAACCAATACCGTGAGGCAAAGGGACTTACCATCACGGTGATAGGCTAGTCAGCGGTATCTGGGAGCCGACATGCTTCGCTAGAAGACAATGTCATCTTATTAGTTTTGAGTGTGCCTTGAAAGTGTGTCCGGCTTACCATGAGCCTATAAGGTCAGACACGAGACTGGAGCTAGGCAGACTTGAATCCGACTAACCATAGCCCTTAAGTTGGACTTAGACTAGATGAGACCGAGTCAATGGGTAGGATCCACTTTGAATAGGGTTAGGGTTGTGGACGAAGGAACAAAAGGGGTTATGTCACTTCACCTACTCCCTCTATATATGGGAAGAGGATGGCGGCGACAAAACGCACCCTTGAGAGGCAAATAGCCAACGCCTCCACCTTTTTCCCAACGGTGTCGAATCCGAGGCTAGCACCTCACTAGAGTTGCTCCATCTTATATGTGTGGATACATGAGAGACTCAATGCTTGGGGTGTTTGAGATGAATAAGTTGCTGATGCCGAACTTAGAGAGTTCACTGTCACCAGAGCTGGATGTGGGGACAAACAATACAAGGACTGCACTGCCCCGACGCGCTTCCTCGAGCTTCTGCACCCACATATCTAGTGGTAAGGTTATATGGACACGTTCCTAAGCCATATCTAGGGCGAGTCGTGTTAGGGTGGGAAAAAGTTTTTTTATCTGGTCTTTGCAGCCGACATGGCTTAGTACCAGTGTTCCAATAAATTAGATTTTCAAATATGTTATAGCCTTTACTGTAAGTATTCCAATACAAGTGCATAATTCATATTTTGTAGCCATGAACGGTAATAGGTCAATGTGTTCAATCGGGTCATTGGATCAAGATGAATGAACAATTTAAAACAGTTAGAACATGTGAAAATTTATCTTCCTACTTTTAAGAGTAATTTTCGAATTTCAGTCTCTAATTATAAATGTATTTCTTGAGAATGGAAAAATCGCCACCCGAGGTCTCTACATATTCCGCAAAGTTTCAAAATAAACATGGTAAAAGATCTTATTCAAATCCACACAAAAAAATCTTACTAAAAAATGCCATTGTTGTGGCTAACATGGACAAATCCACTAATAAATAGTGGCACAAATTCCAACTCATACAAATAAATACATACTCACAAACATGAAGACCACAAGTACCAGCGAGGGCACCAAGGCAACGCTGTCAAGAAAGATAAAACAATGATGTCAAACCAACAATGAAAGCCGGACAAAGGCTTTCACTAGGGCCATTCCATAGGGCGGGGCAGAGGGGCGCTCGCCCTGGGCCCCATGGTCCATGGGCCCTGGCCCATGACTTGTTTGTCTACCCATATTTTTCTAATACTTTTGATCTACAACAATTAGAATAATTTTAGGAAATATAATTTGTTGTCTAAAAAAGAAATATAGATGATTCAATCTATAGCCTATCATGACTCTACCCTTACTCCGATTTCTCAAAAAATAAATATACTATAACATTCCGAATATGTTTTCTCAATTTCACGATTTTGCCGGCCTCTCCAAATGTGCAGAATAATACTGGTCATCATATTACTTACAAGGTTGTGAGTATTAATTAGTGAAGACTAAGAACACAATCGCATAACTATATCATTCTACAAGCAACTCTTCTCTGATTCGCAATGATTCTACTCGTCCCCATCATATATGTTTGAGAGACTATTTCACCCTCTTGTTAATTCAATGCCTAATATGTTTATTCATTATTTTTGCACAAGCATAATTAATAAAATAACTATCATGTTATATATTTCGCTCGATCAATAGAAATGAATGGTTTCAAATGTCTTCACCAAGATTTCAAATATCATGGATCTATCAATGTATCGATTTTTTTTATTGTATTATAGTAATATTTCTCTTGCGGAATATAACATTTATAAAGTCTTTTTTGTGTGAATAAGTGGCCGAGCTTGACAAAAATTATTGAGACGCCCAAGAACACTAATCATGATAACCTTTGAATAATCTTTAAAATTTTAGCACAAATATTGAATATATCTATAATATTTTTTTTGGGGTAGGGGGGCAATGGCCCCCTTGATCCTAGGAAAGCTCTAGCACATTAATCAAGGGGCTATTGATTTCATTTTGTCCTAGGACCGCCAAAATCTGTGGACCGGCCCTGGTTTTGATCATAAAATTCATCGTGGAACTCCAAGACAACGCCTTCATGAAAAAACATAGAGGTAGGTGTTATTGTTACGGGATCCAGTCATGCACATATATGTGGCATCCCAGTAAGATGTACTTTATCTTGTTTTTTAGATCTCGGAAAGTGTCTTCGGCACATGGGCACCAATGCTCTCTTCATTTTCAGATTTTTGAAAATTTTAAAACACCTCACACTTCTATTTCTCCAAAAATTGTGTCTTTAAATTTATAGATAGATACACACAGGAGTGTATACAAAAAGTTCCTTTAAAAAATACATTGTAGTATTTGGGAAATACAAAAAGCAAATTTCTGACAAAAGGATATACTAGTTTACATATTTTTACGACTATTTACTGTCCGAATTTTGTATTTTTATATCTCCCAAAATATAATTTTTTTTCTAACGGATTTTTTTGCGTACACTCCTGTATATATCCATCCATATCTATATATTTAATGCTACTCCCTCCGATACATATTATTGTTCTCAACTTTATCTAGATTCGAATGTACATAGTTAATGATTTAGACTAGATTCATCTGAATCTAGACATAGAAGTGTGTGGTTTTAAAATTTTCAAAAATCGGAAAGTGACCGGTATAAACTGGTGTTCCACGTGCACAAAATCTCTTCTCGGTCCTTTAGATCTCATCTTCAAAGAACCATGCTAATTAACATCAAAGAACCTTTTTCTTTTCCGACAAGAACTCATCGCTGACCGGCGCTTACGTTACAAGACGACACTACTTATACCTATTCTAAAGGGGTCCGTGAGCAATAGTGAAGATAATTACGGAAGTGTACTTACTCCTGCTAGTGCTACTACCTACTAGGTAGTTATAATCTGGAATTGGTACATTTGAGCCCTTGCTCTACAAGCCTAGCAGTCTGTCTAACACGGCCACACAAATTCCATCATACTCCGATAGCACCCGAATCTTAGCTCTACATCTCATAGCTAACACATAACACACGACTACGTACCTACAGCATTGATCAATGATCAACCAACAGTTCCCAAACTAGCTACTATAGTAGCCTTCTACCGAAATGCGGTTCCGGAGCGCTCTTGATTCGCAGGCTTGCGCAGACAGTGGCAGCAAGTTCAGGGCCAGTCTGCACGTACTCACAGCATGCTGCCTCTCTGCGCTGGGATGTTCGCCTTGCCTTCGTCCAGCATCCCGGGGATCTCGAAGCTCTTGCAGCTGCTCATCAGCTGCTCCGGCGTCTCCCACTTGGTCCTGGGCACGACTTCCTCGTGCCGAGGAGAGTACTCCTGCCAACGACCGCGCTGCCTTTCAGATGCATGCGTCGTGATGAAATGGAAAGATGCGATGAATGTCGGGCAAAGAACACGTAGGTGTACGTACCTCGAGCTTGTCGAGCAGTTCGCTGGGCGTCGGAGCCAGAACGATGATGTGGCGGGCGGTGGGCTTGATGAACCCTTCCTCCACGGCCGTGTCGATGAAGGACAGCAGCGCGTTGTAGTAGCCGTCCACGTTCAGCAGCCCGACCTGCTCCCGGCCGTATATAGAGTGTCAAACAGTACGTTCTTGGTAGTGCAGGAGTTTGATCGCGTGGATCTCACTCAGCATGTGCGTAGGTTAGGTTAGGTACTAGGTGCTCGAGACAGAAGACCCAAGAAAGTACCGGCTTGTCGTGAATGCCAAGCTGCGCCCATGTGATCACTTCCAGGAGTTCTTCAAGTGTCCCGTACCCTCCTGAAAGATCCAAACAAGGGATGCTTACTACTAGTATACAAAACATTGCATTTTTTGCTTCGAATTTTTCGCATGTCATTCGAGGTGGTTTTGGTTTTGTTTCTTCAGGAAAAGGTAAATCGGTACTCCCTCTTATTCCAAATTAGGACGCGTATAGTTTTTTGTCAAAGTCAAAAAAATAAAATTGACCAACTATATAAGAAAAAAATATAAACATCTACCATACAAAATGCACGTAATTTAAAAATATTTCATGAAGGTTCTAACAATACTAATTTTAATACTTCCTCCGTCTAGAAATAACTGATTTGGGTTTGTCTAGATTCAAATGTATGTATACACTAAAATACGTTTAGATATATTTGAATTTAGACAAACCTAAGTCAGTTATTTTTGGACAGAGAGAATATAATAAATGTTGATATTTTTTCTATATAGTTAGTCAAATTTCGATGAAAAACTATATGGGTCCTAATCTGGCATAGAGGGAGGATCATAGTGATTTTGCTCAGATGTCATCTGTCTGTACTCCTGTACTTGTAGCAGAAAGTTTTTGTCGAGCTCTTTCACGAAAGGCCCACAGGCTTCTGTCCCACTCTGGGCCTCGGCTGTGCACCTATTTCGGCTGGTCCAGGAAGTCCAACGTGCTAGCTAACCCAACAAAACAAAACAAAAGCAGCAGAATCGGAGCCCATGCATTCCCCACATCCGGCTGATGCTCAGAAAACAAAAACCTATCCTATCCTATCCGGCTGCTTTACACCCAGATTTCCACTAACCATGAGGCCATGACACGGCCGGCAGAGAGCAGAAAACGACCGTAAAAAGCTACTAGCAAATCTGCATGCCGACTGAAGAAGTTGGTAGGGAGTTGCAGGTATTAGGAGGGTACGGTGCACTGACCAGGGAGCGCTATAAAGGCATCAGATTGCCTGGCCATCTCAGCCTTCCTTTGGTGCATATCTGCCACTTCCTTCACCTCCCCCACTGTCTCGCCTGTTATCTGCACCCATAAGCAAAACATCATGGAACACTACAATGTAACAATCCCATGTACTAGTAGTATTATAAGCCTAATTAAGGAGACAAGACCACATCAAAGGATCAAGGATGGAAGGTATATTATAATTAGGGCAATGCATGCATGCAAGGTTCAGGGGAGGTAATCATGACGCTGTTGTGGGGGACAAAAAGAAAATATGGGAGCCATTTCTTTTTTATTAGTATATAAAGTCAGTATCTGCAGCTTAAAGGGCTTATAAAGGCCTAGATTTAGAACAAAGGCGAAGCCACTACAAAGGGATCAAGATCGGCAAGATATCTCCTCTAAGGGAAAGGAAAACAAGATTTCATTGAACATTCCATGCATGTGATCTTTGTTCCAAAGAGAGGAGATAGGAATGCATCCTTCTTTTAATTTCCCACTACCAAGAGAGATAAACAAGCAAGGTTGTTTAGTGCTACTATTTTTTTCCGCGTACTTTCATCACTAAGCTGTGAAGTGCTTAGAAACAACCATTGTGATAAAATACAATTGGTCTTTACTATACAAAAAAAATGCAATTGTCTTTGTGCTATATGTTCTGGTAATTTTCCACTTATATTGTTGTATTTATACCTTTGTTTGGATAACTAATTTTATTTGAGGTTTCACTCGACTGCTCACTAGTTGGACCCCCCTGAGTGATTGTGAATAAATGGAGGCCGAGTTACATCTTGCCCTTTATTTTTATAAATTCAAAAATCAGACTTGCAACTTTCAAAAAATTAAATTAAATTAAATGCAGTCAATCATGATCGTACAAGCGTGCAAAATCTCAATGTATTTTTTTAATATTCTAGGTTACACAAAAACTACAAAACATGATTTTTTTTATTATTATTTTGTAATGTGCACTGTTCACTATACTCAGATCCACACTTTTGTCATTTTTTGTAGCCTAAACATAAAGTAGTTTTTACTGATATTACTTTGCATGTTTGTAGTATGGCTAGATCCAGAATTGTTTTCAGAGTATTTTGAAAATTTAAAATGCAATAAATGGTACATGTAGCTGGGCGTCCATTTGGTGTTTTCAGACCCTGAGTTCACTACAAATAATGTCGTCTGAAAGGAAACAAAATAATAGTGTGGAAGTATAATGGATGAACAATGATGCTACGAGAATCATGGCATGTGATTAAACAATGACAGAAATGTTGGGAGGTGGAGGCGTGCGTAGTTACCTCTCTAGGCATAAGGGTCTTGGGAATCACCCTGCATAGGGACAGCAAGATGACAAACTATATAGCATTAGTAAGTGAGGAAGCGACCCATCCGACTGTGTTTTTCGTTGCCATCTTGGCAAGTCTTGAACTATTCTTTTCATGCGCGACAGTAGTACTATACTATACTCCTATATGCTGAAGAATGAATCATGATGAGTGTTTACATACCCAATGACATGCCTCCCTCCGCTGTAGACTGCTTGAGAGACAAGGCCCATCAGCCCCACGCTTCCTCCTCCGTACACAAGATCAATGTTCCTTGCTACCTGATGAAACAATAGCGACAAGGAAAGCTCAGGGGCATAAGGGCATTTATACTTATTAGTGATAGTCTACTAGTTGTCAGAAATGGAGAGAAACTGACAAAAGTATGCAAAAAGTTGTCCGAAATTCAGCAAATGCAGGTATTATCAGTTAGCTAGTCGTATCTCTTGTTTTTGTGCTAGTAGCAAAAATAAACCTGAGCTGAATCTTTCATGCGCCCATATGAAAGAAAAAGCAATATAACTGCAAATGCGAGTATGATCTATCAACTAGATAGAATTTTGTAAAGTTCAAAGAACTAGCTAGAGTTTTGAGAAGGGAAGTTCAAAGGAACTAGCTAGAGAGCTTTGAGAAGTTCAAAGAAACTAGCTAGAGTTAAGAAAAAATGCCAATGGCCATGTAGAAGGAGAGAGAGAGTGACAAGATGAATACGCACCAGCGCCTCCCCAAGCTCAACGGCAGCGTCCTGGTAGCTCATCTTCTTGCCCTTGCTGCTCCCACAGAAGACGCATATCCTCCTGAACCGAGACGCCGCCGCCATCACTTGCGCTCCTGCCTGAGCCTCTGCCTTGATCTCCGTCGTCTCACTCTCATCCACTCTATCCATTTGTACACGGCCCGTGGTCTCTTCCGCCGCAGCTATCTGTTCTAATTTCTCAGCCGCAAGTCGCAACGGTGAAGACGAAGAGATATCCCACTACAGAGCCTTACACTACACACTCATTGCATCTCCTCCTTGGCGGTTTATATATATGTGTATCTCGCGAGCTACTCCGGCCCCATCTAAGCTCATTAGTTATGCGCGGTAACTTCTTCCGATCGAGTAGCTTTACTGCGATATTATTCTACCTGAGCTAGCAGCTGGATTCCCCGTCCCCGAGAGAGAACCTGCAGGATGTACTGTGGTATGATTGCACCGTAAAAGATTAAGAATTGTTGACGGTCACAGTTTGTCTCTTCTCTTCGGATGTCTACGATCTCTGCAATACTAGTTTACATTTTCCTGTAAGACCGTGCTTGCGGCTACCGTGACCACAAACATGATGTCACTACGGCTACGGCGCGGCCCTATATAGTATATATATTACTGCCTGTTACTTAGTTATATATATTACTACTATCTGTTACTTGGTGTTAGGGCTTATGAAGAAGATACCAGACAGACTTCCTTGCAAAGGGAGAGAAGCAGAAGCATGCTAACTAGCTACTAGCTCAGGGAATCCTTCCTGTGTCCGAATGTCTAGCTCCCAGAGCAAGTCCGGCAATTTCCTTATCATCTCCTCAATAGTGTTTTTACGGCAAAAAAAAAAAAAAAAAGACTCTCCACCGGTTCCCCGGATGACCCTCCTATTCTTCTCCCCAATTCCCTCATTTATAGGGGAACTGGATGGCTCCCCGATCCATCTCCCCAACTCGCCAACCGCAATCCGAAAAGCTCATTCCCAAGCGCGTAGTCGTTCGTTTTCAAATGGTAGCTACAGAAAATTCTTAAAATATAGAATATGGGAGATCTTTTGGGGAAATTGCTGGAGTCGGGCATTTTTAGGGAAGAATATTTTTAGCAGAGTCCAAGATTTTAAGATATAGGAGAATTTTTTTAGGGAAACTGCTAGACTTGCTCTAACTCAATAACGCAGTGGAAATAAATATGCAGGCATACTCATTTTACAGCTTCAGGTAACATGGGTCACCTTGCAGTACCCTCGACAAAAGTACTTTATTTATTTATTTACAGTTTTGACTTTCCTGAAGTGTACTCTCTCTTACAAGGTTTTCACTGTTGTTGATATTTTTTGCTCCATGCCACGACTTAACTCTCTCTTAATGGGAAATCTACTCCTGTGGACAAATATATATAGTGTGTAGGTTATGGTCCATGCTCTAGAAAAGATGCAGAATTATAGCCCCAGCTGCCTCCTCTCCATCTTTATATCCCGTCGCAGAAGGTGTGCTGGCATGAAGATGAAGACCGTGCCATGTGATTCCGTGAGAACGTCCGTATATGCATGTGTACATCATGCTGACTGCTGATTTAATTTAACAATGATATCCCGATAAGGAATTTCATGGAGAGACCACTGGTCCAATTAATCGATCTCTCGCTCCAGGTTGGGAAATAATCCTTTTACGTTCGTAAATATTGCCGTCAAATTCGGGAAGTGTTTTTGGCTCCATAGTTCCATTGCTCCCTTCATTTAAAAAAATTAAACAATTACAAGTTCAAAAAATCTGAAAAAAAATACTAGGCTTAGGCAATATTGTATCTTATAAGCATGCAAAATTGTAACCTGAATTTCTTTATATTATGGGCTACACAAAATGACAAAATCTAATAAAATTTGGAGATTTGAAAACATGCATACCCATATCCACTCTTCTGTCATTTTTTTTGTAGCTTATAATATAAAGTATTTAAAATTGATATTTTCCACGTTTGTGGAATACATCGATGACTACTTCAAGATGTTTTTTTTAACTCAGAAATTGGTCTTCAGTTTTTTTCAAAAAAGATCACTGTTACCCACGTACACCAAATCTCCCCTCTGCAAATCGGAAGACCGAACTAAATGAAGAAAGATTGCACGGTTGAGCTTGTGGAGAGCAGCAACACGCTAAAATAGTACTCCCTTCGTATAAATATTTTGATAAGCCAAATTAGCTTGCACCGGGATTTGTTGGAGGTGGCGCGTCACCCAGCTTCGTCCAGCCACTGAGCTCCACTCTCCCCTAGGGTGTTTCGCTTTTTTCTTCTGTTTGAGCCGGTTTATGATTTATTTTTACGAAATTTCACCGATCTGTTAATAATCATCAACAACAGTACAAAGAATCTTAAAAGTAATAGAAATTACAAGGCGTGTTTATGATATTGCTCCACAGGAGTATTTTTTATTTTATTTTCATGACTATTGGAAGGACTAGTGTGTAGACTAGTACTATGTCAAGGTCTTTTATGTAAATATTACATTGTATGAAGAGAGGAAAACAAGGAACGAGGAGGTGAGGGAGCCTTCCAGAAATCATCTACTAGTTCCCCTTTGGTCTACTGTAGCACTAGGCGATTTACTACATGGTATCAGAGCTAGAGACGGCAGTCAGCCTCTGCGGGCGGTGAATCGGCAGCGTGTGGTGGAGTTCCAGCTGTGGGAAGCGCTGCAGACTGTGGCGCATTGGTGGCAACAACAGGAGGCGGAGTGCGGCTGTTTGAAATCAGAGGAGTCGGAGCCTAGGGCTGGCAGCGTGCGTGAGTGCAGGTCAGCAACTCTAGGTGGTGGATTGGTGGAAGTGAAGGGGCAGCTGGGTGAGGTACGGCTGCTTCTGGCTTGGAGAGAAGAAGGTAGCTGTGGTGGCTTGCTCTGTTTGTGAGCAGAGGTAAGAGGAGAGAGCTAGGCTAGCTCGAATCTTGCATAAAGGAGAAATCAACAGGAGGCAGCCGTTTGCTTCTTGAATCGGTGGTGTCCCTGCTAAGGGGGAGAGATCGAGGTACCTAGTCTACTGTGCTGTCGATGGGCTAGAGCTGAAAGAAGGTACCGCAACTACTGTTGGTGCGTTTCTGCAGCAGAGATGAAGAGGTATACTTGAGCTACTTGTACATTGCTTTTCCTGCTAAAGTGTGTTGGTGGTGGTACTTTTGATTCCCGTATTGGAGGCAGAATTGGTTCGTGGAGCTGAAAAATTGCAGAGGTAAATAAAATCGGAGTGTGTTTGTGCTGTGAAGAAGGTCGCAGGTAGTTTGACCAAGGAACTAGTGGTAGTAACATTCTGATTGGAGATTTTGCAATTGTGTATGGATGAAAAATCCCGAGTTGTGTTTGGTGGGTTTGGTAAGCAGGGAATGGTATTGGATAATGGATCATGTAGAGGTAAAGGACTAGGTGACGGTGCCACAAAATCTTGGCAACGAGATGGTGATTGTCTGTGTCCAAATATGAGCTGTAGAAATATAAATTTTGCCTTTCGAAGATTCTGTAATTTGTGTGGAGTTGCTCGTCATATAGGTGTTAGTGGAGCAGGTGTTGATGGTGGAAGATCCCAAATTATTATAGTCAGGATGACCATTGATCATTTGGAAAAATGGTACCAGTTCAAGGGCGTGAAACAAGGTGATAAGAAAAGCGAAGCTACTGCCGTCTCTGCTGGTCATTATAGTAATGCTTCAACTTCTATTGAGTTTGATCGCAATGGTGCACCATGGCTGATTGATTCGGGTGCATCTCGACATATGGTTGGTTCCTATAGAGAATTTCATGATTATGTTCCTGAGATTGGTAAACAGAGTGTTAAATTGGCCGATGGTTCAGCTCAAGCCATCATGGCTTCAGGGAAAGTTATATGTAATCCTAACTTGTCACTTTCATCCGTGCTTCATATTCCCACTTAATCTCATATCCATAAGTTGCATTACATGAAGGGAATATGCCCGAGAGGCAATAATAAAGTGGTTATTATCTTATTCCATGTTTATCATAAATGTTTATTTTACATGCTAGAATTGTATTGATTCGGAAACATCAATACATGTGTGTTTAATAAACAAAAAGGATTCCTAGTCATGCCTCTCTTATAGACTAGCTTGTTGATTAACAAGATGATCAAGGTTTTCTGATCATGAACATTGGATGTTGTTAATAACAAGGTCACACCATTGGTGGAATGATGTGATGAACATTCATCCGAAGTATAGCATTACGATCAAAGTCATTATGTTTATATTGCTATAACATCATACGAAGTAATCTTTATCCTTAGTCCATGAGATCATGTTAATTGCTAACACCGGAAGAGTATCTTGATAACATCAAACGTCACACCGTAACAGGGTGACTATAAAGGCGGGTTCAGTGCTACGAAGGTGTTATGTTGAGGCTCATGGATCAAGAGTGGGATTTTTACATCCCGATGACGGATAGATATACTCTGGTCCCTCTCGGTGATATCACATTGAAATAGCTTGCAAGCAAGTGATGTGATCACTAGAATGTTATATCACGGGAACAAGAAAAGAGTGCATGTCGGTAACGAGATCAAACTAGGTATGGAGATACCGATGATCGAATCTCGGACATGTAATATATCGCGGGACAAAGGGATTTAGTTACAAGCGTTAAAGGTTCTCACGATCACAGAAGTCATCGTTGAATGTGTAGGAGTCAATATGGATCTCCAGGTCCCGCTTCTGATTATTGATCTGAGAGGGGTCTCGATCATGTCTGTATTATTCGCGAACCGTAGGGTGACACACTTAAGGGATACCGACACCATTTGGAGCAAATATGTTTCAGATAAAGATTTAAGAAAGCGCTGGAATTATTTTAATAGACACCAAAACTGTTTCGGGTGAAAATGCTGAAATTGGTTCTGCATGTAATATTGAAATGTTGCAGGGGGTTTTATGTGAATGTTTGTTAATTAAAGTAATTAACAAAATTCTGAATAAAATTAATAAAAGAGTTTTATTAAATGAGAGAGCATTAAATTTGGAGAAATTTAATGCATTTAAAGTGGAGACTTTAAAAGAGAATGTGAAGGGGCAAATTTATGTGGAGGGAGTTACCACCACATGAATGGAGGAGCTCCTCCATGCGCCGGCCATGAAGGAGGGGCACCCCCCTCCTCCTATAAAAGTCCAGCCCCTCCCCACTTCTCACACACACCTCCTTGTGAAGGATCTCTCTCCCCCTCTAGTATTATTTCCCCATGGTCTCGGATTAGCGAGATACATGTTCCCGGTGGCTTTATCTGGAAAGAAGTTGCTGCTTCTGCTGCTTTGCTGGAGCGAGGGACAGAGGTTGTCGGGGTACCGGACGTGTGTGCGATCACGGATGCACCGCTGCTTTGCGGTGCTGGACTTGGTGCTGCTGGAGCTGGATCTGATGGACGCGTCCGGAGCCGGACCGCTGGACTTCCTCACGATCTTGAGATCGGCAAGTGTACGAATACATCAACCACGAGTTCCTACTGCTAACAAAGCTCGCTGTTCACGAGGGTAAGTTCTTGTTGGATGTATGTCCACCCGTTGCTTTGTACCTAGTAGATAGATCTTGGCGTGTAGTTCACACCGTAGGAAATTTTTGTTTTCTATGGACCCAACAAAGGGTATCGAGCCTGATCTATGCGTAGGTGCTTAGCACAGGTAGTACACATATGTTGATATGTGGGCAATGATGATCATGTTATTGCATATTCTATGTATTTTGGATATTGGTGGCATAGTGGGATGAAGCGGCCCGGACCAACCTTATATGTCATCGTACATGAGACCGGTTCCATGACTGACATGCAACTTGTTTTGCATAAGTGGCTGGCGGGTGTCTGTCTCTCCTACTATAGTCAATATCTGATTTACAACGAGTTGCTAATAACTTAGTTATCCTCGTTGTGGTTCATGTTCGTAGGTAAGAATGGTTCTATCTCCGAAAGCCCTAAGCCACGTAAAACTTGCAATTGATAAATTAGAGGCGTCTAGTTTAGATCGTTGCTGGGCTAGTGTATTGATATGGTATTGTTGTAAGTAGATGTATGATAGATACTCTTACAACATACTTAACGTGTAAGTTCCATAGACCTTGGCCTTACACACAAAGGAATGATAGAGATCATACCACGATGCAAGTGATAGAGATCAAATGCATGGACTATATCATCTCACTTTACACATTAGATGTTAGCATCTTATACTGCTAGTTTGGCGCTTTCTGTAGCATTGTAAGATGATCCCTCTTTTAGATATCAAGATAAAAATGTGTTCTTCCTTAAGTATGCACCGTTTTGTGGATCGTATTTCGAGACTTCACGTGATGATCGGGTGTACTCGAATCTACGCTTTCATAGGAACGGGTGTAAGACAGTTTTACACACGCAAATACTAAGGTTCTTACTTGGCGAGCCTAGCATGTACAGACATGGCCTCGGAACACGGACCGAAAGGTTAAGCATGAGTTATATAGTTGATATGATGCCCATATAGATGCTCGCCTTTGAAGCCACATCAACTCACGTGAAGATCGGACTTGGTGTAGTGGATTTGGTTCATGTAATCACCAAAAAGGCACGAGGGATATCGTTTTTGAGTGGGATTTCATTTATAATTTAGATTAGTCGAACTAAATTTGTAATAAAATAAATCGAAGTGAATATGCATAATTTGTTGTAGTCATTGGCATCTGTTCACTGCCTTATGCTTAGTTTCAATTGAGATAATAGAACTATAGAATTCTGGATATTTACTTTATAAACTGGTATCGTATTGTTTTGAATGTCAATTTAAAGTTTATAAGTCCTATTACAAACTTTCAGCAAACTCTATTTACTCCATAAAGTTTAATAAGTAGTATTAAATCTAGAGTAAGAATTCCAATGTTAGTATCTAAAGTATCATGTTTGCCTCCATGATTATTGATATTCAAAAAGTTGTTTTAATATCAAGATTATATTGGAGCTGGAAATTGTTTCAGAAACCATCATGTGTGAAAGATATTGTGATATCTGAAACAATGTTTTTGGTTGCATTATGATAGAGTATAATTTAGCAAAATACATGTTCTCATATTGTATGAGAATTTGTGAAGGATGGAGATGCTAGGCATCCGAATCTACCAAAAAGGTTTTGGGAACTGATATTATACTCGTGATTCTTCCTTATAAGTTATAGTAGCTTGATCATGAAAGTTGTCATGACAAGGATGAATAGAAGATGTAAGTAAAATGTTTACTATACTAATAGATTACTAAAGAATGGATTTTTGAAAGAACACCAAACATTTGATGATGGTGATCCACTTCAAAGTGCAAGTCCAAAGGTATTAGTATTTGACTATATACGCTTTGTACCATGTGTCATGTTGATAACACCACTATTGATGTTGATAGATTCTTTTAAAAGTAAAGGAATTGCTAAAAGAGAATCTATAAAATATTTGGCAGAAAATAAAAGGTTGGAGATGTCCAACTTAGGTATATAGAAGATATACATGTTATGGCTATATTCCTTGCTTGTTAAACAATGTGGTTCTTAGGTATTGGATACCGAATTGGTTGGTATGAAGTGTCATACAGGACAACGCAATTCATGAACTACAATGGCCTAAGTAACCAGCAAGAGAATGAGTGATGATGTTCATCGAAAACAAATAAAGTGTTATTGTGTTTTTCGTTGTCATCAAACCAAGCCTTCAAGATTTGTTTCAATAATTGTTATTTTGTTCCGGTATCATGAGAACAATGGTTGTTCAAATAATTATCGTATTCCATAAAGGATGGATGAACTTTTACAAGTCTAGTTGGAGAAATCACATCCATAAATACTATTGCTAAAATGTCGCAAGACAAATGATTGCAAGATGAAGTGACATCGCTGTTTAAATTATATTTGAAAAAAAACATGAAGAAACTCCATGTTGATGGATTTTTGGAGTCTTTTATTTTGATCAATTGACGCATGTGAGACTTTCCTCGAGATAATTGAAACTCCGTCCATAGGCCAGAGAGGAACGGATGACTAGCTTATTGGAAATTGTTCATGCTGATGTGCATAGTCCATTATGTGTAGCCATATGCGATGGATCTTTTTGCTTCATATGATTTCTCCGAAAATTTGAGTGAATATATCTGTATATTTACTTAATAAGGAAGAAGTATGAAACATTTGAAAATTGTTCAAAGACTTTCAAGATGAAGTGGAAAATCATTGTAACAAGAAAATAAAGAGTTTATGATTCGATCATAAAGGAAGATATTTGAGTTACATGTTTAGCAAAACACCTAAGATTTGAGGAATTGTTCCATGAATTTGGATTTCCCGATAAACCACAAGAGTATGGCATATTCGAGAGATGAAATCAAACCATGTTTGACATGGTAAGATCAAAGGTGTCATTTATAAAACTGCCATTATGTTTTAAGGATTGAAGCTTTAGAGACTACCGCTTTTTCACTGAAAAGAGCACCGTCGTGATCCGTTGAAATGACACCATATGAGTTATGGTTTGGGATAAAACCCGAATTTGTCTTTCCTTAAATTTTGGTATGCTATGCATAAGTAAAATGTTTACAACCAAAGTCGGATAAGCACGTCTTTGTAGGTTATCCCAAAGAATTTGTTGGGAATTCCTCTATAACACCGAGGACAAAAGAGTTTGTCGCTTAGAACGTCAAGTTTCTTGAGAAGGAATTTTTCGCGAAAAGTTAAGTGGGAGGACAATAGAACTTTGATAAGGTTGTTGAACCTTAGCTATATGTGCTAAGTAGCGCAGCGCCGGAAAGTGTCCTGGTGGTGGCCACAATGCTCATGGCTCTCGTGATTACAAAGGGTGTGATCTTGGAGATTAGAGTTCCTATTGAACCATGTGGGTCGGTAAGAATCAAATAGTAAGATTTGAAACAGAAGTCATTATTGTTTTGACAATGATGAACCGACTGCATGCAAAGAAGCGATGATGGGCCCTGACTCCATAAAATGACTAGAAGTCATAGAATCCGTGATAGTATCCATACACGAGAAATCAAGTTTCTGAACTTGGAAGACCCTCCAGAAAGGCGTGAAGCCTATCGGTCGTGTTTGGATCTATAAAGAAATAGACATGGATGTTTGACATCTATGAAATAGTCGACATGTCGGAAAGAAGTTTACGGCAATGTTCAAGGAGTTGACTATGACAAGATATGATCTTTCATAGTGATATATAGTCTTGACGGATTAATGTAGCAACCACTACATATAATTTGGTATATGGTAGTTGAATAAACAAAACAAGGTTCTTCTAATAGAACAGTAACCTAGGACATGTACATGACATGGTACGAAGGGTTTTGTTAATTCAAAGGGTGCTAAAAGGGCATGTAAACTTCAATAGTTGAAGGAAGCATAGCGGAGTTGTAATCTTCACCATGATGAAACTGTTAAAAGAGTTTAAATTCATCGGAGATGATGAAGATGCTTGCATTTGCAAGAAATTAAGTGGGAGCGCTAAGACATATTTCTAATACATTATGTAGAGGACATATTGTTGATTGGAAATGATCTATCTTGAATTGGCACAAGTTAAGGATTTCATTAAAATAAGATTTCGATGAAAGACTTGGGCAAACACAGAATATTAGGCATCAATATCTATATGGATAGATTAAGGCGCTAATATGGTTGTGCCAAACATACATATATAAGATATTGAAAGGGTTCAATATGATATACTGAAAGGGTTCAATATGGAAACAACAAGAAAGGTTCTTGCTGCATGGAAAGAATTGTATTCAGATTCAAGTGTTTCAACACTTGGTGAGTAAAATCACATGAAGATTCTGATTGATTATACCATGATATGTATATATCCAGAATGTCCTATGCTCTAAATGTTATGAGCATATACCAGAATGATTCATAAGATGATCATTGTACAATAGTAAAGATATTCTTATGAGCTTTGGAAGAACTAAGAATATATCATGTATAAGTGATAAATAGTTAAAGGTAGTTCATTGTAAAGTGTTACATTGATACTAGTTTTGTCACAAGATACAAATTAAATCTATCTCAATTTAGACTATGGGTGGCACAATATAATGGAAAGTATGTTCCATGATGGATTTGGATGAGTTCCAAAGTTGAGATATTGTGACGGATACTACAACAAAAGGCTAAGTATATAACTGCTATAGTAGCAGCAAAGGAGGGCATTTGTGTTAAGTAGTTTGTTATCAAACTAGGTGTGGTTCAAAGTGGGCTAATAGTATGAATATATATTGTGTGACAATAATATCAACATATTTTGAGCCGAACGAACTAAAGGTCTCACCAGAGGACCAAATTTATACAATGCCATCTCATTTGAGAATGAGTGATGCGTAGAGACGCAAAGACATGCAAATACACACGGATCTGAAACTGTCACATCTGAAGATTATGTTAACCACTAGCAATAGCGTATATGCAACACCAGAAAGCCATAGGTGTTCAATGCGCAAAGTTTTCCAAACTAGATTATTGATTCTAGTGCAAGTGGGAGACTGAAGGGAATATGCCCGAGAGGCAATAATAAAGTGGTTATTATCTTATTCCATGTTTATCATAAATGTTTATTTTACATGCTAGAATTGTATTGATTCGGAAACATCAATACATGTGTGTTTAATAAACAAAAAGGGTTCCTAGTCATGCCTCTCTTATAGACTAGCTTGTTGATTAACAAGATGATCAAGGTTTCATGATCATAGACATTGGATGTTGTTAATAACAAGGTCACACCATTGGTGGAATGATGTGATGAACATTCATCCGAAGTATAGCATTACGATCAAAGTCATTATGTTTATATTGCTATAACATCATACAAAGTAATCTTTATCCTTAGACCATGAGATCATGTTAATTGCTAACACCGGAAGAGTATCTTGATAACATCAAACGTCACACCGTAACAGGGTGACTATAAAGGTGGGTTCAAGCACGAAGGTGTTATGTTGAGGCTCATGGATCAAGAGTAGGATTTGTCCATCCCGATGACGGATAGATATACTCTGGGCCCTCTCGGTGATATCACATTGAAATAGCTTGCAAGCAAGTGATGTGATCACTAGAATGTTATATCACGGGAACGAGAAAAGAGTGCATGTCGAATTTAGATCAAACTAGGTATGGAGATACCGATGATCGAATCTCGGACATGTAATATATCGCGGGACAAATGGATTTAGTTACAAGCGTTAAAGGTTCTCACGATCACAGAAGTCATCGTTGAATGTGTAGGAGTCAGTATGGATCTCCAGGTCCCGCTTCTGATTATTGATCTGAGAGGGGTCTCAATCATGTCTGCATTATTCGTGAACCGTAGGGTGACACACTTAAGGGATACCGACACCATTTGGAGCAAATATGTTTCAGATAAAGATTTAAGAAAGCACTGGAATTATTTTAATAGACACCGAAACTGTTTCGGGTGAAAATGCTGAAATTGGTTCTGCATGTAAAATTAAAATGTTGCAGGGGGTTTTATGTGAATGTTTGTTAATTAAAGTAATTAACAAAATTCTGAATAAAATTAATAAAAGAGTTTTATTAAATGAGAGAGCATTAAATTTGGAGAAATTTAATGCATTTAAAGTGGAAACTTTAAAAGAGAATGTGAAGGGGCAAATTTATGTGGAGGGAGTTATCACCACATGAATGGAGGAGGTGAAGGGTCACCTCCTCCATGCGCCGGCCATGAAGGAGGGGCACCCCCCTCCTCCTATAAAAGTCCACCCCCTCCCCACTTCTCACACGCACCTCCTTGTGAAGGATCTCTCTCCCCCTCTAGTATTATTTCCCCATGGTCTCGGATTAGCGAGATACATGTTCCCGGTGGCTTTATCTGGAAAGGAGTTGCTGCTTCCGCTGCTTTGGAGCGAGGGACGGAGGTTGTCGGGGTACCGAACGTGTGTGCGATCACTGATGCACCGCTGCTTTGTGGTGCTGGACTTGGTGCTGCTGGAGCTGGATCTGATGGATGTGCTGGAGCCGGACCTGCTGGACTTCCTCACGATCTTGAGATCGGCAAGTGTACGACTACATCAACCACGAGTTCCTACTCGTTAACAAAGCTTGTTGTCTACAAGGGTAAGTTCTCGTTGGATGTATGTCCACCCGTTGCTTTGTACCTAGTAGATAGATCTTGGCGTGTAGTTCACACCGTAGGAAATTTTTTGTTTTCTATGCTGCGGACCCAACATTACACAGGAGCTTAATTGTGTTGCTATTTTGTTCCCAAAATGGTGTATATTTTAGGAACTTGGAACTGGAAAAAAGCTCGGGATGGGGAGCTTACATGATGGATTATATTACCTAGACAAGGAAGTATCACCCTCTGTTGCAGCCGTGCTATCTTCATCAACATTAGAAGAGTTTCTACTTCAACATCGCAGGTTGGGTCATATGTCATTCCCTATTCTGAGTCACCTTTATCGTGATCTTTATAATAAAGTTAAGAAGGAGAAACTAGTATGTGATGCATGTCAACTTGGAAAGCAAACTAGAAGCTCTTATGTGCTAGCTGATAATCGGAGTAACACACCACTTGAAGTTATTCATTCTAATGCATGGGGTCCCAGTGGAGTTCAAGCTCTAAATGGTTACCGGTCATTTGTTATGTTCATTGACTGTTGTACTAGAGTCACTTGGGTTTATGTGTTGAGGAACAAATATGTTGTGTTTGAATGCTTAGTTGATTTTCATAATATGATCAAAACTCAATATAATGCGTGCATGAAAATATTTCGTACTGATAATGGGACGGAGTATGTGAACAAGGAATTTGACAAATACTTTTCCAGTTTTGGGATTATTCATCAAACAACTTGTCCAGGTACCTCTGAACAAAATGGCTTGGCCGAAAGGAAAAAACAGGCACCTTTTGGAGGTTACCCGGTGTTTAATGATGGCTATGAATGTACCAAAAAAATTGTGGAATGAGGCAGTGATGACAACAACATACCTGATAAATAGAATGCCATCTAGAGTACTTGGGTACAAAGCTCCAATAGAATGTTTAACTGGTGAGATTTCTTATGTGGTTCCACCAAAAGTATTCGGGTGTATGTGCTATGTGAAAGATTATAGACCTTCCATGAGCAAGCTTGATCCAAGAGCTCTAAAGTGTGTGTTTGTGGGGTATTCAGGAAAACAAAAGGGATATAAATGTTGGTGCCCATCACAAAAGCGAATGTTTGTGAGCATGGATGTAGTTTTCAGAGAACATCAACCATTTTATGGAGAACCTGCGGACTTAACTGATGTCTTTCCTGATCTTTATGGAGATGATGTTTGAGATATAGACAGTGAAGCAGGGGAGAAAAGGGAGTAGAGAGTAACCGTACTACATCAAGGGAAATAGTGATTGGAGTAATACCACGAGAAGACGGACATGAAGATAGAAATGTCGGTCCTACAGAAGCAGAATAAGGTACACCAGGTGGTGCACCACAGTGGCCAAAACCAAATGAAGAACGAGAGGTCCGACTGTACTCGCGGAGACACAGAGCTGAGAATGATCAAGTGCAGAGGGATGAAGATACTCCATTGGGTCAAAATTCTGAAGCTCAAGTTTAGCCAGATTCGCATAGCTCAGATTCAAGCCCCTCCGTGAGTGATGGTACAGTTTCTGCTCCATTTGATGATCTGGATATCCCTATAGCTCAGAGAAAACAACCTTGCTCCACCACTGGGAAACTGCCATCAAATTTGTCCCAGTATGATATTTCTAATTATGTCTCATATTGTTCTGTGGGACCTCAGTAGAGAGCCTTTATTGCTGCACTTGACTCAGCTGTACCTATTCCCCGTGATTGGCAGGAAGCTAAGAGTTGCCCCAAATGGAGAGATGCCATGTTGGAGGAAATGGCTGCACTTGACAAAAACAACACTTGGATTTTTACGACTCTTCCTACTAATAAAAAGGTTGTGGGTTGTAAGTGGGTATTCATTGTAAAACATATTCCATATGGCAAAATCGAGAGATATAAAGCTAGATTAGTAGCCAAGGGATATAGTCAGACATATGGTGTAGACTATGATGAAACTTTAGCACCAGTTGGGAAAATTTGTAGATTAAAGAGAGCATTATATGGGCTAAAAGAGTCACCAAGGGCCGGGTTTGGCAAGCTTCGAAATGAAATTTGTTCATGGGGTTATCAACAAAGCAATGCAGACCACACTTTATTCTTCAAGCATGTTGAACAAAAAATTGTTATACTTATCGTATATGTGGATAACATCGTGATAACATGTAATGCTGAAGAGGAATGATGAGATTGAAGAAAGCTTTAGCAAAGACATTTGAATTGAAGGACCTAGGGTATCTTTACTACTTCCTTGGCATTGAAGTGGCTTATGGTGTGCAAGGTATTTTCTTATCCTAAAGAAAGTATGTCCTTGATTTACTAAAGGAAACTGGAATGCTGAACTATAAAATTGCTAGTACACCTATCGAACAGAATCACCATGTGGGAGCTGATTCCGAGGAACGAGTCGATAAGCATAGATATCAAAGACTAGTTGGACGGTTGATTTATCTATCCCATACCAGGCCAGATATTGCTTATGTTGTAAGTGTGGTTAGTAGGTATATGCATGATCCTCAGACTTGCCATATGGATGCAGTAAATAGAATACTGAGATATTTGAAAGGGTGTCCAGGAAAGGGAATTTTATTTTCAAATCATGCAAATTTGAAAATAGAAGGGTTTACTGACGCTGATTGGGCTGGAAACTTGGATGATAGAAAATCTACATCTGGCTACTGTGTGTTCGTGGGAAATAACTTGGTGAGCTGGAGAAGTAAGAAACAAAGCGTGGTTGCAAGGTCCACAACAGAAGCTGAATAGGTCCATGGCCTCAGGTTCATGTGAAATGATGTGGTTGAGAATATTACTGTCAGAGATCCGGATGTTTGATGGAGAACCTATTTACTTGTATTGTGATAACCAAGATGCCATTAACATAGTACATAATCCAGTCCATCATGATCGAACTAAACATATTGAGATAAACATGCACTTTATTAAGGAGAAGTTGGATGAAGGTGCACTTAAAATCACTTATGTAAAATCATCTGATCAATTAGTGGATGTTCTGACAAAAGGTGTTAGTGTTGTATCTTTTGTAAGTATTCGTAACAAGATGAGGCTTATTGACATCTTCGCCTCATCTTGAGAGGGGGTGTTGGAAGGACTAGTGTGTAGACTAGTACTATGTCAGGGTCTTTTATGCAAATATTACATTGTATTAAGAGAGGAAAAGAAGGAACAAGGAGGTGAGGGAGCTGCTAGTTCCCCTTTGGTCTATTGTAGCACTAGGCGATTTACTACAATTACTTAGTATCGAATTCTATCTGGATATCATTGCTTTAATTATAAAGTAGGACAAAAGAGTTTTGATAAGGTCTCTGAATGTCAAAAATACCTAAAACAAGAATTTTCTGACATACAGAGTTATAACCCAAATAGAGGGGATTTTAGAAAACCCATAAATCACTGTAATCGTGATTATAAGAATAGATAAGATGAAAATATGTTTGAATATGTCACAATAAACTAAAAAGACCGGAGACGCATTTTACATGAATTAGTAGCGAACCCAGTTGGTGTCGAAATAAGATGTCAAAGCTGTCAAGGACAAAGCACGAAGGTGAAGACCAAAATCCATAGTACGAGGGACACACAAGAGGACACGCTTCACAAGAGAAAGGTGAGGCATGTGTGGAGCATGCATATGAAGGAAAATCTGCATGACCACATAGGAGATCCGGGCGCGTCACTGTGAGATACTGGAGTGCACCAGAAAGTCGCTTGTATTCTATAGCGTCAGAGAGGAGCTCACCATCAATGTCAGAGACCTTAGCATGAATGTATATTAGCGTCGATGTAGGATGACACTCATCCATACCAGCGTGCTGAAGAACATCCAACATATTGCCGTTGGGAGAGAAACAGACCATCAAAATATCTTCTCACAACAATGCCTGTGTATCCTGTCGAGAATGGCACTACAGAAATACAAGGGAAGATGCGGTGACAATAATGTCGTCGACATAGCGGATCAAGTAAGCCATGTCCCCACTAGACTAGAGAACAAACTAGGAGGTGTTCGTAACAGAGGCCACGAATCCTAGTGTGGAAAGATACGCAACAAACCATTGGTACCACGCACACGGAGTTTTCTTCAAGCCGTAGAGGGATTTATGAAGTCAAGAAACATGAATCGGTTCGGCCGCATCAGCAAAACTAGGGGGCTGCTGACGTTAGATGGCCTCATCAAGATTGACATTGAGGAATGCATTCTTGACATGTCAAGGTGACAACATTTGCCTGCGATGGGCATGGAATAAGCGACCATGTGTTGTTTTCATGACGGCCTGGTGCTCGTCTGCCATGGACACACATCAGTGGGGATCCTGCTTGGCATGTCGAAGCTTAGTAGACACAGGATCCATAGTAGTGTCAATACCCAAGAGATACTACTGATCCACTAGACGAATCACGCAACCAAAACGATTGGTATTGGGAGACGAACCAGTTGGAGGTGGCGGTAGAGGTGGTGGCACAAGAGCGGTGTTGGTTGCAACATTAGGAGCACGAGACGCTATGGATAAACGGGACATGGAAGCCTATGGTGTCACGACATAAGAATGGCAAGCCCAAGGGGACCTCCAAGGCCACGCCTTCGTCCTCCTCGACGGCCAACATGTCAGCTAAAGATGGCGCCTACGAGTTGTTCGACGAAATTCAAATGCCGACGCCGAGTGAAACCGAGGTGACCATCACCGAGTTCATGTCCCAACTCGATTCTTCTCACCACAAAGGCCTCGATGACCTCAACTTCAGCAGCGACGAGGAGGTGGCCACCGAGGAGGCCGATGATGATTTCTTGGCAGGGCCGGTCCTGGGATTTCGAGGGCCCAGGGCGAAACTAAAATTATAGGCCCCTTGCTAATTTTTTAATATATAAATATATGCAACAATGGAAAATAAATATTTCAAATATACCCAATTGCAAAATTCATATAAAAATTAACAATATTTACATATTACCTTAAAACTTTATCCGTTTATTCCTAGAAGCAAAATAGGTGACAATCGAATTAATATCAATCTCGTCCAATAACTTCTTCTCGATGCATAGAGTTGTCGAACCATTTAACCTCTCTTTAGATATTTTAGATCTCAAATAATTCGTCAATAGTTTCAACTTTGAAAAGCTTTTTTTAACTGATGCAACAGTCACAGGCATAGTAATAAGATCCAATAAGCGATCCAAATATTAGGATAATAATCCGCTTATTTGACAAACTCAAAAATCTTCATATGAAAATTTTCTCGAGGTAGTACCATCTAAAGGAAAATAATATTTTCTTATCTAATAGCCTTCTCGACTAATGTATCCCTTGCTTTGTTATCAAGACGAGACCAATTTATCGGATCATAAATGTCTACAATAATTGGTTTCTCATTGACACTAGTAGATTCTGTAGATGATGAATTAAATACGTGCTCATGATCACACACATTGTCATCATATGGGCTGATGTCAACATTGTCCTCTATACCAATATCGTCATCTAGATCAACATAACTTTATTCCTCCACAAGAACCAATGCCAACTCATCTGGATTCCTCAAAGTGCCTCTTTTTCCTTTTCTTAACACCGAAATCAGGCACCGTAACCAATTAACCATACTAAAAAAACTATTAATCAGAAGTAGAATTATGACATAAACTAACGGTACCTAACCCAAGTTTGATTGAGGAAAGATGCTTCCATACCCTTCCACGTTCCTACTTCCATGTAGATAGCAGACTGGAATCAGACCTGCAATGTCTAAACAGCCTGTCCTTGTGAGTTAGACGAGAGACAGGGAGAGGCGACGGACCGACGACTTGTGTACGGAGAGTCGAGATGAAAGACGATTAGACGAAGATTTTAGAAAAGGGCAAGGAGAACGGTCGAACCGGACTCACGTAGTCGCGTGATCGATGCAATTAACAATGACACAATGACCGATCTGATCGCTCTGACTCCTGGCCTCCTAGTACGTATGCTTTGTTTAGACTAGAAAACTAAAAGGTCTAATCTAACCCAATTGAAAACTGAACTACTACTATTTTTGTGTTCTATACTAGGCCATATATGAAGCACATATCTGGAAAGGGCCCCCAAAATTTTTGGGCTCGGGGCAGCCGCCCCTCCAGATCCCCCTCAGGCCGGCCCTGCTTCTTGGCCGGGGAAGAGGAAGAGGCCACCGAGGAGGCCGAAGAAGAGTTGACCGAGGTGGAGGCACCAACCAAGGGCAAGAGGAAAGGCAAGGGAAAGAGCAAGGACAAGGCTCCAGGCAAGAGATCCGCTAACTATAGCGAGGAAGAAGATGTGAAATTGTGCCATGCTTGGATGAATGTGCCGACATGGTAGTGGCCGAACTTTTGGATCTAACTTGATCAATTTGATGTATTTTAGATAAAATTTATGCATATTTATATTATGGATATTTGGATTGTGGCGTGGAGATTTGAAAATGATGATAACTTTTTTTACATCTTTTTTAGGAGTGAGAGAGAGAGAGAGTAGTAGTAGTAGTTAAGATGCTGGTCGATCGAATTCATTGCTGGATCGCACAGTACTCTCTCCCTCCAAAAATAGGTTTTGCATATTATTTGTAGTCGAAGTTGATCTTTATAATGTTGGACTAAGTATCTAGAAAAATAGACCAGCATCTATGACACAAATATAATACAGTATAAACATATATTTCACGATAGACCTAACTGTTTCTACCTGCTTGGTCTAAGTTTGTGAAATTTGACTTTGACCAAAAATGTATAGGTAATGTATTTTGGGAAGGAGGGGTACTTTGGATTAATGGAAAAGAAGAGCCGTGTGCATGCATGCACCAGACTTGACGGATGGTGGGAGCGCCCTCTCGCGCGCAGTCGTGCGCGGTTATTAGCCTGAAGACTGAACACTGAACACGTAATAAGACGGATGGCGGGAGCGCTCTCACCAAACTTAGTCCGCACCGTTCTCAGGCTGAAGACTGAACAGTTACCTCGCCGTGTACGATCGACGTACTTCTCTTCACTCCACCAGGCTGAACAGTTCCCGCGCAGTGTACGTGTGCCGTGCGTAGTGCTGCCCCCCAGGCTCACAGTGTACGGGCCCTAGCCGGCCCCTAGCTCGTTCGGTGGTATTGGCAGTGTATTTACAACAAGGCATATTTATCTCTGAATCTCTGACTCTGATCTAGGAAATAACTAATCCACCGGCATCTTACCCCTCCTAGAGTCCTAGTATGATCACTCGATGCTCAGTCTTTTACATGAACCAAGCTATTACCTCCACAACAGTGAAGAGAGAAGATGTCTCCCGGCAAGACTTGGGGTCCGACCAGACGAGCATACTCGAAACGCACAACCCACGCAGAGAACTTGTACGCGGGGGCTAGCCAGCTAGTTGGGGAGAGTACCCTATGTACCAGATGGCCAAGTGACCTGCTAGGTGACTGATTGGAGTGCACCAAATTAACAAGGTTTTTATCGTTGGTGTAAGATTGCGGAAATATAGATTGTATTGATATTGTAAGATGTAATTACATTGAGAGTCTTTGAACTGTTTATATAGTGTACTAGAAGATTTGGAGGGCAAGAAGACTACTAGAGATATAATTGGATTACAAACTTAAACTACCAAATATAGTTTAAAACCGTGATATACTCTAACACTCTCCCGCAGTCGGATCGATAGTGACACGAACAGAAGGAGCGTCGCGGACGGTCTGACTGGAGCATAAGCCAAAAGCGCGAACTGGAGAGGGAGCCAGTGGATGCCGATGTCAAGTGGGGTGCTGTAGTCGTGGACGATGGTGCGGTTGGTGATGTAGTCTCCATTGATGAAGTCGATAAGGTTGATGTTGTCATGGTGTCCTGGTCGATGTCGTCGTTGAGCCTAGAGAAGTCGCCGTAGTAATTATTGATGTAGACGTAGCTGGAGTCGGAGTAGTCGAGGTAGGCGACACGCCTTGCCGAGCTTGCCAAAATCGGGAGCGTGCCGGGGACGAAAGCACGCATCGATGTTGCCAATATCGGATGTGTGAAGACAGGGACCATCACGAACCATATGAGCCAGAGCCAGAGGGAGTAGCAGAGAAATTCTCCATAAACGGTCGGTGCGTAGAAGTTGTCCGCCGATGTGTCAGAGTAGATGAAGTAGTTACAAGAAGAAAATTGATTTATTGGAAAATAAAAATTAGACTGCGACCTTGGCGGCGAGGTCGTGGTGGATGAAGACGACGAAGTAGTTGTTAATGATGATTGAATTGTACCGGTAGTTGATTTCGGGGATTAGACCCGTATTTTCCGCTTGTATGAGCGCGACGTCACTCGTGAAGAAGAAGAACTTGTTGGCCTTGACGATGACCACGATTGGTGGTGGCGACGACGATGTGGCAATGTTATTGCTGTAGATGGTTGTCGGCGATGATGGCCACAGTTAATGAAGGTGTAGTCCTTTGTTGACGGCAAGGCGCGTACTCGGGGACGTGTGCCCCGGTTGATGTTAGCAAAGACGGGCCAGCATGGTGACGACGTGAGAACAGAGAAGCCGACGTAACGCTTGAAGCCGTCCCTTGGGGCGCCGCACGAAGCCTCTTTGGCATGATCGTTGGCGATGTTTTGTCGGAGATGAGTCGACACCGAGGTTGGAGTAGAGGCGCGTGATGACGACATGTGGCTGTGGACGACGCAATCCGATCTATGATCGGCGAAAGAAGAAGAAACGTCGGTCAAGCAGGCAGCAGGAAATTATTGGCAAAGAAAGATCTAATCTACTAGTTGCGCGGCTCCCAGCGGAGAACGATCTCCCCGGGGACGGCGCAGCGGAAGCGGTGGTGGCTAAACCCTAGGCTGAGGACCGAGATGCTCTGATACCATGATAGATTGCGGAAATATATTGATTGTATTGATATTGCCAGAGGTAATTACATTGAGAGTCCTTGGGCTATTTATATAGTACTAGAAGACTTGGAGGGCAAGAAGACTACTAGAAATAGAATTGGATTAGAAACTTAAACTACCAAATATAGTCCAAACCGTGATATACTCTAACAGTTTATGCCACTATGATCAATCCAAAACTAAGCTTTGTCATTTTACCAGCTGAAACTCTAATCTTGCCACTACTTCGTTATAATACTCCTCAGTTTTGTCATTCCGCCATTTTTCCACCGTTAGGCTATAATCATATTTGCCATTCGTCATCTTTCTATCGGCGACGGAAATCGGTAGGCAGTAAGGTGGTGTCCCGAGTTAGGTGGCAATTCTCTTTGGGTGACACCTTTGATATAGGAATCAAGACGTGTCCCTTCCCATCAAGCCTTCTAGCTCTTATCCTCTTCCAACTTGGCATGATGGCGGCTTGATGCACCCTCGGCTGGGAATGACGGGCTTGAAAGGCCGATGATGGTGATGCGCCGGCCGGCAGTGGTGGCACTCCTCCCCTCCGGGACTATGGGGTTCTCTGGGTTATGGGGCATTATCTTGATGTCCCTTCGTCTTGTGGTCCCTCATTACATCTCACGTCGATGTTGTTTGCCCTGCTCGAACTCCATCGGGATTGGACCCGGAGGGGTACGTCTTCTCTTCCACTCAGGAAGGTGGTAAGTGGGAAGGACATCAGAGACTTGAGACTACCCTAGGGAAGGATGGTGGGGATGTTGTGAGGTCGATGTGGAAACTGCTCGTCTACTCCCTACAATGGGATCACCTTACATGTAACTGGGGTGAAGGGATTCTAGCGAGACGGATCGTCAGAGGGTCGGTGTAGACCGAAGGAGGTCCGAAGAGGTTCATCTAGGCTTCGTGGGGACCCGGATGTTCCGGTGGGGGTGGATGATAATCCAGGCATGGATTCAGGGAGTTGACTCAACTCCACGGTGAGGCTCTGATGCCCGTTTCCCAACTCCAATGTGGATCCCTACCGGTTGCTCTACCTCCGGTGAGGAGGCGGGGATCCAGTGAGGTTACGATGGTAGCCGACGATGGTGACGGCTTCACGGAGCGAGGTACCTGGTTAGGAAGTGCCGGAAGGGGGATCCCGCACCCATAAGGGATGCCATCGTGGGGTTCTAGTATCTATAGGAGAGGAGCCATCACGGGGTGACAACACTCGGCGTGGTGTGGTAGAGGGAAGCTAGCTAGTGGGTCTCTCTCTCTCTCTCTCTCTCTCTCTCTCTCGGGGGTGGGGTATAGGGGTCAAAAACCTCCACCAACTTTGGCGTGGGGGGCTTTATATAGAGTTGGGTAGGAATATCTAAGTTACAGTTTTGCCCTAATGGGTGGAGGGAGATATTTTCTCCTCTCTCTCCAGTGGGTTGGTTGTTTTGGTCTAGTCACTTTATGCAAAGTTTGCTATTACAAAGCCCCCTTTAAGTAGGCATGAGGTCCTTGCTACATATTATATGGATGCCCCTGGGGACCTTATTTCTATCACATCTTTTTATCAAGGGCTTGTGTTGTTATGCCGTCCTCTCCGGCGGACTAGGGGCTTCGCACACTTTTTCCGAGAGGTAGTCAGGCGGGTCTAGTGTAGCGCCATAAGACCGCCTAGGGGTAGCTAGTGGGAGCTGCTAGGGGAATGACGTGGTGGGGCACGCCGGCGAGATGGTCGGGGCGTGCGGTCTCGTGGTGGTCACCATTGGGAGTTGCACGGACATTGGTGGGCCACATAAGGACTTGGAGCGACGCGCCATGCTCCCGGGCCGCGGGTACTTGCTCCTTGCTCCTTGGGCACTAGGGAGGGGGTGTCTTCCTCATAATAATGCGTTCCTGGGACGCCCTAGTCGCAGAGTTTTGACACAAGTATCGATAGAACATCATGACTTGCCTTGAAGCAAATTTGCATTGAATTAGTAGTTAACCCGAAATTCCGTGTCACCACACTTTTCACCGTTAGACTATAATCACTTTTGCCATTCCAGGTTTTTCATCCTTTTTTCGTTATTTGATATCTCACTAATTCATTTAGGTCTATATGTAATTATTTCAATAAATCCAAATAAATAGTTCACCACGCCGAGTGTCTCTAGTCGTCCACAAAACGCCATGCCATGATGTTTTCTTAGAACTTATTACAGTTGGTGACATATTATTGGCCAGTATCTTGCAAGAGTAACAGGAGTCCCTTGCTTACAATGAAAACCCAATTAACAAACAAACGCAGGGAGCCCGGCCGGCAGTCGTACTACCCTTGCCAGTTGCCAGTACCAATTGCTCATGCGGACTAGTCTTCCCTTGGCTCTCGCGTGCCGAGTCCTGGTTTCCTGTCCACGCACGGCATCCGTCAGATAGCTGTACTTCTAACTTTTGCTTTGAGTCAAAATTTTAAAATTAGACCGATTTTGTGAACAATGTAGCAATATATATAAAATTAAATTTATATATTATAAACATATATTTTCAAAGGGATCTAATGGTACTAACAAAGTGTTATAAATGTTGCTATATTTTCTTATAATAAAGTTGGTTAAATTTTGTTAAGTTTCACTTACAAATGATTGAATTACACTTATTTGAGTACGTCCCGTTACATGACCTCTGAAACCTGCATGCATGCATATGCATGTGACCTCACATAGGTACAATACGTACAAGACGACAAACTGACCTATGAAACAGACTATCATAGCCGTATTGTCGTCTGAAACTTACTTGCATTGAGAGTTTTGTCGATTTGGCAATGCATCTAAAGATGTAATTGGGGCAACCCATAGAGGCCTCCACAGCGATTTGCAAATTACAGCCATCAGATAATCTACTAACAACGCATCTCCACCGTTGGTTCACGGTAAGACTTTTTTTTGACCCCTTGACTAGTGTTTTTTTCCTACTGCTAGACTCACACTGTTCTGGTCGCTGCTGCTGGGACCGTCGTCCATCAGGCCCGCAACTTAGCGTCAATCTGATTTTTTTAATGGCGAGGATGGCAAGTTTTGACGTGGGATTTGGAGCCGGCCAAACTACCCATCGCTCGTTGGGCACAAACCGCCAGCACCACACGCAGACCCAGTCCGCCCAATCCAGCTCCGTCTTCTTCTTCCCATCCCCGGCCACCGCCACTCCCTCGCCTCCTTCCTCCATGTGCTTCCGGCGCCACTTCCTCCTCAGGCCGAGCTCCCGTCGTCACCGTAGATAGGAGCAGCTCCGGTCGCCGCTCGATTTGCTGGCAAGCCGTCAATTTGCCGCCGCCATGACCAAGAAGGCGTAGAGGAGGCGTCGGAGACGTCTCAGGCTCCCTATCCTCCGTGAGTTCCCTGCCTCTCGTCCATGTCCCCTTCTCTCCCTCTCGCGAGGCACAACTAGCGGCGGAGGGAACCTAGGGGACGTTATGGCCCAGCCGGCGGTGGAGGGGTCCTCGAGGAGCTCGTTGCCCGGCCGGCGGCAGATAGCGTGTGCGCCACTGGGTGGGAAGGAGGCGCACGTGTGACGACATGAGTCTTTCACAGCGGCACCACCGCCGTCCCCGCTCCACGAGCCGCCGCTTGTCCCTGCCATAGGGCGATGCCAAGGACTAGAGGTGAGCCGCCTTCCCACATCCTGCACCAAATGCTTCTGATGTTTCCCGTGCTTGATATTTCACTAAGATGGAGCACTGCAGGAGCACCATGGCTTGGACCAAGAAACTGAGATTTGCTTCAGCGTAGATAAATGTTCTCTAATTTTAGTTGCATGTACTTTTGATTAATCAACATATGATGGACTGTGTTGATATTTCACTAAGCTGCACCATTACAGGAGTACAACGACTTGGACTGTGTTGATGTTTACTTCTCCGCAAAACGAAATTGTAGTCTGGATGAGTACTGATTTTTTTTTGCTTTACCTCATTTCTTCCATGTTTATGGTGCCAGAAGAATGTTCTAATTTTCAATACAAAAATGGAATCTTGGCACAATAAAGGCTTGGATCGATGGGTTCATAATTGGATTTTGTCGTGCTAGGTTGGAGGGTACTATTCTTCTCCTCGTGTTCCTATTGAAAATTTAGGTATGGCCCTTTTGATTCAGCTCTTATGCTATTTCCATTTATTTGGTCGTGTTGCAGGAATATCTCAAGCCTAAAACATTCGGGATACAAAAAATCTGTTGTATATAATATGAGGTAAACTTGATTTAGGTGAATCACTCGAGCTACTTTTTCTTAAATGCCATGATACAACAATCTTAGATAGTAGTCTTTTAATTAAATAAGTACATGGAACCGCATTTAATTAATCCATATGATATCGAGGAGCAGCGGCTGTAGGCGATGAGAAGGATAGAGAGGAGGGTTCGCGAGCGACCACCAAGGCGATGGCGAGCTCGCCGCTGCGTCATCCCTGCTGTCTTGCCACACCGCCATCAGCAGAGGGTTGCAGCGAGGGCAGAGACACTCCTTGGTGAGTCCCAATCCCTCCCTCTCTATCAATCTCCTCTTGAATCTATCATTTGCCACGGTGTAGCCTCTCTTCCCTCCAAGCCACAATATATTTTTTAGATCAATAACCCCTAACCTCGAATCAACCACTACACGCTTAACTTCCTTTTTTTGCTTTGGTTTGTCAACAGGGAGAAGCTGGCCACAAGGGAGAATGGCACAGTAGTATGCAGCAAGAACAGATTCGGCACTACCCATGCCACATCACAAAGGTGAATCCACATATGTTTCTTTCTGGCAGAAATTCTTATGTTCAAAGTTTTGCTGGTACTTATTAACCTGCTTATGTGCCCTCACATTTATTCATGTGAACCTTGAGATTTAGGCCTGAAAACTAGGTGGTTGTAGCTTTGCTGCTATCATACATTATTTGTTGGTAAGCATGATCCTTCAGCTAAATAAAAACTTTTTATTATAGGTACGATTTATCATGATTCAGCGGAACAAGTACGAAATCATGCGCTTACAAAACATAGATTCTATTTGTTCAGAACTGTTAAAGTGGCTAATATGATTATGATCAGCTGCTGGACTTTACTATTAACAACTGACACCATCCCTGTTAGTCACAGACCGATGGGTTTCTGTTTTTACGTGATTTTGTATTTGAATATATACTTGGTTTACAATTATTCAGTATTTTGGTTGAATATAATTGGTTGTTTCTCAAGAAGGAAATTTGACTTATTGCATCTAGCTGTTCCATAAAATATGGTGCGCCTATATCAAATACTATACCTTGGTCCTGCATGTATCGTCGCTTGAGATATAACAATTTGACAGTTTCAAATTGGCTAATCCACCTTTATCAGGATTTCTATAAACTATACTCATTATTTAAAGTTACACACATTGAAAGCCCACCAGGTTAACCAACCTTGATTTTATTTTAGGCCGTTTAAGTTATTATTATCATTTTTATGAAAAAACATATTTATATATTATTCATAATCGCGATGAACGTCCTGTTGAGTTTTTTCCTACGTTTTCGAGTTTTTTCCATATTTAAAATAGTGGATTATATTAAATCTGGTAAAATAGTGTGCGATTCTGTGTCTCATGAAAATTCTTTCATAAATAAATTATCTTGCAGATGAGATCAATTGAAGAAACACTACTAGGAGCATTACAAAGAGAATCAATTGTAGAAGCTTCTGTAAGGCAACTTGAAGTTGGAATTGAGAAGTTGAACCGATTGGTACCTTTTGGCAACAATAAAAATTTCCAGTAAAGCCTGCATATAATTTTCTTAAGAGATCTTGTAGTGATTTTGTTTACATATTTTTAGGTGTGTCAAAGAGGAGGATACAAGGTGCGCTAAGATGAGGCTGAAATTTTGAGAAGATAAGTTTCACCGGATGGAATCTCATGCTTCGACTATGTGTTGTGGGTTGTTTGTCAAAGGAGGTATGCTATCTTAGTAACTGCATGGCAATTTCTGTTCAGTACTAACTCCAAAATTTATGTTGTCCATTGGTTGATAATTAAAACATTGCTTTGTTCCAAACCACTGTTTGATTGTTATCATGGTCTGTACTTTCAGCATTTTCACGTGTTAATTGTTGTAATTTCCATCATATTATTTATCTCGGAGTCATTTTCCATAATATATCTGGTTTGTATGGATAACTAGATGGAGATAGTGGTACATCATCTATTTATATTCTCCTTCATCAAATAGATTTCGCGACATGGGGCCAGCGGCTGATGCGGGAGAGAGTAGACAAGTTAGAGAGGAGGGGGAGGAGGAGGTGGAGTGGTGCCGTCAGTGGGTTGTCCTTATATTGACTCCCCACTTTCTTCCTTGAACATCTCTTTCTAATTCCATGATTATCTGCAACACTTTTTTCTCCATATTGTGAGGTTGCAGGTTGTGTATAGCTCAACTTGGATTTGTAAGTTGTTTATTCTCTCAGATCCATTCCTCTTGGTGCTTTCTATTTTAACATGGATTCTCGGTTCCTATTGCAGGCTATAATATTGTTCTAAACTTCAGTTATCAGGATGTAGCATATCCTAGCAGTTCTATTTGAGTGGGTAGACACCAAGGCAAAAGGTATATGCTCTATATTACTTATCAGAACTATGTACATGCAATGGTTGGAGTGACGTATTTTTTTAAACTGGCTAACATTCTAAGGAATGGTGGGTTTTTATATTGTTGATCCTTTATTCTTGCAGCCACTCAGGAAGAAATACTAAGATGACGAGTGGCCGGGTAACATGCCATAGAGATGCAGTTCCGAGCTTATCCGCTTTTAATATGTGGATATCTCCATCATGCTCGGCGGAAAAGCGATACCAGGAAGTGGAGCCGTATGGATACATTGATTTGAGGTGAGTTTTTGTCGATTTGCTGTTGAAGGTGTTTTGCTTTATTTTGCTTCATGTGCTATGTTTTTAAACTCTAAAATTATTTAGCTCCCGCATTGAGTGGTAGGTTTACACTATGAAATTTTAGTGTACGCTTTACCTAGAACTATATATATCATAAGTTAAGTTATCATGTGTGTATCTTCTAAAAATTGTGCAACAAAAAAGAAATTGAATAGGAGTTGGTTTGTGCTATCTCCCAACATGTATTTACTTAAGCACATATTTTGTATGTTCTTCTAGCATACTCTCGACAGTCCATCAACCTTGACACCTACAGTTGACCTGCAAGTAATTGCCTTCTCTCGGCCATATTATCTAATCATTATGTGTAGATCTTTGAACAAGTGGTGAGCTGACCAAGAAACATGTGAACAAAAGGTGTGCTTGTGCGGTTTTCATATGACATTATTTCGAAGATGTATGGATAAAATTGTGAGTGTAGCTTTTGTGTTATTTCCTTTTATCTGATTATGTTGTGAAATAAAGAATCAATGATAACTTTTGTGGTGGTAAGATGTTATTTTATGGTTCAAAACACATAAGGTCTCATGAATTAGCATGAAGTAAAAAAAATCAAAACCATATAATAATAGCCACCAACGTGGGTGGTGGTAAGCTAATTTTTGAAAGGGGACATTGGTAGGGAGACAAGTTTATCTTTTTTATATTGGATGACTGAAATGACTAATGTTGGTTTCCTACATGTGATATAGGCACATCTGCAGAACCTATGACGGAACATTTTCCTGATAGTTTACCATATCAAGGTACATCCTCTTACCCGCAAAAAATGTACATCCTCTATGCTGTAATTACTTTATGTTTATGCATATTTATTTTCATATAGTCCATACCTGCATAATACACTTATTTTATGTTTATTGGTTAGGATTTGTTTCTAATATATACAAAATGTATACTAGCTATTTGTGCTCATTGCTTACTGTAATTAGCAAATTGCTTAGATATATTTAGCTTCTATTTTTTTATCATTCACATAGTCAATGTTGATTAATGTTTGTCCTTCCTTTTTTTCTACCTACATATGTAACTGGAAGTATGGATGTTCTTTGATGCTTTACATTCAGATAGCACACAATTGCTTTCACAATATAGTACACTTATAGTGAAATTTGGAAAGACTTTGCATACTTTTTAAGTAGCTAACTCTTTGCTTAGGATGGTTTCACATTTAGAATTTAGTTGTTCAAGTAAAAAGTTGGTGTCTGGTTGTTGGTTTTCTAGGTGGCTATTAGACTATCCCTACATAACGTTCTTTTGATCAGATGATGGCATGTTCTGCTAGCCTAGTGGATATTAATACCTTTATTTTCTCCACTAATTATGTTATGCCCTACATCCTGGTATGTATGGTAGGCCTTCTACGACAAAATCCACCTAACATTATTCACAAGTGGTTGTTAATTGATTCCGTGTATTGTGGTGCCGAGTCTAAACTGTAGTCAAATGCAAATGCATCGTATTTTGAATTACTTTGCATGTCCCTCCTCTTATTGCTCTGGTTTCTAAATTGATTTTCTCTGCATTGGACAACTAAGAATTCAGGGCCACTAATATTATATTTTTCTTGCTTTTACGCCATTAGCAGTTCTTGATTTGTCTATCCACTTACTGAGTGCCAAATAGTGTGTTTTGAACTTGAAATGCATGTAAGAGTGAATGCTTTACTGTGTAGAATTATCCACATTAGGATGATCCAGAGGAACATATCATTTTAGATATTGGTTCGTCCTAACCAAAGTAGAATTATATGATTACCTCACGGTGCTTTCTATGAAAATAAATAGTATTTGTTGATCTAATGTAATTAAAGTTTTATCTGACCACCCAATAGTTTTATTTTTAGTGTTCTGCATCGAAAGAAGAGCTACTAATCATACATATGGTTATATTATTATTTCTTTGAAATTAGGCTACCTATAACGAAAATAACTCTATGTCATAGGTGGTAGCTACACACCTTTACACATCCCACCGATTCAAGCCAAATAAACCTGGTTTTAGCCAATTTTTGTTGTAGAACACACATTTTTAGTGTAGAAATATGGTTTCAGTTTTCTGGTTTGAATATGTTTTGTCTTTTGCAAAAGTCAACTCGATAAACCATGAGTTGACTTTGACAAAAATAAATTCAAACAAAAGTTCTAAAACAGCTTTTGTATACTAGAATTATGTGATCCACTAAGAAAACAAGCTAAAATAGGAATACATGGCTTGTATCGACCAAAATGTAAGGGTGTATAGCTAAAAATGTAAGGGTGTGTAGCTACCACCATGCATAGAAAATTCGTATCTCTACCTATAATGTGCTGATTATTGATGTTGTAGAACTTGATAAGCTCTTCAAAAGGTTAGCATGCGCAAATTTTACTTACTTTTCACGCAGCTGACGATTCTTAAAACACTTTCGGCTGGTGATTCTGAGCCCCATGTGTGTGTTCATTACATCAGATGTGTTGACACAGACTAAGTGGACTATTTTCTACAATTCCATAGCAGCAAGAGCGCAATGCGAGCCCTACCTGATGCAAGCTAGCAACTGCTCCTAATATTATGCTTTACCTACAATCTCTTGTCAGCCTAAGCAAGTGTTTGCTGAACAAATCTGTTGCTACAATAAGTTTTTGGTTTGTATAGGTACATTTGTTGCCCTGTCCAAACCAGATATGCTGCTTCCTTTTGATGTGCCTCCTACTCTTTCTATTGTTACATTGTATAGCTAGATCTACTGATGTATCACTTTCAACTATGTTGATCTTTCTTACATTACATATCTATTTCTAAGTAATCTGCTACATTTTCATCTCCTTACTTTCTATTTCCACCGTTTCGTAAATACTCGTGCCGATTATACTCGCAAAATGCCTCTAAACCAACAGGACCGTGCGCCAAGGCGCACTATTCAATCTAGTATCCTATCATAGCTGTATTATTTTGCTTAGGGTACTCCCGGGCGAGGCCAAATCGACAAAACTGACTTTCAGCAAAAATTTCCCCACCGAATGACCTCTATTAGAAAGTTTTCTCCGGGTGTGCCTATGTATGCAACGCGCGTGGGACGTCTAGGCTTTTTGGGCAGAACTGACAAACGCCATGGTTAATGGCTCAAACGCTAGAGCTAGAAACCGTGCAAACGCCGTGACATTTTCACTACCAAGATGTAGTAGACATATTAGATTTATATGAGCTCTGGCCCCACGTGGACAGGGCTGTACTCCAACAAATTCTTAAATCACAAGGAGATAAAGTTTAGTTTCATCATGGTAGTTGGAAGAGAGTTGAAGCACCTTATAAAAGTAGTTGTTCCACTCGTATTAAGTGAGCGAGAATTAAATACTCCTCCTTGGCGCTAATGTGTTACGGTCCTAGGTTTAGCTCAAATACCACTAATTTTGATGGATGTCGGCGAGTACATGGGAGCTAGCAAGGTGAGGACGAGCGAGAGGGAGTTACATGTGGCGCTTGTTAGAAATAATGGGCCAAATAAAATAATCCTATATAGATTTCAGATTTTTTCTAAATCTCAAAGCCCATGTTTGTGGCAACTCACATGTGTTTGGGCCCATGTTTGGGGCAACTCACATGAGAGTGGAGTGGGAGCTAAAGTTTAGTCCCACATGGAAAGTTGGAGAAGAGTTACACCACCTTATAAGGTAGAGTGGTTCATTACTTAGTAAAGTGAGTGAGAAGAGGAGAGCTACACGCGCGCTCATCCTCCGACGACGCCGTCGCTCGCACCCACGCACCGCACGGCCCCGCCCGACACGACGAGTGCGGGTTGCGGGAATCTCGCCGGAATCTCGACGCGTGCGGGTTGCGGGTTGTGGTAATGATTTCATCGTGTACCACCTTGGTAATGATTTCATCGTGTACCTTGTGGACGATTCTCCCAGATCCATTGATAAGTACCTGTGGGATGTAAGTAGGTGTTCAAAAAGAAGCTAAGGCCTGATGGTACTATTGAGAAGTACAAGGCACGGCTTGTAGCAAAGGGCTACACACAGAAAGAAGGCGAAGATTACTTTGACACATATTCACCTGTCGCTAGACTGACCACCATATGAGTACTACTTTTCCTGGCTGGCTCTTATGGTCTTCTCATTCATCAAATGGATGTGAAGACAACTTTCCTTAATGGAGAGTTGGAAGAGGAGATCTATATGGATCAGCCGGATGGGTTTGTGGTAAAAGGTGAAGAGACAAAGGTGTGTAAGTTGTTAAAATCTTTATATGGCCTGAAACAAGCACCTAAGCATTGGCATGAGAAGTTTGACAGAACATTATGTTCCGCTGGCTTTGTCATCAGTGAGGCTGATAGGTGTGTGTACTATCGCCATGGTGGAAGCGATAGTGTTATATTATGTTTATACGTGGATGATATTCTGATCTTTGGTACAAACATGAATGTAATAAATGAAGTTAAGGCTTTCTTGTCAAAGAGTTTTGACATGAAAGATCTGGAAGAGGCTGATGTGATTCTGAACATCAAGCTTATTAAGAACGAGAATGGGATTACTTTAACACAATCTCATTATGTAGAGAAGGTCTTGAGCTGTTTTGGCTTTATTGATGGCAAGACTTCTCCAACACCTTATGATCCCAGTTTGACTTTGTGAAAGAATAGGAAGGAACCAACAGACCAGTTGAAATATTCACAAATTGTTGGTTCTCTCATGTACTTAGCAAGGGCTACAAGACCCTATATCTCTTTTACTGTGAGCAAGTTGAGTAGGTTCATGTCTAACCCGGGTACTGATCATTGGCATGCATTTGAAAGGGTCATGCGCTATCTATGTGGTACAATGAGCTATGGGATTCACTATTCAGGGCACCCTGCTGTGCTTGAAGGATATAGTGATTCAAACTGGATCTCTAACGTTGATGAACTCTACGCCACAAGAAGGTATGTGTTTACCCTTGGAGGTGGCGTAGTGTCATGGAGATCTCATAGACAGACCATATTGACGGGGTCAACTATGGAAGCAGAACTTACTGATTTAGACACAACTACTATTGAGTCAGAATGGCTGTGTGAACTCTTGATGGACTTGCCTGTGGTTGAAAAACCTGTGCCGGCAATCCTTTTGAATTGTGACAACCAAACTATTATTGTCAAAGTGAACAATTCTAAGGATAACACGAAGTCATCAAGACACGTGAAGAGACGTTTGAAATCTGTCAGGAAATTAAGAAACTCCGGAGTAATAACTGTTACATATATTCAAACAGATAAGAACCTGGCAGGTCCCTTTACAAAGGGACTATCACGAATTGTGATAGAAAATGCATCGAGGGAGATGGGGTTGAGACCCATGGATGTCACAACATTGTGCTAACCCAACCTATGTGATTGGAGATCCCGCGAATTAGGATCTGGGAAGAACAAGCTAGTGCTTTGACTGAGGAAAGTATTTTATAACCCTCTCTATGTGAAGATGCATGACTCTCAAAATCTGTAAGGCAGGTTGGCAACATGCCTTAACGTGTTTCTGTTGGCTATAACTAGCAAAGATGTCATCCTACAGGGCATTCTTGAAAGAACACACCTATATGAGCTCGACTGTAAACGTCGCGGTCTATGAGACTTGGATGGTCTCTAGTAAACTCATGAAGAGACCAGAGAATATGACGTATATGCTCCAACCCGCTGGGTAGGCTACTGGCAGCCAGGTACTAGTTATGATTTTGTGTGAAATCTAAAAGCACCAAACTTGCAATTCAAGGTTCGTCCATTGTTCAAGTTGATGATAGACGTAGCTCAAGGTTCTAAGCGGAAGTTCAACTTAACAGTCTCTGCTGAAACACTGGTATATAAACAAGTAGCGAGGATTGGCAAATCTTCAAATGGGCATTTGAGATCTGGTGGGGGATTGTTAGAAATAATGGGCCAAATAAAATAAGCCCATATAGGTTTCAGATTTTTCCTAAATCCCAAAGCCCATGTTTGTGGCAGCTCACATGTGTTTGGGCTCATGTTTGGGGCAGCTCACATGGAAGAGAGTGGGAGATAAAGTTTAGTCCCACATAGAAAGTGGGAGGAGAGTTACACCACCTTATAAGGTGGAGTGGTTCATCACTTAGTAAAGTGAGTGAGAAGAGGAGAGCTACACGCGCGCTCCTCCTCCGACGATGTCGCCACGCACGCACGCACCGCACCGCCCGTCCCGTCACGACGTGCGAGCACGTGCTGGGGGTTGCAGGAATCTCACCGAGCCGAGCTTTCTTTTTGCTGCTCAGGAAAACTTGTGAGGTTTTGACAGACGTGCTACGTGGACTCGGCCCACGTTCGCTTTCGTTAGGGTTTCCTGAGCCCCGCTATATAAAGTGCTACGCGGCTACCGCCACAAACTACCACTGAACCAATATTCTACTCCATCCCGCTTGCCAGCATGCACCGGCGGATGGGAGAGCAGGTCTCCGGAACCACTCGCCTTTGCGATCCTGTACGGGAGAGGGCGAATAAGGTTTTTGGGAAGCGCGACTGCTTGAGTTCTGCATCATAGCTCGTCTTCCATCCAAGTCAGGCTGTGCTGCCTATCGCTGTCTTTGGCGTCGTCTCCTTCGATCAATCTTCCCCAAAGTTACTACGGCGACTTCATCTGCAAGCAAACGGTACATGCGACGTGCTGCTGTTCGATTATTCATCATATTCTACGAGTACATGTTTAGCTGCTACTTGTTTCCGTTCATCTTGTTATTTAGTATCTCTGTATGTTCGAGTTACATATATTAGTAGCTGGTTCTGACATGTTTAATATTCTAAAATTAATCATGGAAATTGTACCTAATTATCCAACAGCGCTACGAATACAATATGCTCATATATGTGTATACAAGGTTTGGATATGGAATATGGAGACTGATTTAGTTAAATCCTTTAGTTACATAACTAAATCTAATTACTACATTATCCTTAATTAGTTGGGTTTGGCTATACCAAAGCAAACCCCTTGCGTTAGTACTCACATGACAAAAGACAAACCACATCACACAACAACATGGATGAAATTATAGGAAGAAACATTAATGGTGATGAATTCACGCAAATCACTCGTTGTTCACAAAATAAGTTCAATTTTCTCGGGATTTTTCAAAAGTTTACTTTTAAGAATAATAATTCACCAAAATTTAACTTTATTATTTAACAAAAAATTACCAAACTTTAAAACAGCTCATAGAACTTGTATTGTCATTTCCTAGATTAATTTGTGAAGGTTGATGATTGCTGTAATTTTTCAGAATTTTTTGAAAAGTTCTAAAAAATGACCAAACATTTGCTAAATATAATAAAACTAACCAAAATTTTCAACAATTAGTCCAAAATATCTCGAAAAATTAGATCACTCGCTGACCGATCATTGATTTACTCGCTCGATTCTTTGCTATATCTTCGGTTTAGTTTTTTTAGAATTTGACCAAGATTTGGCTGAATTTAACAATAGTTGACCAAGCTATAAAATGGTTGGTCAAAAAATGGTAATTTTTTCCAAATTAATTGGTGAACATTGATTAAATCAATGAAATTATTGTCAAATTCAGAAATTTTGATACTTTCCATAAAAAATACCAAAAGTTTTATTATCTTGTCTTTTCTGATACAACATGACCTATGATCGATACCATATCAAGCACTTCAACTTATGCAACTTCAAAGTAAATGCTTTCGGTCTACAAGAGTATGTCACTAAAGCTCTCCTGTTATTGCATTTACTCATAGATAGATCTTGGTATTGGTGTTGCGCTAGTTAGAAAAATTATTGTTTTCTGCTATGAACCCCTTCAGTCTGAACATGTTAGGTTCGCCAATTTAACTTTAATGTATTCGATGTGGAACATGGCTTACACCAACCTTATGTGAACGCCGATATGTCTAATATCCGATCGTCACAATGTGCTTCATAACGGAAAACTTTCTTAGTGATGCCCACTCAGGGAGAAAACTTTTGTTGGTATTAATTAGGGATCATCTTATAAATTCTACCGTTGAGTATCTAATACTAGTAATCAATAAGATGCATAAAGGTTTAACATTACATGCAGTTTATATATGTGACATGATATGGTCCTTCATGGTGGGCCTTGATCTCCATCGAGCGTTCCACCATGATCTCCGTCTTGCCCACCAGCATGGCACCAAGTCCATGACGCCTCCAGTTGGTCGTCCATCATGATGATTGACTACTACTACTTAGTAACAGAAAGTAACACTACTTATCGCATGATCTTGGCACGCATGCCATCGAATAAAACGAACAACCAAATGGCTCATGTCAGTTGCTTTACATAATGTGCATTGCATACAACATATAGAATTCACATCATGATCATGATCATATCATTGGCCCCTCCAAAATAAAGTTATATGCCTCTATTTTATCTTTTAAAAGTTTTATGTGGATGCTAGGGCTTTCGCGTATAACCATTTCTTACCTATGAACTTCCAACCATAACATTGATCAAACAATTGTCACTATGACAGCCCTTTCGAGACCCTTCGTTGTAAATACCATATCAACTAATGTAAGAGAAATAGACATCGAACAGTCGCATATATGGTACAAGTCATATGTCAAGTGTGGAACCAGTCTCACATAAGGTTGATCTAGGCGCTTCATCAAACAGTACCGTGATATAAACAAGTACACATGGGATGGTAACAACTATAGGATCAATACCGACATTCATCATGTGTTCTAACCATACAAGCATACCTACACATAGATCGGCTCTGATACCATTGTAGGGGTTTGCAACAGAAAACAATAATTTTTCTAACTAGCGTATCCCAATTGCCAAGATCTATCTATCAGTTAATGCTATAATAAGAAGAGGTTTCGATGACATACCTTTGTAGACCGAAAGCTTTAACATTCACGATGAACATGGATGAAATAGTCGAACGACGTAGCCAACCTCAAGGCCGCGTTGATCCTCGCTCCGATGACCAGGTGCCACAACTGGCAGCACCTTCGTGAGTTCGCACGCGTTCGTTGCTCAACAATAACTCCAGGTTTCTCTGATCCAGCGAAGATTGCGGAAGTAGATCCTTTTGGATCAGGGATCCAATAGCACGATGGCATGTGATACGTCCATAACGTATCTATAATTTTTGATGGTTTTATGTTAATAATATGCTTTTGATACTCCTTTTTATATAAAGTTTATGATTTATTTGGACTAACCTACTAATAGTTGCAAAAGTGCACAATGTTCTTGTTTTACACTTTGATGTGTAGGAATTACCAAGAATACAAGTGGAAACCTTGTTGGAGTCAAATTGGGATTTTCCAGAAATCTGTCTCGGAACTCTTTTTGAAGATGGTCATGTTTCGGGTCGAATACGGCGTCAAACAGACTCTTCAACTACAAAGTTGTTGGAAATTTTGCGACAAACGTTCTGGACATAAAATTTAGCTGATTCCGAGTCCGGACGGACCTGATAGGCCCGATTTACTGCAACCCAAGATGGGGTGACGGGTATCCAAGAAGCTATATAAAGGGAGGAAACCTAATTCGTGGGAGACACCTCCACCCACGAATTTGCAGCCACCAAAGCCACGTTTTTGCCTCTCCCATGGATCCCATCTCCATGGGAGAGGGCTTCCAATAAGCCATGAAGGAAGGGGCTAAGGGGCGGTGCTCCCCTGTGATACCGACGGCGGGGAAGGAGTCCTCCGCGCTGCCGCCGGCACCGCTGCCGCCTCTTCACTATCTTCACCGCCATCTCTATCACCGTTGCTGACTCCCATGATAAGGAGGGAGTAGTTCTTTCTCGAGGCTAAGGGTTCTACCGGTAGTTATGTGTTCATCTCTCTCTCTATACATGATCATATTGTGATCATGAGCTTTGTAATCAAGTAGATCTACCTTACTACTCAAGTGCTTTAATAGATCTCTGCTCTCCCCATGTGTGTGAAAGTGACAGCGTGCACACCATGGTGGCACTTAGGCTAGAGATTACAAACACTTGTTATGAGTTATATTTGGAGTTGAATGTTTGTATGAAATTGTGGTGTTTGTTGGAACCATCTAGAGCTCAAGGTGACAGTGTGGGGTTATCTAGATGGGAAAAGCAAACTTTGAGGTGTGCTGTTATAGCCCTACCAAGGATTAGAGTGTCCAACCGGAGAGTAGTTTAGAGTAATATCATAAAGAGAAGATATTTATATGAGAGTGTTCACTAGTGAAAGTATGATCCCTAGGCCTTGTTTCTAAACATTGAAACACCATTTGCAACTAGATCTGTTAAATGTTTGCTTGTTGCCATCTTTATTTCAGTTTGCCTTTAGTCTCTTCCACGCCATCAAGCTATTTTCTGGTACCATTGTCTTATATCCATACCACTTGTATTTCACTATCTCTTCGCCGAACTAGTCCACCTATACACCTGACAAATGTATTGAGTGTGTTGGGGACACAAGAGACTCCTTGTATCTTGATTGCAGGGTTGCTTGAGAGGGATACCTTTGACCACTTCCTCCCTGAGTTCGATAAACCTTGGGTGATCCACTTAAGGAAAAACTTGCTGTTGTTCTACAAACCTCTGCACTTGGAGGCCCAACAAATGTCTACAATAATAGAAGTGCGTATACATCAAGCTATTTTCTGGCGCCGTTGTCGGGGAGGTAAGGTAAAAGGTATTCACATTCTGCAATTTTGTCTTTTGTTTCTTGAACAAAATTAGAGAGCTTTATAGTATTTATCTTGAGTTAGGACATGAAGTGTTTGAAGAGAAAATTAAAAAACCTATGGAACTTTATTTGCGTGCTAATAGCAATGTTATTAGTATGAATTCTTTTAACACCATTATTGCTAATGCTATGGAAAAGTCTAAGCTTGGGGAAGCTGGTTTTGATGAGCATGATATTTTTAGTCCTCTAAGCATGGAGGAGAAAAATTACTTTGATGATACTATGCCTCCAATATATGATGATTACAATGATGAATATGATATTTTCAGTCCACCTACTATTGAGGAGAAAATTAATTATGATCACAATATTCCTCCTATATTTGATGATTATGGTGATGAGAATAATAATGATAGCTATTTTGTTGAATTTGCTCCCACTATGATTAATAAGAATGACTATGCTTATAGGGAGAGTAATAATTATTTTATGCATGTGGCTCATGATAAGAATGTTTTATGTGATATTTATATTATTAATTTTATTCATAATGCTACTTAAAGTTATTATGATAGAGGGAAACATGGTTTTATGTATCTCAACAATATTAAGTTTCCCCTCTTTATGTTGAAAATTTTGAAGTTGCACTTGTTTTCCTTTCCTATGCTTGTTGCTTTGTGCTTTCATGACTTGTTTCTTTATAAGATTATTTTTCATAGGAAGTGGATTAGACTTAAATGTTCTTTGAATTTGCTTCTTGATGCTCTCTTTTACTTCAATTCATATTTCTTATGTGAGCATCATCGAAATTATCATGCCTAACTTAAAGGCGTTAAAGAATAGTACTTATTGGGAGATAACCCAAAAGTTTTAGTTGATTCTTGGAAGTTATTGATTCATTAATAACCTCTCTTTATCATTATTGTGTGGTTTTTGTGCCAAGGGTAGCCTCTAATGAGAGAGAAGTAATGTTTGGGAAAGTTGCTGTCCCGAAACAGATTTTTGTGCTTCGCTGTAAAAATTCTAGAAAAATCTCTGTACGTCGGTTTGAGATGTAATTGTGTGTGCTTCTGCCCCAGGTTGTTATCCAACTTTCGTTAGTTCAATGCTTTTCGATTTGAGCAACAAAAGGTCTTCGAAAAAATTGGTTTTTACCTGCTGGTATGTTTTGACAGATTTCTGCCATTATTCGCATTTGCCTCTTAATCTCTTTCTCTTTAGGTTCTCTTTGATCACTTGAACTTTTTAAATGAAGTGCTACAATAGCTTGTATTTTAATGGAAAGTTTTACTTGAGTTGGAACTAAACCCAAAGACTTATTATCTTGAGTGCACTAATGTTGCTAATGAAGATTGTGTGAAGTTTTGTATGAAGGAAATTTTAAAGTGTAGGGAAGATTAATGTGATAAGATGAAGTATGGACAAAAGCTCAAGCTTGGGGATGACATCTGTGTCACCCCAAGAAATATCCAAGAAGTACAAGCGTCAAAGCTTGGGGATGCTCAAGGCATCCCCTTCTTCATCAATAAAAATCTCAGGTTTATTCCAAACACTTCATTTTTATTGTTTCATGCACAGTTGTGTTATTCTTGGAGCGTCTTCGTTTTTGTTCTTGGTTTTCATTTTCTTAGTTTTCTTGAATAAATTGGTTGGACCCCCTCATTCATATTTTAGTTTTCAAATAAGTTGGTTTGGATTGAAAAAGAGTAGGAAAAGTTCATGCTTAAGTGGTAAAAAGGAGCTTGTTTTTGACTGTGGCCTATGCTTTGTCATGTCATGCTTGATATTGTTTTGGCTTTATGCTTAGTGATTTTTGCTATAGTATGACATGTTATAAACAGTTGAGATTGCTTAATGTGCCTTGAAAGAATCATGCGTTGTTTTAGCATATTAAAGCATAGTATTGTGGTATTCTCCTTTGATGCTTTATTTGGGTTGACTTGGCGCATGCTCACACCATGTTAAGACCATCCCAAGTCACCATAGCCTCGATGATCATTTAGTTTTCGACTTGTAATATCACTTTATGCTTTAATTAATGATGTTTTGTCGCTTTGCATGATTATGGCCATTATTGATCTCTTAGTTGGTCGCTCCCAGTCTTTTGCTAGCCTCCATACCAAGTATGAGTTCCACTCATGCATCCAACTCCAAATAAAACCAAAATATTCCAAAGAGTCCACCATACCTACATATTAACATTTTCTATTCCAAGTATATTCATGTTTTTATCTACCTTCCGAATTAAACTTGTTATGTGAAAATTAGTGATTAAAGCTCTCACGAACTTGATGGCACACTTTACTATTCTTGCCCCTAATAAACTTGAACCATTGTGTCATCTATGTTGTATATGCTTGCACTTATACGTTGGGAATTAGCAGAACCATACTGTCATGGGGAACGCTTTCAACATTGCACTTGTACATTGTATCCAGTTGATATCATGCTCTTTTGTTTATGGATGTCGTCGTGTGAAATGAAAGGGGATCTTGTAAGTCCATGGAGTTATGTATGTGTGTTAGAGAAACGCCTGGGCTGCTGGTCTAATCTATGCCTAACCCTGGTGGAAACCTGCAGCGTAACAATAATGAGCAATCTATGAAGCATTCTTCTTATAAAAAAGAGATAGAGATTGAGAAGAAAAAAAGATATGAGAAAAGAGGAAAGAGAGAAAAAGGCACCATTTTCCCATGGTAAATAAGAAGATTGCTGAGATGCTTATTATCTGCTTGCCTTGTCATTTTGATATGGGGATTCTTCCGTATCATCGGGCAAGGGGTACCCCCTTGGCAATTCTCTATGATACACATGTACTTACTATGACAAGAACTTACCGGTAACTAAAATTGAGTAGCATGAGGAGAGGCCCTCGTATTCAAGGGACATGAGATTGCCAACTTATACTTTGTCAATCATATACTCCATAGTTTGTTCACTTTAACCTTAATCACTTCAAGATGCTTATGATAGGGGTAATGAGAGCTGAATGCTAATAAGTACCATAATTTTTGGAAGCTCTTTATGAGACTTGAATCCCTACTTCCTTCTATGAAGGCCTTTCTTTTACTTTTATGTTGAGTCCCCATCTTCTATTTTTATGCACCTATTGAGAGAGCATAGTGGCCATTCTTAGTTTAATGTGCATTGTCCCAAGACTTGTTGATTGATGCATAACTTTAATATTGCTTGTTCTTAAACTATTTGTATCTAGTCACCCTTATGATCTTTGAAGGTGTCCTATGCATTTATGTTTTGCTACACTATGAGGGACAAGCTGAATACCATTCTCATTGTGTTTTCTTTATGTGAAACAAACAAACGTCTTTCAAAGCATTGTTATTCATGAATCTTTTGTTTGTACCTTTTCATGCTACAACATAGTTGCTATGTCTTATTGTTAGAACTCTATTTTTCATGTTCATGTTTAGAGTACCTTGATCCCAATTATAAATGCTTTTACAATAATGATGATCAAGATTGTGTTGGATACATGTCACCTCAAAAATTATATTGTTTTTATTGTTTACCTACTCGAGAACGAACATGAACTAAGCTTGGGGATGTTGATACGTCCATAATGTATCTATAATTTTTGATGGTTTTATGCTAATAATATGCTTTTGATACTCCTTTTTATATAAAGTTTATGATTTATTTGTACTAACCTACTAATAGTTGCAAAAGTGCACAATGTTCTTATTTTACACTTTGATGTGTAGGAATTACCTAGAATACAAGTGGAAACCTTGTTGGAGTCAAATTGGGATTTTCGAGAAATCTGTCTCAGAACTCTTTTTGAAGATGGTAACGTTTCTGGTCGAATACGGCATCAAACGGAAAACTCTTTAACTACAAAGTTGTTGGAAATTTCACGGCAAACGTTCTGGACATAAAATTTAGCTGATTCTGAGTCTGGACGGGCCCGATAGGCTCGATTTACTGCATCCCAAGATGGGGTGACGGGAATCCGAGAAGCTATATTTGGAGTTGAATGTTTTTATGAAATTGTGGTGTTTGTTGGAACCATCTAGAGCTCAAGGTGACAGTGTGGGGTTATCTAGATGGGAAAAGCAAACTTTGAGGTGTGCTGTTATAGCCCTACCATAGATTAGAGTGTCGAAACAGAGAGTAGTTCAGAGTAGTATCATAAAGAGAAGATATTTATATGAGAGTGTTCACTAGTGAAAGTATGATCCCTAGGCCTTGTTTCTAAACATTGAAACACCGTTTGCAACTAGATCTGTTACATGTTTGCTTGTTGCCATCTTTATTTCAGTTTGCCTTTAGTCTCTTCCAGGCCATCAAGCTATTTTATGGTATTGTGTCTTATATCCATACCACTTGTATTTTACTATCTCTTCGCCGAACTAGTGCACCTATACACCTGACAAGTGTATTGGGTGTGTTGGGGACACAAGAGACTTCTTGTATCTTTATTGCAGGGTTGCTTGAGAGGGATACCTTTGACCACTTCCTTCCTGAGTTCGATAAACCTTGGGTGATCCACTTAAGGGAAAACTTGATGATGTTCTACAAACCTCTGCAGTTGGAGGCCCAACAACTATCTACAAGAATAGAAGTGCGTAGACATCAGCGTGCTGGTGATCAAGTCGTCTCCCACGTGCATAATTCTTTTTGGAACCGCAACCATGGGAGCCAACGAGAGAGAGAGAGAGAATCCATGGAGGAAATATGCCTTGGGGCTTGGGATTAGTGTGACACACCTCCCCCCATGTGCCCCCCCCTTACAAGGTTCCTTCAAAGCTTCGTGAAGATACGCCATGCCACTATGTGCAGGACTGACTGTGTGTCCCCTCTTCCTCCTCACTCACACTATCTCATTCCCCCTTCAACCTCCCTCTCAGCCTCCTTTTCACCTCTGCTTCGCAGTTTCTGCAAAAGATCACCCAAGCAACAATTGAACACACCAGAGAGAAGCAAAACCGGAGAGAATAAAAAATATTGAAACTAAAGTAGTATGTAAAACTTTACCAAATCTCAACATAATTGTACTATATTGTGCAAATAAATGGGTGTGACATTAGAGAACATCAATGCCTCTAGTTACATATGTAAGTAGCAAAAAGGGCATGTAAACATTAATTAGTACAAATATATACTTGAATGCCAATAAACAGAGCTAAACATCCCAAAAATTACCTGCAAGATTTGAGCAATGCTTTGATAAAAGCATCATATTCTTCTTGCATAATACATCTGAACCAAAATAGAGAAACATGGAGAGAAAGATCCATATATTGTAATATTGTTCAGATCTGAAAAAATCTAACCATTACCTGCTAGGTTTGGGTCCAATCTTCTGTAGAACTTCATCTTCTTATATCATAACAAAGACGAACCCACAAAATAGAGAGAAATGCAACCCTACATCAATAGATCAACATATGATAACATATACATGGTTTCCTAGAAATTACCATGGGTAATTTACCCTTATTCTACATTCTTAGCACACCAAACTACAAATAATATCCTGCTATTTCAGATCAGCTAGAGAAGAGCACATACTTGATGACTACAAATGCACAGATCATTTGTAGCTAGTTTCAAAATAAAGATATCGATCCCACAGGGAGCAGTAGGCGAAAGACTAAAATGCTTTTAACTATAACTAAACAAAGTACTTAAGAAATAAATTTAAGATGCAAGAAAAGTAGAGTTGTTTTTGGGTTTTTGGTTGAACAGGGTAATTTAAAATAAGGAAAAAACTTAATACTGAAAGTAAGAATCGCATGTGTAATAGAACTTTGGAACTACAATAGGGAAAAGGCATTCTCGGGGAGTGGTGGATACACCGCTAGCAATTTAGACTAAGCAATCAAGATTATTATAACGAATATTCTCATAACATGTATGTATGTGGGAGGATCTCCATATGTGGACAAATAGGCAGCAGCCGCTGCTCACATCATCCTTCATAACCACAACTGACGAATAAACGACATCAATCGTATTATCCCGCTATTAAGGGATTTCTCCCGTGGCATGGACATGGCTTAATGAGTTCTCCTTGATTCCCCAAGTTAGCACGTAAGGATTGACAACAGCTTTATAGTCACAGTAAGTGCTATCATCCCTCCGTCTACTAACAAGTAATCCCCTTCATCGAGTCCCCATAGGAGACAAATATTAAGGATGTGCACAACTCCCAACATCAAGATGAAGACAATTAACACATACACATAATGATGTATAACATAATAATCTCTATTCCATCTCAATCATATACTAGGGTTTCTCCATCTCCCCAAGAACTAGAGATCTACTCAGACATGAAGGCAATCAACATCACAGCAATGGTAATGGGAACAATCATAGATGAATAGTACTTGTATAAATCCACAACGAGTACGGGAATTACAACAAGATCTAGACAAGATGTAGATGGGATGGATGGAGATGGTGGTGATGCAGCGGTGGATGATGAAGATCGATGCCTTAGCCCCCCGGATCTACGCAGGTTGAAGATGGATCCCCGGCGGATGAGTTCCCCCTCTAGATGCCTTCCGGAGGTGAGGTTTCGGTGATTTCTATGTGTTCTGTATGTCGTCTCCCCGAACCAGTTGCACGGGGTGAAACTATTTGAGGAGGCGGAGACGTCGCCAACTATACGACCGGAAATTTTATTCCGGTCGTATAGTTGGTCGTTAAACCCTCTGTCTCCTTTATTCGCTTCTAGTATTATTAATATTTCCCAAATAAGTGATTTACGTTGTTTTTGGACTCCTTTTCTCTACAGTACAACTACTCCAAGAATTGTATCCATTGGATCCATCATCTGTCCTGATCCAAGTGAAAACAGACATAAAATGTGCACGCGAACACCGTAAAATACCAACATCCTATATCTACAATGCAAAATAATAATGTAAAACATGATGCAAATATGCACTCGTCCCAAGCAAGTTTAGCTTAATGGATGTGATCCTCATATTCATGAAGCTGAGTCGGTTAAATAAATGAGGCAGTTGCATCATGTGTTTATCATATACGATACATAGGAATAAGTTCATGAATAGTACCTTACTAGAACCATCTGAATAGTATTAGCAGGCTTCCGCACCTTAGTGATTAACGTTCATAAAAGATCAATCTCAACATAATGTAAAAGTATTTGGTTCAACCAAATAAGTTAGCGAGGTAGTCCCAAGTGTTTTAGGATTAACATATTCACTTGGGATTCAAAATCTCAAAAGTGTCTCTTTGTCATACTACAATATAGTGGTATATGCCTATTTGCTCTTTGCACACTCGCTCTTTTTCTTCTTTCTTTTCTTATCTTTTGTATATATATGCTCACACTTTTGTTTAAGTGTTGTGCAAAGGAGCCCACTTTATGTAGGAATTCAAAGTTTAACGATCTCAATTATCAAATTCCAATTGTATATGAAGCATTATTATGACTTGAAGATTCTACCTCGACTTGTTCTCACTCTATTTTGATAGCACTTTCATTTTCCTTTGTTCAAGGGTTCTTCTTCTTCAATTGTATAGATAGGTTTCCTTTGTAAATCAAACCGTAGACTTATAACATGTGGTCCAAATTATCTTTATGTGTTCTATTAATACTAATGGTGTGGAAGACTCCTATTGCTATCATCAAGTGCAAGTAAAATTTTACTCAAGACATTCATATATCTAATAAAACAAACACAAACTCAATATTGCTCCATATATAATAATATACTCGGAATTTCACAAAAGGGATCGACTATTCCTGAAGGGAATTCTAATGATGCAAACTTTATTTCTAGTTTGAGCTAATGCAAAACAAAATAGTGATATAAAACTTATAAGGTAAATTACAAGGTCTTTAGAGATCTCCCCAAGCTTGGAATCAAGCCAGGTGGGATCAAATAACTCCTTGTTGGTACCTATTCCTCATCCTGGGTAGAAAGAGCATCGCCCTGTTCTTTTACGTTGCCATCTTTAACTATGCTTCCAAAGCAGATGCTGAGCTCAACCATGTCATATTGGAGCTTCAACATTTTCTTCTTGAGGAATTTCTCCTCATCTGTCAACTCAAAGACAGTTTTAATTAAGAAACCAACTCTACCATCAATGTCATCAACATTTTTCTCAAGATCTTTGCTCATCATCCAGTAGGAGTCAATCCCTTCTCCAATTGTTTCAACACGTGCCTTCGAAGCCTTTTCTAACTCATAGATCTTATCATGAATCTCATCTTGCTGCGCCTTCTTAGGTTTAAGAGGTGATGGATCAAGAGGAGGTTTATAATAGGATCCTATGTTGTAACGATAAGGATTAGGGAGATACTCATCCTTGTTCCTTCCCCGCTCAGCTTGCCTCATCATCTCCATCCTTTGTGGGAACATGTCCTCCCAATTTGGGAGAGGCTTGATCTCCTGGTTGGATGATGATGATGATACTTTAGGTTCTACTTCTTCGATCCTCTTCATAGGCTTCTCTTATTTCTTCTTCTAGATCATGTTGACATGGAAGGGTTGCATGGCTTCGCTGCACAGATGTTGTTAGAGGGGCTTGTATAGGGATGTCGAGGATTTTTCGAGGCTAGAGGTTGTGGCTCTGCGAAAACTTAATGAAAAAGGTTAGATGCGATTAGCTTTAAAAGGAGAGGTTAAAAACCCTAGCCACCTGTCGTAACGAGCAACTATAAGGGCGCGACCCGTATAGCTCCCTTTGTATAGTTATGAACCGACTATAGATTAAATCTACAGTGGAATTAACTATACGATCGGAACTATACGGGCTGGGATTTTTATTCCCGTCGTATAGTTGGTCGTTAAACTCTCTGGATTCCCAATAAAATTTTGGAGATGGGTTGATAACTATACGATCACAACTATACGGGCGGAATTTTTAATTCCGGCCATATAGTTGGTCGTTAAACTCTCCGTACTCAAGAAATTATTTTGTCAAATGCGTTGATATCTATACGACCTAGCTATACGGGCAGAATTTTTAATTTCGGCCATATAGTTGGTCGTTAAACTCTCAGTACCTTTTGTGGATGGAAGGGGTGATGTCGCAACAACTATACGACCGCAACTATACGGCCGGAATTTTTATTCTTGCCGTATAGTTGGTCGTTAAACCTTCTATGTCCACCATAAAATTTCTGCTTCTCCAAGGATTCTTTATTAATCTGAAACTTAATGAAATATCAAGTTTTGATAGAAAGATGTCATCTTAGATTTTCGACCAATTTTGGCTTTATCAACCTTCCTTCTTCTTTGCTAGAGCATCACATGTTTCTTATTTCAACACAATATTCTAATAAAAAAATTAACTAAAATTTTAAAAACTTACTCAAACCTTCATTTCGCATGGGTTGCCTCCCACGAAGAGCTCTTTTATGGTCAATAGCTTGACTGTAGTATTGCTCATCATGTCTCGAGTCCGTTCTTTTTGCAGTTGCCATTCCTTGTATACCTTTGCTTAATCACCTCTTCTAGGGTGATTACTTCTATGGTGACTGCACTTATATCTTCTTTTACTCGATAATGCGTCAAGTGTTGTCCATTTACCACCCATACAAGAGAGGGTGTTTTTCCTTGGAGCTTCACTACTCCCGATGAATAAGCTTCTTCAACTATATATGGGCCTTCCCACTTTGATCTGAGCTTTCCTGGAAACAACTTAAGACGAGAATTATAGAGCAACACTTTATCTCCACTTTTAAAAGTCTTATTCTCTATTTTTCTATCATGCCATCTTTTCACTTTTTCCTTAAACAACCTAGCATTCTCATAGGCTTCACTTCTAAACTCATCTAAAGCATGAATATATAATAAACGCTTCTCCCTTGCTGTTTTAAGATCATAATTTAGGTTCTTGATTTCCCAAAAAGCTTTTTGTTCCAATTCTAAAGGTAAATGGCATGCCTTATCGTACACCATCTTATAAGGTGTCATACCCATTGGATTTTTAAATGCAGTACGGTATGCCCATAGAGTGTCATTTTGTTGGAAATATGCCCTAGAGACAAATAGTAATAAGGACTATTATCATATTTCATATAGTTTATGATTAAGTGTTATATCATGCTATAACTGTATTGAGTGGAAACATCAATACACATGTGATATACAAACAACCAGGGGTTCCCAGTGAAACTCTAGTCACTGGTTCATTGGTCAACAGATGATCATGTTTCCTGATCATGTGGCATTTATGCTAGTTGGAAATGGAGTCATCTCATTCCGAGAATGAGATGATGAACCAATACCCAATCTAAACATCATGACCCGATCATGTCACGAAGTTCAAGTTATGCTGATTAGAAATGGATCCTCATAGACTATTCCTTAGACCGTGAGACTATATCAATCACTGTCTACCGAGAGTGCTTAGATAGCATCAAGCGCCACTTGGTAATACAGTGGCTATAAAGGTGTGTTCAGGTGCTCAGAGGAAACCGTAGAGGCAATATATGTCAAGAGCGGGATTTGTCCGTCCATGTGACGGGAAGATACTCGAAGGGCCTACTCGGAGAAGTTATAACCAATTGTTGCACAGCATGTGATTTGATCACATGGATATCACTTGTTAGAACGAGTCAAATAGCATTGTTCAGTAACGAGATTGAACATGACATGGTGATGTCATTGATCAGATCTCGGGCAATGAAAGTATCAAGAGACAAAGGGAATAAGACACGACTGTCTCGGTTCAAACGACAAAAGATCTTTGTGGAACGCACATGGGTCACATGGCCATCCAGGTCCCTCTATCGATCATTGGTGCGGGAGTGTCCCGACCATGTCTGGAGTGTTCCCGAACCGTGTGGTATCACGCTTAAGGGCTTGATGATGCTTAGAGAGTGTTTATAGGATCGTAGAATCGGCAAAGAATAGTAGAGAGAAAACCGGAAGGGTTTTAGTAAGTCGGGAGGATGTCCGGAGTGGAGGTGGAAGTGTTCCATAACCACGGAGGTTGAATAATATGTGAATGAATGTTAAATATTGATTTAATCATTTATTCATAATTATTTAATAAAGAGATAAATCAATTTAAATGGTCAAAGGCTTAATGGGCCAATTCCCGGAGGGGAGAGGGCCCATTAGGGAAAGGAGAGAGGGAGAAGGGGCCAAGGGGGTGGACGACGCCCTAGTGGGCCAGCCCCCCCTATGCGGGGCCCATGGGGGTGTCCGGCGGTGCCACCCCTCCCCCTCCTCTCCTTTAGTCCCACCCTGGGACTTTGAGGGAGGTAGTACCTCCCCTCCCCCTATATATAGTGGGGGTATTTGGCCAAATAAAACACACCAATAATCAATAAAGGTCTTCTCACTTTTGGGAGGACCTCTAATTGATATTTTCTCTCTCCCCCTCTCTCTCCCGTGACCGTGGTCCCAAGTCTGTACTGCGCGAACAAGAGACATCTTCACTGTGGAGCGCCGTCGCGCTGAGGGATTCGGATCCAGGATCTCTACTTCCGCAACTGCTGCTGGATCGGGGAAGTGGGGGGTCATCGTTAGGCACCAGACATGTGTAACTCCCCACGAGGTGTCGCACTTGAGGCACTCAAGTCGTTGGAGCCAAAGGAGCGCAAGGACTTCATCATGACCTTGAGGTCGGCTTCGGCTCGTCTACATTAACCACGCTCTCTTGAGCGTTGACAACGCTTTTCGGTCTTCAAGGGTGAGTTCACGAAAAGCCCCTCCCGTTACTGTATTACTAATAGATAGGTCCTGGCAGCTTCAGGGGTTCAGGAGCGTAGGGTAAAATTTTATTGTTTTCATACGCGGAACCCCAACAGTGGTATCCGAGCTAGATCTATGCGTAGTAATGCTAGTACGGGTAGAACACACGAGATGTAGCGTGTGGGCGTTGATCGTTTAGTTGTTACCCTCCCACGTGTACTTGTGTATACTGCAGTAATGCTTGATGAAGTGGCCCCCAACCGACTTTTCGCGTTCATTCGCGAGACTGGTCCACGCTTGACATACAACTTGTACTATATAAAGTGGCTTAGGGGGTGTATGTCTCTCTCGCATTAGTTGGTATACCATTTGCAATGGAGGGCCCCGAAAGGGGTGTAGTAGAGACAACTACTTGATCAGCATTGTGCTGAAAGTTCGTAGGTAAGAACGGTTCTTGTGCAAAAGCCCATTCAGCCACGTAAAACATGCAAAGATAAAGTAGAGGCGTCTAACTTTGTTTTGCAGGGGGGCGTTGCTTTGTGATATGGTTGTGGCAAAGGTAAAGTGATTACCTTATGTCACGTAGTAGTAGATAGTCACGGAGGTGATGGACTACCACGCCGGAATGACACCGGTACCCTGGTGTCCACGGTGCCAGAACCCTGGCGCCGGAATCCGGTGACGACGGATGGAGATCATGACGTGAAGGACCATATCACATCACATTTACATTCAATGTTATTGTTTGTATATCGTATTGTGTGCTAGTATTAGATACTCGACGGTAGCCTAATAAGATGATCCATGCTAAAATTACCAATGATTGTGTTCCCCCTTAGTGTGCACCACCAAGAAAGTTCTTCGGTATGAGGCAAGCCGTGATGATCGGGTGTCAGACATATCTGCGTTCGCATACAGTGGGTGTAAGCCATGTTGCACAGCAAATACACTAAGGTTGAGTTGGCGAGCCTAGCATGTACAGACATGGCCTCGAAACACGGATGGTCGAAAGATCGAGCACGAGTCACATGAATGATGTGACCGACGTTTAGCGTCCACCCTTGAACCCACATTGATGGCCGTGATGATCGGGGGAGATGTGGCTGATAGGTGTTGTGTTACCACTAGGAACCCTTTTGGGGATAGGTGTTTCTGAGTGGAGTTATTATTAACTCATTTAATTATAAACTTAGTGTAAATTCCTTTTGCAATTATAAATGTAGATGCCACCTTTCATGTTGACGATTGATTGGTTAGAAGGGGAGAAGCTCAAATTAGATGGATCAAACTTCTCCATATAGGTTGTGCGTCTCCACGTTCTCCTTAGCGAGAAAGACATGGTCGACTACATACTCGACGGGATGGATTTGGATCAGCCCATTGACCTAGAGACCCCAGAGCAGCCGAAAGACCGCTATCTCCATTGTGAGATGGCCTCCTTCATTTTAGTTACTATGCGTTTCGGAATGGTGGATGAGATGTGGACTTTTGTGGGTGATGTCAACCGGGTTCGGTGATGCTACAGCTTAGGACACATTTCGTGGAACAAGCACGCATATGGGAGCATGAGCTGATGGGATACTTCCTCTCCATTAAGATGGAGGAGAACTCATCACTGGACTACCACTTGGAGCGCATGCATGATGTGTACATGAGGCCTGCATACTTCCTGGATAGCTGGATGACGGGCTCTTTTGCAAACGGCGTTATGCTGCGGTCGCTGCCACCAAGTTACCAAGCACAAGCCAGGACTTGCATTATGAGGGGTGACGCGGAATCAATGGAGTTCCACCAGTTCGTGACACATCTTAGGAATGTGGTGGTTGAACCCGGTGTCGCTGGGGTCATCAATGACAAAGGTATATATTTGATATACAATTTTATAAATGTTATAATCTTGCAAACACGTTTGCAGTGTTAAGTATATTTGATACTTGTTCTGTTTTGCTGAAAATAGGTCCTTTTGCATGAGAGGTGCTTGCTGGAGAGGAGGTGACGTTGCGTGTTGATGGCGAGCATGATGATGATGGTCGATGACACTCTCCCTCAACATTTATCACTTAGTTTATATTTGGATAGTTATTGTAATCAATAGATTATGAAATTCTTTAGTGTGTCTCACACTTTGTGAGACGGTTATTCATATCAGTTTGTAACAAACAGTTGTTCTACTTTTATGAATGATTTCTATTTGTGTTCATATCTTGTTTGATTACTTGTGAATTATCCTTGTTGTTTGAAACTAATTGATAATACATGAACATTTGTAAAACATTAAAATGCCTTAAAAATACCCCAACTTAAATGATATTTCATTACAGGATGAAAACCATTGTTTAAATTCAAAGTTATAATGATAATATGTGAAAGTCATTAGATTTCTATCACATATAAATCATTCCTAAGTTCAGCAAATTAACTTGAACACGGTGTATTATTTGAATACAAAGTGTTTGATGAATTGTTAAAAGTAAATACATATTCGATGTATTGTGTTTTAACGAAAATGGTAATTATCATTATATGATTGTTTAAATGTGTAAAGAAGTTTACCAAAGGAAACATGAATATGAAACTATTTGATTTGATCAAAGTGTTTCATCAACAAAGGGTACAGACATAATATAAATGAGAATCTAATTACTATGATTTGATCAATAGTAATGAAATTCGACTTTATAAGAATGGCATAAAAGAAATTGTGGAATGCAAAGCATTCTGAAACGTCAAAATGCAAAGCATCACAATGTGATATTAGATATCAAAGTGGGTTGATAGATGACACCAAATAAATCATTGTAGTGTAGATGTAGAGACCATTAGTTAGAAATAGTTAGCACTCAATTAGAATGTAGTGAACCATTTGAATCCGTGAAAGTTTTGGGGTTATTCTATATAACGAAAACAATAGCGAATAAATCCTTGTAGAGTATTCATTGGAAACTTTGAATACAAAACCCATAGCTGAAACCAAAAGGAAAGCAAAATTCGTATTGCTTGGATTCTGGTACATTCTTGAGAAAGCTCACTTTTAGTGATATTTCTCAATTATGGAGCAAATGAAAGATAGTGTAAAACATGATGAGGATTCAAAACCCTGCATCAGAGTGTTGAGAAGTGCAACGGACAATGTTCCTGAACAATTCTCTTCACAGAAGGAAAGAATCAATGATAATGATCATTGTGTCTTCCCACTAGTATTTTCACTACATGAAGTAGGATTCAAAGTGTAATCCATATCTTGTATGGAAACATTTGTGAATCATTTGTCATGATTCTTGGAATATGACATACCTGCGAACTACAAAGGAAATAATGGTAAACTAGAATTATGAGAAATCCTAGAAGCAAAATTCCCTTGAGATTAGAAAGCAACTTGTTGCTGAATCTCACAAGTAAAAGGGGTTACTTGGAATTTTCCCAAATGGCTGCAAAGCCATAGTGGAAAAGGGGGTGAATGACAAAAGCACAATTTGTCAAGTATTGGACGAATTCAAATGAATTTGATTCAAGTGTGCTAAATGTCTTGTGGATTTGAAACTAGTAGAAGTACTAGTATCTCATAGTAAAACTCCAAGTTTGATATTTTATCAAAGGATTTTGAAGTTATTCAAAATAGTGAGTGGATATGCAAAGCATAAAATTGAGTGGGATCTATGGAAGTCTTCCTAAAATAATATGTGATTGACATATTTTTGAGTGGGAGCTTATAGGAGTAATTCTTAATTGTGTTAATAATGAAAGCGTAAATACTTATAAATAATGGTTTATAAGGTGTAGGAGTTGATAATAGGTGTATTATATTATGTAGTATTCCTTAAGGGATTCTGAAAAAGGGTTTCGGAATAGAAGTTAATTAAGGAACTGGTCCTTAATAACTCAAATTAGGAATAGTATTAAGTTTAACATCAATGGTTGAAAGAAAGAAAAGGATGATCATCATCCACTATGTTGAGACATAGGTTCTATCTTAGAAAACCATGATGATAACTTAACATAATATATGATCCAATAGGGAACGTTTGAAAGTGATTAAGTTCGAACCACAGAATGTTGAGCTAAGTTTGTCCGCAATGTCTAACAGAGAACTGTAGACATGTTTTCCAAATCCATAAAGGATGACATATCTTAAAACATAAAGGGTTATGTTATAAGGGAATATGTTGGAAACTCCTGTAAATACCGATTAAAGTCAAGTAGGAAGCGAGGTGAACAAAACATCGAAAGTTGCATGGAGTGCACTGGTGTTTTGATGAATACATTTATAATAATAGATAAGGGTACCATCTAAAGTGTTGTATAATGTTATGGCGGGGCTATTTCGCTTTTAACATAGAATGATGTGTCCCAGGGCATAGTGCCCATGAGAAAGCCCTCGAGGTTGATCTAAAGTCACTATAGGCTCCTGGAATCAGGCCTCGTTCTGCTGCCATAGCGACAATGCATACACACAGATGTTATCATGTGATGATAAAGTATTAATGTCAATCAAGGTGACATTAGTAAGTTGCAAAGGATTTGGGACTGTAAAGTACAAACCCAAGACTCAGCCTCTTCCATGAGCAAGCATGTTCAGGGTACCGGACATATGGTGCCAATGATTGAGAACAAATGCAGCTAGTGTATTTGTACTCTAGTGCAAGTGGGAGACTGTTGGAAATATGCCCTAGAGACAAATAGTAATTAGGACTATTATCATATTTCATATAGTTTATGATTAAGTTTTATATCATTCTATAACTATATTGAGTGGAAACATCAATACACGTGTGATATACAAACAACCAGGGGTTCCCAGTGAAACTCTAGTCACTGGTTCATTGGTCAACAGATGATCATGTTTCCTGATCATGTGGCATTTATGCCAGTTGGAAATGGAGTCATCTCATTCCGAGAATGAGATGATGAACCAATACCCAACCTAAACATCGTGACCCGATCATCTCACGAAGTTCAAGTTATGATGATTAGAAATGGATCCTCGTAGACTATTCCTTAGACCGTGAGACTATATCAATCACTGTATCCCGAGAGTGCTTAGATAGCATCAAGCGCCACTTGTTAATACAGTGGTTATAAAGGTGTGTTCAGGTGCTCGAAGGAAACCGTAGAGGTAATATATTGTTGGGGTTCGCAGCATAGAAAACAGAAAAAATCCTACGATGAGAACTATACGCCAAGATCTATCTACTAGATACAGAGCAACGGGTGGATATACATCCATGGAGAACTTACCCTCGAAGACAACGAGTTTTGTTAACGAGTTGGAACTCGTGGATGATGTAGTCGTACACTTGCCGATCTCAAGATCGTGATGAAGTCCAGCAGGTCCGGCTCCAGCACATCCTCCAGATCCAGCTCCAGCAAGTCCAGCACCACCAAGTCCAGCACCACAAAGCAGCGGTGCATCCGTGATCGCACACACGTCCGGTACCCCGACAACCTCCATCCCTCGCTCCAGCAAAGCAGCGGAACCAGCAACTCCTTTCCAGATAAAGCCATCGGGAACATATATCTCACTAATCCGAGACCATGGGGAATAATACTAGAGGGGGAGAGAGATCCTTCACGAGGAGGTGTGAGGAAGAAGGAGTGAGAGGGGGGGCTTTTATAGGAGGAGGGGAGGGTGTCCCTTCACCTCCCCCATTCATGTGGTGGTAACCCCCTCAACATTAAAATGCCCCTTCACATTCTCTTTTAAATTCTCCACTTTAAATGCATTAAATTTCTCCAAATTTAATGCTCTCTCACTTAATAAAACTCTTTTATTAATTTTATTCAGAATTTTGTTAATTACTTTAATTAACAAACATTCACATAAAACCCCTGCAACATTTCAATATTACATGCAGAACCAATTTTAGCAATTTCACCCGAAACAGTTTCAGTGTCTATTGAAATAATTCCAGCGCTTTCTTAAATATTTATCTGAAACATATTTGCTCCAAATGGTGCCGGTATCCCTTAAGTGTGTCACCCTACGGTTCGCGAATAATGCAGACATGATCGAGACCTCTCTCCGATCAATAATCAGCAGCGGGACCTAGAGATCCGTACTGACTCCCACATATTCAACGATGACTCTTGTGATCGTGTGAACCTTTAACGTTGTAACTAAATCCCTTTGTCTTGCGATATATTACATGTCCGAGATTCGATCATTGGCATCCAAATACCTAGTTTGATCTTGTTACCGACATGCACTCTTTTCTTGTTCCCGTGATATAACATTCTAGTGATCACATTACTTGCTTGCAAGCTATTTCAATGTGATATCAACGAGAGGGCCCAGAGTATATCTATCTGTCATTGGGATGGACAAATCCCACTCTTGATCCATGAGCCTCAACATAACACCTTCGTAGCACTGAACCCACCTTTATAGTCACCCTGTTACGGTGTGACGTTTGACGTTATCAAGATACTCTTTCGGTGTTAGCAATTAACATGATCTCATGGTGTAAGGACTAAGATTACTTCGTATGATGTTATAGCAATATAAACATAATGACTCTGATCGTGAATGTTCATCACATCATTCCACCAATGTTGTGACCTCGTTATTAACAACATCCAGTGTCCATGATCAGGAAACCTTGATCATCTTGTTAATCAACAAGCTAGTTTATATGAGAGGCAGTACTAGGAACTTTGTATTTTGTTTATTAAACCTACATGTATTAATGTTTCTAATTAATACAATTATAGCATGCAAAATAAACATTTATCATAAACATGGAATAAGATAATAACCACTTTATTATTGCCTCTCGGGCATATTCCCTTTAGTCTCCCACTTGCACTAGAGTCAATAATCTAGTTTGAAAAACTTTGCGTATTGAACACCTATGGCTTTCTGGTGTTGCATATACGCGATTGCTAGTGGTTAACATAATCTCCGGATCTAACAGTTTCAGGTCCGTGTGTATTTGCATGTCTTTGCGTCTCTACGCATCACTCATTCTCAAATGAGATGGCATTGTATAAATGTTGGTCCTTTGGTGAGACCTTTAGTTCGTTCGGGTTAAAATATGTTGATATTATTGTCATACAATATATCTTGATCGTATTAGCCCACTTTGAACCACACCTAGTTTGATAACAAACTACTTAATACAAATGCCCTCCTTTGTTCCCACTATAACAATCATATACTTAGCCTTTTGTTGTAGTATCCGTCACAATGTTTTAACTTTGGAACTTATCCAAATCCATCATGGAACATCCTTTCCATTACATTGTGCCACCCATAGTCTAAATTGAGATAAATTTAATTTGTATCTTGTGACAAAACTAGTATCAATGTAACACTTTACAATGAACTACCTTTAACTATTTGTCACTTATACATGATATATTCTTAGTTCTTCCAAAGCTCATAAGAATATCTTTACTATCATCCAATGATCATCTTATGAATCATTCTGGTATGTGCTCATAACATTTAGAGTATAGGACATATTTGGATATATACATATCACGGTATAATTGATCAAAATATTCATGTGATTTTACTCACCAAGTGTTGAAACACTTGAATCTTGATACAATCATTTCCATGCAGCAAGAAGCTTTCTTGTTGTTTCCATATTGAACCCTTTCAATATCTCATATATGTATGTCTGGCACAACCATATTACCGCCTCAATCTATCCATATAGATATTGATGCCAAATATTCCGAGTTTGCCCAAGTCTTTCATCGAAATCTTATTTTAATGAAATTCTTAACTTGTGTCAATACAAGATACATCATTTCGAATCAACAATATGTTCTCTACATAATGTATTAGAAATATGTCTCAGCGCTCCCACTTAATTTCTTGCAAATGCAAGCATCTTCATCATCTCCGATGAATTTAAACTCTTTTAACAGTTTCATCATGGTGAAGATTCCAACTCCGCTATGCTTACTTCAACTATTGAAGTTTGCATGCCCTTTAGCGTCCTTAATTAACAAAACTCTTCGGACCGTGTCTTGTACACGTCCTAGGTAACCATTCTATTAGAAGAACATTGTTTTGTTTGTTCAACTACCATACATCAAATTATATGTAGTGGTTGCTACATTAATCCGTCAAGACTAAATATCACTATGAAAGATTAAATCTTGTCATAGTCAACTCCTTGAACATTGTCGTAAACTTCTTTCCGACATGTCAACTATTTCATAGATGTTAAACATCCATGTCTATTTCTTTATAGATCCAAACACAACTGGTAGGCTTCATGCCTTTCAGGAGGGTCTTCCAAGTTCAGAAACTTGATTTCTCGTGTATGGATACTATCATGGATTCTATGACTTCTAGTCATTTTATGGAGTCAGGGCCCATCATTGCTTCTTTGCATGTAGTCGGTTCATCATTGTCAAAACAATAACGACTTGCTTATCAAATCACACTATTTGATTCTTACCGACCCACACGGTTCAATAGGAACTCTAATCTCCGAGATCACAAACTTTGTAATCACGGGAGCCATGAGCATTGTGGCCGCCACCGGGACACTTTCCGGTGCTGTGCTACTTAGCACATATAGCTAAGGTTCAATTACCTTATCAAAGTTCTATTGTCCTCCCACTTAACTTTTCGCGAAAAAATTCCTTCTCAAGAAACTTGACGTTCCAAGTAACAAACTCTTTTGTCCTCGGTGTTATGGAGAAATTCCCAACAAATTCTTTGGGATAACCTACAAAGACGTGCTTATCCGACTTTGGTTGTAAACATTTTACTTATGCATAGCATACCAAAATTTAAGAAAAGACAATTTGGGTTTTATCCTAAACCATAACTTATATGGTGTCATTTCAACGGATCACGATGGTGCTCTTTTTAGTGTAAAAGCGGTAGTATCTAAAGCTTCAATCCTTAAAACATAATGGCAGTTTTATAAATGACACCCTTGATCTTACGATGTCAAACATGGTTTGATTTCATCTCTCGAATATGCCATACTCCTATGGTTTATCGAAAAACACAAATCATGGAACAATTCCTCAAATCTTAAGTGTTTTGCTAAACATGTAACTCAAATATCTTCCTTTATGATCAAATCATAAACTCTTTTATTTTCTTGTTACAATGATTTTTCACTTCATCTCGAAAGTCTTTGAACAATTTTCAAATGTTTCATACTTCTTCCTTATTAAGTAAATATATAGATATATTCACTCAAATTTCTGGAGAAAGCATATAAAGCAAAAAGATCCATCGCATATGGCTACATATAATGGACTATATACATCAATATGTATAATATCCAATAAGTTAGTCATCCGTTCCTCTCTGGCCTATGGACGGAGTTTCAATTATCTTGAGGAAAGTCTCACAAGCGTCAATTGATCAAAATCAAAGACTCCAAAAATCCATCAACATGGAGTTTCTTCATGTTTTCTTTCCAATATAATTTAAACAACGATGTCACTTCATAAGTGATCTTTCAATCATTTGTCTTGCGACATTTTAGCAATAGTGTTTATGGATGTGATTTATCCCACTAGACTTGTAAAAGTTCATCCATCCTTTATGGAATATGGTAATTATTTGAACAACCATTGTTCTCGTAATACCGGAATAAAATAACAATTATTAAAACAAATCTTGAAGGCTAGGTTTGACGACAACGAAAAACACAATAACACTTTATTTGTTTTCGATGAACATCATCACTTATTCTCTTGCTAGTTACTTAGGCCATTGCAGTTCATGAATTGCGTTGTCCTGTATGACACTTCATACCAACCAATTCGGTATCCAATACCGGTATCCAATACCTTAGAACCACATTGTTTAACAAACAAAGAATACAGCCATAACATGTATATCTTCTATATACCTAAGTTGGAAATCTCCAACATTTTCTTTGCTGCCAAATATTTTATAGATTCTCTTTCAACAATTCCTTTTCTTTTAAAAGAATCTATCAACATCAATAGTGGTGTCATTCACATGACACATAGTACAAAGTGTATATAGTCAAATACTAATACCTTTGAACTTGCACTTTGAAGTGGATCACCATCATCAAATGTTTGGTGTTATTTCAAAAATCCATTCTTTAGTAATCTATTAGTGTAGTAAACATTTTACTTACATCTTCTATTCATCCTTATCATGACAACTTTCATGATCAAGCTACTATAGCCTGTAAGGAAGAATCGCGAGTGTAATGTTAGTTCCCAAAAAACTTTTTTGGGAGATCCGGAGGCCTAGCATCTCCATCCTTCACAAATTCTCATAATATGAGAACATGTATTTTGCTAAATTATACTCTATCATAATGCTGTTGGGTCCGCAGCATAGAAAACAAAAAAAATTCCTACGGTGTGAACTACATGCCAAGATCTATCTACTAGGTACAAAGCAAACGGGTGGACATACATCCATAGAGAACTTACCCTCGAAGACAACGAGCTTTGTTAACGAGTAGGAACTCGTGGTTGATGTAGTCGTACACTTGCCAATCTCAAGATCGTGAGGAAGTCCGAGCGCCGCAACTCAGCAGCGCATCCACACTCGCACACACGCCTGGACAACCTCCACCTCCTCGCTCCAGCGATCCAATGAGCAAGCAACTCCTTCTAGACGAAATGCCACCGGGAACATGTATCTCGCTAATCCGAGACCATGGGGGAATAATTCTAGAGGGGGAGAGAGATCCTTCACAAGGAGGTGTAAGAATGAAGGAGGGAATGGGTGGCCTTTTATAGGAGGAGGGGGGTGCCCCCTCTCCATGGCCGGCGCATGGGGGGGTGACCCCTCACCTCCCCCATTCATGTGGTGGTAACTCCTCCACATTAAAATGCCTCTTCACATTCCCTTTTAAAGTCTCCACTTTAAATGCATTAAGTTTCTCCAAATTTAATGCTCTCTCATTTAATAAAACTCTTTTATTAAATTTATTCAGAATTTTGTTAATTACTTTAATTAACAAACATTCACATATAGCCCTTGCAATATTTCAATATCACATGCGTAACCACCTTCCGCAATTTCACCCAAACAATTTCCGGTTTCTATTGAAACAATTCCTGTTCTTTGCAATTCTTTCGTCTCAAACATATGTGCTCCAAAATGGTGTCCGTAACTCTTAAGTGTGCCACCCACGGTTCGCGAATAATGCGTATATGATCGAGACCCTTCTCCGATCAATAATCAGCAGCGGGACCTGGAGATCCATACTGACTCCTACACATTCAACGATGACTCCTGTGATCGTGAGAACCTTTAACGCTTGTAACTAAATCCCTTTGTCTCTCGATATATTACATGTTCGAGATTCGATCATCGGTATCTCCATACCTAGTTTGATCTCGTTATCGACATGCACTCTTTTCTTGTTCCCGTGATATAACATTCTAGTGATCACATCACTTGCTTGCAAGATATCCTAATGTGATATCACCGAGAGGGCCCAGAGTATATCTATCCGTCATCTGGATTGACAAATTCCACTCTTGATCCATGAGCCTCAATATAACACCTTCGTAGCACTGAACCCATCTTTATAGTCACCCTGTTACGGTGTGACGTTTGATGTTGTCAAGATACTCTTCCGGTGTTAGCAATTAACATGATCTCATGGTGTAAGGATAAAGATTACTTCGTATGATGTTATATCAATATAAACACAATGACTTGATCGTAATGCTATACTTAGGATGAATGTTCATCACATCATTCCACCAATGGTGTGACCTTGTTATTAACAACATCCAATGTCCATGATCAGGAAACCTTGATCATCATGTTAATCAACAAGCTAGTCTATAAGAGAGGCATGACTAGGAACCCTTTTTGTTTATTAAACACACATGTATTGATGTTTCCTATAAATACAATTATAGCATGCAAAATAAACATCTATCATATACAAGGAATACATAATAACAACTTTATTATTGCCTATCAGGGCATATTTCCTTCAGTCTCCCACTTGCACTAGAGACAATAATCTAGTTCACATAGTGATAAATCTAACACCCATGGAGTTCTGGTGTTGATCATGTTTTGCCCTAGGGAGTACTTTAGTCAACGGATCTGCTACATTCAGGTCCATGTGCACTTTACAAATCTTTATATCTCCATCCTTGACATGCTCGCGGATGGAGTGAAACCGGCGCTTAATATGCTTGGAATTCTTAGAGACCTTGGTTCCTTTATGCTATTATGGCTCCATTGTTGTCACAATAGATCACCATCGGGTCCAACGACCGGGAACCACACCCAGTTTTGTTATGAACTCCTTCATCCAAACCGCTTCTGCGCTTCAAGCAAGAACATATTCCCTCGTTGTTGATCCAGCCACCACAGGTTGTTTGAGCTCCTCCAACTAATCGCTGCTCCGCTCAAGAGAAATACATATCCGGATTGAGACTTAGAGTCATCCGGATCGCTGTCAAAGCTAGCATCGACATAACACTTAGCGACTAGCTCTTCTTCACCTCCAGATATAAGAAACATATCCTTAGTTCTTCTCAAGTACTTAAGGATATTCTTGACCGCTATCCAAGGTTCAACTGGATCAGATTGGTACCTACTAGTCAAACTAATAGCATGTGCCACATCCGGTCTTGTACATAGCATGGCATACATTATAGATCCTATGGCTGAGGCATAGGGGATCTTATCCATTATCTCTCTTTCTTCCGCCATAGCCGGACTTTGAGTCTTACTCAATGTCTTGCCTTGCAACATAGGTAAGAACCCCTTCTTACTTCCGTCCATATTAAACTTCTTTAATATCTTATCAAGGTATGTACTCTGCGATAGCCCAATTAGGCGTCTTGATCTATCTTTATAGATTTTAATGCCTAATATATATGAAGCTTCACTAGATTCCTTCATCGAAAATTTGCTGTTTAGATAACTTTTAACACTGTTTAAAAGATCTAAATCATTTCCAATCAATAATATGTCATCCACATATAATATCAGAAATGCCACATTGCTCCCACTCACTTTCTTGTAAATACAAGCCTCTCCATAAGTTTGGACAAATCCAAACTCTTTGATCACCTCATCAAAGCGGAGATTCCAACTTCGTGATGCTTGCTTCAGTCCATAGATGGATCGCTGAAGTTTGCACACCTTATTAGCATCCGTAGGATCGACAAAACCCTTAGGTTATATCATATACAACTCTTCTTCAATCTTACCATTGAGGAACGTAGTTTTGACATCCATCTGCCATATTTCATAATCGAAATATGCAGCAATTGCTAACATAATCCTAACTGACTTAAGCATCGCTAAGGGAGAGAATGTCTCATCGTAGTCAACTCCTTGAATTTGTCGAAACCCCTTTGCGACAAGTCGAGCCTTATAGATGGTCACATTACCATCAGCATCAGTTTTCCTTTTGAAAGTCCATTTATTCTCAACGGCCTTTTGGTCGTGAGGTAAGTCCAAGTTCCAAACTTGGTTCTCGTACATGGATTCCATCTCGGATTTCATGGCTTCTAGCCATTTGTTGGAATCCGGGCTCATCATCGCTTCTTCATACGTCGCAGGGTCATCCATTTCATCAACCATGAAATTCATAACAGGATTATCGTACAGTTCAGGAGTTGCACGTGTCCTGCTTGACCTGCGAGGTTCGGTAGTGTCCTCTTTCGGATTTTCATGATCAATATCATTATCTCTCTCTTCATTAGGTGAAGTCAACTCCGAAACAACTTCTGGAGCTGCGCTACTCGCCATTTCCTAAAGAGAAGGTTCAATAACCTCTTCGAGTTCTACCTTCCGACTACTCACACCTTTCGCGAGAAACTCCTTCTCAAGAAAGGATCCATTCTTGGCAAAAAATACCTTGCCCTCGGATCTGTGATAGAAGGTATACCCAATCATTTCCTTAGGGTATCCTATGAAGACGCAATTTTCCGCTTTGGGTTCGAGTTTATCCGGTTGAAGTTTCTTCACATAAACATCGCATCCCCAAACCTTAAGAAATGACAGCTTAGGTTTGTTTCCAAACCATAATTCATACGGTGTCGTTTCAACGGATTTAGATGGTGCCCGATTTAAAGTGAATGCAGCTGTTTCCAGTGCATAACCCCAAAATGACAGTGGCAAGTCAGTCAGAGACATCATAGATTGAACCATATCCAATAAAGTACGATCACGGCGTTCTAACACACCATTACGTTGTGGTGTTCCGGCAGGCGTGAGTTGTGAAACTATTCCACAGTCTTTCATATGTGTGCTAAACTCGTAACTAAGATACTCTCCTCCATGGTCGGACCGCAGAAATTTGATCTTTCTGTTACGATGATTTTCCACTTCATTCTGAAATTCCTTTTAGGATTAAGCCTTCTTTGTGTATCTACTACAGGTTCAGCATCATCAAGCATGGTAATCTTATGTGTTATGATATATGGATCTATTCCTTTAATATCACTCAGTGTATATCCAAAGGCTTCATGATGCTTAACCAAAACTGAAATGAGTTTATTCGTTTCATTTTACGATAGATTCTTGCTAATAATAAAAGGACGTTTATTTTCATTATCTAAAAATTCATACCTCATACCATCTGGAAGTTGTTTCAATTCAACTGGTGGAGGCTCTTCATCTCCTTTTCTTACCAGTTCTTCATAGTCATGTGGATTTTGTGCTTCCGGAATTGAATCAAGGTAATCATCCATGTCTTCCTTCTCCTCATCATATGGGTCTTCCTCCTAATTAATCAGGCTCCTCTCTAATTCATCTTGTAGAGTACTGAAATGAATTACCGCCAGCTCGGCAATCGTTTTCTCTTCCTTGATATCCCCCACTTCATATGGCCTCTTTTTTAGTTTGGCGAAGTGGAATGTCATTTCCTCTTCTCCAAACATCAATGAAATAGGCTCCTTCTTATTATCAACTCGAGCTTTGGTGATGCAAATAAAAGGCTTGCCTAAAAGAATAAGACAAAAAGAATCTCGAGGCATATCAACAATATGAAAATCAAGGGGGTACATGAGTGACCCAATAAAGATATAGATATTTCTGTTTACTCCTTCTGATTTTATGTTGGTTCTATTAGACATTTTAATAGTAGTGTCTACCGTTCCACATCTGGATTATTTAAATTGTAACGGAGTTCCTGATAAAGTTATGAAGGCATAATATTTATAGTGGAAATTGGATCACAGATTCCATATAAGAAAGTTTCTCGACAATATATAGGGGTCATTGGTTTAGGAGTTTCGTTACCTCGAACCTTACCTTTGATGAATTATAAGGTTTCAAGGTCTAGCATAACCACTTCATCATCCACTATTCGTGCTTCCATAAGATCCTTTAATATAACATTATTTACATTTGTAGCTTCAGAATTCCTTTCTGGTTTATTTGATCTCTTTTTTATTTGTTCTTCCTCTTTTTGTCTATTTTCAACGATCCAATGAATAGGTATCGAGGAGAACTCTTCCATTAGCGCTCTTGCACGCTTCTTTTCTTCGAGGGGGTTTATGGGGTTCCCATTCTGTAGGTACCTGCAAATGCCCTTCATAATTCTCAATATGTTTTTTACTGAGTAAGAATCAATACCGAGGGTTTTAATCATTGTATTTGTCCTTTCATCTGCAAGAAATTCATTAATGCAAGCATATTCAGAAAAACTATTTGTAATGTTTTCCTTATTTTTAAGATTTTCCATTGCTTCCCTCATTTTTATTATTAGATTCCAAGCTTCATCATAGGTATAAGATACAAAACTGCCGTTAGAAGTAGTGTCTAGATTCATCCTATTTTCAATGTTTAGCCCTCAAAAAAGAATGGGTGATTAACCAATTAGGCAAACAATGATGCGGGCAATTATCTAGGTATCTTTTGTACCTTAGATATCCTTCATATAAGCCCTCACCAGGATTATTTTTGAAACTGATAATAATACCTCTCATCCTGTGAGCTTTTCTTTCTGAATAATATTTTGATAGGAATTTGGTTGTCAATTCCTCCCAAGTCTTCGGTGCTTCTACACAAAAATATCTATACCAGTCATAAACATTATTAGAGAGAGTTTGTCTAAACAACTGGGTTTTAACCATTGATACGTCCATTTTGCATCACTATTCTATATCATAATTTACTGTTATTCATTGATATATTTCATATTAAGAGATGATACTTATGTTATTTCATCTGTTTTTGCATGGTTGATGACGTTTGGAGGATGGACCGCTGAAGTCAGGATTCTGATGGAAAAGGCACAGTTTGGAGGCGAAATTCGTGAAGATTAGAAAATTCCAGAAAATACATGGAAAATCCTATTTTTCTAGAAGACGAAGGATGCCAGAAGGGGGAGCGGAGCTGGGCCACAGGGGGCCCACGCCACCCCTAGCGCGGGCCACCCTTGGCCATGTCACCAGGTGGTGTGGCCACCCTGGCCCACCTCTGGCTCTGCTCTTTGGCACATATATCCCCCACGAAACCCTAAGACTCAGAGAGCAACCACGGAAAGATTCCGCCACCTCTGCGAGGTGGAAAACTGCAGAGAGAGAAAGAGCTCTCCGGCAGGCAGAAATCTACCAGGGAAATTCCTTCCCGGAGAGGGGAGATCATCGCCATCAACACCATCATCAAGCTGTACTTCATCGGGATCATCATCATCTCCACCAGCTCCATCATCACCACTCTGTACCGTTGTGACAATTGGGTTGAATCTTGCATAGTTCTTAGGGGAAACACTCCCGGTATTGATTACTTGTTGTAGTTGATGCTATTGGGTGGAACCATTGAATTATTGTTATGTTTAGGTTGTTGCTTATCATTATTTCATCTCTGATCTTGATCCATATGATGTCTCGTGAGTAGGTCGTTTAGTTCTTGAGGAAATGGGAGAAGTCATGTTGTTAGTAGTGGAATTGTGTTGAGAAAGATTCAATATTTTGTTATTTAAGTTGTGGTGTTATTCTTCTAGTGGTGTCATGTGAACATCGACTACATGATACTTCACCTTTATGGGCCTAGGGGAATGCATTGTGTATTTGGCTACTAATCGTAGGGGTTGCCGGAGTGATAGAAACCTAAACCCCCGTTAGGAAACCTTTGCATAAGGGAGTGTAGGATCTCAGAGTTTAAGGCTGTGGTTAGGTTTTTATCTTAATTACTTTCTTGTAGTTGCGAATGCTTGCAAGGGGTATAATCACAAGTATGTATTAGTCCTAGGAAGGTCAGTACATTAGCATAGGTTCACCCACACAACACTTATCAAACTAAAGAAGATTAATCAACTATATGAAGCGAAAACACTTGACGATATTCCCATGTGTCCTCGAGAACGTTTGGTCATCTTAAGTAATACAACCGGCTTGTCCTTTGCTAAAGAAAGGATTGGGCCACTTGATGCATATATTATTATTGTCTTTTATTTACTCGTACTTTATTTATCTGCATTATCAAAACCCCCTAAAAATCCGTTTGCTAAGTATTTACAGAGAATTCCTGCTCCAAGCACTCGTCAACACCTTCTGCTCCTCGTTGGGTTCGACACTCTTACTTATCGAAAATACTGCGATACACCCCCTATACTTGTGGGTCATCAAGACTATTTTCTGGCACCGTTGTCGGGGAGTGAAGCGCTATTGAAGAGTGGATCTGGTAAAGGAAACTTCTATTGTGAGTATTGTTTATTTTTGTTAGTTACTTTATTTCAATATGGATAATTCACTTAGTTTCTTATTTCGTAATGCTACTACCACTGCTAAGGTAGTAGATGAACCTCCACCTGCTGAAAATGATACTTTTAAGTTACCTACAAGAATTATTGATCGTGTTATGGATAACTACTATTTTGGAGATGGAACTGTCCATCCCGATGATCATTTGATCTTTATACATGAATTATGCAGGTTGTTCAAGTGTGCAGGTATTACAACGGATCAAGTCAAGAAGAAGTTATTCTCATTATCACTGAAAGGAAGAGCTGAGGAATGGTACAAGCTGCTAAAGAATGGTCAAGCTCTTGAATGGGAGGAAATTGTACCTCTCTTTTATTCAAAGTTTTATCCTCCTAGTGAGATTCATAAAGATCGCAATCAAATATACAACTTCTAGCCTCATGATGGAGAGAGTACAGCTCAAGCTTGGGGGAGATTGAAGTTACTAATGCTCAAATGTCTTATTCATGAGCTCCCCAATAATATTATTATCAATAACTTTTATGCAAGGCTTTCTCTTCATGATAAGTATCTATTGGATGCTTCTAGATCATTTACACGCATGGAAGAAGAAGCTAAATGGGATCTTCTAGACCGTATTCAAGACAATGCTGAAGCATGGGAGAATGATAAAGGAAGAAAGTCAGGTATAAATTATGATTATGAATACATTAAATCTTTTATGGGAACTAATGACTTTCATAATATTAGTAATGCTTATGGTCTAGACTCTCAAAGTATTGCACATTATTTTAAGGCTTTTGCTTCTTATATTGAAATTCCTAAAAAGAAATGGAGGTATCATGAGCCATATAAAGATATTTTTAATTGTGTTCTTGTAAGAGATACCGAAGTTTATACTGCTAATCATATTTTACCTGAACCTTAAATTGAGGAAATGCCTTTCCCAGTCAAGGTAAAGGAACATTCTATGATGGCTAGTATGGTTAATGAAAGTACAAATAAAGTTGTTGAACTTGAAGAACAAATAGTTGTTGAACCTGTAATAGCAAATATGAAAGACTTTGTCACTCCATATGTATAATATGGACACACTATCCTCTGTAAGGATACTTCTAATATTGTTTCACAAAGTAGTGTTATGAGAGCTAGTGTCCCTGTGTTTTCTGTTAGAATAAGTGATTGTTGCTACAATGGTTCATGTGATAGTTATATCGTTAAATTTATGCACGATACTAAAAGTTACTATGAGAGAGGGAAAATTGTTCTTATGCATCTCAATAATATTAAGTTTCCTCGCTTTATGCTAAAAGTCTTTATGTTGCACTTGTTTTGCCTTCCTATGCTAGCAGTCTCTGGTTTTAACAATTTATTTTCTTAAAAAATTCCCTTGCATAGGAAGTGGGTTAGACTTAAACATGTGTATTTTTGCCTCTTGATGCTCTCTTTTACTCCAATTCATAATCTTATGTGAGTATCATTGAAATTATCATGCCCATCTTAATGGCTATAAAGAAAGAGCTTTTTGGGAGACAACCCAATATATTTTTGCTTTCAGTTTGTTTTTGTTTATTTGAGTCTTGAAATTTATTGCTTATGCAATAACCTCTCCTTATCCTTTTGTTTGGTTTTTGTGTCAAGATCAGCCTCTAATGAGAGAGAAGTAATATTTGGGGAAGTTGTTGTGCAAAAAACAGAATTTTGTGCTTCACTATAAAAAATCGCTAAAAATCCCAGAACATCAGACTGATCTGTAAATTTTTGTGCGCATGCCCCAGGTTGTTATTTAACTTTCGTTAGCTTTGAACTTTTTGATATGAGCAATAGAAGATTTTCAAAAAAAAATATCTTTACCTGCTGGTATGTTTTGACAGATTTTTGCCACTCTTGCATTTGCCTCTTAAATCGATTTCCTTTTTGAATCCCTTTTGGGATTTTGGAAGGAGTTGTTTCAGTAGCTTATGTTTTGATGGATTTCAGTTGAAATTGAACTTAAAAGGTTTATTACCTTGCATGCACTAATGTTGCTAATGAGAATTGTGTGAAAGAAATTTCCAGGTTATAGGAGAAAATGGTGTAATAAGATGGTGAATGGTTAAATGACTCAAACAATATGTTTATAAAGATGAAGATATTGATGTTATTCAAGCGGTGACTCCGGAAGAATTTATTAAATGCCAAATTAAGAGACCTACAGAGTCCGTTTTCGAATAGGTAACAGTCTGGTAAGAAAAGGTCCACGAAAAATCTGTCAATTTATATTTTTTGTAGTTTTTATCTAACATGGAAAGCAATGAGGCGAAAGAGGGACGGAAACGGAGCCCGGGTGGCCCACACCACCCCGTGGCACGGGCCCACCTAGCCGCGCCACCAGAGGGTGAGGCCACCCTAGAGCCCGTCTCCGACCCGTTTTCTCCTAGTACTTTCCTTTTGTTGTTAAACTTCATAATATATAATGCCCCAGATCCCCCGAGGTTAGTATATCGTGTTCTCGTCGTGTTTTCATTTCGATCTGTTTCTATCAGGAACTATTCTTAAAGTTTAGAAGCACAATGTTCTCCGCCAACGATAAGGGCAAGGAGCCTGTGGAAGAGGATCTCCAAGACTCTGAGCAGGAGGAGGAGGTCGAGAGTGAAGTTGAAGAGGAGGCAAAGGAAGACCAGCATCCGCACAGCAACACCACCATTGCAAGCATTAGAGTGGTGGAAAATCCCGCTAAGTTCAAAAGGACTGCACGGATGTCCACTAGAGGAAAGGTTCTGCGTCATTGCTTGGATTCACGATCACCTCCTCCATGCACCAAGAATCCCTTCCATACCCTTATCCATGAGTAGCAATTCTAGAATATGCCCAAGGAAAAACTACCCTCCCATTGGGATATGCCTCATTCTAACCATGCAGGAAAAGAAGACTTCAAGGAGGAAGAGTGGGGAAAGAATTGCAAGAGCTGGGATTCACAACCCGACATGATCATGAACCGCATTGAACACAATTCGGAGTTGATTCATACCCTCATCTTCTAGATTGAGGACTTGAGGGAATTGATTGAAAAGCTCATCGAGAGAACACCACCACCACCGAAGGAATAATTCGTCATCAGGTTTTGGCATCCCCTTGGTTTGTTCCAAGCTTGGGGGAGTGCTGCGGTATCACATCACAATCTTTTATCTTTTTACCTTTTCAGTAGAGTCATATCATGAATCGTGAAGTTAGCATATGGAATGGTTTGCATTATGGAAGTGTCTCCCCTCTCGTTAGTTATCTATGTATCCCTTGGTGTGAGTTGCCGTTATGGAATATTAATGAGAAGTTCTATCATTTACTTTTTGCACATCTTATATTAGTTTTCAATTTGTGTTATATGATTGATCTTGTTGTTAGTATTGGTATCACTTTGGGATCATTAAGTAAATTTAGTTGGTTTTGGCAAACCTGGCTCGGTCAGTAGCAACACTATTATGATAATTGAATGAAAAAGATAAAAGTACTCTTAAGAAATATAATCTCATCATTATTCTTTCTTGATTGGCTCATAAGCTTAGTATTCTCTAGTTAAGATCTTTTGTGCTTCCAAGGAAGATTGCATGTTTGTTTTTATCACTTGTATGTTTGTTTGTTTCCTTCAACTCTGATGCTTGCTACCCAACCTTGCTAGCCTAAAACCTGTACTAAGAGGGAATGCTTCTCATGCATCCAATCCTTAAACCAAAACATATGCCATTTGTGTCCACCATACCTACCTATTAGCATTATTGCTATTACAAGTAAATTCATGTTTTTATCTACCTTCCGAATTAAACTTGTTATGTGAAAATTAGTTATTAAAGCTCTCACGAACTTGAAGGCACACTTTACTTTCTTGCACTTAATAAACTTGAACCATTGTGCCCATCTATGTTGCGTATATGCTTGCGCTTTGTAAGTTGTGAATTAGAAGAACCATGTTACCATGGGGAACGATTTCAACATTGCACTTTATTTAGTTGATATCATGTTCTTTTGCTTATCGATCCCGGTGATGTGAAATGAAAGGGGAGCTTGTAAGGCTCATGAGGTTCGTATATGTGTTAGAGAAACGCTTGGGCGGCTGGTCTAAGCCATGCCTAATCATGGTGGAAACCTGCAGCGTAACCATAGTGAGAAATCTATGAAGCATCCTCTATATAAAAAACCCTATGCAAATAGGAAAGAAAAAAGGGGAGAAAGATAAAAAAGTCATATGCAAATAGGAAATAAAAGGATTGCTGAGATGCTCATTGTTTGCTTGCCTTGTCATTTTGATATGGGGAATCTTCCGTTTCATCAGGCAAGGGGTACCCCGTTGGTGGTTCTCTATGATACACATGTACTGACAATGACAAGAACTTTACTGGGACTAAACTTGAGTAGCATGAGGAACGGTACTCGTAAGTAAGGGGCATGAGATTTTCATCTTATAACTTGTCAAGCATATCCTCATATTTGATCACTTTAACCTTAATCACCTAAAGATGCTTATGATAGGGGCAAAGAGAGCTAAAAGCTAATAAGTACCAATTTTTGGAAGCTCTTTATGAAACTTGAAATCCCTGCTTCCCTCTGCGAAGGGCCTATCTTTTACTTTTTAGTTGAGTCAGTAAACCTATTCCTTTCTATCTCAACAAGTATTTTGAGTTGTTGTGTTTCATTCATTCATATGATGATTTATACAATCATGTTTCTTATGTTCCTTGTTTTGCACATTGCTCCTATCTTAGTGAGTACTACTTTGAAAGCTATCACTGAAAACCCCATTATGTTTGAACTCCTGCAAATTGTTAACTATTCTTTGACCAAGAGCAAAGTTTTTCATTACCAATTATGATTTACTTTGTGTATCTTTATTGGGTTTCCTTTACTTATTGCAAGTTAAGTTATATAATAGTGAGTTGTTGATGTCTACGCACTTCTATTCTTGTAGACAGTTGTTGGGCCTCCAAGTGTAGAGGTTTGTAGAATAGCAGCAAGTTTCCCTTAAGTGGATTACCCAAGGTTTATCGAACTCAGGGAGGAAGTGGTCAAAGGTATCCCTCTCAAGCAATCCTGCAATCAAGATACAAGAAGTCTCTTGTGTCCCCAACACACCCAATACACTTGTCAGGTGTATAGGTGCACTAGTTCGGCGAAGAGATAGTGGAATACAAGTGGTATGGATAATTATAAGTGGTAACGTTGATAGAAAATAGCTTGATGGCATGGAAAAGACTAAAGTAAAACTGAAATAAAGATAGAAGCAAGCAAACATGTAATAGATCTAATAGCAAACGGTGTTTCGGTGCTTAGAAACAAGGCCTAGGGATCATACTTTCACTAGTGAACACTCTCATATAAATATCTTCTCTTCATGATACTACTCTAAACTACTCTCCGGTTGGACACTCTAATCCATGGTAGGGTTATGACAACACTCCTCAAAGTTCACTTTCCCCATCTAGATAACCCCACACTTTCACCTTGAGCACTAGATGGTTCAAAGAACACCACAATTTCATAAAGACATCCAACTCCAAATATAACTCATAACAAGTATTTGAAATCTCTAGCCTAAGTGCCACCATGGTGTGCACACTTTCAACTTCACACACATGGGGAGAGCAGAGATCTATTAAAGCACTTGAGTAGCAAGGTAGATCTACTTGATTACAAAGCTCATGATCACAATATGATCATGCATAGAGAGAGAGATGAACACATAGCTACCGACAGAACCCTTAGCCTCGAGAGAGAACTACTCCCTCCTCATCATGGGAATCAGCAACGGTGATGGATATGGCGGTGGAGATCGATGGAGATGGCTCCGGGGGCACTTCCCCGTCTCAGCAGGGTGCCGAAACAGAGACTTTCTGTCCCTTGAATCTCCCCTTCGATGGCGTCGGCACTGTGGAACTTTTCGTGGATTTCTGATTGACTATCTAGGGTTTTTGCCTCGGGAGGAATATATAGGCGAGAGGGGAGACCGAGGGGGTGCCGGAGGGGCCCACACCACCCCCTGGCGTGGTCTGGCCTGGCCCGTGCCACCAGGTGGTGTCGACACCCTCTGGCCCTTCTCCGTCTCGTATTCTGGCTCCAAGTGTCCCCCGGTAAAATAATAACTTTGGCTTTTGTCCCGTCCAATTCCGAGAATATTCATTTTCTGACTTCCTGGAACCAAAATAGCGAGAATACAGCAGGCAAAGGTGGCTCTTGTTCATAGTTTAGTCCAAGAAATCATATGAAAAGTACTCCAAAGTGTGGACAAAACATAAGAAAGTAGATAAAACCAAGCATGGAACATCAAAAATTATAGATACATTTGCAATGTATCAACATCCCCAAGCTTAACTCCTGCTCGTCCTTGAGTAGGTAAGTGATAAAAAGAAAGAATAATTTGTGAGGTGACATGCACCATCATAAACTTGATCAAAGTATTTGTAACATTGATAGCTGGAATCATAGTAGTTCAACATAGCATGAAAGATAAAGTTCTAACAATAAGACATAGCAACTATGTTGCAACATGAAAAGGCACAAACAAAAGATTCATGAATAACAATGCTTTGCAAGACGTTTGTTTGTTTCACATAAAGAAAACATAGCATTGTGGCATTCATCTTGTCCCTCATAGAGTAGCAAACATAAATGCATAGGACACCTTCAAAGTTCATAAGAGTGATTAGATACAAATAGTTTAAAACAAGCAATATCAAGGTATGCATCAATCAAGTAGTCTTGGGACAATCCACATAGAACTAAGAATGGCCACTGTGCTCTCAAAGTAGGTGCATAAAGGTAGAAGGTGGAGACTCAATATATATGGTGGAAGAAAGGCCTTCATAGAAGGAAGCAGAGATTCAAGTTTCATAAAGAGTTTCCAAAAATTATGGTACTTATAGCTTTCAGCTCTCATTGCCCCTATCATAAGCATCTTGAAGTGATTAAGGTTAAAGTGAACAAACTATGGTGTACATGCTTGACGAAGTATAAGTTAGAAATCTCATGTCCCTTGAATACGAGGGCCGCTCCTCATGCTACTCAAGTTTAGTCACCGGTAAGTTCTTGTCATCGTAAGTACATGTGTATCATAGAGAACCGCCAACGGGGTACCCCTTGCCCGATGATACGAAAGAATCCCCATAAAAAATGACAAGGTAAGCAGACAACGAGCATCTCAGCAATCTTCTTATTTACCATGGGAATATGGTGCTTTTTTATCTCTTTCCTCTTTTCATAATGTCTTTTTTTACTTTTTCTCTTTTTCTCAACATCTGACTCTCTCTTTTTATAAGAAGAATGCTTCATAGACAGCTCATTATGGTTACGCTGCAGGTTTCCACCATGTCAGCATGGATTAGACCAGCGGCCCAGGCGTTTCTCTAACACATATACATAACTCCATGGACTTACAAGCTCCCCTTTCATTTCACACCGACGACATCCATACACAAAAAAGCATGATATCAACTAGGTACAAAGTACCAAGTGTAATGTTGAAAGCGTTCCCCATGACATCATGGTTCTGCTAATTCCCAACAAATAAGTGCAAGCATATACAACATATACGACACAATAGTTCAAGTTTATTAAGGGCAAGAAAAGTAAAGTGTGCCATCAAGTTCGTGAGAGCTTTAATCACTAGTTTTCTCATAACAAGTTTAATTTGGAAGGTAAACAAAAGCATGAATATACTTGGAATAGCATAAGCTAGTAGGTAGGTATGGTGGACTCTTTGGAATAACTTGGTTTAAGGAGTTGGATGCATGAGTGGAACTCATACTTGGTTGTGGAGGCTAGCAAAAGACTGGGAGCGACCAACTAAGAGAGCAATTATGGCCATAATCATGCAGAGCGACAAAACATCATTGATCAAAGCATTAAGTGATACTACAAGTTGAAAACTAAAGGATCATAAAGGCTTATGGTTACTTGAGATAGTCATAACATGGTGTGAGCATGCGCCAAGTCAACCCAAATAAAGCATCAAAGGAGAATACCATTATACTATGCTTTAATATGCTAAAACAATGCATGATTCATCCAAAGCACATTAAGCAATCTCAATTTTTTATAACAATTAATGCTACAGCAAAGAATACTAAACATAAAGCCAAAACAATATCAAGCATGGCATGACAAAGCATAGGCCACAGTAAAAAACAAGCTCTCTTTACCACTTAAGCATGAACTTTCCTACTCTTTCCAATCCAAACCAAACTATTTGAAAACCAATGTATGACAGAGGGGGTCCAACCAATTTATTCAGCAAACTAATGAAACAAAGCAAACGAAAAACCAAAACAAAAACGAAAAAGAAGACGCTCCAAGAACAACACAACTGTGCATGAAACAAAAAAAATGAAGTGTTTGGAAGAAACCTGGAATTTTTATTGATGAAGAAGGGGATGCCTTGGGCATTCCCCAAGCTTTGACGCTTGTACTTCTTGGATATTTCTTGTTGTGACACCCGTGGCATCCCCAAGCTTGAGATTTAGTCCATTCTTCATCTCATTACTCATTCCTTCCATACACCTGAAATTTCCTTCATACAAAACTTCACACAATCTTTATTAGCAACATTAGTGCACTCAAGATAATAAGTCTTTAGGTTCAGTTCTAACACTAATAAAACTTACAATAAAACACTAGATACTGTAGCACTTCCCTTAAAAAGCTCAATTCCCCAAAAGAACTCAGAAAGGAACCAACAAGAAGCAAATGCAAATAAAGGCAGAAATCTGTCAAAACAGACTAGCAGGTAAAGACGATTTTTTTCGAAGATCTTCTGTAGCTCAAATAAAAAAGTTTTGAACTAACGAAAGTTAGATAACAACTTGGGGTAGAAGAACAAAAATTCACGCCTAAAAAGGACGTACAGAGATTTTACACGAATTTTTACGGTGAAGCACAAAAATCTGTTTCGGGATAGCAACTTTCCCAATCATTACTTCTCTTTCATTAGAGGTTACTCTTGGCACAAAAAGAAAATAAAAAGGATAAGGAGCGGTTATTACTGAAGTAATAACTTCCAACACTCATCTAAAACTTTTGGGTTATCTCCCAATAAGTACTTTTCTTTAATGCCTTTAAGTTAGGCATGATAGTTTGAGAAGATGCTCACATAAGAAATATGAATTGAAGTAAAAGAGAACATCAAGAAGCAAATTCAAAGCACATTTAAGTCTAACCCACTTCCAATGCATAGGAATATTGTAAAGAAACAGGTCATGAAAGCACAAAGCAACAAGCATAGTAAAGCAAAACAAGTGCAACTTCAAGACTTTCAACATAAAGAGGGGAAACTTAATATTATTGAGATGCATAAAACCATGTTTCCCTCTCTCATAATAACTTTCAGTAGCATCATGAATGAAATTAACAATATAATTATCACAAGAAACATTCTTATCATGAGCCACATGCATAAAAGAATTAATACTCCCCACATAAACATAGTCATTCTTATTAATTGTAGTGGGAGCAAATTCAACAAAATAGCTATCATTATTATTCTCATCACCATAATCATCAAATATAGGGGGCATATTGTAATCATAATTAATTTTTTCCTCAATAGTAGGTGGACTGAAAATATCATATTCATCATTGTAATCATCATATATTGGAGGTTTGCTATCATAATAAGCAATAGAATAGCTATCTTCCAAAGCTGGGGAACTAAAAAGATCATTTTCATAAAAACTAGCTTCCCCAAGCTTAGACTTTTCCATAGCATTAGCAATAATGGTGTCCAAAGAATTCATACTAACAACATTTCTATTAGCATGCAAATAAAGTTCCATAGGTTTTTTAATTTTCTCTTCAAATACTTCATGTCCTAACTCAAGATAAATATTATAAAGCTCTCTAATTTTGTTGTTGTTTTCTATTAGGCCTAACTAGTGAAAACAAGAAACAAAAAGACAAAATTGCAGAATCTAAAGGAAATAACTTCGAGCACTCATACCGGAGTACCTTTTACCTTACCTCCCCGGCAACGGCGCCAGAAAATAGGCGTTTGCCGTGGGAGGTTCTTCTTCTTTAATCCTCCGGTGTGAATACCTTTTACCTTACCTCCCCGGCAACGGCGCCAGAAAAATAGCTTGATGGCGTGGAAAAGCTAAAGTAAAACTGAAATAAAGATAGAAGCAAGCAAACATGTAATAGATCTAATAGCAAACGGTGTTTCAGTGCTTAGAAACAAGGCCTAGGGATCATACTTTCACTAGTGAACACTCTCATATAAATATCTTCTCTTCATGATACTACTCTGAACTACTCTCCGGTTGGACACTCTAATCCATGGTAGGGCTATAACAACACTCCTCAAAGTTCGCTTTCCCCATCTAGATAACCCCACACTATCACCTTGAGCACTAGATGGTTCAAACAAACACCACAATTTCATAAAGACATCCAACTCCAAATATAACTCATAACAAGTATTTGAAATCTCTAGCCTAAGTTCCACCATGGTGTGCACACTGTCAACTTCACACATATGGGGAGAGCAGAGATCTATTAAAGCACTTGACTAGCAAGGTAGATCTACTTGATTACAAAGCTCATGATCACAATATGATCATGCACAGAGAGAGAGATGAACACATAGCTACCGGTAGAACCCTTAGCCTCGAGAGAGAACTACTCCCTCCTCATCATGGGAATCAGCAATGGTGATGGAGATGGCTCCGGGGGCACTTCCCTGTCCCGGCAGGGTGCCGGAATAGAGACTTTCTGTCCCCCGAATCTCCCCTTCGGTGGCGGTGGCGCTGCGGAACTTTTCGTGGATTTCTGATTGACTATCTAGGGATTTTGCCTTGGGAGGAATATATAGGCGAGGGGAGACGAGGGGTGCGGAGGGCCCACACCATCCTGGCGCTGGCCCGCCTGTCCCGCGCCACCAGGTGGTGTGGCCACCCTCTGGCCCTTCTCCGTCTCGTATTCTGGCTCCAAGTGTCCCCCAGTAAAATAATAACTTTGGTTTTTGTCCCGTCCAATTCCGAGAATATTCATTTTCTGACTTCCTGGAACGAAAAACAGCAGAAACAGGTAGCTGGCATTGTGGCTCTTGTTAATAGGTTAGTCCAAGAAATCATATGAAAAGTACTCCAAAGTGTGGACAAAACATAAGAAAGTAGATAAAACCAAGCATGGAACATCAAAATTATAGATACATTTGCAATGTATCAGTTGTCTTCTATTATGATTTGTGTATTGATGAATGTGATGCTTCTTGTCCGTATTCTTTTATTGACACTTCACTCCATAAACCTGAGGTCATGTTTATTGAGCTTGGGCCAGCAGGGACAAGCGAAGTCTAAGCTTGGGGGAGTTGATACGTCCATTTTGCATCACTATTCTATATCGTAATTTACTGTTATTCATTGATATATTTCATATTAAGAGATGATACTTATGTTATTTCATCTGTTTTTGCATGGTTGATGACTTTTGGAGGATGGACCGCTGAAGTCAGGATTCTGATGGAAAAGGTACTGTTTGGAGGCGAAATTTGCGAAGATCAGAAAATTTCAGAAAATACATGGAAAATCCTATTTTTTCAGAAGACGAAGGATGCCAGAAGGGGGAGCGGGGATGGGCCACAGGGGTCCCACACCACCCCCTGGCACGGGCCACCCTTGGCTGCGCCACTAGGTGGTGTGGCCACCCTGGCCCACCTCTGGCTCTGCTCTTTGGCGTATATATCCCCCACGAAACCCTAAGACTTGGAGAGCGACCACAGAAAGATTTTGCCGCCTCTGCGGGGTGGAAAACTTCAGAGAGAGAAAGAGTTCTCCATCAGGCAGAAATCTGCCGGGGAAATTCCTTTCCGGAGAGGGGAGATCGTCGCCATCAACACCATCATCAAGCTGGACTTCATCGGGATCATCATCATCATCTCCATCATCATCTCCACCAGCACCATCATCACCACTCTGTACCGCTATGACAATTGGGTAGAGTCTTGCATAGTTCTTAGGGGAAACTCTCCTTGTATTGATTACTTGTTGTAGTTGATGCTATTGGGTGGAACCATTGAATTATTGTTATGTTTAGATTGTTGCTTATCATTATTTCATCTCTGATCTTGATCCATATGATGTCTCGTGAGTAGTTCGTTTAGTTCTTGAGGACATGGGAGAAGTCATGTTGTTAGTAGTGGAATTGTGTTGAGAAAGATTCAATAGTTTGTTATTTAAGTTGTGGTGTTATTCTTCTAGTGGTGTCATGTGAACGTCGACTACATGATACTTCACCTTTATGGGCCTAGGGGAATGCATTGTGTATTTGGCTACTACTCGTAGGGGTTGCCAGAGTGATAGAAACCTAAACCCCCGTTAGGAAACCTTTGCACAAGGGAGTGTAGGATCTCAGAGTTTAAGGCTGTGGTTAGGTTTTTATCTTAATTACTTTCTTGTAGTTGCGAATGCTTGCAAGGGGTATAATCACAAGTATGTATTAGTCCTAGGAAGGTCAGTATATTAGCATAGGTTCACCCACACAACACTTATCAAACTAAAGAAGATTAATCAACTATATGAAGCGAAAGCACTTGACGATATTCCCATGTGTCCTTCAGAACGTTTGGTCATCTTAAGTAATACAACCGGCTTGTTCTTTGCTAAAGAAAGGATTGGACCACTTGCTGCATCTATTATTATTGTCTTTTATTTACTCGTACTTTATTTATCTGCATTATCAAAAACCCCTAAAAATCCATTTGCTAAGTATTTACAGAGAATTCCTGCTCCAAGCCACTCGTCAACACCTTCTGCCCCTCGTTGGGTTCGACACTCTTACTTATCAAAAATACTGTGGTACACTCCCTATACTTGTGGGTCATCAACCATGTCAAGATTATAGTCGTCAAAAATAAAGGAACCGAGAACGTCTCCAAAGAATTGTAAATGTCCATATGGACTTTCTTCATTGGTTCCTACAAATTTCTTAGAGTGCAATAGTTCAAATAATAAAGGGTGGATCTCGATTCCATCCGGATTTATGCTTTTAACCCATTTTCCTTACTGCCTCAAGCTGGTTTAAATGCTGAGTGATGTCCATAGTTGTGGTCCTACAACTCAAGTAAAAATTAGTACAACGAAAGTAAATAACTAAAAGTAAAGTGACTTATAGCGCTAAGCTCCTCGGCAAAAGTGCCAGAAAATAGCTCGATGACTGCATGTGCACAGATCATTTGTAGCTAGTTTCGAAATAAAGATATCGATCCCATAGGGAGCAGTAGGTGAACGACTAAAATGCTTTTAACTATGACTAAACGAAGTACTTAAGAAATAACTATAAGATGCAAGAATAGTAGAGTTGTTTTTGGTTTTTTGGTTGAACAAGGTAATTTAAAGTAAGGTAAAAACTTAATACTGAAAGTAAGAATCGCGTGTGCAATAGAACTTTGGAACTATAATAGGGAAAAGGCATTCTCGGGGAGTGGTGGATACACCGCTAGCAATTTCGACTAAGCAATCAAGATTATTATAACGAATATTCTCATAACATGTATGTATGTAGGAGGAGCTCCATATGTGGACAAATAGGCAGCAACCGCTGCTCACATCATCCTTCATAACCACAGCTGGCGAATAAACAACATCAATTGTATTATCCCGCTATTAAGGGATTTCTCCCGCGGCATGGACATGGCTTAATGAGTTCTCCTTGATTCCCCAAGTTAGCACGTAAGGAATGACAACAGCTTTATAGTCACAGTAAGTGTTATCATCCCTCCATCTACTAACAAGTAGTCCCCTTCATCGAGTCCCCATAGGAGGCAAATATTAAGGAGGTGCACAACTCCCAACATCAAGATGAAGACAATTAACACATACACATAATGATGTATAACATAATAATCTCTATTCCATCTCAATCATATACTAGGATTTCTCCATCTCCCCAAGACCTAGAGATCTACTCAGACATGGAGGCAATCAACATCATAGCAATGGTAGTGGGAACAATCATAGATGAATAGTACTTGTATAAATCCACAACGAGTACATGAATTAAAACAAGATCTAGACACCATGTAGATGGGATGGATGGAGATGGTGGTGATGTAGCGGTGGATGATGAAGATAGATGCCTTAGCCTCCCGAATCTACGCAGGTTGAAGATGGATCCCCGGCGGATGAGTTCCCCCTATAGATGCCTTCCGGAGGTAAGGTTTAGGCGATTTCTGGGTGTCCTGTATGTCGTCTCCCGAACCAGTTGCACGGGGCGAAACTATTTGAGGAGGCGGAGACGGCGCCAACTATACGGCCGAAAATTTTATTCCGGTCGTATAGTTGGTCGTTGAACCCTCTGTCTCCTTTATTCGCTTCTGGTTTTCTTCTGATAATATTGATATTTCCCAAATAGGTGATTTACGTTGTTTTTTACTCCTTTTCTCCATAATACAACTTCTCCAAGAATTATATTCATTGGATCCATCATCTGTCCTGATCCTGATGAAAACAGACATAAAATATGCGCGCGAATGCCGTAAAATACCAAGATCCTATATCTACAATGCAAAATAATAATGTAAAACATGATGCAAATATGCACTCATCAATACTCACCTTGCTTTTTATAAGGAGGATGTGAAGCAGATGCTGGAGATTCTGTGCAAGAGGATGTCGGACGGATGACCTTCAAGATGCAGTCTAGAACACACCAGCAGCATGATGCCCCCGCTGACGTTGGCCGTGGAGTTGGGGACACACTAGTAGATCTCGTTCTCCTCGCACGCTGCGTCCCTGCCTCCCCGTCATTGCCGTTGGTGGCTATGATAGGGTAGAGAGGGAGAGCGAAGATGGCGGACGACGGTCGGCACTGCTCCTAGCGATGGTGATGATGGGACCTCGAGCCGAAGTAGGAGTGGTAGCGGCACTCGGGATAGGGAAGATGACGTCGTGGTCACTCCTAGCTGCTAGAGGTATGGTGGAGAACAGGGGGTTAGGGTTTGGAAGAGGAGAAGGTCAGCGATGGGAGAGAAGCGAAGGAGGACGAGCAGGAAGGGGAGGGCAACGACGATGTCCTATGGTGGGAGAGAAGAGGGGGAGGGCGGGTAGGAAGGGGAGGGGCGCCCGCGATGGGAGGGAGGATGCGACAAGGGCTAGAGCAGGAATGACTAGCGGATAGGGTTTCTACCGCTTCGCTGCTCCTTTTTATACCACAAAGTGAAAAGCAATGGGAGATCCAATGACCGATCAGTTTTGATTTTCACCGAGCTCTCTACTTCCCTAGCAATTATGTCTGTAGATCTCCCGCCTCTTGCTTGCTTTCCTCACCTACCTTCAATTCGATTTATACCTTTGTACGATCCAGATCTTGATCTCGATCTTTGGAAGATATCTAAAGAAGTCCTACTTTAGTGCGTGGCAAGCAGGTTAAGCACACATATGGCATATATATACTTATCACTCTTAGCATATATGACTAATATAGAGTTATCGCCCTAAGAACAAATAGGCAATGGAGTATTGACATCGTTCTTAGAATAAAAATGGTGCAAGTTATTTTCTTGAACGCAAACTCTACCAGAAAACAGGAGGCATGTGTTGCCACTCGTTTTGGTCTTGTAGCTGACCAAGACAAATAGTGAGACACACTCGGAAAGGTCCACTTTGAGGGTTATTAATCATCATCAAAGAGACGCCATGTCGACCGTATCAAATCAAGTCATGATAAAATTTGATAGCTGATTATGCTAGCTTTCAGAGAAGACTCGGAGAGTGATATATGGAGGCTCTCACTATGATTCCTCTAAGATTACGACAAATCAAAAAGTGCTCAGCACCAAAGTTGTGCATCTCATTGACATAAGCAACTTTGATTTTTGAATCATCTCAATCTAAGTTAGTGTGCAAATTTGAGAATAAAAATACTATAAGAGCCTGAATTACTCGGGTGAGTACTATGGTCGCCCGACCACATACATGGTCTCTCCTTGGGCATGAGCAAAAGCCCAAAAGTAGTTTGAAAACCGCTAAGTTAATCTATCTTCTTATAATTTAAATTAAGTTGTCAAAATGAACTTGGATAAAACAGTGCAAAACATCAAAGATCTTCATTATATTTAGACGAACAACTTTTCTTTTGGAGCCACCTTCAGCTGAGCAAGTATACGACCTACAGATTTAAAATACGGCTGAACAGAGTTAAATTCGTTCGACCAAAATCCAAGTTTGAGAAAAAAAGTTTAAAAAACGCTATTAAGTTCTACTTTGTTGGAAAAGTTTATAACATCAGAGTTCTTCGTTTTTTCGAGACGAACAAGTTTGCTTTTTGCGCGATTTTAATCCACGATCGTTTAGTACCTCAAAAGTGATAGAAAAAGTACATACAGGTCTTTAACCGAACAGTTACGTAAATGTCAGATTTGCCTATCCGAGTTGGATTTTGGACGTGAATCCAACCCTCTATATTGCACAGAAAGTCCATCCGTCCCTTATATACGTGAGGGGTGATAGCCGATTGAATAATAACACACAACTGCAAAAATCAATCTACAATCTCTACTTTTTCTCTCTCGCCCTGGTTTTCTGCTCATCGTTCGTCGACGTTCTTCATGTTGGATAGTGTTGATCCAAGAGGTCCTAGGGGTGGGCGAACCGAGCTAGGGAAGCCCATCACCGCCGTTTGTCCAGGCGGGGTCCCTCCCAGACACGTGGGGTTTCAGATGCTGAAAAGATCTCGCCAGCTGTCTTGCGTATCGTGCTTCTGGTTAGGCTCCTCCGGCGATGTGTCTTGTGTATCATGCTCGACGCCGGAGGTATGCGTGACGTGTTCGTGTGCGAACACAGCTTACCCATGTGTCGTTGGTCTCCCGACATCGCCATCGTTCAGGTATAGCAAATTTTTGTTTTGGATATGTAGTATCTTGTATCCTGTAAGGGGATTTGCGAGTTTCTCGGAGTTCAGAAGAGCTCCCATAATTTGGGTTCTTTTCGTGGATTTCTTGAAATTCACCTAGACATGCCATGATCTGGGTTCATATATTGCCACTATGTAATAATTTAGACGACGTGGTTCTGCTTGGTTTTGTTCAGTCTGATATATGCAGCAGAATCTTCCATGTGAAGGGGTTCAATCAGATTTAGGGCAGCAAAATTGTTTGGTCCAAGTGTTATGCTGGTGAGATTTCTTTTCTTGTAGCCATATTATTTTGTACCTTTAGCAGCGTGTTGAGCATGTGGGAGTTAGTGGCTAGTTCAGTTTTCTTTATGGCAGAACATAGCTCTTCATATTCATGTTGAAAGTGGTACCACATTCTTGTTGAAAGTGTTTTTCCTATTCCCCTCCCTTTTTCCCTAAAATACCGCTGTCCCAAAAACGGAAAAAAAGAAGGATTTTTTTTCAAATTTTAATAGTAGATACTACAGGAAAACTCGAAGGTGCCGAGGGCCAGAGGTTACGCCGACGGCCAAAAGTCGGGGCTGTCAGCGTAGGCCATGAGCCGGGCACCCCACGAAGCTGGTCGTCGGCGTAGGATTTCCCTCGGCGTAGTATACCTATGTCGACGACAATGCCCTCGGCGTAGCTATTTTCCTTTTTGCCACATTAATCTTAGAAAAATCATAACTAAATCATTATAATTCAGAAAAATACAAATAATATACAAATATTGCAAAAATAAGATCTATCTACACTCAAATATTATATATTTGTAAATAAAAATTAAGTAAAATATAAAAACATTACATATAGTTTGAAACGAGCATAAGAAATTAAAAAACGATCCAAACAATGTAAAACCTTAGCATGGTATTATATTATGTCATATAGTTATAAGGAAAATATCAAACTTGGAATATTGTAAATACCATAAAAAGCCTTCTCAAAATGAGCTATCATGTTCGAGGTTTCATGACTTTCAGGCCAAACGACCAATGTTATGGCTAGAATCGTGACATAGTTTATGATAATGTGCCCATATTATGCACACATGTGCATCTTGGGATGGCTTACAATTTTGCAGGAGAAAGTTTTTCTTTTCATCGCACCAAAAAACTATTTTCCATTTTTCAAGTACCAAAAACGGGGTGTTTTGTAAAGCAACCACCAAATAAAATTTTCACATTGGTACTACCCCCATTTTTCAAAAATACTAGACCACCTTGCATGGACAATTTCCCAACCGGTGTATCTTAAAACTTTCCGTTCACTCCTCATGAAAAATACAAATTCCTGCCGAATTGGTAGGAAATCGGTCAGATTTGAACTACATGTACATGATCTAATGCTCATGATTTTTTTGGAAAAATCATTTTTAGGTTCACAAAATGCTATTTCATCAGAGATCCACTTTAAGTTTAGTGAGGCTCAACCCCGAGATAAGAATCTTCATGCCCGCCATTTAGACCATAGTTTGAAATAGGCATAAGAAATTCAAAAATAACCCAAACAATGTAAAACATTTGCGTGGTGTCATATTATATGATATAGTTGCAAGGAAAAATATTAAACTTGGAATATTGTAAATACCACAAAAACCTTCTCAAAATGAGCTATCATGCTCGAGGTTTCATGGCTTTCAAGCCAAACGATCAATGTTATGGCTAGAATCGCGGTCGTGATAATGTGCCATTATTATGCATACTTGTGCATCTTGGGATAGCTTACAATCTTGTAGGTGGAATTTTACCTTTTTATCGCACCAAAAATCTATTTTCCATTCCCCGAGTGCCAAAAACAGGGTGTTTTGTGGAGCAACCACCAAATAGAAGTTTCACATTGGTACTACCCCATTTATCAAAAATACTATACCACCTTACATGGATAATTTATCAACCAGGGTATCTTAAACCTTTCCGTCTACTCCTCATAAAAAGACAAATTCCTGCCGAATCGGTAGGACCTTGGTCAGATTTGAACTACATGTACATGATCTAATGCTCATGACTTTTGGAAAAGTCAGTTCACAATATGCTATTTTATCAGAGATCCACTTCAATTTTACCGAGGCTCAACCCCGAGCTAAGAATCTTCATGCCCGCCGTTTTGACCATAGTTTGAATAGGCATAAGATATTCAAAAACGATCCAAACAATATAAAACTTTCACGTGGTGTCATATTATGTGATATAGTTAAGGAAAATATCAAACTTAGAATATTGTAAATACCACAAAAAAACCCTTCTCAAAATGAGCTAGCATGTTCGAGGTTTCATGGCTTTCAGACCAAACGACCAATGTTATGACTAGAATCACGATATAGTTTGTGATAATGTGCTCATATTGTGCACGTATGTGCATCTTGGGATGACTTATAATCTTACAGGAGGAAGTTTTCCTTTTTATCGTATCAAAAGGCTATTGTCCTTTTTCCGAGTGCCAAAGACGGCATGTTTTATGAAGCAACCACCAAATGAAAGTTTACATTGATACTATCCCATTTTTCAAAAATAATAGATCATCTTACATGGACAATTTTGCAACCGTTCTATCTTGAAGGGAGAGGTTTGCCCAGCTATATAAGCTGGTATCGGCCTCCGTCAACTAGCGAGGTGGGACTAAACCCCGGGTGCATACCACCGGACCGTCCCCAGCTGTGCCACCCGTTCGAGTGCTGACATCATTGCTTCTCGGAAACTCATATAGAAGGAATAGAGAAGTTAAGCGTGCTAGGGTGGAGTAGTGTAAGGATGGATGACCGATCGAGAAGTTTGTCCAAGACTGCAATTTGATTGAAGATTAAGTGTAATTAGTTTTAAAAATATTCTAAGTGAGAGATTAACGAGTCAAAGAATTCAAAGATTAAAAAAATTGAAAAAAAATGATTTTTTTACAATCGGCCAAAAGTGCCTATGATGACAGGTCCTTAAGCCGAGGGGGCTACACGAGAGCTGCCCTCGGCACAGCCTGTGCTGGCGGTATTTTAGGGCTATGCCGAGGGCAGTTGGCCCTCGGCGGTCGATTTCCGTAGTTAGAAGGAGCGTATAAAGGGAATATAAGACAAAGCAAATAAAAAGGTTGAATTTTCCACACCTACATTTGAAATCAATAGCGGTGCACTCAAAGGGCCGATGGAAACAAACGAGCGAGCATGCTCCGAAAAAGAATGGCTAAGCCAGCCCGGGAAGGAAAGAATGGACAAGAGAACCTTGAATGGCTAAGAATGCTCGGAAAGGAAAGAATGGATAAGAGCACCTCCACTATAATTCCCAGGAGGACCTGCCTATGCCGTTTTTTCATTCGGATGGCGAAATTTTGCCCACTCGCGTTCTCAGCACGCCTTTTTTAGCCGAATTTGGCCCAACTTCTGACATTCCCAGGCCAACCCAATGCACCGGGTGTCGCCTGGGAACGTTGGATGAAGCGAAAAAATGGGTGGGCTAGAGTTATCGGCCATAGAAGGCCGAGTTCTTGCCTTCCTCTCCCCTTCCCTCCATTTCCTCCCCATTCCCCAACTATCCGCCATAGATCCCGCCAATTCCCCGAGATCCGCCTGACATGCCACCAAGGAAATTCGCCAACCCTCGCACCACCACCAGCAATCCCGCATAGCCAAAGCAAATAAAGAAAAGAGCACCGCAGCTGAAGCCGGACGACTGGACCGACGCAGCATGGGCAAAGGATTGTCGTCGGAGGAAAATCGAGTCGGACCACCAGAGGGAAAGGGTGAAGAAGAAGCAGGACGTCGACGACGAGGTGGATGTGCAGGTGCTATGGAGGTGAAAGCGGTGTCCGAGCGCAGCATGGCGGCTACACGAGCGGCCATGGGCCATCCGCCTCTCCACACAGCGCAGTATGGCCTACCATGGGCAAGCCACACCAGCATCGGATCTCTGGCCAGCTTCTCGCCTTTCTCACCAGCGCTGTTTTACGAGAGCCAGACGATGCCGCGCCCGAGATTCTCGGTGTCCGCCGAATTCGACGGCGACCAACTGGGTGGATTTAACCCCAACGTGGTCTTCCCCCACTGTGCTGCACTTCACGGTCCACCCGGCTTCAATGCCGACATCAACGTGCCCTACGTCGGATATCCCTTGCATGCCTTGCATCGTGGTCCCCTGAATTTCGCCCAAATAAGGTTGTTGGATCCTCCACCCAGCTTGACAACAACGATGCCTGTAGTGCGTTCAGCAGAATATCGGGTGACTCCTACATGGCCGATATGATCGCTTCCAGCTCTGCCGCCACTGAGGACTTGTGCTTCACGCAAGAGCAGTCCCGCGCCAACACCGAGCACGACCTTGACTTGCAGGATCTTGCTGACAACTAGGCGGATGAAAAAGCCAGTGATGACCAGACGCAAGGGAAAGAGGAAGAAGAAACCAAAGAGGAAACCACGACGATCATCAAGGGCAAGGGGAAGAGGAAGAGGAAGCCAAAGATGGCACCATCAAACGAGCCATGTATCAAGTGGACCGCCCTTGAAGACGAGTGACTCACCGAATCATGGAAGTCAGTGAGCCTCAACATGATCACCGGTGCGAATCAAAACTCGGAGAACTATTGGAGGCTTATCAAGATTGTGTTTGATGAGCGCAACCTGATGGATCCAGACTTCAACAAGGTCCACATGGATCATGGCGAGAAGACCATGACGAATCATTAGGGGGTCGTGCAACAAGTGTGTATCAAATGGCATGGGAATAAAGAGGAAATCAATCATCTCCCAATCATTAGCACTAGCATGGACAACAAGGTATGCAATTCACCGTACCTGCGCCGAGATTATGCCGTCACGGTGCCAAGTTAATGCCATTCTTGCGACTGACACTTTGCCGCAGCTAGCCCGTGCTCTCGCCATGTACTGCAATGACACCAACACTAAGTCCAGGTACCACCATGTGTTCCACAGTATCTAGAAGTGCTAGAAGTGGGCGGACACTCGCATGTCACTCGCCAAGGCTAGGGACTGCGTCTACAACCCCGAAGCGCCACCCCCAGTTGTCGTTGAAGGAAGGACGGAGCTCGGCCAAAAGAAGTCCAAGGTGTTGAAGGACATGGGTCCGCCTATCGAACGTCTTCATGCATTGATTCAGAAGTGCATGGACGATACGAAATCCATGACGACAAGAGGGAGGATAAGTCCAAAGAAAGGTGGAGCCAGATGCTGCAGAACCAAGGCAAGAAGCTCAACCTACTCAAGGCCAACTTCGTCACGAAGAAGAGGAACATGACCTGGCATTCCTCATAGTTGGCGAGGACACTTCAGTGATGAGCCCCAAGGTCAAGGCGTGGTACATGGTGTACCGCAATGCCATTCTGGTGAGGACCTCCCCGCCACGGGAACACCAACAACCACGCCGAGCTTTGTGCCACCACTGCTTCGCCGAGCTCTGCATCCACATCTTCCAACCCATCACCGAGCTCTACCACAACCGCTACGGTGGAGGCGTCGCCGGCCCCTATGGCGTAGGAGTCTATCCCGATGGACGAGTGATTCTTCTTTTAATAATTTGAAAGTCGGACATGGGTTACTTGTTGTCGATCGCCGAACTACGTGTTTAGGCGAGTGTATGTTGAACTTGTGTTTATTTTGGACGGGAAGACGAACTTTCAAAAATATATCACTGATTTATGGGTTTTCTTGGGAATGCGAGTGGGAAATTGGTCATTCTCAGGACAAAAGTTTTATCCATCCGGCACCAAATAACACTAGATTTCATCCTAAGAACGCCTAACGAGTGGAGGTTCTCTAAGCTAGCACGAGAAGGAAAGCGGTGTGAGGAGACATCCTTATTATCTTGTCGTTTCCAAAAATGAAAAGTGCATTGTAGCTGAAAAAGGAAGAAGAACCTGGTCTGAAAGGGTGCCTTTGGTTGGCTGCATCAGGTCCAAACAGACCCGCTAGTGCAAAAAAGGCATGTTTGGTTACCTGGGCTCCCATGCGTTGTGTCTAGCACGAGCCTTAGAGCAACCCAGATCCTGGCCTAGGGACAATAGCCGAATCGTCTATTTCCGTGGAGCTAGACTCGGTTGGGCACAAAATGGGCTGCCGCCGCCCAACGGTTGCACGCATAGGGAAGCAGGGGAGATGCAAATAACTCCCTCCCCACTCTGCCGTGCTTCCTATCACCACCTACTCCGCCAGTTAGAGCAGCCTCATCCCGTCCCATCGAAGAGACCGATGGCCTCGTCCTCTCCTCCTTCGTCGCCTCCTCCGGCCAGCCTTCCCACCAGAAAGGTAGTGCCCTGCGTGAAGCACACACCCCACAAGCAGGTAGGTTGCCCCGTCCAGCATGTCGTCTAGCGCGTCGTCACCGAGTACGAGGTGGTGGGTGCTGGCTCGTGGTTGATGTCGAGCTCGTTGGGGAATCCCAAGAGGAAGGTATAATGAGCACAACAGTAAGTTTCCCTCAGTTATGAAATCAAGGTTATCGAACTGGTAGGAGCAAGGAAACACCTCCAAGGTGTTATTTCCAACTTGGAATCCTGCACAACACAACCACAAAACTTTTCCCCAAACTTACAGTGAGGTTGTCAATCTCACCGGTTTTGCTGAAAACAAAGGATTAAACGTATTGTGTAGAAGAAAGTAATAGCTTCCAGAAAGTAAACAGAAAATAGTAAACAGTTCTAGATTGATGGTAAAAGAAAGGACCGGGGTCCATAGTTCACTAGTGGTGATTCTCCTTAAGATAGATGACATGTTGGGTGAACAAATTACAACGGGGCAATTGACAAACATCGAGAAAGCATACATGCATATACTAATCATCTTGACTCCTATGAGATTTGATTGGGCATTACAATATTATACATAGACCGTAATCCAACTTCATCTATTACTAATAATCCACCTTCAGGTTATCATCCGAACCCCCTCCAGTATTAAGTTGCAAGCAACACATAATTGCATTAAGCATTGCGTGTAAAGTAAACAATACGATTGTTTTATGAACAAAGGATTGTTGTTTTCTCCCTAGTAGCAACATCACATCTAGTACCTTAGAGATTTCTATCACTTCCCCAGATTACTAGAGGCATGAACCCACTATCGAGCATAAATACTCCCTCTTGGAGTTGCTAGCATCTACTCGGCCAGGATATCTACTAACAACGGAGAGCATGCAAGATCACAAATAACAAAGACATGATAGAATCAATAATCAATCTAAAATAACATCTCAATATCCATCGGATCCCCGCAAACACAACATGTATGATTACAAATAAATGATCTTGATCATGAACGGAGCTCACAAGATCTAAACATGATATCACAAAGGAGGAGAACCAACCATATAGCTACTACATGGACCCGTAGTCCAAGGATGAACTACTCACGCATCACACCGGAGGCTTGCATGGTGATGAAGAAGGCCTCCAGGGTGAATTCTCCCCTCCTGCAGGGTGCCGGGAAGAGTTTCAGATCCCTCCCAATCTAGGGATGGAGATGACGGCGGCTACAGACTCTTTCATGGATTTTTGATCGGGTCCTTAGGGTTTCTATATCAGAGGCATATTATAGGCGAAAGGGAAGGCCGAGGGGGTGCCCTATGCGGCCACACCACCCCCTGGTGCGGGCCAGGCCTGGCCACGTGGTCAGGTGCTGTGGGCGTCCCCTGGCCCCTCTCCATCTCGTATTCTGGCTCCGTGTTCCCCTCGGTGAAATATTGACTTTGGCTTTTGTCCCATCCAATTCCGAGAATATTCATTTTCTGACTTTCGTGGAACCAAAAACAGCAGAAAACAGCAGTAATCGTGGCATCTTGTTAATAGGTTAGTCCAAGAAAGTGTATAAAAAGTACTCCAAAGTGTGGACAAAACATAAGAAAGTAGATATAAACCAAGCATGGAACATCAAAAATTATAGATATGTTAGCAACGTATCAACATCCCCAAGCCTAACTCCTGCTCATCCTCGAGTAGGTAAGTGATAAAAAGAAAGAATAACTTTTTAGGTGACATGCACCATCATAAACTTGATCAAAGTATTTGTAAAACATTGATAACTGGGATCATAGTACTTCAACATAGCATGAAAGATAAAGTTCTAACAATAAGACATAGCAACTATGTTGTAACATGAAAAGGCACAAACAAAAGATTCATGAATAACAATGCTTTGCAAGACGTTTGTTTGTTTCACATAAAGAAAACATATCATAGTGGCATTCAGCTTGTCCCTCATAGAGTAGCAAATCATAATTGGACAGGACACCTTCAAAGTTCATAAAAGTGACTAGATACAAATTGTTTAAGAACCATATCAAAGTTATGCATCAATCAACAAGTCTTGGGACAATCCACATTAAACTAAGAATGGCCACTATTCTCTCTTAATAGGTGCATAAATATAGAAGGTGGGGACTCAACATAAAAGTAAAAGAAACGCCTTCATAGAAGGAAGCAGGGATTCAAGTTTCATAAAGAGATTCCAAAAATTATGGTACTTATTAGCTTTTAGCTCTCATTGCCCCTATCATAAGCATATTTAGGTGATTAAGGTTAAAGTGACACAACTAATAGGATATGCTTGACAAGTTATAAGTTGAAATCACATGCCCCTTACTTACGAGTACCAAACCTCATGCTACTCAACTTCAGTCACAAGTAAGCTCTTGTCATTGTAAGTACATATGTATCATAGAGAACCGCCAACGGGGTACCCTTTGCACATGATACAGGAGCTATCCCATAATCAAAATGACAAGGCAAGCAGACAATGAGCATCTCAACGATCTTTTTATTTGCTATCCGCATAGGTTTTTATTGAGGATGCTTCATAAAGTGCTCATTATGGTTATGTGATACGTCCATTTTGCATCACTATTCTATGTCTTAATTCACTATTATTTATTGATATATTTCGTATTGAGAGGTGATACTTATGTTATTTCATCTATTTTTGCATGGTTGATGACTTTTGGAACATGGACCGCTGCAGTTAGGATTCTGATGGAAAAGGTGTTGTTTGGAGGAAAAATTCGTGAAGATCAGAAAATCCGGGAAAATATACGGAAAATCCTATTTTTCCAGAAGACTAAGGATGCCATAAGATGGAGTGGAGATGGGACACAGGAGGCCCACACCACCCCATGGCGCGGGCAGGCCTAGGCTGCGCCAGGAGGTGGTGTGGCCACCCTGGCCCATTCCAGCCTCTCCCCTCTGGCGTATATCAACCTCCCGAAACCCTAAGACTCGGGGAGCGACCACAGAAAGATTCCGCCTCTCAAGCAGAAAACACCGAGAGAGAAAGATCTCTCCGGCAGACAGATTTCTGCCAGGAGAATTCCTTCCCGGAGAGGGAAGATCGTCGCCATCAATACCACCATCAAGCTAGACTTCATCGGGATCATCATCATCACCACCATCATCATCAGCATCAGCACCCTCATCACCATCTCCATATTGCTGTGACAATTGAGTTGGATCTTGCATTAGTTCATAGGGGAAACTTTCCCAGTGTTGATTACTCCTTGTAGTTGATGCTATTGAGTGAACCATTGAATTATTGTTTATGTTCAGATTGTTATACATCATTATTCCATCTCTGATCATGATCCATATGATGTCTTGTGAGTAGTTCGTTTTGTTCTTGAGGACATGGGAGAAGTCTTGTTGTTAGTAGTGGAGTTATGATAAAGATTCAATAGATTGTTAAGTTGTGGTGTACTTCTTCTAGTGGTGTCATGTGAATGTCGACTACATGACACTTCACCTATATGGGCCTAGGGAATGCATTGTGTATTTGGCTACTAATCGTAGGGGTTGCCAAGTGTAAACCTGAACCCCCGTTAGGAAACCATTGCACAAGGGACGTAAGGGTCTTAGAGTTTAAAGCTGTGGTTAGGTTTCTACCTTAATTACTTTCTTGTACTTACGGATGTTTGCAAGGGGTATAATCACAAGTATGTATTAGTCTTGGATGGGGCGGTACATTAGCACAGGTTCACCCACACAACACTTAGCAAGCTAGAGAAGATTAATCAACTATATGAAGCGAAAGCACTTGACAGTCTTCCCATGTGTCCTCGAGAACGTTTGGTCATTTTAAGTAATACAACCGGCTTGTCCTTTGCTACATAAAGGATTGGGCCACTTGCTGCATTTATTCCTACTGTCTTTTATTTACTCGTACTTTGTTTACTTGCCTTATCGAAAACCCCTAAAATCCGTTTGCTAAGTATTTGCAGAGAATTCCTGATCCATACCACTAGCTAGCACCTTCTGCTTGTTGTTGGGTTCGACACTCTTACTTATCGAAAATACTGCGATACACCCCCTATACTTGTGGGTCATCAAGACTATTTTCTGGCGCTGTTGCCGGGGAGTGAAGCGCTATTGGAGAGTGGAACTGGTAAAGGAAACTTCTACTGTGAGTATTGTTTACTTCTGTTAGTTGCTTTATTTTTGTTATGGATAATTCACTGAGTTTCTTATTTGGTAATGCTACTACCACTGCTAAGGTAGTAGATGAGCCACCACCTGCTGAGAATGATGCTTTTAAAATACCTACAAAAATTATTGATCGTGTTATGGATAACTACTATGTTGGGGATGGAACTGTCCATCCCGGTGATCATTTAGTCTTTATACACGAATTATGCGGGTTGTTCAAGTGTGCAAGTATTACTACAGATCAAGTTAAGAAGAAGTTATTTTCATTATCGCTGAAAGGAAGAGCTGAGGAATGGTATAAGCTGCTGAAGAATGGTCAAGCTCTGGAATGGGAGGAAATAGTGCCTCTCTTTTATTCAAAGTTTTATCCTCCTAGTGAGATTCATAAAGATCGAAATCAAATATACAACTTTTGGCCTCTTGATGGAGAGAGTACAGCTCAAGCTTGGGGGAGATTGAAGTTACTAATGCCCAAATATCCCATTCATGAGCTCCCCAACAATATTATTATCAATAACTTTTATGCAAGGCTCCCTCTACATGATAAGGATTTATTGGATGCTTCTTGTGCTGGATCATTCACTCGCATGGAAGAAGAAGCTAAATGGGATCTTCTGGACCGTATTCAAGACAATGCCGAAGCTTGGGAGAATGACAAAGGTAGAAAGTCAGGTATAAATTATGATTATGAATGCATTGAATCTTTTATGGGAACTGATGACTTTCAAAATATTAAAAATGCTTATGGTCTAGACTCTCAAGCTATTGCTTCTTATTTTAAGGCTTTTTCTTCCTATATTGAAGTGCCTAAAAAGAAGTGGAATAAGTATCATGAACCTTATAAAGATAGTGCTAAGAGTGTTCCTGCAAGAAATACTGAAGTTTATACTGCTAATCATGTTTTACCTGAACATTATGTGGAGAAAATCCCTTTCCCAGTTAAGGTAAAGGAACATTCTATGATAGCTAGTATGGTTAATGAAAGTACAAGTAAAGTTGTTGAACCTAATAAACAAAAGGTTGATGAACCTATTATAGCAAATGTGAAAGACTTTGTCACTAAATATGAAAAGGAGGGACACATTATCCTTTGTAAGGATACCTCTAATATTGTTTCACATAGTAGTGTTATGAGAGCTAGTATTCCTGTGTTTTCTGTCAGAATAAGTGATCATTGCTATGATGGTCCTTGTGATAGCTATATTGTTAAGTTTATGCATTATACTGAAAGTTACTATGAGAGAGGGAAAAGTGTTCTTATGCATCTCAATAATATCAAGTTTCCTCGTTTTATGCTGAAAGTTTTTATGTTGCACTTCTTTTGCCTTCTTATGCAAGTTGCCTTTGGTTTCAACAACTTGTTTGTTTACAAAATCCCATTGCATAGGAAGTGGGTTAGACTTAAATGTGTGTGTGTGTTTTTGCTTCTCTATGCTCTCTTTCACTTCAATTCATATTCCTATGAGAGCTTCTTCAAAATTATCATGCCCATCTTAATGGCTATAAAGAAAGAGCTTTTTGGGAGACAACCCAATTTGTTTTTGCTTTCAGTTTGTTTTTGTTTCTTTGAGTCTTGGAAGTTATTAATTTGATAATAACCGCTCCTTATCCGTTTTGTTTGGTTTTTGTGTCAAGATCAACCTCTAATGAGAGAGAAGTAATATTTGGGGACGTTGCTGTCCCGAAACAGATTTTTGTGCTTCACCGTAAAAATTCATGAGAGATCTCTGTATGTTGGATTGAGCTGTAATTTTTATGCTTCTGCCCCAGGTTGTTATTTAGCTTTCGTTAGTTTTGCACTTTTTGATTTGCGCAATAGAATATTTTCGAAAAAATTGATCTTTACCTGCTGGTCTGTTTTGACAGATTTTGCCACTCTTGCATTTGCTTCTTTATTCGATTTCCTTTTTGAATTCTTTTTGGGTCTTCAAAAGGAGTTGCTACAGTAGATTATGTTTTGATGGTTTTCAGTTGAAGTTGGACTCAAAAGGTTTTATCACTTCACTTATACTAATGTTGCTAATGAGAATTGCGTGAAGTTTTGTGTGAAAGAAATTTCCAGGAAGTGGAGACAATGGTGTAATAAGGAAGAGAAGGGTTTTATGACTCAAGTAATAAGTGTATGAAGATGAAGATATTGATGTTATTCAAGTGGTGACTCCGAGAGAATCTACTAGATACCAAATTCAGAGACCTGTAGAGTCCGTTTTCAAATAGGTAACAGTTCTGGTAAGAAAAGTTCCGCGAAAATACAATCCAACTATATTTTTGCAGTTTTCAGTCGATAAGGAAAGCTACGAAGCGAAAAAGAGACGGAAATGGAGCCAAGGTGGCTCACACCACCCTGTGGCGTGGGCCCACACCTGGCCGCGCCACCAGGTGGTGAGTCCACCCAGGACTCCGCCTCCGACTTGTTTTCTCCCAGTACCTTCCTTTTGATATGAAACTTCGTAATATATAACCCCCCGGATCCCCCGAGGTTCGTATATCGTGTTTTTGTCGTGTTTTTGTTTAGATCTGTTTCTACCAGGTAAAAAACTCAGATTTGTAGCCTCAATGTCTTCCACTGGATCAGTTGAGGGAGATTCCTTGGAAGATATCATCAACCCATACATGAGAGAATTGAAGATTCATCCCAAGGAGTTATTGCTCGAAGGTGGGGAGGATCGGATTAAAGAGGTTCAAGACCCTAAAGGTGAAGGAAGTCTGGAGGACAGGATGGAAGCATTGAAACAAGAAGTCTTTAGGTACAAGAAGATGGCGGAGCGCGAAGTGGATATCATCCATAAGATTTGTTCTGAACTCATCACCGAGCACCAAAAGGAGACTACTGAACTCAAAGACGAAGTCCTATCACTCCGCCAAACAACCAGCAAACTGCAAGCACAGTTCTTTGACGTTCAAAATCAAAACTGTGAGTATGAGGCTAGATTTAAACTCATAAGTGCTACTGCAAGTTTCAGGATGTTGGAAACCACGATGTCCTTTGTTGATGGGAAGCCTTTACCTTGGAAGACGGACGAAGATGAGAGGATACTACCACCACCTAAGGAGTAAATCGTCATCAGGTTTGGCATCCCCTTGGTTTGTTCCAAGCTTGGGGGAGTGCCACGGTATCACATCACTATCTTCTATCTTTTTACCTTTTTAGTAGAGTCATATCATGAATAGAGGAGTTATTATGTAGTATGGTTTGCATTATGGAAGTGTCCCCTCTCTCGTTAGATATGTATCCCTTGGTGTGAGTTACCGTTATGGAATAATAATGAGAAGTTCTATCATTCACTCTTTTGCATAGCTTATATTAGTTTTCAATTCGTGGTAATATGATTGATCTTGTTGTTAGTATTGGTATCACTTTGGGATCATTTAGTTAATTTAGTTGGTTTTGGCAAACCTGGCTCGGTCAGTAGCAACACTATTTTTGAGAGTTGAATGAAAAAGATAAAGGTACTCTAAAGAAAAATTATTTCATCGTCTTTCTTTCTTGATTTGCTCATAAGTCTAGTATTCTCTAGTTAAGATCTTTTGTGCTTCCAAGGAAGATTGCATGTTTTGTTTTTATCACTTGTATGTTTGGTTGTTTCCTTCAACTCTTGTACTTGCTACCCAGCCTTGCTAGCCAAAAACCTGTACTGAGAGGAACCCTTCTCGTGCATCCACTCCTTTAAACCAAAACCTTTGCCATTTGTGTCCACCATACCTACCTATTAGTATTATGCTATTCCAAGTAAATTCTTGTTTTATCTACCTCCCAAATTAAACTTGTTATGTGAAAATTAGTGATTAAAGCTCTCACGAACTTGATGGCACACTTTACTTTCTTGCACTTAATAAACTTGAACCATTGTGCTCACCTATGTTGCGTATATGCTTGCGCTTTGTAAGTTGTGAATTAGCAGAACCATGCTATCATGGGGAACACTTTCAACATTGCACTGGTACTTTGTACCAAGTTGATATCATGTTCTTTTGTCTATGGATGTCGCTTGTGAAATGAAAGGGGAGCTTGTAAGTCCATGGAGTTATGCATGTGTGTTAGAGAAACGCCTAGGCCGCTGGTCTAATCCATGCTGACATGGTGGAAACCTGCAGCGTAACCATAACGAGTATCTATAAAGCATTCTTCTTATAAAAAAGAGATAGAGATTGAGAAAAAGAGAAAAGAAAGAAAAAAAGAGGTTATGAAAAGAGGAAAGATAAAAAAAAGCACCATATTCCCATGGTAAATAAGAAGATTGCTGAGATACTTGTTGTCTGCTTGCCTTGTCATTTTGATATGGGGATTCTTCCGTATCATCGGGCAAGGGGTACCCCATTGGCGGTTCTCAATGATACACATATGCTTACGATGACAAGAACTTACCGGTGACTAAACTTGAGTAGCATGAGGAGCGGCCCTCGTATTCAAGGGACATGAGATTCTCAACTTACAACTTGTCAATGCATATCCTCATGTTTGATCACTTTAACCTTAATCACATAAAGATGCCTATGATAGGGGCAATGAGAGCTGAAAGCTAGTAAGTATCATAATTTTTGGGAGCTCTTTATGAGACTTGCAATCCCTGCTTCCCTCTTTGAAGGGCCCTTTCTTTCACTTTGTACTTGAGTCAGTAAACCTACTTCCTCTCTATCTCAGCAAGTATTTTGAGTTGTTGTGTTTCATTCATTCATATGTTGATTTATTCAATCATTTTTCTTATGTTCCTTGTTTTGCACATTGCTCTTATCTTGATGTTTACTACTTTGAAAGCTTTCATTGAAAACCAGCTATTTGTGAACTCCAGCAAATTATCAACTATTCTTGACCAAGAGCTAAGTTTGCCATTACCAATTATGATTCACTTTATGTATCTTTATTGTGTTTCCTTTACTCGTTACAAGTTGAGTTATATAATAGTGAGTTGTCTTCTATTATGATCTATGTATTGATGAATGTGATGCTTGTCAGATTCTTTTATCGACTCTTCACTCCATAAACACGAGGCCATGTTTATTGAGCTCGGTTTAAGGGGACAAGAGAAGTCTAAGCTTGGGGGGAGTTGATACGTCCATTTTGCATCACTATTCTATGTCTTAATTCACTATTATTCATTGATATATTTCGTATTGAGAGGTGATACTTATGTTATTTCATCTATTTTTGCATGGTTGATGACTTTTGGAGCATGGACCGCTGCAGTCAGGATTTTGATGGAAAAGGTGTTGTTTGGAGGCAAAATTCGCGAAGATCAGAAAATCCGGGAAAATATACGGAAAATCCTATTTTTCCAGAAGACTAAGGATGCCAGAAGATGGAGTGGAGATGGGCCACAGGGGGCCCACACCACCCCATGGCGCGGGTAGGCCTAGGCCGCGCCAGGAGGTGGTGTGGCCACCCTGGCCCACTCCAGCCTCTCCCCTCTTGTGTATATCAACCTCCCGAAACCCTAAGACTCAGGGAGCGACCACGAAGATTTCCGCCTCAAGGCGGAAAACACCGAGAGAAAGATCTCTCATGCATGATTGTCGGGAATTCCTTCCCGGAGAGGGAGATCGCCATCAACACCACCATCAAGCTGGACTTCATCGGGATCATCATCATCATCACCACCACCATCATCACCATCAGCACCCTCATCACCATCTCCATATTGCTGTAACAATTGAGTTGGATCTTTCATTAGTTCATAGGGGAAACTTTCCCGGTGTTGATTACTCCTTGTAGTTGATGCTATTGAGTGAACCATTGAATTATTGTTTATGTTCAGATTGTTATACATCATTATTCCATCTTTGATCATGATCCATATGATGTCTTGTGAGTAGTTCGTTTTGTTCTTGAGGACATGGCAGAAGTCTTGTTGTTAGTAGTGGAGTTGCGTTGAGAAAGATTCAATAGATTGTTATTTAAGTTGTGGTGTACTTCTTCTAGTGGTGTCATGTGAACATCGACTACATGACACTTCACCTATATGGGCCTAGGGGAATGCATTGTGAATTTGGCTACTAATTGTAGGGGGTTCTTGAGTGATGTAAACCTGAACCCCCGTTAGGAAACCATTACACAAGGGACGTAAGGGTCTTAGAGTTTAAAGCTGTGGTTAGGTTTCTACCTTAATTACTTTCTTGTACTTACGGATGTTTGCAAGGGGTATAATCACAAGTATGTATTAGTCTTGGATGAAGTGTACATTAGCACAGGTTCACCCACACAACACTTAGCAAGCTAGAGAAGATTAATCAACTATATGAAGCGAAAGCACTTGATAGTCTTCCCATGTGTCCTCGAGAACGTTTGGTCATTTTAAGTAATACAACCGGCTTGTCCTTTGCTGCATAAAGGATTGGGCCACTTGCTGCATTTATTCCTACTGTCTTTTATTTACTCATACTTTGTTTATTTGCCTTATCGAAAACCCCTAAAAATCCATTTGCTAAGTATTTGCAGAGAATTTCTGATCCATACCACTAACCAGCACCTTCTGCTCCTCGTTGGGTTCGACACTCTTACTTATCGAAAATACTGTGATACACCCCCTATACTTGTGGGTCATCATTATGCTGCAAGTTTCCACCATGATTAGGCATGGCTTAGGCTAGCGGCCCAGGCGTTTCTCTAACACACATACAAACTCCATGATCTTGCAAGTTCCCCTTTTTATTTCACACCGTCGGGATCAATAAGCAAAATAATCATGATATCAACGGAATAATAAGTGCAATGTTGAAAGCATTCCCCATGATACATGGTTCTGCTAACTTCAACTTATAAAGCGCAAGCATATACGCAACAAAGATGGAAGCAATGGTTCAAGATTATTAAGTGCAAGAAAGTAAAGTGTGCTATCAAGTTCGTGAGAACTTTAATTACTAGTTTTCACATAACAAGTTTAATTCAGAAGGTAGATAAAAGCATGAATATACTTGGAATAGCATATGCTAATAGGTAGGTATGGTGGACTCTTTGGAACAACTTGGTTTTATTTGGAGTTGGATGCATGAGTGGAACTCATACTTGGTTATGGAGGCTAGCAAAAGACTGGGAGCGACCAACTAAGAGAGCAATAATGGCCATAATCATGCAAAGCGACAAAATATCATTAATTAAAGCATAAAGTGATATTACAAGTCGAAAACTAAAGGATCATAAAGGCTATGGTGACTTGGGATAGTCATAACATGGTGTGAGCATGCGCCAAGTCAACCCAAATAAAGCATCAAAGGAGAATACCACTATATTATGCCTTAATATGCTAAAACAACACATGATTATTTCAAGGCACATTAAGCAATCTTAAACGAAGACGCTCCAAGAACAACACAACTGTGCATGAAACAATAAAAATGAAGTGTTTAGAAGAACCTGAGATTTTTATTGATGAAGAAGGGGATGCCTTGGGCATCCCCAAGCTTTGACGCTTGTACTTCTTGGATATTTCTTGGGGTGACACGCGTGGCATACCCAAGCTTGAGCTTTAGTCCATTTTTCATCTCATTACATCATTCTCTTCATACACCTGAAATTTTTCCTTCATACAAAACTTCACACAATCTTTATTAGCAACATTAGTGCACTCAAGATAATAAGTCTTTGGGTTCAGTTTAAACACCAATAAACTTCCATTAAAACACAAGATACTGAAGCACTTACCTTGAAAAGCTCAATTCCCCAAAAAGAACCCAAAAAGGAATCAACAAGAAGCAAATGCAAATAATGGCAGAAATCTGTCAAAACAGACCAACAGGTAAAAACCAATTTTTTCGAAGACCTTCTGTTGCTCAAATCGAAAAGTGTTGAACTAACAAAAGTTATATAACAACCTGGGGCAGAAGCAAAAAAAATCACGCCTCAAAACAACATACAGAGATTTTACACGAATTTTTACAATGAAGCACAAAAATATGTTTTGGGACATCAACTTTCCCAAGCATTACTTCTCTCTCATTAGAGGTTACTCTTGGCACAAAAAGCAAATAAAAAGGATAAGGAGCGGTTATTACATAGGTAATAACTTCCAAGACTCATCTAAAACTTTTGGATTATTTCCCAATAAGTACTTTACTTTAACGCCTTTAAGTTAGGCATAAGAAGCAAGAAAAAGAATCAAGTGTTCTCAAATGAAGAAGCATTAAAACCAAATTTCTTGCCCTTACCTCTCTTATTTTTATTCTTAATCTTGGGGACATATGATTGTTTGGTGGAGAAGCAAAATGCATGGTGCCCTTTTCCACATCTATTATTGCTCCAAGGAGTTTTAATAGGGATCTTCCAAGTGTAATTTGTCCTTTTCCTACACATTCAATAACAAGATAATCAGTAGAAACCATTTTCCCTAGGATATTTGTAAACACTCCTTCAGCTATTCCAATGGGTAATATTGTGGCATTATTAGCAAGAAATATTTCTCCTCCTCCTTTAGAAAGTCCCCAAAGATTCAAAGATTCATAGATATCTTTAGGCATAAGACATAATTCAGACATGATATCACAGCGAGCATGAAAACTTTCATTATTAATAACAATCTTTACTGTGGGAAGCCATTTTGAGGGTTCAGAATTTATTGGAACATAGTCATGATGCTCTCTAAGCGTATTATAGCAATCTTGTAAACTAGCAGTGTTGGCCTCAAGAGTGTTCAATCTAGCAAATATGTTTATAAAGGAAGAATCAGATTTGCTAGGCAAGTTGTAAGTAAAGACCAACTTCTTTATGGCATTAAAAGCATCATCCTCATTGCATTGGAGGAAATCTCCTCCCACTATAGCATCCAAAGCATATCTATAGCAAAGAGCAATTCCAAGGTAAAAACTGCTAAGGAACAAGCTTTGAGTCATTTTAGGTTCAGTTTTTTCATGTAGATCAGAGATTCTAGACCAAGCTTCTTTGAAACTCTCTTCAATTCCTTGTTTAAAAGTGAAAATCATTTCCTCAGGTGACATAGTGATTGGATGCTAGACATAATGGCAACTTAAGATAGGAACTAATAATAATTTTTTGTGTTTTTAATAAAGAAAGCAAACTAGTACAACTAATTTTTTTGTGTTTTTTTGATAAAGAAACAAGCAAACAAAGCAAAAATAAACTAAGCAAAACAAAAAACAACAAAGTAAAGAGATTGGTTATGAGGGACTCCCCTTGTGAAGATGTCCTTGACTCTCCGACAACGGTGCCAGAAAAATACTTTTGATCGCGTGGTTAACGTGGGAGCTTCTTCTTCTTCGTTCCTCGACAACGACGCTAGAAAAATACTTGCCGACTCGTGGTTGATGTCGAGCTCGTTGGGGAACCCCAAGAGGAAGGTATGATGAGCACAACAGTAAGTGTCCCACAGTTATGAAACCAAGGTTATCGAACCAGTAGGAGCAAGGAAACACCTCGAAGATGTTGTTTCCAACTTGGAATCCTGCACTACACAACCATAGAACTTTGCCCCCAACTTACAGTGAGGTTGTCAATCTCACTGGTTTTGCTAAAAACAAAGGATTAAACGTATTGTGTGGAAGAAAGTAATAGCTTGCAGAAAGTAAACAGAAAACAGTAAACAGTTGTAGATTGATGGTAAAAGAAAGGACCGGGGTCCATAGTTCAACAGTGGTGATTCTCCTTAAGATAGATGACATGTTGGGTGAACAAATTACAGCGGGGCAATTGACAAACATCGAGAAAGCATACATGCATATACTAATCATCTTGACTCCTATGGGATTTGATTGGGAATTACAACATTATACATAGACTGTAATCCAACTGCATCTATGACTAATAATCCACCTTCAGGTTATCATCCGAACCCCCTCCAGTATTAAGTTGCAAGCAATAGATAATTGCATTAAGCATTGTGTGTAAAGTAAACAATACGATTGTTCTATGAACAAAGGATTGTTGTTTTCTCCCTAGTAGCAACAACACATCTAGTACCTTAGAGATTTCTGTCACTTCCCCAGATTACTAGAGGCATCAACCCACTATCGAGCATAAATACTCCCTCTTGGAGTTGCTAGCATCTACTCAGCCAAGATATTTACTAACAACGGAGAGCATGCAAGATCACAAATAACAAAGACATGATAGAATCAATAATCAATCTGAAATAGCATCTCAATATCCATCGGATCCCCGCAAACACAACATGTATGATTACAAATAGATGATCTTGATCATGAACGGAGCTCACAAGATCTAAACATGATAGCACAAAGGAGAAGAACCAACCATATAGCTACTGCATGGACCCGTAGTCCAAGGATGAACTACTCACGCATCACACCGGAGGCTTGCATGGTGATGAAGAAGGCCTCCAGGGTGAATTCTCCTCCGCAGGTGCCGAAGAGCTTCAGATCCTCCCAATCTAGGGATGGAGATGACAGGGCTCTGATTCTTTCGTGGATTTTTGATCGGGTCCTTAGGGTTTCAGACGAGGCATCTTATAGGCGAAAGGAGGCCGGGTGCCCAGGCCACACACCCCTGGCGCGGGCCAGGCCTGGCCGCACGACCAGGTGGTGTGGGCGGCCCCTGGCCCCACTCTGTCTCGTATTCTAGCTCCGTGTCCCCCTCGGTGAAATATTGACTTTGGATTTTGTCCCGTCCAATTCCGAAAATATTCATTTTCCGACTTTCCTGGAACCAAAAATAGTAGAAAACAGGCAGTTGGCACTGTGGCATCTTGTTAATAGGTTAGTCCAAGAAAGTGTATAAAAAGTACTCCAAAGTGTGGACAAAACATAAGAAAGTAGATATAAACCAAGCATGGAACATCAAAAATTATAGATACGTTAGCAGCATATCGGTGGGATTTAGGAGCGCGGTGGCTCCAGCTGACCACGTCGTAGTCCCCTCTCTATGGCGGCCATCGCCGCTTTCAAGGGTGCCACGCGAGGCGCCAGTTAGGGCCACGGCGGTCGGGGCGATGCGATCCATGAGGATTGCATCAGGGTTTTTCCCTGTCCCGACACGCTTCAACACCGACCCCTCCGCCAGCACATTGAGGGCAGCGGCCATGATGGAGGGGGCGCTAGGGTGGAGCGGTGACATGGCCGGTCTGTCCTCCTTCACGACCGTGTCGTCGAGCCGGGACATTCCATTCTCACCGGGGTTCGGTCCAATCCCGGTAGGGTTTCCTGGCTTGCCCTCGTCATTTCTGCAAGGATTAGCTGCGACAGTACCCGCCGGTGCCCCCCCGGGTAGGACGCACCCAGCACAACCCCTCCAGTAGCCGTCGTGAAGGCTAGATCCGCCGCTGCTTCACCAACACCTCTGGCGACTAGGTCGTCCACTACTCCGCCGTAGGAAAGGGTTTTCTTTTCCCTATCTGTTCTTGTTTCCTCTGTACAAATTCATAGGTTTGCTAGATATGTTGCTTGATATGTGACCATTGTGCAAGGGAAGATTTGATCTGTTGCTTGGAAGCACCTTTATGCATGTGTAGGTGAATGTCACTGCCATTCTTGCTTGTGTAATGGTTGGCAGTACCATTATGCATGTGTAGATGAATGTCAACACCATTATGCATGTGTACATGAATGTCACTGCCATTTTGGTTCTGTAGATGCTTGGCAACACCATTATGCATGTGCAGATGAATGTCACTACCTATATGCATGTGTACATGAACGACACTACCATTTTAGTTGTGCAGATGCTTGGAAGGACCATTATGCATGTGTAGATGAATGTCACTGCCATTTTTTCTTGTCTACATGCTTGGAAGCACCATTGTGCATGTGTAGACGATTGTCACTGTCATGTTTGCTTGTATACATGCTTGGAAGCACCATTATGCATGTGTAGATAAATGTCACTATCATTTTTGCTTGTTTACATGTTTGGCAGCACTATTGTGCATGTGTAGATGGATGTCACTGCCATTTTGCTTGTCTACATGCTTGTCGGCAACATTATGCATGTGTAGATGAAAGCCACTGCCATTTTGGTTTGATCTGTTCGACTGTCACTCTATCACTGATATGTTTGATTTGCACAATGCATTTGCTACTATTTTCTGATAAATTCTGATTTGCAAGGTATCCAAGCAGGACTGGGACACCTTGTGCAGGAACATAGTTCCTCCTATGCCTGGGTACGAGGACTACATATGAGACCTCCCTCCCACAACGGCTAGACCAGCCCTAAACATCTTGCTGGCGGAAGTGTAGATAAGGAAGAAGAAGGAACGTTAGGACCGCAAGCCTCACCTTGGTCACCGCAGAAATGACGACCTCCCTCATCGCTTCTACGTCCAGATCAAGGCCACGGACCTGACTGCACTCCAGCTCCAGGAAAACATGAAGGTGGTAGTGTTGAAGCAGTTGTAGATAAGGCAACAGGTCTGCACTCTCCCCCTGAAGACCTCCTCCTTCTGTGAGTATGGTGTGCCGCTGCAGATGCTCGAGCGGCAGATGTACTTCATGAAGGGCTGGAGTGAGTTTGTGGCGAAGATCAAGCTCTAGGTTGGTGATGTCCTTGCCTTCAAGTACATCAACAAGCAGAAGGGCTTCAAGGTGAGTCTCTTCAGGGCTTTCAACAGCACGGAGGAGTTGATCACCTGCGATAAGCTCATCTGATCGTCCTATCTATTGTTGATTGTATATATAGTCTAGTTTATCTGCTGGATGCTATGTGGAACCACTGTCTTCTAGGTGTCTTTTGGGTCAGGGGTATGTACCCCTGACATGAACAACCTATCAGGTGCCATGGGATGCACCTGACTATGAACTAACCTGCCTAGGCTAGTTTCTATGCCTTGTTCTTATGTGATCTGTTCCATGAATGTGTGTTGTGTAGATGTGATGTGGTAAGATCACCACATTTGAATGTGGTGAGTGTATCAGCATGTGTGTGCACAAAGAGGAGGAACCAGGCTGGGCACCAAACACCTTTTTTGCATCCGCTGGAAAAAACAGGCAACCAAACGGGCTGCAATCTCAGCCCAAAAGATGCGACCCAAACTACCAAACGAGCTGCAGAAGTTGGCCCAGCGCTTGTTCACAACGGGCAGTGCCACGACCAGCACTACTGGGCTAGGACGAAAATCACCTGCAGGCTACCAAACAACCCCAAAGTGACTGTCTAGGGGTTTTGAACGTTCGACCGCAAACTAGGTTTGCCCAGGATAAGTACCCGTCTGGACTCTGTAATAGGTATTGATGTAATAGGTATTGATGAAGTAAACTTAGAATTGAGTCCCTCACCTTTCTATCTCTATCTCCCATCTCTTGCTTACTTTCCTTAGGGCCTTAGGACATATACAATGGTCTTTTCTTAGCAATACCATGTAAAATGATTTCTTAGCAATACCATGTAAAATGATTTCTGAGTTGGGGGAGAGAGAAAAAATATTTACCTTCTGTTAGTTAAGAGATCATCTCTTAGCAATTCATCACTATTTAAGGATATTTATCGTTAGAGATAAGACAAAAAAAATCACCCACTGTACATCATGGTTTGTTGTCATATCAAAATTACGTATAGATGTACTCCTCCGTCCTAAAATAAGTGGCTTGGATTTGTCTAAATTCTTATACACCTAGACATGTTTCAATGTGTAGATTCATATAAATCTAGACAAATTCAAATCATTTATTTTAGAACTGAGTACGGGGATTATATAAGATAACTGTAGATGTCCTCACCTACATCCAATTTGATTTATCCCCGTGTGCGATCCAGATCTCGATGGAGAGTGGGTTGTCACACCTTCCTGATCGGACTGGGATTCAGTGACATGGCCACAGCAAGTCATGCTGTACTGGCCCCTCCCATCCGCTCTCTATTGTCCATCCAACGGTCTACAACTAGTTGACCAAAAACTGAACCGGTTAACTTGTTTACGCTAAATCTAGCTTCAGACTTGTAGTTTTCACCGAACAACTATAGTCTGCAGTAGAATAACTGATGGGAAGTTGACCAAAACAGTGTGGTCTAAAATAACTGATGAGAGAATTGTTCACTTGGAAGTAAAAGTAGATCGTCTATGTACTGGCCATGCTGCAATATTTGATGCCAAAGCGTCGACCGGCACCAACTGGCATTTAAACGAGCAGACGGGATCGATCCAGATCCTCTTAAAAGTCCGTCCTGATCACACCAAACACCACGCCCTTCTCCCTCCTCTGAAAATCCAACACCCCGCCGCTTCCTTCAGATCTGAGCGATGGATCTACGGAGCAGGGACTCTTCGGGGAGCATGAACTGGATCGGGCGCAAGATCCACCTATACAATGTCAACATCGGCCTTTACATGCTCGATTGGTGGGAGCGCTACCTGTTCAGTATCCTTCCACAGCTACCTTCTCGTTTTCCCTTTGCTCTACTGTTAAGATTTCGCCTTTTCGTAATTTGAAGTGCGTTTTGATGGTGCTTAGGCAGTTTGCTTGCTGAATCTGGTGAAGCCATGCTGGGTGTAGTAATTTCTATAGTCTATGGTATTTAGGGGTCTTTCCGAATTTGAATCACATGTCCTGTGTGTAAAAGGAATTATCTTTCCCGTTTTTACTAGGATGCTTTTGGTATCGGCAGACATCATGGAAACACCGTCATTACTGTTTGCTTAACCTACAGAGTTCAAAATTGGCATCAAAGGGTTTTAGTTTAGTTCTTAATGTACTGTGTTAACCGATTTAGTCTACTATATGGCCATCTAGGATATAAGGTATCTCCAGTATCCAATCAATTTGTCCAGGCAAGCCAAGCTGCATTCAGTATAATAACCCTGCAACCTGGATAATTGACTACTACGAAGTGCAGTGCAGGACTAAGTTTGCAGGCGACATTGCCTTAACACTTGTACAAAGACTGTCCTAGATATTATGATATTTCTAGTGTGTCCACTCCCTTGCCTAGAAAATGTGTACTGGTATAGTGGAATTGTGGAATGTTGTTAATCAGCAGGTACACTTGTTTTTTTTTTCTGTTTGTTCATCAGCAAATTTGTGGAAACTGGGAATATTTTCTGATTATGTCGAAGAAAGTCTAAAAGATTCAGGAGTTCTTACTATTATTTCTGTTGGCCACTTCAATTATTTTCAATTTCTGATGTATCTTAGCAAATTATCCAAAATGTTCAAAATATGTTACCACTTAACTGATACAGATACGTTGATGCTTTGCCTTATTTGGTACATCCTCCGGTATCTCGTCGTGTTCTTTCAGAGGTATAATCCTTCTACCCTTGCTCTCCTTACCTTCTTTCGCATTTAAGCATGTGCTGAAACTTCTTCCAGCTGTCATGTTCTTATTCCGTGAAGGCATCATCATTCACTACTCACTACTATGTTCCTTGGCACCAGCCTCTGTGAGAAACTGAAAGGGCTTTCAAGCATAAGATCTTTTTTTTACTATGTCTTTTTGCAAAAGTATAGATTCATGAACATGGGAGTAGCTACACCAGCAAATACAATTATACAAATTACAAACTACTCCCTCCGTTCAAAATATAAGATGTTTTAGGTTTGTGAAAGAAGTGAACCTAGACCTCTTTTAGTATGTAGGTTCACTTCTTTCACAAAGCTAAAACATCTTATATTTTGGAACAGAGGGAGTACCAGTGCTCATATTGGCGTGTCCATGCTGAAAATGTTGCAACACCTCCGAAACTACCATTTCTTTAGTTGTCCATTTTTCACATTTCACATATCTTGTTCGGTTGAATATATAAGCTGATTTGGCTTTTCTATGCGTTGTAGTAATCTGGGGACCATCTCACAAGGTGCAAACTATCTTCTACGAGGCAGATAATCGTCAAATGCAAAAACATATGTTGATGGTGTTAACTAGTTCCTCTTGTAATAAACAGTTTATCTGTAATAAATAAGGTGCAAACTATCTGTTTGATTATTTTTGGCTGGGGAACTAGAAATAAACAGTTTATCTGTAATTTACACCTGTTGTTTTGTATCCCTTGTGCTGTACTTTCCCTGGAAGATGTAAGTTGCCTGAAACTTTAATAAATAATCTTGCCATCTCAATTTGCACGTCACTAAGCCTACAACCTCAGTCCTAGTTGTGTAATTTTTAGTTTTTCTCATTTTTCATCCTCTTCAAAGTATCTTGTTCCCATTGAGATCCGTGAAATTGTCTCCAGTATCCTCTATGTCTTCAGGGAGACTGCCCATGCATACAACCCTCTCTGCATTTCTTCTTCTTTCTTATACTCCTACAGTAGAATTTAGGAATTAGAGAACTGTTCTGTTAGTTTTGTACCATTTCATAGGAACATTCACACTCCGCACCTTACCTCGGATGTCTTGTGTGGACAAACTGAGAGAGAAAAGTGCAATCATGTACTGTCAACACTTGGTTAATCTTCTCGAATCAAAGATGGCCGAGGTCTAAACGAAGAGCGGTTTTGGGTAGACGTCCAATCGGAATCGATCAACGTCAGCTGGTGGTTTCGACGTCGTTTTCCTCCACAGAGGAATCCCAGCAGTAATCCTAACCTCTATGAAGAAACAGTAATCTTAGCCTCTTCTGTCTAGTAAAAAGCCAGGTTTCGGTGACGAGCAGAAACGCAGTTGAAGCAACCCAGAGCTGGTCCGGGCTTACACGCCAGTTTGCTCGGAAACGTCAACCTTAACCGCTCGCGCTCAAACCAGGCTCGCCTGACACGACACCCCAGGTCGGTGCTTATCGTCTCTAGCACGCCGTGTGCGTGACTGCTGTCTGGGCGTTCCTGATATCTCTTGCAGAGTTGTTACTTACTAGACGAGGAGAGGAAGCAAGAGAGGGCTTGCTACTGGCTCTGTTCAGCCATGTTTTATCTTGTGATATCGATCCCGGCGATTCTCCTGCTGCTCGTGCTCGCGCTGGGTTGTTACGTGCTCGGCCGGAACCAAGGCTGGGCCGAGGCGGCGGCGCCGCAGCAGTTCGCTCCACCGGCACCGCCCAAGTAGCAGCAGGAACCATGTCCGTTTCTCCTCCCCTGATTTGCTTGTGGTAGTACTGTACCGTTCTTTTCTCTCTTTTCGTCCTGCAAGTGCTGGTATGTTCTTCATGTTGCACGAGTGTTCAAGTAGTACAGTGTGGATGCTCCTTTATTATCTAGTAAACGGGTGAACTGTTCTTCTTCTGTTCTTCATACAACTGTATTGCTTGCTGCAACTTTGTGAATGTATTTTCCGTTCCGTCATGACAGTGCGCTGCCTAGGCGGAAAGTCTCAGGCCGCTTACAGTTACAACACTGAATTATCTGGTAGGATAGTAAAGGTCTTAGCCTATTTTGAGTGCACTTGTTTTCTTTCAAATAAACAGATAAATATGTTCTAGCCACAAGACCATGCCTTAATGTATTTGCTTGGAAGTCCATCCCACGAAAATAGGATCCCTCCCGGGCTCCCCCCCTGCTTGGACGATCCGGGAGGCCCCCCGGCCGCCGCCGTCTAGCCCCTCCACCTCTAGCCCCACAAGGCTGCCGCTGACGCCGGCGGCGGTGGCGGTGCCCTTCTCGCCGAAGGCGGAGGGCAGGAGAGGGCTTGCGCGGCTGATCTCCATGGGCGGTGGGGTACGGTATCAGCGGGTCTTGGATGTCTCGCGGAGGAGCGGACAAAGGAGGGATGTGGCCGGTGGCGGCGCGGCGTTGTGCTGGTTGCGGCGCAGCGCTGGAGAAAGGGTGGGCCGTTCTGGACCCGATCTGGCCTGATCTCGGTGTCGCATGGTGCCTGCCGGCCATGCGGCTATCTACCCCTATTTTGGCATCTTGAGTTCGTCTTCTTCTCCGCTCCGGCTGGTGGTGTGGGGGCCGCTGGTGCCTTTTTGAATAAATGTGGTAGTCTTTGGATTTCTCTCTCGCCATGATGAAGAACTGCCTGTTGTCGGCCGTCATTGATCTTGGGTGGAATACCGAGTTCCGGAAAACTCTGTCGGTGAATTCCAAATAGACGACATGCCTGGAGTTTGCCAGTGCGGACGGTGTTTCGGTCGCGCGCAACCATGTTTTTTGCTAGCCGTTTGATTTCAAAGGGGCCATTGTGAAGCTCCTCTGCAGTCTATTGCCATCATGGGACATGCCTTGGTTCCACGGTGAAGTAAGACATAGAGAATGGCATGGAAGCTGGGAACTGAAGACTGGCAATGGAAGTTTGAGTTCTGAGGGTGTAGGGATTCTGGTTTAGTGTTTTGTGACTTGGAGCAACGGAATTGGAAAGTGGGGACAATAACACTGGAGGAATTCAGTGTCTAAACCTCTAGGGTGAAAATCCAAGGTCTGACTTTAACTGGTTGTGCCTGACAATGACCTTGTTGAAGGCATTGTTTTGTGAGCGCGACTTTCTCCAGGGTGAAAACCTATGGTCTTTGATTAGGGCGATGACGACGCTTGAGCACCGTTCCTTCTTGGAGGCATCTCTTTTGGAGTTCTTAGATTTATGGTGCTGCTTTGGTGGTGTTTAGTCTGCGGTTTCAAGGAACTGATCACTGTAGCGGGATTTTTCTTTTATGTAATTTTTTTTGGGTTGTGTGCATTTATAATGCTAATAGGGTAATACGTTGTTATAGAGGCTGGGTGCTCGAGCTATTTTCTACAAGAGAGGTTAGAGCTCGGTTGCACATTGACTTGAACATGCATACAAGGGAGGTTGGAGCTCGGTTGCTCATTGACTTGAATCTGCGTGCTTCCATTAGCCTAGTTGGAGGCGAGCTACATGTGTACGCTACAACAATGAGGCAATCTCCCATGAGCCAATCTCACAATGATCCAACCTCCCATGAGCCCGGTTCGCAATGACCAATATGAAGCACCCCAAATTGAGGATGATGACGGGATGATGAATTGGAGCGTGGGCTTTATGACAATGCGGTAGGTGATATGGAGGAAAATTGTAGAGGACATGGACTATAAGGGCACCATGATTTGCATACATCCCAACAATGACCAGCAATGAAATCCATGTCCTACTTATTACTTGATCTCTATAAACTAAGAGAGAAGAGCTCAGTAGATCACACAACACAAAATCCCATTCCAAGTATGAGCTACCATCAACTAGGGTTGATATCCAAAGAATTCCTAGAAAATTGGATGAACTAGGGTTCACAAAATCGGGGCATTTGGACAATTTCAACCGATAAAAACAAATGAATCGAAAGAAATTGCCTCAAAGGAATGGAAGGGCAGGGAGAGGGGTGCCACCGGGCTTCAGATCTATTGGTTTGGGGGTAGGGATTTGATGGGAGGGAAAGGGGTTCCGCCGAACGTTGTCTCTGTTCTTCCTTCCTCTTGAATGGGTAAGTGAGGCACATGTTTGCAACTTCAATTATTTTCTCAAACCATGTGTCACCGTCTGCGAGAGCGTGTCATGCAACATACCACGAAGTCAGTCATTGGAGTGCCATACTTAGAGTCCTGGCCCCGTAGCCTACCACGTCGGATGGCCCACGACGATGTTGAATGTAGTGTCATGGTGACCATGGTGCTCCTGGTGGCGGCGTCATGATGTAGAGGATGGCTCCGTCCGGTAGAGAACCATGCGAATAGGTTTTTTTGTGAAATATTTTCAGAACCAGGTTATTATGTGCTTAACTCCCGTCAACAAGTTAATTTTGTCATTTTCCCAAAATATGCCTCAATCGTTTTATGGCTTTTGAACACGACAATTGAAACCAATCTATGGGGGAAGGACAAAGACATCGTTGATCAAGCATTTGTAGGGTCAAGGAAATGTTGCATTTGTGAGTGGTGGTGTTGGCCCATTGTCGTGCAGAAAAGGAGCAGGAGAAAATATATTTTTGGTCAGCTCTTTTTGTCCGAAAATGGTTCAGAAAAAACTCAAGACATCTCTCTATGGACAACGTGGGAGAAGAAGGTGTTGCTCCCCAGCTTCCCTTGGTGGGCGATGAGGCACTAGAACATTGATAAAAAATAGTACTCCCTCATATCCATTTAATTGTCGCTGGTTTAGGCAAGGTTTAGGACAAAGTTTGCCTAAGACCGCAACAATTAAATCGGGTAGGAGGTTGTAGTTTTTTTACACTAGAATAATTATGGTAGTTATACCACAAAACATTGAAATAATATCATGCAAAATTTCAAAGCTAAATTCAGGTTTGATTGTCTGGCATTTGTTTTCTTTTGTTTCTCAATGTCTGAGAGGAATTGAGAGTTGTCGTTTTAGCATTCTAGGTGTTACTTATATCAATACACGCAATTACTTTTTAACCTTTTCCATGACATTTTGCTACACGCCAGTTGGTTAGGAGAACGAAAGCATTAGACATTTTCTCGACCGTGGACTTATGTCACTTAATTTTTATACAAAAGTGGATTAGTAGCAGAATCATATGTATGCAATTATTAGCAGAATTCACTGCATTATTTATTAGTTAGCGATTGATATTATCAATGATCTTTCAATACTAAGTATCCATTGTATTATTATTTTAGTTAGTGATTAGTGATTACTATTATCAATGATATTTTGGTACTAAGTACATAGCATACACACATTGTCAACTTATTACTGGATCCACCATAACTCAGAAACATTTGACGATACACTGTACAAAATCATGCCAGTAGTTCAGCTTACACTCTAGAAGTTTCAGTGATACACTAATCATAGAATAAAACACTATTAAGATATTTCCTTGGACCGTGTGCTTTATAGATCTTACCATAAATATGTATATATTATGCGGTTGTAAAAATTAATCACAGAAAATAATGATGCACAATACAATTAAAGACATAACAAGTGTATTTATCGAACTATATACAGGTATAAGAAACAACACTACAACTAATATTTAACAACTTTCTTTGGTGGCCATCTATGCCAACGATGTAATATGAAATTATACTCGTTAACACCGTGACATTAATTTTTCAAAGTATAAGAGTTTAGTATAAACATTTCAATTTGTCTCATGTCTAAATTAAGTTGGCCTGACCATATCCAGTCCTATTCCTTGCACATGTGAAGAGTTGATCAGAGTGCCTTCCAAGGTGTTGGGATTGTGACATCAAGGTTATCATTCCAGAAGGCCACGTCACTAGGGTGTCAAGTGAGATCCCACCAAAGTCCCATCTTTAGTTCATTATCTAAAATCTAGTTTAAAATTTGAGCAAATATTTACACTAGATTTTGACAAATGAATTAGAAGTGGGATTTGGTAGGATCCCACCTGACACCCTACACGTCATATATCCAGTCGCAACTCATCACGGTTACTTTATCTCGACGGTGTAGCCAGTGTAACTTCAAGAGCGTTGTCCAAGGTGAAGTCCAATGCAAGACTTGCCCACAAGTACTTACCAAACGATTGTGATGGTCTTCACTACTCAAGAGGTGTAACAAACTAGTCACAAATTAGCTCAATTACACTTCACACCTATGGGTGGGCTCACATATAAATAGCACCCCTCTTAGATGTTCGTCTTTTCTTTGTGTAAAAGGTTTAACACAAATGTTCACATTTTAAATCATAGAGGTATATGTATTGGCCAAAATCTCTCCAAAAGTTTTCACCAAAGACTAATCCCACCACACAACTCCCACATGAGCCTCCACTAACGGGCCGAGGTACTACATGAAGACGGGGTAGCTCTGCCCATGTGGTGAGGCAGCCTCCATCAACACAGACGATTGTATCTTTGGATGTGTTTCACATCACCTAGCGTGGGGTCGATCCATCACAGCTAGCGGGACCTTTACAAAGCTTTGTCGTGGTGTTTCACATAAGAGTTTAAGCTACACATCATTTCAATGATGACTTATAAAGGGTGGTTTTAGTAGTGGGGATCTTCGGTTGTCTTAGAAATAGGTCATGTGAAGCTTGCGACATTCGTCTGTATATGTTGGTCGTTGGCAAAATCGAAGCTGCCTTACCTCAAAACATCGCTCAGTTGTTTGGCAGGGATGCATGGTTTCGGTGTGACATCTAAATATCATGGTGGTTGTGCCATGTGAAGTCGAAGTCGTACAACAAAATGCGACGAGTGATGGTCATGGTGTTGCACAACCTTGATGTTTAAGTATATATTTGTTTATATCGAGATTGTCTTGGTGGCTAGGCCAGTCGAGGGTGTCCCGGTAGGGTGGTAGGATTTCATGTTCTATGACAACCTTGTGGACGTGTTGTAATGTTAGTTTTGTGTCTGGGTTTCCTCCATTTATCTAGTATTTTTATTGTTCATAATTAATAAAAATAATAAACATTTTTAAACAAAACCAATAAATGTTTCATCTCGTTACTACTACGTTTGTTCCCCTTTTACAACATTTTGGCAAGCTTAATTTGTCTTTGCCAAAACGTCTTACAAAAGGGAGGGAGGAGGCAAAACCGTAATGATATTTTTGTTTCCCTGACACAGGCTAGAAGCCATTTAAAAAAAAAAACAGGCTAGAAGCCCATAATAGCTCGCCCACAGAACTTGGGCCGCGTGAAGCCATTGGATTATGCAGGCCCCGTTGTCGCAATTTGTCTTGGAATAAAAATAAAAGAGCTGGCAATCTCGATTCTCGACGGTCATACACCAATGTTTTTTTTTTTTTGCGAATTACCAATGGCTCAATCCCAAGTCATAGACCCATCCTGATACATAACCGACAGAAAAAAGACTAATTAACAGACGAAAAAAAGTGTAAAAAACTGAAAAAACAGACACATGTCAGCCATAGGAGTAGGTCTATCAATAGATCAGGTCTTATAGGATTTATTCCCGGCTTGGACCATATCAAAAAACAAAAGTCATGGGCTTGGACCCCAGTCATCTATGTTGATGGCCAGCAGCCACGGAGTTTCTTGCTATGCGGCTCCCTCACTTCACTATTAGACGTCTCCAGTGTGCAGCTCTATCATTATAGGGGACTGGGAAAAAAAAGGAGATAACAATCCACATCAATAGTTGTTCGTCTCCATGGAGAAAACCACTCTGGTTCGGTGACTCCTCCGCTAGCACGCACCACGCATCACATCGTTCCCTGCCACTGCCAGCAACCGAGACTCTTGGTGGTACGCCACCCAGATGATCGAACACAAAGCGCAACGAAAAGGAGCGCGCACGCACCAACCAGTCCACGCAGCCTGGTCGTTCGGCCTTAGCCTGTGCGGCATACGCATGGCACACATGTGGAGCAAGCGTCACGACCGGTGCAAGGCTCTCACGCTCCACGCAGCACACCTACCCGGCTACCCGCGCTGCGCCTGCGGGCCATGCGCCAACCGGCTTCCGTTGCATGTGGTAGGTGGAACCTGTGGATGCTCGTCTCGCCAGGCCGACCAGCAGAGCGTCGCTGCCGGGCGCCCATCGTCTACTTGCCGGCGGAAGATCGGTGGAGACATATGCACCTGTCTCCATGAATGCTCCGATCTCGATCGGTAAGGTGGACACTGCAGGACAGTTAGACAGGTCTAGGCCCGCAAGGCTTTCACGTACTTCCGCTACCACGAATCATGTGCTTGCTTCCTCATGTGGTCGATCAGCTTTGTCGTGCATCGCCAGGCATATACCCATGGCGCCGATCGTCTACCTACCTCGACGTGCATAACGTACGTAGCATCTGTTTCACCCACACGGGATATATAGGGTTGTATATAATATACCGTCGCCAGGTATATATCCATTGACTACACAACATTTTGTAAAAAGTAATATTGCTTTATCCTTGCAATGAGTTATCCTTGCTTTACGCCGAGACTCTCCACCGAGGACCTGCCATCAAATCCGACCAAAACCATATTAGATCCTTAGCTCACACAAGAACACCAACTAGCCGAACCAACGAACAAACAAAACTTCGGGGATAATTTTTAAATATCCAGAAAATTGAACGATGCTCGAGAGAGTCATTAGTGTTGACACTTGCCGGAGCCCCAACCAATATCTCAAGGGGCGCCTGAGATGCTACCAGATTAAGCAAGATAGCCCCAACAACCATAGGATCAAGACCGGATGCACAAAATTGATACTCACCCTTTTCAAGAAATCGACTTACCATCAACAAAGTACGAAAACAACATAGATAACCTAGGGGGAACCCAAAAACGCCGCATGTCCGATAGAACTGCAAACACAAACGCATGTAGACAACAATCGGCTAGATGTAGGCACAATATAGATGTGATGTATTGACATGGAAAACTCAACATAATTTTTAAATATCCTACTAGTCACCGCCAACTTGCCGTGTACACATGCTTACTTGTGGCAAGCAAAAAAAGTAAGTACGGCTTTCGATAGCTAATACGAGTTGGGATGACCAACGACGTCAAGAGGGACAAAGCAAAACTCGTTATAAGCTCCTTAAAATGAGCTAGAATCACGTCAATTGAATTCAAAGAACGCTACCCAAGGAAAAAACGCTTAGCTTAGTATAGCTCATTTTTAGCGTTAAGCTCATAAGAAGAGATAGTGACCCGTCTCATTCAATTAATCTATTTGTTGTTGGTAGCCAATCCATGACTTTGATTAACGACTCAGTGCTTACACTGTGTGCTTGGCATCCGGTCCACTTGACTCATGTTATACTATCCTACGGTACCCGACGACTGCATGCAGTGAGATGACTGTCAACATCCATGCCAGGCGACCCATGGCATTGTCGAGTCTATGCACATTTGGGGGTTTGCGGTGTGCGGCTCGATCAATGTCCTCACAAGTCTCAAGCTAGCACACGTGAGGAATCGACTGACACGTGCACCGAATTAGTGAACATAGAGTTTGGACTTAGGAATAGGGTGAATTTTAAGTCTAGTAGATATTAAGCCTAACTAGATCCACTACAAGCAAAACAACCTATCACAACGGTTGATTTTGTTGCATTAAGTGGAATTTCGCAATCAAAGTTTTTTGTGTTCTTGTAATCAAAGAACTGCAATGGGTGTGGATCTATGGCTAGCGTTGTGCGCGTGCACGGGCCACGTTGGGGATAAGCCGAAAGAGATAGAGAACCACACATGCTATGCATGTAGGTTAACGTGGGCCGCCTCCGTCTTCATGATTCATGAATGCTGCGATCGATCGACGAGCAAGACAGATCCAGCCCGGCCTACAGTTCACGCCAGTTACCAAGGATCATGCAGTTTCATGTGGCCAGCTTTGTCGTGCGTCGGCAAGCATCCATGGCATTGATGATCGGTGTACGAAGGCGTGAACAGAACAACGTGGCACCTGCTCCAGCGACATGTCTCGGCATACCTACGATGATTATCTGTTTGTTTTGTGATCACTCGTCAGAGTCGACGTGGGTGATGGATTTTGTTCGGGTGCAGGTACGGCTACAATTCCGAAATGGACGTACATTTGGCTTGACTAACCGGGTCCAGCTTGCAGGGTGTGGTAGGTGTCTTGGTGATGTTCAAATCCTTGTGCCTACCGTCGAGCACTAAAACAGGGCGTCCATGTGGTTTTCTCTATGTTTGGTCGCCGAGTACGTCTTGGTTGGTGACTATCTTGAGGAGAATCATTTCAGACGAGATAAAGCAAAGACCTAAAATGGTGATCCAGAAGAGGCAACCGTGTGTGTGTGTCTTTCTTTACCTACCACGCATCCCCTTGCTTTCTGTGACGAAGCCAGCCAAGATCCTCGATTGGGTCAACTTTGTATGTGCACTATGGTTTCAACTCTAATTTTCCGCATCCAAGAACAGTACAGTAGTAGTTTACCATATAGGATTTGTCAAACTACATTTGGGCCAGCTGGTCCTAGTTCTGAAGTTTTTTTTTTCAAAACAGGGGCAAAATCTTTGCCCCAATCTATTAATTAAGAAGAAGAATTGCCTAATTAATTATGAAAAACGGGACGAAAACCGTTACAAGACACGTTGGCTACTTCCTAAGCAAGCACCTTCTATAACCATAAACTCTCAACGCATTGACCATCACACGTAAGCTAATCTCCCTGAAGACACAAGTACAAAGATCTCAAAACTCTCCATCAAAGAGCTGCGAACTCCTTCCTTGTGACACCACTCTTCTTCTTTTTTCTCCTGAGACACTCCTTCACCTTCTGTATTTTGCCACTCGAAGTCTTCTCATCCAGAAGACAAGCAATCTCCTTGCTAGATCCAGGGCTAGTTGTCTCCAGACGGACCATTCTAAAGTTTAACTCCACTGTTTATTGTATACTCCCTCCATTCCAAAATATAAGATGTTTTAGTTTTTTTCTAAAAGCATGTATTTAGACGTCGTGTGTAAGTTTATAACAAAATAAGTGAACTTACATACTAGAATGTCTAGATACAATTCTTCAGGATAAGGCTAAAGCATTTTATATTTAGAAACGGAGGGAGTATTTGTCTATGTTTTCCATTGGCTCCATCGTTTCAATGGAGGCTGCTGACCAAATATGTTCCGTACTAATAAAGATCAATGGTTATATCGTCGTCGTAATCATCATCATACAGGATCCTGATATATGGCCGATATGTACGACCAAGCCGTGGTCGACTGCCTTTTGGTTACAACCATAGACCAAGTCCCCAACTTAGTTCCCCACAGTAAGCGTTGAACTCGTGCAGTAAAACTTTCTTCGACCAGGTCTCATCAGCCCACTGAACAACACCATATATTGAACTCCTAGATGGGTTGAACGTCTGGAATTGGTAGCAAGCTACTCCATCCGTTCAAAAATATAAGACATTTTAATTTTATAAAATAAATGAATTTAGATGCTTTTTACTGTATAGGTTCACTCTAAAACTCTACGAATGTATATACTAAAAAAATAAAAATATATCTATATACATTTGATTCACAAAGCTAAAACATCGTCTTATATTTCTGAACGGAGGGAGGGAGTACATCACATGCAGAGTTGTACGTGGAGGACGCGGCAAATTATTGGATTGGCAAAATCTGTTTATGCAGTATAATAACTACGCCTTTAATTTGACCCTTTGACCAACTAATTAGTTATAGTCCCCGTCGTCCGATTGATCGCTTTTGATATGCATTCAGATCGAGTTGATGGCAATCACTGAAGTCAATATGTATCAAAAGCGCTTGACCGCGATGTGAATATCAACGCGGATCAAGTTCAGGTGATTGGTGTGGCATGTAACACATCGGCCATCCCGTGGGGCTCAGCTTGCGTTGAGGCCCTGGCGTTTTCGCAACCGATCACGCTGTTGATAGTCTCAAACATGGCGTATGTAAGTACGGTACAACAATCGAATACCGCAAACTGAAAAAAAGACTTTCAAGAAACGATTGGGAATACGTTGGAGACTTTGGAGTTATATCTATAACTGTTTTCACCTCCTCTATAGCAACCACGATTGAGACCGCTGCTGGACCAGACAACACAACGTTAAAAGAAACAACAAAGAAAAAAAAACAAAGCTGACAACAGTGGCTCGACAGAAACGAGGATGAACTGCCACTGCTGTGTCCACCGGAAAATTTCCACCATGCTCCTAGCGCTCCGAAGCGTCGCGTAGCAAGCAACACCTCTAAGAAAGAAAGCGACGATAACGACGCTGCTGCCCGGACAAGTCCTAGGGTTTCCCTCGATACGCTACGAAAGGTGGGGAAGAGGTACACCCGACGCCCTTCAGGAAGGACGGTGACACCCGCAGGCATCACCACGTCGGTGTCAAGACGATAAAGATTTCTCCCGACCCCTCAGAAAAACCACACTCCTGGACGCTTCAAATTGCTCCACCAAGCTCGCCGCCCACCAACACACACAACCACGGTCTTGTAGTCACCACCATCGTCTCATCGTGACCCACTATGTGACGCTGGTACGACCAAAAAGAAGCAACTTTGGCGGGGGTCGACGATACAGGCATACAGCAACACACGGGAGGGAACTACCTTCACTGCTGGAGGGCGATAGCCGACCGGATGTAGCAGCAAGGGCAAAACAGGCCCTCACTGGCCCGGCCGAGCCCAAAAGGACTCGTGAAGCCCCACCGCCACACTGTAGTAACGGTGTCACCGTTGCTGCCAACCCTAGCTCTAGTCCCTACTCCTCCGTCCACCAGTGAATCTGCCGCCACCGCAGATCCCCGCCGCCAAGCTGCAACGCCATCGCCACCATGGTCACCCGGGCCTACCGGACCGCCGCCGATCTTAGGAGCACCACCGCAGGCCGCCTAGAGACATGACCCGCGAGTGGGGAGAGGCCAGAGCCTCCCCAGAGTAGGCCGGGATTTTTCCACCTCTGGCTCGCCTAAGCGGAGAGATAGGACTTCAACACCGAATCCAAGTCCACCTGGCTCGGATCTAGGCCACACGGACAGGCAAAGGGTCAAGTATGGCAGCAGCCGCAACCTACATGCCCACCTAGCCTGTAGGGCAAGCTTCCTACCTAGGCCCGCCTGGCTCGGTTAGGTAGCTTCTGCCGCTCCACACCAGGGAAGGGGCAACACCCGCTCCCGGTCGAACGCCGTCGGCCAGACCGAAGCCTAGCCCAACGCCCTTTTGACCCAGATCGGGCCCGCAGTAGGCCTAGATTGGGCCAGCGCCCCTCTGCCACCGCATTGTCCTAGGTCGCCACCTGCAGCAGGCCAACCCTGCGGGCCACCTCCGTCCCCGCCGCCAGCCGACACCCTCCATGGCCTCTTCCCGCTGCCCCCATGGATAGGCCCAAGAAAGCTCCATGAGCTGAAACGAGGAGCCGCTCTGGCCCCCGCATCACTGCCGCCGCTCACCGCCTCCCCAGGTACCGCCGTGACCGGACACACGCATCCCCGCCGCCGGAGTCCACTCGGGTCCGAACCCCCGCCGTGGAGGGCCGCCCCGAGCCGCCCTGGGCTCCACGCGAGGGAAGGACTCCACCGCTGCCTACGCTGCACGGGCTTCACCCGGCCGTGCCCAGCGGAGGCAGCGAGGGGAGGAGGGGGAAGGGAGAGAGCCAGAGGCGGTGGGCTAGGGTTTTCTCCCCCGACGTCCCAGGCCAACGATCTAACTATTTTCACTTCGTGCAAAGAGGATTTTACAAAGTGAAACAAATAAACACTCGCCAAAACATGAGTCATAAAATAAGTAACTGAGCACAAATGGATTGGCAAACAAAGAAATAGAACCCCTAAAGGCACGCGATATGACACTTTACTCCCGGCCCAAAATAAGAAAAATTCTACTCTCTCGTTTCAAAATGTAAGATGTTTTAATTTTATGAAATGAGTGTATTTAGATATTTTTTAGTGTGTATGTTCATTCTAAACCTACGTATAAACCTACACACTAAAAGGGATATAGATACACTTATTTTACAAAACTAAACATCTTATAGGAGTATTTATTTTAAAACGGAGGGAGTACTCTAGAAGAACATTTTCCATGTTTGTACGCATTGGACTGACGCCGAGCCTCTCGTGTGTTCTCTGGTCGCGGTGTGCACGCGGATGACCGACGAGGCGCAAGACCAGAGACCAGAGAACCCCGGCCGTGAATTCCTTCCGTTTTCTTTCGTTCGCCGTGCATATGGATGGAACTGTCCGGAGTCCGAGTAGAATTTCAAGCAAGGCTCAAGAGATACCCCAGTCGTTGCGGCGGAACTCAGCGACGCGACAATGCACATGCCGCGTGCAACGCGTGCCGTGCGACCCCCTTGTCACGAGTGCGCATATGATTGACTCGATCTGGATCTCACTGGGCAGGACACTGGTACGAAGTTCAGACATGTCGGTGCAGCCCGAGCAACCTTAGACTCCTTGCAGTACTCCTACTAATAGTTACAGTACGAACCATGTGATCGATCAAGAAATTATGCCAGATTCCATTCAGGTCTGTCAAGACAAGTGTGCACCGAGAATGGAACTTCACACGAGACGCACTGTCGCGACTGGACCGGAAACTCATGTTCGTCGCCAGGATGGCTTCACTTTCAAACTGTAACATCTCTCGTCATTTACTCACTTGCAAATAGAATAGAATAGCAGAGTCAAACCAAGAAAGTTATAGGGTTTAACGAGACGGAGCCGTCGCCACCTGGTACGGGCAGACGGTACGGACGAATCATGCTCTTACTAGTGGTCGTTAAGCTTGCTGATGCCCTGAAACGTCTCTCCAATTACTTGATCGTGTGTATTTCCTTAAAATCCTTCATTGCGACTCCTTATTTCGCATTAAAATAGTGATTTTCCGCACAACACAAATCAAAGAGAGGATTTGCATATCTTTGCAATGTCATTAGTGGCATGAGTTGAGAGTTTCTTTGGCAATTACTTGACCAAAAACAATATTTAAATGCAGTGGAAGATGACAAAAATTGGAGCCATCAACTTCCCCAAAGCTCAAACCTTGATCGTCCTCGAGCAAGAAGAACCAAAAGAACTATAAGAAATTTAGCGTTTAGACTTGAAATAACGAGAATAAGAGTTCACTTACAGTTGGTAGTCGTATGTGCTCAACATTTCATTTATTTGCGAAGCTTGTCAAACTTAGAGAGATGAAAAGAATACTATACAAGCTTCAGTAAGTCAAGATAATCAAAGTAAAGTTTAATATAAGTATAAGTAACTAAAAGTGTAGCAATCAATCCAATTCCTCTAATTAACTTTTAACTTGCCAAGGAACACTAGGATGTTTAAATAGCATAATTGAGTAAGAGAGTTTTATGTCCCAAGTAGTAAATAATGAAGTGTCTTATTTACACCCACATTAATAAATCAAGTCTATCTAAAACACTTCTAATCCAATCATTGTCTTTCAAGAAAAAATTGTAAAGTAGTATTGAGACCATGCCGAGGACTTGTTATGTGGATCCTCATAGATATCGTTTTTCTTTCTTTCATTTTTTTCAAGGATCGCTGATTGTTTCTTTTGCAAATGTTTGCACAACCTTTGAGAATACCAATACTTTTGCCCATATATTGACACGGATGCCACTCATGTCATCAACTCATAGCCGAAATCCGGGGTTATACCATAGATCATTCAAAAGCTAGCGGAGTTGTTGGCATCCCAAAGGTGTGCATTAGAGACATAGAACAAAGTTGTCTCACTTCTTTCTCTTTCTCTTTTTTTTGAGCTAGTACCGCAGTTTGATCCACAAGGTTAGTTTTGGCATACATCACAATTACCAATATACTTTATTTCAATCAAACAACTCCTTTCATGAGTGTCGTCAAGACTATTAAAATATCTATGGTGTTAAGTATCATCAAGGGTATACTCTCAAGACAATCATTCATCAAACAAGTCGTAAATTTCAGACTTTTTCTTATTGTACTTGTTTGGCAATATTATTTCCAAGGAAAGACTTGGTTAACTAAAAGAACTAGAGTAAGAGCTTCAACAACTAATCATCATACCAATAAAAAGCCTTACTCTAACCATATTAAATTACTTCCCACTAGCATGGCATCTTAGCAAATCAACCAACTAAGATAAACAACTCAAACTTCATAAGTGGGAGACATAGGACATACCTCTCATAAGTAACTTCATGATCCTCTTCCTTATAGGGATGTGTTCCTTCAAAAACTCAAACATGATTACTCTCATAATGATATTAAAGCAAAGAGGCAAAGTATGAATCCACATTTACGAAAAAAGGAAAAACAGAAAAATCTTTTTGTATTTTTAAGGATAGGGATTAAAGAATAAAAAGAACTTGCGACCAAGCAAGGGTTTAAGAAAAGAAGAACAAATGGAATAAAAAATAAACTAAAACAAAAGTGAATTAAAAAGTAAGAAAAAAAAGCAAACTGTTGGAACAAGCCGACACGAGTGTTTCAAAGCTCTCAAAGAGTTAGAGTACAACCTTGTTATTACACAAATAAATTTGTCAAGGGAACACATCCCCAAGCTCAGGCTTTTGCAAACACTTTTATTGCTTATTGTGGTGACTGTGGATAATCTTCCACATTCCATTGGTTGCTCCAATCATGGAACTGGGTGGCGAGGCTTGAAGTGGCATCTCGAAAGTTGATGGAGAGGTTGTTCATGTTTTAAATATTTCCTTTGAGTGCATAGATATCTTCAAAGGTGGTGTAGTAGTTTGGTGGTTGTACATCTTGTTTGGGTCCTCCTTGTTCTACTTCTCCATCTTCTCCTTCTCCCATGAGTATTTCTTGTTGGGGTAGATTAGCTTGAACCTGTGCGTCATAAAGCAAACGTCCATCCTCCATAGAGAATAAATCGTTAGGCAAAGTAGTTAGGATCAAGTGATCTGCTCCAGGTATGTCGAAGAAAAATCTACCATGATTTTTAGAAATCATACCACATGCTCTTAGAGTAGAAAGACCGAGATGGTTACTTCCAGTCAACGGTTGGATGTTTCCTAGGTTGATATGAAGTGCGCGTGCAAGAACGATCACAACTCCTCCTCCACATATGGGTCCTCGAGATTGAAGAGCCTGATACTTAAGATAAAACACAAAAAGAGCGCCCAAATTTGGCGTTAAGTTACAATTGATAAGGGAAGCTTTTGCAAGGATCAACATGTCCTTCTCATTAACTCTAATAAACTCACCACATGTCTGCAATGTGTTAGCAATCACATAGAATAAATATCGAATAGCTGGATGATCAATTTGGTTCCCCTTGGATGTGTTTCCACGAATTCTCATCAAATTAAAGTATTGTGAAGGATAAGGATCTAAAATAAAGGTAGTTGTGCGTACATCGGTGTTGTTGTTGGCAAACACAAAGCATTGAGCCCATTGGCTGAGTGTTAAAATGTACTAATAGTTCATAAGGCGGAATTTGATTCGATCAACTCCGGGCCTTTGTTACTTGGAACAACCATAAGGATCCACCGTGTGCGTCAAGGTGCTTAGGAACACAAGCGTCAAGCGGTGATACGTGGCAACATCCTGAAAGAACCAATTGTACAAACCAACATTGTTACAAAGTAAATTGAAATCACTACGAATGCCAAGTTGGTTCAAGATATAAGGACACGCCCACTTTGTGGACTTGATCTCTCAAATCTTGAGACGATCGAAACAGCTCAGATGGAACTCCTCGGTGAACTCGATACCAAGTGACTCGGGGGTTAACGTATCAACGGGTGGTGCGAAGGATTCCGCAGCCATCTCACATGTATGACTCCGCGTGTTCATCTAATAAATAAAAACAAGACAAAGTAAATAAAGATTGCTAATAGTTTTTTTTGGTCCAATAGAAACATAGCATAAGTGATTCTCTACACTAACTACAAAAGAAACTCCACTAAAAACAATTCTATGAACACTTAATATCAAGATTGAATCAAGAACAAAACCTATGTCTAGATCGACAATGATAAATGATTGAGTGAAGCTTTTGGACAAATAAGTTGGACATCGGAGGAGAAACATACCTTAGATCGAATGAGTGCAAAGAATCGAAGAAAAATTGAGTAAATATGAAGATCCAATGGAGATGGTTTGGAGTTTGGAGGAAGAAGAAAGAGAAAAAATATTTTGGGATTTTTAGGTTACCTCCTCGGGGTGCTTATGGTGACCGCGTACGTGGTACCGGCAGGCGGTACAGCCGGAGCCCGCCTGTACCGGGTGGCTTACCTTGGGGGCAACGACTGCTCCCAGGCGGTGCACTCGGTACGGGTGCACAATACGGTCGCGCGCGCCCGTACTGCTAGTTGTTAATGTTGCGGTGACTTTGCTTGAAATCTGATCTTTGCTCGGGGGTTTGGTACGGACACGCGGTACGGGCGCGTCTCTACCGCGTCCGGCCATACCAGTGGTCGTTATCGACACTGTTCCTTTCGGCAAACATCAAAAAATTATCTTCTTTGGCTTGATGTGGTACGGGCGCACGGTACGGTCCACTCCGGCCGTACAAGTGATCGTTAAGAACACTGTGAACTACAAAACTCAAGAAATTTGATTAGTAGCTCCATGCACCTTTGCACATCTTATCAAAGGGCTAGATAACAGCTAAAATACTAAGTAATGATCCAACAATACTCCTTAGACCATGTGTTAGTAAAATAAAATATAGAGGATTACCTTGTTTCTTCTCCTATCTCTATAGGTCTTCTTGAACACTTTTTATTAAAAACAGAAACAAAACTAACATAATACTAATACAATAGAAAATATAAAAAATAATTTACTTCACATGGATTGACTCCCATGAAGCGCTTCTAGTTAAGGTCAATTATCTTGACCTTAATGGCAACCACTTAGGTTTGTGAAGTGGAACACCCACTCAAAGTAGTTGGCTTTTAAAGTAATTACACCATCATCATCATTAGGCTTGACCTTCTTCTTCCTAGGGAAGTGGACTACAAAAGGATCTCTAGATGGTAGCCTTATTATCACATTCCTTTCATGCAAATTAATCAAAGCTTTAATAGTTCTTAGGAATGGCCTACCTAGAATTATAGGTGCTATAGGATCTTCAGGTTGTAGGGGTTCGTAGCATGGAAAACAAAAATTTTCTACCGCATACAAACAAACAAGCCAAGATCTATCTACTAGATTGTAGCAACGAGTCGATGGAGGAACTCACCCTCGAAGATTCCAAAGCGGTTAACGAGAGCAGATTCTCGTGGGTGATGTAGTCGTACTCTTTCCGATCTCAAGATCGCGTAGACGATCCTTCCGGCCAAGGTTCCGCAGCTCCTGATCGGTCACACGTTCGTACTGACGAAGACCTTCCTCTCCTTGTTCCAAAGGCGGAGGTTGTAGCACTCTCCTCGCGATTCCGGCAGACAACGGGCGTGGTACCGAGGTAGAGGGAAATCCCGCAGGCTTCGCTTAAGCCGGTCGTAGTATGGTGGAGCTTATGAGAGAGGCTATTAGTGGTCTAGTAATTAGACACACCAATTAGAAGGCTCTAAACCAATTAGAAGGCTCTAAACCGAAATAGCTCTAAACCGGGGTTTAGGTCTAGGGTTTAGTTTAGAGGATAGGAACTTGTGTTTCTAGAGGAGGGAACCCTGCCCCTCCTTATATAGGTGGGAGGGGGCTGGCAGCGCCATGGGGAGGGAGTGAGTCCTCCCCAACTCGGCATTGAGTTGGCCGGTTGGAGGAGGTCTCCCTCCCAACTCGGTTTCCTCTTCTCCTCCTCTTTCCACTTTCCAAAACTTGCCGTTTGACTTTCAAACTAGCCGTTTGACTTTTCAATTTAGGATTTAAATAAACCCTTTATTTTGGACAGCGAGAACACTTAGTACATGATGCAATCATTCCAAATTGCAATGATACATTCATGTACCCTTCCCTCCGAGTGCCGGACATTCCGGAACATTCTAGAACATTCCGATGAAAACACGGAACCATTCCCCAACTCAAACAGGACTTTCCTTATATGAATCTTATTCTCCGGACCATTCCGGATCTCCTCGTGATATCCCGGATCCCATCCGAGACTCCGAACAACATTCGGTCTCTTTCTCATAATACCATAACTACTCAAACAACGTCGAATCCTTAAGTGTGACTCCCTACGGTTCGAGAATTATCCGGACATGATCTATAAACTACTACGAACAATAACCAATAGACGAATCTGGAAATTCATATGGCTACATATTTCTACGATTACTTTGATCGAATGAACCACTTACATACGATACCAATTTCCCTTTGTCTCACGATATGTTACTTATCCGAGGTTATGATCATCGGTATCTCTGCATACCTAGTTCAACCTCACATCGATAAGTACTCTTTTCTCGTTCCCGTGATATGTGATCCCTTGTGAGCCATTCACATGCTTGCAAGCTAATTGGATGACATTTCACCGAGAGGGCCCAGAGTATATCTATCCGTCATGTGGATGGACAAATCCCACTCTTGATCCATGTGTCTCAACCAATACTTTCCGAACACTCAATGCCACTTTTATAGCCACCACATTACGGTGTGGTGTTTGATGACATCAAAGCATCCATCCAAGTAAAGGCAATATGCATGATCTCATGGTCGAAGGAATTAGGTTACTATGTATCAGAAAGCATATAGCAATTGAACTATTGAAATGACTTGATCTTTATGCTACGCTTATCTATAGGAGTATGTCCACCATATCATTCTCCTAATGATATGATCTTGTTGTTGATAACATCTCAATGTTCATGATATGGAAACCACAATCATCAATCAACCAACAAGCTAGTGAAGTATAGAGGCTATACTAGGGACTTCAAATTAAGTTTACAAATCACACAAGTATTAATGGTTTCCTGTTAATACAATTATAGCATGGTATGTAAACATTTATCATAAGTATGAAGATATGACAATAACCACTTTATTATTGCCTCTTGGGCATATCTCCAACAGTCTCCCACTTGCACTAGAGTCAATAATCTAGTTTCAAACCTTTGTGTTTTCAACACCTATGGCTTTCTGGTGTTGTATGTACACGATTGCTAGTGGTTAACTGATCTCCGGATCTGACACTTCCAGGTCCGTGTGTAATTGCATATCTTTGCGTCTCTACGCATCACTCATTCTCTAATGAGATGGCTTTGTATAAATTTGGTCTTTCGGTGTGACCTTTAGTTCTTTGGGGTTAAAACATGTTGACAATATTGTCGTACAATATATCTTCATAGTATTATCCCGCTGTGAACTACACCTAGTTTGATAACAAACTACTTGACACAAATGCCCTCTTTTGCTGCTATAATAGCAGTCATATACTTAGCCTTTTGTTGAAGTATCTGTCACAATGTCTTAACTTTGGAACTCATCCAAATCCATTATGGAACTCACTTTCCATTATATTGTGCCACCCTTAATTTAGATTGAGATAAACTAAATTTGTACTTTGTGACAAAGCTAGTATCAATGTAGTACTTTTACAATGAACTAACCATCTATTTGTCACTTCTACAAATAATATACTCTTAGTTCTTCCAAAAAATCATAAGAATATCCTTACTATTGTCCAATGATCATCTTACAAATCATTCTGGTATATGCTCACAACATTTAGAGCATAGGACATATCTGGATTTGTACATATCACAGTATGATTGATATAAATACTCTTTGTGATTTCATACATCAAGTATCAATCTATACTTGAATCTTTGTTTCACTTACCAAATGTCAATACACTTGAATATATCATCAACATTGAACTCTTTCAATCCTTTCTGTGCAACAAGAACCTTTCTTGTAGTTTCTATATTGAATTCATTCAATATCTCGTCTATGTACTTCTGGCACAACCATATTAGCGTCTATTGATGCCAAATATTTGGGTTTTGCCTAAGTCTTTCATCGGGATGAAATTCTTAATATGTGTTAATAAAAGATACATTATTTCCAATCAACAATATGTCTTCCACATAATGTATTAGATACATGTCTTAGCGCTCCCACTTAATTTCTTGCAAATGCAAGCATCTTCATCGTCTCCGATGAAATCAAACTCTTTTAACAGTTTCATCATAGTGAAGATTCCAACTCCGCTATGCTTACTTCAACCATTGAAGTTTGCATATGCTTTTAGCATCCTTTGAATTAACAAAACCCTATGGACCGTGTTATGCACATGTCCTAGGTAACGATTCTATTAGAAGAACTTGTTTTGTTTATTCAACTACTATATAACAAATTATATGTAGTGGTTGCTACATTAATCCGTCTAGACTAAATATCACTATGAAAGATCAAATCTTGTCATAGTCAACCTTTGAACATTGTTGTGAACTCTTTCCCAACATGTCGACCATTTCAGAGATGTGAAACATCCATGTCTATTTCTTTATAGATCCAAACACAACTGCAAGGTCTTACACCTTTTTCGAGGGTCCTTCAAGTTCAAAACTTGATTTCTTGTGTATGGAACTTTCACGGATTTTATGGCTTCAAGCCATTTGACGGAGTCAGGGCCCATCATCGCTTCTTTGCATGTAGTAGGTTCATTAAAATAATGATTCAACCCTCAAATCTTGGTATTTGATTGTTTATCCGACCTACTTGTTTCAATAGAAACTTAGACCTCCGTGACCACAACCTTTGAGGCACGTGAGCCATGAGCATTGTTGCTGCCTCCGGAACACTTTTCGGTGCTGCGCAACTTTGCACATATAGCTAAGGTTCTTTTAACCTTATCAAAGTTCTATTGTCCTCCTACTTAACTTTTCACGAAAAATTCCTTCTCAAAGAAACTTGACGTTCTAAGCGACAAACACTTTTGTCTCCGGTGTTTATGGAGGAATACTTAACAGTAATACAAAGACAGGTTTATCCGACTTTGGTTGCAAACATCTTTCTTATGCATAGCATACCAATGTTTAAGAAAGGACTACTTGGGTTTTATCCCAAACCATAACCTTATATGGTGTCATTTCAACGGATTATGATGGAGCTCTTTTAGTGGAAAAGCGGTAGTCTCTAAAGCTTTTAATCTTTAAAATATAATGGCAGTTTTATGAATTATACCTTTGATCTTACCATGTCAAACAAGGTTTAATTACATATCTCGAATGCTCCATACTCTTATGGTGTTTCGGGAAATGCAAATCCACGGAACGATTCCTAAATCTTAGGTATTATGCTAAACTTGTAACTCAAATATCTTCCTTTATGATCTTATCATAAACTATTTATATTCTTGTTACAATGATTTTGCACTTCATCTTGAAAATCTTTGAACTTTTCAAATATTTCATACTTCATCCTTATTAAGTAAATATTCACATATTCACTCAAATTTTCGGAGAAAGCATATGAAGTTGAAATCCATCGCTCTTGACTACACATAATGGAGTTCGTACAACAATATGCACAAGTTCCAATAAGCTAGTCTTTCGTTCCCTTTTGGCCTATGAACGAAGTTTTAATTATCTCTAGGAAAGTTTCACAAACGTCATTTGATCAAAAAATCAAAAGACTCCAAAATTCCATCCACATGGAGTTTCTTCATGTTTTCTTTCCAATATAATTTAAACGGCGATGTCACTTCCTAAGTGATCTTTCTTATCAATTTGTCTTTCGACAATTTTAGCACTAGTTTTATGGATGTGATTTCTCCAACGAGATTTGTGAATCATCCATCTTTTATGGATTACGGCAATTATTTGAACAACCCTTTTGTTCTCATAATACCTGATAAAACAAATCTTGAAGGCAAGCTTTTAACGAGCAACACAATAACCCTTTATTTTGTTCTCGATGAACATCATCACATATTCTTTTGCTAGTTACTTAGGCCATTGTAGTTCATGAATTGTGTTGTTTCGTATGACGATTCATACTAACAAATTCAGTATCAAATACTTAAGAACCACATTGTTTAATAAGCAAAGAATATAGCCATAACATGTATATCATCTATATACTTAAACTGAACAATTCTAGTCTTTTCTTTTCTGCCATATACTTATGAGATTCTCTTTCAGTATTTCCTTTTCTGTTTGAAAGAATCTATCAACATCAATAGTGGAGTCATACATATGACACATAGTCCAAAGCGTGTATAGTTAAATACCAATGTCTTTGGATTTGCACTTTGAAGTAGATCACCATCATCAAATGTTTGTGTTCTTTCAAATTCCTTTCTTTAGTAATCTCTTGGTGTAGTAAACATTTTACCTACATCAAATATTCACCTTATCATGGAATCGTCCATGATCAAGCTACTATTAGCTTATAACGATGAATTATGAGTATAATGTTGCTTTCCAAAAACTTTTGGAGGATTAGGACAACAATTGTCTCCAACCTTTTGCAAATTCTCATCAAAATATGAGAACATGAACTTTGCCATATTATACTCTATCATGTTGTAACCAAGACTTTGTTTTAGATATCACAATATCTTCCACACATCATGGTTTCTGAAACAACTCTTTCAGATCCTAGATTACCTTGATATTAAGATAATCTTTTGAATATCAAGAATCATGGAGACAAACATGATACTTATATACTAACATTTGGAATTGTTACTCTTGTTTTAATACCAATTATTAAACTTCATGGAGTAACCAGAACTTACTGAAAGTTTGCAATAGGACTTTTAAACTTTAGATTAACACTTCAAAACAATACGATACCAGTTCGTAAAGTAACTAACCAGAATTCTATAGTTCTATCATCTCAATTATAACTAAGCGCAAAGTGGTAAACGGATGCCAATGACTACAACAACTATGCAAATTCACTTTGATTTAGTTTATGATAAATTGAGTTCTAATTAATAATTAAATTAATCTAGGTGAACTCCCACTCAAAACAATATCCCTCACATTGTTTTAGTGATCACACGAACCAAATCCACCACATCAAAACCGATCATCACGAGAGTTGATATAGCTTCAATGGCGAACAATCAACATGTTCATCATATCTACTATATGACTCATGCTCTACCTTTCTGTAATCCGTGTTCCTGAGGCCATGTCTGTACATGCTAGGCTCGTCAAGATCAAACCTTAGCTACCGCATAAGCAAATCTGGCTTGCTTACGTTGTATTCACCCGCGGAATCAAAGACACCCGATCATCACGTGGTGCTTCGAAGCAGCAAGCTTTGGCAACGGTGCATACTAAGGGTGAACACTTTAGAACTTGAAATTTATGTGTATGAGGGATCATCTTATAATGCTACCGCAGTCTACTAAGCAATACAAGATGCATAAAGGATTAACATCACATGCAATTCATAATATGTGATATGATATGGCCTTTCTTCTTTGTGCTTCCGATCTCCATCTTCAAGCACGAACATGATCTCCATCATCACCGGCATAGCATCAAGGTCAATGACGCTTCTTCATGGTTGTCGTCCACCAGCTTCAACTATTACAACTATTTTGAATAGACACGCAGGTCTTAACAGAAATTAAAGACAACCATATGGCTCCGCCGTTGCCAACTTACAATAAGGAACATTGCATACATCAAATATAATCACAATCATGGCCATATCACATCACTGTACACCCCTGCAAAACAAAGTTAGACGCCTCTACTTTCTTTGCATATTTTACGTGGTTTGGGGCTTTCAATAAGTGTCGTTCTAACTTTTAACAAGAACCACAACATTGATACTAGCATTGTTGATCACCCGTTGTAAATTGGATCTTTACTATGCTAGGAGAAACAGCACCCAAAAGCCACTTATGCAATACAAGTTGCATGTCAAGCGTGGAGCAAGTCTCATGAACGATGTCATGTAAGGTTAGCCCGGGCCGCTTCATCCCAACATACCGCAAGATGCAAAGTACACGAAAAGCAATCTACAATAAAAGCATCAACGCCCACAATGACCATTGTGTTCTACTCGTGCAACAGATCTACATATAGACACGGCTCTGATACCACTATAGGGGTTCGTAGCATGGAAAACAAAAATTTTCTACCGCATACAAACAAACAAGCCAAGATCTATCTACTAGATTGTAGCAACGAGTCGATGGAGGAACTCACCCTCGAAGATTCCAAAGCGGTTAGCGAGCAGATTCTCGTGGGTGATGTAGTCGCATTTCTTCCGATCTCAAGATCGCGAGACGATCCTTCCGGCCAAGCGTTCAAGAGCGCCCGCAATGTCGGTCACATCGCTCGGTACTGACGAAGACCTTCCTCTCCTTGTTCCAGCAGGCAGCGGAGGTTGTAGCACTCTCCTCGCGATTCCGGCAGCACAACGGCGTGGTACCGGAGGTAGAGGGGAAATCCCGCAGGGCTTTGCCTTAAGCCGGTGCGAGTATGGTGGAGCTTATTAGAGAGGCTATTAGTGGTCTAGTAATTAGACACACCAATTAGAAGGCTCTAAACCAATTAGAAGGCTCTAAACCGAAATAGCTCTAAACCGGGGTTTAGGTCTAGGGTTTAGTTTAGAGGATAGGAACTTGTGTTTCTAGAGGAGGGAACCCTGCCCCTCCTTATATAGGTGGGAGGGGGCTGGCCGCGCCATGGGGAGGGAGTGGAGTCCCTCCCCAACTCGGCATTGGAGTTGGCCGCTGGTTGGAGGAGGTCTCCCTCTCCAACTCGGTTTCCCTCTTCTCCTCCTCTTTCCACTTTCCAAAACTTGCCGTTTGACTTTCAAACTAGCCGTTTGACTTTTCAATTTAGGATTTAAATAAACCCTTTATTTTGGACAGAGAGAACACTTAGTACATGATGCAATCATTCCAAATTGCAATGATACATTCATGTACCCCTTCCCCTCCGGAGTGCCGGACATTCCGGAACATTCTAGAACATTCCCGATGAAAACACCGGAACCATTCCCCAACTCCGAAACGGGACTTTCCTTATATGAATCTTATTCTCCGGACCATTCCGGATCTCCTCGTGATATCCCGGATCCCATCCGAGACTTCGAACAACATTCGGTCTCTTTCTCATAATACCATAACTACTCAAACAACGTCGAATCCTTAAGTGTGTCTCCCTACGGTTCGTGAATTATGCGGACATGATCGAGACACTTCTCCGAACAATAACCAATAGAGGAATCTGGAAATTCATATGGCTCCCACATATTTCTACGATTACTTTGCGATCGAATGAACCACTTACATACGATACCAATTTCCCTTTGTCTCACGATATGTTACTTATCCGAGGTTATGATCATCGGTATCTCTGCATACCTAGTTCAACCTCGTTACTGATAAGTACTCTTTTCTCGTTCCCGTGATATGTGATCCCTTGTGAGCCAGTCACATGCTTGCAAGCTAATTGGATGACATTTCACCGAGAGGGCCCAGAGTATATCTATCCGTCATGTGGATGGACAAATCCCACTCTTGATCCATGTGTCTCAACCAATACTTTCCGAACACTCAATGCCACTTTTATAGCCACCCTGTTACGGTGTGGTGTTTGATGACATCAAAGCATCCATCCAGTAAAGGCAATATGCATGATCTCATGGTCGAAGGAATTAGGTTACTATGTATCAGAAAGCATATAGCAATTGAACTATTGAAATGACTTGATCTTTATGCTACGCTTATCTATAGGAGTATGTCCACCATATCATTCTCCTAACGATATGATCTTGTTGTTGATAACATCTCAATGTTCATGATATGGAAACCACAATCATCAATCAACCAACAAGCTAGTGAAGTATAGAGGCTATACTAGGGACTTCAAATTAAGTTTACAAATCACACAAGTATTAATGGTTTCCTGTTAATACAATTATAGCATGGTATGTAAACATTTATCATAAGTATGAAGATATGACAATAACCACTTTATTATTGCCTCTTGGGCATATCTCCAACACAGGTATGTCCACAATAACAAGGTCAATAAGAGCGGAACTACCTTTAATTTCAACAACTATATTTTTTTATCCCAACGGCTTGTTTATAAGTTGAATCAGCTAGATGGAGTCTCAATTCAGTTGTAACAAATTTCCCCAAGTTTAATTTATTGAATAGGCTTTTAGAAATTATTGAGACTCTTGTACCAAGATCACAAAGTGCAGATATCTCATTAACTCCAAACTTAATTTTAATAGTGGGTTCAAATATATCATCTAGCTTAGCTGGAAGCTTATCGGCTAGTTTTTTATACTCCATCTCTAAATCATGAACCTTAGATACTACTTGTTGTATAAATTTTTTGTATATAGCATCATTACCTTGTTCTATACCTAGATTCTTAACGGTGATCATCTTCAATAGATCTTCCACGGTATATTCCGGTGTTGGCGCGTTGCTATAATCTAGCTCTTCAGGTTTTTCTTCATTGGTTACCACCCTCGTCATCTTGAGGTCTTCTACCGGATTTGGCTCAGGTTTCCAGCAAACTTCGCTAGTATGAGAGCTTGGCTCTTGGCTACCTTACCCAACTGAGCCTCCACGGTCTTTGTTCTTTCTTGTCGAGCTTGCACATCATTTCTAATTGCAACGGCCTGGTTAGATAATCTTCCTATACTACTTTAATGGTTCTCCGTTATCTTAATAAGCATATTATTTTTCTCGGTTTAAGCTTGTATAAACGTTATAACGGTTTGCTCAAACAGGAGATTGCCATGATTTGCTCCATTAGTATTATCATAGTTATTATAAGGAGCTCCTGACGGATTAGCATGATATTTTTGAACATTGGAAGCATAATTATTTTTTAATGCAGGATTAAAAGGAGTATGAGCTATAAAATTAACATCATTAACATTGGTAGTGATAGCATTAACTTGGGTATCTTCCTTACCCTTTACTAAGCTAATAAGCAACTCATCTACCTTAGATGTAAGATCTTCATTGTTTACCTCGGTAATTGAACTTACTCTCTTCGAGGTTCTTTCCACATGCCATTAGGCATGGTTATTTTGCATATCATCAAGTAACTTATTTGCAACACTCACTTGCTTTCCCATGATCGTTCTTCCTGATGAAGTATCTAGCATGGACTTAGACATTGGGTTAAGACCATTATAAAACAAATGTAATATAAGCCACTCTTCCATCCCATGACTAGGACAGTTCATTACGGCTTCTTTCATCCTTTCCCATGCAAGAGCTAGTGGCTCACGGTCTTCTTGTCTAAAACTTGTAATGTTGGATCTTAGCTGCATAGTCTTAGCTGGGGGAGAAAATTTAGTCATAAACAAATTAGTACATTCCTCCCAAGATTTAATAGTGCCCTTTGGTAGAGATAGCAACCAATCCTTAGCCTTTTCTCTAAGAGAGAAAGGAAACAATCTTAGATTAACAATATTTCGATCTACATCCTTAATACGCATCATGTCACAAATTTCAATAAAAGTATTTAAGTGCAATCCCGAATCTTCAGCGGATGAACCCCAATATTGGTTTTGTTGAACCAAACTTAAAAGTTTAGGTTTTATCTCATGTGTTTCCGCATCAACTATGGGATGAGTGATGGGTGCACGAATAAACTTATCGGTGGGAGTATCATACTCCCCTAATCTCTTTTGAGCCATCGCTTTTATCTTTTTGGTAATTTTTAAGTAATGAAAATGAATAACAAGTAACTAATTTTTTGGGTTTTCAAATAGATAACAAAAAGTAAACTAATAATAAGAATTAAACTACAAATAATAATAAAACTAAAAACAAGGTCTCTAATGACCTCGCCAGGATAGCGAAATTGCTTCCCCAGCAACGACGCCAGAAAAAGGGTTGATACCTTCGATCCGGATTCACGGATGTAGTATAATAGCTTTTTCCCTAGAAGACATAGGTTTAATTGAACCTCGGAAAGCACTACTAAAAGGTAATAAAAAAGACATGTCTACAAGACTTTGTTTATTCGTTTTACCTTAGTTGACCGGACCAATCTAGTTTACTTTATAATAGGTTTGAATCAATGGATGGAGATGGGTCAGGATTGAAGATCCACCTTCAGCTGCACATCAAATGGGATACAAGATAATAATAAGCATAGTCATGTATAATGTTTGTATGGAGATAATATTTTATGGGCAACACATCCTAATATTCTAGAGCCCCTGTGATGCAGGGGGCATAGCAATATACTTTTAATCCAACCGAGAGCACATCGAAGCCACAGGTTACAAACGATTATTAAGTGTAAAACACAGATCAAAGCTTTAAGTGGTGATGTTGTTGTTGATCCCGAATGGGGCGTTAAGCGAAGACCGTACTATCCTTTCTGTCACTAAGGTTCCTATGTGATTGCCGCTAGCCAATTATCTCACCTCAAGCCTTTATCAATCTATGTGATCTTGGGTACCTACAAGTCCACAGATCAAGACAAGAGACGAAGAAATAAAATATAATAATCACAATTCCAAACAAAATACAATTCTCCCATGATCTATATGCACATAATCGCTATGAGGTTTCTCCCCAACCCGTAGCCCGTGAGGACTACTCACTTATAACAAATAGATCGTAGATAAAAAACATCATACAAATACCTAAATTCAAATCAAATATTCTTACAATGGTCGCCAAATCACAAGGAGATCTAAAGTACAAAGCAATGGCTATGGCTAGTGGATGCATGGATGGGGGAAGTGATGAACAATGGATGAATAATGGTGTGGATCTTATTTGGTGGTGTTGTGATGCAATCTGAGAATGGCGGCTCTCTGGCCGGCGACTGGAGCCTCAAAATATATAGGCGTCTTCATGAAAGTTGTACTGTTTGACGAGACGGAGTCATCGCCACCTGGTACGGATGGGCGGTACGGGTGGACCGCGCCCGTACCAGTGGTCGTTAAGCTTGCTGACGCCCTGGAACACCTCTCCATATAATTGGCCATGTGTACTTCCTCAAAATCCTTCATTATGACTCCTTATTTCGCATTAAAAACTGTGATTTCCTGCAGAACATAAATCAAAGAGAGTATTTGCATATCTTTGCAATTATTAGTCATTAGTGGCAAGAGTTGAGAGTTTCTTTGGCAATTCCTTGACCAAAAACAACGTTTAAACGCAGTGGAAGATGGCAAAAATAGGAGCCATCACCGATGAACTAGACCTTTTTGTGCGATGTCTTGAACTATCGTTGATCAACATTTGTGTTTATGATTGTTTTTAGTGGTATCCTCACCTCTCTCCAAAAGAGGTGACCCTATCAGCAGTGCTGCAGGCAACCAAAATCATGGCTTTCTTGTGTTCATAGATGCATGCAGGCAACCAAATAGCCACATTTCTGTTTTTTGTGGATGCAAAAAAGGTATGCAGGCTTCCAAATGGACTGCCATTCATGGCCCAAGGCCTGTATGAGGCTGGCAGTGCCAGCCACAACACTGCCGGGCTGGGCCAAAAAATGGATGCAGGCTACCAAATAGGCCCGACGTGTTTGGTAGTCTAGGCCGATTTTATAGCCTGTCCTGACAGTGCAAGGCCAGCTGAACTAGCTAAAAACATTTGTGCCATGTTGCGTAGCCCATTTGATATGCTGGGTCGGATAAATAGGTCGCTTTCTATAGTTTGTTGCTTACAAGCACAGAGCACAAATGTGTGTTTTTGATTGCATCCGCCATTGGTTTGTGCTCACCTCATGTCTCCATGGGTGACCTTACCCTTGTATGACCACCCAAAGGTTAGTATTCACCATCTGAGACAGTTCATCGTCACAAGTAGTTCACCATCACAACCCTAGCTAAAATGAATGGCATTTCATCATTTCACCCCTAGCTACTACAAATAAATGAGAAGTTCTACATCCTCACATCCCGTAGGATCATGAATCTTCTTCTTCTTCTTCTTCTTATTATTATTATTAGTAGTAGTAGTAGTTCATGGGACCTCTGTCATTCCATATAGTGGTTGCCCACTCCATCATCTTGTTCTTCCAAGCTTCATTATCATATGGCTCGACACCAAGCCCATTATCATTGTCGTCAGGAATTACACTTTCCTCATCTAGGAAAAATCATCAAGGACATACCCCAAGATCTAGTGGAGAATGCAAAGTGCTAGCATTAGCTTTACCTGGGTGGGAAAAATGATGGAATGGATTCTGATCAAGGATCTTGAACCTATTCTTCAAAGCAGAGAATGCCCTCTCAACGGTGACCCTAAGGCTAGAGTACCTGCGATTGAATAGCTCCTTCGCATTCTATCGATGTTCCTTCCAGTGAATTCGTTCAGATGGTACCTTCTAGACCTCAACGGTGGAAGAATCCTAGGAGATAACCATAGCCAACATCTCCTAGGTAGAACTTCCCATCAGGGATATTGATCCCATGAGGTCTAGAGATGTTGTCAGCAAAGATGGTTGCATCTGATCCTTCCCAACAAGCTAGCATATGTGAACCTCATCTCGAAATCATAGGTAGCAAGCACATTCTGGCTTGGGAAGTACTTCCTTACCTTGTAAGCTGCAACTTGTGATCTCGGAACTCTAGAATTGACATGAGTACCATCAATTGCACTAATACAATCCTATTACAGGAGCATGATACAATCATTTTTGTAGCCAATAGAGATATGCAATAGAACAAAAATATAGTATAAGTGATCACCTTGAAATATGGTCACCACCTTATGCTGTTGCGTATCTTGGGAAGTGTTTGACCATTTGGCGACTTGATCATATCTCCTCTCAACTCCCTAATTGCAAACAACACCCGGTTGAATATAACGTGGCAATGTATCCATGCTTCTTTGAATATGTTGTGGATGACCCTAAATCGCTGGTTATAACCAACCACATGTAGGAACTTACAAATTTTCTCTATGCATGCTGTCTTCCAACAAACCACTCTCCCGTAACCTCCTTACGAGTGCAAAGAAGGGGCTCTTTTCATCTAGAGCATCTCTAGAGCCTCTACATCATTGAAGTTGTATATGTAGTTCAGATTTTCCATCCTTCTCCTAATCTCGAGTCAGGATAGAACCGTACATCAGTCGAGGACAACCCGCATGCCTAATGATGAGTGCATATTCGCATCATGTTTTACATTATTATTTTGCATTGTAGATGTAGGATCTTGGTATTTTACGGCGCTCGCGCGCATATTTTATGTCTGTTTTCACCAGGATCAGGATAGATGATGGATCCAATGGATACAATTCTTGGAGAAGTTGTACTGTGGAGAAAAGGAGTCAAAAACAACATAAATCTCTTATTTGGGAAATATTAATAATACATGAAGCGAACAAGGGAGGCAGAAGGTTCAACAACCAACTATACGGCGGGAGAATTTTTTCCGGCCGTATAGCTCCGGCCGTATAGTTGGCGTCGCCTCCACCTTGTCAAATAGTTTCACCCCGTGCAATTGGTTCGAGGAGACGGTATACAAAACACCCACAAATCGCAGAAACCTCACCTCCGGAAGGGATATGGAGGGGGAACTCATCCACTAGGGATCCATCTTCGCCCTGCACAGATCCGGGAGGCTAAGGCATCGATCTTCATCATCCACCACTGCATCGCCACCATCTCCATCCATCCCATCTACATTTTATCTATATCTCGTTGTAATTCCTATACTCGTTGTGGATTTATACAATTACTATTCATTTATGATTGTTTCCATTACCATTGCCATGATGTTGATTGCCTCCATGTCTGAGTAGATCATTAGTTCTTGGGGAGATGGAGAAACCCTAGTATGAGATTGAAATAAGATAAAGTCTATTGTGATATTCATCGTTGTGACCATGTGTTAGATTTTCTACATCTTGATGTTGAGAGAAGTCGACCTCTCAATATTTGCCTCTTGTGGGGACTTGATGTAGGGAACTACTTGTTGGTAGAGGAAGGCGTGCTAGCACTTATAGTGACTATAAAGCTATTGGCACCCTTTACGTATCAACTTGGGAAACCGAGGAAACTCACGGAATACTATCCATGCCATGGGATACGTCCTACGGGATTACGTCCCTTAATAACGCAGTAATTTGATTGATGTTGATTGCTGACTGGTGTGGTTATGAGGATGATATGAGCAGCGGTTGCTGCCTATTCGTCCAAATACAGAGTTCCTCCCACACATACACAGTTGAGAATGTTCATGATGACTATCTTTATCTTAAATCTTTACAATACTAGTAGTGTATCTGCTATTCTCTGAGAAAGCTTTTTCCTTACTGCAGTTCCAATCTCTCTTACATACACGATACTTACTTTCTGTATTAAGTTATTTTGCTTTACTTTATTGCTCTTATACCCAAAACCCAAGAACACCTTTTTACACAATACTCACATTTTATCTTGTTACTTAGAACTTTATCTAGCATTTCTATCGCAATATTTATTTCAAGGATTATTAGACTTCAGACTCCTTCTCCCTATGGGATCGATATCTTTATTTCGAAACTAGCTACAAACGATCTATGTACTTGCAGTCATCAAGCTATTTTTGGCACCGTTGCCAGGGAGCTAAGCGATGTAGGTCTTTTAGTTTTTTCTTATTTATTTTTTATCTTGCTAAATTTTGTTTTGAGTTACAGGTTTCCACCAACATGATGGAGTTTGAGCATATGACTAGTGCTAACCCACTCAACCACTTTGGGAAGCCGTATGATATTTATAAAAGAGACAACTCCAATGAGAAGACAAGGGGGTTTGAAATAGATCCTCTACTACTTAGTATTCTACATAAGAAGCAATTTACTGGAGATGAAGAAGATCCTGGTCCATATGAGCATATTGCATGTTTTAAAGATATATGTGGCACTTTTCTATTGATGGGATATACCGCTGATGAGGTAAGGGTTAAACCTTTTAGTCAAACTTTGACAAGTAAAACTCTCTCATGGTATAGATCTCTACCCCCTGAAGCCACTACTACTTGGGATAATCTAGCCTGTGAATTTCTAACAAAATATTATCCATTATCAAAATCTTTTGGAATCAAGCGTCTCATAATGACATGGAAGAATCGTTCTAATGAAGGACTAGTAAGAGCTTATATTATATTTAAAGATTTACTACGACTATGTGCTCATCATGATTTTCCTGAATGGTATTTACTACATATCTTTTATGGCGGTTTAATTGAACCAAATAAAATTGAACTAGACTCTTTCGTGGAAGGAGCCTTTATGAATCTTCCTATACCTAAAGCTTGGGATTTACTTAATTGAATTTGTGATCATAGAGTTTCACGGAATTTTGGCCTAGGAAGTGAAGGAGGCGTAGAAATAGAGCATGATTGTATTTATGACTATAATAAAAAGGGCCATGTTAAAGAATTATCTAAAGAACTTGATCTGGAATCAGGTCTTGTGTTGCAAGTTGTTAAAGCTTTTACAGAACATATTAAAGCTCCAAAGGAGGGTCCAATCAAGTATGACCTGAAACGTCCATTTTGCATCACTATTCTATATCATAATTTACTGTTATTCATTGATATATTTCATATTAAGAGATGATACTTATGTTATTTCATCTGTTTTTGCATGGTTGATGACTTTTGGAGCATGGACCGTTGCAGTCAGGATTCTGATGGAAAAGGGGCTGTTTGGAGGCGAAATTCGCGAAGATCAGAAAATCCGGGAAAATACATGGAAAATTCTATTTTTCTAGAAAACGAAGATTGCCAGAAGGGGGAGTGGAGATGGGCCATAGGGGGCCCACACCACCCCCTGGCGCGGGCAGCCATAGGCCACGCCAGCAGGTGGTGTGGCCACTCTGGCCCACTCCAGGCTCTCCCCTCTGGCGTATATTATCCCCACAGAACCCTAATACCTAGGGAGAAACCACAGAAAGATTCCGCCGCCTCTGCGGGGCGTAAAACTACAGAGAGAGAAAGATCTCTCCGGCAGACAGAATTCTGCCGGGGAAATTCCTTCCCGGAGAGGGGAGATCATCGCCATCAACACCACCATCAAGATGGACTTCATCGAGATCATCATGATCATCACCACCACCATCATCTCCACCAGCACCATCATAACCACTCCATACCGCTGTAATAATTGGGTTGAATCTTGCATAGTTCTTAGGGGAAACTTTCCCGGTGTTGATTACTCCTTGTAGTTGATGCTATTGAGTGAACCATTGAATTATCATTTATGTTCAGATTGTTACATATCATTATTTCATCTCTGATCTTGATCCATATGATGTCTTGTGAGTAGTTCGTTTAGTTCTTGAGGACATCGGAGAAGTCATGTTGTTAGTAGTGGAATTGTGTTGAGAAAGCTTCAATGGTTTGATATTTAAGTTGTGGTGTATTTCTTCTAGTGGTGTCATGTGAACGTCGACTACATGACACTTCACCTATATGGGCCTACGGAAATGCATTGTGTATTTGGCTACTAATCATAGGGGTTGCCGGAGTGACAAAAACCTGAACCCTCGTTAGGAAACCTTTGCACAAGGGATGTCAAGGTCTTAGAGTTTAAAGCTATGGTTAGGTTTCTACCTTAATTACTTTCTTGTACTTGCGGATGCTTGCAAGGGGTATAATCACAAGTATGTATTAGTCCTAGGAAGGTCGGTACATTAGCACAGGTTCACCCACACAACACTTAGCAAACTAAAGAAGATTAATCAACTATATGAAGCGAAAGCACTTGATGATATTCCCGTGTGTCCTCGAGAACGTTTGGTCATCTTAAATAATACAACCGGATTGTCCTTTGCTAAAGAAAGGATTGGGCCACTTGCTGCATTTATTCTTATTGTCTTTTATTTTACTCGCACTTTATTTATCTGCATTATCAAAAACCCCTAAAAATCCGTTTGTTAAGTATTTATAGAGAATTCCTGCTCCAAGCCACTCGTCAACACATTCTGCTCCTCTTTGGGTTCGACACTCTTACTTATTGAAAATACTGCGATACACCCCCTACACTTGTGGGTCTTCAAGACTATTTTCTAGCGCCGTTGCCGGGGAGTGAAGCGCTATTGGAGAGTGGAACTGGTAAAGGAAACTTCTACTATGAGTATTGTTTACTTCTGTTAGTTGCTTTATTTCAATATTGATAATTCGGTGAGTTTGTTATTTCGTAATGCTACTAGCACTACTAAGGTAGTAGATGAATCACCACCTGCTGAGAATGATACTTTTAAAATACCTACAAGAATTATTGATCATGTTATGGATAACTATTATGTTGGAGATGGAACTATCCATCCCGGTGATCATTTGCTCTTTATACACAAATTATGCGGGTTGTTTAAGTGTGCAGGTATTACAGCAGATCAAGTCAAGAAGAAGTTATTCTCATTATCACTGAAAGGAAGAGCTGATGAATCGTATAAGCTGCTGAAGAATGGTCAAGCTCTTGAATGGGAGGAAGTAGTACCTCTCTTTTATTCTAAATTTTATCCTCCTAGTGAGATTCATAAAGATCGGAATCAAATATACAACTTTTGGCCTCTTGATGGAGAGAGTACAACTCAAGCTTGGGGGAGATTGAAGTTACTAATGCTCAAATGTCCTATTCATGAGCTCCCTCACAATATTATTATCAATAACTTTTATGCAAGGCTTTATCTTCATGATAAGGATTTATTTGATGCCTCTTGTGCTGGATCATTTACACGCATGGAAGAAGGAGCTAAATGGGATCTTCTAGACCGTATTCAAGACAATGCTGAAGCATGGGAGAATGATAAAGGAAGAAAGTCAGGTATAAATTATGATTATGAATGCATTGAATCTTTTATGGGAACTGATGACTTTCAAAATATTAAAAATGCTTGTGGTATAGACTCTCAAGCTATTGCAACTTATTTTAAGGCTTTTGCTTCCTATATTAAAATTCCTAAAAAGAAATGGAATAAGTATCATGCACCTTATAAAGACATTGTTAATAGTGTTCCTGCAAGAAATACTAAAGTTTATACTGCTAATCATGTTTTACCTGAACCTTACATTGAGGAAATACCTTTCCCAGTTAAAGTAAAGGAACATTCTATGATAGCTAGTATGGTTAATGAAAGTACAAATAAAGCTGTTGAACCTGATGAATGATACATTGCAAATGTATCTATAATTTTTGATGCTCCATGCTTGGTTTTATCTACTTTCTTGTGTTATGTCCACACTTTGGAGTACTTTTCATATGATTTCTTGGACTAACCTATTAACAAGAGCCACAGTGCCAGCTGCCTGTTTTCTGCTGTTTTTGGTTCTGGGAAAGTCAGAAAATGAATATTCTCGGAATTAGACGGGACAAAAGCCAAAGTGCCTATTTTTCCGGAAGTCATTAGATTCCAGAATACAAGACGGAATAGAGCTGGGGGCCGGCCACACCACCTGGCCGTGCGGCCAAGCCTGACCCGCGCCAGGGGGTGTTCTAGCTGACCCCAGCACCCCCTCGGCCTCTCCTTCTGCCTATATATTGCCCTCGGGACCAAAACCCTAAGTACCTGATCAAAAATCCACGAAGAGTTCAGAGTCATGGCCATCTCCATCCCTAGATCGAGAGGATCTGAAGCTCTTCCGACTCACCGAGGGGAATTCACCCTGGAGGCCTTCTTCATCATCATGCAAGCCTCCGGTGTGATGCGTGAGTAGTTCATCTTTGGACTACAGGTCCATGTAGTAGCTAGATGGCTGGTTCTCCTCCTTTGTGCTTTCATGTCTAGATCTTGTGAGCTCCGTTCATGATCAAGATCATCTATTTGTAATTCTACATGTTGTGTTTGCGGGGATCCGATGGATATTGAAATGCTATTTCAGATTGATTATTGATTCTATCATGTCTTTGTTATTTGTGATCTTGCATGCTTTCCGTTGTTAGTAGCTATCTTGGCCAAGTAGATGCTTGCAACTCCAAGAGTTAGTATTTATGCTCGATAGTGGGTTCATGCCTCGTAACTGGGAAGTGATGAAATCTCTTAGGTACTAGATGTGTTGTTGCTACTAGGGAGAAAACAACAATCCTTTGTTCATAGAACAATCGTATTGTTTACATTACACGCAATTCGTAAAGTTAATAATCTGTTGCTTGCAACTTAATACTGGAGGGAGTTTGGATGATAACCTGAAGGTGGATTATTAGTCATAGATGCAGTTGGATGGCGGTCTATGTATAATGTTGTAATGCCCAATCAAGTTCCAAAGGAGTCAAGATGATTAGTATATGCATGTATTGCTTTCTCGATGTTTGTCAATTGCCCCGCTATAATTTGTTCACCCAGCATGTTATCTATCTTAAGGAGAGCCACCTCTAGTGAACTATGGACCCCGGTCCTTTATTTTGCATACAATCTACAAACTGTTTACTGCTTTGTGTTTACTTTCTGCAAACTATTACTTCCTTCCATTCGATACGTTTAATCCTTTGTTTTCAGGAAAATCGGTGAGATTGACAACCTCATCGTAAGTTGGGGGCAAAGTTATGTGGTTGTGTTGTGCAGGTCTCCACGTTGCTGCTGGCACCGTTAGTGCGCCCTGCCAATGTTCAGCTAGCTACACCTTTGGGGTGTTTCCTTGCTCCTACTGGATTGATAACCTTGGTTTCATACTGAGGGAAAACTTGGTGTTGTGCTCATCATACCTTCCTCTTGGGGTTCCCCAACGAGCTTGATATATTTTGGGCCATCAATGAACAAAATGATGAACCTATAATAGCAAATATGAAAGACTTTGTCACTAAATATGTAGAAGATGGACACACTATCCTCTGTAAGGATACTTCTAATATTGTTTCACAAAGTAGTGTTATGAGAGCTAGTGTCCCTATGTTTTCTGTTAGGATAAGTGATCATTGCTACAATGGTTCTTGTGATAGTTATATCATTAAATTTATGCATGATACTGAAAGTTATTATGAGAGAGGGAAGACTGTTCAAATGCATCTCAATAATATTAAGTTTCCTCGCTTTATGCTGAAAGTCTTTATGTTGCACTTGTTTTGCCTTCCTATGCTAGCAGTCCCTGGTTTCAACGACTTGTTTGCTTACAAAATTCCCTTGCATAGGAACTGGGTTAGAGTTAAACATGTGTATATTTGCTTCTTGATGCTCTCTTTTACTTCGATTCATATTCTTATGTGAGCATCATTGAAATTATCATGCCCATCTTAATGGCTATAAAGAAAGAGCTTTTTTGGGAGACAACCCAATATATTCTTGCTTTCGGTTTGTTTTTGTTTATTTGAGTCTTGGAAGTTATTGTTTCGGCAATAATATATCCTTATCCTTTTGTTTGGTTTTTGTGTAAAGATCAACCTCTAATTAGAGAGAAGTAAGATTTGAGGAAGTTGCTGTCCCGAAACAGATTTTTGTACTTCACCGTAAAAAATCGTGAGAGATCTATGTACATCAGAGTGAGCTGTAATATTTTGTGCTTCTGCCCCAGGTTGTTATTTAACTTTTGTTAGTTTTATGCTTTTTGATTTGAGTAACAGAAGATTTTCGAAAAAATTGATCTTTACCTGCTGGTCTGTTTTGACAGATTTGTGCCACTCTTGCATTTGCCTCTTAAATCGATTTCCTTTTTGAATTCTTTTTGGTTTTTCGTAAGGAGTTGCTACAGTAGCTTATTCTTTGATGGATTTCAGTTGAAATTTGACTTAAAAGGTTTATTACCTCGCTTACACTAATGTTGCTAATGAGATTTGTGTAAAGTTTTGTGTGAAAGAAATTTCCAGGTTATTGGAGAAAATGGTGTAATAAGAAAGTGAAAGGTTTCATGACTCGAGCAACATGTGTATGAAGATGAAGATATTGATGGTATTCAAGCGGTGACTCCGGAAGAATCTACTAAAACTTCAGAGACCTACAGAGTCCGTTTTCGAATAGGTAATAGTTCTGGTAAAAAAAGTTCCGGCGAAAATTCTGTCCAATTATATTTTTGGAGTTTTTATCCAACAAGGAAAGCAACGAAGCGAAAGAGGGACGGAAACGGAGCCAGGGTGGCTCACACCACCCCCTGGCGCGGGCCCCCCTGGCTGCGCCAGCAGGTGGTGTGGCCACCTCGGACTCCGTCTCTGACACGTTTTCTCCCAGTACCTTCCTTATGTTGTAAAAATTTGTAATATATAATCTCCCGGATCCCCCGAGGTTCGTATATCGTGTTCTCGTCATGTTTTCGTTTCGATCTGTTTCTTCTAGGAACTATTCTTAAAGTTTAGAAGCACAATGGTCTCCGCCAGGGATAAGGGAAAGGAGCCTGCGGAGGAGGATCCCCAAGACCCCGGGCAGGAGAAGGAGATCGATGAAGAGGAGGCAAAGAAAAGCCAGCATCCGCACACCGGCACTACCATTGCAAGAATTGGAGTGTTGGCAAACCCTGCCAAGATCAGAAGGACTGCACGGATGTCAACTGGAGGGAAGCCTCCGCGTCACTGTTTGGCTCCACGGACACCTTCTCCACGCACCAAGAATCCTTTCCATACCCTTATCCATGAGCATCAATTCCAGAATATGCCCAAGGAGAAACTACCCTCCAATTGGGATATGCCTCGTTCTAACCATGCAGGAAAAGAAGACTTCAAGGAGGAAGAGTGGGGAAAGAATCACAAGAGCTGGAATTCGCAACCCGACATGATCATGGGCCGCATTGAGCAAAACTCGGAGTTGATTCGTACTCTCACCTTCGAGATTGAGGACTTGAGGAAATTGATCGAAAATCTCATCGAGAGAACACCACCACCACCGAAGGAGTAACTCGTCATCAGGTTTTGGCATCCCCTTGGTTTGTTCCAAGCTTGGGGGAGTGCCACGGTATCACATCACTATCTTGTATGTTTTTACCTTTTTAGTAGACTCATATCATGAATAGAGAAGTTATCATTAGGATGGTTTGCATTATGGAAGTGTCCCCCCTCTCGTTAGATATCTATGTATCCCTTGGTGTGAGTTGCCGTTATGGAATATTAATGAGAAGTTCTTTGATTTACTCTTTTGCATATCTTATATTAGTTTTCAATTTAGATTATATGATTGATCTTGTTGTTAGTATTGGTATCACTTTGGGATCATTGAGTTAATTTAGTTGATTTTGGCAAACCTGGCTCGGTCAGTAGCAGCACTATTTTTGAGAATTGAATGAAAAAGATAAAAAATACTCTAAAGAATTATAATTTCATCATCTTTCTTGATTTGCTCATAAGTTTAGTATTCTCTAGTTAAGATCTTTTGTGCTTCCAAGGAAGATTGCATGTTTGTTTTTATCACTTGTATGTTCGTTTGTTTCCTTCAACTCTTATGCTTGCTACCCAGCCTTGCTAGCCAAAAACCTGCACTGAGAGGGAATGCTTCTCGTGCATCCAATCCTTAAACCAAAACCTATGCCATTTGTTTCCACCATACCTACCTATTAGCATTATTGCTATTCCAAGTAAATTCATGTTTTTATCTACCTTCCGAATTAAACTTGTTATGTGAAAATTAGTGATTAAAGCTCTCACGAACTTGATGGCACACTTTACTGTCTTGCACTTAATAAACTTGAACCATTGTGCCCATCTATGTTGCGTATATGCTTGCGCTTTGTAAGTTGTGAATTAGCAGAACCATGCTGTCATGGGGAACGCTTTCAACATTGCACTTTATTTAGTTGATATCATGCTCTTTTATTTATGGGTGTCGTCGGTGTGAAATGAAAGGGGAGATTGTAAGTCCATGGAGTTATGTATGTGTATTAGAGAAATGCTTGCGCCGTTGGTCTAATCCATGCCTAATCATGGTGGAAACCTGCAGCGTAACCATAATGAGCAATCTATGAAGCATTCTTGTTATAAAAAAAGAGACAGAGGTTGAGAAAAAGAAAAAAAGAGATGAGAAAAGAGGAAAGAGAGAAAAAAGCACCATTTTCCCATGGTAAATAAGAAGATTGCTGAGATGCTCGTTGTCTGCTTGCCTTGTCATTTTGATATGGGGATTCTTCCGTATCATCAGGCAAGGGGTACCTCGTTGGCGGTTGTCTATGATACACATATACTTACTATGACAAGAACTTACCGGTAACTAAACTTGAGTAGCATGAGGAGCAGCCCTCGTATTTAAGGGACATGAGATTTTCAACTTACAACTTGTCAAGCATATCCTCATATTTGATCACTTTAACCTTAATCACCTAAAGATGCCTATAATAGGGGCAATGAGAGCTGAAAGCTAATAAGTACCATAATTTTTGGAAGCTCTTTATGAAACTTGAAATCCCTGCTTCCCTCTGCGAAGGGCCTATATTTTACTTTTTAGTTGAGGTAGTAAACCTATTCCCTTCTATCTCAGCAAGTACTTTGAGTTGTTGTGTTTCATTCATTCATATGATGATTTATTCAATCATGTTTCTTGTTTTGCACATTGCTCTTATCTTAGTGTTTATTAATTTGAAAGCTATCATTGAAAACCCTTTATGTGTGAACTCCTGCAAATTGTCAACTATTCTTCGACCAAGAGCTAAGTTTGCCGTTACCAATTGTTATTTACTTGATGTATCTTTATTGTGTTTCCTTTACTTACTACAAGTTAAGGTATATAATAGTTAGTTGTCTTCTATTATGATTTATGTATTGATGAATGTGATGCTTCTTGTCCGTATTCTTTTATTGACTCTTCACTCCATAAACCCGAGGTCATGTTTATTGAGCTCAGTTTTCGCTTGGGGACAAGCGAAGTCTAAGCTTGAGGGGAGTTGATACGTCCATTTTGCATCACTATTCTATAGCATAATTTACTATTATTCATTGATATATTTCATATTAAGAGATGATACTTATGTTATTTGATCTATTTTTGCATGGTTGATGACTTTTGGAGCATGGACCGCTGCAGTCAGGATTCTGATGGAAAAGGGGCTGTTTGGAGACGAAATTCGCGAAGATCAGAAAATCTGGGAAAATACATGGAAAATTCTATTTTTCCATAAGATGAATATTGCCAGAAGGGGGAGTGGAGATGGGCCACAGGGGGCCCACACCACCCCTGGAGCGGGCCACCCTAGGCCGCGCCACCAGGTGTTGTGGCCGCCCTGGCCCACCTCTGGCTCTCCCCTCTAGCGTATATATTCCTCCTGAAACCCTAAGACTCGGGGAACGACCACAGAAAGATTCCGCCGCCTCTGCGGGACGGAAAACACCGAGAGAGAAAGATCTCTCCGGCAGACAGATTTCTGCCGGGGGAATTCCTTCCCGGAGAGGGGAGATCGTCGCCATCAACACCACCATCAAGCTAGACTTCATCGGGATCATCATCATCATCACCATCATCTCCACCAGCACCATCATCACCACTCCATACCGCTGTAACACTTGGGTTGAATCTTGCATAATTCTTAGGGGAAACTTTCCCGGTGTTGATTACTCCTTGTAGTTGATGCTATTGAGTGAACCATTGAATTATTGTTTATGTTCAGATTGTTACATATCATTATTTCATCTCTGATCTTGATACATATGATGTCTTGTGAGTAGTCATGTTGTTAGTAGTGGAATTGTGTTGAGAAAGATTCAATGGTTTGATATTTAAGTTGTGGTGTATTTCTTCTAGTGGTGTCATGTGAACATCGACTACATGAAACTTCACCTATATGGTCCTAGGGGAATGCATTGTGTATTTGGCTACTAATCATAGGGGTCGCCGGAGTGACAGAAACCTGAACCCCCGTTAGGAAACCTTTGCACAAGGGATGTCAAGGTCTTAGAGTTTAAAGCTATGGTTAGGTTTCTACCTTAATTACTTTCTTGTACTTGCGGATGCTTGCAAGGGGTATAATCACAAGTATGTATTAGTCCTAGGAAGGTTGGAACATTAGCACAGGTTCACCCACACAACACATAGCAAGCTAAAGAAGATTAATCAACTATATGAAGCGAAAGCACTTGATGATATTCCTGTGTGTCCTCGAGAACGTTTGGTCATCTTAAGTAATACAACCGGCTTTATCTTTGCTAAAGAAAGGATTGGTCCACTTGCTGCATTTATTCTTATTGTCTTTTATTTTACTCGAACTTTATTTATCTGCATTATCAAAAACCCCTAAAAATCCGTTTGTTAAGTATTTACAGAGAATTTCCGCTCCAAGCCACTCATCAACACCTTATGCTCCTCGTTGGGTTTGACACTCTTACTTATCGAAAATACCGTGATGCACCCCCTATACTTGTGGGTCATCATGACCCACCACCCGAACCAGAAAAGAAAAGAGAAGATAAAGCAACACTTGCCTCCATAGAACCAATATATGAAGTACCTTTCCCTAACACTGCACAAAAGCATATTTTTGAATATGAACAGGTCAAAGCAGTACAGGAAAAGAAGGAAGATGAAAGCATGCCAGTAGTCACAGAACACCTGAAAGAAAACAAAGATGAAGAGGCAACCACGGAAGCAATTATGGCTATGTACTCACATTGTAACATAGTTTAACTTGATGAAGAAACTTCCGTATTGGTTGAAGGTAAAATAAAGGTAAAAGATGTGGGTAAGCCTATTCTTCCCTGCATATTTAATGAAACCTCTCATTAAGGTTTATGTGATCTTGGCACTGATACGTCCAAAACGTATATACTTTCCCGAACACTTTTGCTATTGTTTCTCCTCTATACTTGTGTGATTTGGATGCAACTAATGCGAACTGACGCTGTTTTCAGCAGAATTGCCTTGGTGTCTACTTTTGGTGTAGAAAATCAACTATCAGGAAAAATCCCGAAAAATATGCCAAAATTTCTATTTCACCCAAAGACTCCAGGAGCTAGAATACCAGGCCAGGCCGCGCCAGGGGGTGGTGTGGGCCCCCAGGCACCCTCTCGGCCTCTCTCTTCGCCTATAAGGAGCCTTCTAACCTAAAAACTTCGAGGGGTTCAACATTTTTCCAGAAGGAGTTCCGCTCCACCGCCACCACCAGATTCCACGAAACACCACCAGAAACTCCTTTCTGGCACCCTGCCGGGACGGGGAATTGGAGGAGATCATCGCCATCATCATCACCATCGCTTCTCCATCGACCATCCATGTTTCCCCCATCTATGAGTGAGTAATCCCCCGCTGTAGGCTATGGGGATGGTAGGGATTGGATGAGATCGTTCATGTAGTGGCATCAGATTGTTAGGGCATGGTGTCTAGTATCTTTTATTAGTGTTTTATGACTTTGTTGCGACTTGTTGTGCTTAATGCTTGTCACTTGGGCCCGAGTGCCATGATTTCAGATCTGAACTTATTATTGATTCATTATGATAGTATTGTTCTTGGTCTTATCTACAAGTTGTATACACACGTTGTTGTCCGGAACCTATGGCCCCGAAGTGACAGAAATCGGGATAACCGGAAGGGAAAGGCTTTGATGTGAGGATCACATGTGTTCACGGAGTGTTAATGCTTTGCTCCGGTGCTCTATTAAAAGGATCACCTTAATTTCCAGTAGTTCCCTAGAGGCCCCGCTGCAAATGGGCTGGCAGGACAAAAGATGTTGTGCAAGTTCTCATTGCGAGCACATATGACTATATATGGAACACATGCCTAGGATTGTCTAGTACTTGGATGCTTTATCTTATTTATCTGCAATTGCCCTATGTTCTGATTGCTATGTGAATTGTCTTATCCATGCAACACCCGTCCATCCATCCCTATGCCTACCGCACTCGAATCCCACTGTTACTGCTTTTGTTACTACTGTCTTTGCTTTGCTACTGCTGTTACTTTACTATTCCTACTACAAAACTGTTGCTACTGATAAACTGTTGTGAGCAAGATTGTTTCCAGGTGCAGCTGAATTGACAACTCAGTTGTTAAGGCTTATAAATATTCTTTGGATCCCCTTGTGTCGAATCAATAAATTGGGTTTCACTTCCCTCGAAAATACTGCGATACACCCCCTATACTTGTGGGTCATCAAGACTATTTTCTGGCGCCGTTGCCGGGGAACATAGCTTTTTTTATCAAGTTCACTTGGATTCTCTATTGTTCGCTGCTATCCATCCATAATGGGTAAGTCTCGTGATGGCAAGTTTCCTATTTTACCATCCACTACAAGAAGAGGTACGGTTCTAAATACCTCTGTTGCTCTTGATTCACCATCTGTTATAAGTAAGCTCGTTACACCACCACATACACATGCTACACACACTACTACTACTGCAGAATCTGAAACTTCTGATGCTTATGATGCTGCTTCTACTGTGCTTGATAAGTGTGGTTCATTAGGTCCTTTCCTAGATGCTACGATTGCTAGAACTATAGCTAGAAATACCGAAACTCCTAATGAAGACACTACCACACCTGTTAGCTCACCTGAGTCTAGTGAGAGTTATGATATTGAAGAAGATTATGTTGAGATAACCGATGAGTTTATTAAAGAATGTAAGAACACCCATGATAGGAGCGCTTCTAAGAGTCTCCTTGAGAGGCGTACTATTAGACCCAAGTTATCTCCTGCTGCTAAGTTTGCTGCTTCTCCCATAAACATTACAGATGAAGATTATGATTTCTCTCTCGATCTATCTTACATAGCTATTGTCGAGAAAGAACCTTTTTGTGGGACTAAGAATGAAAGTGCAGTAGCACATATGAATGAACTTTCTACCATGAGTGGCTTATTTTCTGATGATATACTTACTTTGTTGCTAAGATTTTTCCTTTTTCACTGCAAGGAGAAGCTAAAACTTGGTTTAGTAATTTACCTCCTGGATCTATTGATAGCCCTGAGTGCTTGATTAGTACTTTCCTGTAGAAATATTTTCCTCCCAGTGCTAGACATGCTATTTTGCAGGAACTTTTTGACTTTAAACAGGGAGAAAAAGAGGTATTGCCCGAATCTTGGGCAAGGTTTAGTGCTTTGATTCATGCACATGCTGGAAGTCCATTACCTAAGAATGAGCTTCTTGATATATTTTATAATGGACTAACCGAGGAATCTAGGACATACCTAGATAGTTGTGCTGATTGTGTTTTTAGGAACAGGACTCCTAAGGAAGCTGAGGAATTAATGGCTAAAATAAGCAAGAATTATGAAGATTGGACTCCTCCTAAACAAGCTATACCTGAAGTAATTGTACCTGAACCATCTATTCCTGTGCCTATTCCAACATCAAAGAAGAGGGGAGTTATTGAATTAAATGATGAAGTGATGAAGGAAGCTAAGAAATGTCTTAAGGAGAAGGGAATTAAAGCTGCAGATGTCAAGAATCTACCTCCTATAGAATAATTATGTAAGCCTATTTCCTACTCATCCACTATTAAGGTACACTCTCTGCAACACTTTGATGAAGGTGATATCCCTTACTCTAAACCTCCTGATCAATGCTTAGAAGAATTTGATATCTTTATTTTTAAGCAAGACAACTTTAATAAAAGGGTGCAAAATCATCTAATGGAAAACACTAGAGCTATTGTTAAGTTGAAAGATATTGTGGAAAGAACCTCTAATGATGTTAAAATGATTGTTAAACACTTTCAAATGGTTCAAACTCAAATAGATCAACTCGTTAAAGTACAAAAAGACTTGCTAGTTAATGCTGCTAAAGAAAAACATGCTTATGAAATTAGAACTAGAAGTGGTGCTGCTACCCAGGATCCTCTATATCCTGAGGGGCATCCCAAAAGAATTGAGCAGGATTCTCAACAAGCTGAAAATAGTGGTTCTACTCGTAAGAAAAGGAAGAAGAAACATAAAATTGTTAAAGAACCCTTTGAACCTGCTATAGATCCTAATAGTATATTTATCTCTGATGCTGAAACTAAAAGTGGTAATGAAGAAAATGAAGTTCCTAATGAAGAAACAGTTGAAGAAGAACCTGAAAACCACACTAAGACTACTAAATACACCAAAGAAGATTTTATTGCTAAGAAACATGGTAGTGAAAGAAAACCTTGGGTCCAAAAACCTATGCCTTTCCCCGATAAGAAACACAAGTCAAAGGAAGATGAATAGTATAATAAGTTTTGTGAGTGGATGAAGCCTTTATTCTTGCAAATTCCTTTGACTGATGCTATTAAGTTGCCTCCTTACTCAAAGTATATGAAGTACATTGTCTCGAATAAAAGGAAGATCCCTAATGAAGAAATCTCTAGTTTGCTTGCTAATTATTCTTTCAATGGTAAGGTTCCTAAGAAACTTGGAGACCCAGGGATTCAAACTATCCCTTGCTCTATTAAGAACAGTTATGTTAGAACTGCTTTGTGTGATTTGGGAGCTGGAGTTAGTGTTATGCCTTTCTCTCTCTACAAGAGGCTTCATCTTGAAAAATTGATACCAACTGATATATCTTTGCAAATGGCTGATAAATCTACCACTATTCCTATGGGTATATGTGAGGATGTACCTGTTCAGGTGGCCCACAATTGCTTGATATTAACTGATTTTGTTGTGCTTGAAATGCCTGAAGACGATAATATGTCTATTATTCTTGGGAGACCTTTTCTTAATACTGCATGAGATGTTATTAATTGTAATCAAGGAAAGGTGACCTTCAATGTTAATGACAAGGAACATACTGTCTATTTCCCCAAGAAGATTGAAAGGACTTATGGTTTGAATTCAATTGAACATGTTGAAGGCATTCAAGTTGGAGAAATATATTGTCCCATACCAACAGAAAAATTTGAAACTATTATGATTGGGACCATTGCTATCAACGTTGAGGTAACATAATCATTAGTGGAGTACAAAGTTTTGTCTCATATGCAATTATTTTGGTAGCAAGACTTGATCAACCTTGTTAACAAAAGGATTCCATTGAACAAAACAATGTTTTCATTATGATTATCTCCATTTATTTCTATCCTTTGCATTTTAGTTTTTGCTTTTGTTTAGTTTTCTTTTTGTTGTTAGTTGCTTGCATGTTAGAACTTCTGTAGTTCTAGCCTTGTTTTGTCCTTGCATCATGTTTCCAAAAAAGAAAAAAAATCTGTATGTCAGAAAAATCATTCATCTATTTCTGAAAAAAAGCCCAAAAATAAAGTGTCTCGAAAAATTCCAGAAAATTCACATTAAATTTTTACGTGAAAAAAGGGGCAGAGGAGTACCTGGTAGGTACCAGGGGGGCCCACCAGGCAGGCACACCATGTGGTGGCACGGCCAGCCCTGGGTGGCACCATGCCCTGGTGTGGGCCACACCTGGCCTCCCACTTACTCTCTCACCTGCCACTTTCTTCTCTCTCCCGAGTAAGCTCCAGTTCATAGCTCAAAATCGCGTTCTTTCTGTGCTTGCTCTCGATTTCTTCGATCTCCTTGCTCAGCCCATCTTTCTTGCTGAAATTTGGAGCATTTGTTCCTTGGTATGTGACTCATCCCCTTGTCCAAGTATATTTGTGTTTAGTGGATTATATGTTGAGTATTTTGCTGCTGTAGGTGACTGGTTATGAGAGCTTGTAAGCTTGTTTGATGCTTAGAGATATAGTTTTGATGCATGTTTAGGCCTCTTGTAAGTCCCTATGAGTAGAATCCTTCCTTATATTTACTTTGCAATCACTCGTTTAAAAGGTGTTTAAATTTCAGAATAGAAGATGGGTGAACACCACCTAAACCAACATGAGCTTTGGGTGCCTGAGGTCATGAAGGTCCATCGGGAGGAGGAAGTTTTTCCCTCCATTTATCCATGCCCTGAGTTCATGAGAGCTGCAGGAATTGTACAAGATTTCCACACTTTGGTTTCTAATGCAGGGTTAGAGCGTTTCTTGGAAGATGAACCTTGTCAATTTGTGAAGCTAACCATGTTTGTGGTGCAGGATTTCCAATTTAGACACTCTTTGCCTAACCCCATGGTCCATTAAAAAATTTACAATATTGCTGTCAATCTTTCTCTTGATGATTTTTGTGCAGCCATTAAGGTACCTCAATGGGGATCATGTAAGAAGATTAAAGAGAGACCGGAACCACTCATGAAATTATACGCAGAAATTTGTCAAGGGAGTAGCTTCTCAAAGGAGAATGGAAAAATCCGTAACATTCATCTTCCCTCCATTCGCTACTTTGCCTACTTTATTGCCAAGTGTGTTCTTGCTAGGAAAACTGCCAATAAGTTATTTTCGTTTGATCTAGCATTTATCTCTACTGCTCTTAGATGAGATAGGTCTTACAACTTGGGTGCTTTGATAGCTTTCCGTCTTGCTGCTAACCGTGAGAAAGGTGGAATTTGTGGAGGCCTCATTGCTTCTCATTTACTAGCATTGCATGGTTTAGTGCCTCATCATCTAGACCTACAGTTTCCCATAGAGAGGCTTGATTTTAATTCCATGATACAACATAAAGTTATTTCCTCGTGGGCCAGTTTGAGTGAGTTGTCTTATGAAATAACCTTTCTCAAAGCTGGTTGGAGAAAGAGCAAGTCCGAGCGTGTTGTTCTTTTGCCTGCACCTGTTTTGTTTAACCTTGATAACAGGGAAGGATGGTCCCTGACTGAGGAGGAGCTGGACACGTACTTGGGAGAGCTCTCCCAACATGAGCAGGACACTAGAAGGGAGGTCATGGACGATTCGGTCCAGCCCTCGAATGAGGGAGAGTCTTCATATTAGCAGCCCGCTTATGATTAGGGAGCTTCCTCTTCTTCTCATGGGCCCAGCTACGACCATTCTTACCAAGATCCGCCCGCTTGGAACCCCTATTCGTACATGGATTGATACCCACTTAGGCCAAAAGCCTAAGCTTGGGGAGAATACGACACCGCACTCATCTCCATATCATGTTGCGTCGGTACTTTGTATATTCATGTTTTCGTTCTCTTTTTAGTTTTTGTTCTTCTTTGCTTTTGCTTTCTAAAAACACAAAAAGACCAAAAATATTTTTGTTGTTTCTCTTTGGTTTGCTTCTTCTTTTTGCCTTGGTTTGCTTTTCCCTTTTCGCTTTGTTTGAATTATTCGAAAAACCCAAAAAGATTTTGCTTTGCTTGTTTTTCTCTTTTGGTTCTTATTTAAATTCGAAAACACCAAAAATATTTGTCGTTCTTCTTTGGTTTTTGCAAGTTTGCTACAGGGTTCGGCAGTTCTTAGTGGATTATTGGTTTCATATTATTATTCAAGCCACACAAGTGAAGAGCAATAATGAGGATCAATGACAACTTGAGGCGTGGTAAGAGGGTGGTAATGAACTCTATTTGTTTTCATTTTTGTGCATATACTCATCACTGTGGGCGTGCTTAGTCTGTTCATGTAGAGTGTATGTTTTCTTTGGATGCTTAGTAGTTCTTGCTTTCTTGTGATTAGCTCCAGCTCGCTAATAGTTTGTAGCATGTTTCATGAATGTTTGCTTGCATTACTCTATTCATATATTGGTATGACACCGTGGTATCCTCCTCTGAATATTTCATTTGATTGACTTGGCACATGCTCACGCATGCACATGACTGTAATAATCAGTTAAGCCTCGATGAATTATTTTGCCTTGAGGATCTTGAATCACTTTCATGCCATGAGTAGTCCTGTTTTGTTGCAAGAATGATAATGACAGCTATTGCTCTCTCGTTTGTCGCTCCCTTACTATTGCTAGCCTTCACTTCCACTGAGTGTTTTACTCATGTTTCAAACTCCCTAAACCAAATATTTCCAAAGTGTCCACCATATCTACCTATTAGCATCATTTGCTACTCCCGTGTGTATTCATTATGCCTTGTTTTCTTCCAAATAAAATGTTTGCTTGTTATGGGAAAATTAGTTAGTAAAGCTCTCACGAACTTGATGGCGCACTTTATTTTCCGCACTTAATAAACCTGAACCATTGTGAACTCTCCATGAAAGTTATATGCTTGCAAATTATAGGCTGGGGATTAGCAGAACCGTGCTGTCACGGGGAATGCTTTCAACACTTGTAAGTATATACCCAGTTGATACCTTGCTCTTTTGTTTGCGGATGTCGTCGGTGTGAAATAAAAGGGGAGCTTGTAAGTCCATGGAGTTATGTATGTGTGTTAGAGAAACGCCTGGGCCGCTGGTCTAATCCATGCTGACATGGTGGAAACCTGCAGCGTAACCATAATGATATCTATGAAGCATTCTTCTTATAAAAAAAGAGAGATATAGCTATTGAGAAAAAGAAAAAAAAGAGTTCTATGAAAAGAGGAAAGAGAGAAAAAAAGCACCATTTTCCCATGGTAAATAAGAAGATTGCTGAGATACTCATTGTCTGCTTGCCTTGTCATTTTGATATGGGGATTCTTCCATATCATCGGGCAAGGGGTACCCCGTTGGCGGTTCTCAATGATACGTACATACTTACGATGACAAGAACTTACCGGTAACTAAAGTTGAGTAGCATGAGGAGTGGCCCTCGTACTCAAGGGACTTGGGATTTTCAGTTTATAGTCTGTCAAGCATATAACTCAGATTGGACCTCACTTTCACCTTAACCACATTAAAGATGCTTATGATAGGGGCAATGAGAGCTCAAGGCTAACGAGTACCATACTTTCAGCATTTGGAAGCCTTTCAAAATTATTCAAAACCTTTTCTTCTACTTGTTGAGTCTCCACATATTCTTTGAGCACCTCCTTGAGAGCATAGTTGTCATTCTTTGTGTTTGTTCCATTACTTGATTATTTGTGTTATGACTTTGATGCTTGTATCCTTGATATCTTTACTTCTAGTCAACACTTGAACTTCAGAGGTGCCTTGGCATTCATAATCAAAGGCAAGTGAGATACCACTCTATCGTACCTTTTTATGAGCATTGTAATGTTGCTTATGTTCGTGCTTTATGCTACTTATTATTCTTGAGATTGGAATCTCTTCATAGCTTGCAATGACTATTAAGTATACTTAGTTGCATACTCTTTATTATGGATTGTCTAAGTAGTTGATCACATTGCTGAGAATATTTACATCATATGAAGCAAATGTGTTCGTGAAAGTTCTTTTATCGCACTCAGTTTTTAACTGAATTGCTTGAGGACAAGAAATAAGCTAAGCTTGGGGGAGTTGATACGTCCAAAACGTATCTACTTTCCTGAACACTTTTGCTATTGTTTCTCCTCTATACTTGTGTGATTTGGATGCAACTAATGCGAACTGACGCTGTTTTCAGCAGAATTGCCTTGGTGTCTACTTTTTGTGCAGAAAATCAACTATCAGGAAAAACCCCAGAAAATATGCCAAAAATCCTATTTCACCCGAAGACTCCAGGAGCCAGAATACGATACGGAGAAGAGCCCTGGGGTGGCCACACCACCGGTGGCGGGCCGAGCCAGCGCCGCCGAGGTGGTGTGGGCCCCAGTGCACCCTCGGCCTCTCTCTTCGCCTATAAGGAGCCTTCTGACCTAAAAACTTCGGGGGGTTCGACGTTTTTCCAGAAGGAGTTCCGCTCCGCCGCCACCACCAGATTCCACGAAACAGCACCAGAAACTCCGTTCTGGCACCCTGCCGGGACGAGGAATTGGAGGAGGTCATCACCATCGCTTCTCTATCGACCATCCATGTTTCCCCCATCTATGAGTGAGTAATCCCCCGCTGTAGGCTATGGGGATGGTAGGGATTGGATGAGATCGTTCATGTAATGGCATCAGATTGTTAGGGCATGGTGCCTAGTATCTTTTATTAGTGCTTTATGACTTTGTTGCGACTTGTTGTGCTTAATGCTTGTCACTAGGGCTCGAGTGCCATGATTTCAGATCTGAACTTATTATTGATTCATTATGATAGTATTGTTCTTGGTCTTATCTACAAGTTGTATACACACGGTTTTGTCCGGAACCTATGGCCCCGAAGTGACAGAAATCGGGATAACCTGAAGGGAAAGGCTTTGATGTGAGGATCACATGTGTTCACGGAGTGTTAATGCTTTGCTCTGGTGCTCTATTAAAAGGAGCACCTTAATTGCCAGTAGTTCCCTAGAGGACCCGCTGCAAACGGGCTGGCAGGACAAAAGATGTTGTGCAAGTTCTCATTGCGAGCACGCATGACTATATATGGAACACATGCCTAGGATTGGCTAGTACTTGGATGCTTTATCTTATTTATCTGCAATTGCCCTATGTTCTGATTGCTATGTGAATTGTCTTGTCCATGCAACGCCCGTCCATCCATCCCTATGCCTACCGCACTCAAATCCCACTATTACTGCTTTTGTTACTACTGTCTTTGCTTTGCTACTACTGTTACTTTACTATTCCTACTACAAAACTGTTGCTACTGATAAACTGCTGTGAGCAAGATTGTTTCCAAGTGCAGCTGAATTGACAACTCAATTGTTAAGGCTTATAAATATTCTTTGGCTCCCCTTGTGTCGAATCAATAAATTGGGTTTCACTTGCCTCGAAAATACTGTGATACACCCCCTATACTTGTGGGTCATCAGGCACCGAAGTTAATGTTATATCTTATGATTTCTACCTACAAAAAAAAGAAGAAATATAACCAGCTAGAATTGAAAATACTGATATAACAATTATGTTAGCCAATAAAACCTTAGAATTCCAATGGGAGTAGTTGACAATGCAACTGTCACAATTGGCAACAAAAACTTGCCTATCGATTTTGTAGTTGTTGATATGCCAGCAAACATTCTTTGCCCTATTATATTTTAAAGAAACTTTTTGGGTGATATAGGTGCCTATGTTAATTTCAAGAAGGAGATTGTGTCTCTTAGGCTTGGGGGAACGGAAAATAAATTCCATTTTTCCAAAGTTAAAGACAGGCCTCCACAAATTTAAGAAGAAGAGGAAGAGAAAACTATTGAGGAAATGGCGGCTCTTTTCTTTGGTAATCAAGAACAAGAAATAAATGAAGATCCAAATTATGAAGAAATAGTTATGGAGGACAAGTCCCTAGAAGAACTAGAAGATGAATTCGATTCACTTCCCATTTTGGGACCTCCAACCGAGGAGGCTTTTGAAGAGCTAAAAAAGAGAGGGGACAAGGAATTACCACCCCAGAGTTGAAGACTCTACCAGACAATCTCAAATACAGGTTTCTAGATGATACAAATAAATTTCCTATTATTATTAGTGCTAAACTTTCAGGAGAAGAAGAAGAGGAACTCATGAGGATACTTAAGGAGCATCGCCAAGCCTTTGGGTACTCAATGGATGACTTGAAGGGCATTAGTCCCATGATAGCCGTCAATCGAATATTCATGGAAGAAGGTGCTAAACCCGTTGCAAAATTTAATGGAAGATTAAAGCCTAAAATTAAAGAAGTGGTAAGACAAGAAATTGTACGCCTACTGGACGCATGTATAATTTATCCTATTAAAGAGAGTGATTGGGTAAGTCCCGTTCATTGTGTCCCTAAGAAGGGCGGTTTTACTGTTGTTCCTAATGAAAACAATTAATTAATACCTACTAGAACTATTGTTGGGCATAGGATGTGCATAGACTTCAGGAAATTAAATAAAGAAACTAGGAAAGATCACTATCCATTACCGTTCATAGATCAAACTTTAGAAAGGTTAGCAAACCATACTCATTTTTGTTACTTGGACGAATACTCTGGTTTCTCTCAAATAGTTGTTCATCCGGATGACCAACTTAAAAAAACTTTCATAAGTCCTTACAGTTTACATGCTTATCAATGTATGCATTTTGGTCCATGTAATGCTCCAGCTACTTTTCAATGATGTATGACTGCTATTTTTTCGGATTTTATAGAACTTATAATGGAAGTATTTATGGATGACTTTTCTGTCTATGGAACTTCATTTACTAGCTACTTGGATAATCTCAAGAGAGTTTTGCAGCGTTGTGAAGAAACTAATCTTGTTCTAAACTGAGAGAAGTACCATTTTATGGTCAAAGAAGGTATAGTCCTCGGACATAAGGTATCAGGTAAGGGAATTGAAGTTGATAGAGCTAAGGTTGAAGCAATATAGAGAATGCCACAACCTAGGGATATTAAAGGTATAAGAAGTTTTCTTGGTCATGTGGGTTTTTACAGAAGGTTCATTAGAAATTTCTCCGGGATATCTAAACCTTTTACTAACCTCTTGCAAAAGGGAATGCGATTTAATTTTTATGATAAGTGTCTTGAAGCCTTTGATAAACTGAAAAATGCTTTAGCTCGTGCTCCCACCATTAAACCACCTATCTAGGATACAACCTTTGACTTAATATGTGAAACTAGTGATGATGTTGTAGGAGTAACTCTTGGACAACATATTGGTCGTATATTTAATATTATACATGATGCTAGTAGAACTCTCAATGGCGCTCAAATAAATTACCATAAGGAAGAAAAGTAACTTTTTGCTGTGTTTTTCTCTTGCGATAAATTTCGTTCTTATATAGTTGATGCAAAGGTGAGAGTTCACACGGATCGTGATGGCTTAAAAGAACTCCTTGAAAGGAAAGACCATAAGCCAAGGCTGGTCCATTGGATTCTTTCACTTCAAGAATTTGAGTTGCAGATTATGCAGAGGCAAGGAATAAAAATGTTAGATGCAGTGTCCATGTTTGCCCAGGAAAACACCAATCTTATTGAGAGGAACTTTAGTCCTTGTGATTTTCATTTATGAGAATTATTTAATGAACTAAAGTTAATTCCTCCAAAAGAGAAGGAGTCCTTGTTGTGGGAGGAACTTTTCATCCCCGATTAAGAAAATGGTAAGTGCAAGGTAAGTGTTCTTACCCAAATAAGTGATTTGTTTTCACAAATTTTACTCCTAAAAATTCTGCCTTTGAAATCCTTGTGTTTTTCTGAACTTTTAGAGGGGTTTTACCAACTATACGGGTGGAGCTATACGACCGGAGAGGGAGCTCCTGCCGTGCAGTTGGTCATTAAACTCTCTGTATCATCTTTGTGAAATTATTTTCGATATCTGAGATTATACGGTTGCAACTATACGACCGGAAGAAAAATTCCGGCTGTATAGTTGGCCGTTGAACTCTCAGATAGTTTTGCTTTTTGGTGTCTGTATCTATACGATCGCAACTATACGACCGGAGCAAAAATTCTGGCCGTATAGTTGGTCGATAAACTCTCAGACACTTTTTCGTTCGATCTTTCTTTTATTTATCTAAAAAAATGTTATTGTCGGTTCCGAGTCATGATTTAATCAATCTGGACACGAGATATTTGGAAATATATGCCCGGAACCAACTATACGGCCGGACCTATACGGGTCGCGCCCGTATAGTTGGTCGTTACGCGACAGGACACTTCCAAATCCATGTTTTCTTTCCCTGTTTCGTTTGGATTCTTTTCTTGGATGATAATTTGGTGTTTATCGCGAGTTTTTTACCGACATCTGGTCCCCCCTTATATACTGCCATTGTCTCTCTCTCTAATCGCAATCTACAAAAACGAATCTACCTCTTATTTACACGTGTGGGCTCTCAACCAAGGGATAGAAGTCAAGAAGAAAAGCCCCCATGGAGATCAGGAGCAACAACAAGCAAGGCAAGGAGATCAAGACCATCCCTGTAGAGTTCCTCGACGTTGACCATGGTGTCAAAAAGGGATTTGAAGGCCCTAGATCTTAAGATTGAAGAATTAGACAAGGAGAAGCCAGGGACGCCCAAACACCATCGATTGCTACGACTTTATCTTGATAAACTTGATGAAGATATCAAGCGGACAACCGAAGACAGGTTTTTCTATGAGTCTTAAGGCACTACAAACACTTCAGGATAACAATGGGTTCATTAAAGAACAAGTGAAAGTGCTAGAGAGGAACAATCTTTTCTACAAGCTGCATGTTAAAGAATTAGAAGCTGTCAATCAATCCCTCCGCCTCAGGCTGGCCCGTGAGGAGAATATACCACGTGCCATGGCACCACAGTAATCTACAACAATCACGGTATCAAATAATCGCAAGGGATTATTTGATCCCGCCTGGCTTGATTCCAAGCTTGGGGAGATCTTTAAGACCTTGTAATCCATCCTATAAGTTATTATTATTATTGTTTGCAGTAGTTCAAACTAGAAATAAAGTTTGCATAATTAGAATTCCCTTCAGGAATAGTCGATCCCTTTTATGAAATTTCAAGTTTATTATTATATATGGAGCAATATTGAGTTTCTGTTTGCTTTAATGATATTTGAATGGCTTGAGTATGATTTTACTTGCACTTGATGATAGGAATAGGAGTCTTCCACACCATTGGTATTAATGGAACACATAAAGATAATTTGGTCAATATGCTGCAAGTCTATGGTTTTATTCACAAAGAAAAATCATCTATACAATTAAGTTAAAAGAGAAACCTTGAACAAAGGAAAATAAAAGTGATATCCAAATAGAGTGAGAACAAGTCGAGGTAGAATCTCCAAGTCATAAGAATGCTTCATATACATTTGGAATTTGATAATTGAGATCGTCGAACTTTGAATTCCTACATAAGGTGGAATATATGGCTAGCTCCTTTGCACAACACTTAAAACAAAAGTGTGAGCATATATGCAAAAGAAAAGAAAAAAAGAAAAAGTGCGAATGTGCAAAGAGAAAATAGGCATATACCACTCTACTGTAGTATGACAAAGAGACACTTTTTGAGATTTTGAATCCCAAGTGAATATGTTGATCCTAAAACACTTGAGACTACCTCGTTAACTCATCCGGTTAAACCAGATACTTTTACATTATGTTGAGATTCATCTTTTATGAACTATTGATAACTAAGGTGTGGAAGCCTTCTAATACTATTCGGATGGTTCGAGTAAGGAATTATTCATGAACTTATTCCCCTGTATCGTACATGATAAACACATGCTGCAATTGCCTCATTTATTTTATCGACTTGGTTTCATGAATATGAGGATCACATCCATTAAGCTAAAACTTGCTCGGGACGAGAAAGAGTCTAAGCTTGGGGAAGTTGATGAGTGCATATTTGCATCATGTTTTACATTATTATTTTGCATTGTAGATGTAGGATCTTGGTATTTTACAATGTTCGCGTGCATATTTTATGTTTGTTTTCACCAGCATCAAGACAGATGATGGATCCAATGGATACAATTCTTGGAGCAGTTGTACTGTGGAGAAAAGGAGTAAAAAACAACAGAAATCGCTTATTTGGGAAATATTAATAATACCAGAAGAAAACCAGAAACGAACAAGGGAGGCAGAAGGTTCAACGACCAACTATACGGCGGGAGCAATTTTTTCGGTCGTATAGCTCCAGCCATATAGTTGGCGCCGCCTCCTCCTTGTCAAATACCCCGTGCAATTGGTTCGAGGATAAGACATACAGAACACCTAGAAATCACAGAAACCTCACCTCCAAAAGGGATCTGGATGGGGAACCCATCCACCAGGGATCCATCTTCGCCTTGCGCAGATCCGGGAGGCTAAGGCATCGATCTTCATCATCCACCGCTTCATCACCACCATCTCCATCCATCCCATCTACATCTTGTCTAGATCTTGTTGTAATTACTATACTCGTTGTGGATTTATGCAAGTACTATTCATCTATGAATGTTTCCATTACCATTGCCATGATGTTGATTGCCTCCATGTCTGATGTAACACCCTCGAATCGGCCCTATGCAAGTTTTAGCCCTTTCCGCCAAAACCCGCATGGAAACGATTCAGGGCATACCGAGCACTTTAGATGCGGGTGGAAAAGCAATAATACCATTACACAACAGTCCTCGATGGGACCCAGAGCAGATATATATATACAACAATGACTCGTGAGTCAAGAATACTGATATACAATTCAAAGATCCAAATCACACGGAAAAGCGATAGGCGTCGACTATGGACAAGATGCAAATGGGGCTAAGAGCCACGAAGAATAACCAATGGCGTCCATAACCACCTGTGCCAAGCGGAAGGGTAACCCCGCTAACGACGGCGATCTCAAACCTGCTAAAACAAAAGGGTGCCGACAAAGGGCAAAGGAAAAAGAGGCGTCGATCGAGGCCAAGATGCAGCGAGGCTAGAATTCGGCGGATCTCGCCTACATAGGTATGGTGGGCTGAAGCGGCAGCACAGCAGCACTAAACAACCTATAGAGACTCGATACAACTGGCGGTTATCAGTTTGGGGTAAGAAAGACCTATCCGGATTCAACCTGAAGCTAACACCAGACAAACCCATCCTGGTATTTCCCCCTCGAGACCAAACGAGGAAGTCGGACCAAGGAACTCACACGGTTGGCAATTTTACTCATTCCGTTATAGTTGTAGTACTTATTAATCAGGTATAGATAGCATGAGTCATCCTGAAGCATAAGTAGTGGGCAGTTTAATTAACCATTTCGTTGTAGTTGGAACATTTACTAGTCAGATATAAATTGTCCCGAGGAAACCCAAAACCCAGTAGTTGTTGGCACTTTTATCACATTCCATTGGAGTTGCAATACTTACTAGGCAGATATAACAAACATCCCGGATCCAGCAGGGGTTGGCATTTTTAATATCCATTCCGTTATAGTAAGCTGATTACTAGTCATATATAATAAGTCAGATTTATAGCACTACTTTAGTTATGTTTGTCTATGATCGAGATACTGTGCTCCAAGTCGTCCATAACCGCGGACACGGCTTTCAGAAAGTTTTACCCTGCAGGGGTGCACAAATAGCAACACACACTCGATCAACCTCGGAAAAACCAACTCAAAACCCAATGAGGCTTTCACGACAAAGCAATCACAGGATTCATAAATATTTCAGGGGGACACCCCATTAAGCTACCATAGCGAAGTTGGCGGCTCGAGCGGACCCAAGGTTTTGCCAATGGCCGTAAACGACTGGGAACCCGAAAGTGTGACTAGGCTTGTCGATACCGCGAAAACACTCCGCAATCCTAAACAGTACAGGTGCTCCACGCACAATCGTAAATAAAGCAGTAAAGCATGGCATAAGTACAGGATAGTAATAAAGCCCCAAACTACTTTGTGGCCCCAAGAAATAGAAATGAATCAAGCTCTGGCTCAGGGGGGTCCATAAGGCCTCCCGGATGTGGATAGTGCGAATAGTCAAGGAACAGGTATCAAGTACTCGGGGTCCTACGGGACACAAGTGAGCGTGGAAGAACCAAATAGTATCTATTACCCACTGATGCCTCTGCATTAGTTATATCTAGCAATTTAATAGTTGTATTTAAAGTCATGATCATCTCCACCATAAACATCTGCCAGCATTCCAACAACTGTGGTACTCGACAACACGAGATTGCACCTGAGCAAGCAACTACGACTTGCAAGGCCAGCTATCTACCAAGCACAGGTAATAGGAGGTGTCCAAGGCAATATAGAGGCTGCACGGGATATAACTGGTGCACAGAAACTAAAGCATCGTGACACAGATAGCAATAGATCAACAGGAGGAAATAAAGACTATAAATGCAAAATAGGTAGAAGGGGGAGAGATGCTCGCCTGGGAAACACTGTCGACGGTTCATAACCGGAGGACTTGTCAATACTCGCATCAACTCATCGGCCTAATCCGCGAAGAAGCAAACACTAGAAGAAACACTGGATGCAATATTTAAGACTACGGCAGAAGATCCGGCATGCTTATGATATGATGCATGGCATGGCACAGATGCGGTGCAATTAGGCAATATTAAGCGGAACCGGGGTCCCGATAATTAATTACATGGTTCAAGTTATTTAGAACCCCCGCAATTTAAATGTTGTATTAATAGGGCGAAACAGGGCATCGGTTCGCTACACAAATTTAAATGGAGCCAATATAAGACTAGAAAAGCCCTCATATAGACTCCATATTTAATTATGATGTGATTCGACTTTACAACACAGACCCACGAAATATGTATGCAAGCATGTATAATTGATATGCAACAATTTATATAGATGACATTTATAAAATAGGGGTCTTGGTTAGGGGATCACATTAGGGTTCGACGAACTTGGTGTTCACCGGGGGTCGATGAGGTTCGGTTCCGGCGGGATCGGTCTTCGGGGTCGGACTCCGGGATCGGGCTTCGGATCCATGAGGTAGACCTCGGCGTCTCGGCGTGGTCCCTGGGGTTTTTCCACGTGGATGTCGATTTTGTCGCCCCGAAGATCTTGACGGGTCCAGGTACACGGAGGCCACCGATTGCGAAGATATTGAGAGTCTAGGATAGTTCTCGGCACAAGTGGTAGTACCCATTTCACCAAAAGGCCACACAAGGTCAGGTCACAGCTTCTGCTCGCCACAGAGCAGCACCACATGCCCATCGATCACCTCACCAACCCTTCACCCTCAAAACAACGACACTTCCCAAGCAGAAACGAACCAACTCCGGAGAGAGGGGTGCATGACCTGGTGCAGCTGAAGGATGCAGACCGCACGAGGACGAGGAGACCGGCGAGGAGCACGGTGGCACTGCAGAGGGTCTCGCAGTCGATGACGGTGGCCTTGGCGGATTGAGGAAGGACATAGGGACCTGGCGCCCAGGCGCAACGCAGAGGCGCAGCAGGTCTCACTGACGGAGGCACAGGGTGTGCTCGTGGCCGAATGGAGAGGCGGTCATCTCCTGTGGCGGCTGACAAGCAGGAGGAGGCGGGCGCAGCGGTGAGGCGGCAGGGCGACGGCGCGGTGGAGGCGCTGCTCGTGGGCGTGGCGACCAGGAGGGAGGCGAGGCCGGCGCAAGAGGAGGCCTGGCAGCTTTCGGCGATGGAGAAGAGGGAGGCCGGCGGACGGAGGGCGAGGCGAGGACGGACCAGCGGCGGACGTCGCTGGAGAAGAGGAAAGGCATCGGGGTAGGTGGGTCGCGCTCGCGCTGGGGTGCGCGTCGTGGTAGGTGGGAGAGCGGGGGTGGCTGTTTGCGTGCGGGAGCGGGCGAGTGGGGCCGAGTGGTGGGGCCGGTTGAGGGCGGAGATCCCGATGGGGGAGGTTGTTGGCAGGGCTGGCATGGGGTGCGACGTGCGAGGCGGGTTGGGTACGGCTGCTGCGGTTGGTTAGGTAGAGCTGGCAGGTGGCGTGTAGTGCTGCGCTAGGGGCGACACGTTGGGACGGTACACCGCGTGTCTGTGCGTGTGCTGCGGCTAAGTGCGACTCGCGGCTGGGGCGCGAACACGGGTCGGTGGGTGGCGGCTGGCTCGGGTTGGGGAGATGGGGTAGCTAGGGTTTTGTCTAGTTAGGGTTAGGGTCTTGTTAGACTAGGATTTGGAGGGGGCCAGCCGGGCTTTCGGGCCTGGCGGGCTGCCTCCTTAAAAACAACTTAAGAATTTTATTTATTTTAAAATAGTCCCTTGTAAATAATTTTAGACAAATAAAACTATCAGGAAATAGACCGGAGTTTTGATTTGAATAAAGACGGGGAATATTTTAGAAAACAAAACTAGGCTTTTAGATAAATAGTTTTAGGCAAACAAATGCATGATGACATGACGATGCTCAAATGCAATGTGGCATGATGACATGAGCATGCGGTCATGACGATGCAATGCACAAAAACAACGCGATTTTCTATTAGTGGTTTTAGTGGGATGCCACAATTCGACACCACTAACAATGGATCTCGCCCTCGAGATCCGCCTCATGGTACCGGGAAGAAGGTCGGCGATCTGAATCTTCTCGCTTCGTGTAGATACTCGCGACACCACTAACAAAGATTCTTGATCCATCTTGAAATCGGCGACACCACCAACAAGGTGTCGTTGTCCGTAATCGTCGAGAGAACACTCCGGGAAACAAAGGGCGAAGGTAGAGGTATCAACAAATAAAGCCACCTCTAGCTTCCGTGGACGGAATAAAATTGCGTTGATCCTCCAATTCAATGTACAAAGCGAATGATAAGAGTAGTGGTATGATCATGACTCCATCCCGCACTCAAAACATTACTCTGACCATGAATAGTTGAATTATGCAATCAACTCTCGAAATCAGACTGAAGATCTCAACAAGCGGGGTTCGGAAACAAAGGAGTGATGCAGGGCTTCATCGGATCTGATGTAGATGAGGTCGTCGTGTTGGAAAACACCAGAAGACACAAGAAGGAACAAAGAGAAGTCCAACAGATGCAGGATTCCTCAGATAGCATGTAGACTGGAGGTAGAAGCACCGTTACCAAAGGAGGAAGCGAAACCCTGAAGGTACGACGAAAACCCAACCACGACAATTCCTGGACTTGAAGAAGAGATAAGAGAGTAGAATTCAAAACACGCAGAGGTAAGAGGAGAATAGCAGAGGGGTAAGGAGTAAAACAAACCTAATCAGATCTACCCAACCGATTTTGCAAAAATAGTTTTGACTCTCTACTTCGGCCGTTAGCTAGGTTATCCTGAAATTTGGACTTGTGGGTATCATAGCGCTGAGCTCTGATACCACTCTGTAACACCCTCGAATCGGCCCAATGCAAGTTTTAGCCCTTTTCGCCAAAACCTGCATGGAAACGATTCAAGGATGCCCACCAGGCACTTTTGTGCGGGTGGAAAACGAAGTAATACCATTACACAACAGTCCTCGATGGGACCCACAAAACAGATATATATACAACAGCGACTCAGCGAGTCAAGAATACAGATATACAATTCAAAGATCCAAATCACCTAGAAAACGATAGAGCGTCCGACTACGGACAAGATGCAAATGGGGCTAAGAGCCCTGAAGAATAACCAATGGCGTCCATAACCCCTTGAGCCAAGCCGGAAGGGTAACCACCGCTAACGCAGCGATCTCAAACCTGCTAAAACAAAAGGGTGCCGACAAAGGCAAAGGAAAAGAGGAGCGTCGATCGAGGCCAGTACACGGCGAGGCTAGAATTCGGCGGTTCTCGCCTACATAGGTATGGTGGGCTGAAGCGGCAGCGCAGCGGCACTAAACAACCTATAGAGACTCGATACAACTGGCGGTTATCAAAGAGGGGTAAGAAAGACCTATCCGGATTCAACCTGAAGCTAACACCAGACAAACCCATCCTGGTATTTCCCCCTCGAGACCAAACGAGGAAGTCGGACCAAGGAACTCACACCGTTGGCAATTTTACTCATTCCGTTATAGTTGCAGTACTTATTAATCAGGTATAGATAGCATGAGTCATCGTGAAGCATAAGTAGTGGGCAGTTTAATTAACCATTCCGTTGTAGTTGGAACATTTACTAGTCAGATATAAATTTTCCTAAGGAAACCCAAAACCCAGCAGTTGTTGGCACTTTTATCACATTCCATTGGAGTTGCAATACTTACTAGGCAGATATAACAAATATCCCGGATCCAGCAGTGGTTGGCATTTTTAATATCCATTCCGTTATAGTAAGCTGATTACTAGTCATATATAATAAGTCAAATTTATAGCACTACTTTAGTTATGCTTGTCTATGATCGAGATACTGTGCTCCAAGTCGCCCATAACCGCGGACACGGCTTTCAGAAAGTTTTACCCTGCAGGGGTGCACAAATAGCAACACACACTCGATCAACCTCGGAAAAACCAACTCAAAACCCAACGAGGCTTTCACGACAAAGCAATCATAGGATTCATAAATATTTTAGGGGCCACCCCATTAAGCTACCCGCAACGAAGTTGGCCGGCTCCGAGACGGACCCAAGGTTTGCGCCAATGGCTATAAACGACTGGGAACCCGAATGTGTGACTGGGCTTGTCGATACCGCGAAAACACTCCGTAATCCTAAACAGTACAGGTGCTCCACGCATAATCGTAAATAAAGCAGTAAAGCATGGCATAAGTACATGATAGTAATAAAGCCCCAAACTACTTTTTGGCCCCAAGAAATAGAAATGATTCAAGCTCTGGCTCAGGGGGGTCCATAAGGCCTCCCGGATGTGGATAGTGCGAATAGTCAAGGAACATGTATCAAGTACTCGGGGTCCTACGGGACACAAGTGAGCGTGGAAGAACCAAATAGCATCTATTGCCTACCGATGCCTCTGCATTAGTTATATCTAGCAATTTAATAGTTGTATTTAAAGTCATGATCATCTCCACCATAAACATTTGCCAGCATTCCAACAACTGTGGTACTCGACAACACGAGATTGCACCTGAGCAAGCAACTACGACTCGCAAGGCCAACTATCTACCAAGCACAGGTAATAGGAGGTGTCCAAGGCAATATAGAGGCTGCATGGGATATAACTGGTGCACAGAAACTAAAGCATCGCGACACGGATAGCAATAGATCAACAGGAGGAAATAAAGACTATAAATGCAAAATAGGTAGAAGGGGGAGAGATGCTCGCCTGGGAAACACTGTCGACGGTTCATAACCGGAGGACTTGTCGATACTCACATCAACTCATCGGCCTAATCCGCGAAGAAGCAAACACTAGAAGAAACACCGGATGCAATATTTAATACTACGGCAGAAGATCCGGCATGCTTATGATATGATGCATGGCATGGCACAGATGCGGTGCAATTAGGCAATATTAAGCGGAACCGGGGTCCCGATAATTAATTACACGGTTCAAGTTATTTAGAACCCCTGCAATTTAAATGTTGTATTAACAGGGCGAAACAGGGCATCAGTTTGCTACACAAATTTAAATGGAGCTAATATAAGACTAGAAAAGCCCTCATATAGACTCCATATTTAATTATGATGTGATTCGACTATACAACTCAGACCCGCGAAATATGTATGCAAGCATGTATAATTGATATGCAACAATTTATATAGATGACATTTATAAAATAGGGGTCTTGGTTAGGGGATCACATTAGGGTTCGGCGAACTTGGTGTTCACCAGGGGTCGATGGGGTTCGGTTCCGGCGGGATCGGTCTTCGGGGTCGGACTCCGGGATCGGGCTTCGGATCCATGAGGTAGACCTCGGCGTCTCGGCGTGGTCCCTGGGGTTTGTCCACGTGGATGTCGATTTTGTCGCCCCGAAGATCTTGACGGGTCCAGGTACACGGAGGCCACCGATTGTGAAGATATTGAGAGTCTAGGATAGTTCTCGGCACAAGTGGTAGTACCCATTTCACCAAAAGGCTACAAGGTCACAGCGCTACAGGCTCGCATAGGAGCAGCACCAGATGCCCATCGATCACCTCACCAACCCTTCACCCTCAAAACAACGACACTTCCCAAGCAGAAACGAACCAACTCCAGAGAGAGGGGTGCATGACCCGGTGCAGCTGCAGGATGCAGACCGCACGAGGACGAGGAGACCGGCGAGGAGCACGGTGGCACTGTAGAGGGTCTCGCGGCCGACGACGGTGGCCTTGGCGGATCGAGGAAGGACACAGGGTCCTGGCGCCCAGGAGCCAAGCAGAGGTGCAACAGGTCTCACTGACGGAGGCACAGGGTGTGCTCGCGGCCGAACGGAGAGGCGAAGGTCGTCCTAGCGGCAGGTGACGGTTGTTGGCGGGGCGGCAGCGGTTGACGGCAGGGCGCTGGAGGGCGGCGGCGCACCACGGGAAGCCGAACGGGAGGCGCCGGTGGAGCTCCGGGCGGCAACCGCTGGGGCCGGTGGTTGCGGACGAGGACCCGCGGTGTGGCGGCCGGAAACAGGGAGGAGGAGGCGCAGCGAGGCGCTGGCGGCCGGGGACGACGCGGTGGAGGCGCGGCTCCGGTGGCGGTGCGGCTGCAGGGGAGGCGAGGCCGGCGCGAGAGGAGGCCTGGCGGCTTCCGGCGATGGAGAAGAGGAAGGCTGGTGGACGGAGGGCGAGGCGAGGACGGACCGGCGGCGGACGTCGCTGGAGAAGAGGAAAGGTATCGGGGTAGGTGGGGTCGTGCTCGCGCTGGGGCGTGCATCGTGGTAGGTGGGAGAGCATGGGTGGCTGTTTGCGTGTGGGAGCGGGCGAGTGGGGCCGAGTGGTGGGGCCGGTTGAGGGCGGAGATCCCGATGGGGGAGGTTGTGGGCAGGGATGGCGTGTAGGTGCTGCGCTAGGGCGACGTTGAAGCTGACACCGCTGGCGTGGCGTGTATCTTGTGGCTAAGTCGACGCGCTGGCCGGGCGCGAACACGGGGCGGTGGGTGGCGGCTGGCTCGGGTTGGGGAGATGGGGTAGCTAGGGTTTTGTCTAGTTAGGGTTAGGGTCTTGTTAGACTAGGATTTGGAGAGGGCCGGCCAGGCTTTCGGGCCTGGCGGGCTGCCTCCTTAAAAACAACTTAAGAATTTTATTTATTTTAAAATAGTCCCTTGTAAATAATTTTAGACAAATAAAACTATCAGGAAATAGACCGGAGTTTTGATTTGAATAAAGACGGGGAATATTTTAGAAAACAAAACTAGACTTTTAGATAAATAGTTTTAGGCAAACAAATGCATGATGACATGACGATGCTCAAATGCAATGTGACATGATGACATGAGCATGCGGTCATGACGATGCAATGCACAAAAACAACGCGATTTTCTAGTAGTGGTTTTAGCGGGATGCCACATCTGAGTAGATCATTAGTTCTTGGGGAGGTGGAGAAACCCTAGTATGAGATTGAAATAAGATAAAATCTATTATGATATTTATCGCTGTGACCATGTGTTAGATTTTCTACATCTTGATGTTGAGAGAAGTCGACCTCTCAATATTTGCCTCTTGTGGAGACTTGATGTAGGGAACTACTTGTTGGTAGACGGAGGCATGCTAGTACTTATAGTGACTATAAAGCTGTTGGCACCCCTTACATATCAACTTGGGAAATTGAGGAAACTCGCGGAACACTATCCATGCCATGGGATACGTCCTATGGGATTACGTCCCTTAATAGCGTAGTAATTCGATTGATGTTGATTGCTGACTGTTGTGGTTATGAGGATGATGTGAGTAGCGGTTGCTGCCTATTCTTCCAAAACGGAGTTCCTCTCACACATACATAGTTGAGAATGTTCATGATGATAATCTTTATCTTAAATCTTTACAATACTAGTGGTGTATCTGCTATTCCCTGAGAACGTATTTCCTACTGCAGTTCCAATCTCTCTTACATACGCGATACTTACTTTCTATATTAAGTTATTTTGCTTTACTTTATTGCTCTTATACCCAAAACCCAAAAACACCTTTTTACACAATACTCGTATTTTATCTTGTTACTTAGAACTTTATCTAGCATTTCTATTGCAATTATTATTTCAAGGATTATTAGACTTTAGACTCCTGCTCCCTATGGGATCGATATCTTTATTTAGAAATTAGCTACAAGCGATCTGTGCACTTTGCAGTCATCACCTAATATCCCACTTGTGCAACATCAAGATCTAGGCCTGAGTGACAACTATAAGCGCAAATGCTTGATGGATAAGTGCCGCCCGATTAACCTAATGAGGAGATTGTACCATGAGTTCTTCATAAATCGAGATTGTAGACCGACTCGAAAAAATAGGGGAGAGGAATTGACGATGATTTACCTCTGCCATGGAAGTCGAGGGAGTTGAAAGCTGGGGAGAGGGAGAAAGATGTGCGGAGTTAGTTCTTGCCATTGCTCAACTGCAGGGGTCGAAGGAAGCAACCGCTAAGGTAGATATGCATTTCAGCCATCAATACCCCGCTGCCGCCGCCACGTGGGTCGCAAGAGGAAGAAGGTTTTTTGGGTGAAGGGGAGGGCCAAAGAAAGAGGTGAGTGACAATGGCAGGTGAGGCTACTCTTGGCATGAACCCGGGGGAGGGGGGGGGGATCTCCCATTTCCCTCCTACGCGGCCACGGATGACGCGTGCATGCCATCGCCTCCATTTTGCATCTCCGGGGCATGGCTCCACGGAAATAGCCGATTCAGGCGTTGTCATTGGGCATGCCTTTGGGGTGCTTTGCAGATGGTATGGGCTAGAATGCAAACCCCCTTTGAGCAACCAAACGTGCCAAAATCATACGGATTCAGCCTGCTTGGAGGGGAGGAGGCCTACCAAACGCGTCCATAAATGCACCGTCCCCACATGAGGCCACCCAAAGTGGAAGCCCTACCCGGGCGTGATGGAAAGTGTCTGAGTTGATCTTGATGTAGGCCATCGACCACTATTGTACATGTAAACACCTCGTCCCCATAGTGGGTGCTACTATCATAGTAATCTCCTGACAATACTTAGAGGGGGTGATGAGCTTATTATAAGTCAATGGTAGCACTTTAAGATGATTTAGACGGGTTTGTGCCTAGAGAACCAACGTCCAGTAACAACCCTACTTCTATTTCTGGCTGGTTTTGATTATCTTCTTGTGCTCAGATGCGATCTAGAGAGGGTATATCAATTCCACTATGGTGGATGTGTATGATGATTGAAGGTGTTGGGCCATCCCGCTCAGCATCTCCTACCTTGCTTTGTATATATTGACGAAGGTTAAGGTTACAGGTGACCAAGTCAGTTTATATGTGGAAGGATAAAAGTGAAAACACAAACTGACTAATATAGACCTGATCTGAGTCCGTTATAATCTTATCCGGGGATTCGTGTGTAGCTATATTTGACTTGTGTTTTGTTCCAAGTTGATGAGGCAACTTGGTTGTTGGACGCACGCTGGTTCACTGGGCTGCGACGCCCTCCGACTAGTGGGCCTTGTTTCTCCTCTGTGGGACCACCCGAGTCACCTAACCTCAAAATTGATTCGAACAAATAGTATGAATTACGATGTAATTGATGGATGCACAATGTCTACCTAATATGCTAAATATATATATTAAACATACACCGATCCCTTATGTACGTTTGGCATAGATGTACGCAGACAATGGATGGAGGGAAGCTCTCTGATAGAGTTCACGGTCGCTTGAAGACAGAAGTGGTATGTAGGGAAGAATTAGGGAATCTAAAAGTTAAGTGTGTTTGAGTCCTAGGTCGACACATAAATGCTGCTCCACATGCCATGAAGATGCGCAAGTGTATCAAGCCAATGGAACAAAATAAAGTTGAGTGTGATCCTTAAGACTGTTATTTAAACATGATTGAAAATAACATTTAAAAGATTAAAATATATGGACATAATTTAAGATGAGGCTAACACTTTATTAATATAAATAGTTTAACATTTGATCTACTCACAATCGAAAAATGTGGATTTATGATAGCAAATAGTATATATATACTATTTGCTATTTCTGGGTTCATACATTCATCTTTTTTATGTACCAACACATTAAAAGATGCATTGCATTAAGATTTACAAGTACTCCTATTCATATGTACATGTATATCTTTCATATGTTTGTAACATTATAATATATGCCTTCGATTTTTTTTTCAGAATTTGGGGATCCTTGTGGCCTGATGTCATTTCTATTTGAACAATGTTATGTTTCAAGATTAAATGTTGGAAGCAAAAAACCATGGATTCCACTAAACGAGAAATCTTTCGAAAATATTTTCGCTATACACCATTTGTCACATTGCATGGTGGACTAGAGACATAGGTAATCACGCTAAGAATGAACATGCAAATAACTATATTAGACACATGACATTGCACCTAGGATAAACAACCAATAATAAGGGTGATGGGGAAAATATCATAGTGCTTTTGGCACATGCATATTGATACTTGTGTTTAGTTCATGATCATAAAAAAACATAGTTGATGCATAGTTGAGTACTAACAAACATGGTGGGGTAAAATGAAAAAGGTAAAGCTAGAATTTTGTGTGATAGTATATGGTAAACCACAAACCATACAGGGGTTCAGTTCTCACATACTATTGTTTCAACAACCTAATATACTTCACGAAAAGGTTGCTACCTAAATATTGTTGTGTTTCTAGTGATATATATATACTGCCTTTATTTACTATATCTATTCAGTGTATATCGATGCCAATCTGGCAACGAGATAAATCAACTAACAGTTTGTGTGAAGGCATATAACTGACAGAGAAAAAGTACAAATAATTTTTTCATGGTGTGTCCTGCCTATAACTGTTCTTTAAGTATGAATGTGAGCATATTGATTGAGTGCTTATTTAAATATTTGTATTACTCAAATCACATGATTACAAACCTCAATACAGAGTTCTGGTATATTTGCAGGTCCTGAACGAAGCCACACCGTCGTCCTAGCCTCTAACCTCTCTATATTAGCTAGAGCATAGCTCACCAAGTTCTGCTCACACCGAATGTGCAAAACCTTAAACTCTAGGCCTTCAAGACGCCTCTTAATTTCATGCAATAGAAACACTACTGATGACCTACCATCTTCATCACTTCTGATCATGTTCACCGCCTCCAAGCAGTTCATCTCGATTTCCACCTATCGATTGCACCATTGCATGGTCAACACGACCCCTTCTAGACAGCTGATAATTCCACCTCCAAAGGTGAAGAACAAGCTCACAAATATCTAAGGGGGAGAAAATAATCTCCCCCTATCATCACGTAATATAATCTCTGCGCCTCCTGTCTTCTCCTTCTTATGGAACGAGCCATCTACTTTGCCCAACCCACATCCGGCGACACCTAGCGCACGATACCGTCTATCCAGGGCCTGAGCTATTGCTTGTTATTGCATGCTTACGGTCTACCAGATTCACTGGCATCTTCTCTTTTACTCCATCCACATGTGGGTAATACTTGATCACCATAATCGACTCAAGATATCTGCATAGAAATCGACATGATGCCTCGACCAACGGTGCAGGTTTGTAGTGGACGACTCCGTTGCGCACATGCCATATCCTCAAGAATAACATGAGAAGTCTTGCACGCTCCAGCTCCATCTTCTACGAGAGAAAAACCATCAGCCACTCCATCCCCGTGTTGACGATGCTTAGCAGGTTCAGTAGCTGCCAAACGCCATCCATCCCTCGACATAGGGAGACCACCATGGGACACCTACCGAAGGGGTAGAAATTGTCCTCATATTCAATACCACACAACATACAAACATTAGACACCTCAAGTTTACGTTTTCTTTTATTTTTCCCAAGTTGGGAGAGTATTTGTAGCCCGCTTCCACATGAAGATGCGTACCTTTGGGGGGTTAGGGAACTCCCATATAGCCTTCCAGATGGCTCAATGACCATCCGGTGCCCTGCTCCTGGCGTCTATAAAAGGCCATTATCTTTCCTCCATAGCCAACCAGTACGCACTCCGGACAGTGAAAATGCCATTTTTTGTCGGGGTCCAAGCAAGAACTTCATCAAGAAACCTTGCCGAGGAACGAATCTTGATTATATCATTAATATACAATGGCATAAACCAGCACTGTAATAGCTCCATGTCCCAAATACCCTGGTCATCTAGGAGATCAGAGACTCTCCTAATTCGGCAATCACCCTGCCGGGTGATCAGTCTATAGGAATCGGGCCTCGGGTTCCATGATATCTCCAAAACACGGACTTGTATCCCATTTTCAATCCTCCAAATCAGCCCCTTCTTCAAAAGCTCCAGAACATATTGGATAGCTTGCCAAGTTGACGAAGCATTACCTATAAAGACCGTATCCTGGAGCTGACCATTAGGATAATATTTTTCCTTAAGGACTCTTGCACACAAACTTTTGGGATTTGATAATAAATGCCAAGCTTGGCGAGCCCGGTAGAGCTTTGTTGAATTTACAAAAGTATCTAAAACCCATGCCTCCACGCATCTTAGGTTTAGTAATTTGATCCCAAGACATCTAGTGGGTTTTCCTCTTCCCATCCTTAGAACCCCACCAATAATTTCTCACCATCCCAGATAGGTCATCATAGACTGACATAGAAAGTTTAAACACGCCCATAATATATGCTGGAATGTCTTGAGCAATCACCTTAATTAGCATCTCCACTGACACTAGAGTGGTAACCATCACCCCACATCATAATTCTCTTTGTCAACATCTCTTGTAAATTCTGAAACTTTCCCTTATGCATACGCCCCTCAGGTGTAGGTAGACCAAGATATTTTTCCTGCATACTATCCACTTGCACAAGTAAGGCAATCTTCACAAGCTCCTTAATATTATTTGGGCATTGGTCAGCAAATGAAAAGAACATTTTGTCACGGTTGATAAGTTGTCCAGTCGCCAACGAATAAGTATTAATTATGTTATACATCCTCAACACCTGATCTTGTGTAGCCTTAAAAATAGTACAGCTGCAAATTACTGATGGGACACCCCTTGGGCTCTAGGGAACACCTTCATCGATATGACCTCATTATTTTGCACACCACATCTTAGCAACGTCAAAAACCATTAGCCACAAACAGGAACAACAAAGGGGACAAAGGATCACCTTGTCAAAGCCCATGCGAAGGTGTGAACGTATCCAAGAGGGCTCCATGTAATTTAACCGAATATCTTACCATGGTGACACAATCAATTATCCATCCAACCCACAGCAAGAAAAGCCCAAATTTTGCAACATTCACTTCAAGAAATACAATCCACTCGATCATATGCCTTTGATAGGATCACCTTGTCAAAGCCCATGCGAAGGTGTGAACGTATCTAAGAGGGCTCCATGTAATTTAACCGAATATCTTACCATGGTGACACAATCAATTATCCATCCAACCCACAGCAAGAAAAGCCCAAATTTTGCAACATTCACTTCAAGAAATACAATCCACTCGATCATATGCCTTTGATAGGTCTAGTTTGTACGCATAGAAATTAGAGGTATATACATATTTAGTCCCACAACTTGCATCCTGGGGACGTTTTAGTCCTACATCTTGCAAATTGAACAAGATTAGTCCCACAACTTGCACCCGGAGAGCATATTAGTTCAATTCGATTGTATTTCTACGATTTTGATCGAATTCATCCACCTGTCCTGAACTGACATGTGGCTTCACAGTTCTTGTAAAATGACCCCTCATGACCCCTCTGTATTTTTGTCTACTGTTTGTGAACTAGGTACAGATTGATAGGCGGGCTCCACATGTCAGTGGTTGTACAAATAATAAAAACCGAACAGTGGTTTAGAGATTCGAACTCAAGGCCTCTTGCTAAAGAAATTTAAGCTTACCACTAGAGTGCGTGAGGCGACATGCTAATCTAAAGAACGTTTTATTATTATACAATACGTTACTGATACGTCTTATCTCGCCTACAAGCGTGACTCATTGTGAGTCCTAGCTGCTCATCTCCACGCACAGAAAGACATGAAAGACAGAAAGGAGTTGCGTATCAGTCACGCACAAGATTCCGGTTATATCAGAGGCGGCGTGAGTATGTTCATGTATGCGTCCACATTGTATAAATAATTTACGTCCTCTGGTGAAACAAATAGCATGGTTTGACGCAGTGGTTTATGCTGGCGGTGAACTATACAAAGGTCTGGTGTTCAAGTTCCTACCGTGTTCATTATTTTAATTACTTGTACATCTACCGAGAGATGGGCCAGTCCGCACCAAGGACACAAGTTTTCGAGAAAAAATTCACAGGGTTCATTTTGAAAAAATTCTGACGCCATAGGTTGACGAATTTAGTCAAATTGGACTAAAATGTTCCCGTGAAGCAAGTTGTGGGACTAGTGTTGCTCACTTTACAAGATGTGGGACTAAAACGCTCTAGCGGTGCAAGATATAGGACTAAAAGTGTATATACCTCTAGAAATTATTCTTTGATTCTTCTATGTCTCAAAAGCTAGTAGAGCGTTGTCAGTAAAGAGTCTGCCCGGGACAAACGCACTTTGCTCCTCATATATAATTTCCCCAAGGATAGGACGGAACCTATTAACCAAACACTTCGAGACCACCTTATAAATTACATTACATAAGCGGCCTGTAGTCAGAAACCTTCCATGCATTATCCTTATTTGGTATTAACACTATAGTAGTATCATTTACACCCATGGGCATATTACTTGTAGCAAAAAGTTCCTTCACGACACCCACAATTTCCTCATGCAAAATAGCCTAGTTTCTCTGAAAAACCTAGCATGGAAACCATTTGGCCCATGCGCTTTCAAAGGGCTTATCTGCAATAGTGCATCAGCAATTTCTTTGTTAGTAAAGTCAGAGCAAAACAATTCATTCATGGCCATGGTTACCTTCTTATCAATTAAATCCAGGACTAGGTCCGGTTGCAGATTTGGATCAGTTGTGAATATGTTTTCATAATACTCCATCACCAATTTCCTCATGGTCATAGGATGAGCATGCCAATTACCATCTCATCCTCAAAGCCTTTTATTTTAATTTTCCTTGCTTGCCACACTGCTCTTTGATGAAAAAAAATTGTATTCTGGTGGCCTTCTCCCAACCAATTTATCCTAGAGCGTTGTAGCCACATCATCTCCTCCTGGTACGACAACTCATTTAGATGGTCAGTTATTTCTCGGATTTCTTGCTTGTCCACATTCATCGCTAGTAGCTCTTCAAAACTGGTTCTTGATTTTTAAATCTCCTTGACAATAGAACCAAACGCTACTCCACGACTGCAAATGACGCATCAGCTTGCATAAGCCCATGCTTACATCACCGAAGTTCGGGTTTGGCCTATTGTTAGCCCATGCATTTCTCAGATGTTCAGGTAGACTCGCATCACAATCCCACATTTTCTCATAGTGTTGGTGAGTTGGTCGAAACCTTGTCGCCTCCTCCTTCACACACTATACCAGAATAGGAAAATGATCTGAGCAGGATGATGTAAGGTGCAAAACTTTTGCATCAGCGAAAAGATTTTTCCACATGTTAGTCGCAATGGCTCTGTCTAGTCACACCCTCACATTGCTCTTCCTCCCCTCTTATTGTCATACGTAAAATATAGTATAGAAAGACCCAAGTCAACCAGTTCACACACCTTCAGAGTATCATGAAAAGTGATCATTTATTTTTTCGGCCTCGCTGCCATAAAAAGGTGTTCAAATGACCACATTGCTTTGTTAAAATCACCCAAAACACACCACGACATGTCTGGCTTTGTTTTGAGATCTTGCATAATGCTCCACATACGATGACGATTTTTTAGTTCTGGGTTCTCCATAAACACATGTAAACCACCACAATGGTTCATCATGACCAGATCGAACATGGACATCGATAAAACTCTCATTAACATTCTATAAATCTACAAAAATATGTGCACCCAGAATAAAGCTAAACTACCCCTGAGACCATCACTATCGTACCCGCAACTCCTTTAAGACCCAATCTATTTATCATACGCCTGACTTTTTCACACTTTTCCTAGTATCACATAGGAGCACCAAACTGGCTAGCTCTTGCTAAACACTTGAGATCACGAACTGTCGGTTTGTTCCCTGCTCCCCGATAGTTCCATCTGATGCAATTCATTGTGCACGGTTGTCACCCTCGAGGAGTGACGTCGATCCTGCATTCGTATTAGGGTTTTTTCCACCATATTCTCCTTTCTTCGTCCTCTTTGGATCTCTCACTAGAGTAGGACTCGGAGGTGCCATCGGTTCGAACTGATTCACCATGGCTCCAACCTTGTTAACATTATCCCTAGATACTAAGACTCCCGTCTCACCGGCCATCCTTTAGCATATCACCCAACATGCCAACATTTGCACGAGAATTAGCACCTCATTCCCTGCTTGCGCTGAGTTCATCCTCATCCATATCATCGCCGGGAGCCTCTTTTGAATTCTTTTCCCATGTTTTTGTCCAATCCTTTTCATAAAAATCAGAGAGGCCTCTTCCTCTTCCCCTTCCCATAGGTGGGTTCATATCTCCCTTCCCATGCCCCATGCCTCGACCTCTGCCACGACCTCTTCCTCCATCAGCTAAAATAAAATCACGCCATTCTAGTTTTGTTGCATCATACTCACCGGTGCCACACTCCTGATAACAATGATCAAGCAGTCCACAAGCACTGCAAAACACCAAAAGTTTCTTGTACTTTAGTTGGTACCAAACTTTCTTTCTGTCCTTGGTAACTGATGGAAATATGGAGAGATTTTTGTTAACATCAATCTTCACCCTGATCCGCATAGACTCCCCCACAAATCATGCTGGTAATTTAATCTAGACCTCCATAATCTCTCTGACAGATCTACTCACCCCCTTGATCACAGGTTCCTTCAGATAATTGTCGAAAAGTTGCATTACCCTAGCCCATATAGCCAATTTATCAAGAACTATCGATCTAGGGTTCTAAAACCCATCGTACTCTTCAATCAATAAGGCATAGTTGTTCCTGAAAAGCCAAGGACCCATAGTCATGGATGAAAGGATAGAGATATTGCCTAGAGGGGGGATGAGTAGGCAATTTCAGAACTATTACGGTTTTTGGCTTGAAAGAATGCAGAATTAAACTAATATTTATTTTATAAGAACAAAACCTAAATATGCTAGGCTCAACTAAATGCACCAATAACAAGTTAATCCGAGCAAGATAGCACAAGATATATAATACAAGTGATATACACGATATAAGTACTTCAAGATCGATGGCTATCACAAGGAAAGTAAACTCGGGTATAGAGATAATTGAGACATGCGGAGACGAAGTTGTATTCCCATGTTCTCTTACAAGTAAGGTACGTCACATTTGGAGAGGTAACAAGCTCACGGTCTCTCACTCGAACCAATCAAAATGGAGAGCTCAACACTTATGCAAGAATTCAAAGCAAGAACACAAAGGGTTCTCAAATCTTTCACTCTCAAATCTCACCAAAGCAACAAGTGCTCTAGAGGAATTAGAGTGGAAGAACAATGGTGGAAGTCAACAAAAGACTCCAAGATCTAGATCCAATGGGTTCCCCTCACTTAGAGGAGGAATTGTTTGGTAGGGATTGTAGATCTAGATATCTCCACTTGCAAACCCTCAAAAAGATGCAAGAATCATAGGAGGGAAGGGAGAGGAAGCAAGCTCAAAGGGGTCAACAATGGTGGTAAATTTTGTGTTCAAGGACATTGGAAAACCGTTGGGGAAGAAACCCCTTTTATAGGCAAGGAAAATCAGACCGTTGGGGACAAAACCGAGAAGTCCAGGTAGAATCGGGGTAAGTTCAGCGGCACCGAACCGTGCACCAAAAGAATCGGCACTAGGCCTATCGTGCAGGTTTTCCTGCCGAACAAACCGGCATCGCGCTAGATTGAATCGGTGCCCCACCGAACGAGTGAACAATATGGCGGTGTGGCCGAAATTGGTGTAAACCAGTAGCCCACGGCCTGGTTCGGCAGCAGCTGCGGTGGTGCCAGTCTGCCAACCGGTTTTTAGATAGAAAACATCGAACACTAAAACGGTGATAACTCTTGCGAACGAACTACGATTGCAGAAAACCTGGGATTTTTGAAAGGCCAAGAACAAGATCTATCTAATAGAGACTGGAAATAATAGGAAGAATCAAGGTGCAAAACACCAAATAAGGAGAGTATGAAACCTCCCTAACAGAAGAACTAGTAGAACCTCCAAACTCAAAAACACAATAGAAGATGCACACAAATTCCTTTTTGATGAACTTGGGCTTGTTGAAGAGCTAGAAACAAGCTCAAGAACCTCACATAGAGAAACACCAAGAAGCAAAAAAATAGGGAGATGCAAAATATGCAAAGGATTGAGCATCCTAAGACGATGTGATCAAGATACCCAGCTGAAAGCCCCTCTTGATAGTGCAGCTATCTATCCTATAATACGGTCTCCCAACAACCACCATGAGGCCGGTAAAAGGGAAACCTAGCAAGGACATACCTTTGCCTTGCGCATCCCACTTGATCTTGATGACAATGCTTTAAGCTCCATCCAAGATGGAATGGTTCAATTGATCATTGTTGCTTCATGAAGACTAATAATTTGCTCCCCATACACCACTATGGGTTCATTAAGGCACATATTCACATGTCCATTATAAACAATATGGACATCAAGCTTCAAGCATATGATCTTCTTGAGATGCTTATATTGAACTTGAAATTCTCAACCTTGATGACAATCACCAGTTGATGCCATCCTCTCATGGGTTATATGAAATCTTCACTTTTGATGCATGCCCATGGAAATATACCCAACCCACATAGAAAACACAAAGGCACATATATAATGGGTTAGTTCATGAAGCATAATTTACAAGGCTTACCATACCACAAGATCCATGTGGTACATTCTTTATGCTTCATGTGTTGACCAACTTGAATTCACTCTTCACTCTTTGTATTGGTTAACCATGTATCTTCTCATGCTCTATCTCATATCTTGAGGTACATAAATAATTCTTCATTTGATTGCAAGCTCTAAATCTTAGTTAACCATAGCTCAACTCATGAGGCTATCATGACACTAACTTAGAGCCATATTTTGAATTCTTCTCTTGAGATCAAACTCTCAAGATCTTGATCATCCATTATTTAACCCATGAGGTAAATCATGGCTAAATTGAGTTCCACACAAGAACTCCATCTTCATTTCTTCTTCTTGATCATATCATATTATTCTCTTCAAATCAATGATCTTGATGCCAATACTCGAGGTATATCTTTATCTTCATGACATCCATACTTGAATCCAACACATGGACTAAACGCATTACCTATGGAATATTCCTTTAAATAGAACCCAATGAAAACATTAGTCCATAGGGATTGTCATTACTTACCAAAACCACACATAGGGACAAATACCCTTATAGTGGCTTTGCTCCAATTATTGAGACATCCAAATTGGATAGTAAACAAATTGTCATCAATCTTCCTCCTCCATGCCACCTCCTTAGCAGGGTTCCATGCCGACCTCATATTGTTGGGGCTAACCACTTCGCCTTTTCTGCCAGATCAGGGGCTTCTTCCTCCTAAACGAACTCGTCAGCTTCTTCCTCATAGAGGTTTAGCCGCCCAAGCATATCCTCCACATCTTCTTCCCCATTCTGAGATGGGTTACTTGTTTCGCCTCGATCACCCATGGCTGGCGCACGGGGGACCAGGGTGTCGTGGAAACTCACGGTGTAGGGAGCCGCTAGAAGATAGAAACCCTAGGGGACTACTTCTCTAGTTTTATTGACTAGCATGTTGATTGAGTTATTAGCATCTTTCAAGCAATCTACTTCCTCTAATCCATAATAAGTGTCGTTGAAGTCAACACTACTTATTATGGATTGGAGGGAGTACTAAAAACCGAAGACATAATCCAAATTTCAACAACTATATATAGACAAAAGATACTTTTGAGTGAGACCCAAGTCGGGGATATCACCCTAAGAGGTATCATATAATTTATAAATACATACTGCAAGCCACCCGCTTGCTCTAAATGGAGAAATATCTAAGAAAAGCACATGGTTCGCAGGTTAACAAATCACAAGATAAAATGGAAGTGTGCAAAGGTTTTTGGCATCAATTAGGTACCGCCACCTACAACAACGGCTCGCTCGGAGGGCGAACAATGAAGCATACCATGAAGCAATAGACACTACTAAGTACTAAGAAAAAGGTTATTGACGACATGATACGTGGGAGTTAAAAGTTGCATTCTTGTCGTTAGTTGTCGTTATTGGCTTTGCCATTTAAGTTGATAATGGCTATATACTTTTCTCCATCGTTAACGACAAAATAACGTGTCATTGTCAATTTAAGGAAATAACGGCTATATATTTTTCTTCATCGTAATGGGTATGTACTTTTCTCCATCGTTAACGACAAAACAGTGTGTCATTGTCAATTTAAGAAAATAACGACAATAATTTCGGTATTAACGACAATTTTTGGCGTCGCTGGATATATTTTCCACCAGCCAATGAGGTATCATATACCTCACGACCAATTTATGTTTTTAGGGTAACCAACCTAGCTTCGCCTTTTCATAAAGTAGAAAAGATTTGTCCAGTTTAAAGGCAGAAAACCGATATAACCGGTATACACACGTGTCCGGTTTAGAAGGGAAACCAGTGAAGAAAAAACTATCATGGTGCTAAACAAATATATACACACGTGACCAATTTATCACTACAGGACAAGGCAAAATTTATGTTTCACTTATTAGCGTATATTCCCATTTATACCATACATTAATTTCACCATATTTATTGGCTATAATGATGGTTTTTAATTAGTCCACTAATCGCTTCACCGGGCATTAAACTTTTTTTTTGAAGCGACAATGTAGATCATATAGCCTCTTTTTACTTATCATCAGAACCATATATATTGTACAGTACATCATTCCCCACATACAGCTCTAGAGTAATTCAACACAAGGATACACCTAGCACTACTGCCAGCACAAGCATACGTACGTTGCGTGATTAATACTGAACACCATACCTGACATCCAAAACGGGCAAGAAAAAGACGAATTTAGGAAGCACACACGTTTTGCCAGCGCAAAGCGCCAAGGCACCTGACGTCGGAACAAGAAACGGAAGAAGCAGGCCGCGTCAGCACGCGAGCGCTGTGCCTATCTTTCCACCGCACCTACTCCCCCCGCCCTGCCTCACGAGCCACGCGGCCCACCAACCAGTGTGCCACACCAACCCACATCGCCAACACTCGCCCTGCGCTAGCTAGCTATTTAATCCCCTCCTCTCCCCTCAGTTCCTCTCCAACAGGATCTTCAGCGCCTCCATCCTCCAGCTTCTCTTCAGCACAAGTGCATCCTCCAGACTCCAGAGCTCACTCAGTTCTTCGCGTATCTCGATGGACTGCGAGAACGGGCACCTCGCCGCGAACGGCAATGGCCTGTGCGTGGCGCAGCCGGCGTGGGCCGACCCTCTGAACTGGGGGAAGGCCGCGGAGGAGCTGTCGGGGAGCCATCTGGATGCTGTCAAGCGGATGGTTGAGGAGTACCGCAAGCCGGTGGTGACGATGGAGGGCGCCAGCCTGACCATCGCCATGGTCGCCGCGGTGGCCGCCGGCGCCGAGACCAGGGTGGAGCTCGACGAGGCCGCCCGGGGACGCGTCAAGGAGAGCAGTGACTGGGTCATGAACAGCATGGCCAACGGCACCGACAGCTACGGTGTCACCACCGGCTTCGGCGCCACCTCGCACCGGAGGACCAAGGAGGGCGGCGCTCTCCAGAGAGAGCTCATCAGGTAAGGATAAAGACAATAACACACTGCCTTAATTGTAGCTATTTATTTGCTTACTACCAAAAGAGTTACGGAAGCCTTAATTGTACTAGCTATATCTTTTCTGTTCAGATTTCTTAACGCCGGAGCCTTCGGGACCGGCAGCGACGGCCACGTTCTGCCCGCGGCGGCGACGAGGGCGGCGATGCTTGTCCGTGTCAACACCCTCCTCCAGGGGTACTCTGGCATCCGCTTCGAGATCCTAGAGACCATCGCCGCACTTCTGAACGCCAACGTGACACCGTGCCTACCGCTCCGGGGCACCATCACCGCGTCCGGCGACCTTGTCCCGCTGTCTTATATTGCGGGGCTGGTCACCGGTCGCTCAAACTCGGTGGCTACGGCTCCGGACGGCAGGAAGGTGGACGCGGCGGAGGCATTCAAGATCGCCGGCATCGAGCATGGCTTCTTCGAGCTGCAGCCCAAAGAAGGCCTTGCCATGGTCAACGGCACTGCGGTGGGATCCGGGCTCGCGTCCATGGTGCTCTTCGAGGCAAACATCCTTGGTGTCCTTGCTGAGGTTCTGTCGGCCGTCTTCTGCGAGGTCATGAACGGCAAGCCGGAGTTCACCGACCACCTCACGCACAAGCTGAAGCATCACCCCGGCCAGATCGAGGCCGCCGCCATTATGGAGCATATCCTTGAAGGTAGTTCTTATATGATGCTCGCGAAGAAGCTCGGCGAGCTCGACCCCCTGATGAAGCCGAAGCAAGATAGGTATGCTCTCCGGACATCGCCGCAATGGCTCGGCCCTCAGATTGAGGTTATCCGTGCAGCCACCAAGTCGATCGAGCGTGAGATCAACTCCGTCAACGACAACCCGCTGATCGACGTGTCCCGTGGCAAGGCCATCCATGGTGGCAACTTCCAGGGCACCCCCATCGGTGTGTCCATGGACAACACCAGGCTTGCCATTGCTGCGATCGGCAAGCTCATGTTTGCCCAGTTCTCCGAGCTAGTGAACGACTTCTACAACAATGGTTTGCCTTCAAACCTCTCTGGTGGGCGCAACCCGAGCTTGGACTATGGCTTCAAGGGTGCTGAGATTGCCATGGCCTCGTACTGCTCCGAGCTCCAGTTCTTAGGCAACCCTGTGACTAACCATGTGCAGAGTGCGGAGCAGCACAACCAAGACGTCAACTCTCTCGGTCTCATCTCTTCCAGGAAGACCGCTGAGGCCATCGACATTCTGAAGCTTATGTCCTCAACATTCATGGTGGCGTTGTGCCAAGCTATCGACTTGCGCCACCTCGAGGAGAATGTCAAGAATGCCGTCAAGGACTGTGTGAAGATGGTGGTTAGGAAGACCCTGAGCACCAATGACAATGGACATCTCCACAGCGCACGATTTTGCGAGAAGGATCTGCTCCTAACCATCGACCGTGAGGTCGTGTTCGCATATGCGGATGACCCTTGCAGCGCAAATTATCCCCTGATGCAGAAGATGCGTGCGGTTCTCGTGGAGCACGCCTTGGCCAATGGTGAGGCCGAGCGGGATGTGCTGACTTCAGTGTTCGCCAAGCTCGCCGCATTCGAGGAGGAGCTCCGTGCGGTGCTTCCAGAGGAGGTTGAGTCTGCCCGCTGCGCCGTGGAGAATGGCACCGCTACGCAACAGAACCGCATCACCGAATGCCGGTCGTACCCACTCTATCGCTTCGTGCGGAAGGAGCTCGGGACGGAGTACTTGACTGGAGAGAAGACGAGGTCTCCTGGTGAAGAGGTGGACAAGGTGTTCGTTGCCATAAACAAGGGCAAGCACATCGACGCTTTGCTTGAGTGCCTCAAGGAGTGGAACGGTGAGCCTCTTCCAATCTGCTGAACAATTGAAGAGAAGATAGTGTCCTCCAGAATTCAAGCCCCCTTTTAGCTGATAAGAATAGTTTACTGTTTCTTGTTTCATCGTATTTCCTGAAGTTGATGCTTGCAAAAGCTCCAAGGCCATCCATTACCAAATATTGCATTTGCATTACATGGTGTGGTGCGGTCTTTTTTTTGCAAGGTCAAGTTAATAAATATAGCTTGTGAGAAATTTTCATGATAAGTTACCCATAAGACTGCGCATGCGAAAAATGTTTCTCTGGCCTTTTAAAGATCGCACTGTTTTATGTTTTATATGTGGAAGGAAATAGACAAAAGGTTGCTCGCGAATGTATGTCGTGCATAATCATAATTGACTCCTTTTGGTGTTCCTCAATCTATCCACTGTCAGTTGTGCTCATACATTGGCACTTCGCCGAGACATCTCTAGATCTGGAGTATGGACTCTGCATGTGTGGTACCATATCCTGATAGATTACACGCTCTTCTTTCTAATGTTGCATTTAACTTACGTGGAGAGACGGGGGCTGCTCCTAGACAGGCCATGTCTAGCTCTCGCGTCACGAGTTAGCATGTCACCTACACTGTGTGCGGCCGCCGGGAAGCCATGTTCCTTGACGGAATTCTTGTCTTTTTTTTGCGGGGCGACGGAATTCTTGTTATCTGCCAAGAGTTGGGTCGGATCTTGCTCCTAGACACAAAGGAATTCGTCGTGGAGCCTCGTGCTCTTCGGGAGAGTGAGCACATCGCCATTGATGGATCGATCATTTTCACGCGACATGTGGCACGGATCCCGATGAGGCCTCTCGCTCCGGTGGTGGTCGTGGGTCCTTATCCGCATCCGATGGGCGACGTGCGTACATGTCATGTTCTGCCGTTACGACCGGACACGCCGAGGATTCTTGGAGCTGCTTTCGGTGGATCACGGGTCACATACGTGGTTGAGTCCCAGGAGAGTGGACCTCTACAGGTCGAGCTGCCCGCTCCCCCCAATGGCGACGAGGTGAAAGCCTCGGATCCCATCCTCATATTTTCAGCTCCTAATCAAGATCTAGCTTCCTCTCTCACTCATTTCTAGAAGAAACCTAGGGTTTCCACCCCGCGTTCTACTCCACCTCCGATTCCTTTCATTGGTGGCTTGGAAAAATTGATGGTGATTCGAGATCTTATGCTCAGGTGGTTGAGTCTTCTAATCACACGAATTCCCTAGTGCGTGATTTGAGAGGCGGTGCCACATGTTAGCGAGTTCGGTCGTTCACGTGTACAACATATTGTGTACCGCACATTCGTATCTATAAGGAGCGCCGGTATGGTTGTTATCGTATGTGTTGGTCTGATAAGATCGAGAGATCTGATGAGATTGAGAGTTATTGTAATCTTCCATGTAATCCTCCCGGTGTTGGTTAACCGGACTATATTAACACGCAGCGGTGCAGCATAAGGTGAAACACATCTTCGCCCAATACGTTTTATTATATGGTATCAGAGCTAACCGCCAATATCATCTAGCTTTCCCAAAACCCACGACACCTTCCAAAACAAGATCGAGGAGTCCATGGCCTCGTCATCATCGATAACTCCTAGCTCCCTGTTCGGCTCGGGAGTCACGGAAAAGCTGGGCAAAGGCAACTTTGTGGTCTAGCAGGCACAAGTTCTTTCGACGATCAGAGGGGTGCGGCTAGAAGGCTTCCTTGACAGCGACCATGCAGCGCTAGATGTTGATATCATCATCAAGAACGGTGAGACCACCATCAAGAAGGAGAACCCGGATTATGGTGTTTGGGTGGCTAGGGACCAGCAGGTCCTGGGCTTTCTCATCTCCTCCCTATCATGGGAGCTTCTTCCTCACACTTTTTCTGCCAAGATGACGGCCGAGCTCTGGGACACCCTGCAGGAAATGTGCGCGGAAAAGTCCCGCGCCCACACCACCAACACACGACATCACCCTCGCCAACGCCAAGAAGGGCCCCAAGACCATGGCTAAGTATGTTTCCATGATGAAAACTCAGGAGAATGATATGATGTCCACCTACAAGACCCTCTATGATGAGGACATGGTATCCTACGTCGCTGGTCTCAAGAAAATCAACTATGTCTCCCTCATTGCCGCCATCGTCGCTTGTTCTGAACCCATCTCGGTGAGCGAATTATATTCACATCTTTTGTCCTATGAGAGTCGCCAGCAAATGCTTCTTGGATCACCGCAATCCTCCGCTAAAGCTACCATGTGCGGTGAACGTGCACGTTTTGGTGGCCACGGAGGAGGCCGTGGTGCACAAGGCCGCGGTAACAATGGAGGCGGTGGCAATGGTTGCTACAACGGCCACTAGAATAATGGTGGCTATGGCAACTACACCAACAATGGCTACGATCGTGGCAATGACAATACCGATGAACGTCCATGTTGCACCATGTTGCAGTTGTGCAACGTCACGTACCATGTAGTCAAAGACTATTGGTATCGTTATGATGACTAATTCATTCCACGAGAGAGGTTCGCCAATGCCATCAACTATAACAATAGGGGCAATGGACCTTGGGTCATGGACATCGGTGGTACCAACCACATCACCATCAAACCAGAGAAGCTCCATGCCCATGAAAAGTATCATGGCAATGAACAAGTTCACACCGCCAAGCAGTGCAGGTATGGATATTAACTATATTGGTCATTCTATTATTCCAACTTATGACCAAAATATCCATCTAAAAGATATTCTCCATGTTCCTGATGCTAGTTAAAGCCTTATTTCCACACATCGTTTTACCAATCATAGCCACGCCTTCGTTAAAATACACCCTAAATTCTTTTGCGGCAAGGATCAAGCTACGAACAGATTTTTTCTTAAAGGATCATGTAGAGATGGTCTCTATCCTCTACCCGCATCACCAACACCCCCATCATCCAAGCAAGCCTATGGAGTCATCAAGTCATCCCATCATTGTGGCATCGTTGTTTAAGACATACGGCATCATCTATTGTTCAACAAGTCATTAGTAAAAATAATCTTTCATGTTCTAGTGATAATAATGAGTCCATATGTGAAGCATGTAAAAATGCAAAGAGTCACCAATTTCCTTACTCTTGCTCCACTAGTGTTCTAGTCCATATGTGAAGCATGTAAAAAGGCAAAGAGTCACAAATTTCCTTACTCTTGCCCCCGATTACTTTGATCATAAGAACTATTATGTTAGTTTCATCGATGATTTTAGTAAATTTACATGGATTTATTTTGTTCATACATCGTTCTGAAGTTTTTAATATCTTACATCAATTCTGAGCTCTTGTTGAAAGATGCTTTGGAAGGAAAATTGTTACCTTACAATCTGATTGGGGAGGATAATATGAGCGTATTAATTCCTTTATTAAGCAAATTGGTATTTTTTATGAGACTATATTCCCATTTTTAACACTTCATGACAATGCCAGCCAACGATTTCTGTCAGAAATTCTATTACTTCCACCTAGCCTTCTTAATGCGACCACAATCGATCATAGGGGCAGACATATAAATAATTCAATTGTGGATAATAATACTTTAATGCCTACTAATATTGGCCATGAGACTATAGGAAATACAGATGAAATTAATGATGCAGCAGCAATCAACGCTCAAGAAACGGTGATGCAGCATGATTTTATGCTATTATATTGTACTAGCATGGAAGCCTAGGGTTCTGTGGGACCCACTCCTGACCGCGGCGAAGAAACTGCGTCGTTAGCTAGAGAAAATGCATCACTAAATCTTTGTCCAACAACGCACAACCAGTCCAGCGATGCCACGCCAGCGCGACAGTTCACGCGCGTGCAGTTCCCAGAGGCGGGCCCCACCTACATGTGCACAATCCTACTAGCGGATCCTCTATGCCTGCTTCAACATCAACAAGCCGCCACACCAACCTGGTCGGATCCCTTGCGGCCAGTAACATCGATACCGGAGAGGATCTGAGCACATGGCTCGATGATGATGATCCTAGAGTAGATTCTGCACAAGACGCGCCTGGCGGCACTTTGGGTGATGGATCCTCTATGACAAGTGTACCTGCTGGCTCGCATGTGTCAACTATGAATACACGACTTCAAATAGGTAAATTACAATCCAGAAAATATCAAAATATGATAAAGTATGTTAATCTCACAGCCACAGGTGAACCTGATAGTTTAGAGGAGGCATTTAAAAATAAAAATTAGGAAAGTGTTATGGATGAGGAATATCGATCACTCATGTAAAATAGAACTTGGAATTTAGTTTCTGCACAATATGATGGAAAGGATGTCATATATTGTATATGGGTTTACAAAACTAAGCATAGAGTTGATGATAGTATAGATTGATATAAGGCAGGCCTAGCTGCTGTGGGTTTTAAGCAAAGATATGGTATTGACTACGAGGATACTTTTAATCCCGTGTTCAAGACGCCAACCATTCGTCTTGTGTTCTCAATTATAGTACCCAGGGGTGGAGTCTTCAATAGCTAGATGTGAAGAACACGTTTCTTCATGGTGTTCTGGAGAAAGATGTCTATATGAAGCAACTACTAGGTTATGAGGTCAAAGTAAAAAACCAACCATATATGCAAACTTGATAAATCCCTTTATGGCTTGCAGCAAGACCCAAGAGCATGATTCTCGAGGATAAGTACAAAGTTACAAGCACTTGGATTCTAACTATCCAAGGATGATACATCATTATTATTTTACTCCAAGAGAGATATTTCTATATTTGTACTTGTTTATGTTGATGAAATAATTGTTGCCAGCTCCCGTCATAATGCAACTACAACCCTTTGTTTGATATCTCCATAAGGCATTTGCCTTAAAGGATCTTAGTAATGTACATTAATCCTAGGCATTGAGGTTAAGAAGGTGTAAGATGGGTTGTTGCTAAGATAAGAAAAATACACATCATATGTGCTCAAGTGTAACATCCCAAAACGTCAATCCAAGCTTATCATGATCAAATCATCCAAAAATGGGGTTAACAAAAACTTTTCCATATTTAAAATGAAAGCATTCATATAGGTGTGCATTTAAAATAGGAGTTGTTTTGAATTGCCATGATTGTGTGATACTTTGCTTCTAAAATGTTTCTTAGGTGATTTAAACATCCTCTACATCATTCCCAAACTTTTCCTAAAGAAAATCAAATAAAAAAGAATTAAAATGAAGGAATGGTCATTTGGACAAATTTAACTCTCATGCCTACTTTGGCTATTCCTAGTACTCATTTCTTAACAGAAAAAATTATGGATCTTTACACCCCTTGCTAGTACACATAATGAGGTACCAAGGCCCACCTTTTGATCTACTAAAAACCTTCTGTTAACTATTTTAAATGACAGTTTAAAATTGAATCTAATGCATATGCATAGATCATCCCTATTTCAAAAACCATGTATTTGAGCTCCATTTTCAAAACCCTTGTAACCAGAGACTACCTATCACTAGTGGAGATCACCCAAAAATTTTGAACTCAAAATTCAAAACTTTTTCTCTTGCGGCCATTTCATCAAACACTTGGCAGCGTGCGAATCACACCTCTAATCCTAGCTCCTTTGTTTTGAGCAGAGTTTTGCCCCATTTGATCTCCATTTAATCTCTTTGTCCCCCTCGATCAAACCATGCCATTTGCAACCCATCCCCTACACCCTAGTAGCAATGCCATGCCATGCCGAGCACCACCGTCGGCCAAACTTGCCATTGCGTGAGACCACCTCCTCGTTCCTCTCCATGTCTAGGAGGTAGCCAGACCAGACCGCCCTCTCTGTCCCTTGCCCGAGCCAAGACCAGCCATGGACCACAGAGAGAACCCGCGCCAGTGCCACGAACCATGCCGACGCCGCCTGAAGCGCAGACCGTCTGCACACAACCCGCCGACACCAGCCGCGCCACCGCTCTGCCTCGACCTAGAGAACACCCAGACACCTCCGTTCACGCCTAAAGCCCCACCACCGCCGCCGTGGACACCGCTTGGCCGCAGCGCCACTCACCCGACCGCATGCCACCGCCCCTATGGTCGCATTGAAGCACTAGAGCACCGCCAGAAGACCGCCCATCGATCGCCATCCCCGCCATGCCGCTTAGCTCGCCGTAGCCATGTCGCCACCGTCGATCGCCCATCCCGCCGGTCTCACCGTCGAGCCTATAAAAGAGCCCTCCCAGCACCAAAGACTCACACCACTCCACTCCCTCACCTCTGAACCTCACCCACCTCACGGAGCAAGTGGAGCAAGTCGCCGGAATTGGGCCGAGCCGCCGCCTCTAGAGAAGAAGGGTGTCGTTGATTCCGCCACCCCAAGCTCGTCCGACCACGCCTCGCCTCGCCGTTGTCTTCCACTTCGTTGCTCGCCTCGCCGACCCGCTGGAGCCTGGTACGCCCCCAGAGAGCCCCCACCGAGCCGCTAGGGTTCGAGCTCGTCACGACCGTCTGTCGTCGACGACCCTCAGTAGATCTAGCCTCTAATCGCCTTACGCCCACATACTGTTTCACGTTTTAAGTGCCACTGACAAGTGGACCCTCCTGTCAGCTGAGCCCCGTGCCGCGTAGCGCCACTGGGCCGGCCCATTTCCTTTCCCACGCAAGCCCGTAGATTCAAATCTAGGTTTTCTTTTTAGTTAGAATATAGTTTCTGTCCAGTGTTTCAAAATTCAATTCTGTGAGTTTGACAAATCCAAATTACATGAAACTAATTTTGTCTGAAAGGTATTGAAATGCTCTATCCAAGCCCGTTAGATTTAATTCATTTAGAGTTATAGATTTCTCCTAATAAAAATAAGAAGACAGAAGCTTTTGCAACTTGAAACATTTTTGTAAAATCAACCAAGTTAGCTTTTGAGTTGATTCCAACTCTCAAAAATCAAATTTCATCATATCTATCCAAATATGTAATAATATTAAAGTTTACAGGCAGTGACTTTGGACTAGTACCAAAATAATGCTATATAGACATTTCTAGTCACTTTAAATCATTAAATAATAAACTTAAACCAAAGTAATATTGATCCAACCTTTAAATCTCATTCCCACATGTTAGAATATGTGGTGAGGACATGTGTCCACATGATCCCATATTTTGGTGGTGAATATTAAATTTTAGTTAATATTTCAATGTGTAGAAATTACTTTTCCAAGATAAAAAGGTTGAAACTATTGAATTAAAACTTGTGATGTTTGGGATGATAATAGATCATCAATTGTGTGGTTTAGAATACTACGTAGCCCAAGTTAAGTATTGTTTGGTGATTGTGCACTCCCTATGTATTTCTAGACGATAGTACCGACCAAGCCTTCGAGGAGGAGTTCTACCAAGAAGAAGAAGAAGAAAACTTTAACCACTGCACCAACCAAGGCAAGCTATTAGTGGCAAGCTAACCCTTGCAAAACATGCTTTAGTAAGCTATTGTAGCAAGCTAGAATAAAACTAGATAGTTTAGTAAAGATGCTTTAAGCATACTTTGATCACACCCCCTTAGTTTACACAAAGTTCTTTAATTAATTTTGAAGGTAGCATAAAGAGTATAAAACTTGACCTACTTAGAAACCCTTAGATGTCATTCTATGGCATGAGATTGATCCCACCTTTCCACCTTAGTGAACACTTTTAACCTAGTGTTTTAGAATAGATCAAAACTTGAGTCACTTTAGATGGGAACACTTGGTGAAAATGAATTGTGAAAACCTTAGAATGATGAGTCATTCTATTCCAATCCAGGGCAGTTGACAAGTGAGGTTCTCCGGTCGAATGCAAATAAGCCAGAGCGTATGTTTTGACATGTGTTGAGAAACACAATTGATTTATGATGATGAAAATGATGAGGCATGAGCCTTAACCCTTTCATAAAATTGATGGTTGGATTCGGATGCGATACCATTCCAAATTTACCGTACAACCACATTACCTGAATTGGGTAAGTATTAGCTGGAAATTTATATGCATTAGTATTAGTTCCCTCACGGGAGAGGTTTGAGCTGAGGCTACCTTTCAATGTTGTCCACCTATGCAGTGCCCAAGATGACTGATGGTCATGGTTGGGAGGCCATGCTCATAGGAGAGGTGCTTATACTAGGGTGTGTAAAGGGAAGGTTATGTTTGATTATCTGCATACCAAGTATGATGATTCAGGGTTATCCCTGACAGATGTATCGAATCTTGTGGTGAAAGTGTACCACCTCTGCAGAGTGTCAAACTATTCGAATAGCCGCGTCATGATTATGGACAGTTGGAATGGCCATACTGTTTCGTTGTCAGATGTTTTCTAAATAACTTGAAATGAATGATGAACCTTGACTTGACCACAACAGGGTTGTGTAGATGAAAATAGCTTCCCAACCTAAGTGATTCTAGACTTTTATTTTATCTTTTCTTGCTTCAGAACTCAGCTTAGGTTTCAAACGTAACTTGATAGTTATTCTTTAAATTCAGTACTTTAACTTAGAATGGTAACCCTTGTTAGTAGTAGTTTGCGAGTACTTAAAGAGTACTCATGGCTTTTGTCCCTGGCTATTATCATGGCCAGACTATGAAGGAGATTATCAAGATGATGGTCAGCAGGACGGCTATGATAACTAGGACTATCTGCCGTTCACATTACTGTGCCCCTGAAGATGGACCCCACCGCTACGCTATCGTTTAATTCCACTGCTTGTTGTATTAAAGACTGGATCATGAGATCCTTATTTGTGTAAAACCTTATGTATGGTTTGTAATGGATGATGTACTGTGATATCCAATCCGTTATGTCTCGCAAAAATGGTAATCCTGTTGGAGATATGCCCAAGAGGCAATAATAAAGTGGTTATTATCATATCTTCATATTTATGATAAATGTTTACATACCATGCTATAATTGTATTAACCGGAAACATTAATACTTGTGTGATTTGTAAACTAAAATAAGAGTCCCTAGTAAAGCCTCTTGTTAAACTAGCTTGTTGGTTAATATATGATCATTGTTTCCTGATCATGAACATAGAGATGTTATTAACAACAGGATCATATCGTTAGGAGAATGATATGGTGGACATACTCCTATAGACAAGCGTAGCATAAAGATCAAGTCATTTCAATAGTTCAATTGCTATATGCTTTCTGATACATAGTAACCTAATTCCTTCGACCATGAGATCATGCATATCACCTTTACTGGATGGATGCTTTGATGTCATCAAACACCACACCGTAACAGGGTGGCTATAAAGGTGGCATTGAGTGTTCGGAAAGTATTGGTTGAAACACATGGATCAAGAGTGGGATTTGTCCATCCACATGACGGATAGATATTCTCTGGGCCCTCTCGGTGAAATGTCATCCAATTAGCTTGCAAGCATGTGGCTCACAAGGGATCACATATCACGCGAGAAAAGAGTACTTATCGATGTGAGGTTGAACTAGGTATGCGAGATACCGCGATCATAACCTCGGATAAGTAACATATCGTGAGACAAAGGGAAATTGGTATCGTATGTAAGTGGTTCATTCGATCAAAGTAATCGTAGAAATATGTAGCCATATGAATTTCCAGATTCCTCTATTGGTTATTGTTCGGAGAAGTGTCTCGATCATGTCCGCATAATTCACGAACCGTAGGGAGACACACTTAAGGATTCGACGTTGTTTGAGTAGTTATGGTATTATGAGAAAGAGACCGAATGTTGTTCGGAGTCTCGAATGGGATCCGGGATATCACGAGGAGATCCGGAATGGTCCGGAGAATAAGATTCATATAAGGAAAGTCCCATTTCGGAGTTGGGGAATGGTTCTGGTGTTTTCATCGGGAACATTCTAGAAGGTCCCGGAATGTCCGGCACTCCGGGGGGGGGGAAGGGGTACATGAATGTGTCATTGCATGTTGGAATGATTGCATCATATACTGAGTGTATTCGCTGTCCAAAATAAAGGATTTATTCAAATCCTAGTTTGAAAAGTCAAACGGCTAGTTTGAAAGTCAAACGGCAAGTTTTTGGAAAGTGGAAAGAGGAGGAAAAGAGGAGGCCGAGTTGGGGAGGGATTCCTCCTCCCCAAGCCGGCGCCCACTCAAGGCCGACTTGGGGAGGGACTCCCTCCCCTTGGCCGGCCAGCCCCTCCCACCTATATAAGGAGGGGCAGGGCTCCCTCCTAGCACACACAAGTTCCTATCCTCTAAATCTAAACCCTAGCCAAGCCTCCGGTTTAGAGCCGTTTTGGTTTAGAGCTTCTAATTGCCCTAGCCTTCGGTTTAGAGCCTTCTAATTGGTGTGTCTAATCACTAGACCACTAATAGCCACAATCATAAGCTCCACCAAACAAGCACCGGCTTAATGCGAAGCCTGTGATTTCCCTCTACTTCCTGTACCACGCCGTTGTGCTACGGAATCGCGAGGAGAGTGCTACAACCTCCGCTACTGCTGGAACAAGGGAGAGGAAGGTCTTCGTCAGTACCGCGTGTGACCGATCATGGGGCGCTGCTGGAACGTGGCGCTGGAAGGATCGCTCTACGATCTTGAGATCGGAAAGAGTACGACTACATCATCCGAGAATCTGCTCTCGTTAACCGCTTTGGAATCTTCGAGGTGAGTTCCTCTATCGACTCGTTGCTACAATCTAGTAGATAGATCTTGGCTTGTTTGTTTGTATCGATAGAAAATTTTGTTTTCCATGCTACGAACCCCTCTGATGTATCGAGCCGTGTCTATATGTAGATCTGTTGCAGTAGAACACAATGGTCATTGTGGGCATTGATGCTTTTATTATCGATTACTTCTTGTGTACTTTGCATCTTGCGGTATGTTGGGATGAAGCGGCCCGGGCTAACCTTACATGACATCGTTCATGAGACCTGCTCCACGCTTGACATGCAACTTGTATTGCATAAGTGGCTTTGCGGGTGCCTGTTTCTCCCAGCATAGTTAAGATTCAATTTACAACGGGTGATTGAAAATACTAGTATCAATGTTGTGGTTCTTGTTCGTAAGTTAGAACGACACTTATTGAAAGCCCCAAACCACGTAAAACATGCAAAGAAAATTAGAGGCGTCTAACTTTGTTTTGCGGGGTGTCGATGATGTGATATGGCCATGATTGTGATTATATTTGATGTATGCAATGTTCCTTATTGTAAGTTGGCAACCGCAGAGCCATATGGTTGTCTTTAATTTCTGTTAAGACCTGCGTGTCTATTCAAAATAGTTGTAATAGTTGAAGCTGGTGGACGACAACCATGAAGAAGCGTCATTGACCTTGATGCTATGCCGGTGATGATGGAGATCATGTTCGTGCTTGAAGATGGAGATCGGAAGCACAAAGAAGAAAGGCCATATCATATCACATATTATGAATTGCATGTGATGTTAATCCTTTATGCATCTTGTATTGCTTAGTAGACGACGGTAGCATTATAAGATGATCCCTCATGCACATAAATTTCAAGTTCTAAAGTGTTCACCCTTAGTATGCACCGTTGCCAAAGCTTGCTTCGAAGCACCACGTGATGATCGGGTGTCTTTGATTCCGCGGGTGAATACAACGTAAGCAAGCTAGATTTGCTTATGCGGTAGCTAAGGTTTGATCTTGACGAGCCTAGCATGTACAGACATGGCCTCAGGAACACGGATCACCGAAAGGTAAAGCATGAGTCATATAGTAGATATGATGAACATGTTGATTGTTCGCCATTGAAGCTACATCAACTCACGTGATGATCGGTTTTGATGTGGTGGATTTGGTTCGTGTGATCACTAAAACAATGTGAGGGATATTGTTTTGAGTGGGAGTTCACCTAGATTAATTTTATTATTAATTAGAACTCAATTTATCATAAAATCAAAGTGAATTTGCATAGTTGTTGTAGTCATTGGCATCCGTTTACCACCTTGCGCTTAGTTATAATTGAGATGATAGAACTATAGAATTCTGGTTGGTTACTTTACGAACTGGTATCGTATTGTTTTGAAGTGTTAATCTAAAGTTTAAAGTCCTATTGCAAACTTTCAGTAAGTTCCGGTTACTCCATGAAGTTTAATAATTGGTATTAAAACAAGAGTAACAATTCCAAAGTGTTAGTATATGAGTATCATGTTTGTCTCCATGATTCTTGATATTCAAAAGATTATCTTAATATCAAGGTTATCTAGGATCTGAAAGAGTTGTTTCAGAAACCATGATGTGTGGAAGATATTGTGATATCTGAAACGAAGTTTTGGTTACAACATGATAGAGTATAATATGGCAATGTCATGTTCTCATGTTTGATGAGAATTTGCAAAAGGTTGGAGACACTAGTTGTCCTAATCTTCCAAAAGGTTTTGGAGAGCAACATTATACTCGTGATTCACCGTTATAAGCTAAAAGTAGCTTGGTCATGGATGAATCCATGATGAAGGTGAATATTTGATGTAGGTAAAATGTTTACTACACCAAGAGTTAACTAAAGAAAGGAATTTGAAAGAACACCAAACATTTGATAATGGTGATCTACTTCAAAGTGCAAGTCCAAAGACATTGGTATTTAACTATACACGCTTTGGACTATGTGTCATATGTATGACTCCACTATTGATGTTGATAGATTCTTTCAAACAGAATAGGAAATCTTGAAGAGAATCTCATAAGTATATGGCAGAAAAGAAAAGACTAGAATTGTTCAGTTTAAGTATATAGATGATATACGTGTTATGGCTATATTCTTTGCTTATTAAACAATGTGGTTCTTAAGTATTTGATACTGAATTTGTTGGTGTGAATCGTCATACGAAACAACACAATTCATGAACTACAATGGCCTAAGTAACTAGCAAAAGAATATGTGATAATGTTCATCGAAAACAAATAAAGGGTTATTGTGTTGCTCGTTAAACATCAAAGCTTGCCTTCAGGATTTGTTTTATCAGGTATTATGAGAACAAAAGGGTTGTTCAAATAATTGCCGTAATCCATAAAAGATGGATGATTCACAAATCTCGTTGGATAAATCACATCCATAAAACTAGTGCTAAAATTGTCAAATTGATTGAAAGATCACTTAGGAAGTGACATCGCCGTTTAAATTATATTGGAAAGAAAACATGAAGAAACTCCATGTGGATGGAATTTTGGAGTCTTTTGATTTTTGATCAAATGACGTTTGTGAAACTTTCCTAGAGATAATTGAAACTTCGTTCATAGGCCAAAAGGGAACGAAAGACTAGCTTATTGGAACTTGTGCATATTGTTGTACGAACTCCATTATGTGTAGTCAAGAGCGATGGATTTCAACTTCATATGCTTTCTCCGAAAATTTGAGTGAATATATGAATATTTACTTAATAAAGATGAAGTATGAAATATTTGAAAAGTTCAAAGATTTCAAGATGAAGTGCAAAATCATTGTAACAAGAATATAAATAGTTTATGATAAGATCATAAAGGAAGATATTTGAGTTACATGTTTAGCATAATACCTAGGATTTAAGGAATCGTTCCATGGATTTGCATTTCCCGAAACACCATAAGAGTATGGAGCATTCGAGATATGTAATTAAACCTTGTTTGACATGGTAAGATCAAAGGTATAATTCATAAAACTGCCATTATATTTTAAAGATTAAAAGCTTTAGAGATTACCGTTTTTCCACTGAAAAGAGCTTCATCATAATCCGCTGAAATGACACCATATAAAGTTATGGTTTGGGATAAAACCCAAGTAGTCCTTTCTTAAACATTGGTATGCTATGCATAAGAAAGATGTTTGCAACCAAAGTCGGATAAACCTGTCTTTGTATTACTGTTAAGTATTCCTCCATAAACACCGGAGACAAAAGTGTTTGTCGCTTAGAACGTCAAGTTTCTTTGAGAAGGAAATTTTTCGTGAAAAGTTAAGTGGGAGGACAATAGAACTTTGATAAGGTTAAAAGAACCTTAGCTATATGTGCAAAGTTGCGCAGCACCGAAAAGTGTTCCGGAGGCAGCAACAATGCTCATGGCTCACGTGCCTCAAAGGTTGTGGTCACGGAGGTCTAAGTTTCTATTGAAACAAGTAGGTCGGATGAACAATCAAATACCAAGATTTGAGGGTTGAATCATTATTTGAGAATAATGAACCTACTACATGCAAAGAAGCGATGATGGGCCCTGACTCCGTCAAATGGCTTGAAGCCATATAATCCGTGATAGTTCCATACACGATAAATCAAGTTTTGAACTTGAAGGACCCTCGAAAAAGGTGTAAGACCTTGCAGTTGTGTTTGGATCTATAAAGAAGTAGACATGGATGTTTCACATCTATGAAATAGTCGACATGTTGGGAAAGAGTTCACAACAATGTTCAAAGGTTGTATATGACAAGATTTGATCTTTCATAGCGATTTTTAGTCTAGACGGATTAATGTAGCAACCACTACATATAATTTGTTATGTGGTAGTAGAATAAACAAAACAAGTTCTTCTAATAGAATGGTTACCTAGGACGTGTGCATGACACGGTCCAAAGGGTTTTGTTAATTCAAAGGATGCTAAAAGCATATGCAAACTTCAATGGTTGAAGTAAGCATAGCGGAGTTGGAATCTTCACTATGATGAAACTGTTAAAAGAGTTTGATTTCATCGGAGACAATGAAGATGCTTGCGTTTGCAAGAAATTAAGTGGGAGCGCTAAGATATGTTTCTAATACATTATGTGGAAGACATATTGTTGATTGGAAATAATGTATCTTTTATTAACACATATTAAGAATTTCATCCCGATGAAAGACTTAGGCAAAACCCAAATATTTGGCATCAATAGATGCTAATATGGTTGTGCCAGAAGTACATAGACAAGATATTGAATGAGTTCGATATAGAAACTACAAGAAAGGTTCTTGTTGCACAGAAAGGATTGAAAGAGTTCAATGTTGATGATATATTCAAGTGTATTGGCACTTGGTAAGTGAAACAAAGATTCAAGTATAGATTGATACTTGATGTATGAAATCACGAAGAGTATTTATATCAATCATACTGTGATATGTACAAATCCAGATATGTCCTATGCTATAAATATTATGAGCATATACCAGAATGATTCATAAGATGATCATTGGACGATAGTAAGGATATTCTTATGATCTTTTGGAAGAACTAAGAGTATATTATTTGTAGAAGTGACAAATAGATGATTAGTTCATTGTAAAAGTACTGCATTGATACTAGTTTTGTCACAAAGTACAAATTAAGTTTATCTCAATCTAAATTAAGGGTGGCACAATATAATGGAAAGTGAGTTCCATAATGGATTTGGATGAGTTCTAAAGTTAAGACATTGTGACAGATACTACAACAAAAGGCTAAGTATATGACTGCTATTATAGCAGCAAAAGAGGGCATTTGTGTCAAGTAGTTTGTTATCAAACTAGGTGTAGTTCACAGCGGGATAATACTATGAAGATATATTGTACGACAATATTGTCAACATGTTTTAACCCCAAAGAACTAAAAGGTCACACCGAAAGACCAAATCATACAAAGCCATCTCATTAGAGAATGAGTGATGCGTAGAGACGCAAAGACATGCAATTACACACGGACCTGGAAGTGTCAGATCCGGAGATCAGTTAACCACTAGCAATCGTGTACATACAACACCAGAAAGCCATAGGTGTTGAAAACACAAAGGTTTGAAACTAGATTATTGACTCTAGTGCAAGTGGGAGACTGTTGGAGATATGCCCAAGAGGCAATAATAAAGTGGTTATTATCATATCTTCATATTTATGATAAATGTTTACATACCATGCTATAATTGTATTAACCGGAAACATTAATACTTGTGTGATTTGTAAACTAAAATAAGAGTCCCTAGTAAAGCCTCTTGTTAAACTAGCTTGTTGGTTAATATATGATCATTGTTTCCTGATCATGAACATAGAGATGTTATTAACAACAGGATCATATCGTTAGGAGAATGATATGGTGGACATACTCCTATAGACAAGCGTAGCATAAAGATCAAGTCATTTCAATAGTTCAATTGCTATATGCTTTCTGATACATAGTAACCTAATTCCTTCGACCATGAGATCATGCATATCACCTTTACTGGATGGATGCTTTGATGTCATCAAACACCACACCGTAACGGTGGCTATAAAGGTGGCATTGAGTGTTCGGAAAGTATTGGTTGAAACACATGGATCAAGAGTGGGATTTGTCCATCCACATGACGGATAGATATTCTCTGGGCCCTCTCGGTGAAATGTCATCCAATTAGCTTGCAAGCATGTGACTGGCTCACAAGGGATCACATATCACGGGAACGAGAAAAGAGTACTTATCAGTAACGAGGTTGAACTAGGTATGCAGAGATACCGACGATCATAACCTCGGATAAGTAACATATCGTGAGACAAAGGGAAATTGGTATCGTATGTAAGTGGTTCATTCGATCGCAAAGTAATCGTAGAAATATGTGGGAGCCATATGAATTTCCAGATTCCTCTATTGGTTATTATTCGGAGAAGTGTCTCGATCATGTCCGCATAATTCACGAACCGTAGGGAGACACACTTAAGGATTCGACGTTGTTTGAGTAGTTATGGTATTATGAGAAAGAGACCGAATGTTGTTCGGAGTCTCGGATGGGATCCGGGATATCACGAGGAGATCCGGAATGGTCCGGAGAATAAGATTCATATAAGGAAAGTCCCATTTCGGAGTTGGGGAATGGTTCCGGTGTTTTCATCGGGAACATTCTAGAAGGTCCCGGAATGTCCGGCACTCCGGGGGGGGGGAAGGGGTACATGAATGTGTCATTGCATGTTGGAATGATTGCATCATATACTGAGTGTATTCGCTGTCCAAAATAAAGGATTTATTCAAATCCTAGTTTGAAAAGTCAAACGGCTAGTTTGAAAGTCAAACGGCAAGTTTTTGGAAAGTGGAAAGAGGAGGAAAAGAGGAGGCCGAGTTGGGGAGGATTCCTCCTCCCAAGCCGGCGCCCACTCCAAGGCCGAGTTGGGAGGGACTCCACTCTCCCTTGGCCGGCCAGCCCTCCCACCTATATAAGGAGGGCAGGGCTCCTCCTAGCACACACAAGTTCCTATCCTCTAAATCTAAACCCTAGCCAAGCCTCCGGTTTAGAGCCGTTTTGGTTTAGAGCTTCTAATTGCCCTAGCCTTCGGTTTAGAGCCTTCTAATTGGTGTGTCTAATTACTAGACCACTAATAGCCTCTCTCATAAGCTCCACCATACTCGCACCGGCTTAAGGCGGCCTCAAGGATTTCTCTACTTAGGTACCACGCCAGTTGTGCTACCGGAATCGCGAGGAGAGTGCTACAACCTCCGCTGCCTGCTGGAACAAGGAGAGGAAGGTCTTACGTCACCGAACGTGTGACCGATCAAGGGAGCGCTGCTGGAACGTGGCGCTGGAAGGATCGTCTACGCGATCTTGAGATCGGAAAGAGTACGACTACATCATCCACGAGAATCTGCTCTCGTTAACCGCTTTGGAATCTTCGAGGGTGAGTTCCTCTATCGACTCGTTGCTACAATCTAGTAGATAGATCTTGGCTTGTTTGTTTGTATGCGATAGAAAATTTTTGTTTTCCATGCTACGAACCCCTACAAATCCTGGGATTGTGAGGTATGGCATAACGGGCATCTGGGATTAAAAATCCGGGTGTTAACATCAAGAGAGTGGGTATGATGAGTTGCAAGCCTACCAACACGCCTATGTCAACAAGTGAGAAGCTATCTACACATTAAGGTATTCCTCTTGGAGAAGAGGGCTCGACAAGGTACAAAAGCATTGTTGGTGCATTGTAGTATTTAACACTTAGCAGACCATATATTTCATTTTTTTGTCAACAAAGCCTATCAGTTCTTGCATCCACCAACCTCACTACATTGGACTATTGTAAAGAGAATTCTGAGATATCTCAAGCATACCATTAGTATTGGTTTAAAATTTAGCAAGTCATCTTCTATGCATGTGAGTGCTTTTTCAGATGTAGACTGGGAATGATGTCCTAATGACAAGAGATATACATGTGGCTTTGCAGTGTTTCTTGGCCCCAACTTAATCTCATGGAGTGCCAAAAAACAAGCCATAGTCTCAAGATAAAGTACAGAAGTAGAGTACAATCCTTGGCTAATTCCACAATACAAGTTATGTGGATACAAACCCTTCTTGATGAACTAAATGTTCAACATCCTTCTACTGCACAATTATGGTGGGCCAACATGGGTGCAACTTACCTTTCATCAAACCCAGTTTTCCATGCTAGAACTAAGCACAAATAAGTTGATTATCACTTTTTTCGAGAATGAGTAGCTCAAAAATTATTAGACATTAAGTTTATTACAAATTGTGATCAAGTTGCAGATGGGTTTACTCCAACATGTGATCAAGTTGCAGATGGTCTACTAAACCTTTTATATTACACCAACTTGAAACCTTTAGAGACAATCTTAACTCAGGAAAGTTATGATTGAGGGGGTGTGTTAGCAATTTGGGTCATTCACATGTAGAACATATTGTGTACCGCACATCCGTATCTATAAGGAGCGACGGTATGGTTGTTTATGTGGGTGATGATCTGATAAGATCAAGATATTTGATGAGATCGAGAATTGTTGTATTCTTCCATGTAATCCTCCTAATTTTGGTTAACCAGACTATATTAACATGTAGTGGTGCGGCACAAGGTGTAATGCATCTTCACCCAATACGTTCTATTATAATCTCTGTGTCTAGAGTATGGACTCTACATCTGTGGTACCATATCATCAAATCATACAAGTTCTTCTTTCTACTTTTTCATTTAACTTAAATGGAGAGACGAGGGATGCTCCTAGACGGGTCATGTCTAGTGATACATTGCAAATGTATCTATAATTTTTGATGTTCCATGTTTGGTTTTATCTACTTTCTTGTGTTTTGTTCCAACTTTGGAGTAATTTTCATATGATTTCTTGGACTAACCTATTAACAAGATGCCATAGAGCCAGTTGCCTGTTTTCTGCTGTTTTTGGTTCCAGGAAGTCGGAAAATGAATATTCTCGGAATTGGACGGGACAAAAGCCAAAGTTACTATTTTCCCGGAAGACTCACGGAGCCAGAAGGAGAGTCGGAGAGGTGGCCACACCCCCAGTGCTGCAACCCAGTGGCAGCGCCAGGGCATGGTGTGGGCCCCCTGTCCGGGCACCGACCTTGCCTCCTTCGCCTATATATTCCTCCCGATGCGAAAACCCTAAATAGTCAATCAGAAATCCACGAAAAGTTCCACAGCACCGCCGCCACCGAAGGGGAGATTCGGGGGACAGAAAGTCTCTGTTCTGGCACCCTGCCGGGACGGGTAGGTGCCCCCGGAGCCATCTCCATCGATCTCCACCACCATCTCCATTGCCATTGCTGATTCCCATGATGATGAGGGAGTAGTTCTCTCTCGAGGCTAAGGGTTCTACCTGTAGCTATGTGTTCATCTCTCTCTCTATGCATGCTCATATTGTGATCATGAGCTTGTAATCTATAGATCTACCTTGCTACTCAAGTGCTTTATTAGATCTCTGCTCTCCCCATGTGTGTGAAGTTGACAGTGCGCACACCTTGGTGGCACTTAGGCTAGATATTACAAATACTTGTTATAAGTTATATTTGGAGTTGGATGTCTTTATGAAATTGTGGTGTTTGTTGGACTCATCTAGTACTCAAGGTGACAGTGTGGGGTTTTCTAGATGGGAAAGATGAACTTTGAGGTGTGCTGTTATAGACCTACCATCGATTAGAGTGTTCAATCGGAGAGTAGTTCAGCGTAGTATCACAAAGAAGAATATATTTATATGAGAGTGTTCACTAGTGAAAGTATTATCCCTAGGCCTTGTTTCTAAGCGTTGAAACACCGTTTGCTACTAGATCTGTTACGTGTTTGCTTGCTTCCATATTTATTTCAGTTTACCTTTAGTATCTTCCACACCATTAAGCTATTTTCTATCACCGTTACCACTTATAATTATCCTTACCACTTGTATTTCACTATCTCTTCGCCAAACTAGTACACCTATACACCTGACAAGTGTATTGGGTGTGTTGGGGATACAAGAGACTTCTTGTATCTTGATTGCAGGGTTGGTTGAGAGGGGATACCTTTGACCACTTCCTCCCTGAGTTCGATAAACCTTAGGTGATCCACTTAAGGGAAAACTTGATGTTGTTCTACAAACCTCTACACTTGGAGGCCCAACAACTGTCTACAAGAATAGAAGTGCGTAGACATCAAGCTCTTTTTCCGCTGCCGTGGGAGGTAAGGTAAAAGGTATTCACACCGGAGGATTAAAGAAGAAGAACCTCTCACGGCAAACGCCTATTTTCTGACGCCGTTGCCGGGGAGGTAAGGTAAAAGGTACTCACATCCTCCGGTGTGAGTGCTCGAAGTTATTTCCTTTAGATTCTGCAATTTTGTCTTTTTGTTTCTTGTTTTCACTAGTTAGGCTTAATGGAAAACAACAACAAAATTAGAGATCTTCATAGTATTTATATTGAGTTAGGACATGAAGTGTTTGAAGAGAAAATTAAAAAACCTATGGAACTTTATTTGCATGCTAATAGCAATGTTGTTAGTATGAATTCTTTGGACACCATTATTGCTAATGCTATGGAAAATTCTAAGCTTGGGGAAGCTGGTTTTGATGAGCATGATATTTTTAGTCCCCCAAGCACGGAGGAGAAAATTTACTATGATGATACCAAACCTCCAATATATGATGATTACAATGATGAATATGATATTTTCAGTCCACCTACTATTGAGGAGAAAATTAATTATGATTACAATATGCCTCCCATATTTGATGATTATGGTGATGAGAATAATAATGATAGCTATTTTGTTGAATTTGCTCCCACTATAATTAATAAGAATGACTATGTTTATGTGGGGAGTATTAATTCTTTTATTCATGTGGCTCATGATAAGAATGTTTTATGTGATAGTTATATTGTTAATTTTATTTATGATGCTACTGAAAGTTATTATGAGAGAGAGAAACATGGTTTTATGCATCTCAATAATATTAACTTTCCCCTCTTTATGTTGAAATTTTTGAAATTGCACTTGTTTTGTTTTCCTATGCTTGTTGCTTTGTGCTTTCATGACTTGTTTATTTACAAGATTCCTATGCATAGGAAGTGGTTTATACTTAAATGTGCTTTGAATTTGCTTCTTGATGCTCTCTTTTACTTCAATTCATATTTCTTATGTGAGCATCTTTTCAAACTATCATGCCTAACTTAAAGGCGTTAAAGAAAAGTACTTATTGGGAGATAACCCAAAAGTTTTAGATGAGTCTTGGAAGTTATTACCTCTGTAATAACCTCTCCTTATCCTTTTTATTTCCTTTTTGTGCCAAGAGTAACCTCTAATGAGAGAGAAGTAATGATTGGGAAAGTTGCTGTCCCGAAACAGATTTCTGTGCTTCACCGTAAAAATTCGTGTAAAATCTCTGAACGTCTTTTTAAGGCGTGAATTTTTTTGCTTCTGCCCCAGGTTGTTATCTAACTTTAGTTAGTTCAACACTTTTTTATTTGAGCAAAAGAAGGTCTTCGAAAAAATTCGTCTTTACCTGCTGGTCTGTTTTGACAGATTTCTGCCATTTTCTGCATTTGCTTCTTGTTGGTTCCTTTTTGAGTTCTTTTGGGGAATTGAAATTTTTGAGGAAAGTTCTACAGTAGCTAGTGTTCTAATGGAAGTTTATTGGTGTTATAACTGAACCTTAAGACTTATTATCTTGAGTGCACTAATGTTGCTAATAAAGATTGTGTGAAGTTTTGTATGACGGAAAAATTTTAGGTGTATGGAAGGAATGAGTAATGAGATGAAGGATGGACTAAAGCTCAAGCTTGGGGATGTCACGCATGTCACCCCAAGAAATATCCAAGAAGTACAAGCGTCAAAGCTTGGGGATGCCCAAGGCATCCCCTTCTTCATCAATAAAAATCTCAGGTTTCTTCCAAACGCTTCATTTTTATTGTTTGATGCACGGTTGTGTTGTTCTTGGAGCGTCTACTTTTTCGTTTTTGTTTTGTTTTTTTCGTTTGCTTTTGTTTTCTTAGTTTTCTGAATAAATTAGTTGGACCCCCTCTTTCATACATTGGTTTGCAAATAGTTTGGTTTGGTTTGGAAAAGAGTAGGAAAGTTCATGCTTATGTGGTAAAAAGAGCTTGTTTTTGACTATGGCCTATGCTTTGTCATGACATGCTTGATATTGTTTTGTCTTTATGCTTAGTATTCTTTGCTGTATCATGACTTGTTATAAACAACTGAGATTGCTTAATGTGCCTTGGATGAATCATGTGTTGTTTTAGCATATTAAAACATAGTATAGTGGTATTCTCCTTTGATGCTTTATTTGGGTTGACTTGGCGCATGCTCACACCATGTTATGACTATCTCAAGTCACCATAGCCTTTATGATCCTTTAGTTTTCAACTTGTAGTATAACTTTATGCTTTGATCAATGATGTTTTATCGCTCTGCGTGATTATTTAGTCTTGACGGATTAATGTAGCAACCACTACATATAATTTGGTATATGGTAGTTAAATAAACAAAACAAGGTTCTTCTAATAGAATGGTTACGTAGGACGTGTACATGACACGGTCCGAAGGGTTTTGTTAATTCAAAGGGTGCTAAAAGGGCATGCAAACTTCAATAGTTGAAGTAAGCATAGCGGAGTTGGAATCTTCACCATGATGAAACTGTTAAAAGAGTTTAAATTCATCGGAGATGATGAAGATGCTTGCATTTGCAAGAAATTAAGTGGGAGAGCTGAGACATATTTCTAATACATTATGTAGAGGACATATCGTTGATTGGAAATGATGTATCTTGTATTGACACAAGTTAAGAATTTCATTAAAATCAGATTTCGATGAAAGACGTGGGCAAACCCAGAATATTAGGGATAAATATCTATATAGATAGATTGAGGCGCTAATATGGTTGTGCCAGACATACATATATGAGATATTGAAAGAGTTCAATATGGAAACAACAAGAAAGGTTCTTGCTGCATGGAAATGATTGTATTAAAATTCAAGTGTTTCAACACTTGGTGAGTAAAATCACATGAAGATTTTGATCGATTATACCATGATATGTATATATCCAGAATGTCCTATGCTCTAAATGTTATGAGCACATACCAGAATAATTCATAAGATGATCATTGGACGATAGTAAAGATATTCTTATGAGCTTTGGAAGAACTAAGAATATATCATGTATAAGTGACAAATAGTTAAAGGTAGTTCATTGTAAAGTGTTACATTGATACTAGTTTTGTCACAAGATACATCGCTCCCAGTATTTTGCTAGCCTCCGCAACCAAGTATGAGTTCCACTCATGCATCCAACTCCCTAATGAAGGGAATATGCCCGAGAGGCAATAATGAAGTGGTTATTATCTTATTCCATGTTTATGATAAATGTTTATTTTGCATGCTATAATTGTATTGATCGGAAACATCAATACATGTGTGTTTAATAAACAAAAAGGCTTCCTAGTTATGCCTCTCTTATAGACTACCTCGTTGATTAACAAGATGATCAAGGTTTCCTGATCATGGACATTGGATGTTGTTAATAACAAGGTCACAACATTGGTGGAATGATGTGATGAACATTCATCCGAAGTATAGCATTATGATCAAGTCATTATGTTTATATTGCTATAACATCATACGAAGTAATCTTTATCCTTAGACCATGAGATCATGTTAATTGCTAACACCGGAAGAGTATCTTGATAACATCAAACGTCACACCGTAACAGGGTGACTATAAAGATGGGTTCGATTATACGAAGGTGTTATGTTGAGGCTCATGGATCAAGAGTGGAATTTGTCAATCCCGATGACAGATAGATATACTCTGGGCCCTCTCGGTGATATCACATTGAGATAGCTTGCAAGCAAGTGATGTGATCACTAGAATGTTATATCACGGGAACGAGAAAAGAGTGCATGTCGGTAACGTGATCAAACTAGGTATGGAGATACCGATGATCGAATCTCGGACATGTAATATATCGCGAGACAAAGGGATTTAGTTACAAGAGTTAAAGGTTCTCACGATCACAGAAGTCATCGTTGAATGTGTAGGAGACAGTACGGATCTCCAGGTCCCGCTGCTGATTATTGATGGGAGAAGGGTCTCGATCATGTCTGCATTATTCGCGAACCGTAGGATGACACACTTAAGGGATACCGACACCATTTGGAGCAAATATGTTTCAGATAAAGATTTAAGAAAGCGTTGGAATTATTTCAATAGACACCGAAACTGTTTCGGGTGAAATTGCTGAAATTGGTTCTGCATGTAATATTGAAATGTTGCAGGGGGTTTTATGTGAATGTTTGTTAATTAAAGTAATTAACAAAATTCTGAATAAAAATAATAAAAGAGTTTTATTAAATGAGAGAGCATTAAATTTGGAGAAATTTAATGCATTTAAAGTGGAGACTTTAAAAGAGAATGTGAAGGGGCAAATTTATGTGGAGGGAGTTACCACCACATGAATGAGGAGGTGAAGGGTCACCCCCATGGGGCGCCGGCCATGGGGAGGGGTACCCCCCCTCCTCCTATAAAAGGCCCCCCTCACTCCCCTTCTTCCTCACACCTCCTCGTGAAGGATCTCTCTCCCCCTCTAGTATTATTCCCCCATGGTCTCGGATTAGCGAGATACATGTTCCCGGTGGCTTTATCTGTAAAGGAGTTGCTGCTTCCGCTGCTTTGCTGGAGCGAAGGATGGAGGTTGTCGGGGTACCGGACGTGTGTGCGATCACGGATGCACCACTACTTTGCGGTGCTGGACTTGGTGGTGCTGGAGCTGGATCTGAAGGACGTGCTGGAGCCGGACCTGCTCGGACTTCCTCACGATCCTGAGATCGGCAAGTGTACGACTACATCAACCACGAGTTCCTACTCATTAACAAAACTCGTTGTCTTCGAGCGTAAGTTCTCGATGGATGTATGTCCACACGTTGCTTTGTACCTAGTAGATAGATCTTGGCGTGTAGTTCTCATCGTAGGATTTTTTTTGTTTTCTATGCTGCGGACCCAACACCTAAACCAAGTTATTCCAAAGAGTCCACCATACCTACCTACTAGCTTATGCTATTCCAAGTATATTCATTCTTTTGTTTACCTTCTGAATTAAACTTGTTATGAGAAAACTAGTGATTAAAGCTCTCACGAACTTGATGGCACACTTTACTTTTCTTGCCCTTAATAAACTTGAACCATTGTGTCGTCTATGTTGTATATGCTTGCACTTATTTGTTGGGGATTAGCAGAACCATGCTGTCATGGGGAATGCTTTCAACATTGCACTTGGTACTTGTACCTAGTTGATATCATGCTCTTTTGTATATGGATGTCGTCGGTGTGAAATGAAAGGGGAGCTTGTAAGTCCATGGAGTTATGTATATGTGTTAGTGAAACGCCTGGGCCGCTGGTCTAATCCATGCTGACATGGTGGAAACCTGCAGCGTAACCATAATGAGCTGTCTATGAAGCATTCTTCTTATAAAAAAGAGTCAGATATTGAGAAAAAAGAGAAAAAGAAAAGAGAAAAAAAGAGATATATGAAAAGAGGAAAGAGAGAAAAAAGCACCATATTCCCATGGTAAATAAGAAGATTGATGAGATGCTCGTTGTCTGCTTGTCTTGTCATTTTGATATGGGGATTCTTCCGTATCATCGGGCAAGGGGTACCCCGTTGGCGGTTCTCTATGATACACATGTACTTACAATGACAAGAACTTACCGGTGACTAAACTTGAGTAGCATGCGGAGCGGCCCTCGTATTCAAGGGACATGAGATTTCCAACTTATACTTCGTCAAGCATATACACCATAGTTTGTTCACTTTAACCTTAATCACTTCAAGATGCTTATGATAGGGGCAATGAGAGCTGAAAGCTATAAGTACCATAATTTTTGGAAGCTCTTTATGAAACTTGAATCTGCCTTCTATGAAGGCCTTTCTTCCACCATTATATTGAGTCTCCACCTTCTATCTTTATGCACCTACTTTGAGAGCATAGTGGCCATTCTTAGTTCTATGTGCATTGTCCCAAGACTTATTGATTTATGCATAACTTGATATTGCTTGTTTTAAACTATTTGTATCTAGTCACTCTTATGAACTTTGAAGGTGTCCTATGCATTTATGTTTGCTACTCTATGAGGGACAAGCTGAATGCCATTATGCTATGTTTTCTTTATGTGAAACAAACAAACGTCTTGCAAAGCATTGTTATTCATGAATCTTTTGTTTATGCCTTTTCATTTTGCAACATAGTTTCTTTGTCTTATTGCTAGAACTTTGTCTTTCATGTTATGATTGAAGTACTATGATCCCAGCTTTGAATGTTTTACAAATACTTTGATCAAGTTTATGATGGTGCATGTCACCTAAAAAATTATTCTTTCTTTTTATCACTTACCTACTCGAGGACGAGCAGAAGTTAAGCTTGGGGATGTTGATACATTGCAAATGTATCTATAATTTTTGATGTTCCATGCTTGGTTTTATCTACTTTCTTGTGTTTTGTTCTAACTTTGGAGTACTTTTCATATGATTTCTTGGACTAACCTATTAACAAGATGCCACAGTGTCAGTTACCTGTTTTCTGATGTTTTTGGTTCCAGGAAGTCAGAAAATGAATATTCTCCGAATTGGACGGGACAAAAGCCAAAGTTACTATTTTCCCGAAGACTCACGAGCTGAAGGAGAGTTGGAGAGGGCCATAGGGGTGGCCTTGAGCAACCCTAGGCTGCGCCAGGGCATGGTGTGGGCCCCCTGGCCGGACACCGACCTTACCTCCTTCGCCTATATATTCCTCCCGATGCGAAAACCCTAAATAGTCAATCAGAAATCCACGAAAAGTTCCGCAGCACCGCCGCCACCGAAGGGGAGATTCGGGGGGCAGAAAGTCTCTGTTCCGGCACCCTGCCGGGACGAGAAAGTGCCCCCGGAGCCATCTCCATCGATCTCCACCACCATCTCCATTGCCATTGCTGATTCCCATGATGATGAGGGAGTAGTTCTCTCTCGAGGCTAAGGGTTCTACCGGTAGCTATGTGTTCATCTCTCTCTCTCTATGCATGCTCATATTGTGATCATGAGCTTGTAATCTATAGATCTACCTTGCTACTCAAGTGCTTTATTAGATCTCTGCTCTCCCCATGTGTGTGAAGTTGACAGTGTGCACACCATGGTGGCACTTAGGCTAGAGATTACAAATACTTGTTATGAGTTATATTTGGAGTTGGATGTCTTTATGAAATTGTGGTGTTTGTTGGACTCATCTAGTACTCAAGGTGACAGTGTGGGGTTTTCTAGATGGGAAAGATGAACTTTGAGGTGTGCTGTTATAGCCCTACCATCGATTAGAGTGTTCAACCGGAGAGTAGTTCAGCGTAGTATCATAAAGAAGAATATATTTATATGAGAGTGTTCACTAGTGAAAGTATTATCCCTAGGCCTTGTTTCTAAGCGTTGAAACACCGTTTGCTACTAGATATGTTACGTGTTTGCTTGCTTCCATCTTTATTTCAGTTTTCCTTTAGTCTCTTCCACACCATCAAGCTATTTTCTATCACTGTTACCACTTATAATTATCCTTACCACTTGTATTTCACTATCTCTTCGCCGAACTAGTGCACCTATACACCTGACAAGTGTATTGGGTGTGTTGGGGACACAAGAGACTTTTTGTATCTTGATTGCAGGGTTGCTTGAGAGGGGATACCTTTGACCACTTCCTCCCTGAGTTCGATAAACCTTGGGTGATCCACTTAAGGGAAAACTTGCTGCTGTTCTACAAACCTCTGCACTTGGAGGCCCAACAACTGTCTACAAGAATAGAAGTGCGTAGAAATCATCTAGCTCTCGCATCATGAGTTAGCATGTCACTTACACTGTCTGTGGCCTCCCATCCGCCATGAGCACGGTCAGATCCTGCTCCTAGACATGAATGAGGTCATCATGGAGGCTCGTGCTCTTTAGGAGAGTGAGCACATAGCCATTTATGGAACCGTCATTTTCACACGATATGTGGCACAAATCTTGATGAGGACTCTCGCTCTAGTGACGATCGTGGATCCTTATCTACATATGATTGGAGAGGTGCATACATGTCATGTTCCACCATTATGACCGGACGTACCGAGGATTCTTGGAGCTACTTCCGGTGGATCGCGATTCATGCACGTGGTTGAGTCATAGGTGAGTGGACCTCCACATGTCAAGCTTCCCCCCATGGAGGTGAGGTGAGATCCTCGGATCCCATCCTCATCTTTTCAGCCCCAAATCGAGATCTGGCTTCCCTTCTCACTCACTTCTAGGAGAAACCTAGGGTTTCCTCCCCGTGTTCGCCTCCATCTCATGATTCCTTTCATTGGTGGCCTAGAAAAATTGATTGTGATTCAAGATCTTATGCTCAGGTAGTTGAGTCTTATGATCGCATGAATTCCCTAGTGCATGATTTGAGAGGTGGTGCCACATTGATATCGATGGGTGACCATGGCGGTCGTGCTAGAGGGGGTCATTTTAAGGGTGGTGGTGGTGGGCAAGGAAACAATTTGAAGAACAATTATGCTCAGCATTCTAACAATAATAATTGCAACGTGGTGTGGCAAAGGGATATGATGTCAGGCTCAAGCCAGTATTTCTTGATGGCTACGAGTTAGGACAATGAGAGGAGATCTCAGGAGAAGTACTAGGATTATATAGAAGGAGAGATGAATCCTCAAGCGAAATATGGAGCCTTGGCAACAGGATGCTCAAATGGGCAGATGAAGACGATGGTGCAACAGGGCCATGACTCTTTTTCCATGGTGGTGAATCAAGATCCTTACCCTAATTGTAACATTTATGGTCACTTTGTTGCTTGATCTCCCATGATTTTAACGTTGTGATAGTTGTGGTAAACTGGGCATATCTCTTAGATTGTCAAACTATTCGGCCTTGGGAGTGTATTTTGTGATGTGCGGATTTCAATCATGTGGGAAGGGATTCTTTTATTTTCCAGATTCTAGTTCTAACAAAATCATAAAGAGTCGTGCATCTAGTGTTATCATTTTGGATCTTGAAGGGAATCTAACTTTTCATGGTATTGAAAATGAGCTCAATGAGTTTTTTGGATCTGGGTGGCGGTGCACAGCTAGAATTATTTGTCCATCTCATCTATTTATGAGATTTCCTAACCCTACATATGTTGAATGATCTTGTTTCTTTGTGAGTTGTATGAGAATAAAATGTTGTGAGGTTGCTATTAATGTTTCTCCTTGGTCTGCTATGGGGGCGAAAACTATGATGCATAAGGCATGTCTAAAAGTGAGGAACTTTCAATTTGATAATACATTTCATGCAAATGCATCTTATACTGGTTACCTAGTTGGTGTGACTTTGGAAGTTGATTGCAACCTTGCGTAAACTAGAATAATGTGGAATTTTGCTTGGTTATAAAAATATCCATGAACTACATGAATCCGCTGAAGGTGATCTTGGTGATTATTTCTATGATTTCTATTATCAAGTTGAAAATATTTTTGTGGGTGGTCATGCTAGGAATACCACTCACTTTTTATGTTGCTAATGATAATTCTTATGTGGGAATTTCTAGGGTTGTTTCTGGAAATCAATCTGATATTAGGACAAATTCCTATTGGCAAGTGCTAGTAACTGTTTCTAAGCATGAATCCAAAGAGTAGAGTAAGGATGATGGGGAGCTTCTACTGGAATAATTAGAAAAGGAAAGGAAATATAAAACTAGCTTTAATGAATATGAGGAGGAAGTTGTATATGATGAAAATGGGGGGTAGGGAAAAGGGAAAGGAGATGATCCTAGAAATGTTGTGGAGGGGGACTGTTTCTATTACTAGGAACATGGATCAGGATTATGAAACAAACATTGTCTCTAAGGTGATGGGTAACATGGAAATTATGTATGATGATATTGTGAGGAGGATGTTTCGTCTACCCCTTCTAAGGTAGATTCTTCTAAATGGTTTGTGCTCAGTTCCATGGCTCCTATAACTCCTATTCTAGCACAAGAATCTCCTCCTACTTCTGCAAATACTGAAAATATAACAAAGACGTGTGTTGTCTCCTAGTGAATGGCCTCCTTTGTATCATGTGGTTACTTAACTTGAGGGTGGACCAATGAGATTACTAGTTGCATCTCCTGATTATTTGGTGCAATCACTATATGAATCACCTGTGATTGAAAAGCAGATGGATAATGTTGCTACTGATGATGTTTCAAGAGGGGGTCTAGCAACTAATGGGATCATAAATTTTTCTCGAAAGATGGAGAATGTGGCGAATGAAGCAACATGTCCTTCAAGGAAAAGAAACTTGGAAGGTAAATTTGATTCCCCTCCTATTGCTAAAAGAAACTCAAATAAGGAAATTATGGTTAGGGATTCCTTGATGGTAGTTGATTTTCCTTGAGGTAATTTTGCTGTCGTGGATTTACTTCATGATTTATAAAAAGCTGGAAATGATTTGAGTGATAAATGTCATTGAAAAAATCAATACCTAATGTTCTTTTTATTTAACATAATCTTGGTCGAAAAAATTCTTGTAAATTAACTTGGTGTTTCATGATGATGTGGCCAATGATTGTTTACCACTATTGCACATAAAAATATAATAATAAAAACTATAGAAAAAATTGTTTGATTTCTAGACCTATGACTAGAATTCAATAAAAGGCTAGTACTTCTACCTTAGCTCCCTACAGAAGTACTAGAAAGAGAAATACCCCTAGTTGCTTTAAATGATAATGACCTTTTGGAACCTGAGGGGGACAAGAAAGAGAGGTTTATTGCTTGCCTCACTGACATCATGAAATATTATGTGGTGGATTTTATTTTTGTACAAGAAACCATGAAAATGATTTTTCTTCGGCCTTTTTAGGATGTTGGATCCTAATGGTATATTTTTTGGAAGTGGTCTCCTCCTTCACTTGAAAATCTGGATAGAGTTCTGATGTCATTTAGTTTGGAAGAATTGTTTCCTCTAGTTAATATCAGAAAACATGTTAGAGAATTGTTTGATCATAATGTTTCTTTAGTATGGTGGAAATGATAAAATGAGACAGGAAAGGAATTTAGATTGTATGTTGTTTGGTTTAAATATGATTATTTCTTAGCAAAAGTGAATGAAATATGTGAGAAACCTGTGCTAAGTATTGATCATGTTGATATTATCAATATTAAGGTAAGAATATTTAAGAAATACTTTAAAGGATGGGGATCAAGTTTATATGGTCACACTAAGAAAAATAAAATGGATCTTTTGAAGAGTTGGAGATGTTGGAAAATTTATAAGAGACAAATATTTTGAATGGTGATGAAATGTATAGAAAAGCAACAATTGGAACTATGTTTTTAGTAATGTATGCTAATGAAGAGTTGCATTAGCATCAAATATCAATTGAGCGTTGGTTATTGGAATGTGATAACAACGCTACCTATTTTCATAGGGTAGTTAATGGTATAAAGTGGAAGAAGAATATACAATCTTTAAATGATGGAAATGTGGAAATTGAGGGGACTTAAAACCTTAGAAATCATGCTACTAAATATTATAAGAACTTGTTTAATCCTTCCCCTAGAAATCTTTTAAAATGGATTGAGATTTGTGGGCTAACCATGAGAATTTGAGTGAATATGATGATCCTGATTTATGTAGAATGCTTTCTTCAGAGGAAGTTAAACATGCCCATTTTGCATTGTAAAATAACAAGCTCCAGGGTTGCGCAATATTCATGTGGAGTTTTAACAGAATTATTAAGATATTATAAAATACAATATAATGTTCATGTTCCATTGTTTTCATGCTAGGAGATTAGATGTGCAGAGATTAAACTATGGGGTGATTACTTTACTTCCTAAGATAGATGCTGCAAATAAAATACAAAAATTTCCCCCTTTTTGTCTGCTAAGATGCATATATAAGTGCATTACTAAAACCTTGTATATTAGGTTGGATCCTTATGCTAATAAGTTTTTTAGTGTGTGATACCCCACAAGTGTAGGGGATCAATTGTAGTACTTTATAATAGAAATGGTTGTCGAACCCATGAGGAGATGAAGGTATTGGTTAGCAAATTCAACAAATAAACAACAAAACAATGTAAATGTTTATGTTTCTGAATTATGTTTTGCTAGGAACAAATGCATTAAAATTCTTATGGAATGAATGCAGGTGATGTGAATGATCATTTTCATAGAAAGCCCAATACTCTATTCAGTAAGAAGAGAATATTGGGGTGTGTTCTTATATGTGAAAAGAGTTCCTAAGGGCGGCACAGATTTCATGGCACACGTACTAGACAAGCATGGTAAGTATCTTGTCAAGTTTTATTCCTGTAGGATGGATCAATACACCCTAATGGTTGGTCCCAAGGCCATATACATGATGAAATTAGGGAGTCATTAAGACATAAATTTCCAATTGTTGTCTTAAGTTTAGTGGTCCCCAATTATATAAACCCTCCTAATGCAACTCTAAAGATATGTATACAATTTCTATCTTCTCCTACTATCCCTAGTCCCTTCATTACATCAAAGTACAACCCTATGAGAACATATAGGTGAAGTAACACACAATCGATGTTGATATGTTAGCATCATAGAACCACATAAAAGTATAAAACTTGACCATATACTCATAGAATTACTATATAGAAGTCGTAACCAATCCATATTATGCCCTCGAGAACATGGGGAACTACTCACGATGGTGAAACATGGCAATGATTATTGGCATGTGGTATAAAACAAAATCTCAAACCACCAAATAACAACAAGTTACCAAGCAAAAGCACACCACTAGAAACTTATTTAAGGTTTCGTTCTATCACAAACTACGATGGGGCTGAAGTGGATCTTGAGATGGAGATGGTGTTATTGTTGGGTGATGGAGATGGTGATGGAGAAACCCTCCCCTATGCCAAGGAGGAGTTGATCATGATGTAAGTGGTTCCCCCGCGATGAAGGCCTCAAAGGAGCAGGATCTGCCCTCTCCTAGAGTAGGAGAAGACTTTCACCTCTGCCACCACCTCTATAAATCTCGGGAAAATATGGCATAGGTTTTTTCATGATATGGATATCTTGGTAAAAAGATAGAGAGGCAACACATGAGGGAGATATAGGCCCTTCTCATGATTCTAGGATATCAAGCTGCATGGGTAGGTCCATCCTGGACCTCATGGCCTCCCCCATTGACGTCCAGTGCCCATGAACTTCGTTTCAATGGACAACTTTCATGTTTTTCCTTGAATTATTTTATTTGATTACTAGCGGTCTTTGAAACATAAAAATGTGAAACAGTAGGTTTTCTACCTCCCATGAATTAAATACCAAAACAAAAGTCTTTGTAGGAAAATCCCATAAATCATCTAAATAAGTGGAAATAACATAAAATCAATCCAAATAACATTATAAACTATCACTATATGATGGAAATATGATGATATAAAGTGTATGTATAAGTGTGCAACAAAATGACTTTATAGAAGGCAATAATATTTTAGATGTCATTTTTTACTTACATGATATAATCCATCATGCACATGTTAAGAAACAAGTAGGGATCATTTTATAGCTTGATCCCAAAAAAAGTCTTATGGTAAATTTAATTAAAATTCTTGACTGATTGTCATAAAATGAGAAGTTTTTTGATCATTGGTGTAATATGGTTCAAGCAATTTTGAATAATGGCACTATTTGTGACATTTAATGATGTTCTTGGTCCCTATTTTAAAACTGCAAAAGGGGTTCAACAAGGTGACCATTTATCTCCCTTGTTGTTTAATTTTGATGGTGATGTTTTGAATAAGATGATTCTCAAGGCACAAAGAAATAATTTTATTGTTGGTATGGCTCCTAATTTGATAGAAAATGGAGTGGCTATATTACAATGTGCATATGACAATTTTATTTGTATTGCTCATGATCCTGAAAAATCACTTAATTTAAAACTATTGCTTTATCTCTCTGAGCTTATGTCTTAAGATTAGTTACTTCAATAGTGAGGTTTTTGCTAAGGGGGATGATAATGATGTGGTTGAATTCTATGCAAATATGTTCCACTGTCAAGTTGGTTCTTTACCAATAATATATTTTAGAATTATTGTTTGTTTTTCTACTTTGAAAAAGAGTGATTGGGACTTCTTGGATGAGAGGTTGATTAAGAAGTTAGATGCTTGGATAGGGAATGGATCATCTTCTGCTTCTAGACTAATCTTGTTGAAATTTTCTCTTTATGGTACCCCTTATTATTTCATGGCATTATTTTTGCTGAATAAATCCTTTATTGAGAAAATGGATTAACATAGGAGATTTTTTTGGCATTATTAAGGATAAGAAAGGAAAGTATTATTTGGTTAAGTGGAACTGAAGTTGTAAATCAAAGAGTAAAGGAGGTTTATGTGTTAAATATTTAAGGAAACTGAAAGGGTAATTGCCCCTATGTGTGGTTTTGGTGATTAATGACAATCCCTATGGACTAATGTTTTCATTGAGTTTTAAATGAAGGAATATTCCATAGGTCATGCTTGTAGTCCATATGTTGGATTCAAGTATGGATGCCATGAAGATAAAGATATACCTTGAGTTTTGGCATCAAGATCATCGAACTGAAGAGAAGAATATGATATGTTCAAGATCTTGGGAGTGTGATCTCAATAGAAGAATTCAAGATATGGATCTAAGTCGGTGTCATGATAGCCTCATTAGTTGATCTATGGTTGACTAAGATTTAGAGCATGTAATCAAATGAAGAATTCTTTATGTACCTCAAGATATTGAGATGGATCATGAGAAGATACTTGGTTGACCAATACAAAGAGTGAAGAGTGATTTCAAGTTGGTCAACACATGAATCATAAAGAATGTACGACATGGATCTTGTGGTATGGTAAGCCTTGTCATTTATGCATCATGAACTAACCCATTATATATGTGCCTTTGTGTTTTCTATATGGTATAGGTATCTTTCCACGGGCATGCTTCAAAAGTGAAGATCTCATATAGCCCATGAGAGGATGACATCAAGTGGTGATCATCATCAAGGTTGAGAAGGGCAAGTTCAAGATAAGCATCTCGAGAAGATCATTTGCTTGAAGCTTGACATCCATATTGGTGATAATGGACATGTGAAGATGTGTCTTAATGAAGCTATCCCATAGTGGTGTATGGGGGAGCAAATTATGAGTCTGCACAAAGCAACAATGATCAAGTGATGCATTCCGGCTTGGACAGAGCATGAAGCGTTGTCATCAAGATCAAGCGGGAGGCGCAAGGAAAAGGTATGGCCTTGATAGGTTTTCCTTTTACCAGTCTCAAGGTGGTTGTTGGGAGACCAGGTTATAGGATAGATAGCCGCACTATCAAGAGGGGCTTTCGGTTGGGTAACTTGATCACATTGTCTTAGGGAGCTCAATCCTTTGCATACTTTGCATCTTCCTATTTTGGTGCTTCTTGGTGTTTCTCCATGTGAGGTTCTTGATCTTGTTGCTAGCTCTTCAACAAGCCCAAGTTCATCAAAAACGGAATTCGTATGCATCTTCTATGGCGTTTTCGACTTTGAAGGTTTTACCGGTTCTTCTTATAGGGAGGCTTCATACCTTTCCTAATTTGGGTCTATCCTCATTTGTTGGACTATGATGTTTTCATGCACCATATTGTAGATATTGTTGTCCTCGTCAAAACAAGCCCAAGATCATTGAAATCAAAGTCCGGATGCAAAAGTTATTGCGTTTTTGGTGAAGTCTGTTTCATACCACTTGTGAATCCGGTCCTACCGGCTCCCAGACCGGGTGGTCCGGTGCCAGCACCCAAAAACCGGATCTCAGACCGGATTTTCTGGTTTTAGTGACCGAATCTATTCCGAGTGGATAAACAGAGGGTTTTCGGTCTGTAGGCCGATCCACCGGCCTGGGGACCGAGTTTCCCGGTTTCGGGGCCGGTCCAACCGACTTTTAGACCGGGTTTTCGCAGATTTCCTCCCGGCGGCCATATTTGCTTTCCCCTATAAAAGGGGTTCTTCCCCCAATGTTTTTGGGTGTTCTTGAGCCCGAAATTGACCCCCATTATTGACCCTCTTGAGCTTGCTTCCTCTCCCTTCCCTCCTATGATTATTGCATATTTTTTAGGGCTTTGGAAGAGGAGAACTAGATATATAATCCCCACCAATCAATTCCTCCTCTAAGTGAAGAGAACCCATTGGATCTAGATCTTGAAGTCATTTGTTGATTTTCACCATTGTTCTTCCTCTTTAATTCCTCCCTAGAAATTGTTGCTTTGGTGGGATTTGAGAGTGAGGGATTTGAATGCCCTTGGTGTTCTTGCTTTGCATTCTTGCATAAGTGTTGAGCTCTCTATTACGATTTGTTCGAGTGAGAGAACGTGAGCTTGTTGCTCTTGGAGGGTGACCTCCTAGTTGGCTTGGCGGTTGGTGTCGTGGTGTCCTCTTCGTGGAAGATTGTGAAGAGACCCGGGCTTCTCCTTCATGGAGCTTATGAAGTGGTTGTGGAGCTTGCCATCTCCAGAGTGGAGGAAAAGCTAGCCATAAGGAAAGGGCCTATTCCTTCGTGGGATAGACTCGGAGAAGAAGGTGAGCCTTCATGGTGTTGGGAAATCCTTCGTGGAATCCCACACCTCTCCAACATGATGTACCTTACTGATACATTGCAAACGTATCTATAATTTTTGATGTTCCATGCTTGTTTTATATCTACTTTCTTATGTTTTGTCCACACTTTGGAGTATTTCTATACACATTCTTGGACTAACCTATTAACAAGATGCCACAGTGCCAGTTGCCTGTTTTCTTCTGTTTTTTGTTCCAGAAAAGTCAGAAAATGAATATTCTCGGAATTGGACCGGACAAAACCAAAGTCGATATTTTACCGGAAGACTCACGGAGCCAGAAGACAAGACGGAGAGGAGCCACAGGGTAGCCACACCATGTGGTGGCACGGGCTAGCCTTGGCCCCGCCACCAGGTGGTGTGGGCCCCTAGACACCCACCGACCTTGCCTCTTCGCCTATAAGATGCCTCCCAATGCAAAAACCCTAAATCGTCCAGCCTCCAGCCACGAAAAGTTCCGCAGCGCCGCCGCCACCGAAGGGGAGATTCGGGGGACAGAAAGTCTCTGTTCCGGCACCCGGCCGGGACGGGGAAGTGCCCCCAGAGCCATCTCCACTGCCGTCTCCATCGCCATTGCTGATTCCCATGATGAGGAGGGAGTAGTTCTCTCTCGAGGCTAAGGGTTCTACCGATAGCTATGTGTTCATCTCTCTCTCAATGCATGATCATATTGTCATCATGAGCTTTGTAATCAAGTAGATCTACCTTGCTACTCAAGTGCTTTAATAGATCTCTGCTCTCCCCATGTGTGTGAAAGTGACAGCGTGCACACCATGGTGGCACTTAGGCTAGAGATTACAAATACTTGTTATGAGTTATATTTGGAGTTGGATGTCTTTATGAAATTGTGGTGTTTGTTGGAACCATCTAGTGCTCAAGGTGACAGTGTGGGGTTATCTAGATGGGAAAGGCTTACTTTGAGGTGTGCTGTTATAGCCCTACCATGGATTAGAGTGTCCAACATGAGAGTAGTTCAGAGTAGTATCATAAAGAGAAGATATTTATATGAGAGTGTTCACTAGTGAAAGTATGATCCCTAGGCCTTGTTTCTAAGCATTGAAACACCGTTTGCAATTAGATCTGTTACATGTTTTCTTCCTTCCATCTTTATTTCAGTTTGCCTTCAGTCTTTTCCACACCATCAAAGTATTTTCTAGCACCGTTGTCTTATATCCATACCACTTGTATTTCACTATCTCTTCACCGAACTAGTGCACCTATACACCGGACAAGTGTATTGGGTGTGTTGGGGACACAAGGGACTTCTTGTATCTTGATTGCAGGGTTGCTTGAGAGGAATACCTTTGACCACTTCCTCCCTGAGTTCGATAAACCTTGGGTGATCCACTTGAGGGAAAACTTGCTGCTGTTCTACAAACCTCTGCACTTGGAGGCCCAAAAACTGTCTACAAGAATAGAAGTGCGTAGACATCAATCTATTTTCTGGCGCCGTTGCCGGGGAGGTAAGGTAAAAGGTATTCACACCGGAGGATTAAAGAAGAAGAACCTCCCACGGCAAACGCCTATTTTCCGGCGCCGTTGTCGGGGAGGTAAGGTAAAAGGTACTCACATCCTCCGGTGTGAGTGCTCAAAGTTATTTCCTTTAGATTCTGCAATTATATCTTTTTGTTTCTTGTTTTTATTTTCACTAGTTAGGCTTAATGGAAAATAACAAAAAAAATAGAGAGCTTTATAGTATTTATCTTGATTTAGGACATGAAGTGTTTGAAGAGAAAATTAAAAAACCTATGGAACTTTATTTATGTGCTAATAGCAATGCTATTAGTATGAATTCTTTGAACACCATTATTGCTAATGCTATGGAAAAGTCTAAGCTTGGGGAAGCTAGTTTTGATGAGCATGATATTTTTAGTCCCCCAAGCATGGAGGAGAAAATTTACTTTGATGATACTATGCCTCCAATATATGATGATTACAATGATGAATATGAGATTCTCAGTCCACCTACTATTGAGGAGAAAATTGATTATGATTACAATATGCTTCCTATATTTGATGATTATGGTGATGAGAATAATAATGATAGCTATATTGTTGAATTTGCTCCCACCACAATTAATATGAATGACTATGCTTATGTGGAGAGTATTAATTCTTTTAAGCATGTGGCTCAGGATAAGAATATTTCATGTGATATTTATAATGTTAATTTCATTCATGATGCTACTGAAAGTTATTATGAGAGATGGAAACATGGTTTTATGCATCTCAATAATATTAAGTTTCCCCTCTTATGTTGAAAGTCTTGAAGTTGCACTTGTTTTGCTTTACTATGCTTGTTGGTTTGTGCTTTCATGACTTGTTTCTTTACAATATTCCTATGCATAGGAAGTGGGTTAGACTTAAATGTGCTTTGAATTTGCTTCTTGATGCTCTCTTTTACTTCAATTCATATTTCTTATGTGAGCATCTTCTCAAACTATCATGCCTAACTTAAAGGCGTTAAAGAAAAGTACTTATTGGGAGATAACCCAAAAGGTTTAGATGAGTCTTGGAAGTTATTACTTCAGTAATAACCGTTCTTTATCCTTTTTATTTGCTTTTTGTGCCAAGAGTAACCTCTAATGAGAGAGAAGTAATGCTTGGGAAAGTTGTTGTCCCGAAACAGATTTCTGTTCTTCACCGTAAAAATTCGTGTAAAATATCTGTACGTACTTTTGAGGCGTGAATTTTTGTGCTTCTGCCCCAGGTTGTTATCTAACTTTCGCTAGTTCAACACTTGTTTATTTGAGCAATAGAAGGTCTTCGAAAAAATTCGTCTTTACCTGCTGGTCTGTTTTGACAGATTTCTGCCAGTATTTGCATTTGCTTGTTGTTGGTTCCTTTTTGAGTTCGTTTGGGGAATTGAGCTTTTTGAGTAAAGTGCTACAGTATCTTGTGTTTTAATGGAAGTTTTATTGGTGTTGGAACTGAACCTAAAGACTTATTATCTTGAGTGCACTAATGTTGCTAATAAAGATTGTGTGAAGTTTTGTATGAAGGAAAAATTTCAGGTGTATGGAAGGAATGAGTAATGAGATGAAGGATGGACTAAAGCTCAAGCTTGGGGATGCCACACGTGTCACCCCAATAAATATCCAAGAAGTACAAGCGTCAAAGCTTGGGGATGCCCAAGGCATCCCCTTCTTCATCAATAAAAATCCCAGGTTTCTTCCAAACGCTTCATTTTTATTGTTTCAAGCACAGTTGTGTTGTTCTTGGAGCGTCTTCTTTTTCGTTTTCGTTTTGGTTTTTTGTTTGCTTGGTTTTCTTAGTTTTCTGAATAAATTAGCTGGACCCCCTCTTTCATGCATTGGTTTTCAAATAGTTTGGTTTGGATTGGAAAAGAGTAGGAAAGTTCATGCTTAAGTGGCAAAGAGACCTTGTTTTTGACTGTGGCCTATGCTTTGTCATGTCATGCTTGATATTGTTTTGGCTTTATGCTTAGTGATTTACTGTTGTAGCATGACATGTTATAAACAATTGAGATTGCTTAATGTGCCTTGAAAGAATCATGCGTTGTTTTAGCATATTAAAGCATAGTATTGTGGTATTCTCCTTTGATGCTTTATTTGGGTTGACTTGGCGTATGCTCACACCATGTTATGACTATCCCAAGTCACCCTAGCCTCTATGATCCTTTAGTTTTCGACTTGTAATATCACTTTATGCTTTAATTAATGATGTTTTGTCGCTTTGCATGTTTATGGCCATTATTGCTCTCTTAGTTGGTCGCTCCCAGTCTTTTTCTAGCCTCCATAACCAAGTATGAGATCCACTCATGCATCCAACTCCAGATAAAACCAAGTTATTCCAAAGAGTCCACCATACCTACCTATTAGCATTTGCTATTCCAAGTATATTCATGTTTTTATCTACCTTCCGAATTAAACTTGTTATGAGAAAACTAGTGATTAAAGCTCTCATGAACTTGATGGCACACTTTACTTTTCTTGCATTTAATAAACTTGAACCATTGTGTCCATCTTTCTTGCGTATATGCTTGTGCTTTATAAGTTGAAGTTAGCAGAACCATCTATCATGGGGAACGCTTTCAACATTGCACTTGTACTTTGTACCCCGTTGATATCATGTTCTTTTGCTTATGGATCCCGACGGTGTGAAATAAAAGGGGAACTTGTAAGATCATGGAGTTTGTATTTGTGTTAGAGAAACGCCTGGGCCGCTATCCTAAGCCATGCCTAATCATGGTGGAAACTTGCAGCATAACCATAATGAGAACTCTATGAAGCATCCTCAATAAAAACCTATGCAAATAGCAAATAAAAAGATCGATGAGATACTCATTGTCTACTTGCCTTGTCATTTTTATTATGGGATAGCTCCTGTATCATGTGCAAGGGGTACCCCGTTGGCGGTTCTCTATGATACATATGTACTTACAATGACAAGAGCTTACTTGTGACTGAAGTTGAGTAGCATGAGGTTCGGTCTTCGTAAGTAAGGGGCATGAGATTTCGGCTTATAACTTGTCAAGCATATCCTCTTAGTTGTGTCACTTTAACCTTAATCACTTCAAGATGCTTATGATATGGGCAATGAGAGCTGAAAGCTAACAAGTACCATAATTTATGGAAGCTCTTTATGAAACTTGAATCTCTACTTCCTTCTATGAAGGCCTTTCTTTTACTTTTATGTTGAGTCTCCATCTTCTATCTTTATGCACCTATTGAGAGAGCATAGTGGTCATTCTTAGTTTAATGTGGATTGTCCCAAAACTTGTTGCTTGATTCATAACTTTGATATTGCTTGTTCTTAAATTATTTGTATCTAGTCACCCTTATGAACTTTGAAGGTGTCCTATGCATTTATGTTTGCTACTCTATGAGGGACAAGTTGAATGCCACTATGCTATGTTTTCTTTATGTGAAACAAACAAACGTCTTGCAAAGCATTGTTATTCATGAATCTTTTATTTGTATCCTTTCATGTTACAACATAGTTGCTATGTCTTATTGTTAGAACTTTATCTTTCATGCTATGTTGAAGTACTATGATCCCAGCTATCAATGTTTTACAAATACTTTGATCAAGTTTATGATGGTGCATGTCACCTCAAAAATTATTCTTTCTTTTTATCACTTACCTACTCGAGGACGAGCAGGAGTTAAGCTTGGGGATGTTGATACGTTGCAAACGTATCTATAATTTTTTATGTTCCATGCTTGTTTTATATCTACTTTCTTATGTTTTGTCCATACTTTGGAGTATTTCTATACACATTCTTGGACTAACCTATTAACAAGATGCCACAGTGCCAGTTGCCTGTTTTCTTCTGTTTTTGGTTCCAGAAAAGTCAGAAAATGAATATTCTCGGAATTGGACCGGACAAAAGCCAAAGTTGATATTTTACCGGAAGACTCACGGAGCCAGAAGACAAGACGGAGAGGGGCCACAGGGTGGCCACACCATGTGGTGGCGCAGGCTAGCCCTGGTCGTGCCACCAGGTGGTTTGGTCCCCCTAGCAGCCCACCGACCTTGCCTCTTCGCCTATAAGATGCCTCCCAATGCAAAAACCCTAAATCATCCAGCCTCCAGCCACGAAAATTTCCACAGCACCGCTGCCACCGAAGAGGAGATTCGGGGGACAGAAAATCTCTGTTCCGGCACCCTGACGAGACAGGGAAGTGCCCTCGGAGCCATCTCCACCGCCATCTCCATCGCCATTGCTGATTCCCATGATGAGGAGGGAGTAGTTCTCTCTCAAGGCTAAGGGTTCTACCGGTAGCTATGTGTTCATCTCTCTCTCTATGCATGATCATATTGTCATCATGAGCTTTGTAATCAAGTAGATCTACCTTGCTACTCAAGTGCTTTAATAGATCTCTGCTCTCCCCATGTGTGTGAAAGTGATAGCGTGTACACCATGGTGGCACTTAGGCTAGAGATTACAAATACTTGTTATGAGTTATATTTGGAGTTGGATGTCTTTATGAAATTGTGGTGTTTGTTGGAACCATCTAGTGCTCAAGGTGATAGTGTGGGGTTATCTAGATGGGAAAGGCTTACTTTGAGGTGTCTTTGTATAGCCCTACCATGGATTAGAGTGTCCAACCGGAGAGTAGTTCAGAGTAGTATCATAAAGAGAAGATATTTATATGAGAGTGTTCACTAGTGAAAGTATGATCCCTAGGCCTTGTTTCTAAGCATTGAAACACCGTTTGCAATTAGATCTGTTACATGTTTTCTTGCTTCCATCTTTATTTCAGTTTTCCTTTAGTCTTTTCCACACCATCAAAGTATTTTCTAGCACCGTTGTCTTATATCCATACCACTTGTATTTCACTATCTCTTCGCCGAACTAGTGCACCTATACACCTGACAAGTGTATTGGTTGTGTTGGGGACACAAGAGACTTCTTGTACCTTGATTGCAGGGTTGCTTGAGAGGGATACCTTTGACCACTTCCTCCCTGAGTTCGATAAACCTTGGGTGATCCACGTAAGGGAAAATTTGCTGCTGTTCTACAAACCTCTGCACTTGGAGGCCCAACAAATGTCAACAAGAATAGAAGTGCGTAGACATCACTTACTTGTAAGGGAACACGGGAATACATCTTCGTCTCCGCGTGCCTCAATTATCTCTATACCCGAGCTTACTTTCCTTGTGATAGCCATCGAGCTTGAAGTACTTATATCTTGCTTATCACTTGTGGTATATTTATATTGTGCTATCTTGCTTAGCTTAACTTGTTGTTGGTGCACTTTGTTGAGCCTAGTGTATTTAGGTTTTGTGCTTATAAAATAAACGTTAGTTTAATTCCGCATTCTATCAGGACAAAACCGTAATAGTTTTGAAATTGCCTATGCACCCCCCCTCTAGGCGACATCTCTATCCTTTCAATTAGTATCAGAGCAAGGTATCTCCTTCTTTAGGCTTCACCGCCTAGAGTGTAAAGATGTCGGCTAGTAGTATAGTGCACACTGACACAATTATCTTTGATGGGACAAATTATATTTTGTGGAGAAATTGCTTGCTTTGTAATCTTAGGACCTTGTGTCCAAATATTGAGCGATTTCTAGATGTAGGTTTTTCTCCTCCGATGGATCCTCAAAATCTATCTTTAGAGGATGAGAAAAATTTACATCTTGAAGCTCAAGTATCTAATAAGCTCTTTTTCTCCTTGAGCCCCATAGTTAATTTGTTCTTGACGATTGTGAAGCGTAAGTCATCTCATGAGATGTGGACCAAGCTTAAAGAAATATTTGGTGGGTCCATTTCTCATAGGATCGGTGGTATCTCCGAGGAGCTCTCTTCTCCTTCACATCATGAAGAGCTCCAAGTGGCTTCCACCACCGGCCGCGATGAGATTTCAATTCCCTCCACTTCACCTACATGTGACAAGTCACAAGGTAATGGCATGGTGAGTGGAGAAATCATATGTAATGATGGTAGTGGTTCTCTTTACACCAATTATTCATGTTCTATAAATGCTAATGGTGTAGAGAGTTTGGACTTAAGCACTTCTTGCAACGATAATTGTATATCCCCTTGTGTTGCTAGTCCTTGCATATTGTCTAGAAATTATTTGAGTACTAGTGTAGATGATATGCTTGATTTGTCATGTTCCAATAAACAAAATGCTTCTATTTCCTCTAGTTGTGTATCTAACAATGTAGAGGAAATCAAATACCCTATGGAGAAAGACACGATCATGAATGAAGATTCAAGAATATCCTCATCTTCATCCTCCCGTGCTTACATGTGCCTTATGGAAAGAGGATCAAAGGTATCTCCTACTTTGGATCCCAACATATCTTCTCTAGATAATAGCAATGATAATGATGATAGTGATGATGACCTTGATGAGGATACTAGTGCTCTTGTGCTTGAGTTGACCTTTTTGTGTACCTCTCTTTGTGGTGATAATAAGGTTGTTGCTTGTCTCAAACATGTTATGGACACCATAACTAAACAAACGGAAACCATAAAGGAGTTGGATTTCCAACTTGATGATGGGAGTCGTAGATTCCATCTCCTTAAGCAAGAGCTTGCCGAGGAGAAGCACACTAATTGTCTCCTCACACAAAAAATTGAATCTTATGAGCTTTAAAATGAAAAATATATTAATGATGCTAGTGCTACTAACTCTAATTCTTGTGAAGCATCTATGTTAAAGGAGAATGTTGAGCTAAGGGATCAACTTGAGTTGCTAACTAGTAATTATGGGAAATTTGAAGGAATTCATGAAAAGCTCTCGGCCTCTCATAATGATCTTATAATCTCCTGTGATGGGATAAAGTTAGCTCGTGAGGCAAGTATCACTAAGGTAACATCTTGTGAGCCTCATTTGGACGTTAGCATAACTTCTACTCAAAATGCTATTTTGCCATGTGCTATTCCTAGTGATCCTTCTTGTCATACTATTGATAAACCTTGTATTGGATTACTTGATTTGCCTTGTTGCTCTAACAATGAAGCTTCTACTTCCTCTAGTACCTCTATTTCTACTAACCATGTAGACGAAATCAAAGAGCTCAAGGCCCGAGTCACTTCTTTGAAGAAATACTTGGAAAAGTTTCATGAAAGCAAATCCACACTTGATAATATTTTGAGTGTGCAAAAATACCCCAATTATAAAAGTGGACTTGGATTCAACTCCAATAACAAGAACAAGTCCAAGATCAACAATAAGAAGGTCCAAGACCAAGTAAAGAATTCGGCCAAGATTATTTGCTTTAAGTGCAAGGTTGTAGGACATCATGTAAGATCTTGTCCATTAAAGAAAAAGCACTTCAGTGAGAAGCAACAAGGGAAGCGGCCACAAGTTCAAGGTCAAGCCCAATATCAACCTCAATTTGAATCTAGGCCACTTCCCAAGAAGAATCAAGATAAGGCTCCCCAAGCCAAGAAATTAATGAAGAATAAAAAGGGGAGCACTTGTTGCTACATATGTTGTGTGAAGGGGCACTTTGCCTCTTCATGTTCAAACGATACCTTATCTAACCCTATCATTATTTACGATGATTATTACATTGGGAAGGATAATGATGGAAATGTGTTTGCCAAGTTTGTTGGAACTCAAAGTGGTGTTAAGAAAAGAACCATTTGGGTTCCCAATCCTATTGTGACTAACCTATTAGGACCCAACTTGGTTGGGGACCAAAAATCTCAAACTTGATCAATATGTGTTTTTGGAGGGCATTGGAGACTTGGCTAACTCATGAAGAATTAAGGGATCTTCATATACTATATTTGATCAAGCCAAGTTATAAGGATTATCATCTCCCTACCATATACCCAATGCGCCTCTTTGTGGTAACTCGAACTCAACTCTTTTATATTGTAAGTCACTTGCCCCTTTACATGTTTTGGTTTTGTACCAAGTATGTGTTTGTATTTGTTGTGCCTCATGCTTGCTTATTTTGTGTATTCAAGGATGTCTATGTGTTTGGCACATCATTTACTTGTGTGTTTTGCTTTGAGCCTCTAATGCATCTTGACGATATCTTTTTGGGCTCTTTTCGAGTGATTAATGGAACATCCCATTTGGGAGAGTGATATGCCTCGCGCATCTCTCAAACCTTAAAATGTGTGTACATGAGTACTACCACTTAGTGTTGATACTGCAAGCTTATCTAGTCACCATGTGGTGTGTCATACTTATGAGAAATTCAAATTCTAAATGTCCATTAATTATCTCTAGTTGAGGTTGTTTTTCCTCTTATTAAGAAAAAAAAGAATACCACATTATGGGGGAGTAATATGCTACTTTTGCATATCACAATCCTAGGAAATGTGAACATATGAGGTGGTGCCACTTAGAGTTGATATTGTTGATTATCTTGTATCTAGGTGGCATGTTAGCTCAAACAAGGTCCTAATTTTTGTTAGAAGCTTTTATTGCTCGTCTTTTCGATCTTTGATTGAGTAAGAAATTCTTGGTGTGGCCTTCCTCAAATGCATATCTCTATATCTTATTTGGGAGAACATTTGCTTCAAGTTATTATAATCATTGCTTTGCATGATTGTGTGACTAGTTGAAGCTATCAAGAATATCTATCTTTGCATAGTGCTTAATCTTTTTATTACTATCCTATGCTTTTTATTGTGAAGATTTATCTTTAATATCCGTGCAATATACCGCCAGAAATAAATTTACACTCATTGTCTGTGAAAATTGATATACTTGGGTGTGGTAGCATTTGTGGATCATCTTCACCTTGGATTTCACCTCCTATTGCCTTTTTTCTTTACATAAATTGTTGTGGCTACCTTTGTCTTCCTTGGATTTGTAACATCTATTTGGTGGTGTTTTTGATTATTATCAAATGTGCTTTTAGTGGAAGACAAACCTTTTCTTCTTAGAACCTTGTGCCATTGTGAAAAGTGTTAAGGGTTTGGTTTATTTGTTGAAACCTTGCTCTTCTGGGAGTTTGTTATCACATTCTTTCTTCTCTATGTTATTTGCTTGAATGAGATAAATATTTGATCATTTATGTTTTTATCTCATATTTTATGCTCAATAGTTTTTGCTTGGTTCATTTGTTGAACTTTGTTGAACAAATCTAGTGTTGATTTGATTCTTTGATATAGTTTGGACAACACATGTGTTTTGTCACACCTTGTATGCCTTCTTGAATATTATAATTGGAGCCACATTATAATTAGAGCCAAGCTAGGATGATCAAAGAATTCTTATCTACTACATCATACCATTGCTATCTCGATAACAAGTATCTTATTCATGCATACTATTCTTCCATCCAATCTCTTGTAGGTTACATCTTGGCATGAATTTATTTGTTTGTAAATGTTGTGGTTCTTGCAAGGATCTTTGAAAGACTTCTCTATCCTTATTGCTTATGTGAGTAATTTGAGATGATGAATATTTTTGGAAGTATATAAAATCATGTTCATGATTCACAAATTCCAAATATGCCTTCTAGCAATTTATTGCATATCAATTCCTCAGGGTACTGTCATGTGCAATATTGTTAAAATTGCATTGAATCCTTCCTTTTGATACTTGTTACCTTTCTCAAAATATCCCAACTAGCATTAGTTCCCTTAGTGTTAGTTATGATGTTTCTGAGGCTTTCCTTTTTCTTTGGTGAAGTTCTTTGATATACCATGAGAGAAAATAGAGCCATGGGCTATATATGCACTTAAGCAAAATATCATTTTTTGGTATATCTTATGACTTCCTCTTGGATATCATGTTTTCTTATTTTTATTAACCTCTTATGTGTGGATGTTTCTTTGTGGATTATTCTCATGTTTTTCCCACTTAGAAACTTATATACACAAGAGTGTTAATCTCTCTCCTTGATATCCTCGCCTTTTGCCAACCATCTCACTTATCCGTTTAGTTTTTAATGGTTTTGGTAAGGTCTTGATTTATGAGTGCTCGGCCTACTTTTATTGCATCTTCACACACTCATATCTCATATTTGGTTTATTTTGGACTTAAGCTTGTCTTGACAAGTGTATTGATTTATATCTATACTCCTTGTATCTTGGTTGTGTTCTAAATGATATAGAGGGAGTGAGCATTCTATGTTTGTGCATATTGTATTCAAATGAAACAACTATTTTATGCACAAACCTTGGGGGGCTTCCTTATTTCATTTAGATCACTATTTTTCCATTTGATTATTTGGATCTTTTGATTGCTTGCTTCATTCGTTGAAGTTTCTTCACCTTGTTATCCTTTTAGCAATATTTGATCCTCAATATAGTTGATTTCCTCCAAGTATTCGTCATTGGATATGTGCATATGATTTCACTCATATTATGAGAAATGCACACCTTGGGAGGAACTTGAACTATATTGGCCTTCTAACTTTGTCATCCATTTTGGCACTTGTTGTCAATGGGGGAGAAGTTTAGAGGGTTTTAAGGGAAATGGTTTCTACTTAAGTTGGTTTATTCTTAAGTGTTTATCTTTCATGCATTTCATATTTATTATGTATTACATGGTTGAATATATAGTGGAAACTCTCCCAAAGGTTATGCTTGAGAATGTATGCAATGAAATTCAAGTTCATCACATGTGCATATATTGTGGGGGAGTTTGCTCTATATATGTTGTTTCTACTCACATCTCTTGCATTAGTTGTAGTTTGTGTGAGTAGAATCAGTTTTGATATGGGCTAGTATCTTTGTGTTAGTTAACGATATCAAATACAACCTCTTGTATACAACTTATTCTCGTATAAGCTAGAGATTGTTTCTAATATTCATTATATAAACGCTCTTGTTGTGATTGTCATCAATTACCAAAATGGAGGAGATTGAAAGGGTAATTGCCCCTATGTGTGGTTTTGGTGATTAATGGCAATCCCTATGGACTAATGTTTTCATTGAGTTTTAAATGAAGGAATATTCCATAGGTCATGCTTGTAGTCCATATGTTGGATTCAAGTATGGATGCCATGAAGATAAAGATATACCTTGAGTTTTGGCATCAAGATCATCGAACTGAAGAGAAGAATATGATATGTTCAAGATCTTGAGAGTGTGATCTCAATATAAGAATTCAAGATATGGCTCTAAGTCGGTGTCATGATAGCCTCATTAGTTGAGCTATGGTTGACTAAGATTTAGAGCATGTAATCAAATGAAAAATTCTTTATGTACCTCAAGATATTGAGATGGATCATGAGAAGATACTTGGTTGACCAATACAAAGAGTGAAGAGTGATTTCAAGTTGGTCAACACATGAAGCATAAAGAATGTACGACATGGATCTTGTGGTATGGTAAGCCTTGTCATTTATGCATCATGAACTAACCCATTATATATGTGCCTTTGTGTTTTCTATATGGTATAGGTATCTTTCCACGGGCATGCTTCAAAAGTGAAGATCTCATATAGCCCATGAGAGGATGACATCAAGTGGTGATCATCATCAAGGTTGAGAAGGGAAAGTTCAAGATAAGCATCTCGAGAAGATCATTTGCTTGAAGCTTGCCATCCATATTGGTGATAATGGACATGTGAAGATGTGTCTTAATGAAGCTATCCCATAGTGGTGTATGGGGGAGCAAATTATGAGTCTTCACAAAGCAACAATGATCAAGTGATGCATTCCGGCTTGGACAGAGCATGAAGCATTGTCATCAATATCAAGAGGGATGCGCAAGGCAAAGGTATGGCCTTGATAGGTTTTCCTTTTACCAGTCTCAAGGTGGTTGTTGGGAGACCGGGTTATAGGATAGATAGCCGCACTATCAAGAGGGGCTTTCGGTTGGATAACTTGATCACATTGTCTTAGGGAGCTCAATCCTTTGCATACTTTGCATCTTCCTATTTTTTTGCTTCTTGGTGTTTCTCCATGTGAGGTTCTTGAGCTTGTTGCTAGCTCTTCAACAAGCCCGAGTTCATCGAAAACGGAATCCGTATGCATCTTCTATGGCGTTTTCGACTTTGAAGGTTTTACCGGTTCTTCTTATAGGGAGGCTTCATACCTTTCCTAATTTGGTTCTATCCTCCTTTGTTGGACTATGATGTTTTCATGCACCATATTGTAGAGCTTGTTGTCCTCATCAAAACAAGCCCAAGATCATCGAAATCAGAGTCCGGATGCAAAAGTTATTGCGTTTTTCGTGAAGTCTGTTTCATCCCGGTTGTGGATCCGGTCCACTTGTATCATCAAGCATTGTATCATCAAATACAAGCATTGTATCATCAACTTGTGCATGTTAAATTATCTTAAAATATTTGTAACTAATACTTATACAAATGAGGGAAACATAAGTAGGAACTCTGGCAACTACACCTTATTTTTGAATAAGAATAACAATTGCATGTTGGACAATTTGAATCATCTTTTCTTTCATACTAACTTTCAGTAGTAATTATTGAACTTTCTAAGAATAACGAATTTATTATCCAAAAGTCTTCCATTTGTCTCAAAACATAATTAAACTACGCCAACATGTAGATATCACTCTAGGGAATTTCATAGAACTCTTTATATCTTAATGCACCACTTAATAAAATTTTACTCATGCATGATTTTAAATTTTTCACTCATCTAGATTAGTAATAAATTCAATGTAACACTTTACAATTGCACTCTTTATTATATCTGAACTTAGAAGTATTTTATTCATCAAGAGACTTTATCAACTGCATTTATAATCCCATCATGGAGTTCTATGGTGTATTTTGCGAACAATATAGTAATTTTAGAACCATACAGATATATCTCATATATATTCTTTTGCTCATCAATTTTAACAACTCAAATTTGATCCTTTCAAATCCATTTAAAACACTTACTTTTCTACTAAGTGATATTTGCATCTTTATCTATCATTATATACCTTAATGCATTATATCCATAACTTAGCATAAATCTTATAAATGTCTTACATCAACCATTTATTAAGAAATTACAAGTCAACTCAAATATATGTCTCTCGCATATATTATCATGGAGGTACCTACTCCTACTTACTTTCGCATCTCTCCATCCTTTCAGATGAAATAAAACTCTTTTGACTATTTCATCAAGACAAAGATTCTTGCTCATTTTAACGCTTACTTCAACTCTTTAAAATATATGCATCATTTTTATTAGTATTTCACATATTGACAAATTCCTCATAATTGTACCAAGTACAAGTCCTTGATTTTGAAATCTTCTTGCCACATCATGATAGTCAATTGTTACTAATAATATTTGTACATATTTCTACATTCAATCTATCTAAAATCAGTAGATTTTTCTCAAACTTTTGAGTCAAAACGGATGAATACATGTTCATCCTTTATCTGTCCAACAAATCCATTTGACTTCCTATCCTTTGAATGGACTTCAAAATTCCAAAATTTGGGTCATATATGGATTCATTACGGATAACATAACTCTAAGTCATTTATAGGAGTTATAATATCATATCATTATTGTGTAATGTACAGATTCATTATCCGAGATAATACTTTTTGCATTCTTCAGAATTGGACCTTCTCATAATTTAACATTTATTACTTGGCAATAATGTTCTTCTACTCGCTCTAGTGAAAAACATTCTCTAGGTGAAATATTATTTGTCTTAGGAGTAGGAGAAAACATTCAACCTTGAATGCCCTACAAAATAAATTTGTATGATATTTAATTTGACCTTATTTTCTATAACTCTTTAAAACAAGCATAAAATCCAAATATTCATAACAAACAACTCATTGAATTTCTTAAATGTCATAACTCGTATGACTTTGTTTCTATAGACTTAGATAATTCTTAAGTTCTTATAAGTGAAGAATAATACATCTTGTTTTAAGACAACAACACATCTAACTTTATTATCATAGAAATCAACATGTCTCTACATGTCGTAGTAGGTGGAACTGTAGTGTCTAAGAAGAGTTGGTTGAGGTGTGGGAACAAGCATGGAAGGTAAAGACAGCGTCCGCATGCGGGATTAGATACAACCATGCATAGCGGGACACAAGATGTACCCAGGTTCGGAGCCCTCGTGGTGAGGTAACACTCCTACTCCTACCGATCTGACTATGGGATGATGAACATGAGAACTATAGAGCGCTTTTTGAGTTGTATGAGTACTATCCAACTAACTGAGGCCAACTCTTGGTATGGAAGCCCTACTAACCCTTATATACTACTAGGGTAATGGTTACACAGGTATGGACGGTTGGCAGGTCCCACAAGAGGGCCTAAGCCGGCTAGTCATCTACAATATCCTGTCGTGATGAGCTCAGCTACAGCGCTTCGCCCCCCGGCCATCACGGGCACATTGGATGCCGCCCCAGCCGACACGAGTGCAGGAAGGATGTTAATCGGGCATTGGACTGCTCTAATATTGTTGGGTGATTGTTTGGCACCCTGCAAAAACATGGAGTACCAAGAGGATGTCTGAGGTGATGAATGTTTGTGTGATCATGCACAACATGACTGTAGAGAACGAGCATGATGACAGTATCTTCGACTAAGGGTGGGAGTACCAGGGCGAGTTGGTTGACCCCCACGACGGACCGACAATGTTCTAAGAGTTACTCCATGCGCATCATGAAATTCGTGACTGTGCAGATCATAATACACTTCGGAATAATTTGTTTGAGCATAGGTGGGCTTACCTAGGACAAAAATAGTGGTTTTATTGGAACTTATTTGATTTGAACCTAATTGTAATGGTGAAACTACGTAGATTGAACTGTTTAAGTTATTAGAACTATTTAGGCGAATGAGATATGGGCAAATGGTCAAGAAGGCCAAAATGGCGAGAAAATCCTTACAAGTACTAAGCTCTTTAGAATTGGTGGCCTCTCATTGCTCCTAAGGTCCTCCAACCAAATGGTGACATCACATACATATGTTGACCCACTTATCCATATACTTTTGAAGGCTAGATTGGTGAGTAAATCGGCTAGGTCATTGGTTCATCGGGTCGTTTGTTCAAAAAAAATAACTGGTTCCTGTGATTCAACGACAAGTTTGATACGTGCAAAAATAAGATCATGGATTAATATAGCCAAAAATATACTCTCTCTATCTTGAAATAAGTAACTTGGATTTGTCTAGATTCACATATATCTGAACGTGTTTTAGTATATAGATACATGCGATTTAGACAAATGCAAGTCACTTATTTTATAATGAAGGGAGTAAGTACAATAGTTTGAGATACACCTAGTTGGCATGGACATAGTAGAGGTGGGTTAATTATTGGCCGTAATTTGGGTTTTTGCTATACGTGGGTCCAAAATCCTGCGCGTGTGTTTTTCTTGTTCGAGAATTTAGTCACCTGGTTCGACCGCTCCAATTTACTGCTTGGTTCCAACAATGTTCGGTTCATATATCTTATCCCATTCTAGCATCAGGATGTCTGTTGTGCCGGAGAAACTATCTGAGTTGTTGGTTCAGGGTTTGTGGCTTATTTTTAAGTATGAACTCATCTCTCTTCTTCCAGTTGACAACTCACTCACTTATCTTTTTCTGTCGCGTACAACACCAACCATAGTGGTGCTTCGCCCATGGACGGAGCTAGGATTTATAATCTGGGTGCGGTAGGTCATGCGTGGGCGCATGTGTTCTACGTGGAGGGGAAGCGCGGCGGCCGCCTCGATCATCATACCGGTCTTTCTCCTGCTCTTCTCACTGTGCCGGTGGTTTCCTTTTGTGTTGGTGTGAGCTCATGCGTCCTCGCCTCCTTTGCTTCGTCAGTCCGACGGGCTCTATTCGCGGACGCCACGCCCGCTTGTGTTCTTTTTCTTTGCTCCACATTTATGTGCCATGTTGTGGGGATTGGCTCCGGCGGTAGGATGTGTTCAATGTATGGGTGTGTTTGTGTCATGGATATGTGTTGGTTATCGGTGCAGCCATTGGATGAGAGTTGAGGCAATGTGTGGATGTGGTGTGCCGTTCCTGTGGATTTGGGGGTTGGGGTGGGGTGTATATCATGGACTATTTTATTCGATTGCTACGGTGATTGGTTTGCTGCTACTGTTTTGGGAAGCGTGTGTGTCGTTGAGCTGCATGGGGCGAAGACTACTTGGATTGATTATTTGCGGTTCGTATGGTGGGTCGGTTCATGTCGTTGCTAGTGTGGTGTGCATATGTCATTAGTGCTTTGGCGAGTATGCATCTCGCTGTTGATTGTATGGGTGTGCTCTAAATTTCGTCGGTATTCTTGGCGCGACATGTTTGGACGGGTGTGGCTAGGGTTGTTAGTTTTTCGCTTACTTGGATGGATGTCGGGCAGCTAGTGCGAGGCCACCGCGGTTGGAAGCGTGTCTGTAGTTTATTTTTCACTCTTTCAATCTTGTTTGGCTTTGTTATTTTGTTTCTCCGTATATCTTGTGTGTTGTTATATTAATGCTTGTGCGTTATGTTCTTTGGTATCCGTGATATCCAATGCTTGTGCGTTGTGTTCTTTGGTATTCGTGATATCCAATGTGATTTTGTTGAACCATCAGGTACGTCGGCTGCGAGTCGTCCTGTGTGCTTGCGTTTTTATTGCGCATGGTTCTGCTAGGTTTGTTGCTGATGTGTTGCAACAAAATAATCCATAAATCTACCATCGAACAAACATTCTTACCATAAAATTTAAACGATATTAGCAGAGGACAGCGCAGCAGAGCGCGCTGGGTCCATCTAGTATACACGAAAGCCAAAAGTAAATAGACAAATAGCACACCCCGTTGGGAGCACACCTGGATAGAGGGGACAACTCATGTGTTTCTATCCTCCCGCAATCCAAATGGATAGAAACAACCTGATTTTGGTATTTGTTTTGTTTGGGCCCATTGGAGATAGCCTATTTTTTGCCCCGACGAACAGAAAACTACATGCTGCAAAGGTCTGGTCAACTCGCCATTTCTGTCTCAGAGATCGTGACACCTTTTTTAGAAATAGACGCTTTATTAATTTAGCAATATTATACCAAACCTCTGCATAACAAGATGTACACGTTCAACAAACATCCACTATTACACACAAAAAAATCAACTAGACGAGAAGTACACAATCGTTTGATTAAAACAAAACGCTTAGGAAGATGAAAGTTTAATCATCAGATTACATCAAACAAAACGCCTAGGAAGATGAAAGTTTAATCATATTACGCTGCCATCCATTCCGGAAAAAAAATCTTTCGTCGTATCCTCCGAGCGGATACAACCCTCCGTAAATAGGCCTCGAAACTCCACGCTTTGTAGAGCTCGTGACAGTTCGATGCAGGCACAGCTGAAACTCTCTGCAGTTACCATGTAAATTGTAATCGCTGCAATCTCCAACTCTAAGAAAGATTTCCCCTTGTTTCTCCTGGTCAACCCAGTCAAGTCCGTCAGGTAGTATGGACTGGGAATGAAACTTCACACGAGGGGAACGCGCTGGACCGAAAGTTTGCATATTGGCTCTACATCCAGACCGGAATATCCCTCGTCATTTACACATTTGCAGATGGAATAACACAGACGATCGACCAAGACACAAATAAAGGCCGGTTTCCTTAATTGGCGTACTTGGCATGAAGCTTCCTGTATACCAAGTGGAGAGTGGTGCCTACTAAAGGAAGAAAATGCATGTGACTGATTCTGGTGACCACCAAGTTAGACCATGACTGACTCACCGTTGTAGGCTGATCGGTGGACTGTCCCAATTTAAAACAGAAAAGTCAGTGAAACATGAAAGCTTCCCTGCAACAACCTATTTATAAAAGAAAATAGCAGGAATGAGTCCAAGTGCATCTACATATACTAGATCTCAAGCCCAATGTGCTAGCTTGGTTTTTTTTATAAAAAAAATACTATGAAAGCTCATGCATCATTAGCATATAAAAACTCAAGTTGTCCATAGAAGGACTCAACTGGCTTTGGAGAAACAACCAAAGCTACTCCGTCAAAGAAATGACCTGGTAGGTAGCACGTAGGGGGGAGGGGGATGGGTCTTACAGTCTTCGTGCAGGTAGTAGAAGCAAGCAGCAGACGCCGGTGTACCTCATGCGGATCAGTGGTGAACCTCTAACAATTTCATGACGCATGGATCAGTACAAGAACGCTGTTCTGTTTGACGAAATATAGGCCCGTTTCTCCGGAGCATCTGGCACCTAATTATCGCAGAAGCACATGATGCATGATTAACACTCGCCACTTAGCATGTAAGCAAGCAAGGAAAATGAGGCAGGCGCCCAATGAATATTGTTGTAATCATCAGCCCATGCCAGAACAACCTAAAGATGCACACCACACCTGCTCTAAAAAGGGAAAAGGAGAAAGAGGCACATGCCTGTGTGTATGTGGGTTGCTTGGGAAAACCGTCGAGCACCTGGCCTTCAAACTCGAAATCGAAGAGACAGGAGAGTGCCGCGTCCGCACCTACTACCCCTTGCTCGCCCGGAGCGCACCAACCAGTTCCAACTTGCAGGAGCCCCGGCCGGCGAGTCCAGCTGCCACGAAGCCACCAACTCTACGACTCCCACGGCCACTAGTCGAAGCGGTCCACACCAACCCACCCTCCACACCCAACCTGCTCGCCCGCGCGCGCTACCTATTTAAACCCTCCCTCCCCTCCATTCCCCTCCAAGAAGAGCTTCCGCCTCTTCTGCAATTCCAGCTCCTCTTCATCACCACTCCGTCCACCAGAAGCCGATCGATCCAGACCATCACCACACTTGCAGATACACATACACCTGCCGCTGCCGGCGTCTAGCTTACTTGCTTCAGCACTTCTTTGTATATGTCGATGGAGTGTGCCGCCAACGGCGATGGCCTGTGCGTGGCGCAGCCGGCGCGTGCTGCCGACCCTCTGAACTGGGGAAAGGCCGCCGAGGAGCTGTCGGGGAGCCATTTGGATGCCGTGAAGCGGATGGTGGAGGAGTACCGCAGGCCCGTGGTGACCATGGAGGGCGCCAGCCTGACCATCGCCATGGTCGCCGCCGTGGCCGCCGGCGCCGACACCCGGGTGGAGCTCGACGAGTCCGCCCGCGGACGCGTCAAGGAGAGCAGCGACTGGGTCATGAACAGCATGGCCAACGGCACCGACAGCTACGGCGTCACCACCGGCTTCGGCGCCACCTCATACCGGAGGACCAAGGAGGGCGGCGCTCTCCAGAGGGAGCTCATCAGATTCCTCAACGCGGGAGCGTTTGGCACCGGCAGCGATGGCCACGTTCTGCCCGCCGCGACGACGAGGGCGGCCATGCTCGTCCGCGTCAACACCCTGCTCCAGGGCTACTCTGGCATCCGCTTCGAGATCCTCGAGACCATCGCCACGCTTCTCAACGCCAACGTGACACCGTGCCTCCCGCTCCGGGGCACCATCACGGCGTCCGGCGACCTCGTCCCGCTATCATACATCGCGGGCCTTGTGACCGGCCGCCCCAACTCCGTGGCTACGGCTCCGGACGGCAGCAAGGTGAACGCAGCAGAGGCATTCAAAATCGCTGGCATCCAACATGGCTTCTTCGAGCTGCAGCCCAAAGAAGGCCTTGCCATGGTAAACGGTACCGCGGTAGGCTCCGGGCTCGCGTCCATGGTGCTCTTCGAGGCAAACATCCTTGCCGTCCTCGCTGAGGTTCTGTCGGCCGTCTTCTGCGAGGTCATGAACGGCAAGCCAGAGTACACCGACCACCTAACGCACAAGCTAAAGCACCACCCCGGCCAGATCGAGGCTGCCGCCATCATGGAACACATCCTCGAAGGAAGCTCCTACATGATGCTCGCCAAGAAGCTCGGCGAGCTCGACCCACTGATGAAGCCGAAGCAAGATAGGTATGCACTCCGCACATCGCCACAGTGGCTCGGCCCTCAAATTGAGGTCATCCGTGCCGCCACCAAGTCGATCGAGCGCGAGATCAACTCCGTCAACGACAACCCACTCATTGATGTCTCCCGTGGGAAGGCTATCCACGGCGGCAACTTCCAGGGCACGCCCATCGGTGTGTCCATGGACAACACCAGGCTTGCCATTGCCACCATCGGCAAGCTCATGTTTGCCCAGTTCTCGGAGCTGGTGAACGACTTCTACAACAATGGTTTGCCTTCAAACCTCTCTGGTGGGCGCAACCCCAGCTTGGACTACGGCTTCAAGGGTGCTGAGATTGCCATGGCCTCGTACTGCTCTGAGCTCCAGTTCTTGGGCAACCCTGTGACTAACCATGTGCAGAGTGCGGAGCAGCACAACCAAGACGTCAACTCTCTCGGTCTCATCTCTTCTAGGAAGACCGCCGAGGCAATTGATATTTTGAAGCTCATGTCCTCGACATTCTTGGTCGCGTTGTGCCAGGCAATTGACCTCCGCCACATCGAGGAGAATGTCAAGAATGCCGTCAAGAATTGTGTGAAGACAGTGGCAAGGAAGACCCTGAGCACCAATGACAATGGCAATCTCCACAACGCACGCTTCTGCGAGAAGGACCTGCTCTTGACGATCGACCGTGAGGCGGTGTTCGCCTATGCAGATGACCCTTGCAGCGCCAACTACCCACTTATGCAGAAGATGCGTGCAGTTCTCGTGGAGCATGCCTTGGCCAATGGTGAGGCCGAGCGGGACGTGCAGACTTCGGTGTTCGCCAAGCTCGCCAGATTCGAGGAGGAGCTCCGTGCGGCGCTTCCAAGGGAGGTCGAGTCTGCCCGGTGCGCCGTGGAGAACGGCACCGCCGCACAGCAGAACCGCATCGCCGAATGCCGGTCGTACCCGCTCTACCGCTTCGTGCGCAAGGAGCTCGGGACGGAGTACTTGACCGGAGAGAAGACGCGGTCTCCCGGTGAAGAGGTGGACAAGGTGTTCGCTGCCATGAACAAGGGCAAGCACATCGACGCTCTGCTCGAGTGCCTCAAGGAGTGGAACGGTGAGCCCCTACCAATCTGCTAAAAAGAGGATCAAGGAATTGAAGAGTGGTGTGCTTCAAAGTACAGAAGGTTTCACCTACATGTGGTAGGTAGCCAGTAGATATTCGGTAATGCAAGTTGTAACTGTAGTGTGATAAATTTGCAGTATATAAGAGTATTGGTTCCAATTATTCTCGCCTAATGTTCTGCTTCTTCGGCCAGCTTATATCATTGACAACGATCTGTGAGGACAACGGTTGAGGATTAATTGGTTGAAAGAAGGTGATCGAAATACAAAAAATAAATATCAGAAAGCAACATGGAGAGCAAAGAAAAATATATATATAGAAAGGCTAAAAAAATGATGGCTCTATCACAGAAGAAAATGAAGAGATGAAAACAATGACTACCACTTTCTTTGAGAATCTCTATACAGTCGACCCATAGGTAAGACCAAAAGCAATTCTAGATGTTGTTATACCTCTGATATTGCAAGATATGAATATGAAGTTGCGTATGGAATTTTCTGAGGAAGAGATTGGTAATGCACTCTTCCAAATTGGACCGCTGAAGGCCCAGGAGAGAGATGGCTTTCCCGCGAGATTTTATCAACGACATTTTCAAGAGTGATATTACAGAGGCGGTGAAAGAATTCTTCCGTACAGGAGTTATGCGAGAAGGAATTAAATCAATTAATGATACTGTGATTGTCTTGATTCCAAAAAAGAAAAACTATGTTTCCCTAAGAGACTTTGGACTAATTAGTTTATGCAATATCATATACAAGGTGGTTTTAAATATTTGGTAAAGAGATTGAGACCGTTGTTACGAGATATAATAGTGCTATATCAAAGTGCTTTTATCCCTGGTAAATTTATAACGGATAATGCTGTCATTGCCTTTGAATGTATCCACTCTTTACTGAAAAGTCAATATAGAAAAGGAAAGTTTTGCGGTTACAAGGTTGACTCGGTTTTTTAAATAACCAACTCCCGAAAGATAATAATGGAGTCACTTCGTTTGGTTCATCTGAATATCAATACTATTGGAGTTAGATATCTATTTTAACCAACTTTAATTTTATTGAGTTTCGTTAAAACGCCTCTGAAGCTCGTTTTACCCAACTCTAATACTTTATTATTGGAGTCAGAGTCGGTTGCAGAAAAAACCAACTCGGTGAGCGACGCATGGAGACGGGCTTTTTTACCGGTTGGACCGATTCTCTTAGCTAAGAGACACTGTGTGTTGGAGGAGAGAGAAACAAGAAAAGACATCTGCCTTCTCTTAGCTAAGAGACACCACATATTTAGGGATATCTTTCGTTGGAGATAAGACTAGAAAAATAACCCCATTGTCCATCATATTTTATAGTCATATCAAGATTATGGTGTGGCATGTATAAAACAGAATGCCTTATCAAACCATTGTACATGCCCTTAGTCTTCTCTCTAGTACTCAGAAATTCTAAATATGTGATGAGAGAGTTTGTTGTATAGTGCATGTACAATGGCTGATATGATAGTCTTATCTTAGATGACACGATAAATTTGATATAACAACAAAACATAATATACAATAGATTTTGTTTGTCTTATATCTAGCACATATATCTCTAGATATGTGGTGAGACATATTATTGCTAAGAGGTCATCTCTTAGCTAAAGAAAGAAAATGTTTTTTTCTCTCTCCTCCACCTCAAAAATCATCCTACTTGGTGTTTGTAAGATACGACCAAGATAAAACCATTGTCCATGCCCTAAGATTAGGCATGCAAGTGGACCATCCGGCGGATGAGGCGGACAATCCGTCGGAGTGCATGTACGCTTAGAAACGAATTAGTCTCCTGCTAGTTATACGTGAAAAAAAATTAGGCGGACAGAAAACCATAGCGTGGCGAACGTCCACTTGCATCCCTACCTAAGATCGTCCCTTAATTAAGAGAAAACAAGCCTTTTAAAACCTTTTTCATTTCTCTAGCTCATTATTTATCCTGCGTGGCACTCCTAAGTGGCACTCCTAAGATAGTAGCATGGTACTTTAACCCGGACTTGGTGCACTCGGGTACGCGCGCACCCTATATGAGTAAAAAAATATAGAAATTAGAAAACGTGTTGAAATTTTTTGGGGTCAAAGATAATCATGTATTGTAGTTGTGTAAAAACTTTGAACAAAAAATGACTCGTATACAAAACCAGGCAAAAAAGTAAAATTTCTGACGTATATAGCATGTACGTAATGTTAATATGGTGTTGTTTTTGAAAAATTCTTCGCCCAGGTTGGAATAAAAGTCTTCTGTTGGTAAAATCTTTTATACGAGTACAATACTTGAAACCGAAGACCCAACCGAAAGTTTTGAATTTTTTTGAACCTTTATTGAATTACTGTTTTTTTTTGCAATATAGGGTGCGCGCGCACCCAGGTTCACTGCTCTATTTTCGCATGGTACTTGCCCTAATACCACGATGCTTTGAACTTTTAATTGACCTACCGAGATGAAAAAAATGTCGCCGTTGATTTGTCAACGGGAGTTCTTGGTAAATCCTAAAGCCCACAAAAGGCACGTGGAAAAGGCTGCGCATGTGTGGAGACAAAAGACGGTAGGGGTTTCCACGTTATCGCTCGGCAAATGTCTTCGCACGAGCACGACCAAGCCATTTGCTTCTCAAGAAAGTTGGACGCATTCCCACCAAAACCAGCGTACAAGCAGGCAGGGGCCTTTTCCTTGCGAAGGCACAGCAAAATGTCACTAACAATCTTTTTTCCACCGGCCGAACGAACCTCATCTTGAGAACATGCCCATGCCCGTGTGTGCACGCCTCCGACCGACCACCGGTCCATAAGAGCTGCCTGACTGACTCGATCTCGCAAAGACGCTCCGGACTTTGTATGCGTGGTCATAGTGTGCATGCGGATGACCGACCAGGCCAACGCGCGTGCCTATAGACTAGTACAGGAGGCTTCATGGCCGCTAGCGCCCGCAATTGGCCCTATCTGGATCTGACTGGCCACTGAGGAGAAAACCAGACCAGATGCTGCAGCCTCACTAGCTCTCGCTTGCTACTCTACTTCGGTGCAGTAACTGCTGAAACTTTTTGCAGTTACCATGCAAAATCACTCTCTGTTTCCCTCGGGTATTTGCATCAATTTAACCTAAACTTGAAAAAAATTCACAGATTGAACTTTGGCCGAAAGAATTTTACTAGATCTAACATTTTTTGCAGCGCCGTATAGAATGGCGCCGCACTCTATAGTGCAACGCCATGACTCACGGCGTTGCACTGTGTTGTGCAACGCCACGACATGTGACGCCACACTTTAAAAGTGCAACGCCATGAACGACGGCGCTGCACTGTGTTGTGCAACGCCATGAAAGATGGCGTTGCACTGTAGAATGCGGCGCCACTCTATACGGCGCTGCAAAAAGGGTTAGATTTAGTAAAAAAAATCTGGCCAAAGTTCAAACTGTGAATTTCTTTCAAGTTTAGGTTATTTTGATGCAAATACCCGTTTCCCTCCAAAAGAAAAGGTAATCTCTCTCCATCTGCTCAACACAGTCAAGTCTGTCAGGTCAAGTGTGTGCAATGAGAACGAAACTTCACACACGGAGGAGTGGCTCGATCTGACCGGAAGTTTGCATCACCAGAAACTCAGAGTGGGAATATACTCAGACGGGAATATGCCTCGTCATTCATTCATTCATTTGCAGAGGGAATAGCACGGACGACCAAGTCACGAGCAAAAACGAGTCTCCGTATTTCTTTTAGATGAAGCTTCACTAGACTCGCGGCTGGACTGACCCTGCTACGAGTGATCGGCGGTCAAATTCATACTACTATATCGTAAACAAATTCATACTATTCGTTTTAAACGTAAGGCTCTTCGCAACAAACAAATTCATACAATATCGGAAGAGAGCCAGCAGGAAAACGTCATACTAAAATAGGAAATGCTCGAGGCCACGACCAAGTTCAAGCCCCATATGGCCATGTGTGCTAAAATAGAAAATGTGGGGCCACCCCACTTGTTCAAGGCCACGACCAAGTTCACACTCCAAAAAGAATAGCAGCAAGAGCCTATGGAGCACTAGCAGATAACCTGCTTTGGCTAAACAAACCTAGCTCCTTTTCATTATAAGATTTCTTTTCTTGTAGTTTTGCACACACGGTGTAAGCAGCCTCCCCACTCACTTAAAATGCTCCAATGTCGACAAAAGGACATGATTACATTAGCATGGTTTGCACGTTCATAACTCGAGGTTCAGTATTCCTGGTATCAGTTAGGTCAGTGGAGCTTCAGAGTCTTTGCATTTTTTTTTTTGACGAAGCTTCAATAGATCAGTGGAGCTTATTGCAGAAATATAAAGTACGTCCATGTGATTTCGAATTTCCGATCACCACCCAATTTCTGTCGCGAGCCGCGCGACTTGACTGACCCTGCTAGGACTGATCGGTGGTCTGTCTCGTTTTAAACACAGCTGTACGCAACAAACAAATTTCCGAAGAGAGACAGCAGGAAAGCGTCATGCTGCAATAGGAAACACTAAGTTGCGATCGAGTTTAAGCCCCATGCATATGACCATGTGTGCTAGGCGGCTAGCTTACTCTAAACTAGAAAATGTAGGAAAATCTAGGGTTCTTTATCACACCCAAGAAAGAATAGGAGTGAGAGCCTATGGAGCAGTAGCAGATAACGACTCCGGTTGTCCATATCAGAAGCCCACTTTGCTTCGACTAAACAAACCTATAGCTCCTTTGTCGTGTCAAGGTTTATTTTCTACTACTAGTAGGTTTCGTGCAAGCATTCTGTCCCCTTGTTTAAAATGCGCTAGTGTCGACAAAATCACATGGTTATACATTAGTATGTTTTGCACGTTCATTACTCCAAGTGCAGAGTTTCTGGCAACAATTAGGTAAAGCCGCTTTCACTTTCAGCAATAGTTTTTTTTCTTGAGGATTACATTCAGCGATAGGTGATAGCGGTTAGCACGAAGAAGACACTAGCGCGTTTCGTGTGATTGGAGCGGTGGACAACTTATCATGCGATGCATGGTTACTAGCTATAGATTGGTAGCTAACACAAGCTTTTAAGCATACTAGTAAGGGCATGTACAGTTCGTAGACGCTTAGTTAGGCGCTATGGTGAGAAAAAATAAATGCAATAAAATCGGAAAATCACCTAAGAGTCCTGGCTCCCAACGCAGGACGCTTATTTCGGATCGGTGATGAGGATGGAAAGCGCTGGTTAATTGGATCCTGCGATCAGAAAAAGCCTTAGCGCCCGACGTTTGCTTTTGCGTCGACGCAAGACCAAATCCTAGCACCAGATGGGATTCAGCCCTAACGGCCAAGAAATTAAGCCTAGCGTCTGTGATTAGCGTCTCCATTAAACATGCCCTAATGGTGCACGTGCAATGCACGTGTTAAATAGCATAATATTTTCATACAAAAGCTAATATAACAAAAAAAACTATTATTTATCTATGGAATTGAAAATAAAGGACATGGTTCCAAACAAATATCTCATTTCTACGTGCATCCATTTGTGTGAAAAGAGGTAGATGCACCTATCCAAGCAACACAATGACTTGCACAAATAAACTGAGTGGGATACTAATTTCAAACTAAACATATATATGTACTAACAAAGCTCGTGATTGTAACAATAGCAGCACGACATATACAAGATGGGAAGCATCATTTTTTAAGTTTCATCTTTCATAAAACTACCGTGAAGCAAATAACTGAGCTTGTTTTTCCATTGCACTGTTGAACAGAAATCAAATAAAGACATCACATATATATTTTGTTTAATAGAAGATAAATGTATAGATAATTAGAAATGTATATATTATACTGGAATAGTATACAAAATAGCGAGGATTCTTCTTTGTTAGAGTAAATGACTTGCTCCTTAATGACCACCGACTCAAGACACGTCTCCCTAATCCCCTGGATTTGTGCTACGTATATATACTTTCAAGATGGTCGATACACTTTCTACTGCAAGCATCCATTCAACTCAAACAGAAGAATCATACTGGACCCTTTTCTGGTAAAGAAAAATACGAAACTACTACGGCAAATGGTATCCGATTTGTGTACGACAAGATTTCTTTTCTTGTAGTTTTCTACACACGGTGTAAGCAGCCTCCCCCACTTGTCTTAAAATGCTCCAGTGTCGACAAAAGGACACGGTTACATTAGCATGGTTTGCGCGTTCATAACTCGAAGTTCAGTATTCCTGGTATCAGTTAGCGGAAAATAATTTTATGGGACCTGGTCTATGAAATTAGCCTCGTGGACCAACTCCTGTGATTGACACATGTTCAAGAAAGAGAAAAATCACAGCATTTGTGTGTCTATTTTTAGATCTAAACCGCCACAAATGCCACGTGTCAATCACAAGAGTTGGTCCACGGGGCTGATTTCGTGAAACAGGTCCCATAGAATTATTTTCATGAGTTAGCTAAAGCCGCCTTAAGCAACAAGTGGTACCAGCTGCGACAGACTAGACAATAATTTTGTACTATTTCATACGATTGGTAGATTGGCAGTTAACACATAAGCTTCTGAGCATAGGATGCATGATCGATACTAGTAGTACAGTAGTACAATAAAACTTCTACGAGATGCTCGTCGTCTTAAGCCTGGAGATGAACCGATGCGCGTTTCTTGCTCCAGAGCAAATGTGTACTACCTCTACTACTGTCAAAAATTGGCATGGACTGATGAACAAAACAATAATTTTTGGGAGACGACGCAGTCAGAATCGCACCCCGGCACGACAAGGTCCAGCCTGCTCGATCTCTTCCCCCTCTCGTCGCCATGCCGCAGCGCTCTGACTCTCCCTCCACCCGCACCAACCCCGGTTGAGCCCAACTGCCACGAACGCCCAGCCCGTACGCTGTCATGACCACTGCAGCTCTGCACCCACCAATGCAGTGGTCAGCCTCGCCTTCCAGGTCCACACCAACCCAACCCTGCACCAACCCTGGTCAGCTCCGCTGCCTATTTAATCCCTGCCCTACCTCCATTCCCCTCCAAGAAGAGCCTCGCCTTCTTCTGCCATTTGAGCTCCTCTTAAGCGCAAGTCCGTCCAGACACCGATCAATCCGACACCACTTTCAGAATCCAGATACACATACACCTACCGGCGTCAAGCTAGCTTACCTGCTTTACTACTTCTTTGCATATCTCCATGGAGTGCGAGAACGGACGCGTTGCCGCCAACGGCGATGGCCTGTGCGTGGCACAGCCGGCCCGGGCCGACCCTCTCAACTGGGGAAAGGCAGCAGAGGAGCTGTCGGGGAGCCATTTGGAGGCCGTCAAGCGGATGGTGGAGGAGTACCGCAGGCCAGTCGTCACCATGGAGGGCGCCAGCCTGACCATCGCCATGGTCGCCGCCGTGGCTGCCGGTGCCGACACCCGGGTGGAGCTCGACGAGTCCGCCCGCGGACGCGTCAAGGAGAGCAGCGACTGGGTCATGAACAGCATGGCCAACGGCACCGACAGCTACGGTGTCACCACCGGCTTCGGCGCCACCTCACACCGGAGGACCAAGGAGGGCGGCGCTCTTCAGAGGGAGCTCATCAGGTTCCTCAACGCCGGAGCGTTTGGCACCGGCAGCGATGGCCACGTTCTGCCCGCCGCGACAACGAGGGCGGCCATGCTCGTCCGCGTCAACACCCTGCTCCAGGGCTACTCTGGCATCCGCTTCGAGATCCTCGAGACCATCGCCACGCTTCTCAACGCCAACGTGACACCGTGCCTACCTCTCCGGGGCACGATCACGGCATCCGGAGACCTCGTCCCGCTGTCCTACATCGCGGGCCTTGTGACCGGCCGCCCAAACTCCGTGGCGACCGCTCCAGATGGCACCAAGGTTAACGCAGCAGAGGCATTCAAGATCGCCGGCATCCAGCATGGCTTCTTCGAGCTGCAGCCAAAGGAAGGCCTTGCCATGGTCAACGGCACGGCGGTGGGCTCCGGGCTCGCCTCCATGGTGCTCTTTGAGGCAAACATCCTTGGCGTCCTTGCTGAGGTTCTGTCAGCTGTCTTTTGTGAGGTCATGAACGGCAAGCCGGAGTTCACCGACCACCTCACACACAAGCTGAAGCACCACCCTGGTCAGATCGAGGCCGCGGCCATCATGGAGCACATCCTTGAAGGCAGCTCCTACATGATGCTCGCCAAGAAGCTCGGCGAGCTCGACCCACTGATGAAGCCGAAGCAAGATAGGTATGCCCTCCGCACATCGCCGCAATGGCTTGGACCTCAGATTGAGGTTATCCGGGCCGCCACCAAGTCGATCGAGCGTGAGATTAACTCCGTCAACGACAACCCGCTCATCGACGTCTCCCGTGGGAAGGCTATCCATGGTGGCAACTTCCAGGGCACCCCCATCGGTGTGTCCATGGACAACACCAGGCTTGCCATTGCTGCGATCGGCAAGCTCATGTTTGCCCAGTTCTCCGAGCTAGTGAACGACTTCTACAACAATGGTTTGCCTTCAAACCTCTCTGGTGGGCGTAACCCGAGCTTGGACTACGGCTTCAAGGGTGCTGAGATTGCCATGGCCTCGTACTGCTCCGAGCTCCAGTTCTTGGGAAACCCTGTGACTAACCATGTGCAGAGTGCGGAGCAGCACAACCAAGACGTCAACTCTCTCGGTCTCATCTCTTCCAGGAAGACCGCTGAGGCCATCGACATTCTGAAGCTCATGTCCTCAACATTCATGGTGGCGTTGTGCCAAGCTATCGACTTGCGCCACCTTGAGGAGAATGTCAAGAATGCTGTCAAGAACTGTGTGAAGACGGTGGCAAGGAAGACGCTGAACACCAATGACAACGGCAATCTCCACAACGCACGCTTCTGCGAGAAGGACCTGCTCTTGACGATCGACCGCGAGGCTGTGTTCGCCTACGCGGATGACCCTTGCAGCGCCAACTACCCACTTATGCAGAAGATGCGTGCAGTTCTCGTGGAGCACGCCTTGGCCAATGGTGAGGCCGAGCGGGATGTGGAGACTTCGGTGTTCGCCAAGCTTGCCACATTCGAGGAGGAACTCCGTGCGGCGCTTCCAAGGGAGGTCGAGTCTGCCCGGTGCGCCGTGGAGAATGGCACTGCCACGCAGCAGAACCGCATCGCCGAATGCCGGTCATACCCGCTCTATCGCTTCGTGCGCAAGGAGCTCGGAACGGAGTACTTGACCGGAGAGAAGACGAGGTCTCCTGGTGAAGAGGTGGACAAGGTATTCGTTGCCATGAACCAGGGGAAGCACATCAACGCGCTGCTTGAGTGCCTCAAGGAGTGGAACGGTGAGCCCCTGCCTATCTGCTGAAGACTGAATCAACGAACTCAAAAATAGAGTACTTCAGAATTCAGAAAGCTTCATACTGTTTTTTTGTTGTATTTCTTGTTGTCGATGTTGGCAACGTTCTTCCAAAGGTGCAGTCAATGCCAGCTGGAAAAGATAATTACATTACTGGGTAGTGGTGTTTAGCTTGTATAACTTATATGATGTTAGTTACAGTAAAAGGGTACACTGTGATAATAAGTATACATGATAAATGGACTAGTCCTTTGTTTATATATCAATATTCTGTTTCCTGAGGCAACTTTGAACGGTCCAAAGAATCTATCTAATGTAATATTGGCATCCTTTTTTTTGGAGATTATATTGGCATCCATTTGGTGCAAGGGCATGACATGCCAATAGTTCAGAACGGAAAGGTTGTGCTTGCGCGGTCAGTGGTATCTTCGGACTTGTAGCTCCAGCGACGTGGTACAACTGAGCTTACTGAGTTCTCAATCTGGCATCTATAGTTCCCTATTTCTCCCTGGAATCTAATAGAAACATGTAATACGTGATCCTCCTACCTGATTTGGTGTTGTCCAACTACCGTCGACTATTAAGATAGGAAGCAAGAGAAAATGCCAAAATAATGAAGACACTAACAATGAAACCGTTAATTTAGTAGTAACATATATGCCCACCAGTGCAACATACAGATGGAGTTTCTCGGGCTTCTGAAGACTGCTCTATTTTTCGTATCCTTTTGCATCGACAGGAAGCAGATGAACTGCAGATGAGATCCGAATAGGATATGTGATGGGTTTTGATTACTCGTCAGGAAACCCGGTTACTGCTCGGTAAATGGTCATACCAAGCAAAAAAAAATCCAAAATTTTTGGAAATTTTAAATTTTGACAAGAACTCTCGGTAAATGATCATACTGAGAATTTTGAATTCAGATTATTTGTTTCACTAGTAAAGTGGGCACGTGCAGCACACAAATGTATCAAGCATAATTAATTATTTCAAACTTTCTTAAAATTCTGAAATTCCACACCAAGTGCATAATCCATAATTCCTGATTTGTAGAGATAATTTTAAATATCATTTATTCTGAATCAGCTTGCCCTCTGTATCCAAATATCGCAAAAAAAATTTATATGATGCTTCATTATATAATCTTTGGTCCAAATGCACACTTTCTTATTTATAGTGCTCCAAACGATTATAATCTTCTGTTGGATCCAGTATATTATGAAAACTGTCCCATACACTTCAATCAAATAATTGTCCCTATACGCCATTACGGATTTAGTTGAGTGTTAAACTTAAAGATCAATCAAATAATTGTCCCTACAAGCCATTACCGAATTAGTTTAGTGTTAAAATTAAATCACAAAAATACAAAAACGTGAAATGTTATGGTATTTTTCCAATAGTGTGTTTTCTCATGATATGTCATAGTTTATTCAGGAGTATAAAAGTTTGTACTCCCTCCGCCCTGAATTAAATGTCGCGGAGTTGTCTAGATTTGCATGTATCCAGATGTGTTTTAGTGTATAGATACATGCAAATTTAGACAAATATGTGACATCTAATTTGGGACAGAGCCACAGAGGGAGTACATAGAAAAGGTGTATAGTTTACCTTAGTTATGGATGGTTCATATGATGATGCACGAAATCAATTAGTACCAACCAACCCCACCCCACCCCTACTGCAAATATCCAGTTCAAAATACTAGGTGCTGGATATAGCTATCGGGATCCAGATTCTCGATAATTTCGTTTTGAACTGTAGTTCCATGTCGAAACAAATATCTTAAATATGACTCCCGTGTTATATATCCCACAAGAAGAGTAAATAATTCTATGTGCCATGTTTCCCACAAACCATTCATACTTACACATTGGTCTTCATAATCCTAAAATGCCAGGTTTGTACTCATCTATAAGATTACATAAAAAATGAAAACTGAGAACGGAAAGGGGAAAGGACAATGCATTAGATGCATATCCTAATTCTGCATAGACCAATGAACATGGATCTACCTTGACATCAAGATAACTTATATGAGCCTAGTTGAAATATTCCCATCCACTTTTGAGTCAAAATAATAGCATCAGATTTGGACAACTTTCCGATGAAAAAAAGAGAACAACCTGTGGAGCAAAGATTCAATGAATTCCAAGGATCAAAGGTACTCGCTTGGGGCCTTTCTCTGTCTAATTGCTTCTTCTATAAACCTACAACTAAAAACAGGAGATCAGGTCACATTTTTCTAAGTAGTTGTTTTACTCACTTGACTCGACAATGTGTTGCATCTGCGGGACAGGTAGCTAGTTCAACAAGGGTGTTATACACGGATATTTTATAACTCATTCCCAGAATTAGTTAGTTGGCTTTGTCCAGAAACCTCACTACAGGTGGTGTAGAAGCAGGAATGCTCGCAAGTTAGAAGAAGACAAAATGACAGTGAAATTGCTCCACAGTGAAGATGACATCACCTTTGCCTAGGATCCAGTACACCTCTTTGCTTAGATTAGCCTTTTTCTTCTGTTGGCTATAACTCAAACAGTGCATAATTGGCTTTGGTCTAACAGTTTATAAAGCTTAGCTGAAAAAAATGTCCAATTAGCGTTTAGGTCAGGGGACATTGGCCTGGTAGGGCTGCGTGAAAATGCAGACTTAATTTGGGGGGCAGAAGCCATCACAGGTGATGTCGGTGATGCTGCGGCACCACCGGTTATTTTGGTGTTTGGAAAGAGGATAGATGCGAAGCAATTAAGGGGCCAGCACCTCTGTATACATACATTGTAAACTGGCAGGAACAATGCAAATGAACATGGTGCTGGAAGATCACTATAGTTTGATCCCTGAACAATTCCGTGGCTGTCTTGCAGAGATGTCCAGACAACAGAGCAACAAGCGTAAGATGAGAAAGAACACAGAAGTGGTTCTGGAGGTTCAGTTGGGATAGCTATTAGCCTGTAACGCATGTTACCCTCGGCACAACAACCATTGCCTAGTCGCACGTACCCGCTATCCAGGATCCAGCCCCAGGCTCAAGAATGGAATAGCACCGAAATCGCTAGCTAGCTGAACTCTCGGAGCTCGTAACAAAAGCATCAACCAACAACACATAGAAGAGAAGAAGAGTAGGGGCACCTGAGCTCGGCGAGGACACAGTTGGAGCCTTGGAGGTGAAGACGGCGTGGCACTGGATGCGGAGAGGAGTTCTCGGAGGGCGTCGCCGGCTGGGAGGACGCGGTGGAGGAGGAGGAGGTGCCGAAGGTGCCGTCGACGACCATGTGCGTGGCCGCGTGGCGGCGCGGTGTAGGGAGGCGACTGGGTGGGACAGGAAGGCGGCGGCGTGGTCTCGGGACCGGGGAGATGGAGGCGCAGGGCAGGGCGACAGTGCGGCAGTCTGGCCTCTGGGGAGAAGGCGGCCGTGCGATTGTTTGGAATTTTTTTTCTTTCCTTTTTTTTCTTGCGACGATTGCGCGATCGTGAGCTGCGGATGCCTTGAAAAATAAACATTTAATGTTAGCATGAGCTAAATTTATTGAACATATAGAAAGTTGGTTCACTTTATGAGGAAAATCAGACACAAAAACCGTATAGACAATGTCTATCGGCTTATAATGGACAACCAAAAAGCACACAACGAAGACTCGGCCTTGCCTAACCTAGCCGAGTAGGCGAGAGGTAAGGACACATAGCCACTAAACCCCTTCACAACCGAAGCAAGATGGCTCGCAAACGCAACCCTCACACGAAACGTGTCAACGTACAATCTACCCTTGACGCCTAGAAAAATAGTGACGGTATAGACTGCAGGACCCGACGGAATCCGAGGAGAGCGTCGTCGACGAGATGTCGCATCAGTGTACATCGCGCCCTAGGGGCCCACGCTCCAAGCAGCTGCCAACCTTGACTACAACAGTTGTCTTAGGACTCCATGTGCAACCCGAACAACGCCTCCAAGGAGGGAACACACCGTAGCGTCGCCACTACCTGAACCAGCAAGATGGATCTAGGGTTTCCCCCGTTGCACGTAATGGGAAATGACTAAGAGGGCCTATACGACGCCTTCAAGAAGGTGACGACACCCGCGGGCATCACTGCCATCCGCTACCGCATAGGGATTTCTCCCAGCCCAAACATCAACCCCGTTTTCCATAAGAACAAACCAGCCGAAGGCCGGACAAGCCACCAATGAGAGGCCAACTCTTGTCACCAGTGAGAGAGGCATTGATCAACTCAAGAATCATCCAGGCCAACCCGACATGCCGCACAACCTTCTTCCTCAACCCTTTGGACAGAAGGATGCAACGCCCATCCTAGCGCCATTCATCTCTCGCCAGCCGCCAGTACCTCGCCCAGCCACTCGCCACAGTAGCGCCAGATTGCCCATCTTCCTATGCCTCCATGGTCGCTCGTGCTTTCCCAAGCAGGAGCTTGTCCTGCACCAGCCTGACACTCCTACGCGACCAGCCAAGTGTTACTGGCCGAAACTTTCTCTTCCCCGTGATACGTTGCTAAGTATCTATAAATTTTGATGTTCCATGCTTGTTTTATATCTACTTTATTATGTTTTGTCCACACTTTGGAGTATTTTTATACACTTTCTTGGACTAACCTATTAACAAGATGCCACAGTGACAGCTGCCTGTTTTCTGTTGTTTTTGGTTTCAAGAAAGTCAGAAAATTAATATTCTTGGAATTAGACGGGACAAAAGCCAAAGTCAATATTTCACCGAGGGGGACACGAAGCCAGAAGACGAGACGGAGAGGGGCCAGAGGCCGGCCACACCACCTGGCCGCGCGGCCAGGCCTGGCCCACGCCGGGGGGTGGTGTGGCCGCCTAGGGCGCCCCCTCGGCCTCCCCTTTCGCCTATATATCGCCTCCGATACAGAAACCCTAAGTACCCGATCAAAATTCCACGAAAGAGTCTATAGTCGCCGTCATCTCCATCCCTAGATCAGGAGGGATCTGAAGCTCTTCCCGGCACCCTTTCGGACGGGAGAATTCACCCTGGAGGCCTTCTTCATCACCATGACTGCCTCCGGTGTGATGTGTGAGTAGTTCATCCCTAGACTACGGGTCCATGTAGTAGCTAGATGGTTGGTTCTTCTCCTTTGTGCTACCATGTCTATATCTTGTGAGCTCCGTTCATGATCAAGATCATCTATTTGTAATCTTACATGTTGTGTTTGCGGGGATCCGATGGATATTGATATGCTATTTTAGATTGATTATTGATTCTATCATGTCTTTGTTATTTGTGATCTTGCATGCTCTCCATTGTTAGTAGCTATCTTGGCCGAGTAGATGCTAGCAACTCCGAGAGAGAGTATTTATGCTCGATAGTGGGTTTATGCCTCTAGGAATCTGGGGAAGTGACAGAAATCTCTAAGGTACTAGATGTGTTGTTGCTACTAGGGAGAAAACAGTAATCATTTGTTCATAGAACAATCATATTATTTACTTTACACGCAATGCTTAATACAATTATTTGTTGCTTGCAACTTAATACTAGAGGGGGTTCAGATGATAACCTGAAGGTGGATTATTAGCCATAGATACAGTTGGATTACGGTTTATGTATAATATTGTAATGCCCAAGCAAATCTCATAGAAGTCAAGATGATTAGTATATGCATGTATGCTTTCTCGATGTTTGTCAATTTCCCCGCTGTAATTTGTTCACCCAACATGTCATCTATCTTAAGGAGAATCACCACCAGTGAACTATGGATCCCAGTCCTTTCTTTTACTATCAATCTACAATCTATTATTTACTATTTTCTGTTTACTTTCTGCAAAGAAATTAGTATCTTCCACACAATACGTTTAATCTTTTGTTTTCAGCAAAACCGGTGAGATTGACAGCCTCACTGTAAGTTGGGGGCAAAGTTCTGTGGTTGTGTTGAGCAGGATTCCAAGTTGAAAACAACACCTTGGAGGTGTTTCCTTGCTCCTACTGGTCCGATAACCTTGGTTTCATAACTGAGGGAAAACTTGCTACTGTGCTCATCATACCTTCCTCTTGGGGTTCCCCAACGAGCTCGATATATTTTGGGCCATCAAGCTATTTTTCTGGCGCCGGTGCCGAGGACTGAAGAATAAGAAGCTCCCGCGTCAACCACGCGCCATCAAAGATATTTTTCTGGCGCCGTTGCTGAGGAGTCAAGGACATCTTCACAAGGGGAGTCCCTCATAACCAATCTCTTTACTTTGTTATTTTTGTTTTGCTTAGTTTATTTCTGCTTTGTTTGCTTATTTCTTTATCAAAAACACACAAAAAAATAGTTGTACTAGTTTTCTTTCTTTATCAAAAACATAAAAAAATGTTTCCTCATTCTTAGCTCACCATGTTGATCCCCAAATTCACCCTGAAAGACCTTTCAATAGGTAGTGGCTCTATAATTGGTAAAGATAATATTGAAGAATTCTTTAATCATGTTAGCAAGCATGAGGATATTGAGGATAGATCCCTTGCAGAACTTGCTCTAAATTATGAAATTGTTGCAGCTTCTTTAGTTTACATGTTGGAAGCTAGGTTGTTAACCTTAACCCCATAATGCAAGTAATGTTTCTTAAACTTAAAGAAATTGAGGATCCCGAAAAGAGAGATTTTATTCTGGAATAAAGAATTCTATGATGTTGCTAAGGAAGCTAGAAAAGTCTTTCATCGTTTTAATATGCTAGGCTCATGTGTAGATGTTATTGGTACACGAGAAAAGATAAACAAAACGGAACCTAATGGGGAGGAAATTAAGATATCAATACCTTTCAAACTTGTAGGAATGCATGAAGCCTTAGAAAAGAATTTCGATTGGATTGTTCCTGAAAACCCGTTTGATGAAAATAGTGAACCCAAGAGCATTGAGAGAGGATCCTCCAGAACTTATTTGGATGAGATACCTTGCCTTGTTGAAGATATTTCTGGTATTAATCTTAATGCTTCTTCATTTGAGAACACTTGATTCCTTTCTTGCTTCTTATGTCTAACTTAAAGGCGTTAAAGAAAATGACTTATTGGGAGATAACCCAAAAGTTTTAATTGAGTCTTGGAAGTTATTGCTTAAGTAATAACCTCTCCTTATCCTTTTTATTTGCTTTTTGTGTCAAGAGTAACCTCTAATGAGAGAGAAGTATTGCTTGGGAAAGTTGCTGTCCCGAAACTAATTTTTGTGCTTCGCTGTAAAAATTCGTGTAAAATCTCTGTACGTCGGTTTGAGCTGTAATTTTTTGTGCTTCTGCCCCAGGTTGTTATCCAACTTTCGTTAGTTCAACACTTTTCGATTTGAGCAACAGAAGGTCTTAGAAAAAATTGGTTTTTACCTGCTGGTCTGTTTTGACAGATTTCTGCCATTATTTGCATTTGCTTCTTGTTGATTCCTTTTTGGGTTCTCTTTGGGGAATTGAGATTTTTGAGGGAAGTGCTACAGTAGCTTGTGTTTTAATGGAATTTTTACTTGTGTTGGAACTGAAACCAAAGAATTATTATCTTGAGTATACTAATGTTGCTAATGAAGATTGTGTGAAGTTTTGTATGAAAGAAAATTTTCAGGTGTAAGGAAAGAATGATGTAATGAGATGAATAATGGACTAAATCTCAAGATTAGGGATGCCACCTGTGTAAACCCAAGAAATATCCAAGAAGTACAAGCGTCAAAGCTTGGGGATGCCCAAGGCATCCCCTTCTTCATCAATAAAAATCTCAGGTTCTTCCAAACACTTCATTTTTATTGTTTCATGCACAGTTGTGTTGTTCTTGGAGCGTCTTCGTTTTTCGTTTTTAGTTTTCGTTTGCTTGGTTTGCTTAGTTTGCTTGAATAAATTGGTTGGACCCCCTCATTCATACATTAGTTTTCCAATAAGATTGGTTTGGATCGGAAAAGAGTAGGAAAAGTTCATGCTTAAGTGGTAAAAAGGAGCTTGTTTTTGACTGTGGCCTATGCTTTGTCATGTCATGTCATGCTTGATATTGTTTTGGCTTTATGCTTAGTGATTTTTGTTGTAGCATGACATGTTATAAACAATTGAGATTGCTTAATGTGCCTTGAAAGAATCATGCGTTGTTTTAGCATATTAAAGCATAGTATTGTGGTATTCTCCTTTGATGCTTTATTTGGGTTGACTTGGCGCATGCTCACACCATGTTAAGACTATCCCAAGTCACCATAGCCTATATGATCCTTTAGTTTTTGACTTGAAATATCACTTTATGCTTTAATTAATGCTGTTTTGTCGCTTTGCATGATTATGGCCATTATTGCTCTCTTAGTTGGTCGCTCCGAGTCTTTTGCTAGCCTCCATAACCAAGTATGAGTTCCACTCATGCATCCAACTCAAAATAAAACCAAGTTATTCAAAAGAGTCCACCATACCTACCTATTAGCATTTGCTATTCCAAGTATATTCATGTTTTTATCTACCTTCCGAATTAAACTTGTTATGAGAAAACTAGTGATTAAATCTCTCGCGAACTTGATGGCACACTTTACTTTTCTTGCCCCTAATAAACTTTAACCATTGTATCATTTATGTTGCATATGCTTGCACTTATACGTTGGGGATTAGCAGAACCATGTTGTCATGAGGAACTCTTTCAACATTGCGCTTGTACATTGTACCCAGTTGATATCATGCTCTTTTGTCTATGGATGTCGTCGATGTGAAATGAAAGGGGGGCTTGTAAGTCCATGGAGTTATGTATGTGTGTTAGAGAAACGTCTGGGCTGCTGGTCTAATCCATGCCTAATCATGGTGGAAACCTGCAGCGTAACCATAATGAGCAATCTATGAAGCATTCTTCTTATAAAAAAAGAGATAGAGATTGAGAAAAAGAGAAAAGGAGAAAAAAAGATGAGAAAAGAGGAAAGAGGTAAAAAAGCGCCATTTTCCCATGGTAAATAAGAAGATTGCTGAGATGCTCGTTGTCTGCTTGCCTTGTCATTTTGATGTGGGGATTCTTCCGTATCATCAGGTAAGGGGTACCCCGTTGGCGGTTCTCTATGATACACATGTACTTACTATGACAAGAACTTACCGATAACTAAACTTGAGTAGCATGAGGAGGGGCCCTCATATTCAAGGGACATGAGATTGCCAACTTATACTTTGTCAAGCATATACTCCATACTTTGTTCACTTTAACCTTAAACACTTCAAGATGCTTATGATAGGGGCAATGAGAGCTGAAAGCTAATAAGTACCATAATTTTTGGAAGCTCTTTATGAGACTTGAATCACTGCTTCCTTCTATGAAGGCCTTTCTTTTACTTTTATGTTGAGTCTCCATCTTCTATCTTTATGCACCTATTGAGAGAGCATAGTGGCCATTCTTAGTTTAATGTGCATTGTCCCAAGACTTGTTGATTGATGCATAACTTTGATATTGTTTGTTCTTAAACTATTTGTATCTAGTCACCCTTATGAACTTTGAAGGTGTCCTATGCATTTATGTTTTGCTACACTATGAGGGACAAGCTGAATACCATTCTCATTATGCTTTCTTTATGTGAAACAAACACACGTCTTGCAAAGCATTGTTATTCATGAATCTTTTGTTTGTACCTTTTCATGTTACAACATAGTTTCTATGTCTTATTGTTAGAACTATATCTTTCATACTATGTTAAAGTACTATGATCCCAGCTATCAATGTTCTACAAATACTTTGATCAAGTTTATGATGGTGCATGTCACCTCAAAAATTATTCTTCCCTTTAATCACTTACCTACTCGAGGATGAGCAGGAGTTAAGCTTGGGGATGTTTATACGTTGCTAACGTATCTATAATTTTTGATGTTCCATGCTTGTTTTATATCTACTTTCTTATGTTTTTCTACACTTTGGAGTATTTTTACACACTTTCTTGGACTAACCTATTAACAAGATGCCACAGTGCCAGCTGCCTGTTTTCTACTGTTTTTGGTTCTAGGAAAGTCAGAAAATGAATATTCTCGGAAATAGACGGGACAAAAGCTAAAGTCAATATTTCACCGAGGGGGGCACGAAGCCAGAAGACGAGACGGAGAGGGGCCAGAGGCCGGCCACACCATGGCCGCGCGGATAGGCCTGGCCCGCGCCAGGGGGTGGTGTGGCCTCCTAGGGTACCCCCTCGGCCTCCCCTTTCGCCTATATATCGCCTCCAATACAGAAACCCTAAGTACCCGATCAAAATTCCACGAAAGAGTCTGTAGTCGCCGTCATCTCCATCCCTAGATCGAGAGGGATCTGAAACTCTTCCCGGCACCCTGCCGGAGGGGAGAATTCACCCTGGAGGCCTTCTTCATCACCATGACTGCCTCCGGTGTGATGTGTGAGTAGTTCATCCCTAGACTACGGGTCCATGTAGTAGCTAGATGGTTCGTTCTTCTCCTTTGTGATACCATGTCTAGATCTTGTGAGCTCCATTCATGATCAAGATCATCTATTTGTAATCTTACATGTTGTGTTTGCGGGGATCCGATGGATATTGATATGCTATTTTAGATTGATTATTGATTCTATCATGTCTTTGTTATTTGTGATCTTGCATGCTCTCCGTTGTTAGTAGCTATCTTGGCCGAGTAGATGCTAGCAACTCCAAGAGGGAGTATTTATGCTCGATAGTGGGTTCATGCCTCTAGGAATCTGGGGAAGTGACATAAATATCTAAGGTACTAGATGTGTTGTTGCTACTAGGGATAAAACAACAATCCTTTGTTCATAGAACAATCATATTGTTTACTTTATGCGCAATGCTTAATGCAATTATCTGTTGCTTGCAACTTAATACTGGAGGGGGTTCGGATGTTAACCTGAAGGTGGATTATTAGTCATAGATGCAGTTGGATTACGGTCTATGTATAATGTTGTAATGCCCAATCAAATCTCATAAAAGTCAAGATGATTAGTATATGCATGTATGCTTTCTCGATGTTTGTCAATTGTCCCGCTGTAATTTTTTCACCCAACATGTCATCTATCTTAAGGAGAATCACCACTAGTGAACTATGGATCCTGGTCCTTTCTTTTACTATCAATCTACAATCTACTGTTTACTATTTTCTGTTTACTTTCTGCAAAGCAATTACTATCTTCCACACAATACGTTTAATCCATTGTTTTCAGAAAAACCGGTGAGATTGACAGCCTCACTGTAAGTTGGGGGCAAAGTTTTGTGGTTGTGTTGTGCATGATTCCAAGTTGGAAACAACACCTTGGAGGTGTTTCCTTGCTCCTACGGGTTTGATAACCTTGGTTTCATAACTGAGGGGAAACTTACTGTTGTGCTCATCATACCTTCCCCTTGGGGTTCCCCAACGAGCTCTATATATTTTGGGTCATCACCCCGCACTAGCGAAGAGCATGCAACATCGTCCTGCTCAACCTCCGATTGTGGCCCTCAAAGCCCAGATTGGGCCCAAAATGGATCCGGGTCGCCACCTCCCATAGTCCCGCGCCGCTCAGCACCTGGAACCACGGCGGAGCCTGCTGCCCAGTCGCCATGTCGCAGTAGCACATCGAGGCGCGGAACGGCCGTGGCCCTACGGGCCTAGATCGGGCCCATGCTGCTGCTTGCGACATTGCTAGCTTCGCCACCGCTCCTAGGACCTCCACCACTGCCTCGCCTACATCTCCACCACCCAACACCGCCACCTCGCCTGCATCTCCACTACTCCATCTCACGACCCGCCCGTTGTCAAAGCTTCTCTGTCCTCCGCCTGCACCTCCTCTGCCCTCCGCCTTCGACGGGATGGGAGCCACCACCGCCGCCAGCGTCGGCAGCAGTGACGACCAAGGGCGCACTGACGGGGGAGTGGTCTGGCCAGCGGCACACCTCCTCTGCCCTCCGCCTTGGTTATTTGCTAAGTGCACATTGATGCTAGATTCGATTCATCTCAGCAGTTAGATTTCATTAAGTAGAGCTGATCCGATAGTGATGTCAGTTTTGTGTGCGTTTACTTGGTGTACAGTAAAAAATAAAATGTTTTGATGTTGTTAGTCCAAAAATATATGTCAATGTAAATCCCTTATTGCTGCTCCTCCTCCTCCTCCAAAAAACGCCTCCTCCCCGCCGATGATCGACGGGTCCTTGCCTTCCCCGCTTTCGCTCACGCGCACGGGTGGGTGTGGGGACTCGGGATCTACGCCTGATGTTCTTCAAGGTCCCTAAAGTTAGCGTTTTTGTGGTGTCGTGGTGGCGCATCTCAGATGGCGGTGGATGCGCTACATCGAATAATGGTACCTTAGCTTCAAACCTATCTCGGCGATGTTTACGGTGGCGAGAAGATTGTGGGATTGTGTCTTTACCAGGCATGTGCTTCGACTTTGTGTGGTGTTGATCTCGTGTCGGTCTAGTCCTGGTGGTCTTGGAGTGCGGTGGTGCGGATTGTTGCTGGTGTGTGGTAGATGGGGAAGGATCCAGCCGCTTGATAGGCGGGGTGGCGATGACCCCAAATCCGGCGTTGAAGATGCTCGGAGGGCTCCTCTAGCCGATGTTCTTTAGCAACATGCTAGATCTAGTCTTACAAGGTTGGTGATTATTGCGGCTCATTGACACCTCATGGCTAGGGGTTTCTTTAGTGCCAAAGTGTGGACCAGCTACTACTGATCTTCTTCTTCTCTGGCGATGGCGGAGGATTTGGGTTCTTAGTAGTTGTGGAGAGGATGATTTGCAGATGTTTAACCGCTTGTTTTTTCCTTATTTTCTGTTACTTTTATATGTATCATATTTATATTGCTATAGTTATAAATACAAGTAATGTATGCGGGCGTACGTATTCAAAAAAAGATGTCAATGTTCACATGTACCTACACACGTTTTAGTGTATGATATATATGAATCTATACAAATCTTTGATATCTTTTTTGGACGAAGGGATTTGTAGAGATTTTTTCTTGCAACGACGGGATTTTGAGGTGCGGATGAGTGGATATCATAGGATTCAACACTATCAACGACACTAAAAACCGCTCCCAACCTTGTTCCGCCTCCCCAAGCGAGGCGATCGGGGGCCTCTCATCTTCCTGGCGTTAGGCCTCTCCCCCAACCTAATCTCTCTCCCGCTACTGCGGTGACCCAGCATACCATTGCGTGATGTAGTATACTGTAGTCGTTGACATAACACCAATAAAATACCGCTCCACCAGTATTACATCCCTCGGAGTGGTAAAACAGAACCATCGCGGGTCCAAGACATGACTATATATTACAACTCAAACTTTACAAATGATCCAGTAACTTTCACGAAATAGTGAGGAAAACAAATATACAAAGGAAAACCATAAATAGCATCTCAAAGTCTATTCTAAAAATACTACTACTAATATACTTTATGACTTGTGATTGCTGCTATAGCAATGCTCTAAAGAAATAGGTTCTATGGCTAGAGATTATATTCCTATCTAATCAGGAACTTCGTCTTCACTTTAGTTGATGTATGTAGACCTCATAGAAGAACTTTAGCTTCTTGTAATGATCCTTTTGAGCATCATTCGGTGTTGACGTTGTCTTTATTGGCTTTAGAATCTAGCAAGGGTTAAGAAGGTACGGTTGAGTACGAGCGTACTTAGCAAGTTCACTAAATAGGAGTGTTTGATGTACTATCTACAACCATAGACTAAAGGTCGTAGGTTATGTAGGTTTTCGTAAATATTTCTTCAAAGGCTGCTTTTATTCTGAAAAACTATGTCTATCAGCCTTCTCAGGTTTACCAGAACTTTATGGAGTTCCTTTCCTGTCGTATTTGTAGCTCCTTCCTAGAACAGGGAGTAACATGTCACAATTTTTACACTCTGTAGAGGTAAGCTGCTTTACCCATAAGAGATTAAGAGATCAAAATCCTTGTTGCACAACCAAGCAATCTTTCCCATCCACAATTCCATGATGTGGGGCCCAGTAGATGATCCAAGCTATTCTCTGCCCTTCTCCATGACCCCGCATACCCGCAATTGTTGTACTATCAGAACTCAAGGCAGACTTGTCCTGGTAATACGACTTTACCTTAGTCTGATATGCAAGATAACCATAAACACTAGAAATCAGACTTTTGTACGCCCAGATCCATAGTAGGCTTGTTCCGAAATATATGGCTTTACACATGATCTACAACTTACAAAACACCTAGACTAGTGTCCGTGGAATGCTAAAGGAAGAAGATTCAGATGACTTTCTTGTCCCATTGCAAGTCTTATGGTTAATGCGTATTATGCGACACAAGAATTACTGGTGACATTGGTTGTTAAGTACTAGATGATACATTCATGTACAATGGTTATTCTATTGCTAGTCATAATAGATTAACTGATCACCCTAAATCAGTAACCAATAGTTCATATTAATCATGTAAATAGTGTTTTTGTCGTCCTTTTTGAAATGCATGTGATGACAATAATAGATTGCAAACACTTGATAGAAAATAACCAAAGGACATGAGCAGGTGTAAACTTGCCTTTGTGATTACAGGATTATGCAACCACGGTCTTCGAGAAAATATAAATTCCAATATTTGATAACAACATCATTGGTCTGGTAGGGACTAAAGTTTAAAGAATCAATATGCTACTATGCATAAGTAATGCTATGCATTTCGTAAAACCTCGAAGTAATACTCAATATTCTAAATGAGTTGAACTTAGATGATTTATTTAAAATTTGGTTTATCTTCAAGTATACTTCACAAGCAAATATATCTACAAAGAACTTAAGACTAACATACAAGATACAAAAGGTAAAGCATAATAGTAATACAAGATTAAGATTGATTGGTACCATGTAACTATTATGAAAATCCATGTTTTAAGTTGTTAAGACTTAAAAGAAAATAACCTAGTGTTTTTGTTTGAAGTAGCAAAAAGAATAATGTTTGAATAAAAGGTTTCTTCAATAAGGTTTAAATAACCTTTCAGATTAGCAAAAGGTTATGGTGTTGGCATTGCTCGGACAACTTGCACTTAAGATGTCTTGTGTTTTAATTGAAACAGACCAAAGTTAACTATAAAACATAACTAGAATTAAGACATAGTGTTTTATATCACTAATGACTTATAAGGTTTTTTCTTAGGCATGATCGAAGACGAATCCTATAGAGATGAAGTATAGTTTTAGAGATCCAGATCAGACATGTCTAATGTAAATATATTATATGGCAAGAATTGGTTATGAAGAATAGGTGAACTCACTATATGGTTTGTTAAGTTACTATCAAGTTTTAGAGTCATGCTAAATATGGTTATATAGGTTGAGATCATTCGCTTCAATCATAAGTGAATGATATGCAAAATGAACTTGTAAATCTTTAACTTATATATGATATAAGATTCTAAGGGAATGTTATTTGATTAGCAATACTCATTTAAGTTTTATTATAAACCATAATTATGGTTTTAATTTTAGTATCTAGACTTAATCTTTATTTGGTGTTTTACCTAAATTATTAGGTAGATAATAATTTTAAGATGTGAAAACATCTTTATTTCATCTATAAAGAAAATAATAGTCTTGTATTTAAGACAAAGAATTTTATATAACTTAAGTGAGACTAAAAGGAATTTATCTTGATTTTTTAAAGATAAAGAAAATACATTCCTTTTATTTTCCAATAAAAAGGATTTTTATAAACCCAAATATAACATTTATTTTTATAAATCCTAGGATAACTTGAAATTTCATAATTAGCGTTTTCATAAAATAATAGATTTCTTTTTGTACACAAAAGTGATTTTTATTTGTTTTTAGGAGTTTTCCTTATTTTGTTAAATTTCACTGAAGATGTAGTGGTTTTAAATTTTAGTTATTTCAAACAATCAACTTTGTATTTTTCTTTGTTAGATTTTATTTTTTGTGAACACTTTAACATATTATATGTATTTTTATGATTTTCCTAGAATTTTCTATATTTTTTCTAGGGTCTAAATATTCATAAGGTTGTTTTTTGTAATATCTATAAGTTTTCATCCAATTCTTCCTCTTTTTACCCTAGGGCTAGCCCGTGCCCGTGACCAGCCCAGCCAGCCCAAAGGCCCACCTGACCCAATTGGCTGGCTAGCGTTGGGTCCAACCCTAACCCCTAGGGTTGGGCCGGCCCACCCCAGCCTCATTCTTCCCTAAGTGATTCCCCTCTAGCCCTTGACTTTGCAGGCGCTGTCACTCTCTCCCCATACCTCGGCGAGCCTATCCATTCCGGTCGCTGCCGCCGGTAGCAATCGATGCGCCACCTCCTGTTATACCTTTTTATCTAGCTAGATTCACCAATGTCCCCATCTTTGGCTCGCCCCTTCAATACTATGTTTCTAGGGTTTTGATGACCCAGGCTTCACCGTGCTCCGGTGGTGTCCTGGTGGTGATGTGGCTTGGCTGATGCGAGGCTAAAGTTCTGGACTCTTTCTTCTCCGTCCTCTAACACCGGTGGGATGGCAATAATTACAACATTGGTGCTACTGGATCCCGGTGACCACCACACGATGAGGTGCACTATGGGGATGCGGTGATGGTAATGGCGCACGACGAACAGTGAAGTCATCCTCGTGGTGTGCCGGCGCGGTCATGTAGGCCCTGTCCCTCCACGTTGTTGTAGTGGCATCATAGGCTCTAGGTACATGTTCCCAACTCCCCTCTTTGGTTCCCTCTTCTCCTCTGATTTCTTCTTCTCCTCTAGCTCTATTGCCTCTCCGTCTATCCCCATTGCTCTTCATCGACCCTTATTAGGGATTCCCCTTTCTAGGTGCTATGTGTAGTTTCTAGTAACTTGCTAGTGTTGATGTGGAACAAATCCTGCTGGATTTGATATTGGACTTGAGTTATTCATGTTCCTGGTTGGGTGTTATTGAGACTTTAGGTCGGACATTTCTTGGTCTTGATGATTGGAAGCATGCAGTAATTTTTGGTTATCAGAGATACTACAATTAGATCTTATACTAGCACTAGTTGTGATAGTTTATATATATCCTTATTCCAATAAGAAATTATTGGAATTGTTGTTGTCAAACTAGCACTCAAGAAGTGTAATGTAATACCAAGGAAAATGGCTTGGATAAATTTAACCTTTCTGTCAATATTGACAGTGAAACTAGGGTATGACTTTGATTCCTAGATTCCTACTAGGAAAATGATATGAACATAAATTCTACTTACTAACATATGATTAGGAAAACTATGATGAGTACTTATATTATTGCTCCTACTGTGATCTTGCTTAGCAAGTTTCTTACTATTGTCAACAATATAATGTCTTCTACTAACTTTTGGATTGCTACTATGGTGCCTCCCACTGGGAGTGTGCATAGTGGTGACCCAAAGTAGTATGGTACGATATGCCTTTGATAAGAACAAGTACATCTTACTTGGTCTTACTATTTTTGGATGCTCATTTATTTCTTGGTTGCTTTTAGTGGTTATTAAAACATGTACATACATGTTACTGGACAAATCTGTGGGCATATATTTATAGGGATAGATACTTTTCTTGATTCCTTAGCCATGCCTATGATGCAAAGGCTGAGGCAAAATTCTATAAGAATAGATACTTAGTTTGTGGTTTTTAATTATCTATGATGGGCTTTGCATAGCATCTCTATGCAAAACTGAGAGAAACCCCTTATTTTAATCCTCCTAAACAGCTTTAGTGGAGAGGTAGCTAGATTTGGATGGATTTGTAGCATAACCATTACTATCTTTGATTCTGATGGTACAAGATAACAAGAACATATGCTATACATGATCTTTGTGGTGGATATCAACCTGGTACTGTGAAGGTTGCTGAATCTTGTTGGTGTTGTGCTTGTACTTGATCAACTTGCTATGCTAGTCCTTGTGCTTGAACTACTGGTCCTTCATGGCCTAATACTTGATCTACTCCTTCTTGTTGCTGATGCTTTCTCCTCCTGGTACTCATGGCTTGCTCCTTGCTTAGGTAACCATGGTGGTTATGAGAGTGTTAGTGGTGTTCTAGGTATTTTGGTGATGAGCTAGAAAGAACTACTAGTGATGTGATGGTCTAGGTAAAGTGGACATGTGTGGAGATGGTTGTGCTACAACTGCTTCCTTCCTCTTAACTCCTTCAAGGCCCTCTCTTGCTGTGTTTTCAACACCACACAACAGTATGCTATGACCAAGCTGCTTATAGCTGGGCCCCTCATGGTGCAATCTTCCACTCCTAGAACCTGTGCATGTGGATGTGTTTCGGCTGGTGTGATGTTATCTAGAATTGGCTATTAGTTTTGTGTTGCCAAATGGATTACTAAACATTGAATGGTCAAACTTGCCCCTGTCTTATGATGCTAAGCCTAAAGACTTAATCTTGATAAGAACAGTTACTAATCTGCCCCATGCTTGTGATGCACGAGTCTGAGGCCATACTTGTGATAAGAACATATTCTACACTTTGGACCCTTTTTATAATCAAGCTCAATGATGTGATTAAGAATGCATCACACTGTCAAACTGAGAGCACTTACACTAACACTAAACCCTCACATTTTCTCTCTTTATTTTGTTTTGTCTTCTTGCAGGAAACAGGCACAAGAACAAGAAGTTAAGAAGATTAGATTTAATAGGAAAATAGTTTAGGCTTTTCATTATTACTTTTGTAATTCTTTTATTAATTTGTAAAGACAATGTAATATGTGTATATTCAAATAAAGAACTCCTTTTCTTTATGTATTGAATTATATTCCTTTTCTTTGTTTGTAATTATTCATTTTGCAATCTATTTTATTGTTGGACATTGTAAAGACAATGTATTCTTATAAAATATTTAATAAAATTTAGTTTTCTCTTATTTTTGGAATTTGAACTTGTAAATATTTATATCTTATTTAGAAATAAGAATTCAATTATTTAATTATTATTATTGTTCAGTTACCATTTAAAATTTAAATCTTAATTACTTAAGCTTTATTAAGTAAACTAAACCCAACTTTATTTAAATTTCAACTAACTTCAAATGTCAAATTCAAACACTCATTTGAATTCACTTCCCTCAAACACAAAGTTTCAACAGAGGTCATGTCGAAATCTGTCGCACTTGTCCCGATGTTTTCATCAGAACGAGAGAAACCTCAATCCCTTTACACCTCTTTTAGTTTTGCGTGAAAAATCTCCGGATTTTATAATGCATGAATGCAATGCACACCTGTGGTCTCTCCTTATCCGACCTAAAACCTCATACCTTGGCTGCATGGGAGGGCCTCTTCCCCCTTGTGACTTTGATGCCATCGATTATTTTTGTTGGAAATATGCCCTAGAGATAAATAGTAATAAGGACTATTATCATATTTCATAAAGTTTATGATTAAATTTATATCATGCTATAACTGTATTGAGTGGAAACATTAATACACGTGTGATATATAAACAACCAGAGGTTCCAAGTGAAACTCTAGTCACTAGTTCATTGGTCAACATATGATCAAGTTTCCTGATCATGTGGCATTTATGCTAGTTGGAAATGGAGTCAACTCATTCTGAGAATGAGATGATGAACCAATACCCAACCTAAACAGCATGACCCGATCATGTCATGAAGTTCAAGTTACGATGATTAGAAATGGATCCTCGTAGACTATTCCTTAGACCGTGAGGCTATATCAATCACTGTCTCCCGAGAGTGCTTTGATAGCATCACGCGTCACTTGGTAATACAGTGATTATAAAGGTGTGTTCAGGTACTCGGAGGAACCGTAGAGGCAATATATGTCAAGAGCGGTTTTTTATTTAGGGATTTGTCTGTCCACGTGACGGAAAGATACTCAAGGGCCCACTCGGAGAAGTTATATCTAATAGCTACGCAACGTGTGATTTGATCACAGGGATATCACTTGTCGAAACGAGTCAAGTAACATTGTTTAGTAATGAGATTGAACACGACATGGTGATGTCATTGATCAGATCTCGGGCAATGCAAGTATCGAGAGACAAAGGGAATAAGACACGACCGTCTCGCTTCAAATGACGAAAGATCTTCGTGGAACGCACAGGGGTCACATGGCTATCCAGGTCCCTCTATCGATCATTGGTCCGGGAGTGTCCCGACCATGTCTGGAGTGTTCCCGAACCGTAGGGTATCACTCTTAAGGGTTTTATGATGCTTAGAGAGTGTTTATAGGATCGGAAGAATTGCTGAAGAATAGTAGAGAGAAAATTGGAAGGGTTTCGGTAAGTCCGGAGGATGTCCGGAGTGGATATGGAAGGTGTTCCATAACCACGAAGATTGAATAATATGTGAATGAATGTTAAATATTGATTTAATCATTTATTCATAATTATTTAATAAAAGAGAAAATCAATTTAAAGGTCAAAAGGCTTAATGGGCCAATTTCGGAGGGAAGAGGGCCCATTATGGAAACGCAAGAGGGAGAAGGGCCAAAGGGGGTGGTCGGCGCCCTAGTGGGCCAGCCCCCCCACGCGGTGCCCATGGGGTGGTCAGCGTCTCCATGCTCTCCCCTCTCCTCTCCTTTAGTCCCACCCCGGGACTTTGAGGGAGGTAGTACCTCCCCTTCCCCTATATATAGTGGGGGGCCAGTTAAATACACACAATATTCAATAAAGGTTTCCTCACTTTTGGGGAGACTTCTAATTGATATTCTCTCTCTCTCTCTCGTGACCATGGTCCCAAGTTCGAACTACACGAACGTGAGACATCTTCACCGCGGAGCGTCGTCGCGCTGCGGGATTCAGATCCAGGATCTCTACTTCCGCAACTGTTGCTGGATCGGGGAAGCGGGAGTCATCGTCAGGCACCGGAAGTGTGTAACTCTCCGCGAGGTGTCACACTTGAGGGACTCAATTCGTTAGAGCCACAAGAGCGTAAGGACTTCATCACGACCTTGAGGTCGGCTTCGGCTCGTCTACATCAACCATGTTCTCCTGAGCATTGACAGCGCCTTTCGGTCTTCAATGGTAAGTTCACGAAAAGGCCCTCCCATAACTGCATTACTAATAGATAGGTCCTGGCAACATCAGGGGTTCAGGGGCGGAGGGTGAAAATTATTGTTTTCATACGCGGAACCCCTAAAGTGGTATCAGAGCTAGATCTATGCGTAGTAATGCTAGTACAGGTAGAACACACGAGATGTAGCGTGTGGCCGTTGATCTTTTAGTTGTTACCCTCACACGTGTACTTGTGTATACCGCAGTAATGCTTGATGATGCGGCCCCCAACCGACTTTACGCGTTCATTTGCGAGACTGGTCCACGCTTGACATACGGCTTGTACCGTATAAAGTGGCTTTGGGGGGTGTTTGTCTCTCTCGCATTAGTTGGTATGCCATTTGCAACGGAGGGCCCCGAAAGGGGTGTAGTATAGAGAACTATTTGATCCGCGTTGTGGTGACAGTTCGTAGGTAAGAACGGTTCTTGTGCGAAAGCCCATTCAGCCACGTAAAACATGCAAAGATAAAGTTGAGGCGTCTAACTTTGTTTTGCAGGGGGCGTTGCTTTGTGATATGGTTGTGGCAAAGGTAAAGTTATTACCTTATGTTACGTAGTAGTAGATAGTCACGGAGGTGACGTACTACCACACCGGAAAGACACCGGTACCCTGGTGTCTACGGCGCCAGAACCTTGGAGCCGGAATCTGGTGACGACGAATGGAGATCACGACGTGAAAGACCATATCACATCGCATTTACATTCAATATTATTGTTTGTATATCTTATTGTGTGCTAGTATTAGATACTTGACGGTAGCCTAATAAGATGATCCCTATTAAAATTACCAATGATTGTGTTCCCCCTTAGTGTGCACCAGCAAGGAAGTTCTTCGGTATGAGACAAGCCATGATGATCGGGTGTCAGACATATCTATGTTCACATACAGTGGGTGTAAGCCATGTTGCACAGTGAATACACTAAGGTTGAGTTGGCGAGCCTTGAAGGGAATATGCCCGAGAGGCAATAATAAAGTGGTTATTATCTTATTCCTTATTTATGATAAATATTTATTTTGCATGCTATAATTGTATTAATTTGGAGACGTTAATACATGTGTGCTTAATAAACAAAAGGAAAGTTCCTAGTTATGCCTCTCTTATAAACTAGCTCGTTGATTAACAAGATGATCAAGGTTTCCTGATCATGGATATTGGATGTCGTTAATAACGAGGTCACAACATTGGTGGAATGATGTGATGAACATTCATCCGAAGTATAGCATTACGATCAGAGTCATTATGTTTATATTGCTATAACATCATATGAAGTAATCTTAGTCCTTAGACCATGAGATCATGTTAATTGCTAACACCGGAAGAGTATCTTGATAACATCAAACGTCACACCGTAACAGGGTGACTATAAAGGTGGATTTAGTGCTCCGAAGGTGTTATGTTGAGGCTCATGGATCAAGAATGGAATTTTTCAATCCCTATGACAGATAGTTATACTCTGGGCCCTCTCGGTGATATCACATTAAGATAGCTTGCAAGCAAGTGATGTGATCACTAGAATGTTATATCACAGGAACGAGAAAAGAGTGCATGTCGGTAACGAGATCAAACTAGGTATGGAGATACCGATGATCGAATCTCGTACATGTAATATATCGCGAGACAAAGGGATTTAGTTACGACATTAAAGGTTCACACGATCACAAGAGTCATCGATGAATATGTGGGAGTCAGTACGGATCTCCAGGTCCCGCTGCTGATTATTGATCGGAGAGGGGTCTCGATCATGTCTGCATTATTCACGAACCATAGGGTGACACACTTAAGGGATACCTACACCATTTAGGAGCAAATATGTTTCAGATAAAGATTAAGAAAGCGCTGGAATCATTTCGATGGAAACCAGAATTGTTTCGGGTGAAATTGCTGAAACTGGTTCTGCATGTGATATTGAAATGTTGCAGGGAGTTTTATGTGAATGTTTGTTAATTAAAGTAATTAAAAAAATTCTGAATAAAATAAATAAAAGTGTTTTATTTAAAGAGAAAATGCATTTAATTTGGTGGACATTAAATGCAAACTGAGTGGAGTTTAAATTGATGTGAGTGGGCTTAGTGGAAGCTCCACCCACATGAATGAGGGAGAGGTGGGGGCACCCACCATGGCCGGCCAGCCATGGCCTTGGGGTTGCGCCCCCTCCCCTATAAAAGGATCCCCATGGAAACTCTACTCTTGCACCACCTCCTCGTGAAGGTTCTCTTCTCCCTCTAGTTATTCCCCATGGTCTCGGATTAGCGAGATACATGTTCCCGGTGGCTTTATCTGGAAAGGAGTTGCTGCTTCCGCTGCATCGCTGGAGAGAGGAGGTGGAGGTTGTTCGGTGGACCGAATGTGTGTGCGATCACGGATGCACCGCTACTTTGCGGTGCTGGACTTGATGGTGCTGGACCTGATGGTGCTAGAACTGCTGGACCTGAAGGACTTCATCATGATCTTGAGATCGGCAAGTGTACGACTACATCATCCACGAGTTCCAACTCGTAACAAAACTTTGTTGTCTTCGAGGGTAAGTTCTTTATGGATGCATATCCACCTGTTTCTTGTATCTAGTAGATAGATCTTGGCGTATAGTTCCCATCGTAGGATTTTTTTTGTTTTCTATGTTGCTAACCAACAAGCTTAGCATGTTACAGAGACATGGCCTCGGAACACAGATGGTCTAAAGATCGAGCATGAGTCGCATGAATGATGTGACTGACGTTTAGCGTCCACCCTAGAACCCACATTGATGGCTGTGATGATCGGGGGAGATGTGGGGAAAAGGGGTCGTGTTATCACTAGGAACCCTTCAGGGGATAGGTGTTTCTGAGTGGAGTTATTATTAACTCATTTAATTATAAACTAAGTCTAAATTCCTTTTGCAATTATAAATGTAGAGATGGCTCACCATGAAGCTTACTTTGTCATTGAGGAATGGGTAATGGGTGAGAAACTTAGACTTGATGGATCCAACTTCCCTAGTTGGCTTGTGCGCCTGAATGATCTCCTTACTAGGAATCATGTGGTGGACTACATACGCCGCATGATGGATTTGACTGAGCCAGACCACTATGAGACCACACAAGAGCTGGCGGACCGCTACTATCGTCAAGAGATGTCCACCTACATTCAGATAATAATGCGTTACGGGATGGTGGATGAACTCCATCCGCTCATGGGTGATCTTGATCCATATTCGATGGTGGATCAACTAAGAGCAAAGTTCATAATCCATGTGCGCATGTGGAAGCACGAGCTGCTTGGAGAGTTCCTTTCTATACAGATGGAGGAGCACACATGTCTGAATGGTCACTTGGAGCGCATGCTTGATGCACAGATGAGAATGGTTCATTTCATGGACTACTAGATGGATGATCCATTTGCGATAGGCGTGCTGCTTTGATTGTTGCCTCCCAGCTACGAAGGACATGTCCGGAGTAGCATCATGAGTGGTGATACGAAAACATTGGATTTCCAAGAGTTCATATTACGTTTCAGGAACGTAAAGGTTAAACCAATCACCGGTGAGGTCATCGATGACAAATGTATATATTTGATATACAATTTTATAAATGTTATAATCTTGCAAACACATTTGCCGTGTTAAGTATATTTGATACTTGTTATGTTTTACGGAAAACAGGTCCTTCTGCATAGAGGTGCTTGATGGAGAGGAGGTGACGTTGCGTGTTGATGGCGAGCATGATGATGATGGCCAATGAAACTCTCCCTCGACATTTATCACTTAGTTTATGTTTTGGATAGTTATTGTAATCAAAAGATTGTGAACCTCTTTGGTGTGTCTCACATTTTGTGAGACGGTTATTCATATCAATTTGTAACAAATAGTTGTTCCACTTTTATGAATGATTTCTATTTGTGTTCATATCTTGTTTGATTATATGTGAATTATCCTTGTTGTTTGAAACTAATTGATAATGCATGAACATTTGTAAAATACTGAAATGCCTTAAAATACCCAACTCAATGATATGTTCATTAATGAATGAAACCATTGTTTAAATTCAAAGTTATAATGATAATATGTGAAAGACATTCGATGTATTATGTTTTAATAAAATGGTAATTATCATTATATGATTGTTTAAATGTGTAAAGAAGTTTACCGAAGGGTATTAAATTGTTTCATCAAACAAAGGGTATTAAATATAAAAAAGAATCTAATTAATATGATTTGATCAATAGTAATGAAATTCAACTTTATAAGATTGGCATAGAAGAAATTGTGGGATGCAAAACGTTTTGAAATGTCAAAATGCAGAGCATCATAATATGATATTTGATATCAAAGTGGGTGAATAGATGGCACCAAATAAATCGTTGTAGTATAGATGTAGAAACCATTAGTTAGAAATAGTTAGCACTCAATTAGAATATATAGTGAACCATGAGAATTCGTGAAGCGGCTCCATATCTAGTATGGATCGTTGTAAAAGTTTTGGGGTTATTTTATATAACCAAAACAATAGCGAATAAGTCCTTGTAGAGTATTCATTGGAAACTTTGAATACAAAATCCATAGCTGAAACTAAAAGGAAAACAATAGCATGAGTCATATAGTTGATGTGATGCCCATATTGATGCTCGCCTCTGAAGCTACACTGACTCACATGATGATCGGACTTGGTGTAGTGGATTTGGTTCATGTAATCACCAAAAAGGCACGAGAGATGTCGTTTTTGAGTGGGAGTTCATTTCTAATTTGGATTAGTCGAACTCAATTTGTCATAAACTAAATCAAAGTGAATTTGCATAATTTGTTGTAGTCATTGGCATCTGTTCACTACCTTATGCTTAGTTTTAATTGAGATAATAGAACTATAGAATTATGGATATTTACTTTATGAACCGGTATCGTATCATTTTAATGTCAATTTGAAGTTTAGAAGTCATATTGCAAACTTTCAGCAAACTCTATTTACTCCATGAAGTTTAATAAGTAGTATTAAATCAAGAGTAAGAATTCCAATGTTAGTATCTAAAGTATCATGTTTGCCTCCATGATTATTGATATTCAAAAGTTGTTTTAATATCAAGATTATCTAGGAGCTGAAAAATTGTTTCAGAAACCATCATGTGTGGAAGATATTGTGATACCTGAAACAATGTTTTTAGTTGCATTATGATAGATTATAATTTAGCAAAATACATGTTCTCATATTGTATGAGAATTTGTGAAGGATGGAGATGCTAGGCATCCGGATCTACCAGAAAGGTTTCGGGAACTAACACTATACTCGCGATTCTTCCTTATAGGCTATAGTAGCTTGATCATGAAAATTATCATGATAAGGATGAATAGAAGATGTAAGTAAATTTTTTACTACACTAATAGCGTACTAAAGAATGGATTTTTGAAAGAACACCAAACATTTGATGATGGTGATCCACTTCAAAGTGCAAGTCCAAAGGTATTAGTATTTGACTATATACACTTTGTACTATGTGTCATGTGAATGACACCACTATTGATGTTTATAGATTCTTTTAAAAGAAAAGGAATTGTTGAAAGAGAATCTATAAAATATTTGGCAGAAAAGAAAAGGTTGGAGATGTCCAACTTAGGTATATAGAAGATATACATGTTATGGCTGTATTCCTTGCTTGTTAAACAATGTGGTTCTGAGGTATTGGATACCGGTATTGGATACCGAATTGGTTGGTGTGAAGTGTCATACAGAACAACACAATTCATGAACTGCAATAGCCTAAGTAACTAGCAAGAGAATAAGTGATGATGTTCATCGAAAACAAATAAAGTGTTATTGTGTTTTCGTTGTCGTCAAACCTAACCTTCAAGATTTGTTTTAATAATTGTTATTTTGTTCTGGTATTATGAGAACAATAGTTGTTCAAATAATTACCGTATTCCATAAAGGATGGATGAACTTTTACAAGTCTAGTTGGAGAAATCACATCCATAAACATTATTGCTAAAATGGTGTAAGACAAATGATTGGAAGATCACTTATGAAGTGACATCGCTGTTTGAATTATATTGGAAAGTAAACATGAAGAAACTCCATGTTGATGGATTTTTGGAGTCTTTTGATTTTGATCAATTGACGCTTGTGAAACTTTCCTCGAGATAATTGAAACTCCGTTCATAGACCAAAGAGGAACAGATGTCTAGCTTATTGGAAATTGTGCATGCTGATGTGCATAGTCCATTATGTGTCCATATGCGATGGATCTTTTTTGCTTCATATGCTTTCTCTAGAAATTTGAGTGAATATATCTATATATTTACTTAATAAGGAAGAAGTATGAAACATTTGAAAATTGTTCAAAGACTTTCAAGATGAAGTGAAAAATCTTTGTAACAAGAAAATAAAAGAGTTTATGATTTGATCATAAAGGAAGATATTTGAGTTACAGGTTTAGCAAAACACCTAAGATTTCAGGAATTGTTCCATGAATTTGCATTTCCTGATAAACCATAGGAGTATGGTATGTCTGAGAGATCAAATCAAACCTTGTTTGACATGGTAAGATCAAAGGTGTCATTTATATAACTGCCATTATGTTTTAAGTATTAAAGCTTTAGAGACTACCGCTTTTACACTGAAAAGAGCACCATCGTGATCCGTTGAAATGACACCATATGAGTTATGGTTTGGGATAAAACCCGAATTGTATTTTCTTAAATTTTGGTATGCTATGCATAAGTAAAATGTTTACAACCAAAGTCGGATAAGCATGTCTTTGTAGGTTATCCCAAAGAATTTGTTGGGAATTTCTCCATAACATCGAGGATAAAAGAGTTTGTCGCTTGGAACGTCAAGTTTCTTGAGAAGGATTTTTTCGTGAAAAGTTAAGTGGGAGGACAATAGAACTTTGATAAGGTTGTTGAACCTTAGCTATATGTGCTAAGTAGCGCAGCGCCGGAAAGTGTTCTGATGGCATCCACAATGCTCATGGCTCCCATGATTACAAAGGGTGTGATCTTGGAGATTAGAGTTCCTATTGAACCATGTGGGTCAGTAAGAATCAAATAGTAAGATTTGAAACAAAAGTCATTGTTTTTTTGACAATGATGAACCGACTGCATGCAAAGAAGTGATGATGGGCCCTGACTCCATAAAATTATTAGAAGTCATAGAATCCGTGATAGTATTCATACACGAGAAATCAAGTTTCTGAACTTGGAAGACCCTCCGGAAAGGCGTGAAGCATATCAGTCAAGTTTGGATCTATAAATAAATAGACATGGATGTTTAACATCCATGAAATAGTCGACATGTCAGAAAGAAGTTTACGGCAATGTTCAAGGAGTTGACTATGACAAGATTTGATCTTTCATAGCGATATTTAGTCTTGACGGATTAATGTAGCAACCACTACATATAATTTGGTATGTGGTAGTTGAATAAACAAAACAAGGTTCTTCTAATAGAATGGTTACCTAGGACGTGTACATGACACGGTCCGAAGGGTTTTGTTAATCCAAAGGGTGCTGAAAGGGCATGCAAACTTCAATAGTTGAAGTGAGCATATCGGAGTTGGAATCTTCACCATGATGAAAATGTTAAAGGAGTTTAATTTCATCAGAGATGATGAAGATGCTTGCATTTGCAAGAAATTGAGTGGGAGCGTGGAGACAAATTTCCAATACATTATGCAGAGTACATATTGTTGATTGGAAATGATGTATCTTTTATTGACACAAGTTAAGAATTTCATTAAAATAGGATTTGGATGAAAGACTTGGGCAAAACCAGAATATTTGGCATGAATGTCTATATGGATAGATTGAGGCGCTAATATGGTTATGCCAGACGTACATATATGAGATATTGGAAGGGTTCAATTTGGAAACAACAAGAAAGGTTCTTGCAGCATGGAAACGATTGTATCAAGATTCAAGTGTTTCAACACTTGGTGAGTAAAATCACATGAATATTTTGATCGATTGTACCGTGATATGTATATATCTAGATTTGTCCTATCCTCTAAATGTTATGAGCACATACCAGAATGATTCATAAGATGATCATTAGACTATAGTAAAGATATTCTTATGAGTTTTGGAAGAACTAAGAATATATCATGTATAAGTGTTGGGGGGATACTCCCGGGTAGGGTCACGCTGGGGTATAAAGGCCGAGTTAGCCGAGGTACGGTGAGGTCAAAGCGGATGCTGGCCGAGTCACCTCAAGGCAGGCCGGATCACGGGGTAACCCGGACCAGGGGATGTCCACCTAACTGGGTCTCAGCCGACTTATATCGTAAGTCGGTGAGATGTATATAACTTGTTTGCAGGAACAGGTATGGCCGGATCAACTAGGTACGATCCGGGTTATATCAAGCTTACTAGAGAAGGAAGGTATCTCGCTGGTCAAAGGGTGACCACTGTATGCAGAGCGTGAGCGAAGCGGACAGAGGCCAGGACCACCGAGGCGTGGCCGACAAAGGTGACGATGCCAATGTCGGGTGACGCGGGCGCCGCAGAGGCTCACGTGGCCTCTGCATGGATGACGCCGGGTTAAAGTAACCCGGTCGACTTACTATTTTGGGAGGAGGCATATTCACGTATGCCCTAATTGGAGACCTAGCCACCCCTATATAAGGAGGGCTAGGGCCTCTGTAGAAGGGGTTGATCGCGAGTGGGTTGAGTTTTACTGGGTTCCTGAGGGCTAGCTAGTGGTGAGAGTAAGAGAGTTCCTTCTTCCTCCTCTCTCCAATACAGCTCAAGGAGCACTTGTAATCTGTGGAAGTGAATCAAATACAAAGCTACTGTGTGTGGAATCACCACACTATCCCTCCCTGGATTCCCCTAGTGCATTTAGTCCCCACCTTTAGCCTATCCATGGCATGTGCCGTGACACCACCACGACAGTTGGCACCCATCGTGGGGCTAGCGGTGCTAGCAGGGGTGAAGATCCGGATGGGAAACCTCATCGGCAACGGCGAACGCATCGTCTCTGGGCTCGTTCAGCGCTTTGGAGCGCTGCACTTTGTCAGCGACAACGCTGGCTGCTTCGACAAGCGTCCTCTTCCGTGCAACGGCCTCTTTGTCAGGGTCGGCACGCACAAGGTCTACGTTGCTGTCGATGTGTCGCGCGTTCACCCGCGGCACGTCGTCGAAGGAGGCGAACCACCCCTTAGCGTGGTTCACAAGGCGCGTATCACTCGCTTCCCGAACCGTGCCGAGGTGATGATGACTGCGCCAGGTGCAGGCGCAAGCAAGGATCCGGCACCAGATCCGGAGGTAACGCCTAAGGCACCGAGGAAAAGTAGAGGTCCTTCACTAGAGAGGCCAGAGAATATGCTGCAGCAAGCGATGGATAGCTTGGCAAACCCAGTAGCAATAGCGGTAGATCCGGCTCAGGCACAGGCCGAGCTAGAGGAAACTAGGCAAAAAATACTAGAGGGTGCGAAAAAGATAGCCGCGGCTCAGCAGTCGTTGAACATGACACTGCGTGAGTACGCAAAGGCAAATAAAGTAGATGCTGTAAAAGTGAAAGGGAGAAATCTCATGAGTGAAATGAACAAAGAGGGTGATACTAGGATTGAGGAGTCAGAGAACTATTTATCCGTGGGGCTGCCGAAGTATAGTACCCCGACGAAAAACCTCAGAGCAGCAGATGCAGCTGCGTCCGAGTTAGAGGGTCTAACGGGTGAAGCCCGTCAGAGACAACAAGATAGGGTCAATGAGTTGGTTCGGATCGCGAACAGGCAAAACGAGGAATTGCTCAGGGCTAACCCGGAGAGAGCTAGGGCCTCCAAGATCGTTCATTTGGCGGTGGGTAACCTGGAGAAATCCGCTGGAGCTGCATCGTCTCCTCATGGTGGTCCTAGGAGAGAAGAGGTAGTAACCTTGGCCAGGAAGAACAAACAGATAGTCCCGTATGACCCGGCAAGGGCAGGGAAAGGAAAAGAAGTGCAGAGAAATGAGGATCGATGAAGTGTGAGCCGAGGTGAAGCTGGCCAAGGTAACCGCGACCAAGGCAATGCCGGTCAAGGAAATGCTATAAATGGCAATGCCGGACAGGGCAACTCGGCAGGAGCAGGACAACCGCAGCAGCGGAATATACCAAGGCAAGAGCAAAGTCCCAGCCGAGGTATGCAACAAAGAGGTGCTCCACAAGAGCAAGACCGATATAATGATGGTGATTCGGAAATGGTGAACGCAGGATACCCAAGGCCGGACTATCATGTGATAGGGTCAAGATTGGGAAGCAGGGATTTGATGCCTGATGATGCCAGATTAAAACTGGATCGGCTGTATAGGTCGGAACAGATTGAATGTCAAGGTCCCCCGGGTCATGCGTGTTTTGGGCCCCGGATCATGAAGGAACCTCCGGTACCTAACTTCCAGCTACCTAGAGGCACTAAGACATACGATGGCAGCACAAAGACGGAGGATTGGTTGATTAACTATGCTACAGCTGTAAAGATTGCTACAGGCAACTTGAGATGGGCTGTGAGATACGTATCCCAGATGTTGGAGGGGCCAGCGAGGGTATGGCTAAACAATTTGTCACCCGGAAGTATCACCTGTTGGATTGATTTTGAGGAAATGTTTATCAACAATTTCTCAAGTACGTATCAGAGGCCAAATAGGCCACAGACCCTAGCAATGTGCAAGCAGAGACCGAATGAGACGGACCAGGAGTTCTTAACCTGGTGGTGTACCGTGCGAAACTCATGTGAGGGTGTGATTGAGTCACAGGCCATAGCATGGTTCGTGCAAGGATGTAGATATGCGAGCATGTTGTGGCAAAGATTGCAAAGGGATATGCCAACTACATTGGCAGAGACAATCCGGATTGCTGATTCATATGCTTTGGGTGATCCGACTCAGCCCAGGCTCGTGTCAAACGAGTCAAATGAGGAGTACTACCAGAGAGATGGAGCCGGATCATCCCGGAGAAATGACTACCGGGGTAAAAGAAGAGATGACATACCGGATTATCGGTACAGTTCGCAACAAGTTGCTGCTATGAATCAAGATCAACCCGGCGTAGGGGGCAATCAACGTCAGAAAACTGGAGGGCAACAATGGACACCGAGAAACAATGGCAAGAAAACTTGGACGCCAGAGCAAGAGAAATAGTGGCAATAAAAGAAGGACCGTCCGAGGTATACTTACGAGTCAATGCTGGATCAGCCGTGTAAATTTCACACGCCAAATCCGAGTAACCCAGCGGGTCATACAACAAGGCAGTGTGAGTGGATGCGTAAGATAGAACAAGGTGGTTCGGGGAATGCTCAGGCACCTCGGAATGATCAACCTCGGTAGGAGTTACCCCGACAGCAATTGCTCTCCGGAGCGAACATGCAACAACTAATGTTGCCTCCCCCTCCACCGAGGTATGACAACCATGAGAGAAGGGATGCAGTGCATCAAGTGGAAGACCAGCATCAACCGGATCAGAGGTACCCCGGAAACGAGGGGAGGAATGAGTACAGAGAGCATCATCAGAGTTACTGTGTGTTCACCACAGAAGAAATAGATAGAAAGAGCTTGCAGCGCCAACACATGGAGGTGAATGCAGTAATGCCAGCAATGACGAGGTATATGCCTTGGTCGGACCAGGAAATTACCTGGAGCATCAAAGATCATCCCAAGCTTATGCCGAGTCCTGGTTCGTATGCGCTAGTGCTAGATCCGACATTCATCATGCCTAACATCAATGTGAGGTTCTCAAAGGTACTAATTGACAATGGCAGTAGCATTAACATCATGTATGCGGATACAATGCGCAAGTTGGGTATCTCGGAGAACATGCTCCAGGATACAAGGACAACTTTTCATGGCATTGTGCCAGGCATCTCTATGAGCCCATAGGCAAGGTCCGGATTGACGTATTGTTCGGCACGCGAGATAACTGCCGAACTGAGAATTTGGAGTTTGAAGTGGTGAACTTAGAGAGTGTGTATCACGCATTACTCGGTAAACCAGCACTGAACAAGTTCATGGCAAGTTGTCACATCAGTTATCTGAAGATGAAGCTGCCCGAGCCAAATGGAGTGATTACCATAGCTGGAGATTTCTGACGTTCCATTGAGTGTGCGTCAGCCGGGTCTAACCTAGCCGAGTCACTCGTGATTGTGCAAGAGAAAAGGAAGATACAGGAGGTGGCGGCGTTGGCTCAGTCTGCGCAGCAATATATGCCGGCATTGAGTAATCCGCATGGTAGTGTCTCATTCCAAGCCACAAAGGATACCAAGAAAGTGCCTGTTGATGACATGTTCCCAGAGCGCACCGTAACAATTGGTGTCGGGTTAAAAGATAAATAGGAAAGCGAGCTCATCAACTTCCTCCGTGAGAATCGGGATATTTTTGCTTGGTCCACACAGGACTTGCAAGGTGTTCCGAGGGAGTTGGCCGAGCACTCTTTGAATGTGAGACCCGGAGCAAGGCCGGTGAAGCAACCTCCCTGCCGCTTCGTCGAAGATAGGAGAAAAGTCATTGGAGATGAGATAGCTCGGTTACTAGCAACTGGATTTATCATGGAAGTTCTTTACCGGATTGGCTATCTAATCCGGTGCTGGTGGAAAAGAAGAAGGATGATCCGAATGTGGCAGTGGTTTGGCGTATGTGTATCGATTACACGAACCTGAATAAGGCGTGTCCGAAAGATCCATTTCCACTGCCAAGGCTAGATCAGGTCATAGATTCAACTGCTGGGTGTGAACTGTTGTCATTCATTGATGCATATTCTGGTTTCCACCAGATACACCTGAATCCGGATGATCAAATAAATACTGCATTTATCACCCCATATGGGGCTTATTGCTATCGCACCATGCCATTTGGTCTATGTAATGCAGGGGCAACGTACTAGAGATGTATGCAGAAATGTTTGCACGACCAAATTGGTCAAAATGTACAGGTGTATGTGGATGATGTTGTTATTAAGACCAAGGAAAGCAAAACACTCCTTGACGATATCAGGCAGACATTCACGAACCTAAGGAGGTTACGGATGAAGCTTAACCTAGAAAAATGTACCTTTGGTGTCTCGGCTGGAAAATTACTCGGATTCCTCGTCTCCAGCCAAGGTATTGAAGTCAATCCAACTAAAATCCGGGCCATAGAGCGAATGGAACTGCCGAAGTGTCTTAACGATGTCCAGAAGTTCACTGGTTGCCTGGCATCGTTAAGTCGGTTTGTATGTCGGTTGGGAGAAAAGGCACTGCCTCTCTATCAACTCATGAAAAAGTCGGACAAGTTCATTTGGACGCCGCAGGCCAATGAAGCCTTTATTCAATTAAAGAAGATGTTAGCCACTGCACCAGTGTTAGCCTCTCCACTATCAAAGGAGCCAATGTCGCTCTATATAGCCGCAACCAACCGAGTTGTAAGTGCAGTAATTGTGGTAGAGCGTGACGAAGAGGGTAAGTCAGTGCACAGGCCAGTGTATTATCTGAGCGAGGTATAATCAGCCTCAAAACAAAATTATCCGCACTATTAGAAAGTGGCGTATGGTGTGTATATGTCGGCAAAGAAGCTAAAACATTATTTTGAGGAGCACCCCATCAAAGTAATATGTGAAGCTCCCATATCCGAGATAATGAGTAACAAGGATGCAAGTGGCAGGATTGCGAAATGGGCAATTGAGCTAGCTCCTTATGCGCCACAATATGACAGAAGAGAAGCAATCAAGTCTCAGGATGTGGCCGACTTTTTTGTGGACTAGGTCGAGGTGCAATATGAACCACCACTACCAGATCCGAACTATTGGAGAATGCACTTTGACGGGTCAAAAACAAAAACCGGGTTAGGCGTCGGAGTTGTGCTTACCTCGCCAAAGAATGACTAGTTGAAGTATGTGCTACAGATCCATTTCGCAGCATCAAACAATGTCGCCGAATATGAAGCACTTGTGCATGGGCTCAAAGTGGCAAAAGAAATTGGGATACGTCGGATCCAATGCTTTGGTGACTCGGATTTGGTAGTTCAGCAAGTGTCGGGGCTGTGGGACGCTCTTGATCCAAACATGGCACTATACAGATTCCATGTGCAGAAGATATCTGGTTACTTTGAGGGATGCGAATTTCGCCATATACCCCGGATGGAAAATGAGGCTGCCGACGTATTGTCGAAGCTCGGATCAACCCGACAAGCAATTCCACCGGGTGTAGCATTAGAACACCTCAAAAAACCATCTATCAGACCGTCCCCAGAAACCGACTCAATCGTCCGGAGTCTGGAGCTGCACCCATGGACATTGACATGGGAGATGGTACGCGAAACCCGGGGACTGCCTCGGCAAACCCGGGGACTGCTTCGCAAGACCCGGGGACTTCTCAGCGTGATCCGGTTGAGATTATGCCGGTGGATCAGATGGAAATTGATGAGGATGTGTTCCCAGTGTGAGTTGTACCAGCTTGGGCGTTGCCCATATTTCAATTCCTGAAAGATGGAACTTTACCTGCTGAGGAGGTGTTATCCAGGCAAACTTAGAGGAGAGCAAAGGCGTACACGATCATCAATTCCAAGCTATACAAAAGGAGTGTGACCAATGTCCTCCAGCGATGTGTTGACCCGGAAGAAGGGCTTGACATCCTCTGAGATATACATCAAGGGGAATGTGGGCATCATGCCTCGTCCAGAGCCTTGGTAGCAAAAGCTTTCCGACATGGATTCTACTGGCCAAGTGCCTTAGAACAAGCAGAGGACTTGGTAAGAAAATGCAATGGTTGTCAGAGGTATGCTACCAAGACACATATGCCAATGTCGGAGCTCAAGACCATACCAATCACCTGGCCATTTGCCGTATGGTGTTTGGACATGGTTGGACCGTTCAAACCAACGAGGGGAAATATGACTCACATTTTGGTCATGGTTGATAAATTTACAAAGTGGATTGAAGTAAAGCCAATAAGAAAATGTGATGGAGCTACGGCCGTGACATTTCTCAAAGAGATCATCTTGAGATACAGTTATCCTCACAGTATCATAACAGGCAATGGCACAAATTTTGCTAAAGGAGTATTTGCGTGATTCTGCCGAGATAAGAAGATCCGTCTGGACGTTGCCTCGGTAGCCCACCCCACATCGAACAGACAAGTGGAGAGATCCAACGGATTAGTATTATCCGGGATAAAACCCCGGCTCATTGAGCCGCTGCAAAGATCAGCGGGGTGCTGGATAGAAGAACTACCAGCGGTATTGTGGAGTTTAAGAAAAACTCCGAATCGATCAACAGGCTATACGCCATTCTTTCTGGTATATGGGGCAGAAGCTGTATTACCAGCCGACATAGAGCACGACTCGCCTAGGGTCACCCAATACACAGAAGCCGAAGTGCAAGAAGCCCAGCAAAATGATGTTGATCTGCTGGAAGAAGCGAGAGAATTGGCATTGTCCAGATCCGCCATATATCAGCAAAATCTCCGACGCTATCATAGCCGGAAAGTAAACCCCCGAGTCTTCCGGGAAAGTGATCTGGTACTCTGGTTGGTACAACGTACTGCTGGCATGCACAAGTTATCCCTCCCATGGGAAGGGCCATTCATTGTGAGCAAAGCATTGCACAATGATTCTTATTGTCTTATCGATGCAAAACCACAGGAGAAGAACAAGGCGGACAGGTCCGGCGAGGAATCTAAACGTCCATGGAATGTAGCTCTACTTCATCCTTTCTACACTTAGCAGAGAAGTGTATGTGTCCGAGTCTCTCATATGTCGGTGTGTATGCCGGCAATGAGTCTATCAATGAAATGTGGGCACCTCGAGCAGTAACTCGGGGACTGCCTTGAAAATGTTTGTTGTCTTCTGTATTTATTATTAATACGTCGACTGGCGTAAGTTTTTCTACTTAAGCCGGATTAGTAGTGTGTGAGCACTAAGAACCCAACTCTTCGACTTGCTGTTGTCCAACAAGATTTGGCTTCATGGCAAGCAAGAGAACAAGTTTGGAATTGCGTAGCACATGAAAAATGACTAAGGAAAGGAACTTAATCGAGCCGACGTTTGTTTTTCGGACTAACCTTATGTTTAATTTCGATTTATTATGCTGAATTATTTTGAGCTAATCCTAAAGATTCCAAGTATTGTTAAGACAATTTTTGAAGCTCGGACTCGTAAGTCATAAAACCGAACCAAGGTAGACACGAGCCGAGCCAAGAGATTGGATGAACAAGAAAATGAAACTCGGGGACTACGCCCAAGTCAATCCAGCATAAAAACTTAGTAGCAAAATATCACTTGTGCGCTTGATACAATTGCGCCCGGCATACCGGGGATCTGATGAAATTTAAAGTGTTTATAATCAAGGAGCAGCAGCAGGAGGTAATTCGGTGCCAGCAGGCGCAGCCCCAGCCTCGGCTTCAGAGTCATCGACATCTTCCTCGACGTCTGACGCTTAGTCCTCTTCGTCCTCATCCGAGTCATCTTCAGTGTTTTCAGCATTTTCATCGTCGGCGGCATCTAGGAAGCTTGGTCCCTCGTTCCATTGATGAATGGGGGCGTATTGGATGAAGCTATGAGCGCAAGCCTTGCGCCGAGCTACCCAATCCGGGTCAGTAGACCACCTTGACCCGGTGCGCATGCGCTCAAGGAGTTTGAGGTCAATCTTCTCGTACCACGTAAGCACGCAGTGAAGAACGATCTTAGCTCCGGCGCGTCCAGCGGATTCTCTCCAGAGATCGAGCTGAGTCTCGCATTCCATAAGCCTGGCAAAAAGAGCAGGGGCACCTTCCGGAGTATCTTCTCCAGGCCAAAAGGCATTGAAGATCTGGACTGCTACATCCAAGACGTCCTTGCCGTAGTTCTTCACAATCTCGACACGATAGGACAAGCTAACCAGCAAGTCCTCCATGTCATATGGAATTTCTCCAGCGCCAGGGGCAATTGGGGTACCCCTCTTCTGGCAGAACTTGGCGATGGCGGTAGTTGCAACAGCATTGCCCTCTAGAAATTTGTCTGAAAATGTGACAGGTGAAATAAGTGAGAAAGGTTGACCCGGAGAGATTCATGACAATTGAAGAGAAAAGGAACTTACGAGAAATGTGGCCGTGGATCCGGGTTAGCTCCTTGGTGCACTTGTCACGCCTCTCCCGGAGTTGAACAAGCTCAGCATTCGTCGACTCAAGTTTAGAGTCGGCCTCCTTCAACAATTCTTGGTCCTTGGCAATCTGGAGGTTGAGGCGCTCACGCTCTTCAGTGAAGTCTTAGCCATCTTTTTGAAGTTCGGATTGGTGCTGCGCTTTCAACTTCTTCATGTCTGCCTTGAGCTTGGCAATTTCATCATCTTTGGTTCGGAGGACGGCGAGGTCATCATCTTTCTTCTTGAGTTCAGCTTGATGCTGCCCTGCTTGTTCGAGAAAATGCAGCATCATATCAGGCACGGGCACACTATCTTCAAGAGATGCTGAAATAGTTTATGGACCCGGCAAAGCCGAGGTATGAATGTTTGCCGAGCCAAGGATAAAAGGAGATAGAAAGCATAGCAAGGTTGAGCAAAAATAACTTACCCTTGATCTGATCCAAGTTTTTCCTCATGATGGTATTCTCAGCCTCCACCCCAGCTGCGAAATCCGAATGATGGATTAGTTCGGCGGAAGAAGATGAAGAAAAACAGAAAAATTCCAAGGAAGAAACTTACCCCGTTTATCGTGTTCGGTGATAAGCACATTATGTTTTGCACGCAGCATTTTGTGAGTATCCAGGAGACGCTGAAACTCAGCACTCCGGCGATTGGTGGTCACCTGAAAAAAGTACAAAAAGATAGCTTAGGTGTGTGCATATTCGAAGTGTACAAGATCCGGGCCAAGTGGAACTTAACCCGGCTCTAGGTGTGTGCATATTCGATGTGTACAAGATCCGGGCCAAGTGGAACTTAACCCGACTCTAGGTGTGTGCATATTCGGTGTGAAGATCCGCCAAGTGGAACTTAACCCGGCTCTAGGTGTGTGCATATTCGAAGTGTACAAAATCCAGGCCAAGTGGAACTTAACCTGGCTCTAGGTGTGTGCATATTCGAAGTGCACAAGATCCAGGCCAAGTGGAACTTAACCCGGCTCTAGGTGTGGGCATATTCGAAGTGTACAAGATCCGGGCCAAGTGGAACTTAACCCGGCTCTAGGTGTGTGCATATTCGAAGTGTACAAGATCCGGGCCAAGTGGAACTTAACCCGGCTCTAGGTGTGTGCATATTCGAAGTGTACAAAATCCGGGCCAAGTGGAATTTAACCCGGCTCTAGGTGTGTGCATATTCGAAGTGTACAAGATCCGGGCCAAGTGGAACTTAAACCGGCTCTAGGTGTGTGCATATTCGAAGTGTACAAGATCCGGGCCAAGTGGAACTTAACCCGGCTCTAGGTGTGTGCATATTCGACGTTATTAAGGAGTTACGTTAGTTCTCTAAGGAGCATCGGACCGAGTAACAAGTTACTCCCCCGGAGGCTCGGGGACTAATGGCTATATCAATAATGTCTACTACATGTTAAGGAAAAGACGAAGTAACGTACCTCCATCATCCGACCCGCAAGATTAATTAGCTTGGCAGCAGTATTCATCTGCGCAGCAAATTCGGCAGGACCGAACTTCTCCGGGAGATCGTCGTTGTGGACAAACTCCGCCTTGTTCCAGTTGTTCACAAACTCGATCAAGGTCGGAGGGTATCGCTCGCCGCTGAGCATGTGGGGTGCCACTAGGCCCTTGGCATGCGCTTCCTGTCTCTCAACTTGGGCAGCAGTGGGGCTAGTGTGCAAAACAAGTTGCGCATCAGCTGGTTCGGCAGGGGCGTCCTTCGGAGGTGGAGTCTTCTTCGGAAGCATGGACGCAAGTGTGCGCTGTCCAGCCTCGATGGACGCTGCCCTGGTGGCGTCAGGAGCCTTTTTTCCCTAGGTTGCTGCTGAGAGGTTGAAGTTGCTGCAGCCGATTTGCCCTTGGGAGCTGCCTTGGTGCTAGCCTTGGTACTGCTGGTATCTTCTCGCCGAGCCTTGGAGGACTCGGACGAGGTAGAAGGGCTTGGTGCTGCGGCTGTTGCTTTTGTTGTTGCTGCTGGTGCTGGAGCTGATGATGGTGCTGGTGCTGATTTCTGTTTCGGTGGAGGTGCTGAAGGTAACTCGGATGAAGCTGGTTGCGGCGAAGCCGAAGTGGTGGTTGCTGCTGCCTCAGCAGAGCCAGTCTCCCCCGCTCTGAGGTTGCCCTCCTCTTGACGAGGTAGGCTGGAACCCGGAGCATCCACTGAACCTTCCGGAATGGGGCTCAACGGGCATGAATCGTCACCACAAGGGGGAGAAGGGCTGTGTCGGAGCGGCGAGGCAATGCCGGATCCACTCTGTGGGACCTCCACCACGGCCCTGCCGAATCAAATAATGTATGATGAGAAACAATAACAAAAGAAGAACAAGTAAATAGCAAAGGGAGAAGAGGCTTACTCATCCGAGGTCAGGGGCTCTTTGGGCTTCCGAGCCCTCTGGGCTGTGGCCTTGGTTGCGGGCTTGGTGGCAGTTTTGTCCCCGGACTTCTTCCGCCTTTTAGCTGGCTGAGAAGGTCCAGAGGAGGATGCAGAGGCAGCTCCCCTTTTATTCTTCGGCACGACCGGGACAGGCTCACCCACGGCAAGGGGAGGGTCTTCATGGATCTGCCCACCGGGGTTAGCTGATGCCGGAAAAGCATAAGAAAGAGGGATAGCGTCAAATGCTTCCATCACCTCAACATCTAAATCATCTTCATCGTCGGGCCAATCTCTAATGGAAGAGAGTTTACCGGTGGGTCGCTTGGTCACGTCCGCCATCGGTAAGAACATCTCCTGATCCGGTTCCTCCTCATCCGAGGTGTCTCGGTCAGGTGCCCATTTGAGAGAAGGCTCGGCGCCATCCTCAATGGTTTGCTGAAGAAACATCTAAGGGAAAGAAAAGGCAAAGGGATTAAACCTACAATAGAAACCGACCTATGATTTAATTCGGAAAAGGTTTGGGGCATGAGACTCACCGCAGGGGGAAGCCTATCTCGGCAGAAGTGTTCGATCCCCCACGTCCACTCAGCATAGAAGTCCTTCTTAGTGGTGAAGAGGGACTTGACCAGGCGGAAGATCTCGGTGTTGCTCAACTCAAATGAGGAGGTCCGGTTGGGGTCACGGCCCCAGCTCATGTGGCAAACTTTATGTGTACGTTTCTGGAGGGGGGAGATCCGATTGCGAACAAATGTGATCATGGCATCCTCATTGCACAATCCAAGATCCTTCAACTCCTGGAACCTCTTGTTGACTTGGTTCACCAGGACGGTGGGCTTCTTGGGGACAATGTCCCACAGATCCGGATTAGGAGGACCCGGAACATATGGGCGCAGCCGGATCAGATCCTCAGTTGTGCTGTTCCGGACGTAGAAAAAGGTCCGGGCCCATCCCTTGCAAGAGTCAAGCCCCGTGACTCAGGGGAAGATGGACCGCTTTCGGGGAGAGATAGACGCAGCACCGAACTGCGTGAGCTGCTTGTGCTCCGGGTCAAGCTGGATGTTCGGAATCACATTCCGGCGAAGGCCAAAGAACCGGATCCAGAGCTCCTTCGTGGGCCATAGTCTGGCATAGCCCTCGGTGGTGGAAGCGAAGGCAGATAGAGACGTGATGGCGTTAGCCGGAAGGTGGTGCGGCTGAAGCTCATACGTATTGAGCCAGTCGTGGAAAAAATCACTAACTGGGAGACCGAACCCGCATTCGAAGTGAGATAGAAACACCACATACTCACTCGGATTGGGTGAGGGGGCAAGCTCGGAGGCAGCGAGGCATACGGTGATGCCCTCCGGGATGCGCCTGGTGCGATACAGCCAATCCAGGTCATCCTGGCAAACCCAGGAGCCTACCCACGTGCCGCGGTCGGCGTTCGCTGCATCTCCCTCCATCTCCTGCTCTGCGACGGCGAGCTCCTCCTCTGTCATCTCCAGATCATTGCCCTCGCTGGCGCTGGCGGCGGTGGGTGACAGAGGCCTAGATATGCAAGGACCCGTGGCGGAAGAGATGCGGGGAGGTGGCGGCGACGCTGGTGCGCGTGGAAGCAGTGCAGCGGCGGCGCTGCTACTCAGATGCGGTGGCGGCAGCGCTGTCGCTGAAGAGGAAGAAGAAGAAGCAGAGGTAGAGGGGTGCGAAAGTGGGGAAAGAACCCAAGGGGCGCACCCCTCCCCTATTTAACCACTCCCTTGAGGGGTAGTGGGATCGCGTTGTGCGGACGGGCCACACGGTGTGGCCGTGTACAACCCGAATCAACCAATCAGCAGCAAGCCACAGGAAAGGCCACAGGACGCAAGAAATCCCATGAGGTGACGTTATGATGCGGTTAACAAGGAGGCAGGCACGATGTGACGTGCGCTACAGTAATAACTGACAATTACTGCGGCCGTTACTGTTGCTGGCCCTTAAAATGAGGCAAAGTAATGATTAGCCTCCACATGGGGAAGCGTACAAGAGAAGGAAGAATGACCTGAATGGGTATGAGGTAACCCGGCCAGCGAATGAAAACTCGGAATGTGCCAAGGGAAAGTAAACCTATGAAAATCTGGACTATGAGGTAACTCAAAAAGAAAACCAGAGGCTCGATAAAATTGAACCTGTTGTGGCCTTAGTGGCTAAGGCAGCTAAGACCGCACCAGCTTCAGGGACTAATGTTGGGGGGATACCCCCAGGTAGGGTCACGCCGGGGTATAAAGGACGAGTTAGCCGAGGTACGGCGAGGTCAAAGCGGATGCTGGCCGAGTCACCTCAAGGCAGGCCGAATCACGGCGTAACCCGGACCAGGGGATGTCCACCTAACTGGGTCTCGGCCGACTTATATCGTAAGTCGGTGAGATGTATCTAACTTGTATGCAGGAAAAGGTATGGCCGGATCAACTAGGTACGATCCGAGTTATATCAAGCTTACTAGAGAAGGAAGGTATCTCGCTGGTCAAAGGGTGGCCACTGTACGCAGAGCGTGAGAAAAGCGGACAGAGGCCAGGACCACCGAGGCATGGCCGACAAAGGTGACGATGCCAATGTCGGGTGATGAAGGTGCCGCAGAGGCTCACGTAGCCTCTGCATGGATGACGCTGGGTTAAAGTAACCCGGTCGGCTTACAATTTTGGGAGGAGGCATATTCCCTAGAATATGCCTCCACGTATGCCCTAATTGGAGACCTAGACACCCCTATATAAGTGTTGGAATTATGCCCTAGAGGCAATAATAAAGATGTTATTATTATAATTCTTGTTCATGATAAAGTTTATATTCCATGCTAGAATTGTATTAAGCGGAAACATTAATACTTGTGTGGTTTGTGAACAACACTGTGTCCCTAATACGCCTCTATGGACTAGCTCATTGATCAATGATGGTTAAGGTTTCCTAACCATAGACATGAGTTGTCAATTGATAATGAGATCATATCATTGGGAGAATGATGTGATGGACAGACCCAAACTAAGCAAAGCAATTAGATCGTTTCATCGTGTTCATCTTTGCGAAGCTTTTCCTATGTCAAATATTGTATTCCTTAGACCATGAGATAATGCAACTCCCTGGTACCGGAAGAAAGCTTTGAGGTCATCAAACGTCATCCTATGAGAGGGTGATCATAAAGGTGTCTCTCAGGTGATCGGAAAGTATCTGTTGGGTTGTATGTATCGAGATGGAATTTGTCCCTCCCAAGTCGGAGAGATATACTTCAGGCCCACTCGTGTCGATATCAACACCGCTTGCAAGCATGTGGTTAAGGAGTTAATCATAAAGTGATATTGGATTACGGAACGAGTAAAGTACTTGCTGTGAACGAGATTGAACTAGGTATGACGATACCGACGATCGAATCTCGGGCAAGTAAAATATCGTGTGACGAAGGGAATATATATATGGGATTGATTGAATCCTGGCATCGTGGATCATCCGATATGATCATCGATGAATGTGTGGGAGTCAATATGGGTGCCCAGACCCCGCTGTTGATTATTGATAGAAGATCATGTCTGCATATTCTCGAACCCGCAGGGTCACACACTTAACGTGTCTCGACGCTAGGATAGATTGGATACTTGGTTTATGAATTTTTGTTCGGAGTCTCGGATGGGATCCGGGACATCATGAGAGGTTCCGGAGTGGTCCGGAGAATAAGATTCATATAAGACAGTGCAGTTTTTGGAGTTCGGAATTGTTCCGGGTTAATCGGTATTGTACCGGAAGCTTCTAGAACCTTCCAGAAGGGGGCCAACGTTGTCCCACCTTCCGGGAGGGGGCATGGGCCTATGAGGGAGTGTCCTGGCCGCATTGGGCCAGGGGCACAAGGCCCCATAGGGCCCAGCCGATCCTAGATAAGTTTAAACTCGTTTAAACTAGAGATAGGGTTTCTAGATAAGGGATAAGTTTAAATCGTTTAAACTAGAGATAGGCTTGGAGGATGGGCAAGGGCTGGCCGCACCCCCCCCCCCTCTATATATAGAGGGATGGTGCGCCCCCTCCCTACACCACACACCTTCCTCCAAACCCTAGTTACCCTGCTGCCCTCCTCTCTCCCTCCCGACTGTTTGTAGGCGAAGCCCTGCTGCAGAAATTCTCCACCATATACACCACGCCGTCGTGTTGTAGATCCAATCTATCTCTCCACCCTACTTGCTGGTCCGAGGAAGGAGGAGACGTCGAGGTGCCGCACGTGTGCATCTCACGGAGGCACCGCCACTTGTGGTGCTAGATCGGATCGGATCGCGAGGAGGAGAAAGCGAAATCGACTACATCACCCACGTTAAACGAAGCGTTTCGCTGTCTTGAATCTTAAAGGGTATGAAGATCTAATCCAATCTCTCTCGTTGTTTGCATCTCCTAGATTAGATCTTGGCTTTCCCTCTGTTCGCTTCCGTAGAAAATTTTGATTTACTATGCTGCGAAACCCTTCAGTGGTATCAGAGCTAGATCTATGCGTAGATGTGTTTCACGAGTAGAACGCAACATGGTTGTTGCGGGCGTTGATGTTTTCTGTTGCAAGCCTCTTGTTTGTGTTCTTCTTATGGCAGGATAGTGAGATTGAAGCGGTCCGGCCAACCTTACGCGACGTCGTTAGCGAGACCGGCTCCGCACTTGACGTGTGGCTTGTACCATACATGCGGCTGGTGGATGTCGGTTCTCTCACTATAGTTGTCATGGGATTAACACCGGAGTTTGGCAACCATAATATCACCGTTGTGGCTTTCCGTAGGTAAGAATAGTTCTTATCATCTACTCCAATTATCCACGTTAAACATGCAACAACAAAGTAGAGGTCTAACTTGTTTTTCAGGAGTGTTTTACGTGATATGGTATGGCCCAAGTTGTTATGTGTATATTTTATGCGATGATCATGTTTTGTAATGTTTCAAGACTTGCATGTCGATGAGTAAACAACCGACAGTAGCAATATGGTTGTCTTTATAATTGTGTATGACCTGCGAGTCAACTTCTTATACGCCATGTAATAGCTTTACTTTATCGCTAAGTAGTTAGCAATAGTTGTAGTTGCTATTCGTGGTGGAGGCAATCATGGTGGAGTGATGGAGATCATGCCGGAACGCACAAGATGGAGATCATTGCTCGAAGATTGGCTATACCATGTCACATAAAGTTATATGCATGTGATGTTTATCCTTTTATGTATCTTATTATTCTTAGATCGCGACGGTAGTATTATAAGATGATTACTCACTTAAAGATCAAGATAAAAACTGTTCTCCCCAAGTATGCACCGTTAGAAAGTTAGTCGAGTCCAAGCATCACCTGATCATCGGGTGCTAAATACTCTCGCTCACATACAACGGTGCAAGCCAGTTTTGCACACGCGAAATACTTGGGTTTGACTTGGAGCCTAGCATGTACAGACATGGCCTCGGAACACATGAACCGAAAGGTTAAGCATGAGTCATATGAATGATATGATCGACACTTCGTTGTCCACCATTGAAGCCACATCTCTTCTCGTGAAGATCGGATTAGGTGTGGTGAATTTGGATCATGTTCACTAAACAACTTGAGGGATGTTGAATTTAGTGGGAGTTCATCTAGTAATTTGATTAAGTTGAACTATTTATCATGAACATAGTCTAAATTGTACTTGCAAATACTGTAGATCACATGGCCAAGTCCAACTTCAACTTCAACGTTTTTGCTGAGAAAGAAAAGCTTAGAAACAATGGGTCTAACTTCACCAACTGTTCGCAATCTAAGAATCATTACATGCGGCGGACAAAAGGACTATGTCCTTGAGAAAGCGTTAGGTAACCCCCCTGCTGCAACTGCGCCGGCTGATGAGAAAGCTGTCTATCAGTCGCGCAAAGATGATTATGGTGTGATTAAGAGCACCATGTTGTTTGCTATGGAACCGGAACTTCAAAATCGTTTTGAAAACTATCCCGGGCCCTTTGAGATTCTCGAAGAGTTGAAAACTATGTTCCAGACTCAGGCCCGTTGTGAGAGATATGAGATCTCTGAGAAGTTCTTTAACTGCAAGATGGAGGAAGGGAGTTCCATTAGTGAGCACGCCATTAAGATGTCGGGCTACACTCAACGCCTTGAGCAACTGGACTGCAAGATTCGGAGGAGCTCAAGATTGACGTGGTTGCAATCACTCCCTCCCAGCTACAAAAGTTTTGTAGTGACTCACAATCAGATTGGTTCCACTGATACGATCACCGAGCTCTTCGCAAAGCTGAAGGCTGCGGAGGTGGACATCAAAAGGATAATCATGTGTTGATGGTCAACAAGCCCTCCTTTAAGAAAGGTATAGGTGCAAAGAAGCCCTTCAAGAAAAGCGGCGGCAAGCGCGTTGCCCCTGCTGAGAAGAAGCTCAAGTCTGGTCCTAAGCCGGACACTGAGTGCTTCTATTGCAAGGACAAGGGTCCTTTGGGCGCAAGCGTCCAAGTACTTAGCGGACAAGAAGGCTGGCACCATCAAAGGTATATTTGATATACATGTTATTGATGTTTTCCTTACTAGCCCTCGTTGTAGTGCACAGGTATTTGATACGGTTCGGTTGCTAATATTTGTAACTCGAAACAGAGCTACGGAATAGACGCGGCTTAGGGATGAGGTGACGATGCGCGTTGGTAACGGATCAAGAGTTGATGTGATGGCCGTCGGCATGCTCTCCTTAGTTTTACCTTCGGGATTAGTTTTAAACCTTAATAAGTGTTATTATGTGCCTGTGTTGAGCATGAACATTATTTCTGGATCGTGTTTATTGCAAGACGGTTATTCATTTAAATCAGAGAATAATGGTTGTTCTATTTATATGAGTAACATCTTTTATGGTCATGCACCTATTGTGAATGGTTTATTTCTTCTAAATCTCGAAAGGGATGAAACACACATCCATAACATTGAGGCTAAGAGATGCAAAGTAGATAGTGATAATACTACTTATTTGTGGCAATCGTCGTCTAGGTCATATTGGTGTAAAGCGCATGAAGAAACTCCATTCGATGGACTTTTGGAGTCTCTTGATTTTGAATCATTTGACACATGCGAACCATGCCTCATGGGCAAGATGATCAAAACCCGTTCTCGGTATGATGGAGCGAGCAACGGACTTGTTGGAAATCATACATACCGATGTATGCGGACCGATGAGTGTTTCGGCGCGCCGTGGATATCGCTATTTTCTCACTTTTACCGATGACTTAAGTAGATATGGGTATATCTATTTAATGAAACATAAATCTGAAACATTTGAAAAGTTTAAAGAATTTCAGAATGAAGTGGAGAACCATCGTAATGAAGATTAAGTTTCTACGATCCGATCGTGAGGCGAATATTTGAGTTATGATTTTCTCACGCATCTCAAAGCAAGTGGAATCGTTTCACAACTCACGCCACGGAACACCACAAGCGCAATGGTGTGTTCGAACACCGAATCGAACCCTATTAGATATGGTCCGATCGATGATGTCTCTTACTGATTTGCCGTTATCATTTTGGGGTTATGCATTAGAAACCGCTGCATTCACTTTAAATAGGGCTCCATCTAAATCCGTTGAGGCGACACCGTATGAACTGTGGTTTGGTGCTAAACCTAAGTTGTCGTTTCTTAAAGTTTGGGGCTGCGAAGCTTACGTCGAAGTTGATGCGGACAAGCTCGAACCCAAAGCGGAGAAGTGCGTCTTCATAGGATACCCTAAGGAAACTATTGGGTATACCTTCTATCACAGAACCAAAGGCAAAGTGTTTGTGCATGAAACGGTTCCTTTCTTGAGAAGGAGTTTCTCTCGAAAGAAGTGAGTGGGAGGAAAGTAGAGCTAGACGAGGTTATTGAACCTTCTCTTGAATTGGAGAGTAGCGCAGCACCTGAAATTGTTCCAGTGCCGCCTGCGCCAACAATAGAGGAAGCTAATGACAAGGATCATGAAGCTTTGGACGATCTGCTCTTGAGCGTCGCCAGTCGACAAGGTCGCGTGCCCCTCCGAGTGGTGCAACCCTGTCTTGACAGTCTTGTTAGTAGAAGACAGTGAACCTACGAACTATGAGGAAGCGATGATGAGCCCAGACTCTGAGAAATTGCTAGAAGCCATGAAATCCGAATTGGGATCCATGAGCGAAAACCAAGTATGGACTTTGGTGAACCCTCCTAGCGACCGAAAGGCCATTGAGTGCAAATGGATCTTCAAGAAGAAAAGCAGACGGATGGTAATGTTACCGTCTATAAAGCACGGCTTGTCGCGAAGGTTTTCGACAAGTTCAAGGTGTTGACTATGATGAGACTTTCTCTCCGTAGCGATGTTTAAGTCTATTCAGATTTTATTAGCAATTGCTGCGTTTCATGATTATGAAATATGGCGATGGATGTCAAGACTGTTCCTCAATGGCAACATTGATGAAGAGTTGTATATGATGCAACCCGAAGGTTTTGTCGATCCTAAGGATGTGGAGAAAGTATGCAAACTTCAGCGTTCTCTTTATGGACTAAAGCAAGCATCTCGGAGGTGGAACCTTCGTTTTGATCAAGTGATCAAGAGCTTTGGATTTGTTCCAAATTGCTCTGAAGCTTGCATCTACAAGAAAGTGAGTGGGAGCTCGGTGGCGTTTACGGTACTATATGTGGATGACATGTTGATTATTGGAAATGACATCAACATGCTTAACGATGTGAAGAGTTATTTGAACAAGTGTTTTTCAATGAAAGACCTAGGTGAAGCTGCTTATATATTGGGCATCAAGATCTATAGAGATAGACAAAGATGCCTGATAGCTTTAAGCCAGAGTACATACCTAGACAAAGTTCTGAAAAGGTTCAATGGATAAGGCATTGAAAGGTTCAGTGCCTATGTTGTCGTGGAAGATATTGAGCAAGGCTCGGTGTCTAGCTACTGATGAAATGACAGGAAGCTATGAGCAAAGTGCCTTATGCCTCGGCCATAGGTTCCATCATGTATGCCATGTGTGTACTAGACCGGATGTGTCCAATGCTCTTAGTTTGACGAAGATATCAAAGTGATCCGAGTGGAACCTTTGGACAGCCGTGAAGAACATCCTAAGGTACCTAAATAGGACTAAAGAAATGTTCTTAGTCTATGGGGGTGATGAACAGCTCGTCGTAAAAGGTTACGTCAATGCTAGTTTCGACACCAACAAGGATGATGCTAAATCTCAGACAGGATACGTGTATATTTTGAATGGAGGAGCTGTGAGATGGAGAAGGCAAGCAAAAGCGTGGTCGCGGGATCTACAATGAGAAGCGGAATACATGGCTGTGAAGAAGCGTCAAGTGAAGGAGTTTGGATCAGAAACTTCATCATCGAGCTTGGCGTGGTTCAAGTGCATTGGACCCACTCGAGATATTGTGTGACAACATGGCGCCATAGCACTCGCTAAGGAACCAAGATATCATCCAAAGACCAAGCATATCAACATAAGTTTCATATAATCTGAGATTATATAGCGAGATGGAGATCTCGAAGATCAGCAAAGTACATACGGATCTGAATGTCGCAGATCCATTGACTAAACCTCTTTCACGTGTAAAACATGATCAGCACCTCGATTGCCATGGGTGTGAATTGTTGCCAAATGTAAACTAGATTATTGACTCTAGTGCAAGTGGGACTGTTGGAATTATGCCCTAGAGGCAATAATAAAGATGTTATTATTATAATTCTTGTTCATGATAAAGTTTATATTCCATGCTAGAATTGTATTAGCGGAAACATTAATACTTGTGTGGTTTATGAACAACACCGTGTCCCTAATGCGCCTCTATGGACTAGCTCATTGATCAATGATGGTTAAGGTTTCCTAACCATAGACATGAGTTGTCAATTGATAATGAGATCATATCATTGGGAGAATGATGTGATGGGGATGACCCAAACTAAGCAAAGCAATTAGATCGTTTCATCGTGTTCATCTTTGCGAGCTTTTCCTATGTCAAATATTGTATTCCTTAGACCATGAGATAATGCAACTCCACAGTACCGGAAGAAAGCTTTGAGGTCATCAAACGTCATCCTATGAGAGGGTGATCATAAAGGTGTCTCTCGGTGATCGGAAAGTATCATTGGGTTGTATGTATCGAGATGGAATTTGTCCCTCCCAAGTCGGAGAGATATACTTGGGCCCACTCGGTAATCGATATCAACACGCTTGCAAGCATGTGGTTAAGGAGTTAATCATAAAGTGATATTGGATTACGGAAGTAAAGTACTTGCGTGAATGAGATTGAACTAGGTATGACGATACGACGATCGAATCTCGGGCAAGTAAAATATCGCGAGACGAAGGGAATATATATGGGATTGATTGAATCCTGGCATCGTGGTTCATCCGATATGATCATCGATGAATGTGTGGAGTCAATATGGGTGCCCGCACCCGCTGTTGATTATTGATAGAAGATCATGTATGCGCATATTCTCGAACCCGAGGTCACACACTTAACGTGTCTCGGCGCTAGGATAGATTGGATACTTGGTTTATGAATTTTTGTTGAGTCTCGGATGGGATCCGGGACATCACGAGAGGTTCGGAGTGGTCCGGAGAATAAGATTCATATAAGGAAGTGCAGTTTTGGAGTTGAATTGTTCGGGTTAATCGGTATTATCGGAAGCTTCTAGAACCTTCCGGAAGGGGCCAACGTGGTCCCACCTTCCGGGGAGGGCATGGGCCTATGAGGGAGTGTCCTGGCCACATTGGGCCAGGGCACAAACATAGGGCCCAGCCGATCTAGATAAGTTTAAACTCGTTTAAACTAGAGATAGGGTTTCTAGATAAGGGATAAGTTTAAATCGTTTAAACTAGAGATAGGCTTGGAGGATGGGCAAGGGCTGGCCGCACCCCCCCTCTATATATAGAGGGCTGGTGCGCCCCCTCCCTACACACACCTTCCTCCAAACCCTAGTTACCCCTGCCTCCTCTCTCTCCTCCCACTGTTTGTAGGCGAAGCCTGCTGCAGAAATTCTCCACCATATACACCACGCCGTGTTGTAGATCCAATCTATCTCTCCACCCTACTTGCTGGTCCGGGAAGGAGGAGGCGTCGAGGTGCCGCGTGTGCATCTCACGGAGGCACCGCCACTTGTGGTGCTAGATCGGATCGGATCGCGAGGAGGAGAAGCGAGTACTACATCACATCACCCACGTTCCGTGACGTTCATTGTGCGAATCTTCAAGGGTATGAAGATCTAATCCAATCTCTCTCATTGTTTGCATCTCCTAGATTAGATCTTGGCTTTCCCTCTGTTCGCTTCCGTAGAAAATTTTGATTTACTATGCTGTGAAACCCTTCAATAAGAAGGTCTAGGGCCTCTGTAGAAGGGGTTGATCGCGAGTGGGTTGAGTTTTACTGGGTTCCTGAGGGCTAGCTAGTGGTGAGAGTAAGAGAGTTCCTTCTTCCTCCTCTCTCCAATACAGCTCAAGGAGCACTTGTAATCTGTGGAAGTGAATCAAATACAAATCTACTGTGTGTGGAATCACCACACTATCCCTCCCTGGATTCCCCTAGTTCATTTAGTCCGCACCTTTAGCCTATCCATGGCATCTGTCGTGACACCACCATGACAATAAGTGACAAATAGTTAAAGGTAGTTCATTGTAAAGTGTTACATTGATACTAGTTTTATCACAAGATACAAATTAAATTTATCTCAATTTAGACTATGGGTGGCACAATGTAATGGAAAGGATGTTCCATGATGGATTTGGATGAGTTCCAAAGTTGAGACATTGTGACGGATACTACAACAAAAGGCTAAGTATATGACTGCTATAGTAGCAGCAAAGGAGGGCATTTGTGTTAACTAGTTTGTTATCAAACTATGTGACGAGGGCTTAACTCATTAATGCCCATTGTTATGGACTTGGGTTTTGGAGAAGGAGGGAGCGCTGGAGACATCTATCGGCTAGCAAACAAGCACATAGGGGACTCGAAGGTTTACCCAGGTTCAGGCTTCGTAGAAGTTCCTACTCCTGCTTGTCTACTCGTGGAATTATCAAGGGAATCGAAGATTACAATGGTGCGCAGATGCAATCTGGCGAGGGTTGTGGAAACTAGGGTTGTGTGTGTCCTCCTCGCCGCCCCCTCCTAGCCTTTATATAGATAGGCTAAGTCTTGGGTAGCAGGTCAAGTCGGTTACAGGTTAGTCTTTTCCCCTTTAAACTTTCTATCTTTAGCTTCTTCTTGTTCTTCAAGCAATAGAGCGTCCATAGATTACTCGAGTTCTTCATTTGGGCCCTGGCGACACCGTGGGCCTCCATGTATTCAGGCCGTATATACCAAGCTCGAGTACCTGTAGGGTATACCCATGTCAGTAGCCCCCGAGTGTCCAGTGGAATCGTAGATTCGACTGGAGACTTTATGAAGCCTTTCGAGTGCATGACTAAGTATATTTTCCGACTGCTGTCATAGGGATTGTTGATGTGCATGCCTGATTTTAACCGATGTATCGGTATCAGTTAACTACCTTAGGGTAAAACAACGCCATCTACTCGAACTCGAGTCCTCGGACTCGAATCTGGAAAAGTGCTGGTGTAATTTGACTCAAGTCACGGAGGTCTTACAGGAGTCGAATTCCAGTATATGGGTGTGAGCACTCGACGCGTCCGTCAAGGCATATTCATCGTACCTGCAGGCACGGATATATTTCTGGTAGTGCGCAGCAAATGCATTGCCAGGCCTTATTCAGGTCTTACCTTCACGCTGTAAGCGCGGCATCCGAATTTTATCATCGCGGAGACGATTCGGGTGACCCAGGAGACGCAGTCTCTTTGTAGGGAAATTATGAGGCGGTGTCGCCATAAACCTCGAGTGTGGATGTTATCAACACACAATACTTTGCACAAGTAATCATAGGATGCGCGACCAGCGCTCCCTATGGGAGTAGCCCCCGAGTGCCTGGTTGAGTCAAAGACTCGGGCAGGGACTAAACTACTTTTGCGACTGTTGTCGTCTTTATTTGCTTGTTTCAGTCGATTTTGCTTCCGGCGCTCCCTATGGGAGTAAACCCATGTCCATAGTCGAACCGTGCTTCGAGTGATTGGGTTTTGCTGTGATTGTTCATGTTCCTGTAAAAGAAAAAGAAAAAATCGTAGGGTGCGCGACCAGCACTCCCTATGGGAGTAGCCCCCGAGTGCTTGGTGGAATCGAAGACTCGAGCAAGGACTAAAGTAATCGAAGTCTTCTGCTGCGTAGTTGTTGATGACGTCAGTGCTGACGATCTCATGACCTCAGTTGCCCGCGTGAGCGAGTTTGACGGGACATGACGAGCGGTGGGTCCCACTCCCTGACTCTGATTTGACTGGGCGTGCGTAATCTTTATTTTAACCACGCCTCCTCGATTTCCGTGCATAATGGGAGTGGTGGGCGACGGTTCATGTTTCAGCTCCTCCACGTGTCTAGCACGATGATCGCCACGCGTCCAGTAGGGTTTTTCTGGGCCGTCGGATTGCATCTTCCAGGGGTTAAGTAGTGGTGTTGCGACGGTAAAATTCACATCTGCTTTCGCTCATCTTTTGCCTTCATCTCCATTGCGGCTGCTCCCCTGCTTTCTCTGCTCTCTTTTCCTCCGCGGTGCTGGACCAGCTCCGTGCATTTCCTAGCTATTTTCTCCGATCGCATCGCCGCCGTGCAATGGGGAAGAAGAAGGGAGGTGCTGCGGCCGATTCTGCGGCTACCGCTGCAGCGGTGAAGAAGAAGGGTAGCCCCGCCGCTGCAGGCACCAGCACCACCACTGGCAGGAAGAAGAAGGGCATGGGCACCCGCGTCACGAATGGTGCGTGGTGTCCGTCCATCATCAAGTCCACTGATCTTCGTCTTCTTCGTCAAGATGGAGTGCTGTCCGCCGCAGTCACCAACGTGCGCGTCCCTGGCGGTGAGATAATCCCCTCTCCTCCCGCTGGTTTTCGAGTGATGTTCTTGGCGTTCATCATTCGTGGCCTCTCGTTGCCCCTGCAGCCCTTCTTTAGGGGCCTCCTTTGTTTTTATGGGCTTCAGCTCCATCAGCTATCCCCGAACTCTATCCTCCATATCTCTTGCTTCATCACCCTCTGCGAGTGCTGACTCGGAATCGAGCCGCACTTCGGCCTCTTCAAGCGCCTCTTCAAGTTGAAGCGCCAATCTGCATCTGGCTCCTTAGTCTATGATGTAGGCGGCTGCGGAATCCACGTTGATCCATCCGCCACCTATTTCGACATCAAGCTGATGAAGTATGTCCAAGGGTGGAGGGACAAGTGGTTCTACGTTCGTGACCAGAAGGCCGACGGAGACCACTTCAGACTCGCACCTTTCGATCCCGCGATGTCGTGCAAGAGGAGGCGCTCCTGGAAGAATGTAGTCATGCCTAGCGAGTCCGCAGAGACGGATGTGCTATACGAGCGTGTCTGCGATCTCGAGATTCGCATAGGCAAAGAGGAGGGAGGCTGCACATAAGTGTCCACATACACCGTCAAGGAGAGTCGCGTCCAGCCCCTGCAGGCCAGAGTCCACCCCATGTTTCAGTGGGCTGGCGCTGATGATGTCACTCGCGTGTCTGCCGATGGCATGTCCGTGAGTGAGGTGGATAAAAGGGTTCGACTGGTTACCACATACACCGTCAAGGATGTTCTCCCTAGTGAGCCAGTCGTTCCCCCGTTCGACGCTTCTAACCCTCCTCCTGAGGTACAATTGTGCTACGTAGTAGCTTAGTTTGTTATTGCTTCTTTGTTGTTTCTTTGCTTTGTGCTGAATTTGTTGTCTGTATACAGGATTGGGCGGTGTCACCCTGTATGCCCCCTCTTCCTGAGGAGGTTATCCCTCGCGAGGACTTGGAAGAGGACGAGTCAGAGTCGACCGTCTTATCCGATGTGGAGGAGGAAGCCCCCGAGTCGGGTAGTCCGGATACTCGCAAGCGTTCGCACAACGAGGATTCCGATGCGTCGTCTCCTTCGACTCCGGAAGGTGCAGGCGTTGGTGCGGGGTCGCCAATATCTGCCATTCCTATGAGCGTCGTGGCGCCATCTTCTTGCAAAAGATGCGACTGCCAAAGGAGTCTTCGTCAGAGTCGGGGGAACCAACCTTTGACTTTGATAAATTTGATTGGTAAGTATTTGGTTTGTCCTTTGTGATTCTTCATTGGCTTTGCCTTGTCCTTGATGTTGGTTTTGTTTTTGCAGTCAAGAGGCGTCATCATCTTCTGGCGACATCCAATTTTTGAAAGAATCAGGAGTCGTAACCTCAAGGGCCAAGAAAGAGGTCGAGCGTGCTCCTTCCCCTCCATTGGCGCCCCACTCCGGGCACAACTCTTCTAGCTCTCCGCATGAAGGGGAGCATCGAATGGTTGCCCGGATGACTGCACACCAATCGACTTCGGAGTCATTGGAGGATCATGTAAGTGTAGGATTTCTTCTTTTGATGTTGCAGTCGATGTTATCTATGCCATCTGCTGATCCCTTGTTGTGTGATAGCCCCTTGTGAAGGAAGCCGCTCACTTGGCGGAGCAAGTGGTTGCGATGGGTCGTCTACATGCAATGCTGGAGATGCGTCATCGCATGGTTGAAAGTAAGTGTTCTTCATTTCCTCTTCTTCTCCTTTTTATATAGTCGACTGATAGTCAATCCCTTTTGTTTGGTAGCTGAACATAACGCCCTCCTGCGCAACGCTGCCACCATGGAGAAAACACTCGCCGCGGTTGTGAAGGGTCGCGATGAGGTAATCGCGGCGCGTGACGAGGCTCAGAGGCGTGAAGAGGATCTGCGTGCCTCCATCGCGGCCAGGGAGGAACAACTTTTCTCGATTGCCAAGGCCCTCTCAGGTACTATGTTTGGATATCATCATCTTTCTTCGTTCGACTTTTGCCATTGGCGCTGATGTTTGTGTCCATGTGTGTGTTTGTGTACAGATGCTAGCGATTTGAGCTTCGACCCTCAGGCCCTCCGTCACGATGATGCCTTGGCGGGTGCACTTTCAGCAGTCGAGGACCACAGCGCCGCCGTTCAGGATATGCTTTCCAAAGCCAAGGGCGTGCTCAGTCGCCTTCGGGAGGAGTTGATGCCCAAGGCTGAGCTAATCGAGAACATGAACGAGCTGGTGGAGTCTCTCGCTGGGGGTGTTCCTGCAAGCTTCAAGAACTCGCACCGTTCGGCTGGCGCGTCAATGTCACTCACCATGGTGTAGGCCGACGGAGTCGAGGTTGATCCTGCAGCGGTTTCGAAGGCGATGCCCGTTAACACGGACGGCCAGCAGGTAGTCATTGCTCCCTTCGCGACTGCCTGTGGAAAATATGGGCCACAACTGATTAACATAGTGGCGAAGTACTCTGAGGAGCTGCAGCGAGCCAAGAAGGCGGCAAAGGCTACGACATCAGGGGCTGGCAGAAAGTCAGTGGCATCTGATACCGCCACGGACTCGATGAAGCCCCCGAAGCCATCTAAGTCGAAGAAGCCAATCGCTCCTCAGTAGCTTTGTAATAGTTGATTAGTTTATGCCTTTTGTCAAGAACATGCCTTTGGTGAGTGTATCTGCTGATACTTTTGCCAATCTTGAATGCACTCGAATATTTTGTCTTTGTGTCGATTTGATCTTCTTATTTGCTTCTTGCTTGGTTTGTGGTAGGGTACATCAAGTGATCCTTTGAGGGAACCTCATGACTCGCCGCCCCTTGATGATACTTTGGCACCACCGCGCTCCAGGGTGGATGAGTTGTCGCTGCTTTCGCGACTGCGTGACCGCGTGAAGCAGTTGGAGCGTGAATTGCCCATGCTCCACGGTAACGCTGATGTATGGAAGTCAAAGGCAGAGAAAGCCACCGCTAGAGAGCAGTATCTGCTGGGGAAGATGACGCAGCTGGGCGACCAATTTAAGTGTTAGTTTGCTTACTCTTATCTTTTCCTTGTAGTCACTCGCAACGATGTGTTGTCCTTATGCTTCCGTTGTTGCTTTGTATAGTTGTCAGCACGCGCCATCCGCAGGATGAGAAGGATAGGATTGCCATTCGCATGCATGATCTGACCCAAGAGCAACTTCAGGAGAGTGGATACTTCTAGGTGGATCATGATCGTGCGATTGCACTGGCGACCTACCGAGGATCGTCGTCATGAGTCTGCACTTTCTGAAGAAGTCGCAGTCATGCTTGAAGAACATTTATCGGATGATGTTTCCACTGGATGTTCCTCCCTCAAGCCTGCTAGCCCTTCTTGCCAAGTTCCAAGACTTGGCCGTGGTTCGCGAGTGTGTAAGGCAACAGCTGGTAGCTGGTGCCAAGGCCGCTCTATCGCTGGTGCGACTGCACAGGCCTGACGTAGACGTTGCGGCAATTGCGGCTGAGCCACCTGCGCCACCAGCAGGTTTTGCTTGGAATATGGTGCCGCACTACCAGGCAGTGGATCGCCCAGCAGAGGAGATCGTCGATTTCTTTGAGGAGCAAACCAACATTCTGTTGTTTCAGTAGTAGCTTAATTTGTATCCTGCACATAAGTGTTCCAATGTTGTAAAGTTCATATAGACGTTATGTATAATTGACTGTTGATTATGTATAAAGAGCTTTTTAGCGTGTATGTGCGTTGCACTATGCGATTCCTTTTCGTTAGCCTGGCCATGCTCTTATCGCATTCCCTTGTCAACCTGTCAGGTGTGTTGCAGCTGGGTTGATGTTGTGTCAAGGGTTTTGATTGATGTGTCAGCTACTCAGGATATCGCGTTTCAGTTTGTAGAACAGGTGTCTATAGGGTGGCGTAGCCCCCGAGTGGATAAGTTGCGGAAAAATGAAGGAGAACACAGAGTTTTGGGGCACTTAACTTTATTTATTCGTGAGACAGTACGAAGTACAATGTGTGGCTAAGTAGCCTTGGCTGAGTGCCTTATTTGTGATGTAAAAGTAAAAACGACTAAGGGTAGAAGCATCGCAGCTGTGCGACGTTCCAGGGGTTGGAGTATGCGACTCCTGTCTCTAGATCTTGAAGGCGATAGGCGCCACCTGGGATTACTTCTGTAATCACGTATGGTCCTTCCCAGGGGGACTCGAGCTTGAGATGCCCCTGTTGCTTTAGTCGCAGGACCAGGTCACCTTCGACAAAGGATCTGGGGCATAGCCTCCTACTGTGGTAGTTGCGCAGGTTCTGCTAATAGATCGTTGATCTTTCTGCGGTGATTTCTCTTGCCTCGTCAAGGAGATCGACGGAGTCTTCGAGTGCGAGGGATGACTCCTGCTTGCTGTAAGCGACCACGCGTGGTGCCTTGTATCGTACCTCGGCGGGTAGCACCGCTTCGGCCCCGTGCACCATAAAGAACGGGGTGTAGCCCGTAGCACTGTTTGGAGTTGTGCGTAGGCTCTAGAGTACTGATTGCAGTTCATCTGGCCAGCAACCCGCGGCTTGTTCGAGTGGATGGAGGAGTCGCTTCTTGATGCCGCCGTAGACGAGCCCGTTCGCCTTTTCAACTTGACCGTTGGTCTGTGGATGTGCTACCGAGGCGTAGCTGATGCTGATTCCCAGATTCTCACAGAATTCTTGGAACTCCTTGGATGTGAAGTTTGTTCCATTGTCTGTGATGATGCTATGTGGCACTCCGAAGCGGAAGACGATGGACTCGAAGAACTTGACCGCACTGTGTCCTGATTGATTGGTCACTGGCATGGCCTCTATCCACTTGGTGAACTTGTCGACTGCCACCAGGAGGTAGACGTAACCTCCGCGTGATGATTTTGGGAGTTTGCCGACCATGTCGAGTCCCCATTATGCGAAGGTCTAGGCCAATGGGATTGGTCGGAGCTCTGCACCAGGTGCGTGCGGTTTGTCCGCGAATCGTTGACATGCGTTGCATTTTTGGACAATGTCCTTGGCATCGCGCATGGCCGTAGGCCAGTAGAACCCAGCTCGCAGAGCTTTGGCCACGAGGGCGCGACTGCCCGCGTGGTGTCCACAGGTTCCCTCATGGATGTCGAGGAGGACAGCTCTTCCATCAGCCGTGGAGACGCATCGCTGGAGCACTCCTGTGATGTCGCGCTTGTATAGTTCACCGTTGATAACAGCGAATGCCTTGGATCGCCGTGCAATGTGCCGTGCATCAGTTGGGTCGTCCGGTAGCCTTTTGCTGAGGAGGCACGTGATGTACGGCTATGTCCAGGATGATTCGATCATCATGACGCTCATTGGTCCTTCGAGTCCTGTGTCCAGCTCCAGGTCGTCGAGTGCCATTGGCTCATTGGGCGGCGTAGCCCCCGAGTCCGTTGTTGCGCTTGTTTTCTTCTCTGCTGCCTTTGGCTTGATGGAGCGTTCGCAGATGCGCTCGAGAAATATCCCAGGTGGTATGGGGGCACAGGTAGAGCCTATGTTGGCGAGTGCGTCCGCCTCTTCGTTGCTTTTGCGGCCTACGTGTCGCAGTTCGCAGCCGTCGAAGTCCCCTTCGAGTGTGTCGTACAGGTCGTGGTAGGCGATCATGTTGTCGTTCAGTGCGTCGCACTCATGCATTGTTTGGTTGACGACCAACTTGGAGTCGCCGTAAATAATGAGTCTCTTGGCGCCGCAGGCTTTTGCCATCCTCATCCCGTGTAGCAGGGCCTCGTATTCAGCTTCGTTGTTGGAGGCGGTGAACTGCATTCGCAGGATGTACTTCAGCTTGTCCCCTTGAGGTGATGTCAGTATGACACCTGCACCTGCTCCGTCCTTCCGCTTGGACCCGCGAAGTGCATTGTCCAGAGGTAGGACATATCTAGTTTGTCAGGGAGCTGGTTCTCCATCTAGTGCACGAGGAAGTCAGGGAGAACTTGCGACTTGATTGCGCCGCGCTTTTCATAAGTAATGTCTCATGGAGACAATTCTATTCCCCAAAGCGCGACTCGTCCCGTGGCGTCAGGGTTATTGAGGATATGCCCCAACGGGGCATCGTTGACCACCACGATTGGGTGTTCCTGGAAGTAATGGCGCAGTCGTCGGGCGGTCATGAAGACGCCGTACGCCAGTAGACGGTAGTCTTGGTACCGCTGTTTTGTTGGCGTGAGGACCTCGCTGAGGTAGTAGACTGGGCGTTGTACCCCGTGGACCTTGTTTTCCTTGGCTCGCTCGACGACGAGCACTATGCTGACCACCTGGTTGGTGGCGGAGATATATAGCAACAGTGGTTCCCTTTCTCGCGGGGTCACTAGTAGTGACGAGGTGGATAGCAGGCGCTTGAGGTCTTCGAATGCTTCCTGCGCTTCGTTGGTCCACTCGAACTTTTCAGTTTTGCGGAGGAGTTGGTAGAAGGGCAGCGCCTTTTCACCCATCCGACTAATGAATCGACTGAGGGCCGCGATTCGCCCAGCCAGCTGCTGAACGCCCCTTATGTTTTTCGGCTTCTCCATGGCCAGTATGGCTTTTATTTTCTTCGGGTTTGCCTCGATTCCTCTTGCGGAGATGAGGTACCCGAGTAGTTGCCCGGATGACACGCCAAAGGCGCATTTGTCCAGATTGAGCTTGATCCGGTAGCGGTCGAGGTTGGTGAAGGTTTCGTGCAAATCGTCGATTAGGGAGGCTTCCTCTTTGGTCTTGATTACTATGTCGTCGACATAGACTTGGATGTTACGACCAAGTTTTTCCTTAAGGCAAGCCTGCATGCACCGCTGGTAGGTGGCTCCCGCGTTCTTTAGCCCGAAGGGCATTGTGTTGTAGCAGACCACACCAAAGGGCGTTATAAACGCTGTTTTCTCTTGATCTTCCTCCTTCATTCAAATCTGATTATAGCCTGAGTAGGCGTCGAGGAAGCAGAGGCGCTCGCATCCCACGGTGGAGTCGATGATCTGGTCGATGCGCGGCAATGGGAAGTGGTCCTTTGGGCAATGCTTATTTAGAGATGTGAAGTCCACGCACATCCGCAGGATATCTGTGTCCTTTTTTGGTACCAGCACCATGTTGGTGAGCCAAGTGCTTTCCTTGATCTCGCGTATGAATTTGGCGTCGAGGAGTCTATTGATCTCCATTCCAACTGCCTGCGCCCGTGGCTCAGATAGTCGCCGGATTGTTTGCTTGACTGGTCTTGCATCTGGGTTGACGTTGAGTGCGTGCTCGGCGAATTCCACAGGAACTCTGGCATGTCCGGGACACCAGTGTAAAATTTCCCAGTGCTCACGGAGGAATTCGACGAGCGCGAGTTCCTATGCGGGACTCAGGTTGTTGGCGATGAGGGCCGTCTTGGCGGGATCCGATGGGTGGACCTGCACTTTCTTTGTGTGCACCGATGAATCGAAAGATAGATCGGGTGAGCTTGGCCGGCTTAGGGGAGGCAGATTGTTATCTGTCGACTCCTTCAGTCTCGCAAGTTCTTCCTACATGCCAAAGGATTGGGAAATTCTGTTGAATTCCCTGTCTCAACTGTCGGATCTCTCGAAGCTCCCGTTGACTGTGATGACGCCATTGGGACCTGGCATTTTCATTTGCAGGTAGGCGTAGTGTGGCACTGCCATGAACCTAGCGAACGCGACACGTCGGAGGATGCAGTGGTACTGTGAGGGCCAGTCGACGACCTCAAAGTCGATGCGCTCGCGCCGAAAGTTTTTCGGCATGCTGAAGATGACGCCGAGGTTGATTTTGCCCAGGGGATACATGCCCTTGCCTGGGACGATGCCGTGGAATGTTGTGTCTGAGGCTTCTAGGCAAGTCAGAGGGATCCTCATGGCTCGCAAGGTACTCGCGAATATAAGGTTGATGCCGCTTCCACCGTCCATGAAGACGCGGCTCATATCTAAGCCTCCAATTTGTGCCTCGAGTACGAGGGGACAGTGGCCTGGACAAGGTACTTGAGGCGGATGGTCGCGTTTGTCGAAGGTGATGCAGGACTCGCTTACGCCGAGGTACTCAGTGGTAGATGGTGGCGAGTGTGTGGCCAAGTTGACTTGGCGAGTGATGGCCTTCTACACCTGATTGGAGGGGCGTCCTTTTTGGATCATCATAGTACCCATGGCCCCTGGGTAGGGTTCACCTCCCTGGTGTTGGTCCGGCGCGGCTGCATTTGAGGGCATTCCAGGTGGCGGTGGCGGAGTGCCATGTGCCATGGCGCCTGGAGCCGCTCCGTAGCCTCTCTCGACCGCATTGCGATTCATTCGAACCAGTCCCTCATGTAATTTGAGGAACTCGCGGTAGTCCTTGAGGAGGTGGATGGACTTCTTCGTTCCATCATGTTTGTCGATGTAGAAGTGCACCATGCATGGCCCGGACAGTTTTTCTTCGATGGATGTCGCGGGTGCCTCATCACGGTTGCGGCGTTGCCACACTTGCATGGTTTTCTCGGAGTCGCGGTATCCGCTGTTGTGGTTATCGTCGCGTCTGTCGGCGTAGCCAGCTTCAACCATGTTGACGTCGTCGCGGTCATCGTAGATGCGCATGCGGGGTTTGCCTCGGCGGCCACGTCTGCGCTCAAGTTCTGCCTCCTCGTCGGAGTGGACACGATTTTTCACCGAATCTTCTCCATCGGCCCACCGATTTGCGATTTTGATCAAGTGGTCAATGGTCTTGGGCTTTGAGCGGCCCAACTCCTCTCTGAGCTCTATGCGGCGGACGCCGCCATTGAATGCGTCAATCGTGTGATCCTCCGAGATGTTTTCTGTGGAGTTCTTGATGATGGACCACCTTTGGATGTCGGAACGCAGCGATTCGCCGGATCTTTGCTGGCAGCATCTCAGCTCTTCGATTGATGTGGGCCACTTGTATGTGCCCTTAAAGTTGCGCATGAAGCTGTCAACCAGCTCATCCCAACTGTGAATGGATCCGCGTGGGAGGTTGTTGAGCCATGCTCGGGCGGCGCCCTGCAGCTGCAGCTATAAGCATTGCATGGTCGTGCTTCGACTGCCTCCGTGGAGCCTGACGGAGGAGATGTGGTCCTCCAGCCAGATCTTTGGGTCCTGTAGGCCGTCAAACTTCGGGTTCGTCGACGGGAGTTTGAACCCCTTGGGCATTCGCTTCTGCCTGATGGATCTGCTAAAGCATCTGGCGATGCAGAGCTCCACATCTTCCTCTTCCGAGTTAGTCGACCGAGCACGTCGCGCCCTTGATTTGTCGATCTTGCGATGCGTGATGTCATCACGTGCGTCGTAGTCGTGGTCGTGTCGCCGTGAGCGGCGGCATCGAGACAGGTCGTGACTGTCATCACTAGATGAGGGCGAGGAGTAGCGCTTTGCCTTTCTTTGGCTCCGGTGTTAGCTCCTTGTCGAGGGCGGCCTCGATTAATCCCAAGCCCGCGATCGTAGATCGGTACATGGCGGCTCGGGGATCTCCAGATGGCGGCTGATTGTTAAGGAGGTACATGGTGGCCGCTGTCACCGCAGCCTGCGGCGTCTTGGGGACCACATTGCCCCGTGTATCGACTATCATAGAGATGAAGTCGAGGACCTTTGCAGCTTCTATGCATTCTTGCTCGGTGAGATGGGCCATCCGAGATTGCCTCTTTTTGGCAATGTACTTGTTGCGTTTTGAGGAGGATCCTTCGTGGGAGGAGAGCCCAGCACGACAAAGGCTCGACTCGTCTGCTGCTTTTTTGCGTGCCTCGAGTTGCGCGATTGTTTGTACTTGGCGCTTGAATTCTTCCTTCAGGAGCCAGTGGTAGCCCATTAGCAGTTCTTGCGGAGATTCGAAGGGTAGAGGAGTGCCTCGTAGGGCCTCGCGGCAGCGAGCCCATTCTTGCTCGTTGAGCCTGATCACGACGCGTTCACCGGTTTGCTCGTTTATTATGGTTGGAGGTTCGACTGCTCCTCCGTTGTTGGCGTTGGTGCGATCGCCACCATTACCGTCGTTGGCACCGTTGCCGCCATTGCCAACAAGAGGTGGGTCGGTTCCGTTACCGCGATTGCTAGTGTTATCGCGGTTGGCGGAGGTATCGCCTGCGTTGATGACGGCGAACATGAAGTGATTAGGGAAGCTGTTGCTTCCACAACTCTCAGATCCGGAGCCGTAGGCTCCATCTTCAGTGGCCAGTTCGCTCAGATCGGAGTTGCGACTGTTGTCGCTGACCGTCTTCTCAACTGTTGTCGGGGCGTTGAGCTCACTGAGGGTGCCGATCGATGGAGGGAACCATGATGCTGGGGCAATCGACGGCACCGTCGGCTGGTCAGGCATGTGAAGCATGCCCATCTGACCAACTTGGAAGCGGAAGCTCCCTATTGCTAGGCTGACTCCATCACCCACGGACTCAAAAGCCAGGCGAGTGGCCGGCGTGTGGACGGTGAAGTCGAACGCGCCGAAGAGCTCGCGAATCTCCGCTGTTGCGGAGTTGTAGATCACGGTTGATGGGGCCGAAGAAGCCGCAACATTAGCACTCCCAATTCCCACAAACGGCACCAATTGACAAGGGTTTAACTCATCATTGCCCAATGTTATGGACTTGGGTTTTGGAGAAGGAGGGAGCGCTGGAGACATCTATCGGCTAGCAAACAAGCACACATGGGACTCGAAGGTTTACCCAGGTTCATGCCTCGTAGAGGTCCCTACTCCTGCTTGTCTGCTCGTGGAATTATCAAGGGAATCGAAGATTACAATGGTGCGCAGATGCAATCTGGCGAGGGTTGTGGAAACTAGGGTTGCGTGTGTCCTCCTCGCCGCCCCCTCCTAGCCTTTATATAGATAGGCTAGGTCTCGGGTAGCAGGTCGAGTTGGTTATAGGTTAGGGTTTTCCTCTTTAAACTTTCTATCTTTAGCTTCTCCTTGTTCTTCAAGCAATAGAGAGTCCGTAGGTTACTCGAGTTCTTCATTTGGGCCCTAGCGACACCGTGGGCCTCCATGTATTCAGGCTGTATATACCAAGCTCGAGTACCTGTAGGGCATACCCATGTCACTAGGTGTGGTTCAAAGTGGGCTAATACTATGAAGATATATTGTATGACAATAATATCAACATATTTTAACCAGAACAAACTAAAGGTCTCACCAAAGGACCAAATTTATACAATGCCATCTCATTTGAGAATGAGTGATGCGTAGAGACGCAAAGACATGCAGATACACACGGACCTGAAACTGTAAGATCCGAAGATTATGTTAACCACTAGCAATCGCGTATATGCAACACCAGAAAGCCATAGGTGTTCAATACGCAAAGTTTTTCAAACTAGATTATTGACTCTAGTGCAAGTGGAAGACTGAAGGGAATATGCCCGAGAGGCAATAATAAAGTGGTTATTATCTTATTCCTTGTTTATGATAAATGTTTATTTTGCATGCTATAATTGTATTAAATTGGAAACATTAATACATGTGTGTTTAATAAACAAAAGGAAAGTTCCTAGTTATGCCTCTCTTATAAACTAGCTCGTTGATTAACAAGATGATCAAGGTTTCCTGATCATGGACATTGGATGTCGTTAATAACGAGGTCACAACATTGGTGGAATGATGTGATGAACATTCATCCGAAGTATAGAATTACGATTACAATCATTATGTTTATATTTCTATAACATCATACGAAGTAATCTTAGTCCTTAGACCATGAGATCATGTTAATTGCTAACATCGGAAGAGTATCTTGATAACATCAAACGTCACACCATAACAGGGTGACTATAAAGGTGGGTTCAGTGCTCCGAAGGTGTTATGTTGAGGCTCATGGATCAAGAATGGAATTTGTCAATCCCGATGATGGATAGTTATACTCTGGGCCCTCTCGGTGATATCACATTAAGATAGCTTGCAAGCAAGTGATGTGATCACTAGAATGTTATATCACGGAACGAGAAAAGAGCGCATGTCGGTAACGAGATCAAACTAGGTATTGGGATACCGATGATCGAATCTCGGACATGTAATATATCGCGAGACAAAGGGATTTAGTTATGACGTTAAAGGTTCACATGATCACAAGAGTCATCGTTGAATATGTGGGAGTCAGTACGGATCTCCAGGTCCCGCTGCTGATTATTGATCGGAGAGGGGTCTCGATCATGTATGCATTATTCACGAACCATAGGGTGACACACTTAAGGGGTACCGACACCATTTAGGAGCAAATATGTTTTAGATAAAGATTAAGAAAGCGCTGGACTCATTTCGATGGAAACCAGAATTGTTTCGGGTGAAATTGCTGAAACTGGTTCTACATGTGATATTGAAATGTTGCAGGGAGTTTTATGTGAATGTTTATTAATTAAAGTAATTAACAAAATTCTGAATAAAATAAATAAAATTGTTTTATTTAAAGAGAAAATGCATTTAATTTGGTGGACATTAAATGCAAAGTGAGTGGAGTTGAAATTGATGTGAGTGGGCTTAGTGGAAGCTCCACCCACATGAATGAGGGAGAGGTGGGGGCACCCACCATGGCCGGCCAGCCATGTCCTTGGGGCTGCGCCCCTCCCCTATAAAAGGATCCCCATGGCTCCTCTCCTCTTGCACCACCTCCTCGTGAAGGTTCTCTTCTCCCTCTAGTTATTCCCCATGGTCTCGGATTAGCGAGATACATGTTCCCGGTGACTTTATCTGGAAAGGAGTTGATGCTTCCGCTGCATCACTAGAGCGAGGAGGCGGAGGTTGTTCAGTGGACCGAACGTGTGTGCGATCACGAATGCACCGCTACTTTGCGGTGCTGGACTTGATGGTGTTGGACCTGATGGTGCTGGAACTGCTGGACCTGAAGGACTTCATCACAATCTTGAGATCGACAAGTGTACGACTACATCATCCACGAGTTCCAACTCGTTAACAAAACTTTGTTGTCTTCGAGGGTAAGTTCTCTATGGATGTATATCCACCTGTTGCTTGTATCTAGTAGATAGATCTTGGCGTATAGTTCCCATCGTAGGAATTTTTTTGTTTTCTATGTTGCGAACCCAATAAGCTTAGCACGTTACAGAGACATGGCCTCGGAACATAGATGGTCGAAAGATCGAGCATGAGTCGCATGAATGATGTGACCGACGTTTAGCGTCCACCCTAGAACCCACATTGATGGCTGTGATGATCGGGGGAGATGTGGGGAAAAGGGGCCGTGTTATCACTAGGAACCCTTCAGGGGATAGGTGTTTCTGAGTGGAGTTATTATTAACTCATTTAATTATAAACTTAGTCTAAATTTCTTTTGCAATTATAAATGTAGAGATGGCTCACCATGAAGCTTACTTTGTCATTGAGGAATGGGTAATGGGTGAGAAACTTAGACTTGATGGATCCAACTTCCCTAGTTGGCTTGTGCGCCTGAATGATCTCCTTACTAGGAATCATGTGGTGGACTACATACGCCGCATGATGGATTTGACTGAGCCAGACCACTATGAGACCACACAAGAGCTGGCAGACCGCTACTATCGTCAAGAGATGTCCACCTACATTCAGATAATAATGCGTTACGGGGTGGTGGATGAACTCCATCCGCTCATGGGTGATCTTGATCCATATTCGATGGTGGATCAACTAAGAGCAAAGTTCATAAGCCATGTGCGCATGTGGAAGCACGAGCTGCTTGGAGAGTTCCTTTCTATACAGATGGAGGAGCACACATGTCTGAATGGTCACTTGGAGCGCATGCTTGATGCATAGATGAGAATGGTTCATTTCATGGACTACTAGATGGATGATCCATTTGCGATAGGCGTGCTGCTTTGATTGTTGCCTCCCATCTACGAAGGACATGTCCGGAGTAGCATCATGAGTGGTGATACGAAAACATTGGATTTCCAAGAGTTCATATTACGTTTCAGGAACGTAAAGGTTAAACCAATCACCGGTGAGGTCATCGATGACAAATGTATATATTTGATATACAATTTTATAAATGTTATAATCTTGCAAACACATTTGCCGTGTTAATTATATTTGATACTTGTTATGTTTTACGGAAAACAGGTCCTTCTGCATAGAGGTGCTTGATGGAGAGGAGGTGACGTTGCGTGTTGATGGCGAGCATGATGATGATGGCCAATGACACTCTCCCTCGACATTTATCACTTAGTTTATGTTTTGGATAGTTATTGTAATCAAAAGATTGTGAACCTCTTTGGTGTGTCTCACATTTTGTGAGACGGTTATTCATATCAGTTTATAACAAACAGTTGTTCCACTTTTATGAATGATTTCTATTTGTGTTCATATCTTGTTTGATTATATGTGAATTATCCTTGTTGTTTGAAACTAATTGATAATGCATGAACATTTGTAAAATACTGAAATGCCTTAAAATACCCAACTCAATGATATGTTCATTAATGAATGAAACCATTGTTTAAATTCAAAGTTATAATGATAATATGTGAAAGACATTCGATTTCTTGTCATGTATAAATCATGCCTAAGTTCGGCAAAATAACTTTAACACTATGTATTACTTGAATACAAAGTGTTTTAATGAATTGTTAAAAGTAAATACATATTCGATGTATTATGTTTTAACAAAATGGTAATTATCATTATATGATTGTTTAAATGTGTAAAGAAGTTTACCAAAGGAAACATGAGTATGAAACTATTTGATATGATCAAATTGTTTCATCAAACGAAGGGTATTAAAGATAAAAAGGAATATAATTACTACGATTTGATCAATAGTAATGAAATTCAACTTTATAAGATTTTGAAATGTCAAAATGCAGAGCATCATAATATGATATTTGATATCAAAGTGGGTGAATATATGGCACCAAATAAATTGTTGTAGTATAGATGTAGAAACCATTAGTTAGAAATAGTTAGCACTCAATTAGAATATATAGTGAACCATGAGAATTCGTGAAGCGGCTCCATATCTAGTATGGATCGTCATGAAAGTTTTGGGGTTATTTTATATAACCAAAACAATAGCGAATAAGTCCTTGTAGAGTATTCATTGGAAACTTTGAATACGAAATCCATAGCTGAAACTAAAAGGAAAGCAAAACCTGTATTGCTTGGATTTTGGTGCATTCTTGAGAAAGTTCACTTCTAGTAATATTTCTCGATTATGGAGCAAATGGAAGATAGTGTGAAACACGATGACGATTCAAAACCTTGCATCCGAGTGTTGAGAAGCGCAACGGAAAACGTTCCTGAATGATTCTCTTCACAAAAGGAAAGAATCAATGATTATGATCATTGTGATTTTCCCCACTAGTGTTTTTCACTACATGAAGCAGGATTCAAAATGTAACCCATATCTTGTATGGAGACATTTGTGAATCATTTGTCATGATTCTTGGAACATGACATACCTACGAACTACTAAGGAAATAATGGTAAACTAGAATTATGAGAAATCCTAGAAGCAAAATTCCCTTGAGATTAGAAAGCAATTCGTTGCTGAATCTCACAAGTAAAGGAGTTACTTGGATTTTCCCAAATGACTCCAAAGCCATAGTGGAAAAGGGGGTAAATGACAAAAGCACAATTTGTCAAGTATTGTATGAATTCAAATGAATTTGATTCAAGTGTGCTAAATGTCTAGTGGATTTAAAACTAGTAAAGGTACTAGTATCTCATAATAAACCTCCAAGTTTGATATTTGATCAAAGAATTTTGAAATCGTTCAAAATAGTGAGTGGATATGCAATTTGCATGAAATTGAGTGGGAGCTATAAAAGTCTTCCTAAAACAATATGTGAATGACATATTTTTGAGTGGGAGCAATATAAGTCTCAAATTCAAATATGTAGGAACATAGTTTGAGTAAGAGTAGTGACTCATACCCAAATATGTTAGGAACATATTTTGAGTGAGAGCTTATAGAGTGATTCTTAAGTGTGTTAAGAATAAAAGCGCAAGAATCGATAAATAAAGATTTATAGGGAGTAGAAGTTGATAATAAGAATATTACGATATTATGTAGTATTCCTTAAAGAATTCTGAAAAGAGTTTCGGAATAGAAGTTAATTAAGGAACTGGTCCTTAATAACTCAATTAGGAATAGTATTAAGTTTAACATCAATGGTTGAAAGAAAGAATAGGATGATTATCATCCACTATGTTGAGACATAGGTTCTATCTTAGAAAAACCATGATAGTAACTTAACATAATATATGATCCAAGAAGAAACGTTTAAAAGTGATTAAGTTCGAATCACTGAATGTTGAGCTAAGTTTTTCCGTAGTGTCTAATAGAGAACTGTAGACATGTTTTCCAAATCCATAAAGGATGAAATATCTTAAATCATAAAGGGTTATGTTATAAGGGAATATGTTGGAAACTCCCGTAATACCGACTAAAGTCAAGTAGGAAGCAAGGTGAACAAAACATCGAAAGACTCACAGAGTGCACTCGTGTTTCGATGATTACATTTATAATAATAGATAAGAGTACCATCTAAAGTGTTGTATAATGTTATGGTGGGGCTAGTTCGCTTTTAATGTAGAATGATGTGTCCCAGGGCATAGTGCCCATGAGAAAGCCCTTGAGGTTGATCTAAAGTCACTATAGGCTCCTGGAATCAGGCCTCGTTCTGCTGCCATAGCAACGATGCATACACACATATGTTATCATGTGATGATAAAGTATTAATGTCAATCAAGGTGACATTAGTAAGTTGCAAAGGATCTGGGACTATAAAGTACAGGCCCAAGACTCAATCTCTTCCATGAGCAATCATGTTCAGGGTACCGGATATATGGTGCCAATGATTAAGAACAAATGCAGCTAGTTTATTTGTACTCTAGTGCAAGTGGGAGACTGTTGGAAATATGCCCTAGAGACAAATAGTAATAAGGACTATTATCATATTTCATGAAGTTTATGATTAAGTTTTATATCATGCTATAACTGTATTGAGTGGAAACATCAATACACGTGTGATATATAAACAACCAGGGGTTCCCAGTGAAACTCTAGTCACTGGTTCATTGGTCAACAGATCATCAAGTTTCCTGATCATGTGGCATTTATGCTAGTTGGAAATGGAGTTAACTCATTCTGAGAATGAGACAATGAACCAATGACCAACCTAAACATCGTGACCTGATCATGTCACGAAGTTCAAGTTACGATGATTAGAAATGGATCCTTGTAGACTATTCCTTAGACCGTGAGGCTATATCAATCAGTGTCTCCCGAGAGTGCTTAGATAACATCAAGCGTCACTTGGTAATACAGTGATTATAAAGGTGTGTTCAGGTACTCAGAGGAACTTTAGAGGCAATATATGTCAAGAGCGGGATTTTTCTGTCCACGTGACAGAAAGATACTCAAGGGCCCACTCAGAGAAGTTATATCCAATAGCTGCGCAAAGTGTGATTTGATCACAGGGATATCACTTGTCGGAACGAGTCAAGTAGCATTGTTCAGTAACGAGATTGAACATGACATGGTGATGTCATTGATCAAATCTCAGGCAATGTAAGTATCGAGAGACAAAGGGAATAAGACACGACCGTCTCGGTTCAAACGACGAAAGATCTTCGTGGAACGCACAGGGGTCACATGGCCATCCAGGTCCCTTTGTCGATCATTGGTCCGGGAGTGTCCCGACCATGTATGTGAAGGGTTCCGTAGCAGAAAACAAAAAAATTCTATCTACTCGAACTCTAATACCAGGATCTATACTATGTAGACATAAGTAACGGAGAAAGAATACAATATTCATACCTTTTCAAACAGAGGCACGCCTTACGCAGGAAGGCATATATTGATGAAGACGAGCAGCACCCCAAGTGTGGTGCCTCCGAAGTTCGTCACACGTCCGGTGTAGGAGACGTCAACCGGACTCCGATCCAGCCGAGCAGCGGAAGAAGTAGATGCCGGATCGCCTGATCAATCGACGGTAGTGTGAAGGTGGAGAACTCAACTACGAGGTCCTCCCCAATATTACGGGGAAGTCCTTAGTAGATGAGAGAGAGAGAATGAGAGGAATGGGGTGGTTCCAAAGGGGGAGGGGGAACCCCTTAAAATAATATATATATATTTAATATTAATTCTCCAATTAACATTCAAATACACATATTATATTATCTCTTCACTCCGGAACAACTTCTGGACCCCTTACCGATCTCCATCGGATGTTACCAAAACTATTCCGGTTTCTCTCTCTCTATTTATCATACGATACCTCATCTACCCTAAGCGTCTCTACCCTTAAGCGTGACATCCTTCGGTTTGGAAACACTTCGGACATGATAGAGACCACTCTCATATCAATGATCAATAGAGGGACCTGGATGGCCATGTGACCCCCGTGCGTTTCACGAATACAATCGCTCGAACCGTGAGATAGTCGTTCCCCATTCCCTTTGTCATTCGATACCTAATTCATCCGAGACTTGATCTTCGGTATATCCATACCTTAGTTCGGTGTCGTTACTGATGAACTTATTTTCTCGTTCTCATGTCGTTGCATTCCGTGACCTAGTCACATGCTTGCAAGCTTCATTAATGCGACGTCACCGAGATGGCCACATGTATCTGTCCGTTACATGGACTAGACAAATCCTGGTATTGATATGTACTCCTCTACACATTCCTTCGGAAAACCTGAGTGGCACCTTTTTTATCACCCTGTTACGAGATGATACTTGATAACCATCTAAGCTTCTTCCAGAATGGTGATTTGCATTAGCTCACAGTCAAAGGATCAGGTTGCGAGGTTCTCTGTGTTTTATCATCAATGGTGAACTTTGTAACTAGATCTCATTAAGATATGATGGTCTGATGTTTGTCTATCATGTTATTCAACTAATAACATGACCTCATTGTCAGTTGGCATAAATGCCCATGATCTTGAAACACAGACCATCCTCATGACCAATGAACTAGTTCACTAGAGGTAACTAGAGACACAGTTTGTTTACATACCACACGTGTATTAATGTTTCGTATTAACACAGTTATAACACAGTATGAAATGTATTATGAACATACAGGAGGTATATCAAATAATGCACTTTATTATTTTCCTCTAGGGCATAACTCCTTCAGTCTCCCACTTGCACTAGAGTATACAAAACTAGTTTACAATAGGCAGGAACCTAACACCAATGGAATCTCGGTGTTGTTCGTGATTATCCAGTTGGAGAGCTTTAGTTAGAGGATCTGCCACATTCAGTTCCGTATCTACTTTGCAAATCTTGACTTCACCTTCGTCAACAATCTGCCGGATGACGTGAAATCTAAGCTTGATGTGTTTGGCTGTGGAATGAGTTCTCGGTTCCCTTGCATTTGCAATAGCTCCCAGGTTATCACAATAGATCGTCACGGGGTCTTGCGCATTGGGAAAAACTCCTAGTTCGATGACGAAATTCCTTAGCCAAACAACTTCATTCGCTGCATCAGCTGCAGCAATGTATTCAGACTCCATTGAAGATTGTGCCACCACCGGCTGCTTCTTGCTCTTCCAGCTTACCGCCCCACCATTCACCAAGAAGACAAATCCTGTTTGAGACTTCGAGTCATCATGATCTGAATTCTAGCTCGCATCTACGTAACCTATTACGTTTAGAGCCTCATCATTTCCTCCATAGATTAGGAACATATCCTTTGTTCTTCTCAGATACTTTAGGATATTTTTCACAACTGTCCAGTGATCTGGTCCTAGATTACTCTGATATCGGCTCGTCAAACTAAGATCCAATGCCACATCAGGTCGGGTACTAAGCATTGCATACATGATAGACCCTATTGCTGAAGCATAGGGATGTAAGACATCTTCTCTCTATCATCGTCCGTTACAGGACACTGAGTCATACTCAAGTTGCAATTCTTCATCACAGGATGTAAAACCCCTCTTGGTGTTTTCTGTTTTGAACCTTTTCAAAATCTTATCTATGTAAGTACTCTGACTTAATGCTATTAGGTGCCTTGATCTATCTCTATAGATCTTGATTCCTAATATGTATGCAGCTTCACCTAGATCCTTCATGGAAAATTGGTTGCTCAAATATGCTTTCACGCTATTCATAAGATCCACATCGTTTCCCATGAGCAATATGTCATCCACATATACTACTAAGAAAACAACTGAACTCCCACTCACTTTCTTGTAAACACAGAACTCTTGTTGGTTTTGGACAAATCCATAACTCTTGATCACTTGATCAAAACGTTGGTTCTTGCTCCGAGATGCTTGCTTCAACCCATAAATGGACTGTTGGAGCTTACATACCTTTCCAGCATCCTTAGGATCAACAAAACCTTCCGGTTGCATCATAAACAACTCTTCATCAATGTGACCATTGAGGAATGCGATCTTGACATCCATCTGCCAAATTTCATAATCGAAATGTGCAGCAATTGCTATTAAAATCCTGACAGCTTTAAGCATTATTACAGGAGAGTAAGTCTTGTCGTAGTCAACTCCTTGAATTTGTCGAAATCCCTTTGCGACAAGTCGAGCTTTGTGAATGGTCACATTACCATTCACATCTGTCTTTTTCTTAAAGTTCCATTTATTTTCCACGGCCTTGCGGCCCTCTAGAAGATCCACCAAGGTCCAAACTTGGTTTTCATGCATGGATCCTATTTCGGATTTCATGGCTTCTAGCCATTTCTCAGAGTCAGCACTATCCATAGCTTCTTTGTAGTTTGCAGGTTCTTCCTGTTCATCCAAGATGACATACATTACAAGGCTACTATACCAATCTAGAGTGGCACGAACCCTTGTAGACTTGCGAACCTCAGGAGTCTCGATGTCATTTTTTTGATCATTATCAATGGGCTCTTCCTCCATGTTGGAGAGCGGTTTCGGAACAGCTTCCATTGTGCTACTCGGAACACGAAGAGAAGGGTCAACAATTTCATCTAACTCGATTTTCCTTATTTTGCAAGAAACTCTTTCTCGAGAAAGGTGTCGGTTTTTGCGACAAGAGTTTTGCCCTCGGCTTGATTGTAGAAGGTATACCCAATGGTTTCCCTTGGATATCCTACAAATATGCATTTTTCTGACTTGGGTTCGAGTTTGTCAAGCTGCAGTTTCTTAACGTATGCCTCACATCCCCAAACTTTCAGAAAAGACAACTTAGGCTTCTACCCATACCATATCTCATATGGGGTTGTCTCTACGGATTTGGATGGTGCTCGGTTTAAAATAAAAGAAGCGGTTTCTAACACATACCCCCAAAAAGACACAGACAAATCAGTTAAAGACATCATGGACCGTACATTATCCAATAGGGTTCGGCTACGATGTTCCGACACACCATTACGCTGGGGTATTCCGGCTGGCGTAAGCTATGGGATAATCCCACAGTCCTTCAAGTGCATGTTAAACTCATAACTCAAATACTCGCCTCCTTGATCCGATCGAAGGTGCTTGATTTTATTATTAAGTTGATTCTCTACCTCTTTCTGAAATTCCTTGAACTTTTCAAAGGTTTCAGATTTGTGCTTCATCAAGTAGATATATCCATATCTGCTCAAGTCGTCAGTAAAGGTAACAAAGTAACGATAACCATTGCGTGTTGAGACGCTCATTGGTCCACATACATCCGTATGTATGATCCCAAGTAGGTCTACAGCTCTCTCTACTATTCCGGAGAATGGTGTCCTGGTCATCTTGCCCATGAGGCATGGCTCGCATGTATCAAGGGATTGAAAATCCAATGATCCAAGAAGCCCTTCTGAATGAAGCTTCTTCATGCGCTTTATGCCAATGTGACCGAGACGGCAATGCCATATGTACATGGAATTATTGTCACTATGCTTACAACATTTAACATCAACACTATCGATGTGTGTATCACAATCAAGATCAAGTAAGACTAAACCATCACGTACAGGAGCATGAACATAGAAAACATCATTCATATAAATTGAACAACCATTTGTTCCTTATTTAAACAAATAATGGTCTTGCAACAAGCAAGACCCACTCAAAATATTCATACTTAGTGCGGGTACATAATAGCATTTATTCAAAACCAACAATAATCCTGACGGTAGGCGGAGATGCAGGGTGCCAACGGCCATCACTTCGACTCTCGAACCATTGCCGACACGCATCGTCACCTCGTCCTTCCTCAGGCGCCTCCTACTCTACAGATCCTGCTGAGAGTTACAAATGTGAGCAACATATCCGGTATCAAATACCCAGGTGTTACTCCTAGCGCTCGTAAGGAATACATCAATAACATGTATATCATATATACCTTTGTCCGAGATGGCTATCTTGCCAGCTCGCTTGTCTTCAAGGTACTTAGGGCAGTTGTGTTTCTAGTGCCCATCCCCTTTGCAGTAGAAGCATGAAGTGCCGGGCTTAGGGCCAGGCTTGGCAGTCTTTGAGGTGCTGGGAACAAACCTGCCATCCCTCTTAGACTTCTTACCCTTGCCTTTTCCCTTTTGCCCCGGTTTCTTAAAGTTGGTGGTCTTGTTGACCATCAGCACCGTGTGCTCCTTCTTGATTTCAACCTCAGCAGTTTTGAGCATGGCGAACACCTCAGCAAGGGTCTTAGTCATCCCTTGCATATTGTAGTTCATCACAAAACTCTTATAGCTAGGGGGCAGCGAGTGCAGCACCCTATCTATAGCGAGCTCCTCCGGGATTTTGTAATCCAGGGCATTTAGACGCTTAACGTAGCCAGACATTTTGACCACGTGCTCACTAATACTGTTGTGCTCTTCCATCTTTGCAGAGAAGAAGAGCTCGGAAGCATCATACCTCTCTACACGAGCCTGCGGAGCAAAGACAGCCTTGAGATCCTTAATGATCTCAAAAGCATTCATCTTCTCAAAACGCTTTTGAAGCTCCGGCTCCATGGCATAGAGCATTCCACTCTGGATGAGGGAGAAATCATCCGCCTTGGACTGCCAGACATTCTTTTAGTCCTGGGAGGCGAAATCTGCAGGCTTAGCCGCAAGCTCAGCCTCGATGACATAAGTCAACTTGTAGGGGACTAGGAGGATCCTAAGATTGCAGAACCATGCGGTGAAGTTGGTTCCATCAGTTTTCAGCTTGTCCTTCTCGAGGAAAGTGCTTAGGTTGAAGGTGGGTGGGCGAGACATCTACAAAGGATTTGCAAAGTGTTTAGACTATGTTCATAATAATGAGTTCAAATTTTAATAAAGGAACTCCCACTTAAACGAACATCCCTCTACTCATTTAGTGATCACATGATCCCTATCCCCTACACCTCCCCTGATCATCACGACCATCAGTGCAGTATCAAAGGTGGACATTCCCTAATGTCGATCACATCAACCATGTGATTCATGCTCGACCTTTCAGTCTCTTGTATTCCGAGGCCATGTATGTACATGCTAGGCTCGCTAGTTCTAACTTGTGTGTATTCGTAGTGCAACATGGCTTGCACCCACTGTATGCGAATGTAGATATGTCTGACCCCCGATCATCACAGCCGGCCTCATACCGAAGAACTTTCTTGGTGTTGCACACACAAGGGGAATACGATAACTGGAATACTACGAGGGATTATCTTATTATGTTACCGTCTAGTAAGTATACTAGCACAATAAGTAATACTTCAAAAGTAAAGTGTTATAACATGGCTATAGCTTCATGATCATCATCAACAACTTCAAAGTTTCACAAACTTGTTTGTCGCTATGATATAATACTTGCCCTTATGCAATAATGAAGATAGACGCTTCTATATTAACTATTGCATGTTTTACGTGGCTTTAGGGCTTTCGCAGTAGAACCCCTTCCCACCTACGAACGTCGAGCCACAACATGGATTCAATGATTACCGTTCTTCTTCCCTTTTCAGGGCCCTCCAGCATCAATGCCATATCAACTACTGAAGAGAGACAGACACCCCCTAAGCCACTTTGATTTGTGGACCAGTCTCGTGAATCACCACGTGAGGTCGGTTGGGGGCCGCTTCATCAAACAGTGCCACGATATGAACAACAATACTAAAGAGGGTAGCAACTAGAGAATCAATGCCCACATACAACCATGTGTTCTATCCGTACGACATGTCTACCCATAGACCCGCTCTGATACCACTTAAGGGTTCCGTAGCAGAAAACAAAAAATTTCTATCTACTCGAACTCTAATACCAGGATCTATACTATGTAGACATAATTAACGGAGAAAGAATACAGTATTCATACCTTTGCAAACAGAGGCATGCCTTATGCAGGAAGGCGTATATTGATGAAGACGAGCAGCACCCCAAGTGTGGTGCCTCCGAAGTTCGTCACACGTCCGGTGAAGGAGACGTTAACCGGACTCCGATCCAGCCAAGTAGCGGAAGAAGTAGATGCCGAATCGCCTGATCACACGACGGTAGTGAGAAGGTGGAGAACTCAACTACGAGGTCCTTCCCAATATTACGGGGAAGTCCTCAGTAGATGAGAGAGAGAGAATGAGAGGAATGGGGTGATTCCAAAGGGGAAGGAGGGAACCCCTTTATATAGTGGGAGGGGGTGCACCACCCAGGGGCCAGGCGGTGTGGGACTAATCCCACACCCGTCGGCCACCTTGGGGCAGCCACCAGCCCTAGGTGGGCCCCACTGGGGCGGCCCACCAGCCCTAGGGCGACCGGCCCCCTCTCTCTAGGCACCTTGCCCTCTTGGGCCTCCCTTCGGGTGAGGCCCATTAGCAATATGGAGCCTTTAAAAATAAAATAAAAAATATATATTTAATATTAATTCTCCAATTAACATTCAAATACACATATTATATTATCTCTTCACTCTAGAACAACTTCCGGACCCCTTTCCGATCTCCATCGGATGTTACCAAAACTATCCGGTTTCTCTCTCTCTATTTATCATACGATACCTCATCTACCCTCAGCATCTCTACCCTTAAGCGTGACATCCTTCGGTTCGGAAACACTCTCATATCAATGATCAACAGAGGGACCTGGATGGCCATGTGACCCCCGTGCGTTTCACGAATACAATCGCTCGAACCGTGAGATAGTCGTTCCCCATTCCCTTTGTCATTCGATACCTAATTCATCCGAGACTTGATCTTTGGTATCTCCATACCCTAGTTCGATCTTGTTACTGATGAACTTGTTTTCTCGTTCTCATGTCGTTGCATTCCGTTACCTAGTCACATGCTTGCAAGCTTCATTAATGCGATGTCACCGAGATGGCCACATATATCTGTCTGTTACATGGACTAGACAAATCTTGGTCTTGATATGTACTCCTCTACACATTCCTTCGGAAAACCTGAGTGGCACCTTTTTGATCACTCTGTTACGAGATGATACTTGATAACCATCTAAGCTTCTTCCAGAATGGTGATTTGCATTACCTCACAGTCGAAGGATCAGGTTGCGAGGTTCTCTGTGTTTTATCATCAATGGTGAACTTTGTAACTAGATCTCATTAAGATATAACGGTCGGATGTTTGTCTATCATGTTATTCAACTAATAACATGAACTCATTGGCAGTTGGCATAAATGCCCATGATCTTGAAACATAGACCATCCTCATGACCAATGAACTAGTTCACTAGAGGTAACTAGAGACACGGTTTGTTTACATACCACACGTGTATTAACGTTTCGTATTAAGACAGTTATAGTACAGTATGAAACGTACTATGAACATACAAGAGGTATATCAAATAATGCACTTTATTATTTGCCTCTAGGGCATAACTCCTTCAGTATGGAGTGCTCCCGAACCATAGGGTATCACGCTTAAGGGTTTGATGATGTTTAGAGAGTGTTTATAGGATCGGAAGAATCACCGAAGAATAGTAGAGAGAAAACCGGAAGGGTTTCGGTAAGTCCGGAGGATGTCCAGAGTGGAGATGGAAGGTGTTCCATAGCCACGAAGATTTAATAATATGTGAATGAATGTTAAATCTTGATTTAGTCATTTATTCATAATTATTTAATAAAAAAGAAAATCAATTTAAAGGTCAAAAGGCTTAATGGGCCAATTCCGGAGGGAAGAGGGCCCATTAGGGAAAGGCAAGAGGGAGAAGGGCCAAAGAGGGTGGCCGACGCCCTAGTGAGCCAGCCCCCACGCGGGGCCCATGGGGTGGCCGGCGGCGCCACCCCTCCCCCTCTCCTCTCCTTTAGTCCCACCCCGAGACTTTGAGGGAGGTAGTACCTCCCCTTCCCCTATATATAGTGGGGGTATTTGGCCAGATAAATACACACAATATTCAATAAAGATTTCCTCACTTTTGGGGAGACTTCCAATTGATATTCTCTCTCTCTCCCTCTCTCTCTCTCTCTCTCTCTCTCTCTCTCTCTCTCTCTCGTGACCGTGGTCCCAAGTTCGGACTGCACGAACGAGAGACATCTTCACCGCGGAGCGCCCTCGCGCTGCAGGATTCAGATCGAGGGGCTCTACTTCCGCAACTGCTACTAGATCGGGGAAGCGGGAGTCATCGTCAGGCACCGGATGTGTGTAACTCCCCGCGAGGTGTCACACTTGAGGCACTCAAGTCGTTGGAACCACAGGAGCGCAAGGACTTCATCACGACCTTGAGGTCGGCTTCGGCTCATCTACATCAATCACGTTCTCCTGAGTGTTGACAACGCTTTTCGGTCTTCAAGGGTAAGTTCGCGAAAAGCCCCTCCCGTTACTGCATTTCTAATAGATAGGTCCTGACAACATCAGGGGTTCAGGGGCGTAGGGTAAAAATTATTATTTTAATATGCAGAACCCCTACAATTTCCCCATGTCTTTGTCTTGACCTAAAACCATCTATAAAAGGGGACCGATCGCGATGTACGGCGCACCACAGATACATAAACACGAAACATAGGAGATCCTACGAAGATTGGAGGGGAAGCACGGTCGGCTCGCTGTCCAACATCTCCATCGACACTATGATGAAGAGTGAGTAGTCCAGCCCCGAAGTATGGGGTTGTGAAAGTAGCTTGTTCTCTCTCTCATGGTATCAATGTCCTAGTGCCATATGAGTTGTCCAACATGATTATGCCATCTATATGTAATCCTTTGTGGTGGATCTTTGGTTTTTATGATTTGAGTATTTGAGATTGGAATTTTTAGATTGTGTTTGATGTTTAAGTAGATGTATATTATGTACCAGGTTCTTGATTTCTTCGTTCTGATCAAACTTGTATGATGGGACATGAGAGGAACATGTGCATTAGATGGAGTAATATGAAAGTATGGAATTAGATAGTGATAGAAAGTTCAGGTCCTACTTTGATTTTTACCTTTCCATTGTTACCTCACTAGGGATAAATGAATACAAGTACTACTATTGCCTAATGACAACCTTAGATGAGCTCATGTCTTTTGAGATAGTGTTATGTATCCAACATTATGCCATAGAAACAAAGAAAATACTCTGTTTGTTTTTAAAACTAATTTCTGGAGTTTTCTCTTACCAGTGGAGTATTATTGAGATGTGTTGTATTATCTGAAGTATAGGACATGATGCCCATATGAATATCTATCAAACAGATTATGAAGTTGCATCAATAGTATGCTTATGAGGAGTTGTTTTTTATCTCACCATGTTTACGAGGGAGTACACAAGTGAAACTATGGAACATGGTCCATTTTTAATTATAAGAAACACCTTTTGTATTTAAAATTCCTTTTATTTTCAATACTCATTTATTCCGAAAATACAAAAATAATTAGCATACTTGCATTTAGTTCTTTCATATAGTTTGCATTACTATCAACACTATTACATCACACTCTTGCATAGCATACAATTTGTCTTTTATATTGCATTTAGTTTATTGTACTTGCTGCATGTTTACTTTACTTATTTTATTTCAACGTTTGTTTTCAATTCTAATACAAATTGCAATCAACTTTATTTTGCAGGTTGCTAGAAGAGGAAGTACACATGTACATTTATTATTTTCTAGATAGTTCGATATAAACCTCGAGTCACTTTTGTGGGGAAAGCAATGCGCTTGGAGTCATAACAAATTGGTGTCCACATAGTTTGGTGCTATTAAGAGTATTTTCTGGTACCATTGCCGGGAAACATAAGGTGCACCTCAGAGTTGGTTTATCATCAAGCTTTGGAGAACGGCTGATCTACCACTGCAATTGCTAGAGTTTCCTGGTGCCGTTTCCATCACGATTGTGCAACAAACCAAGCTTGGGGAAGTGCACCTCTATGAGCTTTTTTTCCCTTTAGATCTTTGAAGCAATTTTTGTTTGTCTTGTTTATGTCATTCTTTTCTTTTGTTTGCTTGCCTAAGTACATTTAGTATTCGTTTTTTACTTTATTTTATATTTGTCTTTACTTTTTATATATTAAAAGCTAAAAACAATAGTTTAGCTCTTATTTACTACAGTATGTATGCTAAAGTATGAAGGGGATTTTTAGAGGTTCTATAGCTGAAGGTGATGATGTGGAACGTGCTCTTAATATAGTCATAAACTACCATGCTTCTGAAAAGGAAAAATAATTACAAGGCTTATTGAAGTATTTGAGTGATCTTGCTACTAAACTCTGTGATATTTATGATAGAAGTTGTGTTGCTCTAAGAAAAGTAAAAATAAGGATTGAACTAGCACAATGCTTCGGAACCAACCTACTTTTGGCAGCAACAAAGTAGGGATCCCCACAAAGACTCTACCAAACAAGCGGAAATGCACATTTGATCTCATGTGCGTATGCTCTTTTTTTTTTTTTGAGAAACACAGTATAAACGTAGACGCTCACAAAGCGTACATATACTCACCCCTATGAACACACGCATACACACCCTACTCCTATGAGCACCTCCGAGAGACTGAGCCGGCGGGTTTTAAGATTGATGAAGTCATCACAGGCGTCTCGCTATCGACGGGAACGTCGCCTATCACTAAAAGAATATTTCGTCTTTACGAGACACCAAAGCGTCAAACCTGAGGTTTAAACTCCGGTGGGCTGGAGGTACCACTGTCCTCCTAACCATCCAACCACGGGTTGTTTCTCCTGCTCCCTTTATTAAAACCACATATTTTAAAATATTAAAAAAAAATATATTCAAGTGTATCTGTATATTCTACGGGGTCACGTGCAGTTTCAAAAAAAACCAATATGTTTTGTAGCTTGTGTAAAAATTACAAAAAACATGCATTGTGGAGAGGCTCTTATTTTAGCATTTAAATTTATCTTTTTTACATGATGTCTATTTTTTGTGAAACGATCTTGTCAGCACCTAAAATGTGGATATATACACGCACATATTTTTTTTTAAAAAAATGGCATTTAAAAAAAAACTCAAATAAAGGATTCACCCGATAGTAAAATAGCCGCGTCCACAAGCAAGGCCTTGCTGCTGCAAACTTCTCCTCATCTGAGGGCATGGCGGCGGCGGTAGAGACCTCCTCCTACAATCCGCGGCGTCCTGACCTCCACTGCCGCCAGCGCCGCCTCGTTTTCGATCGCCGCTACGGATGGATGTATGAGTACACCGACCCCTAACCCTTTCTCCGTCTCTCGCCTGGTTCTGCTCCCTTGGCTCTTTGTCTCACTCGCTAGTTTGCTGTCTTCTCCACCGCAGCTTCGACGAGTGGACGGACCCCGCTGTTTCCGCCCTCTCCGGTGGCAGGGGAATGTTAGCACACTACGTCGGCCTTCTGCCCGAATTCTTAAATTTGTTCCCTACGTGTACTGATGTCTGATCCCTTGCCCACCCTGTGTTTCAGGTTCTGCATACTCCCCATGGCGCAGGCGCTGATGAACGCGGCTGTATCTTCGGTAATCAACTTTTGTCGAGATTGATTATAATTCTGTTTTGTTGCTTGCTCAATTTGGGCTAAGATTTACTGCGTGGTCACCTGATTGATTGGTTCTCGAATGGATCTGTAATTATTTAATTGGCACGATACTTGGTAGGATAGGATAATTGGGAAATAGTGGGCTACCCATGGTGATAGCTGTGCACCCTAATCCAACCATTGAATCAGCCTATACTGTATTTTGGACCCTACATCTGTCTTACTAGTAGTTTCGTGTTTACAGTAGACGTTTGATTTGGGTTTCAAGATTTTATTGCTGTGTGTTGCTGCCAGAATATCTTGTACGGAGTATATCATTTGAAACTCACAGCGTTAGATTTAGAATATATTATGTGCACAATAGATGAACCTATGTGACCTCATGAACATTCTAGTGATGTGACGATTATTTTTCGTATTGTTTGTGACGAAAGCAGGCTATTCAATGATATTGCACATATACGTAAAGTAACCTAACTATATCATCTTTTCGCAAAAACAAAACCTAACTATATCATCAAGTAAAACAACTTGCTTCATATGTGATAGGAGTAGCTACCAATCCCTCAAAAACATGTAGTAGTCATCAATGTAGTTTCCATATTCTTGCGCTCCTTGTATTTGTGGTGCTGCGGCAGGCTCATGGATCATGTTTGATACTTGGCATTCAAAGATGGAAAAGGTTGTCTAGACTCTAGAGTTGGGTTGTCAGCATGGGATGACATTAGGAGATAATTGGTGGACATACATATTTAAGAATTAGATAATCCTGTTATTATTATTTGCAATAACAAGCTAATCTTTACTCTTGTTTTTTCATAACTAAAACACCACAGGACTAAATAATTTCAGTTCAGTTTCTTCTGAGGTTAAAAATACTGTTCATTTGATTACATGATTTGTTTTCATCTTGGAGAAGTGTAATCTTGAAACTCAAGTATTTCCATGGTTTAATTTTCATCCCTATCCAAACACCATTTTATTTATACCCTGGTCTCTCAAAACCATCAATATTAGGTCTCCATTATGGTTCATTCATGGTTTTTGTGATGTGGCATGCTATTTGTCTGTTAGAAAGCATATAGTTGGTGAATCAGTAAATCCTTTACATTAACCTTCTATCAATAGGATCAATTATTTCCATGGATTATATTTGTTTTACTATGCTGCCCAAAATGAAAAGTGGATCTTGTTCGGTTGCTCCTTAGTCAGCACATGCTTTTCAAGCCTTCTGTTTGTAACACTCGACACAATTTGATGAAAAAAATAAAATGGGTATCTGTTAATTTCATTGAAAGTTTCCAGTTCATCATTATGCAATTTTCAAATCCCCAGTGGTGCTGGTTTTGTATCAATAGGAATTCTACACATGTCTTTGACCAACTAACTGTATATGTTGTCCTGTTAATATCCGAGTGACACTTTTGTGGTCAAATTATGGTAGTACATGTTTGTACAATATATGATTCTTATGTAAAGTTGTAAACATTTTTCTACGAATATTGAATTTTGCTAAGACCATTAATGTCATCACCTGTGTGGATCATTTGCATATCTTGCCATTGCTTCAGAATAACGATCAACAGTATTTTTGTCACTTCTGATAATGATCTATATAAGACGTCGAAGCACACAGCTTTCTCATGTGTAGCCAATAGTTAAATTTAACATGTCATTTCTTAAGGTTATCCGCTGCAAGGCTTTCTTGTCAGTTATGCAGATACCCCTGTACCGAAACTTACCACCCAGTATCTAACTACTGCAGTTTGCGTTCGTTCAGGTTGACCATGCAGCAGATGCAGTTAGCACGGCTCTTAAACGCCCTGAATGTTTCTCCCCACTAGCATATCTCCCTCACCTACAATCGCAAAGGGAGCGGAGGACTTGGTTCCACGAGCTTGAACAATCTGGAGCCGTAGCTGATGCCAAGTTATTGCCATGCAGATCTCTTTATGAGTTTGAATGTATCAGTACCGACAACAATTTGTTGGCAAGGTAGTACAATGTTCTGTAAGCAGCCTAGGGAAAAAAAAATACTTAAGTCACCTCTGTTGCCAAAACATTAGAGTGGCTTTTGATTAGCTGCAGGAATTCACACGTAATTTCTTTCAAGAGGCTAGACATGTTCCTCAACACATTGTAAAATATTGATATAGCTGAATGCCTGTGTGTTGCTATGGCCTCCTAAATTTTCGAAAATTTACAAAATTTCCACTTTGCAATATCCAGTTTTTTTTCTTTCTTTTGAGCAGAACTTTGCAATATCCAATTATTCAGCTCAGAGTTTTGAGGGAACTTTGCAATATCCAGTTATTCAGCTCAGTTTAATTTGGGTCGAGCTCGTTTTCTAGAGATGGTGGAGCGATCTTGGCATATTCCTTGATGGACCTAGGCTCGGAATAGGCCTAGGCTCGGCTGCCTCTCTCTCCGTTCGGAGTGTAAAACGTTTTCTCCGAAAAAAAAACATGTGTGTACCGATCTCCGCAGCAGGTAATCCAGGAGATCGATCGATCCGTCCTCCGCTTTCCCAATTCTTTCTCCCAAGCAAACCCACACTTCCAAGTTTCTCACCTCGCCGCCGCCTAGCTTGGCTCACCGAGGCGCAACCGCAAGAGAGGGGGGAAAATGGCGAGCGGAAGCTACGAGGGCGTCCTCCTGGGGATGGGCAACCCCCTCCTCGACATCTCCGCCGTCGTCGACGAAGCCTTCCTCGCGAAGTAATCTGCTCCTCCTCCTCCATTTCATGTATTACTTGGTTTTCAGATATGCCTTTCCTGCCAATCATTGCTATGTTCCTATCATCCAATCTGCGATTACTGTGCGTTTTACCCCCAGTCATGTTGGTTGTTGTATAGTATTGCTTTGTTGGGACTTGGGAGTAAACTCGCATCACTTCCAAGTTTTAGTTGGTACCTATGCAACTGTGAACAATCTGCCGAATGAGTGTAAGACCTTGATGCCACTGAAAGAACAAGATGCAGACAGTACGCTTGTGCCGAACTACAGCTGATCATGACAAAAAGAAAAACTGCAGCTGATCAAATATAAAAGTTCTGTTTCAGTGTCGGTTGGTGCAATTAAACTCATTCGTTTCTCTTTTAGAGAAATTTCCGTTTCATTGGGAATTATACCATAGCTGTAAACTCAAGATCCCAGAAAATGAAATCTGATACTATGCTGTTTCTTCTTCAGAATTTGTCTAATGGATTGGACCATGCTCTCTAGGTTGCATGTGTGGAGAGTCAGATGTGACTGTTCTTGTTATTATCAGCTAACTCTCTGCGCCTGTGTTCTAGGTATGACCTCAAACCGGGAAATTCCATTCTTGCAGAGGAAAAGCACTTGCCCATGTAAATTTCTTTCTCCTTTCAACTTCACTTGCATTACCGGATGCTCTTGTTGGCAGATTCACGAATAGAAAACAAAAGCCTGATACTGTCACACTAGCCACCTGAATCAATCGTACCATGTTAAGTGGCCAGATATGTACTCGTTTCGAATTCAGTAAGCAAATTGCCTTGTTCACATGCCATAATTGGGAATTTGTTTATAAGGATGCATCACTGAAGGCTACAGGTTACTAATATTCTTGAATTGTTTGTTGTGCTACTAGGTACGATGAATTGGGTAGCAAGGACAACACTGAATACATTGCTGGAGGTATTATTTCTGCATGTTTGTGCTAACTGATAACGTGAATGCAGTAATTTCTGTTTCATGGTTTACTTTCTCACTGTTTGTGTTTATTGTGTTTGATTCCTTCAGGAGCCACTCAGAACTCTATTAGGGTTGCCCAAGTAAGCTGAGAGCAAACCAAGTCCTATTTCCAGTCCTTATCGTTTATCATATGCTCAGAACTTGATACAATCCTTATTATGTTTTTGCAGTGGATGATTCAAATTCCTGGTGCAACTAGTTTCATGGGCTGCATTGGGAAGGACAAGTTTGGCGAGGAGATGAAGAACAATGCACAAGCTGCTGGTGTCAATGTAAACTATAACTTATTTCCCCCCGCTCTACATGCTATGACACTCCATTGTCCACTATGTTGCACACTCAACCACTTTAACCTTGTCATCTATATATTTAGGCCCACTATTATGAGGATGCCAATGCTCCAACCGGCACATGTGCTGTCTGTGTTGTTGGTGGTGAGAGGTATGTCACCTAAAGTGGTATTTGCCTAGTACTGCTCTTGACTTTGCATTAAGCTTCCCTAAAGTTGTTACCATGATCCTGTTGTGAAGGAATGTGGAATAGTTTAGCAGTTAAGAACATCTACTTGTTTGTTAAATTTGTCTTATGACAGTCTATCTAGTACTCTAACCTGCAATTGTTTATTTGTGTTTACTAAAAGTGTCCCTTTCATAAAAATGTGTATTTTCTTGCACTAGACTGTCTTTCTCTGATACTATGTTTTCCCCCCCTAGAATAACTATACTCGTCAAGCAATTATGCCTCTTTTATTTTTTATTTTAATGAGTAATCAATAGTTTCTGGGGCCTGTAATAATGTTTCTAGTATGCATGCTATTCTACAAGGCATTGCCATTTGTTTGTTCTACATGTGCTTTAAGAGTTGCCTTAATATTTGGTTAACAGAAATAGCAAAAGTAACAAAATAAGTGGACAATATCACTTAAGCTTGAACTAAGTAATACTCAAACCAATGATGTATTATTCGGGCACTGAGTTACTGCAGCGATGCATTATCAATGATTGTGTTGTATTAAACTTCTTTGTCTATTTGATTACAAACAACGGTCTTCTGAATCAACATAGATTTTTTTGGATGTTCATGTCCTGTTCTTAAACTGCTCCATTACTTCTGTGTATGTCCGTCTTGTTCGCACTCAAATATATGTGACTTCAGTTTAAATTATTTCCTTGTATATGTAACCAGGTCACTTGTTGCAAATTTGTCCGCAGCAAACTGCTACACGTCTGAACATCTAAAGAGACCTGAGAATTGGACGCTTGGTAATAAAAATGATCACTTGAACTCCTCTGTGAATTTGCATCTTTATGTTCGCTTCGTAATGAATATGTTGTTTGGGATGATGGTACCTTCCATTTCAAGTCTAATATAAATTTTGTGATATGCTATTGTTTGGAGTTGTCTTAACAGAGATTTAGTACAAGTCATCTGATTTTACTCTCTCCAATACTCTCTTGCACTTTGCACTATATTTTTGTTTGATAGATTCATTTTTGACAATTATAATATCATAAATTACAGTTGAGAAGGCAAAATACGTTTACATTGCTGGCTTTTTCCTTACCGTGTCCCCTGATAGTATTCAACTTGTTGCTGAGCACGCTGCTGCAACTAACAAGGTTAATACTAATCACTAAAAGGAGTCCAATTCTAGTTTATATGTTCGAGCACAATTGATCGTACTATTTGCAGGTGTTTATGATGAACCTTTCTGCCCCCTTTATCTGTGAGTTTTTCCGTGATGCCCAAGAGAAAGCTTTTCAGTAAGTAATGGACCCCACCATGTGATAGCATTGCAGAACACCTTCAGTTTTTTGTGTAAAGATTGCTATATTTGCAATGCCGATAAGAATCTGAAGTTCTTTTTGTTACCAAACTTAGGTATGTCGACTACATATTTGGAAATGAAACAGAGGCAAGGACATTTGCTAAAGTTCGTGGTTGGGAGGTATTCATTTATCACCTAATATTTTTATTAGTACAGCTTTAAGGCTGTGACAAAATTCCCATAAAAAATTGTAGACTGAGAATGTTGAGGAGATTGCTTTGAAGATCTCACAATTGCCCAAGGCTTCAGGAACACACAAGAGGATTACTGTTATTACTCAAGGTTGTGATCCAGTAGTTGTGGCTGATGATGGGAAGGTAAATATCATGCTATATTGTTCCTGCGGGTTTTGTGGACAGGCTTTACAGCATTGTGATAATAGCATTCTGTTCAGACCGTACAGAATGTTTGCAAACACTCATCAATCCTTGATAGAACAAACTTTAGGGAATCGACCTAAACTATATGGTATTATGTAACCATGCTGGTTTTTCCAGTTTCATCAATTATTTCATAACCTGCTTTAAAACTGTATGCACACAACTGGAGCAGCGTCGCTAAATTTTTTCCATGGAGCCTGGAGCCACAGCGCCTGCTTTAGCGCGTATTGCAAAGTCCAGTCTATTCAATTTCTCTGCATGCATTCTGTTGGTTGATCTAAGAAATAGTGGGTGATATCTTTTCCTTGAAGATGAAGTCCAATTGGTGGTCTGCTTTAAGGATTGGTCTGATGATTCAAAGGCTTTTTTTCAACGATTTAGATGTTACCACGAGCTTAGAGATAATTGAACCGCATTTGTCGCTACGAATAAGATTACAAAAAGTTGGACATAATGAAGCATTCCCAACGTACAGTTACCTTGCCTACGAATAAGATTACAAAAAGTTGGACATAATGAAGCATTCCCAACGTACAGTTAACTTGCCTAATCTGCATAACTCTCTATTATTCTTTTGCTTGTAGGTCAAAACGTTTCCTGTGATTCTTTTGCCCAAGGAGAAACTTGTTGATACTAATGGCGCAGGTACTCATTACTCCGTACTTTCGGGCGGTGATGTTAAAAATGCATTTGAATTGTTCTTTTCCCAGTGCTATCCTTTCTTTTAGCATCAGCTTCTTACGTGCCGTGGGCGTCTCACGTCCGTTAAGCAGTGTAAATGATTGTAATAGCAGAAATTTGCATACGCCTTCAATATATATTTGTGATCTGCATCATTTTTGGTTCTGTAGGTGACGCCTTTGTCGGAGGATTCCTCTCCCAGTTGGTTCAAGGGAAGAGCATCGACGAGTGTGTCAGAGCTGCTTGTTACGCTGCAAACGTCATCATCCAGCGTTCTGGCTGCACTTACCCTGAGAAGCCCGACTTCAACTAGACAGACAAGTATACTGAGAATGTATGGAGTACTAGTAAGGTATAGTATAGGCGAGCGACAGTCCTTTCTTGATATTTCCTCTGTATAGCAGTGTTGCCCAGCAGATCTGACCAGCAACATTTGCGCCAGTATTTCTTGTGTCAGTGTCACTTGTGCCCCATACAAACTTCAATCCCACCATGATAGTGTATAGGTTTCATGTTTGGAATCCGTACTACGCCAAGCTACTCCGTTTGAACTTCTAAATGTATCATCTGTTACCATGATAGAGGAGTACATTTTTTCCTAGACTAGAATGGACAAATGAAGAGGTGAATCACTTCCAGAGAATGCACTTCCATTTTTTTTTTTTTTTTGCACTAAACTGGAAGTCCGGAATGATTTTGTGAAGGAGAATGAACTAGCTCTCCCCAGCCGGTTTCCACGGTTTGTACGGTGTGAGATTTTGCACACCCCTAGGATCAGCAAACGACCACAGTGTGCAACTTTTTTTCGACTAAAAGAGCACTCACGCTCCCAACTTCATTGAAGCTGAAATTTCTTGCACAATCGGAACCAAACAAATGCACATTGCACATTGCCGCACACCCTGGTCCCCGAGTAGAGCATCAGGAAAGAAACATTACTCAAGGTCTCCTGAAACTGATGCGGAAACTCCACGCTTCATGCGACCGGGGCCATTGCACATCAGTATTGTCGTGTACTCCCTCTATTTTAAAATATAAGATGTTTTAGCTTTATAAAAGTAATGAATCTAGACCCTTTAGTGTGTAGGTTTACTCCAAACCACTAAAAAGGGTCTAGATATATTAGCTTTACAAAGCTAAAACATATTATATTTAAAAATGGAGAGAGTATATGTGAATAAATAACAAGAAATCAGTACACAGATACTCCGGCTTATATAAAAAATTCTGTACACAGATACTCTTAGAGCTATACAAAAATCAGTACAGAAAAATAATTGATCTATTTGACAACGTGGAATAGAAAAAGAGGAAAAAACACGGATACTCCTATACACACTCACATGATCTACTCCCTCCAACTAGAAATAACTGACTTGAGTTTATTTAGATTCGAATATATCTATACACTAAAGTGCGTCTAGATAGATTCGAATCTAGATAAACCCAAGTCAGTTATTTCTGGACGGAGGGAGTACTTAACAGTGGTCCTGATAAACTACGCGGTGGTCCGTGAACATTTTTTTTGTTTTGGAAAAGAGTATATATTAATATCACGGAGATATCAATTACACCCAGTCTTTGCACCAACGCATGCCCTAGCGGCCTTATGGATACACACAACCCACGAAAAAAAAGAATTACAAAAAGGAAAGTCCTGCTACAGAGAACGATTCCTCAAAGCAACCACACTAACACCATCAGAACAACACAAGTAGTCCAACCACCGCTTCCGAAGCGCTTCGGAAGGGCGACAAGCTTGCCGCTGCATACATGCAGCAGGTAAAATCTCTTGCGGACGCTATGGCGGCCGCCGGCTCTCCCCTAAGCGATGATGATATCATCGACTACATGCTGACCGGACTCGGCCCGGCCTTTAATCCAATTGCTGCCTCCATGAATTTTGTAGGTGCCCCTGTTTTGCTCGCCACGTTCTACTCTAATGTTCTCAGCTACGAAGCTCTTCAGAGGCAGCAAGCGGAGCCCGAGGATTGGTCATCCTCGGTGAACAACGCGTCACGACCGGTCTACACCACCAACTCCGGTCCCACGTTTCGCCCCGTGAATGGTGCACCGCAGGGGCAGGGGCAGAGCAGCCACGACCAGCCCTCCTATGGCCTGGGCTCGGGCAGACAGGGCTCGGGCAACCAAGACCGTCATCGTAACGGCGGCAACGGCAGCAATGGCCGCAACAGAGGAGGCAATGGCCGCAACCGGTGCAACCGCCCCTAGTGCTAGATCAGCTCAAACTGGGGGCATGAGGCGATGGACTACCGCAAGCGCTACGAGCCCGACCAGCGTGTCGGCAACGCCGCGTCGACCTCCTCTCCCGATCCTTGCTGGATCATGGATTCCAGTGCTACCGATCATCTCACGAGTGATCTCGAGCATCTTCACATTCATGAGCGCTATGGCGGGAATGATCAAGTTCAAGTGGCCAATGGTGTAGGTTTGTATATTTCACATATTGGTAACTCATTTTTATCCGGTTCATCTCTCCACTTGAAAAATATCCTTCATGTTCTGTCCATTAGCAAGCATCTTCTCTCAGTTTATCGTCTTGTTAGTGACAATGATGTTTTTGTCGAATTTCATCGTTCTTTTTTCCTTGTTATAAGGACAAGACCACGAGGAGAGTTCTTCTTCACGGTAGAAGTCATGACGGTCTTTACCCCATACCTTTGGTCGCGTGTCATCCTCGTCACCACGCAAGGCGTCCTCCAGCGTCCGGACCACCTCCTCCTAGTGGCATCCCACCAATAATGTCGTGCAAACTATTGTTAGGCAAAATGATTTAGTGTGTTCTTCCAATAATCAGAGTTCCATTTGTGATGCTTGTCAGCGTGCTAAGAGTCGACAATTACCTTATATTGCTTCTCATCGTGTTTCTACCATGCCTCTTGATTTAATTCATTCCGATGTTTGGGGTCCTACCATTGCATCTTCAGGTGGGTACAAGTATTATGTTAGTTTTGTCGATGATTACTCTCGTTTTACTTGGATTTATCTCCTGAAGTATAAGTCTGATGTTGAGAATGTCTTTTATGAGTTTCAGTCTCATGTTGAGCGTCTCTTAAACACTAAAATCAAAGTTGTTCGGTCAGATTGGGGTGGCGAGGATCATAGGTTTCATCGCTATTTTTAGCTCACGAGCATCTCTCATCACGTTTCATTCCCCCATACCTCGCAACAAAATGGGGTTGCCGAACGCAAGCATCGCCACTTGGTAGAAACAGGTCTTGCTCTCCTGGCGCACTCCTCTCTCCCACTTCGTTTTTTGGGATGAAGCTTTCTTGACGGTCTGCTACCCCATTAATCATATGCCCACTCCTGTTCTACAATAGGACACGCCAGTTCATTGGCTTCTCAAGGTGCAACCCGACTACACATTCCTTCGCACCTTCGGTTGCGCATGTTGGCCTAGCTTCCGCAAGTACAACGCACATAAGCTCTCTTTTCATTCCACTATGTGCGTTTTATTAGGCTATAGTCCGATGCACAAAGGGTACAAGTGCTTGGATCGCTCCGCGTGACGTATTTATATTTCTCGTGATGTTGTCTTTGATGCATCTGTGTTTCCCTATGCCACTCCTGGTGTTAAGGTCGATGATTCCACTCTAGAAGATGGTCTCTCGTTTCCTTCCGATGAACCTTGGCCACAGGAGATCGCCTTGCATGTGAGTCTGGTACTCCACTTAGTACTGATGATTCTTTCCGGCATCATAGTGTTGTTGGAGGACTCTATTACTTGACTCTCACTCGTCCAGACATTTCTTTTGTGGTGAATAAGGTCTGCCAGTTTCTCTCACAGCCCACAAATGTTTATTGGGAAGCGGTGAAGCGTATCTTGCGATATGTGAAGGGAACACTGAGTATAGGGCTGTTGATTCGTAAGTCTGCCTCCACCGGTATAAGTATATTTACTGATGCGGATTGGGCAGGGTGTGTTGATGATCATCGATCCACAAGAGGTTTTATAGTCTTTGTTGGACCAAACCACATCTCTTGGAGTTCCAAGAAGCAGCCTACGGTGTCGAGATCCAGTGCCGAGGCTGACTATAAAGCTTTGGCGAATAGAGCAGCCGGAGCTATCTAAATAGAGTCACTACTCAAGGAGTTAGGAATTTCTCAGCAGCGCACTCCAATATTGTGGTGTGATAATTTAGATGCTACCTATGTGACGGCCAATCCAGTTTTCCATGCACGGACTAAACACGTTGAGATTGCTTTCCATTTTGTGCGAGAACGCGTGACCTCTGGAGCTTTGTAGGTCAGATTTATTTCTTCCGATGATCAACTGGCTGATGTGTTTACTAAACCAGCCACTTGACAGATGTTAGACCGCTTCAAGACCAATCTGATCTTGTACAGAGTAGAAGTTTAAATTGAGAGAAAGTGTTAAAGTAGTTCTAGTCTGTATAGTATATTACTTGTACACCGTTGTATTCTGCTGATCATTATACAAAGGAAGACGTGATAAGACATGGCCCCACGGAAACCCTAAAACACACTTTCTATCTACGATACGATCAACATGGACCAAAAGATGGCGGCCCAATGTCGTAACAGCAAAAAGGCTGGATCATGATGGGTCACGAATTGCAAGTTGGAACGACCCCCATATATTCTGCACGGCACGGCGGCAGTATGCGGGCACATGTACCTTGAAGAATGGAATACAGAGCATGGATCGAGCACCGGAACTTGATATGTACACATACCGACCCTATTACATCCGAGAGTCTGAGACCTAGGAAATCATGTACGTATATACTGGAGTAGTAGCACACAAATTTCGTTATCTCGGAGCAATTAACCGCCCCCCGCGGTCAGCAATTACCTGTACTACCAGTGCCGCGCGCGGCTGGCGTCAGCTGCACAGCACCAGCCTACGGCAGTACTCCTGCCTGGAGTCGACGTGGCAGAGCACGGCTCGGAAGATGTCCTCGTCGCAGGGTAGGCACAGCCTCTCGCCGGCGGCGAACTGGTACTCCTCCCTTGCGCGGTCGAGCAGGTCCCGGAACAGCGGGTGGTCGAGGGAGGAGACCCGGACGACGTACCGCCGCAGCTCCTCCCCGACGTACACCACCGTGTGGCCCCTCGGCACGTCCACCGGGATGGCGGACTCGTCGCCGGCGTGGAGCTGCGCCCAGTACTCGCCCGCCGTCGGGGCGGCGCCGAGCTTCCTGCACGCGTTCAGGAAGGACGTGAGGAGCCTCCTGTTGCTGCTAGTATTGGAGGAGGAGCGTCGTCCTGCCTTCATGCTGCTTGAAGCCTTGAACGAACGTACCTATGAGGGCGGTGTGGTTGCTAGATGCTGCGTATATATACATGCAGGCTGCAGGCAGATACTGGTATGGTACAGTATGCAACTGGGATTGTGCCATGTGGGTTGATCGATATATTAATGGTTTCAGCCGCAAGGCATGTGCTGTGTAAAATAGACGGTTGAGGGAGGTGACGTTTGGATGTACGTATGCAAATTAATAAGGAAGATTAAAAAAAAAAGGATCGATCGTACCTTGGCAGTAGTACTGTACGTCTGAACGGAATGGCATGCGCACGTCTAGACGGCAGCTTCGGAAGTGGTTCTCTCAACAGACATGAGGATTCCTGTCACGCATAGTTATGCGGGCAACTCTACTTTGGCACTACGTACACGGTGATGTCGCCATTGCTGAAAATTACCTGGATTTGCCCCCAATATGATGCGCTTGCCTAACTTTCTATGGATAATCGAGGCACTCTGCCTGCCACGATTGAAATTCTGGTCAAATGTGTGTGCCTTGCAGTCTGGCGCAAGCGACAGCGGTCAGCTTGGCACGAATTTATTAGCTCGCCCATGTTGACCACGCAATGGGTAGTAGTATAAAGAACACGGTGTTGTTCATGAACGCGTGGAGATGGTACATCACCGTGGTGTGAGTTGAGTACACTACGTAGTCCTTTCCTCCTCCTCCAGTGTCTCTGCGTCGATCCGTCGGCTGGGGAAAGAGGTGTGTACGGGCCGGCCGGCAACTAGCAGAAGAAGGATGGATACCGATGTCATCCGAGTACAGCCGCAGATTCTCGACCGGTACGTACGTACGTACGTCCTCTCTCCAATAATGTGATGCGAGGAAGGATCGGCCGAGTAACGAACCGCGTCTCGAAGTTGTCGATGGAGTTGGAGATTCTTGCACACATCGCTTTGAGGCCGGGAAGGAGATAAGGCTGCGTGACGGTGCGGTGAGGCGGATGGGGTTCGCGGCACGGGGCGGCGGCGGCGGCATTCATGGCGGTGAAAGGAAGCTCCGTTCGTAGTACTACTCCTCACTCTCCGGAGCTAGCTAATACTATAGCTATCGACCGAGCGGTACGTCGCCAGCTTTACCCCTCTTCGCTTTCGAATTCGAGGTGAAGAAGTAGAGAAAGGCGCACAGGGTGGGGCCTGGGGGCGGCAGCGGCGGCATGGAAGCCCTGCCTAGTTCCAGGATGAGTAGGACGGCACGGCATGGCGCACCAGGCGGTGAGGACGAAACGGCCCAGGAAGAAGGCAATCACCCCGCCAGCAGCCTGGTGGTGGCGAGCAGGCCCACGAGGCACGTGTCCACGTCCACACAAAAAATCATTGAAAAAAACTGCTAATGCAACAATTCGCCGCTATAGTGGAAACAGTGCAAATTGAAATCTGGCATCGAAAAATTTCGTACTGTATGATTTTTATCGAGACATACATTAAACCACAACCAATGAGAAGCACATGCGCGAAATCATAAGAGTAAGCTGGAGCATGGTAAGTCTTCAAAGTAATTTGGCGGGCGATCAAAACACGATACCTTAGCGCCCTCCCCCTCCTCCTTTCCTGCCCCTGCCACCGACGAGCAATGCAGGTGGGTGTTCCTTTACCCGCTCGCAAGGGGGTCTGTGTGGGATGGGCCTGACTTGCGGCGGTGTGACCTGGCGCTAGCTGGTGGTGCAACGACATGGTGTGGCTGCATCACACGCAGCATCCGGACGCAACCTCCTTGTCAAGAAACATGTGGAATGGGCCCCGAGCTACAACGGTATAGGCGGGCCTACGGTGGCTTGGAGCGGGTGCAGCCTAGGCTGCTGGCTCTGTCATGTCATCTAAAGTTAGCATAGAGCCAAAGCCATGCAATAGACTAGCTATACACCGGCTGTTAGATTTGGTTTATTAAATATTTTCTTGCATGCCATTGGTTATAGAGCTAGCATCGGCCTTCGAGCATGTGCTACCACCGGCGGTAGAATAAGAGCGGCTGTGCTCTCTTTTCCCATTTCTCCCTCTTTCACATAGGACTACCATGACATGGCAAAGCTTATAGCCAGCTGATTGGGTATTATTGTACTTGCTCTAAAGGGCTATTGTGCGTGTGCTAGCCAGATCTAGGCCAGACAGATGGCGCCCCCCTTGTTGGTTCGTCTTCGGGTTGTCGAGCCATAGTTATTATGGAAGCCGCTGTTGCTACTCATGGGGCATGGAAGCTGGGGCGGCAGCCCTAGGTTGTGAGGCTGCACTAGTAGCTTGGCAGCGGGCAATGTTGCAGCGGTGGTGACGTCTCTCTGCTTGGCTAGTTGGGCAGTGAGGGGAGGACAGTGGATGATCCTGATGTTGTTGTGGCTTTGGCAGTGCTGACTTCCTAGTCTAGATCTGGAACTCTTGGCCGACTAAGGCTGTCCAACCCTTGGTTGGTCGGCGACCCTCGGGTGCCACGAGTGAGGTACCGAGCGGCAATGATACCCACGGGTGTCGTATCCCTCTTGGGGACATCTTTATGGGTCCTTCTCTATGTCAGGGCTCCGGGTGAAAACCATAGTAGGATTTTTTGGGCTCGGTGGTGGCGTGACGCGTTGTTACCCTCTTGGGGGCATCATCGGGGAGCAGATGTACGTGTTTCTGCATCATCGGTATGCCTTGACCCTGGTGTGAAGCTTTTTCGGCTCTGACATGAGGTGACCTCGGTATCTTCTATCTTTTATACGTGAATTTGTTGCCATCGTTTTCAGCCCTCGTTATCCGTTTGCTGGATGGATGCGCCATGTTCCGAAGCAACTAGCGAGAGGGAAGGTGGCCCTCTCTAGCGATAACTTGGTGGGTTCGGTGGAACGCCATCTTGTACATCTTCGGAGTTATCCTTGGCTGCCTAAGGATGAGAGAGAAAGAGATATACTCCCTCCGTTTCAAAATATAAGATATTTTAGCTTTGTAAAGAAAATGTATCTAGACTTCTTTTAGTGTGTAGATTCATTTCAAACCTAAGTGAACCTATACACTAAAAAAAGTTTAGATATATTTGCTTTACAAAGCTAAAATATCTTATATTTTAAAACGAAGGGAGTATATTCTATCCTGTTTGATGATAACTACATTGCCAAAGTGTCAAACTTTGGAGTCTCCATACTAGCCCCATCTGACAATAGCAGTTTGTAACAATAGTTAAGGGTGCTTGGCTGCTTGCGAATACCTCTATTGGGACACGAGCTACACTTAGCTCTATATCCTGGTCACCCAATTACAGTTTTTTTGATTTTGTCTTTCCGAAAAAGCTTAAAAAATGCGAAAAGAATATCGGCATGTAGCCAAGGACTCGCGCCACATATCTGAAAAGTTTCAATCCCAAATTTATTATATTTCGGGTGCAGCTAAAAAGACAAATTTCGATTTCATATGTGTACTGTTTACGCCTTAGATCTAAAAATTTGTCTTTTTTGCTGAGCCCAAAATATAATGTATTTTTACACATTTTTTGGCACGCGTGTATCTACATGCACGTATTTTTTTCGTATTTTTTTGAATCTTTAAATTTAAAATTTTCAAAGATTCAAAAGGAAAAAGTATAAAGGGATCCGTGCCGTGGTGCCATTACGCCGCTCTCTGTGGTTACCTTTATCCTAAATACTCCCTCCGTACTAAAATAAGTGGTTTGCCTTTGTCTAAATTTGCATGTATCATATCTTAAGCATTATACGAATCTTTTGATCTGCATAAACTCAAGTCACTTATTTTGAAACGGAGTGAGTAGCAAACATGTCAGTTAACAGAATAAAGTGATATATTTTCAAAAAAAATAAAAAAATAAAGTGATGTGTACAGCTTTGGAGTTATCCTTGGCTGCCTAACGATCACCGAAAGGAACATCGCAGAATCTTCTTAATAAACAAATTCCTCAAAGGGAACCAATCATTTAACATCCATCGAATGGAATAAAAGGCGATTTGCAGTTTACAAGTTGTAAGAGATAGACTAGTCCATATTACAAAGAGTACACGATGTTGAATCAACTACATGGCCAAAGTGTCAAACTTTGGAGCCTCCATACTAGCCCCATCTAACAAAGAGCAGTTTGTAACAATAGTTAAGGGTGCTTGTGGTTACCTTGATCCTAAATACGTGCAAACATGCCAGTTAACAGAATAAGGTGATGTGTACGGCTTCGGAGTTTACAAGTTGATAGGAACATCTCAGAATATTCTTAATAAACAAATTCCATCAAAATGGAACCAATCATTTAACATCACATCGAATGAAATAAAACACGATTTATAGTTTATAAGTTGTAAGAGATAGACTGGTCCATGTTACAAAGAGTACACGATGTCGAATCAACTAGCAGCAATGCAAACCTCAAAATACAAAAGACATGGTAACAAATTCAAGAAGAAACGTTTCTATTTCGCATTGACAGATTATTATACTGCTAGGTGTTTTAATCACCTTGCAAAATAGGAACTTGTTTGGTTTATGGGCTGGTTCTCACTCTTGCCCATAGGGTACCCACTTAATTCTGTTTGATAGCCACCGGTAGGTTCACCTACAACAAGGGTTTCTGCATCTGTCTGCACATGGAGCCGTACCCAAGGATGCATAGAAAGTTTCCTTAATCTATTCAGCTCGTCCGCGACCTCTTTCATCGATGGCCTATTGTCACCACACATATCTAGACAACTTTTAGCAAGGTCTGCGAGTCCGCTCAATAGCTCCATGCTCTCTTGTCCTTTCACGTGGCTCACCAACACTGCATCAAGATTGTTCTCCTTCATAGCAGATAAGAAAATCAACGATAAGCTTCTCTGCTTCTCACACCCTTCAAGTTTCAGTGGCAACTGACCAGTGAGGATCTCTAAAAGGATAACCCCGAAGCTGTACACGTCGCTTTTTTCTGTTAACTGGCATGTTTGCATGTATTCAGGATCAAGGTAACCACAAGTACCCTTAACCAATGTCACAAACTGCTCTTCGTCAGATGGGGCTAGTATGGAGGCTCCAAAGTCTGACACTTTCGCCATGTAGTTTTCATCAAGAAGGATGTTCGAAGTTTTCACATCACCATGAATTATTGGGGGAGATGCGTATGAATGTAGGAAGTTGAGTCCATCGGCTGCTTCATGAGCAATCCTTAAGAGAGTGCTAAATGATATTTGCAATGCTTGGTTCTTGCCATGGATAAGCTCAAAGAGAGTACCATTTGGGACAAACTCATAGACTAGAATTGGAACTTCCACCTCAAGGCAACAACCCAAGAGCTTAACAATGTTCTTGTGATTGATTTGGGACAAAATGAGCATCTCTTGGCCAAATTCCTTCTTATGCCTTTCGTCAACTAATACACATCTCTTAATTGCAACCGGCATGTTGTTCTTCATTATTCCTTTATAGACGGTTCCATGACCTCCTTTTCCAAGTATTCTGCTATTGTCAAAGTTGTCAGTAGACTGTATGAGTTCAGCTTCTGAAAATACTGTGAAAGCAAGACCTTTCTCTGATTTCATCCTATCAAACAAGAGCAAGCCTCCATTCTGATGAAAATAGTCCTGCCTAACTTTGTTGAATTTGCTCTTTTGGATTATCATCTGTCCCCAGAAAACAATGATCATAATGATAACCATTAAACTAAATAATCCCATTGTAACTCCTGCACAATGACATCAAATTGGACAACCATGAGAGAGAGATCATAGCTCATCAAATATACGCCTGCAAGAGATGCGTTATTGGTTTCAATTTATTATTTTATGTTTTGACATTGCACAATAATGCGATAACAAGTACTGATTTAACTCGCTGATCTCTTTTCTTGTGTTACCTATTATTAAGCCGATATCAAGGTTGCACACATTGCTTTCCAATTTTCTTCCAGCTCGACAAGAACATCGGTATCCCCCAACCGTATTGTGGCAAATGCCACCTAAAGGGCATGGGTTGTCAATGCATTCATCAACATCTGCGGTGAGGTAAGCAAAATTAAATATTAGAATTTTGAATAAACAAGGAACCTTCTACATTCCATGTGTTGAGTTTGATTGGCATTTCTGTGTATACACATTCGGTTCGAAGCTAGTTAGCACCTTGGCAGCCATCTGGAAGATAAGGGTTGCCTTTGTACCCCTGGGAGCAATTGCACATGTATCCATTATCATTGACGGAATCGATGCACACGCTGTTGCTGCTAAGGCATGCATATGTGCCTGTCTTGTTCTGTGCAGCGACATCACACTTCTGATCTCTTATAGCCCAGTCAAGGACCATGGGTACACGCCCATCGTTCGTGTCATTGAACTTAGTGGTGCTTACGTACAGGGTGCTGAATTTGAATGATTCTTCCTCCATTAGGACGGCATAGCTGCATCTGTTAAACTCCCAGATTTGGCTTGTGTTGTACAAACTAGAGGAGCTTAGGGCATAGTTGTACATCATCTTCGGTATCATAGTCTGGGAGCATCCTATGCCGGAGCATGACCCGTCTACTAAGTCTGAGAAGTTGCGACATGTTGAGACGCCCATGCCCTGGTAGCCCTTGCCATCGCTGTCAGCGATCAAGTAGAGGGCGTTGCATCCAATGACCGTGAACCTATTTTGGACATCGGAGAGCCGGTACGGAGAGGAAGGTCCACTTGTGTACCCAATGAAATGGCCCATAAACTCCATTCTCTCTGTAGAGGTGTTGTAGCAGTGGGACACAATGTAATTGAGTACCCGCATCGTGCCCTGAGTCAAGGAAATGCTGAGCACCTCAAAGTCACCATTGAATGGCCTGGAGATGCCATCTCGGACATTGCAACTGAGGTCGAAGCCTTCTGCGAGTGAGCAGTTTGGATCAATGCCGAACGGATACGGTATCTCAACAGAACCACACTGCCTTCGGCACTGTGAACTAGGAACCGCAGCTCCAGGTGTGCATTGTGCTGCAAGCAGTACAAAGCTGAGAGCAAGCAGAAAGAACACTTGCATATTGATTGGCTGCACAATAAGCAAACATGAAAATGTTAACTAAATCGACAGATTTGTTACAGAGAAATTCAATGGGTATGCACTGTTAAACTTAAACTGCGGGCAAATATTTTGAATTAGAATCCAAATGAAATTTCACACGATTAGCTGACTTTCTTTGAAACAAATGTAAAAACGCGAGAAATAATGGAAAACGTATTATTTTTTCAAACCATGTGCATTGCATGTATTATATTAAAAAGAAGAATGAAAGTTCAACACTACAGGATAGGGGCGGAACGAGAGCAATAGTGACAGACCCAGTGACCAAAAGCAATAAGCCAACTACAAGCATATGGCATGCAGGCCTTTGGCGCCGGCAAGACTGCATTGTTTAGAATGCGCTTTAAGCTATGCTAGATTCGATCCCTACAAAACAAAATAAAAACACTAGAATATGCAAATAAGGATACCTTAATGCTAAACGCCAATTTGAAGGGAGAGAAGATCCAAGGAAGACACAAATGAATTTCCATGAGGTCCAAACTCATGTTAGAATCATTCCAAAGTCCCTAGGATTTAGCCATTACATGAAAAATCATGAGATTACACAAGATCATTCTCTTTGTTTAAGTGGGCTACATAGAAAATTTTCTTATAGGATTCTAGTCTTTAAAGATTTCTCCAAGATTTTTACGTTACAGAGATGACCTAAAGGATCTTTTATCTTTAACTGTCCAAGTTGCAAAAGGCACTGTAAAAAAACCTTTATCTGGTAGTAGCAAAAGGTACCGTAAAAAAACTCCACAGATACAGATAGAGGGGCGAGACGATAGGGAATAGGTGTAGTTTTGCTAGATGATGCTTAAGAAAAGCAGGATCTGCTGTGAAGAAACAAAATCATGCATAGTTAAAGCTTGTTCAGCGAAGAACTTAACTATGCCTTTGGGAACCTACTCGATTACAGGCCGCAACACAGGCGTGCACAAGTTATTTTGGCTAGTTATTGGGTATTGGCCATTAGCCGGCCTCAGCTATTCAGAGTCCTCGAACAGATAAGCATTCATCTAGGCTGTCAGAAGAAAAACATTTGTCTTGTTTTTGTAGCATCCATTAAGCTTGAAAGTACTGAAAAGATGAACTGAAAGAGGATCCTAGAATACGCACTCTTGAAAATATGTTAACAAAACTCACCTGAAATAATGAAGGGGTCCAGTTCTCCTAGAATAGAAGAAGTGTCTGGGAGGATTTACTGGTACTCAAGGATCTCTCTTTCCTAATTCACCGAGAGCACTGGAGCAAAGTTCAGGTGGTAAGATCGCCCTCCATTGATTCCCTCCAAAAAGGGAAAAAAAACAGAACACTGGAGCTTTAGAGATTGCTCCAGTAGCAGTCTGAAGAACACCTGGGCATGTATGTATACATCGGATACATCGAGAGTTCTTGTCACCAAAGGTGCGGCAGGAACGAGTCAAAAGACAACGACATAGTCTGATAGTCACATGGCTGACTTCGTCTCGCCGTCCTGAAATTAAACAGAGCAGACTCGACTCAGCTTCGAAGGTATGTATTTTTACCAACAAGTAGTTACAGGTGTATTTTGAATGCACCGAATTAATATAAATAGAAAGCTTTTGTAGAAGAAAATGAACATGAGCAACTGAATACCTTTTAAATTTATCAAAATTTCAAAACGAGACACCGTCTGGAACTAGTTCGGATCGAACCAACAAAATTGATGGAAGAGGACAACAGGAAATAATAATAATGGTGGAGAGGAAAAGGAAGGCGAAGGAGTCACGCATAAAGCCAAGGTAGCCGCTGCCAAGATGGAGCTCCACAGGGACAAGGCTCGCCACCGCGAGCGTCGCCTCGACAACCACGGCGGCGGCCACGGGCATGGGCTCGGCCGCGGGCGAGTAGACGGGCTCATCGCGGGATCCGTCGGAGGGAGTCGAGCGGCGTCTCGCTCTCGCGTTCGGCAGTCACAGCGGCGACTCATCCCCCCGGATTCCGGAACCCACGACGAGGACGAACCCTGATCTCCTCCGGCGCTCATTTGGTTCTCTCACAACTATCGTTTCGGCCTCTATGTAAATGGCTGTCCAAGAAATATTTCATGATTAGATGTCTTTTTTGCGTGTTCTGCAAATAAGATCAAATTTGAATTAAAGGATTGTGTGTTCTCATCAAATTTAAATTAAAGGATTTATTACGACATCCTTTCTAGCTCTCTTAAAGATTACGAACGTGTCAGTACGATCGGTGAATTAGATGGATGCCACTAGATTCAAAGTTATTGTTACTTCTATAGCCGTGCTATTGTGGACGAGTACAGGGGTACCTCAAAGCAGGGAGTGAAAGAGCGAGTTGTAAGGCAGGTCGCAACCGGGACGGTGAGGCACAAGTTAACTAGGTTCAGATCTCACGATGGTAGTGAGATCCTACTCGTGCAATAAGTTCACTATAATGGCAACAAATGCACAATTACAATGTTGAATGTAAGTTATCTTGCCCTAAGGGCTCCTATAGATCGGCTTATAAAGATGCTAGAACCTAGGGTTAGATGGAGAGTTCTAACTGGATTTGTTAGAGAGTCCTAGAACACCTGCTCTCGTAAGGCAATGACACGCCGTCTTCCATCTCCGAGCTGAACCTTCGGCTTGATATTAGCAACTGGGCTGTCTAGTTAGGTCATGGGCCTAACCACCATCTAGGGGCCACCTGGCAACAACTGTCGTTGTCCAGCTTCTTGTGATGTTGTCCAAGATGGACACCATCTGTGGGCCAACTGATGGGCGCCTATTGCCCAAGGTGGGCATCAACTGTCGTGATACTGTAGATGAGTACGCCTTGGGGGGGGGGGCTCAAGGCGGGGAGTGAGATAGGGGGTCGTAAGGCAGGGCGCAACCAGGATGGTGAGGCACGAGTTACCTAGGTTTAGATCTCATGATAGAGGCGAGATTCTATCCCTGATATAATTTCACTATAATGGCAACAAGTGCATGATTACAATGTTGCGTGTAAGTTGTCTTGCCCTAAGGGCTCTCATAGGATGGCTTATAATGACGCCAGAGCCTAGAGTTACAGGGATAATCCTAAACGAACTAGTAAAATGCATTGCCTTGTCCTCCAAGGCTTTGGATCTCGTAAGGCGGTGGCATGCCGCCTTCGATCTCCAGGGTGGACCTTGATACATTGCAAATGTATCTATAATTTCTGATGCTCCATGCTTGGTTTTATCCACTTTCTTGTGTTTTGTCCATACTTTGGAGTACTTTTCATATGATTTCTTGGACTAACCTATTAACGAGAGCCACAGTGCCAGCTGCCTGTTTTCTGTTGTTTTTGGTTCCAGGAAAGTCGGAAAATGAATATTCTCGGAATTGGACGGGACAAAATCCAAAGTGCCTATTTTTCCAGAAGACTCACGGAGCCAGAATATGAGACGGAGGAGGGCCAGGGCCTGGCCACACCACCCCCAGGCGCGGGCGGGGCTTGGCCGCGCCAGGGCATGGTGTGGTGGCCCCAGGCACCCCCTCGGTCTCCCTCTTCTCCTATAAGAAGCCTTCTGACATAAAAACTTCGGGGGGTTCGACGTTTTTCTACGAAAAGTTCCGCTCCGTCGCCGCCACCGAAGGAGAGATTCGGGGGACAGAAAGTCTCTGTTCCGGCACCCTGCCGGGACGGGGAAGTGCCCTCGGAGCCATCTCCATCGATCTCCACCATCATCTTCATCGACCATCCATGTTTCCTCCATCTATGAGTGAGTAATCCCCCGCTGTAGGCTATGGGGATGGTAGGGATTGGATGAGATCGTTCATGTAATGGCATCAGATTGTTAGAGCATGGTGTCTAGTATCTTTTATTAGTGCTTTATGACTTTATTGCGACTTGTTGTGCTTAATGCTTATCACTAGGGCCCGAGTGCCATGATTTCAGATCTGAACATGTTATTGATTCATCATGATAGTATTGTTTTGGGTCTTATCTACAAGTTGTATACACACGTCGTTGTCCGGAACCTATGGTCCCGGCGATGTAAATCGGGTAGCCGGAAGAGAAAGGCTTTGATGTGAGGATCACATGTGTTCATGGAGTGTTAATGCTTTGCTCCGTGCTCTATTAAAAGGAGCACCTTAATTGCCAATAGTTCCTAGAGGCCCCGCCGCAAACGGGGCAGGTGACAAAAGATGTTGTGCAAGTTCTTATTGCGAGCACGTATGACTATATATGGAACACATGCCTAGGATTGTCTAGTACTGGGATGCTTTATCTTATTTATCTGCAATTGCCCTATGTTCTGATTGCTATGTGAATTATCTTATCCATGCAATGCCCATCCATCCATCCCTATGCCTACCACACTCGAATCCCACTGTTTACTGCTTTTGTTACTACTGTCTTTGCTTTGCTACTGCTGTTACTTTACTATTCCTACTACAAAACTATTACATGATAAACCGCTGTGAGCAAGATTGTTTCAGTGCATGAATTGATAACTCAGTTGTTAAGGCTGATAAGTATTCTTTGGCTCCCCTTGTGTCGAATCAATAAATTGGTTTCACTTCCTCGAAAATACTGCGATACACCCCTATACTTGTGGGTCATCAAGACTATTTTCCGCGCCGCTGCTGTGGAGCATAGCTTTATTTATCAAGTCCACTTGGATTCACTATTGTTCAAGCGAAGTTTATTTTCTCCTTGTTTGCTTGTTTCTTTATCAAAATACAAAAAATAGTTCCTACTCTAGTTGTTATTTTCGTTGGTCTGTTATTGTCTTGCCTTATCATGCTTGTTGTCAATGGTTGGTTTCTTTGAAACTGAAGCTTATTGGCAAGGTGGGTTCACGGAAGATGAAAAATATCATTATAAGGAACACCGCTTGTCACAAAAAGGGAAACACTTATGGGGACAAATTGATAGATTGTATACCATTGCTAGAAACGTGTGCTCTACTTATAATGTTACTTATTGCTTTGATAAATCTTGTTGCTGTAGGAGGTACAAACACCTCCCTTTTCAATGTGAGTATAATGATAATGTTACCATATCTTCCTATGTTAAGGGAAATTATGATCTTTATGATGTGGAACAAATTGAGGAATTTATTGCTTGGAAGGGTGCATTTGAACTTGCTAGTTTGCTTGAAAATATTGATGATTCACCTTATAAGCATGAGGTTTATGGTATACTTAAATTTTGCTTTGAGAATTACAAGGAAGAAAACGGCTATATTCTTGAATATACCAATAGATGCTTTCCACAAATGGAAGAGACTAATGCCTTGCAGGATCCTATGGAAGAAGAAATTGATGAACCTGAAATCTCATTAGATGAAAAAGAGAAGGAGAGTGATGAACAAAAGGAGGAAGAATGGATTAGCTACCCATGCTTACCTTCTAATGAGAGTAACTCTTTATCCCTTACATTATTTGATTGTCCCCCATGCTTACTAAAGAAGGATGAATGTTATGTTCCTGAGGATTCTTTTGAAGATGTTTATGATAAAGCTCTAGTGCTTGTAGATCATGAAGAGCATGCTTTATGTGATAGTTATATTGTTGAGTTTATTCATGAGGCTACTGAAAATTATTATGAGAAAGGAAAATATGGTGGTAGAAGTTTTCATGGTATTGAAACACCTCTCTATGTGCTGAAAGTTTTGAAGTTACTCTTGTTTTATCTTCCTATGCCCGTCACTTTGTTATTTGCTTACACGATTCCTATGCATATGAAGTGGGTTAGACTTAAATCTGTTTTGGATTTGCTTCTTGATGCTCTCTTTTACTTCACTTCATATTTCTTATGAGAGCATCCTCTCAAACTTTTATGCCTGAAGATGATAATATGTCTATTATTCTTGGGAGACCTTTTCTTAAATACTGCAGGAGCTGTTATTAATTGTAATCAAGGGAAGGTGACCTTCAATGTTAATGACAAGGAACATGCTGTCTATTTCCCCAAGAAGATTGAAAGGACTTATGGTTTGAATTCAATTAAACATGTTGAGGGCATTCAAGTTGGAGAAATATATTGTCCCATACCAAGAGAAAAATTTGAAACTATTATGATTGGGACCATTGCTATCAAGGTTGAGGTAACATAATCATTTGTGGAATACAAAGTTTTGTCTCATATGAAATTGTTTTGGTAACAAGACCTGATCAACCTTGTTAATAAAAGGATTTTATTGAACAAAACAATGTTTTCACCATGACTATCTTTGCTTACTTCCATTCTATCCATTTCAGTTTTTGCTTATGCCTAACTTAAAGGCATTAAAGAAAATTACTTATTGGAAGATAACCCAAAAGTTTTAGATGAGTCTTGGAAGTTATTACTTCAGTAATAACCGCTCCTTATCCTTTTTATTTGCTTTTTGTGCCAAGAGTAACCTCTAATGAGAGAGAAGTAATGATTGGGAAAGTTGCTGTCCTGAAACAGATTTCTGTGCTTTACCGTAAAAATTCGTGTAAAATCTCTGAACATCTTTTTGAGGCGTGAATTTTTGTGCTTCTGCCCCAGGTTGTTATCTAACTTTCGTTAGTTCAACACTTTTTGATTTGAGCAACATAAGGTCTTCGAAAAAATTCGTCTTTACCTGCTGGTCTGTTTTGACAGATTTCTGTCATTTTCTGTATTTGCTTCTTGTTGGTTCCTTTTTGAGTTCTTTTGGGGAATTGAGCTTTTAGAGGGAAGTGCTACAGTAGCTAGTGTTCTAATGGAAGTTTATTTGGTGTTAGAACTGAACCTTAAGACTTATTTATCTTGAGTGCACTAATGTTGCTAATAAAGATTGTGTGAAGTTTTGTATGAAGGAAAAATTTCAGGTGTATGGAAGGAATGAGTAATGAGATGAAGGATGGACTAAAGCTCAAGCTTGGGGATGCCACGCGTGTCACCCCAAGAAATATCCAAGAAGTACAAGCATCAAAGCTTGGGGATGCCCAAGGCATCCCCTTCTTCATCAATAAAAATCCCAGCTTTTGTTATTCATGAATCTTTTGTTTGTGCCTTTTCATGTTACATTTTAGTTTCTTTGTCCTATTGCTAGAACTTTGTCTTTCATGTTATGATTGAAGTACTATGATCCCAGCTTTGAATGTTTTACAAATACTTTGATCAAGTCTTTGATGGTGCATGTCACCTCAAAAATTATTCTTTCTTTTTATCACTTACCTACTCGAGGACGAGCAGGAGTTAAGCTTGGGGATGTTGATACATTGCAAATGTATCTATAATTTTTGATGCTCAATGCTTGGTTTTATCCACTTTCTTGTCTTTTGTCCACACATTGGAGTACTTTTCATATGATTTCTTGGACTAACCTATTAACAAGAGCCATAGTGCCAGCTGCCTGTTTTGCTGTTTTTGGTTCCAGGAAAGTCAGAAAATGAATATTCTCGGAATTGGACGGGACAAAAGCCAAAGTGCCTATTTTTCCAGAAGACTCCAGGAGCCAGAATACGAGACGGAGGAGGGCCAGGGGCTGGCCACACCCTCCCAGGCGCGGGCTGGGCCTGGCCGCGCCAGGGCATGGTGTGGTGGCCCCAGGCACCCCCTCGGTCTCCCTCTTCGCCTATAAGAAGCCTTATGACCTAAAAACTTTGGGGTTCGACGTTTTTCCATGAAAAGTTCCGCTGCGCCGCCGCCACCGAAGGGGAGATTCGAGGGACAGAAAGTCTCTGTTCTGGCACCCTGCTGGGACGGGGAAGTGCCCCCCGGAGCCATCTCCATCGATCTCCACCATCATCTTCATCGACCATCCATGTTTCCCCCATCTATGAGTGAGTAATCCCCCGCTGTAGGCTATGGGGATGGTACGGATTGGATGAGATCATTCATGTAATGGCATCAGATTGTTAGGGCATGGTGCCTAGTATCTTTTATTAGTGCTTTATGACTTTGTTGCGACTTGTTGTGCTTAATGCTTGTCACTAGGGACCGAGTGCCATGATTTAAGATCTGAACATGTTATTGATTCATTATGATAGTATTGTTCTTGGTCTTATCTGCAAGTTGTATACACACGTTGTTGTCCGGAACCTATGGCCCCGAAGTGACAGAAATCGGGATAACCGGAAGGGAAAGGCTTTGATGTGAGGATCACATGTGTTCACAGAGTGTTAATGCTTTGCTCCGGTGCTCTATTAAAAGGAGCACCTTAATTGCTAGTAGTTCCCTAGAGGCCCCGCTGCAAACGGGCTGGCAGGACAAAATATGTTGTGCAAGTTCTCATTGCGAGCACGTATGACTATATATGGAACACATGCCTAGGATTGTCTAGTACTTGGATGCTTTATCTTATTTATCTGCAATTGCCCTATGTTCTGATTGCTATGTGAATTATCTTGTCCATGCAACGCCCGTCTATCCATCCCTATGCCTACCACACTCGAATCCCTTATCGCTTTTGTTACTACCGTCTTTGCTTTGCTACTATCATTACTTTACTATTCCTACTATAAAACTGTTACTCGATAAACTTTGTGAGCAAGATTGTTTCAGTGCAGCTGAATTGACAACTTAGTTGTTAAGGCTGATAAGTATTCTTTGGCTCCCCTTGTGTCGAATCAATAAATTGGGTTTCACTTCCCTCGAAAATACTGCGATACACCCCCTATACTTGTGGGTCATCAATTTCTTGGACTAACCTATTAACAAGAGTCACAGAGCCAGCTGCCTGTTTTCTGCTGTTTTTGGTTCCAGGAAAGTCAGAAAATGAATATTCTCGGAATTGGACGGGACAAAAGCCAAAGTCAGTTTTTCACCGAGGGACACCAGGAGCCAGAATACGAGACGGAGACGGGCTGGCCCCGGCCACACCACATGGCCACGCGGGCCAGGCCTGGCTGCACCAGGGGGTGGTCTGGCCACCCAGGCACCCCCTCGGCCCCCCTCTTCGCCTATAAGTTGCCTCCTGACCTAAAAACCAAGGGGGGTTCGACGTTTTTCCAGAAAGAGTTCCGCTCCGCTGCCACCACCAGATTCCGTGATTTGGAACCAGAAACTCCATTCTGGCACCCTGTCGGGACGGGGAATTGGAGGAGATCATCTCCATCATCATCACCATCGCTTCTCCATCGACCATCCATGTTTCCCCCATCTATGAGTGAGTAATCCCCCACTGTAGGCTATGGGGATGGTAGGGATTGGATGAGATCGTTCATGTAATGGCATCTGATTATTAGGGCATGGTGCCTAGTATCTACTATTAGTGCTTTTTGACTTTGTTGTGACTTGTTATGCTTAATGCTTGTCACTAGGACCCAAGTGCCATGATTTTAGATCTGAACATGTTATTGATTCATTATGATAGTATTGTTTATGGTCTTACCTGCAAGTTGTATACACACGTCGTTGTCCGGAACCAAAGGCCCCGAAGTGACAGAAATCGGGATAACCGGCGGGAATGGCTTTGATGTGAGGATCACATGTGTTCACGGAGTGTTAATGTTTTGCTCCGGTGCTCTATTAAAAGGAGCACCTTAATTGCCACTAGTTCCCTTGAGGCGCCGCTACAAATGGGCTGACAGGACAAAAGATGTTGTGCAAGTTCTTATTGTGAGCACGTATGACTATATATGGAACACATGCCTATGATTATTTAGTACTTGGATGCTTTATCTTATTTATCTGCAAATGCCCTATGTGTTGATTGTCATATTAATTGTCTTGTCCATGCAACGCCCGTCCATCCATCCCTATGCCTACCGCGCTTTAATCCCATCTTATCGCAATTGTTACTACTGTCTTTACTTTTACTACTGCTATTACTTTACTATTGCTACTACAAAACTGTTACTCTTGATAAACTGCTATGAGCAAGATTGTTTCAGTGTGCAATGAATTGACAACTCAGTTGTTAAGGCTGATAAATATTCTTTGGCTCCCCTTGTGTCGAATCAATAAATTGGGTTTCACTTCCCTCGAAAATACCGCGATACACCCCCTATACTTGTGTGTCATGAGACTTCCATCAAATATTCATGGAAGAAGGTGCTAAACCAGTTACAAAATTTAATAGAAGATTGAATCCTGAAATGAAGGAAGTGGTAAAAAAATAAATTGTACGCCTACTGGACGCAGGTATAATCTACCCTGATAAAGAAAGCGAATGGGTAAGTCCTGTTCACCGTGTCCCTAAGAAGGACGATTTTACTATTGTTCCTAATGAAAACAATGAATTGATACCTACTAGAACTATCATTAGGCATACGATGTGCATAGAGTTCAGAAAATTAAATAAAGAGACTAGGAAAGATCACTATCCATTACCATTCATAGATCAAACTCTAGAAAGGTTAGCAAACCATACTTATTTTTGCTACTTGGACGGATACTCTGGTTTTTCTCAAATAGTTGTTCATCCTGATGACCAACTTAAAACAACTTTCATTAGTCCTTATGGTTTACATGCTTACCGACGTATGCCTTTTGGTTTATGTAATGCTCTAGCTACTTTTCAATGATGTATGAATGCTATTTTTGCGGATTTTATGGAACTTATAATGGAAGTATTTATGGATGACTTTTCTGTCTGTGAAACTTCGTTTACTAGTTGCTTGGATAATCTCAAAAGAGTTTTGCAGCGTTGTGAAAAAACTAATATTGTTCTAATCTAGGAGAAATGCCATTTTATGGTCAAAGAAGGTATAGTCCTTGGACACAAGGTATCAGGTAAGGGAATTGAAGTTGATAGAGCTAAGGTTGAGGCAATAAAGAGAATGCCATAACCTAGGGATATTAAAGGTATAAGAAGTTTTCTTGGTCATGTGGGTTTTTATAGAAGGTTTATTAGAAATTTCTCTGGAATACATAAACCTTTGACTAACGTCCTGCAAAAGGGAATAAGATTTAATTTTGATGATAAGTGTCTTGAAGCCTTTGATAGACTCAAAAATGCTTTATCTTGTGCTCCTATTATTAAACCACCTATCTAGGATACAACCTTTGACTTAATATGTGAAGCTAGTGATGATGTTGTAGGAGTAACTCTGGGACAACATACTGGTCGAAGATTTAATATTATACATCATGCTAGTAGAACTCTTAATGATTCTCAAAAGAATTACCCTAAGGATTAAAAGGAACTTTTTGCTGTATTTTTCTCTTATAATAAATTTCATTCCTATATAGTTGATGCAAAGGTAAGAGTTCACATGGATTGTGATGGCTTAAATGAACTCCTTGAGAGGAAAGACCATATGCCAAGACTAATCCGTTGGATTCTTTCACATCACGAACTTGAGTTGTAGATTATGCAGAGGCAAGAAATAAAGATGTTGAATGCAGTGTCCATGATTACCCAACAAGACACCAATCTTATTGAGAGTAACTTTAGTCCTGGTGATTTTTGTTTACGAGAATTATTCAATGAATTAAGGTCAATTCCTCCAAGTGAGAAGAAGTCTTTGTTGTGGGAGGAACTTTTCATCCCCGAATAAACGAAGGTAAGTGCAAGGTAAGTGTTCTTACTCAAATAAGTGATTTGTTTTCACAATTTTTACTTTTGAAAATTCCTCCTTTGAATTCCTTGTGTTTTCTGAAGTTTTAGAGGGGTTTTACCAACTATACGGGCAGAGCTATACGACCGGAGAGGAAGCTCCCGCCGTATAGTTAGTCGTTAAAATCTTTGTATCATCTTCGTGAAATTATTTTTGCTATCTGAGCCTATACGGTCGCAACTATACGACCAGAGCCAAAAATTCTGGCCATATTGTTTGTCGTTAAACTCTCAGATGGTTTTGCTTTTTGGTGTCTGTATCTATATGGTTGCAACTATACGACCGGAGCCAAAATTCCGGCTGTATAGTTGGTCGTTAAACTCTCAGACACTTTTGATTCTTCGTATTTGTATCTATACGGTCGCAACTATACGACCGAAGCCAAAATTCCGGCCATATAGTTGGTCGTTAAACTCTTAGACACTTTTTTGTTTGATCTTTCGTTTATTTATCTAAAAAAACAGTATTGTTGGTTCCGAGTCATGATTTAATCGACCTAGACTCGAGATATTTGAAAATATCTGCCCATAACCAACTATACGGCCGGAGCTATACGAGCCGCGCCTGTATAATTGGTCGTTACGCGGCAGGAAGCTTCCAAATCCGTGATTTCTTTCCCTGTTTTGTTCAGATTCTTTTCTTATGCGACAATTTGGTGTTTCTCGCGAGTTTTACCGACCTCTGACCCCCCCTGATATACTGCCATCGTCTCTCTCTCTAATCATAATCTCTAGAAACCAATCTACCTCTTATTCACACATGAGGAATCTCAATCAAGGGATAGAGGTCAAGAAGAAACCTCCTATGGATATCGGGAGCAATAGCGAGCAAGGCAAGGAGATCAAGACCATCCATATAGAGTTCCTTGACGCCGACCATGGGTGCTGGAAGAGGGATTTGAAGGCCCTGGATCTGAAGATTGAAGAGTTAGACAATGAGAAGCCAGGGACACCCAAGCACCTTCGATTGCTATGACTTTATCTTGATAAACTAGATGAAGATATCAAGCGGACAATCGAAGTAGGTTTTTCTATGAGCCTTAAGGAGCTACAAACACTTTAGGATAATAATGAGTTCATTAAAGAACAAGTGAAGGTTCTAGAGAGGAATAATCTTTTCTACAAGATGCGTGTTAAATAATTAGAAGTTGTCAATCAATCTCTCTGCCTCAGGCTGGCCCATGAGGAGAAGATACCGCGTGCCATGGCGCCATAGTGATCTACAACAATCACGGTATCAAATAATTGCAAGGGATTATTTGATCCCGCCTAGCTTGATTCCAAGCTTGGGGAGATCTTTAAGACCTTGTAATCTATCCTATAAGTTTTTATTACTATTTTCGCATTAGTTCAAACTAGCAATAAAGTTTGCATCATTAGAATTCCCTTCAGGAATAGTCGATCGCTTTCATGAAATTCCGAGTTTATTATTATATATGGAGCAATATTGAGTTTGTGTTTGCTTTATTAATATATTAATGACTTGAGTATAATTTTTCTTGCACTTGATGATAGCAATAGGAGTCTTCCACACCTTTGGTATTAATGGAACACCTAAAGATAATTTGGTCAATATGTTGTAAGTCTATGGTTTGATTTAAGAAAAATTATCTATACAGTTAAGTTGAAGAAACCTTGAACAAAGGAAAATGAAAGTTCTATCAAAATAGAGTGAGAACAAGTCGAAGTAGAATCCTCAAGTCATAAGAATGCTTCATATACAAATGGAATTTGGTAATTGAGATCGTTAAACTTTGAATTCCTACATGAAGTGGAATGTATGGCTAGCTCCTTTGCACAACACTTAAACAAAATTGTGAGCATATATATAAGAGAAAAGAAAAGGAAGAAGTAAAATGGCGAGTGCGCAAAGAGCAAGTAGGCATATACCACTGTATTATAGTAGGACAAAGAGACACTTTTGAGATTCTAAATCCCAAGTGAATACATTGATCCTAAAACACTTGGGACTACCTCGCTAACTCATTCAGTTGAACCGGATACTTTTACATTATGTTGAGATTCATATTTTATGAACTGTTGATCACTAAGGTGTGGAAGCCTGCTAATACTATTCAGATGGTTCTAGTAAGGTACTATTCATGAACTTATTCCCATATATCGTACATGATAAACACATGCTGCAACTGCCTCATTTATTTTATCGACTCAGCTTCATGAATATGAGGATCACATCCATTAAGCTAAAACTTGCTCAGGACGAGCAAGAGTCTAAGCTTCGGGAAGTTGATGAGTGCATATTTGCATCATGTTTTACATTATTATTTTGCATTGTAGATGTAGGATCTTGGTATTTTACGGCGCTCGTGCGCACATTTTATGTCTGTTTTCACCAGATCGTGATGTATGATGGATCCAATGGATACAATTCTTGGAGCAGTTGTACTGTGGAGAAAAGGAGTCAAAAACAACGTAAATCGCTTATTTGAGAAATATTAATAATACCAGAAAAAACCAGAAGCGAACAAGGGAGGCATAGAATCCAACGACCAACTATACGACCGGAGCAAATTTTCCGTCTGTATAGCTCCGGCCGTATAGTTGGCGCCGCGTCAGCCTCATCAATAGTTTCACCCGTGCAATTGGTTCGAGGAGACGACATACAGAACACCTAGAAATCGCAGAAACCTCACCTTCGGAAGGCATCTCGAGGGGGAAGGATCCATCTTCGCCCTGCGCAGATCCGGGAGGCTAAGGCATCGATCTTCATCATCCACCGTTGCATCACCACCATCTATATCCATCCCATCTACATCTTGTCTAGATCTTGTTGTAATTCCCGTACTCATTGTGGATTTATACAAGTACTATTCATCTATGATTGTTTCCATTACCATTGCTATGATGTTGATTGCCTCTATGTCTGAGTAGATCATTAGTTCTTGGGGAGATGGAGAAACCCTAGTATGAGACTGAAATAAGATAAATTCTATTATGATATTCATCGATGTGACCATGTGTTAGGTTTTCTACATCTTGATGTTGAGAGAAGTCGACCTCTCAATATTTTTCTCTAGTAGGGACTTGATGGAGGAAACTACTTGTTGGTAGACGGAGGTGTGCTAGCACTTACAGTGACTATAAAGCTATTGGCACCCCTTACATATCAACTTGGGAAACCGAGGAAAACTCACAGAACACTATCCATGCCATGGGATACGTCCTACAGGATTATGTCCCTTAATAGCGCAGTAATTCGATTGATGTCGATTGCTGACTGCTGTGGTTATGAGGATTATGTGAGCAGCGGTTGCTGCCTATTTGTCCAATTACGGAGTTCCTCCCACACATACATAATTGAGAATGTTCATGATGATAATATTTATCTTAGATCCTTATAATACTAGTGGTGTATCCGCTACTCTCTGAGAATGCTTTTCCCCTACTGCAGTTCCAATCTCTCTTACATACGTGATACTTACTTTCTGTAGTCAGATGTTTACTTTACTTTATTATTGCTCTTATTCCTAAAACTCAAAAACAATATTTACACAATACTCGCATTTTATCTTGTCACTTAGAACTTGATCTAGCATTTCTATAGTAATATTTATTTCAAGAGTTATTAGACTTCAGACTCCTGCTCCCTATGGGATCGATATCTTTATTTCGAAACTATTTACAAACGATCTGTGAACTTGCGGTCATCAGTGGGGAGGCGTGATGACCCACAAGTATAGGGGGTGTATCGCAGTATTTTCGAGGGAAGTGAAACCCAATTTATTGATTCGACACATGGGGAGCCAAAGAATATTTATAAGCCTTAACAACTGAGTTGTCAATTCAGCCGCACCTAGAAACAATCTTGCTCATAACAGTTTATCAGTAGCAACGGTTTTGTAGTAGGAATAGCAAAGTAGCAGTAGTAGTAAAGTAAAGACAGTAGTAACAATAGCAGTAAACAGTAGGATTCGAGTGCAGTAGGCATAGGGATGAATGCACGGGCGTTGCATGGACAAGACAATTCACATGGCAATCAAAACATAGGGCAATTGCAGATAAATAAGATAAAGCATCCAAGTACTAGATAATCCTAGGCATGTGTTCCATATATAGTCATACGTGCTCGTAATGAGAACTTGCACAACATCTTTTGTCCTGCCAGCCCGTTTGTAGTGGGGCCTCATGGGAACTACTGGCAATTAAGGTGCTCCTTTTAATAGAGCACCGGAGCAAAGCATTAACACTCCATGAACACATGTGATCCTCACATCAAAGCCATTCCCTCCGGTTATCCCGATTTCTGTCACTTCGGGGCCATTGGTTCCGGATAACAACGTGTGTACAACTTGTAGATAAGACCATAAACAATACTATCATAATGAATCAATAACATGTTCAGATCTGAAATCATGGCACTCAGGCCCGAGTGACAAGCATTAAGCATAACAAGTTGCAACAAAGTCATAAAGCACTAATAAAAGATACTAGGCACCATGCCCTAACAATCTGATGCCATTACATGAACGATCTCATCCAATCCCTACCATCCCCATAGCCTACAACGGGGGATTACTCATTCATAGATGGGGGAAACATGGATGGTCGATGGAGAAGCGATGGTGATGATGATGGCGATGATCTCCTCAATTCCCGTCCCGACAGGTGCCGAACGGAGTTTCTAGTGCTGTTTCGTGGAATCTGGTGGTGGCGGCAGCGAACTCCTTCGAAAAACGTCGACCCCCGAGTTTTTAGGTCAAGGCAACTTATAGGCAAAGAGAGACCGGGGAGTTTGGGCGGGACCACCTTCGGCGTGGCTAGGCCACGCGGCCAGCCGTGGCTCGGGCCCATCCCTCCGCCTCGTATTCGCCCGGAGTCTTCTCGTGAAATAGGATTTTGGCATATTTTCGGGATTTTTTCGATAGTTGATTTTCGCACAAAAGTAGACACCAAGGCAATTCTCTGAAACACGTCAATCGCGTTAGTTGCATCCAAATCACACAAGTTTAGAGGAGAAACAATAGCAAAAGTGTTCGGGAAAGTAGATATGTTTTGGACGTATCAACTCCCCCCAAGCTTAGCTTATTGCTTGTCCTCAAGCAATTCAGTTGAAAACTGAGTGCGATAAAGGAACTTTCACGAACACATTGCTTCATATGATGTATATATTCTCAGCATGTGATCAACTACTTAGACAATTCATAATAAGGAGTATGCAACTAAGTTTACTTAATAGGCATTGCAAGCTATGAAGAGATTCCAACTCAAAAATAATAAGTAGCATGAAGCATAAACATAAGCAACATTACAATGCTCATAACAAGGTATGGTAGAGTGGTATCTCGCTTGCCTTTGATTATGAATGCCAAGGCACCTCTGAAGTTCAAGTGAAGACTAGAAGTAAAGATATCAAAGATACAAGCATCAAAGTCATAACACAAATAATCAAGTAATGAGACAAGCACAAAGAATGACAACTATGCTCTCAAGAAGGTGCTCATAGAATAAATGGAGACTCAACAAGGAAATGAAAAAGGTTTTGAATAGTTTGAAAAGCTTCCAAATGCTGAAAGTATGGTACTCATTAGCTTTGAGCTCTCATTGCCCCTATCATAAGCATCTTTAAATGGTTAAGGTTAAAGTGACACAACTAAGAGGATATGCTTGATAAGTTATAAATCGAAGTCTCATGCCCCTTACTTACGAAGACCGATCCTCATGCTACTCAACTTCAATCACGAGTAAGCTCTTGTCATTGTAAGTATATACGTATCATAGAGAACCACCAACGGAGTACCCCTTGCACATGATACAGGAGCTATCCCATAATCAAAATGACAAGGCAAGCAGACAATGAGCATCTCAGCGATATTTTTATTTACTATGTGCATAGATTTTTATTGAGGATGCTTCATAGAATGCTCATTATGGTTATGCTGCAAGTTTCAACCATGATTAGGCATGGCTTAGGCTAGCGGCCCAGGCGTTTCTCTAACATACATACAAACTCCATGATCTTACAAGTTCCACTTTTATTTCACACCGCCGGGATCCATAAGCAAAAGAACATGATATCAACGAGGTACTAAGTACCAATGCAATGCTGAAAGCGTTCCCCATGATACATGGTTCTGCTAACTTCAACTTATAAAGCGCAAGCATATACGCAACAAAGAAGGACACAATGGTTCAAGTTTATTAAATGCAAGAAAATAAAGTGTGCCATCAAGTTCGTGAGAGCTTTACTAACTAACTTTCTCATAACAAGCAAACATTTTATTCCAAAGAAAACAAGGCATATTGAATATGCACGGAAGTAGCAAATGATGCTAATAGGTAGGTATGGTGGACACTTTGGCAATATTTGGTTTTAGGGAGTTGGAAACATGAGTAATACATACTCAGTGAAAGTGAAGGCTAGCAAATAGTAAGGGAGCGACAAACAAGAGAGCAATATCTGTCATAATCATGCTTGCAACAAAACAGGACTAATCATGGCATGAAAGTGATTCAAGATCCTCAAGGCAAAATAATTCATCGAGGCTTAACTGATTATTTCAGGCATGTGCATGCGTGAGCATGTGCCAAGTCAATTCAAATGAAACATTCAGAGGAGGATACCACGGTGTCATCCCAAGTTATGAATAGAGTAATGCAAGCAAACATTCATAAGACATGCTACAAACTATTAGCAAGCTGGAACTAATCATATGAAAGCAAGAACTACTAAGCATCCAAAGATAACATACACCCTACACGAACAGACTAAGCACGCCCACAATGATGAGTATATGTACAAAAATGAAAACAAATAGAGTTTGTTACCAGCCTCTTACCACACCTCAAGTTGTCATTAATCCTCATCATTGCTCTTCACTTGTGTGGCTTGAATAATAATATGAAACCAATATCCACTGAGGACTGCTAAACCCTGTAGCAAACTCACAAAACCAAACAAGAACGGCAAATATTTTTGTTGTTTTCGATTTTTAAAATAAGAACCAAAAAGGAAAAGCAAGCAAAGAAAAATATTTTTGGGTTTTTCGAATAGTTCAAACAAAACAAAAAGGGAAAAACAAACCAAGGCGAAAAGAAAAAGAAACAAACCAAAGAGAAACAACAGAAATATTTTTGGTCTTTTTGTGTTTTAGAAAGCAAAAGCAAAGAAAGAACAAAAACTAAAAAGAGAACGAAACATGAATATACAAAGTACCGACGCAACATGATAAGGAGATGAGTGCAATGCCGGCATACCTCCCCCCAAGCTTAGGCTTTTGGCCTAAGTGGGTATCAATCCAGATATGGGTAAGGGTTCCAAGCAGGAGGATCATGATAAGAATGGTCATAGTTGGGCCCGTGGGAAGAATAAGAAGCTCCCCAATCATAAGCAGGCTGCTGATATGAAGACTCCCCCTCATTCGAGGGCTGGACCGAATCATCCGTGACCTCCCTTCTAGTATCCTGCTCCTGTTGGGAGAGCTCTCCCAAGTACGTGTCAAGCTCCTCCTCAGTGAGGGACCATCCTACCCAGTTATCAAGGTTAAACAAAACAGGTGCAGGCAAAAGAACAACACGCTCGGACTTGCTCTTTCTCCAACCAGCTTTGAGAAAGGTTATTTCATAAGACAACTCACTCAAACTAGCCCACGAGGAAACAAATTTATGTTGTATCATGGAATTAAGATCAAGCCTTTCTATGGGGAACTGTAGGTCTAGATGATGAGGCACTAAACCATGCAATGCTAGTAAACGAGAAGCAATGAGGCCTCCATAAATTCCACCTTTCTCACGGTTAGCAGCAAGATGGAAAGCTATTAAAGCACCTAAGTTGTACGACCTATCTCGTTTAAGAGCAGCAGAGATAAATGCTAGATCATATGAAGATAACTTATTGACAGTTTTCCTAGCAAGAACACACTTGGCAATAAAGTAGGCAAAGTAGCGAATGGAGGGAAGATGAATGTTACGGATTTTTCCACTCTCCTTCAAGAAGCTGCTCCCTTGGCAAATTTCTGCGTATAAATCCATAAGTGGTTCAGGTCGTTCCTTAATCCTTCTACATGATCCCCATTGAGGTACCTTAATAGCTGCACAAAAGTCATCGAGAGAAAGGTTGGCAGCAATATTGTAAATTTTGTAGTGGACCATGGGGTTAGGCAAAGAGTGACTAAATTGAAAGTCCTGCATCATAGACATGGTTAGCTTCAAAAATTGACAAGGTTCATCTTCCAAAAAGTGCTCCAACCCTGCATTAGAAACCAAAGTGTGGAAATCTTGGAGAATTCCTGCAGCTCTCATGAACTTAGAGCATGGATAAATGGAAGGAAAAACTTCCTCCTCCCGGTGGACCTTCATGACCTCAGGCACCCATAGTTCATCTTGGTTTAGTTGATGCTCATTCATCTTCTATTCTGAAATTTAAACACCTATTAAACAAGTGATTGCAAAGTGAATAAAATGAAGAATTCTACTCATAGGGACTTGTAAGAGGCCTAAACATGCATCAAAACTATATCTCTAAGCATCAAACAAGCTTACAAGCTCTCATAACCTGTCACCTACAGCAGCAAAATACTCAAGATATAATCCACTAAACTCAAATCTACTTGGACAAGGGGAGGAGTCACATACCGGAGAACAAATGCTCCAAATTTCAGCAACAAAGATGGGCTGAGCAAGGAGATCGAAAAAATCGAGAGCAAGCACAGCAAGAACGTGATTTTGAGCAATGAACTGGAGCTTACTCGGGAGAGAGAAGAAAGTGACAGGTGAGAGAGTTTGTGGAGAGCCAGGGTGGCCCACACCATGGCATGGCGTCACCCAGGGCAGGCCACGCCACCAGGTGGTGTGCTTGCCTGGTGGGTCCCCCGGTACCTTCCAGGCACTCCTCTGCCCCTTTTTCCACGTAAAAATTTAATATGAATTTTCTGGAGTTTTTCGAGACACTTTATTTTTGGGCAATTTTCTGACAGACAGATTTTTTTTTGAAAGATGCAATGACAAAACAAGGCTAGAACTACAGAAGTTCTAAGACACTCTAAAATGCAAGCAACTAAGAACAAAAAGAAAACTAAATAAAAGCAAAAACTAAACTGGATAAAACAAAATTAAACGGAGATAATCACGGTGAAAACATTGTTTTGCTCAATGAAATCCTTTTGTTAACCTTAGGTTGATCAGGTCTTGCTACCAAAACAATTTCATATGAGACAAAACTTTGTATTCCACTAATGATTATGTTACCTCAACCTTGATAGCAATGGTACCAGTCATAATAGTTTCAAATTTTCCTCTTGGTATGGGACAATATATCTCTCCAACTTTAATGCCCTCAACATGTTCAATTGAATTCAAACCATAAATCCTTTTAATCTTCTTGGGGAAATAGACAATATGTTCCTTGTCATTAACATTAAAGGTCACCTTTCGTTGATTACAATTAATAACAGCTCCTACAGTATTAAGAAAAGGTCTCCCAAGAATAATGGACATATTATCATCTTTAGGCATTTCAAGCACAACAAAATCAGTTAATATCAAGCAATTATGAGCCACTTGAACAGGTACATCCTCACATATACCAACAGGAATAGTGGTAGATTTATCAGCCATTTGCAAAGATATATCAGTTGGTATTAATTTTTCTAGTTGAAGCCTCTTATAGAGAGAAAGGCATAACACTAACTCCAGCTCCCAAATCACACAAAGCAGTTCTAACATAACTATTCTTAATAGAGCAAGGGATAGTTGGAATCCCTAGGTCTCCAAGTTTCTTTGGAACCTTACCATTGAAGGAATAATTAGCAAGCAAAGTAGAAATTTCTTCATCAGGGATCTTCCTTTTATTCGAGACAATATCCTTCATATACTTTGAGTAAGGAGCAATTTAATAGCATCAGTCAAAGGAATTTGTAGGAATAAAGGTTTCATCCACTCACAAAACTTATTATAGTGTTCATCTTCCTTTGACTTGCATTTCTTATCAGGGAAAGGCATAGGTTTTTGGACCCAAGGCTCTCTTTCACTACCATGTTTCTTAGCAACAAAATCTTCTTTAGTGTATTTAGTATTCTTAGTGTGCTTTTCAGGTTCTTCTTCAACTTTTTCTTCATTTGGAGCTTCATTTTCTTCATTACCACTTTCAGTTTCAACATCATAGATAGATATACTATTAGGATCTATAGCAGGTTCAGAGGGTTCTACAATAGTTTTATGTTTCTTTTTCCTTTTCTTACGAGTAGAACCACTATTTTCAGCTTGTTGAGAATCCTGCTCAATTTTTTTGGGATGCCCCTCAGGATATAGAGGATCCTGGGTAGCAGCACCACTTCTAGTTCTAATTTCATAAGCATGTTTTTCTTTAGCAGCATTAACTAGCAAGTCTTTTTGCACTTTAATGAGTTGATATATTTGAGTTTGAACCATTTGAAAGTGTTTAACAATCATTTTAACATCATTAGAGGTTCTTTCCACAATATCTTTCAACTCAACAATAGCTCTAGTGTTTTCCATTAGATGATCTTGCACCCTTTTATTAAAATTATCTTGCTTAACAATAAAGATATTGAATTCTTCTAAGCATTGATCAGGAGGTTTAGAGTAAGGGATATCACCTTCATCAAAGTGTTGGAGAGAGTGTACCTCAATAGTGGATGAGTAGGGAATTGGCTTACATAATTCTTCTATATGAGGTAAATTCTTGACATCTGCCGCTTTAATTCCCTTCTCCTTAAGACATTTGTCAGCTTTCTTCATCACTTCATCATTTAATTCAATAACTCCCCTCTTCTTTGATGTTGGAATAGGCACTGGTATAGTAGGTTTAGGTACAATTACTTCAGGTATAGCTGATTCAGGAGGAGTCTAATCTTCATAGTTCTTGCTTATTCTAGCCATTAATTCCTCAGCTTCCTTGGGAGTCCTATTCCTGAAAACACAATCAACACAACTATCTAGGTATGTCCTAGATTCTTCGGTTAGTCCATTATAAAATATATCAAGAAGCTCATTCTTAGGTAAAGGACTTCCAGCTTGTGCATGAATCAAAGCACAAAACCTTGCCCAAGATTCGGGCAATATCTCTTTTTCTCCCTGTTTAAAATAAAAAAGTTCCTGCAAAATAGCATGTCTAGCACTAGGAGGAAAATATTTCTGCAGGAAAGTACTAATCAAGCAATCAGGGCTATCAATAGATCCAGGAGGTAAATTACTAAACCAAGTTTTAGCTTCTCCTTTCAGTGAAAAGGGGAAAATCTTAGCAACAAAGTAAGTACGCATCTTAATATCATCAGAAAACAAGACACTCATGGTAAAGAGCTCATTGATATGTGCTACCGCACTCTCATTCTTAGTCCCACAAAAAGGTTCTTCCTCAACAATAGCTATGTAAGATAGATCGAGAGAGAAATCATAATCTTTATCTTTAATGTCTATGGGAGAAGCAGCAAACTTAGCAATAGGAGACAATTTGGGTCTAAACGTACGCCTCTCAAGGAGACTCTTAGCAGCGCTCCTATCATGGGTGTTTTTACATTATTTAATAAATTCATCGGTCATCTCAACATAACCATCTTCAATATCATAACTTTCACTAGACCAGTGCCTATTCTTGTAGTGGATGGTAAAATAGGAACCTTGCCATCACGAGACTTACCCATGATGGATGGATAGCAGCGAACAATAGGGAATCCAAGTGAACTTGATAAATAAAGCTATGCTCCCGCAAGCGCGGAAAATAGTCTTGATGACCCACAAGTATAGGGGGTGTATCGCAGTATTTTCGAGGGAAGTGAAACCCAATTTATTGATTCGACACAAAGGGAGCCAAAGAATATTTATAAGCCTTAACAACTGAGTTTTCAATTCAGCTGCACCTGGAAACAATCTTGTTCACAACAGTTTATCAGTAGCAACAGTTTTGTAGTATGAATAGCAAAGTAGCAGCAGTAGTAAAGTAAAGACAATAGTAACAATAGCAGTAAACAGTAGGATTCGAGTGCAGTAGGCATAGGGATGAATGGACGGGTGTTGCATGGACAAGACAATTCACATGGCAATCAGAACATAGGGCAATTGCAGATAAATAAGATAAAGCATCCAAGTACTAGATAATCCTAGGCATGTGTTCCATATATAGTCATACGTGCTCGTAATGAGAACTTGCACAACATCTTTTGTCCCGCCAATTGCCGGCCGGCGCCTCAAGGGAACTACTGGCAATTAAGGTGCTCCTTTTAATAGAGCACCGGAGCAAAGCATTAACACTTCGTGAACACATGTGATCCTCACATCAAAGCCATTCCCTCCGGTTATCCCGATTTCTGTCACTTCGGGGCCATTGGTTCTGGACAACAACGTGTGTATACAACTTACAGATAAGACCATAAACAATACTATCATAATGAATCAATAACATGTTCAGATCTGAAATCATGGCACTCGGGCCCTAGTGACAAGCATTAAGCATAATAAGTTGCAACAAAGTCATAAAGCACTAATAAAAGATATGAGGCACCATGCCCTAACAATATGATGCCATTACATGAACGATCTCATCCAATCCCTACCATCCCCATAGCCTACAGCGAGGGATTACTCACTCAAAGATGGGGGAAACATGGATGGTCGATGGAGAAGCGATGGTGATGATGATGACGATGATCTCCTCCAATTCCCCATCCCAGTAGGGTGCCAGAACGGAGTTTCTGGTGCTGTTTCGTGGAATCTGGTGGTGGCAACGGAGCGGAACTCCTTCTGGAAAAACGTCGAACCCCCCTAAGCTTTTAGGTCAGAAGGAAACTTATAGGCGAAGAGGGAGACCGAGGGGGAGTCTGGGGCGGCTAGACCACCCCCTGGCGTGGCCTGGGCTAGCCCGCGTGGCCAGGTGGTGTGGCCTGGGCTCAGCCCCCCTCCGTCCCGTATTCTGGCTTCGGGAGTCTTTGGTGAAATAGGATTTTTGGCATATTTTCCGGGATTTTTCCTGATAGTTGATTTTCTGCATAAAAAGTAGACACCAAGGCAATTCTGCTGAAAACAGCGTCAGTCCGCGTTAGTTGCATCTAAATCACACAAGTTTAGAGGAGAAACAATAGCAAAAGTGTTCGGAAAAGTAGATACGTTTTGGACGTATCAAGGCGCGCCGGCCAGCCCCCCACATGGGCCCCATGTGGGGAGCAACCCACATGTGGCCAGCGGCCCTCCTAGGGCGGCAGCCCCCTCTTGGGCCTTTTTCCCTCCGGGATTTGGCCCATTAGGTGGGCTGCCCCATTAAATCATATTTAAATATTAAATAAATATAAATACATGTATAATTCAATAATTAAAATATATTTACATATTATTTAATTCCCCATTGATGTGGAAACCATTCCCTCTCATTCCGAACAACTTCTAGACTTACCGAAACCCTTCTGGTTTTCTCTCTTCTCTTTCTTCGGTGATTCTACCGATCCTACAAACACTCTCTAAGCATCACCAAGCCCTTAAGAGTGATACCCCATGGTTCGGGAACACTCCAGACATGGTCGAGACCCTCCCGCACCAATGATCAACAGAGGGACCTGAATGGCCATGTGAGCCCTATGCATTCCATGAAATCTTTCCTCGTTTGAACCATGAACGTCGTGTCATATTTCTTTTGTCTCTCAATACTTGCATTTACCGAGATTTGTTCAATGAAATCACCATGTCGGGTTCAATATCGTTACTGACAAATGCTACTTGACTTGTTCCGACAAGTGATATCCCCGTGATCAAATCACACGCCGCGCAACTATTGGATATAACTTTTCCAAGTGGGCCCTCGAGTATCTTTCCGTCACGCGGATAGACAAATCCTGCTCTTGACATATATTGCCTCTACTATTCCTCCGAATACCTGAACACATCTTTAAGATCACTATTTAACAAAGTGATGTTTGATGCTATCAAAGTACCACCGGGTTATAGTGATTGATATAGCCTCACGGTCTAAGAAATAGTACACTAGGTCTATTCTAATCATCATAACTTGAACTTCGTGATAAGATCAGGTCACAATGTTTAGGTTGGGTACAGTTCATCATCTCATTCTCATAATGAGGTGACTCCATTTCTAACCTGCATAAATGCCACATGATCAAGAAACCTCGATCATGTTTTGACTAGTGAACTAATGACTAGAGTATCACCGGGAACTCTTGGTTGTTTATATATCACACGTGTATTGACGTTTCCTTTCAATACAATTATAACATGTCATAAAACTTAATCATAAACTTTATGAAATATGATAAAAATCCTTATTACTATTTGTCTCTAGGGCATATTTCCAACATTATGCTCATGGGATCAAGATTACGGAAGGATGTCATGAGACATTCTACTCGGAGAATTAGAACTTTTAATATACAACTGTGCTTTTTATTGGGACCAAGATCTAAGGATTGTCTCTTTTTGTACTAAGGAACTGCACATAACTCCTTTCTTGAGGACTCATTATTATTTAGGAATGTGTATAAGGCCCCAGTGAGTGGTGAGTTTACGACCTGCACTGGTTTTTTGGGCATCATTTTAACATGTGAATAGGGATGACGCCATAATTTCAGAAGACTTAGAAAGTATCTAAATGATACACTACTATGGAATTTGGATATCATAGCCATAAGAAAAATATTAAGAGCACTTGGTATTGAAAGTCAATAGCCACTGGACCAATCATTTTCTGTGATCTCTTACTATAGATGTTTGTACACTTGCTGTGATGATACTTATTGATCTCATAATATCTCTTAACACAAAGTACATGAGAAATGTCTAATTTCCATACTGCGTGACTAACTGTATAGATCTATGAATTGAAGTATTAGTATATTTTTCATTAGAGAGTGCTTTTCAATTATTATTTGAAGTGTTAGTATATTTTTCATTACAGAGTGTTATTATAGAACCTATAATATTGGGAATATGTTCCAGTTATTTTGGTGGTTTGCATAATCAGGTAAATTGCTATACATGTATTACCTCTAAATTTTACACAACAAGTTTTATCTGCTTAGATTTTTGTTTATTTTTTTTGGATAGATGTGGAACTTTGTTATTCAGCTTCCAATGAAACTTTATGGAATAAAGATCCTTCAAAAATTCCTTGAAGGGGATAATTAGCATCATTGTGAGGAATATGTTATTCCAACGCACTGCGATGGATGATCTGAAGTTCTAAGCATACTTTAAGGAGTTCTATTTGGGGAAAGCACATATTGATGAGGATAAAAATGGGTCATCTACTAACTGTAGAATATAATATTTATTATCATTACAGAAGATATTAATGTTGATGGTATTATGCTTCATAGCTTTATTTTGTTTTTTAGTTTTCCTATGTGATGCACCTTCTGTTCAAATTATTGATCTGGGTTGTCGATATGATGTAAGTTTACATGATATTACTTTTATCAGGAGGTAGGGACTTGCTAACTTTAATCTGGAAATCAGACAACTGAGACATCATTATTTTCATCAGTTTTAAACTGTTATAGTCCAAATATATGAAGTCTATAATGGAATAATTAAGCTACTTTATTTTGTTTTCAGTTTTGCAGACCCAAGGAAAGGTAGAAAGTGGATGATGCATATCCCTTGAAAGAATTCAATAGTGTACTTCCCACCTAGATTCTTTTATCCATAAAAAATCTATTACACATATATTCTTCTCAGAGTGATGTCTATCATTGTATCTGATGAAATGTGGGAACTATATTTGATGGAATGTTGGAATGAGGCAGCACTCGACACACATAATGGAAGGTAAAACTAGAAAATTATTTGTACTCAACATTAGATTGAAAATTTCATAATACTTTTATTTGTGTAACATGTACTAATCATTTTGCACCTTCATGATAGATTTTTTTATGCGGCTACAATGCACATGCATATTTCCTAGTTATTAGGAAACAGTAAAACTCAGCAACCTACTGCCCTTCACGGCGATTTGGCACCTTGGACCATTGGATTTGTTTTTTTTACTTTGACCTGGTCGGATTGGTTAATCCAACACTTAAGATCGTCCCAACATTTCTGAACTATCCCTAGTCTTGGTTAAGTCGTTTAATCGCGGTAAGTGGTCAAGCCCACCGTAACCAGGATGCTACTCCGCGGACCAAGTTAGACTCCTCCTGATTAATTGGGCCCAGAAACGCTTATATGGGCATTACCCATTGAGCCCTTTTTTGCAGGAGCAATAGCTCCACGGTGTCCAGTAAAAGGAAACAACAAAGTCACCCCTTTTGCTTCCTATATCCCCTAGTCGCGCCGTCGTTTTGCCTTTACTCACTCGTTACCTCGTCGGCTATTACCTCCATGAGGGATTCATGAGGGTGAGGAGTCGGCGAGGGGAGGCGATGCATGTTGGTTGCCCATATCACTCTGTTTTGCGTATTTAGAAGAGGCCGCCCAATTCGTGCATTTCGTCTCGTCGCCTACGTGGATTCCTTCCAGTGGGCATGGGCACCTTTAGTTCGCATTGAATCCGACCCACCTCGGAGCAATGCCTCCCCTTACGTTTGTGCAAGCGACGACAGAATCATGGTTTGCTAACTAAAATTATTGTCAGTGTTTATGGTGGTATAAATTTCTACCCTCCCCCTCCTATAATTATGGTGATTAAGCTCAACATTGCAGCGGTCAATTAATTTTCCTTAACCCTTCCATGTCGCCTTTGGTCTTCTATTGTTCATCAGCAATGTTGCTTGCTTAGGGTTGTTATCTTTTCCTACAATGCTCTGCCTTCTCTGTGATCTCATGGACGCCAACATTTCGTAGCTGTAGCATCCCAATTGTCTAACAATTGCAATGCTACTAGCCTAGTCTATATAATGGCTACTTCCTATATATAATTGTTGCATCATAATTATATCATGCTCATGTCATCATGCCACCTTGCATTTGAGCATCTTATAAAACCCTTTTTGTTTTGGTTCTTCTCTCATATGCATTGTAAATTGTTTTTGCCTCTTGATATTGTATTTGGTCATTGATATATTGTTTAAATGCCCAAGTTGAGTTGGGGGCATATCTTTCATTCCACTCCACCACCCTTTCTTTCACCACCTTATAATTCCACCATCCAACTAAATATGAGCTTTGCACTTTATTGGGTTTTACCTCTAGCTCATGTGGGTTGGGATGGATCCAATTGTATCTCCCCATGCTCTCATACATGCACCATATTGTTTCCACATTATTGGTTTATGAGAGCCACATGGCCACCTTTGCATGCCTTGTGAGTGGGACCCTTTTCTAGCTTCCATATGGATTATTAGGGATTTATGCTCATGTTGGGATATTTTTGGGACTATTAAACATCTAGTGGAATATACACACTAGCAAGTCCCAATTAGAATCAAATATGATCATCTCCATCTACTCCACATGGGGCATCCTTTTAATTCTTTTAGCTTGGCTTATTCCATATTTTTGGAATGCATAAGAATAATGCCATGTTGACAATATTGTTTTCACAAGAATAAACATGGCATTTACTATTCATGCATGGGCCATGCAAGATCTCTACCATCTTCTTTTCTTTGGGTTCTATTTTTCCTGGATTTTTGAGTGGAGTATTCTTTTTCTCTTTAGCTCTATTTCCCTTGCTTTTACACAACCCTCTCTATCTCACCCTCTTTTTGGCCATCATATGCCTCTTCTAGCTACCCTCTTGCTCTCTTCTAACCATCACCTTGTGCACATCATCACCCTACCCCAAACCCTACCTCTCCCATCTCCATCTTATCAACCTCACATGGGAAGGTGCCATGTCTACCCAAACACTAACCCTAATCACCTACCCCTATCACCATCTACCATGTCACCCCCTCTAGCCAAACCGAGCCACCCCTAACCCGAGACCACCTCTCCTCTCTCTAGACCTAGCTAACCCGAGCCTCTCCTAACCCTAGCCCTACCTAACCCGAGCTCCCTACCCTCTCTCTTCTCTCTACCTGCCAGGTAGCCCCACCGCCACGCCGGCCCCACCCTGCAGTCTCTCTGCCTTGCCCTGGACCAGCCCTAGCTACCCTAGCCGAGCCACCACGTGAGGGAGGAGCAAAAGGTGGCACCGAGGCCACCTTTATCTACCCGTGCCCACGGCTGCCTCCCTTCTCTTCCTCTCGCCTTGATCTCCTCCCACATGTCTCCTGCCTCTCCCAGATCCCCCAGAGCCACGCCTTCCTCCTCCTCCTCCCCCTTCTACCCTGCATCCACCTCGTCGGCCACCATGCCGATGTCGACGGCCATCTCTCGATCTAGGCGGCGGGCGCGGTGCTCAGGTGTCGAGGAAGCTCGGTGAGGATCCTGCTGCTACTGACACGCCAGCGAGGAGGAGGAGAACCAGATCCGCCAGCACCAGCGTCGCCCGACGCAAACCCTAGCTACGCCGGCCGTCTGCGTCCTCGCCCCTCCGTCGCCTCCCTGCACGATCCGACCGCACCGATCTCTCCGCGGTGAGCATCTCCTTCTCCCTGACATCCTCCGCTTCATCACCACCGCCTAGCGCCGCTGTCAAGCTTCGTCAAGCCGGTGTCCGCCAGTTTCCCACGCCACCTAGAACCTTACCTAGCCGTTGCCCTCTCCTATCAACTCCCCTAGCCTACTCAGCGCCTTCAAGGCGCAAGGCGCTGAGTTCGATCCCCGTCAGGCGCTCCTGGCGAGCACCGATCGGTCGTCGCGGAGAAGATCCACAGTACGTGGCCCCTTTTGCGAAAACCCCTCTTTACTTTTCGCCAACCATGCTGTGGGCCTCACCACCAGTGGCCGCCGGCAATCTTGCGAAGACCCCAGTTTCCTGTGCCTCAACCCAGCCCCCCACATGCAGCGTGGCAGACTTCGCCCACTGGGCGTGTGGGTCAGAGCCTCGGACCCCACCACATCCATCAGGCTAGGTGCACCATGGTGACAAAGGTTTTTCCACAAGCAGTTGGTCCAGTCAGCCTGGCCCCACCTGTCTGTGTCCATGGCTAGTTTTGCCTGAGTAACAAAAGTTTTCCTGTGTCTGTTTAATTAAAACCTTTTCAAATTTGTTTTAAATTCAAATTCAAATCTGTTTTCAAATATCTTTTAAAATATAATTCCAAATAATACATGTAATATATGTTTTGAAATCAGAAAAATGTGAGGATTTCATATATGCCCTTCAAAATATATTTTGAACACTTTAATTTTCGAGTTGATTAAAATTACATTAAAATGCCCTTTATCTTAATTAATTAATAACTTTTGTTTTATAACTCCAAATTTAACAAATGATATGTCTAAAATGATTAGCTCGACGAGACCTTTCTGTTTATGCATTCCATGTTCTGAATTGCAGCATGCATCATATAAATATAAAGTATACAGCAACTTATTTGAGTATTAAATGTGACTAAAACTCCATAAAACGCCTTATTCTTGTATTCCACACCTCACCCATGCCATGTTATCTTGTTGCCATGCAAATTGTGCATCATTCATCATGGCATGATTGTTTGCTTGTCGCATTTTAATTCATATGCTTGTGCACTTTATTTATGTTGGCCCTTGTTTGTTTGGTTCTTCTTGAATAGGCGAATAGGGGATATATCAAGAAACCCAGTGAGCACTACCTGGATCCTTCTCTCGCTTCAATCGAGCTGCTGTGCAAGCACTACCACATGCTTGCATACATACAGTACCTATTGCCTCTATCTTATTCTTGCATCATTGAGTCGCGATTGCATTAAACTGAATCCCAGGTATTGCATAGCCTTTACTTTTAAACCCCACCGAAGCTTGTTCCTCCATCCCATGAGCCATTACTACAGGAGTTGTTTGAGCCATGCGAGCCGTAGAAAAACATGTGTAGGGTATGTGAGTGTCGGATGGATAACGAGGTACCTAAACAACTTAACCTGAGTAGTAATGGGATAACTAATGAAACAGGCACCGGTGAGCAATATCTGCTATTTGGTTTTTCATGCTCACTTGTGTCCCGTAGGACCCCGAGTACTTGATTCCTGTTCCTTGAATATTCGCGCTATCCACATCCGGGAGGCTTATGAACCCCCCTGAGCCAGAGCTTGATTCATTCTTATTTCTTGGGGCCACAAAGTAGTTTGGGGCTTTATTACTATCCTGTACTTATGCCATGCTTTACTGCTTTATTTAAGATTGTGCGAGGATGCACTGTCTGTTTAGGTAAGCGAGTGTTTTTTGGTATCGACAAGCCCATCCACACTTTCGGGTTCCCAGTCGTTTACAGCCATTGACGCAAACCTTGAGTCCGTCTCGGAGCCGGCCAACTTTGTTGCGGGTAGCTTAATGGGGTGGCCCCCTGAAATATTTCTGAATCCTGTGATCGCTTTGTCGTGAATGCCTCGTTGGGTTTTGATTTGGTTTTTCCGAGGTTGATCGAGTGTGTGTTGCTATTTGTGCACCCCTGCAGGGTAAATCTTTCTGAAAGCCGTGTCCGCGGTTATGGACGACTTGGAGCATAGTTTCTCGATCATAGACAAGTATAATTAAAGTACCGCTTTAATATGACTAAGTACCTGACTAGTAAATAGTGCAACACTCATGGAATGGATAATAAAACTGCCAACGGATGGAGGGTTGTTCGTTCGCTTCCTCGTTGGTAAGCGAGGAGGAGGATGGATCTGTTAATATTACCGTTATAACTGTTGCTACTAAATCACGGACATCCGTCTATCTTTGGTTAGGCGGATGGTTAGCGAGTATCTATAGAATTGTTAGGTATTATCTTTTGCTGCAATTGCGTCACCCAGGTTGTGTCCCCTTTAGAGGCATAAAGACTTGCTGAGTACCCCTAGGGTCTCACACGATAAATTGTTTGATTCAGATGAACAGGTAAACTCGCAAGATGGATACTGGGTGGAGCAGACGGACGATGTGGGCAACGATCATTCGGTGTAGAGATTCCGGGAACGGGGATCCGTGTGATCTGTGGGCGGGATGTGTTTATTTATGGGGCATCTTATGCCGATTTGCTTCTTATCCGTACTCGGATCTTGTTTGCCGCTTCCGCCTGATACTCTGATGTTTGATGTATGAGGAGATATCCTAAACTATTATAACTATCTAGGATATTTGGATCTTGCCGTATGGCGTTGCAATATTTCTATTTCTTTTAGATGGAATGGCTCTGAGGACTGTTGTATGGTGGCTTGCATACATACTCATTTGTGTATGTAGTTGATCCCTTCGCCTGCCGATTACGCCGCCCGTTCTTGTCCCGATGTTTGGAAATGGTTAGGACGGCCGAAAGGTCTACCTGTGAGTGGCATTTGGGCCCCACCGTACTATTTTAACCATTTCCGCTCATCCAGGCTTGTAACTAGGAGCGTAATTCACCGAGGTAGTTACAGTAGCCAACTGACTTTATTTAGGGATTGTAGTGCTCATTCCATTTCTGTTTCTATTGAGTAACTACTCACAGGAACTGGCTGAGCTTCATTTGCGACTATGATTGCTGGATAGGTACACTCGTTCATGCAGTTTTACCTGTGAATCTTTACTACAACCATAATGGTGTCCAATTGTTATTGAAAATGAGATTATCAAATCTACGAGACGAGAAGGGGAGAATTCAAGTTTCGTTGAGCTAGGAGAGAATGACGATGAATTATCATGAAACGGAGCTAAATCCCTAGTCAGCGGGGGTGTGCACCAAGATATGAGTATGTTAAGTTTGTCATTTAATCTCTCATGATCAATCTAGATAATGTCCTACCTTTTCTTTGCATTGTGGCCATGGTACATATTTGTTTTATTAGGATCAGACTAGCTGCAAAAGGCACAGGGATGCTGGATCCATACTATTACCAGTACTTGTACCATGAGACTGACACAAGGAAGGCATGTTCTAATCCTTAGATGCAGATTGTCCTATTCTCGTTGTGAGGTTCTCAAGCTCAAGTGTACTTAGGTTAAACAATTTATATTTCCCCATAATACATGTATTCCATGGTTATATGGCTAAGAAATTAATTAGCGAATATCCAACATTATTGATTTACTATTTCTAGGAGGACACATATTGTGTTGCTAACGGAGAAGGCAAGGTAACACATGCATGTTCATGTGTTCTTATTATTGCTTTCTTATTTCATACACGTCCAACCGTCTCATACTAAGTAATTATATATGTCATGAGCTCTGGGCATTCATTCACATGTCATTTTAGCAAGTGAATGTTCCCCTTATATTACTGTAGGTAGGATATATTTGCAACACAACAATGCATATCCCTATAGATATTTTTCAAGGGACAACAAAATGGTCAAATTTTAATTGTCCCCAGTAAGTTTTTATGGCAAAAACTAGATACTCTATGGTTTATGGAGAATAAATTTTGGTTCCCCTGATCCGATTCATTAGTCAATTTTAAAATGTATCATTCAAATTCTCAACTAAATATGCGACTATTATCTTAGGGTACTCACACTTGAAAGAGAAGAATCTATTTTGTAGTTGAAAGGGCATGTATGCCCCACGTGTGGTTTTGGTAATTAATGACAATTTCTATGGACTAATGTTTGAATTGAGTTTCACTTGTAAGATTTGTCCATTGGCATCGCTTGGGCATTTGTTGCTTTCAAGGTTGAAAAATGAAGAAATGAAGAAGAAGACGAAGACGATGACCAGGAGTGTCTTGAAGAAGAAGATGGAGTTCCTCATGGATATCTTCAAGACTTCATAAGGAAATGAAGTGCAAGCTCAAGATACGCCATCTCTAGAATATCTCATGCTTGAAGCTTGCCATCCTGGGTGATCATGGAGTGATGAAGAAAAGTTCAAAGAAGAGGTTTCCCCATGTAGTATGGGGAGCAAGTCGCAAGTCTTCGTCAAGCAAATCACGAGCAATAGAAAACAAGAAAGATGTTCCATCTTGAGGAAGACAAGACTGTCTACATCAAGCTCAAGTGGAATGCTCAAGGAAAAGGTATGATCTTGATAAGTTTTCTATTTTATTGGTCTCTTGTAGTGTTGGGAGACCATGTTTAGGATAGATAGCTGTACTATCAAGAGGGTCTCTCGAGTGAGCAACTCGATCGTATCTTTCAGAGAGAGGGCTCAAACCTTTGCATACATAGCATCATGTTTCTTGGTTGTTGTTTGGATATTGTACATGTGCGGATCTAGAGTTTGTGGTTATATTCATAACAAGCTCAAGTTATTTTTGTTGGATTTTACACGTCGTTATATTTCCAATAAAATTGGTTTTATCTCGTTTGGAGTTTGGATGCAAAAGTTATGCAGTTTTGGTTCTGAAGTTTCCATGGGCAAAAGTTCCGACGCGCCACCGATTGTACCGCTAGGGAATGTTTGCCGTCGGTAGTACCGGGTGAAGTACCGGGATACTTCCGCTTAGTCTGGTTTCGGTTCAGTAACCTCTCTGTTTGTAGTGTGCTATTTGATGGAACTATGATCGAAAGTAAAAGCGGTAGTACCGTCCTGGGCGGAAGTACCGCTGCTCCACCGGAAGTACTGCTCGGGCATTTTGATGTCGGTAGTACCGGTGGAAGTTCTGTCCTACTTCTGCTGAGGGATGTTTTTTGCTTAGTACATTGCATCTTATGAAATGGTTATTTATCTGTGGTTAATCGGAAGTTGGCAGAAATTCTAGCCTCGCTTAGCGGTAGTACCGATGCACCAGCGGTAGTATCGGCCAGGGTCGTTTTCTATCTTTTGTGTCACAGATTTTTGACCGTTGGCCGGGTGTTCCATGCTGGTTTTATATAATTTTTGATGTTCCATGCGGTAAAGGTATCTATAATTTTTGATATTCCATGCTTGTATGACATCTACTTTCTTATGTTTTGTCCATACTTTGGAGTATTTTTACACATTTTCTTGAACTAACCTATTAACAAGATGCCACAGTGCCAGTTGCATGTTTTCAACTGTTTTTGGTGTCAGAAAAGCTAGTAAGGAAATATTCTCGGAATTGGACTGGACAAAAGCCAAAGTCAATATTTTTACCCGAAGCAACACGGAGTGCGGAGGGGAGACGAAGAGGGGCACCAGGGCGGCCACACCCTAGGGTGGCGCGGCCAGCCCTAGGCGCGCCGCCTCCTGGTGTGGGCCCCCTGGTACTCCACCGACCTTGCCCCTTCGCCTATAAAATCCTCCCAGGACAAAAACCCCGAGGACCCGATCAAAATTCCACGAAAGAGTCTGTAGCCACCGCCATCTCCATCCCTAGATCGGGAGGGATCTGAAGCTCTTCCTAGCACCTTGCCGGAGGGGAGAGATCACCCTGGAGGCCTTTTTCATCACAATACCTTCCTCTGGTGTGATGCGTGAGTAGTTCATCCCTGGACTACGGGTCCATGTAGTAGCTAGATGGTTGGTTCTTCTCCTTTGTGCTACCATGTTTAGATCTTGTGATCTCCGTTCATGATCAAGATCATCTATTTGTAATCCTACATGTTGTGTTTGTGGGGATCCAATGGATATTGAGATGCTATTTCAGATTGATTATTGATTCTATCATGTCTATGTTATTTTTGATCTTGCATGCTTTCCGTTGTTAGTAGCTATCTTGGCCAAGTCGATGCTAGCAACTCCAAGAGGGAGTATTTATGCTCCATAGTGGGTTCATGCCTCTAGTAATCTGAGGAAGTGACAGAAATCTCTAAGGTACTAGATGTGTTGTTGCTACTAGGGAGAAAACATCAATCCTTTGTCCATGGGACAATCGTATTGTTTACTTTACACACTTTGCTTAATGCAATTATGTGTTTCTTGCAACTTAATACTGGAGGGGGTTCAGATGATAACCTGAAGGTGGATTATTAGTCATAGATGCAACTGGATTACGGTCTATGTATAATGTTGTAATGCCCAATCAAATCTCATAGGAGTCAAGATGATTAGTATATGCATGTATGCTTTCTCGGTGTCTGTCAATTGCCCCGCTGTAATTTGTTCACCCAACATGTCATCTATCTTAAGGAGAATCACCTCTAGTGAACTATGGACCCTGGTCCATTCTTTTACCATCAATCTACAATCTATTTACTGTTTACTATTTACTTTCTACAATCAATTACTATCTTCCACACAATACATTTAATCCTTTGTTTTCAGCAAAACCGGTGAGATTGACAACCTCACTGTAAGTTGGGGGCAAAGTTCTTACGTGTTGTGTTGTGTGATTCAAGTTGGAAACAACACCTTGGAGGTGTTTCCTTGCTCCTACTGGTTGGATAACCTTGGTTTCATAACTGAGGGAAAACTTGCTGTTGTGCTCATCATACCTTCCTCTTGGGGTTCCCCAACGAGCTCGATATATTTTGAGCCATCAAGCCTTTTTCCAAGGCCATTGTTGGGAGTCAAGGACATCTTCACAAGGGAAGTCCCTCATAACCAATATCTTTACTTTTTTTGTTTTGCTTAGTTTATTTCTGCTTTTTTTGCTTGTTTCTTTATCAAAACACAAAAAAAATAGTTGTACTAGTTTGCTTCTTTATATTAGAAACACAAAAAATGACCACTCTTGAAAACACTAAGTTGTGTGACTTCACTAGCACCAACAATAATGATTTCATGTGCACACCTATTGCTCCACCTGTTCCTGAAGCTACTTTCTTTGAAATTAAACCTGCTTTGCTCAATCTTGTTATGAAAGAACAATTCTCTGGTGTTGGTACTGAAGATGCTGCTTCTCACCTTAATAACTTTGTTGAACTTTGTGAGATGCAAAAACATAGGGATATAGATGGAGATATTATTAAGCTTAAATTGTTTCCTTTCTCTTTGAGAGGAAAAGCTAAAGAATGGTTGCTATCCCTAACTAGAAATAGTATTGATTCTTGGACTAAATGCAAAGATGCTTTCATTGGAAAATACTATCCCCCTGCTAAGATTATATCTATGAGAAGTGAAATAGTGAAATTTAAACAATCTGATAATGAACATGTTGCTCAAGATTGGGAAAGAATGAAATCTTTGGTAAAGAATTGTCCCACTCATGGACTGACTGCTTGGATGATTATCCAAACCTTTTATGTAGGACTGGATTATTCTTCAAGAAATCTGCTGATTTTTGCTGCTAGAGGTACCTTTATGACCATTACTTTGGGTGCTGCAACAAAACTTCTTGATAATATGATGGTTAACTATTCTGAATGGCACACTGAGAGAGCTCCACAAGGTAAGAAGGTAAATTCTGTTGAAGAAACCTCCTCCTTGAGTGATAAAATTGATGTTATTATGTCTGTGCTTGTTAATGGGAAAGCTCATATTGATCCAAATCATGTTCCCTTAGCCTCTTTGGTTGCTCAAGAAGAGCAAGTTGATGTGAACTTTATTAGAAATAATAATTTTAGCAACAATGCCTACAAGAATAATTTTGGTAATAATAATTATAGGCCATATCGTCCCAATAATGGTAATGCTTACAACAATAATAGAAGTGCACCCTCTGAACTTGAAGTCATGCTTAAAGATTTTATTAGTAAACAAACTACTTTCAATAAAACTATTGAGGAAAAATCTCTAATGCTGAAAGAAATATAGCATCATTGTCTGAAGCACAATCTTCTTTGAATAAAATGGCGCTAAACCTGAAACTATTGAAAATCCCTTTGTTGCTACTAATGCCATACAAGTTAGAATTGATGAAAATGTTAGACTATTAGCTAAATTGCATGCTAAGTGGGAAAGAGAAGATGAAATTGCTAGAAATAGTAGTATTTGTACTATCACCACCACTAATTTTGAAGCTAGCAAACCCAATGAAGTCCCCATTCCTTTTGCAAAAATGCCTAAAACCAATGGAACCTTTTCTAATAAAAATGCTGAAATTCTTCGAAATATGGGAAACAATAGCTCTACTACTTTAGATGGTAATTATGATTTTGATCTTGATGGTTGCCATATCTTTGAAGTAATTATGTTCCTACAAAAGCTTGCTAAAAGTCCTAATGCTAGTGCTATGAATATGGCCTTTACAAAACACATTACGAATGCTCTCATAAAAATTAAAGAAGAAAAGATGAAATATAAAGCTTCTATCCCTATGAAATTAGAAGATGGTTGGGAACCCATCATTAATATGAAATTGAATGAATTTGATCTCAAAGGTTTATGTGATCTTGATAGTAGTGTTTCTATTATGCCTAGAAAGATTTATGAAATGCTTGATTTGCCACCATTGGAAGATTGTTATTTGAATGTCCAACTTGATGATAATGCTAAAAAGAAACTCATGGGGAGTATCAATGATGTTCTTATTATGGTTAATAATGCCTATGTCCCCGTTGATTTCTATGTTTTGGATGTTTAATGAAATGCTTCTTGTCCTATTATTTTGGGAAGACCTTTTCTTAGAACTGTTGGTGCCTGATACATCCATTTTGCATCACTATTCTATGTCTTAATTCACTATTATTCATTGATATATTTTGTATTGAGAGGTGATACTTATGTTATTTCATCTGTTTTTGCATGGTTGATGACTTTTGGAGCATGGACCGCTGTAGTCAAGATTCTGATGGAAAAGGTGCTGTTTGGAGGCAAAATTTGCGAAGATCAGAAAATCCGGGAAAATATGCGGAAAATTCTATTTTTCCAGAAGACTCAAGATGCCAGAAGATGGAGTGGAGGTGGGCCACAGGGGGCCCACACCACCCCATGGCGCGGCAAGCCAGTGGCCAGGTGGTGGCCACCCTAGCCCACTCCAGCCTCTCCCCTCTGGCGTATATCTTCCTCCCAAAACCCTAAGACTCGGGGGGCGACCACAGAAATATTCTGCCGTAGACGGAAAACACCGAGAGAGAAAGATCTCTCCGGCAGACAGATTTCTGCCGGGGGAATTCCTTCCCGGAGAGGGGAGATCGTTGCCGTCAACACCACCATCAAGCTGGACTTCATCAGGATCATCATCATCATCACCACCATCATTACCATCAGCACCCTCATCACCATCTCCATATTGCTGTAACAATTGGTTGAATCTTGCTATAGTTCGTAGGGGAAACTTTCCCGGTGTTGATTATTCTTTGTAGTTGATGCTATTGAGTGAACCATTGAATTATTGTTTATGTTCAGATTGTTATACATCATTATTCCATCTCTGATCATGATCCATATGATGTCTTGTGAGTAGTTCGCTTTGTTCTTGAGGACATGGGAGAAGTCTTGTTGTTAGTAGTGGAGTTGTGTTGAGAAAGATTCAATAGATTGTTATTTAAGTTGTGGTGTACTTCTTCTAGTGGTGTCATGTGAACGTCGACCACATGACACTTCACCTATATGGGCCTAGGGGAATGCATTGTGTATTTGGCTACTAATCGTAGGGGTTGCCGGAGTGACAGAAACCTGAACCCCCGTTAGGAAACCATTACACAAGGGATGTAAGGGTCTTAGAGTTTAAAGCCGTGGTTAGGTTTTACCTTAATTACTTTCTTGTACTTACAGATGTTTGCAAGGGGGTTTAATCACAAGTATGTATTAAGTCTTGGATGGGACGGTACATTAGCACAGGTTCACCCATACAACACTTAGCAAGCTAGAGAAGATTAATCAGCTATATGAAGCGAAAGCACTTGACAGTCTTCCCATGTGTCCTCGAGAACGTTTGGTCATCTATAGAAATACAACCGGCTTGTCCTTTGCTGCATAAAGGATTGGGCCACTTGCTGCATTCATTCTTAGTGTCTTTTGTTTACTCGTACTCTGTGTACTTGCTTTATCGAAACCCCCTAAAAATCCGTTTGCTAAGTATTTGTAGAGAATTCCTAATCCATACCACTAGCCAGCACCTTCTGCTCCTCGTTGGGTTTGACACTCTTAATTATCGAAAATACTGCGATACACCCCCTATACTTGTGGGTCATCAAGACTATTTTCTGGCGCCGTTGCCGGGGAGTGAAGCGCTATTGGAGAGTGGAACTGGTAAAGGGAACTTCTACTGTGAGTATTGTTTACTTCTGCTAGTTGCTTTATTTTCGTTATGGATAATTCGCTGAGTTTCTTATTTGGTAATGCTACTACCACTGCTAAGGTAGTAGATAAGCCACCACCTGCTGAGAAAGATGTTTTCAAAATACCTACAAGAATTATTGATCGTGTTATGGATAACTACTATGTTGGGGATGGAACTGTCCATCCCGGTGATCATTTACTCTTTATACACGAATTATGCGGGTTGTTCAAGTGTGCATGTATTACTACAGATCAAGTTAAGAAGAAGTTATTCTCATTATCACTGAAAGGAAGAGCTGAGGAATGGTATAAGCTGCTGAAGAATGGTCAAGCTCTGGAATGGGAGGAAATAGTGCCTCTCTTTTATTCAAAGTTTTATCCTCCTAGTGAGATTCATAAAGATCGGAATCAAATATACAACTTTTGGCCTCTTGATGGAGAGAGTACAGCTCAAGCTTGGGGGAGATTGAAGTTACTAATGCTCAAATGTCCCATTCATGAGCTCCCCAACAATATTATTATCACTAACTTTTATGAAAGGCTCCCTCTACATGACAAGGATTTATTAGATGCTTCTTGTGCTGGATCATTCACTCGCATGGAAGAAGAAGTTAAATGGGACCTTCTAGATCGTATTCAAGACAATGTTGAAGCTTGGGAGAATGACAAAGGTAGAAAGTCAGGTATAAATTATGATTATGAATGCATTGAATCTTTTATGGGAACTGATGACTTTCAAAATATTAAAAATGCTTATGGTCTAGACTCTCAAGCTATTGCTTCTTATTTTAAGGCTTTTGCTTCTTACACTGAAGTGCCTAAAAAGAAGTGAAATAAGTATCATGAACCTTATAAAGATATTGCTAAGAGTGTTCCTGCAAGAAATAATGAAGTTTATACTGCTAGTCATGTCTTACCCAAACCTTATATTGAGAAAATGCCTTTTCCAGTTAAGGTAAAGGAACATTCTATGATAGCTAGTATGGTTAATGAAAGTATGAATAAAGCTGTTGAACCTGATAAAAAAATGGTTGATGAACCTATTGTAGCAAATGTGAAAGACTCTGTTGCTAAATATGAAAAAGAGGGACACCCTATCCTTTGTAAGGATACCTCTAATATTGTTTCACATAGTAGTGTTATGAGAGCTAGTATTCCTGTGTTTTCTGTTAGAATAAGTGATCATTGCTATGATGGTCCTTGTGATAGCTATATTGTTAAGTTTATGCATGATACTGAAAGTTATTATGAGAGAGGGAAAAGTGTTTTTATGCATCTCAATAATATCAAGTTTCCCCGTTTTATGCTGAAAGTTTTTATGCTGCACTTCTTTTGCCTTCTTATGCAAGTTTCCTTTGGTTTCAACAACTTGTTTGTTTACAAAATTCCCTTGCATAGGAAGTGGGTTAGACTTAAATGTGTGTGTTTTTGCTTCTTAATGCTCTCTTTCACTTCAAATCATATCCCTATGAGAGCTTCTTCAAAATTATCATGCCCATCTTAATGGCTATAAAGAAAGAGCTTTATGGGAGACAACCCAATTTATGCTTTCAGTTTGTTTTTGTTTCTTTGAGTCTTGGAAGTTATTACTTCGGTAATAACCGCTACTTATCCGTTTTGTTTGGTTTTTGTGTCAAGATCAACCTCTAATGAGAGAGAAATAATATTTGGGGAAGTTGCTGTCCCGAAACAGATTTTTTGTGCTTCACCGTAAAAATTCGTGAGAGATCTCTGTATGTCGGATTGAGCTGTAATTTTTTGTGCTTCTGCCCCAGGTTGTTATTTAACTTTCGTTAGTTTTGCAATTTTTGATTTGGGCAACAGAAGATTTTTGAAAAATTTGATCTTTACCTGCTGGTCTGTTTTGAAAGATTTAGCCACTCTTGCATTTGCTTCTTTATTCGATTTCCTTTTTGAATTCTTTTTGGGTTTTCGGAAGGAGTTGCTACAGTAGCTTATGTTTTGATGGTTTTCAGTTGAAGTTGGACTCAACAGGTTCTATCACTTCACTTATACTAATGTTGCTAATAAGAATTGTGTGAAGTTTTGTGTGGAAGAAATTTCCAGGAAAGTGGAGATAATGGTGTAATAAGGAAGAGAAAGGTTTTATGACTCAAGTAATAAATATATGAAGATGAAGATATCGATGATATTCAAGTGATGACTCCAGAAGGATCTACTAGATACCAAATTCAGAGACCTGCAGAGTCCGTATTCGAATAGGTAACAGTTCTGGTAAGAAAAGTTCCGCGAAAGTATAATCCAACTATATTTTTGCAGTTTTCAGTCAATAAGGAAATCTTCAAAGCGAAAAAGGGACGGAAACGGAGCCAGGGTGGACCACACCACCCCATGGCGCGGGCCTACCCCTGGCCGCGCCACCAGGTGGTGAGGCCACCCAGGACTCTATCTCCGACCCGTTTTCTCCCAGTACCTTCCTTTTGATATGAAATTTCGTAATATATAACCCCCGGATCCCCCGAGGTCCGTATATTGTGTTTTCGTCGTGTTTTTGTTTCGATCTGTTTCGTTCAGGACATACTCTTTGAGAGCTTAGAAGCACAATGGTGTCCGCCAAGGATAAAGGGAAGGATCCCATGGAGGAAGACCTCCAAGACCCAGGAAGGAGAAGGAGACCAAGAGTGAAGGTGAAGAGGAGCAAGGCCGACGTCCGCACACCGGCACCACCATTGCGAGCATTGGAGTGGTGAAACCTACCAAGATCAGAAGGACGGCACAGATGTCAACTGGAGGGAAGCCTCCGCGTCACTGTTTGGCACCAAGGACACCCTCTCCAAACACCAAGAGTACCTTCCATACCTTTACCCATAACCATGCAGGAAAAGGAGACTCCAAGTGGGAAGAATGGAAGAAGAATCACAAGAGCTGGGATCCACGAACTGAAATGATCACGAGCCGTATTGAGCACAACTCGGAGTTGATTCGTACTCTCACCTTCGAGATTGAGGACTTGGGGAAACTGATCAGAGAGCTCATCGAGAGGATACCACCACCACCAAAGGAGTAATTCGTCATCAGGTTTGGCATCCCCTTGGTTTGTTCCAAGCTTGGGGAGTGCCAGTATCATATCACTATCTTCTATCTTTTTACCTTATTAGTAGAGTCATATCTTGAATAGAGGAGTTATTATGTAGTATGGTTTGCATTATGGAAGTGTCCCCTCTCTCGTTAGATATGTATCCCTTGGTGTGAGTTGCCATTATGGATTATTAATGAGAAGTTCTTTCATTCACTCTTTTGTATAGCTTATATTAGTTTTTAATTCGTGGTTATATGCTTGATCTTGTTGTTAGTATTGGTATCACTTTGGGATCTTTGAGTTAATTTAGTTGGTTTTGGCAAACCTGGCTCGGTCAGTAGTAACACCTTTTTGAGAGTTGAAAAGAAAAAGATAGAAGTACTAGAGAGAGAAATAATTTCATCATCTTTCTTTCTTGATTTGCTCATAAGTTTAGTATTCTCTAGTTAAGATCTTTTGTGCTTCCAAGGAAGATTGCATGTTTGTCTTTATCACTTGTATGTTTGTTTCCTTCAACTCTTGTACTTGCTACCCAGCCTTGCTAGCCAAAAACCTGTACTGAGAGGGATTTCTTCTCGTGCATCCACCTCCTTTAAACCAAAACCTTTGCCATTTGTGTCCACCATACCTGCCTAGTAGCATTATTGCTATTCCAAGTAAATTCCTGTTTTGTCTACCTCCCAAATTAAACTTGTTATGAGAAAGTTAGTGATTAAAGCTCTCACGAACTTGATGGCACACTTTAGTTTCCGCACTTAATAAACCTGAACCATTGTGAACTCTCCATGAAAGTTGTATGCTTGCAAATTATAGGCTGGGGATTAGCAGAACCGTGCTGTCACGGGGAACGCTTTCAACAGTTGTAAATATATACCCAGTTGATACCTTGCTCTTTTGTTTGCGGATGTCGTCAGTGTGAAATAAAAGGGGATCTTGTAAGTCCATGGAGTTATGTATGTGTGTTAGAGAAACGCCTGGGCCGCTGGTCTAATCCATGCTGACATGGTGGAAACCTGCAGCGTAACCATAATGATATCTATGAAGCATTCTTCTTATAAAAAAAGAGAGAGATAGCTATTGATAAAAAGAAAAGAAAAAAAGAGATACTATGAAAAGAGGAAAGAGAGAAAAAAGCACCATTTTCCCATGGTAAATAAGAAGATTGCTGAGATACTCATAGTCTGCTTGCCTTGTCATTTTGATATGGGGATTCTTCCGTATCATCGGGCAAGGGGTACCCCGTTGGCGGTTCTCAATGATATGCACATACTTACAATGACAAGAACTTACCGATAACTAAAGTTGAGTAGCATGAGGAGCAGCCCTCGTACTCAAGGGACTTGGGATCTTCAGTTTATAGTCTGACAAGCATATAACTCAGATTGGACCTCACTTTAGCCTTAATCACCTAAAGATGCCTATGATAGGGGCAATGAGAGCTGAAAGCTAGTAAGTATCATAATTTTTGGGAGCTCTTTATGAGACTTGTAATCCCTGCTTCCCTCTTTGAAGGGCCCTTTCTTTCACTTTGTAGTTGAGTCAGTAAACCTATTCCCTTCTATCTCAGCAAGTATTTTGAGTTGATGTGTTTCATTCATTCATATGATGATTTATTCAATCATGTTTCTTATGTTCCTTGTTTTGCACATTGCTCTTATCTTGAAGTTTATTACTTTGAAAGCTTTCTTTGAAAAAACCAGCTATTTGTGAACTCCAGCAAATTATCAACTATTCTTCGACCAAGAGCTAAGTTTTCCATTACCAATGATGTTTTACTCTATGTATCTTTATTGTGTTTTCTTTACTCATTGCAAGTTGAGTTGTATAATAGTGAGTTGTCTTCTATTATGATCTATGTATTTGATGAATGTGATGCTTCTTGTCCGTATTCTTTTATCGCCTTCACTCCATAAACCTGAGGTCATGTTTATTGAGCTCAGTTTCGCTTGGGGACAAGCGAAGTCTAAGCTTGTGGGGAGTTGATACGTCCATTTTGCATCACTATTCTATGTCTTAATTCACTATTATTCATTGATATATTTTGTATTGAGAGGTGATACTTATGTTATTTCATCTGTTTTTGCATGGTTGATGACTTTTGGAGCATGGACCACTGCAGTTAGGATTCTGATGGAAAAGGTGCTGTTTGGAGGCAAAATTCGCGAAGATCAGAAAATCCAGGAAAATATACGGAAAATTCTATTTTTCCAGAAGACTCAAGATGCCAGAAGATGGAGTGGAGGTGGGCCACGGGGGGCCCACACCACCCCATGGCGTGCAAGCCCCAGCCGCCAGGAGTGGTGTGGCCACCCTGGCCCACTCCAGCCTCTCCCCTCTGGCGTATATCTTCCTCCCGAAACCCTAAGACTCGGGGGGTGACCACAGAAAGATTTCGCCGCCTCTGCCGGGTGGAAAACACCGAGAGAGAAAGATCTCTCCGGCAGATAGATTTCTGCCAGGGGAATTCCTTCCCGGAGAGGGGAGATCGTCGCCATCAACACCACCATCAAGCTGGACTTTATCGGGATCATCATCATCATCATCACCACCACCATCATCACCATCAGCACCCTCATCACCATCTCCATATTGCTGTAACAATTGGTTGAATCTTGCTATAGTTCGTAGGGGAAACTTTCCCGGTGTTTATTACTCTTTGTAGTTGATGCTATTGAGTGAACCATTGAATTATTGTTTATGTTCAGATTGTTATACATCATTATTCCATCTCTGATCATGATCCATATGATGTCTTGTGAGTAGTTCGCTTTGTTCTTGAGGACATGGGAGAAGTCTTGTTGTTAGTAGTGGAGTTGTGTTGAGAAAGATTCAATAGATTGTTATTTAAGTTGTGGTGTACTTCTTCTAGTGGTGTCATGTGAACGTCGACTACATGACACTTCACCTATATGGGCCTAGGGGAATGCATTGTGTATTTGGCTACTAATCGTAGGGGTTGCCGGAGTGACAGAAACCTGAACCCCCGTTAGGAAACCATTGCACAAGGGACGTAAGGGTCTTAGAGTTTAAAGCTGTGGTTAGGTTTTACCTTAATTACTTTCTTGTACTTATGGATGTTTGCAAGGGGGTTTAATCACAAGTATGTATTAAGTCTTGGATGGGACGGTACATTAGCACAGGTTCACCCACACAACACTTAGCAAGCTAGAGAAGATTAATCGACTATATGAAGCGAAAGGACTTGACAGTCTTCCCATGTGTCCTCGAGAATGTTTGGTCATCTATAGAAATACAACTGGCTTGTCCTTTGCTGCATAAAGGATTGGGCCACTTGCTGCATTCATTCTTACTATCTTTTGTTTACTCGTACTTTGTTTACTTGCTTTATCAAAAACCCCTAAAAATCCGTTTGCTAAGTATTTGCAGAGAATTCCTGATCCATACCACTAGCCAGCACCTTCTGCTCCTCATTGGGTTCGACACTCTTACTTATCGAAAATATTGCGATACACCCCCTATACTTGTGGGTCATCAGTGCCATTATTGATATGAAATAAGGCACCATTAAATATCAATTCCCACTCAAGAAAGGTATAGAACACTTCCCTAAGAAGAGAGAAAAGATTCCTTTTGCCTCTCCTATTAAAACAAAATTTGCTCTTAATGCTTCTTCATTTGAGAATACTTGATTTTTGCTTCTTATGCCTAGCTCAAAGGCGTCAAAGAAAAGCACTTATTGGGAGATGACCCAAATTTCTTTAGGAATCTTTTGTTGAGTCTTGGAAGTTATTGCTTCAGTAATAACCTCTCCTTATCCTTTTGTGTGCTTTTGTGCCAAGAGTAACCTCTAATAAGAGAGAAGTAAGACTTGGGAAAGTTGCTGTCCCGAAACAGATTTTTGTGCTTCGCTGTAAAAATTCGTGAAAAATTTGTGTACGTCGGTTTGAGCTGTAATTGTTTGTGCTTCTGCCCCAGGTTGTTATCCAACTTTCATTAGTTCAACACTTTTTGATTGAGCAACAGAAGGTCTTCGAAAAAATCGGTTTTTACCTACTGGTTTGTTTTGACAGATTTCTGCCATTATTTGCATTTGCCTCTTAATCTCTTTCTCTTTGAGTTCTCTATGCTCACTTGAACTTTTTAAAAGGAGGTGCTATAGTATCTTGTGTTTTAATGGAAGTTTTACTGATGTTGAAACTGAACAAAAAAGACTTATTATCTTGAGCACACCAATGTTGCCAATGAAGATTGTGTGAAGTTTTGTATGAAGGAAATTTTATAAGTGTAGGGATGAGTAATGTGATAAGATGAAGTATGGACAAAAGCTCAAGCTTGGGGATGCCACCCGTGTTACCCCAAGAAATATTCAAGAAGTACAAGCGTCAAAGCTTGGGGATGCCCAAGGCATCCCCTTCTTCATCAATAAAAATCCTAGGTTTCTTCCAAACACTTCATTTTTACTGTTTCATGCACAATTGTGTTGTTCTTGGAGCATATTCATTTTTGTTTTTAGTTTTTGTTTACTTAGTTTTATTAAATAAATTAGTTGGACCCCCGCATGCTTATATAGTTTCAAATAGGTTGATTTGGATTGGAAAAGAATAGGAAAGTTCATGCTTATAAGTGGTATAAAAAGAGTCTTGTTTTTGACTGTGACTTAGACTTTATCATGTCATGCTTGATATTGTTTTGACTTTATGCTTAGTAATTATTGTTGTAGCATGACTTGTTACAAACAATTGAGATTTCTTAATATGCCTTGAAAGAATCATGCATTATTTTAGCATATAAAAGCATAATATTGTGGTATTCTCCTTTGATGCTTTATTTGGGTTGACTTGGCGCATGCTCACACCATGTTAAGACTATACCAAGTCACCATAGCCTCTATGATCATTTAGGTTTCGACTTGTAATATCACTTTATGCTTTAATTAAGAATGTTTTGTCGCTTTGCATGATTATGGCCATTATTGCTCTCTTGGTTGGTCGCTCCCAGTCTTTTAGTAGCCTCCACACCAAGTATGAGTTCCACTCATGCATCCAACTCCAAATAAAACCAAGTTATTCCAAAGAGTCCACCATACCTACCTATTAGCATTTTCTATTCCAAGTATATTCATGTTTTTATCTACCTTCCAAATTAAACTTGTTATGTGAAAATTAGTGATTAAAGCTCTCACGAACTTGATGGCACACTTTACTTTTCTTGAACTTAATAAACTTGAACTATTGTGCCCATCTATGTTGCGTATATGCTTGCGTTTTGTAAGTTGTGAATTAGCAGAACCATGTTATCATGGGGAACACTTTCAACATTGCACTTTATTTAGTTGATATCATGTTCTTTTGCTTATGTATCCTGGCGGTGTGAAATGAAAGGGGAGCTTGTAAGGCTCATGGAGTTCGTATATGTGTTAGAGAAACGCCTGGGCAGTTGGTCTAATCCATGACTAATCATGGTGGAAACCTGCAGCATAACCATAGTGAGTAATCTATGAAGCATCCTCTATAAAAAAGAAAAGAAAAAAGAGAGAAAAAAGCCTATGCAAATAGGAAATAAAAGGATCGCTGAGATGCTCATTGTCTGCTTGCCTTGTCATTTTGATATGGGGAATCTTCCGTATCATCGGCCAAGGGGTACCCCGTTGGCGGTTCTCTATGATACATATGTACTTAAAATGACAAGAACTTACTTGTGACTAAATTTGAGTAGCATGAGGAACGGTACTCGTAATTAAGGGGCATGAGATTTTCAACTTATAACTTGTCAAGCATATCCTCATATTTGTTCACTTTAACCTTAATCACCTAAAGATGCTTATGATAGGGGCAATGAGAGCTGAAAGCTAATAAGTACCATAATTTTTGGAAGCTCTTTTTGAGACTTGAATCCCTGCTTCCTTCTATGAATGGCCTTTCTTTTACTTTTATGTTGAGTCTCCATCTTCTATATTTATGCACCTATTGAGAGATCATAGTGGCCATTCTTAGTTTAATGTGCATTTTCCAAAAACTTGTTGATTGATTCATAACTTTGATATTGCTTGTTCTTAAACTATTTGTATCTAGTCACCCTTATGAACTTTGAAGGTGTCATATGCATTTATGTTTTGCTACACTATGAGGGACAAGCTGAATACCATTCTCATTATGTTTTCTATATGTGAAACAAACAAACGTCTTTCCAAGCATTGTTATTCATGAATCTTTTGTTTGTACCCTTTCATGTTACAACATAGTTATTATGTCTTATTGTTAGAACTATATCTTTCATGCTATGTTAAAGTACTATGATTCCAGCTATCAATGTTTTACAAATACCTTGATCAAGATTGTGATGGTGCATGTCACCTCAAAAATTATTCTTTTTTATCCCTTACCAACTCGAGGACGAGTAGAAGTTAAGCTTGGGGATGTTGATACGTCGTAAACATATCTATAATTTTTGATGTTCCATGCTTGTTTTATATCTACTTTCTTATGTTTCGTCCACACTTTGGAGTATTTTTACACATTTTCTGGAACTAACCTATTAACAAGATGCCACAGTGCCAGTTGCCTGTTTTCTGCTGTTTTTGGTTTCTGAAAAGCTAGTAAGGAAATATTCTCGGAATTGGACCGGATAAAATCCAAAGTCAATATTTTACCCGAAGCAACACGAAGTCCGGAGGGGAGACGAAGAGGGGCACCAGGGTGGCGCGGCCAGCCCTAGGCACGCCGGCACCTGGTGTGGGCCCCCTGGTACTCCACCGACCTTGCCCCTTCGCCTATAAAATCCTCCTAGAACAAAAACCCTGAGGACCCGATCAAAATTCCATGAAAGAGTCTATTGTCGCTACCATCTGCATCCCTAGATCGGCAGGGATCTGAAGCTCTTCTCGGCACCCTACCAGAGGGGAGAGATCACCCTGGAGGCCTTCTTCATCACCATGCCTACCTATGGCGTGATGCGTCAGTAGTTCATCCCTGGACTACGGGTCCATGTAGTAGCTAGATGGTTGGTTCTTCTCCTTTGTGCTACCATGTTTAGATATTGTGAGCTCCCTTCATGATCAAGATCATCTATTTGTAATCCTACATGTTGTGTTTGCGGGGATCCGATGGATATTGAGATGCTATTTCAGATTGATTATTGATTCTATCATGTCTATGTTATTTGTGATCTTGCATGCTTTCCGTTGTTAGTATCTATCTTGGCCAAGTAGATGCTAGCAACTCCAAGAGGGAGTATTTATGCTCGATAGTGGGTTCATGCCTCTAGTAATCTAGGGAAGTGACAGAAATCTCTAAGGTACTAGATGTGATGTTGCTACTAGGGAGAAAACATCAATCCTTTGTCCATGGGACAATCGTATTGTTTACTTTACACACATTGCTTAATCAATTATCTATTGCTTGCAACTTAATACTGGAGGGGGTTCAGATGATAACCTGAAGGTGGATTATTAGTCATAGATGCAGTTGGATTACGGTCTATGTATAATGTTGTAATGGCCAATCAAATCTCATAGGAGTCAAGATGATTAGTATATGCATGTATGGTTTCTCGGTGTCTGTCAATTGCCCCGCTGTAATTTGTTCACCCAACATGTCATATATCTTAAGGAGAATCAGCTCTAGTGAACTATGGACCCTGGTCCATTCTTTTACCATCAATCTACAATCTATTTACTGTTTAGTATTTACTTTCTGCAAGCAATTACTATCTTCCACACAATATGTTTAATCCTTTGTTTTCAGCAAAACCGGTGAGATTGACAACCTCACTGTAAGTTGGGGGCAAAGTTCTGTGGTTGTGTTGTGCAGGATTCCAAGTTGGAAACAACACCTTGGAGGTGTTTCCTCGCTCCTACTGGTTCGATAACCTTGGTTTCATAACTGAGGAAAAACTTGCTGCTGTGCTCACCATACCTTCCTCTTGGGGTTCCCCAACGAGCTCGATATATTTTGAGCCATCAGTAAGCGAGTGCGAGGAGCCGGTGGCCATGGCGAGGGTGCAACATCATCAGATGCAGCAGAAGGAGCCATATGCGATCCGACAGATCCAACATGCAGAGATGGTGCAGCGGAGGATGCAGAAGACGATGATGTAAACGATCCGGAGGAGGCAACATGGCTCGTGCTGCCGTCGGAGGAGACAGCGGGGGACCCGGCGACGCGTGGCGAGGTGGGAGTGGAGCCAAGTGTGGCGTGGTCTAGGGAGGGCGCATTTGCGCGTCTGTCCGGCACGGGGATCGAGGCCTGACCACGAGCAGGCGACGTCAGCAGAGGATCTGCTCCGGTTGGAGAGCCCTCAGGATCGGTACTGCTAGGGGAATGTTCCCCCGAATCAACTTCATGTTCAGTGCTATTTTTGTCATTTCGCTGGCTGGTTTCAACAGAAGATTGGGGAGCCTCTAGTTCATTATTTTGAGTGAGAATTACACCTGCGGCTTCAGCATCACGTGAAACATAATTAGGAGGAACAACAACAAGCACAGTAGTAGGCATATGATCATCAATATTATGCGCACCCTCATGAGAAGTTGATGATGGAAGAAGTAAAATTTCTTTTTAAAAAGGTCACCCGCATTTAGATGAAGATCTTCAAAACGAAAGACAATTTCATCGAAAACAACATCACTAGAGATGTAACCACAACCTATAGACACATCGAGACATTTGACACCCTTATGGAGGGGACTATAGCCAACAAAAACACACCATTTAGACCGAAAAGCAAGTTTTCGAGTGTTATAGGGACGAAGATTGGGCCCACAAGCGCAACCAAAAGTTCGAAGGGCATCATAATTTGGTGTAATATGAAGGGGGTGTTTAGCGGGAGTTTCAATATCAATGACTTTGCCAGGAAGCATATTTATGAGAAATATGGCTATGAGAAAAGCTTCATCCCAATACTTGAGAGGCATAGATGCATTGGCAAGCAAGGAAACACCAACTTCAACTATATGGCGATGTTTTCGTTCAGCGGAATCATTTTGTTGGTGAGCACGTGGACATGAAACATGGTGTGTGGTACCAACCTTTTGAAAGAAGGCATTAAGTTTTTCATACTCACCACCCAATCGGTTTGCATAGTAATAATTTTCCTATCAAACTTACGTTCAACTTATTGCTGATAATTGAGGAAAGCTTGATAGACATCAGAACAATTTTAAGCAAATAGATCCAAGTAAACTTGCTAAAATCATTAATAAAGCTTACATAGTATGCATGTTTCCCAATAGAAAGCGGAGCAGGACCCCAAACATCAGAAAAAACATGCTCCAAAGGAATAGTGGATCTACTGGTGGAGATGGGGTCTGGAAACTGGTGACTCTTGGCTAACTGACAAGAATCACATACATAAGGAGTAATTTCTGGGGTGTAAGCTATCTTATTTCTTCTAAGAACTTGTTGAACCACAAAAGAAGAAGGGTGTCCTAAGCGACGATGCCATGTAGAGGATGACGGATTTATTGTGACGAAGGCATGCTTGGAGGAGTCATTGGAAATTGGCATCAAGGGATAAATACCTCCATAACAAGGGCCCTTAAACAGAATTCGTCGTGTGGCTTGGTCCTTGATCGAAAAAAAGAAAGGATGAAACTCAGTGAAGACATAATTATCAAGAGTAAACTTATGAACAGATAAAAGATTTTTGGACACACTAGGAACACGCAATATATCATTTAGTTGGAAGGAATTATGAGGGGTGCGCAAAATTGAATGACCAATATGACTAATGTACATACCTGTACCATCAGCTATGCGAACACAGTCTTGTCCATGGTACTTCTCATGTGTGGAAACCTTATTCATCTCGCCGGTGATGTGTTTAGTGGTGCTAGTGTCATAGTACCAGTTGGAGTCAACTCCATGAGATGTGAAGTTGGCCCCTTTGTTGCCACGGTATCCATCACGACCATGGTCATATCCATAGCGCCACCAATAGTCCCGAGCAGGGTGCCCATGAATAAGCAAATCTGACAGGTGGTGTCAACATACGGGGTGGGCTGGCGGTCACAGCAACGCCCACCATCATCACGTCTGTCACCATCATCTCAGCGACGAGGACACTCATCCTCATAGCGGCTTCCTTGGTATCCACCTCCATCATGGTGACCCCGATCATCACGGCGTCCATGATCATCACGGCGGTCGCGATACTCCTGCTAGCGACCATAGTCTTGTCCACATCCATGGTCATCTCCACGGCCACGATCATCATAGCAGGGACGGTCATCATAGGGCTACTGTTTAGGGCGATCATCCTGGCGCGGGTAGTCAGACCCACGGCGAGCCATGTGAGCCGAGGGGGAGAAGCTGATGTCCTCGGTCTTGTGCATACGATCAAAATCCTGAACCTGAGTGAGAAGATCAGCAAGCGTGGTACCAGGATTTGCATCGACAGAAGTACGCATATTGTTGTAGTGGCTCCCGAGACCACTGAGGACATACCAGACCAACTCATCATCGTCAAGTGGTTTTCCCGCAGCAGCAAGTTCAGATGCAATACACTTCATCTTTGCAAAGTATTTGTCTGGAGAGAGAGATCATTCTTACGGGCGTCGTTGAGGGCGGAGCAGAGCTGCTAGACCCATTTCTTGGATGTGGTGGAGACGTGGGTGTTGATGGCTGCCCATAACTCGGCAGCGGTCTCAAGGCCAATGACATGTGCAAGCACGTCGAGGAACAGTGTATTGAGGATCCAACGGAGCACTTGTTGATCACGAGAGATCCATGCGGTATACTCTGGGTTCTCGATCATGGCATTTTTCTTGTTGACATCCATCATTTCCAGGACCTTTTCCAGTTCCTTCTCGGTCCCCTCGATGAGCTCCAGGACACGAGCACCACGAAGGGTCGGGATGACTAAGGCTTTCTAGATCAGGGCATTTTCACACGTGAGGAGCTGGGACGGAGGAGATCAGAGAGCTGTAGCAAGCGCCATGGCGTTGGTGGACAAAGACATGGCGAACTTGGGGCTTCAAAGGCGGCGGAGGTAGAGGAACTGCAACGGCGGTGTGAGTGCTGACTCATCTATTAACGAGCTCGTTGGGGAACCCCAAGAGGAAGGTAAGATGAGCACAGCAGTAAGTTTTCCCTCAATTATGAAACCAAGGTTATCAATCCAGTAGGAGTAAGGAAACACCTCAAAGATGTTGCTAGCTGGACTTTAGCAGGACCTACTACCGGTGCCAGCAGCAACGTGGAAACCTACACAACACAACCACAGAACTTTGCCCCCAACATACAGTGAGGTTGTCAATCTCACCGGTTTTGCTGAAAACAAAGGATTAAACGTATTGTGTGGAAGAAAGCAATAGTTTGCAGAAAGTAAACAGAAAGCAGTAAATAGTTGATTATAGATTGACGATAAAAGAAAGGACCGGGATCCATAACTCACTAGTGGTGGCTCTCCTTAAGATAGATGACATGTTGGGTGAACAAATTACAGCGGGGCAATTGACAAACATCGAGAAAGCAATACATGCATATACTAATCATCTTGACTCCTTTGAGATTCGATTGGGCATTACAACATTATACATAGACTATAATCCAACTGCATCTATGACTAATAATCCACCTTCAGGTTATCATCCGAACCCCCTCGAGTATTAAGTTGCAAGCAACAGATAATTGCATTACGCATTGCATGTAAAGTAAACAATACGATTGTTCTATGAACAAAGGATTGTTGTTTTCTCCCTAGTAGCAATAGCACATCTAGTACCTTAGAGATTTCTATCACTTCCCTAGATTACTAGAGGCACGAATTCACTATCGAGCATAAATACTAATTCTTGGAGTTGCTAGCATCTACTTGGCCAAGATAGCTACTAACAACGGAAAGCATGCAAGAACACAAATAACAAAGACATGATAGAATCAATAATCAATCTGAAATAGCATCTCAATATCCATCGGACCCCCGCAAACACAACATGTAGGGATTACAAATAGATGATCTTGATCATGAACGGAGGTCAAAAGATCTAAACATGATAGCACAAAGGAGAAGAACCAGCCATCTAGCTACTACATGGACCCGTAGTCCAGAGATGAACTACTCACGCATCACACCAGAGGCTTGCATGGTGATGAAGAAGGCCTCCAGGGTGAATTCCCCTCTCCGGCAGGGTGCCGGGAAGAACTTCAGATCCCTCCCGATCTAGAGATGGAGATGACGGCGACCAAGATGATGATGGCGGCTACAGGCCTGGCCGCGTGGCCAGGTGGTGTGGGCGGCCCCTGGCCCCTCTACATCTTGTATTCTGGCTCCGTGTCCCCCTCGGTGAAAAACTGACTTTGGCTTTTGTCCCGTCCAATTCCGAGAATATTCATTTTTTGACTTTCTTGGAACCAAAAACAGCAGAAAACATGTAGCTAGCAGTGTGGCATCTTGTTAATAGGTTAGTCCAAGAAAGTATATAAAAAGTACTCCAAAGTGTGGACAAAACATTAGAAAGTAGATAAAACCAAGCATGGAACATCAAAAATTATGGATACGTTAGCAACGTATCAACATCCCCAAGCTTAACTCCTGCTCGTCCTCGAGTAGGTAAGTGATAAAAAGAAAGAATAATTTTTGACGTGACATGTACCATCATAAACTTGATCAAAGTATTTGTAAAACATTGATAGCTAGGATCATAGTACTTCAATCATAACATGAAAGACAAAGTTATAACAATAAGACAAAGCAACTATTGTTGCAACATGAAAATGCACAAACAAAAGATTCATGAATAACAATGCTTTGCAAGACGTTTGTTCGTTTCACATAAAGAAAACATAGCATAGTGACATTGAGCTTGTCCTCATAGAGTAGCAAACATAAATGCATAGGACACCTTCAAAGTTCATAAGAGTGACTAGATACAAATAGTTTGAAACAAGCAATATCAAAGTGATGCATCAATCAACAAGTCTTGGGACAATGCACATAGAACTAAGAATGGCCACTCTGCTACCAAAGTAGGTGCATAAAGATAGAAGGTGGAGACTCAACATAAAAGTAAAACAAAGGCCTTCATAGAAGGAAGTAGGGATTCAAGTTTCATAAAGAGCTTCCAAATATTATATTACTTGTTAGATTTGATCTCTCATTGCCCCTATCATAAGCATCTTGAAGTGATTAAGGTTAAAGTGAACAAACTATGATGTATATGCTTGACGAAGTATAAGTTGGAAATCTCATGTCCCTTGAATACGAGGGCCGCTCTTCATGCTACTCAAGTTTAGTTACCGGTAAGTTCTTGTCATAGTAAGTACATGTGTATCATAGAGAACCATGCAGGTACCCTTGCCCGATGATACAGAAGAATCCCCATATCAAAATGACAAGGCAAGTAGACAACAAGCATCTTAGCAATCTTCTTATTTACCATGGGAAAATGGTGTTTTTTCTCTCTTTCCTCTTTTCTCATATCTCTTTTTTCTCCTTTCCTCATTATCTAACTCTTTTTTTATAAGAAGAATGCTTCATAGACAGCTCATTATGGTTACGCTGCAGGTTTCCACCATGTCGTCATGGATTAGACCAACGGCCTAGGTGTTTCTCTAACACACATACATAACTCCATGGACTTACAAGCTCCCATTTCATTTCACACCGACAACATCCATAGACAAAATAACATGATATCAACTAGGTACAAAGTACAAGTGCAATGTTGAAAGCGTTCCCCATGACAGCATGGTTCTGCTAATCCCCAACATATAAGTGCAAGCATATACAACATAGACGACACAATGGTTCAAGTTTATTAAGGGCAATAAAAGTAAAGTGCGCCATCAAGTTCGTGAGAGCTTTAATCACTAGTTTTCTCATAACAAGTTTAATTCGGAAGGTAGATAAAAACATGAATATACTTGGAATAGCAAATGCTAATAGGTAGGTATGGTGGACTCTTTGGAATAACTTGGTTTTAGGAGTTGGATGCATGAGTGGAACTCATACTTGGTTACGGAGGCTAGCAAAAGACTGGGAGCGACCAACTAAGAGAGCAATAATGGCCATAATCATGCAGAGCGACAAAACATCATTAATCCAAGCATAAAGTGATACTACAAGTCGAAAACTAAAGGATCATAAAGGCTATGGTGACTTGGGATAGTCATGTTGGGTCTGTAGCATAGAAAACAAAAATTTTCCTATGGTGTGAACTACACGCCAAGATCTATCTACTAGGTACAAAGCAACGGGTGGACATACATCCAACGAGAACTTACCCTCGTAGACAACGAGCTTTGTTTACGAGTAGGACTCGTGGTTGATGTAGTCGTACACTTGCCGATCTCAAGATCGTGATGAAGTCCAGCAGGTCCGGCTCCAGCACGTCCATCAGATCCAGCTCCAGCACCACCAAATCCAGCACCACAAAGCAGCGGTGCATCCGTGATCGCACACGTCCGATGCCCGACAACCTCCGTCCCTCGCTCTAGCAAAGCAGCGGGCAGCAACTCCTTTCGAGATAAAGCCACCCAGAACATGTATCTCGCTAATCCGAGACCATGGGGAAATAATACTAGAGGGGGAGAGATCCTTCACAAGGAGGTGTGTGTGAGAAGTGAGGAGGGGGTGGCCTTTTATAGGAGGAGGGGGTGCCCCTCCTTCATGGCCGGCGCATGGAGGGGGTGACCCTTCACCTCATCCATTCATGTGTGGTAACTCCTCCACATAAATTTGCCCTTCACATTCTCTTTTAAAGTCTCCACTTTAAATGCATTAAATTTCTCCAAATTTAATGCTCTCTCATTAATAAAACTCTTTTATTATTTTTATTAAGAATTTTGTTAATTACTTTAATTAACAAACATTCACATAAAACCCCTGCAACATTTCAATATTACATGCAGAACCAATTTCAGCATTTTCACCCGAAACAGTTTCGGTGTCTATTGAAATAATTCCAGCGCTTTCTTAAATCTTTATCTAAAACATATTTGCTCCAAATGGTGTCGGTATCCCTTAAGTGTGTCACCCTACGGTTGCGAATAATGCGGACATGATCGAGACCCTCTCCGATCAATAATCGGCGGGACACGGAGATCCATCTTGACTCCTACATTCAACGATGACTTCGTGATCGTGAGAACCTTTAACGCTAGTAACTAAATCCCTTTTTCCGCGATATATTACATGTCGAGATTCGATCATCGGTATCTCCATACCTAGTTTGATCTTATTACCGACATGCACTCTTTTCTTGTTCCGTGATATAACATTCTAGTGATCACATCACTTGCTTGCATGCTATTTCAATGTGATATCGAGAGGGCCAGAGTATATCTATCCGTCATCGGGATTGACAAATTCCTCTTGATCCATGAGCCTCAACATAACACCTTCAGTAATTGAACCCATCTTTATAGTCACCCTGTTACGGTGTGACATTTGATGTTATCAAGATACTCTTCTGGTGTTAGCAATTAACATGATCTCATGGTCTAAGGATAAAGATTACTTCGTATGATATTATAGCAATATAAACATAATGACTTTGATCGTAATGCTATACTTCGGATGAATGTTCATCACATCATTCCACCAATGGTGTGACCTTGTTATTAACAACATCCAATATCCATGATCAGGAAACCTTGATCATCTTGTTAATCAACAAGCTAGTCTATAAGAGAGGCATAACTAGGAACCCTTTTTTGTTTATTAAACACACATGTATTGATGTTTCCGATCAATACAATTCTAGCATGTAAAATAAACATTTATCATAAACATGGAATAAGATAATAACCACTTTATTATTGCCTCTCGGGCATATTCCCTTCAAGTCATAACATGGTGTGAGCATGAGCCAAGTCAACCCAAATAAAGCATCAAAGGAGAATAGCACAATACTATGCTTTAATATGCTAAAACAACGCATGATTCTTCAAAGGCACATTAAGCAATCTCAGTTGTTTATAACATGTCATGCTATAGCAAAGATCACTAAGCATAAGGCCAAAACAATATCAAGCATGGCATGACGAAGCATAGGCCACAGTTAAAAACAAGTTCTCTTTACCACTTAAGCATGAACTTTCCTACTCTTTTCCAATCCAAACCAAAGTATTTGAAAACCAATGCATGAAAGAGGGGGTCCAAACAATTTATTCAGCAAACTAAGAAAACCAAGCAAATGAAAAACCAAAATGAAAACAAAAAATAAGACGGTCCAAGAACAACACAACTATGCATGAAACAATAAAAATGAAGTGTTTGGAAGAAACCTGGGGTTTTTATTGATGAAGAAGGGGATGCCTTGGGCATCCCCAAGCTTTGACGCTTGTACTCCTTGGATATTTCTTGGGTTGACACGCGTGGCATCCCCAAGCTTGAGCTTTAGTCCATCCTTCATCTCATTACTCATTCCTTCCATACACCTGAAATTTTTCTTCGTACAAAACTTCACACAATCTTTATTAGCAACATTAGTGCACTCAAGATAATAAGTCTTTAGGTTCAGTTTCAACACCAATAAAACTTCCATTAAAACACAAGCTACTGTAGCACTTCCCTCAAAAATCTCAATTCCCCAAAAGAACTCAAAAAGGAACCAACAAGAAGCAAATGCAAATAATGGCAGAAATCTGTCAAAACAGACCAGCAGGTAAAAACCAATTTTTTCGAAGACCTTCTGTTCCTCAAATCAAAAAGTGTTGAACTAACTAAAGTTAGATAACAACCTGGGTCAGAAGCACAAAAATTCACGCCTCAAAACGACGTACAGAGATTCTACACGAATTTTTACGGTGAAGCACATAAATCTGTTTCAGGACAACAACTTTCCCAATCATTACTTCTTTCTCATTAGAGGTTACTCTTGGCACAAAAAACTAATAAAAAAGATAAGGAGCGGTTATTACTGAAGCAATAACTTCCAAGACTCATATAAAACTTTTGGGTTATCTCCCAATAAGTATTTTTCTTTAACGCCTTTAAGTTAGGCATAAGAAGCAAGAAAAAGAATCAAGTATTCTCAAATGAAGAAGCATTAAAACCAAATTTCTTGCCCTTAACTCTCTTATTTTTATGTTTAACCTTGGGGAACATATGATTGTTTGGTGGAGAAGAAAAGTGCATGGTGCCCTTTTCCACATCTATTATTGCTCCAAGGAGTTTCAATAGGGATCTTCCAAGTGTAATTTGTCCTTTTCCTACACATTCAATAACAAGATAATCAGTAGAAACCATTTTCCCTAGGATATTTGTAAACACTCCTTCAGCTATTCAATTGGTGATATTGTGGCATTATTAGCAAGAAATATTTCTTCTCCCCCTTTAGAAATTCCCAAAGATTCAAAGATTCATAGATATCTTTGGGCATAAGACAAAATTCAGACATGATATCACAGCGAGCATGAAAAGTTTCATTATATATAACAATGTTTATTGTGGGAAGCCATTTTGAGGGTTCAGAATTTATTGGAACATAATCATGATGCTCTCTAAGCGTGTTATAGCAATCCTTTAAACTAGTATTGCGGGTCTCAAGTGTGTTCAATCTAGCAAATATGTTTATAAAGGAAGAATCAGATTTGCTAGGCAAGTTGTAAGTAAAGACCAACTTCTTTATGGCATTAACAACATCATCCTCATTGCATTGGAGGAAATCTCCTCCCACTACAACATCCAAAGCATATCTATATCAAAGAGCAATTCCAAGGTAAAAACTGCTAAGGAATAAGCTTTGAGTGATTTTAGGTTTAGTTTTTCATGTAGATCAGAGATTCTAGACCAAGCTTCTTTGAAACTTTCTTCAATTCCTTGTTTGAAAGTGAAAATCATTTGCTCAGGTGACATAGTGATTGGAGCAAAGCTAGACATAAAGGCAACTTTAAGATAGGAACTATTTTTTTTGTGTTTTTAATAAAGAAAGCAAAGTAGTAAAACTATTTTTTTGTGTGTTTTTGATAAAGAAACAAGCAAAAAATAAAACAAACTAAAGAGATTAGTTATGAGGGACTCCCCTTGTGAAGATGTCCTTTACTCCTCGGCAATAGCGCAAGAAAATATATTTATTTGTTCGTGTTAACGAGTCTGCTGAAACCACAAGAGGAAGGAAGAGAGAAAGATGAGCAAGAGTTTTTCCTCAGCAGAAAACCAAGGTTATCAATCCGTAGGGACAAGAAACACAAAGGTGTTGCTGCAAGAAGGATTAAGGCAGATGCATTACGGCGACTGATGTAACGAAAGCCTGGGGAAACCCCAAGAGGAGGGGAAAATGAGCACAACAAGAAGCTTCTCGCCAGTGAAACCATAACATCCAAGAGGAGTAAGGAAGCAAGAAAGGTGTTGTTAGCTGATTTCAGGAAAGACCGGCGATGGGCCAAAATATATCGAGCTCGTTGGGGAACCCCAAGAGGAAGGTATGATGAGCACAATGACAAGTTTTCCTCGAGACGAAACCAAGGTTATCAATCCAGTAGGAGCAAGGAAACACCCCAAAGGTGTTGCTAGATGAGCCTTGGCAGGGCGCACTACCGATGCTAGTAGCAACGTGGAGACCTGCACAACACAACCACAAAACTTTACCCCCAACTTGCGATGAGGTTGTCGATCTCACCGGTTTTACTGAAAATAAAGGATTAAACGTATCGAATGGAAGGAAGTAATAGTTTGCAGAAAGTAAACACAAAGCAGAAAACAGTTGATTGTAGATTGAATGTAAAAGAAAGGACCAGGGTCCATATTTCACTAGAGGTGGCTCTCCTTAAGATAGATAACATGTTGGATGAAAAAATTATAGCGGGGCAATTGACAAACATCGAGAAAGCATACAAGCATATACTAATCATCTTGACTCCTTTGAGACTTGATTGGGCATTACAACAGTATACATAGACCGCCATCCAACCGCATCTATGACTAATAATCCACCTTCAGGTTATCATCCGAACCCCCTCCAGTATTAAGTTGTAAGCAACAGATTATTGCATTACGAATTGCATGTAAAGTAAACAATACGATTGTTCTATGAACAAAGGATTGTTGTTTTCTCCCTAGTAGCAACAACACATCTAGTACCTTAGAGATTTCTGTCACTTCCCCAGATTACCAGAGGCATGAACCCACTATCAAGCATAAATACTAATTCTTGGAGTTGCTAGCATCTACTTGGCCAAGATAGCTACTAACAACGGAAAGCATGCAAGATCACAAATAACAAAGACATGATCAAATCAATAATCAATCTAAAATAGCATCTCAATATCCATTGGACCCCCGCAAACATAACATGCAAAATTACAAATAGATGATCTTGATCATGAACGGAGCTCACAAGATCTAGACATGATAGCACAAAGGAGGAGAACCAGCCATCTAGCTACTACATGGACCCGTAGTCCACAGATGAACTACTCACGCATCACACCAGAGGCTTGCATGGTGATGAAGAAGGCCTCCAGGGTGAATTCCCCTCTCCGGCAGGGTGCCGGGAAGAGCTTCAGATCCCTCCCGATCTAGGGATGGAGATGACGGCGGCTACAGACTCTTTCATGGAATTTTGATTGGGTACTTAGGGTTTCCGAATCAGAGGCAATATATAGGCGGAAGGAGAGGCTGAGGGGGTGCCTGGGCTAGCCGCACCACCCCCTGGTGCAGGCCAAGCCTGGCCGCGCGGCCAGGTGGTGTGGCCGCCCTCTGGCCCTTCTCCATCTCGTATTCTGGCTCCGTGTGTTCCCTGGTAAAATAATAACTTTAGCTTTTGTCCCGTCCAATTCCGAGAATATTCATTTTCTGACTTTCCTAGAACCAAAAACAGCAGGAAACAAGCAGCTGGCACTGTGGCTCTTGTTAATAGGTTAGTCCAAGAAATCATATGAAAAGTACTCCAAAGTGTGGACAAAACACAAGAAAGTAGATAAAACCAAGCATGGAACATCAAAAATTATAGATATATTTGCAATGTATCAACATCCCCAAGCTTAACTCCTGCTCGTCCTCGAGTTGGTAAGTGATAAAAAGAAAGAATAATTTTTGAGTTGACATGCACCATCATAAACTTGATCAAAGTATTTGTAAAACATTCAAAGCTGGGATCATAGTACTTCAATCATAACATGAAAGACAAAGTTCTAGCAATAAGACAAAGAAACTATGTTGCAACATGAAAAGTCACAAACAAAAGATTCATGAATAACAATGCTTTGCAAGACGTTTGTTTCTTTCACATAAAGAAAACATATCATAATAGTATTTAGCTTGTCCCTCATAGAGTAGCAAAACATAAATGCATAGGACACCTTCAAAGTTTACAAGAGTGACTAGATACAAATAGTTTAAAACAAGCCATATCAAAGTATGCATCAATCAACTAGTCTTGGGACAATGCACATAGAACTAAGAATGGCCACTATGCTCTCAAAGTAGGTGCATAAAGATAGAAGGTGGAGACTCAACATAAAAGTAAAAGAAAGGCCTTCATAGAAGGAAGTATGGATTCAAATCTCATAAAGATCTTCCAAAAATTATGGTACTTATTAGCTTTCAGCTCTCATTGCCCCTATCATAAGCATCTTGAAGGTGATTAAGGTTAAAGTGACACAACTAAGAGGATATGCTTGACAAGTTATAAATCAAAATCTCATGCCCCTTACTTACGAAGACCGAACCTCATGCTACTCAACTTTAGTCACGAGTAAGCTCTTGTCATTGTAAGTACATATGTATCATAAAGAACCACCAACGGGGTACCCCCTGCACATGATACATGAGCTATCCCATAATCAAAATGACAAGGCAAGCAGACAATGAGCATCTCAGCGATATTTTTATTTGCTATTTGCATTGGTTTTTATTGAGGATGCTTCATAGAGTGCTCATTATGGTGATACTGCAAGTTTCCACCATGGTTAGGCATGGCTTAGGCTAGCGGCCCAGGAGTTTCTCTAACACACATACAAACTCCATGATCTTACAAGTTCCACTTTTATTTCACATCGCCGGGATCCATAAGCAAAAGAACATGATATCAACAGGGTACAAGTGCAATGTTGAAAGAGTTTCCCATGATACATGGTTCTACTAATTTCAACTTATAAAGCGCAAGCATATACGCAACAAAGAAGGACCCAATGGTTCAAGTTTATTAAATGCAAAAAAGTAAAGTGTGCCATCAAGTTCGTGAGAGCTTTAATCACTAGTTTTCTCATAACAAGTTTAATTTGGAAGGTAGACAAAAACATGAATATACTTGGAATAGCATAAGCTAGTAGGTAGGTATGGTGGACTCTTTGGAATAACTTGGTTTAAGGAGTTGGATGCATGAGTGGAACTCATACTTGGTTACGGAGGCTAGCAAAAGACTGGGAGCGACAAACTAAGAGAGCAATAATGGCCATAATCATGCAAAGCGACAAAATATCATTGATCAAAGCATAAAGTGATACTAGAAGTTGAAAACTAAAGGATCATAAAGGCTTATGGTGACTTGGGATAGTCATAACATGGTGTGAGCATGCGCCAAGTCAACCCAAATAAAGCATCAAAGGAGAATATGATAATACTATGCTTTAATATGCTAAAACAACGCATGATTCATCCAAGGCACTGTATGTAGGGTTACGGGTAGGCTACACTAGCGTAAAATCAAAATTTTCTACCGCGTCAACCAAGAATACTATTGTCATAGATCACGGGATTACCGCTAGACGCGCAGGTGCGGAACTTGATGAAGCACGTCGCGGCAGTGTAGATGTTCTACGTCCTCCTTGCCCTCGTCCCACGAGCAGCTCCCCTTTGCGTGGCTCGTCCAAGTGCTAAAGATGCAGCACCTCCGAGGTATCCACACATCCGGAGTGGAAGCTGTCACACGCTAGACTGCTAGGTCTGCACGTGCAACACAGGCGGAAGAGGAGTGGCGGCTGGGTGGAATACTCTACCCTATTCAGCTCGCCCCACTCTCTCTTATATAGGCATCCCTGGTGGGCTTCTACATTAGTAGCCCATTAGCAGCCTAAGCCTGGTCTAATTCGGATCCAATCCTCATTAGGCTTCCAGCCCCTAAAGTGTGTGACCCTATAGGTTCATACACGTATAGACATGACACGAGTACACTTACTCCGTCAATAGTTGGTAGCGGCCTCTAGCAAGACGTGCCAACTCCTAAACGCATATAAAGATCATTCGGACGAACCATCACAAGGTTGAGTACATGTCTTTCCCTTTACCTCATGATATTTGGTCTAGCTCCAAGCTGACCTCTCTTTCTCCATACTGTGATTCGGGATCCCTTTACTAGGTTAACTCTTAACCATATGTAGCACAACCATGCATTTCTGGATCCGATCACTCGAGGGGCCCAGAGATATCTCTCTCAAGTAGAGAGGGGCAAATCCTATCTTGATTGACCGATGCCTTGTAGCATGTATTAGGACAAACCCGAAAGCTACCTTTATAACTACCCAGTTATGGAGTAGTGTTTGATAGCCCCAAAGTAGGTCGATCCACATCTCAAGTACATGCGACAATCTCAGGTCTAACGACAAAACATACACGATGTGTAGAGAGATCTGCAAGTATTATTGCCAGTCTCATGTTGGGTCAGTCCAACCCCATGTTCATAACATGTGTCCACATCATTGGTTTGACATCTCCATGTCTATGACTTGTGAAACATAGTCATCAACCAATCGATGCGCTAGTCTAATATTCACGTGTGTCCTCACATGAACTCCGACTAGGGACAACTATTAGATAACCATACAAGTAAAGAGTTTCACAAACAATTCACATAATTACCAATCAATACAAGTTGCCTGATATATGGATATACAAGGAACATTATAATAACTCATGGATACATATGAAATACAATCATCTCTATGATTGGCTCTAGGGCATATTTCCTTCAGTCTCTCACTTGCACTAGAGTCAATCTAGATAGTATCTAATACCTATTGCTCTTGTGTGCGCTTCATGCGCAGGCTGCGGGAGTGGCTTAGTCAAGGGATCAGCAACATTTGAGTCCGTATGTATTTTGCATAACATGACACTACCATCATCAATGAACTCACGAATCAGATGGTAACGCATGTGAATATGTTTGTTCTTCTGGTGCTGTCTAGGTTCCTTGGCTTGTGCAATAGCACCATTGTTGTCACAATAAACGTTCAAGGGATTAGACGAGCCCTGAACCACACCAAGAGCAATCAGGAAATTCCTAATCCAAACAGCTTCCTTTGCAGCCTCCGAGGCAGCAATATATTCAGCTTCTGTTGAAGAGGAGGCCACTGTATCTTGCTTGGAACTTTTCCAGCTCACAGCACCACCATTCATGACAAACACATAACATGATTGCGATTTCGAGTCATCTGAGTCGCTGAGGTAACTCGCATCTGTGTAACTCTTTACACTGAGTTCTAACCTCACCTCCATAAACTAGGAGCATATCCTTAGTCCTTCTCAAGTACTTAAGGATATTCTTTACCGCTGTCCAGTGACTCTCACCTGGATCAGCCTGGTATCTGCTCGTAACGCTTAGAGCATAGGAAACATCTGGGCGAGTACATGTCATTGCATACATGATGGATCCAATAGCCGAAGCATATGGAACCCTACTCATGCGTTCTCGCTCATCAGTGGTCGAAGGACACTGAGTCTTGCTGAGTTTAATGCCCTGAGACATGGGCAAGAACCCCTTCTTAGCCTCTTCCATGCTAAACCGTTTCAACACTTTGTCAATGTACATACTATGGCTTAATCCAATTAGCCTCCTTGATCTATCTCTATAGATCTTGATACCCAGAATATATGCCGCTTCTCGCAAGTCCTTCATAGAAAAATATTTTTCAATGAGGTCTTAAAAGACTCTAGCATAGGAATGCCATTTCCAATCAGTAATATGTCATCCACATATAAGATTAGAAACACAAGTGATTTCCCATTTTCTTTCTTATACACACAAGGTTCTTGCTCGTTTTTGGTGAAGCCAAATGTTGGGTCCGCAACATAGAAAACAAAAATTTTCCTACGGTGTGAACTACACGCCAAGATCTATCTACTAGGTACAAAGCAAACGGGTGGACATACATCCATAGAGAACTTACCCTTGAAGACAACGAGCTTTGTTAACGAGTAGGAACTCGTGGTTGATGTAATTGTACACTTGCCGATCTCAAGATCGTGAGGAAGTCCGAGCGCCGCAACTCAGCAGCGCATCCGCACTCGCACACACGTTCAAGCCACCGGACAACCTCCACCTCCTCGCTCCAGCGATCCAGCGGAAGCAACAACTCCTTCCAGACGAAATGCCACCGGGAACATGTATCTCGCTAATCCGAGACCATGGGGGAATAATTCTAGAGGGGGAGAGAGATCCTTCACAAGGAGGTGTGTGGATGAAGGAGGGAATGGGTGGCCTTTATAGGAGGAGGGGGGTGCCCCCTCTCTCCATGGCCGGCGCATGGGGGGTGACCCCTCACCTTCCCCATTCATGTGGTGGTAACTCTCCACATTAAAATGCCTCTTCACATTCCCTTTTAAAGTCTCCACTTTAAATGCATTAAGTTTCTCCAAATTTAATGCTCTCTCATTTAATAAAACTCTTTTATTAAATTTATTCAGAATTTTGTTAATTACTTTAATTAACAAACATTCACATATAGCCCCTTGCAATATTTCAATATCACATGCAGAACCACCTTCTGCAATTTCACCCGAAACAATTTCCAGTTTCTATTGAAACAATTCCTGCGCTTTGCAATTCTTTCGTCTGAAACATATGTGCTCCAAAATGGTGTCCGGTAACTCTTAAGTGTGCCACCCTACGGTTCACGAATAATGCAGACATGATCGAGACCCTTCTCCGATCAATAATCATCAGCCGACACGGAGATCCGTCGACTCCTACACATTCAACGATGACTCTGTGATCGTGAGAACCTTTAACGCTTGTAACTAAATCCCTTTGTCTCTCGATATATTACATGTCCGAGATTCGATCATCGGTATCTCCATACCTAGTTTGATCTTGTTACCGACATGCACTCTTTTCTCGTTCCCGTGATATAACATTCTAGTGATCACATCACTTGCTTGCAAGCTAGCCTAATGTGATATCACCGAGAGGGCCCAGAGTATATCTATCCGTCATCTAGATTGACAAATTCCACTCTTGATCCATGAGCCTCAACATAACACCTTCAGTAATCGAACCCATCTTTATAGTCACCTGTTACGGTGTGACGTTTGATGTTATCAAGATACTCTTCCGGTGTTAGCAATTAACATGATCTCATGGTCTAAGGATAAAGATTACTTCGTATGATGTTATAGCAATATAAACACAATGACTTGATCGTAATGCTATACTTCAGATGAATGTCCATCACATCATTCCACCAATGGTGTGACTTTGTTATTAACAACATCCAATGTCCATGATCAGGAAACCTTGATCATCTTGTTAATCAACAAGCTAGTCTATAAGAGAGGCATGACTAGGAACCCTTTTTGTTTATTAAACACACATGTATTGATGTTTCCTATCAATACAATTATAGCATGTAAAATAAACATCTATCATATATAAGGAATACATAATAACAAATTTATTATTGCCTCTCAGGGCATATTTCCTTCAGTCTCCCACTTGCACTAGAGACAATAATCTAGTTCACATAGTGATAAATCTAACACCCATGGAGTTCTGGTGTTGATCATGTTTTGCCCTAGGGAGTACTTTAGTCAACGGATCTGCTACATTCAGGTCCGTGTGCACTTTATAAATCTTTATATCTCCATCCTTGACATGTTCGCGGATGGAGTGAAATCGACGCTTCATATGCTTGGAATTCTTGTGAGACCTTGGTTCCTTGGCGTTGGCTATGGCTCCATTGTTGTCACAATAGATCACCATCGGGTCCAACGCACTGGGAACCACACCCAGTTCTGTTATGAACTCTTTTATCCAAACTGCTTCCCTCGCTTCAAGCGACAACATATTCCGCCTCCGTTGTTGATCCAGCTACCACAGGTTGTTTGGAGCTCCTCCAACTAACTGCTGCTCCGTTCAAGAGAAATACGTATCCGGATTGAGACTTAGAGTCATCCGGATCAGTGTCGAAGCTAGCATCAACATAACACTTAGCGACTAGCTCTTCTTCACCTCCGTATACAAGAAACATATCCTTAGTTCTTCTCAAGTACTTAAGGATATTCTTGACCGCTATCCAGTGTTCCGAACCTGGATCAGATTGGTACCTACTAGTCAAACTAATAGCATGTTCCACATCCGGTCTTGTACATAGCATGGCATACGTTATAGAGCCTATGGCTGAGGCATAGGGGATCCTATCCATTATCTCTCTTTCTTCCGCCGTAGCCGGACTTTGAGTCTTACTCAATGTCTTGCCTTGCAACATAGGTAAGAACCCCTTCTTACTTCCGTCCATATTAAACTTCTTTAATATCTTATCAAGGTATGTACTCTGCGATAGCCCAATTAGGCGTCTTGATCTATCTTTATAGATTTTAATGCCTAATATATATGAAGCTTCACCAAGGTCCTTCATCGAAAATTTCTTTGTTTAGATAACTTTTAACACTGTTTAAAAGATCTAAATCATTTCCAATCAATAATATGTCATCCACATATAATATCAGAAATGCCACATTGCTCCCACTCACTTTCTTGTAAATACAAGCCTCTCCATAAGTTTGGACAAATCCAAACTCTTTGATCACCTCATCAAAGCGGAGATTCCAACTTCGTGATGCTTGCTTTAGTCCATAGATGGATCGCTGAAGTTTGCACACCTTATTAGCATCCTTAGGATCGACAAAACCCTTAGGTTGTATCATATACAACTCTTCTTCAATCTTACCATTGAGGAACGTAGTTTTGACATCCATCTGCCATATTTCATAATCGAAATATGCAGAAATTGCTAACATAATCCTAACCGACTTAAGCATCGCTACGGGAGAGAATGTCTCATCGTAGTCAACTCCTTGAATTTGTCGAAACCCCTTTGTGACAAGTCGAGCCTTATAGATGGTCACATTACCATCAACATCAGTTTTCCTTTTGAAAATCCATTTATTCTCAACGGCCTTTCGTGAGGTAAGTCCACCAAGTTCCAAACTTGGTTCTCGTACATGGATTCCATCTCGGATTTCATGGCTTCTAGCCATTTGTTGGAATCCGGGCTCATCATCGCTTCTTCATATGTCGCAGGGTCATCCATTTCATCAATCATGAAATTCATAACAGGATTGCCGTACAGTTCAGGAGCTGCACGTGTCACCTTGACCTGCGAGGTTCGAGTGTCCTCTTCGGAGTTTCATGATCAATATCATTAGCTCTCTCTTCATTAGGTGAAGTCAACTCCGAAACAACTTCGGAGCTGCGCTACTCGCCATTTCATGAAGAAGGTTCAATAACCTCTTGAGTTCTACCTTCCGACTACTCACACCTTTCAGAAACTCCTTCTCAAGAAAGGATCCATTCTTGGCAACAAAGACCTTGCCTTCGGATCTGTGATAGAAGGTATACCCAATCGTTTCCGTAGGGTATCCTATGAAGACGCATTTTTCCGCTTTGGGTTCGAGTTTATCCGGTTGAAGTTTCTTCACATAAACATCGCATCCCCAAACTTTAAATGATAGCTTAGGTTTGTTTCCAAACCATAATTCATCTGTGTCTTTTCAACGGATTTAGATGGTGCCCTATTTAAAGTGAATGTAGCGGTTTCGGGCATAACCCCAAAATGATAGTGGCAAGTCGATCGGAGACATCATAGATCGAACCATATCCAATAAAATACGATTACGTTCGACACACCATTACGTTGTGGTGTTCCGCAGGCGTGAGTTGTGAAACTATTCCACGATCTTTCATATGTGTGCTAAACTTCGTAACTAAGATACTCTCCTCCACGGTCGGACCGCGAAATTTGATCTTTACATTACGATGATTTTCCACTTCATTCTGAAATTCTTTGAACTTTTCAAAAGTTTCAGACTTGTGTTTCATCAAATAGATATACCCGTATCTACTCAAATCATCCGTGAAAGTAACAAAATAACGATATCCACCTCGTGCCGACGCACTCATTGGTCCACACACATCAGTATGTATGATTTCCAATAGATCTGTCGCCCGTTCCATTGAACCGGAAAACGGCGTTCTAGTCATCTTGCCCATAAGGCATGGCTCACATGTATCAAATGATTCAAAATCAAGTGATTCCAAAAGTCCATCAGAATGGAGTTTCTTCATGCGTTTACCGCCAATATGACCTAGACGGCAGTGCCACATATATGTATATATATCATTGTCAAGTTTAATCCTTTTAGCATCAACATTATGAATATGCGTAATACTGCTATCGAGATCCAACAGAAATAAACCATTCAACATAGGTGCATGACCATAAAAGATATTATTCATATAAATCGAACAACCATTGTTTTCAGACTTAAATGAATAACCACTTTGCATCAAACACGATCCGGATACAATGTTCATGCTCAGTGCAGGCACCAAATAACAATTATTTAGGTTTATAACTAATCCCAATGGCATATGGAGAGGCAGCGTTCCGACGGCGATCACATCAACTCTTGATCCATTGTCGACCCGCATCGAGACCTCGTCCCTTGCTAGTTGTCGCTTGTTCCGCAGCCCCTGAACCGAGTTACATATATTAGCAACCGATCCCGTATCAAATACCCAGGTGCTACTGCGAGTACTAGTCAAGTACACATCAATTGCATGTATATCACATATACCTTTGTTTGCCTTGCCGGACTTCTTGTCCGCCAAATACTTGGGGAAGTTGCGGTTCCAATGGCCAGTCCCCTTGCAATAGTAGCACTTGGTGTCAGACTTAGGGCCAGCTCGGGGTTTCTTTTCAAGCGTGGCAACAGACTTGCCACCCTTCTTTCCCTTGTGCTTGCCTTTCTTGTCCTTCTTGAAACCGATGGTCCTATTGATCATCAACACTTGATGTTCTTTCCTAATCTCCACTTCTGCAGTCTTAAGCATTAACAGAAGCTCGGGAAGAGACTTCTTCATGCCCTGCATATTATAGTTCATCACGAAGCTCTTGTAGCTAGGTGGCAGATATTGGAGAACACGATGTATGCCTAAGTCAATGGGAATCGTTATTCCCAAGGACACAAGCTTATCAGCGTACGCAGACATTTTGAGTACGTGCTCACTAACGGAGCTATTTTCCTCCATCATGCAGCTAAAGAACTTTTCTGTAGCATTATAACTCTCTACGACAGCATGGGTATCGAAAATCATTTTCAATTCTCCCATGGTATCAAAGGCATTGCCATTTTCGAAACGTTTTTGAAGTTCTGGATCTAGCCCATAGAGTATGCCGCAATGAACTAAGCTGTGGTCCTCCTGACGAGTTATATAGACGTTCTTTTCCTCTTCAGGGGCATCAGGAGCTGGTGGGGGGCCTAGTGGCGCATCTAGCACATATTGCTTTTGTGCAGCAGTGAGGAGAATCCTCAAATTCATAGCCCAGTTGGTGAAGTTGCTACTATTCGTAGCAAGTTTCTCTTTCTCCATGAACACATTGAAATTAAAAGCAGGTGGTGCCATCTACAACAGAATTTGTAAAGTATATTTAGACTAAGTTTATGATAGATTGAGTTCAACTAATCCAAATTACTAATGAACTCCCACTCAAAAACGACATCCCTTGTGTTCTTTTGGTGATTACATGAACCAAATCCACTACACCAAGTCCGATCATGACGTGAGTCGGTGTAGCTTAAAAGGCGAGCATCTATATGGGCATCATATCAACTATATGACTCATGCTTAACCTTTCGGTCCGTGTTCCGAGGCCATGTCTGTACATGCTAGGCTCGTCAAGTAAGAACCTTAGTATTTGCGTGTGTAAAACTGTCTTACGCCCGTTGTATGAAAGCGTAGAGTTGAAAACACCCGATCATCACGTGATGCCTCAAAACACGATCCACAAAACGGTGCATACTTAAGGAAGAACACATTTTATCTTGATATCTAAATGAGGGATCATCTTATAATGCTACCAAACACGCCAAACTAGCAATATAAGATGCTAACATCTAATGTGTGAAGTGAGGTGATATGGTCCATGCATTTGATCTCTATCATTTGCATCGTGGTATGATCTCTATCATTCCTTTGTGTGTAAGGCCAAGGTCTATGGAACTTACACGTTAAGTGAGTTGTAAGAGTATCTATTATACATCTACTTACAACAATACCATATCAAAACACTAGCCCAGCAACGATCTAAACTAGACGCCTCTAATTTATCAATTGCAAGTTTTACGTGGCTTAGGGCTTTCGGAGATAGAACCTGTCTAACCTACGAACATGAACCACAACGAGGATAACTAAGTTATTAGCAACTCGTTGTAAATCAGATATTGACTATAGTAGGAGAGAGACACCCGCCAGCCACTTATGCAAAACAAGTTGCATGTCAGTCGTGGAACCGGTCTCATGTACGATGACATGTAAGGTTGGTCCGGGCCGCTTCATCCCACTATGCCACCACTATCCAAAGTACATAGAAGATGCAATAACATGATCATCATCGCCCACATATAAACATATGTGTAGTACCCGTGCAAAGCACCTACGCATAGATCAGGCTCTGATACCACTATTGGGTCCGCAGCATAGAAAACAAAAAGTTTCCTACGGTGTGAACTACACGCCAAGATCTATCTACTAGGTACAAAGCAAACGGGTGGACATACATTCGTAGAGAACTTACCCTCGAAGACAACAAGCTTTGTTAACGAGTAGGAACTCGTGGTTGATGTAGTCGTACACTTGCCGATCTCAAGATCGTGAGGAAGTCCGAGCGCCGCAACTCAGCGCATCCACTTTTCACACGTTCAAGCCACGGACAACCTCCACCTCCTCGCTCCAGCGATCCAGTGAGCAAGAACTCCTTCCAGACGAAATGCCACCAGGAACATGTATCTCGCTAATCCGAGACCATGGGGAATAATTCTAGAGAGGGAGAGAGATCCTTCACAAGGAGGTGTGTGGATGAAGGAGGGAATGGGTGGCCTTTTATAGGAGGAGGGGGTGCCCCTCTCTCCATGGGGCGCATGGGGGGGTGACCCCTCACCTCCCCCATTCATGTGGTGGTAACTCCTCCACATTAAAATTCCTCTTCACATTCCCTTTTAAAGTCTCCACTTTAAATGCATTAAGTTTCTCCAAATTTAATGCTCTCTCATTTAATAAAAACTCTTTTATTAAATTTATTCAGAATTTTGTTAATTACTTTAATTAACAATCATTCACATATAGCCCCTTGCAATATTTCAATATCACATGCAGAACCACCTTCTACAATTTCACCCGAAACAATTTCCGGTTTCTATTGAAACAATTCCTGCGCTTTGCAATTCTTTCGTCTGAAACATATGTGCTCCAAAATGGTGTCCAGTAACTCTTAAGTGTGCCACCCTACGGTTCGTGAATAATGCAGACATGATCGAGACCCTTCTCCGATCAATAATCAGCGGGGACACGGAGATCCGTACTGACTCCTACACATTCAACGATGACTCCTGTGATCGTGAGAACCTTTAACGCTTGTAACTAAATCCCTTTGTCTCTCGATATATTACATGTCCGAGACTCGATCATAGGTATCTCCATACCTAGTTTGATCTCGTTACCGACATGCACTCTTTTCTCGTTCCCGTGATATAACATTCTAGTGATCACATCACTTGCTTGCAAGCTATCCTAATGTGATATCACCGAGAGGGCCCAGAGTATATCTATCCGTCATCTGGATTGACAAATTCCACTCTTGATCCATGAGCCTCAACATAACACCTTCGTAATGAACCCATCTTTATAGTCACCCTGTTACAGTGTGACGTTTGATGTTATCAAGATACTCTTCCGGTGTTAGCAATTAACATGATCTCATGGTCTAAGGATAAAGATTACTTCGTATGATGTTATAGCAATATAAACACAATGACTTGATCGTAATGCTATACTTCGGATGAATGTTCATCACATCATTCCACCAATGGTGTGACCTTGTTATTAACAACATCCAATGTCCATGATCAGGAAACCTTGATCATCTTGTTAATCAACAAGCTAGTCTATAAGAGAGGCATGACTAGGAACCCTTTTTGTTTATTAAACACACATGTATTGATGTTTCCTATCAATACAATTATAGCATGTAAAATAAACATCTATCATATATAAGGAATACATAATAACAACTTTATTATTGCCTCTCAGGGCATATTTCCTTCACCAAAATCCTTTACAACTTCATCAAATCGAATGTTCCAACTCCGAGATGCTTGCTTCAGCCCATAAATAGACTTTTGAAGTTTGCATACCTTTCTAGCATTGTTTGGATCGACAAAACCTTCGGGCTGCATCATATACACATCCTCAGTAAGGATTCTATTTAAGAAAGCCGTCTTGACGTCCATCTGCCATATCTCATAATCGAAATATGCAGCAATGGCTAGAATGATCCGTATAGATTTAAGCATCGCTACGGGCGAGAAATTCTTGTCGTAGTCAACCCCTTGAACTTGTCGAAAACCCTTTGCAACAAGTCGAGCTTTATGGATGTGAACATTTCCATCCATATCAATCTTCTTCTTATAGATCCATTTGCACTCGATGGCTTTAAAACCATCAGGCAGGTCAACCAAGTTCCAAACTTGATTGTCTCCCATGAACTCTATCTCGGATCTCATGATAATCAACCATTTCTCAGAGTCTGGGTCCACCATCGCTTCTGCATAGGTCGCAGGCTCATCATTGTCTAACAATAATAATTCCCGCGCTTTGCGGAGCCTCGCCGGCCTTCGTGGTTATGGTGCTTCTGTTGCCACGGGTTCCTCAACTTGTTCTGCTACAATAGCATCACTCGTAGAAGCATCCCCGACTGGCTCATCTTGAACTTCTTCAAGTCGCACCGACCTTCCACTCGTTCCCTTTGTGAGAAACTCTTTCTCTAGGAAAACACTGCTACAAGTGACAAACACTTTGCCCTCTTCTCGGTTGTAGAAGTAATACCCTAAGGTTTCCCTTGGATATCCCACAAAAATGCACTTATCCGATTTGGGTGTCAGCTTGTCCGACTGAAGTCGCTCGACAAATGCATCACAACATCAAATCTTTAGAAAAGACAAACTAGGATTCTTTCCAGTCCACATCTCATATGGTGTCTTAACTACGGATTTAGAGGGTACCCTGTTTAGTGCGAAAGTTGCTGTTTCTAGCACGTAACCCCAAAATGATAATGGTAAATCCGACTGGCTCATCATCGATCGAACCATGTCCAACAAAGTTCGATTACGCTGTTCAGAGACCCCGTTTCTTTGAGGCGTTCCGGGCGGCGTGAGCTGTGGAACAATTCCGCAACTCTTAAGATGATTGCTAAACTCGTGGCTCGAATATTCACCTCCACGATCAGATCGCTAAGGACTTTATTTTCTTGCCACGTTGATTCTCTACCTCACTCTGAAACTCTTTGAACTTTTCAAAAGTTTCAGACTTATGCTTCATCAAGTAGACATAGCCATATCTACTAAAATCATCAGTGAAAGTAATGAAGTAGTGATATCCTCTTCTGGCTGTCGTGCTCATTGGTCCACATACATCAGTATGTATGAGTTCCAACAAGTCTGTCGCTCTCTCGGGAAACCCCGTAAAAGGCGTCTTGGTCATCTTTCCAAGTAAACAAGCTTGACATGTCTCGTATGATTCAAAATCAAACGAAGTTAGAATACCATCACCATGGAGCTTCTTCATGCGCTTTTCACTTATATGCCCCAAACGACAATGCCATAAAAAGGTAGGACTAAAATCATTTGGCCGAAGCCTTTTAGCACTAACATTGTAAACACATGTATTATCAAGATTTAAAATAAATAACCCATTCACAATGGGAGCATCAGCCACAAACATAGCATTCTTAGAGATTACACAACCATTGTTTGTACTCGCGAATGAATAACCATCCCTCATCAAACATGAAGGTGATAAAATGTTTCGACCCATACTAGGAATGTAATAACAATTATTCAATTCCATGATAAATCCTGACGGAAGGTGAAGTTGCATGACGCCGACGAACAATGCAGCAACCCTTGCTTTATTTCCGACGAGAAAATCCACTTCGCCTTTCTGCACTTCTCTAGTCCTTATTAGCCCCTGCATCGAATTGCAAATATGAGCAACCAATCCGGTATCAAATACCCAAGAGTTAACATAAGAATCTGCGAGAAAAATGTCCACAACATTTACAACAAGCGTACCCTGAGTGGGAAGTACTCTTACTAACACCCTTCTTCAAAGAAGCCTGGTACTTGCTGCAGTTTCTCTTCCAGTGGCCATATTCATGATAAAAGAAACACTTAGTGTCACCTGCAGGTCTAGCCTTTTGCTTGGGTGCAGGGTTTGGCTTAGGGATCGTATCCTTAGGCTTGCACTTCTTCTTCTTCTGCCAAGAAGTGCCCTTTTTCTTGAAGCTAGGCTTGTTCTGCACAGCCATCACATGGCTATGCCCTGCACACTTCTTAATGTCACATTCTGCTGTTTTTAGCATCCCACATAATTCATTAAGGCCCCTCTCCACCCCATGCATATGGTAGTTCGAAATGAAATGCCCATAGCTAGATGGAAGAGATGCCAATCAGTGGCCAACTCTTGGCCTAATGGAAAACCAAGCTTTTCCAAAGTCTGACTGTAACCAACCATTTTGATCACATGGGGGCCTACAGCTGCTCCCTCTGCTAGCTTGCATTCCAGAAAGGACTTAGCGACATTGTACCTCTCAGTCCTAGCCTGAGTCTGGAACATGTCCTTAAGCGCAACGATCATATCGTACGCTTCCTGATCCTCAAACTGCTTTTGAAGATCAGGTTCCATGCATGCAATCATAAGACAACTAACCTCAAGAGATTCATCACATGCTTTCTTGTAGGCATTCTTAAGGGCAACAGTTGCATTATCAGCAGGTTCATCCAGGATTGGGGTATCCAGAACAGTTTCCTTTTTCTCAATACGAGAACAATTCTCGGAATTCTGGACCCGATCGAATAGTTTGTTCCATTTAGTTTATCCTTTTCAAGAATCGAACGCAAAGCAAAAGGTGATGAATTGTTTGGTGCCATTGATCTACAACAAAAAAAAATGCAAAATACTAAGCCATGTAACCATGAAAGAGTAAAACATATTAAACAATTTAATAGCATATACTCCCACTTAAATCAACATCCCTCTATTGATACTAAGTGATTCAAGATCCACAATTAACAAGTCGACTAGTGAGCTTTAGCATCACTACTAGAAGACAAGGTAAATCGGTAAGCAACCTTTGCTAATCATATCAGATATGACTCTTGTTGTTGGGTGACATCTCTATGTCAAAACTAGGCACCCAACCTTTATGCCCCAAGGTCCTTAACTGTTAAGATGACCTTGTTAAGCTCACCAACCCTTATGCGTGTAGGTATCCGATACAAACCCATCCAGCCAAGGAAAACCGCGGCACCCTAATTTCATAGACCCACCAACGATTGTACAAGGCATAGGATGGTGCAAGGTTTGGTTGGGAGGGCATTGTTTAACTTAAACTTTGTGAGGGATCGTTCTACTTCTATCATCTAAGCATGCATAGTAGTAAAACGTATAAGAATAGCATTCACATAGATGTGATACAGTATGGCCCATTTTTCTCATGGTGATCTCCATTGCCATAGAACCTGTGCACCATGATGATCTCCATCTTCATGCTCTATGCGAGCATCCTCCAAGTGATGAGTTCTCCAAGAACTAATACAAGCTATTACTCCTAACAGCTAGTAATCAAAATTACATGGTAATGGGATCATCACAAGTTGGCAAGCAGGCCATTACAATAATTGACAACACATATGGCTCCAGCCGTGTTGCCCTACTCACGACACGCAGGTCATGGAAAAAAACATACATGCATCACATACATATTTGGGCCATACTGATCACATACATCCTAGAAAAACAAGTTGTGCATAGAATCGCATTCTACCAGATCATGTGAAATCGCAGCACCTATGAACCTTAACGTGCATTTGTGAAAAATGAGAGATCAAATCTATACAATTTTCTTTAAGGATTTTGATCGGCAAATCAAATTTACCATAAACCGACCATAGTTCCGATTCGACCAAACTCCTTTGATCACGGTACGTCGATTCAGATCTAATTCCCGATTCGATCAATCATATTGATCTTCGCGTGATTCAAAAGGATTTATGTGTCACTGTCTACCTCGATGGCGGAAACCGACCGGTAGGGGTAAGTCGTTCGACGACCTTAGAATCACGATCATGAAAAGTAAGATCATAGATCAATCCAGAACCACCGCCATACAAATGATCACATCAGTCATATCAATCTACATATCACCATATGCAAACTTCCCAAACCTATGACTGAATAGCATCGGCTCTGATACCACTGTAGGGTTACGGGTAGGCTACACTAGCGTAAAATCAAAATTTTCTACCGCGTCAACCAGGAATACTATTGTAATAGATCATGGGATTACCGCTATACGCGCAGGTGCGGAACTTGATGAAGCACGTCGTGTCAGTGTAGATGTTCTACGTCTCCTCCTTGCCCTCGTCCCACGAGCAGCTCCCCTTTGCGTGGCTCGTCCAAGTGCTAAATATGCAGCACCTCCGACGTATCCACACGTCCGGAGTGGAAGCTATCACACGCTAGACTGCTAGGTCTGCACGTGCAACACAGGCGGAAGAGGAGTGGCGGCTGGGTGGAATGCTCTACCCTATTCAGCTCGCCCCACTCTCTCTTATATAGGCATCCCTGGTGGGCTTCTACATTAGTAGCCCATTAGCAGCCTAAGCCTGGTCTAATTCGGATCCAATCCTCATTAGGCTTCCAGCCCCTAAAGTGTGTGACCCTATAGGTTCATACACGTATAGACATGACACGAGTACACTTACTCCATCAATAGTTGGTAGCGGCCTCTAGCAAGACATGCCAACTCCTAAACGCATATAAAGATCATTCGGACGAACCATCACAAGGTTGAGTACATGTCTTTCCCTTTACCTCACGATATTTGGTCTAGCTCCAAGCTGACCTCTCTTTCTTGATACTGTGATTCGGAATCCCTTTACTAGGTTAACTCTTAACCATATGTAGCACGGCCATGCATTTCTGGATCCGATCACTCGAGGGCCCCAGAGATATCTCTCTCAAGTAGAGAGGGGCAAATCCCATCTTGATTGATCGATGCCTTGTAGCATGTATCAGGACAAACCCGAAAGCTACCTTTATAACTACCCAGTTACGGAGTAGTGTTTGATAGCCCCAAAGTAGGTCGATCCACATCTCAAGTACATACGACAATCTCAGGTCTAAGGACAAAACATACACGATGTGTAGAGAGAGCTGCAAGTATTATTGCCAGTCTCATGTTGGGTCAGTCCAAACCCATGTTCATAACATGTGTCCACGTCATTGGTTTGACATCTACATGTCTATGACTTGCGAAACATAGTCATCAACCAATCGATGCGCTAGTCTAATATTCACGTGTGTCCTCACATGAACTCCGACTAGGGACAAATATTAGATAACCATACAAGTAAAGAGTTTCACAAACAATTCACATAATTGCCAATCAATACAAGTTGCCTGATATATGGATATAAAAGGAACATTATAATAACTCATGGATACATATGAAATACAATCATCTCTATGATTGGCTCTAGGGCATATTTCCTTCAATATAGCACCCCGGTAAAACCACTACTAGAAAATCGCTGTGTTTTTGTTTTGCACATCATCACAACTGTATGCTCATGTCATCATGCCACATTGCATTTGAGCATCGTCATGTCATCATGCATGGTTTGTCTAAAACTATTTTCTAAAAGCCCTAGTTTGTTTTCTAAAATAATCCTCTCTCTTTTATTCAAAGTCAAAACTCCAGGTCTACCTAAATATTTTGTTTGTCTAAAAATAATTACAATAGTCTTGTAAATGAATAAATAAAACTTACATTATTTTTGGGAGATAGCCAGCTAGGCCCAAAAGCCCAGCCAGCCACCTCTAGACCAAACCCTAACTCTACCCTACCTAATCCCATCTAGTCCCAACCTCACCATGCGCCGCCGCAACACACACGCACGCCGCGTCCCGCCCGGCCCCACAACCCTCCTTGCACGCTCCCGCTACTGACCCAGCACCTCAACACGGTCCACCCCGCATTGACGCGGCCACCTCGATCCTATTGCCCCGCGCGCGACGCTCCCCTAGCGGCCTGGCCCCACCTCCTCGCCGGTCCCGCATCCCTGCCCATCGCGTGACCCCGCGTGGACCCTGATACATTGCAAATGTATCTATATTTTTTATGTTCCATGCTTGGTTTATCTACTTTCTTGTGTTTTGTCCATACTTTGGAGTACTTTTTATATGATTTCTTGGACTAACCTATTAACAAAGAGCCATAGTGCCAGCTGCATGTTTTCTGCTGTTTTTTGTTCCAGGAAGTCAGAAAATGAATATTCTCAGAATTGGACGGGACAAAAGCCAAAGTCACTATTTTACTATAAGACATCTGGAGCCAGAATACGAGACGAAGAAGGGCTGGGGCCCGGCCACATCACCTGGCCGCGCGGCCAGGCCTGGCCCACGCCAGGGGGTGGTTTGGCCGATCCCAACACCCCCTCGGCCTCTCCTTCCGCCTATATATTGCCTCCGATACCAAAACCCTAAGTACCCGATCAAAAATCCATGAAAGAGTCTGTAGCCGCTGTCATCTCCATCCCTAGATCGGGAGGGATCTAAAGCTCTTCCTGGCACCACGGAGAGGAATTCACCCTAGAGGCCTTCTTCATCATCATGCAAGCCTCCGGTTTGATGCGTGAGTAGTTCATCTCTGGACTACGGGTCCATGTAGTAGCTAGATGGATGGTTCTCCTCCTTTGTGCTTTCATGTTTACATCTTGTGAGCTCCGTTCATGATCAAGATCATGTATTTGTAATTCTGCATGTTGTGTTTTCGGGGATCCGATGGATATTGAGATGCTATTTCAGATTGATTATTGATTCTATCATGTCTTTGTTATTTGTGATCTTGCATGCTTTCCATTGTTAGTAGCTATCTTGGCCAAGTAGATGCTAGCAACTCCAAGAATTAGTATTTATGCTTGATAGTGGGTTCATGCCTCTGGTAATCTGGGGAAGTGACAAAAATCTCTAAGGTACTAGATGTGCTGTTGCTACTAGGGAGAAAACAACAATCCTTTGTTCATAGAACAATCGTATTGTTTACTTTACATGCAATTCGTAATGCAATAATCTGTTGCTTACAACTTAATACTGGAGGGGGTTCGGATGATAACCTGAAGGTGGATTATTAGTCATAGATGCGGTTGGATGGCGTTCTATGTATACTGTTGTAATGCCCAATCAAGTCTCAAAGGAGTCAAGATGATTAGTATATGCTTGTATGCTTTCTCGATGTTTGTCAATTGCCCCGCTATAATTTGTTCACCCAACATGTTATCTATCTTAAGGAGAGCCACCTCTAGTGAACTATGGACCCCGGTCCTTTCTTTTACATTCAATCTACAATCAACTGTTTACTGCTTTGTGTTTACTTTCTGCAAACTATTACTTCCTTCCATTCGATACGTTTAATCCTTTGTTTTCAGCAAAACCGATGAGATTGACAACCTCATCACAAGTTGGGGGCAAAGTTATGTGGTTGTGTTGTGCAGGTCTCCACGTTGCTGCTAGCACCGGTAGTGCGCCCTGCCAATATTCAGCTAGCTACACCTTTGGGGTGTTTCCTTGCTCCTACTGGATTGATAACCTTGGTTTCTTACTGAGGGAAAACTTGTTGCTGTGCTCATCATACCTTCCTCTTGGGGTTCCCCAACGAGCTCAATATATTTGGGCCATCAACAACTTTTTCTGGCGCCGTTGCCGGTGAGTCAAGGACATCTTCACAAGGGGAGTCCCTCATAACCAATCTCTTTACTTTGTTTTTTTTTGCTTAGTTACTTTTGCTTTGTTTGCTTGTTTCTTTATCAAAAACACAAAAAAAATAGTTTTACTAGTTTGCTTTCTTTATTAAAATACAAAAAAATTAGTTCCTATCTTAAGTTGCCTTTATGTCTAGCCTTGCTCCAATCACTATGTCACCCGAGGAAATGATTTTCACTTTTAAACAAGGAATTGAGGAAAGCTTCAAGGAAGCTTGGTCTAGAATCTCTGATCTACATGAAAAAACTAAGCCCAAAATGACTCAAAGCTTGTTCCTTAGCAGTTTTTACCTTGGAATTGCTCTTTGCTATAGATATGCTTTAGATGCTGTTGTGGGAGGAGATTTCCTCCAATGTAATGAGGATGATGTTATTAATGCTATAAAGAAATTGATCCTTACTTACAACTTGCCTAGCAAAACTGATATTTCTTTCGCAAGCATATTTGCTAGACTAAACACTCTCGAGACCCGCACTACTAGCTTAAAAGATTGCTATAATACGCTTAGGGTGCATCATAATTATGTTCCAATAAATTCTGAACCATCAAAGTGGCTCCCCACAGTAAAGATTGCCATAAATAGTGAAACTTTTCAAGCTCACTGCGATATCATGTCTGAATTTTGTCTTATGCCCAAAGATATTTATGAATCTTTGAATCTTTGAGGGCTTTCTGAAGGGGGAAAATAAATATCTCTTTCTAATAATGCTACAATATTACCTATTGGAATAGCTGAAGGAGTGTTTACAAAGATCCTTGGAAAAATGATTTCTACTGATTATCTTGTTATTGAATGTGCAGGAAAAGGACAAATTACACTTGGAAGGTCCCTATTAGAACTCCTTGGAGCAATAATAGATGTGGGAAAGGGGACCATGCACCTTTCTTCTCCACCAAACAATCATATTTTCCCAAAGGTTAATAATAAAAGTAAGAGAGGTAAGGGCAAGAAATTTGGTTTTAATGCTTCTTCATTTGAGAACACTTGATCCTTTTTCTTGCTTCTTATGCCTAACTTAAAGTCATTAAAGAAAAGTACTTATTGGGAGATAACCCAAAAGTTTTAGATGAGTCTTGGAAGTTATTTCCAGTAATAACTGCTCCTTATCTTTTTTATTTTCTTTTTGTGCCAAGAGTAACCTCTAATGAGAGAGAAGTAATGATTGGGAAAGTTGCTGTCCCGAAACAGATTTTTGTGCTTCACCGTAAAAATTCGTGTAACATCTCTGTACGTCCTTTTGAGGCGTGAATTTCTTTGCTTCTGCCCCAGGTTGTTATCTAACTTTCGTTAGTTTAACACTTTTTGATTTGAGCAACATAAGGTCTTCGAAAAAAAATCGTCTTTACCTGCTGGTCTGGTTTGACAGATTTCTGTCATTTTCTGCATTTGCTTCTTGTTGGTTCCTTTTTGAGTTCTTTTGGGAATTGAGCTTTTTGAGGGAAGTGCTACAGTAGCTACTGTTCTAATGGAAGTTTATTGGTGTTAGAACTGAACCTAAAGACTTATTATCTTGAGTGCACTAATGTTGCTAATAAAGATTGTGTGAAGTTTTGTATGAAGGAAATTTTTCAGGTGTATGGAAGGAATGAGTAATGAGATGAAGGATGGACTAAAGCTCAAGATTGGGGATGCCACGCATGTCACCCAAGAAATATCCAAGAAGTACAAGCGTCAAAGCTTGGGGATGCCCAACGCATCCCCTTCTTCATCAATAAAAATCCCAGGTTTCTTCCAAACGCTTCATTTTTATTGTTTCATGCACAGCTGTGTTGTTCTTGGAGCGTCTTCTTTTTCGTTTTCGTTTTGGTTTTTCATTTGCTTTGTTTGCTGAATAAATTGGTTGGACCCCCTATTTCATACTTTGGTTTTCAAATAGTTTGGTTTGGTTTGGAAAAGAGTAGGAAAGCTCATGCTTAAGTGGTAAAGAGAGCTTGTTTTTTACTGTGGCCTATGCTTTGTCATGCCATGCTTGATATTGTTTGGATTTATGGTTAGTATTCTTTGTTGTAGCATGACTTGTTATAAACAATTGAGATTGCTTAATGTGCCTTGGATGAATCATGCGTTGTTTTAGCATATTAAAGCATAGTATAGTGGTATTCTCCTTTGATGCTTTATTTGGGTTGATTTGGCGCATGCTCACACCATGTTTTGACTATCCAAAGTCACCATAAGCCTTTATGATCCTTTAGTTTTCGATTTGTAGTATCACTTTATGCTTTAATCAATGATGTTTTGTTGCTCTACATGATTATGGCCGTTATTGCTCTCTTAGTTTGTCGCTCCCAGTCTTTTGCTAGCCTCCACAACCAAGTATGAGTTCCACTCATGCATCCAACTCCCTAAACCAAGTTATTCCAAAGATTCCTCCATACCTACCTAATAGCATATGCTATTTCAAGTATATTCATGTTTTTGTTTACCTTCCAAATTAAACTTGTTATGCGAAAACTAGTGACTAAAGCTCTCACGAACTTGATGGCACACTTTACTTTACTTGCCCTTAATAAACTTGAACAATTGTGTCGTCTATGTTGTATATGCTTGCACTTATTTATTGGGGATTAGCAGAACCATGATGTCATGGGGAACGCTTTCAACATTGCACTGGTACTTTGTACCTAGTTGATATCATGCTCTTTTGTATATGGATGTCGTCGGTGTGAAATAAAAGGGGGGCTTGTAAGTCCATGGAGTTATGTATATGTGTTAGAGAAGCATATAAGCATTGGTCTAATCCATGCTGACATGGTGGAAACCTACAACAGGTAACCATAATGAGCTGTCTATGAAGCATTCTTCTTATAAAAAGAGTCCTATATTGAGAAAAAAAAAAAGATTATGAAAAGAGGAAGAGAGAAAAAGCACCATATTCCCATGGTAAATAAGAAGATTGCTGAGATGCTTGTTATGCCTTGCCTTGTCATTTTGATATGGGGATTCTTCCGTATCATCGGGCAAGGGTACCCGTTGTGTTCTCTATGATACACATGTACTTACAATGATAAGAACTTACCGGTGACTAAACTTGAGTAGCATGAGGAGCGGCCCTCGTATTCAAGGGACATGAGATTCCTGGCTTATACTTTGTCAAGCATGTACACCATAGTTTGTTCACTTTAACCTTAATCACTTCAAGATGCTTATGATAGGGGCAATGAGAGATGAAAGCTATAAGTACCATAATTTTTGGAAATTCTTTATGAAACTTGAATCTCTGCTTCCTTTTATGAAGGCCTTTCTCCCACTTATATATTGAGTCTCCACCTTCAATCTTTATGCACCTACTTTGAGAACATAGTGGCCATTCTTAGTTCTATGTGCATTGTCCCAAGACTAGTTGATTGATGCATAACTTGATATTGCTTGTTTTGAACTATTTGTATCTAGTCACTCTTATGAACTTCGAAGGTGTCCTATGCATTTATATTTTCTACTCTATGATGGACAAGATAAATACTATTATGCTATGTTTTCTTTATGTGAAACAAACAAACGTCTTGCAAAGCATCGTTATTCATGAATCTTTTGTTTGTGCCTTTTCATGTTGCATCATAGTTGCTTTGTCTTATTGCTAGAACTTTGTCTTTCATGTTATGATTGAAGTACTATGATCCCAGCTTTGAATGTTTTACAAATACTTTGATCAAGTTCATGATGGTGCATGTCACCTCAAAAATTATTCTTTCTTTTTATCACTTACCTACTCGAGGACGAGCAGGAGTTAACCTTGGCGATGTTGATACATTGCAAATGTATATATAATTTTTGATGTTCCATGCTTGGTTTTATCTACTTTCTTGTGTTTTGTCCACATTTTGGAGTACTTTTTATATGATTTCTTGGACTAACCTATTAACAAAGAGCCACAGTGCCAGCTGCCTGTTTTCTGCTGTTTTGGTTCCAGTAAGTCAGAAAATGATTATTCTCGGAATTGGACGGGACAAAAGCCAAAGTCACTATTTTAGTGGAAGACATCTGGAGCTAGAATACGAGACGGAGAAGGGCTGGGGCCTGCCACCGTCCTAGCCAGCCAGGGGTGGTTTGGCCGACCCTAGCACCCCCTCGGCCTCTCCTTCCGCCTATATATTGCCTCTGATACCAAAACCCTAAGTACCCGATCAAAAATCCACGAAAGAGTCTGTAGCCACCGTCATCTCCATCCCTAGATCGGGAGGGATCTAAAGCTCTTCCCGGCACCTTGCTGGAGAGGGGAATTCACCCTAGAGGCCTTTTTCATCATCATGCAAGCCTTAGGTGTGATGCGTGAGTAGTTCATCTCTGGACTACGGGTCCATGTAGTAGCTAGATGGCTGTTTCTCCTCCTTTGTGCTTTCATGTTTAGATCTTGTGAGCACCGTTCATGATCAAGATCATCTATTTGTAATTCTGCATGTTGTGTTTGCTGGGATCCGATGGATATTGAGATGCTATTTTAGATTGATTATTGATTCTATCATGTCTTTGTTATTTGTGATCTTGCATGCTTTTGTTGTTAGTAGCTATCTTGGCCAAGTAGATGCTAGCAACTCCAAGAGTTAGTATTTATGCTCGATAGTGGGTTCATGCCTCTGGTAATCTGGGGAAGTGACATAAATCTCTAAGGTACTAGATGTGTTGTTGCTACTAGGGAGAAAACAACAATCCTTTGTTCATAGAACAATCATATTGTTTACTTTCCATGCAATTCATAAAGCAATAATTTGTTGCTTGCAACTTAATACTGGAGGGGGTTCGGATGATAACCTGAAGGTGGATTATTAGTCATAGATGTAGTTGGATGGCGGTCTATGTATAATGTTGTAATGCCCAATCAAGTCTCAAAGGATTCAAGATGATTAGTATATGCTTGTATGCTTTCTTGATGTTTTTCAATTGCCCCGCTGTAATTTGTTCACCCAACATGTTATCTATCTTAAGGAGAGCCACCTCTAGTGAACTATGGACCCCGGTCCTTTTCTTTTACATACAATCTACAAACTGTTTACTGCTTTGTGTTTACTTTCTGCAAGCTATTACTTCTTTCCATTCGGTACGTTTAATCCTTTGTTTTCAGCAAAACCGGTGAGATTGACAACCTCATCGCAAGTTGGGGGCAAAGTTCTGTGGTTGTGTTGTGCAGGTCTCTGATACATTGCAAATGTATCTATAATTTTTTATGTACCATGCTTGGTTTTATCTACTTTCTTATGTTTTGTACACACTTTGGAGTACTTTTCATATGATTTCTTGGACTAACCTATTAACAAGATGCCACAGTGCGGTTACTGTTTTACTGCTGTTTTTGGTTCCAGGAAGTCAGAAAATGAATATTCTCGGAATTGGACGGGACAAAAGCCAAAGTTACTATTTTCCCGGAAGACTCACGGAGCCAGAAGGAGAGCCGGAGGGGGTCCACAGGGTGGCCACACCACCCCTAGGCGCGGGTCCACCTAGGACGCGCCAGAGAATGGTGTGGGCCCCCTGGCCACCCACCGACCTTGCCCTCTGGCCTATAAGAAGCCTCCCGAAGCCAAAACCCTAAATCATCAAGCCTCCAGCCCACGAAGGGGAGATTCGACGGACAGAAAGTCTCTGTTCTGGCACCCTGCCGGGACGGGGAAGTGCCCCCGGAGCCATCTCCATCGATCTCCACCACCATCTCCATCACCATTGATGATTCCCATGATGAGGAGGGAGTAGTTCTCTCTCGAGGCTAAGGGTTCTACCGGTAGCTATGTGTTCATCTCTCTCTATGCATCATCTTATTGAGATCATGAGCTTGTAATCTATAGATCTACCTTGCTACTCAAGTGCTTTAATAGATCTCTGCTCTCCCCATGTGTGTGAAAGTGACAGCGTGCATACCATGGTGGCACTTAGGCTAGAGATTACAAATACTTGTTATAGTTATATTTGGAGTTGGATCTTTCTATGAAATTGTGGTGTTTGTTGGAACCATCTAGAGCTCAAGATGACAGTGTGGGTTATCTAGATGGGGAAAGCGGACTTTGAGGTGTGCTGTTATAGCCCTACCATCGATTCGAGAGTTCAATCAGAGAGTAGTTAAGAGTAGTATCACGAAGATAATATATATATATATATGAGAGTGTTCACTAGCGAAAGTATGATCCCTAGGCCTTGTTTCTAAGCACTGAAACACCATTTGCTATTAGATCTGTTACATGTTTGCTTGCTTCCATCTTTATTTAAGTTTGCCTTTAGTCTCTTCCATGCCATCAAGTTATTTTCTATCACCGTTACCACTTATAATTATCCATACCACTTGTATTTCACTATCTCTTCGCCGAACTAGTGCACCTATACACCTGACAAGTGTATTGGGTGTGTCGAGGACACAAGAGACTTCTTGTATCTTGATTGCAGGGTTGCTTGAGAGGGAATACCTTTGACTACTTCCTCCCTGAGTTCGATAAACCTTGGGTGATCCACTTAAGGGAAAACTTGCTACTGTTCTACAAACCTCTGTACTTGGATGCCCAACAACTATCTACAAGAATAGAAGTGCGTAGACATCAAGCTATTTTATGGCGCTGCTGCCGGGGAGGTAAGGTAAAAGGTATTCACACCGGAGGATTAAAGAAGAAGAACCTCCCACGGCAAACGCCTATTTTCTGGCGCCGTTGCCGGGGAGGTAAGGTAAAAGGTACTCACATCCTCCGGTGTGAGTGCTCGAAGTTATTTCCTTTAGATTCTGTAATTTTGTCTTTTTGTTTCTTGTTTTCACTAGTTAGGCTTAATGGAAAACAACAAAAAAATTAGAGAGCTTTATAGTATTTATCTTGAGTTAGGACATGAAGTGTTTGAAGAAAAAATTAAAAAACCTATGGAACTTTATTTGCATGCTAATAGCAATGTTGTTAGTATGAATTCTTGGGACACCATTATTGCTAATGCTATGGAAAAGTCTAAGCTTGGGGAAGCTGGTTTTGACTAGCATGATATTTTTAGTCCCCCAAGCATGGAGGAGAAAATTTACTTTGATGATACTATGCCTCCAATATATGACGATTACAATGATGAATATGATATTTTCAGTCCACCTACTATTGATGAGAAAATTAATTATGATTACAATATGCCTCCTATATTTGATGATTATGGTGATGAGAATAATAATGATAGCTATTTTGTTGAATTTGCTCCCACTATAATTAATAAGAACGACTATGCTTATGTGGAGAGTATTAATTCTTTTATGCATGTGGATCATGATAAGAATGTTTTATGTGATAGTTATATTGTTAATTTTATTTATGATGCTACTGAAAGTTATTATGAGAGAGGGAAACATGGTTTTATGTATCTCAACAATATTAAGTTTCCCCTCTTAATGTTGAAAGTCTTGAAGTTGCACTTGTTTTGGTTTCCTATGCTTGTTGCTTTGTGCTTTCATGACTTGTTCCTTTACAAGATACCTATGCATAGGAAGTGGGTTAGACTTAAATGTGCTTTGAATTTGCTTCTTGATGCTCTCTTTTACTTAAATTCATATTTCTTATGTGAGCATCTTCTCAAACTATCATGCCTAACTTAAAGGCGTTAAAGAAAAGTACTTATTGGGAGATAACCCAAAAGTTTTAGATGAGTCTTGGAAGTTATTACTTAAGTAATAACCGCTCCTTATCCTTTTTATTTGCTTTTTGTGTCAAGAGTAACCTCTAATGAGAGAGAAGTAATGCTTGGGAAAGTTGCTGTCCGAAACAGATTTTTGTGCTTCACCGTAAAAATTCGTGAGAGAGCTCTGTATGTCGGATTGAGCTGTAATGTTTTGTTCTTCTGCCCCAGGTTGTTATCTAACTTTCGTTAGGTCAACACTTTTTGATTTGAGCAACAGAAGGTCTTCGAAAAAATTCGTCTTTACCTGCTGGTCTGTTTTGACAAATTTCTGCCATTTTTTGCATTTGCTTCTTGTTGGTTCCTTTTTGAGTTCTTTTGGGGAATTGAGCTTTTTGAGGGAAGTGCTACAATAGCTAGTGTTCTAATGGAAGTTTTATTGATGTTGGAACTGAACCTAAAGACTTATTATCTTGAGTGCACTAATGTTGCTAATAAAGATTGTGTGAAAGTTTTGTATGAAGGAAAATTTTCAGGTGTATGGAAGGAATGAGTAATGAGATGAAAATGTTGGGTCCGCAGCATAGAAAACAAAAAATTTCCTACGGTGTGAACTACACGCCAAGATCTATCTACTAGGTACAAAGCAAACGGGTAGACATACATCCATAGAGAACTTACCCTTGAAGACAACGAGCTTTGTTAACGAGTAGGAACTCGTGGTTGATGTAGTCGTACACTTGCCGATCTCAAGATCGTGAGGAAGTCCGAGCGCCGCAACTCAGCAGCGCATCCGCTTTTCGCACACGTTCAAGCCACCGGACAACCTCCACCTCCTCGCTCCAGCGATCCAGTGAGCAGCAACTCCTTCCGACGAAATGCCAGCGGAAACATGTATCTCGCTAATCCGAGACCATGGGGAACTACTTCTAGAGGGGGAGAGAGATCCTTCACAAGGAGGTGTGAGGATGAAGGAGAGACTGGGTGGACGTTTATAGGAGGAGGGTGCCCCTCTCTCCATGGCTGGCACATGGGGGTGACCCCTCACCTCCCCCATTCATGTGGTGGTAACTCCTCCACATTAAAATGCCTCTTCACATTCCCTTTTAAAGTCTCCACTTTAAATGCATTAAGTTTCTCCAAATTTAATGCTCTCTCATTTAATAAAACCCTTTTATTAAATTTATTTAGAATTTTGTTAATTACTTTAATTAACAAACATTCACATCTAGCCCCTTGCAATATTTCAATATCACATGCAGAACCACCTTCTGCAATTTCACCCGAAACAATTTCTGGTTTCTATTAAAATAATTCCTGCGCTTTGCAATTCTTTCGTCTGAAACATATGTGCTCCAAAATGGTGTCCGGTAACTCTTAAGTGTGCCACCCTATGGTTCGCGAATAATGCAGACATGATCGAGACCCTTCTCCGATCAATAATCAGCAGCGGGACCTGGAGATCCGTACTGACTCCTACACATTCAATGATGACTCCTGTGATCGTGAGAACCTTTAACGCTTGTAACTAAATCCCTTTGTCTCTCGATATATTACATGTCCGAGATTCGATCATCGGTATCTCCATACCTAGTTTGATCTCGTTACCGACATGCACTCTTTTCTCGTTCCCGTGATATAACATTCTAGTGATCACATCACTTGCTTGCAAGCTATCCTAATGTGATATTACCGAGAGGGCCAGAGAATATCTATCCGTCATCTGGATTGACAAATTCCACTCTTGATCCATGAGCCTCAACATAACACCTTCGTAGCACTGAACCCATCTTTATAGTCACCCTGTTATGGTGTGACGTTTGATGTTATCAAGATACTCTTCCGGTGTTAGCAATTAACATGATCTCATGGTCTAAGGATAAAGATTACTTCGTATGATGTTATAGCAATATAAACACAATGACTTGATGAATGTTCATCACATCATTCCACCAATGGTGTGACCTTGTTATTAACAACATCCAATGTCCATGATCAGGAAACCTTGATCATCTTGTTAATCGACAAGCTAGTCTATAAGAGAGGCATGACTAGGAACCCTTTTTGTTTATTAAACACACATGTATTGATGTTTCCTATCAATACAATTATATCATGCAAAATAAACATCTACCATATACAAGGAATACATAATAACAACTTTATTATTGCCTCTCAGGGCATATTTCCTTCAGTCTCCCACTTGCACTAGAGACAATAATCTAGTTCACATAGTGATAAATCTAACACCCATGGAGTTCTGGTGTTGATCATGTTTTGCCCTAGGGAGTACTTTAGTCAACGGATCTGCTACATTCAGGTCCGTGTGCACTTTACAAATCTTTATATCTCCATCCTTGACATGTTCGCGGATGGAGTGAAACCGGCGCTTAATATGCTTGGAATTCTTGTGAGACCTTGGTTCCTTTGGCTATGGCTCCATTGTTGTCACAATAGATCACCATCGGGTCCAACGCACTGGAAACCACACCCAGATCCGTTATGAACTCCTTCATCCAAACCGCTTCCTGCGCTGCTTCTGAAGCAGCAACATATTCCGCCTCCGTTGTTGATCCAGCCACCACAGGTTGTTTGGAGATCCTCCAACTAACTGCTGCTCCGTTCAAGAGAAATACGTATCCGGATTGAGACTTAGAGTCATCCGGATCAGTGTCAAAGCTAGCATCGACATAACACTTAGAGACTAGCTCTTCTTCACCTCCGTATATAAGAAACATATCCTTAGTTCTTCTCAAGTACTTAAGGATATTCTTGACCGCTATCCGATGTTCGCACTGGATCAGATTGGTACCTACTAGTCAAACTAATAGCATGTGCCACATCCGGTCTTGTACATAGCATGGCATACATTATAGAGCCTATGGCTGAGGCATAGGGATCTTATCCATTATCTCTCTTTCTTCCGTGGCGGACTTTGAGTCTTACTCAATGTCTTGCCTTGCAACATCGGTAAGAACCCCTTCTTACTTCCGTCCATATTAAACTTCTTTAATATCTTATCAAGGTATGTACTCTGCGATAGCCCAATTAGGCGTCTTGATCTATCTCTATAGATTTTAATGCCTAATATATATGAAGCTTCACCAAGGTCCTTCATCGAAAATTTGCTGTTTAGATAACTTTTAACACTGTTTAAAAGATCTAAATCATTTCCAATCAATAATATGTCATCCACATATAATATCAGAAATGCCACATTGCTCCCACTCACTTTCTTGTAAATACAAGCCTCTCCATAAGTTTGGACAAATCCAAACTCTTTGATCACCTCATCAAAGCGGAGATTCCAACTTGATGCTTGCTTGTCCATAGATGGATCGCTGAAGTTTGCACACCTTATTAGCATCCTTAGGATCGACAAAACCCTTAGGTTGTATCATATACAACTCTTCTTCAATATTACCATTGAGGAACGCAGTTTTGACATCCATCTGCCATATTTCATAATCGAAATATGCAGCAATTGCTAACATAATCCTAACCGACTTAAGCATCTCTACGGGAGAGAATGTCTCATCGTAGTCAACTCCGTGAATTTGTCGAAACCCCTTTGCGACAAGTCGAGCCTTATAGATGGTCACATTACCATCAGCATCAGTTTTCCTTTTGAAAATCCATTTATTCTCAATGGCCTTTCGGTCGTGAGGTAAGTCCACCAAGGTCCAAACCTGGTTTTCGTACATGGGTTCCATCTCGGATTTCATGGCTTCTAGCCATTTGTTGGAATCCGGGCTCATAATCGCTTCTTCATACGTCGCAGGGTCATCCATTTCATCAACCATGAAATTCACAACAGGATTGCCGTACAATTCAGGAGTCGACGTGTCACCTTGACCTGCGAGGTTGAGTGTCCTCTTTCGGAGTTTCATGATCAATATCATTAGCTCTCTCTTCATTAGGTGAAGTCAACTCAAACAACACGGAGCTGCGCTACTCGCCATTTCATGAAGAGAAGGTTCAATAACCTCTTCGAGTTCTACCTTCCGACTACTCACACCTTTCGCGAGAAACTCCTTCTCAAGAAAGGATCCATTCTTGGCAACAAAAACCTTGCCCTCGGATCTATGATAGAAGGTATACCCAATCGTTTCCTTAGGGTATCCTATGAAGACGCATTTTTCCGCTTTGGGTTCGAGTTTATCCGGTTGAAGTTTCTTCACATAAACATCGCATCCCCAAACCTTAGAAATATGACTTAGGTTTGTTTCCAAACCATAATTCATACGGTGTCGTTTCAACGGATTTAGATGGTGCCCGATTTAAAGTGAATGCAGCTGTTTCCAATGCATAACCCCAAAATGACAGTGGTAAGTCAGTCAGAGACATCATAGATCGAACCATATCCAATAAAGTACGATTACAACGTTCTGACACACCATTACGTTGTGGTGTTCCGGCATGCGTGAGTTGTGAAACTATTCCACAGTCTTTCATATGTGTGCTAAACTCGTAACTAAGATACTCTCCTCCACGGTCGGACCACAAAAATTTGATCTTTCTGTTTTGGTGATTTTCCACTTCATTCTGAAATTCTTTGAACTTTTCAAAAGTTTCAGACTTGTGTTTCATCAAATAGATATACCCATATCTACTCAAATCATCCGTGAAAGTAACAAAATAACGATATCCACCTCGCGCCGACACACTCATTGGTCCACACACATCAGTATGTATGATTTCCAATAGATCATGCCTGTTCCATTGAACCGAAAAATGGCGTTCTAGTCATCTTGCCCATAAGGCATGGCTCACATGTATCAAATGATTCAAAATCAAGTGATTCCAAAAGTCCATCAGAATGGAGTTTCTTCATGCGTTTAACGCCAATATGACCTAGACGGTAGTGCCACATATATGTAGATATATCATTATCAAGTTTAATCCTTTTAGCATCAACATTATGAATATGCATAATACTACTATCAAGATCCAATAGAAACAAACCATTCAACATAGGTGCATGACCATAAAAGATATTATTCATATAAATCGAACAACCATTGTTTTCAGACTTAAATGAATAACCACTTTGCATCAAACACGATCCGGATACAATGTTCATGCTCGGTCGGGCACCAAATAACAATTATTTAGGTTTATAACTAATCCCGATGGCATATGGAGAGGCAGCGTTCCGACGGCGATCACATCAACTCTTGATCCATTGCCGACCCGCATCGTGACCTCATCCCTTGCTAGTTGTCGCTTGTTCCACAGCCCCTGAACCGAGTTACATATATTAGCAACCGATCCCGTATCAAATACCCAGGTGCTACTGCGAGTACTAGTCAAGTACACATCAATAACATGTATATCACATATACCTTTGTTTGCCTTGCCGGACTTCTTGTCCGCCAAATACTTGGGGTTGTTGCGCTTCCAATGGCCAGTCCCCTTGCAATCGTAGCACTCGGTGTCAGACTTAGGGCCAGCTCGGGGTTTCTTTTCAGGCATGGCAACAGACTTTCCACCCTTCTTTCCCTTGTTCTTGCCTTTCTTGTCCTTCTTGAAACCGGTGGTCCTATTGATCATCAACACTTGATGTTCTTTCCTAATCTCCACTTCTGTAGTCTTAAGCATTGTGAGCTCGGAAGAGACTTCTTCATGCCTGCATATTATAGTTCATCACGAAGCTCTTGTAGCTAGGTGGCGAGATTGGAGAACATGATGTATGCCTAAGTCAATGGGAATCGTTATTCCCAAGGACACAAGCTTATCGGCGTGCCGGACATTTTGAGTACGTGCTCACTAACGGAGCTGTTTTCCTCCATCATGCAGCTAAAGAACTTTTCAGCATTATAACTCTCTCTGGCAGCATGGGTATCGAAAATCATTTTCAATTCTCCCATGGTATCAAAGGCATCGCCATTTTAAACGCTTTGAAGTTCGCTCTAGCCCATACAAGATGCCGCAATGAACTAAGTTGTGGTCCTCTGACGAGTTATATAGACGTTCTTTTTCGCCAGGCATCAGGAGCTGGTGGGGGCCTAGCGCATCTAGCACATATTGCTTTTGTGCAAGATGCGGAGAATCCTCAAAATCATAGCCCGATTGGTGAAGTTGCTACCATTCGCAAAGTTTCTCTTTTCCATGAACACATTGAAATTAAAAGCAGGTGGTGCCATCTACAACAGAATTTGTAAAGTATATTTAGACTAAGTTTATGATATATTGAGTTCAACTAATCCAAATTACTAATGAACTCCCACTCAAAAACGACATCCCTCGTGTCCTTTTGGTCATTACATGAACCAAATGCACTACACCAAGTCCGATCATCACGTGAGTCGGTGTAGCTTCAAAGGCGAGCATCTATATGGGCATCATATCAACTATATGATTCATGCTTAACCTTTCGGTCCGTTTTCCGAGGCCATGTCTGTACATGCTAGGCTCGTCAAGTAAGAACCTTAGTATTTGCGTGTGTAAAACTGTCTTACACCCGTTGTATGAAAGCGTAGAGTTGAGAACACCCGATCATCACGTGATGCCTCAAAACATGATCCACAAAATGGTGCATACTTAAGGAAGAACACATTTTATCTTGATATCTAAATGAGGGATCATCTTATAATGCTACCAAACGTGCCAAACTAGCAGTATAAGATGCTAACATCTAATGTGTGAAGTGAGGTGATATGGTCCATGCATTTGATCTCTATCATTTGCATCGTGGTATGATCTCTATCATTCCTTTGTGTGTAAGGCCAAGGTCTATGGAACTTACACGTTAAGTGAGTTGTAAGAGTATCTATCATACATCTACTTACAACAATACCATATCAAAACACTAGCCCAGCAACGATCTAAACTAGACGCCTCTAATTTATCAATTGCAAGTTTTACGTGGCTTAGGGCTTTCGGAGATAGAACCTGTCTAACCTACGAACATGAACCACAACGAGGATAACCAAGTTATTAGCAACTCGTTGGAAATCAGATATTGACTATAGTAGGAGAGACAGGACACCGCCACCACTTATGCAAAACAAGTTGCATGTCGATTGGAACCGGTCTCATGTACGATGACATGTAAGGTTGGTCCGGGCCGCTTCATCCCACTATGCCACCAATATACAAAGTACATAGAAGATGCAATAATATGATCATCATCGCCCACATATAAACATATGTGTACTACTCGTGCAAAGCACCTACGCATAGATCAGGCTCACGATACCCTTTGTTGGGTCCGTAGCATAGAAAACAAAAAATTCCTACGGTGTGAACTACACGCCAAGATCTATCTACTAGGTACAAAGCAAGCGGGTGGACATACATCCATAGAGAACTTACCCTCGAAGACAACGAGCTTTGTTAGCAGTAGGAACTCGTGGTTGATGTAGTCGTACACTTACCGATCTCAAGATCGTGAGGAAGTCCGAGCGCCGCCAACTCGAGCGCATCCGCACTTTTCCTTTTGCGTTCAAGCCACCGAACAACCTCCACCTCCTCGCTCCAGCGATCCAGCGGAAGCAACAACTCCTTCCAGACGAAATGCCACCGGGAACATGTATCTCGCTAATTCGAGACCATGGGGGAATAATTCTAGAGGGGGAGACAGATCCTTCACAAGGAGGTGTGAGGATGAAGGAGGGAATGGGTGGCATTTTATAGGAGGAGGGGGGTGCCCCCTCTCTCCATGGCCGGCGCATGGGGGGTGACCCCTCACCTCCCCCATTCATGTGGTGGTAACTCCTCCACATTAAAATGCCTCTTCACATTCCCTTTTAAAGTCTCCACTTTAAATGCATTAAGTTTCTCCAAATTTAATGGTCTCTCATTTAATAAAACCCTTTTATTAAATTTATTTAGAATTTTGTTAATTACTTTAATTAACAAACATTCACATATAGCCCCTTGCAATATTTCAATATCACATGCAGAACCACCTTCTGCAATTTCACCCGAAACAATTTCCGGTTTCTATTGAAACAATTCCTGCGCTTTGCAATTCTTTCGTCTGAAACATATGTGCTCCAAAATGGTGTCCGGTAACTCTTAAGTGTGCCACCCTACGGTTCGCGAAAAATGCAGACATGATCGAGACCCTTCTCCGATCAATAATCAGCAGCGGGACCTGGAGATCCGTACTGACTCCTACACATTCAATGATGAATCCTGTGATCGTGAGAACCTTTAACGCTTGTAACTAAATCCCTTTGTCTCTCGATATATTACATGTCCGAGATTCGATCATCGGTATCTCCATACCTAGTTTGATCTCGTTACCGACATGCACTCTTTTCTCGTTCCCGTGATATAACATTCTAGTGATCACATCACTTGCTTGCAAGCTATCCTAATGTGATATCACCGAGAGGGCCAAAGTATATCTATCCGTCATCTGGATTGACAAATTCCACTCTTGATCCATGAGCCTCAACATAACACCTTCGTAGCACTGAACCCATCTTTATAGTCACCCTGTTATGGTGTGACATTTGATGTTATCAAGATACTCTTCCGGTGTTAGCAATTAACATGATCTCATGGTCTAAGGATAAAGATTACTTCGTATGATGTTATAGCAATATAAACACAATGACTTGATCGTAATGCTATACTTCGTATGAATGTTCATCACATCATTCCACCAATGGTGTGACCTTGTTATTAACAACATCCAATGTCCATGATCAGGAAACCTTGATCATCTTGTTAATCGACAAGCTAGTCTATAAGAGAGGCATGACTAGGAACCCTTTTTGTTTATTAAACACACATGTATTGATGTTTCCTATCAATACAATTATAGCATGCAAAATAAACATCTACCATATACAAGGAATACATAATAACAACTTTATTATTGCCTCTCAGGGCATATTTCCTTCACCAAACTCCTTTACAACTTCATCAAATCGAATGTTCCAACTCCGAGATGCTTGCTTCAGCCCATAAATAGACTTTTGAAGTTTGCATACCTTTCTAGCATTGTTTGGATCGACAAAACCTCTGGGATGCATCATATACACGTCCTCAGTAAGGATTCCATTTAAGAAAGCCGTCTTGACGTCCATCTGCCATATCTCATAATCGAAATATGCAGCAATGGCTAGAATGATCCATATAGATTTAAGCATCGCTACGGGCTTTTGCTAGCCTCCACGACCAAGTATGAGTTCCACTCATGCATCCAACTACCTAAACCAAGTTATTCCAAAGAGTCCACCATACCTACCTACTAGCTTATGCTATTACAAGTATGTTCATGCTTTTGTTTACCTTCCAAATTAAACTTATTATGAGAAAACTAGTGATTAAAGCTCTCACGAACTTGATGGCATACTTTACTTTTCTTGCCCTTAATAAACTTGAACCATTGTGTCGTCTATGTTGTATATGCTTGCACTTATTTGCTGGGAATTAGCAGAACCATGCGTTCATAGGAACGCTTTCAATATTGCACTTGGTACTTGTACCTAGTTGATATCATGCTCTTTTGTATATGGATGTCATCGGTGTGAAATGAAAGGGGAGCTTGTAAGTCCATGGAGTTATGTATATGTGTTAGAGAAACGCCTCGGCCGCTGGTCTAATCCATGCTGACATGGTGGAAACCTGCAACGTAACCATAATGAGCTGTCTATGAAGCATTCTTCTTATATAAAAAAGAGTCCTATATTGAGAAAAAGAAAAAAAAGAGATATTATGAAAAAAGTGTCCTATAATGAGCTGTATCTATAATTTTTGATGTTCCATGCTTGGTTTTATCTACTTTCTTATGTTTTGTCCACAGTTTGGAGTACTTTTCATATGATTTCTTGGACTAACCTATTAATAAGATGCCACAGTGCCAGTTGCCTGTTTTCTGCTGTTTTTGGTTCCAGGAAGTCAGAAAATGAATATTCTCAGAATTGGACGGGACAAAAGCCAAAGTTACTATTTTCCCGGAAGACTCACGGATCCAGAAGGAGAGCCAGAGGGGGGCCACAGGGTGGCCACACCACCCCTAGGCGCGGGTCCACCTAGACCGCGCCAGGGCATGGTGTAGGCCCCCTGGCCGCCCACCGACCTTGCCCTCTAGCCTATAAGAAGCCTCCCGAAGCCAAAACCCTAAATCATCAAGCCTCCAGCCACGAAAAGTTCTGCAGCACCGCCGCCACCGAAGGGGAGATTCGGGGGACAGAAAGTCTCTGTTCGCACCACTGCCGGAGACGAAATGCCCCCGGAGCCATCTCCATCGATCTCCACCACCATCTCCATCACCATTGATGATTCCCATGATGAGGAGGGAGTAGTTCTCTCTCGAGGCTAAGGGTTCTACCGGTAGCTATGTGTTCATCTCTCTCTATGCATGATCTTATTGAGATCATGATCTTGTAATCTATAGATCTACCTTGCTACTCAAGTGCTTTAATAGATCTCTGCTCTCCCCATGTGTGTGAAAGTGACAGCGTGCATACCATGGTGGCACTTAGGCTAGAGATTACAAATACTTGTTATGAGTTATATTTGGAGTTGGATCTTTCTATGAAATTGTGGTGTTTGTTGGAACCCTCTAGAGCTCAAGGTGACAGTGTGGGGTTATCTAGATGGGGAAAGTGGACTTTGAGGTGTGTTGTTATAGCCCTACCATCGATTAGAGAGTTCAACCGGAGAGTAGTTAAGAGTAGTATCACGAAGATAATATATCTATATGAGAGTGTTCACTAGTGAAAGTATGATCCCCTAGGCCTTGTTTCTAAGCACTGAAACACCATTTGCTATTAGATCTGTTACATGTTTGCTTGCTTCCATCTTTATTTCAGTTTGCCTTTAGTCTCTTCCACGCCATCAAGTTATTTTCTATCACCGTTACCACTTATAATTATCCATACCACTTGTATTTCACTATCTCTTCGCCGAACTAGTGCACCTATACACCTGACAAGTGTATTGGGTGTGTTGGGGACACAAGAGACTTCTTGTATCTTGATTGTTGGGTTGCTTGAGAGGGGATACCTTTGACCACTTCCTCCCTGAGTTCGATAAACCTTGGGTGATCCACTTAAGGGAAAACTTGTTGCTGTTCTACAAACCTCTGCACTTGGAGGCCCAACAACTGTCTACAAGAATAGAAGTGCATAGACATCAGCCTCCACGTTGCTCCTGGCACCGGTAGTGCACCCTCCCAACGTTCAGCTAGCTACACCTTTGGGGTGTTTCCTTGCTCCTACTGGATTGATAACCTTGGTTTCTTACTGAGGGAAAACTTGCTGCTATGCTCATCATACCTTCCTCTTGGGGTTCCCCAACGAGCTCGATATATTTGGGCCATCAGACCCACCCAATCGATGCGTCTCCTCCCGCGAGTCCTATCTCGATCCCATCACGTGGCCTCTGCCTCGTGCGCCGCCGCTTGGCGCCCTCGTCGCCAGGTTCTGAGCGGGCCGCCGCTCCGTCCGCCTAGCCCTCCTTCAACCTTGGCTGCTCGCCGAGCCCGGCAGACGCCGCGTACACCCCCAAGGTTGTCGTCGGCCTCGTTCCTGCCGCCGCCTTCCGTCCGGTCCCCTCGCCGGATCCCAAGCTCCGTCGCCCTGTGTCTCGCCGTCCCCTGCCTCACGGCATCGCCGCCGATCTCCGTCGCCTCCACCCCAGGGTCGCCTGCCTGCGTCCTTCCCGCCCAGACGCGTCCTCGTCGTCCTCCGATCCCCGTCGCCTTGCAGCTCTCCCTGGCCAGGGTTCCTCGCCGCCCTCTTCTCTGGCCATCGCTGTAGGCTAGGCACGGCCACGTGCCCTGATCGTCCTCGACCTGGCAGCCCCACGCCACCCTCCTCTATAGCATGTCCACGGTTCTGCTACTCCGCTCTTTGCTCTGCGCGTGTGTGTTCTTGGTGCTGGTGCTGTTTTCCGTCCCCGAGCACGCCACCTTAGCATGACACCGTCCACCATTTGATGCCTGCAGGTCACCAGAAGGGTCCTCCTCTCCACAAGATCCTCTGTCATGTTTCAATTGGAACCTCCTCGCTATGTGTGCTTATGCGTTTGTGCAACTGTGCCCGGAGACGAAATCTCCTCGTGTTTTTACCTTTTGTTGCTCCTGCCCGCTACCATGATTACGTGGCTCCGATGATGATGTCCTGAAGAAAGAGCCTGACACCACTAGGAGAACCACCGACAAGATCTTCTCGTTGCCCCGCTATCGTTGAAGAAGGAACAGGGAGCCACGCGAAGACCATACCGAACCCGGCAGCACCCGATGAACCATTGACAAGACCTTCGACATGGATTCCAAGTACTCTAACATGGATGCCAAAGTTCTTCTACCAGAGCTGATGACCCGAAGCTGTTCTTCACAGAACACTGAGTCCTTCTTCCCGGAACCGATGGCCGAGACCCCGTCCCCGAACCCGAAGACCGAACCCCGTCGAATCCTTAGAGCCCAAGATCTTTGAACCGCCACATGTGATCCCCTTTTCCGAGACCCCATATTTTATAATAAATAATATATACTTGTTGCATACTAAATTGCTCATGCTCGCATACATATTCATTTGTTTGGGGGTATTTAGTCGATTCACCTCATAATTAAATGTGGAGACCACATGCAGGCTTTTCTAGTCTTGTATTGGCTCCATTTAAATTTGTGTAGCGAACCGATGCTATGATTTGCCTTGTTAATACAACATTTAAATTGCGGGGTATCTAAATAACTTGAACCATTTAATTAATTGTCGGGACCCCGATTCCTCTTAATATTGCCTAATTGCACCGCATCTTTGCCATGGCATGCATCATGCCCTATCTTCTGCCGTAGTATTAAATAGTGCATCCGGTGTTTCTTTTAGTGATTTGCTTCTTCGCGGATTAGGCCGATGAGTTGATGCGAGTATCGGCAAGTCCTTCGGATTATGTATCTTCGGTAGTGTTTCACAGGCCAGCATTCTCCCATTTTCTACCTATTTTGCATTTGTAGTCTTTACTTCCTCCTGTTGATCTATTGCTATCCGTGTTGCGATGCTTTAGTTTCTGTGCCCCTTTATATTCCTTGCAGCCTCTATATTGCCTTGGACACATCCTATTACCTGTTGTTTGATAGATAGTTGGCCTTGTGAGTCGTAGTTGCTTGCTCAGGTGCTGCTTCGTGTTGTTGTCGTTCCACCGTTGTTGGAAGGTTGGCACATGCTTAATGGTGGAGATGATCATGGATTTAATTACAACTTGATATTAAAATGTTGGGAATAGATATAACTAATGGAGAGGCATCGGTGGGTAATAGCTAATATTTGGTTTTTCCACGCTCACTTGTGTCCCGTAGGCCCCGAGTACTTGATACCCATTCATTGACTATTCGCACTATCCACATACGGGACATTCTATGAATCCCCCTTTGCCTGAGCTTGATTCACAATGTATTTCTTGGGGCCACAAAGTAGTTTGGGGCTTTATTACTATCATGTACTTATGCCATGCTTTACTGCTTTATTTACTATTGTGCGTGGAGCACCTGTACTGTTTAGGACTCGTGACACGTTTCCGCGGTATCGACAAGCCCAGTCACACTTTCGGGTTCCCAGTCGTTTACAACCGTCTACACAAACCTTGGGTCCGTCTCGGAGCCGACCAACTTCGTAGCGGCTAGCTTATTGGGGTGGCCCCCTGAAATGATTTATGAATCCTATGAATGCTTTGTCATGAGGCCTCGTTGTGTTTTATTTGGTTCTTCCCGAGGTTGATTGTGTGTGTGTTACTATTTGTGCACCCCTGCAGGGTAAATATTTCTGAAAGCCGTGTTCGCGGTTATGGACGACTTGGAGCACAGTTTCTCGATCATAGACAAGCATAACTAAAGTACCGCCTTTAATCTGACTAAGACATGACTAGTAATCAATACAACACTCATGGAATGGTTAATAAAATTGCTAACGGACAGGTTGTTCTTCCGCCTTCTCGTCGATAAGCGAGAAGGAGGACGAGCGAGGTTATTTATGTTGCTTATATAACTATTTCTATTAATTAACGGGTGTCCGTCCATCTATGGTTGGGTGGATGTGTAGCGAGTCTCTATAGCTCTTTGTAGATATTATCTTTCGCTGCAATTGTGTCACCCCCAGGTTGTTCCCTTTAGATGCATTAAGACTTGCTGAGTACCCCCAGGGTCTCACACGATAAATATTTGGTTCAGATGGACAGGTATACTCTCAGGAAGGTTACTGGGTTGAGGATACAGATGATGGTGGCAATGACCATCAGGTGTAGAGATTCCGAGGATGGAGATCCGTGAGATCTGTGGGCGGGATGTGCTTTGTTCTGTGGCATCTTATGCCGATTTGCTTCTTATCTGTACTCGGATCTTGTATTCCGCTTCCGCTTGATACTTTGTTGCTTGATGTATGAGGAGATATCCTAAAATATTATATCTATCTAGGATATTTGGATCTTGCCGTATGGCATTGCAATATTTCTATTTCTTTTAGATGGTGTGACTCTGATGTCTATCATAAGTCGCAGGCATACATACTCATTTGTGTATGTCGTGGTCACGTTACCTGCCTCTTACGCCGCTCGCTCTTGTCCTGATGTTCTTAAAAGTGGATAAGGTGGTCGGCTGGTAAGGTGCCCTACTCCTCTTCGACGGGCCTACACGTGGGTGGCCTTGGGCCTCCACGGTAGAGTCACTTATCCACTTTTGGTTCGTCCAGGCTTGAACTTAGAGCGTAATGTCCGAGGTATTACAATTGGTATCAGAGCTCAACAGTTACGATACCCCACTGATCTAGCCTATAGGATAACCTAGCTAATGGACAATGTAGAGTGTCAAAACAATTTTGCAAAATCGGTTGGATAGATCTGATTAGTTCTGCTTTTACTCCTTACCCCTATGTTATTCTCCTCTTACCTTTGCGGGTTTTGAATCTGTTCTCTTACCTTTCTTCAAGTCCAGGAATTCTCGTGGTTGGGTTTTCTGTCGTACCTTCAGGGTTTTGCTTCCTTCCTCTTGTAACGGTGTTCTTCACCCGGTCTTCATGCTATCTGAGGAATCCTTCCTCTGCCGTACCTTTGTTTGTTCTAAAATCCACTAAATTTTTCTTTGTACCTCCTGGAGTTTTCCAATGCGACGACGTCATCTACATCAGATCTGATGAAGAGCCTGCATCGACCCTTTGTTTCTGAACATCGCTTGTGAAAATCTTCAGTCTCAATTCAGAGAATGGGTTGCATGATTTTATACTGCATGTGCGAAGTAATAGTTTGGGTGCGTGATGGATTGGCCCCCATGCCGAGTACTCATTCTATTCGCTCTCGTACATTGAAGTGGATTAGATGGCACTTATTCTCTCCTCTTACGGCAGTTAAAGGTGGCCTTATTTTTGATACCTCTGCCTTCGTCCTTTGTTTCTCTGGAGTGTTCTCTCGACAAACGTGAGCAACGACCACTTGTTGGTGGTGTCGCCAATTTGAAGATGGAGTAAGAATCCTTGTTAGTGGTGTCGCGAGAATCTACACGAAGAGAGAAGATTCAGATCGTTAGCCTTCTTCCCCGTACCATGAGGCGGATCTCGAGGGCGAGATCCATTGTTAGTGGTGTCAAATTGTAGCACTCCAGTAAAACCACTACTAGAAAATCGCTGTGTTTTTGTTTTGCGCATCATCACGACTGCATGCTCATGTCATCATGCCACATTGCATTTGAGCATCGTCATGTCATCATGCATGGTTTGTCTAAAACTATTTTCTAAAAGCCCTAGTTTGTTTTCTAAAATAATCCTCTCTCTTTTATTCAAAGTCAAAACTCCGGGTCTACCAGAATATTTTGTTTGTCTAAAAATAATTACAATAGTCTTATAGATGAATAAATAAAACTTACATTATTTTTGGGAGGCAGCCAGCCAGGCCCAAAAGCCTAACCAGCCACCTCCAGACCAAACTCTAACTCTACCCTACCTAATCCCATCTAGTCCCAACCTCACCACGCGCCGCTGCAACACACACGCACGCTGCCCGCGGTGCACCGTAGTGCCTCGCGCATGCCGCAACCCGCCCGGCCCCACAACCCTCCTTGCACGCTCCCGCTACCGACCCAGCACCTCAACACGGTCCACCCTGCGTTGACGCGGCCTCCTCGATCCTATCGCCCGTGCGTGACGCTCCCCTGGCGGCCTAGCCCCACCTCCTCGCCCGTCCCGCATCCCTGCCCATCGCGTGACCATGCGTGGACCCACCCCATCGACGCGTCTCCTCCCGCGATTCCCATCTCGATCCCATCGCGTGGCCTCTGCCTCGTGCGCTGCCGCTTGGCGCCCTCGTCGCCAGGTTCCGAGCGGGCCGCTGCTCCGTCCGCCTGGCCCTCCTTCAACCTTGGCCGCCCGCCGAGCCCAGCAGACGCCGTGTACGCCTCCAAGGTTGTCGTTGGCCTCCTTCCTGCTGTCGCCTTCCGTCTGGTCCCCTCGCCAGATCCCAAGATCCGCCGCCCTGTGTCTCGCCGTCCCGTGCCTCGCGGCATCGCCGCCGATCTCCATCGCCTCCACCCCAGGGTCACCCACCTGCGTCCGTCCCGCCATCCGGCCATCTACCGCGCGTCGACCTCCACGCGCCCAGACGCGTCCTCATCGTCCTCTGATCCCTGTCGCCTTGCAGCTCTCCCTGGCCAGGGTTCCTCACCGCCCTCTTCTCTGGCCATCACTGCAGGCTAGGCACCACTCCGTGCCCTGATTGTCCTCGACCTGGCAGCCTCGCGCCACCCTCCTCTACAGCACGTCCGCGGTTCTGCTGCTCCGCTCTTTGCTCTACGCGTGTGCGTTCTTGCTGCTGGTGCTGTTTTCCATCCCCGAGCACACCACCTTAGCATGATACCGTCCACCATTTGATGCCTGCAGGTCACCAGAAGGGTCCTCCTCTCCACAAGATCCTCTGTCATGTTTCAATTGGAACATCCTCGTTGTGTGTGCTTATGCGTTTGTGCAACTGTGCCTGCAGACGAAATCTCCTCGTGTTTTTATCTTTTGTTGCTCCTACCCGTTACCAAGATTATGTGCCTCCGATGACGATGTCCCGAAGAAAGAGACTGGCGCCACTAGGAGAACCACCGACAAGATCTTCTTGTTGCCCCGCTACCATTGAAGAAGGAACAGGGAACCACGCGAAGACCATACCGAACCCGGCGGCACCCGATGAACCATCGACAAGACCTTCGACATGGATTCCAAGTACTCTAACATGGACGCCAAAGTTCTTCTACCAGAGCTGATGACCCGAAGCTCTTGTTCACGGAACACTGAGTCCTTCCCGGAACCGATGGCGAGACCCCGTCCCCAAACCCGAAGACCGAACCCCGTCGAATCCTCAGAGCCCAAGATCTTCAAACCGCCACATGTGATCCCCTTTTCTGAGACCCCATATTTTATAATAAATAACATATACTTGTTGCATACTAAATTGCTCATGCTCGCATACATATTCATTTGTTTGGGGGTATTTAGTCGATTCACCTCATAATTAAATGTGGAGACCACATGTAGGCTTTTCTAGTCTTGTATTGGCTCCATTTAAATTTGTGTAGCCAATCGATGCTATGATTTGCCTTGTTATTGCGACATTTAAATTATGGGATATCTAAATAACTTGAACCATTTAATTAATTGTCGAGACCCCGGTTCCGCTTAATATTGTCTAATTGCACCGCATCTTTGCCATGGAATGCATCATACATGCATCATGCCCGATCTTCTGCCGTAGTATTAAATAGTGCATCCGGTGTTTCTTTTAGTGCTTTGCTTCTTCGCGGATTAGGATGATGAGTTGATGCGAGTATCGACAAGTCCTTCAGATAATGTATCTTCAGCAGTGTTTCCTAGGCGAGCATTCTCCCCCTTTTCTACCTATTTTGCATTTGTAGTCTTTACTTCATCCTGTTGATCTATTGTTATCCGTGTTGTGATGCTTTAGTTTCCGTGCCCCCTTTATATTCCTCGCAGCCTCTATATTGCCCTGGACACCTCCTATTGCCTATTGTTTGATAGATAGTTGGCCTTGCGAGTCGTAGTTGCTTGCTTAGGTGCTGCTTCGTGCTGTTGTCGTTCCACCGTTGTTGAAAGGTTGGCACATGCTTAATGGTGGAGATGATCATGGATTTAATTACAACTTGATATTAAAATGCTGGGAATAGATATAACTAGTGCAGAGGCATCGGTGGGCAATAGCTAATATTTGGTTTTTCCATGCTCACTTTTGTCCCGTAGGCCCCGAGTACTTGATACCTGTTCCTTGACTATTCGCACTATCCACATACGGGAGACTCTATGTATCCCCATTTTCTTGAGCTTGATTCACACTTTATTTCTTGGGTCCACAAAGTAGTTTGGGGCTTTATTACTATCATGTACTTATGCCATGCTTTACTGCTTTATTTACTATTGTGCGTGGAGCACCTGTACTGTTTAGGACTTGTGACACGTTTCCGCGGTATCGACAAGCCTAGTCACACTTTTGGGTTCCCAGTCGTTTACAACCGTCTACACAAACCTTGGGTCCGTCTCGGAGCCGGCCAACTTCGTAGCGGGTAGCTTAATAGGGTGCTCCCCTAAAATAATTTATGAATCCTATGAATGCTTTGCCGTGAGGCCTCGTTGCGTTTTATTTGGTTCTTCCCGAGGTTGATCATGTGTGTGTTACTATTTGTGCACCCCTACAGGGTAAATCTTTCTGAAAGCCGTGTCCGCAGTTATGGACGACTTGGAGGATGGTTTCTTGTTCATAGACAAGCATAACTAAAGTACCGCCTTTAATCTGACTAAGACATGACTAGTAATCAATACAACACTCATGGAATGGTTAATAAAATTGCTAACGGACGGGTTGTTCTTCTGCCTTCTCGTCGGTAAGCAAGAAGGAGGACGAGCAAGGTTATTGATGTTGCTTATATAACTGTTGCTATTAATTAACGTGCGTCCGTCCATTTCTGGTTGGGCGGATGTGTAGCGAGTCTCTATAGCTCTTTGTAGATATTATCTTTCGCTGCAATTGCGTCACCCCCAGGTTGTTCCCTTTAGATGCATTAAGACTTTTTGAGTACCCCTAGGGTCTCACACGATAAATATTTGGTTCAGATGGACAGGTATACTCTCAGGAAGGTTACTGGGTTGAGGAGACGGATGATGGTGGCAATGACCATCAGGTGTAGAGATTCCGGGGATGGAGATCCGTGAGATCCGTGGGCGGGATGTGCTTCGTTCTGTGGCATCCTATGCCGATTTGCTTCTTATCCGTACTCGGATCTTGTATTCCGCTTCCGCTTGATACTTTGTTGCTTGATGTATGAGGAGATATCCTAAAATATTATATCTATCTAGGATATTTGGATCTTGTCGTATGGCGTTGCAATATATCTATTTCTTTTAGATGGTGTGACTCTGATGTCTATCGTAAGTCGCATGCATATATACTCATTTGTGTATATCGTGGTCGTGTTACCTGCCGCTTACGCCGCTCGCTCTTGTCCTGATGTTCTTGAAAGTGGATAAGGTGGTAGGCCGGTACCGTGCCCTACTCCGCTTCAACAGGCCTACACGTGGGTGGCCTTGGGCCTCCACGGTAGAGTCACTTATCCACTTTTGGTTTGTCCAGGCCTGAACTTAGAGCGTAATGTCCGAGGTATTACATGCACATTAAGCAATCTCAATTGTTTATAACAAGTCATGCTACAGCAAAGAATACTAAGCATAAAGCCAAAACAATATCAAGCATGGCATGACAAAGCATAGGCCACAGTCAAAAACAAACTCTCTTTACCACTTAAGCATGAACTTTCCTACTCTTTTCCAATCCAAACCAAACTATTTGAAAACCAATGTATGAAGGGGTCCAACCAATTTATTCAGCAAACTAAGCAAACAAAGCAAACAAAAACGAAAAAGAAGATGCTCCAAGAACAACACAACTGTGCATGAAACAATAAAAATGAAGCGTTTGGAAGAAACCTGTGATTTTTATTGATGAAGAGGGGGTGCCTTAGGCATCCCCAAGCTTTGACGCTTGTACTTCTTGGATATTTCTTGGGGTGATAAGCGTGGCATCCCCAAGCTTGAGCTTTAGTCCATCCTTCATCTCATTACTCATTCCTTCCATACACCTGAAATTTTTCTTCATACATAGCAACATTAGTGCACTCAAGATAATAGGTCTTTAGGTTCAGTTATAACACCAATAAAACTTCCATTAAAACACTAGCTACTGTAGCACTTCCCTCAAAAAGCTCAATTCCCAAAAATAACTCAAAAATGAACCAACAAGAAGCAAATGCAGAAAATGGCAGAAATCTATCAAAACAGACCAGCAGGTAAAGACGAATTTTTTCGAAGACCTTCTGTTGCTCAAATAAAAAAGTGTTGCACTAACAAAAGTTAGATAACAACCTGGGGAAGAAGCACAAAATTTCACGCCTCAAAAGGACGTACAGAGTTTTACACGAATTTTTATGGTGAGACACAGAAATCTGTTTCGGGACAGCAACTTTCCCAATCATTACTTCTCTCTCATTAGAGGTTACTCTTGGCACAAAAAGCAAATAAAAGGATAAGGAGCGGTTATTACAGAGGTAATAACTTCCAAGACTCATCTAAAACTTTTGGGTTATCTCCCAATAAGTAATTTTCTTTAACGCCTTTAAGTTAGGCATAAGAAGCAAGAAAAAGGATCAAGTGTTCTCAAATGAAAAGCATTAAGATCAATACCATAAAATTGTTCTCTCATAACAAGATTAAGTAAAGCAGGTTTTATCTCAAAGAAAGTAGCTTCAGGAACAGGTGGAGCAATAGGTGTGCTCATAAAATCATCGTTGTTGGTGCTAGTGAAGTCACACAACTTAGTGTTTTCAAGGATAGTCATTTTTTTGTGTTTTTAATAAAGAAAGCAAACTAGTAGAACTATTTTTTGTGTGTTTTTGATAAAGAAACAAGCAAACAAAACAAAAGTAAACTAAGCAAAACAAAAATAACAAAGTAAAGAGATTGGTTATGAGGGACTCCCCTTGTGAAGTTGTCCTTGACTCCCCGGCAACGGTGCCAGAAAAAGAGCTTGATGGCCCAAAATATATCGAGCTCATTGGGGAACCCCAAGAGGAAGGTATGATGAGCACAACAACAAGTTTTCCATCGAAACCAAGGTTATCAATCCAGTAGGAGCAAGGAAACACCCCAAAGGTGTTGCTAGCTGAGCCTTGGTAGGGCACACTACCGGTGCTAGTAGCAACGTGGAGACCTGCACAACACAACCACAGAACTTTGGCCCCAACTTGCGACGAGGTTGTCAATCTCACTGGTTTTGCTAAAAACAAAGGAGGAGAACATGATAGAATCAATAATCAATCTGAAATAGCATCTCAATATCCATCGGATCCCCGCAAACACAACATGCAGAATTACAAATAGATGATCTTGATCATGAACGGAGCTCACAAGATCTAGACATGATAGCACAAAGGAGGAGAACCAGCCATCTAGCTACTACATGGACCCATAGTCTAGAGATGAACTACTCACGCATCACACCGGAGGCTTGCATGGTGATGAAGAAGGCCTCCATGGTGAATTCCCCTCTCCGGCAGGGTGCCGGGAAGAGCTTCAGATCCCTCCCGATCTAGGGATGGACATGATGGCGGCTACAGACTCTTTCGTGGAGTTTTGATCAGGTACTTAGGGTTTCCATATCAGAGGCAATATACAGGTGGAAGGAGAGGCCGAGGGGGTGCCTGGGCTGGCCACACCACCCCCTGGCGCGGGCCAAGCCTGGTCGCGCGGCCAGGTGGTGTGGCCGCCCTCTAGCCCTTCTCCGTCTCGTATTCTAGCTCTGTGTGTCTCCCGGTAAAATAATAACTTTGGCTTTTGTCCCGTCCAATTCCGAGAATATCATTTTCTGACTTTCCTGGAACCAAAAACAACAGAATACAAGACAGCTGGCACTGTGGCTCTGGTTAATAGGTTATTCTAAGAAATCATATGAAAAGTACTCCAAAGTATGAACAAAACACAAGAAAGTAGATAAAACCAAGCATGGAACATCAAAAATTATAGATACATTTGCAATGTATCAAGCAGCAACGTGGAAACCTGCACAACACAACCACAGAACTTTGCCCCAACTTACAGTGAGGTTGTCAATCTCACCGGTTTTGCTGAAAACAAAGGATTAAACGTATTGTGTGGAAGAAAGTAATAGTTTGCAAAAAGTAAACAGATAGCAGTAAATAGTTGATTGTAGATTGATGATAAAAGAAAGGACCGGGTCCATAGTTCACTAGTGATGGCTCTCCTTAAGATAGATGACATGTTGGGTGAACAAATTACAACGGGGAAATTGAGAAATATCGAGAAAACAATACATGCATATACTAATCATCTTGACTCCTTTGAGATTTGATTGGGCATTACAATATTATACATAGACCGTAATCCAACTGCATCTATGACTAATAATCCATCTTCAGGTTATCATCCGAACCCCCTCCAGTATTAAGTTGCAAGCAACAGATAATTGCATTACGCATTGCGTGTAAAGTAAACAATACGATTGTTCTATGAATAAATGATTGTTGTTTTCTCCCTAGTAGCAACAACACATCTAATACCTTAGAGATTTCTGTCACTTCCCCAGATTACTAGAGGCATGAATCCACTATCGAGCATAAATAATAACTCTTGGAGTTGCTAGCATCTACTTGGCCAAGATAGCTACTAACAACGGAAAGCATGCACGATCACAAATAACAAAGACATGATAGAATCAATAATCAATCTGAAATAGCATCTCAATATCCATCGGATCTCCGCAAACACAACATATAGGAATTACAAATATATGATCTTGATCATGAACGGAACTCACAAGATCTAAACATGATAGCACAAAGGAGAAGAATCAACCATCTAGCTACTACATGGACCCGTAGTCCAGAGATGAACTACTCACGCATCACACCAGAGGCTTGCATGGTGATGAAGAAGGCCTTCAGGGTGAATTCCCCTCTCCGGCAGGGTGCCGGGAAGAGCTTCAGATCCCTCTCGATCTAGGGATGGAGATGACGGCGGCTACAGACTCTTTCGTGGAATTTTGATCGGGTACTTAGGGTTTCTGTATCGGAAGGATCTTATAGGCGAAAGGGGAGGCCGAGGGGGTGCCCTGGGTGGCCGCACCACCCCCTGGCGCGGGCCAGGCCTGGCCGCGCGGCCAGGTGGTGTGGCCGCCCCCTGGCCCCTCTCCGTCTCGTATTCTGGCTCCGTGTCCCCCTCGGTGAAAAACTGACTTTGGCTTTTGTCCCGTCCAATTTCGAGAATATTTATTTTCTGACTTTCCTGGAACCAAAAACAACAGAAAACAGGCAGCTGGCACTGTGACATCTTGTTAATAGGTTAGTCCAAGAAAGTATATAAAAAGTACTCCAAAGTGTGGACAAAACATAAGAAAGTAGATAAAATCAAGCATGAAACATCAAAAATTATGGATACGTTAGCAACGTCTCAGTGAGCGACATAGATGCGGCGGCGGCAGTTTTGTCTTGTGTGTGTATGGCTCGATGTAGCGGCGGCAAGATGCGGCAGCAACAGAGCACATCTTGATCGTAGTCATGGTCGTAGGTCTTCAGCTCGATGCGGCGAAGGCAGGAGGTACCGCGGTGGCGGCAGAGGGGTTTTTGGTCGTAGACTTGGGCTTGAGGCGGTGGCGACAGGATGCGGCCGCGACAGAGCTGTGGCGGCGACGATTTTAGGGTTTTGATTGGACGGCGGCTAGAGCGGGGAAGAGGTTCACTCTGATACCATGTTGATTTTGGTGGAACGATGCATGCCATCTCGGGCCATCGGTTGCGTGTTACTCCCTCCGTTTTTATTTACTTCGCGTTCTAGGTTCAGTCAAAGTCATATTTTGTCAAGTTTGACCAAAAATATTGCAAAATATATTAATTTCCACCATTGCAAATACATATAATATGAAAATATACTTTATGAAGATTCTAATACTATATAGTTTTATATTATAAATGTTGATATTTTTCTCTAAATATTTGGTCAAACTTTACCAAGTTTGACTTTGACTAAATCCAAAACACGAAGTGTGAACGGAGGGAGTATATAGAGTAGGGAAAAATCCCTACGTGACAGTAGAGAGTTTGTACGTATGCGGTCGGAGTACTACTCCATACACGTACACGTACCGATATTACATACTCTAACATAAAATACAATGTACTCTTTATATGTTTCATGTCAAATTTGAAATGCACAGCCGAGAAAAAATTGCAGGCAAGGGGAAAAAGAATTTTGGATACGGCGGTGATCTAGCGTGGTACACTCAGCGAAGACATGAACTCCTGCTCTTGGCTGTACTGGCGTGAGCCGTGGTGACCAGCCACCGGAACGGCGCTAGCAGCATGCCCATCTTCTTCCGGAGCTTCACAGCGAAGCCCCCTCGCCCTCGGAGCAACACGGCGCCCCGTGAGGAGCTGCAGCCTCATCTCCACGTCTTTCATGGTAGGCCTCTCCACTCGGGTCAGGCTGAGGCACTCCTCCGCCAATCGTGCCATGCACAAAACCCCTTCCTCTGTTCCTTCCTCCAGGATCTGCGCGTCCGCCGTCTCCTCGAGGGGCCTCTCCCTCATAGCCCACATGAAGTAGTTCGACAGGTTCTGCTTCTCGCCGTGATCATTCTGGATGATCGGTTTCCTCCTTGTGAGCAGCTCAACAAGTATCACTCCGAAACTGTAAACATCGCTCTTCTCGTTGAGCTGGCCGGTGTGGTAGTACTCCGGATCCAGGTACCCAAACGTGCCCTGGATGGCGGTGACCAGGTGGGTCTGGTCGATTGGGATCAGCCTCGACGCGCCGAAATCCGAGACCTTCGCGGTGCGGCTGTCGTTCAGGAGAACGTTCATGCACTTGACGTCCCTGTGGAGGATGGACACGGAAGCCGCGGAGTGCAGGTACGTGAGCGCGCCCGCGATCTCGGTGGCGATCCTCAGGCGTTCCTCCCATGACATCGGCAGCAGGCTACCGTCGTTCTCGCGGTGCAGGAGGTCGTAGAGAGTGCCGTTGGAGACGAACTCGTAGACGAGCAGAAGGACCTCGGTTTCCAGGCAGCATCCGTGCAGCTTCACCACGTTCCTGTGGTTGATCTGCGACAGGATGGACATCTCGTTGATGAACTGGTCGATCTCGCCGATTACCGCGAGCGTCGATTTCTTGATTGCCACCACGCGCTGGTCGGTCAGGATGCCCTTGTAGACGGTGCCATGACCACCGCGTCCGATCACACGGGAGTGATCGAAATTGTTGGTTGCCTTCTGCAGCTCCTCTAGGGAGAATACCTTTGTGCCGTCGCTGGTAATTCTGTCGGAAGATAGCAGTTGTTCTAGCAGCATGCCTTTGTTCTTCCGAAAATACTTTTTTCTAAGCCGCTTCTCGATGACTCTATTCCATCTCCTGCTAATAATAGCAACAATCACAGCAAGAAACAAGATGCCTCCACCACTGCTTAGTCCAATGGTGACACCTGCATTTATTGACATTTCAGTCTAGTTTATCCTCTCAGGTGTGGAAGCAGACAAGCAGCAAGGCAGACGAACATTTCTTCATTTGAAGGCATTGATGGGAACACAAGTGGTAAAAATGTGGGGTATAGATCGCTTACCCAATATCACAGTACTGAAGCATGTATAGCTCCAGAACTTATTGTGGCAAATACCATTGCAGATGAATTTATCTGGCTGAAGGCACTCGTTGGTATCTGTAAACCGCACAACAACGTCAGTGGTGATACATACAAAACTCCGGCGCCTGACCAGCTTTTAGGGTCTTAAATCTTAATTATCTAGCTAGTGTAGTTTCAGAAGTTCAGCATTTTGGTAATGCCGAGCATCATAGTTTAGCATATTATTATTAGTATTATCAAAACTCCGGAATATTATTAGAGATAAGATACCTGTGCATCCATCTTTAATGTAAGGATTTCCTTCAAAACCAGAAGAGCACTTGCACCGGTAACCGAGATGTTTGAGTGTTGCATCATCGGTGACATCAAGACAGTCGCTGTAGGAGCTGAAACATCTGTAGTCGCTCTTGTTTAGCTTCACATGCTCGCATGTCACATTATCAGTGGCCCACTTCACCACACCCAATTTTCCGGATGTGGCGTAGAGGGTGGAATCCGAGCCCCAACCAGGAATGAAATAATCGTCAACCTCACGAACGTGCAAGATACCGTCGTCGATAGATATGTCTGTGACGATTGTTTGGTCGGTCCATTTAAGGACCGAAAGAGCAGACGTTGGCTTTGGGATACATGCGAGGTAGAGAGGGAGTTTTGCAAAGCAGCCAATCTCTGTACCGAAGGGGAATGGGACGCTTACGTTCCCGCATGATGTAGGACAATCCTTTCTCGGCTGGATGGAATCGTATACTAGCACTGTTGTTGCCGGCCGGAGAGATCATGCCACAAGTTTTTGCAAATAAGCAACAGATATCAGTTGATAATATATCACATAAAACATTAAAAAATAGTGTAATTGAGTATAATAGTCATCAACGTTAAGGAAGTGAACTTCTTCCCATGTATATTAATTTTGTTTAAATCTAAGCACTTACCACTATGCAATAATGTGGGTTCAACTATTCGATGGTGGAATGTTTCGTGTTTTGTGATTTTTTTAACATACTATATTTTTTCTTCTCTATGGTGTGTCATGCTTTCACATATATAGTAGAAGTTGACAATAGACAATATGCTTTCATATATTTTCATTGTACAATCTACATTCACATGGTAAAATCATGTCTATTACTTAGGTTATTTGTACTTTCCGGTTGCAATTTATGTGAATCTAGATTGTACAAAGAAAATATACGATTCGGTTTTTATAAAATTTGCGAAGAAATACCAGATATACACATCCCTTGATGTAGAAGTGGACCCTAATATAGGCTATGCTCGCCGAGGTGCCCAACTGGCTTGACCATGGCCATAATTGTAGGTTGAGACCCTACGTTGCATCCACCGTAGCACAGGATCTCATTCCTCGTCCCAGAGGAGGAATAAGAAAGCAAGAATTCGCTTACCGCATGCGCCTCCACCTATAAGATCCCCTTCTGCTGCTTTCAGTACCACTACCTTTTGAAGCACTAATACATTGGAATTTAATCCATGAATTTTATAGTTTATTGTATTATAATACATCATGTGTGTATCACATTAGTAGTTTTTACCACTATTTTTAATGATTTGTGGGATTTTTTACAAAATCTTATTATTTCGGTATTTAACTCTCGATGGCAGAAAAACCTCATGTTAGTATTTTCACCTTTAAGGAAGCTTCGGGACTCCAAAAAGAGCAAAATCAAAGAGCATGTGAGAATTTTGACATGAGTCCAACAATATAAGTAGAGAATTAGGAGCCCAACAGGTCGGCCAGGAGAGCCCATGGTGCGGATCCCCCTATAGTCATGCCATGAGGTGGTCCCGGAGCCTAGAGAGTCTGATTGCCTTGTTTTTCTCGTGCTATCGGAATGATTTTGACCTAAACAATCTATCTAAATATACCTTTGGGTATTGTATTTCGCGACGAACAGCGGCATAGTGGAGTTATATAGAAACAACTAGATTGTAGTGCGCTGCCTAAGGAGAATTAGAGGGGGAACCACTGCCGAAATCGCCCCTGGCCGCTTTTCCTCCATCATCATGGTCTCCTTGACTCTATCCACCATGAAGAGGTGTAGTACACCACATAGATATGGGTTTGTGGTAGTAACTTGATCGAAACTATCCATGCATTATTATTTGTTCTAGTCTGTATGAGCTGCCCTACATGATTACAATGCTATTGATGTAACTCCCATGGTGGATCTTTGGTTATGAGATGGTGAACTTGTTGTTATGTTGAGATATTTATAGATGGATGTTATATTCGGTCTATTTGCATATGTGATAGGATTGTGCTATACTTTGTTGAAGTAGATGCATGTTGGTCTGAATTGACAGAAGCAAAGACCAAATTCTTTCGATGCATATTGTAGAAGAAATAAGGGGACCTCGAAGATTTATGAAGTGGTTGGAAGTTAGTCTTAATTCATCCCTTGCTTGCGCACGAAAGTGGCCTAGAGATTGATCACTAGGATGTAATTGCACGTGTACGCTTCATCTATTTATGACTCTTCCCAAATAAGAAACATTTATGTCAATAGATCATGCAATGGTTAGGTCTTTTCATCATCAAGTTCCTTATTCTCAATGCCTTGTTTACCAATGTCATGAGGTGTGTAACAACACCAAGTAGGTAGATAAAGAGAGAGTGCGGGGCGCACACCACATATGGAATTATGCCATCTAGATGATATAAGTGTGCTTCATGTAATTCTTTTGTGTTTAATTCTTGAAGTAGACTATATGATACTATGGTGTGTGTTAGATATAGTCAAACATCGGTGTTATTTGTTAATGAGATAAATAGTAAACACATCTTTGAAAGACGTAGTCTAGAGATAAGAAGAGAACGAATTACTTGTCACCTAGTAACACGAGGTGCATGTTTAAAGGTCTTGTAGCTCTCAATCTCATGTCATGAAACTTAATATAATAATCTGTTTAATTACTTAAATCTAAGCCTACGGGGTCCACTTCCTTAGGAAGTATTAGATATACAAAATTAGGATAGTAGGTATGTTTTGATCCTAGAACATGTTGTCCATATGAATGTTTTGCATAACACTTGTGTATGATTGATTTCTCATAACTATGCGACCATTGCTGGAGAGAGATATCAAGTGAACCCATGAAATTGTTGGGCCACGTTCGGTGCAAAACAAGCAATACAACTTTTTCCTGCAACTCTGGCGAGGCACCACCAAGAAGCTCGTGCAAGTGTATATCAAGGCAGTGTTGTCCTTGTATTTCTTCTCATGTCTAGCACCAACATCGTAGTGATGAGTGGAAAATACACTCATTTTTATTCTCATTTAAACCGGATATTACTCATGAATTTGATGATATTATCCTCTAGACCTGCCATTAATCACTAATTTATTGCATATATGCGCAAATTCTCTTGGTCATTTATTTCATTGCAAAAATACACATTAAGGATGAAATCCGGAAAATTAAAGAAAGATTACGAGTTGGCAACTTTCCCAAGTAAAAGAGGTCAATGATTCAAGCATCCGACTCATAGCCAACAGTGGATTGTTCCCAATGATTTGATAAACCTAGGTCTTCTAGGAAAAAGCAAGCTATAGTACATCTGTAATTTGGATCGAAGGTATCACATAGTGTTGCCTGAGACCCAAGTGTGGTGCCTCAGCTGGCTCGCACAATACAGGGTGAAAGCATAGGTGGTTAGGTACGTTCCTCGGTTCCACCGCCCTTAGGACAAAGGAGGTGGCTTGCATAAAAGTGTTCTGATACCATCTGCACTAGTCCATCCTCTAATATATAGGGAGTAGGTGAGGTGACAACAACACCTTGTGTCCCTAAGTCCACAACCCTAACCCTAGTCAAAGTGTGTTGAACCCATTAACATGTGCCACTATCTGGTTTATATCCACTTAGTTGGCTCATGTTAGCCAGATCATTATCTGCTTAGATCCACTCTCTTAAGTGTGTGACCCTGATGGCTCAAGGTAAGCTGGACACGGTTCAATGAGTTACGCTTAGAGCTAGTGACATGGTAGTGGCTTTTACCAAAGCATGTTGGCTCCGAGATACCCATGGATGGCATCAACGTGACAGCTTGTCCAATTCCCATTGCCTCACGATATCGGTGGTAAGGCGCATGGACTTAAGGCCATCCCAGTGTCAACTTAACTCTCTTTTCTCATATCTGTGATAAGTTACTCCTAGATAACATTGAGATATCTATAATTAACCGAGTAGCGCATGATCATGCTTTCGAATCATACCACATGAGAGGGCCCAAAGAATATCTCTATATGGCGGAGTGGGATCCTGTCTTGGTCGATCCATGTCATGTGACTTACTTTTTAGTCAGACCAAGGTCCTTTATATCTACTAGTTATTGACCTCGTCTAGCGGCCTCAAATCTGGCTAGTCCATAACCCAAATTGTGAAATCACCTCAGGTCTAGGGAGTTCATTGTACTTGCCATATCGTATAATGTGTACTCACACCGACTAAACATCTGGTTAGTTCAATTAGCATAGTTCTTTTGCGTAGTCAGCGTAAGCCGGCTAGCATCTCCATGCATATGACAGGTGGAACCTAGCCATCATCTACATTACACACATTAGTCTTGGTAGTTTGTGTGTCAAGCATAACCTCAAACGACTAAGAACAAACTTGCATAAACTAAATTAAGAACAAGGTTCCATAATTAAATCATGTATTCAATCACTAGTACAAAGAGTTCATACATGGACTACTCGTGCATATAAGGCAGAAAGTGTCACCTCTAGGGAATCATTCCTAACAGAACCCATGTCCACTGTCAACATAAGAGTAAACATTCGCCTTTTTCTCTTGCATTTTACAGGATTGGTTTATCCATTACTTCGTTGCATTTTACTTTCAAGTATCAAATCAATTTCCATCGTTTCTTTAATTTTTAGTGCATAGATAACTAGAGTTGTGGCACTCTAGTTTGAGGTAATAAGTAGCTTTACCTTCTTACTCATGTGATTCTATACCCTAAAACATCAAAATATCCGCCTCCCGTAAGAATGGTCGTGTTGACAAAGTTGGCCCAAATTTGAATTGTACAAAATAAATTCAAAAACTGAAAATCTTGAACATGAAGTCCTTCTATGCCAATTTGTTTCCGGTAAAAGTACCAAACTTGCAATAGGGTAATTTCAAAAAAATCACAAATAACACTATCATGTATGAGCTAACTTGGCTTTCCATGCAAGTGATTGTTAATTGAAACAACTTTTGCAGACGTCGTGATAATGTGTCCAAATTTGGTATGGATGTGCATATTTTCCTGGCAAACGATATTTCAATTTTTTGATAGAAAATGATTTACCATTTTATTTGTGCAAAAAAGAGTGAAAATTGTTTTTTGTGAAGTGCATACCAAAAATAAGGAGAAAATGTCACCATTGCAAAATGGAACCACCCCCATTTTCACGCAAAGTTTTACACATTGGATGTTCAAATACCAGATATAACACATTATCTCACTTTGTAGCTACCTTTCCCATTTAAATGCGTTTCGGCTGATTTTCCCAAACTAAAATTAGGATTTTGAGATGTACAAAAGGGGTTTATGCTTATATTTTTCATTGACAAGTAATGATTTTATGTGTTGTTGATCTCTACCTCAGGCTCATGTTCTTATGAGAAGAAGTAAACACGGGAAGGAAAATAACGTCCAATCTATGGCACATGTTAAATAGTTTGCCATGGCGAACACCTACATCATGAAGAGATGGCACTACAAGTTAAAGGGACTTAAGTTACACCTATGTCATGGTGAAAAATTTAAAGGTTGGTATAATGCTTTAAAATAGCATGTTCATTAACTTCATGATTAAATAAAAGGGTCATTTTGTTTTTCAAAGTGCATGGAGCCCCATGTGTGGTTTTGGTAATCAATGACAATCCCTATATACTAATGTTTGCATGAGATGTACTTGAAGATATTTTCCATAGAAAATTCTTTTAGACCATATGTTGATTTTAAGGCAAAAAGAAGAAGAAAGTAAAGAATATCAAGTGATGGCTAAATTGATATTCGAGGCGTGGTCCAAAGAATGGCCATGTGAGAGTTGAGCCTACTGGAATCATGTGTTCAAGAATAAGATTAAGTGAGTATTCATGGTTACCTTCGAGACATCAAAATAAAGAATGGAGAATAAATGATATAAGGATGAGAAGTCAAGTTCAAAACAAGCCATCACAAAGATATCATATGCTTGAAGTTTGTCAGACATTTGGTAATAATGGGCATGTGAATATGTGCATAAGTGCGGCTTTCCCATAGTGGAATATGGGGGAGCAATTTTCGAGACTTCACTGAGCAAGAACATTCAAGAAAAGTGTTCCAACTTGACACGAGCACAGGGAAACAATATTGATCTTGATAGGGTTTCTATTTTACCATTTTCATTATGCTAGTTGGGATACCTAGTTATAAGGTAGAAATCGGTACTATCAAGGGGGTTTTCGAGTGAGTAGCTTGATTGCACCATTGATAGAGTGGACGAACTTTTGCATAATTGCAATCACCTTTATTTTTTATTTGTATTTTCGCTATGTGAGTTTTTAAATCTTCTGATTTTCTTCAAGACAATCTCAAGTATATCACAAATAGATTTTGTATGAAAAAAATATTGAGTTCCTAAATTGGAGGTTTTGCTCGTTCATTTTTTATAGAGGCCAAACATTTCATCTCTTTGTTTTATTGTCATTTCTTGTACTCTGAATTTTATCTCTATGATCTTAAAGATCGTCGTTATGTTCGAAATGAGCCCAAGCTCACCTAAATCATGGTCTAAATGCTCAAGTTATGGTCGTTTTCTTGTTGGTGTTTCTTCTAGCTTTACGGGACGCAAGGTCCAGTGTTCAGAAGTTCTAGCGTGAAAACACCAAAATTTTTGGTATAATTATTTTGATCTGTGCTAGATGGTTATACTCTCTATAATAGGTCCATAATTTTGTCTAGAAATTAGAATGGAAGTTTCTGGAAGTGCCTACCTTCCGTCCGAAACTTCGGTGTTTTAACACCTCCAAAACAGCTAAATTTTGGGGGACCTATAAATGACCCTCTTCTTCCCTAAGAGGAAGTTGGCTTCTTAATCTCTCTCCTCCATTATTGACTTTGAAGAGGTTTTCCTTTCTCTCTAGTTATCCTATGTTTATTGCATGTTCTTTAGTTAAACGAGAGAGGAGATCTAAATATACATGTCCACTGATCAATATCTTTTCTTTGTGAAGGGATGCTTGTTTATACCTTAGAGAAATGTGTTGTCAATCTTTATTTGTTCTTCCTCTCACATTCCTCATTTATGGAAATGATACTAAAGTATTTGAGAAGAACTGAAGGCATGTTTCTCGTTTATGAGGTGGTGAAGAGATAGTTGTAAAAGGTTACATCCATGCAAGCTTCATCGCTAATCTTGACAAGTATAATTCTCCGTTCGGATATGTGTTTACTTTAAATGGTGATGCAGTAAGCTAGAAGAACTCTACATAGAGTACCGTAGCGGATTCTACAACTGAAGCAAAATATAATGTGGCCTCGTAAGCAGCTAAGGAGGGCATTTAGATAAATAAGATCGTGATAGAACTAGGTGTGGTGCCAAGTGCATTAGTGCCAATGGAATTCATTATGACAATAAATGTGTCATAGCTCAATCCAAGGAACCGAGATCTCACTAGAAATCGAAAAACTATACAAATACAGTTTCACCTTATTCGAGTGTTCTTTGAAGAAGGTGATATCAAGATGTGCAAAATTCATATGTGCTTGAATGTGTCAGATCCACTAACTAAACAGCTCTCGATGCAAAAGCATGAACAACCTGGAATGTCATAGGTGTGAGATTTCTTAAAATGTAAAGTAGATTATTGACTCTATAATGGAAGTGAGAGACTATTGGAAATACACCCTAGAGACAATAATAAATGTGTTATTATTTCTATTTCTATTATCACGATTAAGTTTATTGTTCTATGCTAAAATTGTTAGTTTTGGGATATTTGATCAGAGGAAAAACCTATCAACTTGTGTCGAATAATAAACATATATAGATATCCCTAGCATTGCCCCATTATGCTAGCTCATGTATTATTGTTAGTCACGGTTTTGCTGACTGCATGTATATGCAGTGAGTAACAATGATACAAACAATACATGGGTACAATATTGTTATGAGTAACGGTGTTGTTCGATAGACCATATTGATATACCGCCAAACACTTTGTAAATTTGTTGTTAGTATTTCCTCAAAGCTTAGTATTACCATTTAACAATTTCACTTAACCATGAGAATATCCTAAGCTAGGTTACCAAATGAAATGCTCTATAAAGCCAAGCGTTACTTCGTCTATGAGTAATTATAAAAGCGGATTATGTGCATATCGGAAAGTACAATGGATAGATACACATTGGACCCTCTCAGCATTATGATGTCCTTCATCGTCTAGCGAGACACATAACATAAGATTTTATTGCAGGGACATCTATAATACTCAACAATAAAAGAGTACATGATGGGCAAGGAGGGTAACATAATATTTTGGCCTCGGATTATGTAAAGTATTGAGAAGTAAGGAGGAACGCCAATTGATAGGTTACTTGCGGTTCACACGATAAATATCTTGGTGGATGTATGTGAGAAGCATTACGACTATCAAGAGACCGATATTGAAATTATTGGAAGGAGTTCTACTATGTCCACATATGCCCAAACCCTATGGGTCACACACTTAACAGTTCAATGTCATTTAGGTATTTTCTAGATATGAAGATATGAGAGAATTGCTTTCGAGAAGTTTCTTGGAGAATGACATAATGATTGAGAAGGTATCAGAATACTCTGGAGGTGTCCAGAGTGTTGATATAAATGTTTGAAATCGTCCCAAGAATTTTTTTAAGGCTTCAGAATACTTTTAGAAGGTTTCAAAGTTGTCCAGAATAATTTTGCTGAAAATTATAAAGTTAAAACCTTCTAGAATATGTGGGGGCACCTTTTCTAGGGCAAAGGCAGCCCCTTGGCTGAACAAATAAGGAGGAGGGGAGGAAACCATAAACAACTAGTCTAGGGCCCTCCCCTAGGCGGATCGGATTGGGAAAGGCTGGGTGGAGGGCGCCGAGTTTCATACGAACTCCGCTCCCCCAATCCCCCCAAGTTAGTTATCTAGGGGACTTGTTGGTCGAGAAGAAGACTGAGAAGTAGGGTCATTTAAGAGAAATTACCCAAAGTACTTCACAAAGAAGAAGACCAGAGGAAACTCCAGGTCAGGTATATCTGATATAGATGTTATTGATGTTTACCTTACCTTGTCCTAAAATTAATTCTTGGGTATTCTCGATACTAGAAAAGTTGTTCATATTTGCAATTTGATGTAGGAACTACAGAAAGTAGGACACTCTCAAAGGACGAGGTGACGATGCATGTCAGAAACAGAGTAAGAGTTGTAGTGATCACCATCGATGATGCATCTACATCTACCCTCTACATTGACTTTGGAACTTATTAGTTTTTACTTCTGTGTAAGAACATTATATCAGCATATTAGTTATTATGATATGGTTATTATTTTAAGTCACAGAACAATTGTTGTTCTATTTATACGAATAATATTTTATGGCTATGCTCCTGTGAAGAAGGGACTTTATATTTTGAATCTTGCGAGTGAAACACACATCCGAAAAACTGCTGCCAAACGTCGAAAGACTTATGATGATAATACCACATACTTATGGCATGGTCTGTTAGGTCATATTGGACATAAATGCATGAAGAAACTCCATGACGATAGACTTTTTCAATCATTTTATTTTGACTAATTTGATACATGTCAACCTTCTCTAATGGGTAAAATGATTAAACTCCGTTTAAAGGACATGTTGAACGAGTGAGTGAATTATTAGAAATCATACATATGGATGTATGTGGTCAAACGGGTGAACCCGCACGCGGTGGATACTTGTACTTCCTGATTTTAACTGATGATTTGAGTAGATATTGGTACCACTTAATGAGGAATAAGTCTGAAACATTTAAAAAGTTCAAAGATTTATAGGTCGAAGTAGAGAATCATCATAATGAGAAAATCAAGTTTCTACTATTAGATCGTGGAGGCGAGTATTTGAGTTACGAGTTTAGAGAATATCTAAAAAGTTCCAGAATAGTTCTAGGACTTATGCCTCCTGGAATTCCGTAGCGAAATGGTGTGTCCGAGGGGCGTAAATGAACCTTGTTGGACATGGTGATATCATTGATGTCATTAACTGATCTACCATTATCATTTTGGGCTTTTCTTCAGAGACCGCAAATTTACACCGAATAGACCACCATCAAAATCTATTGAACGACACCATATGAAGTATGGAATGGGAGGAAACCCAATTTTTATTTTCATAAAATCTGGGGATGCAAGGGTTATGTGAAATGTTTCTAGCTAAACAAACTGGAACCTAGATCTGATGTTTGTAACTTTGTAGGTTGTCCTAGGGAAACCGATGGGTATTCATTTTACCATAAAACCGATGGCGAAGTGTTTGTCGCCAAGAATCCCTTTCTTTCATCAATGGGTATTATGAACTTGTATAGTTCACATATTTCTCGATAAATAATTTCTCGTGAAAGTTTTAGGTGGATGGATAGTGCAACTCGATGAGGTTACTAGAGAAACTCCATCAGAGCAAAGTGGTGCAACCCCAAAAATTGGTCCGGAGATTCCCATGGCAACAAAGACCAAGGTACCTACAAGTGTTATGGGCAAATCGGTCTAGGTTGCTACTGAACCATGTAGGTCGGGTAGGATTCATAATCAACGCACAAGGTTTGCATACAAAGTATTGTTCTTGGATAATGATGAACTTGCTACATACATGGAAGCACTAACTCCATTAAATAGCACGGTGCCATTAAATTTGAAATTAAATCCATGTACGAGAATCAAGTTTGGATCTTGGAATATCCTACTGAAGGTGTTGGCCTATCAAATGTAAATGGATTTAAAGGAAGAAATGTTTAAAACTATAAAGCACAATTTGTCGCAAATGGTTTTCAAAAATTCAAGAAATTTACTATGATAAGACTTTATCTCCAATAGCAATGCTAAAGTATGTTTGAATTATTCTAGCTATTGCTGCATATTTCAATTGGCAGATGATGTCAAAACAATATTTCTTAACGGAATGTTAACCGAGGATGTATACATGATAAACCATAGGGTATGTCGATAAAAATAAATACTGGAAAGGTATGCAAACTTCAGACTGAAACAAGCATCATTAAGTTGAAATCTTCATTTTAATGAAGTAGTCAAAGGATTTGGCTTCATCAAGAATAGTGAAGAGTCTTGTGCTTACAAGAAATTATGTGGGAGTGCAATAGCATATCTAATTTTTTATGTGGACAACATATTGTTAATTGGAAATGGAATACCTTTTCTTAACACAATTAAGGAATCATTGAAAATTAGTTTTTCAATAAAAGACTTAGGCGATGCAACTTTCATATTAGGCATTAAGAACTACAAAATAGATGAAAACGCTTAATAGGGCTTAGCTAGAGTACATATCTAGATAAAGTTCTGAAACGGTTCGGAATGAAAGATTCTAAGAAGGGAATTCTTTTAGCGGTTGTCAACAAGTCACTAATGAAGATTCAGTGTCCATGAACACGTGATGAGTGAGAATACATGAGCAAAGTTCCACATGCTTCGGCAATTGTACCAATCATATATGCTATGATATGTACACGACTGGACGTGTCATATGCTCTATGTGGTACGAGAAGATTCTAGAGTGGAAAGGTTCATTGGATAGGAGTGAATATGATACTTAAGTACTTGGTAAGAACTAATAAGACATGTTTCTCGTTTATGGAGGTGATAAAGACCTAGTTGTAAAGGGTTACGCTGATGCAAGCTTCATCACTGATCCTGATGATTCAAAATATCACTCGGGTTATGTCTTTACTTTTAAAAGTGATGCCCTAAGTTGGAACAGTTCTAAGAAGAGTATTGTAGATGAAGAAGTTCATGGTAGAACTAGGTTTGGTGTCGAGTGCATTAGATCCAAGAAAGATCTATTGTGATAATAATGGTGACATAGCTCAAGCCAAGGAACCGAGATCTCACCATAAATCCAAACACATACAAAGATGATTTCACCTTATTCAACAGTTCGCTGAAGAAGGTGATAAGTATGTCTAAAATTGATACATGCCTGAAAGTGTCAGATCTAGTAATGAAACCTCTATCGGTGCAAAAGCATGAACAACACCGAAATGCCATAGGTCCGAGACTACTAAAACTGTGAACTACCTTATTTAATCTAGTTCAAGTGGGATACTATTGAAAATAAATATGCCCGAGAAGCAATAATAAATGTGTTATTATTTATTTTCCATTATCATGATAAAGTTTATTATTATATACTGTAATTGTGTTAGTTCCAGGATATTTGATTGGGATGAAAAACCTAACAACTTGTGTGGAAAATAAAGACATGGAGATATCCCTAGCATTGCCTCTTATTCTAGCTCATGTATTATTGTTAGTTATGGTTTTCCTAACAATGGGTATATGTAATGAGTTACAAGGATGCCAATAATATATGGTAACAATATTGTTGGATAGAACTTGTTGATATTCCGTGAAACACTTTATCAATTGGTAGTCGGTATTTCCTCAAATATTAGTATTGTCATTTAATAGATTCACTTGGCCATGAAAATATTGTAAACTAGGTTACCAAATAAAATGCAATGTGAAGTCTAATGTTACTTCGAGAAACAGTAATTATAAAAGCATATTATGTGCATATCGGAAAGTATGTCGATGTTACAGATATGTCAAGATTGGGAATTACTACTTCGACGATGGAGAGATACACTCTGGCCCCTCTCGGTATTATGATGTCCTTCATCATATGACCGAGCACGTATCAAAAGATTTAGTTGTAGGGACACTGGTAATATGTAACGAGAAAATACTACATGCCAGGTAACAAGGATAACATAACCGTTTCACCTTAGGTTATGTAAAGTATCGAGAAGTAATGAGAAACACTAACGAATAGAATACTTGTCATTCACACAATAAAGATCTTCATGGATGTATGTGGGAATCATTATGACTATTAAGAGTTCGATGTTGATTATTATTGGAATTAGTTCTAATATGTCCACATATGACTGAACCCTATGGGTCACACCGTTATCAGTTCAACGCCATTTAGAAAATTCTTTGGGTATGAAGATATGAGAGAATGACTTTCGAGAAGTTTCTCAGAGAATACATAATGATTGAAAAGGTATCAAAATAGTATGGAGGTGTCTGGTGTGTTGCTAGAAATGTTCAAAATCATCCCGTGAATTTTTGTCAGGCTTCCGAATATTTTCAGAAGGTTTTGGAATTGTTTGGAATAATGTTGAAGAAAATTATAAAGTCAATACATTCTAGAATATATGGGGGGAACTTTTCTTGAGGGACAAGGTATCACCTTGGCCAACTGAACAAGGAGGAGGGAGGAAAACCTAGCCGACTTGGCTAGGGCACTTTCCTAGGCAGATTAGATATGGAAAGGGGAGGGCAAGCCAAGTTCCAAAAGAAATGAAGTTTACTTAGGGGAGTCTAGGACTCCCCATAGGCCAACACCAGCACCAGAGTTGTCCACCCAATATATAGGACGCAAGGAGAGCACTCCAAGCCTCAATTGCCCCATGCCCCAAACCCAAAAATGTCTGCGCTGCCTCCTCCTCCAAGTAGTCGCCATCCTTGCTGTTGGTGCCACCATCCCTCTCCATAGCGAAGCGCTGCCAGATCTCTAATCAACTTAGATCCAATCTAGATGGTGAATGCGAAGTCTTAGGATCCTCATCACCATCTTCCTGCTTCAATCGTGATCTTGATCATGCAACGAGCGATAATGCTTCCTGGAACATGTGATTACCTTTGAGGAATCATCTACTTCGGCCCTTGATCGTGGGAGCGGCTCGAGGGATAATACATCTCCTTGCGACTAGAAAAGTCTAGTTGCACGGATCGACTCATGATTACATCAACCTCATCATCAACAACTCTGCTAGATCGATCTACGAGGGTATGATATGTTACTTGTAACTCCATGGTGATCTTGATTACACATGCATGAATTTTCTTGTTTTACATAGCGTCTCTCCCCCCCCCCCCAAATATTAGGAGTGAAGTATTTGAGCACTTGTCTTCCTTTAATTGCATTTGGTGCATCGTTTTGAGTTTTCGACAAGGATTCGTAGAATTGAAAGCTAAGAAGCATATTACTATTGGTGTGCTTGTACCCAGAGATTGTTCCTCTTAGGTTCTTGGAACCCTAGATAGTTTGTGTTAGCTCAATCATTGTGGTGTAAAGCTCGGTAGAATTCTTGGGACCATCTAATTAAATTCTAGAGATCGCCCCAAGCTTGTTGTATGGATCTGGTGACTACCCCCAAGGGTCCACTAGTGGATCAAGGAACTTACCATTGGTGGGAAGGCATGGGGAGAATACTGTGAGCTATTATGATGTTTGAGGAGCATTGTGCCTCCACATCACTCCAATAGAGAGTAGCTAGCACCCGCAAGGGTGTGGGCTTCGGGTTACAAACTCATCTCTGCGTGCCTCATTATCTCTATCTCTGAGCTTTTCTACTTATGCATTTATCGCCGCCATGCTTGATGTGAAATATCTTATTATATCTGAAGTTGTTGGTGCCATTGATTCTAGCATATGTTTTATGGTTTATAAATTAAATGCTAGTTTTAATCCGCATTCATTTAATCAAAAATCATAATAGTTTTAAAACGCATATTCCCCACCTCCTAACGACATCTAGGTTATGTGTTTTATATTAACACCAATATTAAAAGTTGCTTAAACATGCATGGATTTTACATAAACCCATAGAGGATTTTTTATAAAGATTTTGACATATTATACAATTTTTTAGATCATATAAAATAGTTATGAAATTTACAAGGTTAAATCATTTTTATGTAAAAAATTAACAACACAACCTTTTGTACTTCTAGGCCGGTTAAGCACCGAGGCTAACCGGCGGGGCCGGGCTCCACGGTTGTAGCTCAGCTCAGCTCATCTCATCTCTTGTCATATCCTAGATTTAGGCACTAGGGATATGCACTCCTCTTTTAGTTCGGCCAGAGGCGCAATACGTGGCAAGCTCAATTGGTGAACATGAAGATCACAAGAATACAAAGAGACACATTTTTTACCCAGGTTTATACCGCATTGTGCGAAATCCTACGCCCTGCAACTATGGTGTATACAATGGATAATGAAATGACCGGGAAGGATACGTCGATTCATTCCTTTCTAAGCTAGCTTGAGTATCCTACGGATGATCTCCCCTCTTTTTCATCAGCTTGGTCCTCCGTTTATAGTGTAAGGGGATACCACATGGGTCGGCACCACGTGGCGAGGCGCTCCGTGCATAGGTACGACGTGGCGGAGTGGCTCTTCAGCCCGACTTTAGGGGGCGCAGGGTGTAGCTCCATGTCTTGTCCCATCCGTCTGTTCGTGGCTAGGTGTTTAACCGCCGTCCTTGATTCTGAGGATGTTGTTGCCAAGGCATCGGGTACGCCTTTGGTCGCCGATCCGCTAAGAGACTTCTCGCTGCCGAGAGTCGTGGCCCACTCGTAGGATCCGGGATACCACGGTCCCGCAGCGACAACATCTCTCTTTTTTATTTTCTCTCTCCTATGACTCTATCTATCTCCATGGAATTTCATCTTCCCTCCCCAAATAGTGGTCATCGTCTCCTCCTCCCTCAGCAGCCATTGCTCCCTACTCCTTCACCAATAGCCATCGCAATTTAATTATGCGGCGAGGGATTCAGGTATGTTGCCCTGCTACGCTCGGGGGTTGACCAGGTCCTCACCGACGCGGCCGCCCATCCTCCCCAGCACCCTAGTAGTCGTTGTCTCTCCCCGAGCATATGTTGTTGACTAGGAGGGATGTTGGAGACGGCCGCGGTGATGGACTACGAAAGGCACTAACTTTGAGGAGCTCTCTGACGGATTTTGGTAGACACTACTCGGTGGTGTTGCGGCTCCCATCATGGACGAGCTTCTCCCTCATGGTGGTGCAGGTGATGGTGATTGCGTCGCGCTCTTTGAGCAACTCCAACAGACGCGCTAAAACCGCGCCCGCGGACTTAAAACTGAAAATTTCACGTGCGAGAGCCCGCGCCGCGCGCCCTCCATCAGGCGCTGTATTTTCCCGCGCACGGATAAAACTTTGCCACGTGCTTAGTTCGGCGCGCTTGTTTTGACGTACCGCTCAGCGCACGCTCGTTAAATGTAGCGCAACGCTACATACGCAAACTGCCACTTCCCCTTCAGCGCGCGCAGGAAAATCCCCTCCCCTCCCTCCTCTCTGCCGACGCGACCGCGCGATCGCCACCACCGCCACCATGCCGCCGCGCCGGGGAAGTTCCGGGTACCACGGCATACACGCGCGTCCTACCGGCACCTTCTACGCCGAGATACGGACCGGTGACGAGCGCATCGCCCTCGGCACCTTCGACACCGCACACGAGGCCGCCCGCGCCTACGACGTCGTGGCTTGGCGGCCATGCGCGCGTCGATGAACTTCCACGACGTCTGGACACACGAGTAGGCAGAGGCGCTGGCGCAAGCGTCGTCTTCTCATCGTCGAGGGCAACGAGCGCCTGCGCCAGGAGTGGCGTCGCCGCTTCCCCGAAGACGTCGCGGCGCAATGCAAGCACGACGCCAAACAGGCCCCGTCCAAGGCAGCGGCGAGGGTGACGAAGCACCAGGAACGCCACAACCGCCAGGTGGACAAGGCGCGGAGCCGCGCCTTCATCGAAGCGTAGATGGCCGGGCCGACGACCATCTCCAACAATGATCCCTGTTGGGACGACTACTGGTCGTCATCGCCAGTGTCCGACACTGACACCGGTCTCGTCCGGCGATGACTACATCTCGATCTGTTGGGTCTGCAGCATAGAAAACAAAACAAAATTCCTACGGTGTGAACTACACGCCAAGATCTATCTACTAGGTACAAAGCAAACGGGTGGACATACATCCATAGAGAACTTACCCTCGAAGACAACGAGCTTTGTTAACGAGTAGGAACTCGTGGTTGATGTAGTCGTACACTTGCCGATCTCAAGATCGTGAGGAAGTCCGAGCGTCGCAACTCAGCAGCGCATCCGCACTTTTCGCACTGCGTTCAAGCCACGGACAACCTCCACCTCCTCGCTCTAGCGATCCAGTGAGCGACAACTCCTTCGCACGAAATGCCACTGGAACATGTATCTCGCTAATCCGAGACCATGGGGAATAATTCTAGAGGAGAGAGATCCTTCACAGAGGTGTGTGGATGAAGGAGGAATGGGTGGCCTTTTATAGGAGGAGGGTGCCCCTCTCTCCATGGCGGCGCATGGGGGTGACCCTCACCTCCCCATTCATGTGGTGGTAACTCCTCCACATTAAAATGCCTCTTCACATTCCCTTTTAAAGTCTCCACTTTAAATGCATTAAGTTTCTCCAAATTTAATGCTCTCTCATTTAATAAAACCCTTTTATTAAATTTATTCAGAATTTTTTTAATTACTTTAATTAACAAACATTCACATATAGCCCCTTGCAATATTTCAATATCACATGCAGAACCACCTTCTACAATTTCACCCGAAACAATTTCCGGTTTCTATTGAAACAATTCCTGCGCTTTGCAATTCTTTCGTCTGAAACATATGTGCTCCAAAATGGTGTTCGGTAACTCTTAAGTGTGCCACCCTATGATTCACGAATAATGCAGACATGATCGAGACCCTTCTCCGATCAATAATCAGCAGCGAGACCTGGAGATCCGTACTGACTCCTACACATTCAACGATGACTCCTGTGATCGTGAGAACCTTTAACGCTTGTAACTAAATCCCTTTGTCTCTCGATATATTACATGTCCGAGATTCGATCATCGGTATCTCCATACCTAGTTTGATCTCATTACCGACATGCACTCTTTTCTCGTTCCCGTGATATAACATTCTAGTGATCACATCACTTGCTTGCAAGCTATCCTAATGTGATATCACCGAGGGCCTAGAGTATATCTATCGTCATACGGATTGACAAATTCCACTCTTGATCCATGAGCCTCAACATAACACCTTCGTATGCTTGAACCCATCTTTATAGTCACCCCATTACGGTGTGGCGTTTGATGTTATCAAGATACTCTTAGGTGTTAGCAATTAACATGATCTCATGGTCTAAGGATAAAGATTACTTCGTATGATGTTATAGCAATATAAACACAATAACTTGATCGTAATGCTATACTTCGGATGAATGTTCATCACATCATTCCACCAATGGTGTGACCTTGTTATTAACAACATCCAATGTCCATGATCAGGAAACCTTGATCATCCTGTTAATCAACAAGCTAGTCTATAAGAGAGGCATGACTAGGAACCCTTTTTGTTTATTAAACACACATGTATTGATGTTTCCTATCAATACAATTATAGCATGTAAAATAAACATCTATCATATACAAGGAATACATAATAACAACTTTATTATTGCCTCTCAGGGCATATTTCCTTCAGTCTCCCACTTGCACTAGAGACAATAATCTAGTTCACATAGTGATAAATCTAACACCCATGAAGTTCTGGTGTTGATCATGTTTTGCCCTAGGGAGTACTTTAGTCAACGGATCTGCTACATTCAGGTCCGTGTGCACTTTACAAATCTTTATATCTCCATCCTTGACATGTTCGCGGATGGAGTGAAACCGGCACTTAATATGCTTGGAATTCTTGTGAGACCTTGGTTCCTTTGTGTTGGCTATGGCTCCATTATTGTCACAATAGATCATCATGGGGTCCAACGCACTAGGAACCACACCCAGTTCCGTAATGAACTCTTTCATCCAAACCGCTTCTGGCCTTACGAAGCGACAACATATTCCGCCTCCGTTGTTGATCTAGCCACCACAGGTTGTTTGGAGCTCCTCCAACTAACTGCCGCTCCGTTCAAGAGAAATACGTATCTGGATTGAGACTTAGAGTCATCCAGATCAGTGTCAAAGCTAGCATCGACATAATACTTAGCGACTAGCTCTTCTTCACCTCCGTATATAAGAAACATATCCTTAGTTCTTCTCAAGTACTTAAGGATATTCTTGACCGCTATCCAGTGTTCCGAACCTGGATCAGATTGGTACCTACTAGTCAAACTAATAGCATGTGCCACATCCGGTCTTGTACATAGCATGGCATACATTATAGAGCCTATGGCTGAGGCATAGGGGATTTTATCCATTATCTCTCTTTCTTCTGCCGTAGCCGGACTTTGAGTCGTACTCAATGTCTTGCCTTGCAACATAGGTAAGAACCCCTTCTTACTTCCGTCCATATTAAACTTCTTTAATATCTTATCAAGGTATGTACTCTGCGATAGCCCAATTAGGCGTCTTGATCTATCTCTATAGATTTTAATGCCTAATATATATGAAGCTTCACCAAGGTCCTTCATCGAAAATTTGCTGTTTAGATAACTTTTAACACTGTTTAAAAGACCTAAATCATTTCCAATCAATAATATGTCATCCACATATAATATCAGAAATGCCACATTGCTCCCACTCACTTTCTTGTAAATACAAGCCTCTCCATAAGTTTGGACAAATCCAAACTCTTTGATCACCTCATCAAAGCGGAGATTCCAACTTCGTGATGCTTGTTTCAGTCCATAGATGGATCACTGAAGTTTGCACACCTTATTAGCATCCTTAGGATCGACAAAACCCTTAGGTTGTATCATATACAACTCTTCTTCAATATTACCATTGAGGAATGCAGTTTTGACATCCATCTGCCATATTTCATAATCGAAATATGCAGCAATTGCTAACATAATCCTAACCGACTTAAGCATCGCTACGGGAGAGAATGTCTCATCATAGTCAACTCCTTGAATTTGTCGAAACCCCTTTGTGACAAGTCGAGCCTTATAGATGGTCACATTACCATCAACATCAGTTTTCCTTTTGAAAATCCATTTATTCTCAACAGCCTTTCGGTCGTGAGGTAAGTCCACCAAGGTCCAAACCTGGTTTTCACACATGGATTCCATCTCGGATTTCATGGCTTCTAGCCATTTGTTGGAATCCAGGCTCATCATCGCTTCTTCATACGTCGCAGTTTCATCCATTTCATCAACCATGAAATTCTAGCAGGATTGCCGTACAGTTCGGGAGCTGCCGTGTCTGCTTGACCTGCGAGGTTGGTAGTGTCCTCTTTGGAGTTTCATGATCAATATCATTAGCTCTCTCTTCATTAGGTGAAGTCAACTCAAACAACTTCGGAGCTGCGCTACTCGCCATTTCATGAAGAGAAGGTTCAATAACCTCTTTGAGTTCTACCTTGACTACTCACACCTTTTCGCGAAACTCCTTCTCAAGAAAGGATCTATTCTTAGCAACAAAAACCTTGCCCTCGGATCGTGATAGAAGGTATACCCAATCGTTTCCTTAGGGTATCCTATGAAGGCGCATTTTCCGCTTTGGGTTCGAGTTTACGGTTGAAGTTTCTTCACATAAACATCGCATCCCCAAACCTTAGAAATGACGACTTAGGTTTGTTTCCAAACCATAATTCATACGGTGTCGTTTCAGCAGTTTAGATGGTGCCCGATTTAAAGTGAATGCAGCTGTTTCCGATTGCATAACCCCAAAATGACAGAGGCAAGTCGATCGAGACATCATAGATCGAACCATATCCAATAAAATGCGATTACGATGTTCGACACACCATTACGTTGTGGTGTTCGGCAGCGTGAGTTGTGAAACTATTCCACGTCTTTCATATGTGTGCTAAACTCGTAACTAAGATACTCTCCTCCACGGTCGGACCGTAGAAATTTGATCTTTACATTACGATGATTTTCCACTTCATTCTGAAATTCTTTGAACTTTTCAAAGTTTCAGACTTGTGTTTCATCAAATAGATATACCCATATCTACTCAAATCATCCGTGAAAGTAACAAAATAACGATATCCACCTCGGCAGACACACTCATTGGTCCACACACATCGTATGTATGATTTCCAATAGATCATGCCGTTCCATTGAACCGAAAATGGCGTTCTAGTCATCTTGCCCATAAGGCATGGCTCACATGTATCAAATGATTCAAAATCAAGTGATTCCAAAGTCCATCGAATGGAGTTTCTTCATGCGTTTAACACCAATATGATCTGAGCAGCGGTGTCACATATATGTAGATATATCATTATCAAGTTTAATCCTTTTAGCATCAACATTATGAATATGTGTAATACTACTATCGAGATCCAACAGAAACAAACTATTCAACATAGGTGCATGACCATAAAAGATATTATTCATATAAATCGAACAACCATTGTTTTCAGACTTAAATGAATAACCACTTTGCATCAAACACGATCCGGATACAATGTTCATGCTCAGTGTAGGCACCAAATAACAATTATTTAGGTTTATAACTAATCCCGATGGCATATGGAGAGGCAGCGTTCCGACGGCGATCACATCAACTCTTGATCCATTCCGACCGCATCGTGACCTCATCCCTTGCTAGTTGTCGCTTGTTCCGCAGCCCACGAACCGAGTTACATATATTAGCAACCGATCCGTATCAAATACCGGTGCTACTACAAGTACTAGTCAAGTACACATCAATAACATGTATATCACATATACCTTTGTTTGCCTTGCGGACTTCTTGTCCTTGAAATACTTGGGGCAATTGCACTTCCAATGGCCAGTCCCTTGCAATAGTAGCACTCGATTGTCGGACTTAGGGCCAGCTCGGGGTTTCTTTTCAGGTGTGTGGCAGACTTGCCACCCTTCTTTCCCTTAATGCTTGCCTTTCTTGTCCTTCTTGAAACCGGTGGTTCTATTGATCATCAACACTTGATGTTCTTTCCTAATCTCCACTGCAGTCTTAAGCATTGTGAAGCTGAAAGAGACTTCTTCATGCCCGCATATTATAGTTCATCACGAAGCTCTTGTAGCTAGGTGGCGAGATTGGAGAACACGATGTATGCCTAAGTCAATGGGAATCGTTATTCGTAAGGACACAAGCTTATCGGCGTATCCGGACATTTTGATGCGTGCTCACTAGGAGCTGTTTTCCTCCATCATGCAGCTAAAGAACTTTTACGTAGCATTATAACTCTCTCTGGCATGGGTATCGAAAATCATTTCAATTCTCCCATGGTATCAAAGGCATTGCCATTTTGAAAGCAGCTTTGAAGTTACGGCTCTAGCCCATACAGTATGCAATGAACTAAGTTGTGGTCCTCTGACGAGTTATATAGGCGTTCTTTTCCTTGTCGAGCATCGGGAGCTGGTGGGGGCCTAGCGGCGTATCTAGCACATATTGCTTTTGTGCGGTGAGGAGAATCCTCAAATTCATAGCCCGATTGGTGAAGTTGCTACCATTAGCAAGTTTCTCTTTCTCCATGAACACATTGAAATTAAAAGCGGTGGTGCCATCCTCAGCAGAATTTGTAAAGTATATTTAGACTAAGTTTATGATAGATTGAGTTCAACTAATCCAAATTACTAATGAACTCCCACTCAAAAGCGACATCCCTCGTGTCCTTTTGGTGATTACATGAACCAAATCCACTATACCAAGTCCGATCATCACGTGAGTCGGTGTAGCTTCAAAAGCGAGCATCTATATGGGCATCATATCAACTATATGACTCATGCTTAACCTTTCGGTCCGTGTTAGGAGGCCATGTCATACATGCTAGGCTCGTCAAGTAAGAACCTTAGTATTTGCGTGTGTAAAACTGTCTTACACCCGTTGTATGAAAGCGTAGAGTTGAGAACACCCGATCATCACGTGATGCCTCAAAACCACGATCCACAAAATGGTGCATACTTAAGGAAGAACACATTTTATCTTGATATCTAAATGAGGATCATCTTATAATGCTACCAAAGCGCAAACTAGCGTATAAGATGCTAACATCTAATGTGAAGTGAGGTGATATGGTCCATGCATTTGATCTCTATCATTTGCATCGTGGTATGATCTCTATCATTCCTTTGTGTGTAAGGCCAAGGTCTATGGAACTTACGTTAAGTGAGTTAAGAGTATCTATCATACATCTACTTACAACAATACCATATCAAAACACTAGCCCAACAACGATCTAAACTAGACGCCTCTAATTTATCAATTGCAAGTTTTACGTGGCTTAGGGCTTTCAGAGATAGAACCTGTCTAACCTACGAACATGAACCACAACGAGGATAACCAAGTTATTAGCAACTCGTTGTAAATCAGATATTGACTATAGTAGGAGAGGCAGGACACCCACTTGACCACTTATGCAAAACAAGTTGCATGTCAGTCGTGGAACCGGTCTCATGTACGATGACATGTAAGGTTGATCCGGGCCGCTTCATCCCACTATGCCACCAATATCCAAAGTACATAGAAGATGCAATAACATGATCATCATCACCCACATATAAACATATGTGTACTACTCGTGCAAAGCACCTACACATAGATCAGGCTCTGATACCACTGTCGGGTCCGCAACATAGAAAACAAAAAAAAAATTCCTACGGTGTGAACTACACGCCAAGATCTATCTACTAGGTACAAAGCAAACGGGTGGACATACATCCATAGAGAACTTACCCTCGAATACAACAAGCTTTGTTAACGAGTAGGAACTCGTGGTTGATGTAGTCGTACACTTGCCGATCTCAAGATCGTGAGGAAGTCCGAGCGCCGCAACTCAGCAGCGCATCACTTTTCGCTTTTGCGTTCAAGCCACGGACAACCTCCACCTCCTCGCTCCAGCGATCCAGTGAGCGACAACTCCTTCCAGACGAAATGCCACCGGGAACATGTATCTCGCTAATCCGAGACCATGGGGAAATAATTCTAGAGGGGGAGAGAGATCCTTCACAAGGAGGTGTGTGGATGAAGGAGGGAATGGGTGGCCTTTTATAGGAGGAGGGGGGTGCCCCCTCTCTCCATGGCCAGCGCATTGGGGGGTGAACCCTCACCTCCCCCATTCATGTGGTGGTAACTCCTCCATATTAAAATGCCTCTTCACATTCCCTTTTAAAGTCTCCACTTTAAATGCATTAAGTTTCTCCAAATTTAATGCTCTCTCATTTAATAAAACCCTTTTATTAAATTTATTCAGAATTTTGTTAATTACTTTAATTAACAAACATTCACATATAGCCCCTTGCAATATTTCAATATCACATGCAGAACCACCATACGCAATTTCACGAAACAATTTTGGTTTCTATTGAAACAATTCCTGCGCTTTGCAATTCTTTAAATCTGAAACATATGTGCTCCAAAATGGTGTTCGGTAACTCTTAAGTGTGCCACCCTACGGTTCGCGAATAATGCAGACATGATCGAGACCCTTCTCCGATCAATAATCAGCAGCGGGACCTGGAGATCCGTACTGACTCCTACACATTCAACGATGACTCCTGTGATCGTGAGAACCTTTAATGCTTGTAACTAAATCCCTTTGTCTCTCGATATATTACATGTCCGAGATTCGATCATCGGTATCTCCATACCTAGTTTGATCTCGTTACCGACATGCACTCTTTTCTCGTTCCCGTGATATAACATTCTAGTGATCACATCACTTGTTTGCAAGCTATCCTAATGTGATATCACCGAGAGGGCCCAGAGTATATCTATCTGTCATCTGGATTGACAAATTCCACTCTTGATCCATGAGCCTCAACATAACACCTTCGTAGCACTGAACTCATCTTTATAGTCACCCTGTTACTGTGTGACGTTTGATGTTATCAAGATACTCTTCCGGTGTTAGCAATTAACATGATCTCATGGTCTAAGGATAAAGATTACTTCGTATGATGTTATAGCAATATAAACACAATGACTTGATCATAATGCTATACTTCGGATGAATGTTCATCACATCATTCTACCAATGGTGTGACATTGTTATTAACAACATCCAATGTCCATGATCAGGAAACCTTGATCATCCTGTTAATCAACAGGCTAGTCTATAAGAGAGGCATGACTATGAACCCTTTTTATTTATTAAACACGCATGTATTGATGTTTCCTATCAATACAATTATAGCATGTAAAATAAACATCTATCATATACAAGGAATACATAATAATAATTTTATTGTTGCCTCTTAGGGCATATTTCCTTCACGATCTCCTCGTCGGACTAGATTGTAGTACTAGTTTCTAGTAGTAGTACTAATTTCTAGTATTTTTCTCGCACTATGTTCATGTTCTATGTAATTTTCTTTCAATTTCTAGATATGTTTTCTATTATATTTGTTGCAAAACCCAGTTTGCGCGCTCTAATTCAGTGCGCCTGTTGGACGGTTCGGGCTGTAAATTTAACGCGCACGTTTTCACGCCTCTGGCAGAGGAGATTCGCGCGCGCTGCATACTAGGTTTACAGCTCCAAAATTTAGCGTATCTGTTGGAGTTGCTCTTAGGAGACAGCGGCGGAAGGACAAAATGAAATGACAAAAGGAGAGAAAGAGAGGGACAAAACCAAAAACTTGAACCTTCATGCATTTTTAAAATTATCTAAAAATTAATTTAGATTTGCTTGGCTATAAAATTGCCTCAAAATGCCATTATAGACAATTGGCTCGTTAGCGTATACTAGGCCGTGCAATCAGATGCAACTTGGTCCCTGACGAGCCAATTGTATATAACGACGGCGCGCCTTTGCTCGTGAATCGTGATACTGTTTGTAGTCTTTGCTAACCTATTTATAATCTGTATGTTTATTAGTAGTCTCGGTGTAATTTTCGGTAAAAAAGAAGAAGGCCAATTAGTCCCTCCTTTCCCGGCGTCATCAGGTCAGGAAGACCCAGCCGAGTCAGTCCAGGGTTCGGGTCGATGGGTATCGTTGCGGTATGCAGTCTGGAATCTATCGAAACAAAGAAGCCAGCGCATTTTTTAGGCCGAATAATCCGTTGGTTGGGCCGGGTCCTTCTGTTGGCGAAGGAGGCGGTCGCTTTGCGTGCGTCGGCCTTCTTCAGGATTGTAAATGATGACCTGGCCTAAGTTTTTGTTTTCTGTTTTTTTCTTTGGGTGTAACATGTAACGTGTGACTTTTTTCCTCCATCTAGAGAATGTGCAGAGCTCCTGCCGACCTTTCGAAAAAAAAATACCTACTACAGAAATGTTATGTACGTATATGATAGTTTGACTTCTATGTTTTCTCTTTTAGCGAGAGACCGATCTATGTTTTCCTTTGGCGGTGCCAAGGACGGCTGATCTTATTCTATTGGTTGGGGTTGCCGCTCATGCCTCACTCGGGCTTCGATCTGTCGTCGGCATACCTCATGTGATAAGTTGGCTAGACACGGTCCGTTGTCGTTGCACCATCTGACTGGGCTCGAGTTTGTGGACGTCGGAGCGGCGGCCCTGGAAGGTGGACCACGCGGCTCTACAATCATGTGGATGGCGAGAAGCAGACGGTAGGGATCCTGATGGTGGCAGCGCTTCAGCAAAATAAGCTCCCAGGTCACATTCTAGAGGTCTAGCTCGGGAGCAATGGGCAGTCCGACGTATAAACCAGGCATGATGTGAAGGTTTGTCTAGACGAAAGCTCAATGCTTTGATGCCAACGACGATGATGTCTGCCGGTATCGTGACCCTCTTGGGGACGATGTTGTGGGTACTTTCGCCGCGTTATGACTTCAGTTGAAAACCCTTGACCGTCTGTCTCAGCGACGGTAACATGCTACGTCGTTACCCTCTTGAGGACGTCATCATGGGGCTTCGGTCGTTCGCGTCCTGGTACCTCGCTGGCAGGTTTGGTTCTCCTTGTTCTTTCTTTTTTTTAATCTTTGATTTGCTTTGTAAGAGGATCAGGGTTGTCACTTTGTATCGATTCAGCCACTTTTTATAGATTTGGCCGTTTGGTTTTAATTATAAAAGGAGAACCTATTTAGAGAGTATATAAAGGGAAAAAAGACTCCAATTTTGGGTCTTTCCATAATATAAACCTAATCAAACTTGTGTATGCCAGGATATGATATCTCCGCTTTAGGCTAGTTTTCCGATAATTAATCGGGTAAAGTATCTTCTTCTTAGTCAATGTAAATGGAGTCTTTTGCCTTGCCTTTTTTTAAGAAAAGAAACGATATCATAAGGCTAACCATAGTGAGGAGCATCAGGTAGTAGTATCATGCATATAATATTACTATAAGATACTATCTCTATAGGGCATTTTATCATACGGTAGTATAATAATAATATTATATTTATTGATTTGTAGAATCTTAATATAAAATTATGTACAAGATTTACTTACTATTAGGATTTCTAGTTTTACGTGCTACAATACGGTATCTACATATAATACTCTAATAGTCTTTTTTTATTAATTATTGTCCCATATCATATTTTTGCCACGGCATAAATGACACTAGCGATGATACTCTCATTATGGCTAGCATATTATCACAATCTATAATTTTATCTTAGCTGTTGGAAGAACGAGTTCCAATTAAACAATTACCTTTCTCGCAATATTTTTTAATTTTGTACTCCCTCCGATACTAAATAATGTTCTTAGATTTCTCTAGATTTTGATATATCTAGCAGTAAAACATGAATAGATACATCTGAATTTAGACAAATCCGAGAACATTAATTTGAATCGGCGGAATTCGAGTTAACCCTAACCACATCGCTGAATTCGAGTTAACCCTAACCACATCGCTGAAAAAAAAGAGTTAACCCTAACCACAGGTAAATCCAACGAACCCACGCCACATCTAGGTAGTTTAATGTAGAGCTGACCTGCCGGAGGGCGAGGCGGCAGAGATTGCGGAGGTGGTTGATATTCCGGGCACCCGCCGTCGATGTAGGGGTTGCCATCGCCCAACAGGCAATAGCAAAAGTATCCACCGATCTTCGAGTCCTCACAGTTGCTGCGATTAGCAACGCATGCATAGCTGTCCATGTCCTCCATGGCGCGCATACAGTTAGGCTGGTAGGGAATAGCCCATTCCAGTACTTGGTGGAGCCCGAGTTGCACTGGTAACAGAGATCTTAGGGCGTCAATTGGCAGGAACGTTTGGTTCTTATTGCCGCTGATGTAAGCCTGCACCTTCTCCGAGCGTGCAGAAGAATCGCTGGTGCGCGAGATCTTGATGGTGAAGGCTCTTAGGTTCACCCGTATGTCAATGAAACAGCACCCGATGCCATCGCACTTCCCCACAGGTAGCTTCTCCATAATTTTAGCTTCCGCACATGCGATGGAGCACTTCCCGACCTCAATGGCCGAGTTGCCAACGAAGAGCGAGGCATTGACCCCGCAGCCAACGACGAACATGGACATCTTTGACGAGCCAGATATGGCAAAGGGCCTGCCTGGAGCTTCCCAGTAGACAGAGTAGTCGAGGACGCCAGGGATCATGTTCACGGAGTATGACAAACTGTTCATCAGGCGCAGGGAGTGGCCGGATGCAGTGGACATACTTAACATCACGGTTAAGTTGCCCAGCATCAGGACCTCATCGGGACAAGTGAGACTGAAACCAGGCAAGGAGCACGAAGGACCTAATCCAAACGGATAAGGTATCTGATTATAACTGCAAGTGTCGGAGCAGTTTCTTCTACTTGTAGTCACCGCGGCAGCTGTTGCCAACGGCGACACAAGGACTGCAAGGACGAGCGATGCCATGGCCGTGCTCATCTTGTGTATGTATACTTCGTGGTGGTAGTACACGGCTGCTTGCTTCAACTTGTCATGCTCTATATAACATCTAGCAAGATGCATGTTAGGTTCCACTGACTGACTAGTAGTGGAACGACTAAATTTTTTTACTATAGAAGATTAGTCACGCGCGGAACGAGTCGTTGCTGAGCAAGAAGGGGCACTATCGTCGACTAGTCGCAGGTATATGTACTTTCTTAATGCAAGGGTTAACCGTCCGGCTTTATAAATTAATAAAGCCTCTATACTAACTTTACATAGTGCTGAAGCAACAATTACAACAAGCAAAGAGAAATAAAAATGGAGCGCCGCTTGAGTATTGAGTCCCTTGCCCATCCGCGAACCAACCGGAGACAAAGCGAAGAGTGCATGAGCACGCCAAAGTACGAGAAACGTCGTCTTCGACCCCCACTAGGCAAGTCGCAGTGACAATGGCTTCACCTCCAAAAGCCACTACCTTCTCGCCCTCGTTGGAAGGCACCGTACCTGTCAAGAGGTAGAGAAGCTCCCCCCTAAGCATGCATGGCCATTACAAACAGGTTGCCAGGGGAGGAGCCAAAGCGTGTAGAAAATATAGAATCCCTAATATTTCCGTTTATTGATTTGACCCTCGTGGGGTATATATAGAGTTATAAGGGGTAGGTAGACTTGGAGTATAAGATAATCTTAGAGTCCTATCTACCTCATATACGTATATGTATCTGTATTCTAATATCCCCCTCAGTCGAAGCGGGAGTGAAGCGGACGCTTGTGACTGGATTTGAAGTCTTGCGTTTTTGTCGTCTTCACCTCCTTATCATCATCACCTATGTGGACATGATCATAGCTGGCACCTAGAGACGGTGTCTGCGTTCCCTTCTGGTGCCTCTCTTCCCTCCTGCAGTCACAACGGAGTGGCGTGAACACAAGTGACGACGCGAACGCTGTTGACTGGAGTTTTTGAGTTGCTGTAGACGTTGTTCTTAATATCGATGTCGAGGAAGCCGATCGTGATGTAGCCGTGGTCAAGGTGGGTGTGGTCGATGTCGTATGTTGTGTGGCTGCCGGTGCCAGAGGCGCAAAAAATTGCGCGGTTTTTGTTGTTGTTGTTGACGAAGCTGCAGTTGTAGACGTTTTGCACCTTGTAAAGGTACCGCCGGGGACGTCTCATGGACCCGGTCGTAGGTGAGACCACCAGTTTTGTCAGGACTGGAGGAAGCCACCAAGCACACACGATTTTACCAGAACCGTATGCGCGGTCGTATGGGCACCACTAATTGTGATGCCGGTTTGTTGATGCAGTCGTCGGTGTCGTGGACACGGTCGATGCCGTCGTCGGGGTCGTGGACGCGGCCATGCCGTCGTCGTGCCTTGCGGTACGTGTACTGCCAGAGGGCGTCGTAGTTGTATGTCCATCGTGTGGACAATGTAGCGGCGGCGGCGGTGTGTGTTGACGAAGATGTTGATGAAGACCATGTTGATGTAGACCTTGGCGATGATATTGTCGGCGATGTCACAGTAGGCATGACGTAGAGCATCGCTTGAAGGCGTCTCTTGTGGCGACGTTGGTGTCGATGCCGTCCTGCACGTGAGAAGCCGTCGAAGTCATTTCCCACACCGGCCTGGCGTGTGGATGATGTTGATGTCGCTTCTCTGTGGATGTACTCGACGAAGATCCTGGTGTAGTCGTACAACTTGATGTCGTGATTTGGGTCGATGTAGTCCGGTTTGATACAGTGTAGTCGACGTAGACATGTTCCTCGTACGAGACGGCAGAGTATGCCATCGCTGTTGTTCGTGTAGCGTGCGTCTCCTGGATGCATGGAGTCGGAGTCTCTGATATTGTTCCTGCGCAGAAGATAGAGCTCGCCTCTAGTGCATGCAATTGTACGCATGATTATTTGGCGTGGAAACGTGACGAAGTAGCAGAAGATTCCACGCGTATGCATGTTACGGTCGAGTACTCATGCATGGCCGCATGCAACTGGTGGAGAGGCGCGCGCATGCAGCTGGTGGAGGCGGGTGCGTGGTACCGGAGCGACGCGTGAAGACATCAGATCTGATCAGATCGGTCCAGCGCGCGGGATTTTTTTCTCCCGCGATCTGATGTTGGCGGCGGTTGGGCTCTCGGTTGTAGCTGTCCGAGCGTGGCTGTAGCCGCGCGATGGATGTTGACGCCGCCGAGTTGTGCACGCTCCTTTCTCCAGGTTGAGGTCGGTCCGCTGTCTTCGAAGCCTGCGCCGCCGTGTACGAATCTATACTTGATTTTCACCGGAGAGTAGTATCTAAGTATTTAGGGATTTATTTGGCTAATTGGATTGAATTTATGGGACTAATTGGATCTAACAAAAACTGGATCTAAGATCTAATTTAAAGAACCGATCCGATTTTTGATCGAGACCGGGTGCTGCGCCCCCGAGAAGTAATCTCCCCGGGGACAGCGCGTTGCGGAAGTGGTGGAAGAACCTAGGATCGGCGACGGGGGCTAACCGTTCTGATACCATGTAAAAAATATAGAATCTCTAATATTTCCGTTGTATTGATTTGACCCTTGTAGGGGTATATATAGAGTTACAAGGGATAGGTAGACTTGGAGTACAAGATAATCTTAGAGTGCTAGTCTACCTTATATACGTATATGTATCTGTATTCTAATAACACGCACTACCGTTGCAACTCACGAACACCACCGCCGTCCAAATCACACCAAGGATACAAACCGCCAGACATGACCAGTTAAACTAAATGACAATGTCGAGCTACCTCATCTTACCATCGAGATAACATTGATGCCGAAGAGGGAAGCACTTCCCCTCTCTCCTAGGATCGAGGGCATCAGCTCGCTGACGTGTAGGTACCTCCAGGAAGAAAAGCATCGAGCAGCTGGCATGGCCAGCACAACACCACGTTGCAAGTGATTTGAAGAAATACTACCGGCTGCCCATCGCCCACCATTGAGCTTATCTACCACCCTCAATGTTACAAGGCGATGCCTCAAAGGAGGAGACGGCTCGGAGCGCCGCCGCCTAGTCCAAATATAAGGGTTTTCACCAAGGACATATAGGATCGGGAGGGGATTAAAACTCGTTGTTTCCTTCAAGAAGGAAGCCGCACGTGAGCGCCATCGACATGGTAGACACCACCGATGACCAAGGGTTTCCCCCGGTCAAGAGTCACCACCTCCGGCCATCCACACCAACAGCGGGAAGGGCAAAGGCTACTGAGATCCGGGGCCAAGGGGTGAGACGAGAGGCACCAAGAAGATATGAAAACTTCATATCTTGCGTAAAATAGCCATCAGGAAAGCCTCTGCACCACGACTCGCGCCGTCCACCACCTTGCTCCCCGCGCAACCAAGGAAAACGCCTTACAACCCTAACGAACGCCTCCTACTGCAAGGTCGATGTCGCCCACCACCTTCGAGGCCCGTGTGTTGGAAATATTCCATAGAGAAAATAATAAATATGTTATTATTATTTATACTTGATCCCTCTTTGCGCCCCCGGGGCATGGCAGTCAAACCGAACGTTGATTATAGGAGTTAAGACAGATGGTCTATGGGAAAAGTGGAAGTGAGCGTATCATGAGTTTGTAACAGGTCGATGAAATGAATTAATTAAGCAAACTCCTATTCCATCTACTTAATAAGAGTATAAAAGTCATGTCTTGGGGCTCTGGCTTAGGGACCAGGAGGCCCTAGACTGGGAGGCCCTAAGGGGAACACCAATAGATAGCTGATCTGAGATGCGCCTTTTGGTTTATAAGCTGGTAGAAACCACTTCAAGCCTTCGAGATGGGACTAAAGATGTAGCAGATGAAACAGGGGCAAAGCAAGTCCATTCAACTTTGATCGATACACTATACATGACTCAGAGGTAAGCGTAGAATCATGTAAAGGAAAGTTGCACCAGATCTAACACAGTGATGCTCAAGCCGGCATCAACCAACCTAGACCTGTTTTTCCGATGCCAATAGCCACCGCAACCGCAACACAGATATGGATGATGCTTAGACGTCCCCGGCAGGATACAGATGATGCTTAGATGCCCCTCCGATCAAGATAACCAAATATCCAACCCGTTTTTGTTTTGTCAGTAGTATAGCAGGTTAAAGCCTATCGCAATGAACTATATTTTGGTAAGCGTGCTACATATCAAGTCATTGCGCACGCTTATTCTTTGTGCTACATACAACTTCACTAAACATATCAACTTGCATCACTTGCTCTAAAAAATTTAAGTCATGCATATATTTGTTATTTTTGTCATGCACATATTCTTGGCTAATCCGTACAACCGTAATTGCCTGATATTGTGTAGTTCTTGCAAAATATAAGTCACTGAAAAATATTAGTTTGTATTCTCTGGTCCATAGTTGCTGACTTCTATCTGATTCGTGCTGAGCTAAGTTCCTTCCATTATTTTCTCCCTGACATCCTTCCGCTATCATGTAGTACCCATTTAAAATTTTCATACTAATTCGATTATAGTTTTGTATTTGTATCTGGTTCGTCAAAAGCTGCAACACTAACTATTTTCTCTTCCTTTGTATAGAGCTCAAACATGAAACACTAAACATGTTGCTTTACATAGCATGTTCTACAGGTTCACAAGCGATGCCATTACATTTCGTATTTGACTCTCGTTCGTCCTAAGAAACGACATAACTATCCTCTATAGTGTTGTTAATTTGTGGTTTGCATTCCCACTTCTACATGTTCACATATGATGCCACTATAATTTATGTATAGTTCATTCTTAGCTACGATAGTAACTACTATTGTGTAGTTCACCACAGATTCTGAGTCACCCAATGGTTGTTGCATTCCAGGCTATCAATTGCTTCCATATTTGCTGAAATGACCTGGATGAAGGAGTTCGCAGCGGAAAACAATATTTTTTTAACTAGCGCAACACCATATGCCAAGATCTAAGGAGTAATGCTATAATGGAGAAGGTTTCAGTGACATATCCTTGTAGACCGAAAGCGTTCAACATTCATGGGAACATGGACGATATATTTGTACTCGTAGCCAATCTCAAGGTCGCGTTGCTCCTCGCACCACAATCCAGGTTCCACAAGTGGCAACACTATCGGAGATTTGTCCTGCGAAGGAACTAGGGTCCAACGATCCCTTGGTTCGTGAGAGGTCTGAACACGCGATTCCGAAGGAGTTCGGTGACGGCTACGGTAGTGAAGAGGATGCACGACAGAGAGTAGACACAGGTTTTTTACCTAGGTTCGGGACCCTCGCGAGGAGGTAAAGCCCCTACTCTTGCTTTGTTGTATTGCTCACTTGCCTCGCGAGGTTATAATGGTGGATGAAAGTCTAGGGTTTCAGATCTTTGGGATCTGTCCTCCTACAAGGTAGGGGAAGGACTCTTTATATAGGGCGGTGTCGGGCCTTTCCCCCGGTTCATGGGTGGGGAGGGCTACCCCAGTACCTCCTCCCATAGGCGCGGTCTAGGAGGCCACTTTACATGGACTTGGTCCATCTCGCTGTGCTTCACTCCACTCTCCCAAAAGGTATCCTTTGTTGATGTCGCTTGTCTTCATCCGACACTCTCTACTTTTTCCCCTTTCACTAAAATCGCAATTGGGTAAGCCTCCTCCCATTGTGAGATCGCATGTCCCTTCCCTGCAAAAAAGGGGGTAGACTGAGTCTTCTTTACCGAGGCAGCTGACACCGCAGAAACCCTGCGCTTGCTGCCGGGGCCGTAGTCTGTACCCTGTTCGATGTAGTTACCGTCCTGCCCTCGGACGCACCTGAGGGTATCTGAGGCGCACGGGCGACACATGACGTTGCAGGAACCTCCCTCAGGAGGTGTCACTTCTAGAGAGGCGCCCTCTCCCCAGAGAGGGGGCATCGCGATGCCTGCACGGCTTACCCCTGTTCTGGAGGTGTCCCACCTCTCGAAGGCGAGGACTCCCAGGGCGTGGGGCTCGCCCGACATGGGGACATGTCACCCCGGGTGCGAGGGCTCCGACAGTATCCCCCGGGCGCTTGGCCTGCACATGTCTCCTTGTGGGCTCGAAGGGGCAGGTGGCCTAGATGGTGGACGTGCCCCTGTGTTGGCTTGGTCAACGAAGACCAGGTCTGCTCGGATCTTGGTCGTGAGGCCCAACCGGTCGCGAGTGCCCGCCCATGTATTTGGGGTGCACTACTTTGGGAGTCGTTCCCACGATTCGATGGTGTGTGGGGCCTAGCAGTTAATACCCCACGCGTGGTGCAGTGATACGTCTTTTCAACTGGTGAGGTTAAAGGTGGGGAAAGAATCTTTTCACTTACACACTGTCGCTTTCTTCCTTCCTCCCTTGCGCTCTCGAGTTGAAACCTTTGCCCCCCTTTCCATGGCACCTCCACTCCTCTCCGTCGAGGAGAAGGGTAAGGCCGTGGCAACCGAGGCGGTAGAGACTCCCTTGGTGAAGCGTGGCCACGGGCGACCGCGTGGGAGCGGATGTGGGAGGCACGGTGGTGTCGGCATGGCTATCGCCGTGCGGACATCTGCGGAGGCGAGCGCTGGGTCGGGAGAGGCCCCCACCAAACGCGGGCGCGGTTACCCCCGTGGAAGCGGGAGGGGCCGCCACAGAGGGATCGGTGGCATGACCATGGATGGATCCAGCCCGAACACTCCCGCTGCCACCGAGGCCTCGGCTCTAGAGGCCCCCACCCTGGTGGTCATCAAGATCAAGGATGACCCTGAGCCGGAGAGGGTCATCGACTTCATCGTCATCCTCGACGGCCTGGACTGGCTCATAAGGGTGGAGCTTCCCAAGTGATTCGTGCTTGGGACCGTGCGCGACCTCCCCAACGAGGTGCGGCTGTGCCACTCCGGGGGCGCGAGCAATGGGAATTTAGCGTCACCACCTTCACAAGAGGCGAGAACTTCCTCTCTGGCAGCTAGCATCGCTTCCTCTCTGACCACCGCATCCAGCACAGCTTCACGTTGTGGTTCATCTATACCATCGAGGGTGACTTATCCATCTCGGTGTTCGACACGCAGTTGTACCATTTCGAATATCCTCCTCGCCTTCAGGCCGCCCAGTAGGCATGGATGTTACGCGCCGCTGGGGAGCACAGAGCCTGGTCCTTGGAGGTGTGATGTTGGAACAATTGTTGCTTCCTTTTGCCTTGTAATTAAGACTTAGGGATGAACTTCCCAGTAAGGGCCCTTGTTCTGTTTGTTATTGTCGTGCCTGGAGTTTGATGTATGTTTGTGGCATGGCGCTGTCTTTGCCGAAGCCAGTGATGGTGGCCCATGCCTTCTTTTATTGGGGCATCTCTCTAGGCGTTCGTCGAGAGTCTAGGCATCCTGGGACAGCGGCCTCGTGGGGCGAGGCTACAGTCATTGCACCAGACTCCCAGCGATCATTCCTGAAGACAGTGCTTGTGTGGTGCCACTGGTGGCTCTCTAGGCCTGCAAGGCTCCCAGCACCTCACGAGGGTAGTCCCCTATTCTCGTGAGGAATAGCTTAGGTTACCGGGCCTCAGGGTGCCCAAGTGGCTAGCCTTAGTAGATTCGGGTGATTCTCTCGGGGAGAGGCTCCAATACATACCCTCGAGGAGGGGTCCTATGCTAACCTCTGGGACCCGCCTTTTTGAAATGGGGTGCAGCCTCACGAGGCTCGCATGCCTTTCCCTGGCGCCTCTCAAGGGGATACCCATAGCGTGTGAATGCGTGCAGCTGGAAACCTGAGACGTGCTTATGCGAAGTGTTGTGAGCGTTGGGGAACCGTAGGTGAGGTGACTCACTGCCGACTAGGGCTGTAAGTTCAGAGCTCACGTTCTAGGTTCTGCGGAGTTTAACCATCGAAGGGGGCGTCGTCAGGGTCACCCCATAGGTCTCTCGAGGAGGTCATAGGACTAAGTGTTCTTTCTCCCAGCCCCCATGCCGAGGGCCTGGTGGGTTTCGCTTGACTCTTTCGCCAACATCGGGTGCTGGGGGTGAGGTGACTCGTGGTATACGAGCAAGCCACGGAGTTCAGAGCTCGACCCTTTAGGTCTGCGAGCTCAGGCTGACGAGGGACAGGGCCTCATGATCCATCACAAGGATGAAAACGAGGTCAGGAATCGTGGGTGAGGTAACTCACGACCGAGGGCCAGGCCGTAGAGTTCATAGCTTGACGCTTTAGGTCCTGACGCGCTCGGGCTGTGGAGGAGCAGGGCCTCATGAGCCATCGCAGGGATAAAAAACGAGGCCAGGAACCGTGGGTGAGGTAACTCATGACCGAGGGACGAGCCGTAGATTTTAGAGCTCGACACTTTAGGTCCTGACGCGCTCAAGGGTTAGGAAAGTTGGGGTCCTAGAAGCCCGGGGATTACTTAACATATACCATCTCATGTAATGGACCATTAAGAAAGGCACTCTTAACATCCATTTCATGTAATTTAAAATTATGATGAGCTTCATAAGCAAGGAGGATACGGATGGACTCAAGGCGAGACACTGGAGCATAAGTCTCGCCGAAGTCGATGCCTTCCACTTGGGAAAAACTGTGTGCCACAAGTCTTGCCTTGTTCCTCACAACAATTCCATTCTCATCTTGCTTGTTCTTGAAAATCCACTTTGTGATGATAACATTGCGGCACTCTTTAGGCTTCTCAACAAGATTCCAGACTTTGTTGTACTCAAAATTATTGAGATCTTCATGCATAGGCACAACCCAGTCCGGATCTTTAAGAGCATCAAAAACCTTCTTGGGTTCCACCGTGGATATATGTGCTTGATGGTCACTGAATCTTGCTAACTCACCCCTTGTGGATACCCTTATTCTTAGATCACCCACCACTTTATCAAGTGTGTGACCCTTGAGTTCTAGGTTCCATTCAGCTCGAGCTTTGCGACAAGTCTCAATTTCCTCATTGTTCCTTGGAGGATAAATTCATCATCTTGTTCTTTGTCTTGACTAACAGCTTGGCCAACAGATTGTTCAGCACTAATAGTTGAAGGAGTAACTTACCCATCTTGTTCAGCAACTGTAATAGGAGGTTGTTGTTTTGAGCTTCTAGGGCCAGATAATCTGGCCATGGGAGTGGCCGGATAATCCAGCCTGGGAGTTTCAGTATCTTCTTTGTTCCTAGACTGTGAGGGAGATGCAGGGCCGGATAATATAGCCCCTTGGCCAGATTATCCGACCTGGGACTTCTAGCTTGATGATCTTCAGAAGTTTGTTGTGTTGGTGCAATAGTTGCTTCAACAGGTAGAGTTTGTTGATCTTGTGTAGATGAGGGCTCTACTTGAGTAGAGTATTGTCATTCCCGATCCGCCACAAGGGGTTCCTCAATGGGTGGTAGAATCCCACACCCATTCTTCTTATGGCATCTTGGGGTATTTCAACATCTGTATCACAAACATCAACTTGCCACACATGGGAGCCGTCATTCTCTTCGAACACCACACTGCAAGATTCCACAACAATCCTGATGGTCTTGTTGTAGACTCTATAAGTGTGGGATTCAACACCGTAACCAACAAAAATACCTTCTAAAGCCTTAGACTCGAATTTAGATAAATGAACTCCTTTAATGAGAAAGAAACAACTACAACCAAATACCTGGAAGTATGAGACGTTTGGCTTGTTACCGGTAAGTATATCATAGGGAGTCTTGTCCAAGAGCTTGTGGAGGTTAAGCCGGTTTGAAGAGCGACAAGCGGTGGATATGGCTTCAGCCCAGAAGTTGTATGGTGACTTGAATTTAGCCAACATAGATCTTGCCATATCCATCAAGGTCCGGTTTTTCTCTTGGCTACACCATTTTATTGAGGGGTATACGCAGCGGAATATTGATGTCTTATCCCCTCTTCACTTAAGAATTAATTCAAGGTGTAGTTCTTGAATTTGGAGCCATTATCACTTCTTATTTCCAAAATGGGGACATTGTGTTGTTGTTGTACCACATTGGCAAAGCCGATGATGGTTTGTTGAGTTTCACTTTTTTGCTTAAAGAAGTAACCCATGTGTACCTTGAATAGTCACCAACAATAACAATGCAATACTTCTTGCCACCAAGACTTGCATGTGATGGAGGATCAAAGAGATCCACATGAAGAAGCTCTAAGATCCTCTTTGATGATATGATTGTCTTCCTTCGATGGGGAGAGTCATGCATCTTTCCTTCAACACAAGCCTTACAAACACAATCTTTGGCAAAGGAAACATTTTCTTTTAATCCAAGGATGTGTACACCCTTGTGAAGACTTTGCAAAGTTCTCATATTGACATGAGATAGCCGGCTATGCCATAGCCAACCCACATTGGCCTTTCCCAATAGGCACATCGGACCTGCAGTGGTTTTCCCCAAAAAGTCCACCACATATAGGTCGTTTTTGACGTACCCCACGAAAGAGACCTTGAGAGACTTGCTCCACAAGAGTACCACGATATCACCATCAATGAAAACTGCAAAGCCCATCTTACCAAGGGCACGAACAGAAAGTAAATTATATCCAAGGGTCTCAACAAGCATGACGTCCACGAGAGAGATACCGTGGGCAACCACAACCTTGCCAAGACCCAATACCTTAGACGTGTACTTGTCACCATAGGAGATGGTTATTTGATCATGATTAGGCCTCATATATGTGATGATCTCCTTGCTTCCGGTCATATGACTTGTGCATCCACTATTAAGCACCCATTTCGACCCGCTGGAAGCATAACCCTACAAGAGAATTACTTCTTGGTTTTAGGTACCCATTTTTCAATGGTCCTCTCATGTTAGTAACAAGGGTCTTTGGAACCCAAATAGACCAAGAAATGTAATTATCATAAGGAATAACATAACTAGCATAAACATCACCGTAATAATCACAAAATAACTCATAGTGAGGATTATTAGACCCTTCAAAACCATCATAATCAGTTTTGTCCTTCGTGATGTTCTTTTCAGTGGTGCTTGTCTTTGCTTGAGTATTCTTGGACTTCTTCTTCTTGTTCTTCTTATTCTTAGTCTTGGGGACATATCCTAGTCCCTCCTTTCCATTATTTGTCCTTTGCTTTCTCAAGAGCTCATCGAGAACTTCCTTACCTTTGGGGGAGATGACTTGGCAAGCTCATCTTTCAATCTAGCATTTTCTTGAAGGATGTCTTCATGATTGCACATTGAAGTAGAGGTGCTAGGAACATCATACTTGGCTAGTCGAGTTTGGAGCTGGTCATGAGACTCATTAAGAATAGAGTATTCACTATCCAATGCCTTGTGAGCAATGTCAAGTGTCTCTAGCTTCTCGAAAAGTCTAGCATGAGCAGCCCAAAATTTAACCTTCTCCCTTTTTAGCTTCCTTGCCTTAGCAATAGCATGATCCCGTTCCTTCACAAGTTTGGCCATAAGTTCATCATTTGACTCCTCAATTGACTCAAGCCTCTCCTCAAGGGAGGCCTAAATCTCTTCTTCTTCTAGAGCATTTTTCAAGGATGCTATTTCCATTGCATCCTCCCTTTCAATTATGCCCTTTTATTCAAGGAGTTCTTCCGAGTGAACAATTTACTCATGAGAGCCTCAAAATGCATTTTGCATTCACCATGCTAGTTGGTCATAAAATAATCCAAGGAAATAACTTCTTCCTTAACCTTAAGACTAGTGGAATCATCCATATCAGCATTCATGGTAGTCTTAGGAAAGGAAGTGATGGAAGGTGATACCTCGGAACCTCTTGCCATGAGACAAGTGACATTCTTGTTGAAGACATTCTCATTTGGAGAATCGAAGAGTGAAGCGGTTGGTGTAGATGTAGTGTCTATGGCAGCCACCTCTCTTGAATTATCATCACCTTCTTCGTCTTCGCTTACGGATGAGTACTCCTCTTGGGCTACCAACACAATCTTTGGTTGCTTCTTGTAGGAAGCATTCTTCTTGTTAAATGGCTTCTTGCGAGGAGCCTTTGACTTCTCCTTGGGAACTAGTCTTCCCCCATGATCTTCTCTACTTTTATAGGGGCACTCAGCTACGAAATGCAAATGGTCGCCACAATTGTAACATGACATCAGTTTTGGATCGTTTTCTTTTCTTCCACTTGACCCATTCTTGCGCTCAAGTTCATATTTTGCTTTGGCCGGGTCTTTCCAAAAGTTTCTTGCGTAGAATGCCATGTACTCACCATGAGCATGCTTGATCTCCTCGAGATAGCTCATGGCAACTATGTCAAGGCTTTTATCATCTTCTTCTTGCTCAACGGCATTGGCCTTCAAAGCAACATTCACACCTTTTTGCATTCCAATTGCTCAAGCACGAGCATCTTCAGCGTTCTTTGCCGCAACTTTGAATGCATCCATTTCTTGCATGACTTTGTTGGAAGTCATTTGGTGATAATTACATATTTCCTCTTGATCCAAGCATCATCAACATGTGTTGCACCATGGTTTCTAAATGTGGTGGCAATGGAATTGAGCCTTCTATACATATCTTCGTGGTCCTCACCATCCATCATATAGAACCCTTCAACTTGGTTGCTTAGAGCATTATACCTATTCCTTCTCATGATTTCATTTCCAATGAATAGCTCGGTGAGGGCATCCCAAGCTTCTTTAGTGGTGCTTAGATGCTTAATGTGTGGCATGTCCTTGGAACCCACACCAAGCTGGATCATGTGCAAAGCCATCACGTTGAGTTGACTATCGACAACTTCACGTCTTGTCAAATTGGTTGGATCCCCAATGTGGAGACCACCCTCGATGATCTTCGATAACTCAATCGATGAGCTGCACGCATGAGACTTCATTAAAAATTATCATTGATTGAAAGGAGATGCACCAAGCTTATGTGGATCACCCCTATTGTTTATATGAGGATGGGGAATTGGTGGATCGGGCGAATATAACTGTGAAACCTCACTATAGTCCTCCTTACCACTTTGATTTTTGGAAGAGGAACCCTTGTTTTTACCTTCGCCCTCCAACTCCTTTTCTTCAGAGTTAGCCTTAGCTTTGTCCTTATAAATAGGAGTTGTGGCCTCAGTGCAAGATGGAGGAGGCATTGTGGGTGGTGTGAGACACGCTATCATTTCACGCATCTGTTGCATTTGGGTCTCCACGGTTTTAATCAAGCTTGTTTCCAAGGTATTGAGATCATCCATGGTGACTTTACTCCCACCCTCACTACCATCTTCCTTAATACCCATACTCTCTTAGGAGGTAAAGCCTGAATAAAGAGCCCAGGCCTTGATACCAATTGAAATAGATCGTATGGGCACCTAGAGGGGGGGGTGAATAGGTGTTACTACAAATTTTAATTATTTTTCAATTTTAGGCTTAACACAAAGGTAAATTCTCTAGATATGCAACTAAGATGAATTTCCCTATATGTCAACCTAACTACTAAGCGAGTAAAGGCGAAGAGGGTGGAATGAGGTAACCATAGTGAAGCACACAGAGACAAATGATTTGTTTTACTATAGTTCCTTACTTGTTAAGGGAAGTATGTCTACGTTGGAGGGGTGGGTGGTACTAATACCACCACGCCACAAAAGACCTCACCCTGTTCTCTGATGGATCTTGCCATGAGAGGCCTGATCCACCTTCCACTATTTGGTACCCTTCTAGGCAGCGACCGGTGCCTTTACAACACTAGAGGGGCATGCATCCACAACTGAACTGGAGGCTCCCATGATGACAACACGCTACCACAAGAACAAGTTAATTAATAACCGAAATAGAGATCTAGATATTTGCAAGAAATACTAGATCAAGAATCCTCCAAGTGAATGGAGGGGAAATGAAGATCTCAATTGGTGCTGATGTAGATCAAGGCCTCCTCCTTCGATTCCCCAAAGATCAGAACCTTCGGGTGGTTGAACATGGAGATCTCGTGAGAATTAGAAACAATAGCTCCGCACTTTTTGAATGAATCAAGAGATCTGACAAGAGGATAAATTGGGGTATTTATACCCCATGCCAGAAACCAGCCGTTGGAAGAAAAGGGGGCCAGATTATCCGTCCTAAGTGAGGGCCGGATTATCTGGTCCGAGCAAACATCTGGCCCGGAATCGGATAATCTGAACCAAATTTCCGCCCCCTCTCTGGGTGACGCGCCTTGGATGTCTTTGAAAAAATTCCTAGGGGCGGATTATCTGGCCCCCTAGTGGGTGGATTATCCGGCCCGGGCAAAAGCTTAGCCCTGGCCGGTTAATCTGGGGAAACTCCACCCTCCCTTCTGCATGATGTGCCTTAGCGGCATATGAACTAGGCGGGGCAGATAATCTAGCCCTTGGTAGGGGCGGATAATCCACCCCCCTAATCACTTGTTTAGCTGTATTTGGGTGGAAAAGTATTCCGCACCACGAAACACACAATTAAATAATCCTTAGCTTTGTTATCTAACACACAAAACACTAGAGATCATGAAATGTTCTTTCACCGAGCGGGAGCCCTAGGGGCTACCCCCATTAGGGAAGTTTTAGACCAAAATTTATTTTAAATATGATTTTTAACCATTAATTCAATTATTAATATTAAAAACATATTTAACATTTCCTCATGATCAAAAACTCCTTTTTGATCATTTCAGACTTCCTTTGAATTCTACCGGAACGATTTTGGTTCTCTCACGGAACACTTCCAGTATTCTCATCTCTTTCTTCCGGTAATCCCAATGATTCCAAAACAATCTCCAAGTGTCGTAGAACCCTTAAGTGTGTTAACCTACAGTTCAGGAACATCACATACATGATTGAGACGACTCCCGGATCAATGATCATTAGTGGGATCTGGATACCCATAATTACCCATGTGCATTACATGATATCAATGTCATTTGAACCATAAACGTCGAGTCCAATTCTCTTTATTACTTCAATACTTGACTTGTCCAAGATATGATCATCGGTATCACCAAACCTTGTTCAATCTCCTTACCAACAAGTGTTGCTTAACTCGTTCCCTTGATATTCCATCCATGTGACCTAGTCACACGCTGCACAACTTATGGATGTAATCTCACCGAGTGGGCCCGGTGTATCTTCCCATCACGCGGGAGAACAAATCTCGATCTCGATGCATACGCCTCAACATATCCCTTTGGAATACCTGATAGACACCTTTGTGATCACCCTCTTACAGTGTGACGGTTGATGCAGTCAAGGCAGCCTCGGGTGATAGTGATTAGATATGATCTCATGGTCTAAGGAGTAGGATACTTTGTTTCTAATTATTGCAACGATGAACTCTATGACTTGATCGAGTCGCAATACTTATATTGGGTACAGTGTCCATCACATCATTCAATAATGATATGACTTCATTGTTAATTGGCATAAATGCTCCATGATCAGGAAACATGATCATCAGTTGCCAAATGAACTAGTTGAACAGAGGCTACTAGGAACTTGGTTTTTTTACATACCGTACATGTACCAACATTTCCAATTGACACAGTTATAGCACGGTATAAAGCTATTATGAACTTGATGAAATATGATACTCCCTCCGATCCATATTACTTGTCGTTGAAATTGATGTATCTAGTATTAAAACATGTCTAGATACATCCATTTCAGTGACAAGTAATATGGATCGGAGGAAGTAATAAACATTTTTATTATTTGGCTCTAGGGCATATTTCCAACAGTCTCCCACTTGCACTAGAGTATAAACAATTTAGTTGCATTTGTTACTAATCATAAACCATATCACATATGTGTTTATTGATCTTGATTTCTCATGGAGAAATGTTCTATCAATGATCTGTATCTTACAGATACTTATGTTCTTTGCAAATCATTTAATGTTACCTTGTTTGAAATTATCCTATTATCATATAATATGTCGAAGTATATGTTTGGTGGTAGAGTGGGACTTTGTTTCCCGGTGTCTATAATGATAGTTGTTCAGTCAAGTGGACTTTCATTGTCGTCATGTATACCGAAAACACAGTCGAATATCCTTATCCATAACAATTGTACTTGCCACTTCAAAAGCAAACACATACTTCTATATCAATGTAGATTTAATCGGGAGTGCATAGTATGCAGTTTCGATGTATAACCACGCGCCTTTCAGTTTAAAGATAACTTAACTCTGGTTCAGTGATTTTACTCGAGAATCACTTCAGAGCTTGTCCTCTTAACCAAGATCTTAGGCCACATTACGTCGAGTATATAGTATGGTTATATGTAAGACCTTATGGCCGAAGCATAGGAGATGAAAATCATCTCACTTCTTCCCTTTTAACCATTATTGTCATATCGAGATTAACTCAATGCTCCACCTAGATATATAAGCAAGAAAAACTTTCTTAGCTTGTTCCATTCTGAACTTCTTCAGAATCTTATCTAGGACATCTTGAACAACTTCATAATCAAAGATAGGAAACACTTTGACAATAATATTTATTAAACGTATCAATGATAGATTTTAATGTTTAATGCTTTTTCAACTTCATCCATTAAACATTTACTATCTTAAATAACTATTAATACCAATTACATCATTCACCATATGTCAACCACATATACAAGAATGTTGTCACTCTCCCACTCAAATATGTCATCCACATATGAGATCAGGGAATTCTCTTAGGTCCCACTCAAAATATGTCGTTTACATATTCAGATTAGGAAAGCTATTTACATCCCACTTAGTTTATTGTAAATGCAGGTCCTCCTGATATTTTGGTAATTACAAAATTCCTTGATCATCCGTCAACTCGAGAATTCTAGCTACGAGACACTAGCATTTATATAATTGACAAAACCCATGCTTGTTATACCAATTACAATTCTTTGTCAATATTGTCATTGAAGAACACACAGTTTTGACAACCTTCTACCAATTATTAAATTGTAGTAATTGTTGGTGTAAACCTAATAGACTTTAAGTATTTCTACATATCATAGTCAATGTTTTGAATTTGTCAAAACATACTTTGTGACAAATTGAGCTTTTGTGTCTTCCTTTAAGTTTTATTTCTTCCTTATAACTTTGAAGTTATTTGGAAAGATCAAGTAACATCTTACTTTGCAATCTTAAATGTAACTTAATATGGGATTTCCATGACTCTTAGTCATTTCTCGTACTTAGGTCCATCACACTTATTCGTAGTTCGTAGGTATGTCTTGTCCCATCAACATGACAAGTGAATCAACAATACAATTCCACAAATTGGCGGGATGTATTCTTGAATCCTACTTTCTTTAGTAAAAGTATTAGCTGAAATGTCATGATTCTTATCAATAGTTCCTCCTCTACTTGTAGAGTTTAGTTCCCGGAACATATTCTGGTGTGCTACTCGACATTCTAGAGATAAGGTCAAATACCTTGTTTTGAGATTTTACTTTCTTCCACCAACACTTCACATCAAGCAACACCTTCTCGAGAAAACAATGTGTTATGCAACAGTAGGTTTTCACTTTTTGGCTTAGTTGTGGAAGATGTATTCATAGTTGCCTAATAATACACTACAAAGATTTATTCATTACTCGAATTATCACATAACTCAACATTCTAGAAACTCGAATATGCCATAATTCACATGGTGTTGTTTCCATGAATCTTAGATGGTTCCTTATTTCTAAAATGAGTGTTTGACGTAACTCTAATTATTAACGGTAACCCGGTAAGAGATAATTTCTAGACCATACAGTATCTAATATAATATGATTATAACACTTGGACGTGCCAACATTTGAAGTGTCCAAACATCGCAATTTCTGAAAAAACATCTTTCAAAAGTCCTTATGCCAAAACTTAACGCAAATACTTGTCATTTTGATCAAATTGTAGAGACTTCGATAATCTTGTTGATTTAATACCCATCTTTATTCTGAAATTCTTTGAACAGATCACTTTCAAACTTGTGTTTCATCAAGTAAATACACATATTCACTAAAATTCACAATGAAAATGATGAAATAATGATATCCACCACTTTGCTAAATTACAATCATCATGCATGATATTCATCAATTCAATCAACAATCTATTTTACCAGAACGCAGAGTTTTAGTCATCTCACCTAGGGAGGCATGGTTAGCATAAGTCAAAGATCGAGTATCTAAGACCTCATGTTTCATCATAATGAACCTATCAATATGACTTAAACAGTAGAGTTACCCGAAGGTGATGTCATTATTAAGTTTTAATATATTTTGGCATTTTCAATATTTTATAAATGATGAAACTACTATCATCGAGATAAAGACAAGAATAACTCATTCATAACCATAATGTGACCACAAAACAAATTATTCATAGAAATAATACAACTGATTTGTATCTCAATTATATGAATAACGATCTCACAACATGCAAGACTCACTAATAAGGTTCACACACACACACATATCGATTACAAAGCTTTTATTCAAATCTATAAGCTAATCGAAATGATATATGTTGAGGGAGAATGTCGTCGGCCATCAACCAGCTTTCTTTCCTATCAACATGCCATTGTCTCCTCATCTCTTCCAGCAACTCTCAAGAAGAAGGTCCAATTTTCATAAAATAGAACAAGCATCAAATACTTAGTAAACTACATAAGTGTTTGTATGAAACACATTTACAACTTGTATATCAAATATATACCTGCTTCGTCGATGACATCCCCTGTAATGGGTTATACTATCGTAGTTCTCAACTTAGCCATGAACTCATGAAAGGAATACATTATCCCTTCCATGACATAGCCCCTGTCGACATCTTTCTATCTAGGAGGAAGCGAACGGAACGCCCCATCTACCACAAACTTGTCTGTCAACTAGTAGCCCATGATATCCACAAGGCGCTCATGAATCTCTTCCATGACATCCAAGTGGGTCTCAAATTAGGTGTTTTCTTCCATCTTGGTTGAAAGCAACTTGTTCATGTACTCATACTTCATGATACTAACTTGCGGCAGAAACATCACATTTAGTCCATCGAACATACTATACGCTTCGATTTTGTGAATATGTACTCGTAGGTAGACTCCATTGTATGAATTATGGTGTACTTTACAGTCACGAAAGTTTCACAGCGATCTTGATAATTGACATCATCTTTCATACCCACGAAGTCTTTGGGGAAATCTCCTATTGGTTCTCATAGGACATAGAGAAGATTGTTCCTAGTGAGCACGTCCCTCAAGTGCTAGTACCAGGTGGTAAAGTTTGACCCATCTAGCTTAAGTTTCTCACCATTGAAGAATGGACCAAAGATGTCCTGAACATTGGGAGTGGCCATGATATACAAGGATATTTGCAAAGATGCTTAGACTAAGTTCATAATACGATATCAAATTATTTATTCAGCTCCCACTAAAACTATCATCCCTAAGACGGCTTTAGTGATTACATGATCCTAATTCACTACACCACCCCCGATCATCATGGCCAATGATATAGTGGCAAAGGTGCACATTACAATGTCGATCACATCATTCATGTGACTCATGCTCAATCTTTTGATCTCTCGTGTTCCGAGTCCATGCATGTACATGTTAGGCTCACCAATTTAACCGAAGTGTATTTGTTGTGTAGCATGACTTACACCCACCATATGCGAACATTGATATGGCTAACACCCAATCATCACGACATGTTTCATAATGAAGAACTTTCTTAGTTGTGCACACTAAGGGATAACAATTTTATTGGTATTAAATAAGGTATCATCTTATATAATGCTACCGTCAAGTATCTAATACTAGCAAACAATAAGATGCATAAAAGGATTACCATCACATGCAGTTATAGTGAGATGATATGGTCCTTCTTTGTGCGCATTGATATCCATCGAGCGCTCCGGCATGATCTCCATCTTTCCCACTAGTACTATGGTAAGTCCTCGATGCCATTGTCTGGTCGTCCATCGATACGATGACTATTACTACAACTTAGCAACAGAAAAGTAAACTACTTTACCTCAATCATGACCATAACCATATCACATCCCATGCCTCCTTCAAAATAAAGTTAGACGCCTCTACTTTATCTTTTGCATGTTTTATGTGGCTGCTAGGGCTTTCACAATAGAATTGTTTCTTACCTATGAACTTCCAACCACAAAATTGATCAAACCGTTGATTCTATGACACCCCTTTCAGGACCCTCCATTGCAAATTCCATACCAACTACTATGAGAGAGACAGACACCACTAGTCACTTATATGGTACAAGCCATATGTTGAGCATGGAACGATTCTTGTGTAAGATTATGCGTAAGGTTGGTCTGGGCCGCTTCATCAAATAGAAATGTGATATGAATAAGTGCACGTGAGAGGGTAACAACTATAGGATCAATGCCCACATTCAACATGTGTTCTAACCGTACAAGAAATAGTACGCATAGATCGACTTTGATACCACTGAAGGAGTTCGTGTTAGAAAACAATATTTTTTCATAACTAGCGCAACACCATATGCCAGGATATATCTAGGAGTAATGTTGTAACGGAGAAGTTTTCTATGACATGCCCTTGTAGACCGAAAATGTTTAACATTCATGGGAACATGGATGATGTAGTCGTAATCGTAGCCGACCTCAAGGTCGAGTTGCCCCTCGCACGATAATCCAGGTGCCACAAGTGCCAGCACCCCCGGGGTCTCGCACACATACGATGTTCGACGACAACCTCCATCCTCCTGATCCAGACGAGATGCAGAAGTAGACCTTTTGGAACCAGGGATCTAGTAGCACGATGGAGTGCTGAAGATACGTCATCTCCAACACTGCAGTTTTTCTTGGAAATGCACACACGAAAGATAACAAGAGAGAAGAAATTGCCTTAGAGAATATTGTGTGTATTTTCCCTCCTAAGACCCTTCTTATATAGGGGAAAAGGGGAGACCCTTCCTATCCAAGTCTCGGGGTGGGACTAAAGCAGAGGGAGGAGGAGGCGTGCCATGGGGAGGCCAGACGGGTGGCCCCTCCAACCCATGCGCCACCCAAGGCCGACCGGGATGGAGCCCTAGGGAAGTGGGCCCTCATGGGAGGAGGCTCCCCCCTCTCATGGGCCCTTCCCTCCAAGAAGTGGCATATTAAGGAAGTTTTAGCCCAAAATTTATTATATATATTATATTTAACCATTAATTCAATATTAATATTAAAAACATATTTAACATTTCCTCATGATCAAAAACTCCTTTTCGATCATTCCGAACTTCATTTGAATTCTTATAGAATGATTCAGGTTCTCTCATAGAACACTTCCGACATTCTCATATCTTTCTTCTGCTAATCCCGATGATTCCAAAACGATCTCCATGCATTGTAGAACCCTTAAGTGTGTTACCCTACAGTTTAGGAAAATCACAGACATGATCAAACTGCCTCTCGGATCAATGATCATTAGCGGGATCTGGATACCCATAATGACCCATGTGCATTCCACGATATCAATTTTGTTTGAACCATAAACATCGAGTCCAATTCCCTTTGTTACTTTGATACTTGACTTGTCCAAGATATGATCATCGGTATCACCATACCTTGTTCAATCTCGTTACTGACAAGTGATGCTTAAGTCGTGACCTAGTCACACGCTGCGCAGCTTATGGATGTAATCTCACCGACTGGGACCAGTGTATCTTTTCATCACACAGGAGAACAAATCTCGATGTTGATGCATATGCCTCAACATATCCCTCTAAAATACCAGATAGACACCTTTATGATCACCCTATTATGGTGTGACGCTTGATGCAGTCAAGGCAGCCTCGTGTGATAGTGATTTGATATGATCTCATGGTCTAAGGAGTAGGATACTTCATTTCTAAATATTGCAACGATGAACTCTTTGACTTGATCGAGTCACAATACTTATATTGGGTATGGCCATCACATTATTCAATAATTATATGACTTCATTGTCAATTGGCATAAATGCTCCATGATCAGGAAACCTTGATCAAGTTGAATAGAGGCTAGTAGGGACCTGGTTTGTTTACATACCACATGTGTACCAATGTTTCCAATTGACGCACTTATAGCATGGTATAAAACTATTATGAACTTAATGGAATATGATAATAAACATCTTTATTATTTGCCTCTAGGGCACATTTCCAGCACTGGCTAGTTTATATTTGCTAAAATTTAAGTCACACATTGTTTGATTGCTCATTTCATTGCAGCTATACTTGTTTAATGCTTGCTTGTCCTGTTTTGTGTAACGTGTTGGTTAACAATTGAACCATGGGACTCTAGTAAACTCCAGTTCATAGCTCGTGTCATATTAGTCAAATGAGTAGTTTCATATTCTTTGATAATGAAGATGGTTGTTTATTTGCCTTGTTTACTATATTAATTTGTTTCATACTGCACTTATTGCTATCGCCACCAAAGATAGGGCTACAAGATCATGTATCAAGGTCGTTTCCAAATGTATTTGTCACTCTAAAAGTAAGATGCAATTGATAGATTGAGAAACAAAATTGAGGATTCTACTATCTGTGGGCTCAATCCAAATTCACAACTGAAATGCTCGATTTTCTTACCCTTTTTATAATATGTAATAATTTTAAGAAGTTTGCAGCTGATGTAATATGTAGGTAAATCACATAGGCTATGTAGGTATTTAGTTGAAGTTGTCCATACATGGCGGTACCATAACTAGGCCAGCCAAGTCAAAAAGGGAACATCATTGAGCTTTGTTATCAACATGTTCTATGTTGTGCTGATAATGAATAGTAAAAGACTGTACCTTTCCGATCATTGTGGTTGGCATGCACCTTAAAATACCGAAACAGTAGCAGGCCCTAACAGTAAAAGGGTATAATAGTAATAAATTAGAAAATAGAAGGCCGGATCAATAATGGGCCACAATTCCAAAAGACCTTAAAGGGACACCATGGGTGGGATCCTATGAATAGTAAAAAGCCCGAACAATAACAGGTCAGAATCATGCGGGCCGAAACAGTAAAATACCACAAACCATAATGGTCCTGAATAGTAAATGTCCAGAATCATAATAGGCCGAACAGTAATAGGCCAAAAATCTTAGCAGGCATGAACAGTGAAAGGCCAGATTGCTAGAAGGTCAGAACAGTAACGAACCTCCACAAAAAGGGGCCATTAGTGGACAGCACGTGACATGATTTATGAATAGTAACGGGCTTCTATAGGCATAAATAGTACTGGACTGACGGGGCGAGGCCATTAATGGGCCACACAATACCGGTATGATGGGCCTTATATAGGCCAGAACAGTAATGGACCAAAAATTTAACAGGACACATATGGGTTGCAAAGTGATGGGCCCCCATTAAGTAGCCCAGGCCTCTAGCAGACCGAAACAATAACAAGTCGTCTTCTTATTGGGCTTCTCTCATGGGTCGGTCAACTTAATATTTCGTACGAATCGTCTGGGCCTAGCTTCTACCATAGTTTTTGTGAGCATTAATGATGGTAACATGTCGTTAATGGTGTTTGTCACGTGGTAGTTTGCATGACGTCAGCAGTCAAGGGGGCTAGCGAAACACATCTCCCACGGTGGGATCCGCATGGTCGTAAAAAATCTAGAAGAATCTTTGGTGACGGGGCTCTTACCACAGGTACCCATCTGTCATAGGAGATTGTTTAACCACAAAAACCGTGCATGGTAAAATCCAATATTTCTTGTAGTGTCTCCTCCACCATAAACCTTGCACGGTCTTCAGGATCATAGTGGGGATGGAAGAGCGACATCCTACATAATATTTCACAAAATCAAACTTATAAGAGATAGAAAATTCAAATTTCGCATAAGTTGTGTTTGGATCAAATTGAATCAAACAAATGCAGTCTACACTATCAAGAAAATTAGAACTATGCATGATGTTCAATTTTGGACAGAGGGGTCAGAAATTGCCTACTGGATGTATAATAATACACTATATTAAGGCCACTACACCAATAATTAATGAGCTATGGATGTCATATTAGCATGTTCATATATCTACAACCATAGGCTATATTGCATCGTCAAGTTTTTTAATTTATTATAATTTTTTGAGGCATTGTCGTGAGGTGTTTACTACAAGTGCATGGTGTTGCCTTGCCTAGGAACCACCCCCCACATTCCACACCACATTGTCCCTCGCCATCCTGTCGGTGCTCTCCCTCCCGCCAACCGATAAGCTAGGTTAAGAGTAGGCTCACAGGAGGGGGTGTAAGCTCGATGAAAGGGGGTAGGAAAGGGACAGGACAAGGGAGAGGAGGGTGGGGAGAGCATACCTGGGCGCTGCCGGCGAAGATCCAGGTCGCCGCTACCGATGCTCCTCCAACACGCGATGCTCCAAGAAATAGCGACTCATGTACATTAGTCTAGTTGGGCTATATCCCATCTCGGAGGGGTAGTTCCTTTGTGCATGGAGTTACCCTAATGGGCTAAATCCTTTCCTTGTGGAGCTACACAACCCGCCAGTGGGCCTGCGTTGCCACGCTGGCAGGGAGGGTAGCTACATTTTGCAGGGCGCTGCCGCATGGAATGTATCTCCATACATGGAGATGCTAAGGAAATGGGTTAGATTTTAAAATTCTCTCGGTCAAGGGTTAAAGTCCATTAAACTTTGGCAAAAGGGTTATTTTGTCTAAATCTACTTGTGATTGTATTCATTAACATCTGCAGTACAATCAACAAAAAGAAGTACTCCCTCCATCTCAAAATAGATGTCGAAAATTTATCTAAATTTAGATGTATCTAGAAACTATTTAGTATATAGATATATCCAAATTTAGAAAAAAATCTAACATCTATTTAGAGATGGAGGACACTAGTAGAAAATAGGCCTTTGGTTTGGGGGTATTAGCCCTGGTTTTGCTACAAACCAAGACAAATGCCCTGGTCCCAACGACCAGAACTAGCCGCAGGAGGCGGTGGACACTAGTCCTGGTTCGAACAGACCCTTTAGTCCCATTTCATGTAACAAACCGTGACTAAAGGGTTTCAGGAAGGCTAGGGCCGGCGCCAAACCCTTTAGTCCCGGTTTGTGACACGAATCAGAACTAAAGATGGACCTTTAGTCTCGATTCTGGACACCAACCGAGACTAATTTCTAGGCTATATCATCTTCTCCCTGCCCGAGCCATACTCCATTTCAAGCTGGTGGCTCCTCTCTCTTCTTCCTTCAAGCTCGAGTTCATGCCCATATTTTCTCAAGATTTGTCAAGATTTTGCGGCGCCCCATCTATCCAAAGGTTCTAAAAGGTGAGCAACTTCATCCTTTCAACTCTCATTGCTATATTAGCTCATTTTATTCTCTACAAGTAGATGGATTTGTGGATTTAGTTTGGTAGTAATTTTCACAATAATAACATGAGATCGATGAAATTGTGTTAATTTAGATTCAATCTATCTTGTATTAATGTAATAAAGTCCAAGGTAAATATCATTTTCAATATGTGGATTCTATCTATATCTTGTTTTGGAACATAGTCTCAAAATTCATTTGATTCATAGAAGCACAGAGATACATCCATGAGTTCATCCTAGCTAGCTGGGCAAAATGCCCTTCTTCTTCTACCTGCCTTTAGCAAACTGAAAAAAATTGTAACAAAAATAGGGTTAATTCACAAAATCTTGATAAGAAGACATCACAGTACATCTTCGAGAAGCTCCTCTATGGCGAGCTCCTCGAAGATGTCTGAGGACGGGATCCTAAGACCTCTTCGAGAAGCTCCGCTGTAGTGGTGTCCCTCTCGCACCATCTTGGAGTTTATAACTCCTCTAGCTATAGATTAATACGCCAGGTAGCTAACAAATTTCACATATTAGGGAGTGCCTATGGCGCGCACCTCGAAGATGTCTGAGGACGGGATCCTAAGACATCTTCGAGAAGTTCCACCGTTGTGGTGTCCCTGCTCTCGCACACCATCTTGCAGTTTATAACTTCACAAGGATGCATATTGCTTATTTATAGATTAAGCGGCACAACATAGTGTCGATACTCACGACATAATGTCGACACTCACCCCTGTCATAGTGTCGCCACCCACCCAAATAGTGTCGGCACTCACTAGCATAGTGTTGCCCACTCAGGACATAGTATCGACACTCACCCATGATGTAGTGTTGTCGCCACACCCGGGTTGGTGCCTCCAACTAGGACTAAAGGTTCATCATATCATTAGTCCCTGTTGTGTGCTTTAATTTTGTTTTTTAGACCAGTACTAATTCTTGCATCATTATTCTGTTTGATGTACTTAATTATATAATGCAGATGAGCCAGTAATGGATGTACGCTAAATGACTGTCATGCGAGTTCATTAAAGGCGTGCATACTTTTATCCTTGTGCCCGAGGCAAACAAGCGTAATGGTTTTTTGTGTTTTCCATGTGGTGTCTGTCGGAATCATAAGGAATACTCTTCCGCAAGAGTCCTTCACGGCCACCTGTTTCGGTCCGGTTTCATGACCGGCTATAATTGTTGGACCAAGCACGGAGAAAGAGGGGTTATGATGGAAGACAACAAAGAAGAAGAGAATGATAACCACTACCCTACTATGTCCCTTGAATACGGTGGTAGTACAATGGAAGACAATCATAAAGAAGAAGCTAAAGAACGGGCATCAGATGAGCCCGATGATGATCTTGGTCAGGCCATTGCTGATGCAAAGGGAGAATGCAAAAGTAAAAGGGAGAGGTTGAAGTTCGAGCAGATGTTAGAGGACCACAACAAATTGTTGTACCCAAATTGCAAAGATGGCCACAAAAATCTAGGTAACACACTGGAATTGTTGCAATGGAAGGTAGAGACCGGTGTGACTGACAAGAGATTTGAAAAGTTGCTGAAAATAATGAAGCTGCTTCCAAAGGATAACGAATTGCCTGCTAGTACATATGAAGCAAATAAGGTTGTCTGCCCTCTAGGATTAGAGGTGCAGAAGATACATGCATGCAATAATGACTGCATCCTCTACCGCATTGAGGAGTACGAGAATTTGGATGCATGCCTGGTATGCACTGCATTACGATATAAGATCAGATGAGATGACCCTGGTGATGTTGAGGGCGAGCGCCCCAGGAAGATCCCCAATAAGAGATATGAGTAAATCCTATGATGGGGTCGAGTGGGGTTTTTTGGAGAACATGATGAACATAATGGGGTTTGCAGCACATTGGGTACATGTGATTATGTATGTTCAGTGTCCTATAGGGTTTGGATAAATGGTCAGTTGTCCGATCCATTTATCCCGGAGCATGGATTACGCCAGGGTAATTCTCTCATCGTATCTCTTCATCATATGTGTCGAGGCCTTTTCTCAGCTTCTCCAACATGCAAGGAAGGATGGGGTGATGCCAGGCGTTAAGATATGCCCAGATGCACCAGAGATTAATCACCTATTCTTTGTAGATGACTCACTCATTGTAATGAAGGCTATAGTCTAGTGTGCCCAAAATTACAGGAAATCTTAGCTCTATATGAATCACATTCTGGGTAGATGATCAATAAGGAGAAATCATTGGCCTTTTTTAGTAAGGGAACAAGGTTTCAAACTAAACGCTCAATTCTAAATGCGATGGGTATTCCGAGGGAATCATAGAACCAAAGGTATCTCGGATTACCGGTTCACTTGGGCATGTCAAAGAGCCAGGAGTTTGATGTAACAACCCAAGTTTGTAATATATGTAATTATTACTTAAGAGCGTAGCATGCATGAATCTTTTGCATGCTTGTTGTGTTTTCGAGACAAGAGGGGATAAAAACCCTAATCTCTAAATCGTTTCCCTTCTCAATTCTATCCCATTTAAAATGGTTTTGATTTGGTAAATGGATCCATAGGTGGACCCTACTATTTAAATGCTCAAAAGATTTACAAAAGTTTCTAAACCCTTGCCTCACTCAAATTTGTTCAAAGTAATTTGAATTGAGTGCAAACAAAGAGGAATTTGAGAGAAAACAAATAGAAAAGAGTGTCTAGAAAACAATGTGAGCAGAGGGGAAAAAGGCTATAGCCTAGCAAGCCAGCCCATCCCTCTACCTTTCCATGACGGAAGAACCTCAAAGCCCAAACGGGTCCAGTGGCCTGCATCTCTTGACGATTTATCGCATCATCGTCTTCATCAACGGCGGAGAAGCAGCTCCGTGGCATCGCCGTCACTGTCGGCTGCCGTGCGCGTGACAAGATTCACGCCTAGCATCTATAAAAGCTCAGCCTCCGGAGAGGAGAACCCCAGACGCCACTTCCCCCTCTCCCTTATCCTCTCCCGCCATGGCCGGCGAGATCTAGCTTGCTTCTACTCACACCCTCGCCATCTCCGGTTGCCCCGAGCTCGGCAGAGACCATCATCGTGACCATCATCATCTCCTCATTCTTCCCATCTAGTTCACATAGCTCAGCGCACCTCCAATCGCCGGAATTGAGAGGTCCTCCCGCCGTCAGACGCCGCTGCTCGCCATTGATTCAGGCTTCACCTCGCCTTGCCGCCAAGCTTCGCACGCTCTCGGTGACCTCCTAGACCCGTAGTACCCTCAGATCTGTGGCCCGCTTGCTGTAGCATCCTGTCCGCGCTAGCCCAATTGTGCCGCCGCTATACCTCGCCGCCGACGAGTTTCCGGTGTCCAAAATCAAGGGGGATGGCACTATCATGTGATTGTGAAATATAGCCATCTACGTCCATATTTAAACTGGATATTATTCATATTTTTTATGAAATATCTCTATAAACCCTACCACTAATGCCTAATGATCAAAGTGGTATGCAATCCTTTCTTTCTATTTTCCCCTGCACAGATAATGACGTTTGATGATGGGAATCACTACATTAAAGTCAAAGATACGAGATTTCCAACAAACCGAAGAAACAAGGAGTCATGAAGTGGAGACAAATATTTTAACGACCAACTATATGGCGGGAATAAAATTACGGCCGTATAGTTCTGGTCGTATAGTTGCCATCGCTACCACTAGGTCAAATAGAACAACTTTCGTGAAGGGACCCCTATATAAAGAGGCATCAGGCAACGAGAAACATCTTGGCCCATGTTCTGCTCAATCTCCCTCTCATCAAGCCACCGCATCCACAACACCGAAGAGCCGCCGAAGGAATAGACTTAGATCTAATCTCCAAACTCTTCTCCACCACCATATCCATATTTCACCACTTGTCATAGTAGATTTCATGTTCGATTAGCGATATTGTAAGACTATTTGCTATCAACCTTATGATTTCCATTGTAATGTTTATGATCATGGATTTCATCTCTATGTGTGAGTAATTCTCCTTGGGATAAGGGTTTCGGCCTAGCTGATGAGTGCATATTTGCATCATGTTTTACATTATTATTTTTCATTGTAGATGTAGGATCTTGATATTTTATGGTGCTCGCACGCACATTTTATATCTATTTTCATCAGGATCAGGACAGATGATGGATCCAACAGATACAATTCTTGGAGCAGTTGTACTATGGAGAAAAGGAGTCAAAACAACGTAAATCGCTTATTTGGGACATATTAATAATACCAGAAGAAAATCAGAAGCAAACAAGGGACATAGAGAGTCCAACGACCAACTATACGACCGGAGCAAATTTTCCAGCCGTATAGATCCGGCCGTATAGTTGGCGCCGCCTCCGCCTCGTCAAATAGTTTTACCCCATGCAATTGGTTCGAGGAGACGACACACAGAACACCTAGAAATCACAGAAACCTCACCTCCAGAAGGCATCTAGAGGGGGAACTCATTCACCAAGGATCCATCTTCACCCTGCGCAGATCCGGGAGGCTAAGGCATCGATCTTCATCATCCACCGCTGCATCACCACCATGTCCATCCATCCCATCTACATCTTGTCTAGATCTTGTTGTAATTCCCGTACTCGTTGTGGATTTATACAAGTACTATTCATCTATGATTGTTTCCATTACCATTGTCGTGATGTTGATTGCCTCCATGTCTGAGTAGATCATTTAGTTCTTGGGGAGATGGAGAAACCCTAGTATGAGATTGAAATAAGGTAAAGTCTATTATGATATTCATTGTTGTGACCATATGTTAGATTTTCTACATCTTGATGTTGAGAGAAGGCAACCTATCAATATTTGCCTCTTGTGGGGACTTGATGGAGGAAACTATTTGTTGGTAGGCGGAGGTGTGCTAGCACTTATAGTGACTATAAAGTTGTTGGCACCCCTTACGTATCAACTTGGGAAACCAAGGGAACTCACGGAACACTATCCATGCCATGGGATACGTCCTACGGGATTACGTCCCTTAATAGCGCAGTAATTCGATTGATGTCGATTGTTGACTACTATGGTTATGAGGATGATGTGAGTAGCGGTTACTGCCTATTTGTCCAATTATAGAGTTTCTCCCACACATACATAGTTGAGAATGTTCATGATGATAATCTTTATCTTAAATCTTTATAATACTAGTGGTGTATCTGCTACTCCCTGAGAACGCTTTTTCCCTACTGCAGTTCCAATCTCTTACATACACTTACTTTCTGTACTCAGTTGTTTACTTTACTTTATTATTGCTCTTATACCCAAAACCCAAAAACACAGTTTTACACAATACTCGCATTTTACCTTGTCACTTAGAACTTTATCTAGCATTTCTATCGTAATATTTATTTCAAGAGTTATTAGACTTCAGACTCCTACTCCCTGTGGGATCAATATCTTTATTTCAAAACTAGCTACAAATGATCTGTGCACTTGCAGTCATCAAGCTAGTTTCTGGCATCGTTGCCGAGGAGCTAAGCGCTGTAGGTCTTTTAGTTTTTGCTTATTTATTTTTGTCTTACTAAATTTTATTTTGAGTTAGAGGTTTCCACCAACATGATGGAGTATGAACATATGACTAGTGTTAGCCCACTCAACCACTTTGGGAAGTCGTATGATATTTATAAAAGAGACAACTCCAATGAGAAGACAAGGGGCTTTTAAATAAATCCTCTACTACTTAGTATTTTACATAAGAAGCAATTTACTAGAGATGAAGAAGATCCTGATCCATATGATCATATTGCATGTTTCAAGGATATATGTGGCACTTTTCTATTGACGAGATATACCGCTGATGTGTTAAGGGTTAAACTTTTTAGTCAAACTTTGACAAGTACAACTCTCTCTCATGGTATAGATCTCTACCCCCTAAAGCCACTTCTACTTGGGATAATTCGGCCTGTGAATTTCTATCAAAATATTATCCATTATCAAAATCTTTTGGAATCAGGCGTCTTATAATGACTTGGAAGAATCGTTCTAATGAAGGACTGGTAAGAGCTTATATTAGATTTAAAGATTTACTACGACTATGTCCTCATCATGATTTGCCTGAATGGTATTTACTACATATATTTTATGGTGGTTTAATTGAACCTAATAAAATTGAACTAGACTCTTTCGCGGAAGGAGCCTTTATGAATCTTTCTATACCTAAAACTTGGGCTTTACTTAATAAAATCCGTGATCATAGAGTTTCATGGAATTTTGGTCTAGGAAGTGAAGGAGGCATAAAATAGGGCATGATTGTATTCATGATTTCAATAAAAAGGGCCATGTTAAAGAATTATCTAAAGAATTTTATTAGGATTTAGATCTTGTGTTGCAAGTTGTTAAAGCTTTTACAGAACATATCAAATCTCTGAAATAGGGTCCGGTCAAGTATGATCCACCACCCGAACCTAATAAGAAAAGAGAAGATAAAGCAACACTGGCCTTCCTAGAACCAATGCATGAATTGCCTTTTCTTAACATTGCACAAAAGCATATTCTTGAGTATGAACAGGTGAAATTAGTACAGGAGAAGAGAGGAGGAAAGCATGCCAGAAGTCATGGAACATCTGGAAGAAACCAAAGATGAAGAGGTAACCAAGGAAGCAATTATGGCTATGTACTCACATTGTAACATACTTGAACTTGATGAAGAGACTTCCATATTGGTTGAAGGTAAAACAAAGGTAAAAGATGTGGGTAAGCCTATTCTTCCCTACATATTTAAAGAAATCTCGCATTACGGTTTATGTGATCTTGGCATCGAAGTTAATGTTATATCTTATGATTACTACTTAGGAATAAAAGAAAAAATAGACCGGCTACAATTGAAAATACTGATATGACAATTATGTTAGCCAATAAAAATCTGAGAATTCCAATGGGAGTAGTTGAAGATGCAACTGTCACAATTGGCAATAAAAACTTTCCTATCGATTTTCTAGTTGTTGATATGCAGCTGACACTCTTTACCTAGTTATATTTGGAAGGAACTTTTTGGGTGATATAGGTGCCTATGTTAATTTCAAGAAGGAGATTGTGTCTCTTAAGCTTGGGGAACGGAAAATAAATTCCACTTTTCCAAATTTAAAGACAAGCCTCCACAAATACAAGAAGGAGAATATAAGCAATAAAGGTACGTGAGCTTGAGGAAGAATATAAGCAAATTGCTGAAAAATTACCTGTGAAGCTTGATGACATATTTGAGCCTACTATTAAGATTAAGATTGGAACCAATGAGATAGCTGCACTTTGTGATCTAGGTGCAAGCGTCTCAACGATTCCAAAGAGTCTTTTTAACAAGTTAAATCTTGGCTTCTTTGAAATCACGGAATTAAAATTGCATCTAGCAGATTCTACCTACAAACAAGCTATAGGAATTAAGGAGAACACTTTAGTATACATTAAAGGTTGTCATGCTTTCATTGATTTTGTTATTGTTCACATGCCTGAAGATGCTACAACTCCTATTATTTTAGGTCGTCCTTTCTTAAGAACTATTAAGGCTTTGATTAATCTGCATGAAGGTAATATGAAGCTGCAATTGCCTTCGCGGTATCCTTTTGTTATTCATTTCCCCAGGAAGAAGAAAGCCAAGCATGATGAAAAGGAGGCCATCACTTTGAAGGCCAATTACTTTGGAGTGGGTGTTCCACTCATCTGGCCCAAGTGAGTATCATCAAGGTCAAGCTATTGACCATAAAAGAGCGATCCATGGGAGGCAACACATGTTAAATAAGGTTTGAGTTAAGTTTGAAGTTTTAGTTTAAGTATATGTGTAATAAAGAGTGCTAGAAAACTCCATTTGAGGAGAACAAGTTCGGTTGTACTTGAAATTCTGCTTTATTCATGCTATTGTTGGTCGACAATATTTACTATCAATTTTCTGTCAAAAACAAGGTATATCACTAAGTTACAGGAAAAGAAATAGTTTTTGAAGAAACAGAATTTTTTTGATGCACATAGAGAGTTTAATGACTAACTATACGGCGGGAATAAAAATTCTGGCCATATAGTTCCGGCCATATAGATATCTTTGCCATCGAATTTTTTTGTTTATTATGTACTGAGAGTTTAACGACCAACTATACATCGGGAATAAAAATTACGACCGTATAGTTCCGGTTGTATAGATATCAATGCCTCCATACAATTTATTTTCTAATGTACTAATAGTTTAACGACCAACTATACGGCGAGAATAAAAATTCCGGGCGTATAGTTCCGGTCATATAGATATCGATGCCTTTGTATATTTTTTCTTTCGCATGGAAAGACAGTTTAACGACCAACTATACGGCCGGAACATTTTGTTCCGGCCGTATAGTTGTGCCTGTATAGCTACAGCGCTAGGAGGAACCCTAATATTTTGACAGAAAGCCAACTATACGACCGGAATGCATTGTTCTGACCGTATAGTTGCATCCGACCATAAAAACACATGGGAAGGTACTTCCAACTCCAAAACTTCAATCATTTTTCTTTCTTCTACCTCCAAACTCTCTCAAAACCTCAAGAGATCTTCATCTCTACTCAATTTCGTTCGATTTCCTCGCACACGAGTGATCTACGGTATGTTTTTCCTCCGATCCCCCAATTACTTTTTGCAAATTCATATTCGATCTATTGTCATTATCAATCTAGGGTGAGACCTACTATGAGCCAATTTCCATGATTTTCTTGCCTAGATTACTATCTTGAGGAGATTCTTTAGTGTGCTATGATGAGGAATATGATGCACTTACTATTGTTGCATCAAAAAGTTTTATTTTTGCCTTTCTTCAATGTTTTAGATGATGAACACAAGGAGCCAAACTCGTGCTCGTGCCACCGCTAGCGCTTCTCTGGCTGCCGCTCAGGAACGCATGGGGATATGGTTCAGGGATGAGGCCCATCGTGATCGCTTCAACAGGATCAACAACCACGAAGTGAAGGCCACCAAGTGGGCTTGCCCTATTATATTGAATCAACTCAGTATTTCTGATGACTTAAATTTACTTTGCAATAGAGCTGGCTTGCAAAACTTTGTGTACAATGATGTGCCTACTTATCGCCGCTTAACCATTCAATTTCTAAGTTCGTTGCAAAGCACCGTTAAACAATGGCAAGGAGAGGACACTATTTCTTTCCGTATGATGAATAAAAACTACACCTTAACATTAGATGAATGGTGTCCATGTTTTAATTTGCCAAACAATGATATTCATGCCTTACGCGCATCCTTTACTGGCTTAGAACCTGCCCCTGAACAATACTATAATGGAATGAGTTTCACTAGTAGAGTGAACAAGGATAAGAATATTCAACATCCTGCAATTCACTATTTGTTCTATGTTATTGCTAACACCTTGCAGGAACGTAATGAGTTCACGAGACTCAACGAGGGGGACATCCTAGTCCTTGCAAAGGCTGCTTACATCAATTGCGGCTTGTCACTCAACTTGGGCGCCATCCTTGTGCGCTACTTGGAGCACCAAGCCTCCCAAAGCCAAGGACCAATCACAGGTGGAGGCGTCATCTCCGTGCTCACCACTGCCCTAGGCATCGACCTAGGTGATGTTGGAGATATGCCCAAGAGGCAATAATAAAAGTGGTTATTATTATATCTTTGTGTTTATGATGAATGTTTACATCCCATGCTATAATTGTATTATAAGGAAACACTAATACATGTGTGTTTTGTAAACGTAAAACATGGAACGAGTAAAGAGTACTTATCAGTAACGAGGTAGAACTAGGTATGGAGATACCGACGATCAAACATCGGATAAGTAGAGTATCGCGCGACAAAGGGAATTGGTTTCGTATGTTAATGGTTCTATCGATCACAAAGTCATTGTTGAGTATGTGGGAGCCGTTATGGATCTCCAGATCCCGCTGATGGTTATTGATCGGAGAGGTGTCTCCATCATGTCTGCATATTCACGAACCGTAGGGTGACACACTTAAGGTTCGATGTTGTTTAGGTAGATATGGAATGTGCGTTGGAGACCGAATGTTGTTCGGAGTCTCGGATTGGATCTGAGACATCACGAGGAGATCCGGAATTGTCCGGAGAATAAGATTCATATAATGGAGATCATTTTCTAGGTTCGGAAATGTCCTGAAGTGTTTATATGGGGGTTCTAGAAGGTTTCGGAATGTTCCGGAAGGTTCTAGAAATTTCTATGGAGTTTACTTGAAAACCAAGAAAGAAAAAGGGGAAACTTGGGGGAGAAGGAAACTCCCCCCAAGCCCCCTTTGTGCGCCGGCCCTAGGAGGTGGGCCTAGGGGTGGGAACCCTAGGCCGCACCCCTCCCTTTATATATAGAGGGGTGGAGGCGCCACCCCACCTTGCCCCTCCACTCTTGCCCTAGCCGCCTCTCTCCTCCTTCCTACTTCTGCTCAGGCTTAGGCAAAGCCCTGCAGAATTCTCTACTCCACCACCACCACGCCGTCGTGCTACTGGGATTCCATGGAGAGATCTACTACCTCCGCTGCTCGCTGGAACGGGGAGAGGAAGGTCTGCATCGACTCCGCACGTGTGACCGACTGCGGAAGCGCTGCCGGAACACGGTGCCGGAAGGATCGTCTACTCGATCTTGAGATCGGCAAGTGATCGTCTACATCAACCATGAGATCCAATCTCGCACAAGGCTTTCGGATCTACAAGGGTTAGTACAGATCTATCTCGTTGCACATGTCTAATAGATTAGATCTTGGCTTTTATCTAGATTAGATCTAGGTTTTGTTCGTTCTTGCGGTAGAAATTTTTTGTTTTCCATGCTACGAACCCATCAGTGGTATCAGAGCCGTGTCTATGCGTAGATCTGTTGCACGAGTAGAACACAATGGTTTTGTGGGCGTTGGTGCTCGTGCCGTCTTTTGCTTTGTGTACTTTGCATCTTGCGGTATGGTGGGATGAAGCAGCTCGGGGTAACCTTACATGTCATCGCACATGAGACTTGCTCCACGCTTGACGTGTAACTTGCTTTGCACAAGTGGCTTTGCGGGTGTCTGTCTCTCCCACCATAGTATAGATCCAATTTACACTTTGCACTTGATAGCACTTGTATCAACATTGTGGTTTCAGTTTTGTAGGTAAGATCCGTTCTTATTCGAAAGCCCCAAACCACGTAAAACATGCAAAGAATATTAGAGGCGTCTAACTTGTTTTTGCAGGGGTTTTGTGATGTGATATGGCCATCATGTGATTGTGATTATATTTGATGTATGCAATGATCCTTGTTGTAATATGGCAACCGGCAGGAGCCTAATGGTTGTCTTTGATTCTGTTAAGACCCGCGTGTCTATTCATCTTGTAATAGCTTTATTCCAAGTAGTTGTAATAGTTGCTAGTGATGATGGACAACCATGAAGCGGTGCCACATGACCTTGACGCAATGCTGGTGATGATGGAGATCATGTTCGTGCTTTGGAGATGGAGATCAAAGGCATAAGAAGAAAGGGTCATATCATATCACACAAATTATGAATTGCCTGTGATGTTAATCCTTTATGCATCCTGTATTGCTTAGATCGCGACGGTAGCATTATAAGATAATCCCTCTCACTAAATATCAAGTAATAAAGTGTTCATCCTTAGTTGGCACCGTTGCTAAGACTCGTCGTTTCTAAGCATCTCATGATAATCGGATGTGATAGATTCTACGTGTGCATACAACGGGTGCAAGCCAGATTTGCACATGTAGAAACTAAGGTTAATCTTGACAAGCCTAGCATGTACAGACATGGTCTCGGAACACGGAATACCGAAAGGTAGAGCATGAATCATATAAATGATATGATGAACATGAAGATTGTTCCCCGATGAAACTACATCTTCTCTCGTGAAGATCGTACTTGGTGTAGTGGACTTGGTTCGTGTAATCACTAAGACAATGTGAGGGATGTTGTTTTAAGTGGGAGTTCACCTAGTTAATTTAAGAATTAAAATTGAACTCAATTTATCATAAACTTAGTCTAAACTACTTGCAAATTTGTTGTAGATTATGGTGAACCTCTCCATCAATTTCAATGCATTCCTAGAGAAAGAAAAGCTTAAGAACAATGGAAGAAACTTCACGGACTGGCTCCGTGGACTGAAGATTGTCCTCAGGGCTGGTCAGTTCACCTATGTGCTCGAAGCACCGCTAGGTGACCCACCTGCAGAAGATGCCACCGATGACGTAAAGAATGTTTATGCCACTCGGAAAAATCATTACTCCACAGTTTAGTGTGCCATCCTGTACGGTTTAGAAACGGAGCTTTAGAAGCGCTTTGAGCACCACGACCCGTTTGATATCATTAAGGAGCTCAAGCTCATTTTTGAGACTCACGTGGTCGTGGAGAGCTATGAGGCCTCCGAAAAGTTCTTTAACTGTAAGATGGAAGAGGGTAGCTCCGTTAGCGAGCATGTGCTCACCATGTCTGGGCACGCAAACAAGCTCCAAGAGTTGGAGATAACGATTCCTAATGAGTTAGGGATTCACCGTGTCCTCCAATCACTGCCATCGAGTTATAAGAACTTTGTGATGAACTACAATATGCACTGCATGAACAAGACGTTGCCTGAACTATCGTCCATGCTGAAAACTGCTGAAGTGGAGATCAAAAAGGAGCACCAAGTGTTGATGGTCAATAAGACCACCAATTTCAAGAAACAGGGCAAGCCTAAGAACAAGGGAAACTTCAAGAAGGACGACAAGAAAGCTGCCGCACCTGCTAAGAAGCCCAAGGCTGGTCCTAAGCCTGAAACTGAATGCTTCTACTGCAAGGGTGCCGGTCACTAGAAGCGTAACTGCCCCAAGTACCTGGCGGAGCTGAAGAACGGCAACATCAAGAAGAAAGGTATATTCGATATACATGTTATTGATGTGTATCTTACTAGTAATCATAGTAGTGCATGGGTATTTGATACTGGTTCGGTTGCTCATATTTGTAACTCGAAACAGGAGCTACGGAATAAGCGAAGATTGGCGAGAGACGAGGTGACGATGCGCGTTGGAAATGGCTCCAAGGTTGATGTGATCGTTGTCGGCACGCTCCCTCTGCATCTACCTTCATGATTAGTTTTAAATTTGAATAATTGTTATTTGGTGCCTGCGTTAAGCATGAACATTATATCTGGATCTTGTTTATTGCGAGACGGTTACTCTTTTAAGTCTGAGAATAAAGGTTGTTCGGTTTATATGAGTAATATCTTTTATGGTAATGCACCTGAGATGAATGGTTTATTCTTACTGAATCTCGATAGTAGTGATACACATGTTCACAACATAGATGCTAAACAAACAAAACTGAATGATAATTCCGCATACATGTGGCACTGTCGTCTTGGTCACATTGGAGTGAAGCGTATAAAGAAGCTCCATTCTGATGGACTTCTTGAATCACTTGATTTTGAATCACTTGAAAGATGCGAAGCATGTCTAATGGGAAAAATGACTAAGACTCCACTCTCTGGAATAATGGAGCGTGCTACAGACTTATTGGAAATAATACATACCGATGTGTGCGGTCCAATGAGTGTAGCATCGCGTGGTGGATATCGTTATGTTCTCACTTTCATGGATGACTTGAGTAGATATGGGTATGTCTACTTTATGAAACATAAGTCCGAAACTTTCGAGAAGTTTAAGGAATTTCAAAGTGAAGTGGAAAATCATCGTAACAAGAAGATTAAGTTTCTGCATTCTGACCGCGGAGGTGAATATCTAAGTTATGAGTTTGGCATGCATTTAAAGAAATGTGGAATACTTTCGCAATTGACACCGCCGGGAACGCCATAGCGTAATGGTGTGTCCGAACGTCGTAATCGAACTCTCTTAGATATGGTTCGGTCTATGATGTCTCTTACAGATTTACCGCTATCGTTTTGGGGCTATGCATTAGAGACGGCCGCATTCACTTTAAATAGGGCACCACCTAAATCCATTGAAACGACACCATACGAATTGTGGTTTGGAAAGAAACCTAAGGTGTCGTTCCTTAAAGTTTGGGGTTGCGAAGCGTATGTAAAGAAGTTACAACCTGATAAGCTTGAACCCAAAGCGGAGAAATGCGTCTTCATAGGATACCCTAAAGAAACAATTGGGTATACCTTCTATCATAGATCCGAAGGCAAAGTTTTCGTTGCCAAGAATGGATCCTTTCTTGAGAAGGAGTTTCTCTCGAAGGAAGTGACTGGAAGGAAAGTAGAACTCGACGAGGTTATTGAACCTTCTCTTGGAGTTGAGAGTAGCGCAGCACCGGAAGATGTTTTTGTGCCGTCTGCACCAATTGGAGAGGAAGCTCATGATGGTGATCATGAAACTTCGAACGAAGTTGCTGCTAAACCTCGCAGGTCAACGAGGGTTCGTACCACTCCTGATTGGTATGACCCTGCCTTGAACGTCATGTTGGTGGACAACACTGATGACCCTGCAACGTATGAAGAAGCTATGGTGAGCCCAGATTCCGACAAATGGCTAGAAGCCATGAAATCTGAAATGGGATCCATGTATGAAAACCAAGTGTGGACTTTGGTGGACTTACCGGATGGCCGTAAGGCTGTCGAGAACAAATGGATTTTCAAGAGAAAAACAGATGTTGATGGTAATGTTAGCGTCTATAAAGCTCGACTTGTCGCGAAAGGGTTCCGACAAATTCAAGGAGTTGACTACGATGAGACATTTGATGGGTTCGTAGCATGTAAAACAAAAAAATTCTACCGCAAGAATGAACAAAACCCAGATCTAATCTAGATAAAAGCCAAGATCTAATCTATTAGACATGTGCAACGAGATAGATCTGTACTAACCCTCGTAGATCCGAAAGCGTTGCGAGATTGGATCTCGGGGTTGATGTAGTCGATCACTTGCCGATCTCAAGATCGAGTGGACGATCCTTCCGACGCCGCGTTCCGGCAGCGCTTTCGCAGTCGGTCACACGTGCGGAGTCGAAGCAGACCTTCCTCTCCCCGTTCCAGCAAGCAGCGGAGGTAGTAGATCTTCTCCACGGAATCCCAGCAGCACGACGGTGTGGTGGTGGTGGTGGAGTAGAGATTTCTGCAGGGCTTCGCCTAAGACGGAGCAGAGCGAAGGAGGAGGAGAGAGGCAGCGGCTAGGGTTTGTTATGGGAGAGATCTAGGGGGTGGCGCCCCCTCCCCTCTATTTAAAGGAGGGAGGCGCCATGGGAGGGGAAGTCCTAGTAGGACTCCCCTCCTTGGCCGGCGGATTGGGAAGGAGGGAAGGAGTCCTCCTCCCCCACGAATCCGTGTCTTGCCCCACAAAGACTCCTTGATCCTTTCTTGGTTTTCAAGCAAACTCCAAGAAATCTTCTAGAACCTTCCAGAACATTCTGAAACCTTCTAGAATCTCCATACAAACACTCCGGAACATTTCCTAACTTAGAAAATGATCCCCAATATATGAATCTTATTCTCCGGACAATTCCGGATCTCCTCGTGATGTCCCGGATCCAATCCGAGACTCCAAACAGCATTCGGTCTCCAACGCATATTCCATATCTACTTAAAACAACTTCGAATCTTAAGTGTGTCACCCTACGGTTCGTGAATATGTAGACATGATGGAGACACATCTCCGATCAATAACCATTAGCGGGATCTAGAGATCCATAACAGCTCCCACATACTCAACGATGACTTTGTGATCGATAGAACCATTTAACATACAAACCAATTCCCTTTGTCACGCGATACTCTACTTATCCGAGGTTTGATCGTCGGTATCTCCATACCTAGTTCTACCTCGTTACTGATAAGTACTCTTTACTCGTTCCATGATATGTCATCCCTTGTGACCTAGTCACATGCTTGCAAGCTAACTAGATGACATTCCACCGAGAGGGCCCAGAGTATATCTATCCGTCATATGGATGGACAAATCCCAATCTTGGTCCATGCGCTTCAACACATACTTTCAGAATACCCAATGTCACCTTTATAACCACCTAGTTACGAAGCGGCGTTTGATGTCATCAAAGTACCCATCCGGTGATGGTGATTAACATAGCCTCATGGTCGAAGGATTAGGTTACTATGTATTTGAAAAGCTTGTAGCAAAACAAACTTAATGACTTGATCTTATGCTATGCTTACTATGGGTGTGTGTCCATCACATCATTCTCCTAATGATATGATCTTGTTATTAACGACATCCAATGTCCATGATCAGGAAACCATGATCATCCATTAATCAACAAGATAGTTTAACAAGAGGCTTACTAGGGACTCTTTTATGTTTACAAAACACACAAGTATTAATGTTTCCGGTTAATACAATTATAGCATGGGATGTAAACATTTATCATAAACATAAAGATATAATAATAACCACTTTATTATTGCCTCTTGGGCATATCTCCAACAGTCTCCCACTTGCACTAGAGTCAATAATCTAGTTAAAAACTTGTGCACTCAACACCTATGGCTTTCTGGTGTTGTATAGACACTATTGCTAGTGGTAAACATAATCTTCGGATCTGACACTTCCATGTCCGTGTGTATTTGCATGTCCTTGCGTCTCTACGCATTACTCATTCTCTAATGAGATGGCATTGTATAAATTTGGTCCTTTGGTGAGACCTTTAGTTCCTTGGGATTAAATCATGTTGATACAATTGTCATACAATGTATCTTCATAGTATTATCCCGCTATGAACCACACCTAGTTTGATAACAAACTACTTGACGCAAATGCCCTCATTTGCTGCTACAATAGTAGTCATATACTTAGCCTTTTGTTGTAGTATCTGTCACAATGTTTTAATTTTGGTACTCAACCAAATCTGTTATGGAACTTCCTTTCCATTACATTGTGCCACCCATAGTTTAAATTGAGATAAACTTAATTTGTGACAAAACTAGTATCGATGCAACAATTTACAATGAACTATTTGTCACCACTATATAAATAATATATTCTTAGTTATTCCAAAGATCATAGGAATATCCCTACTATTGTCCAATGATCATCTTATGAGTCATTCTGGTATATGCTCATAACATTTAGAGCATAGGACATATCTGGATGTGTACATCTCAAAGATTGATCAAAATATTCTTGTGATTTCACCAAGTGTCAAAACACTTGAATCTCGTGTCAACATACTTGAATCTTGATTCAGTCCTTTCCGTGCGTCAAGAACCTTTCTTGTTGTTTCCATATTGAACTCATTCAACATCTTATCTATGTACATTTGGCAAAACCATATTAGCGCCTCAATCTATCCATATAGACATTGATGCCTAATTCTTGGGTTATGCCTAAGTCTTTCATCGAAATGAAATTCTTAACCTGTGTCAATAAAAGATACATCATTTCTAATCAACAATATGTCTTTCACATAATGTATTAGAAATATGTCTTAGAGCTCCCACTTAATTTCTTGCAAAATGCAAACATCTTCATCGTCTCTGATGAAATTAAACCTTTTAACGGTTTCATCACGGTGAAGATTCCAACTCCACGATGCTCACTTCAACCATTGAAGTTTTGCATACTCTTTTAGCATCCTTTGAATTAACAAAACCCTTTGGATCGTGTCATGTACACGTCCTAGGTAACCATTCTATTAAAAGAACTTGTTTTGTTTGTTCAACTACCATATACCAAAATATATGTAGTGGTTGCTACATTAATCCGTCCAGACTAAATATCGCTATGAAAGATCAAATTTTATCATAGTCAATTCCTTGAACATTGCCGTAAACTCTTTCCGACATGTCGACTATTTCATAGATGTGAAACATCCATGTCTATTTCTTTATAGATCCATACACGACTGTAAGGTCTTGCACCTTTCCAGAGGGTCTTTCAAATTCAAAGCTTGATTTCTCGTGTATGAAATTATCACGGATTTTATGGCTTCAAGCCACTTAACAAAGTCAGGGCCCATCATTGATTATTTGCATATAGTCGGTTCATCATTGTCAAACAACAATGATTTAACTCTCAAATCTTGGCATTTGATTACTTACCCGACCTACTTGGTTCAATAGGAACTTAGATCTCCGTGACCACAACCTTTGAGGCACGTGAGCCATGAGCAATGTTGCTGCCTTCGGGACACTTACCGACGCCAAGAACTCAAGCATATTAGCCAAGGTTCAACAACCTTGTCAAAGTTCTATTGTCCTCCCACTTAACTTTTCACCAAAAATTCCTTCTCAAGAAACTCGACATTCTAAGTGACAAACACTTTTGTCTTCGGTGTTATGGAGGAATACCCAATGGTTATTCGAAATAACCTACAAAGACATGCTCATCCGACTTTGGTTGTAAACATTTTACTTATGCCTAGCATACCAAAAATTTAAGAAAGGACAACATGGGTTTTATCCCAAACCATGACTTATATGGTGTCATTTCAACGGATCACGATGGAGCTCTTTTCAGTGTAAAAGCGGTAGTCACTAAAGCTTTAATCTTTTAAAATATAATGGCAGTTTTATAAATGACACCTTTGATCTTACCATGCCAAACAAGGTTTCATTACATATCTTGAACACTCCATACTCCTATGGTGTTTTGGGAAATGCAAATCCATGGAACGATTCCTCAAATCTTAGGTGTTTTGCTAAACTTATAACTCAAACATCTTTATGATCCAATCATAAACTTTTTTTATTTTCTTGTTACAATAATTTTCCACTTCATCTTGAAAGTCTTTGAACATTTTCAAATGTTTCACACTTCTTCCTTATTGAGTAAGTATATTCGTATACTCACTCAAATCTTTGGAGAAAGCATGTGAAGTTGAAATCCATCGCCCACGACTACACATAATGGACTATATACATCAATATGTACAAATTCCAATCAGTTAGTCGTCCGTTCCTCTTTTGTCCTACGAACGGAGTTTTAATTATCTCCAGGAAAGTATCACAAGCGTCATTTGATCAAAATCAAAGACTCCAAAAATCCATCAACATGGAGTTTCTTCATGTATCCCTTTCAATATAATTTAAACGGCGATGTCACTTTGCAAGTGATCTTTCAATCATTTGTCTTGCGACATTTTAGCATTTAGTTTTATGGTCGTTATTTCTCCAACCAGACTTGTATATCATCCATCTATTATGGAATACAGCAATTATTTGAACAACCTTTTGTCGTCATAATACCTGATCAAAATAACAATTATTGAAACAAATCTTGAAGGCAAGCTTTGATGTTAACGAGCAACACAACAACCCTTTGTTTGTTTTCGATGAACATCGTCACATATTCTCTTGCTAGTTATTTAGGCCATTGCAGTTCATGAATTGTGTTGTCCTGTATGACACTTCATACCAACCAATTCGGTATCCAATACCGCAGAACCACATTGTTTAACAACCAAGGAATACAGCCATAACATGTATCTTCTATATACCTAAGTTGGACATATCCAATCTTTTCTTTTCTGCCAAATATTTTATAGATTCTCTTTCAACAATTCCTTTTCTTTTAAAAGAATATATCAACATCAATAGTGGTGTCATTCACATGACACATAGTACAAAGTGTGTATAGTCAAATACTAATACCTTTGGACTTGCACTTTGAAGTGGATCACCTTCATCAAATGTTTGGCATTCTTTCAAAATTCCATTCTTTAGTAATCTTTTAGTGTAGTAAACATTTTACTTACATCTTCTATTCATCCTTATCATGACAACTTTCATGATCAAGGTGTTATAGCTTATAAAGGTGAATTGCAAGTATAATGTTTCTTTTCCAAAACCTTTTGGAGGATTAGGACGACTAGCGTCTCCAACCTTCACAAATTCTCATCAAATATGAGGACATATACTCTATCATGTTGTAACCAATACATTGTTTTAGATATCGCAATACCTTTCACATATGATGGTTTCTGAAACATTGCTTTTAGCTCTCAGCTCTTAGATAAACTTGATATTAAAACCAATCTTTTGAGTATCAAGAATCATGGAGGCAAACATGATACATTAGATACTAACACTAGAATTGTTACTCTTGATTTAATACTGTTTATTAAACTTCACAGAGTAAACGGAGTTTGCTGAAAGTTTGCAATATGACTTTTAAACTTTAGATTGACACTCAAGACAATACGATACCAGTTCGTAAAGAAAATATCCAGAATTTTTATAGTTCCACTATCTCAACTATAACTAAGCGTAAGGTGGTGAACGGATGCCAATGACTACAACAAACTATGCAAATTCACTTTGATTGTGTTTATGATAAATTGAGTTTGACTAATCCAAATTACAAATGAACTCCCACTCAAAACAACATCCCTCGAGTTGTTTTAGTGATTACACGAACCAAATCCACTACACCAAGTCCGATCATCACGTGAGATGATGTAGCTTTAAAGGCGAACAATCAACATGTTCATCATATCATCCATATGACTCATGCTTTACCTTTCGGTATTCCGTGTTCCGAGACCATGTCTGTACATGCTAGGCTCATCAAGGTTAACCTTAGTATCCGCATGTGCAAATCTGGCTTGCACCCGTCGTATGCACACGTAGAATCTATCACACCCGATCATCACGAGATGCTTCGAAATGACGAGTCTTAGCAACGGTGTCTACTAAGGACGAACACTTTATTACTTGATATTTAGTGAGAGGGATCATCTTATAATGCTACCGTCGCGATCTAAGCAATACAAGATGCATAAAGGATTAACATCACAGGCAATTCATAATTAGTGTGATATCATATGGCCCTTTCTCTTATGCCTTTGATCTCCATCTCCAAAGCACGGACATGATCTCCATCATCACCAGCATTGCGTCAAGGTCAGTGGCGCCGCTTCATGGTTGTCCATCATCACTAGCAACTATTACAACTACTTGGAATAAAGCTATTACAAGATGAATAGACACGCAGGTCTTAACAGAATTAAAGACAACCATTAGGCTCCTGCCGGTTGCCATATTACAACAAGGATCATTGCATACATCAAATATAATCACAATCACATGATGGCCATATCACATCACAAAACCCCTGCAAAACAAGTTAGACGCCTCTAATTTTCTTTGCATGTTTTACGTGGTTTGGGGCTTTCGAATAAGAACGGATCTACCGTATGAAACTGAACCACAACGTTGATACAAGTTCTATCAAGTACAAAGTGTAAATTGGATCTATACTATGGTGGGAGAGACAGACACCCGCAAAGCCACTTGTGCAAAGCAAGTTACACGTCAAGTGTGGAGCAAGTCTCATGTGCGATGACATGTAAGGTTAGCCCGAGCCACTTCATCCCACCATACCGCAAGATGCAAAGTACACAAAGCAAAAGACGGCACGAGCACCAACGCGCACAAAACCATTGTGTTCTACTCGTGCAATAGATCTATGCATAAACCTGGCTCTGATACCACTGATGGGTTCGTAGCATGTAAAACAAAAAAATTCTACCGCAAGAATGAACAAAACCCAGATCTAATCTATAAAAGCCAAGATATAATCTATTAGACATGTGCAACGAGATAGATCTGTACTAACCCTCGTAGATCCGAAAGCGTTACGAGATTGGATCTCGGGGTTGATGTAGTCGATCACTTGCCGATCTCAAGATCGAGTGGACGATCATTCAGCGCGCGTTCGGCGGCGCTTCATGATCGGTCACACGTCGGAGTCAAAGCACCTTCCTCTCCCGTTCCAGCAGCGAGAGGTAGTAGATCTTCTCCACGGAATCCCAGCCTGACGGTGTGGTGGTGGTGGTGGAGTAGAGATTTCTACAGGGCTTCGCCTAAGCCGGAGCGGAGTGAAGGAGGAGGAGAGAGGCGGCGGCTAGGGTTTGTTATGGGAGAGATCTAGGGGTTGGCGCCCCGTCCCCTCTATTTAAAGGAGGGAGACGCCATGGGAGGAGTCTAGTAGGACTCCCTCCTCCTTGGCCAGTGGATTGGGAGGGAGAATCCTCCTCCCCCACGAATCCGTGTCTTGCCCCACAAAGACTCCTTGATCCTTTCTTGGTTTTTAAGCAAACTCCAAGAAATCTTCTAGAACCTTCCAGAACATTCCGAAACCTTCTAGAATCTCCATACAAACACTCCGGAACATTTCCTAACTTAGAAAATGATCCCCAATATATGAATCTTATTCTCCTGACAATTCTGGATCTCCTCGTGATGTCCCGGATCCAATCCGAGACTCCGAACAACATTCGGTCTCCAACGCATATTCCATATCTACTTAAAACAACTTCGAACCTTAAGTGTGTCACCCTATGGTTCGTGAATATGTAGACATGATGGAGACACATCTCCGATCAATAACCATTAGCGGGATCTGGAGATCCATAACAGATCCCACATACTCAACGATGACTTTGTGATTGATAGAACCATTTAACATACGAAACCAATTCCCTTTGTCACGCGATACTCTACTTATCCGAGGTTTGATCGTCGGTATCTCCATACCTAGTTCTACCTCGTTACTGATAAGTACTCTTTACTCGTTCCATGTTATGTCATCCCTTGTGACCCAGTCACATGCTTGCAAGCTAACTAGATGACATTCCACAAGGAGGGCCCGAGCATATCTATCTCATATGGATGGACAAATCCCAATCTTGGTCCATGCGCTTCAACACATACTTTCGAATACCGAATGAGACCTTTATAACCACCCGATTCTGAAGCGTTTGATGTCATCAAAGTACCCATCCGGTGATGGTGATTAACATAGCCTCATGGTCAAAGGATTAGGTTACTATGCATTTGAAAAGCTTGTAGCAAAACGAACTTAATGACTTGATCTTATGCTATGCTTACTATGGGTGTATGTCCATCACATCATTCTCCTAATGATATGATCTTGTTATTAATGACATCCAATGTCCATGATCAGGAAACCATGATCATCCATTAATCAACAAGCTAGTTTAACAAGAGGCTTACTAGGGACTCTTTTATGTTTACAAAACACACAAGTATTAATGTTTCCGGTTAATACAATTATAGCATGGGATGTAAACATTTATCATAAACATAAAGATATAATAATAACCACTTTATTATTGCCTCTTGGGCATATCACCAACAACATTCTCACCAGTAGCGAAGCTAAAGTCTGTGAGGATTTTGTTAGCAATTGCTGCATATTTCGATTTTGACATTTGGCAGATGGATGTCAAAACGGCGTTCCTTAATGGTGACATTGAGGAAGAGTTGTATATGGTACAACCCAAGGGTTTTGTCGATCCTAAAGATGCTGACAAGGTATGCAAACTTCAGCGCTCCATTTATGGACTGAAGCAAGCATCCCGGAGTTGGAATCAACGTTTTGATAAAGTAATCAAAAACTTTGGATTTATACAAACTTATGGAGAAGCTTGTATTTACAAGAAAGTGAGTGGGAGCTCTGTAGCATTCCTAGTACTATATGTAGATGACATATTGTTGATTGGGAATGATATAGAACTTCTTAATAGCGTCAAAGCCTATTTGAATAATAGTTTTTCAATGAAGGATCTTGGCGAAGCGGCATATATTCTAGGCATCAAGATTTATAGAGATAGATCAAGACGCCTAATAGCGCTTTCACAAAGTACATACTTGGACAAAGTTCTGAAGAAGTTTAGAATGTAAGAGAGCAAGAAAGGGTTCGTGCCCATGTTGTCAGGTAAGACCTTGAGTAAGACTCAAAGTCCAGCTATGGCAGAAGATAGAGAGAAGATGAATAATATTCCCTATGCCTCGGCCATAGGTTCTATCATGTATGCCATGCTATGTATAAGACCGTATATAGCACATGCTATTAGTTTGACTAGCAGATATCAAAGTGATCCGGAATGGAGCATCGACAGCGATCAAGAATATCCTAAAGTACCGAATAGGACTAAGGATATGGTTCTTTCTTATGGAGGTGATGAACAGCTTGTTGTAAAAGTTACATCGATGCTAGTTGGAACACCGATCCAGATGACTCGAAGTCACAGTCTGGATACGTATTTATTTTGAATGGTGCTGCAGTGAGCTGGAGGAGTGCCAAGCAAAGCGTTGTGGCGAAATCTTTAACTGAATCGGAATACATAGCTGCTTCGGAGGCTGCACAAGAAGCCATATGGATGAAGGAGTTCATTACTGAACTTGGCGTGGTTCCTAGTGCATTGGACCCGATGGCCATCTACTATGACAACACAGGTGCCATAGCTAATGCACAGGAGCCAAGGTCACATAGCAAGCTGAAGCACATCAAGCTACGTTTCCATGCTATTCGCGAGTATGTCCGAGATGGTGACATAAAGATTTGCAAAGTACACACTGATCTGAATGTGGCAGATCCGTTGACTAAACCTCTCCCTAGAGCAAAGCATGACCAACACCAGAACGCCATGGGTGTTAGGTATATTACCATGTAATCTAGATTATTGACTCTAGTGCAAGTGGGAGACTGTTGGAGATATGGCAATAATAAAAGTGGTTATTATTATATCTTTGTGTTTATGATGAATGTTTACATCCCATGCTATAATTGTATTATAAAGAAACACTAATACATGTGTGTTTTGTAAACGTAAAAGAGTCCCTAGTAAGCCTCTTGTTGAACTAGCTTGTTGATAAATAGATGATCATGGTTTCCTGATCATGGACATTGGATGTCATTAATAACAAGGTTGTATCATTAGGAGAATGATGTGATGGACACACACCCATAGTAAGTGTAGCATAAGATCAAGTCATTAAGTTCGTATTGCTACAAGCTTTTAAATGCGTAGTAACCTAATCCTTCGACCATGAGGTTATGTTAATCACCATCACCGGATGGGTACTTTGATGACATCAAACACCGCTTCGTAACTGGGTGGTTATAAAGGTGTCATTCGGTATTCTGAAAGTATGTGTTGAAGCGCATGGACCAAGATTGGGATTTGTCCATCCATATGACAGATAGATATGCTCTGGGCCCTCTCGGTGGAATGTCATCTAGTTAGCTTGCAAGCATGTGACTGGGTCACAAGGGATGACATAACATGGAACGAGTAAAGAGTACTTATCGATGTGAGGTAGAACTAGGTATGGAGATACCGACGATCAAACCTCGGATAAGTAGAGTATCGCGTGACAAAGGGAATTGGTTTCGTATGTTAATGGTTCTATCGATCACAAAGTCATCGTTGAGTATGTGGGAGCCATTATGGATCTCCAGATCCTGCTGATGGTTATTGATCGGAGAGGTGTCTCCATCATGTCTGCATATTCACGAACCGTAGGGTGACACACTTAAGGTTCGATGCTGTTTAGGTAGATATGGAATGTGCGTTGGAGACCGAATGTTGTTCGGAGTCTCGGATTGGATCTGAGACATCACGAGGAGATCTGGAATCGTCCGGAGAATAAGATTCATATAATGGAGATCATTTTCTAGGTTCGGAAATGTCCCGGAGTGTTTATATGGGGGTTCTAGAAGGTTTCGGAATGTTCCGGAAGGTTTTAGAAATTTCTATGGAGTTTACTTGAAAACCAAGAAAGAAAAAGGGGAAACTTGGGGGGGAAGGAAACTCCCCCCAAGCCCCCCTTGTGCGTCGGCCCTAGGAGGTGGGCCTAGGGGTGGGAACCCTAGGCCGCACCCCTCCCTCTATATATAGAGGGGTGGATGCGCCACCCCCCTTGCCCCTCCACTCTTGCCCTAGCCGCCTCTCTCCTCCTCCTTCCTTCTGCTCAGGCTTAGGCGAAGCCCTGCAGAATTCTCTACTCCACCACCACCACCATGTCGTCGTGCTGCTAGGATTCCATGGAGAGATCTACTACCTCTGCTACTCGCTGGAACGGGGAGAGGAAGGTCTGCATCGACTCCGCACGTGTGACCGATCAGGAAGCTGCCGAAGGCGTAAGGATCGTCTACTCGATCTTGAGATCAGCAAGTGATCGTCTACATCAACCACAAGATCCGATCTGGCACAAGGCTTTCGGATCTACAAGGGTTAGTACAGATCTATCTCGTTGCACATGTCTAATAGATTAGATCTTGGATTTTATCTAGATTAGATCTGGGTTTTGTTCATTCTTGCGGTAGAAATTTTTTGTTTTCCATTCTACGAACCCATCAGGTGAGTTGCAACCCATGCTAGGTGAGACACGTGTTGGTTTCTCCACTTTGAGAGCCTATGGAATGCTCTCTAGGAGAGGTGGTGTTTATTATCTGCATATTGTTGGAGCTGGGTGTCTCTATCCCGCTCCTATGCCTAATGGTATTTTCTCTATCGAGGAAGGACGTTTGCTATATGATTTGCAGGTTGAGCAACACCAACCCGAGGAGGAGATACTGGAAGAGGATGAGGACCAATAGGAGGAGCAAGAAGTTCCTTATCAAGAGGAGCAGTCACAAACTCGATTCGCCACATACAAAGATTTCCAAGGACTTGGAGGGACTATGGAGAGGATGCATAGCCTCTCTTTGAACCTCCGAGAATCAACTAGTAACCTCTCAACTCAATTTGCGAACTGGAGTAACAACTTTTTCCCGCCGCCACAATGATTTGAAGGGCTTGCAAAAGCCTAAGCTTGGGGAAGTTTCCTCATGAATCTTTATTTGTTGTTTATTTTCTTTCATTTGTTTAGAGGTTATGTTTTTATTTGAGTTTATAAGCACCCGTGTTGGTTTCCCCAACACCTTATTTTTAGTTCTTTCTTTTTTCTTTCGAAAATTTTCTAGCCGAGCTTTGCCGCTAATTTTCTATTCTTTAAAGTCCCTCTCTTAAAAACCACAAAAAGATTTCTCCATTTTTCCTTATTTTCCCTCTTTATTTTCTTTCCGCCTCGAGGTCTTCATATATTCGCAGGAGAGTGATCGACTTCGCATTTCCGAGAAACAAATAAAAAAAGGAAGAGAGAAGTGGAACCAAACATGAGAGATATGCCTTATGACTCCCCACTTGTGAAGTTTGAGAAACCTATGCTAGTTAGTATTAAATGTTGAGATATTATATTGGTGGAGTGAGTCTTTGTATTGTAGTAAGATTTTTGTTTGCATGGGTATTTAATTGGGTACATTTTGTTCCATCTCTCGTAATTAACCAAGTCTTGCGTAAAAATTGCTAAACCATTGTAATAAGAAAAAGTCTCACAGTTGAAGGCTTGGGTGTTGTAGTGCTTAGTCTTGAAGGTTTATCTCTAGGGATACTCAACACCACTGAAAATGTTGATTGACTTAACAACTCTCTTTGAAAGGATTTGTTCAATTGAATTAATGTTTAGCGGTTTTTGTGAGCATGCCAAAGTTTGACTTCTTAATCATAAGAATGGTATAGCTTTATGCGTGTCAAATTTCATGGGATGCCAACAACTCCGTTGGCCTATGAACGATCTTCATGGAGGAAACTCCTAGATTTCGGCTATGAGTTGATTAAACACTTATAGCAGCAATGTTATAGTGGGTAAGATTCTTGGCACTCCTGGGTAGCTGTAATTATGATGGAATCACTCCTCTGGCTGTTATGAGAAATCATTATGCAAGGAACAAAACCTTAGTGATGCCACGAGTGTCCATCACAGCTCGATAAACTAATTTTTTTTGGCATGCTCTCAGTTACTTAAAAATTAAAATTCTTGAAGGACAATGAATAGAAAAGTAGTGCTTGAAAAGTCTTGATCCATTGATGTGGGAGAATTGAGATATTTTAGTGTATATGCTTTTCATGACAACTCTCACACTCTTAATTTACATGACTATACTTTACTGTTCAAGGGTAAGCCTATGAGTTGATTACTTGACATGGAATAAAGTTTACTCATTTGAATCATCCATGTTTATAATAATTTTTATGCACTATAAGGATGCATGAAACCCGTATGATATGCTTGCCATTGCTCTATCTATGCTGAAGTTTTTCAGATTTATGAAGTGGAGGAAACATGAGACTACTAATCATGAGTAAGATCACCATCTCGTTATTTTAGTTTAAATGCTGAGTTCCTTTTTGATTTTTGGTTTTTTTGCTCGGGGATGATCAAATTTAAGCTTGGGAAGGTTGATGGCTCTGAAATATAGCCATCTACGTCCACATTTAAACTAGATATTACTCATATTTTTGATGAAATATCTCTCTAAACCCTGCCACTAATGCTAATATTCAGAGGGGTATGCAATCCTTTCTTTTATATTTTTCCTACATAGATAATGTCATTTAAAGGAGGGAATCACTACATTAAAGTCAAAGATATGAGATTTCCAACAACCAGAAGAAACTAGGAGCCGTAAAGCGGAGGCAGACGCTTTAACGACCAACTATACGACTTGAGCAAAAATTCCGGCCGTATAGCTCCAGTCGTATAGTTGGCGCCGCCACCATCAGGTCAAACAGAACAAATTTCATGAAGGTACCCCTATATAAAGAAGCCTCGGGCGATGATAAAAAAAGCTAGACCTCGCCAAAAAAGTCTTTGCCACAGATCACCAGCCACCTCCAGATCTCCAAACCATTCTCCATCTCCATAGCCATATTCCACCACTTGTAATAGTAGATCTCTTCTCCGATTAGCAACATTGTAAGACTATTGCTATCAATCTTATGATTTTCATTACAATGTTTGTGATTGTTGATCTCATCTCTATGTGTGAGTAATTCACCTTGGGCTAAGGGCATCGCCCTAGCCATGTAGCAATTATGCATGTTATTTATCATAGATGGGATCGTGTATTAGTTTGTATGACATGATTATTATTGTATCCTCTCTTGCCTTAATCCAAGGACTTGTCAGGTACCCAAGACCCCGAGGGTTGAGCCAGGTATAGGGAGTATGAGTGATGACTGATCTGCAGGTTGGGAACCCCAGTGATAGAAGGGGTTGTAACATCCCAAAAATCATGTTTCAAAAACTCATTCATTTCATCCTTGCATCATTCATTCATATAGGGTTTTTTCTCAAAATCATTTAGAGACAGAAGTTTGAGCTATGATTTCATGTGGGCAATTTATCTCAATTGGCCATCACCCTTTGGGAATTGTTTGTCCATGATCTTGTTTGCTTGCCTCCATGATTGGAAAGATTAGGAGTAGCATTTAAACCCAAGATTCCAAATTTAGAAATAGTTTCAAACCCCTATTTCAAATATTTGCAATTAGAGCAAATCTCTGTTTATTTTGAAACCCAAGCTTGACTAAGCCTTTGCAAGGTAACCACTAGGATATTTGATTGTTTGTGAACCCACAGAACCCTGCAAAAATCCCCAAAGCAGTTTGAATTCAAAAGGATTTGAATTCATATCAAATTCTATTCAGAAAATGGAATTAGAAAAAGAAAAGGCTTAAAGAAAGGAAAAGGGCCGAGCGGCCAGAATCTGGCCCAAGAAGAAATCAAGCCCAGCAAGCCCACCGGGGATCTCCTTTTCCTTCTCACACGGCCTTAGACGTTAAGTCGCCGACAGCAGACCCCACACCTCGCACTCTTCGCTGACAAGCGGGCCTTCTCCACGTCACCATCATCTCCACCCGCACGACCCGTTCATCCCCAAATCAACGTGAGCGTTTCTGTGTTTGAATTCGCGGTGTAAATTCGATTTATTGGCCGAGTAATTCTCGCTCGTGACCAGGCTATAAGAACCCCCTGCCCTCTCTCTTCTCCCTCAAACCCCGAACCCAGGCGCCACCAGGCGAGCATTACCCTCTGAAACCCCGCTCTCCGACGATCAAGGCCGCGAATTCGGTGAGTCCAGAGCTCCGCCTCTCGATCTTGCAAACTGATTCGGTGAGCCTCTGCGCTTCTTTAACACGCTTGCGCTGTTTATATATGGACCGTAGCTCGCAACATCGCCGATTAGTCGCCACCGACGCCCGCACGAACTCCGCGAACTCTAGTGGTAAGTCTGCAACGCCCGCTTTCTAGTTCACGACACGGCTCGTCTCGACTCGTGAATCTAACCGTGTCCTCGCTTTGCCTTGGGGTGATCCACAGCGACGTCCACGACGACCACCCGACGCACGACGCCGCCATTTAACTCCGTGAGCAATCGCGGTCGGCAGCGCCCTTGACCAACCGCGTACGACGAAGCTTCCGTGACCTCCCGAGCCCGGTGAGCTACTCCTCTTTCTCCCTCTCCGCATCGTCGGCAACATCATCGACCAGCAGTTCCGCCACGGTAGCCGCCGCTCCCGCCAGTTCTTGGCCGAGAAATAGCAGCCGTTAGATCTGTATCGTGGCGCTAGGATAGATCCACTTAACTCGAAGCGATGCGACCGAGCCGCCAGATTTCATTTAGATCCTACGGCTGGAGCTCGATCCGATCTTAAAGCACGGCGAATAAGAACATGACGCGTGGCTAGGTTAGATCTGAAAATAGATTTAAAACGAAATTTGATCCAAATTCAAATGCCTATATCTTTTGAATTCCACGTTGGAATTTTGCAAACTTTATACCGTTGGATTCAGAAAAACAAGACCTTTCTGCCTATCCTTTTTGTTTAGCAAATAGTAACCATTAGTTTGGCTTAAATTGCAGAAACTTGTTTGAGGCCTTTTTGAATATAAGTTTAGTTTAGTATTTTTTTTTAGGGCTAAATAAGTTGTCTTGGCTATTTTGTGACTTGTTTAGTTTCTGTATTCATGCACTTGCTGGGTTGAGTTTTCAAAAATCATCACTTGGTAGATTCATGCATGCATTCATAATATTTTTGTTTGTATATATTTGTGTGTAATTGTGTGCTATAACTTTGTGTGTAGATTTTGCTAGTGATTGTGATTGTGACGAGTGCTACTCTCCACACTACCAAGGCAAGTGATATCTTCATGAATATTCCATACCTATATTTTATACTTGCATTAGATATATTTTGTTAGGACTTGCATGCTACTTTTGTAAATTGATGATGGGAAATCCTATTTAGAATAGAAAGCTAGAATTGCTAGGAAAATTCCCTAAGGATAAGTTGCCATGCCATGCTTAGCCTAGCTACTAGAAAACAAGGGTGGTTTATATATTCACACTATGGAAAATATTCTAAGTCTAAGGACTTGTTTTTATTTAACAAAACAACTAAGTTAATGAATCACCAGGTGGAATGGAAAGAATGGGATATGTTGAGTGGTTACACAAGGCCAGGGTACTGGTGAACCTTGTGTATCTCACTTGTGGATGGCCACCCAGGAACAAAGAGATTTGAGTTGTCAAATGTTGAGAAGCTTCAAGTGCAACCACTTGGTAATATGGGCTCTGCCATGATCTTAGGATGCTGGAACTTAGTCTCTTGGACAAGTGGGTGGTAGATGGGTTGATAGGTTGGAGGCGTCCATTTGACTAAGGAAAGGCTACTGAAGGATCATGTCTTGGGAAACCAAGGCTTGTGGGGAAAGTGCACCACTGCAGAGTGTAAAACCTAAGTACTTAGCCATGTCCCTGGTAAAGGACAATTTGAGCATCAAGACATGGAAACTTCAAGAATCTCAACACTCCAATTTCTGAATAAAACTTGTGGGTGAACAAGGGTTAAAGGATCTTCAGTCTTTGATTGGTAGATGCCCTGAGTGGATCTTCAGTCTTTGATTGGTAGATACCTTGGGATAGTCTTTGCCAAACAAAAACTTAGTGTTTTCAAAAAGTTAAGGAAAAATCTATTTTGAGCAATGCAAGCCTAAGCTCCACCAGCCAAATGCATATAGTATTATAGTCCACTTAAAATATACTAAGGTATCACTTGCCAATACTATTCCAAAGTATTGACCCTCTGTGGCTGTAACTTTTGATGTTGCAGTTACTCGATGATGAATAGGAGTCATGAGTCTACACTCAACATGCTTGCTCGTGGCACATGAAGATGAAGACTTATGTTTATTTACATATTCCATAAACTCTTGTATTAGGCCTTTGGCCATGAGTTGTAAAAGACTATGTTTTATCTCCGAATGACTGTAATAAACGACCTTTGTATCTGTGTACTTCATCTTAAACTGTGGATGCTAGCATTGATCCAGGGACTAGCATTGCAATCACAGGGATTCTTTTCCTTTAATAAGGAGGGATCTTACAGATGGTATCAGAGCATTGTGTTGCCTGTAGGATTATGACCCTAGGATTGGAAACCACTAAGGAAAATTTTAACTTCTTCTACACTTGTCTATTCTTCTCGTAAACTTTTCTAATCTTCTCATTCTCATCTCTATTTGTAGATGAACTCCACAACGGCCGTGAAGAAGAAAGGACCACTCATGACCATGACCTTGGAGTGTGAGACTGAGTTTCCCAAGATTCTCAAGGACCTCATGGAAACCATGGGAGTACATGGTGCAGAAAGGTACAAAGGCTTTCCAGTGATGGAGGATGGAGTGGAGTATTGGTGGGTGCAACTTCACTTGTACAAGAATAAGGAAGACAACCACAAAGAAAAGGGCTTCTGCATGTACACCAACACTTTTATGCACACCACATTCTTTGAGTCAGCAAAAGAAGCAGCTTGGAAGACTATCAAGGAACTAAGTGCTAGAGTCAAGTGCAAGATGCTCAACCTCCAAAAAGACTTAGAGAAAGAGAAGGAACATACCCAAGAGTTGGAAATCACCAACCAATCCTTAAGAGGAGATATTATAGACTTAGTGATAGAAGCATGTGAACAAGATAGGGTGATTGCCACTAGGAACATTGTGTTAGCCACCAGATACAATGAGATAGGATTGTAAGCGCACTTCGTTAGTTGGACCACCACCTATCACCTTATTTTCCAAAATGATACCTTAAATAAGTTTGAACCTTGGTTGATGTAATGGATTCTTGTATGCATGACTTGTATGATTTTGTGTGTCCCAAGAATGTGTTTGAATGTTTGTCTTGTTTATCTTAAATTGTGTTGTTCTAACTTTTCAAACTTATAAATAGATGCCTATTGCCATCAGCACTGTTGAGGAGATCCAGGCTACCCGTTTAGGTCCTCGTATCGTAGAGCTTACTACTTTACTCGATCTCCCTCTTCCTATCATTACGGTGCACCCACTCACCAAGTTTGAGAGGAAGGACCTTTGGGCTTCAAGGTGAACCAGCCAGGACGCCAGACTGAGCCTACTACGGAGGCCATCGTCTTCAAGCTTATGCACGATGACAGGGAGAGAGGCATAGAGGTTGTCATGCAGGATTTGATAGGACGACTGTTAGGACGTCACTCCCGACAGGTTAGAGGCACTCACTTCCATGCCTTGAAGGCGTGATGACGACGGAGAGTCCATTGACTTTGAGGACGACGAGGGTCACAAAGAGCCGATATGCCTGTACCTCCAGGACTTAGAGACTCTTATTAGGCACGTGGATACCGATGGGACCAACGTCATGCTTAGCAATGACGAGCCTGTGCAGCTTCATGAGAAGGACAAGCTCTTTCGCAGCAGGACGAGATAGTCAAGGAGATGGAGAAGTTCGAGACCCAAGACCGTAAGTTCAAGAGTCAAGAGAAGCGTGTCCAGGATAGGAACAAGAGGATTCGTGATATGACTGAGGAACTGCAGTCCAAGGACTTGAGTTAGAGCAGGCAGACAAAGTGATTGAGAGGCTTCGTTCCCAGAAGAGGGCTCTCAAGGCCAAGATCGACTCTTTGACCACTACCATCGAGGAGAACAAGACCGCAATGGAGAACGCAGGTCTTACCTTTATCGAGGAGGAGATTGATGCCGACGAGTAGATTTGACTACTCAGTTATCTTTATTTACCGCACTTGTTATTTGTGAACTTATTGTTGGACCATCCGACATGTGGATGGCTTGCCACTTGTGTGATTGTACTTGAGACTTTTTGTTATCTTGTTGTTTAGCTTTATCCTTGTGTTGGCTTGTGTAATGTATTGTGCATAAATCATGTAAGGGTATCTCATTCTTATCTCTATATGGATAAACCACAGATGCCTCCCCGTCGCGCAAACACCAACCCCAACCCCAACATTACCCCGGAAATGCAACAAATGATGGATGCGCAAACACAGCTTATGCAAATGATGACGACGTTCATCCAGAACCAGAACAACAACAACCCCAATAACAATAACAACAACAACAACAACAACAACAACAACAACAACAACAACAACAACAACAACAACAACAACAACAACAACAACAACAACAACAACAACAACCCTCCAGGTTTTGATATGCTCACCAGATTTCTGCGTCTGAGGCCAGCTAAGTTTTCGGGAACGACTGATCCCATGGTGGCCAATGATTGGCTCGCTCGTGAACAAAGACTTAGTGACCGTGGGATGCACAGATGCTGAAAAGGTCAGGTTCGCAGCACATCTGTTGGAAGGACCAGCCGCCGCATGGTGGGACAACTTCCAGATTACCACGCCTATTGATGAAGTGACTTGGGCTATCTTTGAAGATGGCTTTCGCACTACACATATCTCACCAGGAATGATGAGCCTGAAAAAGAAGGAATTTCACAACTCAGCGCCACCACAGCGTGGCTGAATATATTGAAGAGTTCAACAATTTGGCGCGCTATGCACCGGATGAGGTTGACACTGATGCCAAAAGGAAGGAAAAGTTTCTGGAAGGCTTGAATGATGAGCTGAATTTGCAGTTGTCTGTGGCATATGTTCCAACTTATCAGTCGCTGTGTGACAAGGCTGTTATTGTGGAGAATAAAATGAAGCAAGTTGAGAGTAGAAAGAGGAAACACTCCGACAAGCATAGCTCGGGATCGTCTCATAAACGATCTCACTATGATGATAGTGTCAGCTCAGGATCCCACAAGCATGGGAAGTTTAACAAGCACCACAACCACAACCATCATGACAACAAGCATCATCGCAGTCATGACAATGATAAGTACAAGAACCACAAGAGTGGATATAAGAGCCACCAAAATGGAAGTGGAAGTGGAAGTGGAAGTCAACCTAAGAAGGACAACAGTCAGGTTGAATGCTTCAAATGCAAGAAGCTGGGACATTATGCTAATGAGTGTCCTGAGAAGAAAGTTGAAGGACCTATCAAGCCCAATCCTTTTCAGAAAGGACAGGTTAACCACATTAATGTGGAGGAGGTCTATGAAGAACCTGATGCCGTTCTTTGGTAAGTTCAGACTCAATTCCATCTCAGCATTTGTACTCTTTGACACTGGTGCATCTCATTCATTCATATCAAAAGCATTTGTTGATATAAATGGGTTTGCATCAAAACATTGGGTGTCCTATAAAAGTTAGCTCTCCGGAGGGGATATGATAGTGAGTCTTGGATGCCGGATCTAGTCATAGAGATCGGAAAACATAAGTTTCAAAGAACCTAATAATCCTAAATTCCCAAGGATTGGATGTAATTTTGGGAATGGATTGGATGGCTAAGTATGAGGGAGTACTAGATTGTGCAAATCGCAATTTCACTCACAACCTCAAGGTAAGAGGATAACATTTAAGTCCAATTTTAAATCTAAAGGAAGCAAGCTAAATTCTCTTAAGGGGTTAGCATGGACGAGCAGCCAATTGTGTGTGAGTATCCGGATGTGTTCCCGGAAGAGTTACCGGAATGCCACCGATAGAGATGTGGAGTTTATAATAGATTTGGTACTGTGTTCGGACCAAGGGCAAAAAGGCCTTATAAAATGTCATTGACGAACTTAAGGAACTCAAGAAACAACTTGGAGAACAATTGCGAAAAGGATTCATCCACCAAGTTCTTTATCTTGGGGAGCTCCAGCTTTGTTAAAGAAAAGAGAGATGAACTCAAAGGTTATGCATAGATTACCGTTCTCTCAATGAGGTAACCATCAAGAACAAGTATCCTTTGCCAAGAATAAATGACTTGTTTGATCAGCTAGAAGGAGCATGTGTGTTCTCAAGATTGATCTTGATCGGCTATTTTAACTCAAGATAAGAGAGCAAGACATACCTAAAACAGCATTTACCACGAGGTATGGATTGTATGAGTACATAATGATGCCTTTTGGTTTAACCAACGCCCGGCATACTTCATGAATATGATGAACAAAGTGTTCATGGAATTTCTCGACAAGTTCGTTGTCGTTTTCATCGATGACATCTTAGTCTACTCCAAGAGCAAGGAAGAGCATGAAAGACATCTACGCTTGATACTTGAGAAACTAAGGGAACATAAGCTTTATGCCAAGTTCAGCAAGTGTGAGTTTTGGTTAGAGGAAGTTAGATTTCTTGGTCATGTTATGACAAAGGATGGTGTAGCAGTTGATCCTGCTAAAGTTTCGGCTGTGACAGAATGGGAATCTCCTAAGAATGTAAAAGAGGTTCGTAGTTTCCTTGGTTTAGCAGGTTACTACAGAAGATTCATTGAAAATTTTTCTAAGGTTGCTAAACCAATGACAGAACTGTTAAAGAAAGATAAGAAATTTGCTTGGTCTGAAGGATGTGAACTCAGCTTTCAAGAATTAAAGAAGAGACTTGTGTCAGCACCAGTACTATGCCTACCAGATTTGGAAAAGGATTTCCAAGTATATTGTGATGCTTCTCATCAAGGATTAGGTGCCGTACTTATGCAAGGCGAAAAAGTTGTGGCTTATACCTCGAGACAACTCAAAACTCATGAAGTAAATTATCCTACTCATGATTTAGAGTTAGCCACTGTAGTCCATGCACTCAAAACATGGAGACATTACCTTTTGGGAAAACGTTGTGAAGTATTCACCGATCATAAGAGTTTGAAGTATATCTTCACCCAGAAGGAAATCAATATGAGACAAAGGAGATGGTTAGAACTTATCAAGGATTACGACTTGAGTTTGCAATACCACCCCGGTAAAGCAAATGTAGTAGCAGATGCTCTAAGTCGTAAAGCGTTTGTAAATGGCCTTACCAAAGGTGAATTGCCAGATGACTTGAGTAAGCAATTCAAGGAACTCAGGTTGGAGATTGTGCCGGAAGGACATCTTATGTCTTTGGATGTTCAAGCCACTCTGTTGGATAAGATTAAAGAAGCCCAAAAGACGGATAAAGAGATCGAATAGATCAAGGAAAGGATTAGCCAAGGGAAAGCTAAAAGTTTCCATATGGACGAACAAGGTACTTTATGGCACGAGAAACGTATTTGTGTTCCACAAGATCCGGAAATGCGGAAACTGATTTTACAAGAAGCCCATAACTCTCCGTATTCTATTCACCCGGGAAATACCAAAATGTATATGGATATGAAAGAAAGATTTTGGTGGAACAATCTTAAAAGGGACATCGCCGAACACATTGCTTTGTGTGACGTGTGTAGTAGAGTGAAAGCGGAGCATCAGAAACCAGCAGGTTTGCTTCAACCAATGCCTATTCCTGAATGGAAGTGGGAAAATATTGGTATGGATTTCATTACCGGATTACCAAGGACCAGGTCAGGGTATGATTCCATATGGGTAGTAGTAGATCGCCTAACTAAAGTGGCTCATTTTATACCCGTAAAGACAACTTATACCAGTGCAAAGTTAGCCAAAATCTACATGAGCAGAATTGTATGCCTTCACGGAGTACCTAAGAGTATTGTGTCTGATAGAGGAACTCAGTTCACTTATCACGTTTGGAGACAACTTCATGAATCTCTAGGAACGAGGTTGGAATTCAGCTTCGCTTTTCATCCTCAAACTGATGGACAAACAGAAAGGACTAATCAAATTCTTGAAGACATGTTGAGGGCATGTGCCCTAGACTATGGAGCAAGTTGGGATGAAAGTCTGCCTTACGCAGAGTTCTCTTACAACAACAAATACCAATCTAGTATTGGGATGGCACCATTCGAAGTTTCTATACGGAAGAAAGTGTACCACCCCATTGCTATGGAATGGTGTGGGAGAAAGGAGTTTGTTTGGACCAGATCTTATCAAAGACGCCGAAGAAAAGGTCAAATTGGTTAGAGACAGATTGAAGATAGCATAGTCTCGACAAAAAAGCTACGCAGATGCTAAGCGTAGAGAAGTCACTTACGGTTGGGGATAGAGCTTATCTTAGAGTATCACCACTGTGGAGTAAAAAGATTTGGAGTCAAAGGAAAGTTAGCACCAAGATATGTGGGACCATTCAACATTCTAAGTCGCAAGGGAGAAGCTGCATATGAAATCGAACTGCCAGCATCTTTATTAGCAGTCCATAATGTTTTTCATGTGAGCCAGCTCAAGAAATGTCACCCAGAAATGGAAGAAACATCTTTGAAAGATACCATATCTTTGGAAGAAGTTCAACTAGAAAGTGATCTCACCTATGAAGAAAAGCCTGTCAAGATTCTTGAGACCACAAAAAGAGTCACAAGGACAAAAACCATCAAGTTTTGCAAAGTACAATGGAACCATCATTCCAAAGAAGAAGCAACATGGGAAAGAGAAGACGATCTTCTAAAGACCACCTCACCTATTTGTTAGTTAATCCGAATCTCGAGGGCGTAGATTCATTTTAAGGGGTTAGATTTGTAACATCCCAAAAATCATGTTCCAAAACTCATTCATTTCATCCTTGCATCATTCATTCATATAGGGTTTTTCTCAAAATCATTTAGAGACGTAAGTTTGAGCTTTGATTTCTTGTGGGCAATTTATCTCATTTGGCCTTCACCCTTTAGGATTTGTTTGTACATGATGTTGTTTGGTTGCCTGCATGATTGGAAAGATTAGGAGTAGCATTTAAACCCAAGATTCCAAATTTAGAAATAGTTTCAAACCCCTATTTCAAATATTTGCAATTAGAGCAAATCTCTGTTTATTTTGAAACCCAAGCTTGACTAAGCCTTTGCAAGGTACCCACTAGGATATTTGATTGTTTGTGAACCCGTAACCTGCAAAAATCCCAAAGCAGTTTGAATTCAAAAGGATTTGAATTCATATCAAATTCTATTCAGAAAATGGAATTAGAAAAGAAAAGGCTTAAAGAAAGGAAAAGGGCCTAGAGGACAGAATCTGGCACAGCAGCAAATCAAGCCCAGAAGCCCACCCGGGATCTCCTTTTCTTCTCACACGCTGAAGCAAGACGCTATGACATTGAGACCCACCGCCACCTCGCACTCTTCACGCCGAGCCTTCTCCACGCCACCATCGCTCCACCCGCATCGACCCGTTCATCCCCAAATCAACGCGAGCGTTTCGTGTTTGAATTCGCGGTGTAAATTCGATTTATTGGCGAGTAATTCTCGCCGTGACCAGGCTATAAGAACCCCTCCGCCTCTCTCTTCCCTCAAACCCCAACCCAGGCGCCACCAGTGCGAGCATTACCCTCTGAAACCCCGCGTCTCCGACGATCATGGCGAATTCCGGTGAGTCCAGAGCTCCTCCGCCTCTCGATCTTGCAAACTGATTCGGTGAGCCTCGCGCTTCTTTTAACACGCTTTCGTTTGCTCTCGCATGGACCGTAGCTCCGCAACATCGCCGATTAGTCGCCACCGACGCTCGCACGAACTCCGCGAACTCTAGTGGTAAGTACAGACCGCCGCGCGCGTTCTAGTTCACGCACACGGCTCTGTCTCGACTCTGTGAATCTAACCGTGTCCTCGCTTTGCCTTGGGGTGATCCACAGCGACGTCCACGACGACCACCCGACGCACCCGACGCCGCCATTTAACTCCGGTGAGCAATCGCAGCCGTTCGGCGCCTTGACCAACCGCAGTACGATGAGCTTCGCTGACCTCCGAGCCCGGTGAGCTACTCCTATTTCTCCCTCGCCGTCTGCATCATCGGCAACGTCATCGACCGACAGTTCCGCCGCCGGTAGCCGCCGCTCCACCGCCAGTTCTTGGCCAGAGAAATAGCAGCCGTTAGATCTCAGATCGTGGCCAGGATAGATCCACTTAACCCGAAGCGCGACCTGAGCCGCCAGATTTCATTTAGATCCCTCTGGTGAGCTCGATCCATCTTGAAACGTGCGGCGAATAAGAACATGACGTGGCTAGGTTAGATCTGAAAATAGATTTAAAATCAGAAATTTGATCCAAATTCAAATGCCTATATCTTTTGAATTCCACGTTGGAATTTTGCAAACTTTATACCGTTGGATTCAGAAAACAAGACCTTTCTGCCTATCCTTTTGTTTAGCAAATAGTAACCATTAGTTTGGCTTAAATTGCAGAAACTTGTTTGAGGCCTTTTGAATATAAGTTTAGTTTAGTATTTTATTTTTAGGGCTAAATAAGTTGTCTTGGCTATTTTGTGACTTGTTTAGTTTCTGTATTCATGCACTTGCTTGGTTGAGTTTTCAAAAATCATCACTTGGTAGATTCATGCATGCATGCATTCATAATATTTTTGTTTGTATATATTTGTGTGTAATTGTGTGCTATAACTTTGTGTGTAGATTTTGCTAGTGATTGTGATTGTGATTTAGTGCTACTCTCCACACTACCAAGGCAAGTGATGTCTTCATGAATATTCCATACCTATATTTTATACTTGCATTAGATATATTTTGTTAGGACTTGCATGCTACTTTTGTAAATTGATGGGAAATCCTATTTAGAATAGAAAGCTAGAATTGCTAGGAAAATTCCCTAAGGATAAGTTGCCATGCCATGCTTAGCCTAGCTACTAGAAAACAAGGGTGGTTTATATATTCACACTATGGAAAATATTCTAAGTCTAAGGACTTGTTTTTATTTAACAAAACAACTAAGTTAATGAATCACCAGGTGGAATGGAAAGAATGGGATATGTTGAGTGGTTACACAAGGCCAGGGTACTGGTGAACCTTGTGTATCTCACTTGTGGATGGCCACCCAGGAACAAAGAGATTTGAGTTGTCAAATGTTGAGAAGCTTCAAGTGCAACCACTTGGTAATATGGGCTCTGCCATGATCTTAGGATGCTGGAACTTAGTCTCTTGGACAGTGGGTGGTAGATGGGTTGATAGGTTGGAGCGCGTCCATTTGACTAAGGAAAGGCTACTGAAGGATCATGTCTTGGGAAACCAAGGCTTGTGGGGAAAGTGCACCACCTCTGCAGAGTGTAAAACCTAAGTACTTAGCCATGTCCCTGGTAAAGGACAATTTGAGCATCAAGACATGGAAACTTCAAGAATCTCAACACTCCAATTTCTGAATAAAACTTGTGGGTGAACAAGGGTTAAAGGATCTTCAGTCTTTGATTGGTAGATGCCCTGAGTGGATCTTCAGTCTTTGATTGGTAGATACCTTGGGATAGTCTTTGCCAAACAAAACTTAGTGTTTTCAAAAGTTAAGGAAAAATCTATTTTGAGCAATGCAAGCCTAAGCTCCACCAGCCAAATGCATATAGTATTATAGTCCACTTAAAATATACTAAGGTATCACTTGCCAATACTATTCCAAAGTATTGACCCTCTGTGGCTGTAACTTTTGATGTTGCGTTACTCGATGATGAATAGGAGTCATGAGTCTACACTCAACATGCTTGCCTGTGGCACATGAAGATGAAGACTTATGTTTATTTACATATTCCATAAACTCTTGTATTAGGCCTTTGGCCATGAGTTGTAAAAGACTATGTTTTATCTCTGGAATGACTGTAATAAACGACCTTTGTATCTGTACTTCATCTTAAACTGTGGATGCTAGCATTGATCCGGGGACTAGCATTGCAATCACAGGATTCTTTTCCTTTAATAAGGAGGATCTTACAGATGGTATCAGAGCATTGTGTTGCCTGTAGGATTATGACCCTAGGATTGGAAACCACTAAGGAAAATTTTAACTTCTTCTACACTTGTCTATTCTTCTCGTAAACTTTTCTAATCTTCTCATTCTCATCTCTATTTGTAGATGAACTCCGTCAACAAAGCCGTGAAGAAAGGACCACTCATGACCATGACCTTGGAGTGTGAGACTGAGTTTCCCAAGATTCTCAAGGACCTCATGGAAACCATGGGAGTACATGGTGCAGCAGTGTACAAAGGCTTTCCAGTGATGGAGGATGGAGTGGAGTATTGGTGGGTGCAACTTCACTTGTACAAGAATAAGGAAGACAACCACAAAGAAAAGGGCTTCGCATGTACACCAACACTTTTATGCACACCACATTCTTTGAGTCAGAAAAGAAGCGACTTGAAGACTATCAAGGAACTAAGTGCTAGAGTCAAGTGCAAGATGCTCAACCTCCAAAAAGACTTAGAGAAAGAGAAGGAACATACCCAAGAGTTGGAAATCACCAACCAATCCTTAAGAGGAGATATTATAGACTTAGTGATAGAAGCATGTGAACAAGATAGGGTGATTGCCACTAGGAACATTGAGTTAGCCACGATACAATGAGATAGGATTGTAAGCGCGCCGTTAGTTGGACCACCACCTATCACCTTATTTTCCAAAATGATACCTTAAATAAGTTTGAACCTTGGTTGATGTAATGGATTCTTGTATGCATGACTTGTATGATTTTGTGTGTCCCAAGAATGTGTTTGAATGTTTGTCTTGTTTATCTTAAATTGTGTTGTTCTAACTTTTCAATCTTATAAATAGATGCCTATTGCCATCAAGACTGTTGAGGAGTTCCAGTTACCTGTTTTGGTCCTCTTATCGTAGAGCTTACTACTTTACTCGATCTCCCTCTTCCTATCATTACGGTGCACCCACTCACCAAGTTTGAGAGGAAGGACCTTTGGGGATTCAAGGTGAACCAGCCAGGACGCCAGACTGAGCCTACTACGGAGGCCATCGTCTTCAAGCTTATGCACGATGTGGAGAGAGGCATAGAGGTTGTCATGCAGGATTTGATAGGACGATTGTTAGGACGTCACTCCCGACAGGTTAGAGGCACTCACTTCCACGCCTTGAAGGCGTGATGGCAACGGAGAGTCCATTGACTTTGAGGACGACTCGAGGTCACAATGAGAGCCGATACGCTGTACCTCCAGGACTTAGAGACTCTTATTAGGCACGTGGATACCGATAGGACCAACGTCATGCTTAGCAATGACGAGCTCAGTGCAACCATGAGAAGGACAAGCTCTTTCGCAGCAGGGCGAGATAGTCAAGGAGATGGAGACGAAGTTCGAGACCCAAGACCGTAAGTTCAAGAGTCAAGAGAAGCGTGTCCGGGATAGGAACAAGAGGATTCGTGATATGACCGAGGAACTGCGGTCAAGGACTTGAGTTAGAGCAAAGAAGCAGACGATGATTGAGAGGCTTCGTTCCGAAGAGGGCTCTCAAGGACAAGATCGACTCTTTGACCACTACCATCGAGGAGAACAAGACCGCAATGGAGAACGCAGGTCTTACCTTTATCGAGGAGGAGATTGATGCCGACGAGTAGATTTGACTACTCAGTTATCTTTATTTACCGCACTTGTTATTTGTGAACTTATTGTTGGACCATCCGACATGTGGATGGCTTGCCACTTGTGTGATTGTACTTGAGACTTTTTGTTATCTTGTTGTTTAGCTTTATCCTTGTGTTGGCTTGTGTAATGTATTGTGCATAAATCATGTAAGGGTATCTCATTCTTATCTCTATATGGATAAACCACAGATGCCTCCCCGTCGCGCAAACACCAACCCCAACCCCAACATTACCCCGGAAATGCAACAAATGATGGATGCGCAAACACAGCTTATGCAAATGATGACGACGTTCATCCAGAACCAGAACAACAACAACCCCAATAACAATAACAACAACAACAACAACAACAACAACAACAACAACAACAACAACAACAACAACAACAACAACCCTCCAGGTTTTGATATGCTCACCAGATTTACGCGTGCGAGGCCAGCTAAGTTTTCGAACGACCGATCCCATGGTGGCCAATGATTGGCTACGCTCGTGAACAAAGACTTAGTGACCGTGGGATGCACAGATGCTGAAAAGGTCGTTCGCAAAGACATCTGTTGGAAGGACCAGCCGCGCATGGTGGGACAACTTCAGTTACCACGCCTATTGATGAAGTGACTTGGGCTATCTTTGAAGATGGCTTTTCGCTACACATATCTCACCAGGAATGATGAGCCTGAAAGAAGGAATTTCACAACCTGAAGCGGCGCCACGTGATAGCTGAATATATTGAAGAGTTCAACAATTTGGCGCGCTATGCACCGGATGAGGTTGACAACGATGCCAAAAGGAAGGAAAAGTTTACGAAGGCTTGAATGATGAGCTGAATTTGCAGTTATGCATGGCATATGTTCCAACTTATCGATCATTTGTGTGACAAGGCTGTTATTGTGGAGAATAAAATGAAGCAAGTTGAGAGTAGAAAGAGGAAACACTCGACAAGCATAGCTCGGGATCGTCTCATAAACGATCTCACTATGATGATAGTGTCAGCTCAGGATCCCACAAGCATGGGAAGTTTAACAAGCACCACAACCACAACCGTCATGACAACAAGCATCATCGCAGTCATGACAATGATAAGTACAAGAACCACAAGAGTGGATATAAGAGCCACCAAAATGGAAGTGGAAGTGGAAGTGGAAGTCAACCTAAGAAGGACAACAGTCAGGTTGAATGCTTCAAATGCAAGAAGCTGGGACATTATGCTAATGAGTGTCCTGAGAAGAAAGTTGAAGGACCTATCAAGCCCAATCCTTTTCGTAAAGGACAGGTTAACCACATTAATGTGGAGGAGGTCTATGAAGAACACGATGCCATTCTTTGGTAAGTTCAGACTCAATTCCATCTCAGCATTTGTACTCTTTGACACTGGTGCATCTCATTCATTCATATCAAAAGCATTTGTTGATATAAATGGGTTTGCATCTGAAAACATTGGGTGTCCTATAAAAGTTAGCTCTCCGGGAGGGGATATGATAGTGAGTCTTGGATGCCGGGATCTAGTCATAGAGATCGGAAAACATAAGTTTCCAGTAAACCTAATAATCCTAAATTCCCAAGGATTGGATGTAATTTTGGGAATGGATTGGATGGCTAAGTATGAGGGAGTACTAGATTGTGCAAATCGCACAATTTCACTCACAACCCCTGAAGGTAAGAGGATAACATTTAAGTCCAATTTTAAATCTAAAGGAAGCAAGCTAAATTCTCTTAAGGGGGGTCGCATGGACGGTGCCAATTGTGTGTGAGTATCCGGATGTGTTCCCGGAAGAGTTAGGGAATGCCACCAGATAGAGATGTGGAGTTTATAATAGATTTGGTACCAGGTTCGGACCAAGGGCAAAAGGCCTTATAAAATGTCGGATTGAACTTAAGGAACTCAAGAAACAACTTGGAGAACAATTGCGAGAAAGGATTCATCCAGCCAAGTTCTTTATCTTGGGAGCTCCAGGTTTGTTAAATGAAAAGAGAGAGAACTCAAAGGTTATGCATAGATTACTGTTCTCTCAATGAGGTAACCATCAAGAACAAGTATCCTTTGCCAAGAATAAATGACTTGTTCGATCAGCTAGAAGGAGCATGTGTGTTCTCGAAGATTGATCTTGATCAAAGCTATTTTTAACTCAAGATAAGAGAGCAAGACATACCTAAAACAGCATTTACCACGAGGTATGGATTGTATGAGTACACTGTGATGCCTTTTGGTTTAACCAACGCTCCGGCATACTTCATGAATATGATGAACAAAGTGTTCATGGAATTTCTCGACAAGTTCGTTGTCGTTTTCATCGATGACATCTTAGTCTACTCCAAGAGCAAGGAAGAGCATGAAAGACATCTACGCTTGATACTTGAGAAACTAAGGGAACATAAGCTTTATGCCAAGTTCAGCAAGTGTGAGTTTTGGTTAGAGGAAGTTAGATTTCTTGGTCATGTTATGACAAAGGATGGTGTAGCAGTTGATCCTGCTAAAGTTTTGGCTGTGACAGAATGGGAATCTCCTAAGAATGTAAAAGAGGTTCGTAGTTTCCTTGGTTTAGCAGGTTACTACAGAAGATTCATTGAAAATGTTTCTAAGGTTGCTAAACCAATGACAGCTGTTAAAGAAAGATAAGAAATTTGCTTGGTCCAAGGATGTGAACTCAGCTTTCAAGAATTAAAGAAGAGACTTGTGTCGACACCGATTATGCCTACCAGATTTGGAAAAGGATTTCCAAGTATATTGTGATGCTTCTCATCAAGGATTAGGTGCCGTACTTATGCAAGGCGAAAAAGTTGTGGCTTATACCTCGAGACAACTCAAAACTCATGAAGTAAATTATCCTACTCATGATTTAGAGTTAGCCGCTGTAGTCCATGCACTCAAAACATGGAACATTACCTTTGGGAAAACGTTGTGAAGTATTCACCGATCATAAGAGTTTGAAGTATATCTTCACCCAGAAGGAAATCAATATGAGACAAAGGAGATGGTTAGAACTTATCAAGGATTACGACTTGAGTTTGCAATACCACCCCGGTAAAGCAAATGTAGTAGCAGATGCTCTAAGTCGTAAAGCGTTTGTAAATGGCCTTACCAAAGGTGAATTGCCAGATGACTTGAGTAAGAAATTCAAGGAACTCAGGTTGGAGATTGTCTTGGGAAGGACATCTTATGTCTTTGGATGTTCAAGCCACTCTGTTGGATAAGATTAAAGAAGCCCAAAAGACGGATAAAGAGATCGAAGAGATCAAGGAAAGGATTAGCCAAGGGAAAGCTAAAAGTTTCCATATGGACGAACAAGGTACTTTATGGCACGAGAAACGTATTTGTGTTCCACAAGATCCGGAAATGCGGAAACTGATTTTACAAGAAGCCCATAACTCTCCGTATTCTATTCACCCGGGAAATACCAAAATGTATATGGATATGAAAGAAAGATTTTGGTGGAACAATCTTAAAAGGGACATCGCCGAACACATTGCTTTGTGTGACGTGTGTAGTAGAGTGAAAGCGACATCGAAACCAGCGGTTTGCTTCAACCAATGCCTATTCCTGAATGGAAGTGGGAAAATATTGGTATGGATTTCATTACGGATTACCAAGGACCAGGTCGGGTATGATTCCATATGGGTAGTAGTAGATCGCCTAACTAAAGTGGCTCATTTTATACCAGAAGACAACTTATACCAGTGCAAAGTTAGCCAAAATCTACATGAGCAGAATTGTATGCCTTCACGGAGTACCTAAGAGTATTGTGTACGATAGGAACTCAGTTCACTTCTCACTTTTGGAGACAGCTTCATGAATCTCTAGGAACGAGGTTGGAATTCAGCACTGCTTTTCATCCTCAAACTGATGGACAAACAGAAAGGACTAATCAAATTCTTGAAGACATGTTGAGGGCATGTGCCCTAGACTATGGAGCAAGTTGGGATGAAAGTCTGCCTTCACATGAGTTCTCTTACAACAACGATCCACCAATCTAGTATTGGGATGGCACCATTCGAGTTTCTATACGGAAGAAAGTGTACCACCCCATTGCTATGGAATGGTGTGGGAGAAAGAAGTTTGTTTGGACCAGATCTTATCAAAGACGCCGAAGAAAAGGTCAAATTGGTTAGAGATGATTGAAGATAGCACAGCAGTCTCGCGAAAAGCTACGCAGATGCTAAGCGTAGAGAAGTCACTTACGAAGTTGGGGATAGAGCTTATCTTAGAGTATCACCACTTCGTGGAGTAAAAAGATTTGGAGTCAAAGGAAAGTTAGCACCAAGATATGTGGGACCATTCAACATTCTAAGTCGCAAGGGAGAAGCTGCATATGAAATCGAACTGCCAGCATCTTTATTAGCAGTCCATAATGTTTTTCATGTGAGCCAGCTCAAGAAATGTCACCCAGAAATGGAAGAAACATCTTTGAAGGATACCATATCTTTGGAAGAAGTTCAACTAGAAAGTGATCTCACCTATGAAGAAAAGCCTGTCAAGATTCTTGAGACCACAGAAAGAGTCACAAGGAAAAAAACCATCAAGTTTTGCAAAGTACAATGGAACCATCATTCCAAAGAAGAAGCAACATGGGAAAGAGAAGACGATCTTCGGAAAGACCACCCTCACCTATTTGCTAGCCAATCCGAATCTAGAAATGAGATTCATTTTAAGGGGGTTAGATTTGTAACATCCCAAAAATCATGTTCCAAAAACTCATTCATTTCATCCTTGCATCATTCATTCATATAGGGTTTTTTCTCAAAATCATTTAGAGACAGAAGTTTGAGCTATGATTTCATGTGGGCAATTTATCTCAATTGGCCATCACCCTTTGGGAATTGTTTGTCCATGATCTTGTTTGCTTGCCTCCATGATTGGAAAGATTAGGAGTAGCATTTAAACCCAAGATTCCAAATTTAGAAATAGTTTCAAACCCCTATTTCAAATATTTGCAATTAGAGCAAATCTCTGTTTATTTTGAAACCCAAGCTTGACTAAGCCTTTGAAAGGTAACCACTAGGATATTTGATTGTTTGTGAACCCACAGAACCCTGCAAAAATCCCCAAAGCAGTTTGAATTCAAAAGGATTTGAATTCATATCAAATTCTATTCAGAAAATGGAATTAGAAAAAGAAAAGGCTTAAAGAAAGGAAAAGGCGGCGAGAATCTGCCCAGCAAATCAAGCCCAGCAAGCCCACCCGGGGATCTCCTTTTCCTTCTCACACGCGCGAGCGCACGCGTTAATTCGCTGACAGACAGACCCCACCGCCACCTCGCACTCTTCGCTGACAAGCGGGCCTTCTCCACGTCACCATCGTCTCCACCCGCACGACCCGTTCATCCCCAAATCAACGCGAGCGTTTCTGTGTTTGAATTCGCGGTGTAAATTCGATTTATTGGCCGAGTAATTCTCGCTCGTGACCAGGCTATAAGAACCCCCTCTGCCCCCTCTCTCTTCTCCCTCAAACCCCGAACCCAGAGCGCCACCAGGCTGCGAGCATTACCCTCTGAAACCCCGCCGTCTCCGACGACTGCGCCGGCGAATTCCGGTGAGTCCAGAGCTCCCCTCTGCCTCTCGATCTTGCAAACTGATTCAGTGAGCCTCTGTGCTTCTTTTAACACGTTTCGTTTGCTCTCGCATGGACCGTAGCTCCGGCAACATCGTCGACTAGTCGCCACCGACGTCTGCACGAACTCCGGCGAACTCTAGTGGTAAGTACAGACCGCCCCGCGCTTTCTAGTTCACGCACACGGCTCTGTCTCGACTCTGTGAATCTAACCGTGTCCTCGCTTTGCCTTGGGGTGATCCACAGCGACGTCCACGACGACCACCCGACGCACCCGACGCCGCCACGAACTCCGGTGAGCAATCGCAGCCGTGCCCGAGCGCCCCTTGACCAACCGCAAGTACGACGAGCTTCGCCGTGACCTCCTGAGCCCGGTGAGCTACTCCTCTTTCTCCCTCTCCGTCTGCATCGTCGGCAACGTCATCGACCGATTCCGCCGGTAGCCGCCGCTCGCCGCCGATTCTGGCCGGAGAAATAGCAACCGTTAGATACATGTCGTGGCGCTAGGATAGATCCACTTAACCCAAGCGATGCGACCTGAGCCGCCAGATTTCATTTAGATCCTACGGCTGTGGAGCTCGATCCAGTGCGAAACGGTACGGGCGAATAAGAACATGACGCGTGGCTAGGTTAGATCTGAAAATAGATTTAAAACCAGAAATTTGATCCAAATTCAAATGCCTATATCTTTTGAATTCCACGTTGGAATTTTGCAAACTTTATACCGTTGGATTCAGAAAAACAAGACCTTTCTGCCTATCCTTTTTGTTTAGCAAATAGTAACCATTAGTTTGGCTTAAATTGCAGAAACTTGTTTGAGGCCTTTTTGAATATAAGTTTAGTTTAGTATTTTATTTTTAGGGCTAAATAAGTTGTCTTGGCTATTTTGTGACTTGTTTAGTTTCTGTATTCATGCACTTGCTTGGTTGAGTTTTCAAAAATCATCACTTGGTAGATTCATGCATGCATGCATTCATAATATTTTTGTTTGTATATATTTGTGTGTAATTGTGTGCTATAACTTTGTGTGTAGATTTTGCTAGTGATTGTGATTGTGACGAGTGCTACTCTCCACACTACCAAGGCAAGTGATGTCTTCATGAATATTCCATACCTATATTTTATACTTGCATTAGATATATTTTGTTAGGACTTGCATGCTACTTTTGTAAATTGATGATGGGAAATCCTATTTAGAATAGAAAGCTAGAATTGCTAGGAAAATTCCCTAAGGATAAGTTGCCATGCCATGCTTAGCCTAGCTACTAGAAAACAAGGGTGGTTTATATATTCACACTATGGAAAATATTCTAAGTCTAAGGACTTGTTTTTATTTAACAAAACAACTAAGTTAATGAATCACCTGGGTGGAATGGAAAGAATGGGATATGTTGAGTGGTTACACAAGGCCAGGGGTACTGGTGAACCTTGTGTATCTCACTTGTGGATGGCCACCCAGGAACAAAGAGATTTGAGTTGTCAAATGTTGAGAAGCTTCAAGTGCAACCACTTGGTAATATGGGCTGCCATGATCTTAGGATCTGGAACTTAGTCTCTTGGACAGTGGGTGGTAGATGGGTTGATAGGTTGGAGCGTCCATTTGACTAAGGAAAGGCTACTGAAGGATCATGTCTTGGGAAACCAAGGCTTGTGGGGAAAGTGCACCACCTCTGCAGAGTGTAAAACCTAAGTACTTAGCCATGTCCCTGGTAAAGGACAATTTGAGCATCAAGACATGGAAACTTCAAGAATCTCAACACTCCAATTTCTGAATAAAACTTGTGGGTGAACAAGGGTTAAAGGATCTTTAGTCTTTGATTGGTAGATGCCCTGAGTGGATCTTCAGTCTTTGATTGGTAGATACCTTGGGATAGTCTTTGCCAAACAAAAACTTAGTGTTTTCAAAAAGTTAAGGAAAAATCTATTTTGAGCAATGCAAGCCTAAGCTCCACCAGCCAAATGCATATAGTATTATAGTACACTTAAAATATACTAAGGTATCACTTGCCAATACTATTCCAAAGTATTGACCCTCTGTGGCTGTAACTTATGATGTTGCAGGTTACTCTGATGATGAATAGGAGTCATGAGTCTACACTCAACATGCTTGCCTGTGGCACATGAAGATGAAGACTTATGTTTATTTACATATTCCATAAACTCTTGTATTAGGCCTTTGGCCATGAGTTGTAAAAGACTATGTTTTATCTCTGGAATGACTGTAATAAACGACCTTTGTATCTGTGTACTTCATCTTAAACTGTGGATGCTAGCATTGATCCAGGGACTAGCATTGCAATCACAGGGATTCTTTTCCTTTAATAAGGAGGGATCTTACAGGGGTAGCACGGCTGTATGTGAGGGATTTGCTTGGGATTAACGGTGACATCACTATGGATATCATTAGTTCTCTTTCTTCTATGGATGAGACTAGTAGGTTATTGCTATAAGCGGTTGTGAAGGCAATAGCAATTATGGATGCACTGCCCACATATAATTTATCTTGCTCTAACAAGTACATGCGTACTTTATTTCTATCTTTTATTCCCATCAGATGTTTTCCATAGCTACAGGTGAAACCGAACGCCCTAGGCCCTCTCGCTCCATCATTGACAACAACAAAAAAGATGCAAGCTATTGGTCCGGTAAAAACACAAAAGGAATTCTAAAACTCCTGAAGGTCCATTAAAGTAACTTCACTACGCATTTTCTTCCCGAGGATTCGATAACCTAGGTCTACTACGGAAAAAGAAGCTATAATACATCCGTAATAGAGATCGAAGGTATCAGTATCAACACTTCATTAATCAGGTAGCAATAAAGGTACATGAGCTTGAGGAAGAATATAAGAAAATTGCTGAAAAGTTACCTATGAAGCTTGATGATATATTTGAGCCTACTATTAAGATTAAAATTGGGACCAATGAGATAGCTGCACTTTGTGATCTAGGTGCAAGTGTCTCAACAATTCCAAAAAAGTCTTTTTAATAAGTTAAATCTTGGCTCTTTTGAAATCACCGAGTTAAAGTTGCATCTAGCAGATTCCACCTACAAACAAGCTGTAGGGATTAAAGAAAATACGTTAGTATACATTAAAGGCTGCCCTGCTCTTATTGATTTTGTTATTGTTGATATGCCTAAAGATGCTACTGCTCCTATTATATTAGGACATCCATTCTTAAGGACTATTAAGACTTTGATTAATCTACATGAAGGGAACGTGAAGCTTCAATTGCCTTCACGGGATCTTTTATTATTCATTTTCCCAGGAAAAAGAAAGCCAAGCATGATGAAAAGGAGGCCATCACTTTGAAGGCCAACTATTTTGGAGTGGGTGTTCCACTCATCTGGCCTAAGTGAGCAACATTGAGGTCAAGCTATGGACCATAAAGGAGCGCTTCATGGGAGGCAACCCATGTGAAATAAAGGTTTAAGTAAAGTTTTTAAGTTTTACTTTAAGTTTAATGTTCAATAAAGAGTGCTAGAAAACTCCAATCAAGGAGAAGAAGTTCGGTAGTACTAAAAATCCCGCTTTATACATGCTGATATTGGTCGATAATATTTTCTGTCATTTTTCTGTCAAAAACAAGGTGTTTCGCTAAGTTTCAGGATAAGAAAGATTTCACGAAGAAATAGAATTTTTTTGATGACTACATAAGGTTTAACGACCAACTATACGGCAGGAATAAAAATTCCAGCCATATAGTTTAGTCGTATAGATATCTTGGCCATCGACAAATTTCTCTTCTTAAGTACTGAAGGTTTAATGACCAACTATATGGCGGGAATAAAAAATCCGGCCGTATAGTTCTGGCCGTATAGATATCGATGCCTCCGTACAATTTCTTTTCCAGGTACTCAAGGTTTAGCGACCAACTATATGGCAGGAATAAAAATTCTGGATGTATAGCTCTGGTCGTATAGATATCAATGTTGTTGTGAAATTTCTTTTTCAGATACAAAAGGTTTGACGACCAACTATACGGTGGGAACAAATTGTTCCAGCCGTATAGCTGCGCCGCCAGGAGGAAACCCTAAAATTTTGACTTCATACCAACTATACGGCAGGAACAAATTGTTTCGGTTGTATAGTTTGGTCGTATAGTTGCGTCCGACCACAAAATCGCCACGGGAGGTACCTCCAACCCAAAACTTCAATCCTTTTTCTCTCTTGTACCTCAAAACCTCAAGAGATCTTCATATCTACTCAATTTCATTCGATTTCCTCGCACATAAGTGATCTACGGTATGTTTCTCCTCCGATCCTCCAATTAATTTTTGCAAATTCATCTTCGATCTTTTGTCATTATCAATCTAGGGTAAGACCTACTTTGAGCTAATTGACATGATTCTCTTGCCTAGATTATTATTTTGAGGGGATTCTTTAGTGTGCTATCATGAGGAATATGTTATGCTTATTATTGTTGGATCAAAAAGTTTTATTTTTGTCTTCATTTATTATTTTACATGATGAACACAAGGAGCCAGACTCGTGCTCGTGTCGCCGCTAGTGCTTCTCAGGCTGACGCTCAAGAATGCATGGGGATACGGTTCAGGGATGAGCTCCAACCTGATCGTTTCAACAAGATCAAGAACCGAGAAGTGAAGGGAACCAAGTGGACTTGCCCCATTATATTGAATCAACTTGGTATTTCTAATGACTTCAATTTACTTTGCAATAGGGTTGGCCTGCAAAACTTTGTACTCAATGATGTGCCTACTTATCGCCGGTTAACTCTTGAATTTCTAAGTTCTTTGCAAAGCACCGTTAAACTATGGCATGGAGAGGACATGATTTCTTTCCGACTTATGAACAACAATTATGTTTTATCACTAGATAAATGGTGCGCATGTTTTAATTTTCCAAACAATGATGTTAATGCCTTACGTGCATCCTTTACTGGCTTAGACCCTTCCCTAGAACTTTATTATAATGGAATGAGTTTCACTTCTAGACTAAGCAATGGGAAGAATATTCAACATCCAACAACTCGCTATTTGTTCTATATTATTGCTAACACCTTGCAGGCACGAAATGAGTTCACGAGACTCAATGAGGAGGACATATTAGTCCTTGCAAAAGCTGACTTCAACAACTGCGACTTGTCACTCAACTTGGGCGCAATCCTTGTGTGCTACCTGGAGGACCAATCCTCCCAAAGCCAAGGACCAATCATAGGTGGAGGCGTCATGACCGTGGTTGCCATTGCCCTAGGCATCGACCTAGGAGAGTTGCAACTTGTCCTAGGTGAGCGACGTGTTGGTTTCTCTACTTTAAAGGCTTGTGGAATGCTCACTAGGAGAGGTGGTGTTTATTACTTGCATATTGCTAGAGCTGGGTGTCTCTACCCCGCTCCTTTTCCTACTGGTCTTTTCTCTATCGAGGAAGGATGTTTTCTATATGACTTGTAGGTTGAGAAACACCAACCCGAGGAGGAGATTCTGGATGAGGATGAGGACCAAGAAGAGGAGCAAGAAGTTCCTTATCAAAAGGAGCAGCCACCAACCCGGTTTGCTACATACCAAGACTTCCAAGAACTTGGAGGGACTTTGGATAGGATGCATAACCTCTACTTGAACCTCCGAGGAACAACTAGTAATCTATCAACTCAATTTGCGAACTAGAGTAACAACTTTTTCCCACCACCACAATGATTTGTAGGGCTTGCAAAAGCCAAAGCTTGGGGAAGTTTCCTCATTATCTTTATTTGGCGTTCATTTGCTATCATTTATTTCAAGGTTATTTTTTAATTCGAGTTTATAAGCACTCGTGTTGGTTCCCCCAACACTTTATTTTTAGTTATTTCTTTTTGTTTTCGAGATTTTCTAGTCGAGCTTTGCCGCCATATTTCTATTCTTCAATTCCTCTCTCTTAAACAACAAAAGGATTTCTCCATTTATCTTTATTTTCCCTCTTTCTTTTCTTTTCTTTTCGCCTCGAGGTTCTCATGTATTTGCAGGAAGAGTGATTGACTTCGAGTTTCCAAGAAGCAAATCAAATAGGAAAAGAGAAGTGGAACCAAACATGAGAGGTATGCCTTATGACTCCCCACTTTTGAAGTTTGAGATACCCATGCTAGTTAGTAGTAAATGTTAAGATATTATATTGTTGGAGTGAGTCTTTATATGGTAGTAAAATTTTGTTTGCATGGGTATTTAGTTGGGTATGTTTTGTTCCAGCTATTGTAGTTGACCAAGTCTTCCTAAAATTTTCTAAACAATTATAATAAGAAAAAGTCTCACAATTGAAGGCTTGGGTGTTGTGTTTATCTTGAAGGCTTATTTTAGAGACACTCAACACCACAGAAAATGATGACTTACTTGATAGCTCTCTTTAAAAGTATTTGTTCAATTGAATTAATGTTTAGCGGTTTTTGTGAGCATGCCAAAGTTTGACTTGTGAATCATCAGAATGATATAGCTTTATGCGTGTCAAACTTCATGGGATGCCAACAACTCCGCTAGCCTACGAACGATCTTCATAGAGGAAACTCCTAGATTTCGACTATGAGTTGATTAAACATATGTAGCAATAATGCTATAATGGGTTAGATTCTTGGCACTTCTGGGTAGTTGTGTTCATGATGGAATCACTCCTCTGGCTAATATGAGTAATCATTGTGCAAAAGGAAAAAAACCTTAGTGATTCCACGAGTGTCCATCATAGCCCGATAAACTAATTATTTTTTTGGCATGCTCTCAATTACTTAAGAACTGAAATTCTTCAAGGACAATGAATGGAAAAGTAGTACTTGAAAAGTCTTGATTTATTGATGTCGGAGAATTGAGATACTCTAGTGTATATGCTTCTCATGCCAACTCTCATACTCTCAATTTTATATGATTATACTTTACTGTTCAAAGGCAAGCATATGAGTTGATTACATGACATGGAATGTACTCATTTGAATCATCCATGATAACAATAATTTTGTTGCGCTATAAGGATGCATAAAAACTCGTATGCTATGCTTGCCATTAATATATCTATGCTGAAGTTTTTCAGATTTATAAAGTGGAGGAAACATGAGACTACCAATCATGAGTAAGATCATCATCTCGTTGTTTCAGTTTAAATGGCGAGTTCCTTTTTGATTTTGGTTTTCTTGCTCGAGGACGATCAAGTTTAAGTTTGGGGAGGTTGATGGTTGTGAAATATAGCCATCTACGTCCACATTTAAACTGGATATTATTCATATTTTTTTATGAAATATCTCTCTAAACCCTGCCACTAATGCATAATGATCAAAGGGGTATGCAATACATTCTCTCTATTTTTCCCTGTGTAGACAATGACGTTTGATGATGGGAATCACTACATTAAAGTCAAAGATATAAGATTTCCAACAAACCAAAGAAACCAGGAGTCATGAAATGGAGACAGACACTTTAATGACCAACTATACCGCGGGAATAAAATTCCGGTCGTATAGTTGCCGCCGCCACCACTAGGTCAAACAGAACAGCTTTCGTGAAGGGACCCTATATAAAGATGCCTTAGGCGACAAGAAACATCCTGGCCCCTGCTCTGCTCAATTTCCCTCTCGTCAAGCCACCGCATCCACAACACCGAAGAGCCGCCGGAGGAATAGACTTAGATCTAATCTCCAAACCCTTGTAATAGTAGATATCATCTTTGATTGGTGACATTGTAAGAGTATTTGCTATCAATCTTATGATTTCCATTGAAATGTTTATGATCGTTGATTTCATCTCTATGTGTGAGTAATTCTCCTTGGGCTAAGGGTTTCGGCCTAGCCATGTAGCTTTTGTGCATGTTATTTATCATAGATGGGATCATGTATTAGTTTGTATGACAATCCAAGGACTTGTCAGGTACCCAAGACCCCGAGGATTGAGCCAGGTATAGGGAGTATGAGTAATGACTAATCTGTAGGTTGGGAACCCTAGTGATGAAGGGTAATACGGTATGTGAGGGATTTACTTGGGATTAACGGTGACGTCACTATGCGTATCATTAGTTCTCTTTCTTCTATGGATGAGACTAGTAGGTTATTTCTATAAGCGGTTGTGGAGGCAATAGCAATTATGGATGCACTGCCCACATATAATTATCTTGCTCTAAAAATTACATACATACTTTATTATTATCTTTTATTCCCATCAGATGTTTTGCATAGCTACAAGTGAAACTGGAAGCCCTAGGCCCTCTCACTTCATCATCGACAACAACAAAAGGCAGCAAACTCTTGGTCCGGTAAAACACAAAAAGAATTCTAAAACTCCCGAAGGTCCATTAAATGATCTTCACTATGCTTTCTGCTTCCCGAGGATTCGATAACCTAGGTCTACTAGGGAAAAAGAGCTATACTACATCTGTAATCCGGATCGAAGGTATCATCGTTCTCCTCGTCTCTGTGCGGTTCCAACGCACCCAGCCACACTTGCTGGGGCACGCCGGATCACCGGCGGCGACCACTAACTGGCGGTGCCGTTGTGTCCACTATGGCGCTAGCGTGTCCACGATGTGGCCATGACGTGGCCCGGGCCCCTCCCATCGGTGACTGTGGCTAGACACAGCTGTTGTGTAAAACATTTAGGGTTAGGGTTAGCTGACGTCAGGATGACATCATAAAGGCTTGTATTATTTTAAGAAATGATTTAAAATTGGTAGAAATTGTTATATTCTTATAAAATTCATAACTAATTCATATTTAATCAGAAAAATATGAATAATATATCAAAATGATCAAAAAAATGATCAGAATAATATATCAAAAATATAATCATGCATTGTTGATCAACCTAAACCCTAGCTAGTTTAGAGGAAAATCGAACCCCCCTAATTGCATATGGGATTGATGGAATGCCAAACCCTCGGTAGTTTGAACCTATTTAAATCGATGCTAATCCTAGGGTTGCCATGATAACTTTAATCTGACATATCATTCATGTGATTGCGCATTGCATGGTTCGAGATGATGATTGTTGCCTTCCTTTCCGGTATTTCTTCTTCGCGATAGGATCCAAGCACGAGGCCGAAGTCAACGACACCGAAGATCCATACCTATCTACTGAAGGACAAGGAAAGCGTAGCCTCTCATTCTGAATCGGTGTTTTATAAAGTATCTACCTTTTTGCTATATGGCACACGATTCCAATGTGGTCTTTTGTCAATAGCTAGAGTTACCTATCTGCTACATAGTTTCCTTGTTGTATCCTTATACACCTAATCCACTACTCCTAGCATACCTAGGTCTGGCATGTCAGTGCTGCTAGAGCTTCTTTGACCGTCAAGCTTAGACTTTCTTAGTAATTATGCCAGATCCATCCCGATGATGATGAATCGGAGATGCCAAAGAATTTAGAAAGGTAGGAGAAGGATACATGATTGAAAGTGACTGATAAACTTGCTACGACTTGTATGGGAGGCCACGTTGGGTGTGGTTTTTGTAGTTCCATGCTCTCCACCACTAGGAACTGAGTTCTTGTATTTGGAACCAAGACGAGTGTACAGCCACACGAGGCCTGAAAAACCCCTCGACTAACTAACTTGCCTAGTAGATTCCATGAGTTGCATAGGTCAGGATTTCCATTTGGCATACGCATTGAAAATGTTTTCAAAAGTAGAGGAGAAGGAGGTACATCATAACAGGTAGGTAAGCATGGCCGGAGTTGCTTGGGGTGGATAGAGCCCATGGTAAACCAACCTCACCTCACATCTCTAGGGACTGGCTTCGGGATTTGACCCGTTATGGGAGAACCCTCCTTAGGACGTGACTCATGGTCTCGGCGATATCAAGGTAAAGGTCGTGGTCAACCACTCTCTGTCGGCCCTCCAAGGAAGAGGGCTAATAATATTTGGCACTAAGAGTCAGTTGGTACGTGTGGGTAAAGTTGTACACCCATGCAGGGTTAAATCTTTTCGAAAAGCCGTGTTCATGGTTATAAACATTAGGTGACCAAATGCAAAGATCATAGACAACATTAACTAAAGATAAAACCTAGTGATCAATGTGTGCTTAAGGATGCTCCCTCGGGGGTTCGAGGGGGTAATCGTAGATGACGAGTTCAGATGTACTTGGTTAACAAGTTCGGATGTTCAAGATGGAGTCTTCGCTCCCTTACCCCATTTTAAAAGTATTTTGCGTAGACGAGCCTCTACTCTCTCTTGTTAACAAACAAAGTTGGCTTTACACAAAGAAAATCCAGAGAAAGCTTTTCTAGCCAGAGCATGTAGATACTAAGTTATCTAAGTCTTGCGGAGTACATTCTCGTACTCAGCCTTGCTCCATTGTTGTTTTTCTACAAATGATCTAGTTGCAACTGAAGGTGGCTTCTACGTTGACATCGACGAGTAGTTGGGGGTCCCAGGTAGCAGCCTGAGGACCATGGGTTGGATGTCGCTTATGTTCATGGCCTCTTAGGACCTTTGTTAAGTTTGTTGTGTAGAACAATATAATTTGCTTTCGCTGTTTGGTGTGTGATGTCTACGCACTTCTATTCTTGTAGACAATTGTGGGCCTCCAAGTGCAGAGGTTTGTAGAACAGCAGCAAGTTTTCCCTTAAGTGGATCACCCAAGGTTTATTGAACTCAGGGAGGAAGTGGTCAAAGGTATCCCCTCTCAAGCAACCCTGCAATCAAGATACAAGAAGTCTCTTGTGTCCCCAACACACCCAATACACTTGTCAGGTGTATAGGTGCACTAGTTCGGCGAAGAGATAGTGAAATACAAGTGGTATGGATAAAAGACAACGATGCTAGAAAATAGCTTGATGGCGTGGAAGAGACTAAAGGCAAACTGAAATAAAGATAGAAACAAGCAAACATGTAACAGCTCTAATTGCAAACTATGTTTCAAGGTTTAGAAACAAGGCCTAGGGATCATAGTTTCACTAGTGAACACTCTCATATAAATATCTTCTCTTTATGATACTACTCTTAACTACTCTCTGGTTGGACACTCCAATCCATGGTAGGGCTATAATAACACACCTCAAAGTAAGCCTTTCCCATCTAGATAACCCCACACTGTCACCTTGAGCACTAGATGGTTCTAACAAACACCACAATTTCATAAAGACATCCAATTCCAAATATAACTCATAACAAGTATTTGTAATCTCTAGCCTAATGCCACCACGGTGTGCACGCTGTGACTTTCACACACATGGGGAGAGCAAGGATCTTTTAAAGCACTTGAGTAGCAAGGTAGATCTACTTGATTACAAAGCTCATGATCACAATATGATCATGCATAGAGAGAGATGAACATGTAGCTACCGGTAGAACCCTTAGCCTCGAGGAAGAACTACTCCCTCCTCATCATGGGAATCAGCAACGACGATGGAGATGGTGGTGGAGATCGATGGAGATGGCTCCGGGGGCACTTCCCCGTCCCGGCAGGGTGCCGGAACAGAGACTTTATGTCCCCCGAATCTCCCCTTCGGTGGTGGCGGTGTTGTGGAACTTTTCGTGGCTGGAGGCTGGTTGATTTAGGGTTTTTGCATCAGGGGGCATCTTATAGGCGAAGAGGCAAGGTCGGTGGGCGGCCAGGGGGCCTACACCACCTGGTGGCGTGGCAAGGGCTAGCCTGCGCCACCATATGGTGTGCCCACCCTGGTGCCCTACTCCGTCTCTGCTTCGTGTTTCCTGTTGCTCCGGGAAAAATAGGCATATTGGCTTTTGTCCCGTCCAATTCCGAGAATATTGATTTTCTGCCTTTTCTAGAACCAAAAATAGAAGAAAATAGGCAACTGGCACTATCGCAACTTGTTAATAGGTTAGTCTGAGAAAGTGTATAGAAATACTCCAAAGTGTGGACAAAACATAAAAAAGTAGATATAAAACAAGCATGGAACATCAAAAATTATAGATACGTTTGCAACGTATCAACATCCCCAAGCTTAACTCATGCTCGTCCTCGAGTAGGTAAGTGATAAAAAGAAAGAATAATTTTTGAGGTGACATGCACCATCATAAACTTGATCAAAGTATTTGAAAAACATTGATAGCTGGGATCATAGTACTTCAACATAGCATGAAAGATAAAGTTCTAACAATAAGACATAGCAACTATGTTGTAACATGAAAGGATACAAACAAAAGATTCATGAATAACAATGCTTTGCAAGACGTTTGTTTGTTTCACATAAAGAAAACATAGCATAATGGGATTCAGCTTGGCCCTCATAGAGTAGCAAACATAAATGCATAGGACACCTTCAAAGTTCATAAGAGTGACTAGATACAAATAGTTTAAGAACAAGCAATATCAAGTTATGCATAAATCAACAAGTCTTGGGACAATGCACATAGAACTAAGAATGGCCACTATGCTCTCAAAGTAGGTGCATAAAGATAGAAGGTGGAGACTCAACATAAAAGTAAAAGAAAGGACTTCAAAGAAGGAAGTAGAGATTCAAGTTTCATAAAGAGCTTTCAAAAATTATGGTACTTATTAGCTTTCAGCTCTCATTACCCCTATCATAAGCATCTTTAGGTGATTAAGGTTAAAGTGACACAACTAAGAGGATATGCTTGACAAGTTATAAGCTGAAATCTCACGCCCCTTACTTACGAAGACCGAACCTCATGCTACTCAACTTTAGTCACAAGTAAGCTCTTGTCATTGTAAGTACATATGTATCACAGAGAACTGCCAATGGGGTACCCCTTGCACATGATACAGGAGCTATCCCATAATCAAAATGACAAGGCAAGCAGACAATGAGCATCTTAGCGATCTTTTTATTTGCTATTTGCATAGGTTTTTATTGAGGATGATTCATAGAGTGTTCATTATGGTTATGCTGCAAGTTTCCACCATGATTAGGCATGGCTTAGGCTAGCGGCCCAGGCGTTTCTCTAACACAAATACAAACTCCATGATCTTACAAGTTCCCCTTTCATTTCACACCGCCGGGATCCATAAGCAAAAGAACATGATATCAACGGGGTACAAGGTACAAGTGCAATGTTGAAAGCGTTCCCCATGATACATGGTTCTGCTAACTTCAACTTATAAAGCGCAAGCATATACGCAACAAAGATGGACGCAATGGTTCAAGTTTATTAAATGCAATAAAGGTAAAGTGTGCCATCAAGTTCGTGAGAGCTTTAATCACTAGTTTTCTCATAACAAGTTTAATTAGGAAGGTAGATAAAAACATGAATATAATTGGAATAACATATGCTAATAGGTAGGTATGGTGGACTCTTTGGAATAACTTGGTTTTAGGAATTGGATGCATGAGTGGAACTCATACTTGGTTATGGCGGCTAGCAAAAGACTGGGAGCGACCGACTAAGAGAGCAATAATGGCCATAATCATGCAGAGCGAAAAAACATCATTAATCAAAGCATAAAATGATATTACAAGTCGAAAACTAAAGGATCATAAAGGCTTTGGTGACTTGGTATAGTCATAACATGGTGTGAGCATGTGCCAAGTCAACCCAAATAAAGCATCAAAGGAGAATACCACAGTTCTATGCTTTAATATGCTAAAACAACGCATGATTCTTCAAAGGCACATTAAGCAATCTCAATTGTTTATAACATTTCATGCTACAGCAAAGATCACTAAGCATAAAGCCAAAACAATATCAAGAATGGCATGACAAAGCATAGGCCACAGTCAAAAACAAGCTCCTTTTACCAGTTAAGCATGAACTTTTCCTACTCTTTTCCAATCCAAACCAAACTATTTGAAAACCAATGTATGAAAGAGGGGGTCCAACCAATTTATTCAAGCAAACTAAGAAAACCAAGAAAACCAAAACCAAAACAAAAACAAAAAAGAAGACGCTCCAAGAACAACACAACTGTGCATGAAACAATAAAAATGAAGTGTTTGGAAGAAACCAGGGATTTTTATTGATGAAGAAGGGGATGCCTTGGGCATCCCCAAGCTTTGAAGCTTGTACCTCTTGAATATTTCTTGGAGTGACATGCGTGGCATCCCCAAGCTTGAGCTTTAGTCCATTCTTCATCTCATTACATCATTCCTTCCATACACCTGAAATTTTTCCTTCATACAAAACTTCACACAATCTTTATTAGCAACATTAGTGCACTCAAGATAAGGCTTTCGGTTTAGTTTAAACACCAATAAAACTTCCATTAAAACAAAAGCTACTGTAGTACTTCCCTCAAAAATCTCAATTCCCCAAAAGAACTCAAAAAGGAACCAACAAGAAGCAAATGCAAATAATGGCAGAAATCTGTCAAAACAGACCAGCAGGTAAAAACGAATTTTTTTGAAGACCTTCTGTTGCTAAAATAAAAAAGTGTTGAACTAACGAAAGTTATATAATAACTTGGGGCAGAAGGATAAAAATTCACGCCTCAAAAAGAAGTATATAGATTTTACAAGAATTTTTACGGTGCGGAACAAAAATCTGTTTCGGGACAACAACTTTCCCAATCATTACTTCTCTCTCATTAGAGGTTACTCTTGGCACAAAAAGCAAATAAAAAGGATAAGGAGTGGTTATTACAGAGGTAATAACTTCCAAGACTCATCTAAAACTTTTGGGTTATCTCCCAATAAGTACTTTTCTTTAACGCCTTTAAGTTAGGCATGATAGTTTGAGAAGATGCTCACATAGAAAATATGAATTGAAGTAAAAGAGAGCATCAAGAAGCAAATTCAAAACACATTTAAGTCTAACCCACTACATATGCATAGGAATCTTGTAAATAAACAAGTCATGAAAGCACAAAGCAAACAAGCATAGGAAAGAAAAACAAGTGCAACTTCAAGACTTTCAACATAAAGAGGGGAAACTTAATATTATTGAGATGCATAAGACCATGTTTCCCTCTCTCATAATAACTTTTAGTAGCAACATGAATAAAATTAACAATATAACTATCGCATAAAACATTCTTATTATGAGCCACATGCATAAACTGATTATTACTCTCCACATAAGCATAGTCATTCTTATTAATTGTGGTGGGAGCAAATTCAACAAAATAGCTATCATTATTATTCTCATCTCCATAATCATCAAATATAGGAGGCATATTATAATCATAATTAATTTTCTCCTCAATAGTAGGTGGACTGAAAATATCATATTCATCATTGTAATCATCATATATTGGAGGTTTGGTATCATCATAAGCAATAGAATAGCTATCTTCCAAAGCTGGGGAACTAAAAAGATCATTTTCATAAAAAACTAGCTTCCCCAAGCTTATACTTTTCCATAGCATTAGCAATAATGGTGTCCAAAGAATTCATACTAACAACATTGCTATTAGCATGCAAATAAAGTTCCATAGGTTTTTTATTTTTCTCTTCAAATACTGCATGATCCTAACTCAAGATAAATACTATAAAGCTCTCTAATTTTTTTGTTGTTTTCCATTAAGCCTAACTAGTGAAAATAAGAAACGAAAAGACAAAATTGCAGAATCTAAAGGAAATAACTTCGAGCACTCACACCGGAGGTTGTGAGTACCTTTTAGCTTACCTCCCCGGCAACGGCGCCAGAAAATAGCTTGATGTCTACGCACTTCTATTCTTGTAGACAGTTGTTGGGCCTCCAAGTGTAGAGGTTTGTAGAACAGCAGCAAGTTTTCCCTTAAGTGGATCACCCAAGGTTTATCGAACTCAGGGAGGAAGTGGTCAAAGGTATCCCCTCTCAAGCAACCCTGCAATCAAAATACAAGAAGTCTCTTGTGTCCCCAACACACCCAATACACTTGTCAGGTGTATAGGTGCACTAGTTCGGCGAAGAGATAGTGAAATACAAGTGGTATGGATAAAAAACAACGGTGCTAGAAAATAGCTTGATGGCGTGGAAGAGACTAAAGGCAAACTGAAATAAAGATAGAAGCAAGCAAACATGTAACAACTCTAATTGTAAACGGTGTTTCAATGTTTAGAAACAAGGACTAGGGATCATACATTCACTAGTGAACACTCTCATATAAATATCTTCTCTTTATGATACCACTCTTAAGTACTCTCCGGTTGAACACTCTAATCCATGCTAGGGCTATAACAGCACACCTCAAAGTAAGCCTTTCCCATCTAGATAACCCCACGCTATCACCTTAAGCACTAGATGGTTCCAACAAACACCACAATTTCATAAAGACATCCAACTCCAAATATAACTCATAACAAGTATTTGTAATCTCTAGCCTAAGTGCCACCACGGTGTGCACACTGTCACTTTCACACACATGGGGAGAGCAGAGATCTATTAAAGCACTTGAGTAGCAAGGTAGATCTACTTGATTACAAAGCTCATGATCACAATATGATCATGCATAGAGACAGGGATGAACACATAGCTACCGGTAGAACCCTTAGCCTCGAGGAAGAACTACTCCCTCCTCATCATGGGAATCAGCAACGACGATGGAAATGGTGGTGGAGATCGATGGAGATGGCTCCGGGGGCACTTCCCCGTCCCGGCAGGGTGTCGGAATAGAGACTTTCTATCCCCCAAATCTCCCCTTCGGTGGCGGTGCTGTGGAACTTTTCGTGGCTGTAGGTTGGTCGATTTAGGGTTTTTGCATCGGGAGGCATCTTATAGGCGAAGAGGCAAGGTCGGTGGGAGGCCAAGGGGCGCACACCACCTGGTGGTGCGGCCAGGGCTAGCCCGCGCCACCATATGGTGTGCCCACCCTGGTGCCCTACTCCATCTTTGCTTTGTGTTTCCGTGTTGCTCCAGGAAAAATAGGCATATTGGCTTTTGTCCCGTCCAATTCCGAGAATATTGATTTTCTTCCTTTTCTGGAACCAAAAACAGAAGAAAACAGGCAAATGGCACTGTGGCATATTGTTAATAGGTTAGTCCCAGAAAGTGTATAGAAATACTCCAAAGTGTGGACAAAACATAAGAAAGTAGATATAAAACAAGCATGGAACATCAAAAATTATAGATACGTTTGCAATGTATCAGTGTGATGATGCGTCTATGACCCTTGGTTTGTAATAATCTAATATCTTACTTTGTTAAGAATTTAAACTTATGTTGTTGTATCCCTGTGTTCTCTGATGTTATCAAATCATATATTGTGAGTCGATGAGGTTGGAGTTAAGTTTATCTCGGAGGTTAATTCGAGGTTTATTTAAGCCTAATACCGGGGGTGTTACAGGTTTTGGTATCAGAGCAAGACTGCCTGTAGGAAACCCTAGTATTGGTCGATGTTGAGTCTAGAAGTTGATAAAACTATTTAAAAGTTCAAAATTATTTGCAACAACTCTAACTAGGAATCTTTTTACTCCTTTTCTGGTGTGATTCTAATGCTGGAGTTTTCTTATCCTATTTGGTTTGAAAAGGTTTTTATTCCTTATCCTTAATTTCAAACTTTTAGGATCCTGTTTTCTGGGTTGTTTTTCGAAGTACTCTGTAAATGGTTGCTATTCTCAGAGTTATCAAGATATCTCAGTTCTGCTTGATGCATAATATCTTAATGCTCCATTGTCATGGTTTGTAAGTCAACTGGATAGTGTATACGTTAGTATGCTTTGATACTACCATGCTTGATGAGATGATATGTTTTATATCCAGTATCCTCTGTCTTTGAATCCTTTGGCTGACTCCTTCTGTTCTTACAGGATGGGTGACACTTCTCGATGTCGCACCCGTGCTCATGCTCGTGGTTCTAGGAATGAGGATGATCCTTCTAATCTTCCTCCACCACCATAAATGGTTCAACTCATGGCTATGTATGAGACCAACCGTGCTGACAACATGAGGCTCCTTGAAAGGATTGAGCGCAATACCTAGCACCCAAATAATCAAGTCGGTATCAAGGATTTCAAACGTATCACTCTGCTAGTATACAGCTTTTCCACTGAGCCACTTGATGCAGACTACTAGCTTTGTACCATGGAGCGCAAACTTCATGTTGGCCATGTTCCTGAAGCTGATTGGGTAACCTTTGTTACCTACCATCTGGAGGGAGCAGCTAACTCCTGGTGGGAAAATTTCTTGGCAATGTAAGCCGCCCAACATGTTGTTACTTGGCAAGAATTCACTGAATGATTCTGAGCTTATCATATTCCGGAGGGTCCAATGGATGAAAAGAGGGAGGAGTTCCTCAAGCTGAAAAAAGGCACTAGTTCTATGTATGATTACCAGCGCAACTTCAATCGTCTCGCCTGCTATGCTCCTGAACAAGTTTTCGCTGATGTTAAGAAGCAAGCTTTGTTCCACAAGGGACTGGACCCTGATGTTCATCATGACCTTCATATGTTGGATTTTGGGAATCTGCAAACTCTTGTGAACAAGGCAATGAAAGCAGAGCGTGGAAAGGTGGAGTATGAGGAAACCCGCAAGCGTTCTTACGAATGTTCCAACAAGGCTGGTTCAAGGACAAAGAAGCATCGAATCTTTGTACCCTATAGTGTTGTGCCACGTTCTCCTTACACCCCAAGGTCTGTTGGATATGATCCTCGCCCTAATGCTACTTCAAGCAATACTAGTGGGAAAAACTATCCTGCTACTGGTACGGCATTAGGTCTTATCTGCTTCAACTACTGCCAGTCGGGTCACTTTGCAAGGGAGTTTCTACAAAAGACTGCGGCCGAGAGAGCACCACCAAAGAAGTATACCAAGCTTTAAGCTGCTGGAAGTGGTCGTCTGACCCATATCTCTGCTGAAGAGGCTCAGGAGGATCCAAGCACCGTTATGGGTATGCTTCGTATCAATCACATTCCAGCTAAAGTTTGTTTGATTCTAGAGCATCGCATCCATTCATGTCACAAGCTTTTGCTGAATTGCATGGGATAAGTTTTGAGGGGTTGTCTAAACCTTTGCTGGTTTAATCTCTTGGTTCTAGTTGGCATACCGCCATGGTTAGTCATGGGAACCTAATCAATGTTGCCTCCCAGATGTTCCCCACTTCTCTTATTGCCCTCAAGTCAACTAATATTGACGTCATTTTGGGCATGGACTGGTTGTCCCAATATCAAGCGCTCATTGATTGTGCAACCAAGTATGTGACTCTAACAAGTCCTGCTGGCATAACAGTCACATATTGGACCGTAGGGTCACTATCTCCTTCAGTTGTTTCTATTCCTCAAGTGGAGTTGTATGCTCTTGAAGTTCAACCTCCGTTAGAGATTCAAGATGTTTCCGTGGTATGTGAATTCACTCATGTCTTTCCTGAAGAGTTGTTTGGCATGCCACTTGATTGAAGTGTGGATTTTGTCATAGAGTTGGTCCCTGGAACTGCACCTGTTTCCAAGAGACCCTACCGTAATGCCCCCTCATGAGCTAGTGGAGTTGAAGAAGCAAATAGAGGAGTTAGAGGTAAAAGGGTGCATCCATCCTAGTACATCTTCTTGGGGATGTCCTACCATCTTTGTTAAGAAGCGGGAGACCAATATACCGTGTTGATGCACTCGACTTTCGACATAGAGCTTGTTGGGGACCCAAGAGAAAGGTACGATGAATACAGCAGCAAGTTTTCCCTCAGTTATGAAACCAAGGTTTAATCGAACCAGTAGGAGCAAGGAAACACCCAAAGATGTTGCTAGCTGAGCTTTGGCAGGGCGCACTACCGGTGCTAGTAGCAACGTGGAGACCTGCACAACACAACCACAGAACTTTGTCCCCAACTTGCGATGAGGTTGTCAATCTCACCGTGTTTTGCGGAAAACAAAGGATTAAACGTATCGAATGGAAAGAAGTAAAAGTTTGCAGAAAGTAAACACAAAGCAGTAAAAGATTGTAGATTGTATCTAAAGTAAAAGGACCGGGATCCATAGTTCACTAGAGGTGGCTCTCCTTAGATAGATAACATGCTGGGTGAACAAATTACAGCGGGGCAATTGACAAACACCAAGAAAGCAATACATGCATATACTAATCATCTTGACTCCTCTAAGACTTGATTGGGCATTACAACATAATACATAGACCACCATCCAACTGCATCTATGACTAATAATCCACCTTCAGGTTATCATCCGAACCCCCTCCAGTATTAAGTTGCAAACAACAGATTATTGCTTTACGAACTACGTCTAAAGTAAACAATACGATTGTTCTATGAACAAAGGATTGTTGTTTTCTCCCTAGTAGCAACAGCACATCTAGTACCTTAGAGATTTCTGTCACTTCCCCAGATTACCAGAGGCATGAACCCACTATCGAGCATAAATACTAACTCTTGGAGTTGCTAGCATCTACTTGGCCAAGATAGCTACTAACAACGAAAAGCATGCAAGATCTCAAATAACAAAGACATGATAGAATCAATAATCAATCTGAAATAGCATCTCAATATCCATCGGATCCCCGCAAACACAACATGTATGAATTACAAATAGATGATCTTGATCATGAACGGAGCTCACAAGATCTAAACATGAAAGCACAAAGGAGGAGAAACCAGCCATCTAGCTACTACATGGATCTGTAGTCCAAGAATGAACTGCTCACGCATCATACCAGAGGCTTGCACGGTGATGAAGAAGGCCTCCAGGGTGAATTCCCCTCTTCATCAGGGTGCCGGGAAGATCTTCAGATCCCTCCCGATCTAGGGATGGAGATGACGGCCAACTCTGCACTCTTTTGTGGATTTTGATCGGTACTTAGGGTTTTCCCGAGGGTAACTTATAGGCGGAAGGAGAGGCCGAGGGGTGGCGGAGCGGCCACACCACCTCGGCGCGAGCTGCCGCCTGGCCGCTGCCAGTGGTGTGGTGGCTCCCGTCCTTCTCCGCCTCGTGATTCTCGCACTTGATCACTTCCAAAAATAGGCACTTTGGCTTTGTCCGTCAATTCGAGAATATTCATTTCGACTTTCTCGGAACCAAAAACAGCAGAAAACAGGCAGCTGGCACTGTGGCTCTTGTTAATAGGTTAGTCCAAGAAATCATATGAAAAGTACTCCAAAGTTGGAACAAAACACAAGAAAGTGGATAAAACCAAGCATGGAACATCAATTAGATACATTTGCAATGTATCACGTGTCTGGTTGTGGATTATCGCCCTCTCAATGTTGTGACTATCAAGAACAAGTATCCTCTCCCTAGGATCAACGATCTTTTTGATCAGTTAAGTGGTGCCACCATCTTTTCCAAAATGGATTTGAGGTCAGGGTATCATCAAAAATTATGGTACTTATAGCTTTCAGCTCTCATTGCCCCTATCATAAGCATCTTGAAGGTGATTAAGGTTAAAGTGACACAACTAAGAGGATATGCTTGACAAGTTATAAACCGAAATCTCATGCCCCTTACTTACGAAGACCGATCCTCATGCTACTCAACTTCAGTCATGAGTAAGCTCTTGTCATTGTAAGTATATGTGTATCATTAAGAACCGCCAATGTGGTACCCTTTGCACATGATAAGAGCTTTCCCATAATCAAAATGACAAGGCAAGCAGACAATGAGCATCTCAGCAATCTTTTTATTTGCTATTTGCATAGGTTTTTATTGAGGATGCTTCATAGAGTGCTCATTATGGTGATGCTGCAAGTTTCCACCATGATTAGGCATGGCTTAGGCTAGCGGCCCAGGCGTTTCTCTAACACACATACAAACTCCATGATCTTACAAGTTCCACTTTTATTTCACACCGCTGGGATCCGTAAGCAAAAGAACAAGATATCAACGGGGTACAAAGTACAAGTGCAATGTTGAAAGCGTTCCCCATGAAACATGGTTCTGCTAATTTCAACTTATAAAGCGCAAGCATATACACAACAAATAAGGACCCAATGGTTCAAGTTTATTAGAGGCAAAAAGTAAAGTGTGGGATCAAGTTCCTGAGAGCTTTAATCACTAGTTTTCTCATAACAAGTGAAAGGTAGACAAAAGCATGAATATACTTGGAATAGCATAAGCTAGTAGGTAGGTATGGTGGACTCTTTGGAATAACTTGGTTTAGGGAGTTGGATGCATGAGTGGAACTCATACTTGGTTGTGGAGGCTAGCAAAAGACTGGGAGCGACAAACTAAGAGAGCAATAATGGCCATAATCATGCAGAGCGACAAAACATCATTGATCAAAGCATAAAGTGATACTAAAAGTTGAAAACTAAAGGATCATAAAGGCTATGGTGACTTGAGATAGTCATAACATGGTGTGAGCATGTGCCAAGTCAACCCAAATAAAGCATCAAAGGAGAATACCACTATACTATGCTTTTAATATGCTAAAACAACGCATGATTCATCCAAGGCACATTAAGCAATCTCAATTGTTTATAACAAGTCATGCTACAGCAAAGAATACTAAGCATAAAGCCAAAATAATATCAACCATGGCATGAAAAAGCATAGGCCACAGTCAAAAACGAGCTCTTTTACCACAAAAGTATGAACTTTCCTACTCTTTTCCAAACCAAACCAAACTATTTGCAAACCAAAGTATGAAAGAGGGGGTCCAACCAACTTATTCAGAAAACTAAGCAAACCAAGCAAACTAAAAACCAAAACAAAAACAAAAAATAAGACGCTCCAAGAAAACCACAACTGTGCATGAAACAATAAAAATGAAGCGTTTGGTAGAAACCTGGGATTTTTATTGATGAAGGGGATGCCTTGGGCATCCCCAAGCTTTGACGCTTGTAATTCTTGGATATTTCTTGGGGTGACACATGTGGCATCCCCAAGCTTGAGCTTTAGTCCATCCTTCATCTCATTACTCATTCCTTCCATACACCTGAAAATTTTCCTTCATACAAAACTTCACACAATCTCATTAGCAACATTAGTGCACTTTAAGATAAATAAGTCTCAAGGTTCAGTTATAACACCAAATAAACTTCCACTAGAACACTAGATACTATAGCACTTCCCTCAAAAAGCTCAATTCACCAAAAGAACTCAAGAAGGAACTAACAAGAAGCAAATGCAGAAAATGGCAGAAATCTGTCAAAACAGACCAGCAGGTAAATACGAATTTTTTAGAAGACCTTATGTTGCTCAAATCAAAACGTGTTGAACTAACTAAAGTTAGATAATAACCTGGGGCAGAAGCACAAAAAATTACAGCTCAATCCGACATACAGAGCTCTCTCAGGAATTTTGCGGTGAAGCACAAAAATCTGTTTCGGGACAACAACTTTCCCAATCATTACTTCACTCTCATTAGAGGTTAATCTTGGCACAAAAAGCAAATAAAAAGGATAAGGAGAGTTTATTACAGAGTTAATAACTTCCAAGACTGAACTAAAACTCTTGGGTTATCTCCCAACAAGTACTTTTCTTTAACGCCTTTAAGTTAGGCATAAAAAGCAAAGAAAGAATCAGGTGTTCTCAAATGAAGAAGCATTAAAACCAAATTTTGTTTTCATAGGAGAAGCAAAAGAAATCTTTTCTCTCTTTTTAGGGAAGTGTTCTATACCTTTCTTGAGTGGGATTTGATATTTAATGGTTCCTTCTTTTATATCAATGATGGCACCAATAGTTCTAAGAAAAGGTCTTTCCAAAGTAATAGGACAAGAAGCATTGTATTCAACATCCAAAACATAGAAATCAACGGGGACATAGGAATCGTTAACCATAATAAGAACATCATTAAGACTCCCCATGAGTTTCTTTTTAGCATTATCATCAAGTGGGACATTCAAATAGCAATCTTCAAGAGGAGGCAAATCAAGCATATCATAAATCCTTCTAGGCATAATAGAAACACTACTATCAAGATCACATAAAGCTTTGAAATCAAAGTCATTCACTTTCATATTAATGATGGGTTCCCAATAATCTTCTTATTTTATAGGAATAGAAGCTTTATGTTTCATCTTTTCTTCTTTAATCTTTATGAGAGCATCAGCAATGTGTTGTGTAAAAGCCATGTTCATAGCACTAGCATTAGGACTTTTAGCAAGCTTTTGTAGGAACTTAATAACTTCAGAGATGTTGCAACCATCAAGATCAAAATCAATGTTATCATCTAAAGTAGTAGAACTATTAGTAGCCTCAACACTAGTGGTGGTGATAGTAGAAACACTAATGTTTCTAGCAATTTCATCTTCTCTTTCCCACTTAGCATGTAATTCAGCTAATAGTCTAATATTTTCATCAATTCTTACTTGTATAGCATTAGTAGCTGCAAAGGGATTCTCATTAGTTTCAGGTTTAGCAGCCATTTTATTAATCAATGAAGATTGAGCTTCAGACAAAGATGATATATTTCTTTCAGCATTAGAGAGTTTTAATTGTAAACTAGGAATTTCTCTATTTAGACTCTCAAGTTGATGGCTAATGTTCTTCAAAATGATAGATTGTTCCTCCATAGTTTTAGTGAATAGTTTATTTTGCTCATATTGCATTTGCATGAAGCTTTTAGTGGATCTTTCAACTTCTAAAATTCTCCCTTCACTAGGTAATCCAGGTTTACCATTATAGCCATAAGTATTATTAGGAGGGTAGGGCCTATAATTGTTATTACCATAAGCATTGTTGGCAAAATTGTTATTTCTTATGAAGTTCACAACAACTTGCTCTTCTTGAGCAACCAAAGAGGCTAAAGGAACATTATTTGGATCAATATGGGCTTTCCCATTAACAAGCATAGACATAATAATATCAATCTTATCACTCAAGGAGGAGGTTTCCTCAACAGAATTTACCTTCTTACCTTGTGGAGCTCTCTCAGTATACCATTCAGAATAATTAACCATCATATTGTCCAAAAGTTTTGTTGCAGCACCCAAAGTGATAGTCATAAAGGTACCTCCAGCAGCTGAATCCAATAGGTTCCTTGAAGAATAGTTCAATCCTGCATAAAAAGTTTGGATGATCATCCAAGCAGTCAGTCCATGAGTGGGACAATTCTTTATTAAATATTTCATTCTTTCCCAAGCTTGAGCAACATGCTCATTATCAAGTTGTTTAAACTTCATTATTTCACTTCTCATGGATATAATCTTAGCAGGAGGATAGTATTTTCCAATAAAAGCATCTTTGCACTTAGTCCAAGAATCAATACTATTCCTAGTTAAGGAATTCAACCATTCTTTAGCTTTTCCTCTCAAAGAGAAAGGAAACAATTTCAGTTTAATAATATCACCATCTATATCCCTATGCTTTTGCATCTCACAAAGTTCAACAAAGTTATTTAAATGGGAAGCAGCATCTTCATTACCAATACCAGAAAATTGTTCTCTCATAATAAGATTGAGCAAAGCAGGTTTTATCTCAAAGAAGGTATTTTCAGCCACAGGTGGAGCAATAGGTGTGCTCATAAAATCATTGTTGTTGGTGCTAGTGAAGTCACACAACTTAGTGTTTTCAAGAGTAGTCATTTTTTTGGGTTTTCAAATAAGAAAGCAAACAAGTAGAACTAATTTCTTTGTGTTTTTTGAAGAACAAAACAAGCAAACAAAGCAAAAAGAAACTAAGCAAAACAAAAACAACAAAGTAAAGAGATTGGTTATGAGGGACTCCCCTTGTGAAGATGTCCTTGATTCCCCAGCAACGGCGCCAGAAAATCTTGATGCGCTCGACTTTTGACGTAGAGCTCGTTGGGAACCCCAAGAGGAAGGTACGATGAATACAGTAGCAAGTTTTCCCTCAGTTATGAAACCAAGGTTTAATCGAACCAGTAGGAGCAAGGAAACACCCCAAAGGTGTTGCTAGTTGAGCTTTGGCAGGGCACACTACTGGTGCTAGTAGCAACGTGGAGACCTGCACAACATAACCATAGAACTTTGTCCCCAACTTGCGATGAGGTTGTCAATCTCACCGTGTTTTGCGGAAAACAAAGGATTAAACGTATCGGATGGAAAGAAGTAAAAGTTTGCAGAAAGTAAACACAAAGCAGTAAAAGATTGTAGATTGTATGTAAAGTAAAAGGACCGGGATCCATAGTTCACTAGAGGTGGCTCTCCTTAGATAAATAACATGCTGGGTGAACAAATTATAGCGGGGCAATTGACAAACACCGAGAAAGCAATACATGCATATACTAATCATCTTGACTCCTCTGAGACTTGATTGGGCATTACAACATAATACATAGATTTCCATCCAACTGCATCTATGACTAATAATCCACCTTCAGGTTATCATCCGAACCCCCTCTAGTATTAAGTTGCAAGCAACAGATTATTGCTTTACGAACTACGTCTAAAGTAAACAATACGATTGTTCTATGAACAAAGGATTGTTGTTTTCTCCCTAGTAGCAACAGCACATCTAGTACCTTAGAGATTTCTGTCACTTCCCTAGATTACCAGAGGCATGAACCCACTATCGAGCATAAATACTAACTCTTGGAGTTGCTAGCATCTACTTGGCCAAGATAGCTACTAACAACAGAAAGCATGCAAGATCTCAAATAACAAAGACATGGTAGAATCAATAATCAATCTGAAATAGCATCTCAATATCCATCGGATCCCCGCAAACACAACATGTATGAATTACAAATAGATGATCTTGATCATGAACGGAGCTCACAAGATCTAAACATGAAAGCACAAAGGAGGAGAAACCAGCCATCTAGCTACTACATGGATTCGTAGTCCAAGGATGAACTACTCACGCATCACACCGAAGGCTTGCATGGTGATGAAGAAGGCCTCCAGGGTGAATTCCCCTCTCCGGCAGGGTGCCGGGAAGAGCTTCAGATCCCTCCTGATCTAGGGATGGAGATGACGGTGGCTACAGACTCTTTCGTGGATTTTTGATCGGGTACTTAGGGTTTTCGTCCCGAGGGCAACTTATAGGCGGAAGGAGAGGCCGAGGGGGTGCCGGGAGCGGCCACACCACCCCCTGGCGTGGGCCAGGCCTGGCCGCGCGGCCAGGTGGTGTGGTGTCTCCCTAGCCCTTCTCCGTCTCGTATTCTGGCACTTGATCACTTCCGGAAAAATAGGCACTTTGGCTTTTTTCCCGTCCAATTCTGAGAATATTCATTTTCTGACTTTCCTGGAACCAAAAACAGCAGAAAACAGGCAGCTGGCACTATGGCTCTTGTTAATAGGTTAGTCCAAGAAATCATATGAAAAGTACTCCAAAGTTGGAACAAAACACAAGAAAGTGGATAAAACCAAGCATGGAACATCAAAAATTATAGATACATTTGCGATGTATCACGTGTCTGGTTGTGGATTATCACCCTCTCAATGTTGTGACTATCAAGAACAAGTATCCTCTCCCTAGGATCAACAATCTTTTTGATCAGTTAAGTGGTGCCACCATCTTTTCCAAAATGGATTTGAGGTCAGGGTATCATCAAATCAAGATCCGAAAGGAAGACATTCCAAAGACTGCTTTCACCACTCGTTATGGTCTTTACGAGTACACTGTTATGTCATTTGGTCTTACCAATGCTCCATCCAACTTTATGCGGCGTATGAACTCTATATTCATGGAGTAACTCGACAAGTTTGGTGCGGTCTATATTGACGATATTCTGGTCTACTCCAAGACTGAAGAAGAACACGTTGAACATCTGCGTTTGGTGTTGACAAAGCTTTGAGAACATCGTCGCTATGCCAAGTTCTCCAAATGTGAGTTTTGGTTACAAGAACTCATATTCCTTGGTCATGTTGTTTCTGCCGAAGGGGTTGCCATTATTCCGAGCAAGGTTCAATCTATTCTTGATTGGGAATCCCCCAAGTCCGTTAAGGATGTTCGAAGTTTTCTCGGGTTAGCGGGTCATTACCGTCGGTTTATTGAGAACTTTTCCAAGATTGCCAAGACAATGACTAATTTTCTTAAGAAGGATAAGAAGTTTGAATGGTCTGACAAGGCTGAAGAAAGCTTCTAGGTTTTGAAAACCAAGCTAACAACTGCTCTGGTACTAGTTCTTCCAGACACCAACAAAGACTTTGTCATCTTTTGTGATGCATCTCACCAAGGTCTCGGATGTGTGTTGATGCAAGATGGTCATGTGGTGGCCTATGCCTCCCGACAGCTGAAACCACATGAGAATAACTACCCAACTCAAGATCTCGAGCTTGCAGTTGTTGTTCATGCTGTTAAGCAATGGCAACATTACCTCATCGGTAGTCAGTGTGAGTTATACTCGGATCATTAGAGTCTGAAGTATTTGTTTACACAACCTGATGTGAACCTCAGGCAAAGAAGATGGTTGGAACTTATCAAGGATTATGATTTGGGTTTCAACTATCAACCCGGCAAAGCCAATGTCATTGCTGATGCACTAAGTTGAAAGTCTGATTGCAACAATATGTTGATCAAACAAGCTCAACCTTCTCTTCATGAGGAATTTTATCGACTGAATCTTGAAGTTGTTCCTTGTGGATTTCTTTCTACTCTTGAGGTGAAGTATTCTATAGAGGATGAAATCAAGCTTGCTCCAAGGAATGATTATGAAGTTGCTGAGATCAAAGAGAGCCTTGCTAAGGGAGTGGCTAAATATTTCTCTATTAATGATCAAGGTATTGTCTTTTTTGGTAACTGTCTGGTAGTGCCAAAGAGAACAAAGTTGAGGGGTTTAATTCTTAAAGAGTCTCATGCATCACCTCTCTCCATTCACCCTGGAGGTACCAAGATGTATCGGGATCTTCGCCAAAGGTTCTAGTGGTCTGGTATGAAGCAAGATATCGCCCAATTCGTTGCTGAGTGTGACGTTTGCCATCGCGGCAAGGCTGAACACCAAAGACCCATTGGTCTCCTACAACCACACCGTATCCCTGAGTGGAAATGGGATGAAGTTGGTATGGATTTCATCACTGGTTTTCCTAAAACTCAAAAGGGAAGTGATGCCATATGGGTAATCGTCGACTATTTGTCCAAGGTTGCTCATTTCCTACCTGTCCGTGAGAGCATTACTGCTAGTCAGTTGGCAGATTTATATATCTCCCAGATAGTCGTCCTTCACGGAGTTCCAAAGAAAATTGTCTCTAACTGAGGAAGTTTGTTCACTTCAAGGTTCTGGTCAAGTTTTCAACAAGCTATGGGAACTCAGTTATCCTTCAGCACGGCTTGTCATCCTAACAGCGGTGGTTAAATTGAAAGGGTGAATCAAATCCTTGAATACATGCTTAGAGCATGTGCTATATCTTTTGGCGAGACCTGGGAGAAATGTCTTCCTTTTGCTGAGTTCTCCTACAACAACAGTTATCAGTCTAGTATAGATATGGCACCTTTTCAGTTCTTATATGAAAGAACATGTCGTTACTCCTCTAAATTGGTCTGAAACCGGCAAAAGAAAGTTCTTTGGACCGGATATGATCAAGGAAGCAGAAGATCAAGTTTGTATTATACGAGATCATTTGAAAATTTCTGTCTCATCAGAAGAGCTATCATGATTGTCAACATCAACATGTTGAATATGAAGTTGGTGATCAAGCTTATCTTCGAGTCACTTTGTTAAAGGGTGTCCATCGCTTTGGTATCAAGGGCAAACTGGCTCCTCGCTACGTTGGTCCTTTCCGTGTTCTTTCCAAGCGAGGTAAGATCGCATATCAATTGGAGCTACCTACAAATTTCCCTGAGGTGCAAGATGTCTTTCATGTGTCTCAACTCAAGCGTTGCTTCAAAGACCCTGTCCGTGGTGTTGATCACCAAACGCTTGACCTTCAAGAGGATCTAACTTATCGAGAGTATCATGTTTGTGTCCTTGATGAAGTTGAGCACAAGACTCGTCGTCAAAGCATCAAGTTTCTAAAAGTTCAATGGTCTCATCACTCTGAGGACGAAGCAACCTAGGAACAAGAAGATCGTCTTTGGTCTGAGTACCCCCTGCCTTCTTTTCTAAAACTTAGGAATCTCGAGGTGAGATTCTTGTAAGGGGGTAGAGCTGTAACAACCCAAGTTTGCAATATATGTAATTATTACTCAAGAGCATAGCATGCATGAATCTTTTGCATTCTTGTTGTGTTTTAGAGACAAGAGGGGATAAAAAACCTAATCTCTAAATCGTTTTCCTTCTCAATTCTATCCCATTTAAAATGGTTTTGATTTGGTAAAATGGATCCATAGGTGGACCCTACTATTTAAATGCTCAAAAGATTTACAAAAGTTTCTGAACCCTTGCCTCACTCAAATTTGTTCAAATAATTTGAATTGAGTGCAAACAAAGAGGAATTTGAGACAAAACAAATAGAAAAGAGTGTCTAGAAAAAAATGTGAGTAGAGAGGGAAAAGGGCTATAGCCCAGCAAGCCAGCCCTTCCCTCTACCTTTCCATGGCCCAGCAGCAGCCTCAGCCGGCCCAAAATGGGTCCAGAAGTGGCCTGCATCTCTTTGACAGTTGTCCGCATTGTCGTCTTTGTCGACGACAAAGAAGCAGCTCTGTGGCGTCGCCGTCGCCGTCGGCCGCCGTGCGCGCGACAAGGTTCACGCCCAGCATCTATAAAAGCTCGGCCTCCGTAGAGGAGAACCCCCAGACGCCACTTCCCCCTCTCCCTTATCCTCTCTCGCCATGGCCGGCAAGATCTAGCTCACTGCCGCTATCACCCTCGCTGTCTCTGCTCGCCCCGAGCTCGGCTAAGACCATCATCGTGACCGCCATCATCTCCTCGTTCTTCCCATCTAGTTCACGCAGCTTAGCGCGCCTCCAATCACCAAAATCGAGTGGCCCTCCCCCTGTCAGACGATGCCGCTCGTCGTTGATTCAGGCTTCGCCTCGCCTCGCCGCCAAGCTTCGCACGCTCCCGATGAGCTCCTAGACCCTGCAGTACCCTCAGATCCGCGGCTCGCTTGCTGTAGCGTCCTGCCCACGCTAGCCCGATTGCGCTGTCGCTGTACCTCGCTGCTGACGAGTTTCCGATGTCCAAAATCAAGCGGGGATGGCACTATCATGCTCCTCGTCTCTATGCGGTTCCAACGAACCCAGCCGCGCTTGCTGGGGCACGCCGGATCGCCGTCGGTGACCACTAACTAGCGGTGCCACCGTGTCCGCCGTGGCGCCAGCGTGGCCATGACGTGGCCTGGGCCCCTCCCATCAGTGACTGCGGCTAGACACAACTTCTGTGTAAAATATTTAGGGTTAGGTTTAGCTGACGTCAGGCCGGCATCATAAAGGCTTGTATTATTTTTAGAAATGATTTAAAATTTGCAAAAAATGTTATAATCTTATAAAATTCATAACTAATTCATATTTAATCCGAAAAATATGAATAATATATCAAAATGATCAAAAAAATGAGATCTACAGTTTAAAAATATAATCATCCATTGTTTATCAACCTAAACCCTAGCTAGTTTAGAGGAACATCGAACCCCCCTAATTGCATATGGGATTGATGGAATGTCAAACCCTCGGCACTCTGAACCCATTTAAATCGATGCTAATCCTAGGGTTGACATGATAACTTTAATTTGACATATCATTCATGTGCTTACGCATTGCATGGTCTGAGATGATTATTGTTGCCTTCCTTTCTGGTATTTCGTGATAGGATCAGAGCACGAGGCCGATGTCAACGACACCAAAGATCCATACATGTCTACTGAAGGACAAGGCAAGCGTAACCTCTCATTCTGAACCTATGTTTTATAAAGTACCTACTTTCCTGCTATATTGCACACGATTTCAATGTGGTATTTTGTCAGTAGCTAGAGTTACCTATCTGCTGCATAGTTTCCCTGTTGTAGCCTTATACACCTAATCCACTGCTCATAGCATACCTAGGTCTGGCATGTGAGTGTTGCTAGAGCTTCTTTGACCGTCAAGCTTAGCCTTGCTTAGTAATTACAGCTGATCCATCCCGATGATGAATCCAAGATACCAAAGAATCTAGAAAGGTAGGAGATGAAGACAAGATTGAAGGTGACTGACAAACATGCTACGACTTGTATGGGAGGACACAATGGGTGTGGTTTTTGTAGTCCCATGCTCGCCACCACTAGGAATCGAGTTCTTGCCAAGGAACCGAGACGAGTGTACAACCACACGGGGCCTGGAAAACCCCTCGACTAACTAACTTTCCTTGTAGATTCCATGAGTCACATAGTTCGGGCTTTCCATTTGGCATACGCATTGAAAATGTTTTCAAAATCGGAGGAGAAGGAGTTGCATCATAACAGGTAGGTAAGCGTGGCCGGGGTTGCTTGGGGTGGATAGAGCCCATGGTAAACCAACCTCGCCTCACATCTCTAGGGACCGGTCCAAGGATTTGACCCGTTACGGCATAACCCTCCTTAGGGCATGACTCATGGTCTCGACGACAGCAAGGTAAAGGTCGTGGTCAACCACCCTTTGTCGGCCCTCCAAGGAAGAGGGCAAATAATATTTAGCACTAAGATTCGATTGGTATGTGTGGGTAAAGTTGTACACCCCTGCAGGGTTAAATCTTTTTGAAAAGCCGTGTTCACGGTTATGAACGCTTGGTGACCGAATTCTAAGATCATAGACAACATTAAATAAAGATAAAACCTGGTGATCCACGTGTGCTTAAGGATGCTTCCTCGAGGGTTCGAGGGGGTGATTCTAGATGAGGAGTTTAGATGTACTTGGTTAACAAGTTTGGATGTTCAAGATGGAGTCTTCGCTCTCTTACCCCGTTTTAAAAGTATTCTGTGTAGACGAGCCTCTACTCTCTCTTGTTTACAGACAAAGTTGGCTTTACGCAAAGAAAATCTAGAGAAAGGTTTTCTAGCCAGAGCATGTAGATACTAGGTTATCTAAGTCTTGTGGAGTACATTCTCGTACTTAGCCTTGCGCCATTGTTGCTTTTCTATAGATAATCTAGTTGCAACTAAAGGTGGCTTCTACGTTGACATCGACGAGTAGTTGGGGGTCCCATGTAGCAGCCTGAGGACCATGGGTTGGACGTCGCTTATGTTCATGGCCTCTTAGGCCCTTTGTTAAGTTTGTTGTGTAGAACAACATAATTTTCTTTCGATGTTTAGTGTGATGATAGGTATGTGACCCCTAGTTTGTAATAATATGATATCATACTCTGTTAAGAGTTTAAACTTATGTTGTCGTATCCCTATGTTTTGTGATGTTATAAAATAATATAATGTGAGTCTCTGAGGTTGGAGTTAAGTTTATCTCGGTGGTTAATCCAAGGTTTGTTTAACCCTAATCCCGAGGGTGTTACATTTTAATACATAAAGGAAAAGATTTGGTGGCGCATTTAGGGTTGGAAAGAGCGGATACTTTCCAAGGCGGGTAAGGACATCCTATTGGGTTTGCATCATAGAAAACAAAGAATTTCCTATGATGGGAACTACTAAGCACCAAGATCTATCTACCTAGATACAAACAATAGGTGGATATACATCCATAGAGAACATACCCTTGAATACCAACAACGTGTTACGAGGTTGTACTCGTGGATGATATAGTCATATGCTTGCCGATCTCAAGATCGAGAGGAAGTCCAGCGCCGCAAATCAGCAGCGCATCCGTGATCGCACACACGTCCGGTCCATCGAACAACCTCTTCCTCCTCGCTCCAGTGATGCAGCAGAAGTAGCAACTCCTTCCAAACGAAAATCTATCGGGAACATATATCTCGCTAATCCGAGGCCATGGGCAATAATTCTAGAGAGGGAGAGAGATCCTTCACGAGGAGGTGTGAGATGAGAGGAGGGAGTGGGGGCCTTTTATAGGAAAAGGGGGAAGCCCCATCCCATGGCCAGTGGCCATGGAGGTGCACCCATCTCTTCCCTCATTCATGTGGTGGAGCTCCCACTCACATCAATATTCCCTCCACTCAAAATTCCACTCATCTCCATTAAATTTTCACCAAATTTAATGCAGCTCTCATTTAATAAAACTCTTTTATTTATTTTATTCAGAATTTTGTTAATTACTTTAATTAACAAACATTCACATAAAACCCCCTGCAATATTTCAATATCACATGCAAAACCAATTTCAGCAATTTCACCTGAAACAATTCTGGTGTCCATTGAAATAATTCCAGCGCTTTACAATTCTTTTCTCTAGAACATATTTGCTCCAAATGGTGTCGGTATCTCTTAAGTGTGTCACCCTATGGTTCGCGAATAATGTAGACATGATCAAGACCCTTCTCCAATCAATAACCAGCAGCGGGACCTAGAGATCCATACTGACTCCCACACACTAAACGATGACTTCTATGATCGTGAGAACCTTTAATGTTAGTAACTGAATCCATTTGTCTCACGATATATTACATGTTCGAGATTCGATCATCGGTATCTCCATACCTAGTTTGATCTCGTTACCGACATGCACTCTTTTCTCGTTCCCGTGATATAACATTCTAGATATAATATTCTAGCGATCACATCACTTGCTTGCAAGCTATCTCAATGTGATATTATCGAGAGGGACCAGAGCATATATATCCGTCGTCGGGGTGGAAAAATTCCACTCTTGATCCATGAGCCTCTACATAACACCTTCGGAATATCTGAACCCACCTTTATTGTCACCCTGTTATGGTGTGACGTTTGATGTTATCAAGTTACCCTTCTAGTGTTAGTGATTGATATGATCTCATGGTCTAAGGGCTAGAATTACTTCGTATGATGTTATAGCAATTTAAACACAATGACTTTGATCGTATTGCTATACTTCGTATGAATGTTCATCACATCATTCCACCAATGTTGTGACCTCATTATTAACAATATTCAATGTCCATGATCAGGAAATCTTGATCATCTTGTTAATCAACGAGCTTGTTTATAAGAGAGGCATAACTAGGAACCATTTATTTGTTTATTAAATACACATGTATTAACGTTTCCAATGAATGCAATTATAGCATGCAAAATAAACATCTATCATATACTTGGAATAATATAATAACAACTTTATTATTGCCTCTCGGGCATATTCCCTTCACATTCTCATTAAGGCTCTTGCGCAAGCAATACCCACCTACGCAATGTCCTGCTTTGATTTGACGAAGAAGCTATGTGAGGAGATTAGCACCATGATTTGCCGGTACTGGTGGAGTCATCAGAATGGGACTAACAAATGTCACTGGGTGGGCTGGGAGAAGATGAAATAGCAAAAGAGATCGGAGGACTTGGGTTCAGAGACCTCCACATCTTTAATCTAGCCATGTTGGCAAGGCAATGTTGGAGAATTGTGCTGAACCCGAATTCCCTATGTGCCATTGTACTAAAGGCAAAGTATTTCCCACGGTCTTCTATCTTGGAAGCGAAACCACAGTCTGGTATGTCATATACATGGCAAAGCATACTCAAAGGGCTTGAAATCCTGAAAGAGGGAGTTATTTGGCGTGTTGGGGATAGAGACAACATTAAGGTCTGGTACGATCCTTGGATCCTGAGAGGGTCAACACGGCGCCCATCCATCGTCAGAGGCAGGTCGTTGATCACCACGGTTAGTGATCTCATAAACCCCACCACCAAGATCTGGGACGAGGAGCGGGTGCGTGACAATTTAATGCTGCTGATGCTGACGACATTCTGGCTATACCGCTGAGGCCGGATATGGAGGACAACATCGCATGGCACTTTGATGATAAGGGCATGTTCAGTGTCAAATTAGCCTATCGGGTAGGAGTCAGTATGCAAGACTCCCAGCAGCAGCGTGATAAAGCTCATCCAATCTGGAAGAGCAGGTCCATTCGAGCTGGCAGAGGTTGTGGAAAAGCAAGCTGCCGGGAAAAGTCTTTGATCTTCCTATGGTGGTTGGCGTGAAATAGCTTACCGACGAGGAAAAATATCTAGAGGAAAGGAATTGATCTGGATACTAGATGCCCATTGTGCAGCTGACTGGATGAGGACGGCGGTCATGTCTGCAAGATTAGAGAGGGAGAAGCACACTCGTATTCATCCACATGGGGTACAATATATAGGACAGTACACATGAGTCAGATGATACACACGCAGTCAACTAACTAACAATAGATCCTAGTCTACCGGGAGGAGTGCGTGTAGTGCTGCGTGTCCTGCATGGATAGGTACAGACCTAGTCTAGATAAGCTGAACGTTATCTGAGTATATACACGGTCTAACAATATCTTCCTTCACTGCAAATTTGTAAAGTATATTTGGCGGCAGATGGACATGGAGAATGAAAGGTTACAACTGCTCGAGTGTGTGGATGCCAAATCTGTGATGGACAGGATCGTCGCCATGCCAATGAAGCAGCAAAACTTGGTCGTACTTTTGTTGTGGGATTGGTGGACGGAGAGAAACAAGGTGAACGAGCTGGAGAAGATAGGAAAACGACGGAGGAGGTCTGCCGCATTATCATGCGACACCACCAGGAGTTCTTCCCTGCGACCAACACTGTAGCCAAAGCCCTAAAGCCAATGGAGAAATGGAAGCTACCTCCACCAGGTTTTGCCAAGGTCAATTTTTATGCCTCCTTTGTTGCTGAGTCGAGATCAGGTGCCCATGGGTACGTTATTCACTCGGATACGGGAGAATTCATCCAGGCAGGTGCCGGGAAGCTTTCCTACCTGAGAAGCGCATTGCATGGTGAAGCTGAATCTTGCATTGCGGCAATGGAAGCTACTGCTGACCTAGGGATATATCGGGTTCAGTTCGAGTCTGATTGCTTCACTCTTGTTGCATCTATCGCAAATGGCACCTTGGACTTTGCTGAAACTGGAGTTCTATTGCGTGAAGCTAGAAGCCTGCATGTTCTGCATTTTGATAATGCCGAAGTAATTTCTTGTGACCGTGATTGTAATAAGTTAGCTCATACTTTAGCTTCCAGGATGCTGGTGCCTCATCCATATGGATGGGCACTGCCCCTGATTTTGTAAACGTTTGGTCGCCAGCGATATTGCTGAGCAGAATCAAGTTTCCAACCTCAAAAAAAAACTATCGTTTCGTCCTCTATGTAAATGGCTGTCCAAGAAAATATTTCAGTCAAGATTAGATGTCTTTTGTATGTTCTGCAATTAAGATCAAATTTGAATTAAAGGGTTGTGTGTTCTCATCAAATTTAAATTAAAAGGTTTATTACGATCGTCTCCTAGCTCTCTTGAAAATTATGATTGTGTCACCATGATTCGTTGAATTGGATGGACACCGCTAAATTCAGTGTTATTGTTACTTCTATACCACTGGATTCACTTGATGTATGCTACCATTAGTTCTGGCTAACTTGTCGTTGTTTGACATGTTTCCTTACACGTGGTCCTCCCTGGCTTACTTGTAGTTGTGATGGATATCCTTGCGAGCTACCACGCGACAGAAGACAACGTGCATCCCAGGTTTGAGAATTTGGGGTCCTATTTTTGTTGCTCCCTGGCTTTGCTCTTCCCGCCGCATAGTTCCGTCGTCCACCTCTCCCGGACTCCCTTAGTCTGATGTTCTCCATCGTGGATGCCTTGTTGCTCCGGTTCCCTCCTTCATGCTCAATGTTCTTTGATGTGATGTGCTCTGGCGGCGATGGCGACAATCTTAGCGTACATTAGTGTGTTTGACTCCAAGCAAAGAGTGTTGTAGCAAGTGTGCTTTTTCCTCACAAGGGTGATTGCTTTTCCCCCACAAGGTTGACTGGAATTTAATATAGAACTCTTCAACAAATAGTAGAACCCTTCCTCGTCCTCTGTATGCAACCTACAAAACAAAATGCCTTGTCATGTGTTCCCAACTTCACCGTAATGGTTGTGAAGCACGCGATGTGTAAGTGAGATGAAAAAAAGTAAATGTGATGATATAAAGTAATGCAACGGTAATGAGAATGACGAAAATAATAAGTAAACTATGAATGCAAGCTAAAAGTATGTTTTTATTTTTTAATTAATTAAATGTAGAAAATTAAAATGCGTAACTAAAGGGTGTTTCTTATGCTTAAAATGGACCAGGCTTTATGTGTTTACTTGTCTACTCTCTCATAAACATGGTGATATGAATATAATTTTTTACAATGAGATAACATTAATCCAAGTTTAGTGTGTTTGATACATATTCACATGGGCAACACGTTTTATTTTGAGATGATGCAACGCATCTTACTAATACTAGTCTAGTAAGAGAAAACTCTGCAAACTAGATTTAAAATAGATAAAGTATTGTATTTGGTACTTTAACATGATATTGAATATCAAATATTCTACCTCAAACAAATGAGATCACCTTTGATGTTACTAGGTAGATGTAACACATTCATTGATTCGTCCGTAGTGAGGTAACAACTGAAATGTAAAAACATAGTAGGTTCCCAATTTTCTGTCATTGTTGTCTAGTTGCTACTACGAGTTGCTCCATTTAATGCACGAGTTTCCCATCATGTCCCCTCACTTACTTGTTTGATCAGAACATGCATAGCAGAAGTGGGTACAAATATACATCTACAAATACATCAAACACAAACAAAAGGTTGTAATCTCATAATCAAAATATTCACCATAAAGAAATTACATATGTGACTATAATCATGTAGAGCATCGCATATGGTTTTAAAACAATGAGAGAGAGAGAGAGAGAGAGCTACTGCCACCAACATGTAGTCCAGGAGTGGACTATTCCCTCTTCATCATGGACTTCAAAGTTTTATTGTCAATAGATAGTATGTTCAAGAATTATCATTACTACCATAAGTATAATATTTATTTGACAAGTAATGGCAGCAAGAGATCATCACATAAAGTAGAAGATTAAATAAACTTTGATCATATAAAAGAAATAGAATATCTTGCACTAAATTACTCAAACTAAGTACCATGGAAAATGAAGAAAAATATTGTCCAAATGCAAGATGTTCAAGTGTGAAACATCAGCAAGCCTATGCAAAAAGGAATTGTTCCTGACATTGGTCTAAGAATATATTTATGAGAATTTTTTCCTTGACTCAAAAAAAATAGAAAGCTCTTCGTAGAGGGAAGCAGAGTGATTAACACATATGCAAAAATTTAACTTCCAAAATCCATTTCTTAAGTGAATGCTTAGTCAATGATTTATCGCAACAAATAAACTCATAACCTTCCATGCTAACATTGCTTAGAGGTTTTAGAGTGAAACCTATACTTACGCTCCCTCCCCGCTTTAGTATCTCAACTCTAGAGGAGGAGTTTACCTTTTTCATTCGTAAAATATTTTGGGACTAGGCACACCATTCCTACTCTTGCATTTTTGAAACAAGCACAATACTAATGATCATCATTTTTTAGAATGAGGGAAAAACTTGTTAAGCATGAAATATTACAATCTCCTTCACTAATTTTCCATGCTAAACACATACAAAAGCATAAGAATTTAGAATCTAAATATAATAACACATGCAAAGTTTACTTTGAATGGAAATGGATACCAGGTATAGGTACATATGGTGGAAAAAGATATAAAAATAACTTGGATTGAAGGCTTTGGACACATAAGCACTATATCATGCTCATAAGTGAAATGCTAGCAATCTGACAGAAAGTTCACCACTAAAGAAAGAATGCAATAGTGTCCATAGTACACCTCATTTTCTAAAGTGCAACATAACCTACTTATCATACATAATTTAATTTAATTAAACCTAGTACTAAATATGACACTTACAATCTACATCTATCCATAAACAAATACTACGCAAAGAGTAGAAACAATCAAACTTTCTTCTATGTAACTATTTATCCTTTTCCACTTTCTTGTATGCATATTATTCCACTTTTATTTTTATTCTGGTAGCTAAAAGATAAACAATAATCATATCTAGAAATGGTGGTATTTATTCTAAATGTATAGGTTTAAGTAAAACACAAAATATAAGATACATACGCTTCAAGTTTATGCAAAATCATCATAGTGCTCAAAAAACAAGTTAGAAGGTTTATAAACTGCGGGGGTCTAGGCATAGTAGGGATTCCTAGGACATCTCCAAGCTTATTTTGTTCACCATTCTTCGGCAGCTCAATGTTTGGTGTTCCTTCATTCCTCGTGAAAAAAACTTCACTACAACAATGTCCCCCATTCTTTTTCTATGGGGTGACGTTGGTGGCAAAACATAATATCATTGTTGTGATCAAAACTCAAAATAAATTTTGGTTTTAAATATACAAATATTTGTTTAAGTGACTAATATCCAAAAAATATATAAAAATACCAAAAAATAATCAAGTTGAAACTCAACTTAGCAACTCTTACAATTCGACCACTTAGGAATATCAGAAAAATATGAAAATTTACGAGCATGCAGAGGACTAAAAGTTGTACTTATAGTATTTTATTTTTGAATTTAGGGGATTTCGATAAGTTTATAAAAATTGGGAAGTTAAAAGCAATGTGCATAAATTTACAACTCGACCAATGCAATTGATGGCATTGATTAAAATCCAAATGGGTTAAGTTGTCATTTTATTAAAAAAATCCATAGAACAAAAAAGGGACTTTTTTCTTACTACATCAAGGACTCAGAAAAACGCAAGATAAAAGTACTAGGCGCCTCCTGCAAAGAGTTTTCTATATAGCTAGACTTCTTACCTTATTTTTAGGATGGGCACGTGTCAGGAGGGAATGCTTGTTCTTCATTGCTCAATCCTTCTTCCTTGGTAAGTGCGCCATGAATTTATTGTGTGAGAAACAAAAATTAGCATTCGCTTCATTGGAATAAATTATAGCACATGTGGTTCTCAAGAAAGGTCGACACGAGGAATTACCCACCTCCATATCCATTATAGCAAAATATATATGCACAAGACTCACATGCAACTCAACTATAACGTTATTAACTCTATCTAAAGATTGTTCAGTAAAGTAATCTATAAGAAAGAGATCAAGGTTGCATTTTTCATGGGAGCAATTTTAAAAGTTTCATATAAAAGTTTACGAATACCGAAACACTAGATCCTAAATCAAGAATAACGTTCCATGTAACTTTTCCAACAATAGTTTGTATTTTTTGGTTCCCATATATCCCCAATATCAAATGTGATCATAGATCCTCTATTGTATCTATCTATCTTTTTTTAACACATGATCCGTTATGTAAGATCCAAAACCTGCTTGACGAACATTGATAGAGGGATCACTAGCAAATTTTTGTAAGATAGAAATGAGTTCATACAAACTACATTTATGAAGATTAAGTACAGGATTGTTAGGAACATCACTAAGCATTTTTATTTTCTCTATTTGTTTAGTTTCCTCGTTTTATTTTCCATTTACCACATTTTCTAAAGTATAAGTACGAGGACTTTGTTAAGGAACAGTTTTAAAACAAATCATAATTTTAAGAATATCACATAAGTAGTAGATCCTATTTTGAGCATCTTCAATAGGCTTATCATCCTTCTTTAATTCATTCTCAAATAGATCTAGTTTCTTCGTGATAACCAAAATAGCACCTTCAATATTGAATATCATAGCTTTGTTGAATAATTCAAGATGATCTAGATTTCTTTTAGCAGGCAACCTCTTAGAACAGTTTTCAATTCTACCTTCGAAAGACTTAAGCAAAGTATTCATCTCTTCTATTTCTTTTCTCTTATCCATACAAATACCAAAGGGATTTTTAATATCCATGGCAACTTCATCTAGTGGTGCTAACATGAAACTACCTCCTACAAGCATTTTTACTCCATGATTCCAAACCGAAATAAAAGTGCATATTTAATTTAGCTTCACTACATTGTCTAGGATCTTTGTCATGGATTTCATGTAGCCTATACCAAGCATTTTTCAACGATTCTCCATAATTTTTCTTAAACATACATGTATCATGTTTAATATGATCTAGTACCTTAGGTTTGCCAGGAAGATAAACAAGATTCACTTTCTTTTTGTTATCCATAATTGCATACATGAGCTAACCTGGTTTTCTACCATAAAGACCATGTTCACGCCCAAATCCATGTCATTCCTCGAGATAATTAGCCCAAAATTTTCCACAAAGCTACATCTTGACATTGCAAACAAAAGTCCCAAAAGGAGTTTCCAAATTTGTTTGTAAATTTCCATCTTTTGAGTGCAAAAGGTGGTTTTTGGTGAAGCATGTACCAAATTTCACATAAACAAAATTTTGGGAGATGTGCAATCCGAGATATGATGATTTTCTCGAGTTCTAGCTATTTTTATTGAGTTTAATCCAATATTAACTAAGTTTAAATTGTAGGCATGTCCCAACTAGATGCGGCTTCTGATGGTGATCCTATGTCTGACCCGTCGTGCTACCGCCATTTGATTGGAAGCTTTGTCTACCTTGCTGTCACTCATCCAGATATCTCCTACCCTGTCCACATTTTGAGTCAGTTCGTCTCTTCTCCCACTTATGTCCACGTATAAGCATCTTGAGCCATACCTCTGAGTCACCGGTCCATGTATAAGTCCTTTTGAGCCTACCTTTGAGTCTACACATGTTGACTTGTCTTTCTCTCACATATGAGAGGGAGTATTGAAGTGTATAAGTGAAATGCACTAGTCCTTTCCATTAATTCGAACTTTTGATTGTGTTGGATAGTGCATGAAGCTTGACAATCATGATGATAACAATTAGACCAAATAATCTCATTGTGATTCCTAACAACCATTAGTAGATGAGAAGATTTGTATTGGGATTGAAGAGAGGGACAATATAAAGTACATTGGCGTACTAGATTGCATGATTGTTTTTTACACTATTCTTTCATTTCATGACATTGCAAACGGGTTCGATAAAGTAATGGTCTAGCTAGGAGATTAGATTTGTTTGTGCGTTACCTATTATTAAGCCGATGTCAGGGTTGCATGTATAATGTATTGCTTTCTTTGACATATTTTTTTCCTACTCGACAAGAACACTGGCACCCTCTAACATTATTACGACAAAAGCCATCGGAAGGGCACGGGTTGTGATTGCATTATCCATTAACATCTGCGGCAGAATTAGCAAAACAAAGAATTGTAGTTTTGAACAAGACAAAGGAACTCCTACATTCAAGTTGCAGTTTGATTGATGTTAATTTTGTGCATATATAGATTGACATTCGAAACTAATCAGTACCTTTGCATCTGTTTGGTGCAGTCACGTACAGGGCCGGCTCTGACCAACGGCTAATATGGGTGATGCCCTAGGATCCACGTCCTGAGGGGGCCCATGATTCCATCCTCTTGTACGTCTGTACGTATTTATGTTGGCCTTAAAATAACTAGGCAGCAGCCCACCAGACAAGCATAGGTCTAACAGTCCGAAAATGAAAACACACAGGTAAAAAAGTTCACAATTACTACGTCGCCGTCATAGGACAGCGTTTTATCCATCTGTAGTTCTATACTCATATCTCAGTTCGACCATATTTTTAGGGTTTGATTAATTATCAGATAAAGTGTTCTATTTTTTGTGGTTTGCTGTAAGTTAAAATATTTGTTTGGTGGTATGTAGTCACGTAGTGAATTTAGCACTTAAATAGTCTTTCCGTCCATGCAGAATTTAAGTAAGACTAATTTCACCAATATGATAACGTGGTATGCATTTTAGTATTATGGAATTTATTTTGCTAATTTTGTTGTTGTAAAGAACTAAAGATATTGTGGATTGCTTCCTAAATTAAAAAAATCTTCCCCGGCCGCATCCAGTGATCATGATTCCGGTGAATTTCCACCGAACATTATACGTAACCATACTCCTTGTCCAACTCCATGTGAGGTAACTTTAGATGAGCTTTATTTTATGTTATAGACCGCTTTTCTGAAGATGAAAGTTTGGAAATGCCAGAAAAATAGAGGTGATTACTATCATTATGATAAATTCGCAATTCTCATGTCTATTTATGCTAGCTTCTAGAATATATATAGTATAGTTACTACGAGCTATGAATTAGTGGAACTTGTGTTTTGGCCCTCCGCCCACCCTTTTTCCCGACTTTTACCCTAGTGACATATATTATCCTTACAGGGCCCATGTCATCAACTTTTCCCAAGGGCCTCACAAAATATAGAATCAGTCCTGGTCACATAGATAGATATACCTATATAAAAGGGTGATCAATTTGAGCCTATTAGATTCGGACACGATGCATTACTGTAGATTTCCACGCTCCTCCAATGGTACGCATCCATGTCGCGTGTCACAGTCCTTCCTTTTTGACATTCAATACCACGATATATTTATAGTAGCGAATAGTACATGGTAGAGATACATAGAATGTTTTCAACAATTATAAAATAAAGTCTAAAAGAAAACGAGCAAAACTTAAAGGTTTTCAAATCTTATTCTTCCATAACACAAGCTTGCATCCATTTGAAGGCATACCAATTAACGTGACATAGATGTTAGATGATAAGACCTGATAATACCAATGAAGGTTCTCCTATAATTTTATTTTGAGCCAAAATGTCAAGGCTACGTGCGCGCACGCAACCATTAGAGTAATCAATCAACATCACCAAGAGTACCACCACTAGTAATTCAGGGAAAGGAACCAAACAGCCTGATCGACGTCTTAGGGGCTCAATAGTACGAATCTACATTGTCGAGGGTGTATCAGCCGGGACGATATTGCGAGGATAATTTTCTTCGCGGCAACCATGAGAAAAAAAATCCAAGATAAACCTGGCGAAGCAAGATTTAAAAGACCGTACCTATAAAATTTCAATCTTACAATACCACCATTGACGCAGGGAAAACCTCGCCATTGAACAAAGGGTCGAAGATCATTTATTGCGAACGATGGCGTATCCATTGACGTAGATGCCAAGAAGATATCTGCCAAAACCCTAAACTAATTTTTTAAAAACACTATTTTACTGAGAACCCCACCTATAGATCGGGTTCCCTACCCCTCGTGACCCGGCGAAGCCTGCCGGAAGAGGGAGACCCGATCTATGGAGGAGGAGGTGTTGGCGGCGGCCAGCTCTAGAAGAGATGGCGGCTGGGAGGCGTACGTATTCGTGCGTCGCAGCCCTTCCTGGTCTCTGAGTCCACGTCGCTTCGTCGTACTTTTCTTTTTTCTTCACCTAAATCCCGCTTTACCGGGTGTTAGCCGGTTTCTGCGTGGTGAGTTGTCGGTCGCTACGTGAATATGGGACGGTGGATCTTGGATGTGGCACATTGCCCGGTCATCCTGGCTCTAGGCTGATTGGTGGAATCCACGCACTTGATGTTGCTGTTGAGACATGCGTAAGAGCATCTCTAGCAGATACCATATCTGGTCTCGTCCCGTAAAATAATCATCAGTATACGGTATGACACGGAAAAGATGACTTTTCTAGATACCGCAAATCGTACCGTATCGGAAAAAAAATTGCGGTTCGCTGCAAATGGGCGCTTATGTGCTTCATATTTTCCATATGGAGGACTCCCGATATAGTTTACTGCAAACAAAAAGACGGTTGGCGGAAAGGAATATTCAGCTACAGTGCCTCCGTACTCTCCCCGCCGCCACCGCCGGAGGTCGATTCCGGCCATCCAACGTCGCTGCCACCACCGGAAGTCGGCTGCCGAAGCTAGATGTGAGAACCTAGCGTATGACTTAATAAGATTGATAGGATACCCATATCAACAAGTTATAACTTCTTTTCCGGAAGCTCATCTGAAAAGAACTCTGAGGTTAAACGTGTCAGTCTAGATATCCTATTAAGCTGCCAGAAGTGATAGCTCGGGCACGAAGACTCCGGGGTGTTACAAGTGGTATCAGGACCGATCCTCGCGGTTACATGGGTGTGTGCAGGTTAGTGGTGGGACATGTGGAGCATGGCACGTGTGGCCTAGAGTGGACACGGCATTGCACATGTGCTGGCACTGGACGCATAGACGTGTGCCAAGAGGGGATGTTCCTGGCTTGTGGTTGATTGACGAGAGCGCCGATTTTCTAAGGATGGATGTATGTGAGACCCTGACTCATGGCTTAATAGGATTGATAGGATACCCATATCAACAAGTTGCAACTTCTTTTCGGAAGCTCATCTGAAAAAAAACTCTAAAGTTAAGCGTGATTGGCCTAGAGAAATTTGAGGATGAGTGACTGATCGGTAAGTGGGTACCGAGTGCACACGAGTGAGAATAAAGTGCAAAAAAAAGACTAGTGTTGATTTATGGAGTTAGTGTAGATATTCTATTAAGCTGCTAAAAGTGATAACCTGAGCATAAAGAGTCTAGGGTGTTACACTAGAAATGGTCGTTGTCTACCAAGCTTCACGGATTGTCAACGCTAATTTTTCTGCCTGCCATTGTCGGTGCTTGAATCGATCAGCATGCGCACATGTGCCTAGCCGGCAGCTTGCGCATGCAGCCATGCGACTTTGGGTTGCCCAGCCGGCTGTTTGATTTAGCTAGCTAGCTAACTGGTGCTTGAATCGATCGGCATGCTTATTTACTAGCTATTGGTTTAGCTTCGAAGACGGTAGAATATTCGCGGGTATATTCTGTTTTGCGGTATGGATATACGGTATCTATTTTGCACAGACATTTTTTAGACAAAAATGTATTTTGCATTACACCGCATCCGCGTTTTGCAGTATTACGAGATCGGGTATCTACTAGAAATGCTCTAAGTGATATTCTTGTTCAGTTTCGCAGCATCACATGACTTCACATCTCTCGCCTCCTAGTCAAGAATCACAAGCACCCATGTACTCTCTCCGTCCAGGAATAAACATGTCACTTATTTTTTAATAGGAGCTTTCGCACACACAACGTCCCCGCTAGCCTCAAGCCCTCTCCTCCTCTGTTCCCTCCCACCTCATCGCCGCTGGAGGACCCATCGAGCAAAACCTTCGCGGTGACAACGGCGGCGGGGACCTCTCCCTTGTACGGCGGCGGCGTGTTCTTCCGGCGGCGGGTGCACGTGGTTCTGGTGGCGATTCGGTGACAGGGTACTGTGGGACACCGTCGGAGCACGCGACTCATCATCGATGGCGGAGACGCGGCCTCCCCGCGGAGGAGGCGCCCCTGCTGCTACAGCGGCCCATCTAGGCATGCAGATTTGGGCCTAGGGTAGCGGGTGTGCGCATGGTCGCCTGAAGATGCCTGTTGTTGGGCACCACGGAGGTGCCGACGGCCGGCCAGGCAGTGGCGGGCTAGGTTCTCACCTCCTAGCCCATGTTCGACAGTGGTGAGACGGTAGTTGGCACCTCCTACTCCGCCAACGACTTGTGGCTCGCCTCTCATCGGCGGAGTGGCCGAAAGATGGCTCATTGCTGCACGTTCGCTGGGCTTGGGGGTCGATGGAGGGGCTGGGGAGAAATCCTAGTGTGATGATGACAACGGCGACACCCGCAGGTGTCGTCACCTTCTTGGAGGTGTCGTCATGGCCATGTCCATGCTTCCCCGCCTGGAGCACCGGGGGAAACCCCAGACCTGGCCTTCGGATCGGGCGGCGGCGACGCGGTTGTGCCATTCCATCGTTGGAGGCGCCACCTAGGTGGCTCGCCGAGTCCTCGGTGCGCTAGTTATTGGAGTCAATGTTTGGTCACCACTCCGAGCATGGGCTTCTGGGGCGTTATGTACAACCTCGACGATGCTCTTCGTCGACACCTCCTTCAGTCTGGTGCGGTCCTGCTGTTCTCTCGCCAACCTTAGTCGCTTTTGGGTGGGCGGTGCGTCGACTTGTGTCATCTGAAGTTAGAGTCGGTCTCGTGGAGTTCCTCAACATCGTGACGCGACAAAGCTAAGATATTTTATATTTCTAAATTTCTGAACGGAGCGAGTAGTATTTATGGACCGAGGGAGCAGTATTTCTCCTCCGCGACCCCCTGCGTGACTAGTGCAGTGCGAGGAAGGGCTGAGACAGGATAGGATTTATCTCCCTCTTCGCCCCTCTCCTAGCTCTCTCCGGCCATGGCCGCACCCGCCTACTTCCTTCTGGCATCCACCGCCCCTTCCTTTTCCCTAGGGTTTCATCTCCCCACAACCGCGACCACCTGCATCCTCTCCACCCCGGCACCCTCTGCGCCCAAGACCGCCACTTCTTACAGCTTGAGCGTCAGGAGCCGCAGGCCAACCGTTCGACGGAACTCCGCAGAGACCTACGTCCCGGGCTCCGGCAAGTACATCGCGCCCGACTACCTCGTGGTATGCCTTCTTCCTGTTATACGTACTTGCTACTTTGCTGTAGTGTAGTCTTGAGTGTGAGTGGGTCTCTGCTCGTGGATTTGCAGAAGAAGGTGTCGGCCAAGGAAGTGGAGGAGCTCGTGAGGGGGGAGAGGAAGGTGCCACTCATTGTGGATTTCTACGCTACCTGGTGTGGTCCTTGCGTTCTGATGGCACAGGATATCGAGATGGTATGCCCCTGTTAGTTTCGCACCTTCGAAATATGTGCATTGCTATGCGCTGGCTGGCTAGTTTTAGCCAACACAATATCTGTTACCAATGAGAGGTTCTTTTACTCTGGAAACACTGAGACTTCAGAAAGAAAATTAGTGGACAATGAAACTACTTTGCTACTCTGGGTTATCTACTCAGTTGATTAGGCAATGCGTGAAGCTTTTGAAAAAATAAAATAGGACACTGTTGGGGGATTTAAGGTTCCTTCCAAGAATCTAAGTAGCCCAGGCATGTGGATGGTTTAGCCGTATATGACTGTTGTCTGTAGTTGCCTTGTGTTGGTAGCGGATATGGTGCTGAAGAATACACTTATTACAAATAAATTCAACTATTTGGTATCTTGTCCTTTCTCTTTCCAATTCTTTGAACATTGTGAAGTAGCTATATTTATGTACATGATGAAAAACTACATTCACTTAAACTAAGATGCCTGACTTCCGTTGAAATCCTGAAATTTGTAGCTGGTTGCACTCCTTGTAATGCATCTGAAATATCTATTTGATTCAAGGATTGTCATGGGACTTTTGGAGGATTGGAACCTATAGAAAAATTTGCTATGTGGGTCCTTTTTGTTGGATTGAGTCCTATAAAAAAAATCCTAAGGATTTAGTTGCACTACGTTTTATAGGAAAATTTCCATCCACTCAAATTTCTTGGAAATAATCCTTTTTAAGGCTTGTTTGGTTCGCAGGATTTTGAATGCAGCAATAGAAAAAAGAATGTAACAATTGAATGTCATGGCACGTTGGATCCTACAGAAACTGAAAACACATGAATGTGTAGTAGGTGTTGTTTGGTTGAGCCACAAGAAAAATGCAGGATTTTTTTTGAAGGATTAGTTGCATGATAAAGCTGTCACTGAAACAAAAGACCATAAGGTTGGACTCAGAGGAATTTTCTATGGAATTACATGCAAAGTAAGCTCATAGGAAATTTCCTATGGTTTACAATCCTTCGAATTAAACAAGCTAAAAATTCTTAAGGAATATAATCCTCCCAAATTCCCATGGAATACATTTGAACCAAAGAGGCCTTACTTTGTTGCAATCAAAAGAACCTTGGTGCAAATAAAATCCCGTAGTGTAAACCTCTTTGGTTTGTAGGATTTAAAAGAAGTAGGAATAGGAAAATTTAGGAATTAGATGTCTTTGCAGGTTTTTAAAACGTAGGAATAGAAAAAAAGAGGAATTAGATGTCATAGAATGTTGAAACATTCAGAGCTGCAAGCTTTTATTGAGCTTTCTCTGAAATTAAAACAGTTTTATCACCATCTTTATGACTTGGATAAATTCTGTTATCGAGCTACCGAGCCGAGCAAAAACCATCCAGAAAAGTGCAGTGTTTCATTAAACTTGACTTATTTTAATTGTGAGCTCAGCCCAATGAACTGAACCCATCAACTCCATTAATTAAATGTATTTTCCACCCCTCGTTTGTTATTGGGACGTATTGCTTGCACTAAATTTACCCCTTGCAGTAGCATAAACTTACACCAACATTCCTTGGAATTATGTATTGCAGCTTGCGGTTGAATATGAGGACAACGCCTTGTTTGTTAAGGTGGACACAGATGCCGAATATGAATTTGCAAGAGATATGCAGGTAAACACATCCTGGCACACATCGAGCCTAACATGCTGCTATCGATCATGTTTGCATCATTTTCTGAACGCCGTCATTGCTGGAACATACAGGTCCGAGGACTTCCGACGCTGTATTTCTTTAGCCCAGATCAAAGCAAAGACGCCATTAGGACTGAGGGGCTAATCCCTGTTGAAATGATCAAAAACATAATTGAAAATGAAGTGTAAATCATGTGTAGGCTCATAGTGCCTGTAGCAGCTATATTTTGAGTTGAAGTTTCTAGTACTTAGTGTTTAGGTAGTCTGCTGTGACTGATTAGAGCTTCGTGTTACTCAGTCGAACGGTTTCGGTATGGAAGACCTGCATGAGTAGAATGTAGGATAGAGGTTCAAACTTGATACTAACAACTACTGATTCAGTTCTCTATTGTACTATTCTCGTGTTCTTCGTTCTTGTAGACATCCTTCTTAGTCCACTATTTTTTCATGCACTGGAGTTTATGGCACCTTAGCTGAACCGAATTAAGTGCATTGGTTGGTTAAATTGGGGGATTACTCTAAATATTTAGGCATACTCGACTTAGTATCCAAAGATAAGGTCCCGTGAGGAACTGTCTGCCTTCAGTAACCTACTCACAGGTAGCAGCACAAGTGCACAGAAGTTGAACTTTGGACAGCTATTGCATATTTGCAGCTAGCAATTCATAATCTTCAAAACAAATAAGAACTCACCCAGTATTCCTAGCATCCAACCTTCAAAGGAAACAAACTGAAAGCTGGTAAAAACAGAAATTTTGTTCTACTCCCTACGGTCTATTAATGGTCTCATCTTTGTCTAGATTCATATGTATCTTAGTTCTTTGTCTAGATTCATATGTATCTTAGTTAAGTATTTAAACTAGATGCATTCGATAAAGTTGAGGCAATTAATATGGACCGAAAGGAGTAGATAAAACTCACCTGAAATAACGAGGAGGTTCAGGTCTCGTCGTATGGAAGACAAGTATCCTGGAGGTATTAACTTTGCTCAAGGATCTGTGTTTCCTAAGACACAAAGAGCACCATACCAGTTTAGACTTGGGAAAATGATATGTATCCTCCGGACCGTGTGACTTCCATCGTCTGTCGAGGTACAGCCTCGCGACACTAGGTCATGGGTGGGTCCTGCACACGTTATCCTCTCCACCCCATTCTCTTTCCATGCCGAGCTCTAGTTTTCTCCCAACGCCGCCGGCACACTGCGCTTCCTCCGCCGCCGGCCTGTTGCGCCTCCTCCGACGCCACGAGACTCCTCCACTAGTCCGTCCTCCGTTTAAGTGTCGTCCTCCGCCCTACTCCCTCCCCATCCCATGGTGCTCCGCCAGGCCGTCCTCCGTTTACGTTCTCTCTCCCCATCCATGGTGCTCACATGGTGGATGCCAGTGGCACCGCCGCGAGCCTCTGCCGCACCTCCTCCGTGACGCACTCCTCCCGCGCGCTACTCCCCGCCGGGCTCACATGGTGGTTCTGGCCGACGCCGCCTCCGGCGAGGTCTCCACCGTCCCGCGCTGGCCTCCGCCCCCTGCTCTCCTCCGCGCCTGCAAAGCAGTGACGCAACTGTCGAGGGGAGCGAGGTGGCCTGCGGCCATGGCCGTCGAGGCCTCCTCAGCCTGCCCTTTTCCAAGGCTGTAGATTTTTAGTTTTATTTTTCGGCTACATATTGTATATTTTTTAGCTGCATACTCCTATCTGTATTGCTAATTTTCTATTGCTCTTAGTGGTACACTATTTTTTCACCCAGAAAAAATGCTTGAATGATGCTACAATGATGTAATTTTTTTGCTACAACTATATTATGGTTTTGCTACAATAGCGCAATTTTTTTGCTACGACATGTCCAGCGAGTTCTCTGGCGAGGTCCCTGGTAAAAGTCTCTGGTGAAGTCTCCGGCGAAGTAGGTTTTTTTGCTACATTAGCAAAAAAACAGCTATCACCGTTTACGAGGTTTGCTACAATAGGTTAAATTTTTTGCTACGTCGTCTCCGGCGAAGGTTTTTCCTGGCGAATTTTCTGTGCCGAACTTTTTTTTGCTACTGCAGCAAAAGCAAGCTTTTTTTTATTACTGCAGCAAAAACGGGATTGGAGATAGTTTTCCTATTTTCTGGACCGAATCGTGTTTTGGTACTATAGCAAAAACGAGTCTTTTTTGCTACTGCAGCAAAAGCGAGATTTAGGAAAATTTTAGAGAACACGTGTCAAGCAGGGACCGGGATGATGAAAACTCCCCATCGTCCGGGGACGCCTAGCACGCGCCTTAGACTTTAGAGCTTGCTTCCGTACATATTGTCTGAAGAAGCAGCAACTCGAGTTTTCTATTGTATATACACAAAGCTGTTGACGTCAACGGTTGAATCATCGGTAAGTAGTCAAAGGAAGCAACATGGTCACATTTTTTTTCGACAAAAGGATTATATTAATACCAGGATGATATCAATTACATCCAACCTCTACAACAACATAATGTCAAGAGCAAGCCTAGACATCAAGCATGCACACAACCAAAAAGAGCGGAAAATGATAAAACAAAAAACAAAGACCCCGTCGAATCAATAGGAGACTCGGAGCAGCAAGAGCCACTATCAGGGGTGGCGACACCTAGACTTCGTAAAAGGTTCTCCAGAACGACGCCTCAAGGAAGGTAACAATGCACAAGTGACATCATCGTCTGGTCTAACCAGCATGGTCAGATCCCGGGTTTTCACCGGAGAATGTCCAATCTCCAAATAATGCCTTCAACAAGTAAACAATTAGGGAGTCGTCGTTGCCAGGTTCAACCACCGAAGGTCAGACCTAAGATCTCCACCCCGGAAACTAAGACACACAGCTCGAAGAGCACCGCCAAGAAAAAAGTCAGCATGTGTTGTCGCTCCCACTGGTCGAGAATACTGCTGCAAAACACCAATCGTTCAACTTACAGACATTCCATACGTAGTTTTGATGTGGACATAGCCACACTACACTAAATTGCAATCGTCGTCTTCTCCTTATCCGATGCTAGTGTTCCTTGAATCTGTGCATAGCGTGCTAGATGGAACCTCAAGTGAGCGGAAAATGATAAAACAAAAAACAAAGACCCCGTCGAATCAATAGGAGACTCGGAGCAGCAAGAGCCACTATTAGGGGTGGCGACACCTAGACTTCGTAAAAGGTTCTCCAGAACGACGCCTCAAGGAAGGTAACAATGCACAAGTGACATCATCTGGTATAACCAGCATGGTCAGATCCTGGGTTTTCACCCGGAGAATGTCCAATCTCCAAATAATGCCTTCAACAAGTAAACAATTAGGGAGTCGTCGTTGCCAGGTTCAACCACCGAAGGTCAGACCTAAGATCTTCATCCCGGAAACTAAGACACAGCTCGAAGAGCACCGCCAAGAAAAAAGTCAGCATGTGTTGCCGCTCCCACTGGTCGAGAATACTGCTGCAAAACACCAATCGTTCAACTTACAGACATTGCATACGTAGTTTTGATGTGGACATAGCCACACTACACTAAATTGCAATTGTCGTCTTCTCCTTATCCGATGCTAGTGTTCCTTGAATCTGTACATAGCGTGCGAGATGGTACCTCAAGTGAGCGGAAAATGATAAAACAAAAAACAAAGACCCCGTCGAATCAATAGGAGACTCGGAGCAGCAAGAGCCACTATCAGGGGTGGCGACACCTAGACTTCGTAAAAGGTTCTCCAGAACGACGCCTCAAGGAAGGTAACAATGCACAAGTGACATCATCGTCTGGTCTAACCAGCATGGTCAGATCCTGGGTTTTCACCCGGAGAATGTCCAATCTCCAAATAATGCCTTCAACAAGTAAACAATTAGGGAGTCGTCGTTGCCAGGTTCAACCACCGAAGGTTAGACCTAAGATCTCCACCCCGGAAACTAAGACACACAGCTCGAAGAGCACTGCCAAGAAAAAAGTCAACATGTGTTGCCGCTCCCACTAGTCGAGAATACTGCTGCAAAACACCAATCGTTCAACTTACAGACATTGCATATGTAGTTTTGATGTGGACATAGCCACACTACACTAAATTGCAATCGTCGCCTTCTCCTTATCCGATGCTAGTGTTCCTTGAATCTGTACATAGCGTGCGAGATGGTACCTCAAGTGTCTGTCCGATCTTCTTCAAACACGCTCGCCTTTGATCTCCCATCAACACCTTGGTAATCGTAGCAATGGAGGTGCCAAGGCGTACCCAAGGTGAATGGAGATCGCCACAAGCCGTCGGAAAATGGATCGTTAGAACGATGGTGGCACATACGCGACAGTCGGGCGATCAAGCGCATCTCGGAGTACAAACGACGTCAAACTTTGTTCGGCTCTAAGATTAGCAACATGGACACATGCCAGTTCCATCCCAAAAATAAGCGAAGCAGATCATGTGCTATTTCCCAAGAAAGAAACATCCCTGAATCTTCTTAATAAGAAAAATTCCTGAAGGGAAACTATCATTGAACACTGTATCAAATTGATTAAAAAGACTACTTCTAATTTACAAGTTGTAAGAGATGGACTAGTCCCTATTACAAATAGTACGCACAATTGAATAAAGTAGCAGCAATGCTAACCTCAAAATACAACATACATGGTAGCAAGGTCCAGAAGAAACATTGTTATCTGCAGTTCGTCACTTTAACATATATATAATTGTGCGTATCTGAATCACCTTGCATAATAGGAACTTCTTGGGTTTATGGGCTGGTCCTCACTTTCACCCATTGGATACCCACTTAATTCTATTTGATAACCACCGGTAGATTCTCCTCTAAGAAGGATCTCTGCATCCATCTCCACATCAAGACGTACCCAAGGATGTGTTGTAAGTTTCCTCAATCTATTAAGCTCGTCTGCGACCTCTTTCATCGAGGGCCTGTTGTCACCACACATATCTAGGCATATCTTAGCAAGATCTGCGAGTCCTCTCAGCAACTCCATGCTCTCTTGGCCTTTCACATAGCTTACCAACACAGCATCCAGATTGTTCTCCTTCATTGCAGATAGGAAAATTAGCGATAAGCTTCTTTGCTTCTCAGGCCCTTCGAGCTTCAGTGGCAACTGACCAGTGAGGATCTCTAAAAGGATAACTCCGAAGCTGTACACGTCGGATTTGTCTGTTAACTGACATGTTTGCATGTATTCAGGATCAAGGTATCCACAAGTACCTTGAACCATTGTGACAAACTGCTCTTTGTCAGATGGGGCTAGTATGGAGGCTCCAAAGTCTGACACTTTGGCCATGTAGTTGTCATCAAGAAGGATGTTGGAAGTTTTCACATCACCATGAATAATTGGGGGAGATGCGTAAGAATGCAGGAAGCTCAGCCCTTCAGCTGCTTCATGAGCAATCCTTAAGAGAGTGCTAAAGGATATTTGCAATGCTTGGTTCTTGCCATGGATAAGCTCAAATAGTGTACCATTTGGGACACACTCATAGACCAGAATTGGAACTTCCACCTCAAGGCAACAACCCAATAGTTTAACAACGTTTTTATGATTGATCTGGGACAAAATGAGCATCTCTTGGACAAATTCCTTCTTTTGTCTTTCATCAACTACCCCACATCTTTTTATTGCAACTGGCATGTTGGTTTTTGTTATCCCTTTGTAGACAGTTCCATGGCCTCCTTTTCCTAGTATTCTGCTACTGTCAAAGTTGTCAGTGGCATGTATTAGTTCAGCTTCTGAAAACACATTGAAAGCAAGACCTTTCTCTGATTTCATCCTATCAAACAAAAGCAAGCCTCCATGCTGGCGAAAATACTCTTGTTTAACTTTATTCAATTTTCTCTTTTGAAGTATCATCTGTCCCCAGAAGACAGTGATCATGACGATAACCATTAGACCAAATATTCCCATTGTGATTCCTAACAACATCAGTAGATGGGACAATTAGTATTGAGATTGAGGAGAGGGAGAGTATAAAACATAGGTTGTGTACATTGGCACATTAGATGCATGATTGGTTTGCACTACTGTTTTATTTCATGACATTGCAAAATATTACGATAAAGTAGGTCAGATTTGTTTGGGTGTTACCTATTATTAAGCCGGTGTCAGGACTGCATGTATTGTTTTCTTTGACATATTTTTTCCCTACTCGACAAGAACACCGGTACCCTCCAACATCATTGCGACAAAGTCCATCGGAAGGGCATGGGTTGTGATTGCATTCATTAACATCTGCAATACAATCAGCGAAAAGAAGTATTAAAGCTTTGACCAAGATAACTGGAGCCGTCCATCACAGGTGCAATTTGACTGGTATTCATTACTGCATATATAATTATATATAGATTAACATAGTACCTTTGCATCCGTCTGGAAGATAAGGGTTGCCTTCATACCCATTGGTGCAATTGCACATGTATCCCTGATCATTGGTGGAATCCACGCACTTACTATTGCGGCTGAGGCATGCGTAAGTGCCCGTCTTGTTCTGTTTCGCAGCATCACATGACTTCACATCTCTCACTGCCCAGTCAAGAATCATAGGCACAAGTCCATCATATGTGTCATTGAACCTGGTGGCGTCTATGTACGTAGTGCTGAACTTGAATGCTGCTGCTTCCATCAGCACACCATAGCTGCACCGGTTGAACTTAAATATTTGACTTGTGTTGACCGAGTGGAAGAAGGTTGTTTCGTAGTAGTACATCCTCTTTGGTACCGTAGTCTGGGAGCAGCCGATGCCGGAGCAAGATCCATCCATTAAGTCTGACTGGTTGCGGCACGTTGCAACACCATACCCTTGGTAGCCTGTACCATCAGGATCCGAGATGGAGCCTAGGGCGTTGCAACCGATCACCGTGAACCTGTTCTGGACATCGGAGAGACGGTAGGGAGAAGACGAATCTCCTCCGTTGTACCCCCCGTATCGGCCAAAATACTCCATGCTCCCAGTAGAGTTGTTGTAGCAGAACCCTAAGATGTAATTGAGCACCCGGGTCGTGCCTTCAGTCAAGGAAATGTTGAGAACCTCAAAGTCACTCCTGAGCATTGGCTTCTGGACGCCACCTTGAACCTCACAAGTGAGGTCAAAGCCTTCTCCAAGCGAGCAGCCTGGGTCGATACCGAATGGATATGGTATCTCAACGTTGCCACACTGCCTTCGGCACTGCGAACTACCAGGAACTGCAGTTCCAAGGACATATTGTGCTGCAAGCAGTACTAGACATAGGCCAAGCTGCAAGAAAACTTGCATATTCTTCGGCTGGAGGATAGGTAAACATCACATGTCAACTAAATCGATACTTTTGTTCAGAAAAAGAAAATTGGTACCATAAAGAAATGGAGACCATGTACCCATACTACAGTTTATGGCACCTTAGCGGCTTAGATGGACTGAGAGAATTGCATTGGTTGGTTAAATTGGGGGTTTACTCTAAATATTTAGGCATCATCGACCGTGAGCAGGTGTCTGCCTTCAGTAACCTACTCACAGGTAGCAGCACAAGCGCACAGAAGTTAAACTTTGGACAGCTATTGCATATTTGCAGCTAGCAATTCAGAGTCTTCAAAACAAATAAGAATTCACCCAGTTTCCCTAGCATCCAACCTTCAAATGGAAACAAACTGAAAGCTGGTAAAAACAGAAATTTTGTTCTACATAAAACTCACCTGAAATAACGAGGAGGTTCAGGTCTCGTCGTATGGAAGACGTATCCTGGAGGTATTAACTTTGCTCAAGGGTCTGTGTTTCCTAAGACACCAAGAGCACCATACCACTTTTGATTTTAGAGCTTGCTTCCGTACATGTTTTCTGAAGAAGCAGCACCTCCAGTTTTCTATTGTATACAAAAAGAGCTGTTGACGTCAACGGTTGAACCGTTGGTAACTAGTCAAAGGAAGCAACATGGCCACATGCCAGTTCCATCCCAAAAATAAGCGGAGCAGACTCGCAGTCAAGTCGTTATCATGTGCTATTTCCCAAGAAAGAAACATCCCTGAATCTTCTTAATAAGAAAATTCCTCAACGGGAACCTATCATTTAACACTGTATCAAATTGATTAAAAAGACGACTTCTAATTTACAAGTTGTAAGAGATAGACTAGTCCCTATTACAAATAGTACACGCAATCGAATCAAGTAGCAGCAATGCTAACCTCAAAATAAAACATACATGGTAGCAAGGTCCAGAAGAAACATTATTATCTGCAGTTTGACGCTTTAACATATAATTGTGTGTATCTGAATCACCTTGCATAATAGGAACTTCTTGGGTTTATGGGCTGGTCCTCACTTTCACCCATTGGATACCCACTTAATTCTATTTGATAACCACTGGTAGATTCTCCTCTAAGAAGGCTCTCTGCATCCATCTCCACATCAAGACGTACCCAAGGATGTGTTGTAAGTTTCCTCAATCTATTAAGCTCGTCTGCGACCTCTTTCATCGAGGGCCTGTTGTCACCACACATATCTAGGCATATCTTAGCGAGATCTGCGAGTCCTCTCAGCAACTCCATGCTCTCTTGACCTTTCACATAGCTTACCAATACAGCATCCAGATTGTTCTCCTTCATTGCAGATAGGAAAATCAATGATAAGCTTCTTTGCTTCTCAGGCCCTTCGAGCTTCAGTGGCAACTGACCAGTGAGGATCTCTAAAAGGATAACTCCGAAGCTGTACACATCGGATTTCTCTGTTAACTGACATGTTTGCATGTATTCAGGATCAAGGTATCCACAAGTACCTTGAACCATTGTGACAAACTGCTCTTTGTCAGATGGGGCTAGTATGGAGGCTCCAAAGTCTGACACTTTGGCCATGTAGTTGTCATCAAGAAGGATGTTGGAAGTTTTCACATCACCATGAATTATTGGGGGGGACGCATACGAATGTAGGAAGCTGAGTCCTTCGGCTGCTTCATGAGCAATCCTTAAGAGAGTGCTAAAAGAGATTTGTAATGCTTGGTTCTTGCCATGGATAAGCTCAAATAGTGTACCATTTGGGACAAACTCATAGACTAGAATTGGAACTTCCACCTCAAGGCAGCAACCTAAGAGTTTAACAATGTTCTTGTGATTGATCTGAGACAAAATGAGCATCTCTTGGCCAAATTCCTTCTTTTGCCTTTCGTCAACTAATACACATCTTTTAATTGCAACCGGCATGTTGTTCTTTATTATTCCTTTATAGACGGTTCCATGGCCTCCTTTTCCAAGTATTCTGCTATTGTCAAAGTTGTCACTAGCCTGTACGAGTTCAGCTTCTGAAAATACTGTGAATGCAAGACCATTCTCTGATTTCATCCTATCAAACAAAAGCAGGCCTCCATGTTGTTGAAAGTAGTCCTGCCTTACTTTGTTCAATTTTCTTTTTTGGATTATTATTTGTCCCCAGAAGACAACGATCATGATGATAACCATTGCACCAACTACTCCCACTGTAATTCCTGCATAACAACATCAGATTGGACAGCATAGTTGGTCTAATGTTTTCAACAGAAAATGTGATAAAAATTACTGATTTAGCTAGGTGATCCCTTTTCTGGTGTTACCTATTATTAAGCCGGTATCAGGGTTGCATGTATTACTTTCCAATTTTCTTCCTACTCGACAAGAACATCGGTAGCCTCCAACCGTATTGTGGCAAACGCCGCCTGAAGGACACGGGTTGTCTCTGCATTCATCGACATCTGCGGTAAGATAAGCAAAACTAGATATTATAATTTCTGGCTAACAAAGGACCTTATACATTCAGCGTGGAATTTTAATAGCATTTTTGCATATATACATTCAGTTCAGACCTAATTAGTACCTTGGCAGCCATCTGGAAGATAGGGGTTGCCTTTGTACCCCAGGGAGCAGTTGCACATGTATCCATTATCATTGACAGAATCGATGCACACGCTGTTGCTGCTAAGGCATGCATAAGTGCCTGTCTTGTTCTTTGCGGCGACATCACACTTCTGATCTCTTATAGCCCAGTCAAGGACCATGGATACCCGCCCATCATTCGTGTCATTGAACTTAGTGGTGCTTACGTATGTGGTGCTGAAGTTGAATGTGGCTGCCTCCATCAGCACGGCGTAGCTACATCTGTTGAACTCCCAGATTTGGCTTGTGTTGAACAAATCCGAGGAATCTGTGCCATAGTTGTACATCATCTTGGGTATCATAGTCTGGGAGCATCCTATGCCGGAACATGACCCGTCTACCAAGTCTGAAAAGTTGCGACATGTTGAGAAACCCAGCCCCTGGTAGCCTGTTCCATTTTTGTCAGCGATCAAGTAGAGGGCGTTGCATCCGATGACGGTGAACCTATTTTGGACATCAGAGAGCCGGTATGGAGAGGAAGGTTGACCCACGAACCCGGTGTAACGGCCCATAAACTCCATGCTCCTTGTAGAGGTGTTGTAACAGTTGGCCACGATGTAATTGAGCACCCGCATCGTACCCTGAGTCAAGGACATGCTGAGCACCTCGAAGTCACCGTTGAATGGCTTAGAGATGCCATCTTGGACCTTGCAACTGAGGTCGAAGCCTTCTGAGAGTGAGCAGTTTGGGTCAATGCCGAACGGATACGGTATCTCAACAGTACCACACTGCCTTCGGCACTGTGAACTAGGAACTGCAGCTCCAGGTGTGCATTGTGCTGCAAGCAGTGCAAAGCTGAGGCCAAGCTGCAAGAACACTTGCATATTCTTTTGCTGGAGAATAAGCAAACATGATAATGTTAACTAAATTGACAGCTTTGTTACAGAAAAATTTAATGGTACCATAGAAAATGGAGGCCGTACAGCTGCTTACACCAGTATGCATTGTTAAACCAAAAGCATGCAAGAGAATTGCGCGTATTGTATTAAGAAGGGAGAAATAAAGCTCAATAATACAAAACAGGGGTCAAACAAGAGCAATAGCGACAGCCCCAGGGACCAAAACCAATAAGCCAGAACTACGTACATATGGCACGCTTTGGAGAGACCTCCTACAGCTAGAGCCTTCATAGGCTAAAACGACAATAGCCACTAATAGCCAACTACAGACATATGGTACGCAGGTCTTTGGAGCCGGCAAGACTGCATTGTTTACAATCCTCTTTAAGCTATGTTAGATGTGACCCAATTTTAGACAACCAGTAGGTTATTCCCTGGCATCTGTTCGATGCAATCCATGTAATTTGTCGGAAGTGTTAGATAACAGAATTCAATTTGTTAATGAAATCGGGGCAGTCTGGCTCCTCTAATACTAATAACAAATATTAAAAACTGTTAATGAAAACTGTGAGTAGTTCCTAATGATTATATTAAAAAAATCCTATGTAACACAAAAATGCTAGAATGTGCAAAACTGGCTATTTTAGTGCTAAACCTCAATTTTGAAGGGAAAGATCCATGGAAGACTGAAATGGATTTTCCCGTGTGGTCCAAACTCATGTTAAAATTTTCCAGCAATCCATTCCATCAGATTCCACAAGCTCATTCCTTTGTTTCAGCGGGCTACGTAGAAAAATTTCTATTAGGATTCTAGTCTTTTAAGAAAAGAAAAGGATTTCTAAGTACTTTGATGACCCTAAGGATGTTTCGTCTTTATCTGTCCAAGTTGCAAGGAAACTCTACGATGATGTTCTATTCATTAAAAATGACCTATAGAATTCCAACTCCACAGATAAGATATGGGGAGAGACGACAGGTGTAGTTTTGCTAGATGATGCTTAACAAAAGCAGGATCTGCTGTGAAGGAACAAAACTATTCCTAGCTTGTTCTGCGAAGAACCTAACTCTTCCTTCAGCAACCTACTCGATCAGATGATCACAGGTCATAACACAACACAAGCATGCAGAATTTATTTTTGGATAGCTACTGGGTATTGGCCATGGTGCAGATAAGCATTCGTTTAGGCCCGTGAAAAGAAAAGGAAGAACATTCGTAGTACAATTAACCGTCAAGCAAAAGAAAGGACTAACTGAAAGAGGATCCTAGAAGACACATTCTTGAAAATATGTTAACAGAACTCACCTGAAATAATGGAAGGGTCCAGTTCTCCTCGAATAGAAGAAGGATCTATCTTTCCCAATACACCGACAACACTGGAGCAAAGTTCAGGGTGGGCAGATCGCCCTCCGTTGATTCCCTAAAATATAAAGAACAGCGGAACTTTGGAAATTGCTTCAGTAGTTGTCCAAAGAACACCTGAGCGTTATGCCGTTATGTATAGTTGTATACACCAAGAGTTCTTATCGCCAAAGGTGCGTCAGGAACGAGTGAGTCACATGGCTGACTTGGTCTCACCTTACAGAAAAATAAACAGAGCAGACTGGACTCCACCTTGGAAAGTATGTAAGATTTTCTACTCTGAAGTTTTTTTCTTTACATTTGCTTGTAAAACAGCGAATTAAAAACTCCAGTATTATCAAATAAAAAAAGCGTTTGTAGAAGAAAAGAAACATGAACAACTTTTATTCCATTTCAATAATTTCATCCACAACGGGGAACCATCTGGAACTAATTCGGATCAAATCAATAAAATTGATTGAAGGGCATCAGGAAATAATAGTTGAATGGGTGGAGAGGAGGAAAAAGGGCAAAGGATAAGCTTGCCAAGGCGGCGGCGACGCGGTCGAACGCCGAGCGGAGCCGCGCAGAAAGCCAAGATCGCTGCTAACAGGGGACGAGGCCCTCCACCGCGAGCGTCGCCTCGACAACCACGGCGGCGGCGGCCACGGGAATGGGCTCGGCCACGACCGAGCAGACGGGCTCATCGCGGGACCCCTCGGCGGAGTCGGGCGGCGTCGGTGTCGCCCTCGGCAGTGGCCGCGGCGCCTCATCCCTCCGCAACCCACGACGGTTTTATTCATCCGGCGAACTTTTCTCTCGGATCGGACAAGAATTCAGGTATCACGACGAGTTTATTCTTTCACGGCTGTAATCGGCAAACAATCGCTTCGGCATCTCTCTGAACGGCTATCCAAGAAAATATTCAGCTAACTCGGATTTTCCCCGTAAGTAATTCACCCAGGTAATGCGCCGTCGTGACACAACACAAATTCCTACCAACACAACAACTCCAAATACTCTCTTCGTCTCAAAATAGATGACGTGACAGATTTAATAAAATTTAGATGAATTCAGACACTATTATTTAGTATTCCCTCCGCTTCATATGAATGACCTCAATTTTATCTGAATTCGTATGTATTTAGTTAAGTATTTAGACTAGATATATCTATATTTAGATAAAGTTGAGTCATTATTATAGAACGGAGGAAGTATATAGATTTATCAAAATTTTGATAGGGAGCGCTTGTCCCCTATTCCTCCGCTTCCTGCTTGAGGGAGAGGGATCTCGTTTCTCCGCCTAGTAGTTAGGGTTCGGATCAGTTTGTTGTTGTGCACCGTTGGGTTGTGGGAGCGGCGTTCCGCAAATAAATCTTCTTAATTCTACTCCCACATCGGGGTGACCTTGGCGTCTGTCTCGGAGTTGATGGCAATGTGTGTCGGTCGATCCTTCAGATCGGCAGCTTGATCTTCTTGCGGTTCTTCAGATCTAGCGAGCTCTATTTCTCGGTGTGTCGCTGGCGTTTGTTGTTATCCACGACAGTGCTGGCGGCCGGGGCGAGGTGGTTACTCTAGAGCGAGGATACTGGTCCAGATATGGTGGGTCTTGGTCCAAAGAGCATGGGGATGTCCCCGGTCGACGTGTCACGACAACATGTGCCTTGTTGCATGCAGTAGGCATGTTCATCGACTCACAAAGCCTCGTTGCAATGGTGTTTTTTTATCTAGCAATGGTTGAGGCTCACCGTTCCTTCTGGTGTGCGACTCGGCGGCACTAGAGTTGGATGGTGGCCTCTGGATTCGGTGGTTGTAGAAAACCCTAGAAATCGTTTTGTATTTCTCGATCTCTTGAAATTTTATCTACAAAGTTTTTAGGATAATCCCGGTTTGTGTCTAGTTTCCACGGGTGTTGCTTAGAGCATTTCCAGCCGTAGTGCCCCCCAGGCCATTTTTTGACGATAAATTGGGTCACTTGGGGGCATTGGCGGTAATTTTTGGCGTGGCAGCGCCGATTCCCAGTCATGCCCCCGGTTCGGGCCCCCAATCGACAATTTTGATGGGAAAAAACATAACAAATTCAGCTTAAATTCATCACATTCCACATGATTTAGGCATAAATTCGGCCAATGGTCGACCAAAGTTAGCAAATAGTACAACAAAGCACATAATTCGGCATAAATTTAACAAGTTTTGAAACTAAACTAAAACACATCAAACTAGGTGTTGCCTTTGCGCCTCCACGGGTGCTCCACGGATCATGCTGCAATTGTTGATGCACTTATGGGTCTCGGATCTCCTGACACATAGTGATAAAGGTAGCCCATGATGTCGACACCTCGTGGTCAACAACTACAAGAGGACCCTGACTGAAATATGATTCATTGTCAGTCACCGGCTCCTCCTGCTCACTCTCAGTGATCATGTTGTGCAAGATTACGCGAGTATTCATCACCTCCCACATCCGATCTTTCGACCAGATCATAGCGGGGTTCCAGACAACAACAAATTGGGCTTGGAGCATACCAAACGCCTGCTCGATATCCTTCCTACAAACTTCTTGCTCCTTGGAAAAGTTGGAATTTTGCCCACAACGGAATCTGTGATAGTCTTCAAAAATGTTGACCATCTTGGATAGATACCATATGTGAGGTAGTATTCCTTGTTATAGTGGTTCCTATTGATCACATAGTCCATCTGGGAAGCATGGCCTACAACAAGCTTGGCGAAGACATTTGAGCACTCTAGGGCGTTGATATCGTTATGAGATCCTACCATTTCGAAGAAGGGATGCCAAATCCAGAGATTGTGTATAGCCACTGCCTCAAGTATCAAACTTCAAACTCCTTTGTGGCTTTTGTATGTTCCCTGCTAAGAAAATGGGAAGTTCTTCCATGCCCAATCATACAGTCAATGCTTCCAAGCATCTAGAAATCCTCGAGCTTCATTCATTGCTAGGATCCGAGCAGTGTCTTCAGCATTGGGTGATCTCAAGTATATTGGTCCAAACAGTACAACCACTACCCTGCAGAACTTGTACATGCACTCAATGGTGGTGGACTCAGCCATGCATAGATATTTATCTTGTGTATCATCAAGGGATTCATATGCAAGAATCCTCAAAGCGGTCGTGCACTTTTGGATTGAGGAAAATCCTACTGTGACGGTGCAGCCCTTCTTGCATTTGAAGATGTGTCAAACTCCCGGATGGCATGCACAATATTGATGAAGAGCTTCCGTCCCATCCAGAAATGGTGCCAAAATACCGCTCATTGTGCAACGGATCATCGGTGAAAGGACAATGGATGTCGCCTAGAGGGGTGAATAGGATTTTAAAATAATTACGGTTTAGGCTCTAGTAAATGCGGAATAAAACTAACGTTTAATTTATGAAAGCACAAAACCTAAAACCACTAGGTTCAACTAAGTGCACCAACAACCTATGCTAAGCAAGACAAGCAACAAGGTGATACCAAGATATAATACTTCATGTACGATGGCTATCATAATGTAAATTGCATAAGTAAAGGTCTCGGTTGAGAGATAACCGATGGACGCAGAGATAATGATTTTTATCCCGAAGTTCACTTCCAAAGAAGCTATGTCTCCGTTGTAGAGGTGCGATGGCGCAATTCTCTCCAAATGCCACAAATGGATCACCTTAAGGTGTGGGGGCTCGATGCTCACCTAGCACCACACAAGGCGTCTCCCCAAGATGTGAAGGCACGCAACTCACCGACGCCACAATAGGCTCATCCTATTCTCTCATGAGCTCACCATAAAGGCCTACTCACGATCCACTATGGGACACTTGAGGGCGGTCACCGAACCCGTACAAGGTTGGGGCTATCTCCACAATTCAATTGGAGGCTCCCAACAATCACCACAAAGGCCTCTAGCTTGAGGACACTCCACAACTCAATCGGAGTCCCTGAGGGAATCACACCACAACCACACAACCGTCTAGGGTTCCAAGAACCAAAGAGAAACAAGCCCTCAAGCTTGAACTCGCCCTATCTCCGTGGAGAACTCAAACCACCAAATGTAGAAGGCAAGTTCTTCACTCTCAAATTCCACCAAAGCTACAAAAGTTATTGGGGGGAATAAGAGAGGAAGAACACAAGAGAGGGACACAAAACTATTCAAGATCTAGATCCCAATGATTCCTTCACAAAGGAGGAATTTGGTTTGGTGGGGCTGTAGATCTAGATTTCCTCTCTCAAAACCTCAAAAAGATGCAAGAATCATAGGAGGAGAGGGGAGAGTATAAGCTCTTCAAGTTCAACAATGGAGGGGAGAGAGAGAGAGAAAACGGACCAAAAGAGCTAGCCCCACGAAGGGGAAGAGGACCCCCTTTTAAAGGGCTCCTAGGTCTGACTGTTTGGGCCAATTATGTGCCTAGACGGTAGTACCGGTGAGCCACCAGAAGTCCCGGTCAGCCTAGCTCTAATGGCTAGAAATCAGTTGAAATGACTTGGTTGTACAGGCAGGAAGTTTCGCCCGACATAGGCCGGAACTTCCGGTCGGTACTACCGGTCTACTATTGACCAAGTACCGATAATAAAACATGACCAAACAGAGAGATGACTGCAGGGTGTCACGAGCTGAGCGGAAGTCAGCCGGAATTTCAGCCAGTACTATCAGCGGCAAATTATGCTCGAGTGGTACTTTCGGTGCATGGCCGGTACTTCCGGTCGCACTGCTCCGACGACTCTTCTGACTGGTACTACCGGTCTACTACTGTCCCAAGTACCGTTAAACATGCATGCATAAAAAAGAATGGGTGATGCACCAATTGGCCTAGCGGTACTTCCGGTGAGGCAGCAAAACTTCCGGTCAGGAAAAACTCTAGAAAACTGCCATAACTTTTGCATCCAAACTCCAAATAGTATGAAAACAATTTTGTTGGAAAGATAACGACATGTAGAATCTGAAATATTGGGTATAACCAAGGGAGAAAATACCATGAATAAATATGTGACATATCTCCCACAGTGTGGAGCCAGTAAACCCGCAAGATCAAAAACGCAATAAGATATTCAAGGAAAATCCGTTTTTGATGAACTAGAGTTTGTTATGAAGATAACCAAAGGCTATAGATCCTCACATGGACAAGATCCAAACAACAAGCAAAAAACATGATGCTATGTATGAAAATGTTTGAGCTCTCACTGAAGAAAACGAATGAGCTACTCACTCAAGAGCCCGTCTTGATAGTATGGCTATCTATCCTAAACTCGGTCTCCCAAAAATTATAAGAGACCGATAAAATAGAAAACCTGTCAAGATCATACCTTTGTCTTGAGCATTCCACTTGAGCTTGATGTACACGATCTTGTCTTCTTCAAGATGAAACACCTTTCTTGATTGCATTTTCTCGCGCTCGCTTGATAAAGACTTGCGAATTTCTCCCCTATACTCCATGGGGAAACCTATTCTTTGAACTTGTCTTCATCACTCCGTGATCACCGAGGATAGGAAGCTTCAAGCATGTGATCTTCTAGAGTTGGCGCATCTTGAGCTTGAACTTCATTTCTTCTAACTCCGTTAGGATGATGTCTTGAAGATAACCATGAGGATCTCCATCTTCTTCAAGACATATTTGATTTTATTCTTCTTCTACAAGATTCCAATAGTCACAAAGCCCTTGGACATTTTTAATTCTTCATTTCTTCATTTTTCAACCTTTAAACCAACATATGATACAACCAATGCCAATGGACAAATTCTACAAGTGAAACTCAATTCAAACATTAGTCTATAGAGATTGACATTAATTACCAAAACCACACATGAAGCACACACGCACTTTCAGTCGGTGTACAACATAGAATGCCCCTCCAGACGTTGCCTCAGCTTGCTCTTGTGGCGGCCTGGTGCCGAGCCAACGCGTCGTGGCTTTGCATTCCGCGCAGGCAGGAGAGGAGCTTCAAGTGTTGTTCATCATCTGCGGTTGCGATGGTCTCCTCCTCCATTAGCATGGCGAACTCGTGGTTGAGATGCTCTTATTTGTAACTTGATTTTTTTATTAATGAAATACGTGGTTACTCAAAAAATCCAAATATTCCAGTTAGTATATTGGTAGTATCGTCGAACCATGGTGAATGGGCAATACTTGCTTAAGATGAAAGGGCACTGTAAGAGCATCTTCGGCCACGAGCCCCAAACGACGTCCATCGGTAGGTTTTTGAATTCAAAATTAAATATTTTTCATTCATAATAGGATGAAACTTTACAAAATAGACATATTTAACTAAATTTAAACCTAAACAAAAAATTTAATCATCGCCATAATCGGGTCGTCGAGATGGACTAGCCTATGAGCATTCGCACCTTCTTCTTTGCATACAAAAGCAAAAAAATACACTGCAAGGCACTGTTGATACCACGGATTTTAGATTGAATAAAATATCATGCGGCACATAGGCATAATTCCAGTAACCGATTCTCGAGGAACGGGTTTTCTTTCCTTGATCGGTCGCGCGAAGCTCAAGTTGCGGCGGTATCTAAGAGCATCTCTAAAAACCGCCAATATACAAGGCCGATTCTAGTTTTCAGTGCTCCAGCAGGCACTGTAAACTAGTGCACGCTGGATAAAATTTTGTGCACGGGATATTGTGCTATTATGCGCCCAAATATGCTGCATCAGCTCTAGAGTGCTGAAACTCACTCGCTCATGTGCGAACTCTAACTGCACTGAAAATCCCCCCGTGTCTGGTTGTTCTTGCCTTCCCCATTCGTGCTCGCGCACTCCGACGATGCCGCGACGCCAACTAGTCCCTGTTGGCACCCTCGCGATGCAGACCTACCGCAGCCACGCCTTCGCATGGCTTTTCCGGCGCCGACGCCACGATAAATCGCGCTAGCTGTCGTCGCCGCGCCTCCTTTTCCCCGTTGCCGCTCGATTTGGTGACTACGCGCATCATTGAGTCGATCGGGGCACTACGCTGCCGCATCGACGATGTCTTCGTATAGGAACTTGGCGTCAAGGTGGTCGCCGACACCGCACGATATGTCCCGTAGCCAACGCGTCATTTTTTTCTAGATTCTAGTTTAATTTAGTTGGTAGTTGAAGTAAAGATGAATTTACATGTTTGTAATTGACTTCAGCATACGATTCATCCGATGATGAATTTGATATTGAGGAAGAAGAGATGGCATGCATGATTTTGACTTGACGCGCCAATAAGAAGCCGAAGCACGATGGCTTGGTTTTTGGTAGTGACGAGGGTTTAACTCGTCAATGCCCATTGTTATGGACTTGAGTTTTGGAGAAGGAGGGAGCGCTGGAGGCATCAATCGGCTAGCAAACAAGCACATAGGGACGCAAGTTTTACCCAGGTTCAGGCCTTGTAGAGGTCCCTAGTCCTGCTTGACTGCTCTTGGAATTAACAAAGGAATCGAAGATTATAGGGATGCGCAGATGCAATCTGGCGAGAGTTGCGGAAACTAGGGCTGTGGTTGTCCTCCTTGCCGCCCCCTCATAGCCTTATCATATAGATAGTCTAGGTCTTAGGTAGCAGGTCGAGTCGGTTACAGATTAGGGTTTTTCCTTTGAACTTTCTGTCTTAAGCTTCTTCTTGTCTCACAAGCAATCGAGAGTCCGTGGGCCACTCGAATTCTGTATTGGGCCTTGGCAACGCCGTGTGCTTCTGCTGTATCCAGGCCGTATATACCAAACTCGAGTACCTGTAGGGTATACCCATGTCAGTAGCCCCCGAGTGTCCAGTGGAATCGCAGATTCGACTGGGGACTTTATGAAGTCTTTCGAGTGCATGCCTGAGCATTTTCCGAGTGTTCAGTTTGTGTTATAGGGATTGTTGATATACGTGTCTGATTTATCTGATGTATCGGTTTCAGTTAACTGCCTTAGAGCAAAACAATGCAATCTACTCAAACTCGAGTCCCTGGACTCGAATTCAGGAAAGTGCTGGCGTAATTCGACTCAGGCCGCGGAGGTCTTACAGGAGTCGAATTCCAGTGTATAAGTATGAGCACTGGACGCGTCCGTCAAGGCATGTTCATCGTACCTGCAGGCACGGATATGTTTCTGGTAGTGCGTAGCATATGCGTTGCCAGGCCTTATTCAGGTCTTATGTTCACGCTGTAAGCGCGGCATCTGAATTTTTTATCATCGCGAAGATGATTCAGGTGACCCAGGAGACGCAGTCTCTTTGTAGGAAAAATATGAGGCAGAGTCGCCATAGCATTCGAGTGTGGATGTTATCAACATATAGTATGATGTTCAAGGAGAAATAATCAAAGGGTGCGTGACCAGCGCTCCCTATGGGAGTAGCCCCCGAGTATCTATTCGAGTCGTAGACTCGAGTGAGGACTAAAAACATTTGCGACTGTTGTCGTATTTTGTTGCTTGTTTCAGTCGAATGTGCTTTCAGCGCTCCCTATGGGAGTAACCCGTAGTTCCCAGTCGAATCGATGATTCGAGTGGAGGGTTTGTCTTGAATGTTTATATATCTGCATAAAAACTCTTTAGGGTGCACGGCCAGCGCTCCTGTTAGGAGTAGCCCCTGAGTGCTTGGTTGAGTTGAAGACTCGAGCAAGGACTAAAATAGTCGAAATCTTGTGCTGCTAGAATCGATGACGTCAGTGCTGACGATGTGATGACCTCGGTTGCCCGTGTGAGCGGCTTTGACGGGACGTGACGAGCGGTGAGTCCCACTTTCTGACTTCGATTTGACTGAGCGTGCATATGAAGGGAATATGTCCTGAGAGGCAATAATAAAGTTGTAATTATACATATTCCATGTATATGATAGATGTTTATTTTACATGCTATAATTGTATTAATTTGGAAACATTAATACATGTGTGTTTAATAAACAAAAGGAAAGTTCCTAGTTATGCCTCTCTTATAAACTAGCTCATTGATTAACAAGATGATCAATGTTTCCTGATCATAGACATTGGATGTTGTTAATAACGAGGTCACAATATTAGTGGAATGATGTGATGAACATTCATCCGAAGTATAGCATTACGATCAAAGTCGTTATGTTTATATTGCTATAACATCTAACAAGTAATCCTAGTCCTTAGACTATGAGATCATGTTAATCACTAATACTGGAAGAGTATCTTGATAACATCAAACGTCACACTGTGAAAGGGTGATTATAAAGGTGGATTCAGTGCTACGAAAGTGTTATGTAGAAGCTCATGGATCAAGAGTGGGATTTGTCCATCCTGATGATGGATAGATATTCTCTGGGCCCTCTCGGTGATATCACATTGGTTAGCTTGCAAGCAAGTGATGAGATCACTAGAATGTTATATCACGAGAACAAGAAAAGAGTACATGTCGGTAACGAGATCAAACTAGGTATGGAAATACCGATGATCAAATATCGTACATGTAATATATCACGAGACAAAGGGATTTAGTTACTAGCGTTAAAGGTTCTCACGATCACAGAAGTCATCGTAGAATGTGTAGGAGTCAGTATGGATCTCTAGATCTCGCTTCTGATTATTGATCTGAGAGGGGTCTCGATCATGTCTGCATTATTCACGAACCGTAGGGTGACACACTTAAGGGACACCAACACCATTTAGAGCAAATATGTTTCAGACGAATGAATTGCAAAGCGTTGGAATTATTTCAATAGACACCGAAACTGTTCGGGTGAAATTGCTGAAATTGGTTCTGCATGTAATATTGAAATGTTGCAGTGGGTTTTATGTGAATGTTTGTTAATTAAAGTAATTAACAAAATTCTGAATAAATTTAATAAAAAAGTTTTATTAAATGAGAGAGCATTAAATTTGGAGAAATTTAATGCATTTAAAGTGGAGACTTTAAAAGAGAATGTGAAGGGGCATTTTAATGTGGAGGGAGTTACCACCACATGAATGGGGGAGGTGAGAGGTCACCTCATGGGGCACCGTCCATGGAGGGGGTACCCCCCTCCTCCTATAAAAGGCCACCCCTCTCACCCTTCTTCCACACACCTCCTCGTGAAGGATCTCTCTCCCCCTCTAGAATAATTTCCCCATGGTCTCGGATTAGTGAGATACATGTTCCCGGTGGCATTTCGTCTGGAAGGAGTTGTTGCTTCCGCTGCATCACTGGAGCGAGGATGCGGAGGTTGTTCGGTGGCCTGAATGTGTGTGTGAGTGCGGATGCGCTGCTGGTTTGCGGCGCTAGGACTTCCAGACGATCTTGAGATCGGCAAGCGTACAACTATATCATCCACGAGTTCCTACTCGTTAACAAAACTTTGTTGTCTTCGAGGGTAAGTTCTCCATGGATGTATATCCACCCGTTTCTTGTATCTAGTAGATAGATCTTGGCGTATAGTTCCCATCGTAGGAAATTTTTTGTTTTCTATGCTGCGAACCCTTCAGTGGTATCAGAGCTTGTTCTATGCGTATGTTCTTTGCACGGGTAGAACACATAAGAGTATGTGGACGGTGATGATCATGTTATTGCTTATTATATGTACTTTGGATATTGGTGGCATAGTAGGATGAAGCGGCCCGGAACAACCTTACATGTCATCGCACATGAGACCGGTTCCACGACTGATATGCAACTAGTTTTGCATAAGTGGTTGGCGGGTGTTTGTCTCTCCTACTATAGTCAATATCTGATTTACAACGAGTTGCTAATAATTTGGTTATCATCGTTGTGGTTCCATGTTTGTAGGTAAGAACGATTCTAACTTCGAAAGCCCTAAGCCACGTAAAACTTGCAATTGATAAATGAGAGGCGTCTAGTTTAGATCGTTGCTGGGCTTGTGTCATGATATGGCAATGTTGTAAGTTGATGTATAGTTGATACTCTTACAACACACCTAACGTGTAAGTTCCATAGACCTTGGCCTTACACACAAAGGAATGATAAAGATCATACCATGATACATATGGTAGTGATCAAATGCAAGAACCATATCATTTCACTTTACACATATGATGTTTGCATCTTATATTGCTTATTTGGCGTTTTAGTAGCATTATAAGATGATACCTCATTTAAATATAAAGATAAAAATTGTGTTCTTCCTTAAGTATGCACTGTTCTATAGATCGTGTTTCGAGACATCACGTGATGATCGGGTGTACTCGACTCTGCGCTTTCATACAACGGGTGTAAGACAGTTTTACACACACGAGTACTAAGGTTCTTACTTGGCGAGCCTAGCATGTACAGACATGGCCTCGGAACACGGACCGAAAGGTTAAGCATGAGTCATATAGTTGATATGATGCTCATATAGATGCTCGCCTTTGAAGCTACACCGACTCACGTGACGATCGGACTTGGTGTAGTGAATTTGGTCCATGTAATCACCAAAAAGACACGACGTATGTTGTTTTTGAGTGGGAGTTTAGTTGAACTCAATCTATCATAAACTTAGTCTAAATAAACTTTACAAATTCTGTTGTAGATGGCATCACCTGCTTTTAATTTCAATGTGTTCATGGAGAAAGAGAACTTGCTGCGAATGGTAGAAACTTAACCAACTGGGCAATGAATTTGAGGATTCTCCTCTGTACTGCACAAAAGCTATATGTGCTAGAAGCGCCACTAGGCCCCCCACCAGCTCCTAATGCCCCTGACAAGGAAAAGAATGTCTACGTGACTCGTCGGGAGGACCACAACTTAGTTCATTGCGGCATACTATATGGGCTAGAGCCAGAACTTTGAAAGCGTTTCGAAAATGGCAATGCCTTTGATACCATGGGTGAATTTAAAATGATTTTCGATACCCATGCTGCCGTAGAGAGTTATAATGCTTCAGAAAAGTTCTTTAGCTGCATGATGGAAGAGAACAACTCCGTAAGTGAGCACGTACTCAAAATGTCTGGGTACGCCGATAAGCTTGTGTCCTTGGGAATAACGATTCCCATTGACCTAGGCATACATCGTGTTCTCCAATCTCTGCCACCTAGCTACAAGAGCTTCGTGATGAACTATAACATGTAGGGCATGAAGAAGACTCTCCCCAAGCTTCTGTCAATGCTTAAGACTGCAGAAGTGGAGATTAGGAAAGAACATCAAGTGTTGATGGTCAATAGGACCACCGGTTTCAAGAAAGACAAGAAGGGTAAACAGAAGGGAATGAATGGCGGAAAATTTGTTGCTGTGCCTGAAAAGAAATCCCGGGCTGGCCCTAAGTCTGATACCTAGCGCTACTATTGTAAGGGGACTGGCCATTGAAAGCGCAACTGCCCCAAGTATTTGGCGGACAAGAAGGCCGGCAAGGCAAACAAAGGTATATGTGATATACATGTTATTGATGTGTACTTGACTAGTACTCACAGTAGCACCTGTGTATTTGATACCGGATCAGTTGCTAATATATGTAACTCGATACAGGGGCTGCGGAACAAGCGACAGCTAGCAAGGGATGAGGTCACGATGTGTGTCGGCAATGGATCAAGAGTTGATGTGACCGCTGTCAGAATGTTGCCTCTCCATATGCCATCAGGATTAGTGATAAACTTAAATAATTATTATTTGGTGCCTGCGCTGAGCATGAACATTGTATCCAGATCATGTTTATTGCAAAGCGGTTATTCGTTTAAATCCGAAAACAATGGTTGTTCGATTTATATGGATACTATCTTTTATGGTCATGCACCCGTGATGAATGGTTTATTTCTGTTGAATCTCGATAGTACTCATACGCATATCCATAATGTTGATGCTAAAAGGATTAAACTTAATGATGATATATCTGCATATATGTGGCACTACTGTCTAGGTCATATTGGCATTAAACGCATGAAGAAACTCCATTCCGATGGACTCTCAGAATCACTTGATTTTGAATCATTTGATACATGTGAGCCATGTCTTATGGGCAAGATGACTAGAACGTCGTTTTCCGGTTCAATGGAACGGGCGACAGATCTATTGGAAATCATACATACTGATGTGTGTGGACCAATGAGTGTGTCGGCGCGAGGTGGATATCGTTATTTTGTTACTTTCACGGATGATTTGAGTAGATACGGGAATATCTATTTGATGAAACATAAGTCTGAAACCTTTGAAAAGTTCAAGGAATTTCAGAATGAAGTGGAAAATCATCGTAATAGAAAGATCAAATTTCTACGGTCTGACCGTGGAGGTGAGTATCTAAGTTACGAGTTTAGCACACACATTAAAGAGTGTGGAATAGTTTAACAACTCACACCTGCCGGAACACCACAACGTAATGGTGTGTCGAAACGTCGTAATCCTACTCTATTGGATATGGTTCGATCTATGATGTCTCTGACTGACTTGCCATTGTCATTTTGGGGTTATGCACTGGAAACCGCTACATTCACTTTAAATCGGGCACCGTCTAAATCCATTGAAACGACACCGTATGAATTATGGCTTGGAAACTAACCTAAGCTGTCATTTCTTAAAGTTGGGGATGTGATGTTTATGTGAAGAAACTTCAGCCGGATAAACTCGAACCCAAATGGGAAAAATGTGTCTTCATAGGATACCCTAAAGAAACAATTGGGTATTCCTTCTATCACAGATCTGAGGGCAAGGTTTTTGTTGCCAAGAATGGATCCTTTCTAGAGAAAGAGTTTCTCGTGAAAGGTGTGAGTAGTCGAAAGGTAGAACTCGAAGAGGTTATTGAACCTTCTCTTCATGAAATGGCGAGTGGCGCAGCACCGGAAGTTGTTCCGGAGTTGACTTAACCAAATGAAGAAGGAACTAATGATAATGATCATGAAACTCTGAAAGAGGACACTACCGAACCTCGTAGGTCAAGCAGGACACGTGCAGCTCCTGAACTGTACGGGAATCCTATTTTGAATTTCATGGTTGATGAAATAGATGACCCTGCGACGTATGAAGAAGCAATGATGAGCCCGGATTCCAACAAATGGCTAGAATCCATGAAATCCGAGATGGAATCCATGTACGAAAACCAGGTTTGGACCTTGGTGGACTTACCTCACGACCGAAAGGCCATTGAGAATAAATGGATTTTCAAAAGAAAAACCGATGTTGATGGTAATGTAACCGTCTATAAAGCTCGACTTGTCGCAAAAGGGTTTCGACAAATTCAAGGAGTTGACTACGATGAGACATTCTCTCCCGTAGCGATGCTAAAATCAGTTAGGATTATGTTAGCAATTGCTGCATATTTCGATTATGAAATATGGCAGATGGATGTCAAAAATGCGTTCCTCAATGGTAATATTGAAGAAGAGTTGTATATGATACAACCAAAGGGTTTTGTCGATCCTAAGGATGCTAACAAGGTGTGCAAGCTTCAGCGATCCATCTATGGACTGAAGCAAGCATCACGGAGTTGGAATCTCCACTTTTATGAGGTGATCAAAGAGTTTGGATTTGTCCAAACTTATGGAGAGGCTTTACAAGAAAGTGAGTGGGAGCAATGTGGCATTTCTGATATTATATGTGGATGACATATTATTGATTGGAAATGATATAGATCTTTTAAACAGTGTTAAAAGTTATCTAAACAACAAATTTTCTATGAAGGACCTTGGTGAAGCGTCATACATATTAGGCATAAAGATCTATAGAGATAGATCGAGACGCCTAATAGGGCTATCACAGAGTACATACCTTGATAAGATTTTAAAGAAGTTTAAAATGGACGAAAGTAAGAAAGGGTTCTTACCTATGTTGCAAGACAAGACATTGAGTAAGACTCAAAGTCCGGCTACAACGGAAGAAAGAGAGATAATGGATAAGATCCCCTATGCTTCAGCCATAGACTCTATAATGTACGCCATGCTATGTACAAGACCAGATGTGGCACATGCTATTAGTTTGACTAGTAGGTACCAATATGATCCAGGTTTGGAACACTAGATAGCGGTCAAGAATATCCTTAAGTACTTGAGAAGGACTAAGGAAATGTTTCTTGTATATGGAGGTGAATAAGAGTTGGTCGCTAATTGTTATGTCGATGCTAGCTTTAACACTGATCCGGATGACTCTAAGTCTCAATCTGGATACGTATTTCTCATGAACGGAGCAACAGTTCATTGGAGGAGCTCCAAACAACCCATGGTAACAAGGTCAACAACGGAGGCGGAATATATTGCTGCTTCAAAAGCAGCATAGGAAGCAGTTTGGATGAAGGAGTTCATTACCGAACTGGGTGTGGTTCCTAGTGCATTGGATCCAATGGTGATCTATTGTGACAACAATGGAGCCATAGCCAACGCAAAGGAACCGAGGTCTCACAAGAATTCCAAGCATATTAAGCGCCGATTTCACTCCATCCATGAGCATGTCAAGGATGGAGATATAAAGATTTGTAAAGTACATACGGATCTCAATGTAGCAGATCCTTTGACTAAAACTCTCCCTAGAGCAAAACATGATCAACACCAGAACTCCAAGGGTGTTAGATTTATCACCATGTAACTAGATTATTGTCTCTAGTGCAAGTGGGAGACTGAAGGGAATATGCCCTGAGAGGCAATAATAAAGTTGTTATTATACATATTCCAAGTATATGATAGATGTTTATTTTACATGCTATAATTGTATTAATTTGGAAACGTTAATACATGTGTGTTTAATAAACAAAAGGAAAGTTCCTAGTTATGCCTCTCTTATAAACTAGCTCGTTGATTAACAAGATGATCAAGGTTTCCTGATCATAGACATTGGATGTTGTTAATGACAAGGTCACAACATTAGTGGAATGATGTGATGAACATTCATCCGAAGTATAGCATTACGATCAAAGTCATTATGTTTATATTGCTATAATATCTAACAAAGTAATCCTAGTCCTTAGACCATGAGATCATGTTAATCACTAATACTGGAAGAGTATCTTGATAACATCAAACGTCACACTGTGAAAGGGTGATTATAAAGGTGGGTTCAGTGCTACAAAAGTGTTATGTAGAGGCTCATGGATCAAGAGTGAGATTTTTCCATCCCAATGATGGGTAGATATTCTCTGGGCCCTCTCGGTGATATCACATTGGTTAGCTTGCAAGCAAGTGATGAGATCACTAGAATGTTATATCACGAGAACAAGAAAAGAGTACATGTCGGTAACGAGATCAAACTAGTTATGGAAATACCGATGATCAAATCTCGGACATGTAATATATCGCGAGACAAAGGGATTTAGTTACTAGCGTTAAAGGTTCACACGATCATAGAAGTCATCGTAGAATGTGTAGGAGTTAGTATGGATCTCTAGGTCTCGCTTCTGATTATTGATCTGAGAGGGGTCTCGATCATGTCTGCATTATTCACGAACCATAGGGTGACACATTTAAGGGACACTAACACCATTTGGAGCAAATATGTTTCAGACGAATGAATTGCAAAGAGCTGGAATTATTTCAATAAACACCGAAACTGTTTCGGGTGAAATTGCTGAAATTGGTTCTGCATTTAATATTGAAATGTTGAAGGGGGTTTTATGTGAATGTTTATTAATTCAAGTAATTAACAAAATTCTGAATAAAGTTAATAAAAGAGTTTTATTAAATGAGAGAGCATTAAATTTGGAGAAATTTAATGCATTTAAAGTGGAGACTTTAAAAGAGAATGTGAAGGGGCATTTTAATGTGGAGGGAGTTACCACCACACGAATGGGGGAGGTGAGGGGTCACCTCCATGAGGCGCCGGCCATGGAGGGGGTACTCCCCCTCCTCCTATTAAAGGCCACCCCTCTCACCCTTCTTCCACACACCTCCTCATGAAGGATCTCTCTCCCCCTATAGAATAATTTCCCCATGGTCTCGGATTAATCAGATACATGTTCTCGGTGGCATTTCATCTGGAAGGAGTTGCTGCTTCCGCTGCATCGCTGGAGCTAGGAGGCAGAGGTTGTTCGTGAAGGAGATATGCCCTAGAGGCAAATAATAAATAGGTTTTTATTATCATATCTCAATTAGTTTATAATAGTTTCATATTGTGCTAGAACTATGCCAAGTAAAAACATTGGTACAGGTGTGGTATGAATCAACAAAGTCCCTAGTAGCCTCTATTCATACTAGTTCATTGGTCATGAGGATGATCTAGGTTTTAAGATCATGGACATTTATGTCGACTGACAACGGGATCATATCATTGGAGAATGATGTGATTGGACAGTCCTCGAAGGATTGCAACACGATCAAGTCATATAGTTCATTGTTGCAACAGCTATACCTAGACTCCTTTTCCTTAGACCGTGAGCTCATATTACTCACTGTTTCTCGAGGCTGCTTAGACTGCATCAAGCGCCACTTGGTAATATACAATGGTTATAAAGGTGTACGTTGGGTATTCCGAAGGAACAATAGATGACTGCCCCTTTTTATTAGCTATTTTCGGTTTTGGCTATTGGGCTGGTTTTTGGCCCAACCGGCCAGGACGAAAATACCTGGTATTTTTCTTTTACTATTAGTCCCACATGGCTAACCTAATGGGGAGGGCACACCCCCTCCGCCTATATAAAGGGGTGCCCATGGGTGGGATTAAACACACAACTTGAGAAGTCCTTTGGTTGACTTTCTTCCCTCTCTCTCTCTATACCTTGTGACCATGGCCCCAAGTCTGGGCTGTGCGATCGAGGCACACCTGCGACGCCATTCTTGTTGCGAGGATTCCTAGCCGGATATCAACTTCCGCACTCCCGGCAGGATCGGGGAGCCGGAGGTCTCATCGTGCACCGGATGTATACAAAGACACGAGGCGCAACACTTGGGGCGCTTAAATGTCGTGAGCCGGAGCTGTTGCAGGATGAAGATGAAGAAGGAGCAAGGGTGACCTGCGAGGAGCTTCGCGACCTTGAGGTCGGCTACGAGTACGACTACTTCAACCACGTTCCCCGCGGAACGTTAACCGCGTATGGTCTACAAGGGTATGTATTCTATACGCATTGGCCATTACCGCATTACTATATAGATAGATCCTAGGCAGTTTTGGGGGTTACATCATAGGAAATTTTTTGTTTTCTGCTGCGATCCCCTTCAGTGGTATCAGAGCCGATCTATGCGTAGGAGTGTTGTACAGCCTGTACGCACAAGTTTTGTGTGGGCATTGATTCCTTAGTTGTTACCTTCTAACGTGTACTTGGTTATATCGCGGTATTGTTTGATGAAGCGGCCCGGACCGGCCTTACATGTATTCGTACACGAGACTGGTTCCAAAAGGGGGTGTCTGTCTCTCATTCGATAGTTGCTATAGCATTTACAAAGGAGGGCCCAAAAGGGGTGTAATAGAGACAACTGTTGGATCCATGTTGTGGTTGGAAAGTTCATAATTTAGAAATGGATCTATTGTGAAAGCCCTAACAACCACGTAAAACTTGCAATAGATAAAGTAGAGGCGTCTAACTTTATTTTGCAGGGGGCATGTGATTATGATATGGCATTGGTCGTTACGAAGGTAAAGTAGTTTACTTTTCTGTTACTAACTGTCGTGGTGGTGTCACGGCAGATGCCATAGATAGGCTAAAGGTGGGGACTAATAGCACTAGGGGAATCCAGGGAGGGATAGTGAGGTGATTCCCCACACGGAAGGTTTGTATTCGATTCACTTCACAGATTACAAGTGCTCCTAGAGCTATATTGGCGAGAGGAGGAAGAAGGAACTCTCTTACTCTCACCCACAGTTAACCCGTACAAGACCCTTAGAACCTAAAACCAATCTGAATCGAGGAACCCCTTCTACAGAGGCCCTAGCCCTCCTTATATAGGGGTGGCTAGGTCTCCACTTAGGGCATATGTGGAGGCATATTCCAGGGAATATGCCTCCTCCCAAAATAGCAAACAGATCGGGGTGCTTTTCCCCCGCGTCACCCATGCAGAGGCTACGTGAGCCTCTGCGGCGCCTGCGTCAGCCGACACGGGCGTCGTCACCTCTGTCGACCACGCCTTGGTGGTCCTGCCCTTGTTCGCTTCGCTCATGCAGTGCGTACTAGGGCTTCTTTTGACCAGCGAGATTCCTTCCGTTTCCTAGAAGCTAGATATGACCCGGATCATAGTTGATCCGGCCACACCCGTTCCTGCATACAAGTTAAATACGCCATTCCGACTTACGGCTTAAGTCGGTTGAGACCTAGTTAGGTGGACGCCCCCTGGTCCGGGTTACCCCGTGATTCGGCCTGCCTTGAGGTGACCCAGCCAACATCCGCTTTAGCCTTGCCGAACCTCGGCTAACTCGGCCTTTATACCCTGGCGTGACCCTACCCGGGGGTATCCCCTCAACATTAGTCCCCAAAGCTGGTGCGGTCTTAGCTGCCTTGGCTGCTAAGGCCACATCAGGTTCAATTCTATCGAGCTTTGGATGTCATTTCCGAGTTATCTCCTTATCTCGGGTTGTATGGATTTACGTTCCCTTGGCACGTTCCAAGTTTTCACTTGTTGGCCAGGTTACCACCTCAACTCGGACCTCATGGTTTTACCTCCCCTTGGCACATTCCAAGTTTTCACTTGCTGGCCGGGTTACCACGCTCCCATCCGGGTCTTCTTTCCTTCTCTCGTACGCTAACCCACGTGGAGGCTAATCATCAGGTTGCCTCATTTTAAGGGCCAGCCACAATAACCGTTGCAGTAATTGTCAGTTATCACTGTGGAGCACGTCACGTGTGGCCTGTCTCCTCGTTAACCGCATCAATGCGTCACGTCATGGGATCAGCTACACCCTGTGGCCTTCCATGTGGCTCGCTACTGATTGGTTGACACGGGCAATACACGGCCACACCGTGTGGCGCACCCGTATGACACGATCCCACTTCCTCCTCGAGGGAGTGGTTAAATAGGGGAGGGCGCACCCCTTAGGTCTTTTCCCCCTTCCGCGCCCCTCTGCCTCTAGCTCTTCTTCTTCTTCGTCTTCCCATGACAATGCCGCCATCGCCGCTTTCTGCATCTCCGTCGCCGTTGCGCACCTCCTCCGCCACGGGTCGCTGTCAATCTAGGCCGCTACCCCCACCGCTGCTAGCGACAGTGAGGGCAACAAACTGGAGATGACAGAAGAGGAGCTCATCGTCGCCGAGCAAGAGATGGAAGAAGACAACGCCACGGCGAACCGCGGTGCGTGGGCCGGGTCCTAGGTCTGCTAAGACAACCTGGACTGGATCTACCGCACCAGACACATTCCCGCCAGCGTCATCACGCGCCTCGCCTCCACCGAACTCGCCCCCTCACCTAATCCGGGTGAGTATGTTGTGTTCTTGTCCCACTTCCAGCGGGGGTTCGGTTTGCCGGTCAGCGATTTCTTCCATGATTGGTTAAGCACATACGAACTCCAGCCGCACCATCTTCCTGCCAACGCAATTACTTCTCTCTCTGCTTTTGCCTCTACGATCGAGGGCTACACCGGATTATGGCCCACGAAGGAGCTATGGATCTGTTTTTTGGCCTCCGTCGTAATGTCATTCCGAACATAGATCTAGAGCCAGAGGATAAACAACTTACTTGATTCGGCTGCAAGGTCCATTTCACCTGGAGGTTCTCTCGTCATCCCGGGTTACCGGGCTGGATTCCTGCAAAGGATGGGCCCGGACCTTCTTTTATGTTCGGAATGAAGGCACTGAAGATTTGATCCGGCTTCGCCCCTATGCTCCGGGTCCTCCTAACCCGGAGTTATGGGACGTTGTCCCCAAGAAGCCCACTGTCTTGGCCAACTAGGTCAATAAGAGGTTCAAGGAGCTGAAGGATCTCGGGTTGCGCAACGAGGACGCCATGATCACATTCGTCCGCAACTGGATCTCCCCTCTCCAGAAGCGCACTCACAAGGTGTGCCACATGAGCTGGGGCCGCGGCCCCAACCGGACCTCGTCCTTCGAGCTTAGCAACACAGAAATCTACCGCCGGGTCAAGGCGCTCTTCACCACCCACAAGGACTTCTCCTCTGAGTGGACGTGGGGAATTGAGCATTATTGCCGGGATAGGCTTCCTCCCATGGTAAGCTTCGTGCCACCAACTTTATCCGAATTAGATCTTATGTCGGTTGCTGTTTTATTGTTAACTCCGTTGTCTTTTTTCTCCTTTAGCAATTCCTTCAGCAGACTATTGAGGATGGCACCGACCCCACCTTCAAATGCGCGCCTGACCGGGAGAGCTCGGACGAGGAAGAATCGGACCAGGAGATGTTCCTCCCAATGTCCGACGCGACCAAGCAACCCACCGGTAAACTCTCTTCTATTAGAGATTGGCCCGACGATGAGGATGACTCGGATATTGAGGTGATGGAAGTTGTTGACGCTGTCCCCCTTTCTTATGCTTTTCCGGCATCAGCTAACCCCAGTGGGAAGATCCACGAGGACCCTCCCCTTGCTACGGGTGAACCTGTTCCGGTAGCGCCAAAGAAGAGGCGTGGAGCTGCATCAAGTTCCTCCTCCGGACCTTATCAGCCCTCCAAAAGGCGAAAGAAGTCTGGAGACAAAACCACCTCCAAGCCAGCAGGCAAGGCCCCAGCACGAAGGGCTCGAAAACCCAAGGAGCCCCTGACCTCGGATGCATAAGCCTCTTTTCCCTCTGCAACTTATTCTTCCTTGCATTGTTTTAGTTTCTCTTCTGACATTATTTGATTCGGTAGTGCTGTGGAGAAGGTCCCCTAGAGTGGATCTAGCATTTCTTCGCCGCTCCGACTTAGCCCTTCTCCCCCTCGTGACGACGAGTCACGCCCGCTGAGCCCTATTCCAGAGGGTTCTGCGGCTGCTCTGGGTTCCAGCCCACCTCATCAAGAGGGGGGCAACCTCGGAGCAGGGGAGACCGGCCCAGCCGAGGCAGCGGCATCCACCACTTCGGCTTCGCCGCAACTAGCAACTACCGAGACTACCTCAGCACCAGCCCCAGCTCTAGCACAAGCACCATCAACCACTCCAGCACCAGCACCAACTCCGGCACCAGCACCAACTCCGGCAGCAAGAACATCAGCAGCAACACCAAGTCCAGCAACAAGAGCACCAGCGCCAAGCTCCTCCGCCTCGTCCGAGTCTTCTCAGTCTCGGCGAGGAAGTACCCAGGCAGCTCCTAAGGGAAAATCAGCCGCAACCACTTCCTCCTCTCAGCATCTCAAAGGCAAGAAAGCCCCTGACGCCACCAGGGCAGCGTCCACCGGGTCTAGACAGCGCACCCTCACGTCCATGCTTGCCCAGAATCCTCCAGCACTGAAGGATGCCCCTGCCGAGCCAACTAATGCGCAGCAACTTGTTCTGCACACCAGTCCAGCCCTTGCTCAGGTTGAGAGGAGGGAAGCGCATGCCAAGGGATTGGTGGCGCTCCACATGCTCGTCTATAACGACTGGAACAAGGCGGAGTTCATCTATAACGATGATCTCCCGGAGAAGTTCGGTCCCGCCGAGTTCTCTGCTCAGATGAACACAGCCGCTAAGGCGATTAACCTTGCGGGTCGGATGATGGAGGTACGTTACTTCACCTTTTCCTTAGCATGCACTAGCGATATAACCATTAGTCCCCGAGCCTCCGGGGGAGTAACTTGTTACTCGGCCGGATGCTCCTTAGAAAACTAACGTAGCTCCTTGACAACTTCAAATATGCACACACCTAGAGCCGGGTTAAGTTCCACTTGGCCCGGATCTTGCACACTTCGAATATGCACACACCTAGAGCCGGGTTAAGTTCCACTTGGTCCGGATCTTGCACACTTCGAATATGCACACACCTAGAGCCGGGTTAAGTTCCACTTGGCCTGGATTTTGTACACTTCGAATATGCACACACCTAGAGCCGGGTTAAGTTCCACTTGGCCCGGATCTTCTACACTTTGAAGATGCACACACCTAGAGCTGGGTTAAGTTCCACTTGGCCCGGATCTTGTACACTTCGAACATGCACACACCTAGAACCGAGTTAAGTTCCACTTGGCCCGGATCTTGTACACTTCGAATATGCACACACCTAGAGCCGGGTTAAGTTCCAATTAGCCCGGATCTTATACACTTCGAATATGCATACACCTAGAGCCGGGTTAAGTTCCACTTGGCTCGGATCTTGTACACTTCGAATATGCACACACCTAGAGTCGGGTTAAGTTCCACTTGGCCCGGATCTTGTACACTTCGAATATGCACAAGGTTTAAGCTAAATTTTTGTACTCTTTTCAGGTGACCACAACCCGCCGGAGCGCTGAGTTCCAGCGTCTCCTGGACACTCACAAAATGCTGCTCGCAAAGCACAATGCGCATCTCGCTGAGTACGAGAAAAGGGGTAAGTTCTCTTCTTCGCACTTTTCTGTTTTCCTTCATCTTTTTCTGCCAAACTAATCCGTCATTCGGTTTTCGCAGCTGGGGTGGAGGCTGAGAACAAGCTTATGAGGAAGAATCTGGATCAGATTAAGGGTAAGATACTTTGTCCGACCTTGCTTTGCTTTCCATCTCCTTTTCTTCTTGGCTCGGCAAACATTCATACCTCGTCTTTGCCGGGTTAACAAACTATTTCAGTATCACTGGAAGATAGTGTGCCCGTGCCTGATATGATGCTGCATTTTCTCGAACAAGCAGGGCATCATCAGGACGAGCTCAAGAAGAAAGACGATGAGCTTGCCCTCCTCTGAACCAAGGATGACGAGATTGCCAAGTTAAAGGCAGAAATGAAGAAGATGAAAGCGCAACACCAAACCGAGCTTGAAAAGGCTGGCCAGGACTACACCGAAGAGTGTGAGCGCCTCAATCTCCAAATTTCCAAGGACCGAGAACTTCTCCAGGAGGCCGACGTCAAGCTTGAGTCGGCGAACGCTAAACTGGTGCAGCTCCGCAAAAGACGCGATGATTGTACCAATGAATTGACCCGGATCCATAGCCACATTTTACGTAAGTTCCTTTTCCTTATCTGGCATACTTCTCCGGGTTACCTCACATGTCTTTTCATTACTTGCTTCTCTTGTCTTGTTTTTAGGAAAATTTCTAGATGGTACTCCCATTGCGAGCGCCGCCGTTGCCAATTTCCCCCGAGATAGGGGTACACCCGTTGCTCCTGATGGTGAAGACATTCCCTATGACATGGAGGACCTATTGGTCAGCTTGTCATCTCGCGTGGAAATCATCAAGAACTATGGCAAGGATCTCCTTGATGTTTCAGTCCGAGTCTTCAACATGTTCTGGCCTGGCGAAGACACTCCGGAGAGAATCGCAATTCTCGCTGAAAAGATGACGGAAATCGAGACCCAGCTCGACCTTTGGAGGGAGTCCGCTGGACGTGCCGCAGCTGAGTCCGTTCTTCACCACATACTCACGTGGTATGAGAAGATCGACCTCAACCTCCTGACGCGCCTGCACACCGGATCCAAATGGACCAATGACTCGGAGTGGGTAGCTCGGCTCCAGGCTTGCGCCCATAGCCTCATCGAATATGCTCCCATTCATGAATGGACTGAGGGACCGAGCTTCCTGGAAGCCGCTGGTGACGAAGAGGTTGAGAATGTTGAAGATGGTTCGGACGAGGATGGAGAGGACGATGCCTCGGATATCGAAGACGGCGAAGATGACGTCGAACTTCCTCCTCCTACTGCTCCTTGAGTGAAAACACTTGAAAACTTATCAGATCCCCGGTATGCCGGTGGAATTGTATTCAGTACACATGTGATATTTTGCTACTAAGTTTCTATGCCGGATTAACTTGGGTGTAGTCCTCGAGTTTCATTTTCTTGTTCGTCCAATCTTCTGGCTCGGCTCGTGTCTACCTTGATTCGGTTTTACGACTTACAAATCCGAGCTTCAAAAATTGTTTTAACAATACTTGGAAACTTTAGGCTTAGCTCAAAATAATTCAGCATAATAATTTGAAAGTAAATACAAGGTTAGTCCGAAAAATAAACGTCGGCTCGATTAAGTTCTTTTCCTTAGTTGTTTTTCATGTGCTACGCAATTCCAAACTTGTTCTCTTGCTTGCCATGAAGCCAATTCTTGTTGGACAGCAGCAAGTCGAAGAGTTGGGTTTTTGGTGCTCACACACTACTAATCCGAGTTAAGTAGAACAATTTACTCCAGCTGACGTATAAATAATAAAAGACAACAAATATTATTAAGGCAGTCCCCGAGTTACTGCTCGAGGTGCCAATATTTCATTGATAGGCTCATTGCCGGCATACATACCGACATATGAGAAGACTCGGATACATACACTTCTCTGCTAAGTGTAGAAAGGACGAAGTAGAGCTACATTTCATGGACGCTTAGATTCCTCACCGGACATGTCTGCCTTGTTCTTTTCCTGTGGCTTTGCATCGATAAGATAATAAGAATCATTGTGTAATGCTTTGCTCACAATGAACGGCCCTTCCCATGGGGGGGGATAACTTATGCATGCCAGCAGTACGTTGTACCAACCAGAGCACCAGATCGCCTTCCCGGAAGACTCGGGGGCTTACTTTCCGGCTATGATAGCGTCGAAGATTTTGCTGATATATGGTGGATCTGGACAATGCCAATTATCTCGCTTCTTCCAGCAGATCAACATCATTTTGTCGGGCTTCCTGCACTTCGGCTTCTGTGTATTGAGTGACCCTAGGCGAATCATGCTCTATGTCGGCTGGTAATACAGCTTCTGCCCCATATACCAGAAAAAATGGCATATAGCCTATTGATCGATTTGGAGTTGTTCTTAAACTCCACAATACCGCTGGTAGTTCTTCTATCTAGCACCCCGCTGATCTTTGCAGTGGCTCAATGAGCCGGGGTTTTATCCCGGATAATACTAATCCGTTGGATCTTTCCACTTGTCCGTTTGATGCGGGATGAGCTACCGAGGCAACGTCTAGCCGGATGTCGTGGTGGTGGCACGGCAGATGCCATGGGTAGGCTAAAGTTAGGGGCAATGGATACTAGTGGGATCCGGGGAGGGAAGATGTAGTGGATTCTACACACAGAAAGCTAACGCAAAGATCTGTATTTCTCCTTCCTTGAGTTACAAGTGCTCCTTGAGCTATATACAAGGAGAAGAAGAGAACTTTACCAGCCTAACGGTACCAAGAATGAGTCGATCCCCTCCTCAGGGTCCAAGCCTGCCCTTATAAAGGAGAGCCTTGGGTTCCTTTAGGGCTGATGTGGCAAGCATATTCGAGGAATATGCTTATCCCAATATAGTAGTTCGGCGCCCCCCTTTCTCCGTCGCTCCCCTAATGACGGCAAGGTTCTAGAGGGGCCCTCCTGTATGCCTCGGGCTTCAGGACTGTCACCTCTGTGACCTCCTTCTGTCTCTCTGTCGCTCTGCACCTTTGTCCCTAGTGCTTGGCTTCGCTCAGATTCTCCCTAGCCTGCTACTAGGGTTTGACTTTAGGCTTCTCCTTCTCCTGCAAGCTTAGATTATTCGCCCCGCCTCGCGAATCTTGGCTTGTCCTTCACCGCATCAAGATTACTTAGCTAACCCGCCGACTTCTGGCAGATTCTCGGTCGGGTAATGCCTTGCCCTTACTACAAGGGTCCTGTCCTTTCCTATCTCGGCCGACCTCTACAGGATTCGGCCGACTCAGAGTGTAACTTGGAAACTAGACGGGGAACACCCTTTCATCTTTCCCCGTCTTTACCCTATCCGGGGTTGCCTCCCCAACATTAGTCCCCGAAGCTGGTACGGTCCCGCCGATAACCTCGGCCGGGTCGTATCAGTTTCACGACGCTCGTTATGTATTGTTTCCGAGTTATATTGTCGTGGTGATAACATCGTATTTAGTAGCGCACGCCTCGTCCCACGTGTCATTCTCATCATTGTTTCTCTAGTTTTTTGTTCCTCTACAGCGTTTACTGACAAGCTACAGTTACTGTCGCGCCTGTCGCGCCGTTGCTACGACGCCTCGTGCGCCATTCTCGTTGGGGATCGTGAGCTCCTTGATCAATCGTGTGGCCTTCGGTGCGGTTCCGCTCAGCGACGTGTGGTCGTGCTGCGCACACGATCCGCGCTGCCAACTGCCACACCCACGATCCCACTACCTTGCCTGCGGCTAGGTTATAAAGAGGGGCGTGGCGCCTGGGAGTTTCTTTTTCCACTTCGCCGCACCCTTCTTCTTCCTCGCGCTCGTGCTCGTTCGGGTTCGTTCCGCCACAGACGCTCAACTGGTTCTGCGACGAGGAGGATTCACCGCTGCCTCCGCCTCGTCGCCGCTTATTTGTTCCGGCGTCGTCGCCGGTGAGCTCTTTTCGGTCTTGCCGCCTAGGCTTTCCTCTAGATCTCTTCATTTCCTCTTTGTTCGTGCACTGCGGTTCAGTCGTCGTTCCGCCGCCGTTTTTGCGTAGAATTGCAACGGGGCCTCGTAGCTCTAAGTTTTCCTCCGCCGCGAGTTGTTCCTCCGGCGATCTCTCCGGCGAGATCATGTCTAGTTCCTTTAGCGGTGCCCTGGTAGAGGATGATGATGCTGCCTCTAGGCCTGAGCGGGGATCGTGGCAGGGCTCCTCAGCTACCCGGCGGGAGATCGAATGGCTCACCCGAACCAGGAGGATTCCCGCCGAGGTCTCTTGTCGTTTACCCGGCAACGAGTTATCTCCGGAAATTAGTGAGGGCGAGTACGTAGTTTTTATGTCGCATTTCTCGTGCGGCTTCGGTCTCCCTCTTAGCGATTTCGCAAGAGAGTTTCTCGACTACTTCGGCCTTCAGATCATCTTCTGAACGCCATCGCTTCTCTTTCTGCATTCATCTCGGCCTCGGAGGGATACTTCGGCCTATGGCCGTCCGTGCACGTCTGGGCAAAGTTCTTCCAGATCCGTTCTAATGTAGTCCCTGACAAGTCTCTGCACCCTTCCGAGAAACTGCTTACTCAGTGCGGGGCGGCGTCCATTACTCCTCGGAGGAAGTCTGTATTTCCTCGCGTCACCGGGTTAGAGTCGTGCAAGAAGTGGCACAAATCCTTTTTTTACGTCAAGAACAAAGGAACAGAAGACAAGATTCAGCTCCTTGCCTTCTCCATTGGTCCGCCTTCCAAGGTGAATTGGACTTACAATCCGAGGAGGAGCCACGTCTTGGCCGAGCTTTTCGAGACTCGGCTCAAAGAACTGATCCGGGCCGGATTACGCGGCGAGGACCTGATGGCTACCTTCATCAGCAGCCGAATCTGCCCATTCCAGAAAAGGACGCACAAACTTTGCTACATGAGTGGTCCACTTGACCCCAACCGAGTCTCTACCGTCGAACTGGACAACTACCTTGTCTTCAAGCGCGTCCGAGCTATATTTAAGACGGAGATGCCTGAAGATTGGACCTAGGGATTGAAACCGTTTACCCGCGAGCGTCCTCCTCCTGCAGTAAGTTTAACCCTCAATGCTTTGATTTTCTATTGTTTTCATAGCCTTTTTCCCTAACCTTCCTTCTTTTTCGCCTCACAGAGGTTCGCAGAGCAAAAGGACGAGGACGCCGAGGTTCCGCTGCCTGTGGATCATGGATCGAATACCGGACGTTGGGGAGCCGGACTCAAGAATTCGTCCCTAAGTCGGATCCTGCCACGGCGCCGTGGCAAACTTCGTCCATGAGGAGGAAGGTGATTCGACGAGGTCCAAGCTCTTGAGGTAGTTGCCGAATGCCTATTTCTTATGCATTTCCGCTTCTACTTTCCCAGCTAATCCGCCGGTCAGGTTCACGACGCCGAGCCTATTGCATCCCGCCCCCTTACCTCGGGAAACGCGGGGCTCCTGCTAGTGCTTTAGAGGCGGCCCCCAAGAAGCGAATGAAGAAGTCTGCTCTGAACCCTCCCAGGCGCAAGACCATGCCTGGGGTCGCAGGGTAAGTCCGTTTTGCTCGTATTTCTTGTTTCCCTGTTTCTGTTTTTCATCCTGACACCCTTTTTCTTTCTTATTTTCGCAAAGGTTCGCTCCGTTAAGCCCGGCGGTCCTAGCATGACTAGCCCTGATTCAGCCGTCTCCTCCGCCTGCTGAAGATACTAGGATTCCTAGTCCTGCTCGTATACGTCTCCTCCAGCTCCACATATGTCACCCTCGTCACGATCACTTTGATATTCGGCCTCCGAGATTTCTACAACCTGCCCCTCCACTGAATCCGAGCATATCCACCGAGCCTCTTTCTACCTCGGTAGCTCATCAGAACCCCAGCCGGCCGTGGTCGTTAATACCCGGCGCCTCAATACCGTGATCCCTCCCGCTTCTAAGGGCACTGTTCCCATTGCCGAGGTATCACCTTGGTGCCTCCACAAGAAGAAAACTATTGCCACTAAAACTTCCACTTCCCAAAAGGTCTTGCCGGCTCTTCTCAGCCGAGTATTGCCGAAGCGTCTTGCGCCAAAAGGCTCGGCCGCCAAAGACTCCAAATTTTGTTTCTTCATACCAGCCCTACTGCAGTTGGTTGCACAACATGTCCGAGGTAAAGTCTTAACCCGGACGGCTAGTGGGAACAGCCTTGGCTCACTGGTGGAATATGCTCATAATCGAATGTCATGATCAGCTTGAGGGCAATCAAACAAATCGACCATTTCAACTTTCCGACATCAGCGGTGCTGGATCAAGCTGCCAAGATCATTCTGGATAGCAACAAGATGAACGAGGTAATTGCTACTTCTCGAGGTTTAGACTGATTCTCCATATGCTATTATATATACACTAGTCCCCGAAACTTGCAAACGAGTAACTTGTTATTCGCTTGGAAGTTTTTATAGTGCTATACTTAGTTCTACTTAATTTAGGGTTCGAGCCTATATCCGAGTAGATCTATCTCGAACTTTTGCTTAAATTTTATCTAGCTGTTCTTTGAATGTCTCGCCACATAGGTCAGGTTAAGCTACCGACTAATCTACTTTTGGCTTTGAATATCCAGCCACCTAGATCTGGGTTAAGTTTTCGCTTAACTCGGATCTGTCTTGGCTTTGAATATCCAGCCACCTAGATCTGGGTTAAGTTTTCGCTTAACTCGGATCTGCTTTGGCTTTGAATATCCAGCCACCTAGATCCGGGTTAGGTTTTCGCTTAACTCGGATCTGCTTTTCTTTGAATATCCAGCCACCTAGATCTGGGTTAAGTTTTCGCTTAACTCGGATCTGCTTTGGCTTTGAATATCCAGCCACCTAGATCCGGGTTAAGTTTTCGCTTAACTCGGATCTGTCTTGGCTTTGAATATCCAGCCACCTAGATCTGGGTTAAGTTTTCGCTTAACTCGGATCTGCTTTGGCTTTGAATATCCAGCCACCTAGATCTGGGTTAAGTTTTCGCTTAACTCGGATCTGCTTTGGCTTTAAATATCCAGCCACCTAGATCCGGGTTAAGTTTTCGCTTAGCTCGGATCTGTTTTGGCTTTGAATATCCATTCATTGTTTGTTCTATTGCTCAGGTTGCACATGACCGGCGGACTGCTGAATTTCAAAGACTGCTTTTCTCGCACAAGAAATTGGAAGAAAAATATGAAAAAGTTATTCCTGTGGTGAAAAAAGCAGGTATGCCGATCATTTTCCTTGTCATCTCTAATATTGTCATTGTTTTGTCTGCGGGATGCCGGCTTACTTTGTGGGTTAACAGGTAACATCAATAATCTCAACATTCGTCTTGAGAAGAAAGTCAAGAGCTTGGAAGGTTAGTTTTCCATCTACCTCGTACTTTTCCCTTTCTAAGACGTGCACTAAGTTTCTTTTACTTTGTTTGGCTTTGGTAAAGCCGAGATACGAAGCTTTGCATCATCTCACCAAGATTGTACGCCCATGCCTGATGTAATGCTGCATTTTTTAGAACAAGGCGCCACTCATTTGGCGCAGCTAAAAGAAAAGGATGAGATAGCTCGCTAAGCGCCGAGGTGGAGGCCCTTAAGCTTTCTCAATCCGAGCTAGAAAAGGTCGATCAGAGTTCTCAGGAGAAGAACCGGCTGGCTTTGGAATTGCAAAAGAATAAGGAGCTCTTTGAGGCTGCCGAGCTGAAAACTCGAGGAATGAGCGAGGAAATTGCTCGCTTTGAGAAGAACAAGATTGACTGGGCGAAGGACCTCCAGCTGATGATGAGTTACATTCATCGTAAGCATCTTAACATAGCCGGATTATCTTTCTTCCTTTTGCTGCCTTCTGACGCCTCCTGAATTGCGCAGGTCATTTTCCTGAAGCTAAGCCCGTGAGCTCTAAAGCGGTCCTTGCTGCTCGTGCGCGCCGAGGTCTCCCTGTTGACGTGAATTTTGAATATTCAATAGAAGATTTCTTGGTTTCTGTCGGCGCTGCCCTTGGTCCGATGAAAATCATGGGCAGGGACTTGGTACTGGCAGCTATTCGAGCTCACCGTGCTCTCTGGCCGAATACTTCTGGGATTCCTAACATCAGCGAGATCGAATTGCTGGTGACTAGATTGAATGCCTCTGAAAAACAACTAAGTCTTTGGAGGGAATCTGCTGGGCGAGCTGGTGCTGATATGGCCCTCACCGTTATCATGTCATGGTACAAAGACATTTCTCTTGATATCCTGAGGAATTTTCGCACCGGTTCTCGTTGGGTTGAGGATCCCACCTTTGTTGCTCTTCAGCAAGCTCGCGCCTTTCAACTCGTCGAGTATGCCGACATGCACACCTGGAATGAAGGGCCGAGTTTCCTTTCAAACCCGGACGAGGAGTTCATAGTCGAGGATGCATCAGATGATTCAACTAAGCAAGGGGGAGATGAAGATGACTCGGCCACTTCTGGTGACTCCAGTTCGAGCTCGGATGACAACGGCGACGCGCGATCCTCCTCCAAGGGTACCGGGCACTCCATCACAGAAATTGATGCTCCTCAAGAGCCGAGCTCGGCCGAGGTTGCACCTAGGTCTGCGGAGGGCGAGGTAACATCGGCCGAAGTTCCTCCTACCTCAGAATCCCCAGTCCCTGACCAGGTTGCCGCCTCTCTAGCTAAAAACGTTTAAGTCATTTCCTATCCCTGGTATGCCGGGCGTATGATGTCCGTGGAATGCTTGTTTACTTCATGTATGACCCTGAATCTCCTTTTGCCGTACATTGCTACGACATATAAGTTTGCAGTTATCATAACTTTGCTTAAGTTTGCAGTTATCATAACTTTGCAGTTATCATATGCTTGGGTTCTCATCCGAATTCTTGCTTTGGTATCCCGCATATTTTGGTGTTAGGATGTATCTTTGTCTTTGTTTTCTCGTGTTTTAGTCGAGTAATCTGTGTGTGAGCTTCGAACATCATACGGGGTTGATATATTCTTATCCTGAGTGCCGAAGTGTGATACTCTTTCCGTATCAAAGATTGACTCCACTTTGGAACAATACATGGCAGTCCCCGAGTGATTGCCTGTTCTGCTGAAGTCTAGTGTGTAAACTAAATCTCAGGAACAATATAAGACCACCGCCGAGGCGCTGCCCAGGGCGTCAAGGTTTGGTGCTCAACATAGCTCTGGGGCGGTATATGGTAGTTTTCTAGTTGCTGCTTTGACTGCCGAGGTTTAGTACATAAATCGAAACTTCAAATATCTATAGCAGTCCCCAAGTCACTGCTCTGGATGCCGAGGTTTAATACATAACATGAAATTGAAATAACATATGGCAGTCCCCGAGTCACTGCTCTGGATGCCGAGGTTTAATACATAACATGAAATTGAAATAACATATGGCAGTCCCCGAGTCACTGCTCTGGATGCCGAGGTTTAATACATAACATGAAATTGAAATAACATATAGCAGTCCCCGAGTCACTGCTCTGGATGCCGAGGTTTAATACATCATTGGTCCTTGACCTTGAAATACTATGCTATGAGTAAAATGGACGAAGCAGGGCTACGTTCCATGGCCGCTTCGTTTCTTCGCCAGCTTTGTCTGCCTTGTCCCTTCCGGGGGATTGAACATTGATTAAATAATAGGCATCGTTATGTAATGCCTTGCTCACGATGAATGGTCCCTCCCATGGAGGTGACAGCTTGTGCATGCCGGCCGTGCGTTGCACCAGTCTGAGGACTAAATCTCCTTCTTTGAATAACCTTGGATACAACTTTTGTTGTGATATCGTGAGTTCTGCGATAAATAGCTGATCGTGATAGTGCAGTTCTCGGCTTCTTCTATGAGTCTACAGTATCTTGCCGAGCTATTTCGTTTACTTCCGAGGTTGTATACTGAGTAACTCTTGGCGAGTCATGTATTATGTCGGCTGGAAGCACGGCCTCTGCCCCGTACACTAGAAAGAATGGTGTGTATCCTGTTGACCTATTTGGAGTAGTTCTGAGGCTCCATAACACGGCTGGGAGTTCCTCAATCCAACATCCTGCCGACCTTTGCAGTGGTTCAACAAGTCGTGGTTTTATTCCTGACAATACTAGTCCATTAGACCTTTCCACTTGCCCATTAGACGCTGGGTGAGCCACAGAGGCAATATCTAACCTTATGTATTTTTCTCTACAGAATCTGGCAAAGGCTCCTTCTGCAAAATTTGTGCCATTATCTGTGATAATACTGTGTGGGTACCCATATCTTAAAATAATATCTTTGAGAAATTTTACTGCTGTGGGCCCATCGCACTTTTTTATTGGTTTCACTTCAATCCATTTTGTGAACTTGTCCACCATAACCAATATGTGGGTCATTCCCCCTCGGGCCGGCTTAAATGGTCCCACCATATCTAAGCCCCACACAGCAAATGGCCAAGTGATGGGTATTGTTTTTAACTCGGCCGATGGCATATGTATTTTGGTTGCGTATCTCTGGCAACCATTGCATTTTTCCACCAACTCTTTGGATTCTTTCAACGCCGTCGGCCAATAAAATCCATGCCTGAATGCTTTGGCTACCAATGCACGAGATGAGGCATGATGTCCACACTCTCCTTGATGTATATCTAGGAGGATCTCCGACCTTCTCGAACTCACACATTTTTGCAATACGCTTGTGACACTTCTTTTATATAGCTCATTGTTTATGATCGTGTAAGCTTTCGCTCTCCTTACAGTTTGTCTTCCTAATACTTCATTGCTTGGTAATACCGCGTCTTTAAGGTAAGAGAATATGGGTTGCGCCCATAGCGGTGTGACTTTTTCTGGTGTGGTCTCACTGTCTATTTCCATGTTTTCTGCCGAAATATGTACCTCGGCCTTCTCCATAATTGTGCTTACTTCTGCTGTCCTCCTCTTGGGGGATTCCGAGTTACATTGCTGGTCTACCTCCATCGGCACATTGTCTGCTGCCGAATTAGCCGGGATAAAGATAGATTCGGATTCTGGTGAAGGGATTATCGATGGTTTTCTGAGGTGTTCGAGCAATACCGGTGGAATTGATCGGGTTGATCCGAGCTTTGACAACGTGTCTGCGGCATCATTTTCTGCCCGAGGTATGTGGCTAAATTCACATCCTTCAAAGTACCCACTGATCTTTTGTACATGAAATCTGTATAAGGCCATATTAGCATCTAATGCATCCCAATTGCCTAAGACTTGCTATACTACTAGGTCCGAGTCCCCATAGCATAAGATTCGGCGTATGCCAATCTCTTTTGCTACTTTCAATCCATGGACCAGTGCTTCATATTCGGCTACATTGTTGGATGCGGCAAAATGTATTTGTAGCACATATTTCAACTGATCTCTTTTAGGTGAGGTTAACACTATTCCTGCCCCCAAACCATTTCTTAGTTTGGAACCATCGAAATGCATCGTCTAATAATTTAGATCTGGTAATGGTGGCTCATATTGCACTTCGGCCCGATCTCTGAAAGTCTTGAGATTTAATTGCATCTCTCCTATCAAATTGTGGAGCGTATGGTGACAACTCGATGGCCCATTTTGCTATTCGGCCACTTGCATCTTTGTTGCTCAATATGTCGGCTATGGGCGCTTCACAGATCACTCTGATGGGATGTTCTTCGAAGTAGTGTTTAAGCTTTTTTGCCGACATATATACTCCATAAGCCATCTTTTGATAATGTGGGTAATTCTGTTTTGAAGCGGATAATACCTCGCTTAAATAATACACCGGCCTTTGCACGGATTTATCATCTTTAAGTCGTTCTACTACGACTACAGCACTCACTACTCTGTTGGTTGCCGCTATATAGAGTAACATAGGCTCTTTTGATAATGGAGAAGCCAAAACGGGTGCTGTGACTAACATTTTTTTCAACTCATGAAATGCACTGTCCGCTTGCGGGGTCCAAATGAATTTATCTGATTTCTTCATCAGCTGATATAGTGGTAGTGCCTTTTCTCCCAGCCGACATACAAACCGGCTGAGCGAGGCTAGACAACTTGTGAATTTTTGTACATCCTTTAAGCATCTCGACAATTCCATTCTTTCCATTGCTTTTATCTTTGTTGGGTTGGCCTCTATACCTCGGCTAGATACAAGAAAACCGAGCAATTTTCCTGCCGGCACGCCAAACGTGCACTTTTCCGGGTTAAGTTTCATTCAGAATCTTCTCAAGTTTTTGAAAGTTTGTCGTATATCTTCCAGTAGGGTTTTGCTTTCCTTGGTTTTGATGACCACATCATCTACATATACTTGTACATTTTTTCCTATTTGATCGTGTAGACATTTTTGCATGCATCTTTGATATGTTGCTCCTGCATTTCGCAGGCCGAATGGCATTGTGCGATAGCAATAAGCCCCGTACGGGGTAATAAATGCAGTATTTATTTGATCGGCCGGATTTAACGGTATCTGGTGGAAACCAGAGTACGCGTCTACAAATGATAATAACTCACAACCAGCGGTCGAATCAATGACTTGGTCTATTCTAGGCAATGGAAAAGGATCTTTTGGACACGCCTTGTTCAGGTTCGTGTAATCGATACACATTCGCCATACAACGGCTACATTGGGATCATCTTTCTTCTTTTCTACCAGCACCGGATTCGACAACCAATCTGGGTACAACACCTCCATGATGAACCTGGCTGCAAGGAGCCGAGCTATTTCATCCCCTATTATTTTTCTCCTGTCTTCGGCGAAGCGGCGGAGAGGTTGCTTCACCGGCCTTGCTCCTGACCTTACATTCAAAGAGTGCTCAGCCTACTCCCTCGGAACACCTTGCAGATCCTAAGTTGACCATGCAAATATGTCCCGATTCTCACGGAGGAAGTTGATGAGCTCGCTTTCCTATTTAGCGTCCAGGCCTGCACCAATAGTAACCGTACGCTCTGGGTATTGCTCATCTATCTGAAACTTCTTCGTTTCTTTAGTCGGCTGAAAAGAGACACTGCCATGCGGGTTGGCTAGTGCCGGCATGTTCAGCTGCGCCGACTGAGCGAGGGCTGCTACCTCCTGAATCCTTCTTTTTTCTCTTGCTATAACCAATGACTCAGCCAAATTTGACCCGGCTGAAGCACACTCCATTGACTTCTTGTAATCCCCTGCAACTGTTATCACTCCTTGTGGTCCGGGTAGCTTCATTTTCAGATAACTTACATGACAGCTGCCCATGAATTTGGCCAACGCTGGCCGTCCGAGTAAAGCGTGATAACAACTCTCTAGATCCACCACCTCAAATTCTAAGTTTTCTGCTCTACAGTTATCTCTTGTGCCGAATAACACATCAACTCGGACCTTACCAATGGGTTCACATGAAAGCCCTGGCACTATCCCATGGAAAGTGGTCCTCGTTGACTGCAACATGTTCTGCGATATTCCAAGTTTATGCATGGTATCTTTGTACATGATGTTGATACTACTTCCATTGTCAATGAGTACCTTCGAGAATTTCACATTGATGCTTGGTCCAACCAATGTCGGATCCAACACGAGTGCATATGAACCAGGATTCGGCATTATCTTGGGATGATCCTTTATGCTCCAAGTTACTTCCTGATCAGACCAAGGCACATATCTCGGTATCGCCGGCATAACTACATTTACTTCCATATGCCGGCGTTGCACACTCTGTTTGTCTTGCTGTTCCGTTGTGAACACACAATAAGACTGATGATGTTCTCTATAATCATTGCGTCCGGTAGTCGCCGGATTTGTTCTTCCATCCTGGACTTGGTTCATCACTTGATGTACCGCGTCTCTCCGATCCGAGTTATCGTACCTCGGGGGAGGAGGCGGTAACATCAGTTGCTGTGCATTTGCTCCAGTCAACTGTGGCTGATGCTGCTGATGTACTTGATGGGGTGCCTGAACCCCTGCGGGGTTCCCCATTGCATTTTTCATCCATGCACATTGGCGGGTGGTATGGTTGGCTGGCCTGGATGGGTTTGACGTGTGAAATTTGCACGGCTGATCTAACATGGATTCGAACATGTACTTCGGCCTCTCCTGCCACTGTTTCTTTTGTTCTGGGGTCCACTGCCTTTTTCCTTCATTTCTTGGTGTCCACTGTTGAGGACCATTCTTCTGTCGTTGAGTTGCTCCATGACCCGGTGGGTCTTGTGCTACAGCTGCCACTTGGGCCGAATTATATCTATAATCCGGCCTTTCCTCTCTTCTTCTTCCTCTGAAATCACCGCGCCTGGATGACCCGGCCAAATCTCTTGCATAATGGTCCTGTTGCTCGCGATGATCTGCCGACATTAATTCTGGTTGCGTTGGGTCTCCTAATGCGTAGGAGTCCGCTATTCTGATAGTTTCTGCCAGTGTGGTCGGCATATCTCTCTGCAAACGTTGCCATAATACGCTGCCATAACGACATCCTTGCGCGAACCATGCTATTGCTTGCGATTCTATGACTCCTTCACATGAGTTTCTCAGGTTGCACCACCGAGTTAAAAATTCTCTATCTGTTTCATTCGGCCTCTGCTTGCACATGGCTAACTGTTGTGGCCTGTTTGGCCTCTTGTATGTACTGGTAAAGTTGCTGACAAACATTTCCTCAAAATCCAGCCAACAGTTGATACTTGCCGGTAGATTATTCAGCCACACTCTAGCTGGTCCTTCCAGCATTTGTGGTACATACCGTACTGCCCATCGTAGGTTCCCACCCGCTATTTTTACAGCAGTGGCATAGTCAATTAACCAGTCTTGTGGTTTGGTACTTCCATTGTATGTTTTCGCGCCCCTTGCTAGCTGAAAGTTCGGCACAGGAGGTTCGCCCATGATCCGTGGTCCAAAGCATGCTGGCCCTGGTGGACCCTGTTCTTCCAACAACTCGGACCTGTATAGCCGGTCCAGCTTCACTCTTGCATCATTTGATGGCAAATCTCAGTACAAAACTCTGTCCTGTATTCCATAATGGTTGTTTCCGCCATGGATTGCATATTCCATTTCGGAATAACCATCATTGTATCTCTCATTAATTTGATTGTGGCGAGCTAGCCTTGTTTCTCTTTCCTGCCGGGGTTCATGCCTCGGTTGCGGGTTGAGTGGCAGTTCTCTCCTTACTTCGACCGGGGTATTGTTCTCATGACTGCCTCTCGCGGGCTCTCTTCTGCCGAGGTCTACGTTGCCTCGGCTTCCGCGTCTTTCTCCACGGCCGTGGTTCCTCTCCCCACTGTTACCTCAGCTTGCATTGCCTCTGTTTTCATTTGCCTTTCCGGCCATTGCCGGATCATATGGGACAATCTGCTTGTTCCTCTTTCCCGAGGTTACTGCTTTGTCTCTTCGAGCATTATTTCCGGGTGAAGATGCTGCTGCCACAGACAAGGCTGGTGCTGCTCCTGCCGAATGAACCATTCGCGAGGCCCCCAGCCTCGCCGGGTTTGCTTTGAGCATTTCCTCGTTTTGCTGGTTCGTGATGCGCACCAGCTCGTTTACTCTTTCTTGTTGTTTCTGCCGGGCCTCACCGGTCAACCCCTCTAACTCTAATGCTGCGGCATTTGCCGCTCTTAGGTTTCTTGCCGGTCGTACCTCGGCAAGCCTAAATCCTCGATTACGCTTTATGAGCTTCATGCTCTTTATTGATGTCATCCATGAGGTTCTTCCCTCTCAATCTTAGTTCGTCCACCCGTTCGGGCGCGACGTCAAGCTTATTTGCTTTGGCATATTCTCGCAGGGTCCTGTTTAAGGACTCCCGCAAGGCCGACACCTTTTTTGCCTCTATCAGCACCTTTTGCCTGGTTTCCTCTAACTCTGCCTGAGCATTTGCCGGATTAAGTATCGGCGCTACAGGTGTAGTCAAGCTTTCTATGGTCACCAAGAATATTCTCGCCTTTCAGGTGGCCCTCTTACTCTTGGTGCCTTTGGGGTGGTGTTCTCACACCTCGGGTTGGTTGCTGGTGGGATTACCTCGGAGGATATTGGTGCTGTCTGCCTGTGTGCGCCCTGTACACCGGTGGCGGGTTCTCTGCCTGATCCGGCAGCTTCTACTCCAGTTTGCACCCCGGCCACGACCATTACCTCGACGCTACCTGCAGGATGCGCTCCGGGCGGACGGCCTGCAACGTTAAGAGGTGGATCTCCTGCAACAACAACTTGGTGAGGATAAACGCCGGAGATGTCGATGCCGACGTAAACCTGGTGCCCGCCCAGGTTAATGAAGACACCATTACGCGGGGGAGCTTTCCCCCTGAAGCTCCCTGCATTGTCGCTGACATAATCACAGAGACCAAATCTCTGGACCAAGCCAGAAACAACGCGCTCGCCGGTCTTGATGAAGTTTCCCGTCCGGATCATAACTCCAGCTAGCACCCCTGCTGGCCCCACGGTGGGCGCCAACTGTCGTGGTGGTGGCACGGCAGATGCCATGGGTAGGCTAAAGTTAGGGGCCAATGGATACTAGTGGGATCCGGGGAGGGAAGATGTAGTGGATTCTACACACAGAAAGCTAATGCAAAGATCTGTATTTCTCCTTCCTTGAGTTACAAGTGCTCCTTGAGCTGTATACAAGGAGAAGAAGAGAACTTTACCAGCCTAACGGTACCAAGAATGAGTCGATCCCCTCCTCAGGGTCCAAGCCTGCCCTTATAAAGGAGAGCCTTGGGTTCCTTTAGGGCTGATGTGGCAAGCATATTCGAGGAATATGCTTATCCCAATATAGTAGTTCGGCGCCCCCTTTCTCTGTCGCTCCCCTAATGACGGCAAGGTTCCAGAGGGGCCCTCCTGTATGCCTCGGGCTTCAGGACTGTCACCTCCGTGACCTCCTTCTGTCTCTCTGTCGCTCTGCACCTTTGTCCCTAGTGCTTGGCTTCGCTCAGATTCTCCCTAGCCTGCTACTAGGGTTTGACTTTAGGCTTCTCCTTCTCCTGCAAGCTTATCATTTACCTGCCTCGCGTAACTTCGGCTTGTCCTTCACCTGCATCAAGATTACTTGGGCTAACCCGGCCGACTTACGCTGTATCTCGGCCGGGTAATGCCTTGCCCTTACTACAAGGGTCATGTCCTTTCCTATCTCGGCCGACCTCTACAGGATTCGGCCGACTCAGAGTGTAACTCGGAAACTAGACGGGGAACACCCTTTCATCTTTCCCCGTCTTTACCCTATCCGGGGTTGCCTCCCCAACACCGGATCTTCTTATCCCGGCAGAATCGCGCAAATGCTCCTTCAGCAAAATTTGTGCCATTATCAGTTATGATACTGTGAGGATAACCGTATCTCAAGATAATGTCTTTGATAAATGTTACAGCCGTAGCTCCATCACATTTTCTTATAGGCTTCACTTCAATTCATTTTGTAAACTTATCCACCATGACCAAAATGTGAGTCATATTTCCCCTTGCTGGTTTAAACGGGCCAACCATATCCAAGCACCATACGGCAAATGGCCACGTGATTGGTATGGTTTTGAGTTCCGACATTGGCATATGTGTCTTGGTAGCGTACCTCTGACAACCATTGCATTTTCTCACCATATCTTCTGCTTGTTCTAAGGCACTTGGCCAGTAGAATAAATGTCGGAAAGCTTTTGCCACCAAGGCTCGGGACGAGGCATGATGCCCGCACTCCCCTTGATGTATATCTCGGAGGATGTCAAGCCCTTCTTCCGGGTCAACGCATCGCTGGAGGACATTGGTCACACTCCGTTTGTATAGCTCGAAATTGATGATACTGTATGCCTTTGCTCTCCTCTGAGTTTGCCTGGATAACACCTCCTTAGTGGGTAACGTTCCATCTTTTAGGAATTGAAATATAGGCGGCCTGTGCTGGTATTGCTCGACAGGAACACATCCTCATCAATTTCCATCCGATCCACGGTATAACTTCAACCGGATCATGTTGAGCATCCCCGGGTCCCGTGAGGCGTCCCGGGTTCACTGAGGCCCCCCGGGTTTGTTGATCGATCCCGGGTTTCTTGAGGCAGCCCCGGTTTGTCTTGCAGCCCCAGTTTCACGCACTACCTCCCAAGTCAATGTCCATGGGCACAGCTCCGGATTCTGTATCTTCTGGGACATAAATTGAGTCGGTTCCTGGGAATGGCCCGATGGACGGTTTTCTGAGGTATTCCAATGCTACACCCGGTGGAATTGCTTGTCGGGTTGATCCGAGCTTCGACAGCATGTCGGCAGCCTCATTTTCTACTTGGGGTACATGGTGAAATTCACATCCCTCAAAGTAACCAGATATCTACTGCACATGAAATCTATACAGAGCCATGTTTGGATCAAGGGCATCCCACAATCCCGACACTTGCTGTATTACCAAATCCGAGTCGCCAAAGCATAGTATCCGACGTATCCCAATCTCTTTTGCCACTTTGAGCCCATGCACAAGTGCTTCATACTCAGCGACATTGTTTGATGCCGTGAAATGGATCTGCGGCACATATTTCAGCTGGTCCTTCTTTGGCGAGGTAAGCACGACTCCGGCGCCTAGCCTGGTTTTTGTTTTTGACCCGTCAAAATGCATCCTCCAATAGTTCGGATCTGGTGGCTGTGGTTCTGCTTTGAGGCAGATAATACCTCGCTCAAGTAATACACTGGCCTTTGCATCGACTTACCCTCTTCGTCGCGCTCTACCACAATCACTGCACTTACAACTCGGTTGGTTGCGGCTATGTAGAGCAAAATTGGCTCCTTGGATAGTGGAGAGGCTAACACTGGTGCAGTGGCTAACATATTTTTTAAGTGGGCAAAGGCTTCATCGGCCTGTGGCGTCTAAACGAACTTATCCGACTTTTTCATGAGTTGGTAGAGAGGCAATGCATTTTCTCCCAACCGACATACAAACCGACTTAACGATGCCAGGCAACCAGTGAACTTCTGGACATCGTTAAGACACTTCGGCAGTTCCATTCGTTCAATGGCCCGGATTTTAGTTGGATTAACTTTGATACCTCGGCTGGAAACAAGAAATCCGAGTAATTTTCCAGCCGAGACACCGAAGGTACATTTTTCCAGGTTAAGCTTCATTCGGAACCTTCTTAAGTTCGCGAATGCCTGCCTGATGTCGTCAAGGAGTGTTTTGCTTTCCTTGGTCTTGATAACCACATCATCCACATACACTTGTACATTTTGCCCTATTTGGTCATGTAAACATTTCTGCATACATCTTTGGTACGTTGCCCCTGCATTACGTAAACCAAATGGCATGGTGCGATAGTAATAAGCCCCATACGGGGTGATAAATGCAGTCTTTATTTGATCATCCGGATTCAGAGGTATCTGGTGGAAACAGTTCACATCCAGCAGTTGAGTCTATGACTTGATCTATCCTCGGCAGTGGAAATGGATCTTTTGGACACGCCTTGTTCAGGTTCGTGTAATCGATACACATACGCCAAACCACTACCACATTCGGATCATCTTTCTTCTTCTCCACCAGCACCGGATTAGATAGCCAATCCGGGTAAAGTACTTCCATGATAAATCCTGCTGCTAGTAACCGAGCTATTTCATCTCCAATGACTTTTCTCCTATCCTCGGCGAAGCGGCGGAGAGGTTGCTTCACCGGCCTTGCTCCGGGTCTCACGTTCAAAGAGTGCTCGGCCAACTCCCTCGGAACACCTTGCAAGTCCTGTGTGGACCAAGCAAAAATATCCTGATTCTCACGGAGGAAGTTGACGAGCTCGCTTTCCTATTTATCATTCAACCCGGCACCAATTGTTACGGTGCGCTCTGGGAACATATCATCAACAGGCACTTTCTTAGTATCCTTTGCGGCTTGGAACGAAACGCTACCATGCAGGTTACTCAACGCCGGCATATCTTTGCTGACCGAGCTAATGCCGCCACCTCTTGGATTTTCTTTTCTCTTGCGCAATCACAAGTGACTCGCTAAGTTAGACCCGGAGGCACACTCAATGGAACATCGGAAATCTCCAAGAATGGTAATCACTCCATTTGGCCCGCAACTTCATCTTCAAGTAATCGATGTGACACTTGCCATGAAGTTGTTCAATGCTGGTCTTCCGAGTAACGCGTGTACGCACTTTCCAAGTTCACCACCTCGAACTCCAAATTCTCAGTTCGGCTTATCTCGTCTAATAACACGTCAACCCGGACTTTGCCTATGGGCTCACAAGAAATGCCTGGTACAATACCATGGAAAGTTGTCCTTGTAGCCTGGAGCATGTTCTCTGAGATACCCAACTTGCGCATTGTATCCGCATACATGATGTTAATGCTAGTGCCATTGTCAATCAGTACCTTGGAGAACCTCACATTGATGTTTGGCCCAATGAATGTCGGATCCAGCACTAACGCATATGAACCAGGACTCGGCATAATCTTGGGATGATCTTTGATGTTCCAGGTAATTTCCTGGTCCGACCAAGGCATATACCTCGTCACTACAGGCATTACTGCATTAACCTCCATATGTCGGCGCTGCAAGCTCTTTCTATCTGTTTCCTCAGTGGTAAATACACAGTAACTCTGATGATGCTCCCTGTACTCATTCCTCCCCTCATTTCCGGGGTACCTCTGATCCGGCTGATGCTGGTTTTCTACTTAATGCACTGCATCCCTTCTCTCATGGTTATCATACCTCGGCGGAGGGGGAGGCAACATTAGCTGTTGCGTGTTCGCTCCGGAGAGCAACTGTTGCCGGGGTAACTCCTGCCAAGGTTGATCATTCCGGGGTGCCTGAGCATTCCCCAAACCACCTTGTTCTATCTTGTGCATCCACTCACATTGCCTCGTTGTATGACCCGCTGGGTTACTCGGATTTGGCGTGAAATTTACACGGCTGATCCAACATCGACTCATAAGTGTACCTCGGATGGTCCTTCTTTTCTTGCCATTGTTTCTTTTGCTCTGGCGTCCAAGTTTTCTTGCCATCGTTCCTTGGTGTCCATTGTTGCCTCCAGTTTTCTGACGTTGGTTGCTCCCTGTTCCGGGTTGATCTTGATTCACAGCTGCAACTTGTTGCGAACTGTACTGGTGATCTGATCTGTCATCTCTCCTTTTACCTCTGTAATCATTCCTCCTGGATGATCCGGCTCCATCTCTCTGGTAGTACTCCTCATTCGACTCGTTCGACACGAGCCTAGGTTGAGTCGGATCACACAAAGCATACGAATCAGCAATCCGGATCATCTCTACAAACGTAGTTGGCATTTTCCTTTGCAACTTCTGCCACAGTTCGCTTGCATACCTGCACCCCTGCGCAAACCACGCTATGGCCTGTGACTCTATCACGCCCTCACATGAGTTTCTCACGGTACACCACAGGGTCAAAAACTCCCGGTCCGTCTCATTCGGTCTTTGCTTGCACATAGCTAGGGTCTGCGGCCTATTTGGTCTCTGATATGTACTTGAGAAATTGCTGATGAACATTTCCTCAAAATCGATCCAGTAGTTAATACTTCCGGGTGGCAAATTGTTCAACCATACCCTTGCTGCCCCCTCCAACATCTGGGGTACGTATCTCACAGCCCATCGTAAGTTGCCCGTAGCAATTTTCACAGCTGTAGCATAGTTTATCAACCAATCCTCCGTCTTAGTGCTGCCGTCATATGTCTTTGTGCCTCGTAATCGAAGTTAGGTACCGTGGCTCTTTCATGATCCGGGGTCCAAAACACGCAGGACCGGAGGACCTTGACTTTCAATCTGCTCCGACCTATACAACGATCCAGCTTCAACTCGGCGTCCGACATCAGATCCCTGCTTCCCAATCTCGACCCTATCACATGATAGTCCGGCCTTGGGTATCCTGCATTCACCATTTCCGAATCTCCATCGTTATACCGGTCTCGCTCTCGTGGCGCATCTCTCTGTTGCATACCTTGGCCGACACTTTGCTCTTGCCTTGGTATATTCCGCTGCTACGGTTGTCCTGTCGAGTTATACCGTCTCTGGCATATTAACAGCGTTTCCTTGACCGGCATTGCCTTGGTCACGGTTACCTCGGCCAGCTTCACCTCGGCTACACTCCGTCGATCTTCATTTCTTTGTACCACTTTTGCTTTTCCTGCCCTTGTCGGGTCATACGGAACAATCTGCTTGTTTCTCCTGGCCGAGGTTACTACCTCTTCTCTCCTAGGACCACCATGAGGGGACGAAGTGGCTCCAGCGGATTTCTCCGGGTTACCCACCGCCGAATGAACGATCTTGGAGGCCCTAGCTCTCTCCGGGTTTGCCCTGAGCAGTTCCTCATTTTGCCTGTTCGCGATCCGAACCAACTCATTGACCCTATCTTGCTATCTCTGACGGGCTTCACCCGTCAGACCCTCTAGCTCGGATGCAGCTGCATCTGCTGCTCTGAGGTTTTTTGCCGTAACTGTGCTTGGCACCGGACAAACAGTTCTCTGACTCCTCAATCCTAGTATCACCCTCTTTGTTCATTTCACTCATGAGATTTATCCCCTTCACTTTTACAGCATCTACTTTATTTGCCTTTGCATACTCACGCAGCGTCATATTCAATGACTGCTAAGCCGCAGCAATCTTTTTCGCTCCCTCTAGAATTTTCTGCCTAGTTTCCTCTAGCTCGGCCTGTGCCTGAGCCGGATCTACCACTGCTGCTACCGGGTTTGCCAAGCTATCCATAGCTTCTCTCAGTACATTCTCAGGTCTCTCTAGTGGAGGTCCTCTACCTTTCCTTGGTACCTTAGGTGTTACCTCCAGATCTGGTGCCGGATCCTTGCTTGCGCCTGCACCTGGCGCAGTCATCATCACCTCAGCACGGTCCGGGGAGCCAGTGATACGCGCCCCATGAACCATGCTAAGGGGTGGCTCCCATGCCTCGACGACATGCCGTGGATGAACGCATGATACGTCCACAGCAACGTAGACCTTGTGCGCACCAAGCTTGACGAAGAGGCCGTTGCGCGGAAGTGGGCGCGTGCCGAAGCAGCCAGCGTTGTCGCTGATGTAGTCCAGCGCTCCAAAGCGTCATATTCAACGACTGCTGAGCCCGGAGCCAATGCGTTCGCCGGTGCCGATGAGGTTTCCCATCCGGATCTTCACCCCTGCTAGCGCCGCTAGCCCCACGGTAGGCGCCAACTGTCGTGGTGGTGTCACGGCAGATGCCATGGATAGGCTAAAGGTGGGGACTAATAACACTAGGGGAATCCAGGGAGGGATAGTGAGGTGATTCCCCCACACGGAAGGTTTGTATTCGATTCACTTCACAGATTACAAGTGCTCCTAGAGCTGTATTGGCGAGAGGAGGAAGAAGGAACTCTCTTACTCTCACCCACAGTTAACCCGTACAAGACCCTTAGAACCTAAAACCAATCTGAATCGAGAAACCCCTTCTACAGAGGCCCTAGCCCTCCTTATATAGGGGTGGCTAGGTCTCCACTTAGGGCATACGTGGAGGCATATTCTAGGGAATATGCCTCCTCCCAAAATAGCAAACCGACCGGGGTGCTTTCCCCCCGCGTCACCCATGCAGAGGCTACGTGAGCCTCAGGCTGTCAAGGCCGACACGGGCGTCGTCACCTCTATCGGCCACGCCTCGGTGGTCCTGCCCTTGTTCGCTTCGCTCATGCAGTGCGTACCGGGGCTTCTTTTGACCAGCGAGATTACTTCCTTCTCCTAGAAGCTAGATATGACCCGAGTCATAGTTGATCTGGCCACACCCGTTCCTGCATACAAGTTAAATATGCCATTCCAACTTACGGCTTAAGTCGGTTGAGACCTAGTTAGGTGGACACCCCTGGTCCGGGTTACCCCGTGATTCGGCCTGCCTTGAGGTGACCCGGCCAGCATCCGCTTTAGCCTTGTCGAACCTTGGCTAACTCGGCCTTTATACCCCGGCATGACCCTACCTGGGGGTATCCCCCCAACACTAACTAGCATAGTAATAGTCATCGTTACGATGGACGACCTGGTGGAGGCGTCGTGGACTTGGCGTCAAACCAAGGGCAAGATGGAGATCATGCCGGAGCGCTCGATGGAGATCAAGGCACAAGAAAGACCATATCATATCACATTATACATATGATGTTGATACCTGTTTTACATCTTATTGTGTGCTAGTATTTAGATACTCAATGGTAGCAAATAAGATAATCCCTATAGAATTCCAATGTTCCGTGTTCCCCTTGTGTGTGCACCACCAAGAAAGTTCTTCTAAGATGAGGCGCCTATGTGAGTAGGGGCTTTACATATCTACGTCAGATACAAGGGTGTAAGTCATGTTGCACTACCAATACACACAAGTTAGATTTGGCGAGCCTAGCACGCCATAGAAGCGTGGGCCTCGGAACACAAGAGATCGAAAGATCGAGCATGAGTCACATGGATGATGTGATTGGCATTGTTGAATGTCTACCTTTGATAATGCACTGATGGCCGTGTTGATCGGGGGAGGTGTAGAGGATAGGGATCATGCGATCACTAAAATCATCCAGGGGATGACAATTTTAGTGGAGACCATCTCTTATTATAAACTTAGTCTAGATGTCTATTTGCAAATATCTTAGTAGATCTTAGCCTATCCCACTGAGGTCATTTGCGACCATGGGAATATATTGCTTAATTTGAAACTTAGCAAAACGGTCCAACTTCATAGATTAATACCCACACCTGAGGGATATCGTCGTAAAAGGTGATCTTCTCTTCTTGATACAATAACCATTAGGAGATAATTCGATGACTCCAAAATGTTTGGAAAAACACTTAGCGATCTTGCATTAGAGTTGGGAACTCTTAGAAGGGCTTGATTGCAAAATGGAGGTCATGAATGAAAAGCTATATATAAGATATACAAACTATAAATGTGGTTTTTGCAGAACTTGTTGCAGTTCGCAAAGTATTTAATACTTGTCCTGTTTTGTGAAAACAGGATGATCTGCTTGAGAATTGCTGGTTTTGAGGCAACGTGACTTGATGACGGCAAGCAAAATAGTTGATGGCCGACATTAACTCTTCGCTCAAAGTTTGTCATTTGGATTAGTGGACTTGAATATAATTTTGTAACCCTAGTTTGTGTGTCTTGCTTTTGGCGAGACGATTATTCATATGAACAAGTTACAAGCCACTTTGTACTATTCTTATGAACAATACCTTATGGTCACATTATGATTATAAATAAGTTATTCTCATCACTATGTTAATGATAATGGTTTAAACATTTATAAAGGATTAAAATGCTAAAAGATATCCAAAGTTTAAAAATTAAATGACACTATAGTTTAAGTCATTTTGGTTATTGCATGTTCTTCATTGTAAATTAAGATCGGGGTCCTAGATGCTTGATCTAGAGACTTTGCAAAACCATGCCTCTTGGGCAGAATGACTAAAACTCTGCATTCTGGTAAAACGGTAATATGCGAAGAAATGTTGAATCTTATACATAGTGATGTATCGTATTTTCAACAAATAGTGGAAATCATTAGTTAATTGTGGACTTAAGTGAATAAGCGTATTTACTTAATGAAACCTGAAGTTTTGAAAAGATTTGAATTGTTCAAATGAGTTCACAACGATAAGAGGATATTGAAATTAACAAGAATACAAAGTCTCTTCGATTTGATCGACATGACTAAGGTATTCAAGTTAAGTTTAGCATAAAAGGGACTTGTGAAAGATGTTTCACAAATTATGATAATTTGATGAATTCAAACTTTGCTGAAATATCTGAACGTCATAATCATTATGTATTAAGATACATATGGTATAGTATTATCTCTTATAGGGGTTATAGTTGTCGTTTAGAGTTAGAGATCGAAATAAGCAAAACACTTATTTGAAATACAAAGGAACATCTAAAGATTCGTGGAAACAACACCATAAGTGTTATGGCAAGTTCGAGTTTCTGGAGATTTCGATAAGTCGAAATCGTGGCGAATAAACAAGTCTTTGTAGAGCATTCTTAGGAAGCTATGAATGCATCTTCCACAAGGGGCAAACTTGCTGTTGTCCTAAGTTGACATGTCTTGATGAAGATACAGGTGGAAGAAAGTAAAATATCAAAACAAGGTATTTGACCTTACCTCCGGATTGTTGAGTGGCGCAGCGGAATTTGTTTCGTGAAACCAAACTCTACAAATAGAGGAGAAACTAATCATAAAGTTTTAGCGAATACTTTTACTAAAGAAAGTAGGATTCAACTGTATATTCTACAAGTTTGTGGAATTGTATTGTTGATTCACTTGTCATGTTTTGAACAAGACATACCCACGAAATACAAAGAAGCGTGATGGACCTAAGTGCGAGAAATGAATGGTCATTGAAATCTTGTTAGTAGAATTCTCGATTTGATGGTGATCAAGGAATTTTGGAATGTCCAAGATTATCGAGAGGACCTAGATTTGAGTGGGAGCAAATCATCTTGGCTAATTCATAATATGTAGCTGACATATTTTGGGTGGGAGCTAAGTGAAATCCCTTGATCTCAAACATGAATGTCATATTTGAGTGGGAGCGTGAAATCATTCTGTGATATGTAGACGACATATATGAATGATGTGATTGGTGTTAATAATGTTTAAGTTAGATAAATAAGGATGAAGTTGAAGTTATTAAACAATAAGATCTATCGAGATAGATTGGTGAGTTTAATAAACACTGAATGTCGAATGCTTCCTGGACTTCATTCTAGAAGATGTTCAGAATGTCCTAAGCAACATTCTGAAGAAGCTCAAAATGGAACAAGGTAAAAAAGTAGTTCTTACCATATGAAGCATTGAGTTAGTATTGCAACTATGGTTGAAAGAAAGAGATGCATTACATCTCCTATGCCTCAGTCATAGGTTCTTCCATTTAACCATGTTGTATACTCGACGTAATGTGACCCAAGGTTCTAGTTGGTAGGACAAAGTCTTAACTGTAAGAGCATGTCCTTAAGTGATTCCTGAGTTGATCACTGAACCAGAATCAAGTTTGTACTTAAATGGCAAGAAGCAATGTAAGTGGCATAGATGCATTTCATGCACTAGGATCTACATAGATATAGAAGTACAAAGGCTACATCTGATGTGATGTATAATGTTATGGCGGGGCTAGTTCGCTTTTAACATAAAATGATGTGTCCCAAGGCCTAGTGCCCATGAGAAAGCCCTCGAGGTTGATCTAAAGTCACTGTAAGCTCCTGGAATCCAGCCTTGTTCTGCTGCCATGACTATAGTATATAGACAAAGGATAGCAAAGTGTGTTTCAAAGTTTAGATGACAACGGTGAAAACGACCGTCATCATAAACACTAGAAACAAAAGTATCACTTTGTCGCCAAACAAATGCTTCGACCCATTATAAGATAATGGTGTGAATGTCAAAATTAGGAAGACATTAACGATTTGCAAAAGACATAATGATCTGGTAAAACAGAACATGGACATGACATTTCCCATGAGCATGCATGATCTATAAACGCATATGATATATGTTTTATATGAGTAAAATTCAAGCTAGGTTATTTGTACTCTAGTGCAAGTGGGAGACTGAAGGAGATATGCCCTAGAGGCAAATAATAAATAGGTTTTTATTGTCATATCTCAATTAGTTTATAATAGTTTCATATTGTGCTAGAACTGTGCCAAGTAGAAACATTGGTACAGGTGTGGTATGAAACAACAAAGTCCCTAGTAGCCTCTATTCATACTAGTTCGTTGGTCATGAGGATGATCTGGGTTTCAAGATCATGGGCATTTATGCCGACTGACAACGGGATCATATCATTCGAGAATGATGTGATTGGACATTCCTCGAAGCATTGCAACACGAACAAGTCATATAGTTCATTGTTGCAACAGCTATACCTAGACTCCTTTTCCTTAGACCATGAGCTCATATTACTCACTGTTTCCCGAGGCTGCTTAGACTGCATCAAGCACCACTTGGTAATACAGTGGTTATAAAGGTGTACATTGGGTATTCCGAAGGAACAGTAGATGACATGTGACTGCAAGACCGGGATTTGTTCACCCACATGACGGGTAAAGATACATACAGCCGACTTGGTGAGATTACATCTATAAATGTTGCAACATGTGACTCGGTCATGGGGATGTAATATCACAGTAACAATAAAATAGAACTTGTTGTGAACGAGATTGAACAAGGTATGGGCCAATGATCGGATCTCGGACAAGTCGTATCGAGAAACAAAAGGAAGAGGATGCTACATTTAGCGGTTCAAACGGCATTGTCATCAGGAATGCATAGGGGTCACATGGATATCCCTGGTCCCTCTCACTGCAGGGATTCCTAGCCAGATATCAACTTCCGCACTCCCGGCAGGATCAGCGAGCCGGAGGTCTCATCATGCACCGGATGTGTACAAAGACACGAGGCGCAACACTTGGGGCGCTTAAATGTCGTGAGCCGGAGCTGTTGCGCGATGAAGATGAAGAAGGAGCAAGGGGTGACCTGCGAGGAGCGTCGCGACCTTGAGGTCGACTACGAGTACGACTACTTCAACCATGTTCCCCGCGGAACGTTAACCGCGTATGGTCTACAAGGGTATGTATTCTATACGCATTGGCCATTACCGCATTACTACATAGATAGATCCTAGGCAGTTTTGGGGGTTACATCATAGGAATTTTTTTGTTTTCTGCTGCGATCCCCTTCTGTTCGGTGGCCTGAACGTATGTGCGAGTGCGGATGCGCTACTGGTTTGTGGCGCTAGGACTTCCACATGATCTTGAGATCGGCAAGCGTACGACTACATCATCCACGAGTTCCTACTCATTAACAAAACTTTGTTGTCTTCGAGGGTAAGTTCTCCATGGATGTATATCCACCCGTTGCTTGTATCTAGTAGATAGATCTTGGCGTATAGTTCCCATCGTAGGAAATTTTTTGTTTTCTATGCTGCGAACCCTTCAGCGTAATCTTCTGTTTTAACTCCGTCTCCTCGATTTCCGCGCGTAATGGAGATAGTGGGGGACGGTTCGTGGTTCACCCTTGCCACGTGTCGATGGCGATGTACGCCACGTGTCCAGTAGGGTTTCTACTAGTCGTTGGATGGCATCCGCGAGGAGGTTAAGTAGTAGCGCAACTGCGGTAATTTTCCCCATCTGTCTTCTTTGCTCGTGCCTCCTTCGCTATTGCTGCTGCTCTCTGCTTCCTTGTGCACTTCATCTTCGTGGCATTGGACCAGCTCTGTGTCTTCCCCAGTTACTTCCTCCGTTCACACCGCCATCGAAAGATGGGCCAAAAGAAGGGAGGCGCCGCCACTGGATCAGCGGCCACCATTGTCACCGCCAAGAAGAAGGGCGGTACCACCACTATGGGCACCAGCGCCGCCGGTGCTGGGAAGAAGAAGGGTGTGGGCACCCGCATCACCAATGGCGCCTGGCGAGCGTCCATCATCAAGCCCGCCGAACTGCAACTTCATGTCGAGATGGAGTTCTTCCTCCTGCGGAAGACGACTCGCGAGTGCCCGGTGAGGAGGTAATCCCTTGTCCTCCTCCGGGTTTCCGGGTGATGTTCCTTGCGTTCATCATCCTAGGTCTTTCTCTCCCTCTGCATCCTTTCTTTCGTGGTCTCCTTTGTTTCTATGGGCACTAGCTTCACCAGCTGTCCCCAAATTCCATTCTCCACGTCTCCTGCTTCATTATGTTTTGCGAGTGCTAGCTAGGAATCGAGCCACACTTTGGCCTCTTCAAGAGGCTTTTTAAGCTGAAACGCCAGTCGGCATCCGATTCGGTAGTCTACGACGTAGGAGGCTGCGGGATCCATGTCGACTCTTCTATCACCTATTTTGCCATCAAGCTCACCGTGTCCGTCCAAGGGTGGAGGGACAAGTGGTTTTATATCCGCGACCAGAAGGCCGACGGAGACCACTACGGACTCGCGCCCTTCGATCCCGTAGCAGCTTGCAAGAGGAGGCGTTCCTGGAAGAACATCGTGATGCCTCGCGAGTGATACGTCCATTTTGCATCACTATTCTATATCATAATTTATTGTTATTCATTGATATATTTCATATTAAGGGATGACACTTATGTAATTTCATCTGTTTTTGCATGGTTGATGACTTTTGGAGCATGGACCGCTGTAGTCAGGATTCTGATGGAAAATGTGCTGTTTGGAGGCAAAATTCACGAAGATCAGAAAATCCAGGAAAATATATGGAAAATCCTATTTTTCCAGAAGAAAAAACCTGCCAGTAGGAGGAGTGGAGATGGGTCACAAGGGGCCCACACCACCCCCTGGCGCGGGCCAGCCTAGGCCGCGCCACCTGGTGGTGTGGCCGCCCTGTCCCACCTCCAGCTCTCCCCTCTGGTGTATATTATCTCCACGGAACCCTAATACCTAGAGAGCGACCAGAGAAAGATTCCGCCGCCTCTGCGGGGTAGAAAACACCGAGAGAGAAAGATCTCTTCGGCAGACAGATTTCTGCCGGGGGAATTCCTTCCCGGAGAGGGGAGATCATCACCATCAACACCACCATCAAGCTGGACTTCATCGGGATCATCATCATCATCACCACCATCATCACCATTAGCACCATCATCACCATCTCCATATTGCTGTAACAATTGGGTTGAATCTTGCATAGTTCTTAGGGGAAACTTTCCCGGTGTTGATTACTCTTTGTAGTTGATGCTATTGAGTGAACCATTGAATTATCGTTTATGTTCAGATTGTTACACATCATTATTCCATCTCTGATCATGATCCATATGATGTCTTGTGAGTAGTTCATTTTGTTCTTGAGGACATGGGAGAAGTCATGTTTAGTAGTGGAATTGTGTTGAGAAAGATTCAATAGTTTGATATTTAAGTTGTGGTGTACTTCTTCTAGTGGTGTGATGTGAACGTCAACTACATGACACTTCACCTATATGGGCCTAGGGGAATGCATTGTGTATTTGGCTACTAATTGTAGGGGTTGTCGGTGTGACAGAAACCTGAATCCCCGTTAGGAAACCATTGCACAAGGGACGTCAGGGTCTTAGAGTTTAAAGTTGTGGTTAGGTTTCTACCTTAATTACTTTCTTGTACTTATGGATGTTTGCAAGGGGTATAATCACAAGTATGTATTAGTCCTAGGAAGGTCGGTACATTAGCACAGGTTCACCCACACAACACTTAGCACACTAAAGAAGATTGATCAACTATATGAAGCGAAAGCACTTGACAGAATTCCCGTGTGTCCTCGAGAACGTTTGGTCATCTTAAGTAATACAACCGTCTTGTCCTTTGCTGAATAAAGGATTGGGCCACTTGCTGCATTTGTTCTTATTGTCTTTTATTTACTCGTACTTTATTTACTTGCATTATCAAAAACCCCTAAAAATCTGTTTGCTAAGTATTGCAGAGAATTCCTGATCCATACCACTAGCCAGCACCTTCTGCTCCTCGTTGGGTTCGACACTCTTACTTATCGAAAATACTGTGATATACCCCCTATACTTGGGGGTCATCAGCGAGTCCGAGGAAATGGAGGTGTTGTACAAGCGCGTCTGCGACCTAGAAAGCCGCATAGGTAAAGAAGAGGGTGGTGCCGCTCTCATTCGCACGTGGTTGCGCCACCATGTCCAGCCTCTGCAGGCCAGAGTACACCCTATGTATAGCTGGACCGATGCTGATGATGTCACTCGCGTGTCTGCCGAGGGCATTTCTGCGGGTGAGGTTGATAGGAGGGTGCGATTGGTGACCAAGTACACCGCCAAGGAGGATCTCCCGGGAGAACCAGTCGTGCCTCCTTTCGATGCCTCTAACCCTCCTTCTGAGGTAGAATTGTACTACGATGTAGTTCTTTATTTCGATTGCCACCAGGTACTTGATATATAGTGATATATTTTTCTGATTGCAGGACTGGAAGGTGTCTTCCAATTTTCTCCCTCGTCCTGAAGGGGTTATCCCTCGCAAAGTGGATGAAGAGGACGAGTCGGAGTCGACCGTCCCAATTGAAGAAGAGGAGGGAGCCCCCGAGTCCAGCGGCCATGATACTCCCAAGTGTTCTCGCAGCGAGGACTCAGATGCCTCATCACCAACAACGCCAGAAGGCCCTTCTGTTGTTGCAGAGGAGCCAATCCTCGTCGTTCCTATGCGCTCCATGGCTCCTCCTGCCCAGAAAAAGCCGCGACTACCAAAGGAGTCGTCGGAGTCGGAGGAGCAATATTTCGACCTTGATAAATTTAGCTGGTGAGTTTTGCATTCGTGACCTTACTTTGGTTTCTTTTTGGAGTTGCTTTTTCCCTGAAGTTTTTACTTGATGTGTTTTGTAGTCGAGCAGCGTCGTCGTCTTCTGATGACGTCCAATTTGTGAAGGAGTCCGGAGTCGCAGACTCCAAGGCCAAGGAAGCGGCTGAACGGTGTCCTTCTCCCCCATTGGCGGCCCACTCCAGGCACAATTCGTCGAGTTCCCCGCATGCTGGGGAACACCAGATGGTTGCCCGGATGATTGTGCGACAGTCATCTTCAGAGTCTCTAGAGGATCATGTAAGCGTCCTTTTGCTGTTTTGGTAGTCGAATTTATACTTGGTATTATTTGCTGATCCTTTATTTTCTTCTGAGGCAGCTCATCATGAAGGAAGTTGCTCGCCTGGCGGAGCAAGTCCTTGTCATGGGTCGACAGCATGCGCTGCTAGACAATCGCCATCGTGTTGTCGAAGGTTAGTATTGGCTTTGTCCTTGTCTTCGTTAAATTTCAAGATTCGATTGATGATTCACCCTGTGCTTTGTAGTTGAGCACAACGAACTTCTTCGTCGTGCTGCTTCCCTCGAGAAGGCGCTTGCCGCGGCGGTGAAGGGTCGCGACGAAGCAGTGGCTGCCATGGAGGAGTCACGGAAGCGCGAAGAGGAATTGCGCTCCTCCACTGCTGAAAGAGAGCAGTTGTTCGAAGAACAACTTTTCTCAATTGCCAAGGCCCTCTCAAGTGATTGCCGTTTTTGATGTTGTATTCTTTCTTGTTTGATGTCATATTGTTGTGCTAACACCTTTCTATGTAGATGCTGGTGGCTTGAGCTTCGACGCCCAATCCCTTCGCCGTGCAGACGCGTTGGCCGGTGTCATGGCCGCAGTCGAGGACCACAACACTTCTCTTTAGGGGACATTGACGAAGGCCAAGGGTGTGCTCAGTCGCATCCGCGAGGATCTAACTCCCAAGGCTGGGCTGATCGACAACCTTGAAGACCTAGTGGAATCCCTCGCTGGAGGTATTCCCGCGGATTTCAAGAACTCGCAGTGGTCCGTCGGTGCCACCATGGCACTCGCGATGGTGCAAGCCCATGGTGTGGAGATGGATCCCGCTGCTATTTCCGATGCTATGCATGTCGACGTCGGAGGCCAGCAGGTAGTGTTTGCTCCCTTCGCTGGTAGCTGCACAAAATATGGTTCACAACTTATCGAGACAGTCGCCAAGTATTTCGAGGAGCGACGGCGAGCGAAGCCGGCGAAGGCCGCGATGTCTAGGGCTACCACCAGCAAGTCCGTGGCATCGAAGACTGCCATAGATGCGATGAAGCCCCCGAAGCCAAAGTCCAAGTCGAAGAAGCAAAATGCTCCTTAGTTTGTGTGTGTAATAGCTGTAGTGTTTTAGCCTTTTCTGTTGGAATAATGCATTTGTGGGAGTGTCCCTGTCGAGACTTTGTTGTGCTTGAATGCATTTATGCCTTTATCACTGTATTCTTGTCCCCTCATTTGCTCTTTCTTGGTTTGTGATAGGGTACATTGAGTGGTCCTTCGAGTGGTCCTCATGATCCTCCGCCCACCGATGAAACCTTGGCGCAGCCGCGCTCGAAGGTGGAGGAGTTGTCGTTGCTTTCGCGACTGCGTGATCGCATTAAGCAATTGGAGTGTGAGTTGCCCATCCTCTGCGGTAGCACAGATGTATGGAAGTCGAAGGCGGAGAAGGCCACCGCCCGTGAGAAGTATCTCTTGGAGGAGGTGGCACAACTGAGTGTGTAGTTCATGTTTGGTCCGCAACATAGAAAACAAAAAATTTCCTACAATGAGAACTACACGCCAAGATCTATCTACTAGGTACAGAGCAACGGGTGGACATACATCCATGGAGAACTTACCCTCGAAGACAACGAGCTTTGTTAACGAGTAGGAACTCGTGGTTGATGTAGTCGTACACTTGCCAATCTCAAGATCGTGAGGAAGTCCGCAACTCAGCAGCATCAAGACACACGCTCAAGCCACGGACAACCTCCACCTCCTCACTCCAGCGATCCAGCTGAGCAGCAACTCCTTCAGACGAAATGCCACAGAACATGTATCTCGCTAATCCGAGACCATGGGGAATAATTCTAGAGGAGAGAGATCCTTCACAAGGAGGTGTGAGGATGAAGGAGGAATGGGTGGCCTTTTATAGGAGGAGGGTGCCCCTCTCTCCATGGTCGCGCATGGGGGTGACCCTCACCTCCCCATTCATGTGGTGGTAACTCCTCCACATTAAAATGCCTCTTCACATTCCATTTTAAAGTCTCCTCTTTAAATGCATTAAGTTTCTCCAAATATAATTCTCTCTAATTTAATAAAACTATTTTATTAAATTTATTCAAATTTTTGTTATTTACTTTAATTAACAAACATTCACATATAGCCCCTGCAATATTTCAATATCACATGCGTAAACACCTTCTGCAATTTCACCCGAAACAATTTTTGGTTTCTATTGAAATAATTCCTGCGCTTTGCAATTCTTTCGTCTAAAACATATGTGCTCCAAAATGGTGTCCGGTAACTCTTAAGTGTGCCACCCTACGGTTCGCGAATAATGCAGACATGATCGAGACCCTTCTCCAATCAATAATCAGCAGCGGGACCTAGAGATCCGTACTGACTTCTACACATTCAACGATGACTCCTGTGATCGTGAGAACCTTTAACGCTTGTAACTAAATCCCTTTGTCTCTCGATATATTACATGTCCGAGATTCGATCATCGGTATCTCCATACCTAGTTTGATCTCGTTCGACATGCACTCTTTTCTCGTTCCGTGATATAACATTCTAGTGATCACATCACTTGCTTGCAAGCTATCCTAATGTGATATCACCGAGAGGGCCTAGAGTATATCTATTAAGTCATATGGATTGACAAATTCCACTCTTGATCCATGAGCCTCAACATAACACCTTCGTATCAACCCATCTTTATAGTCACCACATTACGGTGTGACGTTTGATGTTATCAAGATACTCTTCCTGTTAGCAATTAACATGATCTCATGGTCTAAGGATAAAGATTACTTATGATGTTATAGCAATATAAACATAATGACTTGATTGTAATGCTATACTCCGGATGAATGTTCATCACATCATTCCACCAATGGTGTGACCTTGTTATTAACAACATCCAATGTCCATGATCAGGAAACCTTGATCATCTTGTTAATCAACAAGCTAGTCTATAAGAGAGGCATAACTAGGAACCCTTTTGTTTATTAAACACACATGTATTGATGTTTCCTATCAATACAATTATAGCATGCAAAATAAACATCTATCATATACAAGGAATATATAATAATAACTTTATTATTGCCTCTCGAGGGCATATTTCCTTGATCTCCCACTTGCACTAGAGACAATAATCTAGTTTATATAGTGATAAATCTAACACCCATGGAGTTCTGGGGTTGATCATGTTTTGCCCTAGGGAGTACTTTAGTCAACGGATCTGCTACATTCAGGTCCGTGTGCACTTTACAAATCTTTATATCTCCATCCTTGACATGCTCGCGGATGGAGTGAAACCAGCGCTTAATATGCTTGGAATTCTTGTGAGACCTTGGTTCCTTGGCGTTGGCTATGGCTCCATTATTGTCACAATAGATCACCATTGGGTCCAACGCACTAGGAACCACACCTAGTTCCATTATGAACTCCTTCATCCAAACCGCTTCTTGCGCTGCTTACGGCGACAACATATTCCGCCTCCGTCGTTGATCCAGCCACCACAGGTCGTTTGGAGCTCCTCCAACTAACTGCTGCTCCGTTCAAGAGAAATATGTATCCGTATTGAGACTTAGAGTCATCCGGATCAGTGTCAAAGCTAGCATCGACATAACACTTAGCGACTAGCTCTTCTTCACCTCCGTATACAAGAAACATATCCTTAGTTCTTCTCAAGTACTTAAGGATATTCTTGACCGCTATCCAGTGTTCAACACGGATCAGATTGGTACCTACTAGTCAAACTAATAGCATGTGCCACATCCGGTCTTGTACATAGCATGTCATACATTATAGAGCCTATGGCTGAGGCATAGGGGATCTTATCCATTATCTCTCTTTCTTCCGACGTAGCCGGACTTTGAGTCTTACTCAATGTCTTGCCTTGCAACATAGGTAAGAACCCCTTCTTACTTCCGTCCATATTAAACTTCTTTAATATCTTATCAAGGTATGTACTCTGCGATAACCCAATTAGGCGTCTTGATCTATCTCTATAGATTTTAATGCCTAATATATATGAAGCTTCACCAAGGTCCTTCATCGAAACTTTGCTGTTTAGATAACTTTTAACACTGTTTAAAAGATCTAAATCATTTCCAATCAATAATATGTCATCCACATATAATATCAGAAATGCCACATTGCTCCCACTCACTTTCTTGTAAATACAAGCCTCTCCATAAGTTTGGACAAATCCAAACTCTTTGATCACCTCATCAAAGCGGAGATTCCAACTTCATGATGCTTGCTTCAGTCCATAGATGGATCGCTGAAGTTCGCACACCTTATTAGCATCCTTAGGATCGACAAAACCCTTAGGTTGTATCATATACAACTCTTCTTCAATCTTACCATTGAGGAACGCAGTTTTGACATCCATCTGCCATATTTCATAATCGAAATATGTAGCAATTGCTAACATAATCCTAACCGACTGAAGCATCGCTACGGGAGAGAATGTCTCATCGTAGTCAACTCCTTGAATTTGTCGAAACCCCTTTGCGACAAGTCGAGCCTTATAGATGGTCACATTACCACCAGCATCAGTTTTTCTTTTGAAAATCTATTTATTATCAACGGCCTTTCGGTCGTGAGGTAAGTCCACCAAGTTCCAAACTTGGTTCTCGTGCATGGATTCCATCTCGGAATTCATGGCTTCTAGACATTTGTTGGAATCCAGGCTCATCATCGCTTCTTCATATGTCGCAGGGTCATCTATTTCATCAATCATGAAATTCATAACAGGATTGCCGTACAGTTCAGGAGCTGCACGTGTCCTGCTTGACCTGCGAGGTTCGGTAGTGTCCTCTTTCGGAGTTTCATGATCAATATCATTAGCTCTCTCTTCATTAGGTGAAGTTAACTCCAAAACAACTTCTGGAGCTGAACTACTCGCCATTTCATGAAGAGAAGGTTCAATAACCTCTTCGAGTTCTACCTTTCGACTACTCACACCTTTCACGAGAAACTCCTTCTCAAGAAAGGATCCATTCTTGGCAACAAAGACCTTGCCCTCGGATCTGTGATAGAAGGTATACCCAATCGTTTCCTTAGGGTATCCTATGAAGACGCATTTTTCTGCTTTGGGTTCGAGTTTATCCGGTTGAAGTTTCTTCACATAAACACCGCATCCCCAAACTTTAAGAAATGACAGCTTAGGTTTGTTTCCAAACCATAATTCACATGGTGTCTTTTCAACGGATTTAGATGGTGCCCTATTTAAAGTGAATGTAGCGGTTTCCAGTGCATAACCCCAAAATGACAGTGGCAAGTCAGTCAGAGACATCATAGATCGAACCATATCCAATAAAGTACGATTACGACATTCTGACACACCATTACATTGTGGTGTTCCGGCAGGCGTGAGTTGTGAAACTATTCCACAGTCTTTCATATGTGTGCTAAACTCGTAACTAAGATACTCTCCTCCACGGTCGGACCACAGAAATTTGATCTTTCTGTTACGATGATTTTCCACTTCATTCTGAAATTCTTTGAACTTTTCAAAAGTTTCAGACTTGTGTTTCATCAAATAGATATACCCCTATCTACACAAATCATCCGTGAAAGTAACAAAATAACGATATCCACCTCGCGCCGACACACTCATTGGTCCACACACATCAGTATGTATGATTTCTAATAGATCATCGCATTCCATTGAAGCAGGAAAATGGCGTTCTAGTCATCTTGCCCATAAGGCATGGCTCACATGTATCAAATGATTCAAAATCAAGTGATTCCAAAAGTCCATCAGAATGGAGCTTCTTCATGTGTTTAACGCCAATATAACCTAGACGGCAGTGCCACATATATGTAGATATATCATTATCAAGTTTAATCCTTTTAGCATCAACATTATGAATATGCGTAATACTACTATCGAGATCCAACAGAAATAAACCATTCAACATAGGTGCATGACCATAAAAGATATTATTCATATAAATCGAACAACCATTGTTTTTAGAATTAAACGAATAACCTCTTTGCATCAAACACGATCCGGATACAATGTTCATGCTCAGTGCAGGCACCAAATAACAATTATTTAGGTTTATAACTAATCCCGATGGCATATGGAGAGGCAGTAGTAGCATGACTTGTATCCTTCACATAATTGTACAAGTTGAAGGAAATAATTATTTAGGCGATCATAATCCTGCACATAATCCTGCCATCAGGATTAGTTATAAACCTAAATAATTGTTATTTGGTGCCTACACTGAGCATGAACATTGTATCTGGATCGTGTTTGATGCAAAGTGGTCATTCCTTTAAATCTGAAAACAATGGTTGTTCGATTTATAAGAATGATATCTTTTATGGTCATGCACCTATGTTGAATGGTTTATTTCTGTTGGATCTCGATAGTAATATTACGCACATTCATAATGTTAATGCTAAAAAGATTAAACTTGATGATGATATGTCTACATATATGTGGCACTGTCGTCTAGGTTATATTGGCGTTAAACCCATGAAGAAACTCCATTCTGATGGACTTTTGGAATCACTTGATTTTGAATCATTGATACATGTGAGCCATGCCTTATGGGCAAGATGACTAGAACGCCATTTTCCGGTTCAATGGAACAAAGCGAGCATCTATTGGAAATCATACATACTGATGTGTGTGGACCAATGAGTGTGTCGGCACGAGGTGGATATCGTTATTTTGTTACTTTCACGGATGATTTGAGTAGATACGGGAATATCTATTTGATGAAACACAAGTCTGAAACTTTTGAAAAGTTCAAGGAATTTCAGAATGAAGTGGAAAATCATCGTAATAGAAAGATCAAATTTCTATGGTCTGACCGTGGAGGAGAGTATCTAAGTTACGAGTTTAGCACACACATGAATGAGTGTGGAATAGTTTCACAACTCACGCCTGCCGGAACACCACAACGTAATGGTGTGTCAGAATGTCGTAATCGTACCTTATTGGATATGGTTCGATCTATGATGTCTCCTAATCGACTTACCTCTCATTATTTTGGGGTTATGCACCGAAAACAGTTGCATTCACTTTAAATCGGGCACCATCTAAACTGCTGAAACGACATCAGATGAATTATGGTTTGGAAACAAACCTAAGTCATTTCTTAAGGTTTGGGGATGCGATGTTTATGTGAAGAAACTTCAACGGATAAACTCGAACCCAAAGCGGAAAAATGCGCCTTCATAGGATACCCTAAGGAAACAATTGGGTATACCTTCTATCAATCCGAGGGCAAGGTTTTTGTTGCCAAGAATAGATCCTTTCTTGAGAAGGAGTTTCTCATGAAAGGTGTGAGTAGTCGGAAGGTAGAACTCGAAGAGGTTATTGAACCTTCTCTTCATGGAATGGCGAGTGGCGCAACACCAGAAGTTGTTTCGGAGTTAACTTCACCCGATGAAGAGAGAGCTAATGATAATGATCATGAAACTCTAAAAGAGGACACTACCGAACCTCGCAGGTCAAGCAGACACGGAACTGTATGGCAATCCTGTTGTGAATTTCATGGTTGATGAAATAGGATGACCCTCTGACGTATGAAGAAGCGATGATGATCCTGGATTCCAACAAATGGCTAGAAGCCATGAAATCCGAGATGGAATCCATGTACGAGAACCAAGTTTGGAACTTGGTGGACTTACCTCACGACCGAAAGGCCGTTGAGAATAAATGGATTTTCAAAGAAAAACTGATGGTAATTTGACCATCTATAAGGCCTGACTTGAAGGGGTTTCACAAATTCAAGGAGTCGACTACGATGAGACATTCTCTCCATAGCGATGCTTAGGATTATGTTAGCAATTGCTGCATATTTCGATTATGAAATATGGCAGATGGATGTCAAAACTGCGTTCCTCAATGGTAAGATTGAAGAAGAGTTGTATATGATACAACCTAAGGGTTTTGCCGATCCTAAGGATGCTAATAAGGTATGCAAACTTCAGCGATCCATCTATGGACTAAAGCAAGCATCACGGAGTTGGAATCTCCGCTTTGATGAGGTGATCAAAGAGTTTGGATTTGTCCAAACTTATGGAGAGGCTTGTATTTACAAGAAAGTGAGTGGGAGCAATGTGGCATTTCTGATATTATATGTGGATGACATATTATTGATTGGAAATGATATAGATCTTTTAAACAGTGTTAAAAGTTATCTAAACAGCAAATTTTCAATGAAAGACCTTGGTGAAGCATCATATATATTAGGCATTAAAATCTATAGAGATAGATCAAGGCACCTAATTGGGCTATCACAGAGTACATACCTTGATAAGATATTAAAGAAATTTAATATGGACGAAAGTAAGAAGGGGTTCTTACCTATGTTGCAAGGCAAGACATTGAGTAAGACTCAAAGTCCGGCTACGCGGAAGAAAGAGAGATGATGGATAAGATCCCCTACGCCTCAGCCATAGGCTCTATTATGTATGCCATGCTATGTACAAGACCGGATGTGGCACATGCTATTAGTTTGACTAGTAGGTACCAATCTGATCCAGTTCTAACACCGATAGCGGGAAGAACATCCTCAAGTACTTGAGAAGAACTAAGGATATGTTTCTTATATAGGTGAAGAAGAGCTAGTCGCTAAGTGTTATGTCGATGTTGACACCGATCCGGATGACTCTAAGTCTCAATCCGGATACGTATTTCTCTTGAACTAGTTGGAGGAGTTCCAAACAACCTGTGGTGGCTGGATCAACGACGGAGGCGGAATATGTTGCTACTTAAGGCGTATAGCAGTTTGGATGAAAGAGTTCATTACGGAACTGGGTGTGGTTCCCAGTGCGTTGGACCCGATGGTGATCTATTGTGACAACAATGGAGCCATAGCCAACGCAAAGGAATAGAGGTCTCACAAGAATTCCAAACATATTAAGCGCCGGTTTCACTCCATCCGCGAGCATGTCAAGGATGGAGATATAAAGATTTGTAAAGTACACACGAACCTAAATGTAGCAGATCCGTTTACTAAAGTTCTCCCTAGGGCAAAACATGATCAACACCAGAACTCCATGGGTGTTAGATTTATCACTATGTGAACTAGATTATTGTCTCTAGTGCAAGTGGGAGACTGAAGGAAATATGCCCTGAGAGGCAATAATAAAGTTGTTATTATCTATTCCTTATACATGATAGATATTTATTTTACATGCTAGAATTGTATTGATTCGGAAACATCAATACATGTGTGTTTAATAAACAAAAAGGGTTCATATTCATGCCTCTCTTATAGACTAGCTTGTTGATTAACAAGATGATCAAGGTTTCCTGATCATGGACATTGGATGTTGTTAATAACAAGGTCACACCATTGGTGGAATGATGTGATGAACATTCATCCGAAGTATAGCATTACGATCAAGTCATTATGTTTATATTGCTATAACATCATACGAAGTAATCTTTATCCTATGAGATCATGTTAATTGCGACACCTAAGAGTATCTTGATAACATCAAACGTAACACCGTAGCAGGTGACTATAAAGATGGGTTCAAGATTACTAAGGTGTTATGTTGGCTCATGGATCAAGAGTGGAATTTGTCAATCCAGATGATGGATAGATATACTCTAGGCCCTCTTGATATCACATTAGGATAGCTTGCAAGCAAGTGATGTGATCACTAGAATGTTATATCACGGAACGAGAAAAGAGTGCATGCTCGAAAGATCAAACTAGGTATGGAGATCGATGATCGAATCTCGGACATGTAATATATCGAGAGACAAAGGGATTTAGTTACAAGCGTTAAAGGTTCTCACGATCATAGAAGTCATCGTTGAATGTGTAGGAGCTGATGGATCTCCAAGTCCCGCTGCTGATTATTGATCGGAGAAGGGTCTCGATCATGTCTGCATTATTTGTGAACCGTAGGGTGGCACACTTAAGAGTTACCGGACACCATTTTGGAGCACATATGTTTTAGACGAAAGAATTGCAAAGCGCAGGAATTGTTTCAATAGAAACCGGAAATTGTTTCGGGTGAAATTGCAGAAGGTGGTTCTGCATGTGATATTGAAATATTGCAAGGGGCTATATGTGAATGTTTGTTAATTAAAGTAATTAACAAAATTGTGAATAAATTTAATAAAAAGAGTTTTATTAAATGAGAGAGCATTAAATTTGGAGAAATTTAATGCATTTAAAGTGGAGACTTTAAAAGGAAATGTGAAGAGGCATTTTAATATGGAGGGGTTACCACCACATGAATGGGGGAGGTGAGGGGTCACCCTCCCCCATGCGCCGGCCATGGAGGGAGGGGCACCCCCTCCTCCTATAAAAGGCCACCCATTCCCTCCTTCATCCTCACACCTCCTTGTGAAGGATCTCTCTCCCCCTCTAGAATTATTCCCCCATGGTCTCGGATTAGCGAGATACATGTTCCTGGTGGCATTTCGTCTGGAAGGAGTTGCTGCTTCCGCTGGATCGCTGGAGCGAGGAGGTGGAGGTTGTCCGGTGGCTTGAACGTGTGTGGGAGTGCGGATGCGCTGCCGAGTTGCGGCGCTCGGACTTCCTCACGATCTTGAGATCGGCAAGTGTACGACTACATCAACCACGAGTTCCTACTCGTTAACAAAGCTCGTTGTCTACGAGGGTAAGTTCTTGTTGGATGTATGTCCACTCGTTGCTTTGTACCTAGTAGATAGATCTTGGCGTGTAGTTCACACCGTAGGAAAAATTTTGTTTTCTATGCTGCGGACCCAACAATCATGTTGTCACTCAGTGTGTCGCATTCGTGCATCGTTTGGTTGACCACCAGTTTGGAGTTGCCGTGGATGATGAGCCTTTTGGCGCCGCAGGATTTCGCCATCCACATCCCATGGATTAGAGCTTCGTACTCAGCATCATTATTGGAGGCGGTGAACTACATTTGCATGATGTATTTCATCTTGTCTCCTTGGGGCGATGTCAGTATGACACCTGCGCCAGCTCCGTCCTTTCGCTTGGACCCGTCGAAGTGCATTGTCTAGAGGTAGGACATATCTGGCTTGTCGGGGAGCTGGTTTTCCATCCAGTTCATGAGAAAGTTTGGGAGAACTTGCGACTTGATCGCGTCGCGCTTCTCGTATGTTATGTCTCGTGGAGACAGTTCGATTCCCCAGAGCACGACTCGTCCGATGGCATCAAGATTATTTAGTATGTGCCCGAGCGGGCGTCGTTTACCACCACGATTGGGTGCTCCTGAAAGTAGTGGCACAGTCGCTTGGCTATCATGAAGACACCATACGCCAGCTTTTGGTAGTGCGGGTATCGCTGTTTTGTTGGCGTGAGCACCTCGCTGAGGTAGTAGACTGGGCGCTGGACCCCGTGGACTTTATTTTCTTCGGCTCATTCCACCACGAGCACCATGCTGACCACCTGGTTGGTGGTGGAGATGTAGAGCAGTAGTGGTTCCTTTTCGCGAGGAGTCACCAGTACTGGCGAGGTGGATAGTAGGCGCTTGAGATCTTCGAATGCTTCTTGCGCCTCATCTGTCCACTCGAATTTGTCAGCTTTGCAGAGAAGTTGGTAGAAGGGCAGTGCCTTTTCGCCCATTCGACTGATGAATCGACCGAGTGCCGCGATTCGCCCAGCCAGCTGTTGGACGCCTTTTACGTTCTCCAGCTTCTCCATGGCCAGTATGGCCTTTATTTTCTTCGGGTTTTCTTTGATCCCTCTCGCAGAGATGAGATACCCGAGTAACTACCCAGATGGCATGCCGAAGGCGCATTTATCCGGATTGAGCTTGATCCGATAGCGGTCGAGGTTGGCGAAGGTCTCGCGTAGATCGTCGATTAGCGAGGCTTCCTCTTTGGTTTTGATAACGATGTCGTCAACGTAGACTTGGATGTTGCGACCAAGTTGGTTTCTGAGGCAAGCCTGCATGCACCGCTGATAGGTGGCTCCTGCGTTTTTTAGCCCGAAGGGCATCGTGTTGTAGCAGAACATACCAAAGGGGGTCGTAAACGCCATTTTCTCCTGATCCTCCTCCTTCATTCGAATCTGATTGTAGCCTGAGTAGGCATCGAGGAAGCAGAGATGCCCACATCCTGTGGTGGAGTCGATGATTTGGTCAATTCGCGGCAACGGGAAGTGATCCTTTGGGCAGTGCTTATTCAAGGAGGTGAAGTCCACGCACATCCGCAGGATATCCGTGTCCTTTTTAGGCACAAGCACTATGTTAGCGAGCCAAGTACTTTCCTTGATCTCGCGTATGAATTTTGCGTCGAGGAGTCTGTGGATCTCCATTCCGACTGCTTTTGCTCTTGGTTCAGACAGTCGCCGAATTATCTGCTTGACTGGCCTTGCATCTGGATTCACGTTGAGTGAGTGCTCGGTGAATTCCCTAGGAACCCCTAGCATGTCTGTTGGACACCAGGCGAAGATCTCCTAGTGCTCACGGAGGAATTCGACGAGCGCGAGTTCCTACGCGGAACTCAAGTTGTTGGCGATGAGGGCCGTCTTGGTCGGGTCCGTTGGGTGGACCTAGACTTTCTTCGTGTGGACCCACGAGTCGAAAAATAGGTCGGGTGAACTTGGCCTGCTCAGGGGAGGCAGACTGTTGTCTGTCGACTCCTTTAATCTTGCGAGTTCCTCCTGCATGCCGAAGGATTGGGAGATTCTGTTGAATTCCTGTCGCAGCTGTCGAACCTCTCGAAGTTGCCATTGATTGTGATTACGCCGTTTGTACCTGGCAATTTCATCTGTAGGTAGGCATAGTGCGACACTGCCATGAACCTTGCGAACACGACACGTCCGAGGATGCAATGATATTGTGAAGGCCAGTCGACAACTTCAAAGTCGATGTGCTCTCACTGAAAGTTTTGCGGCGTGCCGAAGATGACGTCGAGGTTGATTTTGCCCACGGGATATATGCCCTTCCCTAGGATGATGACGTGGAACGTAGTGTCTAAAACTTCCAGACAAGCCAGAGGGATTCTCATTGCTCGCAAGGTACTCGCGAACATGAAGTTAATGCTGCTGCCGCCGTCCATAAAGACGCGACTCATATCGAAGCCCCCGATCAGCACCTCAAGTACAAGGGGACAGTGGCCTGGACGAGGAACTTGGCACGGGTGGTCACGCTTGTCGAAGGTGATGTAGGAGTCGCTTCCACTAAGGTACTCAGTGGTGGAAGGTGGAGAGTTTATCGCTAAGTTGACTTGGCGAGTGATGGTCTTCTGCACTCGATTTGAGGGACGCCCGTTTTGGATCATCCCCATGTTGCCCACGGCTCGTGGGTATGGCTCGCCTCCGTGGTGCTGGACCGGCGCGGCCACAGGTAGTGGTGGTCCGGGCGATGGTGGAGGAGCTCTGTGTGCCATAGTGCCTAGGCGGCTCCGTAGCCCCTGTTGACCGCGTCGCGATTCATCTGAGCCAGGCCCTCGTGGAGTTTGAGGAACTCGCTGTAGTCCTTGAGAAGGTGGCTGGATTTCTTCTTGCCATCGTGCTTGTCGATATAGAAGGGCACGTTGCATGGCCCGGACAGTTTGTCCTCGATAGATATTGCGGGTGCCTCTTCGCGAGTGCGGCGTTGCCACACCTGCGCGGTTTTTCCGCTGTCGCGGTATCCACCACTGCGATATCCGCTGTAGCGGTTATCGTTGCATTTGACGGCGTAGCCGGCTGCGACCATATTGACCTCGTCGCGGTCATCGTAGATGCGTATCCGACATTTGCCTTGGCGGTCGCGTCTGCGCCCGAGGTTGTTGTCTTCATCGAAGTAGGTAGAGTCTTCTCCGTCAGCCCACCGATTCGCGATTTCCATTAGGTGCTCGATCGTTTTGGGCTTCGAGCGGCCCAACTCCTCCCTGTGCTCTATGCGGCGAACGCCGCCGTTGAACGCGTCGATTGCGCGGTCCTCCGAGATGTTTTCTGTGGAGTTCTTGATGATGGACCACCTTTGGATGTATGAGCATAGAGATTCGCCAGATCTCTGCTGGCAGCTTCTCAGTTCTTCGATTGATGCGGGCCTTTTGTAAGTGCCCTTGAAATTGCGCACGAAGCTGTAGACTAGCTCTTCCCAGCTGCGAATGGATCCGCGCGGGAGGTTGTTGAGCCATGCGCGAGCGACGCCCTGCAGCTGTAGCTGCAGGCATTGCATGGACGTGCTTCGAATCCCGCTGTGTAGCCTAACGGAGGAGATGTGGTCCTCCAACCAGATTTTCGGGTCCTGCAGGCCGTCAAATTTTGGGTTCTCCGACGGGAGTTTGAACCCCTTAGGCATTCGTTTCTGCCTGATGGCCCTGCTAAAGCATCTAGCGCCATTGAGCTCAGTCGAACGAGCACATCTTGCTTGCATCTTGTCGACTTTGCACTGCGTGAGGTCATCGCGCGTGTCGTAGTCACGGTCATGCCACAGTGAGCGATGTCGCCGTGACAGATCGTGACGGTCGTCACTAGAGGAGTATGAGTGGTACTTTTCCAGAGCCTTGCTTTTCTTTGGCTCCGGTGTTGGCTCTTTGTAGAGGGCGGCCTCGATTAGCCCCAGGCCCGCGATCGTAGATTGGTGCATGGTAGCTCGCGGATCTCCAGCCGGAGGCTGGTTGTTGAGGAGGTACATGGTGGCCACAGTCACTGCGGCTTGCGTCGTTTTTGGGAGCACGTTGCCCCGCGTATCTACCGTCATAGAGCCGAATTCGAGGACTTTCGCAGCCTCTACGCATTCTTGCTCGGTGAGGTGGGCCAGTCGAGATCGCCGCTTGTTGGCAACGTACTCGTTGCCTTTGGAGGAGGATCCTCCGTGGGAGGAGAGTCCGGCTCGTCGAAGACTCGACTCATCCGCCTCCTTTCTGCGCGCTTCGAGTTGTGCAATCACCTGTTGCTGGTCCTTGAATTCCTCTTTTAACAACTAATGGTAGCCCATTAGCATGTCCTGCGGTGTGTTGGGGGGTAGAGGATTGCCCCGTAGAGCTTCGCGATAGCGGGCCCACTCGTTGTCGTTGAGCTTGATCAGCATGCGCTCACCGGTGTTCTCATTCGTCGTGAGCACCGGTTCTCCCCATGTCCCATTGTTGACGGGCGTGCTATTACCACCGTTGGTGGGGCCGCCGTTCGCGACTGGTATGCCACCGTTGGGCGTGCTACCATTGGGCGGTCCGGTGCCAGATCTGGTGCCAGTGTTTTCGCGATTGACGATGGTATCGCCCGTGTTGATGACGTCGCACATGAAGTGGTTAGGGAAGCTGTTGCTCTCGCAGCTTTCAGATCCAGAGTCGTAGGCTCCATCTTCTATGGCTAGGTCACCCAGATTAGATCCACGGCTGCTGTCACTGTCCGTACTCCCAGCTACCGCTGAGGTGTTGATCTCGCTGAGGGTGCCGATCGGTGGCGGGAAACACGATGCTAGAGCAATCACGAGTGTCGTTGGCTGGTCAGGCATGCGAAGCGTGCCCAGTTGACCAACCTGGAAGCGGAAGCTCCCAATCGCTAGGCTGATTCCATCGCCCACGGACTCGAAAGCCGGGCGAGTGGCCGGCGTGTGGACGGTGAAGTCGAATGCGTCAAAGAGCTGGCGAATCTCCGTTGTTGCAGAGTTGTAGATCATGGTTGACGGGGCCGAAGAATCCGTGACATCAGCACTCCCAATTCCCACAGACAGCGCCAATTGACGAGGGTTTAACTCGTCAATGCCCATTGTTATGGACTTGGGTTTTGGAGACGGAGGGAGCGCTGGAGGCATCAATCGACTAGCAAACAATCACACAGGGACGCAAGTTTTACCCAGGTTCAGGCCTCGTAGAGGTCCCTACACCTGCTTGTCTGCTCTTGGAATTAACGAAGGAATCGAAGATTATAGGGGTGCGCCGATGCAATCTAGCGAGAGTTGTGGAAATTAGGGTTGTGGTTGTCCTCCTCGCTGCCCCCTCCTAGCCTTTATATAGATAGGCTAGGTCTCGGGTAGCAGGTCGAGCCGGTTACAGATTAGGGTTTTCCCTTTGAACTTTCTATCTTAATCTTCTTCTTGTCTCACAAGCAATCGAGAGTCCGTGGGCCACTCGAATTCTGTATTGGGCCTTGGCAACACCGTGAGCTTCTGCTGTATCCAGGCCGTATATACCAAACTCGAGTACCTATAGGGTATACCCATGTCAGGTAGAGTGAAGTTGTGGAGGGAACAAATTGAAGGCCACAACAAGTTGATCCGAAGCTATTTCATTGAAAATCTGATATACACTAGAAACTACTTTCGTCGGCGTTTTCGGATGAGCATCAACTTGTTCAAGAACATCGCGGAAGAGGTACCAAAGTTTGATCGGTTTTCTTAGCAGAGGAGGAATGTCACCGGAGAACTTGGCCATGGCACCTATCAGAAGGTGACTGTCGCCTTGTGTATGTTTGCATAGTGGATCTAGTGGATGACCATTTGGCTATGGGTGAGAGCCAAGCTATCAAGTGTGGCAAGCGCTTTGCAGTAGCAATTGTGCGAGTGTTCGGACCCACATACTTGAGATCCCCCAATGCTGACGACATGGCTAGGCTTTTGGAGGTGAATAAGGCTCGAGGGTTTCCATGTATGCTTGAATCAATTGATTGTATGCATTGGAGTTGAAAGAATTGTCCTGCGACATGGCATGGACAATTCAAATGCCACAAATTTATAAGCGGTGGCTAGGAAAGATGTTGAGAGAGCATTCGGGATTTTGCAAGCCAAATTTTCTATTGTGAGAGGACCGGCTAGATTTTAAGACTAAGTTATCCTTCGGTATTCCATGAATGCTTGTCTAATCATGCACAGCATGATCATGAAGGATGATAGTGGCAAAGATGTAGATAACTCCTACTTCGACTTGATAGGGTTCCCAAGCAAGTGAGAAGGAATCAAGAGAGGTGGCTCATTTTATTGCCTTATATCATTCAATTCGTTGTGCGGAGACGCATGATGATCTTCAATATGATGTAATCGAGGAGTGGTGGAAATGGAACGGGCAACAAAATACCTGGTGTCTATTTATTTGTATGTTTGTTGTATATTGTTGAAAACAATTTATTATATTGTTGATGGAAAAGTTGTTGTATTTATTGCAGTTATTGTAATAATGGACAAGTTGTAAATTTATTTTGGTATGTTTTATCTTGTTGCTTCTATATGTGTGTGAAAGTTGTTTGTGGCGCTAGCGCGCGCTGTAATATGCAGCGCTGGGTGAGGCGTCTGCTTTGCAATTTACAGCACGCTGCAACATAGCAATTCCGGTGAAGCAATAACCGATAGCATGCGCAATATGTCAAAAACCAGCGTTGTAAACCAATTTTACCGCGCGATTTTGCAGCGCTCATAGTTCACTTGCTCATGCAAGTTTCCAACGGTGAGCTGTAGAGCGTGGCGAAGCATCGAACGGCAGAGAAAACGCAATCAGTGCGATAGTGCCACAGTGGGCATTGGTGATGATCTTGACTTTTTTTTTGAACGCATAGAAGCTGCCTGAATTAAAAATGGTGGGATACAAATTACATCCAGCCTCATATAGTCATCCACTGCACAAAGTTCTGATGGAGAAAGGGGCTGTAATTTTGTGAAAAGAACCCTGGAACAAAGAGTAGAAAAGCAAATCCAGTCCCAGAGCTCCATATCTACCGCTCACCTGTAACCTCAAGGCAGAGCCGAGGTCAGAGGCTATGCTCAAGGGGGGCCTCCTGCCCGGCGAGGAATACGATCTGCCGGTCGCCGAGACACTCCCGGGGACGAACCAACTTGGGGGTGAAGCAACGCCGAGCTCCGACGGAAGGATCCGATGAAGAGGGCCTCCGAAGGAGGTTGAAACCCAAAGTCGCCTTTAGACTAGAAGAGGCACCGGCCCAGTGGCACCACCGCTGCCATCCGGCCACTGCCAATCGACACCAAATGCAGCCGTTAGCGCAGGCCGAGTAGGCCGACGCCAACCAACACCCCGGCCGGAGTAGCGCAGCACACCACCGAGACACCACTCCCCCTCGCCGCCACGGCCGGCCAGGAGAGAGATCAGAGCAGGAACCGCGGTAATCCGCCGGAGCACGCGTTTATTTAGAGGACCCGAACCCGAGCGTGTCGGCGATTTCCACCATGGAAGCCTCTTGTGCACACCCGCTGACATTCTCACCGTGGCACGGGCTACCACCAGCGAGAGAAGGTCCAAGATGTCGTCTCCTCCCCACCAGTGCGCCACCCCGCTTCCTTTCCCAAGTCCCACGCTGCCATGGCCGGCGGACAGGGGAAGAAGAAGCCACAGGGGAGCACCAAGGGGAGGAACGACCCAGGCCTTATTCAAGGAGTTGCCAGTGCCGGCTTTCACCAGTTTGTCCGACCGCAGGAGCACAGGGAGAAGAGCCAGCTAGTCGGGAAGAAGCACCGCCCAAAGAAACCTCTTCGCTCTCCCGGCATGACGCCAAACTACGGCATGGAGCCGCCACCTACTAGTACTAAACCTACAGCTAGGTCCGGCACCCTTCCAAACCCCACTCCAACCGGCAATTCCGATGGACAGGGCCGGCGGCCAGCGGCCGACTCTCAAACTAGAGGATCAGGTTGAGGAGGGGAGAGCCGTGGGGGAGAGGATTGATGTCATTGGTGGAGCCGAACCACTCGATGATCTTGATTTTGACATGGCTTTACGCGATACTAACCTGAACCGTCGTCCGGCCGGTTGGTACAAGCACAACAACAACAAGAGTCTTGGAGCTCGACGTACTCCGTCACGTGACGGGCCCTGCCCTGCCTGCTGCTGATTTGGTGTGAAGCCATTTCCGTTCTAGTACTGTATGTTGGCGATGGCGACAATCTATCACGGATACGTACACTTGGCTCCTCACACTAAAACAGCTGCAAGCACGTGGCCCCCGCCATGTGAAAGCACGGAACCTCTTGCACGTCAGTAGAATGATAGGTGACTCGTCATGCATCTAACGCCTGACTGGTCCAGTCCATCGCTAGCATCTTTGCAGTGTACTCTCTTCGTTTCAAAATAAAAGATGTTCTAGCTTTATAAATGAAATGTATCTAGACCCTTCTAGTGTGTAGTTCACTCTAAACCTAGATAAACTTACACACTAAAAGAAGTCTAGATACACTCTATTTACAAAGTTAAAATATATTATATTTTAGAACGGAGGGAGTAGGTCCTGGGATCGGCGATTGCATGCGGGTAGCGCAACCCCGGGAGCACCGTACACGGACACGGCGACGTCCTGGACCCGGCCGGACCGGACTCCACGAGGTACCAACGCAGGGTCACAGCTCACAGGGTCACCACGTGATATGTCCTTCCCTTTTTGTTGTTGTTACGCGCGTGGGGTCTTTCCACCCCGGAGTTAAGTACGACCGATCAGAAGATCTTTTCGACGGGGCAAGGGGTTGCTGCCTGTATGTGTATCAATATCACGTCCACCCTCTACAGTGACACATCTATGTGAGCCATAGTGTACCGGAAGACGGGGTGACACATAATTCTATGAAGTATAGTAGGCTAGTACACAGAGTAAAGAACACTTTCTACAGTGTCTACATATTCGTCCAAGATTTTGTGTCACCACACATGACTGACACAGCACCTACAGTACAGTAGTACTATTTATTTTGGCCAGCTCCCCAGAGATTCATGTCTTGCACATGGAACACAAAACGGTGACCATCTAGGCTTGTGAAACCGACCATACAGTCAGAGTCACGACCGATGATAGGCAGCGAATCTGAATCAGCATCTCCCTCCGCGTCCTCCTCCACCTGCCAACTTTCTGGGCCGATTCGACGGAAGCTTGCAGGCCAAGCAGGGGAGGTACAAGAGCAGTACCCGGCCGGATGGAGAAGAGGATAGATATGCCGTTCTAGTGTACGGTGGGGGCGGCATATCACGCCTTCGTAATCAGGCAAATCACAATTCACAATTTAGAGGTGTCCGAATCAGTTCTGTGTGCATTAAAATATGCTATTTTGGTCTCTATCCATTTGGGTCGAGTGCCTCCAGCGGCGCTGATCCATTTTTAAACAAAATTCATGTCTAGATATAACTTGCGTTGCATACGTAGTTTCATAGATTTTGTTTACAATTGTCTTGCATTGTATACACAGTTTTGCTTACAATTGCTTTCTATTGCATACATAGTAGATTTAATCTAGAAGACTCCGTCTTGGCATATGCTGGCAATTTGATTGCTGCAAAGGCATATAGGGAAGGTAAAAAAAAAAATAGTAGATTTAATCTAGAAAACTGCATCTCGTTTTCGCCTAGTCGTCGGACTCGGATTCAGTGCGATCCATCATCGTAGGTCAAGACGAGAAAGTGCATGACCTCAATGTCATGCGCACGACATAATTTCTTCCACCCGTTGTCGAGGTAGATCTGTCTGAGACGGTCGAACAACAACTCCACGGACCAAAGGCCAATCGCACCGCCGGGTACCTGCAGCACAACATGGTGGGGCTCCTGCCCACGAAGGTTGTTGATGGTCACAGGTGGTGGCAGAGGTGAAGGAGATGGCGACGCCGGTGGCGACGGGAAAGGCGCCGGTGAAACGGCCCAACCATGTCCACCCGTCCTCCCCTCGAATCTATACCGCCTGCCATGGCTGCCGCATTGCTTGTGGAGGGTAGGGGAATAAAAGGATGTGGTGTGTGGAGGAGATGACCGTGGTGCGTGTTTAAAAAGGCGAGGACATTGGATGCCGACGCGTCGGTCGATAAGCCGACATTGATGTCGAGCGGCCAACCCACGCGTTGGGCGGCGCGTGCAGCCCAGGCGTCAGGCGGTGCGACCAGGCTATAGGTCAGCCTACTCCATTGATGATGTTTGGGTTGGACGCCAATGGCTGTTGGGTCGCTACCAGGCAGACTCATGGAGGACACGAGAAGATGAGAAAGGATATGTGCTGCGTTTGTGACACGTTCACAACAACACATTCCCAACGCATTTTAAAACGTGGAATGGGTCGGTCTAGACAAATGTGGTCATTTAGGTCAGACCGTTTTTTTTCGCGCGGACCGATTCGAACCGTTGTGGTGGAATTTGTCGGCGGGGTGGGTGGGGATGCCCTAACCTGAACCGTAGTCCGGCCGGTTGGTATAAGCACACGTATTCCGTCACGTGACGGGCCCTGCCTGCTGTTTTGGTGCGAAGCCATTTCCGTTCTATGGCGGCGATGGCGACAATTTATCACGGATACGTACACTTGGCTTCCTTGCATAAAACAGCTGCAAGCTCATGGGCCCCGCCATGTGAAAGCACGGTATACGCCTTCCCTTGCATGTCAATAGACTGAAGAGGTGACTCGTCACGCATCGACGCCTAACTTGTCCAATCCATCACTAGCTTCTTTGCAGTGAGATCTGTGTTGAGTGGCTAGAGATAAGGTGTAGTAGGTCCTCGGAGTTGGGACGGCGATTGCACCGTACACGGCGATCATCCTCGACCCGGCCGGACTCCACGAGCGCGTTGTCACAGGAGAAAAAAAATCCTAGATCACAGTGGAGAAAATTACTAGTCTATGTTACTAGCTTCATAATGAAGAGTAACATATAAGTCATACTACTTCGTATAATACATATTTATTAGATGATAGACTCATTTCATCTTGATATGTGTGATGTTACTCCATCTTCCTCTCTTTTTATTAACTCATAGCCACGTAAGCAATTTTGCTGAGTTAGACACTTAGTTACTCCGGAAGTTACATTGAAACTACAATAGAGACAACCGGCGAGCAACGCTTCAGCTTCATGGGCGACCATAACCTTCCCCACCACCCCCTCCCCCTCCACCGCCGTCTGGCAAAGCTCGCGCGGTGCCGTCGGCGGCAGACTTCCATTCCCCGATGGCGAGGGGACCCGAGCGGGACGGAGACCTCGGCGCGCGGTGCGCATAGGCGGGGGTGGCGAAGCTCGGCGTGGCGACGGACGGCGTGCTGTGTCGGGGACGCCTCGCGCTGCTGGAGGCGGCGGCAGGTGGTGTGGCTGGTGGCCGCTGCAGCCGGCGGCGGCAGGTGGTGTGGCTGGTGGCCGCTGCAGCCGGCGGCGGCAGGTGGTGTGGCTGGTGGCCGCTGCAGCCGGCGGCGGTAGGGGCCCGAGCTCGCCCTGCAGATCTTGACAACGCATGGGGGGCGCGCGGTGACGGAGTGGTCAGCACGGGGGCTGCTACGCGGGTAATGTGCCTCCGCGGTCTGTGATCGCCTATGGCAGCTGGGCCTGATCTAGGCCCCTACGGGCCGGGCGGGCCGCGGCCTCGGGGTGTGGTGGCGGAGCGAGGAAGCGCGAGGCCTCGTCTCTGGAGCGATGTTGGCGTAGTAGTGGTGGTGGCGAGCCAGCAAGGGGGGCCTCCTCCTCCGAGCCCATGCAGGCTGGTCGTGGAGCCGGTGGTGGCCGAGGCGCCTCTCTTCTTTGACGATGAGGCCAATGGTGCTTCTCTCCTTCCTATTGTAGCGTCTCAAGCCGGCATCTTGCGTCCCCGTCCACCCACTCCGCGTTGTCCTTTGGGTGGGATTCGGTGACACAATCTATGGCCGGGTGAAAACCCTGCTCGGCTGGAGCTGATGCTGGTCGCGGCAACGCCTGCGGGTGTCGTTACCTCCTTGGGGGCGCGGTCATGGCATGTATCGTGTCTTCATGTTCTCGGGTGCCGGGGGAACCCCTTGGTTAGGGTCACCGGACCAGACGGCGGTGGCACCACGGTGTCGTGATCTTCTTGAAGACGTCGTCGAGGCTGCACGGGAAGGGCCTGATTTGTGGAGTGTGGGTAGTTGGGTGCTGCTCAGGGCGCGAGCATCAGGGGCGCAACGTACATCATGGTGGGCGCCACTTGGTTGATGTCTTCCTCGAGTCTGGCTGGATCCTGCCGACTTCTCGCCGATCTCTTCTAGGTGTACGAGGGGAGGTGCGTTTATCCATGCGTCCTCCTGTTGGGTCCGCAGCATAGAAAACAAAAATTTTCCTACGATGAGAACTATACACCAAGATCTATCTACTAGATACAGAGCAACGGGTGGACATACATCAATGGAGAACTTACCCTCGAAGACAACGAGTTTTGTTAACAAGTAGGAACTCGTGGTTGATGTAGTCGTACGCTTGCCGATCTCAAGATCGTGTGGAAGTCCGAGCGCCGCAAATCAGCAGCGCATCCATCCTCGCACACACGTTCAAGCCACCAGACAACCTCCACCTCCTCGCTCCAGCGAATCAGCGGAAGCAGCAACTCCTTCCAGACGCAAGGCCACCGGGAACATGTATCTCGCTAATCCGAGACCATGGGGGAATATCTAGAGGGGGAGAGAGATCCTTCACGAGGAGGTGTGTTTTGTGAGAGGGGAGAGGGGGGCTTTATATAGGAGGGAGGGAGACCCCTCCCCTCCCATAGCCGGCGCATGAGGGGGGGGACTCCTCCCCTCCTTCATTCATGTGGTGAACCTCCACTCACATAAACATGGCCTCCACCCAAAATCCCACTCACATGTATTTAATTTCCACCAAATTAAATGCAACTCTCAATTAATAAAACTCTTTTATTTATTTTATTCAGAATTTTGTTAATTACTTTAATTAACAAACATTCACATAAAACCCCTTGCAACATTTCAATATCACATGCAGAACCACTTTCTGCAATTTCACCCGAAACAATTCTGGTTTCTATCGAAACAATTCCTGTTTCTATCGAAACATTTCCTACGCTTTGCAAACCTTTTGTCTGGAACATATGTGCTCCTAAATGGTGTCCGGCAACCCTTAAGTGTGTCACCCTACGATTCGCGAATAATGCAGACATGATTGAGACTCCTCTCAGATCAATAATCAGAAGCGGACGGAGATCCATCTTGACTCTGCATAATCAACGATGACTTCTGTGATCGTGAGAACCTTTAACGTCAGCAATTTAATCCCTTTGTCATATGATATAATACATGTCCGAGATTCGATCATCGGTATCCAAATACCTAGTTTGATCTTGTTACCGACATGCACTCTTTTCTCGTTCCCGTGATATAACATTCTAGTGATCACATCACTTGCTTGCAAGCTATCTTAATGTGATATCACCGAGAGGGCCCAGAGTATATCTATCCGTCATCGGGATTGACAAATTCCACTCTTGATCCATGAGCCTCAACATAACACCTTCATAATCGAACCCACCTTTATGGTCACCCTGTTACGGTGTGACGTTTGATGTTATCAAGATACTCTTCCGGTGTTAGCAATTAACATGATCTCATGGTCTAAGGACTAAGACTACTTTGTATGATGTTATAGCAATATAAACATAATGACTTGATCGTAATGCTATACTTCGGATGAATGTTCATCACATCATTTCACAAATGCTGTGACCTTGTTATTAACAACATCCAATGTCCATGATCAGGAAACTTTGATCATCTTGTTAATCAACAAGCTAGTCTATAAGAGAGGCGGAACTAGGAACCCTTTTGTTTATTAAACACACATGTATTGATGTTTCCTATCAATACAATTATAGCATGTAAAATAAACATCTATCATATACAAGGAATACATAATAACAACTTTATTATTGCCTCTCGGGCATATTTCCTTCAGTCTCCCACTTGCACTAGAGACAATAATCTAGTTTATATAGTGATAAATCTAACACCCATGGAGTTCTGGTGTTGATCATGTTTTTCCCTAGGGAGTACTTTAGTCAACGGATCTGCTACATTCAGGTCCGTGTGCACTTTACAAATCTTTATATCTCCATCCTTGACATGCTCGCGGATGGAGTGAAACCAGCGCTTAATATGCTTGGAATTCTTGTGAGACCTTGGTTCCTTGGCGTTGGCTATGGCTCCATTATTGTCACAATAGATCACCATTGGGTCCAACGCACTAGGAACCACACCTAGTTCCATTATAAACTCCTTCATCCAAACCGCTTCTTGCGCTGCTTCTGAAGCAGCAACATATTCCGCCTCCGTCGTTGATCCAGCCACCACAGGTCGTTTGGAGCTCCTCCAACTAACTGCTGCTCCGTTCAAGAGAAATACGTATCCGTATTGAGACTTAGAGTCATCCGGATCAGTGTCAAAGCTAGCATCGACATAACACTTAGCGACTAGCTCTTCTTCACCTCCGTATACAAGAAACATATCCTTATTTCTTCTCAAGTACTTAAGGATATTCTTGACCGCTATCCAGTGTTCCGAATCTGGATCAGATTGGTACCTACTAGTCAAACTAATAGCATGTGCCACATCCGGTCTTGTACATAGCATGGCATACATTATAGAGCCTATGGCTGAGGCATAGGGGATCTTATCCATTATCTCTCTTTCTTCAGCCGTAGCCAGACTTTGAGTCTTACTCAATGTCTTGCCTTGCAACATAGGTAAGTACCCTTCTTACTTCCGTCCATATTAAACTTCTTTAATATCTTATCAAGGTATGTACTCTGCGATAGCCCAATTAGGCGTCTTGATCTATCTCTATAGATTTTAATGCTTAATATATATGAAGCTTCACCAAGGTCCTTCATTGAAAATTTGCTGTTTAGATAACTTTTAACACTGTTTAAAAGATCTATATCATTTCCAATCAATAATATGTCATCCACATATAATATCAGAAATGCCACATTGCTCCCACTCACTTTCTTGTAAATACAAGCCTCTCCATAAGTTTGGACAAATCCAAACTCTTTGATCACCTCATCAAAGCGGAGATTCCAACTCCGGGATGCTTGCTTCAGTCCATAGATGGATCGCTGAAGTTTGCACACCTTATCAGCATCCTTAGGATCGACAAAACCCTTAGGTTGTATCATATACAACTCTTCTTCAATATTACCATTGAGGAACGCAGTTTTGACATCCATCTGCCATATTTCATAATCGAAATATGCAGCAATTGCTAACATAATCTTAACCGACTTAAGCATCGCTATGGGAGAGAATGTCTCATCGTAGTCAACTCCTTGTGACGAGGGTTTAACTCGTCAATGCCCATTGTTATGGACTTGGGTTTTGGAGAAGGAGGGAGCGCTAGAGACATCTATCGGCTAGCAAACAAGCACACAGGGGACAGAGGATTTACCCAGGTTCAGGCCTCGTAGAGGTCCCTACTCCTGCTTGTCTGCTCGTGGAATTATCGAGGGAGTCGAAAGTTACAATGATGCGCAGATGAAATCTGGCGAGGGTTGCGAAAACTAGGGTTGCGTGTGTCCTCCTCGCCGCCCCCTCCTAGCCTTTATATAGATAGGCTAGGTCTCAGGTAGCAAGTCGAGTCGGTTACAAGTTAGGGTTTTCCCCTTCAAACTTTCTATCTTTAGCTTCTTCTTGTCCTTCAAGCAATTGAGAGTCCATAGGTTACTCGAGTCCCTCCATCCGGGCCTTGGCGACACCGTGGGCCTGTACGTATTTGGGCCGTATATACCAAGTTCGAGTACCTGTAGGGTATACCTATGTCAGTAGCCCCCGAGTGTCCAGTGGAATCGCAGATTTGACTGGGGACTTTTGAAGCCTTCGAGTGCCTGAATGAGTATATTTCGATTCCTTTTATTTGTGTCATAGGGATTGTTGATATACGTGCCTGATATAACCGAAGTATCGGTATCAGTTAACCACCTTAGGGTGAAACAACGCCATCTACTCGAATTCGAGTCCCCGGACTCGAATCCGGAAAAGTGCTGGTGTAATTCGACTCGGGCCGCGGAGGTCTTACAGGAGTCGAATTCTAGTTATATGGGTGTGAGCACTTGACGCGTCCGTCAAGGCATGTTCATCGTGCCTGTGGGCACGGATATGTTTCTGGTAGTGCGCAGTTAAATGCGTTGCCAGGCCTTATGCAGGTCTTACCTTCACGCCGTAGGCGTGGCATCCAAATTTTATCATCGCGGAGACGATTCGGGTAACCCAGGAGACGCAGTCTCTTTGTAGGGGAGAAATTATGAGGCGGTGTCGCCATGAGTTTCGAGTGTGGATGTTATCAACACATAGTTTTTTGTTCAAATAATCATAGGGTGCGACCAGCGCTCCCTATGGGAGTAGCCCCCGAGTGCCTGATTGAGTCAAAGACTCAGGCAGGGACTAAAAACTTTTGCGACTGCTGTCATCTTTTGCTTGCTTGTTCAGTTGATGACCCAGGCAGGTACTGAAACACTTTTGCGACTATTGTCGTCTTTTGCTTGCTTGTTTCAGTCGATGCCTCAGGCAGCTAAATTATTTGTGCGACTGCTGTCGTCTTTTGCCTACTTATTTCTGGCGCTCCCTATGGGAGTAACCCATGTTCATAATCAAACTGTGTTTCGAGTGGTTGGGTTTGCTTTTTGTGATTGTCCATGTTCCTGCAACAAGAAAAGAAAAAATCGTAGGGGCGCGGCCAGCGCTCCCTATGGGAGTAGCCCCCGAGTGCTTGGTGGAGTCGAAGACTCCAGCAAGGACTAAAAATAGTCGAAGTTCTCCATTGCATAGCCTTTGGTGACGTGAGTGTTGACGCTTGCATGACCTTAGTTGCCGTGAGCTTTTGTGGGACGTGACGGTATGGGTCCCACTTTCTGACTTTGATTTGACTGGGCGTGCGTAATCTTATTTTTAACTGTGCCTCCTTGATTTCCGTTCGTTCCCCAGCTATTTTCTTCGCTCTCATCGCCGCCGTGCAATGGGGAAGAAGAAGGGAGGCGCTGCCGCCAATTTCACGGCCACCCTCGCTGCAGCGAAGAAGAAGGGTGGCTCCGCTGCTGCGGCCACCAGCGCCGCCGCCGCCGAGAAGAAGAAGGTCGCGGGCACCCGCGTGACTAATGGCGCGTGGCGCCCCTCCATCATCAAGGCGTCGGATCTCCGTCTTCTTCGCCAATACGGAGTGATTTCTGCATCAGTCGCCGATTCGCGCGTCCCCAGCGGTGAGACCGTTCCTGTGCCTCCCGCTGGTTATCGAGTGATGTTTCTTGCATTCATCATTCGCGGTCTTTCCTTGCCTCTTCACCCCTTTCTTCGGGGTCTTTTGTGTTTCTATGGGCTCCAGCTCCACCAGCTGTCCCCAAATTCTCTCCTCCACATCACCTGTTTCATCACTCTTTGCGAGTGCTGGCTCGGAATCGAGCCGCACTTTGGTCTTTTCAAACGCATTTTTAAATTGAAGCGCCAGTCTGTATCTGGCTCTTTAGTTTACAATATAGGTGGTTGCGGAATCCATGTTAATCCATCCGCCACCTACTTTGATATCAAGCTCGCCAAGTCCATCTAGGGATGGAGGGACAGATGGTTTTATGTGCGCGATCAGAAGGCCAATGACGAGCACTTTGGACTTGCTCCCTTCGATCCCGCGACTCCCTACAAGAAGATGCGTTCTTGGAAGAACGTGATCATGCCTTCCGAACTCGCGGAGACAGACGTGCTATATCAGCGCGTCTGCGACCTCGAGGGTCGCATATACGCAAAAGAGGGAGGCTACGCCCTTGTTAGGACCTGGTTGCGTCGTCGCGTCCAGCCTCTCCAGGCCAGGGTCCATCCCATGTTCCAATGGGGTGGCTCTGATGATCCCACTCGCGTGTCTGCCGATGGCATGTCCGCGAGTGAGATAGATAAGAGGGTGCGACTGGTCACGAAGTATACCCTCAAGGATGTGCTTCCGAACGAGTCAGTCGTTCCTCCTTTCGATGCTTCAAATCCTCCTCCTGAGGTATGGTTGTGCCACGTAGTAGCGTATTTTTTTCTTCGATTGCGTCTTCTGGTACTTATCTGTTTTATTTTTTGTATGCAGGAGTGGGCGGTATCGCCCTGCATGCCTCCCCTCCCTGAGGGGATTATTCCTCGTGAGGCTGTGGAAGAGGACCAGTCTGAGTCGACTGTCCCTTCCGATGTTGCAGAGGAAGCCCCCGAGTCCGAGAGTCCGGATACTCGCATGTGTTCGCGCAGTGAGGATTCCGACGCGTCGACTCCTTCCAATCTAGGAGGCGCAGCTGTTGGCGCGGAGTCGCCAATTCCCGCCGTTCCAGTGAGGGCTGTGGCACCGTCTTCTCGCAAGAAGATGCGATCGCCCAACGAGTCTTTGTCGGAATCGACGGAGGCCACATTTGATCTTGATAGATTTGACTGGTAAGTTTTGCTAGTGCATTCGTTCTTTGCTTGTTTTCTTCTTGTTGACTTTGCCCTTTTCTGAGTGTGTGTTTTATCTTGCAGCCAAGAGGCGTCGTCATCGTCTGGCGACGTCGAATTTTTGAAGGAATCAGGAGTCGCGACCTCAAAGGCCGAGATAGAGGTCGAGCGTGCTCATTCTCCTCCGGCGGCGGCCCACTCCGGGCACAATTCTTCGAGCTCTCCTCACGTAGGGGAGCATCGAGTAGTAGCTCGGATGATGGTTCAGCAATCTTCTTCGGAGTCGCTGGAGGACCATGTCAGTATATCTCCCCATCTTTTTTTTATAAGTTGGCAGTCAAACGCCGTTTGTTGCCCTCTGCTGATTCCTTGCTTTGTACGACAGATCCTTATAAAGGAAGCCGCGCAGGTAGCGGAGCAAGTGATGGCGATAGGTCGCCAGCATGCGATGCTGGAGAAGCGCCACCGCGTGGTTGAGAGTGAGTATTATATACCTATTCTTTTCGTTTTCTCTGTATTTTGGCATTATCGACTGACAGCCAGATTTTTGATTGTCCTATAGCTGAGCATAATGCTTTACTGCGTGATGTCGCCATATTGGAGAAGACGCTGGCCGCAGCAGTGAAGGAGCGCGACGAGGCACTCGCGGCTCGTGATGAGACCCAGAAGCGCGAAGGGGATCTGCGTGCCTCCTTTGTGGCTAGGGAGAAGTTGTTTGAAGAGCAACTTTTTTCAGTCGCCAAGGCCCTCTCAGGTACCTCTACTTGGTAGATATTTAACGATGTTCTTATTTTCCTCTGTAGTGCCGGTGGACTTAGGAGTTTGATCCATGTACGTATTTTGTTGTAGATGCTGGTGGCTTGAGCTTTGATCCGCAAGCCCTTGGTCGCGATGACGTTTTGGCGGGCGCGGTATCTGCAGTCGAAGACCGTAGCGCCGTTGTCCAAAACACGTTGTCCAAAGCCAAGGCCACCCCGAGTCGCCTCCAGGAGGAGCTGATGTCGAAGGCGGAGCTGGTAGACAATGTGGAGGAGCTGGTGGAGTCACTCGCTGGGGGTGTACCTGCAACGTACAAGAACTCCCTCCGCACAGCTGGTGCGACCATGTCGCTTGCCATGGTGCAAGCCCACGGAGTCGAAGTGGATCCCTCTGCGGTGTCGAAGACAATGCCTGTTGGCGCAGATGGTCAGCAGGTAGTGTTCGCTCCTTTTGCGACTGCTTGTGCCAAATATGGCTATTTCTTGATAAACACCGTTGCCAAGTATTCGGAGGAGCTAAATCGTGCAAAGAAGGCGGCGAAAACTTCGGCCTCAGGGGCCGGCGGAAAGTCAGTGGCATCTAATACTGCCACGGACTTGATGAAGCCCCCAAGGTCCTCGAAGTCGAAGAAGCCAGTTGCTCCGTAGTTAGTTTCTTGTAATAGCTGACGAACTCGCTCTTTTGATTGGAGATCATGCCTGTTGGCGAATGTGTTTGTACATACTTTTTATTGATCCTGAATGCACCTATTTACTTTTGACTTTTGAGTTGGTCGCCTTATTTTGCTTCTGACTTGATTTTTTGATAGGGTCCGTCAAGTGGCCCTGTGGGGGGAACCCCGGTCTCGCCATCTCTTGAGGATACAATGACACCACCTCGCTCTAGAGTAGAAGATATTTCCTTGCTTTCGCGACTTCGTGATCGCGTTAAGCAGCTGGAGCGTGAGTTGCCTGTGATCCGTGGTAGCACGGACGTGTGGAAGTCGAAGGCTGAAAAAGCCGCCGCCCGTGAGCAATATCTGCTTGGCGAGGTGACGCAGCTGGGCGAGCAGTTTAAGTGTTAATTTGCTCATCCTCGTTTTTTCCTTTGTAGATGATCGCAATGGTACGTTGTACTCATGCTGTTGATGCTGCTTCGTGTAGTTGTTAGCGCGCACCGTCCGCAGGACGAGAGGGATAGGATTGCCATTCGCCTTCATGATCTCACCCAAGAGCAACTTCAGGAGAGTGGATACTTTTGGGTAGATCATGATCGTGCGACTGTGTTAGCGACCCTGCAAGATCGCGCCTCGCGAGTGCTGCTTTTTCTGAAGAAGTCGCAGTCGTGCTTGAAGAACATCTACCGGGCGATGTTCCTGCTGGATGATACTCCGTCAAGCCTGCTGGCCCTTCTGACGAAATTTCAAGATATGTCCGCGGTTCGCGAGTGCGTGAGGCAACAGCTGGTGGCTGGTGCCAAGGCTGCGCTCTCCGTGGTGCGTTTGCACAGGCCTGACGTGGATGTCGCCGCCATTGCATCTGGGCCACCGGCGCCACCAGCAGGATCTTTCTGGAACATGGTGCCGCACTATCAAGCGGTGGATCGCCCAGCTGAGGAAATCGTCGACTTCTTCGAGGAACAGACTAATGTTCTTCTGTTACAAGGGTAGCCAAATATGTATCCTGCATACAAGTGTACTGGTGTTGTAAAGCTCATATATAGTTTTGTAGATAATTTACAAATAGCTTTATAAGCGTGGGGTGCATTGCACTTATGCGAGTCCTTTTCGTTAGCCTGGCCATCTTCGTATCTTTCCCTGTCAACCTGTAAGCTGCGTGGTAGCTGGGTTGTGTTTGTGTTTAGGGGTTCAATTGATGTGCCAGCTACTCAGGATGTCGCGTTATTGTTCGAAGAACATATGTATATGGGGTGGCACAGCCCTCGAGTATGAAAGTTGACAAAAGAAAAGAGAGCACGGAGTTTTGGGGCACTTAGCTTTCATTTATTCGGAGAACAGTACGTAGTACAATGTGCGGCTAAGTAGCCTTGGCTGAATAGCCTTATTTGTGATGCAAAAGTAAGAAGAAACGACTAAGGGTAGAAGCGTCGCAGTTGTGCGACGTTCCAAGGGTTGGAGTATGCGACTCCTGTCTCTAAATCTTGAAGGCGATAGGCGCCACCTGGGATTACTTATGTAATCACGTACGGTCCTTCCCAGGGGGACTCGAGCTTGATATGCCCCTGCTGCTTCAGTCGCAGGACCAGGTCACCTTCGATTTAAGGATCTTGGTGAAACCTTCTGCTATGGTAGTTGCGCAGGTTACTGCTGGTAGATCGTAGATCTTTCGTGGCGATTTCTCTTGCTTCATCAAGGAGGTCGTGAGAGTCTTCGCGAGGGATGACTCCTTCTCGCTGTAGGCGACTACGCGTGGCGCTCTGTACCGTACCTCGGCGGGTAATACTGCCTCTGCTCCATGTACCATAAAGAATGGTGTGTAGCCGATGGCGCTGTTTGGAGTTGTACGCAGGCTCCAGAGTACGGATTGCAGTTCGTTTGGTCAGCAGCCCGCGGCTTGTTCGAGTGGCCGGAGGAGTCGCTTCTTGATGCCGCTGCAGACGAGCCCGTTTGCCTTTTCCACCTGACCGTTGGTCTGCGGGTGTGCGACTGAAGCATAGCTGATGTTGATCCCCAGGTTCTCGCAGAAATCTTGGAACTCCTTGGATGTAAAGTTCGTTCCATTGTCGGTGATGATGCTGTGTGGCACGCCGAAGCGGTAGACGATGGACTCGAAGAACTTAAGCTACCTGTGCCCTGATTGCTTGGTCATGGCATGGCCTCGATCCACTTGGTGAACTTGTCATTGCGACCAAGAGGTAGGCGTAGCCTCCTTGCGAGGACCTTGGAAGTTTGCCGACCATGTCGAGTCCCCAGGCGAAGGCCGGGCCAATGGAATAGGCCGTAGCTCTGCTTCGCGTGTGGCTTGTCTGCGAATCGGCCAGGCGTTGCATTTTGGACTATATCCTTGGCATCGCGCATGGCCGTGGGCGATAAAATCCAGCTCGTAGAGCTTTGGCGGCAATGGCGGCGGCGTGGCGCCAGCAGGTCCCTTCATGGATGTCGAGGAGGACTGCTCTTCCATAGACTAGGGAGACGCATCGCTGTAACATGCCTGTGATGCTGCGTTTATACAGTTCGTCATTGATAACGGCGAATGCCTTGGAGCGTCGCGCGATGTGTCGTGCATCTGTCGGGTCGTCCGGTAGGCGCTTGCTGAGGAGGTACGTAATGTACGGATACGTCCAGGATTGTTCGATTACATTACGCTCATTGGTCCCTCGAGTCCTGTGTCGAGCTCCAAGTCATCGATTGTCGTTGGCTCATTGGGTGGCGTAGCCCCCAAGTCCGTTGCTGTGCTTGTTTTCTTCTCTGCGGCCTTTGGCTTGATGGAGCGTTCGCATATGCGCTCGAGAAATACCCCAGGTGGTATGGGTGCGCAGGTGGAACCTATGTTGGCGAGTGCGTCCGCCTCCTCATTGCTTTCGCGCCCTATGTGTCGCAACTCGCAGCCGTCGAAGTCTCCTTCAAGTGTGTCGTAGAGGTCGCGGTATGTGATCATGTTATCGTTTAGTGCGTCGCACTCGTGCATTGTTTGGTTTACGACCAGCTTGGAGTCGCCATATATGATTAGCCTCTTTGCGCCGCAGGCTTTTGCCATCCTCATCCCGTGTAACAGGGCCTCGTATTCAGCCTCGTTGTTTGAGGCTGTGAACTGCATTCGCAGGACGTACTTCATCTTGTCCCCTTGAGGCGATGTCAGTATGACACCTGCTCCTGCTCCATCTTTTCTCTTGGACCCATCGAAGTGCATTGTCTAGAGGTAGGACATGTCTGGCTTGTCCGGGAGTTGGTTTTCCATCCAATGTACGAGGAAGTCCGGGAGAACTTGTGACTTGATTGCGCCGCGCTTTTCGTATGTGATGTCTCGTGGAGACAGTTCAATTCCCCAAAGCGCGACTCGCCCTGTGGCGTCAGGGTTATTGAGGATATGTCCCAATGGGGCGTCGTTGACTACCATGATTGGGTGTTCCTGGAAGTAGTGGCGCAGTCGCCGGGCGGTCATAAAGACGCCGTACGCCAGCTTCTGATAGTGCGGGTACCGCTGTTTTGTTGGCGTGAGGACCTCGCTGAGGTAGTATACGGGGCGTTATACGCCGTGGACCTTGTTTTCCTCGACCCGTTCGACGACGAGCACTGTGCTAACCACTTGGTTGGTGGCAGAGATGTATAGCAGCAGTGGTTCCCTTTCTCGTGGAGTTACCAACACTGGCGAGGTGGATAGCAGGCGCTTGAGGTCATCGAATGCTTCTTGTGCGTCATTGGTCCACTCGAATTTGTCGGTTTTGCGGAGGAGCTGATAGAACGGCAGCGCCTTTTCTCCCATTCGACTGATAAATCGACTGAGGGCCGCGATTTGCCCAGCTAGTTGTTGAACGCCTCTTATGTTCTTTGGCTTCTCCATGGCCAGTATGTCCTTTATCTTTTTTGGGTTTGCCTCAATCCCTCTCGCGGAGATGAGATACCCGAGCAGTTGTCCGGAGGGTACGCCGAAAGCGCATTTGTCCGGATTGAGCTTTATCCGGTAGCGATCAAGATTGGCGAAGGTTTCGCGCAAGTCGTCGATTAGAGAGGCTTCTTCCTTGGTTTTGATTACTATGTCGTCGACATAGACTTGGATGTTGTGACCAAGTTGCTCCTTGAGGCAGGCCTGCATGCACCGCTGGTACGTGGCTCCTGCGTTTTTTAGCCCGAAGGGCATTGTGTTATGAGAACACGCCAAGGGCGTTATGTATGATCTTCTCATGGTCTTCCTCCTTCATTCGAATTTGGTTATAGCCTGAGTAGGCGTCGAGGAAGCAGAGGCGCTCGCATCTAGCAGTGGAGTCAATGATTTGATCGATCCGTGGTAGCGGGAAGTGATCTTTTGGGCAGTGCTTGTTAAGAGAAGTGAAGTCGACGCACATCTGCAGGATATCCGTGTCCTTTTTTGGCACTAGTACTGTATTGGCGAGCCAAGTGCTTTCTTTGATCTCGCGTATGAATTTGGCCTCGAGGAGTCTGTTGATCTCCGTTCCGACTGCCTGTGCCCGTGGCTCAGACAATCGCCTGATTGTTTGCTTGACTGGCCTTGTGTCAGGGTTGACATTGAGTGCGTGCTCGGCGAATTCCCTGGGAACTCCTAGCATGTCCGCAGGACACCAGGCGAAAATTTCCCAGTGCTCACGGAGGAATTCGACGAGCGCGAGTTCCTATGCGGGACTCAAGTTGTTGGCGATGAGGGCCGTTTTAGCGGGATCCGATGGATGGACCTGCACCTTCTTTGTGTGCACAGATGAGTCGAAGGAGATATCAGGTGAGCTTGACCTACATAGAGGGGGCAGACTGTTGTCTGTCATTTCCTTCAATCGCGCGAGTTCCTCCTGCATGCCGAAGGACTGGGAGATTATGTTGAATTCCCTGTCGCAACTTTCAGATCGCTCGAAACTCCCATTGATCGTGATGACGCCGTTGGGACCTGGCATTTTCATCTGTAGATAGGCGTAGTGAGGTACTGCCATGAACCTAGCGAACGCGACGCGCCCGAGGATGCAGTGGTATTGTGAGGGCCAGTCGACAACTTCAAAGTCGATGCGCTCGCGCAGGAAGTTCTTCGACGTGCCGAATATGACGTCGAGGTTGATTTTTCCCAGGGGATATACGCCTTTTCCTGGGATGATGTCGTGAAACATTGTGTCCGATGCCTCCAAGCAGGTTAGGGGGATCCTCATTGCTCGCAAGGTACTCGCGAATATGAGGTTGATACCGCTTCCGCCGTCCATGAAGACACGACTCATGTCGAAGCCTCCAATTTGCGCCTCGAGTATGAGGGGGCAATGACCTAGGCGAGGTACTTGAGGCGGGTGGTCGCGTTTGTCGAAGGTAATGCACGACTCACTGCCACTGAGGTACTCAGTGGTGGATCGTGGCGAGTGCGTGGCCAGATTGACTTGGCGAGTGATGGCCTTCTGCACCCTGTTCGAGGGGCGTCCCTTTTGGATCATCATGGTGCCCATGGCCCGTGGGTATGGTTCGCCTCCGTGACGCTGGTCCGGTGCAGCTCCGCTCGGGGGTGGCCCAGGTGGTGGTGGTGGTGCGCCATGTGCCACTGTGCCTGGAGTGGTTCCGTAGCCTCTTTTGACCGCGTTGCGGTTCATCCGCACCAACCCCTCGTGTAGCTTGAGGAACTCGCGGCAGTCCTTGAGGAGGTGACTGGACTTTCTCTTGCCGTCATGCTTGTCGATGTAGAAGTGTACCGTGCATGGTCCGGATAGTTTATCTTTGATGGTGGTCGCGGGTGCTTCATCGCGGGTGCGGCGTTGCCATACTTGCGTGGTTTTCCCGGAGTCGCGATATCCGTCGCTACGGTATCCGCCGCTATGGTATGTCGCCGCGTCATTCGTCGCTTATCGGCGTAACGGCGGCGACCATGTTGACGTCATCGCGATCGTCGAATGCGCATATGACGTTTGCCCGGCGGTCAGGTTCGAGTTCTGCTTCCTCGTCAGAGTGAGCGCGGTTCTTCAGCGAATCTTCTCCATCAGCCCACCGGTTCGCGATCTCCATCAGGTGGTCGATGGTCTTGGGCTTTGAGCGTCCTAGCTCCTCCCTGAGTTCTATGCGGCGGACACCATCGTTGAATGCATCAATCGCACGGTCTTCCGAGATGTTCTCCGCGGAGTTCTTGATGATGGACCACCTTTGGATGTAAGAGCGCAGCGATTCGCCAGATTTTTGCTGGCAGCATCTCAGTACTTCGATTGAAGCGGGGCGTTTGTATGTGCCCTTGAAGTTGCGCACGAAGCTGTAGACCAGCTCATCCCAGCTGCGAATGGATCCGCGCGGGAGGTTATTGAGCCATGCCCGGGCGGCGCCTTGCAGCTGTAGCTGCAAGCATTGCATGGCGGTACTCCGACTGCCCCCGTGCAGCCTGACTGAGGAGATGTGATCTTCCAGCCAGATCTTGGGGTCCTGTAGACCGTCAAATTTCGGGTTCTCTGATGGGAGTTTGAACCCTTTAGGCATTCGCTTCTGCCTGATGGATCTGCTGAAGCATCTGGCACCGCAGAGCTCTCCATCTTCTTCTTCCGAATCAGTCGACCGAGCACGTCGTGCCCTTGACTTGTCGATCTTGCGCTGTGTGAGCTCGTAGCGTGCATCGTAGTCGCGATCGTGTCGTCGTGAACGGTGGCGTCGAGACAGGTTGTGATTATCGTCGCTTGATGAGGACGAGGAATAGCGTTTTGCTAACGCCTTGCCCTTTTTTGGGTCGGGTACTGGTTCTTTGTCAAGGGCGGCCTCGATTAGTCCAAGGCCCGCGATCGTAGATCGGTGCATGGCCGTCCGGGGATCTCCAGCCGGTGGCTGGTTATTGAGAAGGTACATGGTGGCCGCCGTCACACCGACTGCGGCGTCCTGGGAACCACGTTGCCTCTCGTGTCGACTGTCATGGAGCCGAAGTCGAGGATTTTCGCGGCGTCTATGCGTTCTTGCTCGGTGAGGTGAGCCATCCGCGATTGCCTCTTCTTGGGGAGGTGCTCGTTGCCTCTTGAGGAGGATCCTTCGTAGGAAGAGAGCCCAGCACGACGAAGGCTTGACTCGTCTGCCGCCTTTTTACGCGCCTCAAGTTCCGCGAATGCTTGTTTCTAGCGCTTGAATTCCTCCTTTAGGAGCCAGTGGTAGCCCATCAGTAGTTCTTGCGGGGACCCGTAGGGCTTCGCGGCAGCGTTCCCACTCTTGCTCGTTGAGCCTGATCACGACGCGTTCGCCGGTTTGCTCGTTGATTATGGTAGGGGGTTCGACTGCTCCTCCATTGCCACCGTTACGCGATTGGCGGCGTTAAGGGTCGGTGCTGTTGCCGCGGTTGGCGGAGGTGTCGCCCGTGTTGATGACGGCGCACATGAAGTGATTTGGGAAGCTGTTGCTTCTGCAACTTTTAGATCCGGAACCGTAGGTTCCCTCTTCAGTGGCCAGATCGCTTAGATCGGAGTTGCGACTGTTGTCGCTTACCATGTTCCCGATCGCCGCTGGAGCATTGAGCTCGCTGAGGGTACCGATCGATGGAGGGAACCATGAGGCCGGGGCAATCGCCGGTGTTGTTGGCTGATCAGGCATGCGAAGCGTACCCATCTGACCAACTTGGAAGCGGAAACTCCCAATCGCCAAGCTGATTCCGTCGCCCACGGACCCGAAGGCCGGGCGAGTAGCCGGCGTGTGGACGGTGAAGTCGAAGGCGCCGAAGAGTAGGCGAATCTCCGCTGTTGCAGAGTTGTAGATCACGTTTGATGGGGCCGAAGAAGCCGCAACATCAGCACTCCTAGTTCCCATAGACGACGCCAATTGACGAGGGTTTAACTCGGCAATGCCCATTGTTATGTACTTGGGTTTTGGAGAAGGAGGGAGCGCTGGAGACATCTATCGGCTAGCAAACAAGCACACAGGGGACAAATGATTTACCCAGGTTCAGGCCTCGTAGAGGTCCCTACTCCTGCTTGTCTGCTCGTGGAATTATCGAGGGAGTCGAAAGTTACAATGATGCGCAGATGAAATCTGGCGAGGGTTGCGAAAACTAGGGTTGCGTGTGTCCTCCTCGCCGCCCCCTCCTAGCCTTTATATAGATAGGCTAGGTCTCGGGTAGCAGGTCAAGTCGGTTATAAATTAGGGTTTTCCCCTTCAAACTTTCTATCTTTAGCTTCTTCTTGTCCTTCAAGCAATTGAGAGTCCATAGGTTACTCGAGTCCCTCCATCCGGGCCTTTGCGACACCGTGGGCCTGTACGTATTTGGGCCGTATATACCAAGTTCGAGTACCTGTAGGGTATACCCATGTCACCTTGAATTTGTCGAAACCCCTTTGCGACAAGTCGAGCCTTATAGATGGTTACATTACCATCAGCATCAGTTTTTCTTTTGAAAATCAATTTATTCTCAACGGCCTTTCGATCGTGAGGTAAGTCCACCAAGGTCCAAACCTGGTTTTCGTACATGGATTCCATCTCGGATTTCATGGCTTCTAGCCATTTGTTGGAATCAGGGCTCATCATCGCTTCTTCATACGTCATTAGGTCATCTATTTCATCAATCATGAAATTCATAACAAGATTGCCGTACAGTTCAGGAGCTGCACGTGTCCTGCTTGACCTGCGAGGTTTGGTAGTGTCCTCTTTCGGAGTTTCATGATCAATATCATTAGCTCTCTCTTCATTAGGTGAAGTCAACTCCGAAACAACTTCTGGTGCTGCGCTACTCGCCATTTCATGAAGAGAAGGTTCAATAACCTCTTCGAGTTCTACCTTCCGACTACTCACACCTTCATGAAACTCCTTCTCAAGAAGGGATCCATTCTTGGCAACAAAGACCTTGCCCTTGGATCTATGATAGAAGGTATACCCAATCGTTTCCTTAGGGTATCCTATGAAGACGCATTTTCCGCTTTGGGTTCGAGTTTATCCGGTTGAAGTTTCTTCACACAAACATCGCATCACCAAACTTTAAGAAATGACAGCTTAGGTTTGTTTCCAAACCATAATTCTTACGGTGTCTTTTCAATGGATTTAGATGGTGCCCTATTTAAAGTGAATGCAGCGGTTTCCAGTGCATAAACCCAAAATGACAGTGGCAAGTCAGTCAGAGCCATCGTAGATCAAACCATATCCAATAAAGTACGATTACGACGTTCTGACACACCATTACGTTGTGGTGTTCCGGCAGGCGTGAGTTGTGAAACTATTCCACAGTCTTTCATATGTGTGCTAAACTCGTAACTAAGATACTCTCCTCCATGGTCGGACCACAGAAATTTGATCTTTCTGTTATGATGATTTTCCACTTCATTCTGAAATTCTTTGAACTTTTCAAAGGTTTCAGACTTATGTTTCATCAAATAGATATACCCGTATCTACTCAAATCATCCGTGAAAGTAACAAAATAACGATATCCACCTCGGCTTAACACACTCATTGGTCCACACACATCAGTATGTATGATTTCCAATAAATCTGTCGCCCGTTCCATTGAACCGGAAAACGACGTTCTAGTCATCTTGCCCATAAGGCATGGCTCACATGTATCAAATGATTCAAAATCAAGTGATTCCAAAAGTCCATCAGAATGGAGTTTCTTCATGCGTTTAACGCCAATATGACCTAGACGGCAGTGCCACATATATGCAGATATATCATTATCAAGTTTAATCCTTTTAGCATCAACATTATGAATATGCGTAATACTACTATCGAGATCCAATAGAAATAAACCATTCAACACAGGTGCATGACCATAAAAGATATTATTCATATAAATCGAACAACCATTGTTTTCAGACTTAAACGAATAACCACTTTGCATCAAACACGATCTGGATACAATGTTCATGCTTAGTGCAGGCACCAAATAACAATTATTCAGGTTTATATCTAATCCCGACGGCATATGGAGAGGCAGCGTTCCGACGGCGATCACATCAACTCTTGATCCATTGCCGACCCGCATCGTGACCTCATCCCTTGCTAGTTGTCGCTTGTTCCGCAGCCCCTGAACCGAGTTACATATATTAGCAACCGATCCCGTATCAAATACCTAGGTGCTACTGCGAGTACTAGTCAAGTACACATCAATAACATGTATATCACATATACCTTTGTTTGCCTTGCCGGCCTTCTTGTCCGCCAAATACTTGGGGCAGTTGCGCTTCCAATGGCCAGTCTGATGGGTTCGTAGCATGGAAAACAAAAAAATTCTACCGCAAGAACGAACAAAACCCAGATCTAATCTAGATAAAAGCCAAGATCTAATCTACTAGACATGAGCAACGAGATAGATCGGTACTAACCCTCGTAGAACCGAAAGCGTTAACGAGATTAGATCTCGTGGATGATGTAGTCGATCACTTGCCGATCTCAAGATCAAGTAGACGATCGTTCCGGCGCCGCGTTCCGGCAGCGCTTCCATAGACGGTCACACGTGCGGAGTCGAAGCAGACCTTCCTCTCCCTGCTCCAATGAGCGTGAGGTAGTAGATCTTCTCCACGCAATCCCAGCAGCACGACGGCGTGGTGGTGGTGGTGGTGGTGGAGTAGAGAACTCTGCAGGGCTTCGCCTAAGCCGGAGCAGATGGAAGGAGGAAGAGAGAGGCGGCTAGGGTTTGAGTGGGAAGGGGCAAGGAGGGGTGGCGCCTCCACCCCTCTATATATAGAGGGAGGGGTGTGGCCTAGGGTTCCCACCCCTAGGCCCACCCCTTAGGGCCGGCGCACTAGGGAGCTTGGGGGGAGAGTCCTTCTCCCCCAAGTTTCCCCTTTAAACTCCCCTTATCTTATCTTATCTTATCTCGGTTTTCAAATAAACTCCAAGATATCTTCTAGAACCTTCCGGAACATTCCGAAACCTTCTAGAATCCCCATACAAACACTCTGGAACATTTCCTAACTTAGAAAATGATCCCCATTATATGAATCTTATTCTCCGGACAGTTCCAGATCTCCTCGTGATGTCTCGGATCCAATCCGAGACTCCGAACAACATTCGGTCTCCAACGCACATTCAATATCTACTTAAAAACAACTTCGAACCTTAAGTGTGTCACCCTACGGTTCGTGAATAAGTGGACATGATGAAGATACCTCTCCGATCAATAACCATCAGCGGGATCTGGAGATCCATAACGGCTCCCACATACTCAACGATGACTTCGTGATCGATAGAACCATTAACATACGAAACCAATTCCCTTTGTCACGCGATACTTCTACTTATCCGAGGTTTGATCATTGGTATCTCCATACCTAGTTCTACCTCGTTACTGATAAGTACTCTTTACTCGTTCCGTGTTATGCCATCCCTTGTGACCTAGTCACATGCTTGCAAGCTAACTAGATGACATTCCACCGAGAGGGCCCAGAGCATATCTATCCGTCATATGGATGGACAAATCCCAATCTTGGTCCATGCGCTTCAACACATACTTTCAGAATACCTAATGACACCTTTATAACCACCCGATTCTAAATGGTGTTTGATGTCATCAAAGTACTCATCCGGTGATGGTGATTAACACAACCTCATGGTCGAAGGATTAGGTTACTATGTATCGAAAGCTTATAGCAATGTGAACTTAATGACTTGATCTAATGCTACGCTTACTATGGGTGAGGTGTCCATTACATCATTCTCCTAATGATACAACCTTGTTATTAATGACATCCAATGTCCATGATCAGGAAACCATGATCATCAATTAATCAACAAGCTAGTTTAACAAGAGGCTTACTAGGGACTCTTTTATGTTTACAAAACACACATGTATCAGTGTTTCCTTATAATACAATCATAGCATGGGATGTAAACATTCATCATAAACAAAGATATAATAATAACCACTTTTATTATTGCCTCTTGGGCATATCTCCAACAGTCTCCCACTTGCACTAGAGTCAATAATCTGGATTACATGGTAATATACCTAACACCCATGGCGTTCTGGTGTTGGTCATGCTTTGCTCTAGGGAGAGGTTTAGTCAATGGATCTGCCACATTCAGATCAGTGTGTACTTTGCAAATCTTTATGTCACCATCTCGGACATACTCGCGAATAGCATGGAAACGTAGCTTGATGTGCTTCAGCTTGCTATGTGACCTTGGCTCCTGTGCATTAGCTATGGCACCTGTGTTGTCACAATAGATGGCCATCGGGTCCAACGCACTAGGAACCACGCCAAGTTCAGTAATGAGCTCCTTCATCCATATGGCTTCTTGTGCAGCCTCTGAAGCAGCTATGTATTCCGATTCAGTTGAAGATTTCGCCACAACGCTTTGCTTGGCACTCCTCCAGCTCACTGCAACACCATTCAAAATAAATACGTATCCGCATCGTGACTTGAGTCATCCGGATCGGTGCTCCAACTAGCATCGGTGTAACATTTACAACAAGCTGTTCATCACCTCCATAAGAAAGAACCATATCCTTAGTCCTATTCAGTACTTAAGGATATTCTTGATCGCTGTCCAAAGGCTCCATTCCAGGATCACTTTGATATCTGCTAGTCAAACTAACAGCATGTGCTATATCCGGTCTTGTACACAACATGGCATACATGATAGAACCTATGGCTGAGGCATAGGAGCATTATTCATCTTCTCTCTATCTTCTGCCGTAGCTGGACTTTGAGTCTTACTCAAGGTCTTTCCTGACAACATGGGCACGAACCCTTTCTTGCTCTCTTCCATTCTAAACTTCTTTAGAACTTTGTCCAGGTATGTACTTTGTGAAAGCGCTAGCAGGCGTCTTGACCTATCTCTATAAATCTTGATGCCTAGAATATATGCCGCTTCGCCAAGATCCTTCATTGAAAAACTATTATTCAAATAGGCTTTGACGCTATTAAGAAGTTCTATATCATTCCCAATCAACAGTATGTCATCTACATACAGTACTAGGAATGCTATAGAGCTCCCACTCACTTTCTTGTAAATACAAGCTTCTCCATAAGTTTGTATAAAACCAAATTTTTTGATTACTTTATCAAAACGTTGATTCCAACTCCGGGATGCTTGCTTCAGTCCATAAATGGAGCGCTGAAGTTTGCATACCTTGTCAGCATCACTAGGATCGACAAAACCCTTGGGTTGTACCATGTACAACTCTTCCTCAATGTCACCATTAAGGAACGCTGTTTTGACATCCATCTGCCATATCTCATAGTCGAAATATGCAGCAATTGCTAACAAAATCCTCACAGACTTTATCTTCGCTACTGGTGAGAAAGTCTCATCATAGTCAACACCTTGAATTTGTCGGAACCCTTTCGCGACAAGTCGAGCTTTATACGTAACATTACCATCGACATCTGCTTTTCTTTTGAAAATCCATTTGTTCTCGACCTTACGACCATCCGGTAAGTCCACCAAAGTCCATACTTGGTTTTCGTACATGGATCCCATGGCTTCTAGCCATTTGTCGGAATCTGGGCTCACCATAGCCTCTTCATACGTCACAGGGTCATCAGTGTTGTCCACCAACATGACGTTCAAGGCGAAGTCATACCACTTTCGAGTGGTAACCCTCGTTGACTGCGAGGTTCGATGAGTAACCGTTCAAGTTTCATGATCACCATCATTAGCTTCCTCTCCAGTTGGTGCAGGCGGCACGAAAACATCTTCCGGTGCTGCGATGCTCTCAACCCCGAGAGAAGGTTCAATAACCTCGTCGAGTTCTACTTTCCTTCCAGTCACTTCTTTCGAGAGAAACTCCTTCTCAAGAAAGGATCCATTCTTGGCAACGAAAACTTTGCCTTCGGATCTATGATAGAAGGTATACCCAATTGTTTCTTTAGGGTATCCTATGAAGACGCATTTCTCCGCTTTGGGTTCTAGCTTATCAGGCTGTAACTTCTTTACATATGCTTTGCAACCCCAAACTTTAAGGAACGACAACTTAGGTTTCTTTCCAAACCACAATAAATGCAGTGTCGTTTCAACGGATTTAGATGGTGCCCTATTTAAAGTGAATGCGGCTGTCTCTAATGCATAGCCCCAAAATGATAACGGTAAATCTGTAAGAGACATCATAGACCGAACCATATCTAAGAGAGTTCGATTACGATGTTCGGACACACCATTACGCTGTGGTGTTCCCGGTGTCAACTGCGAAAGTATTCCACATTTCTTTAAATGCATGCCAAACTCATAACTCAGATATTCACCTCCGCGGTCAGAACGCAGAAACTTAATCTTCTTGTTACGATGATTTTCCACTTCACTTTGAAATTCCTTAAACTTCTCGAAAGTTTCAGATTTATGTTTCATAAAGTAGACATACCCATATCTACTCAAGTCATCCGTGAAAGTGAGAACATAACGATATCCACCACGCGATGCTACACTCATTGGACCGCACACATCGATATGTATTATTTCCAATAAGTTCAGAGCTCGCTCCATTATACCAGAGAATGGAGTCTTAGTCATTTTTCCCATTAGACATGCTTCGCATCTTTCAAGTGATTCGAAATCAAGTGATTCAAGAAGTCCATCAGAATGGAGTTTCTTCATACGCTTCACTCCAATGTGACCAAGACGACAGTGCCACATGTATGTAGAATTATCATTCAATTTTATTCGTTTAGCATCTATGTTGTGAACATGTGTATCACTACTATCGAGATTCAATAAGAATAAACCATTTATCTCAGGTGCAAAACCATAAAAGATATTACTCATATAAATCGAACAACCTTTATTCTCAGACTTAAAAGAGTAACCGTCTCGCAATAAACAAGATCCAGATATAATGTTCATGCTTAACGCAGGCACCAAATAACAATTATTTAAATTTAAAACTAATCCCGATGGTAGATGTAGAGGGAGCGTGCCGACGGTGATCACATCAACCTTGGAGCCATTTCCAACGCGCATCGTCACCTCGTCTCTTGCCAGTCTTCGTTTATTCCGCAGCTCCTGTTTCGAGTTACAAATATGAGTAACCGAACCAGTATCAAATACCCATGCACTACTACGATTACTAGTAAGATACACATCAATAACATGTATATCGAATATACCTTTCTTCTTGATGTTGCCGTTCTTCAGATCTGCCAGGTACTTGGGGCGATTCGCTTCCAAAGGACCGGCACCCTTGCGAGAAGCATTCAGTTTCAGGTTTAGGACCAGCCTTGGGCATCTTAGCAGGTGCGGCAGCTTTCTTGCCGTCCTTCTTGAAGTTTTCCCTTGTTCTTAGGCTTGCCCTGTTTCTTGAAATTGGTGGTCTTATTGACCATCAACACTTGGTGCTCCTTCTTGATCTCCACTTCAGCAGTTTTCAGCATGGACGATAGTTCAGGCAACGTCTTGTTCATGCAAAGGTATATTGTAGTTCATCACAAAGTTCTTATAACTCGGTGGCAGTGATTGGAGGACACGGTGAATCCCTAACTCATTAGGAATCGTTATCCCCAACTCTTGGAGCTTGTTTGCGTGCCCAGACATGGTGAGCACGTGCTCGCTGACGGAGCTTCCCTCTTCCATCTTGCAGGTAAAGAACTTTTCGGAGGCCTCATAGCTCTCCACGGCCGCGTGAGTCTCAAAAATGAGCTTGAGCTCCTTAATGATCTCGAACGGGTCGTGGTGCTCAAAGCGCTTATGAAGCTCCGTTTCCAAACCGTACAAGATGCCACACTGAACTGTGGAGTAATGATTTTTCCGAGTGGCGTAAACATTTTTTACGTCATCGGTGGCATCTTCTGCAGGTGGGTCACCTAGCGGTGCATCGAGCACATAGGTCATCTGACCAGCCCTGAGGACAATCTTCAGACCATGGAGCCAGTCCGTGAAGTTGCTTCCATTGTTCTTAAGTTTTTCTTTCTCTAGGAACGCATTGAAATTGATGGAGAGGTTCGCCATAATCTACAACAAATTTGCAAGTAGTTTAGACTAAGTTTATGATAAATTGAGTTCAACTTTAATTCTTAAATTAAATAGGTGAACTCCCACTCAAAACAACATCCCTCACATTGTCTTAGTGATTACACGAACCAAGTCCACTACACCAAGTCCGATCTTCACGAGAGAAGATGTAGTTTCATCGGCGAACAGTCTTCATGTTCATCATATCAATCATATGACTCGTGCTCTACCTTTCGGTATTCCATGTTCCGAGACCATGTCTGCACATGCTAGGCTCGTCAAGATTAACCTTAGTTTCCGCATGTGCAAATCTGGCTTGCACCCGTTGTATGCACACGTAGAATCTATCACACCCGATCATCACGAGATGCTTCGAAACGACGAGTCTTAGCAACGGTGCTAACTAAGGAAGAACACTTTTATTACTTGATATTTAGTGAGAGGGATCATCTTATAATGCTACCGTCGCGATCTAAGCAATACAAGATGCATAAAGGATTAACATCACAGGCAATTCATAATTAGTGTGATATGATATGGCCCTTTCTTCTTGTGCCTTCAATCTCCATCTCCAAAGCACGGACATGATCTCCATCATCACCAGCATTGCGTCAAGGTCAGTGGCGCCGCTTCATGGTTGTCCATCATCACAAGCAACTATTACAACTACTTGGAATAAAGCTATTACAAGATGAATAGACACGCAGGTCTTAACAGAATTAAAGACAACCATTAGGCTCCTGCCGGTTGTCATATTACAACAAGGATCATTGCATACATCAAATATAATCACAATCACATGATGGCCATATCACATCACAAAACCCCTGCAAAAACAAGTTAGACGCCTCTAATTTTCTTTGCAAGTTTTACGTGGTTTGGGGCTTTCGAGTAAGAACGGATCTTACCTACGAAACTGAACCACAACGTTGATACAAGTGCTATCAAGTGCAAAGTGTAGATTTGATCTATACTATGATGGGAGAGACAGACACCCGCAAAGCCACTTGTGCAAAACAAGTTGCACGTCAAGTGTGGAGCAAGTCTCATGTGCGATGACATGTAATGTTAGCCCGAGCCGCTTCATCCCACCATACCGCAAGATGCAAAGTACACACAGCAAAAGACGGCACGAGCACCAACGCCAACAACACCATTGTGTTCTACTCGTGCAACAGATCTACGCATAGACAAGGCTCTGATACCACTGATGGGCTCGTAGCATGGAAAACAAAAAATTTCTACCGCAAGAACGAACAAAACCCAGATCTAATCTAGATAAAAGCCAAGATCTAATCTACTAGACATGAGCAACGAGATAGATCGGTACTAACCCTCGTAGAACCGAAAGCGTTAACGAGATTAGATCTCGTGGATGATGTAGTCGATCACTTGCCGATCTCAAGATCGAGTACGATCCTTCCGCGCTGCGTTCGCAGCGCTCAGAAACGGTCACACGTGCGGAGTCGGCAGACCTTCCTCTCCCGTTCCGGTGACAGCGGAGGTAGTAGATCTTCTCCACGCAATCCCAGCAGCACGACGACGTGGTGGTGGTGGTGGAGTAGAGAACTCTGCAGGGCTTCGCCTAAGCCGGAGCAGATGGAAGGAGGAAGAGAGAGGCGGCTAGGGTTTAAGTGGGAAGGGGCAAGGAGGGGTGGCGCCTCCACCCCTCTATATATAGAGGGAGGGGTGTGGCCTAGGGTTCCCACCCCTAGGCCCACCCCTTAGGGCCGGCGCACTAGGGAGCTTGGGGGGAGAGTCCTTACCCCCAAGTTTCCCTTTAAACTCCCTTATCTTATCTTATCTTATCTTATCTCGGTTTTCAAATAAACTCCAAGATATCTTCTAGAACCTTCCGGAACATTCCGAAACCTTCTAGAATCCCCATACAAACACTCTGGAACATTTCCTAACTTAGAAAATGATCCCCATTATATGAATCTTATTCTCCGGACAGTTCCGGATCTCCTCGTGATGTCTCGGATCCAATCCGAGACTCCGAACAACATTCGGTCTCCAACGCACATTCAATATCTACTTAAAAACAACTTCGAACCTTAAGTGTGTCACCCTACGGTTCGTGAATAAGTGGACAGAAGACACCTCTCCGATCAATAACCATCAGCGGGATCTGGAGATCCATAACGGCTCCCACATACTCAACGATGACTTCGTGATCGATAGAACCATTAACATACGAAACCAATTCCCTTTGTCACGCGATACTTCTACTTATCCGAGGTTTGATCATTGGTATCTCCATACCTAGTTCTACCTTGTTACTGATAAGTACTCTTTACTCGTTCCGTGTTATGCCATCCCTTGTGACCTAGTCACATGCTTGCAAGCTAACTAGATGACATTCCACCGAGAGGGCCCAGAGCATATCTATTCGTCATATGGATGGACAAATCCCAATCTTGGTCCATGCGCTTCAACACATACTTTCAGAATACCTAATGACACCTTTATAACCACCCAGTTACGAAATGGTGTTTGATGTCATCAAAGTACTCATCTGGTGATGGTGATTAACACGACCTCATGGTCGAAGGATTAGGTTACTATGTATCGAAAGCTTATAGCAATGTGAACTTAATGACTTGATCTAATGCTACGCTTACTATGGGTGAGGTGTCCATTACATCATTCTCCTAATGATACAACTTTGTTATTAATGACATCCAATGTCCATGATCAGGAAACCATGATCATCAATTAATCAACAAGCTAGTTTAATAAGAGGCTTACTAGGGACTCTTTTATGTTTACAAAACACACATGTATCAGTGTTTCCTTATAATACAATTATAGCATGGGATGTAAACATTCATCATAAACAAAGATATAATAATAACCACTTTTATTATTGCCTCTTGGGCATATCTCCAACACAGTCCCCTTACAGTAGTAGCACTCGGTGTCAGACTTAGGGCCAGCTCGGGGTTTCTTTTCAGCGTGACAGCAGTTTGCCCTTCTTTCCTTCCCTTCTTGCCTTTCTTGCCCTTCTTGAAATCAGTGGTCTTATTGATCATCAACACTTGATGTTCTTTCCTAATCTCCACTTCAGCCTTAAGCATTGTGAAGCTCGGGAAGAGACTTCTTCATGCCCTGCATATTATAGTTCATCACGAAGCTCTTGTAGCTAGGTGGCAGAGATTGGAGAACACGATGTATGCCTAAGTCAATGGGAATCGTTATTCCCAAGGACACAAGCTTATCGGCGTACCTAGACATTTTGAGTACGTGCTCACTAACGGAGCTGTTTTCTTCCATCATGCAGCTAAAGAACTTTTTAGAAGCATTATAACTCTCTACAATAGCATGGGTATCGAAAATCATTTTCAATTCTCCCATGGTATCAAAGGCATTGCCATTTTCGAAACGTTTTCGAAGTTCTGGCTCTAGCCCATATAGTATGCCGCAATGAACTAAGTTGTGGTCCTCCTGACGATTTATATAGACGTTCTTTTCCTCGTCAGGGGCATCAGGAGCTGGTGGGGAGCTAGCGCCTCTAGCACATATTGCTTTTGTGCAAAGAGAAGGAGAATCCTCAAATTCATAGCCTAGTTGGTGAAGTTGCTACCATTCGCAGCAAGCTTCTCTTTCTCCATGAACACATTGAAATTAAAAGCAGGTGGTGCCATCTACAACAGAATTTGTAAAATATATTTAGACTAAGTTTATGATAGATTGAGTTCAACTAATCCAAATTACTAATGAACTCCCACTCAAAAACGACATCCCTCGTGTCCTTTTGGTGATTACATGAACCAAATCCACTACACCAAGTCCGATCATCACGTGAGTCGGTGTAGCTTCAAAGGCGAGCATCTATATGGGCATCATATCAACTATATGACTCATTCTTAACCTTTCGGTCCATGTTCCGAGGCCATGTCTGTACATGCTAGGCTCGTCAAGTAAGAACCTTAGTATTCACGTGTGTAAAACTGTCTTACACCCGTTGTATGAAAGCGTAGAGTTGAGAACACCCGATCATCACGTGATGCCTCAAAACACGATCCACAAAATGGTGCATAGTTAAGGAAGAACACATTTTATCTTGATATCTAAATGAGGGATCATCTTATAATGCTACCAAAAGCGTCAAACTAGCAATATAAGATGCTAACATCTAATGTGTGAAGTGAGGTGATATGGTCCATGCATTTGATCTCTATCATTTGCATCGTGGTATGATCTCTATCATTCCTTTGTATGTAAGGCCAAGGTCTATGGAACTTACACGTTAAGTGGGTTGTAAGAATATCTATCATACATCTACTTACAACAATACCATATCAAGACACTAGCCCAGCAACGATCTAAACTAGACGCCTCTAATTTAGCAATTGCAAGTTTTACGTGGCTTAGGCTTTCAGAGATAGAACCAGTCTTACCTACGAACATGAACCACAACGAGGATAACCAAGTTATTAGCAACTCGTTGTAAATCAGATATTGACTATAGTAGGAGAGACAGACACCCGCTAGCCACTTATGCAAAACTAGTTGCATGTCAGTCGTGGAACCGATCTCATGTACGATGACATGTAAGGTTGGTCTGGGCCGCTTCATCCCACTATGCCACCAATATCCAAAGTACATAGAAGATGCAATAACATGATCATCATCGCCCACATATAAACATACGTGTACTACCCGTGCAAAGCACCTACGCATAGATCAGGCTCTGATACCACTGTTGGGTCCGCAGCATAGAAAACAAAAAATTTCCTACGATGAGAACTATACGCCAAGATCTATCTACTAGATACAGTTACCCTCGAAGACAACGAGTTTTGTTAACGAGTAGGAACTCGTGGTTGATGTAGTCGTACGCTTGCCGATCTCAAGATCGTGTGGAAGTCCGAGCGCCGCAAATCAGCAGCGCATCCGTCCTCGCACACACGTTCAAGTCACCGGACAACCTCCACCTCCTCGCTCCAGCGAATCAGGAAGCAAGAACTCCTTCCGACGAAGGCCACCGGGAACATGTATCTCGCTAATCCGAGACCATGAGGGAATATCTAGAGGGGGAGAGAGATCCTTCACGAGGAGGTGTGTTTTGTGAGAGGGGAGAGGGGGGCTTTATATAGGAGGAAGGGAGACCCCTCCCCTCCCATAGCCGACGCATGAGGGGGGGACTCCTCCCCTCCTTCATTCATGTGGTGAACCTCCACTCACATAAACATGGCCTCCACCCAAAATCCCACTCACATGTATTTAATTTCCACCAAATTAAATGCAACTCTCAATTAATAAAACTCTTTTATTTATTTTATTCAGAATTTTGTTAATTACTTTAATTAACAAACATTCACATAAAACCCCTTGCAACAATTCAAGATCACCCGCAGACCCACTTCCTGCAATTTCACCCGACACAATTTCGGTTTCTATCGAACAATTCCTGTTTCTATCGAAACATTTCTCGCTTTGCAAACCTTTTATGCGGAACATATGTGCTCCTAAATGGTGTCCGCAACCCTTAAGTGTGTCACCCTACGGTTCATGAATAATGCAGACATGATTGAGACTCCTCTCGATCAATAATCGAGAAGGGACACGAGATCCATAATCGACTCTGCATAATCAACGATGACTTCTGTGATCGTGAGAACCTTTAACGTCAGCAATTTAATCCCTTTGTCATATGATATAATACATGTCCGAGATTCGATCATCGGTATCCAAATACCTAGTTTGATCTTGTTACCGACATGCACTCTTTTCTCGTTCCCGTGATATAACATTCTAGTGATCACATTACTTGCTTGCAAGCTATCTTAATGTGATATCACCGAGAGGGCCCAGAGTATATCTATCCGTCATCGGGATTGACAAATTCCACTCTTGATCCATGAGCCTCAACATAACACCTTCATAGCACTGAACCCACCTTTATGGTCACCCTGTTACGGTATGACGTTTGATGTTATCAAGATACTCTTCCGGTATTAGCAATTAACATGATCTCATTGTCTAAGGACTAAGACTACTTTGTATGATGTTATAGCAATATAAACATAATGACTTGATCGTAATGCTATACTTCGGATGAATGTTCATCACATTATTTCACAAATATTGTGACCTTGTTATTAACAACATCCAATGTCCATGATCAGGAAACTTTGATCATCTTGTTAATCAACAAGCTAGTCTATAAGAGAGGCATAACTAGGAACCCTTTTGTTTATTAAACACACATGTATTGATATTTCCTATCAATACAATTATAGCATGCAAAATAAACATCTATCATATACAAGGAATACATAATAACAACTTTATTATTGCCTCTCAGGGCATATTCCCTTCACCTCGGAGTCATGGTCATGCTATGGTGGAGTCTCGCTTTGATCATGACGCGGTTCGGTTGCTTTGCGCTACTGTCGGGTCATTGTGGAGGATGTTTTGTAAGCCGCTTGACGTTATATCTTGTGAGAGTTATGTCGTGTGGAGTGTGTGGTGTGGTAGCCTTTTGGCGATGTATCGGCCGTCGTCCTTTCTACTCTATGTGTTTGGCCAGGACATATCCTAGAAGAAGAAGAAATTCGAAGTTACTTCCAGTATGACTAGCCTATGAGAGGCGGTATATATCTATAAATGATAGACCCACCTCCATACATAATGGCTAAAAGAGTAACTATTAGCGGATTAAAAAAAAGCTAGAAAACTTAAAAGACGGACATGTGTCAACAGACATAGGAGGAGAGGATCTTTCAGTAGGATTTATTTCCCTTTTCTATTGTTTTACGTGGGGGTCTTTCCAGCCCGGAGTAGGACCGATTGGAAGATCTTTTCGACGGGGTAGGGGGTTGCTGTATCATGTCTTGTGTCTACAGTGACACGTCTTCTGAAACCGACCATACAGTCGACCAGAGGCGAATCTGAATCAGCATCTCCCTCCGCGTCCTCCTCCACCTGCCAACTTTCTGCGCCGATTCGACGGAAGCTTGAAGGCCAAGCATGGGAGGTACAGAGCGCAGTACCCGGCCGGACGGAGAAGAGGATAAACCCCAGGATATGTGGCTCCAGTGTACGGTGGGGGTGGCATATAATGCGATCCGTTTGCCTATCACGCAAATCACAATTCACAAGCATAACATAATGCGGCGAGGTCTTTCTGTAAACAAAGCGAGGTGTGAGTGCGACCAAAACGCACGCCAAAGTTTACAGCACCGGATTCTTCTTCTGTTAAAAAACCGCCAGAAAAGGATACAAGTGTTCCGGGAATATCAGAGACGCGGTTGGAAGGGAATCACGGGCTCATTACGCTATGTATCGTTTATTTCTTCGGTCCTCCTATCAATCTCGTTTCTCGCATTGCTTATTGGAAAAGGAGAATTCGGTGTACAGAAAATTAAGGGGCAGTCCTTTGCGCAAAACGGTCTTTGATTCGTTGCTCCGTGTACAGAAAATACAGTATATATTTCGAAAACAAGTGTCCGTGTCGAGAGGACAAGATACGTGACGTAAATAAGTGATAGCGGAATGCGGTCCTCCCCAACCGGAACAAAACAGATGGCTTTTGAAACTCTATCTGTTACTATGGAGGATGGATTAGGTTAGCTCCCGTGGAAGATAAGGTGGGTCGTCTATTTTTGTCTGCTCACAGCGATGTCACTGGCTATTAACTTGCAAACTTAACGAGATCCTGGATGCTAACAAAGCTGTCGACGTTGGTGGATTCACAAGGCAACATAGTATGTTTCTTCGTTGCGTTTCAGTGTACAACGACCAACACTAGTAAACACACCACCGGTTCCCAAACTTCTAGCAAACCAAAATTAAAGCTCCTAGTACTAGTATAACAGTAGTGGGTTTCTCTAATTAAAAGACCGGAAGAGGACAGAGATATGCCACGGATGTGAACCAAGTGGAGGGATCTTGTGTCAACGAGACAAAAAGGGAAAATTCAGTCATCTAGAAACCATGTGGAAGGGGATTCAGGCTTCCTCGGATTAGCCGGATGCACAATCGACTACATAGATTATTTGAGCACAATGTGAGGAACTGGAGAAAGATCATTCACTTCATATACTAGTAGTAGATTTTATACATGAAGGGTTAGTAATGTACATTAGCAATCCCATCACACATAAACCGATCGAACAGGTAGGCATTCTCTAACCAAGGCTGCAAAAAAAAAAGGCCTAGAAAGAAAGATGAAAAGGAAGAGATCGGGCTAAACCCTCCTACGATCTCTTCTTTCGGCACTCCTGGATTTGATACAATGGTACTCGACAGTCGATAAACCTCTACTGCATCATCGCACACTGCATGTACAAAACGGGAAGAACATTATCTCTAGTACGGGGAGAGTCGACGTGGCTCTTCAGGTTGGCTCCACCACCACCTCTCGGGCTCCTCCTCCGCTCAGAATCCACGGGTGCCCTGGAATTATTAATTTATTTCGGATTAAGATAATAAGCTAGTCAGGGGCAGGATACGATCTACCGTCGACTCGATAATAATCTAGTCTAACAATGGAAAGGAATCATGTACGTTTGAAGTAAATTATACTACTATTCCTCAAAATATTCCAAATGCGGCACGAAAAATAAATAATCTGAAGGATTCATCCAACGTGATGTGTGCTTACTGAGGACTTGCTCCGCGGAGAACCTTCTGGAGACGTCGCGGCAGATCATGCGCCTCATCAGGTCCTTGGCCAGCGGCGACACCCCGGAGAAGAGCCTCGGCGGGAACCTAGGGCTTCCGCGCAGCACGGCGGAGAACACGTCCGAGGCCGTCTCGCCGCTGAAGGGCAGCGCGCCGCCGGTGAGGAGCACGTACAGGACCACCCCGGCGCTCCACACGTCGGCCTTCTCCCCGTACTCGCCCCCCGAGATCACCTCCGGCGCCACGTAGTGCGGCGTGCCGACGACCCCCTGCGCGCTCTCCCCGCCGCCGACCAGTGCGGCGGACCCGAAGTCCGCGAGCCGCGCGCGCAGGGGGCGCCCGTCGCCGCCGTCGTAGGCGTCGAGGAGCACATTGTCCGGCTTGACGTCGCGGTGCACGACGCCGCGGCGGTGGCAGATCGCGAGGGCCTCGGCGAGCTGCGCGGCCACCGCGGCGGCCTCGGTCTCCGGCACGGGCGCGCCGTGGCGGAGGCGGACCCAGTCCACCAGGTCGGGCCCCGCGCAGAGGTCCATCACCATGTGCGTCCACGACTCGTCCTCGTACACGGCGTGCACCTGCACGACCCCCGGGTTCCCCGCGGCGGCGAGCTGCGCCAGCTTGGGCTCCAGCTCGGCGAGGCCGCGGTCCATGTCGTCGGAGAGGCGCGACCGGTCCACGGACTTGACGGCGTAGTGCTCGCCCGTGGAGCGGGAGGCGCAGCGGTGGACGACGCCGAAGCGGCCGCGACCGATCTCCTCGCCGATCTCGTAGTCGCGGTTGAGTTCCTCACTCATATAGGCAGATCTGTTTTTTATCCTCCCGGAGTTAATCTTTTTTTTCTTCGTTTCGTTTGAGGATAGCTCGATCCAGGGCAGGTGGGTCGCCTATTTAACGACGAGCCCCGGAACTGCGGGGGCGAGAGCCGAATATTCGGATCCTTCTGGAGTGGACCGGCACCCGAGTTCCACTCTTTTTCCAATTCTGCCCTCGCTTCTACTGCTACAGTTCCGCTCGGACTCCATCTAATTTGGATTACATTTACTACAATACCCTTATCTAATTATATCACGATTGCTATTAGTTGGATATTGTATTAGACTCAGGGCGGAGTTAGCAAGCAGCACGACTCCAGGAGTAATCTGTGCCGAACACTAAATATTTCCTAGGGGATCTATGAGATCATTTCTTTTTGAAAATGCAAAACATGTTAAGATATTCTAAAAAAAAATGACAACACACGTCTGTTGCTTCAAATTGGACCTACGCTTAGAGAGGCAAAAAAAGATAAACCTGGGGATGAATAGTGTGAAATACTATTCACCCGGAAGCTGACACTATTCATGGTACAATTTATCTTTTTTGTTTTTAAAAATGTAGATCAAATTTTGGACTGAAATTTCTTGTGAGTTGTAGATACATACCTTAAGTATGTCCTATAGAAATTTCAGATTTTTTATTAATTTCTAAATATGATTTATATGAGTTAATTCCTATGATCCCACCTAATGGAGAGATCGTATACAAGTCTCTCCCTCTTTCCAAACAAAATCGTCACACCACGTAGCGAAAACAAATATACTATCACAACAGATTGTCATCGTATTTTTTCTGAAAATGTTACGAAAATGCAAAAAAAAAGCGAGATTACTTTAATTGATGTAACAAATATTTGCCAAGCAAAAGTTTGTCACAATATTTTTTAAGGTAGATGTTACAACTGTGCAAAATGTTTTGTTGCATTTCAAAAAAAGTAATGCAACAAAAATGGTTGTGTAACAAAAAAATCAAGAGCACGTTACAAAACCGTGCAGAACCCAAAATTTTGACAATAGTGATGCGCCTAAACAAACATAAAAAAAATACGAGGACATCTATATGAGCTCCATCCGAGACCCCTATATTTATAATATGACATCTACCTTGTTGCATATCAATCACTCATGATTGCATATATTTTTGTGGTTTGCACGATTCATCTATTAATTAAATATAGAGTGCATATGCGAGCTATATTTTACTTATCTCGACTCCATTTAAATTTGTGTAGCGAACCGATACTATGTTTTGCTTTGTTAAATCAGCATTTAAATTGCAGGGTAACTAAACAACATGAACCTTATAATTAATTATCGGGACCCCATTTCCGCTTAATATTGCCTAGTTGAATCGCATCTTTGCCATGCCATGCATCATACATGCAAAATGCCTGATCTTCTGTCGTAGTATTAAATAGTGCATTCACTGTTTTTTTTAGTAATTTGCTTCTTCGCGGATTAGGTCGTTGAGTTGATGCGAGCTTCGACCCGTTCTTCGGATGTATCTTCGGCAGTATTTTTTAGGCGAGCATTCTCCCTCTTTTCTACCTATTTTTGCATTTATAGTCTTTACTTCCTCCTATTGGTCTATTGCTATCCTTGTGTTCGATGCTTTAGTTTTTGTACCATTGATATCTCCTGTAGCATATATTGCCTTGGACACCTCCTATTGTATGTTGTTTTGGACACCTCCTATTGTTTGTTGTTTGGTAGACAGTTGGCCTTACGAGTCGTAGTAGCTTGTCTAGCTGTTGCTTCGTGTCGTCGATGTTCCACCGTTGTTGGGGGTTGGCATATGCTTAATGGTAGAGATAATCATGGTTTTACTTATAACTTGATAATTAAAATGCTGAAAATAGATATAATGCAGAGGCATCGGTGGCCAATAGTTGAGATCTGGTTATTATCCCGCCCACTTATGTACACCTAGGACCGAAGGTCTTGACACATGTTCCGAGATCGAGCGCGCTAACCACATGTGGGGTGTATGGGCACCCCTATCGGCTTATTACCTGATTTCAAAGTACTATACTAGAGGCCACAAAATTAGTTCGGGCTTCATATGTTACCTACTATACCTATGCCATGTATGAGATGTTTATTACCTATTGCTTGATGAGCGTTTATTACTATTGCATAGGTGCGGTACTCTGTCACGAAAATATATTGTCTATGGCTCGCGTGATAAGTGCATGCAACCTCAGGGTCCGTATGAGGATTAGCAATACCTCATACATGTAGTTCTTTTGGGTGGCCCCCATATACTTGCTTTGGATCTGGGAACACGTCGTGTCTGAAGCCCTACCAACATACTGATAGCTGTATGTTAATTGATCTGGCAAACAGGATGCAAGTGCGTGTGGATACTTTGGTGTACCCGTGCAGGGTTAAATCTTTTCAAAAAGCCATGTCCGCAGTTATGGACGACTTGGAGCATAGTATCTCAATCATAGACACTATAACTAAAGAATTACAATTACAATTTGACTTGAATCTGACATGACTAGTAAGTTGGACAACCACCATGAAATAAATGTATAAAATTGTGGAGTTTTCCTCGGAATGACTTCCTCGTTTGATCTCGAGGAGGAATTACTAGGATGTGTATGTTTGGTGTTAGTTTCAGGTTAGTTCCGAATAGGTCTTTCTTATCCCTCTCTGATAGCCGATAGTTGTATCGAGTCTTTATAGGTTGTTTAGTGCATCTTCACTGTCGCTTCAATCCAGATATCTATGTAGGCGAGAGCCGTCGAATTCTAGACTCGTCGTGTACTGACCTTAGTACTGACCGCTCCCTTTTTCTTTGCCCTTTGTCGGCACCCCTTTTGTTTTAACAGGTATAAGTTCAACGACGTTAGCAAAGTTGTCCTTCCGGCTTGGTCTGGCCAGAGTTATAGACGTCATTGGTTATTATTTAGGGCTCTTAGTCCCATTTGCCTCTTGTCCATACTCAGATGTTGTATCATTTTCACCGTGTTTTGGATCTTTATAATGTATATCTGTATTCTTGACTCATTGAGTTATTGTTGTATATATATGTTCTTGTGGGTTCCATCGTGAACTATTGTGTAATGGTATTACTTTGTTTTCCACCCATACGCAAGTGCTTGGTGGGCATCTTTGAATCATTTCTATGTGGGTTTGGAGAAAATCGCTAAAATATGCATAGGGCTGACTCGAGAGTGTTACAAACCATCCCGAAATTGGTAAAGAAAAATTTAGTGTTTCCAAAGTACGAGCTACGATGTGTTTAGATAAAAATTCATGCATCAAGCTATCTAGCTCAAAATCTATACTAATATTGGAGGTCATATCAAAATGATGAAGCATATGCACATATTTATCTTCTCGCAAACAAGCTAGTTTGTCATATGTGATTTAAATCCTATGCACCATAAAAATATCGTCTACGCCATTCTCTAACAAAATAAAAAGTATAATCAGAGACGTAAACACTCTCCAAACATGTGATTTCTGCAATTATATTTCTAGCATGTGACAAGGACATAGGACGATCAATTGTAATAGACCACAAAGAAGTAGCAGCATAAAATTTATTTATCACTTCATCATTTATAACCGACAGTATACTATCTAAATCGGATATAATATCCACATCACTTGGTCCATATTCTCAACACTTTAAGCATGCTTTGTATTCTGAGATAGTGTATCCAACACTTCACTATTCCTAACAGTGGCGGACCCAGGAATGGACAAAGGAGGGGTTGACTTATGCATATCTAAAACATTGCTAGATATAACTATAAAATTGTATGGTAATGTAGTACTTAATAAGTTGCACAAACCTTAATAGTTTTTAAAGAACTTTAAAATTGTCAATGAATGTGTAAAGAAATGTATTCTTACTAGATCAATACGAATTAGTGAAGGTCGGATCCATCACTGCATATTGGCATCATGAGCGCATGAGAGCTGAGATTTCAAAAGTATGTAAAAACCTGCATGTAAAGTAGTGCATATATATTATAAATTGGTATTACAAATGATCTTCAGTAGTAAAACCACAAATACAAAAGCTCAATTTGCCATGTTTTATTTTTGCATTGCTACCTTCATCTTTAGGTACTAAAGCTCTACTACTGCTAGAGGCATCTTCTCTTCTGTAGAATCTATCCATCTGAATTCTAATAAACTGCAAGTGTTTTGAACAAAAACTAGTTAGCCTCTAACAGTAATTAAACATATGATATATTTTATTTTTTGGGTAAACAGATGATATATGTAACTCAAGTAGACAAGTACCAATTTCTAGAAAAATACCCACGGAAGGCAAGAGTAGTGATAGTTTAGCTAAAAAATCTAGACAAATTATTTGCAGACAGCAAGCTAGGAGTGATCCTGGGCAGTTCCTCTAGTGTGCCTTTGTTGGCTCGTGGCTGCACGCGGATAGTTCCTGGGCACCTGTGCTGCTTAATGCCAGCATGCGGGAGAGGTGGGGGTAGCACCACCAGGAGGAGGCAAGAGCGTCGGCCGTAGGGGGAGAAGGATGTGGGCGGCGACAAGATCGGTTCTAGATCGATCGGGAGGCACGGGCACAGGGCAACGCTTCGGTACCAACGATCGATCATCTGCGCTCGGTTGGGACAGGAACGTCCATTCATTGCTGGGCTGCAGCCTGGGCATTGCTTGATGGCCCGATGGGGGCTGAGGCACTGAGTTGCATGGGAATAGTATAGAGCAAATGAGCAATGCAAATCTGCTCTGTTCCTCACTTGGGCTCGACCCAGTCTTCAACCCGTCTAGCCCAGGGCCTAGGTCCACCCCTGATTCCTAACCAAGTTACATGGTTAATTTTAGCAGCAATAATTTCAGTGAGGGTACTCATCTCACTAGAAGAATTCAAATCAACAACAGGTGCACTCATACCACTAGAAAAATTAGTTTCATCTATAGCTGCACTCAAAACAGTAGGCATCTCAACTATTTGATCACACGATATATTTAAACCAACAACCCAATCATCTACAAAAAGTGATGTGACCAAATTATTGGCAATCTCAACACATGACCTAGTTAAATCAAGAGGGCATTGATCAATCTCATGTGCATGAATAAAATTGGTATCTTTACTAGTACCTTGTACAATTGCTACAGATGATGGAGGTACTATTGGAGTTGACTCGTCAACATCTCGAGACAATTCAATCACGGTTGGCAGAGAAGGAGAAACATTCACCATCCTCTTGCACTTGCTTGTCACACACCTCTTTATTTTCGGTTCAGCTTGGTAAGCACAATAAAACATGCAATTGATAAAATAAAATTCTTTATGCACAAGTATATCCTGGATGTCATGGTTTAAACCTCTCTAAAATCTATTCATAAAATCATTTTCACTTTCCTCTATAAAGGAATACAACACACTAGTTTCTAAAACATCATAATATTCTCTCATAGTGTTACTATCTTGATTTAATTGTTGTAATTTCCTCATCATGTCACGTGTATAATATGATGGACAAATTTATGTCGCATAGCAAGTTTCAAATCAAGCCAAGTAGTAGGTATATAATCAGGATATAATCGACAATATTCATTCCACCAAATATAAGCCAAACTAGTGAATGTACTAATTGCACCTTTTACTTTCTTGTGTTCATATTGTTCATCTCAAATTCCTATTCAATATATAAATCAGTCTTATAATGACCATTAAAGGATGACATATAAACGGTAACCTGATCATGTACATTCTTCCATGTCTCGACCTCTCGCTGTAGTCATTGTATTTTGGTAGCCGACCACACATCTCCGGCCATAGTCGTATCCCAAAATCTTCTAACCCCGGAACCTATCATGATTAGTAGAAAACAAGAAACAAATCACAAGTATATTTTCATATAAACTAATAGGATGTGGTGACAAATCGCTCACATAATTGAAAATATCACATTCTTACAAGGTCTTACCATGCAGAAGGTGGCGATCGGCAACCAGCAGTATCAAATAACTCCAAAGATTAGCAAAGTGATTGTCTGAAGACATCACACGATACAAAGTAGGAATATGTGGAGCTGTAGCTAGGAGGCTTACAAAAGGATGAGCAAAGCGATGCAAGTTGAATAAACGCTCGATGACGATATTGTGCTGGTCCTAAGCTAGACCGTACTAGATTGATGGCGGTGGAAATTGTGGTGGTGGTGATACGGAGGTGGAGGTGATCTAATGACTGTTGAGATGGGGTTTATATGGAGAAAGAGAGAGGATTTTTGTCCGATCCTAATGAGCCAGCCAAAAACACCTCTAGATGGGCTTTCCTTCATACAAACAGCCTCCAGAAATGCCCTATATTACCTAGCTTGGAAATATATGGATTTGGCCCATCAAATAAGCTGACACAACAGCAAATAAATCCTTCAACGAATAATATGAGTAGGTGTCTTGTGAAATTCGTCCAAGGATCTTTTGCAATGTTATGGTGGCTTGAAAGTTTTGAAACCTCCGCTCGCATGCAATCGTCAATCATCACACGCTTATGACCATCTCCATACACGACCATGTTTTCATGCTTGTCCCTCGTGTTCTTGCTAGGTCCATCAGCCCTAAATAATATAAACACGCCGAATTTAGACATCATCGTGTTCTCGATCGTCACCCAGATGCACCGCCTTGGTTGCACGCGGGGCAGGAGGTTCACAGCCCATACGTTTGCTAAACACACGCGATCGCTTGGCACTTCGTCACGGACCATAACGTCCAGAGCACTAACGGCTTTTGGAAAAAGTTTCGGCCGTCTCCGGTTTCCACTGGCCGGTGTGGCCTTTCTCCGGACGGGCAAGGTACGGGCGGCGAGGCGCTCGACCACGTACATCTCTCCGCCTCTCCGGACCTCCCGCCGTGCGTGCACGCTTTGCCACGTCGTGACGGTAACGGGAGGAACAAATGGGCCCGCATATCCGTTTTCTGATACCCCCTCGAAAATCCGTTTCCTGATAAGATCACGTAGTTATATAAGCCATCTCTCCAGCGCCTCTAACGTAGCTGTCGCGCCACGCGGGAATGGAGTATTTGTTTGCCAAAAAGCAATACTCTAGGGGAATATATTTGGGGCTTTGCACTTAACACACTTCTCTTTGAGAATGTGATTCTTCTTTTTTTGAAATCGCATGTGGCGTAGTGGATCGTTCTTAGTTTATATACGCACTAGCTCGTTCTGGAACATAAGCAGATACGGAGATCGCCTTCGTATCATGTTCATGGCACATCGTGTTTCAGCCTTGGTATTCTGTGTAGCACTGTGGGAAAAAAAAAGTCCGGTTACTTACATTCTATGCCAGCATATGCCATTGAAGATCCATTCTGGTAAAGATGTGAGTCCACGGGAATTTCTCCTCTCTTTCTTTGCGTGGGGAGGGAATTTATCTCTGATAGACTGACACTACATCATTTTTGAAACACATGAATAAGAAGGAAAAAAAAGATAAAAAAAACTACTCCTAGTTGTCATGACATGTTAAATACTGCAAACACATGGACATAGAATTTATTAATATTGCTTAGGCGCACCGCAGAAAACGTGTAATATTCTCTACAGATTAGGTGATTGCCTTAGTTATCTTGCAATCAAAGAGAATTTGCTACTACAAAGACGGAATCAATGAACTTTTTCTTTGAACTTGCATGTAGTACAGTCCGTTATAAAATCGTATGCTTTTACATCCTACCGAGTAAGCTCTATAGAAAAAAAAATGCAGTAGAAAAAATAGAACCCCAAATTTTCTCTGTAAATCAAAGAGGCCCAAAGACTTGTGCTTTACAAACTCCACAAAAATCTCATAGGATACAACACAACTACGTAGGAAAGATTGCAATCTTCCAAATGCATACCTACATCTTTCATCTTTGAAACAAGAAGGCCCTAATCCGGCCAGTTGTCACAAACCAATTTAAGGCCGGCCACGGTTAGTTGTGAGCAGCACTCCTACCAAACTCCAAATACAGTTGAATTCTAACTTGAGGAGTTCCATATAGAACCAACGATCACAGTACAGTAACAAAAAGAAAATGCAACGAGCAAATGGAGCCAGGTATTTTTATAGACAGTAAGCTTTACAGTTGCAGGTCTGTTTTGAGCTGCATGTCAACTGCAGAACAAGGACATCGTTGGAATCTATGTACTGTACCTTTGATTACATCAGTGTTACAAAATGGAATCTCTCTGTCAAAGGAACCACCAAAATTTTCCCGTATAAAAATGTACAACAACAACATGAACTAATCAATAACTTAAGTACAAACTTGCTACAAACACAAAAAGCAAATTCTCCTAGTTCTCGACCCACTCCTATCTTTCTGGCCCTTGTAAAAGGCTGAGATAGCAAGATGTTCAGAAGCATATGTCATAAACGACGCGAGGACAACACCGCCAACAACCATCAACCCTAGCCTGAAAGAACATGCACAGGGGCTGATCAGTTTACTGGCAAGCGAAACTAAAAAATGTTAGTACAATTACGCAAGATATCCTTCAGACCGGTTGTCAAGAGTAACTAATAAGAATCCTTAAATCAAGAATCCCACATATGCATTCAACTTGGGTTTTATTTTTTGTCAAGTTTCAGTAAGCTAGAAATAAGGATATGGTACTATATACTTCAGAGAGCTACGAAATATGCCAGCCAATGAGCCAAAATCTAACTAGCCATTTTGTAACCTACACGCTACACAAAATTAATTATGTGGTCTAAGAAGTTCGCACTCGCCCACAGCCACAGGACAAAGCTCCCATACAGGCTTGTTTGATTCATAGGGTAGGAAAAATGTAGGGATAGGAAAAGTATAGGATTGGTATGGCATGTCCCAATGAATCCTATAGGAATAAAATCTATGGGAATGGGAACAAGTGGTTGTTTGATGGTAGCACGGGAAAGGAAAGCCAAGGTACTTGGCGGCAAGAGCGGAGCGAGCGGCGCTCGCGCTTTTCTTCCTGCCACAGGAAAATTTCCAAGAGCTCAGAGCGAATGGAAAATTTCCTACGGTATAGACTAGGGAAACAACCACAGGAACGAATCCTACGGGATCGATTCCTCCGAATCAAACAGCGGTCATAGGAAAAAATCCTTAGGATCACAATCCTGCAAAAATCCTTTGCCATTCCTATGAATCAAACGGGCCCTAATTTATATATACATACTCAAGATTGTACTAATCAGTACAGCAAGTTTCTCTCCCTTTTTCCTTTATATTAAATGGGATGGACAAGTCAGTGCCTTACTTTGTAAATAACGCAGTTATACCCAAGATAGTTGGTGAAAATACAGTAACAAGAGCTATGACTGCCATCCCTGTCCAGTAAAATGTCGCCTCCCTGTCACAGTCAGACATATTATGCTGATGGCCTGCAAAAGACCAAGCTGTTAGATACCTAAGATTTCTAGGCAAGAAAGAGAAAACTCTGTAAGAAGTTATATAATTTAACACACCTGTACCTACACGATTCTCTGATGAATCAGAATAATTTGCGCTGATACTTCCCCATCGATAGACAAAACGGAGATAACTACCAAACAGTAAGAAGAATGCCACAAAGGTCCACTCAACCATGAGGAGCAAACCTGTCCATGGCATAATTTGCCGTGGAATGATAGTGAAAGCAAAGGCGAGAGAGACACCAACAGACATAAAACAGACTAGCACAGCAAACGCCCCGAAATAAGAAGGCAGCATCAAATGTGGCCCATTTGAGATCTGTGACAGTGTTAAGCAACCATTAGGCCAACATCATATGATCATCAACATTTCAGTAAGAAGAGTATACCGAGTAACAAAATGATACTAGGAGGATAAGATCATATAGAATAAGATAACCTCATCCAAGGTTGATGCTTTATCAATATTTGTAATATAAACATTATCTTATATTCTGGGACAATTTTACATCATAAACGGCAGTTCTCCATAGTTTTCATATTCATTCTACAAGGTGAAACGTATAGGTCAAATAGTCAATGTTCAATAAAATGTAATACAAGTGTAAAATGCAGACCTTCATTTGTTTTGAGTGACAAAACATACATAATACATGCTATTGAAGAGGAGTAGAGAACTAACTCTTTGATTTGAATTAGAAAATGTAGATGATGAAACACCAACTGCTGAATAAGATGGAAGTGCCTCTTCAGACTTGTATTTGTGACGGCCTCTTCTAGCAAACGCACATAAAGACTGCACACTTGGAAACTTCTTATTGTTCTGTCAAAAACATCGCATATATGAAGTCGATAAGACAACAACTCTTATAATAAGATGCACCTACAACGTAAAAATAGCTAGCAGCATGGAACCATTTTTAACCTGAAAACATGATTGGTAATAACCAAATAACAGCAGGCAGAAGGGAATAATGAATAAAAATTTGACCATCAGCTGGTCATGAGGGTTCTTCCCCCCACCAGTTCCCGGAAGAGAATCTTCAAGCTTTTGCCTAATATCCTGCAATCACAGAGCATAACTTTATTACCATCATGCTACTAATTCACTATCAGAAAATGTTAAATTATAAGTAAAGAACAGATAAATGAAATTCAATTTTACCTGCCATATTTCCACAGGTTTTACAAGCCAAGCTGTCCACCAGTCCCAGGGTTTAAGGGGACCTAGTGTGTAGTGAATAACTCTTAGTTCCTTCTCATCAACCATCCACTGCAACATAAGTTGCATAATTAGGTCCCAAAAAAAGCACCACGCTGTATATGGTTCATGTAAATAAATATCTAAAGGCTACCCAAAAAAAGGTTTAGTTTTGTACTTTGGAGCACAAAACGACAAATGAGCATAAAAAACAAAAACATTGTCTTAGTTTGTACTATCAAGGACCTTCTTCCATGTATTAAAAATACTAAAATAGCTGAGACTTGTGACAGTACAATCTGATACTACCAATTCAAACAGCGGTAAATTGTAAGTGGGTTGCTTACTTGCATACCTCACTAGAATCATTTCTCTTGTCAATGACAAGTCAACAAGGTTTAAACTAACATGGAGTACAGTGTTGGGACTTAGGTGGCATGATTGTTTTTTCAATACAAGAAGGTGAGGCACATGCAGTATCAAGTTTGCAGAAAATGTAATGCACCAATGCACAACTCCAAAGCAAATATTTTGTGACAATCAACATGCACGGCATTGATGAAATGAAGAGAGTTTTCGATGCTCTAGGTTCACATGCAAAACAGATCGATCAGGCCACTTAGAGTGGTCATATTGTCGATTACCTTATCAAACAGTTTATACTCCCTCCGTCTGGAAAAAGACGTCGCATATTTGTCTAAATTCGCATGTATCTACTGCCTCCGTTTCAAAATATAAGTTGTTTTAGCCTTTTCTAAAACACATGTATCTAGACGCTTTTAATATGTAGGTTCACTTATTGTGCTCCGAACCTACACACTAAAAAGCGTCTAGATACATGCATCTCAGAAAAAGGCTAAAACATCTTATAATTTGGAACGGAAGGAGTATGTAGTAAAACGTGTCTAGATACATGTGAATCTAGACAAATATGCAACATTCTTTTCTGGACAGAGGGAGTATTAAGTCAGATAAATAATCAAATGTATTTGGCATTACCAATGCATGTAAATAGTATTACCTTGTTGGCTAGCATGTAAAGACCAACATCAGCATTATACAAGGTAGAAAGGCGCTGTGTCTCAGGTTCTGGTTTTAAAGGTGAGTCTGGCTCATACACACGGGAGTTAGCAAAATCAGCATAATACGAATTAAGAAAACCTTGGTCCCCTGCATGAATTAATTCAGCATCCCGGATTAGATTCAGAACATAAAATCAACAATAATGCTAAATATAATCATCAAAGGACCAACACAACTCCCAACTGGGCATCATATCTCCTCTAACGACCATGGGCTATCGGTCTATTGCAAATATATCCTACTAGAATAAGCCCCCTTAGACTATTTCCCACGATGGTCATACTGACCCTCCTCTATCTTCAACAGAACTAGCAAGGGAATAGATATTGACGTTGAGGGGAGCAGCAGTGTCCTCGATCTTGGGCGTGATGGGGAATGATAAGAAGAGGTGAGTAGTCTAGGAGCAGGTTCTGCAGCCACAGTCGATTAACACCTGGAAGTGTTTATGGTGTGATGGGATGGCTGAGGATTGCACTGGTGTTGTCATTGTAAACTTAAAAGAGGACCTGACAATGCATCAGAAGGCCAACATATCACCAAAAGGCTGGTTACAGCAGGCCAAAGATGGCGGCAGGCTGAAGAATTCAGGTGTAACTGCAAGGTGGTGGTGTGCAAGCGTCTATTCAATATGGATACACTATCATGCACTAACATACTGAGTCTAGTTTTCTAAGCATATGTGATTCAACTGTTTTTCTACGAAATTCATGGGCTTCTACAAGTGTTGTAACTGTACAAAATTACCCCCTGATTACGCAATAAAAACAGATAGTATTATACAACTTGTTACACGATAACTTTTGTTTACATGCACTAACATGCCAAATTTACGAAAAAGTAACAGATTAAATAGAGTAACTGTTTACATTTCAAAAGTGAGAGAGCAAAGTATCTAAAAGCACTTATCAAGTTACCCCTGAGGATGATCTTTTCTTCTATGCAACAAAAACACATTTGTGGTGTGCGATTAGTCTCAGGTTTATTACCTTAAAGTTCTTTTCTATATGCACTAGTATGCACCAAAATGCAATAAATGTGAGCAAACTATTTACAGTCAATCGGTTTGTGTTCTCCAAACAAATGCCTGAATATAAAAGAATAACCAACTACTAATGTGAGTGTGACCTTCTCATACAGGAACAAGCCTAAAAATGAACAATACAGAATAGGAAAGTAAGTGCACTGACCTCCAGTGTAGGAAGGCAACCGGTCTACTTTGTCCATCATATCCTTGAAAAGAGTTTCAGATGGCTCTACAACCATCACTCCAGAATTCATTCTTTCAGAGTGCTTCAAATTCCCACAGAACTTTCCACACTTGAAAACATCATCGATACTTTTTACAACTATAGTGTCTGCATCAAGATAAACAACTGGGGAACAGCAACTTTTTAGTACAGTAATAAAACTTATGATACGAAAGGCATGTCAAACAAAATACTTTAAAAAAAAACTGAAGCTATTGTTATCATTTCGGAACAGATGGCAGTAGCCCTGCTCATTCAATTCAAATGTAACAGATGGACTTGGGTGAAAAAAAGAAAAAGAAAACACAGTTAAAGTGCTATGAAATATACCCTTTTTGTAGTCTGTCATGTTGAATATCTTTAGCTTTGTGTAGACACCCCAAAACCTTGTTGGTCTCACTTGATTAGGATTAGCAAGTAAAGTTATGCGCTTCACGATCCAACCATCAGCCTGCAATTTATCTGCGGTTAGCTTAAATCCAGATTATGTGGAAACACTAGCGGAAAGCCGGAAACTACATTGCAGGCAAGAAGATTAAAAATAATTTCCCTGTTATGTGGCATTTTCTGAAGTAACATATATATTTTTACTTTAAGGAATCTTTTGAAGTAATATGGACTAAACGGATAACATTTCATTGTACACGAACCTACCATAAATCTGATGAACTTTGTAAACTGAGATCACATTAAGCCCGAACATCCTACTCACTAGTCAACCCCACACAAATTTGCGCTAAAGCTACTACTTGACAGAAGTGGTAAGCTGAATCTACCACCTAAGAGTTGGCGTATGTGGGTGATTTCGCAAACCTCGAGGAGCTCCCGGGAGTACTCGGAGACGCCGTCGGAGACGAGCACCACCATGTCGCGCATCGTGCCGGTGTCCCGGATGGACTTGCCCAGGACGCGCACGCCGAGGACGAACTCGTCGCCGTAAAGAAGCGTGACGTAGGCCTCCTCCGTCGCCGCCAGCGCCCCGGAGAGCAGCGCCACCGCGATGAGGGCCGCCAGGAGGGGCCGCCTGGACGGCGGCGATCCCATCGAGGCCCGGCCCGTGTGGGATCTCACCACAGCGGTAGACCTATAGCAGGAGGTGGGGCGGCTTCGAATCGGAGCTGCTCGTGCTCGGGATCGCGAGGTGTGGCTATCTCTCGTTCCCCAGTGCTGCTATGGCGATTTTGTCATCGAGATTAGTAGTATCCCGGTCAAATGAGTTCGTCCGTTTTGGACTTCTCGAGGCGGCTCAGGCGAGGCGATAGTGACGGGAGGAACCGCGGAAATGAGATATCGTGGGCCGGAGACGGGGCGGGCCGGGCTCAGCCGCCAAGCCACTCGGCCCGCTTGCTTACACGTCTACACGTGACTACGTGACACAGGGTGTTGGAAATCCCCGCCCTCCACGGCCGGCTACCCACATCCGTTCCGCTGCCGCTTCGCCGCCGGCCACCGTCTCGGTCTACCAGAGCGGCCCCGAAAGGATAACACGAGCCCCGGCGAGTCGTCTCTTCTATACGCCCCCCCAATGAATATACTCGTAAGCGCTGCTAACCTACCTTGCAATCCCTACTCACCGTGCGCCGCAGCTCTTCTCGGCGAAACCCTCTCTTAGTTTTGTGCGCCAATCTTCCGCAGGAGAAGATACGTGGAGGCGGCGACAAGCCGGCGGTTATGGAGATGCCCCGGAAGCTGGATTCCTGGGTGGAGATTTCCGAGTCCGTCTCGCGGCTCTGCACCTTCGACGCCGGGAATAGTGGCGGCGGCATATCTGTAATCCTTCTACTTTTCCTCTTTGGCTTTCCCGACATTGTAGAGCCGGATTGTTCTTTTTTCCATTCCTGTGAACAATACAATTTTTCCCAGCATAAAACTAGGATGATAAAGTACGAATGTTGTTTTCACATAGCATCAGATTACATTCCCCCGCCCTCTAGCATCTGAAATTGGTTGGGCAAATATCTGAATTTATTTTCTCTAATTGTTACGATGGGTTGAGGTTTGTTAGATAATGACCTTGTGTGAATAAATCAATTTTCGGGTCGGGGTTTGTTTTGCTGCTGAACTTTAGATAATTACTGGCATACAGCAATAATTTTAGCATTACCCAATTGAACAATGAATCTTGGTTCTAACTAAAAGAAGGTATAAACAGTAACCACGATGCAAGGATGCTTCACTTTTTATGAGAGTAGCTGCTCAGAGAAGGTATAAACAGTAATTTGTAGCACCAGTACATCGCCAGTTCTGAGTGTTATTTAGACACAAAGTGTAGTACAGTTGTTTGGTTTCATCGTTCAACTAGTGAGACATGTTACATTATTGTATTGTTCTAATAGTGCAAATGGCTATCAACCTTGCAAATTGTTGTTTGAGTCGGTGTGCCGGCAAGCAGCCTTTTCCTGCTTCTTGCACTTTGCAAATTTACAAATTCAAGCATTCACGACCTGTAAAATGACCTCTAAATGTTTACTGCTTACCTAGATAACTAAATAATCTCACGGTGAGGAAGCATAATTCCATAGTCAAAGTACTGGACTGTTACTCTCATGATAATTGTGTAGTTCATCGTGAATTATATGTTATTTGATTAAGTTATAACTCCTATTTTCCTGTAGGTAAAAGTTGTCCAGGATAACAGACTGGTACATGATAAGTTGGTTGATTCTTTCTTGAACAAATTCTTTCCGTCAGGTTATCCATACAGGTATGAGTTATCTGACATTGTTGATATTGTTGACACTCTGATGGACCACATTCTTTGATAAGTGTTGCTACCGATCATGCAGTGTGAATGAGGGTTACCTAACATATACCAAATTCCGAGCACTCCAGCATTTTTCTAGTGCTATGCTGCATGTGTTATCAACCCAGGTCAATTTCTCTGCTTGCTACTATATTTTTCTTAGCAATAAGAGTCATCATTTAACAACTTGTGTCATTTCCATAAATTTTAGCCAGTTTTCTAGAACGCTTGATTTCTTTTCTTTTACTTTTACCTGCTTTGTTTGATGGAGAAACATAGTGCCTTTCAACTGACTGCCCATGTGGGCTGTGGCTCAGTCTTTGTTATTTGCTGCAGGTCTACGACCTACTCCTGCGCAAGCAACTGCTGTAAGTTGGGTAAGCATATATTGACAGAGATGCTAAAATTGCAAGCACTTAGTACAACCAAACATCTCGGCTGATTTTATATATCCATTTCAGATTCTAAAAGATGGAATGCAGCACGCGGGAAAGCTCATCTGTAGCGGCATGGGGGCAAGAATGGATTCAGAGCCGAAGAGTTGGAGGATATTTGGTAGGTTATAACTATGTCAATTTTGTCACCCTTTTTCTGATATTTCTGTTTGTTGATTGTCTTAGTATTGAATTATCCTTTCTAAGATACGTTATATTCATTGCTATTTCTGTGGTGTGTCAGCTGATGTTCTCTATGATTTTGGTACTACATTGGACATCATTTCACCATTGTGTCCACAACTTTTTCTTCAAGTGGCAGGCTTGGGAAATTTTGCAAAGGTGCAGATTTTTAACTTGCATGTTGCACTTCAGATGGCATTTGTATTGTGATATAGTCTTGTGTTTGACTTTAGCATATATAATTTGTTTAGAGCTTATTCAAAGATATAGACAGTGTCTTCTGCAACTGATGCTATAAGATATAACTATGTACTTCCCCCGTTCAGAAATATAAGACATTTTAGCTTTATGAAATGAATGTATCTAGATGTCTTTTAGTGTACAGAATCACTCTGAATCTATACAAAAAAGTCGTCTAGATACATTCGTTTCACAAAGCTAAAACGTATTATATTTCTAGACGGAGGGAATAGATTATAGAATGGCATCAATAAAACTATTAACATGTTTGTCCAGGTTTTCTCTGCCTAAAATCAGGTTACCACACAAATAAGTTCCGATTTATCCTTGTAGGGAATGGCTGTTGTTGCTGCCAGAGCGACGAGGCTGCCAATCTATTCGTCTTTTGCCAAAGAAGGTAACCTTAGTGACTTGTTTGCTAAAGGGGAGGCCATTTCGACACTTTTCAACGTTATGGGCATAGGAGCTGGCATTGGACTATCATCTACTGTATGTTCATCAACTCAAGGGAAGGTACATGTTCGCAGAAATACACCTGTTCACTTACTCTTTTGCTTTGTCAGGGAAATACACAAAGTAAAATGTGCATTACAAGAATGACCATTACTTTAACTATATCAGTCTTGAGTTATAGAAACATAGCATAAAGCATTGTTCTCTTATGCTAAATGAACCTGTAAAAGATAAGTGGTTTGATTTAAAAAACAAAATGTTATCCATGAGGTGTCCAGCATTATCATGGCATCAGGTACTGTGAAGAATTGTTTTTAGCTTTTTTGGTTTTCCATCCTCATCTGTACTCCGTGAATAGTTTGGTATGGCGTCCATTCTAGTTTGTGTGTGTGATTTGCGTATACTACATACGCCGAAACAAACACAGCATAAAAAGAGTTGCTTGTACAGTGAACTTGGTACGTTGGATATGGTCCATCTACCTGCTCTTAGCATGCAGGCCACACAGTATGATGGACAGGTATGTGAGTAAAGATTGAGAACATTCCAGTTGTTGCCTATGGTAGAAAGAGTCGAATCTGTAGTACTACATTACTTTGTTAGCCCACCTCTGTGGTGCTGAGTGCATATAGCTATGCTCTAATCAGACCGCACCTAACACTTGGAACTATATATTGTTCCCTGTCAGAAGTTGGAGAAGAGAATTACAGTGTATACATGTTTTGATGGCTCTTTTCGTTGTATTCACTTATTCTGTTCTCGGTTGCTGCATACCATCAGACTACAGGACTTGTTATTATGTGCAAGAACTTTCTACTCGATACAAGCTTCTAATCACTGTTATTTGTTCTTCCAGCTAATTGTAGGCCCATTGCTTTCTGCTGTACATATATGGGGAGTTGTGCAAGAGATGAGAGCCACTCCTATAAACACACTTAATCCACAGAGAACAGCAATGGTGGTGGCTGATTTTATCAAGGTTTTTTACAATTAACCTGTAACTGTAAGCATTTGCCAGTCTTCCCAGTTACAATGCTGATTATCTTTTCTGTATGCTGCAGAGTGGAAATGTTTCTAGCCCAGCCGAGCTAAGGTACAGGGAAGACCTTCTGTTCCCGAACCGATTAATAGAGGAAGCAGGAAGCGTGAAAGTCGGACAGCCTCTCCGCAGGGTTTTGAGCCCAGGGCGCGTCGAGCAGCTGAGAGCTACTTTCCCAAAAGAGAAATTCTTGCTGAGCCCGAAAGGCGGCAAGACATACATGGTTCTTGAGCAGAGTGCAACTGGAGAGGACGCACTTCGGGGTTGGCTGGTCGCCGCCTTTGCTTCGGAGATGGAGAGATCAGGCGTCGGATCACGCGATACGGTTCTAAGTGAAGCCTATCAGAAGATGGAGAGCGTGTTTCCCGTGTTCGTGTCGGAGGTTAAGAGCAGGGGCTGGTACACGGGTCAGTTCTTGGATGGAAATCACAGTCGGATCGCGTATGTGAAATCCGAGTAGCTGCTGTGTATGCTCTGGAGGGAAGGACACGGACCGTTGAGGCGGTGCATCCTACCTGCAGTTTTTCAGAGTTGCAGGGATGGTCAGATAAAATTTTGCTTCATGGTTGTTCGTAAACACTTTTATGCCTGATGTCAATCATAGTGTTACCGTTCTAGCCTAGCTTCACTGCAGTCCCTCTGTTCCATGTTTTAGCCTTTTTTTGAAACACATTATTTAGATGTGTCTGGGGGTGTACGTTCACTCATTTTGCTCCGAACATACCCAATAAAAGATGTATAGGCACATGCGTTTCTAAAACATCTTAAAATTTAGAACAGAGGGAGCGTATTATTTATCACAGAGAATGGGCGAATGTTCAGTCAAGATGCTGCCGTGATGACTGGTGACTGACATAACCGTTCACTCCACGAGTCCACCGGAAACCATATGTGCGTGTACGCCACTCGTATCAGAGTACGGTTACATGATCACTACTGCAAGTCGGTGTAGAAAAGAAAAAAAAAAGGCTCGATCCAGTTTGAGGGCGGCACGTCGTGGACTCACGACTCGTCGTCTTGCAGACCGCAGAGCAAGCCAAATTAACGGCTCCCTACGTCGACGAGCATGACCAGTCGGTGGCTGTCTGGCTGGGCTTGCGGCCGGAGAACAGTCGAAAAATCAACCGACAGATTATCGAAGTTACCGGCTTGTATCCTAGTATGCTACAATCCACAATTGCGGCTTCAGTTTTGGGCGCAAAAGGAATGCATGCTTTTGCTGTAATTGACCAGGAAAAACGTGAAGCCTGTCGACTCGACTAGTTAGTGCTTAGACCGATTATTCACAGCCTTTTCTCTGCGCTAACAAGTTACTGCTAATGTAGTACTCCCTCCATTTTATAATATAAAATGTTTTAACTTTGTATAAGGAGTGTATCTAGACTCTTCGTAGGTGTAGGTTCACTTTAAATCCAGATAAACCTACACACTAAAAAAAGTCTAGATACACTCTTTGTACAAAGTTAAAACATCTTATATTTTAAAACGGAGGGAGTACATCACAAGTGAATTAGTGACCGGTCGGTCGACACTCTGGCCGGAGTGTGGTCGTGGCACGGAACGAATCACCGAGAAATTAGTATTGAGAGCAGAGAAAGTAAAGGTTTGTTCATTTTCAAAGTCAATATGAAGATCGGACGCTGCTTTAGTTAGAACCAAATGGGTAATTGGCACCTTGATTGGGTATAAAAAGCTTGAGATGAAAGTTAGAAATTCCGTAGGTAGCTAGCTGTGTCGAAGAACTGGTGCGTGACAATGAGAAGTGCATGCGTTTGATACGCATTCAACTAAGAGATACTGAAGGCAGCACGAGTCTGAACATTGTAAAACGGGGACTCAAAAAGGCAAAGCGTCGGTCGGCAACCGCGAGCCGCACAATCGACAAAAATACTAGGGATAAAATCAGGGCACGGATCGTGTGCGGGCTAAATTATCCTCGTAGTTTTGCTCCCGTGTTACTGCTGCCGTAAAGTGGACACGTGAACTACCAAACGAGACCACTGCTGCTGCTGGCAGGTGGTGCAGATTGTCATATCCATTTGTTTACGACGATCCAAAGCGGAAAGGCATCTGCCGTCTAAAATGCCCCCTCCCGGGTGGAGATTCGGTCCGTATGATCCCGTCTTTCAAAAATTCGAGTATCAATTATTTGAGTTTTATTTAAAATTGTACTAAAACAAAACAGTACTACGTAGCTAGCGATGTATGCAATAAATGTGCAAATTATCAATTAAAAATAATACCGTATGCATTCTGAGCTACACAACAATGACAAAACTGTGGATCTGGCAATCATCTTTTTTAAATCTTCAAGAAATACTACAACCTCCTATCCAAAATAGTTGACTTAGATTTGTCTAGATTCGAATGTATCTAGACTTGCTTTAGTGCTAGATATCTTCGAATCTAGACAAAACTAAATCAACTAATTTAGGTCAGAGAGAGTACTGCCAAAATAAGTGTGGTTTGGTTTAATACAAAGTTTACTAAATTAGTGACACTTATTATGGACCGGAGTGAGTGGCATTTTTGTATAGCTAACGATAAAATTATTTTTGTATTGCGACTTGCAGGCTTGGAGAATACTACCTCTGTTTAGGATTATTAGTCCTAAGAAGTTTTTTATATTGTTTGAGATTATAAGAACTATCTCATTTATTAGTCTCTTTCGTCCAATGCATGTTTTCCTTTTCTCTCACTTCTCTTATGCATGTAAAACTATAATGAATTAGCCTTTCGCCCCGCTTTATAAATAAAGCCAAACGACCAAACAGATACAAAGTGGTGAGGGGTTCCTCTTACAAGCAGACCAAAGATAAAACACTGAAATCTAGGAAGCGACTAGCTTGACCGAAGACGGCGAGGCTACGGAGACCGGAGCTCCACAACAACGCCTCCAAGAAGGTAACGACGCCCTAGGAGCCGCCGTCGCCGCCGAGACCACGGGGGTCAAGGGTTTTCACCCGGAGTCCTCTGAGGTGAGAGTAGCCACAACAACGCCCCCAAGAGGGTCACGACACCCGCGGGCGTCGCCGTTGCCGGCGCCGAAGCACTGGGCTTTTGCCCGGAAAAACTCTCACCCCCAATGGTATCGCGGACCCCCACCATGCTTCGAGTCGAGCTTCCAAACGCGATCTGGGCGCTGCCACCACCAGGAGCCCCCGAAGCCCACACCTTGCCACCCGCGTGGACCAAAGAGAAGGCCCACCACCACTGCAACGCCGTCCCGCCTCCGAGACACCCGTGTAGTCCACCTTCCGGGGCCCCGACATCCATAAACTCGCGTCAAGGCTCCAACAAACGTCGCACCACAAGGCCGTCGGGTAGAACCCGGTATGACGGCAACGGAGCAGCAGGTGTCGAGCCACCCGATCGCCTAGGGGAGGGGACCGCCCTCCATCACCATTACCATGGAGATTGCCGTCCGGAGCCGCAGCAGTGTCAGCGAGGCTTAGATTAGGCCTAGATCAGGCCCGGCCCGCCGGCCAGGCCAGATCAGGCCCATATCCGGGCCGTCGGCTCCGCCGCTGAGCCGCCTGACCAGAAGCAGCGGGCCGTCATGCGACCTAGGCCGCCTCTACCTCAAAAGCCAGGCCGCTAAGCTGCGTGTCCGTCAGCCGAGAGCCTCGGATGCCCAGCCGCCTCTGTCCGGAAAGGTGTCACCACGATGCCGAGCGACTCGCTAAACAGCACCGCCACCGCTATGCGACTCGTGATAGCCGTGCATCGTGACTCCGCCACGACTGTGGGCGAGCTCGCCGTCCCGCCATGGCGCACCGTCGCCAGCAGAGCCCTCCCGCGAGACCCTCCAGCGCCGGGTAGAGGAAGACCCGCCGGACCGCACGGTCTTAGCCGGGCGGCGCACACCAACAAGTGGGAGGAGGAGGAGGGAGAAGGAGGCGGCGAGCGAGAGTTAGGCTCACGCCAGCGCGGAGGTTTTTTTTTCGTTTGTTGCATGTAAAACTATTGGGACATGCATATATTAATAAGAGAGAGCTATGCAGTGTCTTGATATTAGCAACTTGGCCCTATGACTAATAATCTCAAACAGAGGTAGTATATCATTAATAAAATAAAGTTAAAATTGTTTTCAATTTTTAAACTTATAATTTTAATATAGAAAGGTTACTGGATCCCATGTGTCAAAAAAAAACTACCGTCCCTCAGCAGCCCCATCTGTTTACTCGTACATGGGGAACGCACTTTTAGGTAGTACAACAAAGTCCATTGCATGCACGGACACGTCCGCTCGCGTTTCACATTGAACGGGGCCAAAAGGAGCCCGCGAGGGTGGAAAGGGCAAATCAACGGCCGCGGCCGCGTCCGTGCACGGTGGCCTGTGACCAAGGCATGGCCACGATCGAGGTGACGCAGGCACGCCCGGCACGCGAGGACCGACGGAGAGAGCGTACGTGCGCGGGAAGCCGCACGCCCGGTTCCTTCCGTCCTCGCCCGCTCGCGTGTAGTACTGTTTTACCTTTAATTTGTTCGTTAGTACTCTCTCCGTTTTAAAATATAAGACGATTTTAGCTTTGTGAATAAAGTATATCTAGATTTTTTTAATGTCTAGGTTCACTCCAAATCTAGACATTAAAAGAGGTCTAGCTGTTGGATAATTAGACACAATTTCCGTGATTAATTCAAGAATATTAAACATGATAATACCAGCTACTCGCATATACTAGATGTACTAAACAACAAGATGAACGGAAACAGGCAGCAGCAGTAGCCTTGGAGAAGATTGGTCGCAGCAGTAAACTACGGTGGCGACGCAAGCAGAGAGGTTGGCAAACCTTAGATTGGTTTTCAGTATATGCGTGGGGCGGGCGGGCGGGCGGGCGGCGTCGTCAGAGGAGGAGTGCGTGTGTAGTTCTCCTCTTCTCACTCACTTTACTAAGTGGTGAACCACTCCACCTTATAAGATGGTGTAACTTTCCTCCAACTTTTCATGTGGTACTAAACTTTAGCTCCCACTCCACTCATATGTGAGCTGCCACCAAATTGGGCCAAATCACACATGGGCTTTGAGATTTAGGAAAAATCTGAAATCTATATGGGCTTATTTATTTAGCTCATTATTTTTAACACTAGATACACTTTATTCACAAAACTAAAATATCTTATATTTTGAAACGGAGAGAGTACATACCAGTAGGCTGTGCGTAACAGTGAAAGGACGACACCTAATACGTGTAGTCTGCGCTTCTTTGGTCAAGCTAGGTTGTCCGGGCATATTTGGATTCGTCGCATGAAAGTTGTGCCGCTGGATCGTCGTGTGTTCGTTTTCAGCGAGACTTTTATAAGTCTGAAAACCGTTGGAAGGATTTACTCGGCCGTGCTTTCAGCAACGACCCAAGGAGGAGTAGATTCTGTCCAAGTCGTGTATAGATAGGTTAAACTTATTAAATACTCTTTCCGTCTACCAATAACTGACTATTTGTCTAAATTCGGATATATCTATAACCTAAAATATGTCTAATACATACAAATATAGATAAATTTAAATCATTTATTGCTGAATGGAGGGAGTATATAATTTATATATATGAAAGAAATCAACGTCTACAATATAGATGCTCTGTTTCTCTTACATAAAACGATCAAATGTTATTCGGAGTTTGCCTCGAGAAGTTATTAGAGTATCTCTAATAGTAGCCCTATATTTCTTTACTACCCTAAAAACTGTCGTATAGGGCATAAAATGATCAAAACACGTCTTCAATGGCAGCCATAAACAGCAAAGGTTTTTTTTGGCAAGCCCAAAAAAAAAACCCCCCCCGCCGCATATTTGCGGCAGCAGTGCGTTGTCGTAAAACAGATCGATCACAAGACGCTCCGCTTGAAAAACCACGTCGCCCCATCGCCTCCCCGCGCGGATCTGCTGCAGATCGTCATTGTCGGCCACCGGAGGCCATGCACGACCTCCCACCTCCCCCTCCTCCCCCCCGCACTGATTCCTCTGCGACCACAGCCAATTTTGGCCATCCCCCGCCCTCGGTGCCGACACTGCTATGACAAACCCTATGCCGCCGCCTCAACGCCAGCCATGTTTCGTGGCGCCGCGGCCGGTCATCGGTGCCGGGAAATGATTGCTGCTCCCGCAACTCCCGCCGCCGCTACCAAACCAGGCCCCAAGGCCAAGAAGATGGCCGGCGTGAAGAACATATATAGTTAGATCGTGAGCCCTGGTTGATTAACCGTCATATTCCCCCAAAAAAACTTAACCGTCATATGAGGATTCGTGGAGAGGAAGACATATATGTTTATTCGCATATTCCCTAAGATACCACACACTGTGCTTCATCTCAATTCTGAAGGGTCACCGGTTAACTAAACCGATAATACTATATCCACTAGGCTGCTAGACAATACACGTACAGGAAAATGTCGCACGCATCACAGTTCCTGAAAGGGAATCACATCACACACCTCTGAACAGCACGTGCGATAATTTGGCTGTGACCCGTACGTCGCTATCCTTGTTCAATCACGCAGCTTTGATCTGGACAATAGAGGATCAAGCACATGCCAATATGGCACGTGAGATCTAGCTAATGACCATGAACTAGCTAGATCGAGGAGGAAAGTCCTGCTCCTGCCACGGGGAACTTTGAAACTTCTTGCGTTCTTCCACGATGAACCCGATCGATGGCGACGGATGAGAAAATTACAGGGCGTGTACTTAGTGCAGTGAAAAACTTAATGAAATGGGTGGTAATATCCGGCGAGTCTAGTGCTGACTGACGACGAATTCATCATGTAAGGGGAAGAAGGGCGTGACGTCGACGGTGATCGATCGCGACGTCTGACAGCTACCTACGCGGCTGCCCATTTTTCTTGTTTCAATATCTCCCATGCACTTGCTCGTTGTCACGGTGCGTGCTAGCGCGTGTCGATGGAATTATCCGTTTGGCAGCCTCGACGCTCTATTTCGAAGGTTTTCGTGGCGCACCTTGCTCTGTTTTCAGTTCCAAAGGCATAGTCTGAGTACTCTTAATTGCTTTTTTTTACTACGACAAGACTAAGGCCATATATTAAAGATATCCAACCCTGAAATTCTGGCAAAGGACACACGACTTCCTCTTCCTCCTGCACTCACCGAGGGTGTGTCAAAAGCAAAGCTCGATGCCGGTTCCGGATCTCCGAAACACCCCGAGAGCAAGGATAACAATGTTGACTCGTCAACTCGTGAGCGGTTAGAACTAGAAGATGCTGGTAACACCACTCAGAGGTGCATTCCCCACTAGATCCAAACTCCCACTCCAATGGATACAAGACGCTTTGATCACATCCCATCGGCTTGGAGTGATCTATAGGCGCGCGGTTGTGTGAAAACAAACCGAGGTATCAAGCAAAAGGATTGGTCCTCAATCCTTTGCCAATACCTCTTCCCGTTGGTCATTGCGGTGACGATATCGAGTGACACACTCTCCCATGCCTTCAACAAACAAGTATTTTCAACCTCTGAGTAGTTCTTCATTCTCTTGCGCTGGGTAGGTTGCGAGGCATCGAACCCTCCCTCCTCTATATCTCCTCCACCTCTTCATCCCCATCCTCATCAACACCCACATCGACATATCCCATGTTAACACCCCGAGCGTCGTTTCCACAATGCCAACAACACTGTCATTCAACAGATTCACAAATGACGACAACTCATTCAAATTGCCACTATAAATTCGGAATTTGTACATTCGACATGAGCAATGTACGAAATTGATAAGGTTTAGAGAGGAATCAGTGGATTCATACCTTTGCGGGAGATCGCCGAGCAAGCCAAATTAAAGCTCCCCACATCGACGAGCATATGACCAGTCGGTTCCTGCCTGGCTGGGCTACGCAGAACAGTCGAAAAATCAACCGAAAGACTATGGAAGTTATCAGCTTGTATCCTACTAGTAGTATGCTAAAATCCACAATTGCGGTGTTGGCTTCAGTTTTGGGCGCAAAAGGAATGCATGTTTTTCTGTAATTGACCAGGAAAAACGTGAAGCCTGTAGACTCGACTACTAGTCTGTACTTAACACCAATTTAGCCACAGCCTTTTCTCTGGGCTAACAAGTTACGGCTACTGCGTAGTGACCGGTCGGTCGACACTCTGGCCGGAGTGTGGTCGTGGCACGGGACGAATCATCGAGAAATTAGTTAAGCGCAATGCGTTTACATCTGGGCGCTCTCATGGGTAGAGAGATCAGAGAAAGTCACGTTGGTTCAGTTGCAAAGTCAACATGAAGATCGGATGCGGATAGAACCAAATGGGCAATTGGCATCTTGATTGGGCAAAGTCAGTGGCCGACCTAAGAATTATTCAAAAACTGGATAAATAATGTATTTTAAAGCTAATGATATTACTTTTTGATCAAATTGTTATTAAATTAATCTTGCCGGACGGTCGGAAGCCTGGCCACTTTAGGGATGGTTGGGTACGTCTATGGGCAAAGCTGGAGATGAAAGTTAGAAATGCCGTAGGTAGCTCGCTGTGTTGGTTGCGTTTTAGAATTGGCGCGTGACAATGAAATCCGCAGGGGTGTCCATCGGAGAACACATCAGTCCCCGTCGCGTCGTCTCCTCCAGGCGACCGAGGCGGCGAACCCTAGCCTCTTGACGCCACCTCCCCCACCCTCCCACCCCCTCCTCGTCGCCCCCAGAGAACCGGTGAAGGGGTGGCGGGGATCCGCCTCCTGCCTCGGTGGCTGAGGAGGGAGCTGCGACGGGCTGGGCCCGCCGCTCGCCGATGCCGCTGTCGCTCCTCTTCTCCCCCCCTTCCCAGGTGGTCGAATCCAGCGGATGCCCTCCCTTGTGGCGGGTAGTTTCGATCTGGATCTCGGACCTTGGCTTGGGCGGCCCCCAGTAGGGAGGTGTTGCCGGTGGTGTCCTCGCTGGGGGCTTTGGAAGTAGGGGTGGCGGCCCCGAGACAGTGGAAGTCGTCGCGCCGAGCGGGGGCCGTGGCTCAAGTGTTGGCCGGTGTTCAAGGCCGTTCGGGCGGCATGATGCATGGCGAGCGGCGTGTTCTGGATGTGTGCCGGCAGCTATCTCGGCGGCTGGCCGCACTCGGTGTTGGAGGTGGAGTCCTCCACCAGGGTGAAACCCCGCCAAACTTTGTCTTGGCCGGCGGTGGCGACGCCCATGGGTGTCGTCCCCTTCTTGAAGGCACCGTCACGACTCCTCTCCCTTCTCTTCCCGATGCTCCGGGTGAAAACCCTTGATCCTTTGATCGGGCGGTGGCGGAACTCTAGTGTCATTCCGTTCTTGAAGGCGTCGTCTTGGAGTCCTTGGACCGTCTCTCTTCCGATGGTAGTGTGGTGGCAGTCGCATGGGCGTTTGTTGGTGGCGGAGTCGCTTCGGTGTTGGCGTTTTTTGGCGAGGTGCAGTGTGTGCTCGTGCGTGGCTAGAGCTCTAGGGGGAACTTTAGCCCGTTGGTTCTGCCTTCTTGTTGACGAGGGATAGGGATCCCTCCGGTGACAATGGATGAAGGTGAGGCGGCGCTGGCCTCAGGCCCATTGGTTTCAACCTCGGCGGCGGCTTGGTCCGTGCAAGGGCTATTTGTTGTTGTTTCGCGTTGTCGTCGACCCAGCTTGTTGTTTTCTCTTTCTGTCTTTGCACAAACCGATGGCTTGTTTTTGTGTGTATGTGTTCTCTGTAAGCTGGTTCAACACTTTGTATCTTTCGCCATTGACGTCATTAATTTCACGCGGCCTACGGTCTAAAAAAACAATGAGGACTGCGTGCGTCTGATACGAATTGAACTAAAAGACCTTCTTTTTCTCAGAGATGCAAGAAAAAGAGATACTAGATGCGAGCTAAAAACAGACTAGGGTAGGGTAAAACGAGGCGGCGGCTAGGGTAAAAACCCTAGCAGCCGTCACGATCTACTTCTGCCCGCATCGAGCATCGACGGTCCTCGCCTCGCTTGCTGCTCCGCGGCGGGAGGAGTGGGGACCCTGGACCGCGCCGGTGGTGTAGAAGGGTCCCTAAAGTTAGAGTTTGGTCATCCGGCATCGTCGTTATGGTGGCTATGACGGCGTTGCGGGACAAGAATAAGGTATACCCGCTTCTTCCACCTCGTCGCGGACGATCCCTGCTTGGCGTTGAGGAGGGTGGGGATTCGTTCGCCGCTTCCATGGAGTGGTGGATCTCGCCCGATCACGTGTTCTCGGATCTCGCCCGCCTACGTGTGTTTAGGTTTGGCTACAAGTTTTGGATCAATTCAAGGGTTCAATAGCGACAACTTCATCTCTCGGGCGCGTCCTTAGGGCACGTGCACAAGACTTCCCGATTGTCATCAACAATGGCATGCCGCTCCGTAATGGAGCGACAATGGCCGCTGCTCGGCTCGCCCGACGGCAAGAGTATTCGTTAGGTGGTCCAAAGACCTCGATGTAATTTTTATTATGTTTAGGATACTTTGTACTTCTTATGAACTCATGAAATAGATCTGGATCTTTTTCCGAAAAAAAAAAAGAGATACTGAAGGCAGCACGAGTCTGAACGTTGTAAAAGGGAGAGTCGAAATTCGCAAAGGCAAAGCGTCGGCACGACCGCGAGCCGCACCAACGACAAAAATATAAGGAATAAAATCAGGGCACAGATCCTCTGCGGGCTAAATTATCCTCGTAGTTTGCTCCTGTGCTGCCACTGTCGTAAGTGGACACGTGAACCAAACCAAACCACTGCTGCTGGCAGGTGGTGCAGATTGTCATATCCATTTGTTTACGACGATCCAAAGCGGAAAGGCATCTGCCATCTAAAATACCCGGCCCCTAGTTGAGTGGAGATTTGGTACATACAGCCACTCGTGATTCCATTTGCTAAAAAAGTTGTCTATCAATTTTTTTTAGAAATATAATCGAATGTATCTAGATGTTAGTGTATAGGTTTGTAGAGGTTCGGAATAAACCTATACATTAAAAACGGCTATATACATTCATTTCACAAAGATAAAAAGTCTTATATTTCTAAACGGAGGGAGTAGGATATAATCTACCTTAAATGTGCCAACTATCAATTAAAAATTATGTATATTTTAAGATACAGAGAAATGGTAAACAGTGCATCTCAGTATCACAATTTTTATCCGAACACATACACGCATGTCTGGTAGGAGAGAGGTGACGGTCCTTGTAAAACCCAAGTAGGGTTTCGTCCCTCCCACCAGCGACGCCGCAGGTCCGCTCCACTTTCGCTGGCCTTGGTGCCTTGGAGGTGCGGCAGACCATTGCATCTCGCCTACGGGAAGCTTCACGTTCTTTGTTTAGACTGTTTGTAGTGTCTTTTTCATCACGTTGAGGCGATAACTACGTCTAGAAGTCAAGTCAGAATAAGGTCCTCTCCGGCCTACCTTCGCCTCGGTGGTGCGCCTAGCGCCAGGGGAGGGCGCTTTGAGTTGTGTTTCTGATGGATCTCTTGGAATCCGGTCGTTTTTCCTATTTGTTTGGTGTGATTTAAGGTCAATCTCCTTTGATATACGATTATCATCTTCGGTGATGGTTGCTACTCTGGTGCCTGGTCCTTCGGAACCTTAGCACGAGGACTTTCCGACCGTCTATAACAACAAGCTTTACTATAACAAGCTTTGTCCGGCTCCAGCGATGAAGGACGAGGGCTACGACACGTCTTCTGCTCGTGCTAGTGTATGTATTCGCCGCTAGGTGGACCAATGATCTATTTGTATTTTTATTACTTTTGGCTTCTTCTGTACTGTTGTCGATGATTATTAATATATCGGTAGAATTTCGTAAAAAAAGAGTATCACATTTTTAAATCTTTAAAAATAATGAGAATTTTTTTGCATAGGTCAATTTTGTATTGTGGTTTTGTAGGCTCGTAGAATATACTAGTAACAAAGTTTAGTATTGTTACCTGCAAAAAAAAGTTGAGAATTGTTTCCTTTTTGTTTGGAACTCACAAATATGGATCCAAGTTAATTAATTTGGATCGAAGGGAGTACTATTAATTACACTCGCGACGTTCGTCGCCCCAAAATTTCCGCATGCCACTTCTTTACGCTTTTACCCCTGCTGGTTTGGACGTATTGCATGTCCCGCCACCGCTAAGTGGAAATAACCCGTCGCGGCCCGACTGTCCCATGTCCCTGAACTTTCTCGCATGCGAGCGCGCCGCCTTCGATGTCGCCGGCCGCCAGCCACCCACGCTCGGAGTAGTCCGCCAGTGGTGTCCGCGAGCGTATGGTAGAAAAAATCCTCGCCCCTGGCTTGCCCCGCCGCCACCGTCTTAGAACACGTACATACGACCACTAGGACGAACCTGCACCCCCGCGGTGGGTCGGGCCGCCCGCACACATCCTCTCTCTGGCGGCGCCCCACCACTCCCGTACCCTGCTTGACCGGCGGCGCCCCACCACACCCGCACCCTGCTTGACCGGCGGCGCCCTTGAAATTCCCTGCCTCGCGATCAGAGGTGAGTGCTGATTTGAACTACCGTGCGCATGCCAATGGAGTCGAGGAAATCATGCACTGCTACTCTGCTCGACTACCGCTAATGCAGCCCGCCCGGCCTGCCCTGTTGCGTCGCCGCCGGCCGTTGGAGAAGGGGGTGGAGGAGTTGGAGTTGGGCACGAGGCCGCGTCGAGATCCACCTCAAGCGAGCCGTTCTTGGCCGGAATCCACCTCTAGCGAGCTGTTCCTTGCCAGAATCCGGCAGGTCAGGACGGGAATTGACGCGGACAGCGGCGGGGAGGGCCTGGATTCTCGTAATTGGTCCAGAGCGGAGCGGGAGCGCAGGGACCGCCTATGGCGAGGACGGTGCTTTTCCTCCCGACGACCCTCAGATCTGGGCGTGCTGGTCTACAGCTTCTCCACCGGGATCCAGAATTCAGTAATTTGCTCTGGTCTGATGCGAGTCCGCTAATGCTTCTTTGTTCTTCCTGGTCAAGAACAAAATTACGAAGACAAAGCTATTGTAATGAGATTCAGAGGATAACAACTAAGGTAAAGAAATGAAACTCTGACGAATTGCTGGTAAATCTTCATATCAATCATTCAGGTAGATACATGATAGGAATTGCGAAGGCGGGCTTACATGGGAAGCAGCTAAGGTTCACAATTCTGCAGCATATGAACCGGGGATCTTCTCCTGGGCCACCATGATCTCGTGCATACAGAATGAATCTCTGGCTGGAATATCTTACAGATTAGTACAAAAAGCAATATCTTAATTTTACTGTCAAGAGGACGGAGGGATAATGAGGAAGAAGCACGTGGTGGACAGAGTTTACCGATTTCTCTATCCAATTAGATATTGCATTAAGTTATTTTAGCCAATTTGTCTGTATGTTTGTATGTATTTTTTTAGAGAAATATTTGTATGTATTTTAAACTTTGGTGAATTGACAATTATACCGGCATCGATGTTGATTAGATGAAGTCGCCGAGGACAAACGTGCCTTGACCCGTTCCTCTATGGGTGTTACTGTGGACATGCCCGCTTTTTCTCGACCCGTTGGCACGCTAAGATGAGCCGGACTTGTTTTGCCACTGTCCGCAGGTATTTGTTTTTTGCGAAATTTCACCGATCTATTAATAATCATCAACAACAGTACAAAGAGTTCTAAAAGTAATAAAAAATATAAATAGGTCATTGGACCACCTAGCGACGACTACAAACACTGGCACGAGCCGAAGACGCACCGCCGTCCTCACCCCTCCATCACCGGAGCCAGGCAAAGCTTGTCCGAGGATATCTTGTTTTTTCATAAAATATGAGCTAGAAGATATACTGTTTATGTGCAATGATCTAGATATTTTCATACATAGAAAGCGTTATGCAATCAAATTCCTCACATCCATCGGAAAGTACCACTTGCATGCAAGAGGTATAAAAAATTTGGGTCAGACAAAAACCACCGTTATTGGCATTAAATAGTATAGGTATTTGTAATTGTATAAATGGAGTGAGGATAAAACTTTAGACATATTTTATTCTAAAAATGTGGGTATAAATATATTAATCTACTTATATAAAATAAAATTTACATGTTATTTTAAAACCGTTGCCACGCACGGACATTGAACTAGTAGTTTTTTTAATAATATAGAAAGATCAGGATCCCATGTGTCAAAGAACTTTTCGTCCCTGACCCGGCCACCCCACCCTCACCCCCAATATGTATGGGAACACACTTTTACGTACAGTCCGTTGCATGCACGGACACGGCCGCCACCCAGCACATCCATATCTTTTTTGTGAATCACAGCACATCCATATCCAGAACGCCAAAAGGCTAACCATGTCCGGCATCCGCTCGCGTTTCACATTTGGAACGGGGCAAAAGAAGGAGCCCGCGAGGGTGAAAAGGGCAAATCGACGGCCGCGCGGCGTCCATACGCACGGTGGCGTCTGACGAAGGCATGGCGACGAGGCGACGTTGTAATTTGAAACCTAGCGCGGGCAACGTACGCACGGCACGACAGGAGGACCGACGGAGTGAGCGTACGTGCGCGCGCGCGCAGGCGGCCGTCGCTGCTGGGCTGTCTCCCGGTCCCGGGAGGAAGCCGCACGCCCGGTTCCTTCCTTCCGTCCTCGCCCGTCCGCTCGCTCGCCTAGTCGCGTCCATGTTTTACCATTACTTTGTTCGGTAGCAGAGCGGTAGCAGTGAAAGGGCGACACCTAAATCGAATTTATACCGCTACTAGGCTGACTGTGCTTCTTTGGTCAAGCTTGTCCCGGCGTATTTGGATTCGTCGCATGAAAGTTGTGCCGCTGGATCGTCTTTTAATCGTGTGTTCGTTTTCAACAAGACTTTTATAAGTCTGAAGAAACCCGTTGGACGAATTTACTCGGCCGTGCTTTGAGCAACGACCGGAGGAGCAGCATTATTCTGTCAAAGTCGTGTAGATAGGTCAAACTTATATATCTATACAAGAAATCAACATCTACAGTGGAGTAATTCCGCACTGTAAGTGCTGCTATTTTTCTTTACATAAAATGGTTTAGAGTTACGAAGTTTGACTTCAATATTAAGATGGAAAAATCTTACGTTGCATTGCATTTAGAATGAAGGGAATATATTTTAGGTGCTGACAATATTTTAAGAAGATTCTCGACCATCATACTACAATTAATATACACATGTTTTCTACAACACATGACATGCAAAAAAAAAAGCTAGTCAAAACATTGAAGATGCACATAGACATATTCTTAGAAAAAGGAAAATAATAATAGCATGGCATCCAAATGGTCATTGGTCAGCATTAACATCTGCAGTTTGCGACGCATGCATTATACTTATATCAAGAAATGTTTTCTTCAGCATAGTGCCTCCAAGAGAGGATTATGTAGTGCCTTCGAGAAGTGATCACAATGCCACCTCAGCGTCGGATCCAGCTATTGATGGCAAGATCACGAGTTTAAGCCCTGGAGCACAGGTTTGAGAATATTAGATCAACCATTTGCAGGTAGAGAAAAATTAAGGTCGCACTTTAGCTGGTTTCACCCCCATAGCCCGGACACACTTGTTACTTGAAGACTTCTAGTTCGCATGAGCACAATCTTCACAACAACGTCCTTGACCCGGCCCACAGGACCCGCCAAGAGATTCCACAACAAGCAACACCGAGAGCCATGTCACTTTGTGTAGTGAGGGCACTTACTTTCTGCGGCAGAATGTTGGGTCTTCTTCTAGTGTTAATGTCGGCAAATATGGCAATATCCTTCCGAATAAGCTTGAGATTTTTTTAGGTGAAATAATGCAATCTAATAATAAGACGGCGTTCAAGATCATGAAAACAATTGTGTTGATAACAATAGTTACGACCTCTAACGGTCCTACGCAAGAGAGAGACAGAGGGAGGGAGGAGAGAGAGTAAGCTCAAAGGGACGTAGACGTGAGAAAAAACTGTTGACATATATTGTACTGTCATTCCTTGAGATCTTGGGTGAATAACATGTACTTAGATGGATCGTGAGCCCCTGGTTGGTTAACCATCATATGCGGATTCCTGGAAGGCATATGTTTATTCGAATATTCCCCAAGATACCACTGTCCTTCATCTTCATGAGGGCCACCGGTTAACTAAACCGATAATGTACTATCCACTAGGCTAGACATACACAGGGAAATGTCGCACGCGGCACTGTTCCTGAAAGGGAATCACATCGCACACCTCCGAAAGGCACGTGCAATAGTTCCGCTGTGACCCGTACGTCTCTATCCTTGTAGTAATCACGCAGTTTTTTTTTAATCTCCACAGTAGAGAGGATTAAGCACATGCCACTACGGCACGTGAGATCTAGCTAATGACCATGAACTACGCTAGATCGAGCTAGGAGGAAAGTCCAGCCTCGAGGAACGTTGAACCTTCTTGCGATCTTCCACGATGAATAAACCCGATCGATGGCGACGGCCGGCGGTACACGTCTCGATCAGCTTGTGCATCAGCGAGGGACACGCCACGTAATAAAAAAAATACACGGCGTGTACTTAGTGCAGTGGAAAACTTAATCAAAGCGGTGATATAATATCCGGCGAGTCTAGTGCTAACTGACGACGAAGAATTCATGTAATGTAAGTGGAAGGAGGGCGTGACGTCGACGGTGATCGATCGATCGCGATCTCTGAAAGCTACCTAGTACTAGTACGCATTTTTCTTCCTTTGATCTCTCCATGCACTTGTCCCTTGTCATGGTGCGTGCCTGCGCGCGTGCCGATGGAATTATCCGTTTGACGGTCCCGACGCTAGCATACTCCATTTTCAAGGTTTTCTTGGCGAACGTTTGCTATGTTTTCAGTACTAGCAAAGGCTTACTCTGACTTTAATTGCTTCTCTTTTTTTTTAACGAGAAGACTAAGGCTACATATGAAAGATGTTCAACCCTGGAATTCCGGGAAATGACACACCTGGCCATGGGTAAATCAACTCACTCTTCCTTGCTGAGGGTGTGTCGAAAGCAAAAAGCTCGATGCTGGCTCTGGATCTCCGAAACACCTTGGGAACAAGGATAACATCGCTGACGCATTGGCCGGTAAATCGACGGTTAGAACTAGAAGTGAAGGTGCCGGTGATGGCGGTATGAGGATCAGATCGCCCCGAAGATGATGAACGAGCTGAATAGGGTTGGACAAGCACCCCACAAAATCGGGACACCTTGCCTCACTAGCTTTCCCATCGATGCCAAAGATGACCATGCTTCGTTGAACACAAAAGAAGCCAGAAGACCAAAACATAAAACACCGTCTTCCACTCCGTTGAAGACCACCTAAAAAACAAATAAGAAGCCACGGATCAAGCCACGAGCAACTCCACGTGGCCTCCGGTGAAGCAAAAGCATCATCGGTGGAACAAGGACAAGATGTGGAGACCTTATTCCAGATTACCACTTTGCTCTCGGCACCTTGTCGTCGGTCGGAGGCGCATATGAGGGGTTGCATAGGGTGATATGGTGCATCTACCTCGAGTGGCCGCGTTCTCCAAGTCTAGCTTATGTTGGTGGACTATTTTACTTTTGTTGGATATCCTCCTCACGTGGGCTCTGAGGAGATGGCCTTATGAAACAGTCGAAACTGGTGCAAGATCACACCAACCTTTAGGGTTATGACCGAGGGCCATTTTGTATATTGCACATGATGGAAAGGAGAGGATAATCCTCCCATCCAGACATCAATAGGTGTAGTGACGAAAATCAAGGTTAGCCAAGAGAGAAGGAAAGTGGAAGAGGTTGAAGGAAGAAGCTAAATCAAGCAACGGGCTCTGCCCACAAGGTCGTGATGCCCAGATCCACTACCTTGTCTCCTTCAAGCTGTGATTTTCACCATCTTTGATGAGATTGTTCTAATCCCTAGCTCCTGTGTCCCAAATCTTGTTGTTTGACATTCAAGATCTATGTGTATCTTGATGTATGAGATCGTATAATACTCTCTAAAGAAAGAAAAAAGTTATGTCCCTATTCTTTGATAATAGTGGAAGAAAATTTGTGTGACTTCAGTCCGTGGCTTTTTCTCTCAAATTGAGAGGTTTTTCACGTAAAATGGTTTGGTGTCTATGTGTGTGATCTGCTAGTGCGGTTCTCCGTTTGAAATCCTAAGCACTATTTCAGACATTAGCTCTAGGAGCGTCCGGTAAAGTGTTTAGACAGTTTATCCACATCGGGGAAGAGCAGTGATCCGCGAAATAGTATACAAGTGTTGTTGAAGTTTAAATTAATTCCGCCGTTTATTTGATCTCACGTTAAGAGTCTGTTAATCACAAGGTTGAGTTAAATTGTCTCCACTCCCGGTTTTTCCCAGCAGCTTTCAGCTGGTTTACTTGATTTTCCATATAAGTTGGGTTAACTCTTTTTTTCTACTAATCGACAAGCATTCCCTGGTTTAATCTTTAACCGTGTGAGCAGCTACATTGTTCCAACGAAAAGGAGTCATTTGGAAGCAGCGGGAATACGAGCACCCGCACCCACAAAAAAAGAGACATGCACGTACGTGTGCATGCACGCAAGAGAAAGACCGATGCCAAAATAGACGATCACCGTTGTTCCGCACCAACCAGCAGCACTTTTACTCGCAAAAAATAAAAATAAAAATAAAAATATAAACCAACTAGCAGCACTAGGTACGTACAAACTCTATCATGGTAGTATGAACAGATCTCCCACGCACGAGTCACCCAAAATGGAACACGCCGCCGTGGCTAGCTGACTTGACACACACAACCTACGACCGGACTGCGAGTTTGCTCCGGATCGCTCGCGTAGTAGCGTTGGCCAAACAAAGCGGCCGTGTACATGCGGGTTCGGGGCCCGCCCGCGCGCGAATTATTGCTGACCGTTTGACCTCGTCCGCGTCCGTAGCACGCCAAGCCGCTCATCTCATGTCCTCCGGGTCGGGTTTCGGCGTTGGTCAATCCGTTGACGCGCATGCGGCCGAGCTAGTATACGTTTCCCCGCATGTGCATGTCTAGCTATACTATTCTCGTCTTCGTCTTCAGAGCGTACGCCTCTGTACTTCGTCGGTTGTTAGAAAAGTCGTGTCGCTACAGTATGCCACACTCGCAGACCCAGTTCGAGTTCATCCCTATCTGAAATCTCGTGCGTGGAGCTTCGATCGGCTGCGTCGGTCAGTTCGATGGGCCCACGTCGTCGTCCGATCTGAGCGAGCAAGTATCTGAACCCAGCTGTTCGAGTACTGTGCAAGTGATCCGGCTGTATGGGCATCGCGGTCTACTTTGCTGGCATGGCAATGGCATCACAGCCGCCAGAGAATACGCGTCACGGAAATACCGGCAATATATCCAACTAAAGCCTCTTTATCTACCCGAAAGAAAACACAAAGATAACCAAAAAAGCGGCAGGAAAATAAAATAAAATACTGTATATAAAACAGTTTATCACTTTATCTACATGGACCACATTAGTGCTACAATAAGGCCCTCCTAATTAATCAAACTTACGCTAAAAAGCACTATATTAGACATCTTCGTGGTATAGAGTAGAGTTGAAAGTTCGGCGCCCGGCGCCGGCCGGCTCGCTCCCTCGCTGGGCGCGTACCGTGCCGCGGCGACGTGCGACGATCACCGATCGAGCAAAGTGAAGTGCTTCTCAGATTCGATGCGCGCGTACGCCGGCTGATCGATCGGGCCGATCGACGAAGCTATAGCTGTCAGAGAACGCATCTGCAGACTTGTCTGTCCGCACCACACGTCCCCTTCCAAACTCCCCAGCTTGACTAATTTTCCAGCTAGCAGGGTGACAAGTCGCTTGCCAATCGAGTTACGTGACGTGCTCAGGCTTAGCCAGTGACCGATCCCGGCCAGATGCGGTGAACGCTATATGAATTCCTTGCTCCATCTTTCTTCGCTAGTTTTATATTCGACCTAGCACGGCTCGATCCTGTCATTGGTTCGCAGGCTTCCTAGTAGTTTTATAATTTTGCACTTGATGTACTACAACTTGGATCAATCATCCGTCTCCTAATTTGCAAATAGGAAAACAGCAGGGGGTGTAATTAATCCTGTCCTGGACAAACAAGCAAGATAGCTGTCTATCGTCGGATCGTTTGAATTTTGAAAGCAACGGCCCCGATAGCTCTTCACTAAGGCTGCGTGCATTAATAGTAGAAATGGAAATGCCTAGTGACAGTGTACGCCATAACAAAAAAAAACCCCGAAAACTCACTAGTACTTCCAATCTCCCAAGTTAAGATAATGCATCCAAACAAAGCTCAACATAATGGATCTATGCACCACCATCTCTTTCCTTGCGCCACCCTGTCTAGTTATCTTCTTCTCCCCGGCGGCATACACTATATTATGTGCCAATCCGAGAGCTCGAGACAACATAAGCTTGGGAAGGAGAGCAGATATGACGCACCCCTTCTTCTTTCATCACGGATGCTAGATCTAACTTTTCTTCTGTGTACAAAGGCCGATGCACAACAATCAGAGGGTGATATGTATAGGTGGCATGTTGTGGCACATGATGTCACATTGGTTTCTTGGTGTCACGAGTTTAATGGTGTTTATGTGTGATATGCCATGTTTGAGGCCTATCATCGTAGTGGTCTATAGCTCGGCGGTCCTTCTATGTTGCTATTGTCACGCGACCATCACACCGCGAGCAACAAACCAGATGTACATAAGTGCAATGTTAAATAAGATGAGTATTTGGAAGACGAGGTCATGGAGCGACGAATTGTGGGTAAAAATGATACAATGATGTGGAAGGAAGAGGATTTTCATGTAGGACCTAAAAAGGAAATAAGAGACCATATCGCGGTACTTTTCCATGGGAACCGCACACATCAGTAAGACAATAACCCGAATGCATCAATGAGAAATGATGGGATGCCAAAATTAGCACCAAAGGTGAGTTCTTACTGTCAAAATGTTATTTTACTTCCATTTGCATGTGAGATGCGTAAATTGAAGGAATTAACATCTATGTCCTTTTGGATGGCAACTGACCCTAACGAATCGAAAAGCATGGGGACTGTAAATATTAGTGCCAATTTAGTGTTGAAATGTTACTTCCTTCTATTTATGTGTGAGATGAGTAAACAGAAGAAATAGCCTTTTGCATGTGAAGCGCAAACATCACTGACCCCAATGAATTGATGAAAAAAGGAGGGACCGCAAAAAAAAACATCAAAGGAGGGATCACATTTTTTTGAGTTCCAGTTTGTTATTTCCTTCCGGTTTGCATGTTACATGGGTAAAATAGAATGACATAACATATTCATTCTTCTGCGGGAATCACGGACATTAACTAGTGACGCTATTGAATTGATGAAAAATGAGGATGCCAAAAGTTAGTAAAAGAGGTTGGGATAGAAAAATTCTTAGCACCAAAATGTTTTTTCATCTTTATGTCTGAGGTGGGTAAATAGAAGGCAATGACATTTTGGTCGACCGGAATGAATCATTGAAAAATGAGAGACTCGATAATTGGTGCAAAAGGTGAGGACAAAAGATTTCTTAGTGTCAAAATTTTATTTCCTTCGCTTTACGAATGAGATGGGTAAAAATAAGGAAATGACCTCTTGCTGGGAATCACTAACATCGGCAACCCCGGTAAATCGATGAAAATAAGGAATTATCACGAAAGAAATTAGCCACAAACATGAGTAACGATAATGAATCAGTGAAAAATTGAGGGACTGCAAAAATAGACATCAAAGGTGGGAAGAAAAAAGGGCCAAAATGTCACCTACTATTTTGTTGACTATATAACCGTACTATTTTTGTGTCGGAAAGTGTACTTGGCACATCGGCACCGGTACTTATGTTTTTTAAATAAAACTTGTACTTTTTGGTCTCCAAAGATTCTGAAAAACATTATATCGCTAGATACATATATCTAGAATGTACACCAGAAATTCTATTTACAACTCTGCTGTATTTTAGGGCACACAAAAAGATAAAATTTTGGAAAAACATACGGTAGTATTTCTAGTCTTATTCAATGTTAGAAACTGTTTTTTCTCTCTAACGTAAAATAAATGATTTTGTTACTGAAATTTCACACAGTTATATGGACCATGTACTTGTATTCTACTAGATTTTATTTTAAAAAATCTAACAGAAAATATCATTTTCATTTTTTTTAAATGAAAGAAGCACGGGTACCCATGTGCATCAAATCTCGAAATGTGCAGTGCTAACATCCCCGAAATATGCTCTGTTTGAGCGAGTACACGGTGCACGTGAAAGTTAACCTTGCCACGGATAATATAGGCGAGTGAAAAAATTACGTATAAAGCGTGCATACACGCACAGATCTATACATACACGTACCACGTGTCAAGGATGATGCAAAGCGATGGTTGGATCAGGCCTCGCGGTTTTTTTTTTTTTTGAACGGGGCCCTCGCGGTTCATGAAGTCACGATAGGATATGCTGTATTTATTGGGTAGATCCACTGAATATATGACCGCATCTATATCATCAATTTTTACCGACGCATTGACCTATCCATTGATTAAACCGTTTTCTAAATATCTTCCAGCGCAATCCTTGAGATTTCCACCACTATGGACTACTAAAATCTTTTGACCCCTCGTGGGAAAATGTTTAATCCACACGGCCTTGGTAATAAATTGATGATAAACGACCACGTTCTGAATCGATTAACCATCATAACCTGCCCATCAATCAGCATTAGACAGCAGAAATACAGAAGCAGCAGCAGCCGGGTCCAAATCCAAAGCGGAAAAGATGGAGTGTAGTACGTAGAAAAAATAAGGAGAAAAACAAAGAATTTCCCCTCGTGTTCGTGCACCACCTTTCCTCGAAGTTGCGAGAATTGGCCCTGGCATGTTTTTTTCTGTTCTAACAAAGTCCCAAAGCGCCCCCCGGCTCCCGCACACACACCACGCCACCAGGCATAAATACCCGGACACCGCCGGCTACTCTGCCATTACTCTGCGGCACGAAGCTAGCTCGCCCTGCACCCGTGTGCTCCCTCCCCAAAGGACAGAGGCCACGCGCATCCAGCACACGCACATACACACACCTCTCTACCAGGGATCGGCGAGACCGAGCGTGCGAGCGAGCGAGAGATTCCGAGGAGCGGATCAGGGGAAGAGGAGGAGCGGTAAAAAAATGGGGAGGGCTCCGTGCTGCGAGAAGATGGGGCTCAAGAGGGGGCCGTGGACGCCGGAGGAGGACAAGGTCCTCGTCGCCCACATCCAGAGCTTCGGCCACGGCAACTGGCGCGCGCTGCCCAAGCAAGCCGGTGAGTCGCCGTTCCGATATCAGATCGATGCAATCTCTCGTGCGCGTGATGCGGCGGCCGGAAACAGTGGCGACCATGGGCGCTAATTAAGATCTGCTCTTCCTTTGTCTGTGTCTTTCAGGCCTGCTGCGGTGCGGCAAGAGCTGCCGGCTCCGGTGGATCAACTACCTGCGGCCGGACATCAAGCGCGGCAACTTCTCCGACGAGGAGGAGCAATCAATCATCCAGCTGCACCAGCTGCTCGGCAACAGGTACTGCGCCTGCTTTTACTTCTTGTCGCCTTCTTCTTCTTCCCTTCCTCCTCCTTAATTGCTCTGCATTTTTATTTCGGTAAAATTGGAGCAATCATTGATCCTTGCTTCAAATGCAAAACAGGGAGGTTTATTCCCTTTTTTTTCTTGTGGTGGGGGCATATACAATATGTTATCCTCATGGGTCCCTCCCTCCCTCCTCTAGGCAAAATAATGAAAAAAATACTATTTAGCAAGTGCCACTTTGTTTTGCTAAATGGCATCACTGATGATGCGCGAGATCTTAAAAAGATTCCGTTCTGTTTGGCCGTTCCGGCGACGGCGCTGTGCCTCCTTGATTTCAGTGCCGCAAACACTGGCAATTTGGCATTAAACAAGGCCACCGTTGTGGGAATCGAATCACGTCAAGATCGGACCAATCAATCAAACATTTACTATAAACATACAAAAACAAATCATGTCATAGCTGTTTCTTTTTCTTTTTTCTGTCAAAAAAATTACGGTGCGCTGATCAGCTCTGGATTCCGTCTGCAGATGGTCCGCGATAGCCGCCAGGCTGCCAGGGAGGACGGACAACGAGATCAAGAACGTGTGGCACACGCACCTCAAGAAGCGGCTGGAGCCCAGCGAGCAGGAGCAGCACGAGCAGGCCGGCGCCGCCAAGAAGCGCAAGCCGGCGTCGCGGAAGACCGGCGAGAGCAAGGCTAGGAAGACCGACGCGGTGCCGCCCGTGTCGCCCGAGCGGTCCCTGTCGTCGACGGTGACCGACTCGTCGACGTCGACGGTCTCTGCTGCCGCGGCGGCGGAGCACGGCGGCAGTTCGGGGAACTCGGCCGGGAGCAGCTCCGTGTCTGTCAAGGAGGAGAGCTTCACGTCGGAGTCGGAGGAGTTCCAGATCGACGAGAGCTTCTGGTCCGAGACGCTGTCGATGCCGCTGGACGACATCATGGACGTGGTGTCGATGGAGCCGGAGGGGCCACAGGAGACGTTCGGCGGCAACTCGTCGGACGGCGACATGGACTACTGGCTCCGAGTGTTCATGGAAGGCGGCGGCGGCGACCAAGACGTGCTAGACTTACCGCAGATTTAGAGAGATACTAGGCAGCTTTCTTTGCTCCTAATTTGATCGTTCTTTTTTCTCTCGCTCTGCGCCATCTTTGCATCGGAGGGATTGCTAACAGAGAAGAGTGTGCCCGTGGAGGAATTAGGCAGGATGAACGCGAATCATGAATTAGCTCTTGTTTGATCCATCTTGTTTAGTGCTACTACTACCTTCTTGTATAGAGAGAGGAGAGACTCAGCGATCGGAGCATCATCCTGAGAGAGAGAGAGACTCTCTGCTGCACAAGCTGCACCAAAATGTTTCTGTACCATGGAGGGAGATCATCTGAAACGGACTCCTCTCTGCTCTTCTCATATTTGCTTAATCAGAATTAATCTTGCATCATGTGAATCTTTTCATAGGAATGTGAAAAATTAAAAGTTCCATCAGTGTACGGGTCTTTTGTCCTGCTATCAGTGTACGCTTTGTTCGCAGCAGTTGCCGTGAAACGCCATCCGGCTGCGGAAACCGAGCCTGGAAAAACATGTGTCCTGACTTGGAAAAAACACTGCACGAAAGATTTCTTTCTGGAGTTTCTCAGAGTTAAATAATGGCACTGACAGATCTGGATGTCTTGTCGTGGATTCTGTATCATCAGTCACCTCTGTTTGATCTGGAAAAGAAAAAGTAAGCGAACAACATGTGCCATACTGATTCACACGCAGATATTTATCGATTTTCTGTTCCAACTTTTTCCAATTGTGTTCAAGCTTTGCTACCAGTATTCAACTCGGCTCAAAAGCATTTGTTTGTTTATGCTGGAGGTGTTATACTGTATTGTCGACCATTTCTTTTGAGCTGTTCGATATATGAGTAGAATACACTGCTCATTATCACCGACAGTTTCATGACCATCACTACCAGTCTGTCTTTAAAAAATCGCATATACGTATTACTTTTGTTTATACGCCCTGATTTTTCCCAAAAAGTAGTTGTGAACACTTGAGCGTTGTTGCCAAGTCAAAGTAGTTGCCCGAGTCGACAAGCAGAGTATTTGAGGTAGAACTAGCTGAGTCGGGGTTCAGGGTTTTAAAAGGCACATAAGAACCTCGAGAACATTCTGAACGTATAAAGCTCCATCTAGACTCAGAAAATTGTGTGTACAGAACATATCTGATAGTAGAACGATTCATGGTGTATGTAAGCATCATACGTGACGTACACCCTATCTAAACTCAGCAGCTTTGTCCGTTTTTTCAACGCAGGTTGATGAAGTCAAACTCGCATGCGGAATTCGTCCAAACACTTTACTGTTTTGAACACAACTCTGCCCATTCTGCCCGCATGAGAAATTGACCAGTGGTAATTAGCTTTAGAGCAAAGTAGGGTTAGAAAATTACTAAAGCGCTATATGTTGCAAAGCCTGAACTTGTCACTGCCTTCAGAATTAGTAGTATAGTACTCTGTACAATACTTGAAGTGCCCCATCAAACTTTGCAACTCGAGGAGAAAAAGTATTTGCCACGGCCCAATCAGGTCCGAGTTGGTACTACCTGTAACTATTGGAGTCTGGAATTGTTCTTTGCACTTGCACGCGTGTTTTTTTGTACTACCGATTTTTCTTCACCTCGTGGTTCATTGTATCGGGCAATTAAGTTCCTATATGTTTGCATAATTTTCTTGTTTGTCACATGAACAATATTCGTTGTAGAATCTGAAAAAGCAGTGTAGGCATCAGTACATCAGAATTGGTCCTCTTGCTAGCAAGTAAGCTAGGCTTGAGTACAATCCCTAATTATTGGTCTAAGTAACTAGTTAGATTCAGAAATGGTCATGGATAGACCAGGTTCATGTCATCATACCATTTCCCTGTTTTGAACGTCACCTTATCAGGTTCTATTTTCAGCAGACAGTACACAACTACTCACAGTGCTAGTGGAGGTGGCTGCTGTTAGCTCAATGATAGGCTTTCCTGTGTGTCTGAATATACAAGTGCAAATTATTTTCTTCCTGGTCGCCACCCACATCATAAAGGCCAAAGGGCTTGGGCTTTCTTGAGCCATGTGGTTATGTGAACATAAAGGGTTCTGCACGCTTTTTATGCATGATTATGAAGGGCGTGGAGAACGAAGAATAAACATGGAGATTTGGTTACATTATCTCAGCTTTGAAGTCAAAAGTATGGTATACAAAGTTCTGCCTTGATTAGACCAATTCCACCAACAAAAATCTTGGAGGAATATCTTTATTTTTTGAGAAAATCTTGGAGGAATATCTTGATGTTAGGTCAATATTGATTCAGAAAGTATATATTAGAGGCTAGAAACAGAAGAAGACTGAAAATATGGAGGGTTCACAGCCATAGCCACATCATCTGTACACTTAAGCTGAAGAAGATGCCAGGAAGCTTGTGAAAAGAGAAAAATGACGGAACGATAGCTGTTAAGTGAGGCAGCTTCAGTGTAGAATTCTGGCGTCTCTGTCCATCTCCAGGAGTATAAATGTGGTTGCAGCAGCACTACATGTGCAGGCACAACTGGTCAGGATGGCCGAAATGATGACATGATTTGGACCACTAATAAGCTTAAGTAAGAACATGTGATCTCAATGCAAGCAGCCATTGCTTTTTCTGAGGAAGACCACTCAGCGTAAGCAGCCGGTACGGCACTGCATGTGTAGTACTACTCCTGAATACTGATATGTTATCGCTTTCTCCGTGCCGCTAGAAACTGTTTCTAAATAGTTATAGCTGGTTGGCTAATTTGTCCGCTCTCTCGCTTGCTGATCAAGTGTGTTTTCAGTATCATAACGAAACCATGAGGAAGGATGCTCAACTTTGTCGCACCTTGAAATATCGTAGGTACCATTGCAAGAACAAATAGTTAAACATCCTGGCAGTCTATTCATATGCTTATTTTGCGTCGGAGAAAAAGATGCGTCGGGGCTAAGTGGTCGAAAAGTCTGCTACTTTACAACGACACCTGAATTGAAAAGAGAGGATGTGTCGCTGTAGTACCACCAGTTGATGATGTTAATATATGAACGGCACGATCATGTTGCGCACATTTAGTCGGCGTGTTTCACCAGTTTTTAATGGAAGCGTTACCTGACATGCATGATGCTACGTCCAAATTTTAGGAAATTAATCGGAAACATCGAGTGAGAGATGGACCTGATGATCATTCTTGTTACGGACCAGAGTCGTAGTACCTGAACTTACTTGGGGCAGTGGCGAGAGCACAGTTGTTGCAGGATCGCTGATTTTTGGAGAATCAAAGATTGACGGGAACCATGCCACAGCACAATTTCGACACTCCAACGCGGCCAACACAACCTGTCCTAGATAAGTCCTGCTTTGAGCCATTGTCGGCGAGGCAAGAGTTCCATATTATTTGTATAGGACTTTTGGGGCAAAGCGAAATATCGTAGGTACTGTTCGCATGTGGACCAGCGAGGACGTCTACTTTGGCAAGTTGGCCAACTTATTTGTCAAAGATAGATATATTTGGTCATTAGTATGTCTAATCTAAAGAATAAAAGTAGTACTAGTATATCATTTATGAATAAAAATACAGTAATATATGCCTACGGACGTACATATTCACAAAAAAAAGTATTGTATCCTCGGCGCCTTCTATAATGCTCTTAATTAGTAGTCCCTCCGTTTTAAAATATAAGTATATTTTGAAACGGAGGAAGTATATATATACTACTCCCTCCGATCCAAATTAGTTCACTTAGATTTGTTTAGATTTGATTATATCTAGAGATGATTTAGTATTAGATATATTCGTATATTGACAAATTTGAGAGATTACCTTTGTTACATAATATAATGGAGTATGTTTTGATAGGCTAAAATGATCTAGCAAACCATCTTATATTTTTGGAACGGAGTTAGTACTTGTATGATTATTTCATCACGGTTGATGCGGTACGCCATGAACTATTTCATATCACTTTCTGGAGTTCAAACTTGTCTTCCCAAGTGCTTGGCCCCGTACTACTCAACATCATAGCCAGCGTACCTATGGCTTTGATTGATTGTCTGGAGCTGTTACTTACAACGACTCACTGACGAAGATTGTACACTTGTACTAGTATACAATCTTTTCTTCGTGTGATTGCGTCGTGTAAGCTGTGACCGTGCAAACTGTGCGTGGGACAGAAAGGAATGGGGGGTAAAAGGCATGGATGATGGCTACATCACGCAGTGGGGACGATGTCATCTTGGGCGGAAGACGACGGCTGCAGCTGGCGACGCGTGCGGAAAATAGATAGATGCCAGGGTACATTCCTTATTTCCATGCACTGTGTGATTGTGTGTCCACGGCTTGCAGGATGCGCTAGGTGCTCTCTGCTCTGAGTTGTAACACACTTTTGGACTTTTGTTGGTCATGCTCCTCGATGTGGATTTGTTGGAGCCGTCTGTGCCAGGTAGGCGGGCTAGGAACTTGCATTTGCATCGCTAGGATGTCAATCCAGCGGGAAAGAACGCACGAAGCTGCCATTGGAAAAAAAATCACAACTACTCCAAAATATTCGTCACCACTATAGTATTGTTTCCATTTTTGGGACCTTAGATTTACATTTTTTTATGATAAGAGGGAATGGGGATATAGAAAAATGATGTTAAGAACATTAAGTTGGCAACACTCTTAAGTTACAAAACTTATACTGGCTGGAGCATGGCGGACCTCCGGATTAGGATATGGAGGCATCGGAGTATGGTCATCTGCCTGCTGATATGATAGCTTGCGGTAGCCAACCTAGCCGGCTGGCGTTTTAAGAGAGTTGAACTTGGTCATAACATGCCTCTCCTATGCCTCGCTCCCGCCTGTCTCCTAGCGAGTTTCCATGTTTCGAGCTCATTCCTAGGTGCACCTCACCCTGATCGTCACGACAGGATTTCGTGTTTGACTGCCTACCGGGCAAAAATGGGTGTCAACATTTATCTCAGTGATTTGGTTGTAATTATGTGTTTGAATTTAATTTGAATATATTATTCAAATTTCCTTTTGAATTCAAATGTTCTTTTTGCTAGTATGTTCTTTAGTTATAATGAGTCATAGACTCCACTTAAATATAATTTTAAGTTTAATTTCCATGCAAGTTTGAATATTCACAAATGCCATGTTGCAATTTGTACCACTCACCTTGTCGATCTTTTTTCTTTTGAAATAAATTTTTGACATTTCCGCACATTTTAGGATGCATGTTATGCAAATGAAAAATTCCTGTCTCCACCCTTTCGTGTCCTAAAACCTATATGTTACTTTTGGTTTGCAATCATGTCTTGAACACTTTGGGTTGCTAGGAATGACAATTTTTTCAAGCATAAAGTGCTGTACAATCATTTGCAACCATTATAGAAAGCTTACTCTCTAATGTGCCAGTAGAAGCCGCTGTTGACATGGGGTATCCACGACAATGGCCATGGATGATGGACTTGAGTTTTAGGGAATAAGGTGCGTTGGTAGATTAATCGGCTAACAAACAAGGAAGAAGACGAGGTTTACCTAGGTTAATGTCCTCGGAGTGTAATACTCTACTCATGCTTGGCTGTTCTTGATTATTGATGAAGGTTAGAAGGTCGCCGAAATGGCTATGGTAGTGACGAGAGTTTAACTCGTCAATGCCCATTGTTATGGACTTGGATTTTGGAGAAGGAGGAAGCGCCGGAGGCATCAATCGGCTAGCAAACAAGCACACAGAGATGCAAGGTTTACCCAGGTTTAGGCCTTGTAGAGGTCCCTACTCCTGCTTGTCTGCTCTTGGAATTATCGAGGGAGTTGAAAGTTGCAGGGGTGCGCAGATGCAATCTGGCGAGGTTGTGGAAACTAGGGTTGTCATTATCCTCCTCGCCGCCCCCTCCTAACCTTTATATAGATATGCTAGGTCTCAGGTGGCAGGTCGAGTCGGTTACATATTAAGGTTTGTCCCTTTGAACTTTCTATCTTAAGCTTCTTCTTGCGCTGCAAGCAATCAGAGTGTCCGTGAGTCACCCGAATCCTGTATTGGGCCTTGGCAACGTCGTGGGATTCTGCCGTATCTAGACCGTATATGCCAAACTCGAGTACCTGTAAGGTATGCCCACGTCAGTAGCCCCCGAGTGTCCAGTGGAATCATAGCTTCGACTGGAGACTTTATGAAGCCTTTCGAGTGCATGGCTAAGCATATTTTCGAGTGTTCTGTCTGTGTCATAGGGATTGTTGATATACGTGCCTGATTTATCCGATGTATCTGTATCAGTTAACTGCCTTAGGGCAAGACAACGCAATCTACTCAAACTCGAGTCCCCGGACTCGAATTCAGAGAAGTGCTGGTGTAATTCGACTCAAGCCACGGAGGTCTTACAGGAGTCAAATTCCAGTGTATAATTGTGAGCACTCAACGCGTCAGTCAAGGCATGTTTATCGTACCTGCAGGCACAAATATATTTCTGGTAGTACACAGCAGATGCGTTGTCAGGTCTTATTCAGGTCTTATCTTCACGTTGTAAGCGCGACATTCGAATTTTTGTCATCACGGAGATGATTCGGGTGGCCCAGGAGACCCTAATCTCTTTGTAGGAAAATATGAGACGGAGTCGCCATAGCCTTCGAGTGTGGATGTTATCAACACACAGTACAGTGCACAAGAAAAATAATCATAGGGTGAGCGACCAGCGCTCCCTATGGGAGTAGCCCCCGAGTGCCTATTCGAGTCGTAGACTCGAGTGGGTACTAAAAAACATTTTGCGACTAATGGCGTCTTTTGTTGCTTGTTTCAGTCAAATGTGCTTCTAGCGCTCCCTATGGGAGTAACCCGTAGTCCACAATCGAATCGTTGATTCGAGTGAAGGGTTTTCGTGAAGCTTGTATACCTGCATAAAAATTCTTTCGGGTGCGCGGCCAGCGCTCCTGTTAGGAGTAGTCCCCGAGTGCTTGGTTGAGTCGATGACTCGAGCAAGGACTAAAGTAGTCAAAATGTTCTTCTGCTGGAATTGATGACGTCAGTGCTGACGACGAGATGACTTCGGTCTCTTCAAAAAGCTTTTTAAGCTTAAGCGTCAGCCGGGGTCAGGTTCTATAGTCTATGATGTAGGGGGCTGCGGGATCCACGTCGACTCCTCCGCCACTTACTTTGACATCAAACTCACCACGTCTGTCCAAGGGTGGAGAGATAAGTGGTTCTACATCCGCGACCAGAAGGTCGACGGAGAGCACTACGGAATTGCGCCCTTCGATCTCGTGGCTGCCTGCAAGAGGAGGCGCTCCTGGAAGAATGTCGTGATGCCTGGCGAGTCCAAGGAGACAGAGATGCTGTATCAACGTGTCCGCGACCTAGAAAGCCGTATAGGCAAAGAGGAAGGTGGCGTTGCACTCATTCGCACCTGGTTGCACGACCGCATTCAGCCTCTGCAGGCCAGAGCCCATCCGATGTACTGCTGGATTGGTACTAGCGATGTCACTCGCATATCTGCGGAGGGCATTTCTTCGGGTGAGGTGGACAGGAGGTTGCGGCTGGTGACCAAGTACACCGCCAAGGAAGATCTCCCAGGCGAATCAGTCGTGCCTCCTTTTGACTCCAACAATCCTCCACCTGAGGTAGAGTTTCGCGATGAAGTGTATATATGTCTTCGACTGCTTGTCAGGTGCTTGATATATAATGATGTTTCTTCTTCTTGTAGGACTGGAGCGTGGCTGCTAGCTTGCCTCCTCTGCCTGAAGGAGTTATCCCGCGTGAAGCGGAGGAAGAGGACGAGTCAGGATCCACCGTCCCCGAGGAGGAAGAAGAGCAAGCCCCCGAGTCCGGTGACCGCGGGACTTGCAAACGCTCCCGTAGCAAGGATTCGGATGCTTCCTCACTGTCGACGCTGGAGGGTTCTCCTACTGCTGCTGCAGAGGAGCCGATTCCTGCCGTGCCTATACGCGCCATGGCTCCTCCCGCTCGGAAGAAGCTGATGTTGCCGAAGGAGTCGTCGGATGACTCCTTTGACCTCAAATTTTTTAACTCGTGAGTATTCTATTCGCGAGTTCTTCTTGTTTTCTTTGAAGTTTCTTTTCTAAAGTGGCGTCGGGCCTATTTTGCAGTCAAACGGCGTCATCATCTTCTGATGACGTTCAATTTGTGAAAGAATCTGGAGTCGCAGACTCTAAGAATAAGGAGGTGGCTGTACAGTCGCCTTCTCCTCCGGTGGCGGCCCACTCCGGCACCAATTATTCGAGTTCCCCCATGCTGGGGGCACCAGATGGTTGCACGGATGCCTACCCAACAGGCATCTTCAGAGTCCCTAGAGGAACATGTCAGTGCCTTTTTTGCCGTTGGCAGTCGAATTGTGGAGCTTGTGCCTTTTGTCGACACTGAAGTTTTGTTTTCTTTGGATGTAGCCTATTGTGAAGGATTCCACTCGCCTCGCAGAGTAGGTCCTTGCTTTAGGTCGACAGCACGCCTTGCTGGACAACCGCCATCGCGCATTCGAAGGTTTGCTCTAATCGTTGTATCTTCACTCTCCTTTGTATTAAAATTTGTAGACTCATGTACTTGCCATGCTCTGCCCTTTGTAGGTGAGCATAATGAACTTCTTCATCGCTTCACTTCCCTCGAGAAGGGGCTCGCTGCGGCGGAGAAGAAGCGCGACGAGGCAATTGCGGCATTGGAGGAGTCGCAGAAGCGTGAGGAAGACCTACGCGCTTCTGCTGCTGAGAGGGAGAAGCTGTTCGCGTACTACTAGAGAAAAGGCTATAGGAGACATGCTCATTTGAGGTGCCTTTATACTATATGCACCTTCGATAAAATAAGCGAGGCGCACTGCACTTACATGCGTCTCTAGTATTAAAATAGGCGAGGCGCATATTTGTAGGATGCGCCTCCTCTAGTCTCTATACGGACGAAATCTGGCATCCCCATATTATGCGAGCCGCATTTTTATAATATGCGCCTCTAATATATTAGATAGACGAGGCGCATATGGGAAGAATGCGCCTCGCATAAGTTGCATGGGCCCGGGAGGAGATCTGTGGTCGAATATGCGAGGCGCATATGGCAATATGCGCCTCCTATACTTGATAATTTGCGAGGCGCATATGGGCTGGCAGATCCCACCCCCCGGGAACGCCTTTTAAGTTTTGTAAAAAATAAACAAAAATAATAGAAACTTCAAAAAAATAATTCCTTTGAGTTGTAGTTAGATTTTAGGGTATAGATCTAGACAAAATTGAAAAACATGAATTTTGATGTATTTTGCAAAAAATAGGTCATGGCACGGTAAAACGGCTATAACTTTTGCATACGATGTCGAAAAAAAAATCTTTAACCTATCAAAACGATCGTCTAGAAATTTCCTATTTGAATTCAACGATCTATGGTGGTTCTGGATTTTATAGAATCCCCAAATTTGAGAAGAGTAAAATGTTATGGCCGAAAGAAGATTTTTTCCTGCAAAAAAATAAAAAATATTCGAGGCGCATATCATGATATGCGCCTCGCATAAGTAGAGCCGGATTCAAATTCGAAACAGCCACCTATACCACACCTACCACCTATCCTCCTTCTCCTTCTCCTTCTCCTCCACCTCTCCTTCTCCTTCTCCTCCACCTCTTCTCCTTCTCCTTCGCCTTATCCTCCACCTCTCCTCCTTCTCCTCCTCCTCCACCTCCGGCGACCTCCTCCTCCTCCGGCGATCACTTCGGCCATGGCCTCCACAACCACACCGACCACCTCCTCCTCCTCCACCTCCGACGGCTTCATCCTCCTTCACCATCTCCGATGACCCCCATGGCCATGGCCTCCCGCACTTGCCTGCAGTGGTAGGTTGTCGCCGCGGGCACGGTCTCCGACGAGCTCCGACAAAATTACGGCCAGATCTAGATCTGGCCGCCATTTTTTTTGAAATTCAAAAATAATATCTGAGGTGCATTCGGATCAATATGCGCCTCGCATATGCAGAATATAGGAGGCGCATTCGGATCAATATGTGCCTCGCATATTCTGAATATGATCGATATGTGCCTCGCATATCTAGGATATAGGAGGCGCATATGATATGCACCTTGCATAACAAATACTAGAGGCGCGTATCATATGCTGACACCTTTTGGTGCACCTCGGGTAAGGTTTTCCCTAGTAGTGGTGGAACAACTTTTCTCGACTGCGAAGGCACTCTCAGGTACTTGCAATGCTTCACTTGTATTTTACCTATCTTGGTTTTCTTGTCCTTCTGCTGACACCTTGTATTCTTCAGATGCCGCTGGTCTCAGCTTCAACGCCCGGGCCTTGCGTCGCGAGTATGCTCTTGCTGGCGCCGTGGCCGCAGTCGAGGACCGCGGTGTCTCCCTCCAAGAGACGCTGGGGAAAGCCAAAGGTGTGCTGAGTCACCTCCGAGAGGACCTGACCCCCAAGGCCAGCCTAATTGACAATCTTGATGACCCGGTGAATCCTTCGCCGAAGGTATTCCCATGGATTTCAAGAACTCCCAATGATCTATCGGCGCCACCATGGAACTCGCGATGGCGCAAGCCCATGGCGTGGAGTTAGACACCAGCGCGATCTCCAAGACGATGCCTGTCGACGCGGATGGCCAACATGTAGTATTTGCTCCCTTTGCTACTAGCTGTGGTAAGTACAGGCCTCAGCTCATCGATACAGTCATGAGATATTCTATGGAGCTGCAACGAGTGAAGGCGGTGAAGACTACGGCGTCTGGGGCTACCACCAGAAAGTCTGTGGCGTCTGAGGCTGCCACGGATTTGATGAGGCCACCAAAGTCAAAATCCAAGTCAAAGAAGTAGATTGCTCCTTAGTTGCCACCTGTAATAGCTGTAGCTTCCTTTTGACTAGACTGTACTTTGTGGGAGTGTCCCTGTGAATACTTTGCTACGTTTGAATGCATTCGCACTTTTATCGATGCATTCTTGTTCCCTTATTTGCTTCTTGCTTGATTGTAATAGGGTCCTTTGAGTGATCCTCGTGACTCTCCTCCCACCGATGAAAACGCAGCGCAACCGCGTTCGAAGGTGGAGAAGCTATCGCTTCTTTCACGACTGTGTGACCGTATTAAGCAGTTGGAGAAGGAGTGTCCCATTGTCCGTGACTGTGTGGAAGTCGAAGGCGGAAAAGGCTACCGCCCGCGAGAAGTATCTTCTAGATGAAGTTGCTCAGTTGAACGAGCACTTTAAATGCTAGCTCTCTGTCTTCTTATCCTTTCCTTAGCCATTCGCAACGATGTATTGGCTTATGCTGTTGGTCTTGCTTTTGTAGTTGTGAGCGCTCGCCATCTGTAGGATGAGAAGGACCGGGTGGCCATTTGAATGAATAACCTAATCCAGGAGCAGCTACAAGCTAGTGGGTACTTCTGGGTGGATCATGACCGTGCAGTCGCGTTGGCAACTTTGCAAGATCGCGCTTCGCGGGTGTTTCAATGCTTGAAGAAGGCGCAATCTTGCCTAAAGTATATTTTCCAGATGATGTTTCCGCTGGATGCCGTACCTTCAAGCCTTTTGGCTCTTCTAGCAAAATTTCAAGATATAAGCGCGGTCCGCGAGTGCGTGCGACAGCAGCTGGTCGCAGGTGCGAAGGCTGCCATGTCACTGGTGCGACTGCATTGTCTAGATGTGGATATAGCGTCTGTTGCTGCTAGACCGCCGCCGCCAGAAGGGATGACCTGGAACATGGTACCGCACTATCAGGCGGTTGACCGTCCAGCAGAGGATATCATCGACTTCTTTGAAGAGCAAATGAATGTTCCTATTTTGCAGTAGTAGTGTAATTTGTATCCTGCACATAGATGTATAAGTGTTGTAAAGTTCATATGATTGTGGTGGGTGTATTTGATACCCATTAATACGTGAAAAGCTTGCTAGCTTGTATGATTTTTGAGCGTATTGTACTTTGCAGTTTCCTTTCGTTAGCCTGACGTGTATTTATCTCAGCGCCTTGCCAACTTGTCAGGTGCGTTGCAGCTAGGTTGGTGTTTATCAAGGGTTCGATTGGTAGTGTGTCAGCTACTCAGGATACTACGATTTGTTCGTAGAACGAAGGTGTAAAGGGTGGCGCAGACCCTGAGTGAATAATTACAAAAAATAGAAAAGACACAGAGTTTTGGAACACTTAGCTTTATTTATTCGCAGGATAGTACGATGTACAATGTGTGGCTAAGTAGCCTGCCTAAATAGCCTTATTTGTAAAGTAAAAACGACTAAGGGTGGAAACGGCATAGTTGCACGATGTTCCAGGGGTTGGAGTATGCGACTCCGCTCTTGAAATCTTTAAGGCGATAGGTGCCACCTGGGATTACTTCGGTAATCACATAAGATCCTTCCCAAGGGGACTCGAACTTGAGATGCCCTTGCTGCTTTAGTCGCAGAACCAGGTCTCCTTCGACGAAGGACCTTAGGCGTAACCTTCTGATGTGGTAGTTGCGGAGGCTCTGCTGGTAGATCGTGGATCTTTCCGCCGCAATCTCGCATGCCTCGTCAAGGAGGTCGATGGAGTCTTCGAGTGCGAGAGTTGACTCCTTCTCAGTGTATGCAACCACTCGTAGGGATTTGTAGCGCACTTCTACGGGTAGCACCGCTTCAGCGCCGTGCACCATGAAGAACGAAGTGTAGCCCGTGGCGCTATTGGGAGTTGTGCGTAAGCTCCAAAGTACAGATTGCAGCTCGTCTACCCACCATCCAGTGGCTTGTTCGAGTGGCCGAAGGAGTCGTTTCTTGATTCTGCCACAGACGAGGCCATTGGCCTTTTCGACTTGACCATTGGTCTGAGAGTGAGCCACCGAGGCGTAGCTGATGTTTATTCCTAGGTTTTCACAGAATTCCTGGAACTCCTTGGAGGTGAAGTTTGTCCCGTTGTCCGTGATGATGCTATGTGGCACCCCAAAACGGTGGACGATGGACTCGAAGAACTTGACGGTGCTGGCTCTTGACTGATTCGTCACTGGCATGGCCTCGATCCACTTGGTGAATTTGTCGACTGCGACTAGTAGGTAGACGTAGCCTCCTCGCGAGGATCTTGGGAGCTTGCCGACCATATCGAGTCCCCATTGTGCATAGGTCCAAGCCAATGGTATTGGACTGAGTTCTGCCCCAGGTGCGTGCGGTTTGTCCACGAATCGCTGGCAAGCGTTGCAGCGATGGACGATGTCCTTGGCGTCGCGCATGGTGATTGGCCAATAGAATCCAGCTCGTAGAGCTTTGGCGACGAGAGCACGACTGCCAGCGTGGTGTCCGTAAGTGCCTTCATGTATGTCGAGGAGGACGGCTCTTCCGTCCCTGTTGGAGACGCACTGCTGAAGAACTCCTGTGATGTTGCGCTTGTATAGTTTGCCGTTGATGAGGGCGAATGCCTTGGATCATCGCGCTATGTGTCGCGCATCAGTCGGGTCATCTGGCAACCTCTTGCTGAGCAGGTATGTGATGTAGGCTGTGTCCAAGATGGCTCGATCATCATGACCTCCATTGGGCCCTCGAGTCATGTACCAAGCTCCATGCCATCGGGTGCCATTAGCTCATTGGGTGGCGTGGCCCTGAGTTTGTTGACGTGCTTGTTTTCTTCTCTAGAGCCTTGGGCTTGATGGAGCGTTCGCGGATGCGCTCGAGGAATACTCCAGGTGGTATTGGGGCGCAGGTGGAGCCGATGTTGGCGAGTATATCTGCCTCTTCGTTGCTTTGGTTGGCCAACGTGTCACAGCTCGTAGCCGTCGAAGTCTCCCTCGAGTGTGTCGTAGAGGTCGCGATAGGCGATCATGTTGTCGCTCAGAGCATCACACTCGTGCATTGTTTGGTTGACCACCGGTTTGGAGTCGCCATAGATGACTAGTCTCTTAACGCTGCAGGCTTTCGCCATCCTCATTCCATGGATCAAGGCTTCGTACTCAGCTTTGTTGTTGGAGGTTGTGAACTACATTGGCAGAACATACTTCATCTTGTCTCCCTGGGGCGATGTCAGTATGACACCTGTGCCAGCTCTGTCCTTTCGCTTGGACCCGTCGAAGTGCATTGTCCGGAGATGGACATATCTGGATTGTCGGGGAGCTGGTTCTCCATCCAGTGCACGAGGAAGTCCGGGAGAACTTGCGACTTTATCGCATCGCGCTTCTCGTATGTGATGTCGCATGGCGACAGCTCTATGCCCCAAAGCGTGACTCACCCAGTAGCATCAGGATTATTGAGTATGTGTCCGAGTGGGGCAGCATTCACCACCACGATTGGGTGCTCCTGGAAGTAGTGGTGCAAGCGCCTGGCTGTCATGAAGACACCGTACGCCAACTTCTGGTAGTGCGGGTACCGCTGCTTTGTTGGCGTGAGAATCTCTCTGAGGTAGTATACTGGGCGTTGTACCCCATGGACTTTGTTTTTTGGCTCGTTCCACCATGAGCACAGTGCTGACCACCTGGTTGGTGGCAGAGATATATAGCAGCAGCGGCTCCTTTTCACGAGGCGTCACCAGTACTAGCGAGGTGGACAGTAGACGCTTGAGGTCTTCGAATGCTTCTTGTGCTTCGTCTGTCCATTCGAACTTGTGGGCTTTGCGGAGAAATTGGTAGAAGGGCAGTGCCTTTTCGCCCATATGACTAATGAATCGACTGAGCGCCGTGATTCGCCCAGCCAGTTGCTGGATGCCTTTTATGTTCTTCGGCTTTTCCATGGCCAGTATGGCTTTTATTTTCTTCAAGTTTGCTTCGATCCCTCTCACAAAGATGAGATACCCAAGTAATTGCCCAGATGGTACACCGAAGGCGCATTTGTCCGGATTGAGCTTGATCCGGTAGCGATCGAGGTTATCGAAGGTCTCGTGGAGATCATCGATTAACATGGCTTCCTCTTTGGTTTTGATGACGATGTCATCAACATAGACTTGGATATTGCGACCAAGTTGGTTCTTGAGGCAGGCCTGCATACATCGCTGGTACTCCGGCGTTTTTTAGCCCGAAGGGCATCGTGTTGTAGCAGAACACACCGAAGGGTGTCATAAATGCCATCTTCTCTTGGTCTTCCTCCTTCATTCGAATATGATTGTAGCCTGAGTTGGCGTCGAGGAAGCAGAGGCGCTCACATCCTACCGTGGATTCGATTATTTGATCGATCCGTGGCAACGGGAAGTGATCCTTTGGGTAGTGCTTGTTCAAGGAGGTGAAGTCCACGCACATCAGCAGGATATCCGGGTCTTTTTTAGGCACACGCACTGTGTTGGCGAGCCAGGTGCTTTCCTTGATCTCGCGTATGAAATTTGCGTCGAGGAGTCTATTGATCTCCATACCGATTGCTTTTGCTCTTGGTTCAGACAGTCGCCGTATCGTCTACTTGACTGGCATTGCGTCTGGATTCACATTGAGTGAGTGCTCGGCGAATTCCCTGGGAACCCCTAGCATGTCCACTGGACACCAGGCGAAGATTTCCTAGTTGAAAGGACATTTACTGTCATAATCACTTTTGGTGTTCGTTAACAACAAGTAGAGCCTATTTACAGTATGCTATTGTCTACAGGTTGATATATTACAAAGTGAAAAGGACCCTTGGCCTGTGGAACATTCCCTGCATATTTACTTGTCTCCTGGAAATTCAGCACCGAGTCTCGTGCACTGACCGAGTCTCCTGTGTGGTCTGGAGGTTCCCCAGGAGTCTCCGGAGGGGGTTCCTATTTCCTGCCTGGGTCAGCTAGAGAGGTGGTCTGGAGGAAGGTCTGAAGTCTCTGGTCCTTGCCTCAGACTGGAGTCTCCGGTGCAGAGGGACCGGAGTCTCCGGTCCACTTGGCTCGCAGATGGGCTGGGTCATTCTGTTCGATGGTCCGGAGGCTGGTCCGGAGATTGACCGGATTCTCCGGTGTAGACCGGAGTCTCCGGACTGACTTTTCTCCAATGGTCACAAAACGGTTCAGTGGAGTGAAGGGCTATAAATAGAGGACCTTAACCCCTTCCTCCAGCTGCTCGTCCACCTCAAGAACACCATGCCCATTTGAGCCACCAAATCAACAAGATCTCTTCATCCAACCATCCAAAGTCATTGATCTTTGGAGAATCGAAGGAGGAGGCCTTGAACTACAGCTTCACCAAGAGAGATCTTCCTTTCCCCCTCATTCACTTGAGGGCCCCCATGCTCTAGTGTTTCTTTGGAAACCCTAGCTTTTGATTTGGTTCTTACAAGCTTCTCTTTGATCATTTGACAACTTGCTTGTATTTGGGAGCCTCCAATTAAGTTGTGGATGTGTGCTCCGAACTCATTGTAAAGGTGCCGGCTTCCACCTCGAAGGTTGCCGTATAGTGGAAGAGGTGAATCGAACCCTTTGGGGTGAGGTTCATCGGAGAACAAGGGAGGCCTCTCCTGGCGTTGGTGGTTTGATACCACCCCCTCTCCAAACATAGACGTACTTCCCCTCAAAAGGAAGGAACTACGGGAAACAAATCCTTGTGTCTCCACGTGCTCCACTTTGGTTACTTCTATCCTTTACCGCACTCTACTTATCTAGTTCTTGCTTAGTACTTGTGCTAGATTGACATATAGGTAAATTCACCTTAGTTGCATAATCTAGAGAATTTACCTTTTGTGTCAAACCCTAAATTGAAAAAGAGTAAAATTTGGAGTAGCACCTATTCACCCCCCTCTAGGTGCCCATACGATCCTTCAATTGGTATCAAAGCCTCGGCTCTTTATTCGGGCTTAACCGCCTAAGAGATTATAGGCAACCCAAATGAGGGAGAAAGTGAGGCTAGCCATTTGGTGAACATGGTAGATCTCAAGAACTTGGAAACAAGCTTGGGCTCTACCTTGGGCAACGAAATCCAATAGTTGCACCAACTCGTTGAGCAACTTGTTAGGGATAAGCAAACCTCACATCCTCCCTCTCATGTGGAAACACCACCTAACCCAAAGGCAAATGCTCCGGCTAAGCCGTTGGAGGAAGTGGCGGGGGATGAACATAATTCCACTGACTCCACCACCAAAAAGGGTGACGGGAAGGAAGAGCACCATGCGGTCCCCGGATGGTACTCTCCCGACCCCCCTATCCCTCACCCACATATAAATAATAGAGGTGACCCACCTAAGTTAGCTGCACATACTTTTGCTCAATGGCAAGTTTTAATGAAATCTCATGTACACAGCTCCTGCATTGATTTGTGGAATATTATTGAAGAAGGTCTCAAAATTGAGGATCCAACTAACTTGACTAGAAGAGAAGTGGTCAATAGCTAACTCAATGCGACTGCCTTGCACATGATCCAACTTGGAGTGGGGCCAAAGGATTTTCCCCACATTGAGCACTACAATACCGCCAAGGAAGCTTGGGATGCTCTCATTGACTTGTTTGTTGGCAATGAGAGTATGAGAAGAAATAGATATGATGCCTTAGGCAATGAGGCCGAAGGTTTCTTCATGAAGGATGGTGAGGATCATGAAGACATGTATCGAAGACTCAAATCCACAGCCACCGCCTTCAGGAATGTTGGTGCCTCTCACATTGATGATGCTTGGATCAAGAGGAAGTATGTGAGTTCTCTCATGCCCTTCGAGCCTACTGACTTGAAGAGTCTCCAAGTAAGACACAACTACCATCTCATGACCTCCAATGAAGTTATGCAAGAGATGGCCGCCTTTAAGGTTGCTGCCAAGAATGCCAAAGACGCCCGTGCTCGTGCCATTGGAATGAGTAGTGGTGTCAATCTTGCCTTGAAGGCCAAGGTTGTGGAGTTTGATGAAGATGAAGGAAGTGATGAGGTACTTTCAATGAGCCACCCCAAAGATGTCAAGGTTGCTCATGGTGAATACATGGCCTTCTATGCAAGAAACTTTTGGAAAGATCCCGCCAAGGCTAAGATGGAAATGCAACGAAGAAGCAACCCCAATGGGAGAAGAGATAATGGGTCCAAGTTGAGAACTTGCTTCAATTGTGGTGACCGCTATCACTTTGTTGTTGCTTGTCCCTATGAGAAAAGAGAAGATCATGGGGGTAAACTTGTGTTGAAGAAGACCTCCAAAGCTCCTTACAAGAAACCCTTCATCAAAAGGAATGCAACCAACAAGAAGTCGGGTGAAATTGTCTTGATCATGCATGAAGAATTCTCCTCCTCCGATGATGATGATGATGAAGATGAAGAAGAGGAAACATCAAGTGGTGTGGCGGCTCTTGCCACCACTTCTACCCCTACATACTCACTCTTTGACCAACAAGAATGTCACTTGCCTTATGGCAAGAGGAACGGAGGTATTGGCATCATCTCATTCCACCTCCTTAATCAATGATGATTTTGATGATGAGTTATCTCTTGAGGTCAAAAAGGAACTAGTTGCTTTTGATGTGTTTATGAACAACTTGCAAGGGGAACACAAGAAACATGTTGTGGACCTCTTAAATCAACTTGCACACACACAAGAACTTCTAGATGAGAGATGTAAATTAGGAAGAGAGCACATGATTGAGGTAGAAGCTCTAAATAATGCTCTAGAAGAAGAACAAGAAACTAGAATATCTCTTGAGACTAAACTTGAAGGTCTTGATGAAGCAAATGATCTCATTATTAATAAACTCATCAAGGAACGTGACCTTGCTATTGCCAAATATAAAAGGGCTAAAAGGACAAGATTGAGTTTGATGTTGTTCATGAAAAACTTGCCGAGGACTTTAGGATACTTGACAAGGCTCACAAGGCCTTGGAGAGTGAACTCTTGTTGCTCACAAAGTCTCGTGAAAAGTCTCAAACTCAATTGACTAATTTTACTTCACCTAGTACTTTCATTCCCTCTAGTTGTACTAGTATACTTGAAGAAAATGCTAGGTTGAAGGGGGAGCTTGCTTAGGCCACCTTTCCCAAGGGTAACAAGTCAATTGATGACCTCTTGAGTAAGCAAAGGACAAGTAGTGAAAAAGGGGGCATTGGTTTTGTCTCTAATGGCAAGAAGAAGAAGAAGAAGAAGAAGAAGAAGAAGAAGAACAAGAAGAAGAAGGCCAAGCCCACACAAGGAAAGGACAAGGTCATTATGGATAGTAAGTCCACGAATGGCAAAACTATGTCTCATGATGATTTTGCGGGAAGTGCTAACCCTCACTATGTTTTAATGCGTGATTATTATGGTGATGTGTATGCACAATATGTTGGGCCATATGATGGTTATATTGCTTGGTCTATTTGGGTTCCCAAGACCCTTATTGATAACAAAAGAGGACCATTGAAAAATAGGTACCTGATGGGGATATGCCAAAGGGGGTATGCCCAGCAGGACGTTCCGATTGGGCCGAAGGGCCTGTGAGTGGGCCTGAAGAACGGCGACTGGACTACGACTGAAGGAGAAGCCTGGCGACTAGAAACTGAAGGCTGAGGAGCGTATCTGAAGCCCAGTCAGATTAGGTCAAAAAGCCTCCGAGTCCATATCTGGCTCGGTTGTAACTTGTAAACCCTAGCGAGGTGCCTCCTATATAAACCTCCCTAGGGTATCCTAAGGACTTACGTTCCATCATACAACCCCTCGAGCGACTCGCTGCTTAGATGCCGAGCTCGCCATCCTTGTAACTCGCTCTCCATTAATCCAATCTAGCGGGAGTAGGTATTTACCCTCCGGGGGGCGAAACTGGGTAAACCATGTGCATCCGCCCCCGTCTCGCACCGAAGATGGCTGCCAACTCTTCCTCATGTTACAATCAATCGCTGCCAGTAGCAGCGACTGCCGTGGCCATTTCCACGACAGTGGCGCCCACCGTGGGGCATAGAAGGACTAGCCTGAGTTCTGCGGCGAGACCCTACTCGCCGATCGATCGGCCGCTCGCCACCGACCGCATGATCACCATTGGCGGGATCTTACAGATCCTGCCAAGCAGCTACATCCCGGTGTCATGCCCGTTCACTCATGACGCGGTGATGCCGGTCGGCTCCATCAACCCCTTTGCCGGCTTCACTGGCGCAGTCGACCTAGATGCAACGATGATCATAGGCGGATCGCCGCCGCACCATGACCTGCTCTCGGAAGAGCAGGTCCGCTCCATCAGGAGCCTCGTCACCAAGTATGACTCGGCCGCCAGCGGCACGGCCGAAACCAACGCTGCCACCAATGATGAGGCCCTAAACGACGATGCCGACTCTGCGACCCCTGCCTCGGTTGACGGATCTATCACCGCCGCATCATGAGAGGACTCCATCACGCGAGTCTCCAACCCGGAGGATTTCGAGGACCCCTCCATCCTCGGGATCTTCGACTCCGACTCTGGCTCAGAATCGCCTGAAGACTTCCGTGCTAGATCCAATCGCTTCAATGCCGATCCCGCCGACTGCGACATCCATAGAGGTGGAGGAAGCCCGCCTGCGGCTCGCGGAGGCGCAACGCAACGAACTCGCCGAGCGTGAGAAGTACCGCCTCGAGCGGGAAACGGCGCGGGAGCTATCGCTCTACCACTAGCGCCGCATCAGGACCCGCCTGAACTCCAACGTCCAGGGCCGTGTCCTGAACTTCAACGACGAAAGCGACCCTGCACGCGCGTCCGAGCGTGAATACTGTGAGAACGCACCGCCAGGCGGAAGCAATCCCGCGAGACCACCACCCGGCGCACCGGCGACCGGAGAACCTCCACCACCCATCGGCCGCGCGCCCCCGCTGGACCAACCGCAGATCATCATCTCGCCCCAAGCCCGCGACGCCAACGGACTACCACTCTACTCCACCCTGATGGACAACGTCGTCGTGGCCGACACCGCGATCGCAAACCTCGACGTCCAAGGCGACAACGCGCTACAGATCCAGTATGCCAAGGCCCTACTCGTCAGGGTCGTCGAACAACAAGCTGCGGGAGTCGACCCGCGGGGGCGGATGTATTCCCGTTCCTCCGCAAGCAGAGCGGCGTCAAGCGGTCACCCCACCATCGCCAACGCATTGACTTGCCCTCCACCGCAGCCCCTGGCGAACCAGCCACGGGCCGCCAACCCCGCGCTGTCAACCAATGAGCCGCGACCGGCGAATAACACGGTCGCCGCCAACGGGCAGCCCATTGATGCCCGAACGAACATCACCATCAACCAGGCATGGCGGGTGCGCCAGCCCAACGACTTGAGGCACACCCTCACCAACCGCGGCGACCCCAAACCAAGAGGCTCGCTCAGTCAAGTCGGACCGCAATGCTTTGGGCCCATGATCCGTGGGGAAAAATACCCCACCAACTTCAAGGCTCCCAAAGAGATCGAAAAGTATGACCCGACGTATGACCCAGCTGTCTAGCTGGACACATACCTCATGGCAATGGGAATCGCAGGCCACACCGACCTGGTCGCCGCTCGCTACCTCCCCCTGATGATGGAGGGTGCGACTGGGGAATGGATCAACACCCTCCCTGCCGACATCATCGACTCCTAGGAAGAAATGTGGGACACCTTCATCAGGCACTTTGAGGGCTCCTACACCCGCGCCACCACCATAGAAGATCTGGAGCAATGCATCCAGGGACAACGCGAGTCGACTTGCCGTTGGATCCAAAGATGGCAAGAACTATGGATCAATGCCTCCGGCATCCACCCAGATACGGCGATACATTGCTTCAAGAACGCGTGCCGATGTGAACTCCTGGTCACTAAGATCAAGAGGGTCTACCGCACGCTCGACAACATCCCCAACCTCCTCGAGATCGCCAAGCTCTACGCGGAGGAGGACCCCAACCAAGACTCCGACGACGAGTCGGGAGGAAGACGCCGAACTAACATCCACGATAGCGGGTGCCTAAGCGACATGCGCTATAGCAACACCCGCATCACCGGCAAGCGCCGCACGGACGGGCGAGTCGACTTCGTCGCCAACGCTGGCTATGGCCAGCTTGACCCCAAGAGCTACCGCCGTGACGGAGGAAATTACCGCGATAGCGGAAACCACCGCTCCAACAATACAGCGAGGCCGAAATTCGACCCCGCTGCCCTGCTCAATCAGCCCTGCATCTACCATAGCAGGGAGGGAAAACCCGCCACCCACACCACCGCGGATTGCCACTCGCTCAAAGAGATTGAAAAGGCGAGGCGAGCAAGGGAGGACCCCAACAACAACCCACCCCGGGACAATGGGAACGCTGGCGGCTTCGGCAACACCGTCGGCTCTCTACACACCTTCACCGGACTCGGCACCAAGCGCGAGAGGAAGGTGCTCGCCCGCGCGGTCGCCGTCAATGTGGTGACACAGGTCGACATCCCACGCTTCCTCAACTGGTCCAAGCAGAGTATCACTTGGAGTCGCCAGGACCATGCCCCCAGAATCGAGTACCCAGGGCGAATCGCCCTGGTAGTCAGGCCCAAAGTGGCCGATTACTGGCTACCCAAGACATTGATGGACGGCGGGAGCTCCATCAACATCATGTACCTGGACACGTTCAAGAGGCTACAGCTCCCGGAGTTGGCAATCCAGCCGACCCTGACAACCTTCCACAGTATCGTCCCCGGTTGGAAGGCATACCCGATCGGAAAAGTGATGCTCCCCGTCACCTTCGGCACACCGACGAACTACCGCACTGAGCGAATCGAGTTTGAGCTGGTGAACTTCCACAACCCCTACCACTGCATGCTGGGACGCCAGACGTTTGCAAAATTCATGGCGACCCCCCACTACGCGTACAACATGATGAAGCTCCCAGGGCCAAGCGGCATCATCACCGTCCACCGCGACCCCGACATGGCCGTGGAATGTGAGGACAAAGGAGCCGAGATCACCGATGCCGTCATCGCCGCGGAGACCGACCATGTGGAGGAGCTCGCAAAATACGCGGGCAACATCAACAAGGACGACCCTACTATCCTGAAGAAACCAACCACCGCGAACTCCATGTTTGAGGCGACCATGCACACCCGCACCGTCGAGCTCGTCCCAGGTGACTCCAGCCAGACGGTCACCATCGGGGCGCACATGAGCCCCACATAGGAAAGCGCGCTCATCGGGTTCCTCCGTGAGAACCGCGACATCTTCGCATGGAAGCCATCTGACATGTCAGGTGTCCCGAGGGAACTCGCTGAGCACAAACTCAATGCCGACCCCAAAGTGCGACCAGTAAAGCAGTCGCTATGGCCCTTCAATGAAGAGCACCATCGAGCAATCGCCCAAGAAGTATAGCGCCTGCTAGCCGCAAGCGTCATTCGGCCAATCAAATACTCCAAGTGGCTGGCAAACCCAGTCCTGGTTCTAAAAAAGAACAACACATGGAGAATGTGTATCGACTACACCAACCTCAATAGCGCCTGCCTGAAGGAGGAGTTTGTCCTACCGCGCATCGATCAGATCATCGACTCGACCGCGGGATCGGAGTCGCTGTGCTTCCTCGATGCTTACTCTGGTTATAACCAGATCAAGATGGTGGTCGAGGATGAGGAGAAGACGGCGTTCATCATGCCATTCGGCGCCTTCTGCTACATGACCATGACGTTCGGCCTCAAGAACGCCGGCACCACATACCAGAGATGCATGCAGGAGTGCCTAGCGAGCCAAATTGGCCGCAACATTCACGTCTACATCGACGACATGGTGGTAAAATCCACCCGCCAGGACGACCTGCTCGACGACTTGGCCGAAACTTTCGCAAACCTGCGGAGGTACAACATCAAGCTGAACCCCGGAAAATGCACCTTCGGCGTCCCCACTAGACAGCTCCTGGGATATGTAGTCTCCAAGCGAGGCATCAAAGCCAACCCCACCAAGATCGACACCATCGCGCGACTCGGGAAACCCGAGTGCTCGCGACGCCCGTGGTTGGTGGTGAGTCGCGCCCTCGCCGCTTCATCCCCCGACTAGGCGAGAAGGCAATGCCCCTCTACCGCCTGATGCGCAAGAACCCCATGTTCCAATAGGACGCGGAGGCCGATGATGCACTCAAAGCGCTCAAAGAAGTGCTACTCGTGGCTCCACTCCTCGCCGCTCCACTCGACAAAGAGCCAATGCTCGTCTACGTCACAGCCTCCACTCGAGTCATCAACGCCGTGATGGTCGTCGAACGACCGGAGGAGGGCAAGGAGCGCCTCATACAACGCCCTGTCTACTACATCAGCGAAGTCCTGACAGATTCATGACAGCGCTACCCACAGTATCAGAAACTGGTGTACGCGGTATTCCGAGCTCAGCGGCGACTTCCACACTATTTCCAGGAGCACCCGATCACGGTGATCTCCTCCGCACCTCTGCAGGACATAATACGCAACCGCGAGGCGACCGGGTGAGTCGCCAAGTGGGCCATCGAAATCTGCGTCCACAACATCAAATACGATCCCCGCAAAGCGATCAAGTCACAAGCCCTAGCTGATTTCCTCGCAGATTGGGAAGAAGCACAGCAGTCGGAGAAGCTCCCGTACCTCCACTACTGGTCGCTCCATTTTGGCGGCTCCAAGAACGCCGACGGTGCAGGGGCAGGGGTCATACTGACCTCTCCCAAAGGAGACAAGCTCCGCTACGTGCTCCACCTCAACTTCAAGCCCTGCACCAACAACATGGCAGAATACGAGGCCCTCCTTTACGGCATGAGAGCCGCTAAGGAGATGAACGTCAACCGCTTACGATGCTATGGCGACTCCGACCTAGTCGCCGGCTAGGTCACCGGGACATGCGACGCCATCTCTCCAAGAATGATCTCGTACCGCCAAGCGGTAGACCAGCTGGGAGGGCACTTTGACGGCTATTCTGTCGAGTGGATTGACAGACGCAAGAACAAGGAGGCATACGCCCTTTCCTCATCGGTCGGCGCGACACCAAAGCCTTGTCTTCGACATCATCCACAAACCTCTTGGTCCCCACCAAAGGAGATCGATGATAATACCGCCATAACCGAGCCGACCCTAATACATGGTCCGCCATGCTTTGGAGCGACTGGACAACACCATACGTCGCCTTCCTGGAGCACAAGATCCTACCAAGCAATGATACTGACGCGCGAATGATCATGCGCCGCTGCAAATCCTTCGTCATCATCAATGGCGAGCTCCACGGACGCAGCATGACTGGCGTGTTCCAACACTGCGTACAGCCAGAAGAAGGCCGCAAGATCCTCCAGGACATTCACGCCGGCGACTGCGGCCATCACGCCGGCGCCAAGTCGCTAGTCACCAAGGCCATGCGGCACGGTTTCTACTGGCTCACCGCACACGCCGACACCACCAACATTGTCCAGCGATGCGTCGGCTGCCAGAAGTACGCCCACCAGACGCACCTCCCTGGTTCAGCACTCAAGACCATCCCCATTACATGGCCATTCGCCATATGGGGCATGGACATGGTAGGCCCATTCAAGAAGGCCCCATCTGGCTTCACCCATCTCTTGGTCGCGTTCGACAAGTTCACCAAATGGGTCGAGGCCAAGCCAATAAAATAGTGTGACGGCAAAACGGCCACCAAGTTCTTACGCGAGCTCATCTACCGATACGGCTACCCGCACAACATCATAACAGACAACGACACCAACTTTGCCAAGGGGGCCATGGCGGAATTCTGTGAAGAACATGGCGTACGACTCGACCTCGCCCGCCCACCCCAGTCGAACGGCTGCGAGAATGTGCCAACCAGAGCGTCCTCCATGGGCTCAAGCCGCGACTCTAGGTGCCCCTCGAGCACACCCCAGGATGCTGGGTCGACGAGCTCCCCTTTGTAATATGGGGGATCCGCACTTCCGTCAATCGCTCCACCGGGTTCACACCCTTCTTCATGGTGTACGGCGCCGAGGCCGTAATGCCAACTGACCTAGAACATGATTCACCTCGAGTCGCCAACTATGTCGAGGCGACCAACGAGGTCGCCCGCCAAGACAACATCGATCAACTCGATGAGGCACGCGACCTGGCTCGCTCTCACACCACCATCTACCAGCAAGGACTCTGCCGCTACCACAGCCGCCGAGTACGGACTCACACCTTCCAGGAAGGTGACCTGGTCCTATGACTGGACCAAGACAAGAAAGGCATGCACAAACTCTCCCCCATGGGAGGGTCCATTCTCCATAGGACGAGTCCTCGGCAATGACGCCTACTACCTCATCGCCATCCGGGGTGACGGCCAGCTCGAGGTTGGGAGGCCATGAATGTAAACCTCCTCAGAAAGTTCTATACATAGAACCTCAGATTGTACTCAGCTGGCATATATAATGAAATTCATTCGGATCACACAAATTGTGTCTACTCGCCGTATTCTTGTGTCACTCGCACTCGTACATATTAGCAATATGCTACTCACGGAAGTCAACCTTTTGTCGAGCGGCCGGCACGGCTAAGTAGTGCGGCACAAGGGCACCGAAAATACTCGGGCCTTGGGTCGTCCACGAAAATGCCAACCCGGAGCTGCCATTGGAGTCGCCTAGCCCGACTAGCCCACCGGGCCAAGACAACCGGTATACGCTTCTCATAGCGACCTGTCCCTCCCATCATCGTGCAAAGCAACTCGAACGGTTAAGTACCACACACGGGGACTCCACAAAACGGGAACCCCCACGCGGCTCGGGAACACACCAAGTAAGAGAGCTGCCTTGGACTCGCCAAGCGACTGGCTCTCTGGGCCAGGGGAGGAGACGCATTACAAACAACGCATCAACAACCTACAACAGGAACGCGACCAATATGGTTGAGCACCACGCTCGGGGACTCGCCTACAAAACAATCCCACTCGCGCTCGGGGACTCACCACTCAAAAGACGCGAGAGATAAAACAATGCACAACCAAAACAAAACACAAACGTATACAATCGAGTTATACCCCGTTAAAGGGCGGACGCGCTCGGGGACTCGCTCAATCAAAAATAAACACACCACACAATCCTGGTCGCAATACGAGTCAATTGACTCCCCTTGGCATATATTACAAAACACATTACAGCAGTCGCCACTTGGCATACATCACAAACTACCCAACTACTTTGTTTATTCCGCAGGTCCTGATGAAGAAGCACCACCACCCCCCTTGACACGAACAAAAGGCTGCCACGGGTTCGTCGGGTACATCGTCAGCGACTTCGACAACGCCGACCGGAAGGGCTGCTCCGACTTCATATCGCGATTCTCCGGCTCGGGGTCACCAGGCGCCAACACCGTCTCCTGGTATGGCAGAAGATCCCCCATAGCCAGGACCCGATCGGCGTAAGGGGCGGCCTTTGCAGTCAGCTTCAGTACCTCTGACATCTCCACCATGCCGGTCATTGATGGGTAGCCACTCGTCACGTCATCAAGGTCGAAGTCGTTGGGGAAGTGGGCGAGACCCAAGCTCAATACCGTGGTGGCCCCATGCCTGAACGCCGAGCGTGCCATCCACTCCACGATGACAGGCGCCTCCTCCAGATAGCGCCACACCTCCGTAAGCCCCCCAGGAATAACCTCGGTGGGGGACATGCCTTGAAGAACCGCTTGGACACATAACGCCGAAGCCGTGGCCGCGTTCACCACGGCAGTCTCGCACTGTGAAGCGTTGAAGGTCTGAACCACCGGGTCGCTTTGGCCTATCATAGCTGCAAAATCAGACGTCAGTGAAACTACGGACCTCCCAAATCAGGGACTCACCAAACAAGTCAGGCAAAGACCAAGACTCACCAAGGAGTTTGCGGCAGTTCTCCATGACATGCTTCTCCAAGGCGTCTTGATCATTGTGCAGCCCCACGATGATCGAATCCGCGGCCTTACGTTCCTCCTCAGCCGCAGCGATAGCAGCCTTCGCTCGATCCTCCGAAGAAACTGAGGTCGCTTTCGCCTCCTTCAAGTCTTGGATCAGCGAGGCAATTCGCCCATTCGCCACGTCCAGCTTGGCGACTGGAACATACCCTTCGTGGGCCTTGGAAATCGCAGCCGGGAGACCATCTGAAAAAGAAACCATCAGCGCGCCATACACCAACAGTTCACACTTGACATAGGAAAGGACAGAAAGGCAGATACTTACCAATAGTTTCCTGAAGCCGCTGGTTCGCCTCCTGCGCTTCGTGCAGATCCCGCTCCAAGCGCTTCCTTGCGGCCTGCCGATCGGTCGATTCCCTTTGCAAACCCTGCAAACAAACAATACAACTCAGCACTTACCAAAATCAACATCCAGTTCCTAGCCGCTGAAATTCAGCGACTAAGAACTGGGGACTGGAGAGTAGGAAAAAGTTCAATTCCTAGCCACTGAAATTCAGCAACTAAGAACTTGGGGACTGGAGAGTAGAAAGAAATTCAGTTCCTAGCCGCTGAAGTTCAGCGACTAAGAACTCGGGGACTGGACATACCTGAATAGTGGCACCAAGCATCCTGTGGAGTTCTCCGGCGTCAGTCGATGGGATCGTGAAGGAAGTGAACCCACGACAGGACCCAATGTCCGCATCGACGATCTCCGGACTCTGTGGAGACTGGGTGTCTGCCAAGCCTGGAAACCCCCTAGCCATGAAGCGCGGGAACATCGCCGACACTCTAGCGGGAGCACTGGTTGTCGGGGCCGGCGCCTCCGACGCGGCCGCAACCAAGACTGGCTCCGATCGCGCCGCCACCACTTCTTCAGCAACTGCCGCAAAATCGGGCTTCACGGTGCCGTCCATGGCTGTGGCGTCATCGGCACCCCCCTTCTGCTTCTTCGCGCCTTCCGTGGTCGCCACATCTCCGACGGGCTTCCTCTTCTTGGGGTGGTCGCCCTCTCCCATGGTGGCGGCCGGTGGAATCTTCGCCACCGAAGGACGGCCAATCTTCTTGGCTCCAGATCTGCCCAAATTCCCACAATCAATATAACAACTATACAAAAACAAGAGGCGAGTCGGAATGAAGAACCAATACTTACTTAGCAACCGGGAGAACACGTAGCCCGGTGCTGATGTGGGCAGGCTTATCCAATTCTGGACCCAGCTTGCGAGTGAGCCCCTTCTCAAAGACGTCTGAAGCCCACGACACCGCAGGCTTCCTCGACGACAAAGCCGCGGTCGCCGGAATTTCCGCCTCCACAGACGTGGCCACTCTCGATGGCTGCAGCGATTTAGACGCTGCCGCCTCAATCGCTTCCTGACTCGGGACCCCTGAAACCGTTGGCGCGATCACCACCAGGGGAAGCTCTACTGCGGCCTCGGTGTCCTCGCCCTCCAACCCCTTCGTCAGGATCGCACCCTCCGGAGCTTTGTGTGATATTTTGGGGGAGTCTTCATCGCCGGAGTCGTTATCTGACTCGAACACCACCGCCGACTTGGTCGGCGACATTGGCTTCTTCGCTGGTGACTTGGGCTTGCACGCGGGCTTCGATGGTGTGGCCGTACATCGGGAGGTGTGCTCCTGCGTGACCTCGTCGCCTCCTTCGTGTTCATCGAGGCTACGACTTGCCTCGAACTCACGCTGTTTCTGCATGCGAGTCTTGCGAGCCATAGGCGCTAGGGGAGGAACCTCCTCCTCCTCCCCGTCGTTGTCGGAAGAGTCTCCTTTGGAGGCCTCCTCGAGCTCCTGGGGAACCTCTTCATCGAGTGGAGGAAGCCAGCCCTCCAACACCTGAAACAACTGAGAACCACCACGAGTAAGCACCAAATGCAGCGACTGAGAATTGAGGTACGGAAATAGCGACTGGGGAGAAAACTTACTGTGGGGGCTTCATTCTTCACGGGAGTGTATGGGGCGAGCCCGACCAACAGGCTGGTGAACTCCGCGTCAGTGATCATCTTTAGGGCGTCCTTGTAGTCCTCGGCCTCCCACAATTCTTTGCTAGTTCGGGAGGGGTCGTGCTTCCCGCTATATTCGTACATCCAATGCAGCCGAGCCGCTAGCGGAACCAGGTGCCACCCGATCCAACAGTTGTAAAGGTTGATCGAAGTCAACCCCCGGTCCTTCAGCTTCTGGATCTGGTCCATCATCTCCACGTCGGCCATCCTCTGGTCTTCGGGAAGCTTCTTCAGCACCAACCGGCGAGGCTCGCTCCTCTTGGCGACGAACTTGGGAAGTGCCACCTTGTCGGGGGAGTGGATTCTTTTACGTAGAACCAACTCTTCTTCCACTTGTTGGCGGCTTTCCTTGGCAGAAGGAGCTTGATGAAATTAGCCTTCGGCTTCAATTGGAACGTGACGCCGCCTGTAGCCAATATCAAGCCACCGAATGCCTCGCGCCTGATGCGGCCGTGGAAGAGCTCCAACCACAGCGAGAAATACGGTCTATGGCCGAGGTAGCACTCGCAGAAGGCGAAGAACATCGCCAGCTGCTCGATGCTGTGCGGGCCAAGATCCGATGGCTTGATCGCGTAATACGCGCAGAAGATCCGGAAGAAAAGCGAGGTGGGGAATCCCAGACCCCTTTCTAGATGGATGGGGAAGCAGATGAATTTTCCGGCTCACGGCTTCGGCTTGGTCTCGGAGGAGGGGGGAACCCGCCAGTTCCCCTTGCGGAGGACTCCGGCGTCCTCGAAGGACTTGAGTTGGCTGTGGTGCACATGAGCCTTTGGGAGGCACCATCAGGTAGGACGTGGAATCGCACGGTGCGGAAAGGTCGAATCGGAAGGTTGAAGGCAGGAAGATTGAAGACAGGAAGAATGAATATGGGAGAATGAAGAATGCGGAGAAGGATTTGCAGAACTGAATCATCACTCCCCTTATATGGGAACGCCACCCGCCAAATTCGGGGTAGCCGTTACTTACGGTAATTGTGCCGAAGTTACCGTTGGAAATTCCAATGAATAGTTTGACCAGAATTGACGGTCCAACTCCTCCATTCCACCCGCTACCCGCTAGTCTTCTCCACTCGCCGAAGCGGCAACTTGGCAGCAGTAACGTTCGTCGGGGTGGCGAGTGGAAGCCTGGGGAAATTTTCCTCGATTCTAATGGAGTCCATCGCCGACTCGACTGGGTGTCCAAATTGGGCTCGCCTACTTCACTCGCCAAAGGGACACCTGCACTTGAATCAACGATGGCCTCGGGGACTACTGATGGGGATATGCCAAAGGGGGTATGCCTAGCAGGATGTTCCGATTGGGCCGAAGGGCCTGTGAGTGGGCCTGAAGGACGGCGACTGGACTACGACTGAAGGAGAAGCCTGGCGACTGGAAACTAAAGGCCTAGGAGCGTATCTAAAGCCTAGTCAGATTAGGTCAAAAAGCCTCCGAGTCCATATCTGGCTCGGTTGTAACTTGTAAACCCTAGCGAGGTGCCTCCTATATAAACCTCCCTAGGGTATCCTAAGGACTTACGTTCCATCATACACCCCCTCGAGCGACTCGCTGCTTAGACGCCGAGCTCGCCATCCTTGTAACTCGCTCTCCATTAATCCAATCTAGCAGGAGTAGGTCTTTACCCTCCGGGGGGCCGAACCTGGGTAAACCATGTGCATCCGCCCCCATCTTGCACCGCAGATGGCCGCCAACTCTTCCTCATGTTACAATCAATCGCTGCCAGTAGCAGCGACTGCTGTGGCCATTTCCACGATAGTACCTAAAAACTAGTTTGATCTTTTGTAGACCTATGCTTCTGGAGGGTCAAAATGGGTGCTTGATAGTGGATGCACAAGTCATATGACCGGAAGCGCATCTAGTGTCAAGGAGTTGAGACCAAATATTGATCAAATATCCGTGACATATGCCGACAAGCCAAAGTCTAAGATAATGGGTTTCGGCAAAGTTGTGGTTGCACACGATATCACCCTCATGGATGTCATGCTTGTTGAAACCCTTGGCTATAATTTACTTTCAGTCCGTGCTCTTGGAAAGATTGGTTTTGCCGTCTTTATTGATAATGATATTGTGATCCTCTTGTGGAGCAAGTCTCTCAAGGTCGCTTTTGTTGGGTACGTCGAAAATGACTTGTATGTGGTGGACTTCTCGGGAAAAACCACTACAAGTCCGATGTGCTTATTCGGAAAGGCCGATGTGGGTTGGCTATGGCATCGCCGTCTAGCCCATGTCAACATGAGAACTTTGCAAAGCATCCACAAGGATGGTCATATTGTTGGACTAAAAGAAAATGTTTGCTTTTCCAAAGATCGTGTTTGCAGGGCATGTGTTGAAGGAAAGATGCATGATTCTACCCACAAGCCAAAGAACTACATCAAGTCCAAGAGGATCTTGGAGCTCCTTCATGTGGATCTCTTTGGTCCTCCATCTCATGCAAGCCTTGGTGGGAAGAAATATTGCTTGGTGATTGTTGATGACTACTCAAGATACACTTGGGTATATTTATTCAAGCTGAAAAGTGAGACTCAAGAGAACTTCATTGACTTCATCAACATGGCTCAACGCCAACACAATGTCCCGGTATTAACAATAAGAAGTGAAAACGGTACCGAGTTCAAGAACTACACATTGAATAGATTTCTTAGTGACGAGGGAATTAAACATCAATACTCCGCTACATATACCCCTCAACAAAATGGTGTAGCTGAGAGGAAGAACCGGACTCTTATTGATATGGCTAGGACCATGTTGGCGGAATTCAAATCTCCGTACAATTTTTGGGTTGAAGCTATCTCCACCGCATGCCATGCATCAAACCGTCTCTACCTCCACAAAGAATTGATCAAGACTCCATATGAAATCCTTATTGGTAACAAGCCCAACGTTTCTTACTTCCGGGTGTTCGGTTGTAAGTGCTTCTATTGCATTAAGGGTATTCGTTTGTCCAAGTTTGATTCCAAAGCATTAGAGGGTATTTTTGTTGGTTATGGTCTCAAATCCCACACTTATAGAATCTATGACAAGCTCTCTAGAACCGTCATCGAATCTTGTAGTGTGGTGTTTGAAGAATATGATGGTCCCCAAGCGAGGCATGTTGATGTCTGTGATGTAGATGATGAAATGCCTCAGGATGCCATAGGAAGAATGGGTGCGGGTTTCATCCGTCCTATTGAGGAACCCCTTATGGCGGATTGAGAAGAACTATGCTCTACTCAAGTGGAGCCCTCATCTTCACAACATCAACAAGCTCCTTTCGAGGAGGACAATGACCCATGCCAAAGACAAGTTGTGGAACCTCAACCTGCTGATCAAGAAGAAACCTCTAGCCAGGAGCTACTTGAGTCTCCATTAGCCAGAATGTCCAGTGGTGCTAAGTCTATTACACAAGGAAGATCTATAGAAACTGCCATAAGGGAAGCTCAATGCCTGTCTAGAAGTATGCTTGATCAAGACCAAGGTCAATCTTTGCCTCTTGAAGAAGAGAATAAATCCAATGATGATCAAGGTCAAGTTAATGGTCAAGACGAGGACCAAAATGATGAAGTGATCCCCCCCAAGAAACAACAAGGAGATTAAAACTCGTCGCCAAGCTAGAATGGATAGAATATTGGAATTAAGAGACCACACTCTTGAGAATGTGGTAGGAGATCTAAGAAGAGGGATATCCACTCGAGCTCAACTGAAGAACTTTGGTGAGCACTAAGCACACATTTCCATGGTGGAACCAAAGAAAGTTTGGAAGGCTCTTGAAGATCCGAATTGGTTGGATGCAATGCATAAAGAGCTCAACAACTTTGAGAGAAACAAAGTATGGAAGTTAGTTGAAAAGCCAAAAGATTGCCGCAATGTTATAGGCACCAAGTGGATTTTCAAGACAAGCAAGATGAGCATGGAATTATGGTGAGGAACAAGGCAAGATTGATTGCACAAGGGTTCTCTCAAATTGAAGGCATTGATTATGGAGTGACTTATGCACCCGTGGCTCACCTTGATTCCATCTGTATCCTTCTTGCTTATGCGGCACATCATAAATTTAAATTACAACAAATGTATGTAGAAAGTGCATTTCTTAATGGTCCATTGCATGAGTTGGTATATGTGAAGTAACCCCCAGGGTTTGAGGATCCCAACTTTCCAAACCACGTCTACAAACTCAATAAGGCACTCTATGGGCTCAAACAAGCCCCACGCACGTGGTATGAGCACCTTAGAGAGTTGATGTTACATCATGGGTTTGAGGTTGGGAAAATCGATCCCACTCTTTTTACTAAGAAGGTCAATGAGGAACTTTTTGTATGCCAAATATATGTAGATGATATTATCTTTGGCTCATCTAACAAAGCTTTTAATTATGAATTCTCAAAGCTTATGACTAACAGGTTCGGGATGTCTATGATGGGAGAATTGAGAGTATTTCTTGGTTTTGAGATCAATAAAGTGAGAGGAGGAACATTCTTCAACCAAGCCAAGTATACTCAAAATATGCTCAAAAGATTCAACATGAAAGATCTAAATGGAGCTCCCACTCCCATGGCAACAAAGACTCATCTTGAACTAAACCCAAATGGTAATGATGTGGATCAAAAGGTATACTGGTCCATGATTGGCTCTTTGCTTTACCTTTGTGCATCTAGACCCGATATTGTGTTGAGTGTAGGAGTGTGTGCAAGATATCAAGCGGCTCCTAAAGAAATCCATTTGATGGCGGTCAAGAGAATCTTCCGATATTTGGTTCATACCCCAAACTATGGTATTTTGTATCCTAGGGGCTCAACTTTCTCTCTTTGTGGATATACAGATTCGGATTAGGCTGGTGACAAGGATGGTAGGAAATCAACCTCCAGGGCTTGCCAATTCCTTGGGAGGTCCTTGCTGTGTTGGTCTTCTAAGAAGCAAAATTGTATATCTCTCTCCACCGCCGAAGCCGAGTATGTTGCAGCTGCTAGTGCTTGTACTCAATTGCTATGGATGAGGCAAACTTTAAAGGAATACGATGTCCATTGTGACAAAGTGCCTCTTTTATGTGACAATGAAAGTGCTATCAAGATTGCCTATAACCCAATGGATCATACAAGGACAAAGCATATTTAGATCCATCATCACTTCATTAGAGATCATGTTGCTCGAGGTGATATTGAGCTATCCTATGTGTCAACCAAAGACCAACTTGCCGACATTTTCATGAAGCCACTTGATGAAGCAAGATTTTGCTATTTGAGGAATGAACTAAATATCATAGATTCTAGGAGCTTGACTTGATTACCTTGCATATTCACCTATGTCTTGACTCATATTTGGTGTAGGTGTAGGCATGGAGATAGGGGGAGTGCGGTCCTAATACATTGGACTATCCCTCCCCCCATAATGCCAACATTAATAAATTCAATCCTCTTAATATCATTTAGTGATATGTGAGCTTCATTGATGAGTAGTGGCTATGAACCCAAGGATAATTCTTCGCGGTGTCATGCCACAAACTCTTACATGGTGGCCTCGGCCACCACCCTCTTATCATTGAAGAGTTAGTTCTTAGTTCAGGTTTCTTTGGCGCGTTAATGAACATTTGAATGGATTTATGTGGTTTCTTTGATTCTTCACAGTAGGTCATCTTAACCCAAGCCTCTTCCTGGTCCTGTAAACACTCTCTATCTCATATATGTCCCCATACACAAATCTTGGAGTTTTTGGTCGAGGAGGACTGGAGTCTTCGGTGTGCTCACACCAGAGTCTCCGGTGTAGACCGGAGTCTCCGGTCCGGATGGTTTCTGGCCACTTAGAGGGAGAACAGGGTGAACTGAAACAGACAGTTTCATTCATCCACCCCCATCCTCCCCTCACTACCCCATTGCCTCCTCCCCAAAATCTCCTCCCCGGAGGTCAAGAAGCCCCCAGGATCCGCCGTGCCGCCGGCCAATCTTCTCCCCTCCACCATTGGGTGATTCCCAATGGTGGAATCAATCCCATGGACAGATCTGGTACCTCTCCTCCTCCTTTATCACCTAGGGTCCATCCCTTGCTTTGTTTTTTGAGGATTGGTACTATTTTTGCCCACGGGAATCTCGTGTTTGCGTGCAAACGAGTACTTTACCCTTGTTTCCTTGCTCGATCTGTTGGATTCAACACTACTGGAGCCTCCTTGGTCTTCCCCCGAGTCTCCTGGCCGGAGACTCCGGCCTCAGGGCCGGAGACTCTAGTGTGGACCACAGAGACTCTGGTGTGGGATGGATCAAACAAATCTTGCAATGCCTCAAGGGTCCCGTGCTGCCTCCTTGGGACATATATACTTACCTCCATGTTATCTCCCTCACTGTTGTTCACAGGTTCTGGCTCTTGTCGTCCTCCCCGCACCAAGGCCAAGTTAAAGAGAGCAGATCCTCGCTATGATGAGTCCGGGGGTTAGTATATTGTGCCCCGTCCAACCGAAGACAGCAGTCCCGTGATGCAGCCTATATGAGGAGTGAACATGAAAGGGCTGAGGAAGAGAATCGTGCCAAGAGGGAAAAGTACGACAACCTTTAGTCTTTGGCCCACATGTCAAAGAAGGAGTATCGTGAGCTGAGGAAGATTAATTTCTATGCCTTGTCTCGCACCAGCGAGGACCCATGCTATTGGAGAAAGGAGCAAGTTGTCTTCATGAAAGACATTTACAACATGCTCAAGAGATCACCTGTGTGCCCCCAGAACTACTTGAGCGTTGAGAAGATGAGGAAGAGATCCTACTTCTCTGATGCACTGTGGATTAGTAAGAAGTTAGGGCTGTTCAACTTGATGGAGCTCCGTGAAGATTACAACATCACTCTTGTGCAACAGTTTTACGCCACAGTTGTGTTTGGGACTGACCAGGCCAGGACTATGACTTGGATGACTGGAAATCACCGCTGCTCTATAACTTTCTATGACTTTGCTGAGGCCATATTTGAGACCTTCCAGGGCGTGTCCACTCATGTTGGGGTTCGCATGCACTCAGCAGCTCTTGGGGTGAACAAAACCAAGCTTGCCCCGTTGTATGGCAGTGAGGGTGTTGTGGGGGGGGGGGTCCAAGGGACTCAAACCTCTCTACAATCTGATGTTGCGGATATTCCTCCAAACCATCTCCCCCAGTGTTGGAAATGATGATGCCATCGGATGTGGTTTGGTCAACTTACTATATCATACTCACAGGATTTACATGGCTAGCCCCGAGGCGGACGCAGATCCTATTGATGTTATGGATTACATATTTGAGGAGATGTACCATGCCATTCTGTACAAGAAGGCTCCCCCATATGCACCACTTGTCATGAGACTCATCAACACTCAGGACCATGGATCTCCACTTGCCATGCCTCCCAACCTTACCGAGCACACGCTTGTCTCTCTACAGCAGAAGGGTCACATGGGGCCTCCTCCTAGATGCTCCCATGCCAATGTGGAGGAGGAGATATCTGAGACCGAGAGGGCCCCCTCTCCCACTAGGGCTCGGAGGAAGAGTGCCTCCAATGCACCCTTGCCGCCCATGACACGTGACTATGTACGTGAGAGGGTCAAGAAGGCCTCTTTCTGGGAGAGGACCATTTGTTGCATGAATGTGGACATCCGCAAGCAACAGCATGCCTCCTACAAGAGCAACCGTTGTATAGAGAAACTCCTCAAGGAGATCAAGGCTCAGGGTGCAGCAGATGATGAGGAAGGAGATGATGAGTACACTAATGAGCATGGCGCTCAACCATCTGCTGAGTCAGATTACACTCTTTCTTTTGGGGCATGGAATGCCCAACAGGACAGCTTGGTGGATTGGAAGACCTTTTCTGATGTCACTTCTGGATATGGGTACCAAGGTACCTCCTCTTCTCGCCCTCACGACAAAGGACCTACAACTCCAGATGGTGATGAGGACTATGATGATGATGATGATGAGGATCGGGATATGGATGAGGAGGATGAGGAGGATGATGACGAGGACTACTGATCCGTTGGGGCGCTAGCTTAGGTCTTTTCCCTTTTTGGCGTTTCGATGCCAAAGGGGGAGAAGACATTGTCATCGGGATTTGCATGGGCTTGGGCTATTTGATTCTTATTTGCTATCTCGACCTTCGTACCTATTTGCCTTATGTTATTGCGAGATACTATTTGCTATTTGTGTGTGACTCTATGGTTGCTCCTACATTATTGTAACTCATGTGAGAACTATGTGTTTTATCCATGTACTACCTACCATGCTTGCTTTACATGTTTATCTTCGTGCACATAGTCAGGGGGAGCATGTTCATACACTGTCATAATTCATTGCAGATTATTTTTCCATGCAAAATCACTTGTTGTCATCGAACAACAAAACGGGGGAGATTGAAAGGACATTTACTGTCATAATCACTTTTGGTGTTCGTTAACAACAAGTAGAGCCTTTTTACAGTATGCTATTGTCTACAGGTTGATATATTACAAAGTGAAAAGGACCCTTGGCCTGCGGAACGTTCCCTGCATATTTACTTGTCTCCCGGAAATTCCAGACTAGAGTCTCCGGTCTGCCTAGACCGGAGTCTCCGGTGTGGTCCAGAGTTTCCCCAAGAGTCTCCGGAGGGGGTTCCTATTTCCTGCCTGGGTCGGCCAGAGAGGTGGTTCGGAGCTTGGTCCGGAGGAAGGTCCGGAGTCTCTGGTCCTTGCCTTAGACCGGAGTCTCCGGTGTAGAGGGACCGGAGTCTTCGGCCCACTTGGCTCGCAGATGGGCTGGGTCATTCTATTCGACGGTCCGGAGGCTGGTCCGGAGATTGAACGGATTCTCCGGTGTAGATCGGAGTCTCCGGTGTGCACACCGGAGTCTCCGATCTGACTTTTCTCCAACGGTCAGAAAACAGTTCAGTGGAGTGAAGGGCTATAAATAGAGGACTTTATCCCCTTCCTCCAGCTGCTCGTCCACCTCAAGAACACCATGCCCATTTGAGCCACCAAATCAACAAGATCTCTTCATCCAACCATCCAAAGTCATTGATCTTTCGAGAATCGAAGGAGGAGGCCTTGATCTACAGCTTCACCAAGAGAGATCTTCCTTTCCCCCTCATTCACTTGAGGGCCCCATGCTCTAGTGTTTCTTTTGAAACCCTAGCTTTTTATTTGGTTCTTACAAGCTTGTCTTTGATCGTTTGACAGTTTGCTTGTATTTGGGAGCCTCCAATTAAGTTGTGGATGTGTGCCCCGAACTCGTTGTAAAGGTGCCGGCTTCCACCTCGAAGGTTGCCGTATAGTGGAAGAGGTGAATCGAACCCTTTGGGGTGAGGTTCATCGGAGAACAAGGGAGGCCTCTCGTGGCGTTGGTGGTTTGATACCACCCCCTCTCCAAACGTAGATGTACTTCCCCTCAAAAGGAAGGAACTACGGGAAACAAATCCTTGTGTCTCCGCGTGCTCCACTTTTGTTACTTCTATCCTTTACCGCACTCTACTTATCTAGTTCTTTCTTAGTACTTGTGCTAGATTGACATATAGGTAAATTCACCTTAGTTGCATAATCTAGAGAATTTACCTTTTGTGTCAAACCCTAAATTGAAAAAGAGTAAAATTTGGAGTAGCACCTATTCACCCCCCTCTAGGTGCCCATACGATCCTGTCACCAGTGCTCACGAAGGAATTTGACGAGCGCGAGTTCCTATGTGGAACTCAAGTTGTTAGCGATGAGGGCCATCTTGGCTGGTTCTGTTGGGTGGACCTGGACTTTCTTGGTGTGCACCGACGAGTCGAAGGAGAGGTCAGGTGAGCTTGGCTTGCTCAGGGGAGGCAGACTATTGTCTGTCGACTTCTTCAACATTGCGAGTTCCTCTTGCATGCTGAAGGACTAGGAGATTCTGTTGAATTCCCTGTCACAGCTATCAAACCTCTCGAAGCTTCCATTGATTGTGATGACATCGTTTGGTACTGGCATCTTCATCTGCAGATAGGTGTAGTGTGGTACCGCCATAAACCTCGCGAACGCGACACGTCTGAGGATGCAGTGGTACTGTGAGGGCCAGTCAACGACTTCGAAGTCGATGCGTTCTCGCCGGAAATTCTGCGGCGTACCGAAGATGACATCGAGGTTGATTTTGCCCAGGGGGTACACTCCCTTTCCTAGGAAGATGCCATGGAACATCGTGTTTGACACTTCCAGACATGTCAGAGGGATCCTCATTGCGTGCAAGGTACTTGCGAACATGAGGTTGATGCCGCTCCCTCCGTCCATGAAGACGTGACTCATATCGAAGCCCCCGATTTGTGCCTCGAGTACAAGGAGACAATGGCCTGGGCGAGGTACTTGGCGCGGGTGGTCACGCTTGTCGAAGGTGATGTAGGATTCGCTTCCACTGAGGTACTCAGTGGTGGAAGGTGGAGAATTTATCGCCAAATTGACTTGGCAAGTGATTGCCTTTTGCACTCGATTTGAGGGACGCCCATTTAGGATCATACCCATATTGCCCAGTGCCCATGGGTATGGCTCTTCCCCACGGTTTTGGACTGGTGCAGCCGCAGGTGGTTGATGGCTCTGTGTATGGCGCCAGAAAAATGCTGGAGCGGTGTTGATGTAGAGCTTGTTGGGAACCCCAAGAGGAAGGTATGATGAGCACAGCAGCAAGTTTCCCTCAATTATGAAACCTAGGTTTAATCGAACCAGTAGGAGCAAGGAAACACCCCAAAGGTGTTACTAGCTGAGCCTTGGCAGGGCGCACTACCGGTGCTAGTAGCAACATGGAGACCTGCACAACACAACCACAGAACTTTGTCCCCAACTTGCGATGAGGTTGTCAATCTCACCGTGTTTTGCGGAAATCAAAGGATTAAACATATCGAATGGAAAGAAGTAATAGTTTGCAGAAAGTAAACACAAGGCAGTAAAAGATTGTAGATTGTATGTAAAAGACAAGGACCGGGATCCATAGTTCACTAGAGGTGGCTCTCCTTAAGATAGATAATATGCTGGGTGAACAAATTACAGCGGGGCAATTGACAAACATCGAGAAAGCAATACATGCATATACTAATCATCTTGACTCCTTTGAGACTTGATTGGGCATTACAACATTATACATAGACCGCCATCCAACTGCATCTATGACTAATAATCCACCTTCAGGTTATCATCTGAACCCCCTCCAGTATTAAGTTGCAAGCAGCAGATTATTGCTTTACGAACTGCGTGTAAAGTAAACAATACGATTGTTCTATGAACAAAGGATTGTTGTTTTCTCCCTAGTAGCAACAGCACATCTAGTACCTTAGAGATTTCTGCCACTTCCCTAGATTACCAGAGGCATGAACCCACTATCAAGCATAAATACTAACTCTTGGAGTTGCTAGCATCTACTTGGCCAAGATAACTACTAACAACAGAAAGCATGCAAGATCACAAATAACAAAGACATGATAGAATCAATAATGAATCTGAAATAGCATCTCAATATCCATCGGATTCCCGCAAACACAACATGCAAGAATTACAAATAGATGATCTTGATCATGAACGGAGCTCACAAGATCTAGACATGAAAGCACAAAGGAGGAGAACCAGCCATCTAGCTACTACATGGATCCGTAGTCCAAGGATGAACTACTCACGCATCACACCGGAGGCTTGCATGGTGATGAAGAAGGCCTGTGGTGAATTCTCTCCGCAGGTGCCGGGAAGAGCTTCAGATCCCTCCTGATCTAGGGATGGAGATGACAGCGGCTACAGACTCTTTCGTGGATTTTTGATCGGGAACTTAGGGTTTTCGTCCTAAGGGCATCTTATAGTCGGAAGGGGAGGCTGAGGGGGTGCCGGAGGTGGCCACACCACCCCCTGGCGTGGGCCAGGCTGGGCCGCGCAGCCAGGTGGTGTGGTGGCCCCCTGGCCCCTCTCTGTCTCGTAGTCTGACATCTGATGACTTCCGGAAAAATAGGCACTTTGGCTTTTGTCCCGTCCAATTCCGAGAATATTCATTTTCTAACTTTCCTAGAACCAAAAACAGCAGAAAACAGGCAACTAGCACTGTGGCTCTTGTTAATAGGTTAGTCCAAGAAATCATATGAAAAGTACTCCAAAGTTGGAACAAAACACAAGAAAGTGGATAAAACTAAGCATGAAACATCAAAAATTATAGATACATTTGCAATGTATCAACATCCCCAAGGTTAACTCCTGCATTCCCTAGTAGGTAAGTGATAAAAAGAAAGAATAATTTTTGAGGTGACATGCACCATCAAAGACTTGATCAAAGTATTTGCAAAACATTCAAAGCTGGGATCATAGTACTTCAATCATAACATGAAAGACAAAGAAACTATGATGCAACATGAAAAGGCACAAACAAAAGATTCATGAATAACAATGCTTTGCAAGACGTTTGTTTGTTTCACATAAAGAAAACATGGCATAATAGTATTCAGCTTGTCCCTCATAGAGTAGCAAATATAAATGCATAGGACACCTTCAAAGTTCATAAGAGTGACTAGATACAATAGTTTAAAACAAGCAGTATCAAGTTATGCATCAATCAACTAGTCTTGGGACAATGCACATAGAACTAAGAATGGCCACTATGCTCTCAAAGTAGGTGCATAATGGTAGAAGATGGAGACTCAATATAATGGTGGAAGAAAGGATTTTTTATGAAAGGAAGTAGGGATTCAAGTCTCATAAAGAGCTTCCAAAATTTATGGTACTTATAGCTTTCAGCTCTCATTGCCCCTATCATAAGCATCTTGAAGTGATTAAGGTTAAAGTGAACAAACTATGGTGTACATGCTTGACGAAGTATAAGTTAGAAATCTCATGTCCCTTGTATACGAGGGCCGCTCCTCATGCTACTCAAGTTTAGTCACCGGTAAGTTCTTGTCATTGTAAGTATATGTGTATCATAGAGAACCGCCAACAGGGTACCCCTTGCTCGATGATACGGAAGAATCCCCATGTCAAAATGACAAGGCAAGCAGACAACGAGCATCTCAGCAATCTTCTTATTTACCATGGGAATATGGTGCTTTTTCTCTCTTTCCTCTTTTCATAATCTCTTTTTTTTCTTTTCTCTTTTTTCTCAATATAGGACTCTTTTTTATAAGAAGAATGCTTCATAGACAACTCATTATGGTTACGCTGCAGGTTTCCACCATGTTAGTATGGATTAGACCAGCGGCCCAGGCGTTTCTCTAACACATATACATAACTCCATGGACTTACAAGCTCCCCTTTCATTTCACACCGATGACATCCATATACAAAAGAGCATGATATCAACTAGGTACAAGTACCAAGTGCAATGTTGAAAGCGTTCCCCATGAAAGCATGGTTCTGCTAGTTCCCAACAAATAATTGCAAGCATATACAACATAGACGACACAATGGTTCAAGTTTATTAAGGGCAAGAAAAGTAAAGTGTGCCATCAAGTTCGTGAGAGCTTTAATCACTAGTTTTCTCATAACAAGTTTAATTTGGAAGGTAAACAAAAGCATGAATATACTTGGAATAGCATAAGCTAGTAGGTAGGTATGGTGGACTCTTTGGAATAACTTGGTTTAGGGAGTTGGATGCATGAGTGGAACTCATACTTTGTTGTGGAGGCTAGAAAAGACTGGGAGCGACAAACTAAGAGAGCAATAATGGCCATAATCATGTAGAGCGACAAAACATCATTGATCAAAGCATAACGTGATACTACAAGTTGAAAACTAAAGGATCATAAAGGCTATGGTGACTTGAGATAGTCATAACATGGTGTGAGCATGCACCAAGTCAACCCAAATAAAGAATCAAAGGAGAATACCACTATATTATGCTTTAATATGCTAAAACAACGCATGAATCATCCAAGGCACATTAAGCAATCTCAATTGTTTATAACAAGTCATGCTACAACAAAGAATACTAAGCATAAAGCCAAAACAATATCAGGCATGGCATGACAGAGCATAGGCCACAGTCAAAAACAAGCTCTTTTTACCACATAAGCATGAACTTTCCTACTCTTTTCCAAACCAAACCAAACTATTTGCAAACCAATATATGAAAGAGGGAGTCCAACCAATTTATTCAGAAAACTAAGCAAACAAAAGCAAACAAAAAACCAAAACGAAAACGAAAAAGAAGACGCTCCAAGAACAACACAACTGTGCATGAAACAATAAAAATGAAGCGTTTGGAATAAACCTGGGATTTTTATTGATGAAGAAGGGGATGCCTTGGGCATCCCCAAGCTTTGACGCTTGTACTTCTTGGATATTTCTTGGGGTGACACGCGTGGCATCCCCAAGCTTGAGGTTTAGTCCATCCTTCATCTCATTATTCATTCCTTCCATACACCTGAAATTTTTCCTTCATACAAAACTTCACACAATATTTATTAGCAACATTAGTGCACTCAAGATAAATAAGTCTTAAGATTCAGTTCTAACACCAAATAAACTTCCATTAGAACACTAGCTACTGTAGCACTTCCCTCAAAAATCTCAATTCCCCAAAAGAACTCAAAAAGGAACCAACAAGAAGCAAATGCAGAAAATGGCAGAAATCTGTCAAAACAGACCAGCAGGTAAATACGAATTGTTTCGAAGACCTTCTGTTGCTCAAATCAAAAAGTGTTGAACTAACAAAGGTTAGATAACAACCTGGGGCAGGAGCACAAAAATTCACACCTCAAATAGACGTTTAGAGATTTTACACGAATTTTTACGGTGAAGCACAGAAATCTGTTTCAGGACAGCAACTTTTCCAATCATTACTTCTCTCTCATTAGAGGTTACTCTTGGCACAAAAAGCAAATAAAAAGGATAAGGAGAGGTTATTACAGAGGTAATAACTTCCAAGACTCATCTAAAACTTTTGGGTTATCTCCCAATAAGTACTTTTCTTTAACGCCTTTAAGTTAGGCATAAGAAGCAAGAAAAAGAATTAAGTGTTCTCAAATGAAGAAGCATTAAGATCAATACCAGAAATATTTTCAACAAGGCAAGGTATATCATCCAAATAAGTTCTAGAGGATCCTCTCTCAATGCTCTTAGGTTCACTATTCTCATCAAAAGGGTTTGCAGGAACAATCCAATCAAGATTCTTTTCTATGGCATCATGTATTGCTACTAGTTTAAAGGGTATTGGTATCTTAGGTTCCTTCCCATTCGGTTCGGTTTTGTTCATCTTTTCTCGTGTACCAACAACATATACACATGAGCCTAGCATATTGAAACGTTCAAAGACTTTCCTAGCTTCCTTGGCAACATCATAGAACTCCTTAAACAAAGTTTCTAGAATAAAATCCCTCTTTTCAGGGTCTTCAATTTCTTTAAGCTTAAGAAACATTACTTGCATTAAGGGGTTGAGGTTAATAAACCTAGCTTCTAACATGTGAATTAAAGAAGCTGCAGCAATCTCATAGTTTGGAGCAAGTTCTACAAGGGATCTATCCTCAGTATCTTCATGCTTACTAACATGATTAAAGAATTCTTCAATATTATCTTTCCCAATTATAGAACCATTACCAATTGAAAGGTCTTTCAGGGTGAATTTGGGGATCAACATGGTGAGCTAAGGAAGAGGTGACAATTAAAGGAGACTTAATTTTTTTGTGTTTTTGAATAAGAAAGCAAACTTGTAAAACTATTTTTTTGTGTTTTTGATAAAGAAACAAGCAAACAAAACAAAAAGAAACTAAGCAAAACAAAAACAACAAAGTAAAGAGATTGGTTATGAGGGACTCCCCTTGTGAAGATGTCCTTGACTCCCCGGCAACGGCGCCAGAAAAATGCTTGATGGCTCTGTGTATGGCGCCAGAAAAATGCTAGAGCGGTGTTGATGTAGAGCTCGTTGGGAACCCCAAGAGGAAGGTATGATGAGCACGGCAACAAGTTTCCCTCAGTTATGAAACCAAGGTTTAATCAAACCAGTAGGAGCAAGGAAACACCCCAAAGGTGTTACTAGCTGAGCTCAAGGTATGCACTACCAGTGCTAGTAGCAACATGGAGACCTGCACAACACAATCACAGAACTTTGTCCCCAACTTGCGATGAGGTTGTCAATCTCACTGTGTTTTGCGGAAATCAAAGGATTAAACATATCGAATGAAAAGAAGTAATAGTTTGCAGAAAGTAAACACAAAGCAGTAAAAGATTGTAGATTGTATGTAAAAGACAAGGACCGGGATCCATAGTTCACTAGAGGTGGCTCTCCTTAAGATAGATAACATGCTGGGTGAATAAATTACAGCAGGGCAATTGACAAACACCGAGAAAGCAATACATGCATATACTAATCACCCAGGCAGTTTATCCTGGATGGATTGCCTAGGCGTGTCATCGCGAGTGTGGCGTTGCCACACTTGCACGGTTTTTCCGCTGTTGCGGTTGTCATCGCGTTTGTCGGCGTAGCCCGCCGCGACCATGTTGACTTCTTCGTGGTCCTTATAGACGCGCATTAGACGTTTTCCTTGGCGATCGCATCTACGCCCAAGGTCGTCGTCATCATCGGAGTAGGTACGGTTTTCACCAAGTCCTCTCTGTCCACCCACCAATTTGCGATCTCCATCAGGTCGTCGATTGTTTTGTGCTTCGAGCGGCCTAGCTCCTCCCTGAGCTCTATACGGGGAATATCGTCGTTGAACGCGTCGATTGCACGATCCTCCGAGATATTTTCTGCGGAATTTTTGATGATGGACCACCTCTGGATGTATGAGCGCAGCGACTCGCCAGACCTTTGGTGGCAGCCTCTTAGTTCTTCGATTGCCGCGGGCCTTTTGTAAGTGCCCTTGAAGTTGCGCATGAAGCTATAGACCAGCTCTTCCCAACTGCAAATTGATCCGCGCGGGAGATTGTTGAGCCATGCGCGGGCAGCACCTTGCAGCTGTAGCTATAGGCATTGCATTGTCGTGCTTGAGCTTCCGCCGTGTAGCCTAACAGAGGAGATGTGATCCTCCAGCCAGATCGTCGAGTCATGTAGGCCATCAAATTCCGGGTTCTCTGATGGGAGTTTGAACCCCTTAGGCATTCGCTTCTGCCTGATGGCCCTGCTGAAGCATCTAGCGCCGTAGAGCTCCACCTCATCATCTTCCAAGTCAGTCGAACGAGCGCGCCTTGCCTGCATCTTGTCGACCTTGTGCTACGTGATGTCATCACGCGTGTCATAGTCGCGGTCATGCCACTGTCAGCGACGTCGCCGTGACAGATCATGGTTGTTGTCGCTAGAGGAGTACGAGTAGTAGTATTTTTTCCAGAGTTTTGCCTTTCTTCGGTTCTGGTGTCGGCTCCTTGACAAGGGCAGCCTCGACTAGCCCCAGGCCTACGATCGTAGATCGATGCATGGCAGCTCGAGGATCTCCAGCTGGTGGCTGGTTGTTGAGGAGGTACATGGTGGTCGCTATCACCGCTTCTTGCAGCGTCTTCGGGAGCACATTGCCTCGCGTATCCACCATCATAGAGCCGAAATTGAGGACTTTCGCGGTTTCTTTGCGCTCCTTGTCGGTGAGGTGGGCTAGTCGAGGTCAACATTTGGCAGCCACGTAGTCGTTGCCCTTGGAAGAGGATCCTCTCATGGAGGAAAGCTGAGCCTGTCGAACACTCGACTCGTCCAATGCTTTTCTGCACTCATCGAGTTGCGTGATTGTTTGCTGCTGGCGCTTGTACTCCTCGTTGAGAAGCTAGTGGTAGCCCATCAGCATCTGTTGCGATGAGCCTAGGCGAAAAGGATTACACCATAGAGCCTCGCGGCAGCGGGCCCACTCGTTGTCGTTGAGTTTGATCAACATGCGCTCCTCAGCGTGCCCATTCGCCGTGAGGTTCGGGTTCCCGTCCGTTCCGTTGTTGACGGGTGCACCGTTGGTGGGTGCGCCATTGGTGGGGGCGCCGTTCCCGCCGTTGGACGGACCAATGCCGGTGTTGTCCCGATTGACACCGGTGTCGCCTGCGCTGATGATGGTGCACATGAAGTGATTGGGGGAAGCTGTTGCTCCCACAACTCTCAGATCCAGAGCCATAGGCCCCATTCTCTGTGGCTAGGTCACCTAGATCGGATCCGCGACTGTTGTCACTGTCCGTACCCTCAACTGTTGTCGGGACGTTGAGCTCGCTCGGGGTGTTGATTGGTGGTGGAAACCACGATACTGGAGAAATCGCGAGAGCTATCGGCTGATCAGGAAGGTGAAGTGTGCCCAGTTGACTGACTTGGAAGCGTAATCTCCTGATCGCCAAGCGGTATTCCGCGCCACCAAGTAATTAATCTCCTGATCGCTCAAGCCGATTCCGTCGCCCTCTCTGAACGCGGACGAGTGGTCATGTGGACGGTGAAGTCGAAGGCGCCAAAGAGTTGGCGAATCTCCGATTGCAGTTGTACAGGCTAACCGACGAGGGTTTAACTCGTCAATGCCCATTGTTATGGACTTGGATTTTGGAGAAGGAGGGAGCGCTGGTGGCATCAATCGGCTAGCAAACAAGTACACAGGGACGCAAGGTTTAACCAGGTTCAGGCCTCGTAAAGGTCCCTACTCCTGCTTGTCTACTTTTGGAAATTATCGAGGGAGTCGAAAGTTACAGGGGTGCGCAGATGCAATCTGGCGAGGTTGTGGAAACTAGGATTGTGATTGTCCTCCTCGCCGCCCCTCCTAGCCTTTATATAGATAGGCTAGGTCTCAGGTGGCAGGCCGAGTCGGTTATAGATTAGGGTTCGTCCCTTTGAACTTTCTATCTTAAGCTTCTTCTTGCGCTGCAAGCAATCAGAGTGTCCGTGAGTCACTGGAATCCTGTATTGGGCCTTGGCAACATCGTGGGTTTCTGCCGTATCTAGACCATATATGCTGAACTCGAGTACCTGTAGGGTATGCGCAACTTAGGTAGTGTAGATTGGATCTTGCCTATGAAATATTATGCGTGAGTTCGAGAGCTTTCCATTGCGGTCCCTCCTAGACTTTATATAGGAGGCTATGTCTCAGGTACCGTGACCGAATCGGTTACAGATTAAGGGCAAACCCTAGAGTTTTCTAATCATGGGTTTGTTCTTGTTCCACACGCCATGAATTGAGACTTCTGATGCTCCGTAGCTGCTAGCTTATCTAGGTATACTAACAGTGGGTACCCGATAGGTTATACCCATGTCAGCTGTCAATGCCAAAACGACAACCAAGGATTGAATAAGCAATGTCGAATATCGTCCTCATAGTGAATTAACTAAGCCCTAGAGTGTCGGAAGAAATAAATCCAACAAGCTGATGTAATGTAGCATAGTTCTAATTTTATGTTTTGATGGTTAGTTTTGCGAGTTATGTTCTCAATTTAGAGTTTGGATGTCCCAAGTTTTTTGATTGTCTTTCAAGTGTAATCAGTCAAACCCACTTTCTACTTTTTGTAATAATACCTTAAGCTTTCAATATAAGCAGGGCCTTTGAGTATTTTCTCCAAAAAGAAGTAGTTGCGGGGCCCAAATTAAAAATTTCCCATTTTCATATCCAAAGTTTGGGGCAAAAGTTTCTACCCAAAAGAATAAAAACCTCCTAATACTTAAAATATAACTATTAGTCTTTTTTCTCGGGAAGTCCCTTTGGCTCGCGGGCTCCAGTGCTCCCTGCGAATTAAAAAAATAAAAATTGTATTTATAAGTTTAAAAGAATCTTGAAATAAATTCCTAAAGGCAGGTAATGATGTATCCAATAAACATGTAAAATCTCAATTCGAAATATTTTGTATCCTGAGCTACACAAAAATGACAAAGACTCATTGTTTTTTTATTTGAAATAACTATATGCTTAGATTTACAATTTTGTCATTTTTTTAGCTCAAAATATACATTGTTTTGAATTGAGATTTTGCACCCCCGTGGTATACATCTTTGACCACATCCTGGTTTATTTTTATATTTTTGAAACTCATAAATATGTTTTTTTAAAGGGATCACTGGTACCCATGTACACCAAATCTCTACTTGTTTTTTAGCAATAGTCTTTCCGAAGATCGCCAGATGGAGATAAACCAAATCGAACGAATCGTTTGGAAAATATAAATACTACTCCCTCTGTTTAGAAATATAAGATATTTTAGCTTTATAAAATGAATGCATCTAGAGCCTTTTTAGTGTATAGGTTCACTGCGAACATCTATAAATCTATACACTAGAAGACGTCTAGATATATTCGATTCACAAAGCTAAAACGTTTTATATTTTTGAACTGAGGAAGTAGTATTTATTTTAAACGACGAGCTAACAAACCTACGTATGTCCTTCGCGTTTGCAGAACTCGCAGTCGAAATGACAGACAGTCCAAGTGTTCAACGGATGGTGTGACACAATCCTAGGAACTTTGTTCTTCATTATGTCAGTTTTTGTTTTGTTTTGCTTTGAGAAATAACTACATTCTGTCAAATGCACCGCAAATCTGCGCTAGAAGTCGCCCAAATGCATCCTAGCCCGCATAGAGAACCCAGCCCAGCCCACCAACTCCCTTCCCTAGCGCCTAGATCAGGCTTCTCAAATACAAAAAATCCTACTACATCAGGTCGAACATCTTTTGCGCTGTGCCGAGCTGCTCTCCGTCCACAGGCTTCACATGGCCTTGATAGGGTTCCGCTATGGGAAGCGGCAGCTGATCTTGAATTCTTGATGACTCGGGTAGGCTCTTCGATACGCCGTGCGTCAGCCCCGGCCGGCCGCCGGCAGGTCCCGTCGCCGCGCACCACTGATGACAAGTACTCTCGCCTTTCATTCCCGTGGTCCAACCTCTCCATGACTGCGCCAGAGCCTCGAGCTCACGACGAGCCAGCGCCGTGCAAATCTCGTCTCCCATCGGTGCCGGCCCCCACACGGCCACACACTACTTCGGACCACATCCAGCTTTCCTTACGAACCAAGACACAGTGCAAAGTGCCAGTGCTGATTATAAATCATGACTTCAGTGCCACTACACGCCGAGGAAATTACAAGCATAATCTGTTAATCTCACAAGAATAAAAATGGTCAATAGTATAGCATAGAACTAGAAATGTGATACTGCGACATAAAACCTTCCATCAAATCCCAACATAGTAGAAGGTACAGCGGTACAATGGCAACACAGATACAAATGACACACATTGCACTAGCAAGCACACGAGTGCAAGTTACATTTCAGAAAACCCCCTAAGCATACACGAGTAACATACTGAACATTGCTTCAGATCTCCAAGTCACAAGAGCGGTGACCTACTACCAACACACTACTACAGTACTATACTACCATTCTGCAGATTGAAGCAACTTCCAGGTAACGCAGAAACACGGCTGTTTCATCGGTTTTCAGAATTCAGACACAGGACTCGTTTGCCTGCTCGAACCGCTCGGCCTGGGCAGCGGCAGCATCCTCGGAGACGAGTGCCTCCAACAGCAATGCCTTCACTTCCCAGGAATCAAAAGGGAAACCTTTCCTAGTGTAGGCGTTGATGAGAGCCGCGCTTCCGTGCTTCACGAGCTTGGTGAAGGGGCTGCCACCGATGTCGTCGGTCCTCATGGTAGCTTCCAGTAGGGTGAGGCGCGGCCCGTACTTGTCGATGGACCTGGAGCCGAACACCTTCCACACTGCCGCCTCCTGAGGGACGATGTTGGGCCACTGCTCAGCTCCACTACTCCAGAACCTGCAGAGTTCCACAGGAAGCAAGATGATGGCTTAGCACGGTATTATTAGTGGAAACTTGTTAGTATATTGCTGAAAATCAAGTTTTGGAATGGCATTGCTTTGACTTGATCCTCAGCATAGGGGCAGGTTATCCAACAAGCAGGTTAACATTACTGAACTCGAACTTACTAATGCACAAATTCACACACATTCCACATGTTATGCCATGATTTTTAGACGTGGTAGTGGTACCCATTTCCCTACCAAAGAAAGGAGCTTAAATTGGCCCATAAGCTACGATAACAGGCACTCTTAGCAGAGAAATGCCCCACAAAGGCACAAAGACACAAGGCCACAGCAGTTACTCACAACGGAATGACCCACGAGATCTGTACTTCAACAATCAGAGCGTGGGAAACACGAAACAGAATTACAAGACGCAATCAATGAAAATGGACAGGACTTGCCTTGATGCTCAACCGGAGTAGTTATGTTAGTTTGTTGATTCAATACTGTAGGCAGTTCAGCAGCAGTAAGCTCAACATTCAGAAAAATTGCTATAGATCAGCTGCTCGATATTCAGATAAACTGCTACTCCCTCCGTCCAGAAATAAGTGATTTGGTTTTGTCTAGATTACCGTAGAATGCGAGAACAAAGTTATTACGTACTCGAAATGTACTCTGCACTTTAAAGGGCAGATACTGGAGTAGTACTTGACAGGATGTTACATGGACCGTAATAAGTTGAACACTTTGGCTTTGCACGTACGACAAGGGATTTCATAAAAGCAGATTAGTAAAGGTTGTGGGCTCGCGAGAGACCACACCATGCTTGCAACCTAGTGCAGATTTCGCTGTCCCTTTTAGGGTGAAACAACATTTTCAGATCTACGGAATTGGGCAAAAGTAGTCGCTTTTGCGCGGACAGTAAACCTGGAAATCACACTCTTGGAACTCCTCCCCGAGCTCATTGACGTTACTGTTCGTCGCGGCCGCGTCGCTCATTTCCAAACATGTACTAGATGCGAGCAATAGATTTCTGAGTAGTACTACCCAAGATTTGGTTCCTAACTTAGAACAGTAGCTGAGTGGCGACCACTAATAACTATACCCAGAATAAGAAAAAATGCAGGTTTTGAAAGTTCTGCAAGGGGAGGCCATGAAATGGACCCAAGAAGATGAATGGGGGAGCGTGTGCTTACTGCGGCGTGCATCGCCCGACTGCTCTGGTGTAGAGGTACCCCGGCCACGCCCTCCTGGCGCCGCGGGCGCCGTCGGTGACGCTCCTGCTGGCCCCCTCCTCGTCGGCCTCCCCGCCAGCCCTGCGGTACATCCCATTCGCAGCCCCGAGCGACGAGCTGAGGAGGAAGATGAAGCAGGCCGAAGAACGGAGGAGCGCCATGGAACCCATCTCTCACTATCACTCTCACTCTCTCTCTCTCTGTCCGCGCCTCAGTGCGTGTTTTGGCTGCTTGCTGCAGGCTTTGGAATAAATGGAGCCCCATTTGAAACCACGATTCACGGCACTGTGCTCTGCTCTCCTTGGGATGTGCGTGCAAGGGGCCCAACCTAAGACTGCTGTAGTATTTACTAGTCATGCCCTCGGTGTGAGACCTTCACGACCGCCCGTTCTCTGCACGTACAGTACATCTTTATCGATCTGTGTGCGTGGCTGCATTTGCCTCAAAAGAATCGCGATAGTTTTCGAACAAAAATCGAAATCATGGACTCCGAAAATGGAGTTGAGATGACATCGAAACAGGACAGCATCCATGCCGAACCCGAGGCGCCGCGAACGTCTGAAAACGCCGGATCAAGAAAAAACGAGGATATGCTAGCCCTATCGACAAGCGGAGGCCGAGTTTCTGTCTTTTTCCTCTTCCCCTTCCGTCTTCCCTCCACAATCCCCCAAAGATTCCCGCCAAGCTCCCGCCCGCGCTTTGGTTAGCCCTATCCACGAAGAGAAAGTTCGCTACGGATGGCCGTAGGGACAGGAAGACAAGGGCCAAGCGTGAAGGCGAGCTCGCCACGCCAGCGATGAGGAAGCGGCGAGGCACATGCGATCGAGGGCCAGCGGCACATCATCGCGTCTTGATCTGACGGCGTTTGGGAGCCGATAGCGTCGCCGCTGTCGGATACTGGTGACTTCTCGCCGGCGATGTTCCAGGAGAACCAGGCGAACCCACGGCAGAGGTACTCCTCCTCCCCCGAGTTCGACAACGGATTCAACCCGAACACCGTCTTTCCCTGCCTCGCACCACGCCCTCCTTCGGCCTTTAGCATCGACATCAACGCCCCCTACCCCTCCTCTCCGACGTACGTCGCTTTCTCGACGGTGCGCCGCGGCCCACTGCCGTTCGCCGGAACCTCGTTGCACGTGACCCACGACGAGACCGACGCCCAGAACATGTTCGGTGGAATGTCGAATGAAGCCTACATGCAGGGCATGATCGCCGAAGGATCGGCGGCGGCTGCGGCCGGCAATGCCGGTTTCTTCACCCAAGAACAGTCCCGGGCCGATGCCGAACATGGCATCGAGTCTCAGGATTTTGCCGAGCAGACCCAGACCGAGGAGTAAGAGGAAGGCGATGGCCTGACTCCAGCGAAGGGCAAAGGCACCTCGGCGACGGAGCCCCGAATCAAGTGGATGGCGCTTGAGGACCTTTGCCTCGCCGACGCCTGGAAATCGGTGAGCATGGATCCCATCACTGGCACTAACCAAAATTCGGACAACTACTGGAAGCGCGTGAAGCTAGCGTTCAACGAACACAACCTTTGCGACCCGGCGTACAACAAAGTCCACATGGAGTGCGGCGAGAAATCCATGACCAACCACTGGGGGCTCATCTAGTAGGCGTGCAGCAAGTGGCACGGCCTTCTGGAGGAGGTCAAACGCACACCCGTCAGTGGCGAGAGCATGGATGGCAAGGTACTTCGCCGAACACTAGCCGAAGGTACTTGTTCATGCCTATCCTGACACACTTTGCCTTGCCTTTGCAGCTCCTCGGCGCACTCGGCATGTACCGGAACGACACCGGGACGGAGTTCAAGTTTCATCACGTGTTTCCTTCGATTGAGAAATGCCAGAATTGGGCGGATACTCGGCTGACCCTCGCCAAGACGATGGATGTCGTGTACAACCCGACGGCTCCTCCACCTGCTGCCGGCGAAGGAAAGCTAGAGCTCGGCCAGAAGAAGGCGAAGATGCTCAAAGCCGCAGGACCTCCAGCTGAGCGCCTCCAGGAATCCATCGAGAGGTGCATCGCCGACACGAAGGTCCATATCAAGAAGAGGGAGGAGAAGGCCGAGCAGAGATGGGCGCAACTGCTACAAAACCAAGACCGCAAGCTCGATCTCCTCAAAGCGAACTTCGCCGCCAGGAAGAGGAATACGGATCTGCAGTTTCTCATGGGCGGTAAAGACACCTCGACGATGAGCACGCTGGTCAAGGCCTAGTACATGGCGCGCCGCAACGCCATCCTCCAGGAGGACAACGCCGAGAGCACGCCAAGCTCTCCACCGAACACCTCCGTCGTTGTGCCCTTGCTGAGCTCCGCTTCGACCTCCTCCAACCAGTTAGCCGGCAGGAACACCGACGAACCCATCCCCGTCGCACCGGACACGTCGGAGGAGATCACCCCCATCGACGACTGATCACCGACCCATTTTATCTTGTTCTGTAATAATTTGATGGCCAAATGTTTTTGGGCGTACTTTTGTCGAACACCCTATGGCCAAGATTTCGCCACGGGAACGAGAAAATTCGAAAATGTCGTCGTTTTTTACTTTGCCTGGGAACTCGGCCTGAGAATGCGAGTGGGAAATCGGCCATTCCTAGGCCAAAACCTTCCTCCGTATGGCGCTATTTAGGTCCAGATTTTGGCCTGGGAACGGCCAACGAGTGGAGATGCTCTAACCCTGCTCAGACCAAGCCAGAAGAGTAATCTTGCTAACATCGTCAATCACATATTTGTCAAAGCCAAAGGGGTGCCGACAAAGGGCAAATAAAAACAAAAAGAGAGCGTACAATACATCTTTATCGATCTACGTGCACAGCTGTATTGCGATAGTTTTCGAACAAAATTCGAAATCACAAACTCCAAAACTGGAGTTGAGATGACATACAAACAGGACAGCATCCGGACTTCGTTAATATTTTAGGCCAATCCAACGCGTAGACCAAATCCGATTTGATCCGTTTGCATGGTGGTTCGGCCCAAAAACGGACGATGTTCGGTCTAATTTTGCACTTGTTGTGGTGACCCAACATACCACTGCATGATGTAGTACACTATAGTCATTGACATAATACCAATGAAACACCGTTCACTAGTATTACATACCTCAGAGTGGTACAACAGAAACACAGCAGGTCCAAGACATGACTATAGATTACAACTCGACTCTTTACAAAAGATCCAGAAAACACTCTAGGTGAAAGAGAGAGAAATAACTTCTTACAAAGAAGAACCAGAAATAATAACTCAGAAATATCTAGTAACTAAGACTAGCATCTAAACTATGTGGCTTGCCATTGCTGCTATTGCAATGCTCTACAGAAATAGGTTTTATGGCTAGAGAATCTACTCCTATCTAAACCGACACTTCATCTTCACTTCAGCTGATGTATATGTTGACTTCATTGACTTTATTGAAGAACTTGAGTTGTCTATGATGGTTTCTTGAGCATAAATTGATGTTGACATCGTCTTCAATGGCTTAGAACCTAGCAAGGGTTAAGAAGGTACGGTTGAGTACGGGCGTACTCAGCAAGTTCACTAAAAAGGAGTGTATGATGCACTATCTCTACAGCCACAGACCAGAGGTCGTAGGTAATGCAGGTTTTCGTAAACATTTCTTTAAAGGTTGCTTTTATTTTCTAAAACTATGTCCGACATCCTTCACAGGTTGACCAGAACTTTATGGAGTTCCTTTCCTGCTCGTTCGTAGCTCCTTCCCGGAATAGGGAGTAACATGTCATAATTCTTACACTCTGCAGAGATGCGTCACTTTTCTCACAAGAGATCTTAAGCTTTGTTGCACAACCGGGAGTATGTCCCCGTTCAAACTTCCATAGTTTGAGGCCCAACTTAAGTTCCAAGCCAGTACTTCCCTCTCCGTGACCCCGTATGAGACACGATCCCCCGAGACAACTACCACAGTTACTCTTTGGGTAGCCTCTCGGAGACTCCGCACGCAGCTCTGTCTGGCGGTCACCATCAGCTATGGTGAACTCAGACCCAGTCAGAGATGCACAGGTAATCTAGACACCTGGATCGAGGGGAACTAAGGGGTCCCACCCATGTGCTGGATTCTCTGGAACTCCACGAGAAATCAACAGCCTCACGATAAGGTCATCCGTCCATACGAAAGGGAGATGATACAACTGACTTTCCCGTCCCATTCCAAGTCTCATGGTTGACGCGTAATATACGGCGTTAGAATCACTGGCGACATTGGTTTTTAAGTCCTAGATATTATGTTCCTTTACCACTGGAACTATATCAATAGATTGCTACCATCTGCTAAATAATCCATAATCATATTATTATGAAAATAGTGTTTTCTGACCTTTTTGAAATGCAGGTGATGACATAGTTGAGTTACAAGCATAGAAAATAATCAAAGAACATGAGCAAGTTGTGAACTTGCCTTTTGTGATGGCAAGATTATGCACTCACGGTCTTCGAGATAATAGAAGATCCAAATTCTGTAAACAATATCATTGGTCCGATAAGGACTAATGTTTAAAGAAGCAAGATGCAATTATGCATAAGTAATATAATGCAATTTAACAAACGTGAATTCCCGGAACAGTCGTATCTAATCTAGGGTTTGGAATATAGGAATGAGTTCTTTAGAATGTGTTGCACTTTTATAACAGATTCACATTTGTGCTTCTTATTAAGGCTTGTGAGAGTGTGTGTGAAACATTAAGTAAATATAATAAGTAGTATACAATACTAAAGCATTCAAATGGATCATGGTATCTAGAATATTTCTTAAACAAGATTAAGATTCCATTAGAGTTTTTAAATAGGTGTTCAAGGATTACTTTTAATGTTTCTTAAAATAATAACCTTTGAGGAAAGATTACTTTTATAAAGTAAAAAGTATTCAAACTTAAAGTTAACACTTTAAGGTTTTCTTATTAGCTAAGATTATTAAGAAGGAAGACATCACTACTTTAAACAACCATAGCATAAGTGGATGCATTTACCTTTCTATTTTAAAATCAATGATTACTTAATAAGTAAATAATGTGTATTACTTCAATTACTTTGGAGTTTGGTTTAAATCTTTGAGTAGTTTTCTGAAACTGGTGAAGGAATTAGTAAATAAAAGTTTGGTGATGTTACAAGTGCATAGGATTCTGGTGATAAACAATATATCATTTTAGTTGATCTTATACTTGATAAAATATTTTTGGAGAGTAAGATTTACTTAATTTTAAATGGTAGTTTTAGTGAGTACAAGTTGAATGGGTTAGACCTATCTTAACTTCATTTAAACATAGCTTGCATTTATTATTACACTTTTAAATTTAAACAAATAATACTAAAGGTAATAGTAAGTATTTATATATTTTTAATGAATTAAAATAAAAGAAAAGGGTTTAATTAAGGTTTATTAGAACTTTACCTTTTATTTTACTTCAAAAGTATGAGTTGATATTTTTTAGTGTGTACATTTCATTTTTGTGATCATTTTGGTATATTATAAGTATTTTTGTGAATTTTAAATAATAAGATATGATTTTTATAAGTTTATTCACTTTATAAATACCTAATAAATAAATAATATTGGTTAAGTGATACAAAAATAACTTAAACAAGTTTATAAATGTAGATTTTTTTATAAGAATTTTGGTATTTTATTTAAATTTTTCTTATTTGCTAATATGAAAATATGAATTTTTAAATTTTTATTACTTATAAATCTTTATTAAATAATAATTATTTAAATAATTAACACAATAAATATTTGATAATAAGGTTAAATTATAGATTTTATTTTTCTAAGCATTTTGATATATTATATACATTTTTCTGAATTATAAAACAAAAGATATTCAATTTATAAAATTTAACTATTTTCCTAAATTCTTAAAATATATTATATTTAGACTTATATTGATTTATCTAAACATTTAAATAGAAAATCTTTTTTACAGTGCTATCTAACCTAGCCACAGACACTGACTAATGGGCCCGTGGCCACGTCATCATCCACGTTAGCTTAGATCAGTCAAATAACTTTTATTACTAACCCTATTTCTACCCAGGCTCAATGACAAGCGGGTCTGGGCCCACGTCACTTGCCACATGGGCAAGGACCGGGTCAAACTCGATGGCTAGGCACGGGATGACGTCATCGTGACGTCACGCGAGGTTGATCCTCACAGATCGATGATCGATCGGTCGTGTGGATGCTCACGCGCGGCTGTGGTTGGGCTTGCTAGAACGAGGGTGTCAAGGTGGACTCGTTAGTGGCGGCGCCGCCCGGAAATGACCATCAGAACCACCCCCACGGCGAGCAACCACGGCGGTGATCACAGGTCCATGGCGGCAGGGCGATATAGGAATCAATCGCGGAAAGGAGAGATATTATCGGCCTCAGTAGCTCACCAGCAACGCGGCGATGCGGTCGGTGAAGCGGATGGTGACCAGAATCGATGAGGAGGACGGTGACCAGACTTCGGTTAGGAGGTATCAATCCAGACGCCTGGGGCTTCCTCGGCTTGCACGGATGGGGGCAATGGATTGAGAAGAACACGACAAACACCATCATGGTCTCAAATGGCCAAGGCGAGCTCAGAATTGACGGGTACCGGCACACCTCTAAGCTAGGGTTTTCAGGCAGAGAGGAAAAATAGGGAAGAGAGGAAGATAGGGTTTGTTAGTGCGGCGGAGGGGTTTAAATAGTCGATGATGGCGTCGGTAGCGTTCATCTTAACACGGGCGAGGATCCCGGCGACGGCAAACTGCGAGCAGAGCGCTTGTGAGCTGCTTGGCCGGTGCTGTCCTTCTGGCGAGAGGAAGAAGAAAGGGAAAAGAAATGGCGAAAGGGTATCTGGGCTTGGGCCGGTCTTGGGCTATGACGAAGCGAGCGAAGGGTGGAGACTGGTGTTCATGGGCGATGATTAGCGCAAGAAAGTTACGGGCCGTGTGCCGAGCTGCTGGCTGCCTTTTCCTTTTTCTTTAATCTTTTCTGTTTTCTTTTATAAATTCCCTTCAAATTGGAATTTCTTCAGGGATTTAAATATGCAGAGAATTTGTAGGTCATGAACATTATTGTATAAATCAAGTATGATCTTCTTCTCATCATATCTTATTGCACCAGAAATATTCATAACTATATGAAGGATTCTATTATTTAGTAAAGTAAATATAATTTAGGGTTTTAGGAATTTACTTCCTATAAGAAAATCTTATAGAAATAATTTGTATTACCACTAAAAGAACGCAATGGTAGAGGTTTAAGAGGCTAATGATTTATGTGTATAGAATCTTATTAATACTTCCCCTCATAATTGAATTGTACTTACATGATAAGATATTAAACCCTAGGGTTGGTATCATGGTGATTTGAGATCATGGTTCTCCTCATTTAAGGATTTGCCAAATCCAATTCTACTTGGTTTGTAAAATTTATAATTACCACAGAACACTTTTGGTTAGGTAATGACGAATCAATACCAATAATGAATAGATAAGTACTAAGGATTTGAGAGGATTTAATAACCCATATTCAATTATAGATAGGGACAAGGATCAAGGTTTAGGAATACTACTTCTAAATCTATGAGTGGGTTTGATATCTCCACATAGAGTGTGATATTGGATTTACTTAGTAATATGATCATGACAATTCTATCATTCTAGGTTTTTGAACAATGACGTAGACATGGTCTGTCATGGCTTGATAAGATCTTGGTTAAGGCTTCTAAAGAATCCTTACCTTAATACCTCACTAAGGTTATCTTGAGATAAGGAATTCCTTTCCTAAATTTACTCTATAAATCTCTCTTATCTTATTCACAAAGATCACATCTTCTTGAATAAGACAATCATCTGACTCCACCATATCCATCATCATATGATGACATGGTCATGCCATTTCAACATTACTCCATTCTTACTCCTAGTATATAACTCCTCTTAATTAACTACCATTGATGCACCTATCAATGTAGCTACTGCTAACTCCATCTATTAACTTCCTTAACTTCATCTTGCAACTACTTCCAAGGCTTACAAGACTACAATCCTCACTATACATACAAAGGATATCAATCCTTTGAAATAGGTATAGTACTACTCCCATAATACCAGTTGTCTTTATATTAACTTGGTTGAGCTACTATGCCTCCAACTACTCCATACAACTCATCAAGTACTTCATCATACTCTAGCTTGACTTCTAATGATCAAGCTAGATGATTCATCTTACTAGGACTTGCCTAACTTGGTATATTCATAACTCTTCTTCAACACCTAATCATCTATTCTCAAGTGACTTGAGAATAATGACCACCATCCTTTGATCATACAAAGCTTAGGCTTCTCATTGTTTGATCAAGAACTATACTCAACTAAGTAGTAAACTTGTATTAGTCTCTCTATAGACCTATCTTGTTAAGCAAGCTTACTCTAAGTCTATATCCACTTGCCCTAACAAGATTGTTATCTAATGTACTAATACTACTAGATTTCTCATAGCTTCTCCACTATTAGCTTAACTCTTGAGTTTAGGTACTGCTTCTAGTTAACTCATGAGTGAGTTAACTCCTCCAACATCAAATGATTTGATCTTTACTAGGGATCACATTCCATTGATGATGGTACACTCAACCATATCTAGTTCTTCTTTCAGATTAACTTACTTAAGGTATTTGGAAGGTCAACACAATAGGTCAAAGGCTATGAGTCAATAAGTTCTAGGTCAAGAATTGATCACTCAATAGTGATGATCCATTGACACTAGGACTAGGTTAAATAGGAATGTCACCTCTTAATATCATATTAAGAGTACATGCGGGATGGTATTGGCATGAATTCCTTTCTAATCTATCTATGACAAGAGTTAATGTTTAAGAACTACCATGATACCCATGGTAGGAACAAATATAGCAAACAAGTGTATCAAGATTTAATTATAGAGTTTCTTTTACTTAAGTTACATACTTAACTTGGTATTCAGTGTTTGTTGTATATAATACCTTGATATCATTATTAGAACATTAAGTATTCATCCTTGAGTTGTGGTATGGAATACCATGTAATGATCTCTAGAAGATCCAGTACTCCTTATTAAGTAGTTTGTTATGACTTAGTTTTATTACATTTGATATACCCTTAGATCAAATTATATTACCCAAAGATAAGGTTTTAGCAGAGGTCATATTGAAACTTATCGTAGTCAACTTGATGATCTACTTCAGTTCCACCAAGTCAAGAGAAGCTTCAATCACGTTGACAACTTTTATTTAAAAGCGCGAAAATTATTCGGATTTTCTATGCATGAATGCAATGCACACACCTGTGTTCAGCTTATTTCTAAGATCTAATGCTAGGGTGTTACACTTGCTCCCAAAGGGGCTTCAACCGCGCTGTGCCATCGCCGCCCGCTAGTGATGTCACGCTAGAGAAGAAGCGAAGCAGCGGTCGTGTCTGTGAGAAGAGAAGCGAAGGGCAGCCGCGGGAGGAGAACAGGAGGGCATGCGCCTGGAAGCGGTCAGACAGGGGAGGAGGTGGCCACAGTCGGCAGCTGACGTGCACGCCGGCTGTGGGGCACACACTGCAAGTTCATGGCGATGGTGGTAGTGTAGGAAGAAGTAGGGTAGGTGGGCATCAGTGTGACTGCTTGCTCAATATGTAGAGCTCGTTGGGGAACCCCAAGAGGAAGGTATGATGAGCGCAACAACAAGTTTTCCCTCAGTTATGAAACCAAGGTTATCGAACCAGTAGGAGCAAGGAAACACCTCCAAGGTGTTGTTTCCAACTTGGAATCTTGCACAACACGATCATAGAACTTTGCCCCAACTTACAGTGAGGTTGTCAATCTCACCGGTTTTGCTGAAAACAAAAGATTACACGTATTGTGTGGAAGATAGTAACTTCTTTGCAGAAAGTAAACAAAAAAGAGTAAATAGATTGTAGATTGATGGTAAAAGAATGTACCAGGGTCCATAGTTCACTGGTGGTGATTCTCCTTAAGATAGATGACATGTTGGGTGAACAAATTACAGCGGGGCAATTGACAAACATCGAGAAAGCACACATGCATATACTAATCATCTTGACTCCTATGAGATTTGATTGGGCATTACAACATTATACATAGACCGTAATTCAACAACATCTATGACTAATAATCTACCTTCAGGTTATCATCCGAACCCCCTCCAGTATTAAGTTGCAAGCAACAGATAATTGCATCAAGCAAAGTGTGTAAAGTAAACAATATGATTGTTCTATGAACAAAGGATTGCTATTTTCTCCCTAGTAGCAACAACACATCTAATACCTTAGATATTCCTGTCACTTCCCCAGATTCCTAGAGGCATGAACCCACTATTGAGCATAAATACTCCCTCTTGGAGTTGCTAGCATCTACTTGGCCAAGATAGCTACTAACAACGGAGAGCATGCAAGATCACAAGTAACAAATGAAAGAACATGTGTTCCCCATGTGTGGTTTTGGTAATTAATGACAATCTTTATGGAATTATGTGTGCATTGAGTTTTACTTGTAGGATTTGTCCATAGGTAATGCTTGAACCATATGTTGGCTTCAAGGTTGGAAGAAGAAGAAAGTGAAGAAGATCAAGTGTTGATCAAGGTTTCATGGAATGATCCAGAGATTGGTCAAGTAGAAGTTGAGCCTATGGCAAGTGTGTCTTGAATAATAACATGATCTCAAGTGTAGCTTGCCATCCTTATGGTGATCATGGATATGTGAAGATATGCCTAAAAGAGAGGCTCTTCCATAGTGGAGTATGGGGGAGCAAATTCCAAGTCTTCACCAAGCTAGCGCAATCAAAAAAGGTGTTCCATCTTGAGGTGTAGAAGATCATCATCATCAACATCAAGTGGAATATACACAAGGCAATTGTTTGATATTGATAGGGTTTCTTTCTTACTGGTCTCATGGTGTTAGTTGGGGAGACCGGTTTATAGGATAGATAACCGTACTATCAAGAGGGGCTCTCGAGTGAGTAACTTGATCATATCCCTTGGTGAGAGCTCAAATCTTTGCATACTTGGCATCATATTTCTTAGTTCTTATTTGGGTCTTACTCTTGTGAGTATTTAGATCTTGTGTTAATCTCCATGACAAGCTCAAGTTCATCGAAAACGAATTTCATATGCATTCTCTATTGTGTTTTCGATGTTGGAGGTTTTATCGGTTTGTCTTTTTGAGAGAGGTCAAACCTTTCGTCAGTTGGTTCTATCCTACCTTTCTGGACTATGATGTTTCTCTGGATGATCTTTCAGAGCTCATTGTCCTCTTTAAAACTATCCCAAGATCATCAAAAACGGAGTCCATATGCAAAAGTTATGATTGTTTCAGTTTCGCTATTTCTGCCAGTTTTAGGGGGGCGCATTATCCGGCCATGGGGGCGCATTATCCGGCCCAATTTTCGAAAAACGGCTAAGGACTTTAAGGCGTGGCTCCCTGTAACAGGGGCGGATTATCCGGGCATCCAGGGGGCGGATTATCCGGCCTAAATATCCGCCCCCTATACAGAGGGTCGCGTCGCGAAGTCCTTAGCCATATTTTGGCCCGGGGAACCTGAAATATCCAGGGGAGGGACGGATTATCTGGCCTGGGAGGTCCCAAACGGTCATATTTCGTTGGGGAGGGGTATAAATAGACCCCTTCTTCCTCCTTAGGCTGGTTGCTTGCATTCTCTCTCTCCTCCATTGTTTTGACCTTCAAGAGCTTGCAAATACCCTCAATCCCTCCCATATTTCTTGAATCTTTTTGGGGGATTTGAAAGGGGAGATCTAGATCTACAACTCCACCAATCCATATCTCATCTATGTGAGAGGAACATATTGGGATCTAGATCTTCGGGTTTCTTTTGTGGATTTCCTCTTGTGTTCTTCCTCTCTTATTCTCCCACTAGCTTTTGTACCTTTGGTGGAATTTGGGAAACAAGAACTTGAGCACTTCTTGTGTTCTTGCCATTGCATTTGGTGCATCGGTTTGAGTTCTCGGTGAGGATTCGATTGGGTGAAAGGTGAGAAACTTTTTACTCTTGGGTTCTTGGAACCCTAGACGGTTTAGTTGTTTTGCAGGTTTATGGATTACTTAGGGCCTCCAATTAAGTGTTGGAGCTTTCCCCGAGCTTCTTTGTTGGGAGTGTCCAATTGAGTTGTGGAGAAGTGCCCCAACCTTTGTGAGAGGTTACGGATTGCCACCGACAAATGCACCGATAGTGAAGAAGTGAACCGGGCCTCTTATTGCGAGGTTCACAGGAGAATAGGGTGAGGCCTTTTGTGGCGTGGTGGTCTTAGTACCACCCACCCCTCCAACGAGACGTACTCTCTTTATGGGAGGAACTCGGTAATAAATCATCGTCTCTGTGTGCCTTGGGTATCTCTATACTCGAGCTATTTACTTATGCACTTTACTTTGTGATAGTCTTCGTGCTTGAAGTCTTATATCTAGCTATCACATAGTTGCTTGTTTTTTTAGCATAAGTTATTGGTGCACATAGGTGAACCGTAGTATATATAGGTTTTGTGCTTAACAAAGTAAACGCTAGTTTTATTCCGCCTTTGTTAAGCCCTTCTCGTAAAAGTTTTAAACCGCCTATTCACCCCCCTCTAGGCGGCATCTGTATCCTTTTCAACAAAGACATGATAAAATCGATAATCAATCTGAAATAGCATCTCAATATCCATCGGATCCCCACAAACACAACATGTAGGATTACAAGTAGATGACCTTGATCATGAATGGAGTTCACAAGATCTAAACATGGTAGCACAAAGGAGGAGAACCAACCATCTAGCTACTACATGGACCCGTAGTCCAGAGATGAACTACTCACGCATCACACCGGAGGCAGGCATGGTGATGAAGAAGGCCTCCAGGGTGATCTCTCCCCTCTGACAGGGTGCCAGGAAGAGCTTCAGATCCCTCCTGATATAGGGATGGAGATGACGGCGGCTACAGACTCTTTCGTGGAATTTTGATCAGGGGCTTAGGGTTTCTGTATTGGAGGCTTCTTATAGGCGAAAGGGGAGGCCGAGGGGGTGCCCGAGGCGACTTCTAAGCGCGGGCGTGCCAGCCAAGCCTTGACCAAGGGTGGGCCCCTCGAGGCCCTTCTCCGTCTCATCTTCTGGCTCCGTGTTACCCTCGGTGAAATATTGACTTTAGCTTTTGTCCCGTCCAATTCCGAGAATATTCATTTTTTGACATTTTTGGAACCAAAAACAGTAGAAAATAGGCAACTGACACTATGGCATCTTGTTAATAGGTTAGTCCTAGAAAATGTATAAAAATACTCCAAAGTATGGACAAAACATAAGAAAGTAGATATAAAACAAGCATGGAACATCAAAAATTATAGATACGTTTGCAATGTATCTATATCCCCAAGCTTAACTCCTGCTCGTCCTCGAGTAGGTAAGTGATAAAAAGGAAAGAATAATTTTTCAGGTGACATGCACCATCACGATCTTGATCAAGGCATTTATAAAACATTGATAGCTGGGATCATAGTACTTTAACTTAGCATGAAAGATATAGTTCTAACAATAAGACATAGCAACTATGTCATAACATGAAAAGGTACAAATAAAAGATTCATGAATAACAATGCTTTGAAATACGTTTGTTTGTTTCACATAAAGAAAACATAATGAGTGGTATTCAGCTTGTCCCTCATAGTGTAGCAAAACATAAATGCATATGACACCTTCAAAGTTCATAAGGGTGACTAGATACAAATAGTTTAAGAACAAGCAATATCAAAGTTATGCATCAATCAACAAGTCTTGGGACAATGCACATTAAACTAAGAATGGCCACTATGCTCTCTTAATAGGTGCATAAAGATATAAGATGGAGACTCAACATGAAAGTAAAAGAAAGGCCTTCATAGAAGGAAGCAGGGATTCAAGTCTCATAAAGAGCTTCCAAAAATTATGATACTTATTAGCTTTCAGCTCTCATTGCCCCTATTGTAAGCATATTGAGGTGATTAAGGTTAAAGTGAACAAACTATGGAGTATATGATTGACAAAGTATAAGTTGGCAATCTCATGTCCCTTGAATACGAGGGCTACTCCTCATGCTACTCAAGTTTTAGTTACCGGTAAGTTCTTGTCATAGTAAGTACATGTGTATCATAGAGAACCGCCAACGGGTACCCCTTGCCCGATGATACAGAAGAATCCCCATATCAAAATGACAAGGCAAGCAGACAATAAGCATCTCAACATCTTCTTATTTACCATGGGAAAATGGTGCTTTTTCCCTCTTTCCTCTTTTCTCATCTTTTTTCTTTCTTTTTTCTCAATCTCTATTTCTTTTTTTATAAGAAGAATGCTTCATAGATTGCTCATTATGGTTACGCTGCAAGTTTCCACCATGATTAGGCATGGATTAGACCAGCCGCCTAGGCGTTTCTCTAACACACATACATAACTCCATGGACTTACAAGCTCCCCTTTCATTTCACACCGACGACATCCATACACAAAAGAGCATGATATCAACTAGGTACAATGTACAAGTGCAATGTTGAAAGCGTTTCCCATGACAGCATGGTTCTGCTAATCCCAACGTATAAGTGCAAGCATATACAACATAGATGACACAATGGTTCAAGTTTATTAGGGGCAAGAAAAGTAAAGTGTGCCATCAAGTTCGTGAGAGCTTTAATCACTAATTTTCACATAACAAGTTTAATTCGGAAGGTAGATAAAAACATGAATATACTTGGAATAGCAAATGCTAATAGGTAGGTATGGTGGACTCTTTGGAATAACTTGCTTTTATTTTGAGTTGGATGCATGAGTGGAACTCATACTTGGTATGGAGGCTAGCAAAAGACTGGGAGCGACCATAATCATGCAAAGCGATAAAACATCATTAATTAAAGTATAAAGTGATATTACAAGTCGAAAACTAAAGGATCATAGAGGCTGTGGTGACTTGGTATAGTCTTAACATGGTGTGAGCATGCGCCAAGTCAACCCAAATAAAGCATCAAAGGAGAATACCACAATACTATGCTTTAATATGCTAAAACAACACATGATTCTTTCAAGGCACATTAAGCAATCTCAATTGTTTATAACATTTCATGCTATAGAAAAAATCACTAAGCATAAAGCCAAAACAATATCAAGCATGGCATGATACAGTCTAGGTCATAGTCAAAAAACAAACTCCTTTTTACCACTTAAGCATGAACTTTTCCTACTCTTTTCCAATCCAAACCAACCTTATTTGAAAACTAATGTATGAATGAGGGGGTCCAACCAATTTATTCAAGCAAACTAAGCAAACAAAAAAACCAAAAAATAAAAACGAAGACGCTCCAAGAACAACACAAGTGTGCATGAAACAATAAAAATGAAGTGTTTGGAAGAAACCTGAGATTTTTATTGATGAAGAAGGGGATGCCTTGGGCATCCCCAAGCTTTGACGCTTGTACTTCTTGGATATTTCTTTGGATGACACGGGTGGCATACCCAAGCTTGAGCTTTTGTCCATACTTCATCTTATCACATTACTCTTCCCTACACTTAAAATTTTCCTTCATACAAAACTTCACACAATCTTCATTAGCAACATTAGTGCACTCAAGATAATAAGTCCTTTGGTTTAGTCTCAACACAAGTAAAACTTCCATTAAAACACAAGCTACTATAGTACTTCATTTAAAAAGTTCAAGTGATCAAAGAGAACTCAAAGAGAAAGAGATTAAGAGGCAAATGCAAATAATGACAGAAATCTGTCAAAACAGACCAGCAGGTAAAAACCAATTTTTTCGAAGATCTTCTGTTGCTCAAATCGAAAAGGGTTGAACTAATGAAAGTTGGATAACAACCTGGGGTAGAAGAACAAAACATTACATCTCAAACCGACGTATAGAGAGTTTTCACGAATTTTTACAGCGAAGCACAAAAATCTGTTTTGGGACAGCAACTTTCCCAAGCATTACTTCTCTCTTGTTAGAGGTTACTCTTGGCACAAAAACCACACACGAATGATAAGGAGCGGTTATTACAAAGGTAATAACTTCCAAGACTCAACTAAAACTTTTGGGTTATCTCCCAATAAGTGCTTTTCTTTAAAGCCTTTGAGCTAGGCATAAGAAGCAAGAAAAGAATCAAGTATTCTCAAATGAAGAAGCATTAAGAGCAAATTTTGTTTTAATAGGAGAGGCAAAAGGAATCTTCTCTCTCTTCTTAGGTAAGTTTTCTATACCTTTATTGAGTGGAAATTGATATTTAATGGTGCCTTCTTTCATATCAATAATGGCACCAACAGTTCTAAGAAAAGGTCTTCCCAAAGTAATAGGATAAGAAGCATTGCATTCAACATCCAAAACATAGAAATCAATGGGGACATAGGCATTGTTAACCATAATAAGAACATCATTAATACTCCCCATGAGTTTCTTTTTAGCATTATCATCAAGTGGGACATTTAAATAACAACCTTCCAATGGTGGCAAATCAAGCATTTCATAAATCTTTCTATGCATAATAGAAACACTACTATCAAGATCACATAAGCTTTGAGATCAAAATCATTTACTTTTATTAATGATGGGTTCCCAACCATCTTCTAATTTCATAGGAATAGAAGCTTTATGTTTCATCTTTTCTTCTTTAATTTTTATGAGAGCATCACTAATGTGTTTTGTAAAGGCCATATTCATAGCACTAGCATTAGGAATTTTTGCAAGATTTTGTAGGAACATAATTACTTCAAAGATATTGCAACCATCAAGATCAAAACCATAATTATCAGCTAAAGTAGTAGAGCTATTGTTTCCCATGTTTCGAAGAATTTCAGCATTTTTATTAGAAAATGTTCCATTGGGTTTACTAGCTTCAACATTAGTGGTAGTGATAGTAGAAATACTAATATTTTTAGCAATTTCACCTTTTCTTTCCCGCTTAGCATGCAATTCAGCGATTAGTCTAACCTTTTCATCAATTCTAACTTGTATGGCATTAGTAGCAGCAAAGGGATTTTCAATAGTTTCAGGTTTGGCAGCCATTTTATTAATCAAAGAGGATTGTGCTTAAGACAAATGATATATTTCTTTCAATTAGAGAGTTTTTCCTCAATAGTTTTATTGAAAGCAGTTTGTTTACTAATAAAATCTTTAAGCATGACTTCAAGTTCAGAGGGTGCACTCCTATTATTGTTGTAGGAATTTCCATAAGCATTACCATTATTGGGAGGATATGGCCTATAATTATTATTACCAAAATTATTCCTGTAGGCATTGTTGCGAAAATTATTATTTCTTATAAAGTTCACATCAACTTGCTCTTCTTGAGCAACCAAAGAAGCTAAGGGAACATGGTTTGGATCAATAGGAGCCTTCCCATGAACAAGCATAGACATAATAACATCAATTTTATCACTCAAGGAGGAGGTTTACTCAACAGAATTTACCTTCTTACCTTGTGGAGCTCTCTCAGTGTGCCATTCAGAATAGTTAACCATCATATTATCCAAATGCTTTGTTGCAGCACCCAAAGTAATGGTCATAAAGGTACCTCCAGCAGCAGAATCCAACAGATTTCTTGAAGAATAATTCAGTCCTGCATAAAAGGTTTGGATAATCATCCAAGCAGTCAGTCCATGAGTGGGACAATTCTTTACCAAAGATTTCATTCTTTCCCAAGCTTGAGCAACATGTTCATTATAAGATTGTTTAAATTTCATTATTTCACTTCTTATAGATATAATCTTAGTAGGAGGATAGTATTTTCCAATGAAAGCACCTTTGCATTTAGTCCAAGAATCAATACTATTTCTAGTTAGGGATTGCAACCATTCTTTAGCTTTTCCTCTCAAAGAGAAAGGAAATAATTTAAGCTTAAAAATATCCCCATCTATATCCCTATGTTTTTGCATCTCACAAAGTTCAACAAAGTTATTAAGATGAGCAGTGATGTCTACACACTTCTATTCTTGTAGACAGTTGTTGGGCCTCCAAGTGCAGAGGTTTGTAGAACAGTAGCAAGTTTTCCCTTAAGTGGATCACCCAAGGTTTATCGAACTCAGGGAGGAAGTGGTCAAAGGTATCCCCTCTCAAGCAACCCTGTAATCAAGATACAAGAAGTCTCTTGTGTTCCCAACACACCCAATACACTTGTCAGGTGTATCGGTGCACTAGTTCGGTGAAGAGATAGTGAAATACAAGTGGTATGGATAATTATAAGTGGTAACGGTGAAAGAAAATAGCTTGATGGTGTGGAAGAGACTAAAAGCAAACTGAAATAAAGATAGAAGCAATCAAACATGTAATAGATCTAATAGCAAACAATGTTTCAGTGCTTAGAAACAAGGCCTAGGGATCATACTTTCACTAGTGAACACTCTCATATAGATATATTCTTCTTTATGATACTACGCTGAACTACCCTCCGGTTGAACACTCTAATCGATGGTAGGGCTATAACAGCACACCTCAAAGTAAGTCTTTCCCATCTAGAAAACCCCACACTGTCACCTTGAGTACTAGATGAGTCCAACAAACACCACAATTTCATAAAGACATCCAACTCCAAATATAACTCATAACAAGTATTTGTAATCTCTAGCCTAAGTGCCACCATGGTGTGCACGCTGTCACTTTCACACACATGGGGAGAGCAGAGATCTATTAAAGCACTTGAGTAGCAAGGTAGATCTATAGATTACAAGCACATGATCTCAATAAGATCATGCATAGAGAGAGAGATGAACACATAGCTACCGCTAGAACCCTTAGCCTCGAGAGAGAACTACTCCTTCCTCATCATAGGAATCAGCAATGGTGATGGAGATGGTGGTGGAGATCGATGGAGATGGCTCCGGGGGCACTTCCCCGTCCCGGCAGAGTGCCGGAATAGAGACTTTTTGTCCCTCGAATCTCCCCTTCGGTGGGGACGATGCTGCGGAACTTTTCGTGGATTTCTGATTGACTACTTAGGGTTTATGCATCAGGAGGCTCTTATAGGCGAGAGGGGAGACCGAGGGGGGGCCGAATGGGCCCACACCACCCCCTGGCGTGGCCTGGCCTGGCCCGCGCCACCAGGTGGTGTGGCCAGCCCCTGGCCCCTCTCCGTCTCGTCTTCTGGCTCCGTGAGTCTTCCGGTAAAATATCGACTTTGGCTTTTGTCCGGTCCAATTCCGAGAATATTGATTTTCTGACTTTCCTAGAACCAAAAATAGCATAAAACAGGCAACTGGCATTGTGGCATCTTGTTAATAGGTTAGTTCAAGAAATCAAATGAAAAGTACTCCAAAGTGTGGACAAAACATAAGAAAGTAGATAAAACCAAGCATGGAACATCAAAAATTATAGATACATTTTCAATGTATCAACATCCCCAAGCTTAACTCCTGCTCGTCCTCGAGTAGGTAAGTGATAAAAAGAAAGAATAATTTTTGAGGTGACATGCACCATCATAAACTTGATCAAAGTATTTGCAAAACATTGATAGCTGGGATCAAAGTACTTTAACATAGCATGAAATATAAAGTTCTAACCATAAGACATAGCAACTATGTTGCAACATGAAAAGGCACAAACAAAAGATTCATGAATAACAATGCTTTGCAAGACGTTTGTTTGTTTCACATAAAGAAAACATAGCATAGTGGCATTCAGCTTGTCCCTCATAGAGTAGCAAACATAAATGCATAGGACACCTTCAAAGTTCATAAGAGTGACTAGATACAAATAGTTTAAAACAAGCAATATCAAAGTTATGCATCAATCAACAAGTCTTGGAACAATGCATATAGAACTAAGAATGGCCACTATGCTCTCAAAGTATGTGCATAAAGATAAGGTGGAGACTCAACATAAAAGTAAAAGAAAGGCCTTCATAGAAGGAAGTAGGGATTCAAGTCTCATAAAGAGCTTCCAAAAGTTATGGTACTTGTTAGCTTTCAGCTCTCATTGCCCCTATCATAAGCATATTTAAGTGATTAAGGTTAAAGTGACACAACTAAGAGGATATGCTTGACAAGTTATAAGCCGAAATCTCATGCCCCTTACTTACGAAGACCGAACCTCATGCTACTCAACTTTAGTCACGAGTAAGCTCTTGTCATTGTAAGTACATATGTATCATTAAGAACCGCCAACGGGGTACCCCTTGCACATGATACAGGAGTTATCCCATAATCAAAATGACAAGGCAAGCAGACAATGAGCATCTCAGCGATCTTTTTATTTGCTATTTGCATAGGTTTTTATTGAGGATTCTTCATAGAGTGCTCATTATGGTGATGCTGCAAGTTTCCACCATGATTAGGCATGGCTTAGGCTAGCAGCCCATGCGTTTCTCTAACACACATACAAACTCCATGATCTTACAAGTTCCACTTTTATTTCACACCGTCGGGATCCATAAGAAAAAGAACATGATATCAACGGGGTACAATGTACAAGTGAAATGTTGAAAGCATTCCCCATGATACATGGTTCTGCTAACTTCAACTTATAAAGCGCAAGCATATACACAACAAAGATGGACACAATGGTTCAAGTTTATTAGATGCAAGAAAGTAAAGTGTGCCATCAAGTTTGTGAGAGCTTTAATCACTAATTTTCACATAACAAGTTTAATTTGGAAGGTAAACAAAAACATGAATATACTTGGAATAGCATATGCTAGTAGGTAGGTATGGTGGACTCTTTGGAATAACTTGGTTTAAGGAGTTGGATGCATGAGTGGAACTCATACTTGGTTGTGGAGGCTAGCAAAAGACTGGGAGCGACAAACTAAGAGAGCAATAATGGCCATAATCATGTAGAGTGACAAAACATCATTGATCAAAGCATAAAGTGATATTACAAGTTGAAAACTAAAGGATCATCAAGGCTATGGTGACTTGGGATAGTCATAACATGGTGTGAGCATGTGCCAAGTCAACCCAAATAAAGCATCAAAGGAGAATACCACAATACTATGCTTTAATGTGCTAAAACAACGCATGATTCATCCAAGGCACATTAAGAAATCTCAATTGTTTATAACAAGTCATGCTACAACAAAGAATACTAAGCCTAAAACCAAAACAATACCAAGCATGGCATGACAAAGCATAGGCCACAGTCAAAAACAAGCTCTCTTTATCACTTAAGCATGAACTTTTCCTACTCTTTTCCAATCCAAACGAAACTATTTGAAAACCAATGCATGAAAGAGGGGGTCCAACCAATTTATTCAGCAAACTAAGCAAACGAAAACCAAAACAAAGACGCTCCAAGAACAACACAACTGTGCATGAAACAATAAAAATGAAGTGTTTGGAAGAAACCTGAGATTTTTTTTGATGAAGAGGGGGGTGCCTTGGGCATCCCAAAGCTTTGACGCTTGTACTCCTTAGATATTTCTTGGGGTTACATGAATGGCATCCCCAAGCTTCAGCTTTAGTCCATCCTTCATCTCATTACTCATTCCTTCCATACACCTGAAATTTTTCCTTCATACAAAACTTCACACAATCATTATTAGCAACAGTAGTGCACTCAAGATAATAAGTCTCTAGGTTCAGTTCCAACACCAATAAAACTTCCATTAAAACACTAGCTACTGTATCACTTCCCTCAAAAATCTCAATTCCCCAAAAGAACTCAAAAAGGAACCAACAAGAAGCAAATGCAGAAAATGGCAGAAATCTGTCAAAACAGACCAACAGGTAAAGACGATTTTTTTCGAAGACCTTATTTTGCTCAAATAAAAAAGTGTTGAACTAACAAAAGTTAGATAACAACCTGGGGCAGAAGAACAAAAATTCACGCCTCAAAAGGACGTACAGAGATTTTACACGAATGTTTATGGTGAAGCACAGAAATCTGTTTTGGGACAGCAACTTTCCCAATCATTAGTTCTCTCTCATTAGAGGTTACTCTTGGCACAAAAAGCAAATAAAAAGGACAAGGAGAGGTTATTACTGAAGTAATAACTTCCAAGACTCATCTAAAACTTTTGGGTTATCTCCCAATAAGTACTTTTCTTTAACGCCTTTAAGTTAGGCATGATAGTTTTAGAAGATGCTCACATAAGAAATATGAATTGAAGTAAAAGAGAGCATCAAGAAGCAAATTCAAAGCACATTTAAGTCTAACCCACTTCCTATGCATAGGAATCTTGTAAAGAAACAAGTCATGAAAACACAAAGCAATAAGCATAGTAAAGCAAAACAAGTGCAACTTCAAGATTTTCAACATAAAGAGGGAAACTTAATATTGTTGAGATACATAAAACCATGTTTCCCTCTCTCATAATAATTTAAGTAGCATCATGAATAAAATTAACAATATAACTATCACATAAAACATTCTTATCATGAGCCACATGCATATAATAATTATTACTCTCCACATAAGCATAGTCATTCTTATTAATTATAGTGGGAGCAAATTCAACAAAATAGCTATCGTTATTATTCTCATCACCATAATCATCAAATATAGGAGGCATATTGTAATCATTAATTTTCTCCTCAATAGTAGGTGGACTGAGAATATCATATTCGTCATTGTAATCATCATATATTGGTGGTTTGGTATCATCATAAGCAATATAATAGCTATCTTCCAAAGCTGGGGAACTAAAAAGATCATTTTCATAAAAACTAGCTTCCCCAAGCTTAGGCTTTTCCATAGCATTAGCAATAATAGTGTCCAAAGAATTCATACTAATAACATTGCTATTAGCACGCAAATAAAGTTCCATAGGTTTTTTAAGTTTATCTTCAAACACTTCATGTCCTAACTCAAGATAAATACTATAAAGCTCTCTAATTTTGTTGTTGTTTTCCATTAAGCCTAACTCGTGAAAACAAGAAACAAAAAGACAAAATTGCAGAATCTAAAGGAAATAACTTTGAGCACTCACACCAGAGGATGTGAGTACCTTTTCTATACCTCCCGGCAGCGCCAGAAAATAGCTTGATGTCTACGCACTTCTATTCTTGTAGACAGTTGTTGGGCCTCCAAGTGTAGAGGTTTGTAGAACAGCAGCAAGTTTTCCCTTAAGTGGATCACCCAAGGTTTATCGAACTCAGGGAGGAAGTGGTCAAAGGTATCCCCTCTCAAGCAACCCTGCAATCAAGATACAAGAAGTCTCTTGTGTCCCCAACACACCCAATACACTTATCAGGTGTATAGGTGCACTAGTTCGGCGAAGAGATAGTGAAATACAAGTGGTATGGATAATTATAAGTGGTAACGGTGAAAGAAAATAGCTTGATGGCATGGAAGAGACTAAAAGCAAACTGAAATAAAGATAGAAGCAAGCAAACATGTAATAGATCTAATAGCAAACGGTGTTTCAGTGCTTAGAAACAAGGCCTAGGGATCATACTTTCACTAGTGAACACTCTCATATAGATATATTCTTCTTTATGATACTACGCTGAACTACTCTCCGGTTGAACACTCTAATCGATGGTAGGGCTATAACAGCACACCTCAAAGTAAGTATTTCCCATCTAGAAAACCCCACACTATCACCTTGAGTACTAGATGAGTCCAACAAACACCACAATTTCATAAAGATATCCAACTCCAAATATAACTCATAACAAGTATTTGTAATCTGTAGCCTAAGTGCCACCATGGTGTGCATGCTGTCACTTTCACACACATGGGGAGAGCAGAGATCTATTAAAGCACTTGAGTAGCAAGGTAGATCTATAGATTACAAGCTCATGATCTCAATAAGATCATGCATAGAGAGAGAGATGAACACATAGCTACCGGTAGAACCCTTAGCCTCGAGAGAGAACTACTCCCTCCTCATCATAGGAATCAGCAATGGTGATGGAGATGGTGGTGGAGATCGATGGAGATGGCTCCAGGGGCACTTCCTCATCCCGACAGGGTGCCGGAACAGAGACTTTCTGTCCCCCAAATCTCCCCTTCGGTGGAGGCGGCGCTGCGGAACTTTTCATGGATTTCTGATTGACTACTTAGGGTTTATGCATCGGGAGGCTCTTATAGGCGAGAGGGGAGACCGAGGGGGTGCCGGAGGGGCCCACACCACCCCCTAGCGCGGCCTGGCCTGGCCCGCGCCACCAGGTGGTGTGGCCCCCTGGCCCCTCTTCGTCTCGTCTTCTGGCTCCGTGAGTCTTCCGGTAAAATATCGAATTTGGCTTTTCTCCGGTCCAATTCCGAGAATATTGATTTTTTGACTTTACTAGAACCAAAAATAGCAAAAAACAGGCAACTGGCACTATGGCATCTTGTTAATAGGTTAGTTCAAGAAATCAAATGAAAAGTACTCCAAAGTGTGGACAAAACATAAGAAAGTAGATAAAACCAAGCATGGAACATCAAAAATTATAGATACATTTGCAATGTATCAAGTAGCATCTTCAGTACCAATTCCAGAAAATTGTTCTCTCGTAACAAGATTGAGCAAAGCAGGTTTAATTTCAAAGAAATTGGCTTCAGGAATAGGTGGAGCAATAGGCGTGCACATGAAAATTATTGTTGTTGGTGCTAGTGAATTGACACAACTTAGTGTTTTCAAGAGTAGTCATTTTTTGTGTTTTTAATAAGGAAAGCAAACTAGTACAACTATTTTTTGTGTGTTTTTGATAAAGAAACAAGCAAATAAAGCAGAAATAAACTAAGCAAAACAAATAAAACAAAGTAAAGAGATTGGTTATGAGGGACTCCCCTTGTGAAGATGTCCTTGACTCCCCGGCAACGGCGCCAGAAAAAGTCTTGCTTGCTCAATATGTAGAGCTCATTGGGGAACCCCAAGAGGAAGGTATGATGAGCACATCAACAAGTTTTCCCTCGGTTATGAAACTAAGGTTATCGAACCAGTAGGAGAACGGAAACACCTCCAAGGTGTTGTTTCCAACTTGAAATCCTGCACAACACAATCACAGAACTTTACCCCCAACTTACAGTGAGGTTGTCAATCTTACCGATTTTGCTGAAAACAAAGGATTAAACGTATTGTGTGGAAGATGGTAATTGTTTTGCAGAAAGTAAACAAAAAAGAGTAAATAGATTGTAGATTGATGGTAAAAGAATGGACCGGGGTCTATAGTTCACTAGTGGTGATTCTCCTTAAGATAGATGACATGTTGGGTGAACAAATTACAGCGAGGCAATTGACAAACATCGAGAAAGCATACATGCATATACTAATCATCTTGACTCCTATGAGATTTGATTGGGCATTACAACATTATACATAGACCGTAATCCAACTACATCTATGACTAATAATCCACCTTCAGGTTATCATCCGAACCCCATCCAGTATTAAGTTGCAAGCAACATATAATTGCATTAAGCAAAGTGTGTAAAGTAAACAATACGATTGTTCTATGAACAAAGGATTGTTGTTTTCTCCCTAGTAGCAACAACACATCTAGTACCTGAGAGATTTTTGTCACTTCCCCAGATTCCTAGAGGCATGAACCCACTCTCGAGTTGCTCCCTCTTGGAGTTGCTAGCATCTCCCATAATTACTCCCTCTTGGAGTTGCTAGCATCTACTCGGCCAAGATAGCTACTAACAAGGGAGAGCATGCAAGATCACAAATAACAAAGACATGATAAAATCAATAATCAATCTGAAATAGCATCTCAATATCCATCGGATCCCTACAAACACAACATGTAGGATTACAAATAGATGATCTTGATCATGAACAGAGCTCACAAGATCTAAACATGGTAGCACAAAGGAGGAGAACCAACCATCTAGCTACTACATGGACCCTTAGTCTAGAGATGAACTACTCACGCATCACACCGGAGGCAGGCATGGTGATGAAGAAGGCCTCCAGGGTGATCTCTCCCCTCCGGCAGGGTGCCGGGAAGAGCTTCAGATCCCTCCCGATCTAGGGATGGAGATGACGGCGGCTACAGACTCTTTCATGGAATTTTGATCGGGGGCATAGGGATTTTGTATCAGAGGCTTCTTATAGGCGAAGGGGAGGCCGAGGGGTTGCCCGAGGCGGCTGCACCCCCCTAGACATGGGCCAGGCCAGGCCGCGTGGCCAGGGGTGTGGCCCCCTCGAGGCCCTTCTCCGTCTTGTCTTCTGGCTCCGTGTTCCCCTTAGTGAAATCTTGACTTTAGCTTTTGTCCCGTCCAATTCCGAGAATATTCATTTTCTAACTTTTTTGGAACCAAAAATAGCAGAAAACAGGCATTTGGCACTGTGGCATCTTGTTAATAGGTTAGTCCCAGAAAGTGTATAAAAATACTCCAAAGTATGGACAAAACATAAGAAAGTAGATATAAAACAAGCATGGAACATCAAAAATTATAGATACATTTGCAATGTATCAGAGGCTAACGCGTGGGCCACTGGGCGAATAGGGGTGGATAGACCAGACTTGTTTTTCTGTCCGTTTCACCACAAATCCGGCCCAAGTTTTCGGAAGAAATGGGGCGGTCCGGCTAAAAATGAACAAATCGACATTTGTGGTGGACTGTTGCGTGCTACACTTTGTCCGGTCGAACCAACCCACGCCGAATATGTCCGTTTGCAGGGGGCGTTGGAGTTGGCCTTAGGGCACCTTTAGCGGACCGACCTAAATAGCCTACGCAAACCGTCTGATTCTGTGTGAGATGGATTGGGCTAGAATTTGGTTTGGCCAGTGTGCCCAACGACGCGACCCATCCTGTTCGCGGTGAGTAAATTTTGGCCATCACTGTGGTGCCAACATGACCGACACCGGTCCGTTTTCAGTGACTTCCCGCAGCCCTGCCGTTTTCCGCCCTTGTTTTCCACCACTTTGGTTACTTCCCTTAGTTTCTGGACGGTTCTCATGGCGTCTAGCTCAATAAAATGAGAGGCCATCGGTGGAGGATTCCCCATCCTCCCAACAACCACCATGTCTGGTCTCCATCTTCGTGCCACTGGCGCTCGCAATCATGGTAGGGGAGGGCCGAGGGAGTTAACAGCACTGGACCAGTGGGCTATCTTCGACTCCACGGAATCGACGCGAGGGCTCCTGCCCGACAGCTCTTGGAGGCTGCCATGAGAGGAAATACCATGCAACAGGACTGTTGTTGAGCATTTCTCGTGCGACGGTCACGTCAACATCATCCTGCCGGCTTGCCCTCAGCGTCAAGCACTCACCCAAGTGAAAGCTGAGGTCATGGAAGGGTGCACGCTAATCCCGACACGCGGCCTTCTATGCCCGCCTCACCCAAGTTGTTGAGGACCTATAGACACAGAGGGTGGTCTACCGCTCTCTCCAAGGGGAGTGGGTCTTGTTTTCCCGCCACCGTCGCATTGTCGTAGCCAACGCAAGTTTAGATTGTTGTATCGCATTCAATAGCTTGCAATATGCCTACTATTAATGGAAGTTTTTCATTACAACAAATTGTTGCCGCACTTGTTTGATACATGGTTCAAAGACATGGAGCAAATATATGCGAAAAACATAAGATAAAGTAGCAGACCATGGTCTTCTTCTCGTCTTCGCCTAATCATCGGAGTCGGAGTGGTAGTGGCGACGACACATGGTGTTGTCGAAGACACTTGCGGTGAGCATAGCTTCACCATCGTACTTGAAGACGAGGAAGTGCCCAACTTTGATTTGGTGCGCGCGGGCGAACTCCTTCCAACCGTTGGCGAGGTACATATGGCCGTAGCGATCGAGTAGCACCTCCACGAACCAATGGTCAGTCGTGCCGCCAGGCACCCACAACATGACATGGTGGGGCTCTTGCTCATCTACCACCGCCACGAACTTCTCACTACTAGGAAAATAACTATCCATGGGTCGGACACCTAGTGGTGCACCATCTAGGAGATGCGCCATAGATAAGTACCTATCGCGCACCACAAAAATATGCACCTTTGGTAGTCCACTTATCGACGACACATCGCCTAGGTGGTACGCCACTGGTAAGGTGGCACTATCTATAATTACCACTTATAGGTGTGCCCTAACTTATCCGTGGTGTACCAGGTGGGGATGCACCACAGATGTATGAACTAACAATGATGCATCATGTTGTGGTGTGCCACGGATATTCCAGGGGCCAACTTTATAGAAAGTTCCTATGTTATCAGTGGCGCACTTCTTTAGGATGTGCCACATGTATGTAGAATACCCGTGGAGCATGGGCTCATGGTGCGCTACTGGTAATCTGGCTGCACCCATTTAATGCATTTTCCCACCTACCTCCACCCACTTCACCTCCTCTCCCCTACATAAGATCAAATATGGTCGTCTTCCTCCCCCTTCTCACCTCATTTCTCCCATGATTTCACCCATTTTATGTTGCTAAAGCTATTTTAGTTGGTAGATTTGTAAAGGGAAGCTTCTCAATCTTGTAGACCTACTAAACAACACTTCTTTTTCCTCCTCCTCCATCGTCTACTGGGTGAGTAGTTGGAAGGACATGCATATGCATGTTAAGCTTGTGGTTGCATCAGCGTGGTGTGTGCATATTTCTGTATGTGAAACTTGCTGTATGCATGTTTGTATATGTAATGAAGCTTGTGATTGTGCCAGTGTGGTGTATACATGTTTTCAGAAATGTCAAACCATTTTCATTTCGGCAATTTTTTGCACTATGCGTATGTCCTAATTTTAGGAAAGGTCATGTCAAAATTTTCTAGCGAACATGTGTGTGCATTATGGTTCTAAAATATTCTCTTGCTCTTTATTGTGTAGGCGATCATGGTAATAAGATGAGCGAAAGGCTCGTGGCTAAATATTTGAAAGGCGTGACGATCGACATGATTCATAACAACAAGATCTAGATGAGATGTCCGTGTCACAAATGCAAACTCGGGATCTTGATCGACCCTTATTATGGAGTATTGGAGAACCACCTGCACATGCGTGGTTTGATGTCCGACTTCACTCATTGGATCAGTGATTGATATGATGCAGACGTTAATGGGGTGGTAGGAAATGAGGAAGGGTGGCATGATAATACCGGGAGGGTAGGCGAGAATACGAAGAGTCTCTCGGACATGATCATGATGAAGGAGATGTTGGGGTTGATGATGGAGAAGACGTGGACACGCAAATGCTGCTAACATCCTTGCGAGACCCTCATGTTCAAGAACTGTTCCTAAAGGAGACGGGCAATACCAAAGCTGCTACCAGAGAGAAAGCCAAGCTGATGCAACTGGAGATAGACAAGAATACTCCATTGTATGAAGAATACCAGCCCGTAGTTACCCGTTTGAATGTAACACTCAAGGCTTTAGAGATGAACGCGAAACACAAATGAATCGACATAAGCTTCAACAATAATATTATATTCTTGCACGATCATCTTCCTAGGGGGAATACTTGTCCAACAAGTGTCGAGGAGGCCAAGAAAATCATGTGACCTCTCAATCTATCACACGTTAAATACGACACATGCATTAATGATTGCATCATTTATCGGAAAGAGTACACGGAGAGAACCACATGTCTAGTGTGCATCCATGCACGATACAAGAGAGGGAAGAAAATTTCTCGAAAAGTGGTATGGTACTTTTCGATCACTCCTCCTATGGAGCAGTATTTTGTAGGTCCTAAGGAAGCAAAACTCATGCATTGGCACGTGGAAAGGAAGAAGTCAGAAGATAATCCAGATAAGGATAAGAAACTAACACACCCTTCAGATGCTTGCCAATGGAATGCATTGGACATTGACTTCCCATTTTTTGGGGACGATCCAAGGAACATTAAGCTGGGTATGCACATCGATGGACTAAATCTGTTTGGCAACCAGAGCAGCACACAAAACACCTGACTCGTGTTTGTATGGTTGTACAACATCCCCTTAGCTATGCATAAAGAGGAGGTATGTACACATGAGTATTATGATTCGGGGGCTGAAACAACCAGGTATCGACATCCATATATATCTTGAGCAATTAAAAGATGAGCTAGCCACATTGTGGGAGACGCCAACCACGTGGGATGTTGTCTCAGAAGAATATTTCCCTTTGAGAGCCGTGTTGCTCACAATGGTGCAAGACTATCCTAGTTACACATATGTCTTGTGCCAAGTGAACCATGGCATAATGCATGTGTCAAGTTCATGGATCATACATCGCATCTCCAACTAGAAAATATGCCGGGTCTTTGAAAACTATGTACCCAAGGACTCTAAGGTGGCTTCTCAAGGATGACTCATGGATAAAACTCGGAGATATGTTCAATGGTAAAGCTAATCCCAGAATAGTCCCACGTCCGAGGAGCAAAAAAGAAATCGACGAGTTGTTGAAAACTAGAAAGAGTGCCCTGAGACAGGAAAGAAACGAAAGAGACTGAAGCCGCTACTGAATGTATGGAAAGTATGGTCTGTTTTCTAGGACCTATCATATTGGAATATCCTCCACACGCCCCATAGCCTTGATGTCATCCACATAATGAAGAACGTGTGAGAGTCTGATTGGCACCCTGCTCAACATGCCGGAGAGGACCAAATATGGGCCAAAAGTAAGAAATGACCTAAAACATCTGGGCATCAAGGAAGATCTTCAGGGAGGACGCCCCAATGATGATGATGATTAGATGAAGGAGACCAAAGTTTACCTATGGGGCAAAAGGGCCGAGAATTATGAATATTGCTGACCCCTTCATGCTTCACTCTAAGTCAGAAGGACCTCAAGCAGTTTATCAAGTGCCTACTAGGAGTGAAAGTTCCTTACGGTTACTCAGGAAAGATAAGCAGATATATAGATGAAGTGAACAAGAGGTTCAACGGGATAAATTCGATGGTCACGTGTTGATGACACATATACTTCTTGTTGCGATCCAAGGTATAATGGATGAGCACGTCAGTGAGACGCTATTTGGCCTCTGCAACTTTGTTGATGTCATCTCTCGGAAGTCGGTCAGCATCTAGGAGCTCGTGAGGCTATAGGAAGAGATCGTCACTGTACTATGGGAGATTGAGGTTTACTTCCCGCCCGCATTCTTTGACATCATTATCAAAACCCAGATTTTTAATCCCAGATGCCTGTTATGCCATACATCGCAATCCCAGGATTACCATTTTTGCGAGACATAACAGATTGGATATCATAGTACATCATCCATTACAAACCATAATAAGGTCTTACACAAATAAAGGATCTCATGATCCAGTCTTAATACAAACAAGCAGCGGAATAATAAGCGTAGTAGTGGGCTCCATCTTCAGGGTCACAGGCAATGCTGACGATGGGAGATGATCCTAATTGTCATAGACGTCCTGCTGTCCATCCTCCTGGTAGTCCTCCTCATAGTCCTCCTCATGGGAATAGCCAGGGACAAAGCCATGAGTACTCTTTAAGTACTCGCAAACAATCACTAACAAGTAAGGTAGTTCTAGTAGGAGTCCTAAGCTCTAAGTTTATTTGCAAAAAGCCAGATTTATCTAAAACTGAGTTTAGAAGTAAAGAAAACTAAGTTAATGCTCTAAATCACTTAAGTGGGAACCTAGTTTTCATATTCACAACCCTATTGTGGCCAAGTCAAAATCATAGTTCACTTCACAAGTCATTTTGAAAACATCAGACAACGGAACAGTATGGCCACTCCAACTTTCCATGACCACGGACACGGCTATTCGAATAGTTTGACACTCTGCAAAGGTGGTACACTTTCACCACAAAATCCGATACATCCTTCAGGGATAACCCTGAATCATCATACTTAGTATGCGGATAATCAATCATAACCTTTCAATCACACACTCTAGTATAGGCAGCTTCCCTATGAGCTTGGTCTCCCAGCCATGGCCATCTGCCATCCTGGGCACTTCATAGGTGGACATTCACACTCAGGAGGTAGCCTCAGATCAAACCTCTTCCACAAGGGAACCCATAATAAGGCATATAAGCTTCCGGCTAAGCCCTACCCAATTTAGGTATTGTGGGTGTACGGTAAAATTGGAATGGTATCGCATTTGAACCCAACCATCAGTTTTTTATATAAGGGCTAAGGCTCATGCCTCAACATTTTCATCATCAAATCCTTTTGTGTCCATAACACATGTCAAAACATTTCAATAGAATGAAGCATCATTCCAAGGTTTTCATAATTATTTTCACCAAGTATTCCCATCTAAAGTGATCAAATTTTATGCTTAGCACTAGCCACTAAGTTAAGAGTGTTCACTAATGAGGGTGCTAATCTTCTATCTTATGCCATAGAATGACATCTAGTATAGGCCTAGTTTTATACTCTTTATGCTATCTATACTATCTTTCCAAAACCTCACAAAGCATTAACTAACAGTAAAGAACTTTGGTAAAGTAAAAGAGTAAAGCTTGCAAGTAAAACTTGGGATGGGTATAAATCAAAGGTATATAACCAAAGCATGCCTAATGCATCTTGCTTAGGTTAAAGCTTGCATGGTTAACTTGTATAATTATAGCTTGCCAATAATAGCTTGCATAGATCTAGCTTGCCTTGATTGGTGCGGTGATTGAAGTTTTCATCCTCTTCTTCGGGGTAGAACTCCTCCTCCTCGTATCCGGTGTCGGTACTATCGTCTATAAATAAATACGGGATACATAATCACCAAACAATACTTAACTAGTTCTATTTAGCACACTAAGGCTCACACTTGATGATCTAGTATGATCACAATCATCACATGAAATAAAGAACTAGTTTTATTTAGTTATTTGAGAAAAGTAATTTCTACTCATTGAAATTAATTAAGATTTAATATTCTCCAATTAAAATATGGGATCATGTTGACACATGTCATCACCACATATTCTAATACATGGGAATGTGATTTAAAAAGGTTGATCATATTCTATAAAGTTTAATATTATCATTTAATAGATTTAAAGTGACTAGAAATTCCCTAATAGCATTCTTTTGGTACTAGTCCAATGTCAATGCATGCAAACTTAAAAGGTTTTTACATATTCATATAGATATTATCAAAGGTGATTTTTGAGAGTTGGAATCAACTCAAAAGCTATTATGGTTGATTTTTTAAAAATGTTTAAATGTAGAAAAGTATTTGTCTTGTTATTTTTACTAAATAGTATCTCTAACTCCAAAGGATTTAAATCCAATGGACTTGGATAGATAATTTAATGACCTTTCGAGCAAAATTTGAATCATGCAATTTGGTTAAGTGAAACTCTCTGAATTGATTTTTGAATATGTGGATAGAAACTAGTTTAAACCTAAATGGAAAAACAATTATTTGAATTTCCAGGCCAGCGCGGGAAGTTAAACGGGCCGGCCCAGTTACACTACGTGGCGCAGCGGGCTACTGATAGGCGGGGTCCACTAGTCAGTGGCTCATCTAACACGAAACGGTATCGGTGGATCTAGGCCATGCGATTAGAAGACAGATCAACGACTGGGAGTCATTGTCGATGATGAACTGCTCCGGCGAGGAACTAAACGTAGTGCGGTGGTGGGGGTCTCACGGGGATCACCTGGGCTCCAGCTAGGGTCGGCGACGGGGGCAATCGACGTGGTAGATGATGGCGAGGCGAGGCACGGTCACGACAAGGCTTGGGGTGGTAGAAATCAACGACGCCCTTCTCCTCCAGCAGCGATGGGCTCCAGCCAAATTCTGGCGAGAGAGAGATCGCCTTGCTCCGGAAAGAAGTGGGGGAGGGTCAGTGAGAGGTGGTGGGTGGAATGGTGTGGAGAATGGAGGTGGGGGTGGCCTACTTTTATAGCGCGGCGGGGGGACCGAGCGGTGCGGCACGAGCTCATCGGTGACGAGGCTACAGGCGGCTATCGGCATGGCGGTGGCTAGTGGGCGGTGCTATGTTCCCTAGCGGTTCTTATGGGCATACTGGTGAGGCGTGGGGCGGCGTGGTTCCGTCGGGAGCGTGCGGCGCTCCGCACGGACGCAGAGGTGTTTGCGGCGGTGTGCGGCAGCTGCAGGTCGCGCGGCGATGAACAGGGGTGTCTGCTGGGATGCTGGGATTATGGCAGGCGTGCGTGTGCGTGGTGAGGGCAATGCACGGTCTGGGCGAGCTGGTCGGGTGCGGCGAGCTGGCGTGCTCTGGGCATGCACAGAGAGGCAGGGCGCAACATAGCTAGGGTTTTCTAGGGCTCGGCTAGGGTCGAGGTTGGGACAAGGGGTGGCGGTAGACCAAGGCGTGTCTAGTGCGTGGCTGGCGCTGCTCCTGGCGTGCTATCCACTTTTAACCAGCGACGACCACAAACGGGCGGCGCTCTGCAAATGGCAAAAGGGGGGCTGGTCTGGGGCATGGTTAGACTCAGGGGAGACAGAGGAGTGAAGTGGAGACCAATTGGTCGAGGATTACTGTGCACAACAGTGAAGTTAGGCAGAGGGTTAATTAGTGCAGGTCAGGTGTTTGTGGAAATGGCCACATGAACTAAAGTTTGGAAATTTTGATTCAAATTTTTTGAGTGGTTTGATCTTAAGCTTGAGTAACTATGTTTGCTTGGAGAAGTCAAGGGGAATTGGTTTGAAGGCTTTTTGAAAAAGTGTGATCTTAGTACATACACTTGATTCAATTTTCAAATGTCCTTTAAATTTATTTGGAAAATGGTTTTGTAAGTTTGTAAGGTGGGCCTTGATACACTTTTACTTGGTCTAGCAAGGGGTGAAAAGAGTTGGAAATGTTTCTGTTAGAATTTCTCTTCTAGGAACACTCAAAGTGGCCTAGTGGTTTACTTTGGTCAAAATGACCATTTGGTTTATTTATTCGTATTTGATTTCTTTCTTTTTGGATTTAGTTTGTAAATGGCCTAGATGATGCATTATTCCCCTTTAAACCATTTCACATCATTTAGAACAATCAAGCATGGCATAAGCACTCAAATCTACACTAATGCAAACACACATGCATTCATATTCATTTTATTAATAAAAGTTTTTGTTAACCCTAAATTGGGTGATTAGAACTTGATAATCTTGATTAAAAGTGTTGGGGTATTACAAACCTTCCCTCCTTAAACAAAATCTCGTCCCGAGATTTAAGAAAAACTAGGAACTAAAGAGATCTAGAAACTCAGTCTTAATGTAATCTTCTCGCTCCCAAGTAGCTTCTTCGTTGGTATGGTGCTCCATTGGATCTTGAGAAATTTGATACTCCGGGTCCTGGTGGTTCTGAAGGCTTCTTCCAAAATACGAATGCGTACTTCGCAATATGTCAGATCCTTGTTGATATCTATGGCTCGGTGATCGATGTTCTTGAAAACTTCAGTCTTCTCCGGAACTTCTAAGCATTTGAGAAGTAACGAGATATGAAACACATTATGGATGGCTGACATCTCTTCTGGCAGTTCCAGTTGATATGATACTTCTCCTCGGCGATTCAAAATCTTGAAGGGTCCAATATATCTAGGGGCTAACTTTCTTTTCAGCTGAAAACGTTGCATTCCCTTCAAAGGTGACACTTTGAGATACACAAAATCTCCGACATTGAAAGTCAAGTCTCTACGTCTCTTGTCAGCATAACTCTTCTATCTGGATTGGGCGGTCTTGAGGTGCTCACGGACTTTGTGAACCTTCTCTTCGGCTTCTCGTAGGATATCGGGTCCGAAAATCTGACTCTCTCCTACTTGCGACCAATTCAAAGGGGTACGACACTTTCTTCCATACAGAAATTCAAATGGGGCCATCTGCAAACTTGCTTGATAACCGTTGTTGTATGATAATTCTGTGAAAGGCAGACAATCTTCCCATTTTGATCCATATTCTAGAACACAAGCTCTCAACATATCTTCTAAGATTTGGTTGACTCTTTCACTCTGTCCATCGGTTTGCGGGTGATAAGCCGTGCTGAAATTCAACTTGGTTCCTAATCCTTCTTAGACTTTCTTCCAAAATCTCAAGGTAAACTGGGTTCCTCGATCCGATACTATGGTCTTGGGGGTTCCATGTAAACTGACGATTCTAGCAATGTACAACTCTGCTAGCTTCGAACTCTGGTAGGTTATCTTGACAGGTATAAAATGGGCTACCTTGGACAGTCTATCAACTATGAACTAGATAGAGTCATTTCCCCTACTAGAAGTAGGCGAACCAGTGATAAAGTCCATTTCGACGGAATCCCATTTCCATTCCGGAATCTGCAATGGTTGCAAAAGTCCTGCGGGTCTCTGATGTTCCGCTTTGACTCTCTGACAGATATCACACTTGGCTATGTAGCTTCCGATTTCTCTCTTCATCTTGTGCCACCAAAATTGCTCCTTCAAATCCTGATACATCTTTGTTCCTCCGGGGTGGATAGAATAAAGAGTATCATGAGCTTCCTGCATGATAACTTGCTTCAGCTCGGAATCTACTGGCACAGAGATACATCCTTTATACCACAAAACTCCTTCTTCATCTTCTGTGAATCTGGGTACCTTCCCTGTACCGATACGACGTTTGATTCCGTCGATACTTGCGTTTCCCTTCTAGGCTTCCTTGATCTGACTGATCAACGTGGGTTGAAGTTCAATGCTAGCTAAAAATCCTTTGCTAACTAGCTCCGTTCTTAATTGCTCCAATTCTTCATGCAAACTTGGTTGGGCTTCTTTGATCATGGTGTTTAATCTGCACGGCAACCTGCTAAGAGCATCCGCTACCACATAGGCTTTGCCGGCGTGATAGTGAATGTCAAGGTCATAATCCTTGATTACTCTATCCATCTCCTTTGCCTCATATTCAGCTCCTTCTGAGTGAAAATATACTTCAGACTCTTGTGATCCGAATAAATCTCACAGCGGTTACCCATAAGGTAATGACGCCATGTCTTCAAGGCTAACACTACGGCTGCTAGTTCAAGGTCATGGGTAGGGTAGTTTTGTTCATGCTGCTTCAGTTTTCTTGACAAATAGGCTATGACTTTGCCTTCTTGCATCCACACACATCCGAGACCAATCTTGGATGCATCACAATACACATCAAAAGGCTTCTTGATATCTGGCATAATCAAGATTGGGGCTGAAATCAATCTCTTCTTGAGCTCTTGAAAACTTGCTTCACATTTATCCATCCATTCAAACTTCTTATCTTTCTTCAACAATTGGGTCATTGGTCTTGCAATGCTAAAAAATCCTTCAACGAACTTGCGGTAATATCCCGCTAATCCGAGAAATACACGGACTTGGGTTTGAGGGGTTGGGGCTTCCCATGCTTCAACATCTTTGATCTTGGCTGGATCAACAGCGACTCCTCTTGCCGACACAATATGTCCTAGGAATCCTACTTCTTTCAACCAGAACTCACATTTGCTAAACTTGGCATACAACTGATGCTCTCTCAGTGTTTCTAGTCTGGTTCTCAGGTGTATCTCATGATCTTCTTCTGACTTGGAGTAGATTAGAATATCATCGATAAAAACAACGACAAACTTATCCAGGAAGTTCATGAAAATCTTATTCATGAGATTCATGAAATAAACGGGGGAATTGGTTAATCCAAAAGACATGACCGTATACTCATATAATCCATATCTGGTGGTGAAGGCAGTCTTTGGAATATTCGTTGCACGAATCTTGAGTTGATGATAACCAGTTCTAAGATCAATCTTAGAGAACACTCTGGCACCAGTCAACTGATCAAACGGATCCTCTATCTTTGGCAGTGGGTACTTGTTCTTGATGGTGACATCATTCAGCTTCCGGTAATCCGTACACAAACGGTTACCTCCATCTTTCTTATCCACAAACAAAACAGGCGATGTCCATGGCGATGTGCTTGGTTGAATCAGAACTTTCACCAACATAGCATCAAGTTGCTTCTTAAGCTCCACTAGTTCAGAGGGGTCTATACTATAAGGTCTCTGAGCTATGGGTCTGGTTCCAAGAATTAGTTCAATAATGAACTCGATATACCGATCTGGGGGCATATCGGGCAATTCATCTGGGAATACGTGGGGGTATTCACAGACTACTCTGACTTGGTCTAGAGTTGGTTGGGCTAGACTCTGGTTGCATTTGAACTGACGGGGCAAGGTCTCAGATACATGCTCTACTGATACTCCAGAGCTACTGGGCATGGTTATGGCTTTCTTGGCACAGTCGATCAATCCTTTATGTTTCGACATCCAATCCATTCCTAGTACTACTTCCAAACCTTTGGTTCCAAGTACTATTAGACTGGCATAAAAACTATTCCATGGATTCTGATAGGTACAGCCTTGCAAATTTTTCTAGCTTTGGTGGTTGAACCAGGAATTTGAACTATCATAACATGCTTCAATTTTGTTGGTTGAATCTTACTAGTGCATGCAAATTCTTCGGTAACAAACGAGTGTGATGCTCCAGAATCAAACAACACTCTTGCAAGTACTGAGTTAACAGAAAACATACCCAGCACGACATCTGGCGCTTCCTAGGCTTCTTCAGCATTCATGTGGAACAGACGGCCGTTGTGGTTGAGCGAGTTCCCTGGGGAAAATCTCCTTCCAAGATGAACACGACGTTTCTGCTAAGCGGGTGCATTCACATTGGTGGTGGCTGCAAGCTTCTTGGGACACTCGTGGAGTAGTGACCCTTGACTCCACATTCAAAGCAAGTGATCTGGGACTTGTCTTTGGCTGCAACAGGCACAACATTACTTCCAGTCCTTGGGGCAGTATTGTTGTTGCTGTTGTTGTTATTGTTTTTGTTGTTGGACTTGGGCGGTGCACGGTTGAAGTTGTTGGAGTTGCCGGGGTTGTTGTTGTTGTTGTTGTGGTTTCCTCCAGAATTCAAGTTTCCTCCGCTACGATTGGGGTAGCTTGGACGAGACATCGGGGGTTTATTGTTTCTCGAGGCATATCCTGCAGACGGTTTGGGGCGATACTTCTGGGTATTATGGGACCCAGGCTGGTTCATCATCCTGCCCTTGCGATTGTCATTGGCTTGGTTTATCTTCCCTTTCATCTGAATGGCAGAGTCGACTAGCTCTTCTAGATCTTCGAAACAGATGTTGACTAAAACAGTCTGCATCTCATCATGCAATCTGTTCAGGAATCTCTCCTTCTTCTTGGCTTCAGTGTTAATCTCATCAGGGGCATATCTAGCTAGTGACAGAAATTTGTCACGGTACTCAACTACTGTCATCCTTCCTTGCTTCAGTTCTCTGAACTCATCTCTCATTCTAGTCACTAAACCTTGTGGCACATGGGTGCGACTGAACTTGATCTTGAATGCTTCCCACGTCATCATCTGACCGTGGTTCATAGTACGGGTGCTATTCCACTAGGCTCTTGCATATCCTGCCAGATAATGGGTGGCAAACAGTACTTTCTCGTTGGCGTCAACTCCTGCGACCTCTAGGTTATTCTCCATGGTTTGCAGCCAATCATCAGCATCCAAGGGATCCTCAGACTTATTAAAGATGGGGGGGTTGGTATTCTGAAAGTTCTTAAGTTTGGATCCATGGTTGTCTTGGTTTCCGTGGCCTTGATTATTGTGGGTCATATGAGCTATCTGTTGCAGAGTGGCTAGGTTGGCTTGGCGTTCGGCTCTACTAGCTTCACGGTCGGAAACTAGCATCTGCAGAAACTGCAACATCAGGTCCTGTGATGAGCTGCTTCCTCCGGGTTTCCACGAGGCATCTGAAGATTGAGATAGATAAAGAGATAAGAGGGAAGTTCTAAGGTTCATGATTTTGTTCAAAAAGCTTTTAACTTTGAGCTTGACTCGGGTTTTGCAAACTAACTTCTTCTTCTCATTCATTCAGTCAAAGCACACAATACAACACACACCACACACAAACATAAAACATATGGTTTTAAGAACCATTCTGTGAATTAAGATACAGTGGGACCGATACAACTCATTCCTACGGTAGTGATCAAGTGCATCTACTCATCATCAATGAAGTCGGAATCATCATCATCGGTGTAGAAATCCATGGCATCATCCTCCAGGTAGTCGTTGTCATCACTGAGGTAAGAGTGAAGATCTCCCTGGATGTCTTCACCTTCCTCCTCTTCCTCTTTTGCCTCAAGCTAGACTTCCTGTTCACGGATGGTCTTATCGAGATCGGCCACCTTCTTGCGAAGATGAGCAATGGTGCGATCCTTCTTCTCGCATTGACGACGAAGTGATTGGCGCTCCTTGACGAGCATGGTGAGAGTCTGGTCCTTCTTGGTGGCAATGGCAAGGTTGTGGTTGGCATAGGCTCAAGCATTGTCCAACTCTTTCTGCCTATCATACAACATGAAGTCAAGATTGTCCACCTGGTGCTTCAGCTCTGGGTGACATGGAATCTCCAATGGCATTCCCATAGAATCATGCCTTGTGAAGTGCGCAAAGCGAGTTCCCTGGATCAAGTTGATGTTTTTCCCACACAAACGGGCAAGAGCTTCATGCATAGCCCTAGAAATCCATCTAGCCAGTTGTTCTCACGCAAGGTGAATTGAATCTTCTCAGAAAGTGGTGCTTCCATCTTGCCTCTGAGATCTGCAACTATCAGCCATTGTAGATCTCCTCCGTTGTGATTGTTGAGTTGAACCCTGAAGAATTCCGGATGCGGGCGCTCAAGATACTCTGACAGTGCTTCAAGATCCCTCTCAAAGATCAGGTGACCTCTGTTTCCCAACCGGTAGAACTTGCAATACTGGATTTCCATCTACAAGAATTTAGGATGAGTAAGTTAGTGCAGTGATCAAGTGTGTCAAATTTTAGATAGGATTGTAAGAATTTTTGAGGAACTTGAAATTTTTCTAAAAGAATCTCAAGGGTAAGAGTGGGAATAGGTTTTCATAAATACTCACTTCTTTTGTTTTGAAACTAAGTTTTTGTGTTCGGACGTCCATTCTAACTAGGGTCTCCTATGGTCAGGATGGCTCTGATGCTAACTTGTCAACACCCGGATTTTTAATCCCAGATGCCTGTTATGCCATACATCACAATCCCAGGATTACCATTTTTGTGAGACATAACAGATTGGATATCATAGTACATCATCCATTACAAACCATAATAAGGTCTTACACAAATAAAGTATCTCATTATCCAGTCTTGATACAAACAAGAAGCAGAATAATAAGCGTAGTAGTGGGCCCCATCTTTAGGGTCCCAGGCAATACTGACGATGGGAGATGATCCTAATTGTTGTAGACGTCCTGCTGTCCATCCTCCTGGTAGTCCTCCTCATAGTCTGGCCATGGGAATAGCCAGGGACAAAGCCATGAGTACCCTTTAAGTACTCGCAAACTATCACTAACAAGTAAGGTAGTTCTAGTAGGAGTCCTAAGCTCTAAGTTTATTTGCAAAAAGCCAGATTATCTAAAACTGAGTTTAGAAGTAAAGAAAACCAAGTTAATGTTCAAAATTCACTTAAGTGGGAACCTAGTTTTCATATTCACAACCCTGTTGTGGTCAAGTCAAAATCATAGTTCACTTCACAAGTCATTTTGAAAACATTTGACGACGGAACAGTATGGCCACTCCAACTGTCCATGACCTCGACGTAGCTATTCGAATAGTTTGACACTCTACAAAGGTGGTACACTTTCACCACAAAATTCGATACATCCGTCAGGGATAACCCTGAATCATCATACTTAGTATGCGGATAATCAATCATAACCTTTCAATTACACACTCTAGTATAGGCACCTCCCCTATGAGCTTGGCCTCCCAGCCATGGCCATCTGCCATCCTAGGCACTGCATAGGTGGACATTCACACTCACGAGGTAGACTCGGCTCAAACCTCTTCCGCGAGGGAACCCATACTAAGGCATATGAGCTTCCGGCTAAGCTCTACCCAATTCAGGTATTGTGGTTGTACGGTAAAATTGGAATGGTATCGCATCCAAACCCAACCATCAGTTTTTATAAAAGGGCTAAGGCTCATGCCTCAACATTTTCATCATAAAATCCGTTTGTGTCCATAACACATGTCAAAACATTTCAATAGAATGAAGCATCATTCCAAGGTTTTCATAATTATTTTCACCAAGTATTCCCATCTAAAGTGATCAAATTTTATGCTTAGCACTAGCCACTAAGTTAAGAGTGTTCACTAATGAGGGTGCTAATCTTCTATCTTATGCCATAGAATGACATCTAGTATAGACCTACTTTTATACTCTTTATGCTATCTATACTATCTTTCCAAAACCTCACAAAGCATTAACTAACAGTAAAGAACTTTGGTAAAGTAAAAGAGTAAAGCTTGCAAGTAAAACTTGGGATGGGTATAAATCAAAGGTATATAACCAAAGCATGCCTAATGCATCTTGCTTAGGTTAAAGCTTGCATGGTTAACTTGTATAATTCTAGCTTGCCAATAATAGCTTGCATAGATCTAGCTTGCCTTGATTGGTGCGGTGATTGAAGTTTTCCTCCTATTCTTCGGGGTAGAACTCCTCCTCCTCGTATTCGGTGTCGGTACTATCGTCTATAAGTAAATACGGGATACATAATGACCAAACAATACTTAACTAGTTCTAATTAGCACACTAAGGCTCACACTTGATGATCTAGTATCATCACAATTATCACATGAAATAAAGAACTAGTTTTATTTAGTTATTTGAGAAAAGTAATTTCTACTCATTGAAATAAATTAAGATTTAATATTCTCCAATTAAAATATGGGATCATGTTGACACATGTCATCACCACATATTCTAATACATGGGAATGTGATTTAAAAAGGTTAATCATATTCTATAAAGTTTAAGATTATCATTTAATAGACTTAAAGTGACTAGAAATGCCCTAATAGCATTCTTTTGGTACTAGTCCAATGTCACTGGATGCAAACTTAAATGTTTTTACATATTCAGATAGATATTATCAAAGGTGAATTTTGAGAGTTGGAATCAACTCAAAAGCTATTATGGTTGATTTTTGAAAAATGTTTGAATGTAGAAAAGTATATGTCTTGTTATTTTTACTAAAGATTATATCTAACTCCAAAGGATTTAAATCCAACGGGCTTGGATAGATAATTTAATTACCTTTCTAGCAAAATTTGAATCATGCAATTTGGTTAAGTGAAACTCTCTGAATTGATTTTTGAATATATGGATAGAAACTAGTTTAAACCTAAATGGAAAAACAATTATTTGAATTTCCCGGCCAGCGCGGGAAGTTAAACGGGCCGTCCTAGTTACACTACGCGGCGCAGCGGGCTACTGATAGGCGGGGTCCACCAGTCAACGGCTCATCTAACATGAAACGGTATCGGTGGATCTAGGCCGTGCGATTAGAAGACAGATCAACGGCTGGGAGTCATTATCGACGACAAACTGCTCCGGCGAGGAACTAAACCTAGCGCGGCAGTGGAGGTCTCGCGGGGCTCACCTGGGCTCCAGCTAGGGTCGGCGACGGGGGCAATCGACGTGGTAGACGACGGCGAGTCAAGGCGCGGTCACGACAGGGCTTGGGGTGGTCGAAATCAATGGCGCCCTTCTCCTCCAGCAGCGGCGGGATCCAGCCAAATTCCGGTGAGAGAGAGCTTGCCTTGCTTCGAGAAGAAGTGGGGGAGGGTCAGTGAGAGGTGGTGGGTGGAATGGTGTGGAGAATGGAGGTGGGGGTGGCCTCCTTTTATAGCGCGACAAGGGACGGCGGTGTGTGGCAGCTCTCATCGGTGAGGCTACAGTACTATCGGCATGGCGGTGGCTAGTGGGCGGTGCTGTGTTCCCTGACGGTTCTTATGGGCGTAATGGCGAGGCGTGGGGTGGCATGGTTCGGTCGGGAGCGTGCGGCGCTCATGTGACCTTGAAGGTGTTCTTGGCGGTGTCTGCGGCAAGCTGCGAGGTCACGCGACAGTAACGAAGTGTCTGCTAGGGTGCTGTGATCATGGCGGGCGTGCGTGTGCGCATTGAGGGCAAGGCACGGCCTGGGCGAGCTAGCGCGCTATGGGCATGGCACAGAGAGGCAGGGCGCGGCGTAGCTAGGGTGGTCTAGGGCTCGGCTGGGGTCGAGGCTGGGACAAGGGGTGGCGGTAGACCGAGACATGTCTAGTGCGTGTCGTGGGCAAGGCTGGCGCGGCTCCTGGCATGCTGCCCACTGTCGGCCGGCGATGACCACAAACGGGCGGCGCTCCACTATGCAAACGGCAAAAGGGGGGCTGGTCTGGGGCATGGTTAGACTTAGGGGAGACAGAGGAGTGAAGTGGAGACCAATTGGTCGAGGATTACTATGCACAACAGTGAAGTTAGGCAGAGGGTTAATTAGTGCAGGTCAAGTGTTTGTGGAAATGGCCGCATGAACTAAAGTTTGGAAATTTTGATTCAAATTTTTTGAGTAGTTTGATCTTAAGCTTGAGTAACTATGTTTGCTTGGAGAAGTCAAGGGGAATTGGTTTGAAGGGTTTTTGAAAAAGTGTGATCTTAGTACATACACTTGATTCAATTTTCAAATGTCCTTTAAATTGATTTGGAAAATGTTTTTGTAAGTTTGTAAGGTGGGCCTTGATACACTTTTACTTGGTCTAGCAAGGGGTGAAAAGAGTTGGAAATGTTTTTGTTAGAATTTCTCTTCTAGGAACAGTCAAAGTGGCCTAGTGGTTTACTTTGGTCAAAATGACCATTTGGTTTATTTATTCATATTTGATTTCTTTCTCTTTGGATTTAGTTTGTAAATGGCCTAGATGATGTAGTATTCACCTTTAAACCATTTCACATCATTTAGAAAAATCAAGCATCGCATAAGCACTCAAATCTACACTAATGCAAACACACATGCATTCATATTCATTTTATTAATAAAAGTTTTTGTTAACCCTAAATTGGGTGATTGGAACTTAATAATCTTGATTAAAAGTTTTGGGGTGTTACAATCATGGTGCATCTGCTAGTCCATGTCGTGAATGATATCATCCATCTCGGATCGACATTCCTGCATAACATGATGCCATTCAAAATGATAAATGGAATCATCAAAGGCTTTATTCGTAACATGTCCCATCCAGATGGAAGCATAGCCAAGGGTTTTATGACCGGCGAGTGAAACTCTTTCTGCCAGACTTATCTAGGCGCCGAGGAACCTGTTGGTCTGCCCAGCAACAGTAGGCACCTCGGCAGGCTCGTTGGATGTGATCACCATGAGGATCACCGCGATACAAGCGACACGCCAACTTTGATAGGGAAAACCTAGTCGATCTACAACATATAGAATTGGTCGACCCTTGGTTGGCCGAGCACAAAATCTTTATTGCAAATAAGTATAACGACCTAGGTTAGCCTAGAACAAAGGGAGAAATAATCAAATAGCACAACTCCAGCTTCACGTGTTGGCTCAAGGACAAGCTACTGAGTTATCCCCCGCACATGCCTCCTACGTAAGAGAAAAAAACTCATATTAGCCTTGTCACAGTGCCCTGCGCACAACCTGATGACCTATCAAGTGTACCACATCAATGGCTACACATTCTACACCGAGGAAAAGGACAAGAACAATGAATATCGTAACTCATGAGTAACTATGCAATCGTTCACCAATGACTTGACTACTATCAAGGAAAGATACTACAGAAGGATCGAGGAGATCTGGGATCTCGACTACTATGGAGAGAAGGTGCCGATGCTCTATGTTAGATGGGCCAAGAGCATCGAAAAATAAGACCGGTATTTCACCACCATGGTTATGAGGCCAAATCAATAACTGTCACCGCAAAAAATAATCCGTGGGTATTGGCTAGCTAAGTCGACCAATACTTTTTCATTACCGACCTGGCAAAGCCTAGCCGTGTTATCATGAGTAAGAAATTCTTGGTGTGGCCCTTCCTCAAATGCATATCTCTATATCTTATTTGGGAGACCATTTGCTTCAAGTTATTATAATCATTGCTTTGCATGATTATGTGACTAGTTGAAGCTATCAAGAATCTCTATCTTTGCATAGTGCTTAATCTTTTTATTCCTATCATATGCTTTTTATTGTGAAGATTTATCTTTAATATCCGTGCAATATACCACCGGAAATAAATTCCAATACACTCATTGTCTTTGACAATTGATATACTTGGGTGTGGTAGCATTTGTGGATCATCTTCACCTTGGATTTCACCTGCTATTGCCTTTTTTCTTTAAAAAAATTGTTGTGGCTCCCATTGTCTTCCTTGGCTTTTGAACATCTGTTTGATGGTGTTTTTGATTATTATCAAATGTGCTTTTAGTGGAAGACAAACCTTTTCTTCTCGGAACCTTGTGCCATTGTGAAAAGTGTTAAGGGTTTGGTTTATTTGTTGAAACCTTGCTCTTTTGGGAGTTTGTTATCTCATTCTTTCTTCTCTATGTTATTTGCTTGAGTGAGATAAATCTTTGAGCATTTTTGTTTTTATCTCATCTTTTATGCTCAATAGTTTTTGCTTGGTTCATTTGTTGAACTTTGTTGAATAAATCTTGTGTTGATTTGATTCTTTGATATAGTTTGGACAACAAATGTGTTTTGTCACACCTTGTATGCCTTCTTGAATATTTTGGTGTTTATCCAAATTATATCTTCGTTGGTTCTTCAAAGCCTTGTGCATGCATGTTTACTAAATATATATCTTATATCATGTTTTGCTTTCTTTGATCCAATATATAGGGTATACTCCATCAAATCCTTAAACGGCTATGATGTGCATGAAATTCAAATTTCATCTCTAAATATGCACATATTTTTATGGAGTATGTCCTATGTGTTGTGGTTAGTCTAACCACTTTGGACCCAATAAGTTTGGGGACCAAGATGTACTTGAATATTGTTTTAGGTACATTGGAGATGCAATGGATGCGTGTCTTATCTATAAGGAAGGTGTTGTCACCACATGATAATTGTAGCCAAGCTAGGACGATTGAAGAATTCTTATCTACTATATCATACCATTGCTATCTCGGTAACAAATATCTTATTCATGCATACTATTCTTCCATCCAATCTCTTGTAGGTTACATCTTGGCATGGATTTATTTGTTTGTAAATGTTGTGGTTCTTGCAAGGATCTTTGAAAGACTTCTCTATCCTTATTGCTTATGTGAGTAATTTGAGATGATGCATATTTTGGGGAGTATATAAAATCATGTTCATGATTCACCAATTCCAAATATGCCTTCTAGCAATTTATTGCATATCAATTCCTCATGGCACTCTCATGTGCAATATTGTGAAAATTGCATTGAATCCTTCCTTTTGATACTTGTTGCCTTTCTCAAAATATCCCAACTAGCATTAGTTCCCTTAGTGTTAGTTGTGATGTTTTTGAGGTTTTTCTTTTTCTTTGGTGAAGTTCATTGATATACCATGAGAGAAAATAGAGCCATGGGCTATATATGCACTTAAGCAAAATATCTTTTTTTGGTATATCTTATGACTTCCTCTTGGATATCATGTTTTCTTATTTTTATTAACCTCTTATGTGTGGATGTTTCTTTGTGGATTATTCTCATGTTTTCCCACTTAGAAACGTATATACACAACAATGTTAATCTCTCGCCTTGATATCCTTGCCTTTTGCCAACCATCTCACTTATCCGCTTAGTTTTTAATGGTTTTGGTAAGGTATTGATTTATGAGTGCTCGGTTTACTTTTATTGCATCTTCGCGCACTCATATCTCATATTTGGTTTCTTTTGGACTTAAGCTTGTCTTAACAAGTGTATTGATTTATATCTCTACTCCTTGTATCTTGGTTGTGTTCTAAATGATATAGAGGGAGTGAGGATTCCATGTTTGTGCATATTGTATTCAAATGAAACAACTCATTTATGCACAAACCTTGGGGAGCTTCCTTATTTCATTTAGATCACTATTTGTCCATTTGATTATTTGGATCTTTTGATTGCTTTCTTCATCCTTGAAGTTTCTTCACCTTGTTATCCTTTTAGCAATATTTGATCCTCAATATAGTTGATTTCCTCCAAGTATTTGTTATTGGATATGTGCATATGATTTCACTCATATTATGAGAAATGCACACCTTGGGAGGAACTTGAACTATATTGGCCTTCTAACTTTGTCATCCATTTTGGCACTTGTTGTCAATGGGGGAGAAGTTTAGAGGGTTTTAAGGGAAATGGTTTTCTACTTAAGATTGGTTTGTTCTTAAGTGTTTGCCTTTCATGCATTTCAGCTTTATTATGTATTGCATGGTTGAATATATAGTGGAAACTCTCCCAAAGGTTATGCTTGACAATGTATGCAATGAAATTCAAGTTCATCACACGTGCATATATTGTGGGGGAGTTTGCTCTATATATATTGGTTCTACTCACATCTCTTGCATTAGTTGTAGTTTGTGTGAGTAGAATTGGTTTTGATATGGGCTAGTATCTTTGTGTTACTTAACCATATCAAATACAACCTCTTGTATACGACTTATTCTCGGATAAGTTGCGTACTTGTTTCTAATATTCATTATATAAACCCTCTTGTTGTGATTGTCATCAATTACCAAAATGGGGGAGATTGAAAGGGTAATTGCCCCTATGTGTGGTTTTTGTGATTAATGACAATCCCTATGGACTAATGTTTTCATTGAGTTTTATATGAAGTAATATTCCATAGGTCATGCTTGTAGTCCATATGTTGGATTCATGCATGGATGGCATGAAGATAAAGATATACCTTGAGTTTTGGCATCAAGATCATCAAATTTGAGAGAAGAATATGATATGTTCAAGATCTTGAGAGTGTGATCTCAATAGAAGAATTCAAGATATGGCTCTAAGTCGGTGTCATGATAGCCTCATTAGTTGAGCTATGGTTGACTAAGATTCAGAGCATGTAATCAAATGAAGAATTCTTTATGTACCTCAAGTTATTGAGATGGAGCATGAGAAGATACTTGGTTGACCAATACAAAGAGTGAAGAGTGATTTCAAGTTGGTTAACACATGAAGCATAAAGAATGTACCACGTGGATCTTGTGGTATGGTAAGCCTTGTCATTTATGCATCATGAACTAACCCATTATATATGTGCCTTTACATTTTCTATATGGGATAGGTATCTTTCAATGGGAATGCTTCAAAAGTGAAGATCTCATATAGCCCATGAGAGGATGACATCAAGTGGTGATCGTCATCAAAGTTTGAGAAGGGCAAGTTCAAGATAAGAAACTCGAGAATATCATTTGCTTAAAGCTTGCCATCCATATTGGTGATAATGTACATGTGAAGACGTGTCTTAATGAAGCTATCCCATAGTGGTGTATGGGGGAGAAAATTACGAGTCTTCACGAAGCAACAATGATCAAGTGATGCATTCTGGCTTGGATGGAGCTTGAAGCATTGTCATCAAGATCAAGCGGGATGCGCAAGGCAAAGGTATGTCCTTGATAGGTTTTCCTTTTACCGGTCTCAAGGTGGTTATTGGGAGACCGGGTTATAGGATATATAGCTGCACTATCAAGAGGGGCTTTCGGTCGGGTGACTTGATCACACTGTCTTAGGGAGCTCAATCCTTTGCATACTTTGCATCTTCCTATTTTGTTGCTTCTTGGTATTTTCTCTATGTGAGGTTCTTGATCTTGTTGCTAGCTCTTCAACAAGCCCAAGTTCATCGAAAACGGAATTTGTATGCATCTTATATGGTGTTTTCGAGTTTGAAGGTTTTACCGGTTCTTCTTATAGGGAGGCTCCATACCTTTCCTCATTTGGTTCTATCTTACTTTGTTGTACTATGATGTTTTCATGCACCATATTGTAGAGCTTGTTGTCCTCGCCAAAACAAGCCCAAGATCATCGAAATCGGAGTCCGGATGCAAAAGTTATTGTATTTTTCGTGAAGTCTGTTTCATCCCGGTTGTGGATCCAGTTCAACCGAGCCCCACACTGGACGGTCCGGTGCCAGCGCCGGTAGATCGGATCTCAGACCGGATTTTCCGGTTTTCACGACTGAGTCTATTCCGAGTTGGCAAACAGAGGTTTTCCGGTCTGTAGTTCGGTCCTCCGGCCTGGGGACCGAGTTTCCCGGTTCTGGGGCTAGTCCAAACGACTTTTAAACCGAGTTTTCACAGATTTCCTCCCAATGGCCATATTTGCTTCCCCCTATAAAAGGGGGTTCTTCCCCCAATGTTTTTGGGTGTTCTTGACCATGAAATTGACCTACATTGTTGAACCTCTTGAGCTTGCTTCCTCTCCCTTCCCTCCTATGATTCTTGCATCTTTTTGAGGGCTTTGGAAGAGGAGATCTAGATCTATAATCCCCACCAATCAATTCCTCCTCTAAGTGAGGGGAACCCATTGGATCTAGATCTTGGAGTTATTGGTTGACTTCCACCATTGTTCTTCCTCTCTAATTCCTCCCTAGCACTTGTTGCTTTGGTGGGATTTGAATGCCCTTGGTGTTCTTGCTTTGCATTCTTGCATAAGTGTTGAGCTTTCCACTATGATTTGTTCGAGTGAGAGACCGTGAGCTTGTTGCTCTTGGAGGGTGACCTCCTAGTTGGCTTGGCGGTTGGTGCCGCGGTGTCCTCTTCGTGGAAGATTGTGAAGAGACCCGGGATTCTCCTTCGTGGAGCTTGTGAAGTGGTTGTGGAGCTTGCCATCTCCGGAGTGGAGAAAAAGCTAGCCATAAGGAAAGGACCTATTCCTTCGTGGGATAGACTCGGAGAAGAAGGTGAGCCTTCGTGGCATTGGGAAATCCTTCGTGGAATCCCACACCTCTCCAACGTGACGTACCTTACTTGTAAGGGAACAGGGGAATACATCTGCGTCTCCGCGTGCCTCAGTTATATCTATATCCGAGCTTACTTTCCTTGTGATAGCCATCGAGCTTGAAGTACTTATATCTTGCTTATCACTTGTGGTATATTTATCTTGTGCTATCTTGCTTAGCTTATCTTGTTGTTGGTGCACTTAGTTGAGCCTAGTGTATTTAAGTTTTGTGCTTGTAAAATAAACGTTAGTTTAATTCCGCATTCTATCAAGCTAAAACCGTAATAGTTTTTAAAATTGCCTATTCACCCCCTCTAGGCGACATCTCTATCCTTTCAGATCCAAACTCCTTTCCACAGCTCCCTCGTGTTCATATTGAAATAACACTTCATTGAAATCCCTAATACACACCCACGACGATGAGTTTGCAGATTTTATGAATTTTAACATATCCCAGGTCTTGAAATGCTTCCGAAACCTAGGCTTCTCCATAAATATATGTGAGTCTCCATGGATTGCTTCCCCTCTCTGTAACCCTCGCATCAATATGATACTGAGAATACAGCAAAGATTTCATTATTCCAGAACATACCCAAACCACCACTTTAGCTTGTACTGCTTACAGCAAAAGAACGATCAAAACCTAGCAGCCTAGCTAGGCCCTCCACACGTGAATTATTAATCTGTGTCTCAACCACACATAGGACGGTAGGTTTAAACAACTTCACAAGATCACGAAGCTCCCGAACTATCGCGTCGCTACCAAGACCACGACAGTTCCAACATATAGAACTCATTGCTCCAGGCAGCACTCCGATCCGGAGTCCGCAACTTTAGTTTCCTTGTTCGTCTTCCTCACCCTATTTGGGTCTGGTTTCACTGGAGATGGTATTTGATTCAAAGCCCCCTCCTCTGCAAGAGCCGGGTCCAGGTTTTTCCTTACTTTCGGGTGGCTTCCCTTCTCAATGATCTGCAGTAGTCCACCCCTTCCTCATCCTATGTCTCCCCTTCCCACGCTAGGTGGTGATTCACCAGGAGGATGCTTGCGTGTGTCAATCCCGTCGCCACGCCCACGGCCTCCCCGACCACTTTGGCCTCCGTCACGGGTGGGCGCCCTATAACGCACCCTCGTGGATTTGGGGTGCCAATCTTCGATCGGAGCTATCATCCACTAGCCATATTGCTTACTTTCGATGTTGTGGACGCCATCCCCATACTCCAGTTCTGTTGGAGATATGCCCAAGAGGCAATAATAAAAGAGGTTATTATTATATCTTTGTGTTTATGATGAATGTTTACATCCCATGCTATAATTGTATTATTAGGATACACTAATACTTGTGTGTTTTGTAAACATAGAAGAGTCCCTAGTAAGCCTCTTGTTAAACTAGCTTGTTGATTGATTGATGATCATGGTTTCCTGATCATAGACATTGGATGTGATTAATAACAAGGTTATATCATTAGGAGAATGATATGATGGACACACACCCATAGTAAGCGTAGCATAAGATCAAGTCATTAAGTTCGTATTGATGTAAGCTTTGAAATACATAGTAACCTAATCCTTCGACCATGAGGTTATGTTAATCACCATCACCGGATGGGTACTTTGATGACATCAAACGCCGCTCGTGAATCGGGCAGTTATAAAGGTGTCATTGGGTATTCTGAAAGTATGTGTTGAAGCACATAGACCAAGATTGGGATTTGTCCATCCATATGACGGATAGATATACTCTGGGCCCTCTCGGTGGAATGTCATCTAGATAGCTTGCAAGCATGTGACTAGGTCACAAGGGATGACATAACATGGAACGAGTAAAGAGTACTTATCAGTAACGAGGAAGAACTAGGTATGAAGATACTGACGATCAAACCTCGGATAAGTAGAATGTCGCGAGACAAAGGGAATTGGTTTGTTAATTGGTTCAATCGATCACGAAGTAATCGTTGAGTATGTGGGAGCCGTTATGGATCTCCGATCCGTGATGGTTATTGATGGGAGAGGTGTCTTCATCATGTCTGCATATTCACGAACCGTAGGGTGACACACTTAAGGTTCGAAGTTGTTTGAAGTAGATATGGAATTTGCGTTGGAGACCGAATGTTGTTCGGAGTCTCGGAATGGATCCGAGACATCACGAGGAGATCCGGAATGGTCCGGAGAATGAGATTCATATATTGGGGATCATTTTCTAAGTTAGGAAATGTTGAGTGTTTGTATGGAGATTCTAGAAGGTTTGAATGTTCGAAGGTTCTAGAGGATTTCTTGGAGTTTGCTTGAAAACCAAGAAAGGGATCAAAGAAACCAAGTGGGGCAAGACACGGATTCGTGGGGAGGAGGATTCCTCCCCCAACCCATCGCCCAGGAGGAGGGAGTCCTACTAGGACTCCTCCCTCAGCGCCTCCTCCTTTAAATAGAAGGAGGGGGCCCCTCTGCACCTTGTCTCATAACTCCTAATCTCAGCCTCTCTCCTCCACGCTTTCTTCTACAGGCATAGGCGAAGCCTGCAGAATTCTCATCTCCACCACCACCACCACGCCGCGTCTTTGCTGGGATTCCATGGAGAAGATCTACTACCTCCACGCTCATTGAACGGGAGAGGAAGGTCCGCCGACTCTGCACGTGTGACCGTCTGAAGCGCCAGCCAACGCTGCTGAAGGATCGTCCACACGATCTTGAGATCGGCAAGTGATCGACTACATCATCCACGAGATCTAATCTCGTTAACGCTTTCGGTTCTACGAGGGTTAGTACCGATCTATCTCGTTGCTCATGTCTAGTAGATTAGATCTTGGCTTTTATCTAGATTAGATCTGGATTTTGTTCGTTCTTGCGGTAGAAATTTTTTGTTTTCCATGCTACGAACCGATCAGTGGTATCAGAGCCTTGTCTATGCGTAGATCTGTTGCACGAGTGGAACACAATGAGGTTGTGGGCGTTGGTGCTCGTGTCGTCTTTTGCTATGTGTGTACTTTGCATCTTGCGGTATGGTGGGATGAAGCGGCTCGGGCTAACATTACATGTCATCGTACATGAGACTTGCTCCACGCTTGACGTGCAACTCGTATTGCACAAGTGGCTTTGCGGGTGTCTGTCTTTCCCATCATAGTATAGATCAAATCTACACTTTGCACTTGATAGCACTTGTATCAACGTTATGGTTCAGTTTCGTAGGTAAGATGCGTTCTTAGTCGAAAGCCCCAAGCCACGTAAAACTTGCAAAGAAAATTAGAGGCATCTAACTTGTTTTTGCAGGGGTTTTGTGATGTGATATGGCCTACATGTGATTGTGATTGTATTTGATGTATGCAATGATCCTTGTTGTAATATGGCAACCGACAGGAGCCTAATGGTTGTCTTTAATTCTGTTAAGACCTGCGTGTCTATTCATCTTGTAATAGCTTTGTTCCAAGTAGTTGTAATAGTTGCTAGTGATGATGGACAACCATGAAGCGGCGCCACGGACATTGACGCTATGCTGGTGATGATGGAGATCATGTCCGTGCTTTGGAGATGGAGATCGAAGGCATAAGAAGAAAGGGCCATATCATATCACACTAATTATGAATTGCCTGTGATGTTAATCCTTTATGCATCTTGTATTGCTTAGATCGCGACGGTAGCATTATAAGATGATCACTCTCACTAAATATCAAATAATAAAGTGTTCGTCCTTAGTTGGCACCGTTGCTAAGACTCGTCGTTTCGAAGCATCTCATGATGATCGGGTGTGATAGACTCTACGTGTGCATACAACGGGTGCAAGCCAGATTTGCACATGCGGAAACTAAGGTTAATCTTGACGAGCCTAGCATGTACAGACATGGTCTCAGAACACGGAATACCGAAAGGTAGAGCATGAGTCATATGATTGATATGATGAACATGAAGATTGTTCGTCGATGAAGCTACATCATCTCACGTGATGATCGGACTTGATGTAGTGGATTTGGTTTGTGTAATCACTAAAACAACTGCGAGGGATGTTGTTTTGAGTGGGAGTTCACCTAGTTAATTTAAGAATTAAATTAGAACACTATTTATCATAAACTTAGTCTTAACTACTTGCAAATATGTTGTAGATTATGGCGAACGTTTCCATCAATTTCAATGCGTTCCTAGAGAAATAAAAGCTTAAGAACAATGGAAGCAATTTCACGGACTGGTTCCATGGACTGAAGATCGTCCTCAGGGCTGGTCAGTTGACCTATGTGCTCGAAGCACCGCTAGGTGACCCACCTGCAGAAGATGCCACTGATGACGTAAAGAATGTTTATGCCACTCAAAAACATCACTACTCCATAGTTCATTGTGCCATCCTATACGGTTTAGAATCGGAGCTTCAAAAGCGTTTTGAGCACCATGACCCATTTGAAATCATTAAGGAGCTCAAACTCATATTTGAGACTCGCGCGGCCATGGAAAGCTATGAAGCTTCTGAGAAGTTCTTTACCTGCAAGATGGAAGAGGGTAGCTCCGTTAGCGAGCACGTGCTCACCATGTCTGGGCACGCAAACAAACTCCGAGAGTTGGGGATACCGATTCCTAATGAATTGGGGATTCACCGTGTCCTCCAATCACTGCCACCAAGTTACAAGAACTTTGTGATGAACTACAATATGCACTGCATGAACAAGACGTTGCCTGAACTATCGTCCATGCTGAAAACTGCTGAAGTGGAGATCATAAAAGAACACCAAGTGTTGATGGTCAATAAGACCACCAATTTCAAGAAACGGGGCAAGCCTAAGAACAAGGGTAACTTCAAGAAGGACGGCAAGAAAGCTGCCGCACCTGCTAAGAAGCCCAGGGCTGGTCCTAAACCTGAAACTAAGTGCTTCTACTGCAAGGGTGTGGTCATCGAAGCGTAATCGCCCCAAGTACCGCGATTCAAGAACGGCAACATCAAGAAGAAAGGTATATTCGATATACATGTTATAGATGTGTATCTTACTAGTAATCGTAGTAGTGCATGGGTATTTGATACTTGGGTTACTCATATTTGTAACTCAAACAGAGTCATGGAATAAACGAAGACCGGCAAGAGACGAGGTGACGATGCGGCGTTGGAAATGGCTCCAAGGTTGATGTGATCACCGACGCCTCCCTCTACATCTACCATCGGGATTAGTTTTAAATTTAAATAATTGTTATTTGGTGCTCGTTAAGCATGAACATTATATCTGGATCTTGTTTATTAAGTAGACGGTTACTCTTTTAAGTCTGAGAATAAAGGTTGTTCGATTTATATGAGTAATATCTTTTATGGTTTTGCACCTGAGATAAATGGTTTATTCTTATTGAATCTCGATAGTAGTGATACACATGTTCACAACATAGATGCTAAACGAATAAAATTGAATGATAATTCTACATACATGTGGCATCGCTGCCTTGGTCACATTGGAGTGAAGCGTATGAAGAAACTCCATTCTGATGGACTTCTTGAATCACTTGATTTCGAATCACTTGAAAGATGCGAAGCATGTCTAATGGGAAAAATGACTAAGACTCCATTCTCTGGTATAATGGAGCGAGCTACAGACTTATTGGAAATAATACATATCGATGTGTGCGGTCCAATGAGTGTAGCATCGCGTGGTGGATATCGTTATGTTCTCACTTTCACGGATGACTTGAGTAGATATGGGTATGTCTACTTTATGAAACATAAATCTGAAACTTTCGAGAAGTTTAAGGAATTTCAAAGTGAAGTGGAAAATCATCGTAACAAGAAGATTAAGTTTCTGCGTTCTGACCGCGGAGGTGAATATCTGAGTTATGAGTTTGGCATGCATTTAAAGAAATGTGGAATACTTTCACAGTTGACACCGCCGGGAACACCACAGCGTAATGGTGTGTCCGAACATCGTAATCGAACTCTCTTAGATATGGTTCGGTCTATGATGTCTCTTACAGATTTACCGTTATCATTTTGGGGCTATGCATTAGAGACAGCCGCATTCACTTTAAATAGGGCACCATCTAAATCCGTTGAAACGACACCGTACGAATTGTGGTTTGGAAAGAAACCTAAGTTGTCGTTCCTTAAAGTTTGGGGTTGCAAAGCATATGTAAAGAAGTTACAGCCTGATAATCTTGAACCCAAAGCGGAGAAATGCGTCTTCATAGGATACCCTAAAGAAACAATTGGGTATACCTTCTATCATAGATCCGAAGGCAAAGTTTTTATTGCTAAGAATGGATCCTTTCTGGAGAAGGAATTTCTCTCGAAAGAAGTGACTGGAAGGAAAGTAGAACTCGACGAGGTTGTTGAACCTTCTTTCGGAGTTGAGAGTAGCGCAGCACCGGAAGATGTTTCTGTGCCAACTGCACCAACTGGAGAGGAAGCTAATGATGATGATCATGAAACTTCGAACAAAGTTACTACTGAACCTCGCAGGTCAACAAGGGTTCGTACCACTCCTGAGTGGTATGACTCTTCCTTGAACGTCATGTTAGTGGACAACACTGATGACCCTGCGACGTATGAAGAAGCTATGGTGAGCCCATATTTCGACAAATGGCTAGAAGCCATGAAATCCGAAATGGGATCCATGTACGAAAACCAAGTATGGACTTTGGTGGACTTACCGGATGGCCGTAAGGCTGTCGAGAACAGATGGATTTTCAAAAGAAAAACATATGCTGATGGTAATGTTACCGTCTATAAAGCTCGACTTGTCGCAAAAGGGTTCCGACAAATTCAAGGAGTTGACTACGATGAGACTTTCTCACCAGTAGCGAAGCTAAAATCTGTGAGGATTATGTTAGCAATCGCTGCATATTTCGATTATGAAATTTGGCAGATGGATGTCAAAACGGCGTTCCTTAATGGTGACATTGAGGAAGAGTTGTATATGGTACAACCCAAGGGTTTTGTCGATCCTAAAGATGCTGACAAGGTATGCAAACTTCAGCGCTCCATTTATGGACTGAAGCAAGCATCCCGGAGTTGGAATCAACATTTTGATGAAGTAATCAAAAACTTTGGATTTATACAAACTTATGGAGAAGCTTGTATTTACAAGAAAGTGAGGGAGCTCAGAGTATTCCTAGTACTATATGTAGATGACATATTGTTGATTGGGAATGATATAGAACTTCTTAATAGCGTCAAAACCTATTTGAATAATAGTTTTTCGATGAAGGATCTTGGCGAAGCGGCATATATTCTAGGCATCAAGATTTATAGAGATAGATCAAGACGCCTAATAGCGCTTTCACAAAGTACATACTTAGACAAAGTTCTAAAGAAGTTTAGAATGGAAGAGAGCAAGAAAGGGTTCGTGCCCATGTTGTCAGGTAAGACCTTGAGTAAAACTCAAAGTCCGGCTATGGCAGAAGATGGAGAAAAGATAAATAAAATTCCCTATGCCTCGGCCATAGGTTCTATCATGTATGCCATGCTGTGTACGAGACCGGATATAGCACATGTTGTTAGTTTGACTAGCAGATATCAAAGTGATCCTGGAATGGAACACTGGACAGCGGTCAAGAATATCCTAAAGTACCTGAATAGGACTAAGGATATGGTTCTTTCTTATGGAGGTGATGAACAGCTTGTTGTAAATGGTTACACTGATGCTAGTTGGAACATCGATCCAGATGACTCGAAGTCACAGTCTGGATACATATTTATTTTGAATGGTGCTACAATAAGCTGGAGGAGTGCAAAGCAGAGCGTTGTGGCCAAATCTTCAACTGAATCGGAATACATAGCTGCTTCGGAGGCTGCACAAGAAGGCATATGGATGAAGGAGTTAATTACTGAACTTGGCGTGGTTCCCAGTGCGTTAGACCCGATGGCCATCTACTGTGACAACACAGGTGCCATAGCTAATGCACAGGAGCCAAGGTCACATAGCAAGCTGAAGCACATCAAGCTACGTTTTCATGCTATTCGCGAGTATGTTCAAGATGGTGACATAAAGATTTGCAAAGTACACACTGATCTGAATGTAGCAGATCCGTTGACTAAACCTCTCCCTAGAGCAAAGCATGACCAACACCAGAACGCCATGGGTGTTCGGTATATTACCATGTAATCTAGATTATTGACTCTAGTGCAAGTGGGAGACTGTTGGAGATATGCCCAAGAGGCAATAATAAAAGAGGTTATTATTATATCTTTGTGTTTATGATGAATGTTTACATCCCATGCTATAATTGTATTATTAGGAAACACTAATACTTGTGTGTTTTGTAAACATAGAAGAGTCCCTAGTAAGCCTCTTGTTAAACTAGCTTGTTGATTGATTGATGATCATAGTTTCCTGATCATAGACATTGGATGTGATTAATAACAAGGTTATATCATTAGGAGAATGATATGATGGACACACACCCATAGTAAGCGTAGCATAAGATCAAGTCATTAAGTTCGTATTGATGTAAGCTTTGAAATACATAGTAACCTAATCCTTTGACCATGAGGTTATGTTAATCACCATCACCGGATGGGTACTTTGATGACATCAAACGCCGCTTCGTAACTGGGCGGTTATAAAGGTGTCATTGGGTATTCTGAAAGTATGTGTTGAAGCACATAGACCAAGATTGGGATTTGTCCATCCATATGACGGATAGATATACTCTGGGCCCTCTCGGTGGAATGTCATCTAGATAGCTTGCAAGCATGTGACTAGGTCACAAGGGATGACATAACATGGAACGAGTAAAGAGTACTTATCAGTAACGAGGAAGAACTAGGTATGAAGATACTGACGATCAAACCTTGGATAAGTAGAATGTCGCGAGACAAAGAGAATTGGTTTCGTATGTTAATTGGTTCAATCGATCACGAAGTAATCGTTGAGTATGTGGGAGCCGTTATGGATCTCCAGATCCCGCTGATGGTTATTGATGGGAGAGGTGTCTTCATCATGTCTGCATATTCACGAACCGTAGGGTGACACACTTAAGGTTCGAAGTTGTTTGAAGTAGATATGGAATTTGCGTTGGAGACCGAATGTTGTTCGGAGTCTCGGAATGGATCCGAGACACCACGAGGAGATCCGGAATGGTCCGGAGAATGAGATTCATATATTGTGGATCATTTTCTAAGTTAGGAAATGTTCCGGAGTGTTTGTATGGAGATTCTAGAAGGTTTCGGCATGTTCTGGAAGGTTCTAGAGGATTTCTTGGAGTTTGCTTGAAAACCAAGAAAGGGATCTAAGAAACCAAGTGGGGCAAGACACGGATTCGTGGGGGAGGAGGATTCCTCCCCCCAACCCGCCGGCCCAAGGAGGAGGGAGTCCTACTAGGACTCCCCCTCCCCAGGCGCGCCTCCCTCCTTTAAATAGAAGGGAGGGGGCGCCCCCTCTTGCACCTTGTCTCATAACTCCCTATCCCAGCCGCCTCTCTCCTCCATGTTTCTTCTGCACAGGCATAGGCGAAGCCCTACAGAATTCTCATCTCCACCACCACCACCACGCCGTCGTGCTGCTGGGATTCCGTGGAGAAGATCTACTACCTCCGCTGCTCGCTGGAACGGGGAGAGGAAGGTCTGCTTCGACTCCGCACGTGTGACCATCTGCGGAAGCGCTGCCGGAACGCGGCGCCGGAAGGATCATCCACACGATCTTGAGATCGGCAAGTGATCGACTACATCATCCACGAGATCTAATCTCGTTAACGCTTTCGGTTCTACGAGGGTTAGTACCGATCTATCTCGTTGCTCATGTCTAGTAGATTAGATCTTGGCTTTTATCTAGATTAGATCTGGGTTTTGTTCGTTCTTACGGTAGAAATTTTTTGTTTTCCATGCTACGAACCCATCAAGTTCACCATGGCCAAAAAGCCCACGAATCTCACAGAATTTGGGAAATTCTCGAACATCACCTGAAAAGTCATCCTCCCAGAGCCCTCTGGGTGCAGCCCCACCACCCGAGTCAGTGATTTCTCCACGTCAAGCTTCACTCTCACATGCACAAAGCTCATTCCGCTCGCGCCCAGAGCATCCAGGTCCACACTCAGCACCTCTCTGATGCGCGCCGCCATATCTCGCATGATTGCATCCTTCCAAAACAACATAGGAATGTCGTGGATCTGCACCCAAGAATGGATGCAATTCAGAACCACCGACGAGGGATCCACGCTTCCGTCATAAGGCTCTAGCATCACTCCCATCTGCTGAAAATCCAAGGACCTTCCAGCGTAGCTCTGTTCAAGTTGCCTAGGCATGAGACTTAGAGGACGAACATATTGTCCTGCACTAGGCGAAAGTTCCACTCCCTCGCGAAACCCCAAGCCACGCCCATCCGCTGGAAGAACGGCTGGTTTCCAAAGTGTTTGGTCGTGTGCACTTTCACTACTACCATCCATCTAGCACCTTCACGCAAACTGACAAAATCCTCCCTAGGGAGTATCACATCATCGCGCTCCTCGTTGTTGAGGACGAGTTTCTTTAGAAGCTCCTGCAAATCCACCGCAAGTTTGGGTTCTGACGAGCCTCCCTCGCGTGGGAGCTTTGCCGCCGTCCTAGGGTGTCAAGCGCCGCCTCGATCCCGCCCCGCCGCTCCTCCAGATCGCGCCGCCAAGGCCGGGTAGACGCACCAGGCGTCCCCTTGGTCAGCCTGAGCGGATCACAGATCAGAGAAGGGAGACGAGAGAAGATCGTGGTCAGGAAGAAGCCTTCTGTCGCCGAGTCGCCAACGGTAGTCGTGGGGTTTGATTGTAGTTTGCCATGTTATTTTTGCTTTCTTATTTATTTGTATTAGGGCTGCTTAAGTGAGACGGCCCATTTTAGTGTTTGGCTGGTTTGTAGCGTTCTATGCCTTGCCTTTGTTTTTATTTTTCTTTTGACTAGATTTCTTTTCATGGATTTTTTACTTAATGTTTATTTTCTGATATTTATCTTGGCGCTCGAGCAACTTTTGTGTCTTCCATCGTAAGCCAATAATTACATCAATTATTATTTATTGAACGAGAAGAATCACGAGGATTGGTGGATCATGGCAGTTTTTTTTCATTGACCCGTTTTTGGAAGTGGTTGGTGGCAGGGACTTTGCCCAATATAAACTTTTTTCATATACTGTACAACTATGCAATTACACACGGAGATGTGCACTATTAAACTTTTTTCATATGCAATTACATATAGACCTGCTATTGCACATATACGTGTGCAATTTTAAATTCTATGTGTGCTTTTTTATTTGATTTTCCCGTGTCAAATTTCAACTGGGCTTTTAGTTACACATGGAAAAACCATGGAAAGGAAAACATGGAGATTTGTGGAAGACCTACCTAGACCGATCGAGAGCTAGGCGTGCCCTTAATATATCTTTTTTTGGTGGGAGAAAAACAATTAGATTTTTATCTAGTCTAGGAGAGAAAACAATTATTATGGAATTTTACATACGCAAGACACAAATTTGTATATTTTCACTCTCGCTGTTGAAAATGAAACTATTTTAAGTTTGACAAAAATTATATCACAATCTATGACATTAATATAGTTCTACTAAATCCATCATAAAATAATTTTTCATCCTATATGGACTTGACATTGTAGATATTGACATATTATTTAAATCCGGTTAAATTTACTGTAATAGTTTGACTTAGAACAAAATTAGAATTTTAATTAGTATAACTTTTTTTGCTTGCTGATTATAGTTCATTGGAGTCATTTCACAGTGTCCCTTGTGGTAAGGAGGATGCTAGATGTTGAATATGTGTCGAATATGTGTGCGTCTTTGCTTACAGTTGGACTTCTAATTAACGGAATGTAACGTGTACCATTCCTTCCGATATCTTCACCTATACCAATACCCGCCAATGGGTACAAGTTCTTCCCATACCCGTCACCTGGCAAGATAAATGATAACCCATGTGTAAAAATACCCGTACTTACACCATATCATATTGAGCAAAAAGTAGTTGTAATCAGGAGATGAGAAATAACGAAATCAATATTGATCGCTCGAGAATCTGTATGTGATCACTTAAGAAACATTGAGTAATGAAGTGACCTAACTAACCTACCAACGATAATGAGATTAGGAAGCGTGAGGTTCGTCCTAACTAACAACAATCAATATATGATTAAGGAAAAAAAACAAGTATGTTAGAATATTACAAAAGCCTCACTTGTCAAATTTGGGACATGTACATGGGTAAGAGGATTCCCATATCCTAACCTGCTCTACCCGATGCGCTTGATATTTTCCCATTACATACACATGGATCATTTTTATACTCCATCCGTCCTGAGAAGGCAGATTTGTCTATTTTTTCGAATAGATTTGTCTAAATTTGGATGCACACTATTATATATACATTCGAATTTAGATAAATTTGCAACACGGATGAAATAATTTTTATCTCATATACTTGTACTCCCTCCGTTCACAATTACCTTGTGTTCTGGGTTTAATCAAAGTCAAGCTTTGCAAAGTTTGACTAATAATATAAGAAAAAATATCAACATGCAAGATTTCCAATGCATATCATATGAAAATATAATTTATAACAATTCTAATACAACAGTTTTTATGTTGTTAATGTTGATATTTTTTATTAAATATATGGTCAATTTTTTTAAAGTTTAACTTTGGATGCGAGGTAATTGTGAATAGAGGGAGTACTTTGGATGGGTTTTAGCCGCCTAGTATATATGCTAGTAATGGGAGTAATGGGTACCCTGCCATCGTACGTGCTGAAGCCCGATTCCTCCCCTCAACTGCTCCTAATTATTGCCTGTATTTATTCCACCTGCTATACTCGTATAGTATCCCCAATTAAAACGGGCACAGGTTTTCCATGAGCGATCGATTGATCCATGCATCCACCCATCATAATAAGTCGCGGATCCCCTCTTTACTTTGATCTTTTTCAGTCACCATCCGGGCTATGTTGCTGTAGCTAGCTGGGGGTTGATCGGCCACGAACCCATCTTTAATAAAATTCAATTAAAGTAGGGAGTAGTCATGCAATGCAATCGTCCACATGATTATGATAGTACTCAATTAAGAGACGAGCGAGAAGAGCCCCTACTCGCACGGTACTAGTACATTGCAAACCAAAAGGAGCAGAGTAAACACTGATGGACATCGATCTTCTTCACGAATCAACAACACGTGCATACATCTAAAAGTTTGGAAAAAGACAGACAGCACACACTGCTTACCGAGAATGCACTGACGGCATATCCACCAATAAGCTAAACAAATTGCACCAGGAAGTAGTACGTAGAAGATTTTGGTAATGGAAGCCAGCTACTGCTTGAGCTTGAACAGAATGATACTGGCAAATTAAACCTGATCCGTGGACACCTACTCGAACTGAGATCATCGTCAACAAAAGGAGGATTACAGAGTGCAGCAAAACACACGCGTTAGAACATCATGGAGGAAATCGACGAGAGGAGAAGCTAGCGGCTGGTCAGCAAGTACTAGCAATCAAGCAGCAGCTTGGCTAGCTCTTGCTGATCTGCCTGTTGTTCATGGTGGCGCCGGCGGCAGCGGCGCCGTGGAGGAAGTGCAGCAGCACGGGGCTCTTGCACCGGGGGCACCTGGGCTGCTCCTCCGCCGCCTCCGAGAGCATCACGTACATGAGGCACTGCGGGCACCCCACCACCACCATCGGCTTCGCCACCACCGCGGCCTCCTCCTCCGTGTCCGACGACACGCACGAGCTCGACGGCGAGTCCACCGTGCTTGCCATGGAATGGATGGATCAGCTCCTGCCCTGGCTACCTACGTGCCTACTCCCTACCTAGCCGAGCTAGATCAGCTGGTGCAACACGTACTGATGGCGTTACTGCACCTATATGCTCATGGATGGATACTGTGCAACGGTGAGCGCGCACAGGAAGAGAGGAGCTGTGTTTGTGGTGAGGGGGAATGGGGCGACCTGCTATATATAGTGCTACGCCCTGGGGAGGAAAGGGGGGACGGCATGGCGATCACTTGAATGCAACAACAGCTAAGGACTTCAATTTTTTTCGCTTCCTCTGCTGTCTCGCCGGACTTGATTTACTTTTCCTAGCTGTTTTTCTGCACAGGACTAGTTTGTAAGCGCAGTTATGCTCAACACATGAAATAAAAATATAACTATCTCAATAGATAAACATAACAGATGATTGAAATGTACAAAAAGGGTCATAAGTCATAACTAGTACTAGCATTTTGGATTGGATTGGACTGCTTGCACCAAAGGATGGGAAAACCAAGAGTTTAAGTGGATGCTAATTTTAACGTGAAATTCTTTGGAATTGTAAGTACATGCAATGCTCTCTTTTCAGAAAAGCGGTGAGGAAGCCCCCAAATTTTTTTTTTCAAATGAATAGGAACTCGTCCTGTCTTTGACAACTTGAACCCAGAATATGAGCACTGACACTTATTCAAAATTGCTCTAGTGATATTATTCTGTTTCTTGAATCCTTGATAAACCAATTGGTAAACAATACCGGTCATAGAAAACGTTTTCTCCATTACAAATCTCTTAAACAACAGCTGCTAATGATACAAGACTCCCTAAAGTGACATGGACAGAACTTTACCACTTCTGAGAAATAAATTATGGGCGAATGCTTAAAATACCATTACATCTACAGAATATGAGCACTGACACTTCATGAGAAATTAATTAAAAAAAAGCAAATAAGCAGGTTATTAGTTAATACTCCCTCCGTTTCAAAATATAAGATGTTTTGGCTTTATGAAAAGAGTGTATCTAGACACCTTTTAGTGTGTAGGCTCATCTAGGTTTGGAGTGAACCTACACACTAAAAGCGGTCTAGATACACTCCTTTCACAAAACTAAAACATCTTATTTTGAGACGGAGGGAGTACTTATTACTTGTTGGACTTTGCCTGAAATAGATAGTGATGTTTTTCAGGAGTAGCTGGACTAGAACAGTGTGAATCAATGAAATTAAGTATTATTTATCGGTGTGCTTTCATGATGTCTCAACAGAGTGTAGTACAAATTTATTGTAAAAGTAACACATTTATTAGACTGCTTCAAATTAAGTACACTTCTATATAGGAAAAACATGTAAGAACATATTTCATGTGTTTTATCTAGTGGGCAGTTCTTATTTAGAGGTCAAATAGATTGAATAAAAAAGTATGTAGTAACAAGATAGCCACTACTATTGCTATCTTGTGGAGCAGTTAAAGTCCCACAGCGAACAAGTTCCAAAAATTCCATATCTCCAAAAGGAAAACAGAGAGAGTACTGGATCGCTGTGCACCTGTGGTGTTATTTCCAGTTAATCTTGTATGCACAAAGAGATTTGTAAATGTGGCAATCATGTGAGTTTCATCTTGTTGGTCATTATCAAACCCATGCCATCACCTGTGCATGGCACTACCCATGTTTCTATAATCAGACCGAAACATCATGATAACCATGCCCCTTGGGTAAAAAGTTATTTAGTTACTAATATTAATCAACAAACGGATAACCCACAGTCACACCTCTAACCATGACTAGTCAGGTAACCCATGGGTATGCCAATGACCGAAAACGACGACTCTACCTAACCAATTCGGATCGGGTGCCATGGGTGCCCACACATCCATTGGTCAAATCGCCATCTTTACACGTTTCCGATAATTTCCCCTTTTCCCTCTTCCAACGGATCGATATTAGATGCATCTAACCTCCAGAAACTTCATGAAACGAGATCCACCTATCCATATTCATAGTCAAGGCAAGGCTTCAATGTGAAAACTTACATTCAAAAATTATTTAGGGCCTCTTTGAATCATAGGATTTTCAACTGGAATTTACAGGTTTCCCATATTTACGTATGTTTGATCCTACAGGATCATCAGATTAGGTGAATGAATTCTCATGACAAAAATCCTTAGAAAAAGCAACATGACCTCAACCTCATTTTATTTTTCCTTTCAAAAATTTAATACACACGCTCCCTCTGTCAGTATCCCTCTTTATGTCTGAAAAAATAATGAGTTTTCTTTCCTGTTGAACCATTAAAAGGAACTATTTAAAAAAAGTATACTGAAAAATAAAATACTGCAACTACAATTAATACTTGCTTGCGGGAACCTATGGTGCGTAAGAATGAAGAAAAGCAATGCAGCTAACTAACCAAAATTAATAACGGGCATAAATGAAGCACTGTTTTATCTTGTGGGCAGGACTTGAATGGGGGGGAGGTCAGGCCACTTTTGATGAAAGATACCGGCCAGCTAAGATTTCGCAGCTCATACCACGCATATACGCAATTCTAAGTCTCCAGAAATTGGGCTCATAAGCACCCCATTAATGCTGTCTTGTGCAGGCATTCATCCTGACTAGTAAAAGCTCCCAGCTTGGACAGCGGTGTGTGCAATTCTAAGTGATACTGAAACCTGCTGTGGCGAGTTAAGGCTCATTTGATTGAAGCTGCTGTACTGGAAGATGCCAGACCTTAAATGAGAGAACAGTAGACATCTGGCAGTTCATTAGACTCGTAGTACTGAAGTCCCACGAAGGAATTTCTCCCATTTAATCGGCGCAAAGTCGGAATACTCCATCAGAACCCAATTACAAGGCAAACTCCTGCTAAAGTTGCCAAACAGAGGGACAGATTATTAGCATATGAACATACATGTACTGAACCTTCTATACATAAAAACATGTACTGATAATTAGTATCATCTTCATTCACAACCTAAGCAAGGAATACTTAAAGGAAATGTTTCTTTGGTCAGAACATGAATGTATCTACCTGTCTGACAATGAACTTCCGTAAGGCAAAGAGTAAAAGTAACTTCCAAAACCGAGTGAAAATGGACTTTAATCATCAATTGCAAAAGAGACTAGGACTCTGCGGTTTCGGAGGAAAATTAAGCATTTCAACCTCCCTGTCCTGATATTATTTTTAACAACCACCGCGGGGTTCAATAGTATTTCCATCAAAAGAGACTGGAAAATGGCCAACAAGATAAGAATACTGTTTACTGAACGATATCTTTTAAAGACCAAATGAAGAAACCAACCAAGTATAAGTAAGCTAACATACTTTTTCTTGGTACCCATAGAATGGAGGAGAGATGGCCAAGCAATGGCAAAGGCTCAATTTAATTCATCACAAACAAACAATGAACCACTATCCCTAGAAATACATGCACAGGTTTGCCAATAGCAATCGGTGTTCACAGTGATGCATGAGCATCATTGCCAGTACCAATAAATCTCAACTGTAAAATGGTTGCAAGCAATTTGCAATACTAATCTAAGAGTATATCCCACAATCGTCCATAACTATCCTACTATGCTTACATCTGCAGACTTGGCGAGCTCACCTTGGGGCTGCAGGCTTGGCGTGGCTTCGGGAGGCAGCAGCTGCAGGCTTGGAGGTGTACGTCGGGGAAGAAGAAAGCCAGGGGGTGCGGCCGTTGCGGGACGCGAACCTTCGGGGGACGTTGTCATCCGTGAAGGCTGCGGTGAGCGGCGGTTGGAGACGGAGATGTCAGATGGGCATCGGCGGAGGCTCCGGCTCCGGCTCCAAGAGGGCGGCACGATAAGGGGCGGCTGCGGAGCTCGACGGAGGGGCAGATACTGGGCCAGCAAGAGGACGGCGCGTCCGCGGCGACGCTCTGAGCAACGGCGGCGCGCGCGGAGGAACCACGAGTTGGCGGAGCGTGAAGGAAAAAGGGGCGTGGAGATTTGTGCTGAGCACTCATCGAACATCGGAACAATCTGGATATGGTTCAACGGCTGAGATGTTTAGATCACGAATTTTGCTAAACTGTATCTTCATCTTAGTAACATATCTTAAATTTCTAACATCGCAAAGCCTTCAACTCCTGTTCGTAAGAATTTCTCAACAAATTTTCTTTAAATGAAAAACGAAAAAAGAAAATGGAGAAGGAAAACATACTATAGACTATGCACTGGCGGCCACGCGCCATGGTACTTGGGCCAACTCCAACGGCCACCATTGCGCCAACTCCAATGGCCCCGCAAATAGACCGCGCGGGTCTGATTATGTCCTTTCAGACTGAGGTCATGGTCCAACTCGCACCCGCAAATCGAGAGGCAGCCTCGGATCCATCCGTTTCGGCGCAAATCAAGTTAAAAATTGAGCTCGGTTTGCGGGGGCACGGACAAACCGCGCGTCCGTTCCTGCCCTCCTATGGGCCCGCCCGTCATACACAAAAAAATTGCTAATAACTTGTTTTCATTAAAAATAATAATAATTAATACAGTTCTTAAACTAATCTACTCTGCGTCGGCCATGTCCTGGCTGGAGGCCGCCAAGGTCGTGTTTCTTTGCCTTTGCTGCCTACCTCCCGCAGTGGCACGCGAGGATCTCCGCCTCCCTCTGATTGGCCGCCGTTGCGGATGTGCGGTTGCGCGCCACCCTCGCCTCCCATTTGGCAGCAACCGCCACCCTCGCACCAAAGGCCACCGCCCCGACTTGCTTGTGGGTGAATGTATTGAGGGCGGTCTCCCTGCTGCGGTACCGGCATGACAAGATGCGGTCCAAGGAAGCGACATCCGCCATCTCCCGCGCGTCCTATCGCCACCGTCCTCCTCCGCGGAGGCCTCAGCGACGATCCGAACGATCTTCTCGGCCTCCATCGACTCCTTGGCTTCCCGCTTGTTGCGCTCCTCGAGGGCCGCTTCTGCCTCCCTCACGATGGCCACAGACTCCAGCCACAGCAGCTCCCGTTGGGTTGCCGACCGGCGGAGTCCTAGGGAAACTAGAGGACATGCTTCTCTAGGACGTAGTGGGCTGCGTATGGGCTGTCGACTTCGCCGTGGATGTCGGCCTCCAACTCTCCCATGTCCTCCTTGTGAGATCCTGATGCATGGCTAAATAGGATTGATAGGATACCTATATCTTTACAACTTCTTTTTCGGAAGCTCATCTGAGAAGAACTCTGAGGTTAATCGTGCTTGGCCTAGAGCAATTTGAGGATGGGTGGCCGACCGGGAAATGGGTCCCGGGTGCGCACGAGTGAGGACAAAGTGCGCAGGAAAGACTAGTGTAGGTTTGTGGGACAAGTCTAGAGATCCTAGTAAGCTACCAGGGATGAAAGCCCAGGCACAGAGAGTCCAGGGTGTTACAATTTGTATCAGAGTCGATCCTCACAGTTACATGGGCGTCTGCGGGTTAGTGGCTGACATGTGGAGCATGGCGTGTGTGGTCCATAGTGGACAGGGCATGGCACATGTGCCGGCACTGGACGCACAAACGTGTGCCAAGAGGGGACGTTCCTGGCTTGTGGCTAATCGACGAGGGCGTCGATCTTCTAAGGGTGGGTGTATGTGAGATTCTAATGCATGGCTTAATAGGATTGATAGGATAACGATATCAACAAGTTGCAACTTTTTTGGAAGCTCATCTGAGAAGAACTCTGAGGTTAAGTGTGCTTGGCCTAGAGAAATTTGAGGATGGGTGCCCGACCGTGAAGTGGGTCCCGGGTACGCACGAGTGAGACAAAGTGCGCATGAAAAACTAGTGTTGGTTTGTGGGTCTAGTCTAGAGATCCTCGTCGGCATCCCACTCCTGCACCACGTCCTCCCCCAAGATTCACCCCCCGGGCGGGAAGGAGAAGGGGAAGTGGAAGGGGGATATGTGGCGAGGGCGAACTTGCTGAGCTCGTCCCAGGTCATAGGGAGGCGGCTGTTTAGCATGGCGAGGGGGTTGGTTCTCCCTCGTCCTGGCTGCCAGCCCTTTTTTATATTCGCGGGCGGTGTTCGGCGGGAACGACAGTCCTCAATAGGAACAGAGGGCGGGAAGGGAGAGCACGGGTGAGAAATGCCGTGACCTAGCGGGAAAGGTTGCGACCAGCCGGCGGGAACTGGAGTCCTGGCAGGAGAATCGCACGGGGACGTCAGTCGCCATTAGCGCCGATTGACCATCAACTTGAGCTTGATGGCTCCCCGCGGACAAGGGGGCCCTGCAAATGGGGTGGACCGTTGGGGGCACATGCCACCGCAAACGGGCTCAGCCCGGACGACCTGTCCACCACCCCTGCAAATGGACCGATTCGATGTTCGAAATGTGGGGGGCCGTTGGAGTTGGCCTCTCTGGTAGGTGCGCAAAAATAGACCACTATGTTTTTGGGTTTGGGGCACCATTTTTTTGGGTTTTGGGCACCAAAACTAGTTTAGCTTTTTTTAGATACCCAACATAGGGCACGAGTGAAATTTTAGATGCCGTAAAATAGGGCATCGTCAAAATGCATTTTAGCAAGATTTTACAAAAATTAAACTCGTACTTCAAATTTAACAACATTTTTACAAGACACTTGGAAATTTAAACATACCTAAACCTACAATATGGAAATTAAACCTAAAAACTTCTTATTCTTTGTCGGAGGAGGTTTCGAAGTAGTAATCGAGCAATGTCAATACCCGGATTTTTAATCCCAGATGCCTGTTATGCCATACCTCGCAATCCCAGGATTACCATTTTTGCGAGACATAACAGATTGGATATCACAGTACATCATCCATTACAAACCATAAATAAGGTCTTACACAAATAAGGATCTCATGATCTAGTCTTAGTACAATCAAGTAGCAGAATAAATAGCGTAGCGGTGGGATCCATCTTCAGAGTCATGGGCAATGCTGACAATGGAAGATAGTCCTAGTTATCATAGTCGTCCTGCTGTCCTTCATCTTGGTAATCTCCTTCATAGTCTGGCCATAGAAATAGCCAGGGACAAAGCCATGAGTACTCTTTAAGTACTTGCAAACTACCACTAACAAGTAGTATAGTTCTAGTATGAATGCTAACTCTAAGTTTATTTATAAAGTTAAGTTTGAAACCTAAGTTGAGTTTTGAAACAAAGAAAGATAAAAGAAGTTTGAAAACACTTAAGTGGGAACTTAATTGTCATAGTCACAACTCTGTTATGGTCAAGTCATGTCACAATTCTTTTCATAAGTTGTTTTGAAAACATCTGACAACGGAACAGTATGGCCACTCTAACTGTCCATAACCGCGGACATGGCTATTCGAATAGTTTGACACTCTGCAGAGGTGATACACTTTCACCACAAGATTCGATATATCTATCAGGGATAACCCTGAATCAAACATAACCTTTCCTTTACACACCCTAGTATAAGCACCCCTCCTATGAGCATGGCCTCCCAACCATGACCATCTGTCATCTTGGGCACTGCATAGGTGGACAACATCGAGAGGTAGCCTCAGCTCAAACCTCTCCCGCGAGGGAACTAATACTAATGCATATAAACTTCCGGCTAAGCCTTACCCAATTCAGGTATTATGGTTGTACGGTAAAATTGGAATGGTATCGCATCCGAACCCAACCATCAGTTTTGTAAAAGGGCTAAGGCTCATGCCTCAACATTTTCATCATCATTACAAACCATTTGTGTTTCTCAACACCTGTCAAAACATCTCAATAGAATGACTCATCATTCCAAGGTTTTCACAATTCATTTTCACCAAGTATTCCCATCTAAAGTGAAATCAAATTTTGGGTTCTGTTCCAACTACTAAGTTAAGAGTGTTCACTAATGTGGGATGCTAATGTCAATCTCATGCCATAGAATGACATCTAAGTCTAACTAGATAGGTCAAGTTTTATACTCTTTATGCTACCTTCAAACAAGTAAAGGACTTTGGTAAAGTAAAGAAAGTAAAGCTTGTAAATAAAAGTAGGAGTAGGTATAAGTCAACATGGTATAACCAAAGCATGCCTAATGCATCTTGCTTAGGTTATCTTGTTTAATTCTAGTTTGCTAACAATAGCTTGCCTTGGTTGGTGAAGTGGTTGAAGTTTTCTTCCTCCTCCTCTTGGTAGAACTCCTCCTCCTCGAAAGCTTGGTCGGTACTATCGTCTATAAATACATACGGAATACACAATCACCAAATAATACTTAACTAGTCTACTTAGCACACTAAGGCACACATTTGATGATCTAATATCATCACAAGCATCACAAGGTTGAATTAACTAGCCTCATTCTTTTTATTTGAGAAAAGTAATTTCTACTCATTGAAATTAACTAAGATTTAATATTCTCCATTTAAAATATGGGATCATGTGGAAGCATGTCATCACCACATATTCTAACATATGGGAATATGATTTAAGGGTTGGATCACATTTTAATAAGTTTAAGTTTAATAATTAATGATTTAAAGTGACTAGAAATGCCTATATAGCATTATTTTGGTACTAGTCCAAAGTCACTGCATGTAAACCTTAATATGATTACATATTCAGATAGGTATGGTTAAATGTGATTTTTGAGAGTTGGAATCAACTCCAAAGCTATTATGGTTGATTTTATAAAAATGTTTGAATGTGCAAATGCTTCTGTCTTGTTATTTTTACTAGGAGAGATCTCTAACTCTAAATGAATTAAATCCAACGGGCTTGGATAGATCTTTTCAGAAGCTTTCCAACAAAATTGGAATCACTCAATTTGGTTTAGTAAATCTTCCTGAATTGATTTTTAAACTAAGGGACAGAACTAGGTTTGAATTAAAATAACAAAACCTATTTTTGAATCTACGGGCTTAGGCGGGAAACTAAATGGGACGGCCCAGTGGTGCTCCGCAGCGCAGAGGGCTGCTGACAGGGCGGTCCCGCCTATTAGTGACTCTTTAAACGCGAAGCGGTACGGGACGATCTGGGCGCTATGATTAAAACATAGATCAACGGTCCACAGTCGTCGTCGATGACGGACTCATCACCGGCGAGACCGAACCCTAAACGGCCGGTGGGGGTCTACTAGGGACGTACCAGGGCTCCAGCTAGTGCGGCAAGGCGGGAAAACAAACTGGTGGACGACGGCAAGCTCAGGCGAAGTCGCGGCAGGGGCTGAGGTGGACGGAATCGACGGCAGCTTCTCCTCCTCTGCAGCGGCCTCCTCCAGTGCAATTCCGGTGAACGGCAGCTCGAGCGGCTCCGGTGAGACAGGGGAAATGGTCAGTAGGGAGAGGGGAGTGGAATGGTGTGAAGAGATGGTGCTGGGGAGGCCTGCTTATATAGGCTCGACGGTGAGACCGAGAGGTATGGGCGCGGCTCATCGATGACGGCGAAACAGGGAGGCTACCGGCGTGGCGAGGTAGGCAGACGGTGGGTGGTCTGCTGGCGGTCAGCTATGGCGCAATGGCACGGCTAGGGGCGGTGCCTAACTATCGGGGGCTTCACGCGCTCTGGGGGACAAAGGCGATGCTCGACGGCAATCATGGCGACTGTGGGTCACGCGGCGATTGATACATTGCAAATGTATCTATAATTTTTGATATTCCATGCTTGGTTTTATCCACTTTCTTGTGTTTTATCCTTACTTTGGAGTACTTTTCATATGATTTCTTGGACTAACCTATTAACAAGAGCCACAGTGCCAGCTGCCTATTTTCTGCTGTTTTTGGTTCCAGGAAAGTCAGAAAATGAATATTCTCGGAATTGGACGGGACAAAAGCCAAAGTGCCTATTTTTCCGGAAGTCATCAGATGCCAAAATACGAGACGGAGAAGGGCCAAAGGGCGGCCACACCACCTAGCCGCGCGGCCAGGCTTGGCCCGTGCCAGGGGGTGGTGTAGCCACCCCAGGCACCCCCTTGGCCTCTCCTTCCGCCTATATATTACCCTCGGGACGAAAACCCTAAGTACCCGATCAAAAATCCACGAAAGAGTCTATAGCCGTCGTCATCTCCATCCCTAGATCGGGAGGGATCTGAAGCTCTTCCCGGCACCCTGCCAGAGAGGGGAATTCACCCTGGAGGCCTTCTTCATCACCATGCAAGCCTCCGGTGTGATGCATGAGTAGTTCATCCTTGGACTACGGATCCATGTAGTAGCTAGATGGCTGGTTCTCCTCCTTTGTGCTTTCATGTCTAGATCTTGTGAGCTCCGTTCATGATCAAGATCATCTCTTTGTAATTCTGCATGTTGTGTTTGCGGGGATCTGATGGATATTGAGATGCTATTTCAGATTGATTATTGATTCTATCATGTCTTTGTTATTTGTGATCTTGCATGCTTTCTGTTGTTAGTAGCTATCTTGGCCAAGTAGATGCTAGCAACTCCAAGAGTTAGTATTTATGCTCGATAGTGGGTTCATGCCTCTGGTAACCTGGGGAAGTGACAGAAATCTCTAAGGTACTAGATGTGTTGTTGCTACTAGGGAGAAAACAACAATCCTTTGTTCATATAACAATCGTATTGTTTACTTTACATGCAATTCATAAAGATATAATATGTTGCTTGCAACTTAATACTAGAGGGGGTTCGGATGATAACCTGAAGGTGGATTATTAGTCATAGATGCAGTTGGATGGCGGTCTATGTATAATGTTGTAATGCCCAGTCAAGTTCCAAAGGAGTCAAGATGATTAGTATATGCATGTATTGCTTTCTTGATGTTTGTCAATTGCCCTGCTGTAATTTCTTCACCAAGAATGAAATCTATCTTAAGGAGAGCCACCTCTAGTGAACTATGGATCCCGGTCCTTTTCTTTACATACAATCTATAAACTGTTTACTGCTTTGTGTTTACTTTCTGCAAACTTTACTTCCTTCCATTCGATACATTTAATCCTTAGTTTTCAGCAAAACACGGTGAGATTGACAACCTCATCGCAAGTTGGAGACAGAGTTCTGTGGTTGTGTTGTGCAGGTCTCCACGTTGCTACTAGCACCGGTAGTGCGCCCTGCCAAGGCTCAGCTAGCAACACCTTCGGGGTGTTTCCTTGCTCCTACTGGTTCGATTAAACCTTGGTTTCATAACTGAGGGAAACTTGTTGCTGTGTTCATCATACCTTCCTCTTGGGGTTTCCAACGAGCACTACATCAACACGAGCCATCAAGCATTTTTCTGGCGCCGTTGCCGGGGATTCAAGGACATCTTCACAAGGGGAGTCCCTCATAACCAATCTCTTTACTTTATTATTTTTGTTTTGCTTAGTTCCTTTTTGCTTTGTTTGCTTGTTTTGTTATCAAAAACACAAAAAAATTAGGTTTACTAGTTTGCTTTCTTTATCAAAAACACATAAAAAAATTAGTTCCTATCTTAAGTTGCCTTTATGTCTAGCCTTTCTCGAATCACTATGTCACCCGAGGAAATGATTTTCACTTTTAAACAAGGAATTGAAGAGAGTTTCAAAGAAGCTTGGTCTAGAATCTCTGATCTACATAAAAAACTGAGCCTAAAATGACTCAAAGCTTGTTCCTTAGCAGCTTTTACCTTGGAATTGCTCTTTGCTATAGATATGCTTTAGATGCTATTGTGGGAGGAGATTTCCTCCAATGTAATGAGGATGATGCTATTAATGCTATAAAGAAATTGATCCTCACTTACAACTTGCCTAGCCAAACTGATATTTCTTTCGCAAGAATATTTGCTAGATTGAACACTCTTGAGACTAGCACTACTAGCTTAAAAGATTGCTATAATACGCTTAGGGAGCATCACAATTATGTTCTAATAAATTCTGAACCATCAAAGTGGCTACCTACAGTAAAGATTGAGATAAACACTGAAACTTTTCAAGCTCGCTGTGATATCATGTGTGAATTTTGTCTTATGCCCAAAGATATTTATGAATCTTTGAATACTTGGGGGCTTACTAAAGGAGGAAAAGAAATATCTCTTGCTAATAATGCTACCACGTTACCTATTGGAATAGCTGAAGGAGTGTTTATAAAGATCCTTGGGAAAATGATTTCTACTGATTATCTTGTTATTAAATGTGCAGGAAAAGGACAAATTACACTTGGAAGGTCCCTATTAGAACTCCTTGGAGCAATAATAGATGTGGGAAAAGGGACCATGCACGTTTCTTCTCCACCAAACAATCATATTTTCCCAAAGGTTAAGAACAAAAGTAAGAGAGGTAAGGGAAAGAAATTTGGTTTTAATGCTTCTTCATTTGAGAACACTTGATCCTTCTTCTTGCTTCTTATGCCTAACTTAAAGGCGTTAAAGAAAAGTACTTATTGGGAGATAACCCAAAAGTTTTAGATGAGTCTTGGAAATTATTACTTCAGTAATAACCGCTCCTTATCCTTTTTATTTGCTTTTTGTGCCAAGAGTAACCTCTAATGAGAGAGAAGTAATGATTGGGAAAGTTGTTGTCCCGAAACAGATTTCTGTGCTTCACCGTAAACATTCGTGTAAAATCTCTGAATGTCTTTTTAAGGCGTGAATTTTTGTGCTTCTGCCCTAGGATGTTATCTAACTTTCGTTAGTTCAACACTTTTTGATTTGAGCAACAGAAGATCTTCGAAAAAATTCGTATTTACCTGCTACTCTGTTTTGACAGATTTCTGCCATTTTCTGCATTTGCTTCTTGTTGGTTCCTTTTTGAGTTCTTTTGGGGAATTGAGCTTGTTGAGGGAAGTGCTACAGTAGCTAGTGTTCTAATGAAAGTTTATTTGGAGTTAGAACTGAACCTTAAGACTTATTTATCTTGAGTACACTAATGTTGCTAATAAAGATTGTGTGAAGTTTTGTATGAAGTAAAAATTTCAGGTGTATGGAAGGAATGAGTAATGAGATGAAGGATGGACTAAAGCTCAAGCTTGGGGATGCCACGCGTGTCACCCCAAGAAATATCCAAGAAGTACAAACGTCAAAGCTTGGGGATGCCCAAGTGAAATGGATCGTATGGGCACCTAGAGGGGGGGGTGAATAGGTGCTATACCAATTTTTTAATTCTTTTTCAATTTTAGGCTTAACACAAAGGTAAATTCTCTAGATAAACTAATGTGTGGAATTTCCCTATATGCAAACCTATCTACTAGCGAGTAAGGAGCGAGTGGAAGAGGAACGAGTGAACCAAAGTGAAGCACGCGGAGACACAGGATTTGTTTGACCGCAGTTCCTTCCTTGTTAAGGGAAGTACGTCTGCGTTGGAGGGGTGGGCGGTACTAAGACCACCACGCCACAAAAGGCCTCACCCTGTTCTCCGATGGATCTTGCCACAATAGGCCTGATCCACCTTCCACTATAGGTACCCTTCGAGGCAGGCACCGGCGCCTTTACACAACTAGCGGGGCAACAACTCCACAACAACTTGGAGGCTCCCAAAATGACAACAAGCTGCCACAAGAACAAAGTTGTCAAATACAATAACACGATCTAGGTATTAACGATAATACTAGATCAGGGATTTCTCCAAGTGAATGGAGAGGAGTTGAAGTGCTTGATTCTTGATGTTGATGATGAACTTATCCTCCTTCAATTCCACCAAAGATCAAGACCTTAGGGTGGTTGAAGTGGGAGATCGATATTTAGAGCTCTTGCACAGGGTCTGGTCAAATTCGAATGAATCAAGAGATCTGGACGTTGGGGAAGAAGGGGTACTTATACCCCTTTCCAAAAACCAGCCGTTGCACACTTTGGGGGCCGGATTATCCGGCTCAAGTGAGGGCCGGATTATCCGGTCTGGGGAAACTCCGCCCCAGACTCGGAATATCCGGTAGACAATCCGCCCCCCTCTCTGAGCGTCGCGCCGAGCTTGCCCTTGATCAACTTCTGGGGGCCGGATTATCCGGCCCTATGCGAAGGCCGGATTATCCGGTCTGGGGAGAAAAACCGCCCTAGTTCGGATTTTCCGGTAGAAAATCCGACCAGATACTGAGCGACGCGCCTTGGCTCCTTTTGCTCGAAAACTGGGGGCCGGATTATCCGGCCCTTGAGAAACCCGGATTATCCGGCCTGGGGAGGAAAAACCGCCCCAGTTTGGATTTTCCGGGAGAAAATCCGCCTGGACACCGAGCGACGCGCCTTGGCTTCCTTGAGAGATGAGGTAGGCCGGATTATCCGGCCCTTGGAGGGGTGGATTATCCGCCCCCCTCAAAACTTCCTGCACACTTAGCACACATGAAAAGTCTCCATAGTATTGTTATCTAACACGCAAAACATAGGAAAACATGAAATGTTCTTTCAATCTCCCCCTTTTTGGTGTTAGATGACAATACCAGGATTTGCAGGAGAAAGACACAAGACAAACAGAGATAACTATGGAAGGGACTCCCCCTCAATGTGTGCATAATAGAGTTTTGCATTGGAATACAAATGCACACAAATCGGTGAATCTATTCCATAGATAAAAGGGCAAAAACACATACCACCGAAGTAGAGAATAGGCATCCCTTGACATAAATCACCATTATTAGTGGATAACCATTATGAGCGCGCGCCTTCCGTGATAAACCACCAGCAGTAGGATATGAATAGATATAACCATGAGCATAATCCATGAAATGAACCACATGAAGTCCATAGGTATCATCCAGACAACCACATAAAGTCTCAACCACAAATCACAAACCACGAATATAAAAGTTCAACGCTAAATGGGCATAAGCAAGAAATAACGAATAAAAAGTGCAAGTGCTTATGCCCGACCCATGAAAATCCACGGACAACCTAATAGAACTACTTCTCCCCCTTTGGCATCGAGACACCAAAAAGGGAGAAGAGCGATGCTAGCGCCCCATTGGATCACTCATCATAGGCCTCGTCCTCGTCCTCGTCCTCATGCTCTTCCTCATCCTCATCTTCAAGCTCATCAGTGTCACCTTCCTCATCATCAGCATCAGCAGCAGGCGCAGAGGGGAACAAGTGACGCTCCGGCTCACCATAGTTCAGCCCGGAGGAAGAGTTCCACCGAGCATATGGAGTGGGAGGTGTAGGAGCCGGAGGAGCACCTGAAGCGCCAGACACGTGGTGGAGAATGAGCTGCTGGGAGTGATCCAAGTCATGGCGCTACCTGTAGGCCTCATACTGACCCTTGCGTGTGTCCACGCCCATACAGAGGATGTGACGCTGAAACCAGTTCAGCTGCTTGATCTCACGGGCCACGGGAGGCACTGGGGGCCAACAAGCATCCCTGATGAGGCCCTCAGGAGCAGAGGAAGGGTGAGCCGTCTTCCGAACCTTGTTGTTAATCTTCTTGGCCTTGTGCAGCGAGTCAATGTGAAACTCCTCGGCAGGAAGCAGGTGGCGGATGAGCAACATAATGTAGGGCACATAGGGAATGGACAGACGGTTGAACATAGCATCACATAGCTCATGGTAAATGAAGTCCATGACATCCAGCCTATACTGCACTGACTCGTCCTCGCAGGAGGCAACCTCATGAGAAAATTGAAGTAGCTGAACGAGGTGGCCATGGATGCTGTCATTGTTGCCCCCACTCGGTGTAATAGAGTCACGGAAGAGACCCACCAATGCAGCATAGATGGGGGCAAGACCAGTCACAGTACCAACAATACCATTGTCCATAGTGCACGGAGAGAGAGCAGCATCCTTATTGGGCTTCAATTGAGTGATGATGCGGTGGCCACTGGCTCTATCCCTGCTGCGGAAGGAGTACCCCAAAACCTCAGCAAACACGTGAAAATCAGCAGTCATGGGCCTGTCATGAGTCATACACTTCATAGTGTGACGCTCATCACCACAAATCACCAGAGTGGAGAAGAATTGCTTCACCACCTCAGAGTCAAAGGAGCACTGGAGGGACATGAGATGGTGCAGCCCCATCCGCTCAGCCACATACATTGCATCAACAAGATGCGCCTTCTCCAAAGCATCAGCAAGTACCAGAGGGTGCATAGGCCTAATGTTTAGCCTGGCATAGATGTCTTCATAAATCCTTACATTCGCACACCAAAAGCGGAATCCCCATTTCGGATCACGAGGCAGCCACAAACAAGTCACGGTGACGGATGGCGGAAAGGAGACTGCATCCAAAGCCCTCAGAGTTGATCTTGGGCTCCTTTCCCTTCCTCTTGGACACGCCCTTCCGAGTCCTCTTGGATTGTTCAGCCATGCGCCTTTCCTCGTTCTTTCTTCTCCTCAATTCAACTTCGTCCACTAGGTTACCTTGACCGTCGTCCCGAAAGTACTTGCCGCGAGGACGACGCTTGTATGTCTTGGGAACACCGGAACTACCTGTGAGGAGAATAAGGGTGATAGCAAGGGGATAAGCATACACAGAAGTCTAGGAGAGAGTATGGAACAAGTAGGCAAAACAATTCATAGGTCAAAACTACTCAAAACATACACCATAGTGAAACTGAAGCAGACTGGAATCTGTCAGGCCGGATTATCCGGCATGGCTAGGGGCGGATAATCCATCCCTGGCAGAAATTTTCGATTTCACCATGAATGCATGCAAAAAAAGTAGATCGGGCCTAGAAACTGTAAGACTACGAGTTCTATGCGAAACCACATCCTTCTAGACAACGTTCCATCCAACAAGATACACATCTAGCCAAAGATGGGGAGGGAGGGAGTTACCCTCACTCATTGGAGGAAGAACGCGGAGGAGAAGGTACTCGGAGGCGCGGAGAAGAAGATCCGGGAAGACCCGGAAAATCCGGTGGCCGGAGAGGCTCCGGGGAGGGTGAGGGGCGGCAGGCAGCGACTGGGGAGAAGGAGAGGGCTGGGGGAGAAGTGCTGCTCGTTATGAGCCCTTCTCCCCGAGCCCTGCCCTTTAAGATTGAATCTGCCAGGGCCGGATTATCCGGCCAATACTTGGGCCGGATTATCCGGCCTAAAATCTAGGATTCTGTTATACACAGAACCAGGCCCGCGCGTCCCCAGACAACACCCCCACAAGGTGTACAAGGGACTTGTGTGCAAGAATAGATGTCTTAGGGGTAGGGAAGGCTTAGGATTGAGAATGCCAAACTGAGATGGTACTAAACACTCAAAATTGCAAAATCCAAATCAAATAAAATCCAAGATTGAGTGTGATTCCCATAAGAACATGAGAGAGCAAAGAACAGCCAAAAAGATCCAATTCTCCACGAAGGAGAGGGTGGTGGACGAAGCCACCTTGTTGGAGTGTATGGTGTGACACCGCGAAGATATATCTTGGGTTCACGACCAATACTCATCAATAAGCTCAAATATCACAACATGATATTAAGAGAAATGATATAACTTGCTATTGGCATTATGGGGGGAGGGTTAGCCCAATATGTTAGGACCACACTCCCCCTATATCCATGCCCACACCTAGACCAAACAAGGATTGAGATGTACGAGTGGGTGCATGAGTAATCAAGACAAGATCCCGGAATCAATGATATTTAGCTCATTCCTCAAATAGCAGAATCTTGCTTCATCAAGTGGCTTTGTAAAAATATCCTCTAGTTGATTCTTCGTGCTCACAAAATATAGATCAATATCACCTCGAGCAACATGGTCACGAATAAAATGATTCCGAATCTCAATATGCTTCGTCCTTGTGTGCTGAACTGGATTGTATGCAATTTTGATAGCACTTTCATTATCACATAAAAGAGGCACTTTGTCACAATTGACACCGTATTCCTTTAAAGTTTGCCTCATCCACAATAATTGAGTACAAGCGTGGCAAAGAACATATTCAACTTCGGTGGAGAGAGATATACACCGCTTTTGGAGGACCAACATACAAGAGATCTTCCCAAGAATTGACAAGCTCTAGAAGTTGACTTCCGATCATCCTTATCACCAGCCCAATCTGAGTCAGTATAACCACATAAAGAGAAATTGGAGCCCTTGGAATACCAGAGACCAAAGTTGGGGGAATGAACTAAATATCGAAAGATCCTCTTGACCGCCACTAAATGGCTTTCTTTAGGAGCTACTTGATACCTTGCACACACTCCCACACTCAACACAATATCGGGTCTATATGCGTAGAGGTAAAGAAGAGAGCCGATCATGGACCGGTATACCTTTTGGTCCACATCTTTACCATGAGGGTTGAGTTCGAGATGACACTTTGTTTGCATCGGAGTAGCGACACCATTTAGATCCGTCATCTTGAATCTCTTGAGCATGTCTTGGATGTAATTTGCTTGATTAATAAAGGTTCCTTGTCTTAGTTGCTTGATCTCGAATCCAAGAAAGAACCGTAATTCCCCCATCATAGACATCTCAAACCTGTCAGTCATAAGCTTTGAAAATTCATCGTTAAAAGCTTTGTTAGTAAAACCAAAAATGATATCGTCTACATATAGTTGGCATACGAAGAGCTCCCCCTTAACCTTCTTAGTAAAAAGAGTGGGGTCGATTTTCCCAACTTCGAAGCCACGATCTAACAAAAGCTCTTTAAGGTGCTCATACCACGCACGTGGGGCTTGTTTAAGGCCATAGAGTGCCTTATCGAGTTTGTAGACATGGTTCGGGAAGTTAGGATCCTCAAATCCCGGGGGTTGCTTTACGTATACCAACTCATGTAGAGGACCGTTAAGGAAGGCACTCTTGACGTCCATTTGCTGGAACTTAAAATTGTTATGAGCAGCATAAGCAAGTAGGATATGGATGGACTCAAGACGAGCCACAGGAGCATAGGTCTCGCCGAAGTCGATGCCCTCAACTTGGGAGTAACCTTGTGCCACAAGTCTTGCCTTGTTCCTCACAACGATGCCATTCTCATCTTGCTTGTTCTTGAAAATCCACTTGGTGCCGATAACATTGCGGCACTCTTTAGGTTTCTCCACTAGTTTCCAGACTTTGTTGCGCTCGAAATTGTTCAATTCTTCATGCATAGCAACAACCCAGTCTGGGTCTTCAAGAGCTTCAAAGACCTTCTTAGGTTCCACCATGGAGATATGAGCTTGATGCTCACCAAAACTGGCCAATTCTCTTCTAGTAGACACCCTTCGTCGAAGATCACCAACAACCTTGTCGAGAGTGTGACCCCTCAACTCAAGGTTGCGATCAGCCCGAGCCTTGCGACGAAGTTCAATAAGTTTGTTGTCTCTTGGTAGAGGAGATTCATCACTTGAGTCTTCATTGAAGGCATTTTCTCCGCCTTGATCGAGCTGGAACATCGTGGCGGTGGTGGAGATGCATGCCCTTGAGGTGAGTCCGTAGCTAACAGGAGGCTGCAGAATCGAGAGTCGGGGCGGATAATCCGCCGATGAAGTGGCCGGATAATCTAGCTCGAGAACTTGCAGCAGATCATCAGAAGCCAGGACCGGCTTGACTGGCAAGGAGCCGGATAATCCGGGTCACCAAAAATCCGGCATGGAGCTTGTGTTGATATCTTCACCACCAGGAGCTGCTGGAGCGGGGTGGCCAGATAATCCGGTATCCACCGGAAAATTCGGCCTGGAGCTTTCTGGAGCATCTTGACCTTCAGCAGTTGATGGAGATGTGTAGAAGATGCCCTCGTGGTTGGAGCGTGTTGCGTATGTGTAGATGAGGGCTCTATATGAGTAGAGCATTGTCCTTCCCGGTCCACCACAAGGGGTTCCTCAATGGGGCGGAAGAATCCCACGCCCATTCTTCTTATGGCATCTTGGGGTATTTCAACATCTGCATCACAAACACCAACTTGTTCAGACGGAATCATTTTCCTCGAACACCACACTACAAGATTCTACAACAGTTTCGGAGAGCTTATTGTAGACTCTATAAGTGTGGGATTCGGCACCATAACCAACAAAAATACCTTCTAGAGCCTTAGATTCAAACTTAAATAAACGAACTCCTTTAATAAGAAAGAAACACTTACACCCGAATACCCGAAAGTATGAGATGTTTGGCTTGTTACCGGTAAGTATTTCATACGGAGTCTTGTCCAAAATCTTGCGGAGGTATAAACAATTGGATGAATCACAACAGTAGAGATTGCTTCAGCCCAGAAGTTATATGGAGATTTGAATTCGGCCAACATTGATCTTGCCATGTCCATTAGAGTTCGATTCTTCCTCTCGGCTACACCATTTTGTTGAGGGGTGTACGCAGCGGAATATTGATGTATTATCCCCTCTTCACTTAGGAACTCATTTAAGGTGTAGTTCTTGAACTCCGAGCCGTTATCACTCCTTATAGCCAGAATGGAGACGTTGTGTTGACGTTGAACCTCGTTGGCGAAGTCGATGACAGTTTGTTGAGTTTCACTCTTCAACTTGAAGAAATAAACCCAAGTGTATCTTGAGTAATCATCAACAATCACTAGATAATACTTTTTCCCACCGAGGCTTGCATGAGATGGAGGTCCGAAAAGATCCACATGAAGAAGTTCCAAGATCCTTTTTGAAGAGATAATGGTTTTCCTTCGATGAGGAGAATCATGCATTTTCCCTTCAACACATGCCCTGCAGACACGATCAAGGGCACGAACTGAAAGTAAGTTATACCTGAGGGTTTCAACAAGCATGACGTCTCGAGGGAGATATCGTGAGCCACCACAACTTTGCCGAGACCCAATACTTCAGATTTTGACTTGTCACCATAGGAGACGGTAATGTGTTCAAGGTTTGGCCGCATCTCCGTGATGATCTCCTTGATTCCGGTCATATGACTCGTACAACCTCTATCGAGTACCCATTTAGAACCACCGGAAGCATAGCCCTCGGATCCTCTTGCCATTAGGCAAGTGGCGTTGTTGTTGATGGCGTTCTCGTTCGGCGAGTCGAAGAGAGAGGAGGGAGTCGATGTGGTGGCTATAGCAGCCACTTCACGGGAACTATCATCATCCTCTTCATCTTCACTTACGGAGGAGTATTCCTCTTGAGCTACAAGGACCATCTTGGGCTGCTTCTTGAAAGGACCATTCTTCTTAGCAAATGGCTTCTTCTTAGGAACTTTGGATTTCTCTTTAAGAATGAGCCTGCCACCATTTTCTTCTCTATTTGCATAAGGACACTCGGCTACAAAGTGCAGTCTATCTCCACAGTTGAAGCAAGTTCTCAATCTTGGGCCACTTTCTCTTCTTCCATTTAACCCGTTCTTGCGCTCAAGTTCAGACTTGGCTTTGGCAGGGTCCTTCCAAAAGTTCCTTGCATAGAATGCCATGTACTCACCATGAGCACGTTTGACCTCATCGGGGCAGTCCATGGATATCCTCTCAAATGCTCCTTCATCATCCTCTTGCTCAGCAACATTGTCTTTGAGAGCCATATTGACACCCTTTTGCATTCCAATGGCCCGAGCACGGGCATCTTCAGCATTCTTTGCCGCCACTTTGAATGACGCCATTTCTTGCATGACTTCATTGGATGTCATTTGATGATAGTTGTGTCTACCTTGCAAGCTCTTCAAATCCGGTTCGAAGGCATTAAGGCACTCACATACTTCCTTTTATCCATGCATCATCAATGTGAGTGGCCCCATGCTTCCGAAATGTTGTTGCGATGCCCTTGAGTCTTCTATACATGTCCTCATGGTTTTCACCATCCAACATGTAGAATCCTCAACTTAGTTACTAAGGGCATCATACCGGTTTCTTCTCATGCTTTCATTTCCAACAAAAAGGTCCGTAAGAGCATCCCACACCTCTTTAGCCGTGTTGAGATGTTCAATGTGTGGCATGTCCTTGGGACCCACACCTAGCTGTATCATGTGGAGAGCAGTGGCATTCAACTAGCTATCCACAACTTCCCTTCTTGTTAGATTGGTTTGATCTCCAACATGAAGACCTTCTTCAATGATCCTCCACAATTCAATAGAGGAGTTGCAAACATGAGATTTCATTAGAAATTGCCATTGGTTAAAAGAAGATGCAGTGAGCTTGGGTGGATCACCCCTATTGTTTATATGAGGATGAGGGATAGGTGGGTCGGGGGAATATACGTGGTGAACCTCACTATATTCCTCCTTACCACTTCCCTTTTTGGAGGTGGAACCATTTAGTTTTTCACCTTCCACATCATCATCCTTGGATCCGGTGTTACCCTTTTCCTTAGATGATGGTGAGGGAGCCTCAGAGGAGGATGGAGATGGGGCTATGGATGATGTAAGGCGAGCAATCATTTGATTCATATCCTCCATCTTGGCCTCGAAGGATTTCAACAAGGTTGTTTCCAACGACTTGAGATCATCCATTGTGACCTTATCCACAGCCTCATTTCCATCATCCCTTGTACCCATACTACTCTTAGGCGGTTAAAACTGAATTAAGAGCTGAGGCTCTGATACCAATTGAAATGGATCGTATGGGCACCTAGAGGGGGGTGTGTAAATAGGTGCTATACCAATTTTTTAATTCTTTTTCAATTTTAGGCTTAGCACAAAGGTAAATTCTCTAGATAAACTAATGTGTGGAATTTCCCTATATGCAAACCTATCTACTAGCGAGTAAGGAGCGAGTGGAAGAGGAACGAGTGAACCGAAGTGAAGCACATGGAGACACAGGATTTGTTTGACCGTAGTTCCTTCCTTGTTAAGGGAAGTACGTCTGCGTTGGAGGGGTGGGCGGTACTAAGACCACCACGCCACAAAAGGCCTCACCCTGTTCTCCGATGGATCTCGCCACAACAGGCCTGATCCACCTTCCACTATAGGTACCCTTCGAGTCGGGCACCGGCGCCTTTACACAACTAGCGGGGCAACAACTCCACAACAACTTGGAGGCTCCCGAAATGACAACAAGCTGCCACAAGAACAAAGTTGTCAAATACAATAACACGATCTAGGTATTAATGAGAATACTAGATCAGGGATTTCTCCAAGTGAATGGAGAGGAGTTGAAGTGCTTGATTCTTGATGTTGATGATGAACTTCTCCTCCTTAAATTCCACCAAAGATCAAGACCTTAGCGTGGTTGAAGTGGGAGATCGAGATTTAGAGCTCTTGCATAGGGTCTGGTCAAATTCGAATGAATCAAGAGATCTGGACGTTGGGGAAGAAGGGGTACTTATACCCCCTTCCAAAAACCAGCCGTTGCACACTTTGGGGGCCGGATTATCCGGTCTGGGGAAACTCCGCCCCAGACTCGGAATATCCGGCAGAAAATCCGCCCCCTCTCTGAGCGTCGCGCCGAGCTTGCCCTTGATCAACTTCTGGGGGCCGGATTATTCGGCCCTATCGGCGCAGATTATCCGATGCAGGGAGAAAACCGCCCTAGTTCGGATTTTCGGTGAAAATCCGGGGATCTTGACGCGCCTTGGCTCCTTTTGCTCGAAAACTCGGGGCCGGATTATCCGGACCTTGCGAAACCCGGATTATCCGGCCTGGGGAGGAAAAACCGCCCCAGTTTGGATTTTCCGGGAGAAAATCCGCCTGGACACTGAGCGACGCGCCTTGGCTTCCTTGAGAGATGAGGTAGGCCGGATTATCCGGTCCCCCTCAAAACTTCCTGCACACTTAGCACACATGAAAAGTCTCCATAGTATTGTTATCTAACACACAAAACATAGGAAAATATGAAATGTTCTTTCAATGCATCCCCTTCTTCATCAATAAAAATCCCAGGTTTCTTCCAAACGCTTCATTTTTATTGTTTCATGCATAGTTGTGTTGTTCTTGGAGCGTCTTCTTTTTCGTTTTCGTTTTGGTTTTTTGTTTGCTTAGTTTGCTGAATAAATTAGTTGGACCCCCTCTTTCATACTTTGGTTTGCAAATAGTTTGGTTTGGTTTGGTTTGGAAAAGAGTAGGAAAGTTCATACTTATGTGGTAAAAAGAGCTTGTTTTTGACTGTGGCCTATGCTTTGTCATGCCATGCTTGATATTGTTTTGGCTTTATACTTAGTAGTCTTTTCTGTAGCATGACTTGTTATAAACAATTGAGATTGCTTAATGTGCCTTGGATGAATCATGCGTTGTTTTAGCATATTAAAGCATAGTATAGTGGTATTCTCCTTTGATGCTTTATTTGGGTTGACTTGGCGCATGCTCACACCATGTTATGACTATCTCAAGTCACCACAACTTTTATGATCCTTTAGTTTTCAACTTGTAGTATCACTTTATGCTTTGATCAATGATGTTTTGTCGCTCTGCATGATTATGGCCATTATTGCTCTCTTAGTTTGTCGCTCCCAGTATTTTGCTAGCCTCCACAACCAAGTATGAGTTCCACTCATGCATCCAACTCCCTAAACCAAGTTATTCCAAAGAGTCCACCATACCTACCTACTAGCTTATGCTATTCCAAGTATATTTATGCTTTTGTTTACCTTCCAAATTAAACTTGTTATGAGAAAACTAGTGATTAAAGCTCTCACGAACTTGATGGCAACTTTACTTTTTTGCATCTAATAAACTTGAACCATTGGGTCCTTTGTTGCGTATATGCTTGCGCTTTATAAGTTGAAATTAGCAGAACCATGTATCATGGGGAACGCTTTCAACATTGCACTTATACTTTGTACCCCGTTGATATCATGTTCTTTTGCTTACGGATCCCGGCGGTGTGAAATAAAAGTGGAACTTGTAAGATCATGGAGTTTGTATGTGTTGGAGATATGCCCAAGAGGCAATAATAAAAGTGGTTATTATTATATCTTTGTGTTTATGATGAAAGTTTACATCCCATGCTATAATTGTATTATTAGGAAACACTAATACTTGTGTGTTTTGTAAACATAAAAGAGTCCCTAGTAAGCCTCTTGTTGAACTAGCTTGTTGATTAATTGATGATCATGGTTTCCTGATCATGGACATTGGATGTGATTAATAACAAGGTTATATCATTAGGAGAATGATGTGATGGACACACACCCATAGTAAGCATAGCATAAGATCAAGTCATTAAGTTCGTATTGCTGTAAGCTTTGAAATACATAGTAACCTAATCCTTCGACCATGAGGTTATGTAAATCACCATCACCGGATGGGTACTTTGATGACATCAAACGCCGCTTCGTAACTGGGCGGTTATAAAGATGTCATTGGGTATTTTGAAAGTATGTGTTGAAGCGCATAGACCAAGATTGGGATTTGTCCATCCATATGACGGATAGATATACTCTGGGCCCTCTCGGTGGAATGTCATCTAGATAGCTTGCAAAGCATGTGACTGGGTCACAAGGAATGACATAACATGGAATGAGTAAAGAGTACTTATCAGTAACGAGGAAGAACTAGGTATGAAGATACTGACGATCAAACCTCGGATAAGTAGAATATCGCGTGACAAAGGGAATTGGTTTCGTATGTTAAATGGTTCTATCGATCATGAAGTAATCGTTGAGTATGTGGGAGCCATCATGGATCTCCAGATCCCGCTGATGGTTATTGATTGGAGAGGTGTCTTCATCATGTCTGCATATTCACGAACCGTAGGGTGACACACTTAAGGTTCGAAGTTGTTTTAAGTAGATATGGAATTTGCGTTGGAGACCGAATGTTGTTCGGAGTCTCGGAATGGATCCGGGACATCACGAGGAGATCCGGAATGGTCCAGAGAATAAGATTCATATATTGGGGATCATTTTCTAAGTTAGGAAATGTTCCGGAGTGTTTGTATGGAGATTCTAGAAGGTTTCGGAATGTTCTGGAAGGTTCTAGAGGATTTCTTGGAGTTTGCTTGAAAACCAAGAAAGGGATCAAGGAGACCAAGTGGGGCAATACACGGATTCGTGGGGGAGGAGGACTCCTCCCCCCAACCCGCCGACCCAAGGAGGAGGGGAGTCCTACTAGGACTCCCCCTCCCCAGGTGCGCCTCCCTCCTTTAAATAGAAGGGAGGGGGCGCCTCCTCTTACCTCCTCTATCATAACAACCAATCTCAGCCGCCTCTCTCCTCCACCTTTCTTCTGCACAGGCATAGGCGAAGCCCTGCAGAATTCTCATATCCACCACCACCACCACCACGCCGTCATGCTGCTGGGATTCCGTGGAGAAGATCTACTACCTCCGCTGCTCGTTGGAACGGGGAGAGGAAGGTCTGCTTCGACTCCGCACGTGTGACCGTCTGCGGAAGCGCCGCTGAGCAGCGCCAGAAGGATCGTCCACACGATCTTGAGATCGGCAAGTGATCGACTACATCATCCACGAGATCTAATCTCGTAACGCTTTCGGTTCTACGAGGGTTAATACCGATCTATCTCGTTGCTCATGTCTAATAGATTAGATCTTGGATTTGTCTAGATTAGATCTGGGTTTTGTTCATTCTTGCGGTAGAAAATTTTTGTTCTCCATGCTACGAACCCATCAGTGGTATCAGAGCCTTGTCTATGCGTAGATCTGTTGCACGAGTAGAACACAATGAGGTTGTGGGCGTTGGTGCTCGTGCCGTATTTTGCTATGTGTGTACTTTGCATCTTGCGGTATGGTGGGATGAAGCGGCTCGGGCTAACATTACATGTCATCGTACATGAGACTTGCTCCACGCTTAACGTGCAACTCGTTTTGCACAAGTGGATTTACGGGTGTCTGTCTCTCCCATCATAGTATAGATCAAATCTACACTTTGCACTTGATAGCACTTGTATCAACGTTGTGGTTCAGTTTCGTAGGTAAGATCCGTTCTTAGTCGAAAGCCCCAAGCCACGTAAAACTTGCAAAGAAAATTAGAGGCGTCTAACTTGTTTTTGTAGGGGTTTTGTGATGTGATATGGCCTACATGTGATTGTGATTGTATTTGAGGTATGCAATGATCCTTGTTGTAATATGGCAACCGGCAGGAGCCTAATGGTTGTCTTTAATTCTGTTAAGACCTGCATGTCGATTCATCTTGTAATAGCTTCGTTCCAAGTAGTTGTAATAGTGGCTAGTGAAGATGAACAACCATGAAGCGGCGCCACGGACCTTGACGCAATGCTGGTGATGATGGAGATCATGTCCGTGCTTTGGAGATGGAGATCGAAGGCATAAGAAGAAAGGGCCATATCATATCACACTAATTATGAATTGCCTGTGATGTTAATCCTTTATGCATCTTGTATTGCTTAGATCACGACAGTAGCATTATAAGATGATCCCTCTCACTAAATATCAAGTAATAAAGTGTTCGTCCTTAGTTGGCACCGTTGCTAAAACTCGTCGTTTCGAAGCATCTCGTGATGATCGGGTGTGATAGACTCTACGTGTGCACACAACGGGTGCAAGCCAGATTTGCACATGCGGAAACTAAGGTTAATCTTGATGAGCCTAGCATGTCTGACATATGGTCTCGAACACGGAATACCGAAAGGTAGAGCATGAGTCATATGATTGATATGATGAACATGAAGATTGTTCGCCGATGAAGCTACATCATCTCACGTGATGATCGGACTTGGTGTAGTGGATTTGGTTCGTGAAATCACTAAAACAACTCGAGGGATGTTGTTTTGAGTGGGAGTGGGAGTTCACCTAGTTGATTTAAGAATTAAATTTGAACACTATTTATCATAAACTTAGTCTAAATTACTTGCGAATTTGTTGTAGATTATGGCGAACGTTTCCATCAATTTCAATGCGTTCCTAGAGAAAGAAAAGCTTAAGAACAATGGAAGCAATTTCACGGACTGGTTCCATAGACTGAAGATCGTCCTCAGGGCTGGTCAGTTGACCTATGTGCTCGAAGCACCGCTAGGTGACCCACCTGCAGAAGATGCCACCGATGGCGTAAAGAATGTTTATGCCACTCGGAAACATCACTACTCCACAGTTCAGTGTGCCATCCTGTACGGTTTAGAATCGGAGCTTCAAAAGCGTTTTGAGAACCATGACCCGTTTGAGATCATTAAGGAGCTCAAACTCATTTTTGAGACTCGCACGGCCATGGAAAGCTATGAAGCTTCCGAGAAGTTCTTTACCTGTAAGATGGAAGAGGGTAGCTCCGTTAGCGAGCACGTGCTCACCATGTCTGGGCACGCAAACAAACTCCGAGAGTTGGGGATACCGATTCCTAATGAATTGGGGATTCACCGTGTCCTCCAATCACTACCACCAAGTTACAAGAACTTTGTGATGAACTACAATATGCACTGCATGAACAAGACGTTGCCTGAACTATCGTCGATGCTGAAAACTGCTGAAGTGGAGATCATGAAGGAGCACCAAGTGTTGATGGTCAATAAGACCACCAATTTCAAGAAACGGGGCAAGCCTAAGAACAAGGGCAACTTCAAGAAGGACGGCAAGAAAGCTGCCGCACCTGCTAAGAAGCCCAAGGCTGGTCCTAAACCTGAAATCGAGTGCTTTACCGCAACGGTGCTGGTCATCGAAGCGAATCGCCCAAATGCCTGGCGGATCTGAAGAACGGCAACATCAAGAAGAAAGGTATATTCGATATACATGTTATAGATGTGTATCTTACTAGTAATCGTAGTAGTGCCTGGGTATTTGATACTGGTTCGGTTGCTCATATTTGTAACTCGAAACAGGAGCTGCGGAATAAACGAAGACTGGCGAGAGACGAGGTAACGATGCGTGTTGGAAATGGCTCCAAGGTTGATGTGATCGCCGTCGGCACGCTCCCTCTACATCTACCATCGGGATTAGTTTTAAATTTAAATAATTGTTATTTGGTGCTTGCGTTAAGCATGAACATTATATCTGGATCTTGTTTATTGCAAGATGGTTACTATTTTAAGTCTGAGAATAAAGGTTGTTCGATTTATATGAGTAATATCTTTTATGGTTATGCACCGGAGATGAATGGTTTATTCTTATTGAATCTCGATAGTAGTGATACACATGTTCACAACATAGATGCTAAACGAATAAAATTGAATGATAATTCTACATACATGTGGCAATCGCTGCCTTGGTCACATTGGAGTGAAGCGTATGAAGAAACTCCATTCGATGGACTTCTTGAATCACTTGATTTTGAATCACTTGAAAGATGTGAAGCATGTCTAATGGGAAAATGACTAAGACTCCATTCTCTCGTATAATGGAGCGAGCTATGCACTTATTGGAAATAATACATACCGATGTGTGCGGTCCAATGAGTGTAGCATCGCGTGGTGGATATCGTTATGTTCTCACTTTCACGGATGACTTGAGTAGATATGGGTATGTCTACTTTATGAAACATAAATCCAAAACTTTTGAGAATTTTAAGGAATTTCAAAGTGAAGTGGAAAATCATCATAACAAGAAGATTAAGTTTCTGCGTTCTGACCGCGGAGGTGAATATCTCAGTTATGAGTTTGGCATGCATTTAAAGAAATGTGGAATACTTTCACAGTTGACACCGCCGGGAACACCACAGCGTAATGGTGTGTCCAAACGTCGTAATCGAACTCTCTTAGATATGGTTCGGTCTATGATGTCTCTTATAGATTTACCGTTATCATTTTGGGCCTATGCATTAGAGACAGCCGCATTCACTTTAAATAGGGCACCATCTAAATCCGTTGAAATGACACCGTACGAATTGTTGTTTGGAAAGAACCCTAAGTTGTCGTTCCTTAAAGTTTGGGGTTGCGAAGCATATGTAAAGAAGTTACAACCCGATAAGCTTGAACCCAAAGCGGAGAAATGCGTCTTCATAGGATACCCTAAAGAAACAATTGGGTATACCTTCTATCATAGATCCGAAGGCAAAGTTTTCGTTGCCAAGAATGGATCCTTTCTGGAGAAGGAATTTCTCTCGAAAGAAGTGACTGGAAGGAAAGTAGAACTCGACGAGGTTATTGAACCTTCTCTCGGAGTTGAGAGTAGCACAACACCGGAATATGTTTTTGTGCCGCCTGCACCAACTAGAGAGGAAACTAATGATGATGATCATGAAACTTCGAACGAAGTTACTACTAAACCTCGTAGGTCAACGAGGGTCCGTACCACTCCTGAGTGGTATGACTCTGCCTTAAACGTCATGTTAGTGGACAACACTGATGACCCTGCGACGTATGAAGAAGCTATGGTGAGCCCAGATTCCTACAAATGGCTAGAAGCCATGAAATCCGAAATGGGATCCATGTACGAAAACCAAGTATGGACTTTGGTGGACTTACCGAATGGCCGTAAGGCTGTCGAGAACAAATGGATTTTCAAAAGAAAAACAGATGCTGATGGTAATGTTACCGTCTATAAAGCTAGACTTGTCGTGAAAGGGTTTCGACAAATTCAAGGAGTTGACTACGATGAGACTTTCTCACCAGTAGCGAAGCTAAAGTCTGTGAGGATTATGTTAGCAATCGCTGCATATTTCGATTATGAAATTTGGCAGATGGATGTCAAAACAGCGTTCCTTAATGGTGACATTGAGGAAGAGTTGTATATGGTACAACCCAAGGGTTTTGTCGATCCTAAAGATGCTGACAAGGTATGCAAACTTCAGCGCTCCATTTATGGACTAAATCAAGCATCCCGGAGTTGGAATCAACGTTTTGATAAAGTAATCAAAAAACTTTGGATTTATACAAACTTATGGAGAAGCTTGTATTTACAATAAAGTGAGTGGGAGCTCTGTAGCATTCCTAGTACTATATGTAGATGACATATTGTTGATTGGGAATGATATAGAACTTCTTAATAGCATCAAAACCTATTTGAATAATAGTTTTTCGATGAAGGATCTTGGCGAAGCGGCATATATTCTAGGCATCAAGATTTATAGAGATAGATCAAGACGCCTAATAGCGCTTTCACAAAGTACATACTTAGACAAAGTTCTAAAGAAGTTTAGAATGGAAGAGAGCAAGAAAGGGTTCGTGCCCATGTTGTCAGGTAAGACCTTGAGTAAAACTCAAAGTCCGGCTATGGCAGAAGATGGAGAAAAGATAAATAAAATTCCCTATGCCTCGGCCATAGGTTCTATCATGTATGCCATGCTGTGTACGAGACCGGATATAGCACATGTTGTTAGTTTGACTAGCAGATATCAATGTGATCCTGGAATGGAACACTGGACAGCGGTCAAGAATATCCTAAAGTACCTGAATAGGACTAAGGATATGGTTCTTTCTTATGGAGGTGATGAACAGCTTGTTGTAAACAGTTACACTGATACTAGTTGGAACACCGATCTAGATGACTCGAAGTCACAGTCCGATAATGTATTTATTTTGAATGGTGCTGCAGTGAGCTGGAGGAGTGCCAAGCAAAGCGTTGTGGCGAAATCTTCAACTGAATCGGAATACATAGCTGGTTCGGAGGCTACACAAGAAGCCATATGGATGAAGGAGTTCATTACTGAACTTGGCGTGGTTCCCAGTGCGTTGGACCCGATGGCCATCTACTGTGACAACACAGGTGCCATAGCTAATGCACAGGAGCCAAGGTCACATAGCAAGTCAAGCACATCAAGCTACGGTTCCATGCTATTCATGAGTATGTCCAAGATGGTGACATAAAGATTTGCAAAGTACACACTCGATCTGAATGTAGCAGATCCGTTGACTAAACCTCTCCCTAGAGCAAAGCATGACCAACACCAGAACGCCATGGGTGTTCGGTATATTACCATGTAATCTAGATTATTGTCTCTAGTGCAAGTGGGAGACTGTTGGAGATATGCCCAAGAGGCAATAATAAAAGTGGTTATTATTATATCTTTGTGTTTATGATGAAAGTTTACATCCCATGCTATAATTGTATTATTAGGAAACACTAATACTTGTGTGTTTTGTAAACATAAAAGAGTCCCTAGTAAGCCTCTTGTTGAACTAGCTTGTTGATTAATTGATGATCATGGTTTCCTGATCATGGACATTGGATGTGATTAATAACAAGGTTATATCATTAGGAGAATGATGTGATGGACACACACCCATAGTAAGCGTAGCATAAGATCAAGTCATTAAGTTCGTATTGCTGTAAGCTTTGAAATACATAGTAACCTAATCCTTCGACCATGAGGTTATGTCAATCACCATCACCGGATGGGTACTTTGATGACATCAAACGCCGCTTCGTAACTGGGCGGTTATAAAGATGTCATTGGGTATTCTGAAAGTATGTGTTGAAGCGCATAGACCAAGATTGGGATTTGTCCATCCATATGACGGATAGATATACTCTGGGCCCTCTCGGTGGAATGTCATCTAGATAGCTTGCAATCATGTGACTGGGTCACAAGGGATGACATAACATGGAACGAGTAAAGAGTACTTATCAGTAACGAGGAAGAACTAGGTATGAAGATACTGACGATCAAACCTCGGATAAGTAGAATATCGCGTGACAAAGGGAATTGGTTTCGTATGTTAAATGGTTCTATCGATCACGAAGTAATCGTTGAGTATGTGGGAGCCATCATGGATCTCCAGATCTCGCTGATGGTTATTGATCGGAGAGGTGTCTTCATCATGTTTGCATATTCACGAACCGTAGGGTGACACACTTAAGGTTCGAAGTTGTTTTAAGTAGATATGGAATTTGCGTTGGAGACCGAATGTTGTTCGGAGTCTCGGAATGGATCCGGGACATCACGAGGAGATCCGGTTATGGTCCGGATAATAAGATTCATATATTGGGGATCATTTTCTAAGTTAGGAAATGTTCCGGAGTGTTTGTATGGAGATTCTAGAAGGTTTCGGAATGTTCTGGAAGGTTCTAGAGGATTTCTTGGAGTTTGCTTGAAAACCAAGAAGGGATCAAGGAGACCAAGTGGGGTAATACACGGATTCGTGGGGGAGGAGGACTCCTCCCCCCAACCCGCCGGCCCAAGGAGGAGGGGAGTCCTACTAGGACTCCCCCTCCCCAGGCGCGCCTTCCTCCTTTAAATAGAAGGGAGGGGCACCCCCTATTACCTCCTCTATCATAACAACCAATCTCAGCCGCCTCTCTCCTCCACCGTTCTTCTGCACAGGCATAGGCGAAGCCCTGCAGAATTCTCATCTCCACCACCACCACCACGCCGTCGTGCTGCTGGGATTCCGTGGAGAAGATCTACTACCTCCGCTGCACCGGAACGGGAGAGGAAGGTCCGCCGACCGCATGTGTGACCGTCTGGAAGCGGCCGAACGCTGGCCGGAAGGATCGCCCACACGATCTTGAGATCGGCAAGGATCGACTACATCATCCACGAGATCTAATCTCGTAACGCTTTTGGTTCTATTTAGGGTTAGTACCGATCTATCTCTGCTCATGTCTAATAGATTAGATCTTGGCTTTTGTCTAGATTAGATCTGGTTTTGTTCGCTCTGCGGTAGAAATTTTTGTTCTCCATGCTTAACCCATCAAGATGTGTGTTAGAGAACTGGGTCAGCCTAAGCCATGCCTAATCATGGTGGAAACTTGCAGCATCACCATAATGAGCACTCTATGAAGCATCCTCAATAAAAACCTATGCAAATAGCAAATAAAAAGATAGCTGAGATGCTCATTGTCTGCTTGCCTTGTCATTTTGATTATGGGATAGCTCCTGTATCATGTGCAAGGGGTACCCCGTTGGCGGTTCTTTATGATACACATGTACTTATAATGACAAGAGCTTACTCGTGACTAAAGTTGAGTAGAATGAGGTTCGATCTTCGTAAGTAAGGGGCATGAGATTTTGGTTTATAACTTGTCAAGCATATCCTCTTAGTTGTGTCACTTTAACCTTAATCACTTTAAAGATGCTTATGATAGGGGCAATGAGAGCTGAAAGCTACAAGTACCATAATTTTTGGAAGCTCTTTATGAGACTTGAATCCCTACTTCCTTCTATGAAGGCCTTTCTTCCATCATTATATTGAGTCTCCACCTTCTATCTTTATGCACCTACTTTCAGAGCATAGTGGCCATTCTTAGTTCTATGTGCATTGTCCCAAGACTAGTTGATTGATGCATAACTTGATATTGCTTGTTTTAAACTATTTGTATCTAGTCACTCTTATGAACTTTGAAGGTGTCATATGCATTTATATTTGCTACTCTATGAGTGACAAGCTGAATACTATTATGCTATGTTTTCTTTATGTGAAACAAACAAATGTCTTGCAAAGCATTGTTATTCATGAATCTTTTGTTTGTGCCTTTTCATGTTGCATCATAGTTTCTTTATCTTATTGCTAGAACTTTTTCTTTCATGTTATGATTGAAGTAGTATGATTCTAGCTTCGAATGTTTTACAAATACTTTGATCAAGTCTTTGATGGTGCATGTCACCTCAAAAATTATTCTTTCTTTTTATCACTTACCTACTCGAGGACGAGCAGGAGTTAAGCTTGGGGATGTTGATACATTGCAAATGTATCTATAATTTTTGATGTTCCATGCTTGGTTTTATCCACTTTCTTGTGTTTTATCCACACTTTGGAGTGCTTTTCATATGATTTCTTGGACTAACCTATTAACAAGAGCCACAAAGGTACCGCCTGCTTTTCACTGTTTTTGGTTCTTGGAAAGTCAGAAAATGAATATTCTCGGAATTGGACGGGACAAAAGCCAAAGTGCCTATTTTTCCGAAGTCATCGATGCCGTATCAGAGATGGAGAAGGCAGAGGGCGTACACCACACCAGGCTGTGACGAGCTTGGCCCACGCCAGGTGGTGTGGCCAGCCCAGCACCCTCGGCCTCTCCTTCCGCCTATATATTTCCTCGACGAAAACCCTAAGGCACGATCAAAAATCCACGAAGAGTCAGAGTCATTGGTCATCTCCATCCCTAGATCGGGAGGGATCTGAAGCTCTTCTCGGCACCCTGCCAGAGAGGGGAATTCACCCTGGAGGCCTTCTTCATCACCATGCAAGCCTCCGGTGTGATGCGTGAGTAGTTCATCCTTGGACTACAGATCCATGTAGTAGCTAGATGGCTGGTTCTCCTTCTTTGTGCTTTCATGTCTAGATCTTGTGAGCTCCGTTCATGATTAAGATCATCTCTTTGTAATTCTGCATGTTGTGTTTGCGGGGATCCGATGGATATTGAGATGCTATTTCAGATTGATTATTGATTCTATCATGTCTTTGTTATTTGTGATCTTGCATGCTTTCCGTTGTTAGTAGCTATCTTGGCCAAGTAGATGCTAGCAACTCCAAGAGTTAGTATTTATGCTCGATAGTGGGTTCATGCCTCTGGTAATCTGGGGAAGTGACAGAAATCTCTAAGGTACTAGATATGTTGTTGCTACTAGGGAGAAAACAACAATCCTTTGTTCATAGAACAATCGTATTGTTTACTTTACACGCAATTTGTAAAGCAATAATCTATTGCTTGCAACTTAATACTGGAGGGGATGATACGTCCATTTTGCATCACTATTCTATGTCTTAATTCACTATTATTCATTGATATTTTTCATATAGAGAGGTGATACTTATGTTATTTCATCTGTTTTTGCATGGTTGATGACTTTTGGAGCATGGACCGCTGCAGTCAGGATTCTGATGGAAAAGGTGTTGTTTGGAGGCAAAATTCGCGAAGATTAGAAAATCCGGGAAAATATACGGAAAATTCTATTTTTCCAAAAGACTAAGGATGCCAAAAGACGGAGTGGAGATGGGCCACAGGGGGCCCACACCACCCCTGGCGTGGGCAGCCCTAGGCCGCGCCAGCAGGTGGTGTGGCCACCCTGGCCCACTCCAGCCTCCCCCCTCTGGCGTATATCATCCTCCGGAAACCCTAAGACTCGGGGAGCAACCGCAGAAAGATTCCGCCGCCTCTGCAGGGCGAAAAACACCGAGAGAGAAAGATCTCTCTGGCAGACAGATTTCTGCCAGGGAAATTCCTTCCCAGAGAGGGGAGATCGTCACCATCAACACCACCATCAAGCTGGACTTCATCGGGATAATCATCATCATCACCATCAGCACCCTCATCACCATCTCCATATTGCTGTAATAATTGTGTTGAATCTTGCATTAGTTCATAGGGGAAACTTTCCCGGTGTTGATTACTCTTTGTAGTTGATGCTATTGAGTGAACCATTGAATTATTGTTTATGTTCAGATTGTTATACATCATTATTCCATCTCTGATCATGATCCATATGATGTCTTGTGAGTAGTTCGTTTTGTTCTTAAGGACATGGGAGAAGTCATGTTGTTAGTAGTGGAGTTGTGTTGAGAAAGATTCAATAGATTGTTATTTAAGTTGTGGTGTACTTCTTCTAGTGGTGTCATGTGAACGTCGACTACATGACACTTCACCTATATGGGCCTAGGGGAATGCATTGTGTATTTGGCTACTAATCGTAGGGTTGCCGAGTGATGAAACCTGAACCCCCGTGAGGAAACCATTGCACAAGGGACGTAAGGGTCTTAGAGTTTAAAGCTGTGGTTAGGTTTCTACCTTAATTACTTTCTTGTACTTACGGATGTTTGCAAGGGGTATAATCACAAGTATGTATTAGTTTTGGATGGGGCGGTACATTAGCACAAGTTCACCCACACAACACTTAGCAAGCTAGAGAAGATTAATCAACTACATGAAGCGAAAGCACTTGACAGTCTTCCCATGTGTCCTCGAGAACGTTTGGTCATCTTAAGTAATACAACCGGCTTGTCCTTTGCTGCATAAAGGATTGGGCCACTTGCTGCATTTATTCCTACTGTCTTTTATTTACTCATACTTTGTTTACTTGCTTTATCAAAAACCCCTAAAAATCCGTTTGCTAAGTATTTGCAGAGAATTCCTGATCCATACCACTAGCCAGCACCTTCTGCTCCTCGTTGGGTTCGACACTCTTACTTATCAAAAATACTGCGATACGCCCCCTATACTTGTGGGTCATCAAGACTATTTTCTGGCACCGTTGCCGGGGAGTGAAGCGCTATTGGAGAGTGGAACTAGTAAAGAAAACTTCTACTATGAGTATTGTTTACTTCTGCTAGTTGCTTTATTTTTGTTATGGATAATTCGCTGAGTTTCTTATTTGGTAATGCTACTACCACTTCTAAGGTAGTAGATAAACCACCGGTAGTGCGTCCTGCCAAGGCTCAGCTAGCAACACCTTTGGGGTGTTTCCTTGCTCCTACTGGTTCGATTAAACCTTGGTTTCATAACTGAGGGAAACTTGCTGCTGTGCTCATCATACCTTCCTCTTGGGGTTCCCAACGAGCTCTACATCAGCACGAGCCATCACGGCCATGATATGGTGTCAAGGCGCTGGTTCTGGCTAAGCGGCGCGATCGCGCTCAAGGCTCAGGCCTGGCTGCGAGCAGAGAGAAAGGGTGGCGTGGTGCTGAGGTGGTCCAGGGGCTGGGGTTGATTGAGGGGTAGACCGTGGGCGGCGGTAGGGTTGGGCGGAGCTAGTGGGCACGCTGGAATGGCGTGGCTCAGTCTCTGGCGTGCTACCCGCGTTCGGCCGGCGGTGACCTTATTTGGGCGGCGCTGCATTGGCGCTGCAGGGAAGGGGGGTGCTGGTCTGGGCTTGGTTAGATGCTAGGGGGACAGGGGAGTGCAGAGAGGGCTAAGAGGGGGACAAGAGCTTAACTAGCAACAATAATAGTTAGGCCACTTTTTATCTGCCTGCCAGGTGTTCGACACAAATGGTCGCATGAAGAAAATATTTGAATTTTTGGGAGATTTTTGGTGGAGTGATTCATCTTATGCTTAAGCATCTAGGTTTGCTTGGGATTTAAAAATGGAGTTCATTTGAGTGGTTTTGGAATAAGTGTGATCTATGCATATGAACTACATTCAATTTTCAAATGTCATTTAAAATTAGTGTTTGAAAGTTTTTGGGATGAAACAAAGTGGGCCTTGGCACATCACTACTTGTACTAGCAAGGGGTGCAAAGAACCATAATTGTTTGTTAAGATTTGAGTTCTAGGAATAGCTAAAGTAGGCTATGTGATTAAAATGGCAAAAGTGACCATTGGCTTAATTAATTCTTTTTGATTTCTTTTTCTTTGGGATTTGTTTGGGAATGATCTAGATGATGTTTAATTCACCTTAGAATCATTTTACAATCAATAGATCACTCAAACATGGCATTTCAAACAACTCCTATTGTAAATGCATACACATATGAATGCTTAAAGATTTTTAAATAGGAAAAGTTTTTGTTAACCCTAAATTGGGTGGATTGGATCTTGATCACTTGGATTAGAGTTTTGGGATGTTACAAGCCACCCCTCGTTGTTGTCAGAGTCCACCCGCACCGGACGCTTCGATAACCCTTGATTGCACTTCTCCTTATCCTTCCTCTTCTGCTTCTACTCCTCGTCCTTCTTCCTCGCGTAGAACTCGAGCTCGGCAATCACCTCGTCCAGGTGCGCCTCTGCATAGAGCGCCATCCACCGCTCGTCGGACTCATGTGTCGCGATCTGCTACAGCGCCCAGCGGTGTTCCCACTCTTCAGCGGTGGTGGCGTAGTGGACCTTCTGCACAAGCTGCTGGACCTCCGGCACGAGCTGCTGGGCCTCGTGGACACTCTTGCACTTCAGGAAGTTCAACATCGACCTAGGTGGCCGAACCTCCACTCCGCAATGTCATACGCATGGGCCGCGAGCTCGGGTGTGTCGAACATCCCGAGCCAGATGCACTCCCTCGGGCAAGAGATCTCCGTTGACCAACAGCCGATGCACTCGCGAACGCCAACCCAGATGTTGTGGCTCCGAGCGTGTGACTTCATTGTGGTTGCCGGGTTAGGGTTAGCTCGTGGACGTGGAATCGAGTGGGGACTGAAGGGAATATGCCCGAGAGGCAATAATAAAGTGGTTATTATCTTATTCCTTGTTTATGATAAATGTTTATTTTGCATGCTATAATTGTATTGATAGGAAACGTCAATACATGTGTGTTTAATAAACAAATAAAAGGTTCCTAGTCATGCCTCTCTTATAGACTAGCTCATTGATTAACAAGATGATCAAGGTTTCCTGATCATGGACATTGGATGTTGTTAATAACGAGGTCACAACATTGGTGGAATGATGTGATGAACATTCATCCGAAGTATAGCATTACGATCAGAGTCATTATGTTTATATTGCTATAACATCATACGAAGTAATCTTAGTCCTTAGACCATGATATCATGTTAATTGCTAACACCGGAAGAGTATCTTGATAACATCAAACGTCACACCATAACAGGGTGACTATAAAGGTGGGTTCAGTGCTACGAAGGTGTTATGTTGAGGCTCATGGATCAAGAGTGGGATTTGTCCATCCCTATGACAAATAGATATACTCTAGGCCCTCTCGGTGATATCACATTGAAATAGCTTGCAAGCAAGTGATGTGATCACTAGAATGTTATATCACGGGAACGAGAAAAGAGTGCATGTCGGTAACGGGATCAAACTAGGTATGGAGATACCGATGATTAAATCTCGGACATGTAATATATCGCGGGACAAAGGGATTTAGTTACTAGCGTTAAAGGTTCTCACGATCATAGAAGTCATTGTTGAATGTGTAGGAGTTAGTATGGATCTCCAGGTCCCGCTGCTGATTATTGATCGGAGAGGGGTCTCGATCATGTCTGCATTATTCGCGAACCGTAGGGTGACACACTTAAGGGATACCGACACCATTTGGAGCAAATATGTTTCAGATAAAGATTTAAGAAAGCGCTGGAATTATTTCAATAGACACCAAAACTATTTCGGGTGAAAATGCTGAAATTGGTTCTGCATGTAATATTGAAATGTTGTAGGGGGTTTTATGTGAGTATTTGTTAATTAAAGTAATTAACAAAATTGTGAATAAAATTAATAAAAGAGTTTTATTAAATGAGAGAGCATTAAATTTGGAGAAATTTAATGCATTTAAAGTGGGGACTTTAAAAGAGAATGTGAAGGGGCAAATTTATGTGGAGGGAGTTACCACCACATGAATGAGAAGGTGAGGGGTCACCCCTTGGGGTGCCGGCCATGGGGAGGGGTACCCTCCCCTCCTCCTATAAAAGTCCCCCCTCTCACACCTTCATACTCACACCTCCTTATGAAGGATCTCTCTCCCCCTCTAGTATTATTTCCCCATGGTCTCGGATTAGCGAGATACATGTTCCCGGTGGCTTTATCTGGAAAGGAGTTGCTGCTTCCGCTGCTTTGCTGGAGCGAGGGATGGAGGTTGTCAGGGTACCGGACGTGTGTGCGATCACGGATGCACCGCTGCTTGGACTTGGTGGTGCTGGAGCTGGATCTGATGGACGTGCTGGAGCCGGACCTGCTGGACTTTATCACGATCTTGAGATCGGCAAGTGTACGACTACATCAACCACGAGTCCCTACTCATTAACAAAGCTCGTTGTCTACGAGGGTAAGTTCTCGTTGGATGTATGTCCACCCGTTGCTTTGTACCTAGTAGATAGATCTTGGCGTGTAGTTCACACCGTAGGAATTTTTTTGTTTTCTATGTCAGGACCCAACGGGGTATCGTGAGCCCGATCTATGCGTAGGTGCTTAGAACGGTAGTACACATATGTTGATATGTGAGCGATTATGATCATGTTATTGCATCTTCTATGTATTTTGGATATTGGTGGCATAGTGGGATGAAGCTACTGCACCAACCTTACATGTCATCGTACATGAGACCGGTTCCACGACTGACATGCAACTTGTTTTGCATAAGTGGCTGGCGGGTGTCTATCTCTCCTACTATAGTCAATATTTGATTTACAACAAGTTGCTAATAACTTAGTTATCCTCGTTGTGGTTCATGTTCGTAGGTAAGAACGGTTCTATCTCCGAAAGCCCTAAGCCACGTAAAACTTGCAATTGATAAATTAGAGGCGTCTAGTTTAGATCGTTGCTAGGCTAGTGTATTGATATGGTATTGTTGTAAGTATATGTATGATAGATACTCTTACAACACACTCAACGTGTAAGTTCCATAGACCTTGGCCTTACACACAAAGGAATGATAGAGATCATACCACGATGCAAGTGATAGATATCAAATGCATGGACCATATCATCTCACTTTACACATTAGATGTTAGCATCTTATACTGCTAGTTTGGCGTTTTCTGTAGCATTGTAAGATGATCCCTCATTTAAATATCAAGATAAAAATATGTTCTTCCTTAAGTATGCACCATTTTGTGGATCGTGTTTTGAGGCATCACGTGATGATCGGGTGTTCTCGACTCTACGCTTTCATACAACGGGTGTAAGACAGTTTTACACACGCAAATACTCAGGTTCTTACTTGACGAGCCTAGCATGTATGCATACGGCCTCTAACACGGACCGAAAGGTTAAGCATGAGTCATATAGTTGATATGATGCCCATATAGATGCTCGCCTTTGAAGCTACACCGACTCACGTGATGATCGGACTTGGTGTAGTGGATTTGGTTCATGTAATCACCAAAAAGGCACGAGGGATGTCGTTTTTCAGTGGGAGTTCATTTCTAATTTGGATTAGTCGAACCAAATTTGTCATAAATTAAATCAAAGTAAATTTGCATAGTTTGTTGTAGTCATTGGCATTCGTTTTCTACCTTATGCTTAGTTTTTATTTGAGATAATAGAACTATAGAATTCTGGATATTTACTTTACGAACTGGTATCGTATTGTTTCGAATGTCAATTTAAGGTTTATAAGTCCTACTGCAAACTTTCAGCAAACTCTATTTACTCCATGAAGTTTAATAAGTAGTATTAAATCAAGAGTAAGAATTCCAATGTTAGTATCTAAAGTATCATGTTTGCCTCCATGATTATTGATATTCAAAAGTTGTTTTAATATCAAGGTTATATTGGAGCTGAAAATTGTTTCAGAAACCATCATATGTGAAAGATATTGTGATATCTGAAACAATGTTTTTTGGTTGCATTATGATAGAGTATAATTTAGCAAAATACATGTTCTCATATTGTATGAGAATTTGTGAAGGATGGAGATGTTAGGCATCCGAATCTACCAAAAAGGTTTTGGGAACTGATATTATGCTCGTGATTCTTCCTTATAAGCTATAATAGCTTGATCATGAAAGTTGTCATGATAAAGATGAATAGAAGATGTAAGTAAAATGTTTACTACACTAATAGATTACTAAAGAATGGATTTTTGAAAGAACACCAAACATTTGATGATGGTGATCCACTTCAAAGTGCAAGTCCAAAGGTATTAGTATTTGACTATATACGCTTTGTACCATGTGTCATGTTGATGACACCACTATTGATGTTGATAGATTCTTTTAAAAGAAAAGGAATTGCTGAAAGAGAATCTATAAAATATTTGGCAGAAAATAAAAGGTTGGAGATGTCCAACTTAGGTATATAGAAGATATACATGTTATGGCTATATTCCTTGCTTGTTAAACAATGTGGTTCTTAGGTATTGGATACCGGTATTGGATACCGAATTGGTTGGTATGAAGTGTCATACAGGACAACGCAATTCATGAAATACAATGGCCTAAGTAACCAGCAAGAGAATGAGTGATGATGTTCATCAAAAACAAATAAAGTGTTATTGTGTTTTTCGTTGTCATCAAACCAAGCTTTCAAGATTTGTTTAAATAATTGTTATTTTGTTCTGGTATCATGAGAATAATGGCTGTTCAAATAATTACCGTATTCCATAAAGGATGGATGAACTTTTACAAGTCTAGTTGGAGAAATCACATCCACAAACACTATTGCTAAAATGTCGCAAGACAAATGATTGAAAGATCACTTATGAAGTGACATCGCTGTTTAAATTATATTTAAAATAAAACATGAAGAAACTCCATGTTGATGGATTTTTGGAGTCTTTGATTTTGATCAATTGACGCATGTGAGACTTTCCTCGAGATAATTGAAACTCCGTCCATAGGCCAGAGAGGAACGGATGACTAGCTTATTGGAAATTGTGCATGCTGATGTGCATAGTCCATTATGTGTAGCCATATGCGATGGATCTTTTTGCTTCATATGCTTTCTCCGAAAATTTGAGTGAATATATCTGTATATTTACTTAATAAGGAAGAAGTATGAAACATTTGAAAATTGTTCAAAGACTTTCAAGATGAAGTTGAAAATCATTGTAACAAGAAAATAAAGAGTTTATGATTCGATCATAAAGGAAGATATTTGAGTTACATGTTTAGCAAAACACCTAAGATTTGAGGAATTGTTCCATGATTTGTGTTTTCCCGATAAACCATAGGAGTATGGCATATTCGAGAGATGAAATCAAACCATGTTTGACATGGTAAGATCAAAGGTGTCATTTATAAAACTGCCATTATGTTTTAAAGATTGAAGCTTTAGAGACTACCGCTTTTACACTGAAAAGAGCACCATCGTGATCCATTGAAATGACACCATATGGGTTATGGTTTGGGATAAAACCCGAATTGTCTTTTCTTAAATTTTGGTATGCTATGCATAAGTAAAATGTTTACAACCAAAGTCGGATAAGAACGTCTTTGTAGGTTATCCCAAAGAATTTGTTGGGAATTTCTCCATAACACCAAGGACAAAAGAGTTTGTCGCTTGGAACGTCAAGTTTCTTGAGAAGGAACTTTTCGTGAAAAGTTAAGTGAGAGGACAATAGAACTTTGATAAGGTTGTTGAACCTTAGTTATATGTGCTCAAGAGCGCAGCCGGAAAGTGTCCCGTATGCCACAATTCTCATGGCTCTCGTGATTACAAAAGGTGTGATCTCGGAGATTAGAGTTCCTATTGAACCATGTGGGTCGGTAAGAATCAAATAGTAAGATTTGAAACAGAAGTCGTTATTGTTTTGAAAATGATGAACCGACTACATGCAAAGAAGCGATGATGGGCCCTGACTCCATAAAATGACTAGAAGTCATAGAATCTGTGATAGTATCCATACACGAGAAATCAAGTTTCTGAACTTGGAAGACCCTCCGGAAAGGCATGAAGCCTATGGGTCATGTTTGGATCTGTAAAGAAATAAGACATGGATGTTTAACATCTATGAAATAGTCGACATGTCGGAAAGAAGTTTATGACAATGTTCAAGGAGTTGACTATGACAAGATTTGATCTTTCATAGCGATATATAGTCTTGACGGATTAATGTAGCAACCACTACATATAATTTGGTATATGGTAGTTGAATAAACAAAACAAGGTTCTTCTAATAGAACGGTAACCTAGGACATGTACATGACATGGTCCGAAGGGTTTTGTTAATTCAAAGGGTGCTAAAAGGGCATGTAAACTTCAATAGTTGAAATAAGCATAGCAGAGTTGGAATCTTCACCATGATGAAACTGTTAAAAGAGTTTAAATTCATCGGAGATGATGAAGATGCTTGCATTTGCAAGAAATTAAGTGGGAGCACTGAGACATATTTCTAATACATTATGTAGAGGACATATTGTTGATTGGAAATGATGTATCTTGTATTGACACAAGTCAAGAATTTCATTAAAATAAGATTTCGATGAAAGACTTGGGCAAACCCGGAATATTAGGCATAAATATCTATATGGATAGATTAAGGCGCTAATATGGTTGTGCCAGACATACATATATGAGATATTGAAAGGGTTCAATATGGAAACAACAAGAAAGGTTCTTGCTGCATGTAAAGGATTGTATCAAAATTCAAGTGTTTCAACACTTGGTGAGTAAAATCACATGAAGATTTTGATCGATTATACCATGATATGTATTTATCCAGAATGTCCTATGCTCTAAATGTTATGAGCATATACCAGAATGATTCATAAGATGATCATTGGACAATAGTAAAGATATTCTTATGAGCTTTGGAAGAACTAAGAATATATAATGTATAAGTGACAAATAGTTAAAGGTAGTTCATTGTAAAGTGTTACATTGATACTAGTTTTGTCACAAGATACAAATTAAATTTATCTCAATTTAGACTATGGGTGGCACAATGTAATGGAAAGGGTGTTTCATGATGGATTTGGATGAGTTCCAAAGTTGAGACATTGTGACGAATACTACAACAAAAGGGTAAGTATATGACTGCTATAGTAGCAGCAAAGGAGGGCATTTGTGTTAAGTAGTTTGTTATCAAACTAGATGTGGTTCAAAGTGGGCTAATACTATGAAGATATATTGTGTGGCAATAATATCAACATATTTTGAGCCGAACGAACTAAAGGTCTCACCAAAGGACCAAATCTATACAATGCCATCTCATTTGAGAATGAGTGATGTGTAGAGACGCAGAGACATGCAAATACACACGGACCTGAAACTGTCAGATCTGGAGATTATGTTAACCACTAGCAATAGCGTATATGCAACACCAGAAAGCAATAGGTGTTCAATACGCAAAGTTTTTCAAACTAGATTATTGACTCTAGTGCAAGTGGGAGACTGAAGGGAATATGCCCGAGAGGCAATAATAAAGTGGTTATTAGCTTATTCCTTGTTTATGATAAATGTTTATTTTGCATGCTATAATTGTATTGATAGGAAACGTCAATACATGTGTGTTTAATAAACAAATAAAAGGTTCCTAGTCATGCCTCTCTTATAGACTAGCTCGTTGATTAACAAGATGATCAAGGTTTCCTGATCATGGACATTGGATGTTGTTAATAACGAGGTCACAACATTGGTGGAATGATGTGATGAACATTCATCTGAAGTATAGCATTACGATCAGAGTCATTATGTTTATATTGCTATAACATCATACGAAGTAATCTTAGTCCTTAGACCATGAGATCATGTTAATTGCTAACACCGGAAGAGTATCTTGATAACATCAAACGTCACACCATAACAGGGTGACTATAAAGGTGGGTTCAAGCACGAAGGTGTTATGTTGAGGCTCATGGATCAAGAGTGGGATTTGTCCATCCCGATGACGGATAGATATACTCTAGGCCCTCTCGGTGATATCACATTGAAATAGCTTGCAAGCAAGTGATGTGATCACTAGAATGTTATATCACGGGAACGAGAAAAGAGTGCATGTCGGTAACGGGATCAAACTAGGTATGGAGATACTGATGATCGAATCTCGGACATGTAATATATCGCGGGACAAAGGGATTTAGTTACTAGCGTTAAAGGTTCTCACGATCACAGAAGTCATCGTTGAATGTGTAGGAGTCAGTATGGATCTCCAGGTCCCGCTGCTGATTATTGATCGGAGAGGGGTCTCGATCATGTCTGCATTATTCGTGAACCGTAGGGTGACACACTTAAGGGATACCGATACCATTTGGAGCAAATATGTTTCAGATAAAGATTTAAGAAAGCGCTGGAATTATTTCAATAGACACCGAAACTGTTTCGGGTGAAAATACTGAAATTGGTTCTGCATGTAATATTGAAATGTTGCAGGGGGTTTTATGTGAATATTTGTTAATTAAAGTAATTAACAAAATTCTGAATAAAATTAATAAAAGAGTTTTATTAAATGAGAGAGCATTAAATTTGGAGAAATTTAATGCATTTAAAGTGGGGACTTTAAAAGAGAATGTGAAGGGGCAAATTTATGTGGAGGGAGTTACCACCACATGAATGAGAAGGTGAGGGGTCACCCCTTGGGGCGCCGGCCATGGGGAGGGGTACCCTCCCCTCCTCCTATAAAAGTCCCCCCTCTCACACCTTCATACTCACACCTCCTTGTGAAGGATCTCTCTCCCCCTCTAGTATTATTTCCCCATGGTTTCGGATTAGCGAGATACATGTTCCCGGTGGCTTTATCTAGAAAGGAGTTGCTGCTTCCGCTGCTTTGCTGGAGCGAGGGATGGATGTTGTCGGGGTACCGGACGTGTGTGCGATCACGGACGCACCGCTGCTTTGCGGTGCTGGACTTGGTGGTGCTGGAGCTGGATCTGATGGACGTACTGGAGCCGGACCTGCTGCACTTCATCACGATCTTGAGATCGGCAAGTGTACGACTATATCAACCACGAGTTCCTACTCGTTAACAAAGCTCGTTGTCTACGAGGGTAAGTTCTCGTTGGATGTATGTCCACCCGTTGTTTTGTACCTAGTTGATAGATCTTGGCGTGTAGTTCACACCGTAGAATTTTTTTTGTTTTCTATGCTGCGGACCCAACAGGGACATGGTCGTTGGGGCTTCGATTTAGCCTAATCTACAACTACTGGCGGCGGGGCGGGATGGTGGTGGCAGGGCGGGGCTGCAATCAACGACGGAGGCGAGCTGTCTACATATCGATGACATGGAAGCTAAAGTTTTCAGAGCCATGCTCCACTTCATCTACACCGACTCGTTGCCTGAGATTGACTAGGGCGAGGCTATGGAGATGACACAACATTTGCTAGTAGCGGCGGACAGCCATAACCTGGAGAGGCTCAAACTGATTTGTGAGAAGACGTTGTGCGAGTACATCAGAAGAAACACGGTGTTCCCGCGATCTGCTACAGCGCCCAACGGTGCTCTTGCTCTTCCGCGGCGGTGGAGTAGCGTACCTTCGGCGCCAGCTGCTGGGCCTCGTGGAGATTCTCGCACTCCGGGAAGTTCAGCATTGACCGAGGCCGCCCGAACCTCCACGCCGCAAGGTCGTACGCGCGGGCCGTGATCTCGGGTGTGTCTAACGTCCCGAGCCAGAGGCTCTCCCTCTAGCAAGAGATCTCCGCCGACCAACGGCCAACGTGCTCGTGGACGCCGACCCAGCCGTTGTGGCTCCGAGCGCGCGGCTGCATCGTGGCGACCGGGCTAGGGTTAGCTCGCGTCCGCGGAATCAGGTAGGGAAATGGCCATCGGGGCTTCGACGCAGCCTGATCTACAGCTACTGGTGACAGGGCGGGGAGGCAGTGGCGTGGCGGGTTTGAATCTATGGCTACGGGGCGGCACAGAAGCGGCGGGAATGGGGAAGCGGATTTTTCACGGTAGTTGGAAGCGGTCGCGGGTTTGGATATTTTTGGGCATGTCCGATATATAAAGCCCCGAGGCCGGCTTTTTACGGCGTGTCAAAAAAAATTATGCGGCGCCGGCATGTGCTAGAGAGGAAAAGAGTCGTGTCGGCGCCGTAAAAAAAACCCGGTTTTTAGAGCACCGAGGCTATTTTTAGGCATCCGTTGGAGATGCTCTTACATATTCCTTCCGTCCGGAAACAAGTGTTTTGGATTTGTATATACGCATACGCGCGTCTAGCGCTGCTGTGGTCGATGTCGATGCGCGGCATCAATATATGCAGGTTATCGAGCGTCACGCGCCTCCATTTAAGAACCTCACGAGTTCATCTCGATCCAACACTCCTGTTAGAAATAATCTTTCCATGTGGGTTTAGAGTTACTAGTCCGGTTTGTTTAGTTTGCATCAGCTAGCTGTTTGCGTGCTGTAGACCTGTAGTACTCGTTGGAGCTGGTTTAGAGCAATCATAGCAAGTCAGAGATAGAAATGGAGTAGGTCTCGTATCAGGTCCGAGTACTAGTAGGTTGAGCTAAAGCAGCTGTGTGTTGAGTCCATGTAGGCCGTCTAGGTCCTTGTCCGGCCGTGCGTGTATATATGCACATCTAGGCTGTGAAGTTGTACCGTGGGATTTGACACGAAAATAGAGGATCAAGAACGGGCGCGATCAAAAGTTTTTCGTGTGTGCCTGTTTATCTCGATCCGTGGGTGAAGTCCCAACAACTGCGACGTGCTCGATCTGTTCTCTTCCTAACTCTTCTCGTTGTAGGCGGGCATTAGGCTTGCCCGGCCGGCCTGCAATGTCCAACTCATCCCGCTCTCCGTCCACCGTCAACGTCGGTGGTGGTACTCCGTCGCAGACCGCTTCGGCCATCGTCGCCGAGGTCGTGTCCGGGTCGCACGTCCTCAAGATCAAGGGCTACTCCCGCACCAAAGGGCTCGGCATCGGCGAATGCATCACGTGCGAGAAGTTCGTCGTCGGGGGCCATGAGTGGTGTATCAAATACTATCCTGATGGTACGGTCAAGGAGGATGCTGATTGGATAGCCGTCCATCTATGGCGTGATGATAACACCGATGGTAAGGATGTCAAGGCAACATTCAAGATCAGTTTGCTCCGTCAGGATGGGAAACCTGTGTCGTCGCACAGCTGCACAAGTGAACATCGTGCGTTTGGTCCCAACCAAGGATGGGGATTCAACAAATTCGTCCAGAGGAAAGTTTTGGAGGGATCCAAGTATCTCAAAGACGACTCTTTCAGCCTCAAGTGTGACGTTACTATCGCAAAGTCGATCCGCACTGTCGCCGGTGAGACACGCGCCGCGCAGTTCGTCGTGGTGCCGCCGTCCGACTTGCACCGGCACCTGCTCCATCTCTTGACAAGCGGACAGGCAGGGGATGTGACTTTCGAGGTCGGCGGCGAGTCGTTCACGGCGCATAGGTACATGCTTGCTGCTCGGTCTCCGGTCTTCATGGCAGAGCTCTTTGGTCCCATGAAAGAGAAGGAGTCATCAAGCTGCGTCCGGATCAACGACATGGAAGCTAGAGTTTTCAAAGCCATGCTCCACTTCATCTACACGGACTCGCTGCCTGAGATTGACCAGGGCGAGGCTATGGAGATGGCTCAGCATTTGCTGGTAGCGGCAGACAGATATAACCTGGACAGGCTCAAATTGATTTGTGAGAAGACGTTGTGCGGCTACATCAGCAGAAACACGGCGGCCGTCACGTTGGCGTTGGCTGAGCAGCATGGCTGTGAAGGGCTCAAAGAGGCATGCTTCACGTTTCTCGCTTCAGTCAAAAACCTGAAGGCGGTCGTGGCTAGTGATGGCTTTGCGCATCTAAGGAGCAGCTGCCCCTCCATCTTACCGGAGCTGATCACCAGGCTTAATTCTTGCTGACTATAATTTGGACTATGATATTCCAAAAATGATATTCCCATGCAACTACAGAATTATTGCTGTTCGGTTTAGCCTGAGAAAGGAATGTCCATTGCATTGCTGCATGTGTGAACTATAGTATTTGATTGAGCCTAAATGTTCCTTTTTAAGACAAAAGAATGTCCATTGCCTTGCTCTATGTATGAACTATTTGATTTATCCCAAGAGAAAGTTGTGATTGTGCATCTTGTTACATACACACCCAATAAGTTTAGATTTTTAGCTCATCTGGTTGGGAGAGTGGATATACAAACCCAACACCTAGGTTCAAATTCTTATGGATGCGAATTTAGGTTCCTATTTATACTTAAGGACCAGGCTATCTTGGTACTCATGCAATTTATCTTGAGGACCAGGCTTGGTGTTAACTAAGTTTAAAAATCCTGGTACTCATGCTTAATGGCTGTGTGCATCCCTAGTTGGTGCAGAGACCGGGGAAGTAAAATCCTCCCTCTATTTTTGACCTTCTTCTTCCGCAGCACAAGGCGCAGCTGCTGGCGGCTCTCTCCTCCCCGGCCGACCCTCCTCAAGATCTCCTGCCACGCCCGAGGCGTCGCCGGGCAAAGATCTGGCGGCGTGGCGGTGGCGGCGGCGACCCTGGCCGCGATCTGGCGTGGCGGCGGCGGCGTCCGCGCCCGCGCTGGTTCGGCGGTGGTATCGTGGCTGGCGGCGGCTGGGGGTCCTTGGTCCAGATGGCTGCACGCGGCGGCGGGAATCCGTGCCTACGGGCCGAGATCTATTCCGTTCGTCGCCGACGCCGGCGCTCAAGATCTCCGGGCCATGCTCGCGGCACTAGGGCGCTTGGGGTTGCTACCCCTGGCATGGTGGTGGTGACTTCCTTCTCCGTCGGAGTGGTCGGCCGGGCGATCTTGCCGCTTTGCGGCGGATCCTGCTAGTTTCCGGCAGGTAGCGTGGGGGCTGCTGGCTCGGTTTCAATAAAGGGGGTGGTCCTCGGATCTATCTCGCACCAAGACGAAGATCTACTTGATGCGGGTCTCCATTGATCTGGCTGGAGTGTCTGGTTTCGGAAGTCTTCGCCGGTGAACTCCCATGGGCGCATATGCCTGGAACTTGCTGGATCGAAAGAAATTCGGTCATGCGCACCTGTGTTTTTTGCTGGCCGATTGGTTTCAGTGGGAGCGCGGTGAAGCTCTGCTACCTGTTACCATCATGCGACATGTCTTTGACGATACACATGGTGAAGTCATATACGGAGAATGTCATGAAGGCAGAGACATGTGGGCGAGCTATGGTGGTTTGAGTCTTTATGGCGATGAGGATTTGGCTTGGATATCTGTGACTCGCAACAGCGTCTGTTAGAGGGGACGACATCACAGGAGGAGTTCACAGTCTTACCTTGCAGGGTGAAAACCCAAGGTCTGGCCTTTATTGGTTGTGCCTGACAATGGTCTTGCAGAAGGCATTGCTTTGCAAGCGAGGACTTTCTACAGGGTGAAAACCTAAGATCTTTGATCGGACGATGACAGCGCTTGTGCACTATTTTTTTCTTGGAGGCGTCGCTTTTGGAGGGGTTGGACTTCTGGTGTTGTTTTGGTGGTGGTAGTGTCGCTGCTATTAAGGATCAGATTCCTGCAACGGGACTTTTTTTTTTATAATTCTTCTTCTTTTTTTCGGCCGTGTGCATCCGTATTGCCAATAGGGTATGCGTTGTTGCAGAGGCCGAGTGTAATTGGTATCCGTGTGATATTAATATATGCTCATTTCCAAAAGAAAAAAAGTTTAGATTTTTCTTATACTATAAAAAATGGTGCTAGCAAGTTTTTTTTTTGTTTCTCTTAAATAGTACTACAACATACTAACGCCATTATAATTTCTATACTACAACAATATGTACTAGACCCGCAAAAAAAATGTACTAGATTATTTTTCTTAAAAGTTGCTATACCGAAAATCTCTAAAAGAAGTAGATGTGTAAGGTCCTCCTAGTTCTGACCTTAACTGGGTGAAGTACTGAAGTGGTGGTGTTTCTTGACGTTCCTTTGTTGATGGCATAGCTTGAAGTTTGGTCTTGCCTATGGTCATTGTCGATATGTTGCAGACTTGTTGTAGAGGCCCAAATGTATGCCATCATTGTGATATTAATACGTTGCATTTTATGGAAAAATACATTTATTGGATAATAAAACGATAAAAAAACTAAGGCATGTTCCCCATTGTTAGAGTATACGTGTACGGTTAGGTAATCTAGGATAGCGATAGATCTCGTGTCTTGTCTTGCACTCCAAGATGATCCCTGTACGCCTATATATACTCGCCCATGACGCTTAATAATACACCCAACATATTCCGCCAATCTCTCTCCCTCTCTATCCTTCTACATGATATCAGCCTAACCACGATTCTCCTACCCTAGCCGCCGCCCCTCCTCCCAGGCGCCGCCGGCTCCCCCGCCCCCAAACCCTAGACCGCCGTCCCCATGGCACCACGCTAGCCGTCGCACACACTTCCGCGCCGCGCCGTCCCCGGGGAGGCTGATCTCCATGATCTCCGCCGGGGGGCGCAACCCGCACGTAGGGTTCGTCCGCCGATCCGTGATCGGCTGCCCTGTAAGTCTTTTTTTTATTTCTTGATCGGTTTTCTTATTTGGTTTACCGATCTTAGATCGGATTGAGTCGCCCATCGCCGTCGTCATCGCCGCGCCTCTACTCCGACCATCGACATCGAGGATCTACACCGCGCACGTGCGCCTGCCTCCTCTGATGTTGTGCTTGCCTCGGCAGGCTGTCGCGGTCTCAGGGCAGGCTTCCGCGCACCGCGGATGGCTGCTACGCCTTCCATTGGAAGGCTGTCGCGGCTGCCCCCTAGGATCATCTTCATCGTCATCGACCGAGACTTCACCGACAACGCCGCCATCGACTCCGATCTACACTCGTCCATGCCATGGCGCATACGGTGCACCGTTGGTCTGATCAACCGATCCCGCGCCTGTCTACGCCATGCACGTCTCCGAGCACGCGCCTACCACCGATCGAGCTACGGGTTGCCGCTGTGTCGCCCCATCGGGCCGCAGCGCCGCCGCCTTTGGTCCATGCTACTGGCTTCTAACACGCCTTTCTTTGCGTGTACGTCGTTGGTGGTCTCCCAGCCACTGCACCGACTTGCGCCCTGCAGCTATGCCGCCCCTCGGGTCGTAGCATGGCTACACGCAGTCTACTTCGCTGTCCTCGTGCATCGACGGCCTCAGCTTTCACCGCGCGATCTCCTACGGCGCGGATCGCCGCCGTCTGCACATGGTCTTTGTCACGTCGCCGGGTCTTCTTTGCCTACTTCAAGCACCGCCGCCGCGCTTCACAAGGTAACCTACATGGCGCCCTCTCGTCGTCGCAGGTCCCGTCGACTACCCCACCGCCATCGCTGGTGAGCCTTGCTATCACATTGAAGTCATGAAAAACTACGGCACAGACATTATGCCAGCAGCAGTTCGGATATTCAATGCTCTCTGGCCAACTGACCCCACTCCCAAAGACAACACAACTTTCTTATCAAAACTAATGGAATGTGAAACTCAGCTGAACCTTTGGCGAGAATCTGATGCGTGTGCCGGTGCAGACACGACATTGAGCTTCATCCTCTCATGGTATAAAACGCTGGATCTGGGGTTGCTTGACCGCATGCGCACCGGGTTAAGGTGGACCAATCATCCAGAATGCATCGCTCAACGCCAGGTTTGCGCCAACAACCTTATTCAGTACGCCTTTTGCCACCGCTGGAATGAGGGTACGAGCTTCCTCGAGGCCGTTGATGATGCATATGTGTCTGATGGCGAAAGCGACGAAGAAGACGAAGAAGCCTCTGATCTCGGCGAGGATGCAGAAGATCTGGAGAACGAGGGCGCTAACCCAGAGGATGAGGCGGGTACCAGTGCTCCGCCTACAGACACCGACTTACCCCCTCCTTCGGCTGATGATCCGGCTCCTTCAACCGCTGATTCAGCTCCTGCTGCTGCTCCATGAGCCAGAAACACTTTGATATTCATCAGATCCCCGGTATGCCGAGTGCAATTGTATTTAAACACAGTGGTTCGTTTTGCTACAATTGCATGTGTTTTGTCACTAAGTTTTTAATGTCGTATTAACTTGGACGTAGTCCCCGAGTTTCCTTTTCTTGTTCCTCCAATTTGGCTCGCGTCTAACTTGATTTGGTTTTTTGACTTACGAGTCCGAGGTTCAAAAAATTGACTTAACAATACTTGAAACTTTGGGATTAGCTCAAAATAATTCAATGTAACATAAATAGAGTAAATATAGGGTTAGTCCGAATAATAAATGTCAGCTCGATTACGTTCCTTTCCATAGTTGTTTTTCATGTGCCTTGCAATTCCAAACTTGTGCTCTTGCTTGCCATGAAGCCAATTCTTATTGGACAACAGCAAATTCGAAGAGTTAGGTTTTTGGTGCCTACACACTACTAATCCGGCTAAGGTGTAAGTAATTTAATCGAGCCGACATATAGAAAGTAAATACCAAAAAGATAATTATTAAGGCAGTCCCCGAGTTTCTGCTAGGGGTGCCAAAGTACCGACATCTGAGTGATTCAGATACATTCACCTCTTTGCTAAGTGTAAAATGGACGAAGTAAAGCTACATTTTATGGACACTTAGATTCCTCGCCGGACATGTCCGCCTTATTCTTCTCCTGTGGCTGTGCATCGATAAGATAGTAGAAATCATTGTGCAAAGCTTTGCTTACAATGAAAGGTCCTTCCCATGGAGGGGATAACTTATGCATGCCAACAGTGCGCTGCACCAACCGAAGTACGAGATCATCTTCCCAGATGACTCGGGGGTTTACTTTCCGGCTATGGTAGCGTCGAAGATTTTGCTGATATATGACGGATCTGGACAAGGCCAGTTCTCTCGCTTCTTCCAGCAGATCAACATCATTTTGCCGGGCTTCTCGTACTTTGGCTTCTGTGTATTGGGTGACCCTTGGCGAATCATGCTCTATTTCAGCTGGTAGTATAGCTTCCGCCCTATATACTAGAAAGAATGACGTATAGCCTGTTGATCGATTCGGAGTTGTTCTTAAACTCCATAGTACAGCTGGTAGTTGTTCTATCTAGCATCCCGTTGATCTTCGCAACGGCTCTATGAGCCAGGGTCTTTGTCCGGACAAAATTAGTCTGTTGGATCTTTCCACTTGTCCGTTCGATGCGGGATGGGCCACTGAGGCTATATCTAGCTGGATCTTTTTTTCTCGACAGAACCTCGCAAATGCTCCTTCAATAAAGTTTGTGCCATTATCAGTTATGATACTGTGAGGATAGCCATATCTCAAGATTATATCTTTGAGGAATGTCATAGCTGTTGCCCCATCACATTTCCTGATTGGCTTTACCTTAATCCACTTGGTAAACTTGTCCACCATGGCCAAGATATGAGTCATGTTTTCCTTTACCGGCTTAGATGGTCCTACCATATTCAACACTTTATCTCTAGTTATTTCTATTTGTTTTCGAGACTTTCTAGCCGAGCTTTGCCGCCAATTTTCTAGCCGAGTTTCTCTGGTGGATGTTAATGTCGAACCACTATCTTCTAGGGGTCTTTGGGTCAGGGTTTGTACCCCTGACATGAACAACCTGTCAGGTGCCATGTGTACCCCTGACATGAACAACCTGTCATATGCCATGGGATGGACCTGACTATGGACTTACCTGCCTAGTCCAGTTTCTTGTCTAGTTTCTGTGAATGTGCCCATTCTAGTTTCTAGTTACTATAAATGTGTGATGTGATCTGATCCATGCTAGTGTGTTATGTTCATGTATTGTGGTAAGATCACCACATTTGAATATGATGAGTGTATCAACATGTGTGTACAAAGAGAAACAATAAGACTGGACACCAAACATCTTTTTTTGCATCTGCTGAAAAAAACAGGAAACTAAACGGACTACAGTTTCAAATAATGCGACCTATGCTACCAGATGAACTGCAAAAGTTGTGCATCGGGAGACTACCGAACGCGCCCTTAGAGCATCTCCAGCAGCGGCGCTAAAAATTGTGCGCGCCCAATAAACCTCTTGTTTAGCGCGCGGAGCCTTGTTTTCGGCCCAAGCGATCGCAAACTAGCGCTGTAAAAAAAATTCAGCGTCGATATATGCGCTATCGCGAGCGCCACATCTGGGGCTCCTGGTTCGGCGTCCTGGAAACGCACACTCACGCGCAGAGCTGAAATCCCGCCCCCGCGCTTCCTCTCTCCCCATTCCCAAATCCCGCCGGCGCCGACAGCTCCCGCCGGCGTCGACAACGCCGCCGCTTGTTGCCGCCACAATAAGCTTCTCGTGCTGCTGCCAAGCTTCTCCGCTAATCGACGCCGTCATGCCTCTGCTTCACGCGACCACCAGCGCCACTCCCTGCCGATTCGAGATCCGCGAGCATAGATCCGGCGCTGCCCTGGCCGTCCACCGCCGCCGCTGTCGCTTCCGCGCCTCCACCGACGCTAATCCCCACCAAGGTATGTAGTGTCCTCCATTGCCATACCTTCTCATTCTAGGATATTATTTAGACGTAGCCGCCCTATGTAGATGGTGCGCAGCCGGTTGAAGGAAGAGCCCGATGATGAATGGGATGCGAAAGAAGAGGAAGATCTTGTTATCATTTTGGCCGTTCGTGCTAGGATGAAGCGCCCGAAGCATGGTGGTTCCGTGATTGGTTGAGAGAGATTGTGGAGGGAGAGGTTGGAAGGCCATGCCAAATTGATGAGAAGCTATTTCATCGAGAAGCCCATCTTCCCCGAGCGCTACTTCTGGTGCCGGTTTAGGATGAGCACAAGATTGTTCAAGAACATCGCCGAGAGTGTGATGGAGTTTGATCATTTCTTTGGGAAAAGGAGGAATGCCGCCGGGGAGCTTGGGCATAGCACCTACCAAAAGGTGACCGCCGCCTTGCGTATGATGGCATATGGTATTTCGGCGGATTTGGTTGATGACCACTTGGAAATAGGGGAGAGCACCGCCATTCTTTGTGTCCGCCGCTTTGTCGTGGCTATCGTGAGAGTGTTCTGGGAGGAGTACTTGAGATCCCCCAATGTTCAATACACGGCAAGGCTATTGGAGCAAAACAAGCGGCGTGGGTTGATACGTCCAAAACGTATCTACTTTCCCGAACACTTTTGCTATTGTTTCTCCTCTATACTTGTGTGATTTGGATGCAACTAATGCAAACTGACGCTGTTTTCAGCAGAATTGCCTTGGTGTCTACTTTTTGTGCAGAAAATCAACTATCAGGAAAAATCCCGGAAAATATGCCAAAAATCCTATTTCACCCGAAGACTCCAGGAGCCAGAATACGAGACGGAGAAGAGCCCTGGGGTGGCCACACCACCTGCTGGCGTGGGCCAGGCCAGGCCACGCCAGGGGGTGGTGTGGGCCCCCCAGGCACCCCCTCGGCCTCTCTCTTCACCTATAAGGAGCCTTCTGACCTAAAAAATTTCGGGGGGTTCGACGTTTTTCCAGAAGGAGTTCTGCTCCGCCGCCACCACCAGATTCCATGAAATAGCACCAGAAACTCCGTTTTGGCACTCTATCGGGACGGGGAATTGGAGGAGATCATCGCCATCATCATCACCATCGCTTCTCCATCGACCATCCATGTTTTCCCCATCTATGAGTGAGTAATCCCCCGCTGTAGGCTATGGGGATGGTAGGGATTGGATGAGATCGTTCATGTAATGGCATCAGATTGTTAGGGCATGGTGCCTAGTATCTTTTATTAGTGCTTTATGACTTTGTAGCGACTTGTTGTTCTTAATGCTTGTCACTAGCGCCCGAGTGCCATGATTTCAGATCTGAACTTATTATTGAATCATTATGATAGTATTGTTTGGTCTTATCTACAAGTTGTATACATCGCCGTTGTCCGGAACCTATGGTCCCGGCGATGTAAATTGGGGTAGCCAGAAGGGAAAGGCTTTGATGTGAGGATCACATGTGTTCATGGAGTGTTAATGCTTTGCTCCGGTGCTCTATTAAAAGGAGCACCTTAATTCCCAGTAGTTCCCTAGAGGCCCCGCTGCAAACGGGCTGGCAGGACAAAAGATGTTGTGCAAGTTCTCATTGCGAGCATGTATGACTATATATGGAACACATGCCTAGGATTGTCTAGCACTTGGATGCTTTATCTTATTTATCTGCAATTGCCCTATGTTCCGATTGCTATGTGAATTGTCTTGTCCATGCAACGCCCGTCCATCCATCCCTATGCCTACCGCACTCGAATCCCACTATTTATCGCTTTTGTTACTACCGTTTTGCTTTACTATCGTCACATTTTGCTATTCCTACTACAAAACTGTTGCTACTAATAAACTGCTGTGAGCAAGATTGTTTCCAAGTGCATCTGAATTGACAACTCAGTTGTTAAGGCTGATAAGTATTCTTTGGCTCCCCTTGTGTTGAATCAATAAAGGTTTCACTTCCCTCGAAAATACTACGATACACCCCCTATACTTGTGGGTCATCAAGACTATTTTCTGGCGCCGTTGCCGGGGAGCATAGCTTTATTTATCAAGTTCACTTGGATTCTCTATTGTTCGCTGCTTTTCATCATGGGTAAGTCTCGTGATGGCAAGGTTCCTATTTTACCATCCACTACAAGAAGAGGTACGGTTCTGAACACCTCTACTGCTCTTGATTCACCGCTCGCTCGAGTAAGTTCCTTACACCACCACATACACATGCTACACATCGCTACTACCGCTGAATCTGAAACTTCGATGCTTATGATGTCGCTTCATCGTGCTTGATAAGAGTGGTTCATTAGGTCCTTTCCTAGATGCTACGATTGTTAGAACTATAGCTGGAAATACCAAACTCCTAATGAAGACACCGCCACACCCGTTAGCTCACCCGAGAATTATGATGTCAAGAAGATTATGTTGAGATGACTGATGAGTTTATTGAAGAATGTAGGAACACCCATGATAGGAGCGCTGCTAAGAATCTCCTTGAGAGGCGCACTATTAGACCCAAATTATCTCCCGCCGCTAAGTTTGTCGCTTCTCCCATAAACATTATAGATGAAGATTATGATTTCTCTCGATCTATCTTACATAGCTATTGTAGAAAGAACCTTTTGTGGGACTAAGAATGAAAGTGCGAGCACATATGAATGAACTTTCTACCATGAGTGGCTTGTTTTCTAATGATATTAAAATGCGACTTACTTTGTTGCTAAGATTTTCCTTTTCAACGAAAGGAGAAGCTAAAACTTGGTTTGGTAATTTACCTCTCGGATCTATTGATAGCCCCGAGTGCTTGTTTAATACTTTCCGCAGAAATATTTTCCTCCTAGTGCTAGACATGCTGTTTTGCAGAACTTTTGATTTTAAACAAGGAGAAAAGAGGTATTGAATCTTGGGCAAGGTTTTGTGCTTTGATTCATGCATGTGGAAGTCCATTACCTAAGAATGAACTACTTGATATATTTTATAATGGACTAACCAAAGAATCTAGGATATACCTAGATAGTTGTGCTGATTGTGTTTTCAGGAATAGGACTCCGGAGGAAGCTGAGGAATTAATGGCTAAAATAAGAAAGAATTATGAAGATTGGACTCCTCCTAAACAAGCTATACCTGAAGTAATTGTACCTGAACCATCTATTCCTGTGCCTATTCCAACATCAAAGAAGAGGGGAGTTATTGAATTAAATGATGAAGTGATGAAGGAAGCTAAGAAATGTCTTAAGGAGAAGGGAATTAAAGCTGCAGATGTCAAGAATTTACCTCCTATAGAAGAATTATGTAAGCATATTCCCTACTCATCCACTATTGAGGTACACTCTCTCCAACACTTTGATGAAGGTGATATCCCTTACTTGAAACCTCCTAATCAATGCTTAGAAGAATTTGATATCTTTATTGTTAAGCAAGATAACTTTAATAAAAGGGTGCAAAATCATCTTATGGAAAACACTAGAGCTATTGTTGAGTTGAAAGATATTGTGGAAAGAACCTCTAACGATGTTAAAATGATTGTTAAACACTTTCAAATGGTTTAAACTCAAATAGATCAACTCGTTAAAGTGCAAAACGACTTGCTAGTTAATGCTGCTAAAGAAAAACATGCTTATGAAATTAGAAATAGAAGTGGTGCTGCTACCTAGGATCCTCTATATCCTGAGGGGCATCCCAAAAGAATTGAGCAGGATTCTCAACAAGCTGAAAATAGTGGTTCTACTCGTAAGAAAAGGAAAAAGAAACATAAAACTGTTTTAGAACCCTCTGAACCTGCTATAGATCCTAATAGTATATCTATCTCTGATGCTGAAACTGAAAGTGGTAATGAAGAAAATGAAGTTCCTAATGAAGAAAAAGTTGAAGAAGAACCTGAAAACCACACTAAGACTACTAAATACACTAAAGAAGATTTTGTTGCTAAGAAACATGGTAGTGAAAGAGAACCTTGGGTCCAAAAACCTATGCCTTTCCCTGATAAGAAACACAAGCCAAAGGAAGATGAACACTATAATAAGTTTTGTGAGTGGATGAAACCTTTATTCTTACAAATTCCTTTGACTGATGCTATTAAATTGCCTCCTTACTCAAAGTATATGAAGGACATTGTCTTGAATAAAAGGAAGATCCCTAATGAAGAAATCTCTACTTTGCTTGCTAATTATTCCTTCAATGGTAAGGTTCCTAGGAAACTTGGAGACCCAGGGATTCCAACTATTCCTTGCTCTATTAAGAACAGTTATGTTAGAACTGCTTTGTGTGATTTGGGAGCTGGAGTTAGTGTTATGCCTTTCTCTCTCTATAAGAGGCTTCAGCTTGAAAAATTGATACCAACTGATATATCTTTGCAAATGGCTGATAAGTCTACCACTATTCCTGTGGGTATATGTGAGGATGTACCTATTCAGGTGGCTCATAATTGCTTGATATTAACTGATTTTGTTGTGCTTGAAATGCCTGAAGATGATAATATGTCTATTATTCTTGGGAGACCTTTTCTTAATACTGCAGGAGCTATTATTAATTGTAATCAAGGAAAGGTGACCTTCAATGTCAATGACAAGGAGCATATTGTCTATTTCCCCAAGAAGATTGAAAGGACTTATGGTTTAAATTCAATTGAACATGTTGAAGGCATTCAAGTTGGAGAAATATATTGTCCCATACCAAAAGAAAAATTTAAAACTATTATGATTGGGACCATTGCTATCAAAGTTAAGGTAACATAATCATTAGTGGAATACAAAGTTTTGTCTCATATGCAATTTTTTTGGTAGCAAGACTTGATCAACCTTGCTAACAAAAGGATTCCATTAAACAAAACAATGTTTTCATTATGATTATCTCCGTTTATTTCTATCCCTTGTATTTTAGTTTTTGCTTTCGTTTAGTTTTCTTTGTGTTGTTAGTTCGCTTGCATGCTAGAACTTCTGTAGTTCTATCCTTGTTTTGTCCTTGCATCATGTTTCCAAAAGAAAAAAATCTGTCTGTCAGAAAAATCATTCTTCTATTCCTGAAAAATGCCCAAAAATAAAGTGTCTCGAAAAATTCGAGAAAATTCATAGTAAATTTTTACATGAAAAAAAGGGTAGAGGAGTACCTGGTAGGTACCGGGGGGCCCACCAGGCAGGCACACCACATGGTGGCGCGGCCAGACCTGGGTGGCGCCATGCCTTGGTGTGGGCCACCCCTGGCCCCCCTACTACCTCTCTCTCCTGCCACTTTCTGCTCTCTTCCGAGTAAGCTCCAGTTCATAGCTGAAAATCGCGTTCTCTCTGTGCTTGCCCTTGATTTCTTCGATCTCTTTGCTCAACCCATCTTTCTTGCTGAAATTTGGAGCAATTGTTCCTTGGTATGTGACTCCTCACCTTGTCCAAATAGATTTGTGTTTAGTTGATTGTATGTTGAGTATTTTGCTGTTGTAGGTGACTGGTTATGAGAGCTTGTAAGCTTGTTTGATGCTTAGAGATATAGTTTTGATGCATGTTTAGGCCTCTTGCTAGTCCCTATGAGTAGAATCCTTCATTATAATTACTTTGCAATCACTTGTTTAATAGGTGTTTAAATTTCAGAATAAAAGATGAGTGAGCACCACCTAAACCAACATGAGCTTTGGGTGCCTGAGGTCATGAAGGTCCACAGGGAGGAGGAAGTTTTTCCCTCCATATATCCATGCCCTGAGTTCATGAGAGCTGCAGGAATTCTACAAGATTTCCACACTTTGGTTTCTAATGCAGGGTTAGAGCGTTTCTTGGAAGATGAACCTTGTCAATTTGTGAAGCTAACCATGTCTATGGTGCAGGATTTCCAATTTAGTCACTCTTTGCCTAACCCCATGGTCCATTACAAAATTTACAATATTGCTATCAATCTTTCTCTTGATGATTTTTGTGCAGCCATTAAGGTACCTCAATGGGGATCATGTAAGAAGATTAAAGAGAGACCAGAACCACTCATGGATTTATACGCAGAAATTTGTCAAGGGAGTATCTTCTCAAAGGAGAATGGAAAAATCCGTAACATTCATGTTCCCTCCATTCGTTACTTTGCTTACTTTATTGCCAAGTGTGTTCTTCCTAGGAAAACTGCCAATAAGTTATCTTCGTTTGATCTAGCATTTATCTCTGCTGCTCTTAAACGAGATAGGTCTTACAACTTAGGTGCTTTGATAGCCTTCCGTCTTACTGCTAACCGTGAGAAAGGTGGAATCTGTGGAGGCCTTATTGCTTCTCGTTTACTAGCATTGCATGGTTTAGTGCCTCATCATCTAGACCTTCAGTTTCCCATAGAGAGGCTTGATTTTAATTCCACGATACAACATAAATTTATTTCCTCGTGGGCTAGTTTGAGTGAGTTGTCTTATGAAATAACCTTTCTCAAAGCTAGTTGGAGAAAGAGCAAGTCTGAGCGCGTTGTTCTTTTGCCTGCACCTGTTTTGTTTAACCTTGATAACAGGGAAGAATGGTCCCTCACTAAGGAGGAGCTTGACACGTACTTGGGAGAGCTCTCCCAACAGGAACAGGACACTAGAAGGAAGGTCACGGATGATTCGGTCCAGCCCTCGAATGAGGGAGAGTCTTCATATCAGCAGCCCGCTTATGATTGGGGAGCTTCTTCTTCTTCTCATGGGCCTAGCTACGACCATTCTTACTAAGATCCGCCCGCTTGGAACCCCTATTCGTACATGGATTGATACCCACTTAGGCCAAAAGCCTAAGCTTGGGGGGAGGTACGCCGACACCGCACTCATCTCCATATCATGATTGCGTCGGTTCTTTGTATATTCATGCTTTCGTTCTCTTTTTAGTTTTCGTTCTTCTTTGCTTTTGCTTTCTAAAACACAAAAAGATCAAAAATATTTTTGTTGTTTCTCTTTGGTTTTCTTCTTCTTTTTGCTTTGGTTTGCTTGTTCCTTTTTGCTTTGTTTGAACTATTCGAAAAACCCAAAAAGATTTTGCTTTGCTTGTTTTTCTCTTTTGGTTTTTGTTTAAAAATCGAAAACACCAAAAATATTTGTCGTTCTTTTTTGGTTTTTGTGAGTTGGCTATAGGGTTCGGCAGTTCTCAGTGGATTATTGGTTTCATATTATTATTCAAGCCACAGAAGTAAAGAGCAATAATGAGGATTAATGACAACTTGAGGCATGGTAAGAGGCTGGTAACGAACTCTATTTGTTTTTATTTTTGTACGTATACTCATCATTGTGAGCTTGTTTAGTCCGTTCATGTAGAGTGTATGTTATCTTTGGATATTTAGTAGTTCTTGCTTTCTTGTGATTAGCTCCAGCTCGCTAATAGTTTGTAGCATGTCTCATGAATGTTTGCTTGCATTACTCTATTCATAAATTGGTATGACACTGTGGTATCCTCCTCTGAATGTTTCATTTGATCGACTTGGCACATGCTCATGCATGCACATGACTGTAATAATCAGTTAAGCCTTGACGAATTATTTTGCCTTGAGGATCTTGAATCATTTTCATGCCATGAGTAGTCTTGTTTTGTTGCAAGCATGATAATAACAGCTATTGCTCTCTCGTTTGTTGCTCCCTTACTTTTGCTAGCCTTCACTTCCGCTGAGTGTCTTACTCATGTTTCCAATTTCCTAAACCAAATATTTCCAAAGTGTCCACCATACCTACCCATTAGCATCATTTGCTACTTCCGTGCATATTCAATATGCCTTGTTTTTTTCCGAATAAAATGTTTGCTTGTTATGAGAAAGTTAGTTAGTAAAGCTCTCACTAACTTGATGGCACACTTTATTTTCCGCACTTAATAAATCTGAACCATTGTGAACTCTCCATGAAAGTTATATGCTTGCTAATTATAGGTCAGATTAGCGTAACTGCTATCACGGGGAACGCTTTCAACACTTGTAAATATATACCCAGTTGATACCTTGCTCTTTTGTTTGCGGATGTCGTCGGTGTGAAATAAAAGGAGAGCTTGTAAGTCCATGGAGTTATGTATGTGTGTTAGAGAAACGCCTGGGCCGTTGGTCTAATCCATGCTGACATGGTGGAAACCTGCAGCGTAACCATAATGATATCTATGAAGCATTCTTCTTATAAAAAAAGAGAAAGATAGCTATTGAGAAAAAGGAAAAAAAAGAGATTTATGAAAAGAGGAAAGAGAGAAAAAAGCACCATTTTCCCATGGTAAATAAGAAGATTGCTGAGATACTCATTGTCTGCTTGCCTTGTCATTTTGATATGGGGATTCTTCCGTATCATCGGGCAAGGGTACCTGCTTATGTTCTCAATGATACACACATACTTACGATGACAAGAACTTACCGGTAACTAAAGTTGAGTAGCATGAGGAGCGGCCCTTGTACCCAAGGGACTTGGGATTTCCAGTTTATAGTCTGTCAAGCATATAACTCAGATTAGACCTCACTTTCACCTTAACCACATTAAAGATGCCTATGATAGGGGCAATGAGAGCTCAGAGCTAACAAGTACCATACTTTTAGCATTTGGAAGCCTTTCAAATTTCTCAAAACCTTTTTTCTTCTACTTGTTGAGTCTCCACATATTCTTTGAGCACCTTCTGGAGAGCATAGTTGTCATTATTTATGTTTGTTTCATTACTTGATTATTTGTGTTATGACTTTGATGCTTGTATCCTTGATATCTTTACTTCTAGTCATCACTTGAACTTCAGAGGTGCATTGGCATTCATAATCAAAGGCAAGCGAGATACCACTCTATCATACCTTTCTATGAGCATTGTAATGTTGCTTATGTTTGTGCTTTGTGCTACTTATTATTCTTGAGTTGGAATCTCTTCATAGCTTGTAGTGACTACTAAGTAGACTCAGTTGCATACTCTTTATTATGAATTGTCTAAGTAGTTGATCACATTGCTGAGAATATTTACATCATATGAAGCAAATGTGTTCGTGAAAGTTCTTTTATCGCACTCGATTTTCAATCGAATTGCTTGAGGACAAGCAATAAGCTAAGCTTGGGGAGTTGATACGTCCAAAACGTATCTACTTTCCTAACACTTTTGCTATTGTTTCTCCTTTATACTTGTGTGATTTGGATGCAACTAATGCGAATCGACGCTGCTTTTCAGAATTGCCTTAGTGTCTACTTTTGTGCGTAAAATCAACTATCGTGAAAAATCCCGGAAAATATGCCAAAATCCTATTTCACCAAGACTCAGAACTGTATACGAGACGGAGAAGAGCCCTGGGTGGCTACACCACTGGCGCTGGCCAGCCACTGCGCTGTGGGGTGGTGGGCCCCCAGCACCCCTCGGCCTCTCTCTTCGCCTATAAGGAGCCTTTTGACCTAAAAACTTCGGGGGATTCGACGTTTTTCCAGAAGGAGTTCTGCTCCGCCGCCACCACCAGATTCCACGAACAAAGACTAAACTCCGCTCGCACTCACGGACGGGAATTGAGGAGATCATCGCCATCGCCATCATCATCACCATCGCTTCCATCGACCATCCATGTTTCCCCCATCTATGAGTGAGTAATCCCCATTGTAGGCTATGGGGATGGTAGGGATTGGATGAGATCGTTCATGTAATGGCATCAGATTGTTAGGGCATGGTGCCTAGTATCTTTTATTAGTGCTTTATGATTTTGTTGCGAATTGTTGTGCTTAATGCTTGTCACTAGGGCCCGAGTGCCATGATTTCAGATCTGAACTTATTATTGATTCATTATGATAGTATTGTTTCTGGTCTTATCTACAATTTGTATACACACGTCGTTGTCCGGAACCTATGGTCCCGAAGTGACATAAATCAGGGTATCCGGAAGGGAAAGGCTTTGATGTGAGGATCACATGTGTTCACAGAGTGTTAATGCTTTGCTCCAGTGCTCTATTAAAAGGAGCACCTTAATTGCCAGTAGTTCCCTAGAGGCCCCGCTGCAAACGGGCTGGCAGGACAAAAGATGTTGTGCAAGTTCTCATTGCGAGCACGTATGAATATATATGAAACACATGCCTAGGATTGTCTAGTACTTGGATGCTTTATCTTATTTATCTACAATTGCCCTATATTCTGATTGCTATGTGAATTGTCTTGTCCATGCAACGCCCGTCCATCCATTCCTATGCCTACCGCACTCGAATCCCACTGTTTACTGCTTTTGTTACTACTGTCTTTGCTTTACTACTGCTGTTACTTTGTTATTCCTACTACAAAACTGCTTGATAAACTACTGTGAGCAAGATTGTTTCAGTGCGACTGAATTGACAACTCAGTTATTAAGGCTGATAAGTATTCTTTGGCTCCCCTTATGTCGAATCAATAAATTGGGTTTCACTTCCCTCGAAAATACTGCGATACACCCCCTATACTTGTGGGTCATCATGGGTTCACCGGAATGCTTGCCTCTATTGATTGTATGCATTGGAGTTGGAAGAATTGTCATGCAGCTTTGCATGGACAATTCAAAGGCCACAAGAAGGATTCCACCATCATCCTTGAAGCCGTGGCCGATTATGAGACATGGATTTGGCATGCTTTTTTTTGGGATGCCCGGATCTTGCAATGATATCAATGTTCTCCAGCGGTCACCACTCATGGCTAGGATAGCTAATGGTGAAACTCCACCGGTGCAGTTTGTGGCAAACAACAAAACATACACCTATGGCTATTTCCTTGCCGATGGCATCTACCCAAGGTGGAGGACATTTGTGAAGCCGGTCAAGGATCCAGAAGGCAAGAGAGAAGTCGATTTCCATAGTGCACAAGCGGCGGCAAGAAAAGATGTGGAGAGAGCATTCGGGATATTGCAAGCTCAATTTGCAATTGTGCGTGGACCGACTCGGTTTTGGAATCAAGAGATCCTTTGGTACATCATGATGGCTTGTATGATCATGCATAACATGATCATAGAGGATGAGCGTGGTGAGGATGGCCTCGACTACAACTATGAGTATGTGGGACAACCCGTCCGAATTCGAAGGAGGCAAGATAGGATAGCCCGGTTCCTTACCTCCTACCATGCCATTCGAGTTAATGAGGTGCATGATGATCTCCAAAAGGATGTCATGGCGGAGTGGTGGGTTTGGAATGGAGGAAATTGATGTTCTCCTATGATTGTTGCATGTTCTTTTAGATACATTTGTTGTATGATTGTTGTATGTGTTGTTGTTGTATCGGTACTTTAAACTATTCATTTGTGTTGATGTTGTATGAATATTTGAACTATTTATTCTTGATTTATTGTGTGTGTTTGATCTTTGTTTTGTCATTTGTATGTGATTTTGTTGTTAGCTGCTAAGGCTGAAAATTCTACCGCTTTGTCATTTCGCTTTTTTTTGCCGCGCGCGCTATAACCTGTTTTTAGCGTTTCTGTCTTTTGATAAACGGAGTTGCACGTGGCAAACGTGATACAGCGCACGCCAAACGACTTATACAGCGCCAATTTTTAGCGCCGCTGCCGGAGATGATCATAGCGTTTGGGTAAAAAAAGAGAAAGGGCTGAACTAGGGATGCCGGCGGACGTCCACCAAACCTAGACTGAACCCGTGCGCTCAAGTTCAACCCGCTCCATTCAAAAAAAAAGAAAAGTTCAACCCGCATCAGCCCTGCGGGGTCATGACTCCAGGTGAGACACAGCCGATTCCCTCTGCTACCCTTCTTCCTCCCTTCCTTCCAATCCCCATGGCCGCCGCACACTCGCACCTCCACCGCCGCCGCCCCGCGTAGCTACCGCCGACCGCCGTCTCCCTAGAGCACCGCCCAGCGACGCCCGCCCTCGGCCTATCGGTCCCCGACGTCCTAGGGCTTCTTGCACGGTTACACCGCCGTCGACCTGCCTGCACCACCGCCGCCGCCTAGAAGTGAGCAGAGCAGCAACTCCTCGTATGCAAGATTGATTGTGCACACCTTTTCTTTTGGAATTACTACTTGATTTGTTGTATTTACAGTCTTTTTGGTAAAGGTTCTTGATTTGTTGCTGCCATGCTCTGTTCTGAACAGAGTTAGACGCCGATGTGGCCATGTATGAATTGAAACTACTAGCTGTGAAAATCAACCTCACGGGTCATCAGAGTTAGGCGCTGTCGACAGCTGGTGTGATCGATGTGCGCCATCAATATGTGCAGGTTATCTAACATTAAGCCTCATGTTTAAGAACCTCACGAGTTCATCTCGATCTACCATTACAACTTGCTTGATCTATTCTCTTCCTAACTTTTGTCGTTGCAGGGGGCATTAGTCTTGCCCAGCCAGCCTACAATGTCCAACTCCTCTCCGTCCACCGTCAACGTAGGTGCCACCAATGGTGGTACACCGTCGCAGACCGCTTCTGCAATTGTCGCCGAGGTCGTATCAGGTTCGCATGTCCTCACAATCAAGGGCTACTCCCGCACAAAGGGGCTTGGCATTGGCAAGTGCATCACATCCGAGAAGTTCGCCATTGGGGGTCATGACTGGTGTATCAGATACTACCCTGATGGTCAGGTCACGGAGGATGCTGATTGGGTAGCCGTCCATCTACGGCGTGATGATAACACTGATGAGGATGTCAAGGCAACATTCAAGATCAGTTTGCTTGATCAGGATGGGCTACCGGTGTCGTCACACAGCCACGCAAGTGAACTTCGTGCGTTTAGTCCCCAAGGCGGTTGGGGATTCAATAAATTTATCAGGAGGAAAGATTTGGAGGAATCCAACTATCTCAAAGACGACTCTTTCAGCCTCAAGTGTGACATCACTATCACAAATGCGATCCGCACTGTCGTCGGTGAGACACGTGCTGCGCAGTTCGTCGTGGTGCCGCCGTCCGACTTGCACCGGCACCTGCTCCACCTCTTGACAAGCGGACAGGCAGGGGATGTGACTTTTGAGGTCGGCGGTGAGTCGTTCACAGCGCATAGGTACATCCTTGCTGCTCGGTCCTCGGTCTTCATGGCGGAGCTCTTTGGTCCCATGAAAGAGAAGGAGGCAAGCTGCATCCAGATCGATGACATGGAAGCTAGAGTTTTCAAACCCATGCTCCACTTCATCTACACCGACTCGTTGCCTGACATTGACGAGGGCCAGACTATGGAGATGGCACAACATTTGCTAGTAGCAGCAGACAGATACAATCTGGAGAGGCTTAAATTGATTTGTGAGAAGACATTGTGCGACTACATCAGCAGAAGCACGGCGGGCCTCACGTTGGCCTTGGCTGAGCAGCATGGCTGTGAAGGGCTCAAAGAGGCATGCTTCACGTTTCTCGCTTCAGTCGAAAACCTGAAGGCAGTCGTGGCTAGTGATGGCTTTGCGCATCTAAGGAGCAGCTGCCCCTCCATCTTAGAGGAGCTGGTCACTAGGCTTTCTCCTTGCTGACTATAATTTGGAGGTTTCTGTTATTTTAAATATGTTGCTCTTATCTACTACTCCAAAAAATGATACTTGCGTGCAGCTACAGAACTACTGCTGTTTGTTTTAGCCTGAAAAAGGAATGTCCATGGCATTGCTGCATCCTGCATGTATGAACTATTTGATTGAGCCCAAATGTTCCTTTTGAAGACAAAAAAAAAGTCCATTGCCTCGCTCCATGTATGAACTATTTGATTTATCCCAAGAGAAAGTTGTGATTGAGCAATCTTGGTACATACACACCAAGTTTAGATATTTCTTATACTAAAAAATGGTAGCATGTGTTTATTATTTTGTTTCTCTTAAATAGCACAACATATTAACGCCTCGTTGCCTGAGATTGACGAGGGCGAGGCTATGGAGATGGCACAGCATTTGCTAGTAGCGGCGGACAGATATAACCTGGACAGGCTCAAATTGATTTGTGAGAAGACGTTGTGCGGCTACATCTAAGGAGCAGCTGCCCCTCCATCTTACTGGAGCTGATGACTAGGCTTAATTCTTGCTGACTATAATTTGGACTACGATATTCCAAAAAAGATAGTCCTATGCAACTACAGAATTATTGCTGTTCGGTTTAGCCTGAGAAAGGAATCTCCATTGCATTGCTGCATGTATGAACTATTTGATTGAGCCCAAATATTCCTTTTGAAGACAAAAGAATGTCCATTGCGTTGCTCTATGTACGAACTATTTGATTTATCCCAAGAGAAAGTTGTGATTGCGCATCTTGATACATACACACCCAACAAGTTTAGATTTTTCTTATACTATAAAAAATGGTACTAGCAAGTTTTTTTTTGTTTCTCCTAAATAGCACAACATATTAAGGTCATACTTCATAGATCATTATAACTTCTATACTACAATATGTAGATTTCTTTCTTAAAAATTGCTATACCGAAAATCTCTAAAAGAAGTAGATGTGTAAGGCCATCCTAATTCTGACCTTAATTGGGTGAAGTGGTGGTGTTTCTTGACGTTCCTTTGTTGAAGGCATAGTTTGAAGTTTGGTCTTGCCTATGGTCATTCTCGATATGTTGCAGACTTGTTGTAGAGGCCCAGATCATTGTGATATTCATATGTTGCGTTTTATACAAAAATACATTAAATGGAAAAAACGATAAAAAACCAAGACATGTTCCTCATGAACAACGCTACTAGCCTTCCAAAAGGATCAACGAGACACTAACCCAATTACAGGAGCAAATATACCATCCGACCACGACCCCGTGGCGCCTGCATCACAAGGACTGATTCAAAAGTGAAGGGGTTTAGCATTTTGTATAACACGTCGGTGGATCAGGACCTTGTATTTCAAATAATGATAGGCACAGATGATAAGAAACACAACTCTAGTGTGTGTGCGAGGTAGCGTGCATGCTAGAGCCATTCATCTTTTATTTTGGATCTGGCTCTCTCTATCCTCCCAAGGGTGACACATGAATGGAAGATCGTTGCTCCTTTTGCCACTTTCTAGTACTCCCTTTTCCTTTGTAGTGTTGGATTTAAAAAGATAATGTGTTTTAAAATAAATATCATATTAACAATCTGTTTAAACATGTGTATTTATTTGGACAATATCTATTAAACAAGCTCAAAATAGGTTTTGTTTCGATAAAATTCAAAACCTAAATTTGGAAACACAATGAAACATAATGATGATTTTGAAATCCAATGAAACCCAATGAAACAACATTAAAATATTATGTCTCCAAGTTGTGATTGTTAAAGTTGTAATCCCAGAATATTTCGTTGTATTTAGATCTGACCCTCGTGGGGGTATATATAGAGGTACATGAGGGTAGGTGAAGACTTGGAGTACAAGATGATATAGAGTCCTAGTCTATCTCTACATGTATAGTTATGTATTCCAATATCCCCCTCAGTCGTAGCCCTCAGTCGTAGCGGGAGAGAAGCAGACGCTTGCGATTGGAGAAGTCCTGAGCATCCGTCTTCTTCCACACCTTGTCATCATCATCGTCCCCTTCTGGTTCCTTCTCCTCCCTCCTCTAGCCACATTATGAGTGTTGTGGACGCAAGTGACAACGCAGATGCTGTTGACTTGAGTCCTTGAGTTGTTGCAGACGTATTTTTTATGTCAATGTCGAGTTAGCCAAGAGTGATGTAGCCGTGATCGAGATTGTCATCATCATCGAGGTAGCCGAGCGTCATGTAGTCCTGGTCGGGGTTGTCATGGTCGGTGTAGCCGCTCACTACAACATATCCTAGAATCGGTGACGAATTGCCTGGTGACAAAATTCAGAACCGTCACCGAAAGTAACCATAGGTGACAGATTAGTTTTGGGCGTCACGTATGCTTGATAATGCGTGACGGTCGCGTTTCGCGTCACGGCAAACCATCGCCGATTATCTGCACGACGGATTTTAGAGCGTCGTAGCTTAAGCCGTCACCGATTGTTCGTGGGACCAACGAGTTAGCAATTGTGTTAAAAACGATAAAAGGGCAAAGATGATTTTCGAACCGAGGACCTAGTACAAAGTAAAACATTTCGTTACCGCTGGGCTACCGTTAGGTTTTTGAATTGTTTGATTGGCCTACCATTTTGTAAACTCTATGTGCAGTACTGGCATGTATAAACACGGATCGTTATAGTTAGGACTTGTGCGATCTTCCAAACAATTTTCTTCTCCGTTCTTGCGAACGAGCGCCGTCAAGGGTATCCCTTGTCCAGGCGATCACGACATTCGCTGGCCCTTCATCTACAAGTCCCGGCGACTTGCGCCTACGCGATCACGACGATCGATCACGATCCCAGCTAGCGAGGCTTCGCGGCAGGCCGGCGCACGGCGATAGGAAGCACATGTGAGTTCCTTTGAGATCTGTTATGAAATTGATTTGGATTGGTGTTTATGTTACACATTGTGATTTATTTGGACTTTGGTAAACAATTTTCACATCGATTAGTACAAATTGAATGGCATCATGACTCGAGTGGAACACATTATATATATTTTTGTAGGCGATGGATCGACAGTGGATTACTCATGGGCGCAAGTTCACCCCTTTTTACATACAAGGTGTCCGCGAGTTTATGGAGTTCTTGTAACGCAGAACGAAGGTGCATCAATATTGTGCCCATGCCAAAAATGCCTTAATATTATGCAGCAGACTCAGGACACTGTTGGGTATCACTTATACGTCAATGGTATGGCCGTTTCGTACACAAAGTGGAGTTGTCATGGAGAAGATGATGGTCTTGATGAAAACTATGATCATAGTTTGTATCAAAGCGACGACGATGATGATTATGATGATGGAAATGAGAATCATAATGATCATGTTGACAAGATGTTAGATGAGCTGCATGATTCTGGTGACAGAGGCCCAAGTGACACTAATTTCTATACGAACCTCATCGAAGAAGCTAAGAAAGAGCTTCACGAGGGATGCACCACTGAGACGAGGTTGTCATTCATTATGAAGATGCTTTACGTGAAATCATACAACCGGGTCACAAATAGAGCTTTTGATCAATTTATGGTTGTCTTATGTGCTGGTTTGCCAAAAGTGAATTTTCCCAAGTCCTATGCTGAAGCTAAGAGTGTTCTTTCTGAGGTTGGGCTTGGTTATGACACAATTCATGTTTGCAAGTATGACTGTGCTCTGTTTTGGGGAGACCATGCCAAAAAAACTCATTGTCCCGAGTGTGGATTTTCAAGGTGGAAAGACCCGGAAGCAAAGAAGATTCACCACAAGGTGCTTCGATACTTTCCTATAATCCCAAGGTTACAGAGATTTTTTGTTTCCATGGAAGCGTCGATGAACGCCAAGTGGCACACGGAGAAGAGGGTTGCACAACCGGGTATTTTGAGGCACCCAGCTGATGGTGAAGCATGGAAGCACTTTGACAAGGAGTTTGGATGGTTTGCTTCAGATGCCCGTAACATAAGGCTTGGTATTGCGACAGATGGATTCAACCCATACGGAAACATGAGTAGTTCATACAGTATGCGGCCAGTTTTTGTCATTCCATACAACTTCCCACCGTGGATGTGCATGGATCAATCCAACTTCATGATGTCATTGCTAATCCCTGGAAAATATTCACCAGGAAAGGATTTTCATGTATTTATGCAGCCATTGATAAAAGATATGATGAAGCTATGGAGTGGCGTGGGCACATATGATGCGTGCACAGGTAGAGAGTTTCCGTTGCATGCTGCGTTTCTTTGGTCGATTCATGACTATCCTGGATATGCCATGATGTCTGGCCGTAGCACAAGAGGGTTTTTCGCATGTGCGCACTGCGATAAGGATGCTTTCTACAGGTCTTTGCATAATAAAATTGGTTATATTGGTCATCGTCGATTTCTGCCTCATGATCACAAGTGGAGGAGTAGCAGAGCCTTCAATGGAAAACCTGAACCTAAGGATGCACCAACAAGTTTCACACTTGCAGAAAGAGAGGAGAGGGTACAGAGAGTTCAGGATTACAGGCCAGGGAAAAATCCATCAACTAGGAAGAGAAAGCGTGGCATGGTGAGCCAACTGGCACCTCAAGATCAGCTTATATGATCTGCCATACTGGTCAAGATTGAAGTTTGTTTACAACCTAGATGTGATGCACATTGAGAAGAACATATTGGACAATATCCTTGGTACCCTTCTTGAGCTTGATGGAAAGAACAAGGACACCGTTGGTGGTAGAATGGATTTGGAGAAATTTAATGTCAGGAAGAAGTTCTGGATGAAACCTGAGGCCAAGGGTTTTTCAAAGGAGAAAGCACGGTGGACGCTTCAAAAGGAAGGCAAACAAAAATTGTGCAAGTATTTGGCCAACACTAGGTTCACAAATGGTTTTGCTGGAAACTTAGCAAGATGTGTGGACATCCCAGGGGGTAAAGTGCACGGTCTGAAGACACATGACTGCCACATACTTATGCAGCGTGTGTTGCCGGTCGAGAGGATTGCATCAAAGGCGATGTATGAGACCATTGCTGAACTGGGAAACTTTTTCAGGGAGTTGTGTGCCAAAACTCTAAGAGCATCTGTGTTGTGTCGAATGAAGGTTGAAATTGTCATAATTCTTTGCAAGCTTGAGCTGCTATTTCCCCCATCATTCTTTGATGTAATGGTGCACCTGGCTATTCATCTACCTGATGAGGCACTTTAGAGGGGGCCTGTTCAATATGGTTGGATGTATCCAGTTGAAAGAAGGCTCGGGTACCTGAAATCAATCGTATGGCAAATCAAGGCTGAAGGTTCAATTCTTTGAGGGATATATCGTGGATGAGTGCTTGCATCATTGCTCTAAATTTTTGGGCGATGTCATAGAAACCAGACATAACAAGCTTGAGAGGAACCAAGATAAGAAACAAAGAGTTGATCCGCTAGAGTTTGATATTTTTTCAGATGGAGCCAGAGGTTTAGGACTATCCAAGTTGAAGTATTTTCCCAAAGAATTTGACAGTATGGTTTGGTATGTACTTCAGAACTGTGATGAGGCACAAAATTATATTTGGTAGGTCTATTTACCTTTTTATTAATCATTTAAAATTTTCAGTAATATTTTGTGTTATAGCAGTACCATTACTAATTTGTTTTTGATTTTTAGGAATTTCTGACAACAACTACAAAACAGGGGTGTGAACAACATTGAGGCGAAACTAGAGAAAGAATTCCCTGCATGGTTTAAAAAACATGTCAGTAATTTGGACAATGCTCCAGAAGATTTAAAATCACTAGCACTTGGTCCAGATGCTCGTGTAGTTGTACACCCTATGTGCAATGTAAATGGCGCTAGGTTCCGTTCCGTCGAGCGTGAGAAGAACATGAGGACTCAAAACTCAGGCATAATGACAAGGGGATCCGTTTCTGACGAACAAGATCAAGAATACTACGGTGTGATGAAGGAGGTTCTTGAGTTACGATGCAGAAACAAGCACGGCGACAGATCCGTGTTCTTGTTCTGTTGTGATTGGTTTGACCTTGGAAGTAGGAAAACCACGGAGATGAAGGATGATGGATACTTTAAAAGCATCAATACGTCTGTCTTGTGGTACAAGAACGCCCCTTTCATATTAGCTCACCAAGCAGAAACTTGTTTTTACTTGAAAGACACAAAATTTGGTGATCCTTGGAAGGTGGTGCAAACTTTCAAGCACAGGAATGTATACGATGTTCCAGAAAAAGATGATGAAGGCAATGCAGGTGCATACCAGGAAGACCTAGGCTCGGAAGATCCCATTGTTCACCAAATTGAGGACGAGGAAGATGAATATGTTGATGATCATGAAGACGACATGGCTGATCGCTCTGATGATGTGATATTTGTTGACTCTCAGACTGTTAGACAACTAGCAGGGAAAAATGGTGTAAACAATGATATGGACCCGAGCGACGAAGAACAAGAAGACTTGGAACCGGTTGTCGATGAATTTGGGAGGAGCATTTCTGATGTTGATAGTGATATTGACTAGTACCTTATGAAAATGCGTTACTAAAATACTAGCACGCAATTGTACTGTTTGATACTAGTTATGGAGACTGTTGCATTCAATTTCCAGTAACCATGTTATACACAAAATTATTAATTACAATGATATATATGGTCGTACCTAGATGTTTTTGCTTGTTTTTGTCATACTTACTTCGAGCAGCAAAATAGATTTACTGGAGATAGATACTTCTTTACGTGACACAACCTCACGATGCATATGTCCGTCTAGTAAGTTGTGCACGCAGAAAATTTGTAGCTCATAAAATATTCATAGATACTGATGAAATGAACTCAATTAACACGATTTCACTATAATTGGCAGCAACGACAGTCATAATATATTTCAGCTCATAAAAAAATTAATAGTACCATTACACTTAACCATGTCTTCAGACATACTAATGCCACATAATGAAAGGACCGTAAAATATTGTCTTAACACCTCATATTATTAGGTCGACAAATGACCCATGACCATCATAGTGAAAATGATCAAGGCTACTAAAGTTTCACATTTGGAACATAGAAGGCAAATAGGAAAGCCCCCTTACGTCCCACGTACAACATGAAAAACATCTTGTCTCCAATTCGCCGAAAATCCTCCTCCTGTGACATCACTTTCCTCCACCCAGCACAGCATACTCGGCCATCCTCAGGAGAAATTGAGTACGACCCTTTGACCTTTGTGTATTTATCACACACAATTGTGATATCACCATATTCAGCCATGTCTTCAGGGACAAGGCGTCGCGGGAGTTTCTGTTCTTGGTCCACATGCACAATGTGAACATTTGTTAATCGGAAAATTACAGGCACAACAAAGTAGATCACTCATACTTACCAGCTCTTTCTTCACGCAATTTGTCCAGCTTAATGTGTGGATCAGAGACTCACATTTTCCAACATGATAAGGCTCAGCTCCATGTTCATCAACCAGCGTGTCAATGATGTCAACATTGCTGACCACTGACTCCATCATTCTCTAGTTAATTATGGTTCCATCAGTGGCATGCATAGCGTCAAGTATGCCTTTCTTATCCTGGGTCAGATTGTAATATGTTGTACAAGTTCAAATACTTAATTAAATGAATATTACTGAATCAAAATTAAGATTAATGCATGGTAGATACGTCAACATTAAGATTGTTTAGGAACAAGGAAAAAATATCGTGCTAAACACAAAGTAACTACTTCTTTTTTCATAAGGAAAAAACTAGAGACAATTCCATCGGTGACATTCTACACATTACAAAGTAGACTAGAAACCGAGCAAAATGGGTGAACCTAAATATTTTAGTGGATCTACATATATACATCCATTTTATACAAACTCGTAAACATCGTATATTTGTAAACGGAGGGAGTACTTCAAATAAGCAGTTACTTACATGGGTGGGTGATCGGTAGGTTGATCGACGTCACAGGGGTAGATGGACCTTGTGTGTCGGTAGAGAAGACAAGCTCCGTTCCAACATCCAGATTGTAGACTCTAGCAAATTCTCTCCAATATTGGCCTTCAAGATATGTTCTACCTGATGGGTTCGTATCATGGAAAACAAAAAATTTCTACCGCAAGAATGAACAAAACCCAGATCTAATCTAGATAAAAGCCAAGATCTAATCTATTAGACATGTGCAACGAGATAGATCTGTACTAACCCTCGTAGACCCGAAAGCGTTACGAGATCAGATCTCGTGGTTGATGTAGTCGATCACTTGACGATCTCAAGATCGAGTAGACGATCCTTCCGGCGCCAGCTGCAGCTTCACACACGGTCATGCGAGTCGAAGGCAGACCTTCCTCTCCCTGCTCCAAATGAGCAGCGGAGGTAGTAGATCTCTCCACGGAATCCTAGCAGCACGACGGCGTGGTGGTGGTGGTGGAGTAGAGAATTCTGCAGGGCTTCGCCTAAGCCAGAGCAGAGGGAAGGAGGAGGAGAGAGGCAACTTTAGATCTAGAGAATTGAAGGGGCTAGGGGCTTGTGCCTCCACCCCTCTATTTAAAGGAGGGAGGCGCCATGGGGAGGTGGAGTCCTTGTAGGACTCCCCTCTCCCTTGGCCGGCGGATCAAGGAGGTGGGGAAGAGTCCTACTCCCCCACGAATCCTTGTCTTACCCCACAAGGATTCCTTGATCCTTTCTTGGTTTTCAAGTAAACTCCAATAAATCTTCTAGAACCTTCCGGAACATTCCGAAACCTTCTAGAATCCCCATACAAATACTCCGGAACATTTCCTAACTTAGAAAATGATCCCCAATATATGAATCTTATTCCCCGGACAATTACGGATCTCCTCGTGATGTCCCAGATCCAATCCGAGACTCCGAACAACATTCGGTCTCCAACGCACATTCCATATCTACTTAAAACAACTTCGAACCTTAAGTGTGTCACCCTACGGTTCGTGAACATGTAGACATGATGGAGACACATCTCCGATCAATAACCATTAGCGGGATCTGGAGATCCATAACAGCTCCCACATACTCAACGATGACTTCGTGATCGATAGAACCATTAACATACGAAACCAATTCCCTTTGTCACGCGATACTCTACTTATCCGAGGTTTGATCGTTGGTATCTCCATACCTTGTTCTACCTCGTTACTGATAAGTACTCTTTACTCGTTCCATGATATGTCATCCCTTGTGACCTAGTCACATGCTTGCAAGCTAACTAGATGACATTCCACCGAGAGGGCCCAGAGCATATCTATCCGTCATATGGATGGACAAATCCCAATCTTGGTCCATGCGCTTCAACACATACTTTCAGAATACCCAATGTCACCTTTATAACCACCCGATTCTGACGGCGTTTGATGTCATCAAAGTACCCATCCGGTGATGGTGATTAACATAACCTCATGGTCGAAGGATTAGGTTACTATGCATTTGAAAAGCTTGTAGCAAAACGAACTTAATGACTTGATCTTATGCTATGCTTACTATAGGTGTGTGTCCATTACATCATTCTCCTAATGATATGATCTTGTTATTAACGACATCCAATGTCCATTATCAGGAAACCATGATCATCCATTAATCAACAAGCTAGCTTAACAAGAGGCTTACTAGGGACTCTTTTATGTTTACAAAACACACAAGTATTAATGTTTCCGGTTAATACAATTATAGCATGGGAGTAAACATTTATCATAAACATAAAGATATAATAATAACCACTTTATTATTGCCACTTGGGCATATCTCCAACACTGCCATCCTTGTTGATACAATCAACGTTGAATTCAAACCCTTCTTCCGTAACCACCTTGACCACAAAATCATTCTCGTGGTCGACAGAGTCGATGGCAAACTTCTTAAGGAAATTCGCTCAAGCATAGCAGGGTATTAACTGAAGAAAAATGGAACATGTTTACTACATGACAAACTAACAAATGCTATAATTCATGACAAAAGGGTGGAACAGGAAAGACTGATGATAATACAAAAAATAAAACCAAGACTGGCCATTTCTTCAAAATTCTCTACAAGGGTGAGAACGAAAAAGGACTTGATCTTGTCGCCTAGGCCGCACAGACCCTTGGTGTCAAAACACCAAGGACACTACGAATCAAAAAAAGAAAATCTAAAGATCATTGGCCGTACATTTTTTTCCAAATAGATCCAGTACATGCAAACTAGATAGGTTAGATTTCATCAAGAACGATCTTGCCCTTCGCCATCCCTCTCTCTCGATCTGCGGCCTAGGCAAAGATGGTTTAGATGGCTACGACTCCAACTATGCCTTTAGGGTTTGTTGGAGGGAGAGCGTATATATATATGGTCCGACTATGCTTGCATGCCGGGCCTAGACCCAGTTGTAAGCTTAATTTGTGGGCTCGACGTGATTAGCTTTAGCCATTAGGCAAAACAAGGAAATATATTGATTACATTTAGTGCGCAGAGCAAGGAAATTGATTTGGTTTTTATTGCTCTGACTTAGTCGTCATAGTTAGGTCCTGTAAGATCCTCTAAAATAGAATCTTGAGACTAACAAGGAAAGAATTAGCTATATATTAAATCTTTTACTTAGAATATTTTGCAAATTTTATGAAAAGTATTGGAAATAAGGAGTTTGCCTTTCATGTTTGTGGTTGTTTTTAGACATTCTGAAGGATCATCAGTATGTAAAGTACATAAGTTTCTGGTTTGAGATTGGTTTCAAAAACTTTTTGTAGTCCAAACTTACTTCAAACTTTCTTAGCTACAAAATAAAGCATCAAACCATCTAATTTAGTAAACAAATACAGTGTGCATCAACATGAGAATTCAGATAACAAGTGCACCAGTAACGCAACAGCAAACTCCATACACATTAACATAGTCTTAAACAACTGGGTATGATTTCCCAGCTTCTACCGTACATAATAAAAACTTAGTCTTCAAACAGCACACAGTTTCTCTTCATCTCTAGGGGGACAACACAAACATAAACTAAACTTGTGGAAACAGAACATGAGGGCCAACAGCAGGACCGATAACCGGGATGAGGCCACCCTTGACGTACTTGTCGAGGAATCCGCCAAAGACGGCATGCTTCGCCATCGTGTGGCCCTTGTGCTTCTGCCTGCTGCCTACGCCAACACCATCCGCGTGCTGGATCATGCTCTCTAAGTTCTTGATGATGACCCTGCCGCAGAATGGGCAAGATAGCTCCCCGCGGCTGAGGAAAGGTATCTGACCACTCACCAGCCGCTTAAGAACAAAGCGGCTCTTGCGGTCCCTGTCGTCCTTGTTGTGGCCCACGTCGTCAGAGTCTTCCTGTGAATTTTGAAATACGTAAGAAGTGAGATAAACAGGAGCACAACAACGATCAAACAAAATAAGCTGTAAAAAATTAACAATGCTGCCAAAATTATTCTAAATTGTTGCGGTGATAGTACTAACATTTGATGAATCGAGGATAGTTTTGTGTTGCGGTGATAGTACTAACATTTGATGAATCGAGGATAATGTTGTGTGACCAATATTTGATGAATCGAGGACAGTTTTGTCTTATCATGTCTAGTGAGCGCTGGAACGCCTGAGCGTTCATTTCTATCTGCTTCAAAGTCCATAATAGATAATTTATTAAAGAACAATATTCTTTGGGGACATAATTCAAGGCATGTGAACTTTAGGGGCAAATAACCAATTTTTCCTAAATAAAATTCTTGCAATCATAATCACTAGAATGAAAGAAGACTCGGATGAATTTAAGTTTCAAACGCATTAATCATTACACATTAAATTCCATTCATCAGATCAATCATTTCTTCCCAAATAAAATTCTTGTTATCATAATCTCTACAATCAAATTAGACTCAGATGAATTTAAGGCACTTAATGATGAATCATTTACAAGTTAACTACCTTAACACATTCAGAAAGTTATCTGATAACTATGAACCGATAGATATCATATGAGCAATCATAATAAGTAGAATTAAAGAAGACTTGGATGAATTTAAGTTTTAAGCGCATTGATCGTTACACTAAACAGGATACTGATTCAAACACACTATGGAATCATCACATTAATAAGCAGCAAATTTAGATAATGGTAATTATGAATTCCATGCATCATATCAATCCTTTATTCCCAAACAAAATTCTTGCTATCATAATCTCTACAATCAAATTAGACTCAAATAAATTTAAGTCGCTTATGTTGATCAATCATGTGCAAGGTAACTACCTTAACACATTCAGAATGTAATCTGATAACTATTAACTAATAGATATCATATGAGCAATCATAATCACTAGAATGAAACAAGACTCGGATGAATTTAAGTTTCAAACGCATTGATCATTACACTTAACAGGATACTAATTGATACACACTATGGAATCAACACATTAATAAGCAACAAATTAAGAAAATGGAAATTATAAATTCTATGCATCAGATCAATCTTTTCTTCCCAAAAAAAAATCTTTGTTATCATAATCTCTACAATCAAATCAGACTCGGATGAATTTAAGGCACAACATCCAGAAATTAATCTGATAACCATGAACCCATATATATCATATGAGTAAGAATACTATATGGCAGATCAAATCAAAGTCAACTACAAAGGAACCGTACGAACCCTAGAATCAAGAATATCTAGAAGACCACCTAGACAGCACAAATCAATCTACTCTACAAACAAACCCTATGTGAACATTAAGCTGAACAGAGGAGATCAAACAGAACAACTCAGAACCTCGGTGCCATCGTCGGAGGCCTCCTCCTTGAACAGTACATCTTCTTTGCAGGCTTGTTCATAGAGGTACTCGATGGAGTCAGGGTCTTCACCGTCGTAGTACTCATCGTCCGGCACGACGATGACCTGGCGGCCTGCATGCGGGTTCTGTAGATCTGCCGCGGGAGCCATGACATCATGCTTCTTCTCATCATCGACGGCGACCATGACGCAGACGAGCGGCCGGTGCTCCTCAAGAAGACTCTCGCCACCGGGCGCGATGACCTGGGGTGCATCGCAGAGCCGCCGACCGCTTTCAACTCCGTCTTCATGAAGGCTTCATCGTCGTGCCGGACGATGAGATTGGTGGTGCGGTGGTGGGAGCGGATTGGGGTTTTCGGCAGATTGGGGAAGAAGTGGACGATGGTGGGAGAGACGATGAGACCGATGTGTTATATAGATGTTGGCGGTTTGGTTTCCTCTGGTGCACGCGTGGGTGTGGAATCGTGTAGTCCTGCATGTAGTCCACTTTCCCATTGCTTTCACATTGGACCCACACATGACATTTGGAAGAGTGGTGCGTTGCAGCGGAAATCTCTACAAATTCTATATTATATAAATTGTTAAAAAAAATCTATATTATATAAGTAAAAAAGTATATTGTGTATAAAACAATAAGTTTTCTAAAAGATTTTATAGAGAAATATTGAATTTGTTCAAATTAGTTGAAATCCTAAATTAAATTGGAACCAATCTCCAAACCGAACACACAGATGCCAATGGGTCATCAGTGTAACTGGACCCACATGTGTCATCAGGGTCAACTTTTGCCCAATCTCAGTCAACATAGAACCCACAGACGCCATTGGGCCCACTTGCACCAATGCTAGTGTAAGTGGACCCACGTGTGTCATTAGGTCAACTTTTGTCCAATCTCAGTCAAACTGGACCCACAGTTGCCATTGGTACCCGCATGCACCGATGCTAGTGTAACTGGACCCACATGTGTCATTAGGTCAACTGAAGCCCAATCTTAGTCAAACTAGACCCACAGATGCTATTGGGAACACTTGCACCAATGCCAGTGTTAGTGGACCCACGTGTGTCATCAGGGTCAACTTAAGCCCAATCTTAGTCAAACTGGACCCACAGATGCCATAGGGTCCCACATGCACCGCTGCTAGCTATGTGGGCCAACATGTGTCATCAGGGTCAAATTAAGCCCAATCTTAGTCAAATTGGACCCACAGATGCCATAGGGTCCCACATGCACCGCTGCTAGCTATTGAAGGGAATATGCCCAAGAGGCAATAATAAAGTGGTTATTATCTTATTCCATGTTTATGATAAATGTTTATTTTACATGCTAGAATTGTATTGATTCGGAAACATCAATACATGTGTGTTTAATAAACAAAAAGGGTTCCTAGTCATGCCTCTCTTATAGACTAGCTAGTTGATTAACAAGATGATCAAGGTTTCCTGATCATGGACATTGGATGTTGTTAGTAACAAGGTCACACCATTGGTGGAATGATGTGATGAACATTCATCCTAAGTATAGCATTACGATCAAGTCATTATGTTTATATTGCTATAACATCATACGAAGTAATCTTTATCCTTAGACCATGAGATCATGTTAATTGCTAACACCGGAAGAGTATCTTGATAACATCAAACATCACACCATAACAGGGTGACTATAAAGATGGGTTCAATACTACGAAGGTGTTATGTTGAGGCTCATGGATCAAGAGTGGAATTTGTTAATCCAGATGACGGATAGATATTCTCTTGGCCCTCTCGGTGATATCACATTGAAATAGCTTGCAAGCAAGTGATGTGATCACTAGAATGTTATATCACGGGAACGAGAAAATAGTACATGTCAGTAACGAGATCAAACTAGGTATGGAGATACCGATGATCAAATCTCGGACATGTAATATATCGCGGGACAAAGAGATTTAGTTACTAGCGTTAAAGGTTCTCACGATCACGGAAGTCATCGTTGAATGTGTAGGAGTCAGTATGGATCTCCGTGTCCATTGCTGATTATTGATCGGAGAGGGTCTCGATCATGTCTCGCATTATTCGCGAACCATAGGGTGACACACTTAAGGGATACCGACACCATTTGGAGCAAATATGTTTTATAAAGATTTAAGAAAGCTGGAATTATTTCAATAGACAGAATCAAGCTTTCGGGTGAAATTGCTGAAATTGGTTCTATGTAATATTGAAATGTTGGGGTTTTATGTGAATGTTTGTTAATTAAAGTAATTAACAAAATTCTGAATAAAATTAATAAAAGAGTTTTATTAAATGAGAGAGCATTAAATTTGGAGAAATTTAATGCATTTAAAGTGGAGACTTTAAAAGAGAATGTGAAGGGGCAAATTTATGTGGAGGGAGTTACCACCACATGAATGGAGGAGGTGAAGGGTCACCTCCTCCATGCGCCGGCCATGAAGGAGGGGCACTACCTTTTGGTGAGTTTCTGGGTGTAAAGTCTAATGAGATCACCTACCTTTTGGTGGATGTTAGAAAACTTTGCTGGCTACATATCTAATATATGAAATAATTCTGCTCTTCTGTTTGTTTTTCGAATCAATGAGGTTTACTTGTTTAAGTGATATTGTGCTTCAGCTTTCAAGTTGGAGTTGTGGAATAAAGGAAACTAATGGTATTGTTTGCTCAGTAATCCAACTGTTGTACGTGAATGAACATATTTTGTTTTCCTTTTCATATATAAACAAATGACTTATTCAAATAATTTAATATGGTTCATGGCCAAATAAATTTATAGTACAATGAACTAGAGATAATCCCGGCTTGTAAACCATATTAGAAATTCCGCACGGGAGGTCTAAGTAGTGGCAAAACTTAAACCGTTGCATGTGTTAGGATTTATTTAATTACAATATGTAATTAGAGATAATCCCCGCTTGTAAACCCCCCGTTCCGTTCCCTCTGTTTTTTCCAATCAAATTTACAATGAATGGTTTTCGTTCCCTCCACTTGTGTACCAAAAAATTTCATTTCCACCTCTTTTGTTTTCCACCCGCCCGCCCATTTTGGCGCTAACAATTTGCCGCCCCCACGACACTTTAAAAATGGCGTGCCCCCACCTCCCGCATACCCATCTCCTAATTCCGTTGATTGTTCACCGCCCACCTAGAACCCCATCGCCACTTTCCTCGACCCCAGATCCGTCAAGCAAGGCGTTGGTTGCCGGCGGATTTTCCCTCTACGACGGGTGACATGTCCGGCAGTCTTCGAAGCGGCACACCACGCTGGAATGTGCTACCACCGACACCGAAGCAAAAGCGTAAACGCCCAGGTCATTTTTCTGCCGCCCTAGGTCTATGCCTCTTTCTAGATCAGTCAAGCATGAGTTCTAGTAGATCAACATGTGTAGATCGTTGTTCAAGATGCTGCAGCTTATGTGCAAGATCTAGGTTTTAGATCATAGACATGGTTCGAGATGCCTAGCACGTGTTGAACGTGACACCCTATGATCCGAATCCTTCGACAATGTGCTTGTCTTGGGTTTTAATTTCATAGATCATGGTTCCAGATGCCATGAATGTGTTGAGCATGAGACCCTATGATCCAATCTTATAACTATGTGTTAGATTTAGGTTTCGTTTTACATAATGGTTCGTAATAGGGCACAACTTGTTGGATAAACCCTGCTGCTTGGCGTCTTAACTGACACAACTGAACAACTTGATACCTAATACACTGAACCTGACACTTAACTGAACTTGTTGACAGTAGGGTTTAGACAGTTAACTGAATGACGATACGAGATTTGGAGGCAATAGAATAATGTTTTGTGAGCATGTTAATTTTACAGTATGGATCACATAATTTTTGCTTTAATGATCTTGTCTACTCTGTTTGTACTAATGAGTATGATCATGACTTGCCTTTGCTTGATTGTTTTCAGTTACTCAAGTCAAAACAGCAGACGCATATCAAAATGTTAGGAAACAAGTGATAGAGGAGAACGTGTCTCGTATGTCAAGCATCAAGGTAATGCTATTGAACATGGCAAGCCAATGGAGGATTTCACGGCGATGGCGCGTGAATTTGTGTTTGGTACTGCTAAGAAACCGGTGGCAGTGACAACACGGAAAGAGGCACAGCCGCAGGAGAAGGATATCACCGAGGACCCTAATTATGAACCTGATCCTGCCGACGAGCCCACTGATGATGATGTGTTTGTTCCGGATGAAGAGGACCATGATGTTGTTAAATCTTCCTCTAAGGTGAAGAAATGCAGCATTCTCCTGCCTTCACATGTAGGATATGTACAGATTGCTTTAATATTTATGGCTTGATCTATTAAAATGTAGGTAATGGAAGGTTCTACAAAAGAAAAGAAGCAGAAGCGCTCAAAAACCTTTGTGCCTCCAAATGTTGTAACAAGGTCAGTAGCAAATGCAGAGACTCAAGATGATGGTGAAACAGAGACCCCTACCCAGAAAGCAGGGGAATGGGGTACTAATGGAAATGAATCCTTGCCCATGCTAATTCAAACCTCTAGAGGCAGCAACTCACCTGAGGAGAATGTACTTGTCTGCAGCGAACGGGAAGGTATTGACAACACGTCTTACAATTTATTCACTGGTTTAGTTGCAAAATTTTCAATTGAAGTCTTGACTCTCGTTTTGTCACTGGTTTCAGTTGCAATTGTAGACACGGGTGCTCTAAAGGAAAAGCGTAATGTACGCAAACCTACTATGGGGCATGGGGTACACGAGTGGTCTAGAAGGAATGGAGGGGCTAAGATGCAGATCAACTTCACTCCTGGCATGAGGAGACCCACTAATCCTGTGCAAGCAGCAAAACTGAGTTCAGAGTGTGGCATTCACATACGCAGCAAGAAGATGCCACCGCAACCCATGGAAGCGAGATGGAGACAAGGAAGGTCGTCTGAAAGATACTATTCCGGAAACCATTAAGTCTATAACTGTAAGTCCGTTAACCTCTTATTCATTTTCCATATAAAATGTCTCATTGGTGGATGATTTATTAACAATTTTGTCATTCGATGCTGATATGAATTTGTGTTCCATGTTATCTGCAGGGAAAATTTGCAATGGACAGCAGTGGTGACCTTGCCAAAGACATTTGCACCGACATTTTACAGAAAGGTATTCGCCAACAACATTGGAGGATGAAAAAGGTCTATTGGAAAGATGTTAAAGATCTAACCCGCGAGCAAGCTTTATTGTTGAAACCAAAAGAGGTAGACGAGGAAAGTCAAGAGCTTCTTGATATATGGCATGATGAGCACTACAAGGTACACGATTCCTGTTGTTTCAGCTACATCTATCGCAGACATACTACTGTACTATGGAATACTAAATTCATGCATATGTACATAGGCAATCTGCGAGAGTAACAAGAAGAGCAGAGATGCTGTGACGAAGAAACACACCACTGGCTCAAGAAGCTTTGTTGCACATTACCATGCACTTGTGAGTATTCGAACTCTTCAGATGCAACACCTACTTCTTTTTGTGAACATGCCATACACACTTATAATTCATCGTGTCATAATTCTTGTAGAAATCTCAGAAGACCGAGGACGTCGATACCTCCCCGATTGCTTTCTTTAAAGCAAGCCACACTAACAAGGATGGTATGATGTCCTAGAAATCAGCAGAAGCTTATGTAAGTAAATTATTTTATGTGCTACGCATTTCTCATTAGTTTGTCTAATTATTTGATTTCTTCTAACTCTGGACTTGCTATTTTTTATCCTATTGTATCGAGATGGTGCTTGTAAAATGGGACCACACCTGAAGATTGGATTCCCAAAACTGATCCGAGATTGTTGAAGAAGTCCCGAGAGACCGAACAATTCAAGATCAATTACTTTCCTTTCCAAAGATCGGAGTTTCATCTCCAAGAGGTCTAGCGTCTCACCGGGCGATCCGTGATTTAGAAGAAAAGTTATCAAGTCGAGCAAGATTCGTTGAATGCATGAAAGGGTTCAATGCGAGATGGAGGAACGGATGCAAGAGCAGGAAAGGAGATTTGAAGAGATGAGAAAGAAGCAGGATGATGAACTTGAAGCAGTGAAAAAGTCTAGCAAAGCGAATCGTCTGGCATTTGAGAAGAGGCAGAAGGAAATGGATGGCATGCTTAGTTACCTGTTGAGGATGTCGCAGAACTCCCAGTCCTAGTCCCTGTGACTTGGGCTAAAAATCTCAAGGCTTAATGGGCCGGGGTAAACATTGTTTTTATTCCTTTAGCCATTCGAGTTTGATACAAGCCAGTCTACCAGAATTTTAAAGTTTCGTGTGATACAATTCATATTTATAAATTTTCCGCCATTTCAAATATTTGCTTCCTTTAATTTTGTTTCGTAATTATGGAATTTCAATTTTTAATCAAATTTGTCCGTGCAAAAAATTGGTGGTGATCACATTCCTCCCGCCCACAAGGCGCTCGAATGGGTCGGCCCAAAAAATGACACGTCATCATCGCGGGCCCCACATGCAGACGCCACGTCATCGTTGACGGCCCCACCTACATGCTGCCACGTCAGCGTTGCTGGACCCACCTGCCAGCTGCCACGTCATCTCCACAGGCCCCACACGAAGGTGACATGTCATCGCATTGGCCCCACCTGTCAGATGCCACGTCATCATGGTGGGACCCACCTGCCAGCTGCCACGTCAGCATCGGTGGACCCACCGCCACCGCCACGCCAAGATCGCGGACCCACCGCCACCGCCACGCCAAGATCGTCGGACCCACCTGCCAGCTGCCACGTCAGCATCGTCGGACCCACCTGTCAGACGCCACGTCATCATGGTGGGACCCACCTGCCAGAATCCTCGTGACGCCATAAATCTTCTGTGACGGCATATGTCGTCAACGAATATGCTAAACGGTGACAGATTTTTCTATTTTAGGTGACGTAGAAGGTCCGTCACGGATAACCTATCTTAGGTGACGCCGTAAGGACCGTCACCGAAGCTCAATCTTGCGTGACAAAAATTTGTATTCCGTCACTATAAAAGAATCTGTGACGGAGCTTAGTGGCGACCACCGGTGACGCCACGTTTTCGTCACGAGGGAGTACTTAGTGACGGAAATGGCATTTTCGGTGACGAAAGTGATTTGTCACAAAAACTCTTTTCTCTTGTAGTGGCTAGATCTAGAGGAGAAATCTTTTTGCGCAACTTGGTCGTCGTAGGGTTTTAGGTTTTGTGCGGCGGCGGTAGTGATCTACGGTGGCGGTGGGTTTTTGGCAGCGGGGGCAAGGATCTACAGCGGCAGTGAGTTTTTGGGTGGCGGCGACACGGATCTGCGGCGGCGATGGATTTTGTGCAGGGTTTTGAGTCATATTGCGGCAGCGGCGGGATTTTAACTAGGCGGGCGAGGCGATTGTGGTCGCCCTAGCAAAGTGTCGGGCTGCTGCGGCGGTGGTTTTGGACCACATGATGTAGAACTTGACGATGATTTTGTTGACGATGTAGAACTCGACGAAGAACTTGGTGTAGTCGTACAACTTGATGTCATGATTTGGGTCGATATAGTCCGGTTTGATGCAATGCAGATCCGTTGGTGTAGTCAAACTAGGCGGTGTATGCCCTTGGGGTCGTCGTGGGCGCGTCGTGGCGTGTTTCCTTCGTGCGCGGGCGGCGTGGTGCAAATGGTCACCGGTGCGAGCTTGGAGTTATTCTTCCTGCACAAAAGACAAAGCTTGTATTGTAGTGCCTGCAATTGCACACATGATTAGCTTGGTGATAGCGTGGAGATGTGCTTTTCTACCGGCAACGGTACATATGCCGGTGACGCATTCATCATCCATTTCGCTTTGAGATTGGTGCCACATTCTTTTTCTAACCAACACATGAAGTGAAACAGAATCGAAACAAACTAAAATATTGAAACAAACTATGAACAGTAACTGAAACATTTGAAACAGACCGTGAACAGTATAAAATGTTTCACAAGTTTCAGACTAGTTTCACATACTTTCTCTGATCTAAATTAATTGACTCAAATTTGTCTAAATTCAAATGTATCTAGCACTAAAACATGTGTAGATACATCCGAATATCGACAAATCTAATTTGGATCGGAGGAAGTATTTCATTTTTGTTTCACAAAAAGTTTGGCCAACACGTACATACCGGTGTCGGTAGATACACCGGGTTTAGATCTCACGCGCATGCCCGTCGCAGCCGAGTTGCCGATGCATGGTCGCGTGTTTGACATTCGACGTTGATGTTCGTGTCCGTGCGTGTGGCCAGGTTGTTCCGTGGAGATTGATGCCACTGACGCGAAGTGTCCATGAAGAATTTGAGCCCTGGAAAATCTTGCGATTTGCACTTCTCGCCGGAATTTGAGGATCTAGATCTAGATTTTATTTGGCTAATTCAATCTAATCTAATTTTTTTGAGGAAATTTCGAATTTTGAATCTAATCTATGAAACCGGTCGGATCTTTGATCGAGACCGGTGTCGTGTCCCCGAGGAGAAGATCAATCTCCCCGGGGCGGCGTGATTCGGAAGTGGTGGAAGAATCTAGGATCGGCGTCGTGAGACTAACCGTTCTGATACCATGTTAAACTTGTAATCCCAGAATATTTCGTTGTATTTAGATTTGAACCTCGTGGAGTTATATATAGAGATACACTGGGTAGGTAAAGACTTGGAGTACAAGATTGTGTAGAATCCTTTTTGGTGTTGTTTTTCATTAATATTTTTTTAATTCTAAGAAAATTGCTTACTATTTTGAAACTATGACGAACTAACTTTGAAAAACGGTGAAACATATTGGTTCAAACAAGAAAAATCATAGGTTTCTTAAAGTTTTTAAAAGTTTTACTAAGTTTATTTTTCTATGATACACCTTGAAAGGTGTACGAAACACATAGAAGGAGCTGCCGACAACAGTTTACAACACCGCAACGCGGCGGGCCACGGCTACCAACAAAAAGGGGTGGTAGCTCCCCTACCACCTAAACCTACTCTCCCACTAGCAACGTGTCCACCGGCTCCGGAAAGCCAAACATGTTGGAACGGAACAACCTATCTAGACGCCACTGGTGGTAGTCGCTCCGGATCCTCGTCTTGATGGTCGCCATAGTCGGGCGCGTGCCATTGAACACCACGTCATTTCGGTGCCTCCAGATGCTCCAAAAGACCAGGATGATGGCTGTCCAGAGGTCGCGCTGGTGTGCTTTCGCACAAAGCCTCATCGTCTATCAGAGAAGCAGGTCTGTGATGGGTTCGTAGCATGGAAAACAAAAAAATTCTACCGCAAGAACGAACAAAACCCAGATCTAATCTAGATAAAAGCCAATATCTAATCTATTAGACATGTGCAACGAGATAGATCTATACTAACCCTTGTAGATCCGAAAGCCTTGTGCGAGATCGGATCTCATGGTTGATGTAGACGATCACTTGCCGATCTCAAGATCGAGTAGACGATCCTTTCGGCTGCTCGTTAAGCGCTTCCTGCAATGGTCACACGTCGGAGTCGAAGACCTTCCTCTCCTGCTCCAAAAGCAGCGGAGGTAGTAGATCTCTCCACGGAATCCCAGCAGCATGACGCGTGGTGGTGGTCGTGGGTAGACTTTGGGCTTCGCTAAGCCAGGCAGCAGATGGAAGGAGGAGGAGAGGCGGCTAGGGTTTGGAGTGGAAGGGGGCAAGGGGTGGCGCCCACCCCTCTATATAGAGGATGGGTGCGCCTAGGGTTCCCACCCCTAGGCCCACCCTTAGGGCTTCAAGACAGGAGGCTTGGGGAGAGTCCTTCCCCCCCAAGTTTCCTTTACTTACCCTTTAAGTTTCCCCTTATCCTATCTTGGTTTTCAAGTAAACTCCAAAATATCTTCTAGAACCTTCCGGAACATTCCGAAACCTTCTAAAATCCCCATACAAACACTTCGGAACATTTCCTAACTTAGAAAATGATCTCCATTATATGAATCTTATTCCCTAGACAATTCTGGATCTCCTCGTGATGTCTCGAATCCAATCTGAGACTCCGAACAACATTCGGTCTCCAACGCATATTCCATATCTACTTAAAACAACTTCGAACCTTAAGTGTGTCACCCTACGGTTCATGAACATGTAGACATGATGGAGACACATCTCCGATCAATAACCATTAGCGGGATCTGGAGATCCATAACGGCTCCCACATACTCAACGATGACTTCGTGATCGATAGAACCATTAACATATGAAACCAATTCCCTTTTTCACGCGATACTCTACTTATCTGAGGATTGATCGTCGGTATCTCCATACCTTGTTCTACCTCGTTACTGATAAGTACTCTTTACTCGTTCCATGATATGTCATCCCTTGTGACCTAGTCACATGCTTGCAAGCTAACTAGATGACATTCCACCGAGAGGGCCCAGAGCATATCTATCCGTCATATGGATGGACAAATCCCAATCTTGGTCCATGCGCTTCAACACATACTTTCAGAATACCCAATGACACCTTTATAACCACCCGCCATAAAGCGGTGTTTGATGTCATCAAAGTACCCATCCGGTGATGGTGATTAACATAACCTCATGGTCAAAGGATTAGGTTACTATGCATTTGAAAGCTTGTAGCAATACGAACTTAATGACTTGATCTTATGCTACGCTTACTATGGGTGTGTGTCCATACATCATTCTCCAAATGATATAACCTTGTTATTAATGACATCCAATGTCCATGATCAGGAAACCATGATCATCAATTAATCAACAAGCTAGTTCAACAAGAGGCTTACCAGGGACTCTTTTATGTTTACAAAACACACATGTATTAGTGTTTCCTTATAATACAATTATAGCATGGGATGCAAACATTCATCATAAACACAAAGATATAATAATAATCACTTTTATTATTGCCTCTTGGGCATATCTCCAACAGTCTCCCACTTGCACTAGAGTCAATAATCTAGATTACATGGTAATATACCTAACACCCATATGCTCGGTGTTGGTCATGCTTTGCTCTAGGGAGAGGTTTAGTCAACGGATTCGCCACATCAGATCAAGTGTACTTTGCAAATCTTTATGTCACCATCTCGACATACTGCGAACAACATGGAAACGTAGCTTGATGTGCTTCACTTGCTATGTGACCTTGGCTCTGTGCATTAGCTATGGCACCTGTGTTGTCACAAGAGATAGCCATCGGGTCCAACGCACTAGGAACCACGCCAAGTTCAGTAATGAACTCCTTCATCCATATGGCTTCTGCAGCCTCCGGCGCAGCTATGAATTCCGATTCAGTTGAAGATTTTGCCACAACGCTTTGCTTGGCACTCCTCGCTCACCGCAGCACCATTCAAAATAAATACGTATCCGATGTGACTTGAGTCATCCGGATCGGTGTTCCAACTAGCATCAGTAACTGCTTACAACAAGCTGTTCATCATCTCCATAAGAAAGAACCATATCCTTAGTCCTATTCGGTACTTTAGGATATTCTTGACGCTGTCCGGCTCCATTCTAGGATCACTTTGATATCCGCTAGTCAAACTAACGAGATGTGCTATATCCGGTCTTGTACACAAAGATGGCATACATGATAGAACCTATGGCCGAGGCATAGGAATATTATTCATCTTCTCTCTATCTTCTGCCGTAGCTGGACTTTGAGTCTTACTCAAGGTCTTACCTGACAACATGGGCACGAACCCTTTCTTGCTCTCTTCCATTCTAAACTTCTTTAGAACTTTGTCCAAGTATGTACTTTGTGAAAGCGCTATTAGGCGTCTTGATCTATCTCTATAAATCTTGATGCCTAGAATATATGCCGCTTCGCCAAGATCCTTCATTGAAAAACTATTTTTCAAATAGGCTTTGACACTATTAAGAAGTTCTATATCATTCTCAATCAACAATATGTCATCTACATATAGTACTAGGAATGCTACAGAGCTCCCACTCACTTTCTTGTAAATACAAGCTTCTCCATAAGTTTGTATAAATCCAAAGTTTTTGATTACTTTATCAAAACGTTGATTCCAACTCCGGGATGCTTGCTTCAGTCCATAAATGGAGCGCTGAAGTTTGCATACCTTGTCAGCATCTTTTGGATCGACAAAACCCTTGGGTTGTACCATATACAACTCTTCCTCAATGTCACCATTAAGGAACGCCGTTTTGACATCCATCTGCCAAATCTCATAATAGAAATATGCAGCAATTGCTAACAAAATCCTCACAGACTTTAGCTTCGCTACTGGTGATAAAGTCTCATCGTAGTCAACTCCTTGAATTTGTCGGAACCCTTTCGCGACAAGTCGAGCTTTATAGACGGTAACATTACCATCAACATCTATTTTTCTTTTGGAAATCCATTTGTTCTCGACAGCCTTACGGCCATCCAGTAAGTCCACCAAAGTCCATACTTGGTTTTCGTACATGGATCCCATTTCGGATTTCATGGCTTCTAGCCATTTGTCGGAATCTGGGCTCAACATAGCTTCTTCATATGTCGTAGGGTCATCAGTGTTGTCCACCAACATGACGTTCAAGGCAGGGTCATACCAATCAGGAGTGGTACGAACCCTCGTTGACCTGCGAGGTTCAGCAGCAACTTCGTTCAAAGTTTCATGATCACCATCATGAGCTTCCTCTCCAATTAGTGCAGGCGGCACAAAAACATCTTCCGGTGCTATGCTACTCTCAACTGCGAGAGAAGGTTCAATAACCTCGTCGAGTTCTACTTTCCTTCCAGTCAATTCCTTCGAGAGAAACTCCTTCTCAAGAAAGGATCCATTCTTGGCAACGATAACTTTGCCTTCGGATCTATGATAGAAGGTATACCCAATTGTTTCTTTAGGGTATCCTATGAAGACGCATTTCTCCGCTTTGGGTTCAAGCTTATCAGGTTGTAACTTCTTTACATACGCTTCGCAACCCCAAACTTTAAGGAACGACAACTTAGGTTTCTTTCCAAACCACAATTCGTACGGTGTCGTTTCAACGGATTTAGATGGTGCCCTATTTAAAGTGAATGCGGTTGTCTCTAATGCATAGCCCCAAAACAATAGCGGTAAATCTGTAAGAGACATCATAGACCGAACCATATCTAAGAGAGTTCGATTACGATGTTCGGACACACCATTACGCTGTGGTGTTCCCATGTGTCAATCGAAAGTATTCCACATTTCTTTAAATGCATGCCAAACTCATAACTTAGATATTCACCTTCAGCGTAACGCGAAACTTAATCTTCTTGTTACGATGATTTTCCACTTCACTTTGAAATTCCTTAAACTTCTCGAAAGTTTTGGACTTATGTTTCATAAAGTAGACATACCCATATCTACTTAAGTCATCCGTGAAAGTGAGAACATAACGATATCCACCACGCGATGCTACACTCATTGGACCGCACACATCGGTATGTATTATTTCCAATAAGTCTATAGCTCGCTCCATTATTCCAGAGAATGGAGTCTTAGTCATTTTTCCCATTAGACATGCTTCGCATCTTTCAAGTGATTCAAAATCAAGTGATTCAAAATCAAGTGATTCAAGAAGTCCATCAGAATGGAGTTTCTTCATACGCTTCACTCCAATGTGACCAACATGACAGTGCCACATGTATGTAGAATTATCATTCAATTTTGTTCGTTCAGCATCTATGTTGTGAACATGTGTATCACTACTATCGAGATGCAGTAAGAATAAACCATTCATCTCAGGTGCATTACCATAAAAGATATTACTCAATAAATCGAACAACCTTTATTCTCAGACTTAAAAGAGTAACCCTCTCGCAATAAACAAGATCCAGATATAATATTCATGCTTAACGCAGGCACCAAATAACAATTATTTAAATTTAAAACTAATCCCGATGGTAGATGTAGAGGGAGCGTGCCGACAGCGATCACATCAACCTTGGAGCCATTTCCAATGTGCATCGTCACCTCGTCCCTCGCCAGTCTTCGTTTATTCCGCAGCTCCTGTTTCGAGTTACAAATATGAGCAACCGAACCAGTATCAAATACCCAGGCACTACTACGATTACTAGTAAGATACACATCAATAACATGTATATCGAATATACCTTTCTTCTTGATGTTGCCGTTCTTGATCTGCTGCCTTGGGCGATTACGCTTCAAAGGACCAGACCCTTGCGATGAGAAGCATTCAGGCCAGGCTTAGGACCAGCCTTGGGCTTCTTAGCAGGTGCGGCAGCTTTCTTGCCGTCCTTCTTGAAGTTGCCCTTGTTCTTAGGCTTGCCCTGTTTCTTGAAATTGGTGGTCTGATTGACCATCAACACTTGGTGCTCCTTCTTGATCTCTACTTCAGCAGTTTTCAGCATGGAGGATAGTTCAGGCAACGTCTTGTTCTTGCAGTGCATATTGTAGTTTATCACAAAGTTCTTATAACTCGGTGGCAGTGATTGGAGGACACGGTGAATCCCTAACTCATTAGGAATCGTTATCCCCAACTCTTGGAGCTTGTTGCGTGCCCAGACATGGTGAGCACGTGCTCGCTAACGGAGCTACCCTCTTCCATCTTACAATTAAAGAACTTTTCGGAGGCCTCATAGCTCTTCATGGCCGCGTGAGTCTCAAAAATGAGCTTGAGCTCCTTAATGATCTCGAACGGGTCGTGGTGCTCAAAGCGCTTCTGAAGCTCCGTTTCTAAACCATACAGGATGGCACACTGAACTGTGGAGTAATGATTTTTCCGAGTGGCGTAAACATTCTTTACGTCATCGGTGGCATCTTCTGCAGGTGGGTCACCTAGCAGTGCTTCGAGCACATAGGTCAACTGACCAGCCCTGAGGACAATCTTTAGTCCACGAGTCATCCAGTGAAGTTGCTTCCATTGTTCTTAAGCTTTTCTTTCTCTAGGAACACATTGAAATTGATGGAGAGGTTCGCCATAATCTACAACAAATTTGCAAGTAGTTTAGACTAAGTTTATATAAATTGAGTTCAATTTTAATGCTTAACTAGGTGAACTTCCACTCAAAACAACATCCCTCACATTGTCTTAGTGATTACACGAACCAAGTCCACTACACCAAGTCCGATCTTCACGAGAGAAGATGTAGTTTCATCGGCGAACAATCTTCATGTTCATCATATCATTTATATGACTCGTGCTCTACCTTTCGGTATTCCGTGTTCCGAGACCATGTATGTACATGCTAGGCTCGTCAAGGTTAACCTTAGTATCCGCATGTGCAAATCTGGCTTGCACCCGTCGTATGCACACGTAGAATCTATCACACCCGATCATCACGAGATGCTTTGAAACGACGAGTCTTAGCAACGGTGCCTACTAAGGACGAACACTTTATTACTTGATATTTAGTGAGAGGGATCATCTTATAATGCTACCGTCGCGATCTAAGCAATACAAGATGCATAAAGGATTAACATCACAGGCAATTCATAATTAGTGTGATATGATATGGCCCTTTCTTCTTATGCCTTTGATCTCCATCTCCAAAGCACGGACATGATCTCCATCATCACCAAAGATTGCGTCCAAGGTCAAGGGCGCCGCTTCATGGTTGTCCATCATCACTAGCAACTATTACAACTACTTGGAATAAAGCTATTATAAGATGAATAGACACGCAGTCTTAACGTAATTAAAGACAACCATTAGGCTCACGCCGTTGCCATATTACAACAAGGATCATTGCATACATCAAATATAATCACAATCACATGATGGCCATATCACATCACAAAACCCCTACAAAAACAAGTTAGACGCCTCTAATTTTCTTTGCATGTTTTACGTGGTTTGGGGCTTTCGAATAAGAACGGATCTTACCTACGAAACTGAACCACAACGTTGATACAAGTGCTATCAACTAGAAAGTGTAAATTGAATCTATACTATTGTGGGAGAGACAGACACCCGCAAAGCCACTTGTGCAAAGCAAGTTACACGTCAAGCGTGGAGCAAGTCTCATGTGCGATGACATGTAAGGTTAGCCCGAGCCGCTTCATCCCACCATACCGCCAGATGCAAAGTACACAAAGCAAAAGACGGCACGAGCACCAACGCCCACAAAACCATTGTGTTCTACTCGTGCAACATATCTACGCATAGACAAGGCTCTGATACCATTGATGGGTTCGTAGCATGGAAAACAAAAAATTTCTACCGCAAGAACGAACAAAACCAAGATCTAATCTAGATAAAAGCCAAGATCTAATCTATTAGACATGTGCAACGACATAGATATGTACTAACCCTTGTAGATCCGAAAGCCTTGTGCGAGATCGGATCTCGTGGTTGATGTAGACGATCACTTGCCGATCTCAAGATCGAGTAGACGATCCTTCTGGCGCCGCGTTCCGGCAGCGCTTCCGCGGTCGGTCACACGTGCGGAGTCGAAGCAGACCTTCCTCTCCCTGTTCCAGTGACGTGAGGTAGTAGATCTCCACGAAATCCCGGTATGGCAGGCGTGGTGGTGGTGGTGGAGTAGAGATTCTGAGGCTTCGCCTAAGCCGGAGCAGATGGAAGGAGGAGGAGAGGCTAGGGGTTGGATTGGGGAGGGGGCAACGGGGTGGTGCCTCCACCCTCTATATATAGAGGAGGGGTGCGCCTAGGGTTCCCACCCTAGGCCCACCCCTTAGGGCGGCGCAAGAGGAGGCTTGGGGGGAGAGTCCTTCCCCCCAAGTTTCCTTTACTTACCCTTTAAGTTTCCCCTTATCCTATCTTGGTTTTCAAGTAAACTCCAAAATATCTTCTAGAACCTTCCGGAACATTCCGAAACCTTCTAGAATCCCCATACAAACACTCTGGAACATTTCCTAACTTAGAAAATGATCCCCATTATATGAATCTTATTCCCCGGACAATTCCAGATCTCCTCGTGATGTCCCGGATCCAATCCGAGACTCCGAACAACATTCAGTCTCCAATGCACATTCCATATCTACTTAAAACAACTTCGAACCTTAAGTGTGTCACCCTACGGTTCGTGAATATGTAGACATGATGGAGACACCTCTCCGATCAATAACCATCAGCTGGATCTGGAGATCCATAACGGCTCCCACATACTCAACGATGACTTCGTGATCGATAGAACCATTAACATACGAAACCAATTCCCTTTGTCACGCGATACTCTACTTATCCGAGGTTTGATCGTCAGTATCTCCATACCTAGTTCTACCTTGTTACTGGTAAGTACTCTTTACTCGTTCCATGTTATGTCATCCCTTGTGACCTAGTCACATGCTTGCAAGCTAACTAGATGACATTCCACCGAGAGGGCCCAGAGCATATCTATCCGTCATATGGATGGACAAATCCCAATCTTGGTCCATGCGCTTCAACACATACTTTCAGAATACCCAATGACACCTTTATAACCACCCAGTTACGAAGCGGTCTTTGATGTCATCAAAGTACCCATCCGGTAATGGTGATTAACATAACCTCATGGTCGAAGGATTAGGTTACTATGAATTTGAAAGCTTGTAGCAATGCGAACTTAATGACTTGATCTTATGCTACGCTTACTATGGGTGTGTGTCCATCACATCATTCTCCTAATGATATAACCTTGTTATTAATGACATCCAATGTCCATGATCAGGAAACCATGATCATCAATTAATCAACAAGCTAGTTCAACAAGAGGCTTACCAGGGACTCTTTTATGTTTACAAAACACACATGTATTAGTGTTTCCTTATAATACAATTATAGCATGGGATGCAAACATTCATCATAAACACAAAGATATAATAATAACCACTTTTATTATTGCCTCTTGGGCATATCTCCAACAGTCTGTATGCACAGCGGGTACCCACTGGGGTTTATCCCATCACCGTAGTGCCCAGGCCCAAATCTCCTGGGCCACCACACATCCAATCAGAATGTGCTGAATGATCTCTGGATCCTGGTCGCAAAGCGGACATTCGGGTGGCCGCTGGAGCTGGGGCCGCTCCAGACGGTCAGCCGTCCAGCAGTGGTCCCTCGAGGCCAACCACGCGAAGAACTTATATCCATGCGGGGCGCGTGAAAGCCAGATCTGGGTGGCGGCCGGAGCTTGGGTGGTGCCCGCAAAGAACGTGCCATATGCCGACTTTGCGGAGTACACCCCATCATGTGACCATTTTCAGGTCACCACGTCCTCGCGCTCTGGGTTAACCTAATCCCGGCTAGCGCATGCCATAGGAGGAAGAACTTGGGCACCGCTGCTTCCCCTAGTCTGGACCACAGTCCCTCATCCAGGGCCCATCCAACCCCTCTCGGACTGATCGAGCCCGCACCTTGCTCAGGAGGGTCCCCACAAGGAGGTTCGGGGCGATCTCGTCGACCCTGCGGCCATGAATCCACCTATCTTTCCAGAACTTAGCTCTCTCCCCGTTGCCCACAGTGTAGCATGTGGCAGCATGAAAGAGCTCCATAGACTGCCGCGGAAGCCCTAGGTCGAACTCCGCCCACGGCCTATCAGGATCAACTCTCTGCAACCACGCCCAACGGCACCTCAACACGAAGTTCATCAAGTGGAGGTTGGGAATTCCAAGGCCACCGACATCCTTCGGCGAGCAGACTTTCTCCCACGCCACCAGGCAATGTCCACCTTTTGCCTCCCTTCTGCCTCTCCACAAGAATGCCCTAACAATCTTGCGGAAGGCCACCAACGTCTGGGGGGGGGACGTCCAGAGACATAAGAGCATGGACCAGGATGGCCGAAAGCGTGGTCTTCCACTATGTTTCACCAAGTTTGAAAAGTTGATTTTCAAATATTGTCAAAATATATTCAATATTAGCCTTGTTTTGAAGCCTCTTCCGCAGAAACTCGGATAGGCAAGGTTCACAAATTGAACTTAGGGTTCAAAGTTCATAAATATTTTAACACTTTTACTTTGGTGTCCCCCCTCCTTTTCAAACATGGAAACCAAAAACTCGACACCGATTCGTTTCAAAGACAGTATGAATCCACCTGAAGTCCGTATGGTCCTCTTAGATGTATACTCACCATACACATATACTCATGTCCCTGCGGGAGGCAGAAAACGGGAGGTATATAGCAGCAATAACACAATTTCAATACATGGCATGCAAAGACGTAGATCGCGATAATGGGAGGTGGTATCAGCCGGTAAAAACGTGGAGTATATCCATCTCGATCGAGTACATCTATACGGAGGTATACATAGCCTGGATATAGGTTTCGGCCGGTCAAAATAAAACTGGTCCATGCAAATTTAAGTTTTAGGAAGACACCGAAGCACACCTCATATTTTAAATCTTACAACAAGTATGGAAGGAGAGAGTAGACTGCACACCCTTGCATAAAGTATGGATTAACTGAACAATGCACTGTCATTGGCACTTATTCGCCAATTCTCTGAATACACGAAGTAGTAGTGGAAACATCGGAAGGGAAACTGAGGATGGAAAAACAGATAGGCACGATTAACTGAACAAAGGCGGGGGTTGCAGTTGCAGCAGCTGGACTTGGCGGAGCAAGGCTGGTTTCAGCGTTTCCTGATGGAGAAGGCGGCGAGGACGACGAGGAGCACGAAGATGAAGACGGAGAGGAAGGAGGCGACGACGGCGCCGCTGGTGCGCTTGCAGAAGCCGTGGAACTGCATGCAGATGGGCACCCAGTTGGCACGCTCGTTCCCGTTGTGCGCCAGGGCCACGATCGCGGTTGCCGCCGCTGCCGCGGCCGTCAACAGCGCGAGCACGATCTGCACGCAGACATGTAATGGTTAGCCGCCCGTCACGAGCATGGTTGCTATGCAGGTCGTCGTGCGCGTTCGCTTTTGGGTTGTGAAAGAGAAGCAGGCCCATACCGTGTCACTGACGAGCAGGAGAAACCTCAGTATGGTGGTCTGTGGCCTCAGTACAATGACGGCGGAGAACGAGAGGGACAGCACCAGGTACCCCGCTGCCACCGCGCTCGTCACCATGAGGAACCTGCACACGCACGCACGCGTATATGAGAAGCGGCACGCATTCGCCGTTAAGAAACAAACTTAATTCGGGGAGTGACGAAGGATGATCGATGATGGGTACTGTACTGACAGGAAGGCCGGGAAGTCGTCGAATCGGGCGCGGAACTGGTAGAACTCGGTGAAGACGGAGAGCGTCTCGTCGGACGTGCCCGTGGCGATGGCCGCCGCGAGCACGGGCCCGAACGCCGCGATCCGGAGCAGGAAGTCGAGGAACGCCATGCACCGGCTGCCGCGGTCGCTCCGATGGAATAACCGCATGGGAAACTTGCGGGCCGTTGTCTTGGTGGCCGCGGCTGGGGCGGCGGCCGCTGCGTCAGCAGGAGGTGCAGAAGGTGCCACCGCCGCTGGGGCCTTGGAGGGCGCGCCCTGGCCAGGGGCGACGTCGTAAATGGGAAGGACAGTGGCGGCCTCGCTGGTGCTCATGTTTGATTTGGTGCTTGTGTGGAGATCAATGGACGGGGAGGATGAGAGAAGAAGGCTGCCGAGGTCTGATGGGGTTTATGAGATGAGATGAGTGCTTGGTTTGCTTGGGACGGTCGGATTTATAGAGGCGGAGATGACCTGTTGGCTGCTGGGACGAGTGAACCTATCAATCTATCATGGTCATAGTGGAGAAGTTTGTGCAGAGGTTGGGAGGATGTGGTGCTGGTGCTGAATTGTGGTTTTGGTTTGGGTTATGGGAGTGCACGGGTTGGAGTGGGTGCCAACTGCTACGAAATGCAAGCGCGCCAAGGACTAGTCTGCAGATCAGTGGTTTGACGCTTTTGACTAGCCAGCTCACAACGATGGAATCATGGAACGAACTGCCTCGACATCTTCATGTTGCAGCCTTATTTACAAAAGTACCTGAATTTTTTTCACAAAAGTAGGTTTATTTGGGGACTACAAAAAACTGTATCTGTAATAGATGCAGAATTCATTAATATAGACTCACATATTCTTTTGTGCAACCAGAAATGAAAACACACGTGTGTTAAATTTTCTTGAAAAGTCAATTTTATTTTGAATAATCACTCGGTTACTTGCGGGGTTTTTTCGTCTCCCTGGGGGCAAGGCCCCGGAGAAACGCCCTAAAAGGCTTGTTTGGTTGTCCACAAAATCTTTGGCATTGCGGGGTGGACATCGATCCCAATTTGTTTGGTAGGATGCACACAACTATTAATAGGGTGAGTGATGCAAACCAAATGTGTTTGGTTGCCCACATAGCTTTGCATATGGTTACCAAGAACCGCATACAGTGAGCTTACCACAACGTAGAAATCATAACATAGGAATAAAATTTAGGAACAACACAAGCATAATATCAGCAACAACACAAGCATAACAGCAGCAACAACACATTCTTAAGATCAGGAACGAAACAAGCATAACATCGGGAATAACACATGCATCACATTACCATACATAGCATGTACTAGCCATAACAAACATCACATTACACTAATAGGTGCATGCATGATCCTTTCCAAAAGGGATCACAATTCATCAGATCACCATTGTGTTAACCTACCACCATCAAAAGTGGCTGCCATCCTAGCACCACCACCAGTTTACCATTACATGAGGGGTTACTATATACCACCTCATGACAAGATTCAATCATTAGAAGTTTTTAGGACATATGTACAACAACAATGGAATTAGAAATCAGCCATCACAGATTTCCTTGATTTTGTTCAGCTTATCCTTGTTAGCCACACTAGCTTTGAGTATATCAAACAACATGTACTCTAGCTTCTTCTTTTCTACTTCAAACTCCCCCTTTCATCATCTCATTTCTTCTCCTTTATCTTCATTATCTTTGCTTGGGATTTCTGCACCTGCTTCATCATACCAAATTCATTCTTGAACGCTTCAGTCATCTGCAAATTCACCTCCTTGTACTTTTCCACGGATTCCTCCTCAACTTTCGGAGTGTTGTCTTCATCCTAGACAAGTTATCCTTTATCATCCTTTTCTCAGTTTCGTCCATGAATTTGTTCACATCAAGTAATAAACTTGAGTACTTCTTATGAATATTATTCTCTTCATCACCTAGCTCCTTCACTAACTTTGCATTCTCAGTACTCATATATTCTTGCACTCTTGCTATCATGATACCGTACCCAAAGTCTTTCAAATGCATTTTTTCAGTTTATGAGCATTCGTTATCCAACTAACCCACAAACCCACAATTTGTGTCTTCCTGTAAATCAGGATCTACATAGATATAGAAGTATATGACAACTTCTAAAAGTGGCAGTATAGAAGTTTGGCTAATGAAGTTCGACTTTTGCTAAGTGTGTTTCTAGAGTTTACATGACAATAATGAAATTCCAATTGATGACTGATCGACGCCATTATAAACACTATAAAGAAAGTCTCACTCTGTCACCAAACGAATACTTCGACACATTATGTGATAATGTTGTAAATGTCAAAATTAGGAGACATTAACGATTTGCAAAAGACAACGTTCCACATGACCGAGCATGGTCAATAAACTCATATGAGATATGGTTTATGATTAGTAGCAAATGCAAGCTAGATTATTTGTAGTCTAGTGTAAGTGGGAGACTAAAAGAGATATGCCCTAGAGGCAAATAATAAATGGATTTTATTATCATTTTTCAATTAGTTCGTATAGTTTCGTACTATGCTACAACTGTATAAAGTGGAAACATTGATAAAGATGTGGTATGAAACAGACCAAGTTGCTACTAGCCTCTATTTATACTAGTTCATTGGGCAACTAAGAATCAAGGTTTCTTAATCATGGAGCATTTATGCCATTTGAGAACGGAGTCATGTCATTAGAGAATGACATGATGAACATTACCCAAAGATAAGTATTGTGGCACGATCAAGTCACATAGTATCCTTCTCCTTTGATCGTGAGATCATATTAATCACTATAGCTCAAGTCTTCTTTGCCTACATCAAACGTCATGACCGTAACTGGGTGACTATAACAGTGTATGTTGGGTATTCCAGAGATATAGCTGAGGCCTATGTATCAAGATCAAGATTTGTTCACCCGCGTGATAGGAAGATATACAAGGCCGACTCGGTGAGATTACATATATAACGTTGCAGCATGTGACTAGGTCACGGAGATGGAATATCACAGGAACGAGTATAATAGAACTTGTCAGCAACGAGATTGAACAAGGTATGGTGATACCCATGATCAGATCTCGGACAAGTCAGTATTGAAGTGACAAAGTGAATTAGACTCCACGTTTATGGTTCAAACGGTATTAACAATCGTGGAATGCATAGGGGTCATTATGGACATCCCGATCCCGCTAATAATCATTGATAAGGAGAGGTGTGTCAACCATATTTGTTATGTTCCCGAGCCATTGGAGTCACACGCTTAAGGGTACGATGACACTTGGAGATCATTATGGAGTTGTCGGAATCACATGATGAGAGAGAAGAGAAAACCGCAAATGTTCCGTGAGAGAACCAAAATCGTTCCAGGAGGATTCAAAGTTGTTTGGAGTGAACCGAAAGGCGTTGCGGATCAAATGAGATTTGATAATATGTATTTCATCTTAATTAATGTAATTAATATTAAATATATATTTAAAATTGAATTTGGAGGGCAACTTCCACTAATGGGCCAAATTCCTGAGGGAAAAGGGCCCATGAGGGAAGCCACCCAAAGGAGGGAGGCCCAACTGCCCTAGGGACCAAGCCGCCAACCAAGGGAGGCCCACTCGACCAGCCTAGGGTTGTGCGCAGGATGGGGCCCACCTAACCCTGGCCGGCTGACCCATTCCCTCCTATGGCATCTCCTCCCACCTCCCCCTTGATTAGTCCCACCTTGAGATATTAGGGGAGGATGTGCCCAACTTTTTCCTATATAAAGGAGGGCATAGGGTGGGAATAAACACAACAATAATTCTCTAAAGCAGTTTCCTTAGGGAATAAATCTCTCTCTCTCTCGTTGCCTTCTTTTGATGATACGGTCCCTAGAGGGACACTACATGCAAGAGACGACACATCTGCAGCACGTCGTTTGGCTGCAGAGATTCCAGCCAGAAGATCTATTTCCGCACTCTTAGATCGGATCAGAGAGCCGGAGGTTGTCATCGTACGTCGTATGTGTGCGAAACCACGAGGATGCTGCCATTAGTAGCACCTTGGATATCGTGAGCCGAACTGCTGCACGATGTAGGAAAGGGTGACCTGCGAGGAGCTTCACGACCTTGAGGTCGGCTATGAGTACAACTACGTCGTCATCCACGCTTTTCTCGGAACGTTAACCGCTTTCGGACTAAAATAGTATATATCTGAAACCTCTCTGTTACAACATTACTCCTAAATAGATCCTGATAGTTAAGTGTATTCGAGTTGGAAAAATTGTGTTTTCTGCTCCGAACCCCTTCAACTATGTGTTAGGGTACTGAGTCTTCGTCACTGTCGACGCGGTGAAAACAGATCTTAAATCGGAGTAGTTCACATTTATGTATTCGTTTTCGTATACATACAAAAAACTCAAACGTACACTATGTTCATAGGATGGATAACTTACATGTTATCAGCTGGTTAACTTACATAGTGCACCCTGGATAACTTTGGTGTTACAGGTGGGTTACTTTTGGGTTAAAAAAAATTCTCAAAACATATTGACATTGGGTCTAGTTTCCAAGATCTCGTCGCCGACTAGCCCATCGGTAAAAACAGATCTTAAATTGGATAAACGGTTTGACATATAAAACATTTAATTTTTTTGAATTTAGTGCTGATGAGGTAATCAATTCTATCGCTTAGTGATTAGCAATTGGAAGAAATATTGGGCACGCGAGGGAGCAAGGTCCCGTCGTTGATTTTTGGCCAATTTTATTTACTGATTAAAGCGCTGGTCCGAACACGCGCCAGAATTTGCAATCTGTAGTCCGCCCTGAACCTAGCGGAGTCCTAGATTTTTCTGTAATAGTTCATATGCACTCGTCAGGCAAAACACCATCACCACATCATGAACATACAGAAGCCTCTGAGATATTTTTTTTTTAGATTAAGTCTCTGAGATGTTAGATTCAACATAAACTTTTCTGCTATTTTATATTAAAATAAAACAAAAGGTTTCTTTAAATTCGAGTGAAGTGTGGCCCATAAGAAGAGTTGGTATCCTCTCATAAGAAAATTTCGAAGGTTTCTAGCAACACAATTACACAAATTATCTTTAAGGAAATTCCAAATACTCCTTCCGTGCAGAAAAGGATGTCTAAAATGTGTCTAGATATACATATATATATATAGACGCGTTTTAGTATATAAATACATACGGAACTAGACAAATCTTCAACATCCTTTATAGGACGGTGGGAGTAGAACTTATGTCTAAAAAAGAAAAACTACATCTCTTTGCAGATGTTCGGTGAATCACTCGACCGCACCCTAGGCACATGCTACAGAAAAAACCTGAATTTCCGATCGACGGCACCGTTAACATCGGTGGGCATTATCGGATCTACGCCTACGAAACTCCAGTCGTCCGTGCTGCTACTGCTGCAGTCTGATTCGTCGCGACGCTGCTCCTCTGCATCTGATACATCGGAGTGCTCCTCCGTGGTCGAGCTTTCCTCGTCTTCTTGGTCGTAGGCAACAATGTCACCTGAATTCTCGGCACTAACGTCGTCAGAAACTTGGGCACCTCCGGCGACGTCTCCAACGAGACCAACACTCTCCTGATTATCGTCTTCAGAACCTTGGGCATCTCCGGCGACGTCCTCAGCGGGACCAGCACTCTCCTGATTATCAGCACCCTCTTGATTGCTGTCGTCGTCCCCCGACAAGTAAATCGCCCTGTCAAGCAAGAACGCCGCCTTGGCGCAGAGAGGCACGAACAGCAGCGCACCCAGGTACAAGTCGATCGCGAGGTACGTGGCAACGACCTTGGCGACGTCTATGGTCAACACCTTCAGCGCGGCGCAGCACCACCTGTTCACGTTTCCCTGCTCTCCATCGGCGTCGTCGGCCGTCAGGTAAGCCTGCCTAGCCGCCTTGAGGGCAGCCACGTTGTAGATGGCTAAGGACGCGAGCACGAACGGCCGCTTTCCCAGCATGTAGGCGATCAAGAGAGCGTCGATCCAGTGCATCACGATAGTAAGAAGGCAGAGCCACCCCCAGGCGTCCTGCAAGTCCTTCTCCTTGACTCCTCCTCCTCCTCCTGCGGCATCGCCGGCCGGCGGTCTTGGATTGGCCGTGTAGCTGCTGCCCGTCGTGTCGATCTCGTAGGAACCCCACAGGTAGACCCTCTCGGCCTCCATCAGCGCGAAGCCGCACAGCGCGGCGAAGCATGGGAGGCACAGACCAAACGTTGCGATGCTGCTGCAGATGCCGCCGAGGGTGACCACTTGCGCGCAGTACGCGACGATCGCCGCGATCCAGGCGACGAGCAACGTGGTGTCCTTCTTGGACTCTGGCGGGTCGTTCGGCGAGGGCGTCCTGAGACCCTTGACGCCCCTCCACCTCAGAAGCTTCGGCGCTCGGCTTCTCGCCTCCTCGATGGCAGTGGTGGTCAGAACGGTCGCCCCCAGATTGGCCACGCCGGCTGCCAGACGGAGCCAGAGGAACGCCGCGGTGGCGGCATCCTTGACGCCGCTCAGCCTCGCCCTCGCCCTCGCCTTCGTCTCCAGCGAACCGATCGCGTCCGCGACGAACGCGCGGGCGCGGCGCACGCGCTCCTCGGCGGCGGCGTAGATGGGCGAGGTGCGGGGCTCGTTCCGGATGGCGTCGCGGACATCGCGCAGGTCTCCCAGCACGACGGCGTCCACCTCGCGGAAGAAGCCGTCGACAAGCTCCGGCGTCAGCACGCGCTCCAGGAAGATGTAGGAGACGGCGAAGGTGGCGACGAACAGGAGGCGCGTAGACACGTACGCGGATGAGACGAGTAAGAGGCCCGACGAGACGACGAGCGAGACCGGGACGGCCATGGCGTCAGATGCGATGCGATGCGATCGATCACGGCAAGTCGGCGGGCGATGGGATCGCTCGTGCATGCACGTGATCGAGAGTTTTGCGGTGCGAAAGAAAGGGGTTTGGCTCGTGTATATATGGTTGGATAGCTTAGGGGAGTTGGTATCGAACTCCGATCGTTGATGGTGCACGATATAGAGAGAGGGAGAGACGAATACAGAGGGGATTCGGGCAGGGTAGAGGAGTGATTCGGGCAGGGTAGAGGAGTTTGATTCGACGAAAAGCTTTACACGAGACTCTGAATTCTTCTTTCACAAGGAAAACTTATAACTAACTGACAGCAGGATTCTTCTCCGGTTGCCTCGCGTTTTTGTTTGCTCTAAATTCGTAAATATAGGGGGTTTAGTTGCGACAGCAAGCAACACAAAACTTGCACACATTCTCCCGCTGTGGAGGTGTCGTGGTGGTGTCACGGCAGATGCCATAGATAGGCTAAAGGTGTGGACTAATATGCGCTAGGGGAATCCAAGGACAGATAGTAGAGTGATTCTCTATACATAAGTTTGTATTGCTATATTTTCAGGATTACAAGTGCTCCTTGAGCTGTATTAGCGAGAGGAGGAAGAAGGTACTCTCTTACTCTTGCCGACGAAAAGCATTTCCGACTTACTCCTTAAGTCGGACGAGACAACGTTAGGCGACCCCCCCTGGTCCGGGTTACTCCGTGATCCGACCTGCCTTGAGGTGACTCGGCCAACATCCGCTTTGAACTTGCCGAACCTCGGCTAACTCGGCCCTTATACCCCAGAGTGACCCTACCCGGGGGTATCCCCCAACATTAGTCCCCGAAGCTGGTGCGGTCTTGGCTACCTTGGCCGCTAAGGACACATCAGGTTCATTTATGTAGCATCCCAATTGTCTAACAATTGCAATGCTACTAGCCTAGTCTATATAAATGCTACTTCCTATATATAATTGTTGCATCATCATGATATCATGCCCATGTCATCATGCCACCTTGCATTTGAGCATCATATAAAACCCTTTTGATTTGGTTTTCTCTCATATGCATTGTTAATTGTATTTGCCTCTTGATATCGTATTTGGTTATTGATATATTGTTTAATGCCCAAGTTGAGTTGGGGGCATATCTTTTATTCCACTCCACCACCTTTCTTTGTCACCACCTTATAATTCCACCACCCTAATTACCCATGAGCTTGTATTTCTTTTTCTTTGATATTATTCTAGCTCATGTGGGTGGGGTGGATCTAATTCTATAAATTCTTTTGCTTGGCTTTATTCCACTTCTTGGGAATGCATAAGAATAATGCCATATCATCATTATTGTTTTCACAAGGATAATACATGGCATTTATTATTTTTTGCATGGGCCATGCAAGAGCATCACCACCTTTAACCTTTCGTTTTTCTCTTGGTTTAATTGGTTCCTTTCTTTGTGGGTCATCTCCACCCCTCTCTCCTCACTCTTGTCGCCTCATGCTTTGGTCATGATTCAAACCCTACCACCACATCACCCTCTCTCGCTAATCCTCTCTCCAAAAACCTAACACCTCATCTAAACCCTAACTCTAGTTTCCTCTCTTTTCTTCTAACCCTAGTTCTAAGCCAAACCCTAACCACACCTCTCTCACCTCTCCCTCTCTCTACCATGATGACCCCACCTGGCTACCCCCTCTCCCTGGTCCCACACCCCATCTACCCACCCCCTCCTAGCCAAGCCCTAGGCCGGCGAGCTCCTCCTAACCCTAGACTAAGTTACAACCGAGCTCCCTATCCTCTCTCTTCTCTCTACCTGTCGGGTAGCCCCACCGCCACTCCGTCCCCACCTGGCAGCCTCCACCACCCTACCTGCCCTGGCTGCCCAGGTCGAGCCCTAGCTCGACCACGTGATCGAGGATAAAGGAGAAAGGGCCGAAGCCACTTTTCCATCAACCCCGTGCCCCCACGCCCCTCTTCCCTCTCCCTCGTTTTCCTGCTTCTTCACGGCTCCCCCGCCTCTCCCAGATCCACCCCAGGTACCTGCCCTCGCATCCCCTTCTTCTTCTCCGACGCCATCGTCTCTCGCCAGTCGCCGCCGTCTACCCCTGCGGCTCGTTGTTTTGGCCGGCGTGCGCGTCGTGGAGGTGGTCTGGAAGACCAAGGAGGTACCACTGCTTCACCTCGACCGGCCCATCGAGGACGAGAAGGCCACCAGGACCGCCAGATCCTCGCCGCTCCCCGAAACCCTAGGTCGCCGGAGCTCCTGCATCCTTGCCGGTCGGCCGCTTCCCTGCCCGTGCCAACCCCACCGACCACCCCGCGGTGAGTCCCTCTCCCTCCCTGACGTACTCCGCCTCACCGGGCAGCCCTAGCCGCATCAGTCGTTTCGACGAGCGCCCTAAGTGCGCCGCCGCTTTGTGCTGCGTTCAGCCACAGTGGTGCCTCAACTAGCGATACTCCCTCGACACCAACCCTCCTAGCCCAGCGGTAGCCGCCGCCACGACGCCGGTCGCGAGTTCGATCCCGTCAGACTAGCGTAGCGTTGTTTTCCCACGTCGACCGGAGAAAGAAGAAGATGGGTCGTGGTCGAATTACAAATAGCCCCTCTTTTTAACTCTCGCTCAACCCGCGGTCCATCATACCCCACCTGTCAGCCGCCGTGATCATCTTTTAGAAAACCCCCTAGACTGTTATTCCCTAAACCCGTGGTCCAGCCTAGCCCCTCCTGTCAGCCTCTGCGGGATCACCACTGTCACGTGGGCCCTAGCTCACTGCCCGGCCATCCACCAATAGCTAGCTAAGCCGCGGTAGCAAAAGTTTTCCGCGTGCGTGTCCCCATTCAGCGACTGGCCCACCCGTCAGTGACTTTGGCTAAGTCGAGCTGGGTGCCACAAGTTTGCCCTGTTGTCTGTTTAATTTAAACCTTTTCAAAACTATTTTAAATACAAACTCAAATCAGATTTAAATAACTTTTAAAATACAAATCCAAACAATACATATGATATATGTTTTGGAATCAGAAAAATGTGAGGATTTCAAATATTCCATTCAAAATATTGTTTGAGCACTTAAAATTTTCGAGATAATTAAAATTACAATAAAATGCCCTTTTCCTTAATTAATTAATAACTTTTGTTTTATAACTCCAAATTTGACAAATAATATGTCTAAATCGATCAGCGCGACGAGCATGTTCTATCTATGCATTCCATGTTCTGAATTGCGGCATGCATAATATAAATATAAAGTATACAGCAACTTATTTGAGTATAAAATGTGACTAAAACTCAATAAAATGCTTTATTCTTGTATTCCACACCTCACCCATGCCATGCTACAGTATTGCCATGCAAATTGTGCATCATTCATCATGGCATGATTGTTTGCTTGTCGCATTTTAATTCATATACTTGTGCACTCTACTTATGTTGGCCCTTGGTTGTTTGGTTCTTCTTCGAATAGACGGTGAGCAGGGGATATATCAGGAATCCCAGGAGCACTACCCAGATCCGTCCCTCGCTTCAACTGAGCTGCCAGGCAAGCACTACCACATGCTTGCATACATATAGTACCTATTGCCTCTCTCTTATTCTTGCATCATTGAGTTGCGATTGCATTAAACTGAATCCCAAGTACTGCATAGCCTTTACTTTTAAACCCCACCGAAGCTTGTTCCTCCATCCCATGAGCCATTACTACAGGATTTGTTTGAGCCATGCGGGTCGTAGAACAACATGTGTAGGGTATGTGAGTGTCTGATGGATAACGAGGTACCTAAACAACTTAACCTGAGTAGTAATGGGATAACTAATGAAAGTGGCACCGGTGAGCAATATCTGCTATTTGGTTCTTCATGCTCACTTGTGTCCCGTAGGACCCCGAGTACTTGATTCCTGTTCCTTGACTATTCACACTATCCACATTCGGGAGGCCTTATGGACCCCCCTGAGCCAGAGCTTGTTTCATTCTTATTTCTTGGGGCCACAAAGTAGTTTGGGGCTTTATTACTATCCTGTACTTATGCCATGCTTTACTGCTTTATTTAAGATTGTGCGTGGAGCACCTGTACTGTTTTGGATCGCGCCATGTTTTCGCGGTATCGACAAGCACAGTCACACTTTCGGGTTCCCAGTCGTTTACAGCCGTCAGAAACCACAGGTCCGTTCGAGCCGCCAACTTCGCTATGGTAGCTTAGTGGGGTGGCCCCTTGAAACATTTCTGAATCCTGTGATCACTTTGTCGTGAATGCCTCGTTGGGTTTTGATTTGGTTTTTCCGAGGTTGATCGAGTGTGTGTTGCTATTTGTGCACCCCTGCAGGGTAAATCTTTCTGAAAGCCGTGTCCGCGGTTATGGACGACTTGGAGCACAGTTTCTCGATCATAGACAAGTATAACTAAAGTACCGCTTTTAATTTGAATAGGTACCTGACTAGTAAATAGTGCAACACTCATGGAATGGTTAATAAAACTGTCAACAGATGGGGGGGTTGTTCGTCCGCTTTCTTGTTGGTAAGCGAGAAGGAGGATGGATCTGTTAATTATACTGTTATAACTGTTGTTCTTAATTAACGGACATCCGTCTATCTTTGGTTAGACGGATGGTTAGCGAGTATCTATAGAATTGTTAGGGATTATCTTTTGCTGCAATTGCGTCACCCCGGGTTGTGTCCCCTTTAGAGGCATAAAGACTTGCTGAGTACCCCTAGGGTCTCACACGATAAATTATTTGATTCAGATGAACAGGTATGCTCGCAAGATGGATACTGGGTGGAGGAGACGGACGATGTTGGCAACGATCACTCGGTGTAGAGATTCCGGGAACGGGGATCCGTGAGATCTGTGGGCAGGATGTGTTTATTTATGTGGCATCTTATGCCGATTTGCTTCTTATCCGTACTCGGATCTTGTCTTCCGCTTCCGCCTGATACTCTGATGTTTGATGTATGAGGAGCTATCCTAAAATATTATCTCTATCTAGGATATTTGGGTCTTGCCATATGGCGTTGCAATATTTCTATTTCTTTTTAGATGGAATGGCTCTGAGGACTGTTGTATGTGGCTTGCATATATACTCATTTGTGTATGTAGTTGATCCCTTTTTGCCGACACGCCTTCGTTCTTGTCCCGATGTTTTGGAAATGGTTAGGACGGCCGAAAGGTCTACCTGTGAGTGGCATTTGGCCCCACCGTACTATTTTAACCATTTCTGCTCGTCCAGGCTTGTAACTAAGAGCGTAATTCACCGAGGTAGTTAAAATTGGTATCAGAGCCATCCCGCCCTTCAGGGTCTTAGCCAAAATGGTCGTTGTCAGTCTAGCAAATATTTTTGGTAGTTATGTATACTAGGGAAAAACAAACGTGAGAGTAGGACTGCTTCCATTTTTCTTCTTACCCACCCACCCACCCTTTTCTAGTAAGGAAGTGTAACGTTTTCAATCCTCTTCTTAAAATTCAAACTAGGATTCACGTGTTCTGGGTTTCCGTAGTACCATAGAAAGTGTGTGTGTGTGTATAATTCCTTGTCTATCTGTTGCATCCAATTTGTTGTCGCTATCTGCCTTTTGGTTATCAACTGTTGGTACATTCCATATCGACAGGCTTTTGTAAACTGACGCCATCTATCCGACTCTTGGTTAACCGGTGCCATCTTGTTAAGGGTGTTCTTCCTTCTAGCATGTTTCACAGAATGTGGAGTTGCTAATCTCTACCTGATAAGTGATTTTGCGCATCTATTGGTATTTTAATGCCGAAAAATGCGGAATTTTTTCTTTGATACATCTGTGCTTCCACACTCCTTTTCAGTCGTGTGTGCAACATTATCTATCTCCCTTTTATCAGCATGTCCATGCTAACTCATTCTTTTGTCACCGATGCTTAATCCTGGAGTTTCATTTCATCTCCAATTCTCTTGGGCTAATTACATAACATGTGGTGATCCGATGCTGGTGATTGTAATTTGGTTCTCGGCATAGCTATATGACACTTATCATGAGTGGAATATGGAAAATGCTATCAACTTTATCCTCCAGATGGTGACGGTTATCTCCTGTGATTTTGAGTACACCGTGATCATATCTATGCATATTCAAGTATCTTTGGCAATCTGGAGTTTTCTTAAGGCACTACGGCGGTCTATCATCTGTTCATCATGCTGCACATCTTTTTGAACTCCATATCTGCAAAATTCTCTTTGAGACGAGGGAATTGCATCTTTTCGTCTCTGATAGGTTTGCTTAAGGTATGATCTATCATCTTTTCTTTATCCAAGATCTCTTTATCTTTGTAACCGGTGATCCGATCGACAATGTGAACCAGGTGGCATTTCCTGTTCTCTTCTGAAGGACCAGATAATCTATTCTACCAGTGCATCTTTCCAACATGAATCCTTACTCGTAATGTTGATCTTTCAAAGGGCGTTGAGCTCAGAAAGTGTTTCGAGCATTTGTCCGTTTCTCCTGCCTCTTGAACTTGATATTCTTGGAATATCTTGGTAATCTGTGGTGGTATATCTTGATGATATGCTTGCCTATTCTATGTCAATGGAAGAACATGGATGGTCACCTGTGTCTTTTTCTCTCAAGCTTCGCGAACACTGCCGTGTGCAAAGTTCCCAAAGTGGAAAGTCTGACTTTTTGAAGTCACCTATCTCGGCCATGTCCTTCTGCTAAATAGATCGCTTCAATTCTGGGATCAGCAAGTCCATTGTTAATTCCATCCTCCATCTTCAAGCAATCTGGAGTTATCCCTTGTTGGCAAGTTATCATCGTCGTTCCGCTAAAGATTTTCCTCAAGACTACTAAATCTCTCTCAATCATTTCAAGAAGAACATGGAGTTCTTTTCACATCTATCTCGTCAAGTAACCTTTGAAACCCTCTCGTTCTATCGTCTATGCTCAATCCACCGGAGGCCATGAAGACTTTTCAGATCTTTTGTAATCCTTCTGTTCAAGTTGGTGCTATCTTTTCTGTAGCCGTTGAATCTTGCAGTTGTTCTCAGTAATCTTCCTTCATATCTTTCCGGTGGCTTGGTACTTCCGACATGACGACAACATCATCATCTTTATCTATCCGTGAATCCGGCGAATCGTTTGCATATATCCTTGTTTCTAACGAAGTTCCATGAGTTATTGTCAATACCTTCAGTCTGTTTCGGTAGTTGGGTTGCATGGTTTTCTTATTCATGTGCGGAGTAATGCTTTGAGTGCGGGATGGAGTAGCTACCATACCACTACTCTTATCATTCGCTCTTGTACATTGAATTGGTGAATTAATGTGATTTCACTCATTCCACGGAAGTTAGAAGTGGCCTTTATCCCTCGATACTTTTACTTCCGTCCTTGTTTTTCCGGAGTGCTCTCTCAAAGAAAGTAATCAATAATCTCTTGTTGGTGGTCTGTCTATTCTAGATGGAGCAAAATCTTCAATTATCTGGTGGAAACAAACGCAAACTCTTTTTTGTCCTTGTCATTATACCGATGCTCGACATCCCCAAACAAGATGGAAGGAAACTATATCTGTCTTCAATTTATCAAATCCCTTTCTCTTGGTAAAGCCAATTATGGTTGAGGCCATCAGCCGCAAATCTATTGCGTTTGCCTCAAGGCTAAAGAAAGCAATAAGTATCTCTACAATAAACTCCAGATCCTCCATATTCGTTGCGTCTCGGGATTCCACCATGATCTAGCTTCACATCCGTCTCTAGAAGTTATATCCGCGCACCTCAATTGCGTGATCCTTGGTTCTTACCGTTGCAACAAGAATCTAATCCGACGATGTCTAACTAAATCTTTCTGTTGATATCAAGGGACTCTATTGTTTGAAGGCAATATTGTTTCCGTACTTCATTTCTCAAATCCGAGAGAAGATACGATGCTATTGTCATAGTGGTTCAAAACCTCTCCAACCTAGCTCTTTTCTTCCGGCGAAACAAAGATTCATCCTCTCTAGTATCGGTAAATCTTTAATCTTAACGGTGTGTCTTTCTTTATTCATGATACATCATCTTGTCCTTTTCTTTCACAAGTGGTTCTATTCTTTTATCATGTTTCTTGAGAAAACCGGAGCTATGTCTATCCTATCCTTCTTGTCTCACGACAATCCTTCAACTCTTCTAACCGTTGTTTCTCAAGCAAAATGCAAGACTCGCAACAAGTCTAGCAAGTTATTCCGTTGTTCAGCAACTTGGGAACGTGAGGGTCACCTTCATTCGAACACCCGCCTCTCCTTGTGTTGTTTTCTTTTTCCTAGGAATCTCGGGGCGAGATTCTTGTTTACTGGGGGAGAGTTGTAGCATCCCAATTGTCTAACAATTGCAATGCTACTAGCCTAGTCTATATAAATGCTACTTCCTATATATAATTGTTGCATCATAATGATATCATGCTCATGTCATCATGCCACCTTGCATTTGAGCATCATATAAAACCCTTTTGATTTGGTTCTTCTCTCATATGCATTGTTAATTGTATTTGCCTCTTGATATTGTATTTGGTTATTGATATATTGTTTAATGCCCAAGTTGAGTTGGGGGCATATCTTTTAATCCACTCCACCACCTTTCATTGTCACCACCTTATAATTCCACCACCCTAATTACCCATGAGCTTGTATTTCTTTTTCTTTGATATTATTCTAGCTCATGTGGGTGGGGTGGATCTAATTCTATAAATTCTTTTGCTTGGCTTTATTCCACTTCTTGGGAATGCATAAGAATAATGCCATATCATCATTATTGTTTTCACAAGGATAATACATGGCATTTATTATTTTTTGCATGGGCCATGCAAGAGCATCACCACCTTTAACCTTTCGTTTTTCTCTTGGTTTAATTGGTTCCTTTCTTTGTGGGTCATATCCACCCCTCTCTCCTCACTCTTGTCGCCTCATGCTTTGGTCATGATTCAAACCCTACCACCACATCACCCTCTCTCGCTAATCCTCTCTCCAAAAACCTAACACCTCATCTAAACCCTAACTCTAGTTTCCTCTCTTTTCTTCTAACCCTAGTTCTAAGCCAAACCCTAACCACACCTCTCTCACCTCTACCTCTCTCTACCATGATGACCCCACCTGGATACACCCTCTCCCTAGTCCCACACCCCATCTACCCACCCCCTCCTAGCCAAGCCCTAGCTGACCCGAGCTCCTCCTAACCCTAGACTAAGTTACAACCGAGCTCCCTATCCTCTCTCTTCTCTCTACCTGCCGGGTAGCCCCACCGCCACGCCGTCCCCACCTGGCAGCCTCCACCACCCTACCTGCCCTGCCCTGGCTGCCTAGGTCGAGCCCCAGCTTGACCACGTGATCGAGGATAAAGGAGAAATGGCCGAAGCCACTTTTCCATCAACCCCGTGCCCCCACGCCCCTCTTCCCTCTCCCTCGTTTTCCTCCTTCACGGCTCCCCCGCCTCTCCCAGATCCACCCCAGGTACCTGCCCTCGCATCCCCTTCTTCTTCTCCGACGCCACCGTCTCCCGCCAGTCGCCGCCGTCTACCCCTGCGGCTCATCGTTTCGGCCGGTGTGCGCGTCGTGGAGGTGGTCTGGAAGACCAAGGAGGTACCACTGCTTCACCTCGACTGGCCCAGCGAGGAGGAGAAGGCCACCAGGACCGCCAGATCCTCGCCGCTCCCCGAAACCCTAGGTCGCCGGAGCTCCTGCATCCTCACCGATCGGCCGCTTCCCTGCCTGAGCCAACCCCACCGACCACCCCGCGGTGAGTCCCTCCTCCTCGACGACTACCACCGGGCAGCCCTAGCTGCGTCGGTCGTTTAACGCGCCCTTAGTGCGGAGGCCGCTCGGCGTGTGCTCGTGCCAGCCAGTAGTGCCTCAACTAGCCGCGATACTCCCTCCTGACACCAACCCCTCACTAGCCCAGCGGTAGCTGCCGCCGCCCGCGCACGCCATGTCGCAAGTTCGATCCCCGTCTCGCTGCGCCGCGTGTTGTTTTCCCGTCAGACCGAGGAGAAAGAAGAACAGTACGGGTCGTGGTCGAATTACAAATAGCCCCTCTTTTTAACTCTCGCTCAACCCGCGGTCCATCATACCCCACCTGTCAGCCGCCGTGATCATCTTTCAGAAAACCCCCCAGACTGTTATTCCCTAAACCCGCGGTCCATCCTACCCCCTCCTGTCAGCCTCTGTGGGATCACCACTGTCACATGGGCCCTAGCTCGCTGGCCTCGCCTGCCACCCGTAGCAGCTAGCTAAGCCGCGGTAGCAAAAGTTTTCCGCGTGCGTGGCCCCAGTCAGCGACTGGCCCACCCGTCAGTGACTTTGGCTAAGTCGAGCTGGGTGCCACAAGTTTGCCCTATTGTCTGTTTAATTTAAACCTTTTCAAAACTGTTTTAAATACAAATTCAAATCAGATTTAAATAACTTTTAAAATACAAATCCAAACAATACATATGATATATGTTTTGGAATCAGAAAAATGTGAGGATTTCAAATATGCCATTCAAAATATTGTTTGAGCACTTAAAATTTTCGAGATAATGAAAATTACAATAAAATGCCCTTTTCCTTAATTAATTAATAACTTTTGTTTTATAACTCCAAATTTGACAAATAATATGTCTAAATCGATCAGCGCGACGAGCCTGTTCTATCTATGCATTCCATGTTCTGAATTGCAGCATGCATCATATAAATATAAAGTATACAACAACTTATTTGAGTATAAAATGTGACTAAAACTCAATAAAACGTTTTATTCTTGTATTCCACACCTCACCCATGCCATGCTACATTATTGCCATGCAAATTGTGCATCATTCATCATGGCATGATTGTTTGCTTGTCGCATTTTAATTCATATGCTTGTGCACTCTACTTATGTTGGCCCTTGGCTGTTTGGTTCTTCTTCGAATAGACGGTGAGCAGGGGATATATCAGGAATCCCAGGAGAACTACCCAGATCCGTCCCTCGCTTCAACTGAGCTGCCAGGCAAGCACTACCACATGCTTGCATACATATAGTACCTATTGCCTCTCTCTTATTCTTGTATCATTGAGTATTGCATTAAACTAAATCCCAAGTACTGCATAGCCTTTACTTTTAAACCCCACCGAAGCTTGTTCCTCCATCCCATGAGCCATTACTACAGGAGTTATTTGAGCCATGCGGGTCGTAGAACAGCATGTGTAGGGTATGTGAGTGTCTGATGGATAACGAGGTACCTAAACAACTTAACCTGAGTAGTAATGGGATAACTAATGAAAGTGGCACCGGTGAGCAATATCTGCTATTTGGTTCTTCATGCTCACTTGTGTCCCGTAGGACCCCGAGTACTTGATTCCTGTTCCTTGACTATTCGCACTATCCACATCCGGGAGGCCTTATGGACCCCCTGAGCCAGAGCTTGATTCATTCTTATTTCTTGGGGCCACAAAGTAGTTTGGGGCTTTATTACTATCCTGTACTTATGCCATGCTTTACTGCTTTATTTAAGATTGTGCGTGGAGCACTCACTATTTGGATCGCGCCATGTTTTCGCGGTATCGACAAGCCCACACACTTTCAGTTCCCAATCGTTTACGTCGTTGCAAACCACAGGTCCGTTCGAGCCGCCAACTTCGTTATGGTAGCTTAGTGGGGTGGCCTGAAACATTTCAACTCGTGATCGCTTTGTCGTGAATGCCTCGTTGGGTTTTGATTTGATTTTTCCAAGGTTGATCGAGTGTGTTGTTATTTGTGCACCCCTCAGGTAAATCTTTCTAAAAGCCGTGTCCATGTTATGGACGACTTGGAGCACAGTTTTCGATCATAGACAAGTATAACTAAAGTACCGCTTTTAATTTGAATAAGTACGACTAGTAAATAGTGCAACACTCATAGAATGGTAAATAAATCACAGCGGATGGGGGGTTGTTCGTCCGCTTTCGTTGGTGTTTAGAAGGAGGATGGATCTTAATTATCTTTATATAGCTGTTGTTCTTAATTAACGGACATCCGCTATCTTTGGTTAGACGGATGGTTAGCAGCATCTATAGAATTGTTAGGATTATCTTTTGCTGCAATTCGTCACCCCAGGTTGTGTCCCCTTTAGAGGCATAAAGACTTGCTGAGTACCACTAGGGTCTCACACGATAAATTGTTTGATTCAGATGAACAGGTATGCTCGCAAGATGGATACTGGGTGGAGGAGACGGACGATGTTGGCAACGATCACTCGGTGTAGAGATTCCGGGAACGGGGATCCGTGAGATCTGTGGGCGGGATGTGTTTATTTATGTGGCATCTTATGCCGATTTGCTTCTTATCCGTACTCGGATCTTGTCTTTCGCTTCCGCCTGATACTCTGATGTTTGATGTATGAGGAGCTATCCTAAAATATTATCTCTATCTAGGATATTTGGGTCTTGCCGTATGGCGTTGCAATATTTCTATTTCTTTTTAGATGGAATGGCTCTGAGGACTGTTGTATGTGGCTTGCATACATACTCATTTGTGTATGTAGTTGATCCCTTCGCCTGCCGATTACGCCGCTCATTCTTGTCCCGATGTTTTGGAAATGGTTAGGACGGCCGAAAGGTCTACCTGTGAGTGGCATTTGGCCCCACCGTACTATTTTAACCATTTCCGCTCGTCCAGGCTTTTAACTAAGAGCGTAATTCATCGAGGTAGTTACAATTTATGTTCGAGCCCGAGACGTTCAATTCCGGGTTAGCTCCCTATCTCGGATTACATGGATTTACGTTCCCTTCGCATGTTCCAAGTTTTCACTTGCCGGCCGGGTCACCACTTTGGCTCGGATCCCATGTCATCATGGTTTGATCCGGGCCTCGTTTCCTTCTCTCATACGCCAACCCACGTGGAGGCTAATCATTACCTTGTCTTATTTTAAGGGCCTGCACAGTAACCGCCGCGGTAATTGTCAGTTTTACTGTGCGCAGGTTACGTCACGCATGTCTCCTTGTTTACCACAACAGCACGTCGTGTCATGGGATCTCATCTACTCTGTGGCCCCCTGTGTGGCTATTCTCTGATTAGCTGATGCCGGAGATACACGGCCACACTATGTGGCTCGCCGACGCAGCGCGATCCCACTCATCGATCACTGGGGGCGGTTAAATAGGGGAGGGGAGCGTCCCTTAGCATTTTTCCATCTCCGCGCCCCTTTGCTCGTTGCGATTTTCACCTTCGTCTTCCCTGCGACCACTCCGCCGCCGGTGCTTTCCATCAGCAACACCGCCGCCGCACCTCCCCGTGCCTCCACACCGCAGCCACCGCTGCGCAACTGCTTAGCCACGGGTCCTCGTCAATCTAGACCACAGACCCCCACCACTGCTAGCTCCAGCGAGGACAGCGGATACGAGATGACTGAGGAGGAGCTCGTCGTCACCGAGCAGGAGATGAAGGAGGACGCCGGCGCAGCGGACCGCGGCGCATGGGCCGGTTCATGGGTCTGCCAAGACAACATCAGCGTTTCTACGGACCAGGCGATTCCCGCCGGTCGCCGCCTCTCCTCCTCGGAATTGGCCCCTCACCCAATCCGGGTGAGTTCGTCATATTCTATCCCATTTCCAACGGGATTTGGTCTCCGTGGCGACTTCTTCCGGATCGGGTCGACGTACCACCGCAGCGCACCATCTCCCAAATAACGCATAATCACCTCTCTTTCGCTTTGTCTCTATGATCGAAGGTTATACGGACTATGGCCCACGAAGGAGCTGTGGATCCGGTTCTTCGGTCGCTGCAATGTCGTCCCCAACATCCACGTCGAGTCGGAGGACAAGCAGCTCACCCAGTTCGGAGCTGCCTCGATCTCGCCCCGGAGATTTTCAATCTTTCCCCGGGTCACCAGGCTTGACTCCTGCAAAGGATGGGCCCGGACCTTCTTCTATGTCCGGAACGAGGGTACCGAAGACTTGATTCGGATGCTGCCCTATGCTCCGGGTCCCCCTGACATGGATTTCTGGGAGGAGGTCGCCAAGAAACCTACAGCTCTGGCCAATCAAGTCAACAAAAGATTCGCAGAGCTGAAGAAGCTCGGATTGCGCAACGAGGACGCTATGATCATGTTCGCGCAATCAATCTCCCCTCCAGAGGCGCACCCACAAGTTGTGCCACATGAGCTTCGGTCGCGACCCCAACCGAACCTCCTCCTTCGAATTGAGCAACACAGAGATCTTCCGCCGGGTCAAGGCTCTGTTCACCACTCACAAAGATTTCTCCACCGAATGGATGTGGGGAATTGAACATTACTGCCGTGACAGGCTCCCTCCCGCGGTAAGCTTCACGGGGTAAACTTATTTCGGATCAATTATGTGTCGGTTTTTGTCATATTTCTGACTCTGCTCTTTGTGCTTCTTCTCAGCTATTTCTCTAGCAAACTCTCGAGGATGGCACGGATCCGACCCTTAAGTGGGTGCCGGACCGAGAGATCCCGGATGAGGAGGAGCCGGACCAGGAGATGTTCCTCCCTATGACCGACGCCACCAAACGTCCCAGCGGTAAATTCTCTTCTCTTAGAGATTGGCCCGATGATGAGGATGACTCGGATATCGACGTGATTGAACCTGTTGAGTCTGTCCCTCTTTCTTTTGCCTTTCCGGCATCAGCTAACCCTGGTGGGCATATCCACGAGGATCCTCCACTTGCCACGGGCGAGCCGGTTCCGGTGGCGTCGAAGAAGAAGCGCGGATCCGCGTCAAGTTCTTCCTCCGAACCTTCTCAGGCCACCAAAAGGCAAAAGAAGGCCGGAGACAAGACTTCCTCCAAGCGGGCAGGCAAAGCCCCGGCATGGAGGGCCCGGAAACCCATGGAGGCCGAGACCTCGGATGCGTAAGTCATTTTTAACTGCGCAACACACTTCTTCTTGCATCGGGGTAATTTCACTCCTGACATCATTTTCTTTTGCAGGCCTCCTGTGGAGGTCCCTCAGAGCGGATCGAGCATCTCTTATCCCCTTCGGTCTGGTCCTTCCCCACCTCGTGACAATGAGTCACGCCCGCTGAGCCCTATTCCGGAGGGCTCTGCGGCTGCTCCGGGTTCCGCAGTACCTCATCAAGAGGAACGCGACCTCGGATCGGGAGGGGTCGGTCCGGCCGAGGCAACGACGTCCGCCACTTCGGCATTGCCGCAACCAGCAACCACCAAGTCTACCGCAACCCCAACACCAGCAGTAGCTCCAGTACCAGCTTCCGAACCAGCACCTGTCCCGGCAGCCAGGAAACCCACAGCAGCTCTAGTACCAAGTTCCTCTGCCTCTTCCGAGTCATCTCAGCCCCGGCGAGGAACCATTCCAGTAGCTTCCAAAGGGAAATCCGTCGTGGTTACTTCTTCTCAGCAAGCTAAAGGCAAGAAAGCTCTGGATGCTGCCAAGTCTACATCCGTCGAGGCCGGGCAGCAAACCTTGTCGTCAATGCTTCCGAAGAAATCACCAGCAGCGACGGATCCTCCTGCCGAGCCAACCGATGCGCAGCAGATGGTTCTTCACACCAGCCCATCTCTTGCCCTAATTGAGAGGAAGGAAGCTCATGCAAAGGGCTTGGTGGCACCCCACATGCCCACTGGCGAACGGTACCCTCCGAGCCTTATCGAGTTCGTCATGAACTGGAATAAGGCGGAGTTCGTCTACAACGACGATCTCCCGGAAAAGTTCAGCCCCACAGAATTTTCTGCCCAGATGAACACTGCCGCCAAGGCAATTAACCTCGTGGGGCGAATGATGGAGGTATGTCGTTTCTCCTTTACATGCTGTAGATAATAACCATTAGTCCCCGAGCCTCCGGTGGAGTAGCTTGTTACTCGGCCGGATGCTCCTTAGAAAACTAACATAGATGCATGTAAACTTCAAATATGCACACACCTAGAGCCGGGTTAAGTTCCACTTGGCCCGGATCTTGCACACTTCGAATATGCACACACCTAGAGCCGGGTTAAGTTCCACTTGGCCCGGATCTTGCACACTTCGAATATGCACACACCTAGAGCCGGGTTAAGCTCCACTTGGCCCGGATCTTGTACACTTCGAATATGCACACACCTAGAGCCGGGTTAAGTTCCACTTGGCCCGGATCTTGCACACTTCGAATATGCACACACCTAGAGCCGGGTTAAGTTCCACTTGGCCCGGATCTTGTACACTTCAAATATGCACACACCTAGAGCTGGGTTAAGTTCCACTTGGCCTAGATCTTGTACACTTCGAATATGCACACACCTAGAGCCGGGTTAAGTTCCACTTGGCTCAGATCTTGTACACTTCGAATATTCATCAAGTTAATTTCACACTTCTATGCTCCTTTTAGGTAACTACCAATCGCCGGAGCACTGAATTTCAACGCCTGCTTGATACACACAAGATCCTGCGCGCGAAACATGTTGCACTTGGTGCAGAGCATGAAAAGAGGGGTAATTTTCTCCCTCAGCACTTCTCCGTTTTTCTTCACTTGTTTTCGTCGGACTAATCTCCTCATTCGGTTTTTGCAGCTGGGGTGGAGGCTGAGAACAAAATTATGTGGAAGAACTTGGAGGAAATCCGAGGTATGTCCTTTTTTGCCCGACCTTGTTGTGTTTTCCATTTTTTCTTCTCCTTGGCTCGGCAAACATTCACTCCTCGGCTTTGCCGGGTCAACATACTATTTTAGCATCGCTTGAGGATAGTGTGCCCGTGCCTGATATGATGCTGCATTTTCTCGAACAAGCAGGACAACATCAAGCTGAGCTAAAGAAGAAGAATGATGAGCTTGCCCTCCTTCGGACCAAGGACGACGAGATAGCCAAGCTCAAGGCTGAAATGGAGAAGATGAAGGCCCAACATAAAACCGAGCTCCAAAAAGTTGGCCAGAACTTCACCGAAGAGCGTGAGCGCCTTACTCTCCAAATCTCCAAGGACCAGGACCTGCTTAAAGAATCCGAGGTCCAGCTTGGGTCGGCGATCGCTGAACTTGAACAACTTCGCCAGAGACGCGACAATTGCATCAAGGAGTTGACCTGGATCCACGGCCATATCTCCCATAAGTTTCTTTCCCTTATCCGACATAATTTTCTGGCTTGGCCCATATGTGTTTGCTTTAGCATCTTCCTTTTCCTTGTTTCTAGACCACTTTCCCGAGGGTACTCCTATTGCAAGTGCTGCTGTTACCAAATTCTGCCGAGAAAGGGGTACTCCCGTCGCTCCTGATGGTGAGAGCATCCCCTTAGACATGGAGGACGTATTGGTCAGCGTGTCAGCTCATGTGGAAACCATTAAGAACTATGGGAAAGATCTCCTCGATGTTGCGGTCCAGATCTACAACACCTTCTAGACAAGCGAGAGCACTCCAAAGAGGATCACACTCCTTGCCGAAAAGCTGTTGGAAATTGAGACCCAGCTTGACCTCTAGAGAGAGTCCGCCGGGCGTGCCGCAGCAGATACCCTCCTTCATCATATTCTTACATGGTACAAGAAGATCGACTTGAGTCTCCTCACATTCCGGCGCACCGGATCTAGATGGACCGATGATCCGGAGTGGGTAGCTCGGCGCCAGGCTTGCGCCTATAGCCTTGTCGAATATTCTCCGATCCATGACTAGGTTGACGGACCGAGCTTTCTGGAGTCCGGTGGGGATGAGCATATTGAGAACGTGGAGGATGGGTCGGGTGAGGATGGAGAAGATGCTGCTTCGGATATTGAATACAGTGATGACGACGCCGAACTTCCTCCTCCTGCTGCTCCTTAGTTGAAAAAACTTGAAAATTTTATCAGATCCCCGGTATGCCGGGTGCAATTGTACGCTTGATATGTTTGTATGCCGGATTAACTTGGGCGTAGTCCTCGAGTTTCATTTTCTTGTTCGTCCAATTCTCTGGCTCGACCCGTGTCTACCTTGATTCGGTTTTACGACTTACGAATCCGAGCTTCAAAAATTGTCTTAACAATACTTAGAAACTTTGAGGCTTGGCTCAACATAATTCAGCATAATAACTTGAAAATAACAACAGGGTTAGTCTGAAAAAACAAACGTTAACTCGAATAACTTCGTTTCCTTAGCCGTTTTTCATGTGCTACGCAATTCCAAACTTGTTCCCTTGCTTGCCATGAAGCCAATTCTTGTTGGACAGCAGCAAGTCGAAGGGTTGGGTTTTTGGTGCTCACACATTACTAATCCGGGTTAAGTAAAACGATTCATTCCAGCTACCGTAGAAGGAATTACGACAAACATTATTAAGGCAGTCCCCGAGTTACTGCTCGAGGCACTGCTATTTCATTGATAAGCTCATTGCCGACATACATACTGACATATGAGACGATTCGGATACATACACTTCTTAGCTAAGTGTAGAAGGGACGAAGTAGTGCTACATTCCACGGTCGCTTGGATTCCTCTCTGGATCTGTCCGCCTTGTTCTTTTCCTGTGGCTTTGCATCTATGAGATAGTAAGAATCATTGTGCAATGCTTTGCTCACAATGAACGGCCCTTCCGATGGGAGGGATAATTTATGCATACCAGTAGTATGTTGTACCAACCGGAGCACCAGATCGCCTTTCCGGAAGACTCGGGGGCACACTTTCCGGCTATGATAGCGTCGGAGATTTTGCTGATATATGGCGGATCTGGACAATGCCAGTTCTCTCGCTTCTTCCAGCAGATCAACATCATTTTGCCGGGCTTCTTGCACTTCGGCTTCTGTGTATTGGGTGACCCTAGGCAAATCATGCTCTATGTCGGCTGGTAATACAGCTTTTGCCCCATATACCAGAAAAAATGGCGTATAGCCTGTTGATCGATTCGGAGTTGTTCTTAAGCTCCACAGTACTGCTGGTAGTTCTTCTATCCAGCACCCTGCTAATCTTTGCAGCGGCTCAATGAGCCGGGGTTTTATCCCGGATAATACTAATCCGTTGGATCTTTCCACTTGTTCGTTCGACGTGGGGTGGGCTACCGAGGCGACATCGAGTCGGATCTTATTATCTCGGTAGAAGCGTGCAAATGCTTCTTCCACAAAATTTGTTCCATTATCAGTTATAATACTATGTGGATAACCGTATCTCAAGATGATGTCTTTGAGAAATGTCACGGCCGTAGCTCCATCACATTTTCTTATAGGCTTCACTTCAATCCATTTTGTAAACTTGTCCACCATGACCAAAATGTGTGTCATGTTTCCTCTCACTGGTTTGAACGGGCCAACCATGTCCAAGCACCATACAGCAAATGGCCACGTAATTGGTATGGTCTTGAGTTCCGACATAGGCATATGTGTCTTGGTGGCGTACCTCTGACAACCATTGCATTTTCTCACCAGATCTTCTGCTTGTTCCAAGGCACTTGGCTAGTAAAATCCATGTCGGAACGCCTTTGCCACCAAGGCTCGGGATGAGGCATGATGCCCACATTCCCCTTGGTGTATATCTCGGAGGATGTCAAGCCCTTCTTCCGGGTCAACGCATCTTTGGAGAACATTGGTTACACTCCGTTTGTATAACTCGAAATTGATGATTGTGTATGCTTTTGCTCTCCTCTAAGTTTGCCTGGCTAGCACCTCCTCAGTGGGTAACGTTCCATCTTTCAAGAATCGGAATATAGGCAGTGCCCAAGCTGGTACGGCTCGTGGAGGGAATATCTCCTCCTCAATTTCCATCTGATCCACCGGCATAACTTCAGCCGGATCACACTGAGCAATCCCCGGGTCTAACGAGGTAGTCCCCGGGTTTGTCGAGGCAGTCCCCGGGTTTGCTGACGCAGTCCCCGGGTCTCGCGTACCACCTCCCATGTCAATGTCCATGGGCTCAGCTCTGGATTCTATATTTCCCGGGACATAGATCGAGTCGGTTCCTGGGGACGGCCTGATAGATGGTTTTCTGAGGTGTTCCAATGCTACACCTGGTGGAATTGCCTGTCTGGTCGATCCGAGCTTCGACAACATGTCGGCAACCTCGTTTTCCGCCCGGGGTACATGGTGAAATTCACACCCCTCGAAGTAACCAAATATCTTCTGCACGTGAAATTTGTATAGTGCCATGTTTGGATCCAGGGCGTCCCACATTCCGGACACCTGTTGCACCACCAGGTCCGAGTCGCCGAAGCATATTATCCGACGTATGCCAATCTCCTTTGCCACTTTGAGCCCATGCACAAGAGCCTCATACTCAGCGACATTGTTCGATGCCGCGAAATGGATCTGCAATACGTACTTGAGCTGATCCTTCTTTGGCGAGGTAAGCACAACCCCGGCACCTAATCCGGTTTTGGTTTTCGACCCGTCAAAGTGCATCCTCCAGTAATTCGGATCTGGTGGCGGTGGTTCGTATTGTACCTCGGCCCAATCCACGAAAAAGTCCGCCACAGCCTGAGATTTGATCGCTTCTCTTCTGTCGTATTGGGGCGCATAAGGGGCTAGCTCAATTGCCCATTTTGCGATTCTACCACTCGCATCCTTGTTACCCATTATCTCGGATATGGGAGCTTCACATATTACTTTGATGGGGTGCTCCTCAAAGTAATGCTTTAACTTCTTCGCCGCCATATAGACACCGTATGCCACCTTTTGAAAGTGCGGGTAGTTCTATTTTGAGGCGCATAATACCTCGCTCGGGTAATACGGCCTCTGACCGACTTACCTGTTCATCGCGTTCCACTACGATTCTCGCACTTACAACTCGGTTGGTTGCGGCTCGTGAAACAACATTGGCTCCTTTGATAGTGGAGAGGCTAACACTGGTGTAGTGGCCAACATCTTTTTTAAGTGGGCAAAGGCTTCATCGGCCTGTGGCGTCCAAACGAATTTATCCGACTTTTTCATGAGTTGGTAGAGAGGCAGTGCCTTTTCCTCCAACCGACATACAAACCGACTCAACGACGCCAGGCATCCAGTGAACTTCTGGACATCGTTAAGACACTTCGGCAGCTCCATCTGTTTGATGGCTCGGATCTTAGTTGGATTAACTTCGATACCTTGGCTAGACGAAATCGAGTAACTTTCAGCCGGGACACAAGGTACATTTTTCCGGGTTAAGCTTCATCCGAACCTTCTCAAGTTCGCGAATGTTTGCCTTATGTCGTCAAGGAGCGTTGCGCTTTCCTTGGTCTTGATAACTACATCATCCACGTATACTTGTACGTTTTGACCTATTTGGTCGTGCAAACATTTTTGCATACATCTTTGATACGTTGCATCTGCATTACGTAAACCAAACGGCATAGTGCGATAGCAATAAGCCCCGTACGGGGTAATAAACGCCGTTTTTATTTGATCATCCGGGTTCAGAGGTATCTGGTGGAAGCCAGAATATGCATCGATGAATGGCAACAGTTCGCATCCCACGGTTGAGTCTATGACTTGATCTATCCTCGGCAGTGGAAATGGATCTGTTGGACACGCCTTGTTCAGGTTCGTGTAATCGATACACATACGCCATACCACTGCCATGTTCGGATCATCCTTCTTCTTTTCTACCAGCACCGGATCAGAGAGCCAATCCGGATATAGTACCTCCATGATAAATCCTGCTGCTAGTAACCGAGCTATCTCGTCTCCAATGACCTTTCTCCTATCCTCGGCGAAGCGGTGGAGAGGTTGCTTCACCGGCCTTGCTCTGGGTCTTACGTTCAAAGAGTGCTCGGCCAACTCCCTCGGAACACCTTGCAAGTCCTGTGTAGACCAAGCAAAAATATCCCGATTCTCACGGAGGAAGCTGACGAGCTCGCTTTCCTATTTGTCAGTTAACCCGGCACCAATCGTTACGGTGCGCTTCGGAAACATGTTCTCAACTGGAATCTTCTTGGTGTCCTTTGCGGCTTGAAACGAAATGCTGCCATGCGGGTTACTTAGCGCCGGCATATATTGCTGCGCGGACTGAGCTAGTGCCGCCACCTCTTGGATTTTTCTTTTCTCTCGCGCAATCACGAGTAACTCGGCTAGGTTAGACCCGGCTGAAGCACACTCCATGGAACGTCGGAAATCTCCAGCAATGATAATCACTCCATTTGGCCCGGGCAACTTCATCTTCAGATAACTGATGTGACAGCTTGCCATGAATTTGTTCAATGCTGGTCTTCCGAGTAACGCGTGATACGCACTTTCCAAGTTCACCACTTCAAACTCCAGATTTTTAGTTCGACAGTTAACCCTCGTTCCGAATAGCACGTCGACCTGGACTTTGCCTATGGGCTCGCACGAAATGCCTGGTACAATGCCATGGAAAGTTGTTCTCGTAGCCTGGAGCATGTTCTCCGAGATGCCTAACTTGCGCATCGTATTCGCATACATGATATTAATGCTACTGCCTTTATCAATCAAAACCTTGGAGAACCTCACGTTGATGTTTGGTCCAATGAATGTCGGATCTAGCACTAGCGCGTACGAACCTTGGCTCAGCATAAGTTTAGGATGATCTTGGATGTTCCAGGTGATTTCCTGGTCCGACCAAGGCATGTACCTCGTCACCGCTGGCATGACCGCATTGACCTTCATATGTCGGCGCTACAAGCTTTTTCTATCAGTTTCCTCGGTCGTGAACACACAATAACTCTGGTGATGTTCCCTGTACTCATTCCTTCCCTCGTTTCCGGGGTACCTCTGATCCAGTTGTTGCTGGGTTTTCCACCTTATGCACTGCATCCCTTCTTTCATTGTTGTCATACCTCGGCGGAGGGGGAGGCAACATTAGCTGCTGCGTGTTCGCTCCGGAAAGCAATTGCTGCCGGGGTAACTCCTGCCGAGGTTGATCGTTCCGGGGTGCCTGAGCATTCCCCGAGCCACCTTGCTCTATCTTTCGCATCCACTCACATTGCCTCGTCGTGTGACCCGCCGGGCTGTTCGGATTCGGCGTGTGAAACTTACACGGTTGGTCCAGCATCGACTCATAGGTATACCTCGGACGGTCCTTCTTTTCCTGCCACTTTTTCTTCTGCTCCGGAGTCCATGTTTTCTTGCCATCATTTCTTGGAGTCCACTGCCCTCCAGTTCTCTGGCGTTGGTTACTCCCTCCTCTGGGTTGATCTTGATTCACTGCCGCAACTTGTTGTGAGCCATAGAGATGGTCCGGTCTGTCATCTCTCATTTTTCCTCTGTAATCATTCCTCCGGGACGACCCAGCTCCGTCCCTCTGATAGTATTCCTCGCTTGAGTCATTTGACGGGAGCCTAGGTTGAGTCGAATCGCCCAAAGCATACGAATCAGCAATCCGGATCATCTCTACCAGTGTAACTGGAATTTTCCTTTGCAGTTTCATCCATAGCTCGCTGCCGTATCTGCACCCTTGCGCAAACCACGCTATGGCCTGTGACTCTATGACGCCCTCACACGACTTTCTTACGGTACACCACCGGGTTAAGAATTCACGATCCGTCTCGTTGGGTCTTTGCTTGCACATTGCCAGGGTCTGCGGTCTATTCGGCCTCTGGTACGTACTTGAGAAGTTGCTGATAAACATTTCTTCAAAATCTATCTAGAAGTTGATACTTCCAGGCGGCAAGTTATTCAGCCATACTCTGGCCGGGCCTTCCAACATCTAGGGCACGTAACGCATAGCCCATCTCAAGTTGCCAGTTGCAATTTTCACCGCCGTAGCATAGTTTATCAACCAATCCTCCGGCTTGGTTGTGCCGTCATACATATTCGTGCCCCTGGGTAATTGGAAGTTGGGTACTGGTGGTTCCTTCATGATCCGGGGTCCAAAGCACGCTGGACCCGGAGGACCTTGACATTCGATCTGTTCCGACCTATACAGGCGATCCAGTTTTAACCTGGCGTTATCCGGCATCAAATCCCTGCTCCCCAACCTAGACCCTATCACATGATAGTCCGGTCTGGGGTACCCTGCGTTCACCATCTCCGAATCACCGTCATTGTATCGGTTTTGCTCTCGTCGCACGTCTTTCTGCTGCATACCTCGGCCGGCGCTTTGCTCTTGCCTCGGTATATTCCGCTGCTGCGGTTGTCCTGCTCCTGCGGAGTTGCACTGTCCGGCATTGCCGTTGGCAGCGTCCCCTTGATCGGCATTGCCTTGGTCGCGATTACCTCGGCCAGCTTCAGCTCGGCTCACACTCCGTCGATCATCACCTTTCCACATCTCTTTTTCTTTTCCCGCACGCGTTGGGTCGTACGGGACGATCTGTTTGTTCCGTCTGGCCGAGGTTACTACCTCCTCTCTCCTTGGGCCGCCATGAGGCGATGATGCGGCTCCAGCAGTTTTCTCCGGGTTACCCACCACCGAATGGACGATCTTGGAAGCCCCAGCTCTCTCCGGGTTAGCTCTCAGCAGCTCCTCGTTCTGCCTGTTCACGATCCGAACCAGCTCGTTAACCCTGTCTTGCTGCCTTTGACGGGCCTCACCCGTCAGACCTTCTAACTCGGACGCAGCGGCATCTGCTGCTCTGAGGTTCTTCGCCGGGGTACTATACCTCGGCAACTCCACAGACAGATAATTTTCCGACCCTTCTGCTCCATCGTCACCTTCTCTGTTCATCTCACTTATGAGATTTTCCCCTTTTACCCTCACTGCATCAACCTTGTTTGCCTTTGCGTACTCACGCAGCGTCATGTTCAGTGACTGCTGAGCCGCGGCTATTTTCTTTGCGCCCTCCAGTATCTTTTGCCGAGTTTCCTCTAACTCGGCCTGCGCCTGAGCCGGATCTACTACTGCTACTACCGGGTTAGCCAAGTTATCCATAGCTTCCCTTAGTATGTTCTCAGGCCTCTCTAGTGGAGGTCCTCTACCTTTCCTCGGTGCCTTAGGTGTTACCTCCGGGTCTGGTGCCGGATCCTTGCTTGCGCCTGCACCTGGCGCAGTCATCATCACCTCCGCATGGTCCGGGGAGCAAGCGATACGCGCCCCGCGAGCCACAGTGAGGGGTGGTTCCCCCGCATCAACGACGCGACGCGGATGAACGCACGAGACATCCACTGCAACGTAAACCTTGTGCGCGCCGAGCTTGACGAAGAGGCCGGAAGCGGGCGCGTGCCGAAGCAACCAGCGTTGTCGCTGACGAAATCCAACGCTCCAAAGCGCTGAACGAGCCCGGAGACGATGCGTTCGCCGGTGCCGATGAAGTTTCCCGTCCGGATCTTCACCCCTGCTAGCGCCGCTAGCCCCACGGTGGGCGCCAACTGTCGTGGTGGTGTCACGGCAGATGCCATGGATAGGCTAAAGGTGGGGACTAATATGCGCTAGGGGAATCCAGGGAGGGATAGTAGAGTGATTCTCTACACAGAAGTTTGTATTGCTATATCTTCAGGATTACAAGTGCTCCTGGAGCTGTATTAGCGAGAGGAGGAAGAAGGTACTCTCTTACTCTTGCCTACAATCTAGCCCAAGAACCCTAGATCTACTAGTGCTCAACCAACTAGAATTCTGCCAACCCCTTCTACCAGAACCCTAACCCCCCTTATATAGAGGTGGTTCGGTCCTGGCCTAGGGCATACGTGGAGGCATATTCCTAAGAATATGCCCCTCCCAAAGTAGTAACCCGACAGGGGTGCTTTTCCCCCGCGTCACACTTGCTTTAGCGACGTAATCCGACGTGAGCGTCGTCACCCTTGTCGGCCACGATCCGGTGGTCCTGCCCTTGCTTTATTCGCTCATCCAGTACGTACCGGACCTTCTTTTTTGATCAGAGAGATTCCTTCCTTCTCCTAGAAGCTAAGCGAGGATCCGGATCACAGTAGATCCGGCCACACATGTTCCTGCATATAAGTTAGACAAGCATTTCCGACTTACTCCTTAAGTCGGACGAGACAACGTTAGGCGACCCCCCTGGTCCGGGTTACTCCGTGATCCGGCCTGCCTTGAGGTGACTCGGCCAGCATCCGCTTTGACCTTGCCGAACCTCGGCTAACTCGGCCCTTATACCCCGGAGTGACCCTACCCGGGGTATCCCCCAACAGGAGGCGAGTGCCTGCCACATACATTAGGCTTAGCGCACCAACCGATGTACACGGTCAATTTATTACATTGTTCTATCATTTATATTTTCTCCGTCTAAAAATAAGTGAGTTGTACTTGTCTAGAGTAACATTTATATACACATTAAAGTTGAAATACAAGAAAATCTCGACCCGGAGATTTACCAACACTTCCCACGCCGAATAGCTATCCTTACCGTCCAGGCTGGTTGGGATTCGAGGCGATGAGTCTCATGTATGTTCCACCTAAAAAAAATTCGTACCACCATTTATCACGGGACTGCACATATAAAGTGTTGGAACTTTATAGATCTTGCACACTTACTACATAACTACATGGGTAAGGCGTTGGAATTTTACATATCGCGTGCATATTTAAAAAGGAATTTTATAGGTCACAAAAAAGTTTGAAATAAATTTATATATATTAAATATTAGACTCGATTTGAAGAGTTCGTCGCGGGAAAGTCAAATATGCAAATAAAATAAAATTTGTATTTTGTTTGTGAAAGTTGAGCTCAATTCTAAGTAACTAGTACATTTGAAGAATGGAATCTAATAAATATATTTGTAGGTGCTAGGTTGGTGGGTCCTTCGTTCCTGGATCCCAATAGAAAGCAACAGTCCTAATAGCTATTCAGCACCGAACCTCTTGTAAACTACATTTTTGAGAAAATCTAGACAAATTTAAATCACCTATTTCCGATCCAAGGGAGCACTTATAGTTCATGAATCACACATGGTTGATTGATGCATAGATCAACCAACGAAATATAATGACATAAAGTAGTTATGGATCATGTCATCTATTAGTATGATTGCAACCACCCAGTGGAGATTTCCTGTTTAACCATCTCCACACGGCTACAGCCAGTCCATAGACTCCTGCTACTCCTTTGGGAGAATAAATGACTAAATATGGATCCAATAAAAAATGAGTAACTTCACTCTCCTTAAAAACATCAGCATTTCGTCAGTTCCATATACCAAAACAAACAACAACACAAACCCTCAGGTGGATTTCTGATTTTACATTTTTATTATCAATCTCATTCAACAAAATTTTCAAAAAATATTCATGGTAATGGTTTGGAGGGGTAGATTAAATATACTCCCTCCATCTCAAAATAGTTATCTCAGCTTGCGAACTATCCTCCATATAAGACAAGTAAAGAGACATGCGATAAATAAATGATGATGAACGGATTTTGAAAAATCACAAAAGGTACATTACTCACAACCATTAGATTTTTTGCTTAGCAAGATTATCCTTAGTTAACAAGACATTGATCTCCAATGGTACCATCAATCTCCAATGGTACTATCAACCTCCATATGAAGTTGCGCATAATCTAGTATGGTCATTCAATAATCAGTATGGAGTCACATGGAAGAGGTCTGGATTATTCCTACAATTGGCTCTCTTCATAATACAAGGAGCGACTCGTTATAAATCTGCTTGGCAATATAGGAAATAGCAGAATCATGACCCTCATGGTTCTATGTGAAGGAGATATGCCCTAGAGATAAATAATAAAGGGTGTTTATTATCATATCTCATTAGTTCATAATAGTTTTATGATAGACTATAAATATGTCAATCGGAAAGATTGATACACGTGTGGTATGTAAACAAATCAAAGTCCTTAGTAGCCTTTATTTAACTAGTTCATTGGGCAACTGATGATCAAGGTTTCCTGATCATGTTGCATTAATGCCAATTGACAATAAAGTCATATCATTGGTGAATGATGTGATGGAGATTATCCAATATAAGTATTGCAGCACGATCAAATCACAAAGTTCATTGTTGCAATAGTTAGAAATAAAGTATCCTAATCCTTAGACTGTGAGATCATATTTAATCATTGTCACCCACGACTGCTTTGACTGCATCAACTGTCACACTCTAACATGGTGATCATAAATATGTATGTTGGGTATTCTAGAGGGACACGTTGAGGAGTATGCATCCAGATTGGGATTTGTTCTCTCGCATGACGAGAATATACACTAGACCCACTCAGTGAGATTACTGTAGGGGTTCCGCGTATGAAAACAATAAATTTTTACCCTACGCCCCTGAACCCCTGATGCTTTCAGAACCTATCTATTAGTAATGCAGTAACGGGAGGGGCTTTTCGCGAACTTACCCTTAAAGACCGAAAAGCGTTGTCAACGCTCAGGAGAGCGTGGTTGCTGTAGATGAGCCGAAGCCGACCTCAAGGTCGTGATGAAGTCCTTGCGCTCCAGCAGCTCCAACGACTTGAGTGTCTCAAGTGTGACACCTCGCAGGGAGTTACACACGTCCGGTGCCTGACGATGACTCCCGCTTCCCCGATCCAGCAGCAGTGGCAGAAGTAGAGCTCCTGGATCCGAATCCCGCAGCGCGACGACGCTCTGCGGTGAAGATGTCTCTCGTTCACGCAGTCCGAACTTGGGACCACGGTCACGAGGGAGAGAGAGAATATCAATTGGAGGTCTTCCCAAAAGTGAGAAGACCTTTATTGAATATTTTGTGTATTTATCTGGCCAAATACCCCCACTATATATAGGGGAAGGGGAGGTACTACCTCTCTCAAAGTCCCAGGGTGGGACTAAAGGAGAGGAGAGGGGGAGGGGTGGCGCCGCCGGCCACCCCCATGGGCCCCGCACGGGGGGGGGGGGGGGGAGGGTGGCCCACTAGGGAACCATCCACCCCCTCTGGCCCTTCTCCCTCCCACCTTTCCCTAATGGGCCCTCTTCCCACCGGAATTGGCCCATTAAGCCTTTTAAACTTTTAATTGATTTTCTCTTTATTAAATAATTATGAATAAATGATTAAATCAATATTTAACATTCATTCACATATCATTCAATCTCCATGGCTATGGAACACCTTCCACCTCCACTCCGGACATCCTCCAGACTTACTAAAACCCTTCCGGTTTTCTCTCTACTATTCTTCGGCGATTCTCCCGATCTTATAAACACTCTCTAAGCATCATCAAACCCTTAAGCGTGATACCCTACGGTTCGGGAACACTCTAGACATGGTCAGGACACTCCCGGGCCAATGATCAACAGAGGGACCTGGATGGCCATGTGACCCCTGTGTGTCCCACGAAGATCTTTCGTCGTTTGAACCAGGACGGTCGTGTCTTATTCCCTTTGTCTCTCGATACTTGCAATGCCTGATATCTGATCAATGACATCACCATGTCCTATTCAATCTCGTTACTTAACAATGCTACTTGACTCGTTCTGACAAGTGATATCCATGTGATCAAATCATACGATGTGCAGCTATTGGATATAACTTCTCCGAGTGGGCCCTTGAGTATCTTTCCGTCCCGTGGACAGACAAATCCTGCTCTTGACATATATTGACTCTACGGTTTCCTCCGAGTATCTGAACACACCTTTATAACCACTGTATTACCAAGTGGCGCTTGATGCTATCTAAGCACTCTCGGTAGACAGTGATTGATATAGCCTCATGGTCTAAGGAATAGTCTATGAGGATCCATTTCTAATCATCATAACTTGAACTTCGTGACATGATCGGGTCATGATGTTTAGGTTGGGTATTGGTTCATCATCTCATTCTCAGAATGACTTGACTCCATTTCCAACTAGCATAAATGCCACATGATCAGGAAACTTGATCATTTGTTGACCAATGAACTAGTGACTAGAGTTTCACTGGGAACCCCTGGTTGTTTATATATCACATGTGTATTGATGTTTCCACTCAATACAATTATAGCATGATACAAAACTTAATCATAAACTTTATGAAATATGATAATAGTCCTTATTACTATTTGTCTCTAGGGCATATTTCCAACAGTCTCCCACTTGCACTAGAGTACAAATAGACTAGCTGCATTTGTTCTTAATTGTTGGCATCATATATCCAGTACCCTGAACATGCTTGCTCATGGAAGAGGTTGAGTCTTGGGTCTGTACTTTAAAGTCCCAAATCCTTTGCAACTTACTAATGTCACCTTGATTGACATTAATACTTTATCATCACATGATAACATCTGTGTGTATGCATCGTCGCTATGGCAGCAGAACGAGGCCTGATTCCAGGAGCCTACGGTGACTTTAGAGCAACCTCAAGGGCTTTCTCATGGGCACTATGCCCTGGGACACATCATTCTACGTTAAAAGCGAACTAGCCCCACCATAACATTATACAACACTTTAGATGGTACCCTTATCTATTATTATAAATGTAATCATCGAAACACTAGTGCACTCTGTGCAACTTTCGATGTTTTTGTTCACCTCGCTTCCTACTTGACTTTAATCGGTATTTACAGGAGTTTCCAACATATTCCCTTATAACATAACCCTTTATGCTTTAAGATATGTCATCCTTTATGGATTTGGAAAACATGTCTACAGTTCTCTATTAGACACTGCGGACAAATTTAGCTCAACATTCTGTGATTCGAACTTAATCACTTTTAAACGTTCCTTATTGGATCATATATTATGTTAAGATATCATCATGGTTTTCTAAGATAGAACATATGTCTCAACATAGTGGATGATGATCATCCTTTTCTTTCTTTCAACCATTGATGTTAAACTTAATACTATTCCTAACTTGTGTTATTAAGGACCAGTTCATTAATTAACTTCTATGTTGAAACCCTTTTCAGAATCCCTTAAGGAATACTACATAATATCATAATACACTTATTATCAACTTCTATACCTTATAAATCATTATTTATTGGTACTTGCGCTTTTATTCTTAACACACTTAAGAATTACTCTATAAGCTCCCACTCAAAATATGTTTCTAACATATTTGGGTATGAGTCACTACTCTTACTCAAACTATGTTCCTACATATTTGAATTTTAGACTTATATTGCTCCCACTCAAAAAATATGTCATTCACATATTGTTTTAGGAAGACTTTCATAGCTCCCACTCAATTTCATGCAAATTACATATCCACTCACTGTTTTGAACAACATCAAAATCCTTTGATCAAATATCAAACTTGGAGAATTACTATGAGATACTAGTACTTTTACTAGTTTTAAATCCACTAGACATTTAGCACACTTGAATCAAATTCATTTGAATTCGTCCAATACTTGACAAATTGTGCTGTTGTCATTCACCCCCTTTTTCCACTATGGCTTTGCAGTCATTTGGGAAAATCCAAGTAACCCCTTTTACTTGTGAGATTCAGCAACGAATTGCTTTCTAATCTCAAGGGAATTTTGCTATGGGATTTCTCATAACTTTAGCTTACCATTATTTCCTTAGTAGTTCGTAGGTATGTCATATTCCAAGAATCATGAAAAATGATTAACAAGTGTCTCCATACAAGATATGGGTTACATTTTGAATCCTACTTCATGTAGTGAAAACACCAGTGGGAAAACCACAATGATCATTATCATTGATTCTCTCCTTTGTGAAGAGAATCGTTCAGGAACGTTTTCCATTGCGCTTCTCAACACTCTGATGCGGGGTTTTGAATCCTCATCGTGTTTGACACTATCTTCCAATTTGCTCCATAATCGAGAAATATCACTGAATGCGAACTTTCTAAAAAATGTACCAAAATCCAAGCAATACTAGTTTTGCTTCCCTTTTTGGTTTCAGCTATGGATTTCGTATTCAAAGTTTCCAATGAATACTCTACAAGGACTTATTTGCTATTGTTTTGGTTATATCGAATAACCCCGAAACTTTTACGATGATCCATACTAGATATGGAGCCGCTCACGAATTCACATGGTTCACTATATGTTCTAATTGAGTGCTAACTATTTCTAACTAATGGTCTCTACATCTATACTACAACAATTTATTTGGCGCCATCTATTCGCCCATTTTGATATCTAATATCATACTGTGATGCTTTGCATTTTGACATTTCAAATGCATTGCATTTCACAATTTTCTTTATGCCATTCTTATAAAGTCGAATTTCATTACTATTGATCAAATCATAGTAATTAGATTCTCTTTTATATTCATACCCTTTGTTGATGAAACACTTTGATAATATCAAATAGTTTCATAGTCATGTTTCCTTTGGTAAACTACTTTACACTTTTAAACAATCATATAATGATAATTACCATTTTGTTAAAACACAATACATCGAATATATATTTACTTTCAACAATTCATCAAAACACTTTGTATTCAAGTAATACACGGTGTTCAAGTTATTTTGCCAATCTTAGGCATGATTTATATGTGACAAGAAATCGAATGGCTTTCACATATTATCACATAACTTTGAATTTAAACAATGGTTTCATTCAGTAATGAATATCATTTAAGTTGGGTATTTTAAAGGCATTTCAATATTTTAAAAATGTTCATGCATTATCAATTAGTTTCAAACAACAAGGATAACTCATATATAATCAAACAAGATATGAACACAAATAGAAATCATTCATAAAAGTGCAACAACTATTTGTTACAAGCTCATATGAATAACCGTCTCACAAAGCGTGAGACACACTAAAGAGGTTCACAATCTTTCGATTACAATAATCATCCTAAAACATAAACTAAGTGATAAATGTTGAGGGAGAGTGTCGTTGGCCACCATCGTCATGCTTGCCATCAACACGCAACGTCACCTCCTCTCCAGCAAGCACCTCTATGCAGAAGGACCTGATTTTAGTAAAACAGAACAAGTATCAAATATACTTAACACTGCAAATGTGTTTGCAAGATTATAACATTTATCAAATTGTATATCAAATATATACCTTTGTCATTGATGACCTCAGCGACAATGGGTTCAACCACCACATCTCTGAAATGTGATATGAACTCATGGAAATCCTGTGTTTCCGCGTCGCCTCTCATAATGCAAATCCTGACTTGTGCTTGGTAGCTTGGTGGCAGCGACCGTAGCACAATGCCTATTGCAAAAGAGCTTGTGAACCAGATGTCCAGGAAGTATGCCAGACTCATGTATGCATCATATATGCTCAACAAGTGATCGTCTAGTGAGGAGCCCTCCTCCATCTTTATGGAGAGGAAATCCCCCATGAGCTCATACTCCCATATGCGCACTTGTTCCACGAAATGTGATCTCAGATGTGCCATAACTGTTCAGGGATTAAGACTTCCCACGATCGGCCATAGCCCATCTTCCATCCTGAGGTGCATCGTTACTGATATGAATATGGGCATCACACGACGACGGCAGCAGAGATCCCGCTGCTCCTGGGTCTCATGAAAATAGGGTGGCTCCAAGTACATCTCGTAGATCATGTAGTCAGCCATTTTGCTCTCGCTAAGGATATCATGAAGGCGCATGACCCATGCAGAAAAGTTTGATCCATCTAACTTGAGCTTTTCTCCTTTTAACCAACTGTCAATGGGGAAGGTAATCTCGGGGAGAACCATTTCTACATTTATAATTGCAAAAGGAATTTAGACTAAGTTTATAATTAAATGAGTTAATAATAACTCCACTCAGAAACACCTATCCCATGAAGGGTTCCTAGTGATAACACAACCCCTTTTCCCCACATCTCCCCCGATCATCACGGCCATCCATGTGGGTTCAAGGGTGGACGCTAAACATCGGTCACATCATTCATGCGACTCGTGCTCGATCTTTTGACCATCCGTGTTCCGACGCCACGTCTCTGTAACATGCTAGGCTCGCCAACTCAACCTTAGTGTATTCGTTGTGCAACATGGCTTACACCCACTGTATGCGAACGTAGATATATTTGACACCCACTCACCGTGGGTCGCCTCATACTGAAGAACTTTCTTGGTGGTGCACACTAAGGGGGAACACAATCAATTGTAATTTTAACAGGGATCATCTTATTAGGCTACCATCGAGTATCTAATAATAGCACACAATAAGATATACAAATAATAGCATTGAATGTAAATGCGATGTGATATGGTCCTTCACATCGTGATCTCCATCCGTCGTCATCGATTCCGCTGTGGTTCCGCATCAGACACCAGGGTACCACTGTCTTTCCGGCGTGGTAGTCTGTCACCTCCATGACTATCTACTACTACGTAACATAAGGTAATCACTTTACCTTTGCCACAACCATATCACAAAGCAACGCCCCCCTGCAAAACAAAGTTAGATGCCTCTACTTTATATTTGCATGTTTTACGTGGCTGAATGGGCTTTCGCACAAGAACCGTTCTTACCTACGAACTTTCAGCACAACGCTGATCAAGTAGTTGTCTCTACTACACCCCTTTTAGGGCCCTCCGTTGCAAATGGCATACCAACTAATGCGAGAGAGATAGACACCCCCTAAGCCACTTTATACAGTACAAGCCGTATGTCAAGCATGGACCAGTCTCGCGAATGAACGCGTAAAGTCGGTTGGGGGGCGCTTCATCAAGCATTACTGCGGTATACACAAGTACATGTGGGAGGATAACAACTAAATGATCAACGCCCACACGCTACATCTCGTGTGTTCTACCCGTACTAGCATTACTACGCATAGATCTAGCTCTGATACCAGTGTAGGGGTTCCATGTATGAAAACAATAAAATTTTACCCTATGCCCCTGAACCCCTGATGCTGCCAGGACCTATCTATTAGTAATGCAGTAACAGGAGGGGATTTTCGTGAACTTACCCTTGAAGACCGAAAAGCGTTGTCAACGCTCAGGAGAGCGTGGTTAATTTAGACGAGCCGAAGCCGACCTCAAGGTCATGATGAAGTCCTTGCGCTCTAGTGGCTCCAACGACTTGAGTGCCTCAAGTGTGACACCTCGTGGGGAGTTACACACGTCCGTTGCCTGACGATGACTCCCGCTTCCCTGATCCAGCAGCAGTTGTGGAAGGAGATCTTCTGGATCTAAATCCCGCAGCGCGATGGCGCTCTGCGGTGAAGATGTCTCCCATTTGCGCAGTCCGAACTTGGGGCCATGTTCAAGAGAGAGAGAGAGAGAGAGAGAGAGAGAGTATCAATTGGAGGTCTTCCCAAAAGTGAGAAGACCTTTATTAAATATTGTGTGTATCTATCTGGCCAAATACCCCCACTATATATAGGGGAAGGGGAGGTACTACCTCCCTCAAAGTCCCGGGGTGGGACTAAAGGAGAGGAGAGGAGGAGGGGTGGCACCGCGGCCACCCCCATGGGCCCCGCACGGGGGGGATAGCCCACTAGGGAGCCGGCCACCCCCTCTGGCCCTTCTCCCTCTCACCTTTCCCTAATGGGCCCTCTTTCCTCCAAAATTGGCCCATTAAGCCTTTTGACCTTTTAATTAATTTTTTTATTAAATAATTATGAATAAATGATTAAATCAATATTTAACATTCATTACATATTATTCAATCTCCGTGGCTATGGACACCTTCCACCTCCACTCCGGACATCCTCCGGACTTACCGAACCCTTCCGGTTTTCTCTCTACTATTCTTCGGCGATTCTTCCGATCCTTTAAACACTCTCTAAGCATCATGAAACCCTTAAGCGTGATACCCTACGGTTTGGGAATACTCCAAACATGGTCGAGACACTCCCGGACCAATGATCAACAAAGGGACCTGTGCGTTCCACGAAGATCTTTCGTCGTTTGAACCGGGACAGTCGTGTCTTATTCCCTTTGTCTCTCGATAATTGCATTGCCCGAGATCTGATCAATGACATCACCATGTTGTGTTCAATCTCGTTACTGAACAATGCTACTTGACTCGTTCCGACAAGTGATATCCTTGTGATAAAATCATACGCTATGCAACTATTGGATATAACTTCTTCGAGTGGTCCCTTGAGTATCTTTCCGTCACGTGGACGGACAAATACCACTCTTGACATGTATTGCCTCCACGGTTTCCTCCGAGTACCTGAACACACCTTTATAACCACTGTATTACCAAGTGGTGCTTGATGCTATCGAAGCACTCTCGGGAGACAGTGATTGATATAGCCTCACGGTCTAACGAATAGTCTACGAGGATCCATTTCTAATCATCGTAACTTGAACTTCGTGACATGATCGGGTCACGATGTTTAGGTTGGGTATTGGTTCATCATCTCATTCTCAGAATGATTTGACTCCATTTCCAACTAGCATAAATGCCACATGATGAAGAAACTTGATCATCTGTTGACCAATGAACCAGTGACTACAGTTTCACTGGGAACCCCTGGTTGTTTATATATCACACATGTATTGATGTTTACACTCAATACAGTTATAGCATGATACAAAACTTAATCATAAACTTTATGAAATATGATAATAGTCGTTATTACTATTTGTCTCTAGGGCATATTTCCAACAATTACATCCATAAATGTTGCGCAACATGTGAGTAGGTCACGGGGATGGAATATTACTAAATGAGTAAAACAACACTTATCGGTAATGAGATTGAACACGGTATAATGATACCAATGATCATATCTCGGACAAGTCATGTATCAAAGTAACAAAGGGAATTGAAATTAACATTTATGGTTCAAACGATAATAGACATCATGGAATGCACATGGGTCATTATGGGCGTTCTGGTCCCACTACTAATCATTGATATGAGAGATGTCTCGATCATGTATGTGATGTTCCCAAACCATAGGTAACATACTTAAGGGCACAATGACGCAGATATAGTTTTGGATATAACAGGAATCACTAAAGTAAGAAAGAGAGAATATCGAACCGCTGTGGGATGATCCCTGATACCCCACCGAATAAGAAACAGATGGATTCTCGGCCGGCTGACCAGAGGCAGCCAGACAAGGTAGGATGGACCGGCTACCGGCCGGTAGCCGGACCATGGAGAGGTGGCCGAATACGACGACGTAGCCGGATCCAATCAGAGGGACAGGACGACATGCATATCAGTGCACGGTACGCCCTGTACGACAACAAGACGAGCAACCACCCGCCCATACCGAAGACTTGGCGTGGATGACACGGGAACAGTGGCCTGTGCTGACGGCGGGCTCGCACGGCGTCCACTGTGCCTACGACAGCCATACCGCTCATACACCGATGTGACCTACCATGCCGGGTACTGTAGATGACTAGTCGGCTGGGACCCGCCTATGGGGCCCGCCAGTCGGACTAGCCAGTGAGACCCTTGCCTCTCTTCCTATGTAAGGATAGGGAGGGCCTCAGTAGAAAGGGTGGCTCTCAGTTCATTTAAGGCAGTAGCTAAAGAATACAGCTCGAGGAGCACTTGTAGCTCGTATATTCCACATAGTCAGATCAGGCAGGAGTAGGGGCTTTACCTCACCACGAGGGCCTCGAACCCAGGTATTTCTTATCTCACCGCCACGCCGATTATCCAATCTCGCATGCGGACGCGTCGATAGCTTTCCGCTAGTCCCCACACCTCTATCTAACCTTTTTAGGTACCGCTGCTCCTAATACAACGACAGCTTGGCGCCACCGTGGGGCCAATTACCGACCAGTCACGTTCAAGACGGGACCCACACTTCAGCCGGTGAGCGTGGCCTCGCCTGGTGCTCACGCTTCGCAAGTTCGACCGCATCATCGACAACGCCTCGCCGCCACGGAACTTCCTTCCCGCAAACGGCACTGTTCTACTATTCGCGATCTCCGCTTACATCGCCATCGTCCCGGAGCGCTTTCCCTAGGGAAATCGCTCACACGGGTCGCCATGCTTTGCGGCGGCACCTCCGCACCTGCGGCGTGGAGGTCATGATGGCGGATCCAGCTCGCAGCCACGCCAAGGAGCGAGGCGTGACGAGGTCGAACTTCCTCGCAGCCTCGGAACCCGGTCGAGGATGCCATTGATCGGCCTCGACACCGTTACCCTCGGGACAACCCGGAGGAGAAGGAGGCCAACTTCACCATGGAGAGATATATCCTCCTCCAGAGGCCATGGAGCGCAGCAGCACTGGAGATCGCCAGCGTGATGATCACAGGCACGGCCTCACCCGGCCACCGTGGAGCCAAGCCGGCGCCAGCACGACGCCGGGACGGTGAGCTAGGCGGCAGGATGGAGAAGGACGGAGAACCGGATCCCGCCGCCTACACGGCCCACCTACAAAGACGCCCATCAAGAACTTGCGTGCGAGCTGCAGCAGAAGAACTACCCAGCCCGGAGGGCGAGGAGCGATCCCGCCAGACGCTGCGTTCAGAGCTCCTCAGCGTGACGAAAGCCGGGCGCCAACCGGCAGACGCAGGAGGACCTTAGCTACTCCAGAGGAAGCAGGCTACCCGCCAATAGCAGGGGCGCACCACGTGACACGCAGCAGGCGTCCTCCCCTCAGCCGGCTAGGGCCTGCAGCAGGCGTCGCAGCTCCGGCAACAGGGGCCAGCCGCGCCAGGAGCAGACGGTCAACAGCAATCCGCCACCTCCACCCCCACCAGCCGAGCACCTGCACCAGTTCCTCGCCTCTGGTCGTGGCGCGCCCAACCCGGATTGTCCGGATGCCCGTGATCGATCGAGCTGCCGCTCAGCGCGTCCACATGAGGAGGAAGATTCTACCGGACCAGTTTGTTTCGGACCCCGCATCCAGAACGAGCCGTTTTCGGATAAATTCTCCCTGCCCAGGGACACCCCCAAGTACGACAACAGCATGAAGCCGGAAGACTGGTTAACCGACTACGCCACGGTAGTCGGCATCGCCCACGGGAATAAGCGCACAGCCGTGCGTTATGTCCCTCTCATGCTAACCGGGTCGGCAAGGACCTGGCTCAATAGCCTCGCGCCCAACAGCATCAATGCCTGGCCCGATTTCGAGAAGGTTTTCGTCCGCAACTTCAACGGCACGCATAAGCGCCAGGCGCTGCACACCTGGCCTTGTGCGCCCAGTGGCGCACCGCGAGACCGACCGCGAGTACCTCGCCAAGTGGGAGAGCTCCGCAACACTGCGAGGGCATCCCGGAGAGCCGCCATCGGTTTTCATCAAGGATGCCGAGAGGGCACCATGCCGCCACCGCCATCGTGGTGACGAATAAAACCATGGCGAGCTCATGACGGTGTTTACCAGTACGCCATGGCGGATGCCGCCATGAAGAAGCCCCTCCGAGTAAACGCGGAAGGCCGTCCGACTCTCACGGAGCCGGCTCGCGACCGTCCGAGCAATCCGGCTGGTGAAGCCGGATCCTCCAGGCGCCACGGCAACGACAACCGGTTCCATGGGGACTGCCAGGACAGGCAACAGAAGCCTCGCTACCACGCGCGGCAGGTCAATGCCGTAGAGGGTGCACCCGACGCACCGGCTAACGACACAAGAAGGCAAAAGCCCTGGCTCACCTTCGACCAGATGATCGACGGCCCGTGCAAGTGGCATAGCGGTCCCTTCAAACCGGCTACACACACCACCTGGAACTACAGCTGGACTCGCCAGCTAAAGGACCAGAGCAACCAGCCTCGTCTCCCGCCTCCCCCACCGGGTGGACCCCCACCACCGGCTAGGGGAGCCGGTAATGATGGTAACGGCAGAAACGGCGGCAACAACAACAACGGCTACCCCTAGCCGCACGCCGCCTACCACATCTTCGAGACGGAGCTGGACGACAAGCACAGCCGCAGGCGACACTCCAAGGAGGTCAACACCATCGTTTCTCCGGTCCCCCAATGTGACCTACCCTGCAGCGGGCGGCGCAGAAGGCAAGAGCACAGAAGCAGCAACACGCGAGGGAGAAGGAGATTGCAGCGGGGGAGCGAAGAAAAAGAACTGCCTCCCCTGCAGCGTCCCTTTAAAGGACCGGAAGGGCAACCGTCGGCGGGGCCACATGGCACGCATCCGGGCAACCCACATCCCAACCGCCTCCCAGATCCCGTGTGCCGGGACAGGATGCGCAGAAGATCCGAGAACGAGAACCGAAGCGCCGGACAAGCAGGCGACGTGCGACGGGACGTTACGCTGCCCGCCGCAGAGCAATGATGGTGCATGCGCGCGTGGCCAGCGTCAGCACTGACGTCACGGGTAGCGCAACCACCAGGCTCAGCCGGATCAAAATTCGAAAAGCAAAAGGGAGCGCGCGCGCATTTCACCCAAGGGCAGAATCCACACGCGCTCGGGGGCTAGTGTCAGGGGGATGATCCCCGGATACCCCACCCGTATAAGAAACAGGACAGTCGAATCTCGGCCGGCTGACCAGAGGCAGCCGGACAAGGTAGGATGGACCGGCTACCGGCCGGTAGCCGGACCATGGAGAGGTGGCCGGATACGACGACATAGCCGGATCCAATCAGAGGGACAGGACGACGTGCGTATCAGTGCACGGTACGCCCTGTACGACGACAAGACGAGCAACCACCCGCCCATACCGAAGACTTGGCGTGGATGACGCGGGAACAATGGCCTGTGATGACGACGAGCTCGCACGGCGTCCACTGTGCCTACGACAGCCATACCGCTCATACACCGATGTGACCTACCATGCCGGGTACTATAGATGACTAGTCGGCTGGGACCCGCCTGTGGGGCCCGCCAGTCGGACTAGCCAGTGAGACTCTTGCCTCTCTTCCTATATAAGGAGAGGGAGGGCCTCAGTAGAAAGGGTGGCTCTCAGTTCATTTAAGGCAGTAGCTAAAGAATACAGCTCGAGGAGCACTTGTAGCTCGTATATTCCACATAGTCAGATCAGGCAGGAGTAGGGGCTTTACCTCACCACGAGGGCCCCGAACCTGGGTACTTCTTGCGTCCCGCTACGCTTGCTCGTATCCAATCTCGCCTGCGGACGCCGTCGATAGCTTTCCTGCTAGTCCCCACACCTCTATCTAACCTTTTTAGGTACTGCCGTTCCCAATACAACGACAGGAACTGTTCTGGGAGAGAACCTGAATCGCTTCGGGAGGATCCGAAGTCATTCGGAATAAGTTGAAAGATGTTTTGGGTCAAGAGAAATTTAGTAATATGTATTTATATTTTAATTATTGGAATTAATATTAAATAAATATTTAAAATTAAGTTTAACGGGGGAACTTCCCTCATGGCCGAATCCCGGAGGGAAAGGGCCCAAGAGGGAAAGCCGCCCTAAAGGAGGCAAAGGGAAACATTGGTGTACCATGTTCAGAGAAGGAGGTATGTCGTGGAAGGAGCTATCCATAGGACGATGACGTGGAAGGAGGTATCCATAGGAGCTAGATTAGTCATAGAATAATTCATTGTGCGTAGCATCTTGGCGTAGATGAGGTTGATGCTGCTTCCTGCATCCATGAAGACCTTGCTCATGTTAAACCCATTGATTTGTGCTTCAACTATTAATGCCGAATGACCCGATCGGGGGACCTGAAGGGGTGATCAGATCTGCTGAAGGTGATCTCCTGCTCAGACCAGTGGAGGTACTTGGGTGTTGGTGGTGGCGTCCTGCTGACTCGTGGTTGATATCGAGCTCGTTGGGGAACCCCAAGAGGAAGGTATGATGAGCACAACAGTAAGTTTCCCTCAGTTATGAAACCAAGGTTATCGAACTAGTAGGAGCAAGGAAACACCTCCAAGGTGTTGTTTCCAACTTGAATCTCGACAACACAACATGCCCCCAACTTACAGTGAGGTTGCCAATCTCACCGGTTTTGCTGAAAACAAAGGATTAAACGTATTGTGTGGAAGAAAGTAATAGCTTATAGAAAGTAAACAGAAAACAATAAACAGTTGTAGATTAATGGTAAAAGAAAGGACCGTGGTCCATAGTTCACTAGAGGTGATTCTCCTTAAGATAGATGACATGTTGGGGGAACAAATTACAGCGGGGCAATTGACAAACATCGAGAAAGCATAAATGCATATACTAATCATCTTGATGCCTATGAGATTTGATTGGGCATTACAACATTATACATAGACCGTAATCCAACTGCATCTATGACTAATAATCCACCTTCAGGTTATCATCCGAACCCCCTCTAGTATTAAGTTGCAAGCAACAGATAATTGCATTAAGCATTGCGTGTAAAGTAAACAATACGATTGTTCTATGAACAAAGGATTGTTGTTTTCTCCCTAGTAGCAACAACACATCTAGTACCTTAGAGATTTCTGTCACTTCCCTGAATTACTAGAGGCATGAACCCACTATCGAGCATAAATACTCCCTCTTGGAGTTGCTAGCATCTACTCGGCCAAGATATCTACTAACAACGGAGAGCATGCAAGATCACAAATAACAAAGACATGATAGAATCAATAATCAATCTGAAATAGCATCTCAATATCCATCGGATCCCCACAAACACAACATGTAGGATTACAAATAGATGATCTTGATCATGAACGGAGCTCACAAGATCTAGACATGATATCACAAAGGAGAAGAACCAACCATCTAGCTACTACATGGACCCGTAGTCCAAGGATGAACTACTCACGCATCACACCGGAGGCTTGCATGGTGATGAAGAAGGCCTCCAGGGTGAATTCTCCCCTCCAGCAGGGTGCCAGGAAGAGCTTCAGATCCCTCCCGATCTAGGGATGGTGATGATGGCGGCTACAGAATCTTTCGTGGAATTTTTATCGGGTACTTAGGGTTTCTGTATCGGAGGCATCTTATAGGCGAAAGGGGACACCGAGGGGGTTCCCTAGGCGGCCACACCACCCCTTGGCACGGGCCAGGCCTGGCTGCGTGGCCAAGTGGTGTGGCCGGCCCCTGGCCCCTCTCCGTCTCGTATTCTGGCTCCGTGTCCCCCTCGATGAAATATTGACTTTGGCTTTTGTCCCGTCCAATTCCGAGAATATTTATTTTGTGACTTTCCTGGAACCAAAAACATCAGAAAACAGGCAGCTGGCACTATGGCATCTTTTTAATAGGTTAGTCCAATAAAGTGTATAAAAAGTACTCCAAAGTGTGGACAAAATATAAGAAAGTAGATATAAACCAAGCATGGAACATAAAAATTTATAGATACGTTTGTAACATATCAACATCCCCAAGCTTAACTCCTGCTCGTCCTCGAGTAGGTAAGTGATAAAAAGAAAGAATAATTTTTGAGGTGACATGCACCATCATAAACTTGATCAAAGTATTTGTAAAACATTGATTGCTGGGATCATAGTACTTCAACATAGCATGAAAGATAAAGTTCTAACAATAAGACATAGCAACTATGTTGTAACATGAAAAGGCACAAACAAAAGATTCATGAATAACAATGCTTTGCAAGACGTTTGTTTGTTTCACATAAACAAAACATAGCATAGTGACATTCAGCTTGTCCCTCATAATGTAGCAAATCATAATTGCATAGGACACCTTCAAAGTTCATAAGGGTGACTAGATACAAATAGTTTAAGAACAAGCAATATCAAAGTTATGCATCAATCAACAAGTCTTGGGACAATGCACATTAAACTAAGAATGGCCACTATGCTCTCTCAATAGGTGCATAAAGATAGAAGGTGGAGACTCAATATAAAAGTGGAAGAAAGGCCTTCATAGAATGAAGCAGGGATTCAAGTTTCATAAAGAGCTTCCAAAACTTATGGTACTTATTAGCTTTCAGCTATCATTGCCCCTATCATAAGCATCTTGAAGTGATTAAGGTTAAAGTGAACAAACTATGGAGTATATGCTTGACAAAGTATAAGTTGGAAATCTCATGTCCCTTGAATACGAGGGATGCTCCTCATGCTACTCAAGTTTAGTTACCGGTAAGTTCTTGTCATAGTAAGTACATGGGTATCATAGAGAACCGCCAACGGGGTACCCCTTGCCCAATGATATGGAAGAATCCCCATATCAAAATGACAAGGCAAGCAGACAACGAGCATCTCAACAATCTTCTTATTTACCATGGTAAAATGGTGCTTTTTTCTCTCTTTCCTCTTTTCTCATCTCTTTTTTTTCTTTTTTTCTCTTTTTCTCAATCTCTATCTCTTTTTTATAAGAAGAATGCTTCATAGATTGCTCATTATGGTTATGCTACAGGTTTACACCATGATTAGGCATGGATTAGACCGGTGGCCTAGACGTTTCTCTAACACACATACATAACTCCATGGACTTACAAGCTCCCCTTTCATTTCACACTGACGACATCCATAGACAAAAGAGCATGATATCAACTAGGTACAAAGTACAAGTGCAATGTTGAAAGCGTTCCCCATGACATCATGGTTCTGCTAATCCCCAACATATAAGTGCAAGCATATACAACATAAATAACACAATGGTTCAAGTTTATTAGGGGCAAGAAAAGTAAAGTGTGCCATCAAGTTCGTGAGAGCTTTAATCACTAGTTTTCTCATAACAAGTTTAATTCAGAAGGTAGATAAAAACATGAATATATTTGGAATAGAAAATGCTAATAGGTAGGTATGGTGGACTCTTTGGAATAACTTGGTTTTATTTGGAGTTGGATGCATGAGTGGAACTCATACTTGGTTATGGAGGCTAGCAAAAGACTGGGAGCGACCAACTAAGAGAACAATAATGGCCATAATCATGCAAAGCGACAAAACATCATTAATTAAAGCATAAAGTGATATTACAAGTCGAAAACTAAAGGATCATAGAGGCTATGGTGACTTGGGATAGTCATATCATGGTGTGAGCATGCGCCAAGTCAACCCAAATAAAGCATCAAAGGAGAATACCATAATACTATGCTTTAATATGCTAAAACAACGCATGATTCTTTCAAGGCACATTAAGCAATCTCAATTGTTTATAACATGTCATGCTAAAACAATAAATTACTAAGCATAAAGCCAAAACAATATCAAGCATGACATGACAAAGCATAGGAGAAGAACCAACCATCTAGCTACTACATGGACCCGTAGTCCAGGGATGAACTACTCACGCATCACACCAGAGGCAGGCATGGTGACGAAGAAGGCCTCCAGGGTGAATTCTCCCCTCCGGCAGGGTGCTGGGAAGAGCTTCAGATCCCTCCCGATATGGTGGCGGCTACAGACTCTTTCGTGGAATTTTGATCGGGTACTTAGGGTTTCTGTATCGGAGGCGATATATAGGCGAAAGGGGAGGCCGAGGGGGTGCCCTAGGCGGCCACATCACCCCTGGCACGGGCCAGGCTTGGCCGTGCGGCCAGGTGGTGTGGCCGGCCTTTGACCCCTCTCCGTCTCGTCTTCTGGCTCCGTGTCCCCCTCGGTGAAATATCGACTTTGGCTTTTGTCCCGTCCAATTCCGAGAATATTCATTTTCTAACTTTCCTGGAACCAAAAACAGCAGAAAATAGGTAGCTGGCACTGTGGCATCTTGTTAATAGGTTAGTCTAAGAAAGTGTATAAAAAGTACTCCAAAGTGTGGATAAAACATAAGAAAATAGATATAAACCAAGCATGGAACATCAAAAATTCTAGATACATTTGCAACGTATCACGTCCTTACCGTCATGTTAACGTGTTAGGTGATCAGATTTTGTGTCCTATTGGATGGGCGTCCCTTCTGTATCATGTGCATTTATCCCTTGGACCTCGGGTACTCGTCGTTCCACTCTCTATTTGCCTTAGGTTGCTGCTGGATCGTCGCGGCTACCGAAGGTGGCCCTGGTGGTGGTGGTGGTGCGTTCAACGCTAGTACCCTAGGGGAGGCATTGTATCACTGGTTTGTTTACTTGGCTACCTTGCTGTTTTATGCCCGATGAAGCCCCAAAAAGGTGCGACAGTCTTTCATGAGGTGATTTGAGTCACCTTCTCCCTTCTGAGTCGACATAATAATGCATGTGGCATGGACCATCCAACATTTTTACAACTGGTATTGGGGCATATCTTGGTGGTCTTGTCTGGTATTGTTGTGTTGTCCCACTTGGTCCTGCTTCATCTCGGTTTCCCCGATAGCCTTCGCTATGATTATCACTCCTGCGGTTGTCCTCATTGATGTAGCCTACTGCAACGTGTCTTGCCCCACCGTAGCCATCATAGTTACACTGTCTCCCATTGTCATTGTTTCGCCTATCACAGTCTCCTTCGAGTGAGCGCCCCCATTTGTAGTTAATTGCATTTTCTCCGTCGGCCCACCGATTCGCCATGTCCATCAGTTGGGATATTGTTTTTGGTTTTACTCGACTCATCTCCTCTATGAATTCTTTTCGGTGTAGGCCGTCATTGAAGGCGTTGATTGCCCTTTCGTCGGAGATATCTTTGGCTAAGTTCTCGATGATGTTCCACCGCGTATGAATGTGCGTATTGGTTATCCTGATTTCTGTTTGCATTCCCGAAGTTCCTTGATTGATGCGGGTCGCTTGAATGTGGACTTGAAGTTTCTGATGAATTTCTCCACCAGGTCACCCTAACTGCTTATTGATTCTTTGGGTAACTGCCGGAGCTAGGATCGTGTCATGCCGGTTAAGTGTAGTTGTAGGCTTTGCATGGAGGTGGCCTTTGATCCACCTAGGAGTTTCACGGTTTGTAGGTAATCTTCCAGCCATGCCTCTGGATCTTGGAGGCCATCATATGTTTGACGATCATGAGAGAGCTTGAAGTCTTTGGGTACCGGTGCGAACCCGATGGGTGAGGAAACTTGCACCACATGGCTCGAGGTCATCTTTGCTTTCTTCCCATAAGTACCTTCTGCGCCTCTCCAGAGCTTTGTTGATTTTATTTTGCGTAATGTCGTCCCTAGCGTCATGACTGTGTGACGAGTGCGCGAAACACACATGGTGCGGCAATCTTGATTTTTGGGTTCCTGTCATCTGCCAAGGGCTGCTATGATGGAGTGGTGATTTGTTGGATTATGGGACAATCTCCTAGTCCCCTTTTGCAAGTGTTTCTCTAACCATGCCGAGGAACATGAGGGCAGAGCGATCGATGCCTATCCACGGATCATCGGTTGCCGATTTAGTTGTGATTAGGCAAGCCTGAGTTGTGACAAGGGCGGCTTGCACCGTTTTAGCCTTGATGTGGCCCATCGAATCTACGGACAGAAATGACAGGTCCAGGTCTCGAGTGATGTCGCGTCTTTTAGCTTCGGATATATTATTTAGCCAAGAGCCTCCCATTCCTGGTTGCGATCAACCTACGACACTTCCGGAGTTGGGGGGTGGAGATGAGCTGCGCCCATCGCATGCTTGATTCATCGACTCTCCTTTTCTGTTCTTCCAGGTCCCTTTGCATCTTGACCAGTTGTCACTTCTGCCTGTGGAGGAGGTAATGGTATGACATTGGAACTTCACATGAAGTGTCCATCGTCATCGATACTGCACCCGGCATGTCGTTTATTTCTTTTCCCAGGGAGATGGTGATAATGTTGGGGATATACTTTCCGGGTATCCTCATAGTCCTCACTGACCAGGGTGGCCCACTTCGGGTTAGAGCTTTGCTTCACGGGCGGCCCAGTCAGGGAGAAGATATGGAGTTTAGTCCGGCTACAAGAAGGCCCAGAAGACTTACCGACTTAGGCCCATAGTGTTACTTGTAGTTCAAGATGTACTCTGTAACCGACTCTTAGTCGTAGCCAGATAGATCTCTCCTGTAAACCCTAGGCCAGATATCTATATAAGCCATCCTAGGGAGAGCCTTTAAGGCACCCTCAATAGTCTACAATCTCAACTCGCACAGGCGAACCCTTGTAACCCATATTCGCTCGTCAGACATCGATTGCTAGCAGGAGTAGGATCCGCCCAAAGCCCATGGATTCAACTGGTAAACTTGTGTGCTCACCGTCCCGGAACACCGTACGTCTCACACCCCTCTCTTCCGCACGCCTCGAGGTCCCCCTCATGGTGTACCTGTCATCAATCCGACGACAGTTGGCGCCCATCATGGGGCAAGTGAGCTTTGGATCTGTGTTCCGTGCGGAATCTGCAAGAATCGGAATCAGCGAGACCATCGCCGTCTGTTGCATCCTCTACGCCAGCGACATCCCTCTCATCATTCTCGACGAGACCTGGATTCCGGCTAGGGAGGCCGTGACTGCCTACACAATCATGTCTTTTGGCGAGATCGATGTTTACATCGGTTTCGTAGAACCTGTCCCACCCACCCCAGCGGTGATGATATAGGCAGAAGAATCTTCTAGGTCCCCTTTGTCCGCGGAGGCGGCAGAGTTTCGGATCTCAGAAAACCCTAATCCCACCCAGCCCGCACCAATTGCGGAGATAGTGGAGAAATCCGAGCCTGAAGAAGACCTAGAGGCCCAAGTCGAATCTGGAGTGGATCTCCTTGGAGAGACCGAATCCCAGACCGACCCTCCCGCCAAAGTCAAAATCCAGGAGGAGCATACCAACGACACTGATTCCAGCTCTAACGATGCCGGGATAGACATGCCTTTCCTGAGGTACACACTGCGACGTATGATAATGCAAAACTCAGGCGTAGATGCAATTCTCAAGACCATCAAAAGTTTCGACGAAGCTGATCGCGAGAGCCGCAGGTACCTCAGAAGGAGCGCAACACACTTTGTCGGATATGTTGGATCCGGATCCGGCTCTGCCGATGCTAGAGACAACACCGACTCTGTACTGGAGGCAATTGGAACAAACGCCGAAGTACCCGCATCCTCGGATGAATCAATGACGCCAAGATTTCGAAAGTTCTCTCATGAATATGAAGAGGAGTATAACTCCAAAGTTGCAGAGGAAGGAGAAGCCATGGATGAAGGATCTGGGGAACACTCCCCCAAAGCGCAGGAGGACATGGAAGTCGGAGACAATCCTGAAGTCCAAATGTCCGAAAGTACCGATCAGAGCTTGACTCCGGGAAACGGACCCAAAGCCGTCTTTGCTACCGGCGCTGCCAAGAAGGCAAAAAAGAAGAACAAGACCCCGGATAAAGACCCTCTGAGAGAGGAGGTGATTGCCGAGGAATATGAGGAAGACTCGGATGGAGCACTTATCCCAGAAGAGCCGAAAAAAGAGGAATCGGTGGATGGACACGTGATCACTGAAGGTGCGTGTAAACTCATCAATGTTGCATTAACCACACTTATCCCTACAGCTGTAGAACTTACTGCTGAAGAGCTGGACGAAAGGGCCCAAGCCCTAGAAGCGCATCGTCAACAACTCCTGGATGAAGCTAAAAACATCGAGGGGGAAAAGAAACGCATGGCAACTAAGGATTACATGTCTCGGTTGCATCAGAAGACACAGAAACGTTACACAGGTGACGGTAAATTTCCGGAAGTGAACAGGGTCCTCTTTGAAGGAAATCCAGGGATGCCTCGTCTCGACAGCAAAGGAGATCTGGTGTACCCAACACCGGTACAGAACACTGTCGCAGCTCGAGATATCCTCTCAAATAACCCAGGCCCAGAACACGTTCGATTGGGCATCAAGCTACTCACCAAGGGTCTGGAGCAACAGATGGCTGCGAAATCCGGAAGTGGAAAACTGGTCTCCAAATCCGACCAATGTCACATGGACTCAGCCTGGAATGATATAAGGCCCCAGCGTGTTCCGGAACAGCATCACCGTTCCGACCGACGGGAAGACAACTACTCCAGAACCGGATCATCAGGACAGCATCACAGACCTGCACGTGACTGGAGCAATGTCGCTCTAGCGGCCGAACAAGAGGCCATTGTTGCACTGTATCCGAGGAATCCTCCCCGACGTGAGTCGAATAATCGAAGGGGAGAAGATAAAGAGAAACATCAGGAGGGGGATCGTCAAAAAATGCCACCTCCTAGACACGCAAGCCGTCCGGCTGAGCCTGACCATAGTGGGAACGACGGACGAAGGAACGACGGAAACCATGCCGGGGCAAGCCGGCAGGGCGCTCGTCGTAGTGAAGACCCTCCCCGGAACCGGAATAATGACGCTCCGGACAAAGGTCGTCGAACAGCCGGAAACAATCCAGCTGCCCCACCCTCTCCACAAGCAGTCATCACAACGGTTCTCACGGAGGACAAGGAGGACGACATGGCGGAGGAGGTGGTGGCAGAAGCCGAAGTCTGGCTCCAAGGCACCGCAGCCACAGCCGACATTCGGGGCGATCTCTATCCCCGAATGACGCAAGACACAGGATCAACTCCAACATAGAGGCGTGGCGCTACGAAAACGATGATATCTACGTGGACCCAAAGTGCTTTGGACCACGTATCTACGTCAGCATCTCAAGACATATCCAAGCCTACGACGGCATTGCTCGGCTAGATACCTGGCTACAGGATTTCTTCCAAGCTTGCTGCATCGCAAAAGGCGAAAATAGCCTGGTCGCAACCCGATATCTCCCACTTATGTTGCGGAAGATGGCACGATCATGGCTTAATGAACTTCCGGATAACACCATCCACAACTGGTATGACATGCAAAGTGCATTCTTTCAGAATTTCGAAGGCACATACCGGAGGCCCTGTACGGTCGGAGACCTACAGCGTTGCACCCAGAAGGCCGGAGAAACTTGTCGGGATTACCTCGGACGATGGATCGACACCAAGAACTCCCGTGAAGGAGTAAAGGATCAAACTGCGATTGAAGCTTTCATTGCAGGTCTCCCAATTGGTCTACTGCGCCATCGCTTGAAGTGTGACAAGGTCACTGATTTGGGAGAGATGATAGAAACAACGAGCAAGTATGCAGATGCTAACGACGATGTAGAGGGATTACTCAATGCCCTAGCTGTGCCACAGTCGGCAAAACAACCAAAGCAACAATCTCAGAAGTGCAAAAATACCTCGGAAGAAAAACCCAACGCGGAAACGGCAGTGGTCACTGCTACTTTCGGGTCTGGAGGACGAGGAGGACGTGGCGGAGGCCGCGGGCGTGGCCGTGGGACTTCAAGAGTCCAAGGTAGAGGAGACCAGCAACCGGGCAAAACCTACTCTTGGGCCGACATTGCCAATAACCCATCTGTGCATCACTTAGACGCCAATGGGGGCTCGTCCCACACCAACGTTGAATGTCGTTTCAATGACGACATCAAAAGAGATGACACCGCAGGCTACAAAGCTAAGTGGAAGAAGGGAAAGAAGAATCTCGAAAAAGATAAAGAGACCAAGGAAGATTCCGACATGGAGGAAGCTGATGCTTCAAATCCCAAGCCAGAAGGGAAGAAAAATTTTCCGACCAAAAAAGACACTTATGTCACCTACCTCGGATCTCAACCAGCAAAGGTTAAGAAAGCAGTTCTACATGAGCTTAATGCAACAGTTCCGGCTGTCCCCCAATTCTTGGACTGGTCGAAAGTGGAAATCACATTTAACCGCGCTGATCATCTGCCTAAGTTGCACATGCGAGGAAAATACGCCTTAATCGTCAATCCACTTATTGACAGTTATGGTTTCTCTAAGACCCTCATGGACGGCGGCAGCAGTATCAATATTGTCTATGTCGAAATGCTACGCCGGATGAAGATCTCGGAGACCCAGCTGAACCATAGCTCTGTGATTTTTCACGGAGTTGTCCCAGGAAGACAAGCTAATTCCCTGGGGGAGATTACTTTGGATGTTACCTTTGGAACTCCAAAGAATTATCGGACGGAGGCACTTTCCTTCGAAGTGGTCCCGTTCAAGAGCGCGTACCACGCTATATTCGGACGTTCGGCTTACTGGGCTTTTATGGCTCGTCCGTGTTACATTTACAATATGATGAAAATTCCAGGTCCCAACGGCGTAATCACTATCAGGGGAGACCCGAAGAAAGTGCGAGAGTGCGAGGATGGAAATTCTGCCTTTGCTGAAGCCGTGCTGCATGCCCAGGAGTACCAGGAGATCAAGAAGAGCATAGATCTGTCTGAGGTGCCCGCAACAAAGAAGGAGGTGACAAAGACAAATCCGGAGTTCAAGGCATCAGAAGAGACGAAGAAGACGCCGTTGAAGGATGATGAGCCCTCCAAGGTGACCCAGATAGGCGTAGGCCTAGGTAGCGCATAGGAAAGTGCGCTCGTCAAGTTCCTCCAAGCAAATCAAGATATCTTCGCATGGCAGCCATCTAACATGATCGGAGTACCTAGGGAACTTGCCGAGCACTCTTTAAATGTAAACCCGAATGCTAAACCCGTCAAACAGTCCTTATGACGTTTCGGTGATGAAAAGCGTAAGGCAATACCTAAGGAACTAGCATGGCTCGAGTTAGCCGGATTCATAGAAGAGGTCATCCACACTGAGTGGTCGGCCAATCCTGTAATGGTCCCCTAAAAGGACACCACTGATTTAAGGATGTGTGTTGATTATACTGCCTTGAACAAGGCTTGTCCAGAAGATCCATTCGCTCTGCCTAGAATTGATCAAGTTATCGATTCTACGACAGGCTCGGAACTCCTCTATTTTCTCGATGCATATTCCGGTTATCACCAAATCCGGATGAAGGAATCTGACAAAGTCAAACCTTCATTCATAACCCCCTTCGGAACCTTCTGTTTTGTTACGATGCCCTTTGGGCTGAAGAATGCAGGAGCTATGGACTAGCGCACGATGCAGCGTTGCCTCCATGACCAACTCGGACGCAATGTACATGCATACGTGGATGATATGGCGGTGATGTCCAAAAAGAAGGAAACGCTGATTTCCTACTTGGAGGAAACATTCGACAATCTACGAAAATACAACATCATGCTTAACCCGAAGAAATGTTTCTTTGGAATACCAGCCGAAAAATTGTTAGGTTTCATCGTGTCTCAAAGAGGCATAGAGGTGAACCGGGACAAAATCAAGGCTATACTCAATATTTCCAGGCCAACTCGCCTGAAGGACATACAAAGACTAACTGGTTGCATCGCTGCGGTCAGTCGATTTGTGAGCCAGCTTGGTGAACGAGCCTCACCATTATACAAACTCCTGAAAAGGACCAAGGATTTTGTTTGGACTGACGAAGCTGAAGCTGCACTACAAGACCTAAAGAAAGTACTCTCATCTGCTCCTATCCTTGCTGCGCCGGAACCTCAGGAACCGATGTTGCTCTTGTTGGGTTTGCAGCATAGAAAACAAAAAAATTCCTACGATGGGAACTATACGCCAAGATCTATCTACTAGATACAAGCAACGGGTGGATATACATCCATAGAGAACTTACCCTCGAAGACAACAAAGCTTTGTTAACAAGTTAGAACTCGTGGATGATGTAGTCGTACACTTGCCGATCTCAAGATCATGATGAAGTCCAGCAGGTCCGGCTCCAGCATGTCCTTCAGATTCAGCTCCAGCAAGTCTAGCACCACCAAGTCCAGCACCACAAAGCAGCGGTGCATCCGTGATCGCACACACGTCCGGTACCCCGACAACCTCCGTCCCTCGCTCCAGCAAAGCAGCGGAAGCAGCAACTCCTTTCCAGATAAAGCCATCGGGAACATGTATCTCGCTAATCCGAGACCATGGGGGAATAATACTAGAGGGGGAGAGAGATCCTTCACGAGGAGGTGTGAGGAAGAAGGAGTGAGAGGGGGGACTTTTATAGGAGGAGGGGAGGGTGTCCCTTCACCTCCCCCATTCATGTGGTGGTAACCCCCTCCATATTAAAATGCCCCTTCACATTCTCTTTTAAAGTCTCCACTTAAAATGTATTAAATTTCTCCAAATTTAATGCTCTCTCATTTAATAAAACTCTTTTATTAATTTTATTCAGAATTTTGTTAATTACTTTAATTAAAAAACATTCACATAAAACCCCCTGCAACATTTCAATATTACATGCAGAACCAATTTCCGCAATTTCACCCGAAACAGTTTCGGTGTCTATTGAAATAATTCCAACGCTTTCTTAAATCTTTATCTAAAACATATTTGCTCCAAATGGTGTCGGTATCCCTTAAGTGTGTCACCGTACGGTTCGTGAATAATGCAGACATGATCAAGACCCCTCTCAGATCAATAATCAAAAGCGGGACCTGGAGATCCATACTGACTCCTACACATTCAACGATGACTTCTGTGATCGTGAGAAACTTTAACGCTAGTAACTAAATCCCTTTGTCTCGTGATATATTACATGTCCGATATTCGATCATCAGTATCTCCATACCTAGTTTGATCTCGTTACCGACATGTACTCTTTTCTTGTTCCCGTGATATAACATTCTAGTGATCACATCACTTGCTTGCAAGCTATTTCAATGTGATATCACCGAGAGGGCCCAGAGTATATCTATCCATCATCGGGATGGACAAATCCCACTCTTGATCCATGAGCCTCAACATAACACCTTCGTAGCACTGAACCCACCTTTATAGTCACCCTGTTACGGTGTGACGTTTGATGTTATCAAGATACACTTCCGGTGTTAGCAATTAACATGATCTCATGGTCTTAGGACTAAGATTACTTCGTATGATGTTATAGAAATATAAACATAATGACTCTGATCGTAATGCTATACTTTGGATGAATGTTCATCACATCATTCAACTAATGTTGTGACCTCGTTATTAACAACATCCAATGTCCATGATCAGGAAACCTTGATCATCTTGCTAATCAACGAGCTAGTTTATATGTGAGGCATTACTAGGAACTTTGTATTTTGTTTATTAAACACACATGTATTAACGTTTCTAATTAATACAATTATAGCATGCAAAATAAACATTTATCATAAACATGGAATAAGATAATAACCACTTTATTATTGCCTCTCGGGCATATTCCCTTCAGCTCTATGTTGATGCGACAAATAAGGTCGTCAGTATCGTTATGGTGGTGGAGAGACCGGAGGAAAATCAGGAGCACCTGGTGCAGCGTCTGACCTACTTTGTCAGCGAGATCCTGACAGAATCCAAACAGCGATATCCACACTATCAAAAGTTAGCTTACGGTGTTTTTCTAGCATCTCGTAAGCTACGACATTATTTTCAGGAGCATCCAATTACCGTTGTGAGCACAGCTCCCATGAGAGATATAATCAACAACAGTGATGCCACAAGACGCGTCGCCAAATGGGGCATAGAGCTTTCAGCTTTTGATATTGAGTATAAACCTCGGACAATAATCAAATCCCAAATCCTTGCTGACTTTGTCGCTGATTGGACATAGACAAAGGAGAATATGACCCTCCCTGAGTTGGAACATTGGACCCTCTATTTTGATGGGTCTAAGGCTCGAGGGGGCTCGGGGGCTGGCGTGGTGCTAAAATCACCGCAAGGAGATAAACTTCTATACGTGTTGCAGATCCACTTCATAGCGTCAAATAATATTGCTGAGTATGAAGCACTGCTGCATGGAATCTGGATTGCTAAGGATAATGGCATCCGACGTTTGATGTGTTATGGAGATTCGGATCTTGTTGCTCAACAAGTGTCGGATATTTGTAATGCAAATAAACACATGGCAGCGTATAAAGCTGTCGTGGATGATCTATCTAAATCGTTCGAAGGGTTTGAGGTTCAACACATCCCTCGAGCAGAAAATGAGGAAGCAGATGCACTATCTCAGATAGGTTCTGCGCGGAAAGAGGTCCCGGATGGCGCTTTTATAGAGCACCTCAAAGTTCCCTCAATAAAGGGAGTAGATGAGGAATATCCGACCAAATCCGACTCACCTCTAATACCAGTCCTAGCTGTAATTCCCAGCTGGACCCAACCCTACCTTGATTATCTAGTAGATGGCAAATTACCCGAAGACGAGGTTCTGAGCCGGCAAATTATCCGACGAGCGAAAGCCTACACTATAGTTAAAGGTGAGCTCTATAGGAGGAGTGTTTCTGGGGGTTTTCAGCGATGCGTGTCTCCGAAAGAAGGAGTGGAAATCTTAAGAGAAATCCACGAAGGCGAGTGTGGTCACCATGCTGCAGCCAAATCTTTAGTGGCAAAAGCTTTTAGGCATGGATTATTCTGGCTTACAGCTCAGGCAGATGCCGAACGATTAGTCAAGATGTGCAAAGGTTGCCAAAAGTATGGCAAACAAGCTCATGTTCCGGCTGATCAGCTGCGAACAATACCTATAACATGGCCTTTTGCGGTCTGGGGGCTTGATATGGTAGGACCGTTTAAACGAGCTCCAAGTGGATTTACTCACCTATTAGTGATGGTGGATAAAATCACCAAATGGATTGAGGCTAAACCTGTCACTAGTTGTGATGGAGCAACAAAGATTTGTCGAGGATGTTATAATCCGGTATGGTTATCCGCATAGCATTATCACGGACAACTGGAGTAACTTCTCTATGGGATAATTGGCCGAATTCTACAATGAGCAAAATATCTGGCTTGACATGGCGCCAGTCGCACATCCACAGGCTAACGGACAAGTCAAAAGAGCAAATGGTTTAATCCTACAAGGCCTAAAACCGAGACTCGAAGCACCACTACGACGTGCTGCGGGGGCTTGGGCGGAGGAATTACCCTCTGTAATATGGAGTTTACGAATAACTCCAAACAGGTCAACCGGATACACACCTTTCTTCTTGGTCTATGGTGTAGAAGCAGTTCTTCCTAGTGATTTAATTCATACTTCTCCTAGAGTGGCCACGTATATTGAAGAGGATGCCCAGATTTCTTGACAAAATGATCTCGACTTAGTCGAAGAAGTTCGCGTCGTTGCTAAAATGAGATCAACAGCCTATCAGCAGAAGTTACGCAAGTATCATAGCCAGAGAGTCCAAAACAGATCTTTTAATAAAGGCGATTTGGTTCTCCGGCTTGTGCAACAAAGAAAGCACAAACTTTCCCTAGTATGGGAAGGACCCTTTTTAGTTAGTCGAGTATTGCACAATGGTTCGTACTACTTAACTGACATGAGGCCAGTCAAAGAAAGAACTGCTACTAAGAAGAGAAAGAGAGCTGGAGGTAGTGCAAATCCGGATGAGTTAGACAGACCATGGAATATTGCTCAGCTACGTCCCTCTTATTATTAGTTTATCCTTCTTTGTAAACATATATATGTACATGTTCTGTGAGAAATAAAAGTCTTGGTTGCCTCAAGTTTTTTTTGAGAAGTTTTTACCATCTTATTTCCTAATGATCATGTCATAGTCGAAAATCCCAGAATGCTTGAAAGTAGTTTATGCTCATGTTTGTTCAGGTTTAGATTTCTGATTCTAAAAATGCTACCTTCGGGTATAACCCTAAAATTTCTAGTCTATACTTTGGTTATTTGTCTGATTGCCGGATGCAGGTATTTTCCGAGTAATGAATTGTTGGTACTAGAAGCCAGCTTTGTTTCCGAGTTTAAACTGGTTTAGCAATTGAGCTCCGTTGCTCGGCAAAGTTTCCGTGCAAAAGGTTTAGCCGGCTCACGAATGGGACAAGGCAGAAACCAGATAAGCGATAAGTATAGGCGAAAAAATACAAGTTTTTATGTAAACATTTTAGGCACATAAAAATTTAAAGCCAAAAGTGTTGAATAGATAAAAAGCTTGGCACTAGCAAAATTATAGTACTGTATATTTATAGACCCATCATGTTTTTCAAAATAATACAAATATTTCTGGCAATCTATGATGCAGGAGGACAGGAAGGAGCTGCCGGCTCGCTGGATACATCGCCCTGATATTGTTCCGAGATGTCCACTTCCGATATGGTGTGGTCATCGTCGGAAACTTCTGCTGATTCTTCTGGAGGCGGAGGCGGAGTGTCCACGCGGGTGAAGAAAGGACTTTTGTAGCTTGTCAAATCAGCTACGTGACACCCATATCTGGCACAGGAGTCCATAATGGCCTTGATGTCCTGCTCCTGACCGTCTTCATCTACCTTGCAGTACCCTCTGGTCACTTGCCATATCTCCATGTTTCCATGGTGGCTCATGACCATGGTGAGAGCGTTCTGCGCGACGGATCGCGCGTAGGACATGTTCCAGTCCTGGACGAGTTGCGGCATCTCCTTTGCTTTGTCCCGCACCTGAAAATCCGACATGCTATGCATGTCCGGAATCTTGAGAGCTTCGCCAATATCCTCAAGGGATTGGCAGAAGTCATGAAGCAGGTCACCGACTTGGGTAAGCCGGTGGGTGCGGGGCTCGGTAGAGGTGGAATCCGTCAAGTTCAGAAGACCTATACACAAAATCATTCAGAAAATCCGACATTGAAAGAAGACGAAGAAAAATAGGCAAGTCCGACAGATGGAACATACCGAAGATGACATCGCCAACTTTGGTCTTCTCTTCCCGAAGACTTCAGAGTTTACCCCGGAGTGCCTCGGAAAGGTCCCTCTCTCTACATAGCTCATTATTGAGGTCCGAGATTTTCTGATCTTGAGCAGCAATCTTACGATCGCGCTCGTCAGTAGCCATGGAGGAGGACTCGAGAACTTGAGCTATGCTCTTCTCATGATCCGCCTTGAGCTTGTCCAGCTCTTAGCGAAGCTCTTTGTTCTCCACCACCAGGGTTTTGAGGTTCTCGCCTCTTCAATCATAGCGCATGACTGTTTTACCAGCGCTGTAAGTCAAAAAAGAACAACAGTTCAGTAAAAATTCGACTATGAAAACATGAAAGACAAGATTTGAGTCTCAGAATGATTACCTTCGGCCTCATCCTTGGCAACTTTAAGCTCAGCATTCTTAAGTCGGAGAGCTCTGATTTCTCCCCGCTTGTTGTAGACATTTTTCAACAAATCCTGGTTATAGGAATATACTTTCTATAAGTCAGAATACCCAAAGTCAAAAGTCTACTAAAGACTCGGGCTAATATTTTTACTAATATCAGCACGAGCCTTGGGGGCTACACTAGTTCATTCTGAGGAAGCATAAACCCGAATTATATATCCTACTTCATGCTTGGGGGCTAGAGGATATGATATGAAATAAAGGAAAAACAGGAGTTAGAATTCCGAATTACATATTGTTCGCTAGTAAGTTTATCCAAACTCGCATTCATTTTGACATCAACCTTCTCAGCGAGAGTCAGAGGAGTAACTGGAGCAGTTGGAAGCTCGCCGGACCTGATCCTCTCGTTGCAAAGACGCACTTGTTCAAGAAGGTCGGAGTGCTTGATGTCCTCTGCCTCTTGCACTTCTTCTTCAGCAGATAAATTTCTTTTCTCCAGGCACTGCCTGGCCAGCTGCTGGATCACTTCTGCAGATTTCCGAGATAGGCCAAACTTGGCAAGTCCCAGATTGTTGAGAAGGTTTTCGGCAAAGGTTTCTGCCGAGGGATCATTACCCGAAGAGGGTTCACCCTTATCTATACCTGACTCACTCATGGTGACGTCAGTTTGTGATTCAAGGATTCTTGGCTCCGTTGAAGGAGCCGGATCTTCTGCGACAGCCGAAGAAGGAGTGATCACCGGCATTGTGGAAGGTTGAGGGGTAGGAGTCAGAGGAGCCATGGCAGGAGAAGCTATGGTAAGCTTCGTCTGTCGTAGGGGCTTTGAAGAAGTTCCCTTCCCCTTACCCTTGATGAGCTGCTTAGCTCTGAGAATGTAATAGAGTCGAAAACATTACATCTCGGAAGAAAATTCGAATAAAGTACAAAGGCGGAAGTTGTGTTGAAATTTACCTCTTCATGACAGGCACCTCCTTTGTGCCAACAGCCACTGTCGGAGCCCTGCGCTTCTTGGGCACAGTGTCCGGCAATGGGACCAGTTCTACCTCCTAAGAAAACTCTGGAGGATATCCTTCGAGTGGAGCAAATTCCGACTCGGGGAGGTCAGCAAGCTGAAAGGAAGAAAACATATCAGTATTGTGATATAACCTAAAAGAATGAAACACCTAAAAAGGTTTACTGTTAGAAGCTTACCTGCACTACGGGGTTTTCCGCTGTATGCATATCCAGAGAAACCTCCGGGATCTTCCTCTCGATCCGCTCCCTTATCAGCCATTTGATCTGGCTTATGTAACCTTGCGAGGTATAGGCTCTGGGGCTGATGCAGAGGGAATCTTTCTTGGATGACGTGATGGAGTGCATCAGTCGGTCTCCGTGGTACTGAAGGGGTTGGATCCGGCGTGACACCCAACATTGGACCAAGTCGGATCCCTTCAGTCCTTTGTGTCTAATCAGATATACGATCTGCCTCTTGGCGAGGATCAGATCGTCACTGAGAGCCGGAGGAGCCTCGTCCCAAGACGGTTGGGCCGTGGCAGCTCCATCGATGAAAGACGGCAAAGCAGTGGCTTTGACGGGAGCTGGAATATCCTTGTGATAAAAGAAGGTGGCTGGCCATTGTTTGACCGAGTCACTGGCAAGAATCTTGGGATATGCGCGCTCGCGTCTAAGTGAAAAGCTAATTGTACCAGTAATATACGGATTACAGGCAGTGATAGAATTTCTCCGGACATGGAAGTAGTATCGGAATAAGATAAGACTCAGCCTAATGTCGAGAAATCCCTCGCACAAAGCCGCATAGGCGCTCATCTCTAGGAGGGAGTTGGGAGGAAGATGGTGGAGTTGAACACTATAATGGTCTATCACCTCGGAAAAGAATTCCGAGGGAGGAAACAACAAACCTCTGTCGAGGTGGGTGCCGAAGTGGACCCTGGTAGCCATTGATTGGGATGGTCTCCCCACGCTGCTCACTTGATCGCCAGCATGAAGGAGCCCTTCTGTCTCCATGCCGTGGAGCTTCTCGTCATCGAGCACGCAGGGAATCCAGACCCCACGGAAGCTTTCCTTTTCTGCCGCCGCATCCGCCGTTGCTGCCGCCGCCAAACCGGAAGATGAAGACAAAGCCATTTCTCCGGTGCACCGGTGACCTAAGATGGGCGGCGCTGGGAGTTTTTGGGGAAAGCAGAGGAGCTCTATGCATGGGGGAGATTTGGAGGAGAAGAAACGACAAAGGAACAGGTGAAGAAAGGAGGAGGAGAATCCTCACCCCTTATATCCACCTAACCGCGCCAAGATTCGTGCAAATGCTACAGTGTAACTGCCACGCGTCATGGAAGGAACTGGGAAGGACCCACGCGATGATTACGTCGTTTCAATCTCTGCGTACGCATTGAAACGACGCCTCGGTTCCGCGAACTGTGGACCCACCAACGGTCATGCTGACAAGATGTCTGTCAGATGACGTGACTTGACCATGACTGGTGTCAGGTGGCGTTAAAGACCAAGTTTCGGCTTAGTTTGAAATCAAGCTGGAAAATCCGAGTAACCTGTTGATAGGTCCGACTTATTTTTTAAGACCCGGATCGTATTTTTTGTTGTGAAGTTTCAGGAACCCTTCAAGATTCTGCAAGCCGAAGATCAAGCTGGACGATGATGAATCCGACTTTGGATCTTGGAGACTTCTGGGGGCTGCTGTTGGGGATATACTTTCTGGGTATCCTCACAGTTCCTTACTGACCAGGGTGGCCCACTTTGGGTTAGAGCTTTGCTTCACGAGCATCCCAGTCAGGGAGAAGAGATGGAGTTCAGTCCGGCTACGGGAAGGCCCAGAAGATGTACCGACTTAGGCCCATAGTGTTACTTGTAGTTCAAGATGTACTCTGTAACCGACTCTTAGTCATAGACGGATAGATCTCTCCTGTAAATCCTATGCTGGATATCTATATAAGCCGTCCTAGGGAGAGCCTTTAGGGCACCCTCAATAGTCTACAATCTCAACTTGCACAGGCGAACCCTTGTAACCCATATTTCGGCTCTGCCGTATTGTTGGATTGCTAGCAGGAGTAGGATCCGTCCAAAGCCGACGGATTCGAACCTGGGTAAACTTGTGTGCTCACCGTCCTGGAACACCGTACGTCTCACACCCCTCTCTTCCGCACGCCTCGAGGACCCCCTCATGGCGTACCTGTCATCAATCCGACGATAGATAACCTAATAGTTATACATTCGCCATCGCATGCTCTCCCTCCTCCTTGGACGATGCAGTTTTCCACGGGTGGTTCCAATCCGTCCCTACGTGCAATTGTACCATTTTATGAAATAATATCATTAGGCTAGAAAATCGGGTTACCGTGTTCGTCATGTTCTGCTAAGGTTCCTTCATATGTCCCAGTTGCTCCTATGATAGCACACACCTAGTGGCGCTCCATGTATGAGTTGTTTTGTTGTGGTTGTTAAAATCATAGGAGACATTGTCTTGGAGACGAGTGAACTCCTGTGATACATCCAAAACGTATCTACTTTCCCAAACACTTTTGCTATTGTTTCTCGTCTAAACTTGTGTGATTTGGATGCAACTAACGCAGACTGATGCTGTTTTCAGCAGAATTCCATGGGTGTCTACTTTTTGTGCAGAAAATCAACTATCAGGAAAAATCCCGGAAAATATGCCAAAAATCATAGGCCACCCGAAGACTCCAGGAGCCAGAATATGAGACGGAGAAGAGCCAGGGGTGGCCACACCACCTGGTGGCGCAGGCCAGGCCAGGCCGCGCCAGGGGGTGGTGTGGGCCCCCCAGGCCTCCCTCGGTCTCCCTCTTCGCCTATAAGAAGCCTTCTGACCTAAAAACTCCGGGGGGTTCGACGTTTTTCCACAAGGAGTTCCGCTCCGCCGCCACCATCAGATTCCACGAAACAGCACCAGAAACTCCGTTCTAGCACCCTGCCGAGACGAGGAATTGGAGGAGATCATCGCCATCATCATCACCATCGCTTCTCCATCGACCATCCATGTTTCCCCCATCTATGAGTGAGTAATCCCCCGCTGTAAGCTATGGGGATGGTAGGGATTGGATGAGATCATTCATGTAATGGCATCAGATTGTTAGGGCATGGTGCCTAGTATCTTTTATTAGTGCTTTATGACTTTGTTGCGACTTGTTGTGCTTAATGCTTGTCACTAGGGCCCGAGTGCCATGATTTCAGATCTTAACATGTTATTGATTCATTATGATAGTATTGTTTATGGTCTTATCTGCAATTTGTATACACACATTGTTGTCCGGAACCAATGGCCCCGAAGTAACAGAAATCGGGATAACCGGAGGGAATGGCTTTGATGTGAGGATCACATGTGTTCACGGAGTGTTAATGCTTTGCTCCGGTGCTCTATTAAAAGGAGCACCTTAATTGCCAGTAGTTACCTTGAGGCCCTGCTGCAAACGGGCTGGTAGGACAAAAGATGTTGTGCAAGTTCTCATTGCGAGCACGTATGACTATATATGGAACACATGCCTAGGATTATCTAGTGCTTGGATGCTTTATCTTATTTATCTGCAATTGCCCTATGTTCTGATTGCTATGTGAATTGTCTTGTCCATGCAACGCCCGTCCATCCATCCCTATGCCTACCGCACTCGAATCCTACTGTGTACTGCTATTGTTACTGATGTCCTTACTTTACTACTGCTGCTACTTTGCTATTCCTACTACAAAATTGTTGCTACTGATAAACTACTATGAGCAAGATTGTTTCCAGGTGCAGCTGAATTGACAACTCAGTTGTTAAGGCTTATAAATATTCTTTGGCTCCCCTTGTGTCGAATCAATAAATTGGGTTTCACTTCCTAAAAATCTTGCGATACACCCCCTGTACTTGTGGGTCATCAAGACTATATTCTGGCGCCGTTGCCAGGGAGCATAGCTTTATTTATCAAGTTCACTTGGATTCTCTATTGTTCACTGCTATCCATCCATCATGGGTAAGTCTCGTGATGGAAAGTTTCCTATTTTACCATCCACTACAAGAAGAGGTACGGTACTGAACACCTCTGCTGCTCTTGATTCACCATCTGTTATAAGTAAGCTCGTTACACCTCCACATACACATGCTACACACTCTGCTACTACTGCTAAATCTGAAACTTCTGATGCTTATGATGCTGCATCTACTTTGCTTGATAAGAGTGGTTCATTAGGTCCTTTCCTAGATGCTACGATTGCTAGAACTATAGCTGGAAATACCGAAACTCCTAATGAAGACACTACCACACCTGTTAGTTCACCTCAGTCTAGTGAAAGTTATGATATTGAAGATGATTATGTTGAGATGACTGATGAATTTATTAAAGAATGTAAAAACACCCATGATAGGAGCGCTGCTAAGAGTCTCCTTGAGAGGCATACTATTAGACCCAAATTGTCTCCTATTGCTAAGTTTGCTGCTTCTCCCATAAACATTATAGATGAAGATTATGATTTCTCTCTCGATCTATCTTACATAGCTACTGTCGAGAAAGAACCTTTTTGTGGGACTAAGAATGAAAGTGCGGTAGCACATATGAATGAACTTTCTACCATGAGTGGCTTGTTTTCTGATGATATTAAGATGCGTACTTACTTTGTTGGCAAGATTTTCCCCTTTTCACTGAAAGGAGAAGTTAAAACTTGGTTTAATAATTTACCTCCTGGATCTATTGATAGCCCTGAGTGCTTGATTAGTACTTTCCTATAGAAATATTTCCTCCTAGTGCTAGACATGCTATTTTGCAGGAACTTTTTGATTTTAAACAGGGAGAAAAAGAGGTATTGCCTAAATCTTGGGTAAGGTTTTGTGCTTTGATTCATGCACAAGCTGGAAGTCCATTACCTAAGAATGAGCTTCTTGATATATTTTATAATGGACTCACCGAAGAATCTAGGACATACCTAGATAGTTGTGCTGATTGTGTTTTCAGGAATAGGACTCCTAAGGAAGCTGAGGAATTAATGGCTAAAATAAGTAAGAATTATGAAGATTGGACTCCTCCTAAACAAGCTATACCTGAAGTAATTGTACTTGAACCTTCTATTCCGGTGCCTATTCCAATATCAAAGAAGAGGGGAGGTATTGAAGGAAATATGCCCCGCGAGGCAATAATAAAGTTGTTATTATGTATTCCTTATATATGATAGATGTTTATTTTGCATGCTAGAATTGTATTGATCGGAAACATCAATACATGTGTGTTTAATAAACAAAAAGGGTTCCTAGTTATGCCTCTCTTATAGACTAGCTTGTTGATTAACAAGATGATCAAGGTTTCCTGATCATGGACATTGGATGTTGTTAATAACAAGGTCACAGCATTTGTGAAATGATGTGATGAACATTCATCCGAAGTATAGCATTACAATCAAGTCATTATGTTTACATTGCTATAACATCATACGAAGTAATCTTTATCCTTAGACCATGAGACCATGTTAATTGCTAACACCGGAAGAGTATATTGATAACATCAAACGTCACACCGTAACAGGGTGACTATAAAGATGGATTCGGTGCTACGAAGGTGTTATGTTGAGGCTCATGGATCAAGAGTGGAATTTGTCAATCCCGATGACGGATAGATATACTCTGGGCCCTCTCGGTGATATCACATTAAGATAGCTTGCAAGCAAGTGATGTGATCACTAGAATGTTATATCACGGGAACAAGAAAAGAGTGCATGTCGGTAACGAGATCAAACTAGGTATTTGGATACCGATGATCGAATCTCAGACATGTATTATATCAAGAGACAAAGGGATTAAATTACAAGCGTTAAAGGTTCTCATGATCACAGAAGTCATCGTTGAATATGCAGGAGTCAGTATGGACCTCCAGGTCCCACTTCTGATTATTGATCTGAGAGGAGTCTCAATCATGTCTGCATTATTCACGAACCGTAGGGTGACACACTTAAGAGTTACCGGACACCATTTTGGAGCACATATGTTTCAGACGAAAGAATTGCAAAGCGCAGGAATTGTTACGATAGAAACCGGAAATTGTTTCGGGTGAAATTGCAGAAAGTGGTTCTGCATGTGATATTGAAATATTGCAAGGGGTTATATGTGAATGTTTGTTAATTAAATTAATTAACAAAATTCTGAATAAATTTAATAAAAGAGTTTTATTAAATGAGAGAGCATTAAACTTAGAGAATTTAATGCATTTAAAGTGGGGACTTTAAAAGGGAATGTGAAGAGGCATTTTAATGTGGAGGGGTTACCACCAAATGAATGGAGGAGGTGAAGGGTCACCTCCCCCATGCGCCGGCCATGGGGAGGGGCACCCCCCTCCTCCTATAAAAGGCCCCCCTCTTCCTCCTTCTTCCTTACACCTCCTCGTGAAGGATCTCTCTCCCCCTCTAGAATTATTCCCCCATGGTCTCGGATTAGTGAGATACATGTTCCCGGTGGCATTTCGTATGGAAGGAGTTGCTGCTTCCGCTGGATCGCTGGAGAGAGGAGGTGGAGGTTGTCCGGTGGCTTGAACGTGTGTGCGAGTACAGATGCGCTGCTGAGTTGCGGCACTCGGACTTCCACGATCTTGAGATCGGCAAGTGTACGACTACATCAACCACGAGTTCCTACTCGTTAACAAAACTCGTTGTCTTCGAGGGTAAGTTCTCGATGGATGTATGTCCACCCGTTGCTCTGTACCTAGTAGATAGATCTTGGCGTGTAGTTCTCATCATAGGAAATTTTTTGTTTTCTATGTTGCAGACCCAATAGTTATTGAATTAAATGATGAAGTGATGAAGGAAGCTAAGAAAGGTCTTAAGGAGAAGGGAATTAAAGCTGCAGATGTCAAGAATTTACCTCCTATAGAAGAATTATGTAAGCCTATTCCCTACTCACCCACTATTGAGGTACACTCTCTCCAACACTTTGATGAAGGTGATATCCCTTACTCTAAACCTCCTGATCAATGCTTAGAAGAATTCGATATCTTTATTGTTAAGCAAGGTAATTTTAATAAAAGGGTGCAAAATCATCTAATGGAAAACGCTAGAGCTATTGTTGAGTTGAAAGATATTGTGGAAAGAACCTCTAATGATGTTAAAATTATTGTTAAACACTTTCAAATGGTTCAAACTCAAATAGATCAACTCGTTAAAGTGCAAAACGACTTACTAGTTAATGCTGCTAAAGAAAAACATGCTTATGAAATTAGAACTAGAAGTGGAGCTGCTACCCAGGATCCTCTATATCCTGAGGGGCATCCCAAAAGAATTGAGTAGGATTCTCAACAAGCTGAAAATAGTGGTTCTACTCGTAAGAAAAGGAAAAAGAAACATAAAACTGTTGTAGAACCCTCTGAACCTGCTTTAGATCCTAATAGTATATCTATCTCTGATGCTGAAACTGAAAGTGGTAATGAAGAAAATGAAGCTCCTAATGAAGAGAAAGTTGAGGAAGAACCTGAAAATCACACTAAGAATACTAAATACACCAAAGAAGATTTTATTGCTAAGGAACATGGTAGTGAAAGAGAGCCTTGGGTCCAAAAACCTATGCCTTTCCCTGATAAGAAATACAAGTCAAAGGAAGATGAACACTACAAAAGTTTTGTGAGTGGATTAAACCTTTATTCTTGCAAATTCCTTTGACTGATGCTATTAAATTGCCTCCTTACTCAAAGTATATGAAGGATATTGTCTCGAATAAAAGGAATATCCCTAATGAAGAAATTTCTACTTTACTTGCTAATTATTCCTTCAATGGTAAGGTTCCTAAGAAACTTGGAGACCCAGGGATTCCAACTATCCCTTAGTCTATTAAGAATAGTTATGTTAGAACTGCTTTGTGTGATTTGGGAGCTGGAGTTAGTGTTATGCCTTTTTCTCTCTATAAGAGGCTTCAACTAGAAAAATTAATACCAACTGATATATCTTTGCAAATGGCTGATAAATCTACCACTATTCCTGTTGGTATATATGAGGATGTACCTATTCAAGTGGCTCATAATTGCTTGATATTAACTGATTTTGTTGTGCTTGAAATGCTTGAAGATGATAATATGTCTATTATTCTTGGGAGACCTTTTCTTAATACTGCAGGAGCTATTATTAATTGTAATCAAGGAAAGATGACTTTCAATGTGAATGACAAGGAACATACTATATATTTCCCCAAGAAGGTTGAAAGAACTTATGGTTTGAATTCAATTGAACATGTTGAGGGCATTCAAGTTGGAGAAATATATTGTCCCATACCAAGAGAAAATTTTGAAACTATTATGATTGGGACCATTGCTATCAAGGTTGAGGTAACATACTCATTAGTGGAATACAAAGTTTTGTCTCATATGAAATTGTTTTGGTAGCAAGACCTGATCAACCTTGTTAACAAAAGGATTTCATTGAACAAAACAATGTTTTCACTATGATTATTTCCGTGTACTTCTATTCTATCCATTTTAGTTTTTGCTTTCGTTTAGTTTTCTTTTTGTTGATTAGTTGCTTGCTTGTTAGAGTGTCTTAGAACTTCTGTAGTTTTAGCTTTGTTTTGTCCTTGCATCATGTTTCCAAAAAAAAACGTCTGTCAGAAAATCATTCTTCTATGCCTGAAAATGCCCAAAAATAAAGTGTCTCAAAAAATTCCAGAAAATTCATATTAAAATTTTACGTGAAAAAAGGGGTAGAGGAGTACCTGGGAGGTACCAGGGGGACCCACCAGGCAGGCACACCACCTGGTGGCGTGGCCTGCCCTGGGTGGCGCCATGCCCTGGTGTGGGCCACCCCTAGCCCCCCACTAACTCTCTCACCTGCCACTTTCTTCTCTCTCCCGAGTAAGCTCCAGTTCATTGCTGAAAATTGTGTTCTTGCTGTGCTTGCTCTCGATTTTTTCGATCTCCTTGCTCAGCCCATCTTTCTTGCTGAAATTTGGAGCATTTGTTCCCTGGTATGGGACTCCTCTCCTTGTCCAAGTAGATTTGTGTTTGGTGGATTATATCTTGAGTATTTTCTGTTGTAGGTGATAGGTTATGAGAGCTTGTAAGCTTGTTTGATGCTTAGAGATATAGTTTTGATGCATGTTTAGGCCTATTACAAGTCCCTATGAGTAGAATACTTCATTATATTTACTTTGCAATCACTTGTTTAATAGGCGTTTAAATTTCAGAATAGAAGATGAGTGAGCACCACCTAAACCAACATGAACTTTGGGTGCCTGAGATCATGAAGGTCCACCGGGAGGAGGAAGTTTTTCCCTCCATTTATCCATGTTTTGAGTTCATGAGAGCTGCAGGAATTCTCCAAGATTTCCACACCTGGTGGCACGGTCCAGGCCAGGCCGTGCCAGGGGGTGGTGTGGGCCCCCCAGGCACCCCCTCGGTCTCCCTCTTCGCCTATAAGAAGCCTTCTGACCTAAAAACTCCGGGGGGGTCGACGTTTTTCCAGAAGGAGTTCCGCTCCGCCGCCACCATCAGATTCCACGAAACAGCACCAGACACTCCGTTCTGGCACCCTGCCGGGACGGGGAATTGGAGGAGATCATCGCCATCATCATCACCATCGCTTCTCCATCGACCATCCATGTTTCCCCCATATATGAGTGATTAATCCCACGTTGTAGGCTATGTGGATGGTAGGGATTGAATGAGATCGTTTATGTAATGGCATCAGATTGTTAGGGCATGGTGCCTAGTATCTTTTTTTAGTGCTTTATGACTTTGTTGCGACTTGTTGTGCTTAATGCTTGTCACTAGGGCCCAAATGCCATGATTTCAGATCTGAACATGTTATTGATTCATTATGATAGTATTGTTTATGGTCTTATCTGTAATTTGTATACACACATTGTTGTCCGGAACCAATGGCCCCGAAGTGACAGAAATCGGGATAACCGGAGGGAATGGCTTTGATGTGAGGATCACATGTGTTCACAGAGTGTTAATGCTTTGCTCCGGTGCTCTATTAAAAGGAGCAACTTAGTTGCCAGTAGTTCCCTCGAGGCCCCGCTGCAAACGGGCTGGCAGGACAAAAGATGTTGTGCAAGTTCTCATTGCGAGCACGTATGACTATATATGGAACACATGCCTAGGATTATCTAGTGCTTGGATGCTTTATCTTATTTATTTGCAATTGCCCTATGTTCTGATTGCTATGTGAATTGTCTTGTCCATGCAATGTTCGTCCATCCATCCCTATGCCTACCGTACTCGAATCCTATTGTTTACTGCTATTGCTACTATTGTCCTTACTTTACTACTGCTGCTACTTTGCTATTCCTGCTACAAAACGATTGCTACTGATAAACTACTGTGAGCAAGATTGTTTCCAGGTGCAGCTGAATTGACAACTCAGTTGTTAAGGCTTATAAATATTCTTTGGCTCCCCTTGTGTCGAATCAATAAATTGAGTTTCACTTCCCTCGAAAATACTGCGATACACCCCCTATACTTGTGGGTCATCATCCTGCAGATCCTGTTCTGGGTATGAGTCAGCTTTTTTGATCTGGGAGTCAATGTTTTCTTCGGATCCGCCTTTTTTCAGGTCCATGCTTGCAGGTGATAGTGTTTCAGAATCAGATCCGAAGGAGAGACCATCATAAAGATTAGTCAAATCCCTAGATTGACAGTGTGGCCAATATTGTCTTCGACGCTTATCAAGTGCAAAGTTGCCCTTCCAGTGGAGCCGATAGAGGATGATGGCATTGTCGCATGTGTTATGATTGAAGACGACGGATCCGAGAAGATTGGATCCAAAAGGCAGAGAACTTTTGTTGCCCCGATGTGAAAGTGAAGGTCCCCAATCACGAGATCTATCTCCTGGTCGAAGTTGTCCAAGAGAGGGGTGGGCGGGCGTGGATCAGTATCGGTGGGATCATAGTGGATCTCATCGACCTCGGTCGTCTGATTGCTGCTTGGTGAAGGTGAAGGTGCCGAATTTATGAATCCAGCGCCCAAAGTTTCCATAGATGGCGCCAATTATCGAGGGGTGACCTTGACAATATCCATGGTATTGACTTGGGTTTGATAGAAAAGAGAGCGTTGGTGATTTCGTAGGCCTTTCAGACAAACAAGGGAGTCGAAGTCCTGCCTGATTATGAAAATAAAGGGTTATAGAGTCACAGATTCGCTAGATGTGATCTAACTCACAACGAGTTGTGTGGTGCCCTCTCCGTCGGCTCCCCTAGCCTATATATGAGACTAGATTGTGTTTTCCTTTATTATTCTGGGGTCTTCAGTGAAAATGTAGGGGCCTTGTTATAATTTTATTTATTTCGGAGGTTCTATATGTAATTTATACTCCACCAATGATATGAACGCAGCTATCGAGCGGAAAGTCCTTCTGGCTCCCGACTCCTGAGCTCCAGGATCATTGATTATTGAAATAAAATTAGAACTACACTTATAAGTTTTCAAAGAATATGTAAACAAATTCCTAAAAGTTGATAATGACGTGTCCCACAAACGTGCAAAATCTCAATTCGAAGTGATTTGTACTCCGAGCTACACAAAAATGACTAAGTGTTATTTTTTTTGTGTGATTTGAAATCACTATACTATAGATCTACATTTTTGTCATTTCTGTGTAGCTCAAAATACATATTTTTTCGAATTGAGATTTTGCATGTTTATGGTATAAATCACGGGCTACTTCCTGATTTATTTTTAGATTCTTTTTTTTACGATATTTTTAGATTTTTTTAAAAAAACTTAGAAATATGAATTTTGGTTTTTTCTTAAAAAAGCGAGATCATTGTTACCCATGTCCACCAAATCTCCACGTCTGCCAGTTAAAGACTCGAGCTGATGTGGTTTGCTGCTTCGATGCTCGCGGCGACGCGAGGTGGAGGATCTTCGGATTTGAGGAGCGTCGACTTCCCGTCCGTACAGGGGAGCCTCCTATTCCAAGGCCAGAGGGGAGGTGGTGCGGCGGCGCCACGCCGGCGCAGCGTCTTGTTCATCGTCCATGGTGTCGAGGTCCAGAAGGACTATCTTTTATTCTGCTTCTTTGTTCTGGACTGATTTGTAAGATCTGCAGTTAATCAATATCAGTTTCTCGCAAAAAAAAAAAAGCAAAATTAGGCACAAGCGCGACGTGGTGCAATGGCAGAATTAAAGCTGAATTGGAGAGCGGCCACACGTACTACTGGACCTACCACACACTTATCCCGTTATCCGACGGCCAAAGAAGAAGCAGCCAAGCACGCGGGGGCGGGGCTAGCCATGCTGATTCAAAAGGCTGCATTCCGTACTGGACTTGCAAGAGACGGCTGGGCACGCGAGTCGCCCAACTCTATCCGCCAGCAGTGAAGCGACTCAGCAGCAGCGCTGGAGCACGCATTGTCTAGATAACAGCCTTTGCCCTGCAAAAGAAGGGAATATAAACTTTTATTCGTCGGGATGAGAACCATCATGATTCATCTCCCGATCTCTGTTTGACAAGGAAATACAACTCCGTAGAAACATGATTCATCAGCTACGCAGTACGTGGTCTCGGTACCCGACGGCTACGACTGCAAGACAAATGTCTGCAGGTGAGGGCCGCCGAAACCAAATTGTATAGTGAGACGGATCCTGATGGACCGATACAAGAGCATCTCCACTCGGCGTTCCGAAGGCCAATTCCGGCGCTGTTTAGCACGGAGACAGATGTAAGACTCTTTAAACGGCCAGTTTCTCTCTCGTGTTTTTGACCGAGTTTCCGTCTTTGGTAAAAATTTAAACAAACACCTAAAATTTAGACTATAGGTGATTTCATTAAAATATAGACGAGTTCGTACATATTATTGCCAAATTCAGACATGTGCCCGAATTTTGACTGTAGTAGGCTAAGAAACACTTAAAAATAGAAATAACTAATACTAAGTGATGTCGATGCCGATGCCGTCGGGCGCGCCATTCACATGTCGAAGTGCCGATAGAACGACGTGTACTCGGCGTCCTGGCTGCCGTCGTCGTCGCACGGCAGCTGCCGTGGACGAGAACTGCCCTGGCCGGCGTCGCAGCAGCGCCACAGCTACGATGAGGGCCCGACCTCGTCTTCTTCTTCTTCGCCATCGAGGACGATGAGCGGCGCATCTTGGTAGGCGCGCTGCCGGCGAGCGCCGCGCGCGGCCTGGCGCTCGGCCTGCTTGTGCAGAAGCCGGATGCGCTCGGCCTCCTCCCGCACCCTGTCCACCCTGGACCAAGCGTACGCGTCGGGGGCCGTCATCGACAGCATGTCGTTTAGGGAGCGCTCTAGCGCCATTACGAGGATGAACTCGTCCTCGTCAACAGGGATGGCCCAGTCAGCCGGCTCGGGCTTCGGCGTGCGCTGCCTCGGCCTCGCCAGCCAAAGGTGGCCGACTAGCGGCGACAACACGTGGCCTTCGTCGATGATGATGTCGTGTGACCGCGTCCGCAGCGTCGAGTGTGCAGGCGACCCCGCCTCCCGCTTCATCAGACGGAGCGGCGTGGGGCACAGCGATTGGGCTGGCGCCGAGCCGGATGAGCGCGACGCCAAGACGAGGAAAAGAGGCCACCCATCCTCCTCGGCATCCATGTGGCTGCCCGGCGCCTGGCGACCGTCGGCGGTGAGCGCGGAGGATAGCCTAGTGTAGGGCGATCACCGACGGTTATGTGCTCGAGGATGGCCACCAGCGTGCGGCCTAGTGTGCTCCACCACCAACGTCGTCCCGCGGCGTTGTGCCGCTTCCGCGACGGGCCTTCTCCCTCGTGGGTGGCTAGTTCTTGGTTCTGGTGCTCGACAAAGAAATTCTCCTAGTAGACGAGGTTATCGGGGTCCTCGACGAGCTCCGGATCATCCATTGTAGCGATGGCCACCTGGATCTCCTCGACGATCTTGTCGGAGGGCGGCATCGGTGGCACGGGCACGCCGCCCGTGCTGAGCTTCCAGGTCGACGGGCACCGAAAGTTCGGCGGCACCGGGTAGCCGTCGTCATGGAGCAGTCGTGCCTCCCACAGCTGCAGATAACGCCGGTCGAAGTCGTTCGCCGCCGCAGGGTCATCGGGGTAGCGCTCGACCATCACTGAGCCGAAATGCTCTTCTCGTCGCTGGAGGGAACTTGCTGGTCAGGGAATGGAGGAGTGAAGAGGTTGTGTGCTCTAGAAGATGGCGAACATCGGCATCTATAGCCAAAAGAGGAAAGGGCGGCGAAGGCGGGAGGGGTGTAGCGGCGTGGGCGGGAAAAGTGGAAATGGCAGGAAGATGGGCCGGCGGTGGCGAGCCATTACAGCCACGCGTGGCCGAGAAGATAGGCGGTCGCTACCCGGTGGCCCGTCCCGAGGCGACAGAATGAGGATGACTCGGTTTCACACGCTAATAGGGCGGGGCCACCAACGCGAGTTTTTTTCGCGAAATTCGATTCGTCCGGTGTTCCCAAGTGGTTCCCAGTGCCCCGAGTTCGGTCTGGGAACCTCAGATGTAAAATGGGTCAAATCCGATGTCGTGGTGGTGTCACTGCAGATGCCATGGATAGGCTAAAGGTGGGGACTAATACACGCTAGGGGGATCCAGGGAGGGATAGTGGAGTGATTCTCCACCCAGAAGTTTGTATTGATTTCCTTTCAAGATTACAAGTGCTCCTAGAGCTGTATTGGCGAGAGGAGGAAGAAGGAGCTCTCTTACTCTTGCCCACAGATATTTCCCTAGAACCTTAGCTCCGCTAGTATCAAAGAATACCCAACCCAACTAGAGCTCAACCCCTTCTACTGGAACCCTAGCCCCCTTATATAGAGGAGGCTCGGTCCCTGCCTAGGGCATACGTGGAGGCATATTCCTAAGAATATGCCTCCTCTCAAAGTGATAACCCGACCGGGTTCTTTTCCCCCGCGTCATACATGCTTTAGCTACGTAAGTCTCTGCGGCACCTGCGTCAGCCGACATGGGGGTCGTCACCCTTGTCGGCCATGACCCGGTGGTCCTGCCCTTGCTTGCTTCGCTCATGCAGTGCGTACCGGACCTTCTTTTTGACTAGAGAGATTCCTTCCTTCTCCCAGAAGCTAAGCGGGGACCCGGATCATAGTAGATCCTGCCACACATGTTCCTGCATATAAGTTAGACAAGCACTTCCGACTTACTCCTTAAGTCGGCTGAGACAATGTTAGGCGACCCCCCCTGGTCCGGGTTACTCCGTGATCCGGCCTGCCTGGAGTTGACCCGACCAGCATCCACTTTGGCCTTGCCGAACCTCGGCTAACTCGGCCTCTATACCCCGGAGTGACCCTACCCGGGGTTATCCCCCCAACATTAGTCCACGAAGCTGGTGCGGTCTTAGCTGCCTTGGCTGCTAAGGCCACATCAGGTTCATTTATGTTCGAGCCTTGGACGTTTATTTTCGGGTTAGCTCTTTATCTCGGATTATATGGATTTACGTTTCCTTCGCACGTTCCAAGTTTTCACTTGCCGGACGGGTTACCACAGTGACCCGGATCTCATGGTTTTACTTTCCCTCTGCACATTCTAAGTTTTTACTTGCGGTCCGGGTTACCATGGTTTGATCCGGGTCTTGCTTCCTTCTCTCATACGCCAACCCACGTGGAGGCTAATCATCGCGTTGTCTTATTTTAAGGGCTGCCCGATGAACCGCGATAATTGTCAGTTATCACTGTGCGTGGGTCACGTCACGCCTGCCTCCTCGTTTACCGCATCAGTGCATCACATCACGGGATTGCTTCTGCTCTGTGGCCCTCTGTGTGGCTCTTCTCCGATTGGCTGATGCAGGTGATACACGGCCACACCGTGTGGCTCGTTGGCATAGCGCGATCCCATTCACCCTCTCGGGGGTGGTTAAGTAGCGGAGGGGCGCACCCTTTAGCATTTTTCCCACTTCTACGCCCCTCTGCTCATTGTTCTTCTCCTTCGTCTTCCTAGCGACCGCGCCACCGCCAGTGCTTCTAGCAGCAGCGCCGCCGCTGTGAGATCCAGGCACATGGCTTAATAGGATTGATAGGATACCCATATCAACAAGTTGCAACTTCTTTTCCGGAAGCTCATTCGAAAAGAACTCTAAGGTTAAGCGTGCTTGGCCTAGAGCAATTCTAGGATGGGTGACCGGCCGAAGTGGTAACAGGTGCACAAGTAAGGACAAAGTCTTGAGAAAAGACTAGTGTTGATGCGTGGGGCGATCTAGATATCCTATTAAGCTGCCAGGTGACACCCGGGCCCGTGAGTGGACGGGTGTTACAAGTGGTATCGAGCCGACCCTTGCGATTATACGGGTGTGAGCGGGTCAGTGGCCGGACATGGGGAGCATGGCGCGAGTGGCCCGGAGTGGCCCCGGCATGGCACAAGTGCCAGCCTTTGGGCCTTTGCGCATGCCAAGTGGGAACGTTCCTGGGGTGTGCTTGATCGATGAGGGCATCGATCTTCTAAAGGGTGGGTGTATGTGAGATCCAGGCACATGGCTTAATAGGATTGATAGGATACCCATATCAACAAGTTGCAACTTTTTTTAAGCTCATTGAAAAGAACTCTAAGGTTAGCGTGCTTGGCCTAGAGCAATTCTAGGATGGGTGACCGACCGAAGTGGGAATAGCAGCGCCACGAGTGAGGACAAAGTGCGCAGAAAAGACTAGTGTTGGTCTGTGGGGCCAGTCTAGATATCCTATTAAGCTGCCAGGAGTGACACCCCCCGGGCCCAGGAGTGGACGGGGTGTTACAGCCGCCGTGCTTTTCCCCGTGCCTCTGCATCACAGCCACCGCTGCGCGATTTCCTCGCCACGGGTCCTCGCCAATCCAGGCCTCAGATCCCCGCCGCCGCTAGCGCCAGCAAGGGTAGTGAATACGAGAAGACGGAGGAGGAGCTCGTCGTCGCCGAGCAGGAAATGGAGGAGGACGCCGCCGCGGCGGACCACGGCGCGTGGGCCGGATCATGGGCCTGTCAAGATGACCTTGACTGGCTCTACCGGACCAGACGCATTCCTGCCGGCGTCGCCGCTCGTCTCCCTCGCCCGGTGGCCCCCTCACCCAATCCGGGTGAGTTCGTCGTGTTCCTGTCCCACTTCCAACGGGGATTTGGTCTGCCGGTGAGCGATTTCTTCTAGGATTGGCTTAGCACCTACCACTTGCAGCCGCACCATCTCCCAGCCAACGCTATCACCTCTCTCACTGCCTTTGCTTCTATGATCGAAGGCTACACCAGACTATGGCCCACGAAGGAGCTGTGGATCCGGTTTTTCGGCCTTCGTCGCAACGTCATCCCCAACATCAAAGTAGAGTCGGAGGATAAGCAGCTCACCCAATTCGGAGCTGCCTCCATCTCACCCCGGAGACTTTCTGTTTTCCCCCGGGTTACCGGGCTTGACTCCTGCAAAGGATGGGCCCGGACCTTCTTCTACGTCCGGAATGCGGGCACTGAAGATTTGATTCGGTTGCTGCCCTACGCTCCGGGTCCACCTGACCCGGAATTCTGGGAGGAGGTCTCCAAGAAGCCCATAACTCTGGCCAACCAAGTTAACAAGAGGTTCGTGGAGCTGAAGAAACTCGGATTGCGCAACGAGGATGCTATGATCACGTTCGTGCGCAACCGAATCTCTCCCCTCCAGAAGCGCACCCACAAGTTGTGCCACATGAGTTTCGGCCGCGACCCCAACCGGACCTCTTCCTTCGAGTTGAGCAACACGGAGATTTTTCACCGGGTTAAGGCTCTTTTCACCACCCACGGGGATTTCTCCGCCGAATGGACTTGGGGAATTGAGCACTTCTGTCGTGTGAGCTCCCTCCAGTAAGCTTCATGAGCAAACTTATTTCGGATCAAATATGTGTCGGTTTTTGTTGTGTTTTTGACTCTGTTCTTCATGCTTTTTCTCAGTTGTTCCTTCAGCAAACTCTTGAGGATGGTACGGATCCCACCCTTAAATGGGCGCCGGACTGAGAAATCCCGGATGAGGAGGAGGTAGACCAGGAGATGTTTCTCCCTATGACCGACGCTACCAAACGACCCAGCGGTAAATTCTCTTCTCTTAGAGATTGGCCCGATGATGAGGATGACTCGGATGTCGACGTGATTGAACCTGTTGAGGCTGTTCCTCTTTCTTTTGCCTTTCCGGCATCAGCTAACCCCGGTGGGCATATCCACGAGGATCCTCCACTTGCTACGGGCGAGCCGGTTCCGGTGGCATCGAAGAAGAAGCGCGGAGCCGTATCAAGTTCTTCCTCCGAACCTTCTCAACCCACAAAAAGGCGAAAGAAGGCCGGAGACAAGACTGCCTCCAAGCCGGCAGGCAAAGCCCCGGCACGAAGGGCCCAGAAACCCAAGGAGGCGGCTCGATCGTAAGTCATTTTTCGTTCGTAACTCACTTCTCCTTGCATCGTGGTAATTTCTCTTGACATTATTCTCTTCTTCAGGCCTCGGTGGAGGTCCTCGAGCGGATCAAGCATCTCTTCACCACTTGATCTGGCCCTTCTCCTCCTCGTGACGACGAGTCACGTCCTGAGCCCTATTCCGGAGGGTTTCTGCGGCTGCTCAGTTCCGCACTACCTCGTCGAGAGGAACACGACCTTAGGAGGGGAGGTCGGTCCGATCGAGGCGGCGTCCACCACCTCGGCATCGCCGCAACCAGCCACCAAAGTCTATCTCAACACCAGCACCAGCAGCAGTTCCAGTACCAGTGACCGAACCAGCTCCAGCACCTGTTCCGGCCCCAAGAAAACCAACAACAGCTCCAAGTCCAGCTACAAGAGCTCTAGTGCCAAGTCCTTCCGCCTCGTCCGAGTCATCTCAACCTCGGCGAGGAACTACTCAATGACTTCTAAGGGAAATCCACATGATTACTTCTTCCCAGCAAGCTAAGGGCAAAAAGGCTCCGGATACTACCAAGTCAGCATCCGTCGAGGCTGGGCAGTGAACCCTATCGTTGATGCTTCCCAAGAAAGCTCCAGCAGTGAAGGATGTTCCTGCCGAGCCAAGCGGCCAAGCGAGATGGTTCTGCATACCAGCCCAGCCCTTTCCTTGGTTGAGAGGAAAGAAGCACACGCAAAGGGCTTGGTGGCAATCCATATGCCCACCGGTGAGCGGTACCCTCCGAGTCTTATTGAGTTCATCATGAACTGGAATAAGGCGGAGTTCGTCCACAATGACGATCTCCCGGAAAAGTTCGGCCCCGCAGAATTTTCCGTCCAGATGAATACCGCCGCTAAGGCAATTAACCTCGCGGGGCAAATGATGGAGGTATGTTGTTCCTCCTTTACATGTTGTAGATAATAACCATTAGTCCCCGAGCCTCCGGTGGAGTAGCTTGTTACTCGGCCGGATGCTCATTAGAAAACTAACCTAGCTCCATGTAAACTTCGAATATGCACACACCTAGAGCCGGGTTAAGTTCCACTTGGCCCGGATCTTGTACACTTCGAATATGCACACACCTAGAGCCGGGTTAAGTTCCACTTGGCCCGGATCTTGTACACTTAGAATATGCACACACCTAGAGCCGGGTTAAGTTCCACTTGGCCCGGATCTTGTACACTTCGAATATGCACACACCTAGAGTGGGGTTAAGTTCCACTTGGCCCGGATCTTGTACACTTCGAATATGCACACACCTAGAGCCAGGTTAAGCTCCACTTGTCCCGGCTCTTGTACACTTCGAATATGCACCAAGCTAATTTTATGCTTCTGTACTTTTTTCAGGTAACTACCAATCGCTGGAGTGCTGAATTCCAACGCCTGCTGGATACCCACAAGATGCTATGCGCAAAACATGTTTCACTTAGTGCAGAACATGAAAAGAGGGGTAATTTTCTCCCTCGGCACTTCTCCGTTTTTCTTCACCTTCTTCTGCCGAACTAATCTCCTCGTTCGGTTTCCGCAGCTGGGGTGGAGGCTGAGAACAAGTTCATGCGGAAGAACTTGGAGGAAATCCGGGGTATGTCCTCTTTTGTCTGACCTCGTAGTGTTTTCCATTTCCTCTTCTCCTTGGCTCGGCAAACATTCACTCCTCGGCTCTGCCGGGTCAACATACTGTTTCAGCATCGCTTGAGGATAGTGTGCCCGTGCTTGATATGATGCTGCATTTTCTCAAACAAGCAGGGCAGCATCAAGCCGAGCTGAAGAAAAAGGATGATGAGCTCGCTCTCCTCCGGACTAAGGACAACGAGATTGCCAAGCTCAAGGCTGAGATGGAGAAGATGAAGGCCTAGCACCAAACCGAGCTCCAAAAGATTGGCCAGAACTTCACAGAAGAGCGTGAGCGCCTTACTCTCCATATCTCCAAGGACCAGGAGCTACTTAAAGAATCCGATGTCCAGCTTGAGTCGGCAAACGCTGAGCTTGAGCAACTTCGTAAGAGACGCGATGACTGCATCAAGGAGTTAACCCGGATCCTTAGCCACATATCACGTAAGTTCCTTCCAACCTACTTTTCCGGGTTGCTTCATATGTCTTTTCTTTACCTTCTTCCCTTGTCGGGCTTCCAGGCAAATTTCCTGAGAGCATCACTATTGCAAGCGCAGCAGTTGCAGATTTTCGCCAAGCGAGGGGTACTCCTGCCGCTCCTGCTGGTGAGGAGATTCCTTACGACATGGAGGACCTGTTGGTCAGCTTGTCGTCTCACGTGGAGATCATCAAGAATTATGGCAAGGATATCCTCGATGTTGCAGTTCGCATTTTCAACACGTTCTGGCCCGGAGAGAGTAGCCCGGAGACCACCGCGATTCTCGTCGAGAAGCTAATGGAGATTGAAACCCAGCTCGATCTCTGGAGAGAATCCATTACGCATTGGGCGCCGCGGTGATACTATCCTTCACCATATTCTCACATGGTACGAGAAGATCGACCTCAGCCTCTTTACACGCCGGCGCACCGGATCCAGATGTGAAGGGTTTCGCAGCATAGTAAATCAAAATTTTCTACAAAAGCGAACAGAGGGAAAGCCAAGATCTAATCTAGGAGATGCAAACAACGAGAGAGATTGGATTAGATCTTCATACCCTTGAAGATTCGCACAGATGAACCACGATGCCAGGATTCAATCAATCCCATATATATATTCCCTTCGTCTCGCGATATTTTACTTGCCCGAGATTCGATCGTCGGTATCGTCATACCTAGTTCAATCTCGTTCACAGCAAGTACTTTACTCGTTCCGTAATCCGATATCACTTTGTGATCAACTCCTTAACCACATGCTTGCAAGCGGTGTTGATATCGATTACGAGTGGGCCCGGTATATCTCTCGACTTGGGAGGACAAATCCCATCTCGATACATACAACCCAACAGATACTTTCCGATCACCGAGAGACACCTTTATGATCACCCTCTCATAGGATGACGTTTGATGACCTCAAAGCTTTCTTCCGATGCAGGAGTTGTATTATCTCATGGTCTAAGGAATACAATATTTGACATAAGAAAAACTTCGCAAAGACGAACACGATGACACGATCTAATTGCTTCGCTTAGTTTGGGTCTATCCACCACATCATTCTCTAGTGATATGATCTCATTATCAGTTGACAACTCATGTCTATGGTTAGGAAACCTTAACCATCATTGATCAATGAGCTAGTCCATAGAGGCATACTAGGGATACGGTGTTGTTCACAAACCACACAAGTATTAAAGTTTCCGCTTAATACAATTCTAGCATGGAATATAAACTTTATCATGAACAAGAAATATAATAATAACATCTTTATTATTGCCTCTAGGGCATAATTCCAACAGTCTCCCACTTGCACTAGAGTCAATAATCTAGTTTACATTTGGCAACAATCTCACACCCATGGCACTGAGGTGCTGATCATGTTTTACACATGGAAGAGGTTTAGTCAATGGATCTGCGACATTCAGATCTGTATGTACTTTGCTGATCTTCAGATCTCCATCTGCTATATAATCTCGGATTATATGAAACTTGCGGTTGATATGCTTGGTCTTTGGATGATATCTTGGTTCCTTAGCGAGTGCTATGGCGCCAGTGTTGTCACACAATATCTCCAGTGGGTCCAATGCACTTGGAACCACGCCAAGCTCAGTGATGAAGTTTCTGATACAAACTCATTCACTTGACGCTTCTGCATCAACCATGTATTACTCTTCTACTGTAGATCCCTCGACCACGCTTTGCTTGCAGCTTCTCCAGCTCACAGCTCCTCCATTCAAAATATACACGTATCCTGTCTGAGATTTAGCATCATCATTGTCGGTGTCGAAACTAGCATCGACGTAACCTTTTATGACGAGTTGTTCATCACCCCCATAGACTAAGAACATTTCTTTAGTCCTATTTAGGTACCTTAGGATGTTCTTTACGGCTGTCCAGTGTTCCACTCCTGGATCACTTTGATATCTGCTCGTCAAACTAAGAGCATTGGACACATCCGGTCTAGTACACAGCATGGCATACATGATGGAACCTATGGCCGAGGCATAAGGCACTTTGCTCATAGCTTCCCTATCATTTACCGTAGCTGGACATTGAGCCTTGCTCAATATCTTACCTGACAACATAGGCACTGAACCTTTCAATGCCTTATCCATTCTGAACCTTTTCAAAACTTTGTCTAGGTATGTACTCTGGCTTAAAGCTATCAGGCGTCTTTGTCTATCTCTATAGATTTTGATGCCCAATATATAAGCAGCTTCACCTAGGTCTTTCATTGAAAAACACTTGTTCAAATAACTCTTCACATCGTTAAGCATGTTGATGTCATTTCCAATAATCAATGTCATCCACATATAGTACCAGAAACGTCACCGAGCTCCCACTCACTTTCTTGTAGATGCAAGCTTCGTAGCAATTTGGAACAAATCCAAAGCTCTTGATCACTTGATCAAAACGAAGGTTCCAACTCCGAGATGCTTGCTTCAGTCCATAAATGGAACGTTGAAGTTTGCATACTTTATCAGCATCCTTAGGATCGACAAAACCTTCGGGTTGCATCATATACAACTCTTCATCAATGTTACCATTGAGGAAAGTAGTCTTGACATCCATTTGCCATATTTCATAATCATGAAACGCAGCAATTGCTAATAAAATCCGAATGGACTTAAACATCGCTACGGGAGAGAAAGTCTCATCGTAGTCAACACCTTGAACTTGTCGAAAACCTTTCGCAACAAGCCGTGCTTTATAGACGGTAACATTACCATCGCGTCCGTTTTCTTCTTGAAGATCCATTTGCACTCAACGGCCTTTTCGGTTCGCTAGGAGGGTCCACCAAAGTCCATACTTGGTTTTCGCTCATGGATCCCAATTCGGTTCATGGCTTCTAGCCATTTCTCGAGTCTGGGCTCATCATCGCTTCCTCATAGTTCGTGGGTTCGCTGTCTTCTACTAACAAGACAGTCAAGACAGGTTGCTGTACCACTCGGGAGGGCACGCGACCTTGTCGACCTGCGACGTTCGATGGCAACATCGTCCGAGCTTCATGATCCTTGTCATTAGCTTCCTCTATTGTTGGCGCGGCGACTTTGGAACAATTTCAGGTGCTGCGCTACTCTCAATTCAAGAGAAGGTTCAACAACCTCGTCTAGCTCTACTTTCCTCCACTCACTTCTTTCGAGAGAAACTCCTTCTCAAGAAAGGAACCGTTCTTTCGACAAACACTTTGCCTTTGGTTACGTGATAGAAGGTATACCCAATAGTTTCCTTAGGGTATCCTATGAAGACGCATTTCTCCGCTTTGGGTTCGAGCTTGTCGGCATCAACTTCTTGGCGTAAGCCGCATCCCCAAACTTTAAGAAACGACAACTTAGGTTTAGCACCAAACCACAGTTCATACGGTGTCGTCTCAGCGGATTTAGATGGAGCCCTATTTAAAGTGAATGCAGCGGTTTCTAATGCATAACCCCAAAATGATAACGGCAAATCTGTAAGAGACATCATCGATTGGACCATATCTAATAGGGTTTGATTCTGGCGTTCAGACACACCATTGCGCTGTGGTGTTCCGGGTGGCGTGAGTTGTGAAGCGATTCCACTTGCTTTGAGATGCGTGAGAAAATCATAACTCAAATATTCGCCCCCACGATCGGATCGTAGAAACTTAATCTTTCTGTTACGATGGTTCTCCACTTCATTCTGAAATTCTTTGAACTTTTCAAAGCGTTTCAGATTTATGTTTCATTAAATAGATATACCCATATCTACTTAAGTCATCGGTAAAAGTGAGAAAATAGCGATATCCACCGCGCGTCGAAACACTCATCGGTCCGCATACATCGGTATGTATGATTTCCAACAAGTCCGTTGCTCGCTCCATCATAGGAGAACGGGTTTTGATCATCTTGCCCATGAGGCATGGTTCGCATGTGTCAAATGATTCAAAATCAAGAGACTCCAAAAGTCCATCGAATGGAGTTTCTTCATGCGCTTTACACCAATATGACCTGAGCAGCGATTGCCACAAATAAGTAGTATTATCAATATCTACTTTGCATCTCTTAGCCTCAATGTTATGGATGTGTGTTTCATCCCTTTCGAGATTTAGAAGAAATAAACCATTCACAAGAGGTGCATGACCATAAAAGATGTTACTCATATAAATAGAACAACCATTATTCTCCGATTTAAATGAACAACCGTCTTGCAATAAACACGATCCAGAAATAATGTTCATGCTCAACGCGAGCACATAATAACATTTATTAAGGTTTAAAACTAATCCGAAGGTAAAACTAAGGAGGCGTGCTGACGGCCATCACATCAACTCTTGATCCGTTGCCAACGCGCCGTCACCTCATCCCTCAATGGCCGTCTATTCCGTAGCTCTGTTTGAGTTACAAATATTAGCAACGAACCGGTATCAAATACCCGTGCACTACAACGAGGGCTAGTAAGGAAAACATCAATAACATGTATATCAAATATACCTTTGATGGTGCCAGCCTTCTTGTCCGCTAAGTACTTTGGACGATTCGCTTCCGGTGACCCTTGTCCTTGCAATAGAAGCACTCGATGTCCGGCTTGGGACCGGACTTGAGCTTCTTCTCAGCGAGGGCAGCGCTTACGCCGCCTTTCTTGAAGGGCTTCTTTGCACCTTTACCTTTCTTAAAGGAGGGCTTGTTGACCATCAACACATGATTATCCTTCTTGATGTCCACCTCGCAGCCTTCAGCTTTGCGAAGAGCTCGGTGATCGTGTCGATGGAACCAATCTGATTGTGAGTCACTACAAAACTTTTTGTAGCTGGGAGGGAGTGATTGCGAACCACTGTCAATCTTGAGCTCCTCTGGAATCTTGCATCCAGTTGCTCAAGGCGTTGAGTGTAGCCCGACATCTTAATGGCATGCTCACTACGGAACTCCCTTCCTCCATCTTGCGGTTAAAGAACTTCTCGGAGATCTCATATCTCTCGAGCGGGCCTGAGTCGAAACATGGTTTCATCTCCTCGAGAATCTCAAAGGGCCGGGATAGTTTTCAAAACGATTTTGAAGTTCGGTTCCATAGCAAACAACATGGTGCTCTTAATCACACCATAATCATCTTTTCTTGTTGATAGACGGCTTTCTCATCACCGGCGATTGCAGCGGGGTTACCTAACGCTTTCTCAAGGACATAGTCCTTTTGTCCATGAACAGAATGATTCTTAGATTGCGGAACCGGTTGGTGAAGTTAGACCCATTGTTTCTAAGCTTTTCTTTCTCAGCAAAAACGTTGAAGTTGAAGTTGGACTTGGCCATGTGATCTACAATATTTGCAAGTACAATTTAGACTATGTTCATGATAAATAGTTCAACTTAATCAAATTACTAGATGAACTCCCACTAAATTCAACATCCCTCAAGTTGTTTAGTGAACACGATCCAAATTCACCACACCTAATCCGATCATCACGAGAAGAGATGTGGTTTCAATGGTGGACAACAAAGTGTCGATCATATCATTCATATGACTCATGCTTAACCTTTCGATTCTTGTGTTCCGAGGCCATGTCTGTACATGCTAGGCTCGTCAAGTTAGACCCAAGTATTTTCGCGTGTGCAAAACTGGCTTGCACCTGTTGTATGTGAGCGTAGAGTCTATAGCACCCGATCATCACGTGATGCTTGGACACGACGAACTTCAACGGTGCATACATGGGAGAACACAGTTTTATCTTGATCTTTAAGTGAGGAATCATCTTATAATGCTACCGTGATCTAAGCATAATAAGATACATAAAGGATAAACATCACATGCATATAACTTTATGTGACATGGTATAGCCAATCTTAACGCAATGATCTCCATCTTGTGCGTTCTGGCATGATCTCCATCACTCCACCATGATTGCCTCCACCACGAATAGCAACTACAACTATTGCTAACTACTTAGCGATAAAGTAAAGCTATTACATGGCGTATAAGAAGTTGACTCGCAGGTCATACACAATTATAAAGGCAACCATATGGCTCCTGCGGTTGTGTACTCATCGACATGCAAGTCGTGAAACATTACAAAACATGATCATCGTGATACAATATACACATCACATCTTGGGCCATACCATATCACGAAAACACTCCTGCAAAAACAAGTTAGACGCCTCTACTTTGTTGTTGCATGTTTTACGTGGCTTATGGGAGTAGATGCTAAGAACAATTCTTACCTACGGAAAGCCACAGCGGTGATATTATGGTTGCCAAACTCGGTGTTAATCCCATGACAACTATAGTGAGAGAAACGGACATCCACCAGCCGCATGTGGTACAAGCCACACGTCAAGTGCGAGCCGGTCTCATGACGGCGTCGCGTAAGGTTGGCCTGGACGCTTCAATCTCACTATCCCGCGTCATAAGAAGAACACAAACAAGAGGCTTGCAACAGAAAACATCAACGCCGCAACAACCATGTTGCGTTCTACTCGTGAATCACATCTACGCATAGATCTAGCTCGATACCTGAAGGGTTTCGCAGCATAGTAAATCAAAATTTTCTCTACGAGCCGAACGGAAAGCCAAGATCTAATCTAGGAGATGCAAACAACGAGAGATTGGATTAGATCTTCATACCCTTGAAGATTCGCGCAATGAGCGTTAAATCGGAACGTGGGTGATGTAGTCGTGCTCGCTTCTCCTCCTCGCGATCCGATCTGATCTAGCACCACAAGTGGCGGTGCCTCCGTGAGATGCACGTGCAGCACCTCGGCGTCTCCTCCTTCCTCGGACCAGCAAGTATGGTGGAGATAGATTGGATCTACAACGACGGCGTGGTGTATATGGTGGAGAATTTCTGCCAGGCTTCGCCTACAAACAATCGGGAGGAGAGAGGAAGGCGAGCATGGCAACTGGGTTTGGAGGAAGGTGTAAGGGAGGGTGAGAGGCGCACCAGCCCTCTATATATAGAGGGGCGGCCAGCCTAAGCCTCTTCTCCAAGCCTATCTCTAGTTTAAACAATTTAAACTCTCCCTTATCTAGAAATCCTATCTTATCTTATCTCTAGTTTAAACGATTTAAACTTATCTAGGATCGGCTGGGCCCTATGGGGCCTTGTGCCCCTGCCCAATGCGCCAGGACACTCCCTCATAGGCCCATGCCCCCTCCGGAAGGTGGGACCACGTTGGCCCCCTTCCGAAGGTTCTAGAAGCTTAGGTGCAATACCGATTAACCGGAACTATTCGAACTCCAAAATTGCACCGCCTTATATGAATCTTATTCTCCGGACCATTCCGAACCTCTCGTGATATCCGGATCCCATCGAGACTCGAACAAAATTCATAACCAATTATCCAATCTATCCTAGCGTCGAGACACGTTAAGTGTGTGACCTGGGTTCGAGAATATGCGGACATGATCTTTATCAATAATCAACTGCGAGTCTGGGCACCCATATTGACTCCACATTCATCGATGATCATATCGGATGAACCACGATGCCAGGATTCAATCAATCCCATATATATATTCCCTTCGTCTCGCGATATTTTACTTGCCCGAGATTCGATCGTCGGTATCGTCATACCTAGTTCAATCTCGTTCACAGCAAGTACTTTACTCGTTACGTAATCCGATATCACTTTGTGATCAACTCCTTACCACATGCTTGCAAGCGGTTTTGATATCGATTACCGAGTGGGCCCGAAGTATATCTCTCCGACTTGGGAGGGACAAATCCCATCTCGATACATACAACCCAACAGATACTTTCCGATCACCTGAGAGACACCTTTATGATCACCCTCTCATAGGATGACGTTTGATGACCTCAAAGCTTTCTTCCGATACCAGGGAGTTGTATTATCTCATGGTCTAAGGAATACAATATTTGACATAAGAAAAACTTCGCAAAGACGAACACGATGACACGATCTAATTGCTTCGCTTAGTTTGGGTCTATCCACCACATCATTCTCTAGTGATATGATCTCATTATCAATTGACAACTCATGTCTATGGGTAGGAAACCTTAACCATCATTGATCAATGAGCTAGTCCATAGAGGCGTACTAGGGATACGGTGTTGTTCACAAACCACACAAGTATTAAAGTTTCCGCTTAATATAATTCTAGCATGGAATATAAACTTTATCATGAACAAGAATTATAATAATAACATCTTTATTATTGCCTCTAGGGCATAATTCCAACAAGATGGACCGATGATCCGGAGTGGGTAGCTCGGCGCCATGCTTGTGCCTACAACCTCGTCGAATATTCTCCTATCCATGACTGGGTTGAAGGATCGAGCTTCCTGGAATCCGCTGGGGACGAGCACGTTGAGAATGTTGAAGATGGGTCGGATGAGGGCAGAGAAGATGATGCCTCAGATATTGAAGACAGCGACGACGACGCTGAACTTCCTCCTCCTGCTGCTCCTTAGTTCAAAAAACTTGAAAATTTATCAGATCCCCGGTATGCCGGCTGCAACTGTATGCTGTATATGTGATATTTTGCTACTATGTTTCTATACCGGATCAACTGGGCGTAGTCCCCGAGTTTCATTTTCTTGTTCGTCCAATCCTCTGGCTCGATCCGTGTCTACCTTGATTCGGTTTTACGACTTACGAATCCGAGCTTCAAAAATTGTTTTAACAATACTTAGAAACTTTTAGGCTTAGCTCAAAATAATTCAGCATAATAACTTGAAAATAAATACAGGGTTAGTCCGAAAAACAAACGTTAGCTCGAATAAACTCGTTTCCTTAGTCGTTTTTCATGTGCTAATTCAAACTTGTTCTCTTGCTTGCCATGAAGCCAATTCTTGTTGGACAGCAGCAAGTCGAAGAGTTGGGTTTTTGGTGCTCACACATTACTAATCCGGGTTAAGTAGAACGACTTATTCCAGCTACCGCATAAGAAGTAACAACAAACATTATTAAGGCAGTCCCCGAGTTACTGCTCGAGGCGCTGCTATTTCATTGATAAGCTCATTGCCGACATACATACCGACATATGAGAGAACTCGGATACATACACTTCTTAGCTAAGTGTAGAAGGGACGAAGTAGTGCTACATTCCACGGTCGCTTATATTCCTCTCCGGACCTGTCCGCCTTGTTCTTTTCCTGTGGCTTTGCATCTATAAGATAGTAAGAATCATTGTGCAATGCTTTGCTCACAATGAATGGCCCTTCTCATGGGGGGGATAATTTATGCATGCCAGTAGTACGTTGTACCAACTGGAGCACCAGATCGCCTTCCCGAAAGACTCGGAGGCACACTTTCCGGCTATGGTAGCGTCGGAGATTTTGCTGATATATGGCGGATCTGGACAGTGCTAGTTCTCTCGCTTCTTCCAGCAGATCAACATCATTTTGCCAGGCTTCTTGCACTTCGGCTTCTGTGTATTGGGTGATCCTAGGCGAATCATGCTCTATGTCGGCTAGTAATACAGCTTCTGCCCCATATACTAGAAAAAATGGCGTATAGCCTATTGATCGATTCAGAGTTGTTCTTAAACTCCACAGTACCGCTGGTAGTTCTTCTATCCAGCACCCCGCTGATATTTGCAGTGGCTCAATGAGCCGGGGTTTTATCCCGGATAATACTAATCCGTTGGATCTTTCCACTTGTCCGTTCGATGCGGGGTGGGCTACCGAGGCTACGTCCAGCCGGATCTTCTTATCTCGGCAGAATCGTGCAAATGCTCCTTCAGCAAAATTTGTGCCATTATCAGTTATGATACTGTGAGGATAACCGTATCTCAAGATGATGTCTTTGAGAAATGTCACGGCCGTAGCTCCATCACATTTTCTTATAGGTTTCACTTCAATCCATTTCGTAAACTTGTCCACCATGACCAAAATGTGTGTCATGTTTCCTCTTGCTGGTTTGAACGGGCCAACCATATCCAAGCACCATACAGCAAATGGCCACGTAATTGGTATGGTCTTGAGTTCCGACATAGGCATATGTGTTTTGGTGGCGTACCTTTGACAACCATTGCATTTTCTCACCAGATCTTCTGCTTGTTCTAAGGCACTTGGCCAGTAGAATCCATGCCGGAACGCCTTTGCCACCAAGGCTCTGGATGAGGCATGATGCCCGCATTCTCCTTGGTGTATATCTCGGAGGATGTCAAGTCCTTCTTCCGGGTCAACGCATCGCTGGAGGACGTTGGTTACACTCTGTTTGTACAGCTCAGAATTGATAATCGTGTATGCTTTTGCTCTCCTCTGAGTTTGCCTGGCTAACACCTCCTCGGCGGGTAACGTTCTGTCTTTCAGGAATTGGAATATAGGCAGTGCCCAAGCTGGTATCGCTCATGGAGGGAATACGTCCTCATCAATTTCCATCTGATCTACTGGCATAACTTCAGTCGGATCACGCTGAGCAGTCCCCGGGTCAAGCGAGGTAGTCCCCGGGTTTTTCGAGGCGGTCCGGGTTGGTGATGCGATCCCGGGTCTCGCGTATTACCTCCATGTCAATGTCCATGGGCTCAGCTCCGGATTCCGTATTTTCTGGGACATAGATCGAGTCGGTTCCTGGGGACGGCCTGATAGATGGTTTTCTGAGGTGTTCCAATGCTACACCCGGTGGAATTGCCTGTCGGGTCGATCCGAGCTTCGACAGCATGTCGGCAGCCTCGTTTTCCACTCGGGGTACATGGTGAAATTCACACCCCTCGAAGTAACCAGATATCTTCTGCACGTGAAATTTGTATAGTGCCATGTTTGGATCCAGGGCGTCCCACACTCCGGACACTTGCTGCACCACCAGATCCGAGTCGCCAAAGCATATTATCCGACGTATGCCAATCTCCTTTGCCACTTTGAGCCCATGCACAAGAGCCTCGTACTCAGCGACATTGTTCGATGCCGCGAAATGGATCTGCAACACGTATTTTAGCTGGTCCTTTTTTGGCGAAGTAAGTACAACCCCGGTGCCTAATCCGGTTTTGGTTTTCGACCCGTCAAAGTGCATCCTCCAGTAGTTCGGATCTGGTGGCGGTGGTTCGTATTGTACCTCAGCCCAATTTACAAAAAAGTCCGCCACAGCCTGAGACTTGATCGCTTCTCTTACAGATCTTTGCGATAAGGGGCTAACTCAATTGCCCATTTTGCAATTCTGCCACTCGCATCCTTGTTACCCATTATCTCGGATATGGGAGCTTCACATATTACTTTGATGGGGTGCTCCTCAAAGTAATGCTTTAATTTCTTTGCCGCCATATAGACACCATATGCCACCTTTTGAAAGTGCGGGTAGTTCTGCTTTGAGTACCTCGCTCAAGTAATATACTGGCCTCTGCACCGACTTACCCTATTCATTGCGCTCCACTACAATCACTGCACTTACAACTCGGTTGGTTGCGGCTATGTAGAGCAACATTGGCTCCTTTGATAGTGGAGAGGCTAACACTGGTGCAGTGGCCAACATCCTTTTTAAGTGGGCAAAGGCTTCATCGGCCTGTGGCGTCCAAACGAATTTATCCGACTTTTTCATGAGTTGGTAGAGAGGCAGTGCCTTTTCTCCCAACCGACATACAAACCGACTCAATGATGCCAGACACCCAGTAAACTTCTGGACATCGTTAAGACACTTCGGCAGCTCCATTCGTTCAATGGCCTGAATCTTAGTGGGATTAACCTCGATACCTCGGCTGGAGACGAGAAATCCGAGTAATTTTCCAGCCGGGACACCGAAGGTACATTTCTCCGGGTTAAGCTTCATCCGGAACCTTCTCAAGTTCGCGAATGTCTGCCTGATGTCGTCAAGGAGCGTTTTGCTTTCCTTGGTCTTGATAACCACATCATCCACGTATACTTGTACGTTTTGACCTATTTGGTCGTGCAAACATTTTTGCATACATCTTTGGTACGTTGCCCTGCATTACGTAAACCAAACGGCATAGTGCGATAGCAATAAGCCCCGTACGGGGTAATAAACACAGTCTTTATTTGATCATCTGGGTCCAGAGGTATCTGGTGGAAACCAGAATATGCATCAATGAATGACAACAGTTCACATCCCGCGGTTGAGTCTATGACCTGATCTATCCTCGGCAGTGGAAATGGATCTTTTGGACACGCCTTGTTCAGGTTCGTGTAATCGATACACATACGCCAAACCACTACTATGTTCGGATCATCCTTCTTCTTTTCTACCAGCACCGGATTAGAGAGCCAATCCGGATATAGTACTTCCATGATAAATCTTGCTGCTAGCAATCGAGCTATCTCGTCTCCAATGACTTTTCTCCTATCCTCGGCGAAGCGGCGGAGAGGTTGCTTCACCGGCCTTGCTCCGGGCCTTACGTTTAAAGAGTGCTCGGCCAACTCCCTTGGAACACCTTGCAAGTCCTGTGTAGACCAAGCAAAAATATCCCGATTCTCACGGAGGAAGTTGACGAGCTCGCTTTCCTATGTGTCAGTTAACCCGGCACCAATTGTTACTGTGCGCTCCGGAAACATGTCATCAACTGGAACCTTCTTGGTGTCCTTTGCAGCTTGGAATGAAACGCTGCCATGCGGGTTACTCAACGTCGGCATATACTGCTGCGCGGACTGAGCTAAAGCCGCCACCTCTTGGATTTTTCTTTTCTCTTGCGCAATCACGAGTGACTCGGCTAGGTTAGACCTGGCTGAAGCACACTCAATGGAATGTCAGAAATCTCCAGCAATGGTAATCACTCCATTTAGCCCGGGCAACTTCATCTTCAGATAACTGATGTGGCAGCTTGCCATGAACTTGTCCAATGCTGGTCTTCCGAGTAATGCGTGATATGCACTTTCCAAGTTCACCACCTCAAACTCCAGATTTTCAGTTCGGCAGTTATCCCTTGTGCCGAATAGCACGTCGACCCGGACTTTGCCTATGGGATCACAAGAAATGCCTGGTACAATGCCATGGAAAGTTGTTCTCGTAGCCTGGAGCATGTTCTCCGAGATGCCCAACTTGCGCATCGTATCTGCATACATGATGTTAATGCTACTGCCATTGTCAATTAGTACCTTGGAGAACCTCACATTGATGTTCGGTCCAATGAATGTCGGATCTAGCACTAGCGCATACGAACCTGGACTCGGCATAAGCTTAGGGTGATCTTTGATGTTCCAGGTGATTTCCTGGTCTGACCAAGGCATGTACCTCGTCACTGCTGGCATTACAGCATTGACTTCCATATGTCGGCGCTGCAAGCTTTTCCTATCTGTTTCCTCAGTTGTGAACACACAATAGCTCTGGTGATGTTCCCTGTACTCATTCCTTCCCTCGTTTCCGGGGTACCTCTGGTCCCATTGTTGCTGATTTTCCACGATGCCTTGCATCCCTTCTCTCATTGTTGTCATACCTCGGCGGAGGAGGCAACATTAAGCTATGCGTGTTCGCTCCGAAGAGCAATTGCTGCCGGGGTAAATCCTGCCGAGGTTGATCATTCCGGGGTGCCTGAGCATTCCCCGAACCACTTTGTTCTATCTTACGCATCCACTCACATTACCTCATTGTGTGACCCGCCGGGCTATTCGGGTTTGGCGTGTGAAACTTACACGGCTGGTCCAACATCGACTCATAGGTATACCTCGGACGGTCTTTCTTTTCCTGCCACTGTTTCTTTTGCTCCGGAGTCCATGTTTTCTTGCCATCGTTTCTTGGAGTCCATTGCCCTCCCGTTCTCTGGCGTTGGTTGCTCCCTGCTCCGGGTTGATCTTGATTCACAGCTGCAACTTGTTGCGAACCGTAGCGATGATCCGGTCTATCATCTCTTCTTTTTCCTTTGTAATCGTTCCTCCGAGATGACCCGGCTCCGTCCCTCTGATAGTATTCCTCGTTTGACTCGTTTGATGCGAGCCTAGGTTGAGTCGGATCACCCAAGGCATACGGATCAACAATCCGGATCATCTCTGTCAACGTAATTGGAATTTTCCTTTGCAACTTCATCCACAACTCGCTGCCATATCTGCATCCTTGTGCAAACCATGCTATGGCCTGTGACTCTATGACACCCTCACACGAGTTTCTCACGGTACACCACCGGGTCAAGAATTCACGGTCCGTCTCATTAGGTCTTTGCTTGCACATTGCTAGGGTCTGCGGCCTATTTGGCCTCTGAATGTACTTGAGAAGTTGCTGATAAACATTTCTTCAAAATCTATCCAGCAGTTGATGCTTCCGGGTGGTAAATTATTCAGCCATACTCTGGCCGGACCTTCCAACATCTAGGGTACATATCGTACAGCCCATCTCAAGTTGCCAGTGGCAATTTTCACAGCCGTAGCATAGTTTATTAGCCAATCCTCCGGCTTGGTACTGCTGTCATACGTCTTCGTGCCCCTGGGCAGCTGGAAATTGGGTACCGGTGGCTCCTTCATGATCCGGGGTCCAAAGCACGCTGGACACGGGGGACCTTGACATTCGATCTGTTCCGACCTATACAGGCGATCCAGCTTCAACCTGGCGTCATCCGGCATTAAATCCCTACTTCCCAATCTTGACCCTATCACATGATAGTCCGGTCTCGGGTACCCCGTGTTCACCATCTCCGAATCGCCATCATTGTATCGGTTTGCACTTGGGGCGCACCTTTCTGTTGCATACCTCTACCGGCGCTTTGCTCTTGCCTTGGTATATTCCGCTGCTGCGGTTGTCCTGCTCCTACGGAGTTTTGCTGTCCGGCATTGCCGTTGGCAGCGTTTCCTTGACCGACATTGCCTTGGTCGTGGTTACCTCGGCCAACTTCACCTCGGCTCACACTCCGTCGATCATCATTTTTCCGCGTTTATTTTTCTTTTCCCGCACGCGTCGGGTCGTACGGGACGATCTGTTTGTTCCGTCTGTACAAGGTTACTAACTCCTCTCTCCTTGGACCACCATGAGGTGACGATGCGGCTCCAGCGGATTTCTCCGGGTTACCCATCGCCGAATGGACGATTTTGGAAGCTCCAGCTCTCTCCGGGTTAGCTCTCAGTAGCTCTTCATTCTGTCTGTTCGCGATCCGAACCAGCTCGTTAACCCTATCTTGCTGTCTTTGACGGGCCTCACCCGTCAGACCCTCTAACTCGGACGCAGCCGCATCCGCTGCTCTGAGGTTCTTCGTCGGGGTACTATACCTCGGCAACCCCATAGACAAATAGTTTTCCGACCCCTCGGCTCCATCATCACCTTCTCTGTTCATCTCGCTTATGAGATTTCTCCCTTTTACTTTTACCGTATCAACTTTGTTTGCCTTTGCATACTCACGCAGCGTCATGTTCAGCGATTGAGCGCTGGCAGCTATTTTCTTTGCGCCCTCTAGTATCTTTTGCCTAGTTTCCTCTAGTTCGGCTTGTGCCTGAGCCGGATCTACCACTGCTGCTACCGGGTTAGCCAAGCTATCCATAGCTTCTCTCAGTACGTTCTCATGCCTCTCTAGTGGAGGTCCTCTACCTTTCCTCGGTGCCTTAGGTGTTACCTCCAGGTCCGGCGCTGGATACTTGCTCGCGCCTGCACCTGGCGCAGTCATCATCACCTCCGCATGGTCCGGGGAGCGGCGATCTGGCGCCCATGAGCCACGGTGAGGTGGTTCCCCGCTCGACGGCAAGCGCGGATGAACGCGTGATACGTCCACATAGCGTAGACCTTGTGCGCACCAACTTGCGAAGAGGCCGTTGCGCTGAAGTGGGCGATGCGAAGCAACCAGCGTTGTCGCGAAGTCCAGCTCAAAGCGCTGAACAAGCCCGGAGACGATGCGTTCGCCGGTGCCGATGATGTTTCCCGTCCGGATCTTCACCCCTGCTAGCGCCGCTAGCCCCACGGTGGGCACCAACTGTCGTGGTGGTGTCATGGCAGATGTCATGAATAGACTAAAGGTGGGGACTAATACACGCTAGGGGAATCCAGGGAAGAATAGTGGAGTGATTCTCCACCTAGAAGTTTGTATTGATTTCCTTTCAAGATTACACGTGCTCCTAGAGCTGTATTGGCGAGAGGAGGAAGAAGGAGCTCTCTTACTCTTGCCCGCAGTTATTTCCCTAGAACCTTAGCTCCGCTAGTATCAAAGAATACCCAACCTAACTAGAGCTCAACCCCTTCTACTGGAACCCTAGCCCCCCTTATATAGAGGAGGCTCGGTCCCTGCCTAGGGCATACGTGGTAACCCGACCGGGGTGCTTTTCCCCCGCGTCATACATGCTTTAGCTACGTAAGCCTCTGCGGCGCCTGCGACAGCCGACATGGGCGTCGTCATCCTTGTCGGCCATGACCCGGTGGTCCTACCCTTGCTTGCTTCGCTCATGCAGTGCGTACCGGACCTTCTTTTTGACCAGAGAGATTCCTTCCTTCTCCCAGAAGCTAAGCGGGGACCCGGATCATAGTAGATCCGGCCACACCTGTTCCTGCATATAAGTTAGACAAGCACTTCCGACTTACTCTTTAAGTCGGCTGAGACAATGTTAGGCGACCCCCTGGTCCGGGTTACTCCGTGATCCGGCGCCGAGTGACCCGGCCGATCCCGCTTTGGCCTTGCGAACAGCTAACTCGGCCTCTATACCCCGGAGTGACCCTACCCGAGGTTATCCCCCCAACATCCGACGAAAACTAGCGTCTGAAAACGCGGCTGGACAAATTTTCGCTGTCCGGATGAAAAAATAGCCTGGATGACCCTACTGGAAATACTAGTGGAGATGCTCTAAATGGTCTGGTATGACCCTACTGAAAAAAAGGTGCGGAACGAAGTTCCTTTCTCCCTCGTTACTGTTTTTCCAAGACAAAGTGGGAAGTTGGCGCTTACGGGGAGTGAATATTTTGCCACTTGGTATCTCTGATGTAAACTGAACTGTGCAGATGATTCTGCTATTTTGAAACGGAATTCTGTGCCGTATTGTGGATCTGTAGTCTCGCTTGGTCTTCCGTAGATCCCAATTCCATCACGAGAGATCCAACCCGACGTGGACTTGCTTAACTTGCACAGCCACAGGATGAGCTGGTACTTCTTAACTACGTTTTGGTATCATCTTCCCATAGCACCGTAGTTTTTTTTTTTAGGGAGAAAAGGGTCCATAGCACCGTAGTAGGTCAAGTGTACCGCACAGCTGGATAAAAGAGCGAGGAGGCCAGAAAAGCAACGGCCCAGCGCAATCCAACGTGGCGGCGCAGGCGCGCACGTGACGACGGGTGGTCAGGGAACGGGCGTGGGCGATTATGCGAGGGCAACCTAGGTAAAGGTTTCCTCGTCTCGTCTCGTCCAGCTCCTCGGCTCAGGCCTCAGGCGGCGCCTATCTTCCGTCCGTCGCCTATAAAGAAGCACGACTCCGCGCTGCCATCGCCACCCAATTAAGCCAGTCTCCGCTCCTCTCCATTCTCCTCTACTCACTCGGCGACTCGGCCTGCCATTCCCGTCCGCCTCCGCTCCGGCTACATCGCCCGATCCCCCGATTCTGGTGCGCAATTCTGCAGATCCTTCGTTTCTTTCAGTCCTCTTGCTTTTTTTTTCTACCAGGTCTCGATGGGATTCGTTTTCACTCATCCCTCTCTCGAACCGTGTGGATTGCAAAACCATTTGCTCTTGAATGATGATGATGATGATGATGCCATCCGATGCGCCGCTGCCCTGATTATCCTCCCTTCCGTTCCAGCCTTCCGTTCTTCCTGGAGCCGTGCATGCGTTTATCCTTTCGCCGCTTTTGAAAAAAAAAAAAACTACTCCGTATATGAGGAATTGCGTGACATGGGCCCCAAGCCAAAAGGCACCAAACTTTGTGGTTGTTGGACGGATAGAGTTGTGTGTGTATCCTTGGTGGCGCCCCCTCGCCTCTGCACGCTACACCCATTCGGCGTGTGTGCCGGACACTCCTGTGTTGGGTTTGGACGGCTCTGCTGCTGCGATGTAAAATTAGGTTTCCTCTTTTCCCTTTCCGTGCGGGCGGACAAAGACACTGGCAGGAAAGAAGCCTAGCTTGCTTTCTTTCTTGTTCCAGACTTCCAGCAAAGTCGTTTTCTAATACACGGTGCTCTGACTGTGCATTGCGCACCAATGTTTTTTCTTCCGAAAACTACACGCCAAAAGTCCGAAAGATTTCTAGTTCGAATTTCCAGCGAGAAAGAATTCACGATAACGACACGTGATAGGCAGAGACAAAGCTGTTCTAGGTACCGAACCACCGAGCCTGCATTTCCGTGTCATCCCTTTTCCTTCGCGCACTTCATGCGGTGCCGCTACTGAGATCGAAAGCACGACGGACCACGGTCGACCGTCGGCCATCCTAATCTCTGAATCGTGTTGCAGCAGCAGAAGCAGCCGTGCGTCGTCCCAGAACAAGCGCAATGGTGACCAAGGTGGTGGACCTGCGGTCGGACACGGTGACCAAGCCCTCGGAGGCCATGCGCGCGGCCATGGCGGCCGCGGACGTGGACGACGACGTGCTGGGCGCCGACCCGACCGCGCGCCGCTTCGAGGCCGAGATGGCCAGGATCATGGGCAAGGACGCGGCCCTCTTCGTGCCGTCCGGCACCATGGCCAACCTCGTCTCCGTCCTCGCGCACTGCGACACCAGGGGCAGCGAGATCATCCTCGGCGACAACTCACACATCCACATCTACGAGAACGGGGGCATCTCCACCATCGGTGGCGTACACCCCAAGACCGTCGCCAACAACCCCGACGGCACCATGGACATCGACAGGATCGTGGACGCCATTAGGCATCGGGAAGGGTCGCTCTATTACCCCACCACAAGGCTCATCTGCTTGGAGAACACACATGCAAAGTGAGTCGTTAGATACTCATCTTCTACCTGCCTGCTGCTCATCGGAAATTCAGAACCCATAGTACTGTAGAATTTGCTCTTCATCACATTACCTGACGATAGATCGACTTTCTTGCTTGTCCGTGCTGCAGCTGTGGTGGCAAGTGTCTGTCCGTGGAATACACCGACAAGGTTGGCGAGGTTGCTAAAACTCATGGTTTGAAGCTTCATATCGATGGAGCTCGCATTTTTAATGCTTCTGTGGTAAGTAGTATGGGGTCAATTCACCGAGATCTCAGTGTACAAGTCTGCATTCATATCTTCTCATGAAATGTTATAACCTCCCGGCACTGCACTGACTGTTATTGCTCTGTTAGGCACTCGGAGTTCCTGTTGATAGACTTGTGAGAGCTGCTGATTCAGTTTCGGTATGTATCAGTTTGCTTATTAGCCCTACTGTGATAGATTGTGCAACATACACATGAATATCTGTATCAGAATGATGCGTTAATGTAATTGTATTTTCCAAAAATACGAAAACTGAATGGGCTACACGTACGATATGATGCGTGACTGTATTTCTCTGTTAAACGTCAAACTGCAGGTATGCCTATCGAAAGGGTTAGGTGCTCCTGTTGGATCAGTCATTGTTGGTTCCAAGGCCTTCATAGACAAGGTGATGATGGATATTTTGCTAGCACGTTTAAGCTGTTTAAGAGAACAACTAATGAAACACCGAGATGTACTTTCAGGCTAAAATTCTTAGGAAGACACTAGGTGGTGGAATGAGGCAGGTGGGAATTCTTTGTGCAGCTGCCTATGTTGGAGTTCGCGACACCGTAGGCAAGCTTGCCGATGACCATAGGAGGGCTAAAGTTTTAGCAGGTTTCATACGATTTTTGCCATGTGGATTCTCACTTCTCCTATTTATATGAGTACTCCACTGTGTTACAAGTCTGAATTTCCTTTCCTTGTCCATTTGTTTAGATGGACTGAATAAAATTAAACAGTTCACAGTTGATTTAACTTCAGTGGAGACCAATATGGTAAGCCTGCTAGTCCATCTATTCCGTTTTCGATTATTTCTTAATATTTTACCCCTAAATATCATCCGTGTATCTGCCGCTGTATTTCCCCTAGGTATTCTTTGATATTGCGGACCCACGCATATCACCTGACAATTTGTGTCAAGCCTTGGAACAGCGCAATGTTCTTGCGATGCCAGCAAGCTCGAAGAGGTTCGGTTTCCTCCCCTTCTCAGCAGAAGTATAATTCTATTTCTTAGTATTGCAAACTCAACTTCCCAGTATAAGTATCATTGTACCTGTATTCAGTGGCGTAGCTTAGGAAGGGCCAGAGGGGCAATTGCCCTAATACTAGCATATTAACCCTCTCAACTTTGTTTTCCCCCCTCTCAATTCACGGTTATGCTCCGCCACTGCATGTGTTGGTCTCTGAGTAATACTTTAGACTGTACTTAAGAAACACTCTTTTCATATGGAGTATGATGTCTGCTTCATAACTTTTAACCATCCATTTTAAACCCCCTTAATTTGCAGCGTCAGACTTGTTATTCACTACCAAATTTCAGACAGTGACGTCCAGCAGGCTTTGACATGTATCGAGGTATAAAAATCTACCTTCTTTAACCTTCTTCTGTGACCGCAGCTCTAATTGGCGTGCGGAACTGTGGATGTCACTGATACGCGTTGCTCTGTTTTCAGAAAGCCGTCGAGGAAATACTGTCAGGCAATGCTAAATTTGAGCATTTGACAAACGGCTCCACCGCAAATTCATATGGGCATTAGGCTTATTATATCAGTACTTCCTGGATGTAATCGTGGCTCTTGTAGTAGAAACCTTTAAAAGTGGAACTGTAGTAACAACCTTGCAGAATAATCTATTGATATTTACTCTTTCTTATTTTTGATTGAATATGTTTACTCTTCTCTGTTTGGGCCGATGATGGAAGGCCCCCTCCGGACTTCCTGTTTATGCATGCAATATCTAGGGCCCCCAATATCTATGTGCCAGAGGGATTGGCTAGGCCGGCCATTTCTCATCAAGGACGAGCCCGTTTGTTCGATCTACTCTGTACCTTGAGCCTGCCTCACAAAATAACTGTCCGTATGTACGCTTCTTCCAGCTACAGCTACTGCCGCGCTGTGTATATTCTAACCGTACAATAGGGCCGTAAGCCTAGCCCTCCATCTGGTCATCTGTTCCACGGCTTCCCTTAGCGCCAATAATTTTCTGGTGTCATTCAGTCACAATTTTTTTCATCGTTGAGAAGTACGCTGATCTGTTCTGATTAACCCCTGGTCAGGTTGCTCGTGACGTACTCCGACGGTGCAGGTCCAGGTCCGGTCCGCGTCACGTCAGGATCACGCCAGCACGCAACGAGGCGAGCAGAACGGCCAGACGAGGGAAAACGACGACGACGATCGATCAAACAGGCCGTCTCCATCAGCGGCACGGCCACAGGTGCATGCAGCACCGCGGCGTGCCGTGCCGTACCGTGCTTGGTCGATCCCCAATTCCCACACGGGGCCGCGCATCTCGTGACAGGAGGCGCCGACGATCGCACTGCGGAGGCCCGCGCCGGCCTGTGGCGTCTGGGATTGGTGGCCGCCGTCGCGCAAATAGTCGTCGCATGGGCCACGTTCTGGTTTTGCTGTTGTGGGCTGCATCTCGCTTATCAGGTAAGTACGTCAATCTCGCACGGCGATAAGATGGGTATCTCTGGAAAAAAAGTGAGACCTTCGTGGAGGTCTTTTTGAGGAGCGCACACCGGAAACGCGTAGGAGTAAGTTGGGTCTCGTACATAATATTGGATCGAAGTATAGAAATACCCGAGTACAAATATATGCATGCGTACCTGCAACCAAAGTACGCGAAAGTATAAATTTACTCACAGCCAAAGTATGAAAATACAACTGTAGAGCCTAAATACAAAAATACAAGTTTAATGACAACGAAAGTACACGAAAAGTACAAGTTTACTCACAACTAAAGTACGAAAGTACAACTATACTGAGAGCTAATGTACAGAAAAATACAAATGTATTCGCTGGCAAAGTACGCGAAAGTACACGTGTGTACCAACCCAAATACAAAGTACACTAAGACGCCAAGTACAAACGTACAGAACTGAAGTAATCTAAAGTACGAACGCAGCGATTTTGAAAATACAGAAAAATTTGTTCAAAACTTATCAACATGGGATCTAGTTTTAATGCTCTCGGCATGAGGAACTCAAAAGTGAAAACGGTTCGTAATTTGGACAAACGGTTCTCAAAATATTTTGTTTTGAATCGTTAAATTTGAAAAATAAAAGAAAAAATATGTACGCTCTCCCTATCTCTCATCGTAATCCCACTCTCATTCTGGTTTCACCAGTTGGCAACCATACATAGCCCCACTCAGAGGTATGTGCGAAGGAGAATACGCCACTTGGCGCGACGACGACCCGCAGGATGGAGCTTTGTAAAGGTGGGTCTTTTTTTTAGGATTTTCGCAATAAGCTAAAAGGTAATTAAGTGGTAACACCTTGCCCATTGGCAATGGGTTATCTCGGCCGGCCGATTGGCTGAAATACTGGGAGCATCTCCACTCGACCCTAAAGGCCTCAGTGTCCTATTGGGACAATGGCGCAAAAAAAATCGCTCAGTCAACTCCTTCAAAACAGATTTGGTATCGACGTGACCCAACTTATGACAAAGATAAAGAAAAGACAAAGAAATCCCATGCGTAGTTTGGGGAAAAACCAATTCTGATCTTCTTGGCTATGAGGAGTCAGTAGAAACTGCTCCGGGCCGACCCCAACCATATGGGGCTAGCGGGAGTGCCAGATGTAGCTGAAAATATGGGCGAGCCATCTTTGTTGGTGGTACAACCCTAGTTTCCCCTTCCTCTCTACCCACTCCTGCCTTTTTTCCTCCACATTAAGTCATTTTCCTCCTCCTCGTCGCCCACTCCTGCCATTTACCCGCCAGCCAAGATCCACGTCGCCATGCCGCCGAAAAAGTACCAAGCTCCCCATTCGTCGGTGTTGGCCGCGCCGACCCTGAATAGGAAGGGAAAGGCCGAGAAGGTGCGATCAGAGGGGATGACCAACACCAACTGGGTGTTGGACATCCATCACCGGGAAGTTGAGAATGTCGGTTGCCTGTAGAGGGAGCAGGAGGCAAGGCTGCGAAAGGCGGCGGAGGCGTAGGCGGCCACAACAGCAATGGCGCACAGGGCCAAGGCCATCCCGGGGATGGCGCCCCCTCCTAACATCAGCCATCAGGGGAGCCAAGGAGGTGTCTCATCGCCCTCGCTACCAAGCGTGTCGTCGGCCTCCCCAGTGATATTCCATGAGAGCCATGGGAACACAATGTCACAGCTCTCGCGTTTCTCACTATGCTGCATCAACTTCAATCCCCTGGCCCTCCTCCGTCTCGTATTCTGGCTCCTGGAGTCTTCTGGAAAAATAGGCACTTTGGCTTTTGTCCCGTCCAATTCCGAGAATATTCATTTTCTCACTTTCCTGGAACCAAAAACAACAGAAAACAGGCAGCTGGCACTGTGGCTCGTGTTAATAGGTTAGTCCAAGAAATCATATGAAAAGCACTCCAAAGTGTGGACAAAACACAAGAAAGTGGATAAAACCAAGCATGGAGCATCAAAAATTATAGATACATTTGCAATGTATTAACATCCCCAAGCTTAACTCCTGCTCGTCCTCGAGTAGGTAAGTGATATAAAGAAAGAATATTTTTTAAGGTGACATGCACCATCATAAAATTGATCAAAGTATTTGTAAAACATTCAAAACTGGGATCATAGTACTTCAATCATAACATGAAAGACAAAGTTCTAGCAATAAGACATAGCAACTATGTTGCAACATGAAAAGGCACAAACAAAAGATTCATAAATAACAATGCTTTGCAAGACGTTTATTTGTTTGTTTCACATAAAGAAAACATAGCATAGTGGCATTCAGCTTGTCCCTCATAGAGTAGCAAACATAAATGCATAGGACACCTTCAAAGTTTACAAGAGTGACTAGATACAAATAATTTAAAACAAGCAATATCAATGTATGCATCAATCAACAAGTCTTGGGACAATGCACATAGAACTAAGAATGGCCACTATGCTCTCAAGAAAGTGCTCATAGAATGTGTGGAGACTCAACAAGGAAATGAACAGGTTTTGAAAAGTTTGAAAGGCTTCCAAATGCTGAAAGTATGATACTCATTAGCTTTGAGCTCTCATTACCCCTATCATAAGCATCTTTAATGTGGTTAAGGTGAAAGTGAGGTCCAATCTGAGTTATGCTTGACAGACTATAAACTGAAAATCCCAAGTCCCTTGAGTACGAGGGCCGCTCCTCATGCTACTCAACTTTAGTTACCGGTAAGTTCTTGTCATCGTAAGTATGTGCGTATCATAGAGAACCGCCAATGGGGTACCCCTTGCCCGATGATACGGAAGAATCCCCATATCAAAATGATAAGGCAAGCAGACAATGAGTATCTCAGCAATCTTCTTATTTACCATGGGAAAATGGTGCTTTTTTCTCTCTTTCCTCTTTTCATAAATCTCTTTTTTTTCTTTTTCTCAATAGCTATCTCTCTTTTTTTTATAAGAAGAATGCTTCATAGATATCATTATGGTTACGCTGCAGGTTTCCACCATGTCAGCATGGATTAGACCAGCAGCCCAAATGTTTCTCTAACACACATACATAACTCCATGGACTTACAAGCTCCCCTTTTATTTCACACCGACGACATCCGCAAACAAAAGAGCAAGGTATCAACTGGGTATATATTTATAAGTGTTGAAAGCGTTTCCCGTGACAGTACGGTTCTGCTAATCCCTAGCCTATAATTTGCAAACATATAACTTTCATGGAGAATCACAATGGTTCAGGTTTATTAAGTGCAGGAAATAAAGTGTGCCATCAAGTTTGTGAGAGCTTTACTAACTAACTTTCTCATAACAAGCAAACATTTTATTCGGAAGAAAACAAGGCATATTGAATATGCACGGAAGTAGCAAATGATGCTAATAGGTAGGTATGGTGGACACTTTGGCAATATTTGGTTTAAGGGAGTTGGAAACATGAGTAAAACACTCAGTGTAAGTGAAGGCTAGCAATAGTAAGGGAGCGACAAACGAGAGAGCAATAATGGCCATAATCATGCAGAGCGACAAAACATCATTGATCAAAGCATAAAGTGATACTACAAGTTGAAAACTAAAGGATCATAAAGGCTTATGGTGACTTGGGATAGTCATAACATGGTGTGAGCATGCGCCAAGTCAACCCAAATAAAGCATCAAAGGAGAATACCACAATACTATGCTTTAATATGCTAAAACAACACATGATTCATCCAAGGCACATTAAGCAATCTCAATTGTTTATAACAAGTCATGCTACAACAAAGAATACTAAGCATAAAGTCAAAACAATATCAAGCATGGCATGACAAAGCATAGGCCATAGTCAAAAACAAGCTCTCTTTACCACTGAAGCATGAACTTTCCTACTCTTTTCCAATCCAACCCAAACTATTTGAAAACCAATGCACGAAAGAGGAGGTCCAACCAATTTATTCAGAAAACTAAGGAAACAAAGAAAATGAAAAACCAAAACGAAAAAGAAGACACTCCAAGAACAACACAATTGTGCATGAAATGATAAAAATGAAGCGTTTGGAAGAAACCTGGAATTTTTATTGATGAAGAAGGGGATGCCTTGGCCATCCCCAAGCTTTGACGCTTGTACTTCTTGGATATTTCTTGGGGTGACACGCGTGGCATCCCCAAGATTGAGCTTTAGTCCATCCTTCATCTTATTACTCATTTCTTCCATACACCTGAAATTTTTCCTTCATACAAAACTTCACACAATCTTTATTAGCAACATTAGTGCACTCAAGATAATAGGTCTTAAGGTTCAGTTATAACACCAAATAAACTTCCATTAGAACACTAGCTACTGTAGCACTTCCCTCAAAAAGCTCAATTTCCCAAAAGAACTCAAAAAGGAACCAACAAGAAGCAAATGCAGAAAATGGCAGAAATCTATCAAAACAGACCAGCAGGTAAAGACGAATTTTTTCGAAGACCTTCTGTTGCTCAAATAAAAAAGTGTTGAACTAACGAAAGTTAGATAATAACCTGGGGCAGAAGCACGAAAATTCACGCCTCTAAAATACGTTCAGAGATTGTACATGAATTTTCATGGTGAAGCACAAAAATCTGTTTCGGGACAACAACTTTTCCAATCATTACTTCTCTCTCATTAGAGGTTACTCTTGGCACAAAAAGCAAATAAAAAGGATAAGGAGCAGTTATTACTGAAGTAATAACTTCCAAGACTCATCTAAAACTTTTGGGTTATCTCCCAATACGTACTTTTCTTTAACGCCTTTAAGTTAGGCATAAGCAAAAACTAAAATGGATAGAATAGAAGTAAGCGGAGATAATCATGGTGAAATCATTGTTTTGTTCAATGAAATCCTTTTGGTAACAAGGTTGATCAGGTCTTGTTACCAAAACAATTGCATATGAGACAAAACTTTGTATTCCACTAATGATTATGTTACCTCAACCTTGATAGCAATGGTCCTAATCATAATAGTTTCAAATTTTTCTCTTGGTATGGGACAATATATTTCTCCAACTTGAATGCCCTCAACATGTTCAATTGAATTCAAACATAAGTCCTTTCAATCTTCTTGGGGAAATAGACAGTATGTTCCTTGTCATTAACATTGAAGGTCACCTTCCCTTGATTACAATTAATAACAACTCCTGCAGTGTTTAAAAAAAGGTCTCCCAAGAATAATAGACATATTATCATCTTCAGGCATAATAGTTTGAAAGGATGCTCTCATAAGAAATAAGAGTTGAAGTAAAAGAGAGCATCAAGAAGCAAATTCAAAACACATTTAAGTCTAACCCACTTCCTATGCATAGGAATCATGTATGCAAATAAATTCGCAAAGAACAAAGTGACATGCATAGGAAGATAAAACAAGAGTAACTTCAAAACTTTCAGCACATAGAGAGGTGTTTCAATACCATGAAAACTTCTACAACCATATTTTCCTCTCTCATAATAATTTTCAGTAGCCTCATGAATAAACTCAACAATATAACTATCACATAAAGCATGCTCTTCATGATCTACAAGCACTAGAGCTTTATTATAAACATTTTTAAAAGAAACCTCAGGAACATAACATCCATTCTCCTTTGGGGACAATCAAATAATGTAAGGGATAAAGAGTTACTCTCATTAGAAGGTAGGCATGGGTAGCTAATCCATTCTTCCTCCTTTTGTTCATCACTCTCTTCCTCTTTTTCATCTAATGAGATTTCAGGTTCATCAATTTCTTCTTCCATAGTATCCTGCAAGGCATTAGTCTCTTCCATTTATGGAAAGCATCTATTAAAATATTCAAGAATATAGCCATTTTTGTCCTTGTAATTATCAAAGCAAAATTTAAGTATACCATAAACCTCATATTTGTAAGGTGAATCATCAATAGCAAGTTCAAAAGCACCCTTCCAAGCAATAAATTCTTCAATTTGTTCCACATCATAAAAGTCATAAATTCCTTTAGCATAAGAAGATATGGTATCATTATCATTATACTCACATTGAAAAGGGAGGTGTTTATACCTCTTTCTGCAACAAGATTTATCACAGCAATAAGTAACATTATAAGTAGAGCACATGTTTCTAGCAATGGTATACAATCTATCAATTTGTTCCCATAAGTGTTTCCCTTTTTGTGAAAAGCGGTGTTCCTTATAATAATATTTCTGATCTTCCGTGAACCCACCTTGCCAATAAGATTCAATTTCAAAGAAACCAACCATTGACAACAAGCATGATAAAGCAAAACAATAACAGACCAACGAAAATAACAACTAGAGTAGGAACTACTTTTTTTGTATTTTTGATAAAGAAACAAGAAAACAAGGCGAAAATAAACTTAGCTTGAACAATAGTGATTCCAAGTGGACTTGATAAATAAAGCTATGCTCCCCAGCAACGGCGCCAGAAAATAGTCTTGATGACCCACAAGTATAGGGGGTCTATCGCAGTATTTTCGAGGGAAGTGAAACCCAATTTATTGACTCGACACAAGGGGAGCCAAAGAATATTTATAAGCCTTAACAACTGAGTTAACAATTCAGCTGCACCTAGAAACAATCTTGCTCATAGCAGTTTATCAGTAGCAACAGTTTTGCAGTAGGAATAGTAAAGTAGCAGCAGTAGCAAAGTAAAGACAGCAGTAACAATAGCAGTAAACAGTGGGATTCGAGTGCGGTAGGCATAGGGATGGATGGACGGGCGTTGCATGGACAAGACAATTCACATAGAAATCAGAACATAGGGCAATTGCAGATAAATAAGATAAAGCATCCAAGTACTAGACAATCCTAGGCATGTGTTCCATATATAGTCATACGTGCTCGTAATGAGAACTTGCACAACATCTTTTGTCCTGCCAGCCCGTTTGTAGCGGGGCCTCAAGGGAACTACTGGAAATTAAGGTGCTCCTTTTAATAGAGCACCGGAGTAAAACATTAACACTCCGTGAACACATGTGATCCTCACATCAAAGCTATTCCCTCCGGTTATCCCGATTTCTGTCACTTCGGGGCCATTGGTTCTGGACAACAACGTGTGTATACAACTTGTAGATAAGACTATAAACAATACTATCATAATGAATCAATAACATGTTCAGATCTGAAATCATGGCACTCGGGCCCTAGTGACAAGCATTAAGCATAACAAGTCGCAACAAAGTCATAAAGCACTAATAGAAGATACTAGGCACCATGCCCTAACAATCTGATGCCATTACATGAACGATCTCATCCAATCCCTACCATCCCCATAGCCTACAGCAGGGGATTACTCACTCATAGATGGGGGAAACATGGATGGTCGATGGAGAAGCGATGGTGATGACGATGGCGATGATCTCCTCCAATTCCCCATCCCGGCAGGGTGCCAGAACGGAGTTTCTGGTGCTGTTTCGTGGAATCTGGTGGTGGCGGCGGAGCGGAACTCCTTCTGGAAAAACATCAACCCCCCCCGGAGTTTTTAGGTCAGAAGGCTTCTTATAGGCAAAGAGGGAGACCGAGGGGGTGCCTGGGGGGCCCACACCATGCCCTGGCGTGGCCAGGCCCAGCCTGCACCTGGGGGGGGAGGGTGTGGCCAGCCCCTGGCCCTCCTCCGTCTCGTATTCTGGCTCCTAGAGTCTTCTGGAAAAATAGGCACTTTGGCTTTTGTCCTGTCCAATTCTGAGAATATTCATTTTCTGACTTTCCTGGAACCAAAAACAGCAGAAAACAGGCAGTTGGCATGGTGGCTCTTGTTAATAGGTTAGTCCAAGAAATCATATGAAAAGCACTCCAAAGTGTGGACAAAACACAAGAAAGTGGATAAAACCAAGCATGGAGCATCAAAAATTATAGATACATTTGCAATGTATCAGCCAACGAGGAGATGGTAGAGGAGGTGCCGGTGCCCATCGTGGCCGACCCAAAAGGGAAGAACAAGACAATGGTCATGGAGAAGAAGTAGAAGAAATGTGGGGCTAGTTGTGGACCCAAGTGGAGTTTGAGGGAGGACGAGTGCCTCGCTGAAGCTTGGACGGCATTGAGCATTGACCCTTTCACCGGTGCCAATCAAAAATCCGATTTCTATTGGAAGCGGGTGAAGGCAGCATTTGATGAGCAGTAGCTCTTGGATCCCAACTTCAAGAACTTGTGCCATGATCGCAATGACTCAGGAATGTCACACCATTGGTCCATGATCCAACGTGCTTGCAAAAAGTGCCATGGCGTCATGGAGGAGGTGCGCCAAGTCCATGTTAGCGATACCAACTTCGACGATCAAGTAAGCAAACTAGCTGATGTCTATTGTACATTGTAGCCCATTTTGGCGCCGTTTGTTATGTTTTTTGTGCAAAATGCACACTATGTGCATCGTGATCGCCGCCTACCGGGAGGACAATAGTGACGTCGAATTCAAGTCCATCCACATATTTTCAAGGATAGAGACTTGTGACCAGTGGATAGAGACACGGGCCACTCTTGCCAAGGCCAAGGACGCCCTCTACAATCCCAACATGGTGCTGTCGATGGCCTAAGACGCCCCCTATTGGTGCCAAGAAGTCCAAGGTTTTGAGGGGTGTAAGGGTTCGCCTATGAAAACAATAAAATTTTACCCTACGCCCCTGAACCCCTGATGTTGCCAGGACCTATCTATTAGTAATGCAGTAACGGGAGGGGATTTTCACGAACTTACCCTTGAAGACCGAAAAGCATTGTCAATGCTCAGGAGAGCGTGGTTGATGTAGACGAGCCGAAGCTGACCTCAAGGTCATGTTGAAGTCCTCGCGCTCCTGCGGCTCCAACAAATCCTAGTGCCCCAAGTGTGACACCTCACGGGGAGTTACACACATCCAGCAGCAATTGTGGAAGTAGAGCTCCTGGATCCAAAACCCGCAGCACAAAAACACTCCACGGTCAAGGTGTCTTTCGTTCGCGCAGTCCGAACTTGGGACCACGGTCACGGGAGAGAGAGAGAGAGAGAGATCAATTGGAGGTCTCCCCAAAAGAGAGGAAACCTTTATTGAATATTATGTAGTATTTTTCTGGTCAAAATACCCCACTATATATAGGGGGAGGAGAGTTACTACCTCCCTCAAAGTCCCGGGGTGGGACTAATCATGGGAGAGGGGGAGGGGGAGGCGTAGCCGGCCACCCCCTTGGCCCCTTTCTCCTTTTGCCTTTCCCTCTTGGGCCCTTTCCCCTCCGGGATTTGGCCCATTAAGCCTTTTTGACCTTTAATTGATTTCTCTTTTATTAAATAATTATAAATAAATGATTAAATCAATATTTAACATTCATTCACATATTATTCAATCTCTGTGGCTATGGAACACCTTCCACCTCCACTCCGGACTTGCCAAAACCCTTCTAGTTTTCTCTCTTCTCTTCTTCGATGATTCTACCAATCCTGTAAACACTCTCTAAGCATCATCAAGCCCTTAAGCATGATACCCTACGGTTCGGGAACACTCCATACATTCTCGGGACACTCCCGAACCAATGATCGACAGAGGGACCTAGATGGCCATGTGACCCCTGTGCATTCCACGAAGATCTTTCGTCGTTTGAACTAGGATAGTCGCGTCTTATTCCTTTTGTCTCTCAATACTTGCATTGCCCGAGAACTGATCAATGACATAACCATGTCATGTTTAATCTCATTACCGAACAATGCTACTTGACTCGTTTTCGACAAGTGATATCCATGTGATCAAATCACACGCTACGTAGCTATTGGATATAACTTCTCCGAGTGGGCCCTTGAGTATCTTTCAGTCACATGGACGGACAAATCCTGCTCTTGACATATATTGCCTCTATGGTTCCTCCGAATACCTGAACACACCTTTATGATCACTCTGTCATAAGTGATGTTTGATGCTATCTAAGCATTCTCGGGAGATAGTGATTGATATAGTCTCACGATCTAAGAAATAGTTTACGAGGTCTATTCTAATCGTCGTAACTTGAACTTCGTGACATGATCGGGTCACGATGTTTAGGTTGGGTATTGGTTCATCATCTCATTCTCTGAATGAGTTGACTCCATTTCCAACTGGCATAAATGCCACATGATTAGAAAACCTTGATCATCTATTGACCAATGAACCAGTGACTAGAGTTTCACCGAGAACCCCTGGTTGTTTATATATCACACATGTATTGACATTTCCTTTCAATACAGTTATAGCATGATATAAAACTTAATCATAAACTTTATGAAATATGATAATAATCCTTATTATTATTTGTCTCTAGGGCATATTTCCAATAGTCTCCCACTTGCACTAGAGTACAAATAAACTAGATGCATTTGTTCTTAATCATTGGCACCATATATCCTGGTACCCTGAACATACTTGCTCTTGGAAGAGGTTGAGTCTTGCGCATGTACTTTACAGTCCCAAATCCTTTGCAACTTACTAATGTCACCTTGATTAACATTAATACTTTATCATCACATGATAACATATTTGTGTATGTATCGTCATTATGGCAGTAGAACGAGGCCGGATTCCAGGAGCCTACAGTGACATTAGATCAACCTCGATTGCTTTCTCATGGGCACTGTGCCCTGGGACACATCATTCTATGTTAAAAGCAAACTTGCCCCGCCATAACATTATACATCACCTTAGATGGTACCCTTATCTATTATAAATATAATTATCGAAACACTAGTGCACTCTGTGCAACTTTCGATGTTTTTCTATTCACCTCGCTTCCTACTTGACTTTAGTCAATATTATAGGAGTTCACAACATATTCCCTTATAACATAACTCTTTATGCTTTAATATATGCCATCCTTTATGGATTTGGAAAACATGTCTACAGTTCTCTATTAGACACTTCGGACAAACTTAGCTCAACGTTCCGTGATTCGAACTTAATCACTTTTCAAACTATCCTTCTTGGATCATATATTATGTTAAGTTATGATCATGGTTTTCTAAGATAGAACTTATGTCTCAACATAGTGGATGATGATCATCCTTTTCTTTCTTTTTAACCATCGATGTTAAACTTAATACGATTCCTAATTTAAGTTATCAAGGACCAGTTCCTTAACTAACTTCTATTCTGAAACTCTTTTCAGAATCCCTTAAGAAATACTTATTATTAACTTCTACTCCCTATAAATTTTTATTTATCGGTACTTGCACTTTCATTCTTAATGTGTCGTATACACACTTAAGAATCACTCCTTTAAGATCCCACTCAAAATATGTTCCTAACATATTTGGGTATGATTCACTACTCTTACTCAACATATGTTCCTACATATTTGAATCTGAGACTTATTTTTCTCTCACTCAAAATGTGTTCCCGATACTTTTGAGTTCGAGACTTACATTGCTCCCACTCAAAAATATGTCATTCATATATTGTTTTAGGAAGACTTTCATATCTCCCACTCAATTTCATGCAAATTGCATATCCACTTACTATATTGAACGACTTCAAAATCCTTCGGTCAAATATCAAACTTGGAGATTCACTATGAGACACTAGTACTTTACTAGTTTTAAATCCACCAGACTTTCAGCACACTTGAATCAAATTCATTTGAATTTGTCCAATACTTGACAAATTGTGCTTTTTTCATTCACCCCTTTTCCACTATGGCTTTGCAGTCATTTGGGAAAATCCAAGTAACTCCTTTACTTGTAAGATTCAGCAACGAATTGCTTTCTAATCTCAAGGGAATTTTGCCTTGGGATTTATCATATCTTTAGCTTACCATTATTTCCTTAGTAGTTCGTAGGTATGTCATATTCCGATAATCATGACAAATGATTTACAAATGTCTCCATACAAGATATGGGCTGCATTTTGAATCCTACTTTATGTAGTGAAAACACCAGTGGGAAAACACAATGATCATTATCATTGATTCTTTCCTTTGTGAAGAGTATCATTCAGGAACGCTTTCCGTTGCGCTTCTCAACACCCTGATGCAGGGTTTTGAATCCTCATCGTGTTTTTCACTATCTTCCAAATGCTCCATAATCGAGAAATATCACTGTAGCACCCCGGTAAAACCACTATTAGAAAATAGCTCTGTTTTTGTTTTGTGCATCATCATATCATGCTCATGTCATCATACCACATCCCATTTGAGCATCTTCATGTCTCCATGCATATGTTTGACTAAAACTATTTTCGTAAAGCCTATATTTGTTTTCTTTTTGTCTACCTCTTTATTTTAAATGATAAAACCCCGGTCTTTCTCGGATCTTTTAATTGCTAAAAAAAACTATTTACAAAAGTATTTTAAAATTAAAATAAATAATCAAACAAAATGTTTTGAACCGGGGAAGGTAGCCCGGCCCACAGGCCAGGCCACCTACTACCCCGGCAGACCCGACCCAGCTAGACCAGACCCTAGACCACCTAACACCTAACCCTAGCCTGCCTCACCCGCCGCCACCTACCTGGACGCCGCACACGTTGGCACGCAACGCACACACACAGCATGCTGCCCCGACGCGCTACACGCCCGCTTGCACGCTCCTCGGCCCCATGCCACCTTCCACCGACGCGAGGCCCAGCCCCACCCCCACATCGCGTCGCCCGCTCCCATCGCGTGACCTGATCCGCTCTCTCCTATTTCCCCGCTCGAGATGCTCCTTCCTGCGTGTGCTGCCTCCCTGGACCGGAGCAGGCCACCACCGATCTACTCCCTCTCTGCGAGGCATCGCTGCTAGCGCTCCCTGGCACCGCCGCTGACCCGGTCGACCTTGGCCCGCCTCCCCGTCGAGTTGGCTGCTCCGCCCGAGCCCTCCTCGATCTAACGCGTCCTCCTCGCCGTCACCCTTCCACCTCACCTTCCGTGAGCCCCAGCTCGAGCTCCTCCATCGCCAGTGAGCGACCTCGCCCGGTGCCGTACTCCTGCTGCCTCGACCCCCCCTCCTTCATCGCCGGCAACCACCGCGGGGCCGGTCCACCTCTACAACAGCTCCAGCGAGCCCACGAGCGTCTCCAGCGAGTCCGCGTGCGCCGCCCTCGTCGAGCCTCGTCCGCCTCCCTGTTGTCTGCACCACCCCGTCGTCCAGAGCTCCGTCGCCTCCTGGCCACCTTGCCGCCCTTCCACGCACCCTGCTCGCGACCGAAGCCGCGGTGGTAGCCACCGCCGATCGCTTTTCCATCGTTGACCTCGCCCGCCTTTTCCCCATCGCCCCGCATTGGGCCGGTGCCCTCAAGATCGCCATCGACCTTGACGCCCCTCCAGCACGCCATCGACCCGGCGGTCGTGAAGATGTTCCTCTGCCTGTGTGGTGTTGAACCGGTCTTCTGTTGACGTGGTGATGTCTCTGCCGTGTTGGAAAGTCCCAGGCTATGTGCCTCAAGGTCTTTGATGTAGTGGCGTATCCCGTCAAGATCGACACCAACCTTGTGTTACAGCTAAGACCTATGACAAGTAAAGCTTCCGTGTCATGTACAAAGATGGACCCAATGAACTGTTGATGCCGATGAAAGTTTGACACCTCTGACCGATGCCGGATCCCTAGGTCGTCACCGCAGGACGCTTAGCGCCAAGATCTCCCACATGGACTCGAAGACCCTGACCTCTCGAACCCTAAAGACCGAACCCCGACACCGGCTTCATGTTTTCCTTCACGAACGCCAAGGACTCCTACATGTACCATATGGCGCCGCACCCAAAGGTCTCCGGTATGGAAACACAAGTCCGCCTACACAGATCTAAAGGCGACCCCGAAGACCAGACCCGAACCACATCGAAGCCCAAGATCGCCGAACCCCCAATGTGTGAACCCCTTTCTGAGGCCCCTATTTTTATAATATATGACATCTATCTTGTCGCATATTAAATTTCTCATGCTCGCATACATATTCATTTGTTTGGGGGGGGGGGGGGTATTTAGTCAATTTACCTCATAATTAAATATGGAGCACATATGCGGGCAATTCTTGTATTATACTGCCTCCATTTAAATTTGTGTAGCTAACCGATGCCATGTTTTGCCTTGTTAATGCAACATTTAAATTGCGGGGTATCTAAATAACTTGAACCATTTAATTAATTGTCGGGACCCTGGTTCCGCTTAATATTGTCTAGTTGCACCGCATCTTTGCCATGTCATGCATCATGCCCGCTCTTCTACCGTAGTATTAAATAGTGTATCCGGTGTTCCTTTTAGTGCTTCGCTTCTTCACGGATTAGGCCGATGAGTGGATGCGAGTGTCGACCCTATCTCCGGTGAACCTTCGGCAATGTTTTCCAGGCAAGCATCTCCCCCTTTCTAACTATTTTTCTTTCGTAGTCTTTATTTCCTCCTATTGATCTATTGCTATCCGTGTTGCGATGCTTTAGTTTCTGTGCACCATTTATATTCCCTGCAGCCTCTATATTGCCTTGGACATATCCTATTGCCTGTTGTTTGATAGATAGTCGGCCTTGCGTGTCGTAGTTGCTTGCTCAAGTGTTGCTTCGTGTTGTTGTTGTTCCACCGTTGTTGGGAGGTTGGCACATGCTAAATGGTGGAGATGATCATGACTTTAAATACAACTGTTAAAATGCTGGGAATAGATATAATTAATGTAGAGGCACCGGTGGGCAATAGATAATATTTTGTTTTAACCGCTCACTTGTGTCCTGTAGGCCCCGAGTACTTGATACCTGTTCCTTGACTATCGCACTATCCGCATGTGGGACCATGAATCCCCTTAGCCAGAGCTTGATTCATTTCTTATTTCTTGGGGCCACAAACTAGTTTGGGGCTTTATTACTATCATGTACTTATGCCATGCTTTACTGCTTTATTTACGATTGTGCGTGGAGCACCTATACTGTTTTGGATCGTGACACGTTTTCGCTGTATCGACAAGCCCAGTCACACTTCGGGTTCCCAGTCGTTTACCGCCGTCTACACAAACCCTGGGTTCGTCTCGGAGCCGGCCAACTTCGTCGCGGGTAGCTTAGTGGGGTGGCCCCCTGAATTATTTTATGAATCCTGTGATTGGTTTGTCGTGAAAGCCTCGTTGGGTTTTTATTTGGTTTTTCCGAGGTTGATCGTGCGTGTGTTGCTATTTGTGCACCCCTGCAGGGTAAATCTTTCCGAAAGCCGTGTCCGCGGTTATGGACGACTTGGAGCACAATATCTTGATCATAGACAAGCATAACTAAAGTAGTGCTATAAACTTGACTTTGACATGTCTAGTAATCAGATTCACTACAACGGAATGAGTAAATAAAAGTGCCAACAACTGCTGGTTTTGGGAGTTCTCATACTATTTGTATCTGACTAGTAAGTATTGCAACTACAATGGAAGGGTTAACTAAAACTGCCTACTGCTTATGATATCAGGATGACTCATGCTATCTATATTTGACTAGTAAGTGCTGCAACTATAATGGAATGAGTAAAACTGTCAACTGTGTGAGTTCCTCGGTTTGACTTCCTTGTTTGGTCTCGAGAGGGAATACCAGGATGGGTATGATTAGTGTTAGAATCAGGTTGGATTTGAATAGGTCTTTCTTACCCCTCTCTAATAGCCGACAAATGTATCGAGTCTCTATAGGTTGTTTAGTGCATGCTCTGCTGCCGCTTCAGTCCACCATACCTATGTAGGCGAGAGACGCCGAATTCTAGACTCGCCATGTACTAGCCTCAGTACTGACCGCTCTCTTTTTCCTTCGCCCTTTGTCGGCACCCCTTTTGTTTTAGCAGGTTTGAGTTCGACGTCGTTAGCAGGGTTACCCTTCCGGCTTGGCCTGGACAGGGTTTTGGATGCCATTGGTTATTCTTCAGGGCTCTTAGCCCCATTTGCATGTTGTCCGTAGTCAGACGCTCTATCGTTTTCAAGGTGATTTGGATCTTTTTATAGTATATCTGTATTCTTGACTCATGGAGTCGTTGTTGTATATATATGTTCTGTGGGTTCCATCGTGGACTAATGTGTAATGGTATTACTTCGTTCTCCACCCGCACGCAAGTGCCTGGTGGGCGTCCTTGAATCGTTTCTATGTGGGTTTGGCGAGAAGCGCTAAAACTTGCATAGGGCCGATTCGAGGGTGTTACAAAGTGGTATCAGAGCTCAGCAGTTACGATACCCCACTGGTCCAGCCTATAGGATAACCTAGCTAATGGACGATGTAGAGTGTCAAAAACTATTTTTGAAAAATCGGTTGGATAGATCTGATTAGCTCTGTTTTTACTCCTTACCCTATGCTATTCTCCTCTTACCTCTGCGTGTTTGGATCTGCTCTCTTATCTTTTCTTCGAGTCCAGGAATTCTCGTGGTTGGGTTTCTATCGTACCTTCAGGGTTTCGCTTCCTCCTCTGGTAACGGTGCTTCTACATCCGGTCTTCATGCTATCTGAGGAATCCTTCATCTGTTGGACTTCTCTTTGTTCCTTCTTGTGCCTTCCGATGTTTTCCAACACGACGACCTCATCTACATCAGATCCGATGAAACCCTACATCACTCCTTTGTTTTCGAACCTCGCTTGTCGAGATCTTCAGTCTGATTTCGAGAGTTGATTGCATAATTCTACTATTCATGTGCAGAGTAATGCTTTGAGTGCGGGATGGAGTCGCGACCATACCACTACTCTTATCATTCACTCTTCTACATTGAATTGGTGGATCAATGCAATTTTACTCATTCCATAGAAGTTAGAGGTGGCCTTACCTTTTGAGACCTCTTCCTTCGTCCGTGTTTCTCCGGAGTGTTCTCTCAACGAACATGAGCAACTACCCCTTGTTGGTGGTGTCGCCGAATTCAAGATGGAGCAGAATCTTTGTTAGTGGTGTCGTGAGGATCTACACGAAGCGAGAAGATCCAGCTCGTCAGCCTTCTTCCCCGTACCATGAGGCGGATCTCGAGGGCGAGATCCCTTGTTAGTGGTGTCGAATTGTAGCACCCCGGTAAAACCACTATTAGAAAATCGCTCTGTTTTTGTTTTGTGCATCATCATATCATGCTCATGTCATCATGCCACATTGCATTTGAGCATCTTCATGTCTCCATGCATATGTTTGACTAAAACTATTTTCGTAAAGCCTATATTTGTTTTCTTTTTGTCTCCCTCTTTATTTCAAATGATAAAACCCCGGTCTTTCTCGGATCTTTTAATTGCTAAAAAAACTATTTACAAAAGTATTTTAAAATTAAAATAAATAATCAAACAAAATGTTTTGAACTGGGGAAGGCAGCCCAGCCCGCAGGCCAGACCACCTACTACCCCGGCAGACCCGTCCCAGCTAGACCAGACCCTAGACCACCTAACACATAACCCTAGCACGCCTCACCCGCCGCCACCTACCTAGACGCCGCACACGTTGGCACGCAACGCACACACACAACGTGCTGCCCCGACGCGCTACACGCCCGCTTGCACGCTCCCCGGCCCCACGCCACCTTCCACCCACGCGAGGCCCAGCCCCACCCCCACATCGCGTCGCCCGCTCCCATCGCGCGACCTAATCCGCTCTCTCCTCTTTCCTCGCTCGAGCCACCCCTTCCTGCGCGTGCCGCCGCCCTGGACCCGAGCAGGCCACCACCGATCTACTCCCTCTCCGCGAGGCGTCGCCGCTAGCGCTCCCTGGCACCGCCGCTGACCCGGTCGACCTTGGACTGCCTCCCCGTTGAGTTCGCTGGTCCGCCCGAGCCCTCCTCGATCTCGCGCGTCCTCCTCGCCGTCACCCTTCCGCCTCACCTTTCGTGAGCCCCAGCTCGAGCTCCTCTGCCGCCAGCGAGCGACCTCGCCCGGTGCCCTGCTCCTGCTGCCTCGACCCCCCCTCCTTCATCACCGGCAACCGCCGTGGGGCCGGTCCTCCTCTACAACAGCTCCAGCGAGCCCACGAGCGTCTCCAGCGAGTCTGCGTGTGCCGCCCTTGTCGAGCCTCGTCCGCCTCCCTGTTGTCTGCACCACCCCGCCGTCCGGAGCTCCGTCGCCTCCTGGCCACCTTGCCGCCCTTCCTCGCACCCTGCTCCGCCCCGAGCTTGCCGGCCGTAGCCACCGCGGGGTGTCCTGCCTGTCGTCGGATTAATGACAAGTACGCCATGAGGGGGTCCTCGTGGCATGCGGAAGAGAGGGGGATGAGACGTACGGTATTCCGGGACGGTGAGCACACAAGTTTACACAGGTTCGAATCCGCCGGCTTTGGACGGATCCTACTCCTGCTAGCAATCCAATAATACGGCAGAGCCGGAATATGGGTTACAATGGTTTCGCCTGTGCGAGTTGAGGGTCTAAAGTATTGGGTGTTATCTGGTGCCCTAAAGGCTCTCCCTAGGACGGCTTATATAGATATCCGGCCTAGGGTTTACAAGAGAGATCTATCCAACTACGACTAAGAGTCTATTACAGAGTACATCTTGAACTACAAGTAACATTATGGGCCTAAGTCGGTAAGTCTTCTGGGCCTTCCCGTAGCCAGATTGGACTCCGTCTTCTCTCCCTGACTGGGCCGCCCGTGAAGAAATGCTCTAACCCGAAGTGGGCCACCCTGGTCAGTGAGGAACTGTGAGGATACCCGGAAAGTATATCCCCAACAGTAGCCCCCGGAGGCCTCCAAGATCCAAAGTCGGATTTATCATCGTCTAGCTTGATCTTCGGCTTGCAGAATCTTGAAGGGTTCCTGAAACTTCACAACAAAAGATACGATCCAGGTCTTAAAAATAAGTCGGACCTTTCAATTAGTTACTCAGATTTTCCAGCTCGCTTTTAAACTAAGCTGGAATTTGGTCTCTAACGCCACCTGACACAAGTATGGTCAAGTCACGTCATCTGACAGAACGTTCCGTCAGCACGACCGTTGGTGGGTCCATGGTTCGCGGAACCGAGGCGTCGTTTCAATGCGTGCGTGGAGATCGAGGTGACACAATCATCGCGTGGGCCCTTCCCAGTTCCTTCCACGACGCGTGGCGGTTACACTGTAGCGTTTGCACGAATCTTGGCGCAGGTAGGTGGATATAAGGGGTCTAGATTTTTTCTTCTCCTCTTCATCTGCCTTTCGCCGTTCCTTTCTTCCCAAATCTCCAGCGTGCCTAGAGTCTTTTCGTTTTCCTCCCATAGAGCTCCTAGGGCGGCCACTTTAGGGTCACCCTTTTCCACCGGAGAGAAAATGGCTTCATCCTCTTCTTCCTCTCTAGCAGCGGCGGTGGCGGCGGTGTCAGCGGAAGTAGCTGCGGAGAAAGAGAGCTTCCGGGGACTCTGGATCCCCTGCGCCCTCGACGAGGCTGGCCTCAAGAACGTGGAGAAGCAGGGGCTCCTCGCCGCCGGCAACTGGCGGAGCGGCTCCGGCGAGACCGTCCCCAATCCGCACGAGGAAGCGTCCACTTGGCACCCATCTGGACCGAGGTTTGTCCTTTCCTCCTCTCGAGTTCTTCTCGAGGTGATTGACCACTATGGAGTTCAACTCCACAATCTTCCTCCCAACTCCATTCTAGAGATGAGTGCATATGCTGCGCTTTGAGGGCTTTCTCGGCATTAGGCGAGTTTGCTTCTCTTCGGTTTTACTTTCATGTCCTGAGGAATTTCATCCGCGGTGTTCCTTACATCACCGCACCATTAGTTTTCTCTTAGGCGAGACCGGCATATCCCAAAATTTCGCGGTGACTCGGTCAAGCAATGGCCAGCCACTTTTTTCTACCATCGGGATATTCCGGCTCCCGGCAAAGCTACTGCTTTGCCAGCTTTTGTCGACGGAGCCGCCACGGCCCAACCTTCCTGGGACGAGGCTGCTCCGGCTCTCACAGATGATCTGATCCTCGCTAAGAGGCGGATCGAATATCTGATCAAGCACAATGGTCTAAAGGGATCCGACTTGGTCCAGTGCTGGGTCTCACGCCGGATCCAACCACTCTAGTACCACGGGGATAGACTGATGCATTCCGTCACGTCTTCCCTGACCGACTCCCTCCGCATCAGCCCCAAAGCCTACACCACTCAAGGCTACATAAGCCAAATCAAGTGGCTGATCAAGGAGCGGATCGAGAGGCGGATTCCAGAGGTTTCTCTGGACATGCACATGGCGGAAAACCCTGTGGTGCCAGTAAGCTTTTATCATCACACCTTTTATGTGTTTCTATCTTCGAGTTACATTGCAATGCAGATACGTTTTCTTGTTTTCAGCTTGCTGACATCCCCGAGTCGGAACTTGCTCCGCTCGAAGGATACCCTCCGGAGTTCTCTCAGGGGGGTCCACTGCCGGATCTTGGGCTCAAGAAGCACAAAGCTCCGACAGTGGCAGTTGGCACAAAGGAGGTGCCAGTCGTGAAGAGGTAACCTTCTGTCACAAGTTTTCCGCCTTTGTTGTTTACTCAAGTTTCTTTCCGAGATGTAATGTTTTCGACTTTACTACTTTCTCAGAGCAAAATCAATCATCAAGGGCAAGGGGAAGGGGACTTCTTTGAAGCCCTTGCGCCAGACGAAGCTTACAATAGCTTCCCCTGCCGTGGCTCCTCTGACTCCGGTCCCTCAACCTTCTGCAACTCCGGTGATCATCCCTTCTCTAGTGATTGCAGAAGATCCGGCTCCTCAAGCGGAGCCGACGATCCTTGGGTCGCATACTGACATCACCACCAGTGCGTCAGCTCAAGATAAGGGTGAACCCTCTTCGGGTAATGATCCCTCGGCTGAAGTCTTCGCTGACAACCTCCTCAACAATCCGGGTCTTGCCAAATTTGGCCTGACCCGGAAATCTGCAGAGGAGATCCAGCGGCTGGCTAGGCATGTCCTGGACAAAAGCCATCTATCCCCCGAAGAGGAGGCGCAAGAAGCAGAGGACATCAAGTTCTCCAACCTTCTTACTCAAGTCCGCCTTCGCGACGATAGGATCAGGACTGGCAAGCTTCCAACAGCTCCAGTGATCCCTCTTACTCTCGCCGAGAAGGTGGCAGCTGAAGTGAACGCGAGTTTAGACAAACTCACCCACGAGCAATATGTAAGTCGGAATTCCAACTTCTTGTTTTTATATTATGTTATATCATATCCTCTAGCCCCCAAGCATGAAGTAGGATATAGAATCTGAGTTTATGCTTTCATTAGGATGCCAAAGAACGAACTAGTGTAGCCCCCATGTCTCGTGCTGATATTTAGTAAAAATATTAGCCCGAGTCTTAAGTAGCTTTCTGACTTTGGGTATTCTGACTTACAGAAAGTATGTTCCTATAACCAGGAATTATTGTCCAATGTCTGTAATAAGCGGAGAGAGATCAAAGCTCTCCGGCTTAAAAATGTTGAGCTCAAGGTAGCCAAGGATGAAGCTGAAGGTAAATATTTCAAGATTCAAACCTTGTCTTTTGCTTTTTCTATGTCGAATTTTTCTGAACTGTTGTTCTTTTTTGACTTACAGCGTTGGTGAAACAATCCATCACTATGATTGAAGAGGCCGAGAACCTCAAGACCTTGGTGGTGGAGAACAAAGGACTTCGCTAAGAGCTGGAAAAGCTCAAGGTGGATCATGAAACAAGCATAGCTCAAGTCCTGGAATCCTCCTCCATGGCCACTGAAGAGCGCAATCGCAAGATTGCCGCTCAAGATAAAGTTATCTCGGACCTCAAGAATGAGGTTGACAGAGAGAAGGATATCTCCCAAGCACTCCAGGCTGAACTCCAGAGTCTCCGGGAGGAGAAATCCAAGATTGACGACGTCATTCTTGGTAAGTTCCATCTATCTGACTTATCATTTCCTCGACTTTTATCAATGTCGGTTTTTCCTTATCTTCATTTTGTGTATAGGTCCTCTGAACTTGACAGACTCCTCCTCGTCCGATCCCCGCACTCACCGGCTTACCCAAGTCGGTGATCTTCTTCATGACTACCGCCAATCCCTTGAGGATATTAGCGAGTCTCTTAGGATTCCGGACATGCCAAGCATGTCGGACTTCCAGGTGCGGGAGAAGGCCAAGGAGATGCCGCAACTCGTTTGGGACTGGAACATGTCCTACGCGCGAACTGCTGCGCAGAACGCTCTCACCATGGTCATGAGCCACCATGGAAACATGGAGATATGGCAAGTGACCAGAGGGTACTGCAAAGTAGATGAAGACTGCCAGGAGCAAGACCTTCAAGCTATCATGCACTCCTGCACCGGCTATGGGTGCCATGTAGCTGACCTGACCAGCTACGAGGTCCCCTTCTTCACCCGCGTGGATACTCCGCCTCCTCCTGCAGAAGAAGCTGAAGAAGTTTCCGACGATGAATGCACCAACTCGGATGTGGATATCTCGGAACGATATCAAGGCGGAGTAACCAGCGAGCCAGTAGATCCTTCATCTCCTCCTGCATCATAGACCACAAACTTATGTATTATTCTGTGAAAGAACATGATGCGTTTTGTAAATATGAAGTACTATGGCTTTTGCTAGTGCTAAGTTTTTTATCTATTCAGCACTTTTGTTTTAGACTTTTTGTGTGCTTGAAATGTTTGCATAAGCACTTAGAATTTTTCGTCTCTACTTATCGTTTATCTGGCTTTCCGCCTCGTCCCTTTCGTGAGCCGGCTAAACCTTTAGCCGGAAACTTTGCCGAGCAACGGAGCTCAATTGCTAAACTAGTTTAAACTCGGAAACAAAGCCGGCTTCCAGTACCAACAATTCACTACTCGGAAAATACCCGCATCCAACAATCAGACAAATAACCTAAGTAAAGACTAGAATTTTTTAGAGTTATACCCGAAGGTAGCAGTTTTAGAGTCGGAAATCTAAACCAGAACGAACATGAGCATAAAGTACTTTCAAGTATTCTGGGATTTTCGACTATGACATGATCATTAGAAAATAAGATGGTAAAAACTTCTCAGGAAAACTTTGAGGTAACCAAAAAATTTATTTCTCACAGAACATGTACATATGTATGATTACAAAGAAGGATAAACTAAGAATAAAAGGGACGTAGCTGAGCAATATTCCATGGTATGTCTAGCTCATCTGGATTTATACTGCCTCCAGCTCTCTTTCTCTTCTTAGTAGGAGGTCTTTCTTTGACTGGCCTCATGTCAGTTAAGTAGTACGATCCATTGTGCAATACTCGACTAACTAAAAAGGGCTCTTCCCATACTGGGGAAAGTTTGTGCTTTCTTTGTTGCACAAGCCGAAGAACCAAATCACCTTTATTAAAAGATCTAGTTCGGACTCTCTGGCTATGATACTTGCGTAACTTCTGGCGATAGGTCAGAGATCTCATTTCAGCAACGACGCGAACTTCTTCGACTAAGTCGAGATCATTTTGTCGAGAAATCTCGGCATCCTCTTCAATATACGCGGCCACTCTAGGAGAAGTATGAATTAAATCACTAGGAAGAACTGCTTCTGGCGCCATAGGCCAAGAAGAAAGGTGTATATCCTGTTGACCTATTCGGAGTTGTTCGCAAACTCCAAATTACAAAGGGTAGTTCATCTGCCCAAGCCCCCGCAGCACGTCTCAGTGGTGCTTCAAGTCTCGGTTTCAAGCCTTGTATAATTAAACCATTTGCTCTTTCGACTTGTCTGTTAGCCTGTGGATGTGCGACTGACGCAATGTCAAGCCGGATATTTTGCTCATCGCAGAATTCAGCCAGTTCTCCCATAGAAAAGTTACTCCCGTTGTCCGTGATAATGCTATGCGGATAACCATACCGGATTATAACATCCTCGACAAATCTTTTGGTTGTTGCTCCATCACAACTAGTGACAGGTTTAGCCTCGATCCACTTTGTGAATTTGTCCACCATCACTAAGAGGTGCGTGAATCCACTTGGTGCTCGTTTAAAAGGTCCTACCATATCAAGCCCCCAGACCGCAAAAGGCCATGTTATAGGTATTGTTCGTAGCTGATCAGCCAGAACGTGAGCTTGCTTGGCGTACTTTTGGTAGCCTTTGCATGTCTTGACTAATCGTTCGGCATCTGCCTAAGCTGTAAGCCAGAAAAATCCATGTCGAAAAGCTTTTGCCACTAAAGATTTGGCTGCAGGGTGGTGACCACACTCGCCTTCGTGGATTTCTCTTAAGATTTCCACTCCTTATTTCGGAGACACACATCGCTGAAAACCCCCAGAAACACTCCGTTTATGGAGCTCACCTTTAACAATAGTATAGGCTTTTGCTCGTCGGACGATCTGTCAGCTCAGCACCTCATTTTCGGGTAATTTTCCATCTACCAAGTAATCTAGGTAGGGTTGAGTCCAGCTGGGAATTACAGCCAGAACTGCTATTAAAGGTGAGTTGGTTTGGTCGGATATTCCTCATCTACTCCCTTTATCGAGGGAACTTTGAGGTGCTCTAAAAACGCGCCATCCGGAACCTCTTTCTGTGCAGAGCCTATTCGAGATAGTGCGCCTGCTTCCTCATTTTCTCCTCGAGGGATGTGTTGAACTTCAAACCCTTCGAACGATTTAGATAGATCATCCACGACAGCTTTATATGCTGCCATGTGCTTATTTGCATTACAAATATCCGAGACTTGCTGAGCAACAAGATCCGAATCTCCGTAACACATCAAACGTCGGATGCCAATATCCTTAGCAATCCGGATTCCATGCAGCAGTGCTTCATACTCGGCAATGTTGTTTGTCGCTGTGAAGTGGATCTGCAACACGTATAAAAGATTATCTCCTTGGGGTGACTTGAGCACCACGCCAGCCCCCGAGCCTCCTCGAGCCTTAGACCCATCAAAAAAGAGGGTCCAATATTCTGACTCAGGGAGGATCATGTTCTCCTTGGTCTCTGTCCAATCAGCGACAAAGTCGGCAAGGATCTGGGATTTGATTGCTGTCCGGGGTTTGTACTCAATATCGAAAGCTGCAAGCTCTATGCCCCATTTAGCGACGCGTCCTGTGGCATCGCTATTGTTGTTTATATCTCTCATGGGAGCTTTGCTCACCACGGTAATTGGATGCTCCTAAAAATAGTGTCGTAACTTACGAGATGCTAGAAAAACACCGTAAGCCAACTTTTGATAGTGCGGATACCGCTGTTTTGATTCTCACAGACCTCACGACAAAGTATGTCGGACGCTGCACCAGGTGCTCCTGATTTTCTTCCGGTCTCTCCACCACCATAACTATACTGACAACCTTATTTGTCACAGCAATGTAAAGCAACATCGGTTCCTGAGGTTCCGGCGCTGCAAGGATAGGAGCAGTTGAGAGTACTTTCTTCAGGTCTTGTAGTGCAGGTTCAGCTTCGTTAGTCCAGACAAAATCCTTGGTCTTCTTCAGGAGTTTGTATAATGGTGCGGCTCTTTCACCAAGCCGGCTTACAAATCGACTGACTGCAGCAATGCAACCAGTTAATCTTTGCACGTCCTTCAGGCGAGTTGGCTTGGAAATATTGAGAATAGCCTTGATCTTGTCGCGGTTAACCTCTATACCTCTTTGAGACATGATAAAACCTAACAGTTTTCCGGCTGGTATTCCAAAGAAACATTTCTTCGGGTTAAGCATGATGTTGTATTTTCAGAATTGGCGAACGCTCTCCAAGTCGGAAATCAATGTTTCCTTCTTTTTGGACATGACCGCGATATCATCCACGTATGCATGTACATTGCGTCCGAGCTGGTCATGGAGGCAACGCTGCATCGTGCGCTGGTACGTAGCTCATGCGTTCTTCAGCCCAAAGGGCATTGTAACAAAACAGAAGGTTCCGAAGGGGGTTATGAATGAAGTCTTGACTTTGTCAGATTCCTTCATCCGTATTTGGTGATAACCGGAATATGCGTCGAGAAAACAGAGGAGTTCCGAGCCTGCCATAGAATCGATAACTTGATCAATTCTAGGCAGAGCGAACAGATCTTTTGGACAAGCCTTGTTCAAGGCAGTATAATCAACACACATCCTTAAATCAGTGGTGTCCTTTTTAGGGACCATTACAGGGTTGGCCGACCAATCAGTATGGATGACCTCTTCTATGAATCCGACTAACTCGAGCCGCGCTAGTTCCTTAGCTATTGCTTTACGCTTTTCATCACCAAACCGCCGTAAGGACTGTTTGACGGGTTTATCGTCCGGGTTTACATTTAGAGAGTGCTCGGCAAGTTCCCTAGGTACTCCGGTCATGTCAGATGTCTGCCGTGCGAAGATATCTTGATTTGCTTGGAGGAACTTGACGAGCGCGCTTTCCTATGCGCTACTTAGGCCTATGCCTATCTGGGTCACCTTGGAGGGGTCGTCATCCTTCAATGGCGTAATCTTCATCTCTTCTGATGCCTTGAACTCCGGATTTGGCTTTGTCACCTCCTTCTTCGTCGCAGGCATCTCGGACGGATCTATGCTCTTCTTGATCTCCTAGTACTCGGCGCAAAGACGGCTTCTAAAAGGCGGCATTTCCATCCTCGCATTCTCGCGCCTTCTTCGGGTCTCCCCTGATGGTGATTACGCCGTTGGGACCTGGAATTTTCATCATATTGTAAATGTAACACGGACGAGCCATAAAATCCCAGTAAGCCGGACGTCCGAATATAGCGTGGTATGTGCTCTTGAACGGGACCACTTAGAAGGAAAGTGCCTCCGTCCGATAATTCTTTGGTGTTCCAAAAGTAACATCCAAAGTGATCTCTCCCAGGGAATTAGCCTGTCTTCCTGGGACAACTCCGTGAAAGATCACAGAGCTGTGGTTCAGTCGTGTTTCCGAGATCTTCATCCGGCGTAGCGTTTCAACATAGAGAACATTGATGCTGCTACCACCGTCCATGAGGGTCTTGGAGAAACCATAACCATCAATAAGTGGATTGACGATCAAGGCGTATTTTCGTCGCTTATGTAGCTTAGGCAGATGATCAGCGCGGTGAAACATTATTGCTACTTCCGACCAGTCCAGATACTGAGGGACAGCCGGAACTATTGCGTTGAGCTCGTGGAGAACTGCTTTCTTGACCTTTGCTAGCTGATATCCGAGGAAGGTGACGTAAGTGTCCTTCTTGGTGGGAAAAGTTTTCTTCCCTTCCGACTTGGGATTTGAAGCATCGGGTTCCTCCATGTCGGAATCTTCCTTGGTCTCTTTGTCCTTTTCGGGATTTTAATTTCCCTTCTTCCGCTTAGCTTTGTAGCCTGCGGTATCATCTCTCTTGATGTCGTCGTTAAAACGACATTCAGTGTTGGTGTGGGATGAGCCCCCATTGGCGTCCAAATGATGCACACATGGGTTATTGGCGATGTCGGCCTAAGTGTAGGTTTTGCCTGGTTGTTGCTCTCCTCTACCTTGGACCCTTGATGTCCCACGGCCACGCCCGCGTCCTCCGCCACGTCCTGCTCGTCCTCCAGACCCAGAAATAGTAGTGACTACCATTGTCTCCATGTTGGGTTTTTCTTCCGAGGTATTTTTGCGCTTCTGAGCTTGTTGCTTTGGTTGTTTTGCCGACTGAGGCACAACCAGGGCATTGAGTAATCCCTCCAGATCGTTGTCAAGATTCGCATACTTGCTCGCTGTTTCTATCATTTCTCCCAGATTAGTAACCTTGTCACACTTCAAGCGATGGCGCAGTAAACCAATTGGGAGACCTGCGATGAAAGCTTCAATCGCAGTTTGATCATTTACTCCTTCGCAGGAGTTCTTGGTGTCAATCCATCGTCCGAGGTAATCCCGACAAGTTTCTCCGGCTTTCTGGGTGCAACGCTGTAGGTCTCCAACCGTACAGGGCCTCTGATATGTGCCTTCGAAATTCCGAAAGAACGCACTTTGTAAATCATACCAGTTGTGGATGGTGTTCGCCGGAAGCTCATTGCGCCATGATCGTGCCGTCTTCCTCAGCATGAGTAGGAGATATCGAGTTGCGACCAGGCTGTTTCCGCCTTTGGCGATGCAGCAAGCTTGGAAGAAATCCTGTAACCAGGTGTCTGGCCGAGCAATGCTGTCGTAGGCTTGAATATGTCTTGAGATAGCAAATCCTTCTGGGAACTTTGTAGCTCTGATGCGTGGTCCGAAGCACTTTGGATCCACGTACACGTCATCGTTTTCGTAGCGCCGAGCCTCTATGTTGGAGTTGATCCTATGCCTTGTGTCGTTTGGGGATAGGGATCATCCCGAATGCCGGCTGTGGCTGCGGTGCCTTGGAGCCGGACTTCGGCTTCTGCCACCACCTCCTCCGCCATGTCCTCCTTGACCTCCGTGGGGGCCGTTGTGATAACTATGTGGTGGATAGGGTGGTGCAGCAGGGTAGTTTCCGGCTGATCGCCGGCCTCCGTCTGAAACGTCATTATTCCGATTTTGGGGAGGGTCTTGACTACGACGAGCCCCCTGCCGACTTGTACCTGCATGGTTCCTGTCGTTCCTTCGTCCGTTGTTCCCACCATAGTGAGGCTCAGCCAGATGGTTCTCATGTCTAGGAGGCGGCATTCTCTGACGATCCTCCTCCGGACGTTTCTCTTTATCTTCTCCCCGTCGATCCTTAGATTCTCGTCGGGGAGGATTCGTCGGATTCAGGGTAGCGATGGCGTCTTTCTCGGCCGCTGGTGCGACATTGCCCCAACCGCGTGTGGTTTTGTGATGTTGTCCTGAAGATCCGGTTCTTGAATAGTTGTCTTCCCGTCGTTCGGGGCGATAATACTGCTCCAGAACGTAATGGGGTCTTACGTCAGCCCATGCCGGATCCGTGTGACATTGGTCAGCATCTGAGATTAGTTTTTGACTTTCGGACAGGGCGACCTTTTGCTGCTCTAGTCCCTTGTTGAGTAGCTTGGTACCCAAACGGATCTCCTCTGGTCCTGGATTAGCCGATAGAATTTCTCGGGCTGCCACGGTATTTTGTACCGGTGTTGGGTATACCCAATCTCCGTTGCTATCTTTCCGTGGCTTCCCCATCTCATCTCCAAAAAGGACGGCACGGACACGTGGGAATTGGTTGTCATCTATGTGACGCTTCCGTGTCTTCTGATGTAGACGAGACATGTACTCCTTGTTCGACATGCGTTTCTTCTCCACCTCGATGTTTTTGGCTTCATCAAGGAGTTGTTGACGACGCGCTTCTAGGGCCTGGGCCCTTTCGTCCAGCTCATCTGCAGTAAGTTCTGCAGCTATAGGGATAGGTGTGGTTAGTGCGGCATCGATGAGTTTACGCACACCTTCAGTGATCACGTGTCCATCCACCAATGCTTCTTTTTTCGGCTCGTCTGGGATTAGTGCTCCATCCGAGTCTTCCTCGTATTCCTCGGCAATCACCTCCTCTGTCAGAGGGTCTTTTGCCGGGTTCTTGTTCTTCTTGTTCTTCTTCTTTGCCTTCTTGGCAGCGCCGGTAGCAAAGACGGCTTTGGGTCCGTTTCCCGGAGTCAAGCTCTGATCGGTAGTTTCGGACATTTGGACTTCGGGATTATCTCTGACGTCCATGTCATCCTGCGCTTTGGGAGAGTGTTCCCCGGATCCTTCATCCATGGCTTCTCCCTCCTCTGCAGCTTTGGAGTTGTACTCCTCTTCATATTCTGCGGACGTCATGGATTCATCCGAGGATGCGGGTACGTCGGCGTTTGTTCCAATTGCCTCCAGCACCGAGTCGGTGTTTTCTCCAGCATCGGCAGAGCCAGATCCGGATCCCATGTATCCGATGAAGTGCGACGCGTGCTTCCTGAGGTACCTGCGGCTTTCGCGGTCAGCCATATCGAAACTTTTGATGGTCTCGAGGATTGCATGTGCGCTTTCGCCTTGCAGTATCATACGTTTTAGTGTGTACCTTAGGAAAGGCCTGTCTATTCCGACATCATCAGATCCGGAATCAGCATCATTGATATGTTCCTCCTGGATTTCGACTTCCACGGGTGGGTCGATCTGGGATTCGGCTCCTCCGGGGAGATCCACTCTAGATTCGACGTTGACCGCTAGGTCTTCTTCAGGTTCGGGTTTCTCCACTATCTCCGCAACTGGTGCGGGCTGGGTGGGATTAGGGTTTTCTAAGATCCAGAACTCTGCCGCCTCCGCGGACAAAGGGGACCCAGAAAATTCTTTTGCCTCTATCATCACCGTTGGGGTGGGTTGGGCAGGTTCAGCGAAACCGATGTAAACATCGATCTCGCCAAAAGACATGATTGTGTAGGCAGTCACGGCCTCCTTTGCTGGAATCCAAGTCTCATCGAGAACGATGAGAGGGATGTTGCTGGCGTAGAGGATGCGACCGACGATGATGGTCTCGCCGATTCCGATTGTTGTAGATTCCGCTCGGAACGCAGATCCGTAGCTCACTTGCCCCACGGTGGGCGCCAACTGTCGTTTGATTGATGACAAGTACGCCATGAGGGGGTCCTCGTGGCGTGCAGAAGAGAGGGGGGGTGAGACGTACGGTATTCCGGGATGGTGAGCACACAAGTTTCCCCAGGTTCGAATCCGCTGGCTTTGGACGGATCCTACTCCTGCTAGCAATCTAGTAATACGGCAGAGCCGGAATATGGGTTACAAGGGTTTCGCCTGTGTGAGTTGAGGGTCTAAAGTATTGGGTGTTATCTGGTGCCCTAAAGGCTCTCCCTAGGACGGCTTATATAGATATCCGGCCTAGGGTTTACAGGAGAGATCTATCCGGCTACGACTAAGAGTCTGTTATAGAGTACATCTTGAACTACAAGTAACATTATGGGCCTATGTCGGTAAGTCTTCTGGGCCTTCCCAGAGTGAGATTGACTCGCTTCTCTCTCCCAGATCAAGACGCCTGAAGCAATGCTCTAACCCGAAGTGGGCCACCCTGGTCAGTGAGGAACTGTGAGGATACCCAGAAAGTATATCCCCAACACTGTCGCCGGCCGCTTTTCCATCGTTGACCTCGGCCGCCTTTTCCCCATCGCCTCGCATCGGGCCGGTGGCCTCAAGATCGTCATCGACCTTGACACCCCTCCAGCATGCCATCGACCTGGCGGCCACGAAGATGTTCCTCTGCCTATGTGGTGTTGAGTCGGTCTTCTGTTGACGTGGTGATGTCTCTGTCGTGTTGGAAAGTCCCAGGCTATGTGCCTCAAGGTCTTCGACGTAGTGGCGTATCCCGTCAAGATCGACACCAACCTTGTGTTGCAGCTAAGACCTATGACAAGTAAAGCTTCCGTGTCATGTACAAAGATGGACCCAATGAACTGTTGATGCCGACACAAGTTTGACACCTCTGACCAATGCCGGATCCCTAGGTCGTCACCGTAGGACGCTTAGCGCCAATATCTCCCACATGGACTCGAAGACCCCGACCTCTCGAACCCTGAAGATCGAACCCCAGCACCGGCTTCATGTTCTCCTTCACGGACGCCGAGGACTCCTACATGTACCATATGGCACCGCACCCAAAGGTCTCCGGTGTGGAAACACAAGTCCGCCTACATAGATCTGAAGCTGACCCCAAAGACCAGACCCGAACCACATCGAAGCCCAAGATTGCTGAACCCCCAATGTGTGAACCCCTTTCTGAGGCCCCTATTTTTATAATATATGACATCTATATTGTTGCATATTAAATTGATCATGCTCGCACACATACTCATTTGTTTGGGGGGGTATTTAATCAATTCACCTCATAATTAAATATGGAGCACATATGCGGGCTATTCTTGTATTATACCGCCTCCATTTAAATTTGTGTAGCGAACTGATGCCATGTTTTGCCTTGTTAATGCAACATTTAAATTGCGGGTTATCTAAATAACTTGAACCATTTAATTAATTGTCGGGACCCTGGTTCCGCTTAATATTGTCTAGTTGCACCGCATCTTTGCCATGTCATGCATCATGCCCGGTCTTCTACCGTAGTATTAAATAGTGTATCCGGTGTTCCTTTTAGTGCTTCGCTTCTTCATGGATTAGGCCGATGAGTGGATGCGAGTGTCGACCCGATCTCCGGTGAACCTTCGGCAGTGTTTTCTAGGCGAGCATCTCCCCTTTCTACCTATTTTACTTTTGTAGTCTTTATTTCCTCCTATTGATCCACTGCTATCAGTGTTGCGATGCTTTAGTTTCCGTGCACCATTTATATTCCCCGCAGCCTCTATATTGCCTTGGACACATCCTATTGCCTGTTGTTTGATAGATAGCCGGCCTTGCGTGTCGTAGTCGCTTGCTCAAGTGTTGCTTCGCGTTGTTGTTGTTCCACTGTTGTTGGGAGGTTGGCACATGCTAAATGGTGGAGATGATCATGACTTTAAATACAACTGTTAAAATGCTAGGAATAGATATAATTAATGCAGAGGCATCGGTGGGCAATAGATAATATTTGGTTTTAACCGCTCACTTTTGTCCCGTAGGCCCCGAGTACTTGATACCTATTCCTTGACTATCGCACTATCCGCATGTGGGACCATGAATCCCCTTAGCCAGAGCTTGATTCATTTCTTATTTCTTGGGGCCACAAACTAGTTTGGGGCTTTATTACTATCATGTACTTATGCCATGCTTTACTGCTTTATTTATTGCGTGGAGCACTGTCATCTGTTTTGGATCATGACACGTTTTCGCTGTATCGACAAGCCCGGTCACACTTTCGGGTTCCCAGTCGTTTACCACCGTCTACACAAACCCTGGGTCCGTCTCGGAGCCGGCCAACTTCGTCGCAGGTAGCTTAGTGGGGTGGCCCCCTAAAATATTTTATGAATCCTGTGATTGCTTTGTCGTGAAAGCCTCGTTGGGTTTTTATTTGGTTTTTCCGAGGTTGATCGTGCGTGTGTTGCTATTTGTGCACCCCTGTAGGGTAAATCTTTCTGAAAGCCATGTCCGCAGTTATGGACGACTTGGAGCACAGTATCTCAATCATAGACAAGCATAACTAAAGTAGTGCTATAAATTTGACTCTGACATGTCTAGTAATCAGATTCACTACAACGGAATGAGTAAATAAAAGTGCCAACAACTGTTGGTTTTGGGAGTTCTCATACTATTTGTATCTGACTAGTAAGTATTGCAACTACAATGGAAGGGTTAACTAAAACTGCCCACTGCTTATGATATCAGGATGACTCATGCTATCTATATTTGACTAGTAAGTGCTGCAACTATAATTGAATGAGTAAAACTGTCAATTGTGTGAGTTCCTCGGTTTGACTTTCGCGTTTGGTCTCGAGGGGGAATACCAGGATGGGTATGATTGGTGTTAGAATCAGGTTGGATTCGAATAGGTCTTTCTTACCCCTCTCTAATAGCCGACAAATGTATCGAGTCTATAGGTTGTTTAGTGCATGCTCTGCTGCCGCTTCAGTCCACCATACCTATGTAGGCGAGAGCCGCCGAATTCTAGACTCGCCGTGTACTAGCCTCAGTACTGACCGCTCTCTTTTTCCTTCGCCCTTTGTCGGCACCCCTTTTGTTTTAGCAGGTTTGAGTTTGACGTCATTAGCAGGGTTACCCTTCTGGCTTGGCCTGAGCAGGGTTATGGATGCCATTGGTTATTCTTCAGGGCTCTTAGCCCCATTTGCATGTTGTTCGTAGTCGGACGCTGTATCGTTTTCAAGGTGATTTGGATCTTTGTATAGTATATCTGTATTCTTGACTCATGGAGTCCTTGTTGTATATATATGTTCTGTGGGTTCCATCGTGGACTAATGTGTAATGGTATTACTTCGTTCTCCACCCGCACGCAAGTGCCTGGTAGGTGTCCTTGAATCGTTTCTATGCGGGTTTGGCGGGAAGCGCTAAAACTTGCATAGGGCCGATTCGAGGGTGTTACAACCACGTAATGTGAAACTTTCTCGAGAATGCACCAAAAATCCAAGCAATACAAGTTTTTCTCTCCTTTTGGTTCTAGCTATGGCTATTATATTCATAATTTCTAATGAATACTCTACAAGGACTTATTCGCTATTGTTTTGGTTATATCAAATAATCCCAAAACTTTTACGATGATCCATACTAGATATGGAGCCGATCTCACGAATTCACATGGTTCAATATATATATTCTAGTTGAGTGCTAGCTATTTCTAACTAATGGTCTTTTACATCTATACTACAACGATTTATTTGGTTCCATCTATTCACCCACTTTGATATCAAATATCATATTGTGATGCTTTGCATTTTGACATTTCAAACGCATTGCATTCCACAATGTTTCTTTATGCCATTCTTTATAATGTCGAATTCCATTACTATTGATCAAATCGTAGCAATTAGATTCTTATTTAACATTAACACCCTTTGTTGATGAAATACTTTGATCATATCAAATAGTTTCATACTCATGTTTCCTTTGGTAAACTTCTTTACAAAATTTAAACAATCATTTAATGATAATCACCATTTTGTTAAACCACAATACATCGAATATGTATTCTCTTTTAACAATTCATCAAACACTTTGTATTCAAGTAATACACGGTGCTTAAGTTATTTTGCCGAACTTAGGCATGATTTATATGTGACAAGAAATCGAATATATTTCACATATTACCAACATAACTTTGAATTTAAACAATGGTTTCATTCAAAATTAATATATCAATAAGTTGGGTATTTTTCAAGGCATTTCAATATTTTACAAATGTTAATGTATTTATCAATTAGTTTCAAAACCAGGATAATTCACACATAATCGAATAAGATATGAACACGAATATATATCATTCATAAAAGTGGAACAACTATTTGTTACAAGCTCATATGAATAACCATCTCACAAAGTGTGAGACACACTAAAGAGGTTCACAACCTTTTGATTACAATAACTATCCAAAAATATAAACTAAGTGATAAATGTCGAGGGAGAGTGTCGTTGGCCATCATCATCATGCTCGCCATCAACACGCAACGTCACCTCCTCTCCAGCAAGCACCTCTCATGTAGAAGGACCTATTTTCAGCAAAATAGAACAAGTATCAAATATACTTAACACTACAACATGTGTTTGCAAGGTTATAACGTTTATAAAACTGTATATCAAATATATACCTTTGTCATTGATAACCTCAGCGACAATGGGTTCAACCATCACATCCCTGAAATGTGATATGAACTCGTGGAAATCCCCTGTTTCCACGTCGCCTCTCATAATGCAAATCCTGGCAAGTGCTTGGTAGCTTGGTGGCAGCGACCGTAGAAACACGCGTATTGCAAAAGAGCTTGCGAACCAGTTGTCCAAGAAGTATGCAAGACTCATGTATGCATCATATATGCGTAACAAGTGATCGTCCAGTGATGAGTTCTCCTTCATCTTTATGGAGAGGAAATCTCCCATCAGCTCATACTCCCATATGCGCACTTGTTCCACAAAATGTGATGGGGATATGCCGAATGGGGTATACCCAGTAGGACATTCCGATTGGGCCAAAAGGTCTCACGAGTGGGCCTGCAGGATGGCGACTAGAATGCGACTAAGGGGAAGCCCCGGCGACTGGAGACTGGAGGCCCAGAAGCGTACCAGGAGCCTAGTCGGATTAGGTCAAAGCCTCCGAATCCATATCTTGTTCGGTTGTAACTTGTAAACCCTAGAGAGGTGCCTCATATATAAACCTCCCTAGGGTATCCTAAGGACTTACGTTCCATCATACACCCCTTCAAGCGACTCGCTGCTTAGACGCCGAGCTCGCCACCCCTGTAACTCGCTCTCCAATAATCTAATCTAGCAGGAGTTGGTCTTTACCCTTCGGGGGCCGAACCTGGGTAAACCCATGTGCATCCGCCCCCATCTCGCAACGTAGATGGCCACCAGCTCTTGCCCCGGATTCAATCAATCGATGCCTACTACGGCGACTGCCGTGGCCATTTCCACAATAGTGGCGCCCACCATGGGGCATAGCAGGACTGGCATGAGTTCTGCGGCGAGACCCTATTCACCGATCGATCGGCCGCCCGCCACCGGCTGCATGATCGCCATTGGTGGGATCATATAGATCTTGCCCAGCAGCTACATCCCGGCGTCACGCCCGGTCACTCATGGCGTGGTGATGCCGGTCGGCTCCATCAACCTCTTTGTCGGCTTCACCGGCGCGGTCGACCCAGCAGCGATGGTGATCGTTGGCGGATCGCCGCCGGACCGCGATCTACTCTCGGAGGAGCAGGTCCGCTCCATCAGGAGCCTCGTCACCGAGTATGACTCGGCCGCCAGCAACACGGCCGAGACCAACGTTGCCACGAACGACGAGGCCCTAAACAACGATGCCGAATACGCGACCCCTGCCTCGTTCGATGGATCTATCACCACGGCATCACGAGAGGACTCCATCACGTGAGTCTCCAACCCTGAGGATTTCGAGGACTCCTCCATCCTCGGGATCTTCGATTCCGATTTCGGCTCGGAGTCGCCCGAAGACTTCTGCGCCAGATCCAATCGCTTTAATGCGATCTACATGGCGGGCAGCATGGCCGCCCTGCCAGATCCGTTCTCCACACCAACCCCGCCGACTGACACAGCCACAGAGGTGGAGGAGGCCCGCCTACGACTCGCGGAGGCGCAGTGCAATGAGCTCGCCGAGCGCGAGAAATATCGCCTCGAGCAGGAAACGACGCGGGAGCTATCGCTCTATCACCAGCGCCACATCAGGACCCGCCTGAACTCCAATGTCCAGGGCCACGTCCTGAACTTCAACGACGAAAGCGACCCCGCACGATTGGCCGAGCGCGAGTACTGCGAGAATGCGCCACCAGGTGGAAGCAACCGACCACCACCCGGCGCACCGGCGACCAGAGCCCCTCCAGCACCCATTGGCCGTGCGCCCACGCCGGACCAGCCGTGGATCATCATCTCGCCACAAGCCCGCGACGCCAACGGACTCCCACTCTACTCCACCCCGATGGACAATGTCGTCGCGGCCGATGCCGCGGTCGCTAACCTTGACCCCCAGGGAGACGGCACGCTGCAGATCCAGTACGCCAAGGCCTTACTCGCCAGGGCCATCGAGCAGCAAGCCACGAGAGTCGACCCGCGGGGTCGAGGATGTATTCCCGCTCCTCAGCAAGCAGGGCGGCCTCAAGCGGCCACCCCATGATCACCAACACCGTGACCTGCCCACCACCGCAACCACTGGCGAACCAGACGTGGGCCGCCAACCCCACACTCTCCACCAACGAACCTCGATCAGTGAACAACACGGTCACCGCCAACGGGCAGCCCATCGACGCCCGCATGCACATCATCAACAAGCAGGACTGGTGGGCGTGCCAGCCCAACAACTTGAGGCACACCCTCAGTAATCGCGGCGACCCCGAACCCAGGGGCTCACTCAGTCGAGTCGGCCCCCAATGCTTCAGGCCTATGATCAGAGGGGAAAAGTACCCCGCCAACTTCAAGGCTCCCAAAGAGATCGAAAAGTACGATCCAACGTACGACCCAGCAGTGTGGCTGAATACATACCTCATGGCGATGGGAATCGCCGGCCACACCGACCTGCTCGCCGCTCGCTACCTCCCCCTGATGATGGAGGGTGCGACCCGACAATGGATAAACACCCTCCCCGCTGACAGCATCGACTCTTGGGAGGAAATGCAGGATGCCTTCGTCAGGCACTTCGAGGGCTCCTACACCCGCGCCACCACCATCGAAGACCTGGAGCGGTGCATCTAGGGACAACGCGAGTCGACCCGCCACTTGATTCAGAGGTGGCAAGAACTGTGGATCAATGCTTCCGACATCCACCCAGACACAGCGATACATTGTTTCAAGAACACGTGCCGGTATGAACCCCTGGTCGCTCAGGTCAAGCGGGTCTACCGGATGCTCGACAACATCCCCGGCCTCCTCGAGATCGCCAAGCGCTATGCGGAGGAGGACCCCAACCAAGACTCCAACGACGAGTCGGGGGGAAGACGTCGCACCAACGGCTATGATAGCGAGCGACAACGCGACATGCACTACAGCAACACCCGCATCACCGGCAAGTGCCGCACGGACGGGCGAGTCGACTTTGTCTCCAACGCCTGTTACGGCCAACGCGACCCCGAAGCTACCATCGCGACGGAGGAAATTACCGCGACAGCGGAAACTACTGCGCCAATAACGCAGCGAGGCCGAAATTCGACCCCGCCGCCCTGCTCAACTAGCCCTGCGTCTACCATAGCAGGGAGGGGAAACCCACCACCCACACCACCGCAGACTGCCACTCTCTCAAAGAGAACGAAAAGGCAAGGCGAGCAAGGGAAGACCCCAACAACAACCCACCTCGGGACAATGGAAATGCCAGAGGCTTCGGCAACACCGTCGGCTCGCTACACATCTTTACCGGGCTCGGCACCAAGCGCGAGAGGAAGGTGCTCGCCCGTGCAGTCGCTGTCAATGCGGTGACACAGGTCGACATCCCACGCTTCCTCAACTGGTCCGAGCAGAGCATCACCTGGAGTCGCCAGGACCATGCTCCCAAGATCGAGTACCCAGGGCGAGTCGCCTTGGTGGACAGGCCCAAAGTGGCTGACTATTGGCTGCCCAAGACACTGATGGACGGCGGGAGCTCCATCAACATCATGTATCTGGACACGTTCAAAAGGCTCCAGCTCCCGGAGTCGGAAATCCAGCCGACCCTGACAACCTTCCATGGCATCGTCCCCGATCGGAAAAGTGACATTACCGGTCACCTTCAGCACACCGGCAAACTACCGCACCGAGCGAATCGAGTTCGAGCTGGTGAACTTCCATAGCCCCTACCACTACGTAACAGGACGCCAAACGTTCGCCAAATTTATGGCGACCCCCCACTACGCGTACAACATGATGAAGCTCCCAGGGCCGAGCGGCATAATCACCGTCCACGGCGACCTCGATATGGCCGTGGAATGCGATGACAAAGGCGCTGAGCTCGCCGACACCGTCATCACCACGGAGATTGACCATACGGAGGAGTTCGCAAAATACGCGGGCAACATCAACAAGGACGACCCTACCATACTAAAGAAGCCAACCGCCACGAACTCCACGTTCGAGGCAACCATGCATACCCGCACCGTCGAGCTCGTCCCGGGCCACTCCAGCTAGACGGTCAGCATTGGGGCGCATATGAGCCCCGCATAGGAAAGCACGCTCATCGAGTTCCTCTGTGAGAACCGCGACATCTTCGCATGGAAACCTTCCGACATGCCAGGTGTCCCGAGGGAACTCGCTGAGCACAAACTGCACGCCGACCCCAAAGTGCGACCGGTAAAGCAGCCGTTGTGGCCCTTATTCAATGAAGAGCGCCGCCGAGCAATCGCCGAAGAAGTGCAATGCTTGTTGGCCGCAGGCTTCATTCGGCCAATAAAACACTCCAAGTGGCTGGCAAACCCAGTCCTGGTCCTGAAAAAGAACAACACATGGAGAATGTGTATCGACTACACCAATATCAACAGCGCCTGCCCGAAGGAGGAGTTCGTCCTACCGCGTATCGATCAGATCATCAACTTGACCGTGGGATCGGAGTCGCTGTGCTTCCTCGACGCTTACTCTGGCTATAACTAGATCAAAATGGCAGTCGAGGATGAGGAGAATATGGTGTTCATCATGCCATTCGGCGCCTTCTGCTACACAGCCATGACGTTCGGCCTCAAGAACACCGGCTCGACATACCAAAGGTGCATGTAGGAGTGCCTCGTGAACCAAATTGGCCGCAACATTCATGTCTACATCGACGACGTGGTGGTAAAATCCACCTGCCAGGACGACCTGCTCGCCGACCTGGCCAAAACCTTCGCAAATCTGCAGAGGTACAACATCAAGCTAAACCCAAGAAAGTGCACCTTCGGTGTCCCTACCGGACAGCTACTGGGATACGTAGTCTCCAAGAGAGGCATCAAAGCCAACCCCACCAAGATCGACACCATCACGCGACTCGGAAAACCCGAGTGCCTGCGCGATGTCCAGAAGTTGATCGGCGAGTCGCGGCTCTCAGTCGCTTCATCCCCCGACTAGGCGAGAAGGCCATGCCCTCTAGCGCCTGATGCACAAGAACCCCACGTTCCAATGGGACACGGAGGCGGACGATGCACTCAAAGCACTCAAAGAAGTGCTACTCGCGGCCCCACTAGTTGCCGCCCCAATCGACAAAGAGCCCATGCTCGTCTACATGGCGGCCTCCAATCGAGTTGCAGCGCCGTGATGGTCATCGAACGGCCAGAGGAGGGAAAGGAGCGCCCCATATAGCGCCCCGTCTACTACATCAGCGAAGTCCTGATAGACTCACGACAACGCTACTCGCAGTACCAGAAACTAGTGTACGCGGTATTCCGAGCTCAGCGGCGACTCCCCCATTATTTCCAAGAGCACCCAATCACGGTGGTCTCATCAGCACTGCTGCAAGACATAATATGCAATCGCGAGGCGACTGGGCGAGTCGCCAAGTGGGCCGTCGAAATCGGCATCCACAACATCAAATACGAGCCCCGCAAAGCAATCAAATCACAAGCCCTAGCTGATTTCCTCGCAGATTGGGAAGAAGCGCAGCAGCCAGAGAAGCTACCATATCTCCACTACTGGTCGCTACACTTCGACGGCTCCAAGAACACTGACGGCACAGGGGTCGGGGTCATACTGACCTCCCCCAAAGGGGACAAGCTCCGATATGTGCTCCACCTCAACTTCAAGCCCTGCACCAACAACATGGCAGAGTACGAGGCCCTCCTCCACGGCATGCGGGCCACCAAGGAAATGAACATCAACCGCCTACGGTGCTACGACGACTCCGACCTAGTCGCCGGCCAAGTCGCCGGAACATGCGACGCCGTCTCTCCAACAATGATCGTGTACCGCCAAGCGGTAGACCAGCTGGGAGGGCACTTCGACGGCTATTCCGTTGAGTGGATCGACAGACGCAAGAACGAGGAGGCCGACGCCCTTTCCCGCATCGGGTCGGCCCGACAAATGCCACCAGCAGGCGTCTTCCTCGGCATCATCCACAAACCTTCGGTCTGCCTACCGAAGGAGATCGACGTCGGAATAGCACTGCAACCAGAGCCATCCCTAGTCGCCATGGTTGTGGAGCCTAGCAACTAGACGACACCATACGTCGCCTTCCTCGAGCACAAGATACTCCCAAGCAACAAGATAGAGGCGCGAATGATCGTGCACCGCTGCAAATCCTTCATCATCATTAAGGGAGAGCTAGGAAAACGCAGCGTGACTGGCGTGTTCCAGTGCTGCGTACAGCCAGAAGAAGGCCGCAAGATCCTCCAGGACATTCACGCCGGCGACTGCGGCCATCACGCCGGCGCCAAGTCACTGGTCGCCAAGGCCATGTGGCATGGATTCTACTGGCTCACCGCGCACGCCGACGCCACCAACATCATCCAACGATGCGTCGGGTGCTAGAAGTACGCCAACCAGACGCACCTCCCTGGCTTGGCACTCAAGACCATCCCCATCACATGGCCATTCGCTGTATGGGGCATGGACATGGTAGGCCCGTTCAAGAAGGCCCCATCCGGCTTCACTCACCTCCTGGTCGCGGTCGACAAGTTCACCAAATGGGTCGAGGCCAAGCCAATCAAAAAGTGCGATGGCAAGACGGCCACCAAGTTCTTACGCGAGCTCATCTACCGTTACGGCTACCCGCGTAGCATAGTAACGGACAACGGCACCAACTTCGCCAAAGGGGCCATGGCGGAATTTTGTGAAGAGCACGACATACGACTCGACCTCACCTCAGTCGCCCACCCAGAGTTGAACGGCCAAGCAGAACGTGCTAACTAGAGTGTCCTCCATGGGCTCAAGCCACGACTCCAGGTGCCCCTCGAGCGCACCCCAGGATGCTGGGTCGAAGAGCTCCCTTCATTCATATGAGGGATCCGCACGTCCGTCAATCGCTCCACCGGGTTCACATCCTTCTTCATGGTGTACGGCGCCGAAGCCGTAATACCAACGGACCTAGAGAACGACTCACCTCGAGTCGCCAATTACGTCGAGACGACAAACGAGACCGCCCGCCAAGACAACATTGACCAAATCGACGAGGCACGCGACCTGGCTCGCTCCCACACGGCCATCTACCAGTAGGGACTTTGCCACTACCATAGCCGCCGAGTCCGGACTCGCACCTTCCAGGAGGGCGACTTGGTCCTACGACTGGCTCAAGACAAGAAAGGCATGCACAAACCCCCCCCCCCCCATGGGAGGGGCCATTCACCATAGGGCGAGTCCTCGGAAATGACGCCTACTACCTCATCGACATACGAGGTGATGACCAGCTCGAGGTTTGGAGGCCATGGAATGTAAACCTCCTCTGGAAGTTCTATACATAGAACTGAAACATGTACTCAGCTGACATATATAATGAAATTCATTCGGTTCACAAAATTGTGTCTACTCGCCATATCCTTGTGCCACTCACGCTTGTACAATTAGCAATACGCTACCCACAGAAGTCAGCCTTTGGTCGAGTGACTAGCACGGGTAAGTAGTGCGGCCTAAGGGCACCGAAAATACTCGGGCCTTGGGACGTCCACGAATACGCCAACCTGGAGCCACCATCGGAGTTGCCTAGCTCGACTGGCCCACCGGGCCAAGACGACCGGTATACGCTTCTCATAGCGACCCGTCCTTCCCATCCTCGTGCAAAGCGACTCGAATGGTTAAGTACCACGTACGGGGACTCCGCACAAATGGAACCCTCACGCGGCTCGAGAACACACCAAGTAAGAGAGCTGCCTTGGACTCGCCCAGCGACTGGCTCTCCGAGCCAGGGGAGGAGACGCGTTACCAACAATGCATTAGCAACTTACAACAGGCACGCGCCCAAAACGGCTAAGCACTATGCTCGGGGACTCGCCTACAAACAAACCCACTCGCGCTTGGGGACTCGCCTCTTCAGGAGGCGCAAGGGACAAGCAAAACACCATAAAATAAAACACATATGTATACAATCGAGTTATACCCCATTAAAGGGCGTACGCGCTCGGGGACTCGCTCAAGCAAAAAATAAACACACCATACAATCACGGTCGAATTGCGAGTCGATTGACTCCTCTTACTCAAAATATTGTTCATATTACAAAAGTCGCCACTTGGCATATATTACAAACTGCACAACGATACTATCTATTTCGCCGGACCTGACGAAGAAGCATCCCCACCACCCTTGACATGAACGAAAGGCTGCCATGGGTTCGTCGGGTAGGTCGTCAGTGACTTCGACAACACCGACCGGAAGGGTTGCTCCGACTTCATGTCGCGATGCTCTGGCTTGGGGTCGCCAGGCGCCAATACCGTCTCCTGGTATGGCAGAAGGTCCCCCATCGCCAACACCCGATCAACAAAAGGGGCGGCCTTGGCAGTCAGCTTCAGCACCTCTGACATCTCCACCGTGCCAGTCGCCGAAGGGTAGCCGCTGGTGACGTCGTCGAGGCCGAAATCATCGAGGAAGTGGGCGAGACCTAGGCTCAATGCTGTGGTGGACCCGCGCCTGAAAGCCGAGCGTGCCATCCAAGCCACGACACCGGGCACCTCCTCCAGATAGCGCCACACTTCTGTAAGTCCCCCAGGAATAACCTCGGTGGGGGACATCCCTTGAAGGATCGCTGACGACAATGCCGAGGCAAAGGTGCTCACCACGGTAGTCACGCACTGCGAGGCGTTGAAGGTCTGAACCACCGGGTCGCTTTGCCCTATCATAGCTGCAACATCAGACGTTAGTGACACTATGGATCTCCCTACTCGGGGACTTGCCAAACGTGTTAAGAAAAAAAGGAGACTCACCAAGAAGCTTGCGGCAGTTCTCGTTGACATGCTTGTCCAGGGCGGCGTGATTGTTCTGCTGGCCCACGATGATCGAGTCCGCGACCTTGCGCTCCTCTTCAGCCGCAGCGACTGCAGCCTTCGCTCGATCATCAGAAGAAATTGAGGCTGCTTTCGCCTCCTCCAACTCCTGGATTAGCAAGGCGATTCACCCATTCTCCGCGTCCAGCTCGGCGACTGGAACGTACCCTTCATGGGCCTTGGAAATCGCAGCCGGAAGACCATCTGAAAAGAAAAGAGATAAATAACACGCCAGCACACCAACAGTTCATAGCCGAAAAAACGAATCAGGTACTTACCAACAGTCTCCTGGAGTCGTCGGTTTGCTTCCTGCGCCACGCGCAGATCCCGCTCCAGACGTTCCCTCGCGGCATGTCGATCGGTCGACTCCCTCTGCAAACCCTGCAAAGTAACAAAACTTAGTACTTACCACGAACAATATTCAGTTCCTAGCCGCTGAAATTCAGCGACTGGGAACTCGGGGACTGGAGAGTAGAAGAAATTCAGTTCCTAGCCGCTGAAATTCAGCGACTAGGAACTTGGGGACTGGAGAGTAGAAGAAACTCAGTACCTAGCCGCTGGAATTCAGCAGCTAGGAACTCGGGCACTGGACGTACCTGAATGGCGGCGCCAAGCATCTTGTGGAGCTCTCCGGTGTCAGTCGACGGGACCGTGAAGGAGGTGCGCCCACGACTGGACCCAACGTCTTCATCAACGATCTCCGGGCTTTGTGGAGATTGGTTGTCCGCCACGCCTAGAAACCCCCTTGCCATGAAGCGTGGGAACATTGCCGACGCCCTAGCCGAGGCACTAGTCGTCGGAGCCGACGCTTCCATCGCAGGAGCGACCATGACTAGCTCCGACCGTGCCGCCGCCACTTCTTCGATGCCTGCAGTGAGATCGCACTCCTTGGCGCTATCCATCGCCACGACATCGTCGACACCGCCCTTCTGCCTCTTCGCGCCCTCCACAGTCGCCACATCTTCAGCAGATTTCCTCTTCTTGGGGAGGTCGCTCTCTCCCATGGTGGAGATCGACAGAATCTTTGCCACTGAAGGGTGACCAATCTTCTTGGCTCCAGACCTGCCAAAACCTCCAAAGTTAATACAGTGACAACACAAAAACGAGACACGACTTGGAATGGAGAAGTCAATACTTACTTGGCGACTGGAAGAACGTGCATCCCGGTGCTGATGTAGGCGGGCTTGTCTAGTTCTGGCCCCAGCTTGTGTGTGTGAACCCTCTCAAAGACATCTGAAGCCCATGACACCACGGGATTCCTTGATGACGAAGCCACGGTCGCTAGAATTTCCGGCTCCGAAGACACGGCCGTCCTTGAAGGTTGCAGCGATTTCGACGCCACGGCCTCAGCCGCCTCCTGGCTTGGTGCCCTCGAAGCTTCAGGCGCAATCACCAGCAGAGGAACTTCTACCGCCGCCTCGGTGTCCTTGTCCCCCAATCCCTTCATTGGAATCACATCCTCCGGGATCTTGTGCGAAGAATCGGGGGCATCCTCGTCATCAGATTCGTCATCAGACTCAAACACCACCGCCGACCTTGGCAGTGATGCTAGCTTCTTCGCCGGCGACTTTGGTTTGCGCGCAGGCTTCACTGGCATGGCTATGCACCGAGACATGTGTTCTTGCACGATCTCGTTGCCCCCTTCATGTTCATCGAGGCTGCAACTCACCTTGAACTCGCGCTGCTTCTGCATGCGGGTCTTGCGAGCCGCAGGCGCTGGGGGAGGAACCTCCGCCTCCTCCTCATCGCTTTCGGAGGAATCTCCCTCGGAGGCCTCTTCGAGCTCCCGGGGAACCTCTTCGTCAAGCGGAGGGAGCCAACCCTCCAGCACCTGGAACAACTGAGAACAACCACCAATGAGTATCGAACGACACGACTACGAGTTACATTGCAGAGATTGCGATTGGAAGGAAGACTTACTGTGGGGGCTTCGTTCTTCATGGGAGTATACGGGGCGTGCCCGACCGATGCGGTCGTGAATTCCGCATAGGTCATCTTCTTCAGAGCGGCCTTGTAATCTTTGGTCTCCCACGACTCCTTGCTGGTCCGGGAGGACTCGTGTTTCCCGCTATATTCATACATCCAATGCGGCCGAGCCGCTAGCGGAACCAGACGTCGCCCGAGCCAGCAGTTGTAGAGGTTGATCGAAGACAACCCCTGGTCCTTCAACCTCTGGATCTGGTCCATCATCTCCACGATAGCCATCCTCTGGTCTTCGAAGAGTTTCTTCGGCACCAGCTGGCGAGGCTCACTCCTTTCAGCGATGAACTCCGGAAGCGCCACTTCACCGAAGGGAGTGGAATCCTTCACGTAGAACCAACTCTTCTTCCACTCGCTCGCGGCCTTCTTCGGCACTAGGAGCTTGAAAAAGTTGCCCTTCAGCTTCAATTGGAACGTGACACCGCCGGTCGCCAACATCAGGCCGCCGGACGCCTCGCGCCCGATGCGACCGTGGAAGAGCTCCAGCCACAACGGGAAATACGGCCTGCAGCCGAGGTAGCATTCGCAGAAGGCGACGAAGATCACCAGCTGCTCGATGCTGTGCGGACCGAGATCCGACGGCTTGATTGCATAATACGCACAGAAGCGCCGGAAGAAGAGTGAGGTGGGAAACCCCAAACCCCTCTCTAGGTGGCTGGGGAAGCAAATGAATTCGCCGGCTCGCGGCTTCGGTTCGGTCTTGGAGGGAGCGGGAACCCGCCAGTTCCCCTTGTGGAGAACTCTGGCATCCTCGAAGGATTTAAGATGGGCCATGGTGCACTTGGATTCCCCCCATGAACCTTTTGGAGGTGCCATTGGGAAGGATGTGGAGTCGCTCGGTGTGAAAGGATCGAATCGAAGGAAGACATGAAGAATGAATGCGCGAGAATGAAGAAAGCAGGGAAGGATCTACAAGGCTGATTCTATTGGAGATATTCCCAAGAGGAAATAATAAAAGTGGTTATTATTATATCTTTGTGTTTATGATGAATGTTTACATCCCATGCTATAATTGTATTATAAGGAAACACTGATACATGTGTGTTTTGTAAACATAAAAGAGTCCCTAGTAAGCCTCTTGTGAAACTAGCTTGTTGATTAAATGATGATCATGGTTTCCTGATCATGGACATTGGATGTCATTAATAACAAGGTTATATCATTAGGAGAATGATATGATGGACACACACCCATAGTAAGCGTAGAATAAGATCAAGTCATTAAGTTCGTATTGCTATAAGCTTTCAAATGCATAGTGACCTAATCCTCCGACCATGAGGTTATGTTAATCACCATCACCGGATGGGTATTTTGATGACATCAAACACCGCTTCGTAACTGGGTGGTTATAAAGGTGACATTGGGTATTATGAAAGTATGTGTTGAAGCGCATGGACCAAGATTGGGATTTGTCCATCCATATGACAGATAGATATGCTCTGGGCCTTCCTGGAATGTCATCTAGTTAGCTTGCAAGCATGTGACTAGGTCACAAGGGATGACATAACATGGAATGAGTAAAGAGTACTTATCAGTAACGAGGTAGAACTAGGTATGGAGATACCGACGATCAAACCTCGGATAAGTAGAATATCACGTGACAAAGGGAATTGGTTTCGTATGTTAATGGTTCTATCGATCACGAAGTCATCGTTGAGTATGTGGGAGCCGTTATGGATCTCCAGATCACGCTGATGGTTATTGATCGGAGAGGTGTCTCCATCATGTCTGCATATTCACGAACCGTAGGGTGACACACTTAAGGTTCGAAGTTGTTTTAAGTAGATATGGAATATGCGTTGGAGACCGAATGTTGTTCGGAGTCTCGTATTGGATCCGGGACATCACGAGGAGATCCGGAATTGTCCGGAGAATAAGATTCATATATTGGGGATCATTTTCTAAGTTAGGAAATGTTCCGGAGTATTTGTATGGGGATTCTAGAAGGTTTCGGAATGTTCCGGAAGGTTCTAGAACATTTCTTGGAGTTTGATTGAAAACCAAGAAAGGATCAAGGAATCCTTGTAGGGCAAGACAAGGAGTAGTGGGGGAGGAGGACTCCTCCCCCCTTCCCAATCCGCCGGACAAGGAGGGAGGGGAGTCCTACTAGGACTCCCCCTCCCATGGTGCCTCCCTCCTTTAAATAGAGGGGTGGGGGCGCCACCCCCTTGCCCCCTACACATCAAACCCTAGCCGCCGCCTCTCTCCTCCTCCTTCCCTCTGCTCAGGCTTAGGCGAAGCCCTATAGAATTCTCTACTCCACCACCACCACCACACCATCATGCTGCTGGAATTCCGTGGAGAAGATCTACTACCTCCGCTGCTCGCTGGAACAGGGAGAGGAAGGTCTGCTTCGACTCTGCACGTGTGACCGATCATGGAAGCGCTTTAACGCCGCGGAAGGATCGTCCACACGATCTTGCGATCGGCAAGTGATCGACTACATCAACCCCGAGATCTAATCTCGTAACGCTTTCGGATCTACGAGGGTTAGTACAGATCTATCTCGCTGCACATGTCTAATAGATTAGATCTTGGCTTTTATCTAGATTAGATCTGGGTTTTGTTCGTTCTTGTGGTAGAATTTTTTTGTTTTCCATGCTACGAACCCATCAGATTCGTCACTCCCCTTGTAAGGGGGAGGGATACCCACCAGATTCAGGATAGCCGTTACCTGCGGTAATTACGCCGAAGTTACCGTTGGAATATCGAACATATAGTTTGACCAAGTTGACGGTCCAACTCCCTTGTTCCACTCACTGGAAATTGGCCCTGTCCACTCGCTGAAGCAGTGACTTGGTAGCCATGACATTCGCCAGAGAAGCGACTGGGATCCTGGGGAAATTTTCCTTGGTTTCAGTGGAGTCCATCGCCGATTCGACTGGGCGTCCAAATTGGACTCGCCTACTCCGACCGCCAAATGACCACCTGCGTCTAATTCAACGATGGCCTCAGGGACTACTGATGGGGATATGTCGAATGGGGTATACCTAGCAGGACGTTCCGATTGGGCCAAAAGGTCTCACGAGTGGGCCTGCAGGACGGCAACTGGAATGCGACTAAGCGGAAGGCCCGGCGATTGGAGACTGGAGGCTCAGAAGCATACCACGAGCCTAGTCGAATTAGGTCAAAGCCTCCGACTCCATATCTTGTTCGGTTGTAACTTGTAAACCCTAGCGAGGTGCCTCATATATAAACCTCCCTAGGGTATCCTGAGGACTTACGTTCCATCATACACCCCTTCAAGCGACTCGCTACTTAGACGCCGAGCTCGCCACTCTTGTAACTCACTCTCCAATAATCTAATCTAGAGGAGTAGGTCTTTACCCTCCGGGGGGCTGAATCTGGGTAAACCCATGTGCATCCGCCCCCATCTCGCACCACAGATGGCCGCTAGCTCTCGCCCCCGATTCAATCAATCGCTGCCTACTACGGTGACTGTCGTGGCCATTTCCACGACAAAATGTGATCTCAGATGTGACATAACCGTTCGGGGATTTAGACTTCCCACAATCAACCATAGCCCATATTCCATCCCGAGGTGCATTGCTACTAATATGAATGTGGCCATCACATGATGACAGCAGCGGTGATCCTGCTGCTCTTGGGTCTCATGAACATAGGGAGGCTCCAAGTACATCTCGCAGATCATGTAGTCGGCCATGTTGTTCTCGCTAAGGAGATCATGAAGACGCATGACCCATATAGAAAAGTTGGATCCATCTAACTTGAGCTTTTCTCCTTTTAACCAATTGTCAATAGGGAAGGTGATTTCGAGGAGAACCATTTTCTACATTTATAATTGCAAAAGGAATTTAGACTAAGTTTATAATTAAATGAGTTAATAATAATAACTCCACTCAGAAACATCTATCCCCTGAAAGGTTCTAGTGATAACATGACCCATTTCCCTCACATCTCCCCCGATCATCACGGCCATCAATGTGGGTTCTAGGGTGGACGCTAAACGTCGATCACATCATTCATGCGACTCGTGCTCGATCTTTCGACCATCCATGTTCCGAGGCCATGTTTGTACATGCTAGGCTCGCCAACTCAACCTTAGTATATTCGCTGTGCAACATGGCTTATACCCACTATATGCAAACGTAGATATGTCTGACACCCGATCATCACGGCCTTCCTCATACAGAAGAACTTTCTTGGTGGTGCACACTAAGGGAGAACACAATCATTGGTATTTTTAATAGGGATCATCTTATTAGGCTACCGTCGAGTATCTAATACTAGCACACAATAAGATATACAAACAATAACATTCAATGTAAATGCGATGTGATATGGTCCTTCACGTCGTGATCTCCATCTGGCGTCACCAGATTCCGGCGCCAGGGTTCCGGTGCCATAGACACCAGGGTACCGGTGTCTTTCCGACGTGGTAGTTCGTCACCTCCGCGACTATCTACTACTTCATAACATAAGGTAATCACTTTACCTTTGCCACAACCATATCACAAAGCAATGCCCCCTGCAAAACAAAGTTAGACGTCTCTACTTTATCTTTGCATGTTTTACGTGGTTGAATGGGCTTTCACACAAGAACCGTTCTTACCTACAAACTTTCACCACAACGCTGATCGAGTAGTTGTCTATACTATACCCCTTTCGGGGCCCTCTGTTGTAAATGGCATACCAACTAATGCGAGAGAGATAGACACCCACCAAAGCCACTTTATATGGTACAAGCCGTATGTCAAGCGTGGACCAGTCTCGTGAATGAGCACGTAAAGTTGGTTGGGGCCATTTCATCAAGCATTACTGCGGTATATACACAAGTACATGTGGAGGGTAACAACTAAAAGATCAATGCCCACATGCTACATCTCGTGTGTTCTACCCGTACTAGCATTACTATGCATAGATCTAGCTCCGATACCACTATAGGGGTTCATGTAGGAAAACAATAAAATTTTACCCTAGGCCCCTGAACCCCTGATGTTGCCAGGACTTATCAATTACTAATGAAGTAATGGGAGGGGCTTTTCGCGAGCTTACCCTTGAAGATCGAAAAGCGTTGTCAACGCTCAGGAAAGCGTGGTTGATGTAGACGAGCCGAAGCCGACCTCAAGATCATGTTGAAGTCCTCGCGCTCCTGTGGCTCTAACGACTCCTAGTGCCCCAAGTGTGAAATGACTCCCGCTTCCCCGATCCAGTAGCAGTTGTGGAAGTAGAGCTCCTGGATCCGAATCCCGCAGCGCGACATCGCTCCACGCTGAAGATGTCTCTCGTTCGCACAGTTCGAACGTGGGACCACGGTCATGGGAGAGAGAGAGAGATAGAGAAATATCAATTGGAGGTCTCCCCAAAAGAGAGGAAACCTTTATTGAATATTGTGTTGTATTTTTTGTCAAAATACCCCACTATATATAGGGAGAGGGGAGGTACTACCTCCCTCAAAGTCTCAGGGTGGCACTGATCATGGGAGAGGGGGAAGGGGAGGTGCCGCAGGCCACCCCCATGGGCCCCACGTGGGGGGCTGGCCCACTAGGGCGCCGGCCACCCCCTTGGCCCCTTTCTCCTTTTGCCTTTCCCTCTTGGGCCCTTTCCCCTCCGGGATTTGGCCCATTAAGCCTTTTTGATCTTTAATTGATTTCTCTTTTATTAAATAATTATGAATAAATGATTAAATCAATATTTAACATTCATTCACATATTATTCAATCTCCGTGACTATGGAACACCTTCCACTTCCACTCTGGACTTACCAAAACCCTTCCGGTTTTCTCTCTTCTCTTCTTGGATTCTACCGATCATATAAACACTCTCTAAGCATCATCAAGCCCTTAAGCGTGATACCCTATGGTTCGGGAACACTCCAAACATGGTCGGGACACTCCCGGACTAATGATCGACAGAGGGACCTGGATGGCCATGTGACCCCTGTGCATTCCACGAAGATCTTTCGTCGTTTGAACCGAGACAGTCACGTCTTATTCCTTTTGTCTCTCGATACTTGCACTGCACGAGATCTGATCAATGACATCACCATGTCGTGTTCAATCTCGTTACCGAACGATGCTATTTGACTCGTTTTCGACAAGTGATATCCCTGTGATCAAATCACACGCTGTGCAACTATTGGATATAACTTCTTCGAGTGGGCCCTTGAGTATCTTTCCATCACGTGGATGGACAAATCCCGCTCTTGACATATATTGCCTCTACGGTTCCTCCGAATACCTGAACACAACTTTATGATCACTCTATCATAAGTGACGTTTGATGCTATCTAAGCATTCTCGGGAGACAGTGATTGATATAGTCTCACGGTCTAAGGAATAATCTACGAGGTCTATTATAATTATCGTAACTTGAACTTCGTGACATGATCGGGTCACGATGTTTAGGTTGGGTATTGGTTCATCATCTCATTCTCAGAATGAGTTGACTCCATTTCCAACTGGCATAAATGCCACATGATCAGGAAACATTGATCATCTGTTGACCAATGAACCAGTGACTAGAGTTTCACCGGGAACCTCTGGTTATTTATATATCACACGTGTATTGCCGTTTCCTTTCAATACAGTTATAGCATGATATAAAACTTAATCATAAACTTTATGAAATATGATAATAATCATTTTTATTATTTGTCTCTAGGGGATATTTCCAAGAAGGGGCGCATCACCGGCCATCGAGAAGCTGCACTCGTACATCATGGAGTGCATGGCCGACACCGCCTCACATGCCGCCAAGAGAGAAGAGCAAGCCGCCAGGAGTCGATCATCAAGAGGAAATACATCAAGCTCGACCTCATCAAGGTCAACATGGTGGCGAAGAACAAGAGGGAAGACATGGTGATCTTGATGGTTGATAAAATAGGCATGGACGACTAGGTGAGGGAGTGGTGCGTTGATCAGAGCGCCTTGATCCTATTCGAGAGCAAGGTGCCACCGATGACCACGGTCTCTACCCCGACCCTGACCCCGATTGCCACCCATGGTAGCACCACTACTCCATCGTCGGCTATCTCGAAGGCGCCACCTACCATGCTGGATGATCTTGTCGTTTGATTTCCATTGGCTATGTAATGTGAGGCTAGCATGCGCCTATTTTGATTACTACACTTGAATTGCGGTGATTTGCGGCAACTTGATTGTCGAGACTATGGTGTGTTTGATGGCAAAAACCCTATTTGATCAGTTGATATTTACGTTTGAATTTTCAAAATCCATTTGGGGGCGAAGTTTGAGGGGCGGCTGGGAGCCAGTGCCCCCGATAGGAAGTAGTGACACCGCCCCTCATAAGGCCAAGCACCGGATGCCGTATGTACAGACGAGTGGAGATGCTCTTAGTATCTTCTTACTCAAGACGATATATAGAAGACTTGGGCAAAACCTAGGCATGGACTAGGGCCCTATTTTCCACTCTCGGCGGGAGCGAGTCCGCTCTGTCTGAAGGATAGGCCTATATGGGTTGCGGTTTGTGCGACCCAATAAGCAGGCAGATTTGTAAAGAATGTATAAATCTAGAAAATCTTTAGATTTGAAATTGTTCGTATTCAAGAATTGTTTGGATTTGAAATTTAAAATTATTTAAATTTTAAAAATGTTCAGATTTGAAAAATATTCGAATGTGAAAAACATAAAAAGAAAAAAAGAAAAGAAAAACCAAACAAAAAAGCACGTAGAAAACTAGAAAAACCAAAAAAAAGCACAAAAAATTGACGTCTGCTGCGATAACGGATCACGACCTAGTTTTCTCCCGCGTGGGCAGAACGGAAACCCCCCATTATGAGCGGAGAATAGGGCTTGCCTGCAAGGCCGAAGAAGTAGCTGGCCCTCCACCGGTTGTCGATCCCTATTCATCGCCCATTGCAATGACTATCCAGGGCATCGCTCTTCCCTCTATCATATGGGTCATAGCCCATTACATCCTTTAATTTTATTTTATTTTGTTTTTCTTTCCTTCTTCTTTTTCCTTTTTTCTGTTTCTTTTTCTATTTCCTTTTCTTATTATTCTGGTTTTTGGAAAGTGTGAAATCTATATAATTTGGAAAAAAATGTGAAATCTGAACAAATTTCAAATACGAACAAAATTCAAATCTTGGCAAATTTTAATTTGAAAAATACGAAATCTAAACAAATATCAAAATTAAACAAATTTAAATCTGAACAAATTTCAAATTTGAACAAATTTTGTATTTGGAAAATTTCAAATTTTAAAAATGCTTAAGATAAAAAAAACCCAATATTAAAAAATGTTCGCAAAGAAGACGAAGAATGAAAATAAGAGAATGAAAAAAGATCCAAAAATAATAAAGGCGACAAAGAAAAAAGGAACCACCCTAAATGGGTCGGCCTAGTAATGATTGATGCGGTCGATCCCCAGAAGCGCTTGCTTCAAGCGATGTATAGGTGATTCCTGCCAGTTCACCAGAAATGCTATTTGCCGCTCGCTGGCGGCGAGGGCGGCTAGCGCCGCACAAGGCACGAGCCCCATTGGGCCGGCCCAGTTAGTGTTAGGATTCTTATTTTTCTTTTCCTTTTTATCCATTTTTTCTATTTCCCTTTTTTTTCTTTTTCCTTTTTTACCTTTTCAGAAACATCATTATTTTTTAAAAAGTTGTTCATTATTTTTTTTAAATATGTGTTTTTCTGAATTTTGGTTCATGATTTTTGAAATTTGGTTCATGCTTTTTTAAATTGGGTTTATGATTTTTGAATTTTTGTTCATTTTTAGGGATATCTATTTTCATGCCTCTGGTTCGTTAGTTGTGCTTAGTTTTTCTCAGCCGTTTAACTTTATCTCAATTTTGTCCATCTTCTTCTTAAAAAATTATCAAATAGCTTGAACGGCAGCTGTCGTCAGGTTGATCGTTGGCTGAGTGTGGGGTAGCGCGGTGTGGGACAACGTGGGACTGGTTGGTCAGGAATGCGTTATGCTGACGTGTGGGGCCACGCCATGTGGGACTGCATTGGACCAGTTTGTTGGGAACGCGTTATAGGGGACGTGGTGTGGGACCATATGGGCGCATTTGGTCGTTACGTAGGCCCTGTCGCCTAAATTAGATATTTTTTTGTTATTTTTATAATTGGCCTTTTTAAAACCGTCTTTTACCTACTTTCTCCTAAACAATTGTGTTTTTTTCCAAAAAGAGCAAATCTAGAGCAGGTTCTTTCTTCGTTCATTGTTTCTTTTGGTCCTCGTTTTCCCAACCTGGTAGAAAATCTAAAGCAGTAAATCTAACCAGCACCTAAATACATTCAGTAAACAGAGCAGATGTAAATAAAGCGGCTAATATAGGAGATGTAGATAAATCAGTTAATATAGGATATATATATAGTACGATACTTAATGAGGTTCGACAATTAGGCTAATCAGCAGCAGCAACGGACAACTTCAACACAGACAATACAAAAGAAGCTGTTTTACGGTAGTAGCAACACAAGATTAATGGCCCCTCATGGCCTCTCAAGGCCTCTACTAGAAGGGCCTCCGCCTCCTTCCTCTAGCGCCTCCTCCATTTCTGCTGCCCAGTCCCTTGACCTTGGGCTCCTTAGGCTTGATCAGGGGCATGCGACCCTCCTCGATAGCCACTTTGTGGAGGTTGCGGAGGTGAAAACGAAGCATCTCATGCTTGGATCTGAAGCCATGGATGTTCACGGACTCGCCACAGGTCCTCACGTCCTTGACATGCTTCACGAGGGAGTTGAAGTCGGTGGCGAGGCTCCTCCCCGGTGCGTAAGGGCACTGTAGATGTCGCCATGAAGAAGTTGTCAGATTTTCCACTTCAGCCTCAAGACTGAAGAGTCTTGGTCGCTGCTATCCTCCTGTTGGAAAAAAAGTAGAGCGCACTAAGGACATGATTGAGATATATTTATTATCGGGATTGATTATTTGCATAAATTAACCGATTGAGATCCCCTGATTATTCCCCAATCCCCAAATCTCAAACCAAATCAAATACTGATCCGAACTACAGATCGGCGCTAGTACTAACTAGGGAATCCCTTAACTGCAACTCAAAGAACAAATAAAATAGGATTGAAATACGAATAGGGGGATTCATCGAAATACGAGATCTAACACAAGAGGATTAGCTACTGTAAAAATACCTAGCATCCAACGATTAAAAATACGAGCAGCCGAACCCTAATAACATATGATCTAGCATCCAATAAGCTCAGTTTCACTTGGGGACAAGCGAAGTCTAAGCTTGGGGGGAGTTGATACGTCCATTTTGCATCACTATTCTATGTCTTAATTCACTATTATTCATTGATATATTTCATATTGAGAGCTGATACTTATGCTATTTCATCTGTTTTTGCATGGTTGATGACTTTTGGAGCATGGACCGCTGCAGTCAGAATTCTGATGGAAAAGGTGTTGTTTGGAGGCAAAATTCGCGAAGATCAGAAAATCCGGGAAAATATACGGAAAATCCTATTTTTCCAGAAGACTAAGGATGCCAGAAGACGGAGTGGAGATGGCCCACAGGGGGCTCACACCACCTCGCACGGGCAATTTCTAGGTCACGCCAGAGGTGGTGTGGCCACCCGCCAACTCCAGCCTCTCCTCCAAGCGATATGATCCTCCCGAAACCCTAAGACTCGGGAGCGACCATAGAAAGATTCCGCCTCTCAAGGGCGAAACACCGAGAGAGAAAGATCTCTCCGGCAGACAGATTTCTGCCGAGGGAATTCCTTCCCGGAGAGGGGAGATCGTCGCCATCAACACCACCATCAAGCTGGACTTCATCGGGATCATCATCATCATCATCACCACCATCATCACCATCAACACCCTCATCACCATCTCCATATTGCTGTAACAATTGTGTTGAATCTTGCGTAGTTCATAGGGGAAACTTTCCCGGTATTGATTACTCTTTGTAGTTGATGCTATTGAGTGAACCATTGAATTATTGTTTATGTTCAGATTGTTATACATCATTATTCCATCTCTGATCATGATCCATATGATGTCTTGTGAGTAGTTCGTTTTGTTCTTGAGGACATGGGAGAAGTCATGTTGTTAGTAGTGGAGTTGTGTTGAGAAAGATTCAATAGATTGTTATTTAAGTTGTGGTGTACTTATTCTAGTGGTGTCATGTGAATGTTGACTACATGACACTTCACCTATATGGGCCTAGGGGAATGCATTGTGTATTTGGCTACTAATCGTAGGGGTTGCCGGAGTAACAGAAACCTGAACCCCCGTTAGTAAACCATTGCACAAGGGACGTAAGGGTCTTAGAGTTTAAAGCTGTGGTTAGGTTTCTACCTTAATTACTTTCTTGTACTTACGGATGTTTGCAAGGGGTATAATCATAAGTATGTATTAGTCTTGGATGGGGCAGTACATTAGCACAGGTTCACCCACACAACACTTAGCAAGCTAAACAAGATTAATCAACTATATGAAGCGAAAGCACTTGACAGTCTTCCCATGTGTCCTCGAGAACGTTTGGTCATCTTAAGTAATACAACCGGCTTGTCCTTTGCTGCATAAAGGATTGGGCCACTTGCTGCATTTATTCTTAATGTCATTTATTTACTCGTACTTTGTTTACTTGCTATATCAAAAATCCCTAAAAATCCGTTTGCTAAGTATTTGCAGAGAATTCCTGATCCATACCACTAGCCAGCACCTTCTGCTCCTTGTTGGGTTCGACACTCTTACTTATCAAAAATACTGCGATACACCCCCTGTACTTGTGGGTCATCAAGACTATTTTCTGGCGCCATTGCCGGGGAGTGAAGCACTATTGGAGAGTGGAACTGGTAAAGGAAACTTCTACTGTGAGTATTGTTTATTACTGTTAGTTGCTTTATTGTCGTTATGGATAATTTGCTGAGTTTCTTATTTGGTAATGCTACTACCACTGCTAAGGTAGTAGATAAGCCACCACCTGCTGAGAATGATGTTTTCAAAATACATACAAGAATTATTGATCGTGTTATGGATAACTACTATGTTGGGGATGGAACTGTCCATCTCGGTGATCATTTGCTCTTTATACACGAATTATGCGGGTTGTTCAAGTGTGCAGGTATTACTACAGATCAAGTTAAGAAGAAGTTATTCTCATTATCACTGAAAGGAAGAGCTGAAGAATGGTATAAGCTGCTGAAGAATGGTCAAGCTCTTGAATGGGAGGAAATAGTACCTCTCTTTTATTCAAAGTTTTATCCTCCTAGTTAGATTCATAAAGATCGGAATCAAATATACAACTTTTGGCCTCTTGATGGAGAGAGTACAGCTCAAGCTTGGGGGAGATTGAAGTTACTAATGCTCAAATGTCCCATTCATGAGCTCCCCAACAATATTATTATCAATAACTTTTATGCAAGGCTCCCTCTACATGATAAAGATTTATTGGATGCTTCTTGTGCTGGATCATTCACTCGCATAGAAGAAGAAGCTAAATGGGATCTTCTGGACCGTATTCAAGACAATGCTGAAGCTTGGGATAATGACAAAGGTAGAAAGTCAGGTATAAATTATGATTATGAATGCATTGAATATTTTATGGGAAGTGATGACTTTCAAAATATTAAAAATGCTTATGGTCTAGACTGTCAAGCTATTGCTTCTTATTTTAAGGCTTTTGCTTCTTAATTGAAGTGCCTAAAAAGAAGTGGAATAAGTATCATGAACCTTATAAATATGTTGCTAAGAGTGTTCCTGCAAGAAATACTGAAGTTTATACTGCTAATCATGTTTTACCTAAACCTTACATTGAGAAAATGCCTTTCCCAGTTAAGATAAGGGAACATTCTATGATGGCTAGTATGGTAGATGAAAGTATGAATAAAGCCATTGAACCTGATAAACAAATGGTTGATGAACCTATAATAGCAAATGTGAAAGACTTTGTTACTAATATGAAAAAGAGGGACACACTATCCTTTGTAAGGATACCTCTAATATTGTTTCACATAGTAGTGTTATGAGAGCTAGTATTCCTGCGTTTTCTGTTAGAATAAGTGATCATTGATATGATGGTCCTTGTGATAGCTATATTGTTAAGTTTATGCATGATACTGAAAGTTATTATGAAAGAGGGAAAAGTGTTCTTATGCATCTCAATAATATCAAGTTTCCTCGTTTTATGCTGAAAGTTTTTATGATGCATTTCTGTTGCCTTCTTATGCAAGTTGCCTCTAGTTTCAACAACTTATTTGTTTATAAATTTCCCTTGCATAGGAAGTGGGTTAGACTTAAATGTGTGTATTTTTGCTTCTTAATGCTCTCTTTCACTTCAATTCATATTCCTATGTGAGCATCTTCAAAATTATCATGCCCATCTTAATGGCTATAAAGAAAGAGCTTTTTGGGAGACAACCCGATTTGTTTTTGCTTTCAGTTTGTTTTTGTTTCTTTGAGTCTTGGAAGTTATTATTTCAGTAATAACCGCTCCTTATCTGTTTTGTTTGGTTTTTGTGTCAAGATCAACCTCTAATGAGAGAGAAGTAAGATTTGGGGAAGTTGCTGTCCTAAAACAGATTTTTTGTGCTTCACCGTAAAAATTCGTGAGAGATCTCTGTATGTAGGAATGAGCTGTAATTTTTTGTGCTTCTGACCTAGGTTGTTACTTAACTTTCGTTAGTTTTGCACTTTTTTATTTGAGCAACAGAAGATTTTCGAAAAAAATGATCTTTACCTGCTGGTCTGTTTTGACAGATTTTGCCACTTTTGCATTTGCTTCTTTATTCGATTTCCTTTTTGAATTTTTTTGGGTTTTAGGAAGGAGTTGCTATAGTAGCTTATGTTTTGATGGTTTTCAGTTGAAGTTGGACTCAAAAGGTTCTATCACTTCACTTATACTAATGTTGCTAATGAGAACTGTGTGAAGTTTTGTGTGAAAGAAATTTCCAGGAAGTGGAGATATTGGTGTAATAAGGAAGAGAAGGGTTTTATGACTCAAGTAATAAGTGTATGAAGATGAAGATATTGATGCTATTCAAGTGATGACTCCGGAAGAATCTACTAGATACCAAATTCAGAGACCTGCAGAGTCTGTTTTCAAATAGGTAACAGTTCTGGTAAGAAAAGTTCCGTGAAAACACTATCCAACTATATTTTTGCAGTTTTCAGTCAATAAGGAAAGCTACGAAGCGAAAAAGGGACGGAAACGGAGCCAGGGTGGCTCACACCACCCTGTGGCGCGGGCCCTCCCCTGGCCACGCCACCATGTGGTGAGTCCACCCCAGACTTCGCCTCCGACTCGTTTTCTCCCAGTACCTTCCTTTTGATATGAAACTTCGTAATATATAACCCCCGGATCCCTCGAGGTTCATATATTGTTTCGATCTGTTTCCGCCAGGGCATACTCTTTGAAAGTTTAGAAGCACAATGGTGTCCGCCAAGGATAAAGGGAAGGAGCCTATGGAGGAAGACCTCCAAGACCCCGGGAAAGAGAAGGAGATCAAGAGTGAAGGTGAAGAGGAGCAAGGCCAACATCCGCATACCGGCACTACCATTGCAAGCATTGGAGTGATGACGAAACCTGACAGGGTTAGAAGGACTGCGCGGATGCATACTGGGGGAAAAGCTGCTCGTCACAGTTTGGCTCCACGGCCACTTCCTCCACACACCAAGAATCCCTTCCATGCCTTTATCCATAACCATGCAGGAAAAAAAGACTCCAAGAGGGAAGAACGGAAAAAGAATCACAAGAGTTGGGATCCACAAATTGAAATGATCATGAGCCGTATTGAGCACAACTCGGAGTTGATTCGTACTCTCACCTTCGAGATTGAGGACTTGGGGAAACTGATCAGAGAGGTCATCGAGAGGATACCACCACCACCAAAGGAGTAATTCGTCATCAGGTTTGGCATCCCCTTGGTTTGTTCCAAGCTTGGGGAGTGTCATGTATCACATCACTATCTTCTATATTTTTACCTTATTAGTAGAGTCATATCATGAATAGAGGAGTTATTATGTAGGATGTTTTGCATTATGGAAGTGTCCCCTCTCTCGTTAGATATGTATCCTTTGGTGTGAGTTGCCGTTATGGAATATTAATGAGAAGTTCTATCATTTACTCTTTTGCATAGCTTATATTAGTTTTCAATTCATGGTTATATGATTGATCTTGTTGTTAGTATTGGTATCACTTTGGGACCATTGAGTTAATTTCGTTGGTTTTGGCAAACCTGGCTCGGTCAGTAGCAACACTATTTTTGAGAGTTGAATGAAAAGATAGAAGTACTCTAAAGAAATATAATTTCATCATCTTTCTTTCTTGATTTGCTCATAAGTTTAGTATCCTCTAGTTAAGATCTTTTGTGCTTCCAAGGAAGATTGCATGTTTGCCTTTATCATTTGTATGTTTGGTTGTTTCCTTCAACTCTTGTACTTGCTACCCAACCTTGCTAGCCAAAAACCTGTACTGAGAGGGAATTCTTCTCGTGCATCCACCTCCTTTAAACCCAAACCTTTGCCATTTGTGTCCACCATACCTACCTAGTAGAATTATTGCTATTCCAAGTAAATTCCTGTTTTATCTACCTCCCAAATTAAACTTGTTATGTGAAAATTAGTGATTAAAGCTCTCACGAACTTGATGGCACACTTTACTTTCTTGCATTTAATAAACTTGAACCATTGGGTCCTTCTTTGTTGCGTATATGCTTACGCTTTATGAGTTGAAGTTAGCAGAACCATGTATCATGGGGACCGCTTTCAACACTTCATTGGTCCTTTGTACCTAGTTGATATCATGTTCTTTTGCTTATGGATCCCGACGGTGTGAAATAAAAGTGGAACTTGTAAGATCATGGAGTTTATATGTGTGCTAGAGAAACGCCTGGGCCGCTAGCCTAAGCCATGCCTAATCATGGTGGAAACTTGCAGCATAACTATAGTGAGCATTCTATGAAGCATCCTCAATAAAAACCTATGCAAATAGCAAATAAAAAGATCACTAAGATGCTCACTGTCTGCTTGCCTTGTCATTTTGATTATGGGATAACTCCTGTGTCATGTGCAAGGGGTACCTGCTATGTTCTTAATGATACACATGTATTTACAATGACAAGAGCTTGCTCGTGACTGAAGTTGAGTAGCATGAGGTTCGGTACTCATAAGTAAGGGGCATGGGACTTCAATTTATAACTTGTCAAGCATATCCTCTTAGTGGTGTCACTTTAACCTTAATCACCAAAAGATGCCTATGATAGGGGCAATGAGAGCTGAAAGCTAGTAAGTATCATAATTTTTGGGAGCTCTTTATGAGACTTGCAATCCCTGCTTTCCTCTGTGAAGGGCCCTTTCTTTTACTTTTTAGTTGAGTCAGTAAACCTATTCCCTTCTATCTCAGCAAGTATTTTGAGTTGTTGTGTTTCATTCATTCATATGATGATTTATTCAATCATGTTTCTTATGCTCCTTGCTTTGCACATTGCTCTTATCTTGATGTTTACTACTTTGAAAGCTATCATTGAAAACCAGTTATTTGTAAACTCCAGCAAAGTATCAACTATTCTTCGACCAAGAGCTAAGTTTGCCATTACCAATTATGATTCACTTTATGTATCTTTATTGTGTTTCCTTTACTCATTGTAAGTTGAGTTATATATTAGTGAGTTGTCTTCTATTATGATCTGTGTATTTGATGGATGTGATGCTTCTTGTCCGTATTCTTTTATCGACTCTTCACTCCATAAACCTGAGGCCATGTTTATTGAGCTCAGTTTCGCTTGGGGACAAGCGAAGTCTAAGCTTGGGGGGAGTTGATACGTCCATTTTGCATCACTATTCTATGTCTTAATTCACTATTATTCATTGATATATTTCATATTGAGAGGTGATACTTATGTTATTTCATATGTTTTTGCATGGTTGATGACTTTTGGAGCATGGACCGCTGTAGTCAGGATTCTGATGGAAAAGGTGCTGTTTGGAGGAAAAATTCGCGAAGATCAGAAAATTCAAGAAAATATACGGAAAATCCTATTTTCCAGAAGACTAAGGATGCCAAAAGACGGAGTGGAGATGGGCCATAGGGGGCCCACACCACCCCTGGCGAGGGCAGCCCTAGGTCGCGCCAGGAGGTGGTGTGGCCACCCTGGCCCACTCCAGCCTCTCTCCTCTGGCGTATATCATCCTCCCGAAACCCTAAGACTCGGGGAGCGACCACAGAAAGATTCCACCGCCTCTGCAGGGCGGAAAACATCGAGAGAGAAAGATCTCTCCGGCAAATAGATTTCTGCTAGGGGAATTCCTTCTCGGAGAGGGGAGATCGTCGCCATCAACACCACCATCAAGATGGACTTCATCGGGATCATCATCATCATCACCACCATCATCACCATTAGCACCCTCATCACCATCTCCATATTGCTATAACAATTGTGTTGAATCTTGCATAGTTCATAGGGGAAACTTTCCCGGTGTTGATTACTCTTTGTAGTTGATGCTATTGAGTGAACCATTGAATTATTGTTTATGTTCAGATTGTTATACATCATTATTCCATCTCTGATCATGATCCATATGATGTCTTGTGAGTAGTTCGTTTTGTTCTTGAGGACATGGGAGAAGTCATGTTGTTAGTAGTGGAGTTGTGTTGAGAAAGATTCAATAGATTGTTTTTTAAGTTGTGGTGTACTTCTTCTAGTGGTGTCATGTGAACGTGGACTACATGACACTTCACCTATATGGGCCTAGGGGAATGCATTGTGTATTTGGCTACTAATCGTAGGGGTTGCCGGAGTGACAGAAACCTAAACCCCCGTTAGGAAACCATTGCACAAGGGACGTAAGGGTCTTAGAGTTTAAAGCTGTGGTTAGGTTTCTACCTTAATTACTTTCCTGTACTTACGGATGTTTGCAAGGGGTATAATCACAAGTATGTATTAGTCTTGGATGGGGTGGTACATTAGCACAGGTTCACCCACACAACAATTAGCAAGCTAAAGAATATTAATCAACTATATGAAGCGAAAGCACTTGACAGTCTTCCCATGTGTCCTCGAGAACGTTTGGTCATCTTAAGTAATACAACCGGCTTGTCCTTTGCTGCATAAAGGATTGGGCCACTTGCTGCATTTATTCCTACTGTCTTCTATTTACTCATACTTTGTTTACTTCCTTTATCGAAAACCCCTAAAAATCTGTTTGCTAAGTATTTGTAGAGAATTCCTGATTCATACCACTAGCCAGCACCTTCTGCTCCTCGTTGGGTTCGACACTCTTACTTATCGAAAATACTACGATACACCCCCTATACTTGTTGGTCATCACTGCCTTTGATGCCTCGACGGGGGTCTGTACGGGGACGGGGGCCTCCTCGCCGGCGGCTTTGGAGGCGACGATGACCACCATGCAGTTCTTCTCCATCACCGGCATGGTTGGGGTTTTCTTGGGGGTTTGTAGAAGGTGATGGGACAGTGGAGACGGTTGTGTGAGTGAGTGAGTGATGAGTGAAAGTGAGGATGCCTCTATAAAGGAGAAGGGAATGGACGTTTTGTTGCACCACCGTGCACTATGTAACCGTGTATGCTACTGCACCGTGCACAGCCACACGTGTCCGCCACCGGCCCGTGCACTGCGACACGCGTACCGTGAGTCACGTTCTTTCCCTCGTGTTTAACCCTAGCGACTTAGTTGTGCTCAGTTATACCCTATAGTATAACACTAGAAGTTTGGTTGTACTCAGTTTTGCCCTCTAGTACTAACACTGTCGTGCACAATATACTTAGTTTTACCCTCCGGTGGCTGGTCAACAGAGAGTCAACGAATGAGTTTTAGCTAGCTAACTGAGTCATTTTGTGCACAAAAAATTCAAAAAGATAAAAACATCATGGCATCTACCCAGGGAGTCTTATTATGTGACCTGCCACTATAAGAAATGTATAGAAATCAAGTTTTAACCTAAATCACCACTTCTCAAATCACATGCTATCCATGAAGGTTCATGGCTTTCTACTCAAGCCTCTTCCCAAAACATCCCTCCCCAAACTGGTGTATATTTGAATTGCAAATAGTTTGATGTATGCCAAGATGTATTTTATTGTAAAAAAGACACATTTTACATTTTTATATCTCTTTCTATTTTCTATTTGAATCCCTTTGTCAGTTTTTCCCTTGGTTTTTAAGTTCTACTCAGTTTTGTCCTTGGTTTTTAAGTTCTACTCAGTTTCCCCTCTCTTAGTCACAAACTCTCACACATGTGCTCATCTTGGCTGCTACACTCTGATTGGTTGAGACAGTTGTTACGCGGATCGTGCCCACCAACCGTTGATCCTTTGTGATCTAGCGGATAGGATAACCGCTATATCTGTCAAGGGCACCCCTCTATCCATGCAAAATAACAAGTTTTCCACCGGTACTTTAACTCCATAAACAAATGATTTTGAATATAATTTGAAGGGAAAGTATTCAAAGGTTTATAATTTTCATATATGCAAGTTTGTGCATTACATTCCACTCTATGAAAATGATAATCTCTCAAGATTTTCTTAGCACAACATTATCACGTATTAAGTGCGATTTCAAAGAGTTCAAATGTATATAATTTTCGTATATGCATGTTTATGCATTACATTCCACTCTATGAAAATGGGGGAGAAAATGATAATCTCTCAAAATTTTGTTAGCACATCATTATCACGTATTAAGTGCGATTTCATAGTGTTCAAAGGTTTATAATTTTCGTATACACAAGTTTATGTATTATATTTCACTCCATGGAAATGATAAATGTTCAGGATTTTATTAGCACAATATTATCATGTCCTAAGTGCGATTTCAAAGAGTTCAAAGGTGTATAATTTTCGTATATGCAAGTTTATGCATTACATTTCACTATATAAAAATGAAGCTAGACAAAGGGCCACCGTCACTTGAGAAGAAGAAGAAAGGGGAGGCAATGGCACGGGCGGGGGCGCGGGGCTGGCTCGGGTCTCATCTTGCAATGCCAACCTGGGTAAGCTATGGGTCCGAGACTCACGTGGATAAGCTGTGGATCCAATGCTAATCTAGATAAGTGGAGAGAGGTGTCCACTACGGGAACCAACTAAACGCGGTCCCACTTGTCAGCATGTAATGGTAAGGGTCCACTACGGGACCCAACAGAAGGCGGCCCCACTTGTCAGCACGTAACGACATGGGTCCACTACGAGACCCGATTGAACATGGCCCCACTTGTCAGCACGTAGCGGTAAGACTGATGGATATCGAGTTTTCAGACCGTGTAAGAGTTTCATACAAGGAGATGGGCAAAAGTGAGGAAAAGTTAAGTGGCTGAGGAAAACTAAGTATAACTAACGAACCAAGGGAACAAAAATAGAAATCCTTTTTTTAATATTTGGTTCATGGTTTTTGAAATTGGTTCATGATTTTTCTAAAATTGGTTTATGATTTTAAAAAATGGTTCATGAATTTTTTAAAATTGATTCATAATTTTTAAATTTTTGTTCACGATATTTGAAAAAATCTTTACCAATATTCAAAAATATTCACTGTGACACCCCCAAGATTAAGGTTAGACAAATCCCAGACCTCTGTCTGATATAAGCCTAATCTAAATCTCAGAAGCGTATAGAGGGAGAATCGGCAACATTACAGTGACCCTACGACACAAAAATTATTATAGCAAGCTCATAACTGAGCAGAGAACCAAATTATTACGAGCAGAGGTCACTGGCCACAAACATCAAACAACGGAAGGCAAATTATGCTATTAAGTATAACAAACTTAACAAATGGCCTAAGAGGCCTGAAGCATAATGATGACGTCCCAATCCATAGATTCCAGGCTGCCGACCGGGAACCCCAAACTACTCATCAATGTCGATGCTGTAAAGAACTCATCTATTATGGTAACACTTACCTGTTGCAAAAGTATCAACAAAGCAAGGCTGAGTACAGGGTGTACTCCGCAATACTTATGGCTGGTGGAGCTATTTTGCATAAAGCTAACTTTATTTGTAAAAGAGAGAGAGAGAGGAGAAGCTTGACTAATAGAACCTTTTAAAAAGGGATAAGAAAGCGATATATCTAGCTTTGATCATCTTTGATATCCACCGAAACTTTGTCATCCGAACCTACAAACTAGGATCACCCCCTCGATCCCCGAGGAAGCATCCTTAAGCACACCTCACATCTCTTGTCAAGTTTTACGATTAGGTTATTCTTCTCTATGATCTTAGAATCTGTTCCCAAGTCGTCCATAACCGTGGACACGGATTTTCGAAAAGATTATTACCCTATAGGGGTGCACAACTTTACCTAGACGTACCAACCTCCTCTTAATGCTAGATATCGTTAGCCCTCTTCCTTGGAAGGCCGGCAGAGAGAGGTTGGACACTACCTTTACCTTGCTTTCACCGAGACCATGAGTCACGCCCTAAGGAGATGCCGCCGTAACAGGTCAAGTCCCGAAGCCGTTCCCTAGAGATGTGTGCGGGGAACAAGATTACGGAGGCCGTACCTCTTCTGTTCCCGGCCACGCTTACCTACCTGTATGAATGCACCTCCTCCACCACCTTCGAGAACAGCCAGAATGCATATGTCGAATGGAACGCCCGAAGTATTTGACTCATGGAATCTACTAGGCAAGTTAGTTGGTCGAGGGGGTTTCCAGGCCCCCGTGTGGCTGTAAGATCGTCTTGGTTCAAGAGGCAAGAACTCGGATCCTAGTGGTCGCAAGTATGGGACTGGAAAAACCACAACCCACCGTGGCCTCCCATACAAGCCTTAGCATGTTTAACTTTCATCTCTGATCATACCAAGTCATCCTGTCCCACTAGGTTCATTCGTAGCTCTGATTCATCAACCAGATGGATCAATGGTAACAGCTAAGCTTGGCTAAGCACAAACGATATAACAACTCTAGCGAAGCACATAGGACAAACCCTAGTTATGCTAGGAGCAGTGGATCAGGGAATATAGGCTAAAAAGGTAACATGCATCAGATAGGATTACTGTATCTATCGATAAAAGACTTCGGGATCGTATGCACATGGCAAGAATGAAATACTTTGAAATCATAGGATTTTATCATGTGTGGGGTTTTGCTTGCCTTTGTCTGTTGATACCCAACTATAGAACTTCGGGTTCATCTACTTGACATTGTTCACCGTAGATCAGGTACTCTCTTCGATGGTGTTAATCTCGGTCTTCGATCTTGATCTCGATATCGTATTCTACCGGGAGGAGGCAAACACCAGAAAGAAAGGGGGAAACAATCAAGACATGGCATCGATGCAATTATTAGGGAAAGATGATGATATAACAAGTTAAAGTGTATTAAAATGAACCCTAGTACATGCTTAGTCATTTTAAACAGGGTCCTAGGGGTACAAACCCTAATTCGGAGAAACCCCGAATGCATATGAGAGGGGTTATTTTGTTCTTCTAATTAAACTTGTCATTTAAGTTTCTTAACAATGCATGAGTCTGAGTCTATTGTTTAGATCTCATTTTTCTGAACATTTTGATATTTTATACATATTTTTCTGATTTAAAATGAATTAGTTATTGAATTTACAATATTTATTCAATTTCTGAAAATATTAAACCAAAGCTATAAACTTTTTACACCGCTGATGTATCTGCCCACAGACACTGACAGAGGGGCCCTAGGGCCACCTCATCCTCGACGCGTGTAGGGTGGGACCCAACCTAGGTTTGACTGGGCTGACCGCGCCCTGCTGACGTCGACATGACGTCACCCGATGGTGATCTCCCAGGTCGTCGACAGGGACGACACATGAGAGCGAACGGGATAGAGTGGGCTAGCATGTTTGATGCGCGCAGCTGTGGGGATCAGTTTGGTGGTGGCGCCACCCCTTTTGGGTCACCGGAGCACCGGCGATGACCATGCCCGACGGCGGCGGAGGGCGGCGCTGGGCGTGCGAACGAAGCAGAGCGAGGGGGACGAAGGGAGAGGGTCCAGAAGGAGCAAAAGCTCACCGGGATCTCAATTCTAGGGTTGAATCGCACGTAGAAGCTCAGAAGCAGCGGCTAGGACGACCGCGAGCGACGGCCGAACTTCGGACATGAGGGCTCGATTAGCTCGACTCCGAGCTCCCGCGGGCGTGTCCTTCGGCGAGGATAAACAGCAGAGAACGGAGATCCTCCTGGGATACACAGCTAGGCTTGGGAAGGTCTAGAACGGCGAGCACGACGGAGCACGTCGGCTAGGGTTTCGGGTCCTCAGCGCGGGTGAACTCTAGAGAGCAAGAAGGGACAAGAGAAGATGAGAGGAAGAGAGAGGACGGTGCGTCGTGGTATTATCCAACTCCGAGCAGCAGCGGGCATCGCGGCGCGGCCAACATCAGGCGACAGAGGTGCTGCCAGGCAGCTGCTTGGCCTCGGCGCGAGGAGGAAGAAAGGGGAGGGACGGCAGAGGGTACGGGCTTGGTTGGGATGGCTACTGGGCTGCTGGCTGTTGTTGGTTGTTGCGGTTGGGCGGCGGATAGAGGAGAGGAGGTGGCCTGCGAGAAAGGTTCCAGGGAGGAGAGAAGAAGCTGGGCTGCGACCTGCTTAGGTTTAGCTCCTGTTTTTATTTCAGAAATCCTTTTCTTTTTCTGTTTCTATTTTTCTGTTTGTAATTTGAAACTCTTTTCTGTTTTGTGTATAATTTAAAACAATACCAGAGCCTTTTGTAAAACTAGGGAGATATTGTGGGGCCCTTTTAGTCCATTTGGGATCCACTTATTTTATAGTTGTTGAAATTCAAACTATTTTGAATGTGTTTGAGAGGAAGAAGAAAACTAGGGTTTAGGGTTTCTATTATTTTCTTCACATGCATTTTAAGAGATGATGCTCATGGATGCACAAACAAAGTCCTAATTAGTGTTAATAAAACTAGGGGTGTTACATTCACTATTCTTAAATCATAATTATAGAGAATGTTCAGAGTTTAAATAATAATAAAAAAGAAACATAAATTTTTTCCGTCATGTGGGCCGACCCACTTACCCCGCGACTTCATGCGGCACGCGCGGCTTGCGCCGCCTCAAAGCAGCATATAACATGCCCCAATTCACCTTGGTTCCTATGATTATTTTGGCGATACGAGACAACTTATCCCAGATTAAGTATAGGGTGCAATATTATTTAAAAAAGTATATGCTGCAATATTTTCTTTTTCTTATAGATTGAGGATGACATATTGTCACTCATGCCAACATCATGAAAATCGAATGGTAAGACCGACCAACTAAGCTTCCTCCTCGGCCTTAACCTCCTTCTTTAGCGTACGCCAACCAAGACTCCTCCTCGGTCATGACGTCTTTCTTCGCAAGCATAACTTCCGCGACAGCACTTATGGTGATGGAGAAAGAGCCCAACCATTTTAAAATAAGAGCAATTTATCAAGATAATTAACCATAATAAACGGTAGATAAAACATGAATAGAATAATAGAAAATAAACTAATCATGTGATTTAGCGGACAAAGATTAAAACAAACATCTAAGAGGATTGCAAGATATAGAACTTGAGATAAGATCTGAACAAGGAACTTGAGATAAGATCTGAACAAGGTCTAGACCTATAGCAAGCCATAGGAAACGACAAATTATCTGTTCAAGATAAACAAGATGGAGGAAGATGGTATACATCACAGCAGAGGAACCACCTATGTTGATGTTAGTGTTGATGTTACCGTTTGCACTGTCATCAGCCATGTCATTGAGGAAGAGGTTGTTGATGTCAGAGAAGAAGTCGTCATTGGGAAAGAAGTCGGCACTCTCGCTATCCATGAAGGAGTCCGTGATGAATCCACCAGTAGTCGCGCTAATAGAGAGATCCCAAAAACCTTATCGCGCTTCTCTTGTACAGGACTTGAAGTAGCGGGGTATCGGAGGCCTACTATCCTGGCTCGCGGTGCACGCCACAAGATAGGATGGGAACAATCATGTAGGCAGCGCAATGCTCTGGAGGTGCAATGGTATTGTGTTTTTTAGGAGATGAGCGACCTCTCTCTCTTATAGGCATGGTAGGCAGGCGGACAGGCGCGTCGGGAGATGAAACAAACAGGAAACGGTCGAAGCCGAACAACCTCCACTAAGTTGGAAAACCCACTCACGTAGACTGTTCATATGCCGTTCATGCGTGACGAAAAGAAAGTCGGCTCGGCGAGATTCCTACAACCCACAACCCACGGTGCGCGGGCGTGTCGTGACGAGGCGTGGAGAGGCGGGCGGCGGTGGAGGAGGAGTGCATGTATATGTCTCTCTCATTCTCATCCTTTTACCAAATGGTGAAGATCCCCCTTATAAGGTGGTGAAAATTTTCTTCAACTAGCAATATGGGACTAAACATTTGTGCCACATCTTGCCATGCATGAATGGGCCACATGGGCCTCTAGGATTTTCAGGAATTATTAAAATAGAAATATGGGCTGCGCCATTTAGGCAAAAATTCCAATAATCCCCCACCCGATCCCAGAGAAACATGAAGTTTGTCTTTGGTTTCAAAACATTGTTTATATACCGATAGTGGAGACTGGTAAGTTGAATTTCCACCTAAAACTTTATGCTACACTAGGCTACAACTTGTATAGTGGACTATGCCTTGAACTGCAAGTTTGTTGTGAACCTAACTTCACACAAAGTCTTGACCGATACTAGGCTACCGTGGGACTTCCTTGCAGGTGGAGCTTATGCATCATACTCCATGACCTTTCATAAGTTTATTAAAGAGCACCCTACTCTCATAGACTGCGGCATTTAACAGTCAGACTCATATATGTGTGTTCTTCAAAAGATGTTCTACATGACAACATCTCTTCTTATGATAAGCCAATTAGAACATATTAAGATAATAAATCAACCCACCGTGCAGAATAGGAAAGTATTGCATCTTCATGGAGCGGTGTTTATTAAAATTAGGGATACTTTTATCTCAGTTAACAAGCAATTTGTTTCCCAATTCTAATTCATAGGATCTTCAATCACATAGAGTGGTTTACCACTGTGGAAAACTCATATTGTGGGTGGGTATACCCATCTCCTTTGATGCATTTTATATCACGTTACATGATAGACCCTTTGTGAAGAGATCTGCCAGGTTCTTAGATGTTGGATATAATCCAACACAATAACTCAGGATTTTCTGATAGATTTAAATCTCTCCTTCACATGTCTTGAGGACTTCATGTTATCATTAGAACTGTTCACCTTAACAATCACAATTTGATTATCACAGTTCATTGGGATTGCGGGTATAGGTTCTTCAACCAAAGTAAGTCCGTCAAAAGTTCACGAAGCCACTCTGCTTCAACTGTGGTTGTGTCTAATGCTGCAAGTTTTGCTTCTATAGTTGACCTCGTTAAAATGGTCTTCTTGCAAGACCTCCAAGAAACAGCGCCACCACCAAGGGTAAATACGTATCCACGTGTGGCCTTTACCTCATCAACATCATATATCCAATTTGAATCATTATAACCCTCTAATACCCTTGGGTACCCAGTATAGTGAATGCCATAGCTCGCATTGCCTTTCAGATAGCGCATAACTCTCTGAAGAGCTTGCCAATGATCATCTCCATGATTTGTAACAAATCGACTGAGTTTGCTCACAGCAAAAGCAATGTCAGGTCTTTTAGCGCTGGCTAAATACATAAGGGAGCCAATAATCTAAGAGTATGTAAATTGATCTCTAGTAGTACCTCGATTCTTTTAAAGTAATACACTAGGATCATACGGTGTTGGAGAAGACTTGTAGTCGCTATACCCAAAATGACTCAAGATCTTTTCCACATGGTGAGACTAAAGCAATGTGATCCTACCATGATCATCTCTCAACAGCTTGATGTTCAAGATAACATCAGATACTCCTAGATCCTTCATCTCAAAAGACCGAGATAAGAAATTCTTTACCTCCTTAATCACATTAAGGTTGGTACCAAAAATATGTATGCCATCAACATACAAACACATAATGACTCCCTCGCCCCCACCATGGCAATAGTACACACACTTGTCACCTTCATTTACAACAAAATCTGCATCGGTTAAAGTTCTCTCTAACTTCTCGTGCCACTTCTTAGGTACTTATTTAAGGCCATATAGAGACTTTAACAACTTACACACGTTTCCTTCTTGTCCACTTACTACAAAACCATCTGGCTGATCCATATAAATTTCCTCGTCCAACTCTCCATTTAGAAAAGCCATCTTAACGTCAATTTGATGAACGAGAATACCATGTGAGGCAGCCAAAGAAAGTAGTATGTGAATGGTGGTCAATCTGGCTACAAGTGAGTAGGTATTAAAGAAGTCTTCTCCTTCTTTTTGGGTATAACCCTTGGCCACAAGTCTTTTCTTGTACTTTTCAATACCATCATGCCTAAGTTTCTTCTTAAACACCCATTTACATCCTACGGGTTTGCACCCATAAGGACGATCGGTGATCTCCCATGTTCCATTAGCTAAGATGGAATCCATCTCACTACGAACGGATTCCTTCCAGGTTTGCACACATAGGCTTCCGAAATGGAACTGGGAGTATCATCCACATGGTACACAATGAAATCATTACCAAAACACTTTGTTGTCCTCTATCTCTTACCCCTCTTAGGAATTTCATTATCATCCTCCTCAGGATTTTCAGAGTATTCCATAGGGATGGTAGGTTCTGAAACTGTAGCTAATTCCTGATTTTATGAGTTAGGTATTTCCTAATTTGATGAGCTAGGCATATCCTTTATGGGAAAGATATCCTCAAAGAAAGTCACATCATTTGACTCCATGATTTTACCAACATGAATGTCTGGTACTCCATATTTTACTATCAAGAATCTATAGCTGATGCTACGCAAATCATAACCCAGAAAAAAACAGTCCATGGTTTTTGGTCCAACCTTGCGCTTCTTGGGAATTGGCACATGAACCTTTGCCAAACATCCCCAAGGTCGTAGGTAAGAGAGTTAACCTTATCTTTTCCCATTCTTCCAAATGGAGTAATTTCTTTGTTCTTTGTGGGAACTCAGTTTATGATATGACACACAGTCAGTAATGCCCCCACTATTCCTCGGAGAGACCCGATGTGTCTAACATGGCGTTAACCAAATCTGTTAGAGTATGGTTCTTTCTTTCGCTACCCCATTTGACTGGGGTGAGTCGGGAGACTTCCTCTCATGAATTATGCAATGTTCCGCACAAAAGGAATCAAACTCTTTGGAAAAATACTCTCCACCATGATCATACCTAAGCCTCTTAATATTTCGATCAAGTTGGTTTTCTGCTTCAGCTTTATAGATTTTGAAGAAACTCAAAGCCTCATCTTCTGATTTTAGAATATACACATGACAGTATCTCATAGAGTCATCGATCAACATCATGAAATATTTCTTTCCACCTTTTGTCAACACACCATTCATCTCATAAATATCAGAATGTATGAGCTCTAGTGGTGTTAAATTTCTGTCCACTGCTGTCGCATGTGACTTGCGAGGTTGTTTTGCTTGCACACAAGCTTGGCACTTAGATCCCTTGACAGTAGTGAAGTTTGGGATTAAATCATTTTAGTTAACCGCATCATGCAACCAAAATTAACATGACAAATACGTGAATGCTAGATATTTGATACAAGATCTGATGAAACATGATTAACAACTTCACTACAAACATCTGATAGTGACAGGCAGAACAAACCTCCGCACTCATAGCCTTTACCAATAAAAGTTCCAAACTTAGATAGTACATAATATTTATTGGACTCGAAAACAATCTTGTAGCCATCACGACACAAAAAAATCTGCTAACAAGATTCTTATTGATTGAGAGAACATGATGCACGTCCTTGAGGCGCACGGTCTTTCCCGAAGTGAACTTCAGATCGACCGTACCAAAAGCATGAACAGAAGCATGCGAGTCATTCCCCATCAGCACATATTGAGTGATATGAAGAAAACATGAAAATATCAGAATAGACATGTACATTAGCACCCGTGTCAATCCACCGATCAGAAGAATGACATAATAAAAGAACAATACGTAATATACCATATCCAACATCCTTCATCTCAGTGTCTCTCATGATAACATTAGTAGTCTTGCTGCTCATAACGGTTTGGGCAAGCAGGAGCCCAATGATCAGGATCACCGCACACATGGCAAACACCTTTCTTCTTGTCAGTCTTCTTCTTGAAACTGGTAGACTGTGAGGCCTTGTTCTTCCCATCGAAATTTCCTTTGCCATCAAACTTGTCCTTGTTCTTGAACATGAGTGACTGGAAGTTCTTTTTATGTACCAGATTGGCACTTGAACCTCCCTTTGTACCTCGAGCACGTGTGTTTTTTGCTCTCGCCTTCTCTTCCACATAAAGAGTTCCAATGAGATCCGATATAGAAAACTCTTGTCTCTTGTGTTTTCGGGAAGTTGCAAAGTTCCTCCACGAAGGGGGAAGCTTGGCAATAATGCCCCCGACAACGAACTTGTCCGGTAACACCCAAGGGAAGTGCTCAAGTTCCTTGGCCAGTGATTGTATCTCATGAGCCTGCTCAACCACTGACCGGTAATCAGTCATCTTGTAGTCATAGAATTGCTCCATGATATACAGTTCACTGCCAGCGTCCGAGACCCCAAACTTGGCCTCGAGCGCAACCCACATGCCTTGCCTTTATCAAATGACATATAGGGTTCAACAATGTTCTTCCCAAGAATAGACAACAGAGCATCCTTGAACATGGTAGCAGTTTTTTTTGGAAAACTTGCTCCTAAGCAGGAGTAAGCTCTCCCTCAGGCTTGCCAAGAGTAGCGTCATAGCCGTTCATATTCTGAAACCAGAGAACTGCTCTCACACGCCATCTCTTATTGTGCATACCCTAAAAAATAGGTGGCTTCACAGATGCAACAAAACCACTTGGAGTAAATTGCATATAATATGGTTTTTGGATTGTTAAAAATAAGAGCAATTTATGAAGAGAATTAACCATAATAAATGGTAGATACAACATGAATAGAATAATAGAATTGCATCAAATAGGATTGCAAGACAAAGATGACAAACATCAAATAGGATTGCAAGACAAAGAACTTGAGATAAGATCTGAACAAGGTCTAGACCTACAACAAGCCATAGGAGATGACAAATTACGACCGAAGATTAGCGACCTCTTTATCTTATAGGCATGGGTAGGCAAACGAACAAGCGCGTCGAGAGATGAAATGAATAGGCAGCGGCCGAAGATGAACAACCTCCACTAAGTTCGAATTAATTCTTCACTAAGTTCATAATTAAAACTCACTCGCGTAGACTGTTCATATCCGTTCATGCGTGACAAAAAGAAAGTCGGCTCGGTGAGGCGAGGCAGGCGGCGGAGGAGGAGGAGCGCACGTATATGTCTCTCTCCTTCTCATCCCTTTATCAAATGGTGGAAGAGCCCCCTTATAAGGTGGTGAAACTTTCCTTCAACTAGCAATGTGAGACTAAATATTTATCTCACCTCTTGTCATGCATAAACGGACCACATGGGCTTTAGGATTTCCAGGAATAATGAAAATATGGACTGTACTATTTAGGCAAAAATCCGAACACGAACAAGGTGGCGATGGCTACCATGCCTGCTCCCAGATGATAATGGCGTCGGTATCGTGCTCTTCCTCAGGCAGGAGAGTGACTCCACCTTCACCTCTAACCGACAAACTTTTGTCCAACAATATAATGTTTCAACCTTGTATATTAACCATATTATCCTTACTTTGACGACTCCTTAGACTTGGGTAGCTCCCGAGTGATAGACCTTCTGAATTACTGGTGGTACTGATCATTTTGAAACTAGTTTTCCTGTAGAGAACTTAAAATGAGCACTAGTAGAAAAGCCCCCCTTTGGTCCCGGTTCATAAGGGTCATTGGTCCCGATTTTTGAACCAGGACCAATCACTCGGGACCAATGCTGGTCCCGGTTCTGGCACGAACCGGGACCAATGGGTCTCCACGTGGCCCGCCATCGCGTGCGCTTGCAGTAGGACATTTGGTCCCGGTTCGTGGCATGAACCGGGACCGAAGGTCTTTTCTATTTATTTTTTCAAAAAATAATTTATTTATTTGAATGTATGAATATTTGGACCGGTTAATCTCTCACCCGAGGCCTCTCAATCACACTTAGTTTTTGGTCAAATTTCAATCTTTAGTTAAACTTTCCGGTCAGTCACCCATCCTCACACTACTCCACCCCTAGCACGCTTAACATCTTGGTTCCTTCCCATCCCCCTTCCTATGTACCACTTGTAACCTTATGTCTATATTATGCTATTAATGATATTAACCAATGCATGTTGTGAGTCACACATTTTTATAATTTGAGTTACAACATGATTTTAATGTAAAAAAATGACTAAGTAATACTAATATTGAATAAATATAGAAATAAAATATGTTTTATTGTTATTTTTGCATTAATTCATTTAATATGGCATAATTCATATCTTTAAATCCATAAATCGAAATTCCACAAATAATATGTCCATTATTATCAGAAAAATGTGTGGAATCCAAATATGTCATTTTTTTTAAAAAAAAAACTGAATTTTGATTTTTTTGGAATTTCAAAAATCTAAAAAATTGCAAACGGCTGAAGGCCGTTATCATCAGTATCGTAATTTTTTGCCGATAATTTTGATATATTATACGATTTTTCCGACATCGTATGCACAAATGGCGACCATCTAAAGTTTTTATAACGTTTTCTTGCAAAATAAGTCGAAATTCAAGTTTGTTAATTTTCATGACAAGTGTATCACTAAATACAACTATAGTTGAAAGGATTTTATTTTTTGATTTTTTTTACAATTTTCTGCGCTTGTTTTTGAAACTAGAAGGCGATTCAGGGGGATGTGGAGCAGGCGGCAGAGAATTTCCGAATTTTTTTGTCCCGGTTTATGTCCCGAACCGAGACTAAAGACTGACCCTTTGGTCCCGATTCGCGGCATGAACCGGGACCAATGCTCATGCCATAAACCGGGACCAATACCCCGAGATGAACCGGAACCGATGTCCTAGCGGCATGAACCGGGACCGATGCCTGACATTGGTCCCGATTTGTTATTCGAACCGGGATGAATGACTTTGGAGGCTGGACCAAAAGCCCCTTTTCTTCTAGTGGAGAGTTGAATAATAATACTTGATCTGTCACTTTAAATTCCTCTTTTGAATACTTTTATCATTCCAAATTTAACGTTTCCTTTAAACATTTTAGCCCTCTCATATGCTTCATTTGTCCATCCATCTAGCAAATTAATATTTACAATCTTTTTCCACGGGTAGTTTCAAAAGTCCAAAAAGATCAAGTGGACGGGCCTCTAAATAAAAAAAACTTACGCCTTTCATAATGAGATTTTTTAGTGCTATATCCTACTCAAAATGCTGATATGGCACTACAATACTTAATGTAGAGAAATTTTTGTACAACCCTCACACGTATAGACAAAAAATATTATTTTTATCTAATCATATATCTTACCGTGTACGAATAACTTCGACATTAACTGTTGGATCAAGAGGACGCTAATGAAAAAAAAATGTTTCTTTCTTTATTTTATTTGAATGTTTTTCAAATCGGTCAAATTTGTTGGCATGTAAATTCTTAGCGAGGAGTTGCTTTTTTCTTGATCGGTAGGTTCAGAAGGAGTGACATATTTCAATTAACACAGTCGGTGCAAGTAAAAGTTATATCAAGAACCTAAAAAAATATAAAATTACATCCAAATCTATAAATTTAGCACAAAGTACACTTAAATTAAGCAAGGAAAATCACGAGTCTAGCTTTATGACTCGAATTAGCTCCTTCTCAACCGAGCATCCGGGACCATACATATTGTACTACCGCTTGGTTCACACACAAAATAGCGCCCGCTCACCATCCATCGTCCCTTCCTGCTGAACGTTTTGGAAAGAGCTGAAAATTCAGAACTAAAAAGTTCGAACATTTGAATTTAGTAACCGCAGTAGTACTTTTGCCGCAATGCTCAATACTATGATTTTGTTACTATGCATACCATCGTACCTGAGGAACGCGCCAATAATTTTAAAAAGATGAGCAACACGACAGAGACATGCAAAAATAAGCCACCGTATTAAAGCACACGTGCATGGTAGCAGATTTGGAGAATGGAGAGATGAGCGCCTGGGACTACAGAGGAGAGAGGATGAAGGATGCATAGCGAGGAAGGAGAAAAACACTAGTATCCTGTGGTACACGAAAGAAAAGACGATGCATGCATGTTGTTCGTCAAGGTCGGGACCCCGGGTGCCACGAAGGCACAGAGCCAGCTATTGCCCGTACACGTGCCCGCTCCCATGTAGAGTGAAGAGGAACCCACCACCGAAAACGCGGAGGCTGTCAGGCGGACGGTGATGACCCAGCGAGTGATTGGCTGTCTTTGTAAACGTCGGGAGAGAGCCTCCTAGAAAGACTCGCAGATTTCCCATCATGTTCCATAGTCTAACCAATACTAGGAGTAGTACGTGCTTTTCGCTTCTGGAACTGTGGAGACCAGACCAGGGACTGTAGTGCCTGGGGTGCCGTGCTTGGCCTAAAATCGCGCCATCCACAACCATGCTGGCTTGTGTGACTGGTGAGTGTGATGCTTGTCATTTGTCAATGTGAACTGCTCATCACTTCCGTATCTTGCGTGAGATTGCACAGACCTCGATCGCGATGGTATAACCCTGTAGATAAACATGCCTAGTTGATCTACCACTCGAGGGAATCACATACAAGTATAGAACCTGGCAAAGTTAAAAATCAAGCGAATGAATAGTTTGTCCGTCATCCTTAGAAAAAAGAGCTCAACTTATTAAAGACGTAGAGCACAGTTCGTATTGAAAGAAGTCAGTGATAAAAAAAAAATACTTCGGTATGCTGGCTAATGGTCAATCTCTACCAAGATGATGGCATGATTGATTGAAGACCTGGAATAGTTAAAATAAATAGTATATAACAAAGCATTACAGGACTCGGTTTTGGAGGACCATTGGAAGGAAATTTCCATTTAGATGAGTCCAAGACAGGAGATCGATATCCTACGAGTATCCATTGAGGAGAACTCTTTTCTTATCATGCCTATCACGGCAGAGGATGAATTGCGAAAAGATATTTTCTAAATGAACACAATAAAGCACTAGACTTTGATGGCTTTTAAACGGAGTTTTATCAAAATCTTGAGATATAATTAAGACCAATATGTTGGACTTGTTTAACGCTCTTTGTGCTGGACAACTTGAACCGTTTAAACTAAACTTTGGGGAGATTATATTGCTGTCTAAGACAAAGGAGGCACTCAGCAATATAGATTATATGGCAATTATGAAATAGTTCATTCTTGGTTGCATATAAGTATGTTATCTTCTATGATGGTCTTATGTACTGATATATGAAGGCTCCTGTGTCGGCCCCTAGGACGACACCGGGGCGATCCCGCGCCGCCTCAAAACCACCTCGGGCGGTCCCCGTCTCCACCGCTGCCTCCGGAGTTGGCGGTGGTGGCGGCGGCTCCTCGTGCCTAAGGTACTGGGGGAGAGGAGGATATAGCGACTCCTTCGAAGGGGCGGTTGGGGCGGCTCCGACAGAGTGGATCATGGGCGGTGGCCGAGGCGGAGCTCTTGGTTAGGCGGCGGCGATTGCATCCGCTCTGCTAGATGTGGGTGGCGGCGACATGCCGTGGGCCTAGGGTGCCCACCAAGGCCCACTGTCTCTCTGGTGACGCGGTTTCGAGGCTGGTGCAGGAGGAGGTGTTGTGGTCACGGCGATGGATGCGGTTCGGCGAGGTTCTCCTCAACGGCGCAGACGTGCGGCAGCCATGGCAAGCGGCGCCTGCAGCGGGCATGGCCCGGACCCGATCTGGCCTGACGGAGGCAGCTGTGTGTTGGGTTCTAGCAGATTGCCTCTATGCCAAGATGGGCCATCTTCTCATCTACCTCCGGCTGGTGGCATGAAGCTGCTAACTCGGATTGAATAAAGGAGGAGGCCTAGGGTTCCTCTCACACTAAGCCGAAGATCTGCCTGATGTTTGTCTCCATTGATCTGGTTGCAGTGTCATGTTCCGGAAGGCTCCGCCGGTGAACTCCACAGTGCATTCATGCCGAGAGATTGCTGGTCAGGTGGGATTCGGTCGTGTGCACCCATATTTTACTCTAACCGTTTGGCTTCAAAGGAAGCGCTTCGAAGCTCTGTTAGCTGTTATTATCATGGGGCATGTTCTCGTTCCATGGTGCTGACGGAGAATGTCATGGGGATCGAGATCTGAGGACTGACAATGGTGGCTCTACTCTGGGTGGTGATGATAAATTGGCTTGGTGACTCGTGACTTGGAGCAGTGGCATGCAAGAGGGGGTGACTGCACAGGAGAAGTTCATAGTCCTACCTTTCAGGGAGAAAACACAGGGTCTGGCCTTAATTGATTATGCCTGGCAATGGCCTTGTTGAAGGTATTGTTTTGAGAGTGAAGACTTTCTTCAGGGTAAAAATCTAAGATCTATGATCGGGCGATGGCGGTGTATGTGCACTGTTCCTTTCTTGGAGGTGTCGCTTTTGGAGAAGCTAGACTTATGGTGCTGTCTTGGTGGTTGTAGTGTTGCTGTTTCAAGGAGATCACTATAGCGGAACTTTTATTTTTTGTAATTCTTCTTTATTTTTTGGCTGTGTGCATCTGTAGTGCTACTAGGGCAATGCGTTGTTGCAAAGGCGGGATGTAATTGGTATCTTCGCGATATTAATATATACTCCTTTCCAAAAAAATGTACTAATATAACATGAGTGCACGCATCTGCTAGGAAATGCTAAAAAAATTCACCATTGCATGTTGATGGGAGGAGGGATGGCCGGAGATTAACACAAAACATGTCCCAAGTCTTAAATGTGCATGCTATACCAATTCATGGTTAACTAACGGGGGGATAAGTTATGGGGACCTTGAAACTTTTTGTTGTGGTTGGAATTTATGTCTTAATGAATCCTTTGTTCTCACATTAAAATGGCCCTAGGACCAACCATTAGGGTTGCATTTGCTCAGTAACATGACTGCACCTATTTATGGCTCCTGTCTAGAAGAAAAAATAAAGACTATCTATGTGCTTCACTAATTGTGACAACCAAATGAATGAAATAACAACTTGACAGAACATTTACTCCCTTGAATTACTCGCTTTTACTTCTACTTGCTGTTACTTTTACTTGTTTTTACTTTACCTGTAATAGTTTTACTTTATGTATTACTTTCTGCATTTTATAGTTCACTCTAGTTCATTCCTTTACACGAAAGGCTATATAAGTGGGTTATATGGCTTTAGAGAATAGGTATTTTACCTTCAACTCCTCGTGGGTTTGACACTCAAATACTTATTTAATTGTACTATAGTGATTCCCTGCTCTTGGAGATAATTGTAATATTCCAGGATTAGCACCTAAAAATAGAGTGGACACATGTGTATGCATTGCATTCATACATAATAAAATCTGGAGAATTTTCGCGCAAAGATAAAGCACTATAGAGGGACCGAGGTCTCTCTTGTATTGGTGGAAACATCAGTACAGGTGCGACGGATTTCGACATGACCTCTATTGAATCTCTGTGTTTTGAAGGGGAAAATAATTCAAACATGTATTTGAATTTCAAATGTGACTGCAAATGAATTTAGAAAATCCACAAACTGAATTAATTAGATAAAAAGAAATGATTTCCATAATAATAACTTTAATGTGAAGTTGAAATCAAATAAGGCATATGAGGTAATAATACATCATCACATTATGTTGGATTTAAACAAGACATTAGAAATATTATTCCAAAAAAGAATATATATCACAATCCCATAATATTTAATAATACGAATACATGAGAGACCCCACCATAAGAATTAAATATTACAAGTACTTATTCTCAAAAGAATGTTTTACAACATTTAGTAAATATTATAATGTGCAAAAGTTGCAATTGAAGGAAAACATTAACTTTATTATTTAAAACAAACAATATCACATTGTCTATATTAGAATTTAATGAAAGACAAGTATTTTATTCAAATAATAATATTACAACATATTACATATGTCAAAATAAAAAGGAAGTTGCAACAGAATAAAAAGAAAACCCTAAGCTAAATTTTCTATTTATTTCTTGTATTCTCTTTTCTTCTTCACTTTAATCCCTATAAAACAAAACAAAACAAAACAAAAGTAACGGACAAACAAATGATAAAATAAAGGGTTAGTTTAGGGAGTTAGATTACTCTCAGGTTGTGCATACAAGTGATATGCCCGATTCATCAATGAGTATTAAAAATAAGGGCCAAATGCATAATATGTTCTTATCAAAGTTGCTTTAGCCTGTGAATAATTAGCTAGAGAGGCAAATTAACATTAGGTAACCAAAAATAAAGGTTAGTTCAAGATAATACCTAAACTAGCCGAGCACATCCACAAGGGCATAACTTCCAGGCTAGTAAAATATCTTCCCAATGAGACAAAGCACTTGGAACAGGCAGGCAGCTTACACACCACTAGTAGGAAAATGCCTACCAGTGGCGCACCAAAATTGAAGTCCATGGCGCACGCCCCGTGCGCCACTGATATCACGACACTGATATCAGAGTAGTCAGTGGTGCACCGGGTTGTGCGCCACGGATAGTAGGCAAGTCCGTGACGCACCGCCATTCCGTGCGCCACGGATATTACCAGCAGCGCACGCACATGCACGCCGTTATTGGCGCACCATGAATTCGTGCGCCACGAATATTATCAGCAGCGCACGGGCACGTGGTGCGCCACTGACCCCAAAATCAGTGCACCACAAACTGTTCGGGTATTTTTTATATATACGGCGGGTATATATAGCAGTTATATGCAGTAGTTATATACAGCAGTTATATACAACGGTTATATACAACAATACACCAAATATAAATTTAATCTAAGATATGAATTCAAAGTGCTGAAATACATCAAACATGGATTCAAGTGTTATTAGATTATTACACAAAGTGTGGTAGTACAAATTCGGTTGATCACATTATAAATTCGATCATCACATTACACATGCATAGAGCTATCACTCTAGACTATGATCGAATAGAGCATATCGGCGAGTGATACGTCCATTTTGCATCACTATTCTATGTCGTAATTCACTGTTATTCATTGATATATTTCGTATTGAGAGGTGATACTTATGTTATTTCATCTGTTTTTGCATGGTTGATGACTTTTGGAGCATGGACCGCTATAGTCAGGATTCTGATGAAAAGGTGCTGTTTGGAGGCAAAATTCGCGAAGATCAGAAAATCCGGGAAAATATACGGAAAATCCTATTTTTTCAGAAGACGAAGGAAGCCAGAAGGAGGGCTGGAGATGGGCCACATGGGGCCACACCACCCCCTGGCGCGGGCCAGCCTAGGCCGCGCCACCAGGTGGTGTGGCCACCTGTCCACCTGCACTCCCCTCGCGATATTATCCTCTTGAAACCCTAAGACTTGGGGGCGACCATAAAGATTCCGCCGCCTCAAGGCGGAAAACACCAAGAGAAAGATCTCTCCAGATGATTGCCGGGGGAATTCCTTCCCAGAGAGGGGAGATCGTTGCCATCAACACCACCATCAAGCTGGACTTCATCAGGATCATCATCATCACCACCACCACCATCATCACCATCAACACCCTCATCACCATCTCCATATTGCTGTAACAATTGGGTTGAATCTTGCATAGTTCATAGGGGAAACTTTCCCGGTGTTGATTACTCTTTGTAGTTGATGCTATTGAGTAAACCATTGAATTATTGTTTATGTTCAGATTGTTATATATCATTATTACATCTCTGATCATGATCCATATGATGTCTTGTGAGTAGTTCGTTTTATTCTTGAGGACATGGGAGAAGTCATGTTGTTAGTAGTGGAATTGTGTTGAGAAAGATTCAATAGTTTGATATTTAAGTTGTGGTGTACTTCTTCTAGTGGTGTCATATGAACGTCGACTACATGACACTTCACCTATATGGTCCTAGGGGGGTGCATTGTGTATTTGGCTACTAATCGTAGGGGTTGCCGGAGTGACAGAAACCTGAACCCCTGTTAGGAAGCCATTACACAAGGGACGTAAGGGTCTTAGAGTTTAAAGCTATGGTTATGTTTCTACCTTAATTACTTTCTTGTACTTACGGATGTTTGCAAGAGGTATAATCACAAGTATGTATTAGTCCTAGGAAGGTTGGTACATTAGCACAGGTTCACCCACACAACACTTAGCAAGCTAAAGAAGATTAATCAACTATATGAAGCGAAAGCACTTGACAGTCTTCCCATGTGTCCTCGAGAACGTTTGGTCATCTTAAGTAATACAACCGACTTGTCCTTTGCTGCATAAAGGATTGGGCCACTTGCTGCATTTATTCCTACTGTCTTTTATTTACTCGTACTTTGTTTACTTGCTTTATCGAAAACCCCTAAAAATCCGTTTGCTAAGTAGTTGCACAGAATTCCTGATCCATACCACTAGCCAGCACCTTCTGCTCCTCTTTGGGTTCGACACTCTTACTTATCGAAAATACTGCGATACACCCCATATACTTGTGGGTCATCAGCGAGACGAGGAGCAACACCGAGACCATGATGATCTTCATCCGGTTCTTCTTTCACATGTATCTCCTCCACGAGGCTATCGCTAGCTCTCTTGCTTGTAGCCTTTGTAGCTGTTGCCGCTGAAGTTGTTCACTTGTGCCTGGCAGTCCTCCCACTCGTCTTAGACCCCTGGAACCTGACCCCTGTATACCACGTACCACTTCGCCATCTCTGTAGACATGCATGTAGTATATGTTATAGAATGAAAAGAATGGCAAACTACAAACATGTTTGCATGATCAGAAAAATAAGCAAAGATTCATAACCGATAAATACAATATAGCACCGATGACGATCATATCTGGTTTGTTGTGCATCATGAGAATCTTCGGTTGAACGATACTACCCTTCAGCTAGACAGGGAGTGCCTCTATGGCCAGCTAAAGCGAGATGCCTGAGGACTGGATCCTTGGGCATCTCGCTCAAGCTGACTATAGTCTTGTCCCTGCACTCGCACACCATCTTGGAGTTTATAACTTGTCTACCTAGATCAAAATATGCTGGGGAGCTAACTAATATCACATATTAGGGAGTGCCTCTATGGCCAGCTTCAGGGAGATGCCTGAGGACTGGATCCTCCGGCATCTCCCTGAAGTTGGCCATAGTGTTGTCCCTCCTCTCGCACACCATCGTGTTTCACATATTAGGGACTAGTACATCTATGGCCAGTTTGAGGGAGATTCCGGCGGGCCAGAGGACTAGGCTCCGCCGGAATCTCCCCCAAACTGGCTGTAGTGTTGTCCCTGCTCTTTCACACCCTCCCGGCATCGGTGGTGTCACCAATGTACCACGTACCACTTCTCCATCTCTGTAGACAAGGCATGCATAGACAAGACTGAAGGAAATATGCCCTGAGAGGCAATAATAAAGTTGTTATTATATATTCCTTATATATGATAGATGTTTATTTTACATGCTAGAATTGTATTGATCAGGAAACATCAATACATGTGTGTTTAATAAACAAAAAGGGTTCCTAGTTATGCCTCTCTTATAGACTAGCTTGTTGATTAACAAGATGATCAAGGTTTCCTGATCATGAACATTGGATGTTGTTAATAACAAGGTCACACCATTGGTGGAATGATGTGATGAACATTCATTCGAAGTATAGCATTACGATCAAGTCATTATGTTTATATTGCTATAACATCATATGAAGTAAGCTTTATCCTTAGACCATGAGATCATGTTAATTGTTAACACCGGAAGAGTATCTTGATAACATCAAACGTCACACCGTAACAGGGTGACTATAAAGATGGGTTCAGTACTACAAAGGTGTTATGTTGAGGCTCATGGATCAAGAGTGGAATTTGTCAATCCCGATGACGGATAGATATACTCTGGGTCCTCTCGGTGATATCACATTAAGATAGGTTGCAAGCAAGTGATGTGATCACTAGAATGTTGTATCACGGGAACAAGAAAAGAGTGCATGTCGGTAACGAGATCAAACTAGGTATGGAGATACCGATGATCGAATCTCGGACATGTAATATATCAAGAGACAAAGGGATTTAGTTACAAGCGTTAAAGGTTCTCACGATCACAGAAGTCATCGTTGAATGTGTAGGAGTCAGTACGGATCTCCAGGTCCCGCTGCTGATTATTGATCAGAGAAGGGTCTCGATCATGTCTGCATTATTCGCGAACCGTAGGGTGGCACACTTAAGAGTTACCGGACACCATTTTGGAGCACATATGTTTCAGATGAAAGAATTGCAAAGCGCAGGAATTGTTTCAATAGAAACCGGAAATTGTTTCAGGTGAAATTGCAGAAAGTGGTTCTGCATGTGATATTGAAATATTGCAAGGGGCTATATGTGAATGTTTGTTAATTAAAGTAATTAACAAAATTCTGAATAAATTTAATAAAAGAGTTTTATTAAATGAGAGAGCATTAAATTTGGAGAAATTTAATATATTTAAAGTGGAGACTTTAAAAGGGAATGTGAAGAGGCATTTTAATGTGGAGGGGTTACCACCACATGAATGGGGGAGGTGAGGGGTCACCCCCCATGCGCCAGCCATGGAGAGAGGGGGCACCCCTCTTCCTATAAAAGGCCACCCATTCCCTCCTTCATCCTCACACCTCCTTGTGAAGGATCTCTCTCCTCCTCTAGAATTATTCCCCCATGGTCTCGGATTAGCGAGATACAGGTTCCCAGTGGCATTTCGTCTGGAAGGAGTTGCTGCTTCCGCTGGATTGCTGGAGCGAGGAGGTGGAGGTTGTCCGGTGGCTTGAACGTGTGTGCGAGTACGGATGCGCTGCTGAGTTGCAGCGCTCGAACTTCCTCACGATCTTGAGATCGGCAAGTGTACGAGTACATCAACCACGAGTTCCTACTCGTTAACAAAACTCATTGTCTTCGAGGGTAAGTTCGTGTTGGATGTATGTCCACCCGTTGCTTTGTACCTAGTAGATAGATCTTGGCGTATAGTTCACACCGTAGGAAATTTTTTGTTTTCTATGTTGCGGACCCAATAGTGGTATCAGAGCCTATTCTATGCGTAGGTGCTTTGCACGGGTAGTACACATATGTTTATATGTGGGCGATGATGATCATGTTATTGCATCTTCTATGTATTTTGTATATTGGTGGCATAGTGGGATGAAGCGGCCCGGACCAACCTTACATGTCATCGTACATGAGACCGGTTCCACGACTGACATGCAACTTGTTTTGCATAAGTGGTCAAGGGTGTCCTCTCTCCTACTATAGTCAATATCTGATTTACAACGAGTTGCTAATAACTTAGTCATCCTCATTGTGGTTCATGTTCGTAGGTGAGAATGGTTCTATCTCTGAAAGCCCTAAGCCACGTAAAACTTGTAATTTATAAATTAGAGGCGTCTAGTTTAGATGGGTGCTGGGCTAGTGTATTGATATGGTATTGTTGTAAGTAGATGTATGATAGATACTCTTACAACACACTCAACGTGTAAGTTCCATAGACCTTGGCCTTACACACAAAGGAATGATAGAGATCATACCACGATGCAAGTGATAGAGATCAAATGCATGGACCATATCATCTCACTTTACACATTAGATGTTTGCATCTTATACTGCTAGTTTGGCGCTTTTTGGTAGCATTATAAGATGATCCCTCATTTAGATATCAAGATAAAAATGTGTTCTTCCTTAAGTATACACCGTTCTGTGGATCGTGTTTCGAGACATCACGTGATGATCGGGTGTACTCGAATCTACGCTTTCATAGGAACGGGTGCAAGACAGTTTTACACATGCGAATACTAAGGTTCTTACTTGGCGAGCCTAGCATGTACAGACATGGCCTCGGAACATGGACCGAAAGGTTAAGCATGAGTCATATAGTTGATATGATGCCCATATAGATGCTCTCCTTTGAAGCTACATCAACTCACGTGATGATCGGACTTGGTGTAGTTGGATTTGGTTCATGTAATCACCAAAAGGATACGAGGGATGTCGTTTTTGAGTGGGAGTTCATTAGTAATTTGGATTAGTTGAACTCAATCTATCATAAACTTAGTCTAAATAAACTTTACAAATTCTGTTGTAGATGGCACCACCTGCTTTGAATTTCAATGTGTTCATGGAGAAAGAGAAACTTGCTGCGAATGGTAGCAACTTCACCAACTGGCTATGAATTTGAGGATTCTCCTCACTGCTGCACAAAAGCAATATGTGCTAGATGCGCCGCTAGGCCCCCAGCTCCCCGATGCCCTGACGAGGAAAAGAATGTCTATGTGACTCGTCAGAGGACCACAACTTCGTTCATTGGCATCTACTGTATGGGCTAGAGCCGAACTTCAAAGCTTGAAAATGGCAATGCCTTTGATACCATGGGAGAATTGAAAATGATTTTCGATACCCATGCCGTAGAGAGTTATAATGCTATAGAAAAGTTCTTTAGCTGCATGATGGAGGAAAACAACTCCATTAGTGAGCACGTACTCAAAATGTCTGGGTACGCCGATAAGCTTGTGTCCTTGGGAATAACGATTCCCATTGACTTAGGCATACATCGTGTTCTCCAATCTCTGCTACCTAGCTACAAGAGCTTCGTGATGAACTATAATATGCAGGGCATGAAGAAGACTCTTCCCGAGCTTCACAATGCTTAAGACCGTAAGTGGAGATTAGGAAAGAACATCAAGTGTTGATGATCAATAGGACCACCGGTTTCAAGAAAGACAAGAAAGGCAAGCACAAGGGGAAGAAGGGTGGCAAGTCTATTGCCATGCCTGAAAGGATACCCCGAGCTGGCCCTAAGTCTGACACTGAGTGCTACTATTGTAAGGATCGCCATTGAAGCGAATCGCCTTAAGTATTTATGACAAGAAGTCCGCAAGGCAAACAAAGGTATATGTGATATACATGTTATTGATGTGTACTTGACTAGTACTCGCAGTAGCACCTGGGTATTTGATACGGGATCGGTTGCTAATATATGTAACTCGGTTCAGGGGCTACGGAACAAGCGACAACTAGCAAGAGATGAGGTCAGGATGCGGGTCGGCGATCAAAAGTTGATGTGATTGCCGTCGGGACGCTACCTCTCCATTTGCCATCGGGATTAGTTATAAACCTAAATAATTGTTAATTAGTGCCTTCACTGAGCATGAACATTGTATCTGGATCGTGTTTGATGCAAAGTGGTCATTCCTTTAAATCTGAAAACAATGGTTGTTCGATTTATAAGAATGATATATTTTATGGTCATGCACCTATGTTGAATGGTTTATTTCTAATAGATCTCGATAGTAATATTACACACATTCATAATGTTAATGCTAAAAAGATTAAACTTGATGATGATATGTCTACATATATGTGGTAATCGCCGTCTAGGTCATATTGGCGTTAAACGCATGAAGAAACTCCATTCTGATGGACTTTTGGAATCACTTGATTTTGAATCATTTGATACATGTGAGCCATGCCTTATGGGCAAGATGACTAGAACGCCGTTTTCTGGTTCAATGGAACGGGCGACAGATCTATTGGAAATCATACATACTGATGTGTGTGGACCAATGAGTGTGTCGGTGCGAGGTGGATATCGTTATTTTGTTACTTTCACGGATGATTTGAGTAGATACGGGTATATCTATTTGATGAAACACAATTCTAAAACTTTTGAAAAGTTCAAGGAATTTCAGAATGAAGTGGAAAATCATCATAATAGAAAGATCAAATTTCTACGGTCTGACCGTGGAGGAGAGTATCTAAGTTACGAGTTTAGCACACACATGAAAGAGTGTGGAATAGTTTCACAACTCACGCCTGCCGGAACACCACAACGTAATGGTGTGTCGGAACGTCGTAATCGTATGTTATTGGATATGGTTCGATCTATGATGTCTCTGACTGACTTGCCACTGTCATTTTGGGGTTATGCACTGGAAACAGTTGCATTCACTTTAAATCGGGCACCATCTAAATCCGTTGAAACGACACCGTATGAATTATGGTTTGGAAACAAACCTAAGCTATCATTTCTTAAAGTTTGGGGATGCGATGTTTATGTGAAGAAACTTCAACCAGATAAACTCGAACCTAAAGCAGAAAAATGCGTCTTCATAGGATACCCTAAGAAAACAATTGGGTATACCTTCTATCACAGATCCGAGGGCAAGGTTTTTGTTGCCAAGAATGGATCCTTTCTTGAGAAGGAGTTTCTCGCGAAAGGTGTGAGTAGTCGGAAGGTAGAACTCGAAGAGGTTATTGAACCTTCTCTTCATGGAATGGCGAGTGGCGCATCACCGGAAATTGTTTCGGAGTTGACTTCACCTGATGAAGAGAGAGCTAATGATAATGATCATGAAACTCCGAAAGAGGACACTACCGAACTTTGCAGGTCAAGCAAGACACGTGCAGCTCCTGAACTGTACGGCAATCCTGTTGTGAATTTCATGGTTGATGAAATGGATGACCCTGCGACGTATGAAGAAGCGATGATGAGCCCGGATTCCAACAAATGGCTAGAAGCCATGAAATCCGAGATTGAATCCATCTACGAGAACCAAGTTTGGAACTTGGTGGACTTACCTCACGATCGAAAGGCCGTTGAGAATAAATGGATTTTCAAAATAAAAACTGATGCTGATGGTAATGTGACCATCTATAAGGCTCGACTTGTCGCAAAGGGGTTTTGACAAATTCAAGGAGTTGACTACGATGAGACATTCTCTCCCGTAGCGATGCTTAAGTCGGTTAGGATTATGTTAGCAATTGCTGCATATTTTGATTATGAAATATGGAAGATGGATGTCAAAACTGCGTTCCTCAATGGTAATATTGAAGAAGAGTTGTATATGATACAACCTAAGGGTTTTGTTGATCCTAAGGATGCTAATAAGGTATGCAAACTTCAGCGATCCATCTATGGACTGAAGCAAGCATCCCGGAGTTGGAATCTACTGAAAGACCTTGGTGAAGCGTCATATATATTAGGCGTTAAAATCTATAGAGATAGATCAAGGCGCCTAATTGGGCTATCGCAGAGTACATACCTTGATAAGATATTAAAGAAGTTTAATATGGACGAAAGTAAGAAGGGGTTCTTACCTATGTTGCAAGGCAAGACATTGAGTAAGACTCAAAGTCCGGCTACGGTGGAAGAAAGAGAGATGATGGATAAGATCCCCTATGCCTCGGCCATAGGCTCTACTATGTATGCCATGCTATGTACAAGACTGGATGTGGCACATGCTATTAGTTTGACTAGTAAGTACCAATCTGATCTAGGTTCGGAACACTAGATAGCGGTAAAGAACATCCTCAAGTACTTGAGAAGAACTAAGGATATGTTTCTTATATATGGAGGTGAAGAAGAGCTAGTCGCTAAGTGTTATGTTGATGCTAGCTTTGACACCGATCCGGATGACTCTAAGTCTCAATCCGGATACGTATTTCTCTTGAACGGAGCAGCGGTTAGTTGGAGGAGTTCCAAACAACCTGTGGTGGCTGGATCAACGACGGAGGCGGAATATGTTGCTGCTTCAGAAGCAGCGCAGGAGGCGGTTTGGATGAAAGAGTTCATTACGGAACTATGTGTGGTTTCTAGTGTGTTGGATCCAATGGTGATCTATTGTGATAACAATGGAGCCATAGCCAATGCAAAGGAACCGGGGTCTCACAAGAATTCCAAGCATATTAAGCGCCGGTTTCACTCCATCCGCGAGCATGTCAAGGATGGAGATATAAAGATTTGTAAAGTACACACGGACCTAAATTTAGCAGATCCGTTGACTAAAGTTCTCCCTAGGGCAAAACATGATCAACACCAGAACTCCATGGGTGTTATATTTATCACTATGTGAACTAGATTATTGTCTCTAGTGCAAGTGGGAGACTGAAGGAAATATGCCCTGAGAGGCAATAATAAAGTTGTTATTATATATTCCTTATATATGATAGATGTTTATTTTACATGCTAGAATTGTATTGATCAGGAAACATCAATATATGTGTGTTTAATAAACAAAAAGGGTTCCTAGTTATGCCTCTCTTATAGACTAGCTTGTTGATTAACAAGATGATCAAGGTTTCCTGATCATGGACATTGGATGTTGTTAATAACAAGGTCACACCATTGGTGGAATGATGTGATGAACATTCATCCGAAGTATAGCATTACGATCAAGTCATTATGTTTATATTGCTATAACATCATACGAAGTAACCTTTATCCTTAGACCATGAGATCATGTTAATTGCTAACACCGGAAGAGTATCTTGATAACATCAAACGTCACACCGTAACAGGGTGACTATAAAGATGGGTTCAGTACTATGAAGGTGTTATGTTGAGGCTCATGGATCAAGAGTGGAATTTGTCAATCCCGATGACGGATAGATATACTCTCGGCCCTCTCGGTGATATCACATTAAGATAGCTTGCAAGCAAGTGATGTGATCACTAGAATGTTATATCACGGGAACGAGAAAAGAGTGCATGTCGGTAACGAGATCAAACTAGGTATGGAGATACCGATGATCGAATCGTGGACATGTAATATATCGAGAGACAAAGGGATTTAGTTACAAGCGTTAAAGGTTCTCACGATCACAGAAGTCATCGTTGAATGTGTAGGAGTCAGTACGGATCTCCAGGTCCCGCTGCTGATTATTGATCAGAGAAGGGTCTCGATCATGTCTGCATTATTCGCGAACCGTAGGGTGGCACACTTAAGAGTTACCGGACACCATTTTGGAGCACATATGTTTCGCATTTAAAGAATTGCAAAGCGTAGGAATTGTTTCAATAGAAACCGGAAATTGTTTCAGGTGAAATTGCAGAAAGTGGTTCTGCATGTGATATTGAAATATTGCAAGGGGCTATATGTGAATGTTTGTTAATTAAAGTAATTAACAAAATTCTGAATAAATTTAATAAAAGAGTTTTATTAAATGAGAGAACATTAAATTTGGAGAAATTTAATGCATTTAAAGTGGAGACTTTAAAAGGGAATGTGAAGAGGCATTTTAATGTGGAGGGGTTACCACCACATGAATTAGCGAGATACATGTTCACGGTGGCATTTCGTCTGGAAGGAGTTGCTGCTTCCGCTGGATTGCTGGAGCGAGGAGGTGGAGGTTGTCCGGTGGCTTGAACGTGTGTGCGAGTACGGATGCGCTGCTGAGTTGCGGCGCTCGGACTTCCTCACGATCTTGAGATCGGCAAGTGTACGACTACATCAACCACGAGTTCCTACTCGTTAACAAAACTCGTTGTCTTCGAGGGTAAGTTCTCATTGGATGTATGTCCACCCGTTGCTTTGTACCTAGTAGATAGATCTTGGCATATAGTTCACACCGTTGGAAATTTTTTGTTTTCTATGCTGTGAACCCAACAAAGACATGCATCAGAGAAATGAGCACATATTCATAAACTTAAAATAAAATATATATAGCACCGACGATGACTATCATATAAGCAAGTCCAACATTGACCATCAAGGGTTTTACTAGCCCTGGGTACTTAATAATGTTTACGACACACACGTCAAACGATAGTTCGGAAAGACATCACGAGGATAGTCAAGTCTACGACACGACACACACGACACAAAAACGATAGGCACACACACATCATGTAGACCTCGCCGAGAACGGGCTCACGCCCTCTCTCATCATGAACGTCCTGGTGTCACGCTGCATGTCGAGGCGTTCTTTGATCTCGCGGTTACTCAACATGATGGGCATGTACATGGCCCCCCTTTCGTTTTGACGTCGTCATGGATGATTTGGCAGAGCTGAGTCTAGATGCGCCAGAAGTCCTCCATAAGGTCCGCATCATGGATCGCCGCCAACTATGTGGCCTAGTGTCGAAGATTAGCTTGCAGCGCCTCGACATGTGAATCCCGCATGAACCCCTTGATGTGATGGAGGACATAGAAGGCCTCCTTCACACTGTTGGTTGGCTGCTTGGCGCAGGGGAACTTCGTGTGGTGACTGAACACATGTTTGCCATCCTTGGTTCTTTCCCCCTGGAGAATTTGCCTCCCTTTTCGACATAGACTTGTAGAGCATCATCTAGAACTCTCTTGAATCTGTCATAGTCCTTCGGCTTTGTGTCACTCGATGAGTCGAAGTACGTTGCTTGCGACAACCTCAGACAAACGAAGATGAGTGTGCAGTATATGCCTCTGCGCAACACAATTGAAATGGAACTAATTATTGTTGGAAGGGTACAACGAAAATCTAACAAATAATTTGTTACAACGATGACCTAATGTGTGTTTACTTACTCAGGAAAGCAAGGCACAAGAATGGAATCAACGGTTGGTTCTCATGGAAGATATTCCCTAGGTACTCTGCCACCATTGCCTGATCCCTATCGTTCGGCAAGATAACCTCACGCATGTAGTAAGGGTCCACTATCACGATGCCCTTGGTTTTCTCCCTCTTGGCCTTCAATGCCATATTGAGCGAGTACAGACGGATCAAGTTATAATCTAGCCGCTTCGAGTGCAGAAGATTGTAGATGTCCTCGTACCGCATGAAGAATATGTCCACGGGTGCTTGGTCGATGAATCCATGGCCCGATGGCACCTTGCATGTGAAGACCGGGTACCCGGGCTTCTTCTCTTTAAGAAGGGTGGTCTCGAGATGCAGAATTGAGTAATTCATATTCGCTATGGGTCCACCCACAACTTCAAGCATTTCCTTAGTCAAAATCGGCTTACCCACTATGTGCACCCTGAAATCACTGGGATCTTGTCTCACGCTGTCCCGAGCCCGAAATATCTTCTTCAGAAGCGGCTGGCTCGAAGCCTTCTTGCTCCGGATATGCTTCCAGCCCTTCTTCGGCTTCTCGGCCGCCTCGACAGGGTCAGTGGATCGTCCTAACTGCTCCTCGGCCGACTTGTCAAAGTCTTGTTCGGTGGCCGCTCCCTTTATTCCAATGATGCTCCTTTTCCCCCTCTTGACAACAACGTGGCTAGGCCTTATAGGGTCGGTAATGTAGAAGCATTGATCCACCTGGAAAGCCAGTACCCATGGCTCATTTTTCGCCTAGACGTTCGCGCCAGATGTCTTCGATGATTTGGCTTCGGGTATAACCATCATGGTGAAATACTGGCCTTCTTTTTCGACGTTCTTGGCCCATCTGACCTAGATCATCAACATCTTGTCTCCACAGTAGTCGAGTTCCCAGATCTCCTCGATCCTACCGAAGAATCTCTCCTTGACAGTGGATTCCTCGTCTGTGTACGATAGCATCGTGACTCCCGAGTTCTAATATTCACTGTTCTTGTCCTTTTCCTCGGTGTAGAATGTGTAACTGTTGATGTCGTACGCCTGATAGGTCCTCACATTCATCACGGGGCCCTATGGCAAGGTGAATATGAGTTTTTCCTCATCAATTGAAGGTCTGTTACCATGATAAAGCTAGAGTAGCTCTTTCTCGAACCAACACGTGAAGCTGTAGTTGTGCTCTCTAGTCACATCTCCCTTAGTCCATCGTCGACCCATGTCCCTAAACATCTTCTCAATTAAGCTTTTGTGCTCTAGTACCCATGGTTCGACCTACTCTATGTGTTGTAGAGCGACTCGATGTGCCCCGGTGAAGACGATATGCATTGGGGCGTGGCCCTCGTGGTGACCACATCCATCGAGCCTTCCGAGGTGCCTCCTGATTGGCAGACCAATCGGGCCGTCGTCATCCTCATTTCATAGATAATTCTGGCAAAACGATATGGACTCGTACGTCAGAAAGCCCTTGGCTATGCTTCCATCCAAACGGTTCCTGTTGCAAACGAATCCTTTGAGACTGCCATTCACCCTTTCAAACGGCATCATGTTGTGTAGGAATAGCGGCCCGAGGTGGATGATATCATCCACGAGGTGGACTAGAAGATGCAGCATGATGCCATGGAACGCGGGGGGAAGTAAATCTCGAGCTCGCATAGTATCACGACGATCTCTTCTTGTAGACTGTCGAGCTGCTTCACACTGATCGACTTCCTAGAGATTACGTCGAAAAAGTTACAGAGCCCAAACATCGTCTCGTGTACGTGCTCGTCCATTATCCCTCGAATAGAAACCAGAAGTATCTGCGTCATCAGCACGTGGCAATCGTGAGATTTCATCTCGGTGAACCTCTTCTTCGTTTCGTCTAGATATCGGGATATCTTCCGGATACGTTGCTAACGTATCCATAATTTTTGATGTTCCATGCTTGGTTTTTATCTACTTTCTTATGTTTTGTTCCAACTTTGGAGTACTTTCTATACACTTTCTTGGACTAACCTATTAACAAGAGCCACAGTGCCAGCTGCCTGTTTTCTGCTGTTTTTGGTTCCAGGAAAGTCAGAAAATGAATATTCTCGGAATTGGACGGGACAAAAGCCAAAGTTAGATTTTCACCGAGGGACACAAGGAGCCAGAATACGAGACAGAGAGGGGCCAGGGGGCCGCCACACCACCTGGTCAGCTGGCCTGCCCAGCCTGCACCCCCTCGGCCTCCCCTTTCGCCTATAAGATGCCTCCGATACAGAAACCCTAAGTACCCGATCAAAAATTCCATGAAAGAGTCTGTAACCGCCGTCATCTCCATCCCTAGATCGGGAGGGATCTGAAGCTCTTCCCCGCACCCTGCCAGAGAGGGGAATTCATCCTGGAGGCCTTCTTCATCACCATGCAAGCCTCCAGTGTGATGCGTGAGTAGTTCATCTCTGGACTATGGGTCCATGTAGTAGCTAGATGGCTGGTTCTCCTCCTTTGTGCTATCATGTTTAGATCTTGTGAGCTCCGTTCATGATCAAGATCATCTATTTGTAATCATACATGCTGTGTTTGCGGGGATCCGATGGATATTGAGATGCTATTTCAGACTGATTATTGATTCTATCATGTCTTTATTATTTGTGATCTTGCATGCTTTCCGTTGTTAGTAGCTATCTTGGCCAAGTAGATGCTAGCAACTCCAAGAGTTAGTATTTATGCTCGATAGTGGGTTCATGCCTCTAGTAATCTAGGCAAGTGACATAAATCTCTAAGGTACTAGATGTGCTGTTGCTACTAGGGAGAAAACAACAATCCTTTATTCATAGAACAATCGTATTGTTTACTTTACACGCAATGCGTAATGCAATTATCTGTTGCTTGTAACTTAATACTGGAGGGGGTTCGGATGATAACCTGAAGGTGGACTATTAGTCATATATGCAGTTGGATTATGGTCTATGTATAATGTTGTAATGCCCAATCAAATCTCAAAGGAGTCAAGATGAGTAGTATATGCATATTGCTTTCTCGATGTTTGTCAATTGCCCCGCTGTAATTTTTTCACCCAACATGTCATCTATTGTAAGGAGAGCCACCACTAGTGAACTATGGACCCCGGTCCTTTCTTTTACCATCAATCTACAATTGTTTACTGCTTTCTGTTTACTTTCTACAAACTATTACTTTCTTCCACACAATACGTTTAATCCTTTGTTTTCAGCAAAACCGGTGAGATTGACAACCTCACTGTAAGTTGGGGACAAAGTTCTGTGGTTGTGTTGTGCGGGTCTCCATGTTGCTGCTGGCACCGGTAGTGCGCCCTGCCAAAGTTCAGCTAGCAACACCTTTGAGGTGTTTCCTTGCTCCTACTGGTTCGATTAAACCTTGGTTTCATAACTGAGGGAAACTTGCTGCTGTGCTCATCATACCTTCCTCTTGGGGTTCCCAACGAGCTAACAAAGCTTTTTCTGGCGCTATTGCCGGGGAGTCAAGGACATCTTCACAAGGGGAGTCCCTCATAACCAATCTCTTTACTTTGTTATTTTTGTTTTGCTTAGTTTAATTTTGCTTTGTTTGGTTGCTTCTTTATCAAAAACACAAAAAATAGTTTTACTAGTTTGCTTTCTTTATCAAAAACACAAAAAAATGACTACTCTGGAAAATACTAAGTTGTGTGACTTCACTAGCACCAACAACAATGATTTCATTAGCACACCTATTGCTCCACCTTTTCCTTAATCTACTTTCTTTGAAATAAAACCTGCTTTACTCAATCTTGTTATGAGAGAACAATTTTCTGGTATTGGTAATGAAGATGCTGCTGCTCATTTAAATAACATTTTTGAACTTTGTGAGATGCAAAAGCATAGGGATATAGATGGAGATATCATTAAGATTAAATTGTTTCGTTTCTCTTTATGAGGAAAAGCTAAAGAATAGTTGAATTCCTTAACTAGGAATAGTATTGATTCTTGGACTAAATGCAAAGATGCTTTCATTGGAAAATACTCTCCTCCTGCTAAGATTATATCTATGAGAAGTGAAATAATGAAATTTAAACAATCTGATAATGAACATGTTGCTCAAGCTTGGGAAAGAATGAAATCTTTAGTAAAGAATTGTCCCACTCATGGACTGACTACTTGGATGATTATCCAAACCTTTTATGCAGGATTGAACTATTCTTCAAGAAATCTATTGGATTCTGCTGCTGGAGTTACCTTTATGACCATTACTTTGGGTGCTGCAACAAAGCTTCTGGATAATATGATGGTTAACTATTTTGAATGGCATACTAAAATAGCTCCACAAGGTAAGAAGGTAAATTCTGTTGAAGAAACCTCCTCCTTGAGTGATAAAATTGATGTTATTATGTCTATGCTTGTTAATGGGAAAGCTCATATTGATCCAAATAATGTTCCCTTAGCCTCTTTGGTTGCTCAAGAAGAGCAAGTTGATGTGAACTTTATAAGAAATAAGAATTTTAGCGACAATGCCTACAGGAATAATTTTGGTAACAACAATTATAGGACATATCCTCCCAACAATGGTAATGCTTATGGAAATTCCTACAACAATAATAAGAGTGCACCCTCTAAACTTGAAGTTATGCTTAAAGATTTTATTAGCAAACAAACTGCTTTCAATAAAACTATTGAGGAAAAACTCTCTAATGCTGAAACAAATATAGCATCTTTGGCTGAAGCTCAATCTTCTTTGAATAAAATGGTTGCTAAACCGGAAACTATTGATAATCCCTTTGCTGCTACTAATGCCATAGAAGTAAGAATTGATCAAAATGTTAGATAATTGCTGAATTGCATGCTAAGTGGGAAAGAGAAGATGAAATTGCTAGAAACATTAGTGTTTCTACTATCACTACCACTAGTCTTGAGGCTAGTAATAGATGTACTACTTTAGATGATAATTATGATTTTGATCTTGATGGTTGCAATATCTCTGAAGTTATTAAGTTCCTACAAAAGCTTGCTAAAAGTCCTAATGCTAGTGCTATGAATATGGCCTTTACAAAACACATTACTGATGCTCTCATAAAGATTAAAGAAGTAAAGATGAAACATAAAGCTTCTATTCCTATAAAACAAGAAGATGGTTGGAATCCATCATTAATATGAAAGTGAATGATTTTGATTTCAAAGCTTTATGTGACCTTGATAGTAGTGTTTCTATTATGCCTAGAAGGTTTTATGATATGCTTGATTTGCCACCATTGGAAGATTGTTATTTTAATGTCCCACTTGATTATAATGCTAAAAAGAAACTCATGGGAAGTATTAATGATGTTCTTATTATGGTTAACAATGCCTATGTCCCCGCTGATTTCTATGTTTTGGATGTTGAATGCAATGCTTCTTGTCCTATTACCTTGGGAAGACCTTTTCTTAGAACTGTTGGTGCCATTATTGATATGAAGAATGCACCATTAAATATCAACTCCCACTCAAGAAAGGTATAGAACACTTCCTTAAGAAGAGAGAGAAGATTTATTTTGCCTCTCCTATGAAAACAAAATTTGCTCTTAATGCTTCTTTATTTGAGAACACTTGATCCTTTTTCTTGCTTCTTATGCCTAACTTAAAGGGGTTAAATAAAAGTAATTATTGGGAGATAACCAAAAAGTTTTAGATGAGTCTTGGAAGTTATTACTTCAGTAATAACCGCTCCTTATCCTTTTTATTTGCTTTTTGTGCCAAGAATAACCTCTAATGAGAGAGAAGTAATGATTGGGAAAGTTGTTGTCCCGAAACAGATTTATGTGCTTCACCGTAAACATTCGTGTAAAATCTCTGTACGTCCTTTTGAGGCGTGAATTTTTTTGCTTCTACCCAGGTCGTTATCTAACTTTCGTTAGTTCAACACTTTTCGATTTGAGCAACAAAAGGTCTTCGAAAAAATTCGTCTTTGCCTGCTGGTCTGTTTTGACAGATTTCTGCCATTATTTGCATTTGCTTCTTGTTGGTTCCTTTTTGAGTTCTTTTAGGGAATTGAGCTTTTTGAGGGAAGTGTACCATAGCTTGTGTATTAATGGAAGTTTTATTGGTGTTGAAACTAAACCTAAAGACTTATTATCTTGAGTGCACTAATGTTGCTAATAAAGATTGTGTGAATTTTTGTATGAAGAAAAATTTGAGGTGTATGGAAGGAATGATGTAATGAGATGAAGGATGGAATAAAGATCAAGCTTGGGGATGCCACGCGTGTCGCGCCAAGAAATATCCAAGAAGTACAAGCGTCAAAGCTTGGGGATGACCAAGGCATCCCCTTCTTCATCAATAAAAATCCCAGGTTTCTTCCAAACACTTCATTTTTATTGTTTCATGCACAGTTGTGTTGTTCTTGGAGCATCGTCTTTTTCTTTTTTGTTTTGGTTTTTCGTTTGCTTGGTTTGCTTAGTTTGCTGAATAAATTGGTTGGACCACCTCTTTCATACATTGGTTTTCAAATAGTTTGGTTTGGATTGGAAAAGAGTAGGAAAAGTTCTTAAGTGATAAAGAGAGCTGGTTTTTGACTGTGGCCTATGCTTTGCCATGCCATGCTTGATATTGTTTTGGATTTATGCTTAGTATTCTTTGCTGTAGCATGACTTGTTATAAACAATTGAGATTGCTTAATGTGCCTTGGAAGAATCATGCGTTGTTTTAGCATATTAAAATATAGTATTCTGGTATTCTCCTTTCATGCTTTATTTGGGTTGACTTGGCACATGCTCACACCATGTTATGACTATCCCAAGTCACCATAGCCTTTATTATCCTTTAGTTTTCAACTTGTTCTATCACTTTATGCTTTGATTAATGATGTTTTGTTGCTTTGCATGATTATGGCCATTATTGCTCTCTTAGTTGGTCGCTCCTAGTCTTTTGCTAGCCTCCATAACCAAGTATGAGTTCCACTCATGCATCCAACTCCTAAAACCAAGTTATTCCAAAGAGTCCACCATACCTACCTATTATCATATGCTATTCCAAGTATATTCATGTTTTTATCTACCTTCCAAATTAATCTTGTTATGAGAAAACTAGTGATTAAAGCTCTCACGAACTTGATGGCACACTTTACTTTTCTTGCCCTTAATAAACTTGAACCATTGTGTCGTCTATGTTGTATATGCTTGCACTTATATGTTGGGGATTAGCAGAACCATGCTGTCATGGGGAACACTTTCAACATTGCACTTGTACTTTGTACCTAGTTGATACCATGATCTTTTATCTATGGATGTCGTCGGTGTGAAATGAAAGGGGAGCTTGTAAGTCCATGGAGTTATGTATGTGTGTTAGAGAAACGCCTGGGCCACTGGTATAATCCATGCTGTCATGGTGGAAACCTGCAGCGTAACCATAATGAGCTATCTATGAAGCATTCTTTGTTGGGATATACTTTCCAGGTATCCTCACAGTTCCTCACTGACCAGGGTGGCCCACTTTGGGTTAGATCTGTGCTTCACGGGCAACCCAGTCAGAGAGAAGAGACGGAGTCCAATCCGGCTACGGGAAGGCCTAGAAGACTTACCGACTTAGGCCCATAGTGTTACTTGTAGTTCAAGATATACTCTGTAACCGACTCTTAGTCGTAGCCGAATAGATCTCTCCTGTAAACCCTAGGCCGGATATCTATATAAGCCGTCCTAGGGAGAGCCTTTAGGGCATAACCCTTACAATCACAATCTCAACTTGCATAGGCGAACCCTTGTAACCCATATCCCGGCTCTGCCATATTACTGGATTGCTAGAAGGAGTAGGATCCGTCCAAAGCCGGCGGATTCAAACCTGGGTACACTTGTGTGCTCACCGTCCCGGAACACCGTACATCTCACACCCATCTCTTCCGTATGCCTCGAGGACCCCCTCATGGCATACTTGTCATCAATTCGACGACAGTTGGCGCCCACCGTGGGGCAAGTGAGCTTCGGATCCGCGTTCCGAGCGGAATCTGCAAGAATCGGAATCGCAGAGACTATCACCGTCGGTCGCATCCTCTATGCCAGCGACGTCCCTCTCATTGTTCTCGACGAGACCTGGATTCTGGCTAGGGAGGCCGTGACCACCTACACCATCATGTATTTTGGCGAGATCGGTGTTTACATCAGTTTCGCTGATCCTGCCCCACCCACCCCAGCGGTGATGATAGAAGCGGAAGAAGTTTCTGGGTCCCCTTTATTCGCAGAGGCGGCAGAGTTCCTGATCTCAGAAAATCCCAATCCCACCCAGCCCGCACCAATGGTGGAGATAGTGGAGAAATCCAAGCCTGAAGAAGACCTGGCGATCCAAGTTGAATCTGGAGTGGATCTCCCTAGAGAGACCGAATCCTAGATCGACCCACCCGCTGAAGTCGAAATCCAGGAGGAGCATAGCAGCAACACTGGTTCCGGCTCGGATGATGCTGGGACATACAGGCCTTTCCTGAGATACATGCTAAGACGCATGATGATGCAAAACTCGGGCGTAGATGAAATCCTCGAGACAATCAGGCGTTTCGATGATGCCTATTATGAAGACCGCAGTTATCTCAGGAGGGGCGCATCGCACTTTGTTGGATATGTGGGATACGGATCCGGCTCCGCCGATGCTAGAGACAACACGACTCTGTGCTGGAGGCGATCGGAAAAACACCGACGTACCCGCATCCTCAGATGACTCGATGACGTCGGCAGATTTCCGAAAGTTCTCCGTGGAATATGAAGAGGAGTATAACTCCAAAGCTACAGAGGAAGAAGAAGCCATGGATGAAGGATCCGGGGAAAACTCACCCAAAACGCAGGATGACATGGAAACCGGAGATAATCCCGAGGTCCAGATGTCCGAAAGTATCGATCAGAGCTTGACTCCGGGAAACGGACCCAAAGCCATCTTTGCTACCGGCGCTGCCAAGAAGGAAAAGAAGAAGAAGAAAAAGAACAAGACCATGGCGAAAGACCCTCTGGCATAGGAGGTGATTGCCAAGGAATACGAGGAGGACTCGAATGGAGCACTTATCCCAGACAATCCCAAAGAAGAGTCGGTGGATGGACACGTGATCACTGAAGGTGCGCGTAAACTCATCGATGCTGCATTAACTACACCTATTCCTACAACTGTAGAACTTACTACTGAAGAGCTGGACGAGAGAGCCTAGGCCCTAGAAGCGCGTCGCCAAGTACTTCTTGATGAAGCCAAAAACATTGAGGAGGAAAAGAAATGCATGGCAACTGCAGAGAAGTACAACTCTAGGCAACATCAGAAGACCACGAAACGTCATACCCATGACGACCAATTCCTGCAGATTCACAAAGTCCTTTTCGGAGGAGAACTTGGGATGCCTCGACGCGACAGCAACGGGGATTGGGTGTATCCAACACCAGTACAGAACACCATTGTGGCTCGAGAAATCCTATCGGCAAATCCAGGCCCGGAGCAGATCCGGTTGAGCATCAAACTACTCAACAAGGGACTAGAGTAGCAAAAGGTCACCCTGTCCGGAAGTCAAAAACTGGTCTCCGATTCTGACCAGTGTCGCATAGATCCGGCATGGGCGGACGTAAGACCCCAACATGTTCTGGAGCAGCACCATCATTCCGACCGTCGGGAAGACAATTACTCAAGAACCGGATCTTCAGGACAGCACCACAAAGCTGCTCGTGACTAGGGTAACATTAACCCAGTTGCGGAGCAAGAGGCAATTGCTGCACTGAATCCGAGGAATCCTCCTCGGCGAGAGTCCAAGGACCACAGGGAAGAAGATAAAGAGAAATGTCAGGAGGAGGACCGACAAAGAATGCCACCCGCTCGACATGCAAGCCGTCCGGATGACGGGTGAAGAAACGACGGACACCATGCCGAGACAAGCCGGCAGGGGGCTCGTCACAATGAAGACCCTCCCTAGAACCGGAATAATGACGCTCCGGACGAAGGCCGGCATTCAGCCGGAAATAACCCAGCTACTCCACCCTCTCTGCCAAGTAGCCATCACAACGGATCCCAGGGAGGCCAAGGCGGGCGTCGTGGTGGAGGAGGTGGTGGCAGAAGCCGAAGTCTGGCTCCAAGGCACCGCAGCCATAGCCATCACTCGGGACGATCCTTATCCCCAATTGACGCAAGGCACATGATCAACTCCAATATAGAGGCGCGACGCTATGAAAATGAGACATATACGTAGGCCCAAAGTGCTTCGGACCATGCATAAGAGCTACAAGATTCCCGGAAGGATTCGCTATCTCAAGACATATTCAGGCCTACGACAGCATAGCTCGGCCAGATACTTGGCTACAGGATTTTGTCCAAGCTTGCTGCATCGCCAAACGTGGAAACAGCCTGGTCACAACCCGATATCTCCCACTTATGTTGCGGAAGACGACACGATCATGGCTGAATGAACTTCCAGAGAACAACATCCACAACTGGTATGACATGCAAAGTGCGTTCTTTCGGAATTTCGAAGGCACATACCGGAGGCCCTGTACGGTCGGAGACCTGCAGCGTTGCACCCAGAAAGTCGGAGAAACTTGCCGGGATTTTCTCGGGTGATGGATCGACACCAAAAACTCCTGTGAAGGAGTAAATGACCAAACTGTGATTAAAGCTTTCATTGCAGGTCTCCCAATTGGTTTGATGCGTCATCGCTTGAAGTGTGACAAAGTCACTGATCTGGGAGAGATGATAGAAATAGCGAGCAAGTATGCAGATGCTGACGACGGCGTAGAGGGATTACTTAATGCCTTAGTTGTGCCACAGTCGGCAAAACAACCAAAGCAACAAGCTCAGAAGCGCAAAAATAGCTCGGAAGAAAAACCAAACGCGGAAACAGCAGTGGTCACTCCTACTTTCGGGTCTGGAGGACGAGGAGGACGTGGCGGTGGTCGTGGAACGTCAAGAGTTCAAGATAGAGGAGAGCAGCAACCTGGCAAAATCTATTCTTGGGCCGACATTGCCAATAACCCATGTGTGCATCACCTAGACGCCAATGGGGGCTCGTGCCACACAAACACCGAGTGTCATTTCAACGACGGCATCAAAAGAGATGATACCGCTGGCTACAAAGCTAAGTGGAAGAAGGGAAAGAAGAATCCCGAAAAGGATAAAGAGACCAAGGAAGATTCTGACATGGAGGAAGCTGACGCTTCAAATCCCAAGACGGAAGGGAAGAAAATTTTTCTGGCCAAGAAAGACACTTATGTCACCTTCCTCAGATCTCAACCAGCAAAGGTCAAAAAGGGAGTGCTACATGAGCTCAATGCAACAGTTACGGTTGTCCCCCAATTCTTGGACTGGTCGGAAGTGGCAATCACATTTGACCGCGCTGATCATCCGCCTAAGTTGCATAGTCGAGGAAAATACGCCTTAATCGTCAATCCACTTATTGACGGTTATGGTTTCTCCAAGACTCTCATGGACGGTGGCAGCAGCATTAACATTCTGTATGTCAAAACGCTACGCCAGATGAAGATCTCGCAGACCCAGCTGAACCACAACTATGTGATCTTTCACGGGGTTGTCCTAGGAAGACAAGCAAATTCCCTAGGAGACATCACTTTGGATGTTATCTTTGGGACTCCAAAGAACTATCGGACGGAGGCACTTTCCTTCGAAGTGGTCCCGTTCAAGAGCGCGTACCACGCTATATTCGGACGTCTGGCTTACTAGGCTTTTATGGCTCGTCCGTGTTACATTTACAATATGATGAAAATTCTAGGTCCCAACGGCGTGATCACCATCAGGGGAGACCCGAAGAAATCACGAGAGTGCAAGGATAGAAATGTCGCCTTTGCTGAAGCCGTGCTACGCGCCCAGGAGTACCAGGAGATCAAGAAAAGCATAGATCCGTCTGAGATGCCCGCAGCGAAGAAGGAGGTGACAAAGCCGAATTCGGAGTTCAAGGAATCAGAAGAGACGAAGAAGACGCCATTGAAGGATGATTACCCCTCGAAGGTGACCCATATAGGCGTAGGCCTAGATAGCGCATAGGAAAGCGCGCTCGTCAAGTTCCTCAAAGCAAATCAAGGTATCTTCGCATGGCAGCCATCTGACATGACCGGAGTACCTAGGGAACTTGCCGAGCACTCTTTAAATGTAAACCCGAACGCTAAACCCGTCAAACAGTCCTTATGAAGTTTCGGCGATGAAAAGCGTAAGGCAATAGCTAAGGAACTAGCATGGCTCGAGTTAGCCGGATTCATAGAAGAGGTCATCCACATTGAGTGGTTGGCCAATCCTGTAATGGTCCCTAAAAAGGACAACACTGATTTAAGGATATGTGTTGATTATACTACCTTGAACAAGGCTTGCCCCAAAGATTCGTTCGCTCTGCCTAGGATTGATCAAGTTATCGATTCTACAGCAGGCTCGGAACTCCTCTGTTTTCTCGACGCATATTCCGGTTATCACCAAATTCGAATGAAGAAATCTGACAAAGTCAAAACTTCATTCATAACCCCCTTCGGAACCTTCTGTTTTGTTACGATGCCCTTTGGGCTGAAGAACGCAGGAGCTACGTACCAATGCACAATGCAGCGTTGCCTCCACGATCAAATCGGACGCAATGTACATGCATATGTGGATGATATTGCGGTGATGTCCAAAAATAAGGAAACATTAATTTCTGACTTGGAGGAAACGTTCGCCAATCTACGAAAATACAACATCATGCTTAATCCGAAGAAATGCTTCTTTGGAATTCCAGTCAGAAAATTGTTTGGTTTCATCGTCTCTCAAAGAGGCATAGAGGTGAACCGAGAGAAAATCAAGGCTATACTCAATATTTCCAGGCCAACTCGCCTGAAGGACATGCAAAGACTAACTGGTTGCATTACCGTAGTTAGTCGGTTTGTAAGCCGGCTTGGTGAAAGAGCCGCACCGTTATACAAACTCCTGAAAAATACCAAGGATTTTGTATGGACTGACAAAGGTGAAGCTGCACTACAAGACCTGAAAAAAGTACTCTCATCTGCTCCAATCATTGCAGCCCCGGAACCACAGGAACCGATGTTGCTCTATCTTGCTGCGACAAACAAAGTTGTCAGTATTGTCATGGTAGTGGAGAGACTGGAGGAAAATCAGGAACACTTGGTGCAATGTCCGACTTATTTTGTTAGTGAGGTCTTGACAGAATCGAAACAGCGGTATCCGCACTATGAAAAGCTAGCTTATGGTGTGTTCTTGGTATCTCGTAAGCTACGACACTATTTTCAGGAGCATCCAATTACCGTGGTGAGCACAGCTCCCATGAGAGATATAATCAACAACAGTGACGCCACAGGACACGTCGCCAAATGGGGCATAGAGCTCTCAGTTTTCGATATTGAGTACAAACTTCGGACAACAATCAAATCCCAAATCCTTGTCGACTTTGTTGCTAATTGGACAGAGACGAAGGAGAATATGACCCTCCCTGAGTCGGAATATTGGACCCTATATTTTGATGGGTCTAAGGCTCGCGGGGGCTCGGGGGCTTGCGTGGTGCTCAAATCACCCGAAGGAGATAAACTTCTATACGTGTTGCAGATCCACTTCACAGTGACGAATAATATTGCCGAGTATGAAGCACTGTTGCATGGAATCCGGATTGCTAAGGATATTGGCATCCGACGTTTGATGTGTTACGGAGATTCGGATCTTGTTGCTCAGCAATTGTCGGATATTTGTAATGCAAATAAACACATGGCAGCATATAAAGCTGTCGTGGATGATTTATCTAAATCGTTCGAAGGGTTTCAGGTTCAATACATCCCTCGAGAAGAAAATGAGGAAGCAAATGCACTATCTCAAATAGGCTCTGCACGGAAAGAGGTCCCGGATGGCGCTTTTTTGGAGCACCTCAGAGTTCCTTCAATAAAAGGAGTGGACGAGGAATATCCGACCAAATCCGACTCACCTTTAGTAGCAGTTCTGGCTGTAATTCCCAGCTAGACACAACCCTACCTTGACTATTTGGTAGATGGCAAATTACCCGAAGACGAGGTTCTGAGCCGACAGATTATCCGACAAGCAAAAGCCTATACTGTAGTTAATGGTGAGCTCTATAAGCAGAGTGTATCTGGGGTCTTTCAGCGTTGCGTATCTCCGGAAGAAGGAGAGGAAATCATAAGAGAAATCCACGAAGGCGAGTGTGGTCACCATGCTGCAGCCAAATCTTTAGTGGCAAAAGCTTTTCGACATGGTTTTTTCTGGCTTACAGCCAAGGCAGATGCCAAACGGCTAGTCAAGACGTGCAAAGGCTACCAAAAGTACGCCAAACAAGCTCACGTTCCGGCTGATCAGCTGCGAACAATACCTATAACATGGCCTTTCGCGGTCTGGGGGCTTGACATGGTAGGACCGTTTAAACGGGCTCCTAGTGGATTTACTCACCTCTTAGTGATGGTGGCTAAGTTCACCAAATGGATTGAAGCTAAACCCGTCACTCGTTGTGATGGAGCAACAGCCAAAAGATTTGTCGAGGATGTTATAATCCGGTATGGTTATCCGCATAGTATTATCACGGACAACGGGAGTAATTTCTCTATGGGAGAGCTGGTCGAATTCTGTAATGAACAAAATATTCGGCTTGAAATTGCGTCAGCCGCACATCCACAGGCTAATGGACAAGTTGAAAGAGCAAATGGTTTAATCCTGCAAGGCCTAAAACCGAGACTCGAAGCACCACTACGACGTGCTGCGGGGGCTTGGGCAGAGGAATTACCTTCTGTAATATGGAGTTTACGAACAACTCTGAACAGGTCAACCGGATACACGCCTTTCTTCTTGGTCTATGGCACAGAAGCAGTTCTTCCTAGTGATTTGATTCACACTTCTCCTAGAGTGGCCGTGTATATCAAAGAGGATGCCGAGGTTTCTTGACAAAATGATCTCGACTTAGTCGAAGAGGTTCGCGTCGTTGTTGAAATGAGATCAACAGCCTATTAGCAGAAGTTACGCAACTATCATAGCCAGAGAGTCAGAAACATATCTTTTAATAAGGGTGATTTGGTTCTCCGGCTTGTGCAACAAAGAAAGCACAAACTTTCCCCAGTATGGGAAGGGCCATTTTTAGTTAGTCGAGTATTGCACAATGGTTCATACTACCTAACGGATATGAGGCCAGTCAAAGAAAGACCTGCTACTAAGAGGAGAAAGAGAGCTAGAGGCAGTACAAATCCGGATGGGTTAGACAGACCATGGAATATTTCTTAGCTACGTCCCTATTATTCTTAGTTTATCTTTCTTTGTAATCATATATATATGTACATGTTCTGTGAGAAATAAAAGTTTTTGTTGCCTCATGTTTTTTCTGAGAAATTTTTACCATCTTACTTCTGAATGATCATGTCGCAGTCGAAAATCGCAGAATACTTGAAAGTACTTTATGCTCATGTTTGTTCTGGTTTAGATTTCCGATTCTAAAAATGCTACCTTCGGGTATAACTCTAAATTTTCTAGTCTATACTTTGGTTATTTGTCTGATTGCCGGATGCGGGTATCTTCCGAGTAGTGAATTGTTGGTACTAGAAGCCGGCTTTGTTTCCGAGTTTAAACTGGTTTAGCAATTGAGCTCCATTGCTCGGCAAAGTTTCTGTGCTGAAAGTTTAGCCGGATCACGAAAGGGACGAGGCGGAAAGCCAGACAAACGATAGGCGCATACAAAAAATTACAAGTTCTTATGCAAACATTTCAGGCACACAAAATTTTAAACCAAAAGTGCTAAATAGATTAAAGCTTAGCACTAGCACAAGTATCATACTACATATTTACAGACCCATAACATTTTCAGAATAACACATTTGTTTCTGATGATCTATGATGCAGGAGAAGAGGTAGGAGCTGCCGGCTCGCTGGACACATCAGCCGCACCCTGATAACGATCCGAGATGTCCAAACCCGATATGGTTTGTTCAACGTCGGAAATTTCGGCTGCTTCTTCGGGAGGCGGAGGCGGCGTGTCCACGCGGGTGAAGAAGGGAGTGTCGTAGCTAGTTAAGTCAGCTACATGACACCCATATCCTGCGCAGGAGTCCATGATGGCCTTGATGTCCTGCTCCTGTCCGTCTTCGTCCACTTTACAGTACCCTCTGGTCACATGCCAGATTTCCATGCTTCCATGGTGGCTCATGACCATTGTGAGAGCGTTCTGCGTCGCGGATCACGCGTAGGACATGTTCCAGTCCTAGACGAGCTGCGACATCTCCTTTGCCTTGTCCCGCACCTGAAAGTCAGACATGTTATGCATGTCTAGAACCTTGAGAGCTTCGCTAATATCCTCAATGGATTGGCGGAAGTCATGAAGAAAATCACCGACTTTGGTAAGTCGGTGGGTGCAAGGCTCGGCAGAGGTGGAGTCCGTCAAGTTCAGAGGACCTATGCATATAATGCAAAACGGTTAAATAAATCCAACATCAAAAGAGTCGAAGAATATAAACAAGTCAGAAAGATGGAAACATACCAAAGATGACATCATCAACTTTGGTTTTCTCTTCACAAAGACTCCGGAGTTCAGCCTGGAGCGCCTCGGAAAGATCCTTCTCTCTACAAAGCTCGTCGTTGAGATTCGAATTTTTTTGCTCGTGGAGTGCAATCTTGCGATCACTCTCCACGGTGGCCATGGAGGAGGATTCGAGAACTTGACCAATGCTCTTCTGATGGTCCGCCTTAAGCCGGTCTAGCTCTCGGTGGAGATCCTTGTTTTCCACCACCAAGGTCTTTAGATTTTCGGCCTCTTCGATCATAGAACAAGACTGCTTTACCAGTGTTGTAAGTCAAGAATAACAACAGTTCAACAAAAATATTCGGCTATGAAAAATCAAGACAAGGTTTGAGTCTCGGAAAGTTTACCTTCGGCCTCATCCTTGGAAACTTTAAGCTCAACATTTTTAAGTCGGAGAGCTTTGATCTCTCTCCGCTTATTGCAGACATTCTTCAAGAAATCCTGGTTATATGAATTAACTTTCTGTAAGTCAGAATACCCAGAGTTAGAGGTCTACTAAAGACTCGGGCTAATATTGTAGCTAATATCAGCACGAGCCTTGGGGGCTATACTAGTTCATTCTTTGGCATCCTAAGGAAGCATAAACCTGGATTGTATATCCAACTTCATGCTTGGGGGCTAGAGGATATGATATAAAGTACAATAAGGGAAAAACGTGAGTTGGAATTCTGACTTACATGATGTTCATGTGTGAGCTTACTAAGTCACATGTTCACCTCAGTGGTAACCTTCTCGGCGAGGGTGAGTGGAATAACCGGAGGTGGTGGAAGCACACTAGCTCTTAGTCCCTCGTCGCGAAGGTGTACTTGTTCGAGAAGATCGGAGTACTTGACGTCCTCCGCTTCTTGTGCTTCTTCTTCGGCAGAGAAATTATGGCTTTCCAGGCATTGCCGGGCCAGCCGCTGGATTTCCTCCGTAGATTTCCGAGGCAAGCCAAATTTGGCAAGTCCCGGATTGTTCAGGAGGTTTTCGGCGAAGGTCTCTACCGAGGGATCATTACCCGAAGAGGGTTCACCCTTATCGAAACCTGAGTCACCCATGGTGACGTCAGTCTGCGACTCAAGGATCGCTGGCCCTGTTGAGGGAGCCGGATCTTCTGTGATGACCGGGGATGGAGTAATCACCTGCATTGCAGAAGGATGAGGGGCAGGAGTCGGAGGAGCTGGAGCAGGAGAAGCCATAGTTAGCTTCGTCTAACGCAGGGGCTTTGAAATGTTCCCCTTCCCCTTGCCCTTGATGAGCTGCTTAGCTCAAAGAAAGTAATAGAATAAAGAACATTATGTCTCAGAGGAAATTACGAGTAAAGTACAAAGTCAGAATTTGTGTGGAAAGTTACCTCTTCTGGCGGCACTTCCTTTATAAAATGACCTTTGGAGCTTTGCCTTCTCAGGCACTGGCGTCAGTGGGACTAGTTCTTCCTCCTAAGAAAACTCTGGAGGATATCCCTCGATAGGAGCCAGTTCCGACTCGGGGAGGTCGGCAAGCTGAAAAGAAGATAATATCTCAGTATTGCAAAATAACTTAAAGGTGAAACACATAAAAAGGGTTTACTGCTAAAAGCTTATCGGCACTACAGGGTCTTCCGTTGTATGCATGTCCAGAGACAAATCCAGAATCTTTCTCCCGATCCGCTCCTTTATTAGCCATTTGATCTGGCTTATGTAATCCTGTGGCTTTAAAGCCTTGGGGTTGATGTGGAGGGAGTCATTTTTTAACATCGTGATGGAATGCATCAGTCGGTCGCCATTGTATTGGAGAGGCTGGATCCGATGTGCCACCCACGACTGGACCAAGTCGGACCCTTTCAGGCCCTTGTGCTTCATCAGATACTTGACCCGCCTCTTGGCAAGGAGCAGATCGTCGCTAAGAGCCGAAGGAGCCTCGTCCTAGGATGCTCGGGGTGTGGCGGCTCCGTCGACGAAAGCCGACAAAGCAGTAGCTTTGCCGGGAGCAGGAATATCCTTATGATAAAAGAATGTAGACGGCCACTATTTGACCGGCTCACTAGCTAAAATCCTAGGATAGACACGCTCACGTCTAACCGAAATACTAATTGTGTCGGTAATGTAAGGATTACCGGCGGTGATAGAGTTTCTCCAGACATGGAAGTAAAACCGGAAGAGAATGAGACTCGGCCTAATGCCGAGATACCCCTCACACAAAGCCGCATAGGCGCTCATCTCTAAGAGAGAGTTTGGGGGGAGATGGTGAAGCTGAACACCATAATGATCTATCACCTCGGCAAAGAATTCCGAGGGGGGAAAGACAAACCTCTGTCGAGGTGGGTGCCGAAGTGCACCCGCTCGTCGGCATGTGGGTTGGGGATGGTTTCGCCGAAACCGCTCTGCCAGTCACCGACACAGAGGAGTCCTTCGTTCTGCATGCCGCTGAGCTTGGTGTCGTCAAGGACGTAGGGGATCCAGACCTCGCGATTGATTTCTTTATCTTCCGCCACCGTCGCCGTCATTGCTGCCGCTGCCAAGCCGAATGATGATAATGAAGAAGCCATTTCTCCGGTGCGCCGGTGACCTTGGGTGGGCGACGCTAGGGTCTGGAGGCAAGGGAGCTCTATGCGCGAGGGAGAAGTGGAGGAGAAGGAAACGACACGGGAATAGGTGAAGAAGATGAGGGAAAGGCAATCCTCACCCCTTATAGCCACCGAATTGCGCCAAGATTCGTGCAAATGACACAGTGTAAACGCCACGCATTGTGGAAAGAACTGGGAAGCCCCCACGCGATGATTACGCCACCTCGATCTCCACGCATGCATTGAAACGGCGCTTCGGTTCCACGAACGGTGGACCCACCAACGGTCGTGCTGACAGGGGATGTCTGTCAGTGACGTGACTTGACCATGACCAGTGTCATATGACGTCAGAGACCAATATCCGGCTTAGTTTGAATATCAAGCTAGAAATCCGAGTAATGTACTGATAGGTCCGACTTACTTTTGAGACTTGGATCGTATCTTTTGTTTTGAAGTTCCAGGAACCCTTCAAGATTCTGCAAGCCGAAGATCAAGCTAGACAATGATGAATCCGACTTTGGATCTTGGAGACTTCCGGGTCTTTGTTGAGATATACTTTCCGGGTATCCTCACAGTTCCTCACTGACCAGGGTGGCCCACTTCGGGTTAGAGCTTTGCTTCACGGGCGGCCCAGTCAGAGAGAAGAGACGAAGTCCAATCCGGCTACGAGAAGGCCCAGAAGACTTACTGACTTAGGCCCATAGTGTTACTTGTAGTTCAAGATATACTCTATAACCGACTCTTAGTCGTAGCCGGATAGATCTCTCCTGTAAACCCTAGGTCGGATATCTATATAAGGCATCCTAGGGAGAGCCTTTAGGGCATAACCCTTACAATCACAATCTCAAATCACACAGGCAAACCCTTGTAACCCATATTCCGGCTCTGCCGTATTACTGGATAGCCAGCAGGAGTAGGATCCGTCCAAAGCTGGCGGATTCGAACCTGGGTAAACTGGTGTGCTCACCGTCCCGGAACACCGTACGTATCACACCCCTCTCTTTCGCATGCCTCGAGGACCCCCTCATGGTGTACTTGTCATCAATCTGACGACATTCTTCTTATAAAAAAAGAGTCAGATATTGAGAAAAAAAGAGAAAAAGAAAAAAAAGAGATATGAGAAAAGAGGAAAGAGAGAAAAAAGCACCATTTTCCCATGGTAAATAAGCAGATTGCTGAGATGCTCGTTGTTTGCTTGCCTTGTCATTTTGATATGGGGATTCTTCGTATCATCGGGCAAGGGGTACCCCGTTGGCGGTTCTCTATGATACACATGTACTTACTATGACAAGAACTTACCGGTAACTAAACTTGAGTAGCATGAGGAGCGGCCCTCGTATTCAAGGGACATGATATTTCCAACTTATACTTCGTCAAGCATATACACCATAGTTTGTTCACTTTAACCTTAATCACTTCAAGATGCTTATGATAGGGGCAATGAGAGCTGAAAGCTAATAAGTACCATAATTTTTGGAAGCTCTTGATGAAACTTGAATCCCTACTTCCTTCTATGAAGGCCCTTTCTTTTACTTTTTATGTTGAGTCTCCACCTTCTATCTTTCTGCACCTACTTTGAGAGCATAGTGGGCATTCTTAGTTCTATGTGCATTGTCCCAAGACTTGTTCATTAATGCATAGCTTTGATATTGCTTGTTTTAAACTATTTGTATCTAGTCACGCTTATGAACTTTGAAGGTGTCCTATGCATTTATGTTTGCTACTCTATGAGGGACAAGCTGAATGCCACTATTCTATGTTTTCTTTATGTGAAACAAACAAACGTCTTGCAAAGCATTGTTATTCATGAATCTTTTGTTTGTGCCTTTTCATGTTGCAACATAGTTGGTATGTCTTATTGTTAGAACTTTGTCTTCATGCTATGTTGAAGTACTATGATCCCAGCTATCAATGTTGTACAAATACTTTGATCAAGTTTATGATGGTGCATGTCACCTCAAAAAATATTCTTTCTTTTTATCACTTACCTACTCGAGGACGAGCAGGAGTTAAGCTTGGGGATGTTGATACGTTGCTAACGTATCCATAATTTTTTATGTTCCATGCTTGGTTTTTATCTACTTTCTTATGTTTTGTTCCAACTTTGGAGTACTTTCTATACACTTTCTTGGACTAACCTATTAACAAGAGCCACAGTGCCAGCTGCCTGTTTTCTGCTGTTTTTGGTTCCAGGAAAGTCAGAAAATGAATATTCTCGGAATTGGATGGGACAAAAGCCAAAGTTAGTTTTTCACCGAGGGACACAACGAGCCAGAATACGAGACGGAGAGGGGCCACGGGCCGCCACACCACCTGGCCGCGCAGCCCAGCTTGGCCCGTGCTAGGGGGTGGTCTGGCCACCTATGGCACCCCCTCGGCCTCCCCTTTCGCCTATAAGATACCTCCGATATAGAAACCCTAAGTACCCGATCAAAAATTCCATGAAAGAGTTTGTAGACGCCGTCATCTCCATCCCTAGATCGGGATGGATCTGAAGCTCTTCCCGGCACCCTGCCGGAGAGGGGAATTCACCCTGGAGGCCTTCTTCATCACCATGCAAGCCTCCGGTGTGACGTGTGAGTAGTTCATCTCTGGACTACGGGTCCATGTAGTAGCTAGATGGCTGGTTCTCCTCCTTTGTGCTATCATGTTTAGATCTTGTGAGCTCCGTTCATGATCAAGATCATCTATTTGTAATCATACATGTTGTGTTTGCGGGGATCCGATGGATATTGTGATGTTATTTTAGATTTATTATTGATTCTATCATGTCTTTGTTATTTGTGATCTTGCATGCTTTCCGTTGTTAGTAGCTATCTTGGCCAAGTAGATGCTAGCAACTCCAAGAGTTAGTATTTATGCTCGATAGTGGGTTCATGCCTCTAGTAATCTAGGGAAGTGACAGAAATCTCTAAGGTACTAGATGTGATGTTGCTACTAGGGAGAAAACAACAATCCTTTGTTCACTTTACACGCAATGCGTAATGCAATAATCTGTTTCTTGCAACTTAATACTAGAGGGGGTTCGGATGATAACCTGAAGGTGGATTATTAGTCATAGATGCAGTTGGATTATGGTCTATGTATAATGTTGTAATGCCCAATCAAATCTCAAAGGAGCCAAGATGAGTAGTATATGCATATTGCTTTCTTGATGTTTGTCAATTTCTCCGTTGTAATTTGTTCACCCAACATGTCATCTATCTTAAGGAGAGCCACCACTAGTGAACTATTGACCCTGGTCCTTTCTTTTACCATCAATCTAGAACTGTTTACTGCTTTCTGTTTACTTTCTGCAAACTATTACTTTCTTCCACACAATATGTTTAATCCTTTGTTTTCAGCAAAACCGGTGAGATTGACAAACTCACTGTAAGTTGGGGACAAAGTTCTGTGGTTCTGTTGTGCATGTCTCCACGTTGCTGCTGGCACCGGTAGTGCGCCCTGCCAAAGTTCAGCTAGCAACAGCTTTAAGGTGTTTCCTTGCTCCTACTGGTTCAATTAAACCTTGGTTTCATAACTGAGGGAAACTTGCTGTTGTGCTCATCATACCTTCCTCTTGGGATTCCCAACGAGCTCGAGATATCTTGGGCCAACACTTCCCTCTGTAACCGATAGGAAGTTTGGTTCCGACGAGAACATTGAAAAACTACTGGAGCTCCTCCTCACTCATAGTGAAGCAGGAAGGGGGGTAGTAGTAGTCGTTCCTCTTAGCCCTTTTGCACCGACGACCTTGAGTATCTTGCGTCGGAGCGTCATCATTGTCGTCATCATCATTGGGGCATCCTCCATGAATTTCTTCCTTTATGCCCAGCTTGATTAGGTCGTTTCTTTCCTTTGGCCTGTCTTTCGTCCTCTCCGGCATGTTGACAAGAGTGCCAATCAGACTCTCACACACGTTCTTCGTGATGTGCATGAGGTCAAGGCTATGTGGCGTGTGGAGGTATTTCCAGTATGACAGGTCCCAGAAAACAAACCTCGCTTTCCATACACCCAACAGCGGCTTTGTCCTCAGACGCTTCTTTCCCGGCGCGGGGCACTCTTTCCATTTTTCCAGCAAGTCATTGATATCCTCGCCGCTCCTCCTAGGTGGGGCTGTTTCGAGCTCGTCCTCACCATTTAACAGATCTCCGCATTTTCTCCATGGGTGATCCGCGGGGAGCCACTTTCAAATCCCTAGGAACACGGTTTTCAAAGACCCGAGATCCCTCGGTAGCTGCATATACGGGGTTCTCTCCATGCACCTGACGCATGCACCGTGTCCGTGGTTCACCTGGCACGATACATATCCTAGACCAAGATAGTCCTGCACCATCGTGATCAACGCGGCTCTTAGAGGGAAATATTCTTCTGTGTAGACGTCCCATGTATGGGCTGGCGTCTCCCATAGTGTGGCTAACTCCTCTTTCAACAACCCGAGATACAGATGCATGTCGATACCCGGTTGTTTCGGCCCCTGAATAAGAATACTCATGTGTACGTACCTTTGCTTCGTGCATATCCAGGGGGGAGATTGTATGGCCATACAAACACGGGCCAGTTGCTATGCGTGCTACTCTAGTTTCCAAAGGGATTGAGTCCATCGGTGCTCATACCTATCCTAACGTTCATGGCATCATCCCCGAACTCCTCTTCGAACTCCATGTCTAATGCATGCCACTGGCTAGCGTCTACGGGGTGTGTTAGGATCTTGCCCTTCTCCGGATCCTCTTCGGGCTTCTCCCTTTCCGCATGCCATTGCATGAGCTTTGCTTCCTTAGGGTCTACGAAATACTTCTGCAGACGGGGAGTGATAGGAAAGTACCATACAACTTTTTGAGTAACTTTCTTGTTCCCTCTCTTGTATCGTCATGGCCGCACGCCGGACATGTGGTTCTATCCTTGTACTCGCCCCAATAAAGTGCGCAGTCGTTGAGGCAGGCGTGGTATTTGACGTATGGTAGATCGAGAGGGCACATGACTTTCTTGGCCTCATCGATAGCTCTTGGCAATGTCTTCCCCTCAGGAAGTATATCGTACCAGAATTCCATGATATGGTTGAAGCTCACGTCGGTCCATTTGTGTTGCACTTTCATCTCTAGAGCCTTGAGGGTTACATTTAGGCGTGTATGCTCGGGCCGACACCCAAGATACAACGGAGTAATTTCGTCTTTATCCATTTGCGCCAGCTTGGCTTTCTCTCTGGCAGCATCTTTGTCGTTGCTCATCTCCTTAAGGAGCAGTTCTTGAAAATGAGGGTCCCGTAAAGCTAAAGTTAGCGGTGTCTGCGTGTTCGCGTCTTCTCCACCACCATTGGATCCGGCATCTCCTTCATGATGATCATGATCATGTCCACGAGCATCTTCTTCATCATAATCATGTTCGGCGTCTTCATGAGCACCATTTCCTGCTGGTGCCTCGTTGTTGACGTCCTCGTCAATGTAGTCGGGCATCAAACCACCCATGAGCAAGTGCTTCTCCAATGTCCTAGAATCAAGTTTGATTAGGGTACCAAGTTTGCATCTCTTACAAGGACATCTTATCTCGGTCATGTTGTTCTGAATCATGATGGCCGTCGCACGTGCCTTGTATCTAGCCACCATAGCTTCGCTCATCTGACTCACCATGGTTGCATGTGCGGCGGTATGGAGTAAAAAGGAATATTTAGAACCATGCATGCAAAAATTCGGCATGACCTTCCCTATAAATAGGACATATGAGTAGTGCAAAATTTTGCCAAAACAGAAATGAATCAACATTTCGGCAAACATTCATTGCACCACACACACCGGCACCTGCACATCACAAAGCATACACAAGAACACAAGCATATATCCATGTAAACATCGTCTCCCGAGCCAACACCATCATCCGCACACACAAAAATAGAAGCATATATATATATACATGCATGTACACAAGAACACAAGCATTTATCACAAGAACACAAGTATATATACCGCCAACATCGTCGTCCACACACACAAAACAAGCACAAGTTACATGAGACGAGAGAGGCCGCGCAAGAGAGCGTGTGGTGACTTGATGTGGAGGAGAGGAGAGAAAAAGGTGTGTGCGCTTACTTTAGTGGATCTATGATACGTCCAAAACGTATCTACTTTCCCAAACACTTGCTATTGTTTCTCCTCTAAAGTTGTGTGATTTGGATGCAACTAACGCGGACTGACGCTGTTTTCAACAGAATTGCCTTGGTGTCTACTTTTTGTGCACAAAATCAACTATCAGGAAAAATCCCGGAAAATATGCCAAAAATCCTATTTCACCCGAAGACTCCGGGAGCCAAAATACGAGACGGAGAAGAGCAGGGGTAGCCACACCACCTGGTGGCGCGGGCTAGGCCAGGCCGCACCAGGGGGTGGTGTGGGCCCCCCAGGCACCCCCGTAGTCTCCCTCTTCGCCTATAAGAAGCCTTCTGACCTAAAAACTGCGGGGGGTTCGACATTTTTCCGGAAGGAGTTCCGCTCCGCCGCCACCACTAGATTTCACGAAACAGCACCAGAAACTCCGTTCTGGCACCCTGCCAGGACGGGGAATTGGAGGAGATCATCGCCATCATCATCACCATCGCTCCTCCATCGACCATCCATGTTTCCCCCATCTATGAGTGAGTAATCCCTCGTTGTAGGCTATGGGGATGGTAGGGATTGGATGAGATCGTTCATGTAATGGCATTAGATTGTTAGGGCATGGTGCCTAGTATCTTTTATTAGTGCTTTATGACTTTGTTGCAACTTGTTATGCTTAATGCTTGTCACTAGGGCCCGAGTGCCATGATTTCAGATCTGAACATGTTATTGATTCATTATGATAGTATTGTTTTTGGTCTTATCTACAAGTTGTATACACGCGTTGTTATTCGGAACCAATGGTCCTGAAGTGACAGAAATCGGGATAACCAGAGGGAATGGCTTTGATGTGAGGATCACATGTGTTCACGGAGTGTTAATGCTTTGCTCTGGTGCTCTATTAAAATGAGCACCTTAATTGCCAGTAGTTCCCTTGAGGCCCCGCTGCAAACGGGCTGGTGGGACAAAAGATGTTGTGCAAGTTCTCATTGCGAGCACGTATGACTATATATGGAACACATGCCTAGGATTATCTAGTACTTGGATGCTTTATCTTATTTATCTGCAATTGCCCTATGTTCTGATTGCTATGTGAATTGTCTTGTCCATGCAACGCCCGTCCATCCATCCCTATGCCTACCGCACTCGAATCCCACTGTTTACTGCCATTGTTACTATTGTCATTACTTTACTACTATTGCTACTTTGCTATTCCTACTACAAAACTGTTGCTACTGATAAACTGTTGTGAGCAAGATTGTTTCCAGGTGCAGCTGAATTGACAACTCAGTTGTTAAGGCTTATAAATATTCTTTGGCTCCCCTTATATCGAATCAATAAATTGGGTTTAACTTCCCTCGAAAATATTGCGGTACACCCCCTATACTTGTGGGTCATCAAGACTATTTTTTGGTGCCGTTGCCGGGGAGCATAGCTTTATTTATCAAGTTCACTTGGATTCTCTATTGTTCGCTGCTATCCATCCATCATGGGTAAGTCTCGTGATGGCAAGTTTCCTATTTTACCATCCACTACAAGAAGAGGTACGGTTCTGAACACCTCTGCTGCTCTTGATTCACCATCTGTTATAAGTAAGCTCGTTACACCACCACATACACATGATACACACACTACTACTACCACTGAATCTGAAACTTCTGATGCGTATGATGCTGCTTTTACTGTGCTTGATAAGAGTGGTTCATTAGGTCCTTTCCTAGATGCTACGATTGCTAGAACTATAGCTAGAAATACCGAAACTCCTAATGAAGACACTACCACACCTATTAGTTCACCTGAGTCTAGTGAGAGTTATGATATTGAAGATGGTTATGTTGAGATGACCGATGAATTTATTAAAGAATGTAAAAACACCCATGCTAGGAGCGTTGCTAAGAGTCTCCTTGAGAGGCGTACTATTAGACCCAAATTGTCTCCTATTGCTAAGTTTGTTGCTTCTCCCATCAACATTACAGATAAAGATTATGATTTCTCTCTCGATCTATCTTACATAGCTATTATTGAGAAAGAACCTTTTTGTGGGACTAAGAATGAAAGTGTGGTAGCACATATGAATGAACTTTCTACCATGAGTGGCTTGTTTTCTGATGATATTAAGATGCGTACTTACTTTGTTGCCAAGATATTCCCCTTTTCACTGAAAGGAGAAGCTAAAACTTGGTTTACTAATTTACCTCCTGGATCTATTGATAGCCCTGAGTGCTTGATTAGTACTTTCCTGCAGAAATATTTTCCTCCTACTGCTAGACATGCTATTATGCAGGAAATTTTTGATTTTAAATAGGGAGAAAAAGAGGTATTGCCCAAATCTTGGGCAAGGTTTTGTGCTTTGATTCATGCACAAGCTGGAAGTCCATTACCTAAGAATGAGCTTCTTGATATATTTTATAATGGACTAACCAAGGAATCTAGGACATACCTAGATAGTTGTGCTGATTGTGTTTTCAGGAATAGGACTCCCAAGGAAGCTGAGGAATTAATGGCTAAAATAAGTAAGAATTATGAAGATTGGACTCCTCCTAAACAAGCTATACCTGAAGTAATTGTACCTGAACCTTCTATTCCGGTGCCTATTCCAACATCAAAGAAGAGGGGAGTTATTGAATTGAATGATGAAGTGATGAAGGAAGCTAAGAAATGTCTTAAGGAGAAGGGAATTAAAGCTGCAGATGTCAAGAATTTACCTCCTATAGCAGAATTATGTAAGCCTATTCCCTACTCACCCACTATTGAGGTACACTCTCTCCAACACTTTGATGAAGGTGATATCCCTTACTCTAAACCTCCTGATCAATGCTTAGAAGAATTCGATATCTTTATTGTTAAGCAAGGTAATTTTAATAAAAGGGTGCAAAATCATCTAATGGAAAACACTAGAGCTATTGTTGAGTTGAAAGATATTGTGGAAAGAACCTCTAATGATGTTAAAATGATTGTTAAACACTTTAAAATGGTTCAAACTCAAATAGATCAACTCGTTGAAGTGCAAAACGACTTGCTAGTTAATGCTGCCAAAGAAAAACATGCTTATGAAATTAGAACTAGAAGTGGAGCTGCTACCTAGGATCCTCTATATCCTGAGGGGCATCCCAAAAGAATTGAGCAGGATTCTCAACAAGCTAAAAATAGTGGCTCTACTCGTAAGAAAACGAAAAAGAAACATAAAACGGTTATAGAACCCTCTGAACCTGCTATAGATCCTAATAGTATATCTATCTCTGATGCTGAAACTGAAAGTGGTAATGAAGAAAATGAAGTTCCTAATGAAGAGAAAGTTGAGGAAGAACCTGAAAACCACACTAAGAATACTAAATACACCAAAGAAGATTTTATTGCTAAGAAACATGGTAGTGAAAGAGAACCTTGGGTCCAAACACCTATGCCTTTCCCTGATAAGAAACACAAGTCAAAGGAAGATAAACACTATAATAAGTTTTGTGAGTGGATGAAACCTTTATTCTTGCAAATTCCTTTGACTGATGCTATTAAATTGCCTCCTTACTCAAAGTATATGAAGGACATTGTCTCGAATAAAAGGAAGATCCCTAATGAAGAAATTTCTACTTTGCTTGCTAATTATTCCTTTAATGGTAAGGTTCCTAAGAAACTTGGAGACCCAGGGATTCCAACTATCCCTTGCTCTATTAAGAATAGTTATGTTAGAACTGCTTTGTGTGATTTGGGAGCTGGAGTTAGTGTTCTGCCTTTCTCTCTCTATAAGAGGCTTCAACTTGAAAAATTAATACCAACTGATATATCTTTGCAAATGGCTGATAAATCTACCACTATTCCTGTGGGTATATGTGAGGATGTACCTGTTCAAGTGGCTCATAATTGCTTGATATTAACTGATTTTGTTGTGCTTGAAATGCCTGAAGATGATAATATGTCCATTATTCTTGGGAGACATTTTCTTAATACTGTAGGAGCTGTTATCAATTGTAACCAAGGAAAGGTAACTTTCAATGTGAATGACAAGGAACATACTGTCTATTTCCCCAAGAAGATTGAAAGGACTTATGGTTTGAATTCAATTGAACATGTTGAGGGCATTCAAGTTGGAGAAATATATTGTCCCATACCAAGAGAAAAAATTGAAACTATTATGATTGGGACCATTGCTATCAAGGTTGAGGTAACATAATCATTAGTGGCATACAAAGTTTTGTATCATATGGAATTTTTTTGGTAGCAAGACTTGATCAACCTTGTTAACAAAAGGATTTCATTGAACAAAACAATGTTTTCACTATGATTATCTCCGTTTACTTCTAGTACTATCCATTTTAGTTTTTGCTTTCATTTAGCTTTCTTTTTGTTGTTAGTTGCTTGCATGTTAGAGTGTTTTAGAACTTCTGTAGTTCTAGCCTTGTTTCGTCCTTGCATCATTTCCAAAAAAAATCTGTCTGTCAGAAAATCATTCTTCTATGCCTGAAAATGCCCAAAAATAAAGTGTCTCAAAAAATTCCAGAAAATTCATATTAAATTTTTGCATGAAAAAAGGGGCAGAGGAGTACCTGGGAGGTACCAGGGGGACCCACCAGGAAGGCACACCACCTGGTGGCGTGGCCTGCCCTGGGTGGCGCCATGCCCTGGTGTGGGCCACCCCTGGCCCCCCACTAACTCTCTCACCTGCCACTTTCTTCTCTCTCCTGAGTAAGCTCCAATTCATTGCTCAAAATCGTGTTCTTGCTGTGCTTGCTCTCGATTTTTTCGATCTCCTTGCTCAGCCCATCTTTCTTGCTGAAATTTGGAGCATTTGTTCCCTGTTATGTGACTCCTCCCCTTGTCAAAGTAGATTTGTGTTTAGTGGATTATTTATTGAGTATTTTTCTGTTGTAGGTGACTGGTTATGAGAGCTTGTAAGCTTGTTTGATGCTTAGAGATATAGTTTTAATGCATGTTTAGGCCTCTTACAAGTTCCTATGAGTAGAATCCTTCGTTATATTCACTTTGCAATCACTTGTTTAATAGGTGTTTAAATTTCAGAATACCAAGCATGAACAACCATACTTTTGGAGAGATATTTGAGAGTGATGCACCTAGGAGGTCGAGGCCCTCAAGATCAGCCTCTCAGTTTAGGCCATCATACAACGAAGATCTAATTGCAACTCATATTGGTAATGAAAGGGATGATGGGGATGCTCACCCATCCACTTTTCCTTGTTTTACTTTCTTACAAGCTACATGTATTCTTGATGATTTCTTGCTACTAATTGAGAGGGTTGGTTTGACCTCATATATGCAAGATGAGAGTGAGCAATACGCTATGCTCACTAAAACCTTCGTTGAGAGCTTCACGTTTACTAACACATCCTATCAGTCAACTGTCTCTTTCAAAATTTATAATCTGCCCTTCACCATTCCTTTGGAGAGATTTTGTAGTATTGTAGGTGTACGCATGACAGGGACCGTGAAGAAAATTCAAGGGCGACCCACTGATTTGTTGGAGCTTTACCGAGGGGTAACCAATGATGATGACCGCATGGCGTAGTGCGGAAAGATAAGAAATATCCAACTCCCTACTCTTAGATACTTTGCATATTATCTTGCTACTAGCGTACTTGGTAGGGAGAACACAAGTAATATCTCCAACTATCATTTAGCATTCCTTGCTGCTGCGCTTAACAATGATACTCGGTACAATCTTGGCTCGCTTATTGCTCGCCGCCTAGCTGCTAGGGGGCCTATCTATGGGGGCATCATTGCCTCGCGTATAGTCAATGCATTAGGTCTTTTAGTGGATCCCAATGATGCTATACTGGCACCATAGAGGCTGGACCTTGTTGCTATGAAAACTCATCACTTTGTCACTGCTACTTCTGATTTGGATAGTCTAGTATATAGGATGCTTTTCACTGACAGGGATGAAAGGGAGATCCTTTTGCCACATCCTTCTTTTTTTAGTGTTCACAGGAGACCCTGGTCGCGCTCCAAGGAGGAGGTGGACGAGCAGCTTCGCTTGCTAGGTTTCCACGAGCAGCACCAGGAGGATGTGCCCTCCTATGATTACTCCGCACATTACGGAGGGACGTACTCGAGCTCGCACCAGGATGAGGGGACCTTTTCATCGTACCACGGTGACACTTCATCCTGGCCAGCTTGGGATTGATACCCGCTTAGGCCAAAAGCCTAAGCTTGGGGGGAGGTGCGCCGACACCGCACTCATCTCCATATCATGTTGCGTTGGTACTTTGTATATTCATGTTTTCGTTCTCTTTTTAGTTTTCGTTCTTCTTTTCTTTTGCTTTCTAAAACACAAAAAGACCAAAAATATTTCTGTTGTTTCTCTTTGGTTTGCTTCTTCTTTTTGCCTTGGTTCGATTTTCCCTTTTTGCTTTGTTTGAACCATTCGAAAAAACCCAAAAAGATTTTGCTTTGCTTGTTTTTCCTTTTGGTTCTTGTTTTAAAAAAAATCAAAAACAACAAAAATATTTGTCGTTCTTCTTTGGTTTTGTGAGTTTGCTACAGGGTTCGGCAGTACTCAGTGGAATATTGGTTTCATATTATTATTTAAGCCACACAAGTGAAGAGCAATAATGAGGATTAATGACAACTTGAGGCGTGGTAAGAGGCTGGTAACGAACTCTATTTGTTTTCATTTTTGTACATATACTCATCACTGTGGGCATGCTTAGTCTGTTCGTGTAAGGTGTATGTTATCTTTGGATGCTTAGTAGTTCTTGCTTTCGTAAGATTAGTTCCAGCTTGCTAATAGTTTGTAGCATGTCTTATGAATGTTTGCTTGCATTACTCTTGTCAGGGGGATGACCCCCAGGTACCCCAACCGGACAAGAACCAAGCAGTCGGATCGCGTCCGGCTGACCAAGCACAGCCGGACAAGGCAAGACAGGCCGGCTACCGTTCGGCGAATTGTCACAAAGTAACCCACTCTGGCGGCGTAGCGGACCCAATCAATGAGACGGAGACGGCGTGCGTATTAGTGCAGTCGCCTGTCTGATGACAAGGCTGGCAACCACCGGCCATACCGAAGACTTTGTGGGGATGATGCAGAGCGGTGGCCCGATCTTGACGAGGCTGCTTCGCCGCGCCCTTGTGCCTACCACAGCCATACCGCTCATACTCCGATAAGACACACCATAACGGACACTGTAGATGACCAGCCGGCTAGGACCCGCATGTGGGGCCCGCCAGTCGGATTGGCCAGTGAGACCGTTGCCTCTCTGCCTATATAACGAGAGGCAAGGCCTCAGTAGAAAGCGTTGGTCTCATAGCATTTAAGGCAGTAGCTAGCAAATACAGCTCGAGGAGCACTTGTAGTTCGTATATCCCACATAGTCAGATCCGGCAGGAGTAGGGGCTTTACCTCATCACGAGGGCCCCGAACCTGGGTACTTCTTGCATCCAGCTACGCTCGCTTGTATCCAATCCCGCCTACGAACACTGTCGATAGCTTCCCTGCTAGTCCCCACACCTCTATCTAACCTCTTCAGGTACTGTCGTTCCCAATACAACGACAACTCTATTCATAACTTGGTATGACACCGTGGTATCCTCCTCTGAATTTTTCATTTGAATCGACTTGGCACATGCTCATGCATGTACATGACTATAATAATCAGTTAAGCCTCGATGAATTATTTTTCCTTGGGGATCTTGAATCACTTTCATGCCATGAGTAGTCCTGTTTTGTTGCAAGCATGATAATGACAGCTATTGCTCTCTCGTTTGTCGCTCCCTTACTATTGCTAGCCTTCACTTACACTGAGTGTTTTACTCATATTTCCAACTCCCTTAGACCAAATATTGCCAAAGTGTCCACCATACCTACCTATTAGCATCATTTGCTACTTCCGTGCATAGTCAATATGCCTTGTTTTCTTTCGAATAAAATGTTTGCTTGTTATGAGAAAGTTAGTTAGTAAAGCTCTCACGAACTTGATGGCACACTTTATTTCCTGCACTTAATAAACCTGAACCATTGTGACTCTCCATGAAAGTTATATGCTTGCAAATTATAGGTGGGATTAGCGAATCCTGTCATCACGAGAACGCTTTCAACACTTGTAAATATATACCCAGTTGATACCTTGCTCTTTTGTTTGCGGATGTCGTGATTGTGAAATAAAAGGGAGCTTGTAAGTCCATGGAGTTATGTATGGGTGTTAGAGAAACACCTGGGCCGCTGGTCTAATCCATGCTGACATGGTGGAAACCTGCAGCGTAACCATAATGATATCTATGAAGCATTCTTCTTATAAAAAAAGAGAGAGATAGCTATTGAGAAAAAGAAAAAAAGAGATTTATGAAAAGAGGAAAGAGAGAAAAAAGCACCATTTTCCCATGGTAAATAAGAAGATTGTTGAGATACTCATTGTCTGCTTGCCTTGTCATTTTGATATGGGGATTCTTCCGTATCATCGGGCAAGGGGTACCCCGTTGGCGGTTCTCTATGATACGCACATATTTACGATGACAAAAACTTACCGGTAACTAAAGTTGACTAGCATGAGGAGCGGCCCTCGTACTCAAGGGACTTGGGATTTTTAGTTTATAGTCTGTCAAGCATATAACTCAGATTGGACCTCACTTTCACCTTAACCACATTAAAGATGCTTATGATAGGGGCAATGAGAGCTCAAAGCTAATGAGTATCATACTTTCAGCATTTGGAAGCCTTTCAAAATTATTCAAAACCTTTTCTATTACTTGATGAGTCTCCATTTATTCTTTGAGCACCTTCTTGAGAGCATAGTTGTCATTCTTTGTGCTTGTCCCATTACTTGATTATTTGTGTTATGACTTTAATGCTTGTATCCTTGATATCTTTACTTCTAGTCATCACTTGAACTTCAGAGGTGCCTTGATATTCATAATCAAAGGCAAGCGAGATACCACTCTATCATACCTTTTTATGAGCATTGTAATGTTGCTTATGTTTATACTACATGCTACTTATTATTTTTGAGTTGGAATCTCTTCACAGCTTGCAATGCCTATTAAGTAAACTTAGTTGCATACTCTTTATTATGAACTGTCTAAGTAGTTGATCACATTGCTGAGAATATTTACATCATATGAAGGAAATGTGTTCGTGAAAGTTCTTTTATCGCACTCAGTTTTCAACTAAATTGCTTGAGGACAAGCAATAAGCTAAGCTTGGGGGGAGTTGATACGTCCAAAACGTATCTACTTTCCCAAACACTTTTGCTATTGTTTCTCCTCTAAACTTGTGTGATTTGGATGCAACTAACACGGATTGTATTGTTTTCAAAGAATGCCTTAGTGTCTACTTTTGTGCGTAAAATCAACTATCGGGAAAAATCCCGGAAAATATGCCAAAATCCTATTTCACCCGAAGACTCGGGAGCAGAATACGAGGCGGAGAAGAGCCGGTGGCCACACCACACAGTGGCGTGGCAGAACCAGTAGCGCCATGGGGTGGTGTGGGCCCCCCAGGCACCCCCTCGGTCTCCATCTTCGCCTATAAGAAGCCTTCTGACCTAAAAACTCCGGGGGGGTCGACATTTTTCTAGAAGGAGTTCTGTTCCGCCACCACCACCAGATTTCACAAAGACACCGAAACTCCGTTCGGCACCTGGGACGAGGTGGAGGAGATCATCGCCATCATCATCACCATCGCTTCTCCATCAACCATCCATGTTTCCCCCATCTATGAGTGAGTAATCCCCCGTTGTAGGCTATGAGGATGGTAGGGATTGGATGAGATCGTTCATGTAATGGCATCAGATTGTTAGGGCATGGTGCCTAGTATCTTTTATTAGTGCTTTATGACTTTGTTGCAACTTGTTATGCTTAATGCTTGTCACTAGGGCCCGAGTGCCATGATTTCAGATCTGAACATGTTATTGATTCATTATGATAGTATTGTTTTTGGTCTTATCTACAAGTTGTATACACACGTTGTTGTCCAGAACCAATGGCCCCGAAGTGATAGAAATCGGGATAACCGGAGGGAATGGCTTTGATGTGAGGATCACATGTGTTCATGGAGTGTTAATGCTTTGCTCCGGTGCTCTATTAAAAGGAGCACCTTAATTGCTAGTAGTTCCCTTGAGGCCCCCGCGCAAACGGTGGCAGGACAAAAGATGTTGTGCAAGTTCTCATTGTGAGCACGTATGACTATATATGGAACACATGCCTAGGATTATCTAGTACTTGGATGCTTTATCTTATTTATCTGCAATTGCCCTATGTTCTGATTGCTATGTGAATTTCCTTGTCCATGCAACGCCCGTACATCCATCCCTATGCCTACCGCACTCAAATCCCACTGTTTACTGCCATTGTTACTACTGTCTTTACTTTACTACTGTTGCTACTTTGCTATTACTACTACAACACTGTTGGTACTGATAAACTACTGTGAGCAAGATTGTTTCCAGGTGCAGCTGAATTGACAACTCAGTTGTTAAGGCTTATAAATATTCTTTGGCTCCCCTTGTGTCGAATCAATAAATTGGGTTTAACTTCCCTCGAAAATACTGCGATACACCCCCTATACTTGTGGGTCATCAATCTACACGGTGGAGAGGAGTTTCCTTTATAGATCCATCCAACCCAAATAGGTTTTGGCAACTTAAAATGGAGAAATTGTTGGAGAAAATAAGGTGTGGAGGAGGAGCAACTCGAGCTAGATCTAGTGGAGATGGGGAAAGTGAACTAGCTAGTGAAGTGGTAGGGGAAAGTGTGCCAACTTTTTTGTGTGGCTAGCACGAAATATCCGTGGCGCACCAGCTACACGGTGCACCACAGACTAAATATACATGGCGCGTCGGACCAGGACCGTGCGTAGGTAACCCTTTCGCTTTTAGCGGATGGGCCTATAGACACTCGTGGCGCACAAGAATACCGTGTGCCACTGATAAACCCACCATGCATGGCGCACGGCTGAAATGGTGCGCCATGGATATGCTGCCCATGCACGGGGTCGACCGGCAGCGCTGGGGCCCACCTTATGGTGGCGCACCGTTTGGGTCGTGCACCACGGGTATGGGCAGGTTAGTGGCGCCGCGGCACGCCACGTGCACCGTAATTGAAGTATCCGTGGGGAGCAGATTTGTCAGGCGCCATGATAAGGACCACTGGATAAGCATTTTCCTACAAGTGCACACAGCTACATGTGATGTGATGTCGAGCAATCAGGGGAAGTGACCCAGGTAGAAAATGCAACTACAGCTAGCACTAGGAGAGGTGCCGCTCACACATCCATTCTGTCCAAGGACAACATAAGATAAATCACCCCAAAACACAAGACAACATCTGGGATAACTCCAGCTTTGGTTCTCAGCTAAACCAATCAACCAACCATTTCAATAGCCATAGTTACGTGAATTCAAGACAAGGCCAAGCCAGGAGAACAAGGCTAGCTGATCAAGAAGGAGAAAGGCAATGATACTAGGAGGAGTAGCTCACCACAAGAATCAATAATCAAGGTCAATAACAGCAGATCATATCCCAATAAAATCACCAGCATCAGAAATTAGCTACAACAACAGGTTATCCATCTAAGATCATGCTTAAGTATCTGTTCTTATCATTGCATCTTAGGAAATGGATGGGGGCAATAGAAAATACTTAGATTTCTACTCAAGTGGAGTACTAGAATAATCACTGGATAGTTTTCATAAGCAAGCCATAACTGTTGTATCAAAACATCATCAAAGCCTCAACCTTTGCATCCTAGACAGGGCTAAGTAATGAAGGGAAATGTAAGATCTCGCCATAATAAGGTAAGATCCCTGTCATTGAAGTGCTAGTCCCTGGATCGAAGTGCTAGCACCCACAGTTTAAGATGAAGTACACAGAAACAAAGGTCATTATTACATCGCATATCCAGGAATATAATGGTTCTTACAACTCACTTATCCCAAGGCTAACATTACTCAAGGTTCACAATACATAGTATAATAATAGAGTCTTTTGTCTTCATGCGCCACAGGCAAACATGTCGAGTGTAGACCCGCAACCCTACTCATCATCAGAGTATCCTGCAACATAATAAGTTACAGCCACAAAGGGTCAATACATTTGGAATTGTATTGGCAAGTGATACCATATATACTTAGTATAATCCAACAACTACATGAATATATGGCTAAGTGTGGTTTTGGCTGACTTTGCTAAAAGCAAGGTTTTATCTCATAGTTTTTGAAGAGTAAGTCTTCTCTTTCAAAACACTAAGGTACCAATGATAGACATCACTGAACCTCTACCCTGGTTCACCCACAAGTTTTAACTTAGTGAAATTTGGATGAGGAGATTATTGAACTGCTTCACTGTCTTGATGCTCAAAATTTGTCCATAACCAGGGACACGGCTAAGTACTTAGTTTTACCCTCTCGAGAGGTGGTGCACTTCCCCACAAGACTCGACATGCATCGAGACGAGACTTTTCAGAAGCAATCCCTCAGACCACCACGGACGCGCTCCATCCTATCATATCTACCACCCTCTGTCCGTCTGGCTGAGTTCTTGCAACTTAGTCGGTCAAGGCAGAGCCCATATGCCATGTGGCTGCACTGGAAGCTTCGCGACAAGAACGTCTCCAATCTCTTTGTTCCTGGGTGGCTGTCCACAAGTGCGATACACCAGCTTGTCCCATGATATGTATTTCCTAGTTCAAAGACTGTGTATGCTAGAGTGGCATAGCATAGTAACATATAAATAATCCTACCATGCTAAGATCTAACAAAATAATACTAGTGCAATTGTGAAAATAATGGGACATAAGATGAAATATCACTTGCCTTGGTAGCTAGGGGAATAGGTACAATCCTCACAGCAACAAACTTCACAATCCACACAATCTACACAAAGAACAATCCAACAACAATAATTCAATCAATATAGCATCACAAAAATATGAATGCATGCAAAATGCAATGATATGATCACAACTCTAAAACTTACAGAGTCTACAGTACAGACGTAAAAATATCCTATCTAAAGGCATAAGAAATACCTAAAAACAATTTATAAAGTAATTTTTAGGGGCAAAATACTCCTAAAAAGGTTCTGCCAATAATTCCAATTTTTCATAAGCAAAAGTGTGAAACAAGGCCTCAACAAAAAGGTCTCATTTTTCTGAATCCATAGACACCAAATTTGCATTTTTCTGAATTGTGGATCAAAAGTTATTGAATTTCTAAGTTTAATATATAATCTGTCTATTTTTCTAATTAAACAGATATCCTAGCCGACGTGGCGCAACCCTATTGGTCTGTACCGATTCGGTCGGATCGACCCCTGCGAGCCATCAGATTTTAAGTGGCAACGGATGGACCAGATCAGCCCGTACCGCTTCGGCTAGAGATCTAATCCTAGCCGCTAAAACTTGATTGAACGCTGCTCAGCGCGCAACCACGAACTAGCGGCACTAGCTCTCTGTGCGCGGCGGCGGCCCGTCGGACGGCGGTGTTCCGGCGGTTCTAAAGGGGCAGGGGTCCGTGGACTCTTACCAAAGGTCGTGGAGGTCGAGGTGGTCTCATTGATGGACGCGGTGGAGAGAGGGGTGCTCTGCCTTGATCCCGATTCCTCGTCGGAGTTCTATCGACGGTGGACCTCGTGTCCCTGCGACGGTGACGGTGCTCTGGGGCTCGAACATGCAAAGGAAGGTGTCAGCGACGTGCACCAGGTCCTGCGCAAGCTAGTGTTGGTCACAAAGAGGCGGCGGGAACCCTAGACTTACCGGAAGAATCGACGGACGGCGGCGACAGAGGGAGTTCGCCGGTGATGATCGTGTTGTCGACCTGGGGCAAGAAAAGGCACATTGCCAGGGTTAAAAGGTGGGCTAAGACATGGTGAGGGGAATAGGGCAGAGAGGAGGGCGCGTGTGGCCGGAGCTCACCGGAATCGTCACCAGAGTCGCGTCGGACAGCAGCGGTTCGAGCTTGCAATTGGGGAGCCTGGGGGCTCTCTGGGGGTGGTGATTTAGGGGAAACCGATGAGGAGGGAGAGGGGATTAAGAAGGGGTGGTCGTAATGGCGAATTAATCGCGGAAATGCCCGAATTCGACCAGGTTTAGAAACGGCAGAGAGGAGTAGGGGTCTGTTCGTCGCCTGGGTTGAAGACGACGAGGTGGCGATGACGTGGGAGTGGGGCCAGCGTGTAAGTGGGAGGGGGCGTGCAGGGGGTTGGTGAGAAAGAGGGGGAGGGGTGGCCCGGGTGGGCTTGTTGGGCTAGTTTGGGCCAAAAAGGCCGGAACTGCTGCTGCTGTTTATTTTTTTCTCCCCTTTTCTTTTTCCTTTTAGATTTTATTTTCCTAGGTTTTGGATTTAGCAAAAGGGCTCTAAATTGCCTCAACATTTCACCAAATTTTTGGAGGACAGACTAGATGCAATGCAACACATGCCATGATGATGGTTTTTAGATGAATTTTTTTGGGATGTTACAAATCTAACCCCCTTAAGATGAATCTCGCCCTCGAGATTCGGGTTGGCTAGCAAATAGGTGAGGGTGATCTATCCGAAGTTCATCCTCTCGTTCCCACATTGCTTCTGATTCAGTGTGATGGTTCCAGTGCACCTTGCAGAATTTGATTGTCTTGGTACGGGTAATTCTTTCTGCTATCTCCAGAATCTTAATAGGTTTCTCTTCATAAGTGAGATCATTCTCTAGCTGAACTTCCTCTAACGGTGTAGTGTCTTTCAACGAAGTTTCTTCCATCTCTAGGTGACACTTTTTCAGCTGACTGACATGAAATACATTATGAGCTACGTGAGATTACGGTAATTCCATCTCATAGGCCACTTCTCCTTTGCGGCTCAAAATCTTGAAGGGTCCTACATAGCGTGGTGCTAATTTTCCTTTGATTCCAAATCTCTTCACACCGCGAAGTGGTGATACCTTGAGATAAGCTCTATCACCAACCTCATAGGTGACCTCTCTATGTTTTGGATCTGCATAGCTCTTTTGTCGAGATTGGGCTACCTTTAGCCTATCCCTCACCATCTTGACTTCCTCTTCGGCCTCCTTGATTAGGTCTGGTCCGAACAAATTTCTTTCTCCTACTCCATTCCACAACAATGGTGTAGTACACTTCCTTCCATAAAGGAATTCAAACGGAGCAATTTCTATGCTTGATTGATAGCCATTGTTGTAGGAAAACTTCGCATATGGTAGACTTTCATCCCAACTAGATCCATAGTCTAACGCACAAGCTCTTAACATATCTTCCAATATCTGATTGGTCCTTTCTGTCTGCCCATCAGTCTGTGGATGAAATGCGGTGCTGAGTTCTAGTCGAGTTCCTAATGACTCGTGAAGTTGTCACCAAAAGTGCGAAGTGAATTGAGTTCCTCTATCTGACAAGATACTCTTAGGCACCCCATGTAAACATACAATTCTATTCATGTATATCTTGGCTAGCTTGGCACTTGTGTAAGTGGTCTTCACCGGTATGAAATGAGCCACTTTTGTCAAGCGATCAACAATAACCCATATAGAATCGTATCCAGATTTAGTCCTTGGCAGTCCGGTGATAAAATCCATACCGATTTTATCCCATTTCCAATCAGGTATTGGCAGTGGTTGTAATAATCCCGCCGGTTTCTGATGTTCTGCCTTTACATGACTACACACGTCACACAAGGCAATGTGCTCTGCTATATCCTTCTTTAAATTATTCCACCAGAATCTTTCCTTAACATCCATATACATCTTGGTGTTGCCAGGATGAATTGAATATGGTGAGTTGTGAGATTCTTGTAAGATTAACTTCTTACGCTCAAGATCCTGCGGAATACAGATACGTTTTTCATACCATAAGGTTCCTTGTTCGTCTACATGAAATCCTTTTGCCTTGCCTTTACTAATTTTACTTTTGATTCCTTCCATTTCTTTGTCCATATTTTGAGCTTCTTGGATTCTGTTCATCAGTGTGGGTTGCACTTCTAAGGAGGCAAGGTATCCTTCAGGAACTATCTCTAATCTCAACTCCCTAAATTGGGCACATAACTCTTCCGGCAATTCTCCTTTATTGAGGCCATTTACATAAACCTTGCGGCTTAATGCATCGGCTACGACATTTGCCTTTCTAGGATGGTATTGCAAACTTAAGTCGTAGTCCTTGATAAGTTCTAGCCATCTTCTTTGTCTCATGTTGAGTTCCTTCTGTGTAAAAATGTATTTTAGACTCTTGTGATCGGTGAACATTTCACAACGCTTTCCCATAAGATAATGCCTCCATGTTTTTAACGCATGTACAACTGATGCCAACTCTAGGTCATCAGTAGGATAGTTTACTTCATGATTTTTGAGTTGCCTTGATGCATAAGCTACAACTCTACCTTCCTGCATTAGTACACCTCCCAGTCCTTGGTGAGATGCATCACAATAGACTTGAAAGTCTTTCTCAAGATCAGGCAAACATAACACTGGTGTTGACACTAATCTCTTCTTCAACTCCTGAAAACTGGTTTCACATGCTTCTGTCCAGTTAAACTTCTTCTCTTTCTTTAGCAGATCAGTCATGGGCTTTGCTATCTTAGAGAAATTTTCAATGAACCTCCGATAGTATCCTGCTAGGCCTAGGAAACTACAGATTTCCTTAACCGATTTAGGAGGTTCCCATTCTGTCACAGCTGCCACTTTTGCTGGGTCGACAGCTATACCACTTCCAGATACTATATGCCCAAGAAAACCCACTTTATTTAGCCAAAATTCACATTTACTAAACTTGGCATATAGTTTGTGTTCCCTAAGTTTCTCCAGAATTAGGCGCAGATGTCCTTCATGTTCTTTGTTGCTCTTGGAATATACCAATATGTCATCGATGAATACCACTACAAACTTGTCAAGAAATTCCATGAATACCTTATTCATCATGTTCATGAAATAGGCCGGTGCATTAGTCAATCCAAATGGCATCATTGTATATTCATACAAACCATATCTAGTGGTAAATGCAGTCTTTGGTATATCATGTTCTCTAATCTTCAGTTGAAAGTATCCTGATCGAAGATCGATTTTTGAGAACACACATGCTCCCTCTAGCTGGTCAAAAAGATCATTTATTCTAGGTAGGAGATATTTATTCTTTATGGTCACTTCATTAAGTGATCGATAGTCTATGCATAGCCTTTGACTTCGGTCCTTCTTCTCAACAAACAAAACTGGTGCTCCCCAAGACGAAGAACTTGGTTGGATAAATCCCTTATTCAACTATTCTCCTAGCTGCTTCTTGAGTTCTTTAACTCGTCCACCAACATTTTGTAAGGTCTCTTTGCTATAGGTCCGGTTCCTGGTAGTAAGTCTATCCGAAACTCCACATCCCTATCTGGTGGCATGCCAGGTAATTCTTCGGGGAACACATCTGGGTACTCCTTCACTATTGGTACACTGTCTAGGCTAACCCCCTTAAGAGAATTAACCTTTCTCCCCTTGGGTTCAAAGTTAGACTTGAACCTGATCCTTTTCTTTTCTGGGGTGGTGAGCATAACAGTTCGTTTGGCACAATCAATCACTCCCTCATAACGTGTCAACCAGTCCATCCCTAATATTACATCTAATCCTTGGGACTCTAGGATTATTAAATTAACTGGAAACTTGTTCTTCCCAATCTCTAGGGTTATCTGTCGGCACCCAGAATTTACTATCATTTCTCCACCCGGGGAGCTTACCTTAATGGGACATCCAATGGTTTCAGTGGAGAGTTCATTTTTGACTACAAATGCTCTTGAAATGAATGAATGTGATGCACCGGTATCGAAAAAGATAAGTGCAGGAAAGGAGTTAATCTTGAACTTACGGATCACGGCATCAGATCCTTCTTGAATTTCCTCCACATTGATGTGATTCACATGACCCTTTTGAAATGAGTTTAGCTTAGCCCCATCAGTCTTCTTCTCTGGGCATTCATCAGCATAGTGCCCTATCTTCTTACAGTTGAAACATTCCACCTGACTAATGTCTTTCTTTGCCGGCGGATTGTGACGATTCTGACCATTTTGACTCCCATGGCCATGACCATTGTGGATGTTCCTAAACCCACCTTTGTTATGTCCATGATGATTGTTCCCATCGTGGTGGTGGTTATGGTTACGATGGTTGTTATGATTCCCATTCTTGTGGAATCCTGAACTCCCGCTTCCATCACCATGAGAACGCTTGTGAGGTGATCTTGATCCAAACTTATCAAAATGGTGCTTCCTCTTTCTACCTTCCACTTGCTTCATCTTGTTTTCTAGGATGGTAGCTTTATCACACAGAGATTGATAGGTTGGAACATAAGCAACAGATAGTTGCATAGATATTTCATCATTCAACCCATCAAGGAACTTCTCTTTTCTCTTGGCGTCAGTGTCAACATCATCTGGTGCATAACATGACAGATTGTTGAACTCTTCGATGTACTCAGAAATGCTGCGGTGGCGTTATTTGAGGTTGTGAAACTCCTTTTTCTTCAACCCCATTATTCCAGAAGAGATGTGAGTGGTACGAAATCCATCCTCAAATATTGCCCAAGTTACTTCTTCAATGGGGTGAGTAACCTGGAAATTGTCCCACCAAGTAGCTGCATGACCTTCCAGTAAGTGTCTTTGCAAATCGACCTTTTCTCGCTTCAGCATCCAAGCTGACTAGGTCCTTATTCACAGAGCATAGCCAATCATTTGCTACCATGGGGTCAGTAGTACCAGAGAACTTAGCAGGTCTCAGCCTTAGAAATCTTGTGAGCATATCCAGAGGTGGTGGGTTGTTCTGGTTGTTGTTATTGTTATTGTTGTTGTTCTGATTCAGGTTCGCCATGAATTGAGTCATCATTGCATCAATTGTGTCTGTGAAGCCATCATCTGTTGCATTCCATTGCCATTGTCGTTGTTATCCTCGTTGTTGTGTCGGGGAGGCATCTGTGGGTTTAATAAGGGTAAGTAATGATAGATAACCCAAATAAATAACAACAATCAAACAAACAAGCACATGCAGGTTCAACATCACGACAATAACAGAGTTTGCAAAAATAAACATACTAGCATAGTCACCCACAAGTCGGTATGATCTATGTGACTCGATAATAAAATGATAGATAGATGGATATCACTACTCCTCCATGTCAACTTCCTCCTCCACTAGTGCAAGTCCTGCTACGGCGAATCCTGCCTTGTATTCCTCCAAGCTGGTAGACAAAGCATCAATCTTAGCCTGTAAATCTCTCTTCTGTGTGCGTAGCCTCTCTATCACCTCGTGATCCGCCTCCAACTTAATGTCCTCAAGCTCTAACTCGGCCTCCAAGTCTCTAATCTTCTTCTTGAACCCTCTTCTCTTGATTCTCGAATTTCTTATCCTGGTCTTCAAACTTCTTCTCCATTTCCTTGATTCGCTTCTCCTGTTCCTGGAAGGCCTTGTCCTTCTCCTTTAGTTGGACTCGTAGTTCATCGTTGCTAAGCATCACATTAGTCCTATCAGTATCAAGGTGTCTTATAAGGCTCTCTAAGTCCTGGAGGTGGTGACGCACGGGCCTGATAGTCTCCTTAGTGGCCTCATCCAACACAATAGGCTCTCCGTCCTTGTCGCGTCTCCCAAAGAAGTGAAAGTAGTGGCTCTTGATCTCGGAAGAGTGACGTCCACATAGGCGTCCCAACAGCTCATGCATAGCGACGTCGAGGCCCCTCTCTAAGTCATCATGGAGTATCTTGAAGGCGATCTCCTTAGTTTGGGGCTCTGTCTCGCGTCCTGGCTGGGTAACTCTGAATCCCCATAAGTCCTTCCTCTGAAATTTCCTCAACTGAAGTCCCTGAATGGTAGGGATTGGAAGTGCGAGCACCTGGACGAGTTCCAACATGCGAGTCCCGAAGCGAGTTCCCTTGAAGTCCTCGGCCATGCTGTAGACAACACTCGGCATCTTTTGCATAGCATGGAGAAAATTAGTAATAACACAAGTCTAGAGAAAGAAAACACAAGTCACAAATATGCAAAGATAAAATAAAATCAATCAACAAAACATTCCTCAAACAGGGTAGCAATACATTATTTAACTCAAGCAATCAAGGTTCCAACATAACTTTATTTTTGCTATACCGTCGGTATGATCAAAGTACTAATGTGATAAAGCGCCAAGTATGGTGGTCCAACTAGTATCTCACTCCTTATTAACCAAGGTAGCAATCTGGGCATCCTTGGCAGCAATCTGCTTGTCTTGGTCGCATAGTTCCAAAGCCAAGTCTATGATATCCTTACTTAGTCGTTTTACCGTGGCCTTTGAATCTTGGACAAGATGTTTCTCCTCCTTGAGATCCTCCTGAGTATTGAGCATTCTATACTTAAGTCTTTCCCCAAGTTCCTCAATGGCTTTCCACGCAGCATTCCTTGCGGAGTCAAAGAATGACGTGCGCATTTCAGAGTTGGTGAACATGCAGAATCCCGTACTCTTGGGATCATCTTCCTTGTTCTTATACAAATGGAGTTACACCAACCAATACTCTTGTCCCTTGTCTATCACAGGAAATCCCTTGTACACGGCTTCACCATCCATCCCCAAGCCGATCATGAGGTTTTTGAGTGCCTTGGGAAATTCCGTCTCACACTCAAGGGTCATATTCCTCAGTGGTCCCTTCTTGATAGATTCATTGATGGTGGACATCTACAAAAATAGATGAGAAAGGATGATCAGGAAAAGTTTTACGAGACGAAAAGACAAGTGTAAAGTTTGAATATAAATTATTTTTCCTAAGGGTTTTCCTTAGTCTAATCCAATCTAGGGTCACGAACCTACAGGCAACACAGTGCTCTGATACCATCTGTAAGATCTCACCATAATAAGGTAAGATCCCTGTGATTGCAGTGCTAGTCCCTGGATCGAAATGCTAGCACCCAAAGTTTAAGATGAAGTACACAGAAACAAAGGTCATTATTACATCGCATATCTAGGAATATAATGGTTCTTACAACTCACTTAGCCCAAGGCTAACATTACTCAAGGTTCACAATACATATTATAATAATAGAGTCTTTTGTCTTCATGCGCCACAGGCAAACATGTCGAGTGTAGACCCGCAACCCTACTCATCATCAGAGTATCCTGCAACATAATAAGTTACAGCCATAAAGGGTCAATACATTTGGAATTGTATTGGCAAGTGATACCATAGATACTTAGTATAATCCAACAACTACATGAATATATGGCTAAGTGTGGTTTTGGCTGACTTTGCTAAAAACAAGGTTTTATCTCATAGTTTTTGAAGAGTAAGTCTTCTCTTTCAAAACACTAAGGTACCAATGATAGACATCACTGAACCTCTACCCTGGTTCACCCACAAGTTTTAACTTAGAGAAATTTGGATGAGGAGACTATTGAATTGCTTCACTGTCTTGATGCTCAGAATTTGTCCATAATCGGGGACACGGCTAAGTACTTAGTTTAACCCTCTCGAGAGGTGGTGCACTTTCCCCACAAGACTAGACATGCATCGAGACGAGACTTTTCAGAAGCAATCCCTCAGACCACCACGGACGCGCTCCATCCTATCATATCTACCACCCTCTGTCTGCCTGGCTGAGTTCTTGCAACTTAGTCGGTCAAGGCAGAGCCCATATGCCATGTGGCTGCACTGGAAGCTTCGCGACAAGACTGTCTCCAATCTCTTTGTTCCTAGGTGGCCGTCCACAAGTGCGATACACCAACTGACCATAGACATGGCCCCTGAGTAACCACTCAACATAATCCAAGCAAGTCCCATTCCACCCAGGTATTTCATTAACCTTAGTTGTTTTTTTCTTAGTCAAAAATAATAATATCCTTCCATACTTTCTTGATATGAATTTCCACCCACGAAATCTAATAGCATGGCTAAGCACTCTAGCATACGAAGTCTTTCAACTAGGAAATACTACCAAGATATAAGCTATAGGATGGCATAGCATAGTAACATATAAATAATCCTACCATGCTAAGATCTAACAAAATAATACTAGTGCAATAGTGAAAATAGTGGGACATAAGATGAAATATCACTTGCCTTGGTAGCTAGGGGAATAGGTACAATCCTCATAGCAACAAACTTCACAATCCACACAATCTACACAAAGAACAATCCAACAACAATAATTCAATCAATATAGCATCACAAAAATATGAATGCATGCAAAATGCAATGATATGATCACAACTCTAAAACTTACAGAGTCTAAAGTATAGAGGTAAAAATATCCTATCTAAAGGCATAAGAAATACCTAAAAACAATTTATGAAGTAATTTTTAGGGGCAAAATACTCCTAAAAGGTTTCTGCCAATAATTCCAATTTTTTAGAAGCAAAAGTGTGAAACACAACCTCAACAAAAAGGTCTCATTTTTCTGAATCCATAGACACCAAATTTGCATTTTTATGAATTGTGGATCAAAAGTTATTGAATTTCTAAGTTTAATATATAATATGTCTATTTTTCTAATTAAACAGATATCCTAGCCGACGTGGCGCAACCCTATTGGTCCGTACCGATTCGGTCGGATCAAACGCTGCGGGCCATCAGATTTTAAGTGGCAAAGGATGGACCAGATCAGCCCGTACCGCTTCGGCTAGAGATCTAATCCTAGCCGCTAAAACTTGATTGAATAGTGCTCAGCGCGCAGCCACGAACTGGCGGCGCTGGCTCTCTATGCGCGGCGGCGGCTCGTCGGACGGCGGTGTTCCGGCGGCTCTAAAGGGGCAGGGGGTCCGTGGACTCTTACCAGAGGTCGTGGAGGTCGAGGCGGTCTCGTTGATGGACGCGGTGGAGAGAGGGGTGCTCTGCCTTGATCCCGATTCCTCGCCAGAGTTCTGTCGACGGTGGAGCTCGTGTCCCTATGACGGTGACGATGCTCTGGGGCTTGAACAGGCAAAGGAAGGTGTCAACGACGTGCACTAGGTCCTGCACAAGCTAGTGGTGGTCACAGAGAGGCGGCGGGAACCCTAGACTTACCGGAAGAATCGACGCATGGCGGCGGCAGAGGGAGTTCGCCGACGATGATCGTGTCGTCGACCTGGGGCAAGAAAAGGCACGTGGCCAGGGTTAAAAGGTGGGCTAAGACATGGTGAGGGGAATAGGGCAGAGAGGAGGGCGCGTCGCGGCCGGAGCTCACCGGAATCGTCACCGGAGTCGCGTCGGGCAGCGGCGGTTTGAGCTCGCAATTGGGGAGCCTGGGGGCTCTAAGGGGGTGGTGATTGAGGGGAAACCGATGAGGAGGGAGAGGGGATTAATAAGGGGTGGTCGTAATGGCGAATTAATCGCGGAAATGCCCGAATTCGACCGGGTTTAGAAACAGCAAAGGGGAGTGGGGGTCTGTTCGTCGCCTGGGTTGAAGACAACGAGGTGGCGATGACGTGGGAGTGGGGACAGCGTGTAAGTGGGAGGGGGCGTGCAGCGGGTTGGTGAGAAAGATGGGGAGGGGTGGCCCGGGTGGGCTTGTTGGGATGGTTTGGGCCAAAAAGGCCAGAACTGCTGCTGCTGTTTATTTTTTTTCTCCCCTTTTCTTTTTCCTTTTAGATTTTCTTTTCCTAGGTTTTGGATTTGGCAAAAGGGCTCCAAATTGCCTCAAAATTTCACCAAATTTTTGGAGGACAGACTAGATGCAATGCAACACATGCCATGATGATATGAGTGCAATGATGATGGTTTTCAGATGAAAATTTTTGGGATGTTACAGGAAACATCTATTTTAAATATGAACCTATGCTTCAGACCAGCATCATAAGCACTCAGGTTTCAACAACTTTTCAAATCCCTTGTCAGAAGTACCATTCTCTGCCTTCTATTGCAGCAATTCTAGTGTGGTACCCAGCTTTTTTTGGCCATCTTCGCAATTTGGGTACAACAGTTTGTTGTGATCCTCTAACATTTTCTCCAACTTCAACCTCTCCTTTTCACTTCCGTAGTTTATATTTGCATCAAGAATGGCCCGACCCAAATCGTCATCGGGGTCATAAAAAATGGGCTCATCAAAAATGGGCTCTTCTTCAGCTTTGTCTTCCCCCATTCTACTATCACCGTTTTCAGTGAACATAGGATAGTTGTCACTATCCTCTTCTTCTTCGTTGTGTTCTATTATAACCCCTCTTTCTCCGTGCTTGGTCCAACAATCATAGCCGGGCATGAAACCGTTCTCAAGCAGGTGGACATGAAGGGTCTTTGAGGTAGAGTAATCCTTCGTATTCTTACAGGAACTACATGGACAATAAATGAAACCATTCGACCGCATGTTTGCCTCAGCCACGTTGAGAAAATAATGCATGCCAGTAATGAAGTCAGGATGGCATCGGTCACCATACATCCATTGTCGATTCATCTGCATTATATAAGTATATCAAAAATCATTAATTACACAACATCATGGATATATGAGTGACCAACTTAATTAATATTCAAGTTCATCACATAAAACTAAGTTTTTTTATAAAAAAGAAGAGACTCACCGAGGTGGTACGGTGCCGGCTAGGGGACGACGCTGGCGATCGACGGCGGTGAGGACGGGGACGATACTAAAACCTACAAACCATACTTTAATTTGAGCTCAAATTGCATATAAAAAGAATGAAATCCCTAACTTAGGCATTTCATCGAACACCTTGCTAGCACTACAAAAATAATACGAGTTAAACTAGCAAAGAAATGAGCTAAATTAGGAACGCCGGAAGAAAGGATGATATTGCTAACCCTTGGATAGATGGGTGTCGCCAATCTTGATAAAATGGTGGAGAAAAATGGAGATTTGTTGGAGTGTGAGAGGTGCAAAATATTTGGAAATGTGAGAGAGGAGAAGGAGAAGAGGAAATGAGATGCAGGCCGATCGGGCTGAAGAAATAGGGCAGGGACCCTTTAGTACCGGTTCTTCGGATGAACCGGTACTAAAGGTCTGCCTTAAAATTGGACTGAAACCCTTTTGTACCGGTTCGTAACACGAACCGGTACAAAAGTCCCTTAACGAACCGGTATTGATGTTTCTCGGCCGCCTAGGCAAGGGAACCGGTACTAATGCACCTTTTAGTACCGATTCGTAAGGGAACCGGTACTAAAGGCTTAGACGGATGCCTATTTTTCTACTAGTGTAAAATCTCGCGTCACGCAAGAGGAGGAATTCCTTACGAGTAGAGCTCCGGAGAGGGGAGGAGAGAGTCGATCCCAAGATGGGTCAATGATTATGATATTACAAACGATGCCATTCCTTGAACGCAGCCATGGCCTTAAGTAACAGAGTGTGTACCCTTCGGCAGCTTATGCTTCTCACGAATCATCTGGCGAGTTGAGTGCAGGAGCCAGGTGTGGTGTCATGACATCTCCAACCACGTTGGTGTAGTAGTTCTGTTTATGATCTTAATTAGTGATCCATCCATTTGACCATACATATATTTGTGGTTATTAAGATATACTAACTCTCCCTTTCGATTTGAAGTTGAATGACCGATGACGTGGTTGTTGTTTGACATGTGACAACACAATCAGCAATTTTTTTAGAAATACTTCAAAACAAAATAGTATTAGAGAAGTTGGAAAGGGATTTATTTTGAAAAACGAGTAATAGAAGATAAATTATTGAAACATCTAATTCCTTACTTATGAAATTTCCTATTTTTCTCTAGTTATAGTATTCCCAATCCTTTTCCTAACTTATCTAGACCATACTACATCATTTTTATTTTTATTTATTCCTTATGTGTGTCCCCTAGTTTCCGTATTTTGGCGAGTTTATTTTAGTATTTTAAATGTTGATTGTATTGTCACATATGTTAAACCCCTACCACACACCAAGTTGTTTGTGTGCTATTGTTGAGCGCAAAAAATGCTAAAAATTGTTACATCCAAGTACTACTCCATCCTTTATTGAGAAGGCATATAAATTTTATCCAACCCCAAATATTGAAACTTCTGCCAAGTTTATAAAGAAACTATCAACACCTACAATGCCAAATCATCAATCGATACTTTATGCAGTATATTTTCATATTATCTCTACATTGCTGGTAGTTTTTCTATAGATGCGACTAGGGCTTGTCTGGTCGAGAATTAGTGATGCTGCCAAAATCTGAGTTACTCATGTGCAATTGGGGAAAAAAACCCAGTTGCAACCCATGTGAAACTTCCATACATTAAAATCACGACGCAAATCCAATGACTGGATGACCAAGCTCACTCTAACTTAATTCTCATCATTTTTTCTCAGTTGAATCATGAAGCAAATCTAATGGTTGAGGACTTGACCGAGCTCTAACTTTTTACATCCAAATGAAGATAGTAATCCCATTTTGATGAAGTTGGTCAAGTTTACATTGTTTGCTTGTGAAAAAAAACTTATACACTCTCTTCGACCTATAATAAGTGTCGCTGATTTAGTATACCACATTATTTTCATGAACGGGGTATAGTAATCATTTTATGATCGATACATCTCCATCCATTTCAGAATGCAGATCATGTTTTCTCGGATAAACTACACCAATCTTTCTCGAACCAGTGCGCCACAGTAAGTGTAACGATGTTCTGTAATCTGAAACGTAGGGACAGGGTTTCTTCAGGTTTTACAAACACATCTCTCGTGGAAACAGCTGCTAATACAGTGCTTTATCCCACGTTAAATCAAGAGATCTTACAATCAAGCGAGAGACTGCACCATATCACACATGGTACGTATATTTATCTTTGCACTAGATGCTTTGGGTCGGTAGGTTGGTCAGACTCAGACACCCCAAATAAAGTAATCCTTCTTTTGCTCTTGTCACGGACATGATCACGAGCAATTGTTTCGCCACTCCTCAATCGTCAATTTCTTCGAAGAGATCTGGTCAAGTATAGTAGCGGCACATGGCTGGCTGGCTGGCCCTAGAAGCATGGCCAGGCTCTTGGCACCAATAATGAAGCATGCCTTGCTCAAGTAGCTAGCTAACTCTTTTCCAAGAGGCGAACTGTTAATTGATTGCATAGCTCGCTTGCTCACTTGTACCACTAGCACTACTTAACCGGCCGGCCGGGCCCTAGCCAAAAGATTCCTACCTGTGCAGCAGTAATGCCTCTGTGGTGCCAGTCACTTCGGCAATACTGTACACACCATGTTCAACATATCAAATGTACACAGCTAACTGGTTGCTAGTCCCATCAGTCTAACATTAGACCTAACTTAAGTATCACTAGCTGAATACCCGTGCGTTGCTACGGAACGAAGTGTCGATACTTTTTCTAATGCACAGGCATATGCAATTTCTTCCAATGTCATGAGAAACATCATCAAATTTAGATTAAATATACAATGGAAAATTTAGATAATTGTAAAAGGTAAAATCCACATGTAAATTTAGATGATTCAAATAATTCTTCCAAATACGAACATAATTGATTGGCACATGAAATGATTACACAGTGGACATGGATGTCTCAAGTGGATCACTGTATTTGCTCATGAAACGCTATGTCCTCTTGAAAAATTTCAGACAAAGTTGATGCACAATAGTGATAAAGTTGCGGAAGGCGAGCCGTCCTCTTTTTGTTTTACTATATCACTGGAGGGAAAGGGTATAAAGGTCTGCAAGAATGAAGCACAAAAACAGCCACATCTTGGAATATTGTCTAGTATGTAACTATCTAAACATTCCAGTTTTCTAGTAGAATGAATGCTCAGGTAAACTATAAAAATAAGTAAGCATATAGCTGAAACTGTCACAAACAACCATGTCTTGAAATATCCGGCCTCTTTAAATTTAATCCGAGTAGCCACATGCTTGATACTCGTTACCTACAAGACACATCATCAAACAGATGTCGTTTGATCCTTTATCCTTTCCAAAGTATTCTACAGTGACTAACTTGTTCTTTAGAACCAAGAAGGATTCATCCAAGATATTACTCCAAAAATTTAATTGGATGCGCAGTTTAGCCATCTCCTATTTCTAATCCAACTCTTAGTCATATCGTAGAACTGATAGCCATAACAAGAACTCTGAATTTCAAATGTAATGCCGTCACAAGATCATTTCAAATGCTAAGTTACCCACTCTTTCTGTTACTTAGTGCTTTTGTGCACAATTACTTTAATCTAAAACTGAATAAAAATAGTATCACACATTTACGCAACTGGCTCATAGAAAACTATAAGATTCTAACTTCCTTGAAGAACTCAAACAGGTGACTGAAGTACCATGCACCACACTGCAATCAGCTCCTGGATCCACTTGTTGAGCAGTCTCTTGAAGAAGACCATGATCTTGGTTTTCATTTGCTTGGAGTCCTTGTTTACATCAGAATCATCCCCATTCCTACGAGAGTCCCCTCCCACAGAACGGATTCTGAATTCAACAGCCATCAGCTCGCTAGGTCTTTGTTCTTGTTTTCGCGCGACCGGGATGACAGCATCGAGGAGGAGCTCTTTCTGTAGAGGAGGCACATCATCCCCAGTCCTCCCGGAGTCCCCTCCACAAAAACGGATTCAGAATTCAACGGGCAGATCAAGGGGTCATCCGGCGGGAGGTCGGCCATAGGTGGAGGCCGGTTGAGAGGAGGTCATTCGGCGGGATGGATACAACTCATGGGATATGGCCGTGGATAGCCGATAGCAGCAGTGACGAATGCAAGACGGGAAGGGAAAGGGCGGCAAACTTCCTTCATGTTGACAGGGCTCGTGTCGATGCAAGATCGGGGATTTTCTTTTCCATCGGAATAAAACGGTGTTGGAATGAAAAATAAAATTAACAGACAAAGCCTTCTTCAATAGGTTTCTAAACATCGGTTATGCTGACAGAACTGATGTTAGAATCTTGGTACAATCCAAGGATTCATTTCTGTTCTCAAGAAAGTTGTTAAATATGGTTCTGTACAATGCAACATACATGAGAAAAACAAAACTAAAAATCTCGGTGATAGCAACAGACTTACTGATTGTATGTCCTATGGCTTTTAGGACAACCTCTTTAATCTTTCTATCCTGATTCAAAATATTAAACACGAGTCAAGAAGCAAAGAATACAAAAAATATCAGAGTAAGAACTATTAAAAGCCAGTCAAGCTATTATGAAAGGGATTACAGAACTATAAACAGAGTACACCGAATTGACTTCCGAATCTTATACACCCTAATCATATCCTTTGCTAGACATGGTACAGCAGTCCACTAATGTAAATGCAAGTGAATGCATCCAAGGGGGTAAGTAATATACAGAATGCAAGTGAATGCATCCAAGGGGGGTAAGTAATTGATAGAAAAACTAACAGCACACATAGTTGATATCAAACTGCAATCACCACTCACCATAGAATTCATAATTTCACCATTAGACACTTAGGAATCTCGATATTCAACACATCAGACCAGATTTACAATGAATCAACAAAGTACACATAATGGACTTCCAAATCTTAACACACCCAGAATCAAATTTCTGCGCATCCTTTGCTAGACATGCTAAAACAGAAGCACCTGAGAGCATGGGCTTGGGCCTGACCAAGATGATGTGAAGATTCAATACGATTCCTCCCTTCAAGGCCCTCCTCTACGCCGTCAGCACCGATTCCTGACCAAGATATGTCGGATTCGTCCGCGACTTGAATGAGGCGATGGGGCCGGGTCCTGGCTCGCGTGGGAGGAGGAGAACGGCTGGCGGCAGCTGGGTCCAGAGCAGGAGGGCAAGGGCGTCAGGGTAGATCATAGGCACGAGATCAAGATGGTAAGCTAGCGTTGCGGCGTCGAGATGCGGCGAAGCTCCGCGCAGCAGGCGTTGTGGGCGGCCGGAGTCAAACCAGGGTGGAGCGAGCGGAGTTGCAGCCAAAGAAAGTGTTCAGTTTTTGGCTTTGCGGTGGCAGGTCATGTGATATCTGCAAACAGTCAGGGGTAAACTTGTCCAATAAAAATCGGAACGAAATTTTTAGGACGAACCTACCGTTCTATAAATTAGTAGATAGATTCATGTTGAGATGGTATTGATAAATTAGTCTTTGATTCGATGATTTGTGTCATCTATTATATACTAAAAGCAATATAAGGGGATGTTTAGAGGCACCACAGCGCTCCACATAGGCTATAAATATATTCACCGTTGATCCTAAATTTAATGTCTGAGATTAAAAACTAAGTAGTGTTACGTACAAGAAAGAAGTCTTATTTCACGTTACTGACCACGTAGGTACGCACTTTAGGAGGCATTTAATCCCGTCCAACTTTTGACCAGGCATGCATCCATAGATCGAGTCCGTGCGGACCTGACTTAACTTGGGTGGTTCAAGATATGGTCTGGTCTCGTCCTAGCTTCGAACAAGGGCGTCGCCCGCACAGCGCCGCCGGCCGAGGAAGACAGACGCGCTGGCGCCATGAATAACTTGAATCGCTCCCTTATCCGGTCCGGTCAGATCTTGGAAGAGATCGAGAACTGAAGCACCCTAACCACACACACAGTGTTGCTCCTGTTCATAAGCAGATCAACCAAGATGAGAGTGCCACATGAGCCGGACACACAGATCCATCACAGCAGCCTAGGGCGTGCTCTGAGTTCATGCGTGAGTTGATTGATCCCTGTTGTTGGAGCTAATCATCAGGATTTACCATATTATCATCTGGCTGTGTGGAATTTTTTCTGTAGATCAGTTCAACAATAGCTGCTGCTTTGTCTTATTGAGCCATTGGCTGATGCACGAATCACATCTCGCGAGGAGCCATTGGATGAGCACTTCGTCAAACTGATTATTTTTTGATACTGCGAGGAGGCGAATTAAGGTACCTGACCCATATAAAAGTTATTGCACTAACTTTCTTAATACTCCTCTTAACCATCACATGCAACTGCAAATTATTATTTTGGTACTGAAGTTTATGTAGATCAGCTAAACAACAACCGATGCTTTCTTAGTGGCTCCTCAGTTGCAAGTTACTCTTCACATCAGAAACTCTAGAGTCTACAATAAATGAACCAAACAAAAAAAAAGGGTACCTACTGCTACATCATTTGTTTTTCCGAGACATTACATAACCTAGAATTGATGAATTAGCACATGACCTCATCTAGAAATTTTGAGTTGGAGGTATATAAAATATAATATACTTATTTATACACTAAGTAGTATAATGTTAACATTGATTTACCTATTTATACACAATCGGTTGATATACTTTTCGGTGAACTTTGGGAGGAGATCATGATATCTTTGTTTGAGTAAACAACATAAATCTAGAGTCGATGAAAGTAGTCACCATGTTTCGAGGATGCCTCAGTGGCCAAGCACTAATATATTTAGGCGTCAACCACAATCTATGATAGCAATGGCCTTGCAGCAACACGTACACTAGAGGGAAGATTATTAGCTGAACTGACCAATCAACACAATTTTTGCTCCTTATTTTTGCTTCTAATTAGGTTGCTAATTTCTAATGTTCTAGCTTATTAGTTTCAAACATAATATTTGATTTGGCTTGAAATTTTGTATCGAGCCAAAATCACCAAAACGTGAATAGCTGAAAGCAGCAAATATCATAATCTTTATATGAAAGTAAATAGTAAGAGAAGCGCTTACTTCAGATATTATATAGAGAGGGTCAATACAAAAAATTAATGTTTGATGGACATATGACCTGACCCCATATATGAAATCATCTAGAATCAAAATAATAGTCGAGGCACCCATGTCGGCATCGTCAAAGGAGTATGCGAGAAAACATGGTCGCTGAAATTGAAGGTTTCAAGTTGAACAAGTGAATAACCAGATCGTTGTTGGAAATTTTTAGTAGGGACATTTAGTGGTAGTGTTCATTTTGATTGTTTTGGTTATTATAAAAAGAATAATAACTTTTTTACTATTGTAGAGACTAAAGAAATTTATATTTAGAAGATAACTTGTACTTTCTGTGAATGTCTTGCATCGAAATAGATGTAGAAATTCAACATAAAATGAGCCACAGACTATTCAAGGCGACTGTACAGATGACTTTCTTGAGTTCTCACCGCTCTGATATCATGGCTCTCTTTGGATCAACTGCCACCGCTGGTTCCTAGCTGGCGAGGCCCCCCCCCAAAGCAGTCTGATAGGTTTAGCCGATGGATGCCTCTATTTATCAAGCTTGCACCACATGTCAATTAAGCGTGCAATGGAACTATATATATGTTCTACATCTCTTTTCATATATTTACCTTCCATTTTTTCCTACTTATAATTCACACAATTAAGGATCTTAGCGCATAATAGCAAGGAAGGGAATTATTTTAATTTTATATTTGGTGAATTTCATACAAGAACTAGCCTACATCTTTGTCTCTTCTATGTATGTACACAAACATCTGTTCGTATGTTGATGAAGAATTTACTTTCAAGTTGACATTTTTTACATTGATTTTTTATCAAACAATTAGATGGGTAGTTGCACATTTTACTTTTAAAGAAACTTTAGCATTAGAGATATTCAAATTGGGTACCTGCATAATTATATAATAACTAATGTTGCACAAAATTGTTCTCTTCCAAAGCTAATAGGATATGCTCCAAAAATTTAATGCTAACACTCATATATTTGGTGAACCCTTACAATACCACACAGTGATCGATCAGGTATCTCGCTACACATCTATGTCTTATGTAATGAGACGATATCACATATACCAAACTAAAATTACCTTAGATGATTTAGCATCCAACAATTGATCTGAACCTTCATACAGATCCAATTTCATGTAAACAAAATCAGCCAAAAAACTAGACCAAACTATGTGATCAAACCAATATGTTGTTTTCATTAGAGTCAATGATGAGGTTTCATCTTATTGATGCAACTTTTACACTAATAAGTTTAAGAATAATTTATTTTTCTTATACGAGTTTTACCAATGATGTAATTTGACTATACGAGTTGCGCTAAAATTTCGGGCAACCAAGCTATCAATATAGTCCGGAAACAAGCAATAGTTTTATGTCAAGGTCGCGACAACACACATCCACATTAAGACGGTTTCCGTGACTCATGCATATACCTTTTATCTTAGGCGATGCTGTCACATTATATGTCACGTGAGCATATATAAATAACTTCATTTAGAGTGGAATATACCATAGCGATAGTTGGAGAAAGTATATCAAAATAATACTATCGGTGTTTCAAGGCATATGGATATCGAAGGCTTTCAAACTTATTTTACATTGATAATCGCATGTAGAAAAATTATTGAAATGTCCAATAGAAAATAATATCATTAGTTTTGTGGAGAATTATATCCTAGAAGTTTGAGAAATATATATATATATATATATATATATATATAGATAGATAGAGAGAGAGAGAGAGAGAGAGAGAGAGAGAAAATAATGGTCGAAGTCATCGCATCTTTGGAGACCATGCATGCCCATTTCTAAAACATAGGATATGTTTGAGATTTATTTCGCATAATATTTCTAGCGGATATATGTTCACGATTTTATATCACTAATATATGAGTACCTATGAATGTATGATTTAATATTAAAACATTTCAAACAAAGAGGATGATGCCCTCGCATTTGCGAGGGCCACTGTGCTAGTTCATTATCAAATAATAGATCAATATCATTCTGTTATAAAAAAACGTTGCCAACGTGGAAATGATCTCTCTCTTGGTTATGCGTTGTTAGGTAGTGAGACACCCGGTTTATTCATGTCTCAGCGGTAACTTGAAAGTCTGCCAATGCTGGGACTCGAACCCCGTTCAACATATCAAATGTACACAGCTAACTGGTTGCTAGTCCCATCAGTCTAACATTAGATCTAACTTAAGTATTATTCATGTTAATGGTATTGATAAATTAGTCTTTGATTCGTGATTTGTGTCATTCGTTATCAAATAGATCAATATCATTCTGTTATAAAAAACGTTGTCAATGGGGGAATGATCCCTCCCTTGGTTATATGTTGTTAAGTAGGTGAGACATCCGGTTTATTCATGCCTCAGCGACTCAAAAGTCTGCCAATGTTGGGACTCCAACCCGGACGGGTTGGCCTCCACACCCGTAGTATCAGCCACCAAGTTAGCGTCTGGTTCTCTATCATTCTGTTATGATCATGATATTCTTGTGTATACGTATGTTTTTCTTCCCTTCGCAGAACGAAACAAGTGAAATGATTTATAATTAGCTAATGTTTGCATGGCATCTACAGATGAAGAAACACCCTGCATCATCGAACAAGCAAGCAAGCAGCACCAAGAGCAGCATACATGTGCGTTCCGTACGATAGGCCACACAACTTGTAGTTCATATATAGATAGTCCATCAAAACACTGCGGAAGAATGTACGAGAGGAATTAATTCGTACACCACGATGGAGGCAAGTCCCAAGATGAATGGACATATCAGTCCTGCCACCGAATCATGAATTCCTGTATGAAGAAAATTTATGAAGTTTTTTCTATTCGTTTTTTGTTAGGCAGTACTCCCGTGGTGTCGGGATATGCAGAGCTCCTAGCTAGCGTCTGCGCTTGTTTCTGTGATGCACATCTCCTGTATCTTCTTTAAACAGACACCTGTGCTAACTTCATTAATCTACATATATACATTTTTAATAAGACACCACAGAAGTTAACGTGTGAGTGAGCCGCGAGCGCGTCTGCAGTTTTTTTAAGGAAACTGTGAGCTTTATTAATTAGGCAAAAACAGATTACAATCGTTTGTGACAATGAGACGGTGTACACATGACAATGAGCAGTAATAATATCTTCTTCTACATTGCGGGGGAACAAGTCATATATCAATAATTCAGTAGCATGCCTCGATCGCAATCAACCATAGTGGTTAGCCATCCTAAATTATAGCTACACTATTTATGTGATGGGATGTTTGTTAACTTTACAAAAATGTCTTGCAAATAATTGTTCTAGGCAGAGAAAAAACCGCGTTGTCGCCTAGTTATGCATTCTTCTCTAATAAAGCTTAAAATTTAAGCCGCAATCTCTTACGGAAATGGGAAGTCCTAGGTACCTTTCGGCGGAAAGTTTGAAAAGACCTCATTGTCCAGTTAGTCATCTCGATAAGATAGAATGACACTAATTGAATAAGTAACCCTTTTGCAGCAACCAAATACTGTTATAAAGCCTAAAACAGACTAGTAATTTTTTTCTTGACGCAGCACCAAAATCAATAGGAGCTTCTATTGTAGCATATACTATAAATTAGATATTTCATTCAGTAAAGCAAAATAATTGGAGGTTAGGGCATTTTGTCGCACGAAATATAACCAAGTGCCCCTTACACAAAATAAAAAATAACCACCGATCGGAACACATAACTACAAAATTAGCAGACCTAACTCTAAAAGACACATGCACATGAGCACCGTTGCAAATGCATTATAATAAAATATAGACGGACCCTAAAACTATTTATCCCGGGACCTACACTATTTATGTGATGAGATGTTGGTTAACTTTACAAAAATGTGTGGCAAATAGTTGGTGTATGCAGAGAAAAAAATGTGTCACCTAGTTATGCATTATTCCTTTCTGAATAAGGCTTCAAATTTAAGCCGCAATCTCTTATGAAACTGGGTAGTCCTAACGTCTGCGCTTATTTCTGTGGCGCACATCACCTATATCTCTTTTTAAATAGACACATGTGCTAACTTTATTAATCTATACATATATGCATTTTTAAGCAGATACCTACAATTTTTTTTGAAGGAAACCTTGAGCTTTATTAATTAGGAAAAGATAGATTACAATCGTTTGTGTAGACATGACAAGAAGTCATAATGTATTCTTCTATGTTGTGGGGAACGAGTCATATATCGATAATTCAATAGCATGCCTCGATGCAACAAACTATACTGGTTAGCCATCCTAAATTGTAGCTATACTATTTATGTGATTGGATGTTGGTTAACTTTACCAACTGTTTTGCAAATAATTGTTTTAGGCAGAGAAAAACCATGTTGTCTAGTTATTCATTCTTTTCTAATAAGGCTTCAAATTTAAGTTGCAATCTCTTACAGAAATGGGAAGTCCTAGGTACCTTTCGGCGAAAAGGTTGAAAATACGTCATTGTCCAGTTAGTCATCTCGATAAGATAGAATGACACTAATGATATAATTAACCCTTTTGCGGCAACCAAACATTGTTATAAAGTCTAAAACAGACTAGTATTTGTTTTTTTGATGCAGCACCAAAACTTATAGGAGTATTTATTGTAACGTATACTATTGATTAGATATTTAATTTATTAAAGCAAAATAAACTGAGGTTATGGCATTTTGTGGCGCGAAATATAACCATGTACCCCTTACACAAGATAAATGAAAACCACCGATCCGCATACATAACCACCGAAATAACAAACCTATCCTTTAAAGACACATGCACATGAGCACCGTTGCAAATGTATTAAAATATAATATAGATGGACCCTACAACTATTTATCAATTAAATATGAAGTAAATATGACCTTGCACACAATTTGTCTCCTGTTTCTATGAGTCATATTGTACTTCATGTCGGGTAGTAACATTTTCCATGCCATGATCATTCATGCTAATTAATTAGAGTACGTTTGAGTGCATATTTGAACTTGATATGTCATTGTCAATACGCAAGCATGGCTAGCCAAAAAATATAAAAGTAATTTTCTATGATATTGTTCTTCCTTTTAGGATCTCTTTCGTTCAAAAGATTTTTATACTTTTTGAAAGATTGTTATCCTTGGAGTTTTTTCCTTATGAAGATTGTTTTATTTATATATTGAATTGTATCACAGAGAAATTTTCTGCAAGGATTTGACTGCACTACATCTCATAGAAAAGTTAACATCGTCTCAAACCTCTTGGGATGAATTCGTGCAGACAAAACAGTATTGGTGTGAATTCAATACTTCAAGCATGCTTCACGGCAATCCTTCGGTTTTCCTAATCTTGTGTTTTACAAATCATGTGTACCAAAGAGGCTCTTAATGTTTTAGCATGATATCTCGATGCAACAGTCACAAAATGACTCGAAGTTATGGTAATCTCATATAAATAGAAATCAATATGATAATGATATATATCTAATAATATTATCTGAGAGGTGATGTCACATGGAACATATGGTCACTTTTTTCACATGTGAAACCATGTCTTGTGACCTAGTATAGTCTCTATTTTCCATGGATTATTATTCATGGAAAATATATATTGTTTCACCTCCAGAGTAATTTTGTCACTCAACTTTGTGTATTTGGTACATCAAGGCTTAAATTAGTAGAATATGTATATTCTCCTATATGTTTCTTATCAGTTCCAAATACAGCTTGTATTGCATGCACGTTCGGAATTGAGAACCGTCTATCCTAATAACACTACTAAAATCAGGTGAAATAAACCCTGAGTCCATAGGTGCTTCAGTCACATGGACGAAGGCACATGTTGTCCATGACATGCCTGGACTATATATTGGACCACACGCCTGGATTGGTTTTGCTTGAGATTTGTTCGTTATGTTGTGGTGTTTCTACGATAGTATTATATAATAGAGATATTGTTGCTCAATTTTTTCGACCAAACTTCATCTCAAATATCCGTGCCTCTTATTTATAGAAACGGAGGTAGTATATACCAGGATTGAAGATCTGATTCATTTTGTTAGTGCAATAAAACGCTTAGTAGTACCGAGAACAGTTTTGGAGTATGTTAGTGCAATAGAATGGTGTATGACACTCAGTGTCAAGTATACTATTCTGGAGTATATTTATGAGACTGTTTTAAGGAACTTAATTACTTGAGGAAATTGAGTGCCAAGTTGCTAGTATGATTGTGAAGATTTATACCCGTGACATCAAATGACTATCAGTTAGAAACAAGTCGCCACCCCCATTATATATGCCGTACGTACACCCAGCTATCAATTATAAAAAAATATTTACTTTTGTCATGTCACCTTTCACCCTCTCAGTCGGTGTCCCTTTTCCACCCTTCAGCACCAAAAGCCCTAGCAGTACTAGCAGTGCATCTCCTCCCCGCTCTCACTAGTCACCACTGTGTACTCCATGTCTCAGTCATTTCACATCTCCCCTTTTTAGGCCAAACAACCCATCCACCACCCCCACCATCCCCCCCCCCCCCCCCCCCTAAAAATAGAAGCAGCAGCATACAATTCCCCCACACCATCACAAACAGATGATGAAGCTGCTGCTCAATCACCAGATGGACCTATGAGAGAGCCAGCACAAGCAACTCTTGGCTGTTGCTACCACCACCAGCAGCACAGCTGAGTAAGAATCAACAGATATGAGCTGATCCAGATCACTATCCCAAAAAAACACACTCTTGAGTAACTTTATTTATGCGTCATCTGATGTTGCATTTTTTTGCAGAGTTTCAAGTCAGCCTCCTCTCCCAGTAACTCTCACAGCGCCAATCCAACCAAGATCAGCTGCGCTCTCCGGCAAATTAAGGTGAATCCAAGAAATCCCTTTCTGCAAGATCTTCAAGTTTTTGTTGGACCAAAACATTTCTGCTTCCACTGCTTAAAAGTTAAGAACATCTGGTATGTTGTGGTGCATGATGAGAGCGCTAGATCCCAAATAGATCACACCACTACCTCCAGTATGTATATGTTCATACACATGTAATCATTGACCTCATCATGCTTATAGAAGTAGCAGTATTTCCTTGTTTTATAATAGCAAGCAGTAGCATATTTCATTTGTTTATGCAAAGGGGAAGGAAAGCCCTACAGAAGTTTCAGATCACAGTCGTCCCAACACTCCCTTCCTTCCTTCTTCCTTCTCAGGCAGCTGAATCATGGACCTGTCGGCGAACCCGGACAGTCCTCTGTCAGGAGGGGGCAACGGCAGCGGCTCGAGCAGCATCGGGTCCAACAGCATCAGCTCATCGCTCTCCGTGGGCTCGGGCGGCGCCCCTCAGTCGCCGAGCCGGTACGAGGCGCAGAAGCGTCGCGACTGGAACACATTCGGGCAGTACCTCCGGAACCATCGCCCCCCGCTGAGCCTGGCGCAGTGCAGCGGCGCCCACGTCCTGGAGTTCCTTCGCTACCTGGACCAGTTCGGCAAGACCAAGGTCCACGCCGCGGCGTGCCCCTTCTTCGGCCACCCTTCCCCGCCGGCGCCGTGCCCGTGCCCGCTCCGCCAGGCCTGGGGCAGCCTGGACGCCCTGGTTGGCCGCCTCCGCGCCGCCTACGAGGAGAACGGCGGCAGCCCGGAGTCCAACCCCTTCGCCGCGCGCGCCGTCCGGCTCTACCTCCGCGAGGTCCGCGAGCACCAGGCCCGCGCCAGGGGCGTCAGTTACGAGAAGAAGAAGCGCAAGAAGCCGCAGCAGCAGCTGACCGTGGGCGACAGCAGCGGCGGCTTCCGCGGCAACCACCACCACCAGCCCCCTCCCGGCCCGCCTTCCGCCGCCTGCTGAGCTAGCTGATCGACGATCATCCGGTCGATCAATCCACGGCGGTGGTCGATCGATCTACTACTATTTGGCCGCCGGTATGCCAGATATATTTTATGTACGTTCGCGTATGCATGCATGCATGCTTGCCTGCTGCGCATTGTCATGGCTTTGCACTTCGTTCCGATTTGTGTGTGTGTATCAACTAGCTACTAGTGCTGTAGCAGTCGTACGCTACAGCATAGCTCGTGTTTCGGATCTTAATTAGCTTAATTAGCTTGGTTTATGTCGTTCTAGTCGAGTTCATCAATTTGGTTTCATCATGTAGTAGGAGATCGAGTACTCCAGTAAAATGATTTGCTGTATCCTATTCCTGTCTGAACTCTCAAGTGAAGAAGTAGCACTGTATTGTGGCCTTTATTTGAGGTGTTAATTTAGGGGGACATGCATGGAGATCTCTCGTGCTATAGCATAGCAGCTGCATCTGTGTCATCTATCCGTGCAACATGTAAAAGTCTGTGCAGTGTCCCTTCTTCTGCGGTCTGTGCATCATGCGTCAACTCGATCAAGCAGCATCTTATTGTTTCTTGTTTTGCTTCCTATTCCGTTTCCTTTTTATGGTACCGAAAGATGCAGTGGTTCCGGCCGGGTACTGGACTACTGGCCGGGTTGATGTGAACGGTGCATGACAAGTTGGGGATGCCACAGTGCCTTTGCCTCGCACCAAATGAGGAGGTACAAAGCTAGCATGCATGTACTATTCTCTGATGCAGCTAGCTGCTGCCTGCTGGGGGTGTGGTGGCTTGTGGTTTTCGCATCCATCATTTCGCTTGGATTTCTGAATAGTTGTGTCCTATCATGCATCAAATAGAGCTAGCTGTGTGTGTGTGTGTGTGTGTGTGTGTGTGTTTTTACCACACGTGTTCTTCTGTGTTTCTGGTACTTGAAGCATCTCATATGGTCGTATGGAAATTAATTCCTGGTACTTGAAGCACCCTATATGCCTGTATATCATAGAGGTTGAAGTTGCATATATATGCCTAGTTCTTGCCGGCCGGGGGTCGTTGTTTTTTGCTTTTCATTAGTCTGAATTTTGTTACACACAGCGTTTCTTGGATATTAGTAAGAACATATATGAATCTAAATAAAGGTACATGACATATACACCCTCTATCTCAATGCATGTGGATGCTTTGTTTCTCGTGTTTTAATTTTGACAATGCTCAAATATGAATGCAGTTTTATAATTTTTGTGAAATATAATTCATGTTTCGTTGATCAAATTGATCGATGATCAAACATATACCAAGAAAAACATTGTGCGCCACCTAAATGGGGATGGAGGGAGTATAGGTTCATGGTTTCATAGTTTGAAAATACAGCACCATCAAACCATTTGTTGGTGGCACTATTTTTGTTGTAAATAACGCATTGACATTGCAAGAACATGGTTTATATAAAACTGGAGAACATAGGCTAACAAGTAGAACATCCAGAAACTTAACTGGAGGTTTGTAACCGATATAGCTAATAGCTAATTTGGGCATGCATCTGCTATAAATCCACAAATGGCATACCATCTGCAGGTAGTAAGGACTAACTCTATTTGGTTTTGTCAGAATACTCCACGGATCATATTTACGCTTCCATATATATAAACAAAATTAATTAGTGAACTGTTGCAAAGGCAAGCAATTAATATAGTATGCCATCTCTGATCTCATGTGGATTTTGGAGGATTTTGTTCCTTCAGAATATTGCTATGAAGTATGTTCGATTCGACTTGAAACAATAGGAATCATTGATGGTCTACTATGTTTATATGCTTGACCAAGTTTGTTTGATTCTTAGGATTGGAAACCATAAGGAATTTTATGCCTACTTTGAACCATTCGATCTACCTTATGGAAAATTTCTTCTGGAGGACAACTATATCATACACCTAATATTAGTGCTTATAAAATAATGCAGCTTCCATGTGGCGCAACCAAACATGTAATACAATTTTATGTATCTCAATTTCTATAGGCTTTAACATTACCGTGCCATTGAATTCCTATATTTTTGTAATGTCGCATTTTTTTAAATCCCGTGAACCGAAAAGGCTTGTAGGAATGAAATGTAGTATTCAAGCCTTTACAATACTGTTCAAACTTCATAGATCTGCGGATTTATATGCCAAATAATTTGTATGCTAGAAGGATAATATAATTTGTATGCTAGAAGGATAATATTTTGTCAAGAGGCAATAATGTTAAAATATGCCAAAACCATAAGTTTATGCGCTTGTGTTGAGCCATTCTCACAATTTCCATAGCTTGAGGTTGTAATAATAAGCATAAAGTTAGATGACACAGCCATGTAGCTCCCTACCTGGCAATCTGGATAGGGCTACAACACCAGGACCCCGAATTTGCTAATACATATGGAACACTTTCTTCTCTTGAAGATACTCAATGTTGGCTAAAACATAATGTCGTAAGTGTATTCGTATGTATAGACTGGTTACAGTCTCGGCCATTTTAGCCTAATGGTAATGTTCGACTGGGCTGTGGGCACCTCCTGTATAGACCTTCCAGAGAAAAAACGACCATAGTGTTTGATTAACCTGAAATTGCTTTGTTTGTAAAACATCTATGATACGATAGTCGACTCAAGATAAAATGGCAAAGTGGCACCAAGGGATATTAACGTCTGAAATAATTGCCACCAGACTTTGTAATCAGTAATATCCACTTAATTAAACAAGTAATATTTGTCACTCCCTCCGATCCAAATTAATTGACTTAATTTGTCGATATTCGGATTTATCTAGACATGTTTTAGTACTAGATACATCCAAATTTAGATAAATCCAAGTCAAGCAATTTGGATCGAAGAGAGTACTAAATAGCTTAATTCTCCCTTGTGTTTTGTATCAATGAAAACGTTTAATGATAAAGATTGATGTGACAATTCGTATCAATGAATGTAAATAGTGAAAACGTTTAATGATCGCATGCTCTTGGCTTTCACAAGCAATACTCAATAGAGGGAGTAGCAACTATGTGCATATGTATTTTATTTTTATTTTTTTGAACTGGCATATGTATTCTTCACTTGTACTATCAACTATCTCAAAGAAAAAATTCCACATAAAGAATGTATAGCATATCATATCGAGGTGGAATTCCATGGCAAAGCATTAACCATCTGATGTCCCACTAGCAAAAACGAAAACGTAATTCTTGGATGATCTACACAAAACTAGCTATGTGTTCACTAGTGGAGAATTGGCCCTGTTGTCTCGGTTCCAGAGGGCCTTTAGTCTCGGTTCTGCAACCGAAACTGCAGAATCAGGACTAGAGGTCCTTATCTCTAGTCCCGATTCTGTTACGAACCGGAACTAGAGTCCACTCACGGGGCAGCGGCAACGGGAGGGGCGGGAAGGACCTTTAGTCCCGGTCCGTAACACGACCAGGGACTAAAGGTTTCCTGCCGTGGCAGAGAATCGTGTGTTTTCTCTGCCGCGGCACGATTTAGAGGTTTTTCATTTTCAATTATTTTTTGGTTATATAATATAACTTATTGATGCATATATAATATACATATTTTGATGCATATATAATGTACATATGTTAATGCATATATAATATAACTTGTGCAAGAGCATACATATATATATAATTTGGTTACATGACAACCGGGACTAGACTTTTCATATTTTCGATTACATATTTTCACAACCAAGATCATAACCATGGCCCATCTATTCATTTACATATTCTCATCTATGACATGGAATTTTTCTCTTGGGCCTATGACATGGTCAACCAAAAATCCGCCAATTCGTCTTGAATTGGTACTAGGCGCTCCCTCAGTTCGAGTTTCTCCCGCAGTCTTTCCAACTATATATATAAAAGAAGGAGATAAACATGAATATCAATCGTCATAACAAATATTATGAATGACAGTCAACACAATTGATGGTAATAAAATCAAATTGTGAATATATTATTCACGTACTGCTATAAATGTCGCGGGGTTCCGCTCGCTGACCTCCGAGCGAATGTACTCGCAAACGAAGTATCCACACAAATTTGTCCCCCGTGGCTGCCTCTCGCACTTTACGAGAAAAGAATTCAATCAAATAATAAGCAAGCATGATATAATAATATTGAAACTAGAATCAAAGAGATGCATGGAACTAGCTCGTACTACTTATATCGACCGGATAAAAACTAAGCTCATCCTTAAAATCACCAACTGTACTCTGGGTGAATTCTTTCCAAACCCTGCCCGGCAAAAAATGAATAAATGAGTTATTAGTTACTTGATATCTCAGGAATGAACAAAAGAGACCGATATAGTACGATAATGACTGAAATTACCTATTGAGCACATCTTTAGTCATTTTGTACTCCGATATTTCTTTATTTAGTGGGTCCTTGATTTCAACTCTTCTATCGTCAACTTCAATTATGAGAAGAATGTAATGAAAGTTGCACATGTTTATATACGTCAATTGTAGTTAACATCGAGTAAGCAAAAGTGAATGTGTACAAGACAGTATAATAATCTTACCTGAAGTTCTAAGGAAACATTATTCTCTTTTTGTAATGTTGCCTCTGTAGGTACCTTAGTAAGTTCTGCTCCGTTTCCTAGGGGAGTTCCTTTAGCAATCGTTCATTAACTCGGCGTAGGTCGACGAACCCAATGTCAAATACTCCCCTTTGGTCATATTCCCCGCTCTTCATTCTACATAATAGCGTAGTGAGGATAATTACATGCAATGAACGAGAAGATTCCCCGTCTTTAACATAGAAACAAATGAATCACTTACAGAAAATAGGAACTGACGAGACTCAAGTCAAGGGCGTATTTTTGGAATAACATATAGAGTTCCTCAAGATAGATTGGGATCTCGTCTACACCAATGAAATGTTGTTTTGGAACTTTCGCCTAAAGGAATATTCGCCCTGGTTTCTATGTGACACCTAGGTACCAATCATGCAGTCTTCGCATTTGTGTTGATAGATACTGGATCGTGGCAGGTCTGACCAGAGACTTCCCGTATTCATATTTCCATGCAAGTTGCATTTGTAAGGCGACCTCTCCGCCACGAAGCTGATCAACAGTAATACCAGCACTTCTAGCAAAGTCATCTGCTTGCTGATCAACACTGGATAACACCTTGAGCGGGGGGGGGTCGATTGATTTGCCTGTTCACATCGTTGGCCAACGTCTCTTTTCCTGCTTGCACTACTACTTGTCTTCTTCTTTCTAGTACGGACAACGTACATCAGGCAGCCTATGTAGTCATCTGGCTTATTTATCTCAAATCGGGATGGTTGCTCAAGGAAACTCTTAGCCCACTTTTTGGATTTCTTATCAAATATCTGCTTTGGCTCGGACACTTTCGGTGCAAAAAAGGATGTTACTTGGGCATCGCTTATCGCTTTGGTTTCCTCATCAGTCATCTCGTACGGTAACTTTTAAAGAGGCGGAGGGTTTTCTTTGCCCTTTTAGCTTTTTTCTGAGTAGTAGCACTAGTTGTTAACCGAGCAGGGACCTTCTGAGTCGCCTGACGCGGCAGCGTAGTCGGCCCATGTGGCGGTGGAGTCGGCTGACGCGGTGGTGGAGTCGGCTAACGCGGTGGCGAACTCGCATCGTCCCTCTCCTCGTCATGTGGACTTGTAGGTGGTTAGCTGCGACTCGGAGGAGACGGTGGTGGCCTGGGCGCCGAGCCTGGAAACACGATGTATTTCTTGCGCCATAGAATGATACCACCCCCGACTTCTCCTAGTGTTCTCTCCTCATCAGCTCTAGGGATTTGAAGATCCAGTGATTCATATTGCGGTACAACTTCATCCACCCCGACACGAGCAAAGCCATCTGGAATCTCAGTGACATGTCAGCGTGCTCCGGGTTCGTAGGTCAAAGCAAATCCAATAGCCGCCTTGAAGGATAAGTTTCTCACTCCCACATGTAGCTCACAACTTGTCTTCTCGGTGATATTATCCATGGGGTAGCGATCAATCAGATTGGCCGCCGTGGAAGTCATGCTGCTTCTCCACTGAGATGGGCCGCTAGCACTTTCTTGCTGCAGCTGATGAGGTTCCCCTTGGTGGCGCATTTCGTCCAGTTGTTTTTGTTGCTCCTTTACCATGGCAACTAGTTCGTTAGTCGTTTTTTCTATGCTACGTAACAGGTCTGCCTCCTCCCGCGCCTTCTGGTTCTTTGCTCTCTCTTGGCTTCTATAAGATTCAGTGTCCTCGGGAAACCCAATCTTCCACGGCACAGAAGGTCGAAAGCCTCGTGTTCGTCCTGGTTTTTCAGGATTCCCGAGGGCCTTCGTCAGCTCGTCATTCTCTCTATCGGGTTTGAACTTTCCCTCTTGAACCTCCTTGATTGTTTTAACAATTGCTTCATGGGGTGTAGCAATTTTCTTCATTTCATCCATTATTAACTCCCCTGTTTTCATTTCATACTTCGCCCCATGCGCGAATAACCAATTTCTTACCCTGATGGGCCAGTCATGTGTATCTGGAGTGATCCCTTATTCACGCAAGGCGGCCTCATCTTCCTCCCACTTAGGCACGGAAGTCTTGTAGCCACCTATCCCCATCATATGATGAAATTTCTTTTTCGCAGCATTTTCCTTATTCTTTTTCGACCTTTTTTTTAGCTGGCTCTGATTCCTTGTACTCCAGAAAGCTGTCCCATTGAGGCCACTGCTTCTCTAGTGTGCTAGTGAATTCTAGAACTTTATTTTCCTCGAGATATTCAGTGTATAATCTTTTCTTGTAGTTATTGAACTGTTCGGCCATCTTCTTAGGTGCGAAATGCTTTACTTTGGACCTCATAGCTGATGTCTACAAGAGCATAGATCGTTTGTAGCTAGTTTCGAAGTTCAGATATCGATCCCACATGGAGTCCAAAGGTAAATGTTTATAGGTGAAGTCTTTGTCACACCCAAAGTTGTCACATGTCTTCGAGTGAATTGACTGCAAGTGTTGAAAATATGATTGGGGTTTTGATTAAATGAGATGTATTTAAATAAAACTAAAATGTAAACTTCAAAAATATAAAGCATAAAAGTAATGAACGACTTGGTTGCTTATTGTTTTCTGTAGATGGCGAAAGAAGCCTCGAGGAGATTCAGTTCTGGTGATAGTGACTATGCCAGGTGGATGAGTGATAAATGTAACAATTTTAATCTTATAAATATATGTGTAGGCAAGCAACCCATAATTAGCCGGAACTCCTCTTGGTAGATTTCATCCCAACTTTAATAATCCTACTAGCCTGTTACCAAAACCATGGTCAGACACTAGACGATTAAGACCCTTCAGGTTGCTTAGCGATTAAGCTCCTTGTATTGGACTAATGCAATAATCATAGTGGCTCCTCGTTATCATCGAGTCAACTAGCTTTCCATTGATATCCCCGTGTCACCCGGGGGTCACCGGTCCACTAGCGAACAAGATCTTATCTATGTAGAACAAAGTATCATGTTGTCTGGGACCTTAATTGGATAACAAGCATTAGGCATCCCACAGATAGTCAAGCACACATAATATAGTAATTAGAATCAATCACAAACTAATAGAAAATATGAAGGCACATCACATCTCACCAATCCCCTACATCTCCCACACCCAAAGGAATTACTCACACATGAGAGAAGAATGGATCATCAATATAACTGAATAAAGGGAATTCGTCTTTGTATTACCGTGGAGATCCACAATAAGAATAGAAAAATATCCAACACAATTCAAGATGGAAAGAAACAATCTCAAACCCTAGTCTTGCAAGGTGGAGATCCCTCTCTCTCTCAAGTACAAGTAGTGGTTATGGGGGTGTATTGGCTAGGAGGCTGAAGATCGTGGAGCTAGATGAAGAACGTCTTCCCCTTCTTATCCGGATGTCTTCTTTCTCCCTTCTGGATGGTATGGCGGCTGTTGCGTTGTGTTTTTGTCCCCCGTCCCTTCACGGAAGTTATCTCTTTTGATAAGACAAAGGCGGCGGCAACTATACGGCGGGAACTATACGGACGGAAAAATATTCCCGCCGTATAGTTGCTCGTTAAAGCTTCTGTGAGCTCCCCTCGCGTGCTTCCAAAGTGAGACTCGCTTGTTTTCCCTAGAATATTGTGTGTTCGCTAGTTTAATTCTTTTGTTGACGTTCAGAACCTGAAACACACATTAGAAACCAAGTTTTCTTTGCTACCAAAGTATTAGCGTTAGGTAAAGCCAGAAAATGATCAAATCCGGGAGAAAACCATCAAATAAAGCCATCAAAAATGTGTCGAATCTCACATCTATCAATAGCCTTCGTGCCCTCATCAGACTCCAAGACCGGTAGAGTGAAATGTGAAATGAGCTTCTCCCATAGTATGTCTTTGTATCTATCCTCGACAAAACTATTATGATCTTCATCTCCTGTTGCTCGCTTATTCCAATAGGGAATGCTGATCGGGATGTTGTCCCTAACAACAAATCCGCATTGATGCACAAATGTAGTTGCATTACTTTTGGGAAGCAACGGTTTTCCTTCTGAATCGATGACCTCAATTGTGAGATGCGCATCGGCGGCCATCCCTTTGGCCGGGCCTCGTTTAGTACTTTTATCAGAGGTCTAAAATAAGAAACGTTCGTTAATACATATATATACAAAACAATTAATACATCTATCTAGTGATCACAAGAGGCTTAATATACCTCGCTAGACTTTGTTACGGCCGGTGCATCATTTTGTAAGCTATCATTGCAATCAACACTCGTTTGTGCTTGGTCTATTGGTGGGTCGTCTAACTCCATTCCCTCACTGGACTCATTTAGAAACTATGAGCCATCTTTTGCTTCACAGTCTTTTGCTCTACCCTGTTCCTAGAGCGGTATACTAAGATTGGGTAGTGCTGCACCGTTTATCATGTCGAACAAATGCTCTTCACCATCTCTTCCAGTGAAGTCCATAGAATAAATGCTATGAAATAATAATGTGAATATTAGTAACAAAATTAACAATGTACCATAACATAACTAATACATCTCGAATAATTCAGTTAATACAACAATAATATCATATAATATCACTAATACATCTCGAATAATCCATCTAATTCAACAATAATATCATATAATATAACTAATATATCTCGAAGAACACCTCACTTAGTCAAACTGGGTGTCGAGGGCTGGGTCCTGAGCCGCGGGCGGTTAACATCCAAAGGGAAGGAACCATGACATGATCATAGCTCGGGTGAGGTCCCGGAATACACTGCCAGTAATTGGAGGAACTGGCGTCCAACATATACATATAACGGCGAATCTGCTCGTCCTCCTTCCTGACACGACGTCGTACCACCTCCTCGGGGGCCGGCACCCTCTCATTGACCCTAGACCACGCAGCCGCCACCAGAGAAGCTCTGGTTCAACGACGAGACCGAGATTCTTACCAAGCTGCGCGCCTCGTAAGGTAGCACCTCCTAGTGCCAGCGCGGCGGAGCCTAGTCTCGGACATATCCGACGGAGAGCAGTCCTCCGTCGTTATCATCGAGTCGACGACAAGGATGCGGGATGGGCATACACTAAAGTAGGCATTTGATCGATATAATTCTAAGCAATAATACTAGAAATAATGCGGGATGGGCATATCCTAAAGTAGGCGTTTGATCGATATAATTCTAAGCAATAATACTAGTAAATATCCCTAAGTACTAGTAAATCCCTAAGTACTAGTAAATCCCTAAATACTAGCAAATATCACTAAATACTAGCAAATATCCCTAAATACTAGTAAATCCCTAAAAATACTAGCAAATATCACTAAATACTAGCAAATATCCCTAAATAGTAGTAATTAATCCCTAAATACTATCAAATATCACTAAATACTAGGAAATATCTAAATAATATTAGTAAATATCCCTAATAAGTACTAAACTTCAATCCTAATAATCCTAAACCTAAATCCTATAATAATCCTAAACCTACCTATATATAAACTAATAATAATCTAAACCTAATTAAAAAATATAATCTAAACTAATTAATAAACCTAAATTACTAAATCTAAGCTAATAAACAGAATAAAACCTAAACTAATAATCAATATCTAATTTAAACTAATAAAAAATACAGAAAAAAGGACTATTTACCATCTCTCCGGCGAACGACGGGGACGGGCGGCGCGGGGACGACCGGCGCGCGAGGGGGACGGGCGACGCGGCGACCGAGGACACTACCGGCACGGGGACGACGGACGGATGCCGGACAGACGGCGAACGGCGCGGCGGCGACTAGGGACGGGAGCATGGGTGCGGCGACCGGGGATGGGAGTAGGGACAGGCGGCGGCACGACGGCTGGGGACAACGACGTTGACGACAGCTACATGCGGCGACGGCGATGGGCGGCGGAGTGCAGCAGCCTGGCGGCGTCTGGTTCGATCTAGACCTCCCGGTTCGTGGTTGGAACTGGGACGCCAAAGTGTGGGTATTTATACCCAGACCTCTAGTCCTGGTTGGAGCCTCCAACCGGGATTAGAGGGGGGCCTCTAGTCCCGGTTGGTGGCTCCAACCAGGACTAGAGGTGTTTTCGGCCGCGCCGTTTCACACGCGCGCCACAGACCTCTAGTCCCGGTTGGAGCCTCCAACCGGGACTAGAGGTATTTTTAATTGTTATAAAAGCAGAAATTTAATAAATATTGTAAAATCAATATTTTTCATTCTGTAATCAAGAAAATTATGTATTATATATCAAAAATTTCAGAAAAACAAGATCTATAATTTAAATCTATTATCATAATCTGTTATACAACTAGTTTGTTTGCATATTTTAAATTAAAAATGCATTAAATCATATCTTTTGTATAATTTGGAATTTGATAAAATTTTCAACATAAAAAGTGTTTGAATTTGATTAACTATTCCAAAACCTTTTTCTATTTTGTAAAATAGTTGATATAACTATTCAAACTAGTAACTGGGACTAAAGATATTTCTGGGGCCTTTAGTGTCGGTTGGAGCCACTAACTGGAACTAGAGATATTTCTGGAGCCTTTAGTCCCGGTTAGAGCCACTAATCGGGACTAAAGATATTCCCCGCCATTCTGAGGGCTATCAAGACATGCTCCATGCTTCCCCACCATTTCCCTCCGCTTCCCGCCATTTCCCTCCGCACTCGCCGTAGAGCCATAAGAAGAGTGGAGGTAGTGAAGGTCGTGGGCATAGTGGAGTCGTCATCCAGGAGCCCCTCCCCCATGCGTCGTGAATCCGAGGCCGAAGTGGCAAGTGCCCCTAGAATATGCTATGGATGGGCTGAGGATCCAACCGAGTGCGCCTAGCAATGACGATGATGATGACCCGAAAGTTGTGTACTATAAGGCTAGACATGAGTATGGCTAATAATGGGGGGGCTTTATAATCGTGATTCCGTAGTCCCGTTTTTAATAGTATTAAATGACTTGAGTGTTAGTAGTCCCGGGTTGTGGCTGGACTAGGACTAAAGGGGGACTTTAGTCCCGATTCTATAGTCCCAGTTAGGAAACCGGGATTAATGGATTGTTTCCTACTAGTGTTGGTCTCTCTACAAATTTCCTAAAGTATGAAGATATCGTTCTATTCTTGTGCTGGGGAGCTAACTAATTTCACATATTAGGGAGTACATCTATGGCCAACTTGTTGGAGATACCGGAGGACTGTGGCTCCGTCGGCATCTCCCTCAAGTTGGTCATAGTGTTGTCCCTGCTCTCACACACCATCTTGTAGTTTATAACTTATCTAACTAGATCAACACGCCGGGGAGCTAACTAATTTCACATATTAGGGAGTGCATCTATGGCCAGTCTGTTGGAGATGCCAGAGGACTAGGCTCCATCGGCATCTCCCTCAAACTGGCCATAATGTTTTCCCTACTCTCGCACACCATCTTGTTTGCAGTTGATAACTTCACAAGGATGCCTATTTATAGATTAAGCAGCACAACATAGTATCGACACTCACGATATAATGTCGACACTCACCCCTGTCATAATGTCACCACCCACCGAAATAGTGTGGTCACTCACTGGCATAGTGCCGCCATTCACGAAACAGTGTCGACACTCACTGGCATAGTGCCGCCACCCACGTTTAGTCCTGGATGGTGTCTCCAAAGAGCCAAAGAACGCCCAAAAATCATAGTTCGTATGAGGAAATGATGACCAAAATACCGAAGAGTTCTCAGCTTATAACGATTGTCGGTACGGCTGGTACGGTCATATCGCCCACATGTACCGTGGGTTGGGACACACGGAAGATCATAGGCCTTTCTTCATGGAATTCTTCCCCATTTGTTTCCAGACCTTCCTTAGATCATAGACAACATGAGAGGGGCTATTGGAGACCCTCCTAGGCCTATATAAAGATGTGAGGAGTCAAGGGAGAGAGATCTCACCACATACCTCCATGGCAGAGTCCTGCCGTAGTCGTCGCCTCCATAGCCATCACCGTGCCGCCTCCACTCAGATCTCCATCATCACAACCACATACGAGGAGAAGGAATTAGGATCATCGGAGGACAAGGGATCATCCCTTTTATCATCAACCTCTGCATCTCCATCAACATCATTGTTCCCTATGTCACTTATCCCTATTAGTTGTAATTGCAATTGATATCATGGATTTGCACTTGAATTCCTCCGTACACTTTCATGTCTCCATGTGTGAGTAGTTTACCTTGTTCTTGGGGAGATGGAGAAACCATTACTTGGAATTAGAGATAACTTACAAGTACTCTCTAGTGAATAGTAATGAGGGGTATAAAGATTTCTACCAATAGCTTTTTGTGGTTCGATACTCTTACTTTCAAAACTAGCTACAATTGATCGGTGCACTTGCATTCGTCACTCACCAACATAGACTAGAAGGTAACACTATCAGGCCAAATGCATGTAATCTAAGTACTAGAATTTAGCAAAAACGCAAACTTTAGGCAACCAATCACCTAGGGTTTGGCTTCTCCTATGATACATGGAACAAAATATGGGTAATCAAACTAGTCACACAACAGAAATTAGAGGTTGTATTCATGTGCGTAGCTTCGCTAGATGCTCAAAGTCGATGCCGGCAACCAAACACGCCCCACTACAGGAAAACATGCAAACATCGACGGCCAAACGCTATGCTGACAACCATTTGTCTGGTCTTCAGCATAAGCCTTGGACGCTTACCACGTGGTGGGTGAATATGGTGAAGGGGCGATGCAGGTGTGAGTGTTAGAGTCACAGAAACACAAATGTGTGTGAACCAGTAGAGGATTGGTATAATATCACATGCATTGGTTGCAACCAGGTTAGAGAATCTCCACTGATGGTGCTGTACCGAGTTCAGGAGGGGGGTGGAGGTCGAAAAACTCCCACACTAGAGGCCCCCAATAGGTGCCAGTAGTTTGGGCTGCCCAATGAACTATCCGGCACCCGTTGCCGCCCCGGTAACCAGGGGCTGGGCTAGGGCTGCCGGAAACACGCGCCACGCTGGGAACCCAACAACGGGGGCCTTTCCAGCCACACAAATTGCACGTCCGTTATGGCTCGCCACCCGACGGTAGGAAAGGTCTACACCGCCACCGTTTCTGTCGCTGTTTCGGCCTATTCCAACACCATTTCACGCCTGTTCTGTCTGGTTCCCGCCGTTTCTAGTAGGTTTCAAGCGCTTCACGTGGGATCTCCTTCCGGAGCAGCTGCTTTGCTATAAAACGAGGTGAGCCCCATGGAGGAGCAGCGCACGACCACACCTCCAAAAACACCCATGCCTGGCCACCCTCTTCCTTCCGCTCCTGCACGTAATCCACGTGATTGCCGCACCACTAACACCATCGAGGACAGCTTATCCGACACCGACAAGCCGACGGAGAGGCCAATTAACCAGCAGGTGATACTGGCCGATATCCAAGCGATGCGCGATATGACGACGCAGCACGAAGGCCCCATAGGCCATCGCCACCTTACCAAGGTCCGGTTAACCGAACCACAGGCGAGCGCTTCGTGTTCGACATCCTCGACCGTGTCTTCTATCTACATCACATCCGGTGGCAAGAACTTGATGAAGCGTACACTAAGGGCGTGTTTGGTTGGTCGGTCCAATATTCTTGTTTTTGGCACTTGGCCCGCCGGATGCTGCATGTGGCGAGATTTGGCTTGGGCCAACTTTGGCACTTTATTTGGTTGCCCATATTTTCGTTTCCCCCACTAGGAGAGCCCATATGGCCACTTTGTTTGGTTTCCCAGACTGGCTTGGCTGATTCAAAGGTGCACGTGTGGAAGCCCGCGTCCGGCCCGATGTGGTTACCTCGCATCGAAAATGGTGAGCTTACAACTACTCATCAGGGTTTATGATCTTACACTTGATCGATCACATGAATTAGAATAACTGGTAGTACACAATCCACACGATCAAGCCAACGATGATGAAGTCTTTGATCATACTTTCACCCTGTATAGGTGGAACCTGTCCATGTGGATGAACTTGATGAATTGTAGGAGGAGGAGTGAAATTGATGTTTATATCTGACGGCTACAGATGCTCTGCTAAGAACTTAGAGTAGGCTTGTTGTGCCAGTTCTAGAGTCTTAAACACCTTATGGAGGTTGTGCTAGTAACTCGTCACTTGTTGCCTGCACTCCTCCCATGTCTTGTAGATTCCCGACCTCTTGCCATACTACACGATGTACCGGTTGTATTTCTACGAGACATAACACATATGTAACATATAAGGATCACAACTATAGTAGGCAAATCAATTTCACAAACATAAGGTAATCAACATAAGAAATATAAGCATGCATGATCATATGGGCAAAAGCATCATCAGTTCATCTACAAGCTAGTGTGATCCTACTGATCGCCACCAACTTCTATGGTGTCATCCTACCACCAATCAAAAGGGGTGTAATCCTACCACCGCATACGTTCTCCATCATGTGAGGTATTAGTATATACCACCTCAGAATAAACAGGCATAAGTTCTCATCGAGTCCCTAGCTACTTCAAAATATACAACCAACAACTTTTTCTTCATCATGCATACACCAGCCACCACCATCTACATGATCAGGGAGCAAGCACTACACGTAGTAGTGCTTGGCCAGGTAGGTCCTAAGCCAGAGATCCCTGTGGACCTCCGCAATATGAAGAAAGTCGTTGCCCATAGCCCTGTTGTCGAAGAGGTGGTTGAGCGCCACCATCAGAGCCTCTGGCGGACATGACGATGTCATAGAGACCTGGGTGCACATCAGGAGGGGAAGCAGTGGTGATGGCGGTCACCACCGCATTCACGGCATCGGTCATGCATGTGATGGAAATGACGTCCTCCTCTCCTAGCAGTGACCTCTTCCTCTTCTTGGACGGATTGAAGCTAGCAAGAACGTAGGCATTTGTGCTGGCACCAGGACCAACTTCTGGAGCAGGAGAACCAACGGTGGCATCGGTCTCGGCCTCTTCATCAATTACTACTGTCTCAGACTCCTGGGTCTGCATGTATTCAGGGCTTGGTTCGCCAAGATACTCGGCATCCTTGGGGTGATCCTGAGATGGGGAATTGCAGGGAGGTTAGTGGTAGTTAGTGAGGTTACAAAAGGGAATTGTATGGGAGGTTACTTCAAGAACTGAAGTTAGTTAGTACCGAGATGTGTCCCCTGTAGTGGACGTCATCCATGATGATTGTGTATGTCTCCTCATCCTAGCTAGCTCCGCTAAGGTCTCTGAGCTTGGACACATGGATCCACCTGGTCCTCCATTTACGTGGGTGGCTGTGCACCTGCTGTGAGGACACCTCGATGCCACAAAACTCAAACACCTTGCGGGTAACATTGTTCAGGTGCACCTCCTTGAACCCCTTCTCCGTCCTACCTCCGCTCTTGATGATCACACACATCTAGTTGAGCACGAACGCCGAGAGGAACGATTCTCACTTCATGGTGCCCTTCACCCCCTTGCACTGGCTCGTGCTGTGGGCTTTGCTAGCCTTGAGGGCCTTCTTCTTGGCCACGATCTTGGAAGCTTGCTCTGCAATCTGCTTCACCGTGTACCTAGTCATCGGAGGCATAAACAAGATCTCCATGCGCCGAGGATAGGTGAGCCTCAAAGGTATGAGCTGGGGTTGGGTCTCAGCAACAAAGGTCTCCTGAGAATCAAACTCATCAGTGGTCATGTCCTAAAGATCTCACTGACGCACATATTAGGACCCAAACTACACATGAACACAAGCTTACAGGACATAGACAAAATTACCAACCTACACATGCAATAAGTCCAGGATAACACTGATCTATGGCCACACCGAGCAGCTCATTGGGCATACTAACATAGATCTACCGCAAACTATAATCAGATCTAGGAGGTGCTAATAGATCAAAGCTACTACACCTGGGGTTTGAGAAAACTCACCGACATCGGAGGAGCGGAGCACGTCGTCGCTGAAGATCTTGGAGAAAAGCACCTGCACCAGCCGATCTACAACCACCACCGCTGGTACCGCCGCCCATCCGCGTGCGGTGAAGAAATTTCTCCCGCCAGCTTTTGGGGGAAAGCTGCGGCGCGCGGTTTCCCCCACTTTTGCACGAGCGCAGTCTGTTCCCGCGGAAACGCTCGTTTTGGGCATTCCCAGTGTGCTAAGTTTTGGGCTGCATTAAAAATCGTGCGGTGCAAAGAAACCGTGCGACCTAGAGAAACAAGCGGGCTTTTTTCTTTCGGCCCGGTGCGAGAAACGAAAAACGACCAACCAAACACGCCCTAAGTGATTGCGTGCCGCCTGGGCCCACCCTGGCCACGTGGTCCTGCGTGCCCGCCTGGAGGAGTTGGAGACGGAGAAGGCGATCTACCGCTCTCTCGAAGAGGAGTGGGGCCTCAATGTGTAGGCGCCGTCGATGTACCATCCCGGCGAGATACCTCTAGGCGCCATGACCCGTAGCTAACGCCGCTAGTTGTTTTTCAATTTCTATGTAAAAGTTTTTAGTTGAAAATTTTCTATGTAAAAGTTAGCCCTTGATTAAACTATGTGTTAAAATTTGTCGTGGCTTTATCGTTGGGATCACCGGTGTGGAACGGTTTCACCAAAGGAAAATGATGTACATCATCCGGACGATGGGATCGTCCTGGTCCACACATCATCCCGACGCGCACTTGGGTGGGCCTGTCGTGCGTCCAGCGCCGTATCCCAACCCCCTCCCCTGCACTTTCCTCTCTCCCCTCGCTCCCTGTCCCCGCATGGCGGCGCCGCCGCTGCGAGGTCCTCACCCGCCGCCGCCCTCTTCCTCTCTGCCCTCTTCCCCCAGTGCCCCCTCCCTCCCACGTAGGCCTCGCCTCCGGTCCCTCCTGCAGCCGTCCCGGCCACCGTCGGCTCCGGGAACACCTAGACCTGCCTCAGCCGGCGAGCCCTTGCCGCGGCTTCCTCCTCCCGCGAGCCCATGCACGCCCCTGCGTTGACCTCCCCCGAGCCACGCCTCGCCAGAGTTCATAGGACCAAGTTCCCTCCACGCGCACGCTGCGCCGCCGTGGCCCCGAGCACCTGCGTCGCTGTTACCCCAAGCACCCTGCTACATAGGCACGACGACCCTGCTACACCGGTACGACGACCCTGCTACAGTGGGTGGCGCCGGAGCTATAGACTAAGGATGGTGGTGCTCGTCGGAGCTGCAAACTAAGGCGGACGATGCTACAAATGCTGGTCTCCGATTTTGCTACATCGATACATTTTTTTTGCTATCTTCGTTTCTTGGTTTTGCTACAATACCGTAATTTTTTTGCTACAAGTTCTCCGACGAGGTTTCCCGGCTAGTCTGCAGCCATGTATCCGGTGAAGTCGGTTTTTTGCTACATTAGAAGAACTTTGTTGCTACAAACGTCTTGTTCTTTTGCTACAACAGTGTCAACTTTTTGCTACAAGGTCTTCGGCGAGATTCACCAGCGAGTTTTTTCCGGCGAGGTCTCCGACGAGGTCTGTTTTGCTACATTAGCACAATGTTTTTGCTGCATGGTCTCCGGTGAGGTCTCCGGCGAGGTCTCCGGCGAGACTTTTTATTTTCTGAAACGAACCGTTTTCTGCTTCGGAAGCAAAAGCGGGGATGTATGCAGCAAAAAGATGTGTTCTGCAGCAAAAGCGGGATTTGGAGCTATTTCGATGGACACGTGTCGCACATGGGAGGAGGACGATGGGAACTCTCCATCGTCCGGGGGACGGCTAGCAGTGCCCTTCACCAAAGCATGAGCAGTTTAAACGCGGACCTCCAAAGTCACTACCGGTAATCTTGCCAGTCAAAGAAGGGCCACCGGTGGAGATGCTCTTTAGGACGGCAACGATCAAAGTAAAAGCTAAGCTAACGAGCAGTCCTCGCGATCGAGCTATCTAGGTTGTGGGGGATGAGAAAGATTAAGATTAAGAAAAAAGGGATCTCGGATCAAGATTCAAGACAAGGACAAATCTGACAAATTGACAGGATCGATCGGGCGCCGGACGATTCACCTGCTTGGTACGCGCGCGTAGTAGTAGGGCCTGCCGTTGCATGCACTGTGCAGCCTACAGCTGCCGGTCTCGGCGTCTCCGCGGCCTGCCTGTGCCCTGTGAACCTTGACAGGTTTCGCTTGACGAGGTGCTGCGCGTTTGACTCGATCGGCCGGGACGGGCCGGCATGCACGCGGGGGAGGGGACCCCGCCCGGCCGCGGGTCACCGTCGCGCGTGGGTCGCGGTACTTGATGTCGGCGCTCTCGGACGACCGAGCGATCGGCCGGGGAGCGGTCCGCTGTTGCCCAGGCCCCACGTCGCGCGTGGTGGGCTCCTGTTCCTCCCGTACGCTGGATTATACGGCGGACGGGTCGCCGCTACGGGTCGCGGCTCATTTTTCGGCGCGCCCAGGTCGAGCGAACGTGCCGGCGCCCGCCATGGGTGAGGTCGACTCGCGCGCGCCCCTCCGTCCGCTGCGCGACAACTGCCGCGCGCGGAGTCACGGGATCGACGACGAGAGGGCGGCGCGCGGAAGAACCGGGAAGGAAGCGAAGCTTCATCTTTTTTTTTTCGAGTCGATGTGAAGGAAGCGAGGCTGGCAGGTGGCGCGTGCAGATCATGAACAAAATTGGGACGTTAAGCGAAACCCATACGCGGAACGGCCTGGTGTCACCTCCTGGGGTTATCTTAGTTGGGCCGGCAAGTATTGGTGAGTTGACCGTGGACCTAAAGGGCTGCAAAGGTGAAGCTCTCATGATGGGCTTAATCATCAGCGTGTTAGTTAAAAATGACATCCCACTTATTCACAAAAAAAAGATTCTAAGGATGAAGCCGACTCAGCACAGCATATGATTTCCGGGAGAAATTCACATTGATGGTCATACTCTCATCTACTACCCCCATTCCCAAAGATATAGGGGGTATAATTTTTTCTAAAGTTAAACGATGTAAACTTTACCCAAACTTATAGATTAAACTATTAACAATTACAATACGTGCCTGCAAAAATAACATTTACAATATACCTAAACAGATATGATATGAAGTTATTTTACATGATGTACGTAATAATCATATGAACGCTAGAGAAAATTACAGTATTGCATGTCTTATTCCATGCATTGCACAAACCACCACTTGGACGGTTTTTTGCAGTTTCCACTAGGTGATAGTCTATTGCATTTTCACTTGGTCATCTAATCGAAATTTAGCTCTGTTATAAAGCAAAACTGGCAGCTGGCCTCACACGTCAATGCTTCAACTAAGTTAAAGTCAATGATCAGTTATCCTTTTATTTATTTCGGATGCATGTTAAGACAACACTCCCTGCGAAGCCGTTGCTTGCCTTGCAATCCGAGGACAATGCATGCCGACAAACAACGTGTTCATACCAAGAATTCCTTATCATTCCAAATGTTCTCTTTGCCATGTAAGGCCGGAATTGTCCTTCATCTGCTCATGTGAACTCAATTTAAGTATGGTTATATTGTAACATCCCTAGTTTTGATATATGCTAGTTAAGGTTTGATTGCATCATGAGCATCATTTATTTTTCTTCCTATGAAACTGCATTGAAGGAATATTTGGAGAAAACCCTAATTGCCTATTTGTTTTCCTCTATTTGAAATCCATTTAAAATGGTTTCAAAAATTTGATAAACAAAAAATATATGGACCCGAAAGGCCCATGGTGTTTTCAAACTATATCTGTTATTTTAAATAATTAAAATAGTTTTATTTTGAAAATAGAAAAATATAAAAGGAGAAGAGAAAAAGGAAAAAGGTTTCCAAAAAATAGTAACCTACCCAGTCTGTAACCCTTCTCTCTCTTCCTTTGGCGCAGCCCAACCGGAGGCTCATCCTAGCCCATCTCAGCCCATCCTTGAATCGTACCCATTCAGCCTTTGTTTCAGACTCGTCTTCAACTCCCGACGGAGGAGAAGCTCCTCGGTGGCCGCTTCCTCGCCATTCGCAATTGCCTCGCGCGCTGAGATCCCCTCCACTTCTCCCGAATATCTATAAGAGCCTATATCACCGTCGGACAACCCTAGCTTCTCTACTTCCTCCCCTTCCTCCCTTGTTCCCCTAGAGCCAAAACCCTATCTCTCAGCCTAATCCTACCCATGTCGTTTCTGAGCTTCCCTTGCCTCGTGATCACATCACTGTGACCACCTTGTCGCCCTGAGCATCTCCCTAGAAGGAGACAACATCGTGAGCTCCCACTTGAGTTATTCTTCCTCAAATCCCTGACAGACATCGTCAACGATTGCTTCCATCCCCGGCCTCGCCTAGCCTCGTTGTCACCTGCATCATGCTCCTAGTGAGCCATTGGTTATGCTAGTGCCCTCTTGCTTCCTTTATCGCTTTGTTGTCGTGCTCTGTCATCCTCCGTCGTAGTAGCTCGGGACATCCACTGCTCTAGCAACCAAGAAGTAGCGGAATGGACACCCTTAGGTTCGCCTTGATCCACTGATTCGAACGCACCCACTCAGGCATCCTAGAGCTCTCTCATCCGCCGTGTCGATCATCATCATTAGAGGATCTCCATTGTTGATGTCATGCTAAGGATGCAATAATCCCATTTCCTTTTATTAATTCAATTATGTAATAATTTTCTCTATTTAATAAATCTTGGCATGTGGATCCTTGATGTATGATGTATAAACATTTTCAAAAAAGATTTCTAATTAATAAAATTATTAATGTGGATCCAATGTGTAATTCTTTTTATAATTTCCCAAAACGATTTGAATTGATTTAAAATGAATTACCTGCGAAAATTCATTACAAATTAATTTTAAATAAAAAATATAACAAAATGTTTAGAAAAAGGAGAACTATTTAGTAAAAATACAATCATGCATTTTAACACCATTTGGAACCATATTTTTATTATAAGAACATAATAACCCTTTATGGAAGCATGGAGTTAATAAAAGTGCCATGGTTAACACATTTAAACTCCATTTAAATTATTATTATGTTATAGGGCTAATATCAATACCCTTAATATTGTCATGCCATTCGTTGTGTGCATTGCATCAATGCATGTATTGAATGTTGTTTTTCATATGTTTGCCTCTTCCCGGCAGAACTCGGAGATAATGTGAGAAACGAATCCAAGATCAAGATCGAGATCAGCAATATCAAAGAATCCAATTTGATCATCGATGAACAAGTCAATCACAAGGTTCCTAAAGATCTATATCAGGTTGTCAACAAAAAAGGCAAGCATAGCCCTACCACATACGATCCTATGATTTTAAAGTATTTCAATTCTTGTCATGCTGCATACGATTCTAAAGTCTTTTATCGATAGATAGAGTTGTCCTATCTGATGCATGTTCCACCCTTGTTGTCTAAATTTCCTAATCCACTGCTCCTAACATAACTAGGTTTGTCTTGTGAGCGTCGCTATGTGTTGAGGGGTAACCTCAGCAATGCCCATTGTTATGGACTTCGGGTTTCGCGGAAAAGAGAACGCTGGTGTCGGCTTATCAGACAAATAAGGGGGTCGATGCATGTCTGATTATTATTGAAGATGATTATAGAATCTTCGATTCGCTAGATGCAATCTAACTCACAACAGATTGTGGTTTTCTCAAAGCTATAGTGCCCACTATAACAAAAATGGTATTTATTGATAGACCCCTTTTGTCACTTAATATCCATATTTTGTCAATGAATATATGTTGTTGACAAAATGGGTTGTCACTAATTTTGTCATAAAAGTCGCTTCATAAAAATGCATAACCACGATTTGCATTTTTTGTCATTGTTTAACTTATATTAGTTGACGATGTTAGTTTTGTCAATATTCATGTGCAATCGGTGTCATGATATATATGAAAAATTTGTCATCGTAAATTAGAAGGGAGTGTAGGACAGGTCATCATTACAGACGTGTCATTTTGTTAATTTAGTGCAATTTACTGACGTGGCATTATGACCAGTGGGACCTAGTGGTTCTTACAGGTGGACCAATGACGGGTCTGAGACGGTTCGAACAGATGGGACCCGGAGGGTTCGGACAGATGGGACCCATAGGGTTCTAACAGGTGGGACCAAGAGGGTTCGGATAGGTGGTACCCAGAGGGTTCAGACATGTGGGTCCTAGAGGGTTCTGACAGGTGGGACCAAGAGGGTTTGGACAGGTGGAACCCGGAGGGATTTGACAGGTGGGACCCAGAGGGTTCGGACAGGTGGGGCCTAGAGGGTTCAGACAGGTGGGACCAAGACGGTTCAGACAGGTGGGACCAAGATGGTTCTGACACGTGGGTCCATGTGTAGATGACAATGTTAGTAATTTTGTTACGTTAATAATTATGCAGGAAATGAAAAAAATATCATACATACAAATAAAATTTAGAACCAATATATAAAATAGTGGCCATAAAATTCTGTGCAATAGTTTTAACATAAAGATACAACTAAGTAAATCATATTAATACACAATTTCATCAAGATGGAGGTGTTGTTGAGTTGTTGCCATGTCCTTGCTGCTGTGATGTCTTTAAGATGAAACTAAGTGTGGCTTCTAATTCTTGCTGCTTCTTTTCAGTTACTCTGTTCTCTTCATGTGCCTTCATTAGAGCTGCATGGTCCTCTTCTTGTTTTTTTATTTCTTCAAATCTTTTATCCTAGGCTTTCATCCTTTCCTACAACTCTTGTTTGTACCTTTCAGCTGTGAGGAGTGATTATTTCTCCTATTTGGCAAGCCTGTTTTCTAGTTCTCGGATGCATGCTATGGACATAGAACTCTTCCCTGAGATTGATCAAACTCCCAAATTTGAGAGGAATGTGCTTGTGCTTGAGCTCGTTGTGCTCTTCTCCTATGTTGTGCTTGAGCTCTTCCTTGAGAGGAACATGCTTGTGCTTGAGCTCGTTGTGCTTGAGATTGATCAAACTCCCAATTTTGAGAGGAATCTGCAATTCTGTTTTTTCAGTCTCATCTTTTAGGCGTGGTCTATTTTTCATGGTCCTCATTGCATCCTGCAAATAAGTTCAAATGAAAGTATAAGAAATATTGAAGTAGAAAGTTTATTCATTACAAAATAGTAGCAGTATTAAAAATGTCTTACATAAGCATATTTGGCTTCCGTAGTCCTGATGCCTTCCTTGTTAGTGTGGGTAAGTATATAGAATTCAATTGGACATGTCACCTCCTCCAAGTTCTCCGAGTTCTACAAAAATATTGGAATTACGAACATGAGTTAGCAAAATTTATACTGAGTTTGGTAGAAAAATTGTTTCATATATGAACTTAAAAACGTACAAGAGCTTCGTAGTGTGCAACGAAGCATCTTGATCCAGTTGTATGGTTCTTCTTCACAGCTTCTCTATTCACTTGATTCTTCAGACACATTTCCTAAATTTGAGTATGAACTTGTGAGTTTTCTATGCCATGGAGATTTATGTGCTGAGTATTTGTAAGTGTAAATGTTAGTACCTAATAGTGGGTATCAAACCATCTGTCCACAAGATCTTTCCAACTTCTCTCTAGTACATTTGTTGGCTTCATCTTATATGCTTCCTAGAGGCTTATATCTTTAATCTTTTCCCAATTCTCCTTCTTAAGCTTGTAGCGTAGTTGGCGCATACTACTCTGTATAATATTAGTGCACACTATCTTGGTCACTACATCATTTGTGTCCATTTCAAAATTTCCCTGAAAAATGGAGATGCATATTATGTACTTACATAGGTAGACAGGATAAATAGCTATGATGTAAAACTATAGAGTTAGGGCTCACTACTACTTTGCGAATAGCACCTGGAATAACATCTTTCAGAATCTCATCTTTTTTGTATTGAGTCCAGTTGGTTTCTAGATGCACTTTGTCTCAGATTTGTATTCTGACCTTAGAGCTTAGTTTTGCTGCTTGAAGAGGATTTTTGGGCCTTCTTACCCCCTCAGTAAATTCAATTCTCATTTTATTCCCACCATTTCTTCTAGTGTAGTCATGCAGACCATGGCCCATGGAAATTCCATGTTCCCCACGCTTTCGCTTTGAACCAGAAGAAGTTACCTTTGAAACATGGTAGAAAGAAAGTTAAAATTAGAGTATATATTATAGGACTAACCATCAGTACAATTATTTAAGTGCAATTGTTAATATCTTTCTGTTTTGTAATGACAAGTTGATTGTCGTCAGGTGAGTTGCTTTCTCTAGATGTTAGGTTCAACATTGGTGAGATTTGAACTTCTATGTTCTCACCCTTTGGGTGTGTAGGGATCTGACACACGACAGTTTCAGTTGCTTTAGTGACATGAGGTGCTCTTGATCTAGTGGTTACAGTAGATTGAGGTATAGTTGTTGCTACAGACTTCTTCTGTTCTGTAGTTGATGTACCATCATTAGCCTGTTTTAAAATAACAGTTAGTAACAAAACGGTTGTACTTTATAGGGATTAAAATTCAGTGAAAAGAAGATATGATAACCTTTGTTTTAGGGTTATCGACGTTCTGGTCCTCATCATCTGAAGTCGGCTCGTCATTAGCTATGGCCATTTCTTCAGCACTGGGTTCATATGTAGGGTCTGGTTGAGTGTGGTTAGCATCCTTTTCTTTACCCTTTTTGGTGGCCTCTGTCACTTTGCAAATGCCACTGTACACGAATTTATATGCTACCTCTTCTATATTTTCTAGAGGCAAACCTCTGGCGGCTTGCGCTTCTTTGAAAACTTCCATCATACGAGCTTTATTTTCTTCCAAATTTTTGTACTTGTTTTCCTCATATGCATTAGTTGGTTTTTTTTGCGCCTGACAAGGGATGGTCACAATTGTATTACATCTCAACAACAGATTACATCATGAATTACAAAGTCTCGACAATTATCATTTCTAAAATAACCTACCCAAGGGCATACATATTAAGAGTGTGTTGTTGAAGAGCAAACTAAAGTAGGTACAGTAGAAGTAGTTATCTATACCTTAAGAGCACAGGAGTGAGCTATACTGTTTTATCTCTACAAATGTGATTTACTCTAGGGAGTAGATGTACGGAGTAGACTGAACTTAATGTCTACTGCGAAACAATATCATTGCGTGTGTGCGGGAAAACAATATAGAGAGTATATCGCTATTATTATAACTAGAATGATGGAAATAAGATGTTTAACCACTTTGTAATGAATGGTTCTAGCAGATCTACTGCATATGAGAAGGATCGGGGGGATTGAATTATCACCTGACAGTCGTTTGACATTGGGCTTCTTCTTCGGTGTAGACCTTAATGGTTCGCGTGCCTTACCGTTGCGAAGAGTCCTGATCATGGCGGCGGCCAAGGAGATCGCTGATTAGATGTAACGATGAGTTCTGATCCTCCGGGGACGAGTTCGGATCCGGGGGAGGAGAAGGATGAGGCGCCAGAGGGGGATGGGTTTTGAGAGTTAAGATGAGACGCAAATCGTGGGAGGGATTCGTGTGCCATTTTAATGTTACAGGGTTTTAAATTTTGGCGGTGGGGTGAGGCGGAAAAAGGAGGGAACGAAAATCTATCGAAATAATTTTGGAGGGAGGTTCTGTTTAGTTGTTAATTTTAATGTTAGAGGTGAAGGGAATATGCACTGAGAGGCAATAATAAAGTTGTTATTATGTATATTCCAAGTATATGATAGATGTTTATTTTACATGCTATAATTGTATTAATATGAAAACGTTAATACATGTGTGTTTAGTAAACAAATGGAAACTTCCTAGTTATGCTCTCTTTAAACCAGCTCATTGATTAAAAAGATGATCAAAGTTTCCTGATCATGGACATTGGATACCGTTAATAACGAGGTCACAACATTGAGGAAATGATGTGATGAACATTCATCCGAAGTATAGCATTACGATCAAAGTCATTGAGTTTATATTTCTATAACATCATACGAAGTAATCCTAGTCCTTAGACCATGAGATCATGTTAATCACTAACACAAGAGGAGTATCTTGATAACATCAAACGTCACACCATAAAAGGGTAACTATAAATATGGGTTTAGTGCTACAAAGGTGTTATATAGAGGCTCATGGATCAAGAGTGGGATTTATCCATCCCGATGACGGATAGATATACTCTGGGCCCTCTTGGTGATATCACATTGAGAATAGCTTTCAAGCAAGTGATGTGATCACTAGAATGTTATATCACGGGAACAAGAAAAGAGTGCATGTCGGTAATGAGATCAAACTAGGTATTTGGATACCGATGATCGAATCTCGAACATGTAATATATCGTGAGACAAAGGGATTAAGTTACTAGCATTAAAGGTTCTCATGACCACAGAAGTCATCGTTGAATGTGCAGGAGTCAGAATGGATCTCCAGGTCCCGCTTCTGATTATTGATCTGAGAGGAGTCTCAATCATGTCTGCATTATTTGCGAACCGTAGGGTGACATACTTAAGGGTTGCCAAACACCATTTGGATCATATATGTTTCAGACAAAAGAATTGCAATGCGCTAGAATCATTTTTCATTGAAGCAATTGTCCGGGTGTGAAATTAAAACTGGTTTCGTATAAAAAGAATTAATGCGCTAGAATCATTTTCGATGGAAACCGGGTGTGTTTTGAAAAAAAATTGCGGATTCCCGGCATATGTGATATTGAAATGTTGCAAGGGGTTTTATGTGAATGTTTGTTAATTAAAGTAATTAACAAAATTCTGAATAAAATAAATAAAAGAGTTTTATTAAATGAGAGTTTCATTAAATTTGGTGGAAATTTAATGCATGTGAGTGGAATTTTGAGTGGAGGCTAGATTTATGTGAGTGGAGCTTCACCACATGAATGAGGGAAGAGGTGGGGGCACCTCCCCATGGCGCCGGCCATGGGAGGGGCTTCCCTCCTCTCCCTATAAAAGGCCCCACTCTCCTCGTCACAAAGCACACCTCCTCGTGAAGGATCTCTCTCCCCCTCTAGAAATATTCCCCATGGTCTCGGATTAGCGAGATACATGTTCCCGGTGGCTTTCCATCTGGAAGGAGTTGCTGCTTCCGCTGATTCGCTGGAGCGAGTAGGTGGAGGTTGTTCGATGGCCTGAACGTGTGTCCGAGGACGGATGCGCTGCTGATTTGCGGCGCTAGGACTTCCAGACGATCTTGAGATCGACAAGCGTTCGACTACGTCATCCACGAGTTCCAACTCGTTAACAAAGCTTTGTTGTCTTCGAGGGTAAGTTCTCCATGGATGTATATCCACCCGTTGCTTGTATCTAGTAGATAGATCTTGGCGTATAGTTCCCATCGTAGGAATTTTTTTGTTTTCTATGCTGCGAACCCAACAAGAGGCAAAACATTTCTTGAAATTTTGGTTTACTTCATATATGTAAGTTTTACACAGTTGGTATAAAAAATGAAATGACGTACTGACAAGTTGAAAATTAATATTACATTAAAAAGTCCTATTGTTAGACATGAATGATGCATACATTACCAGTCCCTAAATCATAAATAAGAATAGTGAAATATTCATACTGTTTAAATGACAAATTTATAAGCAATGTTTATTTTGATCTATTGATGCTAGTTAAATGGACTAAAATTTGGCACAAGGGTTTATCACCATGTGGCTAGTGATGCTAGCATTGTATCTAGCCATTTTGGTTTGAAACTTTCATCCTCAAACTCCAAAACAAGGAACCATTTGTGAAGCAAGTACCAAAACTACAGTTTGAGACCTTCAAGTTGCATCCTTGAGTGGTTATACATCTCATTGGGACCATAGAACAACAGTTGTACTTTTTAGATGCTTTCGCAATCTCTTGAAAGACTCTACTCAACCCTGGTTTGACCAAACGTTGTGAATTTCATAGAAAAATGAGAAATTCTCAAAATGTCTTGAAACCTTCGAATTTCACCACTGTGTGGCAAATACTTTGTATGAAAAATGAGAAACTTTGAAAAAATGTCCCCCTAGCAGTCCACTCTCAAATGTGGGGTAGTTAGGTGAACGATCATGTCCGACTACTAGAAAGAGCCACTTGTGTACCATGTTTTCATCTAATTTTCTTCAAATGGACTCAAATTTGGCACAAGGGTTTACCACCATGTGGCTAGTGATGCTATACTATATCTAGCCATTTTGGTTTGAAAATTTCATCCTCAAACTCAAAAAACAAGGAACCATTTGTGAAGCAAGTACCAAAACTACAATTTGAGACCTTCAAGTTGCATGCTTGAGTGGTTTTTACATCTCATTGGGACCACAGAATAGCAGTTGTACTTTTTAGGTGCTTTCGCAATCTCTCAAAAGACTCTAGTCAACCCTGGTTTGACCAAACCTTGTGAATTTCATAGAAAAATGAGAAATTCTCAAAATCTCTTGAAACCTTCTAATTTGATCACTGTGTGGAAAATACTTTGCATGAAAAATGAGAAAATTGGAAAAAAAATGTCCCCCTAGCAGTCCACTCTCAAATGTGGGGTAGTTAGGTCAATGATCATGTTAGACTACTAGAAAGAGCCACTTGTGTACCATGTTTTCATCTACCTTTATTCAAATGGACTCAAATTTGGCACAAGGGTTTATCACCATGTGGCTAGTGATGCTAGCATTGTATCTAGCAATTTTGGTTTGAAAATTTCAAAAATTTCATCCTCAAACTCAAAAACAAGGAACCATTTGTGAAGCAAGTACCAAAACTATAATTTGAGACCTTCAAGTTACACGCTTGAGTGGTTGTACATCTCATTGGGACAATAGAACAGCAATTGTACTTTTCAGATGCTTTTGCAATCTCTCGAAAGACTCTGGTCAACCCTGGTTTGACCAAACCTTGTGAATTTCATAGGAAAATGAGAAATTCTCAAAATCTCTTAAAACCTTCTAATTTGATCACTGTGTGGCAAATACTTTGCATGAAAAATGAGAAACTTGGAAAAATGTCCCCCTAGTAGTCCTGTCTCAAATGTGTGGTAGTTAGGTCAACGATCATGTCCGACTACTAGAAAGAGCCACTTGTGTACCATGTTTTCATCTACCATTCTTCAAATGGACTCAAATTTGGCACCAGGGTTTATCACCATGTGGCTAGTGATGCTAGCGTTGTATCTAGCCATTTTGGTTTGAAAATTTCAAAATTTTCATCCTCAAACTCCAAAACAAGGAACCATTTGTGAAGCAAGTACCAAAACTACAGTTTGAGACCTTCAATTTGCATGCTTGAGTGGTTGTACATCTCATTGGGACCACAGAACAACAGTTGTACTTTTCAGATACTTGCACAATCTCTCGAAAGACTTTGGTAAACCATGGTTTGACCAAACCTTGTGAATTTAATAGAAAAATGAGAAATTCCCAAAATCTCTTGAAACCTTTGAATTTGATCACTATGTGGCAAATACTTTGCACGGAAAATGAGAAACTTGGAAAAATGTCTCCCTAGCAGTCCACTCTCAAATGTGGGGTAGTTAGATCAACGATCATGTCCGACTACTAGAAAGAGCAACTTGTGTACCGTGTTTTCATCTACCTTTCTTCAAATGGATTCAAATTTGGCACAAGGGTTTATCACCATGTGGCTAGTGACGCTAGCATTGTATCTAGCCATTTTGGTTTGAAAATTTCAAAAATTTCATCCTCAAACTCAAAAACAAGGAACCATTTGTGAAGCAAGTACCAAAACTACAATTTGAGACCTTCAAGTTGCATGCTTGAGGGTTGTACATCTCATTGGGACCACAGAACAACAATTGTACTTTTCAGGTGCTTTCGCAATTTCTCGAAAGACCTTGGTTAACCCTGGTTTGACTAAACCTTGTGAATTTCAGAGAAAAATGAGATATTCCCAAAATCTCTTGAAACCTTCGAATTTGATCACTGTGTGGAAAATATTGCATGAAAAATGAGAGACTTGGAAAAAATGTCCCCCTAGCAGTCCACTCTCAAATGTGGGGTAGTTAGGCCAACGATCATGTTCGGCTACTAGAAAGAGCCACTTGTGTACCATGTTTTCATCTACCTTTATTCAAATGGACTCAAATTTGACACAAGGGTTTATCACCATGTGGCTAGTGATGCTCGCATTGTATCTAGCCATTTTGGTTTGAAAATTTCAAAAAATTCATCCTCAAACTCAAAAACAAGGAACCGTTTGTGAAGAAAGTACCAAAACTACAATTTGAGACCTTCAAGTTGCATGCTTGAGTGGTTGTACATCTCATTGGGACCATAGAACAACAGTTGTACTTTTCAGATGCTTTCGCAATCTCTCAAAGACTTTGGTCAACCCTAGTTTGACCAAACCTTGTGAATTTCATAGAAAAATTAGAAATTTTCAAAATCTCTTGAAACCTTCGAAATTGATCACTATGTGGCAAATACTTTGCATGAAAAATGAGAAACTTGGAAAAATGTCTCCCTAGCAGTCCACTCTCAAATGTGGGGTAGTTAGGTCAACGATCATGTCCAATTACGAGAAAGAGCTACTTGTGTACCATGTTTTCATCTACTTTTCTTCAAATGGACTCAAATTTGGCACAAGGGTTTATCACCATGTGGCTAGTGATGCTAGCATTGTATCTAGACATTTTCGTTTGAAAATTTCAAAAATTTCATCCTCAAACTCAAAAACAAGGAACCATTTGTGAAGCAAGTACCAAAACTATAATTTGAGACCTTCAAGTTGCATGCTTGAGTGGTTGTACGTCTCATTGGGACCACAGAACAACAGTTGTACTTTTTAGATGGTTTCACAATCTCTTGAAAGACTCTACTCAACCCTAGTTTGACCAAACCTTGTGAATTTCATAGAAAAATGACGAATTTTCAAAATCTCTTGAAACCTTCGAATTTGATCACTTTGTGGAAAATACTTTGCATGAAAAATGAGAAACTTGGAAAAAATGTCCCCCTAGCAGTCCACTCTCAAATGTGGGGTAGTTAGGTGAACGATCATGTCCGACTACTAGAAAGAGCCACTTGTGTACCATGTTTTCATCTACCTTTATTCAAATGGACTCAAGTTTGGCACAAGGGTTTATCACCATGTGGCTAGTGATGCTAGCATTGTACCTAGCCATTTTGGTTTGAAAATTTCAAAAATTTCATCCTCAAACTCAAAAACAAGGAACCATTTGTGAAGCAAGTACCAAAACTACAATTTGAGACCTTCAAGTTGCATGCTGGAGTGGTTGTGCATCTCATTGGGACCATAGAACAACAGTTATACTTTTTAGATGCTTTCGTAATCTCTCGAAAGACTTTGGTAAACCCTGGTTTGACCAAACCTTGTGAATTTCATAGAAAAATGAGAAATTCTCAAAATCTCTTGAAACCTTCGAATTTGATCACCGTGTGGCAAATACTTTGCATTAAAAATGTCAAAATTGGAAAAAACGTCCCCCTAGCAGTCCACTCTCAAATGTGGGGTTGTTAGGTCAACGATCATGTCCGACTACTAGAAAGAGCCACTTGTGTACCATGTTTTCATCTACCATTCTTCAAATGGATTCAAATTTGGCACAAGGGTTTATCACCATGTGGCTAGTGATGCTAGCATTGTATCTAGCCATTTTGGTTTGAAAATTTCATCCTCAAACTCCAAAACAAGGAACCATTTGTGAAGCAAGTACCAAAACTACAATTTGAGACCTTCAAGTTGCATGCTTGAGTGGTTATACATCTCATTGGGACCATAGAACAACAGTTGTACTTTTTAGATGCTTTCACAATATCTTGAAAGACTCTACTCAACCCTGGTTTGACCAAACGTTGTGAATTTCATAGAAAAATGAGAAGTTCTCAAAATCTCTTGAAACCTTCGAATTTCATCACTGTGTGGCAAATACTTTGTATGAAAAATGAGAAACTTTGAAAAAATGTCGCCCTAGCAGTCCACTCTCAAATGTGGGGTAGTTAGGTGAACGATCATGTGCGACTACTAGAAAGAGCCACTTGTGTACCATGTTTTCATCTACTTTTCTTCAAATGGACTCAAATTTGGCACAAGGGTTTATCACCATGTGGCCAGTGATGCTAGCACTGTATCTAGAAATTTTGGTTTGAAAATTTCATTCACAAACTCAAAAACAAGGAACCATTTGTGAAGCAATTACCAAAACTACAATTTCAGACCTTCAAGATGCATGCTTGAGTGGTTGTACATCTCATTGCGACCACAGAACAACAATTGTACTTTTCAGATGCTTTTGTAATCTCTCAAAAGACTCTGGTTAACCCTGGTTTGAACAACTTTTGTGAATTTCATAGAAAAATGAGAAATTCTCAAAATCTCTTGAAACCTTCGAATTTGATCACTGTGTGGCAAATACTTTGCATGAAAAATGAGAAACTTGGAAATAAAGTCCCCCTAGTAGTCTAATCTCGAATGTGGGGTAGTTAGGTCAACGATCATGTCCGACTACTAGAAAGAGCCAGTTGTGTACAATTTTTTCATCTACCTTTTTTCAAATGAACTCTAATTTGGCACAAGGGTTTATAACCATGTGGCCAGTGATGCTAGCATTGTATCTAGCCATTTTGGTTTGAAAATTTCAAAAATTTCATCCTCAAACTCAAAGACAAGGAACCATTTGTGAAGCAATTACCAAAACTACAATTTGAGACCTTCAAGTTGCATGCTTGAGTGGTTGTACATCTCATTGGGACCATAGAACAACAGTTGTACTTTACATATGCTTTCGTAATCTCTGGAAAAACTCTGGTCAACCCTGGTTTGACCAAACCTTGTGAATTTCATAGAAAAATGAGAAAATCTCTTGAAACCTTTGAATTTGATCACTATGTGGCAAATACTTTGCATGAAAAATGAGAAACTTGGAAAAATGTCTCCCTAGCAGTCCACTCTCAAACGTGGGGTAGTTAGGTCAACGATCATGCCCGACTACTAGAAAGAGCCACTTGTGTACCATGTTTTCATCTACCTTTCTTCAAATGGATTCAAATTTGGCACAAGGGTTTATCACCATGTGGCTAGTGACGCTAGCATTGTATCTAGCCATTTTGGTTTGAAAATTTCAAAAATTTCATCCTCAAACTCAAAAACAAAGAACCATTTGTGAAGCAAGTACCAAAACTACAATTTGAGACCTTCAAGTTGCATGCTTGAGGGGTTGTACATCTCATTGGGACCACAGAACAACAATTGTACTTTTCAGGTGCTTTCGCAATCTCTCAAAAGACCCTGGTTAACCCTGGTTTGACCAAACCTTGTGAATTTTAGAGAAAAATGAGAAATTCCCAAAATCTCTTGAAACCTTCGAATTTCATCATTGTGTGGAAAATATTGCATGAAAAATGAGAAACTTGGAAAAAATGTCCCCCTAGCAGTCCACTCTCAAATGTGGGGTAGTCAGGTCAACGATCATGTTCGACTACTAGAAAGAGCCACTTGTGTACCATGTTTTCATCTACCTTTATTCAAATGGACTCAAATTTGGCACAAGGGTTTATCACCATGTGGCTAGTGATGCTAGCATTGTATCTAGCCATTTTGGTTTGAAAATTTCAAAAAATTCATCCTCAAACTCAAAAACAAGGAACCGTTTGTGAAGAAAGTACCAAAACTACAATTTGAGACCTTCAAGTTGCATGCTTGAGTGGTTGTACATCTCATTGGGACCATAGAACAACATTTGTACTTTTCAGATGCTTTCGCAATCTCTCAAAGACTTTGGTCAACCCTAGTTTGACCAAACCTTGTGAATTTCATAGAAAAATTAGAAATTCTCAAAATCTCTTGAAACCTTCGAAATTGATCACTATGTGGCAAATACTTTGCATTAAAAATGAGAAACTTGGAAAAATGTCTCCCTAGCAGTCCACTCTCAAATGTGGGGTAGTTAGGTCAACGATCATGTCCGACTACTAGAAAGAGCCACTTGTGTACCATGTTTTCATCTACTTTTCTTCAGATGGACTCAAATTTGGCACAAGGGTTTATCACCATGTGGCTAGTGATGCTAGCATTGTATCTAGACATTTTGGTTTGAAAATTTCAAAAATTTCATCCTCAAACTCAAAAACAAGGAACCATTTGTGAAGCAAGTACCAAAACTACAATTTGAGACCTTCAAGTTGCATGCTTGAGTGGTTGTACGTCTCATTGGGACCACAGAACAACAGTTGTACTTTTTAGATGCTTTCACAATCTCTTGAAAGACTCTACTCAACCCTAGTTTTACCAAACCTTGTGAATTTCATAGAAAAATGAGGAATTTTCAAAATCTCTTGAAACCTTCGAATTTGATCACTTTGTCGAAATTACTTTGCATGAAAAATGAGAAACTTGGAAAAAATGTCCCCCTAGCAGTCCACTCTCAAATGTGGGGTTGTTAGGTCAACGATCATGTCCGACTACTAGAAAGAGCCACTTCTGTACCATGTTTTCATCTACCATTCTTCAAATGGACTCAAATTTGGCACAAGGGTTTATCACCATGTGGCTAGTGATGCTAGCATTGTATCTAGCCATTTTGGTTTGAAACTTTCATCCTCAAACTCCAAAACAAGGAACCATTTGTGAAGCAAGTACCAAAACTACAGTTTGAGACCTTCAAGTTGCATGCTTGAGTGGTTATACATCTCATTGGGACCATAGAACAACAGTTGTACTTTTTAGATGCTTTCGCAATCTCTTGAAAGACTCTACTCAACCCTGGTTTGACCAAACGTTGTGAATTTCATAGAAAAATGAGAAATTCTCAAAATGTCTTGAAACCTTCGAATTTCACCACTGTGTGGCAAATACTTTGTATGAAAAATGAGAAACTTTGAAAAAATGTCCCCCTAGCAGTCCACTCTCAAATGTGGGGTAGTTAGGTGAACGATCATGTCCGACTACTAGAAAGAGCCACTTGTGTACCATGTTTTCATCTAATTTTCTTCAAATGGACTCAAATTTGGCACAAGGGTTTACCACCATGTGGCTAGTGATGCTATACTGTATCTAGACATTTTGGTTTGAAAATTTCAAAAATTTCATTCGCAAACTCAAAAACAAGGAACCATTTGTGAAGCAATTACCAAAACTACAATTTGAGACCTTCAAGATGCATGCTTGAGTGGTTGTACATCTCATTGCAACCACAGAACAAACAGTTGTACTTTTCAGATGCTTTCGCAATCTCTCAAAAGACTCTGGTTAACCCTGGTTTAAACAAATCTTGTGAATTTCATAGAAAAATGAGAAATTCTCAAAATCTCTTGAAACCTTCGAATTTGATCACTGTGTGGCAAATACTTTGCATGAAAAATGAGAAACTTGGAAATAAAGTCCCCCTAGCAGTCTACTCTCAAATGTGGGGTAGTTTAGGTCAACGATCATGTCCGACTACTAGAAAGAGCCACTTGTGTACAATTTTTTCATCTACCTTTTTTCAAATGAACTCTAATTTGGCACAAGGGTTTATAACCATGTGGCTAGTGATGCTAGCATTGTATCTAGCCATTTTGGTTTGAAAATTTCAAAAATTTCATCCTCAAACTCAAAGACAAGGAACCATTTGTGAAGCAATTACCAAAACTACAATTTGAGACCTTCAAGTTGCATGCTTGAGTGGTTGTACATCTCATTGGGACCATAGAAGAACAGTTGTACTTTACATATGCTTTCGTAATCTCTCAAAAAACTCTGGTCAACCCTGGTTTGACCAAACCTTGTGAATTTTATAGAAAAATGAGAAAATCTCAAAATCTCTTGAAACCTTCGAATTTGATCACTATGTGGCAAATACTTTGCATGAAAAATGAGAAACTTGGAAAAATGTCTCCCTAGCAGTCCACTCTCAAACGTGGGGTAGTTAGGTCAACGATCATGCCCGACTACTAGAAAGAGCCACTTGTGTACCACGTTTTCATCTACCTTTCTTCAAATGGATTCAAATTTGGCACAAGGGTTTATCACCATGTGGCTAGTGACGCTAGCATTGTATCTAGCCATTTTGGTTTGAAAATTTCAAAAAATTCATCCTCAAACTCAAAAACAAGGAACCATTTGTGAAGCAAGTACCAAAACTACAATTTGAGACCTTCAAGTTGCATGCTTGAGGGGTTGTACATCTCATTGGGACCACAGAACAACAATTGTACTTTTCAGGTGCTTTCGCAATCTCTCAAAAGACCCTGGTTAACCCTGGTTTGACCAAACCTTGTGAATTTCAGAGAAAAATGAGAAATTCCCAAAATCTCTTGAAACCTTCGAATTTGATCATTGTGTGGAAAATATTGCATGAAAAATAAGAAACTTGGAAAAAATGTCCCCCTAGCAGTCCACTCTCAAATGTGGGGTAGTCAGGTCAACGATCATGTTCGACTACTAGAAAGAGCCACTTGTGTACCATGTTTTCATCTACCTTTATTCAAATGGACTCAAATTTGGCACAAGGGTTTATCACCATGTGGCTAGTGATGCTAGCATTGTATCTAGCCATTTTGGTTTGAAAATTTCAAAAAATTCATCCTCAAACTCAAAAACAAGGAACCGTTTGTGAAGAAAGTACCAAAACTACAATTTGAGACCTTCAAGTTGCATGCTTGAGTGGTTGTACATCTCATTGGGACCATAGAACAACATTTGTACTTTTCAGATGCTTTCGCAATCTCTCCAAGACTTTGGTCAACCCTAGTTTGACCAAACCTTGTGAATTTCATAGAAAAATTAGAAATTCTCAAAATCTCTTGAAACCTTCGAAATTGATCACTATGTGGCAAATACTTTGCATGAAAAATGAGAAACTTGGAAAAATGTCTCCCTAGCAGTCCACTCTCAAATGTGGGGTAGTTAGGTCAACGATCATGTCCGACTACTAGAAAGAGCCACTTGTGTACCATGTTTTCATCTACTTTTCTTCAGATGGACTCAAATTTGGCACAAGGGTTTATCACCATGTGGCTAGTGATGCTAGCATTGTATCTAGACATTTTGGTTTGAAAATTTCAAAAATTTCATCCTCAAACTGAAAAACAAGGAACCATTTGTGGAGCAAGTACCAAAACTATAATTTGAGACCTTCAAGTTGCATGCTTGAGTGGTTGTACGTCTCATTGGGACCACAGAACAACAGTTGTACTTTTTAGATGCTTTCACAATCTCTTGAAAGACTCTACTCAACCCTAGTTTGACCAAACCTTGTGAATTTCATAGAAAAATGAGGAATTTTCAAAATCTCTTGAAACCTTCGAATTTGATCACTTTGTCGAAATTACTTTGCATGAAAAATGAGAAACTTGGAAAAAATGTCCCCCTAGCAGTCCACTCTCAAATGTGGGGTTGTTAGGTCAACGATCATGTCCGACTACTAGAAAGAGCCACTTGTGTACCATGTTTTCATCTACCATTCTTCAAATGGACTCAAATTTGGCACAAGGGTTTATCACCATGTGGCTAGTGATGCTAGCATTGTATCTAGCCATTTTGGTTTGAAACTTTCATCCTCAAACTCCAAAACAAGGAACCATTTGTGAAGCAAGTACCAAAACTACAGTTTGAGACCTTCAAGTTGCATGCTTGAGTGGTTATACATCTCATTGGGACCATAGAACAACAGTTGTACTTTTTAGATGCTTTCGCAATCTCTTGAAAGACTCTACTCAACCCTGGTTTGACCAAACGTTGTGAATTTCATAGAAAAATGAGAAATTCTCAAAATGTCTTGAAACCTTCGAATTTCACCACTGTGTGGCAAATACTTTGTATGAAAAATGAGAAACTTTGAAAAAATGTCCCCCTAGCAGTCCACTCTCAAATGTGGGGTAGTTAGGTGAACGATCATGTCCGACTACTAGAAAGAGCCACTTGTGTACCATGTTTTCATCTAATTTTCTTCAAATGGACTCAAATTTGGCACAAGGGTTTACCACCATGTGGCTAGTGATGCTATACTGTATCTAGACATTTTGGTTTGAAAATTTCAAAAATTTCATTCGCAAACTCAAAAACAAGGAACCATTTGTGAAGCAATTACCAAAACTACAATTTGAGACCTTCAAGATGCATGCTTGAGTGGTTGTACATCTCATTGCAACCACAGAACAAACAGTTGTACTTTTCAGATGCTTTCGCAATCTCTCAAAAGACTCTGGTTAACCCTGGTTTAAACAAATCTTGTGAATTTCATAGAAAAATGAGAAATTCTCAAAACCTCTTGAAACCTTCGAATTTGATCACTGTGTGGCAAATACTTTGCATGAAAAATGAGAAACTTGGAAATAAAGTCCCCCTAGCAGTCTACTCTCAAATGTGGGGTAGTTAGGTCAACGATCATGTCCGACTACTAGAAAGAGCCACTCGTGTACAATTTTGTCATCTACCTTTTTTCAAATGAACTCTAATTTGGCACAAGGGTTTATAGCCGTGTGGCTAGTGATGCTAGCATTGTATCTAGCCATTTTGGTTTGAAAATTTCAAAAATTTCATCCTCAAACTCAAAGACAAGGAACCATTTGTGAAGCAATTACCAAAACTACAATTTGAGACCTTCAAGTTGCATGCTTGAGTGGTTGTACATCTCATTGGGACCATAGAACAATAGTTGTACTTTTCATATGCTTTCGTAATCTCTCGAAAGACTCTGATTAACCCTGGTTTGACCATACCTTGTGAATTTCATAGAAAAATGAGAAAATCTCAAAATCTCTTGAAACCTTCGAATTTGATTACTATGTGGCAAACACTTTGCATGAAAAATGAGAAACTTGGAAAAAACTATGGTAGGCCATGTTTCATCATTGATGTGTAGTTAAATCTTTTTTGAAACATTTTTACTTAATTATCGCAAATTCGATTTTATGTCAAACAGATATTTGACCACAAAGTTAAGGGTTAACCAATCTTGATGAGAATCGGCCCACAATCAGACGTAAAAGGCTAATACTTATTACTTTCCCAAAAAACTGTACACACAAATATTGGAGCATTAGTATATATAGGGGCTCCTAACGATCTCGCCCTCCCTCTGTCACAAACGCCTACTCCCATCTCACCGCCATCTTGTTCTGTCGTGACTTCACTCTTTCATCAGCCAACGGTGAACGGTCCTACACAACTAGGAGAACTATGGTGATGACTGCCGAGGTACGTATGTCGTCTGGACCCAACATGGTGTGAAATCTACTAGCTAAGATTATTAGTGCTTTCGGTTGTGAAAGTGGTCGGCATATCTTGTAGATCTGAGCGATTGCACTCAAGATCTGACTTCACACTCACAATCTAATTTATCATGTAGTGTGGTGTTTGTTTCGACACGAAGGGTTTGTGCACTTCTACGACTCAGAAGCACATTTTTTTGCATTTACCATACGTCAAGGATTCAAGGAGAGGGCGGTACGATTTTCTTATTAAAAACATATGAATGTGCAGATCGTTTTATACTCCCTCCGTTCCTTTCTATAGTGTCTATAGTTTTTTGAGAAAAAATCAAAAATATAAGGTATATTTAAAGGGACTATCATGTACATAAAAATATTTTGAGGGGTTATCTGTTACTCTTCCATGTAAGTGCCTTCCTCTCATTGTGTCATACTTGCTATGCAGGTTCTCCCATTCTATTCAAGAACTATTTTTCTTAATAAGTATTTAGTGAAAAAGCATGAAAAAGGAGATGCTACATGTCCTTTACTATATCAGAGAATTTTGAATTTGTGTTGATGGTTACGAATGAACCAAATTTAACTTTCATCGGTGGTGATGGTTGGAAAGAATTTTGTAGAGTGTACAAACTTCAAAGGGAACAGCAAGTGAATTTCACCATTCACAAAAATCTTTGTGAATCAAATAGTGTTGTGTGTGGAAATTTCTCTATAATCCATCCAAGTAATACTTCTATATTAATTTAATTATGGGTTTGATTAAAATACTGTGATTTAACTAATGTGCCAAAAGCTCAATGCATAACGATTTTTGCCACATTTTGTTTGTAGAATACTACCATTTGGGATTTGAGGGGAGAGACATAGTTGATCGTCTCATTGCAATTGAGGGAACCCAATTTAATTGGAGAATGATGGAGAAGGTGTGCATAGAGGTAAGAAAGCTTGACGTGTTTGTAGACCATCATGATGCTGGAGACTATGATCTTGGAAGAGCTTATGTATTGCTTCATACCTTGAATTAGTCCAACTGCACCAAGAATGTCGTGGAAATGGCCATGGCAGTCACTGCTACTGGCAGCGATTGATTGTAACGTGAGGAAGAGTTGGCGGCCATCTGCGGTGCGAGATGGGAGCGGATGCACATGGGTTTACCCAGGTTCGCCCCCCGGAGGGTAAAGACCTACTCCTGCTAGATTAGATTATTGGAGAGCGAGTTATAGGGGTGGCGAGCTCGGCGTCTAAGCAGCGAGTCGCTTGAGGGGGTGTATAATGGAATGTAAGTTCTAAGGATACCCTAGGGAGGTTTATATAGGAGTCACCTCGCTAGGGTTTACAAGTTACAACCGAGCCAGATATGGACTCGAAGGCTTTTGACCTAATCCGACTGGGCTTCAAGTATGCTTTTGGGCCTTCGGGTCTAGTCGCCGAGCCTTTCCTTCAACAGACTCGACGCCGTCCTTCAGGCCCACTCCAAGGCCCTTCGGCCCAATCGGAATGTCCTGCTGGGCATACCCCCTTTCGCATATCCCCATCAGTAGTCCCCGAGGCCATCGTTGATTCAGGTGCAGGTGTCCCTTTGGCGGTCGAAGTAGGCGAGCCCAATTTGGACGCCCAGTCGAGTTCACGATGGACTCCATTAGAAACGAGGAAATTTTCCCCAGGCTTCCACTCGTCACTCTAGCGAATGTCACTGCTACCAAGTCGCTGCTTCGGCGAATGGAGAAGACTAGCGGGTAGCGGGTGGAATGGAGGAGTTGGACCGTCAATTCTGGTCAAACTATCCGTTGGAAATCCCAACGGTAACTTCGGCGTAATTACCATAGGTAACGGCTACCCCGAATTTGGCAGGTAGCATTTCCATATAAGGGGAGTGACGAATCAGCTCTGCGAACCCTTCCCCGCATTCTTCATTCTCCCACATTCATTCTTCCTGCCTTCAATCTTTCTGCCTTCCTCCGATTCGATTCTTCCGTGCCGTGGGATTCCACGTCCTTCCTGATGGCGCCTCCCAAAGGCTCATGGGGAAAATCCAAGTGCACCATAGCCCAACTCAAATCCTTCGAGGACACCGAAGTCCTCCACAAGGGGAACTGGCGGGTTCCCCCTCCTCCGAGACCGAGCCGAAACCGCGAGCCGACGAATTCATCTGTTTCCCTAGTCATCTAGAGAGAGGTTTGGGGTTCCCCCACCTCGCTTTTCTTCCGGCGCTTCTGCCCGTATTACGCGATCAAGCCGTCGGATCTCGCCAAGACAAAGATCGAAAGCATGGCGATCTTCGTCGCCTTCTGCGAGTGCTACCTCGGCTGCAGGCCATATTTTCCGTTGTGGTTGGAGCTCTTCCGCGGCCGCATCGGGCGCGAGGCATCCGGCGGCCTGATATTGGCCGCAGGCGGCGTCACGTTCCAATTGAAGCCAAAGGCTAACTTCATCAAGCTCCTCCTGCCAAAGAAAGCCGCCAGCGAGTGGAAGAAGAGTTGGTTCTATGTGAAAGAATCCACTCCCTCCGGTGAGGTGGCACTTCCCTAGTTCGTCGCCGAGAGGAGCGAGCCTTGCCGGTTGGTGCCGAAGAAGCTCCCTGAGGACCAGAGGATGGCCGTCGCGGAGATGATGGACCAGATCCAGAGGCTGAAGGACCAGGGGTTGACTTCGATCAACCTCTACAACTGCTGGCTCGGGCGGCGCCTGGTCCCACTAGCGGCTCGACCGCATTGGATGTACGAGTATAGCAGGAAGCACGACCCCTCCCGAACCAGCAAAGAATCGTGGGGGGTCGAGGACTACAAGGCCGCCCTAAAGAAGATCACTAATGCGGAATTTACCACCGTGTCGGTCGGGCTCGCCCCATACACTCCCGTGAAGAATGGAGCTCCCACAGTAAGTTTTCTCCCTAGTCGCCATTTCTGCAGCTCGATTCATAGTCGCATAATTTGGTATTTACTCGTGGTGGTTCTCAGCTGTTTCAGGTGTTGGAGGGCTGGCTTCCTCCGCTCGATGAAAAGGTCCCCCGGGAGCTCGAGGAGGCCTCTGAGGGAGACTCCTCCGACAGCGACGAGGAGGAGGAAGAGGTCCCTTCCCTAGCGCCTATGGCTCGCAAGACTCGCGTGCAGAAATAGCGCGAGTTTGAGGCAAGTCGCAGCCTGGATGAACACGACGGAGGCGACGAGGTCGCGCAGGAGCACACATCCTGGCGTACGGCCACACCGTCGAAGCCCGCGCGCAAGCCCAAGTCACCAGCGAAGAAGCCAATGTCACCGTCCAAGTCGGCGGTGGTGTTTGAGTCAGATGACGACTCTGACGATGAAGACACCTCCGAAGTCTCGCGCAAAGCCTCAGAGGACGCGATCCCGACGAAGGGGTTGGAGGGAAAGGACACCGAGGAGGTGGTAGAGGTGCCCTTGGCGGTGATGGCGCCAACGGTTTCAGGGGTTCTGAGCCAGGAAGCGGCTGAGGCAGCAACGTCTAAGTCGCCGCAGCCACCGAGAGCGGCCGCGTCTTCGGAGCCGGAAATTCCGACGACCGCGGCTTTGTCATCGAGGAAGCCCGCGGTGTCGTGTGCTTCAGACGTCTTTGAGAGGGGGATCACTCGCAAGCTGGGTCCAGAATTGGATAAGCCTGCCCACATCAGCATCGGGCTTCGCGTTTTCCCGGTCGCTAAGTGAGTATTGGTTCTTCATTCCGACCCGCCTCTTGTTTTTGTATAGATGTTATATTGACTGTGGGAATTCGGGCAGATCTAGAGCCAAGAAGGTTGGCCGTCCTTCGGTGGCAAAGATTCTGCCGGCCACCACCACGGGAGAGGGCGACCTCCCCAAGAAGAGAAAACCCGCCGGAGATGTGGCGACTGCGTAAGGCGCGAAGAAGCAGAAGGGGGGTGCCGACAACGCCACAACCATGGACGGCGCCGCGAAGCCCGATTTTGCGGCAGTTGCTGAAGAAGTGGTGGCGGCGCGATCGGAGCTAGTCTTGGTTGCGGCCGCGTCGGAGGCGCCGGCCTCGACAACCAGTGCTCCTGCTAGAGTGTCGGCGACGTTCCCACGCTTCATGGCTAGGGGGTTTCCAGGCGTGGCGGACACCCAGTCTCCACAGAGTCTGGAGATCGTGGATGCGGACATTGGGTCCCGTCGTGGGCGCACTTCCTTTACGATCCCGTCGACTGACGCTGGAGAACTCCACAGGATGCTTGGCGCTGCTATCCAGGTATGTCCAGTCCCCGAGTTCTTAGTCGCTGAATTTCAGCGGCTAGGAACTGAACTTTTTCCTACTCTCCAGTCCCCGAGTTCTTAGTCGCTGAATTTTAGCGGCTAGGAATTGAACTTTTTCCTACTCTCTAGTCCCCGAGTTCTTAGTCGCTGAATTTCAGCGGCTAGGAATTGAACTTTTTCCTACTCTCCAGTCCCCGAGTTCTTAGTCGCTGAATTTCAGCGGCTAGGAACTGGATGTTGATTTTGGTAAGTGCTGAGTTGTATTGTTTGTTTGCAGGGTTTGCAAAGGGAATCGACCGATCGGCAGGTCACAAAGGAGCACTTGGAGCGGGATCTGCGTGAAGTGCAGGAGGCGAACCAGCGGCTTCAGGAAACTATTGGTAAGTATCTGCCTTTCTGTCCTTTCCTCTGTCAAGTGTGAACTGTTGGTGTATGGCACGCTGATGGTTTCTCTTTCAGATGGTCTCTCGGCTGTGATTTCCAAGGCCCGCGAAGGGAATGTTCCAGTCGCCGAGCTAGACGCGGCGAATGGGCGAATTGCCTCGCTGATCCAAGACTTGGAGGAGGCGAAAGCGGCCTCAGTTTCTTCGGAGGACCAAGCGAAGGCTGCTGTCGCTGTGGCTGAGGAGGAACGCAAGGCTGCGGATTCAATCATTGTGGGGCTGCACAATGATCAAGCCGCCTTGGAGGAGCATGTCACGGAGAACTGCCACAAACTCCTTGGTGAGTCTCCGTCTTTGCCTGACTTGTTTGGCGAGTCCCTGATTGGGGAGGTCCATAGTTTCATTGACGTCTGATTTTGCAGCTATGATAGGCCAAAGCGACCCAGTGGTTCAAACCTTCAACGCTTCACAGTGCGTGACTGCCGTGGTGAACGCGGCCACGGCTTCGGCGTTATGTGTCCAAGCGGTTCTTCAAGGCATGTCCCCCACCGAGGTTATTCCTGGGGGGATTACGGAGGTGTGGCGCTATCTGGAGGAGGCGCCTGTCGTCGTGGAGTGGATGGCACGCTCGGCGTTCAGGCGCGGGGCCACCACGACATTGAGCTTGGGTCTCGCCCACTTCCCCGACGACTTCGACCTTGACGATGTGATGAGTGGCTACCCATCGGCGACCGGCACGGTGGAGATGTCAAAGGTACTGAAGCTGACTACGAAGGCCGCCCCTTATGCCGATCAGGTCCTGGCTATGGGGGATCTTCTGCCATACCAGGAGACGGTGTTGGCGCCTGGCGACCCCGAGCCGGAGCATCGCGATATGAAGTCGGAGCATCCCTTCTGGTCGGTGTTGTCAAAGTCGCTGACGACGTACCCGACGAACCTGTGGCAGCCTTTTGTTCGTGTCAAGGGCTGTGGTGGTGCTTCTTCATCAGGACCTGTGGAATTAACAATGTGGTTGGGAAGTTTGTGATGTATGCCAAGTGGCGACTGCTGTAATGTGTTTTGTAATATATGCCAAGGGGAGTCAATCGACTCGTATTGCGACCAGGTTTGTGTGGTGTGTTTATTTTTGATTGAGCGAGTCCCCGAGCGCATACGCCCTTTAATGGGGTATAACTCGATTGTATACTTTTGTGTTTTGTTTTGGTTGTGCATTGTTTTATCTCTCGCGTCTTCTGAGTGGCGAGTCCCCGAGCGCGAGTGGGATTGTTTTGTAGGCGAGTCCCCGAGCGTGGTACTCAACCATATTGGTCGCGTTCCTGTTGTAGGTTGTTAATGCGTTGTTTGTAACGCGTCTCCTCCCCTGGCCCGGAGAGCCAGTCGCTTGGCGAGTCCAAGGCAGCTCTCTTCCTTGGTGTGTTCCCGAGCCGCGTGGGGTTCCTGCTTATGAGTCCCCTGCGTGCGTGGTACTTAACCGTTCGAGTCGCTTTGCGCGAGGATGGGAGGGACAGGTCGCTGTGAGAAGCGTATACCGGTTGTCTTGGCCCGGTGGGCCAGTCGGGCTAGGCGACTCCAATGGCAGCTCCGGGTTGGCGTTTTCATGGACACCCAAGGCCCGAGTATTTCCGGTCCCTTGTGTCGCACTACTTAGCTGTGTCGGTCGCTCGACCAAAGGTTGACTTCCGTGAGTAACATATTGCTAATATGTACGAGTGCGAGTAGCACAAGAATATGGCGAGTAGACACAATTTGTGTGATCCGAATGAATTTTGTTATATATGTCAGCTGAGTACAATTTGAGGTTCTATGTATAGAACTTCCTAAGGAGGTTTACATTCCATGGCCTCCCGACCTCGAGCTAGCCGTCACCCCTTATGTCGATGAGGTAGTAGGCGGCATTGCTGAGGACTAGTCCTATGGCGAATGGCCCCTCCCATGGGGCGGAGAGTTTGTGCATGCACTTCTTGTCTTGGGCCAGTCGTAGGACCAGGTCGCCTTCCTGGAAGGTGCGAGTCCGTACTCGGTGGCTGTGGTAGCGGCGGAGTCCTTGCTGGTAGATGGTGGTGCGAGAGCAAGCCAAGTCGCGTGCCTCGTCGAGTTGATCGATGCTGTCTTGGTGGGCGACCTCGTTGGTCGCCTCGACGTAGTTGGTGACTCGAGGTGCATCGTGTTCTAGGTCAGTTGGCATTACGGCCTCGGCGCCGTACACCATGAAGAAGGGTGTGAACCCGGTGGAGCGATTGACAGAAGTGCGGATCCCCCATATTACGGAGGGGAGCTCGTCGACCCAGCATCCTGGGGTGCGCTCGAGGGGCACCTGGAGTCGCGGCTTGAGCCCATGGAGGACGCTCTGGTTGGTGCGTTCTGCTTGGACGTTCGACTCCGGGTGGGCGACTGAAGCGACGAGTCGTACGCCATGTTCTTCATAGAATTCCGCCATGGCCCCCTTGGCGAAGTTTGTGCTGTTATCTGTTATGATGCTGTGCGGGTAGCCGTATCGGTAAATGAGCTCGCGTAAGAACTTGGTGGCCGTCTTGCCGTCGCACTTTTTTATTGGCTTGGCCTCGACCCATTTGGTGAAGTTGTCGACCATGACCAGGAGATGGGTGAAGCTGGATGGGGCCTTCTTGAATGGCCTACCATGTCCATACCCCAGCGAATGGCCATGTAATGGGGATGGTCTTGAGTGCCGAACCAGGGAGGTGCATCTGGTGGGCGTACTTCTGGCAGCCGACGCATCGCTGGACGATGTTGGTGGCGTCGGCGTGTGCGGTGAGCCAGTAGAAACCGTGCCGCATGGCCTTGGCGACTAGCGACTTGGCACCGGCGTGATGGCCGCAGTCGCCGGCGTGAATGTCCTGGAGGATCTTGCGGCCTTCTTCTGGCTATACGCAGCGTTGGAACACGCCAGTCACACTGCGTCTGTGGAGCTCGCTGTTGATGATGACGAAGGATTTGCAGCGGTGCACGATCATTCGCGCCTCAGTCTCGTTGCTTGGTAGGATCTTGTGCTCCAGGAAGGTGACGTATGGTGCTGTCCAGTTGCTAGGCTCCACAACCATGGCGACTAGGGCCGGCTCTGGTTGCAGCGGTATCCCGACGTCGTTCTCCTTTGGTAGGCTGACCGAAGGTTTGTGGATGATGTCGAGGAAGACACCTGCTGGTGGGGCTTGTCGGGCCGACCCAATGCGGGAGAGGGCGTCTGCCTCCTCGTTCTTGCATCTGTCAATCCACTCGATGGAATAGCCGTCAAAATGCCCTCCCAGCTGGTCTACCGCTTGGCGGTACGCGATCATTGTTGGAGAGACGGTGTCGCATGTCCCGGTTACCTAGTCGGCGACTAGGTCGGAGTCGCCACAGCATCATAAGCGATTGACGTTCATCTCCTTAGCGGCTCTCATGCCATGAAGGAGGGCCTCATATTCTGCCATGTTGTTGGTGCAGGGCTTGAAGTTGAGGTGGAGCACGTAGCGGAGCTTGTCTCCTTTGGGAGAGGTCAGTATGACCCCTGCCCCTGCGCCGTCGGCGTTCTTGGAGCCGTCAAAATGGAGCGACCAGTAGTGGAGGTACGGGAGCTTCTCTAGCTGTTGTGCTTCTTCCCAATCTGCGAGGAAATTAGCTAGGGCTTGTGACTTGATCGCTTTGCGGGGCTCGTATTTGATGTTGTGGACACCGATTTCAACGGCCCACTTGGCGACTCGCCCACGTTCCAATGGAAATAGTGTGGGAGTCGCTGCTGAGCTCGGAATACCGCGTACACCAGTTTCTGGTACTGTGGGTAGCGGTGTCGTGAATCTGTTAGGACTTCGCTGATGTAGTAGACAGGGCGCTGTATGAGGCTCTCCTTGGCCTCCTCCGGTCGTTTGACAACCATCATGACGCTGACGACTCGAGTGGAGGCCGCGACGTAGACGAGCATTGGCTCTTTGTCGAGTGGAGCAGCGAGGAGTGGAGCCGCGAGTAGCACTTCTTTGAGCACTTTGAGTGCATTGTCAGCCTCCGCGTCCCATTGGAACGTGGGGTTCTTGCACATCAGGCGGTAGAGGGGGATTGCCTTCTCGCCTAGTCGGGGGATGAAGCGACTGAGGGTCATGACTACTCGCCAACTTCGGACGCGTTACGAGCACTTGGGTTTCCCGAGTCGCGTGATGGTGTCGATCTTGGTGGGGTTGGCTTTGATGCCTCGCTTGGACACTACATATCCCAGGAGCTGTCCGGTGGGGACACCGAAGGTGCATTTTTCGGGGTTCAGCTTGATGTTGTACCTCCGCAGGTTTGCGAAGGTTTCGGCCAGGTCGTCGAGCAGGTCGTCCTGGCGGGTGGATTTTACCACCACGTCATTGATGTAGACGTGAATGTTGCGTACAATTTGGCTCGCTAGGCACTCCTACATGCATCTCTGGAATGTGGCACCGGCGTTCTTGAGGCCGAACGTCATGGTCGTGTAGCAGAAGGCGCCGAATGGCGTGATGAACACCGTCTTCTCCTCATCCTCGACCGCCATCTTGATCTGGTTATAACCAGAGTAAGCATTGAGGAAGCACAGCGACTCTGATCCCGCAGTCGAGTCGATGATCTGATCGATGCGCGGTAGGACGAACTCCTCCTTCGGGCAGGCGCTGTTGAGGTTGGTGTAGTCGATACACATTCTCCATGTGTTGTTCTTTTTTAGAACCAGGACTGGGTTTGCCAGCCACTTGGAGTATTTGATTGGCTGAATGAAGCCTGCGGCTAGCAGGCGCTGTACTTCTTCAGCGATTGCTCGACGACGCTCTTCATTGAAGGGCCGTAGCGACTTCTTTACTGGTCGCACTTTGGGGTCGGCATTGAGTTTGTGCTCAGCGAGTTCCCTCGGGACACCTGGCATGTCAATGGCTTCCATGCGAAGATGTCGCGGTTCTCATGGAGGAACCCGATGAGCACGCTTTCCTATGTGGGGCTCATGTGCGCCCTGATGGTGACCGTCTGGCTGGAGTCGCTTGGGACGAGCTCGACGGCGCGGGTGTGCGTGGTCGCCTCGAACGTGGAGTTCGCGGCGGTTGGTTTCTTCAGGATGGTTGGGTCGTCCTTGTTAATGTTGCCCGCGTATTTCGCGAGCTCCTCCGCATGGCCGGTCTCCGCAGCGATGACGGTGTCGGCGAGCTCGGCTCCTTTGTCCTCGCATTCCACGGCCATGTCGGGGTCACCGTGGATGGTGATGATGCCGCTTGGCCCTAGGAGCTTCATCATGTTGTACGCGTAGTGGGGGGTCGCCATGAATTTGGCAAAAGTCTGGCGTCCTAGCACGTAGTGGTAGGGGCTGCGGAAGTTCACCAGCTCGAACTCGATTCGCTCGGTGTGGTAGTTTGCCGGTGTGCCGAAGGTGACGGGTAGCGTCACTTTTCCGATCGGGTATGCCTTCCGACCAGGGACGATACCGTGGAAGGTTGTCAGGGTCAGCTGGATTGCCGACTCCGGGAGTTGTAGCCTCTTGAACGTGTCCAGGTACATGATGTTGATGGAGCTCCCGCCGTCCATCAATGTCTTGGTAGCCGAATCGGCCACTTTGGCACGACTACTGCATGACTCGCCTAGGTACTCGATTCTGGGGGCATGGTCCTAGCGACTCCAAGTGATACTGTGCTCGGACCAGTTGAGGAAGCGTGGGATGTCGACCTGTGTCACCGCATTAACGATGACCGCGCGGGCGAGCACCTTCCTCTCGCACTTGGTGCCGAGTCCGGTGAAGGTGTGTAGCGAGCCGATGGCGTTGCCGAAACCGCTAGCGTTCCTGTTGTCCCGGGGTAGGTTGTTGTTGGGGTCCTCCCTTGCTCGCCTCGCCTTTTCAATCTCTTTGAGAGAGTGGCAATCCGTGGTGGTGTGGGTGGCGGGTTTTCCCTCCCTGCTATGGTAGATGCAGGGCTGATTGAGCAGGGTAGCGGGGTCGAATTTCGGCCTCGCTGAATTGTTGGAGCGGTAGTTTCCGCTGTCGCGGTAATTTCCTCCATCGCGGCGGTAGCTCTTGGGGTTGCGCTGGCCGTAGCCAGCGTTGGCGACGAAGTCGACTCGCCCGTCCGTGCGGCGCTTGCCAGCGATGCGGGTGTTGCTGTAGCGCATGTCATGTAGGTGCCCGCTATCGTGGATGTTGGTTCGGCGTCTTCCTCCCGACTCGTCGTCAGAGTCTTGGTTGGGGTCCTCCTCCGCGTAGCTCTTGGCGATCTCGAGGAGGTCGGGGACGTTGTCGAGCGTCCGGTAGACCCTCTTGATCTTAGCGACCAGGGGTTCATACCGGCACACGTTCTTGAAGCAATGTATCGCCGTATCTGGGTGGATGCCGGAGGCATTGATCCATAGTTCTTGCCATCTTTGAATCCAGCGGCGAGTCGACTCGCGTTGTCCCTGGATGCATCCCTCTAGGTCTTCTATGGTGGTGGCGAGGGTGTAGGAGCCCTCGAAGTGCCTGATGAAGGCGTCCCGCATTTCTTCCCAGGAGTCGATGCTGTCGGCGAGGAGGGTGTTGATCCATTGCCGAGTCGCACCCTCCATCATCAGGGGGAGGTAGCGAGCGGCGAGTAGGTCGGTGTGGCTTGCGATTCCCATTGCCATGAGGTATGTGTCCAGCCAGACATCAGGATCGTACGTCGGGTCGTACTTTTCGATCTCCTTGGGAGCCTTGAAGTTGGCGGGGTATTTTTCCCCACGGATCATGGGCCCGAAGCATTGCGGTCCGACTCTACTGAGTGAGCCTCTTGGTTCCGAGTCGTCACGGTTGGTGAGGGTGTGCCTCAAGTCGTTGGGCTGGCGCGCTCGCCACGCCTGGTTGTTGATGATGTTCGTTCGGGCATCAATGGGCTGCCCGTTGGTGGCGACCATGTTATTCGCCGGTCATGGCTCGTCGGTGGACAGCGCGGGGTTGGCGGCCCGTGGCTGGTTCGCTAGGGGCTACGGTGGAGGGCAAGTCAATGCGTTGGTGACGGTGGGGTGACCGCTTGACACCGCTCTGCTTGCTGAGGAACGGGAATACATCTGCCCACGCGAGTCGACTCCCGTAGCTTGTTGTTCGACATCCCTGACGAGTAGGGCCTTGGCATACTGGATCTGTAGCGTGCCGTCGCCTTGGACGTCGAGGTTAGCGATCGCGGCGTCGGCCGCGACGATGTTGTCCATCGGGGTGGAGTAGAGTGGTAGTCCGTTGGCGTCGCGGGCTTGAGGCGAGATGATGATCCGCGGTTGGTCCGGCGGGGGCGTGCGGCCGATGGGTGGTGGAGGGGCTCCGGCCGCCAGTGCGCCGGGTGGTGGTCTCGCAGGATTGCTTCTGCCTGGTGGCGCATTCTCACAGTATTCGCACTCGGCCGCGCGTGCGGGGTCGCTTTTGTCGTTGAAGTTCAGGATGTGGCCCTAGACGTTGGAGTTCAGGCGGGTCCTGATGCGGCGCTGGTGGTAGAGCGATAGCTCCCGTGCCGTTTCCCGCTCGAGGCGGTATTTCTCACGCTCGGCGAGTTCGTTGCGTTGTGTCGCCGTGAGCCGCAGGCGGGCTTCCTCCACCTTTGTGTCCGTCGCAGTCGGCGGGATCGGCGTGGCGAACGGATCTGGCGGGGCGGCCGTGCTGCCCGCCATGTAGATCGCATTGAAGTGATTAGATCTGGCGTGGAAGTCTTCAGGCGATTCTGAGCCGGAGTCAGAGTCAAAGATCCCGAGGATGGAGGGGTCCTCGAAATCCTCTGGGTTGGAGACTCGCGTGATGGAGTCCTCTCGTGATGCGGCGGTGATAGATCCGTCGACCGATGAAGGGGTCGCGGAGTCGGCATCGTTGTTTAGGGCCTCGTCGTTGGTGGCGGCGTTGGTCTCGGCCGTGCCGCTGATGGCCGAGTCGTACTTGGTGACGAGGCTCCTGATGGAGCGGACCTGCTCTTCCGAGAGCAGGTCGCGGTGCGGCGGCGATCTGCTGACGATCATCGTTGCAGCTGGGCCGACCACGCCAGTGAAGCCGACGAAGAGGTTGATGGAGCCAACCGGCATCACCGCGCCATGAGTGACCGGGCGTGACGCCGGGATGTAGCTGCTTGGCAGGATCTATAAGATCCCGCCAATGGCGATCATGCGGCCGGTGGCGAGCGGCCGATCGATCGGCGAGTAGGGTCTCACCGCAGAACTCAGGCCAGTCCCGCTATGCCCCACGGTGGGCGCCACTATCGTGGAAATGGCCATGATAGTCGCTGCTACTGGCAGCGATTTATTGTAACGTGAGGAAGAGTTGGCGGCCATCTACGGTGCGAGATGGGGGCGAATGCACATGGGTTTACCCAGGTTCGGCCCCCCGGAGGGTAAAGACCTACTCCTGCTAGATTAGATTATTGGAGAGCGAGTTACAGGGGTGGCGATCTCGGCGTCTAAGCAGCGAGTCGCTTGAGGGGGTGTATGATGGAACGTAAGTTCTAAGGATACCCTAGGGAGGTTTATATAGGAGTCACCTCGCTAGGGTTTATAAGTTACAACCGAGCCAGATATGGACTCGGAGGCTTTTGACCTAATCTGACTGGGCTTCAAGTATGCTTCTGGGCCTTCAGTCTCCAAATGAGCCTTTCCTTCGATCACCTCGATCGCCGTCCTTCAGGCCCACTCACAGGCCCTTCGGCCCAATCGAAACGTCCTGCTGGGCATACCCCCTTTGGCATATCCCCTTTAGGATATTACAATGTTGCCTCAACTAGTAATGTCATATTTGTTTTGAAGACTATTATTTATACATGATTTGCAAGATGTGTGTATGGTTGCAATACATTAAGATGGCTACAAGTTAATCTTTTCAATGATTGAGTTTGCAAAAATTAATGTGTGCACTTACCGTAATCTTCATAAATTTACTCATTTTACTATGTAATTAACAAATGACGATGCAGAAGTAATGTGTATGGCATGTTCATATGTGAGCAGACTAGGTTATTTAAACAATACTGTAATTAGGTACGTAATGAATAGAAGTGTACATTTGTTCTATACACGTTTTAATGTGCCACTAGTTACTGCGGTAGGTAGAGAATAATTTTTTTATTCTCCTGGTTATAGCGCTATGATGTGACTCTCTCCTTGATAACCGAACAGACGATCCAAAAAACTAGAGATAAACTGCGTCCTGCAAAAGCCCCAATTTCTCATCCCCATTTCTTCTACGGTGGTTCTAGATAGCGTTGCTTGCCTTCCATTTCTTCTACAGTGGTTCCAATCCTCTCTCCCTCTTCTTCCCGTCGATCCTCTTCCTCCTTGGGTGCGGGAGGCTCGGCCTTGCTGCAATTGGACCGCCTAGTGGACAACATGGACGGCGGCAAGCAGACGACAGAGGTTCATCAGTTCCGTATCCACAACGACACTTGCATCCAAGTAGTCTACACCAATGAGGGAAGGACCGTCGATAGCGTCCTCGCCATGTTCCTGGAGTGGCTCAAGGACGAGGAGGTCAGGTGTGTTGGCCTCAATTTGGAGTACGACATCACGCAAAAGAAGATCGCAATCATGCAGGTTGCGATGAAGGAGCATGTCCTCATCTTCCACATAATCAGGTTCGATTTGTTGCAGTTCATCTTATTATGCTGCAGTTTTTTATCCTTTTTTTGAGTAAGGTAATGTTGATCCTTATGTAGTCATATTTGGCCCATTTGCCCCCCAAAAGTGTCCCAAAAGGTGTCCATGGCCCATTTGCCACCCCAACATGTTGGCCCAATTGTAGGTACAGAATGTTGTAACCTAAATTTTTAAATGTACAAAAAAACACTAGGCAGGTTCCTTGTTGCAATATGTGCATCTTTTGGAGACAATAACACTCTGAATTGTTTGTGTTATATTTTTGAATGCCTAAGTAGGAAATTATATAGTCTTATCTGTAAAGTTACTTTCGAAATCAGAATTGCTTGTGTTATATTTGTGAATGTGCTTCTTCAAATCAGATTTGCTAGTACACCTTGTAATAATCCTAGTTGTAATGTTACTTTGGATAGCCATTTCAATCTTTCAACAAAGTTAAATATTTTCCAGTACTAAAATGGCACAGTTCGATCATGCCATTTTATTCTTTTAATGGAGAATCATTGTATTTGTTACTACAATATATTTTGAACTTCCTGAGTTAAATTATGCAATGTAGGTGCAAGGAATATGCTGCTAGCCTTCAAGATTTTCTTTGGCGTAGAAATATAACTTTTGTTGGTGTGGACATAAGGAAAGACAATAGATTGATGCGGCAAGAATGGTTGTACATTGCACACCGCAAACACATCGACATCCAGGACATCTTCAAACTGAAAGGTCATGGAGATAGGGCTGGGATGGCAGCCATGGCTGCAAACCTCATCCACCCCAGGTACGAAGGCATGAAGGATTCCTTTGTCAAGGACATTGCCAAACGCCAAGGCCATGACTACGGGGAATGGAAGCCGCTTGCAGAGAAGAACATGGAGTATGCTTCCACTGATGGATATGTCACGTATGAACTATTTCGCATCATCAATCTAGTGACCCAGGGTACTCCTTCAAACAAGGGGGCCAATCATCACCGTGATTATTAGAACTAATCTATCATAACATCTGCAAGAAGCTAGTCCTGTTTGTTGGCAATAGTATGTGTTTCCAACTCTAGAAATAGTGTAACATGTGTGGAGAAAACTATGTGCCCTGCCTTTTGATTTATATAATTATCAAGATGCATTGGTATCACTGGTTATGGTTACAACACATGAGTTTGGTTCATAATCCAGCAAATTTTCCCAAAATTATGAATAATGTACTACACATATCTAATCCTCAACATCTGTGTCATAATCAGAGTTCCTGCCTTTAGCATCATTTGCAAGGTCTTCCATGTTGTAAACATGTTCATCATCACTTATATCCATGTCCTCTGTAATGTTGTCTTCCTTTTCTAGATCTTGGACAAATCTTGCCGCAACACGTTCCACTTCATCTGGACGATCAACGACCTCGACATCATCATCTTCTTCGACAACTACATGTCGAAATCTATGATCCATTTGACATATGTCCTCCTGGTATGCCAAGTTCCCTTGATCAGTAAGTGCATTACCAAATTCAATTTCTGGTACATCATAGACATTCCTATTGCTGAATGTCTGCATAATTTTCCAAGGGAAATCAAACTCAATATCTTCCAAATAAAACATGATTCTGCTTGATCTGTCAATATGAAGGGGGCATTCTTGTACCAAAGAACATAAGTATTAACACTTTTGTAGTGTCCATCATCTTTCATATTTGATTTTTTGCTATCCAGATCAAACCAGTCGTAGCGAAACAGGGATACTGATCTTGGACCATGCTTGTTAGGCACATACTTGAGCTCTAGAACTTCCTGTAGAAGACCATAAAACTCATTATCTTGTTGAGCACCAACAAATGCCTTATTCATTACCCCACAATTCTGAGTTCTTAGGTTCTTCTCCCGAGTGACCGTACAAAACCTAGCACCCTTTACATTGCAAGTAGGGTGTACAATTACGCGCTTGTCTAGCCCATCTGCAAGTGACTTCAAATCTTCAGATGCATTGTTCAGGTGAGTCACATGGTTTTAAACCATGCTGGGAACACTTTCTTGAGTGCCTCATCTATGTTATTAGCACCCCTAACAAGTAATTCTTCTTGGCAAATGCTGAAATAAACGAATAAAAATGAGACAATATGATATTAAGTATTATTTCCAGCAATTATTTATGCATAATCATGTCCAAAAAACTTACTTGATATAAGGTTCTGCCTCTTCACAATTGTCCAGAACATACCAAACCATGTTATCAAAGTCTTTCTCAAAAAAAATCAGATATGATTTTCCAAACCCTTTGGCTCCATTAGAGAAAACTTCGAACTCATCAGCACTAACTTACCTTTGGATATCGTGGTTCCTTTCAGCTTTGTTGAATCTTGTTTCCATGTCATCATTAAAATATCTAGAGAAAAATGTGACGCACTCGTCGATGATATACCCTTCAGCAATTGAACCTTCAGGCCTTCCTTTGTTACGGACAGTAGACTTAAGATAACCTAGTCTTCTCTCAACTGGATACATCCAGCCATAATGGACAAGCCCCTTAGAATAGCCTTCTCAGGAAGATGAACAACTAAGTGCAACATGATATCAAAAAATGCAGGGGGGAAGAGCTTATCAAGTCTACAAATAATTAAAACTATCTCTACCTTCAGTCGTTCCAGGACTTTTCCATGAAGAGTTCTGGCACACAACTCTCTAAAAGAACTCCCCAAATCAGCAATAGCCTCATACATTTCTTTTGGTGCAACACCTTTCAAGCCAGCTGCCAAAATACGCTGCAGAAGAATGTGGCGATCATGTGTCTTCATACCATGTACTTTTCCAGCTTCAATATCCACACGCCTTTCCTAGTTTGAACAAAAACCATCTGGGAATCTAGTTTTTGCCAAAAACCTGCAAACACGTTTCTTCTTTTCCTTTTCAAGCGTCCAGGGGGCATGTGGCTTCAAACAACTATCCCCTTCTTCTTCCATCCAAAATTTCCTCCTAATGTTCATTTTCTTCAAATCAACTCTAGCACTGAAAGTGTCCTTGTTTTTTCCATCAATTTTGAGAAGTGTACCTACTATGTTGTCACATATGTTCTTCTTGATGTGCATCATATCAAGATTGTGTGATAAAAAAAGTGTGGACCAATAAGGTAAATCATGTAAGCTGGCCCTAAGGTGCCTGGTTGGTTCACCTTTAACAACATGCTTGCGCTTCTTATAAGTTGGATTTTTACCATGTATATAATCCTTAACTGATTCTAGCTTCTCCTTTTTTTCTTCTGAACTGAACTGCCTAGGTGGATCCCTCTTCTCAACTTTACCATTGAACAATTTAGTTCTTCTATAGGGGTGATCCTTAGGAAGCAACCGCCAACGTCCAATGTACCCAATTTTTTTCAGTGTCCCATCACAATACACACAAGCATAAAATCCTCTAGTGCTATGGCCATATATGGTAGCATATCCTGGATAGTCATGAATAGACCATAGGAAAGCAGCGTGCAATTTGAAGTCATCCTCTACAATAACATCATATGTGTTAACACCTGCCCATAGCTTCATCATATCTTTAATAAGAGGCTGCATAAATACATTAAAATCCTTCCCTGGTATAAAAAATGACAACATAAAGTTGGATTTATCCATGCACATCCATGGTGGGAAGTTATATGGAATCACAAATACTGGCCACATACTGTATGAACTGCTCATGTTACTGCTATAGGGGTTGAATCCATCTATGGCAATGCCTAGCCGTATGCTCCTAGGGTCATCAAAAAACCAACCAAACTTCTCATCAAAGTGTTCCCATGCATTTCCATCAGCTGGGTGCCTCAAAACATCATCCTCAACAACCCTCTTCTCTTTGTGCCACCTCGTATGTGTTGACAATTCTGTTAAAACAAAAAATCTTTGTAATCTTGGAATTATAGGAAAGTACCTCAAAACCTTGTGAGGCACCTTCTTGATTCCATTTGGGTCTCTCCATCTAGAAAATCCACAGACAGGACAATGTGTATTCTTCTCGTGATCTCCCCAAAACAAAGCACAATCAAACTTGCACACATGTATAGTATCATAACCAAGCCCAACTTCAGAAAGTACTCTCTTGGCATCAACATAAGATTTTGGGAAATCCACCCATGGCAAAGCATCACATAATAGGGAAAGAAAAATATCAAATGCTTTGTTTGTGACTTGGTTGTATGTTTTGATACGACGAAGCCTCATAATAAATGCCAATCTTGTATAAGTGTTGCATCCCTCATGAAGCTCTCTCTTGGCTTGTTCCAGTAGCTTTGAAAAAAATTTAGGCTCATTAGGACCTTTCTTTCCAGACTTATTCAACTCATGAACCATATTATAAGCATCATAAACATAATTATTCTCATTGAATTCATCATATTCTTCATCATTGTCACTATCATATGCACCACGACCCTCACTATGCTGGATATCACTATTATTTTCATTATCACTAAATGCCTCCCCATGAAATATCCATTTAGTGTAATGCATGGATATACCATTACAATTTATGTGTCATGACACTTCTTTTTCATCATGAGATACAAGATTAAGGCAGCGAGTGCACGGGCATAAAATTGCTTCATCTTCTGTCTTATGTTTGAAGGAGATATGCCCTAGAGGCAAATAATAAATGGGTTTTTATTGTCATATCTCAGTTAGTTTATAATAGTTTCATATTGTGTTATAACTGTGCCAAGTAGAAACATTGGTACAGGTGTGGTATGAAACAACCAAGTCCCTAGTAGCCTCTATTCATACTAGTTCGTTGGTCATGAGGATGATCTGGGTTTCAAGATCATATGCATTTATGCTAATTGACAACGGGATCATATCATTGGAAAATGATGTGATTGGACATTCCTCGAAGGATTTCAACACGATCAAGTCATATAGTTCATTGTTGCAACAACTAAATCTAGACTCCTAATTCCTTAGACCATGAGGCTATATCAATCACAGTCTCCCAAGAGTGCTTTGATAGCATAAAGCGCCACTTGGTAATACGGTGGTTATAAAGGTGTGTTAAAGTACTCGGAGGTACCGTTGAGGCAATATATGTCAAGAGCGGGATTTGTTCGCCCACATGACGGGTAAAGATACATACAAGCCGGCTTGGTGAGATTACATCCATAAATGTTGCAACATGTGACTCGGTCACGGGGATGTAATATCATGGTAACAAGAAAACAGAACTTGTTGTGAACGAGATTGAACAAGGTATGTGATACCAACGATCAGATCTCGAACAAGTCGTATCAAGAAACAAAAGGAATATGGATGCTACATTTACCGGTTCAAACAACATTGTCATTAGGAATGCATAGGGGTCACATGGATATCCCTGGTCCCTCTGTTGATCATTGATACAGATCATGTCTAGAGCATTCCTGAGCCGTGAGAGGATACACTTAAGGGTACAATGAGAGCGATAATTCATAAGACGAAATCACAGTAGAGAAAGAGAAAGCCGGAAATGTTCCGTAGAGAGATCCGAAGTTGTTCGGAGAAAGAATAAAGGACCGGAATCATTTCGGGAAAGATCCGAAGTCGTTCGGAGGAAATAGAAAGGGAACCGAAAGGTGTTCCAGGTCAAGCAGATTCTATAATATGTATTTACATATTAATTAATGTAATTAATATTAAATATAATATTAAAATCTAATTTGAAGGGGTATTCCACTAATGGGCCAAACTTCCTAGGGAAAAAGGGCCCATGAGGGAAAACCGGAGGAGGGAAGGGCCAAGGCCTAGGCGCCTCAAGGGGGCCCACCCGGCCAGCCTAGGGCTGTGTGCGGGGTGGGGCCTACCCCTGGCCGGCTGGCCCATGAGGCCCATGCGCCACCCCCTCTCCCTTGATTAGTCCCACATGGGAAACCCAAAGGGGAGGGCACAACCCCTCCTCCTATATAGGGGTGCCCATAGGTGGGAATAAACACATCAATATTTGGAGAAGTCCTTTGGTTGACTTCCTCCTTCCCTCTCTCTAGCCCTTGTGACCATGGCCCCAAGTCTGGGCTGGGCGAACGAGGCACACCTGCAGTACGCCGTTGCACTGCAGGGATTCCTAGCCGGATATCAACTTCCGCACTCCCGGTGGGATCAGGGAGACGGAGGTCTCATCGTGCACCGGATGTGTACGAAGACACGAGGCGCAACACTTGGGGCACTTAAATGTCGTGAGCCGGAGCTACTGCACGATGAAGATGAAGAAGGAGCAAGGGGTGACCTGCGAGGAGCTTCGCGACCTTGAGGTCGGCTACGAGTACAACTAGACCAACCATGTTCCCCGCGGAACGTTAATCGCGTACGGTCTACAAGAGTATGTATTCTCTATGCATAGGCCGTTACCGCATTACTACATAGATAGATCCTAGACAGTTTTGGGGTTCCATCGTAGGAAATTTTTTGTTTTCTGCTGCGGATCCCCTTCAGTGGTATTAGAGCCAATCTATGCGTAGGAGTGTTGTACGGCCAGTACACACAAGTATTATGCGGGCATTGATCCCTTAGTTGTTACCCTCTAACGTGTACTTGTTTATATCACGGTATTGTTTGATGAAGCGGCCCAGACCGACCTTACGCGTATTCGTACGCGAGACTGGTTCCACGCTCAACATACGGCTTGTACCGCATAAGAGGCTAGCGGGTGTCTGTCTCTCATTCGATAGTTGATATAACATATACAACGGAGGGCCCCAAAAGGGGTGTGATAGAGACAACTGTCGGATCCATGTTGTGGTTGGAAAGTTCGTAGTTTAGAAACGGTTCTAGTGCAAAAGCCCTAACAACCACGTAAAACTTGTAATAGATAAAGTAGAGGCGTCTAACTTTATTTTGCAGGGGGCATGTGGTTATGATATGGCATTGGTCGTTACAAAGGTAAAGTAGTTTACTTTTCTGTTGCTAAGTAGTATAGTAATAGTCATCGTTCCGATGAACGACCTGGTGGAGGCGTCGTGGACTTGGCGTCAAACCAAGGGCAAGATGGAGATCATGCCAGAGCGCTCGATGGAGATCAAGGCGCAAGAAAGACCATATCATATCACATTATACATATGATGTTGATACCTGTTTTACATCTTATTGTGTGCTAGTATTTAGATACTCAACGGTAGCAAATAAGATAATCCCTATTTAATTCCAATGTTCCGTGTTCCCCTTGTGTGTACACCACCAAGAAAGTTCTTCGTTATGAGGCCCCCTGCGGTGAGTAGAGGTCAGACATATCTACGTTCACATACAGTGGGTGTAAGCCATGTTGCACAGCGAATACACACAAGTTAGATTTGGCGAGCCTAGCATGTGCATACATGGCCTCGGAACACAAGACATCGAAAGATCGAGCATGAGTCACATGGATGATGTGATTGGCATTGTTGAATGTCTACCTTTGATACTGCACTGATGGCCGTGCCGATCGGGGGAGGTGCAGAGGATAGGGATTATGTGATCACTAAAATCGTCCAGGGGATGACAATTTTAGTGGAGACCAATTATAAATTGATCTCTTATTATGAACTTAGTCTAGATGTCTATTTGCAAATATCTTAGTAGATCATGGCCTATCCCATTGAGGTCCTTTGCGACCATGGGAATATATTGCTTAATATGGAACTTAGCAAAAGGGTCCAACTTCATAGATTAATACCCACGCCTGAGGGATATCCTTGCAAAGGGTGATCTTCTCTTTTTGATACAATAACCATTAGGAGACAATTCAATGACTCCGAAATGTTTGGAAAAACACTTAGCGATCTTACATTAGAGTTGAGAACTCTTGGAAGGGCTTGATTGCAATGGAGGTCATGGATGAAAAGGTATATGTAAGATATACAAATTATAAATGTGGTTCTTGCAAAACTCGTTGCAGTTTGCAAAGTATTTGATACTTGTCCCGTTTTGTGAAAACAGGAGGATCTTCTTGAGAATTGCTGGTTTTGAGGCAACGTGACTTGATGATGGCAAGCAAAACAGATGATGGCCGACATCACCTCTTCCCTCAAAGTTTTTCATTTTGATTAGTGGACTTGAATATAATTTTGTAATCCTAGTTTGTGTGTCTTGCTTTTGGCAAGATGATTATTTATATGAACAAGTTACAAGCCAGTTTGTACTATTCTTATGAACAATACCGTTATGGTCACATTACAATTACAAACAAGTTATTCACATCACTATGTTAATGATAATAGTTTAAACATTTATAAGAGGATCAGAATGCTAAAAGCTATCCAAAGTTTAATAATGAAATGACACTATAGTTTAAGTCATTTTGGTTATTGCATGTTCTTTATGAAGATCGGGGTCCTAGATGCTTAATCTAGAGACTTTGCAAAACCATGCCTCTTGGGCAGAATGACTAAAACTCTGCATTCTGGTAAAACGGTGATACGCGGCGGAATGTTGAATCTTATACATAATGATGTATCGCATTTTCAAGAAGTAGTGGAAATCATTTGTTAGTTGTGGACTTAAGTGAATAAGCGTATTTACTTAATGAAACATGAAGTTTGAAATGATCTGGATTGTTCAAATGATTTCATAACAAAAGGACGATATTGAAATTAACTAGAATATGAAGTCTCTTCGATTTGATCAACATGACTAAAGTATTCAAGTTAAGTTTAGCATAAAAGGAACTTGTGAAAGATGTTTCACAAATTATGATAATTGGACGAATTCAAACTGTGTTGAAATGTCTAAACATCATAATCAATATGTATTAGATACATATGGTATAATATTATCTCTTATCACGATTATAGTTGTCGTTTAGAGTTAAAGATCAAAATAAGCAAACACTCATTTGAAATACAAAGGAACATCTAAAAGATTCATAGAAACAACACCATAAGTGTTATGGCAAGTTCGAGTTTCTGGAGATTTCGACAAGTTGAAGTGGTGGCGAATAAACAAGTCTTTGTAGAGCATTCTTAGGAAGCTATGAATGCATCTTCCGCAAAAGGGGCAAACCTGTTGTTTTCCAAAGTTGACGTGTCTTGATGAAGATACAGGTGGAAGAAAGTAAAAGATCAAAACAAGGTATTTTACCTTACCTATGGATTGTTGAGTGGCGCAACGGAATTTGTTCCGTGAATCCAAAGTCTACAAACAGAGGAGAAACCAATGATAATGATCATAAAGTTTCAGTGAATACTTTTACTAAAGAAAGTAGGATTCAACTATATATTCTACAAGTTTGTGGAATTGTATTGTTGATTCACTTGTCATGTTTTGAACAAGACATACCTACAAATTACAAAGAAGCGTGATGGACCTGAGTGGCAGAAATGACTAGGAGTCATAAAATCCTATATTAAGTTACATTTAAGATTGCAAAGTAACATGTTACTTGATCTTATTAAAGTAAATAAGTTTACTTGATATTTCTGAATGACTGCAAAGTCATAAGAAGGAAATGAAACTTAATGAATGACAAAAAGCTTGATTTGTCACAAGTTTGGACAAATTCAAGGAGTTGACTACAACAGTGGTGATGCTTAAAGTCTTTTGGATTTACACTAGAAATATATATGGATATTGAAGTCTCGTAATTGGAATTCTCAAATTTGATGATGATCAAAGAATTTTGGAATGTCCAAGATTATCGAGAGGACCTAGATTTGAGTGGGACAAATCAGCTTGGCTAATTCATAATATGTAGCTGACATATTTTGAGTGGGAGCTAAGTGAAATCCCTGGACCTCAAACATGAATGTCATATTTGAGTGGGAGCTAAGTGAAATCCCTAGATCTCAAACATGAATGTCATATTTGAGTGGGAACTTGAAATCATTCTGGGATATGTGGACGACATATGTGAATGATGTGATTGGTGTTAATAATATTTAAGTTAGATAAATAAGGATGAAGTTGAAGTTATTAAACAATAAGATCTATCGAGATAGATTGGTGAGTTTAATAAACACTGAATGTCGAATGCTCTTGGACTTGATTCTGAAAGATGTTCAGAAGGTCCTAAGCAAGATTCTAAAGAAGCTCAGAATAGAACAGGGTGAGAAAGTAGTTCTTACTATATGGAGCATTGAGTTAGTATTGCAACTATGGTTGAAAGAAAGAGATGCGTTGCATCTCCTATGCCTCAGTCATATGTTCTTCCATATAACCATGTTGTATACTCGACGTAATGTGACCCAAAGTTCTGTTGGTAGGACAAAGTCTTAACTGTAAGAACATGTCTTTAAGTGATTCCCAAGTTGATCATGTTGGGGATATACTTTCCGGGTATCCTCACAGTCCTCACTGACCAGGGTGGCCTACTTCGGGTTAGAGCTTTGCTTCACGGGTGGCCTAGTCAGGGAGAAGAACCGGAGTCCCGTCCGGCTACAGGAAGGCCCAGAAGACTTACCGACTTAGGCCCATAGTGTTACTTATAATTCAATATGTACTCTGTAACCGACTCTTAGTCGTAGCCGGATAGATCTCTCCTGTAAACCCTAGGCCGGATATCTATATAAGCCATCCTAGGGAGAGCCTTTAGGGCACCCCTTACAATCACAATCTCAACTCGCACAGGCGAACCCTTGTAACCCATATTCCGGCTCTGCCATATTACTGGATTGCTAGCAGGAGTAGGATTCGTCCAAAGCCGGCGGATTCGAACCTGGGTAAACTTGTGTGCTCACCGTCCCGGAACACCATACGTCTCACACCCCTCTCTTCTGCATGCCTCGAGGACCCCCTCATGGCGTACTTGTCATCAATCCGACGACAGTTGGCGCCCACCGTGGGGCAAGTGAGCTTCGGATCTGTGTTCCGGGCGGAATCTATAAGAATCGGAATCGGCGAGACCATCGCCGTTGGTCGCATCCTCTACGCCAGCAACGTCCCTATCATCGTTCTCGACGAGACCTGGATTCTGGCTAGGGAGGCTGTGACTGCCTACACCATCATGTCTTTTGGCGAGATCGATGTTTACATCGGCTTTGTTGAACTTACCCCACCCACCCCAGCGGTGATGATAGAGGCAGAAGAAATCTCTAGATCCCCTTTGTCCGCAGAGGCGGTAGAGTTCCGGATCTCAGAAAATCCTAATCCCACCCAGCCTGCACCAGTTGTGGAGATAGTGGAGAAATCCGATCCTGAAGCAGACCTAGCGGTCCAAGTTGAATCTGGAGTGGATCTCCCTGGAGAAGCCGAATCGCAGATCGACCCACCCGCTGAAGTCAAAATTCAGGAGGAGCATAGCAACGACACTAGTTCTGGCTCTGACGATGCCGGGACAGATAGGCCTTTCCTGAGGTACACGCTGTGACGCATTATGATGCAAGATGCAAGCATAGACGATATTCTCGAGACCATCAGGTGTTTCGAGGAAGCAGATCGCGAAAGTCGCAACTATCTCAGGAGGCACGCATCACACTTTGTCGGATATGTGGGATCCGGATCCGGCGCTGCCGATGCTGGAGACAACACTGACTCTATGCTGGAGGTGATCGGGACAAACGCCGACGTACCCGCATCTTAGGATGAATCAATGATGTCAACAGATTTCTGAAAGTTCTCCGCAGAATACGAAGAGGAGTATAACTCCAAACCTGCAGAGGAAGGAGAAGCCATGGATGACGGATCCGGGGAACACTCTCCCAAAGCGCAGGATGACATGGAAATCGGAGATAATCCCGAGGTCCAGATGTCCGAAAGTACCGATCAGAGCTTGACTCCGGGAAACGGACCCAAAGCCGTCTTTGCTACCGGCGCTGCCAAGAAGGCAAAGAAGAAGAACAAGAAGAACAAGAAGAACAAGACCCCGGCAAAAGACCCTCCGGCAGAGGAGGTGATCACCAAGGAATACCAGGAAGACTCGGATGGAGCGCTTATCCCAGACGAGCCCAAAAAAGAAGAGTCGATGGATGGACACGTGATCACTAAAGGTGCGCGTAAACTCATCGATGCTGCATTAACCACACCTATTCCTACAGCTACAGAACTTACTGCTGAAGAGCTAGACGAGAGGGCACAAGCCCTAGAAGCGCGTCGTCAAGTACTCCTCGATGAAGCCAAAAACATTGAGGAGGAAAAGAAACGCATGGCATCTGCAGAGAAGTACAACTCTAGGCAACACCAGAAGACCAGGAAACGTCATACTGATGACAACCAATTTCCGCAGATTCACAAAGTCCTTTTCGGAGGAGAACTTGGGATGCCTCGACGTGACAACAACAGGGATTGGGTGTATCCAACGCCAGTACATAACACTGTTGCGGCTCGGGAAATCCTATCGGCTAATCCATGCCCAGAGAAGATCCGGTTGGGAATCAAACTACTCAACAAAGGACTAGAGCAGCAGAAGGTCGCCCTGTCCAGAAGTCAGAAACTGGTCTCAGATTCTGACCAATGTCGCACAGATCTTACATGGGCTGACGTAAGACCCCAGCATGTTCCGGAACAACAACATCGTTCCGACCGTCGGGAAGATAACCACTCAAGAACCAGATCTTCAGGAAAACACCACAAAGCTTCTCATGACTGGCGTAACGTTAACCCAGTCGCGGAGAAAGAGGCAATTGCTGCACTGAATCCGAGGAACCCTCCCCGGCGAGAGTCGAAAGACCGCGGGGAAGAAGATAAAGAGAAACGTCCGGAGGAGGACTGACAAAGAATGCCACCTCCTAGACATGCAAGACGTCCGGATGAAGGATGAAGGAACAACAGACACCATGCCGAGACAAGCCGGCAGGGGGCTCGCCACAATGAAGACCCTCCCTGGAACCAAAATAATGATGCTCCGGATGGAGGCCGGCGATCAGCTAGAAATAACCCAGCTACTCTACCCTCTCCGCCAAGTAGCCATCACAACGGCTCCCAAGGAGGCCAAGGGGGGCGTCATGGTGGAGGAGGTGGTGGCAGAAGCCGAAGTCCGGCTCCAAGGCACCGCAGCCATAGCCGACACTCGGGACGATCGCTATCCCCAAATGACGCAAGGCACAGGATCAACTCCAATATAGAGGCGCGGCGCTACGAAAATGATGATATATACATGGGACCAAAGTGCTTCGGACCATTCATAAGAGCTACAAGATTCCCGGAAGGATTTGCTATCTCAAGACATATTCAAGCCTATGACGGTATAGCTCGGCCAGATACTTGGCTACAGGATTTCTTCCAGGATTGCTGCATCGCCGAAGGCGGAAACATCCTGGTCGCAACCCGATATATCCCACTCATGTTGCAGAAGACAGCACGATCATGGCTCAATGAACTTCCGGAGAACACCATCCATAACTGGTATGACATGCAAAGTGCGTTCTTTCAGAATTTTGAAGGCACATACCGGAGGCCCTGTACGGTCGGAGACCTACAGCGTTGCACCCAGAAAGCCAAAGAAACTTGCCGGGATTATCTTGGACGATGGATCGACACCAAGAACTCCTGTGAAGGAGTAAATGACCAAACTGCAATTGAAGCTTTCATTGCAGGTCTCCCAATTGGTTTACTGCGTCATTGTTTGAAGTGTGACAAGGTCACTGATTTGGGAGAGATGATAGAAACAGCGAGCAAGTATGCAGATGCTGACGACGATGCAGAGGGATTACTCAATGCCTTGGTTGTGCCACAGTCGGCAAAACAACCAAAGCAACAAGCTCAGAAGCGCAAGAACACCTCGGAATAAAAACCCAACGCGGAAACGGCAGTGGTCACTGCTACTTTTGGGTCTGGAGGGCGAGGAGGACGTGGCGATGGTCGCGGCCGTGATCGTGGGACATCAAGATTCCAGGGTAGAGGAGACCAGCAACCCGGAAAAACCTACTCCTGGGCCGACATTGCCAATAACCCATGTGTGCAACACTTAGACGCCAATGGGGGCTCATCCCACACAAACACCGAGTGTCGTTTCAATGACGACATTAAGAGAGATGATACCGCGGGCTACAAAGCTAAGCGGAAGAAGGGAAAGAAGAATCCCGAAAAAGATAAAGAAACCAAGGAAGATTCCGACATGGAGGAAGCTGACACTTCAAATCCCAAGCTGGAAGGAATAAAAAATTCTGACCAAGAAAGACACTTACGTCACCTTCCTCGGATCTAAACCAGCAAAGGTCAAAAAGGCAGTTCTACATGAGCTCAATGCAATAGTTCCGGCTGTCCCCCAATTATTAGACTGGTCGGAAGTGTCAATTATATTTGACCGTGCTAATCATCCACCTAGGTTGCACAGGCAAGGAAAATACGTCTTAATCGTCAATCCACTTATTGACGGTTATGGATTCTCCAAGACTCTCATGGACGGTGGCAGCATTATTAATATTCTGTATGTCGAAATGATACGCCACATCTCGGAGACCCAGCTGAACCACAGCTCTGTGATCTTTCACGGGGTTGTCCCAGCAAGACAAGCAAATTCCCTAGGAGAAATTACTTTGGATGTTACCTTTGGAACTCCAAAGAACTACCGGACGGAGGCACTTTCCTTCGAAGTGGTCCTGTTTAAGAGCGCGTACCACGCTATATTCGGACGTCCGGCTTATTGGGCTTTTATGGCTTGTCCGTGTTACATTTACAATATGATGAAAATTCCAGGTCCCAACAGCGTGATCACCATCAGGGGAGACCCGAAGAAAGCGCGAGAGTGCGAGGATGGAAATGTCGCCTTTGCTGAAGCCATGTTGCACGCCCAGGAGTACCAGGAGATCAAGAAGAGCATAGATCCGTCCGAGATGCTCGCAATGAAGAAGGAGGTGACAAAGTCGAATCCGGAGTTCAAGGCATCAGAAGAGACGAAGAAGACGCCGTTGAAGGATGATGACCCCTCTAAGGTGACCCAGATAGGCATAGGCCTAGATAGCGCATAGGAAAGCGCGCTCGTCAAGTTCCTCAAAGCAAATCAAGATATGTTCGCATGGCAGCCATCTGACATGACCGGAGTACCTAGGGAACTTGCCGAGCACTCTTTAAATGTAAACCCGAACGCTAAACCCGTCAAACAGTCCTTATGACGGTTCGGCGATGAAAAGCGTAAGGCAATAGCTACAGAACTAGCACGGCTCGAGTTAGCCGAATTCATAGAAGAGGTCATCCACACTGAGTGGTCGGCCAATCCTATAATGGTCCCTAAAAAGGATACCACTGATTTAAGGATGTGTGTTTATTATACCGCCTTGAACAAGGCTTGTCCCAAAGATCCGTTCGCTCTACCTAGGATTGATCAAGTTATGGATTCTACGGTAGGCTCACAACTCCTTTGTTTTATCGATGCATATTCCGGTTATCACCAAATCCGGATGAAGGAATCTGACAAAGTCAAAACTTCATTCATAACACCCTTCAGAACCTTCTGTTTTGTTACGATGCCCTTTGGGCTAAAGAACGCAAGAGCTACGTACCAGCGCACAATGCAGCGTTGCCTCCACGATCAACTCGGATGCAATGTACATGCATATGTGGATGATATTGCGGTGATGTCCAAAAAGAAGGAAACATTGATTTCCGATTTGGAGGAAACGTTCACTAATCTACGAAAATACAACATAATGCTTAATCCGAAGAAATGCTTCTTTGGAATTCCAGCCGGAAAATTGTTAGGTTTCATCATGTCACAAAGAGGCATAGAGGTGAACCGAGACAAAATTAAGGCTATACTCAATATTTCCAGGCGAACTCGCCTGAAGGACGTACAAAGACTAACTGGTTGCATCGCTACAGTCAGTCGGTTTCTAAGCCGGCTCGATGAAAGAGCTACACCATTATACAAACTCCTCAAAAAGACCAAGGATTTTGTGTGGACCGACGAAGCTGAAGCCGCACTACAAGACCTGAAGAAAGTACTCTCATCTGCTCCTATCCTTGCTGCACCGGAGCCATAGGAACCGATGTTGCTCTATCTTGCTGCGACAAACAAAGTCGTCAGTATCGTCATGGTAGTGGAGAGACCGTAGGAAAATCAGGAAAACTTGGTGCAGCGTCCGACTTACTTTGTCAGCGAAGTCCTGACAGAATCGAAACAGCGGTATCCGCACTATCAAAAGTTGGCTTATGGTGTGTTCTTAGCATCTCGTAAGCTACGATATTATTTTCAGGAGCATCCAATTACCGTGGTGATCAGAGATCCCATGAGAGATATAATCAACAACAGTGACGCCACAGGACGCGTCGCCAAATGGGGCATAGAGCTCTCAGCTTTCCATATCGAGTACAAACCTCAAACAGCAATCAAATCCCAAATCCTTGCCGACTTTGTTACTGATTGGACAGAGACGAAGGAGAATATGACCCTCCCTGAGTCAGAATATTGGACCCTATATTTTGATGGGTCTAAGGCTCATGGGGGCTCGGGGGCTAGCATGGTTCTCAAATCACCCAGATAAACTTCTATACATGTTGTAGATCCACTTCACAGCGACAAATAATATTGCCGAGTATGAAGCACTGCTACATGTAATCCGGATTGCTAAGGATATCGGCATCCAATATTTGATGTGTTACGGAGATTCGAATCTTGTTGCTCAACAAGTGTCGGATATTTGTAATGCAAATAAACACATGGCAGCTTATAAAGCTGTCGTGGATGATCTATCTAAATCGTTCGAAGGGCTTGAGGTTCAATACATCACTCGAGTAGAAAACGAGGAAGCAGATGCACTATCTCGAATAGGCTCTGCACGGAAAGAGGTCCCGGATGGCGCTTTTTTAGAGCACCTCAAAATTCCCTCAATAAAGGGAGTGGATGAGGAATATCTGACCAAATCCGACTCACCCCTAATAGCAGTTCTGGTTGTAATTCCCAGCTGGACTCAACCCTACCTTGATTATTTGGTAGATGGCAAATTACCCGAAGACGAGGTTCTGAGCCGGCAGATTATCCGACGAGCAAAAGCCTATACTATAGTTAAAGGTGAGCTCTATAAGCGGAGTGTGTCTAGGGTTTTTCGGCGCTGGTATCTTCGGAAGGAGTGGAAATCTTAATAGAAATCCATGAAGGCGAGTGTGGTCACCATGCTGCAGCCAAATCTTTAGTGGCAAAAGCTTTCAGACACAGTTTTTTCTGGCTTACAGCCAAGGCAGATGTCGAACGGCTAGTCAAGACGTGCAAGGGCTGCCAAAAGTACACCAGACAAGCTCACGTTCCGGCTGATCAGCTGCGAACAATACCTATAACATGGTCTTTCGTGTTTTGGGGGCTTGACATGGTAGGACCGTTTAGACGGGCTCCAAGTGGATTTACTCACCTCTTAGTGATGGTGGATAAATTCACCAAATGGATTAAGGCTAAACCCGTCACTAGTTGTGATGGAGCAACAGCCAAAAGATTTGTCGAGGATGTCATAATCTGGTATGGTTATCCACATAGTATTATCACGGACAATAGGACTAATTTCTCTATGGAAGAATTGGCTGAATTCTGCAACAAACAAAATATCCGGCTTGACATTGTGTTAGTCGCACATCCACATGCTAATGGACAAGTTGAAAGAGCAAATGGTTTAATCCTACAGGGCCTAAAACCGAGACTCGAAGCACCACTACGACGTGCTGCGGGGGCTTGGGCAGAGGAATTACCCTCTGTAATATGGAGTTTACGAACAACTTCGAATAGGTCAACCGGATACACACCTTTCTTCTTGGTCTATGGTGCAGAAGCAGTTCTTCCTAGTGATTTGATTCACACTTCTCCTAGAGTGGCTGCGTATATCAAAGAGGATGCCGAGATTTCTTGACAAAATGATCTCGACTTAGTCGAAGAAGTTCGCGTCGTTGCTGAAATGAGATCAACAGCCTATCAGCAGAAGTTACGCAAGTATCATAGCCAGAGAGTCAGAAACATATCTTTCAATAAAGGCGATTTGGTTCTCCGACTTGTGCAACAAAGAAAGCACAAACTTTCCCCATTATGGGAAGGGCCCTTTTTAATTAGTCGAGTATTGCACAATGGTTCGTAGTACTTAACTGATATGAGGCCAGTCAAAGAAAGACCTGCTACTAAGAAGAGAAAGAGAGCTGGAGGCATTACAAATTCGGATGAGTTAGACAGACCATGGAATATTGCTCAGCTACGTCCCTTTTATTCTTAGTTTATCCTTCTTTGTAATCATACATATGTACATGTTCTGTGAGAAATAAAAGTTTTGGTTGCCTCAAGTTTTTTCTGAGAAGTTTTTACCATCTTATTTCCGAATGATCATGTCATAGTCGAAAATCCCAGAATACTTGAAAGTACTTTATGCTCATGTTTGTTCTGGTTTAGATTTCCGATTCTAAAAATGCTAACTTCGGGTATAACTCTAAAGTTTCTAGTCTATACTTTGGTTATTTGTCTGATTGCCGGATGCGGGCATTTTCCGAGTAGTGAATTGTTGGTACTGGAAGCCGTCTTTGTTTCCAAGTTTAAACTGGTTTAGCAATTGAGCTCCGTTGCTCGACAAAGTTTCCGTGCAGAAAGTTTAGCCGGCTCACGAAAGGGACGAGGCAGAAAGCTAGATAAACGATAAGTATAGACAAAGAAGTATAAGTGCTTATGCAAACATTTCAAGCACACAGAAATTTAAGCCAAAAGTGCTAAATAGATTAAAACTTGGCACTAGCAAAAGTTTCATACTGCATATTTACAGACCCATAATGTTTTCAGAATAATACATTTGTTTCTGATAATCTATGATGCAGGAGAGGAGGTAGGAGCTGCCGGCTCGCTGGACACATCAGCCGCGCCCTGATAACGATCCGATATCTCCAAATCCGATATGGTTTGGCCATCGTCGAAAACTTCAGCTAATTCTTCGGGAGGCGGAGGCGGCGTGTCCACGCGGGTGAAGAAGGGAGTGTCGTAGCTGGTTAAGTCAGCTACATGGCACCTATATCCGGCGCAGGAGTCCATGATGGCCTTGATGTCTTGCTCTTGTCCGTCTTCGTCCACCTTGCAGTACCCTCTGGTCACTTGCCATATTTCCATGCTTCCATGGTGGCTCATAACCATTGTGAGGGCGTTCTGCACTGCTGATCGCGTGTAGGACATGTTCCAGTCCCGGACGAGCTGCGGCATTTCCTTTGCCTTGTCCCGCACCTGAAAGTTGGACATGCGATGCATGTCCAGAACCTTGAGAGCTTCGCCAATATCCTCAATGGATTGGCAGAAATCATGAAGCAGATCACCAACTTGGGTAAGCTGGTGGGTGCGAGGTTCGACAGAGGTGGAGTCCGTCAAGTTCAGAGGACCTAAACATATAACGCAAAACGGTTAAGTAAATCCGACATCAAAAGAGTCGAAGAATGTAGACAAGTCAGAAAGATGGAAACATACCGAAGATGACGTCATCAACTTTGGTCTTCTCTTCTCGAAGACTCTAGAGTTCAGCCCGGAGTGCCTCGGAAAGGTCCTTCTCTCTGCAAAGCTCGTTGTTGAGATCTGAAATTTTCTGCTCGTGGAGTGTAATCTTGCGATCACGCTCCATGGTGGCCATGGAGGAGGATTCGAGAACTTGAGCTATGCTCTTCTCATGATCTGCCTTAAGCTGGTCAAGCTCTCGGCCGAGATCCTTGTTTTCCACCACCAAGGTCTTCAGATTTTTGGCCTCTTTGATCATAGCACAGGACTGCTTTATTAGTGCTGTAAGTCAAAAGGAACAACAGTTCAGCAAAAAATATTTGACTATGAAAACACAAGACAAGGTTTGACTCTCAGAATGTTTACCTTCGGCCTCATCCTTGGAAACCTTTAGCTCAGCATTCTTAAGACGGAGAGCTCTGATCTCTCTCCGCTTATTGCAGACATTTTTCAACAAATCCTGGTTATATGAATTAACTTTCTGTAAGTCAGAATACCCAGAGTCAGAAGTCTACTGAAGACTCGGGCTAATATTGTAGCTAATATCAGCACGAGCCTTGGGGGCTACACTAGTTCATTCTTTGGCATCCTAAGGAAGCATAAACCCGGATTGTATATCCAACTTCATGCTTGGGGGCTAGAGGATATGATATAAAGTATAATAGACAAAAACGTGAGTTGGAATTCCGACTTACATGATGTTCATGTGTGAGCTTGCTCAGACACATGTTCACCTCGGTGGTAACCTTCTCAGTGAGGGTGAGTGGAATAATCGGAGGTGGTGGAAGCACACCAGCTCTTAGTCCCTTGTCGCGAAGGCGGACTTGTTCAAGAAGGTCGGAGTACTTGATATCCTCCGCTTCTTGTGCTTCTTCGGTAGAGAGATTTCGGCTCTCCAGGCATTGCCGGGCCAGCAGCTGGATTTCCTCCACAGACTTCCGAGACAAGCCAAATTTGGCAAGGCCTGGATTGTTCAGGAGGTTTTCATCAAAAGTCTCTGCCGAGGGATCATTACCCGAAGAGGGTTCACCCTTATCAAAACCTGAGCCACCCATGGTGGCGTCAGTCTGCGACTCAAGGGTCGCTGGCCCCGTTGAGGGAGTCGGATCTTCTGCGACAACTAGCGATTGAGTAATCACCGGCATTGCGGAAGGTTGAGGGGCAGGAGTCGGAGGAGCCGCGACAGGAGAAGCCATAGTCAGCTTCGTCTGCCGTAGGGGCTTCGAAGAAGTTCCCTTCCCCTTGCCCTTGATGAGCTGTTTAGCTATGAGAATGTGATAGAATAGAAAACATTACATCTTGGAAGAAATTACGAGTAAAGTACAAAGGCGGAAATTGTGGGGAAAGTTACCTCTTCACGACTGGCACCTCCTTTGTGTCGATAGCCACTATCGGAGCCTTGTGCTTCCTGGGCACAACGTCCGGCAATGGAACCAGTTCCACCTCCTGAGAAAACTCTGGAGGATATCCCTCGATAGGAGCCAGTTCCGACTTGGGGAGGTCGGCAAGCTGAAAAGAAATATCTCAGTATTGCAAAATAACTTAAAGGTAAGACACATAAAAAAGGGTTTATTGTTAAAAGCTTACCGGCACTACAGGTTCTTTCGCTATGTGCATGTCCAGAGACAAGTCTGGAATCTTTCTCTCAATCCGCTCCTTGATCAGCCATTTGATCTGGCTTATGTAATCCCGTGGCTTTAAAGCCTTAGGACTGATGCGGAGGGAGTCATTCTTCGACGCCGTGATGGAATGCATCAGTCGGTCGCCGTGGTGCTACAGAGGCTGGATCCGGCATGCGACCCAAGATTGGACTAAGTCGGACTCTCGCAGGCCCTTGTGTTTTACAGATATTCGATCCTCCTCTTAGCAAGGATCAGATCGTCACTGAGAGACGGAGGATCCTCGTCCTAAGACGCTAGGGCCGTGGCAGCTCCGTCGATGAAAGCCGGCAAAGCAGTAGCTTTGCCGGGAGCAGAAATATCCTTATGGTAAAAGAAGGTGGTCGGCCATTGTTTGACCGACTCACTAGCTGAAATGCGAGGATAAGTCCACTCGTGTCTAACTAAAAGGCTAATAGTGCCGGTAATATAAGGATTACCGGCAGTGATGGAGTTTCTACGGACATGAAAGTAGAAACGGAATAAAGTGAGACTCGGCCTAATGCCAATATATCCCTCACACAAAGTCGCATAGGCACTCATCTCTAAGATGGAGTTGGGAGGAAGATGGTGGAGTTGAACACCGTAATGATCTATCACCTTGGAAAAGAATTCCGAGGGAGGGAAAGGCAAACCTCTATCGAGGTGGGTGCCGAAGTGTACCCGCTCGCCAGCATGCGGGTTGGGAATGGTTTTGCTGAAACCGCTCCGCCAGTCGCCGGCACGGAGGAGCCCTTCATTCTCCACACTGCGGAGCTTCGCGTCATCGAGGAGACACGAGATCCAAACCCCACGGTTGCTTTCTTTTTCCGCCGTCGCCACCGCTGCGAAGCCAGCCAAGCCGGACGATGAAGAGGAAGCCATTTCTCCGATGCGCTGATGACCTTGGATGGGCGGTGCTAGGAATCTGGAAAGCAGAGGAGCTCTGTGTGCGGGGGAGAAGTAGAGGAGAGGAAACGACAAGGAATAGGTGAAGATGAGGAAAAGGAAATCCTCACCCCTTATAGCCACCTAACCATGCCAAGATTCGTGCAAAAGCCACATTGTAACCGCAACGCATCGTGGAAGGAACTGGGAAGGACCCACGCGATGATTACGTCACCTCTATCTCCACGTACGCATTGAAACGGTGCCTCGGTTCCACGAATGACGGACCCACCAATGGTCGTTCTGTCAGGATGTTTGTCAAATGACGTGACTTGACCATGACCAGTTTAGATGACGTCAGAGTTCAAGTTCCGGCTTAGTTTAAATATCAAGCTGGAAATCCGAATAATGTACTGATAGGTCCGACTTATTTTTGAGACCCGGATCATATTCTTTGTTTTGAAGTTTCAAGAACCCTTCAAGATTCTGCAAGCCGAAGATCAAGCTAGACGATGATGAATCTGACTTTTGATCTTGGAGACTTCCGGGGGCTGCTGTTGGGGATATACTTTCCGGGTATCCTCACAGTCCTCACTGACCAGGGTGGCCCACTTCGGGTTAGAGCTTTGCTTCACGGGCGGCCCAATGAGAGAGAAGAACCGGAGTCCCGTCCGGCTACGGGAAGGCCCAGAAGACTTACCGACTTAGTCCCATAGTGTTACTTATAATTCAAGATGTACTCTGTAACCGACTCTTAGTCGTAGCCGGATAGATCTCTCCTGTAAACCCTATGCTGGATATCTATATAAGCCGTCCTAGGGAGAGCCTTTAGGGCACCCCTTACAATCACAATCTCAACTCGCACAAGTGAACCCTTGTAACCCATATTCCGGCTCTGTCGTATTACTCGATTGCTAGCAGGAGTAGGATTCGTCCAAAGCCGGCGGATTCGAACCTGGGTAAACTTGTGTGCTCACCGTCCCGGAACACCGTACGTCTCACACCCATCTCTTCCGCACGCCTCGAGGACCCCCTCATGGCGTACTTGTCATCAATCCGATGACAGATCACCGAACCAAAATTAAGTTTGTACTTAAATGGCAAGAAGCAAAGTAAGTGGCATAGTTGCATTTCATGCACTAGGATCTACATAGATATAGAAGTATAAAGGCTACATCTGATGTGATGTATAATGTTATGGCGCGGCTAGTTTGCTTTTAACGTAGAATTATGTGTCCCAGGGCCCAGTGCCCATGAGAAAGCCCTCGAGGTTGATCTAAAGTCACTGTAAGCTCCTGGAATCCGGCCTCGTTCTGCTGCCATGACTATAGTATATAAACAAAGGATAGCAAAGTGTGTTTCGAAGTTTAGATGACAACGGTGAAAACGACCGTCATCATAAAACACTAGAAACAAAGTCTCACTTTGTCGCCAAACAAATGCTTCAGCCCATTATAAGATAATGGTGTGAATGTCAAAGTTAGGAAGACATTAACGATTTGCAAAAGACATAATGATCTGGTAAACAGAACATGGACATGATGTTTCCCATGAGCATGCATGATTTGTAAACGCATATGGTATATGGTTTATATGAGTAAAATGCGAGCTGGATTATTTGTACTCTAGTGCAAGTGGGAGACTGAAGGATATATGCCCTAGAGGCAAATAATAAATAGGTTTTTACTGTAATATCTCAATTAGTTTATAATAGTTTCATATTGTGCTATAACTATGCCAAGTAGAAACATTGGTACAGGTGTGGTATGAAACAACCAAGTCCCTAGTAGCCTCTATTCATACTAGTTCGTTGGTCATGAGGATGATCTGGGTTTCAAGATCATGGGAATTTATGCCAATTGACAACGGGATCATATCATTGGAGAATGATGTGATTGGACATTCCTCAAAGGATTGTAGCACGATCAAGTCATATAGTTCATTGCTGCAACAGCTAAATGTAGACTCCTAATTCCTTAGACCGTGAGGCTATATCAATCATAGTCTCCCGAGAGTGCTTTGATAGCATCAAGCGCCACTTGGTAATACAGTGGTTATAAAGGTGTGTTAAGGTACTCGGAGGAACCGTTGAGGCAATATATGTCAAGAGCGGGATTTGTTCGCCCACTTGACGGGTAAAGATACATACGGCCGGCTTGGTGAGATTACATCCATAAATGTTGCAACATGTGACTCGGTCATGGGGATGTAATATCACGGTAACAAGAAAACAGAACTTGTTGTGAACGAGATTGGACAAGGTATGTGATACCAATGATCGGATCTCCGACAAGTCATATCAAGAAACAAAAGGAATATGGATGCTACATTTACCGGTTCAAACGACATTGTCATTAGGAATGCATAGGGGTCACATGGATATCCCTGGTCCCTCTGTTGATCATTGATACAGATCATGTCTAGAGCATTCCCGATCCATGAGAGGATACACTTAAGGGTACGATGAGAGCGATCATTCATAAGACGGAATCACAGTAGAGAAAGAGAAAGCTGGAAATGTTCCATAGAGATATCCGAAGTTGTTCGGAGAAAGAATAAAGGACCGGAATCATTCTGGGAAAGATCCAAAGTCGTTCGGAGGAAATCGAAAGGGAACCGAAAGGTGTTTCGGGTCAAGACGGATTTTGTAATATGTATTTACATATTAATTAATGTAATTAATATTAAATATAATATGAAAATCTAATTTGAAGGGGTATTCCACTAATGGGCCAAACTTCCTAGACAAAAAGGGCCCATGAGGGAAAACCGGAGGAGGGAAGGGCCAAGGCCCAGGCGCCTCAAGGGGGCCCACCCGGCCAGCCTAGGGCTGTGCATGGGGTAGGGCCCACCCCTGGCCGGCTGGCCCATGAGGCCCATGCACCTCCCCCCTCTCCCTTGATTAGTCCCACATGGGAACCCAAAGGGGAGGGTACAACCCTCCCCCTATATAGGGGTGCCCATAGGTGGGAATAAACACACCAATATTTGGAGAAGTCCTTTGGTTGACTTCCTCCTTCCCTCTCTCTCCTTCCCTCTCTCTCTAGCCCTTGTGACCATGCCCCCAAGTCTGGGTTGTGCGAACGAGGCACACCTGCAGTACGCCGTTGTGCTGCAGGGATTCCTAGCCGGATATCAACTTCTGCACTTCCAGCGGGATCGGGGAGCCGGAGGTCTCATCATGCAGTGGATGTGTACGAAGACACGAGGCGCAACACTTGGGGCGCTTAAATGTCGTGAGCCGGAGCTGCTGCACGATGCAGATGAAGGAGCACGGGGTGACCTGCGAGGAGGTTCGCGATCTTGAGGTCGGCTACGAGTACAACTACATCAACCATGTTCCCCGTGGAACATTAACCGCGTACGGTCTACAAGGGTATGTATTCTCTACGCATTGGTCATTACCACATTACTACATAGATAGATCCTAGGCAGTTTTGGGGTTCCATCGTAGGAATTTTTTTCTGCTGCGGATCCCCTTCAATGTTATCATACAAACTTCATGAACTCATTACAACCTTTCATGTATAGACCTGTGAACTTTTTTGCATTCTTAATCCAATCACGATCCATTACCTGCAATATAACTTATAGAATCAAATTTATTATCAGTAGTAATTAGAAATCATTAATACTAATATGTGAATTCAATATTTGCAAACGCATAAACTAATCTACATGCGATACATGATATGGAGATAACTAGACACATCGTTCGACTGGTTGAAAACAACAATAACTATACAATCTGTTGGCATTGTCATGCGAGCTAACCTTTAAAATTATGTGAACCTGAGTTTGAAAGGAAAATCTCACAAATCAGGTACAAGCCGACATGTAAACAAAACTCACCTCCTGGCAAAGCCTACCTATGCGCTGCCTTCCAAATCACCCTCTGATTAACTACAATAGTCATGTCCACGACCTCTCCTACTTTCAACAGCGACCGAGATCGGATCGATGGCGACCGGAATTGGCTCAACGGCGACCGGGATCGCCTCCTCCTATCCTGCCTCACACCGCCTCGACTTGAAAGGACTCTCATGGCAACGTGGTTTTGTTAGATCTTTCGGACTAATCACACAGTTAAAGATCATCTAATTATGACATATCCTATAACAAGTAATTTCTATTACAAAACTATTCGACAACTATACATGACAAACACATTAACTCTATCGTAGCGGCAGCAGCACTAACCAACTCGTGGTCACGAGCTCAAACCCTGCCTAAGACAATATTTTACATTTAATTTCTTTGCCTCATTGTTTTATAAAGCGTCATATAAATATTGATAAACCATTTTCCCCTACTGACAATTTGGCCCCGCGTGATTTTCAGTGACAATTTAAATGCACAACGATAAAATTTTGTCACCTACATCGACAAACCACCCGGAAGAGTAATCCATGATGATATAACAATGACAAAATACTAAACCATCATGCATTACGCTTAATCCTTGACGCTGTAACCAACCCGTCAACGATTAAGATAATATATGACGGTTCACAACTTTGTCAACAAGCCATTTTGTCAATAAGTATCATATTTGTTGTAGTGGCCCTTTTCATCGGCTCCTCTCAGCCTTCATATGAGAGGTTGGGTCTTAGAGTCATGTACGGACTAAAATAGATATGCCCTAAAGGCAAATACTAAAGGGTGTTTATTATCATATCTCAGTAAGTTCGTAATAGTTTTGTATGATGCTATAACTGTATCAATCAGAAATATTGATATACGTGTGATATGTAAACAAACCAGAGTTCCTAGTAGCCTCTATTTAACTAGTTCATTGGGCAGTTGATGACCACGGTTTCCTGATTATGATGCATTTATGCCAACTGACAATAAAGGCATTCATTAGTGAATGGTGTGATGGACATTACCCAATATAAGTATTGCAGCACGATCAAGTCACATGTCATAGTTGCTTAAGCGTAGTATCCTTCTCCTTTGACCGTGAGATCCTATTAATCACTATCACCCGAGGCTGCTTTGACTGCATCAAATGTTATGACCGTAACTGGGTGATCATAACGATGTAAGTTGGGTATTCTAGAGGGATAGGTTGAGGCCTATACATCAAGGTCAGGGTTTGTTCACCTTTGTGACAGGAAGATACACTAGGCCCACTCAGTGAGATTATATCTATAAATGTTCTGCAACATGTGACTAGGTCACGGTGATGAAATATCACGACATGAGTAAAACATCACTTGTTGGGAACGATATTGAACAAGGTATGAAGATACCAATGATCAGATCTCAGACAAGTCTTGGAAGAAAACGCAACTCCGATGGAGGTGGAAGAAATGAAGCCGTTGATGGAACGAATCCATGAACTCCGGTATGCAACTGGAAAAGAGGTCTCGTGTATTCAAATTATGGCATACTTCCTTCGTATCCGCGTCCAGCCTCTCTAGGAAAGACTTTCCGGTAAGCAGGCATATACTAGAAAAATGACCCGATGAGGATCTCCCCGGACAACCTATTTTCCACTAACCTCGAAAAGAAAGTCAGAACCTTTACCATACTCACCCGCAACGATGCAGTTCCATCAGAGTGCCTAGTCGAACTCTTCGGCAAGAAGAACCTTGTACCAGCTATAAGTCACCGCTTCTCGTCAGTCATTGTCGAGTTCTTGTCCCTGTAAATCCTTCTGTCTTATATTGATTTTACTTTTTTTTGCTTATGTAGAATCATGATCATTTGGACTCTCTTCCTCCACTGCCTAAAATGCCGAAGTACGGTGCTCTCTCCATCGGCTCCTCCCAGCCTTTATATGAGAGGCTGGGTCTAAGAGTCAAGTACGGATTGGTTACAAGTTTGATTTACAACTCTATGACTATGCCGATTAACACTTCTATCGTGAACACCACGTCTAGTTCTCGGGCTTCGGATACTTCCAGGACTCTTGGTCTCTTATGGGCCTCATGAGCCATAGTTCAGGTACATACTAGGTATACCAATCATGGGAATCCAATAAGTCATACCTATAGTATGACAAGATGACGTGCTAATATCAGTGATGTGAGAATGGACATGTTAAAATTTGTATGGGAGGCCACGTTGGGTTGTGGTTTTTATAGTCCTATATATGCCACTCTTAGAATCCGAGTTATTTCCTCTTGAATCAAGACTGAGCGTACGACCACACGGGGACCTAGAAATCCCCTCGACTAACTAACTTGCCTAGTAGATTTTGTGAGTCATATAGTTTGGATGTTCCATTTTGCATACGCATAAAAAATGTTTTGAAAACATATGGTGGAGGTGGTGCATCATAACAGGTAGGGCATGACCGGAAACAAGAAAGGAATGGCCATCATAATCTTGGTCCCTTTGTCTCGCAACGTCGAGGATTAAATTAATCCGATATTCGATTCTCGTTGTCTCGCGATATATTATTTCCCCGAGATTTAATCGTTGCTATCGGTATACCTAATTCAATCTTGTTAGTGATAAGTTCTCTTTACTCGTTCCATGGTATAGGATCCCCATGACTAAACATATTATTCACGTGCTTTAAAAAGTTAAGATTTTTAAAATGTTCAGATTTAAAATCTATTCAAAATTTTAAAACTATGCAGATTTTAAAAATATTCAAATCAAAAGTTATTCAGACAAAACAAATTCAAATTAAAAAAATCGAATTAAAAAGTTCCGATTAAAAAAAAAGTTCGAAAAATAGAAAACAAAAAGGAAAATAACAACCGAAAAAAGTAACAGAAAAACGCGTAAACCAGAATACCCGACTCAGAAACAGAAAAACTAGAAAGAAACAGAAACATTACTATTCAATCTCTACTAATGGGCCGTGGCCTAGTTTCCTCCGTGCCTGAGCGGGACACAATGTCTCCTGCAATGGGCGGAGAATAAGGTTGTCCCTTTATCTCGACCTGTGTTTTTCTTCCTATCCTAGCGCAGGTTTTTTTTTTTTTTAATGACTTGATCGGCAATCACACACACATGTAGTCCTCCCTTTATTCCTTCAACAGTCAGAAGATGTAACTAGGTGATCAGTGGCATTGCCTTCTGGGCAGCGCGCGTCCCCCTCTACTTGTGGCCATGCAGGTTGCAGGGCAAACTGAGAAAGATCTGCACAACTTTACGTAAGATCGACTGGAATTCACGTATGCACTCCATTAAGCGAGAAACTAAAGCCGCGAAAGCGTTGTGTCCCGGTACTCCTGTGTGTAGGCATGGCGCATAATTCAAGATCCACCGGCTGTCATGGGATAAGCCTGCAGGTGCAAGGTACAGCCGCCACCTCATTGATCGACGGATCCATCCGGGACGATCTCTGCAGGGGAATCCTGCTTCCTGCAGGTTTTCATCCACCTATGTACTCCTACGTGTCGCCTAGCGTCGACCTCTATATCATTTTGCTTTCCCTTTCACACGTCGTCGCGCGTTCATACTGCGACCGGCCCGTTTTCAAATGAGTGGAAACGATGCATTTCGCGTGACGCTCGAATGTCCAGCTCAAAGCCGGTACAAACAGTTCGGTGGCTGGCCGGTCTCCCGGAAAAACTGGCACAGCGATCATACAAGTTCATACGTATAGTACGTGCCTCCAAAAAAAAATCGAGCCGTTTCCTTAACATGGCGTAGCGCACATTCTGCCTTTTGGTACGCCGCCTACGTGCTGCTGCAACTATCGTCGTGACATGACTTCAAATGGCCTAGACATACTGTACATTATCCATCATGCGTATATGCCACTTTCACTCATCTCGATCTGCTGGTTCCATACAATGCATGCAGTACTATACTGCTGTGCAGAACAAAGAAATTACTACCTCCTCACAATGTAAGTCTTTTTAACAAGCTGTTTTAGTTTTCTAAAAATGCTTATATTAGAGAACGGAGGGAGTAATTTACTAAGAACATCTATTACGGATATCAGCCTAAAACTGGATGACTCCTGCTGTTAACCAGTTTTAGGCCACTTCGGTGCCCCGGACACATCCCAGAAAGTTGGCCGGCCTGTATAATTGTAACCAGGCCTGGGATCCGAGCCCACTCCACTGACACTCACTCGATTTCCCCCGTTGCATCGCTGATAACTTCAATCCGAATTATAGATGCTGTACAGTACATTAGCTTTTTCCCTAGAATAGACCCGGGTTTATCTAACATTGAGAAACACTTGTTAAAAGAGATTGAGCGACTTCTACAAGACTTGCTAATTAATTTTGTTTTTCATTTACCGGACCTTTTCAGTTTACTTTATATCTTTTGATTGTTTTCAATGATGGAGATAGATAAGGGTTGAAGATTCACCTGCAATTATACATACAAATGGGATAAAGATAAGGTTAAGCACATTCATGTATTAAATGATCTAATAGTCATAGGAATTATGGGCAGCACATCTTTAGCTACTAGAGCCCCTGAAATCATAGGTGACAATAGTCTCTTGGTCCAGTCGTTTACACCCCGAAAGCACGAGTCAATACGATTATTAAGTAAAACAGACCAAAACCTTATGATTGATGACTATGGAGGTGATGAACTATGGTGGTGTGGATCTTTTTCGGGATGTGATCTGAATATCAAACATGTTTTGCTGCGGCTGAAGGGTGCATCTTGAAGGAAATATGCCCTGAGAGGCAATAATAAAGTTGTTATTATGTATTCCTTATATATGATAGATGTTTATTTTACATGCTAGAATTGTATTGATCGGAAACATCAATACATGTGTGTTTAATAAACAAAAAGGGTTCCTAGTTATGCCTCTCTTATAAACTAGCTTGTTGATTAACAAGATGATCAAGGTTAACTGATTATGGACATTGGATGTTGTTAATAACAAGGTCACACCATTGGTGGAATGATGTGATGAACATTCATCCGAAGTATAGCATTACGATCAAGTCATTATGTTTATATTGCTATAACATCATACGAAGTAATCTTTATCCTTAGACCATGAGATCATGTTAATTGCTAACACCAGAAGAGTATCTTGATAACATCAAACGTCACACCGTAATAGGGTGACTATAAAGATGGGTTCAGTACTACGAAGGTGTTATGTTGAGGCTCATGGATCAAGAGTGGAATTTGTCAATCCCGATGACGGATAGATATACTCTGGGCCCTCTCGGTGATATCACATTGAGATAGCTTGCAAGCAAGTGATGTGATCACTAGAATGTTATATCACAGGAACGAGAAAAGAGTGCATGTCGGTAACGAGATCAAACTAGGTATGGAGATACCGATGATCGAATCTCGGACATGTAATATATCGCGAGACAAAGGGATTTAGTTACAAGTGTTAAAGGTCCTCATGATCACAGAAGTCATCGTTGAATGTGTAGGAGTCAGTACGGATCTCCAGGTCGCGCTGCTGATTATTGATCGGAGAAGGGTCTCGATCATACCTGCATTATTCATGAACCGTAGGGTGACACACTTAAGAGTTACCGTACACCATTTAGGAGCACATATGTTTCAGACGAAAGAATTGCAAAACGCAGGAATTGTTTCAATAGAAACCGGAAATTGTTTCGGGTGAAATTGCAGAAAGTGGTTCTGCATGTGATATTGAAATATTGCAAGGGGCTATATGTGAATGTTTGTTAATTAAAGTAATTAACAAAATTCTGAATAAATTTAATAAAAGAGTTTTATTAAATGAGAGAGTATTAAACTTGGAGAATTTTAATGCATTTAAAGTGGAGACTTTAAAAGGGAATGTGAAGAGGCATTTTAATATGGAGGGGTTACCACCACATGAATGGGGGAGGTGAGGGGTCACCCCCCATGCGCCGGCCCTGGAGAGGAGGGGCACCACCCTCCTCCTATAAAAGGCCACCCATTCCCTCCTTCATCCACACACCTCCTTGTGAAGGATCTCTCCCCCCCTCTAGAATTATTCCCCCATGGTCTCGGATTAGCGAGATACAGGTTCCCGGTGGCATTTCGTCTAGAAGGAGTTGCTGCTTCCGCTGGATCGCTGGAGCGAGGAGGTGGAGGTTGTCCGGCGGCTTGAACGTGTGTGCGAGTACGGATATGCTACTGAGTTGCGGCGCTCGGACTTCCTCACGATCTTGAGATCGGCAAGTGTACGACTACATCAACCACGAGTTCCTACTCGTTAACAAAACTCGTTGTCTTCGATGGTAAGTTCTCGTTGGATGTATGTCCACCCGTTTTTTTGTACCTAGTAGATAGATCTTGGCGTATAGTTCACACCGTAGGAAATTTTTTGTTTTCTATGCTGCGGACCCAACAGTGGTATCAGAGCCTGATCTATGCGTAGGTGCTTTGTACGGGTAGTACACATATGTTTATATGTGGGCGATGATGATCATGTTATTGCATCTTCTATGTATTTTGGATATTGGTGGCATAGTGGGATGAAGCGGCCCGGACCAACCTTACATGTCATCGTACATGAGACCGGTTCGACGACTGACATGCAACTTGTTTTGCATAAGTGGCTGGCGGGTGTCTGTCTCTCCTACTATAGTTAATATCTGATGTACAACGAGTTGCTAATAACTTAGTTATCCTCGTTGTGGTTCATGTTCATAGGTAAGAACGGTTCTATCTCCGAAAGCCCTAAGCCATGTAAAACTTGCAATTGATAAATTAGAGGCGTCTAGTTTAGATCGTTGCTGGGCTAGTGTATTGATATGGTATTGTTGTAAGTAGATGTATGATAGATACTCTTACAACACATTCAACGTGTAAGTTCCATAGACCTTGGCCTTACACACAAAGGAATGATAGAGATCATACCACGATGCAAATGATAGAGATCAAATGCATGGACCATATCATCTCACTTTACACATTAGATGTTAGCATCCTATACTGCTAGTTTGGCGCTTTTGGTAGCATTATAAGATGATCCCTCATTTAGATATCAAGATAAAATGTGTTCTTCCTTGAGTATGCACCGTTCTATGGATCGTGTTTCGAGACATCACGTGATGATCGGGTGTACTCGACTCTACGCTTTCATACAATGGGTGTAAGACAGGTTTACACACGCGAGTACTAAGGTTCTTACTTGGCGAGCCTAGCATGTACAGACATGGCCTCGGAACACGGACCAAAAGGTTAAGCATGAGTCATATGGTTGATATGATGCCCATATAGATGCTCGCCTTTGAAACTACACCGACTCACGTGATGATCGGACTTGGTGTAGTGGATTTGGTTCATATAATCACCAAAAAGGCACAAGGGATGTCGTTTTTGAGTGGGAGTTCATTAGTAATTTGGATTAGTTGAACTCAATCTATCATAAACTTAGTCTAAATAAACTTTACAAATTCTGTTGTAGATGGCACCACCTGCTTTTAATTTCAATGTGTTCATGGAGAAACAGAAACTTGCTGCGAATGGTAGCAACTTCACCAACTGGGCTATGAATTTGAGGATTCTCCTCACTGCTGCACAAAAGCAATATGTGCTAGATGCGCCGCTAGGCCCCCCACCAGCTCCTGATGCCCTTGACGAGGAAAAGAATGTCTATGTGACTCATCAGGAGGACCACAACTTAGTTCATTGCGGCATACTGTATGGGCTTGATCCAGAACTTCGAAAGCGTTTCGAAAATGGCAATGCCTTTGATACCATGGGAGAATTGAAAATGATTTTCAATACCCATGATGCCGTAGAGAGTTATAATGCTTCTGAAAAGTTCTTCAGCTGCAAAATGGAGGAAAACAGCTCAGTTAGTGAGCACGTACTCAAAATGTCTGGGTACGCCGATAAGCTTGTGTCCTTGGGAATAATGATTCCCAATGACTTAGGCATACATCGTGTTCTCCAATCTCTGCCACCTAGCTACAAGAGCTTCGTGATGAACTATAATATGTAGGGCATGAAGAAGACTCTTCCCGAGCTTCTGTCAATGCTTAAGACTACAGAAGTGGAGATTAGGAAAGAACATCAAGTGTTGATGATCAATAGGACCACCGGTTTCAAGAAGGACAAGAAAGGCAAGCACAAGGGAAAGAAGGGTGGCAAATCTATTGCCGCACCTGAAAAGAAACCCCGAGCTGGCCCTAAGTCTGATACTGAGTGCTACTATTGCAAGGGGACTGGCCATTGGAAGCGCAACTGCCCCAAGTATTTGGCGGACAAGAAGTCCGTCAAGGCAAACAAAGGTATATGTGATATACATGTTATTGATGTGTACTTGACTAGTACTCGCAGTAGCACCTGGGTATTTGATACGGGATCAGTTGCTAATATATGTAACTTGATTCAGGGGCTGCGGAACAAGCGACAACTAGCAAGGGATGAGGTCACAATGCGGGTCGGCAATGGATCAAGAGTTGATGTGATCGCCGTCGGAACGCTGCCTCTCCATATGCCATCGGGATTAGTCATAAACCTAAATAATTGTTATTTGGTGCCTACACTTAGCATGAACATTGTATCCGGATCATGTTTGATGCAAAGTGGTTATTCGTTTAAATCTGAAAACAATGGTTGTTCGATTTATATGAATAATATCTTTTATGGTCATGCACCTATGTTGAATGGTTTATTTCTGATGGATCTCGATAGTAATATTACGCACATTCATAATGTTAATGCTAAAAAGATTAAACTTGATGATGATATATCTGCATATATGTGGCACTGCCGTATAGGTCATATTGGCGTTAAACGCATGAAGAAACTCCATTCTGATGGACTTTTGGAATCACATGATTTTGAATCATTTGATACATGTAAGCCATGCCTTATGGGAAAGATGACTAGAACGCCGTTTTCTGGTTCAATGGAACGGGCGACAGATCTATTGGAAATCATACATACTGATGTGTGTGGACCAATGAGTGTGTCGGCGCGAGGTGGATATCGTTATTTTGTTACTTTCATGGATGATTTGAGTAGATACGGGTATATCTATTTGATGAAACACAAGTCTGAAACTTTTGAAAAGTTCAAGGAATTTCAGAATGAAGTGGAAAATCATCGTAATAGAAAGATCAAATTTCTACGGTCTGACCGTGGAGGAGAGTATATAAGTTACGAGTTTAGCACACACATGAAAGAGTGTGGAATAGTTTCACAACTCACGCCTGCCGGAACACCACAACGTAATGGTGTGTCGGAACGTCGTAATCGTACCTTATTGGATATGGTTCGATCTATGATGTCTCTGACTGACTTGCCATAGTCATTTTGGGGTTATGCACTAGAAACAGCTGCATTCACTTTAAATCGGGCACCATCTAAATCCGTTGAAACGACACCGTATGAATTATGGTTTAGAAACAAACCTAAGCTGTCATTTCTTAAAGTTTGGGGATGCGATGTCTATGTGAAGAAACTTCAACCGGATAAACTCGAACCCAAAGCGGAAAAATGCGTCTTCATAGGATACCCTAAGGAAACAATTGGGTATACCTTCTATCACAGATCCGAGGGCAAGGTCTTTGTTGCCAAGAATGGATCCTTTCTTGAGAAGGAGTTTCTCGTGAAAGGTGTAAGTAGTCGGAAGGTAGAACTCGAAGAGGTTATTGAACCTTCTCTTCATGAAATGGCGAGTAGCGCAGCACCAAAAGTTGTTTCGGAGTTGACTTCACCTAATGAAGAGAGAGCTAATGATATTGATCATGAAACTCCCAAAGAGGACACTACCGAACCTCGCAGGTCAAGCAGGACACGTGCAGCTCCTGAACCGTACGACAATTCTATTGTGAATTTCATGGTTGATGAAATGGATGACCCTGCGACGTATGAAGAAGTGATGATGCGCCCGGATTCCAACAAATGGCTAGAAGCCATGAAATCCGAGATGGAATCCATGTACGAGAACCAAGTTTGGACCTTGGTGGACTTACCTCACGATCGAAAGGCTGTTGAGAATAAATGGATTTTCAATAGAAAAACTAATGCTAATGGTAATGTGACCATCTATAAGGCTCGACTTGTCGCAAAGGGGTTTCGACAAATTCAAGGAGTTTACTACGATGAGACATTCTCTCCCGTAGCGATGCTTAAGTCAGTTAGGATTATGTTAGCAATTGCTGCATATTTCGATTATGAAATATGGCAGATGGATGTCAAAACTGCGTTCCTCAATGGTAATATTGAAGAAGAGTTGTATATGATACAACCTAAGGGTTTTGTCGATCCTAAGGATGCTAATAAGGTATGCAAACTTCAGCGATCCATCTATGGACTGAAGCAAGCATCCCGGAGTTGGAATCTCCGCTTTGATGAGGTGATCAAAGAGTTTGGATTTGTCCAAACTTATGGAGAGGCTTGTATTTACAAGAAAGTGAGTGGGAGCAATGTGGCATTTCTAATATTATATGTGGATGACATATTATTGATTGGAAATGATATAGATCTTTTAAACAGTGTTAAAAGTTATCTAAACAGCAAATTTTCGATGAAAGACCTTGGTGAAGCGTCATATATATTAGGCATTAAAATCTATAGAGATAGATCAAGGCGCCTAATTGGGCTATCGCAGAGTACATACCTTGATAAGATATTAAAGAAGTTTAATATGGACGAAAGTAAGAAGGGGTTCTTACCTATGTTGCAAGGCAAGACATTGAGTAAGACTCAAAGTCCGGCTACGGCGGAAGAAAGAGAGATGATGGATAAGATCCCATATGCCTCGGCCATAGGCTCTATTATGTATGCCATGCTATGTACAAGACCGGATGTGGCACATGCTATTATTTTGACTAGTAGGTACCAATCTGATCCAGGTTCGGAACACTGGATAGCGGTAAAGAACATCCTCAAGTACTTGAGAAGAACTAGGGATATGTTTCTTATATATGGATGTGAAGAAGAGCTAGTCGCTAAGTGTTATGTCGATGCTAGCTTTGACACCGATTCGGATGACTCTAAGTCTCAATCCGGATACGTATTTCTCTTGAACGGAGTAGCAGTTAGTTGGAGGAGTTCCAAACAACCTGTGGTGGCTGGATCAACGACGAAGGCGTAATATGTTGCTGCTTCAGAAGCAACGCAGGAAGCGGTTTGTATGAAAGAGTTCATTACGGAACTAGGTGTGGTTCCTAGTGCATTGGACCCAATGGTGATCTATTGTGACAACAATGGATCCATATCCAACGCAAAGGAACCAAGGTCTCACAAGAATTCCAAGCATATTAAGCGCCGGTTTCACTCCATCCGCGAGCATGTCAAGGATGGAGATATAAAGATTTGTAAAGTACACACGGACCTAAATGTAGCAGATCCGTTGACTAAAGTTCTCCCTAGGGCAAAACATGATCAACACCAGAAATCCATGGGTGTTAGATTTATCACTGTGTGAACTAGATTATTTTCTCTAGTGCAAGTGGGAGACTGAAGGAAATATGCCCTGAGAGGCACTAATAAAGTTGTTATTATGTATTCCTTATATATGATAGATGTTTATTTTACATGCTAGAATTGTATTGATCGGAAACATCAATACATGTGATGAACATTCATACGAAGTATAGCATTACGATCAAGTCATTATGTTTATATTGCTATAACATCATATGAAGTAATCTTTATCCTTAGACCATGAGATCATGTTAATTGCTAACACCAGAAGAGTATCTTGATAACATCAAACGTCACACCGTAACAGGGTGACTATAAAGATGGGTTCAGTACTACGAAGGTGTTATGTTGAGGCTCATGGATCAAGAGTGGAATTTGTCAATCCCGATGACGGATAGATATACTCTGGGACCTCTCGGTGATATCACATTGAGATAGCTTGCAAGCAAGTGATGTGATCCCTAGAATGTTATATCACGGGAACGAGAAAAGAGTGCATGTCGGTAACGAGATCAAACTAGGTATGGAGATACCGATGATCGAATCTCAGACATGTAATATATCGCGAGACAAAGGGATTTAGTTACAAGCGTTCAAGGTTCTCACGATCACAGAAGTCATCGTTGAATGTGTAGGAGTCAATACGGATCTCCAGGTCCCGCTGCTGATTATTGATCGAAGAAGGGTCTCGATCATGTCTGCATTATTCGTGAACCGTAGGGTGAAACACTTAAGAGTTACCGGACACCATTTAGGAGCACATATGTTTCAAACGAAAGAATTGCAAAGCGCAGGAATTGTTTCAATAGAAACCGGAAATTGTTTCGGGTGAAATTGCAGAAAGTGGTTCTGCATGTGATATTGAAATATTGCAAGGGGCTATATGTGAATGTTTGTTAATTAAAGTAATTAACAAAATTCTGAATAAATTTAATAAAAGAGTTTTATTAAATGAGAGAGTATTAAACTTGGAGAATTTTAATGCATTTAAAGTGGAGACTTTAAAAGGGAATGTGAAGAGGCATTTTAATGTGGAGGGGTTACCACCACATGAATGGGGGGGGTGAGGGGTCACCCCCCATGCGCCGGCCATGGAGAGGAGGGGCACCCCCTCCTCCTATAAAAGGCCACCCATTCCCTCCTTCATCCACACACCTCCTTGTGAAGGATCTCTCTCCCCCTCTAGAATTATTCCCCCATGGTCTCGGATTAGCAAGATACATGTTTCTGGTGGCATTTCGTCTGGAAGGAGTTGCTGCTTCCGCTGGATTGCTGGAGCGAGGAGGTAGAGGTTGTCTGGTGGCTTGAACGTGTGTGCGAGTACGGATGTGCGGCTGAGTTGCGGCGCTCGGACTTCCTCACGATCTTGAGTTCGGCAAGTGTACGACTACATCAACCACGAGTTCCTACTCGTTAACAAAACTCGTTGTCTTCGAGGGTAAGTTCTCGTTAGATGTATGTCCACCCGTTGCTTTGTACCTAGTAGATAGATCTTAGCGTATAGTTCACACCGTAGGAATTTTTTTGTTTTCTATGTTGCGGACCCAACACATCTCTGCTCGAATGATCTCGCTCCCTTCACATAAGTAGTTCGGTTTGACCAAAGCAAGGCGCATGTGTGCAGTAGGGCGGATGGTATGAGCGGTCTTTGCCCGTACCGATGCTCCTTGCAGCTCTTGGAAATGCCTTTTCTCCCCTGGTTTACTTGGTTGTGTTGGCAACGACATATTGTTCATTAATTGCTCCTGATTTCGCCATAAAAGTATGATTTTCTGCACATCACAAATCAAGAGAAATATTTGCACATCTTTGCAATAATTAGTCATTAGTAGCAAGGTTAGAGATATAATTAGTTAATTTCTTGACTTAAAACAAGATTTAAACGCATATAAAGATGGTTATTTTCATAGCCATCAATATCCCTAAGCTTAAACCTTGATCATCCTTGAGCAAGAAATGAAAAATCATAAGAAACTCAATGTTTAAACTGGAATAACGAGAATGCTATTTCACTTACAAGAGATAGCCATATGACTCCAGCACCTCTTCCATTCAAAATCTTAGCATAGCTAGAGTAGTACCAAGAATGTCATACTAGCTTTGGTGAATCAAGACAATCAAATTAAATTTTCTATAAACATAAGTAACTAGATGTGTAGCAATCATTCCAATTCCTCTAGTTAACTCTCGGCTTGCAAAGGAACACTAGAAAGTTTTATAACATCAATTTAAGTGTGAGAGATCATGTCAAAAGAAGCATAACAATCAAGTGTCTCATTGACACCCACATCGATGAATCAAGTCTACCAGAACACTTATTTCTATTTATTACCTTTCCAGAAAATTCATGTAGCAGTAACGAGACCATGCAAAAGACTTTGTAGGTGATCACATTGGATTCAATAATAGTTTCTAGTTGAATCCACTAATGGCATTTGTAACATTTTGCACAGCCCTCAAGAGTACCAATACTTTTTTCCATAGGTAGCTGGCTACCCATGTCATCAACTAATAGCTGAAATCAAGATTTATACCTAAATCGTTCGACGGCTAGCGGAGTTGTTGGCACCCCAGGGTGTGCATCAATAGTTTTGTAGACAAGATTTCAAGAAATATCATACTTCGGATCCACATTTTAGTTTTCTCATGCATCTCAATCACTACTAGAATTTATTTCAATCAAACAACTCCTTTCAAAAGTGTTATGTAAATATCATTAAATCTATGGAGTTAATTGTCTTCAAGGTTAAACTCTTAAGACAATCAAAACATCACACAAGTCATAATTGGAGACTTTTTATTATTGTACTTATTTAGCATAATTGTTTCCAATACAAGACTCAGTTACCTACAAAACCTAGAGCAAAAGTTTACTCAACTACTTACTCATATATATAGAAAACATTACCCTAACTATTTTGAATTACTCCCACTACCATATTACCTTAACAATACTACCAACTAGCATCAACATTTCAAATTTATAAAGTGAGAGACATAGGACATACCTCTCACGAGTGACCTCACAATTCTCTTCCATATGATGTGTTCCTTCAAAACTCAAAAGTAGATCACTCTCATTAATAATATTAAAACAAAGAGGCAAACAAAGATTACTTTTAAAGAATAAGGATAGAAGGAAAAATATTTTTCTATTTTTGAGTATTGGGTTTTAAGAATAGAAAAGGATTGGTGATTAAGGAAGATACTAAAAATGAACAAACTAAAAAGAAAACAAAATAAAATATGAAGTATTAGAACAAATCCAACACGAGTGTTTTCAAGCTCACTTGGAGATGTAATACAACCTCATTATTACATAAATAAATTGCTTGAGGAACACATCCCCAAGGTTAGGCTTTTGCAAGTCCCGTTGTTGCTCATTTTGGTGGCAGAGGATAATCCCCCACATTCAATTGGCTGCTCCAATTGATAAACTAGGACGAGAGGTTCGCGGTAGAGTCTCGAAGGTTGTTGGCGAGGTTGTTCATGTTCTCAATGTTTCCTTTGAGCGCGCATAGATCTCCATAGGTGGTGTAGTAGTTCGGTGGTTGCTGCTCTTGTTTGGGTCCTTCATGCTCTTCGTCTACTTCTTCCTCTCCTTGTAGTTCAATGTGGTAGGGTTGCCTCAACCCACGCATCATAATGCAGACGTCCATTCTTGATAGAGAATAAGTCGTTATGCAAAGGAGCAGCGATCAAGTGATCAGCTCTAGGCATATTGAAGTAATACCTACCATTGATTTTTCTAATCATACCGCATGGATTAAGCGTAGCAAAATCAAGACGAACACCTTCCAATGGTTGCAAGTTACTTACGTTGAGATGAAGTACTCGGGTGAGAATGGTGATAACTCATCCTCCACTTATGGTCAACAAGTTTGGAGAGATTGATACTTCAAATAAATCACTAGAAGAGCGCCCAAATGTTGCGTCAAGTTACAGTTTGGAATGGCAGCTTCTGCGAGGATCATCATGCCCCCCTCATTGACTAGTGTGATCTCACTATGGGCCTGGAGGGTGTTAGCAATAACATAAAACAAATAGCAAACTACGGGACACTCAATTTGATTCCCCTTTGGGACTGGATTGGAAATTCACATCTTGTTGAAGTGATAGTTAGGGACAAGACTAAGTGTGAAACAAGTAGAGCGGATGTCGGTGATGTTGTTGGTAAAACCAAAATAGTGACACCAATCATCGAGAGACAAGTCATACTCACGGTTCATCAAGCGAAAGGTGATCCTATCAGCTCCTCGAATGTCCTCCTCAGAAGTAGAATGGATCCACCGTATGCTTCAAGGTGCTAAAAAAACTCGAGTGTCAAGTAGCGACAAGTGGCGGCCTCCTGAAAAACAAACTCAAGAAAACCAACATTGTTGCAAAGATAATTAAAATCATGACGAATGCCTAGATGGTTCAGAATATGGGGGCATGCCCATTTGGTAGACTTGATCTCGCGGTTATTAAGACGGTTGAAACGATTGATATGAAAGTCTTCGATTAACTCAATCTTGAGCGTTGTAGGAGTTAGTCGTTCAACCGGTGCTTGGCTTGTGCAGCCGCCACACATGTACAACTTCTTTTGTTCATCTAAAAATGAAAACTTTTACTAATTAAAAACTTTCTTCAAATAAAAAGTTGATCCATAGAAATAAGCATGCGGTACTCCTCTACATATTCTACAAAATAATATCCTCTAAATAAAATGCTAAGCATGCACAAATATTCAGCTCAAAATAAGACCTAAGTTTAGATTGATAATGGCAAGAGCTAGGGCATGGTTTTGCTGCAAATAAGTTGGGGATCGGAGGAGAATCGTACCTTGAATCAATGATGTGCGAGGAATCAAATCAAAAACAAGTAGAGTTGAAGATCCAATGAATGTGGTTTGGAGTTTGGAGGAAGAAGAAAGAGAAAATAAGGGTTTGGGTTTAGGTTTACCTCTTTCCTAGGCTTAAGTCGCGTCCGAGCAATTCGGTATGGCCGAAGTGGTGATCGCCATGATCATGATCTACCGTCTTGCGAGTTTGTCTTAGGATTGAGGTTCGATCCTGGTGACCCATTCGGTACGGGCGTGCGGTATGGCCGCTTCCCACCATATTGATGGTCATTACGGGTATTGTAATTTCTGATAAATTTGCAAACTTTGCTTCGAACACGGTACAAACGAGCGGTATGGGTGATTGTTAAGGACTTAGTACCTTCGAAGAAAATTCGTAATCTTCATTTTCTTCGATAGAGACGTGGTACGGGAGTGTGGTACAGTGGCCTCCCACCTCATTGATGGTCGTTATGGCCATAGAAGTCTGCAAAATTTGAAATTTTTATTGCATGTTTCTCACATGCCTTTGCACATCATTTTTACCGTGAAAATAATAATCGAAACAAAGCATTAAACCATTGATTAAATAACAACGTGTTAGTGAATAAAATTTAAAGGAAAGATTACCTTTGTTTCTTCTCCTCTCTTCAATGGATCTCTTCACATTCTTTATTAGAAAAAAACAAAAATGACACTTACACAAATAAAAACCCTCATAGGCGCTCGGACGGGGGGATGCCGTCAGGTCAAAGGTTGACCGTTACATGCTGACCGGTGGGGCCGCGTTGGGGCGGGTCGTGCATTGAGCGTTATGTTACATCGCCTCGACCGTTACATGATGACAGGTGGGGCCAGGATACACACCGGACCAGCCATCCATCTCTCGCTGATTATGGAGGACATGGTGTGGGACCATGTGGGGCGTGTTTGGTGGTTACGTGCGCCCTGTCATCTAAATTAGAAGTTCTCTTTTATGTTATTTTTATGATTTGGCCTTTTTAAGAGCTCCTTTTCCCCTCTCTCTCGCTAACAATTATATTTTTTTGCCCAAAAAGGTAGCGAATCTAGAGCAACTTCTTTCTTCTTCATTGTTTCTTTTGACCCTCGTTTTTCCCCAATCTGGTAGCAAATCTAAAGCAGCAAATCTAACTAGCACCATAAATTAATTCAGTAAATAGAGCAGATGTAGATACAACAGCTAATATAGGTTATATAGTACGGTACTTAACGAGGTTCGATAATTAGGCTGCTCAGCGGCAGCAGCGGACAAGTTCAACACAGACAAGACAAAAGAAGCTGCTTTACATCAGCAGCAGCACAAGATTAGTTGCCCATCATGGCCTCTGCCAGGAGGGCCTCCGCCTCCTCTCTCTGGCACCTCCTCCACTTCTTGCTGCCTAGTTCCTTGACCTTGGGCCCTCCTCGATAGCCACCTTCTGGAGGTTGCGGAGGTGAAGACCGAGCACCTGGTGCTTGGCTATGAAGCCGTGGATGTTCACGGACTCGCCAGAGGTCCTCATGTCCTCGACATGCTTCACGAGGGAGTTGACGTCCATGGCGCGGAGCCTCCTAGTGGGGCAGAAGGGGCATGATACGTTGCAAATGTATCTATAATTTTTGATGTTCCATGCTTGGTTTTTATCCACTTTCTTGTGTTTTGTTCCAACTTTGGAGTACTTTTATTATGATTTCTTGGACTAACCTATTAACAAGAGCCACAGTGCCAGCTGCCTGTTTTCTGTTGTTTTTGGTTCCAGAAAAGTCAGAAAATGAATATTCTCGGAATTGGACGGGACAAAAGCCAAAGTGCCTATTTTTCCAGAAGGGATCAAGTGCCAGAATACGAGACGGAGAAGGGCTGGGGCCGGCCACACCACCTGGCCGTGCGGCTAGGCCTGACCCGTGCCAGGGGGTGGTCTGGCCGACCCCAGCACCCCCTCGGCCTCTCCTTCCGCCTATAAGTTGCCCTCGGGACGAAAACCCTAGGCACTCGATCAAAAATCCACGAAAGAGTCTATGGCCGCCGTCATCTCCATCCCTAGATCGGGGGGATCTGAAGCTCTTCCCGGCACCATGCCGGAGAGGGGAATTCACCCTGGAGGCCTTCTTCATCACCATGCAAGCCTCCGGTGTGATGCGTGAGTAGTTCATCCTTGGACTACGGATCCATATAGTAGCTAGATGGCTGGTTTCTCCTCCTTTGTGCTTTCATGTTTAGATCTTGTGAGCTCCGTTCATGATCAAGATCATCTATTTGTAATTCATACATGTTGTGTTTGCGGGGATCCGATGGATATTGAGATGCTATTTCAGATTGATTATTGATTCTATCATGTCTTTGTTATTTGTGATCTTGCATGCTTTCCGTTGTTAGTAGCTATCTTGGCCAAGTAGATGCTAGCAACTCCAAGAGTTAGTATTTATGCTCGATAGTGGGTTCATGCCTCCGTAATGGGAAGTGACAGAAATCTCTAAGGTACTAGATGTGTTGTTGCTACTAGGGAGAAAACAACAATCCTTTGTTCATAGAACAATCATATTGTTTACCTTACACGCAGTTCGTAAAGCAATAATCTGTTGCTTGCAACTTAATACTGGATGGGGTTCAGATGATAACCTGAAGGTGGATTATTAGTCATAGATGCAGTTGGATGGCGGTCTATGTATTATGTTGTATTACCCAATCAAGTCTCAAAGGAGTCAAGATGATTAGTATATGCATGTATTGCTTTCTCGGTGTTTGTCAATTGCCCCTTTGTAATTTGTTCACCCAGCATGTTATCTATCTAAGGAGAGACACCTCTAGTGAACTATGGATCCCGGTCCTTGTCTTTTACATGCAATCTACAATCTTTTACTGCTTTGTGTTTACTTTCTGCAAACTTTTACTTCTTTCCATTCGATACGTTTAATCCTTTGTTTTCCGCAAAAAACGGTGAGATTGACAACCTCATCGCAAGTTGGGGACAAAGTTCTATGGTTGTGTTGTGCAGGTCTCCACGTTGCTACTAGCACCGGTGGTGCGCCCTGCCAAAGCTTAGCTAGTAACACCTTTGAGGTGTTTCCTTGCTCCTACTGGTTCGATTAAACCTTGGTTTCATAACTGAGGGAAACTTGCTGCTGTGCTCATCATACCTTCCTCTTGGGGTTCCCAACGAGCTCTACATCAACACCACACACCAATCACTTTTCTAGGCGCCGTGTATTTAGCCATCAAGCAATTTTCTGGCGCCGTTGCCGGGGAACGAAGAAGAAGAAACTCCCACGTCAACTACGCAGCGATTTTCTGGCGCTGTTGCCGGGGAATCAAGGACATCTTCACAAGGGGAGTCCCTCATAACCAATCTATTTACTTTGTTGTTTTTGTTTTGCTTAGTTTCTTTTGCTTTGTTTGCTTGTTTTGTTCTTCAAAAAAAACACAAAAAATTAGTTTTTACTTGTTTGCTTTCTTATTTGAAAAACACAAAAAATTAGTTCCTATCTTGAGTGCCACTATGTCTAGCCTTGCTCCAATCACTATGTCACCTGAGGAAATGATTTTCACTTTTAAACAAGGAATTGAGGAAAGTTTTAAGGAAGATTGGTCTAGAATCTCTGATCTACATGAAAAAACTGAGCCTAAAATGACTCAAAGCTTGTTCCTTAGCAGTTTTTACCTTGGGATTGCTCTGTGTTATAGATATGCTTTAGATGCTGTTGTAGGAGGAGATTTCCTCCAATGTAATGAGGATGATGCTATTAATTCTATAAAGAAATTGATCCTCACTTACAACATGCCTAGCCAAACTGATACTTCTTTCGCGAAAATATTTGCTAGGTTGGATACTCTTGAGGCTAGCACTACTAGATTAGAAGGGTGCTATAATACGCTTAGGGAGCAGCATGATTATGTTCCAATAAGCTCTGAACCATCAAGGTGGTTCCCTACAGTAAAGATTGAGATAAACGCTGAAACTTTTCAAGTTCGTTGTGATATCATGTCTGAATCTTGCCTTATGCCCAAAGATATTTATAAATCTCTGAATACTTGGGGGCTCATTGAGGGAGGAAAAGAAATATCTCTTACTAATAATACTACCATTTTACCTCTTGGAATAACTGAAGGAGTGTTTACAAAGATCCTTTGGAAAACGATCTTTATTGATTATCTTGTTATTGAATGTGCAGGAAAAGGACAAATTACACTTGGAAGGTCCCTATTGGAACTTCTTGGAGAAATAATAGATGTGGGAAAGGGGATCATGCACCTTTCTTCTCCACCAAAAAATCATATTTTCCCCAAGGTTAAGAATAAAAGTAAGAGAGGTAAGAGCAAGAAAGTTGGTTCTAATGCTTCTTCATTTGAGAACACTTGATTCTTTCTTTGCTTCTTATGCCTAACTTAAAGGCGTTAAAGAAAAGTACTTGTTGGGAGATAACCCAAGAGTTTTAATTGAGTCTTTAAAGTTATTACCTCTGTAATAACCTCTCCTTATCCTTTTTATTTGCGTTTTGTGCCAAGAGTAACCTCTAATGAGAGTGAAGTAATGATTGGGAAAGTTGCTGTCCCGAAACAGATTTCTGTGCTTCACCGTAAAAATTCCTGAGAGAGTTCTGTATGTCGGATTGAGCTGTAATTGTTTGTGCTTCTGCCCCAGGTTGTTATCTAACTTTCGTTAGTTCAACACTTTTTGATTTGAGCAACATCAGGTCTTCGAAAAAATTCGTCTTTACCTACTGGTATGTTTTGACAGATTTCTGCCATTTTCTGCATTTGCTTCTTGTTAGTTCCTTCTTGAGTTCTTTTGGGGAATTGAGCTTTTTGAGGGAAGTTCTACAGTAGCTAGTGTTCTAATGGAAGTTTATTTGGTGTTAGAACTGAACCTTTAGACTTATTTATCTTAAGTGCACTAATGTTGCTAATGAGATTGTGCGAAGTTTTGTATGAAGGAAAATTTTCAGGTGTATGGAAGGAATGAGTAACAAGATGAAGGATGGACTAAAGCTCAAGCTTGGGGATGCCACACGTGTCACCCCAAGAAATATCCAAGAAGTACAAGCGTCAAAGCTTGGGGATGCCCAAGGCATCCCCTTCTTCATCAATAAAAATTCCAGGTTTCTTCCAAACGCTTCATTTTTATTGTTTCGCTGATTGTGTTTCTCTTGGAGCGTCTTCTTTTTCGTTTTTGTTTTGGTTTTTAGTTTGCTTGGTTTGCTTAGTTTTTTGAATAAGTTGGTTGGACCCCCTCTTTCATACTTTGGTTTGCAAATAGTTTGATTTGGTTTGGAAAAGAGTAGGAAAGTTCATGCTTATGTGGTAAAAAGAGCTCATTTTTGACTGTGGCTATGCTTTGTCATGCCATGCTTGATATTGTTTTGGATTTATGCTTAGTATTCTTTGCTATAGCATGACTTGTTATAAACAATTGAGATTGCTTAATGTGCCTTGGATGAATCATCCGTTGTTTTAGCATATTAAAGCATAGTATAGTGGTATTCTCCTTTGATGCTTTATTTGGGTTGACTTGGCACATGCTCACACCATGTTATGACTATCCCAAGTCACCATAGCCTTTATGATCCTTTAGTTTTCAACTTGTAGTATCACTTTATGCTTTGATCAATGATGTTTTGTCGCTCTGCATGATTATGGCCATTATTGCTCTCTTAGTTTGTCGCTCCCAGTCTTTTGCTAGCCTCCACCACAAAGTATGAGTTCCACTCATGCATACAACTCCCTAAACCAAGTTATTCCAAAGAGTCCACCATACCTACCTACTAGCTTATGCTATTCCAAGTATATTCATGCTTTTGTCTACCTTTCACTTGTTATGAGAAAACTAGTGATTAAAGCTCTCACGAACTTGATGGCACACTTTACTTTATTGCCTCTAATAAACTTGAACCATTGGGTCCTTCTTTGTTGCGTATATGCTTGCGCTTTATAAGTTCAAATTAGCAGAACCATGTACCATGGGGAACACTTTCAATATTGCACTTGTACTTTGTACCCCGTTGATATTATATTCTTTTGCCTACGGATCCCGGCGGCGTGAAATAAATGTGGAACTTGTAAGATCATGGAGTTTGTATGCGTGTTAGAGAAACACCTGGGCCGCTAGCCTAAGCCATGCCTAATCATGGTGGAAACTTGCAGCATCACCATAGTAAGCACTCTATGAAGCATCCTCAATAAAAACCTATGCAAATAGCAAATAAAAAGATCGCTGAGATGCTCATTGTCTGCTTGCCTTGTCATTTTGATTATGGAAAAGCTCCCGTATCATGTGCAAGGGGTACCCCGTTGGCGGTTCTTAATGAGACACATATACTTACAATGACAAGAGCTTACTCGTGACTGAAGTTGAGTAGCATGAGGATCGGTCTTCGTAAGTAAGGGGCATGAGATTTCGGTTTATAACTTGTCAAGCATATCCTCTTAGTTGTGTCACTTTAATCTTAACCACTTCAAGATGCTTATGATAGGGGCAATGAGAGCTGAAAGCTATAAGTACCATAATTTTTGGAAGCTCTTTATGAGACTTGAATCCCTACTTCCTTTTACAAAAGGCCTTTCTTCCACCATTATATTGAGTCTCCACCTTCTATCTTTATGCACCTACTTTGAGAGCATAGTGGCCATTCTTAGTTCGATGTGCATTGTCCCAAGACTAGTTGATTGATGCATAACTTGTTATTGCTTGTTTGAAACTATTGTATCTAGTCACTCTTATGAACTTTTAAGGTGTCCTGTGCATTTATATTTGCTACTCTATTGAGGGACAAGCTGAATACTTTTATGCTATGTTTTATTTATGTGAAACAAACAAACGTATTGCAAAGCATGTTATTCATGAATCTTTTGTTTATGCCTTTTCATGTTGCATCTTAGTTTCTTTGCTTATTGCTAGAACTTTGTCTTTCATGTTATGATTGAAGTACTTTGATCCCAGCTTTGAGTTTTGAAAATACTTTGATCAAGTCTTTGATGGTGCATGTCACCTCAAAAATTATTTCTTTTTATCACTTACCTACTCGAGGACGAGCAGGAGTTAAGCTTGGGGATGTTGATACATTGCAAATGTATCTATAATTTTTGATGTTCCATGCTTGGTTTTATCCACTTTCTTGTGTTTTGTTCCAACTTTGGAGTACTTTTATTATGATTTCTTGGACTAACCTATTAACAAGAGCCACAGTGCCAGCTGCCTGTTTTCTGTTGTTTTTGGTTCCAGGAAAGTCAGAAAATGAATATTCTCGAAATTGGACAGGACAAAAGCCAACGTGCCTATTTTTCCGGAAGGGATCAAGTGCCAGAATACCAGACGGAGAAGGGCTGGGGGCCGGCCACACCACCTGGCCGCGTGGCTGGCCAGCGCCGGAGGTGTGCAGCGACCCCAGCACCCCCTCGGCCTCTCCTTCCGCCTATAAGTTACCCTCAGGACGAAAACCCTAGGACCCCGATCAAAAATCCACGAAAGAGTCTGTAGCCGCCGTCATCTCCATCCCTAGATCAGAGGGATGAAGCTCTTCCGGCACCTGCGGAGAGAATTCACCACAGGCCTTCTTCATCACCATGCAAGCCTCCGGTGTGATGCGTGAGTAGTTCATCCTTGGACTACGGATCCATGTAGTAGCTAGATGTCTGGTTTCTCCTCCTTTGTAATTTCATTTTTAGATCTTGTGAGCTCCGTTCATGATCAAGATCATCTATTTGTAATTCATACATGTTGTGTTTGTGGGGATCCGATGGATATTGAGATGCTATTTCAGATTGATTATTGATTCTATCATGTGTTTGTTATTTGTGATCTTGCATGCTTTCCATTGTTAGTAGCTATCTTGGCCAAGTAGATGCTAGCAACTCCAAGAGTTAGTATTTATGCTCGATAGTGGGTTCATGCCTCTGGTAATCTGGGGAAGTGATAGAAATCTCTAAGGTACTAGATGTGCTGTTGCTACTAGGGAGAAAACAACAATCCTTTGTTCATAGAACAATCGTATTGTTTACCTTACACGCAGTTCGTAAAGCAATAATCTGTTGCTTGCAACTTAATACTGTAGGGGGTTCGGATGATAACCTGAAGGTGGATTATTAGTCATAGATGCAGTTGGATGGCGGTCTATGTATTATGTTGTATTGCCCAATCAAGTCTCAAAGGAGTCAAGATGATTAGTATATGCATGTATTGCTTTCTCGGTGTTTGTCAATTGCCCCGCTGTAATTTGTTCACCCAGCATGTTATCTATCTAAGGAGAGCCACCTCTAGTGAACTATGGATCCCGGTCCTTGTCTTTTACATACAATCTACAATCTTTTACTGCTTTGTGTTTACTTTCTGCAAACTTTTATTTCTTTCCATTCGATACGTTTAATCCTTCGTTTTCCGCAAAACACGGTGAGATTGACAACCTCATCGCAAGTTGGGGACAAAGTTCTGTGGTTTGTTGTGCAGGTCTCCACGTTGCTACTAGCACCGGTAGTGCGCCCTGCCAAAGCTCAGCTAGTAACACCTTTGAGGTGTTTCCTTGCTCTTACTGGTTCGATTAAACCTTGGTTTCATAACTGAGGGAAACTTGCTGCTGTGCTCATCATACCTTCCTCTTGGGGTTCCCAACGAGCTCTACATTAACACCACACACCAAGCACTTTTCTGGGCGCCGTGTATTGAGCCATCAGGGCACCTGTAGACGTCGACGGTGAATAAGTTGTTGTACTGGCCGACTTTAGCGTCATCATCACATGACAAGCCTTGGTGTCCTTGGACTCATCGTTGCTGCGAACTTTGCTGCTATCCTCCCGTTGGAAAAAAATAGTAGAGTGCAATAAGGATATGATTAAGATACTTTGATTATCGGGATTGATTATTTGCATAAATTAACCAATTGAGATCTCGTGATTATTCCCCAAATCTCAAACCAAATCGAATACTGGTCCCAACTATGAATAGGGGGTTCAAATACGAACATGGGATTCATCGAAATACGAGATCTAACACAAGAGGATTAGCTACTATAAAAATACGATCCGTCGAACCCTAATAACATACGATCTAGCATCCAACAATGGGAACAAGGGAAGGATAAAGGAAGGGGAGAAAACCCTGGTTACCTCCGACCATGGGTCGGCGATGTTGGTGTCGTAGGGGTTCCCTGGCCTTATGTAATCAACCTCCTCGTAGGGGTCCCAGTCGAGCGAGATCTACCCGAGACCGGCGTGGCCTCCTCGCCGGCGGCTATGGCGGATGCGGGGACGGGGACGGCGGCTACCTTCGATGCCTAGATGGGGGCCTGTACGGGGATGAGGGCCTCCTCGCCGGTGGTCTTGGAGGCGCCGATGGCCACCGCTCCATTCTTCTCCATCACCGGTGTGGTTGGGGTTAGCTTGGGGTTTGCAGAAGGTGATGGGACAGTGGAGACGGTTGAGTGAGCGAGTGAGTGATGAGTGAGAGTGATAAGGACTATATTAAAGGAGAAGGGACACAACGTTTCGTTGCACCACCGTGCACCGCAGCGTAATCACAGAATGCACACGGTTCACGCATTGATGGCTCAGTGTTGATGTAGAGCTCGTTGGGAACCCCAAGAGGAAGGCATGATGAGCACAGCAACAAGTTTCCCTCAGTTATGAAACCAAGGTTTAATCAAACTAGTAGTAGCAAGGAAGCACCCCAAAGGTGTTGCTAGCTGAGCCTTGGCAGGGCACACTACCGGTGCTAGTAGCAACTTGGAGACCTGCACAACACAACCACAGAACTCTGTCCCCAACTTGCGATGAGGTTGTCAATCTCACCGTGTTTTGCTGAAAACAAAGGATTAAACGTATCGAATGGAAGGAAGTAATAGTTTGTAGAAAGTAAACACAAAGCAGTAAACAGTTTATAGATTGTATGTAAAAGAAAAGGACCGGTATCCATAGTTCACTAGAGGTGGCCCTCCTTAAGATAGATAACATGCTGGGTGAACAAATTACAGTGGGGCAATTAACAAACATCGAGAAAGCAATACATGCATATACTAATCATCTTGACTCCTTTGGAACTTGATTGGGAATTACAACATTATACATAGACCGCCATCCAACTGCATCTATGACTAATAATCCATCTTCAGGTTATCATCCAAACCCCCTCCAGTATTAAGTTGCAAGCAACAGATTATTGCTTTACGAATTGCGTGTAATGTAAACAATACGATTGTTCCATGAACAAAGGATTGTTGTTTTCTCCCTAGTAGCAACACCACATCTAGTACCTTAGAGATTTCTGTCACTTCCCCAGATTACCAGAGGCATGAACCCACTATCGAGCATAAATACTAACTCTTGGAGTTGCTAGCATCTACTTGGCCAAGATAGCTACTAACAATGGAAAGCATGCAAGATCACAAATAACAAAGACATGATAGAATCAATAATCAATCTAAAATAGCATCTCAATATCCATCGGATCCCCGCAAACACAACATGCAAAATTACAAATAAACGATCTTGATCATGAACGGAGCTCACAAGATCTAAACATGAAAGCACAAAGGAGGAGAACCAGCTATATAGCTACTATATGGATCCGTAGTCCAAGGATGAACTACTCATGCATCACACCGGAGGTTTGCATGGTGATGAAGAAGGCCTCGAGGGTGAATTCCCCTCTCCGGCAGGGTGCCGGGAAGAGCTTCAGATCCCTCCCGATCTAGGGATGGAGATGACGGCGGCTACAGACTCTTTCGTGGATTTTTGATCGGTTACTTAGGTTTTTCGTCCCGAGGGCATCTTATAGGCGGAAGGAGAGGCTGAGGGGTGCCTGGGCTGGCCACACCACCCCCTGGCGCGGCCAGGTGGTGTGGTGCCCCTGGCTCCTCTCCATCTCGTATTCTGGCATCTGATGACTTCCAGAAAAATAGGCACTTTGGCTTTTGTCTCGTCCAATTCCGAGAATATTCATTTTCTAACTTTCCTAGAACCAAAAACAGCAGAAAACAGGCAGCTGGCACTGTGGCTCTTGTTAATAGGTTAGTCGAAGAAATCATATGAAAAGTAGTCCAAAGTGTGGACAAAACACAAGAAAGTGGATAAAACCAAGCATGGAACATCAAAAATTATAGATACATTTGCAATGTATCAACATCCCCAAGCTTAACTCCTGCTCGTCCTCGAGTAGGTAAGTGATAAAAAGAAAGAATAATTTTTGAGGTGACATGCACCATCAAAGACTTGATCAAAGTATTTGTAAAACATTCAAAGCTGGGATCATAGTACTTCAATCATAACATGAAAGACAAAGTTCTAGCAATAAGACAAAGAAACTATGATGCAACATGAAAAGGCACAAACCAAAGATTCATGAATAACAATGCTTTGCAAGACGTTTGTTTGTTCCACATAAAGAAAACATAGCATAATAGCATTCAGCTTGTCCCTCATAGAGTAGCAAATATAAATGCATAGGACACCTTCAAAGGTCATAAGGGTGACTAGATACAAATAGTTTAAAACAAGCAGTATCAAGATATGCATCAATCAACTAGTCTTGGGACAGTGCACATAGAACTAAGAATGGCCACTATGCTCTCAAAGTAGGTGCATAAAGGTAGAAGGTGGAGACTCAATATAATGGTGGAAGAAAGGCCTTCATAAAAGGAAGTAGGGATTCAAGTCTCATAAAGAGCTTCCAAAAATTATGGTACTTATAGCTTTCAGCTCTCATTGCCCCTATCATAAGCATCTTGAAGTGATTAAGGTTAAAGTGAACAAACTATGGTGTACATGCTTGGTAAGTATAAGTCAGAAATCTCATGTCCCTTGTATACGAGGGCCGCTCCTCATGTACTCAAGTTTAGTCACCGGTAAGTTCTTGTCATCGTAAGTACATGTGTATCATAGAGAACCGCCAACAGGGTACCCCTTGCCCGATGATACGGAAGAATCCCCATATCAAAATGACAAGGCAAGCAGACAACAAGCATCTCAGCAATCTTCTTATTTACCATGGGAATATGGTGCTTTTTTCTCTCTTTCCTCTTTTCATAATCTTTTTTTTCTTTTTATCTTTTTCTCAATATAGGACTCTTTTTTTATAAGAAGAATGCTTCATAGACAACTCATTATGGTTACGCTACAAGTTTCCACCATGTCAGCATGGATTAGACCAGCGACCCAGGCGTTTCTCTAACACATATACATAACTCCATGGACTTACAAGCTCCCCTTTCATTTCACAATCGACATCCATATACAAAAGAGCATGATATCAACTAGGTACAAGTACCAAGTGCAATGTTGAAAGCGTTCCCCATGAAAGCATGGTTCTGCTAATTCCCAACAAATAAGTGCAAGCATATACAACATAGACGACACAATGGTTCAAGTTTATTTAGGGCAAGAAAAGTACAATGTGCCATCAAGTTCGTGAGAGCTTTAATCACTAGTTTTCTCATAACAAGTTTAATTTGGAAGGTAAACAAAAACATGAATATACTTGGAATAGCATAAGCTAGTAGGTAGGTATGGTGGACTCTTTGGAATAACTTGGTTTAGGGAGTTGGATGCATGAGTGGAACTCATACTTGGTTGTGGAGGCTAGCAAAAGACTGGGAGCGACAAACTAAGAGAGCAATAATGGCCATAATCATGCAGAGCGACAAAACATCATTGATCAAAGCATAAAGTGATACTACAAGTTGAAAACTAAAGGATCATAAAGGCTTATGGTGACTTGAGATAGTCATAACATGGTGTGAGCATGCGCCAAGTCAACCCAAATAAAGCATCAAAGGAGAATACCACTATACTATGCTTTAATATGCTAAAACAACGCATGATTCATCCAAGGCACATTAAGCAATCTCAATTGTTTATAACAAGTCATGCTACAACAAATAATACTAAGCATAAAGCCAAAACAATATCAAGCATGGCATGACAAAGCATAGGCCACAGTCAAAAACGAGCTCTTTTTACCACATAAACATGAACTTTCCTACTCTTTTCCAAACCAAACCAAACTATTTGCAAACCAATGTATGAAGGAGGGGGTCCAACCAATTTATTCAGCAAACTAAGAAAACCAAGAAAACGAAAAACCAAAACGAAAACGAAAAAGAAGACGCTCCAAGAACAACACAACTGTGCATGAAATAATAAAAATGAAGTGTTTGGAAGAAACCTGGAATTTTATTGATGAAGAGGGGGATGCCTTGGGCATCCCCAAGCTTTGACACTTTTATTTCTTGGATATTTCTTGGGGCATCCCCAAGCTTGAGCTTTAGTCCATCCTTCATCTCATTACTAATTCCTTCCATACACCTGAAATTTTTCCTTCATACAAAACTTCACACAATCTTTATTAGCAACATTAGTGCACTCAAGATAATAAGTCTTAAAGTTCAGTTCTAACACCAAATAAACTTCCATTAGAACACTAGATACTGTAGCACTTCCCTAAAAAAGCTCAATTCCCCAAAAGAACTCAAAAAGGAACCAACACGAAGCAAATGCGAAAAATGGCAGAAATCTGTCAAAACAGACCAGCAGGTAAAGACGAATTTTTTTGAAGACCTTCTGTTGATCAAATTAAAAAGTGTTGAACTAACGAAAATTATAAAACAACCTGGGGCAGAAGCAAAAAAAATCACGCCTCAAAAAGACGTTCATAGATTTTACACGAATTTTTATGGTGAAGCATAGAAATCTGTTTCGGGACAACAACTTTCCCAATCATTACTTCTCTCTCATTAGAGGTTACTCTTGGCATAAAAAGCGAATAAAAAGGATAAGGAGCGGTTATTACTGAAGTAATAACTTCCAAGACTCATCTAAAACTTTTGGGTTATCTCCCAATAAGTACTTTTCTTTAACGCCTTTAAGTTAGGCATAAGAAGCAAGAAAAGGAATCAAGTGTTCTCAAATGAAGAAGCATTAAGACCAAATTTCTTGCCCTTACCTCTCTTACTTTTATTCTTCACCTTGGGAAAAATATGATTGTTTGGTGGAGAATAAAGGTGCATGGTCCCCTTTCCCACATCTATTATTGCTCCAAGAAGTTCTAATAGGGACCTTCCAAGTGTAATTTGTCCTTTTCCTGCACATTCAATAACAAGATAATCAATAGAGATCGTTTTCCAAAGGATCTTTGTAAACACTCCTTCAGCTATTCCAAGAGGTAAAATGGTAGTATTATTAGTAAGAGATATTTCTTTTCCTCCCTCAATGAGCCCCCAAGTATTCAGAGATTTATAAATATCTTTGGGCATAAGGCAAGATTCAGACATGATATCACAACGAACTTGAAAAGTTTCAGCGTTTATCTCAATCTTTACTGTAGGGAACCACCTTGATGGTTCAGAGCTTATTGTAACATAATCATGCTGCTCCCTAAGCGTATTATAGCACCCTTCTAATCTAGTAGTGCTAGCCTCAAGAGTATCCAACCTAGCAAATATTTTCGCGAAAGAAGTATCATTTTCCCAAGGATCTTTGTAAACACTCCTTCAGCTATTCCAATAGGTAATATGGTAGCATTATTAGCAAGAGATATTTCTTTTCCTCCTTCAGTAAGCCCCCAAAGATTCAAAGATGTATAAATATCTTTGGGCATAAGACAAAATTTAGACATGATATCACAGCGAGCTTGAAAAGTTTCAGTGTTTATCTCAATCTTTACTGTAGGGAGCCACTTTGATGGTTCAGAATTTATTGGAACATAATTATGATGCTCCCTAAGCGTATTATAGCAATCTTTTAAGCTAGTAGTGCTAGTCTCAAGAGTGTTTAGTCTAGCAAATATTCTTGCGAAAGAAATATAAGTTTAACTAGGCAAGTTGTAAGTGAGGATCAATTTGTTTATAGCATTAATAGCATCATCCTCATTACATTGGAGGAAATCTCCTCCCACAATAGCATCTAAAGCATATCTATAGCAAAGAGCAATTCCAAGGTAAAAACTGCTAAGGAACAAGCTTTGAGTCATTTTAGGCTCGGTTTTTTCATGTAGATCAGAGATTCTAGACCAAGCTTCCTTAAAACTTTCCTCAATTCCTTGTTTAAAAGTGAAAATCATTTCCTCAGGTGACATAGTGACTGGAGCAAGACTAGACATAGTGGCAACTTAAGATAGGAACTATTTTTTGTGTGTTTTCAATAAAGAAAGCAAACTTGTAAAACTAAATTTTTTGTGTTTTTGATAAAGAAACAAGCAAACAAAACAAAAGTAAACTAAGCAAAACAAAAATAACAAAGTAAAGAGATTGGTTATGAGGGACTCCCCTTGTGAAGACGTCCTTGACTCCCCGGCAACGGCGCCAAAAAAATGCTTGATGGCTCAGTGTTGATGTAGAGCTCGTTGGGAACCCCAAGAGGAAGGTATGATGAGCACAACAACAAGTTTCCCTCAGTTATGAAACCAAGGTTTAATCGAACCAGTAGGAGCAAGGAAACACCCCAAAGGTGTTGCTAGCTGAGCCTTGGCAGGGCGCACTACCGGTGCTAGTAGCAACGTGGAGACCTGCACAACACAACCACAGATCTCTGTCCCCAACTTGCGATGAGGTTGTCAATCTCACCGTGTTTTGCTGAAAACAAATGATTAAACGTATCGAATGGAAGGAAGTAATAGTTTGCAGAAAGTAAACACAAAGAAGTAAACAGTTTATAGATTGTATGTAAAAGAAAAGGACCGGGATCCATAGTTCACTAGAGGTGGCTCTCTTTAAGATAGATAACATGTTGGGTGAACAAATTACAGCGGGGCAATTGACAAACATCGAGAAAGCAATACATGCATATACTAATCATCTTGACTCCTTTGGAACTTGATTGGGCATTACAACATTATACATAGACTGCCATCCAACTGCATCTATGACTATTAATCCACGTTCAGGTTATCATCCGAACCCCCTCCAGTATTAAGTTGCAAGCAACAGATTATTGCTTTACGAATTGCGTGTAATGTAAACAATACGATTGTTTCATGAACAAAGGATTGTTGTTTTCTCCCTAGTAGCAACAACACATCTAGTACCTTGGATATTTGAAGGAAATATGCCCTGAGAGGCAATAATAAAGTTGTTGTTATATATTCCTTATACATGATAGATGTTTATTTTACATGCTAGAAATGTATTGATTCAGAAACATCAATACATGTGTGTTTAATAAACAAAAAGGGTTCCTAGTCATGCCTCTCTTATAGACTAGCTTGTTGATTAACAGGATGATCAAGGTTTCCTGATCATGGACATTGGATGTTGTTAATAACAAGGTCACACCATTGGTGGAATGATGTGATGAACATTCATCCGAAGTATAGCATTACAATCAAGTCATTATGTTTATATTGCTATAACATCATACGAAGTAATCTTTATCCTTAGACCATGAGATTATGTTAATTGCTGACACCGGAAGAGTATCTTGATAACATCAAACGTCACACCGTAACAGGGTGACTATAAAGATGGGTTCAGTACTACGAAGGTGTTATGTTGAGGCTCATGGATCCAGAGTGGAATTTGTCAATCTAGATGTGATCACTAGAATGTTATATCACAGGAACGAGAAAAGAGTGCATGTCGGTAACGAGATCAAACTAGGTATGGAGATACCGATGATCGAATCTCGGACATGTAATATATCGAGAGACAAAGGGATTTAGTTACAAGCATTAAAGGTTCTCACGATCACAGAGTCATCGTTGAATGTGTAGGAGTCAAGACGGATCTCCGTGTCCCATTGCTGATTATTGATCGGAGAAGGGTCTCGATCATGTGCATTATTCATGAACCATAGGGTGGCACACTTAAGAGTTACGGACACCATTTTGGAGCACATATGTTTTGAGACGAAAGAATTGCAAAGCGCAGGAATTGTTTCAATAGAAACCGAAATTGTTTCGGTGAAATTGCGTAAGGTGGTTACGCATGTGATATTGAATATTGCAAGGGGCTATATGTGAATGTTTGTTAATTAAAGTAATTAACAAAATTCTGATTAAATTTAATAAAAAGAGTTTTATTAAATGAGAGAGCATTAAATTTGGAGAAATTTAATGCATTTAAAGTGGAGACTTTAAAAGGGAATGTGAAGAGGCATTTTAATGTGGGGGGGGTTACCACCACATGAATGGGGAGGTGAGGGTCACCCCCATGCGCCGCCCATGGAGAGAGGGGCACCCTCCTCCTATAAAAGGCCACCCATTCCTCCTTCATCCACACACCTCCTTGTGAAGGATCTCTCTCCCCTCTAGAATTATTCCCCATGGTCTCGGATTAGCGAGATACATGTTCCTGTGGCATTTCATCCGGAAGGAGTTGCTACTTCACTGAACGCTGGAGCGAGGAGGTGGAGGTTGTCCGTGGCTTGAACGTGTGTGCGAAAGTGCGGATCTTGGCTGAGTTGCGGCGCCGGACTTCCTCACGATCTTGAGATCGGCAAGTGTACGACTACATCAACCACGAGTTCCTACTGCTAACAAAGCTCGTTGTCTACGAGGTAAGTTCTCGTTGGATGTATGTCCACCCGCTGCTTTGTACCTAGTAGATAGATCTTGGCGTGTAGTTCACACCGTAGGAAATTTTTGTTTTCTATGTGTGGACCCAACAAAGGGTATCGAGCCTGATCTATGCGTAGGTGCTTAGCACGGTAGTACATATGGTTGATATGTGGGCGATGATGATCATGTTATTGCATCTTCTATGTATTTTGGATATTGGTGGCATAGTGGGATGAACCCGGACCAACCTTACATGTCATCGTACATGAGACCGGTTCCACGACTGACATGCAACTTGTTTTGCATAAGTGGTGGCGGGTGTCTCTCTCCTACTATAGTCAATATCTGATTTACAACGAGTTGCTAATAACTTAGTTATCCTCGTTGTGGTTCATGTTCGTAGGTGAGAACGGTTCTATCTCTGAAAGCCCTAAGCCACGTAAAACTTGCAATTGATAAATTAGAGGCGTCTAGTTTAGATCGTTGCTGGGCTAGTGTATTGATATGGTATTGTTGTAAGTAGATGTATGGTAGATACTCTTACAACACAGTCAACGTGTAAGTTCCATAGACCTTGTCCTTACACACAAAGGAATGATAGAGATCATACCATGATGCAAGTGATAGAGATCAAATGCATGGACCATATCATCTCACTTTACACATTAGATGCTAGCATCTTATCTTTGCTAGTTTAGCGTTTGGTAGCATTATAAGATGATCCCTCATTTAGATATCAAGATAAAAATGTGTTCTTCCTTGAGTATGCACCATTCTATGGATCGTGTTTCGAGACATCACGTGATGATCGGGTGTACTCGAATCTACACTTTCATAGGAACGGGTGTAAGACAGTTTTACACACGCGAATACTAAGGTTCTTACTTGGCGAGCCTAGCATGTACAGACATGGCCTCGAAACACGGACCGAAAGGTTAAGCATGAGTCATATGGTTGATATGATGCCCATATAGATGCTCACCTTTGAAGCTATATCAACTCACATGATGATCGGACTTGATATAGTGGATTCGGTTCATGTAATCACCAAAAGGACATGAGGGATGTCGTTTTTGAGTGGGAGTTCATTAGTAATTTGGATTAGTTGAACTCAATATATCATAAACTTAGTCTAAATAAACTTTACAAATTCCGTTGTAGATGGCACCACCTGCTTTTAATTTCAATGTGTTCATGGAGAAAGAGAAACTTGCTGCGAATGGTAGCAACTTCACCAACTGGTCTATGAATTTGAGGATTCTCCTCACTGCTGCACAAAAGCAATATGTGCTAGATGCGCCGCTAGGCCCCCCACCATCTCCTGATGCCCCTGACAAGGAAAAGAATGTCTATGTGACTCGTCAGGAGGACCACAACTTAGTTCATTGCGGCATACTGTATGGGCTAGAGCCAGAACTTCAAAAGTGTTTCGAAAATGGTAATGCCTTTGATACCATGGGAGAATTGAAAATGATACCCATGCTGCCATAGAGAGTTATAATGCTACAGAAAAGTTCTTTAGCTGCATGATGGAGGAAAACAGCTCCGTTAGTGAGCACGTACTCAAAATGTCTGGGTACGCCGATAAGCTTGTGTCCTTGGGAATAACGATTCTCATTGACTTAGGCATACATCGTGTTCTCCAATCTCTGCCACCTAGCTACAAGAGCTTCGTGATGAACTATAATATGCAGGGCATGAAGAAGTCTCTTCCCGAGCTTTTGTCAATGCTTAAGACTGTAGAAGTGGAGATTAGGAAAGAACATCAAGTGTTGATGATCAATAGGACCACCGGTTTCAAGAAGGATAAGAAAGGCAAGCACAAGGGAAAGAAGGGTGGCAAGTCTGTTGCCATGCCTAAAAAGAAACCCTGGGCTGGCCCTAAGTCTGACACCGAGTGCTACTATTGCAAGGGGACTGGCCATTGGAAGCGCAACTGCCCCAAGTATTTAGCGGACAAGAAGTCCAGCAAGGCAAACAAAGGTATATGTGATATACATGTTATTGATGTGTACTTGACTAGTACTCACAGTAGCACATGGGTATTTGATACCGGATCGGTTGCTAATATATGTAACTCGGTTCAGGGGCTACGGAAGAAGCGACAACTAGCAAGGGGTGAGGTCAGGATGCGGGTCGGCAATGGATCAAGAGTTGATGTGATCCCCGTCGGGACGCTACCTCTCCATTTGCCATCAGGATTAGTTATAAACCTAAATAATTGTTATTTGGTGCCTACACTGAGCATGAACATTGTATCTGGATCGTGTTTGATGCAAAGTGGTCATTCCTTTAAATCTGAGAACAATGGTTGTTCGATTTATAAGAATGATATCTTTTATGGTCATGCACCTATGTTGAATGGTTTATTTCTATTGGATCTCGATAGTAATATTACGCACATTCATAATGTTAATGCTAAAAAGATTAAACTTGATGATGATATATCTACATATATGTGGCACTGCTGTCTAGGTCATATTGGCATTAAACGCATGAAGAAACTCCATTCTGATGGACTTTTGGAATCACTTGATTTTGAATCATTTGATACATGTGAGCCATGCCTTATGGGCAAGATGACTGGAACGCCGTTTTCCGGTTCAATGGAACGGGCGACAGATCTATTGGAAATCATACATACTGATGTGTGTGGACCAATGAGTGTGTCGGCGCGAGGTGGATATCGTTATTTTGTTACTTTCACGGATGATTTGAGTAGATATGGGTATATCTATTTGATGAAACACAAGTCTGAAACTTTTGAAAAGTTCAAGGAATTTCAGAATGAAGTGGAAAATCATCGTAATAGAAAGATCAAATTTCTACGGTCTGACCGTGGAGGAGAGTATCTAAGTTACGAGCTTAGCACACACATGAAAGAGTGTGGAATAGTTTCACAACTCACGCCTGCCAGAACACCACAATGTAATGGTTAGTCGGAGCATCGGTACGTACCTTATTGGATATGGTTCGATCTATGATGTCTCTGACTGACTTACCATAGTCATTTTGGGGTTATGCACTGGAAACAGCTGCATTCACTTTAAATCGGGCACCATCTAAATCCGTTGAAACGACACCGTATGAATTATGGTTTGGAAACAAACCTAAGCATCATTCTTAAGGTTTGGGGATGCGATGTTTATGTGAAGAAACTTCAACCAGATAAACTCGAACCCAAAGCGGAAAAATGCGTCTTCATAGGATACCCTAAGGAAACAATTGGGTATACCTTCTATCACAGATCCGAGGGCAAGGTTTTTGTTGCCAAGAATGGATCCTTTCTTGAGAAGGAGTTTATCGCGAAAGGTGTGAGTAGTCGGAAGGTAGAACTCGAAGAGGTTATTGAACCTTCTCTTCATGGAATGGCGAGTGGCGCAGCACCGGAAGTTGTTTCGGAGTTGACTTCACCTGATGAAGAGAGAGCTAATGATAATGATCATGAAACTCCCAAAGAGGACACTACCGAACCTCGCAGGTCAAGCAGGACACGTGCAGCTCCTGAACTGTACGGCAATCCTGTTGTGAATTTCATGGTTGATGAAATGGATGACCCTGCGACGTATGAAGAAGCGATGATGAGCCCGGAATCCAACAAATGGCTAGAAGCCATGAAATCCGAGATGGAATCCATGTACGAGAACCAAGTTTGGAACTTGGTGGACTTACCTCACGACCGAAAGACCATGGAGAATAAATGGATTTTCAAAAGGAAAACTGATGATGATGGTAATGTGACCATCTATAAGGCTCGACTTGTCGCAAAGGGGTTTCGACAAATTCAAGGAGTTGACTACGATGAGACATTCTCTCCCGTAGTGATGCTTAAGTCAGTTAGGATTATGTTAGCAATTGCTGCATATTTTGATTATGAAATATGGCAGATGGATGTCAAAACTGCGTTCCTCAATGGTAAGATTGAAGAAGAGTTGTATATGATACAACCTAAGGGTTTTGTCGATCCTAAGGATGCTAATAAGGTGTGCAAACTTTAGCGATCCATCTATGGACTGAAGCAAGCATCACGAAGTTGGAATCTCCGCTTTGATGAGGTGATCAAAGAGTTTGGATTTGTCCAAACTTATGGAGAGGCTTGTATTTACAAGAAAGTGAGTGGGAGCAATGTGGCATTTCTGATATTATATGTGGATGACATATTATTGATTAGAAATGATATAGATCTTTAAATGATGTTAAAAGTTATCTAAACAACAAATATTCGATGAAAGACCTTGGTGAAGCATCATATATATTAGGCATTAAAATCTATAGAGATAGATCAAGGCGCCTAATTGGGCTATCGCAGAGTACATACCTTGATAAGATATTAAAGAAGTTTAATATGGACGAAAGTAAGAAGGGGTTCTTACCTATGTTGCAAGGCAAGACATTGAGTAAGACTCAAAGTCCGACTGCCGGCGGAAGAAAGAGATGATGGATAATATCCCTATGCCTCAGCCATAGGCTCTATTATGTATGCCATGCTATGTACAAGACCGGATGTGGCACATGCTATTAGTTTGACTAGTAGGTACCAATCGATCCAGGTTCGAACATCGCATAGCGGTAAAGAACATCCTCAAGTACTTAAGAAGAACTAAGGATATGTTTCTTATATACGGAGGTGAAGAAGAGCTAGTCGCTAAGTGTTATGTCGATGCTAGCTTTGACACCGATCCGGATGACTCTAAGTCTCAATCCGGATACATATTTCTCTTGAATGGAGCAGCAGTTAGTTGGAGGAGTTCCAAACAACCTGTGGTGGCTGGATCAACAACGGAGGCGGAATATGTTGCTGCTTTGCGAGCTTGAAGCGATTTGGATGAAAGAGTTCATTACGAACTGGGTGTGGTTCCCGGTCGTTGGACCCGATGGTGATCTATTGTGACAACAATGGAGCCATAGCCATAAAGGAACCAAGGTCTCACAAGAATTCCAAGCATATTAAGTGCCGGTTTCACTCCATCCGCGAGCATGTCAAGGATGGAGATATAAAGATTTGTAAAGTACACACGGACCTAAATGTAGCAGATCTGTAGACTAAAGTTCTCCCTAGGGCAAAACATGATCAACACCAGAACTCCATGGGTGTTAGATTTATCACTATGTGAACTAGATTATTCTCTCTAGTGCAAGTGGGAGACTGAAGGAAATATGCCCTGAGAGGCAATAATAAAGTTGTTGTTATATATTCCTTATACACGCTAGATGTTTATTTTACATGCTAGAAATGTATTGATTCGGAAACATCAATACATGTGTGTTTAATAAACAAAAAGGGTTCCTAGTCATGCCTCTCTTATAGACTAGCTTGTTGATTAACAGGATGATCAAGGTTTCCTGATCATGGACATTGGATGTTGTTAATAACAAGGTCACACCGTTGGTGGAATGATGTGATGAACATTCATCCGAAGTATAGCATTACGATCAAGTCATTATGTTTATATTGCTATAACATCATACGAAGTAATCTTTATCCTTAGACCATGAGATCATGTTAATTGCTGACACCGGAAGAGTATCTTGATAACATCAAACGTCACACCGTAACAGGGTGACTATAAAGATGGGTTCAGTACTACGAAGGTGTTATGTTGAGGCTCATGGATCAAGAGTGGAATTTGTCAATCCAGATGACAGATAGATATACTCTGGGCCCTCTCGGTGATATCACATTAGGATAGCTTGCAAGCAAGTGATGTGATCACTAGAATGTTATATCACGGGAATGAGAAAAGAGTGCATGTCGGTAACAAGATCAAACTAGGTATGGAGATACCGATGATCGAATCTCGGACATGTAATATATAGAGAGACAAAGGATTTAGTTACAAGCGTTAAAGGTTCTCACGATCACAGGAGTCATCGTTGAATGTGTAGTAGTCAGTACGTATCTCCAGGTCCCGCTGCTGATTATTGATCGGAGAAGGGTCTCGATCATGTCTGCATTATTCGCGAACCGTAGGGTGGCACACTTAAGAGTTACCAGACACCATTTTGGAGCACATATGTTTCAGACGAAAGAATTGCAAAGTGCAGGAATTGTTTCAATAGAAACCGGAAATTGTTTTGGGTGAAATTGCAGAAGGTGGTTCTACATGTGATATTGAAATATAGCAAGGGGCTATATGTGAATGTTTGTTAATTAAAGTAATTAACAAAATTCTGAATAAATTTAATAAAAAGAGTTTTATTAAATGAGAGAGCATTAAATTTGGAGAAATTTAATGCATTTAAAGTGGAGACTTTAAAAGGGAATGTGAAGAGGCATTTTAATGTGGGGGGGTTACCACCACATGAATGGGAGAGGTGAGGGGTCACCTCCCCATGCGCCGGCCATGGAGAGAGGGGGCAACCCCCTCCTCCTATAAAGGGACACCCATTCCCTCCTTCATCCACACACCTCCTTGTGAAGGATCTCTCTCCCCCTCTAGAATTATTCCCCCATGGTCTCGGATTAGCGAGATACATGTTCCCGGTAGCATTTAAATGCAGGAAGGAGTTCTTTGCTTCACTGGATCGCTGTAGCGAGGAGGTGGAGGTTGTCCGGTGGCTTGAACTTGTGTGGGAGTGCGGATGCGCTGCTGAGTTACGGCGCTCGGACTTCCTCACGATCTTGAGATCGGCAAGTGTACGACTACATCAACCACGAGTTCCTACTCGTTAACAAAGCTCGTTGTCTACGAGGGTAAGTTCTCGTTGGATGTATGTCCACCCGTTGCTTTGTACCTAGTAGATAGATCTTGGCGTGTAGTTCACACCGTAGGAAATTTTTTGTTTTCTATGCTGCGGACCCAACAATATTTCTGTCACTTCCCCAGATTACCAGAGGCATGAACCCACTATCGAGCATACATACTAACTCTTGGAGTTGGTAGCATCTACTTGGCCAAGATAGCTACTAACAATGGAAAGCATGCAAGATCACAAATGACAAAGACATGATAGAATCAATAATCAATCTGAAATAGCATCTCAATATCCATCGGATCCTCGTAAACACAACATGCAGAATTACAAATAGATGATCTTGATCATGAACGGAGCTCACAAGATCTAAACATGAAATCACAAAGGAGGAGAACCAGCCATCTAGCTACTACATGGATCCGTAGTCCAAGGATGAACTACTCACGCATCACACCGGAGGCTTGCATGGTGATGAAGAAGGCCTCGTGGTGAATTCCCTCTCCCGAAGTGGTGCCGAATGTTCGATCCTCCCGGTCTAGGGATAGAGATGACGGCGGCTACATACTCTTTCGTGGATTTTTGATCGGGTACTTAGGGTTTTCATCCCGAGGGCATCTTATAGGCGGAAGGAGAGGCTGAGGGGGGTGCCTGGGCTGGCCACACCACCCCCTGGCGCGGCCAGGCCTGGCCCGCGTGGCCAGGTGGTGTGGTGGTCCCCTGGCTCCTCTCCGTCTCGTATTCTGCCATCTGATGACTTCCGAAAAAATAGGCACTTTGGCTTTTGTCCCGTCCAATTCCAAGAATATTCATTTTCTGACTTTCCTGGAACCAAAAATAGCAGAAAACAGGCAGCTGGCACTGTGGCTCTTGTTAATAGGTTAGTACAAGAAATCATATGAAAAGTACTCCAAAGTGTGGACAAAACACAAGAAAGTGGATAAAACCAAGCATGGAACATCAAAAATTATAGATACATTTGCAATGTATCATCCGCTACCGCCTCGTGTACCGCACACGCGTACTGTGAGTCACATTTTTTCCCTCGTGTCTAACCCTGGCGACTTAGTTGTGCTCAGTTTTACCCTCGAGTGTAACACTGGCAGTTTGGTTGTACTCAGTTTTTCTCTCCAGTACTAACACTTCCGTGTGCAATATACTCAGTTTTACCCTCTGGTGGCTGGTCAACAGAGAGTCAACGAATGGTTTTAGCTAGCTAATTGATTCATTTTATGCATAACAAATTCAAAAAGAGCAAAACATAGTGGCATCTACCTAGGTAGTCTTATTATGTGACCTACCACCATAAGAAATGTATATAAACCAAGTTTCAACCTAAATCACCACTTCACAAATCACCTACTATCTATGAAGGTTCATGGATTTCTACTCAAGCCTCTTCCCAAAACATAGTTTGTCTAAATGAGCCAATAATTGTCAAACTGGTGTATATTTGAATTGCAAATAGTTTGATGTATGTCAAGATATATTTTATTATATAAAAGACGCTTTTTCCATTTTTTAAATCTTTTTCTATTTTCTATTTGAATCCCTTTGTTAGTATTGCCCTTGGTTTTTAAGTTCTACTCAGTTTTGCCCTTGGTTCTTAAGTTCTACTCAGTTTTCCCCTATCTTATTATCAATCTCTTGCACATGTGCTCATCTTCGCTTCTACGCTCTGATTGGTTGAGACAGTTGTCACGTGGATCGTGCCCACCAACCGTTGATCCTCTGTGATCTAGCGGACATGATAACACCTATATCCGTCGGGGGCACCCCTCTATCCATGCAAAATAATGAGTTTGCCACCGGTACTTTAACTCCATAAACAAATGAACTTGAATATAATTTGAAGGGAACGTGTTCAAAGGTGTATAATTTGTGCATTACATTTCACTCTATAAAAATGATAATCTCTTAAGATTTTCTTAGCACAATATTATCACGTATTAAGTGCGATTTCAAAGATTTCAAATGTGTATAATTTTCATATATGCAAGTTTATACATTACATTCCACTCTATGAAAATGGGGGAGAAAATGATAATCTCTCAAAATTTTGCTAGCACATCATTATCTCGTTATTAATTGCGATTTCACAATGTTCAAAGGTTTTAAACTTTTATATACGCAAATTTATGCATTATATTTCACTCCATGGAAATGATAAAAGATCAGGATTTTATTCGCACAACATTATCATGACCTAAGTGCGATTTCAAAGAGTCCAAAGGTGTATAATTTTTGTATATGCCAGTTTATGCATTACATTCCACTATATGAAAATGATAATCTCTCAAGATTTTGTTAGCACAACATTATCACGTATTAAGTGCGATTTCAAAGAGTTCAAAGGTGTATAATTTTCGTATATGCAAATTTATACATTACATTCCTCTCTATGAAAATAATAATCTCTTAAGATTTTCTTAACATAACATTATCACATATTAATTGCGATTTCAAAGAGTTCATAGGTGTATAAACTTCGTATATGCAGGTTTATCCATTACATTCCACTATATGAAAATGGGGGAGAAAATAATAATCTCTCAAAATTTTGTTAGCACATCATTATCACGTATTAAGTGCGATTTAAAAGTGTCCAAATGTTTATAATTTTCGCACATGCAACTTTGTGCATTACATTCCACTCTATGAAAATAATAATCTCTCAAAATTTTCTTAGCACGATGATGTCTGCAAGTGCCCAGATCGTTTTTAGCTAGTTTCGAAGTATAGATATCTGATACGTCCAAAACGTATCTACTTTGCCGAACACTTTTGCAATTGTTTCTCCTCTATACTTGTGTGATTTGGATACAACTAACGCGGACTGACGTTGTTTTCAACAGAATTGCCTTGGTGTCTACTTTTTGTGTAGAAAACCAACTATCAGGAAACATCCGGTAAAATATGCCAAAAATCCTATTTCACTCGAAGACTCCAGGAGCCAGAATATGAGAGGGAGAAGAGCCAGGGGGTGGCCACACCACCTGCTGGCGCGGGCCAGGCCAGGCTGCGCCAGGGGGTGGTGTGGGCCCCCCAGGCACCCCCTCGGTCTCCCTCTTCGCCTATAAGGAGCCTTCTGACCTAAAAACTTTGGGGGGTTTGATGTTTTTCTAGAAGGAGTTCCGCTCCTCCGCCACCATCAGATTCCACGAAACAGCACCAGAAACTCTGTTCTAGCACCCTGCCGGGACGGGGAATTGGAGGAGACCATCGCCATCATCATCACCATCGCTTCTCCATCGACCATCCATGTGTCCCCCATCTATGAGTGAGTAATCCCCCGCTGTAGGCTATGGGGATGGTAGGGATTGGATGAGATCGTTCATGTAATGGCATCAGATTGTTAGGGCATGGTGCCTAGTATCTTTTATTAGTGCTTTATGACTTTGTTGCGACTTGTTGTGCTTAATGCTTGTCACTAGGGCCCTTGTGCCATGATTTCAGATCTGAACATGTTATTGATTCATTATGATAGTATTGTTTATGGTCTTATCTACAAGTTGTATACACACGTTGTTGTCCAGAACCAATGGCCCCAAAGTGACAGAAATCGGGATAATCGGAGGGAATGGCTTTGATGTGAGGATCACATGTGTTCACAGAGTGTTAATGCTTTGCTCCGGTGCTCTATTAAAAGGAGCACCTTAATTGCTAGTAGTTCCCTTGAGGCCCCGCTGCAAACGGGCTGGCAGGACAAAAGATGTTGTGCAAGTTCTCATTGCGAGCATGTATGACTATATATGGAACACATGGCTAGGATTATCTAGTACTTGGATGCTTTATCTTATTTATCGGCAATTACCCTATGTTCTGATTGCTATGTGAATTGTCTTGTCCATGCAACGCCCGTCCATCCATCCCTATGCCTACCGTACTCGAATCCCACTATTTACTACTATTGTTACTGCTGTCTTTGCTTTACTACTGCTGTTACTTTGCTATTCCTGTTGGAGATATGCCCAAGAGGCAATAATAAAAGTGGTTATTATTATATCTTTGTGTTTATGATGAATGTTTACATCCCATGCTATAATTGTATTATTAGGAAACACTAATACTTGTGTGTTTTGTAAACATAAAAGAGTCCCTAGTAAGCCTCTTGTTGAACTAGCTTGTTGATTGATTGATGATCATGGTTTCCTGATCATAGACATTGGATGTGATTAATAACAAGGTTATATCATTAGGAGAATGATGTGATGGACACACACCCATAGTAAGCATAGCATAAGATCAAGTCATTAAGTTCGTATTGCTGTAAGCTTTGAAATACATAGTAACCTAATCCTTCGACCATGAGGTTATGTTAATCACCATCACCGAATGGGTACTTTGATGACATCAAACGCCGCTCAGAATCGGGCGGTTATAAAGGTGTCATTGGGTATTCTGAAAGTATGTGTTGAAGCGCATAGACCAAGATTGGGATTTGTCCATCCATATGACGGATAGATATGCTCTGGGCCCTCTCGGTGGAATGTCATCTAGTTAGCTTGCAAGCATGTGACTAGGTCACAAGGGATGACATAACACGGAACGAGTAAAGAGTACTTATCAGTAACGAGGTAGAACTAGGTATGGAGATACCGACGATCAAACCTCGGATAAGTATAGTATCGCGTGACAAAGGGAATTGGTTTTCGTATGTTAATGGTTCTATCGATCACGAAGTCATCGTTGAGTATGTGGGAGCCGTTATGGATCTCCAGATCCCGCTGATGGTTATTGATCGGAGAGGTGTCTCCATCATGTCTGCATATTCACGAACCGTAGGGTGACACACTTAAGGTTCGAAGTTGTTTTAAGTAGATATGGAATGTGCGTTGGAGACCGAATGTTGTTCGGAGTCTCGGATTGGATCCGGGACATCACGAGGAGATCCGGAATTGTCCGGAGAATAAGATTCATATATTGGGGATCATTTTCTAAGTTAGGAAATGTTCCGGAGTATTTGTATGGTGATTCTAGAAGGTTTCGGAATGTTCCGGAAGGGTCTAGAAGATTTCTTTGAGTTTACTTGAAAACCAAGAAAGGATCAAGGAATCCTTGTGGGGTAAGACAAGGAGTAGTGGGGGAGGAGGACTCCTCCCCCCAACCCGCCGGCCCAAGGAGGAGGGGAGTCCTACTAGGACTCCCCCTCCCCAGGCGCGCCTCCCTCCTTTAGATAGAAGGGAGGGGCGCCCCCTCTTGCACCTCCTCTCATAACAACCAATCTCAGCCGCCTCTCTCCTCCACTTTTCTTCTGCACAGGCATAGGCGAAGCCCTACAGAATTCTCATCTCCACCACCACCACCACGCCGTCGTGCTGCTGGGATTCCGTGGAGAAGATCTACTACCTCCGCTGCTCGCTGGAACAGGGAGAGGAAGGTCTGCTTCGACTCCGCACGTGTGACCGTCTGCGGAAGCGCTGCCGGAACGCGGCGCCGGAAGGATCGTCCACACGATCTTGAGATCGGTAAGTGATCGACTACATCATCCACGAGATCTAATATCGTAACGCTTTCGGTTCTACGAGGGTTAGTACTGATCTATCTCGTTGCTCATGTCTAATATATTAGATCTTGGCTTTTGTCTAGATTAGATCTGGGTTTTGTTCGTTCTTGCGGTAGAAATTTTTTGTTTTCCATGCTACGAACCCATCAATTCCTACTACAAAACTGTTGCTACTGATAAAATGATGTGAGCAAGATTGTTTCGAGGTGCAGCTGAATTAACAACTCAGTTGTTCAGGCTTATAAATATTCTTTGGCTCCCCTTGTGTCGAATCAATAAATTGGGTTTCACTTCCCTCAAAAATACTGCGATACACCCCCTATACTTGTGGGTCATCAAGACTATTTTCTGGCACCGTTGCCGGGGAGCATAGCCTTATTTACCAAGTTCCCTTGGATTCTCTATTGTTCGCTGCTATCCATCCGTCATGGGTAAGTCTCGTGATGGCAAGTTTCCTATTTTACCATCCACTACAAGAAGAGGTACGGTTCTGAACACCTCTGCCACTCTTGATTCACCATCTGTTATAAGTAAGCTCGTTACACCACCACATACACATGCTACACACACTACTACTACTGCTGAATCTGAAACTTCTGATGCTTATGATGTTGCTTCTACTGTGCTTGATAAGAGTGGTTCATTAGGTCCTTTCCTAGATGCTACAATTGCTAGAACTATAGCTGTAAATACTGAAAATCCTAATGAAGACACTACTACACCTATTAGTTCACCTGAGTCTAGTGAAAGTTATGATATTGAAGATGGTTATGTTGAGATGACCGATGAATTTATTAAAGAATGTAAAAACACCCATGATATGAGCTCTGCTAAGAGTCTCCTTGAGAGGCGTACTATTAGACCCAAATTGGCTCCTACTGCTAAGTTTGCTGCTTCTCCCATAAACATTATAGATGAAGATTATGATTTCTCTCTCGATCTATCTTACATAGCTATTGTCGAGAAAGAACCTTTTTGTGGGACTAAGAATGAAAGTGCGGTAGCACATATGAATGAACTTTCTACCATGAGTGGCTTGTTTTCTGATGATATTAAGATGCGTACTTACTTTGTTGCCAAGATTTTCCCCTTTTCACTAAAAGGAGAAGCTAAAACTTGGTTTAGTAATTTACCTCCTGGATCTATTGATATCCCTGAGTGCTTGATTAGTACTTTCCTGCAGAAATATTTTCCTCCTAGTGCTAGACATGCTATTTTGCAGGAACTTTTTGATTTTAAACAGGGAGAAAAAGAGGTATTGCCCGAATCTTGGGCAAGGATTTGTGCTTTGATTCATGCACAGGCTGGAAGTCCATTACCTAAGAATGAGCTTCTTGATATATTTTATAATGGACTAACTGAAGAATCTAGGACATACCTAGATAGTTGTGCTGATTGTGTTTTCAGGAATAGGACTCCTAAGGAAGCCGAGGAATTAATGGCTAAAATAAGCAAGAATTATGAAGATTAGACTCCTCCTAAACAAGCTATACCTGAAGTAATTGTACCTAAACCATCTATTCATGTGCCTATTCCAACATCAAAGAAGAGGGGAGTTATTGAATTAAATGATGAAGTGATGAAGGAAGCTAAGAAATGTCTTAAGGAGAAGGGAATTAAAGTTATAGATGTCAAGAATTTACCTCCTATAGAAGATTTATGTAAGCCTATTCCCTACTCATCCACTATTGAGGTACACTCTCTCCAACACTTTGATGAAGGTGATATCCCTTACTCTAAACCTCCTGATCAATGCTTAGAAGAATTCGATATCTTTATTGTTAAGCAAGATAACTTTAATAAAAGAGTGCAAAATCATCTAATGGAAAACACTAGAGCTATTGTTGAGTTGAAAGATATTGTGGAAAGAACCTCTAATGATGTTAAAATGATTGTTAAACACTTTCAAATGGTTCAAACTCAAATGGATCAACTCGTTAAAGTGCAAAACGACTTGCTAGTTAATGCTGCTAAAGAAAAACATGCTTATGAAATTAGAACTAGAAGTAGAGCTGCTACCCAGGATCCTCTATATCCTGAGGGGCATCCCAAAAGAATTGAGCAGGATTCTCAACAAACTGAAAATAGCGGTTCTACTCGTAAGAAAAGGAAAAAGAAGCATAAAACTATTGTAGAACCCTCTGAACCTGCTATAGATCCTAATAGTATATCTATCTCTGATGCTGAAACTGGAAGTGGTAATGAAGAAAATGAAGTTCCTAATGAAGAAAAAGTTGAAGAAGAACCTGAAAACCACACTAAGAATACTAAATACACCAAAGAAGATTTTATTGCTAAGAAACATGGTAGTGAAAGAGAGCCCTGGGTCCAAAAACCTATGCCTTTCCCTGATAAGAAACACAAGTCAAAGGAAGATGAACACTATAATAACTTTTGTGAGTGGATGAAACCTTTATTCCTGCAAATTCCTTTGACTGATGCTATTAAATTGCCTTCTTACTCAAAGTATATGAAGGATATTGTCTCGAATAAAAGTAAGATCCCTAATGAAGAAATTTCTACTTTGCTTGCTAATTATTCCTTCAATGGTAAGGTTCCTAAGAAACTTGGAGACCCAGGGATTCCAAGTATCCCTTGCTCTATTAAGAACAGTTATGTTAGAACTGCTTTGTGTGATTTGGGAGCTGGAGTTAGTGTTATGCCTTTCTCTCTCTATAAGAGGCTTCAACTTGAAAAATTAATACCAACTGATATATCTTTGCAAATGGCTGATAAATCTACCACTATTCCTGTGGGTATATGTGAGGATGTACCTGTTCAGGTGGCTCACAATTGCTTGATATTAACTGATTTTGTTGTGCTTGAAATGCCTGAAGATGATAATATGTCTATTATTCTTGGGAGACCTTTTCTTAATACTGCAGGAGCTGTTATTAATTGTAATCAAGGAAAGGTGACTTTCAATGTTAATGACAAGGAACATACTGTCTATTTCCCCAAGAAGATTGAAAGGACTTATGGTTTGAATTCAATTGAACATGTTGAAGGCATTCAAGTTGGAGAAATATATTGTCCCATACCAAGAGAAAAATTTGAAACTATTATGATTGGGACCATTGCTATCAAAGTTGAGGTAACAAAATCATTAGTGGAATACAAAGTTTTGTATCATATGGAATTGTTTTGGTAGCAAGACTTGATCAACCTTGTTAACAAAAGGATTTCATTGAACAAAACAATGTTTTCATTATGATTATCTCTATTTATTTCTATCCTTTGCATTTTAGTTTTTGCTTTCGTTTAGCTTTCTTTTTGTTGTTAGTTGCTTGCATGTTAGAGTGTCTTAGAACTTCTGTAGTTCTAGCCTTGTTTTTTCCTTGCATCATGTTTCCAAAAAAAAATCTGTCTGTCAGAAAAATCATTCTTCTATTTCTGAAAAATGCCCAAAAATAAAGTGTCTCAAAAAATTCCAAAAAATTCATACTAAATTTTTACGTGAAAAAAGGGGCAGAGGAGTACCTGGGAGGTACCAGGGGGCCCCACCAGACAGGCACACCACATGGTGGCGCGGCCAGCCCTGGGTGGCGCCATGCCCTGGTGTGGGCCACCCCTGGCCCCCCTAACTCTCTCACCTGCCACTTTCTTCTCTCTCCCGAGTAAGCTCCAGTTTATTGCTCAAAATCGCATTCTTGTTGTGCTTGCTCTCAATTTTTTTGATCTCCTTGATCAACCCATCTTTCTTGCTGAAATTTGGAGCATTTGTTCCCTGGTATGTGACTCCTCCCCTTGTCCAAGTAGATTTGTGTTTAGTGGATTATATATTGAGTATTTTGCTGCTATAGGTGACTAGTTATGAGAGCTTGTAAGCTTGTTTAATGCTTAGAGATATAGTTTTGATGCATGTTTAGGCCTCTTACAAGTCCCTATGAGTAGAATCCTTCATTATATTTACTTTGTAATCACTTGTTTAATAGTTGTTTAAATTTCAGAATACCAAGCATGAACAACCATACTTTTGGAGAGATTTTTGAGAGTGATGCACCTAGGAGGTCGAGGCCCTCGAGATCAGCCTCTCAGGCTAGGCCATCATACAATGAAGATCTCATTGCAACTCGTATTGGTAGTGAAAGGGATGATGGGGATGCTCACCCATCCTCTTTTCCTTGTTTTACTTTTTTACAAGCTGCAGGTATTCTTGATGATTTCTTGCTACTGATTGAGAGGGTTGGTTTGACCTCATATATGCAAGATGAGAGTGTGCAATACGCTATGCTCACCAAAACTTTTGTTGAGAGCTTCACGTTACTAACACACCCTATCAGTCGACTGTCTCTTTTAAAATCTATAATCTGCCCTTCACCATGCCTTTGGAGAGATTTTGCAGTATTGTAGGTGTACGCATGACAGGGACAGTGAAGAAAATTCAAGGGCGACCCGCTGATTTGTTGGAGCTTTACCGAGGGGTGACCAATGATGATGACCGCGTGGCGCAACGCAGAAAGATAAGAAATATCCAACTCCCCGCTCTTAGATACTTTGCATATTATCTTGCTACTAGTGTACTGGGTAGGGAGAGCACAAGTAATATCTCCAACTATCATTTAGCATTCCTTGCTGCTGTGCTTAACAACGATACCCGGTACAATCTTGGCTCGCTTATTGCTCGCTGCCTAGCTGCTAGGGGGCCTATTATGGGGGCATCATTGCCTCGCGTATAGTCAATGCATTAGGTCGTTTAGTGGATCCCAATGATACTATGCTAGCACCATAGAGGCTTGACCTTGTTGCTATGAAAACTCATCACTTTGTCACTGCTACTTCTGATTTGGACAGTCTAGTATATAGGATGCTTTTCACTGACGGGGATGAAAGGGAGATCCTTTTGCCACAGCCTTCTTTGTTTAGTGTTCACAGGAGAACGTGGTCGCTCTCCAAGGAGGAGGTGGACGAGCAGCTTCGCTTGCTGGGTTTCCACGAGCAGCACCAGGAGGATGTACCCTCCTATGATTACTCTGCGCATTACGGAGGGACGTACTCGAGCTCGCACCAGGACGAGGGGACCTCCTCATCATACTACGGTGACACATCATCCTGGCCGGCTTGGGATTGATACCCACTTAGGCCAAAAGCCTAAGATTGGGGGGAGGTACGCCGACACCGCACTCATCTTCATATCATGTTGCGTCGGTACTTTGTATATTCATGTTTTTGTTCTCTTTTTAGTTTTAGTTCTTTCTTTGCTTTTGCTTTCTAAAACACAAAAAGACCAAAAATATTTCTGTTGTTTCTCTTTGGTTTGCTTCTTCTTTTTGCCTTAGTTTGTTTTTCCCTTTTTGCTTTGTTTGAACTATTTGAAAAACCCAAAAAGATTTTGCTTTGCTTGTTTTTCCTTTGGTTCTTTTTAAAAAAAATCAAAAACAACAAAAATATTTGTCGTTCTTCTTTGGTTTTTGTGAGTTTGCTACAGGGTTCAGCAGTCCACAGTGGAATATTGGTTTCATATTATTATTCAAGCCACACAAGTGAAGAGCGATAATGAGGATTAATGACAACTTGAGGCGTGGTAAGAGGCTGGTAACGAACTCTATTTGTTTCCATTTTTATACACATACTCATCACTGTGGGCATGCTTAGTCCGTTCATGTAGAGTGTATGTTTTCTTTGGATGCTTAGTAGTTCTTGATTTCTTATGATTAGCTCCATCTCGCTAATAGTTTGTAGCATGTCTTATGAATGTTTGCTTGCATTGATCTATTCATAAATTGGTATGACACTGTGGTATCCTCCTCTGAATGTTTCATTTGAATTGACTTGGCACATGCTCACGCATGCACATGACAGCTATTGCTCTCTCGTTTGTCGCTCCCTTACTATTGCTAGCCTTCACTTCCACTGAGTGTTTTACTCAAGTTTCCAACTCCCTTAAACCAAATATTGCCAAGGTGTCCACCATACCTACCTATTAGCATCATTTGCTACTTACGTGCATATTCAATATGCCTTGTTTTCTTCCAAATAAAATGTTTGCTTGTTATGAGAAAGTTAGTTAGTAAAGCTCTCACGAACTTGATGGCACACTTTATTTCCTGCACTTAATAAACCTGAACCATTGTGAACTCTCCATGAAAGTTATATGCTTGCTAATTATAGGCTGGGGATTAGTAGAACCGTGCTGTCACGGGGAACGCTTTCAACACTTGTAAATATATACCCAGTTGATACCTTGCTCTTTTGTTTGCGGATGTCTTCGGTGTGAAATAGAAGGGGAGCTTGTAAGTGTATGTATGTGTGTTAGAGAAACGCCTGGGCCGCTGGTCTAATCCATGCTGACATGGTGGAAACCTACAGCGTAACCATAATGATATCTATGAAGCATTCTTCTTATAAAAAAAGAGAGAGATAGCTATTGAGAAAAAGAAAAAAAGAGATCTATGAAAAGAGGAAAGAGAGAAAAAAGCACCATTTTCCCATGGTAAATAAAAAGATTGCTAAGATACTCATTGTCTGCTTGCCTTGTCATTTTGATATGGGGATTCTTCCGTATCATCGGGCAAGGGGTACCCCGTTGGCGGTTCTCAATGATACACACATATTTATGATGACAAGAACTTACCAGTAACTAAAGTTGAGTAGCATGAGGAGCGGCCCTCGTACTCAAGGGACATGGGATTTTCAGTTTATAGTCTGTTAAGCATATAACTCAGATTGGACCTCACTTTCACCTTAACCACATTAAAGATGCTTATGATAGGGGCAATCAGAGCTCAAAGCTAATGAGTACCATACTTTCAGCATTTGGAAGCCTTTCAAATTATTCAAAACCTTTTCCTTTACTTGTTGAGTGTCCATTTATTCTTTGAGCACCTTCTTGAGAGCATAGTTGCCATTTGTTGCGCTTGTCCCATTACTTGATTGTTTGTGTTATGACTTTGATGCTTGTATCCTTGATATCTTTACTTCTAGTCATCACTTGAACTTCAGAGGTGCCTTGATATTCATAATCAAAGGCAAGCGGGATACCACTCTATCATACCTTTCTATGAGCATTGTAATGTTGCTTATGTTTATGCTTCATGCTACTTATTATTTTTGAGTTGGAATCTCTTCATAGCTTGCAATGCCTATTAAGTAAACTTAGTTGCATACTCTTTATTATGAACTGTCTAAGTAGTTGATCACATTGCTGAGAATATTTACATCATATGAAGCAAATGTGTTTGTGAAAGTTCTTTTATCGCACTCCATTTTCAACTGAATTGCTTGAGGACAAGCAATAAGCTAAGCTTGGGGGGAGTTGATACGTCCAAAATGTATCTACTTTCCCGAACACTTTTGCTATTGTTTCTCCTCTATACTTGTGTGATTTGGATACAACTAACGCGGACTGACGTTGTTTTCAGCAGAATTGCCTTGGTGTCTACTTTTTGTGCAAAAAACCAACTATTAGGAAAAATCCGGGAAAATATGCCAAAAATCCCATTTCACCCGAAGACTCCAGGATCCAGAATATGAGACGGAGAAGAGCCAGGGGGTGGCCACACCACCTGCTGGCGTGGCCAGGCCAGGCCATGCCAGGGGGTGGTGTGGGACCCCTAGGCACCCCCTCGGTCTCCCTCTTCGCCTATAAGGAGCCTTCTAACCTAAAAACTTTGGGGGGTTCGACGTTTTTCCAGAAGGAGTTCCGCTCTGCCGCCACCATCAGATTCCACGAAACAGCACCAGAAACTCCGTTCTGGCACCCTGCCGGGATGGGGAATTGGAGGAGATCATCACCATCATCATCAACGTCACTTCTCCATCGACCATCCATGTTTCCCCCATCTATGAGTGAGTAATCCCCCGCTGTAGGCTATGGGGATGGTAGGGATTGGATGAGATCGTTCATGTAATGGCATCAGATTGTTAGGGCATGGTGCCTAGTATCTTTTATTAGTGCTTTATGACTTTGTTGCAACTTGTTGTGCTTAATGCTTGTCACTAGGGCCCGAGTGCCATGATTTTAGATCTGAACATGTTATTGATTCATTATGATAGTATTGTTTATGGTCTTATCTACAAGTTGTATACACACGTTGTTGTCCGGAACCAATGGCCACGAAGTGACAGAAATCGGGATAACCGGAGGGAATGGCTTTGATGTCAGGATCACATGTGTTCACGGAGTGTTAATGCTTTGCTTCGGTGCTCTATTAAAAGGAGCACCTTAATTGCCAGTAGTTCCCTTGAGGCCCCGCTGCAAACGGGCTGGCAGGACAAAAGATGTTGAGCAAGTTCTCATTGCGAGCACGTATGACTATATATGGAACACATGCCTAGGATTATCTATTACTTGGATGCTTTATCTTATTTATCTGCAATTGCCCTATGTTCTAATTGCTATGTGAATTGTCTTGTCCATGCAATGCTCGTCCATCCATCCCTATGCCTACCGCACTTGAATCGCACTGTTTACTGCTATTGTTACTGCTGTCTTTGCTTTACTACTGTTGTTACTTTGCTATTCCTACTACAAAACTGTTGCTACTGATAAACTGCTGTGAGCAAGATTGTTTCCAGGTGCAGCTGAATTGACAACTCAGTTGTTAAGGCTTATAAATATTCTTTGTCTCCCCTTGTGTCGAATCAATAAATTAGGTTTCACTTCCCTCGAAAATACTGCGATACACCCCCTATACTTGTGGGTCATCAATATCGATCCCACAGGGAGCCCAAAGTTAAGTGTTTATGAGTGAAGTCTCTGTCACACCCGAAGTTGTCACAGGTCTTCGAGTGAATTGACTGCAAGTGTTGAAATAAGAATGAGGTTTTGATTAAACGAAGTGTAAAAATTCAAATGGAAACTTCAGAAATATAAAGCATAAAAGTAAAGAACAACTTGGTTGTTTGTTGTTTTCTGCAGATGGCAAAAGAAGGCGCAGGGAGATTCAGTTCATGGTGATAGTGACTGTGCCAGGTGGACAAATAATAAATGTAACAATTATAATATTATAAGTATATGTGTAGGCGAGCAACCCATAATTAGCCGGAACTCCTCTTGATAGATTTCATCCCAACTTCAATAATCCTACTAGTTTGTTACCAAAACCATGGCCAGACACTAGACGATTAAGACCCTTCAGGTTGCTTAACGATTAAGCTCCTTGGATCGTACTAATGCAATAAGCACGGTGGTTCCTCGTTATCCTCGAGTCTACTAGTTTTCCATTGATATCCCCATATCACTCGGGGGTCGCCGGTTTGTTAACGAACAAGATCTTATCTATGTATAACAAAGCATAATGTTGTGTGGGACCTTAATTAGACAACAAGCATTAGGCATCCCACAGATAGTTAAGCACACATAATATAGTAATTAGAATCAATCACAAACTAATGGAAAATATATAAAGGCACATCACATCTCACCAATCCCCTACAGCTCCCACGCCCAAGGAACTTACTCACACATGAGAGAAGAATGGATCATCAATATAATTAAATAAAGGGAAATCTTATTGATATTACCGTGGAGATCCACAATAAGAATAGAAAAATATCCAATACAATTCAAGATAGGACGAAACAATCTCAAACCCTAGTCTTGCAAGGTGAAGATCTCTCTCTCTCAAGTACAAGTAGTGGCTATGGGGGTGTATTGGCTAGAAGGTCGAAGATCGTGGACCAAGATGAAGAACGTCTTCCCCTTCTTCTCCGGATCTCTTCTTTCTCCCTTCTAGATGTGATGGCGGCTGATGTGTTGTGTTTTTGCTTATGGCCTCTTCACGGAAGTTGTCCCTTTTGACAAGACAGAGGTGGCGGCAGCTATACAGCGGGAACCATATGGCCAGAAAAATATTCCCGCCGTATAGTTTCTTGTTAAAGCCTCTATATGCTCCCCTCGAGTGCTTCCAAAGAGAGACTTGCTTGTTTTCGCCTGAATATTGTGTTTCTCTAGTTAAAACCTTCTATTGATGTTCAGAACCTGAAACACACATTAAAAACCAAGTTTTTTGCTACCGAAGTATTAGCGTTAGGTAAAGCTATAAAACAATCAAATCCAGGAGAAAACCATCAATAAAAGCCATCAAAAATGTGTCGAATCTCATAGCTATCACACGACATTATCACGTATTAAGTGTGATTTCAAAGAGTTCAAAGGTGTATAATTTTCATATACGCAAGTTTATGCATTATATTTCACTCCATGGAAATGATAAATGATCAGGATTTTATTAGCGCAACATTATCATGTCCTAAGTGCGATTTAAAAGAGTTCAAAGGTGTATAATTTTCGTATATGCATTATATTTCACTATATGAAAATGAAGCTAGACAAAGAGCGCTGCCGCGGGGCTGGCTCGGGGTCCCATCTTGCAACGCCAACCTAGGTAAGCTGTGGGTTCGGCGCTCACGTGGATAAGTTGTGCGTCTGACGCTCATGTGGATAAGTTGTGGGTCCGATGCTGATCTAGATAAGTTGAGAGAGGTGTACACTATGGGAACCGACCGAACGCGGCCCCACTTGTCAGCATGTAACATCAAGGGTACACTACGGGACACGACAAAACACGACCCTACTCGTCAACACGTAACGGTGAGAGTTCAGTATGGGATCCGACTGAACACGGCCCCACTTGTCAGCACGTAACGGCAAGGCTGATGGACGGCGAGTTTCAGACCATGTGAGAGTTTCGTACAAGGAGATGGGCAAAAGCGAGGAAAAACTAAGCGGCTGGGGAAAACTGAGTACAACTAACGAACCGAGGGTAAAAAAATAGAAATCCCTAAATTTTAATAGTTGGCTCAAATATATCATCTTGTTTAGCTGGAAGTTTCCCAACTAATTTCTTATATTGCATTTCTAGCTCACGTTCCTTGGCTTCTACTTCTTGAATAAAATGTTGGTACATGGCAACATTTCCCCCTTCAATACCGGGATTCTTCACGGTGATCATCTTCATATGATCCTCAACGGTATATTTCGGAGACGGTGTAATCCTATAGTTCAGCTCTTCAAGCTTCCCATCTTTGTTTTCCATCCTCATCATCTTGAGGTCTTTGACCAGATTTGCCTCAGGATTTCCTGCAAACCTTTCTAGGATTAGAGTTTGACTCTCAGCTATTTTTCTCAATTGTTCTTCCATGGTCTTCGTTTTTTCCTGTAAAGCTTGAACATTATTTTAAGAGCAAATGCTTGATTAGATAATTTATTAATAACTTATTCATGGTTCTCCATAATCTTAATAAGAGGATTCTATTCAGTTTTAGCTTGTATAAAAGCTTTGAAAGAATTTTCAAGCGAGATATTACCATTACTTGCTCCATTACTATTGGTATAGTTGTTATTGTTTGGAGCACCTACAAGATTAGCATATTTCTTTTAAAAGTTTGATCCATAGTTTTGACTCTTCCACGCAGGGTTGTAAGGATTACGAGCTATAAAATCTACTTCGTCAATATTTAAGTCGGTGATGGAATTTACCTGGGTTTCCTTACCCTGAAGATTTTTTAGGATCTCATCTACTGACGAGGGGTTAACTCATCAATGCCCATCATTGATGGACTTAGGTTCGAGGAAGTGGGGAGCGCTAGAGGCATTGATCGGCTAGCAAATAAGCACATAGGGGGACACGAGGTTTGACGCACGGAACCTCATCCGAAGGATGTATCGCATCTTGTCGCCTTGGGGGCTGTTAGGATGATGCATGCGCCAGCTCCCTCCTTGCGCTTGGATCCATCGAAGTGGCTGGTCCAGAGGTTGGACATATCTGGTCTGTTAGGGAGCTGGTTTTCCATCCAGTGGGCGAGGAAGTCTGGTAGGACCTGCGACTTGATCGCCACTTTCCGCTCGTAGGTGATGTCCCGCGGGGATAACTCGATGCCCCAGAGGGCGACTCTCCCTGTGGCGTCAGGGTTGTTGATGATATGATTCAACGGGGCGTCGTTCACCATGACTATGGGGTGCTCGTGGAAGTAGTGGTGTAGTTGTCGTGCTATCATGAAGACACCATAGTCCAGCTTCTGGGAATCGGGTACTACTGTTTTGTTGGTGTTAGGACCTCGCTGAGGTAATATACGGGGCACTGTACCCCATGGATCTTGTTTTCCTCGGATCGTTCCACCACCAGCACGGTACTGACCACCTGGTTGGTGGCGGAGATGTACAACAACATTAGATCCTTTTCCCTCGGGGTGAGGTAGAGAGTAGGCGCTTGAGGTTGTCGAATGCTTCCTGTGCCTCGTCCGTCCACTTGAACTTGTCAGTTTTGCAGAGGAGCTGGTAGAACGGTAGTGCCTTTTCGCCCATTCGACTGATGAATCGACTGAGCACCATGATTCATCCAGCCAGCTGCTGGACGCTGATGAATGCAAATGCACAGATCATTTGTAGCTAGTTTCAAAATAAAGATATCGATCCCATAGGGAGCAGGAGTCTGAAGTCTAATAACTCTAGAAATAAATACTACAATAGAAATGCTAAATAAAGTTCTAAGTAACAAGATAAAATGCGAGTATTGTGTAAAAAGGTGTTTTTGGATTTTTGGTATAAGAGAATAATAATTAAAGTAAAACAACTGAACATAGAAAGTAAGTATCACGTATGTAAAAGAGATTGGAACTGCAATAGGAAAAAAGGCGTTCTCAGGGAGTAGCGGATAGACCTCTAAAATTATAAAGAACTAAGGTAAACATTATTATCATGAACATTCTCAACTGTGTATGTGTGGGAGGAACTCTATATTTGGACAAATAGGTAGCAACCGCTGCTCACATCATCCTCATAACCACAATAGTCAGCAATCGAATTACTGTGCTATTAAGGGACGTAATCCCGTAGGACGTATCCCATGGCATGGATAGTGTTCCGTAAGTTTCCTCAGTTCCCAAGTTGATACATAATGGGTGCCAACAGCTTTATAGTCACTGTCAGTGTTAACACACCTCCATCTACCAACAAGTAGTTCCCTCCATCAAGTCCCCAGAAGAGGCAAATATTGAGAGGTCGACTTCTCCCAACATTAATATGAAGACAATATAACACATGGTCACAACGACGAATATAATAATAAACTTTATCTTATTTTAATCTCATACTAGGGTTTCTCCATCTCCCCAAGAACTAAAGATCTAGTCAGACATGGAGGCAATCAACATCATGGCAATAGCAACGGAATCTATCATAGATGAATAGTACTTGTATAAATCCACAACGAGTACGGAAATTACAACAAGATCTAGAAAATATGTAGATGGGATGGATGGCGATGGTGGTGATGCAGCGGTTGATGATGAAGATCGATTCCTTAGCCTCCCAGATCTGCGTAGGGCGAAGATGGATCCTCGGTGGATAAGTTCCCCCTCCAGATGCCTTCCAGAGGTGAAGTTTCGGTGATTTTTGGTTGTTTTGTATGTCGTCTCTCTGATCCAGTTGCACGGGGTGAAACTAGTTGAGGAGGCGGCGGCGGCACCAACAATACGGCGAGAACTATACAGCCGCAATTTTATTCCCGCCGTATAGTTGGTCGTTAAACCGTCTGTATGCCTTGATTGCTTCGGGTTTCCTTCTTGTATAATTGATATTTCCCAAATAAGCGATTTATGTTGTTTTTGACTCCTTTTCTCCCAATACAACTGCTCCAAGAATTGTATCCATCATCTATCCTGATCCTGGTGAAAATAGACATAAAATGTGCGCGCAAACACCGTAAAATACCAAGATCCTACAACTACAATGCAAAATAATAATATAAAACATGATGCAATTATGCACTCATCAACTTCCCTAAGCTTAGACTCTTGCTCGTCCTGAGCAAGTTTATGTTAATGGATGTGATCCTCATATTCATGAAGCTGAGTCGATAAAATAAATGAGGTAGTTGCGGCATGTGTTTAACATATATGATACATAGGAATAAGTTCATGAATAATACCTTACTCGAACCATCGGAATAATATTAGAAGGCTTACACACCTTAGTGATCAACAGTTCATGAAAGATGAATCTGAACATGATGCAAAAGTATTCGGTTCGACTGAATGAGTTAGCGAGGTAGTCCCAAGTGTTTTAGGATTCACATATTCACACTTCTATTTGTCTTACTACAATATAGTGGTGTATGCCTATTTGCTCTTTGAACATTCCCTCTTTTTCTTCTTCTCTTTTTTTATATATGCTCACACTTTTATTTAAGTGTTGTGCGAAGGAGCTAGCCACACATTCCACTTCATGTAGGAATTCAAAGTTTAACGATCTTAATTACCAAATTCCAATTGTATATGAAGCAATGTTTATAGCTTGAATGTTCTACCTCGTCTTGTTCTCACTCTAATTTGATAGCACTTTTAATTTTCCATTGTTCAAGGTTTCCTTTTCAACTTAACTGATTAGGTAATTTTTCTTCCTTTGTAAATCAAACCATGTACTTACAACATATTGACCAAATTATCTTTATATGTTCCATTAATACCAATGGTGTGGAAGACTCCTACTGCTATCATCAAGTGCAACTAAAATTATACTCAAGCCATCCATATATTCAATAGGATAAACACACACTCAATATTGCTCCATATATGATAATAAACTCGGAATTTCATAAAAGGGATCGACTATTCCTGAAGGGAATTCTAATGATGCAAACTTTATTTCTAGTTTGAACTAATGCAAAACTAAAATAGTAATGTAAAGCTTATAAGATAGATTACAAGGTCTTAAAGATCTCCCCAAGCTTGGAATCAAGCCAGGCGGGATCGAATAATCCCATGCGATTATTTAATACCGTGATTATTGTAGATCACTGTGGCGCCATGGCACACGGTATCTTCTCTTCACAGGCCAGCCTGAGGCGGAGGGATTTATTGATAGCCTCTAATTCTTTAACACGCAGCTTGTAGAAAAGATTATTCCTTTCTAGCACTTTCACTTGTTCTTTAATGAGCTCATTGTTATCTTGAAGGGTTTGAATCGCCTTAAGACTCATAGAAAAAACTCAAAAAAAAAGATTCATAGAAAATCCTGATTCGGTTGTCTGCTTAATATCTTCATCAAGTTTATCAAGATAAAGTCGTAAACAATCGAAGATGTTTGGGTGTCCCCGGTGTCTCCTTGTCCATCTCTTCAATCTTCAGCTCGAGGGACTTCAACTCTCTCTTCCGGCATTCATTGTTGGCATCGAGGAACTCCATAGGGACGATCTTGATCTCCTTGCCTTGCTCGCTATTGCTCCCGATCTCCATAGGAACTTTTCTCCTTGGCTTCTGTCCCTTGGTTGTGTGTCCTCTTGCGTGAATAAGAGGTAGATTGGTTTCTGGAGATTATGATTTGAGAGAGAGAGATAATGGCAGTATATAAGGGGGTCAGAGGTCGGTAAAACTCGTGAGAAACACCAAATTCTCGCCCAAGAAAAGAATCTTAATGAAACAAGGAAATAAATCACAGATTTGGAGGAGTCCTGCCCCGTATTGACCAACTATATGGGTGCGACCTGTATAGCTCCGGTGGTATAGTTGGTTCCGAGCAGATATTTCCAAATATATTGAGTCCAGGTCGATTAAGTTACCGACTCGGAACCGACAAAACCATTTTTTTCAATCAAAAACAAAAAAATAATCGAAGATGTCTGATAGTTTACCGAGTAACTATACGGCAGGAATATTTATTCCCACCGTATAGTGGCGATCATATAGATACATACATCAAAAATTGAAAATGTCCGATAGTTTAACAACCAACTATACGGCCAGAAAATATATTCCCGCCGTATAGTTGCGACCGTATAGATACAGACATCAAAAATCGAAAATGTCTGAGAGTTTAACGACCAACTATATGGCCGGAAAATAAATCCCTACCGTATAGTTGCGACTATATAGATACAGACATCGAAAACAATTTCGTAAAGAAGATACAGAAGGTTTAACGACCAACTATACGGCCGGAATATTTTCTCTGGTCGTATAGTTGTGCACGTATAGTTGTTAAAAACCTTCAAAAACTTCAGAAAAACACGAGGAATTGATACGTCCATTTTGCATCACTATTCTATATCATAATTTACTGTTATTCATTGATATATTTCATATTAAGAGATGATACTTATGTTATTTCATCTGTTTTTGTATGGTTGATGACTTTTGGAGCATGGACCACTGCAGTCAGGATTCTGGTGGAAAAGGTGCTGTTTGGAGGCAAAATTCGCGAAGATCAGAAAATCCGGGAAAATACATGGAAAATTCTATTTTTCCATAAGACGGAGGATACCAGAAGGGGGAGTGGAGATGGGCCATAGGGGGCCCACACCACCCACTCACGCGGGCCACCATTAGCCGTGCCAGCTGGTGGTGTGGCCACCCTGGCCCACTCCAGGCTGTCCCCTTTGGTGTATATTATCCCCTCGAAACCCTAAGACCAGAGGAGCGACCACAGAAAGCTTCCGCCGGCTATGTGGGGCGGAAAACACCAAGAGAGAAAGATCTCTTCGGGAGACAGAATTCTACCGGGGGAATTCCTTCCCGGAGAGGGGAGATCGTCGCCATCAACACCACCATCAAGTTGGACTTCATCGGGATCATCATCATCATCACCAACATCATCTCCATCACCACTCCATACCGCTGTAACAATTGGGTTGAATCTTGCATAGTTCTTTGGGGAAACTTTCCCGGTGTTGATTACTCCTTGTAGTTGATGCTATTGAGTGAACCATTGAATTATTGTTTATGTTCAGATTGTTACTTATCATTATTTCATCTCTAATCTTGATCCATATGATGTCTTGTGAGTAGTTCGTTTAGTTCTTGAGGACATGGGAGAAGTCATGTTGTTAGTAGTGGAATTGTATTGAGAAAGATTCAATAATTTGTTATTTAAGTTGTGGTGTTATTCTTCTAGTGGTGTCATGTGAACATCGACTACTTGACACTTCACCTATATGGGCCTAGGGGAATGCATTGTGTATTTGGCTACTAATCGTAGCGGTTGCCAGAGTGACAGAAACCTGAACCCCCATTAGGAAACCTTTGCACAAGGGATGTCATGGTCTTAGAGTTTAAAGTTGTGGTTAGGTTTCTATCTTAATTAATTTGTTGTACTTGCGGATGCTTGCAAGGGGTATAATCACAAGTATGTATTAGTCCTAGGAAGGTCAGTACATTAGCACAGGTTCACCCACACAACACTTGTCAAACTAAAGAAGATTAATCAACTATATGAAGCGAAAGCACTTGATGATATTCCCATGTGTCCTCGAGAACGTTTGGTCATATTAAGTAATACAACTGGCTTGTCCTTTGCTAAAGAAAGGATTGGGCCACTTGCTGCATTTATTATTATTATCTTTTATTTACTTGTACTCTATTTACCCACATTATCAAAAATTCCTAAAAATCCGTTTGCTAAGTATTTACAAAGAATTCCTGCTGCAAGTCATTCGCCAACACCTTCTGCTCCTCGTTGGGTTCGACACTCTTACTTATCGAAAATACTGCGATACACCCCCTATACTTGTGGGTCATCAAGACTATTTTCTGGCACCGTTGTCAGGGAGTGAACCTCTATTGGAGAGTGGAACAGGTAAAGAAAACTTCTACTATGAGTATTGTTTATTTATGCTAGTTACTTTATTCCAATATGGATAATTCGCTGAGTTTCTTATTTCGTAATGCTACTACCACTGCTAAGGTAGTAGATGAACCACCACCTTTTGAGAATGATACTTTTAAAATACCTACAAGAATTATTGATCGTGTTATGGATAACTATTATGTTGGAGATGGAACTGTCCATCTCGGTGATCATTTGCTCTTTATACACGAATTATGTGGGTTGTTCAAGTGTGTAGGTATAACAACAGATCAAGTCAAGAAGAAGTTATTCTCATTATCACTGAAACGAAGAGCTGAGGAATGGTATATGATACGTTGCTAACGTATCTATAATTTTTGATGTTCCATGCTTGTTTTAAATCTACTTTCTTATGTTTTGTCCACACTTTGGAGTACTTTTACACATTTTCTGGAACTAACCTATTAACAAGATGCCATAGTGCCAGTTTCCTATTTTATGCTATTTTTGGTTCCAGGAAAGTCAGAAAATCAATATTCTCGGAATTGGACCGGACAAAATCCAAAGTCGACATTTTACCGGAAGACTCACGGAGCCAGAAGACGAGACAGAGAGGGGCCACAGGGTGGGCACACCATATGGTGGCGCGGGCTAGCCCTGGCCGCGCCACTAGATGGTGTGGGCCCCCCTGGCCGCCCACCGACCTTGCGTCTTCGCCTATGAGATGCCTCCTGATGCAAAAACCCTAAATGGCCCAGACTCCAGCCACGAAAAGTTCCACAACACCGCCGCCACTAAAGGGAAGATTCGGGGGACAGAAAGTCTCTGTTCCGGCACCCTGCCGAGACGGGGAAGTGCCCCCGGAGCCATCTCCATCGATCTCCACCACCATCTCCATCGCCATTGCTGATTCCCATGATGAGGAGGGAGTAGTTCTTCCTCGAGGCTAAGGGTTCTACCAGTAGCTATGTGTTCATCTCTCTCTCTCTATGCATGATCATATTGTGATCATGAGCTTTGTAATCAAGTAGATCTACCTTGCTACTCAAGTGCTTTAATAGATCTCTGCTCTCCCCATGTGTGTGAAAGTGACAGCGTGCACACCATGGTGGCACTTAGGCTAGAGATTACAAATACTTGTTATGAGTTATATTTGGAGTTCGATGTCTTTATGAAATTGTGGTGTTTGTTGGAACCATCTGGTGCTCAAGGTGATAGTGTGGGGTTATCTAGATGGGAAAGGCTTACTTTGAGGTGTGTTGTTATAGCCCTACCATGGATTACAGTGTCCAACCGGAGAGTAGTTAAGAGTAGTATCATAAAGAGAAGATATTTATATGCGAGTGTTCACTAGTGAAAGTATGATCCCTAGGCCTTATTTCTAATCATTGAAACACCATTTGCAACTAGATCTGTTACATGGTTGCTTGTTGCCATCTTTATTTCAGTTTGCCTTTAGTCTCTTCCACGCCATCAAGCTATTTTCTGTCACCGTTGTCTTTTATCCATGCCACTTGTATTTCACCATCTCTTCGCCGAACTAGTGCACCTATACACCTGACAAGTGTATTGGGTATGTTTGGGACACAAGAGACTTCTCGTATCTTGATTGCAGGGTTGCTTGAGAGGGATACCTTTGACCACTTCCTCCCTGAGTTCGATAAACTTTGGGTAATCCACTTAAGGGAAACTTGCTGCTGTTCTACAAACCTCTGCACTTGGAGGCCCAACAACTATCTACAAGAATAGAAGTGCGTAGACATCAAGCTATTTTCTGGCGCCGTTGCCAGGGAGGTAAGGTAAAAGGTACTTACATCCTCTGGTGTGAGTGCTCGAAGTTATTTCCTTTGGATTCTGCAATTTTGTCTTTTTGTTTCTTGTTTTCACTAGTTAGGCTTAATGGAAAAGAACAAAAAAATTAGAGAGCTTTATAGTATTTATCTTGAGTTAGGACATGACGTGTTTGAAGAGAAAATTAAAAAACCTATGGAACTTTATTTGCGTGCTAATAGCAATGTTATTAGTATGAATTCTTTGAAGACCATTATTACTAATGCTATGGAAAAGTCTAAGCTTGGGGAAGCTGGTTTTGATGAGTATGATATTTTTAGTCCCCTAAGCACGGAGGAGAAAATTTACTTTGATGATACTATGCCTCCAATATATGATGATTACAATGATGATTATGATATTTCAGTCCACCTACTATTGAGGAGAAAATTAATTATGATTACAATATGCCTCCTATATTTGATGATTATGGTGATGAGAATAAAAATGATAGCTATTTTGTTGAATTTGCTCCCACCACAATTAATAAGCATGACTATGTTTATGTGGGGAGTATTAATTCTTTTATGTATGTGGCTCATGATAAGAATATTTTATGTGACAGTTATATTGTTAATTTTATTCATGATGCTACTGAAAATTATTATGAGAGAGGGAAACATGGTTTTATGCATCTCAATAATATTAGGTTTCCCCTCTTTATGTTGAAAGTCTTGAAGTTGTACTTGTTTTGCTTTACTATGCTTGTTGCTTTTGCTTTTATGACTTGTTTCTTTACAAGATTCCTATGCATAGGAAGTGGGTTAGACTTAAATGTGCTTTGAATTTTCTTCTTGATGCTCTCTTTTACTTCAATTCATATTTCTTATGTGAGCATCTTCTCAAACTATCATGCCTAACTTAAAGGCGTTAAAGAAAAGTACTTATTGGGAGATAACCAAAAAGTTTTAGATGAGTTTTGGAAGTTATTACCTCAGTAATAACCGCTCCTTATCCTTTTTATTTGCCTTTTGTGCCAAGAGTAACCTCTAATGAGAGAGAAGTAATGCTTGGGAAAGTTGTTGTCCCAAAACAGATTTTTGTGCTTCACTGTACAAATTCGTGTAAGATCTATGTACGTCGTATTTAGGGGTGAATTTTTGAGATTCTGCCCCAGGTTGTTATCTAACTTTCGTTAGTTCAACACTTTTCGATTTGAGCAACAGAAGGTCTTTGAAAAAATTGGTTTTTACTTGCTGGTCTGTTTTGACAGATTTCTGCCATTATTTGCATTTGCTTCTTGTTGGTTCCTTTTTGAGTTCTCTTTGGGGAATTGAGCTTTTTGAGGGAAGTGCTTAAGTAGCTTGTGTTTTAATGGAAGTTTTATTGCTGTTGAAACTGAACCTAAAGACTTATTATGTTGAGTGCACTAATGTTGCTAATAAAGATTGTGTGAAGTTTTGTATGAAGGAAAAAAATTCAGGTGTATGGAGAGAATGATGTAATGAGATGAAGAATGGACTAAAGATCAAGCTTGGGGATGCCACACGTGTCACCCCAAGAAATATCCAAGAAGTACAAGCGTCAAAGCTTGGGGATGCCCAAGGCATCCCCTTCTTCATCAATAAAAATCTTAGGTTTCTTCCAAACACTTCATTTTTATTGTTTCATGCACAATTGTGTTGTTCTTGGAGCATCTTCTTTTTTGTTTTCATTTTGGTTTTTTGTTTGCTTGGTTTTCTTAGTTTGCTGAATAAATTGGTTGGACCCCCTCTTTCATACATTGGTTTTTAAATAGTTTGGTTTGGATTGGAAAAGAGTAGGAAAGTTCATGCTTAAGTGGTAAAGAGAGCTTGTTTTTTACTGTGGCATATGCTTTGCCATGCCATGCTTGATATTGTTTTGGCTTTATGCTTAGTGAACTTTGCTTTAGCATGACATGTTATAAACAACTAAGATTGCTTAATGTGCCTTGGAAGAATTATGCGCTGTTTTAGCATATTAAAGCATAATATTGTGGTATTCTCCTTTGATGCTTTATTTGGGTTGACTTGGCGCATGCTCACACCATATTAAGACTATACCAAGTCACCATAGCCTCTATGATCCTTTAGTTTTCGACTTGTAATATCACTTTATGCTTTAATTAATGATGTTTTGTTGCTTTGCATGATTATGGCCATTATTGCTCTCTTAGTTGGTCGCTCCCAGTCTTTTGCTAGCCTCCATAACCAAGTATGAGTTCCACTCATGCATCCAACTCCTAAAACGAAGTTATTCCAAAGAGTCCACCATACCTACCTATTAGCATTTGCTATTCCAAGTATATTCATGTTTTTATCTACCTTCTGAATTAAACTTGTTATGAGAAAACTAGCGATTAAAGCTCTCACGAACTTGATGGCACACTTTACTTTTCTTGCCCTAATAAACTTGAACCATTGTTTCGTCTATGTTGTATATGCTTGCACTTATATGTTGGGGATTAGCAGAACCATGCTGTCATGGGGAACGCTTTCAACATTGCACTTGTACTTTGTACCTAGTTGATATCATGCTCTTTTGTCTATGGATGTCGTCGGTGTGAAATGAAAGGGGAGCTTGTAAGTCCATGGAGTTATGTATGTGTGTTAGAGAAACGCTTGGGCTGCCGGTTTAATCCATGCCTAATCATGGTGGAAACCTGCAGCATAACCATAATGAGCTATCTATGAAGCATTCTTCTTATAAAAAAAGAGATAGAGATTGAGAAAAAAAGAGAAAAAGAAAAAAAGAGATATGAGAAAAGAGGAAAGAGAGAAAAAAGCACCATTTTCCCATGGTAAATAAGAAGATTGCTGAGATGCTTATTGTCTGCTTGCCTTGTCATTTTGATATGGGGATTCTTCTGTATCATCGGGCAAGGGGTACCCCGTTGGAGGTTCTCTATGATACACATGTACTTGCTATGACAAGAACTTACCGGTAACTAAACTTGAGTAGCATGAGGAGCGGCCCTCGTATTCAAGGGACATGAGATTGCCAACTTATACTTTGTCAAACATATACTCCATAGTTTGTTCACTTTAACCTTAATCACTTCAACATGCTTATGGTAGGGGCAACAAGTGCCGAAAGCTAATAAGTACCATAATTTTTGGAAGCTCTTTATGAAACTTGAATCCCTGCTTCCTTCTATGAAGGCCTTTCTTTTACTTTTATGTTGAGTCTCCACCTTCTATCTTTATGCACCTATTTTGAGAGCATAGTGGCCATTCTTAGTTCTATGTGCATTGTCCCAAGACTTGTTGATTGATGCATAACTTTGATATTACTTGTTCTTAAACTAATTGTATCTAGTCACCCTTATAAACTTTGAAGGTGTCCTATGCATTTAAGTTTTCTACTCTATGAGGGACAAGCTGAATGCCGCTATGCTATGTTTTCTTTATGTGAAACAAACAAACGTCTTGCAAAGCATTGCTATTCATGAATATTTTGTTTGTGCCTTTTCATGTTGCAACATAGTTGCTATGTCTTATTGTTAGAACTTTATCTTTCATGCTATGTTGAAGTACTATGGTCCCAGATATCAATGTTTTACAAATACTTTGATCAAGTTTATGATGGTGCATGTCACCTAAAAAATTATTCTTTCTTTTTATCACTTACCTACTCGAGGACGAGCAGGAGTTAAGCTTGGGGATGTTGATATGTTGCTAACGTATCTATAATTTTTGATGTTCCATGCTTGTTTTATATCTACTTTCTTATGTTTTGTCCACACTTTGGAGTACTTTTACACATTTTCTAGAACTAACCTATTAACAAGATGCCACAGTGCCAGTTGCCTATTTTCTGCTGTTTTTGGTTCCAGAAAAGTCAGAAAATCAATATTCTCGGAATTGGACCGAACAAAAGCCAAAGTCAATATTTTACCGGAAGACTCACGGAGCCAGAAGACGAGACGGAGAGGGGCCACAGGGTGGGCACACCATATGGTGGCACGGGCTAGCCCTAGCCGTGCCACCAGGTGGTGTGGGCCCCCTGGCCGCCCACCGACCTTGCCTCTTCCCCTATAAGATGCCTCCCGATGCAAAAAAACTAAATGGACCAGCCTCCAGCCAGGAAAAGTTCTGCAGCACCGCCGCCACCGAAGGGGAGATTCGGGGGACAGAAAGTGTCTGTGCCAGCACCCTGCCGGGATGGGGAAGTGCCCCCGAAGCCATCTCCATCGATCTCCACCACCATCTCCATCGCCATTGCTGATTCCCATGATGAGGAGGGAGTAGTTCTTCCTCGAGGCTAAGGCTTCTACCAGTAGCTAGGTGTTCATCTCTCTCTCTATGCATGATCATATTGTGATCATGAGCTTTGTAATCAAGTAGATCTACCTTGCTACTCAAGTGCTTTAATAGATCTCTGCTCTCCCCATGTGTGTGAAAGTGACAGCGTGCACACCATGGTGGCACTTAGGCTAGAGATTACAAATACTTGTTATGATTTATATTTGGAGTTGGATGTCTTTATGAAATTGTGGTGTTTGTTGGAACCATCTAGTGCTCAAGGTGATAGTGTGGGGTTATCTAGATGAGAAAGGCTTACTTTGAGGTGTGCTGTTATAGCCCTACCATGGATTAGAATGTCTAACCAAAGAGTAGTTAAGTGTAGTATCACAAAGAGAAGATATTTATATGCGAGTGTTCACTAGTGAAAGTATGATCCCTAGGCCTTGTTTCTAATCATTGAAACACCATTTGCAACTAGATCTGTTACATGTTTGCTTGTTGCCATCTTTATTTCAGTTTGCTTTTAGTCTCTTCCACGCCATCAAGCTATTTTCTGTCACCATTTTCTTTTACCCATACCACTTGTATTTCACTATCTCTTCGCCGATCTAGTGCACCTATACACCTGACAAGTGTATTGGGTGTGTTGGGGACACAAGAGCCTTCTTGTATCTTGATTGTAGGGTTGCTTGAGAGGGATACCTTTGACCACTTCCTCCCTGAGTTTGATAAACCTTGGGTAATCCACTTAAGAGAAACTTGCTGTTGTTCTACAAACCTCTGCACTTGGAGGCCCAACAACTGTCTACAAGAATATAAGTGCGTAGACATTAGTATAAGCTGCTAAAGAATGGCCAGTCTCTTGAATGGGAGGAAGTAGTTCCTCTCTTTTATTCAAAATTTTATCCTCCTAGTGAGATTCATAAAGATCGGAATCAAATATACAACTTTTGGCCTCTTGATGGAGAGAGTACAGCCCAATCTTGGGGGAGATTGAAGTTATTAATGCTCAAATGTCCTATTCATGATCTCCCCAACAATATTACTATCAATAACTTTTATGCAAGGCTTTCTCTTCATGATAAGGATTTATTGGATGCTTCTTGTGCTGGATCATTTACACGCATGGAAGAAGGAGCTAAATGGGATATTCTAGACCGTATTCAAGACAATGTTGAAGCATGGGAGAATGATAAAGGAAGAAAGTCAGGTATAAATTATGATTATGAATGCATTGAATCTTTTATGGGAACTGATGATTTTCAAAATATTAAAAATGCTTATGGTCTAGACTCTCAAGGTATTGCAACTTGTTTTAAGGCTTTTGGTTCCTATATTGAAGTTCCTAAAAAGAAATGGAATAAGTATCATGCACCTTATAAAGACATTGTTAATAGTGTTCCTGCAAGAAATACTGAAGTTTATACTGCTAATCATGTTTTACCTGAACCTTACATTGAGAAAATACCTTTCTTAGTTAAAGTAAAGGAACATTCTATGATAGCTAGTATGGTTAATGAAAGTACAAATAAAGCGGTTGAACCTGATGAACAAATGGATGATGAACCTATAATAGCAAATGTGAAAGACTTTGTCACTAAATATGTAGAAGAGGGACACACTATCCTTTATAAGGATATCCCTAATATTATTTCACAAAGTAGTGTTATGAGAGCTACTATCCCTGTGTTTTCTGTTAGGATAAGTGATCATTGCTACAATGGTTCTTGTGATAGTTATATCATTAAATTTATGCATGATACTGAAAGTTATTATGAGAGAGGGAAAAGTGTCCTTATACATCTCAATAATATCAAGTTTCCTCGTTTTATGCTGAAAGTTTTTATGTTGCACCTGTTTTGCCTTCCTATGCTAGTTGAATCTGGTTTAAATTCCCTTGCATAGGAAGTGGGTTAGACTTAAACATGTGTATTTTTGCTTCTTGATGCTCTCTTTTACTTCAATTCATATTCTTATGTGAGTATCATTGAAATTATCATGCCCATCTTAATGGCTATAAAGAAAGAGCTTTTTGGGAGACAACCCAATATATTTCTTTTGCTTTAAGTTTTTGTTTATTTGAGTCTTGCAAGTTATTGTTTCAGCAATAACCTCTGCTTATCCTTCTTGTTTGGTTTTTGTGTCAAGATCAACCTCTAATGAGAGAGAAGTAAGATTTGGGGAAGTTGCTGTCCCGAAACAGATTTTTGTGCTCCACTGTAAAAATTCGTGAAAAATCTATGAATATTGGATTGAGCCGTAATTTTTTGTGCTTCTGCCCCAGGTTGTTATTTAACTTTCGTTAGTTTTGCACTTTTTGATTTGAGAAATAAAAGATTTTCGAAAAAATTGATCTTTATCTGCTGGTCTGTTTTGACAGATTTTATGCCACTCTGGCATTTGCCTCTTAAATCGATTTCCTTTTTGAATTCCTTTTGGGCTTTCAAAAGGATTTGTTTCAGTAGCTTATGATTTGTTGGATTTCAATTGAAATTAAACTTAAAGGTTTATTATCTCGCTTACACTAATGTTGCTAATGAGAATTTTGTGAAGTTTTGTGTGAAAGAAATTTCCAGGTTAGTGGAGAAAATGGTGTAATAAGATAGTGAAAGGTTTCATGACTCAAGCAATATGTGTATGAAGATGAAGATATTGATGTTATTCAAGTGGTGACTCCAGAAGAATCTACTAAATGCCAACTTCAGATACCTGTAGAGTCTGTTTTCGAATAGGTAACAGTTCTGGTAAGGAAAAGTCCGCGAAAAATCCGTCCAATTATATTTTTGCAGTTTTTATCCAACAAGGAAAGCAACGAAGTGAAAGAGGGACGGAAATGGAGCCAGGGTGGCTCACACCACCCCTGGAGCGGGCCCCCCTTGCTGTGCCAGCAGGTGGTGTTGCCTCCCCGGAGTCCGTCTCCGACCCGTTTTCTCCCAGTACCTTCCTTATGTTGTAAAAATTTATAATATATAATCCACCGGATCCCCCGAGGTTCTTATATCGTGTTCTCGTCGTGTTTTCGTTTCAATCTATTTCTGTCAGGAACTATTCTGAAAGTTTAGAAGCACAATGGTCTCCGCTAAGGATAAGGGAAAGGATCCTGCGGAGGAGGATCCCCAAGACCCTGGGCAGGAGAAGGAGATCAAGAGTAAAGATGAAGAGGAGGCAAATAAAAGCCAGCATCCGCACACCAGCGCTACCATTGCAAGCATTGGAGTGTTGGCAAACCCTGCCAAGATCAAAAGGACTACATGGATGTCAACTAGAGGGAAGCCTCCACGTCACTGTTTGGCTCCACGATCACCTTCTCCATGCACCAAGAATCCTTTCCATACCCTTATCCATGAGCATTAATTCTAGAATATGCCCAAGGAGAAACTACCCTCCAATTGGGATATGCCTCGTTCTAACCATGCAGGAAAAAGAAGACTTCAAGGAGGAAGAGTGGGGAAAGAATCGTACGAGCTGGGATTCGCAACCCGACATGATCATAAGCCGCATTGAGCAAAACTCGGAGCTGATTCGTACTCTCACCTTCGAGATTGAGGACTTGGGGAAATTGATCAAAAAGCTCATCGAGAGAACACCACCACCACCGAAGGAGTAATACGTCATCAGGTTTTGGCATCCCCTTGGTTTGTTCCAAGCTTGGGGGAGTGCCGCGGTATCACATCACTACCTTCTATCTTTTTACCTTTTTAGTAGAGTCATATCATGAATAGAGAAGTCATCATGTAGGATGGTTTGCATTATGGACGTATCCCCCTCTCGTTCGATATCTATGTATCCCCTGGTGTGAGTTGCCGTTATGGAATATTAATGAGAAGTTCTTTCATTTACTCTTTTGCATATCTTATATTATTTTTCAATTTTTGTTATATGATTGATCTTGTTATTAGTATTGGTATCAATTTGGGATCATTGAGTAAATTTAGTTAGTTTTGGCAAACCTGGCTAGGTCAGTAGTAATACTATTTTGAGAATTGAATGAAAAAGATAAAAGTACTCTGAAGAAATATAACTTCATCATCATCTTTCTTGAGTTTCTCATAAGCTTAGTATTCTCTAGTTAAGATCTTTTGTGCTTCCAAGGAAGATTGCATATTTGTTTTTATAACTTGTATGTTTGTTTGTTTCCTTCAACTCTTATGCTTGCTACCCAGCCTTGCTAGCCAAAAACCTGTATTGAGAGGGAATGCTTATCGTGCATCCAATCCTTAAACCAACCTATACATTTGTGTCCACCGTACCTACCTATTAGGACTTTTGCTATTCCAAGTAAATTCATGTTTTTATCTACCTTCCAAATTAAACTTGTTATGTAAAAATTAGTGATTAAAGCTCTCACGAACATGATGGCACACTTTAATTTTTTGCACTTAATAAACTTGAACCATTGTGCCCATCTATGTTGCGTATATGCTTGCGCTTTATAAGTTGAGAGTTAGCAGAACCATGTTACCATGGGGAACGCTTTCAACATTGCACTTATTTAGTTGATATCATGATTCTTTTGCTTATGGATCCCGACAGTGTGAAATAAAAGGGGAACTTGTAAGATCATGGAGTTTGTATGTGTGTTAGAGAAACGCCTGGGCTGCTAGCCTAAGCCATGCCTAATCATGGTGGAAACTTGCACCATAACCATAATGAGCATTCTATGAAGCATCCTCAATAAAAACCTATGCAAATAGCAAACAAAAAGATCGTTGAGATGCTCATTGTCTGCTTGCCTTGTCATTTTGATTATGGGATAGCTCTTGTATCATGTGCAAGCGGTACCCCATTGGTGGTTCTCTATGATTTATATGTACTTATAATGACAAGAGCTTACTCGTGACTAAAGTTGAGTAGCATGAGGTCCGGTACTCGTAAGCACGGGGCATGAGATTTTCAACTTATAACTTGTCAAGCATATCCTCATATTTGATCTCATTAACCTTAATCACCTAAAGATGCCTATGATAGGGGCAATGAGAGCTGAAAGCTAATAAGTACCATAATTTTTGGAAGCTCTTTATGAAACTTGAAATCCCTGCTTCCCTCTGCGAAGGGCCTATCTTTTACTTTTTAGTTGAGTCAGTAAACCTATTCCCTTCTACCTCAGCAAGTATTTTGAGTTGTTGTGTTTCATTCATTCATATGATGATTTATTCAATCATGTTTCTTATGTTCCTTGTTTTGCACATTGCTCTTATCTTAGAGAGTATTACTTTGAAAGCTATCATTGAAAACCCGTTATGTGTGAACTCCTGCAAATTGTTAACTATTCTTCGACCAAGAGCTAAGTTTACCATTACCAATTATGATTTACTTTATGTATCTTTATTCTGTTTCCTTTACTTATTGCAAGTTAAGTTATATAATAGTGAGTTGTCTTCTATTATGATTTGTGTATTGATGAATGTGATGCTTCTTGTCCGTATTATTTTATCGACTCTTCACTCCATAAACCTGAGGTCATGTTTATTGAGCTCAGTTTTCACTTGGGGACAAGCGAAGTCTATATTAGGGGAGTTGATACGACCATTTTGCATCACTATTCTATATCATAATTTACTGTTATTCATTGATATATTTCATATTAAGAGATGATACTTATGTTATTTCATCTGTTTTTGCATGGTTGATGACTTTTGGAGCATGGACCGCTGCAGTCAGGATTCTGATGGAAATGGTGCTGTTTGGAGGCAAAATTCGCGAAGATCAGAAAATCCGGGAAAATACATGGAAAATTCTATTTTTCTAGAAGATGGAGGATGCCAGGAGGGGGAGTGGAGATGGGCCACAGGGGGCCCACACCACCCCTGGCACAGGCCACCCTTGGCCGTGCTAGCAGGTGGTGTGGCCACCCTAGCCCACTCCAGGCTCTCCCCTTTGGCGTATATTATCCCCTCGAAACCCTAAGACCAGGGGAGCGACCACAGAAAGATTTCGCCGCCTCTACGGGGCAGAAAACACCAAGAGAGAAAGATCTCTCCGGCAGACAGAATTCTACCGAGGGAATTCCTTCCCGGAGAGGGAGATCATCGCCATCAACACCACCATCAAGCTGGACTTCATAGGGATCATCATCATCATCACCAGTATCATCTCCTTCACCACCATCATCACCACTCCATACCGCTGTAACAATTGGGTTGAATCTTGCATAGTTCTTAGGGGAAACTCTCCCGGTGTTGATTACTCCTTGTAGTTGATGCTATTGAGTGAACCATTGAATTATTGTTTATGTTCAGGTTGTTACTTATCATTATTTCATCTCTGATCTTGATCCATATGATGTCTTGTGAGTAGTTCATTTAGTTCTTGAGGACATGGGAGAAGTGATGACCCACAAGTATAGGGGGTGTATCGCAGTATTTTCGATAAGTAAGAGTGTCGAACCCAACAAGGAGGAGAAGGTGCTGGCTAGTGGTATGGATCAGGAATTCTCTGCAAATACTTAGCAAACAGATTTCTAGGGGTTTTTGATAAAGCAAGTAAACAAAGTAGGAGTAAATAAAAGACAGTAGGAATAAATGCAGCAAGTGGCCCAATCCTTTATGTAGCAAAGGACAAGCCGGTTGTATTACTTAAGATGACCAAATGTTCTTGAGGACACATGGGAAGACTGCCAAGTGCTTTCGCTTCATATAGTTGATTAATCTTCTTTAGCTTGCTAAGTGTTGTGTGGGTGAACCTGTGCTAATGTACCAACCTTCCTAGGACTAATACATACTTGTGATTATACCCCTTGCAAATATCCGTAAGTACAAGAAAGTAATTAAGGTAGAAACCTAACCACATCTTTAAACTCTAAGACCCTTACGTCCCTTGTGCAATGGTTTCCTAATGGGGGTTCAGGTTTCTGTCACTTTGGCAACCCCTACGATTAGTAGACAAATACATAATGCATTCCCCTAGGCCCATATAGGTGAAGTATCATGTAGTCGACGTTCACATGACACCACTAGAAGAAGTACACCACAACTTAAATATCAAACTATTGCATCTTTCTCAACGCAACTCCACTAATAACAACATGACTTCTCCCATGTCCTCAAGAACAAAACGAACTACTCACAAGACATCATATGGATCATGATCAGAGATGAAATAATGATGTATAACAATCTGAACTTAAACAATAATTCAATGGTTCACTCAATAGCATCAACTACGAAGAGTAATCAACACCGGGAAAGTTTCCCCTATGAACTAATGCAAGATTCAACCCAATTGTTACAGAAATATGGAGATGGTGATGAGGGTGTTGATGGTGATGAAGGTGGTGATGATGATGATCCCGATGAAGTCCAGCTTGATGGTGGTGTTGATGGCGACGATCTCCCTTCTCCGGGAAGGAATTCCCCCGACAGAATTCTATCTGCCGGAGAGATCTTTCTCTCTCGGTGTTTTCCGCCCCGTAGAGGCGGCGGAATCTTTCTGTGGTCGCTCCCCGAGTCTTAGGGTTTTGGGAGGATAATATACGCCAGAGGGGAGTGTCAGGGGTGGACCAGGCGCCACACCACCAGTGGCGACCTAGGCTGGCCAGCTAGGTGGTGTGGGCCCCCTGTTGCCCATCTCTAGCCCCCCTTCTGGCTTCCTTCGTCTTCTGGAAATATAGGATTTTCCATGTATTTTCCCGGATTTTCTGATCTTCGTGAATTTTGCCTCCAAACAGCACCTTTTCCATCAGAATCCTGACTACAGCAGTCCATTGTCCAAAAGTCATCAACCATGCAAAAACAGATGAAATAACATAAGTATCACCCCTCAATACGAAATATATCAATGAATAACAGTGAATTATGACATAAAATAGTGATGCAAAATGGACGTATCAACTCCCCCCAAGCTTAGACTTCGCTTGTCCCCAAGTGAAACTGAGCTCAATAAACATGGCCTCAGGTTTATGGATTGAAGAGTCGATAAAAGAATACGGACAAGAAGCATCACATTCATCAAATACATATATCATAATAGAAGACAACTCACTATTATATAACTCAACTTGCAGTGAGTAAAGGAAACACAATAAAGATACATAAAGTAAATCATAATTGGTAATGGCAAACTTAGCTATTGGTCGAAGAATAGTTGATAATTTGCTGGAGTTCACAAATAACTGGTTTTCAATGATAGCTTTCAAAGTAGTAAACATCAAGAGAAGAGCAATGTGCAAAACAAGGAACATAAGAAACATGATTGAATAAATCATCATATGAATGAATGAAACACAACAACTCAAAATACTTGTTGAGATAGAAGGGAGTAGGTTTACTGACTCAACTTAAAAAGTAAAAGAAAGGCCCTTCGCAGAGGGAAGCAGGGATTACAAGTTTCATAAAGAGCTCCCAAAAATTATGATACTTATTAGCTTTCAGCTCGCATTGCCCCTATCATAGGCATCTTTAGGTGATTAAGGTTAAAGTGATCAAATATGAGGATATGCATTGACAAGTTGTAAATTGAGAATCTCATGTCCCTTGAATACGAGGGCCACTCCTCATGCTACTCAAGTTTAGTTACCGGTAAGTTCTTGTCATCGTAAGCATATGTGTATCATAGAGAACCGCCAACAGGGTACCCCTTGCCCAATGATACGGAAGAATCCCCATATCACAATGACAAGGCAAGCAGATAACAAGCATCTCAGCAATCTTCTTATTTACCATGGGAATATGGTGCTTTTTTCTCTTTTTCCTCTTTTCATAATCTTTTTTTTTCTTTTTCTCTTTTTGCTCAATATCGGACTCTTTTTTTTATAAGAAGAATGCTTCATAGATGCTCGTTATGGTTACGCTGCAGGTTTCCACCATGTCAGCATGGATTAGACCAGTAGCCCAGGCGTTTCTCTAACACACATGCATAACTCCATGGACTTACAAGTTCCCCTTTCATTTCACACTGACGACATCCATAGACAAAAGAACATGATATCAACTAGGTACAAAGTACCAGTGCAATGTTGAAAGCGTTCCCCATGACAGCATAGTTCTGCTAATTCACAACTTACAAAGTGCGAGCATATACGCAACATAGGTGAGCACAATGGTTCAAGTTTATTAAGTGCAAGAAAGTAAAGTGTGCCATCAAGTTTGTGAGAGCTTTAATAACTACTTTTGACATAACAAGTTTAATTTGGGAGGTAGATAAAACAAGAATTTACTTGGAATAGCAATAATGCTAATAGGTAGGTATGGTGGACACAAATGGCGTGGGTTTTGGTTTAAAGGAGTGGATGCACGAGAAGAATTCCCTCTCAGTACAGGTTTTTGGCTAGCAAGGCTGGGTAACAAGTACAAGAGTTGAAGGAAACAAACAAACATACAAGTGATAAAAACAAACATGCAATCTTCCTTGGAAGCACAAAAGATCTTAACTAGAGAATACTAAACTTATGAGCAAATCAAGAAAGAAAGATGATGAAATTATATTTCTTTAGAGTACTTTTATCTTTTTCATTCAACTCTCAAAAATAGTGTTGCTACTGACCGAGCCAGGTTTGCCAAAACCAACTAAATTAATTCAATGATCCCAAAGTGATACTAATACTAACAACAAGATCAATCATATAACCATGAATTGCAAACTAATATAAGCTATGCAAAAGAGTGAATGATATAACTTCTCATTAATAATCCATAACGGCTACTCACACCAAGGGATACATATCTAATGAGAGAGAGGACACTTCCATAATGCAAACCATCCTACATAATAACTTCTCTATTCATGATATGACTCTACTAATAAGGCAAAAAGATAGAAGATAGTGATGTGATACCGCGGCACTCCCCCAAGCTTGGAACAAACCAAGGGGATGCCAAACCTGATGACGAATTACTCCTTCGATGGTGGTGGTATCCTCTCGATGAGCTCTCTGATAAGTTTCCCCAAGTCCTCTATCTCAAAGGTGAGATTACGAATCAGCTGTGAGTTTTGCTCAATGCGGCTCATGATCATGTCGGGTTGAGAATTCCAGCTCTTGCTATTCTTTCCCCACTCTTCCTCCTTAAAGTCTTCTTTTCCTGCATGGCTAGAACGAGGCAAATCCCAATTGGAGGGTAATTTCCCCTTGGGCATATTCTGGTATTGATGCTCATGGATAAGAGTATGGAAAGGATTCTTGGTGCGTGGAGGAAGTGACCATGGATCCAAGCAGTGACGAGGAGCTTTCCCCCCAGTCTGCATCCATGCAGTCCTTCTAACCCTGGCAGGTTTTGTCACCAATCCAATGCTTGCAATGGTAGTGCCGGTGTGCGGATGTTGGCCTTGCTCCTCTTCACCTTCACTCTTGATCTCCTTCTCCTTCCCGTGGTCTTGGAGATCTTCCTCCATAGGCTCCTTCCCTTTATCCTTGGCGGACACCATTGTGCTTCAAAGCTTCAAGAATAGTTCCTGGCAGAAATAGATTGAAACAAAAACACGACAAAAACACGATATACGAACCTCGGGGGATCCGGGGGATTATATATTACGAAGTTTCAAAGCAAAAGGAAGGTACTGGGAGAAAACGAGTCGGAGGCGGAGTCCGGGGAGGACTCACCACCTGGTGGCGCGACCAGGGGTGGGCCCGCACCACAGGGTGGTGTGATCCACCCTGGCTCTGTTTCCGTCCCTCTTTCGCTTCGTAGCTTTCCTTATTGACTAAAAACTGCAAAAATATAGTTGGATAGTACTTTCGCAGAACTTTTCTTACCAGAACTGTTACATATTTGAAAATGGACTCTGTAGGTCTCTGAATTTGGTATTTAGTAGATTCTTCTGGAGTCACCACTTGAATATCATCGATATCTTCATCTTCATACACTTATTACTTGAGTCATAAAACCCTTCTCTTCCTTATTACACCATTATCTCCACTACCTAGAAATTTCTTTCACACAAAACTTCACACAGTTCTCATTAGCAACATTAGTATATATGAAGTGATAAAACCTTTTGAGTCCAACTTCAACTGAAAACCATCAAAACATAAGCTACTATAGCAATTCCTTCTGAAAACCCAAAAAGAATTCAAAAAGGAAATCGAATAAAGAGGCAAATGCAAGAGTGGCAAAATCTGTCAAAACAGACCAGCAGGTAAAGATCAATTTTTTCGAAAATCTTCTGTTGCTCAAATAAAAAAATGCAAAACTAACGAAAGTTAAATAACAACCTGGGGCAGAAGAAAAACAAATTACAGCTCAATCCGACATACATAGATCTCTCAGGAATTTTTACGGTGAAGCACAAAAATCTTTTTCGGGACAACAACTTCCCCAAATCTTACTTCTCTCTCATTAGAGGTTGATCTTGACACAAAAACCAAACAAAACGGATAAGGAGAGGTTATTACCGAAGTAATAACTTCCAAGACTCAAAGAAACAAAAACAAACTGAAAGCAAAAACAAATTGGGCTGTCTCCCAAAAATCTCTTTCTTTATAGCCATTAAGATGGGCATGATAATTTTGAAGATGCTCACTCAGGAATATGAATTGAAGTGAAAGAGAGCATTAAGAAGCAGAAATACACACATTTATATCTAACCCACTTCCTATGCAAGGGCATTTTGTAAACAAACAAGTTGTTGAAACCAGAGGCTACAAGCATAGGAAGGCAAAAGAAGTGCAATATGAAGACTTTCAGCATAAAACGAGGAAACTTGATATTATTGAGATGCATAAGAACACTTTTCCCTCTCTCATAGTAACCTTTAGTATCATGCATAAACTTAACAATATAGCTATCACAAGGACCATCATAGCAATGATCGCTTATTCTAACAGAAAACACAGGAATACTAGCTCTCATAACACTACTATGTGAAACAATATTAGAGGTATCCTTACAAAGGATAGGTTGTCCCTCTTCTTCATATTTAGTAACAAAGTCTTTCACATTTGCTATTATGGGTTCATCAACCATTTGTTTATCAGGTTCAACAGCTTTATTTGTACTTTCATTAACCATACTAGCTATCATAGAATGTTCCTTTATCTTAACTAGGAAAGGCATTTTCTCAATGTAAGGTTCAGGTAAAACATGATTAGCAGTATAAACTTCAGTAATTCTTGCAGGAACACTCTTAGCAACATCTTTATAAGGTTCGTGATACTTATTCCACTTCTTTTTAGGCACTTCAATGTAGGAAGCAAAAGCCTTAAAATAAGAAGCAATAGATTGAGAGTCTAGACCATAAGCATTTTTAATATTTTGAAAGTCATCAGTTCCCATAAAAGATTCAATGCATTCATAATCATAATTTATACCTGACTTTCTACCTTTGTCATTCTCCCAAGCTTCAGCATTGTCTTGAATACGGTCTAGAAGATCCCATTTAGCTTCTTTTTCCATGCAAGTGAATGATCCAGCACAAGAAGCATCCAATAAATCCTTGTCATGTAGAGGGAGCCTTGCATAAAAGTTATTGATAATAATATTGTTGGGGAGCTCATGAATGGGACATTTGAGCATTAGTAACTTCAATCTCCCCAAAGCTTGAGCTGTACTCTCTCCATCAAGAGGCCAAAAGTTGTATATTTGATTCCGATCTTTATGAATCTCACTAGGAGGATAAAACTTTGAATAAAAGAGAGGCACTATTTCCTCCCATTCAAGAGCTTGACCATTCTTCAGCAGCTTATACCATTCCTCAGCTCTTCCTTTCAGTGATAATGAGAATAACTTCTTCTTAACTTGATCTGTAGTAATACCTGCACACTTGAACAACCCGCTTAATTTGTGTATAAAGAGAAAATGATCACCGGGATGGACAGTTCCATCCCCAACATAGTAGTTATCCATAACACGATCAATAATTCATGTAGGTATTTTAAAAACATCATTCTCAGCAGGTGGTGGCTTATCTACTACCTTAGCAGTGGTAATAGCATTACCAAATAAGAAACTCAGCGAATTATCCATAACGAAAATAAAGCAACTAACAGAAGTAAACAATACTCATAGTAGAAGTTTCCTTTACCAGTTCCACTCTCTAATAGCGCTTCACTCCCCGGCAACGACGCCAGAAAATAGTCTTGATGACCCACAAGTATAGGGGGTGTATCGTAGTATTTTTGATAAGTAAGAGTGTCGAACCCAACGAGGAGCAGAAGGTGCTGGCTATTGGTATGGATCAGGAATTCTCTGCAAATACTTAGCAAATAGATTTTTAGGGGGTTTTGATAAACCAAGTAAACGAAGTACGAGTAAATAAAAGACAATAGGAATAAATGCAGCAAGTGGACCAATCCTTTATGCAGCAAAGGACAAGCCGGTTGTATTACTTAAGATGACCAGACGTTCTTGAGGACACATGGGAAGACTGTCAAGTGCTTTCACTTCATATAGTTGATTAATCTTCTTTAGCTTGCTAAGTGTTGTGTGGGTGAACCTGTGCTAATGTACCGACCTTCCTAGGACTAATACATACTTGTGATTATACCCCTTGCAAACATCTGTAAGTACAAGAAAGTAATTAAGGTAGAAACCTCACCACATCTTTAAACTCTAAGACCCTTGCGTCCCTTGTGCAATGGTTTCCTAATGGGGGTTCAGGTTTCTGTCACTTCGGCAACCCCTACGATTAGTAGCCAAATACACAATGCATTCCCCTAGGCGCATATAGGTGAAGTATCATGTAGTCGACATTCACATGACACCACTAGAAGAAGTACACCATAACTTAAATATCAAACTATTGAATCTTTCTCAACACAACTCCACAACTAACAACATGACTTCTCCCATGTCCTCACGAACAAAATGAACTACTCACAAGACATCATATGGATCATGATCAGAGATGAAATAATGATATATAACAATCTAAACATAAACAGTAATTCAATGGTTCACTCAATAGCATCAACTACAAAGAGTAATCAACACCGGGAAAGTTTCCCCTATGAAGTAATGCAAGATTCAACCCAATTGTTACAGCAATATGGAGATGGTGATGAGGGTGCTGATGGTGATGATGGTGGTGATGATGATGACCCCGATGAAGTCCAGCTTGATGGTGGTGTTGATGGCGACGATCTCCCCTCTCCGGGAAGGAATTCCCCCAGCAGAATTCTATCTGCCAGAGAGATCTTTCTCTCTCGGTGTTTTCCGCCCCTCAGAGGCAGGCGGAATCTTTCTGTGGTCGCTCCCCTGGTCTTAGGGTTTCGGGAGGATAATACGCCAGAGGGGAGAGCCTGGAGTAGGCTAGGGTGGCCACACCACCTGGTGGCGCAGCCAAGGGTGGCCCGTGCCAGGGGGTGGTGTGGGCCCCCTATGGCCCATCTCCAGCCCCCCTTCTGGCTTCCTTCGTCTTCTAGAGAAATAGGATTTTCCATGTATTTTCCTGGATTTTCTGATCTTCGTGAATTTTGCCTCCAAACAACACCTTTTCCATTAGAATCCTGACTGCAGCGGTCCATGCTCCAAAAGTCATCAACCATGCAAAAACAGATGAAATAACATAAGTACCACCCCTCAATACGAAATATATCAATGAATAACAGTGAATTATGACATAGAATAGTGATGCAAAATGGACGTATCAAGAAGTCATGTTGTTAGTAGTGGAATTGTGTTGAGAAAGATTCAATAGTTTGTTATTTAAGTTGTGGTGTTATTCTTCTAGTGGTGTCATGTGAACGTCGACTACATGACACTTCACCTATATGGGCCTAGGGGAATGCATTGTGTATTTGGCTACTAATCGTAGGGGTTGCCAGAGTGACAGAAACCTGAACCCCCGTTAGGAAACCTTTGCACAAGGGATGTCAGGGTCTTAGAGTTTAAAGCCGTGGTTAGGTTTCTATCTTAATTACTTTCTTGTACTTGTGGATGCTTGAAAGGGGTATAATCACAAGTATGTATTAGTCCTAGGAAGGTCGGTACATTAGCACAGGTTCACCCACAAAACACTTGTCAAACTAAAGAAGATTAATCAACTATATGAAGCAAAAGCACTTGATGATATTCCCATGTGTCCTCGAGAACGTTTGGTCATCTTAAGTAATACAACCGTCTTGTCCTTTGCTAAAGAAAGGATTAGGCCACTTGCTGCATTTAATATTATTGTCTTTTATTTACTCGTACTTTATTTACCTGCATTATCAAAAACTTCTAAAAATGCATTTGCTAAGTATTTACAGAGAATTCCTGCTCCAAGCCATTCGCCAACACCTTCTGCTCCTTGTTGGGTTCGACACTCTTACTTATTGAAAATACCGCGATACACCCCCTATACTTGTGGGTCATCAGGAATCCAAAGACAAAAATTTAAGAAGTAAAATCTGTGAAAACAAATCACTTATTTAAGTAAGAACACTTACCTTGCACTTACCGTTTTACTTATTCGGGGATGACCAGCTGCTCCAACAACAAAGACTTCTTCTCTTTTGGAGGAATTAACCTTAGTTCATTTAATAATTCTCGAAAATGAAAATCACCAGGACTAAAGTTCCTCTCAATAAGATTAGTGTCTTGCTGGGAAAATATGGACACTGCATCCAACATCTTTATTTCTTGCCTCTACATAATCTGCAACTCAAATTCTTGAAGTAAAAGAATCGAACGGGTCAGTCTTGGCTTATTATTTTTCCTCTCAAGGAGTTATTTTAAACCATCACGATCCGTGTGAACTCTAACTTTTGCATCAACTATATAAGAACGGAATTTATCACAAGAGAAAAATACAGCAAAACGTTCCCTCTCTTCCTTATGATAATTCTTTTGAGCACTATTGAGAGTTCTACTAGCATGATGTATACTATTAAATCTGCGACCTATGTGTTATCCTAGAGTTACTCCTATAGCATCATCACTAGCTTCACATATTAAGTCAAAATTCATATCCCATATAGGTGGTTTAATGATAGAGGCATGGGATAAAGCATACTTAAGTTTATCAAAGGCTATAAGACACTTATCATCAAAGTTAAATCTTACTCCCTTTTGCAGAAGGTTAGTCAAAGGTTTAGATATTCCAGAGAAATTCTTAATGAACCTTCTATAAAAACCCACATGACCAAGGAAACTTATTATACCTTTTATATCCCTAGGTTGTGGCATTCTCTCTATGGCCTCAACCTTAGCTCTATCCACTTCAATTCCCTTACTCGATACCTTATGTCCAAGGACTATACCTTCTTTAACCATAAAATGGCACTTCTCCTAGTTTAGAACAAGATTGGTTTCTTTGCAATGCTGCAAAACTCTTTTGGGATTATCCAAGAAACTAGTAAATGAAGTTCCATAGACAGAAAATTCATCCATAAATACTTCCATTATCAGTTCTATAAAATCCACAAAAATAGGAGTCATGCATCTTTGAAAAGTAGCTGGAGCATTACATAAACCAAAAGGCATACGATGGTAAGCATGTAAACCATAAGAGCTAATGAAAGTTGTTTTAAGTTGGTCATTAGGATAAAAAGCTATTTGAGAAAAACCAGAGTATCCGTCCAAGTAGCAAAAATGATTGTGGTTTGCTAACCTCTCTAAAGTTTGATCTATGAATGGTAAAGGATAGTGATCTTTCCTAGTCTCTTTATTCAATTTCCTAAAATCTATACACATCCTATGTCCAACAATAGTTCTAGTAGGTATCAATTCATTGTTTTCATTAGGAACAATAGTAAAACCACCCTTCTTAGGGACACAATGAATAGGACTTACCCATTCACTTTCTTTTACAGGATAGATTATACTTGCGTCCAATAGGCATATTATTTATTTTCTTACCACTTCCTTCATTTTGGGCTTTAGTCTTCTATTAAATTCTGCAACTGATTTAGCACCTTCCTCCATGAATATTTGATGGACGGTTATCATGGGACTAATGCCCTTAAAATCATCCATTGAGTACCCAAAGGCCTTGCGATGCTCCATAAGTATCTTCATGAGTTCTTCTTCTTCATCTCCTAAAAGTTTAGCACTAATAATAACAGGAAATTTATTTGTATCATCTAAAAATATGTATTTAAGATTATCTGGTAGAGTCTTCAATTCCGGGGGTGGTAATTCCTCGTCCCCTCTCTTTTCTGGCTCTTTAAAAGCCTCATTAGTTGGAGGCCCTTCAATTAGAAGTGAATCGAATTCAGCTTCTAGTTCGTCTAGGGACTTGTCCTCCATAACCATTTCTTCATAATTTAAGTCTTCATTTATTTCTTCTTTTTGATCACTAAAAAAGATAGCTACCATTTCCTCAATAGTTTTATCTTCCTCTTCTTCTTGTATTTGTAAAGGTTTGTCTTTAAATTTGGAAAAGTGGAATTCTTTTTCCGCTTCCCCAAGATTAAGGGACACAATATCCTTTTTGAAATCAACTTTCGCACCTACATCACTCAAAAAGTTTCTTCCAAATATAATTGGGCAAAGAGTGTCAGCTGACATATCAAGAAGAGGAAGATATAATTGGGCAAATTGATAGGGAAGTTTTTATTGCGAGTTGTGATAGTTGCATCTTCAACTACTCCTATTGGAATTCTAAGAGTTTTATTGGCTAACATGATTGTCATATCAGTATTTTCAATTGTAGCTGGTTCTATTTCTTATTTTATTTCTAAATAGAAATCATAAGATATAGCATTAACTTTGGTACCAAGATCGCATAAACCATAATGCGAGGTTTCTTTAAATATGTAGGGAAGAATAGGCTTACCCACATCTTTTACCTTTGTTTTACCTTCAACCAATACATAAGTCTCTTTATCAAGTTCAACTATATTACAATATTCATACATAGCCATAATTGCTTCCTTGGTTACCTCTTCATCTTTGGTTTCTTCCATATGTTCCTCAAGTTCTGGCATATTTTCCTTTTCCTTCTTCTCCTGTACTATTTTGACCTATTCATATTCAAAAATATGCTTGTGTGCAGTGTTTGGGAAAGGTATCTCATATGATGGTTCTAGGGAGCCTGGTGTTGCTTTAACTTCTCTTTTCTTGTCAGGTTCGGGTGGTGGATCATACTTGACCAAACCCTCTTTTGGAGCTTTGATGTGTTCTGGAAAAGCTTTAACAACATGCAACCCAAGATCTGAATCCAAATAAAGTTCTTTAGATAATTCCTTAACATGGCCCTTTTTATTATAGTCATGAATACAATCATAATATATTTCTATGCCTCCTTTGCTTCCTAGACCAAAATTCCATGAGACTCTATGATCGCGAATTCTATTAAGTAAAGTCCAATATTTAGTTATAGGAAGATTCATAAAGGCTCCTTCCGCGAAAGAGTCTAGTTCAATTTTATTAGGTTCAATTAAACCGCCATAAAAGATATGCAATAAATACCATTCAGGCAAATCATGATGAGGACATAGATTAAGTAAATCTGATATAAGATCTTACTAGTCCTTCATTAGGATGGTTCCTCCAAGTCACTATAAGACGCCTGATTCCAAAAGATTTTGATAATGGATAATATTTTGCTAGAAACTCATTGGCTAAATTATCCCAAGTAGTAATGGCTTCTGAGGGTATAGATCTATACCATGAGAGAGTTGTACTAGTCAAAGTCTAACTAAAAGGTTTAACCCTTGCCTCATTAGCGGTATATCCTGGTAATTAGAAAGTGCCACATATATCTTTGAAACATGCAATATGCTCATATGGACCAGGATCTTCTTCGTCTCCAGTAAATTGCTTCTTGTGTAGAATACCAAGTAGTAGAGGATTTATTTCAAACCCCCTTGTCTTCTCATTAGCGATGTCTCTTTTGTAAATACCATAGGGTTTCCCAAAGTGGCTCAGTGGGTGAGCACTAGCCATATGCGCAAAATCCATCATGTTGGCGGAAACCTGTAACTCAATACAAAACTTAGCAAGACAAAAATAAATAAGAAAAAACTAAAATACCTACAGCGCTTAGCTCCTCGGCAACGACGCCAGAAAATAGCTTGATGACTACATGTCCACAGATCGTTTGTAGCAAATTTTTAAATAAAGATATCAATCCCACAGGGAGTAGGAGTCTGAAGTCTAATAACTCTTGAAATAAATACTACAATAGAAATGCTAAATAAAGTTCTAAGTAACAAGATAAAATGTGAGTATTGTGTAAAAAGGTGTTTTGGGGGTTTTGGTATAAGAGAACAATAAGTAAAGTAAAACAATTGAACACAGAAAATAAGTATCGCGTATGTAAAAGAGATTGGAACCACAACCGGGAAAAAGACATTCTCAGGGAATAGTGGATACACCTCTAGCATTATAAAGAACTAAGGTAAAGATTATTATCAAGAACATTCTCAACTGTGTATGTGTGGGAGGAACTCTATATTTGGACAAATAGGCAGCAACCACTTGTCACATCATCCTCATAACCACAGCAGTCAACAATCAACATCAATCGAATTACTGTGCTATTAAGGGACGTAACCCCGTAGGACATATCCCATGGCAAGGATAGTGTTCTGTGAGTTTTCTCAGTTCCCAAGTTGATACGTAAGGGGTGCCAATAGCTTTATAGTCACTGTAAGTGCTAACACACCCCCGTCTACCAACAAGTAGTTCCCTCCATCAAGTCCCCATAAGAGGCAAATATTGAGAGGTCGACTTCTCCCAACATCAAGATGAAGACAATCTAACACATGGTCATAGCGATGAATATCATAATAAACGTTATCTTATTTCAATCTCATACTAGGGTTTCTCCATCTCCCCAAGAACTAAAGATCTACGCAGACATAGAGGCAATCAACATCATGGCAATAGCAATGGAATCTATCATAGATGAATAGTACTTGTATAAATCCACAACGAGTACGAAAAGTATAACAAGATCTAGACAAGATGTAGATGGGATGGATGGAGATGGTGGTGATGCAGTGGTTGATGATGAAGATCGATGCCTTAACCTCTCGGATCTGCGTAGGGTGAAGATGGATCCTCGGTGGATGAGCTCCCCCTCCAGATGCCTTCTGGAGGTGAGATTTCAGAGATTTATGGTTGTTCTATATGTCGTCTCTCTGATCCAGTTGCACGGGGTGAAACTATTTGAGGAGGCGGTGGTGGCACCAACTATACGGTCGGAATTTTATTCCCACCGTATAGTTGGTCGTTAAACCGTTTGTATGCCTTGATCGCTTCGGGTTTTCTTCTGGTATTATTGATATTTCCCAAATAAGCGATTTATAATGTTTTTTACTCCTTTTCTCCCAAATACAACTGCTCCAAGAATTGTATCCATTGTATCCATCATTTGTCCTGATCCTGGTGAAAATAGACATAAAATGTGCACGTGAACGCCGTAAAATACCAAGATCCTACAACTACAATGCAAAATAATAATATAAAACATGATGCAATTATGCACTCATCAGACGCCTTTGACGTTCTTCGGCTTCTCCATGTCTAGTATGGCTTTTATATTCTTAGGGTTAGCCTCGATTCCCCTGGCGGATATGAGGTAGCCGGGTAATTTCTCGGATGGCACACTGAAGGTGCACTTCTCCAGATTCATCTTGATTTGGTAGCGGTTGAGGTTGTCGAAGGTATCGCGGAGATCGTCGATGAGTGTAGCTTCCTCATTGGTATTGATGACAATGTGATTGACATAAACTTGTATATTTCGACCAAGCTAGTTTTTAAGGCAGGCTTGCTGATGTCTACAAGTGCACAGATCGTTTGTAGCTAGTTTCGAAGTTCAGATATCGATCGCATAGAGCCCAAAGGTAAGTGTTTACTTGTGAAGTCTCTGTCACACCCGAAGTTGTCACAGGTCTTCGAGTGAATTGACTGTAAGCGTTGAAATAGGAATGGGGTTTTGATTAAATGTGATAAATTTAAATAGAACTAAAATGTAAACTTCAGAAATAAAATGCATAAAAGTAAAGAATGAATTTGTTTGTTGGTTTCTGCAGATGGTGAAAGAAGGCGCGGGGAAATTCAGTTCATGGTGATAGTAAATGTGCTTGGTGGACGAGTATGAATGTAACAATTATAATCTTATAGATATATGTGTAGGCGAGCAACCCATAATTAGCCGGAACTCCTCTTGGTAGATTTCACCCCAACTTCAATAATCCTACTAGCCTGCTACCAAAACCATGGTCAGACACTACACGATTAAGACCCTTCAGGTCGCTTAGCGATTAAGTTCCTTGGATCAGACTAATGCAATAAGAACAGTGGTTCCTCGTTATCCTCGAGTCAACTAGCTTTCCATTGATATCCCTATGTCACCCAGGGGTCACCGGTCCACTAGCGAGCAAGATATTATCTGTGTAGAACAAGGTATCATGTTGTCTGGGCCCTTAATTGGAAAACAAGCATTAAGCATCCCACAAATAGTCAAGCAGACATAACATAGTAATTAGAATCAATCACAATACTAATGGAAAATATATGAAGGCACATCACATCTCACCAATCCCCTACATCTCCCACGCCTAAGGGAATTACTCACACATGAGAGAAGAACGGATCATCAATATAATCAAATAAAGGGAATTCGTCTTGGTATTACCGTGCAGATCCACAATAAGAATAGAAAAATATCCAACACAACTCAAGATGGGAAGAAAAAATCTCAAACCCTAGTCTTGCAAGGTGGAGATCCCTCTCTGTCTCTCAAGTACAAGTAGTGGCAATGGAGGTGTATTGGCTAGGAGGTCGAAGATCGTGGAGCGAGATGAAGAACGTCTTCTCCTTCTTCTCCAAATCCATTCTTTCTCCCTTCTGGATGGTGTGGCGGCTGCTGTGTTGTGTTTTTGTCCGCCGTCCCTTCACCGAAGTTGTCCCTTTTGACAAGACAGAGGTGGCAATAGCTATACGGCGAGAACTATATGGGCATTCCCGCCGTATAGTTGGTCGTTAAACCGTCTGTGAGCTCCCCTCGTGTGCTTCCAAATTGGGACTTGCTTGTTTTCTCCAAAATATTGTATTTCTGTAGTTAAATCCTTCTGTTGACGTCTAGAACCTAAAACACACATTAAAATCCAAGTTACCGAAGTATTAGCATTAGGTAAAGCCAGAAAACGATCAAATACAGAAGAAAACCATCAATAAAAACCATCAAAAATGTGTCGAATCTCACAGCTATCAACTCCCCCAAGCTTATATGTTGCTCGCCCTCGAGTGACAAGGAAATAAGGAAGAATGGCAGAGATTCGAGACTGAGAGTAAACGAACTTACAAGTTTGAATTGGTGTAAAATTCTTTTCTTCACAGTTCATGCAATCTTAAATATGATCATACAAGTATTCACAAGATTGCACTGAGTCCACTTCCTAACCACGTATATCTTGATAGAAAATAAATTATATGCCAAAGCAAGTGTCAAAAGTTTTAGCTAGGAAGGTGAGACAAATACTTTTGGTGCCTCTCCTTGTTGAGAGATGGAATTTTTTGCTCTTGCTCAATTAACCAATTAAGAGTACTCAAGTTGGCATCAAATATTTAATTTAAGAACAACTCATCTACTCCCATGTCAAAATTTCAAGACTCTCAAAGCACCTTTATCTTTCACTTGCCTTTCAAAAACTTCAGCTCTTTCATAGAGAAATCATGCCACTATTTTTAACATGTTAATTGGGGTTGTGTTGTGCACTCGTGACCATGCTAATAAATAATGTTGAGCAATAAAAGGTCAGAGGAGTAGTACAACTTCACTTGGAACGTGAAACCCTGAGGAGACTAATTTTTTTACACGTTATAGCATTGCTGCTACAGACGTTTACATAACTCAATAGCCGAAATCAAGTGGTTTCCCACATTTAGATCGTTCGTTGGCCAGCGGAGTTAATAGTTCCCCATGGAGCACGACAGAGTTGTAATGACACGCGTAAAGCAATATCTTACGGTAATTATTAGAAAAAGTAGTGGCATAATTTCTACTACTTCGAAGCATCCATTTAATCAAACAATTTCAATCAAGGGTACTAACGAGTTTATTTATCTTAAGCACAATTGGGATGAGTAGTTCTAAAATCCAATTCTTTTGAGCTAAACATGGACTCAAGTCATCTTTTAGATGCTTTTTCTTGTTGTAAAAATGTAGGAAGTATTTTAACCAAGTTAATTGCTCATTATTTCAAAGCTAAAAAGGAGACGCTAGCAAAGGAATAGAATTTGTAGTATAGCAAGCTAAGTGGAGAGTGGCTCCAGTGCAAGCAAGTAAAATATTTGTAGGAACAATTTAAGGTTGCAGGGAGTGTGATGAAACAAAATGTGATACCTCCTCTTGCTTTCTTTGTTCTTGTATTCGAGTCGAACCTCTCCTATATTTCCATATTGCCAAATCACCTGAAATCAAGCAATCTCCGAGAGAAACAAAGAAACAAACTTGCAAATAAGATTACAACTAATTTTTAGGGATGCAAAACTGAAAATAAACATGCAATTTTTTTTGTAGAAAATAAAGCAAAATAAGAAATAAAAACATGAATGCACAGTTTTGGAGGTTTTCAAACCTCCCCCAAGCTTAGGTTGTTGCCATGCTCAGTTGTTGCCGTCATTTGGCGGCTGGTGCGGGTACTGCTGGTAGAAGTTGGGGAAGTGAGTCATGAAGTGACTAAAGTTGTGAGTCAACGTGTTCACATCTTCATTCACATCTAGCAGAGTGTGGTCGATCTCCCCAACGCGCTGGTTGAGCTGCTGGAACTCCTGATAGGGGACGTAACCGTACTGTTGTGGCTGGTTAGGCCACGGTTCCCAGGCTCCTCCTAGTTGCTGTTGCTGTTGTCCTTCCCAAGCAGGGTTGTGCCCCTGCTCACCCTCCTGCTCCTCCTGCTTCCCTTCATCTTCCTCCTCCTCAGCCTGGTACGCGACCAAGATATCTGTCACTTGGTCCTTGGTGAGGATCCAACTGTCCTTCTCCACAACCGAGAAGGCCTCAGGGCATGACAACTGAACCTGCTCAATCTGTGTATCATTAAGATAACTAAATTGATATGCTCGGAACCTCCGGTTAGCATGGTAAACACCAAGGAAGCAACAAGCAGTCAAATATTTGACATCCATAAGTTTGGAGCCATCAATAGGTTCCATAAGAGGTAGTACAATGTTCAATGCATAGGCAAGGTGGGTTACCAATCCACCAATGCGAATATCACCTTTGGTCTTGTTGCTCTGGTTGCGGAAGTGCTAGATGAGTAGAGCTGCAGGACAGGGGCTTTGCGTGGCATTGGGGAAGAGGGCCTTGGTGATCATTGCCATGTCCGCATTAGCCATGGAACCAGTATCACCCCTTCCCAACGTTGTGTTGGCGAGGAACAAAGCAAAGTAGCGAATGGTTGGGTTCTGAATGGTGGAAATCTTCTTCTGATAGAAGTGACTGCCACCATTAATAGAAACAACCTCCTAGGTTTCTCCACTCGTGATGCTGTAGAGGTTAGTAATATTGGGCTCCCCCGTACGAGGGAGACTAAACGCATCGCAAAATTGTTCAAAGCTTATATCATAGTGCTGCCGGTTCATGTTGAAGCTGATACTGCACATGTTACCTTTCTCCTTGTGGTTGTCGTAGAAGGAAGCAATGAACTCATGGGTGAGCTCGGCGTAGGTGTCGTGGCTTGTGAAGCTGATAACTGCCAACCCCGACCTGCTGCACATGAGGTCAAAGTCTGTCTTCAACCCGCCGTGGTGAGAAAGTTGTGGTCGGCCCAACGTGTGGCAACACCCTCCTTGATGCGACAATGTCCATCTTGGAGTTGTGTGGGGCTTGGGCTCCCGAACTTGAGCCCTCTCCCCATTGGCGCTTGCTCGAACAGAAAAGGCTACCGATTTTGTTCATCGTGAAGCGCTGCAAAATTTCACCATAAAACCTTAGGCATATAGTTTCAATATAATATACGAGCGATTCTACGTGGAAAAATTCTATCCTAACGTGAGAAATTAATAGGGAAAAGTAAATAAGCTTGAGTTCATCTACTAGATCAATGTGAGAGTTTCAACCATGAAAATCTGAAAATAAAGCATGGATAGGGAGAGAAACATACCAATATGTTGATTCCCCCACTCAAACGAACGAAATCCACGAAGAATCAAGAGTTCTAGGTGGATTTTGAGAGGTTTGGAGAGAGAATATGAGAAAAAAAATGAGGAGAGGTGGAAGACCTAGCCGTCAAAGTGCGATTTTGTGGTCGCACTGGACTATACGGCCGGAGCTATACGGGCGGATGATGGTGCTCCGCCCGTATAGTTGCAGTGGTGTCGCCAACTAGGGTTTCTTTATATAGGGAAACGGCTATATGGGCACAACTATATGGCCGGATCAAATTGATCCCGCAGTATAGTTGGTCGTTAAACTGTCTGTTTCACGAGATAAATTTCTAAAACTTGCATTGATATCTATATGGCCGGAACTATACGGCCGAAATTTTTATTCCCACCGTATAGTTGGTCGTTAAACTCTCAGTACCTTTGGAATAAAATTGTATGAAGGCATCGATATCTATATGGCCAGAACTATACGGCCAAAATTTTTATTCCCGCCGTATAGTTGGTCGTTAAACTCTCAGTACCTTTGGAATAAAATTGTAAATTTTTAATCCCAGATGCCTGTTATGTCATACATCGTAATCCCAGGATTACCATTTTTGTGAGACATAACAGATTGGATATCACAGTACATCATCCATTACAAACCATAAATAAGGTCTTACACAAATAAGGATCTCATGATCCAGTCTTAATACAACAAGTAGCGGAATAAATAATAAGCATAGCGGTGGGGTCCATAATCAGGGGCACAAGCAACGATGACGAAGGCAGATAGTCCTAGTTATCATAGCCGTCCTACTGTCCGTCATCTTGGTAGTCTCCTTCATAGTCTGGCCATGAGAATAGCCAGGGACAAAAGCCATGAGTACTCTTTAAGTACTCGCAAACTCTAGTAAGTAGTATAGTTCCATTGTAAATTCTAACTCTAAGTTTAACTATAAAGTTATGTTTGAAACCAAAGCTGAGTTCAGAAACAAAGAAAGATAAAATACGGTTCTAGAATCACTTAAGTTGGGAAGCTAGTGTCATAGTCACAACCCTGTTGGGGTCATGTCAAGATTCATCATTCATTTCATAATATCTGACAACAAAACAGTATGGCCACTCCAACTGTCCATAACCGCCGACGCGGCTATTCGAATAGTTTGACACTCTACAGAGGTGGTACACTTTCTCCACAAGATTCGATACATCTGTCAGGGATAACCCTGAATCGTCATACTTAGTATGCAGATAATCAAACATAACCTTTCCTTTACACACCCTAGTATAAGCACCTCTCCTATGAGCATGGCCTCCCAACCATGACCATCTGTCATCTTGGCTACTGCATAGGTGGACAACATTGAGAGGTAGCCTCAGCTCAAACCTCTCCCGCGAGGGAACTAATACTAATGCATATAAACTTCCGGCTAAGCCTTACCCAATTCAGGTATTGTGGTTGTACGGTAAAAGTTGGAATTGTATCGCATCCGAATCCAACCATTAGTTTTTGTAAAAGGGCTAAGGCTCATGCCTCAACATTTTCATCATCATAAACCATTTGTGTTTCTCAACACATGTCAAAACATCTCAATAGAACGACTCATCATTCTAAGGTTTTCATAATTCATTTTCACCAAGTGTTCCCATCTAAAGTGACTCAAGTTTTTATTTAGCTCTAAGCTACTCAGTTAAGAGTGTTCACTAAGGTGGGAGGCTTACCTCAATCTCATGCCATAGAATGACATCTAAGAATATCTAGATAGGTCAAGTTTTATACTCTTTATGCTACCTTCTAAACAAGTAAGGTACTTTAATAAAGTAAAGAAGTAAAAGCTTGGGGTAGGTAATAGTCAAAGTGGTGTAACCAAATCATGCCTAATGCATCTTGCTCAGGTTATCTAGCTTAATTCTAGCTTGCTAACAATATCTTGCCTTGGTTGGTGGAGTGGTTGAAGTTTTCTTCCTCCTCCTCTTGGTAGAACTCCTCCTCCTCGAAAGCTTGGTTGGTACTATCGTCTATAAATACATACCGAGTACACAATCACCAAACAATACTTAACTAGTCTACTTAGCATTCTAAGGCACACATTTGATCATCAAATATCATAACAAGCATCACAAGGTTTTATTAACTAGTTTCATTCTTTTTATTTAAGAAAAGTAATTTCTACTCATTGAAAATACTAAGATTTAATACTCTCCACTTAGAATATGGGATCATGTTGACACATATCATCACCACATATTCTAACATATGGGAATGTGATTTAAATGTTGGATCACATTTAATTAAGTTTAAGTTTAATATTTAATGATTTAAAGTGACTAGAAATGCCTATATAGAATTATTTTGGTACTAGTCCAAAGTCACTACATACAAACCTTAATATTATTACATATTCAGATAGGTATGATTAAATGTGATTTTTGAGAGTTGGAATCAACTCAAAAGCTATTATGGTTGATTTTATAAAAATGTTTGAATGTGCAAATGATTCTGTCTTGTTATTTTTACTAGGAGAGATCTCTCACTCTAAATGAATTAAATCCAACGGGCTTGGATAGATCTTTTCAGTAGCTTGCTAACAAAATTTGAATCACTCAATTTGGTTCAGTAAATCTTCCTGAATTGAATTTTGAACTAAGGGACAGAAGTGAGTTCAAACTAAAATAGAAAAACCTATAGTTAAATTCGTGGGCTAGCACGGGAAAGAAAACGGGCCGGCCCAGTGGCGCTCAGCAGCGCAGAGGGAGGCTGACAGGTTGGTCCCGCTTGTTAGCGGCACTTAAAACCCGAAGTGGTACGGGGCAATCTGGGCGCTACGATTAGAACGCAGATCGATGGCTCACAGTTGTCGTCGATGACGGACTCATCGCCGGCGAGACCGAACCCTAAACGACCAGTGGGGGACTACCAGGGACGTACCAGGGCTCCAGCTAGTGCAGCGAGGCGTGCAATCGAACTGGACGGCGACGGCGGACCCAGGCGAGGTAGCGGCAGCTCCTGGGGTGGACGAAATCGACGGCTGGCAAGCTCCGGCGAAATTCCGGTGAACATCGGCCCACCTTGCTCCGGGGATGGGGTGGAAGGATCAGTGGAGAGAGGGGAGTGAGATGGTGTGAGGAGTTTGTGTTGGGGTGGGCTCTATTTAGAGCTCGACGAGGCGACCGAACGGGATGGGATGGCAACTCCGGCGAGGGTTGCACAGCATGCTAGCAGCATGGCTGGAGGTAGGGGACAGTGGCCTGCCTCTTGGTAGTGCTCTACGGCTTAAATGCGTGGCTAGGGGCGGTGGCGTTTGGTCAGGAGCGTCCCGCGCTCTAGGAGACAGAGGCGGTGCTCGACGCTGCGCACGGCGACTGTTTGTCGCGCGACGGCACACGGCCGTGTCTAGCAGGGTGCTGGGGTCGAGGCAGAGCGGCGCGCACGGTATTGGGTCGAGGGGCGGTCTGTGGCGTGCTGGCGGCTAACGCGCTCTGGCGCGCTCTGGCGAGCTCACAGATAGAATGGGCGGCGGTGCTATGGTGTGGTCCAGGGTCTGTGGGTGATTGAGGGGTGGACAGGGAGGTGCGGTAGGGTTAGGCGGAGCTAGGGGACTTGCTGGAACGGCGCGGCGCTGTCCCTGGCGCTCTGCCCTCTTCTGGCCGGCGGTGACCACAAAGTGGCGGCGCTCCACTGCTGCTGCAGCTTAGGGGTAGGCTGGTGAGGGTCTGGTTGGTCTCAGGGGGGACAAGGGAGAGTAGAGAGGGTGCAAAGGGGGACAATGGTTTAAGTATAAACAGTAATAGTTAGGCAGTTTAATGTCTGCAAGGTGTTCGACACAATGGCCGCATGAACTAAATTTTTGAATTTTGGGCTGAATTTTGGTGGAGTTGATGATCACATGCTTGAGCATCTGTGGTTGCTTGGGATTTGAAAATTAAATTCATTTGAGTGTTTTTTGAATAAGTGTGATCTTCTCATATGAACTACATTCAATTTTCAAATGTCATTTAAAATTAGTGTTTGAAAGTTTTTGGTAGATCACAAAGTGGGCCTTGGTACACCACTACTTGTACTAGCAGGGGGTGCAAAGATCCATATTTGTTTCTGTTAGGTTTTGAGTTCTAGGAATAGCCAAAGTAGGCATGGTGATTAAAATGGCACAAATGACCATTTGCTTCTTTTATCATTTTTATTTGTTTTTCTTTGGGATTTGTGTGGGAATGATCTAGATGATGTTTATTTCACCTAAGAATCATTTTACAATCAATGGATCACTTAAACATGGCAATTCAAAACAACTCCTATTTAAATGCACACACATATGAATGCTTTAATGATTTTAAAATGGAAAAGTTTTTGTTCACTCTAAATTTGATGATTTGGATCTTGATCACTTGGATTAAAGTTTTGGGATGTTACAAACCTTCCCCCCTTAAACAAAATCTCGTCCCGAGATTTACGATAGAAAACTAGGAACTAAAGAGATCTGGGAACTCTGTCCTAATGTAATCTTCTTGCTCCCAAGTGGCTTCCTCTTCGGTATGGTTGCTCCATTGAATCCTGAGAAATTTGTACTCCTGGTCCTGGTGGTTCTGTAGGCTTCTTCCAAGATACGGATGGGCACTTCACGATATGTCAGGTCCTTGTTGATATCAATAGCTCGATGATCGATGTTCTTGAAAACTTCAGTCTTCTCCGACACTTCCAGGTATTTGCGATGTAACGAGATATGGAACACATTGTGGATGGCTGACATCTCCTCTGGCAGTTCCAGTTGATACGATACTTCTCCTCGACGGTTCAGAATCTTGAAGGGCCCGATATATCTGGGGGTTAACTTTCCTTTCAGACTAAAGCGTTGCGTTCCCTTCAATGGCGAAACCTTGAGATATACAAAATCTCCGACATTGAAAGTCAGGTCTCTCCTTCTCTTGTCAGCATAACTCTTTTGTCTGGACTGGGTGGTATTGAGGTGCTCACGGACTTTGTGAACCTTCTCTTCTTCTTCTCGGAGAATGTCGGGTCCGAAGATCTGACTCTCTCCTACTTGTGACCAATTAAAAGGGGTGCGGCACTTTCTTCCGTACAGAAACTCAAATGGTGCCATTTGCAAACTAGCTTGATAACTGTTGTTATATGAGAATTCTGCGAAAGGCAGGCAGTCTTCCCATTTTGATCCATACTCCAAAACACAAGCTCTTAACATATCCTCTAAGATTTGGTTGACTCTCTCAGTCTGTCCATTAGTTTGTGGGTGATAAGCGGTGCTGAAATTCAACTTGGTGCCTAATCCTTCCTGGACTTTCTGCCAAAATCTCGAGGTAAACTGGGTTCCTCGATCTGATACTATGGTCTTGGGGGTTCCATGCAGACTAATAATCCTAGCAATGTACAGCTTTGCTAGTTTCGAACTCTGGTAGGTAGTCTTGATAGGTATAAAGTGGGCTACCTTAGACAATCTATCAACGATGACCCAGATTGAGTCATTTCCCCTACTAGAAGTAGGCAAACCGGTGATAAAGTCCATTTCGACGGAATCCCATTTCCATTCCGGAATCTTCAAAGGTTGCAACAGTCCTACGGGTCTCTGATGCTCTGCTTTGACTCTTTGACAGATGTCACACTTGGCGATGTAGCTGCCGATTTCTCTCTTCATCTTGTGCCACCAAAATTGCTCTTTCAAATCTTGATACATCTCCGTTCCTCCGGGGTGGATGGAATAAAGAGTATCATGAGCTTCCTGCATGATAACTTGCTTCAGCTCCGAATCTGCTAGCACACAGATACGTCCTTTGTACCACATAACTCCTTCTTCGTCTTCGGTGAATGCAGGTACCTTTCCTATACCAATACGACGTTTGATTCCATCGACACTTTCATTTCCTTTATGGGCTTCCTTGATTTGGATGATTAACGTGGGTTGAAGTTCAATGCTAGCTAAGAATCCTTTGCTAACTAGCTCAGTCCTAAACTGCTCCAACTACTCGTACAAACTTGGTTGCTTCTCCTTGATCATGGTATTTAGCCTACACAGCAATCTGCTAAGAGCATCCGCTACCACATTGGCTTTGCCGGGGTGATAGTGAATGTCAAGGTCATAATCCTTGATTAACTCTATCCATCTTCTTTGCCTCATATTCAGCTCCTTCTGAGTGAAAATATACTTCAAGCTCTTGTGATCCGAGTAAATCTCACAGCGATTACCCATCAGATAATGACGCCATGTCTTTAATGCCAAAACTACGGCTGCTAACTCCAGATCATGGGTCGGATAGTTCTGCTCATGATGCTTCAGTTGTCGAGACAAATAGGCGATAACTTTTCCTTCTTGCATCAATAAACATCCGAGAGCAATCTTGGATGTATCACAATACACATCAAACGGCTTCTTGATATCTAGCATGATCAATATTGGGGCTGAAATCAATCTCTTCTTCAGCTCTTGGAAACTGGCTTCACATTTGTCGGTCCATTCAAACTTCTTGTCCTTCTTCAACAATTGGGTCATGGGTCTGGCGATGCTCGAGAATCCTTCGACGAACTTGCGGTAATATCCCGCCAATCCGAGAAATGCATGGACTTGTGTTTTAGTGGTTGGGGCTTCCCATCCTTCGACATCTTTGATCTTGGTGGGATCAACAGAGACTCCTCCATCAGACACAATATGTCCTAGGAATCCTACTTCTTTCAGCCAAAACTCACACTTGCTGAACTTGGCATATAACCGATGCTCTCTCGGGGTTTCTAGGATGATTCTCAGATGTTGCTCATGCTCTTCTTCTAACTTGGAGTAAATAAGGATATCGTCGATAAACACAACTACAAACTTATCTAGGAAATTCATAAAGATCTTATTCATGAGATTCATGAAATAAGCAGGGGCATTGGTTAATCCGAAAGACATGACCGTATACTCGTATAAACCATAGCGAGTAGTAAAGGCGGTCTTCGGAAGATCCGTTGCACGAATCTTAAGTTGGTGATAACTAGTCCTAAGATCAATTTTTGAGAATACCTGGGCACCAGTCAACTGATCAAATAGATCCTCTATCTTTGGCAAAGGGTAGTTGTTATTGATGGTAACATCATTTAGCTTTCTGTAATCGATGCACAAACGGTTGCCTCCATCTTTCTTGTCGACGAATAACACTGGTGATCTCCATGGCGATGCGCTTGGTTGAATCAGGCCTGTTGCCAACATAGCATCCAACTGCTTCTTCAACTCTACTAACTCTGAGGGGTTCAAACTATAGGGTCTCTGGGCTATGGGTCCGGTTCTGGGGATTAGTTCGACAATGAACTCAATATCCCTATCCGGAGGCATACCTAGCAATTCATCTGGGAATACATCGGGGTATTCACAGACTACTCTGACTTGGTCAATGGTGGGCAGGGCTAGACTCTTGTTGCACTTGAATTGACGGGGTAAGGTTTTAGATATGTGATCTACGGTTACTCTAGAGCTACTGGTCATGGTGATGGCTTTTGTCGTTGTATTGGGAACGGCAGTACCTGAAGAGGTTAGATAGAGGTGTGGGGACTAGCAGGGAAGCTATCGACGACGTTCGTAGGCGGGATTAGGTACAAGCGAGCGTAGCTGGACGCAGGAAGTACCCAGGTTCGGGGCCCTCGTGATGAGGTAAAACCCCTACTCCTGCCGGATCTGACTATGTAGGATATACGAACTACAAGCGCTCCTTGAGCTGTATCTGCTAGCTACTTCCTTAAATGCTCTGAGACCAACCCTTTCTACTGAGGCCTTGCCTCTCCTTATATAGGCAGAGAGGCAACGGTCTCACTGGCCAATCCGACTGGCGGGCCCCACATGCAGGTCCCAGCCGGCTGGTCATCTACAGTGTCCGGTATGGTATGTCTTATCGGAGTACGAGCGGTATGGCTGTCATAGGCATAGTGGACGCCGTGCGAGCCTGTCGTCAGCATCGGGCCACTGTTCCTGCGTCACTCCCGCAAAGTCTTCGGTATGGCCGGGTGGTTGCCAGTCTTGTCATCGTACATGGCGTACCGTGCACTGCTACACATGTCGTCCTGTCTCACTGATTGGGTCTGGCTACGTCGCTGTAGCCGGCTACTTCTTGCTGACCCGGCTACCAAACGGTAGTCGGCCCGTCTTGCCCTGTCCGGCTGTGTTTGGTCAGCCGGATGCGATCCGACCGCCTGGTTCTTGTCTGGTTGGGGTACCCGGGGGTCATCCCCCTGACACTAGCCCCCGAGCGCGTGTGGATTCCGCCCTTAGGCGAAATGTGCGCGCGCTCCCTCCTGTTTTTGAATTTGTGTCCGGCTGAGCTTGGCGGTTGCGCTACTCGTGACGTCAGTGCTGACGCCAGCCACGCGCGCACGCGCCATCATTGCTCTGCGGCGGGCAGCGTAACGTCCCGTCACACGTCGCCTCGGGAAACCGCTGTCTAGCGCTTCGGTTCCTGCTCCGGGATCTTCTGCACATCCTGCTTCGGCACACTGGATCTGGGCGGCGGTTGGGGTGAGGGCCATCCGGATGCGCGCCACGTGGCTTCGTTGACGGTTTCCCTTCTGGCCCTTTAAAGGGACGCCGCGGGGGAGGCAGTTCCTTTCCTTCGCTCCCATGCTGCAGTCTCCTTCTCCCTCGCGTGCTTTTGCTTCTACACCCTTGCCTTGTGCGCTGTAGCCCGCTGCGCCGCCCGCTCATTGTCGTCGTCGCTACGGGCCACCGCCACTCTTCCGTCGCTGCTCCCTCCTGCCAGCCAAAGATGGCCGCCGACCGCGGGGCTTGGTGCGGCTCCTCCGTCACCTAGGACCACATCGCGAAGTACCGCGCCACCCACGTTCTTCCGCCGCCGGAGGAGGTGGCGGTGCGGTTGGCGCCGGCGGGGGAGGTGTCGCCGCACCCGGCGGAGGGGGAGCGCGTTATCTTCCTCTCCCATCTGGCGCGCGGGTTCGCCCTTCCGGTGCATCCCTTTTTCTTGACGTTTCTCGCCTTCTTCGATCTCCACCTCCACCACCTCGGCGCCAATGCCATCGGGACGTTGGTGCACTTCATGGCGTTCTGCGAGAGCTACCTCGGGATCCAGCCGGATTCAGGCTCTTCTGCCGGCTCTTCCGAGTTCAGCCATAGGTGCAGTACACGAAGGGCCCGCTAGTCGTCTGCGGTGGCGCCTCCATCTACTCCCGCACCCAATCCGCCTACCCCAAGTTGTTGCTTCAGGACACGGTATGGCTGTGGCAGCAGTCGTACTTCTACGTCAAGAACGTCACCAACATCGACCGGATCAATCTTCCGGCTTTCCAGGATGTCGAGTCGAGCCGGCAGAACTGGGAGCTGAAGATCCATGGTGACAAGGCAGAGACGGACACGATGCTGCAGCGCATGCGCTCCCTCGTCACCTGCCGGCTAACCGGCCTGGACATCACCCTCAGCTGGATGTCCCGGCTGATGATGCTGATGCAGCAGCAGGCACACAAGATGTGCTATTACTCCGGTCGGCTGGACCCGACCCGGCTATCGCGCCGCAATCCCCGCTACCACAACTTGAAGGAGTGGGTGTGGACGATCACCAAGGAGCGGCTACCGGAGAACTGGAAGTTCAGTCTGGCGCCCTACAGCCGGGAGAACCGCGTGCCCCAGGTAAATTGTTGTAGCCAGAAATTTCATTTGTTCTTCCCGCATATTTCTTGTTATGTCCGGCTGACTTCTTGTATTCGGCAGATGTTCGCTTGCATCCTTCGCGAGGAGGGTGAGGCTCCCCTTGAGGAGTTCATGCCTGACTTGCCCGAGCCACACGCGCGACGGTCCGACAAGGAGTCGGACGGGGACGGCGATGCCTTTCCTAGCCGGAATGACGAGCCGGCTTCCGACCCGCATGCGGAGGTGCACGAGGAGGAGGAGGCCGCGCCGACCATGGATCCGACGACGCGCTCCGCGACGGGCGGCAAGGCAGGCGGGAGCGGCTCCAGCCGTTCCAGCTCCCGCCAGCCCGCGACGAAGGAGCCGGCCCCCAAGAGGAGTCGGTCTAGCACCCTGCCGCTGAGCCGGCTTGGCCGGAAGAAGGGGCCGCCCCCAGTTGTGCCGGGGTACTTCCCTTCTCCCCCTTTTCCTTTCTGCATTTTCTGTCTGCTTCCCTTTTTCCTTCTTTTTCTGACTTTGGTTTATTTGCCTTTGCCTTCTCCTCCTTCTTCTTAGCACGCTGGTCTCTTTCGGAGCCGCGAGCCTGGCACGAGCGCCGACTGGGTCGCCACCCCGTGCTCCGACTGCGCCAACCGGCGCCTCTCCATCTTCTAAGGCGCAGCCTCCGCCTCCCCCTCGAGCTGAGTCGGCTGCCTCCGCCCAGCCGGAAGGTCCCTAGCCGGAAGCGGAGTCCTCCCAGCCGGATGGCTCCTCCCCGGGCGTGCGGGGGGATGTCGGCAAGGGGCTCGTCGTTGTTGGCGACGACAACTCCGACGAGGAGCCCGGGGAGGAATGGCGAACGGCGGTGGCTGCAGCGAAGGAGTCCTTGGCCGTCAACGCCGTGGACAACGATGCTTCTTCTGCCGCCTCGCTGACGGAGCTAGCCGCCACGCTCGAGCTGGCGGTGAAGGAGATCCGGCTGCTGGAGGCCACAGCCGGCGGGAACCGGTCCCTGGAGCAGAAGCTTGCTGCTGCCAATGGGACTTCCTAGAGTAAGTTAGCTTCATCCGTCTTTTTTTTTACTGATAGCCGGTTGTACTGTAGCCATCCTCGTGTGCGCCCAGCGCGAGATCGATCGCCTGAAGAAGGCGAACAACCGGCTGAGCAAGTCCAACACCACTCTGCGTTTGCAGAATAAGGATTGGCACGCGAGGGTAGACGGTCTGGAAGCCACCATCAAGGAGCGTGACACCTCGCTCGCCAGCCGGACTGACGCCTTCAATCTTCTCGAGGCCCAGAACAAGGACCAAGAGAAGGAGATAAAACGGCTGGCGACGAAGGAGAAGGCTCTAGTGGAGGAGCTGATGCAGGTCGGCCACACGGCTAAGGGTGAGTTCTTTTTTCTGTCTTCTTTTCCTTCCGGATCCGGTAGCCGGATCTGACTCTTTTTTCTGACAACCTTTTACCCCGGCATATACCTGCTGGCCTACAACCGGCTGTAGGAGAACTGCCGGGAGCGCAGCCGACGGCCCAGGAGCTCGTCGTCCTTCTTGGTGAAGAAGCGACCAAGCTTCGTCAGGCGGCATGAGATATCTTCTCCTTCATATGGCCGGAGGCTCCGGTTCCGGAGACGATGGCGCAGCTGGCTGCGAAGGTGGGAGAGGTGCCAGCTGCGATCGACCGGCTGCGGGACTTGGGGCGCGAGCCGGAGCGGAGATGGCTTTGGCCCTCATGCTCTCCTGGTACAAGGACGCCCGCATCGAGAAGATCGACGGAGGCTTCCGTGCCGGCACCAACCTCGCCGCCGTCTGCCAAGCCCATCCGGAGCTCCACGGGTCTCCCATCAAGATTGCCAACTACGTGGATCCCGACGAGGTGCTCACCGACTCGGAGTCTCTCGACACTCCTGACGTGGAAGGCCCGATGTCGCCGCCCGAGGGCGCCGGAACCGGAACAAGCTCTGCGCCTCCTCCCCCACCTGAAGCTTCTGCTGGTCAAGGTGCTCATCACGGCAAGGCTCCTGCCACTTAGTCACTGCCCCGGGATGCCGGGTGTATTTGTCTTGTCGTAGATATGCGTGAAACTTGTCTATCCGTACCGGCTATCTCTGATGCCGGATAACTTATGGGAGCTTCGTCTCTCTTTTGCTTGTTAATGTTGAATTCTTGCGTCTCCCTTAACTTGTGCCTTGAATTTTCTTTCAATATTTTGCCGGCTCACTTCGCCCGGCTAACCTCGTCCGGCTACACACCTTTAGCCGGACGAACTACACTCCAAGGCCAAGCACTCCCAGGTGTAACCCAAGATTCAGTAGGCGTGGCAGGTGCTTCGAATCTTCCTTATTTTTCCCAAGTCTTATAACTTTATCCGACTGGCCTCGTCCTAGTCGGCTGCTTTCGTCGGCTGAACACCTTCAGCCGGGGGAACTAACATTCCAGTCGAGGCGCGCGAGCGCACCCACTAGGTGTAGCCCCCGAGATTTGGAGTAGCTGACGTAGCCAGGTGCTTCGAATCTTCCTTATCTTCTCTTGCTCCTGCCCTTGCCCTCACCTGGGCTCCGAACAGCCGGCTAAACGCCCTTAGCCGGTCAGGAACTACAAGATTCCACTGGGGGCGCGCGAGCGCACCTAGTGGGTGTAGCCCCCGAGATTCGGAGTGCTTGATGAAGGCAAGGACTTTGAATCTTCTTCCCTTTTCCTGAATTCTGACTCAAGGTAGTCGGACAAGAATGTACATGTGCATACACATATATCTTCACAGGTTAATAGGTTAGTCTATCAAATTGTAGCCGGAAAACGGCTTGTTTTTTTGAAAACTGGCCTATGCCTCTCTAGACACTTAGTCGCTTTCCCATGTGCTCTACTGTTTTCACTGCGTCCTTGCCGGGCAGCCGGGTTGCGGTCTGTAGACGGAATCGAAGGGAGCTGATAGTACATTGCGCACGATACTAACGGCTTAGTAGCCAGATTGGTTTGAGCTAGTTGCAAGGCCGGAACGCCCGGTCTGTCGCGTCTCCTCCCTGTTTTTCATGTGGGATGCCTCGGGCTTTTGCTCTTGCTAGCCGGACAGCCGGGTTGCGGTCTGTAGCTGAGACGAAGAGTGGGCCTCTGACATCGTCACACACTACTCAGCCGGTTTGTTGACTTAGCAGGCCGGGCCAGCCGGCGAGCCCCCGGGTAGGGGTTGCCGGAGCCGGAAAATTTGAACCGGAAAACAGATGTACACACATTTCTAGCAAGGAGCCCCTGAGATTCTCGTAGGGGTCCGCATTTTCATTCATGGGGTGTTCGGGATACATACACTGCCTGGCGACTAGGTGTAAAACGGGCGCAACAGGGCCGCGTTCCAGGGACGCTCGGTCTCCTCGTCTGATTTGTCCATCTTCTTCTTGCGCGGCTGCTGCGCGTCGATGAGGTAGTAGGAGTCATTGGGCAGCCCCCGGCTGATGATGAAGGGGCCCTCCCAGGGTGGCGAAAGCTTGTGCATGCCCTTCGTGTCTTGCACCAGCCGGAGAACCAGGTCGCCCTCACGGAATGCGACTGGGCAGATCCGTCTTGAATGGTAGCGACGTAGTCGCTGCTGGTACAAGGCTAATCTAGACAGGGCCAGCTCGCAGGCTTCCTCCAGGAGGTCCACTCCGTCCTCCCGCGCCTCCTGGTTGGCTTTTTTGTCGTACAAGAGCTTGCGTGGGGAGTCGAACTCGATGTCGGCGGAGAGGATGGCTTCCGATCCGTAGACCATGAAGTACAGCGTGTAGCCGGTTAACCTATTCGGCATGGTGCGAAGGCTCCACAGCACAGCCAGAAGTTCTTCGATCCAACATCCGGGTGACCGCTCTAACGGCTCGATGAGGTGTGGCTTGATGCCGGCTAGCACGAAGCCGTTTGCTCTTTCGACTTGCCCGTTGGATTGTGGGTGTGCGACGGAGGCAAGGTCCAGCCAGATGCCCTTGTTGCTACAGAACCGGGCGAAGGCCACCTTGGCGAAGTTCGTGCCATTGTCGGTGATGATGCTGTTGGGGTAGCTGAAGCGGTTGATGATGTCGGTGAAGAAGGTAACGACTGTCGCCCCATCCAGCTTTCGGATAGGCTTGGCCTCGATCCACTTTGTAAACTTGTCCACCGCTACCAGCAGGTGGGTCATGCCCGCCCGTGCTCGCTTGAAGGGGCCGACCATGTCGAGGCCCCAAACTGCGAAGGGCCAGGTGATCGGTATGGTCTTGAGCACCGAAGTTGGCATGTGCCTGAGCTGCCCGAAGCGCTGGCATCCATTGCACGCACGCACTAGCTGTTCAGCGTCCTCGAGGGAGGTGGGCCAATAGAAACCATGGCGAAACGCCTTGGCGACTATCGCCCTTGACGAAGCATGATGCCCGCACTCGCCTTGGTGGATGTCCCTGAGTAGCCGGTAGCCCGTGTCCACATCAACACATCTTTGGAAGATACCGGATACACTGCGCTTGTACAGCTCGCCGTTTATGATGGTGTACGTGTGCGCGCGGCGACGGATTTGCCTGGCTTCCACCTCGTCATCCGGAAGTTCTCCATTGGCGATGTAGTTCATGAAGGGTTGTGCCCAGGATGGCACTTCTCGAATGACGAGGACGCTCCTTTCCTCCGGTTGATGGATGTCGGGAGGCCGTCCGGGTGGCGTACCCGGGACGGTAGCCCCCGGGTCTTGCGAGCCGGAGGGCACTGCCTTGCCGGAATTGGTGCGGGTCTTCTTCTTCAGCGGTTCTGCCGGCTCCACTTCTGCCGTTCCGCCAGCCGGAACGCTCCCTGCCTAGACGACGGAGTCCGATTCTGGTGACGGGTTGATGGACGGCTTGCGCAGGTGCTCCAAGGAGACCCCTGGAGGGATCGCCTGACTGGTGGATCCGATCTTGAAGACCGAATCATCTGCCTCGTTGTTGACACGGGGGACATGGTGAAATTCTATGGTGTCCCATTCTCTGGCTACTTGCTGCACTACCAGATCCGAATCACCGAAGCATAGGATCCGGTTGACACCGATCTCCTTGGCCAGCCGGAGCCCATGCGCCCGTGCCTCATATTCGGCTACGTTGTTGGAGGCCTTGAAGTGGATCTGCAGCACGTACTCCAGCCGGTCCCCCTTGGGCGAGGTGAGCACGATGCCGGCTCCCAAGCCCCCGAGCACCTTCGACCCATCGAAGTGCATCTTCCAGTGGTCCGAATCCAGAACCGGTGGGAGATACTGGGTCTCCGCCCAGTCGACTAGGAAGTCCGCCAATGCCTGCGACTTGATCATGAGCCGGGGTTCGTACTGGATGGAGTAGGCGGCGAGCTTGATGGCCCATTTGGCGACTCGATCGGTGGCGTCTTTGTTGCCGATGATTTCCGAAAGGGGTGCAGTGCACACGACCTTAATCGGATGCTCCTGGAAGTAGTGCTTGAGCTTCTTGCATGGTAGGTACACGCCGTAGCACATCTTCTGGTAGTGGGGGTAGTTCTGCTTGGAGAGGGAGAGAACCTCGCTGAGGTAGTAGACAGGCCTCTAAACCGGCTGAGCCTTGCCTTCCTCGGGGCACTCCACCACCAGGACGATGTTGACAACCTGGCTGATGGCTGCTATATAGAGCAACATCGGCTCCTTGCTAGCCGGCGTGGCTAGAACCGGTGTTATGGATAGCATGCGCTTGAGGTCGTGAAATGCGGTGTCGGCTTGCGCGGTCCAGGAGAACTTGTCCGTCTTCTTCATCAGCTGGAACAATGGGAGTGCCTTCTCCCCCAGTCGGCTGACGAAGCGATTGAGGGAGGCCAGGCATCCGGTGAACTTCTGGACCCCAAGAAGGTTCCTAGGTGGCTACATCCTCTCGATGGCCGCGATCTTCTCCGGATTCGCCTCGATACCTCGTTGTGATACGAGGAAACCGAGTAGCTGACCGGATGGTACCCCGAAGATGCACTTCTCCGGGTTCAGCTTCATCCGGTACTGACGGAGGTTGCCGAATGTTTCTCCCAGATCGTCGAGGAGGGTGCGCTTCTCCTTGGTCTTGATGACCACATCGTCCACATAGGCATGCATGTTTGGCCTATCTGCGAGTGCAAGCACTTCTGCATGCAGCGCTGGTAGGTCGCGCCTGCATTCTTTAGACCGAAAGGCATGATTACGTAGAAGAAAGCCCCGTAGGGGGTGATAAATGATGTCTTAATCTGATCAGCCGGGTTTAGCCGGATCTGATTGTACCCGGAATAGCAATCTAGAAAAGACAATAAATCACAGCCAGCCGTGGAATCAATGACTTGATCGATACGGGGCAAGGCGAAGGGGTCTTTCGGGCACACCTTGTTCAGGCTGGTGTAGTCGATACACATGCGCCAGGTCTTGTTCTTCTTCAGCACCAGGACTGGGTTTGCCAACCAGTCCGGGTGGTACACTTCCATGATGAACCCGGCTGCGAGGAGCCGGGTGATCTCATCACCGATTATCTTCCTCTTCTCCTCTGCGAACCGGCGCAGAGGTTGCTTGACCGGCTTAGCATCCGGACGCACATGAAGTGAGTGCTCGGCGAACTCCCTCGGCACACCCAGCATGTCCTTGGGGGACCATGCGAAGATGTCCCGATTCTCACGGAGGAAGTCGACGAGTGCGCCTTCCTATTTGCTGTCCAAGCCGGCACCAATGGTGACGAACTTAGTCGAGTCAGAGGGGTCGAGCAGAATCCTCTTTGTCTCCTTTGCCGGCTAGAAAGCTCCTTCTCCAGCCGGTTTGCTGCTAGCCGGTATGTCCTGCTGGGCCATGGCCACATTGTGCATGATCACGCGCTTTTCTTTGGCTATGGTGAGGGCCTCTGCCAGTTTGGAACCGGCTGAGGCGCACTCCATCGACCGTCTGAAGCAGCCGGCGACGGTGATCACGCCGTGGGGTCCCGGCATCTTCGTCTTGAGGTACGCGTAGTGGGGGACGGCCATGAACTTGGCGAGGGCGGGGCGCCCGAGGAGAGCATGATAGGAGCTCATCAGGTTCACCACCTCGAACCAGATTGGTTCGCGGCGGAAGTTCTCCTCGATCCCGAAGATGACGTCCAGCTGGATTTTCCCCAGCGGGGCGCATGCTGGCCCCGGCAGTACGCCGTGGAACATTGTGGTAGTCGGGCGCAGGTCGCTTTCGCGAATGCCTAGCTTCTCCAGCAAGGACTGGTAGAGGAGGTTGAGGCTGCTGCCTCCGTCGATGAGGACGCGCGAGAATCCGCAGGTGCACACGTTGGAGACGATGAGGGGGTCGAGCACCATGGCGTAGCCCTCGGGTCGGCAATGCTCGCTGATCTGCCGCCTGTGTGATGGGGGTTTCCGACCAGTTCAGGTACTAGGGGACCGGAGAGACGATGGCATTGACCTCCTTGGAGCATCGCCTGCGGCTGTGCTTGTCGTCCTGCTCCGTCTCGAAGATGTGGTAGGCGGCGTGCGGCTGTGGGTAGCCGTTGTTGTTGTTGTTGCCGTTGCCGCCATTACCATTATCGACGGCCCCCCTAGCCGGTGAGGGAGGTCCACCTGGGGGGGAGGGGGAAGACGAGGCTGGTTGCCCTAGTCCTTTAGCTGGCGGGTCCAGCTGCAATTCCGGGTGGTGTGCGTAGCTAGTTTGAAGGGACCGCTATGCCACTTGCACGGGCCGTCAAACATCTGGTCGAAGGTGAGCCGTGGCTTCGGCCTCCTTGCGTCGTTAGCCGGTACGTCGGGTGCACCCTCCACAGCATTGACCTACCGCGCCTGGTAGAGAGGCTTCTGTTGTCCGGCCTGGCGGTCCCCGTGGAACCGGTTGTCACTGCCGTGGCACCTAGAGGATCCGGCTTCGCCAGCCAGATTGCTTGGACGGTCACGCGCCGGCTCCGTGGGAGTCGGACGCCCGTCGGCATTTACTCGGAGGGGCTTCTTCATGGTGGCATCCACCATGGCGTACTGGTCTGCAACCGTCATGAGCTCCACCATGGTTTTCGGCTCGTCACACAGTAGCCGGTGGCGAAGCATGGTGCCTTCTCGGCAACCCTCGATGAAGAAACTGATGGCTTGGCTCTCCAGGATGCCCTCGCAGGTGTTGCGCAGCTTCGTCCACTTGGCGAGGTACTCGCGGTCAGTCTCGCGGTCACCCTGGACGCACAAGGCCAGGTCACACGGGCGCCCTGGACGTTTGTACGTGCCATTGAAGTTGCGGACGAACATCTTCTCGAAGTCAGGCCAGGCATTGATGTTGTTGGGCGCAAGGCTATTGAGCCATGTCCTTGCCGATCCGGTTAGCATGAGGGGGACATAGCGCACGGCTGTGCGCTTGTTCCCGTGGGCGATGCCGACTGCCGTAGCGTAGTCGTTCAACCAGTCTTCCGGCTTCATGCTGCTGTCGTACTAGGGGGTGTCCCTGGGTAGGGAGAATTTATCCAGAAATGGCTCGTTCCGGATGCGGGGTCCGAAACAGACCGAGCCGGTAGAATCTTCCTCCTCCGTGACGCGCGCTTGAGCGAGGAGCTCGATGCGGTCACGGGCATCCGGACAATCCGGGTTGGGCGCTCCCACCCGGCCCGAGAGACGGGATCCGGCTGGTCTGGGCGCTCCGGTTGGTGGAAGAGGAGGCGGCGGGTTGTTGTTCACCGTCTGCTCCTGGTGCGGTTGGCCCCTGTTGCCAGAGCTGCGACGCCTGCTGCGGGCCTTAGCCGGCTGAGGGGAGGACGCCTGCTGGGTGTCGCGCGGTGTGCCCCTGCTGTTGGCAGGCGGCTTGCTCCCTCTGGAGTAGCTAGGGTCCTCCTGCATCTGCCGGTTGGCGTCGGCCTGCTCGTCCATGATGCGGAGGAGCTCCTGCACGCGAGCGTGCTGGCGGGCTCGCTCCTCGCCCTCCAGACTGGGCAGCTCCTCTGCTGTAGTCCGTGCCGCGCGCAGGTCTCTTATGGGCGTGCTATAGGTGGGCCGGATGAGGGCGGGTGCGGGATCCGGCTCCCCGTCCTTTTCCATTCTACCGCCTAGCTCGCCACCCTGGCGCCGCACCTGGCCGCGCCGGCTTTGCTCCGTGGTAGCCGTGCGCGCGGTCGTACTCGCGCCGGGTTATCTCGAGTTGCTTGCGGACTGCCACTAGCTCCATGGCCTCCTGGAGGAGGATCTGTCTCTCCATGGCGAAGTTGGCCTTCTTTTCCTCCGGGTTGTCCCCGAGATTAACCAGCGTCTAGAGTCGATCGATGGCATCCTCCACCGGGTTCCGAAGCTGCAAAGGGGCAGAGGTCCCAACCTCGTCCGCGCCTCGCTCCCGTGGCTGGCGGGGGTGAGAGCTGGAGCCGGCCATCATGACCTCCACACCGCGGGACGCGACGGAGGCGCTACCGCCGGGATGCGGCAGCTCCACGACAGAGACGATTTCCCTGGGGAAACGCTCTGGAATGGTGGCGACATAGACAGGGAGGTCGCCGAATAGCAGGACAGTGCCGTTCGCCGGGAAAGAGGCTCCGGCGAAGCAGGAAGCGTTATCGATGACACAGTCGAACCTGCCGAGCGTGAGCACCAGGTCGGAGGCCACGCGCTCATCGGCTGAAGTGCGGGGTCCCGTGCGGAACATGACTCTGGTCGAAGCCATCTGGCCCGACGGCGGGCACCAACTGTCATTGTATTGGGAACGACAGTACCTAAAGAGGTTAGATAGAGGTGTGGGGACTAGCAGGGAAGCTATCGACGACGTCCACCGGCGGGATTGGGTACAAGAGAGCGTAGCTGGACGCAGTAAGTACCCAGGTTTGGGGCCCTCGTGATGAGGTAAAACCCCTACTCCTGCTGGATCTGACTATGTAGGATATACGAACTACAAGCGCTCCTTGAGCTGTATCTGCTAGCTACTGCCTTAAATGCTCTGAGACCAACCCTTTCTACTGAGGCCTTGCCTCTCCTTATATAGGCAGAGAGGCAACGGTCTCACTGGCCAATCTGACTGGCGGGCCCCACATGCGGGTCCCAACCGACTATTCATCTACAGTGTCCGGTATGGTATGTCTTATCGGAGTACGAGCGGTAGGCTGTCATAGGCACAGTGGATGCCGTGCGAGCCTGTCGTCAGCATCAGGCCACTGTTCCTACGTCACTCCCGCAAAGTCTTCGGTATGGCCGGGTGGTTACCAGTCTTGTCATTATACAGGGCGTACCGTGCACTGATACGCACATCGTCCTGTCTCATTGATTAGGTCCGGGTACATCGCCGTAGCCGGCTACTTGTTGCTGACCGTAGCCGGCCCGTCTTGCCCTGCCCGGCTATGCTTGGTCAGCCGGACGTGATCTGACCGCCTGGTTCTTGTCCGGTTGGGGTACCCGGGGGTCATCCCCCTGACAGGTTTCTTAGCACAGTCTATCAGTCCTTTATGCCTTGACATCCAGTCCATTCCTAGTACTACTTCCAATCCTTTGGTTCCAAGTACTATAAGGTTGGCATAAAAATCTATCCCATGTATTCTGATAGGCACAGCTTTGCAAATTTTTCTAGCTTTTGTAGTTGATCCAGGAATTTGAACTATCATGACATGCTTCAAGTTGATTGGATGGATCCTACTAGTGCATGCAAATTCTTCGGTGACAAATGAATTCGATGCTCCCGAATCAAACAATACTCTTGCTAAAACTGAGTTGACAGAAAACATACCCAGCACTACATCTGGCGCTTCTTGGGCTTCTTCGGCGTTCATGTGGAAGAGACGACTGTTGCAGTTGTGAGGGTTCCCTGGGGCAAATCTTCTCCCTGGTTGAACACGACGCTGCTGTTGAGCTGGGGCATTCACATTGGCAGTGGCGGCAGCCTTCTTGGGGCACTCATTGGAATAGTGACCCTTCACTCCACACTCGAAACATGTGATCTGAGACTTGTATTTAGCTGCGATGGGCACATCATTGCTTCCAGTCCTGGCTGTAGTGTTGTTGTTGTTGTTGTTACTCTTGGGAGGTGCACGGTTGAAATTGCTGGTGTTGACGGAGTGATTGTTGTTTCCTCCGGACTTCACATTGCCTCCGCTACGGTTGGGGTAGCTTGGGCGAGACATTGGGTGTCGGGTGTTCCTCGGTGCATATCCTGGTGAGGGGTTGGGACGGTACTTCTGGTGACTGTTGGATCTAGTTCGCTGCATCATACGACGCTTGCGGTTGTCGTTTGCCTAGTTAATCTTCCCTTCCATCTGAATGGCAGAGTCGACTAGTTCTTTGACATCCTCGAAGCGGATGTTGATGAGGACGGTCTGCATCTCATCATGCAGTCTGTTCAGGAATCTCTCCTTCTTATTTGCCTCCGTGTTGATCTCATCAGGTGCATATCTGGCAAGCGACAGGAATCTGTCACGGTACTCCACCACAGTCATTCTGCCTTGCTTCAAATCTCTGAACTCATCCCTCGTTCGGGTGACTAGACCCTGCGGCACGTGGGTGCGGCTGAACTTGACTTTGAAGGCTTCCCATGTCATCACTTGACCATGGTTCATCAGGCGGATGCTGTTCCACCATGCTCTTGCATCTCCTGCCAAGTAGTGGGTGGCAAAGAGAACTTTCTCATTGTCATCAACTCTGGCTACTTCTAGGTTGTTCTCCATCGTCTGCAACCAGTCATTTGCATCTAATGGGTTCTCCAAAGTGCTAAAGATGGGGGATTGGTATTCTGGAAGTTTTTCAGCTTGGATCCTTGATGATCCTGATTTCCATGGTTCTGGTTATTGATAGCCATCTAGGCGATCTGTTGTAGTGTTGCTAGATTAGCTTGGCGCTCTGCTCTGCTTGCTTCTCTGTCCACGATGAGATTCTGCAGGATCTGCAGCATTGGGTCTTGCGACGAGCTGCTCCCTCCTTGTTTTCCACGAGTCATCTGAAGATTGAGGTAGATAAAGGGGTAAGAGGGAAAAATCTAAGGTTCAGGGTTTTGATTTCAAAGCTAAAACTTTGAGTTTGACTCAGGTTTTGCAATGAACTCCATTTCATTCATTCAAACAAGCACACGATACAAACACACACACACCACAACAACAAAGGAAAACAAATGGTTTTAAGAACCATTCTGCAAGCTATGATACAGTGGGACCGATACATCTCATGCTACGACAGTGCTCTAGTGCATCTACTCATCGTCGATGAAGTCGGAGTCCTCATCGCCAGTGTAGAAGTCCACGGCATCCTCCTCCAGAAAGTCATCATCATTGCTGAGGTAAGAATCCATGTCTCCTTGGATGTCTTCACCCTCCTCTTCTTCCTCCTTTGCTGCAAGCTGAGCTTCTTGCTCCTTGACGGTCTTCTCGAGGTCGGCCTCCTTCTTGCAAAGACAGGCGATGGTGCGATCCTTCTTCTCACGCTGTAGGCGAAGAGACTGACGGTCCTTGACAAGCAGTGAGAAAGTCTGGGCCTTCTGGGCCGCCATGGCACGGTTGTGGTTGGCAAACTCTCTAGCATTGTCCAATTCCTTCTGGCTATCATACAACAGGAAGTCAAGGTTCTCCACTTGACGCTTCAGCTCCGGGTGGCTTGGCATCTCCATCGGCATTCCCATGAAGTCACGTCTTGCATAGTGAGCAAAACGGGTTCCTTGGATTTGGTTGACACTAAGGGCACATAGACGTGCAAAAACCTCATGCATTGCCCTGGCTAATCCATCTAGCCAGTTGTTATCTCTGACAGAGAACTGGATTCTCCCGGACATTGGTGCTTCTATGCTTCCTCGAAGATCAGCGGTGACTAGCCATTGTAAATCTCCTCCTGGGGGTCCTGGAAGTTGAGCTCCAAGAAACTCCGGATGCGGGCATCCCAATAACTCAGACAGTGAATCCAGATCCCTCTCGAAGATCAGTTGGCCTCCATTGCCCAACTGGTAGAACTTGCTGAACTGAGTCTCCATCTACAAGAATTAAGGATGAGGAAATTAGTGAAGTGATCAAGTGTGTCAAATTTTATGTAGTAATGTAAGAGTTTGAGGAACATTAATTTTTGAGAAAGAATGAATTCCCAAGGGTAAGAGAGGAAATAGTTTTTCATAAATACCTCACTTTGGTTTTGAAATTAAGTTTTTGTTCGGACGTCCGTTCTAACTAGGGTCTCCTATGGTTAGGATGGCTCTGATACCAACTTGTCAACACCCGGATTTTTAATCCCAGATGCCTGTTATGTCATACATCGCAATCCCAGGATTACCATTTTTGCGAGACATAACAGATTGGATATCACAATACATCATCCATTACAAACCATAAATAAGGTCTTACACAAATAAGGATCTCATGATCCAGTCTTAATAGAACAAGCAGCGGAATAAATAATAAGTGTAGTGGTAGGGTCCATCTTCAGGGGCACAGGCAATGCTAACGAAGGCAAATAGTCCTAGTTATCATAGTCGTCCTGCTGTCCATCATCTTGGTAGTCTCCTTCATAGTCTAGCCATGAGAATAGCCAGGGACAAAAGCCATGAGTACTCTTTAAGTACTCGCAAACTACCACTAGTAAGTAGTATAGTTCCATTGTAAATGCTAACTCTAAGTTTAACTATAAAGTTAAGTTTGAAACCTAAGCTGAGTTTAGAAACAAAGAAAGATAAAATACGGTTCTAGAATCACTTAAGTTGGGAAGCTAGTGTCATAGTCACAACCCTGTTGGGATCAAGTCAAGATTCATCATTCATTTCATAAGTCCTTTTGAAAATATTTGACAACAAAACAGTATGGCCACTCCAACTGTCCATAATCGCGGATGTGGCTATTCGAATAGTTTGACACTCTACAGAGGTGGTACACTTTCACCACAAGATTTGATACATTTGTCAGGGATAACCCTGAATCGTCATACTTAGTATGCAGATAATCAAACATAACCTTTCATTTACACACCCTAGTATAAGCACCTCTCCTATGAGCATGGCCTCCCAACCATGACCATCTGTCATCTTGGGTACTACATAGGTGCACAACATTGAGAGGTAGCCTCAGATCAAACCTCTCCCACGAGGGAACTAATACTAATGCATATAAACTTCCGGCCAAGCCTTACCCAATTCAGGTATTGTGGTTGTACGGTAAAAATTGGAATGGTATCGCATCCGAATCCAACCATCAGTTTTTGTAAAAGGGCTAAGGTCATGCCTCAACATTTTCATCATCATAAACCATTTGTATTTCTCAACACATGTCAAAACATCTCAATAGAATGACTCATCATTCCAAGGTTTTCATAATTCATTTTCACCAAGTGTTCCCATCTAAAGTGACTCAAGTTTTTATTTAGCTCTAAGATACTAAGTTAAGAGTGTTCACTAAGGTGGGAGGTTAACCTCAATCTCATGCCATAGAATGACATCTAAGTATATCTAGATAGGTCAAGTTTTATACTCTTTATGCTACCTTCTAAACAAGTAATGTACTTTAATAAAGTAAAGAAGTAAAAGCTTGGAATTAAAACTTGGGGTAGGTAATAGTCAAAGTGGTGTAACCAAAGCATGCCTAATGCATCTTGCTCAGGTTATCTAGCTTAATTCTAGCTTGCTAACAATAGCTTTCCTTGGTTGGTGCAGTTGTTGAAGTTTTCTTCCTCCTCCTCTTGGTAGAACTCGTCCTCCTCGAAACCTTGGTCGATATTATCGTCTATAAATACATACGGAGTACACAATCACCAAACAATACATAACTAGTCTACTTAGCATTCTAAGGCACACATTTGATGATCTAATATCATCACAAGCATCACAAGGTTTTATTAACTAGCTTCATTCTCTTTATTTAAGAAAAGTAATTTCTACTCATTGAAAATACTAAGATTTAATATTCTCCACTTAGAATATGGGATCATATTGACACATTTCATCACCACATATTCTAACATATGGGAATGTGATTTAAATGTTGGATCACATTTAATTAATTTTAAGTTTAATATTTAATGATTTAAAGTGACTAGAAATGCCTATACAGAATTATTTTGGTACTAGTCCAAAGTCACTGCATGCAAACCTTAATATTATTACATATTCAGATAGGTATGGTTAAATGTGATTTTTGAGAGTTGAAATCAACTCAAAAGCTATTATGGTTGATTTTATAAAAATGTTTGAATGTGCAAATGCTTCTGTCTTGTTATTTTTACTAGGAGAGATATCTAACTTTAAATGAATTAAATCCAATGGTCTTGGATAGATCTTTTCAGTAGCTTTCTAACACAATTTGAATCACTCAATTTGGTTTAGTAAATCTTCCTGAATTGAATTTTGAACTAAGGGACAGAAGTGAGTTCAAACTAAAATAGAAAAACCTATATTTGAATTCGTGGGCTAGCGCGGGAAAGAAAACGGGCCGGCCCAGTGGCGCTCAGCGGCGCAGAGGGCGGCTGACAGGTTGGTCACGCTTGTCAGCGGCACTTAAAACCCGAAGCGGTACGGGGCAATCTGGGCGCTACGATTAGAACGCAGATTGACGGCTCACAGTCGTCGTCGACGACGGACTCGTCGCCGGCTAGACCGAACCCTAAACGACCAGTGGGGTCTACTAGGGACGTACCAGGGCTCCAGCTAGTGCGGCGAGGCTGGCGATCAAACTGGACGGCGACGGCGGACTCGGGCGAGGTAGCGGCGCTGCTGGGTGGACGAAATCGACGGCGCCTGTCCTCCTCTGTTGCGGCATGCTCCGGCGAAATTCCGGTGAACGGCGGCCCGCCTTGCTCCGGGGATGGGGTGGAAGGATCAGTGGAGAGAGGGGAGTGAGATGGTGTGAGGAGTTTGTGCTGGGGTGGGCTCTATTTATAGCTCGACGAGGCGACCGAACGGGATGGGCTGGTGACTACGGCGAGGGCTGCACAGCGTGCTAGCAGCGTCGCTGGAGGTAGGGGACGGTGGCCTGCCTCCTGGCGGTGCTCTACGGTTAAATGCACGGCTAGAGGCGGTGGCGTTTGGTCGGGAGCGTCTCACGCTCTAGGAGAAAGAGGCAGTGCTCGACACGGCGCCTATGCTGGCGTAGATGGCGCTGGCCGTGTCTGGCAGTCTTGGGTCGGCGGGCGGCGTTCATGCTATTGGGTCGAGGGGCGGTCTATGGCGTGCTGGCGGCTAACGTGCCCTAGCGAGCTCGCAGAGAGAATGGGCGGCGGTGCTAGGGTGTGGTCCAGGGGCTGTGGGTGATCGAGGGATGGACAGGGAGGTCTGGTAGGGTTAGGCGGAGCTAGGGGACTTGCTGGAACTGCACGGCCCTGTCCCTGGCACTCTGCCCTATTCTGGCCGGCGGCGACCACAAAGTGGCGGCGCTCCACTGCTGCTGCGGCTTAGGGGTAGGCCGGTGAGGGTCTGGTTGGTCTCAGGGGGGACAAGGGAGAGTAGAGAAGATGCAAAGGGGGACAATGGTTTAAGTATAAACAGTAATAGTTAGGGAGTTTAATTTCTGTCTGCAAGGTGTTCGACACAATGGCCGCATGAACTAAATTTTTGAATTTTGGGCTGCATTTTGGTGGAGTTGATGATCACATGCTTTAGCATCTGTGGTTGCTTGGGATTTGAAAATGGAATTCATTTGAGTGGTTTTTGAATAAGTGTGATCTTCTCATATGAACTACATTCAATTTTCAAATATCATTTAAAATTAGTGTTTGAAAGTTTTTGGTAGATCACAAAGTGGGCCTTGGTACATCACTACTTGTACTAGCAAGGGGTGCAAAGATCCATATTTGTTTCTGTTAGGTTTTGAGTTCTAGGAATAGCCAAAGTAGGCATGGTGATTAAAATGGCACAAATGACCATTTGCTTCTTTTATTCATTTTGATTTGTTTTTCTTTGGGATTTGTGTGGGAATGATCTAGATGATGTTTACTTCACCTAAGAATCATTTTACAATCAATGGATCACTTAAACATGGCAATTCAAGACAACTCCTATTTAAATGCACACACATATGAATGCTTTAATTTTTTTGAAATGGAAAAGTTTTTGTTCACTCTAAATTTGATGATTTGGATCTTGATCACTTGGATTAAAGTTTTGGGATGTTACAAACCTTCCCCCCTTAAAAAAAATCTCGTCCCGAGATTTACGATAGAAAACTAGGAACTAAAGTGATCTGGGAACTCTGTCCTAATGTAATCTTCTTGCTCCCAAGTGGCTTCCTCTTCGGTATGGTTGCTCCATTGAATCTTGAGAAATTTGTACTCCTGGTCCTGGTGGTTCTGTAGGCTTCCTCCAAGATAGGGATGGGCACTTCGTGATATGTCAGGTCCTTGTTGATATCAATAGCTCGATGATCGATGTTCTTGAAAACTTCAGTCTTCTCCGGCACTTCCAGGCATTTGCGAAGTAACGAGATATGGAACACATTGTGGATGGCTGACATCTCCTCTGGCAGTTCCAGTTGATACGATACTTCTCCTCGACGGTTCAGAATCTTGAAGGGCCCGATATATCTGGGGGCTAACTTTCCTTTCAGACTAAAACGTTGCGTTCCCTTCAATGGCGAAACCTTGAGATATACAAAATCTCCGACATTGAAAGTCAGGTCTCTCCTTCTCTTGTCAGCATAACTCTTTTGTCTAGACTAGGCGGTCTTGAGGTGCTCACGGACTTTGTGAACCTTCTCTTCTGCTTCTCGGAGAATGTCGGGTCCGAAGATCTAACTCTCTCCTACTTGTGACCAATTAAAAGGGGTGCGGCACTTTCTTCCATACAGAAACTCAAATGGTGCCATTTGCAAACTAGCTTGATAACTGTTGTTATATGAGAATTCTGCGAAAGGCAGGCAGTCTTCCCATTTTGATCCATACTCCAAAACACAAGCTCTTAACATATCCTCGAAGATTTGGTTGACTCTCTCAGTCTGTCCATTAGTTTGTGGGTGATAAGCGGTGCTGAAATTCAACTTGGTGCCTAATCCTTCCTGGACTTTCTGCCAAAATCTCGAGGTAAACTGGGTTCCTCGATCTGATACTATGGTCTTGGGGGTTCCATGCAGACTAATAATCCTAGCAATGTACAGCTTTGCTAGTTTCGAACTCTGGTAGGTAGTCTTGATAGGTATAAAGTGGGCTACCTTGGACAGTCTATCAACGATGACCCAGATTGAGGAATTTCCCCTACTAGAAGTAGGCAAACCGGTGATAAAGTCCATTCCGACGGAATCCCATTTCCATTCTGGAATCTGCAAAGGTTGCAACAGTCCTGCGGGTCTCTGATGCTCTGCTTTGACTCTTTGACAGATGTCACACTTGGCGATGTAGCTGCCGATTTCTCTCTTCATCTTGTGCCACCAAAATTGCTCTTTCAAATCTTGATACATCTTCGTTCCTCCGGGGTGGATAGAATAAAGAGTATCATGAGCTTCCTACATGATAACTTTGTTCAGCTCCGAATCTGCTGGCACACAGATACGTCCTTTGTACCACAGAACTCCTTCTTCGTCTTCGGTGAATCCAGGTACCTTTTCTGTACCAATACGACGTTTGATTCCGTCGATACTTTCATTTCCCTTCTGGGCTTCCTTGATTTGGCTGATTAACATGGGTTAAAGTTCAATGCTAGCTAAAAATCCTTTGCTAACTAGCTCAGTCCTAAACTGCTCCAACTCCTCATACAAACTTGGTTGCTTCTCCTTGATCATGGTATTTTAGCTTCTATAAATAGAAAACTCAAACTTTTATTCTAATTATTATTATTTACTCATTCAATCGATATTTCTACTACTTTTTGACAGCTGCATCTTCACGAGCGCGCTTCCGCAAGAATGTCTGTGAAAAAGTGGTGGGAATATGATGAACTTTTTATTCTCTAATCTACTAAATTGACGAAAATGGGTTGACTCCCATTAACCTTTTATTAAGAGTGGTTGAATAACTCAACCTTTTCTCTCTTCTCGAATTCTTACCTTTGGTTGCCCCTTATAAATGGCACTTACCACATGAACTCGTTTTGCTGGCGGAACATATCTTTCCCCTACTTCTAGCTTCTTTGGAAAATACCGGATGATTTCAGCATCATAAACATTGAAGATTATCTTCCCTTCTGCACAATCTACTGACGCTCCTATAGTACTGAGGAAGGGTCTTCCAAATATTATAGATAATCTTTCATCTTCTGGCATTTCAAGAATGATAAAATCGGTAGGAATAACATGCTCGTCTATCCTAAGTAAGACATCCTCAATCATACCAACAGGTTGTTTAGTGGACTTGTCAGCCATTTGTAGAGTTATAGTAGTAGGATAATATTCCCCTAATCCCAATCTTTTATAAAGGGAGTATGACATTACACTAACTCCTGCTCCTAGATCACATAATGCATTATGAATATCTGTTTTACCTATCGAGCATGATATAGTTGGTATTCCGGGATCTCTAGACTTAGATAATAGCTTCCCGTTAGTAGGGTAGCTAGGTACCATAGCAACAGTTTCAGTTATTTCTTTCTTTCTACTAAGAATATCACGAAGGAATTTACCATAGGTAGGGACTTTGATTGCATCCGCAAATGGAATTTCCAAACGAAGGTCACTAAGTGCCTTTGTAAAAGAATTATAAATTACCTCATCCGGTGCTTTCTTTTTTCGATTTGGGCAAGCAAGCTTTTTCTCACCTGACTTACTCTTGTCTTTTACCTTTTTCGGGGGGGTCAGGATCTTTTGTAGATTTATTTTGTTGTTGCTTATTGCTTTTCTTCTTCTCTACTACAACAACTTCACCTTCCTTACTTGTTTCTTTATCTTCTCTTGGATCAACCGTTTCTGCATCAGAGTCATAATGATTTTCCTGTGCATCATTGTGATCCTCCTGGGTTTGCTCTTGCATCCCAGTTTCATCTTGAGGATCCACCAACATATCATCTTCTTGACTTGCTTCAAGCAAGGCTTTTTCCTTGTGCTCTTTTTCAGCTTCGTATTCCGGTGGTCCTAAGGGTCCTGTAACAACTGCTCCCCTTCTTGTGACAACATTAGTAGAAACAAAAATATCTTTATCATCAGAAGAAAAAAATTATAACCAGATGCTACTTATTCGCACTGGGTTTCAATCATACTAAGATACTTATGAAATAGTTTTATTTCTTGGCCAATATCATCATAATTTTTAGTGAGTTCTGCCAAAATCTTTTTGTGTCTTTGGAAATGCTTATGCAAGTTATTATGAGATTTTACTTGTCGATGTTTTAATTCTTGAAAAACTTATATAGTTTCATCATCTTCAGTTAAAACTTGTAACAAATCCTCTTTGTTTTCTTTAGCAAGTTCAGAAGGTATACCTTTTTCTTTCATAGTTTTATGTACCGCAGGCATAAGATCAGGAGTTATTCGAAGCATCCCTTTTTTCGGCTTAATGCCAAAATCAGGATTATATATAGAATCATTCTTAGCCCTAGTAGACATTAATTCCAAACATTCTTTAATGGTTAAGGTATTTATTGATCCTACTACTGAGAAGTCAAGCAGTTCTCTACATTGAGTATTGAGACCATGGTAAAATAAATGGCAAATTGTTTGTTCAAAATAGCCATGATTAGGAATACTATTGATCATCCCAAAGAATCTTTCCCAGGCTTGTGGGTAGTTTTCTCCCACTTTCTGACTAAAGTTGCCTATGCTCTTTCTTTGTTCAGTTACCTTTTTAAAAGGAAGAAACCTGTTTATGAATTTAGTAATGCAGTTTTCCCAACATTTAATGTAATGGTGAGGGACAGAATATAACCAGTCTATAGGTTTACCTTTAAGAGTCCATCAAAATAATTTGAGATGAGAGAAGTCTCTTGGCAAACCTTTAGGTCCAAGCGATGTTATCACATTGTCAAACTCTCTTATATGCCTTCCTGGATCTTCATCTTCCCTTCCACTGAAAGCTTTTTCCTGCAAAATTTTAATAATTCCACCATCAAATTGATATTCTCTAACTCCAGGATTAGGGAACTCTATTGGTTGCTTAAGAAATTCAGAACTTGGAGCACTGTATTCCCTGAGAGTTTTCTCAGGTTTCGAAGGAGTTGTCATGTAAATCGACGTGATTTCCATAATATCACTCAGGTTTTCAACTTCAACTTTATTTGATCTTAAAAGTTTTTCAATAATTTCTTCGCGCCTCTGAGCAGGCACTCGCTCAATACAATCTGGCAGGTACGTCCTACCAGAACGTGTAGACCCTTTTGTTGGGTCCGCAGCATAGAAAACAAAAAATTTCCTACGGTGTGAACTACACGCGAAGATCTATCTACTAGGTACAAAGCAACGGGTGGACATACATCCAACGAGAACTTACCCTTGTAGACAACGAGCTTTGTTAACGAGTAGGAACTCGTGGTTGATGTAGTCTTACACTTTACGATCTCAAGATCGTGATGAAGTCCAGCAGGTCCGGCTCCAGCACGTCCATCAGATCCAGCTCCAGCACCACCAAGTCCAGCACCGCAAAGCAGCGGTGCATCCGTGATCGCACACACGTCCGGTACCCCAACAACCTCCGTCCCTCGCTCCAGCAAAGCAGCGGAAGCAGCAACTCTTTTCCAGATAAAGTCACCGGGAACATGTATCTCGCTAATCCGAGACCATGGGGGAATAATACTAGAGGGGGAGAGAGATCCTTCACAAGGAGGTGTGAGTGAGAAGTGAGGAGGGGGTGGCCTTTTATAGGAGGAGGGGGTGCCCCTCCTTCATGGTCGGCGCATGGAGGGAGTGACCCTTCACCTCCTCCATTCATGTGGTGGTAACCCCTCCACATTAAAATGCCCCTTCACATTCTCTTTTAAAGTCTCCACTTTAAATGCATTAAATTTCTCCAAATTTAATGCTCTCTCATTTAATAAAACTCTTTTATTATTTTTATTCAGAATTTTGTTAATTACTTTAATTAACAAACAATCACATAAAACCCCCTGCAACATTTCAATATTACACGCAGAACCAATTTTAGCATTTTCACCCAAAACAGTTTCGGTGTCTATTGAAATAATTCCAGCGCTTTCTTAAATCTTTATCTGAAACATATTTGCTCCAAATGGTGTCGGTATCCTTTAAGTGTGTCACCCTACAGTTCGCGAATAATGCAGACCTGATCGAGACCCCTCTCCGATCAATAATCAGCAGCGGGACCTGGAGATCCATACTGACTCCTACACATTCAACGATGACTTCTGTGATCGTGAGAACCTTTAATGCTAGTAACTAAATCCCTTTGTCCCGTGATATATTACATGTCCGAGATTCGATCATCGGTATCTCCATACCTAGTTTGATCTTGTTACCGACATGCACTCTTTTCTCGTTCCCTTGATATAACATTCTAGTGATCACATCACTTGCTTGCAAGCTATTTCAATGTGATATCACCGAGAGGGCCCTGAGCATATCTATCCGTCATCGGGATGGACAAATCCCACTCTTGATCCATGAGCCTCAACATAACACCTTCGTAGAACTGAACCCACCTTTATAGTCACCCGATTCTGACGGTGACGTTTGATGTTATCAAGATACTCTTCCGGTGTTAGCAATTAACATGATCTCATGGTCTAAGGATAAAGATTACTTCATATGATATTATAGCAATATAAACATAATGACTTTGATCGTAATGCTATACTTCGGATGAATGTTCATCACATCATTCCACCAATGGTGTGACCTTGTTATTAACAACATCCAATGTCCATGATCAGGAAACCTTGATCATCTTGTTAATCAACAAGCTAGTCTATAAGAGAGGCATAACTAGGAACCCTTTTTGTTTATTAAACACACATGTATTGATGTTTCCGATCAATACAATTCTAGCATGTAAAATAAACATTTATCATAAACATGGAATAAGATAATAACCACTTTATTATTGCCTCTCGGGCATATTCCCATCAGTCTCCCACTTGCACTAGAGTCAATAATCTAGTTTCAAAAACTTTGCGTATTGAACACCTATGGCTTTCTGGTGTTGCATATATGCTATTGCTAGTGGTTAAGATAATCTCTGGATCTGACAGTTTCAGGTCCGTGTGTATTTGCATGGCTCTGCGTCTCTACGCATCACTCATTCTCAAATGAGATGGCATTGTATAGATTTGGTCCTTTGGTGAGACCTTTAGTTCGTTCGGCTCAAAATATGTTGATATTATTGTCACACAATATATCTTCATAGTATTATCCCACTTTTAACCACACCTAGTTTGATAACAAACTACTTAACACAAATGCCCTCCTTTGCTGCTACTATAGAAGTCATATACTTAGCCTTTTGTTGTAGTATCCGTCACAATGTCTCAACTTTGGAACTCATCCAAATCCATCATGGAACATCCTTTCCATTACATTGTGCCACCCATAGTCTAAATTGAGATAAATTTAATTTGTATCTTGTGACAAAACTAGTATCAATGTAACACTTTACAATGAACTACCTTTAACTATTTGTCACTTATACATTATAAATTCTTAGTTCTTCCAAAGCTCATAAGAATATCTTTACTATTGTCCAATGATCATCTTATGAATCATTCTGGTATATGCTCATAACATTTAGAGCATAGGACATTCTGGATATATACATATCATGGTATAATCGATCAAAATCTTCATGTGATTTTACTCACCAAGTGTTGAAACACTTGAATTTTGATACAATCCTTTCCATGCAGCAAGAACCTTTCTTGTTGTTTCCATATTGAACCCTTTCAATATCTCATATATGTATGTATGGCACAACCATATTAGCGCCTTAATCTATCCATATAGATATTGATGCCTAATATTCCGGGTTTGCCCAAGTCTTTCATCGAAATCTTATTTTCATGAAATTCTTAACTTGTGTCAATACAAGATACATCATTTCCAATCAACAATATGTCCTCTACATAATGTATTAGAAATATGTCTCAGTGCTCCCACTTAATTTCTTGCAAATGCAAGCATCTTCATCATCTCCGATGAATTTAAACTCTTTAAGTTTCATCATGGTGAAGATTCCAACTCCGCTATGCTTACTTCAACTATTGAAGTTTACATGCCCTTTTAGCACCCTTTGAATTAACAAAACCCTTCAGACCATGTCATGTACATGTCCTAGGTTACTTTTCTATTAGAAGAACCTTGTTTGGTTTATTCAACTACCATATACCAAATTATATGTAGTGGTTGCTACATTAATCGTCAAGACTATATATCTCTATAAAAGATCAAATCTTGTCATAGTCAACTCCTTGATAATTGTCGTAAACTTCTTTCTGACATGTCGACTATTTCATAGATGTTAAACATCCATGTCTTATTTCTTTATAGATCCAAACATGACCGATAGGCTTCACGCCTTTCCGAAGGGTCTTCCAAGTTCAGAAACTTGTTTTCTCATGTATGGATACTATCACGGATTCTATGACTTCTAGTCATTTTATGGAGTCAGGGCCCATCATCGCTTCTTTGCATGTAGTCGGTTCATCATTGTCAAAACAATAACGACTTGCTTATCAAATCTTACTATTCGATTCTTACCGACCCACACGGTTCTATAGGAACTCTAATCTCCGAGATCACACCTTTTGTAATCACGAGAGCCATGAGCATTGTGGCCGCCACCGGGACACTTTCCGACGCTGCGCTACTTAGCACATATAGCTAAGGTTCAACAACCTTAATAAAGTTCTATTGTCCTCCCACTTAACTTTTCACGAAAAATTCTTTCTCAAGAAACTTGACGTTCCAAGTAACAAACTCTTTTGTCCTCGGCGTTATGGAGAAATTCCCAACAAATTCTTTGGGATAACCTACAAAGACGTGCTTATCCGACTTTGGTTGTAAACATTTTACTTATGCATAGCATACCAAAATTTAAGAAAAGACAATTCAGGTTTTATCCCAAACCATAACTCATATGGTGTCATTTCAATGGATCACGATGGTGCTCTTTTCAGTGTAAAAGCGGTAGTCTCTAAAGCTTCAATTCTTAAAACATGATGGCAGTTTTATAAATGACACCCTTGATCTTACCATCTCAAACATGGTTTGATTTTATCTCTCGAATATGCCATACTCCTATGGTTTATCGGGAAACACAAATCATGGAACAATTCCTCAAGTCTTAGGTGTTTTTGCTAAACATGTAACTCAAATATCTTCCTTTATGATCGAATCATAAACTCTTTATTTTCTTGTTACAATGATTTTCCACTTCATCTTGAAAGTCTTTGAACAATTTTCAAATGTTTCATACTTCTTCCTTATTAAGTAAATATACAGATATATTCACTCAAATTTTCGGAGAAAGCATATGAAGCAAAAAGATCCATCGCATATGGCTACACATAATGGACTATGCACATCAGCATGCACAATTTCCAATAAGCTAGTCATCCGTTCCTCTCTGGCCTATGGACGGAGTTTCAATTATCTCGAGGAAAGTCTCACATGCATCAATTGATCAAAATCAAAGGCTCCAAAAATCCATCAACATGGAGTTTCTTCATGTTTTCTTTCAAATATAATTTAAACAACGATGTCACTTCATAAGTGATCTTTCAATCATTTGTCTTGCGACATTTTAGCAATAGTTTTATGGATGTGATTTCTCCAACTAGACTTGTAAAAGTTCATCCATCCTTTATGGAATACGGTAATTATTTGAACAGCCATTGTTCTCATGATACCGGAACAAAATAACAATTATTTAAACAAATATTGAAGGCTTGGTTTGATGACAACGAAAAACACAATAACACTTTATTTGTTTTCGATGAACATCATCACTCATTCTCTTGCTGGTTACTTAGGCCATTGTAGTTCATGAATTGCGTTGTCCTGTATGACACTTCATACCAATCAATTCGGTATCCAATACCGGTATCCAATACTAGGAACCACATTGTTTAACAAGCAAGGAATATAGCCATAACATGTAAATCTTCTATATACCTAAGTTGGACATCTCCAACCTTTTATTTTCTGCCAAATATTTTATAGATTCTCTTTCAGCAATTCCTTTTCTTTTAAAAGAATCTATCAACACCAATAGTGGTGTCATCAACATGACACATGGTACAAAGCGTATATAGTCCAATACTAATACCTTTGGACTTGCACTTTGAAGTGGATCACCATCATCAAATGTTTGGTGTTCTTTCAAAAATCCATTCTTTAGTAATCTATTAGTGTAGTAAACATTTTACTTACATCTTCTATTCATCCTTATCATGATAACTTTCATGATCAAGCTACTATATCCTATAAGGAAGAATCGCGAGTATAATATCAGTTCCCAAAATCTTTTTGGTAGATTCGGATGCCTAGCATCTCCATCCTTCACAAATTCTCATACAATATGAGAACATGTATTTTGCTAAATTATACTCTATCATAATGCAACCAAAAACATTGTTTTAGATATCACAATATCTTTCACACATGATGGTTTCTGAAACAATTTCCAGCTCCAATATAATCTTGATATTAAAACAACTTTTTGAATATCAATAATCATGGAGGCAAACATGATACTTTAGATACTAACATTGGAATTCTTACTGTTGATTTAATACTACTTATTAAACTTCATGGAGTAAATAGAGTTTGCTGAAAGTTTGCAATAGGACTTATAAACTTTAAATTGACATTCAAAACAATACGATACCAGTTCGTAAAGTAAATATCCAGAATTCTATATTTCTATTATCTCAAATAAAAACTAAGCATAAGGTAGAAAACGAATGCCAATGACTACAACAAACTATGCAAATTCACTTTGATTTAATTTATGACAAATTTGGTTCGACTAATCCAAATTAGAAATGAACTCCCACTCAAAAACGACATCCCTCGTGCCTTTTTGGTGATTAGATGAACCAAATCCACTACACCAAGTCTAATCATCACTTGAGTTGATGTAGCTTCAAAGGCGAGCATCTATATGGGCATCATATCAACTATATGACTCATGCTTAACCTTTCGGTCCGTGTTCCGAGGCCATGTCTGTACATGCTAGGCTCGCCAAGTAAGAACCTTGGCACTCGCGTGTGTAAAACTGTCTTACACCCGTTTGTATGAAAGGGTAGAGTCGAGTACACCCGATCATCACGTGATGTCTCGAAATACGATCCACAAAACGGTGCATACTTAAGGAAGAACACATTTTTATCTTGATATCTAAAAGAGGGATCATCTTACAATGCTACAGAAAGTGCCAAACTAGAAGTATAAGATGCTAACATCTAATGTGTAAAGTGAATGATGTGGTCCATGCATTTGATCTCTATCACTTGCATCGTGGTATGATCTCTATCATTCCTTTGTGTGTAAGGCCAAGGTCTATGGAACTTACACGTTGAGTGTGTTGTAAGAGTATCTATCATACATCTACTTACAACAATACCATATCAATACAGTAGCCCAGCAATGATCTAAACTAGACGCCTCTAATTTATCAATTGCAAGTTTTATGTGTCTTAGGGCTTTCGGAGATAGAACCGTTCTTACCTACGAACATGAACCACAGCGAGGATAACTAAGTTATTAGCAACTCGTTGTAAATCAGATATTGACTATAGTAGGAGAGACAGACACCCGCCAGCCACTTATGCAAAACAAGTTGCATGTCAGTCGTGGAACCGGTCTCATGTACGATGACATGTAAGGTTGGTCCGGGCCGCTTCATCCCACTATGCCACCAATATCCAAAATACATAGAAGATGCAATAACATGATCATCATCGCCCACATATCAACATATGTGTACTACCCATGCTAAGCACCTATGCATAGATCAGGCTTTGATACCACTGTTGGGTCCGCAGCATAGAAAACAAAAAAATTCCTACGGTGTGAACTACACGCCAAGATCTATCTACTAGGTACAAAGCAACGGGTAGACATACATCCAACAAGAACTTACCCTCGAAGAGAACAAAGCTTTGTTAATAAGCTAGAACTCGTGGATGATGTAGTCGTACACTTGCTGATCTCAAGATCGTGATGAAGTCCAGCAGGTCCGGCTCCAGCACGTCCATCAGATCCAGCTCCAGCACCACCAAGTCCAGCACCGCAAAGCAGCGTTGCATCCGTGATTGCACACACGTCCGGTACCCCGACAACCTCCGTCCCTCGCTCTAGCAAAGCAGCGGAAGCAACAAGTCTTTTCCAGATAAAGCCACCGGGAACATGTATCTCGCTAATCCGAGACCATGGGGGAATAATACTAGAGGGGGGAGAGAGATCCTTCACAAGGAGGTGTGAGTGAGAAGTGAGGAGGGGGTGGCCTTTTATAGGAGGAGGGGGTTCCCCTCCTTCATGGCCGGCGCATGGAGGGGGTGACCCTTCACCTCCTCCATTCATGTGGTGGTAACCCCTCCACATTAAAATGCCCCTTCACATTCTCTTTTAAAGTCTCCACTTTAAATGCATTAAATTTCTCCAAATTTAATGATCTCTCATTTAATAAAACTCTTTTATTATTTTTATTCAGTATTTTGTTAATTACTTTAATTAACAAACATTCACATAAAACACCCTGCAACATTTCAATATTACATGCAGAACCAATTTCAGCATTTTCACCCGAAACAGTTTCGGTGTATATTGAAATAATTCCAGTGCTTTCTTAAATATTTATCTGAAACATATTTGCTCCAAATGGTGTTGGTATCCCTTAAGTGTGTCACCCTACGGTTCGCCAATAATGCAGACATGATCGAGACCCCTCTCCGATCAATAATCAGCAGCGGGGCCTGGAGAACCATACTGACTCCTACACATTCAACGATGACTTCTGTGATCGTGAGAACCTTTAACACTAGTAACTAAATCCCTTTGTCCTGCGATATATTACATGTCCGAGATTCAATCATCGGTATCTCCATACCTATTTTGATCTCGTTACCGACATGCACTATTTTCTCGTTCCCGTGATATAACATTCTAGTGATCACATCACTTGCTTGCAAGCTATTTCAATGTGATATCACCAAGAGGGCCCAGAGTATATCTATCCGTCATCGGGATGGAAAAATCCCACTCTTGATCCATGAGCCTCAACATAACACCTTCGTAGAACTGAACCCACCTTTATAGTCACCCAGTTACGGTGTGACGTTTGATGTTATCAAGATACTCTTCCGGTGTTAGCAATTAACATGATCTCATGGTCTAAGGATAAAGATTACTTCATATGATATTATAGCAATATAAACATAATGAATTTGATCGTAATGCTATACTTCGGATGAATGTTCATCACATCATTCCACCAATGGTGTGACCTTGTTATTAACAACATCCAATGTCCATGATCAGGAAACCTTGATCATCTTGTTAATCAACAAGCTAGTCTATAAGAGAGGCATAACTAGGAACCCTTTTTGTTTATTAAACACACATGTATTGATGTTTCCGATCAATACAATTCTAGCATGTAAAATAAACATTTATCATAAACATGGAATAAGATAATAACCACTTTATTATTGCCTCTCGGGCATATTCCCTTCACCTTTGTCTCCTAAGGAGAACATTTTGTAGTAGCAACACCTGAAATGTCAAAAGACAAACACTTAGCGCTTAGCTCCCCGGCAATGGCGCCGGAAAATAGCATGATGTCTACAAGAGCACATATCATTTGTAGCTAGTTTTGAAGTTTAGATATCGATCCCACAGGGAGCCCAAAGGTAAGTGTTTATTGATGAAGTCTCTATCACACCTGAAGTTGTCACATGTCTTCGAGTGAATTGACTACAAGTTTTTAAATAAGAATGGGATTTTGATTAAATGCGATAGATTAAAATAGAACTAAAATGTAAACTTTAGAAATATAATGCATAAAAATAATGAATGACTTTTCTTGTTTGTTGTTTCCTACAGATGGCGAAAGAAGGCACGGGGACTTCAGTTCATGGTGATAGTGAATGTGCCAGGTGGACGACTATGAATGTAACAATTATAATCTTATAGATATATGTGTAGGCGAGCAACCCATAATTAGTCGGAACTCCTCTTGGTAGATTTCATCCCAACTTCAATAATCCTACTAGCCTGCTACCAAAACCATGGTCAGACACTAGGCGATTAAGACCCTTCAGGCCGCTTAGCGATTAAGCTCCTTGGATCGGACTAATGCAATAAGCAAGGTGGTTACTCGTTATCCTCGAGTCAACTAGCTTTCCATTGATATCCCTGTGTCACCCAGGGGTCGCCGGTCCTCTAGCGAGCAAAATCTTATCTATGTAGAACAAGGTATCATGTTGTCTGGGCCCTTAATTGGACAACAAGCATTAAGCATCCGACAAATAGTCAAGCACACATAACATAGTAATTAGAATCAATCACAATACTAATGGAAAATATATGAAGGCACATCACATCTCACCAATCCCCTACATCTCCTACGCCTAAGGGAATTACTCACACATGAGATAAGAACGGATCATCAATATAATCAAATAAAGGGAATTCATCTTGGTATTACCGTGGAGATCCACAATAAGAATAGAAAAATATCCAACACAACTCAAGATGGGAAGAAAAAATCTCAAACCCTAGTCTTGCAAGGTGGAGATCCCTCTCTCTCTCAAGTACAAGTAGTGGCTATGGAGGTGTATTGCTAGGAGGTCGAAGATCGTGGAGCGAGATGAAGAACTTCTTCTCCTTCTTCTCCGAATCCCTTCTTTCTCCCTTCTGGATGGTGTGGAGGCTGCTGTGTTGTGTTTTCGTCCCCCGTCCCTTCACGGAAGTTGTCCCTTTTGACAAGACAGAGGCGGCGGCAGCTATACGGCGGGAACTATACGGCATTCTCGTCATATAGTTGGTCGTTAAACCGTCTGTGAGCTCCCCTCGCGTGCTTCCAAATTGGGACTTGCTTGTTTTCTCCAGAATATTGTATTTCTCTAGTTAAATCCTTCTATTGACGTCCAAAACCTGAAACACACATTAAAATCCATGTTTTCTTTGCTACCGAAGTATTAGCATTAGGTAAAGCCAGAAAACGATCAAATCTGGAAGAATACCATCAATAAAAACCATCAAAAATGTGTCGAATCTCACAGCTATCACCTGCATACACCGTTGATAGGTGGCTCCTGCTTTCTTCAGCCCGAAGGGCATTGTTGTGTAGCAGTAAATGCCAAACAACGTGATGAGGGCCGTTTTCTCCTAGTCCTGCTCCTTCATTCGAACCTGATGGTAGCCTTAGTAGGCATCGAGGAAGCAGATGCGTTCACATCCCGCAATGGAGTCGATTATCTGGTCGATCCGCAGTAATGGGAAGTGATCCTTTGAGCAGTGCTTGTTGAGAGAGGTGAAGTCCACGCACATCCGCAGGATGTCCGTGTCCTTTTTAGGAACAAGCACAGGGTTAGCTACCCAAGTGCTCTCCTTTATTTCGCATATAAAATCGGCGTCGAGGAGTCTGTTGACTTCCATGATGACCGCCTTTGCTCTTGGTTCTGACAGTCGACCCATCGACTGTTTCACTGGACTTGCATTTGGATTCACGTTGAGTGCATGCTCGGCAAATTCCCTGAGAACTCCTGGCATGTCCGCTAGACACCACGCAAAGATCTCCCAGCGCTCTTGGAGGAATTCGACGAGCATGAGTTCCTATGCGGGACAGGTTATTAGCGATGAGGGTCGTCTTGGTCGGGTCTATTGGGTGGACCTGGACTGCCTTGGTGTTGAGTCAAAGGACTGGTCAGGTGCGTTTGGATTGCTCATAGGAGGAAGACTGTTGTCCGTCGACTCCTTGAGTCTTGAAAGTCCTCTTGCATGCCGAAGGATTGGGAGATTCTGTTGAAGTCCATGTAGCTATCTGACTTGGTGAAGCTCCCATTGACGGCTATAATGCTGCTTGGTCCTGGCATCTTCATCTGCAAGTAGGCGTAGTGCGGGTCTACCATGAACCTTGCGAACGTGACACGTCCAAGGATTGTATGATATTGCGAGGGCTAGTTGACCACTTTCAATTTGAGGTGTTCTCGCCGGAAGTTTGTGGACATGCCGAAGATGACGTCCAGGTTGTTTTTTCCCAAGGGGTATACACCTTTTCATGGGACGATGCCGTGAAACATTGTTTCGGATGGCTCCAGGCAGGAGAGGGGAATCCTCATGGCGCGCAGGGTGCTGGTGAACATTAGGTTGATGCCGCTGTCGCCGTCCATCAAGACACGATTCATCTCGTAGCCACCAATATGTGCCTCGAACACCAGGGGAGAGTGACCCGAGCGAGGTACCTGGTGCGGGTGTTCGTGCTTGTCGAAGGTGATGCATGACTCGCACCCGCTGAGGTACTCAGTGGTCGAGGGTGGAGAGTTCATGGCCAAGTTGATTTGGCGAGTGATCGATTTTTGCGCCCTGTTGGAGGGGCGCCCCTTCTGGATCATGACCATGTTCCCTAGTAGGCGTGGATATGGCTCACCTAGGTTGCCTGGGTCCTCCGGGTGGTGGTGGTGGTGCTCCATGAGCTATGGTGCCTGGGGCGGTTCCGTACCCCTTGTTTCTCGTGTCGCGATTCATCTAGACCAGGACTTCGTGGAGCTTCAGGAACTCACGACAGTCCTTGAGGAGATGGGTGGACTTCTTCTTTCCATCGTGCTTGTCGATATAGTAGTGGATGTTGCAGGGCCCAGACAGTTTCTCATGGATGGATATTCTAGGTGCTTCGTCATGAGTGCGATGTTGCCATACTGGCGTGGTCTTGCCGCTGTCGTGGTAGCTGCTGCTATGGTACCCGCTGCTGCGGTTACGTTCATCGCATATGTCGGCGTAGCCAGCTGCGACCATGTCGACTTCTTCATGGTCTTCATCACCACGCATCCGAGTTTCCCTCGATGGCCGTGTCTGCGGTCGAGGTCGTCCTCGTCATCCGAGTGGACGCGGTTTTTGTTCATCGAGTCTTCTCCGTCCGCCCATCGATTCGCGATGTCCATCAGGTGATCGATGGTCCTGGGCTTCGTGCGTCCTAGCTCCTCCCTGAGCTCTCGACGGTGGACACCATCATTGAACGTGTTGATCACGTGATCTTTAGAGATGTTTTATGCTGAGTTTTTGATGATAGACCATCTTTGAATATAGGAGCGAAGGGATTCGGTCGGCTTCTGCCTGCAGGCTCTGAGCACTACGATTGATGTAGTCCTCTTGTAGTTGCCCTTGAAGTTTCAGATGAAGCTGTAGACCAGCTCCTTCCAACTGTGGAGTGACCCACATGGAAGATTGTTGAGCCACGCGCGAGAAGTTCCTTGCAGCTGTAGCTGGACGCACTGCATGGTTGTACACTTGTTTCTGCCGTGTAGCTTGACTAAGGAGATGTGGTCCTCCAGCCAGATCTTCGAGTCCTGTATGCCATCGAACTTCAGGTTCTCTGAAGGGAGTTTGAACCCTTTGGCATTAGCGTCTTCCGTATGGCTTTGCTGAAGCAGTTGGCGCCGCAGAGCTCCATTCCTTCATCTCCCGACTCTATTGATTAAGCGCACTTGGCGTGCATCTTATCGACTTTGCGCTGTGTAATATTGTCACACGTGTCGTAGTCGCGATTGTGGCGACGTGAGAGGCATCGCCGCGACAGGTCATGCTCGTCATCGCAAGAGGATAGCGAGTAGTATCTAGGAGGAACTTTCTTCTTTGGCTCCTTTGGCTCCGGTGTTGGATCCTTGGCGAGTGCGGCTTTGACCAGCCCAAGCCCAGCGATCGTGGATCAGTGCATGGCAGATCGTGGATCTCTAGATGGTGACTGGTTATTGAGCAGGTACATCGTGGTTGCTGTCACCGCTGCTTGTGGCGTCTTCGGGGTCATGTTGCCCCGAGAGTCCACTGGCAACAACAAGAAGTCGAGGAATCGAGTGGCTTCTTCCCGCTCCTTGTCCGTGAGGTGGTCCAAGAGGGAGCGTCTCGAAGCATCTGCGACCCTCCTTCGAGCTTCGAGTTGCACGTTCACCGCCTGCTGGCAGTTGAATTCCTGGATGAGCAGCACGTGGTATCCCATCAACATGTGTTGTGATGAATTTGGTGGCAGGGGTTGTCCCATAGGGCTTCCCTGCATCGCGCCCACTCCGCCTGGTGGAGGTGGATTTCCTGGCGTTCTACCCTATTGTTGACGCATTTGTCGTTATGGTTGGGAGGGATGGGGGCACCGCTGTTGGTGTTTTCACCGTTGTTGGTGGGGTCCTCATTGATGGGGGGATCTCCATTGATAATGAAAGCGCACATGTAGTAGTTGGGGAAGCTGCTGCTCCCGCAACTCTCAGATCCAGAGCTGTAGGCTCCATCTTCCGATGCTAGATTTCCTAAATCGGACTCGCAAGTGTTGCTATCCGTATCCCCAACTGATGTTGAGGCGTTGATCTCGCTCAGGGTGCCAGTTGGTGGTGGGAACCATGAGGCAGGGGCAATCAAAGGATCCTACGGGTGATCGGGGAGGCGGAGTGTGCCGATCTGACCGACCTAAAAGCGTAGGCTTCCGATCGCCAGACCGATCCAATCACCCATGGACTCGAAATCCGAGCGAGTCGCCGGCGCGTGGACGGTGAAGTCGAAAGCGCCGAAGAGGAGGCGAGTCTCCGCTACAGCGGAGTTGTATATCGCAGTTGATGGGGCCGAGGAAGCCGCAACATCAACACTCTCGATTCCCACAGACGGCACCAATTGATGAGGGGTTAACTCATCAATGCCCATCGTTGATGGACTTAGGTTCGAGGAACTGGGGAGCGCTGGAGGCATCGATCGACTAGCAAACAAGCACATAGGGGGACACGAGGTTTTACCCAGGTTTAGGCCTCGAAGAGGACCCTACTCCTGCTTGTCTGCTCTTGATTATCAGGGAGTCGAAAGTTACAGGGGGTGCGCAGATGCAATCTAGTGAGGTGTATGCTAGAGTTGTGGATTGTCCTCCTCGCCGCCCCTCCTAGCCTTTATATAGGGAGGCTAGGTCTCGAGGTAGCAGGTCGAGTCGGTTACAGATTAGGATTTTCCCTTCAAGTTTCTATCTACTCATTGTCATGTTCTTCAATAAGTCCTGCTCCTGTGAACCACCCGAATCATTTACTGGGCCTCGTTTACCGTGGATTGAAATAGATAAAAAAGTGAACTAATAACAAGAATTAAAACGAAAACAAAACCAAATAAATAAACAAGGTCTCTAATAACCTCACCAGGATAGCAAAATCGCTTCTCGAGGAATGGTAGCAGAAAAAGGGCTGATACCTTCAATCCGAATTATGGATGCAGTATAATAGTTTTTTCTCTAGAATATACCTAGGTTTATTGAACCTTGGGAACCACTTGCTAAAAGGAATTGAGGAACTTCTAGAAGACTTGCTAATTAATTTTGTTTTTCGTTTCCTGGACCTTTCCAGTTTACTTTGTATCTTTTGATTGTTTTCAATGATGGAGACATGCTAGGGTTGAAGATTCACCTGAAGCTATGCATATAAATGGGATAAAGTTAAGCTTAAGCACATTCATGTGTAAAATGATCTAATAGTGATAGGGATTGTGGAAAGTAAATCCTTATCTACTAGAGCCCCTGAAACTGTTGGAGATATGCCCAAGAGGCAATAATAAAAGTGGTTATTATTATATCTTTGTGTTTATGATGAATGTTTGCATCCCATGCTATAATTGTATTATAAGGAAACACTAATACATGTGTGTTTTGTAAACATAAAAGAGTCCCTAGTAAGACTCTTGTTGAACTAGCTTGTTGATTAATTGATGATCATGGTTTCCTGATCATGGACATTGGATGTCATTAATAACAAGGTTATATCATTAGGAGAATGATGTGATGGACACACACCCATAGTAAGCGTAGCATAAGATCAAGTCATTAAGTTCGTATTGCTACAAGCTTTCAAATGCATAGTAACCTAATCCTTCGACCATGAGGTTATGTTAATCACCATCACCGGATGGGTACTTTGATGACATCAAACACCGCTTCCTAACTAGGTGGTTATAAAGGTGTCATTGGGTATTCTGAAAGTATGTGTTGAAGCGCATGGACCAAGATTGGGATTTGTCCATCCGTATGACGGATAGGTATGCTCTGGGCCCTCTCGGTGGAATGTCATCTAGTTAGCTTGCAAGCATGTGACTAGGTCACAGGGGATGACACAACATGGAACGAGTAAAGAGTACTTATCAGTAATTAATCTCGGTCACAGATCTATCTCGTTGCACATGTCTAATAGATTAGATCTTGGCTTTTATCTAGATTAGATCTAGGTTTTATTCGTTCTTGCGGTAGAAATTTTTTGTTTTCCATGCTACGAACCCATCAGTGGTATCAGAGCCTTGTCTATACGTAGATCTATTGCACGAGTAGAACACAATGGTTTTGTGGGCGTTGGTGCTCGTGCCGTCTTTTGCTTTGTGTACTTTGCATCTTGCGGTATGGTGGGATGAAGCGGCCCGGGCTAACCTTACATGTCATCGCACATGAGACTTGCTCCACGCTTGACGTGTAACTTGCTTTGCACAAGTGGCTTTGCGGGTGTCTGTCTCTCCCACCATAGTATAGATCCAATTTACACTTTGTACTTGATAGCACTTGTATCAACGTTGTGGTTTAGTTTCGTAGGTAAGATCCGTTCTTATTCGAAAGCCCCAAACCACGTAAAACATGCAAAGAAAATTAGAGGCGTCTAACTTGTTTTTGCAGGGGTTTTGTGATGTGATATGGCCATCATGTGATTGTGATTATATTTGATGTATGCAATGATCCTTGTTGTAATATGGCAACCGGCAGGAGCCTAATGGTTGTCTTTAATTACATTAAGACCTGCGTGTTACATTCATCTTGTAATAGCTTTATTCCAAGTAGTTGTAATAGTTGCTAGTGATGATGGACAACCATGAAGCGGCGCCACTGACCTTGAAACAATGCTGGTGATGATGGAGATCATGTCCGTGCTTTGGAGATGGAGATCAAAGGCATAAGAAGAAAGGGCCATATCATATCACACTAATTATGAATTGCCTGTGATGTTAATCCTTTATGCATCTTGTATTGCTTAGATCGCGACGGTAGCATTATAAGATGATCCCTCTCACTAAATATCAAGTAATAAAGTGTTCATCCTTAGTTGGCGTCGTTGCTAAGACTCGTCGTTTCGAAGCATCTCGTGATGATCGGATGTGATAGATTCTACGTGTGCATACAACGGGTGCAAGCCAGATTTACACATGCGGAAACTAAGGTTGATCTTGAAGAGCCTAGCATGTACAGACATGGTCTCGGAACACGAAATACCGAAAGGTAGAGCATGAATCATATAAATGATATGATGAACATGAAGATTGTTCGCCGATGAAACTACATCTTCTCTCGTGAAGATCGGACTTGGTGTAGTGGACTTGGTTCGTGTAATCACTAAGACAATGTGAGGGATGTTGTTTTGAGTGGGAGTTCACCTAGTTAATTTAATATTTAAAATTGAACTCAATTTATCATAAACTTAGTCTAAACTACTTGCAAATTTGTTGTAGATTATGGCGAACCTCTCCATCAATTTCAATGCCTTCCTAGAGAAAGAAAAGCTTAAGAACAATGGAAGCAACTTCACGGACTGGCTCTATGGACTGAAGATTGTCCTCAGGGCTGGTCAGTTGACCTATGTGCTCGAAGCACCGCTAGGTGACCCACCTGCAGAAGATGCCACCGATGACGTAAAGAATGTTTACGCCACTCGGAAAAATCATTACTCCACAGTTCAGTGTGCCATCTTGTACGGTTTAGAAACGGAGCTTCAGAAGCGCTTTGAGCACCACGACCCGTTCGAGATCATTAAGGAGCTCAAGCTCATTTTTGAGACTCACGCGGCCGTGGAGAGCTATGAGGCCTCCAAAAAGTTCTTTAACTGTAAGATGGAAGAGGGTAGCTCCATTAGCGAGCACGTGATCACCATGTCTGGGCACGCAAACAAGCTCCAAGAGTTGGGGATAATGATTCCTAATGAGTTAGGGATTCATCGTGTCCTCCAATCACTGCCACCGAGTTATAAGAACTTTGTGATGAACTACAATATGCACTGCATGAACAAGACGTTGCCTGAACTATCGTCCTTGCTGAAAACTGCTGAAGTGGAGATCAAGAAGGAGCACCGAGTGTTGATGGTCAATAAGACCACCAATTTCAAGAAACAGGGCAAGCCCAAGAATAAGGGCAACTTCAAGAAGGACGGCAAGAAAGTTGTCGCACCTGCTAAGAAGCCCAAGGCTGGTCCTAAGCCTAAAACTGAATGCTTCTACTGCAAGGGTACTGGTCACTGGAAGAGTAACTGCCCCAAGTACCTGGCAGATCTGAAGAACGGCAACATCAAGAAGAAAGGTATATTCGATATACATGTTATTGATGTGTATCTTACTAGTAATCGTAGTAGTGCCTGGGTATTTGATACTGGTTCGGTTGCTCGTATTTGTAACTCGAAACAGGAGCTGCAGAATAAGCGAAGACTGGCAAGAGATGAGGTGACGATGCGCGTTGGAAATGGCTCCAAGGTTGATGTGATCGCCGTCAGCACGCTCCCTCTACATCTACCTTTGGGATTAGTTTTAAATTTGAATAATTGTTATTTGGTGCCTGCGTTAAGCATGAACATTATATCTGGATCTTGTTTATTGCGAGACGGTTACTCTTTTAAGTCCGAGAATAAAGGCTGTTCGATTTATATGAGTAATATATTTTATGGTAATGCACCTGAGATGAATGGTTTATTCTTACTGAATCTCGATAGTAGTGATACACATGTTCACAACATAGATGCTAAACGAACAAAATTGAATGATAATTCTACATACATGTGGCAATCGCTGCCTTGGTCACATTGGAGTGAAGCGTATGAAGAAACTCCATTCTGATGGACTTCTTGAATCACTTGATTTTGAATCACTTGAAAGATGCGAAGCATGTCTAATGGGAAAAATGACTAAGACTCCATTCTCTGGAATAATGGAGCGAGCTACAGACTTATTGGAAATAATACATACCGATGTGTGCGGTCCAATGAGTGTAGCGTCGCGTGGTGGATATCGATATGTTCTCACTTTCACGGATGACTTAAGTAGATATGGGTATGTCTACTTTATGAAACATAAGTCTGAAACTTTCGAGAAGTTTAAGGAATTTCAAAGTGAAGTGGAAAATCATCGTAACAAGAAGATTAAGTTTCTGCGTTCTGACCACGGAGGTGAATATCTAAGTTATGAGTTTGGCATGCATTTAAAGAAATGTGGAATACTTTCGCAGTTGACACCGCCGGGAACACCACAACGTAATGGTGTGTCCGAACGTCGTAATCAAACTCTCTTAGATATGGTTCGGTCTATGATGTCTCTTACAGATTTACCGCTATCGTTTTGGGGCTATTGATTAGAGACAGCCGCATTCACTTTGAATAGGGCACCATCTAAATCCGTTGAAACGACACCGTATGAATTGTGGTTTGGAAAGAAACCTAACTTGTCGTTCCTTAAAGTTTGGGGTTGCGAAGCGTATGTAAAGAAGTTACAACCTGATAAGCTTGAACCCAAAGCGGAGAAATGCGTCTTCATAGGATACCCTAAAGAAATAAGTGGGTATACCTTCTATCATAGATCCGAAGGCAAAGTTTTTGTTGCCAAGAATGGATCCTTTCTTGAGAAGGAGTTTCTCTCGAAGGAATTGACTAGAAGGAAAGTAGAACACGACGAGGTTATTGAACCTTCTCTCGGAGTTGAGAGTAGCGCAGCACCGGAAGATGTTTTTGTGCCGCCTGCACCAATTGGAGAGGAAGCTCATGATGGTGATCATGAAACTTCGAACGAAGTTGCTGCTGAACCTCGCAGGTCAACGAGGGTTCGTACCACTCCTGATTGGTATGACCCTGCCTTGAACGTCATGTTGGTGGACAACACTGATGACCCTGCGACGTATGAAGAAGCTATGGTGAGCCCAGATTCCGACAAATGGCTAGAAGCCATGAAATCCGAAATGGGATCCATGTACGAAAACCAAGTATGGACTTTGGTGGACTTACCGGATGGCCGTAAGGCTGTCGAGAACAAATGGATCTTCAAAAGAAAAACAGATGTTGATGGTAATATTACCGTCTATAAAGCTTGACTTGTCGCGAAAGGGTTCCGACAAATTCAAGGAGTTGACTATGATGAGACATTCTCACCAGTAGCAAAGCTAAAGTCTGTGAGGATTTTGTTAGCAGTAGCTGCATATTTTGATTATGAGATTTGGCAGATGGATGTCAAAACAGCGTTCCTTAATGGTGACATTGAGGAAGAGTTGTATATGGTACAACCCAAGGGTTTTGTCGATCCTAAAGATGTTGACAAGGTATGCAAACTTCAGCGCTCCATTTATGGACTGAAGCAAGCATCCCGGAGTTGGAATCAATGTTTTGATAAAGTAATCAAAAACTTTGGATTTATACAAACTTATGGAGAAGCTTGTATTTACAAGAAAGTGAGTGGGAGCTCTGTAGCATTCCTAGTACTATATGTAGATGACATATTGTTGATTGGGAATGATATAGAACTTCTTAATAGTGTCAAAGCCTATTTGAATAATAGTTTTTCAATGAAGGATCTTGGCGAAGCGGCATATATTCTAGGCATCAAGATTTATAGAGAAGATCAAGACGCCTAATAGCGCTTTCACAAAGTACATACTTGGACAAAGTTCTAAAGAAGTTTAGAATGGAAGAGAGCAAGAAAGGGTTCGTGCCCATGTTGTCAGGTAAGACCTTGAGTAAGACTCAAAGTCCAGCTACGGCAGAAGATAGAGAGAAGATGAATAATATTCCCTATGCCTCGGCCATAGGTTCTATCATGTATGCCATGTTGTGTACAAGACCAGATATAGCACATGCTGTTAGTTTGACTAGCAGATATCAAAGTGATCCTGGAATGGAGCACTGGACAACGGTCAAGAATATCCTAAAGTACCTAAATAGGACTAAGGATATGGTTCTTTCTTATGGAGGTGATGAATAGCTTGTTGTAAACAGTTACACTGATGCTAGTTGGAACACTGATCCAGATGACTCGAAGTCACAGTCTGGATACGTATTTATTTTGAATGGTGCTGCAGTGAGCTGGAGGAGTGCCAAGCAAAGCGTTGTGGCGAAATCTTCAATTGAATCGGAATACATAGCTGCTTCGGAGGCTGCACAAGAAGCCATATGGATGAAGGAGTTCATTACTGAACTTGGCGTGGTTCCTAGTGCGTTGGACCCGATGGCCATCTACTGTGACAACACAGGTGCCATAGCTAATGCACAGGAGCCAAGGTCACATACCAAGCTGAAGCACATCAATCTATGTTTCCATGCTATTCGCGAGTATGTCCGAGATGGTGACATAAAGATTTGCAAAGTACACACTGATCTGAATGTGGCAGATCCGTTGACTAAACCTCTCCCTAGAGCAAAGCATGACCAACACCAGAACGCCATGGGTGTTAGGTATATTACCATGTAATCTAGATTATTGACTCTAATGCAAGTGGGAGACTGTTGGAGATATGCCCAAGAGGCAATAATAAAAGTGGTTATTATTATATCTTTGTGTTTATGATGAATGTTGCATCCCATGCTATAATTGTATTATAAGGAAACACTAATACATGTGTGTTTTGTAAACATAAAAGAGTCCCTAGTAAGACTCTTGTTGAACTAGCTTGTTGATTAATTGATGATCATGGTTTCTTGATCATGGACATTGGATGTTATTAATAACAAGGTTATATCATTAGGAGAATGATGTGATGGACACACACCCATAGTAAGCGTAGCATAAGATCAAGTCATTAAGTTCGTATTGCTACAAGCTTTCAAATGCATAGTAACCTAATCCTTCGACCATGAGGTTATGTTAATCACCATCACCGGATGGGTACTTTGATGACATCAAACACCGCTTCAGAATCGGGTGGTTATAAAGGTGTCATTGGGTATTCTGAAAGTATGTGTTGAAGCGCATGGACCAAGATTGGGATTTGTCCATCCATATGACGGATAGATATGCTCTGGGCCCTCTCGGTGGAATGTCATCTAGTTAGCTTGCAAGCATGTGACTAGGTCACAGGGGATGACACAACATGGAACGAGTAAAGAGTACTTATCAGTAACGAGGTAGAACTAGGTATGGAGATACCGACGATCAAACCTCGGATAAGTAGAATATCGCGTGACAAAGGGAATTGGTGTCGTATGTTAATGGTTCTATCGATCACGAAGTCATCGTTGAGTATGTGGGAGCCGTTATGGATCTCCAGATCCCGCTGATGGTTATTGATCGGAAAGGTGTCTCCATCGTGTATGCATATTCACAAACCGTAGGGTGACACACTTAAGGTTCGAAGTTGTTTTAAGTAGATATTGAATGTGCGTTGGAGACCGAATGTTGTTCGGAGTCTCGGATTGGATCCGGGACATCACGAGGAGATCTGGAATTGTCCGGGGAATAAGATTCATATAATGGGGATCATTTTCTAAGTTAGGAAATGTTCCGGAGTGTTTGTATGGGGATTCTAGAAGGTTTCGGAATGTTCCGGAAGGTTCTAGAAGATATTTTGGAGTTTACTTGAAAACCAAGATAGGATAAGGGGAAACTTAAAGGGTAAGTAAAGGAAACTTGGGGGGGAAGGACTCTCCCCCCAAGCCTCCTGTCTTGTCGCCCTAAGGGGTGGGCCTAGGGGTGGGAACCTAGGTCGCACCCTCCTCTATATAGAGGGGTGGAGGCGCCACCCTGCCCCTCTCCACTCCAAACCCTAGCCTCTCCTCCTCCTTCCATCTGCCTCGCTTAGCGGCCTGCAAAATTCTCTACTCCACCACCACCACCACGCCGTCGTCTGCTGGGATTCCGTGGAGAGATCTACCTACCTCCTGCTCATTGCAGGAAGGCAGACTCACTGAAGCGCGCTGCCGGAGCAGCGGTCTGCGGAAGGATCGTCTACTCGATCTTGAGATCGGCAAGTGATCGTCTACATCAACCACGAGATCCGATCTCGCACAAGGCTTTTGGATCTACAAGGGTTAGTACAGATCTATCTCGTTCCACATGTCTAATAGATTAGATCTTGGCTTTTATCTAGATTAGATCTGGGTTTTGTTTGTTCTTGCGGTAGAAATTTTTTGTTTTCCATGCTACGAACCCATCAGAAACCACAAGTGACAATAATCTCTTGGTCCAACCATTTGCACCCTGAAACCACGGGTCACAATAATTATTAAGTAAAATAGACTAAAGCCTTATGATCGATGATATTGCTGTAGATCCCAAGCAGATCACTAAGAGAATATTGTACCCCCTTTATGCCACTAGGGTTTCGTGTGCGAGACACTGTTCTCCACTTATCTTACCTCACACCTTGATAAATCCAAGGGGTCTTGGGTACCTACAAGTCCTTGAATCGAGGTAGAGACAAAGATATAAGATAACAAAGCTCCTATTCAATCACTACACAATATTCCTATGAAATTAGATGCACATAGATGCTACGAGGCTTCACCCCAACCCACAGCCTATGAGGACTACTCACTCATAATAATAATAAGATCATGAATATGAATCATTGTTGAAATAGTTAGATTGAAATCAAATATTCTTACAATGATCGCCAATTCGCAGGAAAATATCTATTCAAGATAATGGCTATGGCTATGAAGGAGGTAGGAGATGGAGGTGATGAACTATGGTGGTGTAGATCTCTTTCAGTGTGTGATGGATGATATCTGAATGATGAATGTGTTCCACGGTGGCTGGAGGGTGCTTCTCTCCTTGAATGATCTCGCTCCCTTCACATAAGTAGTTTTGTTTGACCTAAAGAAGGCGTCGGCATGCAGTACGGGAAGACGGTACAGGTGGGCTTTGCCCGTAATGATGCTCGTCACATATCCTGGAAACGCCTTTTCACACCTGGTTGACTTGGCTATGTTGGCAATGACATATTCTTCATTAATTTCTCTTGATTTCATCAAAATTTATGATTTTCTGCACATCACAAATCAAGAGAAGGATTTGCACATATTTACAATAATTAGTTATTAGTAGAAATGTTAGAGAGATATTTAGTCAATTTCTTGACTTAAAATAAGATTTCAACACAGATAAAGATGACTATTTCACAACCGTCTATCGCCTCCTCCGCCACCCCCAAATATCATCACAGCGCATCCAGCCACCAAATCTTTTAGCCCCACCACCATATATGCAAAATTTAGCCGGTCAATAGTACCACTGCCAGCCGTGTGGGCTCGTCCGCGTCTCCGTACGGCCACGGGTCCTCTCGGTCATCCTCCCCGCACGGGTTGTTGGATATCTCTGGCGATGAGTATCGTGAGCAGCAACAACGTCTTTGTTGGGCCGTGGATAGCACCCACGCCTCCCGGATGTGACACGGTGCTTATTATGGGTGGTTCCACATGCTCATAGGGGATACAGAGATATCCAGCACCGTGGAGCATGGCGCTAGGGCCAGCATACATGTGGAGCCACCATCATCCTCGGAGGAGGCGGGTGGTTGCAGAGCCCGAGCCAGAGTAGTAGGTGCTTAATAGGGTGCTCACGCGCTCAATGTGGACAGCGGCACGGGAGAAATAAGGTCGCCAATAGCTGGCGGCGTTCAACACCGGACGACTCAAGCAGGGCCTGGTGGTGTCGATGCAGCATGAGGCCAACCGCCAGGTCTGGCGCGTCAAGGTGCTACTCCAGATCTACTAGGCGGACACCGACTTCGATGATGAGTGAGAAGCTGTCGCCTCTGGCAAAGAATCGCCGCCATATTTTGGTCCCGGTGATGTATTGCCGCTGCCTTTTCGCCCCTTTAGTTAGGGTTAGGTTTTCCCCGCCGCCACATGTAAATTTGTTGATCTCGTATGTGAATGACAGACTATTTTGTAATAATCTCGTAGCTATGTGATGAATTGGCAAAACTCCTACAGCTACATGTTAATTTTTTAAATATACATGTTTGGGATTTCTTCGTCCGTGGACTTCTCGAACTGGAATTCAGCTTTTCACCTATCTTAGGACATCTCCACCGGGTCGACCCAACCCATCCGAGCGCGTCCGAATGCGTCCACGCGGACATGCGGGTCGTGCGTGCCCATTCGGACCGACGCATCCGGCTCAACACATCGGCACACCAAATTTGCGAGGCCGATGCATCGGGGCGGACACGGGCGGGCCGAGGGCGTGTCCTCCCGCGCGCGTACTACTAGCCCACTCGTCCGCGACCGCTTAACATGGCATTGATTCAGAGTCGCAGCGGCACCGGTTCAGACGCAACCGCGGCAGCAATTTAGAGGCGCGGGCGGCAGCCTGACCGGTGGCATCCTTCACCATCAATATCGACGGGGTGTCAGCCTGTGACTGACGGGACGCCGCCTAAGTTCCCACACCGGCATTGATGGTGAAGGCGCGAGAACCTGCACGCGCTCGCACGAGCAGGGGCTACTTAAGCATGCCCCTGCACCTGTCGGTGCCGCACTTCCCTCCTCTCGCCATCGCTAGGCACACCCTCCCAGCACCTCCCGCTGCCACTGCCACCACCGCCAATGATGAAGAGGCCAGGGTGGTTCAAGAAGGCCAAGAACGACCACGCGGCGGGCGGATCTGGCTCGAGCGACCGACGTAGGTAGGGGAGTGGCATGTCGGCCTTCCTTCGGGGGGTTGTGTCGCGGCCATGGTCACAGGACTTCGCCCGCCGTCCCGCCAAGCGCCAGGTGGAGGAGGAGCCCCATCGCGACCGCCGCTACTTCCGCGTGGCGGACTGCGAGCGACGATGGAGGAGAGAGCAAGCATCGCCTACCATGATGTCTCCCTCCCCACTAGCTGGCGCATCAACTAGGAGAGGGTGCCGGTGCCGCCTATGCCCAAGGAGGGCAAGGGGCTAGAGGAGGAGATCACCCACCGCATCCACCAGCTCCCGTTGGCCCTCCGGTGGGATCGCGCCTACCAGAACAAGGCGTTTTGGAAGGAGTTCCTGGCCTAGGAACACACGGCACGGCGGGCAAGCGTCTTCCGCGGTGAGTTCGAGCCGTGGGAGTCTCGCGCCCTCCCTGCCTTCGATCCCGACGATGATGGTGCCATCAACCACTCCGACGCCGAGCTCGGCGACGACGATCTAAACATCATCATCAAGGAGGAGGAGGAGGAGGATGCGGCCACATCCGCCGCCATGCACCTGCCCCCGGAGTGTCAGGAGCTCCTAGCGCGGGGCTATGACAAGGACACCTTCACCGAGCAGTCCATCATGGCCATCGCAAAGGACGAGGATGTCATGTGGGATGGCTACCAGGAGGCCATCCAGCTCACCGTCCTCGTGGGGCTACCTCCACCGCTGCCGATGTCGGGGTGGGCTGCTCCGCCGTGTCGGAGGAGACGGATGCATGGCCAGAGTGGCCTGGCCAAGTGATCAACTAGCCCGTGCCTGCACCCTGGGCGTAGCCGGAATACATTGACCTCGATCCCTAGAGAAACGGGGCGGTGATGGTGGCGGGGATCCATTGTTTTAGGATAGTTTAAATCTAGTATTTATATTTGAATGTAAATTGCCTATAAATATATATGAAATTTTCTAGTTTTAGCACGTATTGTCTCTATTTGATTTTTTAAAAAAAAATCACCCTAGTCTTGTTGGCCAGGCGCAGACATATGGGTCGCGCCACTGGGGCGGCTAGCCGAACAGGCCGGACCATGACCCAAAAGTGACCGTGCACTACTAGGAAACAGCTTATAGGTAGACAAGTTACTCTGTGGCGCATATGTAAATCCATGCACCATAGATACTTGTCAGTGGAGCATTAGGAAATATGTGTCACAGACACTAAAAACTTCTATGGCGCATTTCAAACAACATGCGCCACCGAAGTTTGGTGGGACCCGCCAGCCGGGGTGGGGCGATCCAAGTCTGTGGCGCATATTTCATTATGTGCCACAGAACATGGAGGCGGGCCCCACCACGGAATCTATTTCACCCATGATCTGTGGCGCATGTGTGGATATGCGCCACATATATGTTTGACTTATAGAAACCTAACCCTGGGTCCCACCACTTTAACCTGCACCATATGTTCTGTGGCGCATATCACAATACGCGCCATAGAAGTTTGCGCATCTGTGGCGTATTTCTGCCATATGCGTCACAGATGAGGGTGTCCATATCCATGTGAAAAAGGTAGCAAGCTCCCACCCTATTTATCCACCACCACCCACTTCACATCTCTTCTTCCTTTCTACCTCCTCCCAGCTCGTCTTCCTCCTCCCTCCCACCCCATGTTGCCCATAGTTTGTCCATTTTCTTGTAACTAAACGTAGTTTAGTCCATAGATTGATAAGTGGAAGCTTCCCTCCAACTTGTAGATCTAAAAGTTCCTTATTTTTCTCTCTCACATCTCTATTTGTTTACTAATTTACTCTCCACCAACTTGTAGATCTATTTGTCCACTCTCTCATCGCGCGGTCTCCTCTCGCTATTATTGAGTCTACTAGGTGAGTACTTTGCCATGAACATGTAGGTGAAGCTTGTCGTGCGGGCAGTGTGTGTGTGATGCATGGCGAGACGATGCCTGTGTGGTGCATGAATGTTTGCATTGGGAGGAAGTTTTTTGTTGCTTGCTTGTTGTTGTCTCGGCCGGTGTGGTGCATGGATGTTTGCCGAAATGTTGATTCATTTTCATTTTGGCAAATTTTGCACTACCCATATGTCCTAATTTTAGGAAAGGTCATGCAGAATTTTTCTGGCTAGCGTTCATGCATGTGTGTGTGTGCATATGGTGTGGTTCTAACTTATACTCTCTATTTTGACCGCTCTGGCAACCATGGTCCTCACGATGAGCGAAAGTCGAATTGCTAGGTACAAGAACGACACGAAGGAGGACATGATTCTGAACAGCAAGACCATGATAAGATGTCCGTGTCGAACATGCAAACTCCAGCGTTGGATCGACCCTGATTCTGGACAATTGGAGGGTCACCTTCTCAGGCGCGGTTTCATGCGCGACCTCAATGAGGCGCTGGCAAGACATGATGGTCACGAAGACGTGGGCGGGCGAGAAGATGAAGAGTCTACCGGGCATGATCATCATGACGAAGGAGATGCCGGCGGGCATGATCAGCATGGAGAAGGAGATGGCGATGGGCATGATCATCATGAAGAACGAGAAGACGCGAACACGCAGACGCTGCTAACTTCGGCCTCGCAGGACCCTCATGTTCAAGAACTGCTCCTCAAGGAGACGAGCAATGACAAAGCTGCAGCCAGAGAGAAAGCCAAGCTGGCCGGCCCAAATGGAGGTAGACGGGATGACTCCATTATATCCTAGGTGTCGCCCCGACGATACACGTTTGAGTGTAACGCTCAAGGCTCTGGAGATGAAGGCCGAACACAAATGGACCGATGTGAGCTTCAACGCGAACATGGAATACTAGCACGACCGACTTTCTAAGGGGAACACATTGCCAACAAGTATCGAGGAGGCCAAGAAAATCGTGTGCCCTCTCGATCTACCACACATTAAATACCATGCATGCATCAATGATTGCGCACTTTATCAGAACGAGTACGCGGATAGAACCACATGTCCGGTGTGCAGCCAAGGACGGTACAAGAGAGGGAACAAGAAAGTTCCTCGAAAAGTGGTATGGTAATTTCCTATCACCCCCTGTCTGCAGCGATATTCCGTAGATCCTAAGGAAGCAAAGCTCATGCAATGGCACACGGAAAGAGAGAAACCCAAAGATGATCCAGAGAAGGGCAAGATCCTGACACACCCTTTAGACACTAGCCAGTGGAATGCATTAGACATCGAGAGTAGCACACATAGCACCTGGCCCGTGTTTGTATGGCCGTACAACCTACCCTCGTGGCTGTGCACGAAGCAGATGGCAGTGGAGGACACTATTGTGAAGAAGAGACACAAGAAGAGAGGTAATATTAATAATAAGAAGGGTGCGATCCAGCCTCTTCCGAAGAGGATCTGGGCTCAGGATGCTGTTGTCGTACCATCCACACAATATGGCTTGCCCCGAGTGCATGTAGCTAGTGATCCGATATTGACTCCGGATATGCTCCACATCGCGGTTGGACCCATGTTAACTTTGCACGAGGGTGTGAAGACACTAGAGGGCATCCTTCTTAAAGACAAAGATCCAAATTACCCGGTTTTCACGGCCAAGGTGCCATTGGACGTGGGCTTTGTCCATGAACCCCCCGCGGATATATTCTTCATAGCGTACGAGGACATATTTAAGCTGTTTCTCACGAAACGGCTGGACTATAACTTGGTCCACCTAGACGCGCTCAATCTGGCGATCGAGATCAAGAGAGAGAGTACCCCGAAAATCGTGATAGTGGATCCCTACTACATGCGGGACAGCCAGTTGGTCGAAGGATCAGAGACACGGACCAAGGCGACGACGTACCTCGAGAAGTTCATGGTGGACAACAAGAGGAAGGACACACTTCTTTTGCCTTTCTTTCCCGAGTAAGTACACACTCGCTCATCGCTGTCGTAACTTATGCATTTCTTATAGATTTGTTCCTTTGCTCTTTTTCCAACATTCCGTTCCAATTGTGTTGCGCAGAGACAAATACTGCACACTCATCATCCTTGCCTCGAGGTATTCGCTAGCCACGTAATTCGACTCGGGGAGTTTGACGAAGAAGAAAGACTACACCAGAATAAGGGATGTTCTCAATGAGGCTCCCGAGGACTACGCCAAGAAGGGATGCACCTTCGTAGATAAGGGGGAATGTATCAAGGATGGCAAACACGTGTTCAAGCACGTGCTCGAGTTCCTTGCGTCAAGCAGCCGACTACTAGTGGTGCCAAGGAGGCCTTCTACGTCCTCCATCACCTTAAAGGCTATATTCGGGATTGCCAGAACCTAACGCTGCCATCTAGTCTCCGAGGATGGACCGAAACTTTGGCGCGAATCGACGATGATGATCTTAGAGAAGACTTCCATCGCATTCAGATGAAGTTGTCGCAAATCATCATTGAAGATGTCAACACAAGGGGGCGGGGCCTACAACAAGCCAGAGGGTTGAGTAAGAGAGAGATCGAAGAACGCCTCCATAAGCAGGGTGACACAAAGACGTGGATGACGAAAGAGGGCTATCTACCGTTCCCGAAGCCGAGCGAGAAGAAGAAGTCTTCATGATCGATGTGTGCCTCTAGCATGATCCAATGTGTGTATATTCTTGATGGACGCCTGCTGTAGTGTGTGTGTCATAAACTTTACTATCTTGTGGTCGAAATGGTCATTGTTGTTAGACTTAAACTATCTTGTGGTCGTGTTGTCGTTGAACTTATTACTTCTATGATGATCGCGAGATGCTATCTTTTAGGTCTATGGATCCTTTGTTTTATATTTTGTGAACATATATATATATATATGTGGATGTGAACCCTTTATTAATTCTTTTCATTGTATTTTTACTAATATGCCTTGTTGTCTATAGAGACGGTGACGAGGTGGTATGTGGTGTACATGAGTAGGGTTCCAGGAGTCTACGAGGAGTGGGAGGATTGTCACAAACAAGTAAACAAGTTCAGTGGCAACATCTTTAAAGGATACGCGACTAGAGAGGAGACGGTAGCCAAGTGGAGGAACCACCCGTGGAAGAAGAACCGGATAAAGATATTGGTCGGGCTCATGCTCTTGCTCACCATCATCACAGCTGTATTCTATTTGATCCTAGTGTAGGCGGTGGTGACCACTTCATATTTATAATGTGAGATGATATGAACTTTGTATTCGGCACTTGTGTAAAAATTCGGCACTTGACACTATGTATGTATCTCGATCGGGCTCTAAGTGTTTGTATTATATATATGTCGGTTTCCATGCATCTACTACTTATGCAATGTACTATTTATACTCATTTGAATAAATACTGTATAAATACCTAATTATACACCAGGAACGTATTTTACTTTAAATACGTGTTATATAATCAGTGGCGCATATATAAGTATAGTCATTGGCGCATAGGCTTTCTGTGGCGCATATAAGGAAATGCGCCACTAAACTTCTTCCTGTGGCGCATATGAAGAAATGCGCCACAGACGTCTGAGAATTCTGTAGCGCATATCTATATGCGCCATAGGAAGCATGTATCAGTGGCGAGGTAACAGTGGCGACTAGCATATGCGCCACAGAAGGTGCATTTCCATGCGCCACAGATAAGCTGTTTCCTAGTAGTAGCGACCCGACCCAAACGGACAGAATCGACCGTTTTGGTAGGCCATTTGGGTCGGTCCCGGTGGAGGTGCGCTTAGCCTGACCCAAACGGGCGATCGAAACAGTATTTTTCTGTTTGTTTGTGTTGGGCCACGGTCATGCTGGGGTCGTGGTCCGGCCTGTCCGGCTAGCCGCGCCCAGCGGCGCAACCCAAATGTTCACGCCTGGCTAGCGGAGGCACGGACTTTTTTTCCTGAATTTTAAACCAAGACATTTCGCGTGTAGACTAACAAAGTTCGTACTTAATTATACAAAATATTACATTAAAAATATTAAAAAGGAAAAAAATAGCTCTAGCCCTATCCCTAGATAGTGTGATCTCCCAGCGGCCAGCGCCGCCTCGTCCATATATGGATCGAGGTCGATGTACTCGGGCGCTGACCAGGGGTGTGGCGGCGGCAGCCCTAGAGCAGCCGCTGGTACGGGTACGGGAGGCGCTGGCTGGTCGATCACCTGGCCTGGCCACACATCCGTCTCAGCCGGCGCGGGCGGAGCATACCACCTAGGCGCCGGTGGAGCGTACCACTCCGGCGCGGCGGAGCAGCCCATGCCCATAGCGGCTGTGGTGGGGGCGGTGGCGGTGGCAGCGGCTACCCCACGTTCACCTACGCCACCAGGCCGTTGAGCTGGACGGCTTCCTAGTAGCCGTCCCACATCCAGTTCTACTCCTGCGCACTAGCCGTGATGGCCTGCTCGAGGAAGGCGGCCTCGTCGTAGCCCCGCGCCAGGACCTCCTGGTACTCCGGGGGCAGGTGCGCGGCAGCGGACGCGATCGACGATGTCAAGGCCGTCATTGTCGAGGTCGGTGTCGGAGTGGGTAACCACGCAGTCGTCATCGGAGTCGGAGCAGGGGTCGAACTCGCCGCGGTAGGAGATGCGATGCCGCGCCGTGTGCTCCCACTCTAGGAACCATCTCTAGCACGCCTTGTTCTGGTACGCGTGGTCGTACCGGAAGGCAGGCGGGAGCTTCCGGATGCGGCGGGCCATCTCCTACTCCAGCGCCCGTCCCTCCTTCAGCGCGGGCGGCACCGGCACCTGCTCTCGGTTGAGGTACCAGCCCGTTGGGAGATAGACATCATGGTAAGCGATGCCTCTCCCTGCCTCCACCGCCGTTCGCATTCCGCCACGCGGAAGTAGCGACGATCGCTGTCGGGTGCTTCCTCCTCCTGGCGCGCGGGGAGGCCGACGAAGTCCACAGGCGAGGCGGCGGCGGCACGACCCCTCGGAGGAAGGCCGGCATGCCGCCCGAGACGGACCTGCGGCGGCCGCACGAACCGGACTCGCCCGCCTCGTGGTCATTCTTGGCCTTTTTGAACCAGGACGGCTTCTTCATCGTTGCCCGCACGCGGGATTGGCTGCGTCTACGGCAGGTGCTGGGAGATGGCGATGGCGAGAGAAGGGGGTGTGGCACCGACGGGGCGGGGGGCCTGCTTAAGTAGAGCGCGCAGGTTATCACGCCTTGATCATCAATGCCGGCGCGGGAACTCAGACGGCGCCCCGTCAGTCGCAGCCTTGACGCGCCTCGTCGGCATTGATGGCGAAGACTGCCGCGTTTGCGTCTGAATCGGTGCCGTCGGTCAGGCTGACGCGCCTCTGAATCGCTGCGTCGCTTGCGTGTGAATCGGTGCCACGGTTGCCTGCGACTCGGTGCTACGCAGCTGTCGCTGGCGGGGTGGGCTAGTAGCGCGTGCGGGGAGGACATGCCCTCGACCCGCCCGTGTCGGATCGACGCAACGACCACGCAAATTAGGTGCACGGATGGATCGAGCCGGACGCGTCGGGCCAGATGGATCCTGCCACTGCGACACGTTCGAACGCATTGAGACGGGTTGGATCGAGCCGTTGGGGATGCCCTTACTTTTCCGGGTTCAGAATATCCAGGAGTTGCTAGAGATACTCCGAAGCGTGAGCGCCAACTTGGCCACGGGATGTACTGGCATCCACGAGCAGCCACGCATGCATCCGCGTGAGATGTAAGCAAGCATCCAAATGCTCCCCTTTCAGGTATCTGCATATACACACACAGCTAATTAATTAAGCTTTGGATCATTTGGGAGATTGATGGTGAGTTTTTTCCAATCGTAGTGGGGAAGCACGAGAGACCCTACCCGTGAATTAATTAGCCTCTTCCTTTTCGCTGTTCTACAAGCGTATAGGAGTTTTCAAGAAAATAAATAATACTACGAGTATCTACATGCCTACGTCGAGAGGTAGAGCCCAGGATGCACACATTGCATTGCATGCCGACCTGGTCGCACAGTACGCGTGAAAAGGAATGGTGCATTTACCTCCCGTTCTGAATTTCAACTCTTAATCTACACTACGTATCATTATTGGTGATCGATACACGCGCTTGAGTATACATCTCTAACATTCTCCCGGTCGACGTCGCCGCGTCGCAAGCTCGCAATAATGCAATCAGCCAGTCAGTCGTCCACGCCGGCTGCCTCTGGCTTCCCCAACAAACGATCCATCTCTTCCGTGTCGCGTAATTAACCTCTCTACTCTGCTAGCTAAGCTAGCTTAGCCCCCTCCCGTGTTCCAAGCTAGTGGGCAGAAGCAGTGGCTTATGCCTCACTTGTCGTCTCCCTTTCATGTCGATTCAGCCTGCAGTTCTCTGCACCTGATGACACGAGAGTGTGTTAGCTAGGGGCATCTAGCCCGATCTATCGGTTAAATCCCGATATGATCGAGAAGCTCCTGGCGACACGATCGGTCCTGCAGTGGCGAGCGAGCGGTGACAGCTGAAAAGAACGGTAAAAAACGATAATGTTTCCCTTCTCGATCGATCGATCGATGGAACTCGCGACCTTGGAATTACAGCATTTTACGGTTCACACTGCAACAGCATTTTGCCCCAGCTGATCGATCGATAGATATGGTGGCCACTGGCACGAGAACATCTGGCGACACCGGCCCGTGATCGGTCGTTCGAGCTGCCAGCACGCGTGGTTGCACAGGGTAATTTCGTGCGATGCGCTGTCCGGAGTTGCTGTCAGGTGAAACGGCCCGGACAAGATTTGCAGTTCTCGACTTCTGGAGGTTGCCAAGTGTGTTGACCGCTGATGAGATCGATGTCTCGTACGACGTTTCTGAAGGCTTGGTCTCTGAAGAAGAAAACATATAGCAGTAGAATAATGTAGGCTTTTTGATTGGTCCTGACGGGCGTAGGTCGTCGATCGATTTAACGGCCGGTCTCAAAATATGTCACTTCGGTATCCACTAACAGGGGACACGATTTAGAGATAAAGCTAGCGTATTGTAGACTGGCTAAAAAGCTGCTGTTGACGCACATGATTATTAGGTATAAAGGACCGAGACAATTGTTAGATGCTAGTCTAAAGTTTCAATTCAGTTTAGTACAAGAGATAGCGTGCGAGTCTATACCACACCTTAGCTAGTAGTAGATCCCTATGCTGTTCTTGGCATATGGTCATGATGTCAGAAATATTCGTTCGAGTGGCATGTAGAAATGAAGCTTGTCTTTCCTTGTTCGCCCATAGAAAGCGAATCAAATCTCGTATCATGATGTGGCAAAAATCCTAGCCGCACATCATGATTTTTATGTATTGATGTTTGTCATATTTGAAACTCGTGTAAGTTTCATATAGATTGAAGTTCTTAAATATTACGAAATCTGGGTTGAGTTTGAAAGTATAAGGTTCTTTTTGCAGATATGATGACTAAGTTCCGTAGACGAGAAACTTAGTTATAGGTGAACCATATATGGGTTGGTAGTGAGAAAATATAAGCTTAGTACTACAAAAAGTCATGGCAATGTGTGGGACAGATCTAAGCAATCTACTCCATCCGTCCAGAAATATATGGTGTAGAAATTTAGTCATGTACTTATTTTTATGACCATTGCTTTGCCAAAAGAAGCGTGATCTAAACTAATTCAGTCTTTTTCTTACCCCTATAGGTACTTCAAAGAAAGAAAACATAAACATCGGAAGACTCATTAACACTAAATTAATGAGAGTTAACCTATCATTGTAAGATAGCAGCTTGCCAATCCAACTAGACAGTTTTCGCTCAAATATGTCCTCCACTAGGTTCCATTCTCCATTTTTTAACTTTCGATAGTGAATTGGTATACCTTAATACTGAAATGGAAGGGATCCTATTTCACAACTGAACAAAGATCCATATTCGGCCTCCTCCTCTTTTGCCTGACCAAAACAGAATACTTCACTCATATGGAAGTTTCTTTTAAGCCCTTATAATTTTTCAAAATACAGAGAATTAATTTCATGTTCAGAGCTTTCTGTAGATCATGATCGAAGAAAATGATTTATGCCATCCATGTATTGAAGAATAGACACCCCCTCAACTAAGTGAGGTATTAGACCACTGCGTTGTCCATCCTCTTTCGCTCTAGCTATCAAAACATATCTTCAACTATGTTAAACAAAATAGGTGATAGCGGATTCCCTTGACGTAAACCTTTTTCGTTTGAAAATAATAACAAGCTCCATCCGTCCAAAATTAGTTGTCTCATCTTTGTCTAGATTCGTACGACGAAACAACTAATTTACTAAGAACAGAGTATATATACGTACATTCGATGATATAATTTTGTACATGTACTAGTAGCTCGTAAACGTTTCAATAAGAGACCAAGGCCTATATATATATATATATATCGATCAAAATACAGTAAGTTGTACGTTTTCCGATGGAGTGAATATTCAAGCGAACCATACGGAAACTCTCGGAAATCACGATCCAACGATCGCTAGCAACGTACGGTCAGAAACGTAGACACCGGAGCACGCCGAGACCATGGCCCCCGGAGTCCGGAGATGACGCAGAGGATTTCTTCGCCTTCCGGTTTCCGAGATGGCTATCGGGAAAAACCCGGCCGGTTGCCGCAAGGAAGAGAGCACGGAGCCGTGACTCCATGGGCAAAAAGGCCGCGCCCTTATCCTACATGGCAATAACCGATCGAGCTCGAATCGATCGAGCCAGATGGCACCGCGTCGCGTGACCCTCCAATCATGGAGCACCACCGTCGCTACTGCCAATAATGTATGCGTGTTGCTTCCGCCGTGTATCTTCCCTTCCGCTTCCATCGAGCTAGCTTAGGTAGCAGAGGCATCCATCATTCCCCTGTGCACGCACGCGCCGCCTCCACGGGTTCAGCTTAGCTTGCTTGAGATGCAGGAGCGCGCGCGGCCAGAGCAGGCCTTGCCCGTCGTTGTCGATCGGGCGGGCGCCAATTGGACTAGAGGACAGAGCGTCGCTGATGGCATGGAACCAAGATCCACTAGTCCCCCTCTTTAGTTTAAGAGGGTAGAGCAGCTTGGTAGCTCACATTCTTTCCGATCTCAATGCATTTCACCGCTCCACCGGAAATTTCCTCTGTCCCTACCGTACTCCAGTTTGGTAGTTTCCACCGCCTGTCCAGGGTTGAGCCCTACGATTTGACGGTGGACCTAAAGAGCCACCTACAGAAGCTTTACGCCCAATCATTCCGGATAAAAGCACGTCTTGCTTATTAACATCTCCCCTCCCCCCCCTCCCGCCCCCCAAGGAGGCATAACGTGTGTTGTGGATGGGTTGCGGGTGGGCCGAAGACTTCCGTATTGCCCACCGTATTGTACCAGGACACTCGTGAAAAAAAAGGACCAATCCAATCGATCGATTTGCTTGTCGTATTGTACCAGGACTCTCGTGAAAAAAAAGACCAGTCCGATCGATCGATTCCTCGTGTCGTAAGGGACCTGAGTGCGGACGACTGGGACCTGCAATCAACGTATCTACCTGATACCGCATGTCGCACGTATGGGACGACTCGGCGACTCAGACGACATCGGAACAGATCGACAGCCTGAACCCATCTACTCGGCGACTCGGACGCGTACGCAGATGGACAAACGGGTATACGGGCTGGATCCGGGCCGAGCAGGAAAAGAGGTGGGCCATCGCTAGCTGATAAACAGGCAGATAAGGAACGATCCGGACCGTCCGATGCATCGATGCCAACATAGGGGGTACCGAAGCAGAAGTGCCAAGAGGATAGGGATGCGAGCTTCGTCTCGAGTCATTCGCTTCGCATGTGCAGACGTGCTTCCTCTTCTTGGCCTGAGGTTTTAACCTCCGCTAATCTGTCGTCTGCTAGCTATACTGAAATCGATGGGCTCGCTGATCGGACCCGCGTGCTGCCCTTTCGTGATGAACAATGGCTTATAAATGTCATCAAGCTCGCTTATGCTGCTTAAATATGATTTTAATACAGTCCAATTTTACTTAGTAGTAGTTTTACCATAAACAATACAGTCCTTCCAGTTTGCAGTTCAGAATTTACATATAGGGTAGCACCACACACCCTGCCACGTACTATTTTTTAAAAGTTGTACCTTGTGTGTTCGCACGTCAGATGTCCCATTTGGATTAGATCTATGGAATTACCAACTTACCATCTGAATTCATATGTAGTGTCCTCACACAGGGGCACGTGTAATGTGAAACTAACCGCCGGAGGGAATCAGATTTTGACAGCTTTCACATTTTACGTCCATGTAAGCCGTGGCGATGTTCACACACTCCACTGTTGATCGGCATGTGCTGGCACTTATTCGTTTTCAGCACACTGTTTCAGTATACCTACAAATCAAGATAGTATATACTTGTGGCACTATTTTATGAATAAATACAGGTCATTGAACTTGTTTTATAAGTATTTCTTTTAACTTTATCTCAAAGATTACGTTATGCTACCACAGGAATATAAATGTCCTCTAGTGACACTTCTCTAGAGGCACTGCACACTTCGCCTCTATTGAACTGTCACATAATCATGTAGAACCATCTCCATTCTTTTCATGTCCAGGCACTGGTTTGAGGAAATATATATAGAATGAATAATGTCATATACATAGAGACACTAAATATGGTCACTACAACACGGATGTCGGGCTCTAGCATTTATAGACACCGAAGCACACACATAATTGCCACGTCCGCGTTGGTGCGGCAAACAAAAGGTCAAGAATAACTGTGCCGGAGAAAGTGCATCGCTGGCGCTTTTTTTTTTCTCGACACAACGTCATCCGTCAATCTAGCGCTTCCGCGGCAGTAAGGGGTTAACGTCGCGATCCATTGTAGGCCGACACTGCGTATATGTCGTGGCAGCTGTGAGACGACGACACAAATAGACTGTCCAGAAAGATTTCTGTTGGCGCATACCTTTGATACCAATTTTAGATTCACCGCACCATATAATATATATGCGATTCAGAATAAATAATTAAATAAAATGACCAGATATATTATATCACATGATACATCGTTTAGTGGCATATCCACATGACAGAACCAATACATGTGTAGTGTACATTCTACTATATGTTCTATGTCTACACGCCTTCATGTCTTTGTCATCGTACACTTCGAAACATATTTATTGCCGTCAAACAATAAAGAAATGATAGTTAGATATAAGAATGCATGAGTATGCATATATATATATATATATATAGGAAAAATACTTCTTACTTCTGGGTGTAACTACACCCACCTCTCATATACTGTCCTACGGAAGTATTTGTAATACTTTATCTGTTTGAGTATGTTCATATACTATATCTAAGATACTTCTAAACAAGTTAGGTGGAAAAATTACAAATGCACCCATAGTTTTCAGTATATATGTAAAATACCGTCATATTTATACGTACAAAAGGAGTATGTGAATAAAAATTATATCTTACCCAAAAATAGTATATATATTGCCCAAATATTCTTATGTACTCCATATTATCTATATATAGTCTCCAGTATGATAGATACTGTCTAAATTACGTGAAACACACGTGGGTGTAACTACACCCACACCCGGGTGTAGTATGAATATATCCTATATATATATATAAGAATATTTGGGCAGTATATATACTACTTTTTTGATAGTATGTAATTTTTATTCACATACTTCTTTTATACGTACAAATATGACGGTATTTTATATATATAGTGCAAACTATGGGTGCACTTGCAATTTTTTCACCTAACTTGCTTGTAAGTATCTTAGATATAGTATATGAACATACTCAAATAGATAAAGTATTACAAATAATATGAGAGGTGGTGTAGTTACAGAGTCAAGTATTTTCATATATATATATATATATATATATATATATATATATATATATATATATGCAAAATAGCCAGCTACACAGGCGTAGTTGCGCATAGCCTATCCATCGTTGATTCTCTCTAGTTTTGATATAGAGAGCACATATTTTCATAGCCACGGTGTATCATTTAGTTCGGCTGTTAGCTCTGTTAGTTGATGGACCGCAGAAAGTAGCCACCTTAAATAAGCGTTGTGTTGCTCCCATAGCTATGGCTGCCGAAACAACCTTTGTTTCGTTTTCTTCATATTCTCATGGATGCATGCGGCCACATACCAAAACAACCTTTTGTTAGGGCACTCTTTTGCATGGCACATAGCATGCAAAACTTGTTTTAATCCTTGTTCTTAATCCCTTCTCATTTTAGATGCTAAAACTTTTGCAATCAAAACAGTGTGCTAAATTGGAACTCATGCCAAACCATAGATTCTTGCATGTATGCACAAAACTAAGTTTCTTAGATTATGGTGGTTTCGTTGCTTTAGTTATAGTAGCAACAACCCAAAACGCGGGCACTAGCTACTGCATATAGACAACAACTTTTTTTCATTTTTATCTCTTCTTTTACGAGCTGCAAGGCCGTAGCATCACTTATTCATTCTTTCATCAAATTTCCTTGATCATTGGATAAACAAGGTGGAATCGGCGATTGCTTTCTTTGTTCTACTTCATCTGTCATCGTGCACGCCGCTGCCGTTGGCTAACTATTTTTTATAGAGCAGTATAGTAGAATGTAGTGCGCGCAAAAACACAAAAAGACTCAATAGAGCTGCGCAAGAATTAATTCTCTCCCGCCAAAAAATAGTAGAAAGAAGCAACCCTAATTAAAACAAGCTTTGTTTTGCTTCCATACCTATGGCTGCCGCAATAAACAAAACAACCTTTGTTTCGTTTTCTTCATATTCTCATGGATGCATGCGGTCACCAAGCACATACCAAAACAAGTGTTGTTTTGTAGTCAAAAAGTGTGCTAAATTGGAACCCATTGCAAACCCTAGATTCTTGCATGCATGCACAAAACTAACACCGTTATCTCAGCCATGATCCATCCCACTTCTATCTAGAGGTTGCATGCATTTGATCCCTAAATTCAACGGTGTTCTGCCTATGCACAGCTACGCCTGCGTGTAGCAAATCCGCGTCGATATATATATGCAAACCGTACATTTGACACCCAGGATGTAGAATAGTTATTCTTCATCCATCCTCTATCTTTCAAACCGTACATGATTTTTACGTCACGTAAATATTTTCTTACCTCAGAAGTCAAGATGAACATAAGAAAATTTAGACATGTCATAAAAAAATTGTTTACATACGTATAAAAATACGACATAAAATGCATATTTTCTATGTATTTTACACTATAATGACTCAAAACTTGTATTTTTATGTTATTTTTTTGCATTTCTAATAAATAAACATAATTATTAGCATACAAAACATAAATTTCTGAATGTGAGAAGATAAAAATATGTGGGGTGCAAAATAACTATTCTGCACCCTAGGTGCTGAATAAGATATATATATATATATATATATATATATATATATATATATATATATATATATATAGAGTGGCGCTATTTGACATCCAGGATGTAGAATAGTTATTCTTCATCCACCATCTATCTTTCAAATCGTATATGATTTTTACGTCACGTAAATTTTCTCTTATCTCGAAAGTTAAGAAGAACATAAGAAAATTTAGACATGTCGTAAAAAATCGTTTACATGCCGTATAAAAATACGACGTAAAATGCATATTTTTTATGTATTTTACACTATAATGACTCATATGTCGATTTTTTTACGTTTCTAATGAACATGAACATAATTATTAGTATACAAAACATAAATTTCTATATGTGAGAATATAAAAATATGTGGGGTGCAAAATAACTAATCTGCATCCTGGGTGCTGAATAGAGTTTATATATATATATAAAGTAATAATTAATTACTTTTATGAACTAATATTTTTGTGGATTGCTTGCAGGATCTTGGAGGCTGGCGAAACCAATGGTACAGCCGACGATGTAATCAGAGGTTGTGTTACCCCTACTTGGTACTCACCATATGCATCACAAACTATGTTCAACAAAGACGAGATTCACTTTAGCTATTCCGAGTCTTATTCTTATGGACGTGTTTTTACCGTCTTCTCAGGCAGTTCCACCCAAAGAGAACACTTTTCTACGGCTACATGTTCTCTCAAACGCCACACAAAGGCTTAAATAAGAACTGCACGCAGAGGTTTCTCCTATAGGATTTCTAGCGCAAAAACATGTACCTCATAACAAGACAGGAATTGTATAAAAGGAACTCACTTTATTAAACAAGACATGCTTACATACGGCTTTCCCTTTCGGGAAGCCCCAAACAAAACAACAAGAGCTGTGATTATCTTACAACACCAGAGATATCGCTTTTACTCGGAGCACACTTTTTACAAAGAAGAAGGTGGAAGAACACTACTAGTAGTACGTACACACTCTCTCAGATGTTGCACTCTCTGCTTCTGCAAACTGGTGTCTTCAAATATCTATGGCTGCTCCTTATATAGCTGCGAGAGGAGACCTGAACGCTTTATTTTGCTTACACGTATCCTGCTAACGTGTACCGCTATCAGTATCCACCACTTCCGCGTTTCTTCAGGGGTCTTCGAGAGTTCTCTTGTGAAGAGTCATGTCTCCGTCTTTCATGCAGGACAGAAACTTGCATGCTTGTATTTTCTTGGCACTAACTCTGTTGCTTGATGCCATCAAACTTAGAGTTTGGGCCATGCCTGATTCTTTTGGAAATCACTTGAAGTCTATCTTCTCAGCAACTCACATCTTTGGCTCCTTCTTGCATGTGTATTATGCATTTTACTCTTACTTTTTATTTGTTTATTTTGTTTTTATTTTTTATTTTTAAGATTTTAAGGATGGTCTACCCTGCCCATATAATTGATAATACCTTATCAATTTAAATTAGGGATGTATGGTCCACCGGGCCCTAATTATTGATATTCATATCAATATTGTGAGTTTCAAATTCCTCCATTTTGATATCATTCTTACTTTCACTATCTTCGCTCATGAATTGACTGAATTCAAATGCTGTATCATATTCCTTTTTTAGTTTCTCAAACTTTTCGGTTATTTCTTTTTGTACTTCTTTGAGTAATTCTTCTGTTATTTGTTTCTTCCATTCTAGATAAATTTTCTCAAATTTCTCTTCAATGTTTTGATCAATGTATTCTCCATCAAGGGGATCAACTCCCTTGATTAAGCATTCTTTGTATGTAGGCCTTTTTGCTGATGATTTCCCTTCTTCTGTTACCTTGGTGGGTATCTCAATTGGCACCTTTCTATTTTGAGCCATCTTAAATTTTTGGATGTATTCTTTTGCTGCAGGTTCAACATAATAATTTACTCCCAACACATTTCTTGCAAATTCTAATGCAAGATCTATTTTTTCATATTTCTTCCAGGAGGCTCCTCCTGTGAATTTTTCTTTTACTTTTTTCTCAATTATCTTTTCAAAGGTTAAATATATTCCTGACACCTTTCCAACATATAGGACATATAGTGCCCTTTCTTCTGGAGGTTCAATATTTTCTGTTATTGGCATAACACCATTTATCATATTGAAATATTCTGCAAGACTATTTAGGATTGAGAGCATGTATCCTTTCTCTTCTTTCTTCTTGTTGTACATATACCAGAAGTTATCTAATATGCATTCTTGTGTTTCGTCTAGGACTATATGGTCCTTTGGTTTGAATTTATATGTATTTTGTGGGAATATTTGAAGATTATTTTTTGTTCCAAATGAGATTGTTTCAATCCCACTGGCATTCATTGCTCTCTTCATGCCTGCAAAATTGGAAGTCGAGAAAATATGTCAGGCAAACTATTGTCTTTACCTTTAATATGCTCAAACACAACTTTATATCCGTTTCCAGTTATAATATCCTCAAATAAGAGCCATCTTCTAGTAGAACTTTTCTTACTATTTATTTGATTATAATATCTGCATATTGCTTCACAGTCTGTTCTTACTGTAAATTCTTTAAATCCTAAATATAGTCGGAAAGCGTTTATGGCATGAACTACTGCAAGGATTTCTCTATCTATATTATTAACTGTTTTTAACTTATAACTTCCAGATGCATATCTACAGATTTTCTCTTCTATTTTTGGGGAATATTTATTAGGCTTCTACTTTAATATTGCACCCCATCCTATTTTTGATGCATCAGTTTCAATTATGAAATAATAATTATCTAATGGTAATTCTAAAGGTTTCAAACTTTTTACTTTTTCCTTTATGGTTTTAACTAATTTTATATCTTCTGAGTTAAAGTATTTTGACCATTCTTTCTTAATTTTGCATATAAGGGTCCAGCTAATTTTGCTAGATTATCTATATAATTTCTTGCATAGTTGACTATTCCTAAAAATTGTTGTAGGATCTTTTTGTCATTCATAGTATCCGGGAATTGTAGAATCTTCTTAGCTATATGTTCTTGTAGGTGTATTTTTCCTTCCCCTATCTCATGACCAAGAAAATTTATTTTTTCTTTGCAGATTTCCATCTTCTTTTTAGATAGTATTAAACCATTTTGCTCTACCTTTCTAAAGAACACTTCAAGGTGAGCAATGTGTTCTTTATATGACTGTGAGAACACAAGAAAATCATCTACATATACTAAAATAAAGGCTTGATTCTCATTAAATATGTTTTGCATTTTCCTTTGGAATAATGCAGGTGCGTTTTTTAAACCTAATAGCATGACAAGCCACTCATAGTGACCATATGGACATGTAAAAGCTGTCCAGGGAATTGATTCTTCTGCCATTTTTACTTGCCAAAAACCGGCTTTTATATCAAATTTAGAAAAGTATTTACTTCCTTGTATCCTATTGATCCATTCTTGCTTATTAGGTATAGTATACGCATCATCTACCGTATTATTATTAAGCCTCTTATAATTTATAACCATTCTAGACTTTCCTCTAACTTCTTCAGCATGATTTCTGACTATAAAAGCAGCAGATCTATGAGGACTTCTGCTTTCTCTTATTGCCTTTAGTTTTAATAACTCCTCAATATGCATTTCAAATTCTTCTACGTCTTTTGGGGTTGCTTCTATTGGACATGCTTTAATAATATAGTCTGGATTTATAATATTTAACTTGCAAACTATAGAATTGTTGGGTCCGCAGCATAGAAAACAAAAAATTTCCTACGGTGTGAACTACACGCCCAAGATCCATCTACTAGGTACAAAGCAACGGGTGGACATACATCCAACGAGAACTTACCCTCGTAGAAAACAAGATTTGTTAACGTGTAGGAACTCGTGGTTGATATAGTCGTACACTTGCCGATCTCAAGATCGTGATGAAGTCCAGCAGGTCCGGCCCCAGCACGTCCATCAGATCCAGCTCCAGCACCACCAAATCCAGCACCGCAAAGCAGCAGTGCATCCGTGATCGCACACACGGCATTCTCGACAACCTCCATCCCTCGCTCCAGCAAAGCAGCGGAAGCAGCAACTCCTTTCCAGATAAAGCCACCGGGAACATGTATCTCGCTAATCCGAGACCATGGAGGAATAATACTAGAGGGGAAGAGAGATCCTTCACAAGGAGGTGTGTGTGAGAAGTGAGGAGGGGTGGCCTTTTATAGGAGGAGGGGGTGCCCCTCCTTCATGGCCGGCGCATGGAGGAGATGACTCTTCACCTCCTCCATTCATGTGGTGGTAACTCCTTCCACATAAATTTGCCCCTTCACATTCTCTTTTAAAGTCTCCACTTTAAATGCATTAAATTTCTCTAAATTTAATGCTCTCTCATTTAATAAAACTCTTTTATCATTTTTATTCAGAATTTTGTTAATTACTTTAATTAACAAACATTCACATAAAATTCCCTACAACATTTCAATATTACATGCAGAACCAATTTCAGCAATTTCACCCGAAACAGTTTTGGTGTCTATTGAAATAATTCCAGCACTTTCTTAAATCTTTATCTGAAACATATTTGCTCCAAATGGTATCGGTATCCCTTAAGTGTGTCACCCTATGGTTCGCGAATAATGCAGACATGATCGAGACCCCTCTCCGATCAATAATCAGCAGCGGGACCTGGAGATCCATACTGACTCCTACACATTCAACGATGACTTCTGTGATCGTGAGAACCTTTAACGCTAGTAACTAAATCCCTTTGTGCCGCGATATATTACATGTCCGATATTCGATCATCGGTATCTCTATACCTAGTTTGATCTCGTTACCGACATGCACTCTTTTCTCGTTCCCGTGATATTACATTCTAGTGATCACATCACTTGCTTGCAAGCTATTTCAATGTGATATCACCGAGAGGGCCCAGAATATATCTATTCGTCATCGGGATTGACAAATTCCACTCTTGATCCATGAGCCTCAACATAACACCTTCGTAGCACTGAACCCATCTTTATAGTCACCATGTTACGGTGTGACGTTTGATGTTATCAAGATACTCTTCCGGTGTTAGCAATTAACCTGATCTCATGGTCTAAGGATAAAGGTTACTTCGTATGATGTTATAGCAATATAAATATAATGAATTTGATCATAATGCTATAGTTTGGATGAATGTTCATCACATCATTCCATCAATGGTGTGACCTTGTTATTAACAACATCCAATGTCCATGATCAGGAAACCTTGATCATCTTGTTAATCAACAAGCTAGTCTATAAGAGAGGCATAACTAGGAACCCTTTTTGTTTATTAAACACACATGTATTGATGTTTTAGATCAATACAATTCTAGCATGTAAAATAAACATTTATCATAAACATGGAATAAGATAAGAACCACTTTATTATTGCCTCTCGGTCATATTTCCTTCAGTCTCCCACTTGCACTAGAGTCAATAATCTAGTTTGAAAAACTTTGCGTATTGAACATCTATGGCTTTTTGGTGTTGCATATACGCAATTGCTAGTGGTTAACATAATCTCCGGATCTGACAGTTTCAGGTCCGTGTGTATTTGCATGTCTTTGCGTCTCTACGCATCACTCATTCTCAAATGAGATGGTATTGTATAAATTTGATCCTCTGGTGGGACCTTTAATTCGTTCGGGTTAAAATATGTTGATATTATTATCACACAATATATCTTCATAGTATTAGCCCACTTTGAACCACACCTAGTTTGATAACAAACTACTTAACACAAATGCCCTCCTATGCTGCTACTATAGCAGTCATATACTTAGTCTTTTGTTGTAGTATCCGTCACAATGTCTCAACTTTGGAACTCATCCAAATCCATCATGGAACATCCTTTCCATTACATTGTGCCACCCATAGTCTAAATTGAGATAAATTTAATTTGTATCTTGTGACAAAACTAGTATCAATGTAACACTTTACAATGAACTACCTTTAACTATTTGTCACTTATACATTATATATTCTTAGTTCTTCCAAAGCTCATAAGAATATCTTTACTATTGTCCAATGATCATCTTATGAATCATTTTGGTATATGCTCATAACATTTAGAGCATAGGACATTCTGGATATATACATATCGTGGTATAATCGATCAAAATCTTCATGTGATTTTACTCACCAAGTGTTGAAACACTTGAATTTTGATACAATCCTTTCCATGCAACAAGAACCTTTCTTGTTGTTTCCATATTGAACCCTTTCAATATCTCATATATGTATGTCTGGCACAACCATATTAGCGCCTTAATCTATCCATATAGATATTGATGCCTAATATTCCGGTTTTGTCCAAGTCTTTCATCGAAATCTTATTTTAATGAAATTCTTAACTTGTGTCAATACAAGATACATCATTTCCAATCAACAATATGTCCTCTACATAATGTATTAGAAATATCTCTCAGCGCTCCCACTTAATTTCTTGCAAATGCAAGCATCTTCATCATCTCCGATGAATTTAAACTCTTTTAATAGTTTCATCATAGTGAAGATTCTAACTCCGCTATGCTTACTTCAACTATTGAAGTTTACATGCCCTTTTAGCACCCTTTGAATTAACAAAACCCTTCGGATCATGTCATGTACACGTCCTAGGTTACCGTTCTATTAGAAGAACCTTCTTCTGTTTATTCAACTACCATATACCAAATTATATGTAGTGGTTGCTACATTAATCCGTCAAGACTATATATCACTATGAAAGATCAAATCTTGTCATAGTCAACTCCTTGAACATTGTCGTAAACTTCTTTCCGACATGTCGACTATTTCATAGATGTTAAACATCCATGTCTTATTTCTTTATAGATCCAAACACGACCGATAGGCTTCATGCCTTTCCGGAGGGTCTTCCAAGTTCAGAAACTTGTTTTCTCGTGTATGGATACTATCACGGATTCTATGACTTCTAGTCATTTTATGGAGTCAGGGCCCATCATCGCTTTTTGCATGTAGTCGGTTCATCATTGTCAAAACAATAACGACTTGCTTATCAAATCTTACTATTTGATTCTTACCGACCCACACGGTTCTACAGGAACTCTAATCTCCGAGATCACACCTTTTGTAATCACGAGAGCCATGAGCATTGTGGCCGCCACCGGGACACTTTCTTCCGCGCTACTTAGCACATATAGCTAAGGTTCAACAACCTTATCAAAGTTCTATTGTCCTCCCACTTAACTTTTCATGAAAAATTCCTTCTCAAGAAACTTGACGTTCTAAGTAACAAACTCTTTTGTCCTCGGTGTTATGGAGAAATTCCCAACAAATTCTTTGGGATAACCTATAAAGATGTGCTTATCCGACTTTGGTTGTAAACATTTTACTTATGCATAGCATACCAAAATTTAAGAAAAGACAATTCGAGTTTTATCCCAAACCATAACTCATATGGTGTCATTTCAACGGATCATGATGGTGCTCTTTTCAGTGTAAAAGCGGTAGTCTCTAAAGCTTCAGTCCTTAAAACATAATGGCAGTTTTATAAATGACACCCTTGATCTTACCATGTCAAACATGGTTTGATTTTATCTCTCGAATATGCCATACTCCTATGGTTTATCGGGAAACACAAATCATGGAACAATTCCTCAAGTCTTAGGTGTTTTTGCTAAACATGTAACTCAAATATCTTCCTTTATGATCGAATCATAAACTCTTTATTTTCTTGTTATAATGATTTTCCACTTCATCTTGAAAGTCTTTGAACAATTTTAGAATGTTTCATACTTCTTCCTTATTAAGTAAATATACAAATATATTCACTCAAATTTTCGGAGAAAGCATATGAAGCAAAAAGATCCATCACATATGGCTACACATAATGGACTATGCACATCAGCATGCACAATTTCCAATAAGCTAGTCATCCGTTCCTCTCTGGCCTATGGATGGAGTTTCAATTATCTCGAGGAAAGTCTCACATGCGTCAATTGATCAAAATCAAAGACTCCAAAAATCCATCAACATGGAGTTTCTTCATGTTTTCTTTCAAATATAATTTAAACAGCGATATCACTTCATAAGTGATCTTTCAATCATTTGTCTTGCGACATTTTAGCAATAGTGTTTATGGATATGATTTCTCCAACTAGACTTGTAAAAGTTTATCCATCCTTTATGGAATACGGTAATTATTTGAACATCCATTGTTCTCATGATACCGGAACAAAATAACAATTATTTAAACAAATCTTGAAGGCTTGGTTTGATGACAAGGAAAAACACAATAACACTTTATTTGTTTTTGATGAACATCATCACTCATTCTCTTGCTTGTTACTTAGGCCATTGTAGTTCATGAATTGCGTTGTCCTGTATGACACTTCTTACCAACCAATTCGGTATCCAATACCGGTATCCAATACCTAAGAACCACATTGTTTAACAAGCAAGGAATATAGCCATAACATGTATATCTTCTATATACCTAAGTTGGACATCTCCAACCTTTTATTTTCTGCCAAATATTTTATAGATTCTCTTTCAGCAATTCCTTTTCTTTTAAAAGAATCTATCAACATCAATAGTGGTGTCATCAACATGACACATGGTACAAAGCGTATATAGTCAAATACTAATACCTTTGGACTTGCACTTTGAAGTGGATCACCATCATCAAATGTTTGGTGTTCTTTCAAAAATCCATTCTTTAGTAATCTATTAGTGTAGTAAACATTTTACTTACATCTTCTATTCATCCTTATCATGACAACTTTCATCATCAAGCTACTATAGCCTATAAGGAAGAATCACGAGTATAATATCAGTTCCCAAAACCTTTTTGGTAGATTCGGATGCCTAGCATCTCCATCCTTCACAAATTCTCATACAATATGAGAACATGTATTTTGCTAAATTATACTCTATCATAATGCAACCAAAAACATTGTTTCAGATATCACAATATCTTTCACACATGATGGTTTCTAAAACAATTTCCAGCTCCAGTATAATCTTGATATTAAAACAACTTTTTGAATATCAATAATCATGGAGGCAAACATGATCCTTTAGATACTAACATTGGAATTCTTACTCTTGATTTAATACTACTTATTAAACTTCATGGAGTAAATAGAGTTTGCTGAAAGTTTGCAATAGGACTTATAAACTTTAAATTAACATTCAAAACAATACGATACCAGTTCATAAAGTAAATATCAAGAATTCTATAGTTCTATTATCTCAAATAAAAACTAAGCATAAGGTAGAAAACGAATGCCAATGACTACAACAAACTATGCAAATTCACTTTGATTTAATTTATGACAAATTTGGTTCGACTAATCCAAATTAGAAATGAACTCCCACTCAAAAACGACATCCCTCGTGCCTTTTTGGTGATTACATGAACCAAATCCACTACACCAAGTCCGATCATCACGTGAGTTGATGTAGCTTCAAAGGCGAGCATCTATATGGGCATCATATCAACTATATGACTCATGCTTAACCTTTTGGTCCGTGTTCCGAGGCCATGTCTGTACATGCTAGGCTCGCCAAGTAAGAACCTTAGTACTCGCATGTGTAAAACTGTCTTACACCCGTTTGTATGAAAGCGTAGAGTCGAGTACACCCGATCATCACGTGATGTCTCGAAATACGATCCACAAAATGCTGCATACTTAAGGAAGAACACATTTTTATCTTGATATCTAAAAGAGGGATCATCTTACAATGCTACAGAAAGCGCCAAACTAGCAGTATAAGATGCTAACGTCTAATGTGTAAAGTGAGATGATATGGTCCATGCATTTGATCTCTATCACTTGCATCGTGGTATGATCTCTATCATTCCTTTGTGTGTAAGGCCAAGGTCTATGGAAATTACACATTGAGTGTGTTGTAAGAGTATCTGTCATACATCTACTTACAACAATACCATATCAATACACTAGCCCAACAACGATCTAAACTAGACGCCTCTAATTTATCAATTGCATGTTTTACGTGGCTTAGGGCTTTCGTAGATAAAACCGTTCTCACCTACGAACATGAACCACAACGAGGATAACCAAAATATTAGCAACTCGTTGTAAATCAGATATTGACTATAGTAGGAGAGACAGACACCCACCAGCGACTTATGCAAAACAAGTTGCATGTCAGTCGTGGAACCGGTCTCATGTACGATGACATGTAAGGTTGGTCCGGGCCGCTTCATCCCACTATACCACCAATATCCAAAATACATAGAAGATGCAATAACATGATCATCATCGCCCACATATCAACATATGTGTACTACCCGTGCTCTAAACCTACGCATAGATCAGGCTCTGATACCACTGTTGGGTCCACAGCATAGAAAACAAAAATTTTCCTACGGTGTGAACTACATGCCAAGATCCATCTACTAGGTACAAAGCAACAGGTGGACATACATCCAACGAGAACTTACCCTCATAGACAATAAGCTTTGTTAACGAGTAGGAACTCATGGTTGATGTAGTCGTACACTTGCCGATCTCAAAATCGTGATGAAGTCCAGCAGGTCTGGCTCCAGCACATCCATCAGATCCAGCTCCAGCACCACCAAGTCTAGCACCGCAAAGCAGCAGTGCATCCGTGATCGCACACACGTCCGGTACCCCGACAACCTCCATCCCTCGCTCCAGCAAAGCAGCGGAAGCAGCAACTCCTTTCCAGATAAAGCCACCGGGAACATGTATCTCACTAATCCGAGACCATGGGGGCATAATACTAGAGGGGGAGAGAGATCCTTCACAAGGAGGTGTGTGTGAGAAGTGAGGAGGGGGTGGCCTTTTATAGGAGGAGGGGGTGCCCCTCCTTCATGGTTTAGCGCATGGAGGAGGTGACTCTTCACCTCCTCCATTCATGTGGTGGTAACTCCCTCCACATAAATTTGCCCCTTCACATTCTCTTTTAAAGTCTCCACTTTAAATGCATTAAATTTCTCTAAATTTAATGCTCTCTCATTTAATAAAACTCTTTATCATTTTTATTCAGAATTTTGTTAATTACTTTAATTAACAAACATTCACATAAAACCCCCTGCAACATTTCAATATTACATGCAGAACCAATTTCAACAATTTCACCCGAAACAGTTTTGGTGTCTAATGAAATAATTCCAGCGCTTTCTTAAATCTTTATCTGAAACATATTTGCTCCAAATGGTGTCGGTATCCCTTAAGTGTGTCACCCTACGGTTCCCGAATAATGCAGACATGATCGAGACCCCTCTCCGATCAATAATCAGCAGCGGGACCTGGAGATCCATACTGACTCCTACACATTCAACGATGACTTCTGTGATCGTGAGAACCTTTAACGCTAGTAACTAAATTCCTTTGTCCCGCGATATATTACATGTCCGAGATTCGATCATCGGTATCTCCATACCTAGTTTGATCTCGTTACCGACATGCACTCTTTTCTTGTTCCCGTGATATAACATTCTAGTGATCACATCACTTGCTTGCAAGCTATTTCAATGTGATATCACCGAGAGGGCCCAGAGTATATCTATCCGTCATCGGGATTGACAAATTCCACTCTTGATCCATGAGCCTCAACATAACACCTTCGTAGCACTGAACCCATCTTTATAGTCATCCTGTTACGCTGTGACGTTTGATGTTATCAAGATACTCTTCCGGTGTTAGCAATTAACATGATCTCATGGTCTAAGGATAAAGATTACTTCGTATGATGTTATAGCAATATAAATATAATGAATTTGATCATAATGCTATAGTTTGGATGAATGTTCATCACATCATTCCACCAATGGTGTGACCTTGTTATTAACAACATCCAATGTCCATGATCAGGAAACCTTGATCATCTTGTTAATCAACAAGCTAGTCTATAAGAGAGGCATAACTAGGAACCCTTTTTGTTTATTAAACACACATGTATTGATGTTTTAGATCAATACAATTCTAGCATGTAAAATAAACATTTATCATAAACATGGAATAAGATAATAACCACTTTATTATTACCTCTCGGGCATATTCCCTTCAAGAATTCTTATCCTAGTATTTCATTGGTATCTCTCCAATGATTTGTAGATCTTCTAGTCTTTGTACGATTTTGTCTATATCTTTCTTGGACTTTATATCTCTATACCAGTTTGGTGCAAATGATTGTAGTCCTACACACTCTGTGCAAGTATTTTCTACATGATATTCTTCTATGTTTGCACTGAGTTATTCTTTATTAATGTAGGTTTCATGTAGATCTTGGTTTGCACTACATTTGTCTTCTAGATTAGATGTTTCTGGATTTTGTATAGCCCTTTTACTTCTCTTTATTTCTGTTATGAATGGGATAGTATCTTGGCATGGAACAAATGTAGCACCTTCCTTATGTATAATGGTAGCTTCTAGTGACTGTTGTAAGAACCTTAAGCCTATGATCATATCATCATTTATTACTGATAAATCTCTAATTGTAATTTCATCTATTATGTACTTTGTACCATTTATGTAGCATTCAATATTATAGGCTAATTCATTGTGGAGTTTCCTTACGCCTGACATGTGTATGGATATTTCGGCTTTACTATTGTCTATGGTTTTAACTATTTCAGGACATCTTATGAAGTATTTGTCATGAATGATATTTTTAGTATATCCTGTGTCTAATAATGCTAGAATTTTATAAGAGATATTTGGTTTTAGGATTATTCTGACTGGTATTCTTATACCTGATATTTCTTTGAATGGAAACCTAACTATATATTTACTTCCAAAACTAGTTATGGCATCCTTTAATTGGATTAACTTGTCTCTCTTATTGTCTCTTACAGTTATCATTTGGTCTTGTAATTTTGTGTTTTTTATAATATTATCCTTCTGATTCTTATTATTATTTTCTAACTGGTATTTTAACTCTTCTAATTCCACTTCTAATTTGTTTGATCTATTTTCCAAATTTCTTACTCTACTTGATAATATTTGATCTTCTGGCTCGAATTTTATTTCTTCTCTCCATCTTTGATGTTTAGCCTTTAAACAAGAGACACATGCTTGCTTTAAGCATAACCTACACGTCAACCTATACTCTTGACTTGGGTAATATATACAAAATGCACATTTTATATTAAAATCACCCTTTCCCCTTATCCAGTCATGTTCACACTCTTCTTGATTCATCATTTCAACCTTTAGTCTAGCTAATTGGTCTATTAAATCTATCTCATCTTCACTTGATTCATCTTGTAGTTGTTCATTTTCTAATTCATCTGTTTCTATAAGTGAGTATATGGACTCATCATCCTTTATTTCATCATCGCATACTAATATATTTTCATTAACACTGTCTATAATTAATACCTTTTCTTGTTCTTCATATTTACTAGAATATCTTTTTTGATCTTTATTAGGAGATGTTTTACTAAGATGGTCGGGTGAATTACATATAAAACACCTGCACGTTTTATCATAAGATTTTCTAGGGTTATACCGCCTTACATTCCTCTTATGTAGGAGCGGGGCTCTATTATCTAATCTTCTTAAAAAGTATCTTTTCTTTCTCCTAAAGTTATTGTCTCTCCTTTGAGGTTTATGATATCTTCTATATCTTTCTTCTCCATAGTTTAACGGGATTTGGATAATCTTATTACAAAAATTATAGTCGGCCCTTTTCATGGATCTTTGCGCTTGTATGTTAACACATATTTTTCTTAGTTGTTTAAACACGAAATTTATGGCTTGAGAAATATTTATTACCTTATCTCCGGCCTCTTTCTTATATTCTTCAAATATCATCGATCCTAAGGGGTCTGGTAGTTTATTAAAGTATCTTTCTACTACCCCTTTATTAAATCCTTGCTTAGCAGTGGTAGCATTGTATAAATAATGTTGAGAGAACTCTTTTATACCTCTCCAGTTTGTTAAAGTTAACTTTTCTATTTCTCTCAGCCTTTCATTTTGTAATGTGGTGTATCCTAACTCTGGATCTTCAGCTATTATAATATGGGATATAAGATTAGAAAAATTATTGGGGTTACTTCCAGCCGCTTTCAACTGTGCATATTCATTGGGACATGTTTCTACCCATTGTTCCCACAAAACTTTCACAGACTCTCCTAAAAATGTTTCTAGATAAGTTATCATATCTTCTATCTTGTTTCCAATATTATGCTGATTTTGTATATACTTTTGTATTATAAGACTTTTCCATATGCTAATTATATTAGGCCAGTCTATTGGATCATGAGCTGCTAAATTTAATATAGCACCATCACTTCTAGAGCTTTGGAATTCTACAGCTCTTTCAAAGCGTCTTCTTTTACTATCCATATACTTATATTGACCTGGAATGTACGTAGGTTGATATTCATCTGTTTCTGGCGGCCAATTTCTAGCCTTTCTAAAGGGTCTATCTTGTGATCCTTCATTTTTTACGAAATGCTCACCACCGTACCCTTCTCTCCTTCTCTTATTACCACTTCCACTTGTTGATGGATCTATTTCCATCGCTTCCATCGTATTATCTAGGTTATGTAAGCTTTCATCATCTAGGGAATTTACAAAATCATTATATTGCTCAGCATTATCAAAAAAATTATCTCTAAATGGCTCTTCTTCTTCATAGCTCTCAACTAACAGCTTATTATTTATATCCCATTACTCTTCTTCACTTATTTCTTTATTCTTGTTATTTTGTTCTACTTTATTACTATGTTCATTTATAGCATTTGTTGATATATTTTTATTAGTATGGACTAATTTATTTTCTTTCTTTAACCTTTTTAATCTAGCAATCTCTCTAATATAAAACAATTCCTTTTCTCTTATCTTAGGCCAATCTTTAGTCATGGAGTTATTATATTCCCAGTCTATGCGTTTTAATTTTTCTTCCTAGTGATTTAATTCATCAATTATGTCTAGTCCCTCCATACATTCAGTTATATTCTTGCTATCTTCTATATTTATTACTGACGAAGAGGGATCGGCTTCATCTGAAGCTGCAGATTTATAATTTGTAAATCTAATGCTACTACTTCCCTCTTAATTCTGATAGCTTATGTATCCTTCAGGTTGTTTTAATTCTTTCTTCTCTATAAGATCGCTTATATTCCATTCTTTGCCTGCTCTCTCTTCAGAACTTATTTTGAGAGGACTCATAAATTTTATACCTTTGGACTGCATATTTTCTATTACATCATTGACATTTACTCTATATCTAGAGCTGCTTTTATTAGTGAGTCTTCCTATAAACTCTATACTTACTAACAAGTTTGTTCCTTTGAAATCTTTATAACCTTTGGTTTGAAAGCCAAAACTCATTTTTTCAACAAATTCCTTTATGGGCATCATTAGATCTGGAGCTATATAGGTTATTAACCTATTTTCATTCATATCTCCTTCCATAAATCCCAACGCTGCTTTATCGACTGATTCCCACCTTTTATCTAATAGAGTTATTAGAACCTTTGTTTCTAATTTCTTTCTTGTCATACCTTTAACTCCTATGATATACATACCTTGGTGAATAAACTTATAACCATCATATTTAAGTTCATTTTCAATATTTTTACTCACAATTCTTAATTCGACCGGATGCGCCAACACACTTAATTCTATATCTCTAGATATTCTATATAATCCACTTTTGCTTTCAAATATACCCATATGATATACTTGTTGTGGTCTAATTTTTCTCAACGTATCTTTCTGATATCTTTCTAAGTCTCTTTCTAGAACAATAACTTCTTCTAAATTATCTATATCCTCTCCTTTGCAAGATATTCTATTCCTCAAAGTTAGGGGCTTAGAATCTTGCCTTACTAACTGGATGGTTTTGTCCCTTCTGGTGAGGCTTTTAGGTAAATCCATTTTTCTGAGTCAATACTTTTTGACGATGATGCTAGTATTCCTGAGGAGGATAACACCAAATCTTTATTTTTCTCGCTATTTAACTTATCTAAAACCTGAACTAATAGTTGGAGAATAGTGTTATTTTGTCTTATTATTATACTGGAGTCTTCCTTTGGTGAAATGTGATTAGAAAATCCGATTGGTGGTGCTAAATGTTTTTCTACTTCTTGTAACGCCTGGCTGTATTCAGACATAAATTTTATGAAAGAATCAGAGTTTTTACTTCTTCAACTAACTTTTTTAATTCAAGTAAGTCTTGTTTAGTCTCGGTTCCTAGCAAAGATTCTTTACTTACTAATATTTTATTTAACAAACAGCCAAGATTCTTTTTCGTAGCTATTACTTCTTTTTTAATATAATCGTTATTCTTGCTAACTATATTTTGTTTCCCTCTCGCTTCTTCTAGTCTGTGTATAACAAGATCAAGCTTATTATTTAGCATTAAGTACCTTTCTACCAATTTTTGATATTCTTTAAATAAGCTTTCTAATTTTTGGTCTAAAGTATCTTATCTTTTTCCCTAGGTTATAAAAAAGTTATATATTAGATGTATAATAGTATTCAGCTGGCTATGAGATGTATGCCACGTATGCTCTTCAAGTGGGCTTATTCTGCACCGTATATTGATCTTATCTTTTGTATTTATTACCTAACGTGGACTTACTTCTAGATTTAGATATTTTAACTTTTCAATGACTGAACCAGGCTCTGATACCAATACACACACACTATAAATGTATCAAATCTAATATCTAGACAAATATAAATATTCAGACACACAATATATTTAGAAATTCGGAATTAACTAGTATTAATTATACGTCTAATAAATTAATTAGGTTAATTAAGTAATAATTAATTACTTTTATAAACTAATATTTTTGTGGATTGCTTGCAGGATCTTGGAGGCTGGCGAAACCAACGGTACAACCGACGGTATAATCAGAGGTTGTGTTACCCCTACTTGGTACTCACCATATGCATGCAAACTATGTTCAACAAAGACGAGATTCTCTTTAGCTATTCTGAGTCTTATTCTTATGGACGTGTTTTTACCGTCTTCTCAGGCAGTTCCACCCAAAGGAAACACTTCTCTACGGCTACATGTTCTCTCAAACGCCACAGAAAGGCTTAAATAAGAACTGCACGCAGAGGTTTCTCCTATAGGATCCCTAGCGTAAAAACATGTACCTCATAACAAGAGTGTGAACATGACTGGATAAGGGGAAAGGGTGATTTTAATATAAAATGTGCATTTTGTATATATTATCCAAGTCAAGAGTATAGGTTGACGTGTAGGTTATGCTAAAAGCAAGCCTGTGTCTCTTGTTTAAAGGCTAAACATCAAAGATGGAGAGAAGAAATAAAATTCGAGCCAGAAGATCAAATATTATCAAGTAGAGTAAGAAATTTGGAAAATAGATTAAACAAATTAGAAGTGGAATTAGAAGAGTTAAAATACCAGTTAGAAAATAATAATAAGAACCAGAAGGATAATATTATTAAAAACACAAAATTACTAGACCAAATGATAACTGTAAGAGACAATAAGGGAGACAAGTTAATCCAATTAAAGGATGCCATAACTAGTTTTGGAAGTAAATATATAGTTCGGTTTCCATTCAAAGAAATATCAGGTATAAGAATACCAGTCAGAATAGTCCTAAAACCAAATATCTCTTATAAAATTCTAGCATTATTAGACATCGGATGTACTAAAAATATCATTCATGACAAATACTTCATAAGATGTCCTGAAATAGTTAAAACCATAGACGATAGTAAAGCCAAAATATCCACAAACATGTCAGGCATAAGGAAACTCCACAATCAATTAGCCTATCATATTGAATGTTATATAAATGGTTCAAAGTACGTAATAGATGAAATTACAATTAGAGATTTATCAGTAATAAATGATGATATGATCATAGGCTTAAGGTTTTTACAACAGTCACTAGAAGCTACCATTATACATAAGGAAGGTGTTACATTTGTTCCATGCCAAGATACTATCCCATTCATAACAGAAATAAAGAAAAGTAAAAGGGTTATACAAAATCCAGAAACATCTAATCTAGAAGACGAATGTAGTGCAAACCAAGCTCTGCATGAAACCTACATTAACAAAGAAGAACTCAGTGCAAACATAGAAGAATATCATGTAGAAAATACTTGCACAGAGTGTGTAGGACTACAATCATTTGCACCAAACTGGTATAGAGATATAAAGTCCAAGAAAGATATAGACAAAATCGTACAAAGACTAGAAGATCTACAAATCATTGGAGAGATACCAATGAAATATTGGGATAAGAATTATATAGTTTGCAAGTTAAATATTATAAATCCAGACTATATTATTAAAGCATGTCCAATAGAAGCAACCCCAAAAGACATAGAAGAATTTAAAATGCATATTGAGGAGTTATTAAAACTAAAGGCAATAAGAGAAAGCAGAAGTCCTCATAGATCTGCTACTTTTATAGTCAGAAATCATGCTGAAGAAGTTAGAGGAAAGTCTAGAATGGTTATAAATTATAAGAGGCTTAATGATAATACGGTAGATGATGCGTATACTATACCTAATAAGCAAGAATGGATCAATAGGATACAAGGAAGTAAATACTTTTCTAAATTTGATTTAAAAGTCGGGTTTTGGCAAGTAAAAATAGCAAAAGAATCCATTCCCTGGACAGCTTTTACATGTCCACAGGGTCATTATGAGTGGCTTGTGATGCCATTAGGTTTAAAAAACGCACCTGCATTATTCCAAAGGAAAATGGAAAACATATTTAATGAGAATCAAGCCTTTATTTTAGTATATGTAGATGATTTGCTTGTGTTCTCACAGTCATATAAAGAACACATTGCTCGCCTTGAAGTATTCTTTAGAAAGGTAGAGCAAAATGGTTTAATACTATCTAAAAAGAAGATGGAAATCTGCAAAGAAAAAATAAATTTTCTTGGTTATGAGATAGGGGAAGGAAAAATACACCTACAAGAACAAATAGCTAAGAAGATTCTACAATTCCCGGATACTATGAATGACAAAAAGATCCTACAACAATTTTTAGAAATAGTCAACTGTGCAAGAAATTATATAGATAATCTAGCAAAATTAGCTAGACCCTTATATGCAAAATTAAGAAAGAATGGTCAAAAATACTTTAACTCAGAAGATATAAAATTAGTTAAAACCATAAAGGAAAAAGTAAAAAGTTTGAAACCTTTAGAATTACCATTAGATAATTATTATTTCATAATTGAAACTGATGCATCAAAAATAGGATGGGGTGCAATACTAAAGCAGAAGCCTAATAAATATTCCCCAAAAAGAGAAGAGAAAATTTGTAGATATGCATCTAGAAGTTATAAGTTAAAAATAGTTAATAATATAGATAGAGAAATCCTGGCAGTAGTTCATGCCATAAACGCTTTCCGACTATATTCAGGATTTAAAGAATTTACAGTAAGAACAGACTGCGAAGCAATATGCAGATATTATAATCAAATAAATAGTAAGAAAAGTTCTACTAGAAGATGGCACTTGTTTGAGGATATTATAATTGGAAACGGATATAAAGTTGTGTTTGAGCATATTAAAGGTAAAGACAATAGTTTGCCTGACATATTTTCTCGATCTCCAATTTTGCAGGCATGAGGAGAGCAATGAATGCTAGTGGAATCGAAACAATCTCATTTGGAACAGAAAATAATCTTCGAATATTCCCACCAAATACATATAAATTCAAACAAAAGGACCATATAGTCCTAGACAAAACACAAGAACCCATATTAGATAACTTCTGGTATATGTACAACAAGAAGAAAGAAGAGAAAGGATACATGCTCTCAATCCTAAATAGTCTTGTAGAATATTTCAATATGATAAATGGTGTTATGCCAATAACAGAAAATATTGAACCTCCAGAAGGAAGGGCACTATATGTCCTATATGTTGGAAAGGTACCAGGAATATATTTAACCTTTGAAAAGATAATTGAGGAAAAAGTAAAAGCAAAATTCACAGGAGGAGCCTCCTGGAAGAAATATGAAAAAATAGATCTTGCATTAGAATTTGTAAGAAATGTATTGGGAGTAAATTATTATATTGAACCCGCAGCAAAAGAATATATCCAAAAATTTAAGATGGCTCAAAATAGAAAGGTGCCAATTGAGACACCCACCAAGGTAACAGAAGAAGGGCAATCATCAGCAAAAAGGCCTACATACAAAGAATGCTTAATCAAGGGAGTTGATCCCCTTGATGGAGAATACATTGATCAAAAGATTGAAGAGAAATTTGAGAAAATTTACCCAAAATGGAAGAAACAAATAACAGAAGAATTACTCAAAGAAGTACAAAAAGAAATAACCGAAAAGTTTGAGAAATTAAAAAAGGAATATGATACAACATTTGAATTCAGTCAATTCATGAGCGAAGATACTGAAAGCAAGAATGATATCAAAATGGAGGAATTTGAAACTCACAATATTGATATGAATATCAATAATTAGGGCCCGGTGGACCGTACATCCCTAATTTAAATTAATAAGGTATTATCAATTATATGGGCGGGGTAGACCATCCTTAAAATCCAAAAAATAAAAACAAAATAAACAAATAAACAGTAAGAGTAAAATGCATAATACACATGCAAGAAGGAGCCAAGGATGTGAGTTGCTGAGAAGATATACTCCAAGTGATTTCCAAAAAGAATCAGGCATGGCCTAAACTCTAAGTTTGATGGCATCAAGCAATGGAGTTAGTGCCAAGAAAATACAAGCATGCAAGTTTGTGTCCTGTATGAAAGACGAAGACATGAGTCTTCACAAGATAACTCTCGAAGACCCCTGAAGAAACGCGGCAAGCGGTGGATACTGATAGCGGTACACGTGTAAGTAGAATAAAGCATTTAGGTCTCTTCTGCGCAGCTATATAAGGAGCAGCCATAGACATTTGAAGACACCAGTTGCGGAAGCAGAGAGTGCAGCATCTGAGAGAGAGAGAGTCCCTGTGTACGTACTACTAGTAGTGTTCTTCCACCTTCTTATTTGTAAAGAGTGTGCTCCGAGCAAGAGCGATATCTCTGGCGTTGTAAGGTAATCACAGCTCTTGTTCTTTTGTTTGGGGCTTCCCGAAAGAGAAAACCGTATGTAAGCATGTCTTGTTTAATAAAGTGAGTTCCTTTTATACAATTCCTGTCTTGTTATGAGGTACATGTTTTTACGCTAGGGATCCTATAGGAGAAACCTCTGAGCCTTTGTGTGGCGTTTGAGAGAACATGTAGTCGTAGAGAAGTGTTCCCTTTGGGTGGAACTGCCTGGGAAGACGGTAAAAACACGTCCATAAGAATAAGACTCGGAATAGCTAAAGGGAATCTCGTATTTGTTGAACATAGTTTGCGATGCATATGGTGAGTACCAAGTAGGGGTAACACAACCTCTGGTTATACCGTCGGCTGTACCATTGGTTTCGCCAGCCTCCAAGATCCTGCAAGCAATCCACAAAAATATTAGTTCATAAAAGTAATTAATTAGTACTTAATTAACCTAATTAATTTATTAGACGTATAATTAATACTAGTTAATTCCGAATTTCTAAATATATTGTGTGTCTGAATATTTATATTTGTCTAGATATTAGATTTGATATATATATATATATATGATAGCGTATGCAAATTACCTGATATAAAAGGATATATAGTGGATGTTTTGAGATAACCATGAATCTTTTTTCACTCATAGTTGCTCACATCTAATTGATAGACACCTTGCTTCATCTGTATAACCAAAATATCTCTATCCTCACATGCACATAGTATCTTTTGTTTATATTTACCATCATATGACAAATATGGGCGAAGGACTAGAAGATTAGATATATTCAATTTCTCTATCAAGAGACCATACATGATCATCTGGTACTGACCTGACACTACTCCAGGTCCGTAGGGTAGAATCTCTTAGAACGACACGACCAACACCTCCATACTGCCCTTTAAAGGTATGAAGTCTGCACTAGAACAAATCACCACGTGTCTCTTCAGGACACTCGATATACCACAAAGCCTTTGTCGTGTTATCAAATGCAATGATATATCTGAATGTTGTTGCTAGTAAAGAACAAAACATGCGTGAGTAGCCGGACCAATTCAAGAACCCATGTCATTGCTATCGATGGAATGGATGCAACTGAATCTCATATGCGTGTCTCTGATGAGTACCTTTGTACCTCTACATGTTTAGTGTTTGTTATTATCCAAACAATCAGGAAATTGCTTGTGCGATAATTGTGGGTAAATGGTCCAGCATTGTTGCCGGAACAGAGAATTGTGCCATTGAACTTAGTCTCACCCGCGCCATAATGATTCACACATAAATGTATCACTGCTCCTGATTGGATCCCGTACTAACAAGGCTAGGTACACTGAAGAATATAGTAGCACACGCCCATGCCGGCATGCTAGGATGCGCAGGGTTCCATATACCCCACCATCACTATCACAGTCAATCTCACTAACATTTTCTTCATCTTTAAGGGGCAACTTCGGCAAGATGGTTGGGTCAAGGTGATGCTTAATGATTAAACACTGAGCATTGTCACTACTTCGGTAGAAAAATCCTAACAAAGGGAATCCACCTTTATGTGACAGGGTTAGTTGTCTGAAATCGTTGCTTCTGAGTTGTCCCCCCCAACCCAATCAGAATAGATGACTGATACCATCAATAATTTTTCAGGATGTGGAGGAATTACGAGAAGAATCTGAGCGACTACATCAACTGGGCGTTTGCCTCATGTTTTTCGCTCCAAGTGAAGCTCGTAGGATTTGCGAATGTCATTGGCTAAAACCACAAGATTGTAAATGTAGAGAAGGATACATAGGAGATCTGGACCGGTGATGTCCTTAAGCTAGGGACATACCGGGGAGCAGGGTCGTGCAGTTGACGGAGGGCTATGCAATTCAGAGGAAGACGGCGAGGCCGATAGAGGGCGCACCGCAGCAAAGAGGGAACCGGTCTTGTCGAGAGCAGAGCCTTGGTGAAGAGGGGAATGGTCCAATCGAGAGCAGCAACACCGATAAGTGAAGTAGCTGCACGAGGTTGGATCTAACAAAGAAGGTGGGTGGCGTGGCGCGGATTCGATTTAGGGTTCGACTCCAGCAAGCTGTAGGTGAGTGGGGAATTTGTGCGGATAAAGTTTGACTAGTTGACCACTGGGTCACTCCACCCTTTTGCGAACTAATATTGTGGACCCACAACGAAAACGTGCACATATGTACTTAATTTGCGAGTACAAAATCATATAAAGTGCTTAATTAAACATAAGTACTTGCTAAACAATTTAGAAAATACTAAAACCAACAATAATTCAACCTGACTCCCATGCCATCTAGTGATGCCCTAACAGGCTCCTGGCCAACACAAACTATCTCGGACATAGTCCGAATCACAGACAATGATTCACTGAACTTTTCCTTCACTGTAATTTTTGAGTCATCCATGTACTACTCTTTCTCCGCATCATCCAAAGCGCCAAATTCCAACGATCGATCACCATCCGTTCCTGCCTCGATTAATTTCTCCAACACACGCCGCAATACTTCTGAGTGCTCGTCTTCATACCAAACAAGGAAGCAGCACCTCGGTCTTTTTATAGTTGTAGCCAAGGAATCTGCGGCAGGTGTGCTTGCACCCGAATGCGACATACTTGCGGAGAAGTCTCTTGCAATAGCATATTGACTCGAAGTTATTTTTATCATGACACCATTGAATTTTGAATTCTCGATCCACTTAAGCACTAAGTCATGCTGAGAAAACCGCAAACTGAAGTTTGTGAGATCGAAGAACCAAAATGTAAAGAAAAAACCCGATATTGATTGATAGAGAATGAATAACTTGCAAATCATTCGTTGATCTAAGAGCCCATCGTCATCGTGTCGTTGCCGAGGGACCTCCACAATCAACGCCGCTACCGCTGTCTATGCCGCCAAGGGACTTTCGGGAGATGAATACTATGTGGACTACGGTTGCGCTATTTACAACTAAAGGCTGGGACGTGGTGGGACATAATAGTCAGTGACATGTGGTGTATCAAGTCAAATCCACGTCGGAGGAAAAATTCGATACCGCTCACCCACTGCATCATTATTAAACGCCGATCCAACTAGCCACGTACCACGGTACAAAAATAAGCCGGTCTGTGTCAGTCATGGCGTATACGTGGCCGCCATGACAAAATGGTGTCGTGTTCATCCGCCAGGTAACCAACTTTTGCAGGTACTTTTCACTTGTGCCGCCCTAAAAAAGTGCCGGGCAATGTGGATATTTTTATAGTGAGCATTTTTGTCATAAATATGGTGGATTATGTGCTTAGAAGTATTTACATAGATACATAACACATTTCCATAGAACAATCGTGTAGATAAGTCTTCCAAGACATCGTATAAATAGTCCATGCATACAACTAGTTATATAGTTTGAGTTTGTATTTTGTAGAGATATTTTCAGAAATTCCACGCATGTATATATTGGTCATAAGAATTTCCTCCGGTGCGAGTTGGTTAGATGAGCAAGTGCTAAGTAGGTTCTCTTACGGTATTGAGTTTGAGGATTGCTCCAAATATATTTGGTTTTTCCGTATTGAAACCATGCGCGAAAGAAAAGCATTGCATCAGTTATCAAACACTTTCAGGGCCTTTTTGGTTTGCATGGTTTTCATGGGAATTTGGAAGGGTTATAGTAATAAGGATTCATTTTGTTCAAGCCATTTGGAAACCAGGACTGCGTTTAACAAATGCCTACGGAATCCATTCATATGCCCCTGTTTCATAGGAATCTTAACATGAGCTTCAAAACCTCATTTTTATTTTTATTTGAGAAGTCAAATGCACTTTTACTCTATCTCCCTCCACTCTCTCTCCTCAATAGTCCAAAATTCATGTATTATATTTCTAGCGCTTCAATCTAAGATACCAATTGCATAGTTAATGAGTTATATAAAACGTTTTTTTGGAATCTACGGGGCATGGCATCACAATCGTGTGTTTTTTCTATTCCTACATTTCCAAATGCTTGTGTTGTAGTACTATGATTTTGTAATTTTGCTTTTACGCATATCTTTGTAGTACTATGATTTTGTAATTTTGCTCTTACGCATATCTCTGTAGTACTATGATTTTGTAATTTTACTCGTTTTAGTGGGGCCTCTATTAGTTCTTCGTAGATGGACTGATCGACCATGATGTGTAGACGAGAATCAGATCATCGGCTCCCCGCTACGCGGGCCTGGCGCCATAATGAGTTCGTGCACATTTCTCCATCACTTTGTGTCTACGTGGTGTCTCCGTGTTAATTTCAAAACTATGAAGATTATGTGGCGACTTCACGTCAAGAAGATTATCAGGTGACAAGTCAAGACGCGTTCCGGGTACTTGCGTAATTATTGAGGAGCACTTTCCGACTCCACATCATCCATCGTTAGCCGGGTAAAGCAGCATTTTTCGTTTGCAGCGTCTTACTGATAATGCAACGAGCGTGTAATCATTTCTGCAGTTATGAACGACACATTCAGTCAACATTCTTTCTCGATCAGCTTCTGGAAATATTGCCACGAAGCCTGCAACGAATCCATCTAGAAGTACTCTCTCTGTCCAGAAATAAATGCCCAGGCTGGTTGTCCCGCTCGCCTCCCACGCACGACGCTCTAGGCCCCAACTCCCGAGCCCCACCCTCCTCCCCTCCCCCACCCCCCACCGCTGGGCAAAGCCCGCGCGGTGCCGGTGGCGGCGGGCGTTCCTCCACCCGCCTGGTTGGGAGAGCTTCCTTGGCGGTGGTGCGCTGGCATTTCCAAAGGGCGAGCTTCATGGCGATCTGGCGGGTGCGACGAGATGGCGTTGGCGGCATCCCGGGTCAGGAGGGCAGTGTGGGCTTCCAGGCCTAGATCTGGGCCCGTTCAGGCCCGATCTAGGTAGGGGTCTGCCCTGGCCCGTGGCTGCTGAGGCCAGCGGCGGCTTGGCCTTGCCCTCGCCCTTGTAGTTTTGCATTCCCTGCGCGTAGGCACATCGGCACGCATTGCGGCGGCCTGTGGCGGAGCACCTCGGCTAGCGTGGGTCCTGCATGCTGGCGGAGGCCCAGGTACGGGGTGGGCGGAGGCGCGGCGGTGCCAGCGTTGGCGGCGGGGCAGCGAGGTGCTGCGTTCCGGCGGTGCCCTTCTCGATCCAGATCTGGGTTAGGTCGGTCCTCCCGCCGTGTGGTCCTATGTGGCTCCCTGGAGGTGGGGAAGTGGCGACGGATTATCTAGGATGGTGGCGGCGCTCGCGTCTGCCTTGCTGCAACGTGGCGACGGGGGCTTTGCGAGCCCATCCGGGTCCGGCCGGGCCTGAGACCTGGTGTGCCCCTATTGCCGTGTCCGGTCGGCTATTGCCACGGCGGTGGAGGTAGTTCTCTCCCGCGCGGTGGCGAGCTTACTACCCCTGGTACCTCTGTCCCCTTACTTGGGCCTCGAGGCCTTGTGTTCAATGCCCACAGAGAGATGTTGAAGTTGGCGCCTTTTCCGTGGTGGCGCATGCTGGTTGGCATTGGGTTGGGTGGAGCACTTCAGACTGTCCGGGGTGGTGGTTCTTTGGGGTGGGCGAAATCCCTATCGGCCCAGTCTGGCACTAACGCGGTGGCGCCTGCCGGTGTCACCTTTCCTTCCTGAAGGGCGTCGGGTACTCCTTCCCCACTCCCCTCCGTGTACCAGGGGAAACCCTAGGACCAGTCCGGGCAGCAGCGGCGTCATCGTCGCATTCCTTGCTGAAGGTGTTGCTATGTAGACGGCGGTTCGAAATATCAGGAGCGTGGTGAGACCTTTCCGGAGGGCATAGCGGTAGAGGGCCGTCTTCGCTTCATCTGCCAATGTTGGCATTTGTTTCTCTTTATTTTCTGTTGGGCTTGGTTGTGTTGTAGCCCCAACATGCTCGTTGTATCGTGTGGTTGTTATATTAATATAGCGGGGCGAAAGTCTAATTTGAAAGATGTATCTAGACGTAGTTTAGTATTAGATATATGTAAATTTAAACAAATGCAAGTACTAACTTATTTGAGGACGGAGAGAGTAATAAGTTACAATGCCCACTCCTGAAGTGCCCCGAGTCTGCCCTATAATAAGTGCGCCATGTCAAATCTAATATTTGTGGTTTAAAGAAATGCGTGCCCTTCAGTGAATCCGTGAACAGCTAATATCCTGTATATGCGGCTATGTATGTTAACTGAATCTTGTAGTATGACGTATGCACGAGCGAACTTGCCATGGCTATAATAAATTCAGATGATGAATGATCAAAAGTAAGCTCGATATGCACGTGACGTTGACCTTGCATGCGTCATGCATCACTTCCATGTAACCATATCCGAATGCAGGTCGAACTGCATATACAGCTTCATAATTGTTTTTCATTCGGCGATCGCAATTGGCAAGGCTAGTTCAAGAATCAAGAGATAAATGCATATATGCATGTATAACATGTACTGATTTTTGTACTATCGTATTTTTTTTCCGAAAACGGCGGGATCTCTATTGCACGATATTATTTGAAAACAGTCAGTTCAAAAGTACTTGCAGGGGAGGCTAGACCCAGATAACCAAAAAGAGAGAAGGAAACTTTCCAAAAAAAACATTAACATGAAGAATTTTCAAACCGGGCGAGCAAAGGAAAAAATGAGGGAAAGTGGGTGGACTTCCGCTGTGGGAAGAGACTATAAATTCCCCGGGTTGGACCCAGAGGGAGACAAATTCAAGCAAGTCATACTTTGGAGATTTTCTCCCTATGAGTTTGATCCAAACTAAGTTTATAAAAAAAATTGATCCAACTCCGCGATTTCGGCATGGAAGTTTACAACTTCCTCCTAGTGGCGATGTACTCCCTCCGTCTTAAAATAGATGTCGCAGATTTGTTAAAATTTGGATGAATCTAGATATTATTTAGTATATAGATTCATCAAAATTTTGAAAACCCGAGACATCTATTTTGAGAGTATATATGATGGGAGATGAGTATTGGAGCAATGGCGTCGACCCATGAGTCCTATCTCATTTTCACATGAATTTCTTTGTCTATACTAAAGGATTTATGCACCAACCAACTTAACTAAAAGTCCGATCTGATGAAAAGAAACTAGACAATATATTTATATTCAACACTCCCACTATGATTGTTTAATACTGCCTGGGCAAGGTTTTGAACTCAAAACCTCCTGGCTCTTATACCATAAAAGATTTATGAACTAGCCAACTTAACTAAAAAGATTGATCTGATGGAAAGAAATTAGTCAATATATTTATATTCAACGTATACAAGAACATAAAACGATTTGGATGTGGTACTCATGTTGCGCAGTACGCCTCACATCACTCATTGTGTTTTGTATATGCACTTAAAAGATGTAAGGCACATGTGTCATATTCTCCATTTCCGACTGGGTGGGGAGATTTGATTCAAGGAAAAACAAAAACAAGCAATGTCGCCTTAGTCGCCGCCTGCTATATGTTCTTTGGGATGCATGGAAGGAAAGAAATTGCAGAATCTTCATAGGTCAACGCCTGACTTATATCGAGGAGGTGGCTTCTATTGCTAGAGACAACATTCTCCAGCGGGCAAGTGCTTTTGCCGCCTACATGTCAGCTATGCCAGCCAAGCTAGATTAGACCTTTTTGTTTTTTCTATTCTTTTGGTGGTTTTGACATGTTCCCAACTTAATATAAACATGCCTCCATGTACATTGACATTGTCCTTGCTTTCCCTCTTCTAATAGAAAAGACAGCGCCATTGTCCTTTCTTTCAAAACAAATGTATCATATTTGAATTGCTCTCTTCCACTATCCAAATAGGCACTCCTTCCGTTCCAATTAGGTGGCATATAAATTGAGTTCAAAGTCAATGTTTTCCAAGTTTGATCAAGTATATATGCAAAAAAAAATATACATGAAGAATTACAAGAAGAAATCAATATCCATAGATCCTCCATGAGATAGATTTTTAGAATATATTTGTTCAATATTCTTGGTGTCGATATTTACTTTTATATATTTGGTCAAACTTAGCAATGATCGACCTTTTGACCAAATTAAAAACACCTATTTTTGGGACAGAGGAAGTACCGTTTTACATGTTTGGCTACTGCAAATACCCTGCGTTCTACCTAGGGTTTTCTATTTATATTCTCCTACAGACAAAAGATTTGATTTTACGATTAAGACACAATCGCGTCCTGCAAAATTTCCTACTTCTTTATCCATGTTTACTTGATGAATTTTCTCTGACGTAACATCGTTATTTATACAAAATATTAACAAGTGAGATCATTGGTCTAAGAAAACATGTATAGTACACGTCCACACTATCATGCTTCAATATCAACGTCTAGTTTGTGTATATCCTCAAATCCCTTAAACAATTTCGCAAAACATCCCAGAAAAATCCGTCAGCAGGCGTAGTCTTTTCGCACCATAATTAAGAAGGGTGGCCATCGTCACGTAGGGAGTGCTACAGCAGTCTACAATTGAATGAACCCGCTACTAATAATGAACGTACGTGAATCATCATCTCCGTGTGCACATCCATCCATGATCCATCAGACGACCGGCCGGCGTCGATGATGCATGAATACCCGGCCGGCGGGTGGGACCCACCGTAGTACACTGCACAACTGCATTATTTATGCCTTGACAGGAGATTGCACACCCCCTCACGCCCTCGATCGCACATACTACTACTGCTGGTGTACACGAACGACGACGACGTCGATCGCACATACTACTACTGCTAGTGTACACGAACGACGTCACGTCCCCGTCGTCGTCTCTAATCATACGGCGGCCGGTTGATCTAACAACCTTAAAAGGAACCTTTGGTTTCCTTTCCCCTAGACCCAATTAATTCCCCTTTCGAAATAGGCTTTTGTCCCGCTATATTAATATAGCCACTCGGCCGAACAGGGTACAAGGTGATGGGAAGACCCCTTACAAAGCAGACCAAGATATACAAGAAAAAACACGAAAGGCCAACACCAACATAGAAACAAGAACATCTGGACGGACGAGCATGCATGTGTGCAATTTTGCAAAAAAAAAAAAAAAAAAAATGCATGTGTGCCGTGGGTGTATGCAGTAGGTGAGGTTATTCAGCGATAATCCACTCTCCCGAACTTTTTTTCGATAGACTTTATAAATTAATAAAACTCCTTACGACTGAGTTTACAACGGTGCTAACAGACAGCTTTCAAAGAAATGAAGATTACAAGCCAACACTAGAAAATAAAGATGAAGCACAACTTGTAGATCTCAAAATCCTCCTACGCTGATGAAGCACCGGATCCAAGCGAGTCGATAGAAGATAGCTAGTCTCGTAGGAAGAACATGTCATCACCTACTACTGAGCGGATCAAAACAGCAACCCAGCCAAACCACCTCTGAAGAGGGACCCTTCCCTCTCGCCCCTGATCGTAGGACGCCACGCCGTCGGAAGGTGGAGTTGCTCACCCTGAGCTTGGCCTGAAGCTGATGAACAAGGCATCACGAGTTGCTCTACACACGACTGTCTCGTCGGAGCATATCAAACAGAGACCGTCCCATCGCTAATGTTCTCAGGCACAACTACGCAGGAGAAGAAAACTGCAGGCTTCGAACATCGACGCAGATAGAACAAATGCAGCACCGACATCAGGCATCGAGGAAGGAGATCGGACCCTGCGGAACGAAGCTTCGGCTCCCAGACCTCGCCGTACTGCTGTAGCCGGTAGAGGGGAAGCCTTCCCCTCTTGCCCAAGCACGAGGGTGACGCACCACGAGACATCACATGTCTTGGGTAGGTAGAGAGCACCCTGAAGACTCAAGGACCACACTCATCGCCAACGCTATCAAACCGGAGCACGCCACCACCACCAACGAACCACACACCCCGTCGATCCCAGAGCAGCGCCTCCAGGAAGGTCACGACACCCATGGCGCCACCGCCGCCCAACAAAGTTAGGGTTTTCACCCGGGAGACGAACATGTGAGTGGTGGGTAGAAGGGAGTACCTAGATGATGCCTTCGCGGAGGCAAAACAGCGCCCACAAGCGTCATCGCCGTGGGGATTTCTCCTGGTCTCTTTCCCCACCACCAGCATCGGCACTGACCAAAGATCCGGCAGTCCAGGGACTACATGGGCCAGATCAGGTGAGGATGGGCGAGTTGAAGAGAGGAGAGAAGGCGTTCTTCTGATCTGACGCCTCTGACCACTGGAGTGGTCCCGCGCCACGCACGTCGCCCGTCGACTCCACCGGAGAGGGGTGGGAGCCTCCTCGCTGCTTTCATCAGCAGCGCCGAGGGAAGGCCCGACGACCGTCTCAAGCAGCAGTGGGGAAGGAAAACGAGGGGAGCGGAGGTGGCGGCGCGCGGTAGGGTGTCGACCCCCCTCGAGTCACCTACGGGTGGCGACGCTACGGCCCTTTCTTTCCACTCTCCCAAACTCAGTATGTATCATCGACCATATTTATACCCTAGAAATAGGGTGTGGCCGAGCCTCGGATGCAATTTATGTTACGAGTTATGTGACTAACAAGACATACGACTGGGGCATTTTTCTCAGTTTCAAACTCCATTTATAACTTTATTTAAAAAAAAACTCCATTTATAACTGAAAAAAGTCTCCGTTATAACCTCATTTGCAATTGAAAAAAGAAATCTTACTTCCTCCGATCCATTTTGCTAGGTATACATCCAAATCTAGAAAAACCTGGAAACGTTAATGGAACGTTAATTTAGGTCGGAGAGAGTACTATTTCCTCAACATGCGATTTATAGGTGTACGACTCGACTGAGCAGCAAGTTACACAATTCCGCCAGTAGAAATAATACATGCATGCGTGTTCGTAGATATATCCTGAAGAAAACACCAAGAAAATAAATGATAAGGAGAAACATAGCATATCGGTGGCGTGCCACGTAGCATCGTTTCACGCCATGACTTGCTGGGATCGGAATGTGTTAGCTTGCGAGGTTGCGCCTCCTCGATGGATCTTCTGCTCTGCAAGGGGCGCAGTTCTTGTGGCACAAGCATGGCAACATGTCGACTGGTAGCGTTCGAATCTTCCACATAGGCAGGCAGGCTGTAGCTGTAGGCATCCCACACGGGCAGATAGTAGTAGATAGGGGGGATACGGGGACAGCGACCGAGCAAGTAGAGCTGGCCTCCCCGCCTCCAGTACTGTTCCCTGACGCGACATGAATATATCGAGTTGTCTCTCTTCCGCTGCCTTGCTTGCTCCCCTCCTCCCGCTATAAAAAGAGGCCCGATCGAGCCAACTCATCCGGCCACACTCTCTGACGGCATACTACCTCTTGCTTCTTCCAGCTCCCCTCCCCGTGATATACACAACTAGCTAGCTGCCGGCCAGGAGGATTTGTTGGTCTGATCAGGCGGCGGCGGGGATCGATGGGGCTGAGGGAGGTAGAGTCGACATTGCCGCCGGGGTTCAGGTTCTACCCCAGCGACCAGGAGCTGGTCTGCCACTACCTCTACAAGAAGGTGGCCAACGAGCGCCCCTCCCAGGGGACGCTCGTCGAGGTCGACCTACACGCGCGCGAGCCATGGGAGCTTCCCGGTGAGTTGTCGTCGTCACTCTCTGTATTCACCTTCCTCATCAGCTTCCACTGCTAGCTAGCTAGCTGTTCACGAGTTCATCGGGTTGTCCGGCAGCCTGGCTTCCTGGCCGGTTCGATCGTATAGATTCATTATATGCATATTTCAAGATTAAATCGATATTCTAGCTGCTGTGAGAGGATAAGAATTCAGATTAATTAATTGCTACCCTACTGAGCGATCGAGCCATATATCTATGTGCTTATTATGAAAAAGAAAAGTATGACGGACGAAATTAGCACTATGCATGATCTTTGTCCTTTGAAAGTTATTACCCATATAGTATTACGTCAAAAACATTCCAATATCGGTTCCCAGTGACGGTAGACTGGTACCACGGTTCATGATACTGAACAAGAAAAGGATTTCCTGATCCAACAGTCCAATCGTCTATATTTGTTCGGTTTGGTAGCGAAATCCGCTTGTTATTACTGTCCCAAGCTCATTGACCAAGTGTGGAATTAATGATCACTTGCAATAATGCATCAACTGATCGACGGGAACGTGAACATCTTGATGACGCCCCCTCCGATCGGCCGGCCCTGTCCATTTCTTAGCGACGTCACATGCGTAATTGTCACACTTCAGTCTTCCGCTTCCTCTCATAGAGAAAAGCAGTTTCGTTTTCAGGTAATCAACCGTAACTTTTCGGCTACAATCATAGAAAAACAAAAAGTAGTCTCGCGCGCTTTCCGGTAATAAACCGAAAACCTTTTCCTATACGCGCATCATCTTGCAATTGCAGCTTTTACTAGTAGTTCTTATCACGATGATTTATGGAGTCTGTTAGTAAAGGGTTGTTCTTGCGTGCATCTGTGCTAGGTGTATATGTGTATTCACTTTTCACTAATAAGACTGTTGTTACGCTTTTATTGGGCGCAGACGTGGCGAAGCTGACGGCGAGCGAGTGGTACTTCTTCAGCTTCAGGGACCGCAAGTATGCGACGGGGTCGCGCACGAACCGCGCCACCAAGACCGGCTACTGGAAGGCCACCGGCAAGGACCGCGAGGTGCGCAGCCCGGCCACGCGTGCCGTCGTCGGCATGAGGAAGACGCTCGTCTTCTACCAGGGCCGCGCCCCCAACGGCACCAAGACCAGCTGGATCATGCACGAGTTCCGCCTCGACTCGCCGCACCTGCCACCAAGGGTATCTATCACTTGCACTCCGCTTCGGCCTCTTCGCATTGATCGGCGTTAAGTTGCTAATTTGTGTGCACGCACTGCATGTCAATTCTGCAGGAGGACTGGGTGCTGTGCAGGGTGTTCCAGAAACCCAAGGGGGACGGCGAGCAAGACAACGCCCGCTCCTCCTCCCCGACCTACCCAGGCTGCTCCCAGGCGGCGCAGGAGCTCCCTCCCGTGATGGACGCGAGCAGGGACCAGATGGGCTCGGCTTTCGGCTTCGTGCCGCAGCACGAGGAGATGATCTGCGCCTCCAACCCTCTGACGATGAACGAGGCCATGTGGCAGCAGTACAACTCGGTTCTTCTCGACCAGTTCCCGCAGAAAGAGATGGTGGGCATCTCGCCGGCCAAAGGAGCGGTCGGATACGAGTGCGGGTTCTTCTTCGACTCGGGCTGCTTTGAGGACATGCCTAACTTCGGGTGGAGCTGATGGCGACGGTCGTGCAGTGAGTCGGTGATCGCCGTCACTTACTGCTGCTGCGTGCTCGCCTGCTGGGACCGGTCCGGTCCGGTGGCGTGGGTGGGCGGGTGGTCACCCTGCTATGAGCTCCACGCCCGAGGTGGAAGTCACGTTGACGACTGTAATGCCAACTGTGGCGGTGCGATCAAGGTCACCAGTTGTTGCAGTGGAGTCTACACCGAGTCAGCCGAGACCTACCGTACTCGTACGTCGGTGTCACGACCATCGATGGAGGACGTGTCGCGTTTGGGGAGGACCTCTATACAAATCAGATTGGTATCCATGCAAAACTCATTTTAAACTCGTTATCATATGGTTATTGTTTAGTCCGTATTAAAATTTTCTTACGAAAAAAGCTTGCTGTCGTGTGGCGAACCTTTGCCGTGAGCTATGACACGGCAAAGAAACCTTTGGCGTGAGCAGACCTGAAGGGCTCACGACAACAAAAAGAAACACGGCACAACGAAAGTCCAACTCACGGCAATGACAAGTGTCACAGAAACGACCAGAAGGAACGCATGGGCAAAGAATGAATGCTCGGCAAAGACAAATAAAACGCACGGCAAAGGGAGGCCACACAGCAACGCGGCATATTCGGCCCCTCCGTGAGAATATTCCCCTGCGGAAGGGCCCACCACTCCGCTATTGACGGAGGGGGCTAATGGTGCGGCTTTGCCGTGTAGCATGCAAGGGAAACCCACGGCAAAGTTCCCTTTGCCGTGTGTTCTTTTGTTTTTTTCTTCTACATTTTGTTCTATTGATTGTATTTCTTTGGTTAAAGTTACTTATATTTATTCATTAAAATAATTTGATTTAATTAGGATGGCTCTGATTAAATGAATATTCCTCTCGATCAGCGTCTATATATACCCGGTTTCACCGGAACAGGGACAAGTCCGGAACCTTCGCTTTTAGGTTACAACGCATGCCTGCGAAGGGAGACACATGCACCTGGAGACTAGATTTTGTATGTTTCAACATAGCACCACACTTTCATGCATGTGCTAGGGCCATATGCAATTCCTTGAGGTGTTTCGGTGCCCCGGAGCGCTGCTTCCTGCGGAACCCTGACCCGTGGGTCTCAGACCGTCTACCCCCCTAGACTTTCTTCTGACAGGGGTAGCCCGGTGTATCTCTCCCTTGTTTTGTGTTTGTTTAGGTCATAGGATGATGTAAAACCATGTTGGGTCACAAGGGGTGTGACAATATCCTACTCTCTAGTGCCGAAACAGCGACTTTCCTCCTTAGACGAGTTCGGAACCATCGCTTTTTGGTTACAGTGCCTGCCTGCGAATGGAGACACATGCACCCGGGGACTAGGTTTTGTATGTTTCAACATAGCACCACACTTTCATGCATGTGATAGGGCCACATGCAAGTCCTTGAGGTGTTCTAGTGACCTGGAGCGCGGTTTCCTGTGGAACCCTGCCTCGCGGGCCTCAGACCGTCTACCCCCCTAGACTTTCTTCTGACAGGGGTAGCCCGGTGTAGCTCTCCCTTGTTTTGTGCTTGTTTGGATCATAGGATGATGTAAAACCATGTTGGGTCACAAGGGGTATGACAATATCCTACTATGTAGTGCCGGAACGGGGAATTCCCCTTTAGATGAGTCCGGAACCTTCGCTTTTAGGTTACAGCGCATGCCTGCGAAGGGGGGCACATGCACCCAGGGAGTAGGTTTTGTATGTTTCAACATATCATCACACTTTCATGCATGTGCTAGGGCGACATGCAAGTCCTTGAGGTGTTCCGGTGCCCCGGAGCACGGTTTCCTATGGAACTCTGACCCGCAGGCCTCAGACCGTCTACCCCCCTAGACTTTCTTCTGATTGGGGTAGCCCAGTGTAGCTCTCCCTTGTTTGTGTTTTTTTAGGTCATAGGATGATGTAAAACCATGTTGGGTCACAAGGGGTGTGACAATATCCTACTCTCTAGTGCCGGAAGAAGGACTTTCCCCCTTAGACGAGTTTGAAACCTTCCTTTTTAGGTTACAGCGCATGCCTGCGAAGGGTGACACATGCACCCGGGGACTAGGTTTTGTATGTTTTAACATAGCACCACACTTTCATGCATGTGCTAGGGCCACATGCAAGTCCTTGATGTGTTTCGGTGCACCGGAGCACGGTTTCCTGCGGAACCCTGACCCGCGGGCGTCGGACCATCTACCCCCTTAGACTTTCTTCTAACAGGGGTAGCCCGGTGTAGCTCTCCCTTGTTTTGTGTTTGTTTAGGTCATAGGATGATGTAAATCCATGTTGGGTCATTGATATGTTGCTAACGTATCCATAATTTTTGATGTTCCATGCTTGGTTTTATCTACTTTCTTATGTTTTGTTCCAACTTTGGAGTAATTTTTATACACTTTCTGGGACTAACCTATTAACAAGATGCCACAGTGCCAGTTGCCTGTTTTCTGTTGTTTTTGGTTCCAGAAAGTCAAAAATGAATATTCTCGGAATTGGACGGGACAAAAGCCAAAGTTGATATTTTACCGGAAAACTCACGGAGCCAGAAGATGAGACGGAGAGGGGCCATAGGACGGCCACACCATGTGGTGGCGTGGGCTAGCCCTGGCCGCGCCACCAGGTGGTGTGGGCCCCCTGGCCGTGCCACCAGGTGGTGTGGGCCCCCTGGCCGGCCACCGACCTTGCCTCTTCGCCTATAAGAAGCCTCCCAATCCAAAAACCCTAGAGAGTCAATCAGAAATCCACGAAAAGTTCCGCAGCGCCGCCGCCACTGAAGGGGAGATTCGAGGGACAGAAAGTCTCTGTTCCGGCACCTTGCCGGGATGGGGAAGTGCCCCCGGAGCCATCTCCATCGATCTCCACTGCCATCTCCATCACCATTGCTGATTCCCATGATGAGGAGGGAGTAGTTCTCTCTCGAGGCTAAGGGTTCTACCGGTAGCTATGTGTTCATCTCTCTCTCTCTATGCATGATCTTATTGAAATCATGAGCTTGCAATCTATAGATCTACCTTGCTACTCAAGTGCTTTAATAGATCTCTGCTCTCCCCATGTGTGTGAAAGTGACAGCGTGCATACCATGGTGGCACTTAGGCTAGAGATTACAAATACTTGTTATGAGTTATATTTGGAGTTGGATGTTTCTATGAAATTGTGGTGTTTGTTGGAACCATCCAGAGCTCAAGGTGACAGTGTGGGGTTATCTAGATGGGAAAGATGAACTTTGAGGTGTGCTGTTATAGCTCTACCATCGATTAGAGTGTCCAACCGGAGAGTGGTATCATAAAGAGAAGATATTTATATGAGAGTGTTCACTAGTGAAAGTATGATCTCTAGGCCTTGTTTCTAAGCATTGATACACCGTTTGCAATTAGATCTGTTACATGCTTGCTTGCTTTCTTCTTTATTTCAGTTTGCCTTTAGTCTTTTCCCACGTCAAACACACGCCAGCAAGCTATTTACTGGCACCATTACCACTTATAATTATCTATACCACTTGTATTTCACTATCTCTTTGCTGAACTAGTGCACATATACACCTGACAAGTGTATTGGGTGTGTTGGGGACACAAGAGACTTCTTGTATCTTGATTGCAGGGTTGCTTGAGAGGGGATACCTTTGACCACTTCCTCCCTGAGTTCGATAAACCTTGGGTGATCCAGTTAAGGGAAACTTGCTGTTGTTCTACAAACCTCTGCACTTGGAGGCCCAACAACTGTCTACAAGAATAGAAGTGCGTAGACATCAAGCTATTTTCTGGCGCTGTTTCCTTGGAGGTAAGGTAAAAGGTATTCACACCGGAGGATTAAATAAGAAGAACCTCCCACGGCAAACGCCCATTTTCTGGCGCCGTTGCCGGGGAGGTAAGGTAAAAGGTACCCACATCCTCCGGTGTGAGTGCTCGAAGTTATTTCCTTTAGATTCTGCAATTTTGTCTTTTTTTCTTGTTTTCACTAGTTAGGCTTAATGGAAAACAAAAAAAAGTAGAGAGCTTTATAGTATTTATCTTGAGTTAGGACATGATGTGTTTGAAGAGAAAATTAAAAAACCTATAGAACTTTATTTGCATGCTAATAGCAATATTATTAGTACGAATTCTTTGAACACCATTATTGTTAATGCTATGGAAAAGTCTAAGCTTGGGGAAGCTAGTTTTTATGAAAATGATCTTTTTAGTCCCCCAAGCACGGAGGAGAAAATTTACTTTGATGATACTATACCTCCAATATATGATGATTACAATGATGAATATGATATTTTCAGTACACCTAGTATTGAGGAGATAATTAATTATGATTACAATATGCCTCCTATATTTTATGATTATGGTGATGAGAATAATAATGATAACTATTTTGTTGAATTTGCTCCCACTATGATTAATAAGAATGACTATGCTTATAGGGAGAATAATAATTATTTGATGCATATGGCTTATGATAAGAATGTTTTATGTGATAGTTATATTGTAAATTTTATTCATGATGCTACTGAAAGTTATTATGAGAGAGGGAAACATGGTTTTATGTATCTCAACAATATTAAGTTTCCCCTCTTTATGTTGAAAGTCTTGAAGTTGCACTTGTTTTGCTTTACTATGCTTATTGCTTTGTGCTTTCATGACTTGTTTATTTACAAGATTCCTATGCATAGGAAGTGGGTTAGACTTAAATGTGCTTTGAATTTGCTTCTTGATGCTCTCTTTTACTTCAATTCATATTTCTTATGTGAGCATCTTCTCAAACTATCATGCCTAACTTAAAGGCGTTAAAGAAAAGTATTTATTGGGAGATAACCCAAAAGTTTTAGATGAGTCTTGGAAGTTATTACTTCAGTAATAACCGCTCCTTATCCTTTTTATTTGCTTTTTGTGCCAAGAGTAACCTCTAATGAGAGAGAAGTAATGATTGGGAAAGTTGTTGTCCCGAAACAGATTTCTGCGCTTCACCGTAAAAATTCGTGTAAAATCTCTGTACGAGGCGTGAATTTTTGTACTTCTGACCTAGGTTATTATCTTACTTTCGTTAGTTCAACACTTTTCGATTTGAGCAACAGAAGGTCTTCGAAAAAATTCGTCTTTACCTACTGTTCTGTTTTGACAGATTTCTGCCATTATATGCATTTGCTTCTTCTTGGTTTCTTTTTGAGTTCTTTTGGGGAATTGAGATTTTTTAGAGAAGTGCTACAGTAGCTTGTGTTTTAATGGAAGTTTTATTGGTGTTGTAACTGAACCTAAAGATTTATTATCTTGAGTGCACTAATATTGCTAATGAAGATTATGTGATGTTTTGTATGAAGGAAATTTTTCAGGTGTTAAGGAAAGAATGATGTAATGAGATGAAGAATAGACTAAAGCTCAAGCTTGGGGATGCCACCCGATGTCACCCCAATAAATATCCAAGAAGTACAAACGTCAAAACTTGGGGATGCCCAAGGCATCCCCTTCTTCATCAATAAAAATCTCAGGTTCTTCCAAACACTTCATTTTTATTATTTCATGCATAATTGTGTCGGAGCGTCTTTGTTTTCGTTTTTGGTTTTTGTTTTCTTGGTTTGCTTAGTTTTCTTGAATAAATTGGTTGGACCCCCTCTTTCATACATTAGTTTTCAAATAAGTATGGTTTGGATTGGAAAAGAGTAGGAACAGGTCATGCTTAAGTGGTAAAAGGAGCTCGTTTTTTACGGTGGCCTATGCTTTGTCATGTCATGCTTTATATTGATTTGGATTTATGCTTAATGATTTTGGTTGTAGCATGGCATGTTATAAACAATTGAGATTGCTTAATGTTCCTTGAAAGAATCATGTGTTGTTTTAGCATATTAAAGCATAGTATTGTGGTATTCTCTTTTGATGCTTTATTTGGGTTGACTTGGCACATGCTCACACCATGTTAGGACTATCCCAAGTCACCATAGCCTTTATGATCCTTTAGTTTTCGACTTGTACTATCACTTTATGCTTTAATTAATGATGTTTTGTTGCTTTGCATGATTATGGCCATTATTGCTCTTTTAGTTGGTCGCTCCCAGTCTTTTGCTAGCCTCCATAACCAAGTATGAGTTCCACTCATGCATCCAACTCCAAATAAAACCAAGTTATCCCAAAGAGTCCACCATACCTACCTATTAGCATTTGCTATTCCAAGTATATTCATGCTTTTGTTTACCTTCCGAATTAAACTTGTTATGAGAAAACTAGTGATTAAAGCTCTCACGAACTTGATGGCACACTTTACTTTTCTTGCCCTTAATAAACTTGAACCATTGTGTCGTCTATGTTGTATATGCTTGCACTTATTTGTTGGGAATTAACAGAACCATGCTGTCATGGGGAACGCTTTCAACATTGCACTTGGTATTTGTACCTAGTTGATATCATGCTCTTTTGTCTATGGATGTCGTCGGTGTGAAATGAAAGGGGAGCTTGTAAGTCCATGGAGTTATGTATATGTGTTAGAGAAACGCCTGGGCCGCTGGTCTAATCCATGCTGACATGGTGAAAACCTGCAGCGCGACCATAATGAGCTGTCTATGAAGCATTCTTCTTATAAAAAAAGAGTCCTATATTGAGAAAAAAAGAGAAAAATAAAAAAAAGAGATTATGAAAAGAGGAAAGAGAGAAAAAAGCACCATATTCCCATGGTAAATAAGAAGATTGCTGAGATGCTCGTTGTCTGCTTGCCTTGTTATTTTGATATGGGGATTCTTCCGTATCATCGGGCAAGGGGTACCCTGTTGCAATTCTCTATGATACATATGTACTTACAATGACAAGAACTTACCGTTGACTAAACTTGAGTAGCATGAGGAGTGGCACTCGTATTCAAGGGACATGAGATTTCCAACTTATACTTTGTCAAGCATATACTTCATAGTTTGTTCACTTTAACCTTAATCACTTCAAGATGCTTATGATAGGGCAATGAGAGCTGAAAGCTAATAAGTACCATAATTTTTGGAAGCTCTTTATGAGACTTCAATCCCTACTTCCTTCTATGAAGGCCTTTCTTTCACTTTTATATTGAGTCTCCACCTTCTATCTTTATGCACCTACGTTGAGAGCATAGTGGCCATTCTTAGTTCTATGTGCATTGTCCCAAGACTTGTTGATTGATACATACCTTGATATTGCTTGTTTTAAACTATTTGTATCTAGTCACTCTTATGAACTTTGAAGGTGTCCTATGCATTTATGTTTGGTACTCTATGAGGGACAAGCTGAATACCACTATGCTATGTTTTCTTTATGTGAAACAAACAAACGTCTTGCAAAGCATTGTTATTCATGAATCTTTTGTTTGTGCCTTTTGATGTTGCAACATAGTTGCTTTGCCTTATTGTTAGAACTTTATCTTTCATGTTATGATTGAAGTATTTGTAAAACATTCAAAGCTGGCCTATAAGAAGCCTCCCGATGCAAAAACCCTAGAGAGTCAATCATAAATCCACGAAAAGTTCCGCAGCACCGCCGCCACCGAAGGGGAGATTCAGGGACAGAAAGTCTCTGTTCTGGCACCCTGCCGGGACAGGGAAGTGCCCCCGGAGCCATCGCCATCGATCTCCACCGCCATCTCCATCACCATTGCTGATTCCCATGATGAGGAGGGAGTAGTTCTCTCTCTAGGCTAAGGTTTCTACCGGTATCTATGTGTTCATCTCACTCTCTATGCATGGTCTTATTGAGATCATGAGCTTGTAATCTGTAGATCTACCTTGCTACTCAAGTGCTTTAATAGATCTCTGCTCTCCCCATGTGTGTGAAAGTGACAGCATGCACACCATGGTGGCACTTAGGCTAGAGATTACAAATACTTGTTATGAGTTATATTTGGAGTTGGATGTTTCTATGAAATTGTGGTGTTTGTTGGAACCATCCAGAGCTCAAGGTGACAGTGTGGGGTTATCTAGATGGGAAAGATGAACTTTGAGGTGTGCTGTTATAGCTCTACCATCGATTAGAGTGTCCAACCGGAGAGTGGTATCATAAAGAGAAGATATTTATATGAGAGTGTTCACTAGTGAAAGTATGATCTCTAGGCCTTGTTTCTAAGCATTGATACACCGTTTGCAATTAGATCTGTTACATGCTTGCTTGCTTTCTTCTTTATTTCAGTTTGCCTTTAGTCTTTTCCCACGTCAAACACACGCCAGCAAGCTATTTACTGGCACCATTACCACTTATAATTATCTATACCACTTGTATTTCACTATCTCTTTGCTGAACTAGTGCACATATACACCTGACAAGTGTATTGGGGACACAAGAGACTTCTTGTATCTTGATTGCAGGGTTGCTTGAGAGGGGATACCTTTGACCACTTCCTCCCTGAGTTCGATAAACCTTGGATGATCCACTTAAGGGAAAACTTGCTGCTGTTCTACAAACCTCTACACTTGGAGGCCCAACAACTGTCTACAAGAATAGAAGTGCGTAGACATCAGTCACAAGGGGTGTGACAATATCCTAATCTCTAGTGCCAGAACGGGGACTTTCCCTCTTAGATGAGTCTAGAACCTTCGCTTTTACGTTACAGCGCATGCCTGCAAAGGGGGACACATGCACCTGGGGACTAGGTTTTGTATGTTTTAACATAGCACCACACTTTCATGCCTGTGCTAGGGCCATATGCAAGTCCTTGAGGTGTTCTGGTGCCCCGAAGCACGGTTTCTTACGGAACCCTGACCCGCGGGCCTCGGACCATCTATCCCCTAGACTTTCTTCTAATAGGAGTAACCCCGTGTACTCTCCCTTATTTTGTGTTTTGTTAGGTCATAGGATGATGTAAAACCATGTTGGGTCACAAGGGGTGTGACAATATCCTAAACCCTAAACCCACTGACTCAAGTCAAGAGGCATGGTGTAGGCTCCGATGTTCAACAGGCCGCCAAACTCCTTGTCGATCAGTGCAATCTTTTGTACACCTGTCAAACCGTTGTTTAGTGTGACAAAACGTGATGGTGATGACCTGTTTCTGATTTCCCCAATTTCCTGTACCTAGAAATTAAGCTTGTAAACAATGATGTATTAGGCAAGGGAAAAAACCAATGTAGCTGCAAACAAAAAAAAGCAATTGAAAGGGGTACATATATGGAGAAAAATACAAAAAATACTATTGCAAAGGAAGCAATCGTATATTTTGTGGGGACACTAGCAATTTATAGTTCCATATAGGCAACAATATATGGCAGAGAAGCAACTAATGCAGATAAGCAACTAATATATGCGAAAACTTCCATTTACAATTTACAGTTCCATATAGGCAACAATATATGGTAGATAAGCAACTAACTATTGCAGAGAAAGCAACTTATATGCGATAACTTCCACTAACAACTTATAGTTGCATATAGACAACAAAAATTATGGCAGAGAAGCAACTAACTACTACATAGACAGCAACTGCGCAGTATCCTATATACAACTACTATGATGAAATCCTCTAGCGGCAACATACGATTTGATGTAGGTAACATTGGTTGAGCAACTATCAAATGACAGAGAAACAAAAAATCCATGGAATGGAAAATATAGTAATTGTATTTATGATCAGTACAATGTAGGTTGCACGGGTAGAACTTACATCATAGTTGTCCGTTGCCTTGGTGGTTGCAACCTTTTTTCCCTTATTCTTTGGATTCTCTGCCATATCACCAGTAGGTTTCTTTGCAATTGTCTGTTTAGTCCGCTTCCCTGGAAGAGGGCCGCGATTAACCATAGCCTTGATTCTCCCTTTCTTAGTATCATTCTTCGTAGGTGGAACCTTAGTTTTCTGATTCCCTGAAGATGAGCCCCCACCTGCTGTAGGATCATACCCATCCATCATGCACACCTGCTTCACCATATCATGGAAAACATATAAAGTTACAAAAACTTCAACTAGCAACTTCTAGATGCATGTGGGCAACAAAATTGTTGGGCTGAGCAACTATTTATGTCTGATAAGCAAACAGACAGGTTTAGTTGAGCAACTACTTATGACATGAAATCAACTACTTATAGGCAACTATATTCTGAGCATTGATGTCATTTCTGACCAAATTCTAGTGTCTAATAGGTAATCAACAGGTTGGGTTAAACAACTTCAAGTCACATAGAAACAACTATAGAAAACTGTCAACTTCTAGTTCAATATAGGCAACAAACATATTGCACAAAGCAACTACTTATGTCATAGCACCTTCTAGTGTTAGAAAACCACTTCTAGTGTCGTGTACATAACGAACATGTCAGGTTGAGCAACTAATAATGTCGGACAAGCAACTCCTAGTGTCATGTAGGCAACGAACATGTCAGGTTGAGCAACTAATAAAATGTTAGACAAGCAACTTTCAGTCTATGATAAGCAACTTGCAGACTATGAAAAACAACTTCTACTAGCAACTACTACTATCATATATGCAACAACAATGTTTGTATTTGCAACTTATTTTAGGACAAAAGCAACTAATCAACAAAAGAAAACTAATCAACAACTGGCTACCAGCATCCCCTTCCTCTGTTAATAATGCTCATCAAAATCCCCTAGATCCCCTTTCCTTACTGGCTACTAGCATGAATGCGCTTCGTAGAACCCCACACAATAGTTCCGCTGCGAATCAAAACGCTGGAGAACCACGCAAAAATGACATGCGAACCCTTGCGCCAATCCACCCTGACAAAAATCATGGGAAAAATCGCGAGAAAACACACAGAGGGGACGCATTTCATGGATGGATATGAAATCTACCGCCTAATCCGTCACGGTGCTCAAAAATGTGCCGAAAACACTGCCAGGGATCAACGGGAAATCTACCCGGGCACCAGATTCTGGCAAAAAACAACAAGAAAATCACCGAGAACAACAATGCCCCGGTTGCGCGCCGGGGCCTTGATGTACACCTCCGCCGGGCCGCGCTGCGCCCTCTCGCCGGAACGGCTCACCTCTGCCTCCAACCTCCGCTTCCACTGCCGGATCCGCCGCACACCTTCGCTTCCGCCTCCGGCGGTTCCGAGTGAGAAGAGAAACTAGCACATGAGAGACGAGGGAGAAAGGAGAGGGAGTTAATGCGGGGAGGGGAGTGCAGACAAAAAGTACCTGGTCCTGTTCCCCCACAATGCCACGGTGGCATGTCCGTTACAAAGGAGGCATGCGATGTGCGTTTCCTAGCGCGCCGAACTGGTCGATCTAGCACCGGTAAGTAAATAGGTTCAATATTTATGCTGTATTTTCTTGAGATTCTGGGGGTGGGGAAAATACTTGACTTCTATAGATCTCGTTTTATTGGCAAAGCGATGAGAGTTAGAGAAAATATAGGTTGACTAAGTGGAATATTATTTATAGACAGAAAGATAGATATTTGAACTAAAAAATAATCATCTCAATAAAAATACACTATTTGAAGTAGAAGCAAATCCCATTGACTCACTTTTTTTGGAAGGAATCACACGGGCGAAGGATGATTTCTGTAGTAGGGGATATTTAAAAGTTGGAGATGGATATTCAATAAGGTTTGGGAAGTTGTGTGGCTAGGATATTCATCTTTAGCAAACCAATACCGATCTTTATATATTATTATTTTGTAAAGGAAAAAATGTGCGTTGCAAAAATTATTGGCTTCAGGCGAGTACCGATTAGTAGTAAGTGGACAATCTGATTATACTCTGTCGGGTGTAATATTCTTGGGACAAGTTCTGTGAGAATTATGCCAACGAGTTGTGCAGTATAATATACAATGGTGTGTTGGGTCACTACAAGAACACCTATAGGTGGATGATGGCCGGGTGCATGCGCATTGGCTATCGCCTTGTCTTGCTGGTAATTTTCACCTCGTACATCTTCAGAATGGAATCTAGATCTTTCATCCATGCCTTTATCTCGATGGTCCATCTGTCGTACGGTGACACAATCTCCACCAGCTCGCTGCCAAGGCTATTAACAACCTTCTTGAGTAGCTCTGGTTCCCAAGCATCCAAAGGGACGCCATCTAATCGGAGTTTCTAGAGGAAACGAGGTAAAGGCATGGTGCGTAGCATGCCTTTTGGGAATGATGCGCCTCCCCTAGTTGCGACTATGCAAGACAAACCGAGAAAGATCTGCACAACTCCCCTGGTTATGCTGCAAGTTTCCACTATGATTAGGCATGGCTTAGGCTAGCGGCCCAGGTGTTTCTCTAACACATATACAAACTCTATGAGCTTACAAGCTCCCCTTTTATCTCACACCGCCGAGATCCATAAGCAAAAGAACATGATATCAACCAAATAAAGTGCAATGTTGAAAACATTTCCCATGATAACATGGTTCTGCTAATTCACAACTTATAAAGCGCAAGCATATACACAACATAGATGGGCACAATGGTTCAAATTTATTAAGTGCAAGAAAATTAAAGTGTGCCATCAAGTTTGTGTGAGCTTTAATCACTAATTTTCACATAACAAGTTTAATTCGGAAGGTAGATAAAAACATGAATATACTTGGAATAGCAAATGCTAATAGGTAGGTATGGTGGACTCTTTGGAATAACTTGGTTTTATTTGGAGTTCGATGCATGAGTGGAACTCATACTTGGTATGGAGGCTAGCAAAAGACTGGGAGCGACCAACTAAGAGAGCAATAATGACCATAATCATGCAAAGTGACAAAAAATTATTCATTAAAGCATAAAGTGATACTACAAGTCGAAAACTAAATGATCATAGAGGCTATGGTGACTTGGTGTAGTCTTAACATGGTGTGAGCATGCGCCAAGTCAACCCAAATAAAGCATCAAAGGAGAATACCACAATATTTATGCTTTTATATGCTAAAACAACACATGATTCTTTCAAGGCACATTAAGAAATCTAAATTGTTTGTAACAAGTCGTGCTACATCAATAATTACTAAGAATAAAGTCAAAACAATATCAAGCATGACATGATAAAGTCTAAGTCACAGTCAAAAACAAGCTCCTTTTTATACCACTTATAAGCATGAACTTTCCTACTCTTTTCCAATCCAAATCAACCTATTTGAAACTATGTATGAATGTGGGGGTCCAACCAATTTATTCAAGCAAACTAAGAAAACGAAAACTAAAAACAAAAACGAAGATACTCCAAGAACAACACAATTGTGCATGAAACAATAAAAATGAAGTGTTTGGAAGAAACCTGGAATTTTTATTGATGAAGAAGGGGATGCCTTGGGCATCCGCAAGATTTGACGCTTGTACTTCTTGAATATTTCTTGGGGTGACACGGGTGGCATCCCCAAGCCTGAGTTTTTGTCCATACTTCATCTTATCACATTACTCTTCCCTACACTTTTAAAATTTCCTTCATACAAAACTTCACACAATCTTCATTAGCAACATTAGTGTACTCAAGATAATAAGTCTTTTGGTTCAGTTTCAACACAAGTAAAACTTCCATTAAAACACAAGCACTATAGCACTTCCTTTAAAAAGTTCAAGTGATCAAAGAGAACTCGAAGAGAAAGAGATTAAGAGGCAAATGCAAATAATGGCAGAAATCTGTCAAAACAGACCAGCATGTAAAACCAATTTTTTCGAAGACCTTATGTTGCTCAAATCGAAAAGTGTTGAACTAACGAAAGTTGGATAACAACCTGGGGCAGAATCACAAAAAATTACAGCTAAATCCGACATACAAAGATTTTACACAAATTTTTACAGTGAAGCACAAAAATCTGTTTCGGGACAACAACTTTCCCAAGTCTTACTTCTCTCATTAGAGGTTACTCTTGGTACAAAAACCACACAAAAATGATAAGGAGAGGTTATTATTAAAGCAATAACTTCCAATACTCAACAAAAGATTCCTAACGACTTTGAGCTAGGCATAAGAAGCAAGAAAAGAATCAAGTATTCTCAAATGAAGAAGCATTAAGATCAATACCAGAAATATCTTTAACAAGGCAAGGTATCTCATCCAAATAAGTTCTAGAGGATCCTCTCTCACTACTCTTGGGTTCACTATTTTTATCAAACGGGTTTTCAGGAACAATCCAATCAAAATTCTTTTCTAAGGCCTCATGCATTCCTACAAGTTTAAACGGTATTGGTATTTTAATTTCCTCTCCATTTTTTCTCGTGTACCAATAACATCTACACATTAGCCTAGCATATTAAAACGAACAAAGACTTTTCTAGCTTCTTTAACAACATCATAAAACTCTTTAAGCAAAGTTTCCAGAATAAAATCTCTTTTTTCAGTGTCCTTAATATCTTTAAGTTTACGAAACATTACTTGCATTATGGGGTTAAGGTTAACAAACCTAGTTTCCAACATGTGAACTAAAGAAGCTGCAGCAATTTCATAATTTGGAGGAAGTTCTGCTAGGGATCTATCCTCAATATCCTCATGCTTGCTAACATGATTAAAGAATTCTTCAATATTATGTTTCCCAATTATAGAGTCACTACCTATTAAAAGGTCTTTCAGGGTGAACTTAGGAGTCAACATGGTGAGCTAAGAACGAGGTAACAACTAATCTTTTTGTGTTTTTGATAAAGGAAGCAAACTAGTATAACTATTTTTTTTGTTTTTGATAAAGAAACAAGCAAACGAAGCAGAAATAAACTAAGAAAAACAAAAACAACAAAGTAAAGAGATTGGTTATGAGGGACTCCCCTTGTGAAGATGTCCTTGACTCCCCGACACCGGCGCCAGAAAAAAGGCTTGATGGCTCAAAATATATCGAGCTCGTTGGGGAACCCCAAGAGGAAGGTATGATGAGCACAGCAGCAAGTTTTCCCTCAGTTATGAAACCAAGGTTATCGAACCAGTAGGAGCAAGGAAATACCTCCAAGGTGTTGTTTTCAACTTGGAATCATGCACAACACAACCACAGAACTTTGCCCCCAACTTACAGTGAGGTTGTTAATCTCACCGGTTTTGCTGAAAACAAAGGATTACATGTATTGTGTGGAAGATAGTAATTTCTTGCTACATGGACCCATAGTCCAGGGATGAACTACTCACGCATCACACCAGAGGCAGTCATGATGATGAAGAAGGCCTCCAGGGTGATCTCTCCCCTCCGTCAGGGTGCCGGGAAGAGCTTCAGATCACTCCCGATCTAGGGATGGAGATGGTGGCGGCTACAGACTCTTTCGTGAAATTTTAATCGGATACTTAGGGTTTTCGTCCCGGGAGACTTTTATAGGCGAAGGGGCAAGGTCGGTGGAGTACCAGGGGGCCCACACCACCCCCTAGCGCGGCCAAGCCTGGCCGTGCCACCAGGTGGTGTGGCCATCCCCTGGCCCCTCTCCGTCTCGTCTTCTGGCTCTGTGAGGCTTCTGGTAAAATATCGACTTTGACTTTTGTCCGGTCCAATTCCGAGAATATTTCTTTTTCAGCTTTTCTGAAACCAAAAACAACAGAAAATAAGCAACTGGTACTGTGACATCTTGTTAATAGGTTAGTTCCAGAAAATGTGTAAAAATACTCCAAAGTGTGGACAAAACATAAGAAAGTAGATATAAAACAAGCATGGAACGTCAAAAATTATAAATATGTTTACAACATATCACTCCTCCCACATACATACACACTATGATAATATCCGTTATAATACTCTCGATTACTTAGTCTAAATTGCTAGTGGTGGATCCACTAATCCCTGAGAACCCCTTTTTCCCTATTGTAGTTCCAAAGTTCTATTACACACACGATTCTTACTTTTTGCATTAAGTTTTGCTTACTTTAAATTACCTTGTTCAACCAAAACCCAAAAACAAATTTATATTCTTTGCATATAAAAGTTATTCCTTAAGTACTTTGTTTACTTATAGTTAAAAGCATTTTAGTCTTTCGCCTACTGCTCCCTGTGGGATCGATATCTTTATTTTGAAACTAGATACAAACGATTTGTGTATTTGCAGTCATCATCTACATCGTACAAGGAGCAAGGGATGACTTGCGAGGAGCTTCACGACCTTGAGGTCGGGCGAGTACGACTACATCATCCACGTTCCCCGCGAAACGATAACCGCGTTCGATCTTGAAATGTATGAACACTGAATCCCCGCTTGTTACTTTACATCTGCATAGTTAGATCCTGGCTAGGTGTGTTCGCACCGTAGGACTTTTTTTTTCTGTCGCGGAACCCTACATTTATAAATTTCAAAGATATCTGATCAAATGATTTCCAACTTAAAACTGTAAAGATGGATAAGAAAGAATATTTGTTTTTAACAAAAAATGACGGATATGAGAAATAAACTCTAGAAAAATTCCCTTTATTTTCATCTGGATTATACTTGACATACGTCAAACCCATACCTTATATTGCATACAAATTATTTTTTCAAAATCTGATAAATTCAAGACTTGGCATGATCGCCTTGGTCATCCTAAAATAGGTATGATGAGAAAAATTATAAGCAATCATGTTGGTCATAATTTACCAATTAAAAGATTTCCCAAATCATCAGATTTTGTATGCACTGCATGTGCTACGGGGAAACTAATAATTAAGCCATCCAACTCCAAAGTTAAAAATGAATCACTCAATTTTCTTAAAAGAATTCAAGGAGATATATGTGGTCCAATACAACCTAAATTTGGACCATTTAGGTACTTCATGGTGTTAATTGATGCATCCACTAGATGGTCACATGTGTCTTTATTATCCACATGTAAGCATGTTTTTGCCAAGTTAATTTCTGAATTATCAAATTACGAGCAACTTATCCTGAACATAAGATAAAAACAATAAGAATTCATAATGAAGCTGAATTTGGTTCACATGCATTTAATGATTGTTGTATGGCTTTAGATATCCATCTAGAACCTTCGGTACCGTATGTTCGTACTTAAAATAGAATGGGAAAACTTTAATCAAAAGAGTAAAGTTAATTGCTAGGCCACTATTCTAGAATTACAATTTACCAACCTCTTATTGGAGACATGCGGTTTTACACGCCGCATATCTGATACAATTCAGACCAACTGCATATCATGAAACTTCCTTATTTCAAATAGTACCTCCTTTTGGAGGCAATCAGCCAAGTATTTCCCACCTGCAAAAATTCAGCCTTAAATGTGGTATCACATTTTTGAAAAGCCTCTTCCTGAGCAGGATTAAGATCTCCCTCAGGTGCGCCGTAAATGACGTTATAGCAGCTCATGGTCTGAAACCAGAGCACTGCCCTCGCACGCCATCTTTTGTAATTGACACCTTCAAACATAGGTGGCTTCGTGGATGCAACAAAACTACTTGGAGCAAATTGCCTATAAAACGGTTTTTGGATTGTTGAGTTTAAGAGAAATTTACCCAAGATAAATTCTAAATAAAACATGAATAGAATAACATAAGTTAAACTAATCATATGATTGAGCAGATACAAAATAAGGCAGATATTAAAGAGAATTGCAAATCATACAACTTGGGATAATATCAGATCAAGATTTGTAGCAACCCAAAGGAAACGACATACTATCTAACTAAGATAAAAAAGATTAAGTAAGAGGATGTACATTATAGCAGAGGGACTGCTAGAGGAACCGCCGGTGTTGGTGTTGACACCATCGTCAGTGATGTCGTCAAGGAAGAGGTTGCTGATGTCAGGGATGAAGTCCTTGTTGGGAAAGACGTTGTTGCCGCAGTCGCTATCTGTGAAGGAGTCCGTGATGAAGCTAGTAGTCGTGCTGATAGCGCTCCCCAAAAACCTTATCTCCCTTATCTCGTACAGTACTCGAAGCAGCGGGGTCTCGGAGGCCTACTGTTCCGGCTAGCGGTGCACGACGCAAGACGGGATGGGGAAGGATGGAGAGGCAACGCGATACTATGGAACTAGAGGCGAAGCTTGTAATATGAGAGGACCAACCTCTCACTCTTATAGGCACATGCGAACGGGTAGCGTCGGGAGAGGAAACGGCCTCCATTAAGTTCGAATTAAACCTCAGAGGAAACGTCCGAATTAAACCCCAGAGGAAACGTCCAAATTAAACCCCAGAGGAAACGTCCGAATTAATTCTCAGAGAAAACATTCGTATTAAATCTCCATTGAGTGCATATTAAATACCCACTTACGCAGACTGTTCAGATTATTAATCCATTCATGCACGGCAAAAAAAAGGGAAGCGAGGCATTCCCGCAACCCATGGCGCACACGTCGTGACGAGGCGAGACGGGCGGCGGCGGAGGAGGAGGAGCGCACGTGTATGTCTCTCTCCTTCTCATCATTTTACCAAGTGGTGGAAGAACCCCCTTATAAGGTGATGAAATCTTCCTTCAACTAGCTGAAGGGTTCAGTAGCAGAAAACAAAAAATTTCTATCTACTCGAATTCTAATACCAGGATCTATACTATATAGACATAAGTAACAGAGAAAGAATACAGTATTCATACCTTTACAAAAAGAGGCACGCCTTACGCAGGAAGGCGTATATTGATGAAGACGAGCAGCACGCCAAGTGTGGTGCCTCCGAAGTTCATCATACGTCCGGTGTAGAAGACGTCAACCGGACTCCGATCCAGCCGAGCAGCGGAAGAAGTAGATGCCAGATCACCGATCACACGACGGTAGTGTGAAGGTGGAGAACTCAACTATGAGGTCCTCCCCAATATTACGGGGAAGTCCTTAGCAGATGAGAGAGAGAGAATGAGAGGAATGGGTGATTTCAAGGGGAAGGGGGGACCCCTTTATATAGTGGGAGGGGGCGCACCACCCAAGGGCCAGGCGGTGTGGGACTAATCCCCACACCCGCCGGTCACCTTGGGGCAGCCGCCAGCCCTAGGTGGGCCCCACTGGAGCGGCCCACTAGCCCTAGGCCGGCCGGCCCCCACTCCCCAGGCGCCTTGCCCTCTTGGGCCTCCCTTCGGGTGAGGCCCATTAGCAATATAGTGCCTTCAAAAATAAAATAAAATACATATTTAATATTAATTCTCCAATTAACATTTAAATACACATATTATATTATTCCTTTACTACGGAACAACTTCCGTACCCCTTCCGATCTCCATCGGATGTTACCGAAATTATTCCGGTTTCTCTCTCTCTCTTTATTTCTCATACGATACCTCATCTACCCTAAGCGTCTCTACCCTTAAGCGTGACATCCTTCGGTTCGGAAACACTCTGGTCATGATAGAGACCACTCGCATATCAATGATCAACAGAGGGACCTGGATGGCCATATGACCCCCGTGCGTTTCACGAATACAATCGCTCGAACCGTGAGATAGTCGTTCCCCATTCCCTTTGTCATTTGATACCTAATTCATCTGGGACTTGATCTTTGGTATCTCCATACCTTAGTTCGATCTTGTTATTGATGAACTTGTTTTCTCATTCTCATGTCGTTGCATTCCGTGACCTAGTCACATGCTTGCAAGCTTCATTAATGCGACGTCACCAAGATGGCCACATGTATCTGTCTATTACATGGACTAGACAAATCATGGTCTTAATATGTACTCCTCTACGCATCCCTTCGGAAAACCTGAGTGGCACCTTTTTGATCACCCTATTACGAGATGATTCTTGATAACCATCTAAGCTTCTTCCAGAATGGTGATTTGCATTACCTCACAGTTGAAGGATCAGGTTGCGAGGTTCTCTATGTTTTATCATCAATGGTGAATTTTGTAACTAGATCTCATTAAGATATAATGGCCGGATGTTTGTCTATCATGTTATTCAACTAATAACATGACCTCATTGTCAGTTGGCATAAATGCCCATGATTTTGAAACACAGACCATCCTCATGACCAATGAACTAGTTCACTAGAGGTAACTAGAGACACGGTTTGTTTACATACCACACGTGTATTAATGTTTTGTATTAACACAGTTATAGCACAGTATGAAACATATTATGAACATAGAGGAGATATATCAAATAATACACTTTATTATTTGCCTCTAGGGCATAACTCCTTCAGTCTCCCACTTGCACTAGAGTACAAACAAAACTAGTTTACAATAGGCAGGAACCTAATACCAATGGAATCTCGGTGTTGTTCATGCTTATCCAGTTGGAGAGCTTTAGTCAGAGGATCTGCCACATTCAGTTCCGTATCTACTTTGCAAATCTTGACTTCACCTTCGTCAACAATCTGCGGGATGACGTGAAATCTAAGCTTGATGTGTTTGGCTGTGGAATGAGTTCTTGGTTCCCTTGCATTTGCAATAGCTCCCGTGTTATCACAATAGATCGTCACGGGGTCTTGCGCATTGGGAAAAACTCCTAGTTTGATGACGAAATTCCTTAGCCAAACAACTTCATTCGCTGCATCAGTTGCAGCAATGAATTCAGACTCCATTGAAGATTGTGCCACCACCGGTTGCTTCTTGCTCTTCCAGCTTACCTCCCCACCATTCACCAAGAAAACAAATCCTGTTTGAGACTTCGAGTCATCATGATCTGAATTCCAGCTCGCATCTACGTAACCTGTTACGTTTAGAGCTTCATCATTTCCTCCATAGATTAGGAACATATCCTTTGTTCTTCTTAGATACTTTAGGATATTTTTCACAGCTGTCTAGTGATCTGGTCCTGGATTACTCTGATATCGGCTCGTCAAACTAAGAGACAATGCCACATCAGGTCGTGTACTAAGCATTGCATACATGATAGATCCTATGGCTGAAGCATAGGGGATATAAGACATCTTCTCTCTATCATTGTCCGTTACAGGACATTGAGTCATACTCATTTTGCAATTCTTCATCATAGGTGTAAAACCCCTCTTGGTGTTTTCCATTTTGAACCTCTTCAAAATCTTATCTATGTAAGTACCGCGACTCAATGCTATTAGGTGCCTTGATCTATCTCTATAGATATTGATTCCTAATATTTATGCAGCTTCACCTAGATCCTTCATGGAAAATTGGCTGCTCAAATATGCTTTCACGCTTTTCATAAGATCCACATCGTTTCCCATGAGTAATATGTCATCCACATATACTACTAGGAAAACAACTGAGCTCCCACTCACTTTCTTGTAAACACAGAACTCTTGTAGGTTTTGGACAAATCCAAAACTTTTGATCACTTGATCAAAACGTTGGTTCTAGCTCCGAGATGCTTGCTTCAACCCATAAATGGACCGTTGGAGCTTGCATACCTTTCCAGCATCCTTAGGATCAACAAAACCTTCTGGTTGCATCATATACAACTCTTCATTAATGTGATCATTGAGGAATGCGGTCTTGACATCCATCTGTCAAATTTCATAGTCGAAGTGTGCAGCAATTGCTATTAAAATCCTGACAGCCTTAAGCATCACTACGGGAGAGTAAGTTTCATCATAGTCAACTCCTTGAATTTGTAGAAAACCTTTTGCGACAAGTCGAGCTTTGTGAATGGTCACATTACCATTCGCATTTGTCTTTTTCTTAAAGATCCATTTATTTTCCACGGCCTTGCGGCCTTCTGGAAGATCCACCAAGGTCCAAACTTGGTTTTCATGCATGGATCCTATTTCAGATTTCATGGCTTCTAGCCATTTCTCGGAGTCAGCACTATCCATAGCTTCTTTGTAGTTTGCAGATTCTTCCTATTCATCTAGGATGACAGACATTACAAGGCTACTGTACCAATCAGGAGTGGCACGAACCCTTGTAGACCTGCGAACCTCAGGAGTCTCGATGTCATTGTTTTGATCATCATCAATGGGCTCTTCCTCCATGTTGGAGAGCGGTTTCGGAACAGCTTCCGTTTCGCTTCTCGGAATACGGAGAGAAGGGTCAACAATTTCATCTAACTCAATTTTCCTTCCACTCACTCCTTTTGCAAGAAACTCTTTCTCGAGAAAGGTTTTGGTTTTTGCGACAAGCGTTTTGCCTTCGGCTTGATTGTAGAAGGTATATCCAATGGTTTCCCTTGGATATCCTACAAAGATGCATTTTTCTGATTTGGGTTTGAGTTTATCAGGCTGCAGTTTCTTAACGTACACCTCACATCCCCAAACTTTTAGAAAAGACAACTTCGGCTTCTGCCCATACCATATCTCATATGGGGTTGTCTCCACAGATTTGAATGGTGCTTGGTTTAAAATAAAAGCAGCGGTTTCTAACGTGTATCCCCAAAAAGACACAGACAAATTAGTTAAAGACATCATGGATCGTACACTATCCAATAGGGTTCGGTTACGATATTCCGATACACCATTACGCTGTGGTGTTCCGGCTGGCGTAAGCTGTGGGATAATCCCACAGTCCTTCAAGTGCATGTTAAACTCATAACTCAAATACTCGCCTCCTCGATCCGATCGAAGGTGCTTGATTTTCTTGTTAAGTTGATTCTCTACCTCTTTTTGAAATTCCTTGAACTTTTCAAAGGTTTCAGACTTGTGCTTCATTAAGTAGATATATCCATATCTGCTCAAGTCGTCAGTAAAGGTAACAAAGTAACGATAACCATTGCGTGTTGAGACACTCATTGGTCCACATACATCCATATGTATGATCCCAAGTAGGTCTACAACTCTCTCCACTATTCCGGAGAATGGTGTCCTGGTCATCTTGCCCATGAGGCATGACTCACATGTATCAAGGGATTCAAAATCCAATGATCCAAGAAGCCCTTCTGAATGAAGCTTCTTCATGAGTTTTATGCCAATATGACCAAGACGACAATGCCATATGTACATGGAATTATTGTCACTGTGCTTACAATGTTTAGCATCAACACTATGGATGTGTGTATCACAATCAAGATCAAGTAAGAATAAACCATCACATATAGGAGCATGAACATAGAAAACATCATTCATATAAATTGAACAACCATTTGTTCCTGATTTAAACGAATAACGGTCTTGCAACAAGCAAGACCCACTCACAATATTCATACTCAATGTGGGTACATAATAGCATTTATTCAAAACCAACAATAATCCTGACGGTAGACAGAGATGCAGGGTGCCGACGGCCATCACTTCGACTCTCGAACCATTGCCGACGCGCATCGTCACCTCATCCTTCCTCAGGCGCCTCCTACTCTACAGATCCTGCTGAGAGTTACAAATGTGAGCAACAGATCCGGTATCAAATACCCAGGTGTTACTCCTGGCGCTCGTAAGGAATACATAAATAACATGTATATCATATATACCTTTGTCCATGATGGCTATCTTGCCAGCTCGCTTGTCTTCAAGGTACTTGGGGCAGTTGCGTTTCCAATGCCCATCCCCTTTGCAGTAGAAGCACGAAGTGCCGGGCTTAGGGCCAGGCTTGGAAGTCTTTGAGGTGCTGGAGGCGAACCTGCCATCCTTCTTAGACTTCTTACCCTTGCCTTTTCCCTTTTGCCCCGGTTTCTTAAAGTTGGTGGTCTTGTTGACCATCATCACTGTGTGCTCCTTCTTGATTTCAACCTCGGCAGTTTTGAGCATGGCCAACACCTCAGGAAGGGTCTTAGTCATCCTTTGCATGTTGTAGTTCATCACAAAACTCTTGTAGCTAGGGGGCAGCGAGTGCAGCACCCTATCTATAGCGAGCTCCTCTAGGATTTTGCAATCCAGGGCATTTAAGAGGTTAACGTAGCCAGACATTTTGACCACGTGCTCACTAATACTGCTGTGCTCTTCCATTTTAGCAGAGAAGAAGAGCTCGGAAGCATCATACCTCTTTGCACGAGCCTGTGGAGCAAGGACAGCCTTGAGATCCTCAATGATCTCAAAAGCATTCATCTTCTCAAAATTCTTTTGAAGCTCTAGCTCCATGGCATCGAGCATTCCACTCTAGATGAGGGAGAAATCGTCCGCCTTGGACTGTTAGACATTCTTTTCGTCCTGGGAGGCGGAATCTGCAGGCTTAGCCAGAAGCTCAGCCTCGATGATATAAGTCAACTTGTAGAGGGCTAGGAGGATCCTAAGATTGCGGAACCATGCGAAGTTGGTTCCATCAGTTTTCAGCTTGTCCTTCTCGAGGAAAGTGCTAAGGTTGAAGGTGGGTGGGCGAGACATCTACAAAGGATTTGCAAAGTATTTAGACTATGTTCATAATAATGAGTTCAAATTTTAATAAAGGAACTCCCACTTAAACGAACATCCCTCTACTCGTTTAGTGATCACATGATCCCTATCCCCTACACCTCCCCCGATCATCACGGCCATCAGTGCAGTATCAAAGGTGGACATTCCCTAATGTCGATCACATCAACTATGTGATTCATGCTCGACCTTTCAGTTCTAACTTGTGTGTATTCGCAGTGCAACATGGCTTGCACCCACTGTATGCGAACGTAGATATGTCTGACCCCCGATCATCACGGCCGACCTCATACCGAAGAACTTTCTTGGTGGTGCACACACAAGGGGAATACGATAACTAGAATACTACGAGGGATTATCTTATTATGCTACCGTCTAGTAAGTATACTAGCACAATAAGTAATACTTCAAAAGTAAAGTGTTATGACACGACTATAGCTTTATGATCATCATCAACAGCTTCAAAGTTTCGCAAACTTGTCATTGCCATGTTATAATACTTGCCCCTATGCAATAATGAAGATAGACGCTTCTATATTAACTATTGCATGTTTTACGCGGCTTTAGGGCTTCCGCAGTAGAACCCCTTCGCACCTACGAACGTCGAGCCACAACATGGATTCAATGATTGCCATTCTTCTTCCCTTTTCAGGGCCCTCTAGTATCAATGCCATATCAACTACTGTAGAGAGACAGACACCCCCTAAGCCACTTTGATTTGTGGACCAGTCTCGTGAATCACCACGTGAGGTTGGTTGGGGGCCGCTTCATCAAACAGTGTCGCGATATGAACAACAATACTAAAGAGGGAAGCAACTAGAGAATCAATGCCCACATATCACCATGTGTTCTATCCGTATGACATGTCTACCCATAGACCCGCTCTGATACCACTGAAGGGTTCCGTAGCAGAAAACAAAAAATTTCTATCTACTCGAACTCTAATACCAGGATCTATACTATGTAGACATAAGTAACGGAGAAAGAATACAATATTCATACCTTTGCAAACAGAGGCACGCCTTACGCAGGAAGGCGTATATTGATGAAGACGAGCAGCACCCCAAGTGTGGTGCCTCCGAAGTTCTTCACACGTCCGGTGTAGGAGACGTCAACCGGACTCCGATCCAGCCGAGCAGCGGAAGAAGTAGATGCCAGATCGCCGATCACATGATGGTAGTGTGAAGGTGGAGAACTCAACTACGAGGTCCTCCCTAATATTACGGGGAAGTCCTCAGTAGATGAGAGAGAGAGAATGAGAGGAATGGGTGATTTCCAAGGGGAAGGGGGGCCCTTTATATAGTGGGAGGGGGCGCACCACCCAAGGGCCAGGCGGTGTGGGACTAATCCCCACACCCGCCGACCACCTTGGGGCAGACTCCAGCCCTAGGTGGGCCCCACTGGGGCGGCCCACTAGCCCTAGGCCGGCCGGCCCCAACTCCCCAGGCGCCTTGCCCTCTTGGGCCTCCCTTCGGGTGAGGCCCATTAGCAATATAGTGCCTTCAAAAATAAAATAAAATACATATTTAATATTAATTCTCCAATTAACATTTAAATACACATATTATATTATTCCTTTACTCCGGAACAACTCCGGACCCCTTCCGATCTCCATCGGATGTTACCGAAACTATTTCGGTTTCTCTCTCTCTTTATTTCTCATACGATATCTCATCTACCCTAAGCGTCTCTACCCTTAAGCGTGACATCCTTCAGTTCGGAAACACTCTGGACATGATAGAGACCACTCTCATATCAATGATCAACAGAGGGACCTGGATGGCCATGTGACCCGTGCTTCACCTAATACAATCGCTCGAACCGTGAGATAGTCGTTCCCCATTCCCTTTGCCATTCGATACCTAATTCATCCGAGACTTGATCTTTGGTATCTCCATACCTTAGTTCGATCTCGTTACTGATGAACTTGTTTTCTCGTTCTCATGTCATTACATTCCGTGACCTAGTCACATGCTTGCAAGCTTCATTAATGCGACGTCACCGAGATGGCCACATGTATCTGTTCGTTACATGGACTAGACAAATCCTGGTCTTAATATGTACTCCTCTACGCATCCCTTCGGAAAACCTGAGTGACACCTTTTTGATCACCCTGTTACGAGATGATTCTTGATAACCATCTAAGCTTCTTCTAGAATGGTGATTTGCATTACCTCACAGTCAAAGGATCAGGTTGCGAGGTTCTCTGTGTTTTATCATCAATGGTGAACTTTGTAACTAGATCTCATTAAGATATAACGATCGGATGTTTGTCTATCATGTTATTCAACTAATAACATGACCTTATTGTCAGTTGGCATAAATGCCCATGATCTTGAAATACAGACCATCCTCATGACCAATGAACTAGTTCACTAGAGGTAACTAGAGACACGGTTTGTTTACATACCACACATGTATTAACGTTTCATATTAACACAGTTATAGCACAGTATGAAACGTATTATGAACATACATGAGATATATCAAATAATACACATTATTATTTGCCTCTAGGACATAACTCCTTCACTAGCAATGTGGGACTAAACATTTATCCCACCTCTTGCCATGCATGAATGGGCCACATAGGTCTCTAGGATTTTTAGGAATTATTAAAATAGAATATGGACTGGGCCAATTAGACAATAATTCCAACAAGATCCACGTACTAAAGAATCTGAATCTGAAGTTCGGTGAATAATAGATTTGCAACACTTTGCAAACAACTTGTCAGACACATTTACTGATCACAAAGGTGTAACTAAATCATATATCCCTGCAGTTAATGCACTAGAACGAGTAGAGGTACCAAATAAAAGTACTCAACCCCAATTGCAAATAAAAGAGGGAGAAATCTGGTCACAAGGGAAAAGTCTTCTCCAATACCACCGCGGAAAACAAAGAAAATCAAAATCTATGTTAGTAAATGCAAATCAACCTAAAGTTGATAGACACCAAACAGATGTTCAACATCAACTACCCAGCATAAGTGTGCACACAAATGCTAATGCTGGGATACAACCAGACTCCGTTGTAATGGGAAATCACATGGTGCCTAAAGAAATCAATGAAATTTTCATAAACTATATAGATTCTAGAGAATCATACAATAGAAAGACTAGACTTGTTGACACATATTTATCCTCTAAAATTGCTAAAATTCTTCAACTGGATCCAGAGCCAACATCTATGAAAGAGTGCATGAAACGCTCAGATTGGCCTAATAAATAGAAGGAGGCAATTGAGGCAGAGCTGCACTCGCTTAATAAAAGTGAGGTATTCTCTCAATTAATACCTACTCCTCATAAAGCTTCCCCGTGGAAGTTAAATAGGTTTTCGTTCGAAAAAGGAATGAAAATAATAAGGTGGTGAGATATAAAGCGAGGATAGTAGCATAAGGGTTTATGTAGAGACCTAGTATCGACTACGGCGATACATATTCTCCTGTAATGAGTAAAATTACGTTTCGATACTTAATATCATTGTTAGTACAAATGAATTTATCAATGAAGTTAATGGATGTAGTGACTCCTTATCTCTATGGTTCACTCGATGGGTAAATTTATATCAAAGTTCTTGATGGACTTAAACTTCCGAGTCCAGAAAAAATCACAACATGTATTGTGTAAAATTATAAAAGTTAATCTATGGCTTGAAGTAGTCAGGTAAAATGTGGTATAACTGGCTTAGTGAGTTCCTTCTCAATAAAGGATAATGGAATAATGAAGATTGCCCATGCGTTTTCATAAAAAAATCCTCTAATGAATTTTGCATCATCTCAGGGTACGTTGATCCTCTCAACATCATTGGTAACGCAACAGATATATTTGTAGCACGCAATCATTTAATGACAGAATTTGAGATTAATGATTTGGGAAAACAATTCTTCTTAGGTTTACAACTTGAGCGCCTTCCCTCGGGAATACCTGTTTATCAGCCTGCTTGTATTCAGAATGTTTTGGAAAAATTTAATATGGATAAATCATATCTATCTAAAACACCATGATCGTCAGATCTCTTGATATGGAAAAAGATCCCTTTAGACCTAGGGATGATAACGAAGAGGTATTAGGACATGAATTCACATACCTTAGAGCCATAGGTGTATTAATGTACCTTGCAAATTATACTAGACCAGATATTGCCTTTGTAGTAAATTTACTAGCTAGACATAGTGCAGCTCCAACAAAACGTCATTAGTCAGGAGTAAAAAATATCTTCAGATATTTACGTGGTACTATTGGTTTATTCTTTCGGAAAAATCCAGAAATAACCCCAATTGGTTATAAAGACGCTGGCTATCTTTCTCATCATCATAATGCCAGGTCACAAACTAGGTTTGTATTCCTATATGGTGGAACTGTTATTTCATGGAAGTCAATAAAACTAGTAGCAACTTCCACTAACCACTCTGAAATAATTGCATTATATGAAGCCTCGCGAGAGTGTGTATGGCTTCGCAGAGTTATTAATCATATTCAGACATCATGAAGTATCGGTTTATTAGAATCACCAACCATTATCAATGAAGATAATGCCGTATGTGTTCTCAAATGCATATGATATATATTAAAAGTAATATCACAAAACATATTGCTCCAAAACTGTTCTTTCCTCATGAATTACGGAAAAATGGAGAAATTAATATCTTGCAAACAAAATCATGTGACAATCTTGCAGATTTGTTCACTAAGTCTTTACCAACAACTGCATTTGAAAAATGCATTCATGGCATTGGTATGATACGACTACGAAATTTGCAAAGTTTGGGGGAGAAATCTCCTAGAACTGAACTTATTAATTATCATTAGATAATAATATATTGTACTCTTTTGCTTATGAATCATCCAATGGATTTATCATATAGACTCTAATGAGAAAATTAATATACCAAATGGTATATCAAATTTCTATATTTCTTCTTATATTTTCCAACAGGATTTTTGAAGAACAAAATAATACAAGATCGAAGATTCTCAAAGTTTCAAGATTAAATGACTATCAATATATTCAAGCACTCAGGACATTATGGATAAATTAAGGACATAAAGATGTCAAAGAAAACAATGTTCAAGGGGGAGTGTTAGGAAATAAATGTTAGCGTAAGTTTTAGGCTAAACACTGTAGTTAGGATTTCCTTAGTCTAACTACCTGCAGTTAGTATTGCCCGTTGCCGAAGAGGCATCATGCGTATTAGAAGGGACATCATCTCTATGAGAAGAGACACTACATCCCTTTAGATGTGATGCCAACATTGTAACCGACATCGTAAAATGCATGTTCAGACACTATATAAGGCTGAACAGTACAACCAATAAAAACACTTTTCAATTCAATCTCTTGTCTCTCTTCAAGGCGCATGCCACTTTCACTAATCTCGATTTGCTGGTTCTCAGACAGATGTACCACGGAAGAACAAAATTAACTAAGATCTCCAGTCACGTCCTCCAAATGACGCCCCAAAGGCTTTTGAGGCACGTCGACGGAAAACCGTTTAGCCACGTGCCTCAAAGCACTTTAAGGTCCGACGCGGTCCAATGTCGTGTACGGTGCGTCGAGGTCATCCCTGCTTGACAGGGATAGCTGCGGGCGCCCTAGACAGAATGCCCTCGCCAGCAGTTTGCCTACGCCTCCATCCGCGATTTTTCCTCCTCACCACCTGGCCATCTCGTCGTTGTCTGCTGCAAGCTGCCGAGGCACGAACGTGGCAGCCACTCCGCGCGACTACCTTGCACGCAAGGTGATTCAGTCGTTTCCTTTAGTATTTTTGTAGTTCTTGTCTATCTCGTCCCTCGTTGCCGCCGCTCGGTTGATCAAGTTGAACTATAATTTATTTTTGTTGTATGGATTTATTTGAATTTTATGAATTTATTTAAATTATTGTAAAAAAGTATAGCTTGTGTGTTCGAATACTAAAAGCTGCAATAAATAAATAAAATTCAGCTTGAGACGATCGTTTGGGGCTTGCATCTAGCATCCCTGGTGCACCCAGCGGCATGACACGATGATATCGCCCAAACCATCAATTCGGTGCTTCTGCCGGACGTCGTTTGAGAGACGCGATGGGAGATGCTCTAAAGAGCGTGAGCGCCAACTTGGGCACGGGATGTACTGGCATCCACGAGTAGCCACGCATGCATCCGCTAAGGATCCAAATGTTCCCCTTTCAGGTATCTTCATGCCACAGTAGTAGTCTTTGTTTGTATGTATACATAGCTAATTAATTAAGCTTTGGATCTTTTGGCTGATCGATGGTGAGTTCTTCCCAATCGTAGTGGGGAAGCACGAGAGACCCTACCCGTGAATACTAATCAACATCCCTGCCCTTTCGCTGTTCTACAAGCGTATAGGAGTTTTCAAGAAAATAAATAATACCGAGTATACATTGCGTCGAGAGGTAGTGCCCACGAATGAGGATGCATTTACCCCTATACACACATGCCTCCCATTATTCTCTCAACTCTTAATAATTTGTACAGTATCATTATTTGTGATCGTTACACGCTTGAGTGTAAGTACATCTCTAACATTCTCGATCTCGGTCGACGTCGCCGCGTCGCAAGCTCGCAATAATGCAATCAGCTAGCCAGTCGTCCACGCTGGCTCGCTGGCTGGCTTCCCCAACAAACGATCGATCTCTTCCGTGTCGCGTAATTATCTCTGTGCTAGCTAGCTAGCTTAGCTCCCTCCCGTGTTCCAAGCTAGTGGACAGAAGTAGTGGCTTATGCCTCACTTTTCGTCTCCCTTTCATGTCGATTTAGCCTCCAGTTCTCCGCACCTGATGACACGAGAATGTGTTAGCTAGGGGCATCTAGCTCGATCGGTTAAAATCTGCCACGCCGAGAAGCTCCTCCTCGACACGATCAACTCCTGCAGGGTGTGAGCGAGCGGTGACAGCTGAAAAGAACGGTAAAAACGATAATGTTTCCCTTCTCGGTCGATGGAACTGGTGCCTAGCTTGGAATTACAGCATTTTACGGTTCACACTTCAGCAGCACTTCGCCCCAGCCGATCGAGCGATGGTGGCCACTGGCAGGACAACATGTGGCGACACCAGCCCGTGATCGGTCGTTCGAGCTGCCGCTTGCCAGGTGAAGCGACCCGGAGAAGATTTGCAGTTCTGGACTTCTGGAGGTTGCCAATTGTTGACTGCTGATGGGATGTCTTAGGCTAGCTGGCCTGGATCTCGGAAGAAAATAGCCATAGAATGTAGGCTTTTGATTCGTCCTGACGGGCGTCGTCGCCGTCGATTTAACAGCCGGTCTCAAATTATGTCGCTCTGGTATCTACTAAACGGGGGACAAGGTTTTTGGAGGTCAAGCTATTATTATAGACCGGCTAAAAATCTGCGGCTGATGCACATGATTAGGTATAAACGACCGAGACAATTCTTACATGCTAGTCTAAAGTCTCAATTCAGTTTAGTAGTAGTTCAAGAGATAACGTGCGAGTCTAAACCACACCTTAGTAGTAGATCCCTATGTTGTTCTTGGCATATGGTCATGATGTCAAAAACATTTGTTCGAATGACATGTAGAAATGAAGATTGTCTTTCCTTGTTCGTGCATAGAAAGCTAATCAAATCTCGTGTCATGATGTGGCAAAAATCCTAGCCGCACATCAAGATTTTTAAGTATTGCTGTTTCTCATATTTGAAACTTTTGTAAGTTTCATATACATTGAAGTTCTTAAATATGGTAAAAATTGGGTTGAGTTTGAAAATACAAGGTTCTTTTGCAGATATGATGACTAAGTTCCGAAGAAGAAACTTAGGTATAGGTGAACTATTGGTTGGTAGTGAGAAAATACAAGATTACTTTTACAAAAAGTCATGGCATTTAGTGGGGACATATCTCGGCGATCCACTCCCTATGTCTGGAAATATATGGTGCAGAAATTTAGTCAAAAGCCAACCCATACTAAGTTTGACCAAATATATAAGGGAGCAACGATACTTAGAGCATCTCCATCGGTCTCCAGATATTCCGGCGCTGTAAAAGTTGGATGCAACACGTGGCGGCAGCGCGTCCTTCGCTAGATGCGGCAAATGGCGCGACAAAATAGAGCGCTGAAACATCCCCCGCAGACGCGGATTTTAGTGCGTCCAAAACCACGCACACACACATTTGCAAATCAAACAAGATCTAGAAATAGCAGATAAAACATTTTGGACGAATATATATTAAATCGAACAAACACGGGCAACTAAAACAGAAATTAAACCTAATCTACTCTTCATCCTCCGAGGTGGTGGTGTCGTCGGAGTCCATCCAGAGGTCGTCCCACCTCGGGTCATCATCCGAGATGGTGGTCGGGCCGGCGAGCTGCGCGTTGATGAACGCCTTGCGGCGGTGGCTGGCCGCCCGGTACGCCTTTCTCTCGGCCCTCTTGGCGGCTTAGAACTCGTGCTCAGCTTGGACGTCCTGCGGGAAGAGGCGCCTCCACTCGGCCATGGTCGCCTCGTCGCGCTCGGCGATGAGCAGGCGCAGCTGCGTCTGCCGGTGGTGGCGGCGTTGCTCCTCGGCGACAAGGACTGGCGCGGGCGCAAGGAACTCGTCCTCTTCCAGCGGCTCGGTCTCGGGGAAGTTCATGCCGCGCCGCGGGCGGCCAAGACGCCACGCCGCCGCGTCGAACGCGTGTGCGGCCTCCTCTGGCGAGTTGTACATGCCGAGGACGAGCCATAAACCGGCGGCGGGAGCTCGGCGTAGAACGTCCCGTTGGGGCGCGGGCATACGCCCCGGAAACCAGACGCACTGCGGCGGCGAGGCCGCATGCCGGCGCCAGAAAGGGAGGGGAACGAGCATCGCACAAGAGAGAGTGGCTGTGTGGGGACGGGAAGCTTTCGGGCACTGGCGTGTGGCGGTTGGTGGCACGCGTGGGGCTTCACATATAGAGCACGCTTCAGTTGGAGCGCGATATTTGATGCTTCGGATAGTGCAAACGCCGGCGCACGGCAAAATATTCAGCGCCCGAGCTATTTTTTCCGTGCCCGCTAGATGAGGCGTGATATATTAGCGATTTATTTACCGCTGCGCTATAATAACGCCACCGGTGGAAATTCTCTTATAGTTGGTGTCCATATCGGAGAATCAATTTTTTTTGTACACTATCGTCTTGCCTCTTCCTTACTCGTTTTTTCTTCGCAATGGAGTCCAGACTTGTTGGTGTCTAGTTCCCCACCGAAGGTCACCTGTCTACAACCCGTCTATAGTGAAACTTTCAGGGAATCTTTCAGAAAGAAATATACATTGCCGGCACCATTTCCGAAATACTAAAACAGAGTAAATGACGGCAACCACTAAACGAAATTTAAACAAAACTACAGCCACTGTTACAAAAACTTGACAACATTTCATAAAATAATATGAATGCATAAGAACTTTAAAAACAATACGTCTTTCCTTCTCTATCAATTGAACTCGATGGAATTAAACATTTACTGTTCACACCACAACAACATTTTGACCCAGCTGATCCGGAGGTGGCTGTTCGGCTCACGGGTGCATTTGCATCCATTGTGGGAAAATATATTTTAAAATTTAAAAAAATTTAAAAAAAATATCTACATATAGATTCGGACATTTTATGTTCTTTCACAAGTTTTCGGGATAAAAGAACATTCTAGGTATCCCGTGAAAAAAAAGACAAAAAATGTCCTATGTGAAAATATTAGAAAACAAATGTCTACATATACATTCGAACATTTTATGTCCATTCATAAGTTTTCGGAATGAAAAATATTTTATATGTCATGTATAAAAAGATAAAAAAAATGTCCTGTGAGGGCCAATCAAACCTATATTCCACAACTATTTTCTTCTGAGAAGTGAGAACCATCCCTTATGACAAACGCATGATGTATCACTTCAGTAGTTAACACTTACTCCCTCTATTTTATGTCCATTCATATGTTTTCGGAATGAAAAATATTTTATATGTCATGTATAAAAAGATTAAAAAATGTATATGTAGATATTTGTTTTCGAATATTTTCACATTTCGAAATATATTTTCTCACATTGGGTGCAAATGCACCCGTGAGTCAAAATGGATTTCTGCAGCTGGTCCATGCTACATAAGGTCGTATTGCATTGCACAGCTCTGACGGTCAGTTCTGGTCATCTAGAATCTGAACCATGCAAATTGTTACTAGCTCCATTTCACAATGTAAACCTTTTTAGCAAGCTGTTTTAGTTTTCTAAAAAGGCTTATATTGTAAAATAGAGGGAGTAAGTGTTAACTCTGAAGTGATACATCGTGCGTTTGTCATAAAGGATGGTTCTCACTTCTCAGAAGAAAATAGTTGTGGAATATAGGTTTGATTGGCCCTGACAGGTGTCGATTGATTTAACGACCGGTCTCAACTATCAGGATATGTAACTTCTACCTGGGAACAATATTTAGAGACGAAACTACCCAGACTGAATAAAATGTTTCCGTTGACGCATATGTTTAGGTGTGAATAACTGAGACAATTCTTAGATAGTCTAGAATTTCACATCTGCTAGCTAAGAGTTACAGTACGAGTTACTACTGTAGTACTAACTTAGTAGTAGATCTAGAGACTAGAAGTCAAAAGGTCAACCCTATGCTGTTCTTGGTATATACTACCTCCGATTTTAAGAAATAAGACGCATACGTCATTCCAAGAAATGAGCAACAATATCATGATTATATTGTGCATAATTAGTACCATTGGATTCATATTGAAAAATAGTTTTCAGCGAAGCTAATTTCGTACCAATATTGTTTATATATTTAGAGTAATTCTTGATCAAAGAAAAAACACGCAAAACGAGGACGCCTTATTCCTTGGAACGGAAGGAGTAGTCACGATGGGAAATATATTTGTCGTAACGACATGCATAGATGAAGCTTGTCTTTTGATGTTCGTACCAAGAATTTGAATCTTATCTTCTCCACCTAAGGAAGATGAGTTTGATGGTAGTAACCAGGTATGGAAGTAAACTCCTCCTTAAAACAGGCTTTCCCTTGCTATATTAATATAAAAATTACACGATACAACTGCTGGGATATCAGCATAATCAAACCCAAACGAAAAGAGAGAAAAAGAAAAGAGAAAATAATACCAAAATCGTCAGATCAACAAAACGAACATGATTCGCAATCGTTGTGCCCTCCAGATATGTCCCAGACCATGCTCCTAGCATTTTGAAACGAGGTGCACCAAGCAAAAACTTCAAGAAGGGATCCAACGACGATGACATTGTAACCTGGACTGGTCCCAGAGGGTTTCCCCGGTACTTGGAAGGAGTGGGGAAGTGGTACACTCGACGCCCTACAACAAGAAGGAACGGCGGCACCCATAGGTGTCACCGCGCCAGTGCCATACGAGCCGACATAGATTTCTCCCGGCCCCCAAAAAACCACTCCCCAGACGCTCTGTAGCGCTCCACCCAACTTGCCGTCCACCAGCGTGCACCACCATGATCATGTAGCCACCTTCGTTGTCTCCCTGTGATCACCATCGCGAGGCCAAGAAGACGGAGCAGGAGAGCGTAACAGGAATTCCATTTTCTATTTAAATGTATATCATAAATTCATTGCGGCAAGTATCTGACTGATATAGTTACCAACTTTATGGTTGCCAGGATAAATTTTTTGAGAGGCATGGTTTGTTGCATCTGATGAAATGGAATTATGAGATACTACTTCCATTTTACTAATCTTTAGGTAGATTGTGGTTCTATCTATACCTTCTCATTTACCATGCTTCACTTCCATCAAGTATCTCGCTATGAAAAGCAATAGGTAATACTCTTCATAGTCAACTAACTATACTCATAAGTGTTATGATGTTTAATGCTTATCTTTTCGATGAAAGACCTGAAGGCCTCCCTTCCGATAGGCCCATGGGGAAATGTGAATTGCTTATTTTTGTGGTACATAGCAGGTGTAGATATAATGTTGTAATGTTGGTAATATTATTTATTTATCAAAATTGATCTGTTTAGTAGAAGTTCTTTATGAACTTTCTTTAGATATAGCATTGAAAACAAAATCTAATCTAAACACTTCTGTTGTGTTGCAAGTTTCTTCTTGGATTGGGTGAGCGACATGTTGGATGATGTCAAACTATTCAAGTCATTCCTCAGAATTACCCTGAAATGTGCACAAGTGTTGGCACCCTTGCTCTTGGGATTGATACTACATGAGGTCAGATATGCCCTTGGACAGGGTAATTTTATTCCCTGCCTCATCCGACTTAAGCAAAATACTGCATACCATCAATGCTCAATGAAAAATTGTGTTGTCAATTATGGTTATGACTGCGGATTTTATCTGTCGGGGAATATGTGTCTCAGTATGTGGTTCACTATACTGTTTATATGAATGGATCATGCAAAGGATCTGTTGGATCATATTGTCTCCTTTTTCTTCCGGTGCATTTGCTAAACTCTATCGGAATCGCTGGGTGTTTAGTGCAAGGCTTGGACTACGTGAAGTATGGCAACTGACAACTGCAACAATGGCAACCTAAAACCATTGCAGAGGTACCCTGAGATGAACAAGGATCTGATAAAGGTTGGCCGACTGACCAATTCTCTTTTCTCTCTGAATAGCGTGATGACATATGTATATGCACACAAACTTGCCAACTTGAACTCAGCATTCCTGATGGGTTAGCTTTTACATCCTTGTCGACAGTGGTGACCAGGGGCGACAGGCACCTGATGTGGTGGAGCGCGATGTACTGTAACAGCTGGAGAAGTACCAACGACATCCAAGACATCTGAGAGAGGTTACTAGCTTCAATCGATGTCATTTCCACATTGACCTTCCATCCTAGATGAAACTCTATAGCATTGATGGAGTGGCATTCATTCAGATCGTTGAGAAACTCACAATCATTTTTGGTGTTTTAGCATGATGTTGTGTGCGGACCGAAATGAGGTATGGACAAAGTACGCGTGCCTAGATAGCTAGAATGTCATCCCCTGAAACAAAATGAGTTGATCGGCATGGTTCCTCGGAACTTGGCTTGTTTTCCACTGATCTGCTATGGAGAGTTGGGATGCTTTTTTGTAACATCCCAGCATTTAGGAACCAACGAACGATAGAAATAGAAATTTATGCATTTGTATGCATTCATCTGTAAAACTGGGGTAAATCTTTTGCCAAACAAAACCTTGGGGAGATCAGAGTTTCTTTCACTACTTTGAGTTAGGATTTAGCTCTTTATAGTGATTGCTATAAATTTTGACATGATCTCTAGAAATTATAACGATTTTGGGTGAATAATTTGAATTCATATTTAAATGTGAATCACTTTTGAAAAGATTTAAAATTAGAAGTATTAGAGTTTTGATTGTTTTAAAAGGAATAATTATAAGTAGAAAGTATGAATTTTTGAAGGTACATTAAATTATATAGGAAAAGGAAATGAGTATAACATAGATTGAAGAATTCAACTAAGAAAGTTTATTCCTTATTATTTCCTTATTCAATAATAATAATTCTAATACAAGTGAATAAGTAAAGAAATGAAACAGAAACAATTGTCACATAATTCAATAAACACTTATTACAATGTTTGTACATAAGTCAAAAGAAAAGATTACAAAGGTAATTAAATAAAAACCCTAGACTAATATATATCTATTCCTAATGTAATTTTCTTGATCATCAAGGCTTCTGTACCTGCAAAACAAAGAAACACAAAGAAATACAAAGGAAGGGTTGTGTTAGTATTACTCTCAGTAGTGAAAAGTGAAGTGCACTATTCATGGTACATCATTGAGCAATTTTAAATAAAAGGGGCAAATTTCACCAAAGTGTAGAATCTGTTCTTTTAAAATCAAATGGGCTTCAGTACAACATCATAAGCCAAGTAAAAGGGGCAAGTTTCACCAGAGCAGACAATAGTAAAAGGAAGGGCAGTGAATAAATTTCACTTGATATGATCCAAAGGTAAAGGCCACAATGAAGTAGCTCACACAACTAAATGCATGTTGTGTGCTATCGACAGTAGGAAGGAGAGCAAGGGAATCAAAACCATAGCACATACACGGCCAAGATGGTTTTGCTCACCACTTCACAAACACAGCCACAGTTCTACATCTCAAGAACACAACAAAACTGTAGCAGATTTCATCAGTTTTCCATTAGATCAAACCAGAATCCACTATAGGAATCAGTTAGAGAAAAACACAAGATGGTTACATGATGGAGGATATGGATTAGGTGGACAACATGGGCAAGTTGAAGCTTGGAGCAGCAGCATCAGAAGTAGAAGAACAAGATCAAGGGAAGCAGCAGCACCAAGCCAGGATAGTAGATCAAGGAGAGAGGAACCACTAGAACCAGAAGAGCAGGCAATGCCAGCATAGAGCCACAGTCTACCACAATCAAATCCAGCATCATGGTATTTCTCAAAGCTCTAGATCTATCTGTTGATCGTTTTACAAATATTTATTTTCATGCAAGAGCGTGATATACTGATCATAGTGAAGGAAATATGCCCTAAGAGGCAATAATAAAGTTATTATTATATATTCCTTATATATGATAGATGTTTATTTTACATGCTAGAATTGTATTGATCAGGAAACATCAATACATGTGTGTTTAATAAACAAAAAGGGTTCCTAGTTATGCCTCTCTTATAGACTAGCTTGTTTATTAACAAGATGATCAAGGTTTCCTGATCATGGACATTGGATGTTGTTAATAACAAGGTCACACCAGTGGTGGAATGATGTGATGAACATTCATCCGAAGTATAGCATTACGATCAAGTCATTATGTTTATATTGCTATAACATCATACAAAGTAATCTTTATCCTTAGACCATGAGATTATGTTAATTGCTAACACCGGAAGAGTATCTTGATAACATCAAACGTCACACTGTAACAGGGTGACTATAAAGATGGGTTCAGTACTACGAAGGTGTTATGTTGAGGATCATGGATCAAGAGTGTAATTTGTTAATCCCGATGACGGATAGATATACTCTGGGACCTCTCGGTGATATCACATTAAGATAGCTTGCAAGCAAGTGATGTGCTCACTAGAATGTTATATCGCGGGAACGAGAAAAGAGTGCATATCGGTAACAAGATCAAACTAGGTATGGAGATACCGATGATCGAATCTCGGACATGTAATATATCGAGAGACAACGGGATTTAGTTACAAGCGTTAAAGGTTCTCACGATCACAGAAGTCATCGTTGAATGTGTAGGAGTTAGTACGGATCTCCAGGTCCCGCTGTTGATTATTGATCGGAGAAGGGTCTCGATCATGTCTGCATTATTCGTGAACCATAGGGTGGCACACTGAAGAGTTACTGGACACCATTTTGGAGCACATATGTTTCAAACGAAAGAATTGCAAAGCGCAGGAATTGTTTCAATAGAAACCGGAAATTGTTTCGGGTGAAATTGCAGAAAGTGGTTCTGCATGTGATATTGAAATATTGCAAGGGGCTATATGTGAATGTTTGTTAATTAAAGTAATTAACAAAATTCTGAATAAATTTAATAAAAAGAGTTTTATTAAATGAGAGAGCATTAAATTTGGAGAAATTTAATGCATTTAAAGTGGAGACTTTAAAAGGGAATGTGAAGAGGCATTTTAATGTGGAGGGGTTACCATCACATGAATGGGGGAGGTGAGGGGTCACCCCCCTTGCTCCGGCCATGGAGAGAGGGGGTACCCCCTCCTCCTATAAAAGGCCACCCATTCCCTCCTTCATCCTCACACCTCCTTGTGAAGGATCTCTCTCCCCCTCTAGAATTATTCCCCCATGGTCTCGGATTAGCGAGATACATGTTCCCGGTGGCATTTCATCTGGAAGGAGTTGCTGCTTCCGCTGGATCGCTGGAGCGAGGAGGTGGAGGTTGTCCGGTGGCTTGAACGTGTGTGCGAGTACGGATGCGCTACTGAGTTGCGGCGCTCGGACTTCCTCATGATCTTGAGATCGGCATGTGTACGACTACATCAACCACGAGTTCCTACTCGTTAACAAAACTCGTTGTCTTCGAGGGTAAGTTCTCGTTGGATGTATGTCCACCCGTTGCTCTGTACCTAGTAGATAGATCTTAGCGTGTAGTTCTGATCGTAGGAAATTTTTTGTTTTCTATGCTACAGACCCAACAGTGGTATCAGAGCCTGATCTATGCGTAGGTGCTTTGCATGGGTAGTACACATATGTTTATATGTGGGCGATGATGATCATGTTATTGCATCTTCTATGTATTTTGGATATTGGTGGCATAGTGGGATGAAGCGGCCCGGACCAACCTTACATGTCATCATACATGAGACCGGTTCCACGAGTGACATGTAACTTGTTTTGCATAAGTGGCTGGCGGGTGTCTGTATCTCCTACTATAGCCAATATCTGATTTACAACGAGTTGCTAATAACTTAGTTATCCTCGTTGTGGTTCATGTTCGTAGGTGAGAACAGTTCTATCTCCGAAAGCCCTAAGCCACGTAAAACTTGCAATTGATAAATTAGAGGCGTCTAGTTTAGATCGTTGCTGGGCTAGTGTATTGATATGGTATTGTTGTAAGTAGATGTATGATAGATACTACAAAGACACTCAACCTATAAGTTCCATAGACCTTGGCCTTACACACAAAGGAATGATAGAGATCATACCACGATGCAAGTGATAGAGATCAAATGCATGGACCATATCATCTCACTTTACACATTAGATGTTAGCATCTTATACTGCTAGTTTAGCGCTTTTGGTAGCATTATAAGATGATCCCTCATTTAGATATCAAGATAAAAATGTGTTCTTCCTTAAGTATGCACCGTTCTGTGGATCGTGTTTCGAGACATCACGTGATGATCGGGTGTACTCGAATCTACGCTTTCTAGGAACGGGTGTAAGACAGTTTTACACACGCGAATACTAAGGTTCTTACTTGGCGAGCCTAGCATGTACAAACATGGCCTCGGAACACGGACCGAAAGGTTCAGCATGAGTCATATAGTTGATATGATGCTCATATAGATGCTCGCCTTTGAAGCTACATCAACTCACGTGATGATCGGACTTGGTGTAGTGGATTTGGTTCATGTAATCACCAAAAGGACACGAGGGATGTCGTTTTTGAGTGGGAGTTCATTAGTAATTTGGATTAGTTGAACTCAATCTATCATAAACTTAGTCTAAATAAACTTTACAAATTCTGTTGTAGATGGCACCACCTGCTTTTAATTTCAATTTGTTCATGGAGAAAGAGAAACTTGCTGCGAATGGTAGCAACTTCACCAACTGGGCTATGAATTTGAGGATTCTCCTCACTGCTGCACAAAAGCAATATGTGCTAGATGCGCCGGTAGGCCCCCCACCAGCTCCTGATGCCCCTGATGAGGAAAAGAATGTCTATGTGACTCATCAGGAGGACCACAACTTAGTTCATTGTGGCATACTATATGGGCTAGAGCCAGAACTTCGAAAGCGTTTCGAAAATGGCAATGCCTTTGATACCAGGGGAGAATTGAAAATGATTTTCGATACCCATGCTGCCGTAGAGAGTTATAATGCTACAGAAAAGTTCTTTAGCTGCATGATGGAGGAAAACAGCTTCGTTAGTGAGCACGTACTCAAAATGTCTGGGTATGCCGATAAGCTTGTGTCCTTGGGAATAACGATTCCCACTGACTTAGGCATACATCATGTTCTCCAATCTCTGCCACCTATCTATAAGAGCTTCGTGATGAACTATAATATGCAGGGCATGAAGAAGTGTCTTCCCGAGCTTCTGTCAATGCTTAAGACTGCAGAAGTGGAGATTAGGAAAGAACATCAAGTGTTGATGATCAATAGGACCACCGGTTTCAAGAAAGACAAGAAAGGCAAGCACAAGGGAAAGAAGGGTGGAAATTCTGTTGCCACGCCTGAAAAGAAACCCCGAGCTGGCCCTAAGTCTGACACCGAGTGCTACTATTGCAAGGGGACTGGCCATTAGAAGCGCAACTGCCCCAAGTATTTGGCGGACAAGAAGTCCGGCAAGGCAAACAAAGGTATATGTGATATACATGTTATTGATGTGTACTTGACTAGTACTCGCAGTAGCACCTAGGTATTTGATACGGGATCGGTTGCTAATATATGTAACTCGGTTCAGGGGCTACGAAACAAGCGACAACTAGCAAGGGATGAGGTCAGGATGCGGGTCGGCAATGGATCAAAAGTTGATGTGATCGCCGTCGGGACGCTACCTCTCCATTTGCCATTAGGATTAGTTATAAACCTAAATAATTGTTATTTAGTGCCTGCACTGAGCGTGAACATTGTATCTGGATCGTGTTTGATGCAAAGTGGTCATTCCTTTAAATCTGAAAACAATGGTTGTTCGATTTATAAGAATGATATCTTTTATGGTCATGCACCTATGTTGAATGGTTTATTTCTGATAGATCTCGATAGTAATATTACACACATTCATAATGTTAATGCCAAAAAGATTAAACTTGATGATGATATGTCTACATATATGTGGCACTGCCGTCTAGGTCATATTGGCGTTAAACGCATGAAGAAACTCCATTTTGATGGACTTTTGGAATCACTTGATTTTGAATCATTTGATACATGTGAGCCATGCCTTATGGGCAAGATGACTAGAACGCCGTTTTCCGGTTCAATGGAACGGGCGACAGATCTATTGGAAATCATACATACTGATGTGTGTGGACCAATGAGTGTGTCAGCACAAGGTGGATGTCGTTATTTTGTTACTTTCACGGATGATTTGAGTAGATACGGGTATATCTATTTGATGAAACACAAGTCTGAAACTTTTGAAAAGTTCAAGGAATTTCAGAATGAAGTGGAAAATCATCGTAATAGAAAGATCAAATTTCTACGGTCTGACCGTGGAGGAGAGTATCTAAGTTACGAGTTTAGCACACACATGAAAGAGTGTGGAATAGTTTCACAACTCACGCCTCCCGGAACACCACAACGTAATGGTGTGTCGGAACGTCGTAATCGTACCTTATTGGATTGATTCGATCTATGATGTCTTTGACTGACTTGCCACTGTCATTTTGGGGTTATGCACTGGAAACAAATCCATTCACTTTAAATCGGGCACCATCTAAATCCGTTGAAACGACACCGTATGAATTATGGTTTGGAAACAAACCTAAGGTGTCATTTCTTAAAGTTTGGGGATGCGATGTTTATGTGAAGAAACTTCAACCAGATAAACTCGAACCCAAAGCGGAAAAATGCGTCTTCATAGGATACCCTAAGGAAACAATTGGGTATACCTTCTTTCACAAATCCGAGGGCATGGTTTTTGTTGCCAAGAATGGATCCTTTCTTGAGAAGGAGTTTCTCGCGAAAGGTGTGAGTAGTCGGAAGGTAGAACTCGAAGAGGTTATTGAACCTTCTCTTCATGGAATGGCGAGTGGCACAACACCAGAAGTTGTTTCGGAGTTGACTTCACCTAATGAAGAGAGAGCTAATGATAATGATCATGAAACTCCGAAAGAGGACACTACCGAACCTTGCAGGTCAAGCAGGACACGTTCAGCTCCTAAACTGTACGGCAATCCTGTTGTGAATTTCATGGTTGATGAAATGGATGACCCTGCGACGTATGAAGAAGCGATGATGAGCCTGTATTCCAACAAATGGCTGGAAGCCATGAAATTCGAGATGGAATCCATGTACGAGAACCAAGTTTGGAACTTGGTGGACTTACCTCACGATCGAAAGGCCTTGAGAATAAATGGATTTTGAAAAGAAAAACTGATGCTGATGGTAATGTGACCATCTATAAGGCTCGACTTGTCACAAAGGGGTTTCGACAAATTCAAGGAGTTGACTACGATGAGACATTCTCTCCCGTAGCGATGCTTAAGTCGGTTAGGATTATGTTAGCAATTGCTGCATATTTCGATTATGAAATATGGCAGATGGATGTCAAAATTGCGTTCCTCAATGGTAATATTGAAGAAGAGTTGTATATGATACAACCTAAGGGTTTTGTCGATCCTAAGGGTGCTAATAAGGTATGCAAACTTCAGCGATCCATCTATGGACTGAAGCAAGCATCCTAGAGTTGGAATCTCCGCTTTGATGAGGTGATCAAAGAGTTTGGATTTATCCAAAATTATGGAGAGGCTTGTATTTACAAGAAAGTGAGTGGGAGCAATGTGGCATTTCTGATATTATATGTGGATGACATATTATTGATTGGAAATGATATAGATCTTTTAAACAGTGTTAAAAGTTATCTAAACAGCAAATTTTCGATGAAAGACCTTGGTGAAGCGTCATATATATTAGACATTAAAATCTATAGAGATAGATCAAGGCACCTAATTGGGCTATCGCAGAGTACATAGCTTGATAAGATATTAAAGAAGTTTAATATGGACGAAATTAAGAAGGGGTTCTTACCTATGTTGCAAGGCAAGACATTGAGTAAGACTCAAAGTCCGGCTACGGCGGAAGAAAGAGAGATGATGGATAAGATCCCCTATGCCTCGGCCATAGGCTCTATTATGTATGCCATGCTATGTACAAGACCGGATGTGGCACATGCTATTAGTTTGACTAGTAGGTACCAATATGATCCAGGTTCGGAACACTGGATAGCGGTAAAGAATATCCTCAAGTACTTGAGAAGAACTAAGGATATGTTTCTTATATACGGAGGTGAAGAAGAGCTAGTCGCTAAGTGTTATGTCGATGCTAGCTTTGACACCGATCCGGATGACTCTAAATCTCAATTCGGATACGTATTTCTCTTGAACAGAGCTGCAGTTAGTTGGAGGAGTTCCAAACAACCTGTGGTGGCTAGATCAACGACGGAGGCGGAATATGTTGTCTTTGCTTGAGCGGTAGCGAGGCGGTTTAAATGAAAGAGTTCATTACGGAACTAGGTGTGGTTCCCAGTGCGTTGGACCCAATGGTGATCTATTGTGACAACAATGGAGCCATAATAGCATAAAGGAACCGAGGTCTCACAAGAATTCCAAGCATATTAAGCGCGGTTTCACTCCATCCATGAGCATGTCAAGGATGGAGATATAAAGATTTGTAAAGTACACACGGACCTAAATGTAGCAGATCCGTTGACTAAAGTTCTCCCTAGGGCAAAACATGATCAACACCAGAACTCCATGGGTGTTAGATTTATCACTATGTGAACTAGATTATTGTCTCTAGTGCAAGTGGGAGACTGAAGGAAATATGCCCTGAGAGGCAATAATAAAGTTGTTATTATATATTCTTTATATATGATAGATGTTTATTTTACATGCTAGAATTGTATTGATCAGGAAACATCAATACATGTGTGTTTAATAAACAAAAAGGGTTCCTAGTTATGCATCTCTTATAGACTAGCTTGTTGATTAACAAGATGATCAAGGTTTCCTGATCATGGACATTGGATGTTGTTAATAACAAGGTCACACCATTGGTGGAATGATCTGATGAACATTCATCTGAAGTATAGCATTACGATCAAGTCATTATGTTTATATTGCTATAACATCATACGAAGTAATCTTTATCCTTAGACCATGAGATCATGTTAATTGCTAACACCGGAAGAGTATCTTGATAACATCAAACGTCACACTGTAACAGGGTGACTATAAAGATGGGTTTAGTACTACGAAGGTGTTATGTTGAGGCTCATGGATCAAGAGTGGAATTTTTCAAACCCGATGACGGATAGATATACTCTACGCCCTCTCGGTGATATCACATTAAGATATCTTGCAAGCACGTGATGTGATCACTAGAATGTTATATCACGGGAACAAGAAAAGAGGGCATGTCGGTAACGAGATCAAACTAGGTATGGAGATACCGATGACCGAATCTCGGACATGTAATATATCGAGAGACAAAGGGATTTAGTTACAAGCGTTAAAGGTTCTCACGATCACAGAAGTCATCGTTGAATGTGTAGGAGTCAGTATAGATCTCTATTTTCTGGCGCCGTTGCCGAGGAGGTAAGGTAAAAGGTATTCACATCGGAGGATTAAAGAATAAGAACATTCCATGGCAAACGCCTATTTTCTGGTGTGAGTACTCAAAGTTATTTCCTTTAGATTCTGCAATTTTGTCTTTTTGTTTCTTGTTTTCACTAGTTAGGCTTAATGGAAAACAACAAAAAAATTAGAGAGCTTTATAGTATTTATCTTGAGTTAGGACATGAAGTGTTTGAAGAGAAAATTAAAAAACCTATGGAGCTTTATTTGCATGCTAATAGCAATGTTGTTAGTATGAATTCTTTGGACACCATTATTTCTAATGCTATGGAAAAGTCTAAGCTTGGGGAATCTATTTATGAAAATGATCTTTTTAGTTCCCCATCTTTGGAAGATAGCTATTCTATTGCTTATGATGATACCAAACCTCCAATATATGATGATTACAATGATGAGTATGATATTTTCAGTCCACCTACTATTGAGGAGAAAATTAATGATTACAATATGCCTCCTATATTTGATGATTATGGTGATGAGAATAATAATGATACCTAATTTGTTGAATTTGCTCCCACTACAATCAATGAGAATGACTATGTTGATGTGAGGAGTATTAATTCTTTTATGCATGTGGCTCATGATAAGAATGTTTCTTGTGATAGTTATATTGTTAATTGTATTCATGATGCTACTGAAAGTTATTATGAGAGAGGGAAACATGGTTTTATGCATCTCAGCAATATTAAGTTTCCCCTCTTTATGTTGAAATTTTTGAAGTTGCACTTGTTTTGCTTTACTATGCTTGTTGCTTTGTTCTTTCATGACTTGTTTCTTTACAAGATTCCTATGCATAGGAAGTGGGTTAGACTTAAATGTGCTTTGAATTTGCTTCTTGATGCTCTCTTTTACTTCAATTCATATTTCTTATGTGAGCATCTTCTCAAACTATCATGCCTAACTTAAAGGCGTTAAAGAAAAGTACTTATTAGGAGATAACCCAAAAGTTTTAGATGAGTCTTGGAAGTTATTAGTAATAACCGCTCCTTATCCTTTTTATTTGCTTTATGTGCCAAGAGTAACCTCTAATGAGAGAAAAGTAATGATTGAGAAAGTTGTTGTCCCGAAACAGATTTCTGTGCTTCACCGTAACAATTCGTGTAAAATCTCTGAACGTCTTTTTGAGGCGTGAATTTTTGAGCTTCTGCCCGAGGTTGTTATCTAACTTTCGTTAGTTCAACACGTTTTGATTTGAGCAACATAAGGTCTTCGAAAAAATTCGTCTTTACCTGCTGGTCTGTTTTGACAGATTTCTGCCATTTTCTACATTTGCTTCTTGTTGGTTCCTTTTTGAGTTCTTTTGGGGAATTGAGCTTTTTGAGGGAAGTGCTACAGTAGCTAGTGTTCTAATGGAAGTTTATTTGGTGTTCGAACTTAACCTTAAGACCTATTATCTTGAGTACACTAATGTGTCTAATAAAGATTGTGTGAAGTTTTGTATGAAGGAAAAAATTTCAGGTGTATGGAAGGAATGAGTAATGAGATGAAGGATGGACTAAAGCTCAAGCTTGGGGATGCCACGCGTGTCACCCCAAGAAATATCCAAGAAGTACAAGCGTCAAAGCTTGGGGATGCCTCTTCATCAATAAAAATCTCAGGTTTCTTCCAAACACTTCATTTTTATTGTTTCATGCACAGTTGTGTTGTTCTTGGAGCGTCTTCTTTTTCGTTTTTCGTTTTGGTTTTTGTTTGCTTGGTTTTCTTAGTTTGCTGAATAAATTGGTTGGACCCCCCTCTTTGATACATTGGTTTGCAAATAGTTTGGTTTGGTTTGGAAAAGAGTAGGAAAGTTCATGCTTATGTGGTAAAAAGAGCTCGTTTTTTACTGTGGCCTGATGCGCTCGACGATCGACGTAGAGCTCATTGGGAACCCCAAGAGGAAGGTATAATGAGCACATCAGCAAGTTTTCCCTCAGTTATGAAACCAAGGTTTAATCGAACCAGTAGGAGCAAGGAAACACCCCAAAGGTGTTACTAGCTGAGCTTTGGCAGGACGCACTACCGGTGCTAGTAGCAACATGGAGACCTGCACAGCACAACCACCGAACTTTGTCCCCAACTTGCGATGAGGTTTTCAATCTCACCGTGTTTTGAGGAAAACAAAGGATTAAACGTATCGAATGGAAAGAAGTAAAAGTTTGCAGAAAGTAAACACAAAGCAGTAACAGTTTGTAGATTGTATGTAAAGAAAAAGGACCGGGATCCATAGTTCACTAGAGGTGGCTCTCCTTAGATAGATAACATGCTGGGTGAACAAATTACAGCGGGGCAATTGACAAACACCGAGAAAGCAATACATGCATATACTAATCATCTTGACTCCTTTGAGACTTGATTGGGCATTACAACATAATACATAGACCGCCATCCAACTGCATCTATGACTAATAATCCACCTTCAGGTTATCATCCGAACCCCCTCTAGTATTAAGTTGCAAGCAACAGATTATTGCTTTACGAACTGCATGTAAAGTAAAAAATACAATTGTTCTATGAACAAATGATCGTTGTTTTGTCCCTAGTAGCAATAGCACATCTAGTACCTTAGAGATTTCTGTCACTTCCCCAGATTACCAGAGGCATGAACCCACTATCGAGCATAAATACTAACTCTTGGAGTTGCTAGCATCTACTTGGCCAAGATAGCTACTAACAACGGAAAGCATGCAAGATCTCAAATAACAAAGACATGATAGAATCAATAATCAATCTGAAATAACATCTCAATATCCATCGGATCCCCACAAACACAACATGTATGACTTACAAATAGATGATCTTGATCATGAACGGAGCTCACAAGATCTAAACATGAAAGCACAAAGGAGGAGAAACCAGCCATCTAGCTACTACATGGATCCGTAGTCCAAGGATGAACTACTCACGCATCACACCGGAGGCTTGCATGGTGATGAAGAAGGCCTCCAGGGTGAATTCCCCTCTCCGACATGGTGCCGGGAAGAGCTTCAGATCCCTCCTGATCTAGGGATGGAGATGACGGCGGCTACAGACTCTTTCATGGATTTTTGATCGGGTACCTAGGGTTTTCGTCCCGAGGGCATCTTATAGGCGGAAGGAGAGGCCGAGGGGGTGCTGGGGTCGGCCAGACCACCCCCTGGCGCGGGCCAGGCCTGGCCGCACAGCCAGGTGGTGTGGCCGGCCCCCAGCCCTTCTCCGTCTCGTATTCTGGCACTTGATCCCTTCCGAAAAAATAGGCACTTTGGCTTTTGTCCCGTCCAATTCCGAGAATATTCATTTTCTGACTTTCCTGGAACCAAAAACAGCAGTAAAAGTACCGCACTATGGCTCTTGTTAATAGGTTAGTCCAAGAAATCATAATGAAAGTACTCCAAACTTGGAACAAAACACAAGAAACTGGATAAAACCAAGCATGGAACATCAAAAATTATAGATACATTTGCAATGTATCAACATCCCCAAGCTTAACTCCTGCTCATCCTCGAGTAGGTAAGTGATAAAAAGAATAATTTTTGAGGTGACATGCACCATCAAAGACTTGATCAAAGTATTTTCAAAACATTCAAAGCTGGGATCAAAGTATTTCAATCATAACATGAAAGACAAAGTTCTAACAATAAGCAAAGAAACTATGATGCAACATGAAAAGGCACAAACAAAGATTCATGAATAACATGCTTTGCAAGACGTTTGTTTCTTTCACATAAAGAAAACATAGCACAAAAGCATTCAGCTTGTCCCTCAATAGAGTAGCAAATATAAATGCATAGGACACCTTTAAAGTTCATAAGAGTGACTAGATACAATAGTTTCAAACAAGCAATAACAAGTTATGCATCAATCAACTAGTCTTGGGACAATGCACATAGAACTAAGAATGGCCACTATGCTCTCAAAGTAGGTGCATAAAGATAGAAGGTGGTGACTCAATATAAAGGTGGAAGAAAGGCCTTTGTAAAAATGAAGTAGGGATTCAAGTCTCATAAAGAGCTTCCAAAAATTATGGTACTTGTAGATTTCAGCTCTCATTGCCCCTATCATAAGCATCTTGAAGGTGATTAAGGTTAAAGTGACACAACTAAGAGGATATGCTTGACAAGTTATAAACCGAAATCTCATGCCCCTTACTTACGAAGACCGATCCTCATGCTACTCAACTTCAGTCACGAGTAAGCTCTTGTCATTGTAAGTATATGTGTATCATTAAGAACCGCCAACGGGGTACCCCTTGCACATGATACGGGAGCTTCCCCATAATCAAAATGACAAGGCAAGCAGACAATGAGCATCTCAGCGATCTTTTTATTTGCTATTTGCATAGGTTTTTATCGAGGATGCTTCATAGAGTGCTCATAATGGTGATGCTGCAAGTTTCCACCATGATTAGGCATGGCTTAGGCTAGCGGCCCGGGCGTTTCTCTAACACACATACAAACTCCATGATCTTACAAGTTCCACATTTATTTCACACTGCCGGGATCCGTAAGCAAAAGAACATAATATCAACGGGGTACAAAGTACAAGTGCAATGTTGAAAGCGTTCCCCATGAAACATGGTTCTGATAATTTCAACTTATAAAGCGCAAGCATATACGCAACAAAGAAGGACCCAATGGTTCAAGTTTATTAGAGGCAATAAAGTAAAGTGTGCCATCAAGTTCGTGAGAGCTTTAATCACTAGTTTTTTCATAACAAGTGGAAGGTAAACAAAAGCATGAATATATTTGGAATAGCATAAGATAGTAGGTAGGTATGGTGGACTCTTTGGAATAACTTGGTTTAGGGAGTTGGATGCATGAGTGGAACTCATACTTGGTTGTGGAGGCTAGCAAAAGACTGGGAGCGACAAACTAAGAGAGCAATAATGGCCATAATCATGCAGAGCGACAAAACATCATTGATCAAAGCATAAAGTGATACTACAAGTTGAAAACTAAAGGATCATAAAGGCTATGGTGACTTGAGATAGTCATAACATGGTGTGAGCATGTGCCAAGTCAACCCATATAAAGCATCAAAGGAGAATACCACTATACTATGCTTTAATATGCTAAAACAACGCATGATTCATCCAAGGCACATTAAGCAATCTCAATTGTTTATAACAAGTCATGCTACAGAAAAGAATACTAAGCATAAAGCCAAAACAATATCAAGCATGGCATGACAAAGCATAGCCACAGTCAAAAAGGAGCTCTTTTTACCGCATAAGCATGAGCTTTCCTACTCTTTTCCAAACCAAACCAAACTAATTGCAAACCAATGTATGAAAGAGAGGGTCCAACCAACTTATTCAGAAACCTAAGAAAACCAAGCAAACTAAAAACCAAAACGAAAAACGAAAAAGAAGACGCTCCAAGAAAAACACAACTATGCATGAAACAATAAAAACAAAGCGTTTGGAAGAAACCTGGAATTTTTATTGATGAAGAAGGGGATGCCTTGGGCATCCCCAAGCTTTGACGCTTGTACTTCTTAGATATTTCTTGGGGTGGCACGCGTGGCATCCCCAAGCTTGAGCTTTAGTCCATCCTTCATCTCATTACTCATTCCTTCCATACTCCTGAAAATTTTCCTTCATACAAAACTTCACACAATCTCATTAGCAACATTAGTGCACTTAAGATAAGTAAGTCTCAAGGTTCAGTTCTAACACCAAATAAACTTCCATTAGAACACTAGATACTGTAGCACTTCCCTCAAAAAGCTCAATTCCCCAAAAGAACTCAAAAAGGAACCCACAAGAAGCAAATGCAGAAAATGGCAGAAATCTGTCAAAACAGACCAGCAGGTAAAGACGAATTTTTTCGAAGACCTTCTATTGCTCGAATCAAAAATTATTGAACTAACGAAAGTTATATAACAACCTGTTTCAGAAGCACAAAACATTACAGCTCAATCCGAAGTACAGACCTCTCTCAGGAATTTTTACGGTGAAGCACAAAAATCTGTTTCGGGACAGCAACTTTCCCAATCATTACTTCACTCTCATTAGAGGTTACTCTTGGCACAAAAAGCAAATAAAAAGGATAAGGAGAGGTTATTACAGAGGTAATAACTTCCAAGACTCAACTAAAACTCTTGGGTTATCTCCCAACAAGTACTTTTCTTTAACGCCTTTAATTTAGGCATAAGAAGCAAAGAAAGCATCAAGTGTTCTCAAGTGAAGAAGCATTAAAACTAACTTTCTTGCCCTTACCTCTCTTATTTTTATTCTTAACCTTTGGGGAAAAATGATTGTTTGGTGGAGAAGAAAGGTGCATGGTCCCCCTTCCCACATCTATTATTGCTCCAAGGAGTTCTAATAGGGATCTTCCAAGTGTAATTTGTCCTTTTCCTGCACATTCAATAACAAGATAATCAGTAAAATCATTTTCCCAAGGATATTTGTAAACACTCCTTCAGCTATTACAATAGGAAATAAGGTAGCATTATTAGCAAGAGATATTTCTTTTCCTCCTTCAGTAAGCCCCCAAAGATTCAAAGATTCATAAATATCTTTGGGCATAAGACAAAATTCAAACATGATATCGCAGCGGGCTTGAAAAGTTTCAGTGTTTATCTCAATCTTTACTGTAGGGAGCCACTTTGATGGTTCAGAATTTATTGGAACATAATCATGGTGCTCCCTAAGCGTATTATAGCAACTTTCTAATCTAGTAATGCTAGCCTCTAGAGTGTCCAACCTAGCAAAATTTTTTGCGAAAGAAATATCAGTTTGGCTAGGCATGTTGTAAGTGAGGATCAATTTCTTTATAGCATTAATAGCATCATCCTCATTACATTGGAGGAAATCTCCTCCCACAATAGCATCTAGGGCATATCTATAGCAAAGAGCAATCCCAAGGTAAAAACTGCTAAGGAACAAGCTTTGAGTCATTTTAGGCTTAGTTTTTTCATGTAGATCAGAGATTCTAGACCAAGCTTCCTTAAAACTTTCCTCAATTCCTTGTTTAAAAGTGAAAATCATTTCCTCGGGTGACATAGTGATTGGAGAAGGCTAGACATAATGAGATAGGAACTAATTTTTTTGTGTGTTTTTGAAAAGAAAGCAAACTAGTAAAACTATTTTTTTTGATTTTTGAAGAACAAAACAAGCAAACAAAGCAAAAAGAAACTAAGCAAAACAAAAACAACAAAGTAAAGAGATTGGTTATGAGGGACTCCCCTTGTGGAGATGTCCTTGACTCCCCCGCAATGGCGCCAGAAAATCTTGATGCGCTCGACTTTCAACGTAGAGCTCGTTGGGAACACCAAGAGGAAAGTACGATGAGCACAGCAGTAAGTTTTCCCTCAGTTATGAAACCAAGGTTTAATCGAACCAGTAGGAGCAAGGAAACACCCCAAAGGTGTTACTAGCTGAGCTTTGGAAGGGCGCACTACCGGTGCTAGTAGCAACGTGGAGACCTGCACAACACAACCATAGAACTTTGTCCCCAACTTGCGATGAGGTTGTCAATCTCTCTATGTTTTGCGGAAAACAAAGGATTAAACGTATCGAATGGAAAGAAGTAAAAGTTTGCAGAAAGTAAACACAAAGCAGTAAAAGATTGTAGATTGTATGTAAAAGACAAGGACCGGGATCCATAGTTCACTAGAGGTGGCTCTCCTTAAGATAGATAACATGCTATGTGAACAAATTACAGTGGGGAAATTAACAAACACCGACAAAGCAATACATGCATATACTAATCATCTTGACTCCTTTGAGACTTGATTGGGCATTACAACATAATACATAGACCGCCATCCAACTGCATCTATGACTAATAATCCACCTTCAGGTTATCATCCGACCCCCCTCTAGTATTAAGTTGCAAGCAACAGATTATTGCTTTACGAACTGCGTGTAAAGTAAACAATACGATTATTCTATGAACAAAGGATTGTTGTTTTCTCCCTAGTAGCAACAACACATCTAGTACCTTAGAGATTTCTGTCACTTCCCTAGATTACCAGAGGCATGAACCCACTATCGAGCATAAATACTAACTCTTGGAGTTGCTAGCATCTACTTGGCCAAGATAGCTACTAACAACGGAAAGCATGCAAGATCTCAAATAACAAAGACATGATAGAATCAATAATCAATCTGAAATAGCATCTCAATATCCATCGGATCCCCGCAAACACAACATGTATGGATTAAAAATAGATGATATTGATCATGAACGGAGATCACAAGATCTAAACATGAAAGCATGAAGGAGGAGAAACCAGCCATCTAGCTACTACATGGATCTGTAGTCCAAGGATGAACTACTCACGCATCACACCGGAGGCTTGCATCGTGATGAAGAAGGCCTCCAGGGTGAATTCCCCTCTCCGGCAGGGTGTCGAGAAGAGCTTCAGATCCCTCCCGATCTAGGGATGGAGATGACATCGGCTACAGACTCTTTCGTGGATTTTTGATCGGGTACTTAGGGTTTTCATCCCGAGGGCAACTTATAGGCGGAAGGAGAGGCCGAGGGGGTGCCGGGAGCCACCACACCACCCCCTGGCACGGGCCAGGCCTGGCCGCACGGCCAGGTGGTGTGGTCGGCCCCTGGCCCTTCTCCGTCTCGTATTTTGGCACTTGATCCCTTCCGGAAAAATAGGCACTTTCGCTTTTGTCCCGTCCAATTCCGAGAATATTCATTTTCTGAATTTCCTGGAACCAAAAACAGCGTAAGTACTAGCACTATGGCTCTTGTTAATAGGTTAGTCCAAGAAATCATATGAAAAGTACTCCAAAGTTGGAAAAAAACACAAGAAAGTGGATAAAACCAAGCATGGAACATCAAAAATTATATATACATTTGCAATGTATCAACGGTCCAAAAGATCCCATTTAGCTTCTTCTTCCATGCGAGTGAATGATCCAGCACAAGAAGCATCCAATAAATCTTTGTCATGTAGAGGGAGCCTTGCATAAAAGTTGTTGATAATAATATTGTTGGGGAGCTCATGAATGGGACATTTGAGCATTAGTAACTTCAATCTCCCCCAAGCTTGAGCTGTACTCTCTCCATCAAGAGGCCAAAAGTTGTATATTTGATTCCGATCTTTATGAATCTCACTAGGAGGATAAAACTTTGAATAAAAGAGAGGAGCTATTTCCTCCCATTCCAGAGCTTGACCATTCTTTAGCAGCTTATACCATTCCTCAGCTCTTCCTTTCAGTGATAATGAGAATAACTTCTTCTTAACTTGATATGTAGTAATACCTGCACACTTGAACAACCCGCATAATTTGTGTATAAAGAGTAAATAATCACCGGGATGGACAGTTCTATCCTCAACATAGTAGTTATCCATAACACGATCAATAATTCTTGTAGGTATTTTGAAAACATCATTCTCAGCAGGTGGTGGCTTATCTACTACCTTAGCAGTGGTAGTAGCATTACCAAATAAGAAACTCAGCGAATTATCCATAACGAAAATAAAGAAACTAGCAAAAATAAACAATACTCATAATAGAAGTTTCCTTTACTAGTTCCACTCTCCAATAGCGCTTCACTCCCCGGCAACGGAGCCAGAAAATAGTCTTGATGACCCACAAGTATAGGGGGTGTATCGCAGTATTTTTGATAAGTAAGAGTGTCGAACCCAACAAGGAGCAGAAGGTGCTGGCTAGTGGTATGGATCAGGAATTCTCTACAAATACTTAGCAAACGGATTTTTAGGGGTTTTCGATAAAGCAAGTAAACAAAGTACGAGTAAAATAAAAGACAGTAGGAATAAATGCAGCAAGTGGCCCAATCCTTTATGCAGCAAAGGACAAGCCGGTTGTATTACATAAGATGACCAAACGTTCTCGAGGACACATGGGAAGACTGTCAAGTGCTTTCGCTTCATATAGTTGATTAATCTTCTTTAGCTTGCTAAGTGTTGTGTGGGTGAACCTGTGCTAATGTACCGCCCCATCCAAGACTAATACATACTTGTGATTAAACCCCTTGCAAACATCCGTAAGTACAAGAAAGTATTTAAGGTAGAAACCTAACCACAGCTTTAAACTCTAAGACCCTTACGTCCCTTGTGCAATGGTTTCCTAACGGGGGTTCAGGTTTCATCACTCCGCAACCCCTACGATTAGTAGCCAAATACACAATGCATTCCCCTAGGCCCATATAGGTGAAGTGTCATGTAGTCGACGTTCACATGACACCACTAGAAGAAGTACACCACAACTTAAATAACAATCTATTGAATCTTTCTCAACACAACTCCACTACTAACAACAAGACTTCTCCCATGTCCTCAAGAACAAAACGAACTACTCACAAGACATCATATGGATCATGATCAGAGATGGAATAATGATGTATAACAATCTGAACATAAATAATAATTCAATGGTTCACTCAATAGCATCAACTACAAAGAGTAATCAACACCGGGAAAGTTTCCCCTATGAACTATGCAAGATTCAACGCAATTGTTACAGCAATATGGAGATGGTGATGAGGGTGCTGATGGTGATGATGGTAGTGATGATCCCGATGAAGTCCACCTTGATGGTGGTGTTGATGGCGATGATCTCCCCTCTCCGGGAAGGAATTCCCCCGGCAGAAATCTGTCTGCAGGAGAGATCTTTCTCTCTCGGTGTTTTCCGCCTCAGAGAGGCGAAATCTTCGTGGTCGCTCCTCGAGTCTTAGGGTTTCGGAGGATGATATCGCCATAGGAAGAGGTGGAGTGGGCGGCCACACCACCTCCAGGCGCGGCCTAGGGCTGCCCGCGCCAGGGGGTGGTGTGGGCCCCCTGTGGCCCACCTCCACTCCATCTTCTGGCATCCTTAGTCTTCTGGAAAAATAGGATTTTCTATATATTTTCCTGGATTTTCTGATCTTCGCGAATTTTGCCTCCCAACAGCACCTTTTCCATCAGAATCCTGACTGCAGCGGTCCATGCTCCAAAAGTCATCAACCATACAAAAATAGATGAAATAACATAAGTATCACCTCTCAATACAAAATATATCAATGAGTAATAGTGAATTAAGACATAGAATAGTAATGCAAAATGGACATATCAGGTGACTATAAAGGTGGGTCCAGTCCTACGAAGGTGTTATGTTGAGGCTCATGGATCAAGAGTGGAATTTGTCCATCCCGATGACGGATAGATATACTATGGGCCCTCTCGGTGATATCACATTGAAATAGCTTGCAAGCAAGTGATGTGATCACTAGAATGTTATATCACGGGAACGAGAAAAGAGTGCATGTCGGTAACGAGATCAAACTAGGTATTTGGATGGCAATGATCGAATCTCGGACATGTAATATATCGCGAGACAAAGGGATTTAGTTACAACGTTAAAGGTTCACACGATCACAAGAGTCATCGTTGAATATGTGGGAGTAAGTACGGATCTCCAGGTTCCGCTGCTAATTATTGATCGGAGAGGGGTCTCGATCATGTCTGCATTATTTGCGAACCGTAGGGTGACACACTTAAGGGATACCAACACCATTTGGAGCAAATATGTTTCAGATAAAGATTTAAGAAAGCGCTGGAATTATTTCAATAGACACCGAAACTGTTTCGGGTGAAATTGCTGAAATTGGTTCTGCATGTAATATTGAAATATTGTAAGGGGTTTTATGTGAATGTTTGTTAATTAAAGTAATTAACAAAATTCTGAATAAAATTAATAAAAGAGTTTTATTAAATGAGAGAGCATTAAATTTGGAGAAATTTAATGCATTTAAAGTGGAGATTTTAAAAGAGAATGTGAAGGGGCATTTTAATGTGGAGGGGGTTACCACCACATGAATGGGGGAGGTGAAGGGACACCCTCCCCTCCTCCTATAAAAGGCCCCCCTCTCACTCCTTCTTCCTCACACCTCCTCGTGAAGGATCTCTCTCCCCCTCTAGTATTATTTCCTCATGGTCTCGGATTAGCGAGATACATGTTCCCGGTGGCTTTATCTGGAAAGGAGTTGCTGCTTCCGCTGCTTTTCTAGAGCGAGGGATGGAGGTTGTCGGGGTACCGGGCGTGTGTGCGATCACGGATGCACCGCTGCTTTGCGGTGCTGGACTTGGTGGTGTTGGACTTGCTGGAGCTAGATCTGATGAACGTGCTAGAGCCGGACCTGCTGGACTTCATCACGATCTTGAGATCGGCAAGTGTACGACTACATCATCCATGAGTTCTAGCTTGTTAACAAAGCTTTGTTCTCTTCGAGGGTATGTTCTCTATGGATGTATATCCACCCGTTGCTTGTATCTAGTAGATAGATCTTGGCGTATAGTTCCCATCGTAGGAAATTATTTGTTTTCTATGCTGCGAACCCAACAGTGGTATTAGAGCCAGATCTATGTGTAGGTGCTTTGCACGGGTAGTAGACATATGTTTATATGTGGGCGATGATGATCATATTATTGCATCTTTCATGTTTTTTGGATATTGGTGGCATAGTAGGGTGAAGCGGCCCGGACCAACCTTACATGTCATCGCACATGAGACCAGTTCCACGACTGACATGCAACTAGTTTTGCATAAGTGGCTGGCGGGTGTCTGTCTATCCTACTATAGTCAATATCTGATTTACAACGAGTTGCTAATAACTTGGTTATCCTCGTTGTGGTTCCATGTTCGTAGATAAGACCGGTTCTATCTTCGAAAGCCCTAAGCCACGTAAAACTTGCAATGGATAAATTAGAGGCGTCTAGTTTAGATCGTTGCTAGGCTAGTGTCATGATATGGTAATGTTGTAAGTTGATGTATAGTTGATACTCTTACAACACACCTAATGTGTAAATTCCATAGACCTTGGCCTTACACACAAAGGAATGATAGAGATCATACCACGATCCATATGATGGTGATCAAATGCATGAACCATATCATCCCACTTTACACATATGATGTTCACATCTTATATTGCTTGTTTGGTGTTTTAGTAGCATTATAAGATGATCCCTCATTTAAATATCAAGATAAAATATGTTCTTCCTTAAGTATGCACCGTTCTATGGATTGTGTTTCGAGACATCACGTGATGATCGGGTGTACTCAACTCTGCACTTTCATACAAATGGGTGTAAGAGAGTTTTACACATGCGAGTACTAAGGTTCTTACTTGGCGAGCCTAGCATGTACAGACATGGCATCGGAACACGGACCGAAAGGTTAAGCATGAGTCATATAGTTGATATGATGCCTATATTGATGCTCGCCTTTGAAGCTACACCGACTCACCTGATGATCGGACTTGGTGTAGTGGATTTGGTTCATGTAATCACCAAAAAGGCACGAGGGATATCGTTTTTGAGTGGGAGTTCATTTCTAATTTGGATTAGTCGAACTCAATTTTGTCATAAACTAAATCGAAGTGAATTTGCATAATTTGTTGTAGTCATTAGCGTATGTTCACTACCTTATGCTTAGTTTTAATTGAGATAATAGAACTATATAATTCTGGATATTTACTTTACGAACTGGTATCGTATTGTTTTTCATGTCAATTTAAAAGTCTAGAAGTCCTATTGCAAACTTTTAGCAAACTCTATTTACTCCATGAAGTTTAATAAGTAGTATTAAATCAAGTGTAAGAATTCTAATGTTAGTATCTAAAGTATCATGTTTGCCTCCATGATTTTTGATATTCAAAAGTTGTTTTAATATCAAGATTATCTAGGAGCTAAAAAAATTGTTTCAGATACCATCATGTGTGGAAGATATTGTGATATCTGAAACAATGTTTTTGGTTGCATTATGATAGAGTATAATTTAGCAAAATACATGTTCTCATATTGTATGAGAATTTGTGAAGGATGGAGATGCTAGGCATCCATATCTCCCAAAAGGTTTCGGGAACTAAAATTATACTCGTCATTCTTCCTTATAGGCTAGAGTAGCTTGATCATGAAAGTTGTCATGATAAGGATGAATAGAAGATATAAGTAAAATGTTTACTACACTAAAAGATTACTAAAGAATGGATTTTTTTTGAAAGAACACCAAACATTTGATGATGGTGATCCAGTTCAAAGTGCAAGTCCAAAGGTATTAGTATTTGACTATATACACTTTGTACTATGTGTCATGTGAATGACACCACTATTGATGTTGATAGATTCTTTTCAAAGAAAAGGAATTGCTGAAAGAGAATCTATAAAATATTTGGCAGAAAAGAAAAGGTTGGATATGTCCAACTTAGGTATATAGAAGATATACATGTTATGGCTGTATTCCATGCTTGTTAAACAATGTGGTTCTGAGGTATTGGATACCGAATTGGTTGGTATGAAGTGTCATACAGGACAACAGAATTCATAAACTGCAATGGCCTAAGCAACTAGCAAGAGAATAAGTGATGATGTTCATCGAAAACAAATAAAGTGTTATTGTGTTTTTCGTTGTCATCAAACCTAGCCTTCAAGATTTGTTTTTAATAATTTTTATTTTGTTCCGGTATTATGTGAATAATGGTTGTTCAAATAATTACCGTATTCCATAAAGGATGGATGAACTTTTACAAGTCTAGTGGGAGAAATCACATCCATAAACACTATTGCTAAAATGTCGCAAGACAAATGATTGAAAGATCACTTATGAAGTGACATCGTTGTTTAAATTATATTGGAAATAAAACATGAAGAAACTCCATGTTGATGGATTTTTGGAATCTTTGATTTGGATCAACTGACGCTTGTGAGACTTTCCTTGAGATAATTGAAACTCCGTCCATAGGCCAAAGAGAAACGGATGACTAACTTATTTGATATCATACACATTGATGTATATAGTCCATTATATGTAGCCATATGCGATGGATCTTTTTGCTTCATATGCTTTCTCCAGAAATTTGAGTGAATATATCTATATATTTACTTAATAAGGAATAAGTATGAAACATTTGAAAATTGTTCAAAGACTTTCAAGATGAAGTGGAAAATCATTGTAACAAGAAAATAAAGAGTTTATGATTTGATCATAAAGGAAGATATTTGAGTTACATGTTTAGCAAAACACCAAAGATTTGAGGAATTGTTCCATGATTTGTGTTTCCCGATAAACCATAGGAGTATGTGTTGGGTCCGCAGCATAGAAAACATAAAATTTCCTATGATGAGAACTATACGCCAAGATCTATCTACTAGGTACAGAGCAACGGGTGGACATACATCCATCGAGAACTTACCCTCAAAGACAACGAGTTTTGTTAACGAGTAGGAACTCATGGTTGATGTAGTCGTACACTTTCCGCTCTCAAGATCATGATGAAGTCCAGCAGGTCCGGCTCTAGCACGTCCTTCAGATCCAGCTCCAAAAAGTCCAGCACCGCAAAGCAGCGGTGCATCCGTGATCGCACACACGTCCGGTACCCCGACAACCTCCATTTCCTCGCTCCAGCACAGCAGAGGAAGCAGCAACTCCTTTCCAGATAAAGCCACCGGGAACATGTATCTCGCTAATCCGAGACCATGGGGGAATAATACTAGAGGGCGAGAGATATCCTTCACGAGGAGGTGTGAGTATGAAGGTGTGAGAGGGGGGGCTTTTATAGGAGGAGGGGAGGGTACCCCTCCCCATGGATGGCGCCTCAAGGGGTGACCCTTCACCTCCTCATTCATGTGGTGGTAACTCCCTCCACCTAAATTTGCCCCTTCACATTCTCTTTTAAAGTCTCCACTTTAAGTGCATTAAATTTCTCCAAATTTAATGCTCTCTCATTTAATAAAACTCTTTTATTAATTTTATTCAGAATTTTTTTAATTACTTTAATTAACAAACATTCACATAAAACCCCCTACAACATTTCAATATTACATGCAGAACCAATTTCAGCAATTTCACCTGAAACAGTTTCGATGTCTATTGAAATAATTCCAGTGCTTTCTTAAATCTTTATCTGAAACATATTTGCTCCAAATGGTGTCGGTATCCCTTAAGTGTGTCATCCTACGGTTCGTGAATAATGCAGACATGATCGAGACCCCTCTTAGATCAATAATCAGAAGCGGGACCTGGAGATCCATACTGACTCCTACACATTCAACGATGACTTCTGTGATCGTGAGAACCTTCAACGCTAGTAACTAAATCCCTTTGTCTCATGATATATTACATGTCCGAGATTCGATCATCGGTATCTCCATACCTAGTTTGATCTTGTTGCCGACATGCACTCTTTTCTCGTTCTCGTGATATAACATTCTAGTGATCACATCACTTGCTTGCAAGCTATCTTAATGTGATATCACCGAGAGGGCCCAGAGTATATCTATCCGTCATCGGGATTGACAAATTCCACTCTTGATCCATGAGCCTCAACATAACACCTTCGTAGCATTGAACCCATGTTTATAGTCACCCTGTTACGGTGTGATGTTTGATGTTATCAAGATACTCTTCCGGTGTTAGCAATTAACATGATCTCATGGTTTAAGGATAAAGATTACTTCGTATGATGTTATAGCAATGTAAACATAATGACTTGAGCATAATGCTATACTTTGGATGAATGTTCATCACATCATTTCACAAATGTTGTGATCTTGTTATTAACAACATCCAATGTCCATGATCAGGAAACCTTGATCATCTTGTTAATCAACAAGCTAGTCTATAAGAGAGGCATAACTAGGAACCCTTTTTGTTTATTAAACACACATGTATTGATGTTTCCGATCAATACAATTATAGCATGCAAAATAAACATTTATCATAAACATGGAATAAGATAATAACCACTTTATTATTGCCTCTCGGGCATATTCCCTTCAGTATGGCATATTCGAGAGATGAAATCAAACCATGTTTGACCTGGTAAGATCAAAGGTGTCATTTATAAAACTGCCATTATGTTTTAAGGATTGAATCTTTAGAGACTACCGCTTTTACACTAAAAAGAGCACCATCATGATCCGTTGAAATGACACCATATAAGTTATGGTTTGGGATAAAACCCGAATTGTATTTTCTTAAAATTTTGGTATGCTATGCATAAGTAAAATGTTTACAACCAAAGTCGGATAAGCACGTCTTTGTAGGTTATCCCAAAGAATTTGTTGGGAATTCCTCCATAACACCGAGGACAAAAGAGTTTGTCACTTGGAATGTCAAGTTTCTTGAGAAGGAATTTTTCATGAAAAGTTAAGTGGGAGGACAATAGAACTTTGATAAGGTTGTTGAACCTTAGCTATATGTGCTAAGTAGCGCAGCGCCGGAAAGTTTCCCGGTGGCGGCCACAATGCTCATGGCTCCCGTGATTACAAAGGTTGTGATCTCGGAGATTAGAGTTCCTATTGAACCATGTGGGTCAGTAAGAATCAAATAGTGATATTTGATAAACAAGTCATTATTGTTATGAACCGACTGCATGCAAAGAAGCGATGATGGGCCCTGACTCCATAAAATGACTAGAGGTCATAGAATCCGTGATAGTATCCATACACGAGAATCAAGTTTCTGAACTTGGAAGACCCTCTGAAAAGGCATAAAGCCTATCGGTCGTGTTTGGATCTATAAAGAAATAAACATGGATGTTTAACATCTATGAAATAGTCGATATGTCGGAAAGAAGTTTACGGCAATGTTCAAGGAGTTGACTATGACAAGATTTGATCTTTCATAGCGATATTTAGTCTTGACGGATTAATGTAGCAACCACTACATATAATTTGGTATATGGTAGTTGAATAAACAAAACAAGGTTCTTCTAATAGAATGGTTACCTAGGACGTGTACATGACACGGTCCAAAGGGTTTTGTTAATTCAAAGGGTGCTAAAAGGGCATGTAAACTTCAATAGTGAAGTAAGCACATCGGAGTTGGAATCTTCACCATGATGAAACTGTTAAAAGAGTTTAAATTCATCGGAGATGATGAAGATGCTTGCATTTGCAAGAAATTAAGTGGGAGCGCTGAGACATATTTCTAATACATTATGTAGAGGACATATTGTTGTTTGGAAATGATGTATCTTGTATTGACACAAGTTAAGAATTTCATTAAAATAAGATTTCGATGAAAGACTTGGGCAAAACCAGAGTATTTGCCATAAATATCTATGTGGATAGATTGAGGCGCTAATATGGTTATGCCAGACGTACATATATGAGATATTGAAAGGGTTCAATATGGAAACAACAAGAAAGGTTCTTTCTGCATGGAAAGGATTGTATCAAGATTCAAGTGTTTCAACACTTGGTGAGTAAAATCACATGAATATTTTGATCAATTATACCATGATATATATATCCAAATATGTCCTATGCTCTAAATGTTATGAGCACATACCAGAATGATTCATAAGATGATCATTGGATGATAGTAAAGATATTCTTATGAGCTTTAGAAGAACTAAGAATATATCATGTATAAGTGACAAATAGTTAAAGGTAGTTCATTGTAAAGTGTTACATTGATACTAGTTTTGCAACAAGATACAAATTAAAATTTATCTCAATTTAGACTATGGGTGGCACAATGTAATGGAATGGATGTTCCATGATGGATTTGGATAAGTTCCAAAGTTCAAACATTGTGACGGATACTACAACAAAAGGCTAAATATATGACTGCTATAGTGGCAGCAAAGGAGGGCATTTGTGTTAAGTAGTTTGTTATCAAACTAGGTGTGGTTCAAAGTAGGCTAATACTATCAAGATATATTGTATGACAATAATATCAACATATTTTAACCTGAGCGAACTAAAGGTCTCACCAAAGGACCAAACTTTATACAATGCCATCTCATTTGAGAATGAGTGATGCGTAGAGACGCAAAGACATGCAAATACACACGGGCCTGAAAATGTCAGATCCGGAGATTATTTTAACCACTAGCAATCGCGTATATGTAACACCAGAAAGCCATAGGTGTTCAATACGCAAAGTTTTTCAAACTAGATTATTGACTCTAGTGCAAGTGGGAGACTGAAGGGAATATGCCCGAGAGGCAATAATAAAGTGGTTATTATTTTATTCCATGTTTATGATAAATGTTTATTTTGCATGCTATAATTGTATTAATTGGAAACGTTAATACATGTGTGTTTAATAAACAAAATACAAAGTTCCTAGTACTGCCTCTCATATAAACTAGCTTGTTGATTAACAAGATGATCAAGATTTCCTGATCATGGATATTGGATATTGTTAATAACGAGGTCACAACATTGGTGGAATGATGTGATGAACATTCATCCGAAGTATAGCATTACGATCAGAGTCATTATGTTTATGTTGCTATAACATCATACGAAGTAATATTAGTCCTTAGACCATGAGATCATGTTAATTGCTAACACCGAAAGAGTATCTGGATAACATCAAACGTCACACCGTAACAGGCTGACTATAAATGTGGGTTCAGTGCTACGAAGGCGTTATGTTGAGGCTCATGGATCAAGAGTGGAATTTGTCAATCCCGATGACGGATAGATATACTCTGGGCCCTCTCGGTGATATCACATTGAAATAGCTTGCAAGCAAGTGATGTGATCACTAGAATGTTATATCACAGAAACGAGAAAAGAGTGCATGTCGGTAACAAGATCAAACTAGGTATTTGGATGCCAATGATCGAATCTCGGACATGTAATATATCGCGAGACAAAGGGATTTAGTTACAACGTTAAAGGTGCATACGATCACAAGAGTCATCGTTGAATATGTGGGAGTCAGTACGGATCTCCAGGTCCCGCTGCTGATTATTGATCGGAGAGGGGTCTCGATCATGTCTACATTATTCGCGAACCGTAGGGTGACACACTTAAGGGATACCGATACCATTTGGAGCAAATATGTTTCAGATAAAGATTTAAGAAAATGCTAGAATTATTTCAATAGACACCAAAACTGTTTCGGGTGAAATTGCTGAAATTGGTTCTGCATATAATATTGAAATATTGTAGGGGGTTTTATGTGAATGTTTGTTAATTAAAGTAATTAACAAAATTCTTAATAAAATTAATAAAAGAGTTTTATTAAATGAGAGAGCATTAAATTTGGAGAAATTTAATGCATTTAAAGTGGAGACTTTAAAAGAAAATGTGAAGGGGCATTTTAATGTGGAGGGGGTTACCACCACATGAATGGGGGAGGTGAAGGGACACGCTCCCCTCCTCCTATAAAAGGCCCCCCTCTCACTCCTTCTTCCTCACACCTCCTCGTGAAGGATCTCTCTCCCCCTTTAGTATTATTTCCCCATGGTCTCAGATTAGCGAGATACATGTTCTCGGTGGCTTTATCTAGAAAGGAGTTATTGCTTCCGCTGCTTTGCTGGAGCGAGGGATGGAGGTTGTCGGGATACAAGACGTGTGTGCGATCACGGATGCACCGCTGCTTTGCGGTGCTGGACTTGGTGGTGCTAGACTTGCTGGAGCTAGATCTGATGGACGTGTTGGAGCCGGACCTGCTGGACTTCATCACGATCTTGAGATCGACAAGTGTACGACTACATCATCCACGAGTTCCACCTTGTTAATAAAGCTTTGTTGTCTTTGAGGGTAGGTTCTCTATGGATGTATATCCACCCGTTGCTTGTATCTAGTAGATAGATCTTGGCGTATAGTTCCCATCGTAAGAATTTTTTGTTTTCTATGCTGCGAACCCAACAACATTGCTGTTTGGCCTCAAAGTTAAGAAACTTCGAACATGATAGCTTATTTCTGAGAAGGATTTTTTGAGATATTTACAATATTCCAAATTTGATATTTTTCCTTGCAAATATGTCACATAATATGACACCACACGAGACGAAGATTTTACATTATTTAGATCGTTTTTGAATTTCTTATGCCTTTTGCAAACTATGATCAAAACGGCGTGTATGAAGATTCTTAGTTCGGGGCTGAGCCTAGCTAAATTTACAGTGCATCTCTGATGATATAGCCTATTGTAAATCTAAAATTGATTTTTCAAAAAAATTATAAGCATCAGATCATGTACCTCTAGTTCGAATCTGACTTACTTCCTACCGATTTAGCAGGAATTTGTCTTTTTTACGAGGAGTAGAAGGAAAGGTTTAAGATAGTCTGGTTGAGACATTGTCCATGCAAGGTGGCCTAGTATTTTTGAAAAATGGGGTGGTACCATTTTGAAACTTTTATTTGGTGGTTGCTTCACAATACACCTCTTTTTGACACTTGGAAAATAAAAAATGGCTTTTTGGTGTGACGAAAAGGAAAACTTCCTATTGCAACATTGTTCGTCGTCCCATGATGCACATGTGTGCATAATATGGGCACATTATCACAAAATATGCCACGATTCTAACCATAACATTGATCGTTTGGCCTGAAAGCAATGAACCTCGAACATGATAGCTCATTTTCGTGAAGGTTTTTTATATGCAATAAATATTCCAAGTTTGATATTTTTACTTCTAAATATGTCACATAATATGACACCACGCGAACATTTTACATTGTTAGGATCGTTTTTGAATTGCTTATGCATGTTACAAACTATGATCAAAACATCGGGCATGAAGATTCTTATCTCGGGACCGAGCCTCGCTAAATTTGAAGTGCATCACTGATGAAATAGCATATTATCAACATAAAAATGATTTTTGCACAAAATTATAAGCATCAGATCATGTACATGTAGTTCAAATCTGACTCACTTCCCATCGATTCGCTAGGAATTTGTGTTTTTCACGAGAGATGGACAAAAAGGTTTAAGATAGACCGATTGGGACATTGTCCATGCAAGTTGGCCTAGTATTTTTGAAAAATGTGGTGGTATTATTTTAAAACTTTCACTTGGTGGTTGCTTTACAAAACAACCATTTATGACGTATACTTGGAAAATGGAAAATCTGTTATATGAAACTATATGTAATATTTTTATATTTTATTCATTAAAAATATGTAATATTTGAGTTTAGATAGATAGATTGTTCTGCAAATTTTGATATATTATATGTATTTTTTTGAATTAGAATGATTTAGTTATGATTTTTTTAAGATTAATATGGCTAAAAGGAAAAATAGCGACGCCGACGGTATGAAACCTTTGCCGACGGCGTAGACTTGACGCCGTCGCACCATCGTCACGTCCAATCCCTATGCCGATGGCCCGCTCTACGCCGACAGCTTCCGTTGGCCTATCCCGTCCTACACAGACAATAAACCTGACCGACGGCAAGTTTGCTCGGCTGCCCGCCTCGGGTCCTACGCCGATGGCCCCGACAAATAGCCGTCGATGTCTGTCTCTCCTCCCGTAGTGAGTACTCAGGCCCGTTGACGGGGGTGAGCGAGGTGCACACCCGCTTAGGGCCCCCATTTTCCAAGGCCCATAGGTTTTTTTAGGCCTAGTATTAGACAGTTGGGTCTATTTTATTCCTTTACCGTGTGGCCCAGTACATGTATTGCAGCTGAGGCCCAATTCCAATCATTCCTAGGGTTGGACGAGCTCCAATGTGCCACCAGTGAGGGCGAGCTGATCACGACCTTATTTTGCGCCGTCGCTTCTAGTTCAGATTCGATCGATTAGTTTGCCATAGGCACCGAGCAAGGAAAAATGAGAAAAGGGCCCTCTTCGCCCCTGCAACCTTCAACCATGCATCACGGGTTGGCTGATCGCGAGACACGACGTCTTGACGACGACAGCGATTGGGGCACAAGCGCAGTTGATTTGGTTGATCAATTTTATGCCGGGAGCGCGAGGACCAGAACTGCAGGACGGCCTTGCTAGTCCTCGACAGGGAGAGGACGGATCTATCTGAAACTTTTCTGTTGTTTTTCGGCTGATCAAGCCATCAAGGTACAATAATACTGTTCTATATCCTTCAAAAAAATATATACTCTCGTCTCGAAATAGATGTTCCAGATTTATCAAAAATTAGATAAATCTAGACACTATTTACATATAGATTCATACAAATTTTGACAATCCAGATAAATAATGCTTTTTTTATAGAACATGATGTTTGTTTGTTACTTTTATAGTATATTTTCTCTTTTAGAATAAATGCTTAATATATTTTTAAATATTGTACGGAATAGTACATTATGAAGTTATGCAAACATATGATTTCACTTTATTAGTTATTGAGTTTGAACAAAAATTAGGAACCTATTTTATAAACCGCACCGGGTCCCCCAAATCGTGGAGACGGACATGTGAGTACTTTTGTCTGCATGTAGTTAGTAAAATGTTTCGATAAGAGACCAAAGCCTATATCGATCAAAATAAGTGGTACGTTTTCCGATGGAGACAACTAATTTGCTAAGAACAGAGTATATATACATACATTCGATGATATAATTTTGTACATGTACTAGTAGCTCGTAAACGTTTCGATAAGATCCAAGGCCTATATATCGATCAAAATACAGTAAGTGGTACGTTTTCCGATGGAGTGAATATTCAAGCGAACCATACGGAAACTCTCGGAAATCACGATCCAACGATCGCTAGCAACGTACGGTCAGAAACGTAGACCCCGGAGCACGCCGAGACCATGGCCCCCGGAGTCCGGAGATGACGCAGAGGATTTCTTCGCCTTCCGGTTTCCGAGATGGCTATCGGGAAAAACCCGGCCGGTTGCCGCAAGGAAGAGAGCACGGAGCCGTGACTCCATGGGCAAAAAGGCCGCGCCCTTATCCTACATGGCAATAACCGATCGAGCTCGAATCGATCGAGCCAGATGGCACCGCGTCGCGTGACCCTCCAATCATGGAGCACCACCGTCGCTACTGCCAATAATGTATGCGTGTTGCTTCCGCCGTGTATCTTCCCTTCCGCTTCCATCGAGCTAGCTTAGGTAGCAGAGGCATCCATCATTCCCCTGTGCACGCACGCGCAGCCTCCACCCGGATGCAGCAAGAGCGCGAGCGCGCGCGGCCAGGGCAGGGCAGGCCTCGCCCGTGCCCGTCCCTGTCGTTGTCGGTGCCCCGCGGGCGCCAATTGGACTAGAGGACAGAGCGTTGCTGATGGCATGGCCAAGAGGATAGGGATGCGAGCTTCGTCTCGAGTCATTCGCTTCGCATGTATGTTTGGGTTGGCTGATTCTTGGCCCTGAAGTTTTAACCTCCGCTAGTCTGAAATCGATGGGCTCGCTTGTCGGACCTGCGTGCTTCCCTTTCGTGATGAACAATGGCTTATAAATGTCATCAAGCTCGCTTATGTTGCTTAATATGATGTTGATACAGTCCAATTTAACTTAGTAGTTTTACCATCAACAATACAGTCCTTCCAGTTTGCAATTCAGAATTTACATATAGGGTAGCACCACACACCCTGATGCCACATATTGTTTTTTAAAAGTTGTACCTTGTGTGTTCGCATGTGAGATGACCCATTTGGACTGGATACATGGAATTACCGATTTACCATCTAAGTTCATACTTATCCTCGCAGGGCACGTGTAATGTGAAACTAACCCCCGGAGGGAATCCGATTTTGACAGCTTTCACATTTTACATCCATGTAGCAGTGGCAATGTTCACACATTACACTGTTGATCAGCGTGTGCTGGCATTTGTTCCTTTTCAACACACAGTGACACCGTTCTAGTATATACCTAGAAATCAAGATAATATATACTAGTGGCACTATTTTTATGAATAAATTTCGGGCATTTGAATTTGTTTTATCATTTTTTCTTTTAACTTTAACTCAGAAATTACCTTATACTACCACTACAATATAATTGCCCTGTAATAACACTTCTCTAGATGCACAACACGATTCACCTCTATTGAACTGTCATATAATCATACAAACAGTTAGATATATATAGCTTGGGTATACTATTTGTATTTCGTTGAGATGTTTTCATAAATTCCACGCATCTATATACTGGTCATAAAAATTTCCTCGGGTGCGTGTGCTGGCATTTGTTCCTTTTCAGTGACACCGTTTTATTATATACCTAGAAATCAAGATAATATATACTAGTGGCACTATTTTATGAATAAATTTCGGGAATTTGAATTTGTTTTATAATTTTTTAAAAATTTAACTCAGAGAGTACCTTTGTAGAGTTCCGTAGCAGAAAACAAAAAATTTCTAACTATGCGAACACTAATACCAGGATCTAAACTATGTAGAGATAAGTAACGGAAAGAGAGAAACGATATTCATATCCTTGAAGACCGAGGAACGCCTTACGCAGGAAGGCGTATGTTGATGAAGACGAGCAGCTCCAATCACCCCAACTGTGGTGCCTCCAAAGTACTACACACGTCCGGTGTAGGCGACGTCTCTCTAGCTCCGATCCAGCCGAGCAGCGGAAGAGGAAGATGCCGGACCAAAGATCACACGATGGTAGTGTGAAAGTGGAGAACTCAAAACCCGAGAGGTCCTCTCCAATATTCTGGAGAAGTCCTCAATGGAAACGAGAGAGAATAAGATAATTGGATGATTCCAAAGGGGAGGGGGTGACCCCTATATATAGTGGGAGGGGAGGGGCACCACCCAAGGGGCAGGCGGTGGGGGACTAATGCCCACACCCGCCAGCCACCAAGGGGCAGACGGCGGCCCTAGGTGGGCCCCACTTGGGCGGCCCACCATGCCCTGACCGGCCGGCCCTCCTCCCTAGGCGCCTTGCCCCTTTGGGCCTCCCCTCCAAGTGAGGCCCATTAGCAATGGGTTGCCTTTAAAAATAAAATAAAATGTATATTTTAATATTAATTCACCAATTAACATAAAATATACATATTATTATATTCCTTCACTCCGGAACACCTTCTAGACCCCCTTCCGATCAACATCGGATGGAACCCGAAACTATTCCGGTTTCTCTCTCTCTATTTCTCCTACGGTACCTCATATATCCCTATGCGTCTCCACCCTTAAGCGTGACATCCTTCGGTTCGGAAACACTCCGAACATGATTGAGACCTCTCTGATATCAATGATCATTAGAGGGACCTAGATTCCCATGTTGACCCCTGTGCGTTTCATGAATCTTATCGCTCAAACCGTAAACGTCGTTTCCCATTCCCTTTGTCATTTGATACCTAGTTCACTCGAGACTTAATCTTCGATATCCCCATACCTTAGTTCAGTCTCGTTACCGATGAACTTGTTTACTTGTTTCGATGTCGTTGCATTTCATGACCAAGTCACATGCTTGCAAGCTTTGTTAATGCAACATCACCGAGATGGCCACATGTATCTATCAGTTACATGGATTGACAAATCCTGGTCTTGATATGTACTCCTCTACCAGTCCCTTTGGAAAACCTCAGTAACACCTTTTTGATCACCCTGTCACGAGATGATGTTTGATACCATCAAAGCTTCCTCGGTGATATGCATTATCTCACAGTTTAAGGATCAGGTTGCGAGGTTTTCTATGTTTTATCATTAATGGTGAACTTTGTAACTAGATCTCATTAAGATACAACTGTCGGATGTTTGTCTATCACATCATTCAACCAATGACGTGACCTCATTGTCAATTGGCATAAATGTCCATGATCTTGAAACCCAGATCATCCTCATGACCAATGAACTAGTTTGTTAGAGGTAACTAGATATACGGTTTGTTTACATTTCACACGTGTATTAAAGTTTAATATTAACACAGTTATAGCACAGTATGAAATGTATTATGAACATATAAGAGATATATCAAAAATACTTTTTATTATTTGCCTCTAGGGCATATCTCCTTCGGTCTCCCACTTTCACTAGAGTACAAATTAATATAGTTTATAATAGGCAGGAACCTAACATCGATGGCATCTCGGTGCTATTCGTTCTTGGCTTGTAGGAGAGCTTTAGTCAGGGGATCTACCACATTCAGATCCGTGTGTACTTTGCAAATCATGATTTCACCCTTGTCAATGTTCTGCCGGATGACGTGAAACCGTAGCTTCATGTGTTTGGCCGTGGAATGAGTCCTTGGTTCCTTAGTGTTTGCAATAGTGCCCGTGTTGTCACAATAGATTGTCACGGGGTCTTGCGCACTTGGAATGACTCCTAGTTCGATGATGAAATTCCTTAGTCAAACATCTTCATTCGCCACATCAGCTACAACAATGTATTCAGACTCCATTGAAGATTGCACCACCACCAGCTGTTTCTTGCTCTTCCAGCTTACCATCCCACCATTCACTAGAAACACAAATCCTGTCTGAGACTTCGAGTCATCAAGATCTGAGTTCCAGCTCGCATCCATGTAACCGGTTATGTTTAGAGCATCATCACTTTCTCCATATACTAGGAGCATATCCTTCGTTCTCTTGAGATACTTCAGGATATTCTTCACAGTTGTCTAGTGATCTAATCCTGAATTACTTTTGTATCGTCTCGTTAGACTAAGAGCCAATGCCACATCAGGTCGAGTACTTAGAATTACATACATGATAGATCATACGGCTGAAGCATAGGGGACGTAAGACATCCTTTCTCTATCAACATCCTTTGATGGACACTGAGTGAAACTTAGTGTGCAATTCTTCACCATAGGCACCAAATCCCTTTTGGCATCTTCCATTTTGAACCTCTTAAAAATCTTTTCAATGTAAGTACTTGGTCTTAATGCAATTAGGCGTCTTGATCTATCCCTATAGATCTTGATTTGTAATATGTATGTAGCTTCACCTAAGTCCTTCATGGAAAATTGACTACTCAAATATGCTTTCACGCTTTTCATCAGTTCCACATCATCCACATATACTACTATAAAAACCACTGATCTCCCACTCGCTTTCTTGTAAACACATAACTCTTGTTGATTTTGGATGAATCCAAAACTCTTGATCACTTGATCAAAACATTGGTTCCAACTCCGAGATGCTTGCTTCAATCCATAAATGGATCGCTGAAGTTTGCACACCTTTCTAGCATCCTTAGGATCAACAAAATTGCATCATATACAACTCTTCATCAATGTATCCATTGAAGAACGCGGTTTTGACATCCATATGCCATATTTCATAGTCGAAATGAGCAACAATTGCTAGTAAAATCCGGATAGCCTTAAGCATCACTACGAGAGAGAAAGTCTCATCATAGTCAACTCCTTGAATTTTTCAAAATCCCTTTGTGACAAGTCGAGCTTTGTGAATGGTCGCATTACCATTTACATCTATCTTTTTCTTAAAGATCCATTTATTTTCCACGGTCTTGCGGCCTTCCGGAAGATCTACCAAGGTCCAAATTTGGTTTTCATACATAGATCCTATTTCGGATTTCATGGCTTCTAGCCATTTCTAGGAATCAGCACTATCCATAGCTTGTTCATAGTTTGCAGGTTCTTCCTGTTCATCTAGAATGACACACATCACAAGGCTACTTTACCAATCAGGAGTGGCATGAACTCTTGTAGACTTGTGAACCGTTGGAGTTTCAATGTTGTCATTTTGATCATTATCATTAGGCTCTTCTTTCATGTTGGAGAGTGGTTTCGGAACAGCTTCCGTTGTGCTACTCGGAATTTGGAGAGAAGGGTCAACAACTTCATCTAACTCAATTTTCCTTCCACTAACTCCTTTAGCGAGAAACTCTTTCTCAAGAAAGGTACCGTTTTTCGTGACAAACATCTTTCCTTTGGCTTGGTTATAGAAGGTATACCCAATTGTTTCCCTTGGGTATCCTACGAAGATACATTTTTCCACCTTGGGTTCAAGTTTGTAAGGCTGTAGTTTCTTGATGTAAGCCTGATACGTCCATTTTGCATCACTATTCTATATCATAATTTACTGTTATTCATTGATATATTTCATATTAAGAGGTGATACTTATGTTATTTCACTTGTTTTTGCATGGTTGATGACTTTTGGAGCATGGACCGCTGCAGTCGGGATTCTGATGGAAAAGGTGTTGTTTGGAGGCAAAATTTGCGAAGATCAGAAAATCCGGGAAAATACATGGAAAATCCTATTTTTCTAGAAGACGAAGGAAGCCATAAGGAGGAGTGGAGATGGCCCACAGGGGGCCCACACCACCCCTGGCGCGGGCCAGCCTAGGTCGCACCACCAGGTGGTGTGGCCGCCCTGGCCCACCTCCAGCTCTCCCCTCTGGCGTATATTATCTCCACGGAACCGTAATACCTGGGGAGCGACTACAGAAAGATTTTGCCGCCTCTACGGGGCGGAAAACACTGAGAGAGAAAGATCTCTCCGGCAGACAGATTTCTGCCGGGGGAATTCCTTCCCGGAGAGGGGTGATCGTCGCCATCAACACCACCATCAAGCTGGACTACATCGGGATCATCATCATCACCACCATCATCACCATGAGCACCCTCATCACCATCTCCATATTGCTGTAACAATTGGGTTGAATCTTGCATAGTTCTTAGGGGAAACTTTCCCGGTGTTGATTACTCTTTGTAGATGATGCTATTGAGTGAACCATTGAATTATTGTTTATGTTCAGATTGTTATACATCATTATTCCATCTCTGATCATGATCCATATGATGTCTTGTAAGTAGTTAGTTTTGTTCTTAAGGACATGGGAGAAGTCATGTTGTTAGTAGTGGAGTTGTGTTGAGAAAGATTCAATAGTTTGATATTTAAGTTGTGGTGTACTTCTTCTAGTGGTGTCATGTGAACGTCGACTACATGACACTTCACCTATATGGGCCTAGGGGAATGCATTGTGTATTTGGCTACTAATCGTAGGGGTTGCTGGAGTGACAGAAACCTAAACTCCCGTTAGGAAACCATTGCACAAGGGACGTAAGGGTCTTAGAGTTTAAAGCTGTGGTTAGGTTTCTACCTTAATTACTTTCTTGTACTTACGGATGTTTGCAAGGGGTATAATCACAAGTATGTATTATTTCTAGGAAGGTCGATACATTAGCACAGGTTCACCCGCACAACACTTAGCAGACTAAAGAAGATTGATCAACTATATGAAGCAAAAGCACTTGACAGAATTCCCATGTGTCCTTGAGAACGTTTGGTCATCTTAAGTAATACAACTGGCTTGTCCTTTGATGAATAAAGGATTGGGACACTTGCTGCATTCATTCTTATTGTCTTTTATTTACTCGTACTTTATTTACTTGCATTATCAAAAACCCCGAAAAATCCGTTTGCTAAGTATTTGCAGAGAATTCCTGATCCATACCACTAGTTAGCACCTTCTGCTCCTCGTTGGGTTCGACACTCTTACTTATCAAAAATACTGAGATACACCCCTATACTTGTGGGTCATCAAAGCCTCACATCCCCAAACTTTCAGAAATGACAACTTTGGCTTCCTGCCATACCATATCTCATAAGGGGTTGTCTCCACGGATTTGGACGGTGCTTAGTTTAAAATAAAAGCGGCGGTTTCTAACGCATATCCCCAAAATGACACGGACAAATCAGACGAATACATCATGGACTGCACACTATTCAATAGAGTACAGTTACGTCATTCCGACACACCATTACAATGTGGTGTTCCGGCTGGCGTTAGGTGTGGTATGATCCCACAGTCCTTCAAGTGCATGTTAAACTTATAACTCAAATACTCGCCTCCTCGATCTGATTGGAGATGCTTGATTTTCTTGTTAAGTTGATTCTCTACTTCTTTCTGAAATTCTTTGAACTTTTCAAAAGTTTCAGATTTGTGCTTCATCAAGTAGATATATCCATATCTACTAAGGTCGTCAGTAAAGATAACAAAATAACTATAACCATTTGATACCTTCGATCCGGATTATGGATGTAGTATAGCTTCTTTTTCCCTAGTAGACCTAGGTTATCGAATCCTCGGGAAGCAGATGCATAGTGAAGTTACTTGTCAACAACCGGATTTTTAATCCCAGATGCCCATTATGCCATACCTCGCAATCCCAGGATTACCATTTTTGCGAGACATAACGGATTGGATCTCACAGTACATCATCCATTACAAACCATACATAAGGTTTTACACAAATAATGATCTGATGATCCAGTCTTAATACAACAAGCAGCGGAAATAAAAGATAAGCATAGCGGTGGGGTCCATCTTTAGGGGCACATGCAATACTGACGAAGGCAGATAGTCCTAGTTATCATAGCCGTCCTGCTGACCATCATCTTGATAATCTCCTTCATAGTCTGGCCATGATAATAGCCAGGTACAAAAGCCATGAGTACTCTTTAAGTACTCGCAAACTACTACTAATAAGGAGTATAATTCTAAGTTAAATTGCTAGAGCTAGGTTTAACTATAAAGTTAAGTTTGAAACCTAAGCTGAGTTCTGAAGCAAAGAAAGATAAAGTAAAGTTCTAGAATCACTTAAGTTGGGAATCTATTGTCATTAACACAACCCTGTTGTGGTCAAGTCAAAGTTCATCATTCATTTCAAGTTATTTAGAAAACATCCGACAGCAAGATGGCCATTCCAACTGTCCATAACCGTGACGGCTATTCGAATAGTTTGACACTCTGCAGAGGTGGTACACTTTCACCACAAGATTCGATACATCATCAGTGGATAACCCTGAATCATCATACTTAGTATGCAGATAATCAAACATAACCTTCCCTTTACACACCCTAGTATAAGCACCTCTCCTATGAGTATGGCCTCCCAACCATGACCATCAGTCATCTTGGGCACTGCATAGGTGGACAACATTGAGAGGTAGCCTCAGCTCAAACCTCTCCCGTGAGGGAACTAATACTAATGCATATAAATTTCTAGCTAAGCCTTACCCAATTCAGGTAATGTGGTTGTACGGTAAATTTGGAATGTTATCGCATCCGAATCCAACCATCAGTTTTATAAAAGGGTTAAGGCTCATGCCTCATAATTTTCATCATCATAAACCAGTTGTGTTTCTCAACACATGTCAAAACATCTCAATAGAATGACTCATCATTCCAAGGTTTTCATAATTCATTTTCACCAAGTGTTCCCATCTAAAGTGACTCAAGTTTTTGATCTACTCCAAAAGACTAAGTTAAGAGTGTTCACTAAGGTGGAAGGATGGGATCAATCTCATGCCATAGAATGACATCTAAAGGTTTCTAAGTAGGTCAAGTTTTATACTTTTTATGCTACCTTCAAAATAAGTAAGGAACTTTGCATACTAAGGGGAGTAAAACTTGTAAGTAAGACTTGGGGTACTAATAGTTAAAAGGGGTGTGATCAAAGCATGCCTAAAGCATCCTTGCTCATTCATCTAGCTTAATTCTAGCTTGCTAACAATATCTTGCCTTGGTTGGTGCAGTGGTTGAAGTTTTCTTCTTCTTCTTCTTCTTCTTCTTGGTAGAACTCCTCCTCCTCGTAAGCTTGGTCGGTACTATCTTCTATAAATACATAGGGAGTGCAAAATCACCAAACAATAATTAACTAGGCTAAGTAGCATTCTAAAACACACAATTGATGATCTATTATCATCACAAGCATCACAAGTTTAATTTCAATATTTTCATCCTTTTTATTTTAGAAATGTAATTTCTACTCATTGAAATATTAACTAAAATTTAATATTCACCACCAAAATATGGGATCATGTGGACACATGTCCTCACCACATATTCTAACATGTGGGAATGAGATTTAAAGGTTGGATCAATATTACTTTAGTTTAAGTTTATTATTTAATGATTTAAAGTGACTAGAAATGCCTATATAGCATTATTTTCGTACTAGTCCAAAGTCACTGCATGTCAACCTTAATATTATTACATGGTTAGATAGATATGATGAAATGTGATTTTTGAGAGTTGGAATCAACTCAAAAGCTAACTTGGTTGATTTTATAAAAATGTTGCAAGTTGCAAAAGCTTCTGTCTTCTTATTTTTATTAGGAGAGATCTATAACTCTAATTGAATTAAATCCAACGGGCTTGTATAGATCATTTTAATACCTTTCAGACAAAATTGGTTTCATGCAATTTGGATTTCTAAAACTCTTTGAATTGAATTTCAAACTAGGGGACAGAAACTAGATTTAACTAAAAAAGAAAAATCCAGATTTGAATCGATGGGCTAGCGCGGGAAAAGGAATGGGCCGGCCCAGTGGCGCTCCGCGGCGCGGGGCTCAGCTGACAGGGGGGTCCCGCGTGTCAGCGGCACTTAAAACACGAAACGGTATGCGCGCTGTGGGCCGTAAGATTAGAAGCAAGATCAACGGCTGAGGGTTGTCGTTGACGACGAATAGGTCGCCGGTGAGCTCGAACCCTAGCGGCTCGGTGGGGATCTGATGGGGGCGTACCAGGGCTCCAGCAGGGTCAGCGAGGCGGGCAAATGACGTGGAAGACGACGGCGAGGCGAGGCGCGGTTGCGGCGGAGCTTGGGGTGGTCGCAATCAACGTGCCCTTCTCCTCCTGCCACGGCTGCTCCGGCTCCAATTCCAGCGAGCTGCTGCTCCACTTGCTCCGGCTAGAGGTGGGTGAGGTTCAGAGAGGTGAGGGGAGTGGAATGGTGTGGAGAGAAGAGGCTGGGGAGGGCTCCTTTTATAGGCCCGATGGTGAGACCGAGCGGGATGGGCAGGCGACTCCCGCGACAAGGCTACGGCAGGGTAGAGGCATGGCTAGGGTGGCGATTGATGGGCGGTTCCCTGGCGGTGCTCTAGAACTTAAATGCGATTGTAGGGGCGGTGGCACGCTGTCTGGGCGAGGTGGCGCTCTGCATGGCCGAAACGGGGGTGTCCATGGCGAGCGGTGGCTGTGAGGCTTTGGGCGGCGAATGGGGATGTCTGGGGTGTTCTCCAGGTCGAGGTGGAGCGGCAGGCGCGGGCTGGTGCCAAGGGATGGTCTGTGCGAGCGGGGACAGGGCATGCTCTAGGGGCGGCGTCGGCATGCTCGACCGGCTCCGGGCACGGCGGTTCCTGGCCGCTCTTCTCTCTGTCTCTAGCGTGGGGCTGGTTGGGCGGTGGAGGTGGACCATAGGCAAGCTGCTAGACATGAGGAGGGGGGGTGGAGAGAGCTGCTGCTGCGAGTGCACTGTCGGCCGGCGAGGTGGTGCTCGGCATGGCCTGGCAGTGCAGCTAGGGGGTAGGGGAGATGCTGGGGTTGATCTGGTCAGGCTTGAGGGGGACAAGATGATCAAAGCACATTGCAATGGCTAGACAAAAATCAACCCAAAATAGTATTAGTTAGGCCAATATTATCCTGCTAGCAAGGTGTTTGATGAAATGGCCGCATGAAAGAAAGTTTGAATTTTGGTTTCAAAATTTTTGAGTGATCTCCACTAGTGATAGGTAGTCTCTAGTTGCAAGGGTTTTGAAAGTGGAGCTCAAATAGATGGTTTTTGAAATAAGGGTGATCTATGCATATGCATTAGATTCAATTTTCAAATGCCAATCAAAATAAGTAAAAGAATGTTTTTAGCAGATCAAAAGGTGGGCCTTGGTACCTCATTATGTATACTAGCAAGGGGTGCAAAGATCAAGAATTGTTTCTGTTAAGTTTTGAGTACTAGGAATAGCCAAAGTAGGCATGAGAGTTAAATTTGCCAAAATGACCATTCCTCCTTTTTAATTCTTTTTTATTTGATTTTCTTTAGGAAAAGTTTGGGAATGATGTAGATGATGTTTAAATCACCTAAGAAACATTTTAAAAGCATTGGATCATTCAAATATGGCAATTCAAACAACTCCTATTTTAAATGCACACATATATGAATGCTTTCATATTAAATTTGAAAAAGTTTTTGTTAACCCTATTTTTGGATGATTTGATCTTGATAAGCTTGGATTGAAGTTTTGGGATGTTACAAACCTTCCCCCTTAAACAAAATCTCGTCCCGAGATTTACAAAGAAAATTAGGAACTAAAGAGATCTGGGAACTCTGTTCTAATGTAATATTCACGCTCCCAAGTAGCTTCCTCCTCGGTATGGTTGCTCCACCGAATCTTGAGAAACTTGATACTCCTGGTCCTGGTGGTTTTGTAGGCTTCTTCTAAGATACGGATGGGTACTTCCCGATAGGTCAGGTCATTGTTGATTTCCACAGCTCTATGATCGATGTTCTTGAAAACTTCCGTCTTCTCAGGCACTTCCAAGCATTTGCGAAGTAACGAGATATGGAACACATTGTGGATGGTTGACATCTCTTCAAGCAGTTCTAGCTGATACGATACTTCTCCTCGGCGGTTCAGAATCTTGAAAGGTCCGATATATCTAGGAGCTAACTTTCCCTTCAGACTAAAGCGTTGAGTTCCCTTCAATGGTGAAACCTTGAGATATATGAAATCTCTGACATTGAAAGTCAGGTCTCTCCTTCTCTTGTCAGCATAGCTCTTCTGTCTGGATTGGGCGGTCTTGAGGTTCTCATGGACTTTGTGAACTTTCTCTTCTTCTTCTCGGAGAATGTCGGGTCCAAAGATCTGACTCTCTCCTACTTGCGACCAATTCAAAGGGGTACGACACTTTCTTCCGTATAGGAATTCAAATGGTGCCATCTGCAAACTAGCTTGATTACTGTTGTTATAGGAGAATTCTGCGAAAGGCAGGCGGTCTTCCCATTTTGATCCGCATTCCAACACACAAGCTCTAAGCATATCCTCTAAGATCTGATTGACTCTCTCAGTTTGTCCATCTGTTTGCGGGTGATAAGCGGTACTGAAGTTCAACTTGGTTCCTAAACCTTCCTGAACTTTCTGCCAAAATCTTGAGGTAAACTGGGTTCCTCGATCTGATATGATGGTCTTGGGGGTTCCATGCAGACTAACAATCCTAGCAATGTATAGCTTTGCTAGATTTGCACTCTGGTAAGTGGTCTTGACAGGTATGAAGTGGGCTACCTTGGACAGTCTATCAACTATGACCCAGATTGAGTCATTTCCCCTACTAGAAGTAGGTAAACCGGTGATAAAGTCCATTCCGACGGAATCCCATTTCCATTCCGGAATCTGCAATGGTTGCAACAACCCTGAAGGTCTCTGATGCTCTGCTTTGACTCTTTGACAGATGTCACATTTGGCGATGTAGCTTCCGATCTCTCTCTTCATCTTGTGCCACCAAAATTGCTCTTTCAAACCCTGATACATCTTTGTTCCTCCGGGGTGGATAGAATAAAGAGTATCATGAGCTTCCTTCATGATAATTTCCTTCAGCTCCGAATCTGCTAGCACACAGATACGTCCTTTGTACCACAATACTCCTTCTTCGTCTTCGGTGAATCCAGGTACCTTTCCTGTACCAATACGACGTTTGATTCCGTCTATACTTTCATTTCCCTTCTGGGCTTCCTTGATTTGGCTAATCAAAGTGGGTTGAAGTTCAATGCTAGCTAGGAATCCTTTGCTAACTAACTCAGTCCTGAACTGCTCCAACTCCTCATACAAACTTGGTTGCTTCTCTTTGATCATGGTGTTAAGCCTGCACGGCAATCTGCTAAGAGCATCCGCTACCACATTGGCTTTGCCGGGGTGATAGTGAATGTCAAGGTCATAATCCTTGATTAACTCTATCCATCTTCTTTGCCTCATATTCAGCTCCTTCTGAGTGAAGATATACTTCAAGCTCTTATGATCTGAGTAAATCTCACAGCGATTACCCATCAAATAATGACGCCATGTCTTCAACGCTAGAACCACCGCTGCTAGCTCAAGATCATGGGTCGGATAGTTCTGCTCATGTTGCTTCAATTGTCGAGACAGATACACGATGACTTTGCCTTCTTGCATCAATACACATCCTAGGCCAATCTCGTATGCATCACAATACACATCAAACGGCTTCTTGATGTCTGGCATGATCAAAATTGGGGCTGATATCAGTCTCTTCTTCAGCTCCTGGAAACTGGCTTCACACTTGTCTATCCATTCAAAATTCTTGTCCTTCTTAAACAATTGGGTCATTGGTCGGGCTATGCTCGAGAATCCTTCTACGAACTTGCGGTAATATCCCACTAATCCGAGAAACGAACGAACTTGGGTTTGATTGGTTGGGGCTTCCCATTCCTCGACATCTTTGATCTTGGTGGGATCAACAGAGACTCCTCCGGCAGACACAATATGTCATAGGAATCCTACTTCTTTCAGCCAAAACTCACACTTGCTGAACTTGGCATACAAGTGATGCTCTCTCAGGGTTTCTAGAATGATTCTCAGATGTTGCTCATGCTCTTCTTTTGACTTGGAGTAGATAAGGATGTCGTCGATAAACACAACTACAAACTTATCTAGGAAATTCATAAAGATCTTATTCATGAGATTCATGAAATAAGCAGGGGCATTGGTTAATCCAAAACACATAACCGTATACTCATATAAACCATAGCGAGTAGTAAAGGCGGTCTTCGAAATATCCGTTGCACGAATCTTAAGTTGGTGATAACCAGTCCTAAGATCAATCTTTGAGAATACCTGAGCTCCGGTCAACTGATCAAATAGATCCTCTATCTTTGGCAAAGGGTACTTGTTTTTGATGGTGACATCATTCAATTTTCTGTAATCTGTACATAGACGGTTGCCTCCATCTTTCTTGTCGACGAATAACACTGGTGATCTCCATGGTGATGCGCTTGGATGAATCAAGCCTGTTGCTAACATGGCATCCAACTGCTTCTTCAGTTCTACTAACTCTGAGGGGTTCATGGTATAGGGTCTCTGGGCTATAGGTCCGGTTCTGGGGATTAGTTCGATAATGAACTCAATATCCCTATCTAGGGGCATACCTGGCAATTCATCTGGGAATACGTCGGGGTAATCACAAACTACTCTGACTTGGTCAATGGTGGGCAGGGCTACACTCTTGTTGCACTTGAATTAACGGGGTAAGGTTTCAGAGATATGCTCTACTGTTACTCCAGAACTACTGGTCATGGTGATGGCTTTCTTAGCACAGTCTATCAGTCCTTTATGCCTTGACATCCAGTCCATACCTAGTACTACTTCCAATCCTTTGGTTCCAAGTACAATGAGGTTGGCATAAAAATCTATCCCATGTATTCTGATAGGTACATCCTTGCAAATATTTCTAGCTTTTGTAGTTGAACCGGGGATTTGCACTATCATGACATGCTTTAGGTTGGTTGGGTGAATCTTACTAGTGCATACAAATTCTTCAGTGACAAATGAATGCGATGCTCCAGAATCAAACAATACTCTTGCTAAAACTGAGTTGACAGAAAACATACCCAGCACTACATCTGGCGCTTCCTGGGCTTCTTCTGCGTTCATGTGGAAGAGACGACCGTTGCGGTTGTGAGGGTTCCCTGGGGAAAATCTCCTTCCTGGTTGAACACGACGCTGCTGCTGAGCTGGGGCATTCACACGGGCATTGGCGGCAGTCTTCTTGGGACACTCATTGGATTAGTGACCCTTCACTCCACACTCGAAACAAGTGATCTGGGACTTGTCCTTGACTGTGACAGGCACAACATTGCTGCCAGTTCTGGGTGCAGTGTTGTTGTTGTTGCTCTTTGGAGGGGCATGGTTGAAATTGTTGGCATTGCCGGAGTTGTGATTATTTCCTCCGGACTTCACATTACCTCCGCTACGGTTGGGGTAGCTTGGGCGAGAATTTGGGGGTCGGTTGTTCCTTGGTGCATATCCTGGTGAGGGGTTGGGACGGTACTTCTGGTGACTACTGGATCCAGACTGCTGCATCATACGACGCTTGCGGTTGTCATTTGCCTGGTTAATCTTCCCTTCCATCTGAATGGCAGAGTCGACTAGATCTTCGAGATCATCAAAACGGATGTTGACGAGGATAGTCTGCATCTCATCATGCAGTCCGTTTAAGAATCTCTCCTTCTTCTTGGCTTCCGTGTTGATCTCATCCGGTGCATATCTGGCAAGTGATAAGAATCTATCACGGTACTCCACCACAGTCATTCTTCCTTGCTTCAATTCATGGAATTCATCTCTCATCCTATTGACAAGACCTTGCGGCACGTGGGTGCGGCTGAACTTGACCTTGAATGCTTCCCAGGTCATCACCTGGCCATGGTTCATATTGCGGATGCTATTCCACCAATCTCTTGCATCTCCCGCCAGATAGTGGGTGGCGAAGATAACTTTCTCATTCTCATCAACTTTGGCAACCTCTAAGTTGTTTTTCATGGTCTGTAACCAGTCATCAGCATCTAATGGGTTCTCAGATTCGTTGAAGATTGGGGGATTGGTGTTCTGAAAGTTTTTGAGTTTGGATCCCTGGTGATCCTGATTTCCATGTCCTTGGTTGTTGAGAGCCATTTGGGTGATCTGCTGCAATAAGTTGGCTTGACGCTCGGCCCTGCTTGCTTCACGGTCCGCGATGAGATTCTGCAAGATCTGCAGCATTGGGTCCTATGACGAGCTGCTCCCTCCTTGGTTTCCACGAGTCATCTAAAGATTGAGATAGATATAGGGGTAAGAGGGAAATTCTAAGGTTCATGGTTTTGGGTTTTTCAAATCTAAAACTTTGAGTTAAACTCAGGTTTTTCACTAACTTCTTTTTCATTCATGCAAGCAAGCACACGGTACAACATACACCACAACAATCAAAGGGGAAAACAGATGGTTTGATGAACCATTTTGTAAGCTACAATACAATGAGATGATACATCTCATGCTACGACAGTGCTCTAGTGCATCTACTCATCGTCGATGAAGTCGAAGTCTTCATCATCAGTGTAGAAGTCCACAGCATCCTCCTCCAGAAAGTCATCACCGTTGCTGAGGTAAGAATCCATATCTTCCCCCTGGATGTCTTCACCCTCATCTTCTTCTTCCTTTGTGGCAAGCTGAGCTTCCTGCTCCTTGACGGTCTTCTCGAGGTCAGCCACCTTCTTGCAAAGACGGGCGATGGTGCGATCCTTCTTTGCACGCCGGCGACAAAGAGACTGGCGATCTTGGACGAGCAGTGCGAAAGTCTGGGCCTTCTGGTCGGCGATGGCACGGTTCTGGTTAGCTAACTCCCTAGCATTGTCCAGTTCCTGCTGTCTATCATGAAGCAAGAAGTCAAGGTTCTCCACTTAACGCCTCAACTATGGGTGACTTGGCATCTCCATCGGCATTCCCATGAAGTCACGTCTTGCATAGTGAGCCAAACGGGTTCCTTGGATCTTGTTGACGCTGAGGGCACATAGACGTGCGAGAGCTTCATGCATTGCCCTGGCTAATCCATCTAGCCAGTTGTTCTCTCTCACAGAGAACTGAATTCTCCCGGAAGTTGGTGCTTCGATGCTTCCTCGAAGATCCGTGGTGACTAGCCACTGTCGGTCTCCTCCTGGGGGTCCTAGAAGTTGAGCTCCAAGAAACTCCGGATGTGGGTGTCCCAGTAACTTCGACAGTCAATCCAGATCCCTCTCGAAGATCAGCTGACCTCCGTTTCCCAACTGGTAAAACTTGCTGAACTGAGTCTCCATCTACAAGGATTAAGGATGAGGAAGTTAGTGAAGTGATCAGGTGTGTCAAACTTTAAATAGTAATGTAAGAATTTTGAGGAACATGACTTTTTGAGAAAGAATGAGTTCAAAAGGGTAAGAGAGGGAATATTTTTTCATAAATACTCACTTTGGTTTTGAAGCTAAGTTTTTGGTTTGGACGTCCATTCTAACTAGGGTCTCCTATGGTCAGGATGGCTCTGATACCAACTTGTCAACACCCGGATTTTTAATCCTAGATGCCCGTTATGCCATACCTCGCAATCCCAGGATTACTATTTTTGCGAGACATAACTGATTGGATCTCACAGTACATCATCCATTACAAACCATACATAAGGTTTTACACAAATAAGGATCTCATGATCCAGTCTTAATACAACAAGCAACGGAAATAAAAGATAAGCGTAGCGGTGGGGTCCATCTTCAGGGGCACAGTAATGCTTGTGACGAGATAGTCCTAGTTATCATAGCCGTCCTGCTGACCATCATCTTGATAATCTCCTTCATAGTCTAACCATGATAATAGCCAGGGACAAAGCCATGAGTACTCTTTAAGTACTCGCAAACTACTACTAACAAGGAGTATAATTCTAAGTTAAATTGCTAGAGCTAGGTTTAACTATAAAGTTAAGTTTGAAACCTAAGCTGAGTTCTGAAGCAAAGAAAGATAAAGTAAAGTTCTAGAATCACTTAAGTTGGGAAGCTATTGTCATCAACACAACCCTGTTGTGGTCAATTCAAATTTCATCATTCATTTCAAGTTATTTAGAAAACATCTGACAACGAAACAGTATGGCCATTCCAACTGTCCATAATCATGACGCTGCTATTCAATAGTTTGACACTCTGCAGAGGTGGTACACTTTCACCACAAGATTCGATACATCTGTCAGGGATAACCCTGAATCATCATACTTAGTATGCAGATAATCAAACATAACCTTCCCTTTACACACCCTAGTATAAGCACCTCTCCTATGAGTATGGCCTCCCAACCATGACCATCAGTCATCTTGGGCACTGCATAGGTGGACAACATTGAGAGGTAGCCTCAGCTCAAACCTCTCCCGTGAGGGAACTAATACTAATGCACATAAATTTCCAGCTAAGCCTTACCCAATTCAGGTAATGTGGTTGTACGGTAAATTTGGAATGGTATCACATCCGAATCCAACCATCAGTTTTATAAAAGGGTTAAGGCTCATGCCTCATCATTTTCATCATCATAAACCAGTTGTGTTTCTCAACACATGTCAAAACATCTCAATAGAATGAGTCATCATTCCAAGGTTTTCATAATTCATTTTCACCAAGTGTTCCCATCTAAAGTGACTCAAGTTTTTGATCTACTCCAAAAGACTAAGTTAAGAGTGTTCACTAAGGTGGAAGGATGGGATCAATCTCATGCCATAGAATGACATCTAAAGGTTTCTAAGTAGGTCAAGTTTTATACTTTTTATGCTACCTTCAAAATAAGTAAGGAACTTTGCATACTAAGGGGAGTAAAACTTGTAAGTAAGACTTGGGGTACTAATAGTTAAAAGGGGTGTGATCAAAGCATGCCTAAAGCATCCTTGCTCATTCATCTAGCTTAATTCTAGCTTGCTAACAATATCTTGCCTTGTTTGGTGCAGTGGTTGAAGTTTTCTTCTTCTTCTTCTTGGTAGAACTCCTCCTCCTCGTAAGCTTGGTCGGTACTATCTTCTATAAATACATAGGGAGTGCACAATCACCAAACAATACTTAACTAGGCTAAGTAGCATTCTAAAACACACAATTGATGATCTATTATCATCACAAGTTTAATTTTAATAGTTTCATCCTTTTTATTTTAGAAAAGTAATTTCTACTCATTGAAATATTAACTAAAATTTAATATTCACCACCAAAATATGGGATCATGTGGACACATATCCTCACCACATATTCTAACATGTGGGAATGAGATTTAAAGGTTGGATCAATATTACTTTAGTTTAAGTTTATTATTTAATGATTTAAAGTGACTAGAAATGCCTATATAGCATTATTTTGGTACTAGTCCAAAGTCACTACATGTCAACCTTAATATTATTACATGGTTAGATAGATATGATGAAATGTGATTTTTGAGAGTTGGAATCAACTCAAAAGCTAACTTGGTTGATTTTATAAAAATGTTGCAAGTTGCAAAAGCTTCTGTCTTCTTATTTTTATTAGGAGAGATCTATAACTCTAATTGAATTAAATCCAACGGGCTTGTATAGATCATTTTAATACCATTCAGACAAAATTGGTTTCATGCAATTTGGATTTCTAAAACTCTTTGAATTGAATTTCAAACTAGGGGACAGAAACTAGATTTAACTAAAAAAGAAAAATCCAGATTTGAATCGATGGGCTAGCGCGGGAAAAGGAATGGGCCGGCCCAGTGGCGCTCCATAGCGCGGGGCTCAGCTGACAGGGGGGTCCCGCGTGTCAGCGGCACTTAAAACGCGAAACGGTACGCGCGCTGTGGGCCGTAAGATTAGAAGCGAGATCAACGGCTGAGGGTCGTCGTCGACGACGAACAGGTCGCCGGCGAGCTCGAACCCTAGCGGCTCGGTGGGGGTCTGCTAGGGGCGTACCAGGGCTCCAGCGGGGTCGGCGAGGCGGGCAAACGACGTGGAAGACGACGGCGAGGCGAGGCGCGGTTACGGCGGAGCTTGGGGTGGTCGCAATCAACGGTGCCCTTCTCCTCCTTCCGCGGCTGCTCCGGCTCCAATTCCGGTGAGCTTCTGCTCCACTTGCTCCAGCTAGAGGTGGGTGAGGTTCAGAGAGGTGAGGGGAGTGGAATGGTGTGGAGAGAAGAGGCTGGGGAGGGCTCCTTTTATAGGCCCGACGGTGAGACCGAGCGGGATGGGCAGGCGACTCCGGCAACAAGGCTACGGCGGGGTAGAGGCATGGCTCGGGGTGGCGATCGATGGGCGGTTCCCTGGCGGTGGTCTAGAACTTAAATGCGATTGTAGGGGCGGTGGCACGTTGTCTGGGCGAGGTGGCGTTCTGCGTGGCCGAAGCGGCGGTGTCCACGGCGAGCGGTGGTTGTGAGGCTTTGGGCGGCGAACGGGGATGTCTAGGGTGTTCTCCAGGTCGAGGTGGAGCGGCGGGCACGGGCTGGTACCAAGGGATGGTCTGTGCGAGCGGGGACAGGGCGTGCTCTAGGGGCGGCGTCGGCATGCTCGACCGGCTCCGGGCGCGGCGGTTCCTGGCCGCTCTGCTCTCTGTCGCTGGCCTGGGGCTGGTTGGGTGGTGGAGGTGGACCACAGGCAAGCTGCTAGACATGAGGAGGGGGGCTGGAGAGAGCTGCTGCTGCGAGTGCACTGTCAGCCAGCGAGGTGGTGCTCGGCATGGCCTGGCAGTGCAGCTAGGGGGTAGGGGAGATGCTGGGGTTGGTCTGGTCAGGCTTGAGGGGGACAAGATGATCAAAGCACATTGCAATGGCTAGACAAAAATCAACCCAAAACAATATTAGTTAGGCCAATATTATCCTGCCAGCAAAGTGTTTGATGAAATGGCCGCATGAAAGAAAGTTTTGAATTTTGGTTTCAAAATTTTTGAGTGATCTCCACTAGTGATAGGTAGTCTCTGGTTGCAAGGGTTTTGAAAGTGGAGCTCAAATAGATGGTTTTTGAAATAAGGGTGATCTATGCATATGCATTAGATTCAATTTTCAAATGCCAATTAAAATAAGTAAAAGAATGTTTTTAGCAGATCAAAAGGTGGGCCTTGGTACCTCATTATGTGTACTAGCAATGGGTGCAAAGATCAAGAATTGTTTCTGTTAATTTTTGAGTACTAGGAATAGCCAAAGTAGGCATGAGAGTTAAATTTGCCAAAATGACCATTCCTCCTTTTTAATTCTTTTTTATTTGATTTTCTTTAGGAAAAGTTTGGGAATGATGTAGATGATGTTTAAATCACCTAAGAAACATTTTACAAGCATTGGATCATTCAAATATGACAATTCAAACAACTCCTATTTTAAATGCACACATATATGAATGCTTTCATATTAAATTTGAAAAAGTTTTTGTTAACCCTATTTTTGGATGATTTGATCTTGATAAGCTTGGATTGAAGTTTTGGGATGTTACATTGCTTTAATGATCTTTCGGGGGTTTCACAATTCCTTTTGTATTTTTACTGGACCAAGAGTTTGCGTCTTTTTGTTGTTGTCGATGATGGAGAGAGAGGGCCTAGGGCATTCGGTTTCACATGTAGCTATGCAAAACATCTGATGGGAATAAAATATAAATATAAAGTATGCAAGTAATCGATAGAGCAAGATAAATTATATGTGGGCAGTGCATCCATAATTGCTATTGCCTCCGCAACCGCTTATAGCAATAACCTACTAGTCTCATCCGTAGAAGAAAGAGAACTAATGATATGCATAGTGATGTCACCGTTAATCCCAAATAAATCCCTCACATACAGCCATACTACCCCTTCTGTCACTAGGGTTCCCAACCTGCAGATCAGTCATTACTCATACTCCCTATACCTGGCTCAACCCTCAGGGTCTTGGGTACCTGACAAGTCCTTAGATTGAGGCAAGATAAGATACAATAATCATCATGTCATACAAACTAATACATGATCCCATCTATGATAAATAACATGAACAAATGCTACATGGCTAGGCCAAAGCCCTTAATCCAAGGAGAATTACTCACACATAGAGATGAGATCAACAATCACAAACATTGTATTGGAAATCATAAGATTGATAGCAATAGTCTTACAATGTCGCCAATCAAAGAAGAGATCAACTATTACAAGTGGTGGAATATGGCTATGGAGATGGAGAAGGGTTTTGAGATCTGGAGGCAGCTGATGATCTGGGGCAGAGACTTTTGGCCAAGGCATGACAGTTTTCTCATCGCCCAAGGCTTCTTTATATAGGGGTCCCTTCATGAAAGTTGTTCCGTTTGACCTAGCAGTGGTGGCGCCAACTATACGACCAGAACTATATGGCCAGAATTTTATTCCGGTCGAATAGTTGGTCGTTAAAGCGTCTGCCTCCGCTTCATGGCTCCTAGTTTCTTCTGGTTGTTGGAAATCATGTATCTTTGACTTTAATGTAGTGATTCCCATCTTCAAACGACATTATCTGTGCAGGAAAAATAGAAAGAAAGGATTGCATACCCCTTTGAATATTAGGCATTAGTGGAAGGGTTTAGAGAGATATTTCATAAAAAATATGAATAATATCCAGTTTAAATGTGGATGTAGATGGCTATATTTTAGAGCCATCAACCTCCAAGCTTAAACTTGATCGTCCCTAAGCAAGAAAACCAAAATCAGAAAAGAACTCAATATTTAAACTGAAATGACGAGATGATGATCTTACTCATGATTGGTACTCTCCTATTTCCTCCACTTCATAAATCTAAAAAACTTCAGCATAGATAGAGTAATAGCAAGCATATCATACGGGTTTTATGCATCCATATAGCGTAGCAAAATTATTGTTAACATGGATGATTCAAATGAGTAAACTTTATTCCATGTCATGTAATCAACTCATAGGCTTGCCTTTGAACAAAGTATAATCATGTAAATTGAGATTGTGAGAGTTGTCATGAAAATCATATGTACTAGAATATCTCAATTCTCCCACATTAATAAATCAAGACTTTTCAAGCACTACTTTTCTATTCATTGCCCTTCAAGAATTCCAGTTCTTGAGTAATTGAGAGCATGCCAAAGATTTTTATTAGTTTATCGAGATGTGATGGACACTCGTGGCATCACTAAGGTTTTTGTTCCTTTTGCATAATGATTACTCATAACAGCCAAAGGAGTCATTCCATCATGATTACAGCTACCCGGGAGTGCCAAGAATCTTACCCACTATATCATTGCTGCTATATGTGTTTAATCAACACATAACCGAAATCTAGGAGTTTCCTCCATGAAGATCGTTCGTAGGCCAGCGGAGTTGTTGGCATCCCATGAAGTTTGACACGCATAAAGCTATATCATTCTTATGATTAACAAGTCAAACTTTGGCATGCTCACAAAAACCTCTAAACATTAATTCAATTGAACAAATATTTTTAAAGAGAGCTATAAAGTCAATCAATATTTTTAGTGGTGTTGAGTGTCTCTAGAAATAAGCCTACAAGACTAAGCACTACAGGACCCAAGCCTTCAATCGTGAGACTTTTTATTATTACAATTGTTTAGCAAATTTTAGGCAAGACTCGGTTAATTACGAGAGCTGGAACAAAACTTACCCAACTAAATACCCATGTAAAAGAAAATCTTACTACAATACAAAGACTCACTCCACCAATATAACATCTCAACATTTACTACTAACTAGCATAGGTTTCTCAAACTTCAAAAGTGGGGAGTCATAAGGCATACCTCTCATGTTTGGTTTCACTTATCTCTTCCTTTTTTATCTGCTTCTTGGAAACTCGAAGTCGATCACTCTCCTACAAATATATGAGAACCTCGATGTAGAAAGAAAATAAAGAGGGAAAATAAGGAAAAATGGAGAAATCTTTTGGGGGTTTTTAAGAGAGGGAGTTTAAAGAGTATAAAATTGGCGACAAAGCTCGGCTAGAAAATCTTGAAATCAAATAGAAAGAACTAGAAATAAAGTGTTGGGGAAACCAACACGAGTGCTTATAAACTCGAAATAAAAACACAACCTCGAAATAAATAAAAGCAAATGAACGCCAAATAAAGATACACGAGGATACTTCCCCAAGCTTAGGCTTTTGCAAGCCCTTCAAATCATTGTGGTGGCGGGAAAAAGTCGTTACTCCAGTTCGCAAATTGAGTTGAGAGGTTACTAGTTGTTTCTCGGAGGTTCAAAGAGAGGCTATGCATCCTCTCCACAGTCCCTCCAAGTTCTTGGAAGTCTTGGTATGTGGCGAACCGGATTGATGGCTGCTCCTCTTAGTAAGGAACTTCTTGCTCCTCTTTTTGGTCCTCATCCTCCAGAATCTCCTCCTCGGGTTGGTGTTGCTCAACCTACAAGTCATCTAGCAAACGTCCTTCCTCGATAGAGAAAAGACCATTAGGCATAGGTGCAGGGTAAATACGCCCAGCTCCAGCAATGTGCAGGTAATAAACACCAACTCTCCTAGTGTGCATTCCACAAGCTTCCAAAGTAGAGAAACCAACACGTCGCTCACCTAGCACGGGTTGCAACTCACCTAGGTCGATTCCTAGGGCAGTGGCAAGCATGGTGATGACGCCTCCACCTATGATTGGTCCTTGGCTTTGGGAGGATTGCTACTCCAGTTAGCGCACAAGGATGGCGCCCAAGTTGAGTGACAAGCCGCATTTGATGTAAGCATCCTTTGCAAGGACTAAGATGTCCTACTCGTTGAGTCTCGTGAACTCATTACGTGCCTACAAGGTGTTAGCAATAACACAAAACAAATAGCGAATTGCAGGATGTTGAATATTCTTCCCCTTGCTCACTCTAGTAGTAAAACTCATTCCATTATAATATTGTTCAGGGGAAGGTTCTAAGTCAGTAAAGGATGCACGTAAAGCATTATCATCATTGTATGGAAAATTAAAACATGTGCACCATTCATCTAATGTTAAAGTGTACTTGTTGTTCATAAGTCAGAAAGAAATCGTGTCCTCTCCGTGCCATAGTCTAATGGTGCGTTGCAACGAACTTAGGAATTCAATGGTTAAGCAACGATAAGTAGGCACATCATTGTACACAAAGTTTTGCAGGCTAGCTGTATTGCAAAGTAAATTGACGTCATCAGAAATACCGAGTTGGTTCAATATAATGGGGCAAGCCCAGTTGGTGGCCTTCACTTCGCGGTTCTTGATCTTGTTGAAGCGATCACGTTAGAGCTCATACTTGAACTGTATCCCCATGCGTTCTTGAGAGATAGCCCGAGAAGCGCTAGGGGTGGCACGAGCACGAGTTTAGCTCCTTGTGTTCATCATCTAAAACATTGAAGAAAGACAAAATAAAACTTTTTTATCCAATAATAGTAAGTATAACATTTTCCTCATCATAGCACACTAAAGAATCCTCTCAAAATAATAATCTAGGCAAGAAAATCATGGAAATTAGTTCATAGTAGGTCTCACCCTAGATTGATAATGACAATAGATTGAAGATGAATTCGCAAAAAGTAATTGGAGGATCGGAGGAAAAACATACCGTAGATCACTTGTGTGCGAGGAAATCGAACGAAATTGAGTAGAGATAAAGATCTCTTGAGGTTTTGAGAGAGTTTGGAGGTAGAAGAGAGAAAAAGGATTGAAGTTTTGGAGTTGGAGGTATCTTCCCGTGCGATTTTGTGGTCGGACACAACAATACGGGGGCAGAACTATACGGCCGGAACAATGTGTTCCTGCCATATAGTTGGTCATCAAACCGTCTGTACCTGGGAAAAGAAATTATACAAAGGCATCGATATATATACGACCGGAGCTATACAACCAGAATTTTTATTCCTGCTGTATAGTTGGTCATTAAACAGTCAGTACATTGGAAAAGAATTTGTACCGAAGCACCGATATCTATACGACCGGAGCTATACGGCCGGAATTTTTATTACCACCGTATAGTTGGTCGTTAAACAGTCAATACATATGAAATAAAAATTGTCGATGGAAAAGATATCTATACGACTAATACGTTGCAAACGTATCTATAATTTTTGATGTTCCATGCTTGTTTTATATCTATTTTATTATGTTTGTCCACACTTTGTAGTATTTTTACACATTTTCTGGAACTAACCTATTAACAAGATGCCATAGTGCCAGTTGCCTGTTTTCTGCTGTTTTTGGTTTCAGAAAAGCTAGTAAGGAAATATTCTTAGAATTGGACCGGACAAAATCCCAAGTCAATATTTCACCAGAAGGAATACTGAGTACGGAGGGGAGAGGAAGAGGGGAGCCAGCGTGGCCACACCTGGTGGTGGTGCGGCCAGCCCTAGTCGCGCCACCAAGGGGTGTGGGCCCCCTGGTACTCCACCAACCTTGCCCCTTCACCTATATATTGCATCCGGGACGAAAACCCTAAGACCCAATCAAACTTCCACGAAAGAGTATGTAGCTGCCGTCATCTCCATCCCTAGATCAGGAGGGATCTGAATCTCTTCCCGGCACCCTGCCGAAGGGAGAGATCACCCTGGAGGCCTTCTTCATCACCATGACTGCCTCCGGTGTGATGCGTGAGTAGTTCATCTCTGGACTACGGGTCCATGTAGTAGCTAGATGGTTGGTTCTTCTCCTTTGTGCTACCATGTCTAGATCTTGTGAGCTCCGTTCATGATCAAGATCATCTATTTGTAATCATACATGTTGTGTTTGCGGGGATCTGAATGGATATTGAGATGCTATTTCAGACTGATTATTGATTCTATCATGTCTTTGTTATTTGTGATCTTGCATGCTTTCCGTTGTTAGTAGCTATCTTGTCCGAGTAGATGCTAGCAACTCCAAGAGGGAGTATTTATGCTCGATAGTGTGTTTATGCCTCTAGGAATCTGGGGAAGTGACAGAAATCTCTAAGGTACTAGATGTGTTGTTGCTACTAGGGAGAAAACAGCGATCCTTTGTTCATAGAACAATCGTATTGTTTACTTTACACACTTTGCTTAATGCAATTATCTGTTGCTTGCAACTTAATACTGGAGGGGGTTCGAATGATAACCTAAAAGGTGGATTATTAGTCATAGATGCAGTTGGAATATGGTCTATGTATAATGTTGTAATGCCCAATCAAATCTCATAGGAGTCAAGATTATTAGTATATGCATGTATGCTTTCTCGGTGTTTGTGAATTTCCCCGCTGTAATTTGTTCACCCAACATGTCATCTATCTTAAGGAGAATCACCTCTAGTGAACTATGGACCCGGTCCATTATTTTACCATCAATCTACAATATACTATGTACTGTTTTCTGTTTACTTTCTACAAGCAACTACTATCTTCCACACAATACGTTTAATCCTTTGTTTTCAGCAAAACCGGTGAGATTGACAAGCTCACTATAAGTTGGGGGCAAAGTTCTGTGGTTGTGTTGTGCAGGATTCCAAGTTGGAAACAACACCTTGGAGGTGTTTCATTGCTCCTACTGGTTCGATAACCTTGGTTTCATAACTGAGGGAAAACTTGCTGCTGTGCTCATCATACCTTCCTCTTGGGGTTCCCAAACGAGATCAACGTGTTGAGTCCGATCATCAACGACCGGAACTATACGGCCAGATTTTTTTTGTATAGTTTGTCGTTAAACTCTATGTATGCATCAAACAATTTCTGTTTCTTCGAAAATTATTTCTTACCATGTAACTTAGTGGTATACCTTGTTTTTGACAGAAAATTGACAGTAAAAATTGTCAACCAACAACATCATGAATAAAGCAGGATTTTTAGTACTATCGAACTTCTTCCCTTCAATTGGAGTTTTCTAGCACTCTTTATTAAACATAAACTTAAACTAAAAACTTAAAACTTAACTCAAACCTTTATTTAACATGGGTTACCTCCCATGAAGAGCTCTTTTATGGTCAATAGCTTCACCTCAATGTTGCTCACTTAGGCCAGTTGAGTGGAATACCCACTCCAAAGTAGTTGGCTTTCAAAGTGATCGCCTCCTTTTCATCATGCTTGGCTTTCTTCTTCATGGGGAAATGAATAACAAAAGGATCCCGTGAAGGTAATTGAAGCTTCACGTTCCCTTCATGTAGATTAATCAAAGCCTTAATAGTTCTTAAAAAGGAAGGCCTAATATAATAGGAGTATTAGCATCTTCAGGCATGTCAACAATAACAAAATCAATAAGAGAAGGACAGCCTTTAATGTATACTAAAGTATTTTCCTTAATTTCTATAGCTTGTTTGTAGGTAGGATCTGCTAGATGTATACTAAACAATTATAGTAGTGCTCCTTCACCAAGCTACACCGTAGAAGATCTCGTAAAAAGGATCAACATTAAGATTCTGGTAAGTGAAGATAGTGAGGAAGCTATGTACCAACACTTCATTAATCAGATAGCAATAAAGGTATGTGAGCTTGAGGAAGAATATAAGCAAATTGCTGAAAAATTACCTGTGAAGCTTGATGTCATATTTGAGCCCACAATTAAGATTAAAATTGCGACCAATGAGATAGCTACACTTTGTGATCTATGTGCAAGCATCTAAACGATTCCAAAGAGTCTTTTTAACAAGTTAAACCTTGGCTCTTTTGAGATCACCGAGTTAAAATTGCATCTAGCAGAGTGTAACTACGAACAAGCTGTAGGAATTAAGGATAATACTTTAGTATACATTAAAGGCGGCCCTGCTCTTATTGTTGACATGCTTGAAGATGCTACTGCTCCTATTATATTAGGCCGTCCTTTCTTAAGAACTATTAAGGATTTGATTAATCTACATGAAGGGAACATGAAGCTCCAATTGCCTTCACGGGATCCTTTTGTTATTCATTCCCCCTGGAAGAAGAAAGCGAATCATGATGAAAAGGAGGCCATCACTTTGAAGGCCAACTACTTTGGAGTGGGTGTTCCACTCATCTGGCCTAAGTGAGCAACATTGAGGTCAAGCTATTGACCATAAAAGAGCGCTTCATGGGAGGTAACCCATGTGAAATAAAGATTTTAGTAAAGTTTTTAAATTTTAGTTTAAGTTTATGTTTAATAAAGGGTGCTAAAAAACTCCAATTGAGGAGAATAAGTTCGGTAGTACTAAAAATCCTGCTTTATTCATGTTGTTGTTGGTCGACAATTTTTACTGTCAATTTTCTATCAAAAACAAGGTATATCACTAAGTTACAGGAAAAGAAATAATTTTCGAAGAAACAGAATTTTTTTGATGCATACAGAGAGTTTAACGACCAACTATACGGCAGGAATAAAAATTCCGGTCGTATAGTTCTGGTCGTATAGATATCTTTGCCATCCACAATTTTTCTTTCATATGTACTGAGAGTTTAACGACCAACTATATGGCGGGAATAAAATTCCGGCCGTATAGCTCTAGTTGTATAGATATCAGTGCCTTCGTACAAATTCTTTTCCAATGTATTGATAGTTTAACGACCAACTATACGGTGGGAATAAAAAATCTGGCCATATAGTTCTGGTCATATAGATATCGATGCCTTTGTATAATTTCTTTCCCAAGTACAGACGGTTTGACGACCAACTATACGGCAGGAACATATTGTTCTGGCCGTATAGCTACGCCGCCAGGAGGAAACCCTAAAATTTTGATAGAAGGGCAACTATACGACGCTAATGCATTGTTCTGCATGTATAGTTGTGTCCGACCACAAAATCGCACGAGAAGGTACCTCCAACACCAAAACTTCAATCCTTTTTCTCTCTTCTACCTCCAAACTCTCTCAAAACCTCAAGATATCTTCAATTTCGTTCGATTTCCTCGCACACAAGTGATCTACGGTATGTTTCTCCTACGATCCTCCAATTACTTTTTGCAAATTCATCTTCGATCTTTTGTCATTATCAATCTAGGGTGAGACCTACTATGAACTAATTGCCATGATTTTCTTGCCTAGACTATTATTTTGAGAGGATTCTTTAGTTCGCTATGATGAGGAATATGTTATACTTACTGTTGTTGGATCAAAAAGTTTTATTTTTGTCTTTCTTCAATGTTTTAGATGATGAACACAAGGAGTCAAACTCGTGCTCATGCCATCGCTAGTGCTTCTCGTGCTGTCGCTCTAGAAGGCATGGTGATACGGTTCCGAGATGAGCCCCAACGTGATCGCTTCAACAAGATCAAGAACCTCGAAGTGAAGGCCACCAAGTGGGCTTGCCCCATATAATGAACCAACTCAGTATTTCTGATGACTTCAATTTACTTTGCAATAGAGCTGGCCTGCAAAACTTTCTGTACAATGATGTGCCTACTTATCGCCGCTTAACCATTGAATTCCTAAGTTCGTTGCAAAGCACCGTTAAAGAATGGCAAGGAGAGGACACGATTTCTTTCCAACTTATGAACGACAACTACACTTTAACATTAGATGAATGGTGTGCATGTTTTAATTTGCCAAACAATGATGATAATGCCTTACGCGCATCCTTTGCTGGCTTAAACCCTTCTCCTGAACAATATTATAATGGAATAAGTTTCACTACTAGCGTGAGAAAGGGGAAGAATATTCAACATCCGGCAATTCACTATTTGTTCTGTGTTATTGCTAACACCTTGCAGGCATGTAATGAGTTCACGAGACTCAACGAGGAGGACATCTTAGTCCTTGCAAAGGCTGCTTACATCAACCGCGGCTTGTCACTCAACTTGGGCACCATCCTTGTGCACTACCTGGAGCACCAAGCCTCCCAAAGCCAAGGACCAATCACAGGTGGAGGCGTCATCACCGTTCTTGCCACTGCACTAGGAATAGACCTATGTGATTTGCAACCCGTGCTAGGTGAGCGGCGTGTTGGTTTCTCTAATGAAAAAGCTTGTGGAATGCTCACTAGGAGAGGTGGTGTTTATTACCTGCATATTGCTGGAGCTAGGCGTCTCTACCCCGCTCCTATGCCCAACGGTCTTATCTCTATCAAGGAAGGACGTTTGCTATATGACTTGTAGTTTCAGCAACACCAACCCGAGGAGGAGGTTCCGGAGGAGGATGAGGACCAAGAAGAGGAGCAAGAAGTTCCTTATCAAGAGGAGCAGCCACAAACTCGGTTCGCTACATACCAATACTTCCAAGAACTTGGAGGGACTATGGAGAGGATGCATAGCCTCTCTTTGAACCTCCGAGGATCAACTAGTAATGTCTCAACTCAATTTCCAAACTAGAGTAACGACTTTTTCCCGCCACCACAATGATTTGAAGGGCTTGCAAAAGCCTAAGCTTGGGGAAGTTTCCTCATGTATCTTTATTTGGCGTTCATTTGCTTTTATTTATTTTGAGGTTATGTTTTTAATTTGAGTTTATAAGCACCTGTGTTGGTTTCCCCAACACTTTATTTTTAGTTCTTTCTATTTTGCTTTCGAGATTCTCTAGACAAGCTTTGCCGCCAATTTTCTATTCTTTAAACTACCTCTCTTAAAAACCACAAAAGGATTTCTCCATTTTTCCTTATTTTCCCACTTTCTTTTCTTTCCGCCTCGATGTTTTCATATGTTTGCAAGAGAGTGATCGACTTCGTGTTTCCAAGAAGCAAATAAAAAAGGAAGAGAGAAGTGGAACCAAACATGAGAGGTACGCCTTATGACTCCCCACTTTTGAAGTTTGAGAAACCCATGTCAGTTAGTAGTAAATGTTGAGGTATTACATTGGTGGAGTGAGTCTTTGTATTGTAGTAAGATTTTCATTTGCATGGGTATTTAGTTTGGTACATTTTGTTCCAGCCCTTGTAATTAACCAAGTCTTGCCTAAAAATTGCTAAACAATTGTAATAAAAAAAAGTCTCACAATTGAAGGCTTGGGTGTTGTAGTGCTTAGTCTTGAAGGCTTATTTCTAGAGACACGCAACACCACTGAAAATGTTGATTGACTTGATAGCTCTCTTTAAAAGGATTTGTACGATTGAATTAATTTTTAGCGGTTTGTGTGAGCATGCCAAAGTTTGACTTGTTAATCATAAGAATGATATAGCTTTATGCGTGTCAAACTTCATGGGATGCCAACAACTCCGCTGGCCTACAAACGATCTTCATGGAGGAAACTCCTAGATTTCGGCTATGATCTGATTAAACACATATAGAAGCAATGCTATAGTGCGTAAGATTCTTGGCACTCCCGGGTAGCTGTAATCATGATGGAATCACTCCTCTGGCTGTTATGAGTAATTATTATGCAAGGAACAAAAACCTTAGTGATACCACAAGTGTCCATCACAAGCCGATAAAGTAATAAAAACCTTTGGCATGCTCTCAATTACTTAAGAACTAAAATTCTTGAAGGACAATGAATAGAAAAGTAGTGCTTGAAAAGTCTTGATTTATTGATGTAGGACAATTGAGATACTCTAGTGTATATGTTTTTCATGACAACTCTCACACTCTCAATTTACATCATTATACTTTATTGTTCAAAGACAAGCCTATGAGCTGATTACATTACATGGAATAAAGTTTACTCATTTGAATCATCCATGTTGACAATAATTTTGCTGCGCTATAAGGATGCATAAAACTCGTATGATATGCTTGCCATTACTCTATCTATGCTGAAGTTTTTCAGATTTATGAAGTGCAGGAAACATGAGACTACTAATCATGAGTAAGATCACCATCTCGTTATTTTAGTTTAAATGCTGAGTTCCTTTTGATTTTGGTTTTCTTGCTCGGGGACGATCACGTTTAAGCTTGGGGAGGTTGATGGCTCTGAAATATAGTCATCTAAATCCACATTTAAACTGGATATTATTGATATTTTTGATGAAATATCTCTCTAAACCCTGCCACTAATGCTTAATATTCAAAGCGGTATGCAATCCTTTCTTTCTATTTTTTCCCGCGCAGATAATGTTGTTTGAAGATGGGAATTACTACATTAAAGTCAAAGATACGAGATTTCCATCAACCAGAAGAAACCAGGAGCTGTGAAGCGGAGTCTGACGCTTTAACGATCAACTATACGACAGGAACAAAATTCTAGCCATATAGTTCTGGCCGTATAGTTGGCACCGCCACCATTAGGTCAAACGGAACAACTTTCATGAAGGGACTGATACTTCCATTTTGCATCACTATTCTATGTCATAATTCACTGTTATTCATTGATATATTTCATATTGAGAGGTGATACTTATGTTATTTCATCTGTTTTTGCATGGTTGATGACTTTTGGAGCATGGACCGCTGCAATCAGGATTCTGATGGAAAAGGTGCTGTTTGGAGGCAAAATTCGCGAAGATCAGAAAATCCGGGAAAATATACGGAAAATCCTATTTCTCCAGAAGACGAAGGAAGCCACAAGGGGGGTTGGAGATGGGCCACAGGGGACCCACACCACCCCCTGGCGCAGGCCAGCCTAGGCCATGCCACCAGGTGGTGTGGCCGCCCTGGTCCACCCTTGGAACTCCCCTCTGGCGTATATTATCCTCCCGAAACCCTAAGACTCGGGGGGCGACCATAGAAATATTCCTCCGCCTCTGCGGGGCGGAAAACACCGAGAGAGAAAGATCTCTCCGGCAGACATATTTCTGCCGGGGGAATTCCTTCCCGGAGAGGGGAGATCGTCGCCATCAACACCACCATCAAGCTGGACTTCATTGGGATCATCATCATCATCACCACCATTATCACCATCAGCACCCTCATCACCATCTCCATATTGTTGTAACAATTGAGTTGAATCTTGTAGTAGTTCTTAGGGGAAACTTTCCCGGTGTTGATTACTCTTTGTAGTTGATGCTATTGAGTGAACCATTGAATTATTGTTTATGTTCAGATTTTTATACATCATTATTCCATCTCTGATCATGATCCATATGATGTCTTGTGAGTAGTTTGTTTTGTTCTTGAGGACATGGGAGAAGTCATGTTGTTAGTAGTGGAGTTGAGAAAGATTCAATAGTTTGATATTTAAGTTATGGTGTACTTCTTCTAGTAGTGTCATGTGAACATCGACTACATGACACTTCACCTATATGGGCCTAGGAGAATGCATTGTGTATTTGGCTACTAATCGTAGGGGTTGCCAGAGTGACAGAAACCTGAACCCCCATTAGGAAACCATTGCACAAGGGACGTAAGGGTCTTAGAGTTTAAAGCTGTGGTTAGGTTCTACCTTAATTACTTTCTTGTACTTACGGATGTTTGCAAGGGGTATAATCACAAGTATGTATTAGTCCTAGGAAGGTCGATACATTAGCATAGGTTCACCCACACAACACTTAGCAAGCTAAAGAATATTAATCAACTATATGAAGCGAAAGCACTTGACGGTCTTCCCATGTGTCTTCGAGAACGTTTGGTCATCTTAAGTAATACAACCGGCTTGTCCTTTGCTGCATAAAGGATTTGGCCACTTGCTGCATTTATTCCTACTATATTTTATTTACTCGTACTTTGTTTACTTGCTTTATCAAAAACCCCTAAAAATCCTTTGTAAGGATACCTCTAATATTGTTTCACAGAGTAGTGTTATGAGAGCTAGTATTCCTCTATTTTCTGTTAGAATAAGTGATTATGCTGCACTTCTTTTGCCTTCTTATGCAAGTAGCCTCTGGTTTCAACAACTTGTTTGTTTACAAAATTACCTTGCATAGGAAGTGGGTTAGACTTAAATGTGTGTATTTTTGCTTCTTAATGCTCTCTTTCACTTCAATTCATATTCCTATGTGAGCATCATCAAAATTATCATGCCCATCTTAATGGCTATGAAGAAAGAGCTTTATGGGAGACAAACCAATTTGTTTTTGTTTTCAGTTTGTTTTTGTTTCTTTGAGTCTTGGAAGTTATTACTTCAGTAATAACCGCTCCTTATCCGTTTTGTTTGGTTTTTGTGTCAAGATCAACCTCTAATGAGAGAGAAGTAAGATTTGGGGAGGTCGCTGTCCCAAAACAGATTTTTGTGCTTCACCGTAAAAATTCGTGAGAGATCTCTGTTTGTCGGATTGAGCTGTAATTGTTTGTGCTTCTGACCCAGGTTGTTATTTAACTTTTGTTAGTTTTGCACTTTTTGATTTAGGCAACAGAAGATTTTCGAAAAAATTGATCTTTACCTGCTGGTCTGTTTTGACAGATTTTGCCACTCTTGCATTTGCTTCTTTATTCGATTTCCTGTTTGAAGAGTTGCTACAGTATCTTATGTTTTGATGGTTTTCGGTTGAATTTGGACACAAAAGGTTTTACCACTTCACTTATACTAATGTTGCTAATGAGAACTGTGTGAAGTTTTGTGTGAAAGAAATTTCCAGGTAGTGGAGATAATGGTGTAATAAGGAAGAGAAGGGTTTTATGACTCAAGTAATAAGTGTATGAAGATGAAGATATCGATGATATGCAAGTGATGACTACGGAAGAATCTACTAGATACCAAATTCAGAGACCTGCAGAGTCTGTTTTCAAATAGGTAACAGTTCTGGTAAGAAAAGTTCCACAAAAAATACTATCTAACTATATTTGTACAGTTTTTAGTCAATAAGGAAAGCTATGGAGCGAAAGAGGGACGGAAACGGAGCCAGGGTGGCTCACACCACCCTGTGGTGTGGGCCCACCCCTGGCCGCAGCACCAGGTGGTGAGTCCACCCCAGACTCCACCTCCGACCCGTTTTCACCCAGTACCTTCCTCTTGTTATGAAACTTCGTAATATATAATCCCTTGGGTCTTCCGAGGTTCGTATATCATGTTCTTGTCATGTTTTTGTTTCGATCTGTTTCTGCCAGGTAGAATCCCAGATTTGGAGCCACAATGTCTTCCACTAGATCAGCCAAGGGAGATTCCTTAGAAGATATCATCAACCCATACATGAGAGAGTTGAAGATTCATCCCAAGGAGGTGTTGCTCGAAGATGGGGAGGTCCGGATAAAAGAGGTTCAAGGCCCTAAAGGTGAAGGAAGTCTGGAGGACAGGATGGAAGCACTGGAGCAAGAAGTCTTTAGGTACAAGAAGATGGCGGAGCATGAAGTGGATATCATCCATAAGATTTGTTCCGAACTCATCGCCGAGCACCAAAAGGAGACTGCTAAACTCAAAGACGAAGTCCTCTCACTCTGCCAAACAACCAACGAACTGCAAGCACAGTTCTATGACGTTCAAAATCAAAACTGTGAGAATGAGGTAAGGTTTAAACGCATAAGTGCTGATGCAAGTTTTAGGATGTTGGAAACCACGATGTCCTTTGTTGATGGGAAGCCCTTACCCTGGAAGTCGGACGAAGATGAGAGGATACCACCACCACCGAAGGAGTAATTCGTCATCAGGTTTGGCATCCCCTTGGTTTGTTCCAAGCTTGGGGGAGTGCCACGGTATCACATCACTATCTTTTATCTTTTTACCTTATTAGTAGAGTCATATCATGAATAGAGAAGTTATTATGTAGGATGGTTTGCATTATGGAAGTGTCCGCTCTCTCGTTAGATGTGTATCCCTTGGTGTGAGTTGCCGTTATGGAATATTAATGAGAAGTTCTATCATTCACTCTTTTTCATAGCTTATATTAGTTTTCAATTCATGGTTATATGATTAATCTTGTTGTTAGTATTAGTATCACTTTGGGATCATTGAGTTAATTTAGTTGGTTTTGGCAAACCTGGCTCGGTCAGTAGCACACTATTTTTGAGAGTTGAAAGAAAAGATAAAAGTACCTTTAAAGAAAAATAATTTCATCATCTTTCTTTCTTGATTTGCTCATAAGTTTAGTATTCTCTAGTTAAGATCTTTTGTGCTTCCAAGGAAGATTGCATGTTTGTTTTTATCACTTGTATGTTTGGTTGTTTCCTTCAACTCTTATACTTGCTACCCAGCCTTTCTAGCCAAAAACCTGTACTGAGAGGGAATTCTTCTCGTGCATCCACTCCTTTAAACCAAAACCTTTGCCATCTGTGTCCACCATACCTACCTAGTAGCATTATTGCTATTCCAAGTAAATTCTTGTTTTGTCTACCTTCCAAATTAAACTTGTTATGTGAAAATTAGTGATTAAAGCTCTCACTAACTTGATGGCACACTTTACTTCCTTGCATTTAATAAACTTGAACCATTGTGCTCACCTATGTTGCGTATATGCTTGCGCTTTTAAGTTGTGAATTAGCAGAGCCATGCTATCATGGGGAACGCTTTCAACATTGCATTGGTACTTTGTACCAAGTTGATATCATGTTCTTTTGTCTATGGATATCGTCAGTGTGAAATGAAAGGGGAGTTTGTCAGTCCATGGAGTTATGCATATGTGTTAGAGAAACGCCTGGGCCGCTGTTCTAATCCATGCTGACATGGTGGAAACCTGCAGCGTAACCATAACGAGCATCTATGAAGCATTCTTCTTATAAAAAAAGAGTCCGATATTGAGAAAAAAAGAGAAAAAGGAAAAAAAGAGATTATGAAAAGAGGAAAGAGAGAAAAAGGCACCATATTCCCATGGTAAATAAGAAGATTGCTGAGATGCTTGTTGTCTTCTTGCCTTGTCATTTTGATATGGGGATTCTTCCGTATCATCGGGAAAGGGGTACCCCGTTGGCGGTTCTCTATGATACACATATGCTTACGATGACAAGAACTTACCGGTGACTAATCTTGAGTAGCATGAGGAGCGGCCCTCGTATTCAAGGGACATGAGATTCTCAATTTACAACTTGTCAATGCATATCCTCATATTTGATCACTTTAACCTTAATCACCTAAATATGCCTATGATAGGGGCAATGAGAGCTGAAAGCTAGTAAGTACCATAATTTTTGGGAGCTCTTTATGAGACTTGCAATCCCTGCTTCCCTCTGCGAAGGGCCTTTCTTTTACTTTTTAGTTGAGTCAGTAAACCTACTCCTTTCTATCTCAGCAAGTATTTTGAGTTGTTGTGTTTCATTCATTCATATGATGATTTATTCAATCATGTTTCTTATGTTCCTTGTTTTGCACATTGCTCTTATCTTGATGTTTACTACTTTGAAAGCTATCATTGAAAACCAGTTATTTGTGAACTCCAACAAATTATCAACTATTCTTCGACCAAGAGCTAAGTTTGCCATTACCAATTATGATTTACTTTATGTATCTTTATTGTGTTTCCTTTACTCATTGCAAGTTGAGTTATATAATAGTGAGTTGTCTCCTATTATGATCTATGTATTTGATGAATGTGATGCTTCTTGTCCATATTATTTTATCGACTCTTCACTCCATAAACCTGAGGCCATGTTTATTGAGCTCAGTTTCGCTTAGGGACAAGCGAAGTCTAAGCTTGGGGGAGTTGATACGTCCATTTTGCATCACTATTCTATGTCATAATTCACTATTATTCATTGATATATTTTGTATTGAGAGGTGATACTTATGTTATTTCATCTGTTTTTGCATGGTTGATGACTTTTGGAGCATGGACCGCTGCAGTCAGGATTCTGATGGAAAAGGTGATGTTTGGAGGCAAAATTCGCGAAGATCAGAAAATCCAGGAAAATATACGGAAAATCCTATTTTTCCGTAAGACTAAGGAAGCTGAAGGGGTCTAGAGATGGACCACGGGGCCCACACCACCTGGCGCTGGCCATCTGGTCACGCCACCGTGGTGTGGCCACCCTGGTCCACCCCTGGCAGTCCCCTCTAGCGTATATTATCCTCTCGAAACCCTAAGACTCGGGGGGCGACCACAGAAAGATTCCGCCGCTTCTGCGGGGCGGAAAATGATCTCTCCGGCAGATAGATTTCTGCCGGGGGAATTCCTTCTCGGAGAGGGGAGATCATCGCCATCAACACCACCATCAAGCTGGACTTCATCGGGATCATCATCATCATCACCACCATCATCACCATCAGCACCCTCATCACCATCTCCATATTGCTATAACAATTGAGTTGAATCTTGTATTAGTTCTTAGGGGAAACTTTCCCGGTGTTGATTACTCTTTGTAGTTGATGCTATTGAGTGAACCATTGAATTATTGTTTATGTTTAGATTTTTATACATCATTATTCCATATCTGATCATGATCCATATGATGTCTTGTGAGTAGTTCGTTTTGTTCTTGAGGACATGGGAGAAGTCATGTTATTAGTAGTGGAGTTGTGTTGAGAAAGATTCAATAGTTTGATATTTAAGTTGTGGTGTACTTCTTCTAGTGGTGTCATGTGAATGTCGACTACATGACACTTCACCTATATGGGCCTAGTGGAATGCATTGTGTATTTGGCTACTAATCGTAGGGGTTGCCGGAGTGACAGAAACCTGAACCCTCGTTAGGAAACCATTGCACAAGGGACGTAAGGGTCTTAGAGTTTAAAGCTGTGGTTAGGTTTCTACCTTAATTATTTTCTTGTAATTACGGATGTTTGCAAGGGGTAGAATCACAAGTATGTATTAGTCCTAGGAAGGTCGGTACATAAGCACAGGTTCACCCACACAACACTTAGCAAGCTAAAGAAGATTAATCAACTATATGAAGCGAAAGCACTTGACAGTCTTCCCATGTGTCAACGTTTGGTCATCTTAAGTAATACAACCGGCTTGTCCTTTGCTGCATAAAGGATTGGGCCACTTGCTGCATTTATTCCTACTGTATTTTATTTACTCGTACTTTGTTTACTTGCTTTATCAAAAAACCCTAAAAATCCGCTTACTAAGTATTTGCAGAAAATTCCTGATCCATACCACTAGCCAGCACCTTCTGCTCCTCATTGGGTTCGACACTCTTACTTATCGAAAATACTGCAATACACCCCCTATACTTATGGGTCATCAGGGACCCTTATATAAATAAGCCTTGGGCGACAAGAAAAAAGCCCTGCCTCATCCAAAAGTCTCTGCCCCAGATCATCAGCCGCCTCTAGATCTCAAAACCCTTCTCCATCTCCATAGCCATATTCCACCACTTGTAATAGTAGATCTCTTCTTCAATTGGCGACATTGTAAGACTATTCCTATCAATCTCATGATTTTCATTACAATGTTTGTAATTATTGATCTCATCTCTATGTGTGAGTAATTCTCCTTGGGCTAAGGGCTTCGGCCTAGCCATGTAGCGTGTGTGCATATTATTTATCACAGATAGGATCATGTATTAGTTTGTATGATATGATAATTATTGTATCCTCTCTTGCCTCAATCTAAGGACTTGTCAGGTACCCTAAGACCCCGAGGGTTGAGCCAGGTATAGGGAGTCTGAGTAATGACGGATCTGCAGGTTGGGAACCCTAGTGACAGAAGGGGTAGTACGGCTGTATGTGAGGGATTTACTTTTAGGGGACTAGGAGGATCCTAAGATTGCGGAATCTGCAGGCTTAGCTAGAAGCTCAGTATGTCCTTCTCGAGGAAAGTTCTAAGGTTGAAGGTGGGTGGCAGGCCCGTCTCCAGGAATTTGGGGCCCTGGTGCGAACAACAAAAGGAGGTCCTAATTAAAAAAAATCATAGCCAATAGTGAATTCATATTTTCACTTTAGTATGTGATTTTGTACATATGTCGCTCCGTCCAAGCATCAGTGACTTTTATTTGTCTAGATTCATATGTATTTGACACTAAAACGCGTCTAATTATATATAAATCAAAGTCGCTTACTTCTAGATGGGAAGAGTATCAAATATTAATTCTCAAAGATCAAAGGGTATCACAAAAGCTCATGCTTTCCCTATTTTATTAACAAAGTTAATAATCTGAATTAAATTGTGGTAGCAATTTATAGATTTGTTAAGAAAAAAGAACAAGGCCGTGAACAAATACCTAATAAATAAAGCAATTTATTGACGATGATGAAGAACGAGACGCGATCTTCATAAATAAAAATAGAAGGCAACTTTTTATCGGACTATCTTCGATGAAGAACGATTTAATAGCTTGATGAATAACAAACTACTACAATACTCTACATAATATCTTGTGATGGAAATCGACTGACTTGATTCAACTAATCGGTAGAGATATGGAGTACCTACCAACCTGAAACTTGATTCGATGACTCATCGAGCACCAATAGGCTCCGGGCGTCAGCCTAGGCGTCGGTCGCCGGGGCATTGCCGTGTTCGCGTAGGTAAAGTCAGGCAGCACGGTGATCTGGAGCTCGTCTCGTTGAGGACCGAGGCAGGACGGAGAAATGAAGGCGAACATGAGAGTCTCCCTGGTCAAAAAAAAGGCGAATGGGAGAGTCGCTTAACGTCGTCTTGGCATTTCACGAATGGAAGCAGAAAATGCAAAATCAGATTTGCGTGATTTGCGTGATGCGTCGCGAATGGAGGAATGAAGCCGTAGAAAAAGACTTCCATCCGGTTTTGTTTATCTTCCTTTTATTTATCTTTCTTTAAACCTAAAACCTACAAGATCTGTTTTTGATCTAACTAATCATGATTTGGGGGCCCTAATTTTTTGGGGGCCCTGTTCCGTCGCTCATGTCGCTCACCGTCATCAACGGGGCTGGTGGGTGGGCGAGACATCTACAATGGATTTGCAAAGTATTTAGACCATGTTCATAATAATGAGTTCATGTTTTAAATTGTACTACCAAAATTAAAACAACAATAACTCCCACTCAAACGAACATCCCTCCATTCATTTAGTGATCACATGACCCCAATCCACTACTCCACCCCCGATCGTCACGACGGGCAAAATAGTTCCAAAGGTAGACATTCTTAATGTCAATCATATGCCATATGATTCATGCTCGACCTTTTGGTCTGTTGTATTCCGAGGCCATGTCTTCACATGCTAGGCTCGCCAATACTAACTTGTGTGTATTCGTAGTGCAACATGGCTTACACCCACTGTATGCAAATGCAGATATGTATGACACCCGATCGTCACGGCCTACCTCATATCGAAGAACTTTCTTGGTGGTGCACACACAAGGGGAATACTATATCTGGCATTCAGTGAGGGATTATCTTACTATGCTATCGTCGAATATACTATCCTACTAGCATAATAAGATTCATGAAGAGATACTTCATAAAGTAAAGTGTTGTGACGTGGTTGCAGCATCTTGATCACCATCGAGAGCTTCAATGGAAGTTTCACAAACTTGTCATTGCCATGTCTTAACACAATCCCCTATGCAAAAATAAAGATAGACGCGTCTATATTATCTATTGCAAGTTTTATGCGGTTTTAGGGCTTTCACGGTAGAACCCTTTCCACCTACGAACATGTAGCCACAACATGGATTCAATGATTGTTGTTTTAATTCTCTTTTCAGGGCCCTCCAATGTTGATGCCATATCAACTACTGTAGAGAGACAGACACCCCCTAAGCCACTTAATTATGGACCATTCTCGTGAATCACCACGTGAGGTCGGTTGGAGGCTGCTTCATCAAACAGTGTCGCGATATGGACAAGAACACAAAAGAGGGTAGCAATAAGAAAATCAATGCCCACATATTGCTATGTGTTCTATCCGCTACCCATAGACCCGCTCTGATATGACTGTACGGTTCCGTAGCAGAAAACAAAAAATTCTAACTATGCGAACACTAATACCAGGATCTAAACTATGTAGACATAAGTAGCAGAAAGAGAGAGACGGTATTCATACTCTTGAAGAGCGAGGAACGCCTTACGCAGGAAGGCGTATGTTGATAAAGACGAGCATCTCCAAGCACCCCAAGTGTGGTGTCTCCAAAGTACCACACACATCCGCTGTAGGTGATACGTCCATTTTGCATCACTATTCTATGTCATAATTCACTGTTATTCATTGATATATTTCATATTGAGAGGTGATACTTATGTTATTTCATCTGTTTTTGCATGGTTGATGACTTTTGGAGCATGGACCGCTGCAGTCAGGATTCTGATGGAAAAGGTGCTGTTTGGAGGCAAAATTCACGAAGATCAGAAAATCCGAGAAAATATATGGAAAATCCTATTTTTCCAGAAGACGAAGAAAGCCAGAAGGGGGGTTGGAGATGGGTCATAGGGGGCCCACACCACCCCCTAGCACGGGCCATCCTTGGCCGCGCCACCAGGTGGTGTGGCCGCCCTGGTCCACCCCTGGCACTCCCCTCTGGCGTATATTATCCTCCCGAAACCCTAAGACTCGGGGAGCGACCACAGAAAGATTCTGTGGCCTCTGCGGGGCAGAAAACACCGAGAGAGAAAGATATCTCTGGCAGACAGATTTCTACCGGCGAATTCCTTCCTGGAGAGCGGAGATCGTCGCTATCAACACCACCATCAAGCTAGACTTCATCGGATCATCATCATCATCACCACCATCATCCCCATCAGCACCGTCATCACCATCTCTATATTGCTATAACAATTGGGTTGAATCTTGCATTGTTCATAGGGGAAACTTTCCCGGTGTTGATTACTCTTTGTAGTTGATGCTATTGAGGGAACCATTGAATTATTGTTTATGTTCAGATTGTTATACATCATTATTCCATCTCTGATCATGATCCATATGATGTCTTGTGAGTAGTTCATTTTGTTCTTGAGGACATGGGAGAAGTCATGTTGTTAGTAGTGGAGTCGTGTTGAGAAAGATTCAATAGTTTGATATTTAAGTTGTGGTGTACTTCTTCTAGTGGTGTAATGTGAACGTCGACTACATGACACTTCACCTATATGGGTCTAGGGGAATGCATTGTGTATTTGGCTACTAATCGTAGTGGTTGCCGGAGTGATAGAAACCTGAACCCCTGTTAGGAAACCATTGCACAAGGGACGTAAGGGTCTTAGAGTTTAAAGTTGTGGTTAGGTTCTACCTTAATTACTTTCTTGTACTTACGGATGTTTGAAAGGGGTATAATCACAATTATGTATTAGTCCTAGGAAGGTCGGTATATTAGCACAGGTTCAGCCACACAACACTTAGCAAGCTAAAGAAGATTAATCAACTATATGAAGCGAAAGCACTTGACAGTCTTCCCATGTGTCCTCGAGAACGTTTGGTCATCTTAAGTAATACAACCGGCTTGTCCTTTGCTGCATAAAGGATTGGGCCACTTGCTGCATTTATTCCTACTATATTTTATTTACTCGTACTTTGTTTACTTGCTTTATCAAAAACCCCTAAAAATCCGTTTGCTAAGTATTTGCAGAGAACTCCTGATCCATACCACTAGCCAGCACCTTCTGCTCCTCGTTGGGTTCGACACTCTTACTTATCGAAAATACTGCGATACAACCCCTATACTTGTGGGTCATCAAGACTATTTTCTAGCGCCGTTGTCGGGGAGTGAAGCGCTATTGGAAAGTGGAACTGGTAAAGGAAACTTCTACTATGTGTATTGTTTACTTCTCTTAGTTGCTTTATTTTTGTTATGGATAATTCGCTGAGTTTCTTATTTGGTAATGCTACTACCATTGTTAAGGTAGTAGATAAGCCACCACCTGCTAAGAATAATGCTTTCAAAATACGTACAAGAATTATTGATCGTGTTATGGTTAACTACTATGTTGGGGATGGAACTGTCCATCCCGGTGATCATTTCCTCTGTAATGGGAGGAAATAGTGCCTCTCTTTTATTCAAAGTTTTATCCTCCTAGTGAGATTCATAAAGATCAGAATCAAATATACAACTTTTGGGCCCTTGATGTAGAGAGTACAGCTCAAGCTTGGGGAGATTGAAGTTACTAATGCTCAAATGTCCCATTCATGAGATCCCCAACAATATTATTATCAATAACTTTTATGCAAGGCTCCCTCTACATGATAAAGATTTATTGGATGCTTCTTGTGCTGGATCATTCACTCGCATGGAAGAAGAAGCTAAATGGGATCTTCTGGACCGTATTCAAGACAATGCTGAAGCTTGGGAGAATGACAAAGGTAGAAAGTCAGGTATAAATTATGATTATGAATGCATTGAATCTTTTATGGGAACTAATGACTTTCAAAATATTAAAAATGCTTATGGTTTAGACTCTCAAGCTATTGCTTCTTATTTTAAGCCTTTTTCTTCCTACATTAAAGTGCCTAAAAAGAAGTGGAATAAGTATCATGAACCTTATAAAGATATTGCTAAGAGTGTTCCTGCAAGAAATACTGAAGTTTATACTGCTAATCATGTCTTACCTGAACCTTATATTGAGAAAATGCCTTTCCCAGTTAAGATAAGGGAACATTCTATGATGGCTAGTATGGTAGATGAAAGTACGAATAAAGCTGTTGAACCTGATAAACAAATGGTTGATGAACCTATAATAGCAAATGTGAAAGACTTTGTTACTAAATATGAGAAAGAGGGACAACCTATCCTTTGTAAGGATACCTCTAATATTGTTTCACAGAGTAGTGTTATGAGAGCTAGTATTCCTGTGTTTTCTGTTAGAATAAGTGATCATTGCTATGATGGTCCTTGTGATAGATATATTGTTAAGTTTATGCACGATACTAAAAGTTACTATGAAAGAAGAAAAAGTGTTCTTATGCATCTCAATAATATCAAGTTTCCTCGTTTTATGCTGAAAGTTTTTATGTTGCACTTCTTTTGCCTTGTTATGCAAGTAGCCTCTGGTTTCAATAACTTGTTTGTTTACAAAATTCCCTTGCATAGGAAGTGGGTTAGAATTAAATGTGTGTATTTTTTCTTCTTAATGCTCTCTTTCACTTCAATTCATATTCCTATGTGAGCATCATCAAAATTATCATGCCCATCTTAATGGCTATAAAGAAAGAGCTTTATGGGAGACAACCCAATTTGTTTTTGCTTTCTGTTTGTTTTTGTTTCTTTGAGTCTTGGAAGTTATTACTTCGGTAATAACCGCTCCTTATCCGTTTTGTTTGGTTTTTGTGTCAAGATCAACCTCTAATGAGAGAGAAGTAATATTTGGGGAATGCGCTGTCTCGAAACAGATTTTTGTGCTTCATCGTAAAAATTGGTGAGAGATCTCTGTATGTCGGCTTGAGCTGTAATTTTTTGTGCTTCTGACCCAGGTTGTTATTTAACTTTCGTTAGTTTTGCACTTTTTGATTTAGGCAATAGAAGATTTTCGAAAAAATTGATCTTTACCTGCTGGTCTGTTTTGACAGATTTTGCCACTCTTGCATTTGCTTCTTTATTCGATTTCCTTTTTGAATTCTTTTTGAGTTTTCTGAAGGAGTTGCTACAGTATCTTATGTTTTGATGGTTTTCAGTTGAATTTGGACAAAAAAGGTTTTACCACTTCACTTATACTAATGTTGCTAATGATAACTGTGTGAAGTTTTGTGTGAAAGAAATTTCCAGGAAGTGAAAATGATGGTGTAATAAGGAAGAGAAGGGTTTTATGACTCAAGTAAGAAGTGTATGAAGATGAAGATATCGATGATATTCAAGTGATGACTCCGGAAGAATCTACTAGATACCAAATTCAGAGACCTGCAGAGTCTGTTTTCAAATAGGTAACAGTTCTGGTAAGAAAAGTTCCGTGAAAATACTATCCAACTATATTTTTGCAGTTTTTAGTCAATAAGGAAAGCTACGAAGCAAAAAAGGGACGGAAATGGAGCCAGGGTGGCTCACACCACCCTGTGGTGCAGTCCCACCCCTGGCCGCTGATACATTGCAAATGTATCTATAATTTTTGATGTTCCATGCTTGGTTTTATCCACTTTCTTGTGTTTTGTTCCAACTTTGGAGTACTTTTATTATGATTTCTTGGACTAACCTATTAACAAGAGCCACAGTGCCAGCTGCCTATTTTATGTTGTTTTTGGTTCCAGGAAAGTCATAAAATGAATATTCTTGGAATTGGACGGGACAAAAGCCAAAGTGCCTATTTTTCCGGAAGGGATCAAGTGCCAGAATACGAGACGGAGAAGGGCTGGGGGCCGGCCACACCACCTGGCCACGCGCCTAGGCCTGGCCCGCGCCAGGGGGTGGTCTGGCCGACCCCAGCAGCCCTTCGGACTCTCCTTCCGCCTATAAGTTTCCCTCGGGACGAAAACCCTAAGTACCCGATCAAAAATCCACGAAAGAGTCTGTAGCCGCCGTCGTCTCTGTCCCTAGATCGGGGGGATCTGAAGCTCTTCCCGGCACCCTGCCGGAGAGGGGAATTCACCCTGGAGGCCTTCTTCATCACCATGCAAGCCTCCGGTGTGATGCGTGAGTAGTTCATCCTTGGACTACGGATCCATGTAGTAGCTAGATGGCTAGTTTCTCCTCCTTTGTGCTTTCATGTTTAGATCTTGTGAGCTCCGTTCATGATCAAGATCATCTATTTGTAATCCATACGTGTTGTATTTGCGGGGATCCGATGGATATTGAGATGCTATTTCAGATTGATTATTGATTCTATCATGTCTTTGTTATTTGAGATCTTGCATGCTTTTCGTTGTTAGTAGCTATCTTGGCCAAGTAGATGCTAGCAACTCCAAGAGTTAGTATTTATGCTCGATAGTGGGTTCATGCCTCTAGTAATCTGGGGAAGTGACAGAAATCTCTAAGGTACTAGATGTGTTGTTGCTACTAGGGAGAAAACAACGATCCTTTGTTCATAGAACAATTGTATTGTTTACTTTACACGCAGTTCATAAAGCAATAATCTGTTGTTTGCAACTTAATACTGGAGGGGGTTCGGATGATAACCTAAAGGTGGATTATTAGTCATATATGCAGTTGGATGGCGGTCTATGTATTATGTTGTAATGCCCAATCAAGTCTCAAAGGAGTCAAGATGATTAGTATATGCATGTATTGCTTTCTCGATGTTTGTCAATTGCCTCGCTGTAATTTCTTCACCCAGCATGTTATCTATCTAAGGAGAGCCACCTCTAGTGAACTATGGATCCCGGTCCTTGTCTTTTATAATCAATCTACAATCTGTTTATTGCTTTGTGTTTACTTTCTGCAAACTTTTACTTCTTTCCATTCGATACGTTTAATCCTTTGTTTTCCGCAAAACACGGTGAGATTGACAACCTCATCGCAAGTTGGGGACAAAGTTCTGTGGTTGTGTTGTGCAGGTCTCCACGTTGCTACTAGCACCGGTAGTGCGCCCTGCCAAAGCTCAGCTAGTAACACCTTTGGGGTGTTTCCTTGTTCCTACTGGTTCGATTAAACCTTGGTTTCATAATTGAGGGAAACTTTCTGCTGTGCTCATCATACCTTCCTCTTGGGGTTCCCAACGAACTCTACGTCGATCGTCGAGTGCATCAAGACATTTTCTAGCGTCGTTGCTGGGGACTAAAGAAGAAGAATCTCCCACGTCAACCTCGCGCCATCAAAGTATTTTCTGGTGCCGTTGCCGGGGAGTCAAGGACATCTTCACAAGGGGAGTCCCTGATAACCAATCTCTTTACTTTGTTGTTTTTGTTTTGCTTAGTTTTCTTTTTGCTTAGTTTGCTTGTTTTGTTCTTCAAAAACACACAAAAAATTAGTTTTACTTGTTTTGCTTTCTTATTTGAAAACCCAAAAAAATGACTACTCTTGAAAACACCAAGTTGTGTGACTTCACTAGCACCAACAATAATGATTTTATGAGCACTCCTATTGCTCCATCTATGGCTGAAAAATACTTTCTTTGATATAAAACCTGATTTGCTCAATCTTGTTATGAGAGAACAATTTTCTGGTATTAGTAATGAAGATGTTGCTTCCCATCTAAATAACTTTGTTGAACTTTGTGAGATGCAAAAGCATAAGGATATAGATGGTGATATTATTAAACTGAAATTGTTTCCTTTCTCTTTGAGAGGAAAAGCTAAAGAATGGTTGAATTCCTTGACTAGGAATAGTATTGATTCTTGGACTAAGTGCAAAGATGCTTTTATTGGAAAATACTATCCTCCTGCTAAGATTATATCCATGAGAAGTGAAATAATGAAGTTTAAACAACTTGATAATGAGCATGTTGCTCAAGCTTGGGAAAGAATGCAATCTTTGGTTAAGAATTGTCCCACTTATGGACTGACTGCTTGGATGATCATCCAAACTTTTTATGCAGGATTGAACTATTCTTCAAGGAACCTATTGGATTCAGCTGCTGGAGGTACCTTTATGACCATCACTTTGGGTGCTGCAACAAAACTTTTGGACAATATGATGGTTAATTATTCTGAATGGCATACTGAGAGAGCTCCACAAGGTAGGAAGGTAAATTCTGTTGAGGAAACCTCTTCCTTGAGTGATAAAATTGATATAATTATGTCTATGCTTGTTAATGGGAAAGCCCATATAGATTCAAATAATGTTCCTTTAGCCTCTTTGGTTGCTCAAGAAGAGCAAGTTGATGTGAACTTCATAAGAAATAACAACTTTGGCAACAATGCTTATGGTAATAATGCTTATAGGAACAATTTTGGTAACAACAATTATAATCCATATCCTCCCAACAATGGTAATGCTTATGGAAATTCTTACAACAATAATAAGAGTGCTCCCTCTGAACTTGAAGTTATGCTTAAAGAATTTATTAGTAAACAAACTGCTTTCAATAAAACTATTGAGGAAAAACTCTCTAATGCTGAAAGAAATATAGCATCTTTGGCTGAAGCTCAATCTACTTTGAATAAAATGGCTGCTAAACCTGAAACTAATGATAATCCCTTTGCAGCCACTAATGCTATACAAGTAAGAATTGATGAAAATGTTAGACTATTAGCTGAATTACATGCTAAGTGGGAAAGAGGAGATGAAATTGCTAGAAACATTAGTGTTTCCACTATCACCACCACTAGTGTTGAGGCTAGTAATAGTTCTACTACTTTAGATGATAAAGTTGATTTTGATCTTGATGGTTGCAATATCTCTGAAGTTATTAAGTTCCTACAAAAGCTTGCTAAAAGTCCTAATGCTAGTGCTATGAGCATGGCCTTTACAAAACACATTACTGATGCTCTCATAAAGATTAAAGAAGAAAAGATGAAACATGAAGCTTCTATTCCTATAAAGCAAGAAGATGGTTGGGAACCCATCATTAATATGAAAGTGAATGACTTTGATTTCAAAGCTTTGTGTGATCTTGATAGTAGTGTTTCTATTATGCCTAGAAGGATTTATGATATGCTTGATTTGCCTCCTCTTGAAGATTGTTATTTGAATGTCCCACTTGATGATAATGCTAAAAAGAAACTCATGGGGAGTATTAATGATGTTATTATTATGGTTAACGATTCCTATGTCCCCATTGATTTCTATGTTTTGGATGTTGAATACAATGCTTCTTGTCCTATTACTTTGGGAAGACCTTTTCTTAGAACTGTTGGTGTCATCATTGATATGAAAGAAGGCACCATTAAATATCAACTTCCACTCAATAAAGGTATAGAACACTTCCCTAAAAAGAGAGAAAATATTTCTTTTGCTTCTCCTATGAAAACAAAATTTGGTCTTAATGCTTCTTCATTTGAGAACACTTGATTCTTTCTTTGCTTCTTATGCCTAACTTAAAGGCGTTAAAGAAAAGTACTTGTTGGGAGATAATCCAAGAGTTTTAGTTGAGTCTTGGAAGTTATTACCTCTGTAATAACCTCTCCTTATCCTTTTTATTTGCTTTTTGTGCCAAGAGTAACCTCTGATGAGAGCGAAGTAATGATTGGGAAAGTTGCTGTCCCGAAACAGATTTCTGTGCTTCACCGTAAAAATTCCTGAGAGAGCTCTGTATGTCGGATTGAGTTGTACTTTTTTGTGCTTCTGCCCCAGGTTGTTATATAACTTTAGTTAGTTCAACACTTGTTGATTTGAGCAACATAAGGTCTTCGAAAAAATTCGTCTTTACCTGCTGGTCTGTTTTGACAGATTTCTGCCATTTTCTGTATTTGCTTCTTGTTAGTTCCTTCTTGAGTTCCATTGGGGAATTGAGCTTTTTGAGGGAAGTGATACAGTAGCTAGTGTTCTAATGGAAGTTTATTTGGTGTTAGAACTGAAACTTGAGACTTATTTATCTTAAGTGCACCAATGTTGCTAATGAGATTGTGTGAAGTTTTGTATGAAGGAAAAATTTCAGGTATATGGAAGGAATGAGTAATGAGATGAAGGATGGACTAAAGCTCAAGATTGGGGATGCCACACCAAGAAGTAAAAGCATCAAAGCTTGGGGATGCCCAACGCATTCCCCTTCTTCATCAATAAAAATACCAGGTTTCTTCCAAACGCTTCATTTTTATTGTTTCATGCACAGTTGTGTTTTTCTTGGAGCGTCTTTTTTTTCGTTTTCGTTTTGGTTTTTAGTTTGCTTGGTTTGATTAGTGTTCTGAATAAGTTGGTTGGACCCCCTCTTCTATACATTGGTTTGCAAATAGTTTGGTTTGGTTTCGGAAAGAGTAGGAAAGTTCATGCTTATGTGGTAAAAATAGCTCGTTTTTTACTGTGGCCTATGCTTTGTCATGCCATGCTTGATATTGTTTTGGCTTTATGCTTAGTATTATTTGTTGTAGCATGACTTTTTATAAACAATTGAGATTGCTTAATGTGCCTTGGATGAATCATGCGTTGTTTTAGCATATTAAAGCATAGTATAGTGGTATTCTCCTTTGATGCTTTATTTGGGTTGACTTGGCACATGCTCACACCATGTTATGACTATCTCAAGTCACCATAGCTTTCATGATCCTTTAGTTTTCAACTTGTAGTATCACTTTATGCTTTGATCAATGATGTTTTGTCGCTCTGCATGATTATGGCCATTTTTGCTCTCTTAGTTTGTCGCTCCCAGTCTTTTGCTAGCCTCAACAACCAAGTATGAGTTCCACTCATGCATCCAACTCCCTAAACCAAGTTATTCCAAAGAGTCCACCATACCTACCTACTATCTTATGCTATTCCAAGTATATTCATGCTTTTGTTTACCTTTCACTTGTTATGAGAAAACTAGTGATTAAAGCTCTCACGAACTTGATGGCACACTTTACTTTACTTGCCCTTAATAAACTTGAACCATTGTGTCATCTATGTTGTATATGCTTGCACTTATTTGTCGAGAATTAGCAGAACCATGCTTTCATCGGGAACGCTTTCAACATTGCACTTGGTACTTGTACCTAGTTGATATCATGCTCTTTTGTATATGGATGTCGTCGGTGTGAAATGAAAGGGGAGCTTGTAAGTCCATGAAGTTATGTATATGTGTTAGAGAAACGCCTGGGCCGCTGGTCTAATCCATGCTGACATGGTGGAAACCTACAGCGTAACCATAATGAGCTGTCTACGAAGCATTCTTCTTATAAAAAAAGAGTCCTATATTGAGAAAAAGAGAGAAAAGAAAAAAAAGATACTATGAAAAGAGGAAAGAGAGAAAAAAGCAACATATTCCCATGGTAAATAAGAAGAACACTGAGATGCTCGTTGTCTGCTTGCCTTGTCATTTTGATATGGGGATTCTTCCGTATCATCGGGCAAGGGGTACCCCGTTGGCGATTCTCAATGATACACATGTACTTACGATGACAAGAACTTACCGGTGACTAAACTTGAGTAGCATGAGGAACGACCCTCGTATACAAGGGACATGAGATTTCTGACTTATACTTTGTCAAGCATGTACACCATAGTTTGTTCACTTTAACCTTAATCACTTCAAGATGCTTATGATAGGGGCAATGAGAGCTTAAAACTACAAGTATCATAATTTTTGGAAGCTCTTTATGAGACTTGAATCCCTACTTCCTTTTACAAAGGCCTTTCTTCCACCATTATATTGAGTCTCCACCTTCTATCTTTATGCACTACTTTGAGAGCATAGTGGCCATTCTTAGTTCTATGTGCATTGTCCCAAGACTAGTTGATTGATGCATAACTTGTTATTGCTTCTTTGAAACTATTGTATCTAGTCACTCTTATGAACTTTGAAGGTGTCCTATGCATTTATATTTGCTACTCTATTGAGGGACAAGCTGAATACTAGTATGCTATGTTTCCTTTATGTGAAACAAACAAACGTTTTGCAAAGTATGTTATTCATGAATCTTTTGTTTGTGCCTTTTCATGTTGCATCATAGTTTCTTTGCTTATTGGTAGAACTTTGTCTTTTATGTTATGATTGAAGTACTATGATCCCAGCTTTGAGTTTTGCAAATATTTGGATCAAGTCTTTGATGGTGCATGTCACCTCAAAAATTCTTTCTTTTTATCACTTACCTACTCGAGGACGAGCAGGAGTTAAGCTTGGGGATGTTGATACATTGCAAATGTATCTATAATTCTTGATGTTCCATGCTTGGTTTTATCCACTTTCTTGTGTTTTGTTCCAACTTTGGAGTACTTTTATTATGATTTCTTGGACTAACCTATTAACAAGAGCCACGATTACCATTTGCATTTTCTCTGTTTTGGTTCCGGAAAGTCGAAAATTAATATTCTCGAATTGACGGGACAAAAGCCAAAGTGCCTATTTTTCGAAAGGATCAAGTGCGAATATGAGACGGAGAAGGGCTGGGGCAGCCACACCACACTGGCCAGCCGGCCAGCACCCCTCGGCCTCTCCTTCCGCCTATAAGTTGCCCTCGGGACGAAAACCATAAGTACCCGATCGAAAATCCACGAAAGAGTCTGTAGCCCCCGTCGTCTCTGTCCCTAGATCGGGGGATCTGAAGCTCTTCTTGGCACCCTGCCGGAGAGGGGAATTCATCCTGGAAGCCTTCTTCATCACCATGCAAGCCTCCGGTGTGATGCGTGAGTAGTTCATCCTTGGACTACGGATCCATGTAGTAGCTAGATGGCTAGTTTCTCCTCCTTTGTGCTTTCATGTTTAGATCTTGTGAGCTCCGTTCATGATCAAGATCATCTATTTGTAATCCATACGTGTCGTATTTGCGGGGATCCGATGGATATTGAGATGCTATTTCAGATTGATTATTGACTCTATCATGTCTTTGTTATTTGAGATCTTGCATGCTTTCCGTTGTTAGTAGCTATCTTGGCCAAGTAGATGCTAGCAACTCCAAGAGTTAGTATTTATGCTCGATAGTGGGTTCATGCCTCTAGTAATCTGGGGAAGTGACAGAAATCTCTAAGGTACTAGATGTGTTGTTGCTACTAGGGAGACAACAACGATCCTTTATTCATAGAACAATTGTATTGTTTACTTTACACGCAGTTCGTAAAGCAATAATCTGTTGTTTGCAACTTAATACTAGAGGGGGTTCGGATGATAACCTGAAGGTGGATTATTAATCATATATGCCGTTGGATGGCGGTCTATGTATTATGTTGTAATGCCCAATCAAGTCTCAAAGGAGTCAAGATGATTAGTATATGCATGTATTGCTTTCTCGATGTTTGTCAATTGCCTCGCTGTAATTTGTTCACCCAGCATGTTATCTATCTAAGGAGAGCCACCTCTAATGAACTATGGATCCCGGTCCTTGTCTTTTATATTCAATCTACAATCTGTTTACTGCTTTGTGTTTACTTTCTACAAACTTTTACTTCTTTCCATTCGATATGTTTAATCCTTTGTTTTCCGCAAAACACGGTGAGATTGACAACCTCATCGCAAGTTGGGGACAAAGTTCTGTGGTTGTGTTGTGCAGGTCTCCACGTTGCTACTAGCACCGGTAGTGCGCCCTGCCAAAGCTCAGCTAGTAACACCTTTGGGGTGTTTCCTTGCTCCTACTGGTTCGATTAAACCTTGGTTTCATAATTGAGGGAAACTTTTGCTGGGTTCGTAGCATGGAAAACAAAAAAATTCTACCGCAAGAACGAACAAAACGCACATCTAATCTAGATAAAAGCCAAGATCTAATCTATTAGACATGTGCAACGAGATAGATCTGTACTAACCCTCGTAGAACCGAAAGCGTTACGAGATTAGATCTCGGGGTTGATGTAGTCGATCACTTGCCGATCTCAAGATCGTGTGGACGATCCTTCCGGCTGCTGCGTTCGGCAGCGCTTCATGATCGATCCTGCGTGCGAGTCGGCAGACCTTCCTCTCCCCGTTCAGCGAATGGAGGTAGTAGATCTTCTCCACGGAATCCCAGCAGCACGACGGTGTGGTGGTGGTGGTGGAGTAGAGATTTCTGCAGGGCTTCACCTAAGCCGGAGCAGAGCGAAGGAGGAGGAGAGAGGCGGCGGCTAGGGTTTGTTATGGGAGAGGTCTAGGGGGTGGCGCCCCCTCCCCTCTATTTAAAAGAGGGAGGCGCCATGGGAGGGGGAGTCCTAGTAGGACTCCCCTTCCTCCTTGGCCGGCGGGTTGGGAAAGGGGGGAGGAGTCCACCTCCCCCACGAATCTGTATCTTGCCCCACAAGGATTCCTTGACCCTTTCTTGGTTTTCAAGCAAACTCCAAGAAATCTTCTAGAACCTTCCAGAACATTCCGAAACCTTCTAGAATCTCCATACAAACACTCCGGAACATTTCCTAACTTAGAAAATGATCCCCAATATATGAATCTTATTCTCCGGACAATTCCGGATCTCCTCGTGATGTCCTGGATCCAATCCGAGACTCCGAACAACATTCGGTCTCCAACGCACATTCCATATCTACTTAAAACATCTTCGAACCTTAAGTGTGTCACCCTACGGTTCGTGAATATGCAGACATGCTGAAGACACCTCTCTGATCAATAACCATTAGCAGGATCTGGAGATCCATAACGGCTCCCACATACTCAACAATGACTTCGTGATCGATAGAACCATTAACATACGAAACCAATTCCCTTTGTCACGCGATACTCTACTTATCCGAGGTTTGATCGTTGGTATCTCCATACCTAGTTCTACCTCGTTACTGATAACTACTCTTTACTCGTTCCATGTTATGTCATCCCTTGTGACCTAGTCACATTCTTGCAAGCTAACTAGATGACATTCCACCGAGAGGGCCCAGAGCATATCTCTCCGTCATATGGATGGACAAATCCCAATCTTGGTCCATGCGCTTCAACACATACTTTCAGAATACCCAATGACACCTTTATAACCACCCAATTACGAAGCGGTGTTTGATGTCATCAAAGTACCCATCCGGTGATGGTGATTAACATAACCTCATGGTCGAAGGATTAGGTTACTATGCATTTGAAAGCTTATAGCAATACGAACTTAATGACTTGATCTTATGCTACGCTTACTATGGGTGTGTGTCCATCACATCATTCTCCTAATGATATGATCTTGTTATTAACAACATCCAATGTCCATGATCAGGAAACCATGATCATCCATTAATCAACAAGCTAGTTTAACAAGAGGCTTACTAGGGACTCTTTTATGTTTACAAAACACACAAGTATTAATGTTTCCTGTTAATACAATTATAGCATGGGATGTAAAAATTTATCATAAACATAAAGATATAATAATAACCACTTTATTATTGTCTCTTGGGCATATCTCCAATAGTCTCCCACTTGCACTAGAGTCAATAATCTAGTTAAAATTTTGTGCATTCAACACCTATGGCTTTCTGGTGTTGTATAGACACAATTGCTAGTGGTAAAGATAATCTTCGGATCTGACACGTCCAGGTCCGTGTGTATTTGCATTTCCTTGCATTTCTACTCATTACTCATTCTCCAATGAGATGGCATTGTATAAATTTAGTCCTTTGGTGAGACCTTTAGTTCCTTGGGATTAAATCATGTTGATACAATTGTCATACAATGTATCTTCATAGTATTATCCCGCTATGAACCACACCTAGTTTGATAACAAACTACTTGACGCAAATGCCCTCATTTGCTGCTACAATAGCAGTCATATACTTAGCCTTCTGTTGTAGTATCTGTCACAATGTTTTAATTTTGGTACTCAACCAAATCCGTTATGGAACTTCCTTTCCATTACATTGTGCCACCCATAGTGTAAATTGAGATAAACTTAATTTGTGACAAAACTAGTATCAATGCAACAATTTACAATGAACTATTTGTCACCACTATATAAATAATATATTCTTAGTTCTTCCAAAGATCATAGGAATATCCCTACTATTGTCCAATGATCATCTTATGAGTTATTCTGGTATATGCTCATAACATTTAGAGCATAGGACATATCTGGATGTGTACATCTCAAAGAATGATTGATCAAAATATTCTTGTGATTTCACCAAGTGTCAAAACACTTGATTCTCATGTCAACACACTTGAATCTTGATTCAGTCCTTTCCGTGCGTCAAGAACCTTTCTTGTTGTTTCCATATTGAACTCATTCAACATCTTATCTATGTACATTTGGCAAAACCATATTAGCGCCTCAATCTATCCATATAGACATTGATGCCTAATTCTTGGGTTATGCCTAAGTCTTTCATCGAAATGAAATTCTTAACCTGTGTCAATAAAAGATACATCATTTCTAATCAACAATATGTCTTTCACATAATGTATTAGAAATATGTCTTAGCGCTCCCACTTAATTTCTTGCAAAATGCAAACATCTTCATCGTCTCGATGAAATTAAACCTTTAACGGTTTCATCACGGTGAAGATTCCAACTCCATGATGCTCACTTCAACCATTGAAGTTTTGCATACTCTTTTAGCATCCTTTGAATTAACAAAACCCTTTGGATCGTGTCATGGACACATCCTAGGTAACCATTCTATTAGAAGAACTTGTTTTGTTTGTTCAACTACCATATACCAAAATATATGTAGTGGTTGCTACATTAATCCGTCCAGACTAAATATCGCTATGAAAGATCAAATCTTATCATAGTCATTTCCTTGAACATTGTCGTAAACTCTTTTCGACATGTCGACTATTTCATAGATGTGAAACATCCATGTCTATTTCATTATAGATCCATATACGACTATAAGGTCTTGCACCTTTCCAGAGGGTCTTTCAAATTCAAAGCTTGATTTCTCGTGTATGGAATTATCACGGATTTTATGGCTTCAAGCCACTTAACGAAGTCAGGGCCCATCATTGATTATTTGCATGTAGTCGGTTCATCATTGTCAAACAACAATGATTTAACTCTCAAATCTTGGCATTTGATTACTTACCCGACCTACTTGGTTTAATAGGAACTTAGATCCCCGTGACCACATCCTTTGAGGCACGTGAGCCATGAGCATTGTTGCTGCCTCCGGGACACTTACCGACACTGCACAACTCAGCACATATTAGCCAAGGTTCAACAACCTTGTCAAAGTTCTATTGTCCTCCCACTTAACTTTTCACCAAAAATTCCTTCTCAAGAAACTCGACATTCTAAGTGACAAACACTTTTGTCTTCGGTGTTATGGAGGAATACCCAATGGTTATTCGAAATAACCTACAAAGACATGCTCATCCGACTTTGGTTGTAAACATTTTACTTATGCCTAGCATACCAAAAATTTAAGAAAGGACAACTTGGGTTTTATCCCAAACCATGACTTATATGGTGTCATTTCAATGGATCATGATGGATCTCTTTTCAGTGTAAAAGCGGTAGTCACTAAAGCTTTAATCTTTAAAATATAATGGCAGTTTTATAAATGACACCTTTGATCTTACCATGTCAAACAAGGTTTCATTACATATCTTGAACACTCCATACTCCTATGGTGTTTTGGGAAATGCAAATCCATGGAACGATTCCTCAAATCTTAGGTGTTTTGCTAAACTTGTAACTCAAACATCTTTATGATCCAATCATAAACTTTTTTTATTTTCTTGTTACAATAATTTTCCACTTCATCTTGAAAGTCTTTGAACATTTTCAAATGTTTCATACTTCTTCCTTATTGAGTAGGTATGTACATATACTCACTCAAATCTTCGGAGAAAGCATATGAAGTTGAAATCCATCACCCACGACTACACATAATGGACTATATACATCAATATGTACAAATTCCAATCAGTTAGTCGTCCGTTCCTCTTTTGGCCTATGAACGGAGTTTTAATTATCTCCAGGAAAGTATCACAAGCGTCATTTGATCAAAATCAAAGACTCCAAAAATCCATCAACATGGAGTTTCTTCATGTATCCCTTTCAATATAATTTAAACGGCCATGTCACTTCGCAAGTGATCTTTCAATTATTTGTCTTGCGACATTTTAGCATTAGTTTTATGGTCGTTGTTTCTCCAACCAGAATTGTATATCATCCATCTATTATGGAATACGTTAATTATTTGAACAACCTTTTGTCGTCATAATACCTGATCAAAATAACAATTATTGAAACAAATCTTGAAGGTAAGCTTTGATGTTAACGAGCAACACAACAACCCTTTGTTTGTTTTCGATGAACATCATCACATATTCTCTTGCTAGTTACTTAGGCCATTGTAGTTCATGAATTGTGTTGTCCTGTATGACACTTCATACCAACCAATTCGGTATCCAATAACGCAGAACCACATTGTTTAACAACCAAGGAATACAGCCATAACATGTATCTTCTATATACCTAAGTTGGATATCTCCAATCTTTTCTTTTCTGCCAAATATTTTATAGATTCTCTTTCAACAATTCCTTTTCTTTTAAAAGAATCTATCAACATCAATAGTGGTGTCATTCACATGACACATAGTACAAAGTGTGTATAGTCAAATACTAATACCTTTGGACTTGCACTTTGAAGTGGATCACCTTCATCAAATGTTTGGCATTCTTTCAAAATTCCATTCTTTAGTAATCTTTTAGTGTAGTAAACATTTTACTTACATCTTCTATTCATCCTTATCATGACAACTTTCATGATCAAGCTGCTATAGCTTATAAAGGTGAATTGTGAGTATAATGTTTCTTTTCCAAAACCTTTTGGAGGATTAGGACGACTGGCGTCTCCAATCTTCACAAATTCTCATCAAATATGAGGACGTATACTCTATCATGTTGTAACCAACACATTGTTTTAGATATCGCAATACCTTTCACATATGATGGTTTTACGAAACATTGCTTTCGCTCTTAGATAAACTTGATATTAAAACAATCTTTTGAGTATCAAGAATCATGGAGGCAAATATGATACATTAGATACTAACACTGGAATTGTTACTCTTGATTTAATACTGTTTATTAAACTTCATAGAGTAAACGGAGTTTGCTGAAAGTTTGCAATATGACTTTTAAACTTTAGATTGACACTCAAAACAATACGATACCAGTTCGTAAAGCAAATATCCAGAATTTCTATAGTTCTACTATCTCAACTATAACTAAGCGTAAGGTGGTGAACGGATGCCAATGACTACAACAAACTATGCAAATTCACTTTGATTGTGTTTATGATAAATTGAGTTTGACTAATCCAAATTACAAATGAACTCCCACTCAAAACAACATCCCTCGAGTTTTTATAGTGATTACACGAACCAAATCCACTACACCAAGTCCGATCATCACGTGAGATGATGTAGCTTTAAAGGCGAACAATCAACATGTTCATCATATCATCCATATGACTCATGCTTTACCTTTCGGTATTCCGTGTTCCAAGACCATGTCTGTACATGCTAGGCTTGTCAAGGTTAACCTTAGTATCCGCATGTGCAAATCTGGCTTACACCCGTCGTATGCACACGTAGAATCTACCACACCCGATCATCACGAGATGCTTCGAAACGACGAGTCTTAGCAACGGTGCCTACTAAGGACGAACACTTTATTACTTGATATTTAGTGAGAGGGATCATCTTATAATGCTACCGTCGCGATCTAAGCAATACAAGATGCATAAAGGATTAACATCATAGGCAATTCATAATTAGTGTGATATGATATGTCCCTTTCTTCTTATGCCTTTGATCTCCATCTCCAAAGCACGGACATGATCTCCATCATCACCAGCATTGCGTCAAGGTCAGTGGCGCCGCTTCATGGTTGTCCATCATCACTAGCAACTATTACAACTACTTGGAATAAAGCTATTACAAGATGAATAGACAGGTCTTAACGAATTAAAGACAACCATTAGGCTCCTGCCGGTTGCCATATTACAACAAGGATCATTGCATACATCAAATATAATCACAATCACATGATGGCCATATCACATCACCAAACCCCTGCAAAAACAAGTTAGACGCCTCTAATTTTATTTGCATGTTTTACGTGGTTTGGGGCTTTCGAATAAGAACGGATCTTACCTACGAATCTGAACCACAACATTGATACAAGTGCTATCGAGTGCAAAGTGTAGATTGGATCTATACTATGATGGGGGAGAGACACCATAAAGCCACTTGTGCAAAGCAAGTTACACGTCAAGCATGGAGCAAGTCTCATGTGCGATGACATGTAAGGTTAGCCCGAGCCGCTTCATCCCACCATACCGCAAGATGCAAAGTACACAAAGCAAAAGACGGCATGAGCACCAACGCCCACAAAACCATTGTGTTCTACTCATGCAACAGATCTACGCATAGATACGGCTCTGATACCACTGATGGGTTCGTAGCATGGAAAACAAAAAATTTCTACCGCAAGAACAAACAAAACCCAGATCTAATCTAGATAAAAGCCAAGATCTAATCTATTAGACATGTGCAACGAGATAGATATGTACTAACCCTCGTAGAACCAAAAGTGTTATGAGATTAGATCTCGGGGTTGATGTAGTCGATCACTTGCCGATCTTAAGATCGTGTGGACGATCCTTCGTGCCAGCGTTAACGGCGCTTCCATAGTCGGTCACTGCGTGCGGTCGAAGAAGACCTTCCTCTCCTGTTCCAATGACGGAGGAGGTAGTAGATCTTCTCCACGGAATCCCAGCACGATGGTGTGGTGGTGGTGGTGGAGTAGAGATTTCTGCAGGCTTTGCCTAAGCGGAGCGAAGGAGGAGGAGAGAGGCGGTGGCTAGGGTTTGTTATGGGAGAGGTCTAGGGGGTGGCGCCCCCTCCCCTCTATTTAAAAGAGGGAGGCGCCATGGGAGGGGGAGTGCTAGTAGGACTCCCCTCTCTCCTTGGCCGGCGGGTTGGGAAAGGGGGGAGGAGTCCTCCTCCCCCACGAATCCGTGTCTTGCCCCACAAGGATTCCTTGACCCTTTCTTGTTTTTCAAGCAAACTCCAAGAAATCTTCTAGAACCTTCCAGAACATTCCGAAACCTTCTAGAATCTCCATACAAACACTCCGGAACATTTCCTAACTTAGAAAATGATCCCCAATATATGAATCTTATTCTCCGGACAATTCCGGATCTCCTCGGGATGTCCTAGATCCAATCCGAGACTCCAAACAACATTCGGTCTCCAACGCACATTCCATATCTACTTAAAACAGCTTCGAACCTTAAGTGTGTCACCCTACGGTTCGTGAATATGCAGACATGATGAAGACACCTCTCCGATCAATAACCATTAGCGGGATCTGGAGATCCATAACGGCTCCCACATACTCAACGATGACTTCGTGATCGATAGAACCATTAACATACGAAACCAATTCCCTTTGTCACGCGATACTCTACTTATCCGAGGTTTGATCGTCGGTATCTCCATACCTAGTTCTACCTCGTTACTGATAAGTACTCTTTACTCGTTCCATGTTATGTCATCCCTTGTGACCTAGTCACATGCTTGCAAGCTAACTAGATGACATTCCACCGAGAGGGCCCAGAGCATATCTATCCGTCATATGGATGGACAAATCCCAATCTTGGTCCATGCGCTTCAACACATACTTTCAGAATACCCAATGACACCTTTATAACCACCCAGTTACGAAGCAGTGTTTGATGTCATCAAAGTACCCATCCGGTGATGGTGATTAACATAACCTCATGGTCGAAGGATTAGGTTATGCATTTGAAAGTTTATAGCAATACGAACTTAATGACTTGATCTTATGCTACGCTTACTATGGGTGTGTGTCCATCACATCATTCTCCTAATGATATGATCTTGTTATTAACGACATCCAATGTCCATGATCAGGAAACCATGACCATCCATTAATCAACAAGCTAGTTTAACAAGAGGCTTACTAGGGATTCTTTTATGTTTACAAAACACACAAGTATTAATGTTTCCTATTAATACAATTATAGCATGGGATGTAAACATTTATCATAAACATAAAGATATAATAATAACCACTTTATTATTGTCTCTTGGGCATATCTCCAACAACTTTCTGCTGTGCTCATCATACCTTCCTCTTGGGGTTCCCAACAAACTCTACATCGATCGTCGAGTGCATCAGCCGCGCCACCAAGTGGTGAGTCCACCCCGGACTCCGCCTCCGACTTGTTTTCTCCCAGTACCTTCATTTTGATATGAAACTTCATAATATATAACCCCTCGGATCCCCCGAGGTTCGTATATCGTGTTTTCGTCGTGTTTTTGTTTCGATCTGTTTCTGCCAGGACATACTCTTTGAAGGTTTAGAAGCACAATGGTGTCCGCCAAGGATAAAGGGAAGGAGCCTATGGAGGAAGAGAATGGTGTCCGCCAAGGATAAAGGGAAGGAGCCTATGGAGGAAGACCTCCAAGACCCTGGGCAGGAGAAGGAGATCAAGAGTGAAGATGAAGAGGAGGAAAAGCACACCGACACTACCATTGCAAGCATCAGAGTGGTGGCAAACCCTGCCAGGACTATGTCAATTGGAGGGAAGCCTCCTCATCACCGTTCAGATCCCTGGTCACTTCCTCCATGCACCAAGAATCCTTTCCATACCCTTATCCATGAGCATCAATACCAGAATATGCCCAAGGGGAAATTACCCTCCAATTGGGATTTGCCTCGTTCTAGCCATGCAGGAAAATAAGGCTTCAAGGAGGAAGAGTGGGGAAAGAATAGCAAGAGCTGGAATTATCAACCTGACATGATCATGAGCCGCATTGAGCAAAACTCAGAGCTGATTCGTAATCTCACTTTCGAGATTGAGGACTTGGGGAAACTGATCAGAGAGCTCATCGAGAGGATACCACCACCACCAAAGGAGTAATTCGTCATCAGGTTTGGCATCCCCTTGGTTTGTTCCAATCTTGGGGGAGTGCCGCGGTATTACATCACTATCTTCTATCTTTTTACCTTTTGAGTAGAGTCATATCATGAATAGAGAAGTTATTATGTAGGATGGTTTGCATTATGGAAGTGTCCCCTCTCTCGCTAGATATGCATCCCTTGGTGTGAGTTGCCGTTATGGAATATTAATGAGAAGTTCTATCATTCACTCTTTTTCATAGCTTATATTAGTTTTCAATTCGTGGTTATATGATTGATCTTATTGTTAGTATTGGTATCACTTTGGGATCATTGAGTTAATTTAGTTGGTTTTGGCAAACCTGGCTCGGTCAGTAGCACACTATTTTTGAGAGTTGAAAGAAAAGATAAAAGTACCTTTAAAGAAAAATAATTTCATCATCTTTCTTTCTTGATTTGCTCATAAGTTTAGTATTATCTAGTTAAGATCTTTTGTGCTTCCAAGGAAGATTACATGTTTGTTTTTATCACTTGTATGTTCGTTTGTTTCCTTCAACTCTTGTACTTGCTACCCAGCCTTGCTAGCCAAAAACCTGTACTGAGAGGGAATTCTTCTCGTGCATCCACTCCTTTAAACCAAAACCTTTGCCATTTGCATCCACCATACGTACCTATTAGCATTATTGCTATTCCAAGTAAATTCTTGTTTTATCTATCTCCCAAATTAAACTTGTTATGTGAAAATTAGTGATTAAAGCTCTCACGAACTTGATGGCACACTTTAGTTTCTTGCATTTAATAAACTTGAACCATTATGCTCACCTATGTTGCGTATATGCTTGCGCTTTGTGAGTTGTGAATTAGCAAAACCATGTTGTCATGGGGAACGCTTTCAACATTGCACTAGTACTTTGTACCAAGTTAATATCATGTTCTTTTGTCTATGGATGTTGTCGGTGTGAAATGAAAGGGGAGCTTGTAAGTCCATGGAGTTATTCATATGTGTTAGAGAAATGCCTGGGCCGCTGGTCTAATCCATGCTGACATGGTGGGAACCTGCAGCGTAACCATAACGAGCATCTATGAAGCATTCTTCTTATAAAAAAAGAGTCCGATATTGAGAAAAAAAGAGAAAAAGAAAAAAGATATTATGAAAAGAGGAAAGAGAGAAAAAGGCACCATATTCCCATGGTAAATAAGAAGATTGCTGAGATGCTTGATGTCTTCTTGCCTTGTCATTTTGATATGGGGATTCTTCCGTATCATCGGGCAAGGGGTACCCTGTTGGCGGTTCTCTATGATACACATATGCTTACGATGACAAGAACTTACCGGTGACTAAACTTGAGTAGCATGAGGAGCGACCCTCGTATTCAAGGGACATGAGATTCTCAATTCACAACTTGTCAATGCATATCCTCATATTTGATCACTTTAACCTTAATCACCTAAAGATGCCTATGATAGGGGCAATGAGAGCTGAAAGCTAGTAAGTATCATAATTTTTGGGAGATCTTTATGAGACTTGCAATCCCTGTTTCCCTCTGTGAAGGGCCTTTCTTTTACTTTGTAGTTGAGTCAGTAAACCTACTCCCTTCTATCTCAGCAAGTATTTTGAGTTGTTGTGTTTCATTCATTCATATGATGATTTATTCATTCATGTTTCTTATATTCCTTGTTTTGCACATTGCTCTTATCTTGATGTTTACTACTTTGAAAGCTATCATTGAAAACCAGCTATTTGTGAACTCCAGCAAATTATCAACTATTCTTCGACCAAGAGCTAAGTTTGCCATTACCAATTATGATTCACTTTATGTATCTTTATTGTCTTTCCTTTACCTATTACAAGTTGAGTTATATAATAGTGAGTTGTCTTCTATTATGATCTATGCATTGATGAATGTGATGCTTCTTGTCCATATTCTTTTATCGACTCTTCACTCCATAAACCTGAGGTCATGTTTATTGAGCTCAGTTTCGCTTGGGGACAAGGGAAGTCTAAGCTTGGGGGGAGTTGATACGTCCATTTTGCATCACTATTCTATGTCATAATTCACTGTTATTCATTGATATATTTCATATTGAGAGGTGATACTTATGTTATTTCATTTGTTTTTGCATGGTTGATGACTTTTGGAGCATGGACCGTTGTAGTTAGGATTCTGGTGGAAAAGGTGATGTTTGGAGGACAAATTCGCGAAGATTAGAAAATCCGGGAAATATACGGAAAATCCTATTTTTCCAGAAGACGAAGGAAGCCAGAAGGGGGCTGGAGATGGGCCACAGGGGCCCACCTGGCCTTGAGCCAGCTGCCACGCCACACGGTGTGGTGTGACCGCCCTGGTCCACCCCTGGCACTCCCCTCTAGCGTATATTATCCTCCTGAAACCCTAGGACTCGGGGAGCAACCACAGAAAGATTCCGCCGCCTTTGCGGGGCGGAAAACACCGAGAGAGAAAGATCTCTCCGGCAAACAGATTTCTGCCGGGAGAATTCCTTCCCGGAGAGGGGAGATCGTCGCCATCAACACCACCATCAAGCTGGACGTCATCGGGATCATCATCATGATCATCACCACCATCATCACCAATTGCACCCTCATCACCATCTCCATATTGCTGTAACAATTGGGTTGAATCTTGCATTGTTCATAGGGGAAACTTTCCCGATGTTGATTACTCTTTGTAGTTGATGCTATTGAGTGAACCATTGAATTATTGTTTATGTCCAGATTGTTATACATCATTATTCCATATCTAATCATGATCCATATGATGTCTTTAGAGTAGTTCATTTTGTTCTTGAGGACATGGGAGAAGTCATGTTGTTAGTAGTGGAGTTGTGTTGAGAAAGATTCAATAGTTTGATATTTAAGTTGTGGTGTACTTCTTCTAGTGGTGTCATGTGAACGTCGACTACATGACACTTCACCTATATGGGCCTAGGGGAATGCATTGTGTATTTGGCTACTAATCATAGGGGTTGCCGGAGTGACAGAAACCTTAACCCCCGTTAGGAAACCATTGCACAAGGGACGTAAGGGTCTTAGAGTTTAAAGTTGTGGTTAGGTTCTACCTTAATTACTTTCTTGTACTTACGGATGTTTGCAAGGGGTATAATCACAAGTATGTATTAGTGCTAGGAAGGTCGGTACATTAGCATAGGTTCACCCACACAACACTTAGCAAGCTAAAGAAGATTAATCAACTATATGAAGCGAAAGCACTTGACAGTCTTCCCATGTGTCCTCGAGAACATTTGGTCATCTTAAGTAATACAACCGGCTTGTCCTTTGCTGCATAAAGGATTGGGCCACTTGCTGCATTTATTCCTACTGTCTTTTATTTACTCGTACTTTGTTTACTTGCTTTATCAAAAAACCCTAAAAATCCGTTTGCTAAGTATTTGCAGAGAATTCCTGATCCATACCACTAGCCAGCACCTTCTGCTCCTCGTTGGGTTCGACACTCTTACTTATCGAAAATACTGTGATACACCCCCTATACTTGTGGGTCATCAGTAGGCGACGTCTCACGGGCTCCGATCCAGCCGAGTAGCGGAAGAAGAAGATGCTGGACCGAAGATCACACGACGGTAGTGTGGAAGTGGAGTACCGAAAACCCAAGAGGTCCACTCCAATATTTCGGAGATGTCCTCAATGGAAATGAGAGAGAGAGAATGAGAGAATGGGATGATTCCAAAGGGGAGGGGTGACCCCTATATATAATGGGAGGGGAGGGGCACCACCCAAGGGGCAGGCGGTATGGGACTAATGCCCACACCCGCCGACCACCGAGGCGCAGCCGCCGGACCTAGGTCGGCCCCACTTGGGCGGTCCACCATGCCCTAGCCAGCCGACCCTCCTCCCTAGGCGTCTTGCCCCTTTGGGCCTCCCCTCCGGGTGAGGCCCATTAGCAATGGGCTACCTTTAAAAATAAAATAAAATGTATATTTAAATATTAATTCACCAATTAAAATAAAATATACATATTATTATATTCCTTCACTCCGGAACACCTTCTGGACCCCCTTCCAATAAACATCACATGTTATCCGAAACTATTCCGGTTTCTCTCTATTTCTCCTACGGTAGGTCATCTATCCCTATGCATCCCCACCCTTAAGTGTGATATCTTTCGGTTCGGAAACACTCCGGACATGATTGATACCTCTCTCATATCAATGATCATCATAGTGACCTGGATGGCCATGTTGACCCCCGTGCGTTTCACAAATCTTATCGCTCGAACCGTAAACATCGTTTCCCGTTCCCTTTGTCATTTGATACTTAGTTCATCTGAGACCCGATCTTCGATATCCCCATACCTTAGTTCGGTCTCGTTACCAATGAACTTGTTTACTCGTTCCCATGTAGTTGCATTTCGTGACCAAGTCACATGCTTGCAAGCTCCGTTAATGCAACGTCACCGAGATGACCACATGTACCTATTCGTTACATGGATTGATAAATCCTGGTCTTGATATGTACTCCTCTACGCGTCTCTTTGAAAAACCTGAGTAGCACCTTTTTGATCACCCTATCACGAGATGATGCTTGATACCATCAAAGCTTCCTTCAGAACAGTGATTTGCATTATCTCACAGTCTAGGATTAGGTTACGATGTTTTCTATGTTTAATCATCAATGGTGAACTTTGTAACTAGATCTCATTAAGATATAACTGTCGGATGTTTCTCTATCACATGATTCAACCAATGACATGATCTCATTATCAATTGGCATAAATGCCCATGATCTTGAAACCCAGATCATTCTCATGACCAATGAACTAGTTCGCTAGAGGTAATTAGAGACACGGTTTTTTTACATACCACACGTGTATTAACGTTTCATATTAACAAAGTTATAGCACAGTATGAAACGTATTATGAACATACAAGAGATATATTTAACAATACACTTTATTATTGGCTCTAGGGCATATCTTCTTCAACCTTATACTACCACTACAATATACTTGCCCTGTAATAACACTTCTCTAGAGGCACAACACGATTCGCCTCTATTGAACTGTCATATAATCATACAAACAGTTAGATATATATAGCTTGGGTGTACTATTTGTATTTCGTTGAGATGTTTTCATAGATTCCACGCATGTATATACTGGTCATAAGAATTTCCTCGAGTGCGAGTTGGTTAGACAAGTGCTAAGTAATCTCTTAACGTTTAAGTTTGAGGATTGCTTCAAAATATATTTGGTTTTTATATATCGAAACCATGCCAATGAAAAGCATGGCATCAGTTATCAAACACTTTTAGGACCTATTTGGTTCGTAGGAATTTTGAAGGGATATAGTCATAAGGACTTCTTTTGTTTAAGCCATTTGGACAACGGGATTGGGTTTACAAATTCCTATGGAATCCATTCACCCCTCTTTCATAGGAATCTTAACATTAGCTTAAACCTCATTTTAACTTCTCGTTGAGAAGTCAAATGCATTTTTAGAGCATATCGACTTGGGGGGCCCTAACCCCCCCCCCCCCCCCCTAAATGGCAATCGGGGGTGCCGGCTACAAGAACCTACCGATGTCTACGAACTTCGCGTCCCTGCGGCACGCAGATACCGCGGCGATATCGTCATGCACGCCCGGCGTGCCCGAGATAAGGAGGAGTTCGACGCCCATCTAGCGATGTACAACTCCCTATCGAGTTGTGGAGTGTCACCAGAGGACCGCCTCCGCCGCGCTCTCCTGGCGAGAACAGAACCGCCAACCACCGTGGGATGCTGCCGCCGTGCCCTCCTAGCGAGAGCAACACCTCCTGCCACTGAAGGACGATGCACCCTCCTGGCGAGGACATCGCCTCCCATCGTCGTGGACCGTAGTTCGTTTTTATGTAAACTTATAATTGAAACTAGGCCGCTAGGAGGACGAGTTTAGTTTTTATTTGTTTTTTAAAAAAAATATACAAATATGTTTAAATTTTGTCTAGACCAGAATCAGATCATTCTGCGCTGGCCTGGCGCCATAATGAGATCGTGCATATTTCTCCATCACTTTTTGCCTACAATTTTGAAGGGGTGTAGTCATCAGGACTTTTTTTTTGTTTAAGCCATTTGGACAACAGATTGGGTTTACAAATTCCTATGGAATCCATTCACCCCTTTTTCATAGGAATCTTAACATTAGCTTAAACCTCATTTTAACTTTACTTTGAGAAGTTAAATGCACTTTTACTCTATCTCCCTGCACTCTCTCTCCTCAATGGTCCAAAATTCAGGTGTTTATTTCTAGCACTTCATCCTAAGATTCCTATTACATAGTTAATGAGTAGGGTTGCGAGCGGGATCCCGCGAAAGTCCCGCTTCTTGTTCATTTAAAAAAAGAGGCGTGCTTCGGTGTCCCCCTTTAAACATAAGTTTGCATGGGGCAGTTTTCTTTTGACCTGTCGAAACCTATATCCAGACCCTGTATACCTTCGTATAGGTGTACTCGGTCAAGCCGGGCATACTCCACGTTCCCACTAGCTGATCCCACCTTCCCTTGTCGCGATCTATATCTTTGCATGCCACGTTTTAAAATTTTGCTGCTGCTGCTGTATACCTTCCGATTTCCACCTCCCGCAGGCATGTGAGTATACGTGTACGGTGAGTATACACCTAAGCAGAGCATATGGGCTTCGACTGGCTTTGTACGGTCTTCGAAATGAATCGGTATCATGCTATCCTGGCCGTCCACGAGTTTCTGTTTGTCGAAGTTTGAAGAGAAGGGGGGACACCGAAGCAAAAGTGTTAAAAATATTGTAGTACAATTTTTTTGCAAAAGTTGAACTAGCAAAACCTTAAATAAACTAGAAGTGGGACTTTCGTGGAATCCCGCTCGCAACCCTATTAATGAGTTAATGGTCCAAAATTCACGTATTTTTCCTGTTCCTACATTTCCAAATGCCTGTGTTGTACCATGACTTGGTAATTTTGCTTTTACGCGTATCTTTGGCAAGCTAACCCAAGTTCACTCGTTTTAGTGGGGCCTCTATTAGTTCGTCGATGGACCGATAGACCATGATGTCTAGATCAGAATCAGATCATTCTGCGCCGGCCTAGCGCCATAATGAGATCCTGCACATTTCTCCATCACCTTTTGCCTACTACTTATGTTTCCACGTTAATTTCAAAACTATGAAGATTATTTGGTTACTTCACCTCAAGAAGATTATCAGATGACGAGTCAAGACGCGTTCCCGAGAGTACTTGCGTAATCATTGAGCACCACTTTCTGGTTCCACATCATCGATCGTTAGCGGGGTATATAAAGCAGCATTTCCCGTTATAGCAGCGTCCTGCTGATAATGCAATGGGCGTAATCATTTATGCAGTTATGAACAACACATTCGGTCAACATTCTTTTTCGATCAGCCTCTGGAAAAATTGCCGAAATTAGCCTGCAACGAATCCATCTAGAAGTAATAAGTTACTATGCCCACATCCGGAGTGCCCCAAGTCTGCCTTTAATAAGTGCTCTCTGTCAAATCTAATATTGGTGGCAACGAACTACGGACTGCGTCCGTTCACTAATTTAAGACATTTTAGATAATTTAAAATAGACTAATACTGTCCAAATAAGTCAATATATACACTAAAACATGTATGTCTACTCCTACCGTCCCAATATAAGTGACTTGGTTTGTTTAGATTCACATGTAATCTATATACTAAAACATATCTAAATACATAAGATCTAGACAAATCCACGTCAATTATTTTTAGACGGAAGAAGTACCTCTGTTAAAAATATTAGAATGTCTTACGTTAGTGAATTGGAGGGAGTAGCATTATCCAGTGAATCCGTGAACAGCTAATCTCCTGTATATGTGGCTATGCATGTTACTGAATCTTGTATGACGTACGAGCGAACATGCCATGGCTATAATAAATTCAGATGAATGATCAACTAGGCTCGCTCTGCACGTGACGTTGACCTTGCATGCGTCATGCATCACTTCCATGTAACCATATCCGAATGCAGGGTCGAATTGCATAGTACACATATGCATGATGAGCACAGGGAGTAGACAGCTTCATAATTGTTTTTTCATTCAGTGATCGCAATTGGCAAGGCTAGATCAAGAGATAAATGCATATATGCATCTACAATATGTACTGTTTTTCTTTTTTGCATTACTTATATTTTTATTTGTACCATCATTTTTCTCTCAAAACGGCGGGATCTCTGTTGCATTGTACTTGCAAGGGAGGCTAGACGCAGATAACCAAAAAGAAAGAGCAGGAAAACCCGCCCCTAAAAAACATGAACAATTTTCAAACCGGTCGAGCAAAGGAAAAAATGAGGCAAAGTGGGTGGACTTTCGCTGTGCGAAGAGGGACAAATTCAAACAGGACATACTTTGAGGATCCCCCCCCCCCCCTTTGACTTTGATCCAACTAAGTTTGTCAAAAACAGGTTTGACAAACACCTATTTAGGGACGAAGGGAGTACTGTTTTTCATGTTTGCCTTATGCAAATACCATGGGTTCTACCTAGGGATTCTCCTACAGACAAAAGATTTGATTTTACAATCAAGACATAATACATGTCCAGCAAAATTTGCTACTTATTTATTCAAGTTTATCTGATGTATTTTCAATGACGTAACATCTTTACTTATACAAAGATTAACATGTGAGATCATTGGTCTAAGAAAACATAAATAGTACGCGTCCAGTAAATTTTCCTGCTTCAATATCCATGTTTAGTTTGTGTATATCCTCAAATCCATAAAACAATTTCTCAAAAAAAATCCCTAAAATAAAGTCCTAATGTGATGGGACAAAAAGAACAACCTAAAAATTATAACAATCAGATGTGGGCCCACGTGTCAGCAAGTAGGACCGAATTAATTTTTGAAGGAAAAAAGACCATTCCTTAGGCGTAGTCTTTTCGCGCCATAATTAAGAAAGATGGCCATCGTCATAGGCCTCACCGATCGCTAGCCATTCGTAGGATCGGAGTGCTACAGCAGTCTACAATTTAATGAAACGGCCACTAATAATGAAGGTACGTGAATCATCATCTCTGGCCGTGTGCACATCCATCCATCCATCAGACCGGCCGGCGTCGACGATGCATGAATACCTGGCCGGCGGACGGGACCCACCGTAGTACACTGCACAACTGCATTATTTATGCCTTGACAGGAGATTGTACACCCCCTCACGCCCTCGATCGCACATACCACTGCTGCTGGTGTACACGAACGCCGTCACGTCGCCGTCATCGTCTCTAATCATACGGCGGCCGGTTGATCTAACAACCTTAAAAGGAACCTTTGGTTTCCTTTCCCCTAGACTCAATTAATTCCCCTTTTGATCCCTTCCCTCAGCAAGCAGCGTGTAGGGTGACCCGACACCAAGGAACATGTATGTGTGCCGTGGGTGTAGGCAGTACTCGTCCACGCGAGGTTATATATTAAGTGATAATCCACCCCCAAATTCAGTACTTCTTCCTCAGATCCAAATTAGTTGTCACAGATTCATTTAACTTAGATAGATTTTATGCAACATTTGCCTAAACTTGCAACAGGTAGTTTGTTGGATCGGAGTGTGAGTACTATCTATCATCGCCGAGGTGTGCTTCGGTGTCCTCCCCCTCCTCCCGTAATTAGGAAATTGAAAACACGAGGATGGTCAGGATTGACTAATACAATTCGGTTGGGAGGGCACGAAGGGGTATCAGCCAATCCTGTCTATCCTTGTGCTTTCAGTTTTCTAAGTTTGTGGGGAGGGGATAAGTAACGCGGTTTTATCTAGATATGCATGTATCTAGAGGAACAGAAGGAGTAGTATAAATACATTCACGCGTGATACATCCTGAAGATAAAGAAACGACAAATTTTGTTACAGACATAAAATGTATCTAGAGGGGCGAAAGGATGTATTTTCGATGATGTAACGTCTCAAAATAACAAAGGAGTTTTCTCCCTCCCGGGCTGCTCCCATACCGAGCAACCCCGGAGGCGCTTCGCCACGAAACCCTAAAAGAACCTGTCGATCTCTTCCCCTAAGGTCGCCGCTGTTGCCGACGCTAGCGGCGGTGGCGGTGCCTTTCCCGTCGAAGACGGAGGGTAGCAGAGGCACTCTCGATGGTGCATCATGGGTGAAGCTGATGGGGCGCTAGCTAGGGGCCGCTGGGCTGATCTGGGTCAGTTGTCTTCGAGCACGCCGGCATCAAGCTGCTGCGACTTGGTGCTACCTTCTCCTCCATGCTCCATTCGGATGACAGTTGACTAGCGGCGTTCGGCTGCTGACCTTGGAAATAAAGGCGGTGGTCTGGTTCTAGTGTTCTTCACGCAGCAAGACATCTTTATGCAAGTCCGATCCTCTTCGATTTAGACATCGACGTGTTCCAGATCTTCTAACTGAGATTATCACGGATTGGCACCAAGCTGTTTAGGCTGGAATCCGGTCGGGTGCACTCGTATCATCCCATGTAGATTCATGAGGGTGCGACGCGAAGCTCTGCTGGTAGTTGTAAACATGGGACATGTCGTCTTTTAGCTTTCCATGGCGTAAACAACTATGGAGAAGGTCATGGTTGCTGAGATTGGAGGAACAATGTTGGCAGAGAGGGTCTTCGAGGAGATGAAGACTATACTGCACATGAGCTGACTTGTTACTGTGATCCTAGTGTTTGATGAATTGGAGAAGCAGCCTTGGCAAGGGAGGGTAGCGACATTGGAGGATTTCAAGTTTGGCGGCGCTCCTTGCTCCTTGAGTGTCGAGTCTTCACTTCCACACTACTAGGAAAAAACCTATCACTTGTGCACATTTTAGGTTATCAGTGGCGCACGGCCCGTGCGACAGTGTCATGCGCTACGGATAAGCCCACTTATTTGTGGTGCATGGGGGTATGTGCGACAATAGTAGCAATTTCAAAATTTCAAAAAAAGACAGGATATGTGGCACATGGGGGTATGGTGAGCAACTGATAACATTTTCATTAAAAAAGCACGATCTTGATCTAGCGCTGTCAGTGTCGCCTTCACTGCTATCGATTCGCTGCAGCCATAACCTACCACCGCAGGGAGGTATAGGAGGTCGTGGCCGCACCGGTAGGAGGCACTCGGGGTCGAGGACGAGGATGACGAGCTCGAGGAGGGGTCGGGGAGGAGCTCGAGGATGGCGCGAAGAACGATGTCCGGATAGAGGAAAAATAGAGATGGAGGATAAGGAGAAGTAGAGGGAAAGGTGAAGGGGAGGAGAAGAATGAGAGGAGAAGAAGGAGATGGAGAAGGAGAATAAGAAGGACAAAGGGAGGAGAAAGTGTGGAGAAGAACGAGAGAAGAAGAAGAAGAAGAAGAAGAAGAAGAAGAAGAAGAAGGGCAAGCGGAGGAAAAGGTGAGGAGAAGAATGAGAGGACAAGGAGGAGAAGGAGAATGAGAATGATAGAAGAAGGGGGAGAAGGAGAGAAGAAGTGGAGGAGAAGGAGAAGGAGAGGGGAGGAGAGGAGGAGAAGATGAGAAAGAGAAGGGGAGGAGAGGGGCCGGTGCACCACATATAAGTGGTCCAATTTTTTTGTATGAAAACATCTTATTTTTACTAGAATTTTTTTCTTTTCGAAAATTAAGATTCTAAAAAAATGGTAAATTCGTGTGAAAATTGCATATTTTTAGATAATAGGCACACGGCCCGACTTTGAATTAGTAAAGCTCACACATGTTCCATACAATGAGATAACAGTGTTATGACATACAACTTAGCCAAGGATTAAGCAACTAACTTCGCAACAAGATAAACGGGGTCGGCCTCCCCACTAACAAGCCGAGACCATAGCTTCCACACTAGCCCTCGTAAGTGCTCAGCTGACTTGGTGACTTGGTGTCGCGGATGCGTAGAGCAGTTTTAACTCATTTGCCATCTATTCTAGCGCCTCCTTGTCCTTGTCCTTTGCCTTGGCGTTGTGTTTCCAGTTCTGCAAGAGGATCAGAGTTTTGTATATAATGTCAGTGTGATGTCGTAGCACTAAAGATTCAATGGTAAGTTTGTTGCAGACGGTCTAGAGGGCCCAAGATTGCGCCATGAATAAAGTACACATAAGTCTACATTGTTGTCCCACTAAGTCCTAGACCGAAGCGAAAATTTGGGAAAAGTTGGAGGGTGCCCAGTTGCACCCAAGAAACTGGCGCAAAATACTCCACGAAAAGCGAGCAGTTAAAGAAGATATGGCTGGCATCCTCAGGTTCTCCACATAAAGCGCAACACCCATTGGACAGGCCATGCCCGATCTGTATTTGGAGGTTGGAGGGGAGGCGATCTAGGGCCATTTGCTAGATAAAATGCGAATTTTCAGTGGGATTTTGGCTGGCCAGTGATACGTCCAAAACGTATCTACTTTCCCGAACACTTTTGCTATTGTTTCTCCTCTAAACTTGTGTGATTTGGATGTAACTAATACGGACTGACGCTATTTTCAGCAGAATTGCCTTGGTGTCTACTTTTTGTGCAGAAAACCAACTATCAGGAAAAATCATGGAAAATATGCCAAAAATCCTATTTCACCCGAAGACTCAGGGCGAATACGAGGCGGAGAAGAGCCGGGGTGGCCACACCACAGTGGCGCTGCCAGGCCAGCCACGCTAGAGGTGGTGTGGGGCCCCAGGCACCCTCGGCCTCTCTCTTCGCCTATAAGGAGCCTTGACCTAAAAACTTGAGGGTTCGACGTTTTCGAGCAGTTCTGCTCCACCGCCACCACAGATTCACGAAGCTTAGCACGAAACTCCGTTCTGGTACCCTACCGGGACGGGGAATTGGAGGAGATCATCGCCATCATCATCACCATCGCTTCTCCATCGACCATCCATGTTTCCCCCATCTATGAGTGAGTACTCCCCCGCTGTAGCCTATGGGGATGGTAGGGATTGGATGAGATCATTCATGTAATGGCATGAGATTGTTAGGGCATGGTGCCTAGTATCTTTTATTAGTGCTTTATGACTTTGTTGCGACTTCTTGTGCTTACTGCTTGTCACTAGGGCCTGAGTGCCATGATTTCAGATCTGAACATGTTATTGATTTATTATGATAGTATTGTTTTTGGTCTTATCTGCAAGTTGTATACACACGTTGTTGTCCGGAACCTATGGCCCCGAAGTGACAAAAATCGGGATAACTTGAAGGGAATGGCTTTGATGTGAGGATCACATGTGTTCACGGAGTGTTGATGCTTTACTCCGGTACTCTATTAAAAGGAGCACCTTAATTATCAGTAGTTCCCTAGAGGGCCCGCTGCAAACGGGCTGGCAGGACAAAAGATGTTGTGCAAGTTCTCATTGCAAGCACGTATGACTATATATAGAACACATGCCTAAGATTATTTAGTACTTGGATGCTTTATCTTATTTATCTGCAATTGCCCTATGTTATGATTGCTATGTGAATTGTCTTGTCCATGCAACGCCCGTCCATCCATCCCTATGCCTACCGCACTCGAATCCCACTATTTACTGCTTTTGTTACTACTGTCTTTGCTTTACTACTACTGTTACTTTGCTATTCCTACTACAAAACTGTTGCTACTGATAAACTGCTGTGAGCAAGATTGTTTCTAGGTGCAGCTGAATTGATAACTTAGTTGTTAAGGCTTATAAATATTCTTTGGCTCCCCTTGTGTCGAATCAATAAATTGGGTTTCACTTCCCTCGAAAATACTGTGATACACCCCCTATACTTGTGGGTCATCAAGACTATTTTCTGGCGCCGTTGCCGGGGAGCATAGGTTTATTTATCAAGTTCACTTGGATTCTCTATTGTTCGTTGCTATCCATCCATCATGGGTAAGTCTCGTGATGGCAAAGTTCCTATTTTACCATCCACTACAAGAAGAATGCAGTTACGAACACCTCTGCTGCTCTTGATTCACCGTCTGCTTTGAGTAAGTTCCTTACACCACCACATACACATGCTACACACTGCTTGCTACTGCTGAATCTGAAACTTGATGCTTATGATGCCTTCTCACTTGATAAGAGTGGTTCATTAGGTCCTTTCCTAGATGCTACGATTGCTAGAACTATAGTTGGAAATACCGAAACTCCTAATGAAGACACTACCACACCTGTTAGCTCACCTGAGTCTAGTGAGAGTTACGATATTGAAGATGGTTATGTTGAGATGACCGATGAATTTATTAAAGAATGTAAAAACACCCATGATAGGAGCGCTGCTAAGAGTCTCCTTGAGAGGCGTACTACTAGACCCAAATTGTCTCCTAATGCTAAGTTTGCTGCTTCTCCCATAAACATTGTAGATGACGATTATGATTTCTCTCTCGATCTATCTTACATAGCTATTGTCGAGAAAGAACCTTTTTGTGGGACTAAGAATGAAAGTGCGGTAGCACATATGAATGAACTTTCTACCATGAGTGGCTTGTTTTCTGATGATATTAAGATGCGTACTTACTTTGTTGCTAAGATTTTCCCTTTTCGCTAAAAGGAGAAGCTAAAACTTGGTTTAGTAATTTACCTCCTGGATCTATTGATAGCCCTGAGTGCTTGATTAGTACTTTCCTGCAGAAATATTTTCCTCCCAGTGCTAGACATGCTATTTTGCAGGAACTTTTTGATTTTAAACACGGAGAAAAAGAGGTATTGCCTGAATCTTGGGCAAGGTTTTGTGCTTTGATTCATGCACAAGCTGGAAGTCCATTACCTAAGAATGAGCTTCTTGATATATTTTATAATGGACTAACAGAGGAATCTAGGACATACCCTACATAGTTGTGCAGATTGTGTTTTCAGGAATAGGACTCCTAAGGAAGCTGAGGAATTAATGGCTAAAATAAGTAAGAACTATGAAGATTGGACTCCTCCTAAACAAGCTATACCTGAAGTAATTGTACCTAAACCATCTATTCTGGTGCCTATTCCAACATCAAAGAAGAGGGGAGTTATTGAATTAAATGATGAAGTGATGAAGGAAGCTAAGAAATGTCTTAAGGAGAAGGGAATTAAAGCTGCAGATATCAAGAATTTACCTCCTATTGAAGAATTATGTAAGCCTATTCCCTACTCATCCACTATTGAGGTACACTCTCTTCAACACTTTGATGAAGGTGATATCCCTTACTCTAAACCTCCTGATCAATGCTTAGAAGAATTCGATATCTTTATTGTTAAGCATGATAACTTTAATAAAAGGGTGCAAAATCATCTAATGGAAAACACTAGAGCTATTGTTGAGTTGAAATATATTGTGGAAAGAACCTCTAATGATGTTAAAATGATTGTTAAACACTTTCAAATGGTTCAAACTCAAATAGATCAACTCGTTAAAGTGCAAAACGACTTGTTAGCTAATGCTGCTAAAGAAAAACATGCTTATGAAATTAGAACTAGAAGTGGTGCTGCTACCCAGGATCCTCTATATCCTGAGGGGCATCCCAAGAGAATTGAGCAGGATTCCCATCAAGATGAAAATAGTGGTTCTACTCGTAAGAAAAGGAAAAAGAAACATAAAACTGTTGTAGAACCCTCTGAACCTGCTATAGATCCCAATAGTATATCTATCTCTGATGCTGAAACTGAAAGTGGTAATGAAGAAAATGAAGTTCCTAATGAAGAAAAAGTTGAAGAAGAACCTGAAAACCACACTAAGAATACTAAATACACCAAAGAATATTTTATTGATAAGAAACATGGTAGTGAAAGAGAACCTTGGGTCCAAAAACCTATGCCTTTCCCTGATAAGAAACACAAGTCAAAGGAGGATGAACATTACAATAAGTTTTGTGAGTGGATGAAGCCTTTATTCTTGCAAATTCCTTTGAATGATGCTATTAAATTGCCTCCTTACTCAAAGTATATGAAGGACATTGTCTCGAATAAAAGGAAGATCCCTAATGAAGAAATTTCTACTTTGCTTGCTAATTATTCCTTTAATGGTAAGGTTCCTAAGAAACTTGGAGACCCAGGGATTCCAACTATCCCTTGCTCTATTAATAACAGTTATGTTAGAACTGCTTTGTGTGATTTGGGAGCTGGAGTTAGTGTTATGCCTTTCTCCCTCTATAAGAGGCTTCAACTTGAAAAATTGGTACCAACTGATATATCTTTGCAAATGGCTGATAAATCTACCACTATTCCTGTGGGTAAATGTGAGGATGTACCTGTTCAAGTGGATCATAATTGCTTGATATTAACTGATTTTGTTGTGCTTGAAATGCCTGAAGATGATAATATGTCTATTATTCTTGGGAGACCTTTTCTTAATACTGCAGGAGCTGTTATTAATTGTAATCAAGGAAAGGTGACTTTCAATGTTAATGACAAGGAACATACTGTCTATTTCCCCAAGAAGATTGAAAGGACTTATGGTTTGAATTCAATTGAACATGTTGAAGGCATTCAAGTTGGAGAAATATATTGTCTCATACCAAGAGAAAATTTTGAAACTATTATGACTGGGACCATTGCTATCAAGGTTGAGGTAACATAATCATTAGTGGAATACAAAGTTTTGTCTCATATGCAATTTTTTTGGTAGCAATACTTGATCAACCTTGTTAACAAAAGGATTCCATTGAACAAAACAATGTTTTCATTATGATTATCTCTGTTTATTTCTATCCTTTGCATTTTAGTTTTTGCTTTTGTTTAGCTTTCTTTTTGTTGTTAGTTGCTTGCATGTTAGAACTTCTGTAGTTCTAGCCTTGTTTTGTCCTTGTATCATGTTTCCAAAAAAGAAAAAAATCTGTCTGTCAGAAAAATCATTCTTCTATCTCAGAAAAATACACAAAAATAAAGTGTCTCGAAAAATTTCAGAAAATTCATATTAAATTTTTACGTGAAAAAAGGGGCAGAGGAGTACCTGGGAGGTACCAGGGGGGCCCACCAGGCAGACACACCACATGGTGGCGCACCAGCCTTGGGTGGCGCCATGCCCTGGTGTGGGCCACCCCTGGCCCCCCACTAACTCTCTCACCTGCCACTTTCTTCTCTCTCCTGAGTAAGATCCAGTTCATATCTCAAAATTGCGTTCTTGCTGTGCTTGCTCTCGATTCTTTCGATCTCCTTTCTCAGCCCATCTTTCTTGCTGAAATTTGGAGCATTTGTTCCCTGGAATGTGACTCCTCCCCTTGTCCAAGTAGATTTGTGTTTAGTGGATTATATGTTGAGTATTTTGCTGCTGTAGGTGACTGGTTATGAGAGCTTGTAAGCTTGTTTGATGCTTAGAGATATAGTTTTGATGCATGTTTAGGCCTCTTGCAAGTCCCTATGAGTAGAATCCTTCATTATATTTACTTTGCAATCACTTGTTTAATAGGTATTTAAATTTCAGAATAGAATATGAGTGAACATCACCTAAACCAACATGAGCTTTGGGTACGTGAGGTCATGAAGGTCCACCGGGAGGAAGAAGTTTTTCCCTCCATTTATCCATGCTCTGAGTTTATGAGAGCTGCGGGAATTCTACAAGATTTCCACACTTTGGTTTCCAATGCAAGGTTGGAGCACTTTTTGGAAGATGAACCTTGTCAATTTGTGAAGCTAACCATGTCTGTGGTGCAGGATTTCCAATTTAGTCACTCTTTGCCTAACCCCATGGTCCATTACAAAATTTACAATATTGCTGTCAACCTTTCTCTTGATGATTTTTGTGCAGCTATTAAGGTACCTCAATGGGGATCATGTAGGAAGATTAAGGAGAGACCTAAACCACTCATGGATTTATATGCAGAAATTTGCCAAAGGAGTAGCTTCTCGAAGGAGAGTGGAAAAATCTGTAACATTCATCTTCCCTCCATTCTCTACTTTGCCTATTTTATTGCCAAGTGTGTTCTTGCTAGGAAAACTGCCAATAAGTTATCTTCGTTTGATCTGGCATTTATCTCTGCTGCTCTTAGACGAGATAGGTCTTACAACTTGGGTGCTTTGATAGCTTTCCGTCTTGCTGCTAACCGTGAGAAAGGTGGAATTTGTGGGGGCCTCATTGCTTCTCGTCTATTAGCATTGCATGGTTTAGTGCCTCATCATCTAGACCTACAGTTTCCCATAGAAAGGCTTGATCTCAATTCCATGATACAGCATAAATTTGTTTCCTCGTGGGCTAGTATGAGTGAGTTATCTTATGAAATAACCTTTCTCAAAGTTGGTTGGAGAAAGAGCAAGTCCGAGCGTGTTGTTCATTTGCCTGCACCTGTTTTGTTTAACCTTGATAACAGGGAAGGATGGTCCTTCACTGAGGAGGAGCTTGACACGTACTTGGGAGAGCTCTCCCAACAGGAGCAGGACACTAGAAGGGAGGTCACGGATGATTTGGTCCAGCCCTCGAATGAGGGAGAGTCTTCATATCAGCAGCCTGCTTATGATTGGGGAGCTTCTTCTTCTTCTCATGGGCCCAGCTACGACCATTCTTACCAAGATCCGCCCGCTTGGAACCCCTATTCGTCCATGGATTGATACCCACTTAGGCCAAAAGCCTAAGCTTGGGGGGAGGTACGCCGACACCGCACTCATCTCCATATCATGTTGCGTCGGTACTTTGTATATTCATGTTTTTGTACTCTTTCTAGTTTTCATTTTTCTTTTGCTTTTGCTTTCTAAAACACAAAAAGACCAAAAATATTTTTGTTGTTTCTCTTTGGTTTGCTTCTTCTTTTTTCCTTGGTTTGTTTTTCCCTTTTTGCTTTGTTTGAACTATTCGAAAAACCCAAAAATATTTTGCTTTGCCTGTTTTTCCCTTTTGGTTCTTGTTTAAAAATAGAAAACACCAAAAATATTTGTCGTTCTTCTTTGGTTTTGTGAGTTTGCTATATGGTTCAGCAGTCCTTAGTGGAATATTGGTTTCATATTATTATTCAAGCCACACAAGTGAAGAGCAATAATGAGGATTAATGACAACTTGAGGCATGGTAAGAGGCTGGTAACGAACTCTATTTGTCTTCATTTTTGTACATATACTCATCACTGTGAGCATGTTTAGTCCGTTCATGTAGAGTGTATGTTTTCTTTGGATGCTTAGTAGTTCTTGCTTTCTTATGATTATCTCCAGCTCGCTAATAGTTTGTAGCATGTCTTATAAATGTTTGCTTGCATTTCTCTATTCATAAATTGGTATGACACCGTGGTATCCTCCTCTGAATGTTTCATTTGAATTGACTTGGCACATGCTCACGCATGCACATGACTATAATAATCAGTTGAGCCTCGATGAATTATTTTGCCTTGAGGATCTTAAATCACTTCCATGCCATGAGTAGTCCGGTTTTGTTGCAAGCATGATAATGACAGCTATTGCTCTCTCGTTTGTCGCTCCCTCACTATTGCTAGCCTTCACTCCCACTGAGTGTTTTACTCCTGTTTCCAACTCCCTTAAACCAAATATTTCCAAAGTGTCCACCATACCTACCCATTAGCATCATTTGCTACTTCCGTGCATATTCACTATGCCTTGTTTTCTTCTGAATAAAATGTTTGCTTGTTATGAGAAAGTTAGTTAGTAAATCTCTCACGAACTTGATGGCACACTTTATTTCCTGCACTTAATAAAACTGAACCATTGTGAACTCTCCATGAAAGTTATATGCTTGCAAATTATAGGCTGGGGATTAGCAGAACCGTGCTGTCACGGGGAACGCTTTCAACACTTGTAAATATATACCCAGTTGATACCTTGCTCTTTTGTTTGCGGATGTCGTCAATGTGAAATAAAAGGGGAGCTTGTAAGTCCATGGAGTTATGTATGTGTGATAGACAAACGCCTGGGCCGCTGGTCTAATCCATGCTGACATGGTGGAAACCTGTAGTGTAACCATAATGATATCTATGAAGCATTCTTCTTATAAAAAAGAGAGAGAGATATTGAGAAAAGGAAAAAAAGAGTTTTATGAAAAGAGGAAAGAGAGAAAAAAGCACCATTTTCCTATGGTAAATAAGAAGATTGCTGAGATACTCATTGTCTGCTTGCCTTGTGATTTTGATATGGGGATTCTTTCATACCATCGGGCAAGGGGTACCCCGTTGGCGGTTCTCAATGATACGCACATACTTACGATGACATGAACTTACCGGTAACTAAAGTTGAGTAGCATGAGGAGCGTCCCTCGTACTCAAGGGACTTGGGATTTTCAGTTTATAGTCTGTCAAGCATATAACTCAGATTGGACCTCACTTTCACCTTAACCACATTAAAGATGCTTATGACAGGGGCAATGAGAGCTCAAAGCTAATGAGTACCATACTTTCAGCATTTGGAAGCCTTTCAAATTATTCAAATCCTTTTCTTTTACTTGTTGAGTCTCCACATATTCTTTGAGCACCTTCTTGAGAGCATAGTTGTCATCCTTTGTGTTTGTTGCATTACTTGATTATTTGTGTTATGACTTTGATGCTTGTATCCTTGATATCTTTACTTCTAGTCATCACTTGAACTTCAGAGGTGCCTTGACATTCATAATCAAAGGCAAGCGAGATACCACTATATCATACCTTTCTATGAGCATTGTAATGTTGCTTATGTTTGTGCCTCATGCTACTTACTATTCTTGAGTTGGAATCTCTTCATAGCTTGCAATAACTATTAAGTAGACTCAGTTGCATACTCTTTATTATGAATTGTCTAAGTAGTTGATCACATTGCTGATAATATTTACATCATATGAAGCAAATGTGTTCGTGAAAGTTCTTTTATCGCACTCAGTTTTCAACTGAATTGCTTGAGGACAAGCAATAAGCTAAGCTTGGGGGGAGTTGATACGTCCAAAACGTATCTACTTTCCCGAACACTTTTGCTATTGTTTCTCCTCTAAACTTGTGTGATTTGGATGCAACTAATGCAGACTGATGCTGTTTTCAGTAGAATTGCCTTGGTGTCTACTTTTTGTGCAGAAAACCAACTATCAGGAAAAATCCCGAAAAATATGCCAAAAATCCTATTTCACCCGAAGACTCCGGGGAGCGAATACGAGGCGGAGAAGAACCGGGGTGGCCACACCACAGTGGCGCGAGCTGAGCCAGCAGCGCCAGGTGTGTGGGCCCCAGCACCCCTTCTCTCTTGCCTATAAGGAGCCTTCTAACCTAAAAACTTGGGGTTCGACGTTTTCGAGAAGGAGTTCCGCTCGCCGCCACCACAATTCCGAAACAGCACTAGAAACTCCGTTCGGCACCACAGACGGGAATTGGAGGAGATCATCGCCATCATCATCACCATCACTTATCCATCGACCATCCATGTTTCCCCCATCTATGAGTGAGTAATCCCCCGCTGTAGGCTATGGGGATGGTAGGGATTGGATGAGATCGTTCATGTAATGGCATCTGATTGTTAGGGCATGGTGCCTAGTATCTTTTATTAGTGCTTTATGACTTTGTTGCGACTTGTTGTGCTTAATGCTTGTCACTAGGGCCGAAAGTGCCATGATTTCAGATCTGAACATGTTATTGATTCATTATGATAGTATTGTTTTGGTCTTATCTGCAAGTTGTATACACACATTGTTGTCCGGAACCTATGGCCCAGTGGCGAAATTGGGATAACGGAAGGGAATGGCTTTGATGTGAGGATCACATGTGTTCCGCAGTGTTAATGCTTTGCTCGGTGCTCTATTAAAAGGAGCACCTTAATTGCCGATAGTTCCTAGAGGCCCCGCTGCAAGCAATTTGGCAGGACAAAAGATGTTGTGCAAGTTCTCATTGCGAGCACGTATGACTATATATGGAACACATGCCTAGGATTATCTAGTACTTGGATGCTTTATCTTATTTATCTGCAATTGCCCTATGTTCTGATTGCTATGTAAATTGTGTTGTCCATGCAACGCCCGTCCATCCATCCTTATGCCTACCTTTTCGAATCCCATTGTTCTTGCTTTCGTTACTCATCTTTGCTTTACTACTGTTGTTACTTTGCTATTCCTACTACAAAACTGTTGCTACTAATAAACTGCTGTGAGCAAAATTGTTTCCAGGTGTAGCTGAATTGACAACTCAGTTGTTAAGGCTTATAAATATTCTTTGGCTCCCCTTGTGTCGAATCAATAAATTGGGTTTTACTTCCCTCGAAAATACTGCGATACACCCCCTATACTTGTGGGTCATCAGGCAAATGTCTTTGAAATGTGCCACCATCACTCCTTGCGCAAATTTTTCATACATGGATCAGACTGTGAACTCAACCGAGGGGTCTAGGTGGCATCGAATTCTATCGTTCCCCACCCCTAGGGAACTCACCTCAAGGAGAGAGATCAGATCATCTCATCTAGCACGCAACCGACCATCAAATGAGCGCCGAAAACTCAAGAAAACATGGCCATCACATTGAACCCTATCTACCCTGACCAAGGGGTCGTCACAAATGGCAAAGAGAAAACAGAACCGATCCTTCAAAGGATGATCACCAATCCACCAATTAGACCAGAACAACGTGCATTTGTCACTAACTACTCATGCTTAGTTCCCACTTCGAAGAAATGTTTGACTTTGTGCAGGGACTTCCAGAATGGCGACCCCCCCCCCGGCCCAATCCTGTGAAGATATCATTATCTTCCTTGTATTTAGCGCGGAAAAGACTAGCCTAGAGAGTATCATCATTCTGAAACAACTTCCAGACCCACTTGAGGAGCAGGAAATATTCACTTTTGAATTTGTCTGCCCTAGACCATCACAGTCTTTTGGGTGACAAATTGTTGGCCAATTTAATGTGTGATACTTGCATTTTTGGCTTGTCCGTTCCTAGAATAAATGAGATCGAATCGAGTCAAACTTGGCATGGATGCCATCTTGAAGCAGAAAAAGGCCCATGGCAAAGAGAGTTAAGCTGTCAAGGCACGGATTGGTTAGAATCAGCCTTCCACCCGATAAAAGCAGTCTACAAGGCCAAGGTTCAATCCTACCCCCTAGTTTTCTCATGAGAAATTCCCACTATTCAATTGTCAGCTTCATATCTGACACTGGCATGCCTAAGTAAATAAAGGGGAAGGCTCCCAATTTACAGTTTAGCATATTGGCAACTCGTTGTTGTTCTGTCGCAGGCTGCCCCATTATAATCACTTCGCTTTTATGGTTGTTGATCTTGAGCCCTAACATGTCTCTGAAGAACATCAATTAAAACTTCAGATTGATGATGTCTTGGTCAATGTTCTGCACAAGGTCAACGTATTGCAGATGCAAGATACCCTAGGAATCAGATGCGGGACCACCCCATGGATGTGGACAGCCCCACTAGCTGCCAAAAGGATACTAGATAGCTCTTCCCCAATGAAGTTAAAGAGTAAGGGGGAGATCAGGTCCCCTTGCCTCACTCCCCTCTTGTTACTTAAAAATGGGCCTGTAACCCCATTAATATATATAGAAGTCTGTCCTCTTGAGACAAGTTGAAAACTTATGTGGATATATCCAGCATAACCCCTTTCTGCACAGCACCTCACAGAGAAACTCCTAGTTTACTCTGTCATATGCCTTCTCAAACTATAATTTGAGAAACACAGTTCCCATCTTCTTTTTCTTTAGTTCGTGGATGATTTCCCCCAACACCAATGAACCATCCAAACTAAACCTTCCTTTGATGAAGGAAGTTTGCACTAGGCTGATGATGCGATTAGCAATTGGATCAAGTCTTGTCGCAGAGGCCTTGGAAATAATCTTGAACACCACCTTGATTAGCGTGATAGGCATGTACTGAGATATCTGGTCCACCCCTTGGACCTTTGGAATGAGGGAAAGGCCACCAAAATTAAGTCTTGAGGCATCAATCCTCCCAAGGACAAAGTCATTGAGAACCCATGGCAGTCTGTGCTCGGTGGGTAAGAGGCCTCGATCCCTGAGGGATCACTCTCTTTGTTCTGCACTTCATTGTGGATTTCTTATTCTTTGTTGTGCCTTTATTCGGGGTGGAATTACTAGACGCCTCTAGTATTTCTGCTCCCGCTTCCCCTTGCACTCCTTTCCCTTTTCCTTTCTCCATCTCCGCCTGCGCCCTAGCTTCTTTCAGTTCTTGTTTAATGCGAGCCCTAGCAACAGCTAATTCTACTTGTGCAATCTCTTGGGCTTGAATCATCGAGATGATATCCTTGGGAGATCCCCTAGCCTGATCAAAAAGGATGCAACTATCACCGCTACTAGCTCTAAATGAACAGAGGGAACAGATTGGAGAATAGAGAACTCGAGATGGGGGAGGGAGTTTAGGGAGAAGAAGTACATGGCGAGTTTTTCTTCGCGGTGCAGTGAATGGCCCGATCCATCACCGAGCTCTCAGTCCCGCCTTCTCCAAGGACACTCTTCCTATAAGCCATTGTTGGGACTGCTTTGCTTCGAGGCGCGGGAAATACAGGCGCCGAAATCTCCTGGACAACCTCATCTAGAGGTTTCGGTACCGTAGCTCCCACCTGCGCATCCTTGCCGAAGTCACTTGAATCCTCCAAGAGAACCACGGTTTCCATCTCGCGAACCACGCGAGCAGCCCAATCCATGTTGCTCTTGCTCCTTATTTCTTTCTCCGTGTTAACCTCTGCAGCAAGGGAATCAGACTTCATCACAGACACGTCTTACTGGACAATGGGCTTGGACGGTGAGGTGACGTTGGGGTTCCAATGAGTTTCCCTCTAGAGTTACTGAGGGTGAAGTTGGAGGTTGGCCGCTAGCAGAAATCACCGTTGCATCAAACTGAGAAACCATCGGCGTCATAATCTAGGCCACCAAAGATAAAATGTCCCTACCAGGGGTAAGGTTCGAGCCAAATTGCCCCACGGCTGACTTTGGCAGGAAGGGTTCCTTAGTGGCAGCCCCCGGCAGAAAAGAGGACTCCACCAACTTAGCAGAGGCCGACATATAGACTTGTGGCACTTGTTCTGGACCAACTCCTTAGCCTTGGGCATCTCAGCGTCTTTCTTTCGATTGTTGGATCTGTGACGACGGCCATCCCAACGGTGATTGTCATCACTCCAATCAAGATAGTCTGAATCTTCATCCTCATTGTTCTTGGCTGGTGGGGGGGCGGTGGCGGATAAGACGATACAACCACAAAAGCGGTATCTTCCTCAATGTCGATGCGGAAACCCTGAGAGTTCACAAAAAGCACCACATGGGAGAGAAGCATGGCTGAAGAGCGCAAGCCAAAATTCATCCGAATCTGAACCTTAAGGTTGATGAGGGAGATCTCATCGACCACAATCGGACGGCCCACCTTCCTAGTGCCCAAAAGGAGCCTGTCAACTTGCCTCAATGGTGGAGGGATGTTGCGCAGGAGAACCCACTTCTCTACGAGAACCTCCGAGGCCTGGGCATCAACAGCCATCTCGGTGACACGAGCGTGCAGGCCACTCTTGGGGAGACGTGGACCCCCGCCACGGATAGCCATACACAAACTTTCTTTGGAAGGAAAGACAAGGGTCAAGTCCGTGGAGGACAGTTTGCACACTTGCCAGTCCCAAGCTTCATTCACCAGATCCTTGAACTTCTCCTCCACCTTCCGCATACAGATTGCAATTTTTGATGTGCACCAACGCAGAGTTGAATGCCACTTCCTCTAGTTACGATTTCAGAATTTCGAAGCAGAAGAACCCTTTTCCTTCCTACCCAAAACTCGACCACAGGGCCTCTGGAGGCTTGATGACTGTAGTGCACATGGCAGAGAGGTGCCCAGTCTGGTTGCACTTGACGCAAAAGGGCCTCGTGGTGCAATCAACCTGCATGTGGCCTAGTTGGCCGCAGTTGAAGCAGGTGATATTAGTAGCTTCCTCCTTGGATTCTTCGACAACCACGGATCCAGTTTGAGTCCCTCCCTCGCTTGTGGCATCAGATCTGCACTGCTTGTGGCCCGTCTTTCTCTTCTTCTTCTTCTTCGTTGGTGGACGACCATGGTCCCTTGCACGGTTGTCCAGCGCCGGCGGCCCTTGCCTGTCATCTGGGAAGCGTTGCTCCTCACGATGCAAGTCAGGAGCGTCCCTAGATATGGATCTCGGGTCTTCCTTGTAGCGGTGGTGATCTTCCACCTGCCATGTCTTCATAGGGCCTCTTCCCCTACGAGTTGGAGTTGTTCCAGCAGCGGTCCATCGCCACCAATGACGGGGACACGTTGCTGGGGATGAGATCTGAAGGGGGAAGAAGGATCTTGGCAGTCGCTCGGTTTCTTCTCAACGTCATGGGCATGGGATGGGAAAGAGGAAGTGAGGTCTAGGGTTCCCTTCTTGATCCACACCCACTTAAGTAGTGGCGGTCGTGGAGCGACCGGTACAACCTGAGCTGAAGTTGGGTTGGGCCTAGATAAAACCAATAGACCGACCGAAACCGCTTCGGACACCTTGTCCGGTTGGGTCACCTGCCCCTCCCAACTAGGCCCCGACCCATTCCACTAGCCCAGCACCAAACACGGGTCTGCAGGCCCAACACGTGCCTGACCCATGATGCCCTCCTCCCACTCCAACCCTAGGAGCGGCGACATCAGGGCCGGTGGCAGCGACGGGGCCGACAACAAGGCCGGCGACGAGGCCGACAACGAGGCCACCTCCAGCAGCGGTAGATGGACCCACAAGAGCCCGATCTGGACAAAGCCGCCGACGTCGACCATCGACGCGGCTAGCTCCCGAAGCCTCACAGGCGAGCGGACATGCAACGGGGGGAAGTCGAGCTCGGAGGGCACCCCCATGGTGGCCATCGCAGATGCCCGTCTACCGCCGCCGCACCCGCCGTGGCCTCGTCAAGCTCCAGAGTGCGCCCGAACGTCCGCTCGACGAGGTCCCCCAGCCAGATGTGCGACGGGCCAGATCTCTTCCTCTCCACAGCTCACCTCCTCCTCCACCCACCGGAGAGGAGAGAAACGGCTACTAGATCCGTCCCCCACGGTCAGCCGGCGAGCAGCAGCGCAAGCGCGCCGACACCCCGCCCAAGTCGCCCTCTGTGTTGCCGTTGCCCTTTTCGCGAGAGCGGTTTGAAACAGCCATCCTCGCCTTTTTCGACCCCACTTTGCATATGGCCTTGGATTAAGAAGTTTTCATACGAAAATTCATCTACACAAAATTCTACATCTAATGGCTGAATGTAAGGCTATATAATGGTGTGGTTTCTCGTATTTTCATGGTATCAATATATATTCCTTTTGTCAAACAAAACATCGCGAAGAAAAAGACCAACGAAAAAAATGATAAGCAGTACTCCACGCCATGACTTGCTGGGATCGGGAATGCGTTAGCTTGCGAGGTTGCGCCTCCTGGATGGATGGATGGATGGATCGTCTGCAGGGGCGCAGTTCTTGTGCCACAAGCATGGCAACATGTCGACTGGTAGCGTTCGAATCTTCCACATAGGCAGGCAGGCTGTAGGTGTAGGTATCCCACACGGGCCGGGCGCCTCGGCACGGCAGATAGTAGATAGGGGGATACCGGGACAGCGACCGAGCAAGTAGAGCTGGCCTCCCCAGTCCCCACCTCTACTGTTCCTTGACACGACATGAATATATCGAGCTGTCTCTCTTCCGCTGCCTTGCTTGCTCCCCTCCTCCCGCTATAAAAGAGGCCCGATCGAGCCAACTCATCCGGCCACACTCTCTGACGGCATACTAGCAGCTCTTGCTTCTTCCAGCTACCCTCTCCGTGATATACTCAACTCCTGCAGTGTGGTTACGAGATTAGCTAGCTGCCGGCCTGGAGGATTTGTTGGTCTAATCAGGCGGCGGCTTGGTTGCTCAGACCGGCGGGGAGGGATGGGGCTGAGGGAGGTCGAGTCCACATTGCCGCCGGGGTTCAGGTTCTACCCCAGCGACCAGGAGCTAGTCTGCCACTACCTCTACAAGAAGGTGGCGAACGAGCGCGCCCACCAGGGGACGCTCGTCGAGGTCGACCTCCACGCGCGCGAGCCATGGGAGCTTCCCGGTGAGTCGTCGTCACTCTCTGTATTCACGTTCCTAAATCCTCAGCTGCTATGTGTACATATCTTTTTGACGGAATATATGGGCATGCATCTTTCAAAGGACAAAGATCATGCATAGTACTAATTTCAGCCGTCATGCTCTTCTTTTTCATAAACACATACTATGAAATATGCATCTACTGTGAATCTATACATACCGGATAAAGCCAAGAGAGAAATCGATCGAATCCAGAAAAAGAGAGTGAGATGAACTCGTATCGGTTCCCCGCGGTGGTAGACTGGTAGCGTGGTCATGATACTGAACAAGAAAAGGATTTCCTGATCCAACAGTCTAATCGTCTATATTTGTTCAGTTTGTTAGCTAAATCCGCTTGTTACTATCCCAAGCTCATTAACCAAGTGTGGAATTAATGATTGCTTGCAATAATGCATCAACTGATCGATGGGAACGCCAAGTGTGCTGTGAACTCGTGAACATCTTGATGACGCCCCCTCGATCGGCTCTGTCCATTTCTTAGCGACGTCACCTGCGTAATTGTCACACTTCAGTTTGCCGCTTCCCCTCATAGAGAAAAGTTGTTTCGTTTTCAGGTAATGTACCGAAACTTTTCGGCTACATCATCATAGAAAAACAAAAGGTAGTTTCGCTTTCTGGTAATAAACAGAAAACTTTTTCTTTAGTATATATATACGCGCATCATCTTGCGATTAATTGCAGCTTTTCGTTGTTCTTATCATCATAATTTATGGAGTTTGTTACTCGTAAAAGGGTTGTTCTTGCGTGCATGTGTGATAGCTAGGCGTATTACTAAGACTGTTACGGTTTTATTGGGCGCAGACGTGGCGAAGCTGACGGCCAACGAGTGGTACTTCTTCAGCTTCAGGGACCGCAAGTACGCGACGGGGTCGCGCACGAACCGCGCCACCAAGACCGGCTACTGGAAGGCCACCGGCAAGGACCGGGAGGTGCGCAGCCCGGCCACGCGCGCCGTCGTCGGCATGAGGAAGACGCTCGTCTTCTACCAGGGTCGCGCCCCCAACGGCTCCAAGACCAGCTGGGTCATGCACGAGTTCCGCCTCGACTCGCCGCACCAGCCACCAAGGGTACCAACTACTAACCCGTTTATATAGCTAGTACACTCGGCTGCTCCGTCCATCCCCGTTGCTGATTTGGATGCATGTCAAATCTGCAGGAGGACTGGGTGCTGTGCAGGGTGTTCCAGAAACCCAAGGGCGACGGCGAGCAAGACAACGCCCGCTCGTCCTCGCCGACCTTCGCGGGATGCTCCCAGGCGGCGCAGGAACTCCCCGTGATGGACGCGAGCAGGGACCAGATGGGCTCGGCCGTGGGCTTCGTGCCGCAGCAGGAGGAGATGGTCTGTGGCTCCAACCCGCTCACGATGAACGCGGCGATGTGGCAGCAGTACAACTCGGTTCTTCTCGACCAGTTCCCGCAGGAAGAGATGGTGGACAGCTCGCCGGCGATGATGGGGCTAGGAGCCAACAGATCAGGGGTCAGAGACGAGTGGGGGTTCTTCCTCGACTCGGGCGGCTTTGAGGACATGCCTAACTTCGGGGGCATGAGGTTCCCGCAAGGGTGGAGCTGATGGCGCCGGTCTATCCTGCAGTGAGCTAGTGATCGTTGTGTATTGTGATTTGTGAAGGAGGTGTGATTGGATTAATTAATTTCCATTGGTACATTATACTACTAGGTAATAGTGTGAGGTTAGATTATTGCAAAGAGTGTGTACGTACTGCCTGCATGAGATGGTTTCGGCTCCCTCCATTGATGCCATGTATTGTGCAATCAAAATGTATCGCTCATACTCATATGTAAATTAATAGAGCTCAATTTAGATTTCAGTACACATGATGAAGCATGCTTCTATGAAGAAAGCTGATTCCTACAGAAGATACACGTACGGCTTCTGTCTTTTTATCTACCTTTTCAATGTGGATCGGGATAATCCTGGAAAAAAAGTGGATCGAGATACTAACCCTCTGTAAATATATATCTTGTTGGTTTTGCTAATACTAGATGAACTGAGAACTTCGTCTTAGTTCTCAGACGACATTAAGAACCATTGATCAACTTTGAGATCCGTGGAAGATTCAATAATATTTGTTTGAACTCTTAGAACAAACACTATAACATTGTTTTCCACTATACAAACGAATAGTGGACAATTTCATAGACATGTCTGGACAAACTTGCTTGATATGAAAAAGTTACTATAACACACGGGATCTTTTTTTTACATTATATGAATAAGTTTGTAAAATCGATGAAGAATCTAAGTTTATTGAATCGTAAACAAACCTGTATGCTATTTATTTTCATGCATGCTTCAAGTATATTTATGTTTTGTGTAAAAGAAATGCTAATCTAATCCTAAGGGCAGCCTAACTCAAAATCTAAGTAGAGAATCCAGGTAAAAAAATAGTAATAGTAATAACAAATAAAGGTTTAGGTGCACACTTTTGTAGACTGTAGCAACCAATGTTTCTACGTTTCGTCAAATCTAAAAAAAATTACACACAAATATATTGAGTTAAGCTCAACCATGCAAACTTCTGCAAAATAATATGACCATTTTGTAATTTTTTTTTGAAATTTACAATATGCTATGGTTTAAGTTTCAAAACTTAAGACTCATTTTTCTATCTCTGAGTTTAAAATTATTTGTAAAACTAGATCATGGTGTGATGTAAGTTTGGTGTACTCCTGAATCAAGAACTGATCTACGAACGATAAATTTTAAGGACATGTTTGACCAGGTATATATATATATATATATATATATATATATATATATATATATATAGAAACCATATTCAGCACCCAGGGTGCAGAATAGTTATTTTGCACCTCATATATTTTTATGTTCTCACATATAGAAATTTATGTTTTGTATACTAATAATTATGTTCATGTTCATTAGAAACGTAAAAAAATGACATAAAAATATGATTTATGAGTCATTATAGTGTAAAATACATAGAAAATATGCATTTTATGTCGTATTTTTATACGGCATGTAAACGAATTTTTTTACGACATGTCTAAATTTTCTTATGTTCTTCTTGACTTCCGAGATAAGAAAAAATTTATGTGACGTAAAAATCATATACGGTTTAAAAGTTACAAACCGTATATGATTTTTACATCATTTTTTACATTCTAATGAACATAAACATAATTATTAGTATACAAACATAAATTTCTATATGTGAGAACATAAAATAAAATAATATGTGGGTGTTAAGGTTTATATATATATATATATATATATACAGAGAGAGAGAGAGAGAGAGAGAGAGTGGCGTTATTTGACATCCAGGGTGTAGAATAGTTATTCTTCACCCACCCTCTATCTTTCAAACCGTACATGATTTTTACGTCACGTAAATTTTTTCTTACCTCAGAAGTCAAGAAGAACATAAGAAAATTTAGACATGTCGTAAAAAAAATTGTTTACATACCGTAAAAAAATATGACATAAAATGCATATTTTCTATGTATTTTACACTATAATGACTCAAAAATTGTATTTTTATGTCGATTTTTTTGCATTTCTAATAAATATGAACATAATTATTAGCATACAAAACATAACTTTCTGAATGTGAGAAGATAAAAATATGTGGGGTGCAAAATAACTATTCTGCACCCTGGCTGCTGAATAGGGTTTCTATATATATATATGTTCCTTTATTTTCTTCAACCTCCCTTTAGACCACCAGTGCATGCGCAAACATCCCAATTTCCAAATTTAGCACGAGCGCGCATGATATGCAGTCCAGATTGCACAATGCCATACCTCTCGTAAATAGAAAAGCGAAGAACTTGGTGTACTGGTACATATATGCAGGCTAGCTAGCTAGCTACGTACTGCGATCGATCTCGTTCTCCATGAAAACTGCCACCGATCGGTCGATCGATCTGCCCTGCCGCGGTCCTCATGCATCAGGCCAAACTGCCAGCAATCATGCAGCGGAATCTTGCTCGTTTTCTATGCGTACGCAGCAGAGGCAATATGCTTCATAATTCTCTCGCCAAGTTGCCGTCGTCCGTCTATACCTGTGTTAGACGACGGAAGACCAAGTTGGTGTCGCATATATCTGAGGTGGCGGGCCACACAGCCCTGCCCACAGATAGGATCGAGAGATTGTACGCAGTGGCGTATAGGCCTGTCCAGGCGCAAGTAGTACACGTCCTCCCTCTCCAACCTCCATATACGCTTTATCGGGTCGCCCTTGTGCCTCAAGGTACAAAGGATGAAAATTCCTCCTGGCCAACAAAACCGTCCTACATAAACCATCATGTTGGTTTATGCGCATGTCTTTACAAAGTGAATAATGTAGTCCACTGTGCTATAGTTGTACGTACTGCAGTGTTTATGTACGCTATGTACCTGCGTACGCGATTTAGTACTGTTGTTGGTTGTTATTGAGTCACTGCATCCACTACAGGAACAAGTCAAGGCGTCGACGCCTAGAAGCTAGCCGTCGGCGTAGCCCCCGAGGCGGGTAGCCGAGCAGACCGTCCGTCGGTCTAGGTTGGCCATCGACATAGGATAGGATAGGCCGAAGGCAGCCGTCAGCGTAGTCGATTGATCGCTACGCTGACGGCTTCACCGTCGGCGTAGGTTTCACAGCTACGCCGACGGCTCTTAGCTATTTTTCCTTTTTGTCACATTAATACAAGAAAAATCATAACTAAATCATTCTAATTCAGAAAAATACATATAATATATCAAAATTTGTAGAAAAATAAGATCTATCTATATAAACTCGAATATTACATATTTTTGTTAAATAATATATAAAAACATTACAAATACTTTCGTATACCATATTTTTTATTTTCCGAGTGCTAAAAACGGAGTATTTGTGAAGCAACCACTAAATGAAAGTTTCAAAATGCTATCACCCTATTTTTCAAAATAACTAGACCACCTTACATGAACAATATCCCAACCGGGAAATCTCAAACCTTTCCGTCCATCCCTGGTGAAAAAGACAAATTACTGCCGAATCGGTAGGAACTGGGTCAGATTTGAACTACACGTACATTATTTAATGCTTATGATTTTTTGCAAAAATCATTTTTAAACTCGCAATATGTTATTTTATCAGAGATCCAATTCAAGTTTAGCGAGCCTCATCCCCTAGCTAAGAACCTTTATACCCGCCGTTTTGATCATAATTTGAAATAGACATAAGAAATTGAAAAATGGTCCGAACAATATAAAATCTTCGCGTGGTGTCATATTATGTGACATAGTTGCAAGAAAAATAGCAAACTTGGTATATTGATTACATCTCAAAAAACCTTCTCAGAAATGACCTATCATGTTCGAGGTTTCATGCCTTTCAGGCTAAACGGCCAACGCTATGGCTAGAATTGCGGCATACTTTATGATAATGTGTCCATATTATGCACTCATGTGCATATTGGGATGACAAACAATGTTACAGAAGAAAGTTTTCTTTTTCGTCCCACGGAAAAATAATTTCCCATTTTCCGAGTGCTAAAAACACTACGGGAAAAAATGTCGCTGCCGTGTAGACAATATACACGACAAAGGCCTTCTGGAACACGACAAAGGCTTTGCCGTGTGTATACACATGGCAAATACCACACGGCAACGTTTGCCACGACAAAGGCCCTTTGCCGTGTGTTTTCTAAAGAACACGGCAAAGCCTTTGCCGTGTGTCTTACACGTAGACACGGCAAAGTAAAGTGAGATAGCGGTTTCCATTAGAGATGACAGTGTCTATTTTTTGCCGTGTGTCGTTCATAAATCCAACACGGCAAATGCAGCATTTGCCGTGTGTCACCCATAAATTCTACACGGCAAAGGCTGTCTTTGCTGTGTGTTGTCCATAAATCCAACACGGCAAAGGCTGCCTTAGCCGTGTGTCATGTACACGGCAAAGAGGCTGCCTTTTCAAAATAAATTTTTAAAAAAAATAATTGTTTTTTTCATACTTTTTTGAATATTTTTTACTTGTTAGTCTCTCATATGGGATACATTTAACTCTAAGTATGTTTAATATTAGGTCAAATTGCACTCATAATCAAACTTTCCCTACGGTCACCCATCCTAACATTACTCTAGCCCTAGAACGCTTAACTTCTTCGTTCCTTCCAAATAGCTTCCGAGAAATAAATCATACCTTGTCAAAAATACTTTCATATCAATCCTATTAACTCTTGGACCATGATATCATACATCTCAGTTTTAGATTCTAAACAATCATTTAAGTATACAACAATGAATAAGTAATAATAATCTTAAATCCAAATAAAAATAAAATCATTTTTGCCTTTTTCTATTTAATATGGAATAATTCATATATTTAAATCCATAAATCGGAATTTGACAAATAAAATATCTAAATCGATCAGAAAAATGAGAGGAATCCAAATATGACATTCATATCATATTTTGAACCTAAAAATTATTTTTGTAAAAAATCATGAGCATTAGATCATGTACCTGCAGTTCATATCTGACTCACTTCCTACCGATTCGGCAGAAATTTGTCTTTTTCACCAGGGGTGGATGAAAAGGTTTTAAAATCCCCGGTTAGGATATTGTTCATGTAAGGTGTTCTAGTATTTTTGAAAAATGGGGTGGTAGCATTTTTGAATTGAACATTTGGTGTTGCTTCACAAAATGCCCCAATTTTTGCGCTCCAAAAATAAGAAATGGCTTTTCCATACGACAAAAAGGAAAACTTCCTCCTGCAACATTGTTTGCAATCCCATGATGCACATGTATGCACAATATGGGCACAATATCACAAATTATGTCGTGATTATGCCCATAACATTGGTCATTTGAACCGAAAATCGGGAAACCTCGAATGAGATAGGTCATTTTGTGAAGGTTTTTTTGAGACATAATCAATATACCAAGTTAAATATTTTTCCTCCCGACTATGTCACAAAATATGACACCACATGAAGGTCTCGCATTTTTTTGATTTTTTTGATTTAGTTATGGTCATTTGAAACTATCGTCAAACCCTAATCGAATGGAGGGTATGAAGATTCTTAGCTCGAGGCTGAGCCTCGCTAAACTTGCATTGGATCTCTAAAGAAACATCATATTATGAACCTAAAAATGATTTTTGTAAAAAATCATGAGCATTAAATCATGTATCTGTAGTTCATATCTGACCTACTTCCTACCGATTCGGCAGAAATTTGTCTTTTTCACCAGCGGTGGACGAAAAGATTTTAAAATCCCCGGTTGGGACATTGTTCATGTAAGGTGGTCTAGTATTTTTGAAAAATGGGGTGGTAGCATTTTTGAATTGAACATTTGGTGTTGTTTCACAAATGCCCCGATTTTTGCGCTCCAAAAATAGGAAATGGCTTTTCCGTGCGATAAAAAGAAAAACTCTCTCCTGCAACATTGTTCGCAATACCATGATGCACATGTATGCACAATATGAGCACATTATCACAAACTATGTCGCGATTCTGCCCATAACATTGGTCATCTGAACCGAAAGTCAGGAAACCTCGCATGAGATAGGTCATTTTGTGAAGGTTTTTTGAAGACATAATCAATATACAAAGTTTAATATTTTTCCTCCCAACTATGTCACATAATATGACTCCACGTGAAGGTTTCACATTGTTTCGATCATTTTTGATTTTTTTATGCCTGTTTTAAACTATGGTCAAAACGGCGAGCATGAAGATTCATATTCAACATAAATATCTAATATTTGAGTGTAGATAGATAGATCTTATTTTTCTAAATTTTGATATATTATTTCTATTTTTCTAAATTAGAATAATTTTTTTTATGATACCTAAGAGTAATGTGATAAAGGGAAAAAAAGAAAAAAAAGAACTTTGCCATGTATACTGTAGAATACGCATGGCAAATGCCCTTTGCCGTGTATACTACGGAATACACACGGCAAAGGGCAGGCGAGGGCACACGGGAAAGAGGCCACCGTCTGTAGCCGTTAGCTCATTCCCGTCAAATGGACCTGTGGGGTCACGGATCCCACCTCGTTGCCGTGATGACACCTATGTCGTGTGTCGCTGTTGACTTTGCCGAGTGTTTTTTCTTTGACGTTTTCCTTTGTAGGTCTTTACCGTGTATATTTCTTTGTCGTGTTCTTTTTCTGAAATTTGCCGTGTTCGCGTACTTTGCCGTGTACTTTTTAGGTTGCACACGGCAAAGACAAACTTTACCGTTGTAACTACCTCGGTGAATTACGCTCTTAGTTACATGCCTAGATGAGAGAAAGTGGTTAAAATAGTACGGTGGGGCCTAGGGACCACTCACAGGTAGACCTTTCGTCCGTCCTAACCACTTTCAGAACATCGGGACAAGAACGAGCGGCGTAACCGACAGGCGAAGGGATCAACTACATATGGAAGTGAGTATGTATGCAAGCCACATACAACAGTCCTCGGAGCCATTCCATCTAAAAGAAATAGAAATATTGAACCGCCATACGGCAAGATCCAAATATCCTAGATAGATATAATAGTTTAGGATATCTCCTCATACATCAAACATCAGAATATCAGGCGGAAGCGAAAAACAAGATCCGAGTACGGATAAGAAGCAAATCGGCATAAGATGTCACATAAATAAACACATCCCGCCCATAGATCTCACAGATCCCCGTTCCCGAAATCTCTACACCGAGTGATCGTTGCCCACATCATCCGTCTCCTCCACCCAGTATCCATCTTGCGAGTATACCTGTTCATCTGAATCAAACAATTTATCGTGTGAGACCCTAGGGTAAATTTTCGGCAAGTCTTTATGCCTCTAAGGGGACATAACAGGGTGGCCTTAAGTGCAGCAAAAGATAATAACTAACAATTCTATAGATACTAGCTAACCATCCGCCTAACCAATGATGAGCGGATGTCCGTTAATTAATAACAACAGTTATAACAAGATAATTAGATCCATCCTCCTTCTAAACACCAACGAGAATGCGGACGAACAACCCCCCATCCGTTGGCAGTTTTATTAACCATTCCATGAGTGTTGCACTATTTACTAGTCAAGTACTTAGTCAGTTTAAAAGCGGTACTTTAGTTATACTTGTCTATGATCGAGAAACTGCGCTCCAAGTCGTCCATAACCGCGGACACGGCTTTGAAGATTTACCTGCGAGGGTGCACAAATAACAACACACTCGATCAACCTCGGAAAAACCAACTCAAAACCCAACGAGGCATTCACGACAAAGCGATCACAGGATTCAAAAATGTTTCAGGGGGCCACCCCATTAAGCTACCCACAACGGCTCCAAGAGGGACCCAAGGTTTGCGCCAATGGCTGTAAACGACTGGGAACCCGAAAGTGTGACTGGGCTTGTCGATACCACGAAAACACTCCGCAACCCTAAACAGTACAGGTGCTCCTCGCACAATCTTAAATAAAGCAGTAAAGCATGGTATAAGTACAGAATGGTAATAAAGCCCCAAACTACTTTGTGGCCCCAAGAAATAAGAATGAATCAAGCTCTGGCTCAGGGGGGGGGTCCATAAGGCCTCCTGGATGTGGATAGTGCGAATAGTCAAGGAACAGGAATCAAGTACTCGGGGTCCTACGGGACACAAGTGAGCATGAAGAACCAAATAGCAGATATTGCTCACCGGTGCCACTTTCATTAGTTATCCTATTACTACTCACATTAAGTTGTTTAGGTACCTCGTTATCCATCAGACCCTCACATACCCTACACATGCTGTTCTACGACCCGCATGGCTCAAACAACTCCTGTAATAATGGCTCATGGGATGGAGGAACAAGCTTCGGTGGGGTTTAAAAGTAAAGGTCATGCAGTACTTGGGATTCAATTTAATGCAATCGCGACTCAATGATGCAAGAATAAGATAGAGGCAATAGGTACTATATGTATGCAAGCATGTGGTAGTGCTTGCACAGCAGCTCGATTGAAGCGAGAGTCGGATGGGTAGTGCTCACAGGATTCTGATATATCCACCTTTCGCGTCTATTCGAAGAAGAACCAAACAAACAAGGGCCAACATAAATAAAGTGCACAAGCATATGTATTGAAATGCGACAAGCAAACAAGCATGCCATGATGAATGATGGACAATTGCATGGCAATACAGTAGCATGGCATGGGTGAGGTGTGGGGTACAAGATTAAAGCATTTTATTGAGTTTTTAGTCCGGTTTGCTCTCATAACACTTGCTGTACACTTAATATTTCTATGATGCATGCTGCAATTCAGAACAAGGAATGCATAGATAGAACAGGCTCGTCGCGCTGATTGATTTAGACATATTATTTGTCAAATTTGGAGTTATATAATTAAAGTTATTAGTTTATTAAGAAAAGGATATTTTATTGTAATTTTAATCATCTCGAAATTTTAAAGTGCTCAAATAATATTTTGAAGGGCATCTTTGAAATCCTCACATTTTTCTGATTCAAAAACATATATCATATGTATTATTTGGAATTAGCAACTAAAAGTTATTAAAAACAGAAGTTAAATCATATTAAAACATTTCTGGAAATTGTTTTTATTAAACAGATAAATGAAAACCTTTTTGCACTCAGCCACACCTAGCCACAGTCACAGACAGGTGGACCAGTCTTGGCTAGACAATCCTTGCGGCGAAAGCTTTTACACCTGGGAGACTAGGCTGCAGTGGTGGCGGTGGGGCTGCCAATCATGCGGGCCCACACAGCGCGCCCGCCACACGATGTGGGATCTGGGAGCGTTGAGCAACTCCAAACCACGGGGGCTTTATTGCAAAACTACACTGGGGCTGACTCGTGGGGTCGCTGGGGCTGCTAAGGACTTGGGCGTGATCGACAAAAGTGCGGGGAGGAGGAGCTTTACGCAAAACTGCTCTGGTAATGCCTTGCACTGCGTGTCTTGAACATGACAGTCCCGACAATGGCGAGGTTTTCCGGTGAGGTTTGCGGCGGAACGGTGGCGAATCTCGCGTTGCTGCCAAAACAAAATGAGGAGAGGGGAACACCAGCTACGGATCTTGTTCAGGAAGGCTCGTCGGAGGGGGACTGTACCGGGCGGGGGGCTTCGAGGAACAGGGGGAAGCGCACGGCCTTGTACTGCTCGTCGGCGGGGCACCTCACCGGCGGGGTCAAAATCGGGCGGCGCTCGGCGCGCGGAGGGGAGGAAAAGTGAGAGGAACGAGGGGGCGCTCACCTCGTCTGATTCCCACGGAAATCGGGGGATGGGATGGCCTGAGCGGAGGGGACGACAAAGTCACGGCGGTGGTACGCGGTTTGCTGGCGAGGGGCGGCTCCGAGCGAGTCCGTCTCCTCCTAGCAGGCGGGAACGACGCCACGGTCCGCGGCGGTGCTCCGCGTGTGAGTCCCTGGTCTCGAACTAGTACAGGAGCGGCGTCGTGGGGCTCTGTCCCGCGACGGCCATGGCACGCATGAGAGGAGGAAGGGGGAGAACGAAGACGGGCAGCTAGGGTTTGACCGCGCGGCATGAGAAGATAAGGGCGGGTGGCCACGCGCTCGGCGTGCTGCTGACGCGGATGACGGCGGGGACGGCCACCTGCCCGCTGCCGTCTGTCGCTGCGCAGAGAGGGAGCGACAGAGAAGAGGAACAGAGGGAGACGGCAGCAAACGGCGAAGCGGTATCGGGCCAGAGAAAGAGAAAGGGGATGCCTAGGAGGAAAAGAAGGGCGGGCCGGAGCTGCTGGCAGGTGGCGGAAGGTGCTTCTTGGGTCACTCACTTGTTTATTTCTTTTTATTTATCTAATTGTTTTGTATTTTGTTTTGTTGCAGATTTAAGCCAGCTCATAAAGTAAACCTTTTTGGAGATTTTTGCAAATTTTTGATTAAAGGGCCAAGGAGATGGGTAAGGAGTGAGGTGAGGGTTTGTGGTTGAGCATAAGTTGATGGTGAGGAAAAACACAAGAGAGAGAGAGGTGGGGTTTATGGGAAGAAATGATCCCACTTGATCATGCATGATGGGGGAAAAGTTTTGTTGGGAACATGGGGATGGTGGAGAGAGATGGAGAGGCTCCCACAAACGAAAGATCCACTAAAAACAAAGAGAAAAACAAAGGAGCTAAAGATGGTGGTACTCTTGCATGGCCCATGCATAATCATTAAATGCCATGTTTTATTCTTGTGACAACAATAATAATATAACATGGCATGATTCCCATGCATTACCAAAAATGTGGAATAAAGGCCAGGCAAAAGAAAATAGAATTGGATCCATCCCATCTCCCATGAGCTAGATTAAATACCACAAGAAAATAAAAGCCCATGGGTAAGTAGAATGGTGGAATTATAAGGTGGTGACAAGGAAAGGTGGGGAAGTGGAACAAAAGATATGCCCCCAACTCAACTTGGGCATCAAGCATTTATCAAGATTCAAATACAATATATCAAGAGCCAAATACAATTAATAATGCATATGAGAGAAGAACCAAATCAAAAGGGTTTTATATGATGCTCAAATGCAAGGTGGCATGATTACATGAGCATGATATAATTATGATGCAACAATTATATGTAGGAAGTAGCCATTATATTACTAGACCATGTAGCATTACATATGTTAGACATATGGGATGCTACAACTCTCCCCCACTAAACAGGAATCTCGCCCCGAGATTCTAGGAAGAAGAAGAAGACACGAAGAGGGTAGGATACTTGGCACGGAGCTCATCTTCACGTTCCCAAGTGGCTTCATCAACTGAATGGTGCGACCACTGCACCTTGTAGAACGTGATGGACTTGTTGCGAGTCCTTCTTTCTGCGACTTCAAGAATTTTTGTGGGGTGTTCTTGATAAGACAGATCTTCTTGGAGATTGATGAGTTCATGGTCCACGGTCCTGCCGGGATCCTTGAAGCACTTCTTGAGTTGAGAGATATGGAAAACATCATGGACCTTGAGTTTTTCAGGGAGCTCAAGAGCATAAGCAACTTCTCCTCTTCTTCCACGAATTTTGAAAGGACCGATGTATCTAGGAGCCAGCTTTCCTTTGATACCAAACCGGTGCGTGCCTCTCATGGGAGTGACACGAAGGTAAACGAGATCACCAGGGACATACTCCATGTCTGTGTGCTTTCTGTCATAATTGCTCTTCTGGCGACTTTGAGCAATCTTCAGATTTTCAAGAATGATGTGAACCTTCTCCTCCGCTTGAGTTACAATGTCGGGGCCAAACAATGTTCTTTCACCTGACCAACCAATCGGAGTTCTGCATTTGCGACCATAGAGAGCCTCAAATGGTGCCATCTTTAGACTTTTCTGGAAGCTGTTGTTGTAAGAGAATTCATAATAAGGAAGACATTCTTCCCACTTCATGCTGAAAGAGATAACACAAGCACAGAGGATATCTTCCAGAATCTGATTGATCCTTGCAACTTGTCCTTGCGACTGAGGGTGGTAAGCTGTGCTGAAGTTCAATTTTGTCCCCAAAGAATTTTGGAAACTTCCCCAGAACTTGGAAGTGAAGATGCTTCCATGGTCTGAACTGATCTCAAGAGGAACTCCATACAGAGAGACAATTCTGTTGATATAGAGCTCAGCCAACTGAATTGCAGAAATTGTTTCCTTAACTGGAAAGAAGTGAGCCACTTTAGAAAGCCTGTCAATGACAACAAAGATTGCATTGTTGCCCTTCTGCGACCTTGGAAAACCAGTGATGAAGTCCATCTCTACTTTCTCCCATTTCCATTCCGGAGGTTTCAATGACTGTAGAAGACCGGAAGGTTTCTGATGGACAGCTTTAACTCTACGGCAGACATCACACTCCGAGACATACTTGGCACAATATCGTTTCAACCCAGGCCACCAATATTGTGTTTTCAAGTCCATGTACATCTGCTGGGTTCGTAGCATGGAAAACAAAAAATTTCTACCGCAAGAACGAACAAAACCCAGATCTAATCTAGACAAAAGCCAAGATCTAATGTATTAGACATGAGCAACGAGATAGATCGGTACTAACCCTCGTAGAACCGAAAGCGTTACGAGATTAGATCTCATGGATGATGTAGTCGATCACTTTCCGATCTCAAGATCGTGTGGACGATCCTTCCGGCGCCGTTAAAGCTGCAGCCGGCACACGCGTCTTGAGTCAGTAGACCTTCCTCTCCTGTTCCATGACGTTGGAGGTAGTAGATCTTCTCCACGGAATCCCAGCAGCATGACGGCGTGGTGGTGGTGGTGGAGATGAGAATTCTGCAGGGCTTCGCCTATGCCTGTGCAGAAGGAAAAGTGGAGGAGAGAGGCGGGTGAGATTAGTTGTTATGAGAGGAGGGGCAAGAGGGGGCGCCCCCTCCCTTCTATATAAAGGAGGGAGGCGCGCCTGGGGAGGGGGAGTCCTAGTAGGACTCCCCTCCTTGGGCCGGCGGTGGGAAGGGGGGAGGAATCCTCCTCCCCCACGAATCCGTGTCTTGCCCCACTTGGTCTCCTTGATCCCTTTCTTGGTTTTCAAGTAAACCCCAAGAAATCCTCTAGAACCTTCCAGAACATTCCGAAACCTTCTAGAATCTCCATACAAACACTCTGGAACATTTCCTAACTTAGAAAATGATCCCCAATATATGAATCTTATTCTCCGGACCATTCCGGATCTCTTCGTGATGTCCCGGATCCATTCCGAGACTCCGAACAACATTCGGTCTCCAACACAAATTCCATATCTACTTAAAACAACTTCGAACCTTAAGTGTGTCACCCTACGGTTCGTGAATATGCAGACATGATGAAGACACCTCTCCGATCAATAACCATCAGCGGGATCTGGAGATCCATAACGGCTCCCACATACTCAACAATTACTTCGTGATCGATAGAACCATTTAACATACGAAACCAATTCCCTTTGTCACGCGATATTATACTTATCCGAGGTTTGATCGTTAGTATCTTCATACCTAGTTATTCCTCGTTATTGATAAGTACTCTTTACTCGTTCCATGTTATGTCATCCCTTGTGACCCAGTCACATGCTTGCAAGCTATCTAGATGACATTCCACCGAGAGGGCCCAGAGTATATCTATCCGTCATATGGATGGACAAATCCCAATCTTGGTCTATGCGCTTCAACACATACTTTCAGAACACCCAATTACACCTTTATAACCGCCCAGTTACGAAGCGGCATTTCAAAGTACCCATCCGGTGATGGTGATTAACATAACCTCATGGTCGAAGGATTAGGTTACTATGTATTTCAAAGCTTACAGCAATACGAACTTAATGACTTGATCTTATGCTATGCTTACTATGGGTGTGTGTCCATCACATCATGCTCCTAATGATATAACCTTGTTATTAATCACATCCAATGTCAATGATCAGGAAACCATGATCATCAATCAATCAACAAGCTATTTCAGCAAGAGGCTTACTAGGGACCCTTTTATGTTTACAAAACACACGAGTATTAGTGTTTCCTAATAATACAATTATAGCGTGGGATGTAAACTTTCATCATAAACACAAAGATATAATAATAACCACTTTTATTATTGCCTCTTGGGCATATCTCCAACAGTCTCCCACTTGCACTAGAGTCAATAATCTAGATTACATGGTAATATACCGAACACCCATGGCGTTCTGGTGTTGGTCATGCTTTGCTCTAGGGAGAGGTTTAGTCAACGGATCTGCTACATTCAGATCAGTGTGTACTTTGCAAATCTTTATCTCACCATCTTGGACATACTCGCGAATAGCATGAAAACGTAGCTTGATGTGCTTCACCTTGCTATGTGACCTTGGCTCCTGTGCATTAGCTATGGCACCTGTGTTGTCACAGTAGATGGCCATCGGGTCCAACGCATTGGGAACCATGCCAAGTTCAGTAATGAACTCCTTCATCCATATGGCTTCTTGTGCAGCCTCCGAAGCAGCTATGTATTCTGATTCAGTTGAAGATTTTGCCACAACGCTCTGCTTGGCACTCCTCCAGCTCACTGCAGCACCATTCAAAATAAATATGTATCCAGACTGTGACTTTGAGTCATCTGGATCGGTGTTCCAACTAGCATCAGTGTAACCATTTACAACAAGTTGTTCATCACCTCCATAAGAAAGAACCATATCCTTAGTCCTATTCAGGTACTTTAGGATATTCTTGACCGCTGTCCAGTGTTCCATTTCAGGATCACTTTGATATCTGCTAGTCAAACTAACAGCATGTGCTATATCCGGTCTTGTACACAGCATGGCATACATGATAGAACCTATGGCCGAGGCATAGGGAATTTTATTCATCTTTTCTCTATCTTCTGCCATAGCCGGACTTTGAGTTTTACTCAAGGTCTTACCTGACAACATGGGCACGAACCCTTTCTTGCTCTCTTCCATTCTAAACTTATTTAGAACTTTGTCTAAGTATGTACTTTGTGAAAGCGCTATTAGGCGTCTTGATCTATCTCTATAAATCTTGATGCCTAGAATATATGCCTCTTCGCCAAGATCCTTCATCGAAAAACTATTATTCAAATAGGTTTTGACGCTATTAAGAAGTTCTATATCATTCCCAATCAACAATATGTCATCTACATATAGTATTAGTAATGCTACAGAGCTCCCACTCACTTTCTTGTAAATACAAGCTTCTCCATAAGTTTGTATAAATCCAAAGTTTTTGATTACTTTATCAAAACGTTGATTCCAACTCCGGGATGCTTGCTTCAGTCCATAAATGGAGCGCTGAAGTTTGCATACCTTGTCAGCATTTTTAGGATCGACAAAACCCTTGGGTTGTACCATATACAACTCTTCCTCAATGTCACCATTAAGGAACACCGTTTTGACATCCATCTGCCAAATTTCATAATCGAAATATGCAGTGATTGCTAACATAATCCTCACAGACTTTAGCTTCGCTACTGGTGAGAAAGTCTCATCGTAGTCAACTCCTTGAATTTTTCAGAACCCTTTCGCGACAAGTCGAGCTTTATAGACGGTAACATTACCATCAGCATCTGTTTTTCTTTTGAAAATCCATTTGTTCTCGACAGCCTTACGGCCATCCGGTAAGTCCACCAAAGTCCATACTTGGTTTTCGTACATGGATCCCATTTCGGATTTCATGGCTTCTAGCCATTTGTTGGAATCTAGGCTCACCATAGCTTCTTCATACGTCGCAGGGTCATCAGTGTTGTCCACTAACATGATGTTCAAGGCAGAGTCATACCACTCAGGAGTGGTACGGACCCTCGTTGACCTGCGAGGTTCAGTAGTAACTTCATTCGAAGTTTCATGATCATCATCATTAGCTTCCTCTCCGGTTGGTGCAGTGACACGAAACATCTTCGGTCTTGTGCTACTCTCAACTCTGAAAGAAGGTTCAATAACCTCGTCGAGTTCTACTTTCCTTCCAGTCACTTCTTTCGAGAGAAATTCCTTCTCCAGAAAGGATCCATTCTTAGCAACGAAAACTTTGCCTTCAGATCTATGGTAGAAGGTATACCCAATTGTTTCTTTAGGGTATCCTATGAAGACGCATTTCTCCGCTTTGGGTTCAAGCTTATCAGGCTGTAACTTCTTTACATATGCTTCAAGAACCCCAAACTTTAAGGAGCGACAACTTAGGTTTCTTTCCAAACCACAATTCATGACGGTGTCATTTCAACGGATTTAGATGGTGCCCTATTTAAAGTGAATGCGGCTGTCTCTAATGCATAGCCCCAAAATGATAATGGTAAATCTGTAAGAGACATCATAGACCGAACCATATCTAAGAGAGTTCGATTACGACGTTCAGACACACCATTACTGTTGTGGTGTTCGGCGGTGTCAATCTGAAAGTATTCCACATTTCTTTAAATGCATGCCAAACTCATAACTCAGATATTCACCTCCATTCGTAACGCGAAACTTAATCTTCTTGTTACGATGATTTTCCACTTCACTTTGAAATTCCTTAAACTTCGAAAGTTTCGGTTTATGTTTCATAAAGTAGACATACCCATATCTACTCAAGTCATCCGTGAAAGTGAGAACATAACGATATCCACCACGCGATGCTACACTCATTGGACCGCATACATCGGTATGTATTATTTCCAATAAATCAGCTCGCTCCATTATACGAGAGAATGGAGTCCTAGTCATTTTTCCCATTAGACATGCTTCAGATCTTTCAAGTGATTCAAAATCAAGTGATTCAAGAAGTCCATCGAATGGAGTTTCTTCATATGCTTCACTCCAATGTGACCAAGACGACAGTGCCACATGTATGTAGAATTATCATTCAATTTTATTCGTTTAGCATCTATGTTGTGAACATGTGTATCACTACTATCGAGATTCAATAAGAATAAACCATTCATCTCAGGTGCATAACCATAAAAGATATTACTCATATAAATCGAACAACCTTTATTCTCAGACTTAAAAGAGTAACCGTCTCGCAATAAACAAGATCCAGATATAATGTTCATGCTTAACGCAGGCACCAAATAACAATTATTTAAATTTAAAACTAATCCCGATGGTAGATGCAGAGGGAGCGTGCCGACGGCGATCACATCAACCTTGGAGCCATTTCCAATGCGCATCGTCACCTCGTCTCTCGCCAGTCTTCGTTTATTCCGCGGCTCCTATTTCGAGTTACAAATATGAGCAACCGAACCAGTATCAAATACCCAGCCACTACTACGGTTACTAGTAAGATACACATCTATAACATGTATATCGAATATACCTTTCTTCTTGATGTTGTCGTTCTTCAGATCCGCCAGGTATTTGGGGCGATTACGCCCAAAGGACCAGCACCCTTGCAAGAGAAGCACTCGGTTCAGGTTTAGGACCAGCCTTGGGCTTCTTAGCAGGTGCGGTAGCTTTCTTGCCGTCCTTCTTGAAGTTGCCCTTGTTCTTAGGCTTGCCCCGTTTCTTGAAATTGGTGGTCTTATTGACCATCAACACTTGGTGCTCCTTCTTGATCTCCACTTCAGCAGTTTTCAGCATGGACGATAGTTCAGGCAACGTCTTGTTCATGCAAAGGTATATTGTAGTTCATCACAAAGTTCTTGTAACTTGGTGGCAGTGATTGGAGGACACGGTGAATCCCCAATTCATTAGGAATCGGTATCCCCAACTCTCGGAGTTTGTTTGCGTGCCTAGACATGGTGAGCACGTGCTCGCTAATGGAGCTACCCTCTTCCATCTTGCAGGTAAAGAACTTCTCGGAAGCTTCATAGCTTTCCATGGCCGCGCGAGTCTCAAAAATGAGTTTGAGCTCCTTAATGATCTCAAACGGGTCATGGTGCTCAAAACGCTTTTGAAGTTCCGATTCTAAACCGTATGTGATGGCACATAATCGTGGAGTAGTGATGTTTCCGAGTGGCATAAACATTCTTTACGTCATCGGTGGCATCTTCTGTAGGTGGGTCACCTAGCGGTGCTTTGAGCACATAGGTCAACTGACCAGCCCTGAGGACGATCTTCAGTCCATGGAACCAGTCCGTGAAATTGCTTCCATTGTTCTTAAGCTTTTCTTTCTCTAGGAACGCATTGAAATTGATGGAAACGTTTGCCATAATCTACAACAAATTTGCAAGTAGTTTAGACTAAGTTTATCATAAATAGTGTTCAAATTTAATTCTTAAATCAACTAGGTGAACTCCCACTCAAAACAACATCCCTCGAGTTGTTTTAGTGATTACACGAACCAAATCCACTACACCAAGTCCGATCATCACGTGAGATGATGTAGCTTCATCAGCAAACAATCTTCATGTTCATCATATCAATCATATGGCTCATGCTCTACCTTTCGGTATTCCGTGTTCCGAGACCATGTCTGTACATGCTAGGCTCGTCAAGATTAACCTTAGTTTCCGCATGTGCAAATCTGGCTTGCACCCGTTGTATGCACACGTAGAGTCTATCACACCCGATCATCACGAGATGCTTCGAAACGATGAGTCTTGGGAACGGTGCCAACTAAGGACGAACACTTTATTACTTGATATTTAGTGAGAGGGATCATCTTATAATGCTACCGTCACGATCTAAGCAATACAATATGCATAAAGGATTAACATCGCATGCAATTCATAATTAGTGTGATATGATATGGCCCTTTCTTCTTATGCCTTCGATCTCCATCTCCAAAGCACGGACATGATCTCCATCATCACCAGCATTGCGTCAAGGTCTGTGGCGCCGCTTCATGGTTGTCCATCGTCACTAGCAACTATTACAACTACTTGGAACAAAGCTATTACAAGATGAATAGACACACAGGTCTTAACAGAATTAAAGACAACCATTAGGCTCCTGCCGGTTGCCATATTACAACAAGGATCATTGCATACATCAAATACAATCAAAATCACATGTAGGCCATATCACATCACAAAACCCCTGCAAAAACAAGTTAGATCCCTCTAATTTTCTTTGCAAGTTTTACGTGGCTTGGGGCTTTCGACTAAGAACGCATCTTACCTATGAAACTGAACCACAACGTTGATACAAGTGCTATCAAGTGCAAAGTGTAGATTTGATCTATACTATGATGGGAGAGACAGACACCCGCAAAGCCACTTGTGCAAAGCAAGTTGCACGTCAAGCGTGGAGCAAGTCTCATGTACGATGACATGTAATGTTAGCCCGAGCCGCTTCATCCCACCATACCGCAAGATGCAAAGTACACACATAGCAAAAGACGACACGAGCACCAACGCCCACAACCTCATTGTGTTCTACTCGTGCAATAGATCAACGCATAGACAAGGCTCTGATACCACTGATGGGTTCGTAGCATGGAAAACAAAAAATTTCTACCGCAAGAACAAACAAAACCCAGATCTAATCTAGACAAAAGCCAAGATCTAATCTATTAGACATGAGCAACAAGATAGATAGGTACTAACCTCAGAAAGAAAGCGTTACGAGATTAGATCTAAATGGATGATGTAGTCGATCACTTGCCGATCTCAAGATCGTGGACGATCCTTCCGTCGGCGTTGCTCCCGCAGCACGTCTTGACGGCAGACCTTCCTCCTCTCCCCTGCTCCAGCGAGCAGAGGTAGTAGATCTTCTCCACGGAATCCCAGCAGGACACGGCGTGGTGGTGGTGGAGATGAGAATTCTGCCAGAGGCTATGCCTGCGGAAGAAAAGTGGAGGAGGCGGGTGACATTAGTTGTTATGAGAGGAGGGCAAGAGGCGCCCTCCTTCTATTTAAAGGAGGGAGGCGCACCTGGGGAGGGGGAGTCCTAGTAGGACTCCCCTCCTTGGGCCGGCGGTGGGAAGGGGGGAGGAATCCTCCTTCCCCACGAATCCGTGTCTTGCCCCACTTGGTCTCCTTGATCCCTTTCTTGGTTTTCAAGTAAACCCCAAGAAATCCTCTAGAACCTTCCAGAACATTCTGAAACCTTCTAGAATCTCCATACAAACACTCTGGAACATTTCCTAACTTAGAAAATGATCCCCAATATATGAATCTTATTCTCCGGACCATTCTGGATCTCCTCATGATGTCCCGGATCCATTCCGAGACTCCGAACAACATTCGGTTTCCAACGCAAATTCCATATCTACTTAAAACAACTTCGAACCTTAAGTGTGTCACCCTACGGTTCGTGAATATGCAGACATGATGAAGACACCTCTCCGATCAATAACCATCAGCGAGATCTGGAGATCCATAATGGCTCCCACATACTCAACAATTACTTCGTGATCGATAGAACCATTTAACATACGAAACCAATTCCCTTTGTCAGGCGATATTCTACTTATCCGAGGTTTGATCGTCAGTATCTTCATACCTAGTTTTTCCTCGTTACTGATAAGTACTCTTTACTCGTTCCATGTTATGTCATCCCTTGTGACCCAGTCACATGCTTGCAAGCTATGTAGATGACATTTCACCGAGAGGGCCCAGAGTATATCTATCCGTCATATGGATGGACAAATCCCAATCTTGGTCTATGCGCTTCAACACATACTTTCAGAATACCCAATGACACCTTTATAACCTCCCAGTTACGAAGCGGCGTTTGATGTCATCAAAGTACCCATCCGGTGATGGTGATTAACATAACCTCATGGTCGAAGGATTAGGTTACTATGTATTTCAAAGCTTACAGCAATACGAACTTAATGACTTGATCTTATGCTACGCTTACTATGGGTGTGTGTCCATCACATCATTCTCCTAATGATATAACCTTGTTATTAATCACATCCAATGTCCATGATCAGGAAACCATGATCATCAATCAATCAACAAGCTAGTTCAACAAGAGGCTTACTAGGGACTCTTTTATGTTTACAAAACACACAAGTATTAGTGTTTCCTAATAATACAATTATAGCGTGGGATGTAAACTTTCATCATAAACACAAAGATATAATAATAACCACTTTTATTATTGCCTCTTGGGCATATCTCCAACAACATCTTAGTGCTTCCAGGGTGGATAGAAAGAACAGAATCATGCGCCTCCTTAAGAACTTGCTCTCTTAAACCCGGGTAGTTCGGAACAAACATCCGGTGTTCAAAGAAAAGAGTGCCTTGGTCATCGACGTGGAAGGACTCATACTTCGGAAGCTGAATGTTGGAGATGATGTTTTTAGTGTAAGGATCCCCAAGTTGAATGGAGCGAACTTTTTCTTCCAAGAGAGGGGTTGCCAGAAGGATCAGAATATACCCTTGTTCCACAATTTCAAGGTTGAGCTAACGGAATTCCTCGCACAAGAGAGGCTGTTGTTCTTCCACCATGAGGTTGCTGACATAAGATTTGCGGCTGAGAGCATCAGCCATCACATTAGCTTTGCCTGGAGTGTAGTTGATGGTCAAATCGAAATCATTGATTGCTTCAATCCACCTCCTCTGACGAAGGTTCAGATCAGGCTGTGTGAAGATATACTTCAGACTCTTGTGATCAGAAAAGATTTCACAACGGTTGCCAAGAAAGTAATGCCTCCATACTTTCAAAGCAAAGACAACTGCTGCGAGTTTGAGGTCATGTGTAGGATAGTTGATCTCATGCGTCTTCAACTATCGAGAGGCATAAGAAACAACTTGTTTTTCTTGCATAAGGACCGCACCCAATCCTTGCAAAGAGGCGTCACAGAATATCTGGAAAGGCTTGGATGTATCTGGAGGAATCAAGACTGGTGTGGAAGTGAGCTTCTCTTTGAGTGTTTCAAAGCTTGCTTGACATGCAGGAGTCCAAAGGTATTTCTTGCCTTTCTTGAGGAGATCGGTAAGAGGCTTCGCAATCTTCGAGAAGTTACGCACGGCGGCAAGAACTAGCCAAACCAAGGAAACTCGGACTTCTTTGGCGTTTACGGAGGAAGCCATCAACAATTGTCTTTACAGTTTACGGGTTGGCGGCAATGCCCTTGGCAGAGATAGCGTGACCAAGATAGGTGACTTGAGGCAGCCAAAACTCACATTTGGAGAACTTTGCATACAGGCGGTTCTCACGAAGCTTGTTTAGGACACACCGAAGGTGTTCTTCATGTTCTTCCTTTGACTTAGAATAGACTAGGATGTCATCCAGATAGACCACAACGAACTTATCAAGATACTCCATGAAAACCGAGTTCATAAGCCTTGAGAAGGTGGCAGGTGCGTTGGTGAGACCGAAAGACATGACCGTGTACTCATACAGGCCATAGCGGGTGGTGAAAGCTGTTTTGGGAACATCTTCCTTGCGAATCTTGATTTCATGATATCCACTTCTCAAATCAAGCTTAGAGAATACCACAGCTCCAGCTAGTTGATCGAAGAGATCATTAATTCACGGAAGGGGATATTTATTCTTGATGGTTTTAGCATTGAGCGCCCGATAGTCAACACAAAGTCTATCAGTATTGTCTCGCTTCTTCACAAATATGGTTGGGCTACCCCAAGAAGAAGTACTGTGCTGAATGAAACCCAACTTCTCTTGTTCATCAAGCTGACGTTTGAGTTCAGCCAACTCAGCAGGACCCATTTTATAAGGCCGCTTGGAGATAGGAGCGGTACCAGGTTCAAGCTCAATCACAAACTCGACCTCACGATCCGGAGGCATACCTGGCAACTCTTAAGGAAAGACATCTGGGAACTCACAGACCACCGGAACACTCTGAATAGCTTCCATAGCATCATCATTCAGAGCCGCCAAAGAGAAAAGCTGAATTGCAGGAGTCAGACTTAGAGAATAGACTATATGGCCTTCAGGAATTTTCAGAGAAACCGAGCGTTCAGCACAATCAATCACAGCTGCATTTGCTGTTAACCAATCCATGCCCAAGATAACATCAATGTCAGAGTTGCCCAGAATAATTAAGGAAGCCGGGAACGAAGAACCACCAATCTCGATTTGATTGGCATGGCTGATTTTTGAAGATGCCATTGTTGCTCTAGGAGAAAGGACCATTAACCGCTTAGGGAGAGGATCCATAGGTAACCCATTCACATCAGCAAAACTTGTGGAGACAAAAGAATGCGATGCACCAGAATCAAACAAAACTCGTGCAGGAACTGAGTTAACAGGAAGCATACCCATCACAACTCCAGGTGCATGCTCAGCTTGAGCGATGTTGACACAGTTGGCACGAGCAACAGTAGACCCAGGCTTGGTGTGGATGTTGAGAGCCCGCGGTGGAGGTGCACAAACCATAGAAGAACTTGCCGCAGGTCTAGGAGGTGGTGGAGGAAGAGCTTTGTTGTTCATTGGACAGTTCCAGTGTTGATGTCCAGTGTTCCCACAAGTGTAACAAGCACTAGGTGGACGTGGAGCAACATAGCCAAGGACTCCGCCAGGCGATCCAGGGTAGTTGTGGTTGTAGCCCCTGGGAGCAGCAGTGAAGGAGTTTGGTGGCCTTGCTGCGTAGCTTGAAGGTCTTGGTGGAGCCGGGAGCGACGGTGGGGTGTTAGGAACCCAGACACGACGCTTAGAAGGAGTTGACATAGCTGAAGAGCTTGCTGCATCGCGGTTGTGTTTCTTTGACTCCTCAAACACTTGCCTACTTGCTTCTTCCTGCAGAGTTGTATGTTGGAGTTCCAGAAAAGACGCCGGCCTTGCATGTGTGATTGCATATTTAATCGATGCATTGAGCCCTTGTCTGAACCTCTTTTGCTTCTTCTTGTCATCAGAGATATCATCGCCACCATACCGAGAAAGGTTCATGAAGTTTCTGATATAGGTATTGACATTGTCATTGCCCTGCTTGAGGTTGAGAAACACTTCCTTCATCCTCTCCATGACAATTTCTGACAGATATTGCTCTTTGAAAGCCCCAGTGAATTGTTCCCAAGTAGGCTGAAAACTAGTGTAGTTTGCCTTGAGGTAATTCTCCCTCCACAGAGCTGCATCTCCCTTCAGAAGGTGAGTGGCACATTTTACCCATTCTTGCTCAGGAACATCAACAGTCACCAGTAACCTTGACATCTCACGCAACCAATCATCCGCATCAAGTGGCTGATCAGACACCTCAAAGTGACGCGGGTTGAACTTCAGGAAGCTTTTGATATCTCCTCGCTTGGGAGGTGGAGGTAGCGGAACAAACTCATTCCTCCTGACACTTTCTTCAAAACGCTGCTGGTTCTGCTGTATTGTACCCAAGGCATTAGCAATACTTGTCAACGCAGCCCCCAGTTCAGGTGGTATGTCCTCCTCAGAACGGCGTGGTGGTGCCATCCTGTGATTGATATGAAACACAAGTTAGTACCATAATGGAGAATAATAATAATCCAAAATAGTACCAAGATGGAATTAACCAAGATTTAAAGGATACAAATTACTAAGATGATATTAAAATATCAACAAAGTTCAAAGCACCTAGAAGATATTAAGTATATTGCACACGACTGAACAAGGAGTGTGGTACACAAGCTAACAAAGAAAAAATTTCCGCAAATTTCAGCATTAAAATACCATTATATGTGCAAAACCACTTAACGAATCAAGATTAGTAACTCTACCAATTCGATATACAAAAGCGAATGATAAAAGTAGTGGTATGGTCGCGACTGCACCCCGCACTCAAATCATTACTCCGCACATGAATAAGTAAAACACATATCCCAACACCTTCTTTTAAGATGAACCTAAAGATTAGTAATTATGGAAACGAACACCCCAAACAAGATAGCGTCGGATAACAAAGAGTAAGACAGATTGCACCGGTATACAACGAATCAGATAGATCACGTCGGTTTACAAAGGCCTGCCGGTATGGAATGTACCAACAGTTGATAACCAAAGACAGATAGTGATAACATGTTGGATGCAACAGATAGACAAGGAATTCACACACACACAACCTATGGTACTACGGAACCCAGAACACGTGAATCCTAGTTTGAATTTTAGAAGAGGATTGAAAACGTTACACTTCCTTACCAGAAAAAGGGTGGGTGGGTGGGTAAGAAGAAAAATGGAAGCAGTCCTACTCTCACGTTTTGTTTTTCCCTAGTATACATAACTACCAAAAATATTTGCTAGACTAACAACGACCATTTGGCTGAGACCCTGAAGGGCGGGATGGCTCTGATACCAATTGTAACTACCTCGGTGAATTATGCTCTTAGTTACATACCTGGATAAGCAAAAGTGGTTAAAATAGTACGGTGGGGCCCAGGGGCCACTCACAGGTAGACCTTTCGGCCATCCTAACCACTTTCAGAACATCGGGATAAGAACGAGCAGCGTAATCGGCAGGCGAAGGGATCAATTACATACACAAGTGAGTATGTATGCAAGCCACATACAACAGTCCTCAGAGCCATTCCATCTAAAAGAAATAGAAATATTGCAACGCCATACGGCAAGATCCAAATATCCTAGATAGATATAATAGTTTAGGATATCTCCTCATACATCAAACATCAGAGTATCAGGCGGAAGCGGAAAACAAGATCCGAGTACGGATAAGAAGCAAATCGGCATAAGATGCCACATAAATAAACACATCCCGCCCACAGATCTCACGGATCCCCATTCCCGGAATCTCTACACCGAGTGATCGTTGCCCACATCATCCGTCTCCTCCACCCAGTATCCATCTTACGAGTATACCTGTTCATCTGAATAAAACAATTTATCGTGTGAGACCCTAGGGGTACTCAGCAAGTCTTTATGCCTCTAAGGGGACATAACCTGGGGTGACGCAATTGCAGCAAAAGATAATAACTAATAATTCTATAGATACTCGCTAACCATCCGCCTAACCAATGATAGACGGATGTCCGTTAATTAGTAACAACAGTTATAACAGTATAATTAACAGATCCATCCTCCTTCTCGCTTACCAACGAGAAAGCGGACGAACAACCCCCCATCCGTTGGCAGTTTTATTAACCATTCCATGAGTGTTGCACTATTTACTAGTCAGGTACTTAGTCAGTTTAAAAGCGGTACTTTAGTTATACTTGTCTATGATCGAGAAACTATGCTCCAAGTTGTCCATAACCGCGGACACGGCTTTCAGAAAGATTTACCCTGCAGGGGTGCACAAATAGCAACACACACTCGATCAACCTCGGAAAAACCAACTCAAAACCCAACAAGGCATTCACGACAAAGCGATCACAGGATTCAGAAATGTTTCAGGGGGCCATCCCATTAAGCTACCCGCAACGAAGTTGGCTGGCTCCGAGACAGACCCAAGGTTTGCGCCAATGGCTGTAAACGACTGGGAACCCGGAAGTGTGACTGGGCTTGTCGATACCGCGAAAACACTCCGCAACCCTAAACAGTACAGGTGCTCCTCGCACAATCTTAAATAAAGCAGTAAAGCATGGTATAAGTACAGAATAGTAATAAAGCCCCAAACTACTTTGTGGCCCCAAGAAATAAGAATGAATCAAGCTCTAGCTCAGGGGGGTCCATAAGGCCTCCCGGATGTGGATAGTGCGAATAGTCAAGGAACAGGAATCAAGTACTCGGGGTCCTACGGGACACAAGTGAGCATGAAGAACCAAATAGCAGATATTGCTCACCGGTGCCACTTTCATTAGTTATCCCATTACTACTCAGGTTAAGTTGTTTAGGTACCTCGTTATCCATCAGACACTCACATACCCTACACATGATGTTCTACGACCCGCATGGCTCAAACAACTCATGTAGTAATGGCTCATGGGATGGAGGAACAAGCTTCGGTGGGGTTTAAAAGTAAAGGCCATGTAGTACTTGGGATTCAATTTAATGCAATCGCGACTCAATGATGCAAGAATAAGATAGAGGCAATAGGTACTATATGTATGCAAGCATGTGGTAGTGCTTGCCTGGCAGCTCAGTTGAAGCGAGAGTCGGATCTGGGTAGTGCTCCTGGGATTCCTGATATATCCCCTGCTCAGCGTCTATTCGAAGAAGAACCAAACAAACAAGGGCCAACATAAATAAAGTGCACAAGCATATGTATTGAAATGCGACAAGCAAACAAGCATGCCATGATGAATGATGCACAATTGCATGGCAATACAGTAGCATGGCATGGGTGAGGTGTGGGGTACAAGATTAAAGCATTTTATTGAGTTTTTAGTCCGGTTTGCTCTCATAACACTTGCTGTACACTTAATATTTCTATGATGCATGCTGCAATTCAGAACAAGGAATGCATAGATAGAACGGGCTCGTCGCGCTGATCGATTTAGACATATTATTTGTCAAATTTGGAGTTATATAATTTTCTTATTAATTTATTAAGAAAAGGGTATTTTATTGTAATTTTAATCATCTCGAAATTTTAAAATGCTCAAATAATATTTTGAAGGGCATCTTTGAAATCCTCACATTTTTCTGATTCAAAAACATATATCATATGTATTATTTGGAATTAGCAATTAAAATTTATTAAAAACAGAAGTTAAATCATATTAAAACATTTCTGGAAATTGTTTTTATTAAACAGATAAACGAAAACCTTTTTGCACTCGGCCACACCTAGCCACAATCACAGACGGGCAGGCCAAGTGCTTACTGGACCAACTGGCACGGCGAAAGCTTTTTACACCGCGGGGGAGACTAGCTGCAGTGACTGACGGTGGGGCCGACCAATCCGCGGGGCCACACACGGGCGCGCCAGCAGGGGCCTGACACGTGTGGGATCTGGGGGAGCACGGGTTGAGCAACTCCAAACCACGGGGGCTTTCTTGCAAAACTACACCGGGGCTGACTCGTGGGGTCGTTGGGGCTGCTAAGGACTTGGGCGTGATCGACAAAAGTGCGGGGGGCTTTTGCAAAACTGCTACATTGCACTGCGTGTCTTGAATCATGACGGTCCCGACGACGGCGAGGTTTTCCGGCGAGGTTTGTGGCGGAACGGTGGCGAATCTCGCGTTGCCGCCAAAACAAAACGAGGAGAGGGGAACACCAGCCACAGATCTCGTTCAGGAAGGCTTGTCGGAGGGGGACTGTACCGGGCGGAGAGCTTCGAGGAACAGGGGGGAAGCGCACGGCCTTGTACGCTTCGTCAAGGGCACCTCACCGGGCGGGGGTCAATCGGCGTGGCGCCGGCGGAGGGGAGGAAACGGGAGAGGAACGAGGGGGCGCTCACCTCATCTGATTCCCACGGAAATTGGGGGATGGGATGGCCGGAGCGGAGGCGATGACAAAGTCGCGGCGGTGGTGCACGGTTCGCTGGCGAGGGGCGGCTCCGAGCGAGTCCGGCTCCTCCTAGCAGGCGGGAACGAAGCCATGGTCCGTGGCGGTGCTCCGCGTGTGAGTCCCTGGTCTCCAACTAGTACGGGAGCGGCATCGTGGGGCTCTGTCCCGCGACGGCCATGGCACGCATGAGAGGAGGGAGGGGGAGAACGAAGACGGGCAGCTAGGGTTTGACCGCGCGGCGCGAGAAGATAAGGGCGGGCGGCCACGCGCTCGGCGTGCTGCTGACGCGGATGACGGCGGGGACGGCCACCTTCCCCCTGTCGTCTATCGCTGCGCAGAGAGGGAGCGACGGAGAAGAGGAACAGAGGGAGACGACAGCAAATGGCGAAGCGGTATCGGGCCAGAGAAAGAGAAAGGGGAGGCCCAGGAGGAAAAGAAGGGCGGGTCGGAGCTGCTGCTGGGCTGCGGCCAGGTAGGTGGGCTGCTGCTGGGTCACTCACTTGTTTATTTCTTTTTATTTATCTAATTGTTTTGTTTTTTGTTTTGTTGCAGATTTAAGCCTGCTCATAAAGTAAACCTTTTTGGAGATTTTTGCAAATTTTTGATTAAAGGGCCAAGGAGATGGGTAAGGAGTGAGGTGAGGGTTTGTGGTTGAGCACAAGTTGATGGTGAGGAAAAACACAAGAGAGAGAGGTGGGGTTTATGGGAAGAAATGATCCCACTTGATCATGCATGATGGGGGAAAAGTTTTGTTGGGAACATGGGGATGTTGGAGAGAGATGGAGAGGCTCCCACAAACGAAAGATCCACTAAAAACAAAGACAAAAACAAAGGAGCTAAAGATGGTGGTACTCTTGCATGGCCAATGCATAATCATTAAATGCCATGTTTTATTCTTGTGACAACAATAATAATATAACATGGCATGATTCCCATGCATTACCAAAAATGTGGAATAAAGGCCAGGCAAAAGAAAATAGAATTGGATCCATCCCATCTCCCATGAGCTAGATTAAATACCAAAAGAAAATAAAAGCCCATGGGTAAGTAGAATGGTGGAATTATAAGGTGATGACAAGGAAAGGTGGGGAAGTAGAACAAAAGATATGCCCCCAACTCAACTTGGGCATCAAGCATTTATCAAGATTCAAATACAATATATCAAGAGCCAAATACAATTAATAATGCATATGAGAGAACAACCAAATCAAAAGGGTTTTATATGATGCTCAAATGCAAGGTGGCATGATGACATGAGCATGATATAATTATGATGCAACAATTATATGTAGGAAGTAGCCATTATATTACTAGACCACGTAGCATTACATATGTTAGACAGATGGGATGCTACAGCCGTGTTCTAATCCATTTGGCACACGGCAAAGCCGTGTCTACATGGCAGCGAATTTTTTTTCCGTAGTGAAACAGGGTGTTTGGTGAATCAACCATGAAAGGGCTAATTCAAAATGCTACCACCCTATTTTTAAAAATACGAGACCACCTTACATTGACAATGTCCCAACCGGAGGATCTCAAACCTTTCCATCTGTTGGAGATATGCCCAAGAGGCAATAATAAAAGTGGTTATTATTATATCTTTGTGTTTATGATGAATATTTGCATCCCATGCTATAATTGTATTATAAGGAAACACTAATACATGTGTGTTTTGTAAACATAAAAGAGTCCCTAGTAAGCCTCTTGTTGAACTAGCTTGTTGATTAATTGATGATCATGGTTTCCTGATCATGGTCATTGGATGTCATTAATAACAAGGTTATATCATTAGGAGAATGATGTGATGGACACACACCCATAGTAAGCGTAGCATAAGATCAAGTCATTAAGTTCGTATTGCTACAAGCTTTCAAATGCATAGTAACCTAATCCTTCGACCATGAGGTTATGTTAATCACCATCACCGGATGGGTATTTTGATGACATCAAACACCGCTTCGTAACTGGATGGTTATAAAGGTGTCATTGGGTATTCTGAAAGTATGTGTTGAAGCGCATGGACCAAGATTGGGATTTGTCCATCCATATGACGGATAGATATGCTCTGGGCCCTCTCGGTGAAATGTCATCTAGTTAGCTTGCAAGCATGTGACTAGGTCACAAGGGATGACATAACATGGAACAAGTAAAGAGTACTTATCAGTAACGAGGTAGAACTAGGTATGGAGATACCGACGATCAAACCTCGGATAAGTAGAGTATCACGTGACAAAGGGAATTGGTTTCGTATGTTAATGGTTCTATCGATCACGAAGTCATCGTTGAGTATGTGGGAGCCGTTATGGATCTCCAGATCCCGCTGATGGTTATTGATCGGAGAGGTGTCTCCATCATGTCTACATATTCACGAACCGTAGGGTGACACACTTAAGGTTCGAAGTTGTTTTAAGTAGATATGGAATGTGCATTGGAGACCGAATGTTGTTCGGAGTCTCGGATCGGATCGGATCGGAGTCTCGGATTGGAATGTGCATTGGAGACCAAGAAAGGATAAAGGGAAACTTGAAGGGTAAGTAAGGGAAACTTGGGAGGGAAGGACTCTCCCCCAAGCTCCCTTGTGCGCCGGCCCTAAGGGGTGGGCCTAGGGGTGGGAACCCTAGGCCGCACCCCTCCCTCTATATATAGAGGGGTGGAGGCGCCACCCCCCTTTGCCCCCTCCCACTCAAAACCCTAGCCACCTCTCTCCTCCTCCTTCCATCTGCTCTGGCTTAGGCGAAGCCCTGCAGAATTCTCTACTCCACCACCACCACCACCACGCCGTCGTGCTGCTGGGATTCCATGGAGAGATCTACTACCTCCGCTGCTCGCTGGAACAGGGAGAGGAAGGTCTGCTTCGACTCACGCAGGACCGATCATGAAGCGGCTGAACACTGGCCTTGGAAGGATCGTCTACTCGATCTTGAGATCGGCAAGTGATCGTCTACATCAACCACGTGATCCGATCTCGCACAAGGCTTTCGGATCTACAAGGGTTAGTACAGATCTATCTCGTTGCACATGTCTAATAGATTAGATCTTGGCTTTTATCTAGATTAGATCTAGCGGTAGAATTTTTTTGTTTTCCATGCTACGAACCCATCAGTGGTATCAGAGCCTTGTCTATGCGTAGATCTGTTGCATGAGTAGAACACAATGGTTTTGTGGGCGTTGGTGGTCGTGCCGTCTTTTGCTTTGTGTACTTTGCATCTTGCGGTATGGTGGGATGAAGCGGCTCGGGCTAACCTTACAATGTCATCGCACATGAGACTTGCTCCACGCTTGACGTGTAACTTGCTTTGCACAAGTGGCTTTGCGGGTGTCTGTCTCTCCCACCATAGTATAGATCCAATTTACACTTTGTACTTGATAGCACTTGTATCAACGTTGTGGTTCAGTTTCGTAGGTAAGATCCGTTCTTGTTCGAAAGCCCCAAACCACGTAAAACATGCAAAGAAAATTAGAGGCGTCTAACTTGTTTTTGCAGGGGTTTTGTGATGTGATATGGCCATCATGTTATTGTGATTATATTTGATGTATGCAATGATCCTTGTTGTAATATGGCAACCGGCAGGAGCCCAATGGTTGTCTTTAATTCTGTTAAGACTTGCGTGTCTATTCATCTTATAATAGCTTTATTCCAAGTAGTTGTAATAGTTGCTAGTGATGATGGACAACCATGAAGCGGTGCCGCTAACCTTGACGCAATGCTGGTGATGATGGAGATCATGTCCGTGCTTTGAAGATGGAGATCAAAGGCATAAGAAGAAAGGGCCATATCATATCACACTAATTATGAATTGCCTGTGATGTTAATCCTTTATGCATCTTGTATTGCTTAGATCGCGACGGTAGCATTATAAGATGATCCATGTCACTAAATATCAAGTAATAAAGTGTTCGTCCTTAGTTGGCACCGTTGCTAAGACTCGTCGTTTCGAACCATCTCGTGATGATCGTATGTGATAGATTCTACGTGTGCATACAATGGGTGCAATCCAGATTTGCACATGCGGAAACTAAGGTTAATCTTGACGAGCCTAGCATGTACAGACATGGTCTCGGAACACGGAATACCGAAAGGTAGAGCATGAATCATATAAATGATATGATGAACATGAAGATTGTTCGCCGATGAAACTACATCTTCTCTCGTGAAGATCGAACTTGGTGTAGTGGACTTGGTTCGTGTAATCACTAAGACAATGTGAGGGATGTTGTTTTGAGTGGGAGTTCACCTAGTTAATTTAAGAATTAAAATTGAACTCAATTGATCATAAACTTAGTCTAAACTACTTGCAAATTTGTTGTAGATTATGGCGAACCTCTCCATCAATTTCAATGCATTCCTAGAGAAAGAAAAGCTTAAGAACAATGGAAGCAACTTCACGGACTGGCTCCATGGACTGAAGATTGTCCTCAGGGCTGGTCAGTTGACCTATGTGCTCGAAGCACCGCTAGGTGACCCACCTGCAGAAGATGCCACCGATGACGTAAAGAATGTTTACGCCACTCGGAAAAATCATTACTCCACGTTCAAGTGCCATCCTGCACGGTTTAGAAACGGAGCTTGAGCGCTTTGAGCACCACGACCCGTTCGAGATCATTAAGGAGTTCAAGCTCATTTTTGAGACTCATGCGGCCGTGGAGAGCTATGAGGCCTCCGAAAAGTTCTTTAACTATAAGATGGAAGAGGGTAGCTCCGTTAGCGAGCACGTGCTCACCATGTCTGGGCATGCAAATAAGCTCCAAGAGTTGGGGATAACGATTCCTAATGAGTTAGGGATTCACCGTGTCCTCCAATCACTGCCACCGAGTTATAAGAACTTTGTGATGAACTACAATATGCACTGCATGAACAAGACGTTGCCTGAACTATCGTCCATGCTGAAAATTGCTGAAGTGGAGATCAAAAAGGAGCACCAAGTGTTGATGGTCAATAAGACCACCAATTTCAAGAAACAGGGCAAGCCTAAGAACAAGGGCAACTTCAAGAAGGACGGCAAGAATGCTGCCGCACCTGCTAAGAAGCCCAAGGCTGGTCCTAAGCCTGAAACTGAATGCTTCTACTACAAGGGTGCCGGTCACTGGAAGCATAACTGCCCCAAGTACCTGGCGGATCTGAAGAACGGCAACATCAAGAAGAAAGGTATATTCGATATACATGTTATAGATGTGTATCTTACTAGTAACCGTAGTAGTGCCTGGGTATTTGATACTGGTTCGGTTGCTCATATTTGTAACTCGAAATAGGAGCTGTGGAATAAACGAAGACTGGCGAGAGACGAGGTGACGATGCGCATTGGAAATGGCTCCAAGGTTGATGTGATCGCTGTTGGCACGCTCCCTCTGCATCTACCATCGGGATTAGTTTTAAATTTAAATAATTGTTATTTGGTGCCTGCGTTAAGCATGAACATTATATCTGGATCTTGTTTATTGCGAGACGGTTACTCTTTTAAGTCTGAGAATAAAGGTTGTTCGATTTATATGAGTAATATCTTTTATGGTTATGCACCTGAGATGAATGGTTTATTCTTATTGAATCTCGATAGTAGTGATACACATGTTCACAACATAGATGCTAAACGAATAAAATTGAATGATAATTCTACATACATGTGGCAATCGCTGCCTTGGTCACATTGGAGTGAAGCGTATGAAGAAACTCCATTCTGATGGACTTCTTGAATCACTTGATTTTGAATCACTTGAAAGATGCGAAGCATGTCTAATGGGAAAAATGACTAAGACTCCATTCTCTGGTATAATGGAGCGAGCTACGGATTTATTGGAAATAATACATACCGATGTGTGCGGTCCAATGAGTGTAGCATCGCGTGGTGGATATCGTTATGTTCTCACTTTCACGGATGACTTGAGTAGATATGGGTATGTCTACTTTATGAAACATAAATCCGAAACTTTCGAGAAGTTTAAGGAATTTCAAAGTGAAGTGGAAAATCATCGTAACAAGAAGATTAAGTTTCTGCTCGACCGCGGAGGTGAATATCTGAGTTATGAGTTTGGCATGCATTTAAAGAAATGTGGAATACTTTCACAGTTGACACCGCCGGGAACACCACAGCGTAATGGTGTGTCTGAACGTCGTAATCGAACTCTCTTAGATATGGTTCGGTCTATGATGTCTCTTACAGATTTACCGCTATCGTTTTGGGGCTATGCATTAGAGACATCCGCATTCACTTTAAATAGGGCACCATCTAAATCCGTTGAAACGACACCGTATGAATTGTGGTTTGGAAAGAAACCTAAGTTGTTGTTCCTTAAAGTTTGGGGTTGCGAAGCGTATGTAAAGAAGTTACAACCTGATAAGCTTGAACCCAAAGCGGAGAAATGCGTCTTCATAGGATACCCTAAAGAAACAATTGGGTATACCTTCTATCATAGATCCGAAGGCAAAGTTTTCGTTGCCAAGAATGGATCCTTTCTTGAGAAGGGGTTTCTCTCGAAGGAATTGACTGGAAGGAAAGTAGAACTCGACGAGGTTATTGAACCTTCTCTCGGAGTTGAGAGTAGCGCAGCACCGGAAGATGTTTTTGTGCCGCTTGCACCAATTGGAGAGGAAGCTAATGATGGTGATCATGGAACTTGAACGGTTGCCTTTGAACCTCGCAGGTCAACGAGGGTTCGTATCACTCCTGATTGGTATGACCCTGCCTTGAACGTCATGTTGGTGGACAACACTGATGACCCTGCGACGTATGAAGAAGCTATGGTGAGCCCAGATTCCGACAAATGGCTAGAAGACATGAAATCCGAGATGGGATCCATGTATGAAAACCAAGTGTGGACTTTGGTGGACTTACCGGATGGCCGTAAGGCTGTCGAGAACAAATGGATTTTCAAAAGAAAAACAGATGTTGATGGTAATGTTACCGTCTATAAAGCTTGACTTGTCGCGAAAGGGTTCCGACAAATTCAAGGAGTTGACTACGATGAGACTTTCTCACCAGTAGCGAAGCTAAAGTCTGTGAGGATTTTGTTAGCAATTGCTGCATATTTCGATTATGAGATTTGGCAGATGGATGTCAAAACGGCGTTCCTTAATAGTGACATTGAGGAAGAGTTGTATATGGTACAACCCAAGGGTTTTGTCGATCCTAAAGATGCTGACAAGGTATGCAAACATCAGCGCTCCATTTATGGACTGAAGCAAGCATCCCGGAGTTGGAATCAACGTTTTGATAAAGTAATCAAAAACTTTGGATTTATACAAACTTATGGAGAAGCTTGTATTTACAAGAAAGTGAGTGGGAGCTCTGTAGCATTCCTAGTACTATATGTAGATGACATATTGTTGATTGGGAATGATATAGAACTTCTTAATAGTGTCAAAGCCTATTTGAATAATAGTTTTTCAATGAAGGATCTTGGCGAAGCGGCATATATTCGAGGCATCAAGATTTATAGAGATAGATCAACACGCCTAATAGCACTTTCACAAAGTACATACTTGGACAAAGTTCTAAAGAAGTTTAGAATGGAAGAGAGCAAGAAAGGGTTCGTGCCCATGTTGTCAGGTAAGACCTTGAGTAAGACTCAAAGTCCAGCTACGGCAGAAGATAGAGAGAAGATGAATAATATTCCCTATGCCTCGGCCATAGGTTCTATCATGTATACCATGCTATGTACAAGACCGGATATAGCACATGATGTTAGTTTGACTAGCAGATATCAAAGTGATCCTGGAATGGAGCACTCGACAGCGGTCAAGAATATCCTAAAGTACCTGAATAGGACTAAGGATATGGTTCTTTCTTATGGAGGTGATGAACAGCTTGTTGTAAACAGTTACACTGATGCTAGTTGGAACACCGATCTAGATGACTCGAAGTCACACCGATAATGATTTATTTTGAATGGTGCTGAAGTGAGCTGGAGGAGTGCCAAGCAAAGCGTTGTGGCGAAATCTTCAATGAATCGAATACATAGCTGCTTGGAGGCTACACAAGAAGCCATATGGATGAAGGAGTTCATTACTGAACTTGGCGTGGTTCCTAGTGCGTTGGACCCGATGGCCATCTCATCGTGACAACACAGTGCCATAGCTAATGCCCAGAGCCAAGGTCACATAGCAAGTCAAGCACATCAAGCTACATTTCCATGCTATTCGCGAGTATGTCCGAGATGGTGTCATAAAGATTTGCAAAGTACACACTGATCTGAATGTGGCAGATCCGTTGACTAAACCTCTCCCTAGAGCAAAGCATGACCAACACCAGAACGCCATGGGTGTTAGGTATATTACCATGTAATCTAGATTATTGACTCTAGTGCAAGTGGGAGACTGTTGGAGATATGCCCAAGAGGCAATAATAAAAGTGGTTATTATTATATCTTTGTGTTTATGATGAATGTTTGCATCCCATGCTATAATTGTATTATAAGGAAACACTAATACATGTGTGTTTTGTAAACATAAAAGAGTCCCTAGTAAGCCTCTTGTTGAACTAGCTTGTTGATTAATTGATGATCATGGTTTCCTGATCATGGACATTGGATGTCATTAATAACAAGGTTATATCATTAGGAGAATGATGTGATGGACACACACCCATAGTAAGAGTAGCATAAGATTAAGTCATTAAGTTCGTATTGCTACAAGCTTTCAAATGCATAGTAACCTAATCCTTCGACCATGAGGTTATGTTAATCACCATCACCGGATGGGTATTTTGATGACATCAAACACCGCTCAGAATCGGATGGTTATAAAGGTGTCATTGGGTATTCTGAAAGTATGTGTTGAAGCGCATGGACCAAGATTGGGATTTGTCCATCCATATGATGGATAGATATGCTCTGGGCCCTCTCGGTGAAATGTCATCTAGTTAGCTTGCAAGCATGTGACTAGGTCACAAGGGATGACATAACATGGAAAGAGTAAAGAGTACTTATCAGTAACGAGGTAGAACTAGGTATGGAGATACCGACGATCAAACCTCGGATAAGTAGAGTATCGCGTGACAAAGGGAATTGGTTTCGTATGTTAATGGTTCTATCGATCACGAAGTCATCGTTGAGTATGTGGGAGCCGTTATGGATCTCCAGATCCCGCTGATGGTTATTGATCGGAGAGGTGTCTCCATCATGTCTACATATTCACGAACCGTAGGGTGACACACTTAAGGTTCGAAGTTGTTTTAAGTAGATATGGAATGTGCGTTGGAGACCGAATGTTGTTCGGAGTCTCGGATTGGATCCGGGACATCACGAGGAGATCCGGAATTGTCCGGAGAATAAGATTCATATAATGGAGATCATTTTCTAAGTTAGAAAATGTTCTGGAGTATTTATATGAGGATTCTAGAAGGTTTCGGAATGTTCTGGAAGGTTCTAGAAGATTTTTTGGAGTTTACTTGAAAACCAAGAAAGGATAAAGGGAAACTTGAAGGGTAAGTAAGGGAAACTTGGGAGGGAAGGACTCTCCCCCAAGCTCCTTTGTGCGCCGGCCCTAAGGGGTGGGCCTAGGGGTGGGAACCCTAGGCCGCACCCCTCCCTCTATATATAGAGGGGTGGAGGCGCCACCCCCCTTTAACCCCTCCCACTCAAAACCCTAGCCGCCTCTCTCCTCCTCCTTCCATCTGATCTGGCTTAGGCGAAGCCCTACAGAATTCTCTACTCCACCACCACCACCACGCCGTCGTGCTGCTGGGATTCCATGGAGAGATCTACTACCTCACGTCATTTGGAACGGGAGAGGAAGGTCTGCCGACTCACGCAGTGACCGATCATGAAGCGCCATTTAACGCGGCGCCGGAAGGATCGTCTACTCGATCTTGAGATCGGAAAGTGATCGTCTACATGAACCACGAGATCCGATCTCGCACAAGGCTTTCGGATCTACAAGGGTTAGTACAGATCTATCTCGTTGCACATGTCTAATAGATTAGATCTTGGCTTTTATCTAGATTAGATCTAGATTTTGTTCGTTCTTGCGGTAGAAATTTTTTGTTTTCCATGCTATGAACCCATCACCATCCACCCCTAGTAAAAAAGACAATTTTTTGCTGAATCGGTAGAAAGTGGGTCAGATTTGAACTACAGGTACATTATCTGATGCTTATGAGAGGCGGGTGGGAACTCGCGCTATGAGAGGCGTTCACGGCGCGACATGCCTCCACACCTACCGGGTGGCGGGGCATGTCGAGAGCCGACGTGGAACCGTAACCCCATATCGGCTACAGACTCTCATGGTCATGGGGCCCGCAGAGAACCTATGTGGCACCGTGAGCCCATACTGGTTGCGGACTCTCGCGGTCATGGGGCCCGCAGAGAGCCAACGTCGCGTCGTGAGCCCATATGTGGTTTCCCGCGTACATAGGGCCCGCAAAAGGCATGCTTGGCAATGTAAACTCATGCCTGCTGTTAGACTATAATGTATATAACACGTCTTCTCGCGGGCGAGCCCAGCTAGCAGCATAGACCGTAGATGTCCGCGAGTTCTCGAGGGAAGATCGTACAAAATCATTGTCAGCTCGGCTATGTATAAGAATCCTCTCGCGTTTTTCCCTTCACGCAATGTGTTAGATAGGTTATCTCTTCTTCCACCTCTGCCTCCTCTTAGCTTGTTCCCCTCGCTATTCGCGTGCGACGGTCCGGTGAACACACCCGGTTCCAGTGACGTGAGAGTGGCTACATGAGGGAGCTGAAAGGAGGCGAATTGACTGCTAAATGGTGGGACACACAAAGAGCGCCTGGGCTCCTGCACTTCGGTGTGGTCGTAGCTTGGGTCGCGCTCTCACGCGTGTTCCATCCTGTCTAGCTTTCTGGCGGTGGAAACTTTGTTGGTGCGGGCTGCTTCGTCTGAGGCGATCAGAACCACAAACGGCATGGAAGCGTGGAAGCGCGAGTAGTGGAGCATGCGAGCATGGAAGCATCAATGCTGGTGGAGTCAGGAAGATAAGCGAGCATAGCAACGACAGCTAGCAGGCTTCGTCAGGACCACAACGTTCTAGAAAACTACAGCAGCTTCTCCCAGGTCTGCGTATGGTAAGCGTGGTAAGAAATTGGTTCGTGCTCGATCTTTCTCTTGCTATTTTTTCCTGTTGATCCATCGTTTGCAGAAGAGGTGTTATGAACCTCGTGCGTAGCCATCGAAGGACTTCCTTTTGCCCACTTACCCGACATAGCGTCTTGAACAAGTGGATGGAGTTCGACAAAAGGCGGATCGACGTAGGTACCAGCGGACACGGCATGGACGGGACTACGGAGGCGACGATCCGCAACGGTCATCCTTTGTCTATAGACGATGGCAGCGGCAGCCGACTGCTCTGATGGAGTGCAGGTGAGTTTTCGCGTCCGAGTATTTTTCTTATTTTATCTGCATTTAGAGCATGAGATCCTTCGTCTGTTTTCCGTCGTTGTCATCTGCGTCTTTAGATCATCGTTGTCGTTCGTGGACAGAGAGAGAGGTAAGGGTTCGTGAGGTATCAGTGCGCGGGACATGCGACGCTCCTATAGACGACTGACTAGCACTTGCTGGAAGTGTCGAGGTGACGTCGCTTTCCTCTTCTGCTTCGAACATTGTGCGTAGCAACGAGCATCGTCAAACACTCCTATGCAGCTCTCCTCAGGCGCAGCAATGACCATCTTCGAGGTACCAACTAAATATGAGGTACTCTTCTTTGTATTTATATTTATCATTTTGCAACATCTTTGTATGATATTTATAGTATCTAACATTTTACAGATCTTTCATGGCCTCATCTACATTTCCCATCGATTCACAGGAGTTCTCGCATCCGCGCTATGTATAGGTCGTGTCGGTGGCCACGCTAAGGCGTCCCAACCATGAAAACTATGTATGTGGGCAAGGGCGACTAGGAGAGCGAGCCTATTGTAAGCAGACGTAGTAGGACTAGGCAGCGTCAGTGTCTTCGTAGGCATTAGAACGAACTAATGTTTGTTAGAGTGTATACCCTCTCTTTGTACTTCCCCACTATTCAATTATGTACGTGTATACTGGCCTTTGGCCCCAATTAATCTAAGTTGTTCATCCCACGACTCATAACAATATAATGTTGCCTTTGTAAGTAAAGTATGTGTGTATTCAAAGTAGTGCGCGAATTGTTCATCGAGAATATAGCACTATATGTCGATGTAAACATGGATATCCCATGCTGTATGAATTAATACTGCAAAAATGAGCGCTCAACTATTCACCAGTCGAGCATCGTAAGCAGGTCTCCTACGGTCGTACTCCACCAGCTGGAGGTATACATGACTATTCAATAATATTTATCTTTGTACATTGACTATTCACCGGTTGAGCACGGTAAGCAACGACGCACGCACCGCAGCGTGGTCGCGGGCGTCTCTTCTACGGACGTATCTTAACTGATGTAGGAATGCATTTCGTTTTTTTTTCTAGATGGTCATTAGCGGATGTGCATGTTGTACACATACTGCCATACGTTTCGAGTAACTGTCGCGCCCCGTAGTGTGCGCACGCGCCTTTTGAGCCACCAGGGATTCTTACAGTCCGTCATACAGAGGAACAAATTCTAGTTTTGATTTATGCAATCCAACAGACATCATCAGAGATATCGGAGATATCTGAAAGCCACATTTATAATTACGCAGTTACAGAGTGACGTTTGATGTTCACAAGGTATTTCTCATATGCCTAGGAGTAACATGATCTCATGATCTGAGAAAACTATACTTGACATATACAAAAAGTGATAGCAATCAGACTATACGACGAAATCAGGAGCTATGCTTATTATATGGGTTATCCATCACATCATTCTCCTAATGATATGATCTCATTATTAATCAACATCATATGTTCATGGTTAGAAATCCTTAACCATCATTTAATTAATGAGCTAGTTGAGTAGAGGCTCATTAGGAACACGGTGTTATTTATAACTCTACACATGTATTATGATTCTGGTTAATTTAATTGTAGCATAGTGAATAAATATTTATCATGAATAAAAAATAGAAATAATTACAACTTTATTTTCGCCTCTAGGGCATATTTTTAATAGGATCCCACCAAACGCGACACGTCGTCTATCCATGGTCGTGGCGCTGACACGAACCGTGGCACCGTGCCCTCTTAACACGTGCAGTAGGGCTCGACTGACCCGGTGAATACTCTTGCCACAATAGCTGGTAACCTTGATTGCACTACCACAGTTTGGCTTTGCAGTCGTGAAGGACTCAAGGTGAATTCCACCTCGCGTGTGCCGCTCGTAGCAGGGTGACCACCCACGACCTTTTCAAGAAAACCGGTCTTCGGGTATCCAGGCATGGTTTATGCCACGAGAAGTATATGTGTTCTTGGATTTCTAGTTTAGACTCATCATTTGTTTACTGTGGGTTTATCCACGCCACTGGACTGGTCCCAGCATGCGAGAACGCAGCAGAAGTGACGACGATCACTAGGTCACTGCACGACCGGTGCCATCAGCTCCACCCGAACCTAGGCATGTCCTCAAAGTCGCCCGAGTCAAAGAAGAACCCGCACTCATCTCCGACTCTGTTGGCTCCTAGCCCCATCATCGCCGGCGAGCTGTCCACCATCTCTTCCTGCGGGAACTGGTCGAGAAGAACCGAGTTGTACTGCTGCCACATCGCCGCGTTCATCGTGAGCGGGTTGGAGCCACAGACCATCTCCTCCTGCTGCGGCACGAAGCCCACGGCCGAGCCCATCTGGTCCCTGCTCGCGTCCATCACGGGGAGTTCCTGCGCCGCCTGGGAGCATCCCGCGAAGGTCGGCGAGGACGAGCGGGCGTTGTCTTGCTCGCCGTCGCCCTTGGGTTTCTGGAACACCCTGCACAGCACCCAGTCCTCCTGCAGATTTGACATGCATCCAAATCAGCAACGGGGATGGACGGAGCAGCCGAGTGTACTAGCTATATAAACGGGTTAGTAGTTGGTACCCTTGGTGGCTGGTGCGGCGAGTCGAGGCGGAACTCGTGCATGACCCAGCTGGTCTTGGAGCCGTTGGGGGCGCGACCCTGGTAGAAGACGAGCGTCTTCCTCATGCCGACGACGGCGCGCGTGGCCGGGCTGCGCACCTCCCGGTCCTTGCCGGTGGCCTTCCAGTAGCCGGTCTTGGTGGCGCGGTTCGTGCGCGACCCCGTCGCGTACTTGCGGTCCCTGAAGCTGAAGAAGTACCACTCGTTGGCCGTCAGCTTCGCCACGTCTGCGCCCAATAAAAGTGTAACAGTCTTAGTGAAAAATGAATACACATACTAGCTCCATAATAAATCATAATAAGAACTAAGAAAAGCTGCAATTGCAAAATCATGCGCGTATATAATGAAAAAGGTTTCAGTTGATTACCGGAAAGCGAAACTACTTTTTTGTTTTTCCATGATGTAGCCGAAAAGTTTCGGTTGATTACCCTGAAAACGAAGCTATACGTTTTTTCTACCAGGAAGCGGCAAACTGAAGTGTGACAATTACGCATGTGACGTCGCTAAGAAATGGACAGGGCCGATCGAGGGGGCGTCATCAAGATGTTCACGAGTACACAGCACACTTCGCGTTCCGATCGATCAGTGATGCATTATTGCAAGTGATCATTAATTCCACACTTGGTTAATGATGAGCTCACAGGACAGTAACAAGCGGGTCTAGCTACCAAACCGAACAAATATAGACGATTGGACTGTTGGATCAGGAAATCCTTTTATTGTTCAAGTATCATGACCGCACGCGCTACCAGTCTATCCCTTGGTATCTTTCAAAAGGACAAAGATCGTATTGCTAATTTCAGCCGTCATGCTTTTCTTTTTTCATAAGTAGCACGCAGATATGGCTCGATCCCTCACTTGGAGTAGCAATTAATCTGAATTCTTATCCTCGCACAACAGCTAGCTAGCATATTCTCCCTCCGTTTTGAAATATAAGACGTTTTAACTTTATGAACGGAGTATATCTAGACCTTTTTTAGTGTCTAGGTTTATTTAGATTTGGAGTGAACCTAGAAGTAGCTAGATACACTTCTTTCACAAAACTAAAACATCTTATATTTTGAAACAGAGGGAGTATCACAGGAATATGCATATACTGAATCTATCCGAATCGGCAGGAAACCAGCCGGCCGGACAAGCCAGAAGAGAAATCGATCGAATCCAGAAAGAGAGAGTGAGATGGACTCGTGAAAGGCTAGCTCTAGCAATAGCAGCTGAGGATTGAGGAAGGTGAATACAGCAGAGTGACGACGACGACTCACCGGGAAGCTCCCATGGCTCGCGCGCGTGTAGGTCGACCTCGACGAGCGTCCCCTGGGAGGGGCGCTCGTTGGCCACCTTCTTGTAGAGGTAGTGGCAGACCAGCTCCTGGTCACTGGGGTAGAACCTGAACCCCGGCGGCAATGTGGACTCTACCTCCCTCAGCCCCATCCTGTCCGTGCGTACGTCGTCTGAGCAACCAAGCCGCCGCCTGGATCAGACCAACCAATCCTCCTGGCCGGCAGCTAGCTAATCTCGTAACCACACTGCAGGAGTTGAGTAGTATATCACAGAGAGGGGAGCTGGAAGAAGCAAGAGGTGGTATACCATGAGAGAGTGTGGCCGGATGAGTTGGACCGATCGGGCCTCTTTTTATAGCGGGAGGAGGGGAGCAAGCAAGGGAGCGGAAGAGAGACAACTCGATATATTCATGTCGTGTCAGGGAACAGCTCTACTAGCTGGGTCGCTGTCCCGGTATCCCCCCCTATCTACTGCTATCTGCCGTGCCGAGGCGCCCGGCCCGTGTGGGATACCTACAGCTAGCCTGCCTGGCCTGCCTATGTGGAAGATTCGAACGCTACCGGTCGACATGTTGCCATGCTTGTGGCACAAGAACTGCGCCCCTGCAGACGATCCATCCATCCATCCATCCAGGAGGCGCAACCTCGCAAGCTAACGCATTCCCGATCCCAGCAAGTCATGGCGTGGAGCGCTGCTACGTGGCACGCCACCAATATGTTTCTTCTTTTCAGACGTACTCCCTATCATTTTTTTGGTTGGTCTTTTTCTTCGGGATGTTTTGTTTGACAAAAGATATCATGAAAACGTTTTGTTTGACAAAAGATATCATGAAAACACGAACACCAACAAGATATCATAAACGACATCCAATATGCACACAACCTAAAAGAGAAAAAGAAGAAACAAAAAGAAAAAGACCCCACCACAGTAATCAAATCCTACTAGCAGCAACCCAACAACCACCACCAAAGACAACACCTGAAATTCTAAGATGTTATTCAAAAGAGACTCCTGCAAAAGAGAAATAGTGCACAAGCATTTATCATCGCCCAATCCAAGGTCTTAGGTTTTCTTCCTGAACAAAATCTAAGGTTTCAAAACAATACATTTTAACAAGGCTATTGCCAAACACAACCAATGAAGGTCTGACCTTGAGCTTTCACCGAGAAAGTCAAGATTCCACACTCAAGGAGCACCACCAAACTTGAAATCCGCCCCCACTTGCCAAGGCCGCTTCTGCAATTCATCAAACACCAGGCTCACAGTAACAAGTCGGCTCATGTGTAGCATAGTCTTCATCGCCTCGAAGACCCCCACCGCCAACATTGTTCCTCCAATCTCATCAACCATGACCTTCTCCACTGTTGTTTACGTCATGGAAATCTAAAAGCCATCGTGTCCCATGTTTACAACTACCAACGGAGCTTCCTGTCGCACCCTCATGAATCCACACGGGCTGATATGTGCGCACACGACCGGATTCCATCCTAAACAACTTCATGCCAGTCTGTGATAATCTCTGTTAGAAGATCTGGAACACGTCGATGTCTAAATCTAAGAGGACCAGGCTTGCAAAAAGATGTCTTGCTGCGAGAAGAACAGTCAACTCCCTCTGGATGGAGTGCGGAGGAGAAGGCAACACCCAGTCGCAGTAGCTTGACGTTGGTGTGCTCGAAGCCAACTGGCCCAGATCCGTCGTGCTTGCAGGAGCCGATGGTGTGCCCCTCTTCGACACCAATCCGCTGGAAGAACTCAGGACCCGTCCTCCATGCTCGCGCCGCCCCGCGCCACACATTCGCCCATGATGCACCACTGGGAGTGCCTCTCCTGCCCTCCGTCTTCGACGGGAAGGGCGCCGCCACCACCGTCGGTGTCGGAAGCAACGGCGACCCGAGGGGAAGAGATCGACAGTTTTTTTAGGGTTTCGCGGGGGAGCGCCTCTAGGTCCGCTCGATATGGGAGCGACCCTAGAGGGAGAAAACTCCTTTTCTTATTTTGAGACGTTACATCATCAAAAATACATCCTTCCGTCCCTCTAGATACATTTTATGTGTGTAATGAAATTTGTCGTTTCTTTATCTTTGGAATGTATCACTCGTGAATGTATTTACACTACTCCTTCCATCCCTCCACATACATGCACATCTAGACTAAACCGCCTTACTTATTTTAAGACGGAGTGAGTATATAAATGCAGGCGATGATCCTCACAAACTTAGAAAACTGAAAACACAAATATGACCAGGATTGGCTAATATCCCTTTATGCCCTCCAAACCGAAGGGGTATTAATCAATCCTGGCCATCCTCGTGTTTTCAATTTCCTAATTACAGGAGGAGGGGGAGGACACCGAAGCACACCTCGGGGATGATAGATAGTATTCACACTCCGATCCAACAAACTACCTGTTGCAATTTTAGGCAAATGTTGCATAAAATCTATCTAAGTTAAATGAATCTGCGATAAATAATTTGGATTGAAGTACTAAATTTGGGAGAGTGGATTATCACTGAATATATAACCTCGCGTGGACGAGTACTGCATACACCCACTGCACGCATACATGTTCCTTGTTTCCCATGTTGGTGTCGGGTCACCCTACACGCTGCTTGCTGAGGGAAGGGCGTAAAAGTAGTTGTATTCCGTGTGACTGTAGATAAGATCGTATCCAGTCAAATTGGTTGCGATTGTATTCTGTTGTAAAATGGCTTGCCTTGCAAGTCATAGGTGATATAAAAGCTGATCCCGGCCGCAGTTGTTAGGCTGTCGAGCCAGTCCTATTCCTTCATGTCAATCTAAATTTTCATGGTATCAGAGCCACGCATAGATCCAAATCTGAGCCACGCATAGATCCAAATCTGAGCCACCATGAGTTCTGCATCAACCCAGTCTTCCCAGACCTCCGTCGCTGCCTCGTCGGTAGCATCAGGCTCCATGATGGCCGGCTCAATGTTTTCGTCAGGTGTCTTCCCAACCAATGTCCAAAGCCCGTTCCAAAATATCACCATCAAACTTAACCGTGACAACTACATCCTGTGGAAGACTCAAGTCGTTCCCATCCTCCGTGGTGCAAACCTGATGGGATTTGTTGATGGCACGTTCAAGTGCCCGGTGGAGTATGTCGCGACGTCGGAGGAGAACGGCGCCACCAGAGTCGTGAACCCAGAGTTCGCCTAGTGGAGTCGTCAGGATCAGGCGCTGATGGGCGCAGTCCTCTCCACGCTATCCATCGAGATTCTTGCCCATGTGACACTCCTTGCCTCATCATGCGAGGTGTGGACGACCCTGGAGCAGATGTTCTCCACGGCAACCAACTCCAAGGTCATGCAGATCTGTGTGCAGCTTGCCAATCTGCAGAAGGGCGAGATGACCATGGCGGCCTACTTTCAGAAGGTCAAGGGCCTAACTGACACCATGGCGGCCATTGGAGAGCCTCTCAAAGATGGAGAAATAGTCGCCTACGTCCTTGCTGGACTAGATGAGAGCTACGACTCTCTGGTCGATGCACTTGCAGCCCGTACTGATGCAGTAAAGCTCAGTGAGGTGTACTCCTTGTTCATGGGGCGCGATGTCCGCACAGAGACGCGCTCCAGCGTCGCACAACTCAATCTGTCAGCCAACCTCTCAGCTCGTGGTGGTCGAGGTGGTGGAATTCCTCAAGGTGGTCGTGGCCAAGGTGGTGGTCGCGGCGGGTTTAACCGTGGCAGTGGCCGCGGACAAGAAGGCGGTGGCCGCGGTGGCGGCGGTCGCGGCAACGGTGGAAACTACAACAACGGGGGCTACAACAACAATAACTCCGGTGGCAGTGGCAACTACAACAACAGGGGCTACAACAACAATAACTCCGGTGGTGGTAGTCGTCCGGTGTGCCAGATCTGCAAGAGGATCGGCCACACAGCGATCAAATGCTATATCCGTTTTGATCACTCCATTCAGGCTGAAGACCCACGTGCTGCACACTACTCCAACAGCAACAACCACAACAACTACCAGGTTGATACGAACTGGTATAGCGACACGGGGGCAACTGATCACATCACCGGAGATCTTGATCAGCTAGCGGTCCGGGAGAAGTACAACGGCAAGGAACGCATTCACACCGCCAACGGATCTGGTATCCCTATTCACCACATTGGTAATTCTTAGCTGGTTGCATCATCATCTAATCGTGTTCTTAAATTAAACAATATCCTACACGCACCACATGCCACTAAAAATCTTTTATCCGTTCATCGTTTCACTAGAGATAATCAAGTTTTCTTTGAATTTCATCCTTACTTCTTTGTTATCAAGGATCTTCGCACGAAGAAGGAGCTTCTTCGAGGAATGTGTAGTGGCGGTCTCTATCCTTTGTCGGCGGTGTCGAGAGTTGCTTCTTCATCCGCCTTTCACGCAATAAAGCCCTCCACGGTGCAATGGCACCAACGCTTGGGGCATCCGTCTTCCACGACAGTTATTCGTGTTCTTAGGAATTTTGATCTTCCCGTTGTAAGAAAGAATGACAATGCACTTTCTGTCTGTGATGCATGTCAATTAGGAAAAGCTCATCAATTACCATTTCCTGAATCAAAATTTGTTGCTTCGGCTCCTCTAGAGCTTGTTCACTCGGATGTATGGGGACCTGCCATTGTGTCAGTCGGTGGGTAAAAATACTATGTCAGTTTTATTGATTCCTTTAGTCGATTTACTTGGGTTTTTCTCCTCAAACGCAAATCTGATGTTGCCACAATTTTTAGGCATTTTCATGTACAAGTAGAACGTATGCTTAATAAGAAGATCATCCATCTTCAAAGCGATTGGGGAGGAGAGTTTCAGGGGTTAACTTCCTATCTTAAGGAATCTGGTATTCATCACCGAGTGTCATGTCCACATACTCATCAGCAAAACGGAGTAGCCGAACGAAAACATCGTCATGTCGTTGACACTGGTCTTTCTCTCTTAGCCCATGCATCAGTACCTCTTAAATTTTGGGATCATGCTTTTGTCACGGCATCATATCTTATTAATCGGCTTCCTTCACCTAACACACACAATAAATCCCCTATTAAGCTCTTGTTCAACACCACACCAGATTATCAGTTTCTCCGTGTCTTTGGGTCGGCATGCTGGCCCAATTTGAGACCATATAATCAGCACAAGCTTTCCTATCGATCGAAACAGTGTGTATTTATTGGATATAGCGATATGCACAAAGGATACAAATGCCTTGATATTTCCTCTGGTCATGTCTATATCTCGCGGGATGTCACCTTTGATGAGCGCATGTTTCCTTTTTCTTCCGTACAGGCTCCAGTTGATCAACAGTTCACTGAACAGGCTTTATTTCCATCCCTTTTTCCTGATCTTAATCCGTCCAACCAATCCACCATGCATGTACATAAGATGCATGTCTCACCCGAGTCAACTATTTCTACAAGTCCTTCGACTCCCCACGAAAACGAATCTAGCCCATCTCTGTCCCCTTCACCTTCCTCTCACGAACCAGCTGAGGATTCCTCTGTGGCTCATGGTCCTCCATCTCCTAACCTGGCTAACGATTTAGTTCAGTCTTCTTTTGATGTGCAGGGCGATCAACAGGATGATGATCAGTCAGCTTCACCGGTGATTCCTCGACCGGTCACGCGTGCTAGACGCAATATTCATGTTCCTCGTAAACTTAAATATGGCACGGTCTTCTATGATACCAAGAAAAGGACCTTCTCTGCATCTGTTTCAGAAGACAACGAACCTGCTTCATATAAGGCTGCTCTTTCAGACCCGTTGTGGTGTGGTGCAATGCAGGAAGAATACCGTGCTCTCCTGGATAATGATACATGGACACTAGTACCTCGATCTCCAGGAATGAATATTGTTGACTGTCATTGGGTGTTCAAGATCAAAAGATTGGCTGATGGTTCACTTGAGAGATACAAAGCCCTCTTGGTTGCAAAGGGCTATCGTCAGCGTCATGGAATCGATTATGATGACACCTTTTCTCCGGTTGTGAAGCCTGTCACGGTGCGACTGGTTTTGGCTATTTCAGTATGTCGTGGTTGGTCTCTTCGTCAAGCCGACGTGAAGAATGCCTTTCTTCACGGTCATCTTCAAGAGAAAGTATACATGACTCAACCGCCTGGCTTCGAGGATCCTCATCATCCTACCCATCTTTGTCGACTAAAGAAAGCCATTTACGGCCTAAAGCAGGCTCCGCGAGCTTGGTTTGCTCGGTTGAGCTCGAAGTTGCTTGAATTTGGTTTTTCTGCCTCTGTGGCTGACAGTTCTCTGTTTATTCTTCGGCACACTGATCTTGTGATGTATGTTCTTGTTTATGTCGATGATCTCATCATCACTGGCTCCTCGTCAGCAGCTATTGATTCTCTTCTTCGAGAACTAAATAGGGCGTTTGCGATTAAGGATCTTGGGCCACTGAATTTCTTCCTTGGCATTGAAGTGGCGTCAGATCAAGGGGGGTTAGTTCTCTTGCAACGCAAGTATGTTACTGAATTGCTGCGTCGTACAAACATGCTCAGCTGCAGACCAGTCAGTACTCCCATGGCTAGTTCTGAAAAACTATCACGCACCATGGGAACCCCTTTGCCACCATATGAAGCCACCATGTACAGAAGCACAGTCGGAGCTTTACAGTATTTAACCATCACTAGGCCAGACATTGCATATTCAGTGAACAAGGTGTGCCAGTATTTGAAGGAACCAAAGGACATTCATTGGGGAGCAGTGGAACGGATACTAAGATTTTTGCAGTTCAGTAGTTCTGATGGACTGCGTATACACAAGTCCAGATCGTTACTCCTGAGTGCATTTTCAGACGCCGATTGGGCTGGCAGTTTAGATGATCGAAGGTCGACAGGTGGGTTTGCAGTTTTCCTTGGAGCAAATCTGGTGTCCTGGAGCACAAGAAAGCAACCCACAGTATCAAGGTCGAGTACCGAATCCGAGTACAAAGCCCTGGCAAATGCAACAGCAGAATTAGTCTGGGTATAGTCTGTGTTGCGGGAACTTGGTGTTCGACAACCTCGAGCGCCGTCTCTGTGGTGTGATAATTTGGGAGCGACCTATCTTGCAGCAAACCCCGTGTTCCACGCCAGGACAAAACATATAGAAGTCGATTTTCATTTCGTACGAGAAAGGGTAGCGATGAAAGCACTGGAGATTCGATTCATAACTTCAAAAGATCAACTAGGTGACATTTTTACCAAGGCGTTGCCTGTAGATGTTTTCAGACGTCTACGGTTCAATCTCAACTTAGTTCAGGGTAGTTGTGATTGAGGGAGACTGTAAAAGTAGTTGTATTCCGTGTGTCTATAGATAAGATCGTATTCAGTCAAATTGGTTGCGATTGTATTCTGTTGTAAAATGGCTTGCCTTGCAAGTCATAGGTGATATAAAAGCTGATCCCGGCCGCAGTTGTTAGGCTGTCAAGCCAGTCCTATTCCTTCATGTCAATCTAAATTTTCAAAGGGATCAAGGGGGAATTAAATGAGTCTAGGGGAAAGGAAACCAAAGGTTCCTTTTAAGGTTGTTAGATCAACCGGCCGCCGTATGATTAGAGACGATGACGGCGACGTGACGGCGTTCGTGTACACCAGCAGCAGTGGTATGTGCGATCGAGGGCGTGAGGGGGTGTACAATCTCCTGTCAAGGTATAAATAATGCAGTTGTGCAGTGCACTACGGTGGGTCCCGTCCGCCGGCCGGGTATTCATGCATCGTCGAGGCCGGTCGGTCTGATGGTCTGATGGATCATGGATGGATGTGCACACGGCAGGAGATATGATGATTCACGTACCTTCATTATTAGTGGCCGGTTCATTAAATTGTACTACTGCTGTAGCACTCCTACGAATGGCTAGCGACCGGTGAGGCCTATGACGATGGCCATCTTTCTTAATTATGGCGCGAAAAGACTACGCCTAAGGAATGATCTTTTTCCTGTCAAAATTAATTCGGTCCTACTCGCTGACACGTGGGGCCATATCAGATTGTTGTAATTTTCAGGTTGTTTAGAGGTTGTTCTTTTTGTCCCATCACATTAGGACTTTATTTTAGGGATTTTTTTGAGAAATTGTTTTATGGATTTGAGGATAAACACAAACTAAACATGGATACTGAAGCAAGAAAATTTACTGGACGCGTACTATTTATGTTTTCTTAGACCAATGATCTCACATGTTAATCTTTGTAATAACAAAAGATGTTACGTCATTGAAAATACATCAGATAAACATGGATAAATAAGTAGCAAATTTTGTTGGACATGTATTATGTCTTGATTGTAAAATCAAATCTTTTGTCTGTAGGAGAATCCCTAGGTACAACCCTAAGGCAAACATGAAAAACAGTACTCCCTTCATCCCTACCTAAATAGATGCCGGGGGGGGGGGGGGGGGGGAACCTTAAAAAATTTTAGGTAATCCACCCACTTTACCTCATTTTTTTTCTTTGCTTGACCGGTTTGAAAATGTTTTTACAGGGGCGGGTTTCCAACTCTCTCTTTTTGGTTATGTGCGTCTAGCCTCCCTTGCAAGTACAATGCAACAGAGATCCTGCTGTTTTGAGATAAAAAGATGGTAAAAATAAAAATATAATTAATGCAAAAAAGAAAAACAGTACGTATTGTAGATGCATATATGCATTTATCTCTTGAACTAACCTTGCCAATTTCAATCACTGAATGAAAAAACAATTTTGAAGCTGTCTACTCCAAGTGCTCATCATGCATATGTATATGCATTCGGATATGGTTACATGGAAGGTCAACGTCACGTGCAGAGCGAGCCTACGTTGATCATTCATCTGAATTTATTATAGCCATGGCAAGTTCGCTCGTACGTCATACAAGATTCAGTAACATGCATAGCCACATATACAGGAGATTAGCTGTTCACGAATTCAGCGGATAATGGTACTCCTTCCGTTCACTAATGTAAGAGACATTCTAACATTTTTAACATAGGTACTTCTTCGTCAAAAAATAAATGACGTGAATTTGTCTAGATTAGCATATGAATGTGGACATGTTTTAGTACATAGATTACATGCGAATCTAAAAAACTCAAGTCACTTATATTGGAACGGTAGGAGCACCGGCGGACCCAAGGTCCCTGTTGCCCGGGCAGCTGCCCGGGCTTGCCGACCGGACCGCGGCTTAATCTGCTTGCTTACTTGTGCTAATTTAGACAGCAAATCATCATCTTAAGCAGGTGTGCCCGGACTTGAGATTTTGTTTGGGTCCGCCACCGGGTGGGAGTATACATATTTGTTTTAGTGTATAGATTCACTTATTTGGACAGTATTAATCTATTTTGAATTATCTAAAATGTCTTAAATTAGTGAACGGACGCAGTACGTAGTTCGTTGAACCACCAATATTGGATTGACAGAGAGCACTTATTGAAGGCAGACTTTGGGGCACTCCGGCTGTAGGCATAGTAAATTATTACTTCTAGATGGATTCGTTGCAGGCTTTCGGCAATTTTTCCAGAGGCTGATCGAGAAAGAATGTTGACCGAATGTGTTGTTCATAACTGCATAAATGATTACGCCCATTGCATTATCAGCAGGACGCTGCTATAACGGGAAATGCTGCTTTGCCCCGCTAACGATCGATGATGTGGAACCAGAAAGTGGTGCTCAATGATTACGCAAGTACTCGGGAACGCGTCTTGACTCGTCATCTGATAATCTTCTTGAGGTGAAGTAACCAAATAATCTTCATAGTTTTGAAATTAACGTGGAAACATAAGTAGTAGGCAAAAGGTGATGGGGAAATGTGCAGGATCTCATTATGGCGCTAGGCCGACACAGAACGATCTGATTCTGGTCTAGACATCGTGGTCTATCAGTCCATCGACGAACTAATAGAGGCCCCACTAAAACGAGTGAACTTGGGTCAACTTGCCAAAGATACGCGTAAAAGCAAAATTACCATGTCATAGTACAACACAGGCATTTGGAAATGTAGGAATAGAAAAAAAAATACTCCCTCTGATCTAAATTAATATTCTCAGATTTGTCTAGATTAGGAGGTATCTGATACTTAAACATGACTAGATACATCCGAATCTACACAAACCCGAGAACATTAATTTGGATTAGAGGGAGTACGTGAATTTTGGACCATTAACTCATTATTCATTAACTATGTAATAGGTATCTTAGAATGCCCACCCCCAACCACTCCCCTCCCCCGTGCGGCGGCGCCCGCGCCGTATCGGGGTGCAGCCGCCGGCCGGCCGAACAACTCCGCCCTGCTCCTCTCCCAACCTGCCGCCGTCGGATCCGTCGCCAGGCAAAGCCTCGGCGGTGGCGGACGTTCCTCGCGTCCGAGATCTGGGACGGCGGCGATGGCGCCCCCACGCTCCGGTCAAGGACGGTGATGGCGGACAACGGCGGTCAGCCGCCTAGACAATTGATGTCTACGCACTTCTATTTTTGTAGACAGTTGTTGGGCCTCCAAGTGCAGAGGTTTGTAGAACAGCAGCAAGTTTTTCCTTAAGTGGATCGTCCAAGGTTTATCGAACTCAGGGAGGAAGTGGTCAAAGGTATCCCCTCTCAAGCAATCCTGCAATCAAGATACAAGAAGTCTCTTGTGTCCCCAATACACCCAATACACTTGTCAGGTGTATAGGTGCACTTGTTCGACGAAGAGATAGTGAAATACAAGTGGTATGGATAATTATAAGTGGTAATGGTGATAGAAAATAGCTTGGTGGCGTGGAAAAGACTAAAATAAAACTGAAATAAACATAAAAGCAAGCAAACATGTAACAGATCTAGTTGCAAATGGTGTTTCAGTGCTTAGAAATAAGGCCTAGGGATCATACTTTCACTAGTGAACACTCTCATATAAATATATTCTTCTTTATGATACTACTCTTAACTACTCTCCGGTTGGACACTCTAATCCATGGTAGGGCTATAACAGCACACCTCAAAGTTCATCTTTCCCATCTAGAAAAGTCCACACTGTCACCTTGAGCACTAAATGAGTCTAACAAACACCACAATTTCATAAAGACATCCAACTCCAAATATAACTCATATTTGTAATCTCTAGCCTAAGTGCCACCATGGTGTGCACACTGTCACTTTCACACACATGGGGAGAGCAGAGATCTATTAAGCACTTGATTAGCAAGGTAGATTTATACATTACAAGCTCATGATCTCAATAAGATCATGCATAGAGAGAGATGAACACATAGCTACCGGTAGAACCCTTAGCCTCGAGAGAGAACTACTCCCTCCTCATCATGGGAATCAGTAATGGTGATGGAGATGGCGGTGGAGATCGATGGAGATGGCTCCGGGGGCACTTCCCCGTCCCGGCAGGGTGCTGGAACAGAGACTTTCTGTCCCCCAAATCTCCCCTTCGGTGGCGGCGGTGCTGCGGAATTTTTCGTGGATTTCGGATTGACCACCTAGGGTTTATGCGTCGGGAGGCTCTTATAGGCGAGAGAAGCAAGGTCGGTGGCCAGCCAGGGGGCCCACACCATGCCCTGGCGTGGCCTGGGGGTACCTGCGCCTGGGGTGTGGCTGAGCCCTCCTCCTCCGTCGTATTCTCCCAGAGTCTTTCGGTAAAATAGGAACTTTGGCTTTTGTCCCGTCCAATTCCGAGAATATTCATTTTCTGACTTTCCTGGAACCAAAAACAGCAGAAAACAGGCAACTGACACTGTAGCTCTTGTTAATAGGTTAGTCCAAGAAATCATATGAAAAGTACTTCAAAGTGTGGACAAAACACAAGAAAGTAGATAAAACCAAGCATGGAACATCAAAAATTATAGATACATTTACAATGTATCAACATCCCCAAGCTTAACTCATGCTTGTCCTCGAGTAGGTAAGTGATAAAAAGAAAGAATAATTTTTGAGGTGACATGCACCATCAAAGACTTGATCAAAGTATTTGTAAAACATTCAAAGTTGGGATCATAGTACTTCAATCATAACATTAAAGACAAAGTTCTAGCAATAAGATAAAGAAACTATGATGCAACATGAAAAGGCACAAACAAAAGATTCATGAATAACAATGCTTTGCAAGACGTTTGTTTGTTTCACATAAAGAAAACATAGCATAATAGTATTCAGCTTGTCCCTCAGAGAGTAGCAAATATAAATGCATAGGACACCTTCAAAGTTCATAAGAGTGACTAGATACAAATAGTTTAAGACAAGCAATATCAAGTTATGCATCAATCAACTAGTCTTGGGACAATGCACATAGAACTAAGAATGGCCACTATGCTCTCAAAGTAGGTGCATAAAGATAGAAGGTGGATACTCAATATAATGGTGGAAGAAAGGCCCTCATAGAAGGAAACAGAGATTCAAGTCCTCATAAAGAGCTTCCAAAAATTATGGTACTTATAGCTTTCAGCTCTCATTGCCCCTATCATAAGCATCTTTAAGTGATTAACGTTAAAGTGAACAAACTATGATGTACATGCTTGACAAAGTATAAGTTAGAAATCTCATGTCCCTTGTATACGAGGGCCGCTCCTCATGCTACTCAAGTTTAGTCACTGGTAAGTTCTTGTCATTGTAAGTACATGTCTGTCATAGAGAACCGCCAACAGGGTACCCCTTGCCCGATGATACGGAAGAATCCCCATATCAAAATGACAAGGCAAGCAGACAACGAGCATCTTAGCAATCTTCTTATTTACCATGGGAATATGGTGCTTTTTCTCTCTTTCCTCTTTTCATATCTCTTTTCATATCTCTTTTTTTTCTCAATATAGGACTCCCTTTTTTATAAGAAGAATACTTCATAGACAGCTCATTAAGGTTACGCTGCAGGTTTCCACCATGTCAGCATGGATTAGACCAGCGGCCCAGATGTTTCTCTAACACATATACATAACTCCATCGACTTACAAGCTCCCCTTTCATTTCACACCAACGAAATCCATAGACAAAAGAGCATGATATCAACTAGGTACAAAGTACCTAGTGCAATGTTGAAAGCGTTCCCCATGACAGCATGTTTCTGCTAATTCCCAATAAATAAGTGCAAGCATATACAACATAGACGACACAATGGTTCAAGTTCATTAAGGGCAAGAAAAGTAAAGTGTGCCATCAAGTTCGTGAGAGTTTTAATCACTAGTTTTCTCATAACAAGTTTAATTTGGAAGGTAAACAAAAACATGAATATACTTGGAATAGCATATGCTAGTAGGTAGGTATGGTGGACTCTTTGGAATAACTTGGTTTAGGGAGTTGGATGCATTAGTGGGACTCATACTTGGTTACAGAGGCTAGCAAAAAACTGGGAGCGACAAACTAAGAGAGCAATAATGGTCATAATCATGTAGAGCGACAAAACATCATTAATCAAAGCATAAAGTGATACTACAAGTTGAAAACTAAAGGATCATAAAGGCTTATGGTGACTTGGGATAGTCATAACATGGTGTGAGCATGCGCCAAGTCAACCCAAATAAAGCATCAAAGGAGAATACCACAATACTATGCTTTAATATGCTAAAACAACGCATGATTCTTCAAAGGCACATTAAGCAATCTTAATTGTCTATAACAAGTCATGCTACAACAAAGATCACTAAGCATAAAGCCAAAACAATATCAAGCATGGCATAACAAAGCACATGCCACAGTCAAAAACAAGCTCTCTTTACCACTTAAGCATGAACTTTCCTACTCTTTTCTAACCTAAACCAAACTATTTGAAAACCAATGTATGAAAGAGGGGGTCCAACCAATTTATTCAGCAAACTAAGAAAACCAAGCAAACGAAAAACCAAAACGAAAACAAAAAAAAGACGCTCCAAGAACAACACAACTGTGCATGAAACAATAAAAATGAAACATTTGGAAGAAACCTGGGATTTTTATTGACGAAGAAGGGGATGCCTTGGGCATCCCCAAGCTTTGACGCTTGTACTTCTTGGAAATTTCTTGGGGTGACACGCGTGGCATCCCCAAGCTTGAGCTTTAGTCTATCCTTCATCCCATTACTCATTCCTTCCATATACCTGAAATTTTTCCTTCATACAGAACTTCACACAATCTTTATTAGCAACATTACTGCACTCAATATAATAAGTCTTTAGGTTCAGTAATAACACTAATAAAACTTTCATTAAAACACTAGCTACTGTAGCACTTCCCTCAAAAAGCTCAATTCCCCAAAAGAACTCAAAAAGGAACCAACAAGAAGCAAATGCAGAAAATGGCAAAAATCTGTCAAAACAGATCAGCAGGTAAAGACGAATTTTTTCAAAGACCTTCTGTTGCTCAAATCAAAAAGTGTTGAACTAACGAAAGTTAGATAACAACCTGGGGCAGAAGCACAAAAATTCACGCCTCAAGGACGTACAAAGATTTTACACGAATTTGTACGGTGAAGCACAGAAATCTGTTTCAGGACAGCAACTTTCCCAATCATTACTTCTCTCTCATTAGAGGTTACTCTTGGCACAAAAAGCAAATAAAAATGATAAGGAGCGGTTATTACTAACTTTCAACACTCATCTAAAACTTTTGGGTTATCTCCGAATAAGTACTTTTCTTTAACGCCTTTAAGTTAGGCATGATAGTTTGGGAGGATGCTCACATAAGAAATATGAATTGAAGTAAAAGAGAGCATCAAGAAGCAAATTTAAAACACATTTAAGTCTAATCCACTTCCTATGCATAGGAATCTTGTAAACAAACAAGTCATGAAAGCACAAAGCAACACGCATACGAAAGCAAAACAAGTGCAACTTCAAAAATTTCAACATAAAGAGGGGAAACTTAATATTATTGAGATGCATAAAATCATGTTTCCCTCTCTCATAATAACTTTTAGTTGCATCATGAATAAAAGTAACAATATAACTATAACAAGAAACATTCTTATCATGAGCCATATGCATAAAAGAATTAATACTCCCCACATAAACATAGTCATTCTTATTGATTATAGTGGGAGCAAATTCAACAAAATAGCTATCATTATTATTTTCATCACCATAATCATAAAATATAGGAGGCATATTGTAATCATAATTAATTTTCTCCTCAATAGTAGGTGGACTGAAAATATCATATTCATCATTGCAATCATCATATATTGGAGGTATAGCATCATCATAAGCAATAGAATAGTTATCTTCCCAAGTGTGTTCATTTGTAAACATATTATCATTGGAAGGATCCTGGATAGCACTAATAGTATAGCAATTATTAATTGTTAGAGATATGCCCAAGAGGCAATAATAAAAGTGGTTATTATTATATCTTTGTGTTTATGATGAATGTTTGCATCCCATGCTATAATTGTATTATAAGGAAACACTAATACATGTGTGTTTTGTAAACATAAAAGAGCCCCTAGTAAGCCTCTTGTTAAACTAGCTTGTTGATTAATTGATGATCATGGTTTCCTGATCATGGACATTGGATGTCATTAATAACAAGGTTATATCATTAGGAGAATGATGTAATGGACACACACACCCATAGTAAGCGTAACATAAGATCAAGTCATTAAGTTCACATTGCTATAAGCTTTCGATACATAGTAACCTAATCCTTCGACCATGAGGTTGTGTTAATCACCATCACCGGATGGGTACTTTGATGACATCAAACACCACTTCAGAATCGGGTGGTTATAAAGGTATCATTGGGTATTCTGAAAGTATGTGTTGAAGCGCATGGACCAAGATTGGGATTTGTCCATCCATATGACGGATAGATATGCTCTGGGCCCTCTCGGTGGAATGTCATCTAGTTAGCTTGCAAGCATGTGACTAGGTCACAAGGGATGGCATGACACGGAACGAGTAAAGAGTGCTTATCAGTAACAAGGTAGAACTAGGTATGGAGATACCAACGATCAAACCTCGGATAAGTATAGTATCGTGTGACAAAGGGAATTGGTTTCGTATGTTAATTGTTCTATCGATCACGAAGTCATCGTTGAGTATGTGGGAGCCGTTATGGATCTCCAGATCCCGCTGATGGTTATTGATCGGAGAGGTGTCTTCATCGTGTACACTTATTCACGAACCGTAGGGTGACACACTTAAGGTTCGAAGTTGTTTTAAGTAGATATTGAATGTGCGTTGGAGACCGAATGTTGTTCGGAGTCTCGGATTGGATCCGGGACATCACGAGGAGATCCGGAATTGTCCGGAGAATAAGATTCATATAATGGGGATCATTTTCTAAGTTAGGAAATGTTCCAGAGTGTTTGTATGGGGATTCTAGAAGGTTTCGGAATGTTCCAGAAGGTTCTAGAAGATATCTTGGAGTTTATTTGAAAACCGAGATAAGATAAGATAAGATAAGATAAGATAAGATAAGATAAGATAAGATAAGATAAGGGGAGTTTAAAGGGGAAACTTGGGGGGGGGGGGGAAGGACTCTCCCCCCAAGCTCCCTAGTTCGCCGGCCCTAAGGGGTGGGCCTAGGGGTGGGAACCCTAGGCCTCACCCCTCCCTCTATATATAGAGGGGTGGAGGCGCCACCCCTCCTTGTCCCTTCCCACTCCAAACCCTAGCCGCCTCTCTCTTCCTCCTTCCATCTGCTCCGGCTTAGGCGAAGCCCTGCAGAATTCTCTACTCCACCACTACCACCACGCCGTCGTGCTGCTGGGATTGCGTGGAGAAGATCTACTACCTCCATGCTCATTGGAACGGGAGAGGAAGGTCTGCTTCGACTCCGCACGTGTGACCGTCTGCGGAAGCGCTGCCGGAACGTGGCGCCGAAAGGATCATATACTCGATCTTGAGATCGGCAAGTGATCGACTACATCAACCACGAGATCCGACCTCGAACAAGGCTTTGGAAACTACAAGGGTTAGTACAGATCTATCTCGTTGCACTTGTCTAATAGATTAGATCTTGGCTTTTATCTAGATTAGATCTGGGTTTTGTTCGTTCTTGCGGTAGAAATTTTTTTGTTTTCCAAGCTACGAACCCATCAGTGGTATCAGAGCCTTGTCTATGCGTAGATCTGTTGCACGAGTAGAACACAATGGTGTTGTGGGCGTTGGTGCTCGTGCCGTCTTTTGCTGTGTGTACTTTGCATCTTGCGGTATGGTGGGATGAAGCGGCTCAGGCTAACATTACATGTCATCGCACATGAGACTTGCTCCACGCTTGACGTGCAACTTGCTTTGCACTTGATAGCACTTGTATCAACGTTGTGGTTCAGTTTCGTAGGTAAGATCCGTTCTTATTCGAAAGCCCCAAACCACGTAAAACTTGCAAAGAAAATTAGAGGCGTCTAACTTGTTTTTGCAGGGGTTTTGTGATGTGATATGGCCATCATGTGATTGTGATTATATTTGATGTATGCAATGATCCTTGTTGTAATATGGCAACCGGCAGGAGCCTAATGGTTGTCTTTAATTCTGTTAAGACCTGCGTGTCTATTCATCTTGTAATAGCTTTATTCCAAGTAGTTGTAATAGTTGCTTGTGATGATGGACAACCATGAAGCGGCGCCACTGACCTTGACGCAATGCTGGTGATGATGGAGATCATGTCCGTGCTTTGGAGATGGAGATCAAAGGCATAAGAAGAAAGGGCCATATCATATCACACTAATTATGAATTGCCTGTGATGTTAATCCTTTATGCATATTGTATTGCTTAGATCGTGACGGTAGCATTATAAGATGATCCCTCTCACTAAATATCAAGTAATAAAAGTGTTCGTCCTTAGTTGGAACCGTTGCTAAGACTAAATGGTTTAGAAGCATCTCGTGATGATCGGGTGTGATAGATTCTACGTGTGCATACAACGGGTGCAAGCCAGATTTGCACATGCGGAAACTAAGGTTAATCTTGACGAGCCTAGCATGTACAGACATGGTCTCGGAACACGGAATACCGAAAGGTAGAGCACGAGTCATATGAATGATATGATGAACATGAAGACTGTTCGCCGATGAAACTACATCTTCTCTCGTGAAGATCGGACTTGGTGTAGTGGACTTGGTTCGTGTAATCACTAAGACAATGTGAGGGATGTTGTTTTGAGTGGGAGTTCACCTAGTTAATTTAAGAATTAAAGTTGAACTCAATCTATCATAAACTTAGTCTAAACTACTTGCAAATTTGTTGTAGATTATGGCAAACCTCTCCATCAATTTCAATGCGTTCCTAGAGAAAGAAAAACTTAAGAACAATAGAAGCAACTTCACGGACTGGCTCCGTGGTCTGAAGATTGTCCACAGGGCTGGTCAGATGACCTATGTGCTCGATGCACCGCTAGGTGACCCACCTGCAGAAGATGCCACCGATGACGTAAAAAATGTTTACGCCACTCGAAAAAATCATTACTCCACAGTTTAGTGTGCCATCCTGTACGGTCTAGAAACGGAGCTTCAGAAGCACTTTGAGCACCACGACCCGTTCGAGATCATTAAGGAGCTCAAGCTCATTTTTGAGACTCACGCGGCCGTGGAGAGCTATGAGGCCTCCGAAAAGTTCTTTACCTGCAAGATGGAAGAGGGAAGCTCCGTTAGCGAGCACGTGCTCACCATGTCTGGGCACGCAAACAAGCTCCAAGAGTTGGGGATAACGATTCCTAATGAGTTAGGGATTCACCGTGTCCTCTAATCACTGCCACCGAGTTATAAGAACTTTGTGATGAACTACAATATGCACTGCATGAACAAGACGCGTTACGAACTATCGTCCATGCTGAAAACTGCTGAAGTGGAGATCAAGAAGGAGCACCAAGTGTTGATGGTCAATAAGACCACCAATTTAAAGAAACAGGGCAAGCCTAAGAACAAGGGCAACTTCAAGAAGGACGGCAAGAAAGTCTTTTCGCTAAGAAGCCCAAGGCTGGTCCTAAGCCTGAAACTGAATGCTTCTACTGCAAGGGTGCTGGTCACTGGAAGCGTAACTGCCCCAAGTACCTGGCAGATCTGAAGAACGGCAACATCAAGACCAAAGGTATATTCGATATACATGTTATTGATGTGTATCTTACTAATAATCGTAGTAGTGCCTGGGTATTTGATACTGGTTCGGTTGCTCATATTTGTAACTCGAAACAGGAGCTACGGAATAAACGAAGACTGGCAAGAGACGAGGTGACGATACGCGTTGGAAATGGCTCCAAGGTTGATGTGATCGCCGTCGGCACGCTCCCTCTACATCTACCTTCGGGATTAGTTTTAAATTTAAATAATTGTTATTTGGTGCCTGCGTTAAGCATGAACATTATATCTGGATCTTGTTTATTGCGAGACGGTTACTCTTTTAAATCCGAGAATAAAGGTTGTTCGATTTATACGAGTGATATCTTTTATGGTAATGCACCTGAGATGAATGGTTTATTCTTACTGAATCCCGATGGTAGTGATACACATGTTCACAACATAGATGCTAAACGAACAAAATTGAATGATAATTCTACATACATGTGGCACTGTCGTCTTGGTCACATTGGAGTGAAGCGTATGAAGAAACTCCATTCTGATGGACTTCTTGAATCACTTGATTTTGAATCACTTGAAAGATGTGAAGCATGTCTAATGGGAAAAATGACTAAGACTCCATTCTCTGGAATAATGGAGCGAGCTACAGACTTATTGGAAATAATACATACCGATGTGTGCGGTCCAATGAGTGCAGCATCGTGTGGTGGATATCGTTATGTTCTCACTTTCACGGATGACTTAAGTAGATATGGGTATGTCTACTTTATGAAACATAAGTCCGAAACTTTCGAGAAGTTTAAGGAATTTCAAAGTGAAGTGGAAAATCATCGTAACAAGAAGATTAAGTTTCTGCGTTCTGACCGCGGAGGTGAATATCTAAGTTATGAGTTTGGCATGCATTTAAAGAAATGTGGAATACTTTCGCAGTTGACACCGCCGGGAACACCACAGCGTAATGGTGTGTCCGAACGTCGTAATCGAACTCTCTTAGATATGGTTCGGTCTATGATGTCTCTTATAGATTTACCGCTATATTTTTGGGGCTATGCATTAGAGACAGCCGCATTCACTTTAAATAGGGCACCAACTAAATCCGTTGAAACGACACCGTACGAATTATGGTTTGGAAAGAAACCTAAGTTGTCGTTCCTTAAAGTTTGGGGTTGTGAAGCGTATGTAAAGAAGTTACAACCTGATAAGCTAGAACCCAAAGCGGATAAATGCGTCTTCATAGGATACCCTAAAGAAACAATTGGGTATACCTTCTATCATAGATCCGAAGGCAAAGTTTTCTTTGCCAAGAATGGATCCTTTCTTGAGAAGGAGTTTCTCTCGAAAGAAGTGATTGGAAGGAAAGTAGAACTTGACGAGGTTATTGAACCTTCTCTCGGGGTTGAGAGTAGCGCAGCACCGGAAGATGTTTTCGTGCCGCCTGCACCAACTGGAGAGGAAGCCAATGATGGTGATCATGAAACTTCGAACGAAGTTGCTGCTGAACCTCGCATGTCAACGAGGGTTCGTACCACTCCTGAGTGGTATGACTCTGCCTTGAACGTCATGTTGGTGGACAACACTGATGACCCTGCGACGTATGAAGAAGCTATGGTGAGCTCAGATTCCGACAAATGGCTAGAAGCCATGAAATCCGAAATGGGATCCATGTACGAAAACCAAGTATGGACTTTGGTGGACTTACCGGATGGCCGTAAGGCTGTCGAGAACAAATGGATTTTCAAAAGAAAAACAGATACTGATGGTAATGTTACTGTCTATAAAGCTCGACTTGTCGCGAAAGGGTTCCAACAAATTCAAGGTGTTGACTATGATGAGACTTTCTCACCAGTAGCGAAGCTAAAGTCTGTGAGGATTTTGTTAGCAATTGCTGCATATTTCGATTATGAGATATGGCAGATGGATGTCAAAACAGCATTCCTTAATGGTGACATTGAGGAAGAGTTGTACATGGTACAACCCAAGGGTTTTGTCGATCCTAGTGATGCTGACAAGGTATGCAAACTTCACTCCATTTATGGACTAAAGCAAGCATCCCGGAGTTGGAACAAACGTTTTGATAAAGTAATCAAAAATTTTGGATTTATACAAACTTATGGAGAAGCTTGTATTTACAAGAAAGTGAGTGGGAGCTCTGTAGCATTCCTAGTACTATATATAGATGACATATTGTTGATTGGGAATGATATAGAACTTCTTAATAGCGTCAAAGCCTATTTGAATAATAGTTTTTCAATGAAGGATCTTGGCGAAGCGGCATATATTCTAGGCATCAAGATTTATAGAGATAGATCAAGACGCTTACTAGCACTTTCACAAAGTACATACCTGGACAAAGTTCTAAAGAAGTTTAGAATGGAAGAGAGCAGGAAAGGGTTCGTGCCCATGTTGTCAGGTAAGACCTTGAGTAAGACTCAAAGTCCAGCTACGGCAGAAGATAGAGAGAAGATGAATAATGTTCCCTATGCCTCAGCCATAGGTTCTATCATGTATGCCATGTTGTGTACAAGACCGGATATAGCAATAATAAAAGTGGTTATTATTATATCTTTGTGTTTATGATGAATGTTTGCATCCCATGCTATAATTGTATTATAAGGAAACACTAATACATGTGTGTTTTATAAACATAAAAGAGTCCCTAGTAAGCCTCTTGTTAAACTAGCTTGTTGATTAATTGATGATCATGGTTTCCTGATCATGGACATTGGATGTCATTAATAACAAGGTTATATCATTAGGAGAATGATGTAATGGACACACACACCCATAGTAAGCGTAGCATAAGATCAAGTCATTAAGTTCACATTGCTATATGCTTTCGATACATAGTAACCTAATCCTTCAACCATGAGGTTGTGTTAATCACCATCACCGGATGGGTACTTTGATGACATCAAACACCACTTCGTAACTGGGTGGTTATAAAGGTATCATTGGGTATTCTGAAAGTATGTGTTGAAGCGCATGGACCAAGATTGGGATTTGTCCATCCATATGACGGATAGATATGCTCTGGGCCCTCTCGGTGGAATGTCATCTAGTTAGCTTGCAAGCATGTGACTAGGTCAAAAGGGATGGCATGACACGGAACGAGTAAAGAGTGCTTATCAGTAACAAGGTAGAACTAGGTATGGAGATACCGACGATCAAACCTCGGATAAGTAGAGTATCGCGTGACAAAGGGAATTGGTTTCGTATGTTAATGGTTCTATCGATCACGAAGTCATCGTTGAGTATGTGGGAGCCGTTATGGATCTCCAGATCCCGCTAATGGTTATTGATCGGAGAGGTGTCTTCATCATGTCCACTTATTCACGAACCGTAGGGTGACACACTTAAGGTTCGAAGTTGTTTTAAGTAGATATTGAATGTGCGTTGGAGACCGAATGTTGTTCGGAGTCTCGGATTGGATCCGGGACATCACGAGGAGATCCGGAATTGTCCGGAGAATAAGATTCATATAATGGGGATCATTTTCTAAGTTAGGAAATGTTCCAGAGTGTTTGTATGGGGATTCTAGAAGGTTTCGGAATGTTCTGGACGGTTCTAGAAGATATCTCGGAGTTTATTTGAAAACCGAGATAAGATAAGATAAGATAAGATAAGGGGAGTTTAAAGGGGAAACTTGGGGGGAAGGACTCTCCCCCCAAGCTCCCTAGTGCGCCGGCCCTAAGGGGTGGGCCTAGGGGTGGGAACCCTAGGCCTCACCCCTCCCTCTATATATAGAGGGGTGGAGGCGCCACCCCTCCTTGCCCCTTCCCACTCCAAATCCTAGCCGCCTCTCTTTTCCTCCTTCCATCTGCTCCGGCTTAGGCGAAGCCCTGCAGAATTCTCTACTCCACCACCACCACCACGCCGTCGTGCTGCTGGGATTGCGTGGAGAAGATCTACTACCTCCGCTGCTTTTGGAACGGGAGAGGAAGGTCTGCTCGACCATGCGTGTGACCGTGCAGGAAGCGCTGCCGGAACGCGGCGCCGGAAGGATCATCTACTCGATCTTGAGATCGGCAAGTGATCAACTACATCAACCACGAGATCCGATCTCGAACAAGGCTTTGGAAACTACAAGGGTTAGTACAGATCTATCTCGTTGCACTTGTCTAATATATTAGATCTTGCCTTTTTTCTAGATTAGATCTGGGTTTTGTTCGTTTTTGCGGTAGAATTTTTTTTGTTTTCCAAGCTACGAACCCATCATTAATATCATCATTTTCAGAATTGGTCCCGAAGAGATTTTCAATATAAAAAGTAGTGTGCTTTTCCCAATCATGATCACTACTATAGGTAACAGGCATAGGAACATCATCGAGTTCAGACTCATCAAAAACTATAATAGGAGCAACATGCTTAGGAGAAAATACCGTTTCCTCTCTCCTTTTACTCCTCCTTTTCTTCTTTTTCTTCTTCTCTTTAGGAGGGAGAGGCTTGAAAGGAAGCTTCTCCATATACCCTGGTTCATTGTTAGAGACAATAGAAGAAACTTTGGAGGATTCCTCCTTTTCATTATTAAGACCAAAACACAAATTAGTCATGTCATATTTTGGTAAGATCTCATCTTTTATAATATTTTATATGTAAGTATTTGTGTGGCAATTATCAACACAATAAAGATGACAACCATGCATGACACTATTCATATCAAAACCACACATATCTACCAAAGAGGTTTTTCTTGATAACTCTTCACACCCCAAAAATAATGTAAGTTCATCATGCTGATTAGGAGTGATCATGTCATCACAATACAAACTTGCAGTACTCATTGGATTAGAAGGGCTATTATTATGGCCTGAGCATTGAAAATTAAAATGACCCACTTCAAAGCAAAGTTCACAAATAAAAGGATAGAGAGCACACACTTTTTACCAAGATCATTTAGAGCCCTATACCACGTTCTAGTTTTTTCATTCCTGTGGGTGATACAATATTCTTCTTCAATTTGATTATTCTCACAAGTTCTATGTATTCCACAAAAAATTAACATGCTTATAAGAAGTAGCACTTTCAGAGGTTTGAGCATGTTTATTGCTATCATTAATAACAATTTCATTTTCCATGCAAGTGTCTTTATAAGGCTCATGATACATGTCCCATTTTTCTTTAGGAGCATTAATATGAGAAGCAAAGGTTCTATAACAATCAACAAGAGTTTGAGGATCAAGACCATATTTAGCACTAAGCTCTTGAAAATCAATAGTTTCAGCAAAAGACTTAATGCAATCATACTCATAGTTTATACCTGGTTCTTTACCTTTGTTATTGTCCCAATCTTCGGTATTGCTTTGAATTGTTTCAAGAAGATCCCACTTAGCTTTGACCTCCTTACTTGTGAAGGATCCCTGTAGACAAGTATCTAGATAGTCCTTGTAATGTCCTGAAAGCCTTGCATAGAAATTATTAATAACAATATTACTGGGGAGCTCATGAATGGGACATTTGAGCATTAGTGACTTCAATCTCCCCCATGCTTGGGCAATACTTTCTCCATCATGAGGATGAAAATTATAAATGTAATTCCTATCTTTATGAATTTCACGAGGAGGATAAAATTTAGAGTAAAAGAGAAATTCAAGTTCCTTCCACTCCAAATGATGAGGATCATCTAGTAGCTCATACCACTCCCCTGCTTTACCCTTGAGTGAAATAGGGAATAGCTTCCTCTTAACTTAGTTTATTGAAATACCTGCACACTTGAACAACTCGCATAATTCATGTATAAAGAGTAAATGATCACCAGGATGGACAGTTCCATCTCCAAAATAGCAGTTATTCATAACACGTTCAACAATTTTTATAGGTATTTTAAAAGGGATGCTTTCAGTATGTGGATTTAACATATCACAGGTATCATTAGAATTACCACATATGGGAGATAAAGTATCATCAGAGCAAATTTTCTTCTTTAAAGCTAGGGAATTAAAAAGATCATTTTCATAAAAACCAACTTCTCCAAGCTTAGACGTTTCCATAGCATTAGTAACAAAGGTGTTCAAAAGATTCATACTAATAGCATTGCTATTAGCATGCAAAGAAAGTTCCATGGGTTTTTTAATTTTCTTTTCGGACAATTCAAGTTCTATCTTAGAAAAAATACTAAAAATCTCTCTAATTTTGTTGTTGTTTTCCATTAAGCCTAACTAGTGAAAACAAGAAACAAAAAGACAAAATTGCAGAATCTAAAGGAACTAACTTCGAGCACTCACACCGGAGGATGTGAGTACCTTTTACCTTACCTCCCCGGCAACGGTGCTAGAAAATAGCTTGATGTCTACGCACTTCTATTCTTGTAGACAGTTGTTGGGCCTCCAAGTGCAGAGGTTTGTAGAACAACAGCAAGTTTTCCCTTAACTGGATCACCCAAGGTTTATCGAACTCAGGGAGGAAGTGGTCAAAGGTATCCCCTCTCAAGCAACCCTGCAATCAAGATACAAGAAGTCTCTTGTGTCCCCAACACACCCAATACACTTGTCAGGTGTATAGGTGCACTTGTTCGGCGAAGAGATAGTGAAATACAAGTGGTATGGATAATTATAAGTGATAATGGTGATAGAAAATAGCTTGGTGGTGTGGAAAAGACTAAAGTAAAACTGAAATAAAGATAAAAGCAAGAAAACATGTAACAGATCTAGTTGCAAACGGTGTTTCAGTGCTTATAAACAAGGCCTAGGGATCATACTTTCACTAGTGAACACTCTCATATAAATATATTCTTCTTTATGATACTACTCTTAACTACTCTTTGGTTGGACACTCTAATCCATGGTAGGGCTATAACAGCACACCTCAAAGTTCATCTTTCCCATCTAGACAACCCCACACTATCACCTTGAGCACTAGATGAGTCCAACAAACACCACAATTTCATAAAGACATTCAACTCCAAATATAACTCATAACAAGTATTTGTAATCTCTAGCCTAAGTGCCACCATGGTGTGCACACTGTCACTTTCACACACATGGGGAGAGCAGAGATCTATTAAGCACTTGAGTAGCAAGGTAGATCTATAGATTACAAGCTCATGATCTCAATAAGATCATGCATAGAGAGAGAGATGAACATATAGCTACCGCTAGAACACTTAGCCTCGAGAGAGAACTACTCCCTCCTCATCGTGGGAATCAGTAATGGTGATGGAGATGGTGGTGGAGATCGATGGAGATGGCTCCGGGGGCACTTCCCCGTCCTGGCAGGGTGCCGGAACAGAGACTTTTTGTCCCCCAAATCTCCCCTTCAGTGGCGGCGGTGCTACGGAATTTTTCGTGGATTTCTAATTGACCACCTAGGGTTTATGCATCGGGAGGCTCTTATAGGCATGAGAAGCAAGGTCGGTGGCCGGCCAGGGGGCCCACACCATGCCCTGGCACGGCCTGGGGGTACCCACGCCTGGGAGGGTGTGGCCAGGCCCTGGCCCTCCTCCGTCTCGTATTTTGGCTCCGCGTGAGTCTTCCGGTAAAATAGGAACTTTGGATTTTGTCCCGTCCAATTCCGAGAATATTCATTTTCTGACTTTCTTGGAACCAAAAATAGCAGAAAACAGGAAACTGGCACTATGGCTCTTGTTAATAGGTTAGTCCAAGAAATCATATGAAAAGTACTCCAAAGTGTGGAAAAAACACAAGAAAGTAGATAAAACCAAGCATGGAACATCAAAAATTATATATACATTTACAATGTATCAACAATCAGCGGCGGGAGTTTGTCGGCAGGGGCGGCGCTGTCCCCCCGGCCTCATCCTCCAGATGGTGATGGCAGGAGTGGGACGAGCCCAATCTCAACCGTTTTCTGTCGGATCTGTCGTCGCCGACGATGTGGTGGCTTCTGGGTTCGTACGGCTTCACGAGGTCACCTAGGGCTACGAGCCCAGGCATGGTGGTGTTGGCCTTTCCTCCGTTAGATTTGGTCGGCCGATCGAATAAAGGTGGTTCGACCTAGGGTTCCTCTTGTGCGAAGATGATCACCTTCTTGAGGCTGATCCTTGATCTGGCCGGAGTGGGGAGTTCTGGAAGGCTTCACCGACGAATGTACTAGCCCTCCTATGCCCGCAGTTCGCTAGATCGGGTGGTATTCGGTCGTGGGCACCCATGTTTTATTCCAACCATTTGGTTCAGGAGGAAGCGGCGTGAAGCTCTGTCCTTTGTTGCCACCAGACGACTTTGATCCATGGTGAAGTCAGAGGTGGAGAATATCATGAAGGCCGGGTTGGAGGTCTATCTATGGAGGTTCGAGTCGACGCACTGTTGAGGGACTTGCTTGGTGTTCTGGGCTTTAAAGCAGCAGTATGTAAGTGGGGGCGGCAACATAGGTGAAGTTCAAAATCTTACCTTTCAGGGTGGAAATCCAAGGTCTGGCCTTAGTTGGCTGTGCCTGACAATGGACTTGTTGAAGGCATTGTTTTGAGAGTGGGGATTATCTTCAGGGTGAAACCCTAGATCTTTGATCGGGTGACGACGGCGCTTGTGCACTGTTCCCTTCTTGGAGGCGTCGCTTTTGAAGAGTCTGGAGTTCAGATGTTGTATTGGTGGTGGTTGTACTGTTGTTGCTAGGACCGGAACACTATAGCGGGTCTTTTATTTTCTTAGTTTTCTTTCTCTTTTGTTGGTTGTGTGCATCCGTAATGCCAATAGGGTATTGCGTTATTGCAGAGGCCAGGTGTAATTGGTATTTCTTGATATTAATATATACTCATTTCCAAAAAAAAGTATCTTAGGATGAAGCGCTAGAAATAAACACATGAATTTTAGACCATTGAGGAGAGAGAGAGTGCAGGGAGCGAGATAGAGTAAAAGTGCATTTGACTTCTCAAAGTAAAGTTAAAATGAGGTTTAAGCTAATGTTAAGATTTCTATGGAACAGGGGTGAATGGATTCCATAGGAATTTGTAAACCCAATCTGTTGTCCAAATGGCTTAAACAAAAAAAAGTCCTTATGACTACGTCCCTTCAAAATTGTATGAAAAATCCTACAAACCAAAATGGTCCGAAAAGTGTTTGATAACTAATGCCATGCTTTTCATTCGCATGGTTTCAATACGTAAAAACCAAATATATTTTGAAGCAAACGTCAAACTTAATACCTTAAGAGAACCTACTTAGCACTTACTTTTTTTTGCAGGTACTTAGCACTTACTTATCTAACCAACTCGCACCCTAGGAAATTCTTATGACTGTTAGGATCTACAGAGATCTAGATCGATTTGGTAGAGGCATGGCTAGGGTTTGGATCTTATATATATATATATATATATATAGAGAGAGAGAGAGAGAGAGAGAGAGAGAGGTACCTTCTCCGGTGGACGAACTCGATGACCCGTTGGCCATCTTGGTCGACGGCGAGAGCGTAGCTATAGGGACTAAGCGGTAGCTGCGGTGGCGGTGCTTCCCGTTGAGCGTCGGCTAACCCTAGATCGGTAGGGAGTGTCAGTGGGGTTGGCGGCGCACGGGTGAACCTCGTACCGTGTGCGGCCGGCCCCCCACCTTTTCATATAGCGACATCGACAGGGGCCCACCAACCATAAGAGGGTTGGGCGCCCCCGATCAGGACGCAGTCACAAGGGGTCGATCGGGCCGTTGGGCCCTACCGAGAGATCAATCTAACAGTCTCCCCTTGATCTCAACTTTACTTTATACTTTACTCGTTTCATCACTGTTTGGTACATAGAGCATGTTTCATCGTCACAACTCAATTGCCGATAGAATCAGACAGCTACAATGTACCTCTTGTTTTGAAACAATTTTTGTTTCTTTTGGGCCTCTTATGATCCAAGAATCATAGGCTTTCCCTTAAACCCATGCCGGCTAAGTTCTCCTTGAACACATTGGGTGATAAGCCTTTCGTTAGCGGATCCGCAAGCATATCCTTTGTCCTTATATGCTCGAGTCTTATAGTGTGATCCTGGATCTTGTCTTTCACAACATAATACTTTATCTCTATTGGTTTGGAAGCATTACTCGGCTTGTTGTTGTGAGCATAGAATACTGCGGGCTCATTGTGATAGTACATCTTTAGTGGTTTGTCAATGCAATCTACTACTTTCAAGTCGGGTATAAATTTCTTTAACCATATCGCATGCCCCGTTGCCTCATAGCAAGCTATAAATTCTGCATACATAGTGGATGATGCAACTCTTGACTGTTTGGAGCTTCTCCACGAAATAGCCCCTCCTGCGAGAGTGAAGACGTATCCTGCCGTGGACTTTCGATCGTCTCTGTCTCCCACAAAATCAGCATCTTAATACCCTCTTATCTCTAGGGAATCAGACCTTCTATATATTAGCATGAGGTCTTTTGTGCCTTGCGCATAATGCAAAGCTTTTTTACCATCTTCCAGTGCTCTATGCCTGGATTCTCTTGATATCTTCCGAGTACCCCGGTGATAAAAGCTAAGTCAGGGCGAGTGCACACTTGTGCATACTGTAAGCTTCCAACGACCGAAGCGTATGGTACTGCTTTCATTTGATCGATCTCATATTGACTTTTGGGACATTGAAATTTCCCAAAACTGTCGCCCTTGACTATAGGAGCAGTTGTGGTATTGCACGCATGCAGACCTAGAACCCCATTTATCCTATCTCGATGAATTTCTATGCCCAAAACATATGAAGTTTCACCAAGATCTTTCATGTCAAAGTTTGAGGATAGGAACTTCTTTGTTTCTAGTAGTAGACTGGCATCGTTGCTAGCAAGCAAGATATCGTCCACATACAGAATTAGGAAAATATATCTCCCACATACGCAAGTACTCTCGGGAACGCGTCTTGACTCGTCTGATAATCTTCTTGAGGTGAAGTAACCAAATAATCTTCATAGTTTTGAAATTAACTTGGAAACATAAGTAGTAGGCAAAAGGTGATGGAGAAATGTGTAGGATCTCATTATGGCGCCAGGCCGGCGCAGAATGGTCTGATTCTGGTCTACACATCAGTCCATCGACGAACTAATCGAGGCCCCACTAAAACGAGTGAACTTGGGTCAACTTTCCAAAGATATGCGTAAAAGAAAAATTACCAAGTCATAGTACAACACAGGCATTTGGAAATGTAGGAACAGAAAAAATATGTGAATTTTGGACCATTAACTCATTATTCATTAACTATGTAATAGGTATCTTAGGATGAAGTGCTAGAAATAAACACCTGAATTTTGGACCATTGAGGGGGGAGAGAGAGAGAGTGCAGGGAGATAGAGTAAAAGTGCATTTGACTTCTCAAAGTAAAGTTAAACTGAGGTTTAAGCTAATGTTAAGATTCCTGTGAAACAGGGTGAATGGATTCCATAGGAATTTGTAAACCCGATCTGTTGTCCAAATGGCTTTAAAAAAAGTCCTTGTGAGTTGTGACTATATCCCTTCAAAATTGTATGAAAAATCCTACAAACCAAAAAAGGTCCTAAAAGTGTTTGATAACTTATGCCATGCTTTTCATTCGCATGGTTTCGATATGTAACAACCAAATATATTTTGAAGCAATCGTCAAACTTAATACCTTAAGTGAACCTACTTAGCACTTACTTATCTAACCAAATCGCACCCGGGGAAATTCTTATGACCACTATATACATGCGTGGAATTTATGAAAACATCTCAACGAAATACAAATAGTACCCCAAGCTATATGTCCAACTGTTTGTATGGTCCGGTTTACATGGTGTCTCTAAAAACTCATCTACATGATTTTGTTTTGTGAAAATGTGTAAAGTGTCTCAGTAAATACTTCTGAGTGCATATTGCTCCATATTTATGACAAAAATACCCTATTTTAGTGTATCTCTATATAGGGCACCTTTCATTATATGTTGCCTCGAACGAGTGCCTCAACATGAAAAGAATGGGTGGCTCGACATGATTACTATATGACAGTTCAATAGAGGCGAATAGTGCTGTGCCTCTAGAGAAGTGTTACTACAGGACAATTATATTTTAGTGGTAGTATAAGGTAACCTCTCAGTTAAATTTAAAAGAAAAAATTATAAAACAAATTCAAATACCTGAAATTTATTCACAAAATAGTGCCACTGGTATATATTATCTTGATTTCTAGGTATATACTAAAACGGTGCCACTGAGTGTTGATAAGGAACAAATGCCAGCACAGGCTGATCAACGGTGTAATGTGTGAACATTGCCACTGCTATATGGATGTAAAATGTGAAAGTTGTCAAGATCTGATTCCCTCCGGGGGTTAGTTTCACACTAGATCGTATAGGCGCGCGTTGCCGCGCCCATCTATTTCTGCAATAGATTGGTAGAAACTTATGAAAATATATAGAATCGGATCACAAATATTAAATTTGTATAAATATAATATATTGGTTATAATAGTAAAAGAGATAGATGCTGATTTCTTTAATTAGTTTACAGGAAAATTGTCTAAAATAGAAAGGACTGTGTTTATATCTTGGATCTAATGGAGTTTTTTTCTAAATCTTGATGCACTCTCACGGATTCATATTTTTGTGGCCAAAACAAATTATACCCCTCTCCAAAAATACAACTATATTAGATACGCAAAGTTCATACCATAGGAGCTAATCCACCTCTCCACCCGCAGAATTCAAGCCTTTGTGTATGTATTAACTGGTGCGTGCATCTATACAGGAAGCTTTTAAAATTGGGGTTGTGGCCAACAAATAGCTCATCTTTAGATGGACATTGAAGTGAGTACGACATTAGCTGCTCCTCGCTCCCTGAAAATGAATAGATGCCATCATGCAATGTTGCTACCATAACTTGGTTGCTGGCAAAATTGAGAAATTGCGGACACTGGATTTTCAGAAATTCGGTAGCAATTATTCAGTCTCGTGAAACAACTGTATTACTCAAATAACAGGAAACAACTCGCTTAAGAAGAAAACGTAAGACTCCAATAGTTTCCTCTTAAGTGAAGCACTTAAGTAGTGAATCACTCTCAAAGTCATCTCAAAGGTATTGCAATCAGTGATTCCATATAGAGAAAACATATGTATCATATAAATGTACATATTTTATTTCTATAGACAAAGCTGACAAATCTCATGTATATGTCTATACCAACCATAGATGTAAATCCATTTAGGCTTCCAAAACCTACGATCAAGAAAATCAAGTTACATCATGCACTGCAAACAATTACAGGTTGTAATATGTTGTCATAGTAGCTAGCTGCATATAGTAAGTCCTACAAAAGGAGATATCAGAGAAGAGGATATTTCTTAATTATGCCTGCAAAATTACAATTAATAATTCTTCACACCATTTATATTTGGAGTACTCACCACGGATGTCTTGGCATGACGTACTGGTTAGGGCAAGTGTGCTTCATCAACCAAGCTACTAACATGTTTCTGCTTATATTTGAATCAATTGTCCTGCCAAATTTAAGTATTAGGAACCTTAGCTTTCAATTACATTCACACCTTATATTGAAACTGAAGCTTCGACCAAATTAGGCACCTATGGTGCCCCATCAGCCCTCTTCTTCTCCGATTCTCTTTGACTCCCTCTAGCTCAAGCGTCGCTGCCGTAAATCATCTCCCTCGGTTCCCCTTTCACAACCTGGCACCTTCATGTTGGGTAGGCAGGCAAGAGACTCCAAGAAAGCCAGCCAGTGTGCACCAATGTAGATGGGGTGGAGTGGCCAGGCACTGCCAGGGCACACCGAGCATGGCGGTTCATCTCCAGGCCTGCTTGATGATTGCAACTTCCACGAGCACGTCAGGAGTGCGAACCAAGGGATGACATACAGACGGGCATGGTTTTGCTCCAGGGAAGGACCGCATCGGCACTTGCGGCCAGAACCCGCATGGTAACAGCGGCCAAAGATCTCAGGATTCGATTACCGTTCTAGTCGGAATAACAAAACAAGTTCAGCTTTTTCTCCATTCTGTTACATTGACAGTGTAGTCCAATTATGTTTACCTTTGCACCGGTTATTGTGAACCAAACAAGATGTCACAATATTAAAGGTTTTTACTGTTCCGGTTCGCCCATAAGGGAAGATAGAAATCACACATAAGCTGAATGAACAAACCATGAATCATTTATCTCAAGGCTGGCAGGTTCTCAGCAGATAAGACACGTATACAAACCTGGCTATTCGCCATAAGAAACCAGCAGTTCTAGGATTCCTCGAACCAACCTAGCAGAATCAGATGACACCCGCATCAAATTCGGAAAGAAGCAGAACAGTACGAACCCAGAATAAATTGGGTGAAAATGGAATGTAGGAAAAAGGGGGAATCTACAAATCCAGTAGAACTAATCTTGAATCACTTGACCTAGAACAACTGTATCAGTTCAGCAGCCGAGAAAGCAGCCTCAATAATAGAGAATCATGTATTGAACTGAGAAATAATTGGTGGAAGAGGGGAGGTAGGAAGTAGGATATATTGGAAGAACTAAGATGGAGCTGCGACGTGAGCTTCAACCATGACTGCTTCCTGCTGTAGATTCTATACCAAAGTTAAGAAGTTGGAAGGGACGCTGGGAGGTAAGGCCACAAGGGACTATTTGTACGTACGAGGAGTAAAAGAAGAAGCTGGTAACTGACCTGCACTATCGGCCACCGACAAGTAGCGCACTTCGCTGCCATTACTGGCTCGTAGAAACAGTGAATTAACTCTTGAAACCTCAGAGAGGGAACTCCAATCGATCCATCAATCGACATCACTCCTTCATATCCCGTAGACTGCATTGGTGTTGGCGAAGCGCCGCAAAAACCGGGCCACAACGGATCTCAGCCACAGGCTCCATCGATCTGACCGCCTTGTCTGGCTCAAGGCCTCTCTCACCGTACCGCCTTCGCCCTCGCCGCATCACCTCCGTCCCCTCTGCCCTGTGTTTTTTCTACCGAAATAGAGTTGGTCACTGGACTCTGTGGAGACTTCCGCGGCGCTCACGCCCAACTAACCATAGTGGGTCGCTTCAACTGTTTTTTGAGCTCAGTTTATCAGAGCGCGTCAATTTGATGCCCAGAGACCCATTCCATAGGGACAACCGGCCCAGTTTGGGATCTCAAGCAAATCGGATGGCCAGAAAAGGTTTCTTGCGCTGATCGGATGGCTGAAAACATCCAGATCGTGAGAGAGCTCCATGTTGTCCCAGTTATAATGTCCCTAATTACACGTGCCCCTGTGAGGAGAAATATGAACTTAGCTGGTAAATGGTAATTCCATGTATCCATTCCAAATGGGTCATCTCACCTGCGAACACACAAGGTACAAGAATATGTGGCAGAGTGTGTGGTGCTACCCTATATGTAAATTCTGAATTGCAAACTGGAAGGACTGTATTGTTGATGGTAAAACTACTAAGTTAAATTGGACTGTATCAACATCATATTAAGCAACATAAGCGAGCTTGATGACATTTATAAGCCATTGTTCATCACGAAAGGGAAGCACGCAGGTCCGACAAGCGAGCCCATCGATTTCAGACTAGCGGAGGTTAAAACTTCAGGGCCAAGAATCAGCCAACCCAAACATACATGCGAAGCGAATGACTCGAGACGAAGCTCGCATCCCTATCCTCTTGGCCATGCCATCAGCAACGCTCTGTCCTCTAGTCCAATTGGCGCCCGCGGGGCACCGACAACGACAGGGACGGGCACGGGCGAGGCCTGCCCTGCCCTGGCCGCGCGCGCTCGCGCTCTTGCTGCATCCGGGTGGAGGCTGCGCGTGCGTGCACAGGGGAATGATGGATGCCTCTGCTACCTAAGCTAGCTCGATGGAAGCGGAAGGGAAGATACACGGCGGAAGCAACACGCATACATTATTGGCAGTAGCGACGGTGGTGCTCCATGATTGGAGGGTCACGCGACGCGGTGCCATCTGGCTCGATCGATTCGAGCTCGATCGGTTATTGCCATGTAGGATAAGGGCGCGGCCTTTTTGCCCATGGAGTCACGGCTCCGTGCTCTCTTCCTTGCGGCAACCGGCCGGGTTTTTCCCGATAGCCATCTCGGAAACCGGAAGGCGAAGAAATCCTCTGCGTCATCTCCGGACTCCGGGGGCCATGGTCTCGGCGTGCTCCGGGGTCTACGTTTCTGACCGTACGTTGCTAGCGATCGTTGGATCGTGATTTCCGAGAGTTTCCGTATGGTTCGCTTGAATATTCACTCCATCGGAAAACGTACCACTTATTTTGATTGATATAGGCTTTGCTCTCTTATCGAAACGTTTGCTAACTACATGCACAAAAGTACTACTCCCTCTATTCCAAAATAAGTGACGTGGGTTTTTCTAGATTCGGATATATCTATACATGTTTTACTATATAGATACATGCGAATCTAAACAAACTCAAGTCACTTATTTTGGGACGGAGGGAGTATATCAGGTGACAAGGTCTTGATCTGGAGGCATCTTACTAAGCGTCCAAATAGATTCCACTAGGGGCCTGCATTCCATCGATGTGTTGGCAAGGAGAATATCGTATTCCGAATCTAGACAAAACCAAGTCAACTAATTTGAATCAAAGGGAGTATTAAACTTTATATCCGTAACAGGCGGATAATTTCACCTGAGCTCTTGTCGCCGTGTACGGTGCAACCTAGGATGTGTTTGAAGAGCTTTTTTTTTGGTGAGCTAGTTTCGTGGTATTGGCACGGCAGATGCTACAAGAGTAGCTTAGTTAGAGGAGGCAAGGCTATGTAGAAGAATCCGAGAACGAGATTGACACAAGATGTACCAAGGTTCACGTTCCCTCAGTGGAGGATCGCTACGTCTTGCTGTCAATCCAGTATATGATCCACAATCTATTCTTATTTTTGACAAAGAGAATATATTAATATCACGAACATACAAATTACGCCTAGACTGTGCAACAACACATTGCCCTAAAGGAACTACGAATGCACACATCGCTAAAATCAAAAAGAAGAAGAAGAAGAACAAAAGGAAAATCCCGATATAGTGATTTATTCTTTGTAGCAACAGTACAAACACCACCAAGACAATATTCGAAATCTAAAATTTCCAAAAGTGACAAATTCAAGAAGGAAACAATGCACAAGCGTCGTCGTCGCCCATTCATGGATCATAATTTTCACCCTGGAGAAAGATTGCTCTCAAAACAGTGCCTTTAACAAGGTCATTCACAGGCACAACCAATTAAGACCAGATCTTATATTTTTACCCTGAAAGATAAGACTTGGTTCTTCTCCTGTGTTGCAGCCCCCACTTGCCGAGCAAGTTTCTTATCGCTACGAAGACTCGAACCACCATTGCTAGGCATCATATGTCGGTCTTCATGACATTCTCCGTATCTGATTTCACCATGGAACTTCAAAGACATACCCCATGATGCAAACAAACAACGAAGCTTCGTGGTGCTCCCTTTTGAAACAGAACAGTCAGAAAAACAAGGGTGTGCATGACCAAATCCCATCCAATCTAGCAAACTCCAGACATGAGACGCCTAAGGAAGATCGCTGGTGAAATCCTTCTGAAACTTGTCACCCGCTAGATCTATCAGGGATTGCACCCAGCAGAGCAATGTCTTGGTGTGGGAAGAACCCTATGACCCCCTTCTTTATTAGGAAGACAAAGTTCACAAGTGTACCTGACATAGATTAATAGATGACCGTAAGTGCCACATGTTGCTATGAAACAATAAAGTGAGTAGGCAACAAATATATAGGGAGGTTCTGTATCAAAATGAAGTGTAGAATATAATTAACCCAAATATTTTCTCACAATATTTTTCTATCTGCCTCACTTTCACTACACAACAAGGTGTCATCTTAATTCCTCCTTGTATGATCATAACTTTGTGATCAGATTCATGGATGTTGTGTGGTTGCTTCATTTTGAGGTCAAACCAAAGATATTCCTGTGAAAGTATAAATCAGTTATACATAGGACATATCTTCCTTCCTTGGTCATCCAAAAGAATTCTGATGGAAGAGGCATGAACATCATGCTCAATGTAAAAATATGTTTACGTCGAGCCTTCATGTTGTCTAGATTTAACATCGATATCCACGAGTGTTCGCATAATAATACAATTTTACCTCAAAAAATAAAAATATTCTTTTAGTACCAAAATATCTTGCTAAAAAAAGTTATTGTCTTTCATGAGATATGCAAGACTTATGGGTATAACAAAACAAAGCATAGAATATCATTGGTCAGTAAAAATTTGACACTAGAAAGAAAAATAACTTGTGCCACTTCCTTTAATGACATGACATGTGCCATGTAATACTACTAATAATCCTTGCAAAGGATGCTACGAAAGGTATTTCCTTGAATATTCACAACGATAAAAGCACATCAAATACATATTATTTATTTGGGAAATAACACTACAATAGAGGGAAATCATAGGAACCTCACCTTATTTAAGGATGTGTAAAAGCCTTAGCACACAGAAGAGCACCACATGGTCATGCAATGGAGGAAACCAGACGAAATATTTGAGGTACATGCCTGAAAGAATTGGATAATCAGTATATCATTGCTGCTTTGCACATATGTCTGTTTATTTGCTGATCACCGCTGACTAAATTAACTTGAATGCAAGAACTCATTGTTATCAGACAAAAACAAAATTACTCGTTCTGTAAAAACATCCCAAATCTTCATACCAGATTAGTGGAAAACAAGCCAAGTTCCGAGGAACCATGTCGATCAACTCATTTTGTTTCAGGGGCTGACATTCTAGCTGCATGAGCGTGCGTACTCTGTCCATACTTTGTTCTGGTCCACCCTATTCAAGTGGGCTCAAAGCACTAAAGTTAAGCATATTCAGCAAGATGAAAATAACACCAAGTATTTCCATCTTATTGCCAATGGAAAACACCGGAAGAACAGAAAATTTCAACTAGAGAAGGATGAGGGTACTATTGTGGGAGACCATAACTTGCGAACATATATATATCTGGGTACTATAAGAAGCTTTTTGGGGAGCCGGAACCTAACTCCTTTTCGCTTATGGAGGATAGGAACCTTGATGTCCCTCAGGTGTCATCAATGGAGAATTCTATTTTAACTGCAACTTTTGCTGAGAAGAAAGTGCTGGAAGCAATTTCTTCTATGGAACATAATAAAGCTCCAGGTCCTGATGGATTCCTGTCGGATTTCTATCAGACATTCTGGGACGTGATTAAAGGTGACTTGATGGCGCTTTTTACACATCTGCAAACAACAGAGTTGCCTTTATACAAGCTTAACTTTGGGGTCATCACTTTATTACCTAAAAAAGAAAATGCGGTCCAGATTCAAAAATATAGGCTTATTTGTATTTTAAATGTTAGTTTTAAAATATTTACTAAAGTGGCTATGAATCGTATCTCTGTGATTGCTCATAAGGTGATTCGTCCTACTCAAAATGTGTTTATGCCTGGTAGGCATATCCTAGAAGGGGTAGTGGTTTTACATGAATCAATTCATGAGCTTAATACGAAGAAGTTAGACGGTGTTATTTTCAAAATCGATTTTTAAAAAGCTTATGATAAAGTCAAATGGTCGTTCTTACAACAAGCTCTTCGGTTAAAGGGGTTTGATCCTTTATGGTGCTCTTAGATTGCTAACTTTATTCAAGGGGGAGTCTAGGGATCAGAGTCAATGATGATATTGGTCATTTCTTTCAGACTAAAAAGGGGGCTCGGCAGGGAGACCCGTTATTGCCTATGCTTTTTAACATAGTGGCAGATATACTGGCTATACTCATAGCTCGAGCTAAGGAGGAAGGCCAGGTAAGTGGAGTAATTCCTCATCTAGTGGAAGGTGGATTATCTATCTTACAGTATGCGGATGATACAATATTATTTATGGAACATGATCTTTTCAAAGCGGTAAATATGAAATTAATTTTGTGCATTTTCTAAAAACTATCGGAGCTGAAAATTAATTTTCACAAAAGTGAAATATACTGTTTTGGGAATGCAAAGGAACATGAACATACTTATAAACATATTTTTAGTTGCGAGTCGGGTAGTTTATCTTTTAGATACCTTGGGGTCCCTATTCACTTTAGAAGGCTCAGAAATTCTGAGTGGAATCCGGTTGAAACAAGATTCGAAGGAAAGTTGGGTTGTTGGCAAGGCAAGATATGGTCATATGGAGACAAATTAGTGTTAATCAACTCGGTACTAACTAGCATGCCCATGTTTATGCTGTCTTTTCTCGAAATACCTAAGGGTGTTAGGAAATGGTTGGATTTCTTTCGTTCAAGATTCTTTTGGCAAAATGATGAACATAAGAAGAAATATAGGTTAACTAAGTGGAATATTATTTGTAGACCCAAAGATCAGGGTGGATTGGGAATTGAGGTGTTAGAGATAAAGAATAAATATCTTCTTAGCAAATGGCTTTATAAATTACTTTTTGAGCAGGGAGTATGGAAAGAGCTATTACATAGTAAATACTTGAGAACCAAAACTTTGGCACAAGTTCATGCTAAACCGACTGACTCCCCTTTCTGAAAAGACCTAATGCAAGTAAAGGACAATTTCTTTACCAGAGGGTTTTTTAAAGTCGGCAATGGTGAAATAGTTTGTTGGAGGATGTGTGGCTAGGGGAGCTTCCTTTGGCACAACAATATCCTTCGATGTATAATATTATACATCGAAAGCATGTCTCTGTCCATGAAGTATTATCTCACAATCCTCTTAGTATTGGTTTTAGGAGGAATTTGTCTAGGGCGAAATGGGATGCATGGCTGCATCTTTGTTAGAGATTAATGCAAGTAAATTTGACTGATGAACCTGATTCTTTTAAATGGAAGTTAACCGAGGATGGAAGCTTCACGGTTAAATCTTTGTATGAGGATTTCATGAATGATCATCAGATATTTCTCACAAAATATCTTTGAAAGCTTAATATTCCACTAAAAATAAAGATTTTATGTGGTTTTTAAACAACAAAGTTTTATTAACTAAAGATAATCTTTTGTGTAGAAATTGGAATGGTTGTAAGAAGTGCTGTTTTTATAATGAGGATGAAACTATTGAACATCTCTTTCTGTTATGTCCATTTGCTAAAATTATTTGGCGCATTGTGTTCTTTACATATAATCTTCCACCTCCATCCAGTATCACTAATATGCTTGGGAATTGGTTAAATCGGATGGATATGACTAATAAAGCTAGCATACGCATAGGGGTATCGGCTTTATGTTGGTCAATATGGAAATATCACAATGCTATTAGTTTTAACAAGGCTTGGGTTCAATCTTTCTTACAGGTTATTCTAATGGCGGCTCAGTGGATTCAACTCTGGGATTTTTTTGCTACGGGAGCACCAACGGAATACGATGGTTTCTGGTGTAACTGTCTGGTGATGACCGCACAGGATATCTACTACTTAGTTTCTTGGCGGTATTCTAGTAGATTGAGAGATGTTTAGCTTGTGTAGGTTACCCTATCACAGTTTATGTGTCTTTTTCAGATGGTTGGTGTGTGTATGAACCCTCTCTGACCCTTGAGATATTTTTATGTCACTTTTGACTTGTTTTTAATAAAGCAGGTTGTGTGCATCCCAGGATGCAGAGGCCGGGGATAACCCCATTTCGAAAAAACAGAGGTTTCAAATATGAGAAACACCAATACGATGAAATCATGATATGTGCGGCTAGGATTTTTGCCACATCATGGCACGCGATTTGATTTGCTTTATGTGCATGAAACAAGGAAAGACAAGCCTCATTTCTACATGTCATTTGAACATACATAGCCTAGGACTCCCGTGTCGTCCCCAGGGCAATCCCGCCGCCGCCTCAAAACTTCCTAGGGCGGCCCCCATCTTCGTCGCTGCCGCTGGCGTTGGCCACGGTGGCAGTGGCCCTAGGTGCCTAAGGTGCTGGGGGGGAGGATGCGACGTCCACTACTAGGAAAACAGCTATAGGTAGATGATGGCTCAGTGTTGATGTAGAGCTCGTTGGGAACCCCAAGAGGAAGGCATGATGAGCACAGCAGCAAGTTTCCCTCAGTACGAAACCAAGGTTATCAATCCAGTAGGAGCAAGGAAACACCCCAAAGGTGTTGCTAGCTGAGCCTTGGTAGGGCGCACTACCGATGCTAGTAGCAACGTGGAGACCTGCACAACACAACCACAGAACTCTGTCCCCAACTTGTGATGAGGTTGTCAATCTCATCGTGTTTTGCTGAAAACAAAGGATTAAACGTATCGAATGGAAAGAAGTAATAGTTTGCAGAAAGTAAACACAAAGCAGTAAACAGTTTATAGATTGTATGTAAAAGAAAGGACCGGGATCCATAGTTCACTAGAGGTGGCTCTCCTTAAGATAGATAACATGCTGGGTGAACAAATTACAGCGGGGTAATTGACAAACATCGAGAAAGCATACAAGCATATACTAATAATCTTGACTCCTTTGGAACTTGATTGGGCATTACAACATTATACATAGACCGCCATCCAACTGCATCTATGACTAATAATCCACCTTCAGGTTATCATCCGAACCCCTCCAAGATAAGTCGCAGCAAACAGATTATTGCTTTACGAAGTGCATGTAAAGTAAACAATATGATTGTTCTATGAACAAAGGATTGTTGTTTTCTCCCTAGTAGCAACAACACATCTAGTGAAGGGAATATGCCCGAGAGGCAATAATAAAGTGGTTATTATCTTATTCCATGTTTATGATAAATGTTTATTTTGCATGCTATAATTGTATTGATAGGAAACGTCAATACATGTGTGTTTAATAAACAAATAAAAGGTTCCTAGTCATGCCTCTCTTATAGACTAGCTCGTTGATTAACAAGATGATCAAGGTTTCCTGATCATGGACATTGGAGGTTGTTAATAACGAGGTCACAACATCTGTGGAATGATGTGATGAACATTCATCCGAAGTATAGCATTACGATCAAAGTCATTATGTTTATATTGCTATAACATCATACGAAGTAATCTTTATCCTTAGACCATGAGATCATGTTAATTGCTAACACCGGAAGAGTATCTTGATAACATCAAACGTCACACCGTATGGGTGACTATAAAGATGGGTTCGATTACTACGAAGGTGTTATGTTGAGGCTCATGGATCAAGAGTGGAGTTTGTCAATCCAGATGACGGATAGATATACTCTGGGCCCTCTCGGTGATATCACATTAGGATAGCTTGCAAGCAAGTGATGTGATCACTAGAATGTTATATCACGGGAACGAGAAAAGAGTGCATGTCGGTAACGAGATCAAACTAGGTATGGAAATACCGATGATCGAATCTCGGACATGTAATATATCGCGGGACAAAGGGATTTAGTTAGTAGCGTTAAAAGGTTCTCACGATCATAGAAGTCATCGTTGAATGTGTAGGAGTCAGTATGGATCTCCAGGTCCCGCTGCTGATTATTGATCGGAGAGGGGTCTCGATCATGTCTGCATTATTCGCGAACCGTAGGGTGACACACTTAAGGGATACCGACACCATTTGGAGCAAATATGTTTCAGATAAATATTTAAGAAAGCGCTAGAATTATTTCAATAGACACCAAAACTGTTTCGGGTGAAATTGCTGAAATTGGTTCTTCATGTAATATTGAAATGTTGCAGGGGGTTTTATGTGAATGTTTGTCAATTAAAGTATTTAACAAAATTCTGAATAAAATTACTAAAAGAGTTTTATTAAATGAGAGAGCATTAAATTTGGAGAAATTTAATGCATTTAAAGTGGAGACTTTAAAAGAGAATGTGAGGGGGCAAATTTAATGTGGAGGGGTTACCACCACATGAATGGGGGAGGTGAAAGGTCACCTCCCCATGCACCGGCCATGAAGGAGGGGTACCCTCCCCTCCTCCTATAAAAGGCCACCCCCTCCTCACTTCTCACACACACCTCCTTGTGAAGGATCTCTCTCCCCCTCTAGTATTATTCCCCCATGGTCTCGGATTAGCGAGATACATGTTCCCGGTGGCTTTATCTGGAAAGGAGTTGCTGCTTCCGCTGCTTTGCTGGAGCGAGGGACGGAGGTTGTCGGGGTACCGGACGTGTGTGCGATCACGGATGCACCATTGCTTTGCGGTGCTGGACTTGGTGGTGCTGGAGCTGGATCGATGGGCGTCTTTGGGCGAACCTGCTGGACTTCATCACGATCTTGAGATCGGCAAGTGTCGACTACATCAACCACGAGTTCCTACGTTAACAAAGCTCGTTGTCTCGAGGTAAGTTCTCCATGGATGTATGTCCACCCGTTGCTTTGTACCTAGTAGATAGATCTTGGCGTGTAGTTCACACCGGGAATTTTTTGTTTTCTATCTTTGCGGACCCAGTGGTATCAGAGCCTGATCTATGCGTAGGTGCTTTGCACGGGTAGTACACTTATGTTTACATGTGGGCGATGATGATTATGTTATTGCATCTTCTATGTATTTTGGATATTGGTGGCATAGTGGGATGAAGCGGCCCGGACCAACCTTACATGTCATCGTACATGAGACTGGTTCCACGACTGACATGCAACTTGTTTTGCATAAGTGGCTGGCGGGTGTCTGTCTCTCCTACTATAATCAATATCTAATTTACAACGAGTTGCTAATAACTTGGTTATCCTCATTGTGGTTCATGTTCGTAGGTTAGACCGGTTCTATCTCCGAAAGCCCTAAGCCACGTAAAACTTGCAATTGATAAATTAGAGGCATCTAGTTTAGATCGTTGCTGGGCTAGTGTCTTGATATGGTATTGTTGTAAGTAGATGTATGATAGATAATCTTACAACACACTCAACGTGTAAGTTCCATAGACCTTGACCTTACACACAAAGGAATGATAGAGATCATACCACGATGCAAGTGATAGAGATCAAATGCATGGACCATATCATCTCACTTTACACATTAGATGTTAGCATCTTATACTGCTAGTTTGGCGCTTTCTGTAGCATTGTAAGATGATCCCTGTTTTAGATATCAAGGTAAAAATGTGTTCTTCCTTAAGTATGCGCCGTTCTATGGATCGTGTTTCGAGACATCACGTGATGATCGGGTGTTCTCAACTCTACGCTTTCATGCAATGGGTGTAAGACAGTTTTACACACGCGAATACTAAGGTTCTTACTTGGCGAGCCTAGCATGTCTACATGGCCTCGAACACGGACCGAAAGGTTAAGCATGAGTCACATAGTTGATGTGATGACCATATTGATGCTCGCCTTTGAAGCTACACCGACTCACGTGATGATCGGACTTGGTGTAGTGGATTTGGTTCATGTAATTACCAAAAAGGCACGAGGGATGTCGTTTTTGAGTGGGAGTTCATTTCTAATTTGGATTAGTCGAACTCAATTTGTCATAAACTAAATCGAAGTGAATTTGCATAATTTGTTATAGTCATTGGCATCTGTTCACTACCTTATACTTAGTTTTAAATTGAGATAATAGAACTATAGAATTTTGGATATTTACTTTACGAACTGGTATCGTATTGTTTTGAATGTCAATTTAAAGTTTATAAGTCCTATTGCAAACTTTCAGCAAACTCTATTTACTCCATGAAGTTTAATAAGTAGTATTAAATAGAGAGTAAGAATTCCAATGTTAGTATCTAAAGTATCATGTTTGCCTCCATGATTATTGATATTCAAAAAAAGTTGTTTTAATATCAAGATTATATTGGAGCTGAAAATTGTTTCAGAAACCATCATATGTGAAAGATATTGTGATATCTGAAACAATGTTTTTGGTTGCATTATGATAGAGTATAATTTAGCAAAATACATGTTCTCATATTGTATGAGAATTTGTGAAGGATGGAGATGTTAGGCATCCGAATCTACCAAAAAGGTTTTGGGAACTGATATTATACTCGCGATTCTTCCTTATAGGCTATAGTAGCTTGATCATGAAAGTTGTCATGATAAGGATGAATAGAAGATGTAAGTAAAATGTTTACTACACTAATAGATTACTAAAGAATGGTTTTTTGAAAGAACACCAAACATTTGATGATGGTGATCCACTTCAAAGTGCAAGTCCAAAGGTATTAGTATTTGACTATATACGCTTTGTACCATGTGTCATGTTGATGACACCACTATTGATGTTGATAGATTCTTTTAAAAGAAAAGGAATTGCTGAAAGAGAATCTATAAAATATTTGGCAGAAAATAAAAGGTTGGAGATGTCCAACTTAGGTATATAGAAGATATACATGTTATGGCTATATTCCTTGCTTGTTAAACAATGTGGTTCTTAGGTATTGGATACTGGTATTGGATACCGAATTGGTTGGTATGAAGTGTCATACAGGAAAACGCAATTCATGAACTACAATGGCCTAAGTAACTACCAAGAGAATGAGTGATGATGTTCATCGAAAACAAATAAAGTGTTATTGTGTTTTTCGTTGTCATCAAACCAAGCCTTCAAGATTTGTTTAAATAATTGTTATTTTGTTCCGGTATCATGAGAACAATGGTTGTTCAAATAATTACCGTATTTCATAAAGGATGGATGAACTTTTACAAGTCTAGTTGGAGAAATCACATCCATAAACACTATTGCTAAAATGTCGCAAGACAAATGATTGAAAGATCACTTATGAAGTGACATCGCTGTTTAAATTATATTTGAAAGAAAACATGAAGAAACTCCATGTTGATGGATTTTTGGAGTCTTTGATTTTGATCAATTGACGCATGTGAGACTTTCCTCGAGATAATTGAAACTCCGTCCATAGGCTAGAGAGGAACGGATGACTAGCTTATTGGAAATTGTGCATGCTGATGTGCATAGTCCATTATGTGTAGCCATATGCGATGGATCTTTTTGCTTCATATGCTTTCTCCGAAAATTTGAGTGAATATATCTGTATATTTACTTAACAAGGAAGAAGTATGAAACATTTGAAAATTTTTCAAAGACTTTCAAGATGAAGTGGAAAATCATTGTAACAAGAAAATAAAGAGTTTATGATTCGATCATAAAGGAAGATATTTGAGTTACATGTTTAGCAAAAACACCTAAGACTTGAGGAATTGTTCCATGATTTGTGTTTCCTGATAAACCATAGGAGTATGGCATATTCGAGAGATAAAATCAAACCATGTTTGACATGGTAAGATCAAGGGTGTCATTTATAAAACTGCCATTATGTTTTAAGGATTGAAGCTTTAGAGACTACCGCTTTTACACTGAAAAGAGCACCATCGTGATCCATTGAAATGACACCATATGAGTTATGGTTTGGGATTAAACCCGAATTATCTTTTCTTAAATTTTGGTATGATATGCATAAGTAAAATGTTTAAAACCAAAGTCGGATAAGCACGTCTTTGTAGGTTATCCCAAAGAATTTGTTGGGAATTTCTCCATAACGCCGAGGACAAAAGAGTTTGTCGCTTGGAACGTCAAGTTTCTTGAGAAGGAACTTTTCGTGAAAAGTTAAGTGGGAGGACAATAGAACTTTGATAAGGTTGTTGAACCTTAGCTATATGTGCTAAGTAGTGCGGCAGGAAAGTGTCCCGGTGGCGGCCACAATGCTCATGGCTCTCGTGATTACAAAAGGTGTGATCTCGGAGATTAGAGTTCCTATAGAACCGTGTGGGTCGGTAAGAATCAAATAGTAAGATTTGATAAGCAAGTCGTTATTGTTTTGACAATGATGAACCGACTACATGCAAATAAGCGATGATGGGCCCTTACTCCATAAAATGACTAGAAGTCACAGAATCCGTGATAGTATCCATACACGAGAAATCAAGTTTCTGAACTTGGAAGACCCTCCGGAAAGGCGTGAAGCCTATCGGACGTGTTTGGATCTATAAAGAAATAAGACATGGATGTTTAACATCTATGAAATAGTCGACATGTCGGAAATAAGTTTACGACAATGTTCAAGGAGTTGACTATGACAAGATTTGATCTTCATAGCGATATATAGTCTTGGCGGATTAATGTAGCAACCACTACATATAATTTGGTATATGGTAGTTGAATAAACAAAACAAGGTTCTTCTAATAGAACGGTAACCTAGGACATGTACATGACATGGTCCGAAGGGTTTTGTTAATTCAAAGGGTGCTAAAAGGGCATGTAAACTTCAATAGTTGAAGTAAGCATAGCGGAGTTGGAATCTTCATCATGATGAAACTGTTAAAAGAGTTTAAATTCATCGGAGATGATGAAGATGCTTGCATTTGCAAGAAATTAAGTGGGAGCGATGAGACATATTTCTAATACATTATGTAGAGGACATATTGTTGATTGGAAATGATGTACCTTGAATTGACACAAGTTAAGGATTTCATTAAAATAAGATTTCGATGAAAGACTTAGGCAAACCCAGAATATTAGGCATCAATATCTATATGGATAGATTAAGGCGCTAATATGGTTGTATGAACATACATATATAAGATATTGAAAGGGTTCAATATGGAAACAACAAGAAAGGTTCTTGCTGCATGGAAAGGATTGTATCAAGATTCAAGTGTTTCAACACTTGGTGAGTAAAATCACATGAAAATTTTGATCGATTATACCATGATATGTATATATCCAGAATGTCCTATGCTCTAAATGTTATGAGCATATACCAGAATGATTCATAAGATTATCATTGGACAATAGTAAAGATATTCTTATGAGCTTTGGAAGAACTAAGAATATATCATGTATAAGTGACAAATAGTTAAAGGTAGTTCATTGCAAAGTGTTACATTGATACTAGTTTTGTCACAAGATACAAATTAAATTTATCTCAATTTAAACTATGGGTGGCACAATATAATGGAAAGGATGTTCCATGATGGATTTGGATGAGTTCCAAAGTTGAGATATTGTGAAGGATACTACAACAAAAGGCTAAGTATATGACTGCTATAGTAGCAGCATAGGAGGGCATTTGTGTTAAGTAGTTTGTTATCAAACTAGGTGTGGTTCAAAGTGGGCTAATACTATGAAGATATATTGTGTGACAATAATATCAACATATTTTGAGCCGAACGAACTAAAGGTCTCACCAGAGGAACAAATTTATACAATGCCATCTCATTTGAGAATGAGTGATCGGAAGAGACGTAAAGACATGCAAATACACACGGACCTGAAACTGTCAGATCCAGAGATTATGTTAACCACTAGCAATAGCGTATATGCAACACCAGAAAGCCATAGGTGTTCAATACGCAAAGTTTTTCAAACTAGATTATTGACTCTAGTGCAAGTGGGAGACTGAAGGGAATATGCCCGAGAGGCAATAATAAAGTGGTTATTATCTTATTCCATGTTTATGATAAATGTTTATTTTGCATGCTATAATTGTATTGATAGGAAACGTTAATACATGTGTGTTTAATAAACAAATAAAAGGTTCCTAGTCATGCCTCTCTTATAGACTAGCTCGTTGATTAACAAGATGATCAAGGTTTCCTGATCATGGACATTGGAGGTTGTTAATAACGAGGTCACAACATCTATGGAATGATGTGATGAACATTCATCCGAAGTATAGCATTACGATCAAAGTCATTATGTTTATATTGCTATAACATCATACGCAGTAATCTTTATCCTTAGACCATGAGATCATGTTAATTGCTAACACCAGAAGAGTATCTTGATAACATCAAACGTCACACCGTAACAGGGTGACTATAAAGGTGGGTTCAGTGCTACGAAGGTGTTATGTTGAGGCTCATGGATCAAGAGTGGGATTTATCCATCCCGATGACGGATAGATATACTCTGGGCCCTCTCGGTGATATCACATTGAAATAGCTTGCAAGCAAGTGATGTGATCACTAGAATGTTATATCACGGGAACGAGAAAAGAGTGCATGTCGGTAATGAGATCAAACTAGGTATGGAGATACCGATGATAGAATCTCGGACATGTAATATATCGCGGGACAAAGGGATTTAGTTACTAGCGTTAAAAGGTTCTCACGATCACAGAAGTCATTGTTGAATGTGTAGGAGTCAGTATGGATCTCCAGGTCCCGCTGCTGATTATTGATCGGAGAGGGGTCTCGATCATGTCTGTATTATTCGCGAACCGTAGGGTGACACACTTAAGGGATACCGACACCATTTGGAGCAAATATGTTTCAGATAAAGATTTAAGAAAGCGCTGGAATTATTTTAATAGACACCAAAACTGTTTTGGGTGAAATTGCTGAAATTGGTTCTGCATGTAATATTGAAATGTTACACGGGGTTTTATGTGAATGTTTGTTAATTAAAGTAATTAACAAAATTCTGAATAAAACTAATAAAAGAGTTTTATTAAATGAGAGAGCATTAAATTTGGATAAATTTAATGCATTTAAAGTGGAGACTTTAATGGAGAATGTGAAGAGGCAAATTTATGTGGAGGGGGTTACCACCACATGAATGGAGGAGGTGAAGGGTCACCTCCATGGGGTGCCGGCCATGGGAGGGGTACCCTCCCCTCCTCCTATAAAAGGCCCCCCTCTCCTCACTTCTCACTCACACCTCCTCGTGAAGGATCTCTCTCCCCCTCTAGTATTCTTCCCCCATGGTCTCGGATTAGCGAGATACATGTTCTCGGTGGCTTTATCTAGAAAGGAGTTGCTGCTTCCCCTGCTTTGCTGGAGCGAGGGACGGAGGTTGTCGGGGTACCGGACGTGTGTGCGATCACGGATGCACCGCTGCTTTGCGGTGCTGGACTTGGTGGTGCTGGAGCTGGATCTGATGGACGTGCTGGAGCCGGACCTGCTGGACTTCATCACGATCTTGAGATCGGCAAGTGTATGACTACATCAACCACGAGTTCCTACTCGTTAACAAAGCTCGTTGTCTACGAGGGTAAGTTCTCTTTGGATGTATGTCCACCTGTTGCTTTGCACCTAGTAGATAGATCTTGGCGTGTAGTTCACACTGTAGGAAATTTTTTGTTTTCTATGCTGCGGACCCAACATCTAGTACCTTAGAGATTTCTGTCACTTCCCCAGAATACCAGAGGCATGAACCCACTATCGAGCATAAATACTAACTCTTGGAGTTGCTAGCATCTACTTGGCCAAGATAGCTACTAACAATGGAAAGCATGCAAGATCACAAATTACAAAGACATGATAGAATCAATAATCAATCTGAAATAGCATCTCAATATCCATCGGATCCCCGCAAACACAACATGTAGAATTACAAATAGATGATCTTGATCATGAACGGAGCTCACAAGATCTAGAGATGAAAGCACAAAGGAGGAGAACCAGCCATCTAGCTACTACATGGATCCGTAGTCCAAGGATGAACTACTCACGCATCACACCGGAGGCTTGCATGGTGATGAAGAAGGCCTCTAGGGTGAATTCCCCTCTCCGGCAGGGTGCCGGGAAGAGCTTCAGATCCCTCCCGATCTAGGGATGGAGATGATGGTGGCTACAGACTCTTTCATGGATTTTTGATCGGGTACTTAGAGTTTTTGTCTCGAGGGCATCTTATAGGCGGAAGGGGACGCCGAGGGGGTGTCTGGGCTGGCAACACCACCCCTTGCCGCGGGCCAAGCCTGGCCACGCGACCAGGTGGTGTGGCTACCCTCTGGCCCTTCTCCGTCTCGTATTCTGGCATCTGATGACTTCCGGAAAAATAGGCACTTTGGCTTTTGTCCCGTCTAATTCCGAGAATATTCATTTTCTGACTTTCCTGGAACCAAAAATAGCAGAAAACAGGCAGCTGGCACTGTGGCTCTTGTTAATAGGTTAGTCCAAGAAATCATATGAAAATTACTCCAAAGTGTGGACAAAACACAAGGAACTGGATAAAACCAAGCATGGAACATCAAAAATTATAGATACATTTGCAATGTATCAACATCCCGAAGCTTAACTCCTGCTCGTCCTCAAGTAGGTAAGTGATAAAAAGAAAGAATAATTTTTGAGGTGACATGCACCATCAAAGACTTGATCAAAGTATTTGTAAAACATTCAAAGCTGGGATCATAGTACTTCAATCATAACATGAAAGACAAAGTTCTAGCAATAGGACAATGAAACTAAGATGCAACATGAAAAGGCACAAACAAAAGATTCATGAATAACAATGCTTTGCAAGACGTTTGTTTGTTTCACATAAAGAAAACATAGCATAATAGCATTCAGCTTGTCCCTCATAGAGTAGCAAATATAAATGCATAGGACACCTTCAAAGTTCATAAGAGTGACTAGATACAAATAGTTTAAAACAAGCAATATCAAGTTATGCATCAATCAACTAGTCTTGGGACAATGCACATAGAACTAAGAATGGCCACTATGCTCTCAAAGTAGGTGCATAAAGATAGAAGGTGGAGACTCAATATAATGGTGGAAGAAAGGCATTCATAAAAGGAAGTAGGGATTCAAGTCTCATAAAGAGCTTCCAAAAATTATGGTACTTATAGCTTTGAGCTCTCAATGCCCCTATCATAAGCATCTTGAAGTGATTAAGGTTAAAGTGAACAAACTATGGTGTACATGCTTGACAAAGTAAAGTAAAGTGTGCCATCAAGTTCGTGAGAGCTTTAATCACTAGTTTTCTCATAACAAGTTTAATTTGGAAGGTAAACAAAAGCATGAATATACTTGGAATAGCATAAGCTAGTAGGTAGGTATGGTGGACTCTTTGGAATAACTTGGTTTAGGAAGTTGGATGCATGAGTGAAACTCATGCTTGGTTGTGGAGGCTAGCAAAAGACTGGGAGCGACAAACTAAGAGAGCAATAATGGCCATAATCATGCAGAGCGACAAAACATCATTGATCAAAGCATAAAGTGATACTACAAGTTGAAAACTAAAGGATCATAAAGGCTATGGTGACTTCAGATAGTCATAACATGGTGTGAGCATGCGCCAAGTCAACCCAAATAAAGCATCAAAGGAGAATACCACTATACTATGCTTTAATATGCTAAAACAACGCATGATTCATCCAAGGCACATTAAGCAATCTCAATTGTTTATAACAAGTCATGCTACAGCAAAGAATACTAAGCATAAAGCCAAAACAATATCAAGCATGGCATGATAGAGCATAGGCCACAGTCAAAAACGAGCTCTTTTTACCACATAAGCATGAACTTTCCTACTCTTTTCCAAACCAAACCAAACTATTTGCAAACCAATGTATGAAAGAGGGGGTCCAACCAATTTATTCAGCAAACTAAGAAAACCAAGCAAACTAAAAACCAAAACAAAAATGAAGAAGAAGATGCTCCAAGAACAACACAACTGTGCATGAAACAATAAAAATGAAGCGTTTGGAAGAAACCTGGGATTTTTATTGATGAAGAGGGGGATGCCTTGGGCATCCCCAAGCTTTGACACTTGTACTTCTTGGATATTTCTTGGGGTGACACGCGTGGCATCCCCAAGCTTGAGCTTTAGTCCATCCTTCATCTCATTACTCATTCCTTCCATATACCTGAAATTTTTCCTTCATACAAAACTTCACACAATCTTTATTAGCTACATTAGTGCACTCAAGATAAAAGGTCTTAAGGTTCAGTTCTAACACCAATTAAACTTCCATTAGAACACTAGCTACTGTATCACTTCCCTCAAAAAGCTCAATTCCCCAAAAGAACTCAAAAAGGAATCAACAAGAAGCAAATGCAGAAAATGGCAGAAATCTGTCAAAACAGACCAGGAGGTAAAGACGAATTTTTTCGAAGACCTTATGTTGCTCAAATCAAAAAGTGTTGAACTAACAAAAGTTATATAACAATCTGGGGCAGAAGCACAAAAATTCACGCCTGAAAAAGACGTTCAGAGATTTTACACGAATTTTTACGGTGAAGCACAGAAATCTTTTTTGGGACAGCAACTTTCCCAATCATTACTTCTCTCTCATTAGAGGTTACTCTTGGCACAAAAAGCAAATAAAAAGGATAAGGAGCGTTTATTACCGAAGTAATAACTTTTAAGACTCATCTAAAACTTTTGGGTTATCTTGCAATAAGTACTTTTCTTTAACGCCTTTAAGTTAGGCATAAGAAGCAAGAAAGAATCAAGTGTTCTCAAATGAAGAAGCATTAAGACCAAATTTTGTTTTCATAGGAGAGTCAAAAGAAACATTTTCTTTCTTCTTAGGGAAGTGTTCTATACCTTTCTTGAGTGGGAGTTGATATTTAATGGTGCCTTCTTTCATATCAATAATGGCACCAATAGTTCTAAGAAAAGGTCTTCCCAAAGTAATAGGACAAGAAGCATTGTATTCAACATCCAAAACATAGAAATCAACGGGGACATAGGCATTGTTAACCATAATAAAAACATAATTAAGACTCCCCATGAGTTTCTTTCTAGCATTATCATCAAGTGGGACATTCAAATAACAATCTTCAAGTGGAGGCAAATCAAGCATATCATAAATCCTTCTAGGCATAATAGAAACACTACTATCAAGGTCACATAAAACTTTGAAATCAAAGTCATTCACTTTCATATTAATGATGGGTTCCCAACCATCTTCTTGTTTTATAGGAATAGAAGCTTTATGTTTCATCTCTTCTTCTTTAATCTTTATGAGAGCATCAGTAATGTGTTTTGTAAAGGCCATGTTCATAGCACTAGCATTAGGGCTTTTAGCAAGCTTTTGTATGAACTTAATAACTTCAGAGATATTGCAACCATTAAGATCAAAATCAAATTTATCATCTAAAGTAGTAGAACTATTACTAACCTCAACACTAGTGGTGGTAATAGTAGAAACACTAATGTTTCTAGCAATTTCATCTTCTCTTTCCCACTTAGTATGTAATTCAGCTAATAGTCTAACATTTTCATCTATTCTTAATTGTATGGCATTAGTAGCTGCAAAGGGATTATCATTAGTTTCAGGTTTAGCAGCCATTTTATTCAAAGAAGATTGAGCTTCAGCCAAAGATGCTATATTTCTTTCAGCATTAGAGAGTTTTTCCTCAATAGTTTTATTTAAAGAAGTTTGTTTACTAATAAACTCTTTAAGCATAACTTCAAGTTCAGAGGGAGCACTCCTATTATTGTTGTAAGAATTTCCATAAGTATTACCATTGTTGGGAGGATATGGCGTATAATTATTGTTACCAAAATTGTTCCTATGAGCATTGTTGCCAAAATTATTATTTCTTATGAAGTTCACATCAACTTGCTCTTCTTGAGAAACTGATGACCCACAAGTATAGGGGGTGTTCGCAGTATTTTCGATAAGTAAGAGTGTCGAACCCAACGAGGAGCAGAAGGTGCTGGCTAGTGGTATGGATCAGGAATTCTCTGCAAATACTTAGCAAACAGATTTTTAGGGGTTTTCGATAAAGCAAGTAAACAAAGTACGAGTAAATAAAAGACAGTAAGAATGAATGCAGCAAGTGGCCCAATCCTTTATGCAGCAAAGGACAAGCCGATTGTATTTCTATAGATGACCAAATGTTCTCGAGGACACATGGGAAGACTGTCAAGTGCTTTCGCTTCATATAGCTGATTAATCTTCTTTAGCTTGCTAAGTGTTGTGTGGGTGAACCTGTGCTAATGTACCACCCCATACAAGACTAATACATACTTGTGATCAAAACCCTTGCAAACATCCGTAAGTACAAGAAAGTATTTAAGGTAGAAACCTAACCACAGCTTTAAACTCTAAGACCCTTACGTCTCTTGTGCAATGGTTTCCTAACGGGGGTTCAGGTTTACATCCTCCGGCAACCCCTATGATTAGTAGCCAAATACACAATGCATTCCCCTAGGCCCATATAGGTGAAGTGTCATATAGTCGACGTTCACATGACACCACTAGAAGAAGTACACCACAACTTAAATAACAATCTATTGAATCTTTCTCAACACAACTCCACTACTAACAACAAGACTTCTCCCATGTCCTCAAGAACAAAACGAACTACTCACAAGACATCATATGGATCATGATCAGAGATGGAATAATGATGTATAACAATCTGAACATAAACAATAATTCAATGGTTCACTCAATAGAATCAACTACAAAGAGTAATCAACACCGGGAAAGTTTCCCCTATGAACTATGCAAGATTCAACGCAATTGTTACAGCAATCTGGAGATGGTGATGAGGGTGCTGATGGTGGTGATGGTGGTGATGATGATGATGATGATCCCGATGAAGTCCAGCTTGATGGTGGTGTTGATGGCGACGATCTCCCCTATCTGGGAAGGAATTCCCCCGGCAGAAATCTGTCTGCTAGAGAGATCTTTCTCTCTCGGTGTTTTTCGCCCAGCAGAGGCGGCGGAATCTTTCTGTGGTCGCTCCCCGAGTCTTAGGGTTTCGAGGGGATGATATACGCCAGAGGGGAGAGGATGGAGTGGGCCAGGGCGGCCACACCACTCCCTGGCGCGGCCTAGGCCTGCCCGCACCATGGGATGATGTGGGCCCCCTGTGGCCCACCTCCACTCCATATTCTGGCATCCTGAGTCTTCTGGAAAAATAGGATTTTCTGTATATTTTCCCGGATTTTCTGATCTTCACGAATTTTACCTCTAAACAGCACCTTTTCCATCAGAATCCTGACTGCAGCGGTCCATGCTCCAAAAGTCATCAACCATGCAAAAACAGGTGAAATAACATAAGTATCACCTCTCAATATGAAATATATCAATGAATAATAGTGAATTAAGACATAGAATAGTGATGCAAAATGGACGTATCAGCAACCAAAGAGGCTAAAGGAACATTATTTGGATCAATATGGGCTTTCCCATTAACATGCATAGACATAATAATATCAATCTTATCACTCAAGGAGGAAGTTTCCTCAACAGAATTTACCTTCCTAACTTGTGGAGCTCTCTCAGTATGCCATTTAGAATAATTAACCATCATATTGTCTAGAAGTTTTGTTGTAGAACCCAAAGTGATGGTCATAAAGGTACCTCCAGCACCAGAGCCCAATAGGTTCCTTGAAGAATAGTTCAATCCTGCATAAAAAGTTTGGATGATCATCCAAGCAGTCAGTCCATGAGTGGGACAATTCTTTACCAAAGATTTCATTCTTTCCCAAGCTTGAGCAACATGCTCATTATCAGATAGTTTAAACTTCATTATTTCACTTCTCATAGATATAATCTTAGCAGGAGGATAGTATTTTCCAATGAAAGCATCTTTGCACTTAGTCCAAGAATCAATACTATTCCTAGTTAAGGAATTCAACCATTCTTTAGCTTTTCCTCTCAAAGAGAAAGGAAACAATTTCAGCTTAATAATATCACCATCTACATCCCTATGCTTTTGCATCTCACAAAGTTCAACAAAGTTATTTAGATGAGCAGCAGCATCTTGATTACTAATACCAGAAATTTTTTCTCTCATAACAAGATTGAGTAAAGCAGGTTTTATCTCAAAGAAAGTATCTTTAGGCACAGGTGGAGCAATAGGTGTGCTCATAAAATCATTGTTGTTGGTGCTAGTGAAGTCACACAACTTAGTGTTTTCAAGAGTAGTCATTTTTTTGTGTGTTTTTGAATAAGAAAGCAAACTTGTAAAACTATTTTTTTTGTGTTTTTGATAAAGAAACATGCAAACAAAGCAAAAAGAAACTAAGCAAAACAAAATAACAAAGTAAAGAGATTGGTTATGAGGGACTCCCCTTGTGAAGATGTCCTTGACTCCCCGGCAACGGCGCCAGAAAAATGCTTGATGGCTCAGTGTTGATGTAGAGCTCATTGGGAACCCCAAGAGGAAGGTATGATGAGCACAACAGCAAGTTTACCTCAGTTATGAAACCAAGGTTTAATCGAACCAGTAGGAGCAAGGAAACACCCCAAAGGTGTTACTAGCTGAGCCTTGGCAGGGCGCACTACCGGTGCTAGTAGCAATGTGGAGACCTGCACAACACAACCACAGAACTTTGTCCCCAACTTGCGATGAGGTTATCAATCTCACCGTGTTTTGCGGAAAACAAAGGATTAAACGTATCGAATGGAAAGAAGTAAAAGTTTGCAGAAAGTAAACACAAAGCAGTAAAAGATTGTAGATTGTATGTAAAGTAAAGGACCAGGATCCATAGTTCACTAGAGGTGGCTCTCCTTAGATAAATAACATGCTGGGTGAACAAATTACAGCGGGACAATTGACAAAACACCGAGAAAGCAATACATGCATATACTAATCATCTTGACTCCTTTGAGACTTGATTGGGCATTACAACATTATACATAGACCGCCATCCAACTGCATCTATGACTAATAATCCACCTTCAGGTTATCATCCGAACCCCCTCCAGTATTAAGTTGCAAGCAACAGATTATTGCTTTACGAACTGTGTGTAAAGTAAACAATACGATTGTTCTATGAACAAAGGATTGTTGTTTTCTCCCTAGTATCAACAACACATCTAGTACCTTAGAGATTTCTGTCACTTCCCCAGATAACCAGAGGCATGAAACCACTATCGAGCATAAATACTAACTCTTGGAGTTGCTAGCATCTACTTGGCCAAGATAGCTACTAACAACGGAAAGCATGCAAGATCACAAATTACAAAGACATGATAGAATCAATAATCAATCTGAAATAGCATCTCAATATCCAACGGATCTCCACAAACACAACATGCAGAATTACAAAATAGATGATCTTGATCATGAACGGAGCTCACAAGATCTAGACATGAAAGCACAAAGGAGGAGAACTAGCCATCTAGCTACTACATGGATCCGTAGTCCAAGGATGAACTACTCACGCATCACACCGGAGGCTTGCATGGTGATGAAGAAGGCCTCCAGGGTGAATTCCCCTCTCCGGCAGGGTGCCGGGAAGAGCTTCAGATCCCTCCCGATCTAGGAATGGAGATGACGGCGGCTACACTCTTTCGTGGATTTTTGATCGGGTACTTAGGGTTTTCGTCCCGAGGGCATCTTATAGGCGGAAGGGGAGGCCGAGGGGGTGCTTGGGCTAGCCACACCACCCCCTGGCGCGGGCCAAGCCTGGCTGTGTGGCCAGGTGGTGTGGCCGCCCTCTGGCCCTTCTCCGTCTCGTATTCTGGCATCTGATGACTTCCGGAAAAATAGGCACTTTGGCTTTTGTCCTGTCCAATTCCGAGAATATTCATTTTCTGACTTTCTTGGAACCAAAAATAGCGTAAAATGTGCAATGGCACTATGGCTCTTGTTAATAGGTTAGTCCAAGAAATAATATGAAAAGTACTCCAAAGTGTGGACAAAACACAAGAAAGTGGATAAAACCAAGCATGGAACATAAAAAATTATAGATACATTTGCAATGTATCAGTAGACAAGCTACTCTGTGGCGCATATGCAAAACCATGCTCCATAGATAAATATCGATTGCGCCTCAAAGCATATTTGAAGTTTGGCGATTCGATTAGGCTGCCGGAACCAATATGCGCCATAGGAGTCCACATTTCTGTGGCGCATATTTTCATGTGTGCCACAGAAAGTGATGATTCTGTGGCACATATGGACATATGCGCCATAGAAAGTTGATGGGACCCAGCACCAAAAAAGGGGGAGACAATTAAAGTGATGTTTCTGTGGCGCATATAGGTGTATGCGCCATAGAATATGGAAAAACAGATCCCCCTGTGGATCGCCTTTTTAGTTTTGTAAAAAATAAATGAAAATGATAAAAACTTCAAAAAAATAATTCCTTTGACATGTAGTTATATTTTAGGGTGTAGTTATAGTGAAAATTGAAATACATGAATTTTGATGTATTTTGCAAAAAACAGGTCATGACACAGTAAAAACAGCCATAACTTTTGCATACGATGTCGAAAAAAAAGTTTAATATATCAAAATGATCGTCTTGAAATTTCCTACTCGATTTCAACATCCTACGGCCATTCTAGATTTTACAGAATCCCCAAATTGGAAAAGATTATAAAGTTATGGCCAAAAGAAGATTTTTTTCCTGCAAAAAAATAAAAAAGGGGGAGAAACTTTTGTGGCGCATTTCTCCCATATGCGCCATAGAAGTCTTGGGCAGGATTCGAAATTTGAATCCCGCCGGCGCCCTTCTCCTTCCTTTTTTCCTTTTTCTACCCCCACTTCTTCTCCCCTCTCCACTTCTCCTCCCCTCCACACTTCTCCCCTTCTCCTCCCTCCTCCTTCTCCACTCGCCGGCAACCGCCACTGTACCTCCACCCCGGTGACCTCCTCCTTCTCGTCCTCCACCACCTCCGGCAACCTCTTCTCCACCACCTCCGGCAACCTCCTCCTCCTCCGGCGACCTCTCCCTCCTCCTCCACCACCAACTCCGGCGACCTCCTCCTCCAACTCCGGTGACACCTTCCTCCATCTCTGGCGGACTCCTCCTACTACCCCGATCACCTCCGGTGGTGGCCTCCTCCTCCTCCTTCTCCTCTGGCCACCACCTCCGACGACCCCACTCCTCCTAGCCCTCTTCCAGCCACCAGCCGCCACCACCACCACCACCTCCGGCCAGATCTAGATCTAGCCCGGGTTTTTTTTGAAATTTGAAAAAAACTTCTGTGGTGCATATTGGTCATATGCACTACAGAAATTTGAGATCTGGCTCGCCTTTTTTTTGAATTTTGTGAAAAAACTTATGTGGCGCATATTGGCCATATGCGCCACAGAAGTTTTGAGATTTCTATGGTGCATTTCAATATGCGCCACAGAAGATAATTATTAGTGGTGACATATCAGTGGCGCATCATAAGGGGTTTCCTAGTAGTGGTCTTCTTCGGTGGGGCGGCTGGGACAGAGCCATCGGAGTGGGGCGTGGGCGGTAGTCGGGGTGGTGATCTCAGCCAGTCGGCAGCGGGTGCTTCTGCATCTTTGCACGCGGCGGCAACATGTTGTGGGCCTCGGGTGCCCGCCTAGGCCCGTCGCCCTTCGGGCGGTGCGGATTGAGGGCTTGGGGAGGAGGAGGCATCGTGGTGGCAGCTATGGAGGCGATGCGAGGACTTCCTCGACGGCGTGATACATTGCAAACGTATCTATAATTTTTGATGTTCCATGCTTGATTTTTATCTACTTTCTTATTTTTTGCCCACACTTTGGAGTATTTTTATACACTTTCTTGGACTAACATATTAACAAAATGCCACAGTGCTAGCTGCCTGTTTTATGCTGTTTTTGGTTCCAGGAAAGTCAAAAAATGAATATTCTCGGAATTGGACGGGACAAAAGCCAAAGTCAGTTTTTCACCGAGGGGGACACGGAGCCAGAATACGAGACGGAGAGGGGCGGAGGCGCCACACCACTGGCCGCCTCGCCAAAGCCCTGATACATTGCAAATGTATCTATAATTTTTGATGTTCCATGCTTGGTTTTATCCACTTTCTTGTGTTTTGTTCCAACTTTGGAGTACTTTTATTATGATTTCTTGGACTAACCTGTTAACAAGAGCCACAGTGCCAGCTTCCTGTTTTCTGCTATTTTTGGTTCCAGGAAAGTCAGAAAATGAATATTCTCGGAATTGGACAGGACAAAAGCCAAAGTGCCTATTTTTCTAGAACGGATCAAGTGCCAGAATACAAGACGGAGAAGGGCTGGGGGCCGGCCACACCACCTGGCCACGCGGCCAGGCCTGGCCCGCGCCAGGGGGTGGTTTAGCCGACCCAGCACCCCCTCGGCCTCTCCTTCCGCCTATAAGTTGCCCTCGGGACGAAAACCCTAAGTAGCCGATCAAAATCCACGAAAGAGTCTATAGCCACCGTCATCTCCATCCCTAGATTGGGAGGGATCTGAAGCTCTTCCCGTCACCCTATCGGAGAGGGGAATTCACCCTGGAGGCCTTCTTCATCACCATGCAAGCCTCCGGTGTGATGCGTGAGTAGTTCATCCTTGGACTACGAATCCATGTAGTAGCTAGATGGCTGGTTCTCCTCCTTTGTGCTATCATGTCTAGACCTTGTGAGCTCCGTTCATGATCAAGATCATCTATTTGTAATTCTGCATGTTGTGTTTGCGAGGATCCGATGTATATTGAGATGCTATTTCAGATTTATTATTGATTCTATCATGTCTTTGTTATTTGTGATCTTGCATGCTTTCCGTTGTTAGTAGCTATCTTGGCCAAGTAGATGCTAGCAACTCCAAGAGTTAGTATTTATGCTCGATAGTGGGTTCATGCCTCTGGTAATCTGGGGAAGTGACAGAAATCTCTAAGGTACTAGATGTGTCGTTGCTACTAGGGAGAAAACAATAATCCTTTGTTCATAGAACAATCGTATTGTTTAATTTACACGCAATTCATAATGCAATAATCTGTTGCTTGCAACTTAATACTGGAGGGGATTCGGATGATAACCTGAAGGTGGATTATTAGTCATAGATGCAGTTGGATGGAGGTCTATGTATAATTTTGTAATGCCCAATCAAGTCTCAAAGGAGTGAAGATGATTAGTATATGCTTGTATGCTTTCTCTATGTTTGTATATTGCCTCACTGTAATTTGTTCACCCAACATGTTATCTATCTTAAGGAGAGCCACCTCTAGTGAACTATGGATCCCGGTCCTTTTTCTTTACATACAATCTACAATCTTTTACTGCTTTGTGTTTACTTTTTGCAAACTATTACTTCCTTCCATTTGACACATTTAATCCTTTGTTTTCCGCAAAACACGGTGAGATTGACAACCTCATCGCAAGTTGGGGACAAAGTTCTGTGGTTGTGTTGTGCAGGTCTCCGCGTTGCTACTAGCACCGGTAGTGCGCCCTGGAAAAGCTCATCTAGCAACACCTTTGGGGTGTTTCCTTGCTCCTACTGGTTCGATTAAACCTTGGTCTCATAACTGATTGAAAACTTGCTACTGTGCTCTTCATACCTTCCTCTTGGGGTTCCCAACGAGCTCTACGTTGAAAGTCGAGTCCATCAAGCTATTTTCTGGCGCCGTTGCCGGGGAGTCAAGGACATCTTCACAAGGGGAGTCCCTCATAACCAATCTCTTTACTTTGTTGTTTTTGTTTTGCTTAGCTTTCTTTTTGCTTTGTTTGCTTGTTTTGTTCTTTCAAAAACACAAAAAAATAGTTTTACTAGTTTGCTTTCTTATTGGAAAAATACAAAAAAATTAGTTCCTTTCTTAAGTTGCCTTTATGACTAGCTCTACTCCAATCACTATTTCATTATGGATAGCTCACCCAGTTTCCTATTTGGGAATAGTTTTATGACTGCTAAGGTAATAGATGAACCACTGCCTGCTAGAACCTCCATGGAAGAAGAAATTGCTGAACCTGAAAGCTCATTGGATGAAAAAGGGGAGGAGAGTGATGGACAAAAGGAGGAAGAATGGATCTACCCATGCCTACCTTCTAATGAGAGTAACTCTTTATCCCTTACATTATTTGATTGTCCCCCATGCTTATCAAAGGAGGGTGAATGTTATGTTCCCGAGGATGCTTTTGAAAATGTTTATAATAAAGCTCTAGTGCTTGTAGATCATGAAAAGCATGTCTTATGTGATAGTTATATTGTTGAGTTTATTCATGAGGCTACTGAAAATTATTATGAGAGAGGAAAATATGGTTGTAGAATTTTTTATGGTAATGAAACACCTCTCTATGTGCTGAAAGTTTTGAAGTTACTTTTGTTTTATCTTCCTATGTCTGTCACTTTATTCTTTGTGCATTTATTTGCATACAAGATTCCTATGCATAGGAAGTGGGTTAGACTTAAATGTGTTTTGAATTTTCTTCTTGATGCTCTCTTTTACTTCAATTCATATTTCCTATAAGAGCATCTTCTCAAATTTTCATGCCTAACTTTAAAGGCGTTAAAGAAAAGTACTTGTTGGGAGATAACCCAAGAGTTTTAGATGAGTCTTGGAAGTTATTACCTCTGTAATAACCTCTCCTTATCCTTTTTATTTGCTTTTTGTGCCAAGAGTAACCTCTAATGAGAGTGAAGTAATGATTGGGAAAGTTGCTGTTCTGAAACAGATTTTTGTGCTTCACCGTAAAAATTCCTGAGAGAGTTCTGTATGTCGGATTGAGCTGTATGTTTTTGTGCTTATGCCCCAGGTTGTTATCTAACTTTCGTTAGTTCAACACTTTTTGATTTGAGCAACATAAGGTCTTCGAAAAAATTCGTCTTTACCTGCTGGTCTGTTTTGACAGATTTCTGCCATTTTCTGCATTTGCTTCTTGTGGGTTCCTTCTTGAGTTCTTTTGGGGAATTGAGCTTTTTGAGGGAAGTGCTACAGTATCTAGTGTTCTAATGGAAGTTTATTTGGTGTTATAACTGAACCTTGAGACTTATTTATCTTAAGTGCACTAATGTTGCTAATGAGATTGTGTGAAGTTTTGTATGAAGGAAAAATTTCAGGTGTATGGAAGGAATGAGTAATGAGATGAAGGATGGACTAAAGCTCAAGCTTGGGGTTGCCACACGTGTCACCCCAAGAAATATCCAATAAGTACAAGCATCAAAGCTTGGGGATGCCCAAGGCATCCCCTTCTTCATCAATAAAAATTCCAGGTTTCTTCCAAACGCTTCATTTTTATCGTTTCATACACAGTTGTGTTTTTCTTGGAGCGTCTTCTTTTTCATTTTCTTTTTGGTTTTTAGTTTGCTTGGTTTGCTTAGTTTTCTGAATAAGTTGGTCGGACCCCCTCTTTCATACATTGGTTTGCAAATAGTTTGGTTTGGTTTGGAAAAGAGTAGGAAAGTTCATGCTTATGTGGTAAAAAGAGCTTGTTTTTGACTGTGGCGTATGCTTTGTCATGCCGTGCTTGATATTGTTTTGGCTTTATGCTTAGTATTCTTTGATGTAGCATGACTTGTTATAAACAATTGAGATTGCTTAATGTGCCTTGGATGAATCATGCGTTGTTTTAGCATATTAAAGCATAATATAGTGGTATTCTCCTTTGATGCTTTATTTGGGTTGACTTGGCACATGCTCACACCATGTTATGACTGTCACAAGTCACCATAGACTTTATGATACTTTAGTTTTCAACTTGTAGTATCACTTTATGCTTTGATCAATGATGTTTTATCGCTCTACATGATTATGGCCATTATTGTTCTCTTAGTTTGTCGCCCCCAGTCTTTTGCTAGGCTCCACAACAAAGTATGAGTTCCACTCATGCATCCAACTCCCTAAACCAAGTGATTCCAAAGAGTCCACCATACCTACCTACTAGCTTATGCTATTCCAAGTATATTCATGCTTTTGTTTACCTTCCACTTGTTATGAAAAAACTAGTGATTAAAGCTCTCACGAACTTGATGGCACACTTTACTTTATTGCCTCTAATAAACTTGAACCATTGGGTCCTTCTTTGTTGCGTATATGCTTGCGCTTTATAAGTTGAAATTAGCAGAACCATGTTTCATGGGGAACGCTTTCAACATTGCACTTGTACTTTGTACCCCGTTGATATTATGTTCTTTTGCTTACGGATCCCGGCGGTGTGAAATAAATGTGGAACTTGTAAGATCATGGAGTTTGTATGTGTGTTAGAGAAATGCCTAGGCCGCTAGCCTAAGCCATGCCTAATCATGGTGGAAACTTGCAGCATCACCATAATGAGCACTCTATGAAGCATCCTCAATAAAAACCTATGCAAATAGCAAATAAAAAGATCGCTGAGATGCTCATTGTCTGCTTGCCTTGTCATTTTGATTATGGGAAAGCTCCCGTATCATGTGCAAGGGGTATCCCGTTGGCGGTTCTTAATGATACACATATACTTACAATGACAAAAGCTTACTCATGACTGAAGTTGAGTAGCATGAGGATCGGTCTTCGTAAGTAAGGGGCATGATATTTCGGTTTATAACTTGTCAAGCATATCCTCTTAGTTGTGTAACTTTAACCTTAATAACCCTCAAGATGCTTATGATAGGGGCAATGAGAGCTGAAAGCTACAAGTACCATAATTTTTGGAAGCTCTTTATGAGACTTGAATCCCTACTTCCTTTTACAAAAGGCCTTTCTTCCACCATTACATTGAGTCTCCACCTTCTATCTTTATGCACCTACTTTGAGAGCATAGTGGCCATTCTTAGTTCTATGTGCATTGTCCCAAGACTAGTTGATTGATGCATAACTTGTTATTGCTTGTTTGAAACTATTGTATCTAGTCACTCTTATGAACTTTGAAGGTGTCCTATGCATTTATATTTGCTACTCTATTGAGGGACAAGCTGAATACTATTATGCTATGTTTTCTTTATGTGAAACAAACAAACGTCTTGCAAAGCATTGTTATTCATGAATCTTTTGTTTGTGCCTTTTCATGTTGCATCTTAGTTTCTTTGCTTATTGCTAGAACTTTGTCTTTCATGTTATGATTGAAGTACTATGATCCCAGCTTTGAATGTTTTGCAAATACTTTGATCAAGTCTTCGATGGTGCATGTCACCTCAAAAATTATTTCTTTTTATCACTTACCTACTCGAGGACGAGCAGGAGTTAAGCTTGGGGATGTTGATACATTGCAAATGTATCTATAATTTTTGATGTTCCATGCTTGGCTTTATCCACTTTCTTGTGTTTTGTTACAACTCTGGAGTACTTTTATTATGATTTTGGACTAACCTATTAATAAGAGCCACAGTGCCAACTGCCTGTTTTCTGCTGTTTTTGGTTCTAGGGAAGTCAGAAAATGAATATTCGCGGAATTGGACGGAACAAAAGCCAAAGTGCCTATTTTTCCGGAAGGGATCAAGTGCCAGAATACGAGATGGAGAAGGGCTGGGGGCCGGCCACACCACCTGGCTGCGCGGCCAGGCCTGGCCCGCGCCAGGGGGTGGTCTGGCCGACCTCAGCACCCCCTCGGCCTCTCCTTCCACCTATAAGTTGCCCTCAGGACAAAAACCCTAAGTACCCGATCAAAAATCCACGAAAGAGTCTGTAGCCGCCGTCATCTCCATCCCTAGATCAGGAGGGATCTGAAGCTCTTTGTGGCACCCTGCCGGAGAGGGGAATTCACCCTGGAGGCCTTCTTCATCACCATGCAAGCCTCCGGTGTGATGCGTGAGTAGTTCATCCTTGGACTACGGATCCATGTAGTAGCTAGATGGCTGGTTTCTCCTCCTTTGTGCTTTCATGTTTAGATCTTGTGAGCTCCGTTGATGATCAAGATCATCTATTTGTAATTCATACATGTTGTGTTTACGGGGATCCGATGGATATTGAGATGCTATTTCAGATTGATTATTGATTCTATCATGTCTTTGTTATTTGAGATCTTGCATGCTTTCCGTTGTTAGTAGCTATCTTGGCCAAGTAGATGCTAGCAACTCCAAGAGTTAGTATTTATGCTCGATAGTGGGTTCATGCCTCCGTAACTGGGAAGTGACAGAAATCTCTAAGGTACTAGATGTGTTGTTGCTACTAGGGAGAAAACAACAATCCTTTGTTCATAGAACAATCGTATTGTTTACTTTACACTTAGTTCGTAAAGCAATAATCTGTTGCTTGCAACTTAATACTGGAGGGGGTTCGGATGATAACCTGAAGGTGGATTATTAGTTATAGATGCAGTTGGATGGCGGTCTATGTATTATGTTGTAATGCCCAATCAAGTCTCAAAGGAGTCAAGATGATTAGTATATGCATGTATTGCTTTCTCGGTGTTTGTCAATTGCCCCGCTGTAATTTGTTCACCCAGCATGTTATTTATCTAAGGAGAGCCACCTCTAGTGAACTATGGATCTCGGTCCTTTTTATTTACATACAATCTTTTACTACTTTGTGTTTACTTTCTGCAAACTATTACTTCCTTCCATTCGATACATTTAATCCTTTGTTTTCCGCAAAACATAGTGAGATTGACAACCTCATCGCAAGTTGGGGACAAAGTTATGTGGTTGTGTTGTGCAGGTCTCCACGTTGCTACTAGAACCGGTAGTGCGCCCTGCCAAAGCTCAGCTAGCAACACCTTTGGGGTGTTTCCTTGCTCCTACTAGTTCGATTAAACCTTCATCTCATAACTGAGGGAAAACTTGCTATTGTGCTCTTCATACCTTCCTCTTGGGGTTCCCAACGAGCTCTACATTGAAAGTCGAGTGCATCAGCCCGCACCAGGGGTGGTGTGGCCGCCTAGGGCACCCCCTCGGCCTCCCCTTACACCTATAAGATGCCTCTGATCAAGAAACCCTAAGCACCCGATCCAAATTCCACGAAAGAGTCTGTAGCCACCATCATCTCCATCCCTAGATCGGGAGGGATAAGAAGCTCTTCCCGGCACCTTGTCGGAGGGGAGAATTCACCCTGGAGGCCTTCTTCATCACCATACAAGCCTCTGGTGTGATGCGTGATTAGCTCATCCTTGGACTACGGGTCCATGTAGTAGCTAGATGGTTGGTTCTTCTCCTTTGTGCTACCATGTTTAGATCTTGTGAGCTCCGTTCATGATCAAGATCATCTATTTGTAATCCTACATGTTGTGTTTGCGGGGATCCGATGGATATTGAGATGCTATTTCAGATTGATTATTGATTCTATCATGTTTTTGTTATTTGTGATCTTGCATGCTCTCCGTTGTTAGTAGATATCTTGGCCGAGTAGATGCTAGCAACTCTAAGAGGGAGTATTTATGCTTGATAGTGGGTTCATGCCTCTAGTAATCTGGGGAAGTGACAGAAATCTCTGAGGTACTAGATGTGTTGTTGCTACTAGGGAGAAAACAACAATCCTTTGTTCATAGAACAATCGTATTGTTTACTTTACATGCAATGCGTAATGCAATTATCTGTTGCTTGCAACTTAATACTGGAGGGGGTTCAGATGATAACCTGAAGGTGGATTATTAGTCATAGATGTAGTTGGATTACGGTCTATGTATAATGTTGTAATGCCTGATCAAATCTCAAAGGAGTCAAGATGATTAGTATATGCATGTATGCTTTCTCGATATTTTTCGATTGCCCCGATGTAATTTGTTCACCCAACATGTCATCTATCTTAAGAAGAACCACCACTAGTGAACTATGGACCCCGGTCCTTTCTTTTACCATCAATCTACAACTGTTTACTGCTTTCTGTTTACTTTTTGCAATCTTTTACTTTCTTCCACACAATACGTTTAATCCTTTGTTTTCAGCAAAACCGGTGAGATTGACAACCTCACTATAAGTTGGGGGCGTTCTGTGGTTGTGTTGTGCAGGATTCCAAGTTGGTAATAACACATTGGAGGTGTTTCCTTGCTCCTACTGGTTCGATAACCTTGTTTTCATAACTAAGGGAAACTTGCTGCTGTGCTCATCATACCTTCCTCTTGGGGTTTCCCAATGAGCTCGAGATATCTTGGGCCATCAAGCTCTTTTCCGGCATCATTGCCGGGGAGTCAAGGGCATCTTCACAAGGGGAGTCCCTCATAACCAATCTCTTTACTTTGTTATTTTTGTTTTGCTTAGTTTATTTTTGCTTTGTTTGCTTGTTTCTTTATCAAAACACAAAAAAATAGTTTTAGTAGTTTTCTTTCTTTATTAAAACACAAAAAAATGACTTCTCTTGAAAATACTAAGTTGTGTGACTTCACTAGCACCAACAACAATGATTTCATGTGTACACCTATTGCTCCACCTGTTCCTGAAGCTACTTTCTTTGAAATTAAGCCTGCTTTACTCAATCTTGTTATGAGAAAAAAAAATCTGGTATTGGTAATGAAGATGTTGTTGCTCATCTAAATAACTTTGTTGAACTTTGTGAGATGCAAAAGCATAGGGATATAGACAGGGATATTATTAAGCTTAAATTGTTTCCTTTCTCTTTGAGAGGAAAGGTAAAGAATGGTTACAATCCTTAACTAGGAATAGTATTGATTCTTGGACTAAATGCAAAGATGCTTTCATTGGAAAATACTATCCTCCTGCTAAGATTATATCTATGAGAAGTGAAATACTGAAGTTTAAACAATCTGATAATGAACATGTTGCTCAAGCTTGTGAAAGAATGAAATCTTTGGTAAAGAATTGTCCCACTCATGGACTAACTACTTAGATGATTATCCAAACCTTTTATGCATGATTGAACTATTCTTCAAGAAATCTACTAGATTCTGCTGCTAGAGGTACCTTTATGATCATTACTTTGGGTGCTGCAACAAAGCTTCTGGATAATATGATGGTTAACTATTCTGAATGGCACACTAAGAGAGCTCCACAAGGTAAGAAGGTAAATTATGTTGAAGAAACCTCCTCCTTGAGTGATAAAATTGATGTTATTATGTCTATACTTGTTAATGGGAAAGCTCATATTGATCCAAATCATGTTCCCTTAGCCTCTTTGGTTGCTCAAGAAGAGCAAGTAGATGTGAACTTTATAAGAAATAATAATTTTAGCAACAATGCCTACAGGAATAATTTTGGTAATAACAATTATAGGCCATATCCTCCCAACAATGGTAATGCTTATGGAAATTCCTACAACAACAATAGGAGTGCTTCCTCTGAACTCGAAGTTATGCTTAAATATTTTATTAGTAAACAAACTGCTTTCAATAAAACTATTGAGGAAAAACTCTCTAATGCTGAAAGAAACATAGCATCATTGGGTGAAGCACAATCTTCTTTAAATAAAATGGCTACTAAACCTAAAACTATTGATAATCCCTTTGCTTCTACTAATGCCATACAAGTTAGAATTGATGAAAATGTTAGACTATTAGCTGAATTGCATGCTAAGTGGGAAAGATAAGATGAAATTGCTAGAAACATTAGTGTTTCTACTATCACTACCACTAGTGCTAAAGCTAACAATAGCTCTACTACTTTAGATGATAATTATGATTTTGATATTGATGGTTGCAATATCTCTGAAGTTATTAAGTTCCTACAAAAGCTTGCTAAAAGTCCTAATGCTAGTGCTATGAATATGGCCTTTACAAAACACATTACTAGTGCTCTCATAAAAATTAAAGAAGAAAAGATGAAACATAAAGCTTCTATTCCTATGAAACTGGAATATGGTTGGGAACCCATCATTAATATGAAAGTGAATGATTTTGATCTTAAGGCTTTATGTGATCTTGATAGTAGTGTTTCTATTATGCCTAGAAGGATTTATGATATGCTTGATTTGCCACCATTGGAAGATTGCTATTTAAATGTCCCACTTGATGATAATGCTAAAAAGAAACTCATGGGGAGTATTAATGGTGTTCTTATTATGGTTAACAATGCCTATGTCCCCATTGATTTTGATGTTTTGGATGTTGAATGCAATGCTTCTTGTCCTATTACTTTTGGAAGACCTTTTCTTAGAACTTTTGGTGCCATTATTGATATGAAAGAAGGCACCATCAAATATCAACTCCCACTCAAGAAAGGTATAGAACACTTCCCTAAGAAGAGAGAGAAGATTCCTTTTGCCTCTCCTATGAAAACAAAATTTTCTCTTAATGCTTCTTCATTTGAAAACACTTGATTCTTTTTCTTGCTTCTTATGCCTAACTTAAAGGCGTTAAAGAAAAGTACTTATTGGGATATAACCCAAAAGTTTTAGATGAGTCTTGGAAGTTATTGCTTCAGTAATAACCTCCCCTTATCCTTTTTATTTTCTTTTTGTGCCAAGAGTAACCTCTAATGAGAGAGAAGTAATGCTTGGGAAAGTTACTGTCCCAAAATAGATTTTTGTGTTTCACCGTAAAAATTTGTGTAAAATCTCTGTACATTGTTTTGAGGCATAAACTTTTGTGCTTCTGCCCCAGTTTGTTATCTAACTTCCATTAGTTCAACACTTTTTGATTTGAGCAACATAAGGTCTTTGAAAAAAATTGTTTTTACCTCCTCGTCTGTTTTGACAGATTTCTGCCATTATTTGCATTTGCTTCTTGTTGGTTCCATTTTGGGTTATCTTTGGGAAATTGAGCTTTTTGAGGGAAGTGCTACAGTAGCTTGTGTTTTAATGGAAGTTCTATTGGTGTTGAAACTGAACCCAAAGTCTTATTATCTTGAGTGCACTAATATTGCTAATAAAGATTGTGTGAAGTTTTGTATGAAGGAAAAAATTTCAGGTGAATGGAGAGAATGATGTAATGAGATGAAGAATGGACTAAAACTCAAGCTTGGGGATTCCACGCATGTTACCCCAAGAAATATCCAATAAGTACAAGCGTCAAAGCTTGGGGATGCCCAAGGCGTCCCCTTCTTCATCAATAAAAATCCTAGGTTTCTACCAAACACTTCATTTTTATTGTTTCATGCACAGTTGTGTTGTTCTTGGAGCGTCTTCGTTTTTGTTTTTGGTTAGCTTGGTTTTCTTAGTTTGCTTGAATAAATTGGTTAGACCCCCTCTTTCATACATTGGTTTTCAAATAGTTTGGTTTGGATTGGAAAGAGTAGGAAAGTTCATGCTTAAGTGGTAAAAGGAGTTTGTTTTTGACTGTGGCCTATGATTTGTCATGCCATGCTTGATATTGTTTTGGCTTTATGCTTAGTGATCTTTGCTGTAGCATGACATGTTATAAACAATTGAGATTGCTTAATGTGCCTTTGAAGAATCATGCGTTGTTTTAGCATATTAAAGCACAGATTGTGGTATTATCCTTTGATGTTTTATTTGGATTGACTTGGCACATGCTCACACCATGTTATGACTATCCCAAGTCACCATAGCCTTTATGATCCTTTAGTTTTCAACTTGTAATATCACTTTATGCTTTAATTAATGATGTTTTGTCGCTTTGCATGATTATGGCCATTATTGCTCTCTTAGTTGGTCGCTCCCAGTCTTTTGCTAGTCTCCATAACATGGTATGAGTTCCACTCATGCATCAACTCCTAAAACCAAGTTATTCTAAAGAGTCCACCATACCTATCTATTAGCATTTGCTATTCCAAATATATTCATGGTTTTATCTACCTTCCGAATTAAACTTGTTATGAGAAAACTAGTGATTAAAGCTCTCACGAACTTGATGGCACACTTTAATTTTCTTGCCCTTAATAAACTTGAACCATTGTGTCGTCTATGTTGTATATGCTTAAACTTATATGTTGGGGATTAGCAGAACCATGCTGTCATGGGGAACGCTTTCAACATTGCACTTGTACTTTGTACCTAGTTGATATCATGCTCTTTTGTCTATGGATGTCGTCGGTGTGAAATGAAAGGGGAGCTTGTAAGTCCATGGAGTTATGTATGTGTTTTAGAGAAACGCCTGGGCCGCCGGTCTAATCCATGCTATCATGGTGAAAACCTACATCGTAACCATAATGAGTTGTCTATGAAGCATTCTTGTTATAAAAAAAGAGTCAGATATTGAGAAAAAAAGAGAAAAAGAAAAAAAAGATATATGAGAAAAGAGGAAAGAGAGAAAAATCACCATTTTCCCATGGTAAATACGAAGAATGCTGAGATGCTCATTGTTGCTTGCCTTGTTATTTTGATATGGGGATTCTTCCATATCATCGGGCAAGGGGTACCCCATTGGCGGTTCTCTATGATACACATGTATATACTATGACAAGAACTTACTGGTAACTAAACTTGAGTAGCATGAGGAGTGGCCCTCGTATTCAAGGGACATGAGATTTCCAACTTATACTTTGTCAAGAATATACTCCATAGTTTGTTCACTTTAACCTTAATCACTTCAAGATGCTTATAATAGGGGTAATGAGAGCTGAAAGCTAATAAGTACCATAATTTTTGGAAGTTCTTTATGAAACTTGAATCCCTACTTCCTTCTATGAAGGCCTTTCTTTTACTTTTATGTTGAGTCTCCACCTTCTATCTTTATGCACCTATTTTGCAAGCATAGTGGCCATTCTTAGTTCTATGTGCATTGTCCCAAGACTTGTTGATTGATGCATAATTTTGATATTGCTTGTTCTTAAACTATTTGTATCTAGTCACCCTTATAAACTTTGAAGGTGTCCTATGCATTTATGTTTGCTACTCTATGAGGGACAAGCTGAATGCCACTATGCTATGTTTTCTTTATGTGAAACAAACAAACGTCTTGCAAAGCATTGTTATTCATGAATCTTTTGTTTGTGCCTTTTCATGTTGCAACATAGTTGCTATGTCTTATTGTTAGAACTTTATATTTCATGCTATGTTGAAGTACTATGATCCCACCTATCAATGTTTTACAAATACTTTGATCAAGTTTATGATGGTGCATGTCACCTGAAAAATTATTCTTTCTTTTTATCACTTACCTACTCGAGGACGAGCAGGAGTTAAGCTTGGGGATGTTGATATGTTGCAAACGTATCTATAATTTTTTATGTTCCATGCTTGGTTTTTATCTACTTTCTTATGTTTTGCCCACACTTTGGAGTATTTTTATACACTTTCTTGGACTAACCTATTAACAAGATGCCACAGTGCCAGCTGCTTTTTTCTGCTATGTTTGGTTCTAGGAAAGTTAGAAAATGAATATTCTCAGAATTGGACGGGACAAAATCCAAAGTCAGTTTTTCACCGAGGGGGACACAGAGCCAGAATATGAGACGGAGAGGGCCCAGAGGGCCGCCACACCACCTGGTCGCGTGGCCAGGCCTGGCCCGTGCCAGGGGGTGTTGTGGCTACCTAGGGCACCCCCTCGGCCTCCCCTTTCGCCTATAAGTTGCCTCCGATAGAGAAACTCTAAGCACCCGATCAAAATTCCATGAAAGAGTCTGAGGCCGCCGTCATCTCCATCCCTAGATCGGGAGGGATCTGAAGCTCTTCCCGGCACCCTGCCGGAGGGGAGAATTCACCCTGGAGGCCTTCTTCATCACCATGCAAGCCTCCGGTGTGATGCGTGAGTAGTTCATCCTTGGACTACGGGTCCATGTAGTAGCTAGATGGTTGGTTCTTCTCCTTTGTGCTACCATGTTTAGATCTTGTGAGCTCCGTTCATGATCAACATCATCTATTTGTAATCCTACATGTTGTGTTTGCGAGGATCCGATGGATATTCAGATGCTATTTCAGATTGATTATTGATTCTATCATGTCTTTGTTATTTGTGATCTTGCATGCTCTCCGTTGTTAGTAGATATCTTGGCCGAGTAAATGCTAGTGAAGGGAATATGCCCGAGAGGCAATAATAAAGTGGTTATTATCTTATTCCATGTTTATGATAAATGTTTATTTTGCATGCTATAATTGTATTGATAGGAAACATCAATACATGTGTGTTTAATAAACAAATAAAAGGTTCCTAGTCATGCCTCTCTTATAGACTAGCTCGTTGATTAACAAGATGATCAAGGTTTCCTGATCATGGACATTGGATGTTGTTAATAACGAGGTCACAACATTGGTGGAATGATGTGATGAACATTCATCCGAAGTATAGCATTACGATCAAAGTCATTATGTTTATATTGCTATAACATCATACGAAGTAATCTTAGTCCTTAGACCATGAGATCATGTTAATTGCTAACACCGGAAGAGTATCTTGATAACATCAAACGTCACACCGTAACAGGGTGACTATAAAGGTGGGTTCAGTGCTACGAAGGTGTTATGTTGAGGCTCATGGATCAAGAGTGGGATTTGTCCATCCCGATGACGGATAGATATACTCTAGGCCCTCTCGGTGATATCACATTGAAATAGCTTACAAGCAAGTGATGTGATCACTAGAATGTTATATCACGGGAACGAGAAAAGAGTGCATGTCGGTAACGAGATCAAACTAGGTATGGAGATACCGATGATCGAATCTCGGACATGTAATATATCGCGGGACAAAGGGATTTAGTTACTAGCGTTAAAGGTTCTCACGATCACAGAAGTCATCGTTGAATGTGTAGGAGTCAGTATGGATCTCCAGGTCCCGCTTCTGATTATTGATCTGAGAGGGGTCTCGATCATGTCTGCATTATTCGCGAACCATAGGGTGACACACTTAAGGGATACCGACACCATTTGGAGCAAATATGTTTCAGATAAAGATTTAAGAAAGCGTTGGAATTATTTCAATAGACACCGAAACTGTTTCGGATAAATTGCTGAAATTGGTTCTGCATGTAATATTGAAATGTTGTAGGGGGTTTTATGTGAATGTTTTTTAATTAAAGTAATTAACAAAATTCTGAATAAAATTAATAAAAGAGTTTTATTAAATGAGAGAGCATTAAATTTGGAGAAATTTAATGCATTTAAAGTGGAGACTTTAAAAGAGAATGTGAAGGGGCAAATTTAATGTGGAGGGGTTACCACCACATGAATGGGGGAGGTGAAAGGTCACCTCCCCATGCGCCGGCCATGAAGGAGGGGTACCCTCCTCCTATAAAAGGCCACCCCCTCCTCACTTCTCACACACACCTCCTTGTGAAGGATCTCTCTCCCCCTCTAGTATTATTCCCCCATGGTCTCGGATTAGCGAGATACATGTTCCCGGTGGCTTTATCTAGAAAGGAGTTGCTGCTTCCCCTGCTTTGCTGGAGCGAGGGACGGAGGTTGTCGGGGTACCGGACGTGTGTGCAATCACGGATGCACCGTTGCTTTGCGGTGCTGGACTTGGTGGTGCTAGAGCTGGATCTGATGGACGTGCTGGAGCCGAACCTGCTGGACTTCATCACGATCTTGAGATCGGCAAGTGTACGACTACATCAACCATGAGTTCCTACTCGTTAACAAAGCTCGTTGTCTACGAGGGTAAGTTCTCCATGGATGTATGTCCACCCGTTGCTTTGTACCTAGTAGATAGATCTTGGCGTGTAGTTCACACTGTAGGAAATTTTTTGTTTTCTATGCTGCGGACCCAACAGTGGTATCAGAGCCTGATCTATGCGTAGGTGATTTGCACGGGTAGTACACATATGTTTATATGTGGGCGATGATGATTATGTTATTGCATCTTCCATGTATTTTGGATATTGGTGACATAGTGGGATGAAGCGGCCCGGACCAACCTTACATGTCATCGTACATGAGACCGGTTCCACGACTGACCTGCAACTTGTTTTGTATAAGTGGCTGGAGGGTGCCTGTCTCTCCTACTATAATCAATATCTGATTTACAACGAGTTGCTAATAACTTGGTTATCCTCGTTGTGGTTCATGTTCGTAGGTTAGACCGGTTCTATCTCCGAAAGCCCTAAGCCACGTAAAACTTGCAATTGATAAATTAGAGGCGTCTAGTTTAGATCGTTGCTGGGCTAGTGTCTTGATATGGTATTGTTGTAAGTAGATGTATGATAGATAATCTTACAACACACTCAACGTGTAAGTTCCATAGACCTTGACCTTACACACAAAGGAATGATAGAGATCATACCACGATGCAAGTGATAGAGATCAAATGCATGGACCATATCATCTCACTTTACACATTAGATGTTAGCATCTTATACTGCTAGTTTGGCTACGTCAGAGCATTGTAAGATGATCCCTCTTTTAGATATCAAGATAAAAATGTGTTCTTCCTTAAGTATGCGCCGTTCTATGGATCGTGTTTCGAGACATCACGTGATGATCGGGTGTTCTCAACTCTACGCTTTCATGCAATGGGTGTAAGACAGTTTTACACACGCAAATACTAAGGTTCTTACTTGGCGAGCCTAGCATGTACAGACATGGCCTCGGAACACGGACCGAAAGGTTAAGCATGAGTCACATAGTTGATGTGATGACCATATTGATGCTCGCCTTTGAAGCTACACCGACTCACGTGATGATCGGACTTGGTGTAGTGGATTTGGTTCATGTAATCACCAAAAAGGCACGAGGGATGTCGTTTTTGAGTGGGAGTTCATTTCTAATTTGGATTAGTCGAACTCAATTTGTCATAAACAAAATCGAAGTGAATTTGCATAATTTGTTGTAGTCATTGGCATCTGTTCACTACCTTATACTTAGTTTTAAATTGAGATAATAGAACTATAGAATTCTGGATATTTACTTTACGAACTGGTATCGTATTGTTTTGAATGTCAATTTAAAGTTTATAAGTCCTATTGCAAACTTTCAGCAAACTCTATTTACTCCATGAAGTTTAATAAGTAGTATTAAATAGAGAGTAAGAATTCCAATGTTAGTATCTAAAGTATCATGTTTGCCTCCATGATTATTGATATTCAAAAAAAGTTGTTTTAATATCAAGATTATATTGGAGCTGAAAATTGTTTCAGAAACCATCATGTGTGAAAGATATTGTGATATCTGAAACAATGTTTTTGGTTGCATTATGATAGAGTATAATTTAGCAAAATACATGTTCTCATATTGTATGAGAATTTGTGAAGGATGGAGATGTTAGGCATCCGAATGTACCAAAAAGGTTTTGGGAACTGATATTATACTCGCAATTCTTCCTTATAGGCTATAGTAGCTTGATCATGAAAGTTGTCATGATAAGGATGAATAGAAGATGTAAGTAAAATGTTTACTACACTAATAGATTACTAAAGAATGGTTTTTTGAAAGAACACCAAACATTTGATGATGGTGATCCACTTCAAAGTGCAAGTCCAAAGGTATTAGTATTTGACTATATACGTTTTGTACCATGTGTCATGTTGATGACACCACTATTGATGTTGATAGATTCTTTTAAAAGAAAAGGAATTGCTGAAAGAGAATCTATAAAATATTTGGCAGAAAATAAAAGGTTGGAGATGTCCAACTTAGGTATATAGAAAATATACATGTTATGGCTATATTCCTTGCTTGTTAAACAATGTGGTTCTTAGGTATTGGATACTGGTATTGGATACCGAATTGGTTGGTATGAAGTGTCATACAGGACAACGCAATTCATGAACTACAATGGCCTAAGTAACTACCAAGAGAATGAGTGATGATGTTCATCGAAAACAAATAAAGTGTTATTGTGTTTTTCGTTGTCATCAAACCAAGCCTTCAAGATTTGTTTAAATAATTATTATTTTGTTCCGGTATCATGAGAACAATGGTTGTTCAAATAATTACCGTATTCCATAAAGGATGGATGAACTTTTACAAGTCTAGTTGGAGAAATCACATCCATAAACACTATTGCTAAAATGTCGCAAGACAAATGATTGAAAGATCACTTATGAAGTGGAAAATCATTGTAACAAGAAAATAATGAGTTTATGATTCGATCATAAAGGAAGATATTTGAGTTACATGTTTAGCAAAAACACCTAAGACTTGAGGAATTGTTCCATGATTTGTGTTTCCTGATAAACCATAGGAGTATGGCATATTCGAGATAAAATCAAACCATGTTTGACATGGTAAGATCAAGGGTGTCATTTATAAAACTGCCATTATGTTTTTAGGATTGAAGCTTTAGAGACTACCGCTTTTACACTGAAAAGAGCACCATCGTGATCCATTGAAATGACACCATATGAGTTATGGTTTGGGATAAAACCCAAATTGTCTTTTCTTAAATTTTGGTATGCTATGCATAAGTAAAATGTTTACAACCAAAGTCGGATAAGCACGTCTTTGTAGGTTATCCCAAAGAATTTGTTGGGAATTTCTCCATAACACCGAGGACAAAAGAGTTTGTCGCTTGGAACGTCAAGTTTCTTGAGAAGGAACTTTTCGTGAAAAGTTAAGTGGGAGGACAATAGAACTTTGATAAGGTTGTTGAACCTTAGCTATATGTGCTAAGTAGTGCAGCGCCGGAAAGTGTCCCGGTGGCGGCCACAATGCTCATGGCTCTCGTGATTACAAAAGGTGTGATCTCGGAGATTAGAGTTCCTATAGAACCGTGTGGGTCGGTAAGAATCAAATAGTAAGATTTGATAAGAAAGTCGTTATTGTTTTGACAATGATGAACCGACTACATGCAAAGAAGCGATGATGGGCCCTTACTCCATAAAATGACTAGAAGTCATAGAATCCGTGATAGTATCCATACACGAGAAATCAAGTTTCTGAACTTGGAAGACCCTCCGGAAAGGCGTGAAGCCTATCGGACATGTTTGGATCTATAAAGAAATAAGACATGGATGTTTAACATCTATGAAATAGTCGACATGTCGGAAATAAGTTTACGACAATGTTCAAGGAGTTGACTATGACAAGATTTGGTCTTTCATAGCGATATATAGTCTTGACGGATTAATGTAGCAACCACTACATATAATTTGGTATATGATAGTTGAATAAACAAAACAAGGTTCTTCTAATAGAACGGTAACCTAGGACATGTACATGACATGGTCCGAAGGGTTTTGTTAATTCAAAGGGTGCTAAAAGGGCATGCAAACTTCAATAGTTGAAGTAAGTATAAGGAGTTGGAATCTTCACCATGATGAAACTGTTAAAAGAGTTTAAATTCATCGGAGATGATGAAGATACTTGCATTTGCAAGAAATTAAGTGGGAGCGCTGAGACATATTTCTAATACATTATGTAGAGACATATTGTTGATTGGAAATGATGTATCTTGTATTGACACAAGTTAAGAATTTCATTAAAATAAGATTTCGATGAAAGACTTAGGCAAACCCGGAATATTAGGCATCAATATCTATATGGATAGATTAAGGCGCTAATATGGTTGTGCCAGACATACATATATGAGATATTGAAAGGGTTCAATATGGAAACAACAAGAAAGGTTCTTGCTGCATGGAAAGGATTGTATCAAAATTCAAGTGTTTCAACATTTGGTGAGTAAAATCACATGAAGATTTTGATCGATTATACCATGATATGTACATATCCAGAATGTCCTATGCTCTAAATGTTATGAGCATATACCAGATTGATTCATAAGATGATCATTGGACAATAGTAAAAATATTCTTATGAGCTTTGGAAGAACTAAGAATATATCATGTATAAGTGACAAATAGTTAAAGGTAGTTCATTGTAAAGTGTTACATTGATACTAGTTTTATCACAAGATACAAATTAAATTTATCTCAATTTAAACTATTGGTGGCACAATATAATGGAAAGGATGTTCCATGATGGATTTGGATGAGTTCCAAAGTTGAGATATTGTGACGGATACTATAACAAAAGGCTAAGTATATAACTGATATAGTACAGCAAAGGAGGACATTTGTGTTAAGTAGTTTGTTATCAAACTAGGTGTGGTTCAAAGCGGGCTAATACTATGAAGATATATTGTGTGACAATAATATCAACATATTTTGAGCCGAACGAACTAAAGGTCTCACCAAAGGACCAAATCTATACAATGCCATCTCATTTGAGAATGAGTGATGCGTAGAGACGCAAAGACATGCAAATACACACGGACCTGAAACCGCTGGGATCCGGGAGATTATGTTAACCACTAGCAATAGCGTATATGCAACACCAGAAAGCCATAGGTGTTCAATACGCAAAGTTTTTCAAACTAGATTATTGACTCTAGTGCAAGTGGGAGACTGAAGGGAATATGCCCGAGAGGCAATAATAAAGTGGTTATTATCTTATTCCATGTTGATGATAAATGTTTATTTTAAATGCTATAATTGTATTCATAGGAAACGTCAATACAACTGTGTTTAATAAACAAATAAAAGGTTCCTAGTCATGCCTCTCTTATAGACTAGCTCGTTGATTAACAAGATGATCAAGGTTTCCTGATCATGGACATTGGATGTTGTTAATAACGAGGTCACAACATTGGTGGAATGATGTGATGAACATTCATCCGAAGTATAGCATTACGATCAAAGTCATTATGTTTATATTGCTATAACATCATACGAAGTAATCTTAGTCCTTAGACCATGAGATCATGAATGTTTGTTAATTAAAGTAATTAAAAAAATTCTGAATAAAATTATTAAAAGAGTTTTATTAAATGAGAGAGCATTAAATTTGGAGAAATTTAATGCATTTAAAGTGGAGACTTTAAAAGAGAATGTGAAGGGGCAAATTTAATGTGGAGGGGTTACCACCACATGAATGGGGGAGGTGAAAGGTCACCTCCCCATGCACCGGCCATGAAGGAGGGGTACCCTCCCCTCCTCCTATAAAAGGCCACCACCTCCTCACTTCTCACACACACCTCCTTGTGAAGGATCTCTCTCCCCCTCTAGTATTATTCCCCTATGGTCTCAGATTAGCGAGATACATGTTCTCGGTGGCTTTATCTGGAAAGGAGTTGATGCTTCCGCTGCTTTGCTGGAGCGAGGGACGGAGGTTGTCGGGGTACCGGACGTGTGTGCAATCATGGATGCACCGCTGCTTTGCGGTGCTGGACTTGGTGGTGCTGGAGCTGGATCTGATGGACGTGCTGGAGCCGGACCTGCTGGACTTCATCACGATCTTGAGATCGGCAAGTGTACGACTACATCAACCACGAGTTCCTACTCGTTAACAAAGCTCGTTGTCTATGAGGGTAAGTTCTCCATGGATGTATGTCCACCCGTTGCTTTGTACCTAGTAGATAGATCTTGGCGTGTAGTTCACACCGTAGGAAATTTTTTGTTTTCTATGCTGCGGACCCAATAGCTAGCAACTCCAAGAGGGAGTATTTATGCTCGATAGTGGGTTCATGCCTCTAGTAATCTGGGGAAGGGACAGAAATCTCTAAGGTACTAGATGTGTTGTTGCTACTAGGGAGAAAATAGCAATCCTTTGTTCATAGAACAATCTTATTGTTTACTTTACACGCAATGCGTAATGCAATTATCTGTTGCTTGCAACTTAATACTAGAGGGGGTTCGGATGATAACCTGAAGATGGATTATTAGTTATAGATGCAGTTGGATTATGGTCTATGTATAATGTTGTAATGCCTGATCAAATCTCATAGGGGTCAAGATGATTAGTATATGCATGTATCCTTTCTCGATATTTGTCAATTGCTCTGCTGTAATTTGTTCACCCAACATGTCATCTATCTTAAGGAGAACCACCACTAGTGAACTATGGACCCCGGTCCTTTCTTTTACCATCAATCTACAACTGTTTACTGCTTTCTGTTTACTTTCTGCAAGCTTCTACTTTCTTCCACACAATACGTTTAATCATTTGTTTTCAGTAAAACCGGTGAGATTGACAACCTCACTGTAAGTTGGGGGCAAAGTTCTGTGGTTGTGTTGTGCAGGATTCCAAGTTGGCAATAACACCTTGGAGGTGTTTCCTTGCTCCTACTGGTTCGATAACCTTGGTTTCATAACTGAGGGAAACTTGCTGCTGTGCTCATCATACCCTCCTCTTGGGGTTCCCTAACGAGGTTGAGATATCTTGGGCCATCACGGCGCTAACGTGCGGCCGCCATGGCGGGCGGCGGTTGCATCGGGTCTGACCCAGATTCGGTCTGGATCTATGGCTGCGGAGGCAGCTGCTCGCTGGGATCTGGCGAGTCGCTTCAGTGGCATGCTGGACCGTCTTCTCATCTACCTCCGGCTGGTGGCATGGGTGTTGCTGGCTTGGACTGAAAAAAGGGGGTGATCCTAGGGTTCTTCTCCATCGAGCTGGTTGCAGTGTCGTGTTCCGGAAGGCTCCACCGAAGAACTCCAAAGTGCGCACATGCCGAGAGATCGCTGGATCGGGTGGGATTCGGTCGTGTGCACCCATGTTTTTACTCTAGCCGTTTGGGTTTAGAGGGAGTGCTTCGAAGCTCTGTTGGCTGTTAATATCATGGGGCATGTTCTCGTCCCATGGTGCCGATGAAGAATATCATGAAGACCGAGACTTAAGGACTGACAATGGTGGTTCGAGTTTGAATGTTGATGAGGAATTGGCTTGGTGACTCGTGACTTGGAGCAGTGGCATGCAAGCAGGGGCGACGGTACAGGAGAAGTTTATTGTCCTACCTTTTCGGGTGAAAACCCAAGGTCTGGCTTAATTGGGACTTTCTTCAGGGTGAAAATCTAGATCTATGATCGGGCGATGACAGTGTTTATGCATTGTTCCCTTCTTGGAGGTGTCGCTTTTGGAGAAGCTGGACTTCTGGTGCTGTCTTGGTGGTGGTAGTACTGTTGTTTCAAGGAATGGATCACTGTAGCGGGAGTTTTCTTTTTTATAATTCTTCTTCTTTTTGTTGCCTGTGTGCATCCGTAAGGCCGCTAGGGCATTGCGTTATTGCAGAAGCTGGGTGTAATTGTTATCTCCGCGATATTAATATATGGTCTTTAAAAAAAAGTCATTCGATCAAATATTTTTGACATCATGACCATATGCCAAGAACAGCATAGGGATCTACTACTAAGGTGTGGTGTAGACTCGTATGCTATCTCTCGTACTACTAAACTGAATTGACTACCCACACTCCCCTTTCCCTCCCCTCCTATCCCCTTTCCTCCCCCTTGAGAGTCGTCTCAGCTTTGCCAGGCCGATCCCGAGCGGTCTCCGGTGGCGTTGCCGGCCGGAGACGACGGAGGAGAGGCGCCGGAGGTAGAGTTAGGTTTAGGTGTAGCTTTTCTGGCGTTATGCCGAGTAGTTGGAGTAGGGCATGGGGACCTTTGGGTCGATCCCTGTGCAGTTCGAGCTCTGCTCTCGTCGACGGTGCTCCGGTGGCCAAAGCCATCGCTGGCGGTTGCTTCCTCAAAGATCTCCACAATAAGGCCCCTTTCTGCGACCTCCTGTTCGGGCTTGCTCTGCCGTTGCTCCTCCTGTTCCTGGCCGGCCGTGGCGGCGAGGGGGAAGGGAGGTGCGTCTGGCCGGCGCCCGTTTTTGGCGGTTTGCGAAGATCCTCCTACAGCTCGGCGCCTCGGTGTAGCGCCGACTGGAGTCCGCCTCTGTTCTTGCCCCCTCTTCCATGGCGGAAGCGGATGAGATCCCTGGCGGCGGATCTTCTCAATAAACACCTCTGCTTGCGCTTCATCAACTTCATCGCCCAGAGCATCGTCCTGGCCGGCCAAGGGGGCGAGGGGGACGTTGGTTTGGATGGTGGCCTTGCTGTTTCGCGCGGGTTGCTGCTGCATCGAGCTCATCGCCGGGTGGCCATATCTGCACATGCATCTTCGGCCGCAAGAGCGGCGAGATCGCGCGCCTATGTGGCGTGTCTTCAACCTCCAGGATGGAGGCCCTCTCGGAGCCCTGCGCCGGCGCTCCACATCTTCTTCTCGCCAAGTGGTGCGTCCCCGGCGGGAGTAAGATGGCCGGCGGCGAGGCTCCTTCGTCGGTGGTTTGGTCAAAGGACCTGATTGCTTTTTTCAGGCAAAAGTTAGGGTCCTTAGTGCTTATGTCCAGGGCTGCTTTCACTCTTATCTTCTTTTTAGGTCCTGTTTGTAAATGTAACCGACCGACGGTTATCTAATGGCAGCATCGGGGTCCTTCGAGGCCCTTCCTCGTTCAAAAAAAAAAAAAACTGAATTGAAACTTTAGACTAGCATGTAAGAATTGTCTCGGTCGTTTATACGTAATGATGGGCATCAGCCGCAGATTTTTAGCCGGTCTATAATAATAGCTTTACCTCTAAAAACCTTGTCCCCCGTTTAGTAGATACCGGAGCGACATATTTTGAGACCGCGGCTGTTAAATCGACCGCGACGACGCCCGTCAGGACGAATCAAAAGGCTACATTCTACGGCTATTTTCTTCCGAGATCCAGGCCAGCTAGCCTAAGACATCGCATCAGCAGTCAACAATTGGCAACCTCCAGAAGTCCAGAACTGCAAATCTTCTCCGGGTCGCTTCATCAGCCGCAGCTCGAACGACCGATCACGGGCTTGTGTCGCCAGATGTTCTCCTGCCAGTGGCCACCATCGCTCGGCGGCTGGGCCGAAATGCTGCTGCAGTGTGAACCGTAAAATGCTGTAATTCCAAGCTAGGCACCAGTTTCATCGACCGAGAAGGGAAACATTATCGTTTTTACCGTTCTTTTCAGCTGTCACCACTCGCTCACACCCTGCAGGAGTGATCCTGTCGAGGAGGAGCTTCTGGGCGTGGCCGATCATATCGGGACGCAGATTTAACCGATCGAGCTAGATGCCCCTAGGTAACACATTCTCGTGTCATCAGGTGCGGAGAACTGGAGGCTAAATCGACATGAAAGGGAGACGAAAAGTGAGGCATAAGCCACAGCTTCTGTCCACTAGCTTGGAACACGGGAGGGAGCTAAGCTTGCTAGCTAGCACAGAGGTTAATTACACGACACGGAAGAGATCTCAGCCTGAGAATGGTGCGGGTTCAGATGGTTTAAATGGTGTGGCTTTGAGCTGTTTCTACATGGACTGGGGGAAAGAGGGTTGATGTATCCCGCGGGTTGGGTTGATGCGGGTTGATAGAAAAAGCGGGGCGGACCGGTGCGGTTTGGTTTCAGACCAACGTAGCTGAAACGGGCTCAAACCCATGGTCGAACCCGCAGGTTAAACCAAAAAGCTTGGTCAGATCGATTCCCAATTCCCTGAGACCCCCACGCGTGTGCATCTGCTCTAGCGTATGGTACCGCCGCCTCCGTACAGCGTGATCCCAACACGACTCCTTCCTCGGGAAGGGATAGGACGTAGAAAGTGCTACGCGCTGCTGGACGCGGGAATGGCCGGAGCCAAAGGCGAGAACGGCGACCGGAGGCGAAGACGACGAGGTCAAAGGCGTTGTTTGCAGGAAGCTCGCTTCAATTCCTCGCGCTGGTAGGGAGTGCTCAGACGAGCATGGGTAGGAGGGAGGCAACGACATGAATACGCTCGCCGGCGGCGGTTGCGGGCGCACATCCACGAACAGGAGCTTGGCACCCAGGTACTGGTCGAAGACAAAACTGACGTTAGTGGCCCACTGGTCATAAGACCCATGGTTTCCACTTTGGGTCTAAATTGGTTTCAAACCGAATGAAGTTGTGCGGGGTGGAGCGGTTTGGGGTCAAATTTCCTGTGGATTGGTGCGGGTTGGATGCTAGAGATTATTTACTGGTTTGGTTTGGTGTGGGGCTGAGAAGATTAACGTGGTGGGCTGGTGCAGTTTCGGTGCGGCGTCTGCCCCGTTCTCAGCCATCGATCGTTTGTTGGGGAAGGCAGCCAGCGAGCCAGCGTGGACGACTGGCTAGCTGATTGCATTATTGCGAGCTTGCGACGCGGCGACGTCGACCGAGATCGAGAATGTTAGAGATGTACTTACACTCAAGCGTCTATCGATCACAAATAATGATACAGATTAAGACACTAGGAGAAAATAGATCTTTCGTTCAGAGCTAATGAGCTAATAATGTGAGTTTTAGTCCAGCATTAGTCCCGGTTTCGACAGCTATGGGGCAACCAGATTTAGTCCCGTGTCAAATGAGACGTTTAGTACCAGTTGGAGATACCAACCGGGACTAAAGGGGTAGTGATCTTTAGTCCCGGTCGGTGTTTTTAACCAGTGCTAAAGATAGACCTTTAGTTCCCGTTGAAGATATCAATCCGAACTAAATGTAAACGTACATTTTTTCCTCTCGTGCCAACACCTCTCTTGCGCAAAAAAAACGTCTATAAAAATAGAAAAATGATAAAAACTTCAAATTTCAAAATCCTTTGACATGCTTGTACCACACGCAGCCAACTTTTAGGGAAAATTTTAATTTTAATTTTTTTGCAAAAAAAGTTGTTCTAATTTAAAATGGCTATAACTTTTGCGTACGAACTCGGAAAAAATTGTATATCCGTCCAGATATAAGACATTTTAACTTTGTGAAATAAATGTATCTAGACGCTTTTTAGTGTATAGGTTCACTTCAAACTTCTATGAACCTATACACTAAAAGACGTCTAGATACATTCGATTTATAAAACTACAACGTGTTATATTTCTAAACGGAGGAAATATATGAAAAAGTATTTACGTGAAAATTTACATCCGATTTCAACAGTCTAAGGCTGTTTGGACAAATGACAGATTTTCAAAATTTTAAAGGAAAATATGAAAGCAGGAAGATTTTAGGTTTTGCCAGAAAACAATGAGAAAAATTGATATTTTTAGAATTTTTTGAATTTCTTTTGTTGTTTATTTTACTTTTAAATTATTTTGTAATTTTTGATTTTTTTAAGTTTTTTGTGGGCTTTTTTGAGAATTATGAGTTTTTAATTAATAATTGAATTATGCATAAAGATTCATTGTTGCTTATTATTACTTAATCATTGTTGCTTATTTTTAAAATTATTTAGAATACAAAAAATAAAATGATTTGTTATTAAAGTCTAAGGTTAATAGAATTGATAGCATACTATTATCAGGAAGTTATGGAAGCTAATTTGAAAGGAACTCAAAAATTAAGCATGCTGAGGGTGGAGCATTGCGAGGATGGGTGACCGATCGAAAAGTTTGACCATAAGTATATACTTCGACATGAAAATATGAATGATTAGGGATTAAACTGTTAAAAAATTTAAAAATCCAAAACTTTAAAATTCAAAAAAAATCCGACAAAACCCGAATTTTTTTTTAGAAAAAACTTTAAAATTTCAACCGGACTTTTAGTTCCGGTTGATGTTACCAGCCGAGACTAAAGGGTCCTCCAGCCCAGCACGCGACCGCAGCCACGTGGAGGGCTTTTAGTCCCGGTTTATGGCATAATAGTTCTGATTATATAGTCTCGTTTGCGCAACCGGGACTAAATACAGTTACGAATCAGGATTGATGTGCTTTTTTCCACTAGCGAGATTTGATAGAATAATGGGAGGCATGTGTGTATAGGGGTAAATGCAGCGTTCCTTTTCACGCCTACTGTGCATCCTCATTCCTGGGCACCACCTCTCGACGCAATGTATATATACTAGGTATTATTTATTTTCTCGAAAACCCCTATACGCTTGTAGAACAGCGAAAGGCAGAGATGTTGATTAGTATTCACGGGTAGGGTCTCTCGCGCTTCCCCCCTATGGTTGGAAAAAACTCACCATCGATCTCGCAAATGATCCAAAGCTTAATTAATTAGCTATGTAACAAAGACTAGTACTCTGGCATGAAGATACCTGAAAGGGGAGGAACATTTGGATCCTTAGCGGATGCTTGCGTGGCTACTCATGGATGCCAGTGTTGACTTTGCGAAAAGTAAATAATGAAGAACGAAAATAAAATCGTAGTAAGAGGACACAAATTTAACGTGGAAAACCCTCTCCAACAAAGAGAGGGAAAAAACCACGGACGCCAGCCAGCGAAACTTCACTATAACGGAGAGAGTTTACACAACGCCGGGGATTTCACAGATACAGCTTATCCCAACCGGCGGCTTACAAGAGGTATATATCGGCCCAAGCCTCCGGTGACGGGCCTCGCTCCGCTCCGTCAGAAGTTGGCCTCTACTTTGTAGAATTTGGATCAGCATATAACAAACTCCACCTTGAAACAAATTCCTTCTTGTAGCATCAACAGTAATCATCTCCCTAAACAAACAAAGAAAACACTTTCGACGCCAACAGCCACTTGGGCTAAGTAGTTATACCAACTAGCTCAAACTTAGCAACAGAAATATGCTTTGTCATCATATCAGCAGGATTATCATGAGTGCTTATCTTGTATACCTTCAGTGTACTTTGTGCAACAACATCACGAACATAATGGTACTTGATATCAATGTGTTTTGTTCTCTTATGAAACATCTGATCCTTAGTAAGGTAAATAACACTTTGACTGTCACAGAATAGGTTAATGCAAGAATCATCCTGACAAATCTCAGTATACAAACCTTTCAACCAAACACTCTTTGCAAGCTTCAGCAACAACCATATATTCATATATTCTGCTTCGGTTGTAGATAGAGCAACAACTGGTTGCAGCGTTGCCTTCCAACTCACGGCACATCCACCTACCGTGAACACATAACCTGTGAGGGACCTCCTCTTATCCAAGTCGGCAGCAAAATCTGAATCCACATAGCCTGTGAGTCCCTCATCAGTCTTGCCAAACTTCAAGCAAGCGTTGCATGTGCCACGTAGGTACCTGAAAATCCATTGAACAACTTTCCAATGTTCTTTACCAGGATTAGCCATGTAACGACTCACCAAACTCATAGCATATGATAAATCAGGGCGAGAACAAATCATGACATACATCAAGGAACCAACAGCACTAGAATAAGGAACTCGAGACATGTACTCAATATCTTCATCAGAACTAGAACATTGCAATGCTGACAATTTAAAGTGAGGAGCAACAGGAGTACTAACTGACTTTGCATCATGCATATTAAAACGTTGAAGAACTTACTCAACGTAACTTTGCTGACTAAGAAACAACAACCTAGATTTTCTATCCCGTTTAATTTCCATACCTAGGATTTTCTTAGCAGCACCATGATCTTTCATCTCAAATTCACTACTTAGGTGTGCCTTCAAAGTAGTGATTTTTTTCATGCTCTTGGCAGCAATTAACATATCATCAACATATAACAGCAAGTAAATAGGTGATCCATTAACAAACTTTATATAAACACAGCTATCAAACTGAGACCTCTTAAAACCTTGTGAGATCATAAATGAATCAAACCTTTTGTACCACTGTCATGGAGATTGCTTTAAACCATAAAGCGACCTCTTCAATTTGCACACAAAATCCTCTTTTCCAGGAACTATGAGACTTTCAGGTTGGTTCATGTAAATCTCCTCCTCCAGTTCACCATGCAGAAAAGCAGTCTTTACATCTAGCTGCTCAAGCTCAAGATCATGCATAGCAACAATACCAAAAAAAGTACGAATAGAGCTATGCTTCACAACCGGAGAGAAAACATCATTATAGTCAATACCTGGAATCTGGCTAAAACCTTTTGAACCTTGCCTTAAACCTTAGAGGCTCATTAGAAGACAAACCTTTGTTTCTCTTATATATCCACTTACAGCGGACGGCTTTCTGCTGTTTAGGCAAGCGCACAACTTCCCATGTGCCATTCTTATCAAGCGATTGCATCTCTTCTTGCATAGCAGAAACCCACTTCTCGCGGTCAACGGATGCAACAGCCTCATTGTATGTAGTAGGTTCAGTATCATGCTCCACCTGTTCAGCACAACTCAAAGCATAATGAGCAAGATTACACTCTTCAATCAAACAACGAGGTGGAATAATGTTACGCCTCGGTCTATCAGCAGCAATAGATTCATGTGGCTACTGCAAAACAGTAGGTGAATGCCGAACAACATCATCATCAATATTTTCCTCATGAGTATCATCAACAACATCATTATTATCAACAGATTTATGCAGGTGCTCCACCTGCACACGAACTCCCTCCTCTCCAATAGCAATAGGAGAGGGATCTGATGGCAAGCTGTCATGATACATAACAGATTCATTGAAAACAACATTCCTACTCAACAAAATCTTTTTAGTTTCAGGATTTCATAGTTTATATGCCTTAACTCCTGAACCATAACCAAGGAATATGCACTTAACAGCTTTAGGCTCTAACTTTCCATTGTCAACGTGAGCATAAGAAGTGCAACCAAAAATTCTCAACTGTGAATAATCAGCAGACGAACCTGACCATACTTCAATAAGAGTTTTCTTCTCAAGTGGAATAGAAGGTGACCTGTTGATGAGGTAGCACGCTGTGTTGGCTGCTTCAGCCCAAAAACGTCTATGCATACCTGCATTTGACAACATACAACGAGCCCTCGAGATGATGGTTCTGTTCATGCGCTCAGCCACGCCATTCTGCTGAGGAGTGTAAGGGATGGTATGGTGCCTAATCATACCATCATTACTGCAAAACTCCTCAAACTTGTTAGAACAGAATTCCATACCATTGTCAGTACGTAGTACCTTTACCTTCTTTTCAGTTTGCTTTTCTACCATAACTTTCCACTTCTTAGAAACATCAAAAACATCAAATTTATGCTTCAGAAAATATGGCCACACTTTTCTTGAGTAGTCATCAATAATAGTAAGCATGTAATTAGCACCACCAATAGATGTCTTACGGGAAGGTCCCCATACATTAGCATGCACATAATCTAAAATGCCTTTGGTGGTATGGACAGAAGCATTGAATTTAACTATTTTGTGCTTACCAAAAAACGCAGTGCTCACAGAACTCAAACTTACCCAAGTTGCAACCATCAATCAGCTCTCTCTTAACCAATTTTGCCATGCCATGTTCGCTCATATGCCCAAGACGCATATGCCACAGATTTGTTTTACCACAATCATCAGAATCATTAGAAGTAACAGCAACAGCAATACCAGGCAAAGTGCTACATCTAAGAACATATAACTTAGCAGAATTCATATCACCTATCATGTGAATAAGAGAACCTTTCGATACCTTTAACAATCTACGCCCACCGGCGTACTTGTATCCATCAACGTCCATGGTACTCAGGGAGATCAAATTTCTGGCCATACTTGGTATGTGCTTCACCTCATCCAACGTACGTGTCATGCCATCATGTGTCTTGATCTTAATAGATACAACTCCGACAATATGGCATGGGTTGTCGTTCTCCACACGTACAAAATCTCCAGTCTGCACAGACTCATATGAACTGAACCAATCTTTGTTACAGCAAATATGAAACGAACATGTAGTATCAAGTATCCATTCATCATCATGAGAAGCACAAGCAGCAAAAACGGCTAAACATTCACCGTTAGAACTATCACCAGGAACAACAACAGCCTTACCATTACCCTGATCCTTATCTTTCGGTTGGTAAGTACCGTTCCTTTTCTCCTTATTCTGCAGCTTCCAATAATCATCAATAAAATGATTAGATTTCTTACAATACCTGCAGAACTTGTCCTTTCCCTTGGACTTCGAACGACTTCTGCCGTCTTTGCTCTTATCTCGGTTGCCATGGTTGTTAAATCTCTGCTCGGTCCTGCCACGAACCTGCAGAGCTTCAGCCTTGGAAGACGCCCCATCTGCCTGCACCATAGATTTCATCTTTTCCCTCTGTTTGAGGGCATCTTGCACTTTATCAAGGGTTATCTTATCACGGATCAACAACATTGTATCACGAAAGTGAGTATAAGAACTAGGCAGCGAGCATAAGAGTAATAGGGCTAGATCCTCATCATCATATTTTACTTCCATAGATTGCAAATCAGAAATAATCTCTCTAAAAAGAGATAAGTGATTCATTACCGATCCACCTTCCTGCAATCTATGCGAGAACAACTTCATCTTCACATGCATCTTACTGGTTAGATCCTTTGACATGCAGATCAATTCCAGTTTCCCCCAAAGGGCAGCAGCAGATTTCTCTGTCAAGACTTCCTACAAAATATTATTGGATAGATGAAGTTGAATTATAGACAAAGCCTTACGGTCTTTCCGCTTTTCTTCATCAGACCAGCTCTTAGCATCCTTTTCCCCGAATCCATCCAGCGCATCATCCAGATCTGAAGTTTGGGCGAGAATCGCCCGCATCTTCACCTGCCACAAGCAGAATCTTGTGGAGTAGTCCAGCTGCGGTAGATCGAACTTCAACGACGACATGTCGCAAACCCTAGATTAGAACCTGGGGCTCTGATACCACTTGTTGACTTTGTGACAAGTAAATAACAAAGAACGAAAATAAAATCGCAGTAAGGGGACACAGATTTAACGTGGTTTTCCCCTCTCTTTGTTGGAGAGGGTTTTCCATGTTAAATATGTGTCCTCTTACTGCGATTTTATTTTCGTTCTTCATTATTTACTTGTCGCAAAGTCAACAGCCAGTACATCCCGTGGCCAAGTTGGCGCTCATGCTCCCCAGAGCATCTCCCGTTGCGTCTCCCAAACGACGTCCGGGCAAAAGTACGGTCATAACTCTTCTACCCAAAAAAAGAAAACGCAGCCCAAATGCTATATATAGGCCTATTTGTCTTTTTAATGTAAGCTTCAAGATTTTTACTAAAGTGGCTACTAATCGTATTACAAAAGTGGCTAGTAAAGTTATTAGACCCACACAGACGACTTTTATGCCAGGTCGGCACATCCTTGAGGGTGTTGTCGTCCTGCATAAGACCATCCATGAGTTACATTGTAAGAAACTAGATGGTGTGCTTTTCAAAATTGATTTCGAGAAAGCATATAATAAAATGAAATGACCTTTTTTGCAACAAGCACTTCGCATGAAAGGGTTTGATCCACAATGATGTGAGTGGATTAAACAATTTGTGCAAGGGAAGAGTGTTGGAATAAGAGTTAATGATGATCTTGGGAATTACTTCCAGACTAGAAAATGGTTAAGACTAGGTGATCCTTTGTCCTAAATTCTTTTTAATATCATAGCAGATATGCTCAGTGTTCTCCTTTCTCATGCAAAAGAGAATGGACAAGTTGGCAGCCTTATTCCACATTTGGTGGATGGTGGGGCCTCGATCCTATAGTATGCTGATGACACCATACTTTTTATGGAGCATAATTTGGAAATGCGGTAAATATGAAATTAATTTTATCTATATTCGACCAATTGTCCGGATTAAAGATTAATTTTCATAAGAGTGAAATTTTCTGTCTTGGAAAAGCTAAAGAGATGGAACTAAAGTATAAGCAGATTCTTGGTTGTGAATCGGGTTCTCTCCCTTTTCAGTATATTGGCATACCAATTCACTATAGAAAATTAAAGAATTCATAATGGAATTTGGTAGAGAATCGTCTTTTATCCAAACTGGGATGTTGGAAAGGGAAAATGTTGACCTACGGAGACCATTTGTTCAACATAAACTCTGTTTTAACTAGCCTATCTATGTTTATGCTCTCTTTTTTGAAAATTCCTAAGGGAGTGCGAAAATTACTAGACTTCTATAGGTCCAGATTTTTTTGGCAAAGTACGAATACTAAGAAGAAGTATAGGCTATCCAAATTGAGTATTGTATGCCATCCTAAGGATCAACGGGGTTATGTATCCAAGTACTTGAGATTAAAAATAGGTGTTTACTTAGCAAATGGCTATTTAAACTAATAAGAGAGGATGGTATGTGGCAACAACTCCTTCATAATAAATATATTCGGGAAAAAACACTATCTCAAGTAGACGTAAAAACGATCGATTCCCCTTTTTGGAAAGGTTTGATGCGTGTAAGAGATCTGTTTTTTGTTCATAGTTCTTTTACAGTAGGAAATGGTGAAGGTGTTTGCTTTTGGAAAGATGCCGGGTTAGGAAATACATCACTAGCACTACAATATCCATCCCTATATAACATCGTTAATAGGAAAAATATCTTTGTTGCTGCGGTTTTTTTCTCAAACTCCTCTTAACATTGGCTTTCAAAGGAGTTTGACTGGTAATAAATGGGTATAATGGTTGCATTTATGCCAGCGGCTAATGACGGTACAACTAAATGATAGCCCGGATTTTTTTTTGGGAAATTAACCATTAATAGTGAGTTTACGGTTAAATCTATGTATTTAGATCAGATGAATGGTCATACTAGGTTCTTGCAGAAATACCTATGGAAATTGAAAATTCCACTCAAAATTAAAATCTTCATGTGGCTTCTTAAACATAAAGTCCTTTAGATGAAAGACAATCTACCACAAATGGGTGGGCTGTCAGAAATATTGTTTTTTTGATTCAGTGGAAACTATTGAACATTTTTTATAGGGATTTCTATTTTCGTGCCCCTGATTCGTTAGTTGTACTCAGTTTTCCCCAGCCACATAGTTTTTTATCACTTTTGCCCTCCCTCCATTCCAAAACCCTCACATGCGCTCGGACATAGGATACCGTCAGGTCAAAGGCTTGATCATTACATGCTGACCAGTGTGACCGCGTTGGGGCATGTCATGCGTTGAGCGTTACATTACATCGCCTCGACTGTTACATGCTTACAGGTGGGGCTAGGATATACAGCGGACCTGCCATCCATCTCTTGCTGATTATGGGGGACGTGATGTGGGACCATGTGGGGCGCGTTTGGTGGTTACGTGCATCCTGTCGCCTAAATTGGAAGTTTTTTTTGTTATTTTTATGATTGTCCTTTTTAAGAGCGTATTTTTCCCTGTCTCTCTCGCTAACAGTTTTTTCCCAAAAATCTAACGAATCTAGAGCAGCTTCTCTCTTCATTCATTGTTCCTTTTGCCTCATTTTTCCTGAATCTGGTAACAAATCTAGAGCAGCAAAACTAACCAGCATCATAAATAAATTCAGTAAACAGAGCAGATGTAGATAAAGCAGCTAATATAGGTTATATAGTATGATACTTAACAAGGTTCGACAATTAGGCTGTAACAAGGTTCGACAATTAGGCTGCTCAGCAGCAGCAGACAAGTTCAACACAAACAAGACAAAAGAAGCTGCTTTACAGCAGCAACAGCAGATCAGTGGCCCCTCATGACCTCTGCCAGGAGGGCCTCCGCCTCCTCCCTCTAGCGCCTCCTCCACTTCTTGCTGCCCAGTCCTTTGACCTTGGGCTTGATCGGGGGCATGCAGCCCTCCTCGATAGCCACCTTCTGGAGGTTGCGGAGGTGAAGACCGATCGCCTGGTGCTTGGCTATGAATTGTGGATGTTCACGGACTCGTTGCAGGTCCTCACATTCTCGGCATGCTTCACGAGGGAGTTGAAGTCCGTGGCGCGGAGCCTGCTGGTGGGGCAGAAGGGGCCCCTGTAAACGTCACCGGTAAAGAAGTTGTTGTACTGGCCGGATTTCAGCCTCCTCAGCATATGACGAGTCTTGGTTTCCTTGGACTCATCGTTGCTGCGGATGTCGCTGATATCCTCCTGTTGGAAAAACAGTAGACTGCAATAAGGACGTGATTGAGATACTTTGATTATCGGGATTGATTATTTGCATAAATAAACCGATTGAGATCTCCTGATTATTCCCCAAATCTCAAACCAAATGGAATACTGATCCCAACTACAAACAGAAGGTTCACCTACAAATAGGGGGATTCATCGAAATACAAGATCTAACACAAGAAGATTAGCTACTGTAAAAATATGAACAGACGAGCCCTAATAACATACGATCTAGCATCCAACGATGGGAACGGGAGAAGAACAAGGGAAGGGGAGAAAACCTGGTTACCTCCAACCATGGGTCGACGATACTGGTGTAATAGGGGTTCTCCGGGCTTATGTAATCAACCTCCTCGTAGGGGTCCCAGCCGAGCGGGATCTGCCTGAGACCAGCGGGGGCCTCCTCGCCGGCGGCTATGGCGTATGCGGGGATGAAAAAGGGGCCTGTACGGGGACGGGGGCCTCCTCGCCGGCAGCCTTGGAGGCGCCGATGGCCACCACGCCATGAAGGGAATATGCCTGAGAGGCAATAATAAAGTGGTTATTATCTTATTCCATGTTTATGATAAATGTTTATTTTGCATGCTATAGTTGTATTAATTGGAAATGTTAATACATGTGTGTTTAATAAACAAAATACAAAGTTCCTAGTAACACCTCTCATATAAACTAGCTCGTTGATTAACAATATGATCAAGGTTTCCTAATCATGGACATTGGATGTTGTTAATAATGAGGTCACAACATTTATGAAATGATGTGATGAACATTCATCCAAAGTATAGCATTATGATCAAAGTCATTATGTTTATATTGCTATAACATCATACGAAGTAATCTTAGTCCTTAGACCATGAGATCATGTTAATTGCTAACATCGGAAGAGTGACTTGATAACATCAAACGTCACACCGTAAAAGGGTGACTATAAAGGTGGGTTCAGATACTCCGAAGGTGTTATGTTGAGGCTCATGGATCAAGAATGGGATTTGTCCATCCCGATGACGGATAGATATACTCTGGGCCCTCTCGGTGATATCACATTAAGATAGCTTGCAAGCAAGTGATGTGATCACTAGAATGTTATATCACGGGAACGAGAAAAGAGTGCATGTCGGTAACGAGATCAAACTAGGTATTTGGATGTCGATGATCAAATCTCGGACATGTAATATATCGCGAGACAAAGGGATTTAGTTACGACGTTAAAGGTTCACACGATCACAAGAGTCATCATTGAAAATGTGGGAGTCAGTACGGATCTCCAGGTCCCGCTGCTGATTATTGATCGGAGAGGGGTCTCGATCATGTCTGCATTATTTGCGAACCGTAGGGTGACACACTTAAGGGATACCGACACCAATTGGATCAAATATGTTTCTGATAAAGATTTAATAAAGCGCTGGAATCATTTCGATGGAAACCGGAATTGTTCCGGGTGAAATTGCAGAAACTGGTTCTGCATGTGATATTGAAATGTTGCAGGGGGTTTTATGTGAATGTTTGTTAATTAGAGTAATTGACAAAATTCTAAATAAAATAAATAAAATAGTTTTATTTAATGAGAGCTTGCATTAAATTTGGTGGAAATTTAATGCATGTGAGTGGAAGTGTGAGTGGATGCATATTTATGTGAGTGGAGCATCCACCACATGAATGATGGAAGAGGTGGGGGCACCACCATGGCTGCCATGCCATGGCCCTTGGCTGCCCCCCTCTTCCCTATAAAAGGCCCCCTCTCCTCCTCACAACACACACCTCCTCGTGAAGGATCTCTCTCCCCCTCTAGTTATTCCCCATGGTCTCGGATTAGCGAGATACATGTTCCCTGTGGCTTTTTCTGAAAAGGAGTTGCTGCTTCTGCTGCTATGCTGGAGCGAGGGACAGAGGTTGTCAGGGTACCGGACGTGTGTGCGATCACGTATGCACCGTTGCTTTGTGGTGCTGGACTTGGTGGTGCTGGACTTGCTGGTGTTGGACTTGCTGGAGCTGGATCTGATGGACGTGCTGGAGCCGGACCTGCTGGACTTCATCACGATCTTGAGATCGGCAAGTGTACGACTACATCATCCACGAGTTCCATCTCATTAACAAATCTTTGTTGTCTTTGAGGGTAAGTTCTCTATGGATGTATATCCACCCGTTGCTTGTATCTAATAGATAGATCTTGGCGATAGTTCCCATCATAGGAAATTTTTTGTTTTCTATTCTACGAACCCAATAGTGGTATCAAAGCTTGATCTATGCATAGGTGCTTTGCATGGGAAGTGCACATATGTTTATATGTGGGCGATGATGATCATGTTATTGCATCTTTCATGTATTTTGGATATTTGTGGCATAGTGGGATGAAGCGGCCCGGGCCAACTTTACATGTCATCGCACATGAGACTTGTTCCACGACTGACATGCAACTAGTTTTGCATAAGTGGCTAGCGGGTGTCTGTCTCTCCTACTGTAGTCAGTATCTGATTTACAACAAGTTGCTAATAACTTAATTATCATCGCTGTGGTTCCTTGTTCGTAGGTAAGACTAGTTCTATCTTCGAAAGCCCTAAGCCACGTAAAACTTGTAATGGATAAATTAGAGGCGTCTAGTTTAGATTGTTGTTGAGCTAGTGTCACGATATGGTAATGTTGTAAGTTGATGTATGGTGGATACCCGTACAACACACCTAACGTGTAAGTTCCATGGACCTTGGCCTTACACATAAAGGAATGATAACGATCATACCACGATGCACATGATGGTGATCAAATGCATGGACCATATCATTCCACTTTACACATATGATGTTTGCATCTTATATTGTTAGTTTGGCGTTTTAGTAGCATTATAAGATGATTCCTCATTTAAATATCAAGATAAAATGTGTTCTTCCTTAAGTATGCACCGTTCTATGGATCGTGTTTCGAGACATCACGTGATGATCAGGTGTACTCAACTCTACGCTTTCATACAACGGGTCTAAGACAGTTTTACACATGTGAGTACTAAGGTTCTTACTTGGCGAGCCTAGCATGTACAGACATGGCCTCGGAACACGGACCGAAAGGTTAAGCATGAGTCATATAGTTGATGTGATGCCCATATTGATGCTCGCCTTTGAATCTACACCGACTCACGTCATGATCGGACTTGGTGTAGTGGATTTGGTTCATGTAATCACCAAATGGGCACGAGGGATGCCGTTTTTGAGTGGTAGTTCATTTCTAATTTGGATTAGTTGAACTCAATTTGTCATAAACTAAATCAAAGTGAATTTTCATAATTTGTTGTAGTCATTGGCATCTGTTCATTACCTTATGCTTAGTTTTAATTGAGATAATAGAACTATAGAATTCTGGATATTTACTTTACAAGATGGTATCGTATTGTTTTGAATGTCAATTTAAAGTTTAGAAGTCCTATTGCAAACTTTCAGCAAACTCTATTTACTCAAGTTTAATAAGTAGTATTCAATCAAGAGTAAGAATTCCAATGATAGTATCTAAAGTATCATGTTTGCCTCCATGATTATTGATATTCAAAAGTTATTTTAATATCAAGATTATCTAGGAGCTAAAAAATTGTTTCAGAAACCATCATGTATGGAAGATATTGTGATATCTGAAACAATTTTTTTGGTTGCATTATGATAGAGTATAATTTAGCAAAATACATGTTGTCATATCGTATGAGAATTTGTGAAGGATGGAGATGCTAGGCATCCGGATCTCCCAAAAAGGTTTTGGGAACTAACATTGTACTCGTGATTCTTCCTTATAGGCTATAGTAGCTTGATCATGAAAGTTGTGATGATAAGGATGAATAGAAGATGTAAGTAAAATGTTTACTACACTAATAGTTTACTAAAGAATGGATTTTTGAAAGAACACCAAACATTTGATGATGGTGATCCACTTCAAAGTGCAAGTCCAAAGGTATTAGTATTTGACTATATACACTTTGTACTATGTGTCATGTGAATGACACCACTATTGATGTTGATAGATTCTTTTAAAAGAAAAGGAATTGTTGAAAGAGAATCTAAAAAATATTTGGCAGAAAAGAAAAGGTTGGAGATGTCCAACTTAGGTATATAGAAGATATACATGTTATGGTAGTATTCCTTGCTTGTTAAACAATGTGGTTCTAAGGTATTCGATACCGAATTGGTTGGTGTGAAGTGTCATACAGAACAACACAATTCATGAACTGCAACGGCCTAAGTAACTCGCAAGAGAATAAGTGATGATGTTCATCGAAAATAAATAAAGTGTTATTGTGTTTTCATTGTCATCAAACCTAGCCTTCAAGATTTTCTTTTAATAATTGTTATTTTGTTCCAGTATTACGAGAACAATGGTTGTTCAAATAATTATCGTATTCCATAAAGGATGGATGAACTTTTACAAGTCTAGTTGGAGAAATCACATCCATAAACATTATTGCTAAAATGTCGTAAGACAAATGATTGGAAGATCACTTATGAAGTGACATCGCTATTTGAATTATATTGAAAAGTAAACATGAAGAAACTCCATGTTGATGGATTTTTGGAGTCTTTTGATTTTGATCAATTGACGCTTGTGAAACTTTCCTCGAGATAATTGAAACTCCGTTCATAGGCCAAAGAGGAACGGATGACTAGCTTATTGGAATTTGTGTATGCTGATGTGCATAGTCCATTATATGTAACCATATGCAATGGATCTTTTTGCTTCATATGCTTTCTCCAGAAATTTGAGTGAATATATCTATATATTTACTTAATAAGGAAGAAGTATGAAACGTTTGAAAATTGTTCAAAGACTTTCAAGATGAAGTGAAAAATCATTGTAATAAGAAAATAAAAGAGTTTATGATTTGAACATAAAGGAAGATATTTGAGTTATAGGTTTAGCAAAACACCTAAGATTTTAGGAATTGTTCCATGAATTTGCATTTCCCGATAAACCTCAGGAGTATGGTATGTTCGAGAGATCAAATCAAACCTTGTTTCACATGGTAAGATCAAAGGTGTCATTTATAAAACTGCCATTATGTTTTAAGGATTAAAGCTTTAGAGACTACCGCTTTTACACTGAAAAGAGCACCATCATGATCCGTTGAAATGACACCATATGAGTTGTGGTTTGGGATAAAACCCGAATTGTCTTTTCTTAAATTTTGCTATGCTATGCATCAGTAAAATGTTTACAACCAAAGTCGAATAAGCACGTCTTTGTAGGTTGTCCCAAAGAATTTGTTGGGAATTCCTCCATAACACCGAGGACAAAAGAGTTTGTCGCTTAGAACGTCAAGTTTCTTGAGAAGGAATTTTCCGTGAAAAGTTAAGTGGGAGGACAATAGAACTTTGATAAGGTTGTTGAACCTTAGCTATATGTGATAAGTAGCGCAGCGCCGGAAACTGTCCCGGTGGTGGCCACAATGCTCATGGCTCCCGTGATTACAAAGGGTGTGATCTTGGAGATTAGAGTTCTTATTGAACCATGTGGGTCGGTAAGAATCAAATAGTAAGATTTGAAACAGAAGTCGTTATTGTTTTGACAATCATGAACCGACTATATGCAAAGAAGCGATGATGGGCCTGACTCCATAAAATGACTAGAAGTCATAGAATCCATGATAGTATCCATACACGAGAAATCAAGTTTCTGAACTTGGAAGACCCTGCGGAAAGGCGTGAAGCCTATCGGTCGTGTTTGGATCTATAAAGAAATAGGCATGGATGTTTAACATCTATGAAATAGTCGACATGTCGGAAAGAAGTTTACGGCAATGTTCAAGGAGTTGACTATGACAAGATTTGATCTTTCATAGCGATATTTAGTCTGGACGGATTAATGTAGCAACCACTACATATAATTTGGTATATGGTAGTTGAATAAACAAAACAAGGTTCTTATAATAGAACGGTTACCTAGGACGTGTGCATGACATGGTCCGAAGGGTTTTGTTAATTCAAAGGGTGCTAAAAGGGCATGCAAACTTCAATAGTTGAAGTGAGCATAGCGGAGTTGGAATCTTCACCATGATGAAAATGCTAAAGGAGTTTAATTTCATCGGAGATGATGATGATGCTTGCATTTGCAAGAAATTAAGTGGGAGCGCTGAGACAAATTTCTAATACATTATGCAAAGTACATATTGTGGATTGGAAATGATGTATCTTTTATTGACACAAGTTAAGAATTTCATTAAAATAGGATTTCGATGAAAGACTTGGGCAAAACTGGAATATTTGGCATCAATGTCTATATGGATAGATTGAGGTGCTCATATGGTTATGCTAGACGTACATATATTAGATATTGAAAGGGTTCAATATGGAAACAACAAGAAAGGTTCTTACTGCATGGAAAGGATTGTATCAAGATTCAAGTGTTTCAACACTTGGTGAGTAAAATCACATGAATATTTTGATCGATTATACCGTGATATGTATATATCCAGATATGTCATATGCTATAAAAGTTATGAGCACATACCACAATGATTCATAAGATGATCATTGGACGATAGTAAAGATATTCTTATGAGCTTTGGAAGAACTAAGAATATATCATGTATAAGTGATAAATAGTTAAAGGTAGTTCATTGTAAAGTGTTACATTGATACTACTTTTGTCATAAGATACAAATAAAATTTATCTCAATTTAGACTATGGGTGGCACAATGTAATGGAAAGGATATTCCATTATGTATTTGGATGAGTTCCAAAGTTGAAACATTGTGACGGATACTACAACAAAAGGCTAAGTATCTGACTGCTATAGTAGCAGCAAAGGAGGGCATTTGTGTTAAGTAGTTTGTTATGAAACTAGGTGTGGTTCAAAGTGGGCTAATACTATGAAGATATATTGTATGACAATAATATCAACATATTTTAACCCGAACGAACTAAAGGTCTCACCAAAGGACCAAATATATACAAGGCCATCTCATTTGAGAATGAGTGATGCATAGAGACACAAAGACATGCAAATACACACGGACCTAAAACTGTCAGATACGGAGATTATGTTAACCACTAGCAATCGCGTATATGTATATATAATTTTTGATGTTCCATGCTTGATTTTATCTACTTTCTTGTGTTTTGTCCACACTTTGGAGTACTTTTCATATGATTACTTGGACTAACCTATTAACAAGAGCCACAGTGCCAGCTGCCTGTTTTCTACTGTTTTTTGGTTTCAGGAAGTCAGAAAATGAATATTCCCGGAATTGGACGGGACAAAAGCCAAAGTTATTATTTTACTGGGGGACACTTGGAGCCATAATACGAGACGGAGAAGGGCCAGAGGGCGGCCACACCACCTGGCCGCGCGGCCAGGCTTGGCCCACGCCAGGGGGTGGTGTGGCCAGCCCAGGCACCCCCTCGGCCTCTCCTTCCGCCTATATATTGCCTCTGATACGGAAACCCTAAGTACCCGATCAAAAATCCACGAAAGAGTCTGTAGCCGCTGTCGTCTCCATCCCTAGATCGGGAGGGATCTGAAGCTCTTGCCGGCACCCTGCCGAAGAGGGGAATTCACCCTGGAGGCCTTCTTCATCATCATGCAAGCCTCCGGTGTGATGCGTGAGTATTTCATCTCTGGACTACGGGTCCATGTAGTAGCTAGATGGCTGGTTCTCCTCCTTTGTGCTATCATGTCTAGACCTTGTGAGCTCCGTTCATGATCAAGATCATCTATTTGTAATTCTGCATGTTGTGTTTGCGAGGATCCGATGGATATTGAGATGCTATTTCAGATTGATTATTGATTCTATCATGTCTTTGTTATTTGTGATATTGCATGCTTTCCGTTGTTAGTAGCTATCTTGGCCAAGTAGATGCTAGCAACTCCAAGAGTTAGTATTTATGCTCGATAGTGGGTTCATGCCTCGTAACTGGGAAGTGATGAAATCTCTAAGGTACTAGATGTGTCGTTGCTACTAGGGAGAAAACAATAATCCTTTGTTCATAGAACAATCGTATTGTTTAATTTACACGCAATTCATAATGCAATAATCTGTTGCTTGCAACTTAATACTGGAGGGGATTCGGATGATAACCTGAAGGTGGATTATTAGTCATAGATGCAGTTGGATGGAGGTCTATGTATAATTTTGTAATGCCCAATCAAATCTCAAAGGAGTGAAGATGATTAGTATATGCTTGTATGCTTTCTCTATGTTTGTATATTGCCTCACTGTAATTTGTTCACCCAACATGTTATCTATCTTAAGGAGAGCCACCTCTAGTGAACTATGGACCCGGTCCTTTCTTTACAATCAATCTACAAACTGTTTACTACTTTGTATTTACTTCCTGCAAACTATTACTTCCTTCCATTCAATACATTTAATCCTTTGTTTTCAGCAAAACCGGTGAGATTGACAACCTCATTGCAAGTTGGGGGCAAAATTTTGTGGTTATGTTGTGCAGGTCTCCACATTGCTGCTGGCACCGGTAGTGCGCCCTGCCAAGGCTCAGCTAGCAACACCTTTGGGGTGTTTCCTTGCTCCTACTGGATTGATAACCTTGGTTTCGTACTGAGGGAAAACTTGCTGCTGTGCTCATCATACCTTCCTCTTGGGGTTCCCCAACGAGCTCGATATATTTTGGGCCATCAATATGCAACACCAGAAAGCCATAGGTGTTCAATACGCAAAGTTTTTCAAACTAGATTATTGACTCTAGTGCAAGTGGGAGAGTGAAGGGAATATACCCGAGAGGCAATAATAAAGTGGTTATTATCTTATTCCATGTTTATGAGAAATGTTTATTTTGCATGCTATAATTGTATTAATTGGAAACATTAATACATGTGTGTTTAATAAACGAAATACAAAGTTCCTAGTAATGCCTCTCATATAAACTAGCTCGTTCATTAATAAGATGATCAAGGTTTCCTGATCATGGACATTGGATGTTGTTAATAACGAGGTCACAGCATTTATGAAATGATGTGATGAACATTCATCTGAAGTATAGCATTACAATCAAAGTCATTATGTTTATATTGCTATAACATAATACAAAGTAATCTTGGTCCTTAGACCATGAGATCATGTTAATTGCTAACATCGGAAGAGTGACTTGATAACATCAAACGTCACACTGTAAAAGGGTGACTATAAAGGTGGGTTCAGATACTCCGAAGGTGTTATGTTGAGGCTCATGGATCAAGAATGGGATTTGTCCATCCCAATGACAGATAGATATACTCTAGGCCCTCTCGGTGATATCACATTAAGATAGCTTGCAAGCAAGTGATGTGATCACTAGAATGTTATATCACAAGAACGAGAAAAGAGTGCATGTCGGTAACGAGATCAAACTAGATATTTGGATGCTGATGATCAAATCTCGTACATGTAATATATCGTGAGACAAAGGGATTTAGTTACGATGTTAAAGGTTCACACGATCACAAGAGTCATCGTTGAATATGTGGGAGTCAGTACGGATCTCCAGGTCCCGCTGCTGATTATTGATCGGAGAGGGGTCTCGATCATGTCTGCATTATTTGCGAACTGTAGGGTGACACAGTTAAGGGATACCAACACCATTTGGAGCAAATATGTTTCAGATAAAGATTCAATAAAGCGCTGAAATCATTTCGATGGAAACCGGAATTGTTCCGGGTGAAATTGCAAAAACTGGTCCTGCATGTGATATTGAAATGTTGCAGGGGGTTTTATGTGAATGTTTGTTAATTAAAGTAATTGATAAAATTCTGAATAAAATAAATAAAATAGTTTTATTTAATGAGAGCTTGCATTAAATTTGGAGGAAATTTAATGCATGTGAGTGGAAGTGTGAATGGAGGCATATTTATGTGAGTGGAGCATCCACCACATGAATGATGGAAGAGGTGGGGGCACCACCATGGCTGCAACACCATGGCCCTTGGCTGCCCCCATCTTCCCTATAAAGGCCTCCCTCTCCACCTCACAACACACACCTCCTCGTGAAGGATCTCTCTCCCCCACTAGTTATTCCCCATGGTCTCGGATTAGCGAGATACATGTTCCCTGTGGCTTTATCTGGAAAGGAGTTGTTGCTTCCGTTGCTTTGTTAGAGCGATAGATGGAGGTTGTTGGGGTACCGGACATGTGTGCGATAACGGATGCACCGCTGCTTTGCGGTGCTGGACTTGGTGGTGTTGGACTTGCTGGAGCTGGATCTGATGGACGTGCTGGAGCCGGACCTGCTGGACTTCATCACGGTCTTGAGATCGGCAAGTGTACGACTACATCATCCACGAGTTCCATCTCGTTAACAAATCTTTGTTGTCTTTGAGGGTAAGTTCTCTATGGATGTATATCCACCCATTGCTTGTATCTAATAGATAGATCTTGGCGATAGTTCCCATCATAGGAAAAAAAATTCTATGCTGCGAACCCAACACGCCGTTCTTCTCCATCGCCAGCGTGGTTGGGGTTTTCTTAGTGGTTTGCAGAAGGTGATGGGACAGTGAAAACAGTTGAGTGAGCGAGCGAGTGATGAGTGAGAGTGGAGAGGCCTCTATTAAAGGAGAAGGGAAGCAACGTTAAGTACTAACACTGCCGTGTGCAATATACTCAGTTTTATCCTCCGGTGGCTGGTCAACAGAGAGTCAACGAATAAGTTTTAGCTAGCTAATTGAGTCATTTTATGCACAACAAATTCAAAAAGAGCAAAATATAGTGGCATCTACCCAGGGAGTCTTATTATGTGACCTGCCACCATAAGAAATATACATAAACCAAGTTTTAACCTAAATCACCACTTTTCAAATCACCTACTATCTATGAAGGTTCATGGCTTTCTACTCAAGCCTCTTTCCAAAACATCCCTCCCCAAAATATAGTTTGTATGAATGAGACAATAATTGTTAAACTGGTGTATATTTGAATTGCAAATAGTTTGATGTATGCCAAGATGTATTTTATTGTATAAAAGATACATTTTTCCATTTTTTAAATCTTTTTCTATTTTCTATTTGAATCCCTTTGCCAGTCTTGCCCTTGGGTTTTAAGTTCTACTCACTTTTGCCCTTGGTTCTTAAGTGCTACTCAATTTTTCCCTCTCTTTGTATCAATCTCTCGCACTTGTGCTCATCTTCGCTGCTACGCTTTAATTGGTCGAGACAGTTGTCACACAGATCGTGCCCACCAACTGTTAATCCTTTGTGATCTAGCGGACAGGATAACACCTATATCTGTCGGGAGGCACCCCTCTATCCATGCAAAATAACGAGTATGCCACCGATACTTGAACTCCATAAACAAATGAACTTGAATATAATTTGAAGGGAACATATTCGAAGGTGTATAATTTGTGCATTACATTCCACTCTATGAAAATGATAATCTCTCAAGATTTTTTTAGCATAATATTATCACGTATTAAGTGCGATTTCAGAGAGTTCAAATGTGTATAATTTCCGTATATGCAAGTTTATGCATTATATTCCACTTTGTGAAAATGGGGGAAGAAAATGATAATCTCTAAAAAATTTGCTAGCACCTCATTATCTCGTTATTAAGTGCAATTTCATAGTGTTCAAAGGTTTAAAATTTACGTATACGCAAGTTTATACATTATATTTCACTCCATGGAAATGATAAATGATCAGGATTTTATTAACACAACATTATCATGACCTAAGTGTGATTTCAAAGAGTCCAAAGGTGTATAATTTTCGTATATGCCAGTTTATGCATTACATTCCACTATATGAAAATGATAATCTCTCAAGATTTTCTTAGCACAATATTATCACGTATTAAGTGCGATTTCAAAGAGTTCAAAGGTGTATAAATTTTGTATACGCAAGTTTATGCATTATATTTTACTCCATGGAAATGGTAATCTCTCAAGATTTTCTTAGCACAATATTATCACGTATTAAGTGCGATTTCAAAGAGTTCAAAGGTGTATAATTTTTGTATACGCAAGTTTATGCATTACATTTCACTCCATGGAAATGATAATCTCTCAAGATTTTCTTAGCATAACATTATCACGTATTAAGTGCGATTTCAAAGAGTTCAAAGGTGTATAAACTTTGTATATGCAAGTTTATGTATTACATTCCGCTCTATAAAAATGATAATCTCTCAAGATTTTCTTAGCACGACATTATAACGTATTAAGTGCGATTTCAAAGAGTTCAAAGGTGTATAATTTTTGTATCCGCAAGTTTACATTATATTTCACTCCATGGAAATGATAAATGATCAGGATTTTATTAGCACAACATTATCATATCCTAAGTGCGATTTAAGAAAGTTCAAAGGTGCATAATTTTCGTATATGCATTACATTTCACTATATGAAAATGAAGCGACGGCACGGGCACGGGCGCGGGGCTGGCACGGGGTTCCATCTTGTAATGCCAACCTGGGTAAGCTGTGGTTTAGACGCCCACGTGGATAAGATGTGGGTCTGGTGCTCATGTAGATAAGTTATGGATACGATGCTGATCTGGATAAGTTGAAAGAGCTGTCCATTACGGAAATCGACTGAACAGGGCCCCACTTGTCAGCATGTAACAACAAGGGTACACTACGGGACCCGGCAGAACGCGACCCTACTCATCAGCACGTAACGGCGAGGGTCCACTACGGGACCCGACTTAACGTAGCCCCACTTGTCAGCATGTAACAGCAAGGCTGATGGACGGCGAGTTTCAGACCATGCGAGAGTTTCATACAAGGAGATGGGAAAATGTGCGGAAAAACTAAGCGGCTGGGGAAAACTGAGTACAACTAACGAACCAAGGGCATGAAAATAGAAATACCTTGTTTATATCTTGCCCATTTGCTCGTATTATTTGGAGACTTGTATACTTCACCTTTAATATACAACCACCATCTAATATTACTAATATGTTTGGTAATTGGATAAATTCTCTAGACAAAACAAGCAAAGCTAGAATTCACATTGGAGTTTCGGCTTTATGTTGGTCCAATTGTACAACAAGAAATGATGTTGTCTTTAACAAACAACCGGGTACTAATTTTTTGCAGGTTATTAGCAGTGCACTGGATTCAGCTATGGTCTTTACTACTCCCGTAGATCAGGGGGAATATATGGAGGCTGGATGCAACCGTCTGCTAACGGTTACACAGGACTTCTATTTTCATCCTACTGGGTGGCGCCATGCTATTAGACTTCAGAATAGATAACGTCATGTTGCTTTTAGTTTTTCGATGGTTGGTATATGTTTCAACATTATCTGATCGATGATTGTACTATCTTGATATTTGTTTGGAATGATGCAATAAATCAGGTTGTGTGTATCAATTGATACAGAGGCCGGGCTATGCTCCCCATTTCAGAAAAAAAAACAGATTGATAGTTTGGGGGATATCGCTGCGTCATGCCGCTGGGGCGCATCTGTTCCTAGACGCATGTCCCAAACGATCATCTCAAGCTGAATTTTATTTATTGTTGCAGCTTTTAGTATTTGAACACATAAGCTATACTTTTTTACAACAATTTAAATAAATTCATACAATTCAAATAAATTCATACAACACAAATAAATTATAGTTCAACTTGATCAACTGAGCTGTGGCGGCGAGATAGACAAGAACTACAAAAATATGTCCTACTAAAGGAAACGATTGAATCACCTTGTGTGCAAGGTAGTCACGTGGACAGGCTGATGCGCTCATGCCTCGGCATCTTGCAGCAGACAACGACGAATGGCCAGGGGGTGAGGAGGAAAAATCGCGGATGGAGGCGTAGGTGAACTGCTGGCGAGGGCATTCCATCCGGGACGCCCGCAACTATCCCTGTCAAGCAGGGATGAACTCGTTGCACCATACACGATATTGGACCACGTCGGACCTTAAAGTGCTTTGAGGCACACGGCTAAACAGTTTTCCGTCGACGTGCCTCAAAAGCCTTTGGGGTCATTTGGAGGACTCCTCTGTTTCATAATATAATGCAATTACTCCCTCTGTTTCATAATATAAGATGTTTTAGCTTTGTGAAATGACTGTATCTAGACCCTTTTAATATCTAGGTATTTCAGAGCGGTTAGTGGAAGTAGCTACTAGAGTCATTTTGTGATTGTATAGGAATACAAATCCAGTTTGTGACCTGGCATTATGGGGATTAGAAAAATAGCCAGCGTCTCTATAACCAATTAGGGTTATTTCTTGATTTTTTTTGATAGAGTAAACCAAGATCTTTAGTACCATGTAAATATCTGAAGATATTTCTTAATCCTGCCCACTGGTGTTCTGTTGGAGCTGCACTATGTCTAGCTAGTAAATTTACTAAAAAGGCAATATCTGGTATAGTACAATTTGCAAGGTACATTAATGCACCTATGGCACTAAGGTATGGGAATTCTGGTCCTAATACCTCTTCGTTATCATCCCTAGGTCTAAAGGGATCCTTTTCTAGCTGTTGGCCACAAGTTATTTTTAAAGATCTTTCCTTTGAACTTATTTGTGAAATTAGTAGCGAGGTGCCACATGCATTTTCTATGCTGAACCCTAGGGAACACAACAACAACAACATTCTCAAGCCCCTTGCATGCATCAGTGTGCCTTCAGGATGACCAATTACTGCACGTAGTGTCTGCATGAACCATGTCCAGCTTTTATTTGATTCACTCTCAAGAATAGCATAAGCTACAGGAAAAGGAAAATTATGCGCGTCCACAGTATAAGCACTAGCAAGCTATCCCCTGAACTTTCTTGTTCAAGAAGTTACGTCTACTATCAAGTATGGCATGTAGCCGTCTAGGAACCCCTTCCAACATGTCTTCAGGCAAACAAAATATCTTCTAAAGCATTTCTTATCTTCCTGCTTATACTTGACCCCCTTGAGATATTTTCTCTTCCTTTCACAACCTCGTAATCAATGTCAACAATAGTACCGGGTGCTATCTTCTCTACCTTAGCTTTGAAACCATACAACATGTGAAAAGTCTTATTCCACTTGCCCCTAATAAAGTCTAGAGCCATATCCTTCCCATCAGAGACATTGTGGTAAGATATCAGAATGTTAAACTTATCGCTAATCTTAGTTCTGAGTTTAGTAGGTCCAATGTTATGATCTTGCCTCACCCAGTCAAGTACAGTAGAAGCAATCCACTTGGTTGTCGGTGGTCTAATTTTATCACTTAATGAAGTATTATGGCAGTTGTGTTTCTTCGTGTTTACCTTGATCTGGATTCGATAAGAATAAAAATAAATCAGAGGACATATCAGCAGAATAAATATGAGAAAGACTAGAACTAAATGTAGCTATTGCAACCTGAAATGGGTGTCTCACCCAGTCAACCTGCATGCACTCTCCATTTATACACCTTACTTTCCCTACAATCCACCCTAAATACCTTCTAGTCGCTCTTTTCAATGATAAATTCGAACCCAACTATTATTGCATAGGTATGAAGGAGATATGCCCTAGAGGAAAATAATAAATGGATTTTTATTATCATATCTCAATTAGTTTGTAATAGTTTCATATTGTGCTATAACTGTATCAAGAGGAAACATTGGTACAAGTGTGGTATGAAACAAACCAAGTCCCTAGTAGTCTATATTCATACTAGTTCGTTGGTCAAGCAATGATCAAGGTTTCCTAATCATGGGGCATTTATGCCAAGTGACAACAAGGTCATATCATTGGTGAATGTTGTGATAGACATCACCAAAATATTGTGACACGATCAAGTCACAGGCTTCATTGTTGCAATAGTTAGAAACGTAGTCTCCTCCTTAGACCATGAGATCATATTATTAACTGTTTCCCGAGGCTGTCATGACTGCATCAAACGTCACTTGGTGACACAGTGATCATAAAGGTGTACGTTAGGTATTTGGAGGAACAGTTGATGACATATCACTCAAGAGAAGGATTTTTTACCACGTGGCGGGTAAGATACATATGGCCGGCTTGGTGAGATTACATCCATAATGTTGCAACATGTGACTAGGTCATGGGGATGTAATATCACAGTAACAAGTAAAACAGAACTTGTCAGTAACGAGATTGAACAAGGTATGTGATACCAATGATCGAATCTCGTACAAGTCATATCAGAGAAACAAAGTAAATTGGACTCGACGTTTTACGGTTCAAACGACATTATCATCATGGAGTGCACAGGGGTCATATGGGCATCCCGGTCCCTCTATTGATCATTGATGGAGATCATGTCTCTGCCATTCCTAAGTCGTGGGGAGATACGCTTAAGGGTACAATGAGTTAGAGATCCTCTATAAGTTGGAATCACCATATGAAAGAGAAAAGGAAACCGGAAAAGTTTCCTGAGAGAACCGGAATCGTTCCATGAAAGTTCCAAAGTTGTTCGGAGGAAATTGATGAGGGTATCTTCGGGTCACCTTCGCCGACAAACCCCGCGGTGCTTCAGCTGTTCCTATCCTCGGTGGCAGGGCCGCTCACTCTAGCCCTCGTCTCCACCCCGCCGCCTCGCAAGAAGAAGATGATGCCACCGGCTGGCTCTCCGAGGCGCAGCAGTCGCATTGCTATCAAAAAGAAGAGCAGGAAGACCGCTGATGGAGATGAGGCTGTTCAGGAGCTTGTTGCCAGGGTATGCGGCATCCTGGGACCCAAAGAATCCTTCAGCGAGGCCTCTCGTGCGGCCTACCTGGAGATGTTCCAACGTGCCCCCCTTGCCGTGGCTGCTCTTCAGGCCATGGACGCCCTTGTCAAGCAAGTGAAGAAGCTGAAGAAAACGGTGTCTCCCCTGAAGAAGAAGGTCAACGAGAAGATCTTGGTGGACAATGTGTAGGAAGCTACCATGGCTGTGCTTCTGGGGGCGTTCGTCCCATGTTTCGAGTACCTGCCACTTTAGCTACTTTAGCTGTGTTCTGTCCATCAGCAAGCCCGCCACCTCCGCTAGTTTTGACATACCTTCTTCAAAGGTTCTTGCTGCTCATCGCCATGTTTCCCCTCTGTTGGTGCTCCATGTTGCTGCTATTTGTCGTCTGAAGCTCCACGGGCTGTCTGTGTCTCCCCCACTAAACATGTCAAGCTTGTTGACCCAATGTCGCACAAAAATGTGAATCTTCTAAACTGGAACCCTAGGGGTCTGAATAATGCTGCTCGCCTCGACGTCATCCGCGACATCGTAAAAGACTCTCACGCCTCCATTGTCTGTCTGCAAGAAAAGAAGCTCGCCGCGGTCGATAACAGAACCATCTCCTCCATGCTCGGACCAAACTTCTCGGATAACCTTGCTTTCCTTCCCGCCATTGGAACAAAGGGCGGCATCATCATCGCGGCGTTAAATTTGTTTTTCACCTTATCGGAGCCCCACGCTACCGAGAGCACGCTTTCGGCTACAATTACCATGCTTGAGGAGGGGACTTGCTGGACGCTTACATGTGTCTACGGCCTGCAAAGAAATCTCGAGAAAATTACTTTCATTCAGGAGCTTCGCGGCCTACAACCGCTTGTCCATAGCGAGTGGCTTCTTGTTGGATATTTCAACCTCATCACCAAAGCCTCCGACAAAAATAACCTCAACATAAAACATCGTCTTATCCGCAAATTCCATGAAGTTCGTGACTTCCTCCAGCTCAAAGATATGCGTATGGTTGATAGACGTTTCACTTGGTCTAATGCCCAGTCCGACCCGGTCCTATCCAAGATCGACCATGTTTTCTTATCGGATGATTAGGATAGCCTCTTCCAGGATGCTCACCTTCAATCCATCACTTCGGCATGCTCGGACCATGCTCCGCTCCACCTGCAAGGTTGTGTCACTTCTATCAGGAAAGCTTCCTTCAAATTCGAAGAATTCTGGCTACGCTTGAACGGGTTTAAAGAAACTGTCGCTGAGGTGTGGGGCAAAGACATCTACGACCTTGACCCCATTCGGAGAATTCACACGAAGCTATCCCATATGGCCAAGGCCCTCAAGAAATGGCAACGTCAGAGTGTTGGACTCTTGGGGAGGCAAATTGCCACGGCTAAGGAGATTATCGGGCGGCTTGATGTCGCGGAAGAGTCGAGAATTCTTTCGGCAGATGAAAGAGAACTTCGGACACGCCTTAAGGCCACCTACGTGGGTCTGCTCTCTATCCAGAAAATCAAGCTGCGTCAAAGATCAAGGCTAACCTGGATCCGCCTGGGCGACGCCAACACTAAGCTTTTCCATGCTAGGGCAAATGGCCGCAGAAGGAGGGTCTACATCCAGTCCCTCAGCACGAGCACTGGGATGGCAATCACTACTAAGGACAAAGAGGAGGCTCTCCTGAAGCATTTCAAGGATCAGCTCGGAACAGCGACTCCGCTCCAGAGCAGATTGAACTAAGAAGGCCTGGGATACACTACAAACGACCTTACGGATCTCGATGCTCCCTTCATGAGCGACGAGATAAAAGAGGCAGTGTTCTCCCTGCCTTCGGTCAAAGCGCCGGGCCCTGATGGGTTCATCGGTGCTTTCTACAAATCCTGCTGGGATATTATCAAGGTCGACGTCATCTCGTCGTCACCCACATGTCCAAGCTTCGGGGAAACTGTGCTCATCTCGTAAACTCGGCAAACCTGATTCTCATCCCGAAGAAGCCGGGCGCTGCGACTACTGGCGATTACAGACCCATCATCCTCATCCACAGCCTCTCCAAAATTTTCTCAAAGCTTCTGGCCAACTGCCTGGCGCCTGTCCTGCTCGACATTGTTTCCAAATGTCAAAGTGCTTTTGTTAAGAAGCAAAGCATCCACGATAATTTCATGCACGTTCAAAACCTCATCAGAGAGTTGCACTCCTCAAAAACTCCTAGTATGTTCCTCAAGCTAGACATTTCCAGAGTTTCGACTCCGTCGGATGGGCCTACCTTCTCGAAGTGCTTTCGGCCATCAGCTTTGGGCCGATGTGGCGAGACTGGATATGCCTCACCCTCGCCTCTTCATCTTCGAGGGTTCTCCTTAATGGTGACCCTAGAATGGCTTTCTGGCATGCCAAGGGCCTACGTCAGGGAGACCCGCTATTGCCGATGCTTTTTATCCTGGCCATCGACCCTCTGCAACGCATCCTCTCTAGGGCGACCCTTGCAGGAATTCTGAGCCCAATACGATCGCGCACGAGCACCTGCAGAGTCTCCCTCTATGTGGACGATGCTGGAATCTTCATAAACCCTATCAGAGAGGAGTTACGGGCCATTAGGGCCATCCTTGAATGCTTCGGCAAAGAAAGTGGCCTCGTCACCAACATGGTTAAGACTGAGGTCTTCCCGGTGCAATGCGGACAAATCGATCTTGAGTTTGTTCTGGCTGATTTCCCTGCTAAGATCGCCACCTTACCGGGCAGATATCTCGGCCTACCGCTCCATGTCCACTCTCTCCGTAAAGTGGATTTCCAGCCACTCTTCGACAAAATTGCTGGAAAGCTCTCGAGATGGTACGGTAAGCACATTGCACGGCCGAGACGAGTTACCCTTGCAAAGTCGGTCCGCATGGCCATGGCAATCTACCACCCAACGGCATCCCACTTTCAAGTTGGGCCCGTCAGAAGATTTCAAAGATCGTCAGGAACTTTGTGTGGGCTGGAGAGGAAGGAGAACATGCAGCAAAGGGTAAAGCCCTTGTCAACTAGAAGACTGTCTGTCGTCCTAAATCCTTCGCGGGCTGGGGTTGCCGGATCTGGAGCGCACTGGGAGGGCTCTGAGATTGCGTTGGCCTTGGCTGCAGTGGAATGACCCCGGACACACTTGGGCCGGTTCAAAGCAACCTTGCAGCCCAACTGACATGGCCCTTTTAGGGTGTCCACGACGATCACCATCGGGAATGGTGAAATGGCCTTATTCTGGCACGGCAACTAGACTGGTCAAGGGCCTCTGAGTCTCAAAGCTCCCGACCTATACAAGATTGCAACTAGAAAAAAAGATCTGTGGCAAAAGAGCTCGACCGAGGGAATTGGATCCGCTCTGTGGCTAGACTAAACACCCCTACTCAACTATCCCAATACATCGAGGTCTAGGACATCACTCAGCAGACGCATCTAAACCCTTCGGAAAAAGACTTCATCATATGGAACCTCACTAGTGATGGCGTGTATACGGCAAGTTCGGCGTACCACGCGCAGTTCAATGGCTCCTTCTCTAAATTTAAGGCTAAAAAGATCTGGTCTGCCGATGCGGAGCCAAAGTGCAAGCTATTCTCCTGGCTGGCTCTTCATGGGAAATTACTTACTGCTGACATGTTGTCCATCAGAGGCTGGCCCCACGACCCAACCTACAGCCTGTGTGGCTCTGCCCCAGAAACGGCATCTCACCTCTATAAAGACTGCCCCTTCACGACGGCAGTTTGGAACACAATTCAATCACGGGACAACGAGGTTATGAGCAACCACGACACATCCTCCCCATCAATCTTGGACTGGTGGGGCGATCTGATCATTGGACGTTCGAAAGCCGAGCAGCATCGCTGGAGTGGTCGTCTGTTATACACCCTTTGGAATGCTTGGAAGGAAACAAACCACAGAATCTTCACTGGCAAGCGGCTCACCTACATCGAGGTGGCATCCATTACTCGGGACGACATCTTCTAGAGGGCTGGCGTCTATGCTGTGGCGGGGCCGGCTATCCCAGCTGAGCCAGACTAGTTTTTCTTTTTCTGTTTTCACTTTAGTGGTTTTCCGGCATGTTCCCACTTCAATCTAAACATGTCGTTCTCTGTACTTGTGACCATGGTTTTCCCTCTTCTAATAGAATAGGCAGCGCTCCTTCCGGTTGCTCTAAAAAAAGAAATCAAAAGGGAACCAAAAGGTGTTTCATGTCAAACCATATTTTGTAATATGTATTTACATGTTAATTAATGTAATTAATATTAAATATAATATTAAAATATAATTTGAAAGGGTATTCCACTAATGGGCCAAATTCCTAGGAAAAAAGGGCCCATAAAGGAAAACCGCAAGAGGGAAGGGCCAAAGGGGCCAAGGCCTAGCCGCCACATGGGTCCCACCTGGCTAGCCTTGGGCTGTGCACGGGGTGGGGCCCACTCCTGGCCGGCCGGGCCATGGTGCCCTGATACATCATAAACATATCTATAATTTTTGATGTTCCATGCTTGAGTATCTACTTTCTTATGTTTTGTTCATACTTTGAGGTATTTTTATACATTTTCTGGAACTAACCTATTAACAAGATGCCACAGTGCCAGTTGCCTATTTTCTGCTGTTTTTGGTTTCAGAAAAGCTAATAAGAAAATCTTCTCGGAATTGGACCGGACAAAAGCCAAAGTCAATATTTTACCCGAAGCAACACGGAGTCCGGAGGGGAGACGAAGTGGCGCACCAGGGCGGCCACACCTGGTGGCGGCGCGGCCTAGGGGAGGTGCGCCACCAGGGGGTGTGGGCCCCCTAGTGCTCCATCGACCTTGCCCTTCTGCCTATAAAATCCTCCCAGGACAAAACCCTAAGTACCCGATCAAAATCCCATAGAAATCCACGGAAGAGTCTGTTAGCCGCCGCCATCTAGATCCCTAGATCGGGGGGATCCGAAGCTCTTCTCGGCACCCTGCCGGAGGGGAGAGATGACCCTGGAGGCCTTCTTCATCACCATGACTGCCTCCAGTGTGATGCGTGAGTAGTTCATCCTTGGACTACGGGTCCATGTAGTAACTAGATGGTTGATTCTTCTCCTTTGTGCTATCATGTATAGATCTTGTGAGCTTCGTTCATGATCAAGATCATCTATTTGTAATCTTACATGTTATGTTTGCGGGGATTCGATGGATATTAAGATGCTATTTCAGATTGATTATTGATTCTATCATGTGTATGTTATTTGTGATCTTAAATGCTATCCGTTGTTAGTAGCTATCTTGGCCAAGTAGATGCTAGCAACTACAAGAGGGAGTATTTATGCTCTATAGTGGGTTCATGCCTCTAGTAATCTAGGGAAGTGACAGGAATCTCTAAGGTACTAGATGTTCTATTGCTACTAGGGAGAAAACAACAATCCTTTGTCCATGGGACAATCGTATTGTTTACTTTACACACTTTGCTTAATGCAATTATATCTTGCTTGCAACTTAATACTGGAGGGGGTTCGGATGATAACCTAAAGGTGGATTATTAGTCATAGATGTAGTTGGATTATGGTCTATGTATAATGTTGTAATGCCCAATCAAATCTCATAGGAGTCAAGATGATTAGTATATGCATGGTATGCTTTCTCGAGTCTGTCAATTACCGCGCTATAATTTGTTCACCCAACAAGTTATTTATCTTAAGGAGAATCACCTCTAGTGAACTATGGATCCCGGTCCATTCTTTTTCCATTGATAAACCATCTACTATTTACTATTTATTATTTACTTTCTACAAGCAATCACTATCTTCTACATAATATGTTTAATCCTTTGTTTTCAGCAAAACCGGTGAGATTGACAACCTCACTTTAACTTGGACAAAGTTTTGTGGTTGTGTTTTGAAGGATTCCAAGTTGGAAACAACACCTTGGGGTTGTTTCCTTTCTCCTACTAGTTCGATAACCTTGGTTTCATATCTGAGGGAAAACTTGCCGCTGTGCTCATTGATGACCCACAAGTATAGGGGCTGTATCGCAGTATTTTTGAGGGAAGTGAAACCCAATTTATTGATTCGACACAAGGGGAGCCAAAGAATATTTATAAGCCTTAACAACTGAGTTGTCAATTTAGCTGCACCTAGAAACAATCTTGCTCACAGCAGTTTATCAATAGCAACAGTTTTGTAGTAGCAATAGCAAAGTAATAGAAGTAGTAAAAGTAAAGACAGTAGTAACAATTGCAGTAAGTAGTAGGATTAAAGCACGGTAGGCATAGGGATGGATGGACGGGCGTTGCATGGACAAGACAATTCATATAGAAATCAAGACATAGGGAATTTGCAGATAAATAAGATAAATCATCCAAGTACTAAATAATCATAGGCATGTGTTCCATATATAGTCATACGTGCTCGCAATGAGAACTTGCACAACATCTTTTGTCCTGCCAGCCCGTCTGTAGCGGGGCCTCAAGAGAACTACTAGCATTTAAGGTGCTCCTTTTAATAGAGCACCGAAGCAAAGTATTAACACTCCGTGAACACACGTGATCCTCACACCAAAGCCATCCCCTCCGGTTATCCCGATTATTGTCACTTCGGGGCCTTTGGTTCCGCCAATAATATGTGTATACAACTTGCAGGTAAGATCACAAACAATACTATCATCATGAATCAATGACATGTTCAGATCTGAAATCATGGCACTCGGGCCCTAGTGACAAGAATTAAGCATAACAAGTTGCAACAAAGTCAAAAGCACTAATAATAGTTACTAGGCACCATGCCCTAACAATCTGATGCCATTACATGAACGATCTCATCCAATCCCTACCATCCCCATAGCCTACAGCGGGGGATTACTCACTCATAGATGGGGAAATCATGGATGGTTGATGGAGAAGCGATGGTGATGATGATGGTGATGATCTCCTCCAATTCCCCATCCCGGCAGGGTGCCAGAACGGAGTTTCTGGTTCTGAATCACGGAATCTAGTGGTGGCGGCATAGCGAAACTCTATCTAGAAAAACCCCGCTTGGTTTTTAGGTCAAGAGGCAACTTATAGGCGAAGAGGAGGCCGAGGGGGTTACCAAGGAGACCACACCACCCCCAGGCGCGGTCTGGCCTGGCCCGCACGGCCAGGTGGTGTGGGCCCCTTGTGGCCCTCCTCCGTCTCGTCTTCTGGCTCCGTGAGTCTTCTGGTGAAATAGGATTTTTGGCATATTTTCCGGGATTTTTCCTGATAGTTGATTTTCTGCACAAAAACTAGACACCAAGGTAATTCTGGTGAAAACCGCGTCAGTCCATGTTAGTTGTATCCAAATCACACAAGTTTAGAGGAGAAACAATAGCAAAAGTGTTCGGGAAAGTAGATACGTTTTGGACATATCAAGTGCCCTCAAGCTTAGCTTATTGCTTGTCCTTAAGCATTTCAGTTGAAAACTGAGTGCGATAAAAGAAACTTTCACGGACACATTTGCTTCATAAGATGTATATATTCTCAGCATATGATCAAACACTCAGGCAATTCATTATAAAGAGTGTGCAACTAAGTTTACTTAATAATCATTGCAAGCTATGAAGAGATTCTAACTCAAAAATAGTAAGTAGCATGAAACATAAACATAAGCAACATTACAATGCTCATAAAAAGGTATGATAGAGTGGTATCTCGCTTGCCTCTGATTTTAGAGAAAACATAAATGCCAAGGCACCTCTGAAGTTCAAGTGAATACTAGAAGTAAAGATATCAGAGATACAAGCATCAAGGTCATGACACAATTAACAAAGTTTTGAGGCAAGCACATTACACTAAGAATGACAACTATGCTCTCAAGAAAAAGCTCATAGAATATGTGGAGACCCAACAAGGAAATGAAAAGGTTTTGAAAAAGTTTGAAAGGCTTCCAAATGCTGAAAGTATGGTACTCATTAGCTTTGAGCTCTCATTGCCCTATCAAAAGCATCTTTAAATGGTTAAGGTTAAAGTGACACAACTAAGATGATATGCTTGACAAGTTATAAGTTGAAATCTCATGCCCCTTGCTTACAAGTACCGAACCTCATGCTACTCAACTTCAGTCACAAGTAAGCTCTTATCATTGTAAGTACATATGTATCATAGAGAACCGCCAACGGGGTACCCCTTGCACATGATACAGGAGCTACCCCATAATCAAAATGACAAGGCAAGCAGATAATGAGCATCTCAGTGATCTTTTTATTTGCTATTTGCATAGGTTTTTATTGAGGATGCTTCATAGAGTGCTCATTATGGTTATGCTGCAACTTTCCACCATGATTAGGCATGGATTAGGCTAGCGGCCCAGGCGTTTCTCTAACACACATACAAACTCCATGATCTTACAAGTTCCCCTTTTATTTCACACCGCTGGGACCCATAAGCAAAAGAATCATGATATCAACGGAATAATAAGTGCAACGTTGAAAGCGTTCCCCATGATACATGGTTCTTCTAACTTAAACTCATAAAGCGCAAGCATATACGCAACAATGACGGACACAATGGTTCAAGATTATTAAGTGCAAGAAAGTAAAGTGTGCCATCAAGTTCATGAGAGATTTACTAACTAACTTTCTTATAACAAGAAAACATTTTATTTGGAAGAAAACAAGGCATGCTTAATCTGCACGGACTAGCAAATGATGCTAATAGGTAGGTCTGGTGGACACTTTTGGCAATATTGTTTTTTGGGAGTTGGAAACACGAGTAGAGCTCATACTCAGTGCAAGTGAAGGCTAGCAGTAGTAAGGGAGCGACAAACGAGAGAGCAATAACTGTCATAATCATGCTTGCAACAAAACAAGACTAATTATGGCATGAAAGGGATTCAAGACCCATGAGGCAAAATAATTCATCGAGGCTTAACTGACTATTGTTTCAGTCATATGCATGCGTGAGCATGTGCCAAGTCAATTCAAGTGAAACATTCAGAGGAGGATACCACAGTGTCATACCAAGTTATGAATAGAACAATGTAAGCAAACATTCATATGACATGCTACAAACCATTAGCAAGCTGAGCTAATCATAGGAAAGAAAAAACTACTAAGCATCCATAAAAAACATACACCTTACATGAACAGACTAAGCATGCCCACAATGATGAGTATATGTACAAAAATGAAAACAAATAGAGTTCGTTATCAGCCTCTTACCACACGTCAAGTTGTCATTAATCTTCATTATTGCCCTTCACTTGTGTGGCTTGAATAATAACATGAATCCCAACTCCACTGAGGACGGCTGAACCCTGCAGCAAACTTCACAAAACCAAAGAAGAACAACACATATTTTTGGGTTTTCGATTTTTAAAGGCAAGAACCAAAAGGAAGAACAAGAAAAGCGAAATCTTTTTGGGTTTTTCGAATAATCAAAACAAAGAAAAAAGGAAGAAGCAAACCAAGGCTAAAAAGACAAAGAAGCAAACAAAAAGAAACAACGAAAATATTTTTGGTCTTTTTGTGTTTTAGAAAGCAAGAGTAAAGAAAGAATGAAAACTAAAAAGGGAACGAAACAAGGATATACAAAGTACCAACTGAACATGATATGTAGATGAGTGTGATGTCGGCGTACCTCCCCCAAGCTTAGCCTTTTGGCCTAAGTGGGTATCAACCCCAATGCGGGTAGGAACTCTAGGCCGACGGGTCATCATAAGAATGATCGTAGTTAGGCCCTTGTGCAGAAGAAGAAGCTCCCCAATCATAGGTAGGCTGCTGATACAAAGACTCCCCCTCATTCGAGGGCTAGACCGAATCATCTATAATCTCCCTTCCAGTATCCTACTCTTGCTGGGAGAGCTCCCCTATATATGCATCGAGCTCTTCCTCGGTGAGCGACCATCCTTCCCTGGTATCAAGGTTAAACAAAACAGGCGCAGGAAAAAGAACAACACGCTCGGACTTACTCCTTCTCCAACCAGCCATGAGGAAGGTTATTTCATAAGATAAATCACTCAAATTAGCCCAAGAAGAAACAAATTTATGTTGTATCATGGAATTAAGGTCAAGCCTCTCTATGGGGAACTGTAGGTCTAAATGATAAGGCTCTACACCATGCAAAGCTCGTAAATGAGAGGCGATGAGGCCTCCACAAATTCCACCTTTCTCGCGGTTAGCAGCAAGACGGAAAGCTATCAAGGCACCCAAATTATAAGTCCTATCTCGTTTTAAGGCAACTGATATGAAGGCTAAATCATATGAGGATAATTTATTAGCAGTTTTCCTAGCGAGAACACACTTGGCAATAAAGTAGGCATAATATCGAATAGACGGGAGATGAATATTACAAATTTTACCACTCTCCTTTGAGAAGATGCTCCCTTGGCATATTTCCGCGTACAGGTCCATGAGTGGTGTACGTCGTGTTGGGTCCGCAGCATAGAAAACAAAAAAATTCCTACCGTGTGAACTAGACGCCAAGATCTATCTACTAGGTACAAAGCAAACAGGTGGACATACATCCATAGAAAACTTACCCTCGAAGACAACGAGCTTTGTTAACGAGTAGGAACTCGTGGTTTATGTAGTCGTACATTTGCCGATCTCAAGATCGTGAGGAAGTCCGAGCGTCGCAACTCAGCAGCGCATCCGCACTCGCACACACGTTCAAGCCACCCCGGACAACCTCCACCTCCTCGCTCCAGCGATCCAATGAAGCAAGAACTCCTTCCGCATTTAAATGCCACCGGGAACATGTATCTCGCTAATCCAAGACCATGGGGGAATAATTCTAGAAGGGGAGAGAGATCCTTCGCAAGGAGGTGTGTGGATGAAGGATGGAATGGGTGGCCTTTTATAGGAGGAGGGGGGTGCCCCCTCTCTCCATGGCCGGCGCATGGGGGGGTGACCCCTCACCTCCCCCATTCATGTGGTGGTAACTCCTCCACATTAAAATGCCTCTTCACATTCCCTTTTAAAGTCTCCACTTTAAATGCATTAAGTTTCTCCAAATTTAATGCTCTCTCATTTAATAAAAACTCTTTTATTAAATTTATTCAGAATTTTGTTAATTACTTTAATTAACAAACATTCACATATAGCCCCTTGCAATATTTCAATATCAGATGCAGAACCACCTTCTGCAATTTCACCCGAAACAATTTCCGGTTTCTATTGAAACAATTCCTGCGCTTTGCAATTCTTTCGTCTGAAACATATGTGCTCCAAAATGGTGTCCGGTAACTCTTAATTGTGCCACCCTACGGTTCGTGAATAATGTAGACATGATCGAGACCCTTCTCCGATCAATAATCAGCAGCGGGACCTGGAGATCCGTACTGACTCCTACACATTCAACGATGACTCCTGTGATCGTGAGAACCTTTAACGCTTGTAACTAAATCCCTTTGTCTCTCGATATATTACATGTCCGAGATTCGACCATCGGTATCTCCATACCTAGTTTGATCTCGTTACCGACATGCACTCTTTTCTTGTTCCCGTGATATAACATTCTAGTGATCACATCACTTGTTTGCAAGCTATCCTAATGTGATATCACCGAGAGGGCCCAACGTATATCTATCCGTCATCTGGATTGACAAATTCCACTCTTGATCCATGAGCCTCAATATAACACCTTTGTAGCACTGAACCCATCTTTATAGTCACCCTGTTACGGTGTGACGTTTGATGTTATCAAGATACTCTTCCGGTGTTAGCAATTAACATGATCTCATGGTCTAAGGATAAAGATTACTTCGTATGATGTTATAGCAATATAAACACAATGACTTGATCGTAATGCTATACTTCGGATGGATGTTCATCACATCATTCCACCAATGGTGTGACCTTGTTATTAACAACATCCAATGTCCATGATCAGGAAACCTTGATCATCTTGTTAATCAACAAGCTAGTCTATAAGAGCGGCATGACTAGGAACCCTTTTTGTTTATTAAACACACATGTATTAATGTTTCCTATCAATATAATTATAGCATGTAAAATAAACATCTATCATATACAAGGAATACATAATAACAACTTTATTATTGCCTCTCAGGGCATATTTCCTTCAGTCTCCCACATGCACTAGAGACAATAATCTAGTTCACATAGTGATAAATCTAACACCCATGGAGTTCTGGTGTTGATCATGTTTTGCCCTAGGGAGTACCTTAGTCAATGGATCTGCTACATTTAGGTCCGTGTGCACTTTACAAATCTTTATATCTCCATCCTTAACATGTTCGCGGATGGAGTGAAACCGGCGCTTAATATGCTTGGAATTCTTGTGAGACCTTGGTTCCTTTGCGTTGGCTATGGCTCCATTGTTGTCACAATAGATCACCATCGCGTCCAACGCACTGGGAACCACACCCAGTTCCGTAATGAACTCTTTCATCGAAACTGCTTCCTGTGCCGCTTCTGAAGCAGCAACATATTCCGCCTCTATTGTTGATCCAGCCACCACAGGTTGTTTGGAGCTCCTCCAACTAACTGCTGCTCCGTTCAAGAGAAATACGTATCCGGATTGAGACTTAGAGTCATCCAGATCAGTGTCAAAGCTAGCATCGGCATAACACTTAGCGACTAGCTCTTCTTCACCTCCTTACACAAGAAACATATCCTTAGTTCTTCTCAAGTACTTAAGGATATTCTTGACCGCTATCCAGTGTTCCGAACCTGGATCATATTGGTACCTACTAGTCAAACTAATAGCATGTGCCACATCCAGTCTTGTACATAGCATGGCATACATTATAGAGCCTATGGCTGAGGCATAGGGGATCCTATCCATTATCTCTCTTTCTTCTGCCGTAGCCGGACTTTGAGTCTTACTCAATGTCTTGCCTTGCAACATAGGTAAGAACCCCTTCTTACTTCCGTCCATATTAAACTTCTTTAATATCTTATCAAGGTATGTACTCTATGATAGCCCAATTAGGCGCCTTTATCTATCTCTATAGATTTTAATGCCTAATATATATGAAGCTTCACCAAGGTCCTTCACCAAAAATTTGCTGTTTAGATAACTTTTAACACTGTTTGAAAGATCTAAATCATTTCCAATCAATAATATGTCATCCACATATAATATCAGAAATGCCACATTGCTCCCACTCACTTTCTTGTAAATACAAGCCTCTCCATAAGTTTGGACAAATCCAAACTCTTTGATCACCTCATCAAAGCGGAGATTCCAACTTCGTGATGCTTGCTTCAGTCCATAGATGGATCGCTGAAGTTTTCACACCTTATTAACATCCTTAGGATCGACAAAACCCTTAGGTTGTATCATATACAACTCTTCTTCAATCTTACCATTGAGGAACGCAGTTTTGACATCCATCTGCCATATTTCATAATCGAAATATGCAGCAATTGCTAACATAATCCTAACCGACTTAAGCATCGCTATGGGAGAGAATGTCTCATCGTAGTCAACTCCTTGAATTTGTCGAAACCCCTTTGCGACAAGTCGAGCCTTATAGATGGTCACATTACCATCAGCATCAGTTTTCCTTTTGAAAATCCATTTATTCTCCACGGACTTTTGGTCGTGAGGTAAGTCCACCAAGTTCCAAACTTGGTTCTCGTACATGGATTCCATCTCGGATTTCATGGCTTCTAGCCATTTGTTGGAATCCGGGCTCATCATCGCTTCTTCATACGTCGCAGGGTCATCCATTTCATCAACCATGAAATTCACAACAGGATTGCCGTACAGTTCAGGAGCTGCACGTGTCCTGCTTGACCCGCGAGGTTCGGTAGTGTCCTCTTTCGGAGTTTCATGATCAATATCATTAGCTCTCTCTTCATTAGGTGAAGTCAATTCTAAAACAACTTCTGGAGCTGCGCTACTCGCCATTTCATGAAGAGAAGGTTCAATAACCTCTTCGAGCTCTACCTTCCGACTACTCACACCTTTCGCGAGAAACTCCTTCTCAAGAAAGGATCCATTCTTGGCAACAAAGACCTTGCCCTCAGATCTGTGATAGAAGGTATACCCAATCGTTTCCTTAGGGTATCCTATGAAGAGGCATTTTTCCGCTTTGGGTTCGAGTTTATCTAGTTGAAGTTTCTTCACATAAACATTGCATCCCCAAACTTTAAGAAATGACAGCTTAGGTTTGTTTCCAAACCATAATTCATACGGTGTCTTTTCAACGGATTTAGATGGTGCCCTATTTAAAGTGAATGTAGCGGTTTCCAGTGCATAACCCCAAAATGACAGTGGCAAGTCAGTCAGAGACATCATAGATCGAACCGTATCCAATAAAGTACGATCACGACATTCTGGCACACCATTACGTTGTGGTGTTCCGGCAGGCGTGAGTTGTGAAACTATTCCACAATCTTTCAGATGTGTGCTAAACTCATAACTAAGATACTCTCCTCCACGGTCAGACCGCAGAAATTTGATCTTTCTGTTACGATGATTTTCCACTTCATTCTGAAATTCTTTGAACTTTTCAAAAGTTTCAGACTTGTGTTTCATCAAATAGATATACCCATATCTACTCAAATCATCCGTGAAAGTAACAAAATAACGACATCCACCTCGCGCCGACACACTCATTGGTCCACACACATCAGTATGTATGATTTCCAATAAATCTGTCACCCGTTCCATTGAACCGGAAAACGGCGTTCTAGTCATCTTGCCCATAAGGCATGGCTCACATGTATCAAATGATTCAAAATCAAGTGATTCCAAAAGTCCATCAAAATGGAGTTTCTTCATGCTTTTAACGCTAATATGACCTAGACGGCAGTGCCACATATATGTAGATATATCATTATCAAGTTTAATCATTTTAGCATCAACATTATGAATATGCGTAATACTACTATCGAGATCCAACAGAAATAAACCATTCAACATAGGTGCATGACCATAAAAGATATTATTCATATAAATCGAACAACCATTGTTTTCAGACTTAAATGAATAACCACTTTGCATCAAACACGATCCGGATACAATGTTCATGCTCAGTGCAGGTACCAAATAACAATTATTTAGGTTTATAACTAATCCCGATGGCATATGGAGAGGCAGCGTTCTGACGGCGATCACATCAACTCTTGATCCATTGCCGACCCGCATCCTGACCTCGTCCCTTGCTAGTTGTCGCTTGTTCCGTAGCCCCTGAACCGAGTTACATATATTAGCAACCGATCCGGTATCAAATACCCAGTGCTCATGCAGTACTAGTCAAGTACACATCAATAACATGTATATCACATATACCTTTGTTTGCCTTGCCGGACTTCTTGTCCTCCAAATACTTGGGGCAGTTGCGCTTCCAATGGCCAGTCCCCTTGCAACAGTAGCACTTGGTGTCAGACTTAGGGCCAGCTCGGGGTTTCTTTTCAGGCGTGGCAATAGACTTGCCACCCTTCTTTCCCTTGTGCTTGCCTTTCTTGTCCTTCTTGAAACCGGTGGTCCTATTGATCATCAACACTTGATGTTCTTTCCTAATCTCCACTTCTGCAGTCTTAAGCATTGACAGAAGCTCGGGAAGAGACTTCTTCATGCCCTGCATATTATAGTTCATCACGAAGCTCTTGTAGCTAGGTGGCAGTGATTGGAGAACATGATGTATGCCTAAGTAAATGGGAATCGTTATTCCCAAGGACACAAGCTTATCGGTGTACCCAGACATTTTGAGTAAGTGCTCACTAACGGAGCTGTTTTCCTCCATCATGCAGCTAAAGAACTTTTCTGTAGCATTGTAACTCTCTATGGCAGCATGGGTATCGAAAATAATTTTCAATTCTCCCATGGTATCAAAGGCATTTCCATTTTCGAAACGCTTTCGAAGTTCTGGCTCTAGCCCATACAGTATGCCGCAATGAACTAAGTTGTGGTCCTCCTGACGAGTTATATAGACGTTCTTTTCCTTGTCAGGGGCATCAGGAGCTGGTGGGGGGCCTAGCGGCGCATCTAGCACATATTGCTTTTGTGTAGCAGTGAGGAGAATCCTCAAATTCATAGCCCAGTTGGTGAAGTTGGTACCATTCGCAGCAAGTTTCTCTTTCTCCATGAACACATTGAAATTAAAAGCAGGTGGTGCCATCTACAACAGAATTTGTAAAGTATATTTAGACTAAGTTTATGATAGATTGAGTTCAACTAATCCAAATTACTAATGAACTCCCACTCAAAAACGACATCCCTCGTGTCCTTTTGGTGATTACATGAACCAAATCCACTACACCAAGTCCGATCATCACGTGAGTCGGTGTAGCTTCAAAGGCGAGCATCTATATGGGCATCATATCAACTATATGACTCATGCTTAACCTTTCGGTCCGTGTTCCGAGGCCATGTCTGTACATGCTAGGCTCGTCAAGTAAGAACCTTAGTATTTGCTTGTGTAAAACTGTCTTACACCCGTTGTATGAAAGCGTAGAGTTGAAAACACCCGATCATCACATGATGCCTCAAAAACACGATCCACAAAACGGTGCATACTTAAGGAAGAACACATTTTATCTTGATATCTAAATGAGGGATCATCTTATAATGCTACCAAACGCGCCAAACTAGCAATATATAAGATGCTAACATCTAATGTGTGAAGTGAGGTGATATGGTCCATGCATTTGATCTCTATCATTTGCATCGTGGTATGATCTCTATCATTCCTTTGTGTGTAAGGCCAAGGTCTATGGAACTTACACGTTAAGTGAGTTGTAAGAGTATCTATTATACATCTACTTACAACAATACCATATCAAAACACTAGCCCAGCAACGATCTAAACTAGACGCCTCTAATTTATCAATTCCAAGTTTTACGTGGCTTAGGGCTTTCAGAGATAGAACCTGTCTAACCTACGAACATGAACCACAACGAGGATAACCAAGTTATTAGCAACTCGTTGTAAATCAGATATTGACTATAGTAGGAGAGACAGACACCCGCGAGCCACTTATGCAAAACAAGTTGCATGTCAGTCGTGGAACCGGTATCATGTACGATGACATGTAAGGTTGGTCCAGGTCGCTTCATCCCACTATGCCACCAATATCCAAAGTACATAGAAGATGCAATAACATGATCATCATCGCCCACATATAAACATATGTGTACTACCCGTGCAGCACCTACGCATAGATCAGGCTCTGATACCACTGTTGGGTCCGTAGCATAGAAAACAAAAAAATTCCTACGGTGTGAACTACACGCCAAGATCTATCTACTAGGTACAAAGCAAACGGGTGGACATACATCCATAGAGAACTTACCCTCGAAGACAACGAGATTTGTTAACGAGTAGGAACTCGTGGTTGATGTAGTCGTACACTTGCCGATCTCAAGATCGTGAGGAAGTCCGAGCGCCGCAACTCAGTAGCGCATCCGCACTCGCACACACGTTCAAGCCACCGGACAACCTCCACCTCCTCGCTCCAGCGATCCAGCGGAAGCAGCAACTCCTTCCTGCATTTAAATGCCACCGGGAACATGTATCTCGCTAATCCGAGACCATGGGGGAATAATTCTAGAGGGGGAGAGATCCTTCACAAGGAGGTGTGTGGATGAAGGAGGGAATGGGTGGCCTTTTATAGGAGGAGGGGGGTGCCCCCTCTCTCCATGGCCGACGCATGGGGGGGTGACCCCTCACCTCCCCCATTCATGTGGTGGTAACTCCTCCACATTAAAATGCCTCTTCACATTCCCTTTTAAAGTCCCCACTTTAAATGCATTAAGTTTCTCCAAATATAATGATCTCTCATTTAATAAAAACTCTTTTATTAAATTTATTCAGAATTTTTTTAATTACTTTAATTAACAAACATTCACATATAGCCCCTTGCAATATTTCAATATCACATGCAGAACCACCTTCTGCAATTTCACCCGAAACAATTTCCGGTTTCTATTGAAACAATTCCAGCGCTTTGCAATTCTTTTGTCTGAAACATATGTGCTCCAAAATGGTGTACGGTAACTCTTAAGTGTGCCACCCTACGGTTCACGAATAATGCAGACATTATCAAGATCCTTCTCCGATCAATAATCAGCAGCGGGACCTGGAGATCCGTACTGACTCCTACACATTCAACGATGACTCCTGTGATCGTGAGAACCTTTAACGCTTGTCACTAAATCCCTTTGTCTCTCGATATATTACATGTCCGAGATTCGATCATCGGTATCTCCATACCTAGTTTTATCTTGTTACCGACATGCACTCTTTTCTCGTTCCCGTGATATAACATTCTAGTGATCACATCACTTGCTTGCAAGCTATCCTAATGTGATATCACCGAGAGGGCCCAGAGTATATCTATCCGTCATCTGGATTGAAAAATTCCACTTTTGATCCATGAGCCTCAACATAACACCTTCGTAGCACTGAACCCATCTTTATAGTCACCCTGTTACGGTGTGACATTTGATGTTATCAAGATACTCTTTCGGTGTTAGCAATTAACATGATCTCATGGTCTAAGGATAAAGATTACTTCGTATGATGTTATAGCAATATAAACACAATGACTTGATCATAATGCTATACTTCGGATGAATGTTCATCACATCATTCAACCAATGGTGTGACCTTGTTATTAACAACATCCAATGTCCATGATCAGGAAACCTTGATCATCTTGTTAATCAACAAGCTAGTCTATAAGAGAGGCATGACTAGGAACCCTTTTTGTTTATTAAACACACATGTATTGATGTTTCCTATCAATACAATTATAGCATGTAAAATAAACATCTATCATATGCAAGGAATACATAATAACAACTTTATTATTGCCTCTTAGGGCATATTTCCTTCAGGTCGCTCTCTAATCCTTCCACACGAACCCCACTAAGGTACTTTAGTAGCTGCACAAAAGTCATCAAAAGGGAGATGGACGACTACCTTGTAAATTTTGTAGTGGACCATGGGGATAGGCAAGGAGTAACTAAACCAGAAATCCTGCATCACATACATAGTTAGTTTCACATATTGGGTAGGTTTGTCTCCCACAAAATGCTCCAATCTTGCATTAGTAATCAAAGTGTGGAAATCTTGAGAAATCCCTACAGCCCTCATGAATTCGGGGCATGGATAGGCAGAGGGAAAGACTTCCTCCTCACGGTGAACCTTCATAATTGCAGGCACCCTCAATTCATGTTGGTTGAGTTGGTGTTCATTCATCTTCTATTCTGAAATTTAAACATCCATTATACAAGTGATTGCAAAGTGAATACATAATGAAGGGAACTACTCATAGGGACTTGTAAGAGGCCTAAACATGCATCAAAACAATTCCTCTAAGCATTGGACAAGCTTACAAGCTCACATAACCTGTCACCTACAGTAGCAAAATACTCAAGATATATACCACTAAACAGAAATCTACTTGGACAAGCGGAGGAGTCACATACCGGAGAACAAATGCTCCAAATTTCAGCAGCAAAGATGGGCTGAGCAACGAGATCAAAAAATCATGGACAAGAACAACAAGAACGCGATTTTGAGCAATGAACTGATGTTTTCTCGGGAGAGAGAAGGAAGTGGCAAGTGAGAGAGTGAGTGGAGGGCCAAGGGTGGCCCACACCATGGCTAGGCGCGCCACTAGTGTGGCCGCGCCACCGGTGGTGTGCCTGCCTATTGGGGCCCCCTGGGTCAGTCCAGGCACATCTCTGCCCCTTTTTTCACGTAAAAATTTAATATGAATTTTCTGGAATTTTTCGAGACACTTTATTTTTGAGCAATTTTTAGGTATTGATGAATGATTTTCTGACAGAAAGATGACCTTGGCATGATGCAAAAACAAAACAAAACAAAAAATTTAGAAGTTCTAACACACTCTAATATGCAAGCAACTAGCAACAGAAAAGTGAACTAAGTGAAAGCAAAAACAAAAATGGATAAAAATAAAAGTAAGCGAAGATAATCATGGTCAAAACATTGTTTTGTTCATTAAAATCCCTTTGTTAACAAGGTTGATCAGGTCTTGTTACCAAAACAATTTTATATGAAACAAAACTTTGTATTCCACTAAATGATTATGTTACCTCAACCTTGATAGCAATGATCCCAATCATAATAGTTTCATATTTTCCTCGTGGTATGGGACAATATATTTCTCCAACTTGGATACCCTCAACATGTTCAATTGAATTTAAGCCATAAGTCCTATCAATCTTCTTGGGGAAATAGACAGTATGCTCCTTGTCATTAACATTAAAAGTCACCTTTCCTTGATTACAATTAATAACAGCTCCTGCAGTATTAAGAAAAGGTCTCCCAAGAATAATAGAGATATTATCATCTTTAGGCATTTCAAGCACAACAAAGTCAGTTAATATCAAGCAATTATTAGCCACTTGAACAGGTACATCCTCACATATACCAACAGGAATAGTAGTAGATTTATCAGCCATTTGCAAAGATATGTCAGTTGGTATTAATTTTTCCAATTGAAGTCTCTTATAGAGAGAAAAAGGCATAACACTAACTCCTGCTCCCAAATCACACAAAGTAGTTCTAACATAACTATCTTTAATAGAGAATGGAATAGTTGGAATCCCTGGGTCTCCAAGTTTCTTTGGAACCTTACCATTAAAAGAATAATTATCAAGCAAAGTAGAAATTTCTTTATTAGGAATCTTCCTTTTATTAGAGACAATATCCTTCATATACTTTGAGTAAGGCGGCAATTTAATAGCATAAGTCAAAGGAATTTTCAAAAATAAAGGTTTCATCCACTCACAAAACTTGTTATAGTGTTCATCTTCCTTTGACTTGTGTTTCTTATCAGGGAAAGGCATAGGTTTTTGGACCTAAGGCTCTCTTTCACTACCATGTTTCTTAGCAACAAAATCTTCTTTAGTGTATTTCATATTCTTAGTGTGTCTTTCCGGTTCTTCTTCAACTTTTTCTTTATCAGGAGCATCATTTTCCTCATTACCACTTTCAGTTTCAGCATCAGCGACATATATACTATTAGGATCTTTAGCAGGTTCAGAAGACTCTACAATAGTTTTATGTTTCTTTTTCCTTTTCTTAGGAGAAGTACCACTATTTTAAATTTGTTGAGAATCTTACTCAATTATTTTAGAATGTCCCTCGAGATATAGAGGATCCTAGGTGGCAGCACCACTTCTAGTTCTAATTTCATAAGCATGTATTTCCTTAGAAGCATTAACTAGCAAATCTTTTTGTAACTTAATAAGCTGATCAATCTAAGTTTGAACCATTTGGAAATGTTTAACAAGCATTTTAACATCATTAGAGGTTCTTTCCACAATATCCTTCAACTCAATAATAGCTCTAGAGTTTTCCATTAGATGATTTTGCACCCTTTTATTAAAATTATCTTACTTAACAATAAAAATATCAAATTCTTCCGAGCATTGATCAGGAGGTTTAGAGTAAGGAATGTCACCTTCATCAAAATGTTGGAGAGAGTGTACCTCAATAGTGGATGAGTGGGAGATTGGCTTACATAGTTCTTCTATAGGAGGTAAATTCTTCACATCTTCAGCTTTAATACCCTTCTCCTTAAGACATTTCTTAGCTTCCTTCATCACTTCATCATTTAGTTCAATAACTCCCCTCTTCTTTGATGTTGGTGTTGGTGTTGGCTTAGGCGCAGTTAACTCAGGTGTAGTTGTTTTAGGTGTAGTTGGCTCAGATGAAGTCCAGTCTTCATAATTCTTGCTTATTTTAGCCATTAATTCCTCAACTTCCTTGGGAGTTATATTCCTGAAAACACAATCAGCACAACTATCTAGGTATGTCCTAGATTCTTCAGTTAGTTCATTATAATATATATCAAGAAGATCATTTTTAGGTAATGGACATCCAGCCTGTGCATGAATCAAAGCACAAAACCATGCCCATGATTTAGGCAATATCTCTTTTTCTCCCTGTTTAAAATCAAAAATTTCCTGCAAAATGGCATGTCTAGCACTAGGAGGGAAATATTTCTGAAGGAAGGTACTAATCAAGCAATCAGGGCTATCAATAGATCCAGGAGGTAAATTATTAAGCCAAGCCTTAGCTTCTCCTTTCAGTGAACAAGGGAAAATTTTAGCAACAAAGTAGGTGCGGATCTTAATATCATCAGAAAACAGGCCACTCATGGTAGAAAGCTCAGTCATATGTGCTACAGCACTTTAATTCTTGCTCCCACAAAAAGGTTCTTTCTCAACAATAGTTATGTAAGATAAATCGAGAGAGAAATCATAATCCTTATCTTTAATGTTTATGGGAGATGTAGCAAACTTATCATTAGGGGACAATTTGGGTTTTATAGTACGCCTCTCAAGGAGACTCTTAATAGCACTCCTACCATAAGTGTTTTGACATTCTTTAATAAATTCATCATTCATTTCTATATATCCGTCTTCAATATCATAGCTCTCTATAGACTCAGGTGAACTGACAGGTGTATTATCTTCATTAGGAGTTTTAGTGTATCCAGCTATAGTTCTAGCAATCGTAGCATCTAGGGAAGGACCTAATGAACCACTTTTATCAAGCACAGTAGAAGCAGCATCATAAGCATCAGAAGTTTCAGATTCAACAGTAGTAGTAGTATGTGTAACATGTGTATGTGGTGGTGTAAGGAGCTTACTCATAACAGATGGCGAATCAAGAGCAACAGAGGTGTTCAGAACCGTACCTCTTCTTGTAGTGGATGGTAATATAGGAACTTTTCCATCACGATACTTACCCATGATGAATGGAGGGCAGCAAACAATAGTGATTCCAAGTAAACTTGATAAATAGAGCTATCCCCGGCAACAGTGCTAGAAAATAGTCTTGATGACCCACAAGTATAGGGGGTGTATCGCAGTATTTTCGAGGGAAGTGAAACCCAATATATTGATTCAACACAAGGGGAGCCAAAGAATATTTATAAGCCTTAACAACTGAGTTGTCAATTCAGCTGCACCTGGAAACAATCTTGCTCACAACAGTTTATCAGTAGCAACGATTTTGTAGTAGCAATAGCAAAGTAATAGCAGTAGTCACTACAAGGAAAATGGCTATAGGTAATCTGCACATCTGTGACGCACGTGCTAGTGGTGCCCCACTGCTAAAATAGGCGTGGCGCACTAGCCACAGGTGCCCTACGGCTATCTACCATAATAGTGGCGCACATGCGGTTGGTGCGGCACGGTCGTGTGTGGGCCAGGCCACTATCGGCCGTAGACCACATAGCCGTAGCGCACCCCTGTGAAGTGCACTACAGGTGTGGCCGATAGTCATGGTGCACATGGCCTCCGTGCGCTACAGGCAAGATCGGGCCACCCGTATTGTTAACTGGGAAACACGTCTGTGGCGCACTGCCGGTATGTGCGCCACAGATGTTCTTTACTCCTGTGGTGCACCCCCCATGTGCGCCACGGATGTGCGTTCTGCTACTTCTTTTTGGCAGATACACCTTTGCACATTTGACTAGATCTCACCATCTCACACTTCACTTTCCCCTCCTTCTTCCTCCTTGGATCTCGCCCCCCTCCCCCTTCCACCTCAATTTCTCCACTCTTTCACCATTTTAGCATGTAAAACTTACCTTGGATGCTACATACATAATAGAGGAAAGCTCTCCTTTCGGCCACCATCCTCTCGGTCTCTTACCTCTCCTTCGAGATCTTCTCGGTCTCTCATCTTGGTAAGTTGTCTATGTAAGAGGATGTGTTTATGTGTATGGATGATATATGGTCACATATCTATGGAGAGGATCGATGCTCTCATGTGTTTGGAGAGCATGCATTGTATGCTCTCTCATATATTGGGATTGTTTTGCCAAAATGTTGATTCATTTCCATTTTGGCAAGACTTTGGCATTTCACAAAGGTCCTAATTTTAGGATAGGTCATGCCGAAATTTTCCATCGACCATTGCATGCATGCATTGGTTCTGTGGTCGTAATAAACTTCTAATTCTACCTTGTACACCGTGCAGGCAACCATGGTCCGCATAATGAGCGAAGGCATTGTGGCTAGATTTTTGAAATGCGCGACGGCCGACATGATACGAAATAACATGACAAAGATAAGATGTCCGTGCAGAAGATGCAAACTCAATTGGTTGATTGACCCAGATTCCGGAAATCTGCAGGCGCACCTGCTCCGCCATGGTTTCATGGATGGCTACACTCGGTGGATAAGTGATGACGAAGACGATGAGGCCGTAAATGGGGTGGCAAAAAATGAGGAAGGCGAGATGAAGAAGAGTCTCCTGGAGATGGTGAAGGTGCAGAAGAAGACCAGGATGATGATGATCTAGATGCCGGAGCAGACGATGGAACAACGTCAGGCTGGGTGCGGGACCCTTATGTTCAAGAACTACTTCTCAAGCAAACGAGTAACACCAGGGCTGCCGTAGAGAGAAAGCCAAGCTTGCGCAACTTGAGAAAGACGCGGATACTCCATTGTATGAAGGATGCAAGCCCGATGATACCCGATTGAATGTAACGCTCAAGGCTATGGAGATGAAGGCAAAACACAAATGGACCGACGCAAGCTTCGATGATATGATGGCATTCTGGCACGATCGTCTCCCGGAGGGGAACACGTGGCCAACTAGTATCGAGGACTCCAAGAAAATCGTGTGTCCTCTTGATCTACCGCACATTAGATACCACATCTGAAATGGATCGTATGGGCACCTAGAGGGGGGGGTGAATAGGTGCTACACCAATTTTTAATTCTTTTTCAATTTTAGGCTTAGCACAAAGGTAAATTCTCTAGATAAACTAATGTGTGGAATTTCCCTATATGCAAACCTATCTACTAGCGAGTAAGGAGCGAGTGGAAGAGGAACGAGTCACGCGGAGACACAAGATTTGTTTGACCGCAGTTCCTTCCTTGTTAAGGGAAGCACGTCTGCGTTGGAGGGGTGGGCGGTACTAAGACCACCACGCCACAAAAGGCCTCACCCTGTTCTCCGATGGATCTCGCCACAACAGGCCTGATCCACCTTCCACTATAGGTACCCTTTGAGGCGGGCACCGGCGCCTTTACACAACTAGCGGGGCAACAACTCCACAACAACTTGGAGGCTCCCGAAATGACAACAAGCTGCCACAAGAACAAAGTTGTCAAATACAATAACACGATCTAGGTATTAACGAGAATACTAGATCAGGGATTTCTCCAAGTGAATGGAGAGAAGTTAAAGCGCTTGATTCTTGATGTTGATGATGAGCTTCTCCTCCTTCAATTCCACCAAAGATCAAGACCTTAGGGTGGTTGAAGTGGGAGATCGAGATTTAGACCTCTTGCACAGGGTCTGGTCAAATTCGAATGAATCAAGTGTTCTAGACGTTGGGGAAGAAGGGGTACTTATACCCCCTTCCAAAAACCAGCCGTTGCACGCTTTGGGGGCCGGATTATCCGGCCTAAGTGAGGGCCGGATTATCCGGTCTGGGGAAACTCTGCCCTAGACTCGGAATATTCGGCAGAAAAACCGCCCCTCCCTGAGCGTCGCGCCGAGCTTGCCCTTGATCAACCGGGGCGGATTATCCGCCCTATGGCGCCGGATTATCTGGCTCGGGAAGAAAACGCCTTCGGATTTTCCGGAAGAAAATCGACCAGACATCGAGCGACGCCTTGGCCTTTTGCTCGAATCGGGGCCGATTATCCGCCCTTGCGAAACCCGGATTATCCGCCTGGGAGGAAATCGCCCGATTCGGATTTTCCGGGAGAAAATCCGACTGGACACAGAGCGACGCGCCTTGGCTTCCTTGAGAGATGAGGTAGGCCGGATTATCCGGCCCTTAGAGGGGCGGATTATCCGGGCCCCCTCAAAATTTCCTGAACACCTAGCACACATGAAAAGTCTCCATAGTATTGTTATCTAACACGCAAAACATAAGAAAACATGAAATGTTCTTTCAATCTCCCCCTTTTTGGTGTTAGATGACAATACCAGGATTTGCAGGAGAAAGACACAAGACAAACAGAGATAACTATGGGAGGGACTCCCCCTCAATGTGTGCATAATAGAGTTTTGCATTGGAATACAAATGCACACAAATAGGTGAATCTATTCCATAGACAAAAGGGCAAAAACACATACCACCGAAGTAGAGAATAGGCATCCTTGACATAAATCACAATTATTATTGGATAACCATTATGAGCGCGCGCCTTCCATGATAAACCACCAGCAATAGGATATGAATAGATATAACCATGAGCATAATCCATGATATGAAGTCCATAGGTATCATCCAGACAACCACATAAAGTCTCAACCACAAATCACAAACCACAAATATAAAAGTTCAACGCTAAATGGGCATAAGCAAGAAATAACGAATAAAAAGTGCAAGTGCTTATGCCCGACCCATGCAAATCCACGGACAACCTAATAGAACTACTTATCCCCCTTTGGCATCGAGACACCAAAAAGGGAGAAGAGCGATGCTAGCGCCCCATGGGATCACTCATCATAGTCCTAGTCCTTGTCCTCGTCCTCATGCTCTTCCTCATCCTCATCTTCAAGATCCTCAGTGTCACCTTCCTCATCATCAGCATCAGCAGCAGGCGCTGAGGGGAACAAGTGACGCTCCAGCTCACCATAGTTCAGCCTGGAGGAAGAGTTCCACTGAGCATATGGAGTGGGAGGTGTAGGAGCCGGAGGAGCACCCAAAGCGCCAGACATGTGGTGGAGAATGAGCTGCTGGGAGTGAGCCAACTCATGGCGCTGCCTGTAGGCCTCATACTGACCCTTGCGTGTGTCCACGCCCATGCAGAGGATGTGACGCTGGAACTAGTTCAGCTGCTTGATCTCGCGGGCCACGGGAGGCACTGGGGGCATATGAGCATCCCTCATGAGACCCTCAGGAGCAGACGAGGGGTGAGCAGTCTTCCGAACCTTGTTGTAAATCTTCTTGGCCTTGTGCACCGAGTCAATGTGGAACTCCTCGGCAGGAAGCAGGTGGCAGATTAGCAACATAATGTAGGGCGCATAGGGAATGGACAGACGGTTGAACATAGCATCACACAACTCATGGTAAATGAAGTCCATGACATCCGGCCTGTACTGCACTAACTCGTCCTCGCAGGAGGCAACCTTATGAGAAAATTGAAGCAGCTGAACAAGGTGACCACGGATGCTGTCATTGTTGCCCCCACTCGGTGTAATAGAGTCACGGAAGAGACCCACCAATGCAGCATAGATGGGAGCAAGACCAGCCACAGTACCGACAATTCCATTGTCCACAGTGCACGGAGAGAGAGCAGCATCCTTGTTGGGCTTCAACTAAGTGATGATGCGGTGGACACTGGCTCTATCCCTGCTGCGGAAGGAGTACCCCAAAACCTCAGCAACCACGTGAAAATCAGCAGTAATGGGCCTGTCATGAGTCATCCACTTCATAGTGCGACGCTCATCACCACAAATCACCAGAGTGGAGAAGAATTGCTTCACCACCTCAGAGTCAAAGGAGCACTGGAGGGACATGAGATGGTGCAGCCCCATCCTCTCAACCACATACATCGCATCCACAAGATGCGCCTTCTCCAAAGCATAAGCAAGTACCAGAGGCGCATAGGCCTAATGTTCAGCCTGGCATAGATGTCTTCATAAATCCCTTTCTATTCGGCACACCAAAACCGGGTATCCCCTAGCTCATCATCACGAGGCAGCTCAGCAAACAAGTCATGGTGACGTATGGCAGAGAAGGAGATTGCATCCAGAGCCCTGCAGTTGATCTTGGGCTCCTTGCCCTTCCTCTTAGACACCCCCTTCCTAGTCCTCTTTGATTGTTCAGCCATGCGCCTCTCTTCGTTCTTCCTTCTCCTCAATTCAACTTCGTCCACTAGGTTACCTTGTCCGTCGTCCCAAAAGTATCTTGAGCGAGGACGGCGCTTGTAGGTCTTGGGAACACCCGAACCACCTGTGAGGAGAATAAGGGCGATAGCAAGGGGATAAGCATACACACAAGTCCAGGAGAGAGCATGGAACAAGTAGGCAAAAAGTTCATAGGTCAAAACTACTCAATACATACACCATAGTGAAACTGAAGCAGACTTGAATCTGTCAGGCCGGATTATCCGGCCTGGATAGGGGCGGATAATCCGGCCCTGGCAGAAATTTTCGATTTCACCAAGAATGCATGCACAAAAGTAGATCGGGCCTAGAAACTGTAAGACTACGAGTTCTATGCGAAAACACATCCTTCTAGACAACATTCCATCCAACAAGAGACACATCTAGCCAAAGATGGGGAGAGAGGGAGTTACCCTCACTCATTGGAGGAAGAACGCGGAGGAGAAGGTACCCAGAGGCACGGAGAAGAAGATCCGGGAAGGCCCGGAAAATCCGGTGGCCGGAGAGGCTCCGGGGAGGGTGAGGGGCGGCGGGCGGCGGCTGGGGAGAAGGAGAGGGCTGGGGGAGAAGTGCTGCTCGTTATGAGCCCTTGTCCCCGAGCCCTGCCCTTTAAGATTGAATCCGCCAGGGCCGGATTATCCGGCCAACACTTGGGCCGGATTATCCGGCCTAAAATCTGGGATTCTGTTATACATGGAACCAGGCCCGCGCGTCCCCAAACAACACCCCCACAAGGTGTACAAGGGACTTGTGTGCAAGAATAGATGTCTTAGGGGTAGGGAAGGCTTAGGATTGAGAATGCCAAACTGAGATGATACTAGACACTCAAAATTGCAAAATCCAAATCAAATAAAAGCCAAGATTGAGTGTGATTCCCATAAGAACAAGAGAGAGCAAATAACATCCAAAAAAGATCCAATTCTCCACAAAGGAGAGGGCAGTGGCCGAAGCCACCTTGTTGGAGTGTATGGTGTGACACCGCGAAGATATATCTTGGGTTCACGACCAATACTCATCAATAAGCTCACATATCACAACATGATATTAAGAGAAATGATATAACTTGCTATTGGCATTATGGGGGGAGGGTTAGCCCAATAAGTTAGGACCACACTCCCCCTATATCCATGCCCACACCTAGACCAAACAAGGATTGAGATGTACGAGTGGGTGCATGGGTAATCCAGACAAGCTCCTGGAATCAATGATATTTAGCTCATTCCTCAAATAGCAGAATCTTGCTTCATCAAGTGGCTTTGTAAAAATATCCTCCAGTTGGTTCTTCGTTCTCACAAAAGATAGATCAATATCACCTCGAGCAACATGGTCACGAATAAAATGATTCCGAATCTCAATATGCTTCGTCCTTGTGTGCTGAACTGGATTGTACGCAATTTTGATAGCACTTTCATTATCACATAAAAGAGGCACTTTGTCACAATTGACACCGTATTCCGTTAAAGTTTGCCTCATCCACAATAATTGAGTACAATGGCAGCAAAGCAACATATTCAGGTTCAAGGTGGAGAGAGATATACAATTCTGCTTTTTGGAGGACCAACATACAAGAGATCTTCCCAAGAATTGACAAGCTCCAAGTGGACTTCGATCATCCTTATCACCAGCCCAATCTGAGTCAAGATAACCACATAAAGAGAAATTGGAGCCCTTGGGATACCAGAGACCAAAGTTGGGGAATGAACTATATATCGAAGATCCTCTTGACCGCCACTAAGTGGCTTTCTTTAGAGCTACTTGATACCTTGCACACACTCCCACACTCAACACAATATCGGGTCCAGATCTTGCAGAGGTAAAGAAGAGAGCCGATCATGGACCGGTATACCTTTTGGTCCACATCTTTACCATGAGGGTTGAGTTCGAGATGACACTTTGTTTGCATCGGAGTAGCGACACCATTTAGATCCGTCATCTTGAATCTCTTGAGCATGTCTTGGATGTACTTTGCTTGATTAATAAAGGTTCCTTCTCTTAGTTGCTTGATCTCGAATCCAAGAAAGAACCGTAATTCCCCCATCATAGACATCTCAAACTCGCTACCATAAGCTTTGAAAATTCATCGTTAAAAGCTTTGTTAGTAGAACCAAAAATGATATCGTCTACATATAGTTGGCATACGAAGAGCTCCCCCTTAACCTTCTTAGTAAAAAGAGTGGGGTCGATTTGCCCAACTTTGAAGCCACGATCTAACAAAAGCTCTTTAAGGTGCTCATACCACGCACGTGGGGCTTGTTTAAGGCCATAGAGTGCCTTATCGAGTTTGTAGACATGGTTTGGGAAGTTAGGATCCTCAAACCCTGGGGGTTGCTTTACGTATACCAACTCATGTAGAGGACCGTTAAGGAAGGCACTCTTGATGTCCATTTGCTGCAACTTAAAATTGTTATGAGCAGCATAAGCAAGTAGGATACGGATGGACTCAAGGCGAGCCACATGAGCATAGGTCTCGCCGAAGTCGATGCCCTCAACTTGGGAGTAACCTTGTGCCACAAGTCTTGCCTTGTTCCTCACAACAATGCCATTCACATCTTGCTTGTTCTTGAAAATCCACTTGGTGTCGATAACATTGCGGCACTCTTTGGGTTTCTCCACTAGTTTCCAGACTTTGTTGCGCTCAAAATTGTTCAATTCTTCATGCATAGCAACAACCCAGTCTGGGTCTTCAAGAGCTTCAAAGACCTTCTTAGGTTCCACCATGGAGATATGAGCTTGATGCTCACCAAAACTGGCCAGTTCTCTTCTAATAGACACCCTTCGTCGAAGATCACCAACAACCTTGTCGAGAGTGTGACCCCTCAACCCAAGGTTACGATCAGCCCGAGCCTTGCGACGAAGTTCAATAAGTTTTTTGTCTCTTGGTGGAGGAGATTCATCACTTGAGTCTTCATTGGAGGCATTTTCTCCGCCTTGATCAGTAGCTGGAACATCAGTAGCAGGTGGTGGAGATGCATGCCCTTGAGGTGAGTCCATAGCCATAATAGGAGGCTGTGGAACTTGAGAGTGAGGGCCGGATAATCCGGCCGAAGAACAGGCCGGATAATCCGGCCTGGGAGGTCTTGCAGCAGCATCATCAGGAAGCATGGGACTTGCTTGACCTGGCAAGGAGCCGGATAATCTGGGGTCAGCCGGAAAATCCGGCCTGGAGCTTGTGTTGATATCTTCACCACCAGGAGCTACATGGACAGCTGGAGCGGGGTGGCCGGATAATCCGGTATCCACCGGAAAATCCGGCCTAGAGATTTCTGGAGCATCTTGACCTTCAACAGTTGATGGAGATGGTGTAGAAGTTGCCCTCGTGGTTGGAGCATGTTGCGTATGTGTAGATGAGGGCTCTATATGAGGAGACCATTGTCCTTCCCGGTCCGCCACAAGGGGTTCCTCAATGGGGCGGAAGAATCCCACGCCCATTCTTCTTATGGCATCTTGGGGTATTTCAACATTTGCATCACAAACACCAACTTGCTCCGCACGGGAACCGTCATTTTCCTCGAACACCACACTACAAGATTCTACAACAGTTCCGGAGAGCTTATTGTAGACTCTATAAGTGTGGGATTCGGCACCATAACCAACAAAAATACCTTCTAGAGCCTTAGATTCAAACTTAGATAAACGAACTCCTTTAATAAGAAAGAAACACTTACACCCGAATACCCGAAAGTATGAGATGTTTGGCTTGTTATCGGTAAGTATTTCATACGGAGTCTTGTCCAAAATCTTGCAGAGGTATAAACGATTGGATGAATGACAAGCAGTAGAGATTGCTTCAGCTCAGAAGTTATATGGAGATTTGAATTCGGCCAACATTGATCTTGCCATGTCCATTAGAGTTTGATTCTTCCTCTCGGCTACACCATTTTGTTGAGGGGTGTACGCAGCGGAATATTGATGTCTTATCCCCTCTTCACTTAGGAACTAATTTTAGGGGGAAGTTCTTGAACTCCGAGCCGTTATCACTCCTTATAGCCAGAATGGGGACGTTGTGTTGACGTTGAACCTCGTTGGCGAAGTCGATGACAGTTTGTTGAGTTTCACTCTTCAACTTGAAGAAATAAACCCAAGTGTATCTTGAGTAATCATCAACAATCACTAGACAATACTTCTTCCCACCGAGGCTTGCATGAGATGGAGGTCCGAAGAGGTCCACATGAAGGAGCTCCAAGATCCTTTTTGAAGAGATAATGGTTTTCCTTCGATGAGGTGAATCATGCATTTTACCTTCAACACACGCCCTGCAAACACGATCTTTGGCAAAAGAGACATTTTATTTTAGTCCAAGAATGTGGCCACCCTTGTGGAGACTTTGCAAAGTTCTCATATTGACGTGGGCTAGTCGGCGATGCCACAGCCAACCCGCGTCAGCCTTTCCGAAAAGACACATCGGACCTGTAGTGGTTTTCCCCGAAAAGTCTACCACGTACAGGTCGTTTTCGACATATCCCACGAAAGCGACTTTTAGAGACTTGCTCCACAAGAGTACCACCAAATCAGCATCAATGTAAACTGCAAAGCCCATCTTACCAAGGGCACGAACAGAAAGTAAGTTATACCCGAGGGTCTCAACAAGCATGACGTCCACGAGAGAGATATCGTGAGCCACCACAACTTTGCCGAGACCCAATACCTCAGATTTTGACTTGTCACCATAGGAGACTGTAATGTGATCAAGGTTCGGCCACATCTCCGTGATGATCTCCTTGCTTCCGATCATATGACTTGTACAACCGCTATCGAGTACCCATTTAGAACCACCGGAAGCATAGCCCTACAAGAAAATTACTTCTTGGTTTTAGGTACCCATTTTTCAATGGGTCCTCTCATGTTAGTAACAAGGGTCTTAGGAACCCAAATAGACCAAGGAATGTAACAATCATAAGGCCCTACATAACTAGCATAAACATCACCATAAGAATCACAATATAGTTTGAAGTTAGGATTGTTGATCCCTGCAAAACCATCATAATTAGTCTTGTCATTGGTAATGTTGCTAGTCTTCGATTGAGCAGTCTTGTTCTTCTTGTTTTTCTTGCTCTTTATCTTGGGTATGTAACCAAGACCTTCTTTACTGTTGTTTGACCTTTGCCTGCTCAGTATCTCGTCAATAACCCCTTTACCTTTGTGTTGAGAACTCCTTGCAAGATCTTCTTTTCCAAAGGATGAAGATGAGGTACTTGGTACATTATACCATTTCAATTGAGTTTGGAGCTGGTCATGAGACTCATTTAGTGTAGAATGATCACTCTTCAATGCCTTGTGAGCACTTTTAGGATCATCAAACTTCTCCAAAAGTCTAGCATGAATAGCCCCAAAATCAATCTTTTCTTTCTTTAGTTTCTTTACCTTGGCATGGTCACGTTCTTTAATGAGCTGAGCTACAGCTTCTTCTTGTGACTCCTCTAGGGATTCGAGTCTTTCTTCCAAAGAAACTCGAGTTTCCTTTTCCTCTTCCAAGGCATTCTTCAAAGAGGCTATCTCCAAAGCATCTTCTCTTTCAATTTTGCCCTTTTCTTCAAGGAGATCTTCGGCTCGAGCAAGTTGACTCATAAGAGTATCAAAATGGAGTTTGTGCTCACCTTGTAGGTTAGTGAAAAAAATATCCAAGGCAATAACTTCTTCTTTCATTTCAAGACTGTCATGATCATCCATATCCAAAATTATGTTAGTCTTAGAAAATGAGGAGTTAGAAGTCGATACCTCGGATCCTCTTGCCATTAGGCAAGTGGCGTTGTTGTTGATGGCATTCTCGTTCGGCGAGTCGAAGAGAGAGGAGGGAGTCGATGTGGTGGCTATAGCAGCCACTTCACGAGAACTATCATCATCCTCTTCATCTTCACTTGCGGAGGAGTATTCCTCTTGAGCTACAAGGACCATCTTGGGTTGCTTCTTGAAAGGACCATTCTTCTTAGCAAATGGCTTCTTCTTAGGAACTTTGGATTTATCTTTGAGAATGAGCCTGCCACCATTGTCTTCTCTATTTTCATAAGGACACTCGGCTACAAAGTGAAGTCTATCTCCACAGTTGAAGCAAGTTCTCAATCTTGGGCCACTTTCTCTTCTTCCATTTGAACCGTTCTTGCGATCAAGTTCAGACTTGGCTTTGGCAGGGTCCTTCCAAAAGTTCCTTACATAGAATGCCATGTACTCACCATGAGCACGTTTGACCTCATCAGGGCAGTCCATGGATATCCTCTCAAATGCTCCTTCATCATCCTCTTGCTCAGCAACATTGGCTTTGAGAGCCATATTGACACCCTTTTGCATTCCAATGGCCCGAGCACGTGCATCTTCAGTATTCTTTGACGCCACATTGAATGACGCCATTTCTTGCATGACTTCATTGGATATCATTTGATGATAGTTGTGTCTACCTTGCAAGCTCTTCAAATCCGTCGGTTCGAAAGGCATTAAGGCACTCACATACTTCCTTTTTATCCATGCATCATCAATGTGAGTGGCCCCATGCTTCCGAAATGTTGTTGCGATGCCCTTGAGTCTTCTATACATGTCCTCATGGTTTTCACCATCCAACATGTAGAATCCCTCAGCTTCGTTACTAAGGGCATCATAGCGGTTTCTTCTCATGCTTTCATTTCCAACAAAAAGGTCCGTAAGAGCATCCCACGCCTCTTTAGCCGTGTTGAGATGTTCAATGTGTGGCATGTCCTTGGGACCCACACCCAGTTGTATCATGTGGAGAGCAGTGGCATTCAACTGGCTATCCACAACTTCCCTTCTTGTTAGATTGGTTTGATCTCCAACATGAAGACCTTCTTCAATGATCCTCCACAATTCAATAGAGGAGCTGCAAACATGAGATTTCATTAGAAATTGCCATTGGTTAAAAAAGATGCGGTGAGCTTGGGTGGATCACCCCTATTGTTTATATGAGGATGAGGGATAGGTGGGTCGGGGGAATATACGTGGCGAACCTCACTATATTACTCCTTACCACTTCCCTTTTTGGAGGTGGAACCATTTAGTTTTTCACCTTCCACACCATCACCCTTAGATCCGGTGTTACCCTTTTCCTTAGATGATGGTGAGGGAGCCTCAGAGGAGGATGGTGATGGGGCTATGGATGATGTAAGGCGAGCAATCATTTGATTCATCTCCTCCATATTGGCCTCAAAGGATTTCAACAAGGTTGTTTCCAACGACTTGAGATCATCCATTGTGACCTTATCCACACCCTCATTTCCATCATCCCTTGTACCCATACTACTCTTAGGCGGTTAAGCCCGAATTAAGAGCCCGGGCTCTGATACCAATTGAAATGGATCGTATGGGCACCTAGAGGGGGGGTGTGAATAGGTGATACACCAATTTTTAATTCTTTTCAATTTTAGGCTTAGCACAAAGGTAAATTCTCTAGATAAACTAATGTGTGGAATTTCCCTATATGCAAACCTATCTACTAGCGAGTAAGGAGCGAGTGGAAGAGGAACGAGTGAACCGAAGTGAAGCACGCGGAGACACAGGATTTGTTTGACCGCAGTTCCTTCCTTGTTAAGGGAAGTACGTCTGCGTTGGAGGGGTGGGCGGTACTAAGACCACCACGCCACAAAAGGCCTCACCCTGTTCTCCGATGGATCTCGCCACAACAGGCCTGATCCACCTTCCACTATAGGTACCCTTCGAGGCGGGCGCCTTTACACAACTAGCGGGGCAACAACTCCACAACAACTTGGAGGCTCCCGAAATGACAACAAGCTGCCACAAGAACAAAGTTGTCAAATACAATAACACGATCTAGGTATTAACGAGAATACTAGATCAGGGATTTCTCCAAGTGAATGGAGAGGAGTTGAAGCGCTTGATTCTTGATGTTGATGATGAACTTCTCCTCCTTCAATTCCACCAAAGATCAAGACCTTAGGGTGGTTGAAGTGGGAGATCGAGATTTAGAGCTCTTGCACAGGGTCTGGTCAAATTCGAATGAATCAAGTGTTCTGGACGTTGGGGAAGAAGGGGTACTTATACCCCCTTCCAAAAACCAGCCGTTGCACACTTTGGGGGCCGGATTATCCGGCCCAAGTGAGGGCCGGATTATTCGGTCTGGGGAAACTCCGCCCCAGACTCGGAATATCCGGCAGAAAAACCGCCCCCTCTCTGAGCGTCGCGCCGAGCTTGCCCTTGATCAACTTCTGGGGGCCGGATTATCCGGCCCTATGCGAAGGCCGAATTATCCGGCCTGGGGAAGAAAAACCGCCCCAGTTCTGATTTTCCGGAAGAAAATCCGACCGGATACTGAGTGACGCGCCTTGGCTCCTTTTGCTCGAAAACTGGGGGCCGGATTATCCGGCCCTTGCGAAACCCGGATTATCCAGCCTGGGGAGGAAAAACTGCCCCAGTTCGGATTTTCCAGGAGAAAATCCGACTAGACACAGAGCGACGCACCTTGGCTTCCTTGAGAGATGAGGTAGGCCGGATTATCCGGCCCTTAGAGGGGCGGATTATCCGGCCCCCCTCAAAACTTCCTGCACACTTAGCACACATGAAAAGTCTCCATAGTATTGTTATCTAACACGCAAAACATAGGAAAACATGAAGTGTTCTTTCAACGTCTACATCAACGATTGCATCATTTATCGAGGCGAGGACGTGGAGAAAACCACATGCCCGGTGTGCGGCATTAGTCGATACAAGAAAGGGAAGAAAGCTCCTCAAAAAGTAGTATGGTACTTTCCTATCACTCCTCGTCTGCAGCGCTATTTCGCAGACCCTAAGGAAGCAAATCTCATGCGCTAGCATGCGGAAAGAAAGAAGCCAGCAGATGACGATGACCCTGAAAAGGACGAGCCGACGACCTTCGGATGGAATCCAGGAAAGCATTAGACCTCGAATTCCCGAATTCGTGGAGATTCGAAACATCAGCTAGGTGCAAGCACCGATGGACTCAATCCGCTCGGTAGCGAAAAGCACGCATAGACTTGGCCGTGTTTGTATGGATGTACAACCTCCCTCCCTGGTTGTGCATGAAAAAGAAGTACATACAAATGAGTATGCTAATTCAAGGGCCAAAACAACCTGGCACCAACATCAATCTATATCTCGGGCTGTTGAAAGAGGAGCTAGCCATGTTATGGGAATCCGGAGCCAATACGTATGACGCTGTCGCACAAGATTATTTCACTATGAGAGCCGTGTTGGTCACTACGGTGCAAGACTATCCAGGTTGCGGATATTTCTCGAGGCAGGTTATCCAAGGATTCTATGCATGCGTTAGGTGCATGGATAACACGACCTATCTCCAACTAGAGAAAGATCCAGGGTCTTCGAAAACCATGTTCATGGGGCACCGAAGGTGGCTTGGAAAGAATGATGCATGGAGAAAACATGGAGATCTGTTCAATGGAAAAACCGAGACCCGAGGAATCCCAGAGCAGAGGAGCAGTGAAGAAGTGGATGAATTGCTGAAAAACTGGAAAGAGTGTCCTAAACCGGGAAAGAAGCGAAAGAGGCAGCAAGACAAGTCGTTGATGAAGGTATGCAAAACAAGGTCTGTTTTCTGGGAGTTGCCATACTGGAAGTTTCTCTGCACGCCCATAGCCTTGACATCATGCATATCACGAAGAACGTGTGCGAGAGTCTAGTCGCCACCCTAATCAACATGCCAGATAGGACGAAAGATGGTCCTAAAGCAAGGAACGACTTGATATTCATGGGCATCCGAAAGGATCTTCACGGAGGACACCCTACTCCTGATGATCAGGAAGATGACGATGATCATCAGTCGGAGGCGACACAAGGTCATCGAAAGGGTAAAAAGGTCAAGAAGAACGAATATTACTGCCCCCCTTCGTGCTTCACACTAAGCCAGGATGAGATCAAATAGTTTTTCAAGTGCCTTCTAGGAGTCAAATTTCCTTACGGCTACGCTGGCAAGATAAGCAGGTACCTAGATGAGGCTAAGCAGAGGTTTAGTGGGATGAACTCTCACGACTGTGTCGTGCTAATGACGCAGATACTTCTGGTTGCACTACGAGGTATAATGGACGAGCATGTCCGAGAAACATTGTTTGGGCTCTACAAGTTTTTCGACGTCGTCTCTCGAAAGTCAATTGGCGTGAAACAGCTCGGGAGGCTACAAGAGGAGATCGTGGTGATACTATGCGAGCTCGAGATCTACTTCCCGCCCGCATTCTTCGACATTATGGTGCATCTGCTGGTCCATATCGTGGAGGATATCATCCAACTCAGGCCGATGTTCCTCTGCAACATGATGCCGTTCGAAAGGATGAATGGACACATCAAAGGATACGTTCGCAACAGGTCCCGTCCAGATGAAAGCATAGACAAGGGCTTTCTGGCCGAAGAGTGCATCTCTTTCTGCATGAATTATCTAGGCATCGAGAACCCTATCGGTCTTCCCGTCAAAAGGCACCTTGGCAAGATCGATGGATCAGGTCACCGAGAGGGTCGTCGTGTACTGCATGCAGACTACGATTCTCGACGCGCAGACTTTGATAGAGCAAACCTAGTCGCACTACAACATTTAGAACTGGTCGATCCTTGGGTACAAAAGCACAAAAGGTCAATCGAGAAGAAGTATAGTGACCGGGGCATACAGAGGACGCAGGGAGAAATAATCAAAGAGCACAACTCAGATTTCACGCATTGGTTTAGGCAGACGCTCCTAGATAATCCCCCGCAATCGCATTCTGCGGAGGAAAACATCATATTCACCTTGTCACGGGGACCCATGCACAACCTGGTGACCTATCAGGCGTATGATATCAACGGCTACACATTCTACATGGAGGAAAAGGACAACAAGTGTGACTATCAGAACTCAGGCGTAACATCGGAATTCTACACCAATGACAACATGAAGGAAAGATTTTACGGAAGGATCGAGGAGATCTAGGAGCTCGACTACTGTGGAGAAAAGGTGCCGATGTTTCGTGTCAGATGGGCCAAGAGCGTCGAAAGAGAAGACCGGTATTTCACAACCATGTTAATACTCGAAGCAGCCAAATCCGAGGCTGTCGGTGCACACGTCGCCGCGAAAAATGAACCGTGGGTACTGGCTAGCAAAGTGGACCAATGTTTTTTTATTACTGACCCGACAAAGCCTAGCCGTGTTGTCGTGAGGAGAGGAAAAAGAAACATCATCGGAATGGATGGAGTCGCCAACGAGCAAGACTTCGACCAGTACGGTGATCCAAAGATTGAAGATGACGACGACTACGATGAAGAAACATACATCACAAGAAGAAAAATGACAACCTTACCCAAAAAAGGTAGCCCGTTCGAGCGAAGAAACATAAAATTGCCAGGGCTAAATTATTCAACCGCGACAAAGAAGGGAAAAAAGATTATAAACGCTAGCTCAAAAAAGATTGTAAAATGCATGCTCAAAAAAGATTGTATTGATGCATATGGATGGCATATTATTAATGGACACATAATTATTTAATTTCTTTCTACTTTGAATCACTTTTGTACCACTTTTGATGATATATATGTACCATTTTTGTCATATAAAACATATAACATATATTTTATATAGTTTACATAATTTTTGGGATATTTTTTAACATTTTAAAGTAGTATTAAAATAAAAACAAAAAATGGGGCACAGGTTCAACACAGGTGCTCCAGGTTTAGTGAGCGTACACAGCTAGGGTGGAACCAGTGGGATATGCAAGTGCTAGTGTCAACTAACGGGGCGGCAGTCTTTTGTTTGACTTGACACGACACTTAGCCGTAGCGCACCCTTACCTAGTGCGCTACGGTTACCGTAGCGCACTAGGTAAGGGTGCGCTACGGCTAAGTGTTGTGACAAGTCTATGCTGTGCACGGTCACATCTCCCATCGTCTCCCATCTCTATCTACCGACAAGTCTGTGCTACAGCTACGACGCGCCGCCTCCACTCGCCCGCCGCCACGTCCGTGGAGGAGGAGAGGAGGCCGCCGCGTCCGAGGAGGAGGAGAGGAGGCCGCCGCGTCCGTGGAGGAGGAGAGGAGGCCGCCGCGTCCGAGGAGGAGGAGAGGAGGCCGCCGCGCGTCCATGGAGGAGCTACGTCCGTGCTCTTCGTCATCGTCCGTGCGCTCTTCGTCGTCGTCGTCTTTGAGGTGAGCGTCCCCTCTCCCCTCTCTCCCCTCTCTGACCTAGAACATAGGGCTGCCTGCCGAGGGTTTCCTGACCTAGAACACAAAATTTCAGTGATAGTTTTGTTGGTGATAGGTTTGATTTAGTGGTAGTGTTGCGGACCTAGAACAAATTTAGTTTGCTGATTTTTTGCTGACCCAGAACAACACTATCACTGCCGAGGGTTTGTGCTGAATCAACATTTCCTGACCTAGAACACAAAATTTTTACTGACCTAGAAAACAATTTTGCACATGAACCCTAGCTTGATTCAGTGATAGTGTTGTTGGTGATAGGTTTGATTCCTAAATGTTACAGTGAGTTGAGACTGAAACCCTAGCTAGATATTTTTTCACATATGTTGGTTCCTCTGGACTCTGGTGAACACAGTGCAATCACATATGTTGGTTCCTCTGGACTCTGGTGAACACAATGCAATTACTTGGATGAGATGTGCTTGTGTTGTAGCTATTGAGTAGTAGATGTATAGCTCGAGTAAGTGTTATTGCCTAGGCTGCTGAGGCGTGGTTTTCTTTTCATTCCCTTTCGTGTACTAGATCCTATACTAGAGAAACTAGTAGTGTTTGAGCATCAGTTTTTCCCGGCATGTAGCACCGTCACTTTGTTGTATTGGTTGTAATCTGTAAATAATCATCACTGAAAGAAAATCTGTAAATAACCATAGTTGTAAATTGTAACTTGTAGATATTTATTTCCGTGAATCTGGACGTATGATAGCTGGTCTGATTTGCTCTACCACTAGGTTTATATTGGAGAATTTATTGGGATTTTTTTGATTTTGTGATATATATCGGCTATTTTTCAGATAAACACGAAACTTAACTGTAAATTGTCTTTCATTCTGAATTTTCCTTTGTGATGATCATAGTGGTATCAGTCTACGGAGCAGCAGTTACTGTCTTTTTCTCTCGGTCACTGCCATTTCCATGCATTGACTCTAGACTGATCATAGTGGTATCAGTCTACTAGTGTAGATGCATACATCATTCAGAGCTAGGGTACTGCTTGTTTTGGAGGTGAAGTGATGAAATTTTTGGGCTAGCTGTACCGTATCTGATATAGATGAAAGCTACAGGAAAAATAGAAGAAAAAATACTCTAGTGCTTTCTAGCTTTGTGTAGCTCCAGGTCTGCTGTTATAGATGAAAGCTACAGGAAAATTATTTCTAACCATTATTTTGTGTAGCTCCAGGTCTGCTGTTAGGCTTATATGCAGGTGCTCCAGGTCTACTGTTGGGCTTATATCCAGGAAAATACCCTGCCTAGTTGTCTTCGTATGCAGGTGCTTGTATGAAATGAGTCCCGATTTTTCGCCGAAATGTTGATTAACTTCCGTTTCGGCAGAAATCGGGCACTCCTAGTTTAACAAAAATGAACAATGGTCATGCCGGATTTTTCCGCGCACTTTACTAACCATTATTTGCCTTTTATTAGTGCAAACATGTGTGACAACAATGAGGCTGGATCTTCTCAGCGTATCAATGCTGAACGAGAAGTGAGACCTCAAAACAGACCCTTGTCATTTGGGGAGGAGGTCGAGCGGCTAGAAAGAATGACAGAGGGTGATGAAGAATACAACCCTTCCGAGAGCGACACCGATGAGATGGAAGACGTGGAGGAAGAAGAAGCAGCCGAAGGAACGGCGGATGATGAAACCACTGATGGCGGCGAGGGCACAACAAGTGGTAGTAATCCGCCTAAGAAGAAGAAGGAAAGGCGCCCGAACACGGTCGGCACCATCAGAGAGGAAATTACCGAAGTGAGCCCAAAAGGGGTTCCTTTGGCGCCCGACCATGTGGTCAAAGGGTACGGTGGGCAAGTGGCGGCTATCACCCGGACCACCATCTCGATCAACACCGAGAATCTCCGGCATAAAGATAATGGCCATTTGCGCACACTCCTCTTCGAGAAGCTGCACGCAAGATACAAGTTCCCCTTAAGTATTGGAACACAGATTATCATGGGAATGAAGTAAATAAATCCGCCCTCACGAGGATGAGCACCGCCCTGGCCAGCTGGAGAACCCGGATAAAGAAGAAGATATTTAAAGAAGAGAAAAGTCTCGAGGAGATCCAGAAGATTGACCCGCAGATCACCGAAGATCAATTCCAGGAGTTCAAGGCAAAGTGCACCTCCGAAGCAGCCAAGGCCTCGAGTAAGTGGGGAAAGGAATTGCAGGAGATGAATATAGGTCACCACCATCTCGGATCTGGTGGTTACAGAGCTGCGGAGCCCAAATGGGATAAGGAGGACGACGAGTATAGAGCTAAGGGGATACCTAACCCCTTTTCGAAATTCGAAAACAAGCAGCTTCGAAACTTCATCAGGGATTGTTACCATGTGGACCCCAAAACCAAAGAACTCATCGCGGAAACAAAGGTGAAGGACTTCGAGGTTCTTGTGGTAAGTAATTTAATTACCGCGGATCAAGTCGATTACATTATAATCGATCAAGTCGAATTTCTAAACGGTTCATATTACTTCTTCTGCAGGACGAGGAAATTGCTAGTCAGGGATCCCATGGTTCCTCATCCCACGGGTCGACGGCGGCCACCCGGTGGGATAACCCTTTTAACAGGGCGATGAATCGGGCCAAGAAAATCACGCCGGTTACAAAGAAGTCATCATCGGCTGGCCGTCTGGCCGGCTTCGGGGCCAAGAATTGGGTGGATCATTTTGGTCCACCCCCGAGGATGCGTGTGGAGGTAAGGAGCGACGAGGAAAACCGCGAGGTTTAGGAACTTAAGGATCCCATAGATCGTCCAAGACAACCTGGCAATCACGCTCACCTCCATCCTGCCTACCTTGGTGGAGTCAATAGCGAACTGGAGTGCGGGTGGTCGACAAGGGCCGTGCCCGATTCCAAGCATGGTCAGTAGCCACTCAAAAAATGTGGCGCCAGCGATCCCGGTGAATTATGTGTTCGCGACTTCGCCCGCTAGCACGGCGGCGCCGGAAGCATTGGTGACTCCCCCTGCCATCACCGCGGCGCCGGAGCTTAATAAAACTGATAGGGAGAATACATCGGCGGCCGGCACCGTGCCATCAAGCATCCCCTCCGTCTCTTGCACGCCCGTTGTTGTATGCGGTGCCTCGACATTAGCCGAGCTCGACGCCATCACAGTAAACCAAATACTTTACCGCCTTGCCATTTATTACTCTTATGGCATCTTTTTAATGCCATACATGTTGTTCGTAGACGGATGTTCCATGCACTCTCTTAAGCTTCTTGACCAACGAGTTGAGCGATGTTGCCAAGGGTACCATCATTCAACCCTTGCATCGCACGTTCCACTCAAAGATGATGCCAGATAGCGTGCATAGGGTTAAAATTATCCGGGTTCTAAGGGGCTGCGATGACCTGGAACCTCCCATTCAACCCCCAGGAGCGGATGAAGAAGAGCCGGCTGTCCTCGGAAGTTGCTTCGGCTTATTCCTACTATGGCCAAAGAGCATGATTCGTTTGGGGACGGCCGGGGCCATCACCCCATAGACAACAACACTGCATGTCGTGCCAGCGCCAAGCCATGGCAAGACCCCCACACCGTCACCTCCACACAATTGTTTGGCTGGTCATATTGACATGACCATGGCGTAGGATCCGAACGAGGATGACGAAGATTACTTCGATGATTTCATCAACACTAATATTTTCCCCGGTGACCTACACAAAGACCCAGCTGGTGGCCCCGTAGAGAAAGCCACTTGCAACAGATGTCTCTTTGGTTCTCAAGAGATGCCTCCAGCTTGCACCTTCACCGACCCAGCGGATACATCCAACCGACCCTTTGTTCTAAGCCCTGACACACTACATAGGGCGATCGATGCTCAGATTGCGGTGCCTATCCACTTCCCAAAAGGCAAGAAGACCAGGAAAAGAAAATCTCGCAGCTCGAGCCAGCCGGTGGCGTCAACTGCGAATCCGATCAGGTTTCAGGACAGGCCACCAAGACCAAAGGCTATTATGTGGAGGATGCATGTGGCGGGTGAGCCCATGCTAACTAAGAAATTGCTCAGGCTCGCCACTTCAGAAATGAGGAGTGTGCATGACGGTGTGCTGACGATAGAGAGACGCCTTCTTGCGGAGAAAGATCCCTCGCACCCGGTATTCATGGTTAAGGTGCCACGAGGCTTGGGCTTCGTTGATAATGTCCCCGCGGATCTGTTCTTCCTGCGGTTTGACGACATCTTCAATATGTTCCACCTGTATCCGCTGCACTATACCATGGTACGCCTGTTTTTTCTCACCCTGGCCATTCAGATCATTAGAGAGAACACCCCGGGCATCACTATAGTGGACCCCTACTACATGCGTGATGGCTGCTTGGGAAGCGCCATTGAACGGCAATTCGTGGCCTCGTACCTCCAAGGCATCTTGGTGGCGAACAACACAAAGGAATACATTCTTGTGCCTTTCTTTCCCGAGTAAGTCATTATTCACTCGCCGCCATAACATGCTTTATTAGATTTTCATCATTCTTTTTCCAACACATTCCGTTTGAATTGTTTTGCACAGAGATCAACACTGCACACTCATCTTCTTGTCACCGAAACATTCGCAAGCCACGTATTTCGACTCAGGGAGTCAAGAGAAGAAGAAAAACTACGAAAAGATCAAGGAAGTTCTGGATGATGCTCTCACCAGCTATGCCTCAGCGGAAGGCGCCACCTTCGTGTGTAAGAAGCTCAAGTTTGGCAGGCACGTCTTCACCCATGTGACGGAATTCCTCTGCGTAAAGCAGCCGGCAGGCAGTCTGAAGGAAGCCTACTATGCACTCCATAACATGAGGGCGTTCCTACTAGAGCAATAGAATTCTACGCTGCCAGATCATCTCAAACGGTGGGCCGAAGTCAAGGCCAGGATCAATGATTCAGATATTAGACAAGAGATGTATCACATCCAGCAATAGTTTGGGGCAATCATCAGCCGTGATGTCATGACTTCAGGGGTGGTCTTCTATGGAGGCAATCCCCCGAATAACCGTGATGTAGTAGATCGCCTAAAGATGCAGGGTGACTATAGGGCGTTCATGACGAAACAAGGCGTCCTCCCGTTCCCTGAGCCGAGCCAGAAGTCTTGATGTGTTGGTCTAGTTGTAGTTCTTTATCCCCACGTGTACTTGTGTGTGTCGACATGTACATGCTACTACTTGGTATTTTTGCTTACTTTGTTACCTTATTTGATAAGTATATCTTTATATGCGACTTTTACTTGTTTTTTTACCATCATTTAATTATCATTGCCAACTTTTAGATGACGTGGTATGTTGTGTACAAGGGACGGGTTCCTGCAGTCTATGATGATTGGGAAGACTGCCGGAGATAGGTGCACCGTTTCAGCGGCAATAGCTACAAAGGGTACAATACTATGGCGGAGGCGGAAGCTAGATACGCGCGTTATCTAGCGGGAGTTAGGACGAGGAGCCGGATGAAGACCTATACCTCCGTCGCGGTGATGGTTACCGTCCTTGGTTGTCTGTCATGCATGTTCCTACTTTAGATGTCTAGGCGAGCTTCCGCGAGCTCTAACTTGGTTGAGACATGTATTCATGTCATCACTAGCTACTTTGTAACTTGATCAAAATAATATAACTTATACTGTATATTTATGTATGTGATATCTATATGTATTTGTTTCTATCTTGTCTGTGTATTTATTTATGTATTTTATATCTGTGTATTTATTTCTGTACTGTATATCTGTGTATATCAGCTGTATTGTATATAATCTGTATTGAGTATTTTTTTTGTTTTTTGAAAAGCTAAGCCGTGCCGCACATATACGTGGTTAGTGGCGCACCGCGTTGGTGGCGCACCTGGTCAGGTACTAGTAGCGCACTCCGCATGCGCCACAGGAATACTCGTAGTGGCGCACTAGCCAGTGCGCTACTACTAACTAGATACTAGCAACGCACTTGTCATGCGCCACAGGAAAAACAGTGGTAGCGCACTGTGTTGTGCGCCACTACTAACTCGAGATACCTGTAGCGCACCTGGCCGTGCGCTATGGACAATTTTTAGCCGTAGCGTAGAAGTCGTGGCGCACCCCTAGTGCGCCATGGAAGGGGAAAATAGGCGCGCCACGGATTAGCTGATTTCTAGTAGTGAGTAAAAGTAAATACAATAGTAACAATTGCAGTAAACAGTAGGATTAAAGCGCGGTAGGCATAGGGATGGATGGACGGGCGTTGCATGGACAAGACAAGTTATATAGCAATCAAGACGCGGGGCATTTGTAGATAAATAAGATAAAGCATCCAAGTACTAAATAATCATAGGCATGTGTTCCATATATAGTCATATGTGCTTGCAATGAGAACTTGCACAACATCTTTTGTCTTGCCAGTCTATTTGCAGCGGGGCCTCAAGGGAACTACTAACAATTAAGGTGCTCCTTTTAATAGAGCACCGAAGCAAAGCATTAACACTCCGTGAACACACGTGATCCTCACATCAAAGCCATCCCCTCCGGTTATCCCAATTATTGTCACTTCAGGGCCTTTGGTTCCGGACAACAATATGTGTATACAACTTGCAGGTAAGATCACAAACAATACTATCATCATGAATCAATGACATGTTCATATCTGAAATCATGGCACTCGAGCCCTAGTGACAAGCATTGAGCATGACAAGTTGCAACAAAGTCAAAAGCACTAATAATAGATACTAGGCACCATACCCTAACAATCTGATGCCATTACATGAACGATCCCATCTAATCCCTACCATCCCCATAGCCTACAGTGGGGGATTACTCACTCATAGATGGGGGAATCATGGATGGTTGATGGAGAAGCGATGGTGATGATGATGGCGATGATCTCCTCCAATTCCCCGTCCTGACAGGGTGCTAGAACGGAGTTTCTAGTTTTGAATCGTGGAATCTGGTGGTGGCGGCGTAGCGGAAATCTATCTAGAAAAGCGTCGAAACCCCCTTGGTTTTTAGGTCAAGAGGCAACTTATAGGCAAAGAGAGGCCGAGGGGGTGACCGAGGCGGCCACACCACCCCCAGGCGTGGCCTGGCCTGGCCCGCACGGCCAGGTAGTGTGGGCCCCTTGTGGCCCTCCTCCGTCTCGTCTTCTGGCTCCGTGAGTCTTCTGGTGAAATAGGATTTTTGGCATATTTTCCGGGATTTTTCCTAATAGTTGATTTTCTGCACAAAAAGTAGACACCAAGGTAATTCTGTTGAAAACAGCGCCAGTCCGTGTTAGTTGTATCCAAATCACACAAGTTTAGAGGAGAAACAATAGAAAAAGTGTTCGGGAAAGTAGATACATTTTGGACGTATCACTCATCATAGCTTCCTCTTGGGGTTCCCAACGAGCTCGATATATTTTGTGCCATCAAGCCTTTTTTCGGGTGCCGTTGCCGGGGAGTCAAGGACATCTTCACAAGGGGAGTCGCTCACAACCATTCTCTTTACTTTGTTTTTTGTTTTGCTTGGTTTATTTCTGCTTTGTTTGCTTGTTTATTTTATCAAAAAAACAAAAAAAATAGTTGTACTGGTTTGCTTATTTATATTAAAAAACTAAAAAAATGACTACTCTTGAAAACACTAAGTTGTGTGACTTCACTAGCACCAACAATAATGATTTCATGTGCACACCTATTGCTCCACCTGTTCCTGAAGCTACTTTCTTTGAAATTAAACCTGCTTTGCTCAATCTTGTTATGACAGAACAATTTTCTGGTGTTGGTACTGAAGATGTTGCTGCTCACCTTAATAACTTTGTGAGATGTAGAAACATAGGGATATAGATGGAGATATTATTAAGCTTAAATTGTTTCCTTTCTCTTTGAGAGGAAAATCTAAAGAATGGTTTCTATCCCTAACTAGAAATAGTATTGATTCTTGGACTAAATGCAAAGATGCTTTCATTAGAAAATATTATCCTCCTGCTAAGATTATATTTATGAGAAGTGAAATAATGAAATTTAAACAATCTGATAATAAACATGTTACTCAAGCTTGGGAAAGAATGAAATCTTTGGTAAAGAATTGTTCCACTCATGGACTAACTGCTTGGATGATTATCCAAACCTTTTATGAAGGACTGAATTATTCTTCAAGAAATCTGCTGGATTCTGCTGATGGAGGTACCTTTATGACCATTACTTTGGGTGCTTCAACAAAGCTCCTTGATAATATGATGGTTAACTATTCTGAATGGCACATTAAGAGAGCTCCACAAGGTAAGAAGGTAAATTCTGTTGAAGAAACCTCCTCCCTGAGTGATAAAATTGATGTTATTATGTCTATGCTTGTTAATAGGAAAGCACATATTGATCCAAATCATGTTCCCTTAGCCTCTTTGCTTGCTCAAGAAGAGCAAGTTGATGTGAACTTTCTTAGAAATAATAATTTTAGCAACAATGTCTACAGGAATAATTTTAATAATAATTATAGGCCATATCCTCCCAATAATGGTAATGCTTATGGAAATTCCTACAACAACAATAGGAGTGCACCCCCTGAACTTGAAGTCATGCTTAAAGATTTTATTAGTAAACAAACTGCTTTCAATAAAACTATTGAGGAAACACTTTCAAATGCTGAAAGAAATATATCATCTTTGTCTGAATCATAATCCTCTTTGATTAATAAAATGGCTGCTAAACCTGAAACTATGGAAAATCCCTTTGCTGCTACTAATGCCATACAAGTTAGAATTGATGAAAATGTTAGACTGTTAGCTGAATTGCATGCTGAGTGGGAAAGAGAAAATGAAATTACTAGAAATAGTAGTATTTTTACTATCACCACCACTAATGTTGATGCTAGCAAACCACATGAAGTCCCCATTCCTTTTGCAACAATGCCTAAAACCAATGGAACCTTTTCCAATAAAAATGCTGAAATTCTTCGAAATACGGGAAACAATAGCCCTACTACCTTGGATGGTAATTATGATTTTGATCTTTATGGTTGCAATATCTCTGAAGTAATTAAGTTCCTACAAAATCTTGCTAAAAGTCCTAATGCTAGTGCTATGAATATGGCCTTTACAAAACACATTACTGATGCTCTCATAAAAATTAAAGAAGAAAAGATCAAACATAAAGCTTCTATCCCTATGAAATTAGAAGATGGTTGGGAACCCATCATTAATATGAAAGTGAATGATTCTGATCTAAAAGCTTTATGTGATCTTGATAGTAGTGTTTCTATTATGCCTAGAAGGATTTATGAAATTCTTGATTTACCACCATTGGAAGATTGTTATTTAGATGTCCAACTAGATGATAATGCTAAAAAGAAACTCATGGGGAGTATTAATGATGTTCTTATTATGGTTAACAATACCTATGTCCCTATTGATTTTTATGTTTTGGAATTTGAATGCAATGCTTCTTGTCCTATTATTTTGGGAAGACCTTTTCTTAGAACTGTTGGTGCCATTATTGATATGAAAGAAGGCACCATTAAATATCAATTCCCACTCAAGAAGGTATAGAACACTTCCCTAAGAATATAGAGAAGATTATTTTGCCTCTCCTATTAAAACAAAATTTGGTCTTAATGCTTCTTCATTTGAGAATACTTGATTCTTGCTTCTTATGCCTAGCTCAAAGCCGTTAAAGAAAAGCACTTATTGGGAGATAACCCAAATTTTTAGTCAATAAATTTTCTTTTGTTGAGTCTTGGAAGTTATTGCTTCAGTAATAACCTCTCCTTATCATTTTTATGTGGTTTTTGTTCCAAGAATAACCTCTAATAAGAGAGAAATAATGCTTGGGAAAGTTGCTGTCCCAAAACAGATTTCTGTGCTTCATTGTAAAAATTCATGAAAAAACTTTGTACATTGGATTGAGCTGTATTTTTTGTGCTTCTACCCTTGGTTGTTATCTAACTTTCGTTAGTTGAACACTTTTCGATTTGAGCAACAGAAGGTCTTTGGAAAAAACGTTTTTTACCTACTGGTCTGTTTTGACAGATTTCTGCTATTATTTGCATTTGCCTCTTAATCTCTTTCTCTTTGAGTTCTCTTTGATCACTTGAACTTTTAAAAGGAATTGCTATAGTAGCTTGTGCTTTAACGGAAGTTTTACTTTTGTTGAAACTGAACCTAAATACTTATTATCTTAAGTACACTAATGTTGCTAATGAAGATTGTGTGAAGTTTTGTATGAAGGAAATTTTAAAGTGTAGGGAAGAACAATGTGATAAGATGAAGTATGGACAAAAGCTCAAGCTTGGGGATGCCACCCGTGTCACCCCAATAAATATTCAATAAGTACAAGCGTCAATCTTGGGGATGCCCAAGGCATCCCCTTCTTCATCAATAAAAATCTCAGGTTTTCTTCCAAACACTTCATTTTTATTGTTTCATGCATAATTGTGTTGTTCTTGGAGCATCTTCATTTTTGTTTTTAATTTTATTTTGCTTAGTTTTCTTAAATAAATTGGTTGGACCCCCGTATTCATACATAGTTTCAAATAAGTTGATTTGGATTGGAAAAGAGTAGGAAAGTTCATGCTTATGAGTGGTACAAAAAGGAGATTGTTTTGATTGTGGCCTAGACTTTATCATGTCATGTTTGATGTTGCTATGACTTTATGCTTAGTGATTATTGTTGTAGCATGACTTGTTACAAACAATTGAGATTTCTTAATGTGCCTTGAAAGAATCATGCGTTATTTTAGCATATAAAAGCATAATATTGTGGTATTATCCTTTGATGCTTTATTTGGGTTGACTTGGCGCATGCTCACACCATGTTAAGACTATACCAAGTCACAATAGACTCTATGATCATTTAGTTTTCGACCTATAATATCACTTTATGCTTTAATTAATAATGTTTTGTCGCTTTGCATGATTATGGCCATTATTGCTCTCTTAGTTGGTCGGTCCCAGTCTTTTGCTAGCCTCCACATGTACCAAGTATGAGTTCCACTCATGCATCCAACTCCAAATAAAACCAAGTTCTTCCAAAGAATCCACCATACCTACCTATTAGCATTATTGCTATTCCAAGTATATTCATGTTTTTATCTACCTTCCGAATTAAACTTGTTATGTGAAAATTAGTGATTAAAGCTCTCACAAACTTGATGGCACACTTTACTTTCTTGCACTTAAGAAACTTGAACCATTGTGCCCATCTATGTTGCGTATATGCTTGCGCTTTGTAAGTTGTGAATTAGTATAACCATGCTACCATGGGGAACTCTTTCAACATTGCACTTTATTTAGTTGATATCATGTTATTTTTCTTATGGATCCCGGCGGTGTGAAATAAAAGTGGAGCTTGTAAGCTCATGGAGTTTGTATATGTGTTAGAGAAACGCCTGGGCGGCTAGCCTAAGCCATGCCTAATCATGGTAGAAACTTGCAACATAAACATAGTGAGCAATCTGTGAAGCATCCTCAATAAAAAAGCCTATGCAAATAGCAAATAAAAGGATCGCTGAGATGCTCATTGTATGTTGCCTTGTCATTTTGATATGGGAAAGATCCTGTATCATGCTGCAAGGGGTACCCTGTTGGCGGTTCTCTATGATACACATGTACTTACAATGACAAGAACTTACTCGTGACTCAAGTTGAGTAGCATGAGGTTCGGTACTCGTAAGCAAGGGGCATGAGATTTTCATCTTATAACTTGTCAGGCATACCCTTATATTTGTTCACTTTAACCTTAATCACCTAAAGATGCTTATGATAGGGGCAATGAGAGCTGAAAGCTAATAAGTACCATAATTTTTGGATGCTCTTTATGAAACTTGAATCCCTGTTTCCTTCTATGAAGGGTCTTTATTTTACTTTTATGTTGAGTCTCCATCTTCTATCTTTATGCACCTATTGAGAGAGCATAATGGTCATTCTTAGTTTAATGTGGATTGTCCCAAAACTTGTTGATTGATTCATAACTTTGATATTGCTTATTCTTAAACTATTTGTATCCAGACACCCTTATGAACTTTGAAGGTGTCCTATGCATTTATGTTTTGCTACACCATGAGAGACAAGCTGAATACCATTCTCATTATGTTTTTTATATGTGAAACAAACAAACGTCTTTCAAAGCATTGTTATTCATGAATCTTTTGTTTGTACCTTTTCATGATACAACATAGTTGCTATGTCTTATTGTTAGAACTATATCTTTCATGTCTATGTTAGATTACTATGATCCCAGTTATCAATGTTTTACAAATACCTTGATCAAGATTGTGATGGTGCAGTTCACCTCAAAAATTATTCTTTTTATCACTTACCTACTCGAGGATGAGCAGGAGTTTAGCTTGGGGATGTTGATATGTCGTAAACGTATCTATAATTTTTGATGTTCCATGCTTGTTTAGTATCTACTTTCTTATGTTTTGTTCATACTTTGAGGTATTTTTATACATTTTCTGGAACTAAACTATTAACAAGATGCCATGGTGCCAGTTACCTGTTTTCTGTTGTTTTTAGTTTCAGAAAAGCTAGTAAGGAAATATTCTCTGAATTGGACCGGAGAAAAGCCAAAGTCAATATTTATCCAAATCAACACGGAGTCCGGAGGGGAGACGAAGTGGCGCACCAGGGCGGCCATACCTGGGGGCGGCGCGGCCTAGGGGAGGCGCGCCACCTGGGGTGTGGGCCCCCTGGGGCTCCACCGACCTTGCCCTTCCGCCTATAAAAGCCTCCCGGGACGAAAACCCTAAGTACCCGATCAAAATCCCACAGAAATCCACGGAAGAGTCTATAGTCGTCGCCATATCGATTCCCAGATCGGGGGATCCGAAGCTCTTCCAGGCACCCTGCCAGACAGGAGAGATCACCCTGGAGGCCTTCTTCATCACCATGACTGCCTCCGGTGTGATGTGTGAGTAGTTCATCCTTGGACTACGGGTCCATGTAGTAGCTAGATGGTTGGTTCTTCTCCTTTTTGCTATCATGTTTAGATCTTGTGAGCTCCGTTCATGATCAAGATCATTTATTTGTAATCTTACATGTTGTGTTTGCGGGAATCCGATGGATATTGAGATGCTATTTCAGATCGATTATTGATTCTATCATGTCTATGTTATTTGTGATCTTGCATGATTTCCGTTGTTGATAGCTATCTTGGCCAAGTAGATGCTAGCAACTCCAAGAGGGAGTATTTATGCTCGATAGTGGGTTCATGCCTCTAGTAATCTGGGGAAGTGACAGGAATCTCTAAGGTACTAGATGTGTTGCTGCTAGTAGGGAGAAAACAACAATCCTTTGTCCATGGGACAATCGTATTGTTTACTTTACACACTTTGCTTAAAGCAATTATCTATTGCTTGCAACTTAATACTGGAGGGGGTTCGGATGATAACCTGAAGGTGGATTACTAGTCATAGATGCAGTAAGATTACGGTCTATGTATAATTTTGTAATGCCCAATCAAATCTCATAGGAGTCAAGATGATTAGTATATGCATGGTATGCTTTCTCGAGTCTATCAATTGCCCCGTTGTAATTTGTTCACCCAACATGTTATTTATCTTAAGGAGAATCACCTCTAGTGAACTATGGACCCTGATCCATTCTTTTTTCCATTGATAAACCATCTACTATTTACTATTTACTGTTTACTTTCTGCAAGCAATGACTATCTTCTACACAATATGTTTAATCCTTTGTTTTCAGCAAAACCGGTGAGATTGACAACCTCACTATAAGGTAGGGGCAAAGTTCTGTGGTTGTGTTGTGCAGGATTCCAAGTTGGAAACAACACCTTGGGGTTGTTTCATTGCTCCTACTGGTTCGATGACCTTGGTTTCATAACTGAGGGAAAACTTGTTGTTATTCTCATCATACCTTCCTCTTGGGGTTCCCAACAAGCTCGATATATTTTGAGCCATCATGCCCTAGGGCCCATGGCGCCACCTCCCCTCTCTCCCTTGTTTAGTCCCACATGGGAAACCCAAAGTGGAGGGCACATCGCCCTCCCCTATATAAAGGGGTGCCCATGGGTCAGAATAGAGACGACACTAACACAACATGAGAAGTCCTTTGGTTGCCTTTCTCTCCTCTCTCTCCCTTGTGACCATGGACCCATGTATGGGTTGTGCGAACAAGCTTCACCGCAGCGCACCGTTGTGCTGCGGGATTCCTAGCCAGAGATCTACTTCCACACTCCGGCGGGATCAGGGAGCCATAGGTCGTCATCGTACACCGTATGTGTACGAAACCTCGAGGGTGCCTCATACGAGGGCATCTTGGATGACATGAGCCAGAGCTGATGCACGATAAAGATGGAACAGGGGGTGACCTGCGAGGAGCTTCATGACCTTGAGGTCAGCTACAAGTTCGACTACTTCAACCACGTTCCTCTCGGAACATTAACCGCGTACGGTCTATAAGGGTATGTATTCTATACGCTCTTGTCATTACTGCATTACTACATAGATAGATCTTGGCCGTTAGGGAGTTCTATCGTAGGAATTTTTTTGTTTTCTGCCACAGAACCCTTCAAGGTAGCAATGACATATCTGCAGTCCTCCATAGTCTCAAAGACAGTCTCCTCATCAATTGTACGGTTGTCACTGTCAAAGTGTATCATTGGTGTCATGGTGGTGTCACGACAGATGCCATGGGTAGGCTAAAGATGAGGCCAAATGGACACTAGTGGAATTTGGGGAGGGATAGTGCAAGGGATATCGCACACGAAGAACACTCTCAGAGACAAGATATACCCAGGTTCGAGGCTCTCCTAATGAGATAAAACCTCTACTCCTGCCTCTAGATCTTATAATTTGATAAATGGACTAGTACAATTGCTCCTTGAACTGTATCGTGAGGAGGAAGAAGATGAAGTGCTTCTGCCTCTCTCCCCCCACTACTACTTGCTCGTATCTCAAATGAACCCACCCTCTCCTCGGAGGCCCTGCGGCACCTTATAAAGGGTTAGACAGGTTACATTTAGGGCTTATGTGGCCCGGATATTCCCAGCATATCCGTGTACCGAAGGGTTAAGCCAGATCCTTTTGCTATCATGGGTCTCCTGATGGGACTTAACATGCCCATCCTCTCTAACCATTGGCGGTCTGAACCTGTCCTCTACGGGAAATCCTGCATCCAGACCTTGTTTCAGGTTTTAGGGGCATGCTTGACTTAGTGCTTCTTGAAGGAAATATGCCCTGAGAGGCAATAATAAAGTTGTTATTATGTATTCCTTGTATATGATAGATGTTTATTTTGCATGCTATAATTGTATTGATAGGAAACATCAATACATGTGTGTTTAATAAACAAAAAGGGTTCCTAGTTATGCCTCTCTTATAGACTAGCTTGTTGATTAACAAGATGATCAAGGTTTCCTGATCATGGACATTGGATGTTGTTAATAACAAGGTCACAGCATTTGTGAAATGATGTGATGAACATTCATCCGAAGTATAGCATTACGATCAAGTCATTATGTTTATATTGCTATAACATCATACGAAGTAATCTTTATCCTTAGACCATGAGATCATGTTAATTGCTAACACCGGAAGAGTATCTTGATAACATCAAATGTCACACCGTAACAGGGTGCCTATAAAGATGGGTTCAGTACTACGAAGGTGTTATGTTAAGGCTCATGGATCAAGAGTGGAATTTGTCAATCCAGATGACGGATAGATATACTCTGGGCCCTCTCGGTGATATCACATTAGGATAGCTTGCAAGCAAGTGATGTGATCACTAGAATGTTATATCACAGGAACGAGAAAAGAGTGCATGTCGGTAACAAGATCAAACTAGGTATGGATATACCGATGATTGAATCTTGGACATGTAATATATCGAGAGACAAAGGGATTTAGTTACAAGCTTTAAAGGTTCTCACGATCACAGGAGTCATCGTTGAATGTGTAGGAGTCCATACGGATCTCCAGGTCCCGCTGCTGATTGTTGATCGGAGAAGCGTCTCGATCATGTCTGCATTATTCGCGAACCGTAGGGTGGCACACTTACGAGTTACCGGACACCATTTTGGAGCACATATGTTTCAGACGAAAGAATTGCAAAGTGCAGGAATTGTTTCAATAGAAACCGAAAATTGTTTCGGGTGAAATTGCAGAAGGTGGTTCTGCATGTGATATTGAAATATTGCAAGGGGCTATATGTGAATGTTTGTTAATTAAAGTAATTAACAAAATTCTGAATAAACTTAATAAAAAGAGTTTTATTAAATGAGAGAGCATTAAATTTGGAGAAATTTAATGCATTTAAAGTGGAGACTTTAAAAGGGAATGTGAAGAGGCATTTTAATGTGGAGGGGTTACCACCACATGAATGAGGGAGGTGAGGTCACCCCCATGCATGACCATGGAGAGAGGGGCACCCCTCCTCCTATAAAAGGCCACCCATTCCTCCTTCATCCTCACACCTCCTTGTGAAGGATCTCTCTCCCCTCTAGAATTATTCCCCATGGTCTCGGATTAGCGAGATACATCTTCCGGTGGCATTTCGTCTAGAAGGAGTTGCTTCGCTGGATCGCTGGAGTGAGGAGGTGGAGGTTGTCCGTGGCTTGAACATGTGTGCGAGTCCGGATCTGCTGCTGAGTTGCGGACTTCTCACGATCTTGAGATCGGCAAGTGTACGACTACATCAACCACGAGTTCCTACTCGTTAACAAAACTCGTTGTCTTTGAGGGTAAGTTCTCCATGGATGTATGTCCACCCGTTGCTCCGTATCTAGTAGATAGATCTTGGCGTATAGTTCTCATCGTAGGAAATTTTTTGTTTTCTATGTTGCGGACCCAACAGTGGTATCAGAGCCAGATCTATGCGTAGGTGCTTTACCTTTGGTAGTACACATATGTTTATATGTGGGCGATGATGATCATGTTATTGCATCTTCTATGTACTTTGGATATTGGTGGCATAGTGGGATGAAGCGGCGGACCAACATTACATGTCATCGTACATGAGACCGGTTCCACGACTGACATGCAACTAGTTTTGCATAAGTGGCTAGCGGGTGTCTGTCTCTCCTACTATAGTCAATATCTGATTTACAACGAGTTGCTAATAACTTGGTTATCCTCGTTGTGGTTCATGTTCGTAGGTAAGACCGGTTCTATCTCCGAAAGCCCTAAGCCACGTAAAACTTGCAATTGATAAATTAGAGGCGTTTAGTTTAGATCGTTGCTGGGCTAGTGTATTGATATGGTATTGTTGTAAGTAGATGTATGATAGATACTCTTACAACTCACTTAATGTGTAAGTTCCATAGACCTTGGCCTTACACACAAAGGAATGATAGAGATCATACCACGATGCAAATGATAGAGATCCAATGCATGGACCATATCACCTCACTTCACACATTAGCATCTTATATTGCTAGTTTGGCGCTTTTGGTAGCATTATAAGATGATCCCTCATTTAGATATCAAGATAAAATGTGTTCTTCCTTAAGTATGCACCGTTTTGTGGATCGTGTTTTGAGGCATCACGTGATGATCGGGTGTTCTCGACTCTATGCTTTCATACAACGGGTGTAAGACAGTTTTACACATGCAAATACTAAGGTTCTTACTTGACGAGCCTAGCATGTACAGACATGGCCTCGGAACACGGACCGAAAGGTTATGCATGAGTCATATAGTTGATATGATGCCCATATAGATGCTCGCCTTTGAAGCTACACTGACTCACGTGATGATCGGACTTGGTGTAGTGGATTTGGTTCATGTAATCACCAGAAGGACACGAGGGATGTCGTTTTTTGCGTGGGAGTTCATCAGTAATTTGGATTAGTTGAACTCAATCTATCATAAACTTAGTCTAAATATATTTTACAAATTCTGTTATAGATGGCACCACCTGCTTTTAATTTCAATGTGTTCATGGAGAAAGAGAAGCTTGCTGCGAATGGTAGCAACTTCACCAACTAGGCTATGAATTTGAGGATTCTCCTCACTGCTGCACAAAAGCAATATGTGCTAGAGGCGCCGCTAGGCCCCCCACCAGCTCTTGATGCCCCTGACGAGGAAAACAACGTCTATATAACTCGTCAGGAGGACCACAACTTAGTTCATTACGGCATACTGTATGGGCTAGAGCCAGAACTTCGAAAACGTTTCGAAAATGGCAATGCCTTTGATACCATGGGAGAATTGAAAATGATTTTCGATGCCCATGCTGCCGTAGAGAGTTATAATGCTTCCGAAAAGTTCTTTAGCTACATGATGGAAGAGAACAGCTCTGTTAGTGAGCACGTACTGAAAATGTCTGGGTACGCCGATAAGCTTGTGTCCTTGGGAATAACGATTCCCATTGACTTAGGCATACATCATGTTCTCCAATCTCTGCCACCTAGCTACAAGAGCTTCGTGATGAACTATAATATGAGGGCATGAAGAAGTCTCTTCCCGAGCTTCTGTCAATGCTTAAGACTGCAGAAGTGGAGATTAGGAAAGAACATCAAGTGTTGATGATCAATAAGACCACCGGTTTCAAGAAGGACAAGAAAGGCAAGCAGAAGGGAAAGAAGGGTGGCAAATCTATTGCCGCGCCTGAAAAGAAACCCTGAGCTGGCTCTAAGTCTGACACCGAGTGCTACTATTGCAAGGGGACTAGCCATTGGAAGTGCAACTACCCCAAGTATTTGGCGGACAAGAAGGCCGGCAAGGCAAACAAAGGTATATGTGATATACATGTTATTGATGTGTACTTGACTAGTACTCAGATGCTTTGGGTATTTGATACGGGATCGGTTACTAATATATGTAACTCGGTTCAGGGGCTACAGAACAAGCGACAACTAGCAAGGGATGAGGTCACGATGCGGGTCGGCAATGGATCAAGAGTTGATGTGATTGCCATCGGAACGTTGCCTCTCCATATGCCGTCGGGATTAGTTATAAACCTGAATAATTGTTATTTGGTGCCTGCACTGAGCATGAACATTGTATCCGGATCGTGTTTGATGCAAAGTGGTTATTCGTTTAAGTCTGAAAACAATGGTTGTTCGATTTATATGAATAATATCTTTTATGGTCATGCACCTGTGTTGAATGGTTTATTTCTGTTGGATCTCGATAGTAGTATTACGCATATTCATAATGTTGATGCTAAAAGGATTAAACTTGATAATGATATACCTACATATATGTGGCACTGCCGTCTAGGTCATATTGGCGTTAAACGCATGAAGAAACTCCATTCTGATGGACTTTTGGAATCACTTGATTTTGAATCATTTGATACATGTGAGCCATGCCTTATGGGCAAGATGACTAGAACGCCGTTTTCCGGTTCAATGGAATGGGCGACAGATTTATTGGAAATCATACATACTGATGTGTGTGGACCAATGAGTGTGTCGGCGCGAGGTGGATATCGTTATTTTGTTACTTTCACGGATGATTTGAGTAGATACGGGTATATCTATTTGATGAAACATAAGCCTGAAACCTTTGAAAGGTTCAAAGAATTTCAGAATGAAGTGGAAAATCATCATAACAGAAAGATCATATTTCTGCGGTCCGACCGTGGAGGAGAGTATCTTAGTTACGAGTTTAGCACACATATGAAAGACTATGGAATAATTTCACAACTCACGCCTGCCGAAACACCACAACGTAATGGTGTGTCAGAACGTCGTAATCGTACTTTATTGGATATGGTTAGATCTATGATGTCTCTGACTGACTTGCCACTGTCATTTTGGGGTTATGCACTGGAAACCGCAGCATTCACTTTAAATAGGGCACCATCTAAATCCGTTGAAAAGACACCGTATGAATTATGGTTTGGAAACAAACCTAAGCTGTCATTTCTTAAAGTTTGGGGATGCGATGTTTATGTGAAGAAACTTCAACCGGATAAACTCAAACCCAAAGCAGAAAAATGCGTCTTCATAGGATACCCTAAGGAAACGATTGGGTATACCTTCTATCACAGATCCGAGGGCAAGGTCTTTGTTGCCAAGAATGGATCCTTTCTTGAGAGGAGTTTCTCGCGAAAGGTGTGAGTAGTCGGAAGGTAGAACTCGAAGAGGTTATTGAACCTTCTCTTCATGAAATGGCGAGTAGTGAAGCTCTAGAAGTTGTTTCGGAGTTGACTTCACCTAATGAAGAGAGAGATAATGATATTGATCATGAAACTCTGAAAGAGGACACTACCGAACCTCGCAGGTCAAGCAGGACACGTGCGGCCCGAATCACGGCAATCCTGTTATGAATTTCATGATTAATGAAATAGATGACCCTGCGACGTATGAAGAAGCGATGATGAGCCCTAATTACAACAAATGGCTAGAAGCCATGAAATCCGAGATGGAATCCATGTACGAAAACTAGGTTTGGACCTTGGTGGACTTACCTCACGATTGAAAGGTCACTGAGAATAAATGGATTTTCAAAAGAAAAACTGATGTTGATGGTAATGTAACCATCTATAAGGCTTGACTTGTCGCAAAGGGGTTTCGACAAATTCAAGGAGTTGACTACGATGAGACATTCTCTCCCGTAGCGATGCTTAAGTCGGTTAGGATTATGTTAGCAATTGCTGCATATTTCGATTATGAAATATGGCAGATGGATGTCAAAACTGCGTTCCTCAATGGTAATATTGAAGAAGAGTTGTATATGATACAACCTAAGGATTTTGTCGATCCTAACGATGCTGATAAGGTGTGCAAACTTCAGCGATCCATCTATGGACTGAAGCAAGCATCCCGGAGTTGGAATCTCCGCTTTGATGAGGTGATCAAAGAGTTTGGATTTGTCCAAACTTATGGAGAGGCATGTATTTACAAGAAAGTGAGTGGGAGCAATGTGGCATTTCTGATATTATATGTGGATGACATATTATTGATTGGAAATGATATAGATCTTTTAAACAGTGTTAAAAGTTATCTAAACAGCAAATTTTCGATGAAGGACCTTGGTGAAGCTTCATATATATTAGGTATTAAAATCTATAGAGATAGATCAAGACGCCTAATTGGGCTATCGCAGAGTACATACCTTGATAAGATATTAAAGAAGTTTAATATGGACGGAAGTAAGAAGGGGTACTTACCTATGTTGCAAGGCAAGACATTGAGTAAGACTCAAAGTCCGGCTACGGAAGAAAGAGAGATAATGGATAAGATCCCCTATGCCTCAGCCATAGGCTCTATAATGTATGCCATGCTATGTACAAGACCGGATGTGGCACATGCTATTAGTTTGACTAGTAGGTACCAATCTGATCCAGGTTCGGAACACTGGATAGCGGTCAAGAATATCCTTAAGTACTTGAGAAGAACTAAGGATATGTTTCTTGTATACGGAGGTGAAGAAGAGCTTGTCGCTAAGTGTTATGTTGATGCTAGCTTTGACACTGATCCGGATGACTCTAAGTCTCAATCCGAATACGTATTTCTCTTGAACGGAGCAGCAGTTAGTTGGAGGAGCTCCAAACAACCTATGGTGGCTGGATCAACGACGGAGGCGGAATATGTTGTTGCTTCAGAAGCAGCGCAGGAAGCGGTTTGGATGAAGGAGTTCATAACGGAACTAGGTGTGGTTCCTAGTGCGTTGGACCCAATGGTGATCTATTGTGACAATAATGGAGCCATAGCCAACGCGAAGGAACCAAGGTCTCACAAGAATTCCAAGCATATTAAGCGCCGGTTTCACTCCATCTGCGAGCATGTCAAGGATGGAGATATAAAGATTTGTAAAGTACACACGGACCTGAATGTAGCAGATCCGTTGACTAAATTACACCCTAGGGAAAAACATGATCAACACCAGAACTCCATGGGTGTTAGATTTATCACTATATAAACTAGATTATTGTCTCTAGTGCAAGTGGGAGACTAAAGGAAATATGCCCTGAGAGGCAATAATAAAGTTGTTATTATGTATTCCTTGTATATGATAGATGTTTATTTTGCATGCTATAATTGTATTGATAGGAAACATCAATACATGTGTGTTTAATAAACAAAAAGGGTTCCTAGTTACGCCTCTCTTCTAGACTAGCTTGTTGATTAACAAGATGATCAAGGTTTCCTGATCATGGACATTGGATGTTGTTAATAACAAGGCCACAACATTTGTGAAATGATGTGATGAACATTCATCCGAATTATAGCATTACAATCAAGTCATTATGTTTATATTGCTATAACATCATACAAAGTAATCTTTATCCTTAGACCATGAGATCATGTTAATTGCTAACACCGGAAGAGTATCTTGATAACATCAAACGTCACACCATAACAGGGTGACTATAAAGATGGGTTCAGTCCTACGAAGGTGTTATGTTGAGGCTCATGGATCAAGAGTGGAATTTGTCAATCCAGATGATGGATAGATATACTCTGGGCCCTCTCGGTGATATCACATTAGGATAGCTTGCAAGCAAGTGATGTGATCACTAGAGTGTTATATCACGGGAACGAGAAAAGAGTGCATGTCGGTAACGAGATCAAACTAGGTATGGAGATACCGATGATCGAATCTCAGACATGTAATATATCGAGAGACAAAGGGATTTAGTTATAAGCATAGAAACCGGAAATTGTTTCGGGTGAAATTGCAAAAGGTGGTTCTGCATGTGATATTGAAATATTGCAAGGGGCTATATTTGAATGTTTGTTAATTAAAGTAATTAACAAAATTCTGAATAAATTTAATAAGAATAGTTTTATTAAATGAGAGAGCATTAAATTTGGAGAAATTTAATGCATTTAAAGTGGAGACTTTAAAAGGGAATATGAAGAGGCATTTTAATGTGGAGGGGTTAACACCACATGAATGGGGGAGGTGAGGGTCACCCCATGCGCCGCCATGGAGAGAGGCACCCCCTCCTATAAAAGGCCACCCATTCCTCCATCCTCACACCTCCTTGTGAAGGATCTCTCTCCCTCTAGAATTATTCCCCATGGTCTCGGATTAGCGAGATACATGTTCCCTGGCATTTCGTCGGAAGGAGTTCTTGCTCACTGGATCGCTGGAGCAAGGAGGTGGAGGTTGTCCGTGGCTTGAACGCAAAGTGCGAGTGCGGATGCGCTGCTGAGTTGCGGCGCTCGGACTTCCTCACGATCTTGAGATCGGCAAGTGTACGACTACATCAACCACGAGTTCCTACTCGTTAACAAAACTCGTTGTCTTCGAGGGTAAGTTCTCCATGGATGTATGTCCACCCGTTGCTCTGTATCTAGTAGATAGATCTTGGCGTATAGTTCTCATCGTAGGAAAATTTTTGTTTTCTATGCTGCGGACCCAACACTTCTCTCCTCCAGGAATTCTGAGAGAGAAAGAAGCGCTGAGTCTGAGGCTGGCTCACTCCTTCCTGAGCACGCCAACCCCTGAGTCGTCCCTACCCAGATGACTCAGCTATGACGGTACCTGCATATAGGAAACAATATATACACCGTGATGACATAAAATATATGTCGGCCAGGTCTTGTAGGGATAACCCGGCTTGGGTAACTCGGCCGACCCATTTATACCTCGGTTGGCTTATACCTCGGTCAGTTTATACCTCGGTCGACCTTGTATTTATACCTTAGCTTGACCCTACCTGAGGTCATCCCCCCAACAAAAGGCCTATCCTTGTCTTCGTCATCCTATCTGCATCCCATTTTCACGTCTTCACATTCCTCTTCCTTATCAGTCCCATAGACAAGTTCAAAGTTCGAATCAGCCAAACATTCCCTACTCCCCATCATATCAAGGTCATCCTCCACATCTGGATATGCTTTCTCATCATCATCATCATCATCATCATCCTCATCGCCACCCATTTCAATGTCTTCATGCTTGCTTGACAAAGTATCATGCTCAAGGACAAGCTGGGCGGTCGCATTTGGTATCGCGAATAGAGGCTACTTTGTTATGGTTAGTTCAGTTGTTCGTGTTACACGTGGTCCGGGATCATTGATGATAGTCTCTTCTCTAGTATCTTTGTTAATGATGTGCACAGATGTAACTACCTCGGTGAATTACGCTCTTAGTTACAAGCCTGGATGAGCGGAAATGGTTAAAATAGTACGGTGGGGCCAAATGCCACTCACAGGTAGACCTTTCGGCCGTCCTAACCATTTCCAAAACATCGGGACAAGAACGAGCGGCTTAATCGGCAGGCGAAGGGATCAACTACATACACAAATGAGTATGTATGTAAGCCACATACAACAGTCCTCGGAGCCATTCCATCTAAAAAGAAATAGAAATATTGCAACGCCATACGACAAGATCCAAATATCCTCGATAGATATAATAGTTTAGGATATCTCCTCATACATCAAACATCAGAGTATCAGGCGGAAGCGGAAAACAAGATACGAGTACGGATAAGAAGCCAATCGGCATAAGATGCCCCATAAATAAACACATCCCGCCCACAGATCTCACGGATCCCTGTTCCCGGAATCTCTACACTGAGTGATCGTTGCCAACATCGTCCGTCTCCTCCACCCAGTATCCATATTGCGAGTATACCTATTCCTCTGAATCAAACAATTTATCGTGTGAGACCCTAGGGGTACTCAGCAAGTCTTTAGGCCTCTAAAGGGGACACAACCTGGGGTGACGCAATTGCAGCAAAAGATAATACCTAACAATTCTATAGATACTCGCTAACCATCCGCCTAACCAAAGATAGACGGATGTCCGTTAATTAAGAACAACAGTTATAACAGTAATATTAACAGATCCATCCTCCTCCTCGCTTACCAACAAGGAAGAGGTCGAACAACCCCTCCCATCCGTTGGCAGTTTTATTAACCATTCCATGAGTGTTGCACTATTTACTAGTCGGGTACTTAGTCAGATTAAAAGCGGTACTTTAGTTATACTTGTCTATGATCGAGAAACTGTGCTCCAAGTCGTCCATAACCGCAGACACGGCTTTCGTGAAGATTTACCTGCAGGGTGCACAAATAGCAACACACACTCGATCAACCTCGGAAAACCAAATCAAGACCCAACGAGGCATTCACGATAAAGAACACAGATTCAGAGATGTTTCAGGGCCACCCCACTAAGCTACCATAGCGAAGTTGGCGGCTCGAACGGACCTGTGGTTTGTGTGACGATAAACGACTAGGAACCCGAAAATGTGACTGGGCTTGTCGATACAGCGAAAACGTGTCACGGTCCTAAACAGTACAGGTGCTCCACGCACAATCTTAAATAAAGTAGTAAAGCATGGCATAAGTATAGGATAGTAATAAAGCTCCAAACTACTTTGTGGCCCCAAGAAATAAGAATGAATCAAGCTCTAGCTCAGGGGGTCCATAAGGCCTCCCGGATGTGGATAGTGCAAATAGTCAAGGAACAGGAATCAAGTACTCGGGGTCCTACGGGACACAAGTGAGCATGAAGAACCAAATAGCAGATATTGCTCACCGATGCCACTTTCATTAGTTATCCCATTACTACTCAAGTTAAGTTGTTTAGGTACCTCGTTATCCATCAGACTCTCACATACCCTACACATGCTGTTCTATGACCCGCATGGCTCAAACAACTCCTGTAGTAATGGCTCATGGGATGGGGGAACAAGCTTCGGTGGGGTTTAAAAGTAAAGGCTATGCAGTACTTGGGATTCAATTTAATGCAATCGCGACTCAATGATGCAAGAATAAGATAGAGGCAATAGGTACTATATGTATGCAAGCATGTGGTAGTGCTTGCCTGGCAGCTCGATTGAAGCGAGGATGGATCTGGTACGCTCACAGGATTCCTGATATATCCCCTGCTCAGCGTCTATTCGAAGAAGAACCAAACAACCAAGGGCCAACATAAGTAGAGTGCACAAGCATATGAATTAAAATGTGACAAGCAAACAATCATGCCATGATGAATGATGCACAATTTGCATGGCAATAATGTAGCATGGCATGGGTGAGGTGTGGGGTTCAAGATTAAAGCATTTAATTAAGTTTTTAGCCCGGTTTGCTCTCATAACACTTGCTGTATACTTATATTTATATGATGCATGTTGCAATTCAGAAAATGGAGTGCATAGATAGAACGGGCTCGTCGCGCTGATCGATTTAGACATATTATTTGTCAAAATTGGAGTTATAAAACTAAAGTTATTAATTAATTAAGGAAAAGGGCATTTTATTGTAATTTTAATTACCTCGAAATTTTAAAGTGCTCAAACATTATTTTGAATAGCATATTTGAATTCCTCACATTTTCTGGTTTTAAAACATATATTACATGTTGGTTTTGGAATTATATTTTAAAAGCTATTTAAAACAGATTCAAATTTGAATTTAAACAATTTCTGAAAAAGTTTATTTAAAAACAGAAAAGCAGGAAAACATTTTACACCCAGGCAGACCCAGCCCCGCAACGGACGGTGGGCCAGCTTGACCGGGCCACACGCCACAGAAAAAGGTTTTTCTCACCACGTAACTAGCCACCGAGGTTGGCAGTGGGTCCGTGGCTACGGCCCACGTGACAATGCCGAACGCGCAGAGACTGCCAGGTGGGGTTGTGATGGAGCACGGGTTGAGGGCCTAAGAGCTGGGGGGGCTTAACTGCAAGTTTGCCAGGGCGGCTGATAGGTGGGGCTCGGTGTACCACGGGTTGATCCAGCAAAAACGCAGGGGGGTATGTGCAAGGTGGTGACAGCTACTGTTTTTCTTCCCCTTTCTCTGACAGTGGAGCATGCGGACAGAGGCGGCGCGCGGTGTAGGGATCGAACACGCGACCTCGTGCCTGCGCGCGGCGGTGACTACCACTGCGCCGGCTTGGGGTTGCTGCGAGGAAAGCGCTAGGCGGCTAGATCTACCTAAGCGACGCCACTATCTGGAAACGAACGCGGACGCCGGCGTGCAGAGAGTGTTCGAGGGAACGTCTAACACGACCAGGACACGACAGCGACGGCGATGATGTCAGGGAGGTACAGGGGCTCACCACGGGCTCGACAGAGGCCACGGATTGGAGCAGGAAGCAGCAGATCAACGACGAGGCTGGCGGCCGGTGACCTAGGGTTTGGTCGGGACATCGGCGTGCTGCGGCTGTTGGGGACCTTCTCCTCCTCGCTGGCACGTACGAGGCGAAGCAGGGGATCCACCTTGGTCTCCTCGACCACCTCCACGTCAACCACACCACTGAACGAGGGGCCGGTGGTTCAAGGTGGACCGTGAGAGAGGGGTTGGCGTTGGTGAAGGAGACGGAGGGGCGAGGCAGGGGCTCTGGGGTGGATTTGGCGATGGCCAGAGGAGCCGTGGGGCGGAGGGTAAAGCGAGGGAGAGGGAGGAGATGCCGTGTGGGACTCGGTGTAGATAAAGTGGCTTCGGCCCTTTTCTCCTTCTCCTCGATCACGTGCTCGGGCTGGAGCTCGACGTGAGCAGGACAGGGACAGGTAGAGGGGCTGCAGGTGGGGCCGAGGAAGAGAGGAGGGAAGGTGAGACCTGCTCAGCAGTGAGAGAGAGGTGAGGGGAAACTAGGGTGTAGCTAGGGCATGCTCGGCATGGGCTAGGGTTTGGGGGTGGTGTAGATGGGGTAGATGGGGTGTGGGTCAGGGAGAGAGAGGGCCAGCCTCGGCAGTGAGAGAGAGAGGTGAGGTGTGGTTAGGGTTTAGCTTAGAACTAGGGTTAGAAAGAAAAGAGAGGAAACTAGGGTTAGGGTTTGGATTAGGTGTTTAGGTTTTAAAACATGCTTATAAGATCAAGCCAAGGTGGAGGGGTGAGGATTTTGGTTTAGCACAAGGTGAGGGGAAGATAAACCCAAGAAAAAGAGAGAGAAAGAGGTTTATGGAAAAAGGCCTCATTTGAATCATGCATGAAGGGAAGAATGGTGTTGAGGAGAATATGCGGATGGTGGAGAGGGATGGAGATGATCCACAAAGAAAAAACCAACAAAACCAAGAGGAAACAAATGGCTAAAGGTGGTGGTACTCTTGCATGGCCCATGCAAAATAATTAATGCCATGTTTAAATTCTTGTGAAAACAAAATAATAACATGGCATTATTATTATGCATTCCCAAGAAGTGGAATAAAGGCCAAGCAAAAAAAATTAGAATTAGATCCATCCCAACCCACATGAGCTAGAATAAATATTAAAAGAAAAAGAAATACAAGCTCATGGGATGGAATGGTGTAATTATAAGGTGGTGACAAAGAAAAGGTGGTGGAGTTGAAATAAAAGATATGCCCCCAACTCAACTTGGGCATTAAACAATATATCAAGAACCAAATACAATATATCAAAACCTAACTACAATTAATACTGCATGTGAGAGAAGAACCAAATGAAAAGGGTTTTATATGATGCTCAAATGCAAGGTGGCATGATGACATGAGCAAGATATAATTATGATGCAACAATTATATGTAGGAAGTATCCATTATATTACTAGACCAAGTAGCATTACAATTGTTAGACAATTGGGATGCTACAACTCTCCCCCACTAAACAGGAATCTCGCCCCGAGATTTTAGGAAGAAGAAGAAGACTCAAAGAGGGTAGGATACTTGGCACGGAGCTCATCTTCACGTTCCCAAGTGGCTTCATCAACAGAATGGTGCGACCACTACACCTTGCAGAACTTGATGGACTTGTTGCGAGTCCTTCTTTCTGCGACTTCAAGGATTTTTGTGGGGTGTTCTTGATAAGACAGGTCTTCTTGGAGATTGATAAGCTCATGGTCCACGGTCCTGCTGGGATCCTTGAAGCACTTCTTGAGTTGAGAGATGTGGAAAACATCATGGACTTTGAGTTTTTCCGGGAGCTCAAGAGCATAAGCAACTTCTCCTCTTCTTCCATGGATTTTGAATGGACCGATGTATCTAGGAGCCAGCTTTCCTTTGATACCAAAGCGGTGCGTGCCTCTCATGGGAGTGACACGAAGGTAAACGAGATCACCAGGGACATACTCCATGTCCGTGTGCTTTCTGTCATAATTGCTCTTCTGGCGACTTTGAGCAATCTTCAGATTTTCAAGAATGATGTGAATCTTTTCCTCCGCTTGAGTTACAATGTCGGGGCCAAACAATATTCTTTCACCTACGCCCGACCAACCAATCGGAGTTCTGCATTTGCGACCATAGAGAGCCTCAAATGGTGCCATCTTTAGACTTTTCTGGAAGCTGTTGTTGTAAGAGAATTCAGCATAAGGAAGACATTCTTCCCACTTCATGTCGAAAGAGATGACGCAAGCACGGAGCTTATCATCTAGAATCTGATTGATCCTTTCAACTTGTCCTTGCGACTGAGGATGGTAAGCTGTGCTGAAGTTCAATTTTGTTCCCAAAGCATTTTGGAAACTTCCCCAGAACTTGGAAGTGAATATGCTTCCACGGTCTGAACTGATCTCAAGAGGAACTCCATACGGAGAGACAATTCTGTTGATATAGAGCTCAGCCAACTGGATTGCAGAAATTGTTTCCTTGACGGGAAAGAAGTGAGCCACTTTAGAAAGCCTGTCAATGACAACAAAGATTGCATTGTTGCCCTTCTGCGACCTTGGAAAACCAGTGATGAAGTCCATCTCTACTTTCTCCCATTTCCATTCCGGGGGTTTCAATGGCTGTAGAAGACCAGAAGGTTTCTGATGGACAGCTTTAACTCTGCGGCAAACATCACACTCCAAGACATACTTGGCACAATATCGTTTCAACCCAGGCCACCAATATTGTGTTTTCAAGTCCATGTACATCTTTGTGCTTCCAGGGTGGATAGAAAGAACAGAATCATGCGCCTCCTTGAGGACTTGCTCTCTCAAACCCGGGTAGTTCGGAACAAACATCCGGTGTTCAAAGAAAAGAGTGCATTGGTCGTCGACGTGGAAGGACTCATACTTCGGAAGCTGAATGTTGGAGATGATCTTCTTAGTGTAAGGATCCCCAAGTTGAATGGAGCGAACCTTTTCTTCCAAGAGAGGGGTTGCCAGAAGGTTCAGAAGATACCCTTGATCCACAATTTCAAGGTTGAGCTGACGGAATTCCTCGCACAAGACAGGCTGTTGTTCTTCCACCATGAGGTTGCTGACATAAGCTTTACAGCTGAGAGTATCGGCCATGACATTAGCTTTGCCCGGAATGTAGTTCATGGTCAAATCGAAATCATTGATTGCTTCAATCCACCTCCTCTGACGAAGGTTGAGATCAGGCTGTGTGAAGATATACTTCAGACTCTTGTGATCAGAAAAGATTTCACAACGGTTGCCAAGCAAGTAATGCCTCCATACTTCCAAAGCAAAGACAACTGCTGCGAGTTCGAGGTCATGTGTAGGATAGTTGATCTCATGCGTCTTCAACTGTCGAGAGGCATAAGCAACAACTTGTTTTTCTTGCATAAGGACCGCACCCAATCCTTGCAATGAGGCGTCACAAAATATCTGGAAAGGCTTTGATGTATCTAGAGGAATCAAGACTGGTGTGGAAGTGAGCTTCTCTTTGAGTGTTTCAAAGCTTGCTTGACATGCAGGAGTCCAAAGGTATTTCTTGCCTTTCTTGAGGAGATCGGTAAGAGGCTTCGCAATCTTCAAGAAGTTCTGCACGAAGCGACAGCAATAACTAGCCAAACCAAGGAAACTCCAGACATCTTTGACATTTACAGGAGGAAGCCAGTCAACAATTGTCTTTACAGTTTCTGGGTTGACGGCAATGCCCTTGGCAGAGATGACGTGACCAAGGTAGGTGACTTGAGGCAACCAAAGCTCACATTTGGAGAACTTTGCATACAGACGGTTCTCGCGAAGCTTGTTCAGGACACACCGAAGGTGTTCTTCATGTTCTTCCTTTGACTTAGAATAGACTAGGATGTCATCTAGATAGACCACAACGAACCTATCAAGATACTCCATGAAAACCGAGTTCATAAGCCTCGAGAAGGTGGCAGGTGTGTTGGTGAGACCGCAAGACATGACCGTGTACTCATGCAGGCCATAGCGGGTGGTGAAAGTTGTTTTAGGAACATCTTCCTTGCGAATCTTGATTTGATGATAACCACTTCTCAAGTTAAGCTTAGAGAATACCACAGCACCAGCTAGCTGATCGAAGAGATCATTAATCCGCGAAAGGGGATATTTATTCTTGATGGTTTTAGCATTGAGAGCCCGATAGTCAACACAGAGTCTATCAGTCTTGTCCCGCTTCTTCACAAAGATGGTTGGGCTACCCCAAGAAGAAGTACTGTGCTGAATGAAACCCAACTTCTCTTGTTCATCAAGCTGACGTTTGAGTTCAGCCAACTCAGCAGGACCCATTTTATAAGGCCGCTTGGAGATAGGAGCTGTTCCAGGTTCAAGCTCAATCACAAACTCGACCTCACGGTCAGGAGGCATACTTGGCAACTCTTCAGGAAAGACATCTAGGAACTCACAGACCACCAGAACACTCTGAATAGCTTCCATAGCATCATCATTCAGAGCCGCCAAAGAGAAAAGCTGAAGAGCAGGAGTCAGACTTGGAGAATAGACTATATGGCCTTCAGGAATTTTCAGAGAAACCGAGCGTTCAGCACAATCAATCACAGCTGCATTTGCTGTCAACCAATCCATGCCCAAGATAACATCAATGTCAGAATTGCCCAGAATAATTAAGGACGCCGAGAACAAAGAGCCACCAATCTCAATTTGATTGTCATGGCTGATATGAGCAGCCCTCATGTTTGAGCCAGGAGATTGTACCACCAGACGATGCAATAAGGGAACCATATCCAGATCATGCTCATGAGCAAACTTATGAGAAACAAAAGAATGTGAAGCACCAGAATCAAACAAAACTCGTGCAGGGACTGAGTTAACAGGAAGCATACCCATCACAACTCTGTGCATGCATGCTCAACTTGGCGGCGTTACGATTAGCACGAGCAACAGTAGACCCGGGCTTAGTGTTGATGTCGAGAGCCCGAGGTGGTGGTGCACGAACCATAGGAGAGCTTGCCGCAGGTCTTGGAGGTGGTGGAGGAAGAGCTTTGTTGTTCATAGGACAGTTCCAGTGTTGATGCCCAGTGTTTCCACAAGTGTAACAAGCACCAGGTGGACGTGGAGCAACGTGGCTGGGACTCCACCAGCGCCTGGGGTAGTTGTGGTTGTAGCCCCTGGGAGCAGCAGTGAGGAAGTTTGGTGGCCTTGCTGCGTAGCTTGAAGGTCTTGGTGGAGCCGGGAGCGACGGTGGGGTATTAGGAACCTAGACACGACGCTTAGAAGGAGTTGACACAGCTGAAGAGCTTGCTGCATCGCGGTTGTGTTTCTTTGACTCCTCGGACACTTGCCTACTTGCTTCTTCCTACAGAGCTATATGTTGGAGTTCCAGAAAAGATGTCGGCCTTGCATGTGTGATTGCATATTTAATCGATGCATTGAGCCCTTGTCTGAACCTCTTTTGCTTCTTCTTGTCATCAGAGATCTCATCGCCACCATACCGAGAAAGATTCATGAAGTTTCTGTATAGGTATTGAAATTGTCATTGCCCTGCTTGAGGTTGAGAAACACTTCCTTCATCCTCTCCATGACAATTTCTGACAGATATTGCTCTTTGAAAGCTCCAGTGAACTATTCCCAAGTAGGCTAAAAACCAGTGTAGTTTGCCTTGAGGTAATTCTCCCACCACAGAGCTGCATCTCCCTTCAGAAGGTGAGTGGCACACTTTACCCATTCTTGCTCAGGAACATCAGCAGTCGCCAGTAACCTTGACATCTCCCGCAACCAATCATCAGCATCAAGTGGTTGATCGGACACATCAAATTGGCGTGGGTTGAACTTCAGGAAGCTTTTGATGTCTCCTCGCTTGGGAGGTGGAGGTAGCGGAACAAACTCATTCCTCCTGACACTTTCTTCAAATCGCTGTTGGTTCTGCTGCATTGCTGCCAAGGCATTGGCGATACTTGCCAACGCAGCCCCTAGTTCAGGTTGTATGTCCTCCTCAGAACGGCGTGGTGGTGCCATCCTGTGATTGATATAAAACACAAGTTAGTACCATAATGGAGAATAATAATAATCCAAAATAGTACCAAAATGGAATTAACCAAGGTTTAAAGGATACCATTTACTAAGATGATATTAAAATATCAACAAAGTTCAAAGCACCCAGAAGATATTAAGCATATCGCACACGACTGAACAAGGAGTGTGGTACACAAACTAACAAAGAAAAATTTTCCGCAAATTTTGGCATTAAAATACCACTATATGCACAAAACCACTTAACGAATCAAGATTAGTAACTCTACCAATTCAATATACAAGAGCGAATGAGAAAAGTAGTGGTATGGTCGCGACTCCATCCCGCACTCAAATCATTACTCCGCACATGAATAAGTAAAACACATATCCCAACACCTTCTTCAGATAAACCTAAAGATTAGTAACTACGGAAACGAACACCCCAAACAAGATAACGTCGGATAACAAAGAGTAAGACAGATCGCCTCGGTATACAACAAATCAGATAGATCGCGTCGGTTTGCAAAAGCCTGTCGGTATGGAACGTACCAACAGTTGATAACCAAAAGGCAGATAATGATAACATGTTGGATGCAACAGATAGACAAGGAATTCACACACACGCACACACACACACAACCTATGGTACTACGGAACCCAGAACACGTGAATCCTAGTTTGAATTTTAGAAGAGGATTGAAAACGTTACACTTCCTTACCAGAAAAAGGGTGGGTGGGTGGATAAGAAGAAAAATGGAAGCAGTCCTACTCTCACGTTTTGTTTTTCCTAGTATACATAACTACCAAAAATATTTGCTAGACTGACAACAACCATTTGGCTGAGACCCTGAAGGGCGGGATGGCTCTGATACCAATTGTAACTACCTCGGTGAATTACGCTCTTAGTTACAAGCCTGGATGAGCGGAAATGGTTAAAATAGTACGGTGGGGCCAAATGCTACTCACAGGTAGACCTTTCGGCCGTCCTAACCATTTCCAAAACATCGGGACAAGAACGAGCGCGAATCGGCAGTGAAGGATCAACTACATACACAAATGAGTATGTATGCAAGCCACATACAACAGTCCTCAGAGCCATTCCATCTAAAAAGAAATAGAAATATTGCAACGCCATACGGCAAGATCCAAATATCCTAGATAGATATAATAGTTTAGGATATCTCCTCATACATCAAACATCAGAGTATCAGGGGGAAGCGGAAAACAAGATCCGAGTATGGATAAGAAGCAAATCGGCATAAGATGCCCCATAAATAAACACATCCCGCCCACAGATCTCACGGATCCCCGTTCCCGGAATCTCTACACCGAGTGATCGTTGCCAACATCGATCGTCTCCTCCACCCAGTATCCATCTTGCGAGTATACATGTTCCTCTGAATCAAACAATTTATCATGTGAGACCCTAGGGGTACTCAGCAAGTCTTTATGCCTCTAAAGGGGACACAACCTGGGGTGACGCAATTGCAGCAAAAGATAATACCTAACAATTCTACAGATACTCGCTAACCATCCGCCTAACCAAAGATAGACGGATGTCCGTTAATTAAGAACAACAGTTATAACAGTAATATTAACAGATCCATCCTCCTCCTCGCTTACCAACGAGGAAGCGGACGAACAACCCCTCCCATCCGTTGGCAGTTTTATTAACCATTCCATGAGTGTTGCACTATTTACTAGTCGGGTACTTAGTCAGATTAAAAGCGGTACTTTAGTTATACTTGTCTATGATCGAGAAACTATGCTCCAAGTCGTCCATAACCGCGGACATGGCTTTCAGAAAGATTTACCCTGCAGAGGTGCACAAATAGCAACACACACTCGATCAACCTCGAAAAAACCAAATCAAGACCCAACAAGGCATTCACGACAAAGCGATCACAGGATTCAGAGATGTTTCAGGGGGCCACCCCACTAAGCTACCCGCAACGAAGTTGGCCGGCTCCGGAACGGACCCAGGGTTTGTGTGGACGGTGGTAAACGACTGGGAACCCGAAGATGTGACTGGGCTTGTCGTCTGAAAAAAGTGTCACGGTCCTAAAGATGTGCTCCACGCACAATCTTAAATAAAGCGGTAAAGCATGGCATAAATACAGATAGTAATAAAGCCCCAAACTACTTTGTGGCCCCAAGAAATAAGAATGAATCAAGCTCGCTCGGGGGGTCCATAAGGCCTCCCGGATGTGGATAGTGCGAATAGTCAAGGAACAAGAATCAAGTACTCGGGGTCCTACGGGACACAAGTGAGCATGAAGAACCAAATAGCAGATATTGCTCACCGATGCCACTTTCATTAGTTATTCCATTACTACTCAGGTTAAGTTGTTTAGGTACCTCGTTATCCATCAGACTCTCACATACCCTACACATGCTGTTCTACGACCCGCATGGCTCAAACAACTCCTGTAGTAATGGCTCATGGGATGGGGGAACAAGCTTCGGTGGGGTTTAAAAGTAAAGGTTATGCAGTACTTGGGATTCAATTTAATGCAATCGCGACTCAATGATGCAAGAATAAGATAGAGGCAATAGGTACTATATATATGCAAGCATCTGGTAGTGCTTGCCTGGCAGCTCAGTTGAAGCGAGGGACGGATCTGGGTAGTGCTCACAGGATTCTGATATATCCCGCTTTCGGCCTATTCGAAGAAGAACCAAACAACCAAGGGCCAACATAAGTAGAGTGCACAAGCATATGAATTAAAATGCGACAAGCAAACAATCATGCCATGATGAATGATGCACAATTTGCATGGCAATAATATAGCATGGCATGTGTGAGGTGTAGGGTACAAGATTAAAGCATTTAATTAAGTTTTTAGCCCGGTTTGCTCTCATAACACTTGCTGTATACTTATATTTATATGATGCATGCTGCAATTCAGAACATGGAGTGCATAGATAGAACGGGCTCGTCGCGCTGATCGATTTAGACATATTATTTGTCAAAATTGGAGTTATAAAACTAAAGTTATTAATTAATTAAGGAAAAAGACATTTTATTGTAATTTTAATTACCTCGAAATTTTAAAGTGCTCAAACATTATTTTGAATAGCATATTTGAATTCCTTACATTTTCTGGTTTCAAAACATATATTACATGTTGGTTTTGGAATTATATTTTAAAAGATATTTAAAACAGATTCAAATTTGAATTTAAACAATTTCTGAAAAAGTTTATTTAAAACCAGAAAAGCAGGAAAACATTTTACACCCAGGCAGACCCAGCTCCAGACACTAACGGGTGGGCCAGCTACTGACTGGGCCACACGCGCACAGGGAAAGGCTTTTCTCACCGCGGCGTAACTAGCCACTGAGGTTGACAGGTGGGTCCGGTGGCTACGGGCCCACGCGACAGCGGCCGAACGCGCAGAGACTGCCAGGTGGGGTTGTGATGGAGCGCGGGTTGAGGGCCTAAGAGCTACGGGGCTTAACTGCAAGTTTGTCAGGGCGGCTGATAGGTGGGGCTCGGTGTACCGCGGGTTGATCCAGCAAAAACGCAGGGGGGGTATGTGCAAGGTGGTGACAACTACTGTTTTTCTTCCCCTTTCTCTGACGGCGAAGCGTGCGGACAGAGGCGGCGCACGGTGCAGGGATCGAACACGCGACCTCGTGCCTGCGCGCGGCGGCGACTACCACTGCGCCGGCTTGGGGTTGTTGCGAGGAAAGCGCTAGGCGGCTGGATCTACCTAAGCGACGCCATGATCTGGAAACGAACATGGACGCCGACGCGCAGAGAGCGTTCGAGGGAACATCTGACGCGACCAGGACACGACGGCGACGGCGATGATGTCAGGGAGGTACAGGGGCTCACCACGGGCTCGACGGAGGCCTCGGATCGGAGCGGGAAGCAGCAGATCAACGACAAGGCTAGCGGCCGGTGACCTAGGGTTTGGCCGGGACGTCGGCGTGCTGCGGCTGCTGGGGACCTTCTCCTCCTCGCTGGCGCGTACGAGGTGAAGCAGGGGATCCACCTTGGTCTCCTTGACCACCTCCACATCAACCACACCTGCTGGAACGAGGGCGGCGGCGGTACTGGCAGTGACGAGCGAGAGAGGGGTTGGCGTTGGTGAAGGAGACGGAGGGGAGAGGCAGGGGCTCTAGGGTGGATCTGGCGATGGCTAGAGGAGTCGTGGGGCGGAGGGTAAAGCAAGGGAGAGGGAGGAGATGCGGTGTGGGACTCGGGGTAGATAAAGTGGCTTCGGCCATTTTCTCCTTCTCCTCGATCACATGCTCGGGCTGGAGCTCGACGTGAGCAGGACAGGGACAGGTAGAGGGGCTGCAGGTGGGGTCGAGGAAGAGAGGAGGGAAGGTGGGGCCTGCTCGGCAGTGAGAGAGAGGTGAGGGGAAACTAGGGTGTAGCTAGGGCATGCTCGGCATGGGCTAGGGTTTGGGGGTGGGGTAGATGGGGTGTGGGTCAGGGAGAGAGGGCCAGCCTCGGCAGTGAGAGAGAGAGGTGAGGTGAGGTGTGGTTAGGGTTTAGCTTAGAACTAGGGTTAGAAAGAAAAGAGAGGAAACTAGGGTTAGGGTTTGGATTAGGTGTTTAGGTTTTAAAACATGCTTATAAGATCAAGCCAAGGTGGAGGGGTGAGGATTTTGGTTTACCACAAGGTGAGGGGAAGATAAACCCAAGAAAAAGAGAGAGAAAGAGGTTTATGGAAAAAGGCCTCATTTGAATCATGCATGAAGGGAAGAATGGTGTTGAGGAGAATATGGGGATGGTGGAGAGGGATGGAGATGATCCACAAAGAAAAAAACCAACAAAACCAAGAGGAAACAAATGGCTAAAGGTGGTGGTACTCTTGCATGGCCCATGCAAAATAATTAATGCCATGTTTAAATTCTTGTGAAAACAAAATAATAACATGGCATTATTATTATGCATTCCCAAGAAGTGGAATAAAGGCCAAACAAAAAAATTAGAATTAGATCCATCCCAACCCACATGAGCTAGAATAAATATTAAAAGAAAAAGAAATACAAGCTCATGGGATGGAATGGTGGAATTATAAGGTGGTGACAAAGAAAAGGTGGTGGAGTTGAAATAAAAGATATGCCCCCAACTCAACTTGGGCATTAAACAATATATCAAGAACCAAATACAATATATCAAAAGCCAACTACAATTAATACTGCATGTGAGAGAAGAACCAAATGAAAAGGGTTTTATATGATGCTCAAATGCAAGGTGGCATGATGACATGAGCAAGATATAATTATGATGCAACAATTATATGTAGGAAGTAGCCATTATATTACTGGACCAAGTAGCATTACAATTGTTAGACAATTGGGATGCTACAACAGACATCAGCATAGTCCTTGTACCGAGGTGTTTACCCCACATCATAGCTAGGGCCTCCTCAGTCCTAATGTCGCAGAAAGTCTGCGAATTTATGTCGTAGTACCTGCTTACAATTCATCATGCTGGCTAATAGGAAACTTTCCAAATTCCATGTGCAAGTCACTTAGAGTTAGGTCCTCCGTGTCTATTGTTAGCTGATAATCAAAATCATTGGTAACTATAATTCTATCATCAGATAAGGTTTCAGTCCAACACCCATGCCGAATCTTTAACAGAATTTCGGATGCGGTAGTCATCTTACGGTTACCAACACATATTCTCACCATCACCACGAGACTAGAAACACTAATTGGGGAATGCAGAGAAGGAATTACAGTTCTTACCCTTCAGTTAGGACTTACAACACGTTCACCGAGCTCCAGACCTCCAAAGTTTTGCACCCCGCGTCCTCTTGCCCTGTTTTGTCCTCCTCCGTGCTCTCCAGTCTTGAAGGATCCATCTTTGTGCTCTCCAGTCGTGCAAGATCCATCCCCGTGTTCCCCGACCGCATAGGATCCATCTCCGAGCGGGATTCGGATCACACCCACCACCGTTGGGCGAGAACCCAACGTCCGCCTCACTTTTTCGTTTCCAGACGCGCTTGAGCGAGGACAGCAACAAGGATTCATGGCAAGTAGACATGACAGGGAAGGGAGAACGGGAGGATGATGGACAAAGGGGAGGACGATAGTGGTGCACGACTGAACGGAGTGACGGCAGGACAACCAGAGTAGTGGAGTGGAGCGAAGCTGGGAGCGATAAAATATGGAAAATCGCACAATAATGGGGGCACTAATCTTTAAAAGTAGGGTGCGTGCCATCGACGGTGGAGTTGGCGGGGCCCGCCAGTCAGAAAACATGTCACGTAAACGAGTGAACCAGACTAGACTCACATGTCAGTAAACGAGCCAAGCAGGCGACAACTAAGTCAGACTGGTCACATGTCAGCAAACGAGTAAACCCACATGTCAGTAAACGAGTCAAGCAGGCGGCAACTAAGTTAGATTGGACCCACATGTCAAGGCTTGATTGTCCTGATGAAGGCACTTACTCCCTCCGTCCCAAAATAAGTGACTTAAATTTGTTTAGATTCACATGTATCTAGACACGTTTAAGTCTAGATACAAGTGAATCTAGATAAATCCAAATCATTTATTTTAGAACGAAGGAAGTACGTATGAACTATATGATCATTGTGCCAGCTTTTCCGCGCCACCAGCCAGCTAGGCAGCAGTCACCAAACCTTGAACTAGAGATTCGAGCGTCATCGTTCCGACTCGAAAACCTGCCCATGTTGTGATGTCCGAGGCTTAATTAATCGATCGGTCGCACGTACAAATGCGCGACAACATGTGCAAACCTGTTGGCCGCTAGGATGAAATCCTAAAGGAAGCAGGATTCCCCTGTAGATTGAGGTTGTCCCGGATGGATCCGTCGATCAATGAGGTGGCGGTTGTACCTTGCACCTACAGCAAGCTTCGCCATGACAGCCCGGTGGATATTGGATAGGGCTGCACAAGCGAGCCCCGCTTTAACCCGCAAAACACAATTGATAGTATAAATTGTGCTACAGCTCTCCGTTCCATCCCTTACTAATATTACCAATCGGAATACCAATCTACCCCACATCTTCTGTCGCCTGCAACCCTATTATTGGATTGCGACGCCTTGTCTATGCACATGAGTGCCAAAACATGCACTGTCGCAGCTTAATGCAGTGCATACATGAAATCCAGGCGATCTTTACGTACAGTTGTGCGGATCTTTCTCAGTTTGTCTTGCATGGCCGCAACTAGGGGAGACGCACCATGGCCAAAAGGTATGCTACGCACCATGCCTTTACCTCGTTTCCTCTCAAAACTCCGACTAGACGGCCTCTTATTGGACGCTTAGGAATCATAAAGGTTTTCAACAGCTCTGACGGCGAGTCGGTGGAGATTGTGCCACCGTACGACAGATGGATCATCGAGATAAAGACATGCATGAAAGATCCAAATTCCATTCTGAACATACATGAGATGGAGATTATCAGCAAGGCAAGACGACAACCGATGCGCAAACACCCGGCTATCATCCACCTACAGGAGGTTCTTGTAGTGACCTAGCAAACCATTGTATATTATACTCCACAAGTCATTGGCATAACTCTCACGGAACTTGTCCCACGAATATTACACCCAACAGAGTATAATCAGATTGTTCACTTACTACCAATCAGTACTCGTCTGAAGCCAATAATTAATAGTACATGAGCTAAAACATTTGCAACCCACATTTTTTCCTTTACACAATAATATATAAAGATCGGTATTGGTTTGCTAAAGATGAATATACTAGCCACACAACTTCCCAAACCTTATTGTTTAGCCATCTCTAACTTTAAAATATCTCCTACTAAAGAAATCATCCTTCACCCATTTGATTCGTTCCAAAAAAAAAGTGAGTCGATGGGATTTTCTTCTACTTCTGATAATGTATTTTTATTATGATGCTTATTTTTTTAGTTCAAATATCTATCTTTCTGCTATAAATAATATTCCACCTAGTCAATCTATATTTTCTCTAACTCTTGTCGCTTTGTCAAGAAAACGAGATCTATAAAAGTCAAGTATTTTTCTCACCCCTCGGAATCTCAAGAAAATACAGCATAAACATAGATAGACTTGTAAGAAAATTTTAATATGGACTAGGCGATCACCATATGATAATAAGTTTCCCTTCCCGCAATCCAATTTTTTTAAAAACGAGTTTTGCATGGATGCCAATCTTAATTGTATAGAGGTCCTCTCCAACCACTACAGCAAAGAAGACAGGCGCCGACGGCCAGCTCCCGTCGGTGTATTGCCCCATAGGCATAGCCCTCTTGCAGTCGGCATAGAAAAGCGGTCGGCGTATATAGCTACGCCGACGGCTTGGCCCCACCTAGATGGCTAACGGACGTTTGGCTACGCTGACGGCTTTGTCGTCGGCCTAGTTTTTCTATAAAAAAAATCAATTTATTTCCAACTTTTTCGAATTGTTTAGCTCGTTAATCTTATAGGGATATTTTTAACTCTAAGTACACTTTTTTTTGACAATCAATACCACGTTATATTCAAAGTAGCAAATAGTACATGGTAGAGATACATAAGCTGACTCCATCGACTACAAAATAAAGTCTAAAAGAAACTAGCAAATCTTCGAGGTCTTCAATCTCTTTCTTCTTCCAAGACATAATCTTGCACTTCTCTAAAGGCAGCCAAACGTTGATAAATATTGAACCATAACCTGTAAATACCAATGAAGGTCTCCCATAATTTTTTGAGCCGCAGTGCTAAGGCTACGTGCACGCGCGCAGCCATTAAGGTAATCAATCAACATCGACAAGAGATCCAACACAAGTATTTCAGGCAAAATTAACCGAACAGCCTGATCGACGTCGCTGGCGAACCGAGAGTACGAATCACCATTGTCGAGGACGTAGCAGCCGGGACAAATATTGCGAGGATAATCCTCCTCGCGACAACCATGAGAAAAAGTTCAAAATCGATCCGGTAAAGGAAGATCCGAAAGACTGTACCTATAGAAACTTAATCTTTCAACACCACCATTGACGCCGGGAAAGAGATCTCGTCGTCGAACGATATGCCGAAGATCATTTATTGTAGACGATGTCATCTCCATTAAGAAGATGACAACCAAAACACTAATCTAATCTTGAAAACACTACTTTTACTGAAAACTCCATCCATAGATCGGGTTCCCCACCCCTCCGATGCCGACGAGACCGGCCGAAGGAGGAGGAACCGATCTATGGAGGAGGCGGAGATGCTATGGCTAGGTCAGGAGAGGAGGCGGCGGCTAATTTTGTTGCCTAATTAATAACTCTAAGTACACTTAATATCAAGTTAAATTACATTTGTGGTCCAACTACCCAATCAGTCAGTCATCCTAACACTACTCCAGCCCCAACATGATTAACTGCTCCGTTCCTTCCGGATGAGCTTTTAAGAAAGAAATTAGATCTTGTTGTTAATACTATCAGATTAATCCAATTAACCATTAGACCAGGATGTTACATGTATTTATTTATTTTGCATTCTAAACAATTATTTAAGTAAACAACAATGAATAAGTAATAATAATATTGAATACAAATAAAAATGAAGTAATGTTTTTTGCCTTATTTCATTTAATATTAAATAATTCATATCTAAAAATCCGTAAATCGTAATTCGACAAATAATATATCCAAATCGATCATAAAAATGAGAGGAATTCAAATAGGACATCCCTATAATATTTTTAATCATGTACCATATTTTCTTAACATTGGACCAACCGAAACTACGTCAGGATTCACGAAACACCCCATTTTTGGCTCTCGGAAAAAAGTAAATTGCCTATTAGTGCGATGAAAAGGAAAACTTGAAGTGGATCTCTAATAAAATAGAATATTGTGAACATAAAAATAATTTTTCCAAAAATCATGAGCATTAGATTATGTACATGTAGTTCAAATATGACCCTTTTCCTACCGATTCGACATGAATTTACCTTTTTCACGAGGGATGGTAGAAAAGGTTTAAGATATCCCGGTTGGGAAATTGTTCATGTAAGGTGGTCTAGTATGTTTTAAAAATAGGATGGTACTATTTTGAAACTTTCATTTGGTGGTTCACAAAACACCCTGTTTTTGACACTTCGTAAATAGAAAATCGCTTTTTGGTGCGCTAAAAAGGAAAACTTCCTCCTACAATATTCTTCGGGATCCCAAGATGCACATATGTGCATAATATGGGCACATTATCACAAACTATACTGTTATTCTAGCCATAACATTGGTCGTTTGGCCTAAAAGCCATGAAACCTCGAACATGATTGCTTATTTCCGTGAAGGTTTTTTTGAGATGCAATCAATATACCAAGTTTGTTATTTTTACTTGTAAATTACGTCACATAATATGACACCACATGAAGATTTTACATTGTTTGGATAGTTTTTAAATTTTTATGCCCGTTTCAAACTACTGTCAAAACGACGGGTATGAAGATTCTTAGCTCAGGATTAAGCCTCGCTAAACTTGCAGTGCATCTCTGATGAAATAGCATATCGTAAACCTAAAACTGATATTTTCCGAAAATCATAAGCATCAGATCATGTACCTGTAGTTCAAATCTGACCCACTTTCTACCAATTCAGCAGGAATTTGTCTTTTTCACGAGGGGTGGATGAAAAGGTTTAAGATAGCCCGGTTGGGATATTATCCAAGAAAGGTGGCCTAGTATTTTCTAAAAATGGGGTGGTACCATTTTCAAACTTTCATTGGTGGTTGCTTCACAAAACACCACATTTTTTACACTTGGAAAATGGAAAATAGCTTTTTGGTGCGACGAAAATAAAAACTTCCTCGTGCAACATTGTTCGCCATCCCATGATGCACATGTGTGCATAATATGGGCATATTATCAAAAACTATGCCACGATTCTAGCCATAAAATTGGTGGTTTGGCCTAAAAGCCATGAAACCTCGAACATGATTGCTTATTTCCGTGAAGGTTTTTTTGAGATGCAATCAATATATCAAGTTTATTAATTTTTACTTGTAAATTATGTCACATAATATGACACCACATGAAGATTTTACATTGTTTCGATCGTTTTTGAATTTTTATGCCCGTTTCAAACTATGGTGAAAACGGTGGGCATGAAGATTCTTAGCTCGAGGCTGAGTCTTGCTAAACTTGTAGTGCATCTCTGATGAAATAGCATATTGTGAATCTAAAAATAATTTTTCCAAAAATCATAAGCATCAGATCATGTACCTGTAGTTCAAATCTGACTCACTTCCTACTGATTCAGCAGAAATTTGTCATTTTCATGAGGGATGGACGAAAAGGTTTAAAATAGCCCGATTGGAACATTGTCCATGCAAGGTGGCCTAGTATTTTTTAAAAGAGGTTGGTACCATTTTGAGACTTTCATTTGGTGGTTGCTTCATAAAACACCCCGTTTTTGATACATGGAAAATAGAAAATAGCTTTTTGGTGCGACGAAAAGGAAAACTTATTCCTACAACATTCTTCGCCATCTCATGATGCACATGTGTGCACAATATGGGCATATTATCACAAACTATGCTACAATTCTAGCCATAACATTGGTCATTTGGCCTAAAAGCCATGAAATCTCGAACATGATAGCTCATTTCTATGAACATGATAGCTCATAAAAGCCTTGTAAATATGTCACATAATATGACACCACGCAAAGATTTTATATTGTTTGGATTGTTTTTGAATTTTTTTATGACCGTTTCAAACTATGATCAAAATGGTGAGTATGAAGATTCGTAGCTCGGGGATGAGACTCACTAAACTTGCAGTGCATTTCTGATGAAATAGCATATTGTGAACCTAAAAATGATTTTTCTAAAAAATCATAAGCATCAGATCATGTATCTGTAGTTCAAATTTGACCCACTTCCTACTAATTCGGTAGGAATTTGTCTTTTTCACGAGGAGTGGATGAAAAGGTTTAAGATAGTCCAGTTGGGACATTGTCCATGCAATATGGCCTAGTATTTTTGAAAAATGGGATGGTACCATTTTGTAACTTTCATTTGGTGGGTCCTTCACAAAACAACCCGTTTTTGACACTTGGAAAATGGAAAATATGTTATACGAAACTATATGTAATATTTTTATATTTTATTCAACAAAAATATTTAATATTTGAGTTTATATAGATGTGTCTTATTTTTCTGCAAATTTTGATATATTATATGTATTTTTTTTGAATTAGAATAATTTAGTTATGATTTTTTTAGGATTAATATGGCAAAAAGGAAAAATAGCTACGCCGACGGCCGACGCCATCGCACCGTCATCATCTGCAATCCCTTCGCAGACGGATGCCGTCGGCCTATCCCACCCTACGCCGACGACAAAGTTGGGCCGTCGGAAAGTTTGCTTGGCTGCCCTCCTCGGGACCTTCGCCGACGGTCCCGACATTTTGCCGTCGGCGTAGATATTGGCCATCGGCGTATTTTGCTTCTCCCGTAGTGAACTGTGTACCATCATCGTTCGGCTGGTCCCGAATAGGTGTCCTAAACCGCAGTAGAAGCACGAGGGATCCCACCAAACGCGACACGTCCTCCATCGATGGTCGTGGCACCGACGTGCACCGTGGCACGTGCCTTCCTGACACGAGTACGGTAGGTCTCGGCTGACTCGGCGTAGACTGCACTGCAACAACTGGTGACCTTGATCGCACCGCCACAGTTGGCGTTGCAGTCGTCAAGGTGACTTCCACCTCGGGTGTGGCGCTCGTAGCAGGGTGACCACCCACCCGCGCCACCGGCCGGACCGGTCTCAGCAGGGGAGCACACAACAACAGTAAGAGCAAGGATAATAGCTATAGCCTGTTGTTGGCTATATACTATGCCATGCCACCTAAAGCCACTATAGAGTAAGCATGCATATAACAAGATGGCTATTAGGTTGGCTATACTGAATATTTTAGTATTTAAATGCTTACACCTGCATATGATCTACTGTGATCCATTGTAAATTACATCTCAGTGGTCTATTCAACCAGTGTACATGTATATGCCTTCTATGCCATGAGAATATACCAAGAAAAATGATTTAATATTCACACAAACTGAATTTTAAGCAAGGAACAAACAAATGTCAGATAGCACCATGACAACCACACTTAATTATAAGTCTTCACAAGTCTTAAGCATTAACCAACATAACAAATCAGATCACCGGCAAACAAGCAGTTAATTTTGATCTACACATCGATAAGCAACAAACTGGGTGGCACATAGCACCATGACATCGATACTTAAACATTACATGAGACTTTAACAAAGATACAGAATAAGATCTTCGGCAAAAGACAAGCCACAAAACATAGTCAAAACTTCGGTAGAAAGGAGCAACCACTTATTTGCATCAATAAACTTTAGTCACTGTATGGAAAAAGAAAAAAGGAGGATAAATATTTAGTGAGTGCTCTTTACTTAATAAACACAAGTTCAGATCAGAGGATGCATACCTCCAAGTAGCACCTACAGCAATCGTCATATCTTAGTCCGGAAATAATAATAAAACGCATATAAGATGTCATGTTGGTCACAAATGTTACAGAAAAAAGGACCATGAACATGCAAATATCAGTATCCCACCATCTCCTTGATGCGGCGCTGGCCGTAGGTGGCAGTTCAAGGTTTGGGAGATGGTGATTTGGGGGCGATTTTTCTCGGGTTCACACAAAGATTCGGAGACCTCTTCGATTTGGCGCGCAAGAAGTGATTAGCGGGCAGGGAAGGCAAGATTTGGCACGCGGTGAGAAGGAAGAAGCGTGGAAGGCGTGGGACGCGCAAGAAATCTAGAGAGCCAGCGGTAGCGCTCGCATTGGGCTACAAGCGGGCGGCAGTATCTCGTATATTGTGCTACCGCCGGACGATACACGGAACGCTCGCTTGCTTCTCTTTCCTTCATTCTCTCCCCTCCATCTAGAAATTTGCTGACGTAGAATAGTCTGCTGACTCAGCTTTATTATACTTGCACGACCGGCGCCATCAGCTCCACCCGAAGTTGGACACGTCCTCAAAGCCGCCCGAGTCAAAGAAGAACCCGCACTCGTCTCCGACTCCTCCCCTAGCCCCTAGGCCCATCAGCGCCGACGAGCTTCCCACCATCTCATCCTGCGGGACCTGGTCGAGAAGAACCGAGTTGTACTGCTGCCACATGGCCGCATTCATCGTCAGCGGGTTGGAGCCGCAGATCGAATCCTCCTGCTGTGGCACGAAGCCGATGGCCGAGCCCATCTGGTCCCTGCTCGCGTCCAGCACGGGAGGGAGCTCCTGCACCGCCTGGGAGCAGCCTGCGAAGGTCGGGGAGGAGGAGGAGTGGGCGTTGTCTTGCTCGCCGACACCCTTGGGTTTTTCGAACACCCTGCACAACACCCAGTCCTCCTGCAGAATTGACATGCAGCGCGTGCACCCAAATCAGCAACTTAACGCCATTCAATGTGAAGGCAAGCCGAAGCGGCGGAGTGCAAGTGATAGATACCCTTGGTGGCAGGTGCGGCGAGTCGAGGCGAAACTCGTGCATGACCCAGCTGGTTTTGGAGCCATTGGGGGCGCGGCCTTGGTAGAAAACAAGCGTCTTCCTCATGCCGACGACGGCACGCGTGGCCGAGCTGCGCACCTCGCGGTCCTTGCCGGTGGCCTTCCAGTAGCCGGACTTGGTGGCGCGGTTCGTGCGCGACCCCGTCGCGTACTTGCGGTCCCTGAAGCTGAAAAAGTACCACTCGCTGGCCGTCAGCCTCGCCACCTCTGCGCCCGATAAAACAGTAACAACAGTCTTAGTGAAAAATGAATACTCCATAACTCATGATAAGAACAACTATTTACTAACAAACTCCATAACTCGTGATAAGAACTAGGAAAAGCTGCAATTGCAAAATCATGCGCGTATATAAAGAAAAAAAAGGTTTCAGTTGATTACCGGAAAGCGAAACTTTGTTTTTCTATGATGATGTAGCCGAAAAGTTTCGGTTGATTGCCTGAAAACGAAACTATACTCTTTTTCAATGAGAGGAAGCGGAAGACTGAAGCGTGACAATTACGATGTGACGTCGCTAAGAAATGGACAAGTACACAGCACACTTCACGTTCCGATCGATCAGTGATGCATTATTGCAAGTGATCATTAATTCCACACTTGGTTAATGAGCTTGGGACAGTAAGAAGCGGATTTAGACGTAGTCAAGAGTATCATATAGTAGTGTATCATGTATATGATACCATCTTCACAATGCATACATGAGTACCATAGTCATAGTGTATTTATTGTTTGTAGAATCTCAATGTAAAATATGTACTCCTTTCGATCCAAATTAGTTGATTTGGTTTTGTCTAGATTCGGACGTATCTAACACTAAAACAAGTCTAGATACATTCGAATCTACACAAATCTAAGTCAACTAATTTGGATCGAAGGGAGTACAAGATTTATTTAAGATTATTTTTTTTAGTTGTACGTGCTATCATATCGTATTTATCTAGCTGTGATATTAACACAATCTCTTTAATCATTAATTGCAGTAAAACATTATATACATATAATGCATGATAGCACACCTACGATATCCCATTGGGTTAGTCGATCTTAGCTACCAAACCGAACAAATGTAGATGATTAGACTGTTGGATCAGGAAATCCTTTTCTTGTTCAGTATCATGAACCGTGCTACCAGTTTACCGCCACGGGGAACCGATATTGGAATCTTTTTGACGGAATATATGGGTTACTTTCAGGACAAAGATCATCCATAGTGCTAATTTCAGCCGTCATGCTTTTCTTTTTCATAAGCACGTAGATATGGCTCGATCGCCCAGTTGGTAGCAATTAATTAATCTGAATTCTTATCCTCGCACAGCAGCTAATGAATATCGATTTAATCTTGAAATATGCATATAATGAATCTATACGATCGAACCGGCCAGGAAGCCAGGCTGCCGGACGAACCGATGAACTCGTGAACAGCTAGCTAGCTAGCGGTGGAAGCTGATGAGGAACGTGAATAGAGAGAGTGACGACGACGACTAACGGGGAAGCTCCCATGGCTCGCGCGCGTGGAGGTCGACCTCGACGAGCGTCCCCTGGGAGGCACGCTCGTTGGCCACCTTCTTGAAGAGGTAGTGGCAGACCAGCTCCTGGTCGCTGGGGTAGAACCTGAACCCTGGCGGCAATGTGGACTCTACCTCCCTCAGCCCCGCCATCCCTAGCTCCCGGCCGATCTGCGACTGCGCGTACGTCGTCTGAGCAACCGCGCGCCGCCTAATCGGATCAGAATCAGATCACGATTGAACAACAAATTCTCCAGAAAAATTAGGCTCTTGGCCACACTGCAGCTGCAAGAGTCACACGGGGACGAGAGCTGGAAGAAGCAAGAGGTAGTATACCATCAGGAGTGTGGCCGGATGAGTTGGCTCGATCGGGCCTCTTTTTATAGCGGGGCGAGGGGAGCAATCAAGACAGCGGAAGAGAGACAGCTCGATATATCCATGTCGCGTCAGGGAACAGTGGAGGTGGCCGATGCCGGTGAGGGAGCGCGCCACTGTTTGAAGCCAGCGGCCTGCTCGGTCACTGTCCCGGTATTCCCCTCTATCTATCGAGGCGCCCGGCCCGTGTGGGATACCTACACCTATAGCCAGCCTGCCTATGTGGAAGATTCGAACGCTACCGGTCGACATGTTGCCATGCTTGTGCCACAAGAACTGCGCCCCTGGAGAGCAGAAGATCCATCCATCGAGGAGGAGGTGGAACCTCGCAAGCTAACGCATTCCAATCCCAGCAAGTCATGGCGTGGAACGATGATGTACGTGGCACGCCACCGATATACTACATGTTTCACCTTATTATTTATTTTCTTGGTGTTTTCTTGAGGATATATCGACGCGCAGCCATGCATGTATTTCTAGCGGAATTGTTCAACTTGTTGCTCAATCGACTCCTAAACCATCGGATTTGCACTGAGATCCGTGCTCCTACTGGCAGGTTGGGTTGTAATTGAGATTTTTTTCAACTACAAATAGGGTTGCCACTAAGACTTTTGCAGTTGTAAGTAGGGGTTGCAACTGAGAAAAATGCCCCTCGACCATTAGATTTGCTTCGTAATTCTTGTTAGTAATATGAGTTTGTAACATAAAATTGCAAGTGAGGCATACTCGGTGACAACCTATTTCATCGAAACAGGCTCGTGGCCCTCTATACTAATATAGCAACCACACGATACAACGATAATGCTCGGGCAACACCACAAACCAGCCCAAAAGAAAAGAAAAATAAAGATAAGAAACAAACGTCAATAACGAGTGGATCAACGAAACGAAGATGACCTGCAATAGTTGCGCCCTCTGGAGTTGTCCCACCACACTCCTAGCACTCGGAAGCGTCATGTATCAAGCAACACCTTCAAGAAGGGATGTGATGCCGACATCGTTGTTGATCGGACTTGTCCTAGTTATTTCCCCATACGCGGAGGAGAATGGGGAAAGGGTACACCCGACACCCTTCAGAAAGGACGATGACACCCGCAGGTGTAATGACCCATGGATATATATTATAGAAAGGGTAGATGTGTGAATTGATATTGTTGCATAGCCTGCAAATAAAAATTTAGTTTCAATTCAAAAAAAGTATAACTTGTTTGAATTAGGCTCTAGTGAGATTGATTCGAACCAAATGGTCACTAGGAATTGAAACCTCATTCAAACTCAAAATAAAAAATAATTTGAATGAATTCAGAATGGAAGTTAACCTAAGTCAAACTTGAATTCAAATTTAAACCACACAAATATATTTAAACTTAAGTAAAGGAAATAGAACATTCCATCCAAACTCAAATTGTGAATTCAAATCATCAACACAAATATGGGAGAAAGATGATCTTTATTCATAACCATATGAGTACATGATCTCTATTTACAATTGAAACAAGAGAAAAAGAAGAAACTAATCAAAAACCCTACAGTAAACCATATATATCTTCTCAATCTTTGTTTCAAACCTTGATCTTCAACCTATGAACACAAACCACACAGAAAACACATGTCAGTGTTAAAATGTAGGCTTTTCCCTAAGACAAAACCCTTTAATATAAGAATCCTTTAAATTAGAGTATAGGAACGAATCCTACTCTGAGCCCGAGAAGCAAATAAGCAAATCAAAGACCAAAAAGGATGGTGTTCAAAATGCTTCACTATGAACATTCGGAATCACTCAGAAGAGCCCAATAACCTATAGAATAGATCACAAACAGTTCTTTGGAACTATTAAAACATTCAGTTAAATCCTTAGCTAACCTGGTAGTCATCTGCCGGGAAATTCAACTAGATCAAGTAGGAAAACCAATCCAATAGAAATGCTGGAAATCATAATATAAGACATCCAACCAAAGAAAAACCTAGACTCGGGATTCTATCAAGAATAGGTAGAACTCCAAAAATTAAATCATCAACAATCAAAATTCTAAACCAATAGAAACTTTAGTAACTACTAAACAATAATTCTCACCAAAGGAATCCTCAAGGCATTAGATTCTATCAAGAACCCTAGAACTCTAGGAATTCCAAACATTATCAATTAAAATTCCAAACCAATCAAACTTCATAGTAATGGAATATATCATCCAAACAGAATTACAAGGGGCCATGAATGAAGACTAAATCAAAATCACCATAAAATCAAATAATAAACACTTGTCATGTTCTAAAACTAAAACAGGACAAACACCAAACCGACATGCCTGATTAGGCATATCCAAATATCACCCCTGCACATACAAAAAAGGGTCATATGCCAATTTTGGCATACCCACATACGTTAAACCTAGCATGGGCTTAACCACCGAAAATCCATTGTTACATGTGAATAAGTTAGCCAACATAGGCGGTTTCACACTTACACAAGCAGGTGATTCACCTAACTTCATGACATTGGTGTCAGCAGCACAGCCACTTAGGAACACTATAAATAGAGGACCACCTAAGACCCCATAGCTCATAACTCACCACTCGAGCTTGGACCAAAACACACAAACTTAGAGTTTAGAGAGAGGTCTGAGAGAGAGAGAGAGAGGAGAAAGAAGGAGAGGAAGAACTCAAGAACAGGAAGAGAAGATCCATAGCAGCAGCTACAGATCTTTATCAAGCACACTAGGAATCTACAAAGGTTGCTAATTTAAATGTTAGATAGGAAATCATTTGAGTCCAAAGAGAGAGGGATAATTTTAGTAGGAAATGCACCCAGTAAAGAAGGAGAGCAACACCTGTGTGCATCTTCATCAAATGAAGAACACCACAGGCATAGCCACACCCTTATTATGGCACAAGTCACAGCCATTAGCTAGAAGAAGAAGAAGAAGATAAATTGTATATGTAATTAACCAGCCAATTTTAGAATATCATATCCCTATCTCACCCCCAACCCTAGAAAAAATCCTAAGATATGCCTAAGGATGAGAAGGGAGATAATGTTCTAATATCCCAACACCTATGATGGCCCAAAATATATCGAGCTCGTTGGGGAACCCCAAGAGGAAGGTATGATGAGCACAGCAACAAGTTTTCCCTTAGTTATGAAACCAAGGTTATCGAACCAGTAGGAGCAAGTAAACACCTCCAAGGTGTTGTTGCCAACTTTGAATCCTGCACAACATAACCATAGAACTTTGCCCCCAACTTACAGTGAGGTTGTCATTCTCACCAGTTTTGCTGAAAACAAAGGATTAAACATATTGTGTGGAAGAAAGTAAAAGGTTGCATAAGGTAAACAGAAAGCGGTAAACAATTGTAGATTGATGGTAAAAAAGGACCGGGGTCCATAGTTCACTAGTGGTGGTTCTCCTTAAGATTGATGACATGTTGGGTGAACAAATTACAGCGGGGCAATTGACAAACATCGATAAAGCATACATGCATATACTAATCATCTTGACTCCTATGAGATTTGATTGGGCATTACAGCATTATACATAGACCGTAATCCAACTGCATCTATGACTAATAATCCACCTTCAGGTTATCATCCGAACCCCCTCCAGTATTAAGTTGCAAGCAACAGATAATTGCATTACGCATTGCGTGTAAAGTAAACAATATGATTATTCTACGAATAAAGGATTGTTGTTTTCTCCCTAGTAGCAATAGGACATCTAGTACCTTAGAGATTTCTATCACTTCCCCAGATTACTAGAGGCATGAACCCACTATCGAGCATAAATACTCCCTCTTGGAGTTGCTAGCATCTACTCGGCCAAGATATCTACTAACAACAGAGAGCATGCAAGATCACAAATAACAAAGACATGATAGAATCAATAATCAATCTGAAATAGCATCTCAATATCCATCGGATCCCCACAAACACAACATGTAGGATTAAAAATAGATGATCTTGATCATGAACGGAGCTCATAAGATCTAAACATGGTAGCACAAAGGAGAAGAACCAACCATCTAGCTACTACATGGACCCATAGTCCACGGATGAACTACTCACGCATCACACTAGAGGCTTGCATGGTGATGAAGAAGGCCTCCAGGGTGAATTCTCCCCTCCGGCAGGGTGCCAGGAAGAGCTTCAGATCCCTCCCTAACTAGGGATGGAGATGATGGTGGCTATACATTCTTTCATGGAATTTTGATCGGTTACTTAGGGTTTCTGTATTGGAGGCATCTTATAGGCGAAAGGGGAGGCCAACGGGGTGCCCTAGGCGGCCACACCACCCCCTGACGCGGGCCAGGCCTGGCCGCGCGACCAGGTGGTGTGGCGGCCCTCTGGCCTCTCTCCGTCTCGTATTCTGGCTCTGTGTCCCCCTCGATAAAAAACTGACTTTGGCTTTTGTCCCATCCAATTCCGAGAATATTCATTTTATGACTTTTCTAGAACCAAAAACAGCAGAAAACAGGCAGCTGGCACTATGGCATCTTGTTAATAGGTTAGTCCAAGAAAGTGTATAAAAAGTTCTCCAAAGTGTGGAAAAAACATAAGAAAGTAGATAAAACCAAGCATGGAACATCAAAAATTATGGATACGTTAGCAACATATCAACATCCCCAAGGTTAACTCTTGCTCGTCCTCGAGTAGGTAAGTGATAAAAAGAAAGAATAATTTTTGAGGTGACATGCACCATCATAAACTTGATCAAAGTATTTGTAAAACATTGATAGCTGGGATCATAGTACTTCAACATAGCATGAAAGATAAAGTTCTAACAATAAGACATAGGAACTATGTTGTAACATGAAAAGGCAGAAACAAAAGATTCATGAATAACAATGCTTTGCAAGACGTTTGTTTGTTTCACATAAAGAAAACATAGCATAGTGGCATTCAGCTTGTCCCTCATGGAGTAGAAAACATAAATGCATAGGACACCTTCAAAGTTCATAAGGGTGACTAGATACAAATAGTTTAAGAACAAGAAATATCAAAGTTATGCATCAATCAACAAGTCTTGGGACAATGCACATAGAACTAAGAATGGCCACTATGCTCTCAAAATAGGTGCATAAAGATAGAAGGTGGAGACTCAACATAAAAGTAAAAGAAAGGCCTTCATAGAAGGAAGTAGGGATTCAAGTTTCATAAAGAGCTTCCAAAAATTATGGTACTTATTAGCTTTCAGCTCTCATTTCCCCTATCATAAGCATCTTTAGGTGATTAAGGTTAAAGTGACACAACTAAGAGGATATGGTTGACAAGTTATAAGTTGAAATCTCATGCCCCTTACTTACGAGTACCGAACCTCATGCTACTTAACTTCAGTCACAAGTAAGCTCTTGTCATTGTAAGTACATATGTATCATAGAGAACCTCCAATGGGGTACCCCTTGCACATGATACATGAGCTATCCCATATCAAAATGACAAGGCAACAGACAATGATCATCTTAGTGATATTTTTATTTGCTATTTGCATAGGTTTTTATTCAGGATGCTTCATAGAGTGCTCATTATGGTTATGCTGCAAGTTTCCACCATGATTAGACATGGCTTAGGCTAGCGGCCCAGGCGTTTGTCTAACACACATACAAACTCCACGATCTTACAAGTTCCCCTTTTATTTCACACCGCCGGGATCCATAAGCAAAAGAATCATGATATCAACAGAATAATAAGTGCAATGTTGAAAGCGTTCCCCATGATACATGGTTCTGCTAACTTCAACTTATAAAGCGCAAGCATATACGCAACAAAGATGGATGCAATGGTTCAAGATTATTAAATGCAAAAAAGTAAAGTGTGCCATCAAGTTCGTGAGAGCTTTAATCACTAGTTTTCACATAACGTTTAATTCGGAAGGTAGATAAAAACATGAATATACTTGGAATAGCAAATGCTAATAGGTAGGTATGGTGGACTCTTTGGAACAACTTGGTTTTATTTGGAGTTGGATGCATGAGTGGAACTCATACTTGGTTATGGAGGCTAGCAAAAGACTGGGAGCGACCAACTAAGAGAGCAATAATGGCCATAATCATGCAGAGCGACAAAACATCATTAATCAAAGCATAAAGTGATATTACAAGTCGAAAACTAAAGGATCATAAAGGCTTATGGTGACTTGGGATACTCATAACATGGTGTGAGCATGCGCCAAGTCAACCCAAATAAAGCATCAAAGGAGAATACCACAATACTATGCTTCAATATGCTAAAACAATGCATGATTCTTCAAAGGCACCTTAAGCAATCTCAATTGTTTATAACATGTCATGCTACAGCAAAGATCACTAAGCATAAAGACAAAACAATATCAAGCATGGCATGATAAAGCATATGCCACAGTCAAAAACAAACTTCGTTTACCACTTAAGCATGAACTTTCCTACTCTTTTCCAATCCAAACCAAACTATTTGAAAACCAATGCATGAAAGAGGGGGTCCAACCAATTTATTCAAGAAAACTAAGAAAACCAAGCAAATGAAAACCAAAAACGAAAACAAAGACGCTCCAAGAACAACATAACTGTGCATAAAACAATAAAAATGAAGTGTTTGGAAGAAACCTGGGATTTTTGTTGATGAAGAAGGGGATGCCTTGGGCATCCCCAAGTTTCAACGCTTGTACATCTTGAATATTTATTGGGGTGACACGCGTGGCATCCCCAACTTGAGCTTTAGTCCATTCTTCATCTCATTACATCATTCTCTATACACCTGAAATTTTTCTTCATACAAAACTTCACACAATCTTTATTAGCAATATTAGTGCAATCAAGATAATAAGTCTTTGGGTTCAGTTTAAACACCAATAAAACTTCCATTAAAACACAACCTACTGAAGCACTTCCCTTGAAATGCTCAATTCCCCAAAGAGAACTCAAAAAGGAACCAACAAGAAGCACATGCAAATAATAACAGAAATCTGTCAAAACAGACCAGCAGGTAAAAACCAATTTTTTCGAAGACCTTCTATTGCTCAAATCGAAAAGTGTTGAACTAACGAAAGTTAGATAATAACCTGGGGCAGAAGCACAAAAATTCACGCCTCAAAATAACATATAGAGATTTTACACGAATGTTTACGGTGAAGCACAAAAATCTGTTTCGGGATAGCAACTTTCCCAAGCATTACTTCTCTCTCATTAGAGGTTACTCTTGGTACAAAAAGAAAATAAGGGCATGTACAACAGTATAGACGGAGGGTGTCTGTAAGATCTCTCCACATCACCTGTAGACAACACAATGGACAGCGTATACAATCGGTTTTCCTGAGATAGGAGTCCTACCGACCCACGATCTGCGAGTCTTGCGACGACATCTCGGTACAATGGGAACTAGGCCGTCTGTACGGAGCTATTTCCACGGCTCTAGACCGACTGTATTTTTACAGACAGACTCTCACGTTTTTCCCTTTCTCTCCCTTACACGTCATTTATTTTCCTACATGGTTTTGTTACAGACTGCTGATTGTATACTATTGTACACGCCCTAAAAAGGATAAGGAGCGGTTATTACTGAAGTAATAACTTCCAAGACTCATCTAAAACTTTTGGGTTATCGCCCAATAAGTACTTTTCTTTAACGCCTTTAAGTTAGGCATAAGAAGTAAGAAAAAGAATCAAGTGTTCTCAAATGAAGAAGCATTAAGAGAAAATTTTGTTTTCATAGGAGAGGCAAAAGAAATCGTCTCTCTATTCTTAGTGAAGTGTTCTATACCTTTCTTGAGTGGGAGTTGATATTTAATGGTGCCTTCTTTCATATCAATAATGGCACCAACGGTTCTAAGAAAAGGTCTTCTCAAAGTAATAGGACAAGAAGCATTGCATTCAACATCCAAAACATAGAAATCAACGGGGACATAAGCATTGTTAACCATAATAAAAACATCATTAATAGTCCCCATGAGTTTCTTTTTAGCATTATCATCAAGTGGGACATTCAAATAACAATCTTCCAATGGTGGCAAATCAAGCATATCATAAATCCTTCTAGGCATAATAGAAACACTACTATCAAGATCACATAATGTAACACCCTCGAATCGACCCTATGCAAGTTTTAGCCCTTTCCGCCAAACCCGCATAGAAAGGATTCAAGGACGCCCACCAGGCACTTTCGTGCGGGTGGAAAACGAGGTAATACCATTACACAACAGTCCTTGATGGGACCCACAGAACAGATTTATATACAGCACGACTCCAAGAGTCAAGAATACAGATATACACTACAAAGATCCAAATCACCTTGAAAACGATACATCGTTCGAGTACGGACAAGATGCAAATGGGGCTAAGAGCCCTGAAGAATAACCAATGGCGTCCATAACCCTACCCAGGCCAAGCCGGAAGGGTAACCCTGCTAACGACATCGATCTCAAACATGCTAAAACAAAAGGGGCACCGACAAAGGGCAAAGGGAAAAGAGGAGCGTCAGTACTGAGGCCAGTACACGGCGAGGCTAGAATTCAGCGACTCTCGCCTACATAGGTATGGTGGACTGAAGCGGCAGCGCAACATGCACTAAACAACCTATAGAGACTCGATTAACCTTCGGCTATTAGAGAGAGATAAGAAAGACCTATTCGGAACCAACCGTATACTAACACCAATCATACCCATCCTGGTATTCCCCCTCGAGACCAAACAAGCAAGTCAAACCGAGGAACTCACATAGTTGGCAGTTTTATTCATTCCATTATAGTTGAAGCACTTACTAGTCAGATACAATTAGCATGAGTCGTTCTAAAGCATAAGTAGTGGGCCGTTTTAATTACCATTCCGTTGTAGTTGGAACATTTACTAGTCAGATATAATTGTCCTGAGGAATCCCAGAATCCAACAGTTGTTGCCACTTTTATCACATTCCATTGGAGTTGCAATACTTACTAGGCAGGTATAGCATGACACGATGAAGGAAATATGCCCTGAGAGGCAATAATAAAGTTGTTATTATGTATTCCTTGTATATGATAGATGTTTATTTTACATGCTATAATTGTATTGATAGGAAACATCAATACATGTGTGTTTAATAAACAAAAGGGTTCCTAGTCATGCCTCTCTTATAGACTAGCTTGTTGATTAACAAGATGATCAAGGTTTCCTGATCATGGACATTGGACGTTGTTAATAACAAGGTCACACCATTGGTGGAATGATGTGATGAACATTCATCCAAAGTATAACATTACGATCAAGTCATTGTGTTTATATTTCTATAACATCATACGAAGTAATCTTTATCCTTAGACCATGAGATCATGTTAATTGCTAACACCGGAAGAGTATCTTGATAACATCAAACGTCACACCATAACAGGGTGACTATAAAGATGGGTTTAGTGCTACGAAGGTGTTATGTTGAGGCTCATGGATCAAGAGTGAAATTTTTCAATCCAGATGACGGCTAGATATACTCTGGGCCCTCTCGGTGATATCACATTAGGATAGCTTGCAACCAAGTGATGTGATCACTAGAATGTTATATCACGGGAACGAGAAAAGAGTGCATGTCGGTAACGAGATCAAACTAGGTATGGAGATACCGATGATCGAATCTCAGACATGTAATATATCAAGAGTAAGTTCTCTATGGATGTATGTCCACCCATTTGCTTTGTACCTAGTAGATAGATCTTGGCATGTAGTTCACACCGTAGGAAAATTTTTGTTTTCTATGTTGCGGACCCAACAGTGGTATCAGAACCTGATCTATGCGTAGGTGCTTTGCACGGGTAGTACACATATGTTTATATGTGGGCGATGATGATCATGTTATTGCATCTTCTATGTACTTTGGATATTGGTGGCATAGTGGGATGAAGTGGCCCGGACCAACCTTACATGTCATCGTACATGAGACCGGTTCCACGACTGACATGCAACTTGTTTTGCATAAGTGGTTGGCGGGTGTCTGTCTCTCCTACTATAGTCAATATCTGATTTACAACGAGTTTCTAATAACTTAGTTATCCTCGTTGTGGTTCATGTTCGTAGGTTAGACCGGTTCTATCTCCGAAAGCCCTAAGCCACGTAAAACTTGCAATTGATAAATTAGAGGCGTCTAGTTTAGATCATTGCTGGGCTAGTGTTTTGATATGGTATTGTTGTAAGTAGATGTATAATAGATACTCTTACAACTCACTTAACGTGTAAGTTCCATAGACCTTGGCCTTACACACAAAGGAATGATAGAGATCATACCACGATGCAAATGATAGAGATCAAATGCATGGACCATATCACCTCACTTCACACATTAGATGTTAGCATCTTATATTGCTAGTTTGGCGCATTTGGTAGCATTATAAGATGATCCCTCATTTAGATATCAAGATAAAATGTGTTCTTCCTTAAGTATGCACCGTTTTGTGGATCGTGTTTTGAGGCATCACGTGATGATCGGGTGTTTTCAACTCTACGCTTTCATACAACGGGTGTAAGACAGTTTTACACACGCAAATACTAAGGTTCTTACTTGACGAGCCTAGCATGTACAGACATGGCCTCGGAACACAGACCGAAAGGTTAAGCATGAGTCATATAGTTGATATGATGCCTATATAGATGCTCGCCTTTGAAGCTACACCGACTCACGTGATGGTCGGACTTGGTGTAGTGGATTTGGTTCATGTAATCACCAAAAGGACACGAGGGATGTCGTTTTTGAGTGGGAGTTCATTAGTAATTTGGATTAGTTGAACTCAATCTATCATAAAATTAGTCTAAATAAACTTTACAAATTCTGTTGTAGATGGCACCACACCTTTTAATTTCAATGTGTTCATGGAGAAAAGAAACTTGCTGCGAATGGTAGCAACTTCACCAAGGGCTATGAATTTGAGGATTCTCCTCCTTCTTGCACAAAAGCAATATGTGCTAGATCGCCGCTAGGCCCCACCAGCTCTGATGCCTGACGAGGAAAAGAACGTCTGTATAACTCGTCGGGAGGACCACAACAGTTCATTAGGCATATTGTATGGGCTAGAGCGAACTTGAGCGTTTGAAAATGGCAATGCCTTTGATACCATGGGAGAATTGAAAATGATTTTCGATACCCATCTTTGTCGTGAGAGTTATAATGCTACGAAAAGTTCTTTAGCTGCATGATGGAAGAGAACAGCTCCGTTAGTGAGCACGTACTCAAAATGTATGGGTACGCCGATAAGCTTGTGTCCTTAGGAATAACGATTCCCATTGACTTAGGCATACATCGTGTTCTCCAATCTCTGCCACCTAGCTACAAGAGCTTGTGATGAACTATAATATGGGGCATGAAGAAGTCTCTTCGAGCTTCTATCAATGCTTAAGACTGCAGAAGTGGAGATTAGGAAAGAACATCAAGTGTTGATGATCAATAGGACCACCGGTTTCAAGAAGGACAAGAAAGGCAAGCACAAGGGAAAGAAGGGTGGCAAGTCTGTTGCCACGCCTGAAAAGGAACCCCGAGCTGGACCGAAGTCGACACCGGTGCTACTATTGCAAGGGGACTGGCCATTGGGCCTTACCCCAAGTATTTGGCGGACAAGAAGTCCGCAAGGCAAACAAAGGTATATGTGATATACATGTTATTGATGTGTACTTGACTAGTACTGCAGAGCTTTTGGGTATTTGATACGGGATCGGTTGCTAATATATGTAACTCGGTTCAGGGGCTGCGGAACAAGCGACAACTAGCAAGGGATGAGGTCTCGATGCGGGTCGGCAATGGATCAAGAATTGATGTGATCGCCGTCGGAACGCTGCCTCTCCATATGCCATCGGGATTAGTTATAAACCTAAATAATTGTTATTTGGTGCCTGCACTGAGCATGAACATTGTATCCGGATCGTGTTTGATGCAAAGTGGTTATTCATTTAAGTCTGAAAACAATGGTTGTTAGATTTATATGAATAATATCTTTTATGGTCATGCACCTATGTTGAATGGTTTATTTCTGTTGGATCTCGATAGTAGTATTACGCATATTCATAATGTTGATGCTAAAAGTATTAAACTTGATAATGATATATCTACATATATGTGGCACTGCTGTCTAGGTCATATTGGCATTAAACGCATGAATAAACTCCATTCTGATGGACTTTTGGAATCCCTTGATTTTGAATCATTTGATACATGTGAGCCATGCCTTATGGGCAAGATGACTAGAACACCGTTTTCCGGTTCAATGGAACGGGCGACAGATCTATTGGAGATCATACATACTGATGTCTGTGGACCAATGAGTGTGTCGGTGCGAGGTGGATATCGTTATTTTGTAACTTTCACGGATGATTTGAGTAGATATGGGTATATCTATTTGATGAAACACAAGTCTGAAACTTTTGAAAAGTTCAAAGAATTTCAGAATGAAGTGGAAAATCATCGTAACATAAAGATCAAATTTCTGCGGTCCGACTGTGGAGGAGAGTATCTTAGTTACGAGTTTAGCACACATATGAAATATTGTGGAATAGTTTCACAACTCACGCCTGCCGGAACACCACAATGTAATGGTGTGTCAGAACGTTGTAATCGTACTTTATTGGATATGGTTCGATCTATGATGTCTCTGACTGACTTGCCACTGTCATTTTGGGGTTATGCACTGGAAACCGCTACATTCACTTTAAATAGGACACCATCTAAATCCGTTGAAAAGACACTGTATGAATTATGGTTTGGAAACAAACCTAAGCTGTCATTTCTTAAAGTTTGGGGATGCGATGTTTATGTGAAGAAACTTCAACCGGATAAACTCGAACCCAAAGCGGAAAAATGCGTCCTCATAGGATACCCTAAGGAAACGATTGGGTATACCTTCTATCACAGATCCGAGGGCAAGGTCTTTGTTGCCAAGAATGGATCCTTTCTTGGGAAGGAGTTTCTCGCGAAAGGTGTGAGTAGTCGGAAGGTAGAACTCGAAGAGGTTATTGAACCTTCTCTTCATGAAATGGCGAGTAGCGCAGCTCCAGAAGTTGCTTCGGAGTTGACTTCACCTAATGAAGAGAGAGCTAATGATATTAATCATGAAACTCCGAAAGACGACACTACCGAACCTCGCAGGTCAAGCAGGACACGTGCAGCTCCTGAACTGTACGGCAATCCTGTTATGAATTTCATGATTGATGAAATGGATGACCCTGCGACGTATGAAGAAGCGATGATGAGCCCGGATTCCAACAAATGGCTAGAAGCCATGAAATCCGAGATGGAATCCATGTACGAAAACCAGGTTTGGACCTTGGTGGACTTACCTCACGACCGAAAGGCCGTTGAGAATAAATGGATTTTCAAAATAAAAACTGATGTTGATGGTAATGTGACCATCTAAAAGGCTCGACTTGTCACAAAGGGGTTTCGAAAAATTCAAGGAGTTGACTACGATGAGACATTCTCTCCCGTAGCGATGCTTAAGTCGGTTAGGATTATGTTAGCAATTGCTGCATATTTCGATTATGAAATATGGCAGATGGATGTCAAAACTGCGTTCCTCAATGGTAATATTGAAGAAGAGTTGTATATGATATAACCTAAGGGTTTTGTCGATCCTAAGGATGCTAATAAGGTGTGCAAACTTCAGCGATCCATCTATGGACTAAAGCAAGCATCACGAAGTTGGAATCTCCGCTTTGATGAGGTGATCAAAGAGTTTGGATTTGTCCAAACTTATGGAGAGGCTTGTATTTACAAGAAAGTGAGTGGGAGCAATGTGGCATTTCTGATATTATATGTGGATGACATATTATTGATTGGAAATGATTTAGATCCTTTTAACGGTGTTAAAAGCTATCTAAATAGCAAATTTTCGATGAAGGACCTTGGTGAAGCTTCATATATATTAGGCATTAAAATCTATAGAGATAGATCAAGACGCCTAATTGGGCTATCGCAGAGTACATACCTTGATAAGATATTAAAGAAGTTTAATATGGACGGAAGTAAGAAGGGGTTCTTACCTATGTTGCAAGGCAAGACATTGAGTAAGACTCAAAGTCCCACTGCGGAAGAAAGAGATAATGGATAAGATCCCCTATGCCTCAAATAGGCTCTATAATGTATGCCATGCTATGTACAAGACCGGATGTGGCACATGCTATTAGTTTGACTAGTAGGTACCAATCTGATCCAGGTTGAACATGGATAGCGGTCAAGAATATCCTTAAGTACTTGAGAAGAACTAAGGATATGTTTCTTGTATACGGAGGTGAAGAAGAGCTAGTCGCTAAGTGTTATGTCGATGCTAGCCTTGACACTGATCCGGATGACTAAGTCTCAATCCAGATACATATTTCTCTTGAACGGAGCAGCAGTTAGTTGGAGGAGCTCCAAACAACCTGTGGTGGCTGGATCAACAACGGAGGCGGAATATGTTGCTTTGCTTGAGCGCGCGAGAAGCGATTTGGATGAAAGAGTTCATTACGGAACTGGGTGTGGTTCCCGGTCGTTGGACCCGATGGTGATCTATTGTGACAACAATGGAGCCATAGCCAACGCCAAGGAACCAAGGTCTCACAAGAATTCCAAGCATATTAAGCGCCGGTTTCACTCCATCCGCGAACATGTCAAGGATGGAGATATAAAGCTTTGTAAAGTGCACACGGACCTGAATGTAGCAGATCCGTTGACTAAAGTACTCCCTAGGTCAAAACATGATCAACACCAGAACTCCATGGGTGTTAGATTTATCACTATGTGAACTAGATTATTGTCTCTAGTGCAAGTGGGAGACTGAAGGAAATATGCCCTGAGAGGCAATAATAAAGTTGTTATTATGTATTCCTTGTATATGATAGATGTTTATTTTACATGCTATAATTGTATTGATAGGAAACATCAATACATGTGTGTTTAATAAACAAAAAGGGTTCCTAGTCATGCCTCTCTTATAGACTAGCTTGTTGATTAACAAGATGATCAAGGTTTCCTGATCATGGACATTGCATGTTGTTAATAACAAGGTCACACCATTGGTGGAATGATGTGATGAACATTCATCCGAAGTATAGCATTACGATCAAGTCATTGTGTTTATATTGCTATAACATCATACGAAGTAATCTTTATGCTTAGACCATGAGATCATGTTAATGGCTAACACCGGAAGAGTATCTTGATAACATCAAACGTCACACCGTAACAGGGTGACTATAAAGATGGGTTCGATTACTGAAGGTGTTATGTTGAGCTCATGGATCAAGAGTGGAATTTGTCAATCCAGATGACGGATAGATATACTCTGGGCCCTCTCGGTGATATCACATTAGGATAGCTTGCAAGCAAGTGATGTGATCACTAGAATGTTATATCACGGGAACAAGAAAAGAGTGCATGTCGGTAACAAGATCAAACTAGGTATGGAGATACCGATGATCGAATCTCAGACATGTAATATATCGAGAGACAAAAGGATTTAGTTACAAGCGTTAAAGGTTCTCACGATCACAGGAGTCATCGTTGAATGTGTAGGAGTTAGTACGGATCTCCAGGTCCCGCTGCTGATTATTGATCAGAGAAGGGTCTCGATCATGTCTGCATTATTTGCAAACCGTAGGGTGGCACACTTAAGAGTTACCGGACACCATTTTGGAGCACATATGTTTCAGACGAAAGAATTGCAAAGCGCAGGAATTGTTTCAATAGAAACCGGAAATTGTTTCGGGTGAAATTGCAAAAGGTGGTTCTGCATGTGATATTGAAATATTGTAAGGGGATATATGTGAATGTTTGTTAATTAAAGTAATTAACAATATTCTGAATAAATTTAATAAAAGAGTTTTATTAAATGAGAGAGCATTAAATTTGGAGAAACTTAATGCATTTAAAGTGAAGACTTTAAAAGGGAATGTGAAGAGGCATTTTAATGTGGAGGAGTTACCACCACATGAATGGGGAGGTGAGGGGTCACCCCCCCCCCCCATGCACCGGCCATGGAGAGAGGGGGCACCCCCTTCTCCTATAAAAGGCCACCCATTCCCTCCTTCATCCTCATACCTCCTTGTGAAGGATCTCTCTCCCCCTCTAGAATTATTCCCCCATGGTCTCGGATTAGCGAGATACATGTTCCCGGTGGCATTTAAATGCGGAAGGAGTTGCGCTTCACTGGATCGCTGGAGCGAGGAGGTGGAGGTTGTCCGGTGGCTTGAACGTGTGTGCGAGTGCGGATGCGCTGCTGAGTTGCGGCGCTCGGACTTCCTCACGATCTTGAGATCGGCAAGTGTACGACTACATCAACCACGAGTTCCTACTCGTTAACAAAGCTCGTTGTCTTCGAGGGTAAGTTCTCTATGGATGTATGTCCACCCATTTGCTTTGTACCTAGTAGATAGATCTTGGCGTGTAGTTCACACCGTAGGAAATTTTTTGTTTTCTATGCTGCGGACCCAACACACGATACATCCCAGTTCCACCAGTTGTTGGCACTTTTATTATCCATTCCATTGTAGTGAAGCTGATTACTAGTCACATATTAAGTCAAATTTATAGCACTACTTTAGTTATGCTGGTCTATGATCGAGATACTGTGCTCCAAGTCGTCCATAACCGCGGACACGGCTTTTAGAAAGATTTACCTTGCAGGGGTGCACAAACAGCAACACACACACGATCAACCTCGTAAAAACCAACTCAAAACCCAACGAGGCTTTCACGACAAAGCAATCACAGGATTCATAAAATATTTCAGGGGGCCACCCCATTAAGCTACCCGCAATGAAGTTGGCCGGCTTCGAGACGGACCCAAGGTTTGCGCCAATGGCTGTAAACGACTGGGAACCCGAAAGTGTGACTGGGCTTGTCGATACCGCGAAAACACTCCGCAATTCCTAAACAGTACAGGTGCTCCATGCACAATCGTAAATAAAGCAGTAAAGCATGGCATAAGTACAGGATAGTAATAAAGCCCCAAACTAGTTTGTGGCCCCAAGAAATAAGAAATGAATCAAGCTCTGGATAAGGGGGATTCATAGACTCTCCCGTATGTGGATAGTGTGAATAGTCAAGGAACAGGTATAAAGTACTCGGGGTCCTACGGGACACAAGTGAGCGTGGAAGAACCAAATAACATCTATTGCCCACCGATGCCTCTGCATTAGTTATATCTAGCAATTAATAGTTGTATTTAAAGTCATGATCCTCTCCACCGTAAGGCATGTGACAACATTCCAACAATTGTGTGGTACTTCACGACACGGGATCGCACCTGAGCAAGCGACTACGACTCGCAAGACCATCTATCTACCAAACAACAGGCAATAGGATGTGTCCAAGGCAATATAGAGGCTGCAAGGTATATAATTGGTGCACGGAAACTAAAGCATCGCAATACGGTTAGCAATAGACCAACAGGAGGAAGTAAAGACTATAAATGCAAAATAGGTAGAAAGGGGGAGATTGCTCGCCTGGGTCGAAACACAGCCGACGATTCATATCCGAAGACTTGTCGATACTTGCATCCACTCAATGGCCTAATCCGCGAAGAAGCAAAACACTAGAAGAAACACCGGATACACGATTTAATACTACGGCAGAAGATCCGGCATGATTATAATATGATGCACTACATGGCACAGATGCAATGCAACTAGGCAATATTAAGCGGAACCGGGGTCCCGACAATTAATTAGATGGTTTATATTGTTTAGATACCCCGCAATTTAAATGTTGTCTTAACAAGGCAAAACATGGTATGGGTTCGTGATGACCCACAAGTATAGGGGTGTATCGCAGTATTTTCGAGGGAAGTGAAACCCAATTTATTGATTCGACACAAGGGGAGCCAAAGAATATTATCAGCCTTAACAACTGAGTTGTCAATTCAGCTGCACCTGGAAACAATCTTGCTCACAGCAGTTTATCAGTAGCAACAGTTTTGTAGTAAGAATAGTAAAGCAGCAGCAGCAGTAAAGCAAAGAAAGTAGTAACAAAAGCAGTAAATAGTGGGATTCGAGTGCGGTAGGCATAGGGATGGATGGACGGGCGTTGCATGGACAAGACAATTCACATAGCAATCAGAACACAGGGCAATTGCAGATAAATAAGATAAAGCATCCAAGTACTAGACAATCCTAGGCATGTGCTCCATATATAGTCATACGTGCTCGCAATGAGAACTTGCACAACATCTTTTGTCCTGCCAGCCCGTTTGCAGCGGGGCCTCTAGGGAACTACTGGCAATTAAGGTGCTCCTTTTAATAGATCACTGGAGCAAAGCATTAACACTCCGTGAACACATGTGATCCTCACATCAAAGCCTTTCCCTTCCGGTTATCCCGATTTCTGTCACTTCGGGGCCATAGGTTCCGGACAACGACGTGTGTATACAACTTGCAGATAAGACCCAAAACAATACTATCATAATGAATCAATAATAAGTTCAGATCTGAAATCATGGCACTCGGGCCCTATTGACAAGCATTAAGCACAAAAAGTCGCAACAAAGTCATAAAGCACTAATAAAAGATACTAGGCACCATGCCCTAACAATTTGATGCCATTACATGAACGATCTCATCCAATCCCTACCATCCCCATAGCCTACAGCGGGGGATTACTCACTCATAGATGGGGGAAACATGGATGGTCGATGGAGAAGCAATGGTGATGGCGATGATCTCCTCCAATTCCCCGTCCCGGCAGGGTGCCAGAATGGACTTTCTGGTGCTGTTTCGAGGAATCTGGTGGTGGCGGCGGAGCGGAACTCCTTCTGGAAAAACGTCGAACCCCCCGAAGTTTTTAGGTCAGAAGGCTCCTTATAGGCGAAGAGAGAGGCCGAGGGGGTTCCTGGGGGGCCCACACCACCCCCTGGCGCGGCCTGGCCTGGCCCGCGCCAGCAGGTGGTGTGGCCACCCCAGGGCTCTTCTCCGTCTTGTATTCTGGCTCCTAGAGTCTTCGGGTAAAATAGGATTTTTGGCATATTTTCCGGGATTTTTCCTGATAGTTAATTTTCTACACAAAAAGTAGACACCAAGGCAATTCTGCTGAAAACAGCGTCAGTTCGCATTAGTTGCATCCAAATCTCACAAGTATAGAGGAGAAACAATAGCAAAAGTGTTCGGGGAAGTAGATACGTTTTGGACATATCAACTCCCCCCAAGCTTAGCTTATTGCTTGTCCTCAAGCAATTCAGTTGAAAACTAAGTGCGATAAAAGAACTTTCACGAACACATTTGCTTCATATGATGTAAATATTCTCAGCAATGCGATCAACTACTTAGACAATTCATAATAAAGAGTATGCAACTGAGTCTACTTAATAGTCATTGCAAGCTATGAAGAGATTCCAACTCAAGAATAATAAGTAGCATGAAGCACAAACATAAGCAACATTACAATGCTCATAGAAAGGTATGATAGAGTGGTATCTCGCTTGCCTTTGATTATGAATATCAAGGAACCTCTGAAGCTCAAGTGATGACTAGAAGTAAAGATATCAAGGATACAAGCATCAAAGTCATAACACAAATAATCAAGTATTGGAACAAACACAAAGAATGACAACTATGCTCTCAAGAAGGTGCTCAAAGAATATGTGGAGACTCAACAAGTAGAAGAAAAGGTTTTGAATAATTTTGAAAGGCTTCCAAATGCTGAAAGTATGGTACTTGTTAGCTTTGAGCTCTCATTGCCCCTATCATATGCATCTTTAATGTGGTCAAGGTGAAAGTGAGGTCCAATCTGAGTTATATGCTTGACAGACTATAAACTGAAAATCTCAAGTCCCTTGAGTACGAGGGCCGCTCCTCATGCTACTCAACTTTAGTTACCGGTAAGTTCTTGTCATCGTAAGTATGTGCGTATCATTGAGAACCGCTAACGGGGTACCCCTTGCCCGATGATACGGAAGAATCCCCATATCAAAATGACAAGACAAGCAGACAATGAGTATCTCAGCAATCTTCTTATTTACCATGGGAAAATGGTGCTTTTTTCTCTCTTTCCTCTTTTCATAAATATTTTTTTCTTTTTCTCAATAGCTATCTCTCTTTTTTTATAAGAAGAATGCTTCATAGATATCATTATGGTTATGCTGCAGGTTTCCACCATGTCAGCATGGATTAGACCAGCGGCCCAGGCGTTTTTCTAACACACATACATAACTCCATAGACTTACAAGCTCCCCTTTTATTTCACACCGACGACATCCGCAAACAAAAGGGCAAGGTATCAACTGGGTATATATTTACAAGTGTTGAAAGCGTTCCCCGTGACCGCACGGTTCTGCTAATCCCCAGCCTATAATTTGCAAGCATATAACTTTCATGGAGAGTTCACAATGGTTCAGGTTTATTAAGTGCAGGAAATAAAGTGTGCCATCAAGTTTGTGAGAGCTTTACTAACTAACTTTCTCAAAACAAGAAAACATTTTATTCGGAAGAAAATAAGGCATGTTGAATATGCACGGAAGTAGCAAATGATGCTAATAGGTAGGTATGGTGGACACTTTGGAAATATTTGGTTTAGGGAGTTGGAAACATGAGTGAGACACTCAGTGGAAGTGAAGGCTAGCAATAGTAAGGGAGCGACAAACGAGAGAGCAATAGCTGTCATTATAATGCTTGCAATAAAACAAGACTACTCATGGCATGAAAGTGATTCAAGATCCTCAAGACAAAATAATTCATAGAGGCTTAACTGATTATTACAGTCATGTGCATGCGTGAGCATGTGCCAAGTCAACCAAATGAAACATTCAGAGGAGGATACCACAGTGTCATACCAATTTATGAATAGAGTAATGCAAGCAAACATTCATGAAACATGCTACAAACTATTAGCAAGCTGGAGCTAATCACAAGAAAGCAAGAACTACTAAGCATCCAAAGAAAACATAGACTCTACATGAACGGACTAAGCAAGCTCACAATGATGAGTATATGTACAAAAATGAAGACAAATAGAGTTCGTTACCAGCCTCTTACCACACCTCAAGTTGTCATTGATCCTCATTATTGCTCTTCACTTGTGTGGCTTGAATAATAATATGAAACCAATAATCCACTGAGAACTGTCGAACCCTGTAGCAAACTTGCAAAAACCAAAGAAGAACGACAAATATTTTTTGTGTTTTTGATTTTTAAATAAGAACCAAAAGAGAAAAACAAGCAAAGCAAAATCTTTTTGGGTTTTTCGAATAGTTCAAACAAAGCAAAAAAAAAAACCAAGGCAAAAACAAGAAGCAAACCAAAGAGAAACAACTAAAATATTTTTGATCTTTTTGTGTTTTAAAAAGCAAAAGCAAAGAAGAACGAAAACTAAAAAGAGAACAAAAACATGAATATACAAAGTACCGACGCAACATGATATGGAGATGAGTGCGGTGTCGGCGTACCTCCCCCAAGCTTAGGCTTTTGGCCTAAGTGGGTATCGATCCCAAGCTGGCCAGGATGAAGTGTCACCGGGGTACGACGAGGAGGTACCCTCGTCCTGGTGCAAGCCCGAGTACGCCCCTCCGTAATGTGCGGAGTAATCATAGGAGGGCACATCCTCCTGGTGCTGCTCGTGGAAACCCAACAAGCGAAGCTGCTCGTCCACCTCCTCCTTGGAGTGCGACCACGGTCTCATGTCAACACTAAACAAAGCAGGCTATGGCAAAAGGATCTCCCTTTCATCCCCGTCAGTGAAAAGCATCCTATATACTAGATTGTTCAAATCAAAGGTAGCAGTGAAAAAGTGATGAGTTTTCATGGCAACAAGGTCGAGCCTCTGTGGTGCTAGCATAACATCATCAGGAGCCACCGAAAGATCTAATGCATCGACTACACGCGAGGCAATGATGCCCCCATAGATAGGCCCCCTAAGAGCTAGGCGGCGAGCAATAAGCGAGCCAAGATTGTACCGAGTATCATTGTTGAGCGCAGTAGCAAGGAAAGCTAAGTGATAGTTGGAGACATTACTAGTGTTCTCCCTACCCAATACACTAGTGGCAAGATAGTAAGCAAAGTATCTAAGAGCAGGGAGTTGGATATTTCTTATCTTTCCGCGCTGCGCCACGCGGTCATCATCATTGGTCACCCCTCGGTAAAGCTCCAACAGATTAGCGGGTCGCCCTTGAATTTTCTTCACGGTCCCTGTCATACGCACACCTACAATACTGCAAAATCTCTCCAAAGGCATGGTGAAGGGCATATCATAGATTTTAAAAGAGACAGTGGAATGATAGGATGTGTTAGTAAATGAGAAGCTCTCAACAAAAGTTTTGTTGAGCATAGCGTATTGTGCACTCTCATCTTGCATATAAGAGGTCAAGCCAACCCTCTCAATCAGTAGCAAGAAATCATCAAGAATACCTGCATCTTGCAAGAAAGTAAAACAAGGAAAAGAGGATGGGTGAGCATCCCCATCATCCCTTTCACTACAAATGCGTGTTGCAATGAGGTCTTCATTGTATGATGGCCTAGCTTGAGAGGTTGTTCTTGAGGGCCTCGACCTCCTAGGTGCATCACTCTCAAATATCTCTCCAAAAGTATGATTGTTCATGCTTGGTATTCTGAAATTTAAACACCTTTTAAACAAGTGATTACAAAGTAAATATAATGAAGGAATCTACTCATAGGGACTTGCAAGAGGCCTAAACATGCATCAAAACTATATCTCTAAGCATCAAACAAGCTTACAAGCACTCATAACTAGACACCTACAGCAGCAAAATACTCAATATATAATCCACTAAACACAAATCTACTTGGACAAGGGGAGGAGCCTCATACCAAGGAACAATTGCTCCAAATTTCAGCAAGAAAGATGGGTTGAGCAAGGAGATCGAAGAAATCGAGAGCAAGAACAGAGATAACGCGATTTTGAGCTATGAACTGGAGCTTACTCGGGAGAGAGAAGAAAGTGGCAGGAGAGAGAGGTAGTGGGGGGCCAGGGGTGGCCCACACCAGGGCATGGCGCCACCCAGGGCTGGCCGCGCCACCACATGGTGTGCCTGCCTGGTTGGCCCCCCTGGTACCTACCAGGTACTCCTCTACCCCTTTTCTCACGTAAAAAATTAATATGAATTTTCTGGAATTTTTCGAGACACTTTATTTTTGGGCTTTTTTCAGAAATAGAAGAATGATTTTTCTGACAGATAGATTTTTTTTCTTTTTTGGAAACATGATGCAAGGACAAAACAAGGCTATAACTACAGAAGTTCTAGCATGCAAGCAACTAACAACACAAAGAAAACTAAACAAAAGCAAAAACTAAAAATGCAAAGGATAGAAATAAACGGGGATAATCATAATGAAAACATTGTTTTGTTCAATGGAATCCTTTTGTTAGCAAGGTTGATCAAGTCTTGCTACCAAAACAATTGCATATGAGACAATACTTTGTACTCCACTAATGATTATGTTACCTTAACCTTGATAGCAATGGTCCCAATCATAATAGTTTCAAATTTTTCTCTTGGTATGGGACAATATATTTCTCCAACTTGAATGCCTTCAACATGTTCAATAGAATTTAAACCATCAGTCCTTTCAATCTCCTTGGGGAAATAGACAGTATTTTCCTTGTCATTAACATTGAAGGTCACCTTTCCTTGATTACAATTAATAACAGCTCCTGCAGTATTAAGAAAAGGTCTCCCAAGAATAATAGACATATTACCATCTTCAGGCATTTCAAGCACAACAAAATCAGTTAATATCAAGCAATTATGAGCCACCTGAACAGGTACATCCTCACATATACCCATAGGAATAGTGGTAGACGTATCATCCATTTGCAAAGATATATCAGTTGGTATCAATTTTTCAAGCTGAAGCCTCTTATAGAGAGAGAAAGGCATAACACTAACTCCAGCTCCCAGATCACACAAAGCAGTTCTAACATAACTGTTCTTAATAGAGCAAGGGATAGTTGGAATCCCTGGGTCTCCAAGTTTCTTAGGAACCTTACCATTGAATGAATAATTAGCAAGCAAAGTAGAGATTTCTTCATTAGGGATCTTCCTTTTATTCGAGACAATGTCCTTCATATACTTTGAGTAAGGAGGCAATTTAATAGCATCAGTCAAAGGAATTTGCAAGAATAAAGGTTTCATCCACTCACAAAACTTATTATAGTGTTCATATTCCTTTGACTTGTGTTTCTTATCAGGGAAAGGCATAGATTCTTGGACCCAATGTTCTCTTTCACTACCATGTTTCTTAGCAATAAAATCTTCTTTAGTGTATTTAGTAGTCTTAGTGTGATTTTCAGGTTCTTCTTCAACTTTTTCTTCATTAGGAACTTCATTTTCTTCATTACCACTTTTAGTTTCAGCATCAGAGATAGATATACTATTAGGGTCTATAGTAGGTTTAGAGGATTCTACAATAGTTTTATGTTTCTTTTTCCTTTTCTTACGAGTAAAACCACTATTTTCAGCTTGTTGAGAATCCTGCTCAATTCTTTTGGGATGCCCCTCAGGATATAGAGGATCCTAGGTAGCAGCACCACTTCTGGTTCTAATTTTATAAGCATGTTTTTCTTTAGTAGCATTAACTAGCAAGTCGTTTTGTACTTTAACGAGTTGATCTATTTGAGTTTGAACCATTTGAAAGTGTTTAACAATCATTTTAACATCATTAGAGGTTCTTTCCACAATATCTTTCAACTCAACAATAGATCTAGTGTTTTCCATAAGATGATTTTGCACCCTTTTATTAAAGTTATCTTGCTTAACAATAAAGATATCAAATTCTTCTAAGCATTGATCAGGAGGCTTAGAGTAAGGGATATCACCTTCATCAAAGTGTTGGAGAGAGTGTACCTCAATAGTGGGTGAGTAGGGAATAGGCTTACATAATTCTTCTATAGGAGGTAAATTCTTGACATCTGCAGCTTTAATTCCCTTCTCCTTAAGACATTTCTTAGCTTCTTCATCACTTCATCATTTAATTCAATAACTCCCCACTTCTTTGATGTTGGAATAGGCACAGGAATAGATGGTTCAGATACAATTACTTCAGGTATAGCTTGTTTAGGAGGAGTCCAATCTTCATAATTCTTGCTTATTTTAGCCATCAATTCCTCAGCTTCCTTAGGAGTCCTATTCCTGAAAACACAATCAGCACAACTATCTAGGTCTGTCCTAGATTCTTCGGTTAGTCCATTATAAAATATATCAAGTAGTTCATTCTTAGGTAATGGACTTCCAGCCTGTGCATGAATCAAAGCACAAAACCTTGCCCAAGATTCGGACAATACCTCTTTTTCTCCCTGTTTAAAATCAAAAAGTTCCTGCAAAACAGCATGTCTAGCACTAGGAGGAAAATATTTCTGCAGGAAAGTACTAATCAAGCACTCAGGGCTATCAATAGATCCAGGAGGTAAATTACCAAACCAAGTTTTAGCTTCTCCTTTCAGTGAAAAGGGAAAAATCTTAGCAACAAAGTAAGTACGGATCTTAATATCATCAGAAAACAAGCCACTCATGGTAGAAAGTTCATTCATATGTGCTACCGCACTTTCATTCTTAGTCCCACAAAAAGGTTCTTTCTCGACAATAGGTATGTAAGATAGATCGAGAGAGAAATCATAATCTTCATCTGTAATGTTTATGGGAGAAGCAGCAAACTTAGCAGCAGGATATAATTTGGGTCTAATAGTACGCCTCTCAAGGAGACTCTTAGCAGCGCTCCTATCATGGGTGTTCTTACATTCTTTAATAAACTCATCGGTCATCTCAACATAATATTCTTCAATATCATATCTCTCACTAGACTCAGGTGAGCTAACAGGTGTGGTAGTGTCTTCATTAGGAGTTTTGGTATTTCCAGCTATAGTTCTAGCAATCGTAGCATCTAGGAAAGGACCTAATGAACCACTCTTATCAAGCACAGTAGAAGCAGCATCATAAGCATCAGAAGTTTCAGATTCAGCAGTAGTAGCAGTGTGTGTAGCATGTGTATGTGGTGGTGTAACGAGCTTACTTATGATAGACGGATTTTTTTTCTGACAGCAGGTGGTGTGGCCACCCCAGGGCTCTTCTCCGTCTCGTATTCTGGCTCCTGTAGTCTTTGGGTAAAATAGGATTTTTGGCATATTTTCCGGAATTTTTTCTGATAGTTGATTTTCTGCACAAAGAGTAGACACCAAGGCAATTCTGCTGAAAACAGCGTCAGTTCGCATTAGTTGCATCCAAATCTCACAAGTATAGAGGAGAAACAATAGCAAAAGTATTCGGGAAAGTAGATACGTTTTGGACGTATCAGTTTGCTACACAAATTTAAATGGAGTCCGGAATAAGACTAGAATAGCCCGCATATAGACTCCATATTTAATTTAGGTGAATCATCGAAATACCCCCAAACACCGTAATATGTATGCAACATGAACAATTAAATGCAACAAGTATATGTTGTTTATTATAAAATAGGGGGTCTCGGAAAAGGAATCACATTAGGGTTTCGACGATCTTGGGGTTTCGACGTTCGGGAAGGAGGTCTTGGCGTGCCGAGGGTTCAGTCTCCGGGGTTCCATGAAGGAGGCCTCGGGGTCTTCCGGTACAGGGTCTTGGTTCCATATAGGGGATCTTGTGTTTTGGCTCGATTGTCGATGACTATCTTGGATCAGCGCCAGCGGGCAAGCCAGATTCACTGAAGTAGAGCTTGTTCGAAGATCACCGCTCCACTTGTCGCGCTTGTCTGAAGAAAGGTCCACATGGACATTAGACTGCCGCAGGCCATACACGACCAAAGACGTAGCAGGGACAACTTCAGGGCACAACACCTGAATAACCTGGTCAGATATTGAACAGGAGCGCAACATAGGAGGCAAAAGCGTGGATGCTGCGTAATAGGACGAAGAGGACACGCTGGACAGCTGCTTGGCACGCCTGTGACTAAGGACAACAAACTGTGTCTTTCAGATGGTTGGCTAGAGAGGAAAGAGGGGCGGCGCGCGCGGCAGCGGTGGCTTGAACGCATCGACATAGAGGCGGCTCGGACTTGGCATGCCTGCAGAAATGGGCCGACAGCGGCGGTGCGGACGGAGGCTAGGCGGCCGCAGCGGTCCGGGATGACGGCGGCACGGCGCGGCCAGTAGGAGACGGCATGCGCGACGCGGACGACTGGAAACAGAGAGATGGCTCGGAGTCGAGCTCGGGACCGGCGAGGCGGCGGAGCTTGCGGGACAGCGGAGGTCCCGTGGCAGCCACGGGATGGGGATCCCGTCGGAGTCGAGGCCGACCAGCCTGGCAGCGGGGCAGACGAGCACGGGCTCACGACGGCCAGCGAGGAGCGCAGAAGCAAAGGCTTGAGGGGGGCTCGCCAGCCGGGAGGAAGACAGCGGTGCTAGCGAGCAGGGTCGTAGAGGAGGGGAGGTCCCTGATACAGCTGGGCCGGAGGACGGTGAACGGCGGGCCTCGGCGGTGGGCGCACCTGCGGCAGGGCGCCGGGTGAGCTCGGCAGCAGGCGGTGACTCGGCTGCAGAAGGGAGAGGCTGGGGCTAATGTGGGAGGGGCCGGAGGTGATGGGGACGGTGCCGGCGAGGTCTAAGCGGTGGCGGCTGCTGGCGGTTGCTAGCGAGGTAGAGGGCGAGCAAGCGGGGTCGGGGTGGGGGTCGCGCACAGAGGAGAGAGATGGGGATCGCGGGGGCGTCGGGGTGGGTGGTCGCGTACGACGCGTGTGACTGGGGAGTAGGGTCAAGCGGCAGCACGGCAGGATGGAGCGGTCGGTGGGGGAGGTTGTATGCAGGAGGGTTGCGTGCATGCACGTTGTGTGCGTGTGGCTGGCGATGGTTGGTGGTGGGTTGTGTCGGTGGGTGGGCCAGGCGAGAGTGGTTGTGGGGAGGGATCGATCAGGGGCAGGGAGAAGGGCACGGTCGGGTGGCTTTGCGATGGCGTGCACACCAGGGGGTGGCGGCGGCAGAAGGAGTTGGGGAGGGAGTAGGTGGTGTCTAGGGCAGGTTGGGGTTACTAGTTTGGGTAGGTGGGGTGTGGCTGGGGATTAGGGTTGGGTTTTTATACGGGCCGGGTAGTAGGTGGCCTGGCCTAACGGCTGGGATGCCTCCCCGGTCTGAAAAGAAATAGTTTTATTTATTTTTGTTTTGTCTGAAATAGACTTTTGTAAATATTTTGTAGACAAAAGAAAATATCCAGAAGAGGCCGGGGTTTTAATTTGAAATTAAGACAGGGGATATTTAGAAAATAAAGATAGGCTTTTAGAAAATAGTTTTAGGGAAACCATGTGTGATGTCATGACAATGCTCAAATGCAATGTGGCATGATGACATGAGCATGCAGTCATGATGATGCAATGCACAAAAACACTTCGATTTTCTAGTAGTGGTTTTAGCGGGCGCCACACATAAAGTTTCGAAATCAAAATCATTCACTTTCATATTAATGATGGGTTCCCAACCATCTTCTTGTTTCATAGCAATAGAAGCTTTATGTTTCATCTTTTTTTCTTTGATTTTTATGAGAGCATTAGTAATGTGTTTTGTAAAGACCATATTCATAGCACTATGATAACCCACAAGTATAGGGGATCATGTATAGCCTTTTCGATAAGTAAGAGTGTCGAACCAACGAGGAGCTAAAGGTAGGATAAATATTCTCTCAAGTTCCATCAACCACTGATACAACTCTACGCATACTAAACGTTTGCATTGTCTAGGAAATAAAACTAGAGCAACAATACGAGTAATAGAGATAGCTTTGCATGATAATAAATAACAAGAAAGTAAAGCTAGTTGCTACAGCAATAAAATACACTAAACTAACAGAACCATGAGTGTGGAATAGTGGTGGTAATTATGGTAGCTTTGTCCAAGTTTAAATAGCGAATAGATCGGTTTTATTGTCTTTGATGCAGTTTTCTATATGGGAGAGGCTAAATATACATACGCTTCACTACTTGAAATTACATGTACTATATGATTGGATTGTTAGCAAACATCCATAAGTACTAACAATGCATTAAGGTTTCCTCAACCGTAGCCTTAAGTTTAATGGTCCTCTTACTCCCATACGTGCAACGCGTTCGTGTCCTCGTGTTTCGCCACTCCGGCAGAACTCCCCCTTCCTTTTACACATACTACAAACCCTATGATGTATAATCCATGCGCGCACAAATATAATGAACACCAAAGGACTATACCATATCAATATACAACTCTAATGAACCAAAAACGTTCAACCATTCAATCTAAGAACAAAGAAACTACGCAAACATGAAATAGATCATAGGATTATAACTTATAGCATAAAACACCATGTTTACATAGGACGGTACAGAGGTGTGTGGAATGATGAACCACTGCATACTAGGAGGATTAGGTGATGGAGATGGCGGTGAAGATGATGAAGATGGTGAAGAGGGCGGCAGCGTCGCGGGGGACTCCTTCCCCGCCGCTGGTATCATGGGGGGCACCGTCCCTTAGCCCCCTTCCTTCATGGCTTCTTGGGAGCCCTCCCCCATGGAGATGGGATCCATGGGGGAGGCAAAAATATGTCTTTGGCGGCTGCAAATTCGTGGGTGGAGATGTCCTGGGCGAATTAGGTTTATTCCCTTTATATAGCTTCTCGGATTCTCGTCATCCCATCTTGGGCTGCAGTAAATCGGGCCTACAAGGCCCGTCCGGACTCGGAATTAGCTAAATTTTATGTCTAAAACATTTTTCGTGAAATTTACAACAACTTTGTAGTTGAAGAGTTTTCCGTTTGACGCCGTATTCGACTCGAAACATGACCATCTTAAAAAAGAGTTCCGAGACAGATTTCTAGAAAAATTCCAATTTGACTCCAACAAGGTTTTCACTTGTATTCTTGGTAATTCCTACACATCAAAGTGTAAAACAAGAACATTGTGCAATTTTGCAACTATTAGTAGGTTAGTCCAAAAAAATTATAAACTTTGTACAAAAAGGAGTGTCAAAAGCATATTATTAGCATAAACCATCAAAAATTATAGATACGTTATGGACGTATCATACTAGCATTAGGACTTTTAGCAAGATTTTGTAGGAACTTAATTAATTCAGAGATATTGCAACCATCAATAACAAAATCATAATTATCATCTAAAATAGTAGAGCTATTACTAGCTTCAAAACTAGTGGTAGTGATAGTAGAAACACTAATATTTCTAGCAATTTCATCTTCTCTTTCCCACTTAGCATGCAATTCAGCTAACAATCTAACATTTTCATCAATTCTAACTTGTATGGCATTAGTAGCAGCAAAGGAATTATCAATAGTTTTAGTTTTAGCAGCCATTTTATTCAAAGAAGATTATGCTTTAGCCAATGATGCTATATTTCTTTCAGCATTAGAGAGTTTTTCCTCAATAGTTTTATTGAAAGCAGTTTGTTTACTAATAAAATCTTTAAGCATAACTTCGAGTTCAGAGGGAGCACTCCTATTATTGTTGTAGGAATTTCCATAAGCATTACCATTGTTGGGAGGATATGGCCTATAGTTATTATTACCAAAATTATTCCTGTAGGCATTGTTGCTAAATTTATTATTTCTTATAAAGTTCACATCAACTTGCTCTTCTTGAGCAACCAAAGAGGCTAAGGGAACATGATTTGGATCAATATGAGCTTTCCCATTAACAAGCATAGACATAATAACATCAATTTTATCACTCAAGGAGGAGGTTTCTTCAACAGAATTTACCTTCTTACCTTGTGGAGCTCTTTCAGTGTGCCATTCAGAATACTTAACCATCATATTATCCAGGAGCTTTGTTGCAGCACCCAAAGTAATGGTCATAAAGGTACCTCCAGCAGCAGAATCCAATAGATTTCTTGAACAATAGTTCAATCCTGCATAAAAGGTTTGGATAATCATCCAAGCAATTAGTCCATGAGTGGGACAATTCTTTACCAAAGATTTCATTCTTTCCCAAGCTTGAGCAACATGTTCACTATCAGATTGTTTAAACTTCATTATTTCACTTCTCATAGATATAATCTTAGCAGGAGGATAATATTTTCCAATGAAAGCATCTTTGCATTTAGTCCAAGAATCAATACTATTTCTAGTTAGGGATTGCAACCATTCCTTAGCTTTTCCTCTCAAATAGAAAGGAAACAATTTAAGCTTAATAATATCTCCATCTATATCCCTATGCTTTTGCATCTCACAAAGTTTAACAAAGTTATTTAGATGAGCAGCAGCATCTTCATTACCAATACCAGAAAATTGTTCTCTCATAACAAGATTGAGTAAAGCATGTTTTATTTCAAAGAAAGTAGCTTTAGGAATAGGTGGAGCAATAGGTGTGCACATGAAATCATTGTTGTTGGTGCAAGTGAAGTCACACAACTTAGTGTTTTCAAGAGTAGTCATTTTTGTGTGTTTTTAATAAAGAAAGCAAACTTAATAAAACTATTTTTGTGTGTTTTTGATAAAGAAACAAGCAAACAAAGCAAAAATAAACTAAGCAAAACAAATAAAACAAAGTAAAGAGATTGGTTATGAGGGACTCCCCTTGTGAAGATGTCCTTGACTTCCCGACAACGGCGCCAGAAAAATAGCTTGATGGCCCAAAATATATCGAGCTCGTTGGGGAACCCCAAGAGGAAGGTATGATGAGCACAACAGCAAGTTTTCCCTCAGTTATGAAACCAAGGTTATCGAACCAGTAGGAGGAAGGAAACACCTCCAAGGTGTTGTTGCCAACTTTGAATCCTGCACAACATAACCACAGAACTTTGCCCCCAACTTACAGTGAGGTTGTCATTCTCACCAGTTTTGCCAAAAACAAAGGATTAAACATATTGTGTGGAAGAAAGTAAAAGGTTGCATAAAGTAAACAGAAAGCGGTAAACAATTGTAGATTGATGGTAAAAAAGGACCGGGGTCCATAGTTCACTAGTGGTGGTTCTCCTTAAGATAGATGACATGTTGGGTGAACAAATTACAGCGGGGCAATTGACAAACATCAATAAAGCATACATGCATATACTAATCATCTTGACTCCTATGAGATTTGATTGGGCATTACAGCATTATACATAGACTGTAATCCAACTGCATCTATGACTAATAATCCACCTTCAACTTATCATCTGAACCCCTCCAGTATTAAGTTGCAAGCAGCAGATAATTGCATTACGTATTGCATGTAAAGTAAACAATACGATTGTTCTATGAACAAAGGATTGTTGTTTTCTCCCTAGTAGCAACAGCACACCTAGTACCTTAGAGATTTCTGTCACTTCCCCAGATTACTAGAGGCATGAACCCACTATCGAGCATAAATACTCCCTCTTGGAGTTGCTAACATCTACTCGGCCAAGATATCTACTAACAACGGAGAGCATGCAAGATCACAAATAACAAAGACATGATAGAATCAATAATCAATCTGAAATAGCATCTAAATGTCCATCGGATCCCCGCAAACACAACATGTAGGATTACAAATAGATGATCTTGATCATGAACGGAGCTCACAAGATCTAAACATGGTAGCTCAAAGGAGAAGAACCAACCATCTAGCTACTACATGGACCTCTAGTTCAGGGATGAACTACTCACGCATCACACTGGAGGCTTGCATGGTCATGAAGAAGGCATCCAGGGTGAATTCTCCCCTCCGGCAGGGTGCCGGGAAGAGATTCAGATCCCTCCCGATCTAGGGATGGAGATGATGGCGGCTATAGACTCTTTCATGGAATTTTGATCAGGTACTTAGGGTTTCTGTATCGGAGGCATCTTATAGGCGAAAGGGGAGGCCGAGGGGGTACCCTAGGCGGCCACACCACCCCCTAGCGCGGGCTAGGCCTGGCCGCGTGGCCAGGTGGTGTGGCGGCCCTCTGGCCCCTCTCTGTTTCGTATTCTGGCTCCGTGTCCCCCTCGGTGAAAAACTGACTTTGGCTTTTTCCTGTCCAATTCCGAGAATATTCATTTTCTGACTTTCCTGGAACCAAAAAACAGCAGAAAACAGGCAGCTGGCACTGTGGCATCTTGTTAATAGGTTAGTCTAAGAAAGTGTATAAAAAGTACTCCAAAGTGTGGACAAAACATAAGAAAGTAGATAAAACCAAGCATGGAACATCAAAAATTATAGATACATTAGCAACGTATCAACCTACATAAAAGGCAATAATCAACACTTAACCAACACACTTATAGAACTATGCTTGAATTAAAAATCTCAAGCCACAACAACCAATAACTAAACAATCACTACTTAAGAAGTGAGTGAAATGTTAACTGATAGCAAGAACTAATGCAAATCAAACTAACAGTAGCAGACTAGAGTGAGTATTAATCCTCAAATGGAAGGATCTGTACATGAACATTAGAGTAAGAACACTTAACAATAACCATTAAAAATAATACACCAGACTAAGCATAGATCAACTTTAACTGACAGAACAAGTATCAACTGAACATTCAGAAAACCTTTAACTGACAGCAAGTACAGTAAACAAACTCAGTAGAACATAGACTAAATCCTAAGCCTAACTAACAAAGAAAAGCCCTAGAAACCTAATTAGCATCTATAACACCCTAGAACACCCTGGAAACTACCAGATGAACCATTGTAGTAGCATCACTAAGCGAAAATGCTATAAATGAATAGAAGGATAGAAGCAGAGGAAGAAGGATGGGAGTAGAGAAACACCTACCTTCGGAAAGGATGAGCCGAGCTCATGCTGATTCAGTAGAGGAGGAATAAGAAGTCATGGCGGCGGTGGCTAGTAGCCACAGAGGTGTACCCTAGGGGGAATCTCACTCCGCACCAACCAGAGAAGTCGTAGTAGATGTAATACACGCCTACGATCACCATATCGACGACGGGAATCGCTGGAGTTGCGCCGGATTCGGAGTAGACGAACCACCACTGAAACCCTAGATCGGGTTAGGGTTGCGAGAAAGTGCTAGAGTGTGAGAGAGATGAATCTAATTGGTAGAAAGGTAGAGCAGAGGCATGTGAGCATTTGCGTATAAGCATGGCGGTGGGAGAGGACGGGCGATGTACAGCCGCCATCTCATGTCCGTGCGCATGAGAGAGGAGAGCGAGTTACGCGAGGGAGAGAGAGTGACGTGTGTGAGTGGGTCGGGTCGGGCTGGACCGAGTCTAGGAAGTGGTTTTGACCACTTGGATATATTTGGTTGTACAAAACACTTAGGGGTATTTTGGTCATTTCACAAATACCTATAAAACCAATTAAATCATAACTTACACATAAAAACTCGAAAAAATAGTTTTGTGTGTAGTAAAATGCAAGGAATCTGGAAAGTAGTTTTGTGGAATTTTTGCAAAAACATTAATTTTATGAATTTTTGAGTGATAATAATTAAATTCCTAGACCATTAAAATTCAAAAAATTCCAATATAATCTAGAAAAAATAATAATAATGTAAACCCCAATTTTCATAGAAATATGAAAGTTCCAAAGTAAATACCTAATAATACCTTGTGGATTGCTACAATAAATAAAATACCAAAGAAAATGTAATAAAAACCCTAAAATGGGAGAAAATCACCTAAAAAGAATTTGAGTTGGTAAAACTCACACATGAAACACAAGAAGTGCATTACATGTAGTTGTATTAGAGTATCACATATTTGCCAACGAAATATTGTCTTTATCGAACGATGTTGCGAACTCCAAAACCCGAGGTCGAGGGTCAAGTTAACCTTCGAACTGCATTATCTCGCACTTACCAGAAAAGTTCATTCTTGCGTTACCTTTGTGAGATCAATCTTGCAATCCTATTGCAAGTGAAATCTTACATGTTCTTTGGAATAGTTTATGAAAATATTTTTAAACATTATTACTTGCATTCAAAACGCAATACCGTTTCAGAATGAAATAAATAAATGGTGGGCGATGGAATCATAAATGTATACATGGTTGAAAGATCATGTGGTGGAGATTGCATTGTACCAGAAAAGTTAGGATTAACAACAACAATAACAGTCGGCCATTCTTGCGCATGTAGTACCACGCTAACCACAGATTTTGTTATGGGCGAGCGAGACAAAAGTATATTCTTCCTTTCGTTTGTCCTCGTATATCTAGTCGGGCTGAGATACAGAGAGGAGATCAGCGGGTGGGAGCCCGTGATGTCCCTATCATCTTCAAGGTAATGACTAGGTATATTAGAAGGGATGGTAATTGAATGTAGGTCTCTCGACCAAAATTCATTACAATGGGTGGGTAGTGGGATCATGGAGGGGGACTCGGCATGACTCGATGAAACTTGGTATCAAGACCCCATATCTAAGGAATATGGAATGAGTACTAAATCCAAGGACGTTTGTGGGCAAAGTAGAGTACCTCTCGAGAGTGTAAAATGTGACATGTTACTCCTTATTCTAGGGAAGAATTATGATCGCAATGTGGAAAAGAACTCTATGAAAGTTCAAACAGCCCGTGCAGACTGACAACATAGAATTTTAAAAATTTGAAACTTTCCTTTTCTAAAAACCGTTTTCGAAAACTTGCACAAGTCTTAGGTCTTTGATCAATGAGTTTGAAACAAACATTAGACAACCACCCTAAAATTTGCTGAGTACGCTCGTATTCAATCTATCGTCTTAACCCTTGCTTAGGTTATAAGAGGACACGCTGACCGACATGAGGGATAGAATCAACAAAGTATCAGACTACTACAAATAAGACAGTATATAGATATAGCAAACCCCAAAAATAAATGCATAGGTAGATGAGCTAGCAATAGTATAGCTTCTCCAATTAAGTTGCGAGCTCTATTGATTTTAAACTTAGTATTAACATTGATTAGGAAGCTATCGCTCATGTATTTAAACTTTTATCGTGTTGTGAACCCTCGATGGACTGAGGAGGGTCTCAAAACTTTTGTACACTTTTGTCTCTTGGTATGAATTAATAAAGAAAGTTGTTGGACCCACAATGTTTCTGTTGTACCACTCTGAGGGATATGATATTTATGGATTGGGACTTCCGTGAGTGTCATATCAACAACTTGTACACTGCAACATGCAGTGATGTACTGGGTCACCACATCAGGTGCCACCAATTGGTGTTGGATGAGCTGATAGGGTTTTATCCCGACCACCAAAAATACACTACCTCGATTGATCTATAGCCTCCACCTAACTTACAGCCCACCAACACGCTCCAACACAGTCTTGCACCATCATCGTCGTCTCTTCATGGCCAATGTTACGAGGCCTCCATGACGGGGCATAAGGACCACTTGAGATGAAGGGGAGAATGGCAGCCTCACAGGGAGGGACCGACATCCATCGCCTTGGGGCGTTAGCCGACCAGACACAACAACAACAATGGCACACCAGGCCCGATCGAGCCTAGATCAGGGTCATAAAGCCTACGTCATCGTGCTACAGCAAGCACTCCGCCATAGTGATTCCCCAATCCGAGCAGTCACCCTATCCTTTCCCGCAAAAACGTCACTGAGCCAAATAGGAGCCGGCCAGCCCAAGCATAGATGGAGCCCAAAGGGCTCAGATCAGGTCCGGGAGGGCGTGACGGTCGCTCCTCCCCATGCTAAGCTCCGCCGCACCACCAAATGGAGGCGCCGCCGCATCCTCACCACCTGGAGTTCACTGTACCCGTCGACGGCTGAAGATCACCGCTACCAGAGGCGTTCTCCCGAGCCAAAACTCTAGTGCGTTAGAGGACCGACCGCCGCTGTCGGCCCCATGCGGGCAACGCCTGGTTACTCCTACTAACGACAGAGGGAGGGAGGGGAGGCGTTCCGGGAGGGGGACGACGAGAAGGCAATGCGGAGGGAGGGTGCAGGCGAAGGGTGACTTAGCGTCACACCGTATTTCTAGTTTACAAGGGCATCTCCACTAGGCCGACCCATTTCGGAGACAGGAGGTGTCCAAATCGGTTTGTTTGGGTCATCCCGCGAAATCAAAATGAGGCCTTCTTTGCCTCGGTCCGTTTGGGCTGCAGGGTGCCCCAGCGGGGCGACCCATTTGACTGGCCCCACCTGCATCGACATCGTCATTAGCGGTGGTAAAGAAGATCAATGTCTCGTCGACCGCCACCGGCTTGGCTTCCTTTTCGGTAGGTGGGAAAACTCGTTCCCGCTGAGGTTCTCCCACGCGTGGCAAAGTCAGGCGTGTGCGACAATGTTTTGGTTCCTGTCCCGCTGTGGGGCTATATAGATAGCCAACATGGCGAGGGGGACGACCAAACCAAAGCCGCCCACATACCAACAATGCCTAGCCACAATATCACCAGCTAGGCAAGGATCGGCCAGCTGGCTCGCCACCGCTACCCCAAGGAGGACGAGGCCGCCTTCGTCACCTTGTTGGAGAGAGGACGCGCTGGTGGGGCAGAGGAGGAGCTGGTGGCGATTGCGGCGAAGGCGGCACAAGACATAGAGGTTGTGCGCCAGATCAATGTCGCGTTGAACGCGGCGCAGCTCGTCGTCGACGTGTATCGTGTGGTGGCCACAGAGATGCAGTTGTGGCTCGGGCGTTGTAGGTGGAGGTGGCTGCGGGGTAGGATGCGGTTGCAGCAGCCATGGAGGCATCGGACACTAACACGGTCGTCGTGAATGGCGATGACGATGAAGCTTGGTTGGAGGACCTCAACGACGAGGTCGTCATGCCGGAAGTCAGCAACAAGCAGCAGGTTCTGCTCGCCTCCTTCTCTACCACCAAGCGCGATATCGGAAACCGCACGATCATGGCGGATGAGCGGGAGGTCCTGGAGGTCATTCTCGAGGCCAGGGTGGCCAGACGCGCCGCCGCTGCGTGCGTAGCCCAAGCCACGGAGGAGGACATGGTGGAGGCTACGGTGGAGGCGAAGGAGGAGCAGTCTCCAGGGAGATGGGGAAGGACATGTTGGCGGAGGTGGAGGCGTTTGAGGCCGTGGAGGAGGAGGTGTAGGAGGACAACTAGTACGACGCTGACGAGGACAACCCGCCGAGGTGGATGCACCGGAGACGGTGGCCGAGGCGACGAGCACTGGAACACCGAGAAGGAGCGGGCGCTCGCGCAGTGCCGCCGGAGGAAGGAGGTGGGATGAGGAGCTGGCTGCAGCGCAGTGCCGAGAGGAGCCGAGACCGCGCGGCCGTCAAGCGGGAGGCCTTGTAGGCCGGTATTGACGCGAAGGAGGCCGTTATCATGAGGGCACGCTACGATGGCGCTGGACCGTCTCTCCAGGCTGGCCAAGGCAGCGACAACGAGGGCCCCGACGATGCCCAGCAGTAGATGGTAGCGTCGGGCGCTAGGCGCCGCCGATGTAGGCCATGATGACAAGCAACTTTTTTGGATCACCGTCGTTGTAGGTAGTAGGGCATGACGACATGCAGGCTTTTGGATCGCTGCCGTCTTTGTTTGTGTCGTTGTAATCATTGGAACAGTTAATTAACAAACTTGGCTTTATTAGCAATTAATGTGTGACTACCATGCAGAGCTACTTAGCCGACGCGCGGGCGGAATCGGACACGCGTGTTGTCCGCGGCAACGCATTCCCAACCCTTTTGGGCGAGGAATGAGTTGGTCCGGACACGTGTGGGTCTCACCGCCGTGACGTGTTTTTCTCTGCCGCTTATCCGCGCGGACTGATTCAGACAACTCGTGGTCGAATATATCGGCCCGGTGGAGATGCGCTGAATATATGGTTCGATGGTAATGATACTAAATTCGCTAGAGTGGAATATCGTTGAATAACCTTGTGCACTGCATGCTCATCCGTCTAGATGTTCCTTGTTTCCGATGTTAGGACCTGTTTGATTCAAAGGATTTTCAAAAGAAATCTATAGAATTCTAATCCATTGGAAATTTTCTAATAAATCGTGTTTGTTTTAAAGAAATAGATCCTACAGAATTCCTATGCACTGTTTTCCTATACTATAATCTTATAGGATTTCTAACAAGAGGTGAGATCTCTTGAAAAAATTCATAAGTGTTTATGATAACTATGACATGTACATAAACTCCACAAAAATTTCTGCATTTTTCCTATGGTGCAATCAAATAGGTTATCTTACCTGTATGTTTGTAAGTGTCATGCCATTCTATTCCTACTTTTAGCGTGTAAATTTGGAGTGAACCACACTCTTAAAACGTCTAGATAAGTTCGTTTAAAAAAATAAAACAGTTTATATTATAAAAGCGAGGAGTACAAATCCTTTGAATCGAAGACCCTTGTTCTAGGGTCGCTCTACGCGCTGCTTGCGCGGGGAAGGAATAAAAAAGAGGAATTAATTGGGTGTAGGGGAAAGGAAACCAAAGGGTCCTTTTAAGGTTGTTAGATCAACCGGCCCGTATGATTAGAGACGACGACGACGACGAGGACGTGACGGCGTTCGTGTACACCAGCAGCAGTGGTACTGTGTATGTGCGATCGAGGGCGTGAGGGGGTGTACAATCTCCTGGTAAGGCATAAATAATGCAGGTGTGCAGTGTACTACGGTGGCCGGGCGGCCGGTCTGATGGATGGATGTGCGTGAATCATCATCTCCGGCCTGGCCGGTTCATTAAATTGTAGACTGCTGTAGCACTCCTACGTATAGCTAGCTAGCAATCGGTGAGGCCTATGACGATTACTTATGGCGCGAAAAGACTACGCCTACCGACGGATCTTTGCTGTCAAAATTACTTCGGCCCTACACGATGACAGGTGGGGCCGTATTTGATGGCTCAAATTGTTGTGATTCAGTGTGTGTTCTTTTTATCCCATCACATTAGGATTTTATTTAGGTTTTTTTTAAATTGTTCTAGGGATTTGAGGATATACACAAACTAAACATGCATTGATACTGGATCAGGAAAATTTACTGGAAGTGTCCTATATATGTTTTCTTAGAACAATGATTTCACTTGTTAATCTGGGTATAAACCACCTAATTAGGGCAGGGATAGTAGTACCTATTTGGATAATGGAAGAGAACAATTCACCGATGGAATACGATACATGTGCCTTGTAGCTTTTAAGTGCATATATAAACAAAACACGACGTGTGATGCGAGGTGTACTGCACAAACAAGTACCGCATCCAAATCATATTGTGCCCTCCTATAAACAAGTACCTAGCATTTTATTTTAGGTTTACTTTTTTGAGAAATTGTTCTAGGGATTTGAGGATATGCACAAACTAAACATGCATGGATACCCAAGCATGAAAACGTATAGGACATGTACTATATATGTTTTCTTAGACCAATGATCTCGCTTGTTAATCTGTGTATAAGTAAACTTGTTACGTCATTGAAAGTATATGAAATAAACATGGATAAAGAAGCAAGAAATTTTGTTGGGCGCATATCATGTCTTAATCGTAAAATAAAATCTTTTGTCTGTGGGAGAATATAAATGGAAGACCCTAGGTAGAACGCACACTAGTAGAAAACAGGGTTTTCATCCAGAGCCCTCCGGAGCATTAGTCCCGGATATGTTAGGAACCGGGACTAATGCTCACATTAGTCCCGGTTCCAATAGCTAGGACACCGACAACCTTTTGTCCCGGTTTAAACGGGTACGAACCGGGACTAAAGGGGTGGAGACGGGTACGAACGTGGACAACACCCTTTAGTCCTGGCTTGTGTCTCCAACAGGGACTAAATGTCTACCTTTAGTCCCGGTTTAAGACATCAACCGGGACTAAAAAAATTAGGCAATTTTTTTGATAGGTTCTGCAACGGCAGAAAAATGGGCAAAAATCTTGCCGCGGCGGGATATTTCAGTCCACATCCCCCCTCCCCCGAGATCGCCTTTTCTAGTTTCGAAAGCATGGCACAAAATTTTAAAAATTGAAAAAATAAAATCCTTCAAACTGTAGTTATATTAAGTGATTTAGTTGTTACAAAAATTAACAAAAATGAATTTCGACATAATTTGCAAAAAAATGTCATGAAAAATTTAAATGGTCATAACTTTTGCATACGATGTCAGAAAAAAATGTACATCCTATCAAAACTTGTAGAAAAAATTCCCTCTTCAATTTCAATGGCCTTAGGCCGTTTTGGATTCTTTTAGATTCTTAAAATTCGAAAAGTAAAAAAGTTATTTAAAAAATTAAAAAAAAATTAGTAATTTTTTATGTCATATTTGAATTCCTCATATTTTTTCTGATAATAATGGATATATTATTTGTCGAATTTCGATTTACAGATTTGAAGATATTATTTATGTCATATTAAATGAATAAATGGCAAAAAATGAATAAATATTAATTTAATTAGTTTTTTAGTTTTATTGGAATAAAATATTATTGTTACTTATTTATTATTATTTACTTAAATAGTTCTTCGTAATTTCAAAAAAAAAGACGGTTGACATATTGATATGAGTTAATAGGATTGATATACTAGTCTTGACAACAAGGTATAAGGGTCCTTCGCGCGGGGTGAGAGAGATGGAATGGGAAAGTTAAGCGTGTTGGGGGTGGAGTAGTGCTAGCATGGGTGACCGACTGGAAAGTTTGACCTAAGATTAAGTATACTTAGTGCTAAAAATGATAGATGTGCGAGATTAACGAGTTAGATAATTTAAAAGTTCAAGAAAAAATTGAAAAAAAAATCAAAACAAATTGGAGAAAAAATTGAAAAAAAAATATTTAGTCCCGGGACTAAAGGTACCGCACTCTCGACGCCCGCCTTCATAGTCCCGGTTGGGAAACCGGGACTAAAGGTCCTTACAAATCGGGACTAAGGCTCGTTTTCCACTAGTTGTAGGGTATTTGCATTAGGCAAACATGTAAAAGGGTACTTCGTCCATCCCCAAATAGGTGTTTATAATTTAGTCGAAAGGTCAACCAATTTTAAGTTTGACCTAATATATAATACTAGTAAATATCAACACCTAGAATACTGAACAAATATATTCTCAAAATATATCTCATGGTGGATCTATTGATATCGAGTTTGTTTTGTAATTCTTCATGTATATGTTTTTGCATATATACTTGATTAAACCTGGAAAATGCATTGACTTTCTGACTCAATTTATATGCCACCTAATTGGGACAGAGGGAGTACTTATTTGGATAATGGAAGAGAACAATTATACGATACATGTGCCTTATAGCTTTTAAGTGCATATATAAACAAAACATGACGGGTGATGTGAGGTGTACTTCACAAACAAGTACAACATCCAAATCGTTTTGTGCTCTCGTATAGACAAAGGAATTCAAGTAAAAAAAGAGGTAGGACTCATGGGTCGTCGCTATGGTTCCAATACTCATCCCATGATATATATGTCGTCGATATAGGAGGAAGTTGTAAACTATCCATGCTGAAATCGCGGACATTTGTTGGATCAAACATTTTTTTGACAATCTTAGTTGGATCAAACTCATAGGGAGAAAATCTCCAAAGTATGCCCTGCTTGAATTTGTCTCTCCGTGGATCCAACACACTGTGTTTGTAGTCTCTTCGCAAAAGTGACGGTCCATCCACTTTGCCTCATTTTCTGCTTTGCTTGACCGGTTTGAAAATTGCTCATGGTTTTTGGTTATCTGGGTCTACCCTCCCTTGCAATGTAGTACAAATAAAAATATAATCAATGGCACAACAAAAATCAGTACATACTGAACATGCATATATGAAATAATCTCTTGAACTAGCCTTGCCAATTGCGATCGCTGAATGAAAAAGCAATTATGAACCTGTCTACTCCGCGTGGTCATCATGCATATTTATTCTATGCAATTCGACCTGCATTCGGATATGGTTACATGGAAGTGATGCATGACGCATGCAAGGTCAATGTCACGTGCAGAGCGAGCCTACGTTGATCATTCATCTGAATTTATTATAGTCATGGCAAGTTAACTCCTGCATACGTCATACTACAAGATTCAGTAGCATACATAGCCACATATACAGGAGATTAGCTTTTCACGGACTCACTGAACGGATTCATCTGAATTTATTGGATTTGACGTAGAGCACTTATTAAAAGCAGACTTTAGGCACTTCGGCTGTGGGCATAGTAACTTATTACGAACTTCTAGATGGATTCGTTGCAGGCTGATCGAGAAAGAATGTTGACTGAATGTGTACTTCATGACTGCAGAAATGATTACGCTCGTTGCATTATCATTATCAGTACTCCCTCCATTCACAATTACCTCGTATCCTAGATTTAGTCAAAGTTAAAATTTGTAAACTTTGACCATGCTTTTAGGAAAAAATATCAATATTAACAACATAAAAAGTATTGTATTAGCATTATTATAAACTATATTTTTATATTATATACATTGCACATCGTAGATGTTGATATTTTTCCTTATATTATTGGTCAAACTTTGCAAGGCTTGATTTTACCTAAACCCAGAACGCGAGGTAATTGTGAAAGGAGAGAGTAGGACGCTGCTAACGGGAAATGCTGCCTTACACCGCTAACGATGGATGGATGATGTGGAATCGGAAAGTGGCGCTCATAATTACGCAAGTACCAGGAACAACGCGTCTTGACTCGTCATCTGATGATAATCTTCTTGAGGTGAAGTCGCCAAATAATCTTCGTAGTTTTGAAATTAACGTGGAAACGTAAGTACGTAGACACAAAGTGATGGAGAAATGTGCACGAACTCATTATGGCGCAAGGCCAGCGCAGAATTATCTGATTCTGGTCTAGGCATCATCGTCTATCAGTCCATCGTGGAACTAATACAGGCCCCACTAAAACGAGTGAACTTGGGTCAACTTGCCAATGATACGGGTAAAAGCAAAATTACCAAGTCATAGTAGACAGGCATTTGGAAATGTAGTACTCCCTTCGATCCAAATTAATTGACTTATATTTGTTTACAAGTTTTATGGTGATTGGTATTTTTAGCAACCGTCCATTTACCTAGATCTAACGGTGGTAAAATAGATGGTACCAAACTGGTGGTACATGATAGTATAAAAACGTGGGACCGGTACAATATATTTGATTTGTTTTTAATCATAGTAAAAGAGGCGGCGCTGATCACAGTAAAACATATTCATCAGGCAGAGGCGGCGCTGATCCCGCGCTTGCTTCGCCAGCAACGATGAACTCTGGTGGGAATAAGAGAGTCGGTCGCCACCAGGGACGGCAATGGGGCAGCCCTTCCCGGCTCGCGGGACGCGGCTCCGTACCTCCACCTGGGTGGCTTTGACTCGGACTGCCCGAGCTCCTTCACCGTGGTCACGGTCGACGACTCCGCCGCGGCGTTGCGGGGAAAGCTGACTGTACTAGATTGATCGATTTGTTGTCTACAAAGTTGGTTAGATAGGAATACTTGATGTGATCATTCGGCAAGCTAGCACACAGCAAGAATACGAATTGAATACGAGAAACGATCAGCCAGAACATGTTTAGCTAGCTTTATGAATCTTGAATTCTTAATGGCCAATACAAAGACAAAGAAACAAATCGAGCCAACTATTTACTGTTCGCTTTCCTGGGCTGGTCCTGACTCCTGGCACCGCGCGTCGCAGCCTCCGAATCCAGTGATTGGGGAGGAGGAGGCGCCGTGCCACCTGCTGCGGGGTTGGCTGCTGGTTCTCCCTCGAACGTGGAGGTCCTACCGGAGTTGGAGAAGAAGCCGAGGACCTCGCCCTATTGCGGAAGCTGCCCAACATGGCCGACCCTGCCGGATGCGCCCGATGCAATTGTTTTAATTAATAACTGTTAAAAAGAACCATTGTCAATGGTACCAGATGGTACCCGATGGTATTGTCCAATCATAGTAAAAGAGCTCATATTTGTTTAGATACGGATGTGTCTAATACTAAATCATGTCTAGATACAATCGAATTAGAAAAATCTAAATCAACTAATTTAGGTCGGAGGGAGTAATAGAAAAAAAAAACACGACTGAGATGCCATATACCTAGGAATCCAAACGGATTTTATAACTCAACTCTGCAATTGCTATCTTAGGATGAAGCGCTAGAAATAAATACATGAATTTTGGACCATTGAGGAGAGAGAGAATGGAGGGAGACAGAGTGAAAAAGTGCATTTGTCTTCTCAAAGAAAAATTTAAATGAGGTTTAAGCTCATGTTTAAGATTCCTATGAAACGGGGGCATATGAATGGATTCCATAGGAATTCGTAAAACCCAATCATGTTGTCCAAATGGCTTAAACAAAAAATTCCTTATGACCATAACCCTTCAAAATTCCTATGAAAATCGTACAAACCAAAGAGGTCCTAAAAGTGTTCGATAACTGAATGCCAAGCTTTTCGTTCACATGGTTTGGCTACGTAAAAATCAAATATTTGGAAGCAGTCCTCAAACTCAATACCTTAAGAGAACCTACTTAGCACTTATTCATCTAACCAACTCGGACCCAAGGAAATTCTTATGACCAGTATATACATGCATCGAATTCTTGAAAGTATCTCTTTGAAATACAAATAGTACCCCAGACTATATATCTGATTGTACGTATGGGTGGTTTTCTACGATGTCTCAAAAGACTCGTCTACATGATTATTTTGTGGAAATGTGTTAAGTATCTATGTAAATACTTTTGAGCGCATGTTCCTGCATATTTATGACAAAATGCCCTATTTAGTAGTATATCTACATATAGGAGACATACTTGTTGTTCTATGTTGCCTTAGACGAGTACCTCGACATGAAAAAATGGGTGGCTCGACATGATTATATGATAATTCATTAGAGGCGAATTGTGCGGTGCCTCTAGAGAAGTGTCACTACAGGACATCTATATATTGTAGTGGTAGTATAAGGTAATCTCTGAGATAAAGTTAAAAGAAATACTTATAAAACGAATTCAAATGACCTAAGTTTATTCATAAAATAATGCTACTAGTATATATAGTATTATCTTGATTTGTAGGTATGTTAAAACTGTGTGTTGAAAATGAATAATTGCCAGCACACACTGAGATCAACAGTACAATGTGTGAACATCACCACTCTATATATGGATGCAAAATGTGAAAGCTGTCAAAATCCGATTCTCTCCGCGGTTAGTTTCACATTACACGTGCCCCTGTGAGGATATATACATGAACTTAGACGGTATATATATTGGCAATTCCACATATCCAATCCAAATGGGACATCTCACATGCGAACACACATGCCGTCAGTAGCAATATTTCAAAAAGAATCTCATGGACTGTATTCCTGATGGTAAAACTAAGTAAATTTGGGATCTATTAACATCATACTTAAGCAACATGAGAAAGCTGACTCGTAGTATAAGAAACACGTCTCGTGAGCCGCTCGTGCGACTCCCGAGGCGATGCCGCCTCACGCCACCAACTCCCCCCTCCTCGGCCTCTCCCTCCCTGCCGTCGTCGCCGGTGGCCTCCGGCCGACCCGCGGTGACGGCGAGGCTACGCTGCCTCCTCTTCCTCCACAGTCCCGTCCCGTTCCATCTCCCTGCCGACCTGTGGCTCGTCTCCGACGCCGAGCGGCCGTTCGAGGGTTTCCTGCGCCCCCAAGGGCCTTGGTGGCGACGGCGGGACAGGGATGTACCGCCGCGAGCTCCGGCTGCCGGTGGCCTGAGCAGCTCCATGCGGATCGGGCGGATCGGGCGGATCCTTCCCCAGATCTGACGAGTTTTGCTCTGCCACGGCAACCCCTGCTAGGGGGCAAGGGATCAACCCCTTGTTTCGGTGGTTGGCCGGAGTCCGTCACCGATTCCAGTTTCTCCGGGTAGACATTTCCCCTTCGGTGAGTTCTTCAAATCCATGGTTTCTCACGCATGGTTGTCGGGTCGACCGCTAGTCTTGCGGTGCTAGCCTGGGGATGGCATGGGCTGGGGTCTTGGAGGAGTGCCGGTCGCGGTAGCTGGGATGGCCGGTTTCGCGTCGGTGGATCACTGCTCTGCAGCGGTTGAGGTTGGTGAATCTTGTACGCCAGGGCGGCGGCCCTGAGCGGTGGGCGTGGCGGTGGCTTGGCGGCGGGCTCCATTGTGTTGGGTGCTAGACGGCGTCCTTGACCGCGAGGGCGGTGAGGTTGTCAGCGGGGGTCGATCGTGTTCGAGAGTTGTCTTGGTCTCTTGCAGACCTTGGTGTCTCTCCCGCACTAGTCTCCCCCCTCGTGGCCGGCGAGACTTCGACTTTAGAGGTGGTTTCCAGGTGAAAACCTTGCCCGGCGTTGCTGGTGCCGACGATGGTGACACTTTCGGGCGCCATGTTCCTTCTTGGGGGCATTGCCGAGGGACCAGGTCTCTTTGTCGTCGGGCTCCGGATGAAAATCCACGGTCCCGCTTGGACTGGACAGCGGCGACGCTTTGGCGCCGTTACCTTCATGAAGGCGTTGTCTTTGGAGCCCAGTGTCTGCCGGTTCACAGGGTGTGTGTGCTATGCGGGCGTTGGCGGTGTCCTTCTTGTCGCAGTCTCGGTTCTGTCGGTAGGCTGTGATCCTATTCTCCCTTTGGCTGCCTTGTTGTCTCCCCACCGTCCGCGTGCTCTAGGGTGAGCTTCTCCAACTCCGACGGTACGGCGCTCTTCGAACCGAGCGAGAGGGCAGGGGCCCTCTTCGGACGTGGAGACGGATGGCGCCTCGACGGCGGGAAGCCCCCAGGTTGCAGATGTGGCCACTTTCTCTTCAATGGCTCGGGTGCTTCGTCGTCAAGATCATGTACTCGCGTCACCTCATGTTCGTGATCGTTGCGGCTCATAAGGATTTGGAGCCTCTCAAGGGGCGTGTCCTGTTTTATTTTGTGTTTGCTTGTTGGTCCTTTTCTTGTAAGCTGATTTCCTCAGCATCTGTACTCTCTAGCCGTATGGGCTTTATTAATTTAAAGCCGGGCGTTTTTCGCCTGTTATCTAAAAAAAAAGCAATATGAGCAAGCTTGATGACACACATTTATAAGCCATTGTTCATCACGAAAGGGCGAGGCCTGCCCTAGCCGCGCGCGCTACGGCTCCCTACATCTGAAGGCGGCGCGTGCGTGCACAGGGGAATGATGGATGCTCTGCTTCCTAAGCTAGCTCGGCCGATCGATCAGGATCTACACGTCGGAAGCAACACGCATAAATTATTGGCAGTGGCAGGGAGCGCGACGGTGCTCCATGATTGGAGGGTCACGCGACGCGGCGCCATCTGGATCGATTGAGCAGGGGCGCGCGTGATCGATCGAGCTCGATCGGTTATTGCCATGTAGGGATAAGGGCGCGGCCTTTTTGCCCATGGAGTCACGGCTCCGTGCTCTCTTCCTTGCGGCAACCGGCCGGCCGGGCTGTATTTCCCGATAGAGTAAAATTCATCCGCAGTATTTAAACTTGTCACGTATTTTTAATACGGTCATTGATGTTAGAAATACACGAATTATGGTACCTATATACGCCGCGTGTCGCGTCGTGGTCACTGCGGCGCGTAGAAGCTAGTGTACAACATAACGTGGCCCACATGTCATTGTGATAGAGCACACATTTATGCGAATTCCCCCTCAGACAGGCCCATCTTAAGGAAGGGGTAATTTGCAAATCGCAAATTCTTTTTCTTTTCCTGTCTGGACATCGCATCTCCTCTCCCGAAACCTAGCACGCGCCGCCACTGGAGTAGGTCGTTGTTGCCGTCGCCGGAGTAGGTCATTATCGCTGTTGTCCATCATGTCTTGGTCTTCCGGTTCTTTCTCCGCACCTGGATTCCGAGGAGCTTCTGGAAGAAGGGCTAGGACGGAAGGCAGGTCGCCGATGCCATATCGGGAGAATCCCATGGCGTATGAGCCGGATGTGCTGTGCCATTGCAACCCAAGGAAGAAGGCGCCTAGGTGGATCTCTTGGAGTGCCCAAAACCCAGGCCGTAGGTACTATGCGTGTGTCGATGCCATGGTGAGTAACCTGACTCGCCCCTTTCTGATTCTGCTATTCTCTCGATCCTGTCTTGATGCCCCTTTCTGATTCGTTAAAATTTGCGCGGAATGGTCGTGGATGTGGTTTTGTTGACTGGCATGATAAGCCACTGCCTGAGTTCTTGAGCGACTTGATTGGAGATTTGCGAGATGCTGTCTAGAGGTTGCGCGATGAACAAGGGTGTGGTCAGCCTGGAGAAGATGCAGGTACTGAAGCAAGGATTCAGGCTCTGGAAGAGGAGTTGAAGGAGAAGAAATCAGAGATAGTGAAGCTAAAGGGGAAATATGAGACTTTATTTTTGGTATTTGTTGTCTTTGTAGTTGGCTTAGTTGCAGGGAAGCTTTGCTTCCAGTAGTGTGTTAGATGGCAGTAATGTTGCAATGTACTGTGGATGTGCTGGTTATGTACGATGAAGCTATCAATGTAATGTGAACGTGTGAATCAGAGCTATCAAGTTTGTGTTGCTTCAATTAAATTCTGCCTAATTCACTTGAATTTGTGTTGTTCCAGTGACAGAATTTGGCAATGGTGTCCATAGAATGAATGTACATCAACCAATGGTCAAAAATGACAGAACACTGACAGAATGATTGTACATCAACCAAGATTTGTCTTGATGAACATAGTGACATTGTGACAAACAGAGTGGCAAAAGAAGTTGCAAGTACTAGGAGTTTCAGAAATGGCATTTTCATTTTGGCATAGCCATTTCTTTCAAAATGATCAGGTCAAACACATAGTCATTGAAACTAAGAGAAATATAGACTATTTGGACCTAAGTTCATCAAACATGCTCACTTTCTTTCTTGGAACTTGGGCACTTGCAGATCCTTCACCCAAATCAGCAACCTCCTCTGTTATTCTTTGCTGTTCTGAATACCTAGCTCTTTTAGCAGCATTCTCAGCCTGCTTCTGTTCTTGAGCATCTTTCTTCCTTTGCTTCTCCTTCTGCTTCCTTTATTCAGCTAGTTCCTTCTTTGTTGCTACAACTATTCTTCTTGTCTCAGCTCTAGCTTTCTTGTTCAACTCCATTTCATATCTTTTCTTCTCTCTTCTCACATGTGCTCTTGCTTGAGCTAGATCTTCCTTTCTCTTATTTTCCTCCTCTTTCCTCCTAGCTTTCTCATCTGCTCTCTTCAAGTTTGCTATATATCTAGCTTCTAGGATGGCAGTCCTCTCTTTGAAGCTTCTACACTCATGTAACATCTTCTAAACCTTGAATTTTCATCAAGAGCTAAGTAAAAGGAGCTGCCAGGATTGCTTGTTCTGAGTTCATTGCCAAAATCCCAAAGCTTATTGTACTGAGCTTCTTCATCCCCATATATTCTTTGCATTGCTATCCTCCTTGCTCTTTGTAGCTTACTATTGTTAGGAGTCATATTCCATTCTTTTTGTACAAGCCTCTGGAAATTTTTTAGGTTCATGACCTGGTCAGCCTTGAAGGTTTCCATGAATTTGTTTGCAATGAACTTTGAATTGAAGGCCCTGGTGTTCCATTTCCTACCACAATTGTGCTTCTGGTCATATGTTTTTACCATCCAACAGTCAGACCTTGCATCATAGCTAACCCCAGGCCCGGGTTAGGCCCAAGGCAGGGTTGTGCGACCGCCAAGGGCTCAAGCCAGGGGGGCCAAAAATTTGTATGCAGCCAAGCAGGCCCAGCCGCCCAGGTGTTAATTGAAAAAAAATGTAGGCCCAGCTGCCATCGCGAGCAGGAGCAGGGCTCGTCTCAGTCTAGAATTTCTGATCGATCCGGAGATGAGATTGATCCCGTCTCGGTCTAGAATTCTGATTGATCCATCGTGAACGTGAAGTGAAAGGTCGCGGCCTAGCGGGACCGTCTCGCACTCTCGTTTTTCGCCTCGCCTCTCGTCTGTCGTCTCTTGACTTCTGGTTCTCGACGCGACGCCTCACGCCCGGCTCTCCGTCTCCGTCTGTTGTCGTCAGCCACGACTCACGAGCCAGGGGTCCAGGACGGCAGGGCCTGGCGCCACTCAGCCATCTCCTGATTTCCGTGCCCGTGATCCCGTCTGCACGTCTCGCGCGCGACGGCGTGAGCGACACTCGCTGTCGCCGTTTGCCCTCTGTAAGTTATACGTCTGTCTATTTTAATCCTTCAAATTAATCCCTTATCTAATTCTTCTAAGTTCTAATTAATCCCTCAATTAGTCATAGTCAATTAGGATTATAATTTTTCAGATTACAATCTGTGATAGGTGTTACGATGGGGAAGCAATTGTCGGGTGCTGCGAAAAAGAGGAAACGAAAGAGAGAGAATCAGCTTATTGATTCACAAAGAGGTGCTTTAAATAAGTTTTTTCCAATAAAAAGTAGTATTGATGTCAACAATAGTAATCAAAGGCAAGAATCTGACATTGGAGAAGATGATGAGAATAATTCAAATGCAGATGTTGAGGCCAATGAACAATCCTCGGAAAACGGTAAATAACTAACTAGCGTCAATTTTTCCAAGTTTAAGTAAGTAACTAATTATAATATTTTGTTTGCCCTGCAGATGTTGATGTCGATGTTGATGTTAATGTTAATGAGGACAATAGGGGAGAAGAACAAGATGCTCCTAGTGGTGATAAACAATCCCCGGAAAACGGTAAATAACTAACTAGCGTCAATTTTTCCAAGTGTAAGTAAGTAACTAATTATAATCTTTTGTTTGCCATGCAGATGCTCCTAATAGTGATGAACAAGATGATTCTCTTTCATCAATCTATGATCCTAGAACATGGGATAATCTTGATAATTGCAAAAGGGATATTTTAATTGAAAAGGGGCCCGTGAGAGAATTGGGTCTGGAGTTCCCTACGGATAACAAAGATAGACATTTTTCTTATGAATACTACTCCAGAAAGTTAGCCAATCGTGAGATTGTTGATAGAAAGTGGTTGGTTTACTCCAAAGAGGTGGAAAAAGTTTATTGTTTTTGCTGCAAGTTGTTCAAATCAAATAATAATAAGTCCTTGATAGCATCTGATGGATTGAGGGATTGGCAACGTCTTAGTCCAAGACTCAAAGATCATGAGAAGAGTGTTGAGCATTTGACAAATATGAATACATGGAATGAACTAAGGTTGAGGTTAAGCAAAAAGAAAACAATTGATGATGACATGCAACGGTTGGTTGCAAAAGAAAAAGAGCGTTGGCGACAGGTTTTGCAAAGAATAGTTGCTGCAGTGAAGTTTCTTGCAAAACATAATTTAGCCTTTCGAGGGTCAAATGAGAAGTTGTATCAAGATAGTAATAGAAATTTTTTAGGCACGGTTGAAATGATTGCCGAATTTGATCATGTGATGCAAGAACATATTAGGCGCATTCAAAACAATGAAATTCATCATCATTATCTTGGCCACAACATTCAAAATGAGTTGATCTCGCTCCTTGCTGATGCTGTGAGAAAGGTTATGTTAAAGATCATTAAGGATGCCAAGTATTTCTCTGTTATCTTGGATTGTACCCCGGATGTGAGCCATGAAGAACAAATGACGCTAATTGTGCGTTGTGTCAATATATCAACTGACATCCCGAGAGTGGAGGAATTTTTCCTAGGGTTCATAAAGGTTGATGACACATCAGGATCAGGTCTTTTTAATGTATTGTTGGATACATTGGATGCTCTTGACTTGGATGTTGCTAATGTGAGGGGGCAAGGTTATGACAATGGTTCCAACATGAAGGAAAAAAGCAAGGTGTTCAAAATCGTTTGCTTACAGTAAACCCGAAAGCATTATACATGCCATGTGCATGCCATAGTTTGAATCTCACTCTTTGTGATATGGAGAAATCATGCGAACAAGCTATTTCATTCTTCGATATTATCCAGCGTATATATGTATTGTTTGCACGTTCTACCAAGAGGTGGAAGATTTTGCTTGATAATGTTCCAAATATGACTCTCAAACCATTATCAGATACTCGTTGGGAGAGTCGAATAAAGAGTGTGCAACCTACAAGGTTCCAAACTGCCTAAGTAAGATCAGCTCTGAAGAAATTAGAAGAGGCTTCTACTGATGATCCAGCTACGATTAGTGATGCTCAATCTTTGTACAAAGCACTTGGGAAATTTGAGACTTTAGTTGGTATGGTTATTTGGCATGAGGTTTTATTTTCTATAAATATGGTGAGCAAGAAGTTACAGGAAAAAATTGTGTGCATTGATGCTACTGTCAAACACATTGAAGGGGTCATTGAATTTTTTCAGAAGTTCAGAGTTGAAGGATTCGATACTAGCATTGAAAGTGCCAAAAACCTTGCATCTTCTATGGACATAGAGCCAAAATTTTGTACAAAACGTCAAAGTAAAAGGAAGAAACATTTTGATGAAATCAATGATGAAGAAGATGAATTGCAGTTGTCAGCTATTGAATCTTTTAGAGTTTCTTACTTTCTTGTTATTGTTGACACTGCAATTGCTTCATTGAATAGCCGATTTGAGCAGCTGAAGGAATTTGAAAAGGTGTTTGGTTTCTTATTCAACTCAAAGAATCTGAAGTCCATGGATGATAGTAATCTATGAAAATCTTGCACTACTTTTGCAGAAACTTTTACTCATAAGAATTTGTGTGATGTCGATCTTGATGATTTTTTCTCTGATTTAAAGGTGTTGCAAGTAACTTTGCCAAATAATTTGATGTCAGCGGATGAGATTCTTTAATTCATTACAGTTGTAGATTGCTATCCAAATGTCTCAGTTGCCTATCGGATCCTTTTGACTTCACCTGTGACCATGGCCTCAGCTGAAAGAAGTTTTTCTAAAATAAAGCTATTGAAGAACTGTTTGAGGTCAACTATGTTACAAGACAGATTAAATGGCTTGGCTACGTGTTGTATTGAGAAGGATATATTGGACAACATTAATCTTGATAGTGTCCTCGATGATTTTGCATCTAGAAATGCACGAAGAAGCTTTTTCCGAAGCAATGAAGCTTAATTGTCCAAGATCTCATTGGAGGATGTTTTTTAGGTGTTTACTAGCATGAAATACTTGTTATGTTTTCCTATTATTTTTATTTTTTCTATCTAAATATTACAATACTTTAGTGCTTGACAATTATTTATAGACATCTCGACTATGAACATGTGGTTATATGCTTTTAAATATTTTGCAAGTGAAATTGGCACATATATCGTCTATATATCTAGTTATACGTACATATATATATTGTCATTAGGGGCCCTTTTGTGGACTTCGCCCAAGGGCCCCGACAAATATAGAGCGGGCCCTGGCTAACCCACATGTTCCAAGAACATGTAGGACTTCCATAGCATCTTGCATTAATCCTCTCCTTATCATTGATTGGCAACCTAATATCTCTCATGTCCTTACAACTGTATTCCTTGATAGATGACCTAACCATGTCAACAGACTCAAATTTCAGGTCAACATGGAATTTAACTGCACCAAAATCCTCTCTTCTGAAAGTCTTAAACTTCATTTGCACCTTCTCCTCATCTGAGTCAGGAGCCCATAGGTCTTCATCTTCTGATTCAACATCATCCTCAACCTTCTCTGTTCCTTTCATTTTCATCTTCTTAACATGTTCCTCATCATCATCTACATTATCTGCATAAAGGTCATCATCATCAGATAGATCAATCTCTGAATCATTTAATTCAAACTCTGAATCTGCATCCTCAGATGACTCTGGCTTCTCTCTGCTTGCATCTTCTTGTTCAGAGTTGTATGCATTCCCTACTTTGCTTCTTGTCCTCACACTAGCATGTGGTTGCACTTCTTGAAATGGACCAGAATCATCAATCACTTGACTTGATACATCATCAGCAGCAACAATGTTGATAGGATTCACAGGGCTCAAAACTGGTGGGAGATGAACCACAGGGAACTCTACCACATCATCCCAATCAACTGCTCTAATTGACTCATCATGGTCCAGGTATATGCTGATGAAATGCTTCCCACAACCAACCCAGTTGGCCATTGCACTTGTGTCAATTTCATCTTCCAGCTTCCTCAGACCATTCCTTTCAATTGACAGAATTGGGATGCAATAATACATAGTCATTCTTCCCTGCTTCTCATACCCAAGATCCTCCACCAAATTTTCAAGAAAAATTGGTGACCATTCATCACTGTCAAGATGATCATACCAGACAGAGGCACCACCAACATAACTTCTGTTGTTTCCTTGACCAAGAAAATAACCTCCATGGTGGATTGAGAAATAGCCGCTACCACGAACTGCAAAAATAAAACATGGAAACAGCCCATCAAAATCCCCTCTTTTCTTCAATACGATCACAGGAAATGTTGCAACAGTAAACACTCCCAAACCCCAACCCCAAACCCATGAAAAGATCCTAACAGAAACGCTAATGCACCTGAAATTGGTCTATGGTTACCCGAATTCGTCTTTGAAACCCTAACCGTAAGCAAAATCCGAGATTTTCGAGATTAATTTCGGGTACTTGCGGTAATTTGGTGGAGGCGCACCATCTGGCCGCTGCTGCAGAGCCATCGCCGGCTTCTTCAACCGCCGGCGAAGCGCCGCCGGCTTCTTCAACACGATCGACACCTACTCTTCAACAGCCACCGTCCTCTTCCTCTCACTCTTTCTTCCTCGGTGCCTCCGTCGAAACCCCTCCTCGGAATGATCGGGATAGACAACGACAGTTGCCTTAGCTGGATACACGCTTCGGTTCCAGGGTTCAGACAATACTTTCCGGCCTGTCTGAGGGGGAATTCGCATAAATGCGTGCTCTATCACAATGACATGTGGGCCACGTTATGTTGTACGCTAGCTTCTACGCGCCGCAGTGACCACAACGCGACACGCGGCGTATATAGGTACCGTAATTCGTGTATTCCTAACGTCAATGACCGTATCGAAAATACGTGACAAGTTTAAATACTGCGGATGAATTTTACTCTTCCCGATAGCCATCTCGGAAACCGGAAGGCGAAGAAATCCCCTTGCGTCATCTCCGGGAGCCATGGTCTTGGCGTGCTCCGGTGTCCGATCATGATTTGCTGACTGTACGCGTCGACGTTTCTGACTGTACGTTGCTTGCGATCCGTGGTTCGCTTGAATATTTCACTTGAATATTTTCTCCATCGGACAACATACCACATATAGTTTTTTTTGGTCTCTTATCGAAACGTTTACTAGCTATACATGCACAAAGTTATATCATCGAATATATATATACTTGTGATAGTGAATTTAGAATGGTTGACAAGATATTTCATACAAACAATCTTCTCGAATCAGGTTTCGTCCCGCTTTATAAATAAAGTCATCAACGACCAAACCGATACAAAGTGAAACTAAACACTCTTACACAACAGATCAAAGATTAAAAAAGCATAAGAATCGTCAAACTTGCCACTGAAAACACCGAAACGAGCCCGAGAGTACCGGAACTCCAGGATGATGCCCCCAAAAGGATAACGACACGTAGTGCCACCGTCGTCGAGAACAAACGGTCAAGGGTTTTCACCCAGAGACCAAGCGTGGAGAAGGTACCCACAATGACACCCACGAGAGGGTTATGACAACCGCAGGCATCGCTGCCGTTGGCGCCGGAGAATGGATCTTCACTCTAAAAAACCTTTGAAACCACAGTTGGTACCTCAAACCTTCCAAGTCTTCAAGCCAGGCTTTCAACCCATGATCTGGAAGTTGCCTTTGCCAAAATGTCATCAACTCCAGGACCCTCTTCACCCACTCCTCGCCACCCTCATCAACAAAAGGAAGTGGCCATCGGCACCGCCAGATCACTCACTGTAGAGCCATATGTGCAGTCCACCTTCTGGCGTCCAAAGTATCGCACCCATGGAGGGGCAGATGCTACGATGACAATACCACCACAATGGACGTGAACAAACAAAGCCAGCCAACAAGTTCCTGGACAACGGGTTCAGCGAGCAGGGCAATCATCCGCAAGTTGAACTCACATATATATCCCATAGCTATGAGAGTGCTAGGCGGATGCCGGATCTAGGCCCATGGCTGCCTAGCCCTAACCAGGCCTAGATGGGCCCAGATCTAGGTCGCGAGCTCCGTCGCCATGGACCAACTCCACCATCCTCCCTCCATGGACCTGACTGGTCGCCTCTGCCCTTGCCACCATCATATCTGGTGGCCGCCACCCTCGTGGCACCCAGCACGCCGCCGAAGACCGAGTAGAGTATCCCATGAAACCATTGCCGCCACCTGCGGCCAACGTAGACGTGAGTGCCACCACCCTAGCCGCCTATGCCGGGAGAAGCCACCCTGACCCCCGACAGGCCGACAACCACCACGTCGAGCTCCACCACCATCGCCAAAGAACACCGCCGCAAGGATACAACCGTCCCACGCAACCTTCCTCATCGCCGTGAAAGGAACGACCCGTCGCTACCAACACCACGCGTGTTTTGCCTGGCTGCGTCCGCCAGCGGCAACTAGGGACGGCGAGGTATGCAACGCTAGGGTATTCCCCCTGGTCATCACGGGGATGATCAAGGAGGGAGGGGGTCAATTGGTACCGTACTCTATAGATCTATGCAAATACTTATTTCCTACACACTGCTGGATACTGCATTTTAGTTCACATGCATGTATTGTTCAATCAACTTTCATGTTGAAGTTTTGTAAGCACATAAACGTCATATTGCTCATGTCTAGTACTCACTCCATCCGAAAATAAGTGACTAGGATTTGTCTAGATTCACATGTATCTACACACTAAACGTGTCTAGATACATGTGAATCTGAATAAATCTGAGTCACTTATGAGTCACTTATTTCCGTACGGAGGAAGTACAGTTTTTTCCATGCCAGGGGTGCAAATTGATAACCATTTAGGGTACCTATAACCCTCTTTAGTTCAATGAAATGAAGTTCTAAAGTCACAATATTTTGGAAAACTAGTTCAGTTTGTTTGAACTCAAGAAGGTTGGAAGGTAACCTCGGTGTCACTGACTAATTGGCACCTCTTTTTCTTCGGGAGATATTCATTTCCTAAAAAGGTAGATAAGGTACTAGGTGGTTGTTCGATGCCACCAGTAAGAAATAAAAAAAATACCCCTAAAAAGAAGAAATAAAAAGATTCTAAAGATTCAAAAAAAGGAAGAAAAAATGGCAACCGATAGAGGAACTAATTTGCTTGCAGTGGCAGGGTGTTTTTTTAAGCAATAAGACTTGGACGATTATCCTAGCTTCTGTAGGTCACTAGTTACTACCATCAACCTCATTTTCCTTAGGTGGAGCTATAATATTCGCTTTCTTGGCACGAACATGGAAAGACAAGCTTCATTTATGCATGTCGGTAGGACAACTATATTTCCCATCATGACTATAAACCAAGAATCCGTTTCAAAAATAAATAAACTAAGAACATAGGGCTTGAGCTTTTGACTTCTGGTCTCTACTCTCCAGATCTAGTACTAAGTATTAACTCTTACGCTAAGTCTTAGCTAGCTGTTGTGAAATTCTAGACTATCTAAGAATTATCTCAGTTATTCGTGCCTAAACATGTGCGTCAACAGAAACATTTTAGTCAGTCTAGGTAGTTTCATCTCTAAATACTGTTCCCAGTTGGTAGATGCAGAAATTACATATCCTGATAGTTGAGACCGGCCGTTAAATCGATAGACACCCGTCGGGGCCAAAGATTTTCTTCTGAAAACCATCCATTATGACAAACGCATGAGGTATCACTTCAGTAGTTAACAATTTGCATGGTTCAGATTCCAGATGACCAGAACTGACCGATCAACCAACAAAACAGAGGTCTCGTCACAGTTGTGCAACGCATACGACCTCATGTAGCCAGATGTTTTCGTGCTACTGGCCAACATGGATCAGCTGGGGCAAGAGGCTGTTGTGGTGTGAACAATAAATGTGTAAATTCCAACGAGTTCAGTTGATGGAGAAGGAAAAACATGTCGTTTTTACAGTTCTTATGCATTCATATTATTTTATGAAATGTTTTCCAATTTTTGTAATGGTGGTTGTAGCTTTCTTTTAACATTTTTAGTGGTGGAGTTTAATCTATTTTTTCGTGAAATGGTGCCGTCAATATACATTGCCTTCTAAAAAATCCATGAAAGTTTTCTCGAAATAGGCTTTTCGCCCTGCTATATTAATATAGCAAACACACAAATACAAGAGTTCCATCCAAACAGGTCCCGGTCACTGTGAACAAGACACCAACAAGTCGTCGGTTCGAAGGAAAAAAGAGTTAGGAATAAATCAAACCTCTTGCAAAGGAATGAATCCTCCAAAAAAGAATATGGATTTTTTCCTACATTGCAATCCCATAGTATTTTTAGGAAGAAGAGGTTAGACCTTTTGCAAAAAAAACTTTATGTGTCCATATGACAACTATAAAATGTAATCAGTCTCTACAAAAATCTACTATAAGATAGATTTACATAACATGTTTATTGTAATTGTCATTATTCCCTTCTATATGTTTGGTCAAACTTAGTTTGCGTTGTTGTTTGACTAAATTTATGCACCATATATTTTTGGAGGGGGGAGTACATTGCTAAAATTCGTCCCACCCCTTGAAAGAACATTTATTTGTAAAAGTAATCTAATATTTCTCACTACCAACCCATAGTTCACCTATACATAAGTTTCGTCTTTGGAACATAGTCATCTTTTTTTTGGAAAAGAGTATATATTAATATCATGAGATACCAATTACACCCAGCCTCTGCAACAACGCATGCCCTAGTGGCCTTATGGATGTAACGACCTAGAAAAAAATTACTAAAATGAAAAGTCCCGCTACAGAGAACAATTCCTTAAAGCAACGACACTAACACCACCAGAACAAACCAGTAGTCCAACCACTCCAATAGCGCCGCCTTCAAGAAGGAAATAGTGCAAGCGCCATCGTCGCCCGATCAAAGTTTATAGTTTTTCACCCAGGAGAAAGTCCTCACTCACAAAACAATGCCTTCAACAAGGTCATTGCCAGGCACAACCAATTAAAGTCGGACATTGGATTTTCACCATGCAAGGTAAGACTGTGAACTCCTCCTATGTTGTCACCCCCACAAACAATACCTGCTGCGAGTCACAGATCATGCAGTCAGTTCCTCATCGCCACAAAGAGTCAAATCACCATCGCTTCCCTGATGTTCTAGCTTTCTTGACATTCTCCACATCTGACTTGATCATGGATTATCAAAGACATGACACATGATGGTAACATATATCAAAGCTTTGCAACGCTCCTGCTGAAACCAAACGGCTAGGAAAAACATGAGTTCGCTGACGGAGTCTTGCGGAACTCGCCGCTCCAGACTAGATCATTGAGGACAAACAGCCAGCAGATCTTCATCTTCGCGAGAAAAGAACCCTAGGATTGCCACCATTATTCAGGTCAATCCAGCAGTCCCCACACCGTCGGCCGGCTTCTAGCAAACGAAACGAGCGGGTCAGCCTTCAGCCCTTTCGAAGCCATGGCTGAGTCCACAGATCAGTTAGAGAGAGACAGAGATGCAGCGTCGCCGGCTAAGGCAACCACCACGCTGCTTCCAAGTCTGCACCATCGCCCCCATCATCTCCTTTGCGCCTCCCTTCCAAGCCACTGGCAAACGTTGCTCGGATCCACCGGCACCGCCCCTTGGTGCCCACTCCTTGGCGCGTAGAGGATCGACGGAGCCGCGCAGATCGCCCGCCGCCTTCGGCAGCCTAGGCGTGGCCGCCAGCGCCAGCGTGGGTGGTGGCAGCGGCCAGCGGGGGAGCGACGGCGGCGGCTGACTAGGGTTTGGAGGGATCGCCTCGCGCGGGCGACCCGTGAGCGGTTAGTCAAATAAAAATCAGGTACATACTACGGAACATAGTCATCCTATGTGCAAAAAGAACCTTGTATTTTCAACTCAACCTAGATTTCGCCATATTTAAGAACTTCAACGTATATATGAAACTTACACAGGTTTTCAAATATGAGAAACACCAATACGTTGAAATCACGATGTGTGCGGCTAGGATTTTTGCCACATCATGACACGAGATTTAATTTGCTTTCTGTGCACCACGAAACAAGGAAAGACGAGCCTCATTTCTACATGTCATTCGAACAAATATTTTGACATCATGACCATATGCCAACCATATGCCAAGAACAGCATAGGGATCTACTACTCTACAAAGGTGTATTGACTCGCACACTCTCTTGTAAACTGAACTGAAACTTGAGACTAGTATATAAGAATTGTCTCAGTCGTTTATACCCATGTGCGTCAACAGCAGCTTTTTAGCCGGTCTATAATACAGTACTCACTCTGGTCTATATTAATATTCTCAACTTTATCTAGATACGAATGCATCTACTCTAAATTTTAACGAGGTACATCCGAATCTAGATAAAGTTGAGAAAAATAATATGAGTCGGAGGGAGTAGCTTTATCTTTAAACCATGTCACTATGTGAGTAGAGTAGATACCGAAGTGACATATTTTGAGACCGGCCGTTAAATCGGTCGACGAAGTACGCCCGTCAGGATCGGACCAATCAAAACCCTACATTCCACTGCTATTTGCTTCAGAGACCCAGCCTCTATGATAAACGCACGAGACATCCAGAAGTTGAGAACTGCAAATCTTCTCCGGGCCGTTTCACCTGACAGCAACTCGATCTGGACACCGCATCCCACGAAATTACCCTGTGCAACCACGCGGGCTGGCAGCTCGAACGACTGATCACCCAACTCATCGATTGATCACAGTCACAGCTGCCCGACCCTCACGCTCACGGGTTGGTGTCGCCAGATGTTCTCGTGCAGTGGCCACAGCACCATCGCTTAGCTAGATGGGGCAAAATGCTAGCTGTTGCAGTGCGAACCGTAAAATGCTGTAATTCTAAGGCGCGAGTGTTAGCTTTGCGACAATTAAATAACGAAGAACGAAATAAAATCGCAGAAAATGGAATACAAATTTAAGGAAAACCCTCCCAAACAAAGAGATAGAAAAACCATGGGCGCCAGCCAGCGAAACTTCACTATAACGAGGAGTATTTACACAACGCCGTGGATTTCACAGATGCAACTCATCCTAGCCGGCGGCTTACAAGAGATATATATAACGGTGAAAACCTAGGTCTTCGACAATCCAGATGGGGCTATCGCCCCGCACTTCTACCCCCGGGCGACAGTTCGCTCCGCCACGCCGGTTGCCCTTTACTTCGTAGAATTTGGATCAACTTATAACAACGAGTTCCATTGATCGATCGAGAGGGGAAACATTATCATTTTTACCGTCCTTCTCAGCTGTCACCGCTCGCTCACACTGCAGGAACGATCGTGTCGCCAGGAGCTTCTAGGTCAATCACATCGGGATTTAACCGATCAAGCTAGATGCCCCTAGATAACACATTCTCGTGGCATCAGCTGCCGAGAACCGCAGGCTGAATCGACATGAAAGGGGGACGAAAAGTGAGGCATAAGCCACTGCTTCTGCCCACTAGGCACTAGCTTGGAACACGGGAGGGAGCTAAACTAGCTTAGCTAGCAGAGGAGAGAGGGTTAGTCGACACGGAAGAGATAGATTGTTTGTTGGGGGGAAGCCAGCCACGACTGGGTGATTGCATTATTGCGAGCTTGCGACGCGGCGACGCCGACCGAGAGAATGTTAGAGATGTATACTCAAGCGTGTTTGGATCACCAATAATGATATACTTCCTCCGTTCATAAATATAAGACATTTTAGCTTTGTAAAATGAATGTATCTAGATACTTTTTATTGTAGAAGTTCATTTTTAACCTCTACGAATCTATACACTAAAAGATGTCTGAATATATTCCATTCACAAAGCTAAAACGTCTTATATTTCGGAACTGAGGGACTAGATTAAAAGTTGAAATTCAGAACGGGAGGCATGTGTGTACTGGGGGTAAATCCCGCGTTCCTTTTCACGCGTACTGTGCGACCAGGTCGGCATGCAATGTGTGTATCCTGGGCTCTACTACCTCTCGACGTACGTACGTACGCATGTTTTTTTTTAAAGGAGATTAATATCACGGAGATACCAATTACACCCAGCCTCTGCAACAATACATGCCCTAGCGGCCTTACGGATGCACACAGTCCAGAAAAAAGGAAGAAAAATTATAAAAAAGAAAAGTCCCGCTACAGAGAACTATTCCTCAAAGCAACGACACTAACACCATCAGAACAACACCAGTCGTCCAACCACTCCAATAGCAACGCCTTCAAGAAGAAAACAGTGCACAAATATCGCCATCGCCCGATCAAAGATCATAGGTTTTCACCCTAGAGAAAGTCTTTGCTCGCAAAACAATGTCTTCAACAAGGCCATTGCCAGACATAATCAATTAAGGCCAGACCTTGGATTTTCACCCTGCAAGGTAAGACTGGGAACTCCTCTTGTGTTGTCGCTCCCACAAACAGTCGCTACTGCGAGTCACAGATCACGCAGCCAGTTCCTCGATGCCACAAAGACTCAAACCACCATCACAGCCCTCATCTTCCTCCTTTCCTGACATTCTCCGCCTCATACTTCACCATGGATCGTCGAAGACATGACGCATGATGGTAGCAGATAGCAGAGCTTCGCAACGCTCCCGCTGAAACCAAACGGCTAGAAAAATATGGGTGTGCACGATCGAATACCTTCCGATCCAGCAATCTCCAGACATATTCGTCCATGGGAGTTCGCCGGTGGAGCCTTCCGGAACACGCCGGTCCAGATCAGATGAACGAGAGCAAGTAACAGGCAGATCTTCGTCTTGTCGCAGAAGGAACCCTAGGACCGTCCGCCATTATTCGCAAGACTCGCAGCCCCCACGCCACTAGCCACCATCCAGCAGGAGAGGGCAACATAGGAGGGGCCAACAAGTACTTGGCTGCAGAATCACCGGCGTGTACCGCCGGAACCCACGGCCGAAGCCCTCGCTGGACCGAACGACCCAGATCTGATCCGATCTTGGTCATCCAGGCACAGATCGTGCCGCCGCCTCCTCGTCGGAACGGCTACAGGGCGATGCGTCGCCGCCTCCACGTCTCCTCTCCGCTGGAGGGCCTCAGGCCCTGGCCTCCCGGCCACGCCGCCCAGTGCCCACCGCCGGCGCCCCACCATCCCTCATGCGGCACCGCCTGGGACACCTCCCCTTCCCACCGCCAGTTCCGACGAGATGGGCGCCGCCACCGCCCATGTACGCATGTATTTTCTTGAAAACTCCTATACGCTTGTAGAACAGCGAAAAGGCAGAGATGTTGATTAGCGATTGGAAAAACTCACCATCGATCTCCCAAATGATCCAAAGCTTAATTAATTAGCTGTGCGTATACATACAAACAAAGACTAGTATGTCATGCAGATACCTGAAAGGGGGACATTTGGATGCTTGCTTGCATCTCACGCGGATGCATGCGTGGCTATACTCGTGGATGCCAGTACATCCCGTGGCCAAGTTGGCTCTCACGCTCTTCACCATTTCCACCGGCGACCCCAATACATTGTCTAATACGTAGATGGTATAGGCCTCTAGCTTGGTTTTGGGCTCACACGGTGCTTTCAGTAGGTAGCTGGCCGTTTTATCTATATACTACTTATAAAAGAGCAAACTTGAATTTTTCTAAACACACCCCACAACCTACAAAGTCGGACTAGAACCACACGATCAGGCAAACTGACACAATCGAACAGCTAGCGCTTAGTCTAATCAGTTTTGTTGGTGCACTTAGCAATTTATTTTGACGGACTCTACTCATCCCTCCCGCACAGGAAAATACCCTGACCCGCGTCCGCGCAGCACCTTCATCCATCGCTCAACAAATCCGCGTAGCCCCCACCACTCCCCGTCCCCTGCAAGGCCGGCGGCACCCCTGCCCTTCTCTGCCCCGCGAGTCCCGACCGGCGGTGCCCCTCCCTCCCGGGGCTGCCTCTCCCCAAGGGAATCCACCGTACCAACGTCCGGCAATCCATCGCGCACCCCAAGAGTGCACCACTGCCACGACACCTCCTTCCAGCTCCTTCGCACGCAGATGTGAACTCCTTCACACACGCCAATGGAGTCGGTAGGTGACTGCTCCCCCGCTCTATGTCGGTAGGAGGGATTGATATTGTTCAGTTCTGATGGTAGGCGTTTGACTGTTTTCAACTTAAACTGGCTACAGGAAAACATGTGTAGCCATTATGTCGTCAGTTTCACAAGTTATTAGATGTAGATTTTCTAAGAGGATCACCAACCTAAGAACTGTTGTGCGCATCTTCCTCCAACAGCGATCACTATTTTGTGGTCTACTGTTCTTCGACTATTTTTTAGTTAACTAGCATAATTGAGTAGGGGGTTGGTTTCCAAGCACAATGTCAATCTGCTTCATGTGGACACCGTGCTACCGTTTTCTCAGGTGTCACCGGACGGCGCTTCCTTGCGGCCCTGGCCGTTATTTGGGTTCGGGAAGATGGCAGCTTGTTCGCTCACGCCCGTGGAGTCACTGCTCATGTTGAGTACCGAGCAGAAGCGCAGCAGTCCAGCCCTCTATAACCTGGTTGTATAATTTGTACAAGTTATGCGTACATATGTTTAAAACTAAAGTGCCATGCGTAGGGAATTTGCACGTGTAGCTGCAAGAAACAGTACTGATAATAGTAGTACTGTTGGTAATTAAAGTGGAGATGAGAAAGGTGTCAACTGAATGATGGTACGGGTATCTTAAATTTGTTTATTTTGGTGTCGTGTGTATAACTCTGAGAAACTAGAGTAGATTTGGCCACCCCGCGTCGCAGCATCGGGTGAGTGGCCGCTCCAACGTCACCTTCTCACTGCTGTCACATGGTCACCTCCGTGCCTCGGCCTTCAGCATCTTGTAAAAATGGTGACCACTTAACTACTATGTCTTGCGCCTACAATCGATCTTTCAATATAAATTGCTTGCATCCGGATAAGTTTATTATTGCTACCGAAGATTGTGTGCATGATTTTGGTAAAAAAATCACCACAATTGGGTTGCAAGACTCTAAGCTGAGGACATATTCTTGCTTTGTGCAATTGCAGCACACCGAGACAACACAAATTCTAGATCTTCTGAATTCTGACCATAAGTCCAGGAACATTCACCTTATTCATTTCTAGAGAAGAATAAATTTCTAAAGCTGCAACTAGAGTCTTCATTTTTTTTTCTGGAACTAGGACGGACATACCTATATTTAGTTTGATGGAGTTCATTTTATATAGCTAGAAATGAAACACAACATTGAGTGGCCCAAGAAACCATCCACCATTCTTGAGATTTTAATTAGCTTCTACAGAATATTTTAGTAATTGATGTTAGCACAATATGACATATTTCAGGTGTTGTATTCAAATTTACCAAAAGATCTTGTTATTTTTGCGGCCAAGTTAGAGTGTTCTCAAACTATAGTCCGAGATCATCGAGTACATATGGGGCAAGGGTAGTCTTGCATCAACGAGCTCGTGGTCACTCCAAGTGCAGGAGGTACAAAATACTGATCCTTTTCTGGTGGCAAGTGCTCATCTACTTGAATACTGATCCTTTTCATTTTTTCCTGATTTCTGTTTCTATATTTCAGCCAGCCTCAGGTGTGAATGAGATACTCCACTAGCATGTCGATTCAATTTACTTTATGACTTTTATCTATCACCTAATTTGAAGTCCCTTTTTCTCTTCTAAGATCTGTCATATTTTCCTTCTCACCACTAGCAATATGGAGATATCTGAAAAGAAAGGGAGCTCTAACGTTACAATATTTTCAATAATTCGATTTGAAGTTACTGTCTCCATTTCTGCAAATGTAACTTCAAAATAGTGCTCCCAACCATTGCAGAAATCTCTCTCATAGTGGCATTGAAGCTGCAAAGATACAGTCCATTTCAGTTGTCCTATCTCTTTACAGTAAAAAATTATATCTTCATTTAAATAGTCTACATCTTGATTGTGGCGTTAAATCTGCTACCAAGTGAATAATACACTGCTATGCACCTTTTTGGATTATATGGTTTCTGATTTATATAATAAATTATTTGCTTCTTATGGTTACCGAGCTGGTCACATCATTCAAGGCACGTCTATACATCTTTGTATGCTAATATATGTGTACTTATACATTGAATCCTTATTTCCTCAGTTTGCAGCACCGGTAAGTTCACATGCACATCACCAACTAAATGATCAGATGTGTGAAGATACATGGTGGTTTTGATTTCCCGAGAGATGATAAGTGTGTAGAGAGCCTCTCCCGCGCATAAGTTGTGTTTGTTTAGCAATCTGATTTGCGACTGGATGAATCCCTTACATCACATAGCAAGAGGCTTGGGGATAGTCGTAGACTATGACTATTCTTGCTCTCATGTGCTATACATCATTATTTCCCTCTTGAGAATCCCCAAGAATAGTCATATTGATCCTTTTCTGGTGGCAAGTGCTCATCTACTTGAATACTGATCCTTTTCATTTTTTCCTGATTTCTGTTTCTATATTGCAGCCAGCCTCAGGTGTGAATGAGATACTCCACTAGCATGTCGATTCAATTTACTTTATGACTTTTATCTATCACCTAATTTGAAGTCCCTTTTTCTCTTCTAAGATCTGTCATATTTTCCTTCTCACCACTAGCAATATGGAGATATCTGAAAAGAAAGGGAGCTCTAACGTTACAATATTTTCAATAATTCGATTTGAAGTTACTGTCTCCATTTCTGCAAATGTAACTTCAAAATAGTGCTCCCAACCATTGCAGAAATCTCTCTCATAGTGGCATTGAAGCTGCAAAGATACAGTCCATTTCAGTTGTCCTATCTCTTTACAGTAAAAAATTATATCTTCATTTAAATAGTCTACATCTTGATTGTGGCGTTAAATCTGCTACCAAGTGAATAATACACTGCTATGCACCTTTTTGGATTATATGGTTTCTGATTTATATAATAAATTATTTGCTTCTTATGGTTACCGAGCTGGTCACATCATTCAAGGCACGTCTATACATCTTTGTATGCTAATATATGTGTACTTATACATTGAATCCTTATTTCCTCAGTTTGCAGCACCGGTAAGTTCACATGCACATCACCAACTAAATGATCAGATGTGTGAAGATACATGGTGGTTTTGATTTCCCGAGAGATGATAAGTGTGTAGAGAGCCTCTCCCGCGCATAAGTTGTGTTTGTTTAGCAATCTGATTTGCGACTGGATGAATCCCTTACATCACATAGCAAGAGGCTTGGGGATAGTCGTAGACTATGACTATTCTTGCTCTCATGTGCTATACATCATTATTTCCCTCTTGAGAATCCCCAAGAATAGTCATATTGAGCAAACCAACTTGTGGTTGGATGGTTAGGAGGGTGGTTGTACCCCCAACCCACCAGAGTTCAAACCCCCGGTTTGACACTGTCTGTTGCATAAAAAGGCGGAATATTCTTTCAGTGGGAGGCGACGTTCCCGTCGACAGCGAGGCACCCGTGGTGACTTCTTCAATCTCAAGACCCGATCCGTCGGCTCGGTCTCTCGGAGGTGCTCATAGGGATAGGGTGTGCATGTGTGTATTCATAGGGGTGGATGCATGTACGTGTTGTGAGCGTCTATAATTATACTGTGTTTCTAACAAAAATAGTCATATTAAGCGATAGGTAGACGGTAGACGTGCAATCGTGCATTGTACATGCAAGCTTACTAGTAGGTCCAAAGAAACCGTCGGCAACCCAATCCAGCACCGACCTAGAGGGATCGGCAAGGGAGCATTGGCACGTCCAGACGGTCCGAGGACTTAAATGGCCGGGAATTTGCGGTGGCACCGGCTTGTCCCATACACCGGAGCAAAAGTGACATGCGCCTGATGGATTAATTATAGCGGTATAGTAGTGGTAGCATCATAGCATGCATGGTATGGAACCAAAAGATCGAGATCAGTGAAAGTGACATGCGCCTGATGGATTAATCATGTACTACTTGTACGTATAGCTAGGCCGCGTGGAGTCATGTGACGATAGTTGCAGCAGCGCACGTAGGCGGCGTACAAAAATGCAGAATGTGCCCTACGCCGTGGTAAGGAAAAGGCCAAATCCAAAATGATGTAGAGGTCGACGCTAGGCGACGTAGAAGTGTCTGGTAGGTACGATGAACCCTGCAGGCAGGAAGCAGGATTCCCCTGCAGATCGAGGTGGCGCTGCGATTGTCCCAGATGGATCCGTCGATCAATGAGGTGGTGGCGGCTGACCGGCTGTACCTTGCACCTGCAGGCTCCGCCACAACAGCCGGTGGATCTTGGATTATGCGCCATGCCTACGCACAGGTGTACCAGAACACGCGTTGTCACGGCTTTTAGCTTCTGGCTTAATGGAGTGCGTATAGGAAATCCAGTCGATGTTACGTGCAGTAGTGCAGATCTTTCTCAGTTTGCCCTCCATGGCCACAAGTAGGGGGGGACGCGCCATGCCCAAAAGGCAATGTCACTCAGCTAGTACATGTGTGTGTATGAATGTCGATCAAGAGCTGACATGCTTAATCAATGACTCCACTAGTAGTCACTTGAACCACTCTCGGGAAGAGCCCACGGTCTCTCCAGGAGGTGAAAGAAGATTCTATCACGTACAAGGTTTGCTTTCTTATAAGGAGAGATGATGGCGGCACTTCAGTGTCATTCTCCCTCTTGAGGGCATCGGTTTGGACCATAAGGTGCCTAGAGAGGTCTGTTGGTGGAGCGGTGCTTCATCTACCACGTCGTCGATGGTGGATCTCGGCGGCGTGGAGCAGCGGGGTATCTACGGCGGGTGTGTGTTGATGGATGTGAGCAGGACGAAGGTGTTGTCTGGCGTCATGGCGGTGTTGACGGCAGACCTGACAAGGTTAATGGCTGGATCGCGATCGGTGGAAAATGGTGGTAGCGACGTCGGGAGCGTGTGCGATGGTTCACACTAAAGGTCTGTTTAACCGGTTTATGATCTCGGCTCGTCATTGGGTGGTTGGGCGAAGATTTCGGTTTTATAATGATTTGCGTATGTGTGATGTTAGGACGCTGGACCCGACATGGCCTACCTCTTCATTAAAGTTGTAGATGTTACGACCGTGATTTTTAGCGAGGTGTCTTTGGATTGATCTATGTATTCTCTTTGTAAGATATTACGTAAAAAAAATATGTGCGTCGTTTTCCTTTCGAAAAGAAGTTATTAAGAGTCGTGTGTCGATCTCAAAAAAAAAAAAAGCCGTGTGTCCAATTCGAGCGCGTTAGTTTTTTTTATATCGGACCAGTAAGGCCAGTAGCATGTTAACTTTTTTCTTTTAAGGGGCCGTAGCATGTTAACGATGTTCACAGAAATACTCTAGGGAAAAAAATGAACTTACGGGCTGCCGGCAGCGCATCATGATTGGATGAACTCATCAGGAGCAGTCCGAGCGCCCCCAATTCCATGTCCAATTTGGTATTCATAGCCTGTGCTGTGCACCTGACCCGCATCCTGACTCCAAGACCACGGTAGGCCACATCGTACGCCCACCGCTTTCACCTGCCGGGTACTGGGCTGCCGGGTGCCAGGCTACGGCCCAAGGCCATTAAAACCTGTGCTAGCAAGAAGAATACCACCAGCTTGTTGATGCTGCTTTTCTTTTTGGTCAAAAAAGTCAATTCGCGATTTTGTAGACAACCAAAACAGAGCCATACAATCAGAGTATTTTATATTAATGTTCTCAGATTTTTCTAGATTCGAATGTATCTAATTATGTTTTAGTGGTAGATATATTCGAATCTAAACAAATGTGAAAACATTAGTTTGGATCAGAGGGAGTAGTAAATTTTGTGAAACATAGAATACACGTTTAGAACATTGTTGGAAGGAGAGCAACACATGAGAAAAAAAGTACATAAGCAGAGGACAGGGATGTTGTCAAAGGTCCCACAACATTAAGGCAACTCCAAAGGCCCTCGCAAAACGACCGGGACCGTTAGATTCTGTCCGATCGGACATGGGCAAGGCCCAACAGCGCCTCACAAACGGATCGTGCCCCGTGGATCGACAAGTTTTGCCACATTCTCATCCTAAATTTGGGTTGGCTTGACGGTCTAGCTGACATGCCACGTGCTCGGTTCCTCCAGCAAACCACATACCGGCTGCACCAGCATCCACCATTCGCATCTTGCCCCCTCCCCCACTCTCACCCACTTGCCACCCGCTTCCACCGAATCCTAGACCCATGGATAGTGTTGTCTTCCTATACCTCGGCAACTGAGGGTTTATGCTCCGGCGATGATGAATAGCGTCGTCGATCTAGGGTTAGGTTACTAGAACTAGTAGACTAAGAATAAAATTGGTGCGTTTGATGAACTAGTAGACTAAGAAGGAGATAAGTGCCTTGATAGGAGTTCTAGGGCTATTTTAATTTGCTACCATTTTCACTAAATTACTATATGTACAAATTAAAATATGGAAAAAAATGTCTAGTTATGGACAAATGAGAACGACATTGGGTGTAGTGGTATGTCCTAGGAGGACATGTGCCTCTAGCCTATTCACAGGTGTGACACCCCCGGGATCAGGGCTAGACAGATCCCAGATCTTGATCTGATATAAGCCAAACCTAGAGATCGAGGATATACAGTGAGAGAATCGGTAACACAAATAGTGACTCTATGACACAAAATTAATACAGTAAGCTCATAACTAAGCAGAGAAGCAAAATATTACAACATAGGTCACTGACCACAAATATCAAACAACAGAAGACAAATCATGCTATTAAGAATAGAAAACTTAATAAATGGCCTAAGAGGACTAAATTTTAACGATGACATCCCAGCCCATAGATTCTAGGCTGCAGGCTAAAAATCCTAAGCTACTCGTCGCTGTTGATGTTGTAAGAACTCGTCTTTAGGGGAACACTTACTCTGCTACAAAAATATCAACAAAGCAAGGGTGAGTATAGGATGTACTCCACGAGACTTATGGCTGGTGGAGTTATTTTGCATTAAACTATCTTTATTTATAAAACAAGAGGGAATAGAAACTGGACTAACAGATCATTTTAAAAGGATATAAGAGCGTGGCATCTTCAACTGTAACGATCATCATCTTTTGATATCCACCAAATCATCATTCTAATCTCTCAACTAGGATCACCCCCTCGTACCCTTAGGAAACATCCCTAAGCACATGTTGATCTGCCAAGTTTTATGATTAGGTTAATGTTCTCTATGATTTTAGAATTTGGTCACCAAGTCGTCCATAACCGTGGACATGGATTTTTGAAAAGATTTAATCCTGCAGGGGTGTACAACTTTACCCACACATGCCGACCTTCTCTTAATGCCAGTATAATTTTAGCTCTCTTCCTTTGAAGAGCCGGTAGAGGGCGATCAACAAAAATCTTTACCTTACTTTCATCTAATCCATGAGTCACCAAGAATGGGGTGCTGTCTTCTATAGTCGGTCGCACTCTCATCTTAGTCCCAATCTCTATGTCCAAGAATCTAGTGTCTAGCCCCGCAGAGCCCTCCTCCATGGACACACCATGTATGATGCACCATCTTCAACCCATCCAAAATGCAGATATCGACTCCAATCCAAACTACGGACTCATGGATCAAACTAGGCAAGTTAGGGTCAGAGGGTTCCCAAGCCCCGTGTGGTTATACGCTTGGTCTTGGTTCCAAAGGCAAGAACTCGGATCCTAGGGATGGCGAGTATGGAACTGCAAAAACCACATCCTACCGTGGCCTCCCATACAAGCCTTATCATCTTTAACCTTTATCACCGATCTCACCCCATCAACATATCTTGTTCTCCTATCATACTAGATTTATTTGCATATCTAATACATCTTCTAGATGAATCAGACTCAACAACTAAGCATGGCTAAGAAGGACACAGATACTAGTTCTAGCAGTGCATAGAAGCCAAATCTAGTTATGCCAGGAGCAGTGATAAGGTAATATAGGCTTCAAAAGGGAGTAACGCAATATATAGAACACTCTATCTATCGATAAAATACCACAGTATAATCGTATGCATCATGACAAGAATTGAAATATTTTGGAAACATGGGATTGTATAATTGTGGGGCTTTGCTTGCCTTTGCCCATTGATACCCAATAAACAGATCTTTGGACACCTTGTACTTGAATTGATTATAGTTGGTCAAGTATTGATCTTCTATCTCTAATGGTGATGATCACTATCTTTGATCTCGGACTCGATCTCGAATTCTACCGTGAAGAACCAAAACACCGGAAAGAAAGGGAAACAATCAACACATGGCATTGATAGAATGATCAAGCAAGAATGATGATATGACAAGTTAAATAGTACTAAATGGAACACTGATACATGCTTGTCCATTTTAAACAGGGTTTGAAGGGTCTAAACCCTAATACTGGGAAAACCCCGGAACACCTGTGAGGAGTACTTTGTTCTTCTAATAAACTTGTTGGTTGAAGTTTCTTAGCAATGCATTATTTTGATGCTAAAGTGTAGATCTCATTTTTCTGATCATTTTGATATATTATACATATTTTTCTGATAAACACATAATGTTCTATGAATTTTTCAATATTTAAATATTTTCTGAAATTAAAAAAAACTAGAAAATCAATTACACTACATCAATCCTAGCCACAGAGGCTGACAAATGGGCCCTAAGTCCACCTCAGCTACCACACGAGCAGATAGGACCCACAGTGGGTTTAACCGGACTTCAGCATGCCCGTGACTTCAGCACGACGTGAACCAGCGGTGGCCTCCTAGATGAACGACAGGGACGACGACATGAGGCTCGCAGGACAACGCGGCGCCTTCAACGCAGCACAATAAGGGGAACTAGAACATGGCGGTGCCGCTGATTATTGGTAACCGGAGAAGCTCCGGCGACCATGTCTGCGGCGGCAAGCGGTGGAGCACGTCGGGGGCACGCTACAGATCGAGAGGGAGAGTGAGGAAGGGCGAATGAAAGATCATGGATGCCGCCTAGAGGGGAGGTGAATAGGAAGTTAAAAACTTCTACAAGATGGGCTTAACAATGACGGAATAAAACTAACGTTTTCTTTTGTTAAGCGCAAATCCTGGATATACTAGGTTCACAAATGTGCACCAGCAACTTATGCTAAGCAAGACAAGCAACAATACGATAGCAATATAGATTACTTCAAGCACGATGGCTATCACAATGTAAAGTGCATAAGTAAAGAGATCGGGTATAGAGATAACCGACGCACGCGAGAACGGCGATATTTTACCCAGTTCCTCCCAACGAGGAAGTACGTCTCATTAGAGGGGTGGACGATACTAAGACCAACAACGCCACAAAGGCCTCACCCTATTCTTCCGAGCACCCACCACGCGGGCAAGCACCCTTTTCACTATGGGACACTTGAAGATGCCTACTATCATTTCTTCTTTCTTCATTATAAATCATGTCTTGAACGTAAACAAAAATACTCATCCATATTCTTCTTCATACTGGCCATAGACTTAACTCTCATGTGAACATTTTTAGATCACTCATTACATCACTTTATTTTTACTTTCTTATTATGTCTACTATGAAACCAACATATCATATCCAAACATTACCTATGAATAAAACCTTCAAATATAGCTAAGTGCAAATACTAGTTCACGGGGATTATCATTAATAACCAAAACCATAAATGGGGCTCCATGCTCTTTCAAATTGGGAGGCGTCCTCCAGAGTTTTGGATAAAGACAACATTTTCTTAGTGTTTCTTTTTTGAATAAAGAGATGACCTGGTGTCCTCTCAACCGGTTGGTTTTCCGATCTACTTTTACAACTATTTTTTGTGATCTAATAGATCTTATTTATAGCATTACCCAAGATTTTTGTGAGTGATGGTAGACATGTAGTCATTTAACTTCCCTTATCTTCAAGATACACAGTGTTGATAACATTCGTCAATTTTGGCTAATCGCACTCGTAAATGTCATCTATAAGTTTATGATCCGACTCTCATTAATGCCTATAAAAAAGGTGTTGAAGTTTTTATCTCGCTGCACAGTGTTATGAAGCGAATGTATCTAAAGCTTACTGGTGCTAAAACATCTTATATTTTGAGACGGAGGGAGTATAAGTTTGTCTCTTAAGCTTACTGGTCGTTGTTGCCCATAATTTTTTTTAATGCTTTTGTCTTGCTCCTTCAAGAATCAGTAGCTAAGTCTGAAATGCTCATATGCTAGGACTGTTCCGTAGTAAATTCAGGGTTCTTGTACTGTTTTATCAGTCAACTCTATCTGACTCACAAACGTCTCAACAGCATAGCCCTTAAATTGGAGTTCTCATCATAATAAAATATCTCGGCATAGGTTCATTCAGGTATTACATATAAAGCTATCACACATGATCCATCCGAACAACAAGGCCCCAACTAACTTGACCTTATCAAACAGCAAAAAAGTATAGAAATCGTCTGCAGATCATCGGGCGTTGCTCATCAGGCGCCCTTCGGCGGCGCCGGGTACTTGACGGCGTTCTTCACGATCTTCTTCAGTGCCGCGTCGCCAAGGTCAACGCCGCACATGTCAGAGAGCCGGATGAGGTAGAGCAGCACGTCGGAGAGCTCCTCGCCGAGGTGCTCCTTCTCCGACTCCTCCCAGCCCGGCAAGCCCTTCTGGACTTCCCCTTTCCACATGAACAGCTCCGACAGCTCCCCGACCTCGCCAACCTGCCCAAGAACAAAGTTACAGACAGGTAAGGATTGGATGACTGTAAAAGATCGTACGTGCAAAGTTCTGACGAATTGACCAAAGGGACAAGTTCTGTGGTCCGGTCCAAGCCTGTTCCTACAGCGCCGTGCAAATGTCTAGTAGTGCTGCGCACGTCCTGCCCAGGCGAGACGAGGCACATGCATTTTTCTGAAACAGCACCTGCCGTGCAGATGTTATCAAAGCATGGATCTAGGTCTGCTAACTAAGAGCATCTCGTTGCTGGGCTGAACGACGAAGTACTACGGTTCATTGCCTCAAAGCACACAAGAGTGCTGAATTTGTTCTTGAAGACCAGATTTATATCTTCGGAAAATGACATGAGAGCATGTGTGTTTTTTCCAAGTAAGAAAAGATGGGCACTGAATCACATTCCTGCTTCGGAAAATTCAGCCAGAAGTTCAGTGCGAATCAGAGACCAATCCCTAGTCTGAAGCGTAGAATGGTATAAACACGTCAGACCCCAGAATTTTGTGTCGTTTCGACGGTGACGCCCGAGATTCGTTCCATAAATTGGGCAAAATACATTGTTGCACCAAGCTAAGTGTCATGCAAGATGCAACGCACAAAAGCTGTACCTTTGGACACGAGTTATGATCACAAAGTTAGTTGTGTGTTGCTGTTGCCGTTAGCTCTCACGAACATACACCCGGACCACATGACACTTCAGCTACAAGTCCTAGTACAAAATATCTGACCTGATTATACATATCTGACTACCTGACCTAGATGTAATCTGAATTCTACAGTGTGGTCTCCATTCTACACGAACAACTAGTCATGTGAAACGAATAAAATGGAACAGATCTCAAGAATCTTAAGTTGCAACTGCAAGCAATTATCTAATGAAAAAAGAGTAGTCTTATTGAACAGTTGGTCAAAAGAGAACGCATCATGGTGCGACAATGCAATACGCGCAACATAATTAAAGAAAGATGCTACGAGATAACAAAAATCTGGTGGCTTCAGATTGAAGCATGGGCAGCTTTCCTGTCCAGGGGTAGTACAACCTAGTTCAATACTTTAAACCGATGGAGACGCTGTTAGATCATGCGCATGTGTTGTTTCAACTTTCAAAGATCAATGCTTACTATTTAATTTTTTTCGAATAAACAAACGAAGAGATTCTGCCTGAAAACTAGTTAGTGCAATGCACCCTTGAGACCTATAACAGTAGCCATCACACATAGTTCTGGCCGGAATCCAAAGAAAATTGTAACGATGGAGAACAACATAAAAAAAAATACTGGTACCGAATTTGATGTACTAGTAGAAAAATACAAAATCCGGTTAAACATTGTAGATTATCAAACATGCACACACTGTTTACTGATGTGAACTCAGAACTCACGCAGCTGGAAACTGAAATCTAGAATAGTTTGGAAGGGACGCAACTAGAAACAGAAAACTTTGAAGAGTTCCAAAAAGGTAGAAGCTTCCTGTGCACCTCAATCAATAATGATTTTCTATTATAAGGAACCGGAATCTCAATAGACACCTGACCTGACTAATGTGACTAAAACAGTAAAACAGAGCAACCTGTGATGACTTTTCATACGAATCAGTACAATTCTGAATTGGCACGATATAGGAAAAATCAGTACAAAATCTTAAGAATCACCGATTACCGATTGCGTGCAGATTTACGTTGTTGACAAAAACACAGAGAAAGAAGGACGCAAACCATGGCAAGCAGAAGGTTCCTTGGGCTATGGTGCTTCTCCCAGTCCCTCTCCTGGGCGAAGTCATCGAGCTTCTTGGACAGCTGCTTCAGGCTCACATCAGCCGCCGCCGCCGCCGCCTCCTCCTTCCCTTTCGCCTCCTCCATGGCGGCCACCTTCTTCTCTCCCTCCATCGATCTCGCCTGGCCCGGCACGAACCTTAAACAAATATAGTCTCTCTCCCACGCTTGCCGATCGAGTGCTTGTTGATGCCTTTGCCTGGGTGCTTCGGAAAGCGCAGCTAGACGGGGAGAGGGATCGATATATATATTCGCAGGCTTGCAGCAAACTTTGGCAAGTAATAATAGTAATAATTTGTCGATTAGGAAAGTGTTAACGGCCGCGGATACAGCGCGATTTATTGAGACACTTCCTTCTTTGGTGCATGAGTCGTGCGCCAGAGGGTACATTTATGGGATTTATTCGTCACCAGGAATAGTGCACGGCTGGATACAATCCTACTCAAATTAGCCCAGGCAATCACCTTGTGTCTATTGCCTTGGGTAAAGGCATTGTTGTGCTCAAGCCTCAAGGAAGGTGTGCAGGGTAAACAATAATACTACGAGCCTTGCTTCGGTACCCCTCTCCCAACAAAGAAATTCAGCACTAGTGGGTTTCGGATTCATGCTCGTACTTGCTACATAAACGACAGCGGCATACATGATTAGGTGGGATTGTAATTGATCGGGTGCGAGGAGGGCATACGAGGAGGTCGCGATCAGTTGCGAGCGTACGTGACCGCGCAGTTCACGTCGGACGCCATCGCTGAATAGAGAGCAGATCGCCGCCGCCCTCGTGCAGTTCCTCCACCTTCACTCGCTCCTCCTCTACGACGGTCGTCCACACCTACATCCAGGCCGACGTGATCTGCGCGGTCACGTACGTTCCACACGGTCACGTACGCTCAAAACCGATCCCGACCTCCTCATATGCCCTCCTCGCTACAAATCAATTACAATCCCGCCCGATCACGTATGCCGCTGTCGTATACGTAACCAGTACGGTCTTCATATCCACCCGGAGCAGGAACCCGAAACCCGCTAGCACTAAATTTCTTTGTCTTGGGGGAGGGGTGGGTACGGAAGCAAGAGTGTAATACTACTACTGTGGCACTAGTTCCTTGCAAAACATATGGGGGCGCACCGGATGCCTTTAGGCACACTTATGGTCGGTTGTCTGGCCAATTCAAGGAGGATCGTAAAGATTGGCTCTCTCGGCACATGATGTACGCGGCATGATAATTGCAGCATATCCTAAGAGGATCCCCACTCGAGTTGGCCATTTTCAGGCCGAAATCCGGCGATATTTAGCGCCGGGCGGATGTAACTTTCGGTCTGGGAAAGACATTTTCTCACTGGCGTTCTCAGGACAAGTTCCCACATTTGGCCAAAATTTGATAAAACTCGGCGAAATTGGGCGAATATAGACGATTCTAAATAAACAACGTCGAGTTCGTACATAGTTGCCAAATTCGGACATATACCCGAATTTTGGCCAAATTAGGTTAAAAAAAAGAAAACGGTAAAGGAAACTAATATGCCGACGCTGGTGCCGACACCGGTGCCGATGCCGATGCCGCCGCCACTCACATGCCAAAGTTGCGGTAGAACACCGTGTAGTCGGGGTCGGCCTTGTCGTCATCGTCATCGCTCGGCGGCTACGGGGGGCGCGAGCTGCCCTGGCCGGGGTCGCCACACCGCGAAGGCTGGAACGACGAGCCGGCTTCGTCGTCGTCGAGGACGATGAGCGGCCCACGCCGACGGAGAGGCCTAACGGTGGCCCCGCGCTCGGCCTCCTCCTGCTCCCAGTCGACGCGAGACTAGGCGAGGACGTGTGGCTCCGGCATCGGCGGGACGTCCCGCAGCTGCTCCATCGCCATCCTCATGGGCTTGTTCGTTTGCGGCTCCAAAGTTTCTGGGCGAGTGCATCGCGGGGCCCGACTTGCCTGTAATTTGCGTTTCGTAAAGTTAGGCTACTAACTACCGAGAGGGGCCATTTCGAGGCAAACTCATCTTACCCCTACCAAATTCAAACATTCCGTTAAAATGCCCCGTGAAGTGGACGGTCTGGACCCACATGTCAATAATCTGTCTGTGACGCGAACGCCAATGTGGGAACCTCTTAGGAAAATCGAGGAACTAAGTGGCTTGGTGCATTGACCAAATTTCACAAATCCACTCCCTCCTTTCCCCTAGCACCGGCGGCGTCGAAATCCACCCTCCAAACAGAACGATCCCTTCGAACATTTGACTTCCGGTGCCAAGTTGTTGCGCCCATTCGCTGATCCCGAGCTCCAATGCCGCATTGCCATAGCCGCTGTTGCGAGGCTCTAGCCCATCCCCGTCGCCGACGAGCTGAGCAGCACGGAGGATGGCAGATCCTACTACCAAGGAAGAAGAAGTTCTGGCTACATGCATGCGAGATACTATTCTCTTTGCTATTCGCACTAATTATAACTGCTAGCTGGCTATTGAACCTATAATTGTTTGCTAGCTCAATGCTGACAAACAATTTTTGTCTATAGTTTTCTGTCAAGTGGGATCTCCACGGACCACCCTTACCTGGTTACGGTAGCCCTCTTCAGCTATGACTCTAAATCAGCAGGGGTGAAGGGCAAATGGTATGGACACCATTATCTCACGGTGGAAGAAGCGCATGCGCAGATCTGCACTATCCTTGGTATGGTTGATGCTCTGCGTAAACATGCTGAAATAGGGCCGAAGCAGACTGCAAAGTTCAGATTCATGGATGAACGAGGTATTATGGTTCCTCTAACGTGTGACTGACAGCTAATTCGGTTGATAAAAAGGTATGCTTCGAGTTGCATGTTTATGCTGAATTGTGATGTACTAGATGTGGAAGCTGTTGCAACTGGAAGTCGCCCTACTATTCTTGGACAGGGTGGTCACTCGAACCCTTGCTCCTGGTAAACAAAAGTCTCTTGGGGTTCGCATGTTTGTGTTGAATTGTAATTTTGTTTTGTTTACTCTATAGATATTAGGCAGTTATGCAATAGTCATGCTTCTTTGGCAGGAAGCGCCGCAAGGTTAGAAACATGACTATCGTGTCAGTCATTTTGCTGCTGGAAGAAAATCAAAACGAGTGGAGTGATGATGTTGGACACGATTTTGGTGCTGATTGTCCCAGCGATGTAGAGTACATGAAGCTAAAAAAGTTGGCACCGAGGAAGAGGAAGAAGGCAGGAAATGAAGAAGCGAGTGGACATGAAGGCTTGGCACCTAGGTAGGGAAAGAAAGCTGTTGGCAATGAAGATGCATAATAATGTGTTAAACTTGAACCTATATATGTAAGTCGGTTAAATTATAGAGCTCTGTGTGTAAAACTTGTCGGGCGAAATAATCTACCCACGTTCTCGGAGTAAAATATATCGCGACGTGTGGTTTGGAAACGGCTGAGTGCCTAGTTGAATCTGAAATTGTGATTATGTCACTACTATCTGAAAACACGCAACAACGGTTCCACGATCTCCAGTAACAGGGTGTACGTGCTTCCACTTTATAAATTGTGGCTGTGCCATTTTCATTCGGCAGAATCCACGTAGATTACGTTTAAACAAACCACCAAAGTCAGAATACCACCATCATTAGACAAAAGGAAGTAATGGAGGGCTAAGACAGATTAACAGACGACCAATTTTTTCTCCCAGGACTCCGAGACAACTAGTTCATACCGCTAGGTCAACAAGTACTATGATTACAATTTAAAAAGTACAAAGCTCAAGCTAAATAGAACTAGTTATCACACATCTCCTTGATCTTCCTAATCTTAGCCCAATGCACATCTTCCTGTGAGAGTAAGGATAGAATCATCGACTCCGTCCTTTTAGCATCTTCCTTGTACAACTTCAATTGTTTCTCTATATTTATCCTCATGCACTTATCAATACTAGTAGTTATGAACTGCAGGACTTTGGCCTGGTGAAGTTCATTCCTTGCTTGAGTCAGTTCTTGCTCTGCTTTAGCCTTCAGCCCAACGTCACGTCCCTCTCCTTCTCGACTTTGCTAACCTTGTCTTGCACCCTCCTGAGATCTCGGTTAACCTTGGTTGTGTCTACATGGTCAAATAACTACATCTTAGCACTCTCAAAAATTGAACTGACTATGGATTCTTTCATCTCAACAGTCATATCCCATAGTTTGTCCAGCGTTTTCTGTATCAATTTGGGCCACTCTGGATCTATCCATTTGACAACACCGCAACTTCTACGTGGCAACATTGTACCATGTCCTTGACACCCTAAAAACCTCTTGTCTGTGTTTCGTCCCTCGAACGCTACAAATTTAGCAGGCACATATCCATGTTCACATAGCGGAGGACTATCTTCCTCCACTAAACCGTGATAGTCAGAGTTGTACAGTATCTGGTTGGCCTAACACATCATACGTGCATGAGTAATCGGAGTAGATCTAGCTCAAAATAGATAAATGGCCACAAATGTTAGAGATGAGACGACTCACATTGAAATCACCATCACTGTCGTCACGACGCGTTTCCTCACCATCTCCCCTTGAACCCATGGCGAAAGGGGGGTGGGGGATGATGTCTACGCACTTCTATTCTTGTAGACAGTTGTTGGGCCTCCAAGTGCAGACGTTTGTAGAACAGCAGCAAGTTTTCCCTTAAGTGGATCACCCAAGGTTTATCGAACTCAGGGAGGAAGTGGTCAAAGGTATCCCTCTCAAGCAACCCTCTAATCAAGATACAAGAAGTATCTTGTGTCCCCAATACACTTGCCAGGTGTATAGGTGCACTAGTTCGGCGAAGAGATAGTGAAATACAAGTGGTATGGATAATTATAAGTGGTAGCGGTGCCAGAAAATCGCTTTGATGGCTTGGAAGAGACTAAAGGAAAACTGAAATAAAGATGGAAGCAAGCAAACATGTAACAGATCTAGTTGCAAATGGTGTTTCAATGCTTAGAAACAAGGCCCAGGGATCATACTTTCGCTAGTGAACACTCTCATATAAATATCTTCTCTTCATGATACTACTCTGAACTACTCTCTGGTTGGACACTCTAATCCATGGTAGGTCTATAACAACACTCCTCAAAGTTCGCTTTCCCCATCTAGATAACCCCGCACTGTCACCTTTAGCGCTAGATGGTTCCAATAAACACCACAATTTCATAGACATCCAACTCCAAATATAACTCATAACAAGTATTTGTAATCTCTAGCCTAAGTGCCACCATGGTGTGCACGCTGTCACTTTCACACACATGGGGAGAGCAGAGATCTATTAAAGCACTTGAGTAGCAAGGTAGATCTACTCGATTACAAAGCTCATGATCACAATATGATCATGCATAAAGAGAGATGAACACATAGCTATCGGTAGAACCCTAAGCCTCGAGGAAGAACTACTCCCTCATCATCATGGGAATCAGCAACGGTGATGGAGATGGTGGTGGAGATCGATGGAGATGGCTCCGGGAGCACTTCCCCGTCTTGGTAGGGTGCTGGAACGGAGACTTTCTGTCCCCTGAATCTCCCCTTCAGTGGCGGCGGCACTGTGGAAGTTTTTGTGGCTGGAGGCTCCTGGCTTTAGGGTTTTCTCATCGGAGGCTTCTTATAGGCGAAAGGGCGATGTCAGAGGGTGGACCAGGGGCCCACACCACCTGGTGGCACGGCCAAGGGGAACCCGCGCCACCACATGGTGTGGCCAGCCCCTGGCCCCTCTCCGTCTCGTCTTCTGGCTCCGTGAGTCTTCCGGTAAAATATTGACTTTGGCTTTTGTCCCGTCCAATTTTGAGAATATTCATTTTCTGGCTTTTCTGGAACCAAAAACAGCAAAAAACAGGCAACTGGCATTGTGGCATCTTGTTAATAGGTTAGTCCCAGAAAGTGTATAAAAATACTCCAAAGTGTGGACAAAACATAAGAAAGTAGCTATAAAACAAGCATGGAACATCAAAAATTATAGATACGTTTGCAACGTATCAACATCCCCAAGCTTAAATCCTGCTCGTCCTCGAGTAGGTAAGTGATAAAAAGAAAAGAATAATTTTTGAGGTGACATGCACCATCACAATCTTGATCAAGGCATTTATAAGCATTGAAAGCTGGGATCAAAGTATTCTAACACAGCATGGAAGATATAGTTCTAACAATAAGACATAGTGACTATTCGTACAACATGAAAGGATACAAACAAAGGTTCTTGAATAACAATGCATTGAAAGATGTTTTTTTGTTTCACATATAGAAAACATAGCATAGTGGCATTCAGCTTGTCCCTCATGGAGTAGCAAAACATAAATGCATAGGACACCTTCAAAGTTCATAAGGGTGACTAGATACAAATAGTTCTAGAACAAGTAATATCAAAGTTATGCATCAATCAACAAGTCTTGGCACAATGCACATTAAACTAAGAATGACAACTACGCTCTCTCAATAGGTGCATAAAGATAGAAGATGAAGAATCAACATAAAAGTACAAGAAAGGCCTTCATAGAAGGAAGCAGGGATTCAAGTCTCATAAAGAGCTTCCAAAAATTATGATACTTATTAGCTTTCAGCTCTCATTGCCCCTATCATAGGCATCTTCAAGTTGTTAAGGTTAAAGTGACACAACTAAGAGGATATGCTTGACAAGTTATAAGTTGAAATCTCATGCCCCTTACTTACGAGTACCGAACCTCATGCTACTCAACTTCAGTCACAAATAAGCTCTTGTCATTGTAAGTACTGAAGGAGTTATGCCCTAGAGGCAAATAACAAAGTGCATTATTTGATATACCTCATGTATGTTCATAATACGTTTCATACTGTGCTATAACTGTGTTAATACATAACGTTAATACACGTGTGGTATGTAAACAAACCGTGTCTCTAGTTACCTCTAGTGAACTAGTTCATTGGTCATGAGGATGATCTATGTTTCAAGATCATGGGCATTTATGCCAACTGACAATGAGGTCATGTTATTAGTTGAATAACATGATAGACAAACATCCGACCGTTATATCGTAATGAGATCTAGTTACAAAGTTCACCATTGATGATAAAACATAGAGAACCTCGCAACCTGATCCTTTGACTGTGAGGTAATGCAAATCACCATTCTGGAAGAAGCTTAGATGGTTATCGAGAATCATCTCGTAACTGGGTGATCAAAAAGGTGCCACTCAGGTTTTCCGAAGGAATGCGTAGAGGAGTACATATCAAGACCAGGATTTGTCTAGTCCATGTAACGGACAGATACATGTGGCCATCTCGGTGACGTTGCATTAATGAAGCTTGCAAGAATGTGACTAGGTCACGGAATGCAACGACATGAGAACGAGAAAACAAGTTCACCGGTAACGAGATCGAACTAAGGTATAGGGATACCGAAGATCAAGTCTCGGATGAATTAGGTATCGTATGACAAAGGGAATGGGGAACGACTATCTCACGGTTCGAGCGATTGAATTCGTGAAACACACGGGGGTCACATGGCCATCCAGGTCCCTCTGTTGATCATTGATATGAGAGTGATCTCTATCATGTCCGGAGTGTTTCCGAACCACACTTGGGGTGCTGCTCGTCTTCATCAATATACGCCTTCCTGTGTAAGGCGTGCCTCTCTCTGCAAAGGTATGAATACTGTATTCCTTCTCCGTTACTTATGTCTACATAGTATAGATCCTGGTATTAGTGTTCGAGTAGATAGAAATTTTTTGTTTTCTGCTACGGAACCCTTCAGTGGTATCAGAGCGGGTGTATGGGTAGACATGTCGTACGGATAGAACACATAGCTATGGGCATTGATTCTCTAGTTGCTACGCTCCTTAGTGTTATTATTCATATCACGGCACTGTTTGATGAAGCAGCCCCCAACCGACCTCACGTGGTGATTCACGAGACTGGTCCACAAATCAAAGTGGCTTAGGGGGGTGTTTGTCTCTCTACAGTAGTTGATATGGCATTGACACTGGAGGGCCCTGAAAAGGGAAGAAGAACGGCAATCATTGAATCCATGTTGTGGCTCGACGTTCGTAGGTGGGAAAGGGTTCTACTGCGAAAGCCCTAAAGCCGCGTAAAACATGCAATAGTCAATATAGAAGCGTCTATCTTCATTATTGCATAGGGGCAAGTATTATGACATGGCAATGACAAGTTTATGAAACTCTCATTGAAGCTATTGATGATGATCATAAAGCTGTAACCATGTCATAACACTTTACTTTAGAAGTATTACTTATTATGCTAATATACCTACTAGACGGTAGCATAATAAGATAATCCCTCATAGTATTCCAGTTATCGTATTCCCCTTGTGTGTGCACCACCAAGAAAGTTCTTCAGTATGAGGCCGGCCGTGATGATCGGGGGTCAGACATATCTATGTTCGCATACAGTGGGTGCAAGCCATGTTGCACTGTGAATACACACGAGTTAAGACTGGCGAGCCTAGCACGCTAGAGAAGCGTGGCCTCGGAATACAAGAGACCGAAAGGTCGATCATGAATCACATGGTTGATTTGATCGACATTAGAGAATGTCCACCTTTGATACTGCACTGATGGCCTTGATGATCGGGGGAGGTGCAGGGGATAGGGATCATGTGATCACTAAACGAGTAGAGGGATGTTCGTTTAAGTGGGAGTTCCTTTATTAAAATTCGAACTCATTATTATGAACATAGTCTAAATACTTTGCAAATTCCTTTGTAGATGTCTCGCCCACCCACCTTCAACCTTAGCACTTTCCTCGAGAAGGACAAGCTGAAAACTGATGGAACCAACTTCACCGCATGGTTCCGCAATCTTAGGATCCTCCTAGTCCCCTACAAGTTGACTTATGTCATCGAGGCTGAGCTTCCGGCTAAGCCTATAGATTACGCCTCTCAGGACGAAAAGAATGTCTGGCAGTCCAAGGCGGATGATTTCTCCCTCATCCAGAGTGGAATGCTCTATGCCATGGAGCCAGAGCTTCAAAAGCGTTTTGAGAAGATGGATGCTTTTGAGATCATTGAGGATCTCAAAGCTGTCTTTGCTCCGCAGGCTCGTGCAGAGAGGTATGATGCTTCCGAGCTCTTCTTCTCTGCTAAAATGGAAGAGCACAGTAGTATTAGTGAGCACGTGGTCAAAATGTCTGGCTACGTTAAGCGCCTAAACGCCCTGGATTGCAAAATCCCGGAGGAGCTCGCCATAGATAGGGTGCTGCACTCACTACCCCTAGCTATAAGAGTTTTGTGATGAACTACAACATGCAAGGGATGACCAAGACCCTTGCTGAGGTGTTTGCCATGCTCAAAACTGCTGAGGTTGAAATCAAGAAGGAGCACACGGTGTTGATGGTCAACAAGACTGCCAACTTTAAGAAACCGGGGCAAAAGGGAAAAGGCAAGGGTAAGAAGTCTAAGAGGGATGGAAGGTTTGTCCATAGCACCCCAAAGACTGCAAAGCCTGGTCCTAAGCCCGGCACTTCGTGCTACTACTGCAAAGGGGATGGGCACTAGAAACGCAACTGCCCTAAGTACCTTGAAGACAAGCGAGCTGGCAAGATAGCCATCCCGAACAAAGGTATATATGATATACATGTTATTGATGTATTCCTTACAAGTGCCAGGAGTAACACCTGGGTATTTGATACCGGATCTATTGCCCACATTTGTAACTCTCAGCAGGATCTGCAGAGTAGGAGGCGCCTGAGGAAGGACGAGGTGACGATGCACGTCGGCAATGGTTCGAGAGTCGAAGTGATGGCCGTCGGCACCCTGCATCTCCGTCTACCATCAGGATTATTGTTGGTTTTGAATAAATGCTATTATGTACCCACACTGAGCATGAATATTGTGAGTGGGTCTTGCTTGTTGCAAGACCATTATTCGTTTAAATCAGGAACAAATGGTTGTTCAATTTATATGAATGATATTTTCTATGTTCATGCTCCTGTATGTGATGGTTTATTCCTACTTGATCTTGATTGTAATACACACATCCACAGTGTTGATGCTAAACAATGTAAGCACAGTGACGATAATTCCATGTACATATGGCATTGCCGTCTTGGTCATATTGGCATAAAGCGCATGAAGAAGCTTCATTCAGAAGGGCTTCTTGGATCATTGGATTTTGAATCCCTTGATACATGTGAGCCATGCCTCATGGGCAAGATGACCAGGACACCATTCTCCGGCATAGTGGAGAGAGTTGTAGACCTACTTGGGATCATACATACGGATGTATGTGGACCAATGAGTGTATCAACACGCAATGGTTATCGTTACTTTGTTACCTTTACTGACGACTTGAGCAGATATGGATATATCTACTTGATGAAGCACAAGTCTGAAACCTTTGAAAAGTTCAAAGAATTTCAGAAAGAGGTAGAGAATCAACTTAACAAGAAAATCAAGCACCTTCGATCAGATCGGGGAGGCAAGTATTTGAGTTATGAGTTTAACATGCACTTGAAGGACTGTGGGATCATCCCACAACTTACGCCAGCCGGAACACCACAACATAATGGTGTGTCGGAACGTCGTAACCGAACGCTATTGGATAGCGTACGGTCCATGATGTCTTTAACTGATTTGTCTGTGTCTTTTGGGGGATACGCGTTAGAAACCGCCGCTTTTATTTTAAACTGAGCACCATCCAAATCCGTGGAGATAACCCCATATGAGATATGGTATGGGCAGAAGCCAAAGTTGTCTTTTATAAAAGTTTGGGGATGTGAGGCGTATGTTAAGAAACTACAAACTGACAAACTCGAACCCAAATCAGAAAAATGTATCTTTGTACGATATCCAAGGGAAACTGTTGGATATACCTTCTACAATCAAGCCGAAGGCAAAACACTTGTCGCAAAAACCGGCACCTTTCTCGAGAAAGAGTTTCTTGCAAAAGGGGTGAGTGGAAGGAAAATTGAGTTAGATGAAATTGTTGACCCTTCTCTCCGTATTTCGAGTAGCGCAACAGAAGCTATTCTGAAACCGCTCTCCAACATGGAGGAAGAGTCCATTGATGCTGATCAAAACAATGACATCGAGACTCCTGAGGTTCGTAGGTCTACAAGGGTTCGTGCCACTCCAGATTGGTACAGTAGCCTTGTAATGTCTGTCATATTAGATGATCAGGATGAACCTGCAAACTACAAAGAAGCTATGGGTAGTGCTGACTCCGAGAAATGGCTAGAAGCCATGAAATCCGAAATAGGATCCATGCATGAAAACCAAGTTTGGACCTTGGTGGATCTTCCAGAAGGTCGCAAGGCCGTGGAAAATAAATGGATCTTTAAGAGAAAGATAGATGCGAATGGTAATGTGACCATTCACAAAGCTTGACTTGTCACAAAGGGTTTTCGACAAGTCCAAGGAGTTGACTATGACGAGACTTACTCTCCCGTAGTGATGCTTAAGGCTGTCAGGATTTTAATAGCAATTGTTGCACATTTCGACTATGAAATTTGGCAGATGGATGTCAAGACCGCATTCCTCAATGGTCACATTGATGAAGAGTTGTATATGATGCAACCGGAAGGTTTTGTTGATCCTAAGGATGCTGGAAAGGTATGCAAGCTCCAATGGTCCATTTATGGGTTGAAGCAAACATCTCGGAGCTAGAACCAACGTTTTGATCAAGTGATCAAGAGTTTTGGATTTTTCCAAAACCAACAAGAGTTCTGTGTTTACAAGAAAGCGAGTGGGAGCTCGGTAGTTTTCTTAGTAGTATATGTGGATGACATATTACTCATGGGAAACGATGTGGATCTTATGAATAGCGTGAAAGCGTATTTGAGCAACCAATTTTCCATGAAGGATCTAGGTGAAGCTGCATACATATTAGGAATCAAGATCTATAGAGATAGATCAAGGCACCTAATAGCATTAAGTCAGAGTACTTACATAGATAAGATTTTGAAGAGGTTCAAAATGGAAAACACCAAGAGGGGTTTTACACCTATGATGAAGAATTGCAACTTGAGTGTGACTCAATGTCCTGTGACGGACAATGATAGAGAAAAGATGGCTGACGTCCCCTATGCTTCTGCAATAGGATCTATCATGTATGCAATGCTTAGTACCCGACCTGATGTGGCATTGGCTCTTAGTTTGACGAGCCGATATCAAAGTAATCCAGGACCGGATCACTGGACAGCTGTGAAAAATATCCTAAAGTATCTGAGAAGAACAGGGGATATGTTCCTAATCTATGGAGGAAATGATGAATCTCTAAACGTAACAGGTTACGTAGATGCGAGCTGGAATTCAGATCATGATGACTCGAAGTCTCAAACATGATTTGTTTTCTTGGTGAATGGTGGGGCGGTAAGCTGGAAGAGCAAGAAGCAGCCGGTGGTGGCACAATCTTCAATGGAGTCTGAATACATTGCTGCAGCTGATGCAACAAATGAAGCTATTTGGCTAAGGAATTTCGTCATCGAACTAGGAGTTTTTCCCAATGCACAAGACCCCGTGACAATCTATTGTGATAACACGGGAGCCATTGCAAATTCAAGGGAACCAAGAACTCATTCCACGGCCAAACACATCAAACTTAGATTTCACGTCATCCGGCAGATAGTTGACGAAGGTGAAGTCAAGATTTGCAAAGTAGATACGGAACTGAATGTAGCAGATCCTTTGACTAAAGCTCTCCAACATGACAAGCACGAACAACACCGGGATTCCATTGGTGTTAGGTTCCTGCCTATTGTAAACTAGTTTTGTATACTCTAGTGCAAGTAGGAGACTGAAGGAGTTATGCCCTAGAGGCAAATAATAAAGTGCATTATTTGATATACCTCCTGTATGTTCATAATACGTTTCATACTGTGCTATAACTGTGTTATCTGAAAGCGTTAATACACGTGTGGTATGTAAACAAACCATGTCTCTAGTTACCTCTAGCGAACTAGTTCATTGGTCATGAGGATGATCTATGTTTCAAGATCATGGGCATTTATGCCAACTGACAATGAGGTCATGTTATTAGTTGAATAACATGATAGACAAACATCCGACCGTTATATCGTAATGAGATCTAGTTACAAAGTTCACCATTGATGATAAAACATAGAGAACCTCGCAACCTGATCCTTTGACTGTGAGGTAATGCAAATCACCATTCTGGAAGAAGCTTAGATGGTTATCAAGAATCATCTCGTAACAGGGTGATCAAAAAGGTGCCACTCAGGTTTTCCGAAGGAATGCGTAGAGGAGTACATATCAAGACCAGGATTTGTCTAGTCTATGTAACGGACAGATACGTGTGGCCATCTCGGTGACGTTACATTAATGAAGCTTCCAAGCATGTGACTAGGTCACGGAATGCAACGACATGAGAACGAGAAAACAAGTTCATCGGTAACAAGATCGAACTAAGGTATAGGGATACCGAAGATCAAGTCTCGGATGAATTAGGTATCGTATGACAAAGGGAATGGGAAACGACTATCTCACGGTTCGAGCGATTGAATTCGTGAAACACACGGGGGTCACATGGCCATCCAGGTCCCTCTGTTGATCATTGATATGAGAGTGGTCTCTATCATGTCCGGAGTGTTTCCGAACCGAAGGATGTCACGCTTAAGGGTGGGCACGCTTAGGGTAGATGAGGTATCGTATGAGAAATAGAGAGAGAGAGAAACCAGAATAGTTTCGGTAACATCCGATGGAGATCGGAAGGGATCCGGAAGATGTTCTGGAGTGAAGGAATAATATAATATGTGTATTTGAATGTTAATTGGAGAATTAATATTAAATATATATTTTATTTTATTTGTGAAGGCACTATATTGCTAATGGGCCTCACCCGAAGGGAGGCCCAAGTGGGCAAGGCGCCTAAGGGGGTGGGGGCCAGCCGGCCTAGGGCTAGTGGGCCACCTGAGTGGGGCTCACCTAGGGCCGGCGGCTGCCCCATGGTGGCCGGCGGGTGTGGGCATTAGTCCCACACCGCCTGGTCCCTGGGTGGTGCGCCTCCCCCTCCTACTATATAAAGGGGTCCCCCTTCCCCTTGGAAGACACCCCATTCCTCTCATTCTCTCTCTCTCTCTCTCTTTTGCTGAGGACTTCCCCGTAATATTGGGGAGGACCTCGTGGTTGAGTTCTCCACCTTCACACTACCGTCGTGTGATCAGCGATCCGGCATCTACTTCTTCTGCTGCTCGGCTGGATTGGAGCCCGGTTGACGTCCACTACACCGGACGTGTGACGAACTTCAGAGGCACCACACTTGGGGTGCTGCTCATCTTCATCAATATACGCCTTCCTGTGTAAGGCATGCCTCTCTCTGCAAAGGTATGAATACTGTATTCCTTCTCCGTTACTTATGTCTACATAGTATAGATCCTGGTATTAGTGTTCGAGTAGATAGAATTTTTTTGTTTTCTGCTACGGAACCCTTCAAGTACATATGTATCATAGAGAACCGCCAACGGAGTACCCCTTGCACATGATACATGAGCTATCCCATAATCAAAATGACAAGGTAAGCAGACAATGAGCATCTCAGCAATCTTTTTATTTGCTATTTGCATAGGTTTTTATTGAGGATGCTTCATAGAGTGCTCATTATGGTTATGCTGCAAGTTTCCACCATGATTAGGCATGGCTTAGGCTAGCGGCCTAGGCATTTCTCTAACACACATACAAACTCCATGATCTTACAAGTTCCCCTTTTATTTCACACCGTCGGGATCCATAAGCAAAAGAATCATGATATCAACGGAATATAAGTGCAATGTTGAAAACGTTCCCCATGATACATGGTTCTACTAACTTCAACTTATAAAGCGCAAGCATATACGCAACAAAGATGGACACAATGGTTCAAGATTATTAAGTGCAAGAAAGTAAAGTGTGCCATCAAGTTCGTGAGAGCTTTAATCACTAATTTTCACATAACAAGTTTAATTCGGAACATAGATAAAAACATGAATATACTTGGAATAGCATATGCTAATAGGTAGGTATGGTGGACTCTTTGGAATAACTTGGTTTTATTTAGAGTTGGATGGATGAGTGGAACTCATACTTGGTATGGATGCTAGCCAAAGACTGGGAGCGACCAACTAAGAGAGCAATAATGGCCATAATCATGCAAAGCGATAAAACACCATTAATTAAAGCATAAAGTGATATTACAAGTCAAAAACTAAAGGATCATAAAGGCTATGGTGACTTGGGATAGTCATAACATGGTGTGCATGCGCCAAGTCAACCCAAATAAAGCATCAAAGGAGAATACCACAATACTATGCTTTAATATGCTAAAACAACACATGATTCTTTCAAGGCACATTAAGCAATCTCAATTATTTGTAACATGTCATGCTACAACAAAAATCACTAAGCATAAAGCCAAAACAATATCAAGCATGACATGACAAAGCATAGGCCATAGTCTAAAACAAGCTCCTTTTTACCACTTAAGCATGAACTTTTCCTACTCTTTTCATAACCATACCAACTTATTTGAAAGAACTCACAAAGATAATAATAAATAAAGAACAGTGAGCTTGTCTCACAAATCCAAAAGGAAGAACTAAAAATTTCTAAGATGAAATCACAAGAAAACTAAGGCTAAACATAGTGCTAGCAAAAGAAAACACTCACGGAACAATAAGAGTGAAAACTAGAGTGTTCTAGGCAATGAATAACGGGGTGTGTCTCTCTCCAAAAGAAGTGTGTTGGGATCCAACCAACTTATTCAAGCAAACTAAGAAAACTAAGCAAACAAAAAACAAAAACAAAAACAAAGACGCTCCAAGAACAACACAACTGTGCATGAAACAATAAAAATGAAGTGTTTGGAAGAAACCTGAGATTTTTATTGATGAAGAAGGGGATGCCTTGGGCATCCCCAAGCTTTGACGCTTGTACCTATTGAATATTTCTTGGGGTGACACGGCGTGGCATCCCCAAGCTTGAGATTTTTTCCATTCTTCATCTCATTACATCGTTCTTTCCCTACACCTGAAAATTCCTTCATACAAAACTTCACACAATCTTCATTAGCAACATTAGTGTACTCAAGATAATAAGTCTTTTGGTTCAGTTTCAACACAAGTAAAACTTCCATTATAACACAAGCTACTGTAGCACTTCCCTCAAAAAGCTCAATTTCCCCAAAAAGAACCCAAAAGGAATCAATGAGAAGCAAATGTAAATAATGGCAGAAATCTGTCAAAACAGACCAGCAGGTAAAAAACAATTTTTTCGAAGACTTTATGTTGCTAAAATTGAAAAGTGTTGAACTAACTAAAGGTGGATAACAACCTGGGGCAGAAGCACAAAAAATCACAGCTCAAACCGAAGTACAGAGATTTTTCACGAATTTTTACAGCGAAGCACAAAAATCTGTTTCGGGACAACAACTTTCCCAAGCATTACTTCTCTCTCATTAGAGGTTACTCTTGGCACAAAAACCACACAAAAATGATAAGGAGAGGTTATAACAGAGGTAATAACTTCCAAGACTCAACTAAAACTTTTGGGTTATCTCCCAATAAGTACTTTTCTTTAACGCCTTTAAGTTAGGCATGATAATTTCAATGATGCTCACATAAGAAATACGAATTTAGAGTAAAAGAGAGCATCAAGAAGAAAATATAAAACACATTTGAGTCTAACCCACTTTCTATGAAAAATAATCTTGTAAAGAAACAAGTCATGAAAGCACAAAGCAACAAGAATAGGAAAGCAAAACAAGTGCAACTTCAAAATTTTCAACATAAAGAGAGGATACTTAATATTATTGAGATGCATAAGACCATGTTTCTCTCTCTCATAATAACTTTCAGTAGCAACATGAATAAAATTAACAATATAACTATCACATAAAACATTCTTATCACGAGCCACATGCATATAATAATTATTACTCTCCACATAAGAATAGTCATTCTTATTAATTACAGTGGGAGCAAATTCAACAAAATAGCTATCATTATTATTCTCATCACCATAATCATCAAATATAGGAGGCATATTGTAATCATAATTAATTTTCTCCTCAATAGTAGGTGGACTGAAAATATCATATTCATTATTGTAATCATCATATATTGGAGGTGTAGTATCATCATAACCAATAGAATAATTATCTTCCAAAGTGTGTTTGTTTGTAAACATATCATCATTGGAAGGAACATGGATAACACTAATAGTACAACAATTATTAATATCGTCATTTTCAGAATTGGTACCGAAGAGATTTTCAATATCAAAAGTAGTGTGCTTTTCCCAATCATGATCACTACTATAGGTAACAGGCATAGGAACATCATCGAGTTCAGACTCATCAAAAACTATAATAGGAGCAACATGCTTAGGGGAAAATACCATTTCCTCCCTCCTTTTACTCCTCCTCTTCTTCTTTTTCTTCTTCTCTTTAGGAGGAGAGGCTTGAAAGGAAGCTTCTCCATATACCCTGGTTCATTGTTAGAGACAATAGAAGAAACTTTGGAGGATTCCTCCTTTTCATTAATAAGACCAAAACACATATTAGTCCTGTCATATTTTGGTAAAATCTCATCATTTATAATATTTTGTATGGAAGTATTTGTGTGGCAATTATCAACACAATAAAGGTGACAACCATGCAGGACACTATTCATATCAAAAGCACCCATATCTACCAAAGAGGTTTTTCTTGATGACTCTTCACACCCCAAAAATAATGTAAGTTCATCATGCTGATTAGGAGTGATCATGTCATCCCAATACAAACTTGCAGTACTCATTGGATTAGAAGGGCTATTATTATGGCCTGAGCCTTGAAAATTGAAATGACCCACTTCAAAGCAAAGTTCACAAATAAAAGGATAGAGGGCACAAACTTTTTTACCAAGATCATTTAGAGCCCTATACCATGTTCTAGTTTTTTCATTCCTGTGGGTGATACAATATTCTTCTTCAATTTGATTATTCTCACAAGGTCTATGTATTCCACAAAAATTAACATGCTTATAAGAAATAGTACTTTCAGAGGTTTGAGCATGTTTATTGCTATCATCAATAACAATTTCATTTTCCATGCAAGTGTCTTTAAAAGGCTCATGATACATGTCCCATTTTTCTTTAGGAGCATTAATATGAGAAGCAAAGGCTCTAAAACAATCAATAAGTACTTGAAGATCAAGACCAAATTTAGCACTAAGCTCTTGAAAATCAGCAGTTTCAACAAAAGACCTAATGCAATCATACTCATAATTTATACCTGGTTCTTTACCTTTGTCGTTATCCCAATATTTGGTATTGCTTTGAATTGTTTCAAGAAGATCCCACTTAGCTTTGACCTCCTTACTTGTGAAGGATCCCTCTAAACAAGTATCTAGATAGTCCTTGTAATGTCCTGAAAGCCTTGCATAGAAATTATTAATAACAACATTACTGGAGAGCTCATGAATGGGACATTTGAGCATTAGTGAATTCAATCTCCCCCATGCTTGGGCAATACTTTCTCCATCATGTGGATGAAAATTATAAATGTAATTCCTATATTTATGAATTTCATGAGGAGGATAAAATTTAGAGTAAAAGAGAGATTCAAGTTCCTTCCGCTCTAAATGATGAGGATCATCTAGTAGCTCATACCACTCCCTTGCTTTGCCCTTAAGTGAAAAAGGGAATAGGTTCCTCTTAACTTGGTTCATTGAAATACCTGCACACTTGAACAACTCGCATAATTCGTGTATAAAGAGTAAATGATCACCAGGATGGACAGTTCCATCTCCAAAATAACATTTATTTATAACACGTTCAACAATTTTTATAGGTATTTTAAAAGGGATGCTTTCAGTATGTGGATTTAAAATATCACAAGTATCATTAGAATTACTACATATGGGAGATAAAGCATCATCGGAGAAACTTTTATTCTTTAAAGCTGGGGAACTAAAAAGATCATTTTCATAAAAACTAACTTCCCCAAGCTTAGATGTTTCCATAGCATTAGTAACAAAGGTGTTCAAAAGATTCATACTAATAACATTGCTATTAGCATGCAAAGAAAGTTCCATGGGTTTTTTAATTTTCTTTTCAGACAATTCATGTTCTACCTTAGGAAAAATACTAAAAAGCTCTCTAATGTTTTTATTGTTTTTCATTAAGCCTAACTAGTGAAAATAAAAAACAAGAAACAAAAAGATATAATTACAGAATCTAAAGGAAATAACTTCGAGCACTCACACACCATCAACCGCACTAGAAGATATCTTAGTAGCCAGAGGATGTGAGTACCTTTTACCTTACCTCCCCAGCAACAGGGCTAGAAAATAGCTTGATGTCTATGCACTTCTATTCTTGTAGACAGTTGTTGAGCCTCCAAGTGTAGAGGTTTGTAGAACAGCAACAAGTTTTCCCTTAAGTGGATCACCCAAGGTTTATCGAACTTAGGGAGGAAGTAGTCAAAGGTATCCCTCTCAAGCAACCCTGCAATCAAGATACAAGAAGTCTCTTGTGTCCCCAATACACTTGTCAGGTGTATAGGTGCACTAGTTCGGTGAAGAGATAGTGAAATACAAGTGGTATGGATAATTATAAGTGGTAACGGTGCCAGAAAATAGCTTTGATGGCGTGGAAGAGACTAAAGGCAAACTGAAATAAATATGGAAGCAAGCAAACATGTAACAGATCTAGTTGCAAATGGTGTTTCAATGCTTAGAAACAAGGCCTAGGGATCATACTTTTGCTAGTGAACACTCTCATATAAATATCTTCTCTTCATGATACTACTCTAAACTACTCTCTGGTTGGTGATACATTGCAAATGTATCTATAATTTTTGATGTTCCATGCTTGGTTTTATCCACTTTCTTGTGTTTTGTTCCAACTTTGGAGTACTTTTCATATGATTTCTTGGACTAACCTATTAACAAGAGCCACAGTGCCAGCTGCCTGTTTTTTGTAGTTTTTGGTTCTAGGAAAGTCAGAAAATGAATATTCTCGGAATTGGACGGGACAAAAGCCAAAGTGCCTATTTTTCGGAAGTCATCAAGTGCCAGAATACGAGACGCAGAGGGGCCAGGGGGCCACCACACCACCTGGCCGCGCGACCAGGCCTGGCTCGCGCCAGGGGGTGGTGTGGCCGCTCCCGGCACCCCCTCGGCCTCTCCTTCCGCCTATATATTGCCCTCGGGACAAAAACCCTAAGGGCCCGACCAAAAAATCCACGAAAGAGTCTGTAGCCTTCATCTCCATCCCTAGATCGGGAGGGATCTGAAGCTCTTCCTGGCACCCTGCCGGAGAGGGGAATTCACCCTGGAGGCCTTCTTCATCACCATGCAAGCCTTCAGTGTGATGCGTGAGTAGTTCATCCTTGGACTACGGATCCATGTAGTAGCTAGATGGCTGGTTCTCCTCCTTTGTGCTTTCATGTTTAGATCTTGTGAGCTCCGTTCATGATCAAGATCATCTATTTGTAATTCTACATGTTGTGTTTGCGGGGATCCGATGGATATTGAGATGCTATTTCAGATTGATTATTGATTCTATCATGTCTTTGTTATTTGTGATCTTGCATGCTTTCCGTTGCTATTAGCTATCTTGGCCAAGTAGATGCTAGCAACTCCAAGAGTTAGTATTTATGCTTGATAGTGGGTTCATGCCTCTGGTAATCTAGGGAAGTGACAGAAATCTCTAAGGTACTAGATGTGATGTTGCTACTAGGGAGAAAACAACAATCGTATTGTTTACTTTACACGTAGTTCGTAAAGCAATAATCTGTTGCTTGCAACTTAATACTGGAGGGGGTTCGGATGATAACCTGAAGGTGGATTATTAGTCATAGATGTAGTTGGATGGCGGTCTATGTATTATGTTGTATTGCCCAATCAAGTCTCAAAGGAGTCAAGATGATTAGTATATGCATGTATTGCTTTCTCGATGTTTGTCAATTGCCCCACTGTAATTTGTTCACCCAGCATGTTATCTATCTAAGGAGAGCCACCTCTAGTGAACTATGGATCCCGGTCCTTGTCTTTTACATTCAATCTATAAACTGTTTACTGTTTTGTGTTTACTTTCTACAAACTTTTACTTCTTTCCATTCGATATGTTTAATCCTTTGTTTTCTGCAAAACACGGTGAGATTGACAACCTCATCGCAAGTTGGGGACAAAGTTCTGTGGTTGTGTTGTGCAGGTCTCCACGTTGCTACTAGCAATCGGTAGTGCATACCAAAGCGACTAGTAACACCTTTGGGGTGTTTCCTTGCTCCTACTAGTTCGATTAAACCTTGGTTTCATAACTGAGGGAAACTTGCTGATGTGCTCATCATACCTTCCTCTTGGGGTTCCCAACGAGCTCTACAACAACCACGCACCAGCACTTTTCTAGGCGCCGTGCATTGAGCCATCAGTTGGACACTCTAATCCATGGTAGGGCTATAACAACACTCCTCAAAGTTCGCTTTCCCCATCTAGATAACCCGACACTATCACCTTGAGCGCTAGATGGTTCCAACAAACACCACAATTTCATAGACATCCAACTCCAAATATAACTCATAACAAGTATTTGTAATCTCTAGCCTAAGTGCCACCATGGTGTGCACGCTGTCACTTTCACACACATAGAGAGAGCAGAGATCTATTAAAGCACTTGAGTAGTAAGGTAGATCTACTTGATTACAAAGCTCATGATCACAATATGATGATGCATAGAGAGAGAGATGAACACATAGCTACCGGTAGAACCCTTAGCATCGAGGAAGAACTACTCCCTCATCATCATGGGAATCAGCATCGGTGATGGTGATGGTGGTGGAGATCGATGGAGATGGCTCCGAGGGCACTTACCTGTCCCGGCAGGGTGCCGGAACAGAGACTTTCTGTCCTCCGAATCTCCCCTTCGGTGGCGGCGGTGCTGCGGAACTTTTCGTGGCTAGAGGCTCTCGGCTTTAGGGTTTTCTCATCGGAGGCTTCTTATAGGCGAAAGGGCGATGTCAAAGGGTGAACCAGGGGCCCACACCACATGGTGGCGTGGCCAAGGGGGACGCACGCCACCACATGGTGTGGCAAGCCCCTAGCCCCTCTGCGTCTTGTCTTCTAGCTCCGTGAGTCTTCCGATAAAATATCGACTTTGGCTTTTGTCTCGTCCAATTCCGAGAATACTTATTTTCTGCCTTTTTTGGAACCAAAAACAGCAGAAAACAGGCAAGTGGCACTGTGGCATCTTGTTAATAGGTTAGTCCCAGAACGTGTATAAAAATACTCCAAAGTGTGGACAAAACATAAGAAAGTAGATATAAAACAAGCACGGAACATCAAAAATTATAGATACGTTTGCAACGTATCAGGGGACTAGGGTAGCTGCGGGAGAGATTGCTGGAGGCGTTGTCGGCTTGCGGATACGGTAGGAGGGGAGAGAAGTGGGGAAAGTGGCTTTGAGGGGAAGGAACAGAAGTAAAGAGGATGTGACACTGGCAGGTGGGCCCACGGAACACGTGACACTGGCAAGTGGGACCATGCGGTGTTGCTAGTTTGTCAAGAGCAAGCAGACAGTAAGCATGTCCAATCATGTCACGGAACAGCCTACTCCCGCATATCTTTTACGAAGAACCATCCCAATCGTCCAAGCGCCTCGATCGAACGATCAGTAACAATCGTCATGCAGAACAAGTGTCTGGGGGCGTGCCTTCTAGAAGACTCGATCTAATAACCACCATTGGGGGCTAAGGTTACGATCTAACAACCACCACGCACACCCACTAGATGTCATTGCATGTGTTCTTTTACAAAACCAACAATGATTTACACTAATACCCACACATCCAAGTGGGTGTGGTGATGTAGCATCTTTCAAACTGGTGGTACAATGCATGCTGCAGTTGAATCCCAGCATGTTGCTGATACATTGCAAATGTATCTATAATTTTTGATGTTCCATGCTTGGTTTTATCTACTTTCTTGTGTTTTGTCCACACTTTGGAGTACTTTTCATATGATTTCTTGGACTAACCTATTAACAAGAGCCACGATTGCGGTACTGTTTTCTACTGTTTTTGGTTCGAGGAAGTCAGAAAATGAATATTCTCGGAATTGGACGGGACAAAAGCCAAAGTTATTATTTCACCAGGGGACATCTGGAGCCAGAATACGAGACAGAGAGGAGCCAGGGGCATCCACACCACCTGGCCGCGCGGGCCAGGCCTGGCCGTGCCAGGGGGTGGTGTGGCCAGCCCAAGCACCCCCTCGGCCTCTCCTTCTGCCTATAAGTTGCCCCCGATACAAAAACCCTAAGGACCCGATCAAAATTCCACGAAAGAGTCTATATCGACCGTCGTCTCTGTCCCTAGATCGGGAGGGATCTGAAGCTCTTCCCGGCACCCTGCCAGAGAGGGGAATTCACCCTGGAGGCCTTCTTCATCATCATGCAAGCCTCCGGTGTGATGCGTGAGTAGTTCATCTCTGGACTACGGGTCCATGTAGTAGCTAGATGGCTGGTTCTCCTCCTTTGTGCTTTCATGTTTAGATCTTGTGAGCTCCGTTCATGATCAAGATAATCTATTTGTAATTCTGCATGTTGTGTTTGCGGGGATCCGATGGATATTGAGATGCTATTTTAGATTGATTATTGATTCTATCATGTCTTTGTTATTTGTGATCTTGCATGCTTTCCGTTGTTAGTAGCTATCTTAGCCAAGTAGATGCTAGCAACTCCAAGAGTTAGTATTTATGCTTGATAGTGGGTTCATGCCTCTGGTAATCTAGAGAAGTGACAGAAATCTCTAAGGTACTAGATGTGTTGTTGCTACTAGGGAGAAAACAACAATCCTTTGTTCATAGAACAATCGTATTGTTTACTTTACACGCAATTTGCAATGCAATAATCTGTTGCTTCCAACTTAATACTAGAGGGGGTTCAGATGATAACCTGAAGGTGGATTATTAGTCATAGATGCAGTTGGATGGCAGTCTATGTATAATGTTGTAATGCCCAATCAATTCTCAAAGGAGTCAAGATGATTAGTATATGCATGTATTGCTTTCTCGATGTTTGTCAATTGCCCCGTTGTAATTTGTTCACCCAGCATGTTATCTATCTTAAGGAGAGCCACCTCTAGTGAACTATGGACCCTGGTCCTTTCTTTTACAATCAATTGTTTACTGCTTTGTGTTTAATTTCTACAAACTATTACTTCCTTCCATTCGATACGTTTAATCCTTTGTTTTCAACAGAACCGGTGAGATTGACAACCTCATCGTAAGTTGGGGGCAAAGTTCTGTGGTTGTGTTGTGCAGGTCTCCACGTTGCTGTTGGCATCGGTAGTGCGCCCTGCCAACGTTCAGCTAGCTACACCTTTGGGGTGTTTCCTTGCTCCTACTGGATTGATAACCTTGGTTTCATACTGAGGGAAAATTTGCTGCTGTGCTCATCATACCTTCCTCTTTGGGTTCCCCAACGAGCTCAATATATTTTGGGCCATCAGCTGCTAGGGTTCCTGGACATGGTTTGACACCACATGCTGGAGTGGCATGATTGCATGTGTTCTTTTCCAAAAGCACAATGATGCACACTGATACACACACACATCCAATGACTGTAGTGGATCCATGTGGTTTATGAAAAGAACAGACGTGCAATGACATCTAGTGGATCCATGTGGTTTAGGAAAAGAACACACATGCAATGACTATAGTGGATCCATGTGGTTTATGAAAAGAACACACATGCAATGCCATCTAGTGGATCCATGTGGTTTAGGAAAAGAACACACATGCAATTAAATCTAGTGGATCTGTGTGGTTTATGAAAAGAACACACATGCTAGAGTGGCATGATTACATGTGTTCTTTTCCAATACCAGAATGATGCACACTGATACACACACATCCAAGTGGGTGTGGTGATGTAGAATCTTTCAAACTGGTGGTACAATGCATGCTACAGTTGAATCCTAGCATGCTGCTAGGGTTTCTAGACATGGTTGGACACCACATGCTGGAGTGGCATCATTGCATGTGTTTGATACGTTGCTAATGTATCCATAATTTTTGATGTTCCATGCTTGGTTTTATCTACTTTCTTATGTTTTGTCCACACTTTGGAGTACCTTTCATATGATTTCTTGGACTAACCTATTAACAAGAGACACAGTGCAAGCTACCTGTTTTCTGCTGTTTTTGGTTCTAGGAAAGTCAGAAAATGAATATTCTCAGAATTGGACGGGACAAAAGCCAAAGTCAGTTTTTCACCGAGGGACACATGGAGCCACAATACGAGATGGAGAGGATCCAGAGGGTGGCCACACCACCTGGCCGCGCCAGGGGGTGGTGTGGCATGCCCAGGCACCCCCTCGGCCTCCCCTTCCGACTATAAGATGCCTCCGATATAGAAACCCTAAGTCCCCGATCAAAATTCCACGAAAGAGTCTATAGCTGCCGTAATCTCCATCCCTAGATCGGGAGGTATCTGAAGCTCTTCCCGGCACCCTGTCGGAGAGGGGAATTCACCCTGGAGGCCTTCTTCATCACCGTGCAAGCCTCCGGTGTGATGCGTGAGCAATTCATCTCTAGACTAAGGGGTCCATGTTGTAGCTAGATGGCTGTTCTCCTCCTTTGTGCTTTCATGTTTAGATCTTGTGAGCTCCGTTCATGATTAAGATCATCTATTTGTAATCCTACATGTTGTGTTTGCGGGGATCCTATGGATATTGAGATGCTATTTCAGATTGATTATTGATTCTATCATGTCTTTGTTATTTGTGATCTTGCATGCTTTCCGTTGTTAGTAGCTATCTTAGCCAAGTAGATGCTAGCAACTCCAAGAGTTAGTATTTATGCTCGATAGTGGGTTCATGCCTCGTAATCTGGGAAGTGACAGAAATCTCTAAGGTACTAGATGTGCTATTGCTACTAGGAGAAAACAACAATCCTTTGTTCATAGAACAATCGTATTGTTTACTTTACACGCATAATTAATGCAATTATCCGTTGCTTGCAACTTAATACTGGAGGGGGTTCAGATGATAACCTGAAGGTGGATTATTAGTCATAGATGCAGTTGGATGGCGGTCTATGTATAATGTTGTAATGCCCAATCAAGTCTCAAAGGAGTCAAGATGATTAGTATATGCTTGTATGCTTTCTCGATGTTTGTCAATTGCCCCGCTGTAATTTGTTCACCCAACATGTTATCTATCTTAAGGAGAGCCATCACTAGTGAACTATGGACCCTGGTCCTTTCTTTTACTTTCAATCTACAATCAACTGTTTACTACTTTGTGTTTACATTCTGCAAACTATTACTTTCTTCCACTCGATACGTTTAATCCTTTGTTTTTAGCAAAACCGGTGAGATTGACAACCTCATCGCAAGTTGGGGGCAGATTTCTATGGTTGTGTTGTGCAGGTCTCATGTTGCTGCTAGCATCGGTAGTGCGGCCTGCCAAAGTTCAGCTAGCTACACCTTTGGGGTGTTTCCTTGCTCCTACTGGATTGATAACCTTGGTTTCATAACTGAGGGAAAACTTGCTGTTGTGCTCATCATACCTTCCTCTTGGGGTTCCTCAACGAGCTCGATATATTTTGGGTCATCAAGCTCTTTTTCTGGCGCCGTTGCTAGGGATTCAAAGACATCTTCACAAGGGGAGTCCCTCATAACCAATCTCTTTACTTTGTTGTTTTTGTTTTGCTTAGTTTACTTTTGCTTTGTTTGCTTGTTTCTTTATCAAAAACACACAAAAATAGTCTTACTAGTTTGCTTTCTTTATTAAAAACACAAAAAAATTAAGTCTTCTATAGTTGTTACCTCTTTCTTAGCTCACCATGTTTATCCCTAAGTTTGAAAGACCTTTCAATAGGTAGTGGCTCTATAATTGGAAAAGATAATATTGAAGAATTCTTTAATCATGTTAGTAAACATGAGGATATTGAGGATAGATCCCTTGCAGAACTTGCTCCAAACTATGAAATTGCTGCAGCTTCTTTAGTTCACATGTTGGAAGCTAGGTTTGTTAACCTTAATCCCTTAATGCAAGTAATGTTCCTTAAACTTAAAGAAATTTATGACCCTGAAAAGACAGATTTTATTCTGGAAACTTTGCTTAAGGAATTCTATGATGTTGCCAAGGAAGCTAGGAAAGTTTTTGAACGTTTTAATAAGCTAGGCTCATGTGTAGATGTTATTGGTACACGAGAAAAGATGACCAAAACCGAACCTAATGGGGAGGAAACTAAGATACTAATACCCTTTAAACTTGCAGCAATACATGAAGCCATAGAAAAGAATCTTGATTGGATTGTTCCTGAGAACTCGTTTGATGAAAGTAGTGAACCCAAAAGCATTGAGAGAGGATCCTCTATAACTTATTTGGATGAGATACCTTGGCTTGTTGAAGATATTTCTGGTATCAATCTTAATGCTTCTTCATTTGAGAACACTTGATTCTTTTTCTTGCTTCTTATGCCTAACTTAAAGGCGTTAAAGAAAAGTACTTATTGGGAGATAACCCAAAAGTTTTAGATGAGTCTTGGAAGTTATTACTTCTGTAACAACCGCTCCTTATCCTTTTTATTTGCTTTTTGTGCCAAGAGTAACCTCTAATGAGAGAGAAGTAATGATTGGGAAAGTTGCTGTCCCAAAACAGATTTCTGTGCTTCACCGTAAAAATTCGTGTAAAATCTATGTACGTACTTTTGAGGCTTGAATGTTTGTGCTTCTGCCCCAGGTTGTTATCTAACTTTCGTTAGTTCAACACTTTTTATTTGAGCAACACAAGATCTTCGAAAAAATTCTTCTTTACTTGCTGGTCTATTTTGACAGATTTCTGCCATTATTTGCATTTGCTTCTTGTTGGTTCCTTTTTTTAGTTCTTTTGGGGAATTGAGGTTTTTTGAGGGAAGTGCTACAGTATCTTGTGTTTTAGTGGAAGTTTTATTTGTGTTAGAACTGAACCTAAAGACTTATTATCTTAAGTGCACTAATGTTGCTAATAAGGATTGTGTGAAGTTTTGTATGAAGAAAAAAAATCAGGTGTATGGAAGGAATGGGTAATGAGATGAAGGATGGACTAAAGCTCAAGCTTGGGGTTTCCACGCGTATCACCCCAAGAAATATCCAAGAAGTACGAGCGTCAAAGCTTGGGGATGCCCAAGGCATCCCCCTCTTCATCAATAAAAATCCCAGGTTTCTTCCAAACGCTTCATTTTTATTGTTTCGTGCACAATTGTGTTGTTCTTGGAGCGTCTTCTTTTTTGTTTTCATTTTGGTTTTTCGTTTGCTTGGTTTTCTTAGTTTGCTTGAATAAATTGGTTGGATCCCCTCTTTCATACGTTGGTTTTCAAATAGTTTGGTTTGGATTGGAAAAGAGTAGGAAAGTTCATGCTTAAGTGGTAAAGAGAGTTTGTTTTTGACTGTGACCTATGCTTTGTCATGCCATGCTTGATATTGTTTTGGCTTTATGCTTAGTATTCTTTGCTGTAGCATGACATGTTATAAACAATTTAGATTGCTTAATGTGCCTTGGAAGAATCATGCGTTGTTTTAGCATATTAAAGCATAGTATTGTGGTATTCTCCTTTGATGCTTTATTTGGGTTGACTTGGTACATGCTCACACCATGTTATGACTATCCCAAGTCACCATAGCCTTTATGATCCTTTAGTTTTCAACTTTTAGTATCACTTTATTCTTTGATTAATGATGTTTTATCGCTCTGCATGATTATGGCCATTATTGCTCTCTTAGTTGGTCGCTCCCAGTCTTTTGCTAGCCTCCGTAACCAAGTATGAGTTCCACTCATGCATCCAATTCCTTAAACCAAGTTATTCCAAAGAGTCCACCATAGCTACCTACTAGCATATGCTAGTCCAAGTATATTCATGTTTTTATCTACCTTCTGAATTAAACTTGTTATGTGAAAACTAGTGATTAAAGCTCTCACGAACTTGATGGCACACTTTACTTTTCTTTCCATTAATAAACTTGAACCAATGTGTCGTCTATGTTGTATATGCATGCACTCATATGTTGGGGATTAGCAGAACCATGCTGTCATGGGGAACGCTTTCAACATTGCACTTGTACTTTGTACCTAGTTGATATCATGCTCTTTTGTATATGGATGTCGTCGATGTGAAATGAAAGGGGAGCTTGTAAGTCCATGGAGTTATGTATATGTGTTAGAGAAATGCCTGGGCCGCTGGTCTAATCCATGCTGTCATGGTGGAAACCTGCAGCGTAACCATAATGAGCTGTCTATGAAGCATTCTTCTTATAAAAAAGAGTCAGATATTGAGAAAAAAGAGAACAAGAAAAGAAAAAAAGGAGATATATGAAAAGAGGAAAGAGAGAAAAAGCACCATATTCCCATGGTAAATAAGAAGATTACTGAGATGCTCGTTGTCTGCTTGCCTTGTCATTTTGATATGGGGATTCTTCCGTATCATCGGGCAAGGGGTACCCCGTTGGCGGTTCTCTATGATAGCACGTACTTACGATGACAAGAACTTACCAGTGACTAAACTTGAGTAGCATGAGGATCAGCCCTTGTATTCAAGAGACATGAGATTTCCAACTTATACTTTGTCAAGCATATACTCCATAGTTTGTTCACTTTAACCTTAATCACTTCAAGATGCTTATGATAGGGGCAATGAGAGCTGAAAGCTAATAAGTACCATAATTTTTGGAAGCTCTTTATGAAACTTGAATCTCTGCTTCCTTCTATGAAGGCCTTTCTTTTACTTTTATGTTGAGTCTTCACCTTCTATCTTTATGCACCTACTTTGAGAGCATAGTGGCCATTCTTAGTTCTATGTGCATTGTCCCAAGACTTGTTGATTGATGCATAACTTCGATATTGCTTGTTTTAAACTATTTGTATCTATTCACTCTTATGAACTTCGAAGGTGTCCTATGCATTTATATTTGCTACTCTATGAGGGACAAGCTAAATGCTACTATGCTATGTTTTCTTTATGTGAAACAAACAGACGTCTTCCAAAGTATTGTTATTCATGAATCTTTTGTTTGTGCCTTTTCATGTTGCAACTTAGTTGCTTTGTCTTATTGCTAGAACTTTATCTTTCATGTTATGATTGAAGTACTATGATCCTAGCTTTCAATGTTTTACAGATACTTTGATCCAGTTTATGATGGTGCATGTCACCTAAAAAATTATTCTTTCTTTTTATCACTTACCTACTCGAGGACGAGCAGGAGTTAAGCTTGGGGATGTTGATACGTTGCTAACGTATCCATAATTTTTGATGTTCCATGCTTGGTTTTATCTACTTTCTTATGTTTTGTCCACACTTTGGAGTACTTTTTATACACTTTGTTGGACTAACCTATTAACAAGATGCCACAGTGCCAGCTACCTATTTTCTACTGTTTTTGGTTCTAGGAATGTCAGAAAATGAATATTCTCGGAATTGGACGGGACAAAAGCCAAAGTCAGTTTTTCACCGAGGAGGACACAAAGCTAGAATACGAGACGAAGAGGGGCCAGAAGGCCGCCACACCACCTGGCCACGCGGCCAGGCCTGGCCCGTGCCAGGGGGTGGTGTGGCCGCCTAGGGCACCCCCTCGGCCTCCCCTTTCACCTATAAGATGCCTCCGATACAGAAACCTTAAGTACCCGATAAAAATCCACGAAAGAGTCTGTAGCCGCCATCATCTCCATCCCTAGATCGGGAGGGATCTGAAGCTCTTCCGGCACTGTCGGGAGGAGAATTCACCACAGGCCTTATTCATCACCATGCAAGCCTCCGGTGTGATGCGTGAGTAGTTCATCCTTGGACTATGGGTCCATGTAGTAGCTAGATGGCCGGTTCTTCTCCTTTGTGCTATCATGTTTAGATCTTCTGAACTCTGTTCATGATCAAGATCATCTATTTGTAATCCTACATGTTGTGTTTGCAGGGATCCGATGGATATTGAGATGCTATTTCAGATTGATTATTGATTCTATCATGTCTTTGTTATTTGTGATCTTGCGTGCTTTCCGTTGTTAGTAACTATCTTGGCCAAGTAGATGCTAGCAACTCCAAGAGTTAGTATTTATGCTCGATAGTGGGTTCACGCCTCCAGTAATCTGAGGAAGTGACAGAAATCTCTAAGGTACTAGATGTGGTGTTGCTACTAGGGAGAGAACAACAATCTTTTGTTCACAGAACAATCATATTGTTTACTTTCCACGCAATGCGTAATGCAATTATCTGTTGCTTGCAACTTAATACTGGAGGGAGTTTGGATGATAACTTGAAGGTGGATTATTAGTCATAGATGCAGTTGGATTACGGTCTATGTATAATGTTGTAATGCCATATCAAATCTCAAAGGAGTCAATATGATTAGTATATGCATGTATGCTTTCTCGATGTTTGTCAATTGCCCCGCGATAATTTGTTCACCCAACATGTCATCTATCTTAAGGAGAACCACCACTAGTGAACTATGGACCCCGGTTCTTTCTTTTACGATCAATCTACAATTGTTTACCGCTTTCTGTTTAGTTTCTGCAAGCTTTTACTTTCTTCCATACAATACGTTTAATCCTTTGTTTTTAGCAAAACCGGTGAGATTGACAACCTCACTGTAAGTTGGGGGCAAATTCTATGGTTGTGTTGTGCAGGATTCCAAGTTGGCAACAACACCTTGAAGGTGTTTCCTTGCTCCTAATGGTTCGATAACCTTGGTTTCATAACTGAGGGAAACTTGTTGCTGTGCTCATCATACCTTCCTCTTGGGGTTCCCCAACAAGCTCGAGATATCTTGGGCCATCAAGACATCCAACTCCAAATATAACTCATAACAAGTATTTGTAATCTCTAGCCTAAGTGCCACCATGGTGTGCATGCTGTCACTTTCAGACACATGGGGAGAGCAGAGATCTATTAAAGCACTTGAGTAGCAAGGTAGATCTACTTGATTACAAAGCTCATGATCACAATATGGTCATGCATAGAGAGAGATGAACACATGTCTACCGGTAGAACCCTTAGCCTCGAGGAAGAACTACTCCCTCATCATCATGGGAATCAGCAACGGTGATGGAGATGGTGGTGGAGATCGATGGAGATGGCTCCGGGGGCACTTCCCTGTCCCAGCAGGGTGTCGGAACAGAGACTTTCTGTCCCCCGAATCTCCCCTTCGGTGGCGCTGTGGAACTTTTCAGGGCTGGAGGCTCCCGGCTTTTGAGTTTTCTCATCGGAGGCTTCTTATAGGCGAAAGGGCGATGTCAGAGGGTGGACCAGGGGCCCACACAACCTGGTGGTGCAGCCAAGGGGGACCCACGCCACCACATGGTGTGGCCAGCCCTGGCCCCTCTCCGTCTTGTCTTCTGGCTCTGTGAGTCTTCCGGTAAAATATCGACTTTGGATTTTGTCCCGTCCAATTTCGAGAATATTCATTTTCTGGCTTTTCTGGAACCAAAAATAGCAGAAAACAGGAAACTAGCACTATGGCATCTTTGTAATAGGTTAGTCCCAGAAAGTGTATAAAAATACTCCAAAGTGTGGACAAAACATAAGAAAGTAGATATAAAACAAGCATGGAACATCAAAAATTATAGATACGTTTGCAACGTATCAGGGGACTGGGGTGGCTGCAGGAGAGATCGCTGGAGGCGTTGTCGTCTTGCGGATACGGTAGGAGGGGAGAGAAGTGGGTAAATTGGCTTCGAGTGGAAGGAAGAGAATTAAAGAGGATGTGACACTGGCAGGTGGGCCCACGGAACACGTGACACTGACAAGTGGGAGCATGCGGTGTTGCTAGTTTGTCCAGAGCAAGCGGACAGTAAGCATGGCCAATCATGTCGCACGAAAACCTACCCCCAGATCTCTTTTACGTAGAACCATCCCAATCATCCAAGCGCCCCGATCGAACGATCTGTAACAATCATCATGCAGAACAAGTGTCTGGGGGCGTGCCTTCTAGAAGACTTGATCTAACGACCACCATTGGGGGCTAAGGTTACGATCTAACGGCCACCACGCACACACACTAGATGTCATTTCATGTGTTCTTTTACAAAACCAACAATGATGCACACTGATACACACACATCCAAGTTGGTGTGGTGATGTAGCATCTTTCAAACTGGTGGTAGAATGCATGCTGCAGTTGAATCCCAGCATGCTACTAGGGTTCCTGGACATGGTTTGACACCACATGCTGGAGTTGTATGATTGCATGTGTTCTTTTCCAAAAGGATAATGATGCACACTGATACACACACATCCAATGACTGTAGTGGATCCATGTGGTTTATGAAAAGAACACACATGCAATGACATCTAGTGGATCCATGTGGTTTAGGAAAAGAACACACATGCAATGAATGTAGTGGATCCATGTGGTTTATGAAAAGAACACACATGCAATGACATCTAGTGGATCCATGTGGTTTAGGAAAAGAACACATATGCAATGACATCTAGGGGATCCGTGTGGATTATGAAAAGAACACACATGCTAGAGTGACATGATTGCATGTGTTCTTTTCCAATACCAGAATGATGCACACTGATACACACACATCCAAGTGGGTGTGGTGATGCATCATCTTTCAAACTGGTGGTACAATGCATGCTGCAGTTGAATCCCAGTAGGTTGCTAGGGTTCCTATACATGGTTGGACACCGCATGCTAGAGTGGCATCATTGCATGTGTTCTTTTCCAAAACCACAATGATGCACACTAACACACACACATCATCCAATGACTATGGTGATGCAGCATCTTTAAATTTGGTGGTACAGTGCATGCTGCAGTTGAATTATAGCATGCTGCTAGGGTTCCTCGACATGGTTGGACACCATATGCTGGAGTGGCATCATGTTCTTTTCCAAAACCACAATGATGCACACTGATACACACACACATCCAAGTGGTTTATGAAAAGAACATAAATGCAATGACATCTAGTGGATCCATCTGGTTTATGAAAAGAACACACATGCAATGACTCTAGTGAATCCATCTTGGCATAATTTGATGTATGCCAAGATGTATTTCATTGTATTCACTTTCCATTTTTATACTACTTAGTTTTGCCCTTGGTTTTTTGATACTACTTGGTTTTGCCATCTCTCTCCCGTAGAAGCCCAAACCTGTGCTCACTCTGGCTGCTATGACCTAATTGGTTGACACAGCTGTCACGTGGATCGTGCACACCAATCGTTGATCCTCTGTGATCCAACGCGGATCATTGCACACGTCATGCCCTTTACAGTACAGCGTGAGACAGCATAGACATCTCTCTCAACGAGACTTCTACAAGAAGGAACATGAAGCCGTCCATGGAAAAAGTCGTCGAGTGGTCATGTCATGTTTAATCACGTCTAAAAAGCCTACTACTACTACGCCACAACACATGCATAGGGAAACAGGGTCATCGAGTGCACGGTCATTGACGGGCAGCTACAATTTATTGCCACTTGATTTTAATAAGACATATCCCATTTTTACGCAGCACGCTCTCAATCTCACTTCCAACTGGGCCCTATCACAAGAAACTTCCACGTGTCAGCCGGAGGCTAAAGAGCTGAGAAATGGGTCTCGAGGAGAGGGGCCCCTCGAGGAGACCTAATGTCTCCGCCTTCATCGAGTCCCTCGCACTCACCCACACCTCCCTCTTCCTGATCTAGCATAACCCCACAAATCTCGTCGTACAACTACCTACCTTCTCCTCTACATTTTCCCTTTTAATTATCCCCAATTTTATGGATGTGTCAACCTTTGTACTTATAAATTATGTTTGTGCCCTTGATACGTCCAAAACATATCTACTTTCCTGAACACTTTTGCTATTGTTTCTCCTCTATACTTGTGTGATTTGGATGCAACTAATGCGGACTGACGCTGTTTTCAGCAGAATTGCCTTGGTGTCTACTTTTTATGTAGAAAATCAACTATCAGGAAAAATACCGGAAAATATGCCAAAAATCCTATTTCACCCGAAGACTCCAGGAGCCAGAATACGAGACGGAGAAGAGCCAGGGGTGGCCACACCACCTAGTGGCGCGGGCCAGGCCAGGCCGCGCCAGGGGGTGGTGTGGGCCCCCTAGGCACCCCCTCGGCCTCTCTCTTCGCCTATAAGGAGCCTTCTGACCTAAAAACTTCGGGGGGTTCGATGTTTTCCAGAAGGAGTTCCGCTCCGCCGCCACCACCATATTCCACGAAACAGCACCAGAAACTCCGTTCTGGCACCCTGCCGGGACGGGGAATTGGAGGAGATCATCGCCATCATCATCACCATCGCTTCTGCATCGACCATCCATGTTTCCCCCATCTATGAGTGAGTAATCCCCCGCTGTAGGCTATGGGGATGGTAGGGATTGGATGAGATCATTCATGTAATGGCATCAGATTTTTAGGGCATGGTGCTGTAGCATCCCATCTGTCTAACATATGTAATGCTACATAGTTTAGTAATATAATGGCTACTTCCTATATATAATTGTTGCATCATAATTATATCATGCTCATGTCATCATGCCACCTTGCATTTGAGCATCATATAAAAACTTTTTCATTTGGTTCTTATCTCATATGCATTATTAATTGTATCTTCCTCTTGATATATTGTATTTGATTCTTGATAGATGCTTGATGCCCAAGTTGAGTTGGGGGCATATCTTTTATTCAACTCCACCACCTTTTCCTTGTCACCACCTTATAATTCCACCATCCTAATTATCCATGAGCTTTTACACTTTTCCTTTGGCATTTAAATCTAGCTCATGTGGGTGGGATGGATCCACTTCTATTTCTACATGCTCTCACACTAACATCATGTTGTTTTCACATTATCAATATGTGAAGCCACCTTGGCATGCCTTGTGAGTGGTACCCCTTTTCAAGCTTCCATATGGGATTATCTTGAATGTATGCTCATGTTGGAATATTTTTGGGACTATTAAACCTCTAGTGGAACATACACACTAGCAAGTCCAATTTATATTTAATATGAGTATCATCCATCTACTCCCCATGGAACCTCCTTTTATTTCCCCTTTTGCTTGGCCTTTATTCCACATTTTGGGAATGCATGTGAAGATTGCCATGCTACATTATTATTGTTTTCACAAGAATAAAACATGGCATTTAATGCCCATGCATGGGCCATGCAAACCTCCACCACCTTTTTCTCCTTTGGGTTTTGTCTTTGTTTTTAAAGTGGGTCTTGTCTTTTGTTTTCATCCCAAGTGATTCTTTATCTTTGGTTGAGCTCCTCCTTTATCTATCTTCTACCACCACCATGTGTGCACCAAGCTCCTCACCATCACCACATCTCTTTCATCTCATGCAAGATCTTATGAGATCAAGGGAAATACCCTTCACCCTAATCTATCATGTCTCTTTTCCTCTATTCACCATATCTTTGTCTCTCTCTCTTTTCATGTGACCTTTAAAAACCTAGTTTTTCTCCTACTCAAAACCTACACCCTAATCTTTCCTTGCCATCTCTTTTAGTCCTTGCATGATCTTGTAAGATCATACCACACCCCACACTCAAAACCTACCCTACCCTCTCTAACCCTAACCCGAGCTAACCCCTCCAACCCTAGCCCGAGCCTCCTAACCCTAGCCAAAGCTGAACCAGCTACACCGAGCCTGCCCCTCTCCCTCTCCCTCTCTCTCCCTGCCATGCTGGCCCCACACCCGCGCCTCCACCTCGCCCTAGCCCGCCTGCAGCGGCCTGTCTGGCCTCCCCATGCTCAGCACGTGAGGAAGGAGGGAAGGTGGCCGAGCCACCTTTTTCCCTTCACCACATCCCCACGACATCCCCCTCTCTCTCCCGTCCCTACCAACTCCCTCTCCCTCGTCTAGTAGCAGCCCAGATCCCCTCCTGGCCTTGAGCCGCAGCCCATCCCCTCCTGCTCCATCCCTTCCACCCCGGGCGACCACCATCGGCATCGTTTCCACCGCGTCAGCGAGGAGGCAGGCATGGTGCATGGGCCGTCGAGGAAGACCGAGGAGGACCTCTGCTTCGTCCCCGTACACAGCAGCGAGGAGGAGGACGCCCTGTGCCGCCGATCGCCGACGCGCCCGAGACGAAACCCTAGCCTCAGAGCGCCTGCTTCCTCGCTGATCCCCTGCGCTCTGGCACGATCCAACCCCACCGACCCACTCCCGGTGAGCAGCCACGTCCCCTAGACAACCTCCCTCTGTGCTCCACTTCCTGTACACGCCAAGCATTCCGTCGAACACTCTCGATGCGGCGTGCTCGCGAGCGATCCCTCGCAGTTGCGCCGCGGTAGCCTCACCTAGCCGCGCAGCAGAAACCCAGCACCTACCTTAGCTAGCCCCAGTGGTCACCGCCACCTGCGTGTGTGCGGTACATCGCGGGTTCGAGCCCCAGCTGCGCCGCGCGCCGTCGACCGACAGTTCCGTCAGGAACTTGGGAAGAAAAACAGTGCCGCGGGGCACTTTGCAAATCCCCCCCCCCCCGCCTTTTTGTTTTCTTAACCCGCGCTCCACCCTGGCCCACCTGTCTGCCTCGGTGCAAACCTTGCAGAGAGGCCCCTGAATATCATGCGCCAGCATGAGCAAGCCTCGTCTCGCCAAGGTGGCACGCCTGGCCGCAGCACAAGATGGCCCCGCCAACCTACGGGTCCGCTTGGCAGTTGCTGCGGCTAGCTTCTGCGCCGGTGAGAAAAGGTTTTGCCGAGCGCAGTCACGCCAGCTCAGCTTGGGCCCACATGTCAGTTGTAGTGGCTGGCTGTTGCTGAGTACAAAAAGTCGTTTCGTTTTTCTGTTTAATAAAAACAATTTCTGAAAATGTTTAAATACAAATTCAAATATGTTTTAGATAACTTTTAAATTATAAATCCAAATAATACAAATGATATATGTTTTTGCATCAGGAAAATGTGAGGAATTCAAATATGGTATTCAAAATATTATTTGAGCACCTTAATTTTCGAGGTGATTAAAATCACAAGAAAATGCCCTTTTCTTAATTAATTAATAACTTTAAATCTATAACTCCAATTTTGGCAAATAATATGTCTAAATCGATCAGCGCGACGAGCCCGTTCTAACTATGCATTCCATGTTCTGAATTGCAGCATGCATAATATAAATATTAAGTGTACAGCAAGTGTTATGAGAGCAAACCGGACTAAAAACTTAATAAAATGCTTTAATCTTGTACCCCACACCTTACCCATGCCATGCTACTTTATTTCCATGCAAATTGTGCATCATTCATCATGGCATGCTTGTTTGCTTGTCACACTTCAATACCTATGCTTGTGCACTTTATTTATGTTGGTCCTTGTTTGTTTGGTTCTTCTTCGAATAGACGCTGAGCAAGGGATATATCAGGAATCCCAGGAGCACTACCCAGATCCAACTCTCGCTTCAACTGAGCTGCCAGGCAAGCACTACCACATGCTTGCATACATATAATACCTATTGCCTCTATCTTATTCTTGCATCATTGAGTCGCGATTGCATTAAATTGAATCCCAAGTACTGCATAGCCTTTACTTTAAACCCCACCGAAGCTTGTTCCTCCATCCCATGAGCCATTACTACAGGAGTTGTTTGAGCCATGCGGGTCATAGAACGGCATGTGTAGGGTATGTGAGTGTCTGATGGATAATGAGGTACCTAAAAAACTTAACCTGGGTAGTAATGGGATAACTAATGAAAGTGGCACCGGTGAGCAATATCTGCTATTTGGTTCTTCATGCTCACTTGTGTCCCACAGGACCCCGAGTACTTGATTCCTGTTCCTTGACTATTCTCACTATCCACATCCGGGAGGCCTTATGGACCCCCCTGAGCTAGAGCTTGATTCATTCTTATTTCTTGGGGCCACAAAGTAGTTTGGGGCTTTATTACTATCCTGTACTTATGCCATGTTTACTGCTTTATTTAAGATTGTGCGAGGAGTACCTATACTGTTTAGGGACCGCGGCACGATTTTGTGGTATCGACAAGCCTAGTCACATTTTTGGGTTCCCAGTCGTTTACAACCGTTCTCGCAAACCCTGGGTCCATCTCGGAGTCGGCCAACTTCGTTGCGGGTAGCTTATTGGGGTGGCCCCCCGAAATATTTCTGAATCATGTGATCTCTTTGTCGTGAATGACTCGTCGGGTTTTGATTTGGTTTTTTCGAGGTTGATCGAGTGTGTGTTGCTATTTGTGCACCCCTACAGGGTAAATCTTTCTGAAAGCCGTGTCCGTGGTTATGGACGACTTGGAGCATAGTTTCTCGATCATAGACAAGTATAACTAAAGTACCGCTTTTAAATTGACTAAGTACCTGACTAGTAAATAGTGCAACACTCCTGGAATGGTTAATAAAACTGCCAACGGATGGGGGGTTGTTCGTCCGCTTTCTCGTTGGTAAGCGAGGAGGATGGATCTGTTTACTATACTGTTATATATGTTGTTACTAATTAACGGACATCCATCTATCATTGGTTAGGCGGATGGTTAGCGAGTATCTATAGACTTGTTAGTTATTATCTTTTGTTGCAATTGCGTCACCCCAGGTATATGTCCCCTTTAGAGGCATAAAGACTTGCTGAGTACCCCTAGGGTCTCACACGATAAATTGTTTGATTCAGATGAACAGGTGTATTCGCAAGATGGATACTGGGTGGAGGAGACGGACGATGTTGTAGCGATCACTCGGTGTAGAGATTCGAGAACGGGATCCGTGAGATCTGTATGGATGTGTTTATTTATGTGGCATCTTATGCCGATTTGCTTCTTATCCATACTCGGATCTTGTTTTCCGCTTCCACCTGATACTCTGATGTTTGATGTATGAGGAGCTATCCTAAATTATTATCTCTATCTAGGATATTTGGATCTTGCCATATGGTGTTGCAATATTTCTATTTCTTTTAGATGGAATGGCTCTAAGGACTGTTGTATGTGGCTTGCATACATACTCACTTGTGTATGTAGTTGATCCCTTCGCCTGCCGATTACGCCGCTCGTTCTTGTCCCGATGTTCTGAAAATGGTTAGGATGACCGAAAGGTCTACCTGTGAGTGGCTCTTGGCCCCACCGTACTATTTTAACCATTTTCGCTCATCCAGACATGTAACTAAGAGCGTAATTCATCGAGGTAGTTACAATTGGTATCAGAGCCATCCCGCCCTTCAGGGTCTCAGCCAAATGGTCGTTGTCAGTCTAGCAAATATTTTGGTAGCTATGTATACTAGGGAAAAACAAAACGTGAGAGTAGGACTGCTTCCATTTTTCTTCTTACCCACCCACCCACCCTTTTCTGGTAAGGAAGTGTAATGTTTTCAATCCTCTTCTAAAATTCAAACTAGGATTCACGTGTTCTGGGTTCCATAGTACCATAGGTTGTGTGTGTGTGTGAATTCCTTGTCTATCTGTTGCATCCAACATGTTATCACTATCTGCCTTTTGGTTATCAACTGTTGGTACATTCCATACCGACATGCCTTTGTAAACCGACGTGATCTATCTGATTCGTTGTATACCGACGCGATTTGTCTTACTCTTTGTTATCCGATGTTATCTTGTTTGGGGTGTTCGTTTCCGTAGTTACTAATCTTTAGGTTCATCTTAGAAGAAGGTGTTGGGATATGTGTTTTACTTATTCATGTGCGGAGTAATGATTCGAAAAGGGATGGAGTCATGCCATACCACTACTTTTATCATTCTCTTTTGTATATTGAATTGGTAGAGTTACTAATCTTGATTCGTTAAGTGGTTTTGCGCATATAGTGGTATTTTAATGCTGAAATTTGTGGAAATTTTTTCTTTGTTAGCTTGTGTACCACACTCCTTGTTCAGTCGTGTGCGATATGCTTAATATCTTCTAGGTGCTTTGAACTTTGTTGATATTTTAATATCATCTTAGTGAATTGTATCCTTTAATCTTGGTTATTTCCATTTTGGTACTATTTTGGATTATTATTATTCTCCATTATGGTACTAACTTGTGTTTTATATCAATCACAGGATGGCCCCACCACCCCGTTCTGAGGAGGACATACCACCTGAACTAGGGGCTGCGTTGACAAGTTTGCTAATGCCTTGGGTACAATACAGCAGAACCAGCAGCGTTTTGAAGAAAGTGCCAGGAGGAATGAGTTTGTTCCACTACCTCCACCTCCCAAGTGAGGAGACATCAAAAGTTTCCTGAAGTTCAACCCGCGCCACTTTGAGGTGTCTGATCAGCCACTTGATGCTGATGATTGGTTGCGTGAGATGTCAAGGTTACTAGTGACTGCTGATGTTCCTGAGCAAGAATGGGTAAAATGTGCCACTCACCTTCTGAAGGGAGATGCAGCTCTGTGGTGGGAGAATTACCTCAAGGCAAACTACACTGGTTTTCAGCCTACTTGGGAATAGTTCACTGGGGCTTTCAAAGAACAATATCTGTCAGAAATTGCCATGGAGAGGATGAAGGAAGTGTTTCTCAACCTCAAGCAGGGCAATGACAATGTCAATACCTACATCAGAAACTTCATGAACCTTTCTCGGTATGGTGGCGATGAGATCTCTGATGACAAGAAGAAGCAAAAGAGGTTCAGACAAGGGCTCAATGCATCAATCAAATATGCAATCACTCATGCAAGGCCGGCGTCTTTTCTGGAACTCCAACATACAACTCTACAGGAAGAAGCAAGTAGGCAAGTGTTTGAGGAGTCAAAGAAACACAACCGCGATGCAGCAAGCTCTTCAGCTATGTCAGCTCCTTCTAAGCGTCGTGTCTGGGTTCCTAACACCCCACCGTCGCTCCCGGCTCCACCAAGACCTTCAAGCTATGCGGCAAGGCCACCAAACTCCTTCACTGCTGCTCCCAGGGGCTACGACCACAACTACCCTAGAGCGCCTGGAGGAGTCCCTGGCTATGTTGCTCCACGTCCACCTGGTGCTTGTTACACTTGTGGAAACACTGGGCATCAACACTAGAATTGCCCAATGAACAACAAAGCTCTTTCTCCACCACCTCCGAGACCTGCGGCAAGCTCTTCTATGATTCGTGCACCACCACCTCGGGCTCTCAACATCAACACCAAGACCGGTCGGCTATTGCTCGTGCCAACTGTGTCAACATCGCTCAAGCTGAGCATGCACCTGGAGTTGTGTTGGGTACGCTTTTTGTTAACTCAGTTTCTGCACGAGTGTTATTCGATACTGGTGCATCGCATTCTTTTGTGTCTCAAAGGTTCTCTCAGCAACAAGGTCTTCCGCTTCAATCATTGTCCAAGGTTCTTAGGGTGCAATCACCGGGGACAACTATGAAGGCTTCTCAAATAAGCCATGGGAACCAAATTGGAATTGGAAACAAAAAAATTCTGGCATCCCTCATTGAATTGGGCAATTCTGACATTGATGTTATCTTGGGCATGGATTGGTTAACAACAAATGCAGCTGTGATTGATTGTGCTAAACGCTCGGTTTCTTTGAAAATTCCTGAAGGCCATATAGTCTACTCTCCAAGTCTGACTCCTGCTATTCAGCTTTTCTCTTTGGCGGCTCTGAATGATGATGCTATGGAAGCTATTCAGTGTTCCGGTCCTGTGAGTTCCGGATGTCTTTCTGAAGAGTTGCTGTATGCCTCCGGATTGTGAGGTTGAGTTTGTGATTGAGCTTGAACCTGGTACCGCTCCTATTTCTAAGCGGCCTTACAAAATGGGTCCTGCTGAGTTGGCTGAACTCAAACGTCAGCTAGATGAACAAGAGAAGTTGGGTTTCATTCAGCACAGTACTTCTTCTTGGGGTAGCCCAACCATCTTTGTGAAGAAGCGAGACAAGACTGATAGACTTTGTGTCGACTATCGGGCTCTCAATGCTAAAACCATCAAGAATAAATATCCCCTTCCGCGGATTAATGATCTCTTCGATCAGCTAGCTGGAGTTGTGGCATTCTCTAAACTTGACTTGAGAAGTGGATATCATCAAATCAAGATTCGCAAGGAAGATGTTCCTAAAATAGCTTTCACCACCCGCTATGGCCTGTATGAGTACACGGTCATGTCTTTCGGTGTCACCAACGCACCGGCCACCTTCTCGAGGCTTATGAACTCGGTTTTCATGGAGTATCTTGATAAGTTCGTCGTGGTCTATCTGGATGACATCCTAGTCTATTCTAAGTCAAACGAAGAACATGAAGAACACCTTCGGTGTGTCCTAAACAAGCTTCATGAGAACCGCCTGTATGCAAAGTTCTCCAAATGTGAGTTTTGGCTGCCTCAAGTCACCTATCTTGGTCACGTCATCTCTGCCAAGGGCATTACCGTCAACCTAGAAACTGTAAAGACAATTGTTGACTGGCTTCCTCCTGTAAATGTCAAAGAAGTCCGGAGTTTTCTTGGTTTGGCTAGTTCTTGTCGTAAACGCTGCGTAACTTCTCGAAGATTGCGAAGCCTCTTACCGATCTCCTCAAGAAAGGCAAGAGATACCTTTGGACTCCTGCATGTCAAGCAAGCTTTGAAACACTCAAAGATAAGCTCACTTCCACACCAGTCTTGATTCCTCCAGATACATCAAAGCCTTTCCAGATATTCTGTGACGCCTCTTTGCAAGGATTGGGTGTGGTCCTTATGCGAGAAAAACAAGTTGTTGCTTATGCCTCTCGATAGTTGAAGACGCATGAGATCAACTATCCTACACATGACCTCGAACTCGCAGCAGTTGTCTTTGCGTTGAAAGTATGGAGGCACTACTTGCTGGGCAACCGTTGTGAAATCTTTTCTGACCACAAGAGTCTGAAGTATATCTTCACACAGCCTGATCTCAACCTTCGTCAGAGGAGGTGGGTTGAAGCAATCAATGATTTCGATTTGACCATCAACTACACTCCGGGCAAAGCCAATGTCATGGCCGATGCTCTCAGCCGCAAAGCTTATGTCAGCAACCTCATGGTGGAAGAACAACAGCCTCTCTTGTGCGAGGAATTCTGTCAGCTAAACCTTGAAATTGTGGAACAAGGGTATCTTCTGAACCTTCTGGCAACCCCTCTTTTGGAAGAAAAGGTTCACTCCATTCAACTTGGTGATCCTTACACTAAAAACATCATCTCCAACATTCAGCTTCCGAAGTATGAGTCCTTACACGTCGATGACCAAGGCACTCTTTTCTTTGAACACCGGATGTTTGTTCCGAACTACCCGGGTTTAAGAGAGCAAGTTCTCAAGGAGGCGCATGATTCTATTCTTTCTATCCACCCTGGAAGCACTAAGATGTACATGGACTTGAAAACACAGTATTGGTGGCCTGGGTTGAAACGATATTGTGCCAAGTATGTCTCGGAGTGTGATGTCTGCCATAGAGTTAAAGCTGTCCATCAGAAACCTTCCGGTCTTCTACAGCCATTGAAACCTCCGGAATGGAAATGGGAGAAAGTAGAGATGGACTTCATCACTGGTTTTCCAAGGTCGTAGAAGGGAAACAATGCAATCTTTGTTGTCATTGACAGGGTTTCTAAAGTGGCTCACTTCTTTCCCGTCAAGGAAACAATTTCTGCAATTCAGTTGGTTGAGCTCTATATCAACAGAATTGTCTCTCTGTATGGGGTTCCTCTTGAGATCAGTTCAGACCGTGGAAGAATCTTCACTTCCAAGTTCTGGGGAAGTTTCCAAAATGCTTTGGGAACAAAATTGAACTTCAGCACAGCTTACCATCCTCAGTCGCAAGGACAAGTTGAAAGGATCAATCAGATTCTAGAAGATATGCTCCGTGCTTGCGTCATCTCTTTCGGCATGAAGTGGGAAGAATGTCTTCCTTATGCTGAATTCTCTTACAACAACAGCTTCCAGAAAAGTCTAAAGATGGCACCATTTGAGGCTCTCTATGGTCGCAAATACAGAACTCCGATTGGTTGGTCGGGCGCAGGTGAAAGAACATTGTTTGGCCCCGACATCGTAACTCAAGCGGAGGAGAAGGTTCACATCATTCTTGAAAATTTGAAGGTTGCTCAAAGTCGCCAGAAGAGCAACTATGACAGAAAGCACACGGACATGGAGTATGTCCCTGGTGATCTCGTTTACCTTTGTGTCACTTCCATGAGAGGCACGCACCGCTTTGGTATCAAAGGAAAGCTGGCTCCTAGATACATCGATCCTTCCAAAATTCGTGGAAGAAGAGGAGAAGTTGCTTATGCTCTTGAGCTCCCTGAAAAACTCAAAGTCCATGATGTTTTCCACATCTCTCAACTAAAGAAGTGCTTCAAGGATCCCGGCAGGACCGTGGACCATGAACTCATCAATCTCCAAGAAGATCTGTCTTATCAAGAACACCCCACAAAAATCCTTGAAGTCGCAGAAAGAAGGACTCGCAACAAGTCCATCAAGTTCTGCAAGGTGCAGTGGTCGCACCATTCAGTTGATGAAGCCACTTGGGAACGTGAAGATGAGCTCTGTGCCAAGTATCCTACCCTTTTCGTGTCTTCTTCTTCTTCTTCCTAGAATCTCGGGGCGAGATTCCTGTTTAGTGGGGGAGAGTTGTAGCATCCCATATGTCTAACATATGTAATGCTACATGGTTTAGTAATATAATGGCTACTTCCTATATATAATTGTTGCATCATAATTATATCATGCTCATGTCATCATGCCACCTCGCATTTGAGCATCATATAAAACCTTTTTCATTTGGTTCTTATCTCATATGCATTATTAATTGTATCTTCCTCTTGATATATTGTATTTGATTCTTGATAGATGCTTGATGCCCAAGTTGAGTTGGGGGCATATCTTTTATTCAACTCCACCACCTTTTCCTTGTCACCACCTTATAATTCCACCATCCTAATTATCCATGAGCTTTTACACTTTTCCTTTGGCATTTAAATCTAGCTCATGTGGGTGGGATGGATCCACTTCTATTTCTACATGCTCTCACACTAGCATCATGTTGTTTTCACATTATCAATATGTGAAGCCACCTTGGCATGCCTTGTGAGTGGTACCCCTTTTCAAGCTTCCATATGGGATTATCTTGAATGTATGCTCATGTTGGAATATTTTTGGGACTATTAAACCTCTAGTGGAACATACACACTAGCAAGTCCAATTTATATTTAATATGAGTATCATCCATCTACTCCCCATGGAACCTCCTTTTATTTCCCCTTTTGCTTGGCCTTTACTCCACATTTTGGGAATGCATGTGAAGATTGCCATGCTACATTATTATTGTTTTCACAAGAATAAAACATGGCATTTAATGCCCATGCATGGGCCATGCAAACCTCCACCACCTTTTTCTCCTTTGGGTTTTGTCTTTGTTTTTAAAGTGGGTCTTGTCTTTTGTTTTCATCCCAAGTGATTCTTTATCTTTGGTTGAGCTCCTCCTTTATCTATCTTCTACCACCACCATGTGTGCACCAAGCTCCTCACCATCACCACATCTCTTTCATCTCATGCAAGATCTTATGAGATCAAGGGAAATACCCTTCACCCTAATCTATCATGTCTCTTTTCCTCTATTCACCATATCTTTGTCTCTCTCTCTTTTCATGTGACCTTTAAAAACCTAGTTTTTCTCCTACTCAAAACCTACACCCTAATCTTTCCTTGCCATCTCTTTTAGTCCTTGCATGATCTTGTTAGATCATACCACACCCCACACTCAAAACCTACCCTACCCTCTCTAACCCTAACCCGAGCTAACCCCTCCAACCCTAGCCCGAGCCTCCTAACCCTAGCCGAAGCTGAACCAGCTACACCGAGCCTGCCCCTCTCCCTCTCCCTCTCTCTCCCTGCCATGCTGGCCCCACAACCGCGCCTCCACCTCGCCCTGGCCCGCCTGCAGCGGCCTGCCTGGCCTCCCCATGCTCAGCACGTGAGGAAGGAGGGAAGGTGGCTGAGCCACCTTTTTCCCTTCACCACATCCCCACGACATCCCCCTCTCTCTCCCGTCCCTATCTACTCCCTCTCCCTCATCTAGTAGCAGCCTAGATCCCCTCCTGGCCTTGAGCCGCAGCCCATCCCCTCCTGCTCCATCCCTTCCACCCCGGGCGACCACCATCGGCATCGTTTCCACCGTGTCAGCGAGGAGGCGGGCGTGGTGCGTGGGCCGTCGAGGAAGACCGAGGAGGACCTCTGCTTCGTCCCCGTACACAGCAGCGAGGAGGAGGACGCCCTGTGCCGCCGATCGCCGACGCGCCCGAGACGAAACCCTAGCCTCGGAGCGCAGGCTTCCTCGCTGATCCCCTGCGCTTCGGCACGATCCAACCCCACCGACCCACTCCCGGTGAGCAGCCACGTCCCCTAGACAACCTCCCTCTGTGCTCCGCTTCCTGTACGCGCCAAGCATTCCGTCGAACGCTCTCGATGCGGCGTGCTCACGAGCGATCCCTCGCAGTTGCGCCGCGGTAGCCTCACCTAGCCGCGCAGCAGAAACCCAGCACCTACCTTAGCTAGCCCCAGTGGTCACCGCCACCTACGTGCGTGCGGTACATCGCGGGTTCGAGCCCCAGCTGCGTCGCGCGCCGTCGACCGACAGTTCCGTCAGGAACTTGGGAAGAAAAACAGTGCCGCGGGGCACTTTGCAAATCCCCCCCGCCTTTTTGTTTTCTTAACCCGCGCTCCACCCTGGCCCACCTGTCTGCCTCGGTGCAAACCTTGCAGAGAGGCCCCTGAATATCATGTGCCAGCACGAGCAAGCCCCTGTCCCTGCCGCATGGCACGCCTTGGCTGGTCCACGCGCACAGTGGCCCCGCCAACCTCCGGGTCCGCTTGTCAGTTGCTGCGGCTAGCTTCTGCGCTGGTGAGAAAAGGTTTTGCCGAGCACAGTCACGCCAGCTCAGCTTGGGCCCACATGTCAGCTGTAGTGGCTGGCTGTTGCTGAGTACAAAAAGTCGTTTCGTTTTTCTGTTTAATAAAAACAATTTCTGAAAATGTTTAAATACAAATTCAAATCTGTTTTAAATAACTTTTAAATTATAAATCCAAATAATACAAATGATATATGTTTTTGAATCAGAAAAATGTGAGGAATTCAAATATGCCATTCAAAATATTATTTGAGCAACTTAATTTTCGAGATGATTAAAATCACAAAAAATGCCCTTTTCTTAATTAATTAATAACTTCAAATCTATAACTCCAATTTTGGCAAATAATATGTCTAAATCGATCAGCGCGACGAGCCTGTTCTAACTATGCATTCCATGTTCTGAATTGCAGCATGCATCATATAAATATTAAGTGTACAGCAAGTGTTATGAGAGCAAACCGGACTAAAAACTTAATAAAATGCTTTAATCTTGTACCCCACACCTCACCCATGCGATGCTACTTTATTGCCATGCAAATTGTGCATCATTCATCATGGCATGCTTGTTTGCTTGTCGCACTTCAATACCTATGCTTGTGCACTTTATTTATGTTCGCCCTTGTTTGTTTGGTTCTTCTTCGAATAGACGCTGAGCAGGGGATATATCAGGAATCCCAGGAGCACTACCCAGATCCGACTCTCGCTTCAACTGAGCTGCCAGGCAAGCACTACCACATGCTTGCATACATATAGTGCTCCTGCATAGCCTATTGCCTCTATCTTATTCTTGCATCATTGAGTCGCGATTGCATTAAATTGAATCCCAAGTACTGCATAGCCTTTACTTTAAACCCCACCGAAGCTTGTTCCTCCATCCCATGAGCCATTACTACAGGACTTGTTTGAGCCATGCGGGTCGTAGAACAGCATGTGTAGGGTATGTGAGTGTCTGATGGATAACGAGGTACCTAAACAACTTAACCTGAGTAGTAATGGGATAACTAATAAAAGTGGCACCGGTGAGCAATATCTGCTATTTGGTTCTTCATGCTCACTTGTGTCCCGTAGGACCCCGAGTACTTGATTCCTGTTCCTTGACTATTCGCACTATCCACATCCGGGAGGCCTTATGGACCCCCTGCGCCAGAGCTTGATTCATTCTTATTTCTTGGGGCCACAAAGTAGTTTGGGGCTTTATTACTATCCTGTACTTATGCCATGTTTACTGATTTATTTAAGATTGTGCGAGGAGCACCTGTACTGTTTAGGGATCACGGCACGATTTCGCGGTATCGACAAGCCCAGTCACATTTTCGGGTTCCTAGTCGTTTACAGCCGTTCTCGCAAACCCTGGGTCCGTCTCGGAGTCGGCCAACTTTGTTGCGGGTAGCTTATTGGGGTGGCCCCCCGAAATATTTCTGAATCCTGTGATCGCTTTGTCGTGAATGACTCGTCGGGTTTTGATTTGGTTTTTCCGAGGTTGATTGAGTGTGTGTTGCTATTTGTGCACCCCTACAGGGTAAATCTTTCTGAAAGCCGTGTCCGCGGTTATGGACGACTTGGAGCACAGTTTCTCGATCATAGACAAGTATAACTGAAGTACCGCTTTTAAATTGACTAAGTACCTGACTAGTAAATAGTGCTACACTCCTGGAATGGTTAATAAAACTGCCAACGGATGGGGGGTTGTTCGTCCGCTTTCTCTTTGGTAAGCGAGAAGGAGGATGGATTTGTTAATTATACTGTTATAACTATTGTTACTAATTAACGGACATCCATCTATCATTGGTTAGGCGGATGGTTAGCGAGTATCTATAGACTTGTTAGTTATTATCTTTTGCTGCAATTGCGTCACTCCAGGTATATGTCCCCTTTAGAGGCATAAAGACTTGCTGAGTACCCCTAGGGTCTCACACGATAAATTGTTTGATTCAGATGAATAGGTGTATTCGCAAGATGGATACTGGGTGGAGGAGACGGACGATGTTGGCAACGATCACTCGGTGTAGAGATTCCGGGAACGGGGATCCGTGAGATCTGTGGGCGGGATGTGTTTATTTATGTGGCATCTTATGCCAATTTGCTTCTTATCCATACTCGGATCTTGTTTTCCGCTTCCACCTGATACTCTGATGTTTGATGTATGAGGAGCTATCCTAAATTATTATCTCTATCTAGGATATTTGGATCTTGCCGTATGGCATTGCAATATTTCTATTTCTTTTAGATGGAATGGCTCTGAGGACTATTGTATGTGGCTTGCATACATACTCACTTGTGTATGTAGTTGATCCCTTCGCCTGCCGATTACGCCGCTCGTTCTTGTCCCGATGTTTTGAAAATGGTTAGGACGGACGAAAGGTCTACCTATGAGTGGCTCTTGGCCCCACCGTACTATTTTAACCATTTTCGCTCATCCAGGCATGTAACTAAGAGTGTAATTCACCGAGGTAGTTACAGGTGCCTAGTATCTTTTATTAGTGCTTTATGACTTTGTTGCGACTTGTTGTGCTTAATGCTTGTCACTAGGGCCCGAGTGCCATGATTTCAGATCTGAAGATGTTATTGATTCGTTATGATAGTATTGTTTTTGGTCTTATCTGCAAGTTGTATACACACGTTGTTGTCTGGAACCTATGGCCCCGAAGTGACAGAAATCGGGATAACCGGAAGGGAATGGCTTTGATGTGAGGATCACATGTGTTCACAGAGTGTTAATGCTTTCCTCCGGTGCTCTATTAAAAGGAGCACCTTAATTGCCAGTAGTTCCCTAGAGGCCCCGCTGCAAACGGGCTGGCAGGACAAAAGATGTTGTGCAAGTTCTCATTGCGAGCACGTATGACTATATATGGAACACATGCCTAGGATTATCTAGTACTTGGATGCTTTATCTTATTTATATGCAATTGCCCTATGTTCTGATTGTTATGTGAATTGTCTTGTCCATGCAACGCCCGTCCATCCATCCCTATGCCTACCGCACTCGAATCCCACTGTTTACTGCTTTTGTTACTACTGTCTTTGCTTTACTACTGCTGTTACTTTACTATTCCGACTACAAAACTGTTGCTACTGATATACTGCTGTGAGCAAGATTGTTTCCAGGTGCAGCTGAATTGACAACTCAGTTGTTAAGGCTTATAAATATTCTTTGGCTCCCCTTGTGTCCAATCAATAAATTGGGTTTCACTTCCCTCGAAAATACTGCGATACACCCCCTATACTTGTGGGTCATCAAGACTATTTTCTGGCGCCGTTTCCGAGGAGCATAGCTTTAATTTGTTAAGTTCACTTGGATTCTCTATTGTTCGCTGCTATCCATCCATCATGGGTAAGTCTCGTGATGGCAATGTTCCTATTTTACCATCCACTACAAGAAGAGGTACGGTTCTAAACACCTCTATTGCTCTTGATTCACCATCTTTTATGAGTAAGCTCGTTACACCACCACATACACATGCTACACACATTGCTACTACTGCTGAATCTGAAACTTCTGATGCTTATGAAGCTGCTTCTAATATACTTGATAAGAGTGGTTCATTAGGTCCTTTCTAGATGCTACGATTGCTAGAACTATAGCTGGAAATATCAAAACTCCTAATGAAGACACTACCACACATGTTAGCTCACCTGACTCTAGTGAGAGTTATGATATTGAAGATGGTTATGCTGAGATGACCGATGAGTTTATTAAAGAATGTAAGAACACCCATGATAGGAGCACTGTTAAGAGTCTCCTTGAGAGGCGTACTATTAGACCCAAATTATCTCCTGCTGCTAAGTTTGCTGCTTCTCCCATAAACATTATAGATGAAGATTATGATTTCTCTCTCGATCTATCTTACATAGCTATTGTCGAGAAAGAACCTTTTTGTGGGACTAAGAATGAAAGTGCGGTAGCACATATGAATGAACTTTCTACCATGAGTGGCTTGTTTTCTGATGATATTAAGATGCGTACTTACTTTGTTGCTAAGATTTTCCCCTTTTCACTGAAAGGAGAAGCTAAAACTTGGTTTAGTAATTTACCTCCTCGATCTATTGATAGCCCTGAGTGCTTCATTAGCACTTTCCTGCAGAAATATTTTCCTCCTAGTGCTAGACATGCTATTTTGCAGGAACTTTTTGATTTTAAACAGGGAGAAAAAGAGGTATTGCCTGAATCTTGGGCAAGATTTTGTGCTTTGGTTCATGCACAGGCTGGAAGTCCATTACCTAAGGATCAGCTTCTTGATATATTTTATAATGGACTAACCAAAGAATCTAGGACATACCTAGATAGTTGTGGTGATTGTGTTTTTAGGAATAGGACTCCTAAGGAAGCTGAGGAATTAATGGCTAAAATAAGCAAGAACTATGAAGATTGGACTCCTCCTAAACAAGCTATACCTGAAGTAATTGTACCTTAACCTACTATTCTGGTGCCTATTCCAACATCAAAGAAGAGGGGAGTTATTGAATTAAATGATGAAATGATGAAGGAATCTAAGAAATGTCTTAAGGAGAAGGGAATTAAAGCTGCAGATGTCAAGAATTTACCTCCTATAGAAGAATTATGTAAGCCTATTCCCTACTCATCCACTATTGAGGTACACTCTCTACAACACTTTGATGAAGGTGATATCCCTTACTCTAAACCTCTTGATCAATGCTTAGAAGAATTTGATATCTTTATTGTTAAGCAAGATAACTTTAATAAAAGGATGTAAAATCATCTAATGGAAAACACTAGAGCTATTGTTGAGTTGAAAGATATTGTGGAAAGAACCTCTAATGATGTTAAAATGATTGTTAAACACTTTCAAATGGTTCAAACTCAAATAGATCAACTCGTTAAAGTGCAAAACGACTTGCTAGTTAATGCTGCCAAAGAAAAACATGCTTATGAAATTAGAACTAGAACTGGTGCTGCTACCCAGGATCCTCTATATCATGAGGGGCATCCCAAAAGAATTGAGCAGGATTCTCAACAAGATGAAAATAGTGGTTATACTCGTAAGAAAAGGAAAAAGAAACATAAAACTGTTGTAGAACCCTCTGGACCTGCTATAGATCCTAATAGTATATCTATCTCTGATGCTGAAACTGAAAGTGGTAATGAAGAAAATGTTGTTCCTAATGAAGAAAAAGTTGAAGAAGAACCTGAAAACCACACTAAGAATACTAAATACACCAAAGAAGATTTTATTGCTAAGAAACATGGTAGTGAAAGAGAACCTTGGGTCCAAAAACCTATGCCTTTCCCTGATAAGAAACACAAGTCAAAGGAAGATGAACACTATAATAAGTTTTGTGAGTGGATGAAGCCTTTATTCTTGCAAATTCCTTTGACTGATGCTATTAAATTGGCTCCTTACTCAAAGTATATGAAGGACATTGTCCCGAATAAAAGGAAGATCCTTAATGAAGAAATTTCTACTTTGCTTGCTAATTATTCCTTCAATGGTAAGGTTCCTAAGAAACTTGGAGACCCAGGGATTCCAACTATCCCTTGCTCTATTAAGAACAGTTATGTTAGAACTTCTTATGTGATTTGGGAGCTGGAGTTAGTGTTATGCCTTTCTCTCTCTATAAGAGGCTTCAACTTGAAAAATTAATACCAACTGATATATCTTTGCAAATGGCTGATAAATCTAACACTATTCCTGTGGGTATATGTGAGGATGTACCTGTTCAGGTGGCTCACAATTGCTTGATATTGACTGATTTTGTTGTGCTTGAAATGCCCGAAGATGATAATATGTCTATTATTCTTGGGAGACCTTTTCTTAATACTGCAGGAGCTGTTATTAATTGTAATCAAGGAAAGGTGACCTTCAATGTTAATGACAAGGAACATACTGCCTATTTCCTCAAGAAGATTGAAAGGACTTATGGTTTGAATTCAATTGAACATGTTGAAGGCATTCAAGTTGGAGAAATATATTGTCCCATACCAAGAGAAAAATTTGAAACTATTATGATTGGGACCATTGCTATCAAGGTTGAGGTAACATAATCATTAGTGGAACACATAGTTTTGTCTCATATGCAATTGTTTTGGTAGCAAGACTTGATCAACCTTGTTAGCAAAAGGATTCCATTGAACAAAACAATGTTTTCATTATGATTATCTCCGTTTATTTCTATCCTTTGCATTTTAGTTTTTGCTTTTGTTTAGTTTTCTTTTTGTTGTTAGTTGCTTGCATGTTAGAACTTCTGTAGTTCTAGCCTTGTTTTGTCCTTGCATCATGTTTCCAAAAGAAAAAAAATCTGTCTGTCAGAAAAATCATTCTTCTATTTCTTAAAAATGCCCAAAAAAAAGTGTCTCGAAAAATTCCAGAAAATTCATATTAAATTTTTACGTGAAAAAAGGGGCAGAGGAGTACCTTGGAGGTACCAGGGGAGCCCACCAGGCAGGCACACCACATGGTGGCGCGGCCAGCCTTGGGTGGCGCCATGACCTGGTGTGGGCCACCCCTGGCCCCCCACTAACTCTCTCACCTGCCACTTTCTTCTCTCTCCCGAGTAAGCTCCAGTTCATTGCTCAAAATTGCGTTCTTGCTGTGCTTGCTCTTGATTTTTTTCGATCTCCTTGCTCAGCCCATCTTTCTTGCTGAAATTTGGAGCATTTGTTCCCTGGTATGTGACTCCTCCCCTTGTCCAAGTAGATTTGTGTTTAGTGGATTATATGTTGAGTATTTTGCTGCTGTAGGTGACTGGTTATGAGAGCTTGTAAGTGTTGGGGGGATACCCCTGGGTAGGGTCACGCCGGGGTATAAAGGCCGAGTTAGCCGAGGTACGGCAAGGTCAAAGCGAATGCTGGCCGAGTTACCTCAAGGCAGGCCGAATCTCGGGGTAACCCGGACCAGGGGATGTCCACCTAACGGAGTCTCATCCGACTTAAGCCGTAAGTCGGATAGATGAATCTAACCTGTATGCAGGAACATGTGTGACCGGATCAACTACGATCCGGGTCATAGCATGCTTCTAGGAGAAGGAAGGTATCTCGCTGGTCAAAAGTAGCCCCGGTACGCATAGCATGAGTGAAGCACACAGGGGCAGGACCACCGAGGCGTGGCCGACAGAGGTGACGACGCCGATGTCGGCTGACACAGGCGCCGTAGAGGCTCACGTAGCCTCTGCATGGATGACGCGGGGGAAAAGCAACCCGGTCGGCTTACTATTTTGGGAGGAGGCATATTCCCTGGAATATGCCTCCGCGTATGCCCTAAGTGGAGACCTAGCCACTTCTATATAAGGAGGGCTAGGGCCTCTGTAGAAGGGGTTGGTCTCAATTGGGTAGAGCTTACGGTATTGATCTCTATAGACTGGTTGTGACTTGGTTCCTGAGGGCTAGCTAGCGGGGAGAGTAAGAGAGTACCTTCTTCCTCCTCTCTCCAATACAGCTCGAGGAGCACTTGTAATTTGTGGAGTGAATCAAATACAAACCTTCTGTGTGAGGAATTACCTCACTATCCCTCCCTAGATTCCCCTAGTGCTATTATTCCCCACCTTTAGCGTATCCATGGCATCTGTCGTGACACCACCACGACAGTTGGCGCCCACCGTGGGGCTAGCAGCGCTAGCAGGGGTCAAGATCCGGACGGGAAACCTCATCGCCACCGGCAAACGCATCGTCTCCGGGCTCGTTCAGCGCTGGACTTTGTCAGCGACAATGGTGGCTGCTTCGGCACGCGCCCACTTCCGCGCAATAGCCTCTTCGTCAAGCTCGGTGCACACAAAGTCTATGTTTCTTTAGAGGTGTCGTGCGTTCATCCACGGCACGTCGTCGAGGCAGGGGAGCCACCCCTTAGCATGGTTCACGGGGCGCGTATCACTCGCTCCCCGGACCGTGCTGAGGTGATGATGACTGTGCCAGGCGCGGGCGTGAGCAAGGATCCGGCACCAGATTCGGAGGTAACACCTAAGGCATCGAGGAAAGGTAGAGGCCCTCCACTAGAGAGGCCTGAGAATGTACTGAGAGAAGCTATGGATAGCTTGGCAAACCCAGTAGCAGCAGTGGTAGATCCGGCTCAGGCACAGGCCGAGCTAGAGGAAACTAGGCAAAAAATTCTAGAGGGAGCGAAAAAGATAGCTGCGGCTCAGCAGTCGTTGAACATGACGCTGCGTGAGTACGCAAAGGCAAATAAAGTAGATGCTGTAAAAGTGAAGGGGAGAAATCTCATGAGTGAAATTAACAAAGAGGGTGAAACTAGGATTGAGGAGTCAGAGAACTATTTGTCCGTGGGGCTGCCGAAGTATAGTACCCCGGCAAAAAACCTCAGAGCAGCGGATGCACAAGGTCTGAAGTTAGAGGGTCTAACGGGTGAAGCCCGTCAGAGACAGCAAGAGAGGGTCAATGAGTTGGTTCGGATCGCGAACAGGCAAAATGAGGAATTGCTCAGGGCTAACCCAGAGAGAGCTGGGGCCTCCAAGATCGTTCATTCGGCGGTGGGTAACCTGGAGAAATCCGCTGGAGCTGCATCGTCTCCTCATGGTGGTCCTAGGAGAGAAGAGGTAGTAACCTCGGCCAGGAGAAACAAACAGATCGTTCCGTATGACCCGACAAGGGCAGGAAAAGCAAAAGAGGTACAGAGAAACGATGATCGATGAAGTGTAAGCCGAGGTGAAGCTGGCCGAAGTAACCGCGACCAAGGCAATGCCGGTCAAGGAAACGCTGTAAATGGCAATGCCGGACAGCGTAACTCGGCAGGACAACGCAGCAGCGGAATATACCAAGGCAAGAGCAAAGTGTCGGCCGAGGTATGCAATAGAGAGGTGCACCACGAGAGCAAGACTGGTATAACGATGGAGATTCGGAAATGGTGAATGCAGGATACCCAAGGCCGGACTATCATGTGATAGGGTCGAGATTGGGAAGCAGGGATCTGATGCCTGATGATGCCAGGTTGAAACTGGATCGACTGTATAGGTCAGAGCAGATTGAAAGTCAGGGTCCTCCGGGTCCTGCGTGTTTTGGACCCCGGATCATGAAGGAGCCACCGGTACCTAACTTCCAGTTACCCAGAGGCACAAAGACGTATGACGGCAGTACTAAGCCGGAGGATTGGTTGATAAACTATGCTACAACTGTGAAAATTGCGACATGCAACTTGAGATGGGCTGTGAGATACGTACCCCAGATGTTGGAGGGGCCAGCAAGGGTATGGTTAAACAATTTGCCGCCCGGAAGTATTAACTGTTGGATCGATTTTGAGGAAATGTTTATCAGCAATTTCTCAAGTATGTATCAGAGGCCAAATAGGCCACGGACCCTAGCTATGTGTAAGCAGAGACCGAACGAGACAGACCGGGAGTTTTTAACCCGGTGGTGTACCGTGAGAAACTCGTGTGAGGGTGTGATAGAGTCGCGGGCCATAGCATGGTTTGCGTAGGGGTGCAGATATGCAAGTGAGCTGTGGCAGAAGTTGCAAAGGAAAATGCCAACCACTTTGGCAGAAATGATCTGGATTGCTGATTCGTATGCTTTGGGTGATCCGACTCAACCTAGGCTCGTGTCAAACGAGTCGAATGAGGAGTACTACCAGAGAGATGGAGCCGAATCATCCCGGAGGAATGATTACAGAGGTAAAAGAAGAGATGATGCACGGATCACCGGCATGTTCGCAACAAGTTGTAGCTGTGAATCAAGATCAGCCCGGAACAGGGAGCAATCAACATCAGAAAACTGGAGGGCAACAATGGACACCAAGGAATGATGGCAAGAAAACTTGGACGCCAGAGCAGAAGAAACAGTGGCAAGAAAAGAAGGACCGTCCGAGGTATACTTATGAGTCGATGTTGGATCAGCCGTGTAAATTTCACACGCTGAATCCAAGTAACCCAGCGGGTCATACAACAAGGCAATGTGAGTGGATGCATAAGATTGAACAAGGTGGCTCGAGGAATGCTCAGGCACCCCGGAATGATCAACCTCGGCAGGAGTTACCCCGGCAGCAGTTGCTCTCAGGAGCGAACACGCAACAGCTAATGTTGCCTCCCCCTCCACCGAGGTATGATAACCATGAGAGAAGGGATGCAGTGCATCAAATAGAAAACCAGCATCAGCCGGATCATAGGTACCCCGGAAATGAGGGGAGGAATGAGTACAGGGAGAATCATCAGAGCTACTGTGTGTTTACCACTAAGGAAACCGATAGAAAGAGCTTGCAGCGCCGTCATATGGAGGTCAATGCGGTAATGCCAGCGGTGACGAGGTATATGCCTTGGTCGGACCAGGAAATTACCTGGAACATCAAAGATCATCTGAAGCTTATGCCGAGTCCTGGTTCGTATGCGTTAGTGCTAGATCCGACATTCATTGGGCCTAACATCAATGTGAGGTTCTCCAAGGTACTGATTAACAATGGCAGTAGCATTAACATCATGTATGCGGACACAATGCGCAAGTTGGGTATCTCGGAGAACATGCTCCAAGCTACAAGGACAACTTTCCATGGCATTGTGCCAGGCATCTCTTGTGAGCCAATAGGCAAGGTCCGGGTTGATGAATTGTTCGGCACGAGAGATAACTGCCGAACTGAGAATTTGGAGTTTGAAGTGGTGAACTTGGTGAGTGCATATCACGTGTTACTCGGAAGACCAGCATTGAACAAGTTCATGGCGAGCTGTCACATCAGTTACTTGAAGATGAAGTTGCTCGGGCCAAACGGAGTGATTACCATTGCTGGGGATTTCCGACGTTCCATTGAGTGTGCCTCAGCCGGGTCTAACCTAGGCGAGTCACTCGTGATTGCGCAAGAGAAAAGAAAAATCCAGGAGGTGGCGGCATTGGCTCAGTCCGCGCAACAGTATATGCCGGCGTTGAGTAGTCCGCATGGTAGCGTCTCGTTCCAAGCCACAAAGGATACCAAGAAAGTGCCTGTTGATGATATGTTCCCAGAGCGCACCGTAACAATTGGTGCCGGGTTGAATGATAAATAGGAAAGCGATCTCGTCAACTTCCTCCGTGAGAATCGGGATATTATTGCTTGGTCCACATAGGACTTGCAAGGTGTTCCGAGGGAGTTGGCCGAGCACTCTTTAAACCTGAGACCCGGAGCAAGGCCGGTGAAGCAACCTCTCCGCCGCTTCACCGAAGATAGGAGAAAAGTCATTGGAGATGAAATAGCTCGGTTACTAGCAGCAGGATTTATCATGGAAGTGCTTTACCCGGATTGGCTATCTAATCCGGTGCGTGTGGAGAAGAAGGATGATCCGAATGTGGCAGTGGTTTGGCGTATGTGCATCGATTACACGAACCTGAACAAGGCGTGTCCAAAAGATCCATTTCCACTGCCAAGGATAGATCAGGTCATAGACTCAACTGCTGGATGTGAACTCTTGTCATTCATTGATGCATATTCTGGTTTCCACCAGATACCTCTGAATCCGGATGATCAAATAAAGACTGCATTTATCACCCCGTATGGGGCTTATTGCTATCGCACCATGCCGTTTGGTTTATGTAATGCAGGGGCAACGTACCAAAGATGTATGGAGAAATGTTTGCACGACCAAATAGGTCAAAATGTACAAGTGTATGTGGATGATGTGGTTATCAAGACCAAGGAAAGCAAAACGCTCCTTGACGATATCAGGCAGACATTCGCGAACCTAAGAAGGTTCCGGATGAAGCTTAACCCGGAAAATTGTACCTTCGGTGTCTCGGCTGGAAAATTACTCGGATTTCTCGTATCCAGCCAAGGTATAGAAGTTAATCCAACTAAGATCCAGGCCATTGAACGAATGGAACTGCCGAAGTGTCTTAACGATGTCCAGAAGTTCACTGGTTGCCTGGCATCATTAAGTCGGTTTGTATGTCGGTTGGGAGAAAAGGCATTGCCTCTCTATCAACTCATGAAAAAGTCGAACAAGTTCATATGGACGCCGCAGGCCAATGAAGCATTTATACAATTAAAGAAAATGTTAGCCACTGCACCAGTGTTAGCCTCTCCACTTTCAAAGGAGCCAATGTTGCTCTATATAGCGGCAACCAACCGAGTTGTAAGTGCAGTGATTGTGGTAGAGCGAGACGAAGAGGGTAAGTCGGTGCAACGGCCAGTGTATTATCTGAGTGAGGTATTATCTGCCTCAAAGCAGAATTATCCGCACTATCAGAAGGTGGCATATGGTGTCTATATGGCAGCTAAGAAGTTGAAGCATTACTTTGAGGAGCATCCCATCAAAGTAATATGTGAAGCTCCCATATCCGAGATAATGAGTAACAAGGATGCAAGTGGTAGGATTGCAAAATGGGCAATTGAACTAGCTTCCTATGTGCCACAATATGACAGAAGAGAAGCAATCAAGTCTCAGGCTATGGCCGACTTTTTTGTGGACTGGGCTGAGGTACAATACGAACCACCGCTACCAGATCCGAACTACTGGAGGATGCACTTTGACGGGTCAAAAACAAAAACCGGGTTAGGCGCCGGAGTAGTGCTTACTTCGCCAAAGAATGACCATTTGAAGTATGTGCTACAGATCCACTTCGCAGCGTCGAACAATGTCGCTGAATATGAAGCACTTGTGCATGGGCTCAAAGTGGCAAAAGAAATTGGGATATGTCGGATCCAATGCTTTGGCGACTCGGATTTGGTAGTTCAGCAAGTATCGGGGCTGTGGGATGCTCTTGATCCAAACATGGCGTTATACAGATTCGATGTGCAGAAAATATCTGGTTATTTTGAGGGATGTGAATTTCGTCATGTACCCCGGGTGGAAAATGAGGCTGCCGACATGCTGTCGAAGCTCGGATCAACCCGACAAGCAATTCCACCGGGTGTAGCATTAGAGCACCTCAAAAAACCATCTATCAGACCATCCCTAGAAACCGACTCGATCTATGTCCCGGAGGATACAGAATCCAGAGCTGTGCCCATGGACGTTGACATGGGAGGTGGTGCGCGAAACCCGGGGACTGTCTCAGCAAACCCGGGGACTGCCTCAGCGAACCCGGGGACTGCTCAGCATGATCCGGTTGAAGTTATGCCAGTGGATCAGATGGAAATTGATGAGGATGTGTTCCCTGTGCGAGCAATACCAGCTTGGGCACTGTCTATATTTCAATTCCTGAAAGATGGAACGTTACCCACTGAGGAGGTGCTATCCAGGCAAACTCAGAGGAGAGCAAAGGCTTACACAATCATCAATTCCGAGCTATACAAAAGGAGTGTGACCAATGTCCTCCAGCGATGCGTTGACCCAGAAGAAGGGCTTGACATCCTCCGAGATATACATCAAGGGGAGTGCAGGCATCATGCCTCGTCCCGAGCCTTGGTGGCAAAAGCTTTCCGGCATGGATTCTACTAGCCAAGTGCCTTAGAACAAGCAGAAGATCTGGTGAGAAAATGCAATGGTTGTCAGAGGTATGCTACCAAGACACATATGCCTATGTCGGAACTCAAGACCATACCAATCACATGGCCATTTGCCGTATGGTGTTTGGATATCGTCTGCTCAAACCAGCAAGGGGAATATGACTCACATTTTGGTCATGGTGGATAAGTTTACAAAATGGATTGAAGTGAAGCCAATAAGAAAGTGTGATGGAGCTACGGCCGTAACATTTCTCAAAGACATCATCTTGAGATACGGTTATCCTCACAGTATCATAACTGATAATGGCACAAATTTTGCTGAAGGAGCATTTGCGCGATTCTGTCGGGATAAGAAGATCCGGCTGGACGTTGCCTCGGTAGCTCATCCCGCATCGAACAGACAAGTGGAAAGATCCAACGGATTAGTATTACCCGAGATAAAACCCCGGCTCATTGAGCCGCTGCAAAGATCAGCGGGGTGCTGGATAGAAGAACTACCAGTGGTACTATGGAGTCTAAGAACAACTCCAAATCGATCAACAATGCCATTTTTTCTAGTATGTGGGGCAGAAGTTGTACTACCAGCCAACATAGAGCATGATTCGCCTAGGGTCGCCCAATACACAGAAGCCGAAGTGCGAGAAGCCCGGTAAAATGATGTTGATCTGCTGGAAGAAGTGAGAGAATTGGCATTGTCTAGATCTGCCATATATCAGCAAAATCTACGACGCTATCATAGCCGGAAAGTAAGCCCCCGAGTTTTCCGGGAAGGCGATTTGGTGCTCCGGTTGGTACAACATACTGCTGGCATGCATAAGTTGTCCCCCCCATGGGAAGGGCCATTCATTGTGAGCAAAGCATTGCACAATGATTCGTATTATCTTATCAATGCAAAGCCACAGGAAAAGAACAAGGCGGACAGGTCCGGCGAGGAATCTAAGCGTCCATGGAATGTAGCTCTACTTCGTCCTTTCTACACTTAGCAGAGAAGTGTATGTATCCGAGCCTTCTCATATGTCGCTATGTAAGCCGGCAATGAGCTCATCAATGAAATGTTGGCACCTCGAGCAGTAACTCGGGGATTGCCTTAATAATATTTGTTGTCTTATATTATTTGTGCGTCAGCTGGAGTAAGTTGTTCTACTTAACTCGGATTAGTAGTGTGTGAGCACCAAAAACCCAACTCTTCAATTTGCTGCTGTCCAACAAGATTTGGCTTCATAGCAAGCAAGAGAACAAGTTTGGAATTGCGTAGCACATGAAAAACGACTAAGGAAAAGAACTTAATCGAGCCGACGTTGGTTTTTCGAACTAACCTTGTATTTACTTTCAAATTATTATGCTGAATTATTTTGAGCTAAGCCTATAGTTTCCAAGTATTGTTAAGACAATTTTTGAAGCTCGGATTCGTAAGTCGTAAAACCGAATCAAGGTAGACACGAGCCGAGCCAGAAGATTGGACGAATGAGAAAATGAAACTCGGGGACTACGCCCAAATTAATCTGGCATAAAAAACTTAGTAGAAAAATATCACATGTGTACTGGATACAATTCCACCCGGCATATCGGGGATCTGATGAATTTTAAAGTGTTTTCACTCAAGGAGCAGTAGGAGGAGGAAGTTCGGCATCATCTTCGCTATCTTCGATGTCGGAGGCATCGCCCTCTTCATCCTCATCCGAGCCGTCTTCAACATTCTCAGCATTTTCGTCACCAGCAGCTTCCAGGAAGCTCGGTCCCTCAGTCCATTCATGAATGGGAGCATATTCGATGAGGCTGTGGGCGCAAGGCTGGCGCCGAGCTACCCACTCTGGGTCACTGGTCCATTTGGATCTGGTGCGCATGCGCGGTAAGAGGTTGAGGTCGATCTTCTCGTACCACATGAGTACGTAATGGAGAACGGTCTCAGCTGCGGCATGTCCACCGGACTCCCTCCAAAGGTCGAGCTGTGTCTCGATTTCCATCAACTTTTCAGCAAGAGCTACGGTTCCCTCCGGAGTGTCTTCAGCAGGCCAAAACGTGTTGAAAATTCAGACTGCAATGTCAAGGAGATCCTTGCCATAGTTCTTGATGATTTCCAAGCGAGATGACAGGCTGACCAACAGGTCCTCCATGTCATAGGGAATGTCTTCACCATCAGGAGCAACGGGAGTACCCCTATCTCGGCGGAAATTAGCAACCGCGACGCTCGCAATGGCAGTGCCCTCTGGAAATTTTCTTAAAAACGAGATAAGAGAAGGAGGCAATGAAAAGACATGTGAAGTAACCCAAAGAAATATGCCGGATAAGGGAAAGGAACTTACGTAAAATGTGGCTGTGGATCCGGGTCAATTCCTTGGTACAGTCATCGCGTCTTTTGCGAAGTTGCACAAGTTCAGTGTTCGCCGACTCAAGCTTGACGTCGGCCTCCTGGAGAAGTTCTCGGTCCTTGGCAATTTGGAGATTGAGGCGCTCGTGCTCTTCAGTATAGTCCTGGCCAGCCTTTTCAAGCTCGGATTGGTGTTGCGCTTTCAATTTTTTCATCTCTGCTTTGAGCTTGGCGATCTCATCATCCTTGGTTCGGAGGAGGGCAAGCTCATCGTCTTTCTTTTTGAGCTCGGCCTGATGCTGCCCTGCTTGTTCGTGAACATGCAACATCATATCAGGCACGGGCACACTATCTTCTAGCGGTACTGAAATAGTTTGTTAACCCAGCAGAGCCGAGGTATGAATGTTTGCCGAGCCAAGGATAAAAGGAGATAGAAAGCAAAGCAAGGTCGCGCAAAAGTAACTTACCCTTGATCTACTCAAGCTTCTTCCTCATTATGGTATTCTCAGCTTCCACCCCAGTTACGAAAACCGAATGATGGATTAGTTCAGCAGAAAAAGATGAAGGAAAACAGAAAAATGTGAAGAAGAGAACTTACCCCTTTTCTCATGCTCAGCGAGATGTGCATTATGCTTTGCGAGCAGCATTTTGTGAGTGTCCAGGAGACGCTGAAACTCAGCGCTCCGGCGGTTGGTGGTCACCTGAAAAGAGTACAAAAATATAGCTTAAGCCTTGTGCATATTCGAAGTGTACAAGATTCGGGCCAAGTGGAACTTCCGGCTCTAGTGGTATAAGATTCGGGCAAGAGTGGAACTTATCCTCTCTAGGTGTGCATATTAAAGTATACAAGATCCGGGCCAAGTGGAACTTAACCCGGCTCTAGGTGTGTGCATATTCGAAGTGTACAAGATCCGGGCCAAGTGGAACTTAACCCGGCTCTAGGTGTGTGCATATTCGAAGTGTACAAGATCCGGGCCAAGTGGAACTTAACCTGGCTCTACGTGTGTGCATATTTGAAGTGTACAAGATCCAGGCCAAGTGGAACTTAACCCGACTCTAGGTGTGTGCATATTCGAAGTGTATAATATCCGGGCCAAGTGGAACTTAACCCGGCTCTAGGTGTGTGCATATTCAAAGTGTACAAGATACGGGCCAAGCGGAACTTAACCTGGCTCTAGGTGTGTGCATATTCAAAGTGTACAAGATCCGGGCCAAGAGGAACTTAACCCGGCTCTAGGTGTGTGCATATTCGAAGTGTACAAGATCCGGGCCAAGTGGAACTTAACCCGGCTCTAGGTGTGTGCATATTCGAAGTGTACAAGATCCAGGCCAAGCGGAACTTAACCCGACTCTAGGTGTGTGCATATTCGAAGTGTACAAGATCCAGGCCAAGCAGAACTTAACCCGGCTCTAGGTGTGTGCATATTCAAAGTGTACAAGATCCGGGCCAAGCGGAACTTAACCCAGCTCTAGGTGTGTGCATATTCAAAGTGTACAAGATCCGGGCCAAGTGGAACTTAACCCGGCTCTAGGTGTGTGCATATTCAAAGTGTACAAGATCCGGGCCAAGTGGAACTTAACCCGGCTCTAGGTTTGTGCATATTTGAAGTGTACAAGATCCGGGCCAAGTGGAACTTAACCCGGCTCTAGGTGTGTGCATATTTGAAATTGTCAAGGAGCTACGTTAATTTTCTAAGGAGCATCCGACCGAGTAACAAGTTACTCCCCCGGAGGCTCGGGGACTAATGGTTATATCACTAATATATACAGCATGCTAAGGAAAAGGGGAAGTAACGTACCTCCATCATTCGACCCGCGAGGTTAATGGCCTTAGAGGCTGTGTTCATTTGAGCGGAAAACTCGGCGGGACCGAACTTCTCCGGGAGGTCGTCATTGTAGACGAACTCTGCCTTGTTCCAGTTGTTCATGAACTCGATCAAGGTCGAAGGATATCGTTCGCTGCTGAGCATGTGGGGTGCCACCAAGCCCTTGGCATGTGCTTCCCTCCTCTCAACCTGAGCAAGGGCCGGGTTGGTGTGCAAAACGAGTTGATGCACATTAGCTGGCTCAGCAGGGGCGTCCTTCAGTGCTGGAGGCTTCTTGGAAAGCATGGACGCGAGAGTGCGCTGTCCAGCCTCGACGGACGCTGCCCTGGTGGCGTCAGGGGCCTTTTTGCCTTTGGGCTGCCGAGAGGAGGAAGTGGTTGCAGCAAATTTACCCTTGGGAGTTGCCTGGGTGCTTTCTCGCCGAGACTGAGAAGACTCGGACGAGGCGGAGGGGCTTGGCATCGTGTCCGCTGCTCTTGGTGGTGCTGCTGCTGCTGCTTTTGCTGCTGGTGCTGGTGCTGTTTTCTTCTTCGCAGGAGGTACTGAAGTAGACTCGGTAGTAGCTGGTTGTGGCGGAGCCGAAGTGGTGGATGTCGCTGCCTCGGCTGGGCTAGTCTCCCCCGCTCCGAGGTTGCCCTCCTCTTGACAAGGTGGGCTGGAACCCGAAGCAGCTGCTGAACCCTCCGGAATAGGGCTCAGCGGGCGTGAATCGTCACCACGAGGGGGAGAAGGGCTAAGTCGGAGCGGCGAAGCGATGCTAGATCCACTCTAGGGGACCTCAACCGCAGCCCTACCGAATCAAATAGTATCAGATGAGAAACTATAACAATGCAAGAACAAGTAAATGGCAGAGGGAAAAAGAGGCTTACGCATCCGAGGTCAGCGGCTCCTTGGGCTTCCGAGCCCTTCGTGCTGGGGCCTTGGTTACAGGCTTGGAGGCAGTCTTATCCCTGGACTTCTTTCGCCTTTTGGCTGGCTGAGAAGGTCCGGAGGATGAAGTGGATGCGGCCTCCCTTTTCTTCTTCGGTGCAACCGGAACAGGATCACCCACGGCAAGGGGAGGGTCCTCATGGATCTGCCCACCGGGGTTAGCTGATGCCGGAAAAGCATAAGAAAGGGGGACAGCGTCAAATGCTTCCATCACCTCAACATCCGAGTCATCTTCATCGTCGGGCCAATCTCTAATGGAAGAGAGTTTACCGGTGGGTCGCTTGGTCGCGTCGGCCATTGGGATGAACATCTCCTGATCCGGTTCTTCATCGTCCGAGGTCTCCCGGTCAGGCGCACATTTGAGGGTGGGATCGGTGCCATCCTCGATAGTTTGCTGAAGGAATTGCTAAAGGAAAGAAAAGACGACAGAGTTAAAGATACAGCAGCACCGACTTAAGATCTGATTTGGAGAAAGTTTGTGGCACGAAGCTTACCACGGGAGGAAGCCTATCCCGGCAATAGTGCTCAATTCCCCACGTCCACTCAGAGGAGAAGTCCTTGTGGGTGGTGAAGAGGGCCTTGACCCGGCGATAGATTTCTATGTTGCTAAGCTCGAAAGACGAGGTCCGGTTGGGGTCGCGGCCCCAGCTCATGTGGCACACTTTGTGAGTGCGTTTCTGGAGAGGGGAGATCCGGTTGCGGACGAATGTGATCATGGCGTCCTTGTTGCGCAATTCGAGCTTCTTCAGCTCCACGAACCTTTTGTTGACCTGGTTGGCCAAGACTGTGGGCTTCTTGGGGACAATGTCCCACAACTCCGGGTTAGGAGGACCCGGAGCATAGGGGCGAAGCCGTATCAGGTCTTCAGTGCCGTCGTTCCGAACATAAAAGAAGGTCCGGGCCCATCCTTTGTAGGAGTCCAGCCCGATAACCCGGGGAAAGACAGAGAGCCTCCGAGGAGAAATGGACGCAGCGCCGAACTGCGTAAGTTGTTTGTCCTCCGGCTCTAGATCGACATTCGGAATTACGTTACGACGAAGGCCAAAGAACCGGGTACATAGCTCCTTTGTGGGCCATAATCCGTCATAGCCTTCGATCGTGGAGGCGAAAGCAGAGAGAGATGTGATGGCATTGGCAGGAAGGTGGTGCGGCTGGAGTTCGTAGGTGTTCAACCAATCATGGAAAAAATCGCTAACTGGCAAACCGAATCCCCGCTGGAAGTGTGACAGAAACACCACAAACTCACCCGGATTGGGTGAGGGGGCAAGTTCGGCAGAGGCGAGAAGTGCGGTGACACCTGCGGGGATGCGTCTGGTGCGGTAGAGCCAGTCTAGGTCACCCTGGCAGACCCAGGATCCAGCCCACGCACCACGGTCCGCCGTTGCGGCGTCCTCCTCCATCTCCTGGTCGGCGACGACGAGCTCTTCTTCTGTCATCTCAAGTTCGCTGCCCTCGCTGGCGCTAGCGGCGGTGGGGGCAGCGGCCTAGATTGACAGCGACCCATGGTGGAGGAGGTGCTTGCTGGATGGAAGCAAGACGCGTGAGGCGCGCTGCTAATTAGACACGGTGGCGGCGGCGCTATCGCGGGAGAAGATGAAGAAGAAGAACTAGAGGCAGAGGGGCGCGGAAGGGGGAAAAGACCCAAGGGGCGCACCCCTCCCCTATTTAACCACTCCCTCGAGGAGGAAGTGGGATCGTGTTGTGCGGATATTGTTGGGGATATACTTTCCGGGTATCCTCATAGTTCCTCACTGACCAGGGTGTCCCACTTCGGGTTAGAGCATTACTTCATGGGCGGCCCAGTCAGGGAGAGAAGACGGAGTCCAATCCGGCTACGGGAAGGCCCAGAAGACTTACCGACTTAGGCCATGATGTTACCTGTAGTTCAAGATGTACTCTATAACAGACTCTTAGTCGTAGCCGGATAGATCTCTCCTGTAAACCCTAGGCCGGATATCTATATAAGCCGTCCTAGGGAGAGACTTTAGGGCATAACCTCAATACTCTAGACCCTCAACTCGCACAGGCGAAACCCTTGTAAACCATATTCTGGCTCTGCCGTATTACTGGATTGCTAGCAGGAGTAGGATCCGTCCAAAGCCGGCGGATTCGAACCTGGGTAAACTTGTGTGCTCACCGTCCCGGAATACCGTATGTCTCACCCCCCCCCCTCTCTTCCGCGCGCCTCGAGGACCCCCTCATGGCGTACTTGCCATCAATCCAACGACAGTTGGCGCCCACCGTGGGGCAAGTGAGCTACGGATCTGCTTCCGAGCGGAATCTGCAAAGGAGGCCGTGACTGCCTACACAATCATCGTTCTCGATGAGACTTGGATTCTGGCAAAGGAGGCCGTGACTGCCTACACAATCATGTCTTTTGGCGAGATCAATGTTTACATCGGTTTCGCTGAACCTGCCCAACCCACCCCAGCGGTGATGATAGAGGCAGAAGAATTTTCTGGGTCCCCTTTGTCCGCGGAGGCAGCAGAGTTCCGGATCTTAGAAAACCCTAATCCCACCCAGCCCGCACCAGTTGCGGAGACAATGGAGAAATCCGAACCTGAAGAAGACCTAGCGGTCAACGTCGAATCTGGAGTGGATCTTCCCAGAGGAGCCAGATCCCAGATCGACCCACCCGTGGAAGTCGAAATCCAGGAGGAGCATATCAACGACACTGATTCCGGCTCTCATGATGCCGGAACAGACAGGCCTTTCCTAAGGTACACACTACGGCGTATGATACTACAAGGCGAAAGCGCAGATGCAATCCTCGAGACCGTCAAAAGTTTCGATATGGCTGATCGCGAAAGCCGCAGGTACCTCAGGAAGCACGCGTCGCACTTTGTCGGATACGTGGGATCCGGATCCGGCTCTGCCAATGCTGGAGAAAACGTCGACTCGGTGTTGGAGGCAATTGGAACAAACGCTGACATACCCGCATCCTCGGATGAGTCGATGACGTCAGCAGATTTCCGAAAGTTCTCCGCGGAATATGAAGAGGAGTATAACTCCAAAGCTGCAGAAGAAGGAGAAGCCATGGATGAAGGATCCGGGGAACACTCTCCCAAAGCGCAGGATGACATGGACCTCGAAGACAATCCCGAAGTCCAAATGTCCGAAAGTACCGATCAGAGCTTGACTTCGGGAAACAGGCCCAAAGCCGTCTTTGCTACCGGCGCTGCCAAGAAGGCAAAGAAGAAGAACAAGAAAAACAAGACCCCGGCAAAAGACCCTCTGACAAAGGAAGTAATTGCCGAGGAATACGAAGAAGACTCGGATGGAGCACTGATCCCAGACGAGCTGAAGAAAGAAGCATCGGTGGATGGACACGTGATCACTGAAGGTGCGCGTAAACTCATCGATGCGGCATTAACTACACCTATCCCTACAGCTGCAGAACTTACTGCAGATGAGCTGGATGAAAGGCCGCAAGCCCTAGAAGTGCGTCGTCAACAACTCCTCGATGAAGCCAAAAACATCGAGGTGGAGCATGTCGAACAAGGAGTACATGTCTCGTCTACATCAGAAGACACGGAAGCGTCACATAGATGACAACCAATTCCCACGTGTCCGTGCTGTCCTTTTTGGAGATGAGATGGGGAAGCCACAGAAAGATAGCAACGGAGATTGGGTATACCCAACACCAGTACAAAATACCGTGGCAGACCGAGAAATTCTATCGGCTAATCCAGGACCAGAGGAGATCCATTTGGGTATCAAGCTACTCAACAAGGGACTGGAGAAGCAAAAGGTCGCCCTATCCGGAAGTCAAAAACTGGTCTCAGATGCTGACCAATGTCGCACAGATCCGGCATGGGCTAACGTAAGACCCCATTATGTTCCGGAGCAGCATTATCGCCCCGAACGACGGGAAGACAATTATTCGAGAACCAGATCGTCAGGACAGCATCGCAAAACTACACGCGGCTGGAGCAACGTCGCACCAGCGGCCGAGAAAGACGCCATCGCTGCCTTGAATCCGACGAATCCTCCCCGACGAGAATCTAAGGATCAAAGGTGAGAAGATAAAGAGAAACGTCGGGAGGAGGATCGTCAGAGAATGCCACCTCCTAGACATGAGAACCGTCCGGCTGAGCCTCACTATGGTGGGAACGACGGACGAAGAAACAACGAAAACCATGCAAGTACAAGCCGGCAGGGGGCTCGTCGTAGTCAAGACCCTCCCCGGAATCGGAATAATGACGTTCCGGATGGAGGCCGGCGATCGGCCGGAAACTATCCAGCTGCTCCACCTTCTCCACCACACAGTCATCACAACGGCTCCCATGGAGGGCAAGGAGGACGACATGGCGGAGGAGATGGTGGCAGAAGCCGAAGTCCGGCTTCACGACACCGCAGCCACAGCCGGCATTCGGGACGATCTCTATCCCCGAATGACGCAAGACACAGGATCAACTCCAACATAGAGGCTCGGCGCTATGAAAATGATGACGTGTACGTGGGCCCAAAGTGCTTCAGTCCACGCATCAGAGCTACAAAATTCCAGGAAGGATTTGCTATCTCAAGACATATCCAAGCCTACAACAGCATTGCTCGGCCAGACACCTGGTTACAGGATTTCTTCCAAGCTTACTGCATCGCCAAAGGCGGAAACAGCCTGGTCGCAACCCGATATCTCCCACTTATGTTGCGGAAGACGGCATGACCATGGCTCAATGAACTTCCGGCAAACACCATCCATAACTGGTATGATTTACAAAGCGCGTTCTTTCGGAATTTCGAAGGCACATATCGGAGGCCCTGTACAGTTGGAGACCTAAAGCTTTGCACCCAGAAAGCTGGAGAAACTTGCCGGGATTACCTCGGATGATGGATCGACACCAAGAACTCCTTCGAAGGAGTAAATGATCAAAACTATGATTGAAGCCTTCATCGCAGGTCTCCCTATTGGTTTACTACACCATCGCTTGAAGTGTGACAAGGTTACCGATTTGGGAGAAATGATAGAAACAGCGAGCAAGTATGCAGACACTAACGACGATGCAGAAGGACTACTCAATGCCCTAGATGTGCCTCAGTCGGCAAAACAACCAAAGCAACAAGCTCAGAAGCACAAAAACACCTCGGAAGAAAAACCCAACATGGAAACAGCGGTAGTCACTAGCGTTTCCGGATCTGGAGGACGAGGAGGACGTGGCGGAGGCCGCGGGCGTGGCCGTGGGACATCAAGGGTCCAAGGTAGAGGAGAACAACAACCAGGCAAAACCTACTCTTAGGCCAACATTGCCAATAACCCATGTGTGCATCACCTAGACGCCAGTGGGGGCTCGTCCCACACCAACGCTGAATGTCGTTTCAACGACGACATCAAAAGAGATGACACCGCGGGTTACAAAGCTAAGCGGAAGAAGGGGAAGAAAAATCCCGAAAAAGACAAAGAGACCAAGGAGGATTCCGACATGGAGGAAGATGATGCTTCAAATCCCAAGTCGGAAGGGAAGAAGACTTTTCCCACCAAGAAGGACACTTATGTCACCTTCCTCGGATCTCAACCAGCAAAGGTCAAGAAAGCAGTTCTACACGAGCTCAATGCAACAGTTACGGCTGTCCCCTAGTATCTGGACTGGTCGGAAGTGGCAATCATGTTTTACCGTGATGATCATCATCCTAAGCTACACAGGCGAGGAAAATACGCCTTAATCGTCAACCCACTTATTGACGGTTATGGTTTCTCCAAGACCCTCATGGACGGTGGTAGCAGCATCAATATTCTCTATGTCGAAACGCTACACCGGATGAAGATCTCGGAGACCCAGCTGAACCATAGCTCTGTGATTTTTCACGGAGTTGTCCCAGGAAGACAAGCTAATTCCCTAGGAGAGATCACTTTGGATGTTACCTTTGGAACTCCAAAGAATTATCGGATGGAGGCACTTTCCTTCGAAGTGGTCCCGTTCAAGAGCGCATACCATGCTATATTCAGACGTCCGGCTTACTGGGCTTTTATGGCTCATCCGTGTTACATTTACAATATGATGAAAATTCCAGGTCCCAACGGCGTGATCACCATCAGGGGAGACCCGAAGAAAGCGCGAGAGTGCGAGGATGGAAATGCCGCCTTTGCTGAAGCCGTGCTGCACGCCCAGGAGTACCAGGAGATCAAGAAGAGCATAGATCCATCCGAGATGCCCGCAACGAAGAAGGAGGTTACCAAGCCAAATCCGGAGTTCAAGGCATCTGAAGAAACGAAGAAAGCACCGTTGAAGGAAGATGACCCCTCCAAGGTGACCCAGATAGGCGTAGGCGTAGATAGCGCATAGGAAAGCGTGCTCGTCAAGTTCCTCCAAGCAAATCAAGATATCTTTGCATGGCAGCCATCTGACATGACCGGAGTACCTAGGGAACTTGTCGAGCACTCTCTAAATGTAAACCCGAACGCTAAACCCGTCAAACAGTCCTTACGATGGTTTGGAAATGAAAAGCGTAAGGCAATAGCTAAGGAACTAGCACGGCTCGAGTTACCCGGATTCATAGAAGAGGTCATCCACACTGAGTGGTCGGCCAATCCTGTAATGGTCCCTAAAAAGGACACCACTGATTTAAGGATGTGTGTTGATTATACTGCCTTGAATAAGGCTTGTCCAAAAGATCCGTTCACTTTGCCTAGAATTGATCAAGTTATCGATTCTATGGCAGGCTCGGAACTCCTCTGTTTTCTCGACGCATATTCCGGTTATCACCAAATCCAGATGAAGGAATCTGACAAAGTCATAACTTCATTCATAACCCCCTTCGGAACCTTCTGTTTTGTTATGATGCCCTTTGGGTTGAAGAACGCAAGAGCTACGCACCAGCGCACGATGCAGCGTTGCCTCCACGACCAACTCAGACGCAATGTACATGCATACGTGGATGATATCGCGGTGATGTCCAAAAAGAAGGAAACACTCATTTCCGACTTGGAGGAAATCTACGAAAATACAACATCATGCTTAACCCGAAGAAATGTTTCTTTGGAATACCAGCCGGAAAATTGTTAGGCTTCATCGTGTCTCAAAGAGGCATAGAGGTGAACCGCGACAAAATCAAGGCTATACTTAATATTTCCAGGCCAACTCGCCTGAAGGACGTACAAAGACTAACTGGTTGCATTGCTGCGGTCAGTCGATTTGTAAGCCGGCTTGGTGAAAGAGCCGCACCATTATACAAACTCCTGAAGAAAACCAAGGATTTTGTCTGGACTGACGAAGCTGAAGCTGCACTGCAAGACCTGAAGAAAGTACTCTCATCTGCTCCTATCCTTGCAGCGCCGGAACCTCAGGAACCGATGTTGCTTTATATTGCTGCGACAAATAAGGTCGTTAGTATCGTCATGGTGGTGGAGAGACCAGAGGAAAATCAGGAACACTTGGTGCAGCGTCCGACTTATTTTGTCAGCGAGGTCTTGACAGAATCAAAACAGCGATATCCGCACTATCAAAAGTTGGCTTACGGTGTTTTCCTAGCATCTCGTAAGTTACGACACTATTTTCAGGAGCATCCAATTACCGTGGTGAGCAAAGCTCCCATGAGAGACATAATCAACAACAGCGACGCCACAGGACGTGTCGCCAAATGGGGCATAGAGCTCTCAGCTTTCGATATTGAGTATAAACCTCGGACAGCAATCAAATCCCAGATCCTTGCCGACTTTGTCGCTGATTGGACAGAGACGAAGGAGAACATGGTCCTCCCTGAGTCGGAATACTGGACCCTCTTTTTCGATGGGTCTAAGGCTCGAGGGGGCTCGAGGGCTGGCGCGGTGCTCAAATCACCCTAAGGAGATAAACTATTATACGTGTTGCAGATCCACTTCACAGCAACAAACAATATTACCGAGTATGAAGCACTGCTGCATGGAATCCGGATTGCCAAGGACATTGGCATCCGACGTTTGATGTGTTACGGAGATTCAGATCTTGTTGCTTAGCAAGTCTCGGATATTTGTAATGCAAATAAGCACATGGCAGCATACAAAGCTGTCGTGGATGATCTATCTAAATTGTTCGAAGGGTTTGAAGTTCAGCACATCCCTCGAGCAGAAAATGAGGAAGCAGGTGCACTATCTCGAATAGGCTCTGCACGGAAAGAGGTCCCGGATGGCGCATTTTTAGAGCACCTCAAAGTTCCCTCGATAAAGGGAGTAGATGAGGAATATCCGACCAAATCCGACTCACCTTTAATAGCAGTTATGGCTGTAATTCCTAGCTGGACTCAGCCCTACCTTGATTATTTGGTAGATGGCAAATTACCCGAAGACGAGGTGCTGAGCCGGCAGATTATCCGACGAGCAAAAGCCTATACTATTGTTAGGGGTGAGCTCCATAAACGGAGTGTTTCTGGGGGTTTTCAACGATGTGTATCTCCGGAAGAAGGAGTGGAAATCTTAAGGGAAATCCACGAAGGCGAGTGTGGTCACCACGCTGCAGCCAAATCTTTAGTGGCAAAAGCTTTTTGACATGGTTTTTTCTGGCTTACAGCTCAGGCGGATGCCGAACGGTTAGTCAAGACATGCAAAGGTTGCCAAAAGTACGCCAAGCAAGCTCATGTTCCGGCTGATCAGCTGCGAACAATACCTATAACATGGCCTTTATGTCCAGGGGCTTGATATGGTAGGACCCTCTAAACGAGCTCCAAGTGGATTTACCCACCTCTTGGTGATGGTGGATAAATTCACCAAATGGATCGAGGCTAAACCTGTCACTAGTTGTGATGGAGCAACAGCCAAAAGATTTGTCGAATATGTTATAATCTGGTATGGTTATCCACATAGCATTATCACGGACAACAGGAGTAACTTTTCTATGGGAGAACTGGCTGAATTCTGCGATGAGCAAAATATCCGGCTTGACATTGCATCAGTCGCACATCCACAAGCTAACGGACAAGTCGAAAGAGCAAATGGTTTAATTCTACAAGGCTTGAAACCAAGACTCGAAGCACCACTATGACGTGTTGCGGGGGCTTGGGCAGAAGAACTACCTTCTGTAATTTGGAGTTTACGAACAACTCCGAACAGGTCAATAGGATACACACATTTCTTCTTGGTCTATGGCGCAGAAGCAGTTCTTCCTAGTGATTTGATTCATACTTCTCCTAGAGTTGCCGCGTATATCAAAGAGGATGCCGAGATTTCTCGACAAAATGATCTCGACTTAGTTGAAGAAGTTCGCGTCGTTGCTGAAATGAGATCTACAGCCTATTAGCAGAAGTTACGCAAGTATCATAGCCAGAGAGTCCAAAATACATCTTTCAATAAAGGTGATTTGGTTCTCCGGCTTGTGCAACAAAGAAAGCACAAACTTTCCCCAGTATGGGAAGGGCCTTTTTTAGTTAGTCGAGTATTGCACAATGGATCGTACTACTTAACTGACATGAGGCCAGTCAAAGAAATACCTGCTACTAAGAAGAGAAAGAGAGCTGGAGGCAGTACAAATCCGGATGAGTTAGACAGACCATGGAATATTGCTCAGCTACGTCCCTTTTATTCTTAGTTTATCCTTCTTTGTAATCATATATATGTACATGTTCTGTGAGAAATAAAAGTTTTGGTTGCCTCAAGTTTTTCTGAGAAGTTCTTAAACCATCTTATTTCCGAATGATCATGTCATAGTCGAAAATCCCAGAATGCTTGAAAGTACTTTATGCTCATGTTCATTTAGGTCTAGATTTCCGATTTCTAAAAACTGCTACCTTCGGGTATAACTCTAAAAATTTCTAGTCTTTACTTTGGTTATTTATCTGATTGCCGGATGCGGGCATTTTCCGAGTAGTGAATTGCTGGTACTGGAAGCCAGCTTTGTTTCCGAGTTTAAACTGGTTTAGCAATTGAGCTCCGTTGCTCGGCAAAGTTTCCGGCTGAAGGTTTAGCCGGCTCACGAAAGGTACGAGGCGGAAAGCCAGATAAACGATAAGTCGAGACGAAAAATATAAGTGCTTGTGAAAACATTTCAGGCACACAAAAAAAGTCTAAGGACAAAAGTGCTGAATAGATAAAAAACTTGGCACTAACAAAAAGTCATAGTACTTAATATTTACAAAACGCATCATGTTCTTTCACAGAATAATACATAAGTTTGTGGTCTATGATGCAGGAGGAGATGAAGGATCTACTGGCTCGCTGGTCACTCCGCCTTGATATCGTTCCAAGATATCCACATCCGAGTTGGTGCGTTCATTGTCGGAAACTTCTTCGGCTTCTTCTGCAGGAGGAGGTGGAGTATCCACGCGGGTGAAGAAGGGGATCTCGTAGCTGGTTAGATCAGCTACGTGGCACCCATATCCGGCACAGGAGTGCATGATGGCTTGAAGGTCCTGCTCCTGGCCGTCTTCGCTCACCTTGCGCACCTTTAGTCACTTGCCATATTTCCATGTTTCCATGGTGGCTCATGACCATGGAGAGGGCATTCAATGCGGCGATCATGCGTAGGACATATTCCAGTCCCGAACAAGCTGCGGCGTCTCCTTGGCCCTGTCCCGCACCTCAAAATCCGACATGGTTGGCATGTCCGGAATCCTGAGAGACTCGCCAATGTCCTCAAGGGACTAGCGGTAGTCATGAAGAAGATCACTGACTTGGTTAAGCCGGTGAGTGCGGGGCTCGGACGAGGAAGAGTCCGACAACTTTAGAGGACCTATACACAAAACAAGTCAAGAAAAATCTGACATTGATAACAACAAGAAAAGATAAGTCGAAGGTGGAACGTACCAAGAATGACGTCGTCAATCTTGGTCTTCTCCTCCCGGAGACTCTGGAGTTCAGCCCGGAGTGCCTGGGATATATCCTTCTCTCTGCCAAGCTCATTCTTGAGGTCCGAGATTACTTTATCTTGAGCGGCAATCTTGCGATCGCGCTCTTCAGTGGCCATGGAGGAGGATTCCAGGACTTGAGCTATGCTCGTTTCATGATCCGCCTTGAGCTTATCCAGCACTTGGCGAAGTCCCTTGTTTTCCACCACCAGGGTTTTGAGGTTCTCGGCCTCTTCAATCATAGCGATGGATTTTTTCACCAATGTTGTAAGACAAAAAGAACAACAATTCAGAAAAATTCGACATAGAAAAAGCAAGAGACAAGGTTTGAATCTCGAAATATTTACCTTCAGCTTCATCCTTGGCTACCTTGAGCTCAGCATTTTTAAGCCGGAGAGCTTTGATCTCTCTCCGCTTATTACACACATTGGACAATAATTCCTGGTTATAGGAACATACTTTCTGTAAGTCAGAATACCCAAAGTCAGAAAGCTACTTAAGACTCGGGCTCATATTTTTACTAAATATCAGCACGAGCCTTGGGGGCTACACTAGTTCGTTCTTTGGCATCCTAATGAAAGCATAAACTCGGATTCTATATCCTACTTCATGCTTGGGGGCTAGAGGATATGATATAACATAATGTAAAAACAAGAGTTGGAATTCCGACTTACATATTGCTCGCGGGTGAGTTTGTCTAAACCCGCGTTCACTTCAGCTGCCACCTTTTCGGCGAGAGTAAGAGGGATCATTGGGGCTGTTGGAAGCTCGCCAGTCCTGATCCTCTCGTCACGAAGGCGAACTTGAGTGAGAAGGTCAGAGAACTTGACGTCCTCTGCTTCTTGCGCTTCCTCCTCGGGGGATAAATGGATTTTGTCCAGGACTTGCCTGGCTAGCCGCTGGGTCTCCTCTGCAGATTTCCGGGTTAGGCAGAATTTGGCAAGACCCATATTGCTGAGGAGGTTTTCGGCGAAGACTTCAGCCGAGGGATCATTACCTGAAGAGGATTCACCCTTATCTTGAGTGGACTCATGGTGACGATGTGTGACCCAAGGATCACAGGCTCCGTTTGAGGAGCCGGATCTTCTGTAGCTTCCGACGAGATAACCGGAGTTACAGAAGGATGAGGAGCCGGAGTCGGAGGAGCCACAGTAGGGGAAGCTATTGTAAGCTTCGTCTGGTGCAAGGGCTTCGAAGAAGTCCCCTTCCCCTTGCCCTTGATGATTGATTTTGCTCTAAGAAAGTAGTAAAGTAGGAAACATTACATCTCGGAAAGAAACTTGAGTAAAGAACAAAGGCGGAAAAGTTGTGACAGAAGGTTACCTCTCCACGACTGGCACCTCCTTTGTGCCAACCGCTACTGTCGGAGCTTTGTGCTTCTTGAGCGCAAGATCCGGCAGTGGAACTGCTTCCACCTCCTGAGAGAACTCCGGAGGGTATCCTTCTAGCGGAGCAAGTTCCGACTCGGGGATGTCAGCAAGCTGAAAACAAGAAAACGTATCAGCATTGCAATGTAACTCGAAGATAGAAACACATAAAAGATGTGATGATAAAAGCTTACCGGCACCATGGGGTTTTCTGCCGTGTGCATGTCCAGAGAAACCTCTGGAATCCGCCTCTCGATCCGCTCCTTGATCAGCCACTTGATTTGTCTTATGTAGCCTTGACTGGTGTAGGCTTTGGGGCTGATGCGGAGGGACTCGGTCAGGGAAGACATGACGGAATGCATCAGTCTATCCCCGTGGTACTGAAGTGGCTGGATCCGGCGTGAGACCCAGCACTAGACCAAGTCGGATCCCTTCAGACCATTGTGCTTGATCAGATATTTGATCCGCCTTAGCAAGGATCAGATCATCTGTGAGAGCCGGAGCAGCCTCGTCCCAGGAAGGTTGGGCCGTGGCGGCTCCGTCAACAAAAGCCAGCAAAGCAGTAGCTTTGCCGGGAGCTGGAATATCCCTATGGTAGAAAAAAGTGGCTGGCCATTGCTTGACCGAGTCACTGGCAAAAATTTTGGGATATGCCCAGTCTCGTCTAAGAGAAAAACTAATAGTGCCGATGATGTAAGGAACATCGGCGGTGATGGAATTTCTCCGGACATGGAAGTAGTACCGGAAGAGAAGCAAACTTGTCCTAATGCCGAGAAAGCCCTCGCAAAGCGCAGCATATGCGCTCATTTCTAGAAGAGAATTGGGAGGAAGATTGTGGAGTTGAACTCCATAGTGATCTATCACCTCGGAGAAGAATTCCGAGGGAGGAAAGGACAAACCTCGGTCCAGATGAGTACCAAAGTGAACTCGCTCGCCCTCGTGTGGGTTGGGGACGGTTTCGCCGGAGCCGCTCCGCCAGTCGCCGGCGACGAGCAGCCCCTCCTTCTCCACATTCTTGAGGCATGCCTTGTCGAGGGCGCAGGGGATCCAGATTCCCCTGTAGCTTTCCTTCTCCGCTGCAGCTTCCACCTTCGCCGCCGCTGCCGCCAAACCGGAGGAAGAAGATGAAGAAGCCATTTTTCTCCGGTGAGAAAGTGACCTTAAAGGGGCGACGCTGGGAGTTTTCTGTGGGGGAAGGACGAGGAGGCTCTGTGCGCACAGGAGGATTGGGAAGAAAGGAGATAGCAAAGGACTGGTGGAAAGGAGAAGAGGAAATCTAAACCCCTTATATCCACCTACCTGCGCCAAGATTCGTGCAAACGCTACAGTGCAACCGCCACGTGTCGTGGAAAGAACTGGGAAGGACCCGCACGATGATTGCGTCGCCTCGATCTCCACGCACGCATTGAAACGGTGCCTCGGTTCCACGGACCGCGGACCCACCAATGGTTATTCTAACGGAACGTTGTCAGATGACGTGACTTGACCATGCTTGTGTCAGGTGGCGTTAGAGACCAGGTTCCGGCTTAGTTTGAAAACGAGCTGGAAAATCCGAGTTACCAACTGAAAGGTACGACTTATTTTTTAAGACCCGGATCGTATCTTTTGTTGTGAAGTTTCAGGAACCCTTCAAGATTCTGCAAGCCGAAGATCAAGCTAGACGATGATAAATCCGACTTTGGATCTTGGAGGCCTCCGGGGGCTGCTATTGGGGATATACTTTCCGGGTATCCTCACAGTTCCTCATTGACCAGGGTGGCCCACTTCGGGTTAGAGCATTGCTTCACGGGCGGCCCAGTCAGGGAGAGAAGACGGAGTCCAATCCGGCTACAGGAAGGCCCAGAAGACTTACCGACTTAGGCCATGATGTTACTTGTAATTCAAGATGTACTATGTAACAGACTCTTAGTCGTAGCCGGATAGATCTCTCCTGTAAACCCTAGGCCGGATATCTATATAATCCGTCCTAGGGAGAGCCTTTAGGGCATAACCTCAATACTCTAGACCCTCAAATCGCACAGGCGAAACCCTTATAAACCATATTCCGGCTCTACCGTATTACTGGATTGCTAGCAGGAGTAGGATCCGTCCAAAGCCGGTGGATTCGAAACTGGGTAAACTTGTGTGCTCACCGTCCTGGAATACCGTATGTCTCACCCTCCTCTCTTCCGCACGCCTCAAGGACCCCCTCATGGCGTACTTGTCATTAATCCGACGACAGATATGCCACACGGTGTGGCCGTGTATAAACCAGATGGGACAATCAGCGAAGAGCCACACAGAGGACCATAGGGTGTAGCAGATCCCATGACGTGATGCATTGATGCAGTTAACGAGGAGGCAGGCCAGACGTGACGTGGTACAGTGATAACTGACAATTACTGCAGCGGTTACTATGGCTGGCCCTTAAAATGAGGCAACCTAATGATTAGCCTCCACGTGGGAAAGCGTACGAGAGAAGGAAAGATAACCCGGATGAGATTATGGTAACCTGGCCAGCAAGTAAAAACTTGAAACGTGCCAAGGGAAAGTAAACCCATGAGATCCGAGATAAGAGGTAACTCGGAGAAGGAGCACAAAGCTCGGTGAAATTGAACCTGATGTGGCCTTAGCGGCAAAGGCAACTAATACATCACCAGCTTCGGGGACTAATGTTGGGGGATACCCCCGGGTAGGGTCACGCCGGGGTATAAAGGCCGAGTTAGCCGAGGTACGGCAAGGTCAAAGCGAATGCTGGCCGAGTTACCTCAAGGCAGGCCGAATCTCGGGGTAACCCGGACCAGGGGATGTCCACCTAACGGAGTCTCATCCGACTTAAGCCGTAAGTCGGATAGATGAATCTAACATGTATGCAGGAACAGGTGTGACCGGATCAACTACGATCCGGGTCATAGCAGGCTTCTAGGAGAAGAAAGGTATCTCGCTGGTCAAAAGTAGCCCCGGTACGCACAGCATGAGCGAAGCGCACAGGGGCAGGACCACCGAGGCGTGGCTGACAGAGGTGACGACGCCGATGTCGGCTGACGCAGGCCCCGCACAGGCTCACGTAGCCTCTGCATGGATGACGCGGGGGAAAAGCAACCCGGTCGGCTTACAATTTTGGGAGGGGAATATGCCTCCACGTATGCCCTAAGTGGAGACCTAGCCACTCCTATATAAGGAGGGCTAGGGCCTCTGTAGAAGGGGTTGGTATCAATTGGGTAGAGCTTACGGTATTGATCTCTATAGACTGGTTGTGACTTGGTTCCTGAGGGCTAGCTAGCGGGGAGAGTAAGAGAGTACCTTCTTCCTCCTCTCTCCAATACAGCTCGAGGAGCACTTGTAATCTGTGGAGTGAATCAAATACAAACCTTTTGTGTGAGGAATCACCTCACTATCCCTCCCTGGATTCCCCTAGTGCTATTAGTCCCCACCTTTAGCCTATCCATGGCATCTGTTGTGACACCACCATGACAGTAAGCTTGTTTGATGCTTAGAGATATAGTTTTGATGCATGTTTAGGCCTCTTGCAAGTCCCTATGAGTAGAATCCTTCATTATATTTTTTTTGCAATCACTTGTTTGATAGGTGTTTAAATTTCATAATAGAAGATGAGTGAACACCACCTAAACCAACATGAGCTTTGGGTACCTGAGGTCATGAAGGTCCACCGGGAGGAGGAAGTTTTTCCTTCCATTTATCCATGCTCTGAGTTCATGAGAGCTACAGGAATTCTACAAGATTTCCACACTTTGGTTTCTAATGCAGGGTTAGAGCACTTTTTGGAAGATGAACCTTGTCAATTTGTGAAGCTAACCATGTCTGTGGTGCAGGACTTCCAATTTAGTCACTCTTTGCCTAACCCTATGGTCCATTACAAAATTTACAATATAGTTGTCGACCTTTCTCTTGATGATTTTTGTGCAGCTATTAAGGTACCTCAATGGGGATCATGTAGGAAGATTAAGGAGAGACCTGAAACACTCATGGATTTATACGCAGAAATTTACCAAGGGAGTAGCTTCTCGAAGGAGAGTGGAAAAATCCATAACATTCACCTTCCCTCCATTCGCTACTTTGCCTACTTTATTGCCAAGTGTGTTCTTGCTAGGAAAACTGCCAATAAGTTATCTTCGTTTGATCTAGCATTTATCTCTGCTGCTCTTAGACGAGATAGGTCTTACAACTTGGGTGCTTTGATAGCTTTCCGTCTTGCTGCTAACGGTGAGAAAGGTGGAATTTGTGGAGGCCTCATTGCTTCTCATTTACTAGCATTGCATGGTTTAGTGCCTCATCATCTAGACCTACAGTTTCCCATAGAAAGGCTTGATCTTAATTCCATGATACAGCATAAATTTGTTTCCTCGTGGGCTAGTATGAGTGAGTTATCTTATGAAATAACCTTTCTCAAAGCTGGTTGGAGAAAGAGCAAGTCTGAGCGTGTTGTTCTTTTGCCTGCACCTGTTTTGTTTAACCTTGATAACTGGGAAGGATGGTCCCTCACTGAGGAGGAGCTTGACACGTACTTGGGAGAGCTCTCCCAACAGGAGCAGGACACTAGAAGGGAGGTCACGGATGATTCGGTCCAGCCCTCGAATGAGGGAGAATCTTCATATCAGCAGTCCGCTTATGATTGGGGAGCTTCTTCTTCTTCTCATGGGCCTAGCTACGACCATTCTTACCAAGATCCGCCCGCTTGGAACCCCTATTCGTACATGGATTGATACCCACTTAGGACAAAAGCCTAAGCTTGGGGGGAGGTACGCCGACACCGCACTCATCTCCATATCATGTTGCGTCGGTACTTTGTATATTCACTTTTTTGTTCTCTTTTTAGTTTTCGTTCTTCTTTTCTTTTGCTTTCTAAAAGCACAAAGAGACCAAAAATATTTCTGTTGTTCCTCTTTGGTTTGCTTCTTCTTTTTGCCTTGGTTTGCTTTTCCCTTTTTGCTTTGTTTGAAATATTTGAAAAACCCAAAAAGATTTTGCTTTGCTTGTTTTTCTCTTTTGGTTCTTGTTTAAAAATCAAAAACACCAAAAATATGTGTCGTTCTTCTTTGGTTTTTGCGAGTTTGCTACAGGGTTCGGCAGTCCTCAGTGGATATTGTTTTCATATTATTATTCAAGCCACACAAGTGAAGAGCAATAATGAGGATCAATGACAACTTGAGGCATGGTAAGAGGCCGGTAACGAACTCTATTTGTTTTCATTTTTGTACATATACTCATCACTGTGGGCTTGCTTAGTCCGTTCGAGTAGGGTGTATGTTATCTTTGGATGCTTAGTAGTTCTTGCTTTCTTATGATTAGCTCTAGCTCGCTAATAGTTTGTAGCATGTCTTATGAATGTTTGCTTGCATTGCTCTGTTCGTAAATTGGTATGACACCGTGGTATCCTCCTCTGAATGTTTCATTTGAATTGACTTGGCACATGCTCACACATGCACATGACTGTAATAATCAGTTGAGCCTCGATGAATTATTTTGCCTTGAGGATCTTGAATCACTTTCATGCCATGGGTAGTCCTGTTTTGTTGCAAGCATGATAATGACAGCTATTGCTCTCCGTTTGCCTCCTTACTATTGCTAGCCTTCACTTCCACTGAGTGTTTTACTCATGTTTCCAACTCCCTAAACCAAATATTTCCAAAGTGTCCACCATACCTACCTATTAGCATCATTTGCTACTCCCGTGCATATTCATTATGCCTTGTTTTCTTCCGAATAAAATGTTTGGTTGTTATGGGAAAATTAGTTAGTAAAGCTCTCACGAACTTGATGGCACACTTTATTTCCTGCACTTAATAAACCTGAACCATTGTGAACTCTCCATGAAAGTTATATGCTTGCAAATTATAGGCTGGGATTAGCGTAACCGTCTGTCACGGGGAACGCTTTCAACACTTTAAATATATACCCAGTTGATACCTTGCTCTTTTGTTTGCGGATGTCGTCGGTGTGAAATAAAAGGGGAGCTTGTAAGTCCATGGAGTTATGTATGTGTGTTAGAGAAACGCCTGGGCCGCTGGTCTAATCCATGCTGACATGGTGGAAACCTGCAGCGTAACCATAATGATATCTATGAAGCATTCTTATTATAAAAAAAGAGAGATAGCTATTGAGAAAAAGGAAAAAAGAGATTTATGAAAAGAGGAAAGAGAGAAAAAAAGCACCATTTTCCCATGGTAAATAAGAAGATTGCTGAGATACTCATTGTCTGCTTCCCTTGTGATTTTGATATGGGGATTCTTCCGTATCATCGGGCAAGGGGTACCCCGTTGGCGGTTCTCAATGATACGCACATACTTACGATGACAAGAACTTACTGGTAACTAAAGTTGATTAGCATGAGGAGCGGCCCTCGTACTCAAGGGACTTGGGATTTTCAGTTTATAGTCTGTCAAGCATATAACTCAGATTGGACCTCACTTTCACCTTAACCACATTAAAGATGCTTATGATAGGGGCAATGAGAGCTCAAAGCTAACGAGTACCATACTTTCAGCATTTGGAAGCCTTTCCATTTATTCAAAACCTTTTCTTCTACTTGTTGAGTCTCCACATATTCTTTGAGCACCTTCTTGAGAGCATAGTTGTCATTCTTTGTGTTTGCTCAATTACTTGATTATTTGTGTTATGACCTTGATGCTTGTATCCTTGATATCTTTACTTCTAGTCATCACTTGAACTTCAGAGGTGCCTTGATATTCATAATCAAAGGGCAAGCGAGATACCACTCTATCATACCTTTTTATGAGCATTGTAATGTTGCTTATGTTTGTGCTTCATGCTAATTATTATTCTTGAGTTGGAATCTCTTCATAGCTTGCAGTGACTATTAAGTAGACTCAGTTACATACTCTTTATTATGAACTGTCTAAGTAGTTGATCACATTGCTGAGAATATTTACATCATATGAAGCAAATGTGTTCGTGAAAGTTCTTTTATCGCACTCAGTTTTCAACTAAATTGCTTGAGGACAAGCAATAAGCTAAGCTTGGGGGGAGTTGATACGTCCAAAACGTATCTACTTCCCCGGACACTTTTGCTATTGTTTCTCCTCTATACTTGTGTGATTTGGATGCAACTAATGCAGACTGACGCTGTTTTCAGCAGAATTGCCTTGGTGTCTACTTTTTGTGCAGAAAATCAACTATCAGGAAAAATCCCGGAAAATATGCCAAAAATCCTATTTCACCTGAAGACTCCAGGAGCCAGAATACGAGACGGAGAAGAGCCATGGGTGGCCACACCACAGTGGCGCCGAGCCAGCCGCGCCCGGTGGTGGCCCCTGTGCACCCTCGGCCTCTCTTGCCTATAAGGAGCCTTGACCTAAAAACTGGGGTTCGACGTTTTTCAGAAGGAGTTCTGCTCGCCGCCACCACCGATTCCATGAAAGCACACGAAACTTGTTTTGGCACCTGCGGGATGGGGAATTGGAGGAGATCATCGCCATCATCATCACCATCGCTTCTCCATCGACCATCCATGTTTCCCCCATCTATGAGTGAGTAATCCCCCGCTGTAGGCTATGGGGATGGTAGGGATTGCATGAGATCATTCATGTAATGGCATCAGATTGTTAGGGCATGGTGCCTAGTATCTTTTATTAGTGCTTTATGACTTTGTTGCGACTTGTTGTGCTTAATGCTTGTCACTAGGGCCCGAGTGCCATGATTTCAGATCTGAAGATGTTATTGATTCATTATGATAGTATTGTTTTTGGTCTTATCTGCAAGTTGTATACACACGTTGTTGTCCGGAACCTATGGCCCCGAAGTGACAGAAATCGGGATAACCGGAAGGGAATGGCTTTGATGTGAGGATCACATGTGTTCACGGAGTGTTAATGCTTTGCTCTGGTGCTCTATTAAAAGGAGCACCTTAATTGCCAGTAGTTGCCTAGAGGCCCCGCTGCAAACGGGCTGGCAGGACAAAAGATGTTGTGCAAGCTCTCATTGCGAGCACGTATGACTATATATGGAACACATGCCTAGGATTGTCTAGTACTTGGATGCTTTATCTTATTTATCTGCAATTGCCCTATGTTCTGATTGTTATGTGAATTGTCTTGTCCATGCAACGCCCGTCCATCCATCCCTTTTTGCGAATCCCACTTTGTTTCTTGCTTTTGTTACTCCGTCTTTGCTTTACTATCTTGTTACTTTACTATTCCTACTACAAAACTGTTACTCGATAAACTCGTGAGCAAGATTTTTTCTAGGTGCAGCTGAATTGACAACTCAGTTGTTAAGGCTTATAAATATTCTTTGGCTCCCCTTGTGTCGAATCAATAAATTGGGTTTCACTTCCCTCGAAAATACTGCGATACACCCCCTATACTTGTGGGTAATCAGCCCTTTACATGCGGCTGAATATAGAACTGCCATGCATGGCCAGGGAAATAACGTGACGTACCGTGCGTGTGTCGCGGTGCACGGTGTAGTAGCCTACACGACACAGTGCATGTTGGTGCAACGAAACGTCTGATACGTCCATTTTGCATCACTATTCTATGTCATAATTCACTGTTATTCATTGATATATTTCGTATTGGGATATGATACTTATGTTATTTCATCTGTTTTTGCATGGTTGATGAATTTTGGAGCATGGACCGCTGCAGTCAGGATTCTGATGGAAAAGGTGATGTTTGGAGGCAAAATTCACGAAGATCAGAAAATCCAGGAAAATATACGGAAAATCCTATTTTTCTAGAAGACGAAGGAAGCCAGAAGGGGGGCTGGAGATGGGCCACAGGGGGCCCACACCACCCCCTGGCGCGGGCCACCCTGGGTCGCGCCACCAGGTGGTGTGGCCGCCCTGGTCCACCCCTGGCACTCCCCTCTGGCGTATATTATCCTCCCGAAACCCTAAGACTCGAGGAGCGACCACAGAAAGATTCCGCCACCTCTGCGGGGCAGAAAACACCGAGAGAGAAAGATCTCTCCGGCAGACAGATTTTTGCCGGGGGAATTTCTTCCCAGAGAGGGGAGATCGTCACCATCAACAACACCATCAAGCTGGACTTCATCGGGATCATCATCATCATCACCACCATCATCACCATCAGCACCCTCATCACCATCTCCATATTGCTGTAACAATTGAGTTGAATCTTGCATAGTTCATAGGGGAAACTTTCCCGGTGTTGATTACTCTTTGTAGTTGATGCTATTGAGTGAACCATTGAATTATTGTTTATGTTCAGATTGTTATACATCATTATTCCATCTCTGATCATGATCCATTTGATGTCTTGTGAGTAGTTCGTTTTGTTCTTGAGGACATGGGAGAAGTCATGCTGTTAGTAGTGGAATTGTGTTGAGAAAGATTCAATAGTTTGATATTTAAGTTGTGGTGTACTTCTTCTAGTGGTGTCATGTGAACGTCGACTACATGACACTTCACATATATGGGCCTAGGGGAATGCATTGTGTATTTGGCTACTAATCGTAGGGGTTGCCAGAGTGACAGAAACCTGAACCCCTATTAGGAAACCATTACACAAGGGACGTAAGGGTCTTAGAGTTTAAAGTTGTGGTTAGGTTTGTACCTTAATTACTTTCTTGTACTTACGGATGTTTGCAAGGGGTATAATCACAAGTATGTATTAGTCCTAGGAAGGTTGGTACATTAGCACAGGTTCACCCACACAACACTTAGCAAGCTAAAGAAGATTAATCAACTATACGAAGCGAAAGCACTTGACAGTCTTCCCATGTGTCCTCGAGAACGTTTGGGCATCTTAAGTAATACAACTGGATTGTCCTTTGCTGCATAAAGGATTCGGCCACTTGCTGCATTTAGTCATACTATCTTTTATTTACTCGTACTTCGTTTACTTGCTTTATCAAAAACCCCTAAAAATCTGTTTGCTAAGTATTTGAAGAGAATTCCTGATCCATACCACTAGCCAGCACCTTCTGCTCCTCGTTGGGTTCGACACTCTTACTTATCGAAAATACTGCGATACACCCCCTATACTTGTGGGTCATCAACGTCCCTTCCCTTCACCTATATTATAGAGCCCCTCTCCCTCTCCCCCTACCCACCCTCATTCTCGCTCACTCTCCTCACGCAATCGTCTCCACTGTCCCATCACCTTCTTCAAACTCCTAAGAAAACCCCAATCGTGTCGGTGATGGCGAAGGAGGATGTGGTGGCCATCGTCATCGCCTACAAGGCCGCCAATGAGGAGGCCCCCGTCTCTGTTTTGGCCCCTGATATGTCGTAAACATATCAATAACTTTTGATGCTCCATGCTTGTTTTATATCAACTTTCTTATGTTTTGTTCCCACTTTGAGGTATTTTTATACATTTTCTGGAACTAACCTATTAACAAGATGCCACAGTGCTAGTTGCCTGTTTTCTGCTGTTTTTGGTTTCAGAAAAGCTAGTAAGGAAATATTCTCGGAATTGGACGGGACAAAATCCAAAGTCAATATTTTACTAGAAGGAACACGGAGTCCAGAGGGCAGCCGAAGAGGGACCACGAGGCAGCCACACCCTAGGGTGGCGCGACCCCCTAGGCGCGCCGCCACCGACCTTGCCTCTTCGCCTATAAAAGCACCCCGATGCAGAAACCCTAAGCAACCCGATCAGAAATCCACAAAAGAGTCTATAGCCACCGCCATCTCCATCCCTAGATTGGGGGGATCTGAAGCTCTTCCCAGCACCCTGTTGGAGGGGAGAGATCATCCTGGAGGCCTTCTTCATCACCATGCCTTCCTCCGGTGTGATGCGTGAGTAGTTCACCCTTGGACTATAGGTCCATATAGTAGCTAGATGGTTGGTTCTCCTCCTTTGTGCTATCATGTTTAGATCTTGTGAGCTCCGTTCATGATCAAGATCATCTATTTGTAATCATATATGTTGTGTTTGCAGGGATCCGATGGATATTGAGATACTATGTCAGGTTGATAATTGATTCTATCATGTCTATGTTATTTGTGATCTTGCATGCTCTCCATTGTTAGTAACTATCTTGGCTAAGTAGATGCTTGCAACTCCAAGAAGGAGTATTTATGCTCGATAGTAGGTTCATGCCTCTAGTAATCTGGGGAAGTGACAGAAATCTCTAAGGTTGTAGATGTGTTGTTGCTACTAGGGAGAAAACAACAATCCTTTGTCCATGGGGCAATTGTATTGTTTACTTTACACACTTTGCTTAATGCAATTATCTGTTGCTTGCAACTTAATACTGAAAGGGGTTCGGACGATAACCGGAAGGTGGATTATTAGTCATAGATGTAGTTGGATTACTGTCTATGTATTATGTTGTAATGCCCAATCAAATCTCATAGGAGTCAAGATGTCTAGTATAAGCATTGTTATGCTTTCTCAAATCTATCAATTGATGCGTTGTAATTTGTTCACCCAACATGCTATTTATCTTAAGGAAAAACACCTCTAGTGAACTATGGACCCCAGTCCATTCTTTTACCATTGATATACCATCTACTGTTTACCGTTTACTATTTACTTTCTGTAAGCAATTACTACCTTCCACACTATACGTTTAATCCTTTGTTTTCAGCAAAACCAATGAGATTGACAACCTCACTATAAGTTGGGGAAAGTTCTGTGGTTGTGTTGTGTGCAGGATTCCAAGTTATTAGCAACACCTTGGAGTTGTTTCCTTGCTCCTACTGATTCGATAACCTTGGTTTCATAACTGAGTGAAAACTTGCTATTATGCTCATCATACCTTCCTCTTGGGGTTCACAACGAGCTCTACATTTTGAGCCATCAAGCACTTTTTTTGGCGCCATTGCTGGGGAGTTAAGAACAGCTTCAATCTCTTCCTCCTCGTTAGTCACTTTTCAGGGAGAAAGAAGATTCTTGCAAGGGGGGGTCCTTCACAACCAATCTCTTTACTTTGTTTTTGTTTTGCTTAGTTTATTTTGTTTCCTTGTTTATTTTTATCAAAAACACACAAAAAATAGTTGTACTGGTTTGCTTCTTTTATCAAAAACACACAAAAAAATTAGTTCTGATTTTAGTTTCTATTTCCGTTGGCTTGCTTTAATCTTACAAAAAATGACTACTCTTGAAAACACTAAGTTGTGTGACTTTACTAGCACAAACAACAATGATTTCATATGCACACCTATTGCTCCACCTATTCCTAAAGCTGATTTCTTTGAAATTAAACCTGCTTTGCTCAATCTTGTTATGAAAGAACAATTCTCTGGTGCTGGTACTGATGACGCTGCTGCTCACCTTAATAACTTTGTTGAACTTTGTGAGATGCAAAAACATAGGGATATAGATGGAGATATTATTAAGATTAAATTGTTTCCTTTCTCTTTGAGAGGAAAAGCTAAAGAATGGTTGCTATCCCTACCTAGAAATAGTATTTATTCTTGGATTAAAGGCAAAGATGCTTTCATTGGAAAATACTATCCTCTTGCTAAGATTATATCTATGAGTAGTGAAATAATAAAATTTAAACAATTTGATAATGAACATGTTGCTCTAGCTTGGGAAAGAATGAAATCTTTGGTAAAGAATTTCCCCACTCATGGACTGACTGCTTGGATGATTATCCAAACTTTTTATGCAGGACTAAATTATTCTTCAAGAAATCTGCTGGATTCTGCTGCTGGAGGCACCTTTATGACCATTACTTTGGGTGCTGCAACAAAGATCCTTGATAATATGATGGTTAACTATTCTGAATGGCACACTGAGAGAGCTTGGTACGTTGCTAACGTATCTATAATTATTGATGTTCCATGCTTGGTTTATATCTACTTTCTTATGGTTTGTCCACACTTTGGAGTACTTTTTATACACTTTCTTGGACTAACCTATTAACAAGATGTCATAGTGTCAGTTGCCTGTTTTCTGTTGTTTTTGGTTCTAGTAAAGTCAGAAAATGAATATTCTCGGAATTGGACGGGACAAAAGCCAAAGTCAATATTTCACCGAGGGGAACACGGAGCCAGAATACGAGACGGAGAGGGGCCAGGGCCGCCCACACCACTTGGTCGTGCGGCCAGGCCAGCCCGCGCTAGGGGGTGGTGTGACCGCCTAGGGCACCCCCTTGGCCTCCCCTTTATCCTATAAGATCCCTCCGATACAGAAACCCTAAGTACCCGATCAAAATTCCACGAAAGAGTCTGTAGCCGCCGTAATCTCCATCCCTAGATCAGGAGGGATCTGAAGCTCTTCTCGGCACCCTATCGGAGGGGAGAATTCACCCTGGAGGCCTTCTTCATCACCATGTAAGCCTCCGGTGTGACACACTTAAGGCTCTGATACCACTGATGGGTTCATAGCATGGAAAACATAAATTTTCTACCGCAAGAACGAACAAAACCTAGATCTAATCTAGATAAAAGCCAAGATCTAATCTATTAGACATGTGCAACGAGATAGATCTATACTAACCCTCGTAGATCCGAAAGCGTTACGAGATTGGATCTCGGGGTTGATATATCGATCACTTGCCGATCTCAAGATCGTGTGGACGATCCTTCCGGCGCTTTGTGATCGATCCTGCGTGTGAGTCAAGCGGACCTTACTCTCCCCATTCCAGTGACGTGGAGGTAGTAGATCTTCTCCACGGAATCTCAGCAACTGACGGCGTGGTGGTGGTGGTGGAGGGCTTCGCCTAAGCCAGAGCAGATGGAAGGAGGAGGAGAGAGGCGGCTAGGGTTTTGAGTGGGAAGGAGCAAGGGGGGTGGCGCCTCCACCCCTCTATATATAGAGGGAGGGGTGCGGCCTAGGGTTCCCACCCCTAGGCCCACCCCTTAGGGCCGGCGCACCAAGGAGGGTTGGGGGGAGAGTCCTCCCCCCCAAGTTTCCTTTACTTATCCCTTAAGTTTCCCTTATCTTATCTTGGTTTTCAAATAAACTCCAAAATATCTTCTAGAACCTTCCGGAACATTCCAAAACTTTCTAGAATCCCCATACAAAAACTCCGGAACATTTCCTAACTTAGAAAATGATCCCCATTATATGAATCTTATTCTTCGGACAATTCCGGATCTCCTCGTGATGTCCCGGATCCAATCCGCGACTCCGAACAACATTCGGTTTCCAACGCACATTCGATATCTACTTAAAACAACTTCGAACCTTAAGTGTGTCACCCTACAGTTCGTGAATATACAGACATGATGAAGACACCTCTCCGATCAATAACCATCAGCGGGATCTGGAGATCCATAATGGCTCCCATATACTCAATGATGACTTCATGATCGATAGAACCATTAACATATGAAACCAATTACCTTTGTCACGCGATACTCTACTTATCCGTGGTTTGACCGTCGGTATCTCCATACCTAGTTCTACCTTGTTACTGATAAGTACTCTTTACTCGTTCCATGTTATGTCATCCCTTGTGACCTAGTCACATGCTTGCAAGCTAACTAGATGACATTCCACCGAGAGGGCCTAGAGCATATCTATCCGTCATATGGATGGACAAATCCCAATCTTGGTCCATGCGCTTCAACACATACTTTTAGAATACCCAATGACACCTTTATAACCACCCAATTACGAAGCGGTGTTTGATGTCATCAAAGTACCCATCCGGTGATGGTGACTAACATAACCTCATGGTCGAAGGATTAGGTTACTATGCATTTGAAAGCTTATAGCAATACGAACTAAATGACTTGATCTTATGCTACGCTTACTATGGGTGTGTGTCCATCACATCATTCTCCTAATGATATAACCTTGTTATTAATGACATCCAATGTCCATGATCAGGAAACCATGATCATCAATTAACCAACAAGCTAGTTCAACAAGAGGCTTACTATGGACTCTTTTATGTTTACAAAACACACATGTATTAGTGTTTCCTTATAATACAATTATAGCATGGGATGCAAACATTCATCATAAACACAAAGATATAATAATAACCACTTTTATTATTTCCTCTTGGGCATATCTCCAACAGTCTCCCACTTGCACTAGAGTCAATAATCTAGATTACATGGTAATATACCTAACACCCATGGCGTTCTGGTGTTGGTCATGCTTTGCTCTAGGGAGAGGTTTAGTCAACGGATCTGCCACATTCAGATCAGTGTGTACTTTGCAAATCTTTATGTCACCATCTCGGACATACTCGCGAATAGCACGGAAACGTAGCTTGATGTGCTTCAGCTTGCTATGTGACCTTGGCTCCTGTGCATTAGCTATGGCACCTGTGTTGTCACAGTAGATGGCCATCGGGTCCAACGCACTAGGAACCACGCCAAGTTCAGTAATGAACTCCTTCATCCATATGGCTTCTTGTGCAGCCTCCGAAGCAGCTATGTATTCCGATTCAGTTGAAGATTTCGCCACAACGCTTTGCTTGGCACTCCTCCAGCTCACTGCAGCACCATTCAAAATAAATACGTAACCAGACTGTGACTTTGAGTCATCTAGATCGGTGTTCCAACTAGCATCAGTGTAACTGTTTACAACAAGTTGTTCATCACCTCCATAAGAAAGAACCATATCCTTAGTCCTATTTAGGTACTTTAGAATATTCTTGACCGCTATCCAGTGCTCCATTCCAGGATCACTTTGATATCTGCTAGTCAAACTAACAGCATGTGCTATATCCGGTCTTGTACACAGCATGGCATACATGATAGAACCTATGGCCGAGGCATAGAGAATATTATTCATCTTTTCTCTATCTTCTGCCGTAGCCAGACTTTGAGTCTTACTCAAGGTCTTACCTGACAACATGGGCACGAACCCCTTCTTGCTCTCTTCCATTCTAAACTTCTTTAGAACTTTGTCTAAGTATGTACTTTGTGAAAGTGCTATTAGGCGTCTTGATCTATCTCTATAAATCTTGATGCCTAGAATATATGTCGCTTCGCCAAGATCCTTCATTGAAAAACTATTATTCAAATAGGTTTTGACGCTATTAAGAAGTTCTATATCATTACCAATCAACAATATGTCATCTACATATAGTACTAGGAATGCCACAGAGCTCCCACTCACTTTCTTGTAAATACAAGCTTCTCCATAAGTTTGTATAAATCCAAAGTTTTTGATTACTTTATCAAAACGTTGATTCCAACTCCGGGATGCTTGGTTCAGTCCATAAATGGAGTGCTGAAGTTTGCATACCTTGTCAGCATCTTTAGGATCGACAAAACCCTTGGGTTGTACCATATACAACTCTTCCTCAATGTCACCATTAAGGAATGCCGTTTTGACATCCATTTGCCAAATCTCATAATCGAAATATGCATCTATTGCTAACAAAATCCTTACAGACTTTAGCTTCGCTACTGGTGAGAAAGTCTCATCGTAGTCAACTCCTTGAATTTGTCGGAACCCTTTCGCGACAAGTCGAGCTTTATAGACGGTCACGTTACCATCAGCATCTGTTTTTCTTTTGAAAATCCATTTGTTCTCGACAGCCTTATGGCCATCCGGTAAGTCCACCAAAGTCCATACTTGGTTTTCGTACATGGATCCCATTTCGGATTTCATGGCTTCTAGCCATTTGTCAGAATCTAGGCTCACCATAGCTTCTTCATACGTCGCAGGGTCATCAGTGTTGTCCACCAACATGACGTTCAAAGCAGAGTCATACCAATCAGGAGTGGCACGAACCCTTGTTGACCTGCGAGGTTTAGTAGAAACTTCGTTCGAAGTTTCATGATCACCATCATGAGCTTCCTCTCCAATTGGTGCAGACGGCACAAAAACATCTTCCGGTGCTGCGCTACTCTCAACTCTGAGAGAAGGTTCAATAACCTCCTCGAGTTCTACTTTCCTTCCAGTCACTTCCTTCAAGAGAAACTCCTTCTCAAGAAAGGATCCATTCTTGGCAACGAAAACTTTGCCTTCGGATCTATGATAGAAGGTATACCCAATTGTTTCTTTAGGGTATCCTATGAAGACGCATTTCTCCGCTTTGGGTTCAAGCTTATCAGGTTGTAACTTCTTTACATACGCTTCGCAACCCCAAACTTTAAGGAACGACAACTTAGGTTTCTTTCCAAACCACAATTCGTACGGTGTCGTTTCAACGGATTTAGATGGTGCCCTATTTAAAGTGAATGCGGCTGTCTCTAATGCATAGCCCCAAAACGATAGCGGTAAATCTGTAAGAGACATCATAGACTGAACCATATCTAAGAGAGTTCGATTACGACGTTCGGACACACCATTACGTTGTGGTGTTCCCGGCGGTGTCAACTGCGAAAGTATCCCACATTTCTTTAAATGCATGCCAAACTCATAACTTAGATATTCACCTCCGCGGTCAGAACGCAGAAACTTAATCTTCTTGTTACGATGATTTTCCACTTCACTTTGAAATTCCTTAAACTTCTCAAAAGTTTCGGACTTATGTTTCATAAAGTAGACATACCCATATCTACTTAAGTCATCCGTGAAAGTGAGAACATAATGATATCCACCACGCGACGCTACACTCATTGGACCGCACACATCGGTATGTATTATTTCCAATAAGTCTGTAGCTCACTCCATTATTCCAGAGAATGGAGTCTTAGTCATTTTTCCCATTAGACATGCTTCGCATCTTTCAAGTGATTCAAAATCAAGTGATTCAAGAAGTCCAACAGGATGGAGTTTCTTCATACGCTTCACTCCAATGTGACCAAGACGACAGTGCCACATGTATGTAGAATTATCATTCAATTTTGTTCGTTTAGCATCTATGTTGTGAACATGTGTATCACTACTATCGAGATTTAGTAAGAATAAACCATTCATCTCAGGTGCATTACCATAAAAGATATTACTCATATAAATCGAATAAACTTTATTCTCGGACTTAAAAGAGTAACCGTCTCGCAATAAACAAGATCCAGATATAATGTTCATGCTTAACGCAGGCACCAAATAACAATTATTTAAATTTAAAACTAATTTCGAAGGTAGATGTAGAGGGAGCGTGCCGATGGTGATCACATCAACCTTGGAGCCATTTCCAACGCGCATCGTCACCTCGTCTCTCGCCAGTCTTTATTTATTCCGCAGCTCCTGTTTCGAGTTACAAATATGAGCAACCGAACCAGTATCAAATACCCAGGCACTACTATGATTACTAGTAAGATACACATCAATAACATGTATATCGAATATACCTTTCTTCTTGATGTTGCCATTCTTCAGATCTGCCAGGTACTTGGGGCAGTTACGCTTCCAGTGACCAGCACCCTTGTAGTAGAAGCACTCAGTTTCAGGATTAGGACCAGCCTTGGGCTTCTTAGCAGGTGCGGCAGCTTTCTTGCCGTCCTTCTTGAAGTTGCCCTTGTTCTTAGGCTTGCCCTGTTTCTTGAAATTGGTGGTCTTATTGACCATCAACACTTGGTGCTCCTTCTTGATCTCCACTTCAGCAGTTTTCAGCATGGACGATAGTTCAGGCAACGTCTTGTTCATGCAGTGCATATTGTAGTTCATCACAAAGTTCTTATAACTTGGTGGCAGTGATTGGAGGACACGGTGAATCCCTAACTCATTAGGAATCGTTATCCCCAACTCTTGGAGCTTGTTTGCGTGCCCAGACATGGTGAGCACGTGCTTGCTAACGGAGCTACCCTCTTCCATCTTGCAGGTAAAGAACTTTTCGGAGGCCTCATAGCTCTCCACGGCCGCGTGAGTCTCAAAAATGAGCTTGAGCTCCTTAATGATCTCGAACGGGTCGTGGTGCTCAAAGCGCTTCTGAATCTCTGTTTCTAAACCGTACAGGATGGCACACTAAACTGTGGAGTAATGATTCTTCCAAGTGGCGTAAACATTCTTTACGTCATCGGTGGCATCTTCTGCAGGTGGGTCACCTAGCGGTGCTTCGAGCACATAGGTCAACTGACCAGCCCTGAGGACAATCTTCAGTCCACGGAGCCAGTCTGTGAAGTTTCTTCCATTGTTCTTAAGCTTTTCTTTCTCTAGGAACGCATTGAAATTGATGGAGAGGTTCGCCATAATCTACAACAAATTTGCAAGTAGTTTAGACTAAGTTTATGATAAATTGAGTTCAATTTTAATTCTTAAATTAACTTAGGTGAACTCCCACTCAAAACAACATCCCTCACATTGTCTTAGTGGTTACACGAACCAAGTTCACTACACCAAGTCCGATCTTCACGAGAGAAGATGTAGTTTCATCGGCGAACAATCTTTATGTTCATCATATCATTTATATGACTCATGCTCTACCTTTTGGTATTCCGTGTTCCGAGACCATGTCTGTACATGCTAGGCTCGTCAAGATTAACCTTAGTTTCTGCATGTGCAAATCTGGCTTGCACCCGTTGTATGCACACGTAGAATCTATCACATCCGATCATCACGAGATGCTTCGAAACGACGAGTCTTAGCAACGGTGCCAACTAAGGACGAACACTTTATTACTTGATATTTATTGAGAGGGATCATCTTATAATGCTACCTTCGCGAACTAAGCAATACAAGATGCATAAAGGATTAACATCACAGGCAATTCATAATTAGTGTGATATGATATGGCCCTTTCTTCTTATGCCTTTGATCTCCATCTCCAAAGCACGGACACGATCTCCATCATCACCAGCATTGCGTCAAGGTCAGTGGCACCGCTTCATGGTTGTCCATCATCACTAGCAACTATTACAACCACTTGGAATAAAGCTAGTACAAGATGAATAGACACGCAGGTCTTAACAGAATTAAAGACAACCATTAGGCTCCTGCCGGTTGCCATATTACAATAAGGATCATTGCATACATCAAATATAATTACAATCACATGATGGACATATCACATCACAAAACCCCTGCAAAAACAAGTTAGACGCCTCTAATTTTCTTTGCAAGTTTTACGTGGTTTGGGGCTTTCGAATAAGAACGGATCTTACCTACGAAACTGAACCACAACGTTGATACAAGTGCTATCAAGTGCAAAGTGTAGATTGGATCTATACTATGGTGGGAGAGACACCCAAAGCCACTTGTGCAAAGCAAGTTACACGTCAAGCGTGGAGAAAGTCTCATGTGCGATGACATGTAAGGTTAGCCCGAGCCGCTTCATCCCACCATACCGCAAGATGCAAAGTACACAAAGAAAAAGACGGCACGAGCACCAATGCCCACAAAACCATTGTGTTCTACTCATGCAACAGATCTACGCATAGACAAGGCTCTGATACCACTGATGGGTTTGTAGCATGGAAAACATAAATTTTCTACCGCAAGAACGAACAAAACCCAGATCTAATCTAGATAAAAGCCAAGATCTAATCTATTAGACATGTGCAACGGGATAGATCTGTACTAACCCTTGTAGATCCGAAAGCGTTACGAGATTGGATCTCGGGGTTGATGTAGTCAATCACTTGTCGATCTCAAGATCGTGTGGACGATCCTTCCAGCGCCGTGCTTCCTGCAATCGGTCACACGCAAGGAGTCGGCAGACCTTCCTCTCCTGTTCCATGAGCAATGAGGTAGTAGATCTTCTCCACGGAATCCTAGCAGCACGACGGCGTGGTGGTGGTGGAGTAGAGAATTCTGCAGGGCTTTGCCTAAGCCAGAGCAGATGGAAGGAGGAGGAGAGAGGCGGCTAGGGTTTTGAGTGGGAAGGAGCAAGGGGGTGGCGCCTCCACCCCTCTATATATAGAGGGAGGGGTGCGGCCTAGGGTTCCCACCCCTAGGCCCACCCCTTAGGGCCGGCGCACCAAGGAGGGTTGGGGGGAGAGTCCTCCCCCCCCCAAGTTTCCTTTACTTATCCCTTAAGTTTCCCTTATCTTATCTTGGTTTTCAAATAAACTTCAAAATATCTTCTAGAACCTTCTGGAACATTCTGAAACTTTCTAGAATCCCCATACAAACACTCCGGAACATTTCCTAACTTAGAAAATGATCGCCATTATATGAATCTTATTCTCCGGACAATTACGGATCTCCTCGTGATGTCCCGGATCCAATCTGAGACTCCGAACAACATTCGGTTTCCAACGCACATTCCATATCTACTTAAAACAACTTCGAACCTTAAGTGTGTCACCCTACGGTTCGTGAATATACAGACATGATGAAAACACCTCTCCGATCAATAACCATTAGCGGGATCTGGAGATCCATAATGGCTCACATATACTCAACGATGACTTCGTGATCGATAGAACCATTAACATATGAAACCAATTCCCTTTGTCACGCGATACTCTACTTATCCGAGGTTTGATTGTCGGTATCTCCATACCTAGTTCTACCTCGTTACTGATAAGTACTCTTTACTCGTTCCATGTTATGTCATCCCTTGTGACCTAGTCACATGCTTGCAAGCTAACTAGATGACATTCCACCGAGAGGGCCCAGAGCATATCTATCCGTCATATGGATGGACAAATCCCAATCTTGGTCCATGCGCTTCAACACATACTTTTAGAATACCCAATGACACCTTTATAACCACCCGATTTAAGTGGTGTTTGATGTCATCAAAGTACCCATCCGGTGATGGTGATTAACATAACCTCATGGTCGAAGGATTAGGTTACTATGCATTTGAAAGCTTATAGCAATACGAACTAAATGACTTGATCTTATGCTACGCTTACTATGGGTGTGTGTCCATCACATCATTCTCCTAATGATATAACCTTGTTATTAATGACATCCAATGTCCATGATCAGGAAACCATGATCATCAATTAACCAACAAGCTAGTTCAACAAGAGGCTTACTAGGGACTCTTTTATGTTTACAAAACACACATGTATTAGTGTTTCCTTATAATAAAATTATAGCATGGGATGCAAACATTCATCATAAACACAAAGATATAATAATAACCACTTTTATTACTGCCTCTTGGGCATATCTCCAACATTCATCACCATGCAAGCCTCCGGTGTGATGCGTGAGTAGTTCATCCTTGGACTACGGGTCCATGTAGTAGCTAGATGGTCGGTTCTTCTCCTTTGTGCTACCATGTTTAGATTTTGTGAGCTCCGTTCATGATCAAGATCATCTATTTGTAATCATACATGTTGTGTTTGTGGGGATCCGATGGATATTGAGATGCTATTTCAGATTGATTATTGATTCTATCATGTCTTTGTTATTTGTGATCGTGCATGCTCTCCGTTGTTAGTAGATATCTTGGCCGAGTAGATGCTTATTGTCTTGCTTTATCATGCTTTCTATCAATGGTTGGTTTCTTTGAAACTGAATCTAATTGGAAAGGTGGGTTCACGGAAGAACAAAAATATTATTATATGGAACATCGCTTGTCACAAAAAGGGAAACACTTATGGGAACAAATTGATAAATTGTATACCATTACTAGAAACGTGTGCTCTACTTATAATGGTACTTATTGCTTTGATAAATCTTGTTGCTGTAAGAGGTATAAACACCTCCCTTTTCAGGGTGAGTATAATGATGATGTTACCATATCTTCTTATGTTAAGGGAAATTATGACTTTTATGATGTGGAAGAAATTGAGGAATTTATTGCTTGGAAGGGTGCATTCGAACTAGCTTATTTGCTTGAAAATACCGATGATGCACCTTATAAATATGAGGTTTATGATATACTTCAATTTTTCTTTGATAATTACAAGGAAGAAAATGGCTATATTCTTGAATATCCTAATAGATGCTCTCCACCAGCGGAAGAGACTAATGCCTTGCAGGGGTCTATGGAAGAAGAAATTGCTGAAACTGGAAGCTCATTGGATGAAAAAGAGGAGGAGAGTGATGATCAAGAGGAGGAATAATGTATCTAACCATTCCTACCTTCTAATGAGAGTAACTCTTTACCCCTTACAATATTTGGTTGTCCCCCATGCTTACTAAAGAAGGATGAATGTTATGTTCCTGAGGATTCTTTTGAAAATGTTTATAATAAAGCTCTAGTGTTTGTAGATCATGAAAATCATGCTTTATGCGATAATTATATTGTTGAGTTTATTCATGAGACTACTGAAAATTATTATGAGAGAGGAAAATATGGTTGTAAAAGTTTGCATGGTACTGAAACACCTCTCTATGTGCTGAAAGTTTTGAAGTTACTCTTGTTTTATCTTCCTATGCCTGTCACTTTGTTCTTTGTGAATTTATTTACATACAAGATTCCTATGCATAGGAAGTGGGTTAGACTTAAATATGTTTTGAATTTGATTCTTGATGCTCTCTTTTACTTCAATTCATATTTCTTATGTGAGCATCTTCTCAAACTGTCATGCCTAACTTAAAGGCGTTAAAGAAAAGTACTTATTGGGAGATAACCCAAAAGTTTTAGATGAGTCATTCAAGTTATTACCTCTGTAATAACCTCTACTTATCCTTTTTATTTGCTTTTTGTGCCAAGAGTAACATCTAATGAGAGAGAAGTAATACTTGGTAAGTTGTTGTCCCGAAATAGATTTTTGTCCTTCACTGTAAAAATTCGTGTAAAATCTATGTAGGTCATTTTGAGGCGTGATTTTTTGTGATTCTTCCCCAGGTTGTTATCTAACTTTAGTTAGTTCAACACTTTTCGATTTGAGCAACGGAAGGTCTTCGAAAAAATTGGTTTTCCTGCTGGTCTGTTTTGACAGATTTCTGCCATTATTTGCATTTGCTTCTTGTTGATTCCTTTTTGCGTTCTTTTTGGGGAATTGAGACTTTTGAGGGAAGTGCTATAGTATCTTGTGTTTTAATGGAAGTTTTATTGGTGTTAAAACTGAACCTAAAGAATTATTATCTTGAGTGCACTAATGTTGCTAATAAATATTGTGTGAAGTTTTGTATGAAGGAAGAATTTCAGGTGTATGGAGAGAATAATATAATGAGATGAAGAATGGACTAAAGCTCAATCTTGGGGATGCCACCCCGTGTCACCCCAAGAAATATCCAAGAAGTACAAGCGTCAAAGATTGGGGATGCCTAAGGCATCCCCTTCTTCATCAATAAAAATCTCAGGTTTCTTCCAAACACTTCATTTTTATTGTTTCATGCATAGTTGTGTTGTTCTAGGAGTGTCTTTGTTTATCGTTTTTCATTTGTTTGGTTTTCTTAGTTTTCTTGAATAAATTGGTTGGACCCCCTCTTTCATACATTAGTTTTCAAATAGTTTGGTTTGGATTGGAAAAGAGTAGGAAAAGTTCATGCTTAAGTGGTAAGAGAGCTTGTTTTTGACTGTGTCCTATGCTTTGTCATGTCATGCTTGGTATTGTTTTGGCTTTATTCTTAGTGATTTTTGTTTTAGCATGACATGTTATAAATAATTGAGATTGCTTAATGTGCCTTGAAAGAATCATGCGTTGTTTTAGCATATTAAAGCATAGTATTGTGGTATTCTCCTTTAATGCTTTATTTGGGTTGACTTGGCGCATTCTCACACCATGTTATGACTATCCAAAGTCACCATAGCCTTTATGATCCTTTAGTTTTATACTTGTAATATCGCTTTATGCTTTAATTAATGATGTTTTTTCGCTTTGCATGATTATGGCCATTATTGCTCTCTTAGTTGGTCGCTCCTAGTCTTTTGCTAGCCTCCATAAACAAGTATGAGTTCCACTCATGCATCCAACTCCAAATAAAACCAAGTTATTCCAAAGAGTCCACCATACCTCCCTATAAGCATATGCTATTCCAAGTATATTCATGTTTTTATCTACCTTCCGAATTAAACTTGTTATGTGAAAACTAGTGATTAAAGCTCTCACGAACTTGATGGCACACTTTACTTTCTTGCACTTAATAATCTTGAACTATTGCGTCCATATTTGTTGCGTATATGCTTGCACTTTATAAGTTGAAGTTAGCAGAACCATGTATCATGGGGAACGCTTTCAACATTGCACTTATTATTCGTTGATATCATGATTCTTTTGCTTATGGATTCCGGTGGTGTGAAATAAAAGGGGAACTTTTAAGATCATGGAGTTTGTATGTGTGTTATAGAAACGCCTAGGCCGCTAGCCTAAGCCATGCCTAATCATGGTGGAAACTTGTAGCATAACCATAATGAGCACTCTATGAAGCATCCTCAATAAAAACCTATGCAAATAGCAAATAAAAAGATCGCTGAGATGCTCATTGTTTGCTTGCCTTGTCATTTTGATTATGGGATAGCTCCTATACCATGTGCATGGGGTACCCCGTTGGCGGTTCTCTATGATACATATGTACTTACAATGACAAGAGCTTACTTTTGACTGAAGTTGAGTAGCATGAGGTTCGGTACTCGTAAGTAAGGGGCATGAGATTTCAACTTATAACTTGTCAAGCATATCCTCTTAGTTCTTGCACTTTAACCTTAATCACCTAAAGATGCTTATGATAGGGGCAATGAGAGCTGAAAGCTAGTAAGTACCATAATTTTTGGAAGACCTTTATGAGACTTGAATCCCTGCTTCCTTCTATGAAGGCATTTCTTTTACTTTTATGTTGAGTCTCCACCTTCTATCTTTCTGCACCTCCTGAGAGAGCATAGTGGCCATTCTTAGTTTAATGTGCATTGTCCCAAAACTTGTTCATTGATGCATACCTTTGATATTTCTTGTTCTTAAACTATTTGTATCTAGTCACCTTATGAACTTTGAAGGTGTCCTATGCATTTATATTTTGCTACTCTATGAGGGACAAGCTGAATGCCACTATGCTATGTTTTCTTTATGTGAAACAAACAAACGTCTTGCAAAGCATTGTTATTCATGAATCTTTTTTAGTGCCTTTTCATGTTACAACATAGTTGCTATGTCTTATTGTTAGAACTTTATCTTTCATGCTATGTTGAAGTACTATGATCCTAGCTATCAATGTTTTACAAATACTTTGATCAAGTTTATGATGGTGCATGTCACCTCAAAAATTATTCTTTCTTTTTATCACTTACCTACTCGAGGACGAGCAGGAGTTAAGCTTGGGGATGTTGATTCGTTGCTAACGTATCTATATATTTTGATGTTCCATGCTTGGTTTATATCTACTTTCTTACGTTTTGTCCACACTTTGGAGTAGTTTTTATACACTTTCTTAGACTAACCTATTAACAAGATGCCACAGTGCCAGCTGCCTGTTTTCTGTTGTTTTTGGTTCCAGGAAAGTCAGAAAATGAATATTCTCAGAATTGGACGGGACAAAAGCCAAAGTCAATATTTCACCGAGGGGAACACGGAGCCAGAATACGAGACGGAGAGGGGCCAGGGGCCGCCCACACCTCCTGGCCGCGCGACCAGACTTGGTCCGCACCAGGGGTGGTGAGGCCGCCTAGGGCACCCCCTTGGCCTCCCCTTTCACCTATAAGATGCCTCCGATACAGAAACCCTAAGTACCCGATCAAAATTCCACGAAAGAATCTGTAGCCGCCGTCATCTCCATCCCTAGATCGGGAGGGATCTGAAGCTCTTCCCGGCACCCTGCCGGAGGGGATAATTCACCATAGAGGCCTTCTTCATCACCATGCAAGCCTCCGGTGTGATGCATGGGTAGTTCATCCTTGGACTATGGGTCCATGTAGTAGCTAGATGGTTGGTTCTTCTCCTTTGTGCTGCCATGTTTAGATCTTGTGAGCTTCGTTCATGATCAAGATCATCTATTTGTAATCATACATGTTGTGTTTGCGGGGATCCGATGGATATTGAGATGCTATTTTAGATTGATTATTGATTCTATCATGTCTTTGTTATTTGTGATCTTGCATGCTCTCCGTTGTTAGTAGATATCTTAGCTGAGTAGATGCTAGCAACTCCAAGAGGGAGTATTTATGCTCGATAGTGGGTTCATGCCTCTAGTAATTTGGGGAAGTGACAGAAATCTCTAAGGTACTAGATGTGTTGTTGGTACTAGGGAGAAAACAACAATCCTTTGTTCATAGAACAATCATATTGTTTACTTTACACGCAATGCATAATGCAATTATCTGTTGCTTGCAACTTAATACTGGAGGGGGTTCGGATTGATAACCTGAAGGTGGATTATTAGTCATAGATGCAGTTGGATTACGATCTATGTATAATGTTGTAATGCCCAATCAAATCTCATAGGAATAAATATGATTAGTATATGCATGTATGCTTTCTCGATGTTTGTCAATTGCCCCGTTGTAATTTGTTCACCCAACATGTCATCTATCTTAAGGAGAACCACCACTAGTGAACTATGGACCCCGGTCCTTTTCTTTTACCATCAATCTACAACTGTTTACTACTTTCTGTTTACTTTCCACAAGCTATTACTTTCTTCCACACAATATGTTTAATCCTTTGTTTTCAGCAAAACCGGTGAGATTGACAACCTCACTGTAAGTTGGGGGCAAAGTTCTGTGGTTGTGTTGTGCAGGATTCCAAGTTGGAAAGAACACCTTGGAGGTGTTTCCTTGCTCCTACTGGTTCGATAACCTTGATTTCATAACTAAGGGAAACTTACTGCTGTGCTCATCATACCTTCCTCTTGGGGTTCCCCAACGAGCTCATTATCAACCACGAGTCAGCAGAGCTCCACAACATAAGAAGGTAAATTCTGTTGAATAAACCTCCTCCTTGAGTGATAAAATTGATGTTATTATGTATATGATTGTTAATGGAAAAGCTCATATTGATCCAAATCATGTTCCCTTATCCTCTTTGGTTGCTCAAGAGCAAGTTGATGTGAACTTCGTTAGAAATAATAATTTTAGCAACAATGCCTATAGGAGCAATTTTGGTAGTAATAATTATAGGCCATATCCTCCCAATAATGGTAATGCTTATGGAAATTTCTACAACAACAATAGAAGTGCACTCTCTAAACTTGAAGTCATGCTTAAGGATTTTATTAGTAAACAAACTTCTTTCAATAAAACTGTTGAGGAATAACTTTCGAATGCTGAAAAATATATCATCTTTGTCTGAAGCACAATCCTCTTTGATTAATAAAATGGCTGCTAAACCTGAAACTATGGAAAACCCCTTTGTTGCTACTAATGCCATATAAGTTAGAATAGATGAAAATGTTAGACTATTAGCTGAATTGCATGCTAAGTGGGAAAGAGAAGATGAAATTGCTAGAAATAGTGGTATTTGTACTATTACCACAACCAATGTTGATGCTAGCAAACCACATGAAGTCCCCATTCCTTTTGCAACAATGCCTAGAACCAATGGAACCTTTTCCAATAAAAATATTGAAATTCTTCGAAATATGGGAAACAATAGTTCTACTACCTTGGATGGTAATTTTGATTTTGATCTTGATCTTGATGGTTGCAATATTTTTGAAGTAATTATGTTCCTACAAAATCTTGCTAGAAGTCCTAATGCTAGTGCTATTAATATGGCTTTTACAAAACACATTACATATGCTCTCATAAAAATTAAAGAAGAAAAATTGAAACATAAAGCTTCTATTCCTAGGAAATTAGAAGATGGTTGGGAACCCATCATTAATATGAAAGTGAATGATTTTTATCTCAAAGCTTTATGTGATCTTGGTACTAGTGTCTCTATTATGCCTAGAAAGATTTATCAAATGCTTGATTTGCCACCACTGGAAGATTGTTATTTAGATGTCCAACTTGATGATAATGCTAAAAAGAAACTCATGGGGAGTATTAATGATGTTATTATTATGGTTAACAATACCTATGTCCCCATTTATTTCTATGTTTTGGATGTTGAATGCAATGCTTCTTGTCCTATTATTTTGAGAAGACCTTTTCTTAGAACTGTTGGTGCCATTATTGATATGAAGGAAGGCACCATTAAATATTAATTCCCACTCAAGAAAGGTATAGAACACTTCCATAGGAAGAGAGATAAGATACATTTTGCCTCTCCTATTAAAACAAAATTTGATCTTAATTCTTCTTCATTCAAAAATACTCGAATTTTGCTCCTATGCCTAGCTAAAAGGTGTTAAAGAAAATCACTATTGGGAGATAACCCAAATTATGTTTACTTTCAGTAAGCTTTTCTTTTGTTGAGTATTGGAAGTTATTGCCTTAGTAATAACCTCTCTTTATCCTTTTTGTGTGGTTTTTGTGCCAAGAATAACCTCTAATGAGAGAGAAGTAAGACTTGGGAAAGTTGCTGTCCTGAAACAGATTTTTGTGCTTCACTGTAAAAAATCGTGAAAAATCCCTGTACGTCGGATTGAGCTGTGATTTTTTGTGCTCATCACCCAGGTTATTATATAACTTTAGTTTATCACTTTTTGATTTGAGCAATAGAAGGTCTTCGAAAAAATCAGTTTTTACCTGCTGGTCTGTTTTGACAGATTTCTGCCATTATTTGCATTTGCCTCTTAATCTCTTTCTCTTGGAGTTCTCTTTGATCACTTGAGCTTTTAGAAGGAATTGCTACAGTATCTTGTGTTTTAATGGAAGTTTTACTTGTGTTGAAACTAAACCCAAAGACTTATTATCTTGAATACACTAATGTTGCTAATGAAGATTGTGTGAAGTTTTGTATGAAGGAATTTTTCAAGTTTAGGGAAGAATAATGTGATGAGATGAAGAATGGACAAAAGATCAAGCTTGGGGATGCCACCCGTGTCACCCCAAGAAATATTCAAGATGTACAAGCGTCAAATCTTTGGGATGCCCAAGGCACCCCCTTCTTCATCAATAAAAATCTCAGGTTTTATTCCAAAACACTTCATTTTTATTGTTTCATGCACAATTGTTTTGTTCTTGGAGTGTTTTTTTTTGTTTTTAGTTTTATTTTGTTTGGTTTGCTTAAATAAATTGTTTGGACCCCCGCATTCATACATTGTTTCAAATAAGTTGATTGGTGTTGGAAAAGAGTAGGAAGCTTCATGCTTATAAGTGGTACAAAAGGAGCCTGTTTTGACTGTGGCCTAGACTTTATCATGTCATGTTTGATGTTGCTTTGACTTTATGCTTAGTGATTATTGTTGTAGCACAACTTGTTCCAAACAATTGAGATTGCTTAATGTGCCTTGAAAGAATCATGCGTTGTTTTAGCATACAAAAGCATAATATTGTGGTATTCTCCTTTGATGCTTTATTTGGGTTGACTTGGCACATGCTTACACCATGTTAATACTATGAACCAGTCACCTTAGCCTCTATGATCATTTAGTTTTTGACTTGTAATATCACTTTATGCTTTAATTAATAATGTTTTCTCGCCTTGCATGATTATGGCCATTATTGCTCTCTTAGTTGGTCGCTCCCGGTCTTTTGCTAGCCTCCACCTGTACCAAGTGTGAGTTCCACACATGCATCCAACCCCCAAGAAAACCAAGTTATTCCAAAGAGTCCACTATAAATTCCTATGAATGGTGTGTTACACCATTCCAAGTATATTCATGCTTTTATCTACCTTCCAAATTAAACTTGTTATGTGAAAATTAGTGATTAAAGCTCTCACAAACTTGATGGCACACTTTATTTTCTTGCACTTAATAAACTTGAACCATTGTGTCCATCTATGTTGCTTATATGCTTGCACTTTATAAGTTGTGAATTAGGAGAACCATGTACCATGGGGAGCGCTTTCAACATTGCACTTATTATTCAGTTGATATCATGTTCTTTTATTTATGGATCCGGCGGTGTGAAATAAAAGGGGAGCTTGTAAGCTCATGGAGTTTGTATGTGTGTTAGAGAAATGCCTGGAAGGCTAGCCTAAGCCATGCCTAATCATGGTGGAAACTTGTAGCATAACCATAGTGAGCATTCTGTGAAGCATCCTCAATAAAAACCTATGCAAATAGCAAATAAAAAGATCGCTGAGATGCTCATTGTCTGTTGCCTTGTAATTTCGATATGGGATAGCTCCTGTGTCATGGGGAAAGGGGTACCCTATTGGCGGTTCTCCATGATACACATGTAATCACAATGACAAGAACTTACTTGTCACTAAAGTTGAGTAGCATGAGGTTCGGTACTCGTAAGCAAGGGGCATGAGATTTTCAACTTATAACTTGTCAAGCATATCCTCATATTTGTGTCACTTTAACCTTAATCACCTCAAGATGATTATGATAGGGGCAATGAGAGTTGAAAGCTAATAAGTACCATAATTTTTGGAAGCTCTTTATGAAACTTGAAATCCCTGCTTCCCTCTGTGAAGGACCTTTCTTTTTTACTTTTATGTTGAGTCTCCATCTTCTATCTTTATGAACCAATTGAGAGAGCAGAGTGGTCATTCTTAGTTTAATGTGCATTGTCCCAAAACTTGTTGATTGATTTATAACTTTGATGTTTCTTGTTCTTAAATTATTTGTATCTAGTCACCCTTATGAACTTTGAAGGTGTCAATGCATTTATGTTTTGATATACCATGAGGGACAAGATGAATACCACTCTTATTATGTTTTCTATATGTGAAACAAACAAATGTATTTTAATGCATTGTTATTCATGATCATTTGATTGTACCTTTTCATGTTACAACATAGTTGCTATGTCTTATTGTTAGAACTTTATCTTTCATGTTCATGTTTAGAGTACTTTGATCCCAGCTATCAATGCTTTACAAATACCTTGATCAAGATTGTGATGGTGCATGTCACCTCAAAAATTATTCTTTTTATCACTTACCTACTCGAGGACGAGTAGGAGTTAAGCTTCGGGATCCTTGATACGTCATAAACATATCTATAATTTTTGATGCTCCATGCTTGTTTTATATCAACTTTCTTATGTTTTGTTCACACTTTGAGGTATTTTTACACATTTTCTAGAACTAACCTATTAACAAGATGGCACAGTGTCAGTTGCCTGTTTTCTGCTGTTTTTGGTTTCAGAAAAGATAGTAAGGAAATATTCTCGGAATTGGATGGGACAAAAGCCAAAGTCAATATTTTACCAGAAGGAACACGGAGTCCGGAGGGCATCCAAAGAGGGGCCACGAGGCAGCCACACCCTAGGGTGGCGCGGCTCCCCTAGGCGTGCCGCCACCTGGTGTGGGCTCCTGTAGGGTTAGGAGTCTGACCCAACCTTGTTATAATATAAGGTAAGGTAGAATCCCCTGTGATGACAATGCTAGTCCCTGGATCAATAGCTAGCATCCACAGTTTAGATGTAATATCAAGGAACAAAGGTCATAATACAACTTTATAACCAGGAATAACATAATTTTATTACATCAAACATAGCTCATTTGGCTATCACATTACATTGCAGCGGAATATCTATAGTCATGGGGTCCTTCATCTTCAAAGTGCCACAGGCAGATGTTGGTTGTAGACTTTGTAATCCTAATCAAACAATCTTCACTAAAATCAATCAAACCTGCAACATTACAAGTTACAGCCATAAGGGTCAATACATTTGAATTGTATTGGCAAGTTTCACTTCTATGTATAATATGTGTGGATCCTATCATTACATGCAAGTTTGGCTAAGTAGAGTTTTAGGCTCATTTGCATAAAGCAATATTTTATCCTAACTTTTCAAAATGGTTTTGGTCCTTTGTCAAATCTCTTTTTCCAAGTTCCTTGAACTCCTTGGTAGAAACTCAAGTGTTCAAGTCCTTGTCAAAATCTCTTGAGCACCTTGGTAACCCCAAGTGCATCAAGTTTTGTCAAAATCTCTTGAGCTCCTTGGTAACCCCAAGTGCATCAAGTTTTAAAAGTTTTCTTTTAGAAATTAGAGTGTTGAGATCTTCCATAGCTTCAGGCCTTAGTTGCTCAGTATTGTCCATAACCGGGGACACGGCTAAGTACTTAGAATTTGATTATCTTCTGCAGAAGTTGTACACTTTACCCACATGACACAATCTCATCTTGATGCCACCAGTGGCCGCTGGATAAGTGCTCACCAAGATGGAGTACTGGCAGATTGAGATTGTGACGAAGTCTTTCCAAAGGGTCCTCCCATACACCATTGCTAGCTTGTCTTTAGCACCCATGAAGCATTCCAGATCCCCATGTCCAGTAAACTGAAGACAATGCATGGGTCTTCCCAATGTAGTTGACTAAGCCAGAGCCATAATAGCATGTGGTTGCACACGGAAGCCACTGTACGAGAAACATGTTCAATCTCTAAGTTTCCTGAGTGGTTTTCTTTTGGAGCACAACACAAAGAGATTGCCATAGAATGGTTCCTTTTGTTGCCACCTTCTCCAAAACTCAAAGTCCTTGTCCACCCAGGTGGTTCATTGAGTCCTTGTTTTATTATATAAAAATCACAAGTCCTTTTCTCAACTTCATAAAATCTCAACATGTATCTCTTTTCAAAATATAGCATGGCTAAGCATGTAACAACTACAACATTTTCACTAAGGAGTGTATAGGGAATCCTATTAGGATTTAGCATAGCATAAGTATAAAATTGTTTTCATGCATGTTTTCAAAATCCACTAAGTATAATGAAAATAGTAGGACTTTTGTATGATAGTGTAACTTGCCTTTTGGTAGGGAATGGTGGTTCACTTCTTGATCTTGCTAGTCTCACACTTCTCTAATCTTCACTACAAGTTAATCAAGCAAACACAAAATCAACTAACATTCCAAATAATCAATCAAACATTTCACACACATAAAACTATGGGATCTAAGATCTAAGTCATGCATGTAAGCATGCAAGAGATGGTTCTATTTGCAAAGATGGTCTCCACTAGGCTTCTACACTTTGTAAGTTCCAAATTGGTCATTTTCCAAAGTGGCAAAGTCATTTGCAAAAGGGTTTTGTCCCAAATCCATTTTAAAATCCATTCATCATTTTATGTGGTGGAAAATATTTTTATCAAAGCAAAACTTTTAAGTTTTTCACCAAATGAGTTGCTAATTTGCAAAACTTGGTGTTTTGGGTCAGTAGGTTTGGTCCAAAGCATTTTTCCAAAGTTTTTACTCAAAATCATTTTCACAACAAAAACCATTATTTTTAAATGGCTAGAAATAGACTAAATCAATTAATCCATTCTAAATTTTTCCAATTTCATTTTCAAAACCATGGTTTGGTTCCTAGGGTCAGTAAGGTCACAACAAACCATTTTGCAAAGGTTTTAACCCTAAAATCATTTTTAAACAATTTTTATACTCTAAACAAGCTCACAAAAGAATCTGCAAAAACAAGCAAACTAACAGATACTATTTGCTAAACTAAGGGCATGGTTGGCTAGGGCTTGCTCTCCTGAATCCAACGACATAAAATTTGTAATTTTTGGACGTGTGGATCCAAAGTTATAAGGGTTTGAAGTTTGCAAATAATTCTGTTTTCAAATCTGTTTTTAAACAGAATAGGTGACACGCGGCGCATTGTTATTCGCGGGTACCGGTTCGGCCGGATCGGCAACGCGGTACGTTGGATCTAACTAGATCGTGTGGCCCAGAGTGCGTACCTCTTCGCGACTAAGTGATTCTATCTCGCTCGCCCGATCTAGATCGAACGGCTCGCTGGTTCGACCAGAGTCATGGCTGCTGGCGGTGGACGGCGGCGACGGCCAGACGAGATGCTCGCGGTGGTTCTAGGAAGCGAGAGAGGTAGCGAAGATGCTCACCAGAATCGCGAGGATGTGGTGACGCTTGTCGTGTGCTTGTCGTGGCAGGGGGTGCTCTAGTACCTCTACGATTGCTCGCCGGAGTGAAGAAACCGTCGGGTGGCTCTGGTTGAGGTCGAGGACGATGCTGCAGATCGCCCTAAGGCAAAACGAAGGCGCGGTTAGTTGCGCAGGATCAAGACAAAAGTGGGCGGAGCGAAGTGAAGGGGCGGTCTGGTTCATCTGGGAGACATCGCCGGAGAAGTTGCAGACGGCGGCGCTGTCAGAGCTTGATGTAGTCGACGCCCTGGGGCGCCCGCGGTCGAATGGGTGGTACTGGGAGATGCGTCTAGGAGTGGGGAAGCTGCTAGGGTGCTCGGGAAGGCAGGGGGTGGCGTGTACTGGCCTGAATTGACCGGAGACGGTGGTCGGAACAGAGGAGCTCGGGGAGGAATTCGGACGGCCTGGTGGCGTGCTTGAGGGAGGAGACAGAGGGAAAACGGAGAGCAGTCACTGGCGTTTAAATGTGCCTGGTCGCTGCGAGTTAAGGTGGCCGTGTTAAGGCGAATTGATGCCGCGAAATCAAAGCCTGCAACGGCCGGCGAGGGAGGAAGAACAGGTCATGGGGTGGGGGCGATGAACAGGGAAAGTGGGGTCCAGTCGTCAGCGGGAAAAGAAAGGAGGGGGAGGGTCCACTGGTCATTGTCTGTGGGTCAATCAAAGTGCAAACGCTTTTACTCGGGAGAATAACTGGGCTGCTTCTAGGCCTTAGTGAATTCATTGGGTCTGTTTTCATTTTTTTTTTCTTCCTGTTGGCTTTTTTTCTTTTTCCAAATCAAATTCTGTTTTGAAAATCAACTCACAAATCAAACAACAAAACAAACATTCAAACAAACACCACACTTCACAACTTTGAACTTGGTTCTGTTTATCAACATAAACCAACATTCCAAAATAAAATAATATTTTTATTCATTTTAGGATCTATTTAATAATTAAATAAAATGGATCTTTAGTTTATTAATAAAATAGGGTTTGATTTAATTAATAAAAACTTCATTTGAAACTCAAATACTTTCAAAATCAAATCAGTAGGTTTTATTTGAAAATAAAGAATACTTGGAAAACTTGTTTAAAACAAAATAACCTTTTATTTTTAGGGTCCATTAATAATTAAATAAAATGGACCTTAGTTATAATCCATAAGGATTTGATTTATTAAATCTTTATTTTGAAAACTAAAAATAAAACCAAAACTATTCAGTAAGTTTTATTTGAGAATATAAAATACTTGGAAAACTTATTTGAAATAAATAAATAAGTTTTGATGTTTTGGAAATAGTAAAACCTTTATTAATAAAACTTGGATATTTAAATTCTTTTTATTTTAAATAAACCTCTACTATTTTTAATCAAAGCAAAACCTTTTGTTTCAAAGTCTTGGCCAAGGTTTAATTTGGTTTTATAAAATAATCTTTATTTAAAATATTTCTTTTCATTTTGAGAACCAAAACCTTTTATAAAAAGATTTCAAAGTAGTAATAAAATACTTTTATTTTCCCTTTATTAAATATTTATCTTTTTAAATCCCTTTAGGATTATTTGATTCAAATTGGTTTGAGGTTCCAATTGAATTCAAAAAGTTTCTTCTGGCCTTGAAAATCAAACAAAGTTTTATTTTATTCATTTATTTTTCACATTACAAGATTTGGAAAATCTTGGGATGTGACAGCCCCTCAGGCCGCCACTGACCTTGCCTCTTCGCCTAGCCACCGCCATCTCCATCCCTAGATCGGGGGGATCCGAAGCTCTTCCCGGCACCCTGCCGGAGGGGAGAGATCATCCTGGAGGCCTTCTTCATCACCATGCCTGCCTCCGGTGTGATGCGTGAGTAGTTCACCCTTGGACTATGGGTCCATATAGTATCTAGATGGTTGGTTCTCCTCCTTTGTGCTATCATGTTTAGATCTTGTGAGCTCCGTTCATGATCAAGATCATCTATTTATAATCCTATATGTTGTGTTTGCAGGGATCCAATGGATATTGAGATACTATGTCAGATTGATTATTGATTCTATCATGTCTATGTTATTTGTGATCTTGCATGCTCTCCGTTGTTAGTAACTATCTTGGCCAAGTAGATGCTTGCAACTCCAAGAATGAGTATTTATGCTCGATAGTAGGTTCATGCCTCTAGTAATCTGGGAAGTGACAGAAATCTCTAAGGTTGTAGATGTGATGTTGCTACTAGGGAGAAAACAACAATCCTTTGTCCATGGGGCAATTGTATTGTTTACTTTACACACTTTGCTTAATGCAATTATCTATTGCTTGCAACTTAATACTGAAAGGGGTTCAGACGATAACCGGAAGGTGGATTATTAGTCATAGATGCAGTTCGATTACAGTCTATGTATTAGGTTGTAATGCCTAATCAAATCTCATAGGAGTCAAGATGTCTAGTATATGCATTGTTATGCTTTCTCAAATCTCTCAATTGCCCCGCTGTAATTTGTTCACCCAACATGCTATTTATCTTAAGGAGAAACACCTCTAGTGAACTATGGACCCCAGTCCATTCTTTTACCATTGATATACCATCTACTGTTTACCGTTTATTATTTATTTTCTGCAAGCAATTACTATCTTCCACACTATATGTTTAATCCTTTGTTTTCAGCAAAACCAATGAGATTTACAACCTTACTATAAGTTGGGGCAAAGTTCCATGGTTGTGTTGTGCAGGATTCCAAGTTGTTAGCAACACCTTGGAGTTGTTTCCTTGCTCCTACTGATTTGATAACCTTGGTTTCATAACTGAGCGAAAACTTGCTATTGAGCTCATCATACCTTCCTCTTGGGGTTCCCAACGAGCTCTACATTTTGAGCCATCAAGCAATTCTTTTGGCGCCATTGCCGGGAACTTAAGGACAACTTCAATCTCTTCCTCCTTGTTAGTCACTTTTTAGGGAGAAAGAAGATTCTTGCAAGGGAGTCCTTCACAAACAATCGCTTTACTTTGTTTTAGTTTTGCTTAGTTTATTTTGTTTGCTTGATTCTTTTTATCAAAAACACAAAAAAATAGTTCTAGTGGTTTGCTTCTTTTATCAAAAACACAAAAAAAATGTAGTTCCTATTTCAGTTTCTATTTCTATTAGCTTGCTTTAATATTACAAAAAATGACTACTCTTGAAAACACTAAGTTGTGTGACTTCACTAGCACAAACAACCTTGATTTCGTATGCACACCTATTGCTCCACATGTTCCTGAAGCTGATTTCTTTGAAATTAAACCTGCTTTGCTCAATCTTATTATGAAAGAACAATTCTCTGGTGCTGGTACTGATGACCCTGCTGCTCACCTTAATAACTTTGTTGAACTTTGTGAGATGCAAAAACATAGGGATATAGATGGAGATATTATTAAGATTAAATTGTTTCCTTTCTCTTTGAGAGGAAAAGCTAAAGAATGGTTGCTATCCCTACCTAGAAATAGTATTTATTCTTGGATTAAAGGCAAAGATGCTTTCATTGGAAAATACTATCCTCTTGCTAAGATTATATCTATGAGTAGTGAAATAATAAAATTTAAACAATTTGATAATGAACATGTTGCTCAACCTTGGGAAAGAATGAAATCTTTGGTAAAGAATTGCCCCACTCATGGACTGACTGCTTGGATGATTATCCAAACTTTTTATGCAGGACTAAATTATTCATCAAGAAATCTGCTAGATTATGCTGCTGGAGGCACCTTTATGACCATTACTTTGGGTGCTGCAACAAAGCTCCTTGATAATATGATGGTTAACTATTCTAAATGGCACACTTAGAGAGCTTGATACGTTGCTAACGTATCTATAATTTTTGATGTTCCATGCTTGGTTTATATCTACTTTCTTATGTTTTGTCCACACTTTGGAGTACTTTTTATACACTTTCTTGGACTAACCTATTAACAAGATGGCACAGTCCCAGCTGCCTGTTTTCTGCTGTTTTTGGTTCCAGGAAAGTCAGAAAATGAATATTCTCGGAATTGGACAGGACAAAAGCCAAAGTCAATATTTCACCGAGGGGAACACGGAGCCAGAATACGAGACGGAGAGGGGCCAGAGGGCCGCCCACACCACCTGGCCACGTGGCCAGGCCTGGCCCGCGCCAGGGGGTGGTGTGGCCGCCTAGGGCACCCTCTCGGCCTCCCCTTTCGCCTATAAGATGCCTCTGATACAGAAACCCTAAGTCACTGATAAAAATTCCATGAAAGAGTCTGTAGCCGCCGTCATCTCCATCCCTAGATCGGGAGGGATCTGAAGCTCTTCCCGGCACCCTACCGGAGGGGATAATTCACCATGGAGGCCTTCTTCATCACCATGCAAGCCTCTAGTGTGATGTGTCAGTAGTTCATCCTTGGACTACGGGTCCATGTAGTAGCTAGATGGTTGGTTCTTCTCCTTTATGCTACCATGTTTAGATCTTGTGAGCTCCGTTCATGATCAAGATCATCTATTTGTAATCATACATGTTGTGTTTGCGGGGATCCGATGGATATTGAAATGTTATTTCAGATTGATTATTGATTCTATCATGTCTTTCTTATTTGTGATCTTGCATGCTCTCCGTTGTTAGTAGATATCTTGGCCGGGTAGATGCTAGAAACTCCAAGAGGAAGTATTTATGCTCGATAGTGGGTTCATGCCTCTAGTAATCTGGGGAAGTGACAGAAATCTCCAAGGCACTAGATGTGTTGTTGCTACTAGGGAGAAAACAACAATCCTTTGTTCATAGAACAATCATATTGTTTACTTTACACGCAACGTGTAATGCAATTATCTATTTCTTGCAACTTAATACTGGAGGGGGTTCGGATGATAATCTGAAGGTGGATTATTAGTCATAGATGCAGTTGGATTACGGTCTATGTATAATGTTGTAATGCCCAATCAAATCTCAAAGGAGTCAAGATGATTAGTATATGCATGTATGCTTTCTCGATGTTTGTCAATTGCCACGCTATAATTTGTTCACCCAACATGTCATCTATCTTAAGGAGAACCTCCACTAGTGAACTATGGACCCCGGTCCTTTCTTTTACCATTAATCTACAACTGTTTACCACTTTCTACGTACTTTCTGCAAGCTTTTACTTTCTTCCACACAATACATTTAATCTTTGTTTTCAGCAAAACCGGTGAGATTGACAACCTCACTGCAAATTGGGGCAAATTTCTATGGTTGTGTTGTGCGGGACTACAAGTTGGCAACAACACCTTGGAGGTCTCCACGTTGTGTAGGTCTCCACGTTGCTACTAGCACCGGTAGTGCGCCCTGCCAAGGCTCATCTAGCAAAACCTTTGGGGTATTTCCTTGCTCCTACTGGTTCGATAACCTTGGTTTCATAACTGAGGGAAACTTGCTGTTGTGATCATCATACCTTCCACTTGGGGTTCCCCAATGAGCTCGAGATATCTTGGGCCATCAAGCTCTTTTCTGGCGCCGTTGCCGGGAGTCAAGGACATCTTCACAAGGGGAGTCCCTCATAACCAATCTGTTTACTTTGTTTGCTTGTTTTTTATCAAAAACACACAAACATTAGTTTTACTAGTTTGCTTTCTTAATTAAAAACACAAAAAAATTAGTTCCTATCTTAAGTTGCCATTATGTCTAGCATTGCTCCAATCACTATATCACCTGAGGAAATGATTTTCACTTTTAAACAAGGAATTGAAGAGAGTTTCAAAGAAGCTTGGTCTAGAATCTCTGATCTACATGAAAAAACTGAACCTAAAATGACTCAAAGCTTGTTCCTTAGCAGTTTTTACCTTGGAATTGCGCTTTGCTATAGATATGCTTTGGATGTTGTAGTGGGAGGAGATTTCCTCCAATGAAATGAGGATGATGCTGTTAATGCCATAAAGAAGTTGGTCTTTACTTACAACTTGCCTAGCAAATCTGATTCTTCCTTCATAAACATATTTGCTAGATTGAATACACTTGAGACCGGCACTACTAGTTTAAAAGATTGCTATAATACACTTAGAGAGCATCATGACTATCTTCCAATAAATTTTGAACCCTCAAAGTGGCTCCCCACAGTAAAGATTGTTATAAATAATGAAACTTTTCATGCTCGCTGTGTTATCATGTCTGAATTTTGTCTTATGCGCAAAGATATCTATGAATCTTTGAATCTTTGGGGGCTTTCTGAAGGAGGAGAAGAAATATTTATTGCTAATAATGCCACAATATTACCCATTGGAATAGCTGAAGGAGTGTTTACAAAGATCCTAGGGAAAATGGATTCTACTAATTATCTTGTTATTGAATATGTAGGAAAAGGACAAATTACACTTGGAAGATCCCTATTGAAGCTCCTTGGAGCAATAATAGATGTGGAAAAGGGCACCATGCACTTTGCTTCTCCACCAAACAATCATATGTTCCCCAAGGTTAAGAATAAAAGTAAGAGAGGTAAGGGCAGAAATTTGGTTTTAATGCTTCTTCATTTGAGAACACTTGATTCCTTTCTTGCTTCTTATGTCTAACTTAAAGGCGTTAAAGAAAAGTACTTATTGGGAGATAACCCAAAAGTTTTAGATGAGTCTTGGAAGTTATTACCTCTGTAATAACTGCTCGTTATCCTTTTTATTTGCTTTTTGTGCCAAGAGTAACCTCTAATGAGAGAGAAGTAATGATTGGGAAAGTTGCTGCCCCGAAACAGATTTTTGTGCTTCACCGTAAAAATTTGTGTAAAATCTCTGTACGTCGTTTTGAGGCGTGAATTTTTCCGCTTCTGCCATAGGTTGTTATCTAACTTTTGTTAGTTCAACACTTTTTGATTTGAGCAACAGAAGGTCTTCGAAAAAATTGGTTTTTACCTGCTGGTATGCTTTGACAGATTTCTGCCATTATTTGCATTTGCTTCTTGTTGGTTCCTTTTTGAGTTCTCTTTGGGGAATTGAGCTTTTTGAGGGAAGTGCTACAGTATCTTGTGTTTTAATGAAAGTTTTATTTGTGTTGAAACTGAACCCAAAGACTTATTATCTTGAGTGCACTAATGTTGCTAATAAAGATTGTGTGAAGTTTTGTATGAAGGAAAAATTTCAGGTGTATGGAAGGAATGATGTAATGAGATGAAGAATGGACTAAAGCTCAAGCTTGGGGATTCCACGCGTGTCACCCCAATAAATATCCAACAAGTACAAGCGTCAAAGTTTGGGGATGCCCAAGGCATCCAATTCTTCATCAATAAAAATCCCAGGTTTCTTCCAAACACTTCATTTTTATTGTTTCATGCACAGTTGTGTTGTTCTTGGAGCGTCTTCTTTTTCGTTTTGGTTTTGGTTTTTGTTTTCTTGGTTTTCTTAGTTTTCTTAGTTTTCTGAATAAATTGGTTGGACCCCCCTCATTCATACATTAGTTTTCAAATAGTTTGGTTTGGATTGGGAAAGAGTAGGAAAGTTCATGCTTAAGTGGTAAAAGGAGCTTTTTTTGACTGTGACCTATCCTTTGTCATGCCATGCTTGATATTGTTTTGGCTTTATGCTTAGTGATTATTTCTGTAGCATGACTTCTTATAAACAATTGAGATTGCTTAATGTGCCTTGGAAGAATCATGTGTTGTTTTAGCATATTAAAGCATAGTATTGTGGTATTCTCCTTTGATGCTTTATTTGGGTTGACTTGGCACATGCTCACACCATGTTATGACTATCCCAAGTCACCATAGCCTTTATGATCCTTTAGTTTTCGACTTGTAATATCACTTTATGCTTTGATTAATGATGTTTTGTCGCTCTACATGATTATTGCCATTATTGCTCTCTTAGTTGGTCGCTCCCAGTCTTTTGCTAGCCTCCGTAACCAAGTATGAGTTCCACTCATGCATCCAACTCCTAAAACCAAGTTATTCCAAAGAGTCCACCATACCTACCTATTATCATTTGTTATTCCAAGTATATTCATGTTTTTATCTACCTTCCGAATTAAACTTGTTATGTGAAAATTAGTGATTAAAGCTCTCACGAACTTGATGGCACACTTTACTTTCTTGCATTAATAAACTTGAACCATTGCGTCCATCTTGTTGCGTATATGCTTGCGCTTTATAAGTTGAAGTTAGCAGAACCATGTATCATGGGGAATGCTTTCAACATTGCACTTGTACATTGTACCCCGTTGATATCATGTTCTTTTGCTTATGGATCCCGGTGGTGTGAAATAAAAGGGGAACTTGTAAGATCATGGAGTTTGTATGTGTGTTATAGAAACGCCTGGGCCGCTAGCCTAAGCCATGCCTAATCATGGTGGAAACTTACAGCATAACCATAATGCGCACTCTATGAAGCATCCTCAATAAAAACCTATGCAAATAGCAAATAAAAAGATTGCTGAGATGCTCATTGTCTGCTTGCCTTTTCATTTCGATTATGGGATAGCTCATGTATCGTGTGCAAGGGGTACCTTGTTGCGGTTCTCTATGATACATATGTACTTACAATGACAAGAGCTTACTTGTGACTGAAGTTGAGTAGCATGAGGTTCGGTCTTCGTATGTAAGGGGCATGAGATTTCGGCTTATAACTTGTCAAGCATATACTCTTAGTTGTGTCACTTTAACTTTAAACCTAAAGATGCTTATGATAGGGGCAATGAGAGCTGAAAGCTAATAAGTACCATAATTTTTGGAAGCTCTTTATGAAACATGAATCTCTACTTCCTTCTATGAAGGCCTTTCTTTTACTTTTATGTTGAGTCTCCACCTTCTATCTTTTTGCACCTATTTTGAGAGCATAGTGGCCATTCTTAGTTCTATGTGCATTGTCCCAAGACTTGTTGATTGATGCATAACTTTGATATTTCTTGTTCTTAAACTATTTGTATCTAGTCACTCTTATGAACTTTGAAGGTGTCATATGCATTTTTGTTTGCTACTCTATGAGGGACAAGTTGAATGCCACTAGGCTATGTTTTCTTTATGTGAAACAAACAAACGTCTTGCAAAGCATTGTTATTCATGAATCTTTAGTCTGTGCCTTTTCATGTTGCAACATAGTTGCTATGTCTTATTGTTGGAACTTTATATTTCATTCTATGTTGAAGTACAGTGATCCCACCTATCAATGTTTTACAAATACTTCGATCAAGTTTATGATGGTGCATGTCACCTCAAAAATTATTCTTTCTTTTTATCACTTACCTACTCGAGGACAATCAGGAGTTAAGCTTGGGGATGTTGATACGTTGCTAACGTATCCATAATTTTTGATGTTCCATGCTTGGTTTTTATCTACTTTCTTATGTTTTGTTCCACTTTCGAGTACTTTTTATACACTTTCTTGGACTAACCTATTAACAAGATGCCATAGTGCCAGCTGCCAGTTTTCTGTTGTTTTTGGTTCCAGGAAAGTCAGAAAATGAATATTCTCGGAATTGGACGGGACAAAAGCCAAAGTCAGTTTTTCACCGAGGGGGACACGGAGCCACAATACGAGACGGAGAGGGGCCAGAGGGCCGCCACCCCACCTGGCCACACGGCCAGGCCTGGCCCGCGCCAGGGGGTGGTGTGGCCTCCTAGGGCACCCCCTCGGCCTCCCCTTTCGCCTATAAAATGCCTCTGATACAGAAACCCTAAATACCCGATCAAAATTCCATGAAAGAGTCTGTAGCCGCTGTAATCTCCATCCCTAGATCGAGAGAGATCCGAAGCTCTTCCCGGCACCCTGCCGGAGGGGAGAATTCAACCTGGAGGCCTTCTTCATCACCATGCAAGCCTCCGGTGTGATGCGTGAGTAGTTCATCCTTGGACTACGGGTCCATGTAGTAGCTAGATGGTTGGTTCTTCTCCTTTGTGCTACCATGTTTAGATCTTATGAGCTCCGTTCATGATCAAGATCATCTATTTGTAATCATAAATGTTGTGTTTGCGAGGATCCGATGGATATTGAGATGCTATTTCAGATTGATTATTGATTCTATCATGTCTTTGTTATTTGTGATCTCGCATGCTCTCCGTTGTTAGTAGATATCTTGGCCGAGTAGATGCTAGAAACTCCAAGAGGTAGTATTTATGCTCGATAGTGGGTTCATGCCTCTAGTAATCTGGGGAAGTGACAGAAATATCTAAGGTACTAGATGTGATGTTGCTACTAGGGAGAAAACAACAATCCTTTTTTCATAGAACAATCATATTGTTTACTTTACACGCAATGTGTAATGCGATTATCTATTGCTTGCAACTTAATACTGGAGGGGGTTCGGATTGATAACCTGAAGGTGGATTATTAGTCATAGATGAAGTTGGATTACGGTCTATGTATAATGTTGTAATGCCCAATCAAATCTCATAGGAATCAAGATGATTAGTATATGCATGTATGCTTTCTCGATGTTTGTCAATTCCCCTGCTGTAATTTGTTCACCCAACATGTCATCTATCTTAAGGAGAACCACCACTAGTGAACTATGGACCCCGATCCTTTATTTTACCATCAATCTACAACTGTTTACTGCTTTCTGTTTACTTTCACAAGCTATTACTTTCTTCCACATAATAAGTTTAATCCTATGTTTTTCAGCAAAACCGGTGAGATTGACAACCTCACTGTAAGTTGGGAGCAAAGTTTTGTGGTTGTGTTGTGCAGGATTCCAAGTTGGAAACAACACTTTGGAGGTGTTTCCTTGCTCCTACTGGTTCGATAACCTTGGTTTCATAACTGAGGCAAACTTACTGTTGTGCTCATCATACATTCCTCTTGGGGTTCCCCAACGAGCTCGTTATCAACCACGAGTCAGCAAGTATTTTTCTGGCGCCATTGCCGGGGAGTCAAGGACATCTTTACAAGGGGAGTCCCTCATAACCAATCTCTTTACTTTGTTTTATTTGTTTTTCTTAGTTTATTTCTGCTTTGTTTGCTTGTCTCTTTTTATCAAAAATACAAAAAAAATAGTTCCTACTATAGTGGTTATCTTCGTTGGTCTGTTATTGTCTTGCTTTATCATGCTTTCTATCAATGGTTGGTTTCTTTGAAACTGAATCTAATTGGTAAGGTGGGTTCATGGAAGAACAAAAATATTATTATATGGAACACCGTTGTCACAAAAAGGGAAACACTTATGGGAACAAATTAATAAATTGTATACCATTACTAGAAACGTGTGCTCTACTTACAATGTTACTTATTGCTTTGATAAATCTTGTTGCTGTAAGAGGTATAAACACTTCCCATTTCAATGTGAGTATAATGATGATGTTACCATATCTTCTTATGTTAAGGGAAATTATGACTTTTATGATGTGGAACAAATTGAGGAATTTATTGCTTGGAAGGGTGCATTCAAACTTGCTTATTTGCCTGAAAATACTGATGATGCACCTTATAAATATGAGGTTTATGATATACTTCAATTTTGCTTTGATAATTACAAGGAAGAAAATGGCTATATTCTTGAATATCTTAACAGATGCCCTACACCAGCAGAAGAGACTAATGCCTTGCAGGAGCCTATGAAAGAAGAAATTGCTGAAACTGGAAGCTCATTGGATGAAAAAGAGGAGGAGAGTGATGATCAAGAGGAGGAAGAATGAATCTACCCATTCCTACCTTCTAATGAGAGTAACTCTTTACCCCTTACAATATTTGATTGTCCCCCATGCTTACTAAAGGAGGATGAATGTCATGTTCCTGAGGATTCTTTTGAAAATGTTTATAATAAAGCTCTAGTGTTTGTAGATCATGAAAATCATGCTTTATGCGATAGTTATATTGTTGAGTTTAGTCATGAGGCTACTGAAAATTATTATGAGAGAGGAAAATATGGTTGTAAAAGTTTTCATGGTACTGAAACACCTCTCTATGTGCTGAAAGTTTTGAAGTTACTCTTGTTTTATCTTCCTATGCCTGTCACTTTGTTCTTTGTGAATTTATTTGCATACAAGATTCCTATGCATAGGAAGTGGGTTAGACTTAAATGTGTTTTGAATTTGCTTCTTGATGCTCTCTTTTTCTTCAATTCATATTTCTTATGTGAGCATCTTCTCAAACTATCATGCCTAACTTAAAGGCGTTAAAGAAAAGTACTTATTGGGAGATAACCCAAAAGTTTTAGATAAGTCTTGGAAGTTATTACCTCTATAATAACCGCTCCTTATCCTTTTTATTTGCTTTTTGTGCCAAGAGTAACCTCTAATGAGAGAGAAGTAATGCTTGGGAAAGTTGCTGTCCCGAAACAGATTTTTGTGCTTCACTGTAAACATTCGTGTAAATCCTCTGTACGTCATTTTGAGGCGTGAATTTTTGTGCTTATGACCCAGGTTGTTATCTAACTTTCGTTAGTTCAACACTTTTCGATTTGAGCAACAGAAGGTCTTCGAAAAATTTGGTTTTTACCTGCTGGTCTATTTTGACAGATTTCTACCATTATTTGCATTTGCTTCTTGTTGATTCCTTTTTGGGTTCTTTTTGGGGAATTGAGCTTTTTGAGGGAAGTGCTACAGTAGCTTGTGTTTTAATGGAAGTTTTATTGGTGTTGAAACTGAACCTAAAGACTTATTATCTTGAGTGCACTAATGTTGCTAATAAAGATTGTGTGAAGTTTTGTATGAAGGAAGAATTTCAGGTGTATGGAGAGAATAATGTAATGAGATGAAGAATGGACTAAAGCTCAAGCTTGGGGATGCCACCCCATGTCACCCCAAGAAATATCCAAGAAGTACAAGCATCAAAGCTTGGGGATGCCCAAGGCATCCCCTTCTTCATCAATAAAAATCTCAGGTTTCTTTCAAACACTTCATTTTTATTGTTTCGTGCACAGTTGTGTTGTTCTTGGAGCGTCTTCGTTTTTCATTTTTCATTTGTCTGGTTTTCTTAGTTTTCTTGATTAAATTGGTTGGACCCCCTCTTTCATACATTAGTTTTCAAATAGTTTGGTTTGGATTGGAAAAGAGTAGGAAAAGGTCATGCTTAAGTGGTAAGAGAGCTTGTTTTTGACTGTGGCCTATGCTTTGTCATGTCATGCTTGGTATTGTTTTGGCTTTATGATTAGTGATTTTTTCTGTAGCATGACATGTTATAAAAAATTGAGATTGCTTAATGTGCCTTGAAAGAATCATGCATTGTTTTAGCATATTAAAGAATAGTATTGTGGTATTCTCCTTTGATGCTTTATTTGGGTTGACTTGGCGCATGCTCACACCATGTTATGACTATCCAGAGTCACCATAGCCTTTATGATCCTTCAGTTTTCGACTTGTAATATCACTTTATGCTTTAATTAATGTTGTTTTGTCGCTTTGCATGATTATGGCCATTATTGCTCTCTTAGTTGGCCGCTTCCAGTCTTTTGCTAGCCTCCATAACCAAGTATGAGTTCCACTCATGCATCCAACTCCTAATAAAACCAAGTTATTCCAAAGAGTCCACCATACCTACCTATTAGCATATGCTATTCCAAGTATATTCATGTTTTTATCTACCTTCCGATTTTAACTTGTTATGTGAAAACTAGTGATTAAAGCTCTCACGAACTTGATGGCACACTTTACTTTCTTGCACTTAATAATCTTGAACCATTGTGTCCATGTTTGTTGCGTATATGCTTGCCTTTATAAGTTGAAGTTAGCAGAACCATGTATCATGGGGAACGCTTTCAAAATTGCACTTATTATTCCGTTGATATCATGATTCTTTTGCTTATGGATCCCGACGGTGTGAAATAAAAGGGGAACTTGTAAGATCATGGAGTTTGTATGTGTGTTAGAGAAACGCCTGGGCCGCTAGCCTAAGCCATGCCTAATCATGGTGGAAACTTGCAACATAACCATAATGAGCACTCTATGAAGAATCCTCAATAAAAACCTATGCAAATAGGTTTATAAAAAGATTGTTGAGATGCTCATTGTTTGCTTGCCTTGTCATTTTGATTATGGGATAGCTCTTGTACCATGTGCAAGGGGTACCCCGTTGGCGGTTCTCTATGACACATATGTACTTACACTGACAAGAGCTTACTTGTGACTGAATTTGAGTAGGATGAGGTTCGGTACTCGTAAGTAAGGGGCATGAGATTTTAACTTATAACTTGTCAAGCATATCCTCTTAGTTATGTCACTTTAACCTTAATCGCCTAAAGATGCTTATGATAGGGGCAATGAGAGCTGAAAGCTAGTAAGTACCATAATTTTGGAAGCTCTTTATGAGACTTGAATCCCTGCTTCCTTCTATGAAGGCCTTTCTTTTACTTTTATGTTGAGTCTCCACCTTCTATATTTATGCACCTATTGAGAGATCATAGTGGCCATTCTTAGTTTAATGTGCATTGTCCCAAGACTTTTTGATTTATGCATAACTTTGATATTGCTTATTCTTAAACTATTTGTATCTAGTGACCCTTATGAACTTTGAAGGTGTCCTATGCATTTATGTTTTTCTACTCTATGAGGGACAAGCTGAATGCCACTGATACATTGCAAATGTATCTATAATTTTTGATGTTCCATGCTTGGTTTTATCCACTTTCTTGTGTTTTGTCCAAACTTTGGAGTACTTTTCATATGATTTCTTGGACTAACCTATTAACAAGAGCCACAGTGCCAGCTGCCTGTTTTCTGCTGTTTTTGGTTCCAGGAAAGTCAGAAAATGAATATTCTCGAAATTGGACAGGACAAAAGCCAAAGTGCCTATTTTTTCGGAAGTCATCAGATGCCAGAATATGAGACGGAGAAGGGCTAGGCAGCCACACACACTGGCAGCCTGCTGGCCTGAGCCGAGGGGGTGGTCCGCCGACCCAGACCCCTTGGCCTCTCCTTCCGCCTATATATTGCCCTTGGGACGAAAACCCTAAGTACCCGATCAAAAATCCACGAAAGAGTCTGTAACCGACGTCATCTCCATCCCTAGATCGGGAGGGATCTGAAGCTCTTCCCGGCACCCTGCCGGAGAGGGGAATTCACCCTGGAAAGTCTTCTTCATCATCATGCAAGCCTCCGGTGTGATGGGTGAGTAGTTCATCTTTGGACTACGGGTCCATGTAGTAGCTAATGGCTGGTTCTCCTCCTTTGTGCTTTCATGTCTAGATCTTGTGAGCTCCGTTCATGATCAAGATCATCTATTTGTAATTCTTCATTTTGTGTTTGCGGGGATCCGATGGATATTGAGATGCTATTTCAGATTGATTATTGATTCTATCATGTCTTTGTTATTTGTGATCTTGCATGCTTTCCGTTGTTAGTAGCTATCTTGGCCAAGTAGATGCTAGCAACTCCAAGAGTTAGTATTTATGCTCGATAGTAGGTTCATGCCTCCGTAACTGGGAAATGATGAAATCTCTAAGGTACTAGATGTGTTGTTGCTACTAGGGAGAAAACAACAATCCTTTGTTCATAGAACAATCATATTGTTTACTTTACATGCAATTCATAAAGCAATAATCTGTTGCTTGCAACTTAATACTGGAGGGGGTTCGGATGATAACCTGAAGGTGGATTCTTAGTCATAGATGCAGTTGGATGGCGGTCTATGTATAATGTTGTAATGCCCAAGCAAGTTCCAAAGGAGTCAAGATGATTAGTATATGCATGTATTGCTTTCTCGATGTTTGTCAATTGCCCCGCTGTAATTTGTTCACCCAACATGTTATCTATCTTAAGGAGAGCCACCTCTAGTGAACTATGGATCCCGGTCCTTTCTTTTACATACAATCTACAAATTGTTTACTGCTTTGTGTTTACTTTCTGCAAACTTTTACTTCCTTCCATTCGATACGTTTAATCCTTTGTTTTCGGCAAAACCGGTGAGATTGACAACCTCATTGCAAGTTGGGGACAAAGTTCTGTGGTTGTGTTGTGCAGGTCTCCACGTTGCTACTAGCACCGGTAGTGCGCCCTGCCAAGGCTCAGCTAGCAACACCGTTGGGGTGTTTCCTTGCTCCTACTGGTTCGATTAAACCTTGGTTTCATAACTAAGGGAAACTTTCTGATGTGCTCATCATACCTTCCTCCTGGGGTTCCCCAAGGAGCTCTACATCAACACCGAGCCATCAAGCATTTTTCTGGCGCCGTTGCCGGGGAGTCAAGGACATCTTCACATGGGGAGTCCCTCATAACCAATCTCTTTACTTTGTTATTTTTGTTTTGCTTAGTTTCTTTTTGCTTTGTTTGCTTGTTTCTTTATCAAAAACATAAAAAAAAATTAGTTTTACTAGTTTGCTTTCTTATTTGAAAACACACAAAATTAGTTCCTTTCTCAAGTTGCCACTATGTCTAGCCTTGCTCCAATCACTATGTCACCCGAGGAAATGATTTTCACTTTTAAACAAGTAAGTGAGGAAAGTTTTAAGGAAGCTTGGTCTAGAATCTCTGATCTACATGAAAAAACTGAGCCTAAAATGACTCAAAGCTTGTTCCTTAGCAGTTTTTACCTTGGAATTGCTCTTTGCTATAGATTTGCTTTAGATGCTGTTGTGGGAGGAGATTTCCTGCAATGTAATGAGTATGATGCTATTAATGCTATAAAGAAATTGATCCTTACTTACAACTTGCCTAGCCAAACTGATATTTCTTTCGCAAGAATATTTGCTAGATTGAACACTCTTGAGACTGGCACTGCTAGCTTAAAAGATTGCTATAATACGCTTAGGGAGCATCATAATTATGTTCCAATAAATTCTGAACCATCAAAGTGGCTCCCTACAATAAAGATTGAGATAAACACTGAAACTTTTCAAGCCCGCTGTGATATCATGTCTGAATTTTGTCTTATGCCCAAAGATATTTATGAATCTTTAAATCTTTGGGGCTTACTGAAGGAGGAAAAGAAATATCTCTTGCTAATAATGCTACCATATTACCTACCGGAATAGCTGAAGGAGTGTTTACAAAGATCCTTGGGAAATGATTTCTACTAATTATCTTGTTATTGAATGTGTAGGAAAAGGACAAATTACACTTGGAAGGTCCCTATTAGAACTCCTTGGAGCAATAATAGATGTGGGAAAGGGGACCATGCACCTTTCTTCTCCACCAAACAATCATATTTTCCCCAAGGTTAAGAATAAAAGTAAGAGAGGTAAGGGCAAGAAATTTGGTCTTAATGCTTCTTCATTTGAGAACACTTGATTCTTTCTTGCTTCTTATGCCTAACTTAAAGGCATTAAAGAAAAGTACTTATTGGGAGATAATCCAAAAGTTTTAGATAAGTCTTGGAAGTTATTACTTCAGTAATAACCGCTCCTTATCCTTTTTATTTGTTTTTTGTGCCAAGAGTAACCTCTAATGAGAGATAAGTAATGATTGGGAAAGTTGCTGTCCCGAAACAGATTTCTGTGCTTCACCGTAAACATTCGTGTCAAATCTCTGAACGTCTTTTTGAGGCGTGAAGTTTTGTGCTTCTGCCCCAGGTTGTTATCTAACTTTCGTTAGTTCAACACTTTTTGATTTGAACAACAGAAGGTCTTCTAAAAAATTCGTCTTTACCTGTTGGTCTGTTTTGACAGATTTCTGCCATTTTCTGCATTTGCTTCTTGTTGGTTCCTTTTTAAGTTTTTTGGGGAATTGAGCTTTTTGAGGGAGGTGCTTCAGTAGCTAGTGTTCTAATGGAAGTTTATTGGTGTTAGAACTGAACCTTAAGACTTATTTATCTTGAGTGCACTAATGTTGCTAATAAAGATTGTGTGAAGTTTTGTATGAAGGAAAAAATTTAGGTGTATGGAAGGAATGAGTAATGAGATGAAGGATGGACTAAAGCTCAAGCTTGCGGATGCCACGCGTGTCACCCCAAGAAATATCCAAGAAGTACAAGTGTCAAAGCTTGGGGATGGCTTGGGCATCCCCTTCTTCATCAATAAAAAGCCTAGGTTTCTTCCAAACGCTTCATTTTTATTGTTTCATGCACAGTTGTGTTGTTCTTCGAGCGTCTTCTTTTTTGTTTTGGTTTTGGTTTTTCGTTTGCTTGGTTTTTAGTTTTCTGAATAAATTGGTTGGACCCCCTTTTTCATACATTGGTTTGAAAATAGTTTGGTTTGGTTTGGAAAAGAGTAGGAAAGTTCATGCTTATGTGGTAAAAAGAGCTCGTTTTTGACTGTGGCCTATGCTCTGTCATGCCATGCTTGATATTGTTTTGTCTTTATGCTTAGTATTCTTTGTTGTAGCATGACTTGTTATAAACAATTGAGATTGCTTAATGTGCCTTGGATGAATCATGCGTTGTTTTAGCATATTAAAGCATAGTATAGTGGTATTCTCCTTTGATGCTTTATTTGGGTTGACTTGGCGCATGCTCACACCATGTTATGACTATCTCAAGTCACCATAGCCTTTATGATCCTTTAGTTTTCAACTGGTAGTATCACTTTATGCTTTGATCAATGATGTTTTGTCGCTCTGCATGATTATGGCCATTATTACTCTCTTAGTTTGTCGCTCCTAGTCTTTTGCTAGCCTCCACAACCAAGTATGAGTTCCGCTCATGCATCCAACTCCTTAAACCAAGTTATTCCAAAGAGTCCACCATACCTACCTACTAGCTTATGCTATTCCAAGTATATTCATGCTTTTGTTTACCTTCTAAATTAAACTTGTTATGAGAAAACTAGTGATTAAAGATCTCACGAACTTGATGGCACACTTTACTTTTCTTGCCCTTAATAAACTTGAACCATTGTGTCGTCTATGTTGTATATGCTTGCACTTATTTGTTGGGAATTAGCAGAACCTTGCTATCATGGGGAACACTTTCAACATTGCACTTGGTACTTGTACCTAGTTGATATCATGATCTTTTGTATATGGATGTCGTCGGTGTGAAATGAAAGGGGATCTTGTAAGTCCATGGAGTTATGTATATGTGTTAGAGAAACGCCTGGGCCGCTGGTCTAATCCATGCTGACATGGTGGAAACCTGCAGCGTAACCATAATGAGTTGTCTATGAAGCATTCTTCTTATAAAAAAAGAGTTCTATATTGAGAAAAAGAGAAAAAAAAGAGATTATGAAAAGAGGAAAGAGAGAAAAAGCACCATATTCCCATGGTAAATAAGAAGATTGCTAAGATGCTCGTTGTCTGCTTGCCTTGTCATTTTGATATGGGGATTCTTCCGTATCATCGGGCAAGGGGTACCTGCTGGCGGTTCTCTATGATACACATGTACTTACGATGACAAGAACTTACCGGTGACTAAACTTGAGTAGCATGAGGAGCGGCCCTCGTATCCAAGGGACATGAGATTTCTAACTTATACTTCGTCAACCATGTACACCATAGTTTGTTCACTTTAACCTTAATCACTTCAAGATGCTTATGATAGGGGCAATGAGAGCTGAAAGCTATAAGTACCATAATTTTTGGAAGCTCTTTATGAGACTTGAATCCATACTTCCTTCTATGAAGGCCTTTCTTCCACTATTATATTGAGTCTCCACCTTCTACCTTTATGCACCTACTTTGAGAGCATAGTGGCCATTCTTAGTTCTATGTGCATTGTCCCAAGACTTGTTGATTGATGCATACCTTGATATTGCTTGTTTTAAACTATTTGTATCTAGTCACTCTTATGAACTTTGAAGTTGTCCTATGCATTTATATTTGCTACTCTATGAGGGACAAGCTGAATACTATTATGCTATGTTTTCTTTATGTGAAACAAACAAACGTCTTGCAAAGCATTGTTATTCATGAATCTTTTGTTTGTGCCTTTTCATGTTGCATCATAGTTTCTTTGTCTAATTGCTAGAATTTTGTCTTTCATGTTATGATTTAAGTACTATGATCCCAGCTTTGAATGTTTTACAAATACTTTGATCAAGTCTTCGATGATGAATGTCACCTCAAAAAATTATTCTTTCTTTTTATCACTTACCTACTCGAGGACGAGCAGGAGTTAAGCTTGCGGATGTTGATACATTGCAAATGTATCTATAATTTTTGATGTTCCATGCTTCATTTTATCCACTTTCTTGTGTTTTGTCCACACTTTGGAGTACTTTTCATATGATTTCTTGGACTAACCTATTAACAAGAGCCACAGTGTCAGCTGCCGGTTTTCTGCTGTTTTTGGTTCTAGGAAAGTCAGAAAATGAATTTTCTCGGAATTGGATGGGACAAAAGCCAAAGTGCCTATTTTTCTGGAAGTTATCAGATGCCAGAATACGAGACGGAGAAGGGCTGGGGGCCGACCACACCACTGGTCACAGCGGCTGGCCTGCCTGGCCAGGGGGTGGTCTGGCCGACCCCAGCACCCCCTCGGCCTCTCCTTCCGCCTATATATTGCCCTCGGGATGAAAACCCTAAGTACCCGATCAAAAATCCACGAAAGAGTATGTAGCCGCCATCATCTCCATCCCTAGACCGGGAGGGATCTGAAGCTCTTCCCGACACACTGCCGGAGAGGGGAATTCACCCTGGAGGTCTTCTTCATCATCATGCAAGCCTCCGGTGTGATGCGTGAGTAGTTCATCTTTGGACTACGGGTCCATGTAGTAGCTAGATGGCTGGTTCTTCTCCTTTGTGCTTTCATGTCTAGATCTTGTGAGCTCCGTTCATGATCAAGATCATCTATTTGTAATTCTGCATGTTGTGTTTGCAGGGATCCGATGGATATTGAGATGCTATTTCAGATTGATTATTGATTCTATCATGTCTTTGTTATTTGTGATCTTGCATGCTTTCCGTTGTTAGTAGCTATCTTGTCCAAGTAGATGCTAGCAACTCCAAGAGTTAGTATTTATGCTCGATAGTGGGTTCATGCCTCTGGTAATCTGGGGAAGTGACGGAAATCTCTAAGGTACTAGATGTGTTGTTGCTACTAGGGAGAAAACAACAATCCTTTATTCATAGAACAATCATATTGTTTACTTTACACGCAATTCGTAAAGCAATAATCTGTTGCTTGCAACTTAATACTGGAGGGGGTTCGGATGATAACCTGAAGGTGGATTATTAGTCATAGATGCAGTTGGATGGCGGTCTATGTATAATGTTGTAATGCCCAATCAAGTTCCAAAGGAGTCAAGATGATTAGTATATGCATGTATTGCTTTCTTGATGTTTGTCAATTGCCCCGCTGTAATTTGTTTACCCAGCATGTTATCTATCTTAAGGAGAGCCACCTCTAGTGAACTATGGATCCCGGTCCTTTCTTTTACATACAATCTACAAACTGTTTACTGCTTTGTGTTTACTTTCTGCAAACTTTTACTTCCTTCCATTCGATACGTTTAATCCTTTGTTTTTAGCAAAACCGGTGAGATTGACAACCTCATCACAAGTTGGGGACAAAGTTCTGTGGTTGTGTTGTGTAGGTCTCCACGTTGCTACTAGCATCGGTAGTGCGCCCTGCCAAGGCTCAGCTAGCAAAACCTTTGGGGTGTTTCCTTGCTCCTACTGGTTCGATTAAACCTTGGTTTCATAACTGAGGGAAACTAGCTGCTGTGCTCATCATACCTTCCTCTTGGGGTTCCCCAACGAGCTCTACATCAACACCAAGCCATTAGCCACTATGCTATGTTTTGTTTATATGAAACAAACAAACATCTTGGAAAGCATTGTTATTCATGAATCTTTTGTTTGTGCCTTTTCATGTTACAACATACTTGCTATGTCTTATTGTTAGAACTTTATCTTTCATGCTATGTTGAAGTACTAGGATCCCAGCTATCAATTGTTTTACAAATACTTTGATCAAGTTTATGATGGTGCATGTCACCTCAAAAATTATTCTGTCTTTTTATCACTTACCAACTCGAGGACGAGCAGGAGTTAATATTGGGGATGTTGATACGTTGCTAATGTATCTATAATTTTTGATGTTCCATGCTTGGTTTATATCTAGTTTCTTATGTTTTGTCCACACTTTAGAGTACTTTTTATACACTTTCTTAGACTAACCTATTAACAAGATGCCACAGTGCCAGGTGCCTATTTTTTGTTGTTTTTGGTTCCAAGAAAGTTAGAAAATGAATATTCTGAGAATTGGATGGGACAAAAGCCAAAATCAATATTTCACCGAGGGGAACACGGAGCCAGAATACGAGACGGAGAGGGGCTAGGGGCCGCCCACACCACCTGGCCACGTGGCCAGGCCTGTCCTGCGCCAGGGGGTGGTGTGGCCGCCTAGGGCACCCCCTCGGCCTCCCTTTTGCCTATAAGATGCCTCCGATTCAGAAACCCTAAGTACCCGATCAAAATTCCACGAAAGAGTCTGTAGCTGCCGTCATCTCCATCCCTAGATCGGGAGGGATCTGAATCTCTTCCTGGCACCCTGCTGGAGGGGAGCATTCACCCTGGAGGCCTTCTTCATCACCATGCAAGCCTCCGATGTGATGCGTGAGTAGTTCATCCTTGGACTACGGGTCCATGTAGTAGCTAGATGGTGGTTCTTCTCCTTTGTGTTATCATGTTTAGATCTTGTGAGCTCCGTTCATGATCAAGATCATCTATTTGTAATCATACATGTTCTGTTTGCGGGGATCCGATGGATATTGAGATGCTATTTGAGATTGATTATTGATTCTATCATGTCTTTGTTATTTTTGATCTCGCATGCTCTCTGTTGTTAGTAGATATCTTGGCCGAGTAGATGCTAGCAACTCCAAGAGGGAGTATTTATGCTCGATAGTGGGTTCATGCCTCTAGTAATCTAGGGAAGTGACAGAAATCTCTAAGGTACTAGATGTGTTGTTGCTACTAGGGAGAAGACAACAATCCTTTGTTCATAGAACAATCGTATTGTTTACTTTACACGCAATGCGTAATGCAATTATCTGTTGGTTGCAACTTAATACTGGAGGGGGTTCGGATTGATAACCTGAAGGTGGAGTATTAGTCATAGATGCAGTTGGATTATGGTCTATGTATAATGTTGTAATGCCCAATCAAATCTCATAGGAATCAAGATGATTAGTATATGCATGTATGCTTTCTCGATGTTTGTTAATTGCCCCGTTGTAATTTGTTCACCCAACATGTCATCTATCTTAAGGAGAACCACCACTAGTGAACTATGGACCCCGGTCCTTTCTTTTACCATCAATCTACAATTGTTTACTACTTTCTGTTTACTTTCCACAAGCTATTACTTTCTTCCACACAATACGTTTAATCCTTTGTTTTCAGCAAAACCGGTGAGATTGATAACCTCACTGTAAGTTGGGGCAAAGTTCTGTGGTTGTGTTGTGCAGGATTCCAAGTTGGAAAGAACACCTTGGAGGTGTTTCCTTGCTCCTACTGGTTCGATAACCTTGATTTCATAACTAAGGGAAACTTACTGCTGTGATCATCATACCTTCCTCTTGGGGTTCCCCAACGAGCTCATTATCAACCACTTAGTCGAGAGCTCCACAACATAAGAAGGTAAATTCTGTTGAAGAAACCTCCTCCTTGAGTGATAAAATTGATGTTATTATGTATATGATTGTTAATGGAAAAGCTCATATTGATCCAAATCATGTTCCCTTAGCCTCTTTGGTTTCTCAAGAGCAAGTTGATGTGAACTTCGTTAGAAATAATAATTTTAGCAACAATGCCTATAGGAGCAATTTTGGTAGTAATAATTATAGGCCATATCCTCCCAATAATGGTAATGCTTATGGAAATTTCTACAACAACAATAGAAGTGCACTCTCTGAACTTGAAGTCATGCTTAAGGATTTTATTAGTAAACAAACTTCTTTCAATAAAACAGTTGAGGAACAACTTTCGAATGCTAAAAAATATCATCTTTGTCTGAAGCACAATCATCTTTGATTAATAAAATGGCTGCTAAACCTGAAACTCTCGAAAACCCCTTTGTTGCTACTAATGCCATATAAGTTAGAATTGATGAAAATGTTAGACTGTTAGCTGAATTGCATGCTAAGTGGGAAAGAGAAGATGAAATTGCTAGAAATAGTAGTATTTGTACTATTACCACCACCAATGTTGATGCTAGCTAACCACATGAAGTCCCCATTCCTTTTGCAGCAATGCCTAGAACCAATGGAACCTTTTCCAATAAAAATATTGAAATTCTTTGAAATATGGAAAACAATAGTTCTACTACCTTGGATGGTAATTTTGATTTTGATCTTGATCTTGATGGTTGCAATATTTCTGAAGTAATTATGTTCCTACAAAAGCTTGCTAGAAGTCCTAATGCTAGTGCTATTAATATGGCTTTTACAAAACACATTACATATGCTCTCAGAAAAATTAAAGAAGAAAAATTGAAACATAAAGCTTCTATTCCTAGGAAATTAGAAGATGGTTGGGAACCCATCATTAATATGAAAGTGAATGATTTTGATCTCAAAGCTTTATGTGAACTTGGTACTAGTGTCTCTATTATACCTAGAAAGATTTATGAAATGCTTGATTTGCCACCATTAGAAGATTGTTATTTAGATGTCCAACTTGATGATAATACTAAAAAGAAACTCATGGGGAGTATTAATGATGTTCTTATTATGGTTAAAAATACCTATGTCCCCTTTGATTTCTATGTTTTGGATGTTGAATGCAATGCTTCTTGTCCTATTATTTTGGGAAGACCTTTTCTTAGAACTGTTGGTGCCATTATTGATATGAAGGAAGGCACCATTAAATATCAATTCCCACTCAAGAAAGGTATAGAACACTTCCCTAGGAAGAGAGAGAAGATACCTTTTGCCTCTCCTATTAAAACAAAATTTGATCTTAATGCTTCTTCATTCGAAAATACTCGAATCTTGCTCCTCTGCCTAGCTGAAAGGCGTTAAAGAAAAGCACTATTGGGAGATAACCCAAATTATTTTTACTTTCAGTAAACTTTTCTTTTGTTGAGTCTTGGAAGTTATTACCTAAGTAATAACCTCTCCTTATACTTTTTTGTGTGGTTTTTGTGCCAAGAATAACCTCTAATGAGAGAGAAGTAAGACTTGGGAAAGTTGTTGTCCCGAATCAGATTTTTGTGCTTCAGTGTAAAAAATTGTGAAAATCCCTGTACGTCGGATTGAGATGTGATGTTTTGTGCTTATGACCTAGGTTATTATCTAACTTTAATTAGTTTAGCACTTTTCGATTTGATTAACAGAAGGTCTTCGAAAAAATCGGTTTTTACATGTTGGTATGTTTTGACAGATTTCTGCCATTATTTGCATTTGCCTCTTAATCTCTTTCTCTTTGAGTTCTCTTTGATCACTTGAGCTTTTAGAAGGAATTGCTACAGTAGCTTCTATTTTAATGGAAGTTTTACTTGTGTTGAAACTAAACCCAAAGACTTATTATCTTGAATACACTAATGTTGCTAATGAAGATTGTGTGAAGTTTTGTATGAAGGAAATTTTCAAGTTTAGGGAAGAATAATGTGATGAGATGAAGAATGGACAAAAGCTCAAGCTTGTGGATGCCACCTGTGTCACCCCAAGAAATATTTAAGATGTACAAGCGTCAAAGCTTGGGGATGCCCAAGGCATCCCCTTCTTCATCAATAAAAAAATCTCAGGTTTTAATCCAAAACACTTCAATTTTATTGTTTCATGCACAATTGTGTTGTTCTTGGAGCGTGTTTGTTTTTGTTTTTAGTTTTATTTTGTTTGGTTTGCTTAAATAAATTGGTTGGACCCCTCCATTCATACATTGTTTCAAATAAGTTGATTGGTGTTGGAAAAGAGTAGGAAGCTTCATGCTTATAAGTGGTACAAAAGGAGCATGTTTTAACTGTGGCCTAGACTTTATCATTTCATGTTTGATTTTGCTTTGACTTTATGCTTAGTGATTATTACTGCAGCATGACTTGTTCCAAACAATTGAGATTGCTTAATGTGCCTTGAAAGAATCATGCGCTGTTTTAGCATACAAAAGCATAATATTGTGGTATTCTCCTTTGATGCTTTATTTGGGTTGACTTGGCACATGCTTACACCATGTTAAGACTATAAACCAGTCACCTTAGCCTCTATGATCATTTAGTTTTTGACTTGTAATATCACTTTATGCTTTAATTAATAATGTTTTCTCGCTTTGCATGATTATGGCCATTATTGCTCTCTTAGTTGGTCGATCTTGGTCTTTTGCTAGCCTCCACCTGTACCAAGTGTGAGTTCCACACATGCATCCAACCCCCAAGAAAACCAAGTTATTCCAAAGAGTCCACTATAAATTCCTATGCATGGTGTGTTACACCATTCCAAGTATATTCATGCTTTTATCTACCTTCCAAATTAAACTTGTTATGTGAAAATTAGTGATTAAAGCTCTCACAAACTTGATGGCACACTTTATTTTCTTGCACTTAATAAACTTGAACCATTGTGTCCATCTATTTTGCTTATATGCTTGCACTTTATAAGTTGTGAATTACGAGAACCATGTACCATGGGGAATGCTTTCAACATTGCACTTATTATTCAGTTGATATCATGTTCTTTTGATTATGGATCTCGGTGGTGTGAAATAAAAGGGGATCTTGTAAGCTCATGGAGTTTGTATGTGTGTTAGAGAAACGCCTGGGAGGCTAGCCTAAACCATGCCCAATCATGGTGGAAACTTGCAGCATAACCATAGTGAGCATTCTGTGAAGCATCCTCAATAAAAACCTATGCAAATAGCAAATAAAAAAATCACTGAGATGCTCATTGTTTGTTGCCTTGTCATTTTGATATGGGATAGCTCCTATGTCATGGGGCAAGGGGTACCCCGTTGGTGGTTCTCCATGATATACATGTACTTACAATGACAAGAACTTACTTGTGACTAAAGTTGAGTAGCATGAGGTTTGGTACTCGTAAGCAAGGGGCATGAGATTTTCAACTTATAACTTGTCAAGCATATCCTCATATTTGTGTAACTTTAACCTTAATCACCTCAAGATGCCTATGATAGGGGCAATGAGAGCTGAAAGCTAATAAGTACCATAATTTTTGGAAGCTCTTTATGAAACTTGAAATCCCTGCTTCCCTCTATGAAGGGCCTTTCTTTTTTACTTTTATGTTGAGTCTCCACCTTATATCTTTATGCACCAATTGAGAGAGCAGAGTGGTCATTCTTAGTTTAATGTGCATTGGCCCAAAACTTGTTGATTGATTTATAACTTTGATATTGCTTGTTCTTAAATTATTTGTATCTAGTCACCCTTATGAACTTTGAAGGTGTCATATGCATTTATGTTTTGATATACCATGAGGGACAAGCTGAATACCACTCTTATTATGTTTTCTATATGTGAAACAAACAAACATCTTTTAATGCATTGTTATTCATGATCATTTGTTTGTACCTTTTCATGTTACAACATAGTTGCTATGTCTTATTGTTAGAACTCTATCTTTCATGTTCATGTTTAGAGTACTTTGATCCTAGTTATCAATGCTTTACAAATACCTTGATCAAGATTGTGATGGTGCATGTCACCTCAAAAATTATTCTTTTTATCACTTACCTACTCGAGGACGAGTAGGAGTTAAGCTTGGGGATGCTTGATACATCGTAAACGTATCTATAATTATTGATGCTCCATGCTTGTTTTATATCAACTTTCTTATGTTTTGTTCACACTTTGAGGTATTTTTATACATTTTTTGGAACTAACCTATTAACAAGATGGCATAGTGCCAGTTGCCTGTTTTCTGCTGTTTTTGGTTCCAGAAAAGCTAGTAAGGAAATATTCTCGGAATTGGACGGGACAAAAGCCAAAGTCAATATTTTACTAGAAGGAACAAGAAGTCCGGAGGGTAGCTGAAGAGGGGCCACGAGGCGCCCACACCCTAGGGTGGCGCGCCCCCTGGGTGCACCACCACTTGGTGTGGGCCCCTCGGGCCACCACCGACCTTGCCTCTTCGCCTATAAAAGCACCTCGATGCAGAAAACCCTAAGCACCCAATCAGAAATCCACAAAAGAGTCTGTAGCCGCCGCCATCTCCATCCCTAGATAGGGGGGATCTAAAGCTCTTCCCGGCAACCTGCCGGAGGGGAGAGATCATCCTGGAGGCCTTCTTCATCACCATGCCTGCCTACGGTGTGATGCATGAGTAGTTCACCCTTGGACTATGGGTCCATATAGTAGGTAGATGGTTGGTTCTCCTCCTTTGTGCTATCATGTTTAGATCTTGTGAGCTCCGTTCATGATCAAGATCATCTATTTGTAATCCTATATGTTGTGTTTGCAGGGATCCGATGGATATTGAGATACTATGTCAGATTGATTATTGATTCTATCATGTCTATGTTATTTGTGATCTTGCATGCTCTCCATTGTTAGTAACTATCTTGGCCAAGTAGATGCTTGCAACTCCAAGAGGGAGTATTTATGCTCGATAGTAGGTTCATGCCTCTAGTAATCTGGGGAAGTGACAGAAATCTCTAAGATTGTAGATGTGTTATTGCTACTAGGGAGAAAACAGCAATCCTTTGTCCATGGGGAAATTGTATTGTTTACTTTACACACTTTGCTTAATACAATTATCTGTTGCTTGCAACTTAATACTAAAAGGGGTTCAGACGATAACCAGAAGGTGGATTATTAGTCATAGATGCAGTTGGATTACGGTCTATGTATTATGTTGTAATGCCCAATCAAATCTCATAGGAGTTAAGATGTCTAGTATATGCATTGTTATGCTTTCTCAAATCTGTCAATTGTCCCGCTGTAATTTGTTCACCCAACATGCTATTTATCTTAAGGAGAAACGCCTCTAGTGAACTATGGACCCTAGTCCATTCTTTTACCATTGATATACCATCTAATGTTTATGTTTACTGTTTACTTTCTACAAGCAATTACTATCTTCCACACTATATGTTTAATCCTTTGTTTTCAGCAAAACCAGTGAGATTGACAACCTCACAGTAAGTTGGGGCAAAGTTCTGTGGTTGTGTTGTGCAGGATTCCAAGTTGTTAGCAACACCTTGGAGTTGTTTCCTTGCTCCTAATGGTTCGATGGCCTTGGTTTCATAACTAAGGGAAAATTTGCTATTGTGTCATCATACCTTCCTCTTGGGGTTCCCAACGAGCTCTACATTTTGAGCCATCAGCCCCTATCTAGGCATTAAAAGCAGCCGCCATCACTGTCCTAGCCCCCGTCCCCGCTTCCAACGTATCCGCCGGCGAGGAGCCCCCTGATGTCTACGCACTTCTATTCTTGTAGACAGTTGGTGGGCCTCCAAGTGCAGAGGTTTGTAGAACAGCAGCAAGTTTTCCCTTAAGTGGATCACCCAAGGTTTATCGAACTCAGGGAGGAAGTGGTCAAAGGTATTCCCTCTCAAGCAACCCTGCAATCAAGATACAAGAAGTCTCTTGTGTCCCCAACACACCCAATACACTTGTCATGTGTATAGGTGCACTAGTTCGGCGAAGAGATAGTGAAATACAAGTGGTATAGATAATTATAAGTGGTAACGGTGCTAGAAAATAGCTTGCTGGCGTGTGGTTGACGTGGGAAAAGACTAAAGGCAAACTGAAATAAAGATGGAAGCAAGCAAACATATAACAGATCTAGTAGCAAACGGTGTTTCAATGCTTAGAAACAAGGCCTAGGGATCATACTTTCACTAGTGAACACTCTCATATAAATATATTCTTCTTTATGATACTACGCTGAACTACTCTCCGATTGGACACTCTAATCGTTGGTAGGGCTATAACAACACACCTCAAAGTAAGCCTTTCCCATCTAGAAAACCCCACACTGTCACCTTGAGCACTAGATGGTTCCAACAAACACCACAATTTCATAAAGACATCCAACTCAAAATATAACTCATAACAAGTATTTGTAATCTCTAGCCTAAGTGCCACCATGGTGTGCACGCTATCACTTTCACACACATGGGGAGAGCAGAGATCTATTAAAGCACTTGAGTAGCAAGGTAGATCTATAGATTACAAGCTCATGATCTCAATAAGATCATGCATAGAGAGAGATGAACACATAGCTACCAATAGAACCCTTAGCCTCGAGGAAGAACTACTCCCTCCTCATCATGGGAATCAGCAACGGTGATGGAGATGGTGGTGGAGATCGATGGAGATGGCTCCAGGGGCACTTCCCCGTCCTGACAGGGTGCCAGAACAGAGACTTTCTGTCCCCCGAATCTCCCCTTCGGTGGCGGTGGTGCTGCAGAACTTTTCGTGGATTCTGATGACTATTTAGGGTTTTGGTATCGGGAGGCTCTTATAGGCGAAGGAGGCAAGGTCGGTGGCCAGCCTGGGGGCCCACACCATGCCCTGGCACGGCCTGGGGGTACCCGTGCCTTGGGGGTTGTGGCCAGGCCCTGGCCCTCCTCCGTCTCATATTCTGGCTCCGTGAGTCTTTCGATAAAATAGGAACTTTGGCTTTTGTCCCATCCAACTCCAAGAATATTCATTTTCTGACTTTCTTGGAACCAAAAACAGCAGAAAACAGGCAACTGGCACTGTGGCATCTTGTTAATAGGTTAGTCCAAGAAATCATATGAAAAGTACTCCAAAGTTGGAACAAAACACAAGAAAGTAGATAAAACCAAGCATGGAACATCAAAAATTATAGATACATTTGCAATGTATCAACATCCCCAAGCTTAACTCTTGCTCGTCCTCGAGTAGGTAAGTGATAAAAAGAAAGAATAATTTTTGAGGTGACATGCACCATCATAAACTTGATCAAAGTATTTGTAAAATATTGATAGCTGGGATCATAGTACTTCAATCATAACATGAAAGACAAAGTTCTAGCAATAAGACAAAGAAACTAAGTTGCAACATGAAAAGGCACAAACAAAAGATTCATGAATAACAATGCTTTGCAAGACGTTTGTTTGTTTCACATAAAGAAAACATAGCATAGTGGCATTCAACTTGTCCCTCATAGAGTAGCAAACATAAATGAATAGGACACCTTCAAAGTTCATAAGAGTGACTAGATACAAATAGTTTAAAACAAGCAATGTCAAGTTATGCATCAATCAACAAGTTGATACATTGCAAATGTATCTATAATTTTTGATGTTCCATGCTTGGTTTTATCCACTTTCTTGTGTTTTGTCCACACTTTGGAGTACTTTTCATATGATTTCTTGGACTAACCTATTAACAAGAGCCACGATTGCTACCATTTTTTACTGCTGTTTTTGGTTTCATGAAAGTTAGAAAATGAATATTCTCGGAATTGGACGGGACAAAAGCCAAAGTGCCTATTTTTCCGGAAGACTCACGGAACCAGAATACGAGACGGAGGAGGGTCAGGGGCTGGCCACACCACCCCCAGGCGCGGGCTGGGCCTGGCCGCGCCAGGGCATGCTGTGGGCCTCCCAGGCACCCCCTTGGCCTCTCTCATTGCCTATAAGGAGCCTTCTGACCTAAAAACTCTAGGGGGTCGACGTTTTTCCAGAGATAGTTCCGCTCCGCCGCCACCACCAGATTCCACGAAACAGCACTAGAAACTCTGTTCTAGCACCCTGCCGGGATGGGGAATTGGAGGAGATCATCGCCATCATCGTCACCATCGCTTCTCCATCGACCATCCATGTTTCCCCGACCACTCAATCCGGTCATAGGCCTTCACCTTGTCGATCAGGCCCTTTCAACCAGCAAGCAAGCAAATACTTCTCTTCTTAGTATAAGGGAGGCAGGTTAGAGAGTTGACGAACAAGAAAAGGCGTCACTGTTTAGGTAGGAGGATGGATGGATGTGGTCCAATGGCTAAAGCTCTGCCCTGGATGGCTTGAAACTTTCCAGGCGGTCACCATTGAACAGAACTGAGAAAGCCATTAGGTGTAGGCGCTTTCCAGAGGTGGAAGATTTACTGCCCATGCGTACGACCGGGGCATACGTACCGGACACCAGTAGTGAGAACACGGCACTAGCCAAGCTCCGAAGGGGACCAGCGCTTCTACTCCTCCACCGAGGAGCCGTTCTTGCGAGGTGAGTAATCCCCCGCTGTAGGCTATGGGGATGGTAGGGATTGGATGAGATCGTTCATGTAATGGCATCAGATTGTTAGGGCATGGTGCCTAGTATCTTTTATTAGTGCTTTATGACTTTGTTGCGACTTGTTGTGCTTAATGCTTGTCACTAGGGCCCGAGTGCCATGATTTCAGATATGAACATGTTATTGATTCATTATGATAGTATTGTTTATGGTCTTATCTGCAAGTTGTATACACACGTTGTTGTCCGGAACCTATGGCCCCGAAGTGACAGAAATCGGGATAACCGGAAGGGAATGGCTTTGATGTGAGGATCACATGTGTTCACGGAGTGTTAATGCTTTCCTCCGGTGCTCTATTAAAAGGAGCACCTTAATTGCCAGTAGTTCCCTAAAGGCCCTACCGGCAGCAATTTGGCCGGGACAAAAGATGTTGTGCAAGTTCTCATTGCGAGCACATATGACTATATATGGAACACATGCCTAGGATTATCTAGTACTTGGATGCTTTATCTTATTTATCTACAATTGCCCTATGTTCTGTTTGCTATGTGAATTGTCTTGTCCATGCAACGCCCGTCCATCCATCCATATGCCTATCGCACTCGAATCCCACTGTTTACTGCTATTGTTACTACTACTGTTACTTTACTATTCCTACTACAAAACTGTTGCTACTGATAAACTGCTGTGAGCAAGATTTGTTTCCAGGTGCAGCTGAATTGACAACTCAGTTGTTAAGGCTGATAAATATTCTTTGGCTCCCCTTGTGTCGAATCAATAAATTGGGTTTCACTTCCCTCGAAAATACTGCGATACACCCCCTATACTTGTGGGTCATCACAAGTCTTGGGACAATGCACATAGAACTAAGAATGGCCACTATGCTCTCAAAGTAGGTGCATAAAGGTAGAAGATGGAGACTCAATATATAAGTGGAAGAAAGGCCTTCATAGAAGGAAGTAGGGATTCAAGTCTCATAAAGAGCTTCCAAAAATTATGGTACTTATAGCTTTCAGCTCTCATTGCCCCCATCATAAGCATCTTGAAGTGATTAAGATTAAAGTGAACAAACTATGGTGTACATGCTTGACGAAGTATAAGTTAGGAATCTCATGTCCCTTGAATACGAGGGCCGCTCCTCATGCTACTCAAGTTTAGTCATCGGTAAGTTCTTGTCATCATAAGTACATGTGTATCATAGAGAACCGCCAACGGGGTACCCCTTGCCCGATGATACGGAAGAATCCCCATATCAAAATGACAAGGCAAGCAGACAACGAGCATCTCAGCAATCGTCTTATTTACCATGGGAATATGGTGCTTTTTTCTCTCTTTCCTCTTTTCATATATCTCTTTTTTCTTTTTTTTCTCAATATCTGACTCTTTTTTTATAAGAAGAATGCTTCATAGACAGCTCATTATGGTTACGCTGCAGGTTTCCACCATGTCAGCATGGATTAGACCAGTGGCCCAGGCGTTTCTCTAACACATATACATAACTCCATGGACTTACAAGCTCCTCTTTCATTTCACACCGACGACATCCATAGACAAAAGAGCATGATATCAACTAGGTACAAAGTACCAGTGCAATGTTGAAAGCGTTCCCCATGATAGCGTGGTTCTGCTAATCCCCAACAAATAAGTGCAAGCATATACAACATAGATGGCACAATGGTTCAAGTTTATTAAGGGCAGGAAAAGTAAAGTGTGCCATCAAGTTCGTGAGAGCTTTAATCACTAGTTTTCTCATAACAAGTTTAATTTGGAAGGTGAACAGAAGCATGAATATACTTGGAATAGCGTATGCTAGTAGGTAGGTATGGTGGACTCTTTGGAATAAATTGGTTTAAGGAGTTGGATGCATGAGTGGAACTCATACTTGGTTGCGGAGGCTAGCAAAAGACTGGGAGCGACAAACTAAGAGAGCAATAATGGCCATAATCATGCAGAGCGACAAAACATCATTGATCAAAGCATAAAGTGAAACTACAAGTTGAAAACTAAAGGATCATAAAGGCTTATGGTTACTTGGGATAGTCATAACATGGTGTGAGCATGTGCCAAGTCAACCCAAATAAAGCATCAAAAGAGAATACCACAATACTATGCTTTAATATGTTAAAACAACGCATGATTCTTTCAAGGCACATTAAGCAATCTCAATTGTTTATAACAAGTCATGCTACAGCAAAGAATACTAAGCCTAAAGCAAAACCAATATCAAGCATGGCATGACAAAGCATAGGCCACAGTCAAAAACAAGCTCTCTTTACCACTTAAGCATGAACTTTCCTACTCTTTTCCAATCCAAACCAAACTATTTGAAAACCAATGCATGAAAGAGGGGGTCCAACCAATTTATTCAGCAAACAAAGCAAACAAAGCAAACGAAAAACCAAAACGAAAACGAAAACGAAAAAGAAGACGCTCCAAGAACAACACAACTGTGCATGAAACAATAAAAACGAAGCGTTTGGAGGAAACCTGGGACTTTTATTGATGAAGAAGGGGATGCCTTGGGCATCCCCCAAGCTTTGAGCTTGTACTTCTTGGGCATCCCCAAGTCTTTAGGTTCAGTTTCAGCACCAATAAAACTCCCATTAAAACACAAGCTACTGTAGCACTTCCCTCAAATAAAAAGGATAAGGAGCGGTTATTACTGAAGTAATAACTTCCAAGACTCATCTTAAAAAATTTGGGTTATCTCCCAATAAGTACTTTTGTTTAACGCCTTTAAGTTAGGCATGATAGTTTGAAAAGATGCTCACATAAGAAATATGAATTGAAGTAAAAGAGAGCATCAAGAAGCAAATTCAAAGCACATTTAAGTCTAACCCACTTCCTATGCATAGGAATTTTGTAAAGAAACAAGTCATGAAAGCATAAGGAAACAATCATAGGAAAGCAAAACAAGTGCAACTTCAATACTTTCAACATAAAGAGGGGAAACTTAATATTATTGACATGCATAAAACCATGTTTCCCTTTCTCATAATAATTTTCAGTAGCATCATGAATAAAATTAACAATATAACTATTATATGAAACATTCTTATCATGAGCCACATGCATAAAAGAATTAATACTCTCCACATAAACATAGTCATTCTTATTAATTATAGTGGGAGCAAATTCAACAAAATAGCTATCATTATTATTCTCATCACCATAATCATCAAATATAGGAGGCATATTGTAATCATAATTAATTTCCTCCTCAATAGTAGGTGGACTGAAAATATCATATTCATCATTGTAATCAGCATATATTGGAGGTTTGGTATCATCATAAGGAATAGAATAGCTATCCTCCAAAGCTGGGGTACTAAAAATATCATGCTCATCACAACCAGCTTCCCCAAGCTTAGACTTTTCCATAGCATTAGCAATAATGGTGTCCAAAGAATTCATACTAACAACATTGCTATTAGCATGCAAATAAAGTTCCATAGGTTTTTTAATTTTCTCTTCAAACACTTCATGTCCTAACTCAAGATAAATATTATAAAGCTCTCTAATTTTGTTGTTGTTTTCCATTAAGCCTAACTAGTGAAAACAAGAAACAAAAAGACAAAATTGCAGAATCTAAAGGAAATAACTTCGAGCACTCGCACCGGAGGATGTGAGTACCTTTACTACCTCACGGAACGCCCGTAAAATAGGCGTTTGCCGTGGGAGGTTCTTCTTCTTTAATCCTCCGATGTGAATACCTTTTACCTTACCTCCCCAGCAACGGCGCCAGAAAATAGCTTGATGTCTACGCACTTCTATTCTTATAGACAGTTGTTGGGCCTCCAAGTGCAGAGGTTTGTAGAACAGCAGCAAGTTTTCCCTTAAGTGGATCACCCAAGGTTTATCGAACTCATGGAGGAAGTGGTCAAAGGTATTCCCTCTCAAGCAACCCTGCAATCAAGATACAAGAAGTCTCTTGTGTCCCCAACACACCCAATACACTTGTCATGTGTATAGGTGCACTAGTTCGGCGAAGAGATAGTGAAATACAAGTGGTATAGATAATTATAAGTGGTAATTGCGTAAAAATAGCTTTCATGCGTGTGGTTGACGTGGGAAAAGACTAAAGGCAAACTGAAATAAAGATGGAAGCAAGCAAACATATAACAGATCTAGTAGCAAACGGTGTTTCAATGCTTAGAAACAAGGCCTAGGGATCATACTTTCACTAGTGAACACTCTCATATAAATATATTCTTCTTTATGATACTACGCTGAACTACTCTCCGATTGGACACTCTAATCGTTGGTAGGGCTATAACAGCACACCTCAAAGTAAGCCTTTCCCATCTAGAAAACCCCACACTGACACCTTGAGCACTAGATGGTTCCAACAAACACCACAATTTCATAAAGACATCCAACTCCAAATATAACTCATAACAAGTATTTGTAATCTCTAGCCTAAGTGCCACCATGGTGTGCACGCTGTCACTTTCACACACATGGGGAGAGTAGAGATCTATTAAAGCACTTGAGTAGCAAGGTAGATCTATAGATTACAAGCTCATAATCTCAATAAGATCATGCATAGAGAGAGATGAACACATAGCTACCGGTAGAACCCTTAGCCTCGAGGAAGAACTACTCCCTCCTCATCATGGGAATCAGCAACGATGATGGAGATGGTGGTGGAGATCGATGGAGATGGCTCCGGGGGCACTTCCCTGTCCCGGCAGGGTGCCGGAACAGAGACTTTCTGTCCCCCGAATCTCCCCTTCGGTGGCGGCGGCGCTGCAGAACTTTTCATGGATTTTTGATTGACTATTTAGGGTTTTGGTATCGGGAGGCTCTTATAGGCGAAGGGGGCAAGGTCGGTGGCCAGCCAGGGGGCCAACACCATGCCCTGGTGTGGCCTAGGGGTACCCGCGCCTTGGGAGGGTGTGGCCAGGCCCTGGCCCTCCTCCGTCTCGTATTCTGGCTCCATGAGTCTTCTGGTAAAATAGGAACTTTGGCTTTTGTCCCGTCCAATTATGAGAATATTCATTTTCTGACTTTCCTAGAACCAAAAACAGCAGAAAATAGGCAACTGGCACTGTGGCATCTTGTTAATAGGTTAGTCCAAGAAATCATATGAAAAGTACTCCAAAGTTGGAACAAAACACAAGAAAGTAGATAAAACCAAGCATGGAACATAAAAAATTATAGATACATTTGCAATGTATCACCCCCGCCAGCAAGGAGGCCCCCGCCTGTCATGGGAAGATCTAGCTCTTCTGGGATCCCTATGATCCAGAAGAGTACATCGCTCCGGTGAACCCCTATGACACCGGCATCGATGACCCATGGTCGGAGGTAACTATGGTTTGCTCCCCTTCCCTGGTTCTTCTCCCATTCCCATCGTTGGATGTTAGATCTTGGTTTATTAGGGTTTGATTGTTCGCATTTTGGTTGCTCGATCTTATTACATCATCTAATCCTCCTTTTTACCCATAGGTTTACGACAGCGACATCTGCAGTGATAACGAGTCTAGGTGCACCAAGACTCGTTAGGTGCTGAGGAGGCTCTAGGCTAGCCAATACGACGCCTTCTTTGCTAGTGGCGTCTACAGTTGCCCCTTCTGCAGGACGAGACTAGCCGGCACTGACTTCAACTACGTCATGATGCATGCAGAGGTCTCGATCTCCAGCACCCCCAAAGTCGGCCAAACCGTGAACATCAACGCCTACATCGCTGAACACCAGGCACTCAGCATTCACCTCCGCAACCTCCAGCGGATGTCCATCGAAGAGGGTCGTATGCCACCGATCAAGCCTAAGGCCCCCAAGATCAAGGGACTCGGTAGCAAGAAGTGGAGGAAGCGCTAGAGGGAGGAGGTAGAGGCGCAGGCAAGGAGGGGTTGAACGTGTCTACTACTGCTGCTAAGCAGCTTCTTTTGTTTTTGTATATTGCGTGTGATGGCGGTTGAGTAGCGAATGCATTGAATGTCGTTAAGCAACCTACTTTCTATCGTTATATCCTATTTAGCTCCACACAACTATATCTATATTTGTTTTGTTTTCTCAATGTATGTATTCTGCCTTGTGTGATTTTCTGCTCTAGGTTTGCTACCAGATTGGGCTAAAAAGAGGGCCAAAAGGAACGAATGATCAAAGAGAGAAGCTGCTCTAGATTTGCTACCAAATTGGGCAAAAACAAATATAACTGTTAGCGAGAGAGGAAAAATATACTCTTTCAAACTGCCAGTTAACAAGCTGCCATCTTGACAAGCTACCAAACACATACAGAAACATAACACAAAGAAGTACAATTTAATTCACTTCTCTTCAAACCACTTGAGGCGCTAGCCATCTTGACAAGCTACCGGACACATACAGAAACAAACACAAAGAAGTAAAATTTAATTCACTTCTCATCAAACCACTTAAGGCGCTTTCCATCGTCCCTAGGAGACCAACTACGATCATCCCATCTGTTTCTTTCCTTATTGGCCTTCCACAGCGTACCAAATGCAAGTTCATCCCACCTGGAAGTTGACTTGACTTCCATATCTTTAGCATCCTGCGGCACATTGAGCAGTGCATCACATGTCTAGTTGTTGCCGCTGGAAGATGTTGCCTCTCTATTTGTTGCTTCAGCTGCAACCTCTTTGTCCGCTCCTTCAGATGCAGCCATTTTCTCTGCATATGTAGCATCACGCTTAGCTATACTGCATTTGGTACAAAGGGTCCCCTAAGCTCCCTCTTGCAACTAGGGCAAAACATGAGGAAACGTAGAAAGAAATGGATCTTAATGTACAACTGGTAGGTCACGTACGCATCTATGGTTGTATACTTCAGGTTTATCTCAGACATCGGCCTCTCCTCCTAGAAATTGTGCCTATCCGTAGGGAAATCTGCCTTCATTTTGTCGTACGACTCATTGAGAATTATAGTTGTGAGTGTAGCCATTCCATCCTTCTTCGAGCCTCCTATGATCTTGACAAGACTCTGAATATCGATCCACTTGTGCGCAAGAATTGTAATTCCCTCGTAATGAAATTTTAAAAAATCACTTATTTTGTCGATAATGTAGAAAACAATTCCTTTTTCTATAAGGAATTGGCGCAGCGCCTGACTCTTCTTGTTAGTCCTAAAAGTATGTAGTTTGTCATCATAAAATGCGTGACCAAAATTTATAACTACAAATGTTTTGTCAATGCAAGATCATCATCTAAATATAATGTTAAGCTACAAAAGTTTAGTAAATGCAAGATCAAGACTCTCAACATTGGCTTGTCATAATTTATTTGGTCCTAATGAAATTCAGTAGTTGCAAGATGAGAAAATGGATAAATAATAAGAGGAGAAAACCCTAAAAGCGGTTAACTACAGAAAGCAGATCTACAAACTAGGAGAAGTGCTAGACGAGGACGTGTTTCCTCATGTCCAGTTGAGTGACGACGAGTTCATTCTTGAAATATGGGTCCTCCGGGGTGTACTCGAGGTCTAATCCCATGAACTTGTCCTCATCTTCCTCAAACCAATCCTCGTACATCCTCAGGACTTGCACCACTATCTCCTCCTCATTGGTGTAGACGACTTCTATCTTCTTATTGCCATGTGCAATGAAGCTTGTCTCTAGAGTGTGACCATCCATGGCGGCGAGGAGAAGACGGAAAGAACACAATGGGGGGAAGCAGAAGACAGAGGACATGAAGAAGAAGGTTGGTTTCTGTGAGACAGGGGAACGGTGGAACTGTCAATGTATTTCTGAGGTAGTGGTTAACAACAAGGACGGAAGTCCAATGGAGAGACGCGTGGCGGCGACCGTTCCAGCTTCTGAGTAAACAAGGATTAAAAATAGTAATAACAAGGATATATGCGCCTTGTGTTGTCACGTCAATACACGCTATCAGTCGTGTTGTCCTATCCACCGGCCATCGCGTCACCTTAGCTCATGTGCTCAACGTCATTAGTTTTCACGTGTCAAATCCTACCAGTCAATTTATTTGTGCATACCCATTTGTTGCATATCCTATAGCCTTTTTTGAGGGAAATCGTCTAGCCTTGTGATCTTGCGAAGTGGGTTGGTGATTCCATCAATGAAAATCCCAGAGGTAGAAGAAGAAGAGGAGAAGACGATGGGCTTCGGGATAGGAGGAGAGCGGGGCTGAGTCATTCCGTCCATGTCCCGAAACCACTGATGGAAATGGCGTTCTAGCTCCATGCCATGGCTGTGACCACAGATCGCCGCTCCGGGGAAGAAGGAGATATAGGTGCCAGCGCTGCAAGGTGGCAAGCGCCTTGAGTTTTCAACACAATTATAGGCCTTAAGCCTTGGGACGGAGGGAGTACATGGTGGCAACGACGCCACCACGACGGCAATGACATAATAGCAAAAACTGACAGGAGGGCCCAACTTGACGGGCATTAGATATTTGGTATTCAGACGTTAAGTTGAATTCATGCCGAAAAGACCCTTTGAGTATTTGGCACGCCAATAGTAGGCAACGCGGCCGATTACAAGCAACTTGAGTGCCTCTTTTCCTTGGCGTCTCAACTTTTGGGCCGCAAAATTATTTCCTCCATCCTTATGGCAAAGGCGTCCTCATCGGCGGGGAACGCCCATTCTGACGGCTCCGGCTTCGGCTAGCGCAGGCAAAGACGGCCAGTGGGCGGTGAGCTCCGCGCTTTGTTGATGACGATGCCCCGTGCCCTGGTCCTCAGCGGCGAGTGCGTCGGCAGCGAGGCATCCCGCTTCACGGTGTGCAGCGCCTTGCCTAACGATCGCGAGGCCGACGAGGACAAGCATGAGGCTGAGGCAGCGGTGGACAAGCCCGACAAACTCCGGCTATCCATCCTCCTGGGCAGCCAGTTCGTCGGAGGGGCACGCCTCGTCCTCGCCACGGGGACCGGCGAGCGTGGGAAGGCCAGCCGCGGGCGGTTGCCGGCGTGGATGTGCTCTAGGACGGCATTGACCGTCCGTCCCAGCACACTCCACCAGCGACGATGCCCCGCCGTGTTGTTGCGCTTCAGCGGCATGCCGGGCGGACCTTCGTGGGTGGCGAGCTCCTGGGTCCTCTGCTCGGCGGAGAACTGCTCCCAGTACACGAGGTTGTCGGGGTCTTCGACGAGCTCGGGATCCGGCATCGCCATGATGGCGGCCTGGATCTCCTCCACCATTTCTTCGTCCTAGGGCACCGGTGGAACCGGCACGCCGTCGGCGCTGAGCTTCCAGCTGGAGGGCACCAGAAGAACGGCGGGGCCATGTAGCCGGTGTTGTGAGGCATGCGGGTCTCCCACGGCTGGAGGGTGCTCCAACCGAAGCCGTTCGCTGCTGCGAGATCGCTTGGGTTCCTCTACGACATCGCCGAATCTCCTTCTTCTTCTCGTCGGAGGTGGAGTTCATGGGACTCATCTTGGCTAAGAGTGTGTGCTGCGAGCCGGCGAGGGTGTCGGCTTTTATAGCCGAAATGGGCGGCGAAGGCAGGAGGGGTGTAGCAGCGTGGGCAGGGAAAAGGGAAGCGGTAGGAAGGTGAGCCGACAGTGGCATGCCATTACGGAGACGTGTGGCCAACGAGATGCATAGTTATTGCCCGGTGGTTCGTCGCGGGAGCCTAGGCGGGAGGATGAGGACGACTCGCCTTCACTCGCTGACACGGCGGGTCCACAGACGAACATATTTTTTTGGCATTTCTTCCGCGTTCGGTGTTCCAAACGGTTCCCAGCTCCCTGGGTTTGGCCTGGGATCGCCGGATGAAAACTGAGCCAAATCCGGATGAATTCGGCATCCTGGGAACGCGACTGGGCCGTTTTTCGCCGTCCAGATGAATTTTTCACCATGGGAATGGCCTTCTGGTAACCCGAGTGGAGATTCTCTAAGGATATGATAGCATCTCCATCGGCGGCTATTATGGACGTGCTAGGGGTAGGATAATACGAGATGGTCTTGGATAGATGAGGTGTTATGCGCCCCCAGCCAAAAGGAGGCCACCGCACAACAAAAGCAGGGAGAAACTTGACCCGCTCCCTCCCCCCTCTGTGTGTCACTCCCTAGCGGCACCGGGGCAAAGCACCGTGCCGCCACCAAGCCCCTTCTCATGATCTCCTCGGCATCTCTGACGCCTACCACGGTGGCGGCGGCCCTCTGCTGCCTAAGGCTGTGGGGGAGGTCCTTGCTACTCGCTGTGCCGGCGACCGACCACCTCGGTTAGGGGGAGGGGGAGGATAGGGGCTAAGAACGTGTCGTCGGTGACCTCAACTGGGGGCACAACGGATTTAAGACAGATGTACAATTGACAACTACACCTGCGTTTGTTCTGGCAACGTCACATCAGAGTAAGAGTAGGGCCCACTAGTCAGGACGGGGTAAACTGTAAAAAAAGGGTAAAGTGGAACAAAATATGTTAAATGGGGTATTTTTTAGGAAATTTTGTTAAATTGGGTAAAAGGTGTCACAAATTTGATCTTATGGGGTAAAAAATGGAATTCACTCTTTTTATAAGATATGAACCAAATATAAAAAATGTTACATGATAGATTGATTTGTTCTCCGTGTACTCATTAAGACAGAAGGTTTTGCGCGTTGGATGTATCTTTCTAATAGCATATACACATAGATAAGAAAGTTATGACGATGGTAAGGTAAATCAAAGGTTTTCACTTACGATTGACATTTTCAGTCAGTGTTGTGTGTGGGGGCGGGGGGCAATATCATATAGTTGCACTTGATACATTCTCCGAAACATCGTCGTATGATATGAATCTGTTGCATTCAGAGGAATGTCACTTTACCTTTTGTATTATAGAGCTTGTATGAGTTGTAAAATTAAAATCATTGAGTTTATGATATGCATTAGTGTATGTGATTCTAAAGAAAATATTCAATTTAGGGAAACCCCAATGGGATTTTTATCCCGTCTCTCTATCAAAACTATGTCAAACACTTATTCATTCGATATAACATGACGACTTGTATACCCATGTGTTTCCCTTCTTCATAATATTCAACATGGCATAGGATACTTTTTCAAAATATTTCATATATTCCCGCTTATTTAGAACCCGAGAACCAAATGGTTGTATTTCCAGGCAGATGTCCTCAGGTTTGAATTGCATATGTTTTGAAGAGAGAAAGAGCTTTTGTAAGGAAACCAAACCATGGGAGATGAACACACTGCCACCTTTTCTTTCCAATTTTGCATACACAAAGGCACCGTATCTCATACCACACATCTACACAACCAAAAAAGAAGAAGCAGAAAATGGGTAGTACATTGGTGTAATGCGAGACAACACATCTAAAGTCCGGTGCATTTCCACAGGCGGGAGAGAAGGGGTTGGCACCACGTGCCGCATTGAAGCATCCCCATCTTCATTTTCTTTCTTTTTGTGTGGTTTTCTCTTTCTTGTGTGGTTTTAGTTTGTTTTTTTAGCAAAAATAAATTTGGGAAACTAAGAACAAAGATAAGAGGCAGCAATTAAAGGCAACATACGGTAGTGCAAAACATGAACTAGGGGTAAGACAAAATTGGAGTACATTGAAGCATTGTGCTACCTTTTTTTGGATAACTTCGACCTTTATTAAATCAAGCATTCATGGTTACAATCAGCAACAATGTTGTCAACTAAGAAATCTAGGTAAATGATGAGTCTATTTTTGAAGCATTTTTATCTTGTTTTTGCATAAGTAGAGTAGGATTTTGGTATTTTACTGTGTTTGCGCGCATATTTTTCCCTTGTTTCAGCAGGATCCCAATTTATCAAGTATTTTATGAATATATCAATTAGGACTATCATGTTATATAATAATATGATATTTCTAATTGATAAATATTATTTAAATGTTTTTTCACGCACATGGGAGAAGAGAGGACGCGAGGAGAAGTTATTTAAGGTTTAACGACTATCGGTACGGGCGAAGCCCTCCTGTACCATCCACCCGTACCACCTTATAGGACGTCTGCCTTGTCAAATACTCTCACCACACGAAAATAGATATGGGATCCGATATTCACAGACACCTCCAGCCTCGAAAACCCACACCAGGAAGGGATCTAGAGGAGAAACTTGGAGAAGAGAAAATCCTTGCTGATACACGGATCATTGGAGGACAACACATCATCCCCTTCATCATCAACCGTTGCATCTCCATCAACACCACCATTCCCCTCTCTCATTCATTAGATCTTGTTGTAATTCCAACGCAATTGTGGTTGCACTTGATTTTACTTTTTCACTTTCAATCCATTCATATGAATATGATGATGTTGTTGATTGCTTCCATGTGAGTAGTTCCCTTTGTTCTTAGGGAGATGGAGACACCCTATCATTATTATGAAATAAAATAAAGATGATCTATAACTTTGGTCTTTGATCTATTGATTTATGATATTATGTTAGATCTCTCTCTCTAGATTGTATGTGAAGTAGACCACATAGTATTTGCCTTCAGGCCTAGAGAGAGAGTACTACCCTTTGGACATGTATGGGAGTATGTCCTATGCTACTTTGTGACCGCAAGCATTGGCTTATAATCTAGACGGTCAAAGGGGGATTAAGGGAGATTCACTAAGCTCACAATGATATCCATGGGGAAACCTTTAATTGTGGTGGTATGTAGAAGTGATTTGCTCGTAGGCATCGCAGTGGTTAGAGATGACCTCATCACATGACTCGTAGAAGTGGCTTGCTCACGAGACGTGTTGGTGAACATTTTATTATGGAGCTCCCTCCACACATATCATGAGAAAAACATAGGTTATCCTAATCATGAATAATTCTCATATGCTAGTGGTGTATCCTATATCCCCAAGAACATTTAAGACTTATTGAGTGCCAACACCAATTCCAACGATTTTCTTACTTGATTTCATTACTTTCTTGCACACAAACATAAAACCTTTCAAACATCCTTTACTTAAGATCAAAGGCAACTTCCAAGTATCCTTTGGTAGATAGTGACGAGGGGCATAAAGACCTCAACCAAATAGGTCTTTGTAGGTTCGATACTCTTATTTTGAAACTAGCTACAATTGATCTGTGCATTTGCAGTCATCAGTAAACCCAAGCCACTCATGTGTTACATTATCAGCACTAGCCAACCTTGCACATACATAAGCCACTATGTTGTCCAATCTACCTACAAAGTTCAAAGAAAACTTCTGAACATGAAACTTAAAGAGTTTATTTCATCTAATAAGGCGCTACCACTGTCCCCTCACGAGCCCAAGCTCTCCAACACCTCAACAGCTCCTGACAGTATTTCGAACACGACTTCTTGAAACCCTCGTGCACACGCAAAAATTACCGCGTCATGGAACACCAACATTTTTGCAATGAATGGGTCCTAGGTGCCAATATGAACCTTCGCTCAAGCTCCTATGAATCTCGTAGCATCTCGAGCCACCCCGCCACTTCCAGCTCTACCTTCCACCACACAAATTGCCCCAGCAGAGTTGATTTTCACCAAAACTCCCTCCAGGGATTTCCATGTGTTGACAAGTTTTGTTGGCGGTCTGTTGCTTCCTGATTTGGTTGAACAATCTTAAACGGATCATGCTCAATAGTATCCACGCACTTTTTCGGTAGATACCCCTTAGAGCCATGCACCGACCCATTTCTGGAATCCCAAATGACTGCCATCACTGATATCAATTATGCTTGTTCCTTAGGTGAGAACCATCATTCACACAAGATATCAGATGTCCACATCTACCGATGGATCCGGGGTAATTGTAGATGAAACACATCATTTCCTGCCAACCAAAACACTCTAGTAGTGCATGCACCAAAGTTTCTGGAGCTGCTCTACAAATCCCGTAGGTGGCAATTTCTCTGACATGTCGCTGAGTGAGAGTCGAGTAGTCAGGCAAAATTCCACGTAAAACTCTCCACCAAAAGGCGCGCATCATGGGTAACACAACAAGCTTCCATAGCTTCTTCTAGACCTCTGCATTCTCATCAGATGAGACCTCATCCCCGATCAGGTGTTTAGCCACTAGAGCTCGATATGCAGAACGAACCGAGTGCACTCCTGACTTTTCAAGGGGCCATGTCGTCCAATCTTACCCTTGAAAACTCCTAAGAGGAATATGTATTATAATCTCAACAACAACAGGGAATAAATTATCCTCTAGAGCCTCCAAATTCCACAAATGGGTTTTAGAGCTAATTAGATTGTTGACCATCTCGGCCGCTCCATCATCCTTCCTGCTTTGTAGTCTCATACGGTGAGCTCCTGGCATCCAACTATCTTGCCAAATCGACAACGAGCTACCTCAACCAATCCTCTTAATAATCCCAATTTGTAACGCTTATCTGCCTGCAATAATAGCCCACCACATATGAGATGCGGTTTTGGGCACTATCACTAACATGAAATGCTTATCATGGAAGTATCTGCTTCGCAAGACTTGAGCACACAACAAGTCAGGCGATGCCATTAATCTCCTACCTTGTTTCCCTAGAAGAGCAAGATTAAACATGTGAAAATCTCGAAATCCCATTCCTCCTATTCCTTTTGCTATAGACATCTTGTCCCAAGAGAGCAAATGCATGGATCTCTCGTCCAAATTCCCTCTCCACCAAAACTTGGCCGTCATAGAAGAGAATTTCTTGCACTGCCTTTGGATAGTTGGAAAACACTCATGCAATATGTCGGTTTGGTTTGTACCACTGATTTAATCCAGACCTCTTTTCATGGATATAAGAGCATTTTTGCACAACCATTCATACTACTCCTCATACCTTCTCCAAGATATTCAAACTCGCTGCTTGTGAGACGACCAACAACCGCCAACAGACCCGGATATTTCTTGCTGAAGGCTTCAACTTTGATATCCAGCTCATTCTTCACAGTTGATCTCTGGGCATCTGTCATGCAAGGAATAAAAAAGATGGAGATTTTCTCCCTATTTACCAGCTTCCCCGATGCCTCATTGTAGATGCACAAAAAATCATTCAGTCGTGTTGCACTGGTTACCGCCGCAGTAATGAATATGAGACTGCTATTAGTGAACAACAAATGTGTGATCCATGGTGCCCTAAAGCATTGTGCAACCTAGTTCACTTGAAAAACATGCAATTTAGGGCATGACAAAGCACAACCGCAATGCTCTAAGAAAATGCGAAACATGCACTTAGGACAAGACAAGAGAAAAGGTGGAATATTTTTTTTTGAGAAACACAGTACAATCGTAGACGCTCACAACACGTACATGCACCTACCCCTATGAACGCACACAGCACACCCTACCCCTATGAGCACCCCCGAGAGACCGAGCCGGCGGATCGGGTCTTGAGATTGACGAAGTCACCATGGACGCCTCGCTGTCGACGGGAACGTCGCCTCTCACTGAAAGAATATTCCGCCTTTTTATGCAACACACAGTGTCAAACCGGGAGTTTGAACTCTGGTGGGCTGGAGGTACAACCACCCTCCTAACCACCCAACCACAGGAATATCCTAACACAGTGCAACCCAATTAAGTGCAAAACATGTACAAGTAGCAAGACAAAGGCATGCCATCCAAACACGCTACAAAGTTAGTGCACACACGAATACACCAAAAGATATTAGGAGAAAAGCAAGAGATGCATAATACTAAAAAAAAGTACTCCCTCCGACCCATATTAGTTGACTTGAATTTGTCTAGATTCAGATGTATCTAGACATGTTTTAGTACTAGATACATCCGAATTTAGCCGAATCCAAGTCAACTAATATAGATCGGAAGGAGTAGTTTAGTTATGATAGTATGTATACCGGAGCGAAGAGTGTACAAATGCTGCAATTTGGTCGTTGGAAAAGAAAAGAATCATTAAAACATAATTATGACCAAATTTTGAATAGTTCAACACGAGAAACTTAACATAGTCGTGAAAACGAATTGTAATGTGGATGCTTGGTTGAAAGAATATTTCACTTTTTAATATTCAGATCTATAAAACACACTCCCTCCGTTCCGAAATGTAAGCATTTTCAGTACTTCCCCAATCCATAATAATTGTCTGCTCATCCGATACAAAGTTTATATTAGTTTAGTACAAAATAAACGACATAGTATTATGGATCGAAAGGACTAGTTCAATTTGAATTGTTAGAAATGCTTCAATTTATGAACAAATGGTGGTACTAATAAAACCACCTTAGCCTTCCCAATAGGGCACTCTCACTATACATAACAGGTGACACACGGGAAGGTACTCGGCCATGGGAGGAGGACTCACGGCATCTCCACCGGGCCGACTCAAACGCGTGACCGAAATGGTTTGTTTCTGTCCGTTTGAGTCGGCGCGCGGTCACTTTGGGGATACGGTCCGGCCTGTCCGGACGGCCGCGCCCAGCGGCGCGACCCAAATGTCCGTTGTCCTCGTCGATAGATAATTTTGAGACAGCACACAATTCGGTGTGTGAACAAGAACAACATCGGTGCATAAATTTGAGACACAAGAGCTACAAATTAAACCTAGCGGAATACTAAATGAAACCCTAATCGACGATCTCCCTTCCGCTGTCCTCTTCGTCGCCATCTTTCGTTACTGCACCGTCCTCCTCCGCCACGTCTTCCTCGGCCGCGCCTTCGCCGGCGTCCTCGCTGTCGCTATCGGAAATCTCGATGATTCCGGCGCGGTTAGCCTCCATCAAGAAGTCTACGCGGAGCGCATCGTTGATGGCGAAGGAGATGGTGTGTCCCGGAACCGCCCAGAATTGCACCCTCCCTTCGCGGTTGCGGTCGTTGGGGTGGACCTCGCGGAGGTGTTCGTGACAGATGGAAAGCGCCGCCCGACGCTCCAGCTTGAATAATCTCGCCCAATAGGAGCTCAAAGCCGCGTACCGGGGCATGGCCCTGTTCCACTCCGAGAGTTCGAGCTGGTGCTCCTTGATTCGACGTCCCAACTCGGCACCACGCGAAACCGGCACCACCGGGACCCTGTAGTGGCTGAGCTCGAAGCCTTCCGGGATCGTCGCGCATGGTGGAGCGAGGATGCCATGGTGGGCGCACATGGACGCCTTGTAGTAGTTCAGAGTGGGTCTCACCATGGCTGCGCCGAGGAGGAAGGTCGCGATGGGAGGGGACTGTGGCACCGACGAGGGCCTGTTTAAGTAGAGCACACACGGAGGTTCCCGCGCCTTCGCCCTTCAATGCCGGTGGTGGTCGAGCGGCGTCGGGGACGGATGGGTCGTGGCATTGACGCCACAAGACGCCACGCATCTCAAGACGGATAAGTTCGGACACGCCCGAGCTGGTTGGGTCGACCCGGTGAAGATGCCCTCGGAACGAGTCGATTGTAGTGTGGAGAAGCTCAAAAAACTAATTTTCGAAATGTCTTTTTTCTAGTAGATCCGAAGAAACCATTGCTTGGGTGAATAATAAAGGATAAATATTGATTACAGAAGAGCCAGCATGCGGAAAATAGATTTTTTTTTGAATTTAATCATCATATATTAAGCATGCAAGCCGTCACATTAAAACCTTCTAGTCCCCTTAGGTACCCTGGTAAGGAAAAAGAGTGCGTTTGAAACTTACAGCTCTTCAAACCACGGTTACATCGTTTGTGATGATGTTCAGCAAGAAGGTAGGGGCTCATCGACCCAATTACAAAAACTTTTACCAAGAAAACTAAACTTAGCTAAATTATGAGCTACTGATACCATAAAAATGTTAACATGGATTTCTATTGAAAAACACAAAAATATGCAGATTTTCCAAGTCTCGGATGCCTGTACTTCAACATTTGTGGTTCTTGGTCCAACATGAATCGGCTGATCTAGCCCATCTAGTTGGTTCCGACCTAGAGCCGTTCTCAACAGAGTCCACACAAAGAAGCCCAAATTCGCCAGGCAGTTCAAAAGCCCAAACCATAACCCCCAGAAGCGCCTGCAACCAGTGTAACCTAGATCGGACGACCAGAAGCCCCGACCCCGAGATCCTTCGGCTCATGTGGAACCCCCGTCTTGGCTATATAGATCTGTCATATCTAAACCCTCCCCTGTCTAGCCGCCCTCCTCCTCCCCAACTCGCTCGCTCCCGCTTCTCAACCGCCGCCGCTGCCGTCGTCTGCACCGCCGCAAAATGGTAGGGACAAACGTCGATCCCCTAACTCCGATATGCTCTTCTTCTCTCCTTCGCCTTGGCGATGCCCGGTAATGACGTCGAGGGCCTTGTTCATCTGCTTTTGCAGCCGTTCAAGAGGTTTGTGGAGATCGGGCGGGTGGCCCTTGTGAACTACGGGAAGGACTACGGCCGCCTGGTCGTCATCGTCGACGTCGTCGACCAGAACAGGGTGAGTTTGATCTCCTTCCCCACTCCCTCCGGTCAATCGCGATCTGGTTAAGCTTGAGGAGTCGATACGGGTGTATATAATGCTAGATCGCGCCTTAGTTTTGTGACCTTTCTTTGTCCGTGTGCCGAGACTGTGGGTTGTAGCTGTCAAGATCTCTGCTGAGAAGGCTTCTGTTGGTTGTAGTAGGGTCGAAACTGCACCGATAGCATAGCAGCCTTGATGCGAAATTGTTGATATTTGTTGCTACCTTTGATCTGGTAGATCTTGTGTTGCTTTGTATTTAATATCTTGGGTCTGGCTAGCCTTCTAGAATTTCTTATGTTGGCTTGGCTACATGACTAGCAACTGTTAACCTTTTGACGAAATTTATTATGTTAAGTGACTTTTGGTGCCATTCGAAGCTCACTTGGCAAGTCTGTATTGTTTAATCAAGAGTCACTCTTCTTCGACTTGTTTAACTCTTGTATTAGAATCATCTTAAATATGTGTCACTCTATCTACCTTAGCAATGCATTTAGCTGAGCATGCTCTTGTTTGGTCACCTGGTGAGTTTCAGCATAGTATGCGCCTTGTGTCCACGCTTAGATGTCTGATTTCCTACAGAAACCGAACAGCCAGACTTGCAGCATGCTAGTGCTTAATATCTGTATACGAGTGTACTAAGGGGCAGTGAATGGTGTTTTCCTTCTGAATAAACCACTGTATTCTTTGCATCCATTGTTTCATTTCTTGTTGGATGTATATGGATATCTCCTGCAATTTACTTTATATGTTTTACTCTTGTCGCTGATGCCTTCTTTGGTTAGATATTTTTCACTTGATAGCTCCATTGCTCTGTTTTTCTACTGCTGGAGTTTACTAGCATATCCAGCCAACAATGCTTTGCAATTTGAGATACTGATGCCTTCTTAGTTTAGATATTTTTCACTTGATAGCTCCATTGCCCTGTTCTTCTACTGTTGGAGCGTTTATTAGCATATCCAGCCAATAATGCTTTGCAATTTGAGATAATGTTGCAATATTTATCAATTTCCTGGCTTCTTGTGACATTGGTTATAGTTTTATTTTTATAATATTTCTGTTTTTCTATTGTTTAAAATGTTATGTGGTATTGACTCTAATAGATGATCCGAGTTCCTGGAGCTTAATAACTAATTAGAGTTTTGTTTTGGATTATTTTTGCTACATTGCCATTAAATTCACCAGTTAGGCCACTTTCTCAATGCTGATCCGTATGTCGTATCTTCTTTTTTTATAGTTGTTTAATATTACTTGAGTGGCTAGAGAAAAAGGGCTCCGGATCTGATGTTTCTACATAATTGATTTTGTTCTTGTCTTCTTTAAGGGCTTAATGTATTTGCTTTTATATGATAACAGGCACTTGTGGATGCACCTGACATGGTCCGATGCCAGATGAACTTCAAGAGGCTCTCGCTGACCGACATCAAGATCGACATCAAGCGCATCCCTAAGAAGTCCACTTTGATCAAGGCACTGGAGGAAGCTGGTAATGAATCATTCCTTCAACCATATTCTTTAAATCTAGGCACGCTATTAATGGACACTGTTAAAACGAACTGTATCGGTTTGCAGATGTGAAGAACAAGTGGGAGAACAGCTCGTGGGGCAAGAAGCTGATTGTCCAGAAGAGGAGGGCATCGCTCAATGACTTTGACAGGTTCAAGGTCATGCTGGCCAAGATCAAGGTAAGATTGTCAGCTATGGTACTACTGAATTGTACGTGACTGTTGTGCACCCAACTAATATTACGATCACTGTTTGAACAGAGGGGAGGAGCTATCAGGCAAGAGCTTTCGAAGCTTAAGAAGGAGGTTGCTGCTGCTTAGATCCCTTAGTGTGCGAACCTGTTGAGGTTTTGATCTGTTTTGATGTCCCAAATCCTGAAATATTGTGTGGATTACTCGTAACTGTTATTGCTGTCTCGATGAGATGTTAGTATTAAACACCCAATGTTTGAGATTTTGCCAGAATCTGAGATTGTAAGTTCTCTGGTATGCTATCTTACTACAGCGTGCTGTGTGTTCCTTGTCTGTTTGCTTTTCAGTTTACAAGATTTATAGGCATCTTTTGTGTGGGTTGAAAACGCTGCCCTTATGGGGTCTTCGCAGTACATGGTTCGAACGGTAGTAGTTCCAGAATCCTGTTTTGACGAATATATTCATCTAAACCACCAGTCTAGATTTTTTTTCTGACACTGGATATTTCATAGATAGAGCATCTCTAGCGAGCCCTGTAAAAGAAAAAGAGCAAAAAACAGCCCTGTAAAAGCGCAAAAAACTGACTCAGAATGAAAACTGTAATACTACGCACATTGGAATATTTTCTAGCCTGTAGGATAACCTAGCTAAAGGACGATGTAGAGTGTCAAAACTATTTTGCAAAATCGGTTGGATAGATCTTGTTAGGTCTGCTTTTACTCTTTATCCCTCTGCTATTTTTCTCTTACCTCTGCGTGTTTTGAATCTCCTCTCTTACCTTCGTCCAGTCTAGGATTTCTCGTGGTTGGGTTTTCGTTGTACCTTCAGGGTTTCTAATCCTTTTTGTTGCAACGGTGTTTCTACATCCGATCTTCATGCTATCTGAGGAATCCTTCATCTGTTGGACTTCTCTTTGTTCCTTCTTGTGCCTTCCGGTGTTTTCCAACACGACGACCTCATCTACATCAGATCCGATGAAACCCTGCATCATCCTTTGTTTCCGAACCTCGCTTGTCGAGATCTTCAGTCTGAATTCCGAGAGATGATTGCATCATTCTTCTATTCATGTACTGAGTAATGCTTTGAGTGCAGGATGGAGTCGCGACCATACCACTACTCTTAGCATTCGCTTTGGTACATTGTATGGTGGACCGATGCAATTTACTCCTCCACTGAAGTAGGGGTGGCTGTATCTTTTGATACCTCTATCTTCGTCTTTGTTTCTCCGGAGTGTTCTCGACGAGCGTGGACAACGACCTGTTGTTGGTGGTGTCGTCGAATTCGACATGGAGGAAGAATCTTTGTTAGTGGTGTCGCGAGGATCTACACGAAGCGAGAAGATCCAGATCATCGGCCTTCGTCCCCGTACCATGAGGCGGATCTCGAGGGCGAGATCCATTGTTAGTGGTGTCGAATTATAGCATCCTAGAAATCCCCAAATTAGAAATTACTTGTTATTTTAATTTTCTGCATCATCGTGACATCATGTGCATCATCATATTCATGTCACCCTTGCATTGTTTCAAATTGCATTGCACTTGTTATCTTGCTCTCATATATGTTCTTGTTTGTGTATATGTATCTCTCTTGATCTCGCTATCATCTATGTGCTTTGTTTTCCCTCCTATCTCCTTTCCCCTATTTTTGTTTTTTTATAAATCAAGGGACTCTTCTTGTTTAATGGAAGGATCCATTATTTCAAATACAAATGATTTTGGAATTAGTCCCATCTCCTATTTTGTTTCAACCTATTTCTTTGTTCTTGTAAAATGCCCAAATTGATTATGTGGCCATCACTCTTGCTATTCCTCTATTCCCTCCTTATCCCTATTTGTGGTGGATACAAAATTATCTCTGTTTTAATCCCTAGAAAACCTCCAAAAATTTCAAAAATGAATTTGTAAAGAAACAAAGGGTAAAAACATGTTTTAGAAAGAAAATGGAGGGAGAGAAGGAATCAGCCGTGGCCTATTTTCTTAAACCATCTCCAAGGCCCTCCCAGTCCTTTTTCTTCCTTCCACCTTGTCTCAGCCCAAGCCCATCATCTAGTCCCCTTCTTCCATATCCAGCGAGAGCACTGAACAGTTGTCGTCTTTCTTTGTCTCACGCGTCTCGCGTGCTCCTCTCTTCTGTGGCCAACGTCAGCAGCTCCCAACCACTCCCTCGTCCTTTCTTTTTATTCCGGACCAAACCGAGCCCCAAAAACCTAGTCAGTCCTCTCCTTCCCCTCCTTGCGCCGCCATCCGTCTCTCCCCTCTAGCTCTTTTCTTCTCCATGAAATTCCCGACGCCGAGCTGCAGGAGCCCGTCGCGTCGCCGTTTGAGCCAGAGCCAAGCACTGCCGACCCCGTACCAGCTCCACCACGCCTCCTTGTCCGTCCCCGTCCGCTGAATCGCCAAGAGGATCCTCACAGGAACAACAATGTCTCTGTTCTCTTTGACTCATGGCAAACACGTCGACGACAAATTCGTCCCCGTTGGACCATCTCCGCTCCCTCGACCACGCACACGCCCTTCAGGTGATCTCCTAGTTTCGTCCCTTTACTTCTTCATATTTATCTTGCACCACATCCTCGACGCCATGTCGCTTGTACCTATCCACCATGGTCTGACTTGAGAAAATAACAGAGACATGGCGGCTGCTGAATTTTACTTCCGATCGTTGGCTAACTGCACAGATACACACGCACGTATACGTCAGTCTTCGATGCACGCACGTATGTGATCACGCATCCGGATTATGTCCCGTCGCTGCGTGCACATCATCCCCTGCTCTGAACCAGACCCAAACTGCTGGCTACGTTGAACGTCAGTGAATAATCCTCGACCTGGTTCTGATTTAAAAAAATATCCCATGCTCATATTCCAAACCCCAACTAGTTTCCACCCTCGTGGTTAGGCCCAAGTACCGCATCCAAGAGGAGCACCTTGGATCAGAGATCTTCTCCTATTATTTTTGTTCGTCGGTTGTAAAGTTCAGAGAAGGGCGTCCTTTGTTGGTTCAGTTTGTTAGTTAACTACGGCCGGATCTGTTCTTAAGTCATGAATTTTCCTATCTAACAAAAACCCGAGATGGTAGCCCAGTGACCAGTGCTCCGATCTACGACTGCAGGAGGTCCCTCGCTCAATTTCCATTTTGCCTGATTTAGGCCCATCTTGTTTATATGTTTTATCTTTAAAAAATAGACGTATGATGAACACCGACAAATTCAGTTCAGTTAGCTTTGAAAGTTTTGCACGCAGTCCCTCCAGTTGGTTTAAATCATTCTAGTATAAAACTATATTGGACTATCCTAAATATTTAAACCATTAAACTATTTGTCTTTTCTACTTAAATAAAGCAATAATTAATATATTTTTAACGGTAAGTCGGAATTCGACAAATAATATATCTAAATCGATTAGGAAAAAAAACGAGACGAACCCAAATCTGCTATGTACCATGTAGAGTTCATACTACCAGCAACGTATATGGGAATAAAACATGTCAAATAAAAATTGTGTTCTATTTGTTTAATGTTGGCAATGCCTCACCAATGTGGTACCCATCAATATGCCATGCTCATGACATCTTTATAACATAGTTTGTATCTTTAACTTGCCATGCCATGCATGCATATCATGATCATGCTGGTTCTTCCGCAATAGTTGTAATTATTGTATCGTTTGTTCTTTTAGTGCTTTGCTTCTTCACGGATTAGGACGTTGAGTTGGTGCGAGTGTCGACAAGTTCTCCGGATATGAATCTTCGGCTATGTTTTTCAGGCGAGCATTCTCCCCTTTTCTACCTATTTTGTATTTATAGTCTTTACTTCCTCCTGTTGATCTATTGCTATCCGTGTCGCGATGCTTTAGTGTTCCATACCAGATATATTCCGTGCAGCCATTATATTGCCTTGGACACCTCCTATTACCTGTTGTTTGGTAGATAGATGGTCTTGCGAGTCGTAGTCGCTTGCTCAGGTGCGATCATGTGTCGTGAAGTACCACACAGTTTTTGTAATGTTGTCACATGCTTTACGGTAGAGAGGATCATGACTTTAAATACAACTATTAAATTGCTGAGAATAGATGTAACTAATGCTAAGGCATCAGTGGACAATAGATATTATTTGGTTTTTCCACGCTCACTTGTGTCCCGTAGGACCCCGAGTACTTGATACATGTTCCTTGACTATCGCACTATCCGCATGTGGGACCATGAATCCCCTTAGCCAGAGCTTGATTCATTTTTTATTTCTTGGGGACATAAACTAGTTTGGGGCTTTATTACTATCCTATACTTATGCCATGCTTTACTGCTTTATTTAAGATTGTGCGTGGAGCACCAGATCGCTTTTGGATCGTACACGTTGCCAGATCGACAAGCCCACCACACTTTCGGGTTCCTAGTCGTTCTACCGCCGTCAGAAACCAGGTCCGTCTCGAGCCGCCAACTTCATGGGTAGCTTATTGGGGTGGCGCCCTGAAATATTTCTGAATCCTGTGATCGCTTTGTCGTGAATGTCTTGTTGGGTTTTGAGTTGGTTTTTTCGAGGTTGATCGAGTGTGTGTTGCTATTTGTGCACCCCTGCAGGGTAATCTTTCTGAAAGCCGTGTCCGTGGTTATGGATGACTTGGAGCACAGTTTCTTGATCATAGACAAGCATAACTAAAGTACCGCTTTTAATTGACTAAATACCTGACTAGTAAATAGTGCAATACTCATGGAATGGTTAATAAAACTGCCAACGGATGGGTTATTCGTCCGCTTTCTCATTGGTAAGCGAGAAGGAGGATGGATCTGTTACTTTATACTGTTATAACTGTTGTTTCTAAGTAACGGACATCCGTCTATCACTGGTTAGGCGGATGGATAGCGAGTATCTATAGACTTGTTAGTATTATCTTTTGCTGCAATTGCGTCACCCCAGGTTATGTTACCTTTAGAGGCATAAAGACTTGCTGAGTATCCCTAGGGTCTCACACGATAAATTGTTTGATTCAGATGAACAGGCGTATTCGCAAGATGGATACTGGGTGGAGGAGACAGATGATGTTGGCAATGATCACTCGGTGTAGAGATTCCGGGGATGGGGATCCGCGAGATCTGTGGGCGGGATGTGCTTACTTATGTGCCATCTTATGCCGATTTGCTTCTTATCCGTACTCGGATCTTTTTCCCCGCTTCCGCTTGATACTCTGATGTTTGATGTATGGGAAGCTATCCTAAACTATTATCTCTATCTAGCATATTTGGATCTTGCCGTATGGTGTTGCAATATTTCTATTTCTTTTAGATGGTATGGCTCTGAGAACTGTTGTAAGGTAGCTTGCATACATACTCACTTGTGTATGTATTTGATCTCTTCGCCTGTTGTCTACGCCGCTCGCTCTTGTCCCGATGTCTTAGAAGTGGTTAGGACGGCCGACGGGTTTACACGTGGGTGACCCCTGGGCCCCGCTGTATTATTTTAACCACTTCTGGATCATCCATACTTGAACTTAGAGCGTGTGAGGATTTTGTGCGATTCGTTTAATTACACGTACTAGCAAGCCATCCAAAAGCTATTCGTTTAATTACACGTACTAGCAAGCCATCCAAAAGCTGTGCCACTAATTAAGTCTAAATTAACCTATATACGGGCGCCACTGCAACCTACACAAAAAATGTGCTCGAGTGACAGCCGGAGCTGCAGGTTGCGGCAACGTTGGGGTGGCTTTGTCGGAGATGTCCATGTCCACCGTCTCGAGCTTGACGACGGTGGCACGCTCCTGCTCCCTCGCCAACCACGCCTCGACGAGTGCGATCGCTCGGCGCACGTCGGCCTGCTCGATGAGGATCGCCGCCTCGAGCTCTAGATCTGACTGGCGGAGCAGCATCTCCGTCGCCAGGCGCTCCTCGTTCAAGTCGTGGGCGTAGTCGGCTGCGGTGACCACGCCCGCACGCAGAGGGGACGACGAGGTCCACTCGTCCTCGCTATTGGAGGCTGGAGGCGCGAGGATGCACGAGGAGCAGTCACCGTGCGAAGAGCCCTCACCGGCGGCCCGTGCCCTCGCGGAGATGAAGCCCGCCGGCATGTACGTGCGGAGCGACGACGACGACGACAGATCGTGGTTGGTCAATTTGAGGGTCACGCGCCATTTGGCGGCCTTCGAGCGGACGAATGCACGGTGGGACTCATCGTCATTGCCACCTCCCCCTCTGGAACGGCGCCCCGCTCGGAATCGGCCAACATAGTTGCGGCTGGCGGTGGCGGCGCTAGGGTGGGTGCAACTTCCGTATATATACCGGCCGCACGGAGAGTTTAACGGGCCATGGTAAAGCGAGTACGGGCCGGACCACGTATACGGGCCTCGCTAGTGCGTCCAAAGTGCCGTGGGCCTGTAAACTCGCTGGAATTTTGCAGTTCCGGACGGTTTACAAGCCTCGCTAGAGATGCTCTTACACGAGGTCCAGCCAGCCCCGGGGTAAAGAAACTGGTGCTCAGGTGGGCTCTCCTCGAGCGGCTCTTGTTGGAGCCACAATATCAGGATTATCAGGGATCTTATCCTCAACAAACCAAAATTTAGAGAAAATAGGCCATGTGACTGTGGGTGATAGGTAGAGCTAAACCTCAATTTCAAGCTTGGCTAGCCTTCGTGTTGTGGCTCGCACCGCTGATTAAAGCACATATATGTGCCATAAATCGCCGCACCACCCACTCATTCTATTGTCACATCGCATTGGTGGGTTCACTATCGTTGGCCCATCCTTTGTGGCGGCGCAACAAGGAAGATCCGGACGGCAACCTCGACCTGATGTCATCGTCAACGTCCCCGTGCAGCACCACCTCGACCGATCATGAATGGTGGTAGCTACTCTAACCCTTACCTAGGGTTTAGGTAAGTACGACTGCAATAAGATTTAGGGCATTTCATTATGAATTCTTGGCTTTCTTCTTGTCTGCTGCTTCAATTTCACTCGTTATGATTGCCAAGGAACTTAGATTAGTGGTACTGTTACTCTTCTTAGTATGGTCAATGATGAAACTTTTAAGATTCGTTGTGCAGTTAGTGTTTTTCCTTTGGCCATTGAGCACTATTTATGTCCATGTAATAATCTACATTTAACATGTGTCATGCACAACCATATTGGTTTTCGCTACCATTACTACTGTGTGCCATGTTATCATATGGGGCCTTCAATTTTGGTTGTCATTATTGTGCTTATAGGCGATGATTATGCTTGATGTGTGTGTGTGAAAGAGCACCGATTGGTTTCTTGCCAACTATGATTGGTCTTTTCACACATATTGCTTATGTGGCATTCGATTTCGTTGTTTATTTTCTTGCAAGGGCCAATGATTAAACCGGTATTGTCGGGATGGTGCAGCCGAACCTAGTGACAGGTACAACATCTAAAGTTCTCCATGCTGCTTGGTTCGCTCACACCATCCCTGAGAATGCTCCTTTGTTACCAAGGCCACAAATTTGTTTCCAGTGCTGATTATAATCCGTGTCACCTTAAATATATTGGTACAACGGATGATCCTATCATACCGTGTGGACTGTACAAGCAATCTTCATTATGCATTTCTCTTGTAGACCCATCTATTTGCATTGAGTGTGCTATTTGTATGTGGGAAATTCCTTGTGTGTTCCATCTTGCCAATGATTAGAATGAGGCACTCCAACGATGCAGGGATGATCCTATACTACCTTATGATGTGTACAAGAACATTGAATCTGCATTGCTATTGGTACTATTGAACCATCTCTTTACATTATGTGCTTGTTGCATGAGGCATGGTATATGAACATTGGTTGTTAACTCTTGTATGAGCATGTGATGACTGATGTTATTGGACTAGAAGGTGTGTAGAACCAATTGGTTCTTCATTTCCTCTGGTTCTGGTAGCACCAGCTCTACCAAATATGTTTTCTTGTTGTTCTGGTAATCTTTTTATTGCACTACTAACCATTGTTTTTTTAGGCTATGCAGCTTGGCGTACTTGTCAAGGTAGTATCTAAGGGGGAGGGATCCAAGAAAAGGCCAAGAGAAAGGCCAGCTAATGTAGGACATTTCATTGAAGAGTGCGTCCCTGCCCACTTTATCAAGGTGCTCTTTGCATCTGGGTTAGGGATGCTGCAAATCCTTGATGGCTTCGGGGATTACTTGGGCTCGCTCCCCTGAAGATGATCCTTAGGACTCATACTAGATACAACTGGGAAATCAAGGTAAAGGAGGTCGATGGCAAAGCCATCCTTGATCAGGGTTGGCCGGCTATTGCAATTGCTCGCAATATACAAGCTGACTATTTCCTCACCTTTAAGAAGTTCAATGATAAGGAGTACCACGTGGTCATATTCAACTACTCATGCTGTGAGGTGGTGACAGAGTGCCCAGACCATGATGATGTCACTAGGAGGATCCATGAAGACATCGACTGAGAGTGATCGTTTTTAGTTACTGGGGGTGAAATTTATAAGTATGTGTCGTGTGGATGATCTGTTAATAGGCTATTGTCCTAAGTATGATGCTAAGGTACTAATGATTATGGTAGTTGACATGGGTATACCCTACATGTACTCGAGTTTGGTATATACGGCCTAGATACGGTAGAAGCCCACGGTGTTGCCAAGGCCCAATGCAGAATTTGGGTGACCCACAGACTCTTCGATTGCTTGCGAGACAAGAAGAAGGTTAAAGATAGAAAGTTCAAAGGGCGAACCCTAATCTGTAACTGACTCGACCTGCTACCCGAGACCTAGCCTATCTATATAAAGGCTAGGAGGGGGCGGCGAGGAGGACAATCACAACCCTAGTTTCCACAACTCTCGCCAGATTGCATCTGCGCGCCCCTGTAATCTTCAATTCCTTCGTTAATTCCAAGAGCATACAAGCAGGAGTAGGGACCTCTACGCGGCCTGAACCTGGGTAAATTGCGTCCCTGTGTGCTTGTTTGCTAGCCGATTGATGCCTCCAGCGCTCCCTCCTTCTCCAAAACCCAAGTCCATAACAATGGGCATTGACGAGTTAAACCCTCGTCAATTGGCGCCATCTGTGGGAACTGGGAGTGCTGATGTCATGGGTTTTTTGGCCCCGTCAACCGTGATCTACAACTCTGCAACAGCAGGGATTCGCCAACTCTTCGGTGCATTCGACTTCACTGTCCACACGCCAGCCACTCGCCCGGCTTTCGAGTCCGTGGGCGATGGAATCAGTCTAGCGATTGGGAGCTTTCGCTTCCAGGTTAGTCAGCTGGGCACGCTTCGCATGCCTGACCAGCCAACAGCACCCGCGATTGCTCCGACATCGTGGTTCCCGCCACCAATCGGCACCCTCAGCGAGCTCAACACCTCAGCAATAGCTGGGAGTACGGACAACGACAACAGTCGCGGATCCGATCTGGGTGACCTAGCCAGAGAAGATGGAGCCTACAGCTCCGGATCTGAAAGTTGCGGGAGCAACAGCTTCCCCAACCACTTCATGTGCGACGTCATCAACACGGGCGACACCAGCGTCAATCGCGAAAACGCTGGCACCGGATGTGGCACCGGACCGCCCAATGGCAGTACGCCCAATGGTGGCATACGAGTCGCAAATGGCGGCCCCACCAACGGTGGTAATGGCGCACCGGTTAACAACGGGGCGAGGGCAGAACCGACACTCATGACAAATGAGAACACCAGCGAGCGCATGTAGATCCACCTCAACGACAACGAGTGGGCCCGCTGTCGCGAAGCTCTACGGGGCAATCCTCTACCCCCAACACACTGCAGGACATGCCGATGGGCTACCATTGGCTGCTAAAGGAGGAATCCAAGCGCCAGCAACAGGTGATCGCACAACTCGAAGCGCGCAGAAAGGCGGCGGATGAGTCGAGTCTTTGACGAGCTAGGTTCTCCTCCCACGGAGGATCCTCCTCCAAAGGCAACAAGTACGTGGCCAACAAGAGACGATCTCTACTGGCCCTCCTCACGGAGCAAGAACGTATAGAAGCTGCAAAAGTCCTCGACTTCAGCTCTATGACGGTGGATACGCGGGGCAACGTGCTCCCAAAAACGCCGCAAGCCATGGTGACGGCGGCTACCATGTACCTCCTCAACAACTAGCCACCGGCTGGAGATTCGCGAGCTGCCATGCACCAATCTACGATCGCGGGCCTGGGGCTAATCGAGGCCGCCCTCGACAAAGAACCAACACCAGAGCCGAAGAAAAGCAAGGCTCTTGAAAAGTACTACTCGTACTCCTCTAGTGACGATAATCACGATCTGTCATGGCGACGTCGCTCACGGCGGCATGACCGCGACTACGACGCGCACGATGACCTCACGCAGCGCAAAGTCGACAAGATGCGGGCAAGATGTGCTCGTTCGACTGACTTGGAAGAAGACGAGACAAAGCTCTACGGCGCCAGATGCTTCAGCAGGGCCATCAGGTAGAAGCGAATGCCTATAGGGTTCAAGCTCCTGTCGAAGAATCCAAAATTTGACGGCCTGCAGGACCCGAAAATCTAGTTGTAGGACCACATCTCCTCCATTAGGCTACATGGCGGGAGTTGAAGCACGACCATGCAATGCCTGCAGCTACAGTTGCAGGGCACCGCTCGCGCATGGCTCAACAACCTCCCGCGTGGATCCATTCGCAGCTGGGAAGAGCTGGTCTACAGCTTTGTGCGCAACTTTAAGGGCACTTACAAAAGGCCTGCATCAATCGAAGAACTGAGAAGCTGCCAACAAAGATCTAGTGAATCGCTGCGCTCGTACATTCAGAGGTGGTCCACCATCAAGAACAACACAGAAAACATCTCGGATGACCGCGCAATCGACGCATTCAACGGCGGCGTTCGCCATATAGAGCTCAGGGAGGAGCTGGGCCGCTCGAAGCCCAAAACGATTGACCACCTGATGGAAATCGCGAATCAGTGGGCTGATGGAGAAGACTCGGTGAAAAACCGTACCTACTCCGATGACGACGATGACCTCGGGCACAGACGCGACCGCCGAGGCAAACGTCGGATGCGCGTCTATGATAACTACGATGAGGTCAATATGGTCGCAGCCGGCTACGCCGGCAAACGCGATGACAACCGCAATAGCGGATATCACAGTGGTGGATACCGCGACAGCGGAAAAACCACGGAGGTGTGGCAGCACCGCACTCGCGAAGAGGCACCCGCAACATCTATCGAGGACAAACTGTCCGGGCCATGCAACGTGCATTTCTACATCGACAAGCACGATGACAAGAAGAAATCCTGCCACCTTCTCAAGGACTGTCGCGAGTTCCTCAAACTCCATGAGGGCCTGGGCTTGGATGAATCGCGACGTGGTCAACAGGGGCTATGGAGCCGCCCCAGGCGCTGTGGCACATGGAGCTCGTCCACCAACGCCCGGACCACCACCACCCGCTGCCGCACCGGTCCAGCATCACGGAGGCGAGCCATACCCACGAGCCGTGGGCAACATGGGGATGATCCAAAAAGGGTGTCCCTCAAATCGAGTGCAGAAGGCTATCACTCGCCAAGTCAATCTGGCGATAAACTCTCCACCTTTCACCACTGAGTACCTCAGCGGAAGCGACTCTTGCGTCACCTTTGACAAACGCGATCACCCGCGCCAAGTTCCTCGTCCAGGCCACTGTCCCCCCATACTCGAGGCGCAGATCGGGGGCTCCGATATGAGTCGCGTCTTCATGGACGACGGCAACAGCGTTAACCTCATGTTCGCGAGTACCTTGCGAGCGATGAGGATCCCTCTGACTTGTCTGGAAGTTTCAGACACGACGTTCCACGACATCGTCCCAGAGAATGGCATATATCCCCTAGGCAAAATCAACCTCGACGTCATCTTTGGTACGCTGCAAAACTTTCGGCGAGAGTGCATCAACTTTGAGGTCATCGACTAGCCCTCGCAATACCACTGCATCCTTGGATGTGTCGCGTTCGCTAGGTTCATGGAAGTGCCGCACTACGCCTACCTACAGATGAAAATGCCAGGTCCAAATGGCATAATCACAATCAATGGCAACTTCGAGAGGTCCGACAGCTGCGATAGGGAATTCAACAGAATCTCCCAATCCTTCGGCATGCATGATGAACTTGCAAGATTGAAGGAGTCAACAGACAACAGTCTGCCTCCCCTGAGCAGGCCAAGTTCACCTGACCTGTCCTTCGACTCGTCGGTGCACATGAAGAAAGTCCAGGTCCACCCAACAGAGCCGACCAAGACGGCCCTCATCGCCAACAACTTGAGTTCCACATAGGAACTCGCGCTCGTTGAATTCCTCCTTGAGCACTGGGAGATCTTCGCCTGGTGTCCAGCGGACATGCCAGGAGTTCCCAGGGAATTCACCGAGCATTCACTCAACGTGAATCCAGACGCCAGACCAGTCAAGCAGACAATTCAGCGACTGTCTGAACCAAGAGCAAAGGCAGTCAGAATGGAGATCAACAGACTCCTCGACGCAAAATTCATACGCGAGATCAAGCAGAGCACTTGGCTCACTAACACAGTGCTTGTGCCTAAAAAAGACACGGATATCCTGCGGATGTGCGTGGACTTCACCTCCTTGAATAAGCACTGCCCAAAGGATCACTTCCCGCTGCCACGAATCGACCAAATCATCAACTCCACCGTGGGATGTGAGCGCCTCTGCTTCCTCTATGCCTACACAGGCTACAATCAGATTCGAATGAAGGAGGAGGATCGGGAGAAAATGACGTTTACGACGCCCTTTGGTGTGTTCTGCTACAACACGATGCCCTTCGAGCTAAAAAACGCAGGAGCCACCTATCAGCGGTGCATGCAGGCTTGCCTCAAGAACTAACTTGGTCGGAACATCCAAGTCTACGTTAACGACATCATCATCAAAACCAAAGAGGAAGCCTCGCTAATAGATGATCTACGCGAGACCTTCGCCAACCTCGACCACTACCGGATCAAGCTCAATCCGGACAAATGCGCCTTCGGCATGCCATCTAGGCAGTTACTCAGGTATCTCTTCTCTGCGAGAGGGATATAAGCAAACCCGAAAAAAATAAAGGCCATACTAGCCATGGAGAAGATGAAGAACGTAAAAGGCGTCCAACAGCTGGCTGGGCGAATCGCGGTGCTCAGTCGATTCATCAGTCGAATGGGCGAAAAGGCACTGCCCTTCTACCAACTTCTCCGCAAAACTGACAAGTTCGAGTGGACAAACGAGGCGCAAGAAGCATTCGAAGATCTCAAGCGCCTACTATCCACCTCGCCAGTACTGGTGATGCCTCGTGAAAAGGAACCACTACTGCTCTACATCTCCGCCACCAACAGGTGGTCAGCACGGTGCTCGTGGTGGAACGAGCCAAAGAAAACAAGGTCCATGGGGTCCAACGCCCACTATACTACCTCAGCGAGGTGCTCACACCAACAAAACAGCGGTACCCGCACTACCAGAAGCTGGCCTATGGCGTCTTCATGACAGCCAGGCGACTGCGCCACTACTTCCAGGAGCACCCAATCGTGGTGGTAAACAACGCCCCACCCGGGCACATACTCAATAACCCGGATGCCACAGGACGAGTCGCGCTCTGGGGAATCGAATTGTCTCCACTAGACATCACATATGAAAAGCACGACACGATCAAGTCGCAAGTTCTCCCAGATTTTCTCGTACATTGGATGGAGAACCAGCTCCCCGACAAGCCAGATATGTCCTACCTCTAGACAATGCACTTCGACGGGTCCAAGCGAAAGGACAGAGCTGGCGCAGGTGTCATACTGACATCGCCCCAAGGAGACAAGATGAAATACATTCTGCAAATGCAGTTCACCGCCTCCAATAATGAAGCTGAGTATGGAGCCCTAATCCATGGGATGCGGATGGCGAAATCCTGCGGCGCCAAAAGGGTCATCATCTACGGCGACTCCAAACTGGTGGTCAACCAAACGATGCACGAGCGCGACGCACTTAGCGACAACATGATCGCCTATCGCGACCTCTACGACACACTCGAAGGAGACTTCGACGGCTGTGAGCTGCAACACGTGGGCCATGAAAGCAATGAAGAGGTGGATCTACTCGCCAATATTGGCTCCACCTATGCCCCATACCACCTGGGGTATTTCTCAAGCGCATCTGCGAGCGCTCCATCAAGCCCAAAGCTCTAGAGAAGAAAGCAGGCACGTCAACGGACTCGGGGGCTATGTGATGGCTCGGTGTTGATGTAGAGCGCGTTGGGAACCCCAAGAGGAAGGTATGATGAGCACACAGCAAGTTTCCCTCAGTTATGAAACCAAGGTTTAATCGAACCAGCAGGAGCAAGGAAACACCCCAAAGGTGTTGCTAGCTGAGCCTTGGTAGGGCGCACTACCGGTGCTAGTAGTAACGTGGAGACCTGCACAACACAACCACAGAATTTTGTCCCCAACTTGCGATGAGGTTGTCAATCTCACCGGTTTTGCTGAAAACAAAGGATTAAACGTATCGAATGGAAGGAAGTAATAGTTTGCAGAAAGTAAACACAAAGGAGTAAACAGTTTGTAGATTGTATGTAAAAGAAAGGACCGGGATCCATAGTTTACTAGAGGTGGCTCTCCTTAAGATAGATAACATGCTGGGTGAACAAATTACAGCGGGGCAATTGACAAACATCGAGAAAGAATACATGCATATACTAATCATCTTGACTCCTTTAGAACTTGATTGGGCATTACAACATTATACATAGACCGCCATCCAACTGCATCTATGACTAATAATCCACCTTCAGGTTATCATCCAAACCCCCTCCAGTATTAAGTTGCAAGCAACAGATTATTGCTTTACGAATTATGTGTAAAGTAAACAATACGATTGTTCTATGAACAAAGGATTGTTGTTTTCTCCCTAGTAGCAACAACACATCTAGTACCTTAGAGATTTCTGTCACTTCCCCAGATTACCAGAGGCATGAACCCACTATCGAGCATAAATACTAACTCTTGGAGTTGCTAGCATCTACTTGGCCAAGATAGCTACTAACAACGGAAAGCATGCAATATTACAAATAACAAAGACATGATAGAATCAATAATCAATCTGAAATAGCATCTCAATATCCATCGGATCCCCGCAAACACAACATGCAGAATTACAAATAGATGATCTTGATCATGAACGGAGCTCACAAGATCTAGACATGAAAGCACAAAGGAGGAGAACCAGCCATCTAGCTACTACATGGATCCGTAGTCCAAAGATGAACTACTCACGCATCACACCGGAGGCTTGCATGGTGATGAAGAAGTCCTCTAGGGTGAATTCCTCTCTCCGGCAGGGTGCCGGGAAGAGCTTCAGATCCCTCTCGATCTAGGGATGGAGATGACGGCAGCTACAGAATCTTTCGTGGATTTTTGATCGGGTACTTAGGGTTTTCGTCCCGAGGGCAATATATAGGCGAAAGGAGAGGCCGAGGGGGTGCTGGGGTCGGACCACCACCTGGCGTGGGCCAGCCTGGTCGCATGGCCGGTGGTGTGGCCGCCCCACCCTTCTCCATCTCGTATACGGCATCCGATGATTTCCGAAAAATAGGCACTTTGGCTTTTGTCCCGTCCAATTCGAGAATATTCATTTCTGACTTTCCGGAACCAAAACAGCGAAAAGCAGTATGCACTGTGGCTCTTGTTAATAGGTTAGTCCAAGAAATCATATGAAAAGTACTCCAAAGTGTGGACAAAACACAAGAAAGTAGATAAAACCAAGCATGGAACATCAAAAATTATAGATACATTTGCAATGTATCAACATCCCCAAGCTTAACTCCTGCTCGTCCTCAAGTAGGTAAGTGATAAAAAGAAAGAATAATTTTTTGAGGTGACATGCACCATCATAAACTTGATCAAAGTACTTGCAAAACATTCAAAGCTGGGACCATAGTACTTCAATCATAACATGAAAGACAAAGTTCTAGCAATAAAACAAAGAAACTATGATGCAACATGAAAAGGCACAAACAAAAGATTCATGAATAACAATGCTTTGCAAGACGTTTGTTTGTTTCACATAAACAAAACATAGCATAATAGCATTCAACTTGTCCCTCATAGAGTAGCAAATATAAATGCATAGGAACCTTCAAAGTTCATAAGAGTGACTTGAAGTGTTTTCAGCTCTCATTGCCCCTATCATAAGCATCTTGAAGTGTTTAGGGATAAAGTGAACAAACTATGGTGTACATGCTTGACGAAGTATAAGTTAGAAATCTCATGTCCCTTGTATACGAGGACCGCTCCTCATGGTACTCAAGTTTAGTCACCGGTAAGTTCTTGTCATCGTAAGTACATGTGTATCCTAGAGAACCGCCAACGGGGTACCCCTTGCCCGATGATACGGAAGAATCCCCATATCAAAATGACAAGGCAAGCAGACAACGAGCATCTCAACAATCTTCTTATTTACCATGGGAATATGGTGCTTTTTTCTCTCTTTCCTCTTTTCATAATCTTTTTTTTTCTTTTTCTCTTTTTTTTCTCAATATAGGACTCTTTTTTTATAAGAAGAATGCTTCATAGACAGCTCATTATGGTTACGCTGCAGGTTTCCACCATGTCAGCAAGGATTAGGCCAGCGGCCCAGGCATTTCTCTAACACATATACATAACTCCATGGACTTACAAGCTCCCCTTTCATTTTACACCGACGACATCCATATACAAAAGAGCATGATATCAACTAGGTACAAGTACCAAGTGCAATGTTGAAAGCGTTCCCCATGACAACATGGTTCTGCTAATTCCCAACAAATAAGTGCAAGCATATACAACATAGACGACACAATGGTTCAAGTTTTATTAAGGGCAAGAAAAGTAAAGTGTGCCATCAAGTTCGTGAGAGCTTTAATCACTAGTTTTCTCATAACAAGTTTAATTTGGAAGGTAAACAAAAGCATGAATATACTTGGAATAGCATAAGCTAGTAGGTAGGTATGGTGGACTCTTTGGAATAACTTGGTTTTGGGAGTTGGATGCATGAGTGGAACTCATACTTGGTTGTGGAGGCTAGCAAAAGACTGGGAGCAACAAACTAAGAGAGCAATAATGTCCATAATCATGAAGAGCAACAAACCATCATTGATCAAAGCATAAAGTGATACTACAAGTTGAAAACTAAAGGATTATAAAGGCTATGGTGACTTGGGAGAGTCATAACATGGTGTGAGCATGCGCCAAGTCAACCCAAATAAAGCATCAAAGGAGAATACCACTATACTATGCTTTAATATGCTAAAACAATGCATGATTCATCCAAGACACATTAAGCAATCTCAATTGTTTATAACAAGTCATGCTACAGCAAAGAATACTAAGCATAAAGCCAAAACAATATCAAGCATGGCATGACAAAGCATAGGCCATAGTCAAAAAACGAGCTCTTTTTACCACATAAGCATGAACTTTCCTACTCTTTTCCAAACCAAACCAAACTATTTGCAAACCAGTGTACGAAAGAGGGGGTCCAACCAATTTATTCAGAAAACTAAGCAAACAAAAGCAAACGAAAAACCAAAACAAAAACGAAAAAGAAGACGCTCCAAGAACAACACAACTGTGCATGAAACAATAAAAAATGAAGCGTTTGGAAGAAACCTGGGATTTTTATTGATGAAGTGGGGATGCCTTGGGCATCCCCAAGCTTTGACGCTTGTACTTCTTGGATATTTCTTGGGATGACACTCGTGACATCCCCCAATCTTGAGCTTTAGTCCATCCTTCATCTCATTACTCATTCCTTCCATACACCTGAAATTTTTCCTTCATACAAAACTTCACACAATCTTTATTAGCAACATTAGTGCACTCAAGATAATAAGTCTTAAGGTTCAGTTCTAACACCAATAAACTTCCATTATAACACTAGCTACTGTAGCACTTCCCTCAAAAAGCTCAATTCCGCAAAAGAACTCAAAAAGGAACCAACAAGAAGCAAATACAGAAAATGGCAGAAATCTGTCAAAACAGACCAGCAGGTAAAGACGAATTTTTTCGAAGACCTTCTGTTGCTGAAATCAAAAAGTGTTGAACTAACAAAAGTTACATAACAACCTGGGGCATAAGAACAAAAATTCACGCCTCAAAAAGACGTTCAAAGATTTTACACGAATTTTTACGGTGAAGCACAAAAATCTGTTTCAGGACATCAACTTTCCCAATCATTACTTCTCTGTCATTAGAGGTTACTCTTGGCACAAAAAGCAAATAAAAAGGATAAGGAGCGGTTATTACTGAAGTAACAACTTATAAGACTCATCTAAAATTTTTAGGTTATCTCCCAATAATTACTTTTCTTTAACGCCTTTAAGTTAGGCATAAGAAGCAAGAAGAATCAAGTGTTCTCAAATGAAGAAGCATTAAGATTAATATCAGAAATATCTTCAACAAGGCAAGGTATATCATCCAAATAAGTTCTAGAGGATCCTCTCTCAATGCTCTTAGGTTCACTATTTTCATCAAAAGGGTTTTCAGGAACAATCCAATCAAGATTCTTTTCTATGGCTTCATGTATTGCTACCAGTTTAAAGGGTATTTGTATCTTAGTTTCCTTCCCATTAGGTTCAGTTTTGTCCATCTTTTCTCGTGTACCAACAACATCTACACATGAGCCTAGCATATTGAAACGTTTAAAGACTTTTCTAGCTTCTTTGGCAACATCATAGAATTCCTTAAACAAAGTTTCTAGAATAAAATCCCTATTTTTAGGGTCCTCAATTTCTTTAAGCTTAAGAAACATTACTTGCATTAAGGGGTTGAGGTTAACAAACCTTGCTTCTAACATGTGACTTAAAGAAGTTGCAGCAATCTCATAGTTTGGAGCAAGTTCTGCAAGGGATCTATCCTCACTATCTTCATGCTTACTAACATGATTAAAGAATTCTTCAATATTATCTTTCCTAATTATTGAACCACTACCTATTGAAAGGTCTTTCAGGGTGAATTTAGGGATCAACATGGTGTGCTAAGGAAGAGGTAACAACTAAAGGAGACTTAATTTTTTTGTGTTTTTGATAAAGGAAGCAAACTAGAAAGGAACTATTTTTTTGTGTGTTTTTGATAAAGAAACAAGCAAACAAAGCAAAAAGAAACTAAGCAAAACAAAAATAACAAAGTAAAGAGATTGGTTATGAGGGACTTCCCTTGTGAAGATGTCCTTGACTCCCGGGCAACGGCGCTAGAAAAATGCTTGATGGCTCGGTGTTGATGTAGAGCTCGTTGGGAACCCCAAGAGGAAGATATGATGAGCACAACAGCAAGTTTCCCTCAGTTATGAAACCAAGGTTTAATCGAACCAGTAGGAGCAAGGAAACACCCCAAAGGTGTTGCTAGCTGAGCCTTGACAGGGCGCACTACCGATGCTAGTAGCAACGTGGAGACCTGCACAACACAACCACAGAACTTTGTCCCCAACATGCGACGAGGTTGTCAATCTCATTGGTTTTGCTGAAAACAAAGGATTAAACATATCGAATGGAAGGAAGTAATAGTTTGCAGAAAGTAAACACAAAGCAGTAAACAGTTTGTAGATTGTATGTAAAAGAAAGGACCGGGATCCATAGTTCACTAGAGGTGGCTCTCCTTAAGATAGATAACATGCTGGTTGAACAAATTAAAACGGGGCAATTGACAAACATCGAGAAAGCAATACATGCATATACTAATCATCTTGACTTCTTTGGAACTTGATTGGGCATTACAACATTATACATAGACCGCCATCCAACTGCATCTATGACTAATAATCCACCTTCAGGTTATCCTCCGAACCCCCTCCAGTATTAAGTTGCAAGCAACAGATTATTGCTTTACGGATTGCGTGTAAAGTAAACAATACGATTTATCTATGAATAAAGGATTTTTGTTTTCTCCCTAGTAGCAACAACACATCTAGTACCTTAGAGATTTCCGTCACTTCCCCAGATTACCAGAGGCATGAACCCACTATCGAGCATAAATACTAACTCTTGGAGTTGCTAGCATCTACTTGGCCAAGATAGCTACTAACAACGGAAAGCATGCAAGATCTCAAATAACAAAGACATGATAGAATCAATAATCAATCTGAAATAGCATCTCAATATCCATCGGATCCCCACAAACACAACATGCAGAAACACAACATGAAACCACAAAGGAGGAGAACCAGCCATCTAGCTACTACATGGATCCGTAGTCCAAAGATGAACTACTCACGCATCACACCGAAGGCTTGCATGGTGATGAAGAAGTCCTCTAGGGTAAATTCCCCTCTCCGGCAGGGTGCCGGGAAGAGCTTCAGATCCCTCCCGATCTAGGGTTGGAGATGACGGCGGCTACAGACTCTTTCGTGGATTTTTGATCGGGTACTTAGGGTTTTCGTCTCGAGGGCAATATATAGGTGGAAGGAGAGGCCGAGGGGGTGCTGGGGTCGGCCAGACCACCCCTGGTGCGGGCCAGGTGGTGTGGCCGGCCCCCATCCCTTCTCGGTCTCGTATTCTGGCATCTGATGACTTCTGGAAAATAGGCACTTTGGCTTGTGTCCCGTCTAATTCCGAGAATATTCATTTTCTGACTTTCCTGGAACCAAAAACAGCAGAAAACAGGCAGCTGGCACTGTGGCTCTTGTTAATAGGTTAGTCCAATAAATCATATGAAAAGTACTCCAAAGTGTGGACAAAACACAAGAAAGTAGATAAAACCAAGCATGGAACATCAAAAATTATAGATACATTTGCAATGTATCACTATGCCACCTACCTGGAGCTCGATACAGGACTCGAAGGACCAATGGGCGTCATGATGATTGAGCCATCTTGGACACAACCCTACATCACATATCTACTCAGAAAGAGGCTGTCAGATGATCCGACTGACGCGCGACACATCACACGATGATCCAAGGCATTCGCCCTCATTAACGGCGAACTATACAAGCGCAACATCACAGGAGTACTTCAACGATGTGTCTCCAAGGGGGACGGAAGGGCCGTCCTCCTCGACATCCACGAAGGCACTTGCGGGCACCACGCTAGCAGTCACGCCCTCGTTGCCAAAGCTCTACGAGCTGGTTTCTACTGGCCTACGGCCATGCGCAACGCCAAGGACATCATTTAGCGCTGCAATGCCTGCCAGCGATTCGTAGACAAACCTCACGCACCTGGCACGGAATTTCGGCCAATACCATTGGCTTGGCCCTTCGTGCAATGGGGACTCGACATGGTCGGCAAGCTCCCAAAATCCTCGCAAGGAGGTTATGTCTACCTCTTGGTTGCAGTCGACAAGTTCACCAAGTGGATCGAGGCCATGCTGGTGACAAATCAATCAGGGGCCAGCACTGTCAAGTTCTTCGAGTCCATTGTCTACCGCTTCAGAGTGCCACACAGTATCATCACGAAAAATGGGACGAACTTCACCTCTAAGGAGTTCTAGAAATTCTGCGAAAACCTGGGAATCAACATAAGCTATGCCTCGGTGGCTCACCCGTAGACCAATGGTCAAGTCGAAAAGGCCAACAGCCTCATCTGCGGTGGAATCAAGAAGCGAATCCTTCGACCACTCGAGCAAGCCACTGGATGCTGGCCAGATGAACTACAATCAGTCCTTTGGAGCCTGCGTACAACTCCAAACAACGCCACGGGATACACTCCGTTCTTCATGGTACACGGTGCGGAAGCGGTGCTACCCGTAGAAGTGCGCTACAAAGCCCCACGGGTGGTCGCTTACAACGAACAGGAGTCAACCCTTGCACTCGAAGACTCCATCGACCTCCTTGACGAGGCACGGGAAATCGTAGCAGAGAGATCAACGATCTACCAGCAAAGTCTCCGCAACTACCACAACAAAAGGCTACGCCCCAGATCCTTTGTTGAAGGAGACCTAGTTCTACGACTGAAGCAACAAGGGCATCTCAAGATCGAGTCCCCTTGAGAAGGACCGTACATGATTGCAGAAGTAATCCCAGGTGGTGCCTATCACCTTAAAGATTTTGAGACAGGAGTCGCATACTCCAACCCTTGGAACGTCACGCAGCTGCGTCGCTTCTACCCCTAGTCGTCTTTTACATTAAAAATAAGGCTATTCAGTCAGGCTACTTAGCCACACATTGTACCTCGTACTATTCCGCGAATAAATAAAGCTAAGTGCCCCAAAACTCTGTGTTTTCCTTATTTTCTTGCAATTTTGTCACTCGAGGGCTGCGCCACCCTTTATACTTCCGTTCTACAAACACATCGCAGTATCCTAAGTAGCTGACACAACATCAATCGAACCCTTGATAAACACCAACCCAATTGCAACGCACCTGACAGGTTGGCAAGGTGCTGAGATAAACACAAGTCAGGCTAACGAAAAGGAACTGCAGAGTACAATTCACTCGCAAAATACAAAAGCTAGCAAGCTCTTCACATATCAATGGGTATTAATTACATCCAACATAATCATACGAACTTTACAACACTTATACAATTATGTGCAGGACACAAATCATGCTACTGCTGCAAAATAAGAACGTTCGTCTGCTCCTCGAAGAAATCGACAATGTCCTCTGCTGGCCGATCAACCGCTTGATAGTGCGGAACCATGTTCCAGGACAAAACTTCTGGCAGAGGTGGCGGCCCAGCAGCAACAGACGCAACATCTACATCTAGCCTATGCAGTCGCACTAGCGACAACGCAGCCTTAGCACCAGCTACTAACTGCTGCCGCACACACTCGCGAACCACACTCAAATCTTGAAACTTCACCAGAAGAGCCAACATGCTTGAAGGGACGGCGTCCAGCGGAAACATCGTTTGATAAATATGCCTAAGGCACGATTGCGCCTTCTTCAAATAATGAAGCACTTGAGAAGAACAATCCTGCAGGGTCGCAAGTGCAATCGCACAATCGTGGTCCACCCAAAAGTACCCACTTGCCTGCAGTTGCTCCAGGGTCAGGTTATTCATTCGAATGGCAACCCGATCCTTCTCATCCTGCGGATGACGAGCGTTGACAACTACACCAAGAAAATTGGAAAAGTGTGAAGACAAGGCATCATCGCGACTGACTAAAAGAAAAGACGAGAAGGCAGAAAGCTAACATTTGAACTGCCCATTCAGCTGCGCCACTTCCTCCAAGAGATACTTCTCATGGGCGGTGGCCTTCTCCGCCTTCGACTTCCACACATCCGTGCTACCGTGGACGATGGGCAACTCGCGCTCCAACTGCTTAATGCGATCGTGCAATCGCAAAAGCAATGACAGTTCCTCCACCTTCGAACGCGGCTGCATCGTGGTTTCATCGGTGGGAGGAGAGTCACGAGGACCACTCGACGTACCCTATCATAATCAAGCAAGAAGAAAATAAGGGACCGAGGATACATAGATAAAAGCACACATGCATTCAAGCACAGCAAAGTCTCGACAGGGACACTCCCACAAAAGCATAGTTTCAACAAAAGGCAGCTACACCTATTACAGATTGGCAACTAAGGAGCAATCTACTTCTTCGACTTGGACTTTGGCTTCGGAGGCCTCATCGAATCTGTGGCAGCCTCTAATGCCACAGACTTTCTGGTGGTAGCCCCTGATGCTGCAGTCTTTGCCGCCTTCTTCGCTTGTTATAGCTCCGCAAAATATCTTACGACTATATCGATGAGCTGCGGTCCATATTTACCACAACTAGTAGCAAAGGGAGCAAACACTACCTGTTGACCATCTGCTTCGACATGCATCGCCTTGGAGATCATGGAGGGATCCAGCTCCACGCCATGGGCCTGCGCCATTGCGAGTGCCATGGTAGCACCGACAGACCGTTGGGAATTCTTGAAGTCCATGGGAATGCCCCCAGCAAGGGATTCCACCAGGTCCTCAAGGTTGTCAATCAGCTTAGCCTTGGGAGTTAGATCCTCACGGATGCGACTGAGCACACCCTTGGCCTTCGTCAACATCCCCTGAAGGGAAACGCTGTGGTCCTCGACTACGGCCACGGCAAGCCAACGCATCTTCACGACGAAGGGACCAGGCGTCAAAGCTTAGGCCACCGACATTTGCATACATAAGGTGTTAGCCCAGCAATACGACATCACACAAGGAGCAACGCAAATCCAGCTGAAAAAAATACCTGAGAGGGACTGGGCAATTGAGAAAAGTTGTTCTTTGAACAACTTCTCCCTCTCAGCAGTAGAAGCACGCAAATCCTCTTCGCGCTTTCGCGACTCCTCTAGAGCTGCGACTACTTTGTCGCGATTCTTCGCTGCTACGGCAAGCGCCTTCTCGAGGGAAGCAACACGACGCAGGAGTTCATTGTGCTCAACTACAAAGCACAGGATGTATCATCAATCGAATTTATAAATTTCACAAAGACAAAAACGACGCCAAAAACTAACCTTCGACAACACGATGGCGATTGTCCAGCAGAGCGTGCTGTCGACCCATGACAAGAACTTGCTCCGCCAGGCGAGCAACTTCCTTTACAATGAGCTGCATCAAAAAGACAAACAAAAGTTCAGTGGTAGCACAAGGTATAAATTTGACTGCCAAAACAGCAAAGAGGATGCTTACGTGATCCTCCAGGGACTCCGAAGATGACTGCCACACAGTCGTCCGAGCAACCATCTGGTGTTCCCCAGCATGGGGGGAACTCGAAGAATTGTGCCTGGAGTAGGCCACCACTGGAGGAGAAGGAGACCGTTCGACCACCTCCTTGGCCTTAGAGTTTGCGACTCCGGACTCTTTCACAATTTGGACGTCATCAGAAGACGATGACACCGCTTGACTGCAAAACACATCCAGAAAAAAACTTCAGAAAAAGCAACTCCAGAAAAGAAAGCAAGACGCATTCACGAAGACAATACTCACCAGTTAAAATTATCAAGGTCGAAGGATTCCTCCGACGACTCCTTCGGAAGTCGCAGCTTCTTCTGATCAAGGGGAGCCACTGCATGGAAAGGAACGACAGGGATAGGCTCCTCTGCAGCAGCAGTAGGAGAATCCTCCGGCGTCGACGAAGAGGATGCATTCGAATCCTCATTGCGGGAACGCTTGTGGGTTCCTGAAGGAAATATGCCCTGAGAGGCAATAATAAAGTTGTTATTATATATTCCTTATACATGATAGATGTTTATTTTACATGCTAGAAATGTATTGATTCGGAAACATCAATACATGTGTGTTTAATAAACAAAAAGGGTTCCTAGTCATGCCTCTCTTATAGACTAGCTTGTTGATTAACATGATGATCAAGGTTTCCCGATCATGGACATTGGATGTTGTTAATAACAAGGTCACACCATTGGTGGAATGATGTGATGAACATTCATCCGAAGTATAGCATTACGATCAAGTCATTATGTTTATATTGCTATAACATCATACGAAGTAATCTTTATCCTTAGACCATGAGATCATGTTAATTGCGACACCTAAGAGTATCTTGATAACATCAAACGTCACACCGTAACAGGGTGACTATAAAGATGGGTTCAGTACTACGAAGGTGTTATGTTGAGGCTCATGGATCAAGAGTGGAATTTGTCAATCTAGATGACGGATAGATATACTCTGGGCCCTCTCGGTGATATCACATTAGGATAGCTTGCAAGCAAGTGATGTGATCACTAGAATGTTATATCACGGGAACGAGAAAAGAGTGCATGTCGGTAACAAGATCAAACTAGGTATGGAGATACCGATGATCGAATCTCGGACATGTAATATATCGAGAGACAAAGGGATTTAGTTACAAGCGTTAAAGGTTCTCACGATCACAGGAGTCATCGTTGAATGTGTAGGAGTCAGTACGGATCTCCAGGTCGCTGATTATTGATCGGAGAAGGGTCTCGATCATGTCTGCATTATTCGCGAACCGTAGGGTGGCACACTTAAGAGTTACCGGACACCATTTTGGAGCACATATGTTTCAGACGAAAGAATTGCAAAGCGCAGGAATTGTTTCAATAGAAACCGGAAATTGTTTCGGGTGAAATTGCAGAAGGTGGTTCTGCATGTGATATTGAAATATTGCAAGGACTATATGTGAATGTTTGTTAATTAAAGTAATTAACAAAATTCTGAATAAATTTAATAAAAGAGTTTTATTAAATGAGAGAGCATTAAATTTGGAGAAATTTAATGCATTTAAAGTGGAGACTTTAAAAGGGAATGTGAAGAGGCATTTTAATGTGGGGGGGTTACCACCACATGAATGGGGGAGGTGAGGGGTCACCCCCCCATGCGCCGGCCATGGAGAGAGGGGCACCCCCCTCCTATAAAAGGCCACCCATTCCTCCTTCATCCACACACCTTATGAAGGATCTCTCCCTCTAGAATTATTCCCCATGGTCTCGGATTAGCGAGATACATGTTCCCGTGGCATTTAAATGCGGAAGGAGTTGCTGCTCACTGGATCGCTGGAGCGAGGAGGTGGAGGTTGTCCGTGGCTTGAACGTGTGAGCTTGATGCTGCTGAGTTCTTGGCGCCGGACTTCCTCACGATCTTGAGATCGGCAAGTGTACGAGTACATCAACCACGAGTTCCTACTCGTTAACAAAGCTCGTTGTCTACGAGGGTAAGTTCTCGTTGGATGTTTGTCCACCTGTTGCTTTGTACCTAGTAGATAGATCTTGGCGTGTAGTTCACACCGTAGGAATTTTTTTGTTTTCTATGTCATGACCCAAAGGGTATCGAGCCTGATCTATGCGTAGGTGCTTAGCACGGGTAGTACACATATGGTTGATATGTGGGCGATGATGATCATGTTATTGCATCTTCTATGTATTTTGGATATTGGTGGCATAGTGGGATGAAGCGGCCCGGACCAACCTTACATGTCATCGTACATGAGATCCGGTTCCACGACTGACATGAAACTTGTTTTACATAAGTGGCTGGCGGGTGTCTGTCTCTCCTACTATAGTCAATATCTGATTTACAACGAGTTGCTAATAACTTAGTTATCCTCGTTGTGGTTCATGTTCGTAGGTGAGAATGGTTCTATATCCGAAATCCCTAAGCCACGTAAAACTTGCAATTAATAAATTAGAGGCGTCTAGTTTAGATCGTTGCTGGGCTAGTGTATTGATATGGTATTGTTGTAAGAAGATGTATGGTAGATACTCTTACAACACAGTCAACGTGTAAGTTCCATAGACCTTGGCCTTACACACAAAGGAATGATAGAGATCATACCATGATGCAAGTGATAGAGATCAAATGCATGGACCATATCATCTCACTTTACACATTAGATGTTAGCATCTTATACTGCTAGTTTGGCGCGTTTGGTAGCATTATAAGATGATCCCTCATTTAGATATCAAGATAAAAATGTGTTCTTACTTGAGTATGCACCGTTCTATGGATCGTGTTTCGAGACATCACGTGATGATCGGGTGTACTCGAATCTACGCTTTCATAGGAACGGGTGTAAGACAGTTTTACACACGCAAATACTAAGGTTCTTACTTGGTGAGCCTAGCATGTACAGACATGGCCTCGGAACACGGACCGAAAGGTTAAGCATGAGTCATATGGTTGATATGATGCCCATATAGATGCTCGCCTTTGAATCTATATCAACTCACGTGATGATCGGACTTGATATAGTGGATTTGGTTCATGTAATCACCAAAAGGACACGAGGGATGTCGTTTTTGAGTGGGAGTTCATTAGTAATTTGGATTAGTTGAACTCAATCTATCATAAACTTAGTCTAAATAAACTTTACAAATTCTGTTGTAGATGGCACCACCTGCTTTTAATTTCAATGTGTTCATGGAGAAAGAGAAACTTGCTGCGAATGGTAGCAACTTCACCAACTAGGCTATGAATTTGAGGATTCTCCTCACTGCTGCACAAAAGCAATATGTGCTAGATGCGCCACTAGGCCCCCCACCAGCTCCTGATACCCCTGACGAGGAAAAGAATGTCTATGTGACTCGTCAGGAGGACCACAACTTAGTTCATTGTGGCATACTATATGGGCTAGAGCCAGAACTTTGAAAGCGTTTCGAAAATGGTAATGCCTTTGATACCATGGGAGAATTGAAAATGATTTTCGATACCCATGCCGCCGTAGAGAGTTATAATGCTACATAAAAGTTCTTTAGCTGCATGATGGAGGAAAACAGCTCTGTTAGTGAGCACGTACTCAAAATGTCTGGGTACGCCGATAAGCTTGTGTCCTTGGGAATAACGATTCCCATTGACTTAGGCATACATCGTGTTCTCCAATCTCTGCCACCTAGCTACAAGAGCTTCGTGATGAACTATAATATGCAGGGCATGAAGAAGTCTCTTCCCGAGCTTCTGTCAATGCTTAAGACTGCATAAGTGGAGATTAGGAAAGAACATCAAGTGTTGATGATCAATAGGACCACCGGTTTCAAGAAGGATAAGAAAGGCAAGCACAAGGGAAATAAGGGTGGCAAGTCTGTTGCCACGCCTGAAAAGAAACCCCGGGCTGGCCCTAAGTCTGACACCGAGTGCTACTATTGCAAGGGATCGCCATTGAAGCCTAATCCCCCAAGTATTTGGCGGACAAGAAGTCTAGCAAGGCAAACAAAGGTATATGTGATATACATGTTATTGATGTGTACTTGACTAGTACTGTAATATCACCAGGTATTTGATATCGGATCGGTTGCTAATATATGTAACTCGGTTCAGGCTACTAACAAGCGACAACTAGCAAGGGATGAGATCGGGATGCGGGTAGGCAATGGATCAAGAGTTGATGTGATCGCCGTCGACGCTACCTCTCCATTTGCCATCGGGATTAGTTATAAACCTAAATAATTGTTATTTGGTGCCCGACCGAGCATGAACATTGTATCCGGATCGTGTTTGATGCAAAGTGGTCATTCCTTTAAATCTGAAAACAATGGTTGTTCGATTTATAAGAATGATATCTTTATGGTCATGCACCTATGTTGAATGGTTTATTTCTATTGGATCTCGATAGTAATATTATGCACATTCATAATGTTAATGCTAAAAGATTAAACTTGATGATGATATGTCTACATATATGTGGCACCGCTCAGGTCATATTGGCGTTAAACGCATGAAGAAACTCCATTCTGATGGACTTTTGGAATCACTTGATTTTGAATCATTTGATACATGTGAGCCATGCCTTATGGGCAAGATGACTAGAACGCCGTTTTGGTTCAATGGAACGGGCGACATCTATTGGAAATCATACATACTGATGTGTGTGGACCAATGAGTGTGTCGGCGCGAGGTGGATATCGTTATTTTGTTACTTTCACGGATGATTTGAGTAGATATGGGTATATCTATTTGATGAAACACAAGTCTGAAACTTTTGAAAAGTTCAAGGAATTTCAGAATGAAGTGGAAAATCATCGTAATAGAAAGATCAAATTTCTACGGTCTGACCGTGGAGGAGAGTATCTAAGTTACGAGTTTAGCACACACATGAAAGAGTGTGGAATAGTTTCACAACTCACGCCTGCCGGAACACCACAACGTAATGGTGTGTCGAGGCGTAATCGCACCTTATTGGATATGGTTCGATCTATGATGTCTCCGATCGACTTACCTCGCTATTTTGGGGTTATGCACTGGAAACAGCTGCATTCACTTTAAATCGGGCACCATCTAAATCCGTTGAAATGACACCGTATGAATTATGGTTTGGAAACAAACCTAAGCTATCATTTCTTAAGGTTTGGGGATGCGATGTTTATGTGAAGAAACTTCAACCAGATAAACTCGAACCCAAAGCGGAAAAATGCGTCTTCATAGGATACCCTAAGGAAACAATTGGGTATACCTTCTATCACAGATCCGAGGGCAAGGTTTTTGTTACCAAGAATGGATCCTTTCTTGAGAAGGAGTTTCTCGCGAAAGGTGTGAGTAGTCAGAAGGTAGAACTCTTCATGGAATGGCGAGTGGCGCAGCACTGGAAGTTGTTTCGGAGTTGACTTCACCTGATGAAGAGAGAGCTAATGATAATGATCATGAAACTCCGAAAGAGGACACTACCGAACCTCGCAGGTCAAGCAGGACACGTGCAGCTCCTGAACTGTACGGCAATCCTGTTGTGAATTTCATGGTTGATGAAATGGATGACCCTGCGATGTATGAAGAAGCGATGATGAGCCCGGATTCCAACAAATGGCTAGAAGCCATGAAATCCGAGATGGAATCCATGTACGAGAACCAAGTTTGGAACTTGGTGGACTTACCTCACGACCGAAAGGCCGTGGAGAATAAATGGATTTTCAAAAGGAAAACTAATGCTGATGGTAATGTGACCATCTATAAGGCTCGACTTGTCGCAAAGGGGTTTCGAAAAATTCAAGGAGTTGACTACAATGAGACATTCTCTCCCGTAGCGATGCTTAAGTCAGTTAGGATTATGTTAGCAATTGCTGCATATTTCGATTATGAAATATGGCAGATGGATGTCAAAACTGCGTTCCTCAATGGTAAGATTGAAGAAGAGTTGTATATGATACAACCTAAGGGTTTTGTCGATCCTAAGGATGCTAATAAGGTGTGCAAACTTCAGCGATCCATCTATGGACTGAAGCAAGCATCACAAAGTTGGAATCTCCGCTTTGATGAGGTGATCAAAGAGTTTGGATTTGTACAAACTTATGGAGAGGCTTGTATTTACAAGAAAGTGAGTGGGAGCAATGTGGCATTTCTGATATTATATGTGGATGACATATTATTGATTGGAAATGATATAGATCTTTTAAGGTGTTAAAAGTTATCTAAACAAAGAAATTTTCGATGAAAGACCTTGGTGAAGCATCATATATATTAGGCATTAAAATCTATAGAGATAGATCAAGGCGCCTAATTGGGCTATCGCAGAGTACATACCTTGATAAGATATTAAAGAAGTTTAATATGGACGAAAGTAAGTAGGGGTTCTTACCTATGTTGCAAGGCAAGACATTGAGTAAGACTCAAAGTCCGGCTACGGCGGAAGAAAGAGAGATGATGGATAAGATCCCCTATGCCTCGGCCATAGTCTCTATTATGTATGCCATGCTATGTACAAGACCGGATGTGGCACATGCTATTAGTTTGACTAGTAGGTACCAATCTGATCCAGGTTCGGAACACTGGATAGCGGTAAAGAACATCCTCAAGTACTTAAGAAGAACTAAGGATATGTTTCTTATATACGGAGGTGAAGAAGAGCTAGTCGCTAAGTGTTATGTTGATGCTAGCTTTGACACCGATCCGGATGACTCTAAGTCTCAATCCGGATATGTATTTCTCTTGAACGGAGCAGCAGTTAGTTGGAGGATCTCCAAACAACAAGGTGGCTGGATCAACAATGGAGGCGGAATATGTTGCTGCTTCAGAAGCGGCGCAGGAAGCAGTTTGGATGAAAGAGTTCATTACGGAACTGGGTGTGGTTCCCAGTGCGTTGGACCCTATGGTGATCTATTGTGACAACAATGGAGCCATAGCCAACGCAAAGGAACCAAGGTCTCACAAGAATTCCAAGCATATTAAGCGCCGGTTTCACTCTATCCGCGAGCATGTCAAGGATGGGGATATAAAGATTTGTAAAGTACAGACAGACCTAAATGTAGCAGATCTGTTGACTAAAGTTCTCCCTAGGGCAAAACATGATCAACACCAAAACTCCATGGGTGTTAGATTTATCACTATGTGAACTAGATTATTGTCTCTAGTGCAAGTGGGAGACTGAAGGAAATATGCCCTGAGAGGCAATAATAAAGTTGTTATTATATATTCCTTATACATGATAGATGTTTATTTTACATGCTAGAAATGTATTGATTCGGAAACATCAATACATGTGTGTTTAATAAACAAAAAGGGTTCCTAGTCATGCCTCTCTTATAGACTAGCTTGTTGATTAACAGATGATCAAGGTTTCGATCATGGACATTGGATGTTGTTAATAACAAGGTCACACCATTGGTGGAATGATGTGATGAACATTCATCCAAGTATAACATTACGATCAAGTCATTATGTTTATATTGCTATAACATCATACAGTAATCTTTATCCTTAGACCATGAGATCATGTTAATTGCGACACCGAAGAGTATCTTGATAACATCAAACGTCACACCGTAATGTGGTGACTATAAAGATGGGTTCAGATTACGAAGGTGTTATGTTGAGGCTCATGGATCAAGAGTGGAATTTGTCAATCCAGATGACGGATAGATATACTTTGGGACCTCTCGGTGATATCACATTAGGATAGCTTGCAAGCAAGTGATGTGATCACTAGAATGTTATATCACGGGAACAAGAAAAGAGTGCATGTCGATAACGAGATCAAATTAGGTATGGAGATACCGATGATCGAATCTCGGACATGTAATATATCGAGAGACAAAGGGATTTAGGTACAAGCGTTAAAGGTTCTCACGATCACAGAAGTCATCGTTGAATGTGTAGGAGTCAGTACGGATCTCCAGATCCCGCTGCTGATTATTGATCGGAGAAGGGTCTCGATCATGTTTGCATTATTCACGAACCGTAGGGTGTCACACTTAAGAGTTACCGGACACCATTTTGGAGCACATATGTTTCAGACGAAAGAATTACAAAGCGCAGGAATTGTTTCAATAGAAACCGGAAATTGTTTCGGGTGAAATTGCGTAAGGTGGTTCGCATGTGATATTGAAATATTGCAAGGGCTATATGTGAATGTTTGTTAATTAAAGTAATTAACAAAATTCTGAATAAATTTAATAAAAAGAGTTTTATTAAATGAGAGAGCATTAAATTTGGAGAAATTTAATGCATTTAAAGTGGAGACTTTAAAAGGGAATGTGAAGAGGCATTTTAATGTGGGGGGGGATACCACCACATTAATGGGGGAGGTGAGGGGTCACCCCCCATGCGCCGGCCATGGAGAGAGGGGGCACCCCTCCTCCTATAAAAGTCCACCCATTCCCTCCTTCATCCACACACCTCCTTGTGAAGGATCTCTCCCCCTCTAGAATTATTCCCCCATGGTCTCGGATTAGCGAGATACATGTTCAGTGGCATTTAAATGCGGAAGGAGTTGTTGCTTCCGCTGGATCGCTGGAGCGAGGAGGTGGAGGTTGTCCGGTGGCTTGAACGTGTGTGCGAGTGCGGATGTGCTGCTGAGTTGCGGCGCTCGGACTTCCTCACGATCTTGAGATCGGCAAGTGTACGACTACATCAACCACGAGTTCCTACTCGTTAACAAAGCTCGTTGTCTACGAGGGTAAGTTATCGTTGGATGTTTGTCCACCCGTTGCTTTGTACCTAGTAGATAGATCTTGGCGTGTAGTTCACACCATAGGAATTTTTTTTTGTTTTCTATGCTGCGGACCCAACAGTTCCGTGATCAGCGGACTCGGGGGCTTCCTCTTCTTCCTCCATGGGGACCGTAGACCCCGACTCGTCCTCCTCCTCTACTTCGGGAGGAATAACCCCTTCAGGCTGAGGAGGTAAACTGGTAGCCACGCTCCAGTCCTGCAATCAAAAGATGCATCATTATATATCAAGCGCTTGGTGGCAATCGATAAAGAAACTACTACGTAGTACAATTCTACCTCAGGAAGAGGGTTAGAGGCGTCGAAAGGAGGCACGACTGGTTCGCCTGGGATAACCTCCTTGGCAGTGTACTTGGTCACCAATCGCACCCTCCTATCCACCTCACCCGCAGAAATGCCCTCGGCAGATACGCGAGTGACATCGTCAGCACCGTTCCAGCAACACATAGGGTGCACTCTGGCCTGCAAAGGCTGGACGCGGCGGCGCAACCATGTGCGAATGAGAGAAGCACCACCCTATTCCTTCCCTATGCGGCTTTCGAGGTCGTAGACGCGCTTATACAGCACCTCCGTCTCCTTGGACTCGCTAGGCATCACGACATTCTTCCAGGAGCGCCTCCTCTTGCAAGACGCCGCGGGATCGAAGGGCGCGAGTCCGTAGTGGTCTCCGTCGGCCTTCTGGTCACGGATGTAGAACCACTTCTCTCTCCACCCTTGGACAGACGCGGTGAGCTTGAGGTCAAAATAGGTGATAGAGGAGTCGACGTGGATCCCGCAGCCTCCTACGTCGTAGACTACTGAACCGGACGCCGACTTACGCTTCAGCTTAAAAAGCCACTTGAAGAGGCCAAAGTGTGGCTCGATTCCGAGCCAGCACTCGCAGAGCGTGATGAAGCAAGAGATGTGGAGAACGTAATTTGGGGAGAGCTGGTGCAGCTGGAGCCCATAGAAACAAAGGAGAACCCTTAAGAAAGGATGCAGGGGGAGAGAAATACCTCAGATTATGAACGCAAGGAACATCACCTGGAAACCCGGAGGAGGACAAGGGATTACCTCGTCGTCGGGCACTCGCGAGTCGTCTTCCGCGGGTGGAAGAACTCCATCTTGATGATGAAGATGTAGCTCGGAAGGTTTGATGATGGACGCTCACCAGGCGCCATTGGTGATGCGGGTGCCCGCACCCTTCTTCTTGGCGGCGCCATTGGTGACGCGGGTGCCATTGGCGGCGCTGGTGCCCACGGTGGTAGTACCACCCTTCTTGGCGGTGACAATGGCAGCCGCAGATCCAGCGGAGGCGCCTCCCTTCTTCTTGCCCATCTTTCGATGGCGGTGTGAATGGAGAAAGTAACTGGGGAAGACACAGAGCTGGTCCAGTGCTGTGAAGAGGAAGTGCACAAGGAAGCAGAGAGAGCAACAATGGTGATGGAGGCACGAGCAAGAAGACAGATGGGGAAAATTACCGCAGCTGCGCTGCAACTTAACCTCCTCACGGACGCCATCTAACAGCCAGCAGAAACCCTACTACACGCATGGCGCACATCGCCATCGACATGTGGCGAAGCTGAACCACGAACCGTCCCCCACTACTCCCGTTACGCGTGGAAATCGAGGAGACGCAGTTAAAACAAAAGATTACGCACGCCCGGTCAAATTGAAGTTAGAAAGTGGGACCCACCACTCGTCACGTCCCGTCAAAGCCGCTCACGCGGGCAACTGAGGTCATCACATCGTCAGAACTGACGTCATCGATTCCAGCATCAGAAGATTTCGACTATGTTAGTCCTTGCTCGAGTCTTCGACTCAACCAAGCACTCGGGGGCTACTCCTAACAGGAGCGCTAGCGGCGCACCCGAAAGAATTTTTATGCAGGTATATGACCATTCAAGACAAACCCTCCACTCGAATCATCGATTCGACTATGAACTACGGGTTACTCCCATAGGGAGCGCTGAAAGCATATTCGACTGAAACAAGCAACAAAAGACGACAGCAGTTGCAAATGTTTTTTAGTCCCCACTCGAGTCTATGACTCGAATAGGCACTCGGGGGCTACTCCCATAGGGAGCGTGCTGGCTCGTGGTTGATGTAGAGCTCATTGGGAACCCCAAGAGGAAGGTATGATGAGCACAACAACAAGTTTTCCCTCAGTTATGAGACCAAGGTTTAATCGAACCAGTAGGAGCAAGGAAACGCCCCAAAGGTGTTACTAGCTGAGCTTTGGCAGGGCGCACTACCGATGCTAGTAGCAACGTGGAGACCTGCACAACACAACCGCAGAACTTTGTCCCCAACTTGCGATGAGGTTGTCAATCTCACCATGTTTTGCGGAAAACAAAGGATTAAACGTATCGAATGGAAAGAAGTAAAAGTTTGCAGAAAGTAAACACAAAGCAGAAACAATTTATAGATTGTATGTAAAGTAAAGGACCGGGATCCATAGTTCACTAGAGGTGGCTCTCCTTAGATAGATAACATGCTGGGTAAACAAATTACAGCGGGGCAATTGACAAACACCGAGAAAGCAATACATGCATATACTAATCATCTTGACTCCTCTGAGACTTGATTGGGCATTACAACATAATACATAGACCGCCATCCAACTGCATCTATGACTAATAATCCACCTTCAGGTTATCATCCGAACCCCCTCCAGTATTAAGTTGCAAGCAACAGATTATTGCTTTATGAACTGCGTGTAATGTAAACAATACAATTGTTCTATGAACAAAGGATCGTTGTTTTCTCCCTAGTAGCAACAAGACATCTAGTACCTTAGAGATTTCTGTCACTTCCCTAGATTACTAGAGGCATGAACCCACTATCGAGCATAAATACTAACTCTTGGAGTTGCTAGCATCTACTTGGCCAAGATAGCTACTAACAACGGAAAGCATGCAAGATCTCAAATAACAAAGACATGATAGAATCAATAATCAATCTGAAATAGCATCTCAATATCCATCGGATCCCTGCAAACACAACATGTATGGATTACAAATAGATGATCTTGATCATGAACGGAGCTCACAAGATCTAAACATGAAAGCACAAAGGAGGAGAAACCAGCCATCTAGCTACTACATGGATCCGTAGTCCAAGGATGAACAACTCACGCATCACACTGGAGGCTTGCATGGTGATGAAGAAGCCCTCCAGGGTGAATTCCCCTCTCCGGCAGGGTGCCGGGAAGAGCTTTAGATCCCTCCCGATCTAGGGATGGAGATGACGGCGGCTACAGACTCTTTCGTGGATTTTTGATCGGGTACTTAGGGTTTTCGTCCCAAGGGCAATATATAGGCGGAAGGAGGGGCCGAGGGGGTGCCAGGATCCACCACACCACCCCGTGGCGCGGGCCAGGCCTGGCCGCGTGGCTAGGTGGTTTGGCCGGTCCCTGGCCCCTCTCTGTCTCGTATTCTGGCACTTGATCCCTTCCGGAAAAATAGGCACTTTGGCTTTTGTCCCGTCCAATTCTGAGAATATTCATTTTCTGACTTTCCTGGAACCAAAAACAGCAAAAAACATGCAACTGGCACCGTGGCTCTTGGTAATAGGTTAGTACAAGAAATCATATGAAAAGTACTCCAAAGTTGGAACAAAACACAAGAAACTGGATAAAAACAAGCATGGAACATCAAAAATTATAGATACATTTGCAATGTATCAACATCCCCAAGCTTAACTCCTGCTCGTCCTCGAGTAGGTAAGTGATAAAAAGAAAGAATATTTTTTGAGGTGACATGCACCATCAAAGACTTGATCAAGGTATTTGCAAAACATTCAAAGCTGGGATCATAGTACTTCAATCATAACATGAAAGACAAAGTTCTAGCAATAAGCAAAGAAACTATGATGCAACATGAAAAGGCACAAACAAAATATTCATGAATAACAATGCTTTGCAAGACGTTAGTTTGTTTCACATAAAGAAAACATAGCATAATAGTATTCAGCCTGTCCCTCAATAGAGTAGCAAATATAAATGCATAGGACACCTTCAAAGTTCATAAGAGTGACTAGATACAATAGTTTCAAACAAGCAATAACAAGTTATGCATCAATCAACTAGTCTTGGGACAATGCACATAGAACTAAGAATGGCCACTATTCTCTCAAAGTAGGTGCATAAAGATAGAAGGTGGATAGTCAATATAATGGTGGAAGAAAGGCCTTTGTAAAAAGGAAGTAGGGATTCAAGTCTCATAAAGAGCTTCCAAAAATTATGATACTTAAAGCTTTCAGCTCTCATTGCCCCTATCATAAGCATCTTGAAGTGATTAAGGTTAAAGTGAACAAACTATGGTGTACATGCTTGACGAAGTATAAGTCAGAAATCTCATGTCCCTTGTATACAAGGGCCGCTCCTCATGCTACTCAAGTTTAGTCACCGGTAAGTTCTTGTCATTGTAAGTACATGTGTATCATTGAGAACCGCCAACGGGGTACCCCTTGCCCGATGATACAAAAGAATCACCATATCAAAATGACAAGGCAAGCAGACAACGAGCATCTCAGCATTCTTCTTATTTACCATGGGAATATGGTGCTTTTTTTCTCTCTTTCCTCTTTTCATAGTATCTCTTTTTTTCTTTTTCTCTTTTCTCAATATATGACTCTTTTTTTATAAGAAGAATGCTTCATAGACAGCACCTTATGGTTACGCTGCAGGTTTCCACCATGTCAGCATGGATTAGACCAGCGGCCCAGGCGTTTCTCTAACACATATACATAACTCCATGGACTTACAAGCTCCCCTTTCATTTCACACCGACGACATCCATATACAAAAGAGCATGATATCAACTAGGTACAAGTACCAAGTGCAATGTTGAAAGCGTTCCCCATGAAAGCATGGTTCTGCTAATTCCCAACAAATAAGTGCAAGCATATACAATATAGACGACACAATGGTTCAAGTTTATTATGGGCAAGTAAAGTAAAGTGTGCCATCAAGTTCGTGAGAGCTTTAATCACTAGTTTTCTCATAACAAGTGGAAGGTAAACAAAAGCATGAATATACTTGGAATAGCATAAGCTAGTAGGTAGGTATGGTGGACTCTTTGGAATAACTTGGTTTAGGGAGTTGGATGCATGAGTGGAACTCATACTTGGTTGTGGAGGCTAGCAAAAGACTGGGAGCGACAAACTAAGAGAGCAATAATGGCCATAATCATGCAGAGCGACAAAACATCATTGATCAAAGCATAAATTGATACTACAAGTTGAAAACTAAAGGATTATAAAGGCTATGGTGACTTGAGATAGTCATAACATGGTGTGAGCATGTGCCAAGTCAACCCAAATAAAGCATCAAAGGAGAATACCACTATACTATGCTTTAATATGCTAAAACAACGCATGATTCATCCAAGGCACATTAAGCAATCTCAATTGTTTATAACAAGTCATGCTACAGCAAAGAATACTAAGCATAAAGCCAAAACAATATCAAGCATGGCATGACAAAGCACAAGCCACAGTCAAAAACAAGCTATTTTTACCACATAAGTATGAACTTTCCTACTCTTTTCCAAACCAAACCAAACTAAATGCAAACCAAAGTGTGAAAGAGGGGGTCCAACCAACTTATTCAGAAAACTAAACAAACCAAAGCAAACGAAAACCAAAACAAAAACGAAAAAGAAGACGCTCCAAGAAAAACACAACTGTGCATGAAACAATAAAAATGAAGCGTTTGGAAGAAACCTGGGATTTTTATTGATGAAGAAGGAGAATGCCTTGGGCATCCCCAAGCTTTGACGCTTGTACTTCTTGGATATTTCTTGGGGTGACACGCGTGGCATCCCCAAGCTTGAGCTTTAGTCCATCCTTCATCTCATTACTCATTCCTTCCATACACCTGAAATTTTTCCTTCATACAAAACTTCACACAATCTCATTAGCAACATTAGTGCACTTTAGATAAATAAGTCTCAAGGTTCAGTTCTAACACCCAATAAACTTCCATTAGAACACTAGCTACTGTAGCACTTCCCTCAAAAAGCTCAATTCCTCAAAAGAACTCAAGAAGGAACCAACAAGAAGCAAATGCAGAAAATGGCAGAAATCTATCAAAACAGACCAGCATGTAAAGACGAATTTGTTCGAAGACCTTCTGTTGCTCAAATCAAAAAGTGTTGAACTAACGAAAGTTAGATAACAACCTGGGGCAGCAGCACAAACAATTACAGCTCAATCCGACGTAAAGATCTCTCTCAGGAATTTTTATGGTGAAGCACAAAAATCTGTTTCGGGACAACAACTTTCCCAATCATTACTTCACTCTCATTGGAGGTTACTCTTGGCACAAAAAGCAAATAAAAAGGATAAGGAGAGGTTATTACAGAGGTAATAACTTCCAAGACTCATCTAAAACTCTTGGGTTATCTCCCAACAAGTACTTTTCTTTAACGCCTTTAAGTTAGGCATGATAGTTTGAGAAGATGCTCACATAAGAAATATGAATTGAAGTAAAAAAGAGAGCATCAAGAAGCAAATTCAAAACACATTTAAGTCTAACCCACTTCCTATGCATAGGAATCTTGTATGCAAATAAATGCACAAAGAATAAAGTGACAGGCATAGGAAGATAAAACAAAAGTAACTTCAAAACTTTCAGCACATAGAGAGGTGTTTCATTACCATAAAAACTTCTACAACCATATTTTCCTCTCTCATAATAATTTTTAGCAGCCTCATGAATAAACTCAACAATATAACTATCACATAAGGCATTCTTTTCATGATCTACAAGCACTAGAGCTTTATTATAAACATTTTCAAAAGAATCCTCGGGAACATAACATTCACCCTCCTTTGATAAGCATGGAGGACAATGAAATAATGTAAGGGATAAAGAGTTACTCTCATTAGAAGGTAGGCATGGGGAGATCCATTCTTCCTCCTTTTGTCCATCACTCTCGTCCTCTTTTTCATCTAATGAGCTTTCACGTTCAGCAATTTCTTCTTCCATGGAGGTTCTAGCAGGCGGTGGTTCATCTATTACCGTAGCAGTCATAATATTGTTCCCAAATAGGAAATTGAGTGAGCTATCCATAATGAAATAGTGATTGGAGCAGAGCTAGTCATAAAGGCAACTTAAGAAAGGAACTAACTTTTTTTTGTTTTTCTAATATGAAAGCAAACTAGTAAAACTAATTTTTTGTGTTTTTTGAAGAACAAAACAAGCAAACAAAGCAAAAAGAAAGCTAAGCAAAACAAAAACAACAAAGTAAAGAGATTGGTTATGAGGGACTCCCCTTGTGAAGATGTCCTTGACTCCCCGACAACGGCACCAGAAAAATCTTTGCTGGCTCGTGGTTGATGTAGAGATCGTTGGGAACCCCAAGAGGAAGGTATGATGAGCACAACAGCAAGTTTCCCTCAGTTATGAGACCAAGGTTTAATCAAACCAGTAGGAGCAAGGAAACACCCCAAAGGTGTTACTAGCTGAGCTTTGGCAGGTCGCACTACCGGTGCTAGTAGCAACGTGGAGACCTGCACAACACAGCCGCAGAACTTTGTCCCCAACTTGCGATGAGGTTGTCAATCTCACCGTGTTTTGCGGAAAACAAAGGATTAAACGTATCGAATGGAAAGAAGTAAAAGTTTGCAGAAAGTAAACACAAAGCAGAAACAGTTTATAGATTGTATGTAAAGTAAAGGACCGGGATCCATAGTTGACTAGAGGTGGATCTCCTTAGATAGATAACATGCTGGGTAAACAAATTACAGCGGGGCAATTGACAAACACCGAGAAAGCAATACATGCATATACTAATCATCTTGACTCCTCTGAGACTTGATTGGGCATTACAACATAATACATAGACCGCCATCCAACTGCATCTATGACTAATAATCCACCTTCAGGTTATCATCCGAACCCCCTCCAGTATTAAGTTGTAGGCAACAGATTATTGCTTTACGAACTACGTGTAAAGTAAACAATACAATTGTTCTATGAATAAAGGATCGTTGTTTTCTCCCTAGTAGCAACAACACATCTAGTACCTTAGAGATTTCTGTCACTTCCCCAGATTACTAGAGGCATGAACCCACTATCGAGCATAAATACTAACTCTTGGAGTTGCTAGCATCTACTTGGCCAAGATAGCTACTAACAACGGAAAGCATGCAAGATCTCAAATAACAAAGACATGATAGAATCAATAATCAATCTGAAATAGCATCTCAATATCCATCGGATCCCCGCAAACACAACATGTATGGATTACAAATAGATGATCTTGATCATGAACGGAGGAGAAACCAGCCATCTAGCTACTACATGGATCCGTAGTCCAAGGATGAACAACTCACGCATCACACCGGAGGCTTGCATGGTGATGAAGAAGCCCTCCAGGGTGAATTCCCCTCTCCGGCAGGGTGCCGGGAAGAGCTTCAGATCCCTCCCGATCTAGGGATGGAGATGACGACGGCTATAGACTCTTTCGTGGATTTTTGATCGGGTACTTAGGGTTTTCGTCCCGAGGGCAATATATAGGCGGAAGGAGGGGCCGAGGGGGTGCCGGGAGCCACCACACCACCCCCTGACGCGGGCCAGGCCTGACCGTGCGGCCAGGTGGTGTGGCCGGCCCCTGGCCCCTCTCCGTCTTGTATTCTGGCACTTGATCCCTTCCAAAAAATAGACACTTTGGCTTTTGTTCCGTCCAATTCTGAGAATATTCATTTTCTGACTTTCCTGGAACCAAAAACAACAAAAAACAGGCAGCTGGCACTGTGGCTCTTGTTAATAGGTTAGTCCAAGAAATCATATGAGAAGTACTCCAAAGTTGGAACAAAACACAAGAAAGTGGATAAAACCAAGCATGGAACATCAAAAATTATAGATACATTTGCAATGTATCAGAGCGCTGGTCGTGCACCCTATGATTATTTCCCCTTATACATCGTACTATGTGTTGATAACATCCACACTCGAATGCTATGGCGACTCCGCCTCATATTTTTACCTACAAAGAGATTACGTCTCCTGGGCCACCCGAATCATCTCCGCGATGACAAAAAATTCGGATGTCGCGCTTACAGCGTGAAGATAAGACCTGAATAAGGCCTGGCAACGCATCTGCTGCACAATACCAGAAAAATATCCGTGCCTGCAGGTACGATGAATATGCCTTGACGGACGCATCGAGTGCTCACACTTATACACTAGAATTCGACTCCTGTAAGCACTCCGTGGCCTGAGTCCAATTACGCCAGCACTTTTTCCGAATTCGAGTCCGGGGACTCGAGTTTGAGTAGATTGCGTTGTTTTTCCCTAAGGTAGTTAACTGATACCGATACATCGGATAAATCAGGCACATATATCAACGATCCCTATGACACAAACAGAACACTCAAAAAAAATTCTTAGTCATGCACTCGAAAGACTTCATAAAGCCCCCAGTCGAATATGCGATTCCATTGGACACTCGGGGGGGGGGGGGGGGGGCTACTTACATGGGTATACCCTACAGGTACTCGAGTTTGGTATATACGGCCCAGATACGGCAGAAGTCCACGGTGTTGCCAAGGCCCAATGCAGAATTCGGGTGACCCGCAGACTCTTCGATTGCTTGCGAGACAAGAAGAAGGTTAAAGATAGAAAGTTCAAAGGGCGAACCCTAATCTGTAACCGACTTGACCTGCTGCCCGATACCTAGCCTATCTATATAAAGGCTAGGAGGGGGCGGCGAGGAGGACAATCACAACCCTAGTTTCCACAACTCTCGCCAGATTGCATCTGCGCGCCCCTGTAATCTTCGATTCCTTCGTTAATTCCAAGAGCAGACAAGCAGGAGTAGGACCTCTACGAGGCCTGAACCTGGGTAAATCTTGCGTCCCTGTATGCTTGTTTGCTAGCCGATTGATGGCCCCAGCACTCCCTCCTTCTCCAAAATCCAAGTCCATAATAATGGGCATTGACGAGTTAAACCCTCGTCAGTAGTAGTATGAAATGTGTGCTTTTGATTCGAGCTTTTATTTTAGCTGATAACCTTACCACTTGTGAGAAGAGGTAGCCGATATTTGGATAGAACCAAACATCAGCACACTGCTTTTGGCTTTCCTCAATGGGCTGCAAAGCAGCCAACCAAACAACCGATACACATATCTCCACCGGGCCAAAAAAAGATCTGAGAGGCAACCAAACAAAGTGGAGAACATGACCCAAACACCGTTTTCGCAGGGACATGTCCTACAGGGCCTTGGCCCACGGGGATCCAAAGTTGATGCGGGCTACCAAACACGCCCTTTATAGATCTCCACAAGTGATCAATTTTCGCACGAATGGCTAAGGATCCAGTAAGTCCAACATTGATTCTTCAGACTTGTTAGTTAGACAAATATGCCCATAGTGAATCGGATGAGTATCTCCACTTCAAAAAATTGCATTTCTCCCCGTCAACCGTCGATGACCTAAACAACTCTTTTATCTTTGGACCTGTAAACAAATCTCTTTTCACCCGTCGATGTATTCGTTTGATAAAAAACTTGTGATAACCGGCATGTACCAAACAAGGTCTCATTAAATCGGATAGAAGGTCTTATTTTCTCTATTTTAAAATAGATATCGCAAGTTTGTCTAAATTTAGATGAATCAATGTCTAGGTGCATTCAAAATTAAACAAACTAGCTGAATACCGTGCGCTGCCACGGTGGTACATGTGAGAAGTTATGTACATAAAAAGTAGACAATTAGATCTCGAACACACATTCATTCTACAAACTCACTCGCTTTCCTAAGCACATTAAGAACAATTTTTCCAAACAAAGAACTCCGTGCAATAACCTTTGTCCACATGATTGTTAACTCTAATCCTGTAGTGAATGAACAATTATTCACTACAGAATTTGTCCACACTATGGTTCAACTTCAATCTTCCAATTAGAGAAAGCATTTGAGAAATTATTCTTTTACACATGTTTTAGATTATTTGATCTATTGGATGATTCATAGTATTAATTTTCTCGTTCATCCATCCTCTCGTTTCTCTACAACAATTTCATCGAAGACTATCAAATATCAGTACTACCACAACTCTTGCAAAGCAAAAGACACATGGTCATATTTTTTTCTCGCTCATTCATTCTGGCCAACGACGAGTTGCGAGGTCGTCATCAGCGGGGCCAGGAATCCACTCCCGCTCGAAGCCCACCTCCTCCTCCCTATAGTAGGCCAACTCGTCGACCTCTGGGACGGATCCGGCCACCCTCTACTTCATGGGTCCACGCTGCCGAGACTAGACCCATCCCTGACCTCCACTGCCACCGAGGGCGCCAGTCGTTAGTCTCCCATCCTCGCCCCGCTCAAGTTCTCTTTGCCGCCAGTAGAGACCTCGTCCTCGTCTTCCTTCTCCATCCTACTCCGGCCAATTTCTTCTACCTGTAAGGGGATGAGGTGGCGAGTCAAGGCAGGGAGACCCTCGGCGTCACGTGCGGGGAAGCTAGGGGGCTGTCCTTGCTCGGGAGGAAGAGACAGGAAACTATTCTTTTGACTCGGTGGTGGCAGAGGTAAGTAATATCTCTGCACAAATAGGGGCAATACCGTCCATAAAATGGCAGACATAAAATTTGGGACGACGAACGTATGACAGCTAAATTAATAGTTTAGATACCCGTGTCTTGCAAAATTTCCTTCTATTTGTTCCGACATCACACATCACTGACGTGTAAATATTAAATATGGTTTTTTATAAAATTTCATATACAATCACCAATAAAATATGATAACACTGAGAAAGGGCAGTGTTTCAGTATTTGGTCGACATATGTACAACACTGCGCCATAGCCTCTCCCAATCCAGAAAATGAAAGGAAGTGACCAAGAAGAAGAGGACGGGAATTTGTGTTCACTCCATATGTCTGGCCTACCTTCCAAGATAGAGGGGCTAATGGAGGATGAAGAAATCAATGCCGCAGCCAAAACATCTCAGACATCAGCGCCATCGTTTAATGACTCAACATCAACACCCGAGACATGATGTGTCTCCGCCAGGTTGGGCTTGTCAGCAACCACCACTCGCTTTTTAAAAGGATGTTTCTATGTCCACCAAAGATTTGGCATGAACGACACAACTCGACCATCATCTCAGCATAGTTCATGGCCTCATTTGTAGAAACCCCTGGTAGTATTGTTGACTGAAGAAACTTTTTTGAGTTAGAGCTCTTGCTCGAACAGGATCGGATCACACCCCCCTTTTTGGACTCTGGTGAACAAGCTCATCTTGGAAACAAATCCAATTTCTCTTTTGAACTTTCATGGTTTCATAAAGATGGTTTGTTTGATATGGTTGCGAACGAGTGGAATTCGATTATTCCTCACAGTAATTCTCTTTTAAATTGGTAGAACAAAATCCGCCATATTAGGCAATTCTTGCGGGGCTGGACTAGAAATATTAGTGGCCAATATAAACAACAAAAGGAACGACTTTTGAATACAATTGTTCTCCTGGACACTAGAGCGGAAACTATCTCTCTTTCTTCAGCCGAAAGAGAAGAATTAAGAAAGGCCAATGATGAGCTAGCTAAAATTCGTAGAGACGAGGAAACTAAATGGGCACAAAGGGCAAATGTTAAGCACGTTCAAGAAGGTGGAGAAAACACAAAATACTTTCACTTGATTACTAATGGAAAACACCGTAGAAAAATAATTTTTCAGCTTGAGCAGGATGAAGGTATAATTGTTGGGGAAGAAAATTTGCGGGTGTATATTTCGGAATTTTACAAGGTTCTTTTCGGGCCACCATCTGAAAACTTTTTTCCATGAATGAGTTGGATGTACAAGATATCCCTCAATTATCTTTGGAAGAGAATGATATTTTGTGCACGGATTTTTCTGAAAAGGAAATTCATGAGTCTATTATGCAAATGGAAAAAAAATAAAGCACCTGGGCCTGATGGTTTTCCTGCTGAATTCTATCAATTCTTCTAGGAAGTTATTAAGCCAGATCTTTTGAAGATGTTTGTTGCATTTCAAAATGGCGAACTTCCTTTATATAGACTCAATTTTGGTACAATTGTCTTGTTACCCCCAAAAGAAAATGATATACAAATTCAACAATATAGGCCTATATGCTACTTAATGTGAGTTTCAAGATATTCACGAAAGTGGGTACTAATCGGCTAACTGGTATAGCAAACAAGGTAATTAGGCCTTCTCAAACTGCTTTCTTGCCGGAGAGACATATATTAGAAGGAGTGGTGGTCTTACATGAAATTATACATGAGTTACACAAAAAGAAGATGGATGGAGTACTTCTTAAAATATATTTTGAAAAGGAATATGATAAAGTTAGGTGGCCTTTTTTGCAACAAGTTATGCGAATAAAAGGCTTTAGCCCAAAGTGGTGCAATTGGATAACAAATTTTATAACTCAAGGTAGTGTGGAGGTCAGAGTAAATGATACTATTGGGCATTATTTCCGAACCCACAAGGGGTTGCGCCAAGGTGATCCATTATCACCGATTCTGTTTAATATCATTGCGGACATGTTGGCGATAATTATTAATCGGGCTAAGGAGGATGGACAAGTCAGTGGTCTTATCCCTCATTTAGTGGACGGGGGTATCAATTCTTCAGTATACGGATGATACAATTATTTTTATGGAACATGACTTGCAGAAAGCATTAAACATGTAATTTATTTTATAAATGTTTGAATAACTATCAGGTCTTAAAATAAATTTTAATAAGACTGAGCTTTTCTATCCAAAGCGGTAGAGGATAATTATAAAGCTCCGTTTGGTTGTCAATCTGGGTCTTTCCCCTTTAAATATCTTGGCATACCTATTCACTTCCGCAAATTAAAAAATAGAGAATGGAAACCCGTGGAAGATCGTTTTGAAACAAAGCTCAGAAATTGGATTGGAAAGTTATTATCTTATGATGATAGTTTGGTTCTCATTAATTCAGTATTAACAAGTTTACCCATGTTCATGCTTTCCTTTCTGGAAATACCTATCGGGGTTAGAAAACGTTTGGATTTTTTTAGATCTCGTTTCTTTTGGCAAAGTGATAATCATAAGAAAAAATATAGGCTAATAAAATGGAATATTATATGCCAGCCAAAAGACGAAGGTGGATTAGGGATTGAAGATCTTGCAATTAAGAATAAATGCCTTCTAAGCAAATGATTTTTCAAATTAATGAATGAAGAGGGAGCCTGGCAGGAAATCCTAACGAACTATTTACACTCTAAATCATTGTCACAAGTGACTGTAAAACCGAGTGATTCTACTTTTTTGGAAAGGTTTAATGAAGGTGAAACAACGTTTCTTAGATACTGGGCGTTTTGATGTCCGCGATGGGTCCAGTACCCGTTTTTGGGAAGACGTCTGGCTGGGGGAGACTACTTTAGCAGACCAATATAATTCTTTATATAATATTTCACTACGGAAACAAGTAACTGTGGCTGATGTTCTATCTTCAAATCCAATAAATATATCTTTTAGAAGAGCTTTGACAGGGAACAAATGGAACTATTGGTTGCATCTGGTGACTAGGTTAATGCACATCAACTTAACGATGAAAAAGATGTCTTTGTATAGCGTTTGACTCAAAGTGGTGTGTTTTCTGTTAAGTCCATGTATCTTGATCTAATAAATGGAAACACAAGGTTTTTTAAGAAGTACATTTGAAAAATTAAGGTACCTCTCAAAATCAAAAAATTTATGTGGTTTGTATACCTTAAGGAAATTATCACTAAAGATAATTTGAACAAACGAAATTGGCAGGGGGATTCCGAGTGTTGTTTTTGTGACAAGTCCGAGACTATACAACATCTTTTTATTGAATGCCCGTTTGCTAAAATTATTTGGCGTATTATTCACATGACTATCAATTTATCTCCACCTTCTAGTGTAAATAATCTTTTTGGGAGTTGGCTCAAGGGTATCCCAAAGAAGGAAAAAATCAATATTAGGGTGGGAACATGCGCTGTTGTCTGGGAAATTTGGAATGCCCGAAATGACGTTATTTTTAACAATAGATCTATATCTTTCTTGCAGGTTATTCATATGGCTTCCCACTGGATCCGTACATGGTCGCTTCTGCAGCCTGCGGAGGACAAACAAGTTATGCATACTGAATGCGATATTTTGGAGAAGGTTACACGGGGCCTTTTCAGCCGATGTGGGTGACAATCTGATTTTAGAATCACCACATGATGGCATAGTTTTATGCTAGTTTCTCCTGGCTGTTTTATGTATCAGTTTTTGTCTTTGGATATGACCTTTTGTAGCTCTATGCGAGACCTATTTTTTATTTTTTTCAAAATGGGGACATGGCCCCGGCCTCTGCATTGAAGAAATGCATACGGCCTTTATTTAATTATTGAAACCAAAACTTTCAGTATCTGCTGAGTATACAAATTATTACATCTCAAGGATCGGACAAGGTTTCGGCATGAATTATCCATCTAAGAAAAGAAACAAGAGCGACACGCCAATGGATTAACATGTGATCCTGTGATCAAGCCGCCAACCGCATCGGCTGAACAAATCCTGCGCAACCGAATCCAAATGGCTGTATCCAAACTACATGGCATGTCGGTGCGACACCGGCTACAGACATAACCATGATCGGGTCCAGTGAGTAGAAGGGGATAACCTGAAGAGTATAGATCATCCTTGCGCTGCGCCATAAGCTTTGCCCTTTCCAGCTGAGATGCATCAAAGTTTGGTTGTGCACGAATGCGATCACTAGATTGCACCCCCGCATCATTAGGCTTAGGAATTCCGCCAAATTTGATCAACTCTTGCACGGAACATCGACCTCTGAGGAAAACTCATGTCCCTTTCACTCCACTGCTGCCTCCAGCCTTTTCTACCTTCTTATAGCCCAAGTCCGCCTCAGTAACAAGCAGAGGCGGAGCTGAGTTGATAGTCGTGTCGACAGTGGCGGCAAAACGAGGTAAGAGATCTGCCGCGGCATCGAAAACACTCTGTTTTTCTACCAAAGCAGTGTTCTGCAGCGCCGTATCCTGACAGCCAAGTTCTGCTGCGTCCCCGGGACTGCTCAGAAAATCTACCACGGCAACATTCTGCCGCGCAGTCTTCTCCACTCCAGAAAACGACCCAGCCCCTTCATATCTCTCCATAGACCTATTTTTTATTATGCAATTAAATAATTGGCCGTATGCATCATTTTGATGCAGAGACCGGGACGCTGCCTCCGTTTCGGAAAAAAAAAGTCTGGTCGGGGCCTGCCTGACATGTACATATTAATCAATAGACTCAGGATAACCGAAGGCATTAACACAGTCAGCTACAAGGCAGACACACCACTCTACCATAGCTGGAGATTTCAATCAATCCGGTGTGGAAGCTAGAGAGACGCCAGCCTTTTGTGTGCTGCTCTCTGGTGTGCACACCCATGGGCCATTCGATCGATGGCGTCACTCGCATCTCGCCAAACTCGGAGGCCGTCAGGCTTACTTTCGTTGACGGGCTCAAGCTAAGGGACATGCATGGAGGAGCTCTGTCGGGGTCCAATCTTAAAACGGCGGCGCTCAGCGACCACCAACAACAGCCCGAATCGCAGCAGTTAGTCTTAGTAGCTCGTAGTACCAGCAGTCCATGATGCACACGTTCCTTTGGTATTGTTGTGGTCTTTCTAGTTCTACCTCCATTAAGGCCACCGCTTAAGTCCTGATCCAGTTCGAATCAAACTTGAGGCACCCGAGCAGAGTCAGGGAAATACTAGAGGAATTGATGTACCTATACACCATGGCCACCTATGTACTCGAGCAGAGGCAAGTTCGCTGGATGGAAGATGGCACCACCGCACGGCACAGGTCCATGCAAGGCGAAGGCTCGGGAGGCAGTGGCGGATCTAGGACAAAATCGACGGGGGTGCCAAACTTGAAAAACTCCCTATTAGACTCTAATTTGAGCAAGAATTAGTCCAAAAATTACAAGCTAAAAAAGTTTTTATACTTTTAGAGGGGGTGCCATGGCACCTATGGCACCCCCACTAGATCCGCCACTGTCGGGAGGGGAATTTCAGCGAATCGTTACTTTTACAGGAGGGCAATCTATGTAAATAGTGAAAAATAAGAGGTATATTTAAAATAACCTATCATACCATCGAGACCGCAAACCTTTTAATAGTAAAGATTTTAAACATTTATTTGAGAGTGGAGGGGTAAATAAGATGGACACCTCAGATATAGTTGGAGATGCACTCCAGACTCCACCAACCCCTGTCAATATAGTGCCAAGGCCGCGCACGTATCCGGGACAATCCCTCTACGTAGTAGAAGATTTCTTCTGTCTCGCGTCTCCGCCATGAAGCCGGACCTGGAAGCAGGGGCATCGCCCCGCGTTCCCACCGCTCCGAGGAAGGACGAAATCGTTCGCCTCGTCATGATATCAGCCTCGATACTAGCCTGGTTCATCGCCGTGGTGGTGATCCTTTTACTTTTCCCCGATCCCGACCGACTCCAGATCTTCGTCCCCACTTTCTCCGTCGACCTCGCCGGCTTCGACGGGCTCGACGGCGCGACGACACCGCCGCTGCCCGTCGTCTCCCCGACGTTCAACCTCACGCTCCACGGCGTCAGCAGCAGCCGGAGCTCCGAGTCGTGCGAGTTCTACAACGAGCGCGGGACGGTGGCCGTCTCCTACGCGGGGGCGGTGCTCGCGTGGGGCCGCGTGGCCGAGTTCTGCGTCTCCGAGGGCGCGCGGAAGCACGTGAGGATGGTCGCGCTCGGCGCCGGGGTGGAGTTGTCCGACGAGCTGCGCGGCCGCATGGCGTCGGAGAGGCGGTCGCGGTCCGCGGAGGTGGACGTGGACATCGTGCTGGACACGTACTTGGACGACTGGAAGAGGTTCCTGTCGTGCCGGGTGAAACTGGATGACGAGCAACCGTCGCGGCAACCGTCGCCCTGCAAGGTGCTTGTGTCGGACCAATGGTGAATCTGAACATCGACCGATTATTAATTAAGAGCTTGCCGATGGTAATTCTAGATGGAAGGTTCGGTGTTTTGATAGTAGTATTTTTTTTAGATAAATTTGCTGTGATTTTATTCAATCAAACCAAAGTTCAGAAGAATCCTACGCTTAATATAATCAGGTGAAACCCGAAACCACACCTTACACAAACTATTATCGCAGCCCTCTTTCGCCATTGTCTGAGCAGCATAGCTAGCCGAACGCCGCACCGATCGCACCGAAGTTTCTTTGACATCAAGGAGAGCCTTTAACTCACTAATCAGAGGTTCATAAACAGACCCTGTCCTTCTCCTTCCTCCTGAGTTTCGCCGCAACCTCGACACTGTCCGTATCCAGGACGAGGTTCGTGACCTGCACCTCCTTAGCCACCAGAATACCACGTAGACATGCCATGAGCTCAGCACCCTCAGCATCAGCGACATGGAAAAAAAATGATAAGCTCCTGCCAAGAAGCTCCCGTGGTGATCGCGTATGACCACGCCACCGCCACCCCTCGCCTCCGATGACCGAAAGGCACCATCCACATTCACCTTACACCAACCAGGAGCCGGGGGAAGCCCACAATAAGTGAACCTACATGGTAAAACACATCTAGACATATACATGCGTTTCTTTCATAAAAAAGGTGTATGAAGATATCACTAATTTGGCTCGACGAGAGAGTAGCACCTCGATACTAAAGCCTTACTTTGACTCTGGTCGGTTAGCGTCATTGTGGAACGCTATTTTCTCTTCTTACACACGATGACTAGTTTTTCCGAGTGCAAACCTAAGCTCCACTTGGCTATTCTAAGTGGGGGACAATGGCTTCTCCCGTTCCTCCGTCTTGGAGAGGTAAGTTGGAGGCCGGTTCATGGGGACTTCTCCTTCGTTAGGATTGGTGGACAGGTCAATATCCTAGATAGTTGATGTACCCTGAGGGTGGCACCAGAAGACGATGTGGCGATGACTCTATGGGGAATACCAAAATGTTGACCCTGACTTGGTCTTTTGGGAGGGTTTCCCTTTGCAGATCAGGTTGCGGGTTGTAACACCTCAGAATTAGAGGCTAGAAATAGAGAGGACATATGCTTGTGCATTGCATTCATACATGAGAAAATCCGGGAATAACTAAAATGGTGCAGCTGGATCGAGATCTATCTTGTTCCGACAAGTAAAGTCGGGACAAGTGCGATAGATTTCGACATGACCTCTGTTTATTCTTATTATTTGAGGGAAAAGGAATTCAAACAAGTGTTTGAATTATGAATTTGAAATTTAAAGTTAATTAGAAGTTTATACTAGATTGTTAACTAATGTATTTAATATTCTAACTGATAAATTGAATTCCAAATATGTTGGAATTAGAAATTCCAAAGATTTCATTATAAAATATTATTTAAACAGAGATAATTATACATGGAGTTTGATTACTAAGTAACAATATATGAGATAATAATAATATCAATAATAAATACAATTAAAACCACTAAAAACCATCCTTCTTACATTTAATATGCAACTTAACACAATAATCTCCAGTAGTCATCTTGAGAACCTGGAGAGTATCTGTGTTAATACCTACAAGTATGTCGCCAGACCTACCATGTGGCGGCAAACAAAACTAATTAAAATCACAACCAACCGCAACCTGCTTCAAAAAAGGCACCGCAAAGTTAGATCTTCTTGTCTCCAATAAGACAATAAAATCTAAACGATGTTCCCTAATAGATTCTTTGACAAATAAATGTTTCGATGGGTCTCGAAAACCATCACTGCCATCCCTTTTAAATTCTGCATTAAGAGAACTTTTTAATCCTGTTCCTCATGATTCTCCGCACGTTTGAGACATCATAAGCTTTTCTCTGACGAGTTTTTTTGTATGACCATCCAGTATTGGATGATTCAATTTATCATCCAAGACCATCTCATCATCAATCAAATCCTCACATAGGTTGGAGTATTTTGAAACGATCAAATTGGAGGGGCCAATATCCCCTTCAATTGAATCGGCAATATATTTCTGTAACATAACCAACGTTCTAATCTCCTCGAACCCCTTAATATGTTGTACTCCCTCCGTCCAGAAATAACTGACTTGAGTTTGTCTAGATTCGAATGTACCTATACACTAAAATGCGTCTAGGTACATTCGAATTTAGACAAACTCAAGTCAGTTATTTGTGGACGGAGGGAGTACCCCCCACACCACCACCCACCCCCACTAGGGAGGAGGTCATATGTATTGCGGTCATGTACATTTCTCATAGCCTTCTCCATTTGCATAGCGTCAACATCTGGTTGGCTTTGAAGACATGTACTAATCCTCACATTAGTCACCGCTGATTCAGGAATGCCCCCAAAAGCTATAGCCTCCTCCCTAGTGGGGTTCACCTTAGCGTGCGCATGTGACGCCATATCTGAAGAAACCACAACAAAATTTTCATCTTGTGCCATAATCGGAACAACATCTGTTCTTAATGGCTCAGAAAAAGTGTGGTTAAAAGAGAGCATACCATCAGTAGATTTCACATCTCCCGTTTCCATCCCAACCTCATTATTTTCCTTCATTTTAATTGTCCCCATTTCTTTCGGTTTATCCTTAAGTCACATGTACTGATCCTATTTTCAGACCTGAAAAAACTCTATTAATTACCAACGGAAATCTCAGTCCATCCACTACACGAAACGCCCAAGACGCCGACAGCCAAATGTCTGGGGCCGTCGGCGTAGAGGCACGAGCCGGGCGAGCTGGCAAACAGGCCGTCGGCGTAGGCAAAATAAGCTGTCGGCGTAGACGGGCCGTCGGCGTATTAGATAGGCCGTGATGGCAATACGACGCCATTTTCTATTTTCCGAGCGAAAAAACGGGGCGTTTTATGAAGCAATGTCAACACCCGGATTTTTAATCCTAGATGCCTGTTATGCCATACATCGCAATCTCATGATTACTATTTTTGCGAGACATAACAAATTGGTACCACAGTACATCATCCATTACAAACCATAGTAAAGGTCTTACAAATAAAGGATCTCATAATCTAGTCTTAATACAATCAAAGCAGCGGAAAATAAATGTAGTAGGGGGCTCCATCTTCAGGATCACAGGCAATACTGACGATGAGAGACAATCCTAGTTGTCATAGACCTCCTGCTGTCCATCTTCCTGGTAGTCCTTCTCATAGTCTGGCCACGGGAATAGCCAGGGACAAAGCCATGGGTACTTTTTAAGTAATCGCAAACTATCACTAACAAGTAACATAGTTTTAGTAGGAATCTTAAGCTCTAGGTTTATTTGCAAAAAGTCAGGTTTATTTCATACTGAGTTTAGAAGTAAAGAAAACTAATTTAATATTCTACATCACCTAAGTGGGAACTTGGTTTTCATGTTCACAACCCTGTTATGATCAAGTCAAAGTCATAGTTCAATTCACAAGTTATTTTAAAAACATCTGACAACGGAATAGTATGGCCACTCCAATTGTCCATGACCGTGGACGCGGCTATTCGAATAGTTTGACACTCTACAGAGATGGTACACTTTCACCACAAAATTCGACATCCGTCAGCGATAACCCTGAATCATCATACTTAGTATGCGGATAATCAATCATAACTTTTCAATTACACACTCTAGTATAGGAACCTCCCCTATGAGCTTGGCCTCCTAGCCATGGCCATCTGCCATCCTGAGCACTTCATAGGTGGACATTCACATTCACGAGATAGACTCAGCTCAACCTCTTTCCGCAAGGGAACTTATACTAAGGCATATAAACTTCCAATTAAGCCCTACCTAATTCGGGTATTGTGGTTGTACGGTAAAATTGGAATGGTATCGCATCAATAGCCAACCATCAGTTTTTATAAAGGGCTGATGACCCACAAGTATAGGGGGTGTATCGCAGTATTTTCGATAAGTAAGAGTGTCGAACCCAACGAGGAGTAGAAGGTGCTGGCTAGTGGCTTGGAGCAGGAATTCTCTGTAATACTTAGCAAACTGATTTTTAGGGATTTTTGATAATGCAGGTAAATAAAGTACGAGTAAATAAAAGACAATAAGAATAAATGCAGCAAGTGGCCCAATCCTTTCTTTAGCAAAGGACAAACCGGTTGTATTACTTAAGATGACCAAACGTTCTCGAGGACACATGGGAATATCGTCAAGTGCTTTCGCTTCATATAGTTGATTAATCTTCTTTAGTTTACTAAGTGTTGTGTGGGTGAACCTGTGCTAATGTACCGACCTTCCTAGGACTAATACATACTTGTGATTATACCCCTTGCAAGCATCCGCAAGTACAAGAAAGTAATTAAGGTAGAAACCTAACCACAGCTTTAAACCCTAAGACCCCGACGTCCCTTGTGCAATGGTTTCCTAACGGGGGTTCAGGTTTCTGTCACTCCGGCAACCCCTATGATTAGTAGCCAAATACACAATGCATTCCCCTAGGCCCATATAGGTGAAGTGTCATGTAGTCGACGTTCACATGAAACCACTAGAAGAAGTACACCACAACTTAAATATCAAACCATTGAATCTTTCTCAACACAATTCCACTACTAACAACATGACTTCTCTCATATCCTCAAGAACAAAACGAACTACTCACAAGACATCATATGGATCATGATCAGAGATGAAATAATGATGTGTAACAATCTGAACATAAATGATAATTCAATGGTTCACTCAATAGCATCAGCTACAAGGAGTAATCAACACCAGGAAAGTTTCCCCTAAGAACTATGCAAGATTCAATCCAATTGTTACAGCGGTATGGAGGTGATGATGATGGTGGTGGTGGAGATGATGGTGGCGATGATGGTCCCGATGAAGTCCAGCTTGATGGTGGTGTTGATGGCGACGATCTCCCCTCTCCGGGAAGGAATTCCCCCGGCAGAATTCTATCTGCCGGAGAGATCTTTCTTTCTCGGTGTTTTCCGCCCCGCAAAGGCGGCGGAATCATTATGTGGTCTCTCCCCGAGTCTTAGGGTTTCAGGAGGTTAATATACGCCAGAGGGGAGAACCAGGGGTGGACTAGGGAGGCCACACCACCTGGTGGCGCGACCTAGGGTGGCCCGCGCCAGGGGGTGGTGTGGGCCCCCTGTGGCCCATCTCCGCTTCCCCTTCCGGCTTCCTTCGTCTTCTGGAAAAATAGGATTTTCCATGTATTTTCCCGGATTTTCTGATCTTCGCAAAATTTGCCTCCACACAGCACCTTTTCCGTCAGAATCCTGACTACAGCGGTCCATGCTCTAAAAGTCATCAACCATGCAAAAACAGAGGAAATAACATAAGTATCATCTCTTAATATGAAATATATCAATGAATAACAGTAAATTATGATATAGAATAGTGATGCAAAAATGGAAGTATCAAAGGTGCATGATACTTATTCCACTTCTTTTTAGGAATTTCAATATAAGAAGCAAAAGCTTTAAAATAACTTGCAATAGCTTGAGAGTCTATACCATAAGCATTTCTAATATTTTGAAAGTCATAAGTTCCCATAAAAGATTCAATGCATTCCTAATCATAATGTATACCTGACTTTCTTCCTTTATCATTCTCCCATGCTTCAGCATTGTCTTGGATATGGTCTAGAAGATCCCATTTAGCTCCTTCTTCCATGTGTGTAAATGATCCAGCACAAGAAGCATCCAATAGATCCTTATCATGAAGAGAAAGCCTTGCATAAAAGTTATTGATAATAATATTATTGGGGAGCTCATGAATAGGACATTTGAGCATTAGTAACTTCAATCTCCCCAAGCTTGAGCTGTACTTTCTCCATCAAGAGGCCAAAAGTTGTATATTTGATTCCGATCTTTATGAATCTCACTAGGAGGATAAACCTTTGAATAAAAGAGAGGTACTATTTCCTCCCATTCAAGAGATTGACCATTCTTCAACACCTTATACCATTCCTCAACTCTTCCTTTCAGTGATAATGAGAATAACTTCTTCTTGACTTGATCTGTTGTAATACCTGCACACTTAAACAACCCGCATAATTCGTGTATAAAGAGCAAATGATCACCCGGATGGACAGTTCCATCTCCAAAATAGTAGTTATCCATAACACGATCAATAATTCTGGTAGGTATTTTAAAAGTATCATTCTCAGCAGGTGGTGGTTCATCTACTACCTTAGCAGTGGTAGTAGCATTACGAAATAAGAAACTAAGTGAATTATCCATATTGAGAATAAAGTAACTAACATAAATAAACAATACTCATAGCAGAAGTTTCCTTTACCAGTTCCACTCTCCAATAGCGCTTCACTCCCCGGCAACAACGCTAGAAAATAGTCTTGATGACCCACAAGTATAGGAGGTGTATCGCAGTATTTTCGATAAGTAAGAGTGTCGAACCCAACACGGAGCAGAAGATGTTGACGAGTGGCTTTGAGCAGGAATTCTCTGTAAATACTTAGCAAATAGATTTTTAGGTTTTTTTGATAATGTAGATAAATAAAGTGCGAGTAAATAAAAGACAATAATAAAAGATGCAGCAAGTGTCCCAATCCTTTCTTTAGCAAAGGACAAGCCGATTGTATTACTTAAGATGACCAAATGTTCTCGAGGACACATGGGAATATCGTCAAGTGCTTTCACTTCATATAGTTGATTAATCTTCTTTAGTTTGATAAGTGTTGTGTGGGTGAACCTGTGCCAATGTACCGACCTTCCTAGGACTAATACATACTTGTGACTATACCTTCCTAGGCCGAGGGGGTGCCGGGAGCGGCCACACCACCCCCTGGCGCGAGCCAGGCCTGGCCGCGCGGCCAGGTGGTGTGGTGGCCCCTAGGCCCTTCTCTGTCTCGTATTCTGACACTTGATCCCTTTCAGAAAAATAGGCACTTTGGCTTTTGTCCCATCCAATTCCGATAATATTCATTTTCTGACTTTCCTGGAACCAAAAACAGCAGAAACAAATGGCACCTAATCGTGGCTCTTGTTAATAGATTAGTCCAAGAAATCATATGAAAAGTACTCCAAAGTTGGAACAAAACACAAGAGAGTGGATAAAACCAAGCATGGAACATCAAAAATTATAGATACATTTGCAATGTATCAACATCCCCAAGCTTAACTCCTGCTCGTCCTCGAGTAGGTAAGTGATAAAAAGAAAGAATAATTTTTGAGGTGACATGCACCATCAAAGACTTGATCAAAGTATGTGTAAAACATTCGAAGCTGGGATCATAGTACTTAAATCATAACATGAAAGACAAAGTTCTAGCAATAAGCAAAGAAACTATGATGCAACATGAAAAGGAACAAACAAAAGATTCATGAATAACAATACCTTGCAAGACGTTTGTTTGTTTCACATAAAGGAAACATAGCATAATAGTATTCAGCTTGTCCCTCAATAGAGTAGCAAATATAAATGCATAGGACACCTTCAAAGTTCATAAGAGTGACTAGATACAATAGTTTAAAACAAGCAATATCAAGTTATACATCAATCAACTAGTCTTGGGACAATGCACATAGAACTAAGAATGGCCACTATGCTCTCAAAGTAAGTGCATAAAGATAGAAGGTGGACACTCAATATAATGGTGGAAGAAAGGCCTTTGTAAAAGGAAGTAGGGATTCAAGTCTCATAAAGAGCTTCCAAAAATTATGGTACTTATAGCTTTCAGCTCTCATTGCCCCTACCATAAGCATCTTGAAGGTGATTAAGGTTAAAGTGACACAAGTAAGAGGATATGCTTGACAAGTTATAAACTGAAATCTCATGCCCCTTACTTACAAAGACCGATCCTCATGCTACTCAACTTCAGTCACGAGTAAGCTCTTGTCATTGTAAGTATATGTATCATTAAGAAGCATGTGGTACCCTTGCACATGATACGGGAGCTTTCCCATAATCAAAATGACAAGGCAAGCAGACAATGAGCATCTCAACGATCTTTTTATTTGCTATTTGCATAGGTTTTTATTAAGGATGATTCATAGAGTGCTCATTATGGTGATGCTGCAAGTTTCCACCATGATTAGGCATGGCTTAGGCTAGCGGCCCAGGCGTTTCTCTAACACACATACAAACTCCATGATCTTACAAGTTCCACTTTCATTTCACACCGTCGGGATCCGTAAGCAAAAGAACATGATATCAACGGGGTACAAAGTACAAGTGCAATGTTGAAAGCGTTCCCCATGAAACATGGTTCTGCTAATTTCAACTTATAAAGCGCAAGCATATCATAACAAAGAAGGACCCAATGGTTCAAGTTTATTAGAGGCAAAAAGTAAAGTGTGACATCAAGTTCGTGAGAGCTTTAATCACTAGTTTTCTCATAACAAGTTTAATTTGGAAGGTAAACAAAAGCATGAGTATACTTGGAATAGCATAAGCTAGTAGGTAGGCATGGTGGACTCTTTGGAATAACTTGGTTTAGGGAGTTATATGCATGAGTGGAACTCATACTTGGTTGTGGAGCCTAGCAAAAGACTAGGAGCGACAAACTAAGAGAGCAATAATGGCCATAATCATGCAGAGCGACAAAACATCATTGATCAAAGAATAAAGTGATACTACAAGTTGAAAACTAAAGGATCATAAAGGCTATGGTGACTTGTGACAGTCATAACATGGTGTGAGCATGCGCCAAGTCAACCCAAATAAAGCATCAAAGGAGAATACCACTATACTATGCTTTAATATGCTAAAACAATGCATGATTCATCCAAGGCACATTAAGTAATCTCAATTGTTTATAACAAGTCATACTATAGCAAAGAATACTAAGCATAAAGCCAAAACAATATCAAGCATGGCATGACAAAGCACAGGCCACAGTCAAAAACAAGCTCTTTTTTACCACATAAGTATGAACTTTCCTACTCTTTTCCAAACCAAACCAAACTACTTGAAAACCAATGTATGAAAGAGGGGGTCCAACCAATTTATTCAGGAAACTAATAAAACCAAGCAAACGAAAAACCAAAACAAAAACGAAAAAGAAGACGCTCCAAGAACAACACAACTGTGCATGAAACAATAAAAATGAAGCGTTTGGAAGAAACCTGGGATTTTTATTGATGAAGAAGGCGATGCCTTGGGCATCCCCAAGCTTTGAAGCTTGTACTTCTTGGATATTTCTTGGGGTGACACGCGTGGCATCCCCAAGCTTGAGCTTTAGTCCATCCTTCATCTCATTACTCATTCCTTCCATACACCTAAAAAATTTCCTTCACACAATCTTTATTAGCAACATTAGTGCACTCAAGATAAATAAGTCTTAAGGTTCAGTTATAACACCATATAAACTTCCATTAGAACACTAGCTACTGTAGCATTTCCCTCAAAAAGCTCAATTCCCCAAAAGAACTCAAAAAGGAACCCACAAGAAGCAAATGCAGAAAATGGCAGAAATCTGTCAAAACAGACCAGCAGGTAAATACGAATTTTTTAGAAGACCTTCTGTTGCTCAAATAAAAAAGTGTTGAACTAACGAAAGTTATATAACAGCCTGGGGAATAAGCACCAAAATTTACAGCTCAATACGACATACAGAGCTCTCTCACAAATTTTTATGGTGAAGCACAAAAATCTGTTTCGGGACAGCAACTTTTCCAATCATTACTTCTCTCTCATTAGAGGTTACTCTTGGCACAGAAAGCAAATAAAAAGGATAAGAAGAGGTTATTACAGAGGTAATAACTTCCAAGACTCATCTAAAACTTTTGGGTTATCTCCCAATAAGTACTTTTCTTTAACGCCTTTAAGTTAGGCATAAGAAGCAAAGAAAGAATCAAGTGTTCTCAAATGAAGAAGCATTAAGACCAAATTTTGTTTTCATAGGAGAAGCAAAAGAAATCTTTTCTCTCTTTTTAGGGAAGTGTTCTATACCTTTCTTGAGTGGGAGTTGATATTTAATGGTGCCTTCTTTCATATCAATGATGACACCAACTGTTATAAGAAAAGGTCTTCCCAAAGTAATAGGACAAGAAGCATTGTATTCAACATCCAAAACATAGAAATCAACGGGGACATAGGAATCGTTAACCATAATAAGAACATCATTAAGACTCCCCATGAGTTTATTTTTAGCATTATCATCAAGTGGGACATTCAAATAACAATCTTCAAGAGGAGGCAAATCAAGCATATCATAAATCCTTCTAGGCATAATAGAAACACTACTATCAAGATCACACAAAGCTTTGAAATCAAAGTCATTCACTTTCATATTAATGATGGGTTCCCAACCATCCTCTTGTTTTATAGGAATAGAATCTTTATGTTTCATCTTTTCTTCCTTAATCTTTATGAGAGCATCGGTAATGTGTTTTGTAAAGGCCATGTTCATAGCACTAGCATTAGGACTTTTAGCAAGCTTTTTTAGGAACGTAATAACTTCAGAGATATTGCAACCATCAAGATCAAAACCATACTTATCATCTAAAGTAGTAGAGCTATTACTAGCCTCAACACTAGTGGTGGTGATAGTAGAAACACTAATGTTTCTAGCAATTTCATCTTCTCTTTCCCACTTAGCATGTAATTCAGCTAATAGTCTAACATTTTCATCAATTCTTACTTGTATAGCATTAGTAGCTGCAAAGCGATTATCATTAGTTTCAGGTTTAGCAGCCATTTTATTCAAAGAAGATTGAGCTTCAGCCAAAGATGCTATATTTCTTTCAGCATTAGAGAGTTTTTCCTCAATAGTTTTATTGAAAGCAGTTTGTTTACTAATAAACTCTTTAAGCATAACTTCAAGTTCAGAGGGAGCACTCTTATTATTGTTGTAAGAATTTCCATAAGAATTACCATTGTTGGAAGGATATGGCTTATAATTGTTGTTACCAAAATTATTCCTATAAGCATTATTACCATAAGCATTGTTGCCAAAGTTGTTATTTCTTATGAAGTTCGCATCAACTTGCTCTTCTTGAGCAACCAAAGAAACCAAAGGAACATTATTTGGATCAATATGGGCTTTCCCATTAACAAGCATAGACATAATAATATCAATTTTATCACTCAAGGAGGAGGTTTCCTCAATAGAATTTACCTTCCTACCTTGTGGAGCTCTCTCAGTATGCCATTCAGAATAATTAACCATCATATTGTCCAGAAGTTTTGTTGCAGCACCCAAAGTGATGGTCATAAAGGTACCTCCAGCAGCAGAATCCAATAGGTTCCTTGAAGAATAGTTTAATCCTGCATAAAAAGTTTGGATGATCATCCAAGCAGTCAGTCCATGAGTGGGACAATTCTTTACCAAAGATTTCATTCTTTCCCAAGCTTGAGCAACATGCTCATTATCAAGTTGTTTAAACTTCATTATTTCACTTCTCATAGATATAATCTTAGCAGGAGGATACTATTTTCCAATAAAAGCATCTTTGCACTTAGTCCAAGAATCAATACTATTCCTAGTTAAGGAATTCAACCACTCTTTAGCTTTTCCTCTCAAAGAGAAAGGAAACAATTTCAGCTTAATAATATCATCATCTATATCCCTATGCTTTTGCATCTCACAAAGTTCAACAAAGTTATTTAGATGGGAAGCAACATCTTCATTACCAATACCAGAAAATTGTTCTCTCATAACAAGATTGAGCAAAGCAGGTTTTATCTCAAAGAAAGTATTTTCAGCCATAGGTGTGCGCATAAAATCATTGTTGTTGGTGCTAGTGAAGTCACACAACTTAGTGTTTTCAAGAGTAGTCGTTTTTTTGGGTTTTCAAATAAGAAAGCAAACTAGTAGAACTAATTTTTTGTGTTTTTTGAAGAACAAAACAAGCAAACAAAGCAAAAAGAAAACTAAGCAAAACAAAAAACAACAAAGTAAAGAGATTGATTATGAGGGACTCCCCTTGTGAAGATGTCCTTGACTCCCCGGCAACGGCGCCAGAAAATATTTTGATGGTGCAAGGTTGACGTGGGAACTTCTTCTTCTTCAGTCCCCGGCAACGGCGCCAGAAAAGATCTTGATGTGCTCGTCGTTCGACGTAGAGCTCGTTGGGAACCCCAAGAGGAAGGTATGATGAGCACAGCCGCAAGTTTTCCCTCAGTTATGAAACCAAGGTTTAATTGAACCAGTAGGAGCAAGGAAACACCCCAAAGGTGTTACTAGCTGAGCTTTGGCAGGGCGCACTACCGGTGCTAGTAGCAACGTGGAGACCTGCACAACACAACCATAGAACTTTGTCCCCAACTTGCGATGAGGTTGTCAATCTCACCGTGTTTTGCGGAAAACAAAGGATTAAACGTATCAAATGGAAAGAAGTAAAAGTTTGTAGAAAGTAAACACAAAGCAGTAAAAAGTTGTAGATTGTATGTAAAGAGAAAGGACCGGGATGCATAGTTCACTAGAGGTGGCTCTCCTTAGATATATAACATGCTGGGTGAACAAATTACAGCGGGGCAATTGACAAACACCGAGAAAGCAATACATGCATATACTAATCATCTTGACTCTTTTGAGACTTGATTGGGCATTAGAACATAATACATAGACCGCCATCCAACTGCATCTATGACTAATAATCCACCTTCAGGTTATCATCCGACCCCCCTCCAGTATTAAGTTGCAAGCAATAGATTATTGCTTTACGAACTGCGTGTAAAGTAAACAATATGATTGTTCTATGAACAAAGGATTGTTGTTTTATCCCTAGTAGCAACAGCACATCTAGTACCTTAGAGATTTCTATCACTTCCCCAGATTACTAGAGGCATGAACCCACTATCGAGCATAAATACTAACTCTTGGAGTTGCTAGCATCTACTTGGCCAAGATAGCTACTAACAACGGAAAGCATGCAAGATCACAAATAACAAAGACATGATAAAATCAATAATCAATCTGAAATAGCATCTCAATATCCATCGGATCCCCACAAACACAACATGCAGAATTACAAATAGATGATCTTGATCATGAATGGAGCTCACAAGATCTAAACATGAAAGCACAAAGGAGGAGAACCAGCCATCTAGCTACTACATGGATCCGTAGTACAAGGATGAACTACTCACGCATCACACCGGAGGCTTGCATGGTAATGAAGAAGGCCTCCAGGGTGAATTCCCCTCTCCGTCAGGGTGCCGGGAAGAGCTTTAGATCCCTCCCGATCTAGGGATGGAGATGACGGCGGCTACAGACTCTTTCGTGGATTTTTGATCGGGTACCTAGGGTTTTTGTCCCGATGGCAATATATAGGCAGAAGGAGAGGCCGAGGGGGTGCCGGGAGCGGCCACACCACCCCCTGGCGTGGGCCAGGCCTGGCCGCACGGCCAGGTGGTGTGGTGGCCCCCAGGCCCTTCTCCGTCTCGTATTCTGGCACTTGATCCCTTCTAGAAAAATAGGCACTTTGGCTTTTGTCCCGTCCAATTCCGAGAATATTCATTTTCTGACTTTCCTGGAACCAAAAACAACAGAAAACAGGCAGCTGGCACTGTGGCTCTTGTTAATAGGTTAGTCAAAGAAATCATATGAAAAGTACTCCAAAGTTGGAACAAAACACAAGAGAGTGGATAAAACCAAGCATGGAACATCAAAAATTATAGATACATTTGCAATGTATCACCCCTATCATAAGCATCTTCAGGTGATTAAGGTTAAAGTGAACAAATATGAGGATATGCTTGACAAGTTATAAGTTGAAAATCTCATGCCCCGTGCTTACGAGTACCATAACTCATGCTACTCAACTTTAGTCATGAGTAAGTTCTTGTCATTGTAAATACATGTGTATCATGGAGAACCGCCAACGGGGTACCCCTTGCCCGAAGATACGAAAGCATTCCCATATTAAAATGACAAGGCAAGCAGACAATGAGCATCTCAGTGATCTTTTTATTTGCTATTTGCATAGGTTTTTATTAAGGATGCTTCATAGATTTCTCATTATGGTTATGCTGCAAGTTTCCACCATAATTAGGCATGGATAAGATTAGCGGCCCAAGCATTTCTCTAACACATGTACAAACTCCATGAGCTTACAAGCTCCCCTTTTATTTCACACCGCCAGGATCCATAAGCAAAAGAATCATGATATCAACTAAATAAGTGCAATGTTGAAAGCGTTCCCCATGGTAACATGGTTCTGCTAACTCACAACTTATAAAGCGCAAGCATATACACAACATAGATGGGCACAATGGTTCAAGTTTATTAAATGCAGGAAAGTAAAGTGTGCCATCAAGTTCGTGAGAGATTTAATCACTAATTTTCACATAACAAGTTTAATTCGGAAGGTAGATAAAAACATGAATTTACTTGGAATAGCAATAATGCTAATAGGTAGGTATGGTGGACACAAATGGCATAGGTTTTGGTTTAAAGATTGGATGCACGAGAAGCATTCCCTTTCGGTACAAGTTTTAGACTAGCAAGGCTGGGTAGCAAGTATAAGAATTGAAGGAAACAAACAGACATACATGTGATAAAAACAAACATGCAATCTTCCTTGGAAGCACAAAAGATCTTAACTAGAGAATACTAAGCTTATGAGCAAATCAAGAAAGAAATATGATGAAATTATATTTCTTAAAAGTACTTTTCTCCTTTTCATTCAATTCTCAAATAGTGTTGCTACTGACCATCCAGGTTTGCCAAAACCAACTAAATTTACTCAATGATCCCAAAGTGATACCAATACTAACAACAAGATCAATCATATAACAGAAATTGAAAACTAATATAAGATATGCAAAAGAGTGAATGATAGAACTTCTCATTAATATTCCATAACGGCAACTCACACCAAGGGATACATAGATATCTAACGAGAGGGGGGACACTTTCATAATGCAAACCATCCTACATGATAACTTCTATATTCATGATATGACTCTACTAAAAAGGTAAAAAGATAGAAGATAGTGATATGATACCGCGGCACTCCCCCAAGCTTGGAACAAACCAAGGGGATGCCAAAACCTGATGATGAATTACTCCTTTGGTGGTGGTGGTGTTCTCTCGATCAGCGCGAGGAAATATTCCAGCATCTTGTGAAGCCTGTTATTCTCCTCTTGAAGCATATCCACCTTCCTCCTCAGGACTTGGTACTTGTCGCAGAACTCATGAGTTACTCGTAGAGCTTCCACTGCTGCATGGCAGGAACTGAAGTCTAGAGTTGGAGGTATCAGCCCTTTCATGCATGCTGACATGTCCTTTACTTCCTCCACGATGTTCTGATCCATGTCTTCGCACCTAGTTGCGATCCTTTCTTGTTTCACCCATCCCATGAGAGTCTCCTGCTCAAGATTGCGATGGAGCTCGCGATGGCGTTGCAGGTCATACCCCTTTGAAGACGAATCCTGGAACAACATCTAAACAGAATAGATCGAGACAAAAACACGACGAGAACATGATATACGAACCTCGAGGGATCCAGGGATTATATATTACGAAGTTTAACAACAAAAAGAAGGTACTAGGAGAAAACAGGTCGGAGACGGACTCCGGGGTGGCCACACCCCCTGGTGGTGCGACCAGGGGGCCGCGCCATGGGGTGGTGTGAGCCACCCTGGCTCTGTTTCTGTCCTTCTTTCGCTTCGTTGCTTTCCTTGTTGGATAAAAACTGCAAAAAATATAACTTGATAGATTTTTCGCGGACCTTTTCTTACCAGAACTATTACCTATTCGAAAGCAGACTCTACAGGTCTCTGAACTTGGTATCGAATAAATTCTTCCAGAATCACTGCTTGAATAACATCAATATCTTCATCTTTATACACATATTGTTTGAGTCAATTAACCATTCACCATCTTATTACACCATTTTCTCCTATAACCTGGAAATTTCTTTCACACAAAACTTCACACAATTCTCATTAGTAGCATTAGTGCATGCGAGGTAATAAACCTTTTAAGTTCAATTTCAACTGAAATCCATCAAAACATAAGCTACTGTAGCAACTCCTTCCGAAAACCCAAAAATAATTCAAAAAGGAAATCGATTTAAGAGGCAAATGCAAGAGTGGCAAAAATCTGTCAAAACAGACCAGCAGGTAAAGATCATTTTTTTTCGAAAATCTTCTGTTGCTCAAATCAAAAAGTGCAAAACTAACGAAAGTTAAATAATAACCTGGGGCAGAAGCACAAAAAATTACAGCTCAATCCGACATACAGAGATTCTTCACGAATTTTTATAGCGAAGCACAAAAATATGTTTCAAGACAGCAACTTTCCGAAATATTACTTCTCTCTCGTTAGAGGTTGATCTTGACACAAAAACCAAACAAAAGGACAAGGAGAGGTTATCACCACAGTAATAACTTCAAAAACTCAAATAAACAAAAACAAACTGAAAGCAAAAATATATTGGGTTGTCTCCCAAAAAGCTCTTTCTTTGTAGCCATTAAGATGGGCAATGATAATTTAATGATGCTCACATAAGAATATGAATTGAAGTAAAAGAGAGCATCAAGAAGCAAAAATACACATGTTTAAGTCTAACCCACTTCCTATGCAAGGGAATTTTGTAAACAAACAAATTGTTGAAACCAGAGGCTGCTAGCATAGGAAGGCAAAACAAATGTAACATAAAGGCTTTCAGCATAAAGCGAGGAAACTTAATATGATTGAGATGCATAAGAACACTTTTCCCTCTCTCATAATAACTTTCAGTATCATGCATAAATTTAACGGAATAACTATCACAAGAACCATTCTAGCAATGATCACTTATCCTAACAGAAAACACAGGGACACTAGCTCACATCACACTACTTTGTGAAACAATATTAGAAGTATCCTTACAGAGGATAGTGTGTTCATCTTCTACATATTTAGTGGCAAAGTCTTTAACATTTGTTATTATAGGTTCACCATCCACTTGTTCATCAGGTTCAACAGCTTTATTTGTACTTTCATTAACCATACTAGCTATCATAGAATGTTCCTTTATCTTAACTGGGAAAGGCATTTTCTCAATGTAAGGTTCGGGTAAAACATGATTAGCAGTATAAACTTCAGTATTTCTTGCAGAAACACCATTAACAATATCTTTATCAGGTGCATGATACTTATTCCACTTCTTTTTAGGAATTTCAATATAAGAAGCAAAAGCTTTAAAATAACTTGCAATAGCTTGAGAGTCTAGACCATAAGCATTTCTAATATTTTGAAAGTCATCAGTTCCCATAAAATATTCAATGCATTCATAATCATAATTTATACCTGACTTTCTTCCTTTATCATTCTCCCATGCTTCAGCATTGTCTTGGATATGGTCTAGAAGATCCCATTTAGCTCCTTCTTCCATGCGTGTAAATGATCCAGCACAAGAAGCATCCAATAGATCCTTATCATGAAGAGAAAGCCTTGCATGAAAGTTATTGATAATAATATTATTGGGGAGCTCATGAATAGGACATTTGAGCATTAGTAACTTCAATCTCCCCCAAGCTTGAGCTATACTTTCTCCATCAAGAGGCCAAAGGTTGTATATTTGATTCCGATCTTTATGAATCTCACTAGGAGGATAAACCTTTGAATAAAATAGAGGTACTATTTCCTCCCATTCAAGAGATTGACCATTCTTCAGCAGCTTATACCATTCCTCAGCTCTTCCTTTTAGTGGTAATGAGGATAACTTATTCTTGACTTGATATATTGTAATACCTGGACACTTGAATAACCCGCATAATTTTTGTATAAAGAGCAAATGATCACCCAGATGGACAGTTTCATCTCCAAAATAGTAGTTATCCATAACACGATCAATACTTCTAGTAGGTATTTTAAAAGTATCATTCTCAGCAGGTGGTGGTTGATGGCTCAATGCACGGCGCCCATAAAAGTGTTGATGGCTCGTGGTTGAAGTAGAGCTCGTTGGGAACCCCAAGAGGAAGGTATGATGAGCACAGCAGCAAGTTTCCCTCAGTTATGAAACCAAGGTTTAATCGAACCAGTAGGAGCAAGGAAACACCCCAAAGGTGTTACTAGCTGAGCTTTGGCAGGGCACACTACCGGTGCTAGTAGCAACGTGGAGACCTGCACAACACAACCACAAAACTTTGTCCCCAACTTGCGATGAGGTTATCAATCTCACCGTGTTTTGTGGAAAACAAAGGATTAAACGTATCGAATGGAAAGAAGTAAAAGTTTGCAGAAAGTAAACACAAAGCAGTAAAAGATTGTAGATTGTATGTAAAAGACAAGGACCAGGATCCATAGTTTACTATAGGTGGCTCTCCTTAGATAGATAACATGCTGGGTAAACAAATTATAGCGGGGCAATTGACAAACACCGAGAAAGCAATACATGCATATACTAATCATCTTGACTCCTTTGAGACTTGATTGGGCATTACACCATAATACATAGACCACCATCCAACTGCATCTATGACTAATAATCCACCTTTAGGTTATCATCCGAACCCCCTCCAGTATTAAGTTGCAAGCAACAAATTATTGCTTTACAAACTGCGTGTAAAGTAAACAATACGATTGTTCTATGAACAAAGGAATTGTTGTTTTCTCCCTAGTAGCAACAACACATCTAGTACCTTAGAGATTTCTGTCACTTCCCCAGATTACCAGAGGCATGAACCCACTATCGAGCATAAATACTAACTCTTGGAGTTGCTAGCATCTACTTGGCCAAGATAGCTACTAACAACAGAAAGCATGCAAGATCTCAAATAACAAAGACATGATAGAATCAATAATCAATCTAAAATAGCATCTCAATATCCATCGGATCCCCGCAAACACAACATGTATGGATTACAAATAGATGATCTTGATCATGAACGGAGCTCACAAGATCTAAACATGAAAGCACAAAGGAGGAGAAACCAGCCATCTAGCTACTACATGGATCCGTAGTCCAAGGATGAACTACTCACGCATCACACCGAAGGCTTGCATGGTGATGAAGAAGGCCTTCAGGGTGAATTCCCTCTCCGTGGTGCGGAAGAGCTTCAGATCCCTCCTGATCTAGGGATGGAGATGACGGCGGCTACAGACTCTTTTGTGGATTTTTGATCGGGCACTTAGGGTTTTCATCCCGAGGGCAACTTATAGGCGGAAGGAGAGGCCGAGGGGGTGCCGGGAGCCACCACACCACCCCTTGGCGCAGGCCAGGCCTAGCCACGCGGCCAGGTGGTGTGGCCGGCCCCTAGCCCCTCTCCGTCTTGTATTCTGGCACTTGATCCCTTCCAGAAAAATAGGCACTTTGGCTTTTGTCCCGTCCAATTCCGAGAATATTCATTTTCTGACTTTTCTGGAACCAAAAACAGCAGAAAATAGGCAGCAATCGTGGCTCTTGTTAATAGGTTAGTCCAAGAAATCATATGAAAAGTACTCCAAAGTTGGAACAAAACACAAGAAAGTGGATAAAACCAAGCATGGAACATCAAAAATTATAGATACATTTGCAATGTATCAACATCCCCAAGCTTAACTCCTGGTCGTCCTCGAGTAGGTAAGTGATAAAAAGAAATAATTTTTGAGGTGACATGCACCATCAAAGACTTGATCAAAGTATTTGCAAAACATTCAAAGTTGAGATCATAGTACTTCAATCATAACATGAAAGACAAAGTTCTAGCAATAAGCAAAGAAACTATGATGCAACATAAAAAGGCACAAACAAAAGAATCATGAATAACATGCTTTGCAAGACGTTTGTTTGTTTCACATAAAGAAAACATAGCATAATAGTATTCAGCTTGTCCCTCAATAGAGTAGCAAATATAAATGCATAGGACACCTTCAAAGTTCATAAGAGTGACTAGATACAATAGTTTCAAACAAGCAATAACAAGTTATGCGTCAATCAACTAGTCTTGGGACAATGCACATAGAACTAAGAATTACCACTATGCTCTCAAAGTAGGTGCATAAAGATAGAAGGTGGAGACTCAATATAATGGTGGAAGAAAGGCCTTTTGTAAAAGGAAGTAGGGATTCAAGTCTCATAAAGAGCTTCCAAAATTATGGTACTTAGCTTTCAGCTCTCATTGCCCCTATCATAAGCATCTTGAAGTGATTAAGGTTAAAGTGAACAAACTATGATGTACATGCTTGACGAAGTATAAGTCGAAATCTCATGTCCCTTGTATCTGAGGGCTCCTCATGCTACTCAAGTTTAGTCACCGGTAAGTTCTTGTCATTGTAAGTACATGTGTATCATTGAGAACCGCCAACGGGGTACCCCTTGCCCGATGATACGGAAGAATCCCCATATCAAAATGACAAGGCAAGCAGACAACGAGCATCTCAGCATTCTTCTTATTTACCATGGGAATATGGTGCTTTTTTTCTCTCTTTCCTCTTTTCATAGTATCGCTTTTTTTCTTTTCTTTTCTCTTTTTTCTCAATATAGGACTCTTTTTTTATAAGAAGAATGCTTCATAGACAGCTCATTATGGTTATGCTGCAGGTTTCCACCATGTCAGCATGGATTAGACCAGCGGCCCAGGCGTTTCTCTAACACATATGCATAACTCCATGGACTTACAAGCTGCCCTTTCATTTCACACCGACGACATCCATATACAAAAGAGCATGATATCAACTAGGTACAAGTACCAAGTGCAATGTTGAAAGCGTTCCCCATGAAAGCATGGTTCTAGTAATTCCCAACAAATAAGTGCAAGCATATACAACATAGACAACACAATGGTTCAAGTTTATTAAGGGCAAGTAAAGTAAAGTGTGCCATCAAGTTCGTGAGAGCTTTAATCACTAGTTTACTCATAACAAGTGGAAGGTAAACCAAAGCATGAATATACTTGGAATAGCATAAGCTAGTATGTAGGTATGGTGGACTCTTTGGAATAACTTGGTTTAGGGAGTTGGATGCATGAGTGGAACTCATACTTGGTTGTGGAGGCTAGCAAAAGACTGGGAGTGACAAACTAAGAGAGCAATAATGGCCATAACCATGCAGAGCGACAAAACATCATTGATCAAAGCATAAAGTGATACTACAAGTTGAAAACTAAAGGATAATAAGGGCTTATGGTGACTTGTGATAGTCATAACATGGTGTGAGCATGTGCCAAGTCAACCCAAATAAAGCATCAAAGGAGAATACCACTATACTATGCTTTAATATGCTAAAACAACGCATGATTCATCCAAGGCACATTAAGCAATCTCAATTGTTTATAACAAGTCATGCTACAGCAAAGAATACTAAGCATAAAGCCAAAACAATATCAAGCATGGCATGACAAAGCATAGGCCACAGTCAAAAACGAGCTCTTTTTACCACAAAAGTATGAACTTTCCTACTTTTTTCCAAACCAAACCAAACTATTTGCAAACCAAAGTGTGAAAGAGGGGGTCCAACCAACTTATTCAGAAAACTAAGCAAACCAAGAAAACTAAAAACCAAAACAAAAACAAAAAAGAAGATGCTCCAAGAAAAACACAACTGTGTATGAAACAATAAAAATGAAGCGTTTGGAAGAAACCTGGGATTTTTATTGATGAAGAAGGGGATGCCTTGGGCATCCCCAAGCTTTGACGCTTGTACTTCTTGGATATTTCTTGGGGTGACATGCATGGAATCCCCAAGCTTGAGCTTTAGTCCATCCTTCATCTCATTACTCATTCCTTCCATACACCTGAAAATTTTCCTTCATATAAAACTTCACACAATCTCATTAGCAACATTAGTGCACTTAAGATAAATAAGTCTCAAGGTTCAGTTCTAACACCAAATAAACTTCCATTAGAACACTAGCTACTGTATAACTTCCCTCAAAAAGATCAATTCCCCAAAGGAACTCAAGAAGGAACTAACAAGAAGCAAATGCAGAAAATGGCAGAAATCTGTCAAAACCGACCAGCAGGTAAAGACGAATTTTTTCGAAGACCTTATGTTGCTCAAATCAAAAAGTGTTGAACTAACGAAAGTTATATAACAACCTGGGGCAGAATCACAAAAAATTACAGCTCAATGCGACACACAGAGCTCTCTCAGGAATTTTTACGGTGAAGCACAAGAATCTGTTTTGGGACAGCAACTTTCCCAATCATTACTTCTCTCTCATTACAGGTTACTCTTGGTGCAAAAAGCAAATAAAAATGATAAGGAGAGGTTATTACAAAGGTAATAACTTCCAAGACTCATCTAAAACTCTTGGGTTATCTCCCAACAAGTACTTTTCTTTAACGCCTTTAAGTTAGGCATGAAAATTTGAGAAGATGCTCTCATAGGGAATATGAATTGAAGTAAAAGAGAGCATCAAGAAGCAAATTCAAAACACATTTAAGTCTAACCCACTTCCTATGCATAGGAATCTTGTATGCAAATAAATTCACAAAGAGCAAAGTGACAGGCATAGGAAGATAAAACAAAAGTAACTTCAAAACTTTCAGCACATAGAGAGGTGTTTCATTACCATAAAAACTTCTACAACCATATTTTCCTCTCTCATAATAATTTCCAGTAGCCTCATGAATAAACTCAACAATATAACTATCACATAAGGCATGCTTTTCATGATCTACAAGCACTAGAGCTTTATTATAAACATTTTCAAAAGAATCCTCGGGAACATAACATTCACCCTCCTTTGATAAGCATGGGGGACAATCAAATAATGTAAGGGATAAATAGTTACTCTCATTAGAAGGTAGGCATGGGTAGATCCATTCTTCCTCCTTTTGTCCATCACTCTCCTCCTCTTTTTCATCTAATGAGCTTTCAGGTTCAGCAATTTCTTCTTCCATGGAGGTTCTAGCAGGCGGTGGTTCACCTATTACCTTAGCAGTCATAATACTGTTCCCAAATAGGAAACTGAGTGGGCTATCCATAATGAAATAGTGATTGGAGCAGAGCTAGTCATAATGGCAACTTAGGATAGGAACTAATTTTTGTGTGGTTTTGAAATAAGAAAACAAATTAGTAAAACTAATTTTTTTATGTTTTTGAAGAACAAAACAAGCAAACAAGGCAAAAAGAAACTAAGAAAAACAAAAACAATAAAGTAAAGAGATTGGTCATGCGGGACTCCCCTTGTGAAGATGTCCTTGACTCCCCGGCAACGGCGCCAAAAAAATGCTTGATGGCTCAATGCACGGCGCCCAGAAAAGTGTTGATGGCTCGTGGTTGAAGTAGAGCTCGTTGGGAACCCCAAGAGGAAGGTATGATGAGCACAGCAGCAAGTTTCCCTCAGTTATGAAATGTAACACCCTCGAATCGGCCCTATGCAAGTTTTAGCCCTTTTCCGCCAAACCCGCATAGAAACGATTCAAAGACACCCACCAGGCACTTTCGTGCGGGTGGAAAACGAAGTAATACCATTACACATTAGTCCACGATGGAACCCACAGAACATATATATACAACAACGACTCCATGAGTCAAGAATACAGATATAATATACAAAGATCCAAATCACCTTGAAAATGATAGAGCGTCCGACTACGGACAAGATGCAAATGGGGCTAAGAGCCCTGAAGAATAACCAATGGTGTCCATAACCCTGCCCAGGCCAAGCCGGAAGGGTAACCCTGCTAACGACATCGATCTCAAACCTGCTAAAACAAAAGGGGTGCTGACAAAGGGCAAAGGAAAAAGAGGAGGATCGGTCTTTGAGGCCAAGACATGGCGAGGCTAGAATTCAGCTCTCGCCTACATAGGTATGGTGGATCAAGCGGTATGACAGCACTAAACAACCTATAGAGACTCGATACAACTGGCGGTTATCAGAGAGGGGTAAGAAAGACCTATTCGGATCCAACCTGAAGCTAACACCAAACCAACCCATCCTGGTATTTCCCCCTCGAGACCAAACGAGGAAGTCGGACCAAGGAACTCACACCGTTGGCAATTTTACTCATTCTGTTATAGTTTCAGCAATTACTAATCAGATATAGATAGCATGAGTCATCCTGATAGCATAAGTAGTGGGCAGTTTTAGTTAACATTTCGTTGTAGTTGGAACATTTACTAGTCAGATATATTGTCCTGAAGAATCCCAAAACCCAACAGTTGTTGGCACTTTTATCACATTCCATTGGAGTTGCAAAACTTACTAGGCAGGTATAGTATGACACAGATCACCAAAGATCCACCAGTTTTTGGCATTTTTATTAATCATTCCATTATACTTGAGTTGATTACTAGTCACATATTAAGTCAAATTTATAGCACTACTTTAGTTATGCTTGTCTATGATCGAGATACTGTGCTCCAAGTCGTCCATAACCGCGGACACGGCTTTCAGAAAGTTTTACCCTGCAGGGGTGCACAAATAGCAACACACACTCGATCAACCTCGAAAAAACCAACTCAAAACCCAACGAGGCATTCATGACAAAGCGATCATAGGATTCATAAAATATTTCAGGGGGGCACCCCACTAAGCTACCTGCAAAGTTGGCGGCTCAAACGGTCCTGTGGTTTTGCGACGCACGGCTGTCAGAAACGAACCCGAAAGTGTGACTAGGCTTGTCGATACCGCGAACGTGGCGCGATCCAAAAGCGATCTGGTGCTCCACGCACAATCTTAAATAAAGCAGTAAAGCATGGCATAAGTACAGGATAGTAATAAAACCCCAAACTAGTTTGTGGCCCCAAGAAATAGAAATGAATCAAGCTCTAGCTCAGGGGGGTCCATAAGGCCTCCCGGATGTGGATAGTGCGAAAAATCAAGGAACAGGTATCAAGTACTCGGGGCCTACGGGACACAAGTGGGCATGAAAAACCAAATAGCATACACTGCCCACCGGTGCCACTTTCATTAGTTATCACAGCAATTTAATAGTTGTGTTTAAAGTCATGATCATCCCCACCATAAACATCTGCCAGCATCCCAACAACTGTGGTACTTGACAACACGAGATCGCACCTCAGCACGCAACTACGACTCGCAAGGCCAGCTATCTACCAAACACAGGTAATAGGAGGTGTCCAAGGCAATATATCGGCTGCACGGAATATACCGGGTACGAAACTAAAGCATCGTGACACGGATAACAAAAGATCAACAGGAGGAAGTAAAGACTATAAATGCAAAATAGGTAGAGGGGGGAGAGATGCTCGCCTGGGAAAACACTGCCGACAGATCATATCCGGAGAACTTGTCGATACTCGCATCCACTCATCGGCCTAATCCGCGAAGAAGCAAAGCACTAAAAGAAACACCAATGCAATATTTAATACTATGGCAAAAGATCCGGCATGATTATGATATGATGCAGATGCGGTGCAATTAGGCAGTATTAAGCGAAACTGGGGTCCCGACAATTAATTAATAGGTTCGAGTTATTTATCTACCCCGCAAATTAAATGTTGTATTGACAAGACAAAACATGGCATCGGTTCGCTACACAATTTAAATGGAGGCGGTATAAGACTATATTTGTCCGCATATATACTCCATATTTAATTATGATGTGATTCGACTATACAACCCAGACCCGCGAAATATGTATGCAAGCATGTATAAATGATATGCAACAATTTATATAGATGTCAATTTATAAAATAGGGCTCGGAAAAGGGGTCACACATGTCAATTCGGAGATCTTGGGGTTCACCGAGGGGTTCGACGGGATCGGTCTTCAGGGTCTCGGTCATCGGATCTGTGAAGGAGATCTTGGCGTGCCGAGGGTCTTGGGGTTCGGGCGTGCCGGGATCGGTCTTCAGATCCGAGAGGGAGAAGAGCGTCGGGTCCGGTCTTCGGGTTCAGGAAGGAGATGTTGGCGTTCTCGGGTCTATGGAGAACTTGATTTGGCATCGGTGGCCGAGGGTGAACCAAGTTCGGTTGTGGTGGACTTCGGGTGGCTTCTCGGGGTGCCCATCTGACTTGCAGTTTTTGTTCGCCGAGAGAGTACTAGGTAGCATCACCATCGTGTAACAGCATCAACACCACCTCTACAACACCCAACTCCAAAGCACTCCGGCATCAACAGGAACAAAACACCACAAAATAAAAAAAGAAACAGGCTCGAGCCCCTCATTCTTTAGTACAGTACTGCACGGCGCGATGCGGCAGAACACGGGCGTCTAGGCGAGCACGCGCGTGATTGACGCGGTACGGCGAGGTGGTCCGGGGCGACGCGGACGACAGAGAGATACGGCGGCTGATGACAGGTCGAGGCGCGCATGGAGGCCCTGGCCGACACGGCGACAGCCAGGCTAGAGGTGGAGAAGGGCCGCAGCAGCGGGGTCGCGGGGCTCGGGGACGCGACGATGGCGGCTCTGCAGGAAGGGGGATGATCTCAGGCGGCATCATGGCGAGCTCGGGCCATGGCTACCGGAGACGGAGGGGACGGGGTGCTGCAGGGGTCGCGGCCAGAGCGGAGGATGGTCGCAGGAGCGGCCGCGGCAGCTGCTGATGGGCCAGAGCCAAGTGGCGCCTGTAGATGGAGGCGACGGGGCCGGCGAGCTCGCGCTCGAGGAGGTGCCAGGGCATCGCGTCGACAGCGGGATTCCTTGACAGCGAGGCTGCTCGATGGGGAAGTGGCTCGGGGACGCAGGGTGGAAGAGCGCCGGGAGGTAGGTAGGGGAGAGGAGAGAGGCGAGAGTGCCCTAGCGGCGGGGCATCCGGCGGCGGAGAGCGGGGCAAGAGGAAGGGGGGATGGAGACGGGGCGCTCGGAAAGAGACCAGGGGAGAGGGAGAGATTCCCTAGGTGGGGTCGGGAACGCACGGACCGAGGTGGTCGGGCGGTTGTCACACGGGATGGTGGGGATCAGGTTGGTGGCCCTGGGGGCGCGGGGCCAGGGGAGCGCGTGTGGGAGGCGTGTCCAGGGGCGGTGGAACCGGGACGGAGGAGAAAGCAGCGGGTGGGGATGGGGATCGATGCAGGTGGTTGTGGGGGTTGGTGGGCGCGGCTCGGGATTGGCCCAGGTGGTGGGACCCGGCAACGGGGGTGAGCAGGTGGCGATCGGGAGGATGAGGTGGGGTGCGTGCGCGCAGGTTGGTTTTGCTGGCTGCAGTTGGCCTGGGGCGGCGACAGCGTGTGCGTGTGTTGCGTGTGTGCTGCCACGTGTGTGCGGCGGCGGCAGGGTGGTTCTGGGTAGGTTAGGGTTAGGGTTGGGTTTAGCGGGGTGGTAGATGGTTAGGATTTGTTTAAAACGGGCTGGACCAGCCGGGGTGGTAGGTGGCCGGGCCTACGGGCCGGCTGCCTCCCCGGGGATTTTTAAACGTTTTTTTATTACTTATTTATTTTTATTTGTCTAAAACAAAACATTTGCAAATAGGTTTTTAGACAAATACACTATCCGAAAAAAGACCGGTGTTTTAATTTTGAATAAAGACGGGGGATATTTAGAAAAGCAAAATAGGCTTTTAGAAAATAGTTTTAGGCAAAAATATGCATGATGACATGACGATGCTCAAATGCAATGTGGCATGATGACATGAGCATGCGGTCATGATGATGCAATGCACAAAAACAATGCGATTTCTAGTAGTGGTTTTAGCGGAGTGCTACAATTCGACACCACTAACAATGGATCTCGCCCTCGTGATCCGCCTCATGGTACCGGGAAGAAGGCCGATGATCTGAATCTTCTCGCTTCATGTAGATCCTCGCGACACCACTAACAAGGGGTCGTTGTCCGTGATCGTTGAGAGGACACTCCGGGAACAAAAGGTGAAGGTAGAGGTGTCAACAATTAAAGCCCCCTCTAGCTTCCATGGACGGAGTAAAATTGCTGGATCCACCGATTCAATATACAAAAGCGAATGATAAGAGTAGTGGTATGGTCGCGACTCCATCCCGTACTCATATCATTACTTCGTACATGAATAGCAGAATTATGCAACCAACTCTCGAAATTAGACTGAAGATCTCGACAAACGAGGTTCGGAACAAAGGAGTGATGTAGGCACTGCATCGGATCTGGCGTAGATGAGGTCGTCGCGTCGGAAACCACCGGAAGGCACAAGGAGGAACAAAGGGAAGTCCAACATATGAAGGAATCCTCAAATAGCATGAAGTCTGGAAGTAGAAACACTGTTGCCAAAGGAGGAAGCGAAACCCTAAAGGTACGACAGAAACCCAACCACGAGAATTCCTGGACTCGAAGAAAAGATAAGGGAATAGATCCAAAACACGCAGAGGTAAGAGGAGAACAGCAGAGGGGTAAGGAGTAAAAGCAGACCTAATCAGAGCTATCCAACCGATTTGTAAAATAGTTTTGACACTCTACTTTGGCCGTTAGCTAGGTTATCCTACAGGCTGGACTTGTGGGGTATCGCAACTGCTGAGCTCTGATACCACTCTGTAACACCCTCGAATCGGCCCTATGCAAGTTTTAGCCCTTTTCCGCCAAACCCGCATAGAAATGATTCAAGGACGCCCACCAGGCACTTTCGTGCGGGTGGAAAACGAAGTAATACCATTACACATTAGTCCACGATGGAACCCACAGAACATATATATACAACAACGACTCCATGAATCAAGAATACAGATATAATATACAAAGATCCAAATCACCTTGAAAATGATAGAGCGTCCGACTACGGACAAGATGCAAATGGGGCTAAGAGCCCTGAAGAATAACCAATGGTGTCCATAACCCTGCCCAGGCCAAGCCGGAAGGGTAACCCTGCTAACGACGTCGATCTCAAACCTGCTAAAACAAAAGGGGTGCCGACAAAGGGCAAAGGAAAAAGAGGATTGTCAGTGCTGAGGCCAGTACATGGCGAGGCTAGAATTCGGCGGCTCTCGCCTACATAGGTATGGTGGACTGAAGCGGCAGCGCAGCAGCACTAAACAACCTATAGAGACTCGATACAACTGGCGGTTATCAGAGAGGGGTAAGAAAGACCTATTCGGATCCAACCTGAAGCTAACACCAAACCAACCCATCCTGGTATTTCCCCCTCGAGACCAAACGAGGAAGTCGGACCAAGGAACTCACACCGTTGGCAATTTTACTCATTCTGTTATAGTTTCAGCAATTACTAATCAGATATAGATAGCATGAGTCATCCTGATAGCATAAATAGTGGGCAGTTTTAGTTAACATTCCGTTGTAGTTGGAACATTTACTAGTCAGATATATTGTCCTGAAGAATCCCAAAACCCAACAGTTGTTGCCACTTTTATCACATTCCATTGGAGTTGCAAAACTTACTAGGCAGGTATAGTATGACACAGATCACCAAAGATCCACCAGTTTTTGGCATTTTATTAATCATTCCATTATACTTGAGTTGATTACTAGTCACCATATTAAGTCAAATTTATAGCACTACTTTAGTTATGCTTGTCTATGATCGAGATACTGTGCTCCAAGTCGTCCATAACCGCGGACACGGCTTTTAGAAAGTTTTACCCTGCAGGGGTGCACAAATAGCAACACACACTCGATCAACCTCGGAAAAACCAACTCAAAACCCAACGAGGCACTCACGACAAAGCGATCAAAGGATTCATAAAATATTTCAGGGGGCCACCCCACTAAGCTACACCTGCGAAGTTGGCGGCTCAAAGCGGTCCCGTGGTTTGCGACGGCAGTAAACGTAGGAACCCGAAAGTGTGACTAGGCTTGTCGATACCGTGAAAACGTGGCGCGATCCAAAACAGTACAGGTGCTCCACGCACAATCTTAAATAAAGCAGTAAAGCATGGCATAAGTACAGGATAGTAATAAAACCCCAAACTAGTTTGTGGCCCCAAGAAATAGAAATGAATCAAGCTCTAGCTCAGGGGGGTCCATAAGGCCTCCCGGATGTGGATAGTGCAAAAAATCAAGGAACAGGTATCAAGTACTTTGGGGCCTCACGGACACAGGTGGGCATGAAAAACCAAATAGCATACACTGCCCACCGGTGCCACTTTCATTAGTTATCACAGCAATTTAATAGTTGTGTTTAAAGTCATGATCATCCCCACCATAAACATCTGCCAGCATCCCAACAACTGTGGTACTTGACAACACGAGATCGCACCTCAGCACGCAACTACGACTCGCAAGGTCATCTATCTACCAAACACAGGTAATAGGAGGTGTCCAAGGCAATATATCGGCTGCACGGAATATACCGGGTACAGAACTAAAGCATCACGACACGGATAGCAAAAGATCAACAGGAGGAAGTAAAGACTATAAATGCAAAATAGGTAGAGGGGGGAGAGATGCTCGCCTGGGAAAACACTGCCGACGGATCATATCCGGAGAACTTGTCGATACTCGTCGGGTCCGGTCTTCGGGTTCGGGCGCGCCGGGATCGGTCTTCGGATCCGAGAGGGAGAAGAGCGCCGGGTCCGGTCTTCGGGTTCAGGAAGGAGATGTTGGCGTTCTCGGGTCCATGGAGAACTTGATTTGGCATCGGTGGCTGAGGGTGAACCAAGTTCGACTGTGGTGGACTTCGGGTGGCTTCTCGGGGTGCCCATCTGACTTGCAGTTTTTGTTCGCCGAGAGGGTACTAGGTAGCATCACCATCGCGTAACAGCATCAACACCACCTCTACAACACCCAACTCCAAAGCACTCCGGCATCAACAGGAACAAAACACCACAAAAGAAAAAAAAGAAACAGGCTCGAGCCCCTCATTCCTTAGTACAGTACTGCACGGCGCGATGCGGAGGAACACGGGCGTCTGGGCGAGCACGCGCGTGATCGATGCGGTACAGCGAGGTGGTCCGGGGCGACGCAGACGACGGAGAGATGCGGCGGCTGATGACAGGTCGAGGCGCGCGTGGAGGCCCTGGCCGGCACGGCGACAGCCAGGCTCGAGGTGGAGAAGGGCCGCAGTAGCGGGGTCGCGGGGCTCGGGGCCGCGACGGTGGCGGATCTGCAGGAAGAGGGATGAGCTCGGGCGGCGTCGTGGCGAGCTCGGGCCGTGGCCGCCGGAGACGGAGGGGACGGGACGCTGCAGGGGTCGCGGCCAGAGCGGAGGAGGGTCGTAGGAGCGGCCGCGGCAGCTGCTGATGGGCCAGAGCCGAGTGGCGCCTGTAGATGGAGGCGATGGGGCCGGCGAGCTCGTGCTCTAGGAGGTGCCAGGGCGTCGCGGCGACGGCGGGATTCCTTGACGGCGAGGCTGCTCGATGGGGAAGCGGCTCGGGGACGCGGGGTGGAAGAGCGCCGGGAGGTTGTTAGGGGAGAGGAGAGAGGCGAGAGTGCCCTGGCGGTGGGGCATCCGGCGGCGGAGAGCGGGGCGAGAGGGAGGGAGGATGGAGACGGGGCGCTCGGGAAGAGACCAGGGGAGAGGAAGAGATTCCCTAGGTAGGGCCGGGCACGCACGGACCGAGGTGGTCGGGCGGTTGTCACACGGGATGGTGGGGATGGGGTTGGTGGCCCTGGGGGCGCAGGGCCAGGGGAGCGCGCATGGGAGTCGTGTCCAGGGGCGGTGGAACTGGGGACGGGGCGGGAAACGGCAGGTGGGGGGGTGGGGATCGATGCAGGTGGTTGTGGGGGTTGGTGGGCGCGGCTCGGGATTGGCCCAGGTGGTGGGACCGGGCGACGGGGGTAGGCAGGTGGCGATCGGGAGGTTGAGGTGGGGTGCATGCGCGCGGGGTGGTTTTGCTGGCTGGAGCTGGCCTGGGGCGGCGACAGTGTGTGCGTGTGTTGCGTGTGTGCTGCCGCGTGTGTGCGGCGGCGGCAGGGTGGTTTTGGGTAGGTTAGGGTTTGGGTTGGGTTTAGCGGGGTGGTAGCTGGTTAGGATTTGTTTAAAACGGGTTGGACCAGCCGGGGTGGTAGGTGGCCGGGCCTACGGGCCGGCTGCCTCCCCGGGGATTTTTAAACGTGTTTTTATTATTTATTTATTTTTATTTGTCTAAAACAAAACATTTGCAAATAGGTTTTTAGACAAATACACTATCCGGCGGTGTTTTAATTTTGAATAAAGACGGGGGATATTTAGAAAAGCAAAATAGGCTTTTCGAAAATAGTTTTAGGCAAAAATATGCATGATGACATGATGATGCTCAAATGCAATGTGGCATGATGACATGAGCATGCGGTCACGATGATGCAATGAACAAACACAACGCGATTTTCTAGTAGTGGTTTTAGCGGAGTGCTACATGAAACCAAGGTTTAATCGAACCAGTAGGAGCAAGGAAACACCCAAAAGGTGTTACTAGTTGAGCTTTGGCAGGGCGCACTACCGGTGCTAGTAGCAACGTGGAGACCTGCACAACACAACCATAGAACTTTATCCCCAACTTGCGATGAGGTTGTCAATCTCACCGTGTTTTGCGAAAAACAAAAGATTAAACGTATCGAATGGAAAGAAGTAAAAGTTTGCAGAAAGTAAACACAAAGCAGTAAAAGATTATAGATTGTATGTAAAAGACAAGGACCGGGATCCATAGTTCACTAGAGGTGGCTCTCTTTAGATAGATAACATGTTGGGTAAACAAATTACAGCGGGGCAATTGACAAATACCGAGAAAGCAATACATGCATATACTAATCATCTTGACTCCTTTGAGACTTGATTAGGCATTACAACATAATACATAGACCGCCATCCAACTTCATCTATGACTAATAATCCACCTTTAGGTTATCATCCGAACCCCCTCCAGTATTAAGTTGCAAGCAACAGATTATTGCTTTACGAACTTCGTGTAAAGTAAACAATACGATTGTTCTATGAACAAAGGATTGTTGTTTTCTCCCTAGTAGCAACAGCACATCTAGTACCTTAGAGATTTCTGTCACTTCCCAGATTACCAGAGGCATGAACCCACTATCGAGCATAAATACTAACTCTTGGAGTTGCTAGCATCTACTTGGCCAAGATAGCTACTAACAACGGAAAGCATGCAAGATCTCAAATAACAAAGACATGATAGAATCAATAATCAATCTGAAATAGCATCTCAATATCCATCGGATCCCTCCAAACACAACATGTATGAATTACAAATAGATGATCTTGATCATGAACGGAGCTCACAAGATCTAAACATGAAAGCACAAAGGAGGAGAAACCAGCCATCTAGCTACTACATGGATCCGTAGTCCAAGGATGAACTACTCACGCATCACACCGGAGGCTTGCATGGTGATGAAGAAGGCCTTCAGGGTGAATTCCCCTCTCCGGCAGGGTGCCGGGAAGAGCTTTAGATCCCTCCCGATCTAGGGATGGAGATGACGGCGACTACAGACTCTTTCGTAGATTTTTGATCGGTCACTTAGGGTTTTCGTCCCGAGGGCAACTTATAGGCGGAAGGAGAGGCCGAGGGGGTGTCGGGAGCCACCAAACCACCCCCTGTTATGGGCCAGGCCTGGCCGCGCAGCCAGGTGGTGTGGCCGTCCCCTGGCCCCTCTCCGTCTCATATTCTGGCACTTGATCCCTTCCGGAAAAATAGGCACTTTGGCTTTTGTCCCGTCCAATTCCGAGAATATTCATTTTCTAACTTTCCTGGAACCAAAAACAGTAGAAAACAGGCAGCTAGCACTGTGGCTCTTGTTAATAGGTTAGTCCAAGAAATCATATGAAAAGTACTCCAAAGTTGGAACAAAACACAAGAAAGTGGATAAAACCAAGCATGGAACATCAAAAATTATAGATACATTTGCAATGTATCAGTGGTTCATCTACTACCTTAGCAGTGGTAGTAGCATTACGAAATAAGAAACTAAGTGAATTATCCATATTGAGAATAAAGTAACTAACAAAAATAAACAATACTCACAGCAGAAGTTTCCTTTACCAGTTCCACTCTCCAATAGCGCTTCACTCCCTGACAACGGCGCCAGAAAATAGTCTTGATGACCCACAAGTATAGGGGGTGTATCGTAGTATTTTTGATAAGTAAGAGTGTCGAACCCAACGAGGAGCAGAAGGTGTTGACGAGTGGCTTTGAGCAGGAATTCTCTGTAAATACTTAACAAACGGATTTTTAGGGGGTTTTGATAATGCAGATAAATAAAGTGCGAGTAAATAAAATACAATAATAAAAGATGCAGCAAGTGGCCCAATCCTTTCTTTAGCAAAGGACAAGACGGATGTATTACTTAAGATGACTGAATGTTCTCGAGGACACATGGGAATATCGTCAAGTGCTTTCGCTTCATATAGTTGATTAATCTTCTTTAGTTTGATAAGTGTTGTGTGGGTGAACCTGTGCTAATGTACCAACCTTCCTAGAACTAATACATACTTGTGATTATACCCCTTGCAAGCATCCGCAAGTACAAGAAAGTAATTAAGATAGAAACCTAACCACAGCTTTAAACTCTGAGATCCTAACATCCCTTGTGCAAAGGTTTCCTAACGGAGGTTCAGGTTTCTGTCACTCCGGCAACCCCTACGATTAGTAGCCAAATACACAATGCATTCCCCTAGGCCCATAAAGGTGAAGTGTCATGTAGTCGACGTTCACATGACACCACTAGAAGAATAACACCACAACTTAAGTAACAAACTATTGAATCTTTCTCAACACAATTCCACTACTAACAACATGACTTCTACCATGTCCTCAAGAACTAAACGAACTACTCAAGACATCATATGGATCAAGATCAGAGATGATATAATGATAAGTAACAATCTGAACGTAAATGATAATTCGATGGTTCCACTCAATAGCATCAACTACAACAAGTAATCAACACCGGGAAAGTTTCCCCTAAGAACTATGCAAGATTCAACTCAATTGTTACATCGGTATGGAGTGATGATGATGGTGCTGGTGGAGATGATGATGGAGATGATGATGATCTCGATAAAGTCTAGCTTGATGGTGGTGTTGATGGCGACGATCTCCCCTCTCCGGGAAGGAATTTCCCTGGCAGATTTCTGCCTGCCGGAGAGCTCTTTCTCTCTCTGCAGTTTTCTGCCCCGCAGAGGCGGTGGATCTTTCTATGGTCCCCCCAAGTCTTAGGGTTTTATGGGGATAATATATGCCAAAGGGGAGAGCCAGGAGTGGGCCAGGGTGGCCACACCACCTGGTGGCGCGGCCAGGGGTGGCCCGCGCCAGGGGGTGGTGTGGGCCCCTGTGGCCCAACTCCGCCCCCCTTCTGGCATCCTTCGTCTTCTGGAAAAATAAGATTTTCCATGTATTTTCCCGGATTTTCTGATCTTCACGAATTTCGCCTCCAAACAACGTCTTTTCCATCAAAATCCTGACTGCAGCGGTCCATCCTCCAAAAGTCATCAATCATGCAAAAACAGATGAAATAACATAAATATCATCTCTTAATATGAAATATATCAATGAATAATAGTAAATTATGATATAGAATAGTGATACAAAATGGACGTATCAGCGACGGATGGCGAGCAGCGCCGGGGGACGCTCCCTGCATCCAGAGGCGGCGGTCCTCGCGTATACTACGGCCGGAGGCGACAGGGGCCCGAGCTCGCCTCGACTTGTAGATCTCAAGCGGTGGTGGTGGTTGGAAGATTCCACGGGCCCTTCTCTCAGAACTGGTGGTGCAGGGACGGACCAGAACGGGCCAGACAGTACCAGGCGTAGCTGGCCAGGACGGCGACGCCCTTGCCATCGGCCCAGATCTGGGCCCATACTGGCCTGATTATGGCTGGGCGGGCCCTGCTATCCAACAGTTTTAGGGGCTTCGGGCAAATCTTGGAGCCCACCCCTTGGTCCTAGTGGATTGAGGTGCTGGATCCGTGCCGCTAGGCCTAGATCCGGTGACCGCCTAGCATCTCACCCCGAGCTGTGGAGTTGACCTACAGGGCCCGTCATTCCGATCTGTCTTGGACTGTTTGGCTGGACTGTCCTAGTACGCTTGTTCCCAGGGAGGTGTCGCGGTGTTCTCTGCCACGTGGTTTGTGCGAGGTCTTGGATGCCGGGGCGGCGGCCCCGGAAGGTGGACTGCGCTAGCGTCTCGACGGCGGGGCGACGTTGCGGTGGTGATGGCTCATCTCTTTGGACCATGGGGGTGGAAAGGAGTGGGCATCGGGAGCTCCTGGTGGTGGCAGCGTCCAGATCACGTTTGGAAGCTCGACTCGAGGATTGGTGGTGTCTGAGATGCCGGATGTGACGAGAGTCTTTTCAGGCGAAAGCCTAGCGCTTCATCGCCAACAACGGCGGCACCTATGGGTGTCGTGACCCTCTTGGGGGCGTTGTTGAGGCTACTCTCACCCCATTTGAGCTCCGGGTGAAAACCATAGACCCGCTTGGTCTCGGCGGCGGCGGCGCTTGTGGCGTCGTTACCTTCTTGGAGGCGTTGTCGTGGATCTTCGGCCTTCTTAGTCTCGTCGTCTTGAGTGGCAATCTAGATACTTCTTAGGCTTCATTGTAGTTTATCCTTGATCTGCTTGTAAGAGGAACTCCTCGTCACTTTGTATTTGTTTGGCCGTGTGGCTTTATTTATAAAGCAGGGTGAAAGCCTATTTCGAGATCATGGCTCATATCTTTATTCTTTATTGGACAAACATTATCACCAAATTTGATTGTGGTTGAGCCACCCAACTGATTACCATTTATCTTAACTCCTCCGTTGTTTCCCCCTGTTTTTGAAGCACTGTGATTGTCAGTTTTACTTTGGATTTATTTGACATACTATCCAACTCCATGTGAGTACCCTTCTCTTAATTCCCATCTTCCTCGTCATCTTTTTTCCTGTCAGTAACATCCAACATAATCTCATCTTCCGTGACCACCACCTTTTCAACCTCAAAATCCAATTTAAAGAAACCTCTTCTGATAAAAATCTCCATGGTATCCGGTACGGAGTATTAGAGTATGGTTAACACAACCAATCTGGATAGTTAGTAAATCTCCTCACACATTAGAAGGAATCCCCGACCCATGCACCCACACCTCCCGCAACATATATAAAGGCTCCTCTGCCGGTGACCATTCATCAAACACTAAGTCAGTAGCACGGTTTGGAACTTGATACACATGAAAAGTCAAAACTCGCAAAACCTCATTATTGTTTCGGAATCTGACCAGGAACACATTGTTCCAGAAGTGTTACACCTCCCACTGAAAATTCTCAACTGGAGCAAGACGCTTCAAAATCTCAATAATCTTTGGGGTAGTCATTGTATCTCCTTCGACTGTTAATTTCACCAACTTAGCATTCTCCACTTTCGGCCGAAAAGTCCCAGTAGGCAGCTCATAGAACATAAGACGCTCATTTTCCCAACCATACATGGAAATAGATGCCTTAGGAGCTTGCAATAAAGGACATGCACTTGTCACATGATTGCAATAAAGGACATGCACTTGTCACATGATTGATCGACTCACTAGTGAGGATCGGATCATAACCGACGGCGAGATCTAGCCGAGCCCTGCAGTCGTCTATGGAATCGCCTCCCTCTTCCCTAACGGCCTTCCAGTTCCAATGGCACCATCGATGGCTCCAACACTGGACGTCGAGAATGCCGAATTTTGGATCCATGTTCGCTTCCCTGCCTAACTCCCCTACGATCTAGAACACATAAGTTAGAACTCACCTCCGATGCCGACGACTCGCCAATGTCATTGGACACATCCTTTACATCTTCCGACGTTGTAACCTCTTGGCCATCCTCGAACTAGATTCGTGTCGATCCCTAGAAACATCCGGTGTCGGCGAACGACATAGATATTCCAAGGATGCACAAATTACAGGCGATGACAGCGAGAGCAGCTCTGCCGGTGAGTCATCGTCACTGTCCGGTGACGACAAGGCCCAGAAACGACCCCTAGTGAGGATCGGATCATCATCGGCAGCGGGATCTAGTCGAGCCCTGTAGCAGCCTATGGAATCGCCTCCCTCTTCCCTAACGGTCATCTCTCCTTTGTGCATCCCTATATGTTCCCTCCCTCCTTGAATCCTTGTATAGAAGGGAATACTCTTGATCACCTCTACATCCATAGTAAGAAAGAACTCCTCGAGCTTTGCCAAGTTAAAAGTTGTAGAAGTGTTGTCAATATAATCGCTCACTAGCTAGGGCACCCTTGTTTCTGAGTAGGGTGTCAAAGTGGAATCCCACCTAGATCCCACTTCTAGTTTATTTCAAATTTTGTAGTATAAAATTTTGTCAAAAATTTACACTAAAAATCTTAAAATGAATTAGAGGTGAAACTTTGGTGGGTTCCACTTAACACCCTGTTTTCAAGGTGCAGCGGGCGTAAGTCTCTCGCCGCGGGGCAACCAAATTATCCCGCCACGCACCAGTGGTCTTTGCCATCTCCAATCCGTTTGATAATACCAACCTCATGGCATCAGGGACCTCCAATATCGGCCACCAAATCTGGGACGAGTGTGACCCTAACTTAGCTATCAACAAATCGTTCTCTAGAAAGTACATCGCCTTGAGCATCCTGGCACTCAAAGAGTTGCTTCCTGAAGAATAAGCCACACTTGCCCTGTGGTGAAGGAGGTATTGGTAAGCTAGCAAATCATCGTGCGTGGCATCGAATGTCATTGGAACTGCACCCGAAATTGTTGCCCATGCTCTTTGCCATGATTCGGCTGGTAGCCGGAGGTGTTGCCTTTCGCCTCCGCGTGATTTTTCTCTACCCGGGGTTATGTTGTTGTTCGTCAGGTCTCCGCGATTTCCTTCATTTCCACGGTCTCCTGCATTCACACTTGGTGCTGAGTTGCGTATGGACTGGTGACATCATCATCGGAATTGAGGGAGACATTGTCCAGGGGATCAGTGAAGTCCTTGATTTTCTGTTCTAGGTAAATTTCAGCCACCCTAATTCCGAAGTCGGTGCTTTTGCCACTTTCTTCGGGTTCCGTGTTTATCGGACTTGATTCTTGTGGAGTGGTTGGCTGGTGGTCTGATCCGAAGGAGAGATTGTCGTAGAGACCATCAAGATCCCCTAGATCGGTCGTAATTTCTTTTTCCTCGAATGCATTGATCTGCATCATGGCTTCTGCGGAAGATCCAACAGATGATGCAGCTATCGCTGTAGGCGCAATTTTTTCGACCAACGGTCCTGATGAGGTCAGAGCCGAGGGGTGGGATTCTTCGAGATCATCCACTTGAAAGTGGAAAGTTCTGACGATGAGATCGGATCCGCCGTTGAAATCGACGGGTACTGAAACAGGGGTGGGTGGGCGTGGTTCCGCTTTCGCTGGATTGTTGTTTGGTGAAAAGAGCTCCACCGAATCCGTGGCTCTAGCGTTTAGGTTTCCCATAGACGGCGCCAACTGACGAGGGGTAACCTCGGCAATGCCCATGATGATGGACTTGGAATTTTACAGAAAAGAGAACGATGTGGATATCAGGCAAACAAAGGAGTCGAAGTCGCCTAAATACTTGATGAATAGCAATAGTACATATCATTTGGGGGTGTTTCGGTACCCTCTCGTAGGCTTCTCCCATCCTATATATAATAGGCCGGGTCTCAAAGTCATATACGGATAGGTTACATGTGTATGATTACAATACCAACACAATGTCGGTTCATATTTCCCTTTCATGATACAACTAAGGCTTCTTTATCGGATGCTTCTTGGGCCGTTTATCTTGAATCTTCATAGGCCGTGAGCCTTTTACGCAACCATGGTGATGAATCATAAGCACCTGAGTAGTCGTACCTATGTCACAATGGCACCACCGATGGCTGCAACACTAGATGTTGAGAAGGCCGAATTTTGGATCCCTGGTCGCTTCCCTGCCTAACTCCCCTGCGATCTGGAGCACAGAAGTTAGAACTCACCTCCGATGCCGACGATGTCGCCAATGTCATTGCACACATCCTTTGCATCTTCCGGCGTTGTAACCTCTTGGCCATCCTCGAACTAGATTTGTGTAGATCCCTAGAAACATCCGGTGTCAGCGAACGACATAGATATTCCAAGGATGCACAAATTCCAGTCGATGACAGCGAGAGCAGCTCTGCCGGTGAGTCATCATCACTGTCCGGTGATGACAAGGCCTAGAAACGACCCGTAGTGAGGATCGGATCATCACCGGCAGCGAGATCTAGCCGAGCCCTGAAGTCGCCTATGGAATCGCCTCCCTCTTCCCTAACGGTCATCTCTCCTTTGTGCATCTCTATATGTTCCCTCCCCCCTTGAATCCTTGAATAGAGGGGGATACTCTTGATCGCCTCTACATCCATAGTAAGAAAGAACTCCTCGAACTTTGCCAAGTTCAAAGTTGTAGAAGTGTTGTCAATATAATCTCTCACTAGCTAGGGCACCCCTTGTTTCCGAGTAGGGTGTCAAACTGGAACCCCACGTAGATCCTACTTCTAGTTCATTTCAAATTTTGACTTTGGTAGGATCCCACTTAACACCCTATTTCTGAGGTGCAGCGGGCGTAAGTCTCTCGTCACGGGGCAACCAAATTGGTGGTCTTTGCCATCTCCAATCCGTTTGATAATACCAACCTCATGGCATCAGGGCCCTCCAATATCGGCCACCAAATCTGGGACGAGTGTGACCCTAACTTAGCTATCAACAAATCGTTCTCTAGAAAGTACGTCGCTTTGAGCATCCTGGCAGTCAAAGAGTTGCTTCCTGAAGAATAAGCCACACCTGCCCTGCAAGTAACGCAAGGTTACCCAAAAAAAAAGTAACGCAAGGTTAAATAGCTCAATGTCTCGAAGGCCGTCTATGGGCACGTGCGAGCTGTATGATTGGCCCAAGTTTCTAAGCATACCTTTTTCTAGTTGGGCTATTTTTCCGAGGAACCGCAGACTAGTTTCGGGCCTGGACGCAGTCGGCGTAATTACTTTGCTTTCATTCGCGTCGTTTCACATCCTGTCGCTATGTTTCCGGATCGGCGATCTCACTTGACGCCTTAGGCTGGTCATAGTGGGGAGTAACTTAGTCTAGTAACATAAGCATGTTACTAGTCTAAGTTACTACCTCCATAGTGAGAAGTGTCATATGTGTTGTAACATAGAAATCTTCATTAATTGATTTATAGACTCACTTTGCATTGAAAAGTGTGATATGATGATAACATAATATGTTACTCCATTTGCCTCTCTCCTCATTAATTGCTTGCCACATTATTCTTTTTGTTTAGATGGCATGTATGTTACCACCTATGTTACTCCCATTATGAGCAGCCTCCGCCGGCCGGTGCAGGAGCGAGTAGGCCAGGCCCGCACGCCGCGCCACACTGCACGTACGGCAGCGCGCGAAGCCAAGCATACAGCGGCCAGCGACATGATTCAGCTGCGATCATGATTAGGCATCAGGTGCGTTCTAGCCATAAGTTAACAAATCCAGCTAGAAGCCCTGTTTAATTTAAGCTTTTTTTTCTCCGTCGACTACGATTGGTGAGTACTGTACACCAAGTGCATCAATTATTTTGTCCTTTCCATCTTTTGTGTGCAAGTATATCGGTTCATCTTTTGTGTACACACTCAAGGGCTAGTATAAATCAGGTTGTAAAATACATGACTTTGGTCATCTAAACTGAAGCAATTGAAGTCCTAAGTTTGTTTGAGAGAACACTAAAAAAATTTGTTTCCAAAGTGATCATGATTAATTAGTAGTAAAAAATAAAAAAGTATATATGTTCAAGCAACAAGTAAATCATTAACTATCTTATTATAACGATATACTTCGCGGTACACATTGTTACTACCTTTTTTTTTGGTACTTAAGTTTGGACATGTTTAGAGATTCGCACGGCGCCCTAGATTTCTGGAGATAGTCCCGAGTCGGTGCATGGTCTCGTGGAGTCTTGCTTCTTCACCTTAGAGCAAGTTTAATAATGTAGCCAGTTGTTGGCTATAAGGTACTGGCACATCATCTATAGCCAGCCATTTAGCTAAGAGCAAGTATAATAAGACCTAGTCAGCTGACTATAAGGATTAAAATAGTATTCTTTTCTTAGTTGGATGAGTGAGAAAATGAGAGAGAAGAGAAGCGGGCTCTAAACTAAGAGCCTGTTGCAGCACGTGCTCCTAGGCACCTTGTGAGTATGTGAGATTGACCATGTATTAATAAAGTAGTATTTTTTTATATCTAACTATTGTATGTGTTGGCTATTAGGTTAGCTCTAAGTGGCGTGGCAATGGCATATAGCCAGCAGCAAGCTTTATTATTGAACTTGCTCTAACAATTACAATAGTTAGGCAAAGAGATGTACTACTTTATTGATATGTGACTCACCTTTTCACTCTCACAAAGCACTTAGGAGCACGGCTAGAGTTGACTTTTAACTTACAGCCGACTCATCTTCTCTCTTCTCTTCTCCCTCTTCCAACTCATTACAAATATAATATTTTACTTCTTATAGCCAGGTGACATGACACTATTGTACTTGCTCTTAGTAGGAGACTCTGGGGTCTAGTCCTCTTAAAGCATTCATGAGTTCTTCTAAAAAAAATTTACAACTCATGACATGTGGGGCATCACATAATAGTGCATTCTTGGGCTCCATTTGGAACAAATGAAAAACATAGAAGTTTTGAAGGACAGCATTCCTATAGGAATATTCCTTTGACTTTTGGAACAACGAAATTGTTATCCTACATTCTCTTGTGAAATTCCTATGAGAATTGACCACTCCATAGGAATTCCGAAGAAAACCGAAACGAAGTTCTACCTAATGCACTGTTTCTCTTCATGTCTACTATTTCCATGGTTTCTCCGAGTGATATCTAAATGGAAGTTTTGAAGTTTTTATACGGTCTTGATTCATTCATGTAGGAATCCAAGATACATGACAACTAGTTTCCTGTCTTTTTTCCTATTCCTACATTCCGAGTCCTCATTTTTTCTATCCCTACATTCTAAGCCCCGCGTTCTAAACGGGACTGCGATGACTATCATAGTGTGGGAGCAACTATTTTGGTACCAGGCTCGCTAAATGGAGCCAAGATTTTTCAAAAAAAATGTATTAAAAATATGGTGGTTGCAAGCTACACAAAATAGACATAGTTATGGATATTTTTGCATTGTTCACATACTTGTACTTTTTTGTAACCCATAGATAAAGGGGTATTAATGAATATTTTTGCGTACATGATACATGGTTCACATAGTATGTGTAGTATGATTTTCAGATTCTTTTGAGACTTTAAGTTACTGTTCAGATTGGTTTTTGTCCCCTCGATCCCAGTGGTAGTCTCACTTGCCGTGGTGAGGTATGTGCCTTGGCGCAGTCTTGGCTATCTTTTGCCCTTTGATGGCGTTGTTGCGTTAGGTACTCCTCAAAAGTATAACTCGCTCGGAGTCTCTTTTATTTTTTTAAGCCTATCTTGTAGATGCTGCGAAGCCTCATAAACAAATTGATGAAATATATATTCAAATGGGTATTAAATCCCTGGTGACCATCAAAAATTGATTATTATGAGATTTTAAAATACTTTTCTATATAAAATCCAGTCTCATGTGATTCTCATTAGTACTCACTCGTTTCAAATTAACTTGAGTGACAGTTAATTTTGAACCGGAGGGAGAAGTAGGAATTAAGGTTCCAATGAAGATACGGCGATGAACGAAACTGACATGATTACAAGAAGGATGTCCACTGCACAAGCAGCACAACCCTAGTAGGTACCTCTATCCGCCACCGATAACAGAAAGAAAATCTCCTCTAGAACACGATCAGCATTCCAAGGCCGTCGGATTCATCCCTCAGTACCAGGCGCTTGCAAGGGGGCTGCGGGTCTGCCGCCCCGCCGTGAAGGCTCGCGGCGCACCTGAAGAACCTGTACTTGAGCGAGTCCGAGATGACGCGAACCTCCAGCTGCACCGTGCCTCCGCCGCGCTTCTCATCGGCCATCAGCTCGGCCAGCTCCGTCGGCAGGCCGACGCCTCCGCTGGCCGCGAAGACGGCCACCTGCCCGGTACCGTTGGACGGCACGCAGAGCTCCTGCACGACGCCGGTGGCGAGCGGGACGCCGCTGTACAGGACGACCGCCTCGCCGCCCACGCACTCCTCGGAGGCGACGCCGGCGTTGTCGATGCTCAGGGTGAGGTTGAACTCCCGAGGGACGCGGGAATCGAGTCCGGAAGCTCTGTCCAAGGTGACCGATACCTCTGGTTCCCGGGGAGTGGAGAGATCGATGGTTAAAAAGGTGTAGAGAAGCCAAACAGTGAACACGACGAGCAGCGCCGTGCAGAAATTACAAGCACCGGCATCCTTCGTGGGCTTCTGGCGGCGCGGCAGGAGGTGCTTGTCGCTGGTATCGGCGAGGAGCTTTTCTTCCATGATGGCGGTGGTGAGTTGTGTCGCAGGGCAGGCTGTGGATTAAGATTTCGTTTCGTGTCTGTCTCTATTTCTTCGCTCTTGTTTTTAGCAAGGCAGGACATATGCAGTCCAGGTAAACCAGGACACCGAGTTAACTGGGAAACGTACATGGAGTATACTTCTCCTATCCATAGTAGGAAGGGCTTGCCTAGACGTAGATCAGAGAACAATAATTTGAATGCGACTCTGTTTTTGAGTCCCTTTAAATCTGTAGGAGCTCTGAAGATAGATTTGACCCCATTATACCATTACTATATATCTTCACAGCGACCGCGAAGGGCAGACAAGCAAGAACCTTCTCGAGGCCACAATATCCAGCAGAACATATATTGTACTACTACTTTGAGGAAGAAAAACAGGGTCTTCCGGTGGCGACGGCCGTCCCGTCGATGCCATGGGAGAATCTCAGATGTCGCCGTTGTGCACAGGTCCGTGCAATGAGCAGGGTGTGGAGGTGAAGGCGCTGGCAGAAGACCGGCAGCCCAGGGAAGAAGCGCGCCATGGTGCGCATGCCAGAGATCTGCAGGTGGTTGGATAACAAGCTGGTGTTCCACCAAGGTTGGGTTGCAACTTGCAAGTGCACTAGTTCTAGCATCTAGGTAATATTCCACAGGCCGGCCAGATGGCTAATTGCAGGGTGAGCTTAGCGCGTGCAGTTCTCCACAGGCTATGTATACAGATAGACAGATCCTGCTCCACAGGTTAGATCAAAGACTCTTCACAATTCACACTGAGCTCTCATGTTCTTTCCTCAAGTAGCTTTAACCTTGCACGTCCCTTCCGAAGAATCTTCTCGCTCGAGTAGAGATGTGATGACGCCACTGCCTTCTCCTCTGAGCATCAATCTGCCTGATAAGTCTGATGAGCTCCGGCAACCGAATAAGGCTATTCAACGTCCATGATAACTGTAGCAAGACAAGTGAATCAACTTCATAAGAGAGCGAGAGACAGTAATGATAGTGTTCATTATGTCCTGGAGCGAACAGTAATGATTATGTGCTACACGTGGCTAACAAATTTAACCTTCCAGTACAAGTTCTTGTTGAAGAAAACATCAAATAGTCCACATTTCTTGCCGAGTTCTGTATATTGCTCCACGCATACTTCATTGAGGATCCACATCAACTCAGGAAGCACAGCAGCCAAGGCTACGGACAAGGCAAACAAGGAGAACTCTTGATGCTCCTGTCAAAGTTAATAAGAAGCAGAAACAAATTACATTATCTTTTTACTCTCATAAGTAAGTTCATAAAATATACTGCCTCTGTTTTTCAATAAATGTTATTCTGGGATATATTTTTTTCGCTTGACCCACCATGGAAAATATGCTAGAGACTACACTGCCTTTTTCAATTGGCTTATTTATTGCTTTGGGATGTTTCAATTCATAGGAAAATGCCAAATCCAAAAAGAATATATGGTATCTCATTATGTGTATAAGGAATATATAAAGAAGACAATGTTGCATGTATAACATTCTTGTACTTCCACATAAATGGAATGGAGCCTTGCTACTATGATGCATGCTACTCCAGTCCATATAAATAACAATGTAATTAGTCAGATATGAAGGAAGTAATTTTATTGAAGTAAAATAAACACTTGGAATGGAAAGTATATGAACTAATTTGAGAAAGTAACTTACAATTGACATGGCCCTACAGAGTGTGGCGGCGGCTCCCAAGCCAGAAGCTATCCGGCCAGCCAACCGCAACCAGCCCCAACAATCAGAGAAGCTATACTGGAAGGTCAAGATTGTGACCAATACGCATGCCCCAGCGGCACCCATCCCTACGTGAAGCAGGATCTGCACGGAATAAGCCTATGAATTACCACTCGACGGTTAAATGATCAACAGTTCTATGCAATGGTACACACCTTTTTCAGGTCGATAAAGCAAAGATACGTCAGCCAAAGGAGATTAGAGCCGATGGCAGCTGCTAACACAATAAACATGTACGCGTCTGCGTCACGCCACGGGCAAACGACCTTATTTTTATCTTGCAGCAGTTTGTTGCTCTTACAGGTACCTGTGTATTGCCATATCCAAAAGACTGCGGCCAACAGGGATAGAACGAACCAGGTTACTAGCCAACCATTAACCTGTGTTCGAACCCCATTCTCATTACGCCTTTTGATTGCAAAGACTCTCCAACTGCCATAAATACATCCAGTAAAGCTCAGGTAGTTAATAAGATGATTGATCTCATTCTATATTGTTGAAATGCACTACAATAATTAACTTATACCCCGGAGAAGCAAGCAGCCAGCACACGCAAATAAAGCCTGTAAATAATAGAAGTAGACCAAAAACAGTAAACATCAAAATGTGGTACAAACAACAATAATAACAATCAAAACTTTAGGAAGAAGATATTTCATACTGAGGAACGTAAACACCATCTTCTTAGCTTCGCAATACCGCAAAAATAAGAAAAAAAAACTGCCACGGGCCCTATCAACGCTGACAACAAGAAAGCACAAAAGCCATAATACCACGAACGTTTAATTAGTTTTACACCCTCGGAGAATATAATATCTATGCTTAAACCCAATATGAGAATGTGATACTAATAATCTGAGCACGTCAACTATTAACATGTCGTTGAGACACATAACGTATTAATTACAACACCAATAAGCATACAATATGCATCAAAATGCATGAGCGAACATTAATGACAGTACATAAACGCAAATACGCTATGAGCGATTTGAGCACAGTAACATTTAACATGGCCAGTGGCAACTGTATTACATGGGGGGCATCTCACATCGACCACACAGAGAACAGTAGTAGTAGTACATTCCCTGAACTATTTACTTACTGGTATCTTCCTAAAACAGGGTAAGAGTATGACACGCCTTAAATAACCACTGCACACTCTATTAGCAAGCCAGCAACTTCAAAGTTCGAAATTCAACATTATCCCATGTTATCTGTGACAAAACAAAGTCTAGTGACTGTTTTCCCTTTTCACCTGATTCTTTTAGGGGATTTCTTACAATCTGGTGGATGAGCAAAATGGCACAAGATTTGAAATCTTGCCAACAAGATCCAAGTTGAAAATAATAATATGTATTCGTAACATGCTATTTATATAGTTTTAAGTCTCGTGATACCAAGTTCAAGCTTAATTATAGTCTATACAACTCCTTTCTAAATAAAAATATGTATCTAGGCACTAAGGGAAGCCGACTTCATCTAGTGGTAAGTTTTAGGTATTTAAAATGGAAATGTGATTTGTATCGGATATAATTTTCATAATTTTATGTAAGGACAGTGCGCATGTCCGAGATCTTGTTTTCTGAAGTGGAAGGAGTATAACTATATACTAGAGTACATGCTCAAGCTTATTCTAGGTCAACATGTTTGTAAACCCATAAGGTTATAGGACCTAGATCCGAGCCCGATCACTCTACATAGCTGATGGCAATCTTAACGTTACCAGTTTTCCCGTTAACAATACGCCAAACCCTTTTCAGATCATTTTGAACTTCCAGGGCGTCATTGGTTCAAAGAAATTTATAGTAATTAGGAGGATCCTATTTCTTAAAAACTATTCCGATGGTGCTTGTTTGGTCTGTAGGATTGAAAGAGCCATAGGATTTTTCCACTAGGTCCAACTTCATGGAAAATTCCTTTATTTCCATAACAACTAAGGAATACGACTAATCCTTCAGAAAAGCTCCTTAGTTTTTCCTATGGTGTGCCCAAATAACATGACACTTCATTCCTACGTTTTTGAAATATTGTGAACCAATGATGCATCATGTTTACTAGAATTTGATTTATTTTCATAACCGTATCAAACATACATTTACACTAATATAGTAAGAAAACATATGCACATTAGGTACCATATTCTTTATGATTCATATAATAAGGAAAATACATTTACATTCGAAAGAAATATCTAAAGAAGAAATAAATTACAAGCATAATACTCCGTCCTCATTTCCGATTCAAACTCCTTCAGATATTGGATAACTTGAAATTTGTCAGAGTGAGAATCGCCCATAACGGTTTTCCATCATGGTGATCTAAAGCTCTTAATTCCTTCCACAAGTTGTCGTGAAAATATATTTGAGAATTTGTCAACTGGCAGCACGAGTTCCATTCACGACATTTGAATAATTCGTGAATACACTTGACACCAAATAACATTGATGACATGCTCAATATATCAAAAAGCATGACAAAAAGAGTTCCATGCTCATCGCACATTGACCTTGATTCAAATAACTGAGCTTAAAATGCTCAATAATATTCCAGCCTTCACAGTAAAAACACAAAAGTCAATAAAAGACTATAATATATCTATAAAAGGTAATGGTCAAATTTACATACCTTAAAAACCTAAGTTTGAAGATTATGATCGACTGCCTTCCCAATAATATGATATGCAATTCTGCAAGGAATTTAGTCGTAGATCACGAGATAAGGCGGCGATAGAACAAAAATGTCAAGAATGAAGCCTTTTGTCACCAACGATCCTAACAACAAAAGAGCAAACCATGAGTTAGAGATGAAATCCTGGAAACAAATGAAACAAAAAAAATTCTTATATCATGCTAAAATACACAAACTTCAGTACTGAAGCCAGAAATGCTTGCATCGCAGGGACACTGACCCACAGGAGTAACCATAAGCTACATGTCAAATTCTTAAAACAACAATATATTGCTCCAAAAAAAGCAGCAACCATCACTGTACTCTAGTCTTAATTACATGTGTTCTACAAGAGCTATCGTGATGTGCTTCTTGAAAAAAACTAATAATTCTTGTAACTCTTTGTATAAGTAGTAATGTTTATACTTGTATTTAACACTAAAATGGGGGGCTCATTCGAAGAGCAAAATAGTAAAGTATGCTTTACTTGTTATTTTATCAAATCTCATAATCACATGGGAAATCAGGAAGAGGACAAACTACTGGCAGCCAATTCCTAGCACAATCTCCAAAGAGCTCTAAGCTCCATGGTTTTGAAGGCCTATGGTTGCTTGGGGCGTCGCACTCTAGTTGGCCCCACCTGCCGTTGTGTTGTTTTGCTGCCTGTCGGTCTCGTGCGTGGGCCTACCTAGCCGTGGCTTCTCCTTTGACTAATCCAATCTCACACGAATGCCCCGACCCAGCCTAGACTCTGCCCACCGCCTCCTGTTTTGTTGGCAGCCGCCTCTGGTTCGAGCGTGAGCGCCTTCGCCTCCTCACACCGCCACCAATCCACCATCACAGCACATAGCCCCTCCCCACCCGACTCTCCAGCTTTCTTTCCCTCTCCTGTTACGAGGCGATGGCGAGACGTGGGAGCCTGGAGGAGCAGGTACAGCAGGAGCTGCAGCCTGCAGGAGGCCGCCATCCTTGGCCGTGTGCCACGCAACCGACGAGGAAGCGCTGGACGGGAGTCCGCCTCCCCCCCTTCATCCCTACCCACACCCATGGACGTCACCTTGTTGCTCCCAGGTTGAACCCTACGAAGTCCAAAAAGTAGATCAGGACTCACCCCCAAATAAAAACCGTGGGTGCTTTTGCCTGTTTTTCTCTTTGTTTGCCTTTTTTACCCATATTTCTCATTGTTCCCGCTCCTTGCGTGCAAGGCCCCTAGCCATCGTCCATTGGTGAAAGGGAAGATGGGTTTTGTAGGGTAAATTCATTTGGGGTGTTCAGATAGGGGAATTTTGGAAATGTTTTTTTCATTTCATTATAGTCGTTCCAATTGCAAAAATCTAAATATTAAGTTCCCTGTTTCCTAATACATCTGAGACCTTGTATTACTTTTTTCCATGCGACTAACGAAGTAATGTTGTACAAGTGCATGTGTGATGTGAGTATCCTGTTAGTAGGTTTGCTGAGATGAATCATAGACCTATTCCATAATTGTTATTAGCAGCAGTATGACTTCATTACCTATGGTTCCTTTTTATCATGTTTGTGCATAGAGGTGAACCCACCTGATATAGTTTTAATCTGAGAACACACTTCAGTTTATTGGTAGTTTGCTTCAGAGACTACCAGACGATGTTCTGCAACCAATGTATGGCTTTGAATGTAGTGCAGCCAATTTCTTCATTTATCTTTGGCATTTTCTTTAAAGATGCAAGACATGCAAAATTATATCAAGCTCATCATAATTAGCTCAGGAGGCAGATGATATTGTAGTCGTATTTATTCCTCCTGGCGACTAAATTCAGTTAAATAGACCCTAATCCTAACTGGTTATGATGAGAGAGTGGCCAAAAGATGGATGGGGCGAGCCCAAGCAAACAATAATCTGACGGGCAACGGCCAACGTGCATGGTTTGGTTGGGAAAAAGGAATAGTTGGAACCGAACAAAAAAAAAAGCCCCAATATAAGCGTCAAGGTTAGGTTTAAGGTTATTTGCAGGTTGAAATAGGATTCCATCATAATTTGGCCGTGATTAGAGACGACGATGATCAATGGACCAGCGTACATGGATTTTACTTGAATCAATCAAAGAGAAGAACACAACCTTTGAGTCACGGACTCTACATAGTACGATGGGGGCAGAATTAGAGCATCGACTTGCTTGGCGTGAACCACGTACCTCAGCTGCTTCCTTAGGGCGGAAGGATGAGTGCAGACCCAGCCTGGATCCGGCGGCGAGAGCGAACGGAACCGCGAGCCTAGTAACGCGAGTCTCGCGCGATGGTCGCGTCGCACGGAGCAGGCGAAGAATGGCAGACGGCGGCGCACCCCAATAGTTGGCGGAGGCAAGAGGCAAGCTCCTAGGCCGGCCTAGGCGGCGGCGGCGGCCATGGAACAACCCTAGGCGACGGCTCGTGGTTTGGGGTTTGGAACGGGAAGGCGCTCGGCGGGGGAGAGGCCGGGAGCGGGAGGGTCCGCGTCGCGCGTGGTCCACTGGGAGGAAGTTAGGGGCGGCAGGTGGGCGTGTTTCGGGCTCGCGGTGGCGGAGGGGAGAAGGGGCGGCGATGGTGGCAGAATCCGCGTGTAGAAAGTAGAATTGCGAAGGAGATGGCCAAAATGTGTATAGGCGGAAAGGGCTTTGGGCCGACAATGGTCCGGATCTAAAGCCGGGTCACCGAGCTACTGCGCCGTCACTTCTCAGGAATACTTTGCCTCGAAAAAAAACTTCCTCACGGCGGGCTCAAAGCCAGGCTGAACGCCTGAACCCAATATCTCAAACCCAAAGAATCTATACCTAATAATAAAGGATGAAGTGTTTCTTCCGGTCCAACTCTTTTTTAGACTGATTTACCCCTATGAGTTGGCTAATATTACCCACCACGGAACCGTTAAGTAAAAAAAATTCATCCGGACGCTGTCATCTTGCTGGCCTTTGTTGGCCCGATCCTAAAGCAGCGGTCCTCTATCACCGCCCATACGGGCGACATCTGAGACCCATATATATTTTTAAATTAATAATAGTCCCATACTGCTGCCTCACAGAAAATTTCACCAGTTTAAATACCTTCGCAGGTCCGCTGTGGACAAGCCCAGCAACAGGAACAACGATTGTTGTCTCGAGAAGAAACAGGAACAACAACCTCGGCCGGAGGCGAGGCGCGAGCTTGCGGAAGATGGGTACGGAGAGGAAGGGGGCTCTCGCCTGCCGGGATAGAACAGATAAGGCTGCCGAGCTCGCCGGCGGGAGGGGACATGGCAGCGCGCGTCCAGAGAGAGAGAGAGAGAGAGAGAGAGAGAGAGAGAGAGAGAGAGAGAGAGAGAGAGAGAGAAGGGGCGGCAGCTGAGAGAGGAGCTCGGTGAGAGGATACATCGCGGTGGTGGCGGATGGAACAGGATCAACCGGAGCCAGGGAAACGGTGGAGACCAAAACGCGTGGGGTTGGTAACTAGGGGGGAGGCTATGGGGATCGATGGCGATGGGGGGCAGGTGCCGCATCTGGGAGGGAGCAGAGTGGGGCGGCCCCACACCTGGGGAAGAGCAGAGGCGTCTCAGGGACGAAGAAGCTCAGAGATGATGGACATCTCTGGATTAAGTCCATGGAAATCGTGGATGAGGAGCCGGAATGACGGAGTGTGTCGCTAGCAATTTTGGCCTCATATGGTCAGGGATAGGATGAGACGTGCTGCTGCTCTTTTTGCTAATTTTGGGATTGCTACATATTTAATTGAATTTAAGTACATATTACGTGGGTTCTCCTTGGATTATTAAAAAGAATTCACTATTTCAAATATGCCTTTTTTTATCATATCAATTCCAATTTTGATGCAATATATTGTTTTATATTTACATAAATGGGTCTTAGACATCTCAAAAACCGGCGCTGATTTACCCGTCGATTGATTAGGCTTTTCGACATACCCATGGTGCTGGATCTTTTCCGTGTCGTTAAATTTGTTCCACTGAGCTGCAGCGACCCATGCACGTGTCTTTTCTACCGGAATTTTTTCGGTGTACCTTGAGTCACACGACTAGGCTTTTAAAAGATGACGCGCGGATATATTTTATTAAAATATTCCCACCTCACTTTTTTAAATTGAGTCTAGCCGGCTTATACATGTTAAGTTTCCTAAAATATCTACCAGCCGCTTTAAAAACAATGCACTTATGTTTTGCCTAATATTGATATCGACCGAAGAAAGATAAAATGAGAGCTGCATGGTTGCAAGTTTGTTTCACAGAGTCATCCAAAGAACAAGGCAATGACCTAGGTCCGGAATGGCGATCAAGGCATCAACTACGAGACAGTTAGTGCCACGCTAAAAAATATTTTTATCTCCCGTTGTAACGTATGGACACGTTTTCTAGCACGACGGAAAATAAGTGTTGCTTACCGAAAAGTGAGATCTTTTTGCTACTCCCTCTAATTTAAAATTAATTGACTTGAATTTGGCTTGTATCATCCATAGGCGAATTGGGTTCATCGTCTAGATGTTGATGTTGTATATTAAAGAAAATCTATTTGAATGGTGCAATACGACACAACTGCCTCATCACGTACGGATAGGTGTTGCTGATGTGTATTTTCTATGATGGAACGGATGATTCTATATCTCAGCAATGCAAATTTTCTCACCCGTTGCAACGCACGGGCATTTTTGCTAGTATACTCCCTACGTCCCAAAAACCTAAGGCTTATATATTTTTCAAAAGTTAACCTATATAAAGTTAAACCAAATTTTGGAGAAAATATTAATATTTACAATATAAAATTCACACCGTTTGATACATCATGAACATAGTTTCACATGGTATCTATAATATTAATATTATAGGTTTTTCTAAAAATTTGGTCAAATAGCTTGACTTTTTAAAAATATATAAGTCTTAATGGAGGTAGTAAAAATCTGTTGCACCACCGTAATATATCAACGACATCTGAGATGTACTCTTTGTGGGGCTCACTAGTAGAAAATGAGTCTTTCGTCCATCTCAGTTTAGAGCATTAGTCCCAGTTGTGGTCGGACCCGGAACAAATGCTCACATTAGTCCCGGTTCGAACGAAACAATTTTTAGTCCCGGACCAAATGGGAACTTTAGTCCCGATTGGAGATACAAACCGGGACTAAAGGGGTGGCGGCAGGTTGCGGCCGGTGCCGGCCCATTTAGTCCCGGTTCGTATTACCAACCGGGACTAAAGAAAATGGACAAAAAAATCTTAAATGACCATAACTTTTGCATACGATGTCAGGAAAAAACGTACAACCTATCAAAACATGCAGAAAACAATTTCCTCTTTGATTTCAACAGCTTTAGGCTATTTTGGATTCTTTTAGATTCTTAAAATTCGAAAAGAAAAAAAGTTATTTCAAAAATTAAAAAAATTAGTAATTTTTTATGTCATATTTGAATTCCTCGTATTTTTCTGATAATAATGGATATATTATTTGTCGAATTTCGATTTACAGATTTGAAGATATTATTTATGTCATATTAAATGAATAAATGGCAAAAAATGAATAAAATATTAATTTAATTAGTTTTTATTTTCATATGAATAAAATATTATTATTACTTATTTATTATTATTTACTTAAATAGTTGTTCGTAATTTTAAAAAATAAAGACGGTTGACATATTGATATGAGTTAATAGGATTAATATACTAGTCCTGACAACAAGATATAAGGGTCCCTCGTGCGAGGTGGGAGAGATGGAATAAGAAAGTTAAGCGTGCTGGGAATGGAGTAGTGATAGGATGGGTGACCGGCCAGAAAGTTTAACCATAAGTATAATTTAACCTAAGATTAAATATAGTTAGTGTTAAAAATGAGAGATGTGAGAGATTAACGAGTCAGATAATTTAAAAGTTTAAGAAAAAATTGAAAAAATAGATTTTTTTTTGAAAAAACATCTTTAGTCCCGGTTCGTAATACGAATCGGGACTAAAGATCCCGCTCGCTCGACGCAGCCTCGTGAGGACCTTTAGTCCACTAAAGGGGGTGACCTTTAATCCCGCTTTCGTAGTCCTGTTGGCAAACCGGAACTAAAGGCCCTTACAAACGGGACTAAAGGCCTGTTTTCCACTAGTGGCTGCTGATTCTTGGGGACACTCTTTGTTGGAGTGTTCAATGGCTAGAAGTGTATGGGCTTTGGAGGATGAAGAATTGGTGGACCATTTATTTCTGAGAAGGACGATAGACGTGTGGAAGGTTGGACGAGCAGGGTGAGGAAGAGGAGACACCGAGTAGGACTAAACTGAGCCATTGTCGTCACCGTCCTGTAGTCGTCGGGTGTCGACATCGGTCGAGGCGCGGCTCCATCTTTCTAAGCTCTCTCGCTTGGAAACAGGCGACGAAAAATAACACGGGGAGCGGGCCGGTGTGGAAATGGGTGGCCCTTTCCAAGGACGGTTCATAGGCCATCCAAACTACCGATTTCGGCTAGGCCGTTTCCAAAAGGGCAATTCCAAGCCCCAATTACTACATTCAAAAATAGTGTTAGTGTTGTTGAGCATGTTTTTACCACTATCCTTTTGAGCTTGTTTTCTTTCTCATCTCTTCTATGATTCTTGCATATTTTTGAGAGCTTTAAAATAAAATATCTAGATATATAATCTCCATCAATCAATTCCTCATTTAAATGAGGGAAACCCATTTAATCCAGATCTTGGAGTTATTGGTTGATTTCAACCATTGTTTTCTCTCTCTAACTTCTCCCTAACACTTGTTACTTTGGTGGGATTTGAGAGTGAAGGATTTGAGCACGCTTGATGTTATTGCTTTGCATTCTTGCATAACTTTCGAGCTCTCTATTACAATTCGTTCGAGTGAGAGGTCGTGAACTTGTTCCTCTTGGAGGGTGACCTCTTAGTTGGATTGGCGGTTGATGTCGTAGTGACCTCTTCGTGGAAGATTGTGAAAAGGCCTGAATTTTCCCCTTCGTGGGATTTGTGAAGTGGTTGTGGAGCTTGCCATCTCCGGAGTGAAGGAAAATCTAGTCATAAGGAAAGATCCCTTATCTTCGTGAGGAGGCTTGGAGAAGAAGATGCACGTTCGTGATGTCCGTGGGTCCTTCACGGTAACCTGCACATCTTCAACAGTGATTACTTTGCTTACGAGTAAGAGAACATCGGGATACATCTTTGTCTCTGCAGGTTATCTCTACTAGACGGGCCCTGCGTGCTTTGCTGCGCCTTTTTCTATGTGCGTTTTCCTTTCCTGTGGTATGTGCTTTGGGTATGCAATTTAGTTCTGTGGTTTTCGGGCGCCTTTTTTGTTTTCCGGAATAGCTCGAGTGATGACGCCTCACCGAGGCATCAAGACATCGTTATGATACGTCCGAAGAGTACGACAGAAGTAGTAGCCATACATTTATCTGGTGCATTTAAAAAGTTGAGGGTCATTTAACTCTGATCTCCCGACTTCAGCTAAGTTGTATATAAAACTGAAAGATTAGGCAAGTTCTAGATATAGCAGAAGCAAGATAATAACACTTTGTTTGCTGCCGTTACAACGGTATAAGACCGTGCGCTAAGTCGCTAACTAATCAAGATTGTATTGATCCTTACATATTAAATGTGACATGGTGCAACTAAGTGTATCAATGCAATGTAGCAACTCAAACGTAAACACAATTAAAGAGTTGTTTTAAAATACTTCCCAAGGAAATTTGATAGCTTCCATGTTAATATATTCTGCCATGAAGAAACTAAAGAACATATGTTCGTTACATATCTCAAAAAGTGATAAATTGTTCTTTTTCATACTATCTGACCAGAAGAAAACCTTCAAAAACTGATAAGCTGTCACAAATGCTCACAGGTACAACTTAGCTACGGAATGACACTTGCATCTATTTACTCCAATCAAGTTGGAAAAGCATTGCATGTGCAACCCTGATGTTTTCACCTGTACGAAGAGCAATCTTGGCAAATAACTAAAACTATAAATATATAAGCCTTTTGTCCTAAGGAATCTAGGATAGGCTAGATATGAAACCCAACCTTAGCAAATAGCTGCAAGGAAAATTCCAAATGTTCACTGTTGACATATTACGTAGGCTTGATAAACAACTAACTGAACAAGGATCCTTTACAGTGAATATTACATTGAACTGGTACAAAACTTATGGAAGAGAGATCCTTGAAAGTTAACCAATGCGAGTGAAAACAAAAACAAGAAGACCTATTAAAAATATAAGGACATCTTTCCAAACCACGATTGTCGGATCTCAAGTAGTATTTTAATTGTGCTAAAGAAGTTGTGTAATTTTTCACACATCTGGTATTTATCTACCCATATGAAGCCGGATGTTACCACCAACCAACTTATTGTTATTCAGTTTATTTAATATGTACACTAAATTAGGTGAGATATCCAATGAGGCATCTTCATCAGCTCTAGTGACAAAACAAGATACCGAATTCTTCATAGCATGGAAAACAGTTGCTGCCGAATTCTACAATAGCACCTACAAAGTGGTAATTATATTCCAAATTAGGCAAAGTAAGTATGAAAGAGAAAACATAATAATTTACCAAAAATTTAAACTACGAAACAAACATACCATGATCATGAAATCAAAGCATGGACAGTAAATTGTTGAATAAAATATTTCTTTGGATTAAAAGATTGGGATGATGTGAAGCTTCGATCATAAATTATAGTATTAAGGAGCTCCAACGAAATATTTTGCAAAGATAATTCTCTGTAATATTGACTACTACTGTTCTCTTCATCTTTGCATGTCCTCTTTTGAACAAAAGAAAACTTTATCAAATTAGAAATATGCTCTTCAAGGCTTTCTTAGATGCACCAAAACTCCAAATAGTAATGTTTTCACACAGAAACTGCCAATTTGATACATGGAAAGATTCTTCATCTAAAGAGATATACTTACCAAGAAGAGCTTAATCTCATAACACTAAAAATTGCCACTTTATCCTAGATAATATTATCACATAGTTCATCAAAAAAACGGTTAGCTCAGCAGCCTCAAGACATCAAGACTCCTTCAATAAGTTGGTGTTTCCTCTAACCTCTATATATAAAACTGCTGTGTATCATCTTCAAGCAAAAAATCAAATGCAATGATATGCCTATTAAGGTCACCGAGTCTTTGCAAATACATCACATGAAGGATCTAAACAAGCATAGCAAAAGTAGAGAGGTTTCTTGGAATGTCTTGCAGTAAAGTTTCAGTAACATACAATAGGGAGCCTAGACTTCCAACTATCCAAGCAAATTACCCTTCCACAATAATATTGGATGCATTGGTCCATTCCTTTCTGCAACATAGAATGAATGAATTCCGCCCTAATTTTGTTGCTTCTACTGCTAAATCTGGAGTCATGAGGCCAACCGATTGCTAATACAGATTTACACATGATGTATATATGCGAAAGAAGACAAACAACCAGGACGAACTTGAAATCTTCTGCCATTGGCACATTGTTTGTTAGATATATTTTTTCTACAACTAAACAAATGAACCCACTTGAATTAATTGATTCGTTTCTCACAAACTGGCTTAAGTTGGGTCAGATTGAATTGACCAACCTTTCAACAGAATTTTCCACCAATGTAGTATTTGAAGCAGCCAGTCTTTGAGATTGAGTCAAGCACACGTGTGTATAGTTTAGATAATTGCCTCATGCTTTCAGAAAAATAACCGACTTCCTGGCAATCGAGTTGGGCTCTCCCAATGATCCCAAATATGTATCCTCGCTGCTACTGTTTATACATTTAGACGCATATATGTAAGATTTACTTAGGTCCTCTATGCACCGACTGGAATGCCCTTTTGGCATTGAGTTTACTGAAGTTACAAATAGCATCCCTCATTGTTTGGAAGCTCAACAATGCTTCCGATGATTCCAAAGATTTATGCAAGGGTAAAGAAACCAAGAAAATGTTCCTGGTACCACATCAGGACCAGGAAGAACTCTGAATGTTTATCACCGTATTTCACAGCATACATATAGAGTGTACAATCTACGCGATTAACCAAGGGAGAAAAATATTGAGGACCTGTCCACCTTCAGTAATCAAACCTCATGAAATTATAGTTCCACACAATTGGACATCAGTTTGAATCCTAATGCACCACAAAACTGATAGGTGATTAATTTACCATCCAGATCATTTCAAACATGGTACTATGAAGTGTCAAGTCATATTAAATCTTTCTCTAAAACTACTATACCAAGAAGCTGCAAAACAAATTGCTATGTTTAGGTACCAAGAAACTAAGGAGCCAGTTGTGCATTATTATGAGTGGCCATCATCACACAAATCTTCACATGATAACTAATCGTATTGAAACAGGTCAACACCTCATAGTGTATCATGATTTGCCTCAATTGGAAGCATAATTAAACTGGGAATGTAAGCAAATTGAGAGGGTAGAAGAGAGAAAGAGTTCTCACTAACATGATCTTCTCCTTCTATCCTAGGGCTTGGGTAGGTCCCTCACCACTGCCTTCACCACAAGGAAATGGTTGCCGCCATTAGCGTGGTTTGAGAAAACCTCCTTGTTTCTCCCACAGGCACCACCCTGCCTCATTCGGCCTCCCTCTCCAGGTGAGAATTCTCCACTACCTCTTCTCCACCCCTTCTACCTTCCTCATTCAAGTGGCCATCGGGTGGAGCAACCAAGAGCGATCCGTCCTCTTGCTGGAAAGCCCTACCCTCTGTCAAGGTTTGCTGCTCCAGAGAAAGGGTAACAACAACATTGGGGACTCACTAGTGGAGCATAGGGGATCGTAGTGGAGGAGTTGGCCGGTGGGGCGGCCAGTGTCGCCGGCCGCAGCGGAGGCGTGTGGTAGGGCGCTGACAACGAGAGGGGATCTGGAGGAGGTGGACGACGCTTGGGTGGGGAGAGGTAAATCGTGCCCATTGGATCTGGTCGTCGGCACCCATCAAACTGCCCTAGAGTCTATGTAGTTAACCGCCTTTAAAATTGTGTTCCATTGACCATGATCGTACAACACCTAGAAGCCTGAGCACCACGAATTCTAGGGAGCTTAGAGATCCTTAGAGATATCCTGAGTTTATTTCCTTATGATACAAGCTTAACGTATTTATATCTTGTTTATCACTTTTGAAATTTATCTTGTGCTATCTTGCTTAGCTCTAGTTATTTTTGGTGCACTTTGTTGAGCCTACCTTATTTAGGTTTTGTGCTTGAAAAATAAATGTTACTTTAATTTTCTTTTAAGTCAGATTTGTAATAGTATAAAAAATGCCTACCCGCTATAGGAGGCATCTCGATATTTCACCAACATTGACGATATATCTTTATAGCAATGCATGGACAAACCATTTCAACAATTTACTTGTGGCAATGTTGAGGATATCGTTTATCGTTAACTTCTCGATCAACCCGAAATTAGCGATTTTTGGGTGTATGGGCCGATTTATCGGGCGATAAATTGATTAATCGGCTTATCGGTCACCCAGTGATAAGCGATAAATCAACCGATTAATCGGCATATCGGACGATTTTTTGAACAGTGCTTGTGGGTACACAAGAAAAGAAAATGCGCTTGCCGAAAATCACAACTGAGTTCTCAACATCGAGAGTTCCCCCAAAATAGGTGAGCTCTGCCTTCAACCATGGATGCACCAACCTCATTGTAGCCGTATGAATTTGTCATGTAAGGTGGAGGAACCCACAGGAGTGGTAGAGGTGAATGATGTATCCATTTTTGAAGCATTTTAATCTTATGTTTTTCATAAGTAGAGTTGGGATTTTAGTATTTAACTATGCTCGCGCACACCTTTTTCCCTTGTTTCAGTAGGATCCCGATTTATTAAGTCTTTTGTGAATATATCAATTAAGACTATCATGTTATATAATAATATGATATTTCTAAGTGATAAATGTCATTTAAATGTTTTTCCATGCACCTAGGAGAAGAGAGGATGCGAGGAGAACTTCTAGAAGTTTAACAATCTGCGGTACGGGCGAAGCCCGCTCATACAGTTTGTCTGTACCACCTTCCAGGACGTCCTACTTGTCAAATACTCTCAGCACGCGAAGACGAATCTAAGATCCGACATTCATAGACACCTCCAGCCTCGAAACTCCATACCAGAAAGGGATCTGGAGGAGTAACTTAGAGAAAGGCAAATCCCTGCTTCTACATGGATCATCGGAGGACATCACATCATCCCTTTCATCATCAACCGCTGCATCTTCATCAACATCATCATTCCCCTCTCTCATGCATTAGATCTTGTTGAAATTCCAATACAATTGTGGTTTGCACTTTCCATCCATCCATATGAATATGATGACGTTATTGTTTTCCTCCATGTGTGAGTAGCTCCCTTTGTTCTTGGGAGATGGAAAAACCCTAGCATTTTTATGAAATGAAATAAAGATGATTTATAATTTTGGTCTTTGATCTATTGGTTTATGATATTGTGTTAGATCTCTCTAGACGATATGTGAAATCGACCACATAGCATCTGCCTTCGGGACTAGAGAGAGGGAACTAACCTTTGGACATGTATGGGATTATTCCCGGTGCTACTTTGTGACTACAAGCATTAGCTTATAACTTACACGGTCAAAGGGGGATTAAGGGATATTCACTAAACTCATAATGAATAACCATGGAGAAACCCTTAACTGTGGTGGTCTGTAGAAGTGATTTTCTCACCGGCATCACAGTGGTTATTTAGAGATGACCTCATCACATGACTCGTAGAAGTGGCTTGCTCGTGAGACGTGTTGGTGAACATGTTATAATGGAGATCTCTCCACACATATCATGACAAAATACATAGATTATCCTAATCATGAGTAATTCTCATATGCTAGTGGTGTATCCTACATCCCCGAGAACATTTAAGCCTTATTGAGTTCCAACACCAGTCCCAACGCTCTTGTTACTTGTTTATTTTAATTGCTTTCATTACTTTCTTGCACATAAAAACAAAACCATTCAAACACCCTTTACATGAGATAAAAGGCAACTTACAAGTATCCTTTGGTAGATAGTGACGAGGGGCATAAAATACCTTAACCAAATAGCTCTTTGTGGGTTCGATACTCTTATTTCAAAATTAGCTATAATTGATTTGTGCACTTGCAGTCATCAGGATATTTTCTAGCGCTGTTGCCGGGAGCTAAGCGCTTTTGATCTTTGGTCTTAGTTGCTAATTCTATTAATTGTTTTACTAAAGTTTTTTACTAGTTTCAAGTAAACACCATTACCGCACTCGGGTTGATGAATCAGCTTGATGCAACTAAATACCTTGAGAAGTTTAATAGAGGATTCATTAAGGAATTCCCGAGAAGAAGTGAACAAGAATATGAGGTTAACCCTTGATACGTCCATTTTGCATCACTATTCTATGTCATAATTCACTATTATTCATTGATATATTTCGTATTGAGAGGTAATACTTATGTTATTTCATCTGTTTTTGCATGGTTGATGACTTTTGGAGCATGGACCGCTGCAGTCAGGATTCTGATGGAAAAGGTGTTGTTGGAGGCAAAATTTGCGAAGATCAGAAAATCCGGGAAAATATACGAAAAATCCTATTTTTCTAGAACACGAAGGAAGCCAGAAGGGGGCCTGGAGATGGACCACAGGGGGCCCACACCAACCCCTGGCACGGGCCAGCCTAGGCTACACCACCAGGTGATGTGGCCGCCCTGGTCCACCCCTGGCACTCCCCTCTGGCGTATATATTCCTCCTGAAACCCTAAGACTCGGAGAGCGATGATACGTCCATTTTGCATCACTATTCTATGTCTTAATTCACTATTATTCATTGATATATTTCGTATTGAGAGGTGATACTTATGTTATTTCATCTGTTTTTGCATGGTTGATGACTTTTGGAGCATGGACCGCTGCAGTCAGGATTCTGATGGAAAAGGTGATGTTTGGAGGCAAAATTCACGAAGATCAGAAAATCCGGGAAAATATATGGAAAATCCTATTTTTCCATAAGACTAAGGATGCCAGAAGATGGAGTGGAGATCCACAGGGGGCCCACACCACCCCCTGGCGCGGGCAGCCCTAGGCCGCGCCAGGAGGTGGTGTGGCCACCCTGGCCCACTCCAGCCTCTCCCCTCTGGCGTATATCATCCTCCCGAAACCCTAAGACTCGGGGAGCGATCATAGAAAGATTCCCCCGCCTCTACGGGGCGGAAAACACCGAGAGAGAGAAAGATCTCTCCGGCAGACAGATTTCTGCCGGGGGAATTCCTTCCCAAAGAGGGAAGATCGTCGCCATCAACACCACCATCAAGCTAGACTTCATCGGGATCATCATCATCATGATTACCACCATCATCACCATCAGCACCCTCATCACCATCTCCATATTGCTATAACAATTGTGTTGAATCTTGCATAGTTCATAGGGGAAACTTTCCCGGTGTTGATTACTCTTTGTAGTTGATGCTATTGAGTGAACCATTGAATTATTGTTTATGTTCAGATTGTTATACATCATTATTCCATCTCTGATCATGATCCATATGATGTCTTGTGAGTAGTTCGTTTTGTTCTTGAGGACATGGGAGAAGTCTTGTTGTTAGTAGCGGAGTTGTGTTGAGAAAGATTCAATAGATTGTTATTTAAGTTGTGGTGTACTTCTTCTAGTGGTGTCATGTGAACGTCGACTACATGACACTTCACCTATATGGGCCTAGGGAAATGCATTGTGTATTTGGCTACTAATCATCGGGGTTGCCGGAGTGACAGAAACCTGAACCCCCGTTAGGAAACCATTGCACAAGGGACGTAAGGGTCTTAGAGTTTAAAGCCGTGGTTAGGTTTCTACCTTAATTACTTTCTTGTACTTATGGACGTTTGCAAGGGGTATAATCACAAGTATGTATTAGTCTTGGATGGGGCGGTATATTAGCACAGGTTCACCCACACAACACTTAGCAAGCTAGAGAAGATTAATCAACTATATGAAGCGAAAGCACTTAACAGTCTTCCCATGTGTCCTCGAGAACGTTTGGTCATCTTAGGTAATACAACCGGCTTGTCCTTTTTTGCATAAAGGATTGGGCCACTTGCTGCATTTATTCCTACTGTCTTTTATTTACTCATACTTTGTTTACTTGCTTTATCTAAAACCCCTAAAAATCCGTTTGCTAAGTATTTGCAGAGAATTCCTGATCCATACCACTAGCTAGCACCTTCTGCTCCTCATTGGGTTCGACACTCTTACTTATCGAAAATACTGTGATACACCCCCTATACTTGTGGGTCATCAAGACTATTTTCTGGCGCTGTTGCCGGGGAGTGAAGCGCTATTGGAAAGTGGAACTGGTAAAGGAAACTTCTACTATGAGTATTGTTTACTTCTACTAGTTGCTTTATTTTCATTATGGATAATTCGCTGAGTTTCTTATTTGGTAATGCTACTACCACTGCTAAGGTAGTAGATAAGCCACCACCTACTGAGAATGATGTTTTCAAAATACCTACAAGAATTATTGATCATGTTATGGATAACTACTATGTTAGGGATGGAACTGTCCATCCTGGTGATCATTTGCTCTTTATACACGAATTATGTGGGTTGTTCAAGTGTGCAGGTATTACTACAGATCAAGTTAAGAAGAAGTTATTCTCATTATCACTAAAAGGAATAGCTGAGGAATGGTATAAGCTGCTAAAGAATGGTCAAGCTCTGGAATGGGAGGAAATAGTGCCTCTCTTCTATTCAAAGTTTTATCCTCCTAGTGAGATTCATAAAGACCGGAATCAAATATACAACTTTTGGCCTCTTGATGGAGAGAGTATAGCTCAAGCTTGGGAGAGATTGAAGTTACTAATGCTCAAATGTCCCATTCATGAGCTCCCCAACAATATTATTATCAACAACTTTTATGCAAGGCTCCCTCTACATGATAAGGATTTATTGGATGCTTCTTGTGCTGGATCATTCACTCGCATGGAAGAAGAAGCTAAATGGGATCTTCTGGACCGTATTCAAGATAATGCTGAAGCTTGGGAGAATGACAAAGGTAGAAAGTCAGGTATAAATTATGATTATGAATGCATTGAATCTTTTATGGGAACCGATGACTTTCAAAATATTAAAAATGCTTATGGTCTAGATTCTCAAGCTATTGCTTCTTATTTTAAGGCTTTTGCTTCTTACATTGAAGTGCCTAAAAAGAAGTGGAATAAGTATCATGAATCTTATAAAGATATTGCTAAGAGTGTTCCTGCAAGAAATACTGAAGTTTATACTGCTAATCATGTTTTACCTAAACCTTATATTGAGAAAATGCCTTTTCCACTTAAGGTAAGGGAACATTCTATGATAGCTAGTATGGTTAATGAAATTACAAATAAAGTTGTTGAACCTGATAAACAAATGGTTGATGAACCTATAATAGCAAGTGTGAAAGACTTTGTCACTAAGTATGAAAAGGAGGGACACACTATCCTTTGTAAGGGTACCTCTAATATGGATTCACAAACTAGTGTTATGAGAGCTAGAATTCCTGTGTTTTCTGTTAGAATAAGTGATCATTGCTATGATGGTCCTTGTGATAGATATATTGTTAAGTTTATGCATGATACTGATAGTTACTATGAGAGAGGGAAAAGTGTTCTTATGTATCTCATTAATATCAAGTTTCCTCGTTTTATGCTGAAATTTTTTATGTTGCACATCTTTTGCCTTCTTATGCAAGTTGCCTCTGGTTTCAACAACTTGTTTGTTTACAAAATTCCCTTGCATAGGAAGTGGGTTAGACTTAAATGTGTGTGTTTTTTCTTCTTAATGCTCTCTTCCACTTCAATTCATATCCCTATGAGAGCTTCTTCAAAAATATCATGCCCATCTTAATGGCTATAAAGAAAGAGCTTTTTGGGAGACAATCCAATTTGTTTTTGCTTTTAGTTTGTTTTTGTTTCTTTGAGTCTTGGAAGTTATTAATTCAGGTAATAACCTCTCCTTATCCGTTTTGTTTGGTTTTTGTGTCAAGATCAACCTCTAATGAGAGAGAAGTAAGATTTGGGGAAGTTGCTGTCCCGAAACAGATTTTTGTGCTTCACCGTAAAAATTCGTGAGAGATCTCTGTATGTTGGATTGAACTGTAATTTTTTGTGCTTCTGACCCAGGTTGTTATTTAACTTTAGTTAGTTTTGCACTTTTTGATTTGAGCAACAGAAGATTTTCGAAAAAATTGATATTTACCTGCTGGTCTATTTTGACAGATTTAGCCACTCTTGCATTTGCTTCTTTATTCGATTTCGTTTTTGAATTCTTTTTGGGTTTTCAGGAGGAGTTGCTACAGTAGCTTATGTTTTGATGGTTTTTAGTGGAAGTTGAACTCAAAAGGTTTTATCACTTCACTTATACTAATGTTGCTAATGAGAACTGTGTGAAGTTTTGTGTGAAAGAAATTTCTAGGAAGTGGAGATAATGGTGTAATAAGGGAGAGAAGGGTTTTATGACTCAAGAAATAAGTGTACGAAGATGAAGATACTGATGTTATTCAAGTGGTGACTCTGGAAGAATCTACTAGGACCAAATTCGGAGATTTGCAGAGTCTGTTTTCACATAGGTAATAGTTCTGGTAAGAAAAGTTCCGTGAAAATACAATCCAACTATATTTTTGCAGTTTTCAGTCAATAAGGGAAATGACGAAACGAAAAAGGGACAGAAACAGAGCCAGGGTGGCCCACACCACCCTGTGGCGCGGGCCCACCCCTGGCCGCGCCACCAGGTGGTGAGGCCACCTCAGACTCTGCCTCCGACTCGTTTTCTCCTAGTACCTTCCTTTTGTTATGAAGCTTCGTAATATATAACCCCCCCGGATCCCCCGAGGTTTGTATATCGTGTTATCATCATGTTTTTGTTTCGATCTGTTTCTGCCAGGACATACTCTTTGAAAGCTTAGAAGCACCATGGTGCCCGCCAAGGATAAAGGGAAGGAACCTATGGAGGAAGACCTCCAAGACCCCGGGAAGGAGAAGGAGATCAAGAGTGAAGGTGAAGAGGAGCAACGACAACTTCCGCACGCCGGCACTACCATTGCAAGCATTGGAGTGGTGACGAAACCTGCCAGGTTTAGAAGGACGGCACGGATGCAGACTGGGGAGGAAACCTCCCCGTCACAGTTTGGCTCCACGGTCACTTCCTCCACACACCAAGAATCCCTTCCATACCTTTATCCATAACCATGCAGGAAAAGAAGACTTCAAGGAGGAAGAGTGGGGAAAGAATAGCAAGAGCTGGAATTCTCAACACGGCATGATCATGAGCCGCATTGAGCAAAACTCACAGCTGATTCGTAATCTCACCTTCAAGATTGAGGACTTGGGGAAATTGATCAGAGAGCTCATCGAGAGGATACCACCACCACCGAAGGAGTAATTCGTCATCAGGTTTGGCATCCCCTTGGTTTGTTCCAAGCTTGGGGGAGTGTCGCGGTATCACATCACTATCTTCTATCTTTTTACCTTTTTAGTAGAGTCATATCATGAATAGAGGAGTTATTATGTAGTATGGTTTGCATTATGGAAGTGTCCCCTCTCTCGTTAGATATGTATCCCTTGGTGTGAGTTGCCGTTATGGAATATTAATGAGAAGTTCTATCATTCACTCTTTTTACATAGCTTATATTAGTTTTCAATTCGTGGTTGTATGATTGATCTTGTTGTTAGTATTGGTATCACTTTGGGATCATCGAGTTAATTTAGTTGGTTTTGGCAAACCTGGCTCGGTCAGTAGCACATTTTTTTTGAGAGTTGAGAGAAAAGATAGAAGTACTCTAGAGAAAAATAATTTCATCATCTTTCTTTCTTGATTTACTCATAAGTCTAGTATTCTCTAGTTAAGATCTTTTGTGCTTCCAAGGAAGATTGCATGTTTGTCTTTATCGCTTGTATGTATGTTTGTTTCCTTCAACTCTTATACTTGCTACCCAGCCTTGCTAGCCAAAAACCTGTACCAAGAGGGAATTCTTCTCGTGCATCCATTCCTTTAAACCAAAACCTTTGCCATTTGTGTCCACCATACCTACCTAGTAGCATTATTGCTATTCCAAGTAAATTCTTGTTTTGTCTACCTCCCAAATTAAACTTGTTATGTGAAAATTAGTGATTAAAGCTCTCACGAACTTGATGGCACACTTTACTTCCTTGCACTTAATAAACTTGAACCATTGTGCTCACCTATGTTGCGTATATGCTTGCGCTTTGTAAGTTGCGGATTAGCAAAACCATGCTGTCATGGGGAACACTTTCAACATTGCACTGGTACTTTGTACCTAGTTGATATCATGTTCTTTTGTTTATAGATGTCGTCGGTGTGAAATGAAAGGGGAGCTTGTAAGTCCATGGAGTTATGCATGTGTGTTAGAGAAACGCCTAGGCCGCTGGTCTAATCCATGCTGACATGGTGGAAACCTGCAGCGTAACCATAGCGAGTATCTATGAAGCATTCTTCTTATAAAAAAAGAGATAGAGATTGAGAAAAAGAGAAAAGAAAAAAAAGATATTATGAAAATAGGAAAGATAGAAAAAAGCACCATATTCCCATGGTAAATAAGAAGATTTCTGAGATACTTGTTGTCTGCTTGCCTTGTCATTTTGATATGGGGATTCTTCCGTATCATCGGGCAAGGGGTACCCCGTTGGCGGTTCTCAATGATACACAGATGCTTACGATGACAAGAACTTACCGGTGACTAAACTTGAGTAGCATGAGGAGCGGCCCTCGTATTCAAGGGACATGAGATTCTCAACTTACAACTTGTCAATGCATATCCTCATATTTGATCACTTTAACCTTAATCACCTAAAGATGCCTATGATAGGGCAATGAGAGCTGAAAGCTAGTAAGTATCATAATTTTTGGGAGCTCTTTATGAGACTTGCAATCCCTGCTTCCCTCTTTGAAGGGCCCTTCTTTTACTTTGTAGTTGAGTCAGTAAACCTACTCACTTCTTCCTCAGCAAGTATTTTGAGTTGATGTATTTCATTCATATGATGATTTATGCAATCATGTCTTATGTTCCTTGCTTTGCCATTACCAATTATTTTGATGTTTACTACTTTGAAAGCTATCATTGAAAAACTAGCTATTTGTGAACTCCAGCAAATTATCAACTATTCTGCGACCAAGAGCTAAGTTTGCCATTACCGATTATGATTCACTTTATGTATCTTTATTGTGTTTCCTTTACTTATTACAAGTTTAGTTATATAATAGTGAGTTGTCTTATATTATGATCTATGCTTTTGATGAATGTGATGCTTCTTGTTCGTATTATTTTATTGACTCTTCACTCCATAAACCTGAGGCCATGTTTATTGAGCTCAGTTTCACTTGAGGACAAGCGAAGTCTAAGCTTGGGAGGAGTTGATACGTCCATTTTGCATCACTATTCTATGTCTTAATTTACTATTATTCATTGATATATTTCGTATTGAGAGGTGATACTTATGTTATTTCATCTGTTTTTGCATGGTTGATGACTTTTGGAGCATGGACCGCAATGGATTCGATGGAAAAGGTGTTGTTTGGAGGCAAAATTCAAGATCAGAAAATCGGGAAAATATATGGAAAATCCTATTTTCCATAAGACTAAGGATGCCAAGATGGAGTGGAGATCACAGGGGCCCACCACCTGGCGTGGCGACCCTAGGCCGCGCCAGGAGGTGGTGTGGCCACCCTGGCCCACTCCAGCCTCTCCCCTCTAGCATATATCATCCTCCCGAAACCTAAGACTCAGGGAGCAACCATAGAAAAATTCCACCGCCTCTGCGGGGCGGAAAACACCGAGAGAGAAAGATCTCTCCGGCAGACAGATTCCTGCCGGGGGAATTCCTTCCCGGAGAGGGAAGATCGTCGCCATCAACACCACCATCAATCTGGACTTCATCGGTATCATCATCATCACCACCACCATCATCACCATCAGCACCCTCATCACCATCTCCATATTGCTATAACAATTGTGTTGAATCTTGCATAGTTCATAGGGGAAACTTTCCCGGTGTTGATTACTCTTTGTAGTTAATGCTATTGAGTGAACCATTGAATTATTGTTTATGTTCATATTGTTATACATCATTATTCCATCTCTGATCATGATCCATATGATGTCTTGTGAGTAGTTCGTTTTGTTCTTGAGGACATGGGAGAAGTCTTGTTGTTAGTAGTGGAGTTGTGTTGAGAAAGATTCAATAGATTGCTATTTAAGTTGTGGTGTACTTCTTCTAGTGGTGTCATGTGAATGTCGACTACATGATACTTCACCTATATGGGCCTAGGGGAATGCATTGTGTATTTGGCTACTAATCGTAGGGGTTGCCGGAGTGACAGAAACCTGAACCCCCATTAGGAAACCATTGCACAAGGGATGTAAGGGTCTTAGAGTTTAAAGCTGTGGTTAGGTTTCTACCTTAATTACTTTCTTGTACTTACGGATGTTTGCAAGGGGTATAATCACAAGTACGTATTAGTCTTGGATGGGGCGGTACATTAGCACAGGTTCACCCACAGAACACTTAGCAAGCTAGAGAAGATTAATCAACTATATAAAGCGAAAGCACTTGACAGTCTTCCCATGTGTCCTCGAGAACGTTTGGTCATCTTAAGTAATACAACCAGCTTGTCCTTTGCTGCATAAAGGATTGGGCCACTTGCTGCATTTATTCCTACTATCTTTTATTTACTCGTACTTTGTTTAATTGCTTTATCGAAAACCCCTAAAAATCCGTTTGCTAAGTATTTGCAGAGAATTCCTGATCCATACCACTAGCCAGCACCTTCTGCTCCTCGTTGGGTTCGACACTCTTACTTATCGAAAATACTACGATACACCCCCTATACTTGTGGGTCATCAAGCGACCAGAGAAAGATTCCACCGCCTCTACGGGGCGGAAAACACCGAGAGAGAAAGATCTCTCCAGCAGACAGATTTCTGCCGGGGGAATTCCTTCCCGGAGAGGGGAGATCGTCGCCATCAACACCATCATCAAACTTGACTTCATCGGGATCATCATCATCACCACCATCATCCCCATCATCCCCATCATCACCCTCATCACCATCTCCATATTGATGTAACAATTGGGTTGAATCTTGCATAGTTCATAGGGGAAACTTTCCCGGTGTTGATTACTCTTTGTAGTTGATGCTATTGAGTGAACCCTTGAATTATTGTTCATGTTCAGATTGTCATACATCATTATTCCATCTCTGATCATGATCCGTATGATGTCTTGTGAGTAGTTCGTTTTGTTCTTGAGGACATGGGAGAAGTCATGTTGTTAGTAGTGGAATTGTGTTGAGAAAGATTCAATAGTTTGATATTTAAGTTGTGGTGTACTTCTTCTAGTGGTGTCATGTGAACATCGACTACATGATACTTCACCTATATGGGCCTAGGGGAATGCATTGTGTATTTGGCTACTAATCGTAGGGGTTGCCGGAGTGACAGAAACCTGGAATGGGAGGAAATAGTGCCTCTCTTTTATTCAAAGTTTTATCCTCCTAGTGAGATTCATAAAGATCGGAATCAAATATACAACTTTTGGCCTCTTGATGGAGAGAGTACAACTCAAGCTTGGGGGAGATTGAAGTTACTTATGCTCAAATGTCCCATTCATGAGCTCCCCAACAATATTATTATCAATAACTTTTATGCAAGGCTCCCTCTACATGACAAGGATTTTTTGGATGCTTCTTGTGCTGGATCATTCACTCGCATGGAAGAAGAAGCTAAATGGGATCTTCTGGACCGTATTCAAGATAATGCTGAAGCATGGGAGAATGATAAAGGTAGAAAGTCAGGTATAAATTATGACTATGAATGCATTGAATCTTTTATGGGAACTGATGACTTTCAAAATATCAAAAATGCTTATGGTCTTGATTTACAAGTTATTACGAATTGCTTTAGGGCTTTTGCTTCTTATATTGAAATTCCAAAAAGGGGATGGAACAAGTACCATGAACCTTATAAAGATAGTGTTGACTGTGTTCCTGTTGGGAGTGCTAAGTATTGCACTATTGATCCCATCTTACCTGAACCTTATATTGAGAAGATTCCCTTCCCAGATAAGGTAAAGGATCATCCTATGATAACTAATGTAATCACCAAAAGTGAAAAGAGAACTGTAAAACCTGATGAACAAATAAACGTTGAACCTGTGGTGGCAATTGTGAAAGACCTTGTCACTAAACGCATAGAAGATGGACACATAGTATTTTGTGAGGATGCTTCTAACATTGTTTCACATCCTAATAGAACTAAAAAAACTAGTGTCCCTATGCTTTCTGTTAGAATTGGTGATCATTGCTATTATGGTTTATGTGATATTGGTGCAAGTTCCAGTGCTATTCCTTATGAGCTTTACAGAGAAATTATGCATGAAATCAGTCCCTGCGAATTAGAAGAGATTGATGTGGTTATTCACCTTGCTAATAGAGAGATCATCTCTCCAATTGGTATTGTACGAGACGTGGAAGTTCTTTGTGGTACTTGGTTCAGCTGCTAGTAAAACTTATCCTATTATCTTTGGTAGACCTTTCTTGAGTACTTGTGGAGCTATTATAGATTGCAAAAGGGAGAAAATATTGACTAAGTTTGATGGGGAATCTTATGAGTTCAATTTCTCGAAATTCGCTAAAGAACCTTCTGAAGAGGAAACCCATAATGAGGATTTTAGAGTTGAACAACTTGCTTCTATTTCTCTTGCTCCTAACAATGCTTTGCAACAATTTATGGAAGATCATGAAAGTGAAATCTTCATGGAAGAAAGGAATGAGATTGACAAGATTCTTCGTGATCAGCCTAAGATGCTTAAGCATAACTTGCATGTAGAAGACTTGGGTACCACGTTGCCACCTAAAAAGGATCCGGTCTTCGATCTAAAACCTCTCCCTGATGATCTAAAATATGCTTATATTGATGATAAAAAGATATATCCTGTTATTATTAGCTCTAAACTTTCAGGAAAGGAAGAAGAAAGGTTATTGGAGGTTTTAAAGAAACACCGAGGAGATATGGGCTATACTCTAGATGATTTAAAAGGGATTTCACCTACTATATGTCAGCATTCTATCAACATAGAACTAGATGCAAAGCCAGTAGTAGAGCACCAACGATGTTTAAATCCTAAGATGAAGGAAGTGGTAAGAAATGAGGTATTGAAACTCATTGATGCTAGTATTATTTACCCTATTGCTGATAGTAAATGGGTTAGTCCTGTTCATTGTGTTCCTAAAAAAGGAGGTATTACCGTTGTTCCTAATTATTCCTCAAAGAATAGTAGTAGGCTATAGGATGTGCATTGATTTTAGAAAAGTCAATAAAGTTACTAAGAAATATCACTACCCGCTTCCTTTTATTGATCAAATGTTGGAAAGGTTGTCTAAAAAGACCCATTTTTTTCTTGATGGTTATTATGGTTTCTCTCAAATTGCTTTTAAACAACAAGATCAAGAAAAAACTACTTTTACTTGCCATTATGGAACTTATGCTTACATACGTATGCCTTTTGGTTTATGTAATGCTCCAGTTACTTTTCAAAGGTGCATGTCTGCTATCTTTCATGGTTTTGTGAGGAAATTGTAGAAGTGTTCATGGATGAATTTTATGTCTATGGTACTTCTTTTGATAATTGTCTACACAACCTTGATAAAGTTTTGCAGAGATGTGAAGAAACTAATCTTGTTCTTAATTGGGAGAAATGCCACTTCATGGTTAATGAAGGGATTGTCCTTGGGCATAAAGTTTCTGAAAGAGGCATAGAAGTTGATAGAGCTAAGGTTGAGGCCATTGAGAAGATGCCATGCCCAAGAGACATCAAAGGTATTCGTAGTATCCTTGGTCATGCTGGTTTCTATAGAAGGTTTATTAAAGACTTTTCTAGGATTTCAAAACCCCTCACTAATCTTCTTCAAAAAGATGTACCCTTTGTTTTTGATGATGATTGTAAGAGAGCTTTTGAAACTCTTAAAAAGGCTTTAACTACAGCCCCTGTTGTTCAACCACCTGATTGGAGTTTACCCTTTGAAATAATGTGTGATGCTAGTGATTTTGATGTAGGTGCTGTCCTTGGGCAACGAATTGATAAAAAATTAAACGTTATTCATTATGCTAGTAAGATTTTAGACGCTGCTCAAAGGAATTATGCTACTACTGAAAAGGAATTTCTAGCTGTTGTTTTTGCTTGTGATAAGTTTAGACCCTATATTGTAGACTCAAAAGTCACCATTCATACTGATCATGCTACTATTAAATACCTTATGACAAAAAAGGACGCTAAGCATAGGCTTATTAGATGGGTGCTGCTTTTACAAGAGTTTGATCTACATATAGTAGATAGGAAAGGTGCTGAAAACCCTGTAGCTGATAATTTATCTCAATTGGAAAACATCGACCCTATGCCTGTTAATGATAGTTTCCCAAATGAGCAATTAGCCGTAGTAGGGGTAAGCTCGTGAGGGAGCTCTTGGTACGCTGATTATGCTAACTTTTTTGTCTCCAAGTATTTGCCTCCAACTTTTACAGCTCAGCAAAGAAGGAAGTTCTTCTACGATTTGAGGCATTATTTTTGGGATGACCCACACTTATACAAAGAAGGAGTGGATGGTATTATGCGAAGATGTGTTCTAGAATATGAACAAAAGGAGATATTGCATAAATGTCATGGTAGTGCTTACGGAGGACATCATGCAAGAGATAGAACTGCACAAAAGGTGCTACAATCAGGTTTCTACTAGCCTACCCTTTTTAAAGATCCAATAAAATTTGTTTTATCTTGTGATGAATGTCAGCGTGTTGGTAATATTTATATGCGCAATGAAATGCCTATGAACTACTCTCTAGTTATTGAACCCTTTGATTGCTAGGGATTTGAATTTATGGGTCCTTTCCCTCCCTCGAAAGGTTATACTCATATTCTTGTTGCCGTTGATTATGTTACTAAGTGGGTAGAAGCCATTCCTACAAAGAGTGCTGACGGGGAAACCTCTCTAAAAATGCTTAAAGATATTATCTTTCCTAGGTTTGGAGTGCCTAGGTATCTCATGACTGATGGGGGTTCTCATTTCATTCATGGTGGTTTTAGAAAGACCCTTGTTAAATATGATGTTAATCATAGAATTGCTTTAGCCTATCACCCCCAAACTAGCGGGCAAGTAGAGTTATCAAATAGAGAAATTAAATCCATCTTGCAAAAGACTGTTAATAGATCTAGAAAAAATTGGGCTAAAAAGTTGAATGATGCTTTATGGGCTTATAGAACTGCCTACAAAAATCCTATGGGGATGTCCCCTTATAAAATGGTTTATGGGAAAGCTTGTCACCTACCTTTAGAATTAGAACATAAAGCTTACTGGGTAGTTAAAGAACTAAATAGAGATTGTAAGCTCGCTGGTGAGAAAATATTATTTGACTTAAGTTCTTTAGATGAATGGAGGAGTGAAGCCTATGAAAATGATAGGCTCTTTAAGGAAAAAGTTAAAAGATGGCATGACAAGCGAATACTTAAGTGGGAATTTCATGTTGGTGAGAAAGTTCTATTGTATAGGTCTCGTCTCAGATTTTTTGCAGGAAAGCTACTGTCAAAATGGGAAGGACCTTTCATTATTGAAGAAGTATACCATTTAGGAGCAATAAAAATTTCTTCTTTAAAAGATAATACTACACAAGTAGTGAATGGGCAGCGACTCAAACACTATATTGCTAGGGATTCTTATAATGAAGATGTTGATGCCTTTCAAGTTATAACTCCGGAAAAATTTATCAAGGACCAAATCCAGAGACCTACAGAGTCCGTTTCAAATAGGTAACAGTTCTGGTAAGAAAAGTTCCGCGAAAATAATATTCAATTATATTTTTTTGCAGTTTTCAGTCAATAAGGGAAGTTACGAAGCGAGAAAGGGACAGAAACAGAGCCAGCGTGGCTCACACCACCCTGTGGTGCAGGCCCACCCTAGGCCACGCCACCAGGTGGTGTGGCCACTCCGGACTCCGCCTCCGGATCGTTTTCTCCTAGTACTTTCCTTTTGCCACGAAACTTCGTAATATATAATCCCTCAGATCTCCCGAGGTTCGTATATTGTGTTTTCGTCATGTTTTCGTTTCGATCTGTTTCTAACAGGTGGAGCCCCAGATTTGGAGCCTCAATGTCTTCCTCTGGATCAGCCAAGTAAGATTCTTTAGAGGATATCATCAACCCATACATGAGAGAGTTGAAGATTCATCCCAAGGAGTTATTGCTTGAAGATGGGGAGCTCCGGATAAAAGAGGTTTGAGGCCCTAAAGGTGAAGGAAGTCTGGAGGACAGGATGGAAGGACTGAAGCAAGAAGTCTTTAAGTACAAGAAGATGGCGGAGCGCGAAGTGGATATCATCCATAAGATTTGTTCCAAACTCATCACCGAGCACCAAAAGGAGACTGCTGAACTCAAGGATGAAGTCATCTCACTCTGCCAAACAACCAATGAACTGCAAGCACAGCTCTATGACGTTCAAAATCAAAACTGTGAGTATGTGGTTAGGTTTAAACGCATAAGTGTTGCTGCAAGTTTCAGGATGTTGGAAACCATGATGTCATTTGTTGATGGGGAACCCTTACCTTGGAAGTCGGATGATAATGAGAGGATACCACCACCACCACCGAAGGAGTAATTCGTCATCAGGTTTGGCATCCCCTTGGTTTGTTCCAAGCTTGGGGGAGTGATACATTGCAAATGTATCTATAATTTTTGATGGCCGTAGGCACCCCCTCGGTCTCCCTCTTCGCCTATAAGAAGCCTTCTAACCTAGAAACTTCGGGGGGTTCGACGTTTTTCTAGAAAGAGTTCCGCTCCACCGCCACCACCAGATTCCATGAAACAGCACTAGAAACTCTGTTCTGGCACCCTGTCGGGACGGGGAATTGGAGGAGGTCATCACCATCATCATCACCATCGCTTCTCCATCGACCATCCATGTTTCCCCCATCTATGAGTTAGTAATCCCCCGCTGTAGGCTCTGGGGATGATAGGGATTGGATGAGATCGTTCATGTAATGGCATCAGATTGTTAGGGCATGGTGCCTAGTATCTTTTATTAGTGCTTTATGACTTTGTTGCGACTTGTTGTGCTTAATGCTTGTCACTAGGGCCCGAGTGCCATGATTTCAGATCTGAACATGTTATTGATTCATTATGATAGTATTGTTTTTGGTCTTATCTACAATTTGTATACACACGTCGTTGTCCGGAACCTATGGCCCCGGCGATGTAAATCGGGATAACCGAAGGAATGGCTTTGATGTGAGGATCACATGTGTTCACAGAGTGTTAATGCTTTGCTCCGGTGCTCTATTAAAAGGAGCACCTTAATTGCCAGTAGTTCCCTAGAGGCCCCGCTGCAAACGGGCTGGCAGGACAAAAGATGTTGTGCAAGTTCTCATTGCGAGCACGTATGACTATATATGGAACACATGCCTAGGATTGTCTAGTACTTGGATGCTTTATCTTATTTATCTGCAATTGCCCTATGTTCTGATTGCCATGTGAATTATCTTGTCCATGCAACGCCCGTCCATCCATCCCTATGCCTACCGCACTCGAATCCCACTGTTTACTGCTTTTGTTACTACTGTCTTTGCTTTACTACTGTTGCTACTCTGCTATTCCTACTACAAAACTGTTGCTACTGATAAACTGCTGTGAGCAAGATTGTTTCCAGGTGTAGCTGAATTGACAACTCATTTGTTAAGGCTTGTAAATATTCTTTGGCTCCTCTTGTGTCGAATCAATAAATTGGGTTTCACTTCCCTCGAAAATACTGCGATACACCCCCTATACTTGTGGGTCATCAAGACTATTTTCTGGCGCCATTGCCGGGGAGCATAGCTTTATTTATCAAGTTCACTTGGATTCACTATTGTTCAAGCTAAGTTTATTTTCTCCTTGTTTACTTGTTTCTTATCAAAAATACAAAAAAAATTGGTTCCTACTCTAGTTGTTATTTTCGTTGCTCTGTTATTGTCTTGCTTTATCATGCTTGTTGTCAATGGTTGGTTTCTTTGAAACTGAAGCTTATTGGCAAGGTGGGTTCACGGAAGATCAAAAATATTATTATAAGGAACACCGCTTGTCACAAAAAGGAAAACACTTATGGGAACAGATTGATAGATTGTATACCATTGCTAGAAACGTGTGCTCTACTTATAATGTTACTTATTGCTGTGATGAATCTCGTTGCAGAAAAAGGTATAAACACCTCCCTTTTCAGTGTGAGTATAATGATAATGATACCACATCTTCTTATGCTAAAGGAATTTATGAATTTTATGATGCGGAACAAACTGAAGAATTTATTGCTTGGAACAGTGCTTTTGAACTTGCTAATTTGCTTGAAAATATTGATGATTCACCTTATAAGTATGAGGTTTATGGTATACTTAAATTTTGCTTTGATAATTACAAGGATGAAAATGGCTATATCCTTGAATATTTTAATAGATGCTCTCCACACATGGAAGAGACTAATGCCTTGCAGGATCCTATGGAAGAAGAAATTGATGAACCTGAAATCTCATTAGATGAAAAAAAGGAGGAGAGTGATGAACAAAAGGAGGAAGAATGGATTAGCTACCCATGCCTACCTTCTAATGAGAGTAACTCTTTATCCCTTACATTATTTGATTGTCCTCCATGCTTACTAAAGGAGGATGAATGCCATGTTCCTGAGGATTCTTTTGAAGATGTTTATAATAAGGCTGTAGTGCTTGTGGATCATGAAAAGCATGCTTTATGTGATAGTTATATTGTTGAGTTTATTCATGAGGCTACTGAAAATTATTATGAGAGAGGAAAATATGGTGGTAGAAGTTTTCATGGTATTGAAACACCTCTCTATGTGCTGAAAGTTTTGAAGTTACTTTTGTTTTATCTTCCTATGCCTGTCACTTTGTTCTTTGCAAATTTATTTGCATACACGATTCCTATGCATAGGAAGTGGGTTAGACTTAAATGTGTTTTGGATTTGCTTCTTGATGCTCTCTTTTACTTCAACTCATATTTCTTATGAGAGCATCTTCTCAAACTTTTATGCCTGAAGATGATAATATGTCTATTATTCTTGGGAGACCTTTTCTTAATACTTCAGGAGCTGTTATTAATTGTAATCAAGGGAAGGTGACCTTAAATGTCAATGACAAGGAACATACTATCTATTTCCCCAAGAAGATTGAAAGGACTTATGGTTTGAATTCAATTGAACATGTTGAGGGCATTCAAGTTGGAGAGATATATTGTCCCATACCAAGAGAAAAATTTGAAACTATTATGATTGGGACCATTGCTATCAAGGTTGAGGTAACATAATCATTAGTGGAATACAAAGTTTTGTCTCATATGAAATTGTTTTGGTAACAAGACCTGATCAACCTTGTTAACGAAAGGATTTCATTGAACAAAACAATGTTTTCACCATGATTATCTCCGCTTACTTCTATTCTATCCATTTTTAGTTTTTGCTTATGCCTAACTTAAAGGCGTTAAAGAAAAGTACTTATTGGGAGATAATCCAAAAGTTTTAGATGAGTCTTGGAAGTTATTACCTTTGTAATAACCGCTCCTTATCCTTTTTATTTGCTTTTTGTGCCAAGAGTAACCTCTAATGAGAGAAAAGTAATAATTGGGAAAGTTGCTTTCCTGAAACAGATTTATGTGCTTCACCGTAAAAATTCATGTAAAATCTCTGTACGTCTTTTTGAGGCGTGAATTTTTGTGCTTCTGACCTAGGTTGTTATATAACTTTCGTTAGTTCAACACGTTTTGATTTGAGCAACATAAGGTCTTCAAAAAATTCGTCTTTACCTGCTGGTCTGTTTTGACAGATTTCTGCCATTTTCTGCATTTGCTTCTTGTTGGTTCCTCTTTGAGTTCTTTTGAGGAATTGATCTTTTTGAGGGAAGTGATACAGTAGCTAGTGTTCTAATGGAAGTTTATTGGTGTTAGAACTGAACCTAAAGACTTATTATCTTGAGTGCACTAATGTTGCTAATAAAGATTGTGTGAAGTTTTGTATGAAGGAAAAAATTTAGGTGTATGGAAGGAATGAGTAATGAGATGAAGGATGGACTAAAGCTCAAGCTTGGGCATGCCACGCGTGTCACCCCAAGAAATATCCAAGAAGTACAAGCGTCAAAGCTTGGGGATGCCCAAGGCATCCCCTTCTTCATCAATAAAAATCTCAGGTTTCTTTCAACCACTTCATTTTTATTGTTTCATGCACAGTTGTGTTGTTCTTGGAGCGTCTTCTTTTTCGTTTTCGTTTTGGTTTTTAGTTTGTGTGGTTTGCTTAGTTTGCTGAATAAATTGGTTGGACCCCCTCTTTCACACATTGGTGTTCAAATAGTTTGGTTTGGTTTGGAAAAGAGTAGGAGAGCTCATGCTTAAGTGGTAAAGAGAGCTTGTTTTTGACTGTGGCCTATGCTCTGTCATGCCATGCTTGATATTGTTTTGGCTTTATGCTTAGTATTCTTTGTTGTAGCATGACTTGTTATAAACAATTGATATTGCTTGTGCCTTGGATGAATCATGCGTTGTTTTAGCATATTAAAGCATAGTATAGTGGTATTCTCCTTTGATGCTTTATTTGGGTTGACTTGGCACATGTTCACACCATGTTATGACTATCCCAAGTCACCATAAGCCTTTATGATCCTTTAGTTTTCAACTTGTAGTATCACTTTATGCTTTGATCAATGATGTTTTGTCGCTCTGCATGATTATGGCCATTATTGCTCTCTCGTTTGTCGCTCCCTTACTATTGCTAGCCTTCACTTTCACTGAGTATGTTTTACTCAAGTTTCCAACTCCCTAAACCAAATATTGCCAAAGTGTCCACCATACCTACCTATTAGCATCATTTGCTACTTCCGTGCATATTCAATATGCCTTGTTTTCTTCCGAATAAAATGTTTGCTTGTTTTGAGAAAGTTAGTTAGTAAAGCTCTCACGAACTTGATGGCACACTTTATTTCCTGCACTTAATAAACTTGAACCATTGTGAACACTCCATGAAAGTTATATGCTTGCTAATTATAGGCTGGGGATTAGCAGAACCGTGCTGTCACGAGGAACGCTTTCAACACTTGTAAATATATACCCAGTTGATACCTTGCTCTTTTGTTTGCGGATGTCGTCGGTGTGAAATAAAAGCGGAGCTTGTAAGTCCATGGAGTTATGTATGTGTGTTAGAGAAATGCCTGGGCCGCTGGTCTAATCCATGCTGACATGGTGGAAACCTGCAGTGTAACCATAATGATATCTATGAAGCATTCTTCTTATAAAAAAAAGCGAAAGATAGCTATTGAGAAAAAGAAAAAAAAGGAGAGATTTATGAAAAGAGGAAAGAGATAAAAAAGCACCATTTTCCCATGGTAAATAAGAAGATTGCTCAGATACTCATTGTTTGCTTGCCTTGTCATTTTCATATGGGGATTCTTCCGTATCATCGGGTAAGGGGTACCCCGTTGGTGGTTCTCAATGATATGCACATACTTACGATGACAAGAACTTACCGGTAACTAAAGTTGAGTAGCATGAGGAGCGGCCCTCATACTCAAGGGACTTGAGATTTTCAGTTTATAGTCTGTCAAGCATATAACTCGGATTGGACCTCACTTTCACCTTAACCACATTAAAGATGCTTATGATAGGGGCAATGAGAGCTCAAAGCTAACGAGTACCATACTTTCAGTATTTGGAAGCCTTTCAAACTTTTCAAAACCTGTTCATTTCCTTGTTGGGTCTCCACACATTCTATGAGAACTTTCTTGAGAGCATAGTGGCCATTCTTAGTTCTATGTGCATTGTCCCAAGACTTGTTGATTGATGCATACCTTGATATTGCTTGTTTTAAACTATTTGTATCTAGTCACTCTTGTAAACTTCAAAGGTGTCTTATGCATTTATGTTTGCTACTCTATGAGGGACAAGCTGAATGCCACTATGCTATGTTTTCTTTATGTGAAACAAACAAACGTCTTGCAAGACATTGTTATTCATGAATCTTTTGTTTGTGCCTTTTCTTGTTGCATCATAGTTTCTTTGCTTATTGCTAGAACTTTGTCTTTCATGCTATGATTGAAGTACTATGATCCCAGCTTTGAATGTTTTACAAATACTTTGATCAAGTCTTTGATGGTACATGTCACCTCAAAAATTATTCTATTCTTTTTATCACTTACCTACTCGAGGACGAGCAGGTGTTAAGCTTGGGGATGTTGATACATTGCAAATGTATCTATAATTTTTGATGCTCCATGCTTGGTTTTATCCACTTTCTTGTGTTTTGTCTACACTTTGGAGTACTTTTCATATGATTTCTTGGACTAACCTATTAACAAGAGCCACAGTGCCAGCTGCCTGTTTTCTGCTGTTTTTGGTTCCAAGAAAGTCAGAAAATGAATATTCTCGGAATTGGACGGGACAAAAGCCAAAGTGCCTATTTTTCTAGAAGACTCACGAAGCCGGAATACGAGACGGAGGAGGGCCAGGGCCTGGCCACACCACCCCTAGGCGCGGGTTGGGCCTGGCCGTGCCAGGGCATGGTGTGGTGGCCCTAGGCACCCCTCGGTCTCCCTCTTCGCCTATAAGAAGCCTTCTGACCTAAAAACTTCGAGGGGTTCGACGTTTTTCCAGAAGGAGTTCCGCTCCACCGCCACCACCAGATTCCATGAAACAGCACTAGAAACTCTGTTCTGGCACCCTGTCGGGACGGGGAATTGGAGGAGGTCATCACCATCATCATCACCATCGCTTCTCCATCGACCATCCATGTTTCCCCCATCTATGAGTGAGTAATCCCCCGCTGTAGGCTCTGGGGATGATAGGGATTGGATGAGATCGTTCATGTAATGGCATCAGATTGTTAGGGCATGGTGCCTAGTATCTTTTATTAGTGCTTTATGACTTTGTTGCGACTTGTTGTGCTTAATGCTTGTCACTAGGGCCCGAGTGCCATGATTTCAGATCTGAACATGTTATTGATTCATTATGATAGTATTGTTTTTGGTCTTATCTACAATTTGTATACACACGTCGTTGTCCGGAACCTATGGCCCCGAAGTGACAGAAATCGGGATAACCAGAAGGGAATGGCTTTGATGTGAGGATCACATGTGTTCACAGAGTGTTAATGCTTTGCTCCGGTGCTCTATTAAAAGGAGCACCTTAATTGCCAGTAGTTCCCTAGAGGCCCCCGCAAACGGGCCAAGGCAGGACAAAAGATGTTGTGCAAGTTCTCATTGCGAGCACGTATGACTATATATGGAACACATGCCTAGGATTGTCTAGTACTTGGATGCTTTATCTTATTTATCTGCAATTGCCCTATGTTCTGATTGCCATGTGAATTATCTTGTCCATGCAACGCCCGTCCATCCATCCCTATGCCTACCGCACTCGAATCCCACTGTTTACTGCTTTTGTTACTACTGTCTTTGCTTTACTACTGTTGCTACTCTGCTATTCCTACTACAAAACTGTTGCTACTGATAAACTGCTGTGAGCAAGATTGTTTCCAGGTGTAGCTGAATTGACAACTCATTTGTTAAGGCTTGTAAATATTCTTTGGCTCCCCTTGTGTCGAATCAATAAATTGGGTTTCACTTCCCTCGAAAATACTACGATACACCCCCTATACTTGTGGGTCATCAGGGAGTGCCGCGGTATCACATCACTATCTTCTATCTTTTTACCTTATTAGTAGAGTCATATCATGAACAGAGAAGTTATTATGTAGGATGGTTTGCATTATGGAAGTGTCCCCTCTCTCGTTAGATATGTATCCCTTGGTGCGAGTTGCCATTTTGGAATATTAATGAGAAGTTCTATCATTTACTCTTTTGCATAGCTTATATTAGTTTTCAATTCATGGTTATATGATTGATCTTGTTGTTAGTATTGGTATCACTTTGGGATCATTGAGTTAATTTAGTTGGATTTGGCAAACCTGGCTCGGTCAGTAGCAATACTATTTTTGAGAGTTGAAAGAAAAGATAAAAGTACTCTGAAGAAATATAATTTCATTATCTTTGTTTCTTGATTTTCTCATAAGTTTAGTATTCTCTAGTTAAGATCTTTTGTGCTTCCAAGGAAGATTGCATGTTTGTCTTTATCACTTGTATGTTTGTTTGTTTCCTTCAACTCTTATACTTGCTACCCAGCCTTGCTAGCCAAAAACCTGTACTGAGAGGGAATTCTTCTCGTGCATCCACTCCTTAAAACCAAAACCTTTGCCATTTGTGTCCACCATACCTACCTATTAGCATTATTGCTATTCCAAGTAAATTCTTGTTTTATCTACCTTCCAAATTAAAATTGTTATGTGAAAATTAGTGATTAAAGCTCTCACGAACTTGATGGCACACTTTATTTTCTTGCATCTAATAAACTTGAACCATTGGGTCCTTCGTTGTTGCATATATGCTTGCGCTTTATGAGTTGAAGTTAGTAGAACCATGCATCATGGGGAACGCTTTCAACACTACCATGGTACTTTGTGCCTAGTTGATATCATGATTCTTTTGTCTATGGATCCCGATGTGTGAAATAAAAGGGGAACTTGTAAGATCATGGATTTTATATGAGTGTTAGAGAGCGGCCTAAGCCATGCCTAATCGTGGTGGAAACTTGCAGCATAACCATAGTGAGCATTCTGTGAAGCATCCTCAATAAAAACCTATGCAAATAGCACATAAAAAGATCGTTGAGATGCTCACTGTCTGCTTGTCTTGTCATTTTGATTATGGGATAGCTCATGTGTCATGTGCAAGGGGTACCCCGTTGGCGGTTCTCAATGATACACGTGTATTTACAATGACAAGAGCTTACTCGTGACTGAAGTTGAGTATGCAAAGATCAAGACTTCTAAGTCTCCATCCGAATCTACGATTCACATGGACACTTGGGGGCTACTGACATGGGTATGCCCAATAGGCACTCGACTACAGCCTACCTGGTGCGGCTCGACGGAAGGTCCACTCGATGAATTGCCAAGGTTCATGATGCCTATGACGGTTCGAGTGGTATGAAGCCCATATGGGCACGGACTCCCAGACGCATAAGACAAGGAAGTCTCAATACTAGAGTTTGAATACAACTTGTAACCAACTCGTATTGGTACCTGAGACCTAGCCTCCCCATATATAAAGGCTAGGAGGGTCCAACGAGGAGGACACACTACGCCACAATAGATCTAGACATCACGACTCCTACAATAGATCGCCACAATAGACAATAGATCTAGACAACACCCACCGGATCCAATCTGCGCATACATCACCATCAGCGACATTGTAATCCTTCGAATCATCATCAATCAAGAGCAGACAAGCAGGAGTAGGGTCCTCTACGAGGCCTGAACCTGGGTAAACCTTGCGTCCCTGTGTGCTTGTTTGCTAGCCATACCGAGATCTCCAGCGCTCCTCTCTTCTCTAAAACCCAAGTCCATAACAATGGGCATTGATGAGTTAAACCCTCGTCACTAAGAAAACCAAGAAAACGAAAAACCAAAACTAAAACGAAAAATAAGACGCTCCAAGAACAACACAACTGTGCATGAAACAATAAAAATGAAGTGTTTGGAAGAAACCTGGGGTTTTTATTGATGAAGAAGGGGATGCCTTGGGCACCCCCAAGCTTTGACGCTTGTACTTCTTGGATATTTCTTGGGGTGACACACGTGGCTTCCCCAAGCTTGAGCTTTAGTCCATCCTTCATCACATTACTCATTCCTTCCATACACCTGAAATTTGTCTTCATACAAAACTTCACACAATCTTTATTACCAACATTAGTGCACTCAAGATAATAAGTCTTTAGGTTCAATTTCAACACCAATAAAACTTCCATTAAAACACAAGCTACTGTAGCACTTCCCTCAAAAATCTCAAATGATCAAAGAGAAAGAGATTAAGAGGCAAATGCAAATAATGGCAGAAATCTGTCAAAACAGACCAGCAAGTAAAAACCAATTTTTCAAAGACCTTCTGTTGCTCAAATCGAAAAGTGTTGAACTAACGAAAGTTAGATAACAACATGGGGCAGAAGCACAAAAATTCACGCCTCAAATCGATGAACGGAGATTTTACACAAATGTTTATAGTGAAGCACACAAATCTGTTTCGGGACAACAACTTTCCCAAGCATTACTTCTCTCTCATTAGAGGTTACTCTTGGCACAAAAAGCAAATAAAAAGGATAAGGAGCGGTTATTACAGAGGTAATAACTTCCAAGACTCATCTAAAACTTTTGGGTTATTTCCCAATAAGTACTTTTCTTTAATGCCTTTAAGTTAGGCATGATAGTTTGAGAAGATGCTCACATAAGAAATATGAATTGAAGTAAAAGAGAGCATCAAGAAGCAACTTGAAAGCACACTTAAGTCTAACCCACTTCCTATGCATAGAAATCTTGTAAAGAAACAAGTGATGAAAGCACAAAGCAACAAGCATAGGAATGCAAAACAAGTGCAACTTCAAGACTTTCAACATAAAGAGGGGAAACTTAATATTGTTGAGACACATAAAACCATGTTTCCCTCTCTCATAATAACTTTCAGTAGCATCATGAATAAAAGTAACAATATAACTATCACAAGAAACATTCTTATCATGAGCCACATGCATAAAAGAATTAATACTCCCCACATAAACATAGTCATTCTTATTAATTGTAGTGGGAGCAAATTCAACAAAATAGCTATCATTATTATTTTCATCACCATAATCATCAAATATAGGAGGCATATTATAATCATAATTAATTTCCTCCTCAATAGTAGGTGGACTGAAAATATCATATTCATCATTGCAATCATCATATATTGGAGGTATAGTATCATCATAAGCAATAGAATAGTTATCTTCCAAAGTGTGTTCATTTGTAAACATATCATCATTGGAAGGAACATGGATAACACTAATAGTACAACAATTATTAATATCATCATTTTCAGAATTGGTACCGAAGAGATTTTCAATATCAAAAGTAGTGTGTTTTTCCCAATCATGATCACTACTATAGGTAATAGGCATAGGAACATCATCAAGTTTAGACTCATCAAAAACAATAATAGGAGCAACATGCTTAGGGGAAAATACCATTTCCTCTCTCCTTTTACTCCTCCTTTTCTTCTTTTTCTTCTTCTCTTTAGGAGGGAGAGGCTTGAAAGGAAGCTTCTTCATATACCCTGGTTTATTGTTAGAGACAATAGAAGAAACTTTGGAGGATTCCTTCTTTCATTAATAAGATCAAAACACATATTAGTCCTGTCATATTTTGGTAAAATCTCATCTTTTATAATATTTTGTATGTAAGTATTTATGTGGCAATTATCAACACAATAAAGATGACAACCATGCAGGACGCTATTCATACCAAAAGTACTCATATCTACCAAAGAAGTTTTTCTTGATAACTCTTCACACCCCAAAAATAATGTAAGTTCATCATGCTGATTAGGAGTGATCATGTCATCACAATACAAACTTGCAGTACTCATTGGATTAGAAGGGATATTATTATGGCCTGAGCATTGAGAATTGAAATGACCCACTTCAAAGCAAAGTTCACAAATAAAAGGATAGAAGGCACAAACTTTTTTACCAAGATCATTTAGAGCCCTATACCACGTTCTAGTTTTTTCATTCCTGTGGGTGATACAATATTCTTCTTCAATTTGATTATTCTCACAAGGTCTATGTATTCCATAAAAATTAACATGCTTATAAGAAATAGTACTTTCAGAGGTTTGAGCATGTTTATGCTATGATTAATAACAATTTCATTTTCAATGCAAGTGTCTTTTAAAGGATCATGATACATGTCCCATTTTTCTTTAGAATCATTAATATGAGAAGCAAAGGATCTAAAACAATCAATAAGAATTTGAGGATCAAGACCATATTTGGCACTAAGCTCTTGAAAATCAGTAGTTTCAGCGAAAGACTTAATGCAATCATACTCATAGTTTATACCTGGTTCTTTACCTTTGTTGTTATCCCAATCTTCGGTATTACTTTGAATTGTTTCAAGAAGATCCCACTTAGCTTTGACATGCTTACTTGTGAAGGATCCCTCTAAACAAGTATCTAGATAGTCCTTATAATGTCCTGAAAGCCTTGCATAGAAATTATTAATAACAATATTACTGGAGAGAGCTCATGAATATGACATTTGAGCATTAGTGACTTCAGTCTCCCCCATGCTTGGGCAATACTTTCTCCATCACGTGGATGAAAATTATAAATGTAATTCCTATCTTTATGAATTTCATGAGGAGGATAAAATTTAGAGTAAAATAGAGATTCAAGTTCCTTCCACTCCAAATGATGAGGATCATCTAGTAGCTCATACCACTCCCTTGCTTTGCCCTTGAGTGAAAAAGGGAATAGCTTCCTCTTAACTTGGTTCATTGAAATACCTGCACACTTGAACAACTCGCATAATTCGTGTATAAAGAGTAAATGATCACCAGGATGGACAGTTTCATCTCCCAAATAACAGTTGTTCATAACACATTCAACAATTTTTATAGGTATTTTAAAAGAGATGCTTTCAGTATGTGGATTTAAAATATCACAAGTATCATTAGAATTACCACATATGGGAGATAAAGTATCACCAGAGCAAATTTTCTTCTTTAAATCTGGGGAATTAAAAAGATCATTTTCATAAAAACTAACTTCTCCAAGCTTAGACGTGGTAACAGTGCCATAAAATAGCTTGATGGCGTGGAACAGACTAAAGGAAAACTGAAATAAAGATGGAAGCAAGCAAACATGTAATAGATCTAGTTGCAAACGGTGTTTCAATGCTTAGAAACAAGGCCTAGGGATCATACTTTCACTAGTGAACACTCTTATATAAATATCTTATCTTTATGATACTACTCTGAACTACTCTCCGGTTAGACACTCTAATCCATGGTAGGGCTATAACAGCACACCTCAAAGTTCGCTTTTCCCATCTAGATAACCCCACACTATCACCTTGAGCTATAGATGGTTCCAACAAACACCATAATTTCATAGAAACATCCAACTCCAAATATAACTCATAACAAGTATTTGTAATCTCTAGCCTAAGTGCCACCATGGTGTGCATGCTGTCACTTTCACACACATGGGGAGAGCAGAGATCTATTAAAGCACTTGAGTAACAAGGTAGATCTACTTGATTACAAAGCTGATGATCACACTATGATCATGCATAGAGAGAGATGGACACATAGATACCGATAGAACCCTTAGCCTCGAGAGAGAACCATTCCCTCATCATCATGGGAGTCAGCAATGGCGATGGAGATGGCGGTGGAGATCGATGGAGATGGCTCCGGGGGCACTTCCCCGTCTCGGCAGGGTGTCAGAACAGAGACTTTCTGTCTCCCGAATCTCCCCTTTGGTGGCGGCGGCGCTACGGAACTTTTCGTGGCTGGAGGCTAGATGATTTAGGGTTTTTGCATCGGGAGGCATCTTAAGGGCGAAGATGCAAGGTCGGTGGGTGGCCCGGGGGCCCACACCACCTGGTGGCGCGACCAGGGCTAGCCCGCGCCAAGGGGTGGTGTGGCCACCCTATGGCCTTCCTCCGTCTCGTCTTCTCGCTCCATGAGTATTCCGGTAAAATATTAACTTTGGCTTTTGTCCCGTCCAATTCCGAGAATATTCATTTTCTGACTTTCCTGAAACCGAAAACAGCAGAAAACAGGCAACTGACACTCATGGCCGTCGATGGCCATGAGCGAGGTGCTCGACCGAATAGGGCCCCCAATTTTTGAGAGCCCCCAAATCTATAACCCAATTTTCTTATTTGTGATCCTAATATGTTTTTCGGGTTGCACTTCCTGCCGCCTGATCTCTAGCGGCCATGAGGTGATGAGGCCATATCCCTAGTTCCCTACCTGATCTCTAGCGGCCATGAGGTGATGAGGCCATATCCCTAGTTCCCTACCCATCCCAGCAGCCTGCTACATCCCCTGCATGATTCACGCTAAAATCAGGTTCGATTCTAATTCCTTCCACGATTGGCCTCGTGCGAGAATAAAAGGCCCTAGATTGCATCCGCTTTGCAGCAGCTGAACAGCCAAACAGAGAGAGAATTGGGAGCATACGAGCACGTGACGCCGGCGACGCCCCGATCGGCTGATAAAAAATCAAGTCCTCCACTCCTCCCATCACTGTTCGTCCGTTCATGTTTGGCGTTCGTCCAGATCATGCTTTTCCCCCCCGTTTTGCCATTCGGCAATGTCTCTGTGTTACGGCTGGGCTGGAATCACTGATCACATATCAAGGTATGCTTATATTACCAATGCAGTTTGTCAAGGTATTGCCGTCATCTTGCAGACACTAGCTGAAATTTGTGTGATAATTATAAATTAAAGATTACTCATCGGTCATTCATATGCAATTGGACTAGATTATTTTAATTCATTAATATTACTTTTTTGGTTTACGAAACAAAAAAGAATCATGAATTTAGGAATGTCAACGTAGTGCTAAAAAGTCTATTTTCTTCTTAAAAATTAGGACCCTGTTTTCAGTTTCGCTCACGGGCCCCTCATTTCTGGAGACGGCCCTGCTGGCACTATGACATCTTGTTAATAGGTTAGTCCAAAAAAGTGTATAAAAATACTCCAAAGTATAGATAAAACATAAGAAAGTAGATATAAAATTAGAATGGAACATCAAAAATTATAGATACGCTAGCAACGTATCAATAAGTTCATAGTAGGTCTCACCCTAGATTGATAATAATAATAGATCGAAGATAAATTTGCAAAAAGTAATTGGAGGATCGAAGGATAAACATACCGTAGATCACTTGTATGCGAGGAAATTGAACAAAATTGAGTAGATATGAAGATCCCTTGAAGTTTTGAGAGAGTTTGGAGGCAGAATAAAGTAAAAGGATTGAAGTTTTGGAGTTTTTTTGAGAGAAGTTTTGGAGTTGGGAGTACCTTCTCGTGCGATTTTGTGGCCGGACGCAGCTATACGGGCGCAGCTATATGGCCAGAACATGCATTCCGGCCGTATAATTAGCGTTCTATCAAAATATTAGGTCTTCCTCTGGCGACGTAGCTATACAGACGCAACTATACGGGCGGAACAAGATATTCCGGCCGTATAGTTGGTCGTTAAACTGTCTGTCCCTGCGAAAGATAACTTGAAAAGGCATAGGTATCTACTAGATCATATAGACGCGCGTTGCCGCACCCGTCAATTATTAAAGTAGATTGTTAGGGGCGGATGGAAATATAATTGGATACTTACATTTTTTAAAGTGTTGACCGAAGTGCTCCTTGAGCCCGTGAGCTACAATTGCATCCAGATTTACGGTTCAGTTTGAACCTTTGTCTTACCACCAAAACACGTTGTCACACATCCATTTTGTATCACCATATACATGCTTAAACTGACAAAGAAGAAGCTCGGTATTTGCCAGCAATAAATCAGTTTGTAATGTAGTAGTAGGTGGTACATATTAATCAGGGATTTGCAAGGTCAGGGCTGGCCGATTTTCAGGTTTAAAAGTTTGATGATCAACTCAAACCAACAGCATCACAAGATAAGTTTAAAAGTAAACCGACTGTTATAAATATAAATAAATGGTTCACATATACAAAACACGATTGTCATCTGCAGACTTCTTCCATACTCGGTTAAAAGCAAGAATTCATAAAAAGTTTGCTAAGCTTTTCCCACAAGAATGTTACCATTATAATGTTGTCACATGTCGAAATTTCACAAGTTGGGAATGGATATGAGCATTGTTCACCATCTTCAACATGCTTCTCCCTCGTAGATTCCACTTCAACCTGCCATGCCTGAGATTTTTAGCAGTGAAATGCTTTTGTCTATTATATGACAATGTAATTTTTTTGCATGAATGTTCTAAGTAACTTGTAAGCCAACCATTCCTATGATATGCAAGTCATATAAAAACAAATGGTGCATCCAAATTCAAATTCATATAGAAAATGAGGACATGTCATATTCGTAAGTTTCCTTTAGACGAAACGGATGCATCAAGCCATTTCTTGTGCGTTGCATTAAAAAGGAAATGGAATACGCAATACAATCAGTTGTGTAGTTCTGTAGTAATTATATCTTGAGTTTTTGTTCGTTTATTTTTTAGAAAGCAACCTGACTGAAATCTATCTACTAATTTTCTTTGAGGTAGGTTAGTCAATACGTTTCCGTCCGCCACTCTACGTTTTCAACCTTTATCAAATTCAACCGCCGCTCTGGGTCTCCTGGGTCAACGACCGAGCCGTCCATGGAGGAGCACAAGCCCATGGAGGAGCACAAGCTTGGATGGGAGGCCGCGGTTGACGGAGAGGCGCCAGATCGCTGCGGACGGAGATCGGATATCGAGGTGCCGGTCGGGGAAGCGGAAAGTAGGGCTTGATCTGTGGCCCGTGGCGCAGCTGTGCGACCGGGGTTCGGGATGCCGGCGAGGAGCTGGTCCGTGGCGGAGGGCGAGGGCGCAGGGGAACCGGTCCGCGGCAGGAGCCCGACGACGGCATGAGCGCGCGCGTGGGGGAGACTTCTGATGGAAGGGGCATGGCAGAGTACAGGCGTGTGTGTCAATCCCTTTCTCTTTCTCTTGTTTCTCTTTCTTTTGTTCGTTCGCTATTGACGTCCTCTTTGCATTAGCATGGATTGAATTGTGTCTATTCCTTCTTCATTTTGTGGTGGTTGGATCGCCTACTTGCTGCTCTCCTCCCGCGCGCACGTCCTCGTGTTGGAGATGCTGCGGCGCGGTGCCTCGACATCTGCCGCAAATGGCTGTTCACCAATGACGGGCCTGACGTGCTCCAGATCTCCCCCGGGGTGTTCGGTGAGGCCATGTTCCAGGTCACTGCAGATCTCCGCCCCTCCCCTTCTATCTATCTGCTTATATTACTAGGTAACAGTATGTATGTGCTACAGTTCAATTCTATGACAACTTCCTGCGTAGAAGCCCCAATTTCAGTACATGGCGTAGTACACCTTCCCCACACAGTGCCATTTTCGTTATCAGATTGTTGTATGCTTCAGGTTCAACAGTCCAAATCCATAATTCGATTAGAAGATAACAGTTTAAATCAGCCTCCCAATTCATTGTATAGTCAGAAGGCGAAAACAAGATATGAGAAATGTAAAGAAATTCTATCAGAATTGTGGCCTTCTCTTTCTGTTTGACACAAACAATAGCAATAGGGAAAGGAAATATACATATGTATAACCCTTACTACCACCACATCCATGATCATACACACACTGCATCTATTTATGTAAACATGTCTGACAAGAATTAATCAAAGGTTCACTCCATCAATAAGCTGTGGTTTTTGTACTGTACGATTAAGATATGGATCTTAGAGGAGCGATGGATGGCGTGGTTACTGCTTATCACATCCACGTCCTCATGCTCGGAAATGGAGATCTATATGAAGAGGCCTTGGATTTAGGAGGAGATGAACACATGTTGGTGGTCCGGCCGAAAGAGGTGTATTTGAGAGGAAGAGGTGAAGAGAGGAGGAGAATTTCTCAGGTGAAATGCAGCGGTGCAGGCGTCATTAAGGATCATGTGATGTACTTCACCATATCTCACTGGAGACTGCAATGGAGAGGGGAAGGAAGTGGAATAGAGAAGGCGAGAAGACAGTTACCAGTGGTTTTACTTTTGTTTCATGTTTGTGTCAATAGAAGATTCTTAATTGCGGAGCTATATCTATTTATTTTTTAGGTTACATGTAAACTTTGAGATTTTGGTTCGATTAAGTTTGTTATTATAATTAACCAAAGACAATGGTGTTATTATAAACAACTATGATAAGCTTGCATCCTGTGTCTGTGTGTCCGTTGACGCTCCTGTAAGTTGGAGATTGATATTTTATCAAAGGTAAAACAACTTTGATTTTCTGCTCTTTGTGTATATGACATGCAATGCTTGCAACGGCAATCAGCTTCTCAACAACGGTGAGAATCTGAATGCATGGCATATGATGTATCTGGGCTCTAGAAAGATGTTAATTATGTGCACACTATCACAAGTGTATTACTAGATTTAATGCATTTACAAGCAAATTGAATGACCTTTTGATAGCATATTTTTACCATTTTGTGGGTACTGTAGCATTAGCAATGTACAAAGGTGGATGCGTTGAGATAAGTTGTTTTCAAGAGACTATCGTGTTTCGACGGACGGATGATGGCACAAGCAAGCAATATGACCCAGGCGAAGCAGGCCTAACGACGTCATGTGACATTTTGTACATCGCAGGAGCATTTCAACAATCTCTGGTGCAGTTTATTTCTTCATCTTCTTTTAGTCTGTAACTTTGTAACACACAATGCTCGCACTTGTTATTTTACCTAACAGAGAGTATTTTATTGACCCTCTCTGAACTGAACCAAGTGCAAAGTCGAAGAAATGTACCGCCAGTCCGTAGTTTTAGTTGGCCGCTAACATGTTAGCAAGGTTAATTTGTCCTATTTTCTTGCGTCCAAGACTTTTAAGAAAAAAATGATGCATATGTGCACTTCTCTCTCCAGTAAGGTTGTAATGATAAATGGGTCACTACTCAGTATACCCAATAGTGCTTACGTGAGTTTCTTTCATTGGATTTACTTTCATCGTAAGCAGTCAGTATAATTCCATGAGAATTAGGGCATTCCCATGGAAAATTTTCAGGATGATGTTAGGATGTGTTATAATATGGAATGTTTTTTTTTGAACAGGGAAGGGTCCCGAAGGACCCTGAAACTGCATTCACTTTGTTGGTGGGATTACAATTACAGTGAGGAACCCAACAGAAAAGAAAAATACACCATAGTTCTCACAAAACACAAAAAGGACCCTAAAACATAAAAAGAAAATGCAATCAGGTCCTTCACCACCGTCCTTGCACCGCGATCTCGGAATCTGGCCATCCACCTCGCCGCCGGGGACTTCACCACTTGGGGCAGGGTAGATGCGTGTTGCCAGTTCGAGATCGGAGAAGATCCTCCTAATTGGCTTGCCGTCCAGGAGGAAGGAAGAGCTCAGGCGCACATGGCAGCCGAGCGTGGAGTGGTCTCCATCTTGACCATGGATAACGGCGGCAGGATTTGGCCGTCGTTGAGGTACTCCACCAAACGATGTTGCAGCTTCACCAACTTCCCAAGAGATACCAGATCGAGATCTTCCTTCTCCAATCCCACCACCATGGGGGCAATCAGAAGAGAAAAGACCCTTCACCAGATCTCCACCGAGCTTATTAATGGAGCCTCGACCAGATCGATGCATCTCTGCCCTCCTCCTCCATGAAGGCCTAACAGAGAAGGTCGTAAGCAGTCAGTATAATTCCATGAGAATTAGGGCATTCCCATGGAAAATTTTCAGGATGTGTTATAATATGGAATGTTTTTTTTTGAACAGGGAAGGGTCCCGAAGGACCCTGAAACTGCATTCACTTTGTCGGTGGGATTACAATTACAGTGAGGAACCCAACAGAAAAGAAAAATACACCACAGTTCTCACAAAACACAAAAAGGACCCTAAAACATAAAAAGAAAATGCAATCAGGTCCTTCACCACCGTCCTTGCACCGCGATCTCGGAATCTGGCCATCCACCTCGCCGCCGGGGACTTCACCACTTGGGGCAGGGTAGATGCGTGTTGCCAGTTCGAGATCGGAGAAGATCCTCCTAATTGGCTTGCTGTCCAGGAGGAAGGAAGAGCTCAGGCGCACATGGCAGCCGAGCGTGGAGTGGTCTCCATCTTGACCATGGATAACGGCGGCAGGATTTGGCCGTCGTTGAGGTACTCCGCCAAACGATGTTGCAGCTTCACCAACTTCCCAAGAGATACCAGATCGAGATCTTCCTTCTCCAATCCCACCACCATGGGGGCAATCAGAAGAGAAAAGACCCTTCACCAGATCTCCACCGAGCTTATTAATGGAGCCTCGACCAGATCGATGCATCTCTGCCCTCCTCCTCCATGAAGGCCTAACAGAGAAGGTCGACGACCATCCCCAGTCGCTGCTCGCAGGCGACCAAGAAAAGCTCCCGACGACCGGCATAACGCCAAACCGGGACCAAGCCCGAACACTACATACTAATCCTAGACTACTATGCACAGAGGAGGTCCGGCCTCCCCTCTCACTCTCACCCCAGGCAGCGAGGCCGCCGGAGGAGAGGAAGAGAGGAGCCGGAGACGCGGAGGCGACTCTCAAGGCAAGAGAGGAGAGAGACGGGAGAGGAGAAAATGAGAGCCCCCCATAATATGGAATGTTGTGGTTGTATTTCCTGGATCAAGATAGCAATAACGCCCAGCAAGTGAAACATTTGATACTGCGATGGATGATCTTCAGAACAAAAGCATTACGTACATCATATGGGATGCTAATTTGCATGTCATGCTGAGTATATATGCTGCTAAGAATTATCGAAGTACCTTCCATGAGCAATCTCCAAGATACGATATAATTGGTTTATTGATTTTATATGTAGATGGTGTTGAATAATAGTCTTTTGTCGAATTGAATTTTAAGAAAAGTAGAATTAGATTGTTTTTTAAGTACTATAGTTCATGATAACATATATAAACTCTTGAATATTGAAAAAAAAACTTAGTCCCAGTTCCTTTAGAAAATGTAAAATCTTTGCCGTAAGAAGGGGGTACCTGTACCGTGTTGACTTGGTTCTCCTTACCACATTTTTAAAGAATGCTGAGTTGGGCTTTTCTCCTATAAGCATCCGATCTAACATGTTGAACAAGAAATGAGCTCGATTTAGATAGGAAATTTATACATAATTTATGAGATCATATGTCAGGACTTAAATTAAATTATATGATAGTAAATCAAATTTAAACGGCCCGTAGCAACGCACGGGCATTCAACTAGTCTATATGTAAGAAAATTGCAGGCTCACAACTCAATTTGATAAGTGAAGAAACTGTACAAAGTATAACCAACATGGAAAAGTAATCCGGTCAAATAAGGTCCAAAATGTCAACCAATCAGCACCTCATTACCCCCTGAGGTTCATACAAAAATGAGACCTCCTGATCAAAAATAAATATCATATAGAATAGATAACAACATGCATAGGATGAAAATACAAATATTGGACATAAGTTATAACCTATCACCAATCCATCAGCGACCTCCTGACGTACATCAAGAAACTTGTAAATTAAAATTTTCTTACAATCCCATGTGCCATTGGAATACCAAGTTGATAACCATACCGAAAACAATCACCATGTCTCATGGAAATGATAATTAGGAAACTAATATAATGTGCTATTTCAATCAATTCAACATAATCAATATATGGCAACTTGGTCACATGATCTGTCATGCACTAATACCTGTAACTAACCTCACAATATAATATTGTTCAGGTAATATGAAATTAGCAATCCATCTCACCGAGCATTTTGAAGAGTAAGCAGATGGAAAGCAAACTAAAATTAGTGTTACTTTAATAGCCACATAACACATCTGGAACATTGTAAACAGGAGCAGATAGTTTTACCATAGAGTGGTCAGAGTTGAAATACTGAAACCATAACTCAAATTCTTAAATCTGGACTTTAGGCTCCTATGGCAGGAACACTGTGCATGCATCTCTCATACGTCATACTCCAAAACGGTGTGTTTTCCCATTGTACCATGTACACACCACAAATTGAGAAATAGAGATGCAACCCTGGCCTGGGAGTGTGGGATAATGGGATATCAATTGTGATGGACTCGAGGTATATAGCAGCTCCTGGAGGAAGTCAATCCCGACCTTCTGACTTCTGGTTTCATCTGCAGCTCCATCGCTACCATTTTTTCCCACACACACGAGCATCGTTGCTGGTGCGTTTTGGCTACCTGTACAAGATGTGGATTGTATGAACACAAATCAATTATAATTCGAGGCGAGGATAGAATCATAAACAGGCTGGTCGAGGCATTCGTCATGCTCCTCCGCACTTCACCATCACAGGACGGCTTTGGCTGGGCAACGACGGGGGCACCACTCCATCACGAAGGACAGAGTCGACCGAGGATGATGCCACATGGGCTGGGAGCTGGAGGGTGGCGGTGTTAGGGTTCAGATTGTGTGGCGAGAGAGTGCAAAGAGAGCAAGAGTGAGGAGGAGGCGTCGAGCAGGATACCTCATTCATCTCCACAACAGCATGTACGTTACCCTCCTCTCGTCGAGCTGCAGGACCGCCCATATGAGGGGAGATCGCGCCTGCACGGATGGAGCGTCTATGCGGCAATCGGAAACAGTGCCGTCGCGTGGCGGAGACCAGTGGCGGCAACATCGTGGGAGAGGCGGCGGCATCGTGGGGAGTTGCCGAGCCAGTGGAGGGTCGCGTTGGCGGATGTGGTGTGGTAGCCCGCGTTTCGGACGGGCGGCGTTGATGCGGAGTCAGGTCGGTCCAGTAGGTCAAATACGTGGGCTTTGGTGCAATTTTGGGCTCCAGTTAACCATATTGAGCTGATTTGATGTCCGGAGTAGCATCCCCAGGGACAGCTGACCCAATACGGGATCTCATAGTAATCTGACGGCAGAGTACAACCAGACAAAGCAATCCAACAGACGAAAATGTCTAGTTAGTAAGATTGCTTGCTCTTGAGCCAGTTTTAATGTCCCTAATACGACCGTAACTATACAACCGGAATTTTTATTCCCACAGTATAGTTGGTCGTTCGACTCTCAGTATATATGAAAAAAAATTGTACGGAAGCATTGGTATTTATACGACCAGAACTATTCGGCTGGAACTTTTATTCCCGCCAGATAGTTGGTCGTTAAACTCTCAGTACATATTGCTGAAAAATTTTCGATGGCAAAGATAACTATACGACCGGAACTATATGACCGGAATTTTTATTCCCGCCGTATAGTTGGTCGTTAAACTCTCTGTGTGCGTCAATAAATTTCTATTTCTTCGTAAATTATTTCTTTTCCTGTAACTTAGTGTTATACCTTATTTTTGACAGAAAATTGACAGTAAATATTGTCGACCAACAATAGCATGAATAAAGCAGAATTTTAGTACTACCAAATTTCTTCTCCTCGAATGGAGTTTTCTAGAACTCTTTATTAAACAAAAACTTAAACAAAAACTAAAAACTTAACTCAAACCTTTATTTCACATGGGTTGCCTCCCATGGAGCGCTCTTTTATGGTCAATAGCTTGACCTTGATGATACTTACTTGGGTCGGATGGGTGGAATACCCACTCCAAAATAATTGGCCTTCAAAGTGATGGCCTCCTTCTCGTCATGCTTGGCTTTCTTTTTCCAGGGAAAATGAATAACAAAAGGATCCCGCGAAGGCAATTGCAGCTTCGCGTTCCCTTTATGCAGATTAATCAAAGCCTTAATAGTTCTTAAGAAAGGACGACCTAGAATTATATGAGCAACTGTATCTTTAGACATGTCAACAATAACGAAATCAATTAGAGCAGGACAACTTTTGATGTAAACTAAAGTGTTCTCCTTAATCCCTACAGCTTGTTTGTAGGTAGAATCTGCTATATGCAATTTTAACTCAGTAATTTCAAAGGAGCCAAGATTTAACTTGTTAAAAAACTCTTTTGAATTATTGAGACGCTTGCACCTAGATCACAAAGTGTAGCTATCTCATTGGTTCCAATCTTTATCTTATTACTAGGCTCAAGTATGTCATCTAGTTTAATAGGTAACTTTTCAACAATTTTCTTGTATTCTTCTTCAAGCTTGTGAACCTTAATTACAACTTGATCAACAAAGTGTTGATACATGGCTTCATCATTACCTTCACTTTACCGGAATTTTGACGTTGATCCTTTTTAAGAGATCTTCGATGGTGTAGCTTGGTGAAGGGACATTACTATAATCAAGTTCTTTAGGCTCCTCCCTTTGGATCCTCATCATTTTGAGTTCCTCAACAGGATTGGGCTCAGCTTTACCTGCAAACTTAGCTAGAATGAGAGTTTGACTCTCGGTTATCTTACCTAGCTGTGCCTGAACGATCCTTGTTCTTTCTTGAAGGGCATGTAAATCATTTCTCATACTAACAACTTGGTTAGATAGTTTACCAAGCATAGGATCATGGTTCTTTGTGATTTTAACTAGAATATTATTTTGTTTGTTTTATGAGTCTATGAAAGACTTTAATGTTTCTTGGAGACTACCATTACTATTTCCCATATTATTATTAGAATTTCCTGCATGACTAGCATAGTGTTTATGAAAGTTAGGATTGTAACTCTTCTTCCAAGCAGGATTATAATCATTACGAGCTACGAAGTCTATCTCTTCAATATTTGTTTCAGGGGTGGCTCTTACCTGAGTTTCCTTACCTTTTACGGCTAGTATGAGCTCATCTAGTTTAGCATTGAGATCTTCGTTCTCTTGTGGTGAGACAGAGTTCACCTTCTTCGTGTTTGATCTTTCCACATGCCATTGGGCATGGTTATCTTGCATATTGTCTAGCAGCTGATTTGCTTCGATAATATGTTTACCCATAAATGTTCCTCCAGCTGCAATATCAAGCATAGACTTAGATACATGATTAAGAGCATTGTAAAATAAATGGAGGATTAACCAATCTTCCATCCCATGATTAGGACAGTTTCTTAGGCATTCTTTCATCCGCTCCCATGCAAGTGCTAGTGGCTCACGCTCTTCCTGTCTAAAGCCAGTAATATTAGATCGAAGTTGCATAGTCTTTGTAGGTGGGAAAATTTTAGTCATAAATAAAGAAGTACATCCCACCCATGATGTAATAGTATTTTTAGGCAAAGATAACAACCATTCTTTAGCTCTTCCTCTTAGAGACGAAGGAAATAGACGTAATTTGACCGCATCAGGGTCAACATCTTTTATACGCATCATATCACATATTTCAGTGAAAGTATTTAAGTGCATACCTGCGTCTTCAACAGTAGAGCCTCCAAATTGATTCTATTGAACCAAACTTAAGTAATGGGGCTTAATTTCATAATCATCAGCAGCAATTGCTAGATGAGTAATAGGAGTACAAAAATAATCATTATTGGGAGTAGCAAACTCCCCAAGCTTCTTTTTAGCCATACTTCCTATGTTTTTGGGTTTTCTTAGATAAAGCATTATAACTGTAAAAACAAGAATTTAAAGACTAACTAATTTTTTTGGTTTATCAAATAAAGACTGAAAGTAAACTAACAAAATTAAAACTAGCAAGATTCCTAATAACCTTACCAGGGTAGCTATTGCTTCCCCGACAATGATGCTAGAAAAAGGGTTGATACCTTCGATTCGGATTACGGATGTAGTCTAACTTCTTTTCCCTAGTAGACCTAGGTTATCGAATCCTCAGGAAGCGAATGCGTAGTAAAGTTACTTTAACGGACCTTCGGGAGTTTTAGAATCCCTTTTGTGTTTTCATCGGACTAGTAGTTTGCGTCTTTTGGTTGTTGTTGATGATGGAGAGAGAGGGCCTAGGGCGTTCGGTTTCACCTGTAGCTGTGCAAAACATCTGATGGAAATAAAAGATAGAAATAAAGCATGCGTGTACTTGTTAGAGCAAGATAAATTATATGTGGGCAGTGTATCCATAATTGCTATTGCCTCCACAACCACTTATAGCAATAACCTACTAGTATCATCCATAGAAGAAATAGAACTAATGATATGCATCATGATGTCACCGTTAATCCCAAGCAAATCCCTCACATATAGCCGTACTACCCCTTCTGTCACTTGGGTTCCCAACCTGCAGATCAGTCATCACTCATACTCCCTATACCTGGCTCAACCCTCGGGGTCTTGGGTACTTGACAAGTCCTTGGATTGAGGCAAGAGAGGATACAATAATCATCATGTCATACAAACTAATACACGATCCCATCTATGATAATTCACATGCACAATTGCTACATGGCTAGGCCGAAGCCCTTAGCCCAATGAGAATTACTCACACATAGAGATGAGATCAATAATCACAAACATTGTAATTAAAATCAAAAGATTGATAGCAATAGTCTTACAATGTCGTCCATCAGAGAAGAGATCTACTATTACAAGTGGTGGAGTATGGCTATGGAGATGGAGAAGGGTTTGGAGATCTGAGGCGGCTTTTTGGTGGAGTCTGGCTTCTTCGGGGCAAAGCGAGATATGTTTTCCCGTCGCCTGAGGCTTCTTTATATAGGAGTCTTTTCACAAAACTTGTTCTATTTGACCTAACGGTGGATGTGCCAACTATACGATTGGAGCTATACGGTCGGAATTTTTTCTCCGGTCGTATAGTTGGTCCTTATGGCGCCTGCCTTCATTGGACGGCTCCTAGTTTCTTCTGGTTGAAAGAAATATCGTATATTTGACTTTAATGTAGTGATTCCCCCTTTAAACGACATTATCTACAGAGGAAAAATACAAGAACAAAGGATTGCATACCCCTCTAAATATTAGCATTAGTGGCAGGGTTTAGAGAGATATTTTATCATAAATATGACTAATATCCAGTTTAAATATGGATGTTAGATGGCTATATTTCAGATCCATCAACGACCCGTAGGGAGACACACTTAAGGGTAGTCGACGCATTTGAGTGGATACGGAACACCGGAGAAGATAATGGACATCACATGAATTTGTTTTGTCGAATCTACCTAAATGGTTTCGGGGTATCAAAACAAAGCAAGGAAATAAAATGTTAATGTGTTCATTAAATGAAGTACTCATTAAATTAAGTGTTCATTAAATTGAGTTGCATTAAAACAAGAGAATTAAAGTGCTTTAATTGAAAGACCTTTGGTTTTTTGAGTGGAGAATAAATGGAGAAAGTGGAGATTGAATTATGTGTCAGTGGAGTGTCCACCCACATGAATGACAGGAGGGGAGGGGGCACCCCATGGCGCCGACCAAGGAGGAGGGCTTGCCCCTCTCCCCTATAAAAGGATGTAGAGACCTCCTCCCTCTCAGACACTTGCCCACTCCTCTCATATGCCCTTTGGTTGGCATCTTCTCCCTCTTGCTAGCCTTGTCCATTGCCACTAGAAAAGGTGCTTAGGCGAAGTCATGCTCGAGATCTTCCCCTCCACCATCTCTACCATGGCGTAGTGATGTTGGAATTCCTGGGGATACACTACTTCCGCTGCCTAGCTAGAGCGAGGGTTCGGGAGTTGTCAGTCGTACGTGTGACCAATTACAGAGGTGTTGCACGTCTAGCACTTTCATCGCGTCCTTGAGGATGGTCGAGTATACTCTACAAAAGCGACGTTTGTTTGCGGGAATGTTATCCCATGTTACGGTCTTCGAGTGTGAGTCCATCTGTAACCGTTAAATGTATCTCCTAGATATGATCTTGGTGGTTGCAACCGTAGGAATTTTTTGTTTCCCATGCAACAAACCCCATCATGGAGATCTCTCCACACATATCATGACACAAGAAGTATGTTATCTTAATTAATAATAATATCATGCTAGTGGTGTATCCTACATCCTTGAGAACGTTTTAGCCCTGTTGAGTTCAACCATGTCTTCACACAACAATGTTACTTGCTTTCTTTTACTTGTTTTAATTACTTTTCTACACACAACCAAAAACCTTTCAAATACCCTTTAGCTTGGTATAGAATTTTCCCTGTAGAGAAAATAGATACCTGGGAAAAACTTAAAGGAGAATTTGTATTTTGATTCTTTCTTAAGGTAAAAACTGCTGAAGCAAGAAGGGCAGTCACGAACTTCAAGAACCACCCAGGTGAAGACTTGGTAAGGGCCTTGAAAATGTATAAGTCCCTTCTTAATAAATGCCCCCATCATGATTTTCCTGAATGGTATGTTTTACATATTTTCTATAGGGGACTTAATCAAGAAATTAAACATGAGCTTGACACAAATTCCGGAGGCTCCTTTATGGAGTTAACTATAACTAAAGCTTGGGAACTTCTAGAACAAATTCATCGTAATAGAGAAACATGGGGATTTGATTTAGGTGGCGAAGGAGGTATAGAAATTGAATATGATTGTCTCAATGCTTATAAAGAATCTGGTAAAGTAAAAAAACTACAGATGAACTTCAACTTGATGATGATATTATTTTGCAAATCCTTCAGTCTTTTACAGAACACATTTAGGCTCCTAAGAAAGATTGGCTCCATTTTATTCCTCTACCCGAGCCAACTGAAGAAGATGATCCAATAACTATAGCTCATGTCGAGCCATTAGGGGAAATACCCCCATATGTTGAACCCCTTACTTTTCCAAGGATGGTGAGAAAACATATGGGGGCCCAGCAGCTCGAAGATCAACGAGAAGAGAAAAGGCTATTCCTCAAGACGCTAGAAGAGGAGGCACAGACTAGAAAAACTAAAGAAGTAAGTATACAGGAGACTGGGGAACCAACGAAGGAGGATATCTTAACCATGTTTGCACATTACAATGTGATAGAGCTTGATATCGAAGCTTCACAGTTCGTTGAAGGAAAGGTAAAAGCTAAATAAGTTGGTAAACCTATTCTTCCTTGTACTTTCGGTGGAACTTCTTATTATGGCCTATGCGGCACTAGAACAACTGTTAACATAATCCATTTTAAGTTTTATTTGAAAATCCAAAAAGAATGAACCCCAGCTGAATTAGAGGATACTGACATGACTATAATGCTTGCATATAAGACACTCAAAGTTCCTGTGGGAATAATTAGAGATGTTCCAATCTATGTTGGACCATATAAATATCCCATTGATTTTGTGCTTATTGATATGCCTACTGATGTTTATTGTCCTATTATTTTTGGAAGAACCTTCCTAAATACCGTAGAAGCAAACATTGATTGCAAGAGACAAATTGTATCTCTCAATTTTGGTGAAGAGAAAATGAACTTTCACTTCTCTAAATTTGACCATAAGCCTGCTATCGAAGATTTAGACGATTATGAGTATGAGCAAGAAGAGGAAGGTAATTGATGGCTCAATGCACGGCGCCCAGAAAAATGCTTGATGGCGGTGTTGATGTAGAGCTTGTTGGGAACCCCAAGAGGACGGTATGATGAGCACAGCGGCAAGTTTCCCTCAGTTATGAAACCAAGGTTTAATTGAACCAGTAGGAGCAAGGAAACACCTCAAAGGTGTTACTAGCTGAGCTTTGGCAGGGTGCACTACCGGTGCTAGTAGCAACGTGGAGACCTGCACAACACAACCACAGAACTTTGTCCCCAACTTGCGATGAGGTTGTCAATCTCACCGTGTTTTGTGGAAAACAAAGGATTAAACGTATCGAATGGAAAGAAGTAAAAGTTTGCAGAAAGTAAACACAAAGCAGTAAACAGTTGTAGATTGTATGTAAAGTAAAAGGACCGGGATCCATAGTTCACTAGAGGTAGCTCTCCTTAGATAAATAACATGCTGGGTGAACAAATTACAGCGGGGCAATTGACAAACACCGAGAAAGCAATACATGCATATACTAATCATCTTGACTCCTTTGAGACTTGATTGGGCATTACAACATTATACATAGACCGCCATCCAACTGCATCTATGACTAATAATCCACCTTCAGGTTATCATCCGAACCCCCTCCAGTATTAAGTTGCAAGCAACAGATTATTGCTTTACGAACTGCGTGTAAAGTAAACAATACAATTGCTCTATGAACAAAAGATCGTTGTTTTCTCCCTAGTAGCAACAACACATCTAGTACCTTAGAGATTTCTGTCACTTCCCCAGATTACCAGAGGCATGGACCCACTATCGAGCATAAATACTAACTCTTGCAGTTGCTAGCATCTACTTGGCCAAGATAGCTACTAACAACGGAAAGCATGCAAGATCTCAAATAACAAAGACATGATAGAATCAATAATCAATCTGAAATAGCATCTCAATATCCATCGGATCCCCGCAAACACAACATGTATAAATTAAAAATAGATGATCTTGGTCATGAACGGAGCTTACAAGATCTAAACATGAAAGCACAAAGGAGGAGAAACCAGCCATCTAGCTACTACATGGATCCGTAGTCCAAGGATGAACTACTCACGCATCACACCGGAGGCTTGCATGGTGATGAAGAAGGCCTCTGTGGTGAATTCTCTCCGTGGTGCCGGGAAGAGCTTCAGATCCCCCCGATCTAGGGACAGAGACAACGGCGGCTACAGACTCTTTCATGGATTTTTTATCGGGTACCTAGGGTTTTCGTCCCGAAGGCAACTTATAGGCGGAAGGAGAGGCCGAGGGGGTGTTGGGGTCGGCCAGACCACCCCCTGGCGTGGGCCAGGCCTGGCCGCGTGGCCAGGTGGTGTGGCCGGTCCCTGGCCCCTCTCCGTCTCGTATTCTGGCACTTGATCCCTTCCGGAAAAATAGGCGCTTTGGCTTTTGTCCCGTCCAATTCCGAGAATATTCATTTTCTGACTTTCCTGGAACCAAAAACAGCAGGAAAATGCACTGCACCGTGGCTCTTGTTAATAGGTTAGTCCAAGAAATCATATGAAAAGTACTCCAAAGTTGGAACAAAACACAAGAAAGTGGATAAAACTAAGCATGGAACATCAAAAATTATAGATACATTTGCGATGTATCAGTAATATTGTTAATTTAGCTTCAGTAGTCATTGAGACCCCTGATGATGATTTATCAAGAAGTTTGGTCAGCAATAATAATATTTTTCAAGACATAGAAAAATTGGACATGGACGATTATCTTGACTCCACACCTGAGGTGGACCCCGAGATAAATCGAAAATATGAAGAACCTATAAGAAAAGGAGACGAGGCACCTCCACCTCCTACTCTCAAAACTTTACCAAGGATTTAAAATATAGGTTTCTTGATGAAACTAATAATTTCCCTATTATTATAAGTTCTAACCTTGCAGAGAAAGATGAGGAAAATTTAATCATGGTTTTCTGGATGCATCGGAATGCTCTTGGGTATTCGATGAGTGACTTGAAGGGGATTAGTCCCTCGATATCCACCCATAGAATATTTATGGAAGAAGGAGCCTAACTAATCGCATACTCTCAGAGGCGACTCAAACCTCACATGAAAGAAGAGGTAAGGAAGGAAATAATATGTTTGTTAGATGCAGGGATCATCTTTCATGTGGAAGAAAGTGAATGGGTAAGTCCTGCTCATTGTGTTCCTAAGAAAGGTGGATTTACTGTTGTTGAAAATGAACATAATGATATTATACCTTCTAGAACCGTTGTTGGTCACATGATGTGTATTGACTATAGAAAACTTAATAAGGAAAATAGAAATGATCATTATCCTTTGTCGTTTATAGATCAAACTTTAGAAAGGCTAGCTATGCACTCTCATTTTTGCTACTTAGACCCCTATTCCGGTTTTTCTCAAATTGTTGTTCACCCTGATGACCAACTTAAAACAACCTTTATTTTTCCTTACGGTTTATACGCCTATCACTGGATGCCTTTTGGTCTTTGCAATGCCCCTGCTACCTTTCAAAGGTGTATGACTACTATATTTGCTGATTATGTTGAATGTATTATGGAAGTATTCATGGATGACTTCTCTGTCTATGGAACTTCCTTTAATCATTGTCTCTATAACCTTCATAAAGTTTTGCAGAGATGTGAAGACACTAACTTAGCCTTGAACTAGGAAAATGTCATTTTATGGTTTAAGAAGGTATAGTGCTTGGTCACAAAATCTCAGGTAAGGGTATAGAAGTTGATAAAGCAAAGATTGAAGCAATAGAAAGGCTTCCACCTCCTCGAGATATAAAAGGTACAAGGAGTTTCTTAGGCCATGCTGGATTTTATAGAAGGTTCATTAAGAAGTTTTTTAAAACCGCTAGACCTTTAACTAACCTTCTTCAAAAGGATGTTGTTTTTAATTTTGATGAAAAGTGTCTCACTGCTTTCAATATATTAAAAAAAGCCCTTCTTGAAGCTCCCATTATAAAACCACCTAATTGGAAGAAACCTTTTGATCTATTCTGTGAGGCTAGCCATGAATCTGTGGGAGCAATTCTTTGCTAGTATGATGGTGATGATCTTAATATCATTCATCATACTAGTCGCACCCTAAACAGGGCCCAAAAGAATCACCCTATGGCAGAAAAAGATTTTTCACTATGGTCTTCTCCTCTGACAAGTTTAGATCTTATATTATTGACTCTAAACTAAGAGTGCATACTTCCCATGTTGGCTTAAAAGAGATTCTTGGAAGGATTGAAGTTAAGCCAAGAATGATCTATTGGACTCTACTTTTGCAAGAATTTGATATGTAGATTCTCCAAAGGAAGGAAGAGCAGGAGGAGGCATCCATGGACACTGAGGAGGTTGATCTACCTGAGGTAGTGTCATCCATTTGCATACCCTCGGGAACTACAATTCCTAAAAGGAAATTTTCGATTTCTCTTTGCAATGGCTTTGGGGGTTTTCTGCAACCAACCTTGTTTAAAGGGAAACATAAAAAGTTGATCCAATAATTAAAAGAAGGAGAAGGTACCCGACTAAACTCATTCCCTCTCGATGAGCATGACATTTGAAATCTTGAAAACTTCTTTGTTCTAGATGATTTTCTACTATTCCCTTTTGCATATCTGTATTCCTTTCATTTTTTTGAGTTCACTACTGGTCTTGCGAGGTCGGTATGGGTGGGCGGTACCACTGTCTATTAAGGCGACAGTAACCTTTGACACACTTTTCACATATCGGTACTGTTGGGTCCGCAGCATAGAAAACAAAAAAAATCCTATGATGAGAACTATACGCCAAGATCTATCTACTAGATACAGAGCAACGGGTGGACATACATCCATGGAGAACTTACCCTTGAAGACAACGAGCTTTGTTAACGAGTAGGAACTCGTGGTTGATGTAGTCGTATGCTTGCCGATCTCAAGATCGTGTGGAAGTCTGAGCGCCGCAAATCAGCAGCGCATCCGTCCTCGCACACACGTTCAAGCCACCAGACAACCTCCACCTCCTTGCTCCAGCGAATCAGCGGAAGCAGCAACTCCTTCCAGACGCAAGGTCATCGGGAACATGTATCTTGCTAATCCGAGACCATGGGGGAATATCTAGAGGGGGAGAGAGATCCTTCACGAGGAGGTGTGGTTTGTGAGAGGGGAGAGGAGGGCTTTATATAGGAGGTAGGAGGCCCTCCTCCCATAGCCGCGCATGAGGGGGGACTCCTCCCCTCCTTCATTCATGTGGTGAACCTCCACTCACATAAACATGGCCTCCACCCAAAATCCCACTCACATGTATTTAATTTCCACCAAATTAAATGCAATTCTCAATTAATAAAACTCTTTTATTTATTTTATTCAGAATTTTGTTAATTACTTTAATTAACAAACATTCACATAAAACCCCTTGCAACATTTCAATATCACATGCGTAACCACTTTCGCAATTTCACCCGAATAATTCCGTTTCTATCGAACAATTCCTGTTTCTATCGAAACATTTCATGCGCTTTGCAAACCTTTTTGTGGAACATATGTGATCCTAAATGGTGTCCGCAACCCTTAAGTGTGTCACCCTATGGTTCGTGAATAATGCGTACATGATTGAGACTCCTCTCATCAATAATCGTAAGCGGGACTTGGAGATCCATATCGACTCTGCATATTCAACGATGACTTCTATGATCGTGAGAAACTTTAACGTCAGCAATTTAATAACTTTGTCTCATGATATAATACATGTCCGAGATTCGATCATCGGTATCCAAATACATAGTTTGATCTCGTTACCGACAAGCACTCTTTCTCGTTCGTGATATAACATTCTAGTGATCACATCACTTGCTTGCAAGCTATCTTAATGTGATATCACCGAGAGGGCCCAGAGTATATCTATCCGTCATCGGGATTGACAAATTCCACTCTTGATCCATGAGCCTCAACATAACACCTTCATAGCACTGGACCCACCTTTATAGTCACCTATTACGGTGATGTTTGATGTTATCAAGATACTCTTAGGTGTTAGCAATTAACATGATCTCATGGTCTAAGGACTAAGACTACTTTGTATGATGTTATAGCAATATAAACATAATGACTTGATCGTAATGCTATACTTCGGATGAATGTTCATCACATCATTTCACAAATACTGTGACCTTGTTATTAACAACATCCAATGTCCATGATCAGGAAACCTTGATCATCTTGTTAATCAACAAGCTAGTCTATAAGAGAGGCATAACTAGGAACCCTTTTTGTTTATTAAACACATATGTATTAATGTTTCCTATCAATACAATTATAGCATGCAAAATAAACATCTATCATATACAAGGAATACATAATAACAACTTTATTATTGCCTCTCAGGGCATATTTCCTTCAGTCTCCCACTTGCACTAGAGACAATAATCTAGTTTATATAGTGATAAATCTAACACCCATGGAGTTCTGGTGTTGATCATGTTTTGCCCTAGGGAGTACTTTAGTCAATGGATCTGCTACATTCAGGTCCGTGTGCACTTTACAAATCTTTATATCTCCATCCTTGACATGCTCGCGGATGGAGTGAAAATGGCGCTTAATATGCTTGGAATTCTTGTGAGACCTTGGTTCCTTGGCGTTGGCTATGGCTCCATTATTGTCACAATAGATCACCATTGGGTCCAACGCACTAGGAACCACACCTAGTTCCGTTATGAACTCCTTCATCCAAACCGCTTCCTGCGCTGCTTCTGAAGCAGCAACATATTCCACCTCCGTTGTTGATCCAACCACCACAGGTTGTTTGGAACTCCTCCAACTAATTGTTGCTCCGTTCAAGAGAAATACATATCCGGATTGAGACTTAGAGTCATCCGGATCAGTGTCAAATCTAGCATCGACATAACACTTAGCGACTAGCTCTTCTTCACCTCCGTATACAAGGAACATATCCTTAGTTCTTCTCAAGTACTTAAGGATATCCTTGACCGCTATCCAGTGTTCCGAACCTGGATCAGATTGGTACCTACTAGTCAAACTAATAGCATGTGCCACATCCGGTCTTGTACATAGCATGGCATACATTATAGAGCCTATGGCTGAGGCATAGGGGATCTTATCCATTATCTCTCTTTCTTCCGCCGTAGCCGGACTTTGAGTCTTACTCAATGTCTTGCCTTGCAACATAGGTAAGTACCCCTTCTTACTTCCGTCCATATTAAACTTCTTTAATATCTTATCAAGGTATGTACTCTGCGATAGCCCAATTAGGCGTCTTGATCTATCTCTATAGATTTTAATGCCTAATATATATGAAGCTTCACCAAGGTCCTTCATCGAAAATTTGCTGTTTAGATAACTTTTAACATTGTTTAAAAGATCTATATCATTTCCAATCAATAATATGTCATCCACATATAATATCAGAAATGCCACATTGCTCCCACTCACTTTATTGTAAATACAAGCCTCTCCATAAGTTTGGACAAATCCAAACTCTTTGATCACCTCATCAAAGCGGAGATTCCAACTCCGGGATGCTTGCTTCAGTCCATAGATGGATCGCTGAAGTTTGCACACCTTATCAGCATCCTTAGGATCAACAAAACCCTTAGGTTGTATCATATACAACTCTTCTTCAATAGTACCATTGAGGAACACAGTTTTGACATCCATCTGCCATATTTCATAATCGAAATATGCAGCAATTGCTAACATAATCCTAACCGACTTAAGCATCGCTACGGGAGAGTATGTCTCATCGTAGTCAACTCCTTGAATTTGTCGAAACCCCTTTGCGACAAGTCGAGCCTTATAGATGGTTACATTACCATCAGCATCAGTTTTTCTTTTGAAAATCCATTTATTCTCAACGGCCTTTCGATCGTGAGGTAAGTCCACCAAGGTCCAAACCTGGTTTTCGTACATGGATTCCATCTCGGATTTCATGGCTTCTAGCCATTTGTTGGAATCAGGGCTCATCATCGCTTCTTCATACGTCGCAGGGTCATCTATTTCATCAATCATGAAATTCATAACAGGATTGCCGTACAGTTCAGGAGTTGCATGTGTCCTGCTTGACCTGCGAGGTTCGGTAGTGTCCTCTTTCGGAGTTTCATGATCAATATCATTAGCTCTCTATTCATTAGGTGAAGTCAACTCCGAAACAACTTCCGGTGCTACGCTACTCGCCATTTCATGAAGAGAAGGTTCAATAACCTCTTCGAGTTCTACCTTCCGACTACTGACACCTTTCGCGAGAAACTCCTTCTCAAGAAAGGATCCATTCTTGGCAACAAAGACCTTGCCCTCGGATCTGTGATAGAAGGTATACCCAATCATTTCCTTAGAGTATCCTATGAAGACGCATTTTTCCGCTTTGGGTTCGAGTTTATCCGGTTGAAGTTTCTTCACATAAACATCGCATCCCCAAACTTTGAGAAATGACAGCTTAGGTTTGTTTCCAAACCATAATTCATACGGTGTCTTTTCAACGGATTTAGATGGTGCCCTATTTAAAGTGAATGCAGCGGTTTCCAGTGCATAACCCCAAAATGACAGTGGCAAGTCAGTCATAGACATCATAGATCGAACCATATCCAATAAAGTACGATTACGACATTCTGACACACCATTACGTTGTGGTGTTTCGGCAGGCGTGAGTTGTGAAACTATTCCACAGTCTTTCATATGTGTGCTAAACTCGTAACTAAGATACTCTCCTCCACGGTCGGACCGCAGAAATTTGATTTTTCTGTTACGATGATTTTCAACTTCATTCTGAAATTCTTTGAACTTTTCAAAGGTTTCAGACTTATGTTTCATCAAATAGATATACCCGTATCTACTCAAATCATCCGTGAAAGCAACAAAATAACGATATCCACCTCGTGCCGACACACTCATTGGTCCACACACATCAGTATGTATGATTTCCAATAAATCTATCGCCCGTTCCATTGAACCGGAAAACGGCATTCTAGTCATCTTGCCCATAAGGCATGGCTCACATGTATCAAATGATTCAAAATCAAGTGATTCCAAAAGTCCATCAGAATGGAGTTTCTTCATGCGTTTAACGCCAATATGACCTGAACGACGATTACCACATATATGCAGATATATCATTATCAAGTTTAATCCTTTTAGCATCAACATTATGAATATGCGTAATACTACTATCGAGATCCAACAGAAATAAACCATTCAACGCAGGTGCATGACCATAAAAGATATTATTCATATAAATCGAACAACCATTGTTTTCAGACTTAAACAAATAACCACTTTGCATCAAACATGATCCGGATACAATGTTCATGCTCAGTGCAGGCACCAAATAACAATTATTCAGGTTTATAACTAATCCCGACGGCATATGGAGAGGCAGCGTTCCGACGGCGATCACATCAACTCTTGATCCATTGCCGACCCGCATCGTGACCTCATCCCTTGCTAGTCGTCGCTTGTTCCGCACCCCTGAACCGAGTTACATATATTATCAACCGATCCCGTATCAAATACCCAGGTGCTACTGCGAGTACTAGTCAAGTACACATCAATAACATGTATATCACATATACCTTTGTTTGCCCTGCCGGCCTTCTTGTCTGCCAAATACTTGGGACAGTTGCACTCCCAATGGCCAGTCCCCTTGCAATAGTAGCACCCGGTGTCAGACTTAGGGCCAGCTCAGGGTTTCTTTTTAGGCGCGGCAACAGATTTGCCGCCCTTCTTTCCCTTCTGCTTGCCTTTCTTGTCCTTCTTGAAACCGGTGGTCTTATTGATCATCAACACTTGATGTTCTTTCCTAATCTCCACTTGCGGTCTTAAGCATTGTGAAGCTCGGGAAGAGACTTCTTCATGCCCTGCATATTATAGTTCATCACGAAGCTCTTGTAGCTAGGTGGCAGAGATTGGAGAACACGATGTATGCCTAAGTCAATGGGAATCGTTATTCCCAAGGACACAAGCTTATCGGCGTACCTAGACATTTTGAGTACGTGCTCACTAACGGAGCTGTTTTCTTCCATCATGCAGCTAAAGAACTTTTCAGAAGCATTATAACTCTCTACGGCAGCATGGGTATCGAAAATCATTTTCAATTCTCCCATGGTATCAAAGGCATTGCCATTTTCGAAACGTTTTCGAAGTTCTGGCTCTAGCCCATATAGTATGCCGCAATGAACTAAGTTGTGGTCCTCCTGACGAGTTATATAGACGTTCTTTTCCTCGTCAGGGGCATCAAGATCTGGTGGGGGGCCTAGCGGCGCCTCTAGCACATATTTCTTTTGTGCAGCAGTGAGGAGAATCCTCAAATTCATAGCCCAGTTGGTGAAGTTGCTACCATTCGCAGCAAGTTTCTCTTTCTCCATGAACACATTGAAATTAAAAGCAGGTGGTGCCATCTATAACAGAATTTGTAAAGTTTATTTAGACTAAGTTTATGATAGATTGAGTTCAACTAATCCAAATTACTAATGAACTCCCACTCAAAAACGACATCCCTCGTGTCCTTTTGGTGATTACATGAACCAAATCCACTACACCAAGTCCGATCATCACGTGAGTCGATGTAGCTTCAAAGGCGAGCATCTATATGGGCATCATATTAACTATATGACTCATGCTTAACCTTTCGGTCCGTGTTCCGAGGCCATGTCTGTACATGCTAGGCTCGTCAAGTAAGAACCTTAGTATTCGCATGTGTAAAACTGTCTTACACCCGTTGTATGAAAGCGTAGAGTCGAGAACACCTGATCATCACGTGATGCCTCAAAACACGATCCACAAAACGGTGCATACTTAAGGAAGAACACATTTTATCTTGATATCTAAATGAGGGATCATCTTATAATGCTACCAAAAGCGCCAAACTAGTAATATAAGATGCTAACATCTAATGTGTGAAGTGAGGTGATATGGTCCATGCATTTGATCTCTATCATTTGCATCGTGGTATGATCTCTATCATTCCTTTGTGTGTAAGGCCAAGGTCTATGGAACTTACACGTTAAGTGAGTTGTAAGAGTATCTATCATACATCTACTTACAACAATACCATATCAAGACACTAGCCCAGCAACGATCTAAACTAGACGCCTCTAATTTATCAATTACAAGTTTTACGTGGCTTAGGGCTTTCGAAGATAGAACCGGTCTTACCTACGAACATGAACCACAACGAGGATAACCAAGTTATTAGCAACTCGTTGTAAATCAGATATTGACTATAGTAGGAGAGACAGACACCCGCTAGACACTTATGCAAAACTAGTTGCATGTCAGTCGTGGAACCGGTCTCATGTACGATGACATGTAAGGTTGGTCCGGGCCGCTTCATCCCACTATGCCACCAATATCCAAAGTACATAGAAGATGCAATAACATGATCATCATCGCCCACATATAAACATATGTGTACTACCCGTGCAAAGCACCTATGCATAGATCAGGCTCTGATACCACTGTTGGATCCGCAGCATAGAAAACAAAAAATTTCCTACGATGAGAACTATACGCCAAGATCTATCTACTAGATACAGAGCAACGGGTGGACATACATCCATGGAGAACTTACCCTTGAAGACAACGAGTTTTGTTAATGAGTAGGAACTCGTGGTTGATGTAGTCGTACGCTTGCCGATCTCAAGATCGTGTGGAAGCGCCGCAAATCAGCGCATCCGTCCTCGCACACACGCTCAAGCCACCGACAACCTCCACCTCCTCGCTCCAGCGAATCAGCGAGCAACAACTCCTTCCAGAAGCAAGGCACCTAGGAACATGACTCTCGCGAATCCGAGACCATGGGGGAATATCTAGAGGGGGAGAGAGATCCTTCACGAGGAGGTGTGGTTTGTGAGAGGGGAGAGGGGGGCTTTATATAGGAGGGAGGGAGACCCCTCCCCTCCCATAGCTGGCGCATGAGGGGGGACTCCTCCCCTCCTTCATTCATGTGGTGAACCTCCACTCACATAAACATGGCCTCCACCCAAAATCCCACTCACATGTATTTAATTTCCACCAAATTAAATGCAATTCTCAATTAATAAAACTCTTTTATTTATTTTATTCAGAATTTTGTTAATTACTTTAATTAACAAACATTCACATAAAACCCCTTGCAACATTTCAATATCACATGCAGAACCACTTTCTGCAATTTCACCCGAAACTATTCCAGTTTCTATCGAAACAATTCCTGTTTCTATCAAAACATTTCCTGCGCTTTACAAACCTTTTGTCTGGCACATATGTGCTCCTAAATGGTGTCCGGTAACCCTTAAGTGTGTCACCCTACAGTTCGCGAATAATGCAGACATGATTGAGACTCCTCTCAGATCAATAATCAGAAACGATGACTTCTGTGATCGTGAGAACCTTTAACGTCAGCAATTTAATCCCTTTGTCTCATGATATAATACATGTCCGAGATTCGATCATCGGTATCCAAATACCTAGTTTGATCTTGTTACGGACATGCACTCTTTTCTTGTTCCCGTGATATAACATTCTAGTGATCACATCACTTGCTTGCAAGCTATCTTAATGTGATATCACCGAGAGGGCCCAGAGTATATCTATCCGTCATCGGGATTGAAAAATTCCACTCTTGATCCATGAGCCTCAACATAACACCTTCATAGCATTGAACCCACCTTTATAGTCGCCCTGTTACGGTGTGACGTTTGATGTTATCAAGATACTCTTCCGGTGTTAGCAATTAACATGATCTCATGGTCTAAGGACTAAGACTACTTTGTATGATGTTATAGCAATATAAACATAATGACTTGATCATAATGCTATACTTCGGATGAATGTTTATCACATCATTTCACAAATGTCGTGACCTTGTTATTAACAACATCCAATGTCCATGATCAGGAAACCTTGATCATCTTGTTAATGAACAAGCTAGTCTATAAGAGAGGCATAACTAGGAACCCTTTTTGTTTATTAAACACACATGTATTGATGTTTCCTATCAATACAATTATAGCATGCAAAATAAACATCTATCATATACAAGGAATACATAATAACAACTTTATTATTGCCTCTCAGGGCATATTTCCTTCAGGTACGACCACATAGTATGGGTGGTCGTTATCGATGCTGCCTTTCCCTATTCATTCTATTTATTCTTTTGATCTAGTAAAAAACCGAAGTCAGTAAAAGTAAGTACAGACGGGCAGTATGGGCGGAGCCTGCCCGTACCACTTTGTTGGTTGACTATTTACCGACTTATTTCCATCGGATTTTTGGAAACAACCTGGTACGGGCGTGCCGTACGGGCGTCCGCCCGTACCAAGTGGTCATTACGATCATCATTTCTTCCTTTAGCACTTATTTCTTTCCATATTTGTTGAGATTCTTTTCTTGGCCGAACATTTTCCTTCTAGTATGAATTTCCCCTGCCTCTGACTCCTAATAAGCCTCCCTAGAGGTCTTCCTCCCTCTTATATCAATAGATCCAATCTACTTGATAAGCTACCTAGTTCTAGGAAAACGAAAACCTCTAAACCTCATGGATCCTTCGTGGGATAGTTTCTAGACACCCTCCATTGAAGCTGATGATCGTGAAGCTAAAGGCCTAAGCCCGAAGAACAAGCGGTACTCCTATGACTCTTATGATGAGGAGGGGGAGGAATTCGATACCTTCATGAAGAAAACAAAGAGGGGATGGAAGTAGCCGAATTACCTGGCTATTGTGAAGCCTGAAGATGAGGAAGAAGCCAAGAAGCCTCATGGGAAGGGGTGCATGGAGTCACCCAAGTTCAGCGCCGTCAAGTACTCCTGACCCAAGCGTAAGAAATCTAACCATCCAGATGCAGGAACTTATCAGGAGACTACGGCTCATACTTCAACAACAAAGAAGATCGCCATGAACGCGCGCATGAGCATGAATCCACAAGAGGATTGGGGGTTCAACCTTTTGGACGTGCCCATCGGCACGCATGTTCTAGACACAGAACATCGTCTTCACAAGATAGGGAAGTACCAGAAAGAAGAACTCCTCCATAGGGAGATCAAACGCAAGCGCCTCTTGGATCTCGAAGGCAAGAAGGAACTGAATGACATGATGAGAAAAGTCTCTAATGGGATGTTCCTTTTGCATTTGGATCTGTAGAAGTGTCTTCGTCGCATATCTTCCCTAGAAGAGAGAAATAAGAAGCTTCGCATGGCGGTCTCCAACAAAACCTCCTCACCATGAAGGACGCCATGGTATTGAATAATTGCAAGGGATTATTTGATCGACCCAGCTTGATTCCAAGTTTCGGTTCATCTATGAGAACCTTGTAATCTATCTTACAGTTTTAGCATGTTTACTTTCTAGCACACATGTTAGGTTTTAATTTCAGAATTTGCATTAGTTGTATCAACTTCAAGCTCCCTTTTGATCAAGAGAAGATTTATATCCATTGAGTTTCAAGACTTTATGATATTTGAAGTTATATTTTGATTCATGATTATTATATTAGATGATTGAACTAGGTTGAGTGTCATGATACTTGAACAATTGTCATGATTTTAGGGACTTCCACACCAATAAAAGTATTGATTAAATTATGAGAAGAATATTTTGGGGAGCATATTATAGTCACAAGTTCTAAAAATCCATAAAGGTAGTGAGCATGATCAAGTGGTTGTACTAAAAAAAGAGGGAGTAAGAGAAAGAAGAGAAAAAGAAAAGGAGAAGAGAGGAGAAATAAAAGAACAACTATCAAAAGAGCCCAAGAAAAAGACAGACAGAAAAAAATGATCATGAATCGTCATTACTGAAATCAAGTTCTCAACCAGTCTAACTTTATGATTATATGATATGTTGAATCACTGAAAGCTTCTTATAACTTCATTGATACTAAAAAGGGTGTGGAAGCCTCTAAGTCATGTGATGTGTAAGGGTATGATAATACCCCCGAAGTAACTTTACATATGATGTTGTATTCCTATTTCAATTTCTGCCTCATTTATTGTAACGACTTGTGCCTCATGAACATGATGATCTTGTCCATAAGCCACAATCTTGCTCAGGGATGAGCAAGAGTCTAGCTTTGGGGAGTTGATGAGTCCAAAACTGAAGCATATTTACCTTTTGTTTTTACATAAATATAATATGAATTTTGGTATTTCACTGTGTTTGCGCGCACCGTTTTGGTCCGTGTTTCAACAAGATCCCAAACTACTATGTCTATTATGAACATATCAATTAGAACTGTCATATTATGTTATAATATGATATTTTAAGTGATAAAATTCATTTTATTGATTTAACTTCGCACTTGGGAGAATACCAAACGAGAGGAAAGCATCTGCCGCTGATGGCTCAAAATATATCGAGCTCGTTGGGGAACCCCAAGAGGAAGGTATGATGAACACATCAGCAAGTTTTCCCTCAGTTATGAAACCAAGGTTATCGAACCAGTGGGAGCAAGGAAACACCTCCAAGTTGTTGTTTCCAACTTGGAATCCTGCACAACACAACCACAGAACTTTGCCCCCAACTTACAGTGAGGTTGTCAATCTCACCGGTTTTGCTGAAAACAAAGGATTAAACGTATTGTGTGGAAGATAGTAATTGCTTGCAGAAAGTAAACAGAAAACAGTAAATAACAGATTGTAGATTGATAGTAAAAGAAAGGACCAGGGTCCATAGTTCACTAGTGGTGATTCTCCTTAAGATAGATGACATGTTGGGTGAACAAATTACAGCGGGGCAATTGACAGACACCGAGAAAGCATACATGCATATACTAATAATTTTGACTCCTATGAGATTTGATTAGGCATTACAACATTATACATAGACCATAATCCAACTGCATCTATGACTAATAATCCACCTTCAGGTTATCATCCGAACCCCCTCCAATATTAAGTTGTAAGCAATAGATAATTGCATTAAGCAAAGTGTGTAAAGTAAACAATACGATTGCCCCATAGACAAAGGATTACTGTTTTCTCCCTAGTAGCAACATCACATCTAGTACCTTAGAGATTTCTGTCACTTCCCTAGATTACTAGAGGCATGAACCCACTATCGAGCATAAATACTCCCTCTTGGAGTTGATAGCATCTAATTGGCCAAGATAGCTACTAACAACGGAAAGCATGCAAGATCACAAATAACATAGACATGATAGAATCAATAATCAATCTGAAATAGCATCTCAATATCCATTGAATCCCCGCCAACACAACATGTAAGATTACAAATAGATGATCTTGATCATGAACGGAGCTCACAAGATCTAAACATGGTAACACAAAGGAGGAGAACCAACCATCTAGCTACTACATGGACCCGTAGTCCAGGGATGAACTACTAACGCATCACACCGGAGGCAGTCATGGTGATGAAGAACGCCTCCAGGGTGATCTAGCTTCAGATCCCTCCCGATCTAGGGATGGAGATGGCGGCAGCTATAGACTCTTTTGTGGAATTTTGATCGGGTTCTTAAGGTTTTCGTCCCGGGAGGCTTTTATAGGCGAAAGGGCAACGTTGGTGGAGCACCATGGGGCCCTCACCCCCTGGTGGTGCGCCCCCTAGGCCGCGTCGCCACCAGGTGTGGTCGCCCTGGTGCACCACTTCGTCTCCCCTCCGGACTCCTTGTTGCTTCAGGTAAAATATTGACTTTGGCTTTTGTCCGGTCCAATTCCGAGAATATTTCCTTACTAGCTTTTCTGAAACCAAAAACAGCAGAAAACAGGCAACTGGCACTGTGGCATCTTGTTAATAGGTTAGTTTCATAAAATGTGTAAAAATACTCCAAAGTGTGGACAAAACATAAGAAAGTAGATATAAAACAAGCATGGAACATCAAAAATTATAGATACGTTTACAAAGTATCAGCCACGATAACGACCAATGGTACGGGTGGAGCCCTCCCGTATCGTCCACCCATACCACGTGACATCACGTCCGCCTTGTCAAATACTTTCTCCTGGCGAAGACGGCAGGGAGATCCGACATTCACAGCAACCAGAAACCACCAAAAAACACATCTGAAAGGGATTTGAAGGAGGAACTTGGCGGAGGGAAAATTTGAAGGGGATCTACAGCAGAAAACAATGATTTTCCTATGTTGGAACACGCAAAACTGCATAGGATCTATCTATGTAGTAATACGGTAATGACCGATGCGTAGAGAATACATACCCTTGTAGACCGTACACGGTTAACGTTCCGAGGGGAACGTGGTTGATGTAGTCATACTCGTAGCCGACCTCAAGGTCGTGAAGCTCCTCACAAGTCACCCCTTGCTCCTTCTTCATCGTGCGGTAGCTCCGACTCATGACATTTAAGCGCCCCAAGTGTTGCGCCTCGTGTCTTCGTACACATCCGGTGTACGATGACACCTCCGTCTCCCTGATCCCGCTGGGGGTGCGGAAGTTGATATTCGTCTAGGAATCCCTGCAGTGCAACGGTGTGCTGCAGGTGTGCCTTGATCGCACAACCCAGACTTAGGGCCATGGTCACAAGGTACAGAGAGAGGGAGGGAGAAAGTCAACTAAAAGACTCCTCAAATTGTATATAGTGTGTTTAATCCCGCCCATGAGAACCCCTTTATATAGGCGGAGGGGGTGTGCCCTTCCCATTAGGTTAGCCATGTGGGACTAATCAATTAAAGGAAATAGGAAGGAATTTTCTGCCAGCCGGATGGGCTAAGAACCAGCCCAAGAGGCAAAAAGCAAACAGCAGCTGGAATGTTGCGGCCTGACCAGCGTCGGCCCGGGTGGGCCTTTGGCCGCGGCCCACCCGCGTGCCCGCCTGGCTCCCGTGCAGCCTCGCCCCGCCTGGGCCGGCCTCAGCGCGATGGCCCGGTGTGGCCACCACCTGCCCCTGTGGCCCGGGTGGGCATTAAGGCCTAGCACGGCCCAGCCAGCTCGCTCGCCCGGTCAGCTTGCCCGCCAGCTCCCCTGAGTGCCCGAGTTGGTCCAGGGTTGAGCTGTCCCGTGGCGGCGGCCGCTGGCTACCCTCTGCCCTGCATGGCGGTTATTAAATACCCCTCGCATGGGCTGTTTTTCTTTTGCCTTTTTTGAAGTTTTTCTCTTAGGCCTTTTCCCTCCGGGGATTTGGACTAATATGAAAGTTTCTTTTATAAATCTTAATCTAAATATTATTTAGAATATATTAATTCATAATTAACATATAATAAATATATATTTAAATTCCCATTTATCTGAAAACACTTTTCTGGTCTTTTTCCTTTACTCCTTCTCCGAACAACTTCGGATCTCTCCGGGGAACAATTCCAGCTTTCTTTTTCTCTTTCTCTATTGTGATTCCGTCTTACGAATGATCGCTCTCATTGTACCCTTAAGTGAGCTTGATAAATAAAGCTATGCTCCCCGGCAACGGCGCCAGAAAATAGTCTTGATGACCCACAAGTATAGGGGGCGTATCGCAGTATTTTCGAGGGAAGTGAAACCCAATTTATTGATTCGACACAAGGGGAGCCAAAGAATATTTATCAGCCTTAACAACTGAGTTGTCAATTCAGTCACACTGAAACAATCTTACTCATAGCAGTTTATCAAGAGCAACAATTTTGTAGAAGGAATAGCAAAATACTTGATAGTAAAGCAAAGATAGTAGTAACAAAAGCAGTAAACAGTGAGATTCGAGTGCGGTAGGCATAGGGATGGATGGACGGGCGTTGCATGGACAAGACAATTCACATAGCAATCAGAATATAGGGCAATTGCAAATAAATAAGATAAAGCACCCAAGTACTAGACAATCCTAGGCATGTGTTCCATATATAGTCATATGTGCTCGCAATGAGAACTTGTACAACATCTTTTGTCCTGCCAGCCCGTTTGCAGCGGGGCCTCTAGGGAACTACTAGTAATTAAGGTGCTCCTTTTAATAGAGCACCGGAGCAAAGCATTAACACTCCGTGAACACATGTGATCCTCACATCAAAGCCTTTCCCTTCCGGTTATCCCGATTTACATCGCCAGGCCATAGGTTCCGGACAGCGACGTGTGTATACAACTTGCAGATAAGACCCAAAACAATACTATCATAATGAATCAATAATAAGTTCAGATCTGAAATCATGGCACTCGGGCCCTAGTGAGAAGCATTAAGCACAACAAGTCGCAACAAAGTCATAAAGCACTAATAAAACATACTAGGCACCATGCCCTAACAATCTGATGCCATTACATGAATGATCCCATCCAATCCCTACCATCCCCATAGCCTATAGCGGGGGATTACTCACTCATAGATGGGGGAAACATGGATGGTCGATGGAGAAGTGATGGTGATGATGATGGCGATGATCTCCTCCAATTCTCGTCCGTGAGGTGCCGAAGCGGAGTTTACGGTGCTGTTTTGTGGAATCTGGTGATGGCGGCAGAATGAACTCCTTCGGAAAATGTCGAACCCCTTAGTTTTTAGGTCAAGGCTCCTTATAGGCGAAGAGAGAGGCCGAGGGTGCACTGGGTGCCCACACCACCCTGGCGCACTGGCCGGCCCGCCACGGTGGTGTGGCCACCTGGGCTCTTCTCCGTCTCAGATTCTGCTCTGAGTCTTCGGGTGAAATAGGATTTTTGGCATATTTTCTGGGATTTTTCCTGATAGTTGATTTTCTGCACAAAAAGTAGACACCAAGGCAATTCTGCTGAAAACAGCGTCAGTTCGCATTAGTTGCATCCAAATCACACAAGTATAGAGGAGAAACAATAGAAAAAGTGTTCGGGAAAGTAGATACGTTTTGGACGTATCAACTCCCCCAAGCTTAGCTTATTGCTTGCCCTCAAGCAATTCAGTTGAAAACTGAGTGCGATAAAAGAACTTTCACGAACACATTTGCTTCATATGAAGTAAATATTCTCAGCAATGTGATCAACTACTTAGACAATTCATAATAAATAGTATGCAACTGAGTCTACTTAATAGTCATTGCAAGCTATGAAGAGATTCCAACTCAAGAATAATAAGTAGCATAAAGCACGAACATAAGCAACATTACAATGCTCATAGAAAGGTATGATAGAGTGGTATCTCGCTTGCCTTTGATTATGAATGCCAAGGCACCTCTGAAGTTCAAGTGATGACTAGAAGTAAAGATACCAAAGATACAAGCATCAAAGTCATAACACAAATAATCAGCTAATGGGACAAACACAAAGAATGACAACTATGCTCTCAAGAAGGTGCTCAAAGAATATGTGGAGACTCAACAAGTAGAAGAAAAAGGTTTTGAGAAATTTGAAAAGCTTCCAAATGCTGAAAGTATGGTACTTGTTAGCTTTGAGCTCTCATTGCCCCTATCATAGGCATCTTTAATGTGGTTAAGGTGAAAGTGAGGTCCAATCTGAGTTATATGCTTGACAGACTATAAACTGGAAATCCCAAGTCCCTTGAGTATGAGGGTCGCTCCTCATGCTACTCAACTTTAGTTACCGGTAAGTTCTTGTCATCGTAAGTATGTGCGTATCATTGAGAACCGCCAACGGGGTACCCCTTGCCCGATGATACGGAAGAATCCCCATATCAAAATGACAAGGCAAGCAGACAATGAGTATCTCAGCAATCTTCTTATTTACCATGGGAAAATGGTGCTTTTTTCTCTCTTTCCTCTTTTCATAAATCTTTTTTTTTCTTTTTCTCAATAGCTATAACTCTTCTTTTTTTATAAGAAGAATGCTTCATAGATATCATTATGGTTACGCTGCAGGTTTCCACCATGTCAGCATGGATTAGACCAGCGGCCCAGGCGTTTCTCTAGCACACATACATAACTCCATGGACTTACAAGCTCCCCTTTTATTTCACACCGACGACATCCGCAAACAAAAGAGCAAGGTATCAACTAGGTATATATTTACAAGTGTTGAAAGCGTTCCCCATGACAGCACGGTTCTGCTAATCCCTAGCCTATAATTTGTAAGCATATAACTTTCATGGAGAGTTCACAATGGTTCAGGTTTATTAAGTGCGGAAAATAAAGTGTGCCATCAAGTTCGTGAGAGCTTTACTAACTAATTTTCCCATAACAAGCAAACATTTTATTCGGAAGAAAACAAGGCACATTGAATATGCACGGAAGTAGCAAATGATGCTAATAGGTAGGTATGGTGGACACTTTGGAAATATTTGGTTTAGGGAGTTGGAAACTTGAGTAAAACACCCAGTGGAAGTGAAGGCTAGCAATAGTAAGGGAGCGACAAACGAGAGAGCAATAGCTGTCATTATCATGCTTGCAACAAAACAAGACTACTCATGGCATGAAAATGATTCAAGATCCTCAAGGCAAAATAATTTATCAAGGCTTAACTGATTATTACAGTCATGTGCATGCGTGAGCATGTGCCAAGTCAATCAAATGAAACATTCAGAGGAGGATACCACGGTGTCATACCAATTTATGAATAGAGTAATGCAAGCAAACATTCATGAGACATGCTACAAACTATTAGCAAGATGGAGCTAATCACAAGAAAGCAAGAACTACTAAGCATCCAAAGAAAACATACACTCTACATGAACGGACTAAGAAAGCTCACAATGATGAGTATATGTACAAAAATGAAGACAAATAGAGTTCGTTACCAGCCTCTTACCACGCCTCAAGTTGTCATTAATCCTCATTATTGCTCTTCACTTGTGTGGTTTGAATAATAATATGAAACCAATAATCCGCTGAGAACTGCCGAACCCTGAAGCAAACTCGCAAAAACCAAAGAAGAACGATGAATATTTTTGGTGTTTTCGATTTTTAAACAAGAACCAAAAGAGAAAAACAAGCAAAGCAAAATCTTTTTGGGTTTTTCGAATAGTTTAAACAAAGCGAAAAGGGAAAAGCAAACCAAAGAGAAACAACAAAAATATTTTTGGTCTTTTTGTGTTTTAGAAAGCAAAAGCAAAGAAGAACAAAAACTGAAAAGAGAATGAAAACATGAATATACAAAGTACCGACGCAACGTGATATGGAGATGAGTGCGGTGTCGGCGTACCTCCCCCCAAGCTTAGGCTTTTGGCCTAAGTGGGTATCAATCCCAAGCTGGCCAGGACGAAGTGTCACCAGGGTACGACGAGGAGGTACCCTCGTCCTGGTGCGAGCCCGAGTACGCCCCTCCGTAATGTGCAGAGTAATCATAGGAGGGCACATCCTCCTGGTGCTGCTCGTGGAAACCCAACAAGCGAAGCTGCTCATCCACCTCCTCCTTGGAGCGCGACCACGGTCTCCTGTCAACACTAAACAAAGCAGGCTGTGGCAAAAGGATCTCCCTTTCATCCCCGTCAGTGAAAAGCATCTTATATACTAGATTGTTCAAATCAGAGGTAGCAGTGACAAAGTGATGAGTTTTCATGGCCACAAGGTCGAACCTCTGTGGTGCTAGCATAACATCATCAGGAGCCACCGAAAGATCTAAAGTATTGACTACACGCGAGGCAATGATGCCCCCATAGATAGGCCCCCTAGCAGCTAGGCGGCGAGCAATAAGCGAGCCAAGACTGTACCGAGTATCATTGTTGAGCGCAGCAGCAAGGAAAGCTAAGTAATAGTTGGAGATATTACTAGTGTTTTCCCTACCCAATACACTAGTGGCAAGATAGTAAGCGAAGTATCTAAGAGCAGGGAGTTGGATATTTCTTATCTTTCCGCGCTGCGCCATGCGGTCATCATCATTGGTCACCCCTCGGTAAAGCTCCAACAAATCAGCGGGTCGCCCTTGAATTTTCTTTACGGCCCCTATCATACGCACACCTACAATACTGCAAAATCTCTCCAAAGACATGGTGAAGGGCATATAATAGATTTTAAAAGAGACAGTGGAATGATAGGATGTGTTAGAAAATGAGAAGCTCTCAACAAAAGTTTTGGTGAGCATAGCGTATTGTGCACTCTCATCTTGCATATAAGAGGTCAAGCCAACCCTCTCAATCAGTAGCAAGAAATCATCAAGAATACCTGCAGCTTGCAAGAAAGTAAAACAAGGAAAAGAGGATGGGTGAGCATCCCCATCATCCCTTTCACTGCCAATGCGTGTTGCAATGAGGTCTTCATTGTATGATGGCCTAGCTTGAGAGGCTATTCTTGAGGGCCTCGACCTCCTAGGTGCATCACTCTCAAATATCTCTCCAAAAGTGCGGTTGTTCATGCTTGGTATTCTAAAATTTAAACACCTATTAAACAAGTGATTGCAAAGTAAATATAATAAAGAATTCTACTCATAGGGACTTGCAAGAGGCCTAAACATGCATCAAAACTATATCTCTAAGCATCAAACAAGATTACAAGCTCTCATAACCAGTCACCTACAGCAGCAAAATACTCAACATATAATCCACTAATCACAAATCTACTTGGACAAGGGGAGGAGTCACATACCAGGGAACAAATGCTCCAAATTTCAGCAAGAAAGATGGGCTGAGCAAGGAGATCGAAGAAATCGAGAGCAAGCATAGAAAGAACGCGATTTTGAGCTATGAACTGGAGCTTACTCGGGAGAGAGAAGAAAGTAGCAGGTGAGAGAAGTAGTGGGGGGCCAGGGGTGGCCCACACAAGGGCATGGCGCCACCCAAGGCTGGCCGCGCCACCACATGGTGTGCCTGCCTGGTGGGCCCCACACCTACCAGTACCTCCTGCCCCTTTTTTCACGTAAAAATTTAATATGAATTTTCTAGAATTTTTTGAGACACTTTATTTTTGGGCTTTTTCAGAAATAGAAGAATGATTTTTTTGACAGACAGATTTTTTCTTTTGGAAACATGATGCAAGGACAAAACAAGGCTAGAACTACAGAAGTTCTAGCATGCAAGCAACTAACGACACAAAGAAAACTAAACGAAAGCAAAAACTAAAATGCAAAGGATAGAACTAAACGAAGACAATCATAATGAAAACATTGTTTTGTTTAATGGAATCCTTTTGTTAGCAAGGTTGATCAAGTCTTGCTACCAAAACAATTGCATATGAGACAAAACTTTGTACTCCACTAATGATTCTGTTACCTCAACCTTGATAGCAATGGTCCCAATCATAATAGTTTCAAAATTTTCTTTTGGTATGGGACAATATATTTCTCCAACTTGAATGCCTTCAACATGTTCAATTGAATTTAAACCATAAGTCCTTTCAATCTTCTTGGGGAAATAGACAGTATGTTCCTTGTCATTAACATTGAAGGTCACCTTTCCTTGATTACAATTAATAATAGCTCCTGCAGTATTAAGAAAAGGTCTCCCAAGAATAATAGACATATTATCATCTTCAGGCATTTCAAGCACAACAAAATCAGTTAATATCAAGCAATTATGAGCCACCTGAACAGGTACATCCTCACATATACCCACAGGAATAGTGGTAGACTTGTCAGCCATTTGCAAAGATATATCAGTTGGTATCAATTTTTCAAGCTGAAGCCTCTTATAGAGAGAGAAAGGCATAACACTAACTCCAGCTCCCAAATCACACAAAGCAGTTCTAACATAACTGTTCTTAATAGAGCAAGGGATAGTTGGAATCCCTGCGTCTCCAAGCTTCTTAGGAACCTTACCATTGAAAGAATAATTAGCAAGCAAAGTAGAGATTTCTTCATTAGGGATCTTCCTTTTATTCGAGACAATGTCCTTCATATACTTTGAGTAAGGAGGCAATTTAATAGAATCAGTCAAAGGAATTTGCAAGAATAAAGGCTTCATCCACTCACAAAACTTATTATAGTGTTCATCTTCCTTTGGCTCGTGTTTCTTATCGGGGAAACGCATAGGTTTTTGGACCCAAGGTTCTCTTTCACTACCATGTTTCTTAGCAATAAAATCTTCTTTAGTGTATTTAGTAGTCTTAGTGTGATTTTCAGGTTCTTCTTCAACTTTTTCTTCATTAGGAACTTCATTTTCTTCATTACCACTTTCAGTTTCAGCATCATAGATAGATATACTATTAGGATCTATAGCAGGTTTAGAGGATTCTACAATAGTTTTATGTTTCTTTTCCTTTTCTTACGAGTAGAACCACTATTTTCAGCTTGTTGAGAATCCTGCTCAATTCTTTTGGGATGCCCCTCAGGATATAGAGGATCCTGGGTATCAGCTCCACTTCTGGTTCTAATTTCATAAGCATGTTTTTCTTTAGCAGAATTAACTAGCAAGTCGTTTTGCACTTTAACGAGTTGATCTATTTGAGTTTGAACCATTTGAAAGTGTTTAACAATCATTTTAACATCATTAGAGGTTCTTTCCACAATATCTTTCAACTCAACAATAGCTCTAGTGTTTTCCATTAGATGATTTTGCACCCTTTTATTAAAGTTATCTTGCTTAACAATAAAGATATCAAATTCTTCTACGCATTGATCAGGAGGTTTCAAGTAAGGGATATCACCTTCATCAAAGTGTTGGAGAGAGTGTACCTCAATAGTGGGTGAGTAGGAAATAGGCTTACATAATTCTTCTATAGGAGGTAAATTCTTGACATCTGCAGCTTTAATTCCCTTCTCCTTAAGACATTTCCTAGCTTCCTTCATCACTTCATCATTTAATTCAATAACTCCCCTCTTCTTTGATGTTGGAATAGGCGCCGGAATAGCTAGTTCAGGTACAATTACTTCAGGTGTAACTTGTTTAGGAGGAGTCCAATCTTCATAGTTCTTGCTTATTTTAGCCATTAATTCCTCAGCTTCCTTGGGAGTCCTATTCCTGAAAACACAATCAGCACAACTATCTAGGTATGTCCTAGATTCTTTGGTTAGTCCATTATAAAATATATCAAGTCGGTTATCCCGATTTCTGTCACTTCAGGGCCATTGGTTCCAGACAACAACGTGTGTATACAACTTGCAGGTAAGAACAAAAACAATACTATCATAATGAATCAATAACATGTTCAGATCTGAAATCATGGCACTCGGGCCCTAGTGACAAGCATTAAGCACAACAAGTCGCAACAAAGTTATAAAGCACTAATAAAAGATACTAGGCACCATGCCCTGATGCCATTACATGAACGATCTCATCCAATCCCTACCATCACCATAGCCTGGATTACTCACTCATAGATGGGGGAAACATGGATGGTTGATGGAGAAGCGATGATGATGATGATGGTATTGATCTCCTCCAATTCCCCGTCCCGGCCGGGTGCCAGAACGGAGTTTCTGGTGCTGTTTCATGGAATTTGGTGGTGGTAGTGGAGCGGAACTCCTTCTGGAAAAACGTCGACCCCCCCAAAGTTTTTAGGTCAAAAGGCTCCTTATAGGCGAAGAGAGAGGCCGAGGGGGTGCCTAGGGGGGCCACACCACCCCCTGGCGCGGCCTGGCCTGGCCCGGGCCACCAGGTGGTGTGGCCACCCCTGGCTCTTCTCCGTCTCATATTCTGGCTCCTGGAGTCTTCGGGTGAAATAGGATTTTTGGCATATTTTCCGGGATTTTTCCTGATAGTTGATTTTCTACGCAAAAAGTAGACACCAAGGCAATTCTGCTGAAAACAGCGTCAGTTCACATTAGTTGCATCCAAATCACACAAGTATAGAGGAGAAACAATAGCAAAAGTGTTCGGGAAAGTAGATACGTTTTGGACGTATCAGTAGCATCCAATTTCCTTTTGTTTCTTGATACGACTTGTCTAAGATACGATCATTGGTATCACATACTTTGTTCAATCTCGTTAACAAGAAGTTCTGTTTTACTTGTTACCGTGATATTACATCCCCATGACCCAGTCACATGTTGCAACATTTATGGATGTAATCTCACCAAGCCGGCCGTATGTATCTTTACCCATCATGTGGGTGAACAAATCTCGGTCTTGTGGTCACATGTTATCTACTGTTCCTTTAGAATACCCAACATACACCATTATTGCCACCGTATTACCAGATGACATCTAATGCAGTCAAAGCAGCCTCAGGAAACAGTGAGTAATATGAACTCACAGTCTAAGGAAAATGACTCTAGATTTTAGTTGTTGCAACAATGAACTATATGACTTGATCGTGTCACAATCCTTCGAGGAATGTCTATCACATCATTCTCCAATAATATGACCTCATCGCCTCATGATCTTGAAACCTAGATCATCCTCAGGACCAACGAACTAGTATGAATAGAGGCTACTAGGGACTTGTTTGTTTCATACCATACCTGCACCAATGTTTCTACTTGGTACAGTTATAGCACAATATGAAACTATTATAAACTAATTGATATATGAGAATAAAAACCTATTTATTATTTGCCTCTAGGGCATATCTCCTTCAGTCTCCCACTTGCACTAGAGTACAAGTAACCTAGCTCGCATTTTACTCATATAAACCATATAACATATGCGTTTATTGATTATGCATGCTCACGGGAAATGTCATGTCCATGTTCTATTTTACCAGATCATTATGTCTTTTGCAAATCATTAATGTATTCCTAATTTTGACATTCACACCATTATCGTATAATGGGTCAAAGCATTTGTTTGGCAACAAAGTGAGACTTTGTTTCTAGTGTTTATAATGACGGTTATTTTCACTGTTGTCATCTAAACTTCGAGACACACTTTGCTATCCTTTGTGTATATACTGCAATTATGGCAGTAGAACGAGGCCGGATTCTAGGATCCTACAGTGACTTTAGATCAACCTCGAGGGCTTTCTCATGGGCATTGTGCCCTGGGACACATCATTCTATGTTAAAAGTGAACTAGCCCCACCATAAAATTATACATCATATCTGATGGAGCCTTTATACTTCTATATCTATGTAGATCCTACTTCATGAAATGCAACTATGCCACTTACTTTGCTTCTTGCCATTTAGGTACAAACTTAATTTTGGTTCAGTGATCAACTTAGGAATCACTTCAAGACATGTTCTTACAGTTAAGAGCTAGTCCTTCCAACCAGAACCTCGGGTCACATTACGTCGAGTATACAACATGGTTGTATGGAAGAACCTATGACTGAGGCATAGGAGATGCAACACATCTCTTTCTTTATTTCAACCATAGTTGCAATACTAACTCAATGCTTCATACAGTAAGAACTTCTTTATTACCTTGTTCCATTCTGAGCTATTTCAGAATCTTGCTTAGGACATTCTGAACATCTTTCAGAATCAAGTCCAGGAAGCATTCGACATTTGATTTTTTATTAAACTCACCAATCTCTGTCGATAGATTCATTTTTTAATAACTTCAACTTCATCCTTATTTATCTACTTAAATGTTGTTAACACCAATCACATCATTCATATATGTCGTCCACATATCCTAGAATGATTTCACGCCCCCACTCAAATATTGCATCCATATTTCAGATCCAGGGATTTCACTTAGCTCCCACTCAAAATATGTCAGCTACATATTATGGTTTAGCTAAGCTGATTTGCTCTGACTCAAATCTAGGTCCTCTCGATAATCTTGGACACTCCAAAATTCTTTGATCACCATCAAATCGAGAATTCCACTAACGAGATTTCAATGACCATTCATTTCTCATACTTAGGTCCATCAGGCTTCTTTGTATTTCGTCGGTATGTCTTGTTCAAAACATGACAAGTGAATCAACAATATAATTCCACAAACTTGTAGAATATATAGTTGAATCCTAATTTCTTTAGTAAAAGTATTTGCTGAAACTTTATGATCATTATCATTAGTTTCTCCTCTATTTGTAGAGTTCGGTTTCACGAAACAAATTCCGCTGCGCCACTCAACAATCCGGAGGTAAGGTCAATTACCTTGTTTGATCTTTTACTTTATTCCACCTATATATTCATCAAGACACGTCAACTTTGGACAACAATAGGTTTTTCCCCTTTGTGGAAGATCCATTCATAGCTTCCTAAGAATGCTCTACAAAGACTTGTTTGTTCGCCACGACTTCGACTTGTCGAAATCTCCAGAAACTCGAACTTGCCATAACACTTATGGTGTTTTTTCCACGAATCTTTAGATGTTCCTTTGTATTTCAAATGAGTGTTTACTTATTTTGATCTCTAACTCTAAACGACAACTATAACCCTGATAAGAGATAATATTAGATCATATGTATTTAATACAAAATTATTATGATGTTTAGACATTTCAATATACTTTGAAATTGTCCACTTATCACAATTTGTGAAACATCTTTCACAAGTCCCTTTTATGCTAAACTTAACTTAAATACTTTAGTCATGTTGATCAAATTGAAGAGACTTGTTAATTCAATATCCTCCTTTGTTGTGAAATCATTTGAACAATTTAAATCATTTCAAACTTATGTTTCATTAAGTACATACGCTTATTCACTTAAGTCCACAATAAACTAATGATTTCCACTACTTGTTGAAAATACGTTACATCACTATGTATAAGATTCCACATTTCTTCACATATCACTATTTTACCAGAATGCGGAGTTTTAGTCATTCTGCCCAACGGGGCATGGTTTTGCAATGTCTCCAGATTAAGCATCTAGGACCCCGATCTTCATTTAGAATGAAAAACATGCAATATCCAAAATGACTTAAACTATAGTGTCATATCATAATTAAACTTTGGATATCTTTTAGCATTCTAATCCTTTATAAATGCTTAAACTATTATCATTAACATAGCGATGAGAATAACTCATTTATAATCGTAATGTGACCATATCGGTATTGTTCATAAGAATAGTACAAACTGGCTTGTAACTTGTTCATATGCATAATCGTCTCTCCAAAAGCAAGACACACAAACAAGGATTATAAAATTATATTCAAGTCCACTAATCCAAATGATAAACTTGAGGAAAGAGGTGATGTCGGCCATCAACTGTTTTGCTTACCGTCATCAAGTCACGTTGCCTCAAATACAGCAATTCTCAAGCAGATCATCCTATTTTCACAAAGCAGGACAAGTATCAAATACTTTGCAAACTACAACGAGTTTTTGCAAGAATTACACTTATAACTTTGTATATCTAACATATGCCTTTTCATCCATGACCTCCATTGCAATCAAGCCCTTCTAAGAGTTCTCAACTCTAATACAAGATCACTAAGTGATTTTCCAAATATTCTCTTTTCATCCATGATGGAGGAAAACTCATCCAACGGCTCATACTTTATGTGCCAGATTTTGCATGATACAAAATGTAGCCCAATTCTCCATTAATGGAGAATGTCTTATTGGATGATTATGGAGAAAAAACAAACATTACAGAGTCATCGAATTGTCTCCTAATGGTTATTATATCAAGAAGAGAAGATCACCTTTTACGAGGATATCCCTCAAGCGTGGGTATTAATCTATGAAGTTGGACCCTTTTGCTAAGTTCCACATCAAGCAATAAATTCCCATGGTCGCAAATGACCTCAATGGGATAGGCCATGATCTACTAAGATATTTGCAAATAGACATGTAGACTAAGTTCCTAATAAGAGTTCAATTTATAATTGATCTCCCACCAAAATCGTCATCCCCTGGACGATTTTAGTGATCACATGATCCCAATCCTCTGCACCTCCCCGATCATCACGGCCATCAGTGCAGCCTCAAAGGTAGACATTCCCTAATGCCAATCACATCATCCATGTGACTCATGCTCGATCTTTTTATCTCTTGTGTTCCGAGGCCATGTCTGTACATGCTAGGCTCGCCAAATCTAACTTGTGTGTATTCGATGTGCAACATGGCTTACACCCACTATATGCGAATGTAGATATGTCTAGCCCCCAATTATCATGGCCGACTTCATAACGATGAACTTTCTTGGTGGTGCACACACAAGGAGAACACGATCATTGGAATTAAATAGGGATTATCTTATTTGCTACCATTGAGTATCTAATACTAGCACATAATAAGATGTAAAACAGGTATCAAAATCATATGTATATTGTGATATGATATGGTCCTTCTTCTTGCGCCTTGATCTCCATCGAGCGCTTCAGCATGATCTCCATCTTGCCCTTGGTTTGATGCCAAGTCCACGACGCCACCACCAGGTCGTCCATCGGAACGATGGCTATTACTATACTACTTAGTAACAGAAAAGTAAACTACTTTACCTTCGCAATGACCAATACCATATCAAATCACATGCCCTCCTGCAAAATAAAGTTAGACGCCTCTACTTTATCTATTGCAAGTTTTACATGGTTGTTAGGGTTTTCGTAATAGAACCGTTTCTAAACTACGAACTTTCCAACCACAACATGGATCCAACAGTTGTCTCTACTACACCCCTTTTGGGGTCCTCCGTTGTAAATGCTATATCAACTATTGAATGAGAGACAAACGCCCACTAGCCACTTATACGGTACAAGCCGTATGTTGAGTGTGGAACCAGTCTCGCGTATGAATACGTGTAAGGTTGGTCCGGGCCGCTTCATCAAACAATACCACGATATAAACAAGTACACGTTAGAGGGTAAAAACTAAGGGATCAATGTCCGCACAAAACTTGTGCGTACTAGCCGTACAACACTCCTACGTATAGATCGGCTCTGATACCACTGAAGGGGATCCGCAGTAGAAAACAATAATTTTCCTACGTTGGAACGCCCAAAACTGCCTAGGATCTATCTATGTAGTAATGCGGTAACGGACGATGCATAGAGAATATATACCCTTATAGACCATACGCGGTTAACATTCCGAGGGGAACATGGTTGATGTAGTCGTACTCGTAGCCGACCTCAAGGTCGTGAAGCTCCTCGCAGGTCACCCCTTGCTCCTTCTTCATCGTGCAGCAGCTCCAGCTCACGACATTTAAGCACCCCAAGTGTTGCGCCTCGTGTCTTTGTACACACTTAGTGTACGATGAGACCTCCATCTCCCCAATCCCACCGGGAGTGCGGAAGTTGATATCCAGCTAGGAATCCCTATAGCGCAACAGCGTGCTTTAGGTGTGCCTTGTTCGCACAACCCAGACTTGGGGCCATGGTCACAAGGTATAGAGAGAGGAAGGGAGAAAGTTAACTAAAAGACTTCTCAAATTGTATATTGCTGTGTTTAATCCCACCCATGGGCACCCCTTTATATAGGTGGAGGGGGTGTTCCCTCCCCATTAGGTTAGCCATGTGGGACTAATCAATTAAAGAAAATAGGCAGGAAATTTGTGCCAGCCGGGTGGGCTAAGAACCAGTCCAAGAGGCAAAAAGCAAACAACACCCCGAGCGTTGCGACCTAACCAGCGTTGGCCTGTGTGGGACTTTGGCCGCGGCCCACCCGCGTGCCCTCCTTGCTCCCGTGCGGCCTTGCCCCGCCTGGGCCGGCCTACGCGCGACGGCCCGGTGTGGCCACCGCTTGCCCCTGTGGCCCGAGTGGGCCTTGAGGCATGGCGCGGCCCAGCCAGCTTGCCCGCTCGGTCAGCCTACCCGCCAGCTCCCCTGAGTGCCCGAGTTAGTCTAGGGTTGAGCTGTCCCGTGGCGGCGGCCGGTGGCTACCCTCTGCCCTGCGCGGTGGTTATTAAATATCGCCCGCGAGACCTGTTTTTCTTTTGTTTTTTCTGCAGTTTTCTCTTAGGCCTTTTCCCTCCGGGGATTTGGCCTAATATAAAAGTTGCTTTTATAAATCTTAATCTAAATATTATTTAGAATATATTAATTCATAATTAACATATAATAAATGTATATTTTAATTCCCATTTATTCAAAAACACTTTTTCGGTCTTTTTCCTTTATTCCTTCTCCGAACAATTTCAGATCTCTCCGCGGAACAATTCCGGCTTTCTCTTTCTCTACTGTGATTCCGTCTTATGAATGATCGCTCTCATAGTACCCTTAAGTGTACCCCCTCACGGCTTGGGAATGCACTAGACATGATCTATATCAATGATAAACAAAGGGACCAAGGATGCCCATGTGACCCCTATGCATTCCTAATGACAATGTTGTTTGAACCGGTAAATGTAGCATCCAATTTCCTTTTGTTTCTTGATACGACTTGTCCGAGATCCGATCATTGGTATCACATACCTTGTTCAATATCGTTAACAACAAGTTCTGTTTTACTTGTAACCGTGATATTACATCCCCGTGACTGAGTCACATGTTGCAACATTTATGGATGTAATCTCACCAAGCTGGCCGTATGTATCTTTACCCGTCATGTGGGTGAACAAATCCCAGTCTTGTGGTCACATGTCATCTACTGTTCCTTTGGTATACCCAACATACAACATTATTAACATCGTATTACCAGATGACGTCTAATGCAGTCAAAGCAACCTCGGGAAACCGTGAGTAATATAAACTCACGGTCTAAGGAAAATGATTCTAGATTTTAGCTGTTGCAACAATGAACTATATGACTTGATCGTGTCGCAATCCTTCGAGGATTGTCCATCACATCATTCTCCAATGATATGACCTCGTTGTCAATTGGCATAAATGTCCATGATGTTGAAACCCAGATCATCCTCATGACCAACGAACTAGTATGAATAGAGGCTACTGATACATTGCAAATTTATCTATAATTTTTGATGTTCCATGCTTAGTTTTATCCACTTTCTTGTGTTTTGTTCCGACTTTGAAGTACTTTTATTATGATTTCTTGGACTAACCTATTAACAAGATCCACAGTGCCAGCTGCCTGTTTTCTGCTATTTTTGGTTCCAGGAAAGTTAGAAAATGAATATTCTCGGAATTGTACGGGACAAAAGCCAAAGTGCCTATTTTTCCGGAAGGGATCAAGTGCCAAAATACGAGACGGAGAGGGGCCAGGGGCCGGCCACACCACCTGGCCGTGCAGCCTGGCCTGGCCCACGCCAGGGGGTGGTCTAGCCGACCCCAGCACCCCCTCGGCCTCTCCTTCCGCCTATAAGTTGCCTTCAAGACGAAAAACCTAAGTACCCGATCAAAAATCCACGAAAGAATCTATAGCCACCGTCATCTCCATCCCTAGATCGAGGGGATCTGAAGCTCTTCCCGGTACCCTGCCAGAGAGGGGAATTCACCCTGGAGGCCTTCTTCATCACCATGCAAGCCTCCGGTGTGATGCGTGAGTAGTTCACCCTTGGACTACGGATCCATGTAGTAGCTAGATGGCTGGTTTCTCCTCCTTTATGCTTTCATGTTTAGATCTTGTGAGCTCCGTTCATGATCAAGATCATCTATTTGTAATTCATACATGTTGTGTTTGCGGGGAACCGATGGATATTGAGATGCTATTTCAGATTGATTATTGATTCTATCATGTCTTTGTTATTTGAGATCTTGCATGCTTTCCGTTGTTAGTAGCTATCTTGGCCAAGTAGATGCTAGCAACTCCAAGAGTTAGTATTTATGCTCGATAGTGGGTTCATGCCTCTGGTAATCTGGGGAAGTGACAGAAATCTCTAAGGTACTAGATGTGTTATTGCTACTAGGGAGAAAACAATGATCCTTTGTTCATAGAACAATTGTATTGTTTACTTTACACGCAGTTCGTAAAGCAATAATCTGTTGCTTGCAACTGAATACTAGAGGGGGTTCGGATGATAACCTGAAGGTGGATTATTAGTCATAGATGCAGTTGGATGGAGGTCTATGTATTATGTTGTAATGCCCAATCAAGTCTCAAATGAGTCAAGATGATTAGTATATGCATGTATTGCTTTCTCGGTGTTTGTCAATTGCCTCGCTGTAATTTGTTCACCCAGCATGTTATCTATCTAAGGAGAGCCACCTCCTGTGAACTATGGATCCCGGTCCTTTTACTTTACATACAATCTACAACTGTTTACTGCTTTGTGTTTACTTTCTGCAAACTTTTACTTCTTTCCATTCGATACGTTTAATCCTTTGTTTTCCGCAAAACACGGTGAGATTGACAACCTCATCGCAAGTTGGGGACAAAGTTCTGTGGTTGTGTTGTGCAGGTCTCCATGTTGCTATTAGCACCGATAGTGCGCCCTGCCGAAGCTCAGCTAGTAACACCTTTGGGGTGTTTCCTTGCTCCTACTGGTTCGATTAAACCTTGGTTTCATAACTGAGGGAAACTTGCTGCTGTGCTCATCATACCTTCCTCTTGGGGTTCCCAACGAGCTCTACATCAACACCGCCATCAAGCATTTTTCTGGGCGCCGTGCATTGAGCCATCAGCTACTAGGGACTTGTTTGTTTTATACCACACCTGTACCAATGTTTCTACTTGGTACAGTTATAACACAATATGAAACTATTATAAACTAATTGAGATATGAGAATAAAAACCTATTTATTATTTGCCTCTAGGGCATATCTCCTTCAAAATCCCTTCTGCTTCACGGATCGTTGGAGGACATCGCATCATCCCCTTCATCATCAATTGCTGCATCTTCATAACCATCATCATCCCCATCTCTCATCTATTAGATCTTTGTTGTAATTCCATATTCAATTATGGTTTGTACTAGATTTATCCTCATACTTTTATCCATCCATTTGATTATGATGATGTCATTGAATTCTTCTATGTGTGAGTAGTGCCTTTATTTTGGGGATATGGAGAAACCCTAGTACAATTACGAACTTGCAATAAAGATGATCTATTCTTGTATCCGTATGACTGGCCGGTCTATGATAGATTTATTATTTTCATTTGATATCTCTCTTTAGATGGTATGTGTAGTTGGCCACATATAATTTTCCCTCGAGACTAAAGGGAGGGAGAAATCCTTTGGATGTGTTTGGGAGCGTGCCCAGAATAGCTTTGTGACAATTGGCGCAGGCTACCAACCTACATGGTCAAAGGAGGATAAAGAGGGACTCTCTAAGATAATTATGATATCCACGGGGAAACCCTTAATTGTGGTGGTTTGTATGGGTGATTGCTCTCAGACATCGTGGTGGTTATTTAGAGGTGACATCGCTCTTGACTTAACAAAGTGCCTTCCTACGAGCCTTGTAGTGAACATCTTATTATGGAGCTCTCTCCACACATATCATGACTGAAAGAACATTTCATGTTTTCCTGTGTTTTACGTGTTAGATAACAATACTGTGGAGATTATTCATGTGCGCTAAGTGTGTAGGAAGCTTTGAGGGGGGCGGATAATCCGCCCCACCAAGGGCCGGATAATCCGGCCTACCTCATTGCTCAAAGGAAGCCAAGGCGCGTCGCTCGGAGTCTGGTCGGATTTTCTCCCGGAAAATCCGAACTGGGACGGTTTTTCTTTCCTAGGCCGAATAATCCGGCTGTCGCATGGGCCGGATAATCCGGCCCCTAGATTTTGAGCAAAGCATGCCAAGGCGCGTCGCTCGAAGTCCGGTCGGATTTTCTCCCGGAAAATCCGAACTGGGACGGTTTTTCCTCCCCGGGCCAGATAATCGGGCCTTCACATGGGACCGGATAATCCGGCCCCCAGAAGATGATCAAGGGCAATCTTGGCGTGATGCTCTAATAGGGGTGGACTATCTGCCGGATATTCTGAGTCTGGGGCGGAGTTTTCCCCAGGCCGGATAATCCGGCCCTTACTTGGGCCGAATAATCCGGCCCCCAAAGTCTCCAACGGCTGGTTTTGGAAGGGGGTATAAGTACCCCTTCTTCCCCAATGTTCATACCTCTTGATTCATTCGAAATTGTCCAGACATTGTGCAAGAGCTCCCATTCCCGGTCGCCCACTTCAACCACCCGAAGGCTTTGATCTTTGGGGGAATTGAAGGAGGAGAGGATCATCATCGTCATCACGAATCAAGTGCATCAACTCCTCTCCATTCATTTGGAGAAAACCCTGATCTAGTATTCTTGTCAATATCTAGATCTTGTTTGTTGTATTTGATAACATTGTTCTTGTGGCAGCTTGTTGTCGTTTCGGGAGCCTCCAAGTTGATACTGGAGTTGTGCCCCACTATTTGTGTAAAGGCGCTGGTACCCACCTCGAAGGGTCCCTATAGTGGAAAGGTGGATCAGGCCTTTGGTGGCGGGATCCATCGGAGAACAGGGTGAGGCCTATTGTGGCATGGTGGTCTTAGTACTGCCCACCCCTCCAACGCAGACGTACTTCCCTTAACAAGGAAGGAACTGCGGTCAAACAAATCTTGTGTCTCCGCGTGCTTCACTATGGTTTACCCGTTCCTCTTCCACTCGCTCTTTACTCGCTAGTAGATAGGTTTACATATAGGGAAATTCCACCTAATAGTTTATATAGAGAATTTACCCTTTGTGCTAAGCCTAAAATTGAAAAAGCATTAAAATTTGAAGTAGCACCTATTCACCCCCCTCTAGGTGCCCATACGATCCATTTCAATTGGTATCAGAGCCCTGGCTCTTAATTCAGGCTTAACCGCTTAAGAGTAGTATGGGTACCAAGGGTGATGGGAATGAGGCTGTGGATAAGGTCACAATGGATGACCTCAAGACGTTGGAAACAACCTTGTTGAAATCCTTTGAGGCCAAGATGGAGGAGATGAATCAAATGATTGCTCGCCTCACATCATCCATAGCCACATCTCCATCCTCCTCTGAGGCAGCCACACCATCATCTGAGGAAAAGGCTAACACCGGATCCAAGGATGATGATGCGGAGGGTGAAAAACTTAATGGTTCCACCTCCAAGAAGGGAAGTGGTAAGGAGGAATATAGTGAGGTTCATCACGTATATTACCCCGACCCACCTATCCCTCATCCTCATATAAACAATAGGGATGATCCACCCAAGCTTATTTCATCCTCTTTCAATCAATGGCAATTCTTAATGAAGTCTCATGTTTTGCAGCTCCTCTATTGAACTTTGGAGGATTATTGAAGAGGGTCTTCATATTGGAGATCAAACCAACCTGACAAGAAGAGAAGTCGTGGATAGCCAATTGAATGCCACTGCTCTCCACATGATACAACTCGGTGTGGGTCCCAAGGACATGCCACACATTGAACATCTCAACACAGCTAAAGAAGCTTGGGATGCCCTTACTGATCTCTTTGTTGGGAATGAAAGCATGAGAAGGAATAGGTATGATGCCCTTAGCAATGAAGCTGAGGGATTCTACATGTTGGATGGTGAAAACCATGTATAGAAGACTCAAGGGCATCGCAACAACATTTAGAAAGCATGGAGCCACTCACATTGATGATGCGTGGATAAAAAGGAAATATGTGAGTGCCTTAATGCCTTTCGAGCCAACGGGCTTGAAGAGCCTGCAAGGTAGACATAACTACCATCAAATGACATCCAATGAGGTCATGCAAGAAATGGTGTCATTCAAAGTGGCGGCAAAGAATGCTGAAGATGCCCGTGCTCAGGCCATTGGAATGCAAAAGGGTGTCAATGTTGCTCTAAAAGCCAATGTTGTTGAGCAAGAGGAGGATGAAAGAGCATTTGATGGGGCCTCCATGGACTGCCCCGATGAAGTCAAACATGCTCATGGTGAGTACATGGCATTTTATGCAAGGAACTTTTGGAAGGATCCTGTCAAGGCCAAGTCAGAACTCGAGCGCAAGAACGGGTCAAGTGGAAGAAGATAAAGTGGCCCAAAACTGAGAACTTGCTACAACTGTGGAGATAGGATGCACTTTGTAGCCGAGTGTCCGTATCAAAATAGAGAAGACAATGGTGGCAGTCTCATTCTTAAAGAAAAATCCAAAGCACCTAAGAAGAAGCCATTTATTAAGAAGAATGCCCCCTACAAGAAGCAACCCAAGATCGTCTTAGTGGCACAAGAAGAATACTCCTCTGCAAGTGAAGATGAAGAGGATGAAGATAGTTCTCGCGAGGTGGCTACTATAGCCACCACATCGACTCCATCATCTCTCTTCGACTCGCCAAACGAGAACGTCATCAACAACAACGCTACTTGCCTAATGGCAAGAGGGTCCGAGGTATCAAGTTCTAGCTCTTCATTTCCTAAGACTAACATAATTTTGGATATGGATGATCATGACAGTCTTAAAATGAAAGAAGAAGTTATTGCTTTGGGCACCTTTTTCACTAACCTTCAAGGTGAGCACAAACTCCATTTTGATGCTCTTATGAGTCAACTTTCTCAAGCCGAAGATCTTCTTGAAGAAAAGGGCACAATTGAAAGAGAAGATGCCTTGGAGATAGCTTCTTTGAAGAATGCCTTGGAAGAAGAAGAGGAAGCTCGAGTATCTTTGGAAGAGAGACTCGAATCCATTGAGGAGTCACATGAAGAAGTTGTGGCTCAGCTCATCAAAGAACATGACCATGCACTTGCCAAGGAAAAGAAACTAAAGAAAGAAAAGATTGAATTTGGGGCTGTTCATGCTAGACTTTTGGAGAAGTTTGATAATCTTGGAAGTGCTCACAAGACATTGAAGAGTGATCATTCTACTTTAAATGAGTCTCATGACCAGCTCCAAACTCAATTGAAATAGTATGATGTGCCAAGTACCTCCACATCATCTTATGGAAAAGAAGATCTTGCAAGAGGTTCTCAACACAAAGGTAAAGAGGTTATTGATGAGATACTGAGCAAGCAAAGAACAAACAATAGAAAAGAAAGTCTTGGTTACATTCCCAAGACAAAGAGCAAGAAAAAAAAGAAGAAGAGCAAGACTGCTCAATCAAAGACTAGTAACATTACCAATGACAAGACTAATTATAATGGTTTTGCAGGGGCTAACAATCCTAACTTTGAATTATATTGCGATTATTATGGTGATGTTTATGCTAGTTATGTAGGCCCTTATGATTGTTACATTCCTTGGTCTATTTGGGTCCCCAAGACCCTTGTCACTAACATGAGAGGACCCATTGAAAAATGGGTACCTAAAACCAAGAAGTACTTTCTTGCAGGGCTATGCTTCTGGTGGTTCTAAATGGGTACTCGATAGCGGTTGCACGAGTCATATGACCGGAAGCAAGGAGATCATCACGGAGATGCGGCCAAATCATGATCATATAACCGTCTCCTATGGTGACAAGTCAAAATCTGAGGTATTGGGTCTCGGCAAAGTTGTCGTGGCTCACAATATCTCTCTCGTGGATGTCATGCTTGTTGAGACCCTCGGATACAACTTACTTTCAGTTTGCGCCCTTGGTAAGATGGGCTTTGCAGTTTATATTGATGCTGATTTGGTGGTACTCTTGTGGAGCAAGTCTCTAAAAGTCGCTTTCGTGGGATATGTCGAAAATGACCTGTACGTGGTGGACTTTTCGGGGAAAACCACTATAGGCCCGATGTGTCTTTTCGGAAAGGCTGACACGGGTTGGCTATGGCATCGCCGACTAGCCCACGTCAATATGAGAACTTTGCAAAGTCTCCACAAGGGTGGCCACATCCTTGGACTAAAAGAAAATGTCTCCTTTGACAAAGATCGTGTTTGCAGGGCGTGTGTTGAAGGGAAATGCATGACTCTCCTCATTGAAGGAAGACTATTATCTCGTCAAAAAGGATCTTAGAGCTCCTTCATGTGGACCTCTTCGGACCTCCATCTCATGCAAGCCTCGGTGGGAAGAAGTATTGTCTAGTGATTGTTGATGATTACTCAAGATACACTTGGGTTTATTTCTTCAAGTTGAAGAGTGAAACTCAACAAACTGTCATCGACTTCGCCAACGAGGTTGAACGTCATAACAACGTCCCTATATTGGCTATAAGAAGTGACAACGGCTTTGAGTTCAAGAACTACACCTTAAATGAGTTCCTAAGTGAAGAGGGGATAAGACATCAATATTCCGCTGCGTACACCCCTCAACAAAATGGTGTAGCCGAGAGGAAGAATCGGACTCTAATGGATATGGCAAGATCAATGCTAGCCGAATTCAAGTCTCCATATAACTTCTAGGCTGAAGAAATCTCTACCGCTTGTCACTCATCCAACCGGTTATACCTCCATAAGGTCTTGGACAAGACTCCGTATGAAATACTTACCGGTAACAAGCCAAACATCTCATACTTTCGGGTATTCGGGTGTAAGTGTTTATTTCTCATCAAGGGAGTTCGTTTATCTAAGTTTGAATCTAAGGCTCTAGAAGGTATTTTTATTGGTTATGCTGCCGAATCCCACACTTATAGAGTCTACAATAAGCTCTCTGGAACTGTTGTAGAATCTTGTGGTGTGGTATTCGAGGAAAATAACGGTTCCCGTGCGGAGCAAGTTGGTGTTTGTGATGCAGATGTTGAAATACCCCAAGATTCCATAAGAAGAATGGGCGTGGGATTTTTCCGCCCCATTGAGGAACCCCTTGTGGCGGATCAGGAAGGACAATGCTCAACTCATGTAGAGCCCTCATCTACACATTCGCAACGTGTTCCAACCACGGGAGCAACTTCTACACCATCTCCATCAACTGCTGAAGGTCAAGATGTTCCAGAAAGCTCTAGGCCGGATTATCCGGTGGACACCGGATTATCCGGCCACCTCGCTCCTGATGACCATATTGCTCCTGGTGCTGAAGATATTGATGCAAGCTCTAGGCCGGATTTTCCGGCCAGCCCTGTATTATCCGGCCCCTCGCCAGTTCAAGCAAGCCCCAGGCAGCCTGATGAAACTGCTACAAATACTCCCAGGTCGGATTATCCGGCCACTCCATCGGCCGGATTATCTGGCCCTGACTCACCTATTGTTCAGCAGTCTCCTATTATGGCTGCTGACTCATCTCAAGGGCACGCTTCATCACCATCTACTACTGTTCTCCTAGATTCTGATCAAGGTCGAGCAAATGATTCCAATGAAGATTCAAGTGATGAAACTACTCCACCAAGAGACAACAAACTTATTGAACTTCGTCGCAAGGCTCGGGCTGATCGGAACCTTGAGCTAAGGGCTCACACCCTCGACAAGGTTGTTGGTGATCTTCGATGAAGGTTTTCTACAAGAAGGGAATTGGCCAGTTTTGGTGAGCATCAAGCTCACATCTCAATGGTGGAACCCAAGAAGGTCTTTGAAGCTCTTGAAGATCCGGACTGGGTTGTTGCTATTCATGAAGAATTGAATAATTTCGAGCGCAACAAGGTCTGGAAACTCATGGCGAAACTCAAAGATTGCCGCAATGTTATCAGCACCAAATGGATATTTAAAAACAAGCAAGATGAGAATGACATTGTCGTGAGGAACAAGGCAAGACTTGTAGCACAAGGCTACTCTCAATTTGAGGGCATTGACTTCAGAGAGACCTATGCTCTAGTGGCTCGCCTTGAGTCCATTCATATCCTCCTTTCTTATGTTGCCCATAACAATTTTAAATTGCAGCAAATGGACGTCAAGAGTGCTTTCCTTAATGGTCCTCTACATGAGTTGGTATATGTAAAGCAACCCCCGGGCTTTGAGGATCCTAACTTCCTGAACCATGTCTACAAACTCGATAAGGCACTCTATGGCCTTAAACAAGCCCCACGTGCGTGGTATGAGCACCTTAAAGAGCTTTTGCTAGACCGTGGCTTCGAAGTTGGGCAAATCGATCCCACTCTTTTTAATAAGAAGGTTAAGGGGGAGCTCTTCGTATGCCAACTATATGTAGACGATATCATCTTTGGTTCTACTAATAAAGCTTTTAATGATGAATTTTCAAAGCTTATGACTGGCAGGTTTGAGATGTCTATGATGGGGGAATTGTGGTTCTTTCTTGGATTCAAGATCAAGCAACTTAGAGAAGGAACCTTCATCAATCAAGCAAAGTACATCCAAGACATGTTCAAGAGATTCAAGATGACGGATCTTAATGGTGTCGCCACTCTGATGCAAACAAAATGTCATCTTGAACTTAACCCACATGGTAAAGATGTGGACCAAAAGGTATACCGGTCCATGATCGGCTCTCTTCTTTACCTCTGCGCATCTAGACCCGATATTGTGTTGAGTGTGGGGGTGTATCAAGAAGCTCCTAAAGAAAGCCACTTAGTGTCGGTCAAGAGGATCTTTTGATATTTGGTTCATTCCCCTAACTTTGGTCTCTGGTATCCCAAGGGCTCCAATTTCTCTCTATGTGGTTATATTGATTCAGATTGGGCTGGTGATAAGTATGATCGGAAATCCACTTCTGGAGCTTGTCAATTCTTGGGAAGATCTCTTGTGTGTTGGTCATCTAAAAAGCAGAATTGTATATCTCTCTCCACTGCTGAAGCTGAATATGTTGCTGCTGCCAGCGCTTGCACTCAGTTATTGTGGATGAGGCAAACTTTAAAGGAATATGGTGTCAATTGTGACAAAGTGCCTCTTTTATGTGATAATGAAAGTGCAATCAAAATTGCGTATAATCCGGTACAACACACAAGGACAAAGCATATTGAGATTCGGAATCATTTTATTCGAGACCATGTTGCTCGAGGCTATATTGATCTATCTTTTGTGAGCACGAAGAACCAACTTGCGGACATTTTTACGAAGCCACTTGATGAAGCAAGATTCTTCTACTTGAGGAATGAGCTAAATATCATTGATTCCAGGAGTTTGTCTTGATTACCCATGCACTCACTCATACATCTCATTCCTATTTGGTCTAGGTGTGGCATGGATATAGGGGGAGTGTGGTCCTAATTCATTGGGATAACCCTCCCCCCATAATGCCAAGAGCAAGATAAATCATTTCTCTTAATATCATTATATGATATGTAAGCTTATTGATGAGTATTGGTCGTGAACCCAAGATATATCTTCGCGGTGTCACACCATACTCCAACAAGGTGGCTTCGGCCACCGCCCTCTCCCTTGAGGAGAATTGTTTTGTTTTGGATCTTTTTGGTTGTTTTTGCTCTGTCATGTTCTTATGGGAATCACACTCAATCTTGGCTCTTATTTGATTTTGATCTTGCAATTTTGAGTGTCTAGTACCATCTCAGTTTGGTTCTCTTAACCTAAGCCTTTCCCTACCCCTAAGCCATCTATTCTTGCACTCAAGTCCCTTGTACACCTTGTGGGGGTGTTGATTGGGGACGCGCGGGCCTGAATCTGTGTTCAACAGAAATTCAGAGTGGAGGCCGGATAATCCGGCCCAAGTGTGTAGGCCGAGGACGAGAATGAAGACGAGGACGAGGACGAGGATGAGGACTTCGAGTGATCCCTTGGGGCGCTAGCATCGCTCGTCTTCCTTTTTGGTGTCTCGATACCAAAGAGGGAGAAGTAGTTCTATTAGGATCTTCGAGGATTTGCATGGGTCGGGCATAAGCACTTGCATTTTTCCGCTCGTCGTTTTCTCGCTTATGCCCATTTAGCGTTGAACTTTAAATTTGTGATTTATGGTTTGTTTGAGACTCTATGTAAGTGATTGTCTGGATTTATCTCATGGATTATGCTTGTGGATTCATCTATTCATATCCTATTATGCTGGAAATCTTTATCAAGGAAGGCGCTTATATTGGTTATCACGATGATTATTGAGGCCATTTCAAGGATGCCTCTCTTCTACCTCGGTGGTATGATTTTATTGCTCATATGTCTATGGAATAGATTCACCTATTTGTGTGCATTTGTATTCAAATGCAAATTTCTAATATGCACACATTAAGGGGGAGTCTCTTCCATGTTTATTGTTGGTTGTCTTGTGATCCTTTCCTGCAAATCCTAGTATTGTCATCTAACACCAAAAAGCGGGACATTGAAAGAACATTTCATGTTTTCCTGTGTTTTGCGTGTTAGATAACAGTACTGTGGAGATTATTCATGTGCGCTAAGTGTGCAGGAAGCTTTGAGGGGGGCCGGATTATCCGCCCCACCAAGGGCTGGATAATCCGGCGGCCTACCTCAATGCTCAAAGGAAGCCAAGGCGCGTCGCTCGGAGTCTGGTCGGATTTTCTCCCGGAAAATCCGAACTGGGGCGGTTTTTCTTTCCCAGGCCGGATAATCCGGCTGTCGCATGGGCTAGATAATCTGGCCCCCAGAGTTTGAGCAAAGCATGCTAAGGCGCGTCGCTCGGAGTCCGGTCGGATTTTCTCCCGGAAAATCCGAACTGGGGCGGTTTTTACTCCCCGGGCCGGATAATCCGGCCTTCACATGGGAGCGGATAATTCGCCCCCCAGAAGATGATCAAGGGCAAGCTCGGCGCGACGCTCTGATAGGGGGGCGGACTATCTGCCGGATATTCCGAGTCTGGGGCGGAGTTTTCCCCAGGACGGATAATCCGGCCCTTACTTGGGCCGGATAATCCGGCCCCCAAAGTCTCCAATGGCTGGTTTTGGAAGGGGGTATAAGTACCCCTTCTTCCCCAACATTCAGACATCTTGATTCATTCGAAATTGTCCAGACATTGTGCAAGAGCTCCCATTCTCGATCTCCCACTTCAACCACCTGAAGGCTTTGATCTTTGGGGGAATTAAAGGAGGAGAGGATCATCATCGTTATCACGAATCAAGCGCATCAACTCCTCTCCATTCATTTGGAGAAATCCCTGATCTAGTATTCTTGTCAATATCTAGATCTTGTTCGTTGTATTTGATAACGTTGTTCTTGTGGCAGCTTGTTGTCATTTTGGGAGCCTCCAAGTTGATTGTGGAGTTATGCCCCACTAGTTGTGTAAAGGCGCCGATACCCGCCTTGAAGGGTCCCTATAGTGGAAAGGTGGATCATGCCTTTGGTGGCGGGATCCATCGGAGAACAGGGTGAGGCCTATTGTGGCGTGGTGGTCTTAGTACCGCCCACCCCTCCAACGCAGACGTACTTCCCTTAACAAGGAAGGAACTGCGGTCAAACAAATCCTGTGTCTCCACGTGCTTCACTACGGTTTACCCGTTCCTCTTCCACTCGCTCTTTACTCGCTAGTAGATAGGTTTACATATAGGGAAATTCCACCTAATAGTTTATCTAGAGAATTTACCCTTTGTGCTAAGCCTAAAATTGAAAAGGCATTAAAATTTAAAGTAGCACCTATTCACCCCTCCTCTAGGTATCCATACAATCCATTTCAATGACACAAGAAGTATGTTATCTTGATTAATAATAATAATATCATGCTAGTGGTGTATCCTATATTCCTGAGAATGTTTTAGCCCTATTGAGTTTAACCATGTTTTCACACAACATTGTTACTTGCTTTCTTTTACCTGTTTTAATTACATTTCTGCACACAACCAAAAACCTTTCAAACACCCTTTACTTGAGATCAAAGGCAGCTTACAAGTATCCTTTGGTGGAAAGTGACGAGGGGCATAAATATCTTAACCAAATAACTCTCTGTGGGTACGATACTCTTATTTTGAAACTAGCTACAATTGATCTGTGCACTTGCAGCCATCACGGCCGACGAAAACGAGCTCACCCCGTCGCAAGGGAGAGGTGGGCCGAAGGGCGGCGCAAGGATCGGGATGGGGGCGGCGCAAGGACCGGGATGGGGGCGGCTAGGTATGGCGGTCATCGGCGACGACGCTGGAGGGAATGGGTGCGGTCGGTCGAGCGGCGAGAGTTTTTCTTAGAAGTGGTGGCCGAGGAGTAAATTTAGGAGTCGGTCGCTTGGTTTACTCCTCCGATGAGTAAAAATTCCTCTAATCGTTTTAGGGATCGGTTAGGTGCAGCACCTCCAAATTTTTACTCCTCTAACCGATTTTATGGGATCGGTTAGAGATGCCCTTAGCATACATAACCCTAAACCCCGATTTAGTACACGAGAAAAATGCACGCTAGTGTGAGGATGAACATGTCAGAAGGTGCTCGCCAGGTTTTGGGCTACGATTTTTTTGGCCCCCTCCCTTACACCTCCATCTACCTACCAATCCCAAAAGAATGGTGTGAGGGAACCTACGGGCACAAACGACACGCTACCGCGCCTAAGCGTCGGAGATTGTCTTCCTGGTGAGGAGGCAACGTGCACCCATTCCCCTCCTCGGTACTACCAAAATGCAATCTGGGCTCTGGGATCTCACCTTCTGCCCCGTCATGGCGTGCCCCTCCTCACGATGTTGGTCAGTGGTCACCTCTCGCGGCGCCTCCCATCATGTATGCATGAATATCCTCGCCTCCCATCTACTTACCACTCTCCAGCAATCGAACACGAGATCACAGATCCACACCGTGTCTCTGCTCCTACCCAATTATCTACGCGCCACACCCAAACATAGGCCAGAGTGAGGTGCACCACTTGTTGGCAGAAAGCTAACATAGGGAAATTTCTCAGGTTGAGTGTACTCAAAGGAACCTGGGGAAATTTCTCAGGTTGAAGTGTACTCAAAGGGATTGCACAGAGGACTATCCTGGATCCTGAATCTCTAAATGTTGGATTATCAAGCTGGTTTTCAGATGGGATAATCCCAAGATATCCTACACAAACATCCTCATTTTCACGTAGATTAAACACACTCCACCATACTAGTGGATTAGGATGGAAGAGTATCTGGGGTGGGCAAAAGAAACGGTTTCACAAAATCTCCTTCAAACCTCAATCCTGTTGGGGATAAAATTATACTCCTAGTAAACAAGGCCTCTGAACGGAGAGAGAGGGGTGGGAAATTCATCCCCGGGAGACTTGGTAAAATTAGGAAGTCAAAGCGACCTGACTCCTGAAAATTTGAAACGCACTCTCTCATATGCCGCGGAAAGTCCCACATGTCGGTGTTGTCGGGATTTTTAATGCCAAGATACGTATGGGGTGAGAGTTGGACGGTCGATGATCCGCTGCTCACAGCATGCACCCTTATTGACGTTTGGGTTGTAGTTTTGTGTTATACTTGTTTCAGTTGTTATAATTTCAGATAATTTGTTAGCTTAGCTTTCAAAAAATTCACCGAACTTTTCATCGAAAATTACCATCGGCAAGCTTTTAATTACTCCATCCGTTTTAAAACATAAGATTTTTTTAACTCTGTGAAGATAATGTATCCAGATTTTTTTTAGTATGTAGATTCAAAGTAAACCTTTAGAAACCTATGAACTAAAAAGGTCTAGATATATTAACTTCGCAAAGCTAAAACGTATATTTGAAACGGAGAGAGTAATAAATTAGTCGATGTTTCTGATTCACCATTGGTCCGACACAAGCACCTTGCAGGGCGACGGTTGCCGCGACGACGGCTCATCATCCAGTTTCACCCGGCACGACAGGAACCTCTTCCAGTCGTCCACGTACGAGTCCAGCACGATGTCCACGTCCACCTCCGCGGACCGCGACCGCCACTCCGACGCCATGCGGCCGCGCAGCTCGTCGGACAGCCCCACCCCGGCGCCGAGCGCGACCATCCTCACGTGCTTCCGCGCGCCCTCGGCGACGCAGAACTCGGCCACGCGGCCCCACGCGAGCACCGACCCCGCGTAGGAGACGGCCACCGTCCCGCGCTCGTTGTAGAACTCGCACGACTCTGAGCTCCGGCTCCTGCTGACGCCGTGGAGCTTGAGGTTGAACGTCGGGGAGACGACGGGCGGCGGCGGTGTCGTGGCACCGTCGAGCCCGTCGAAGCCGGCGAGGTCGACGGAGTTCTGGTGTCGGTCGGGAACGGGGAAAAGTAAAACGAGCACCACCTCGGCGATGAACCCGGCTAGTATCAAGGCTGATATCACGACGAGGCGAAGGACTTCCTCCTTCCTCGGATCGGTGGGAGCGTGGGGCGCTGCCCCTGCTTCCAGGTCTGGCTTCATGGCGGAGACGGGATACCGAAGAAATCTTCTAGAAGAGCGATTGTTTCGGAAGTTTACATAGATATACGTGCGCGGCCTTGACATTATGATATTGACGGGAGTGCATCTCCAACTATTTTTGAGCAACAATGCTACACTTACGGGATTTTTCATACGAAAAACCACTTCCGCGCAGACGTGAAGACTTGAAACAAACCCACGTTCCCAAAATCATGGAGGGCAAATAGATTTCAACCAGCCAGGTGCTTGCACGTCAGCCCGTAGATTTTAGTCCGTAAGATAGTGCCCGTAAGTCTAGCATTTTTGATTTTTGAGGGGCAAAATATCTGGTGAATCCAGGTTGTTTCCAGCCCCACGATCAAATCCCACGAAAAAGTTTGCACGACGTCAAGCGAAACCGAGTACAGTTTCTTTTAAAGGAGCGAGTATGATGCGGCACCGCCTAGAAATATTAATTCATCGCTCAATAAGTACTGTTCCCTCCGTCCCAAAATAAATGACGTGAGTTTATTGTCCAGATTTATGTGTATCTAGACATGTTTTAGTATATAGATACATACGAATCTAGACAAACCCAAGTCACTTATTTTGGAACGGAGGAAGTAGTATAATATACTCTCCGTTTCAAAATATAATAAGTATACTATATTTTGAAACTGAGGGAAAACCTGCCAAACACCGAGAAAATAAAGAACAAGTGTTGTCGACATGGATGTCATAGAAGATCGAAGCGACGGTGTTGCACGTTCAATTCCGAAAGCGCAAGTGTTGCATATTGGTACGATGAATATTCAAATTGCACCGTAGAAAGAAGTGAAGCCTTCTTTTCGAACGCCATATGCAATTATATCACAGTGGGCAGAACTCAAGTGAAATTGACTTGAACTTAGCTTCAAAATACTACTCTCTCCGTCCCAAATTAGATGTTGAAAATTTATAAAATTTGGATGTATTTAGATGATATTTAGTATTCTCTCTGACCCTAATTAGTTGAGTTAGATTTGTCTATATTCGATTGTATCTACAGAGGATTATCTTGGATCCTGAATCTTCAATTGTTAGATTATCAAGCTGGTTTTTAGTTGGGATAATCACAAGATATCCCACACAAACACCCTCATTTTCACGTAGATTAAACACACTCCACCATACTAGTGGATTAGGATGGAAGAGTATCGGAGGGGATTGGGGATGAAATTACACTCTTACTAGTAAACAAGGCCTCTTAGCGGAGAGAGGGAGGTGGGAAATTCATCCGCGGGAGACTTAGTGAAATTGGGAAGTCAAAGCAACGCGACTCCTGAGAATTTGAAACGCACTCGCACATGTCGCGGACAGTCCCACATCTCGGTGTTGTCAGGATTTTTCATGCCAAGATATGTGTGGGGTGAGAGTCGGACGGGCGATGATCCGCTGCTCACAACGACCAGAGCGCACACGTGCACCCTTGTTGACGTTTGGGTTGCAGTTTTGTGTTATACTTGTTCCAACTGTTATAATTTCAGATAATTTGTTAGCTTAGCTTTCAAACAATTCACTGAAGATTTTATCTAGGAGCATGACATTTTCCTTAAGCAACACAAAAAGATGCTATCAGCATGTCTATAGAATAGAATGTTGCACATGTCCTGAGAAGACATCAGACCAAGCTAAAACCTAGAACGGTGAACCCGCGAAGGGCTTAAAATCGGTGAAGGCCTGGCATAGCGACGGCTGCTGCGGCACCAGCGACCCAACTCTGCACCACAGCACGACGGGGCCGCCGCTCTCGAGGCCGTCGCGGAACAGCTTGGCTTCCACGTCAAACTCCGCAGAGTCCCAGCGCAGCTCGGCCTCCACGCGCCTCCGCACCAGACCGCCTGGCATCTGCACCATGCCCGCCCGGCCGCCCCGCGCCACCACCTTCACCTCCGCCGTGCTCCACGCGCCGGCGCTGAAGCCCGGCACGCGTGCTTCCCCTACCGTGACGCCGCCGTAGGACAGCACCACCTGCCCGTGGCTGAAGCGGTTCTCCCCCACCAGCAAGCACAGGTTTGTCACGTGCAGGGTCACGTTGAACGCCAGCGCGCTCAGCCCGGCAGGGTCGCCGAGGCCGTCGATGCCGGTGAGCTCGACGGAGTAGACATTGTGCCAAGGATTGCCAAACTGGGCAAAGAAGGAAAGCGCGAACCCGCCAACAACTGTACAATTTGCATGTGCGCTTAGACGAAAAACTTGCAGCAGGGAGCAGGCAACATGGAACAAGATGATGATAATAATAATAGAGAAACAATTTTCTTGCGAACGAAGAAGGGGAAAACTGTACCAAGTCCAATCACGAAGAAGGCCATGCCCCCGAGACCTTGGGGTTTCGTCTCCATGCTGCAGATTGCCGATCTGCTACAGGTGCGAATTTAAATAACGGGTAAAAACAGCTCAAAACAGAGAGTCCGATCCAAACTCTTCGTCCCAGGGAAATATATGCGTTAATTGCTTTTATTACCACGCGTCGTGTAGGTGCAATAGGCTGTACATGTAGTCCCTCCGACCTTGCATCCTGAGATACACGCATACCTAAGGTCCAACTCGAACTCCATCTATCTAGTTGCATATGTTTTCTTACTCCTCCATCGACACCTAGGTAATTATCAAAAACGGTTACATCATATTTCTCGTCATCCCCCTATCGTCACTCCTAGGCGCCATCTTGCTCCCCTCACCATCCCCTCGAGCGCGTTCCTGCTCCCTCTTCGCCATGGCTACCTCAACATCTCTATTATTCAACCCTGAAACCCGATTGCTCTGCCACTTGGACACTGCCCCGCTGATTAGTTGCCGTACAGAGAATGTATCATCATCCACCGCGTAATGTTCAACCGCTTGGCCTCCGAGAAAAATATCCGACGCTCAAGCTCAACAACCAGATTCCAATTTAAAAAGAGCTTTAAGATCCCATATGGATATGTACTACAAGGTCAGAGCCAAGCAACCGATTAGAGTTGTCGAACATGTGCACGAACACGCGGTTGCTTGTGCCATTATTAGCTTATTAGCAGGGACAGGTTTGTCTCTTCCATTCATCTGGTTCATGTGAGCTGTGGACCTGTGACTACGATGAGGTCAGAAACTAAAAATTACTTAGCGATGCAAGATGGAAAAAAAAAAAAAAAGAGAGAGACAAGAAGCTAATTCCGACTTCCTTTGCGTTATCCGTTACAGAAGATACACTAAGCATATTCATCTAGTCAGCTAGGACTACCAACTGATAAATTAAGTGGGGTGATTATTTTTTGGTAATACTCGTTGTCTTGCAATCTTAGTAGGCAGAGAGGATAAGATTATGTGCATATTCTGGTTGACTAAAAACTACTTAGCGATGTAAGATGGAAATGAAAATAGACAGGAAGCTAATTCCGACTTTCTTTGTTATCCATTACAGAAGGTACACAGTAATGATAAGATTATATGCATCTGAACTAGATGATACTTTGCACAAACCTTCTTGAAGATACTAACCAAAGATACATCTACCAATGGATAAACCACATGATCTGTATCCGAATCTACAGTCTCTATTATCATCTGCTGGCGTCTAGTTTTTAAACTTCCATATCGACCTCATTACCGCACGAGGCACACCTCCTGATATGTTTTAAACCCCTAGCTAGAATACAATAAGAGGAGCATAAGAGCATGGTAGAATGTTCAACTATGGCGTGAGTTATCGACAGTTGTCACTAGTGTGTAAGAAACCAATTCCTTATAGATGTAGCTCTTATTTCCTAATACTGTTCTAGGCAAGTCAAATTTGAGTACTGTGCCTATATAAAGAACAGAAAAAACGAGTAACTTGCTCACTAAGCATATTCATCTACTCAGCTAGGACTAGGAATAGTACCAACTGATAAATTAAGGGGGGTGATTATTTTTTGGTAATACTTGTTGTCTTGCAATCTTAGCAGGCGAATAGGAATGCTAAGCCAAAGTATCTGGCTAGAGGAATTAAGGAATCAACGCGAGCATATACCATCCGATACAAAATAGTGTTTTATACTTTGATGTTTAGTGTTAGAAAAAAAATTGTCCACATCTATCTCAAGCGCTACCTTTTTAATCAAGCAGCATGGACCATGCGTGTACAGAACTTTTCTGTCTAATGAGAAAATTATCATCTTCTGTTCACCTAAGGTATTGATATTCTGGCAGAGTTTAATGCTTGTCTCCAAATAATGCAATTAACAACAGTGACTTTATACCTTACAGCTGCAATTAGTTGACAAAGTGTCCATCGTGCGCCTTCCATGAAAGCCCGTGTGCTCGGTAGTCTGGTCCGATCCACAAATTGCAGGAAGCTGCACCAGAGGGTCTTCTTGTCCACCAGTACACCCTGTCATAGCTTAGCATTCTTAAAAAAGGCAAGTCTCCAGTTTTCTTGTACAGAGTGCTCCTCTTTTGCAAGCGACGCAAGTTTTAGATTATGCTGCATATCATCTTGTTTTCTCCAGTTGTTTGAACTATTGAGCCATATCCTAATATCCACATAATTCCTTCAGCAACGCCACCATGCCTGATCCTAGCATGATTTCTGCAGCTCTACAACCTGTATGTGGCTTCATCAACAACACAGGGGCACCAGCAGCTACTGCAAGACAGTTCTCTTCTTTCTTTTGCATCAAGCGCAACTGGAAAGCCCTTACTAAAGCCAATGAATACCTCCAAGCTTTTGAGAAGGTGGTTCAAGAACAAGTTACCCGCGAGACCAACCAGCTCAACAAGTGTCATCCCCTAGTCGAATTATGGCTGAGAAGGGTCGATGGAGTCCCCGTCTTAGTTGATGATATTGACCGAGAGTGTGATCAACTCATGCAATACTCTTGCTTCTGCAATTATTCTCTAATCCTTGGAAAACGGTATCGTCTTGGCAAGCGTGTTCTCAAGACTCTGGAGGATCTTGGTGAGCTAATTGAGGAAGGGAACCAATTTAAGGTATTTGGGTCCACGCCTTTGCCGGACATGGTCGAGAAGCGGCGAAGGATAGAAGCCTTTGGCATCATGCCAGTGCTGAAGGATCTCCGGGATTTTTTCGACAGCAGCAATGTGGGCATCATTGGAGTTTGGGGTCCAGGAGGGGTAGGGAAGACGACACTCCTCAATACCTTCAACAATGAGCTCAAAGAACATGGCAGCGATTATCAGGTGCGTAACTCTGGGAGGAATTAGTTAACTTGCATATATGGACACATATGAGAATGATTATATGCTTCTACGGAGAAACTTAAATGAACATAGTAACAAAAGTTAACGTACGCATTTAAGTACTGATCCTGTCCGGGGTTTTTTAATCGATATGCTTCCTACCTTGTCCAGCTGCACCTTGTACACGCATATTTCTGAAGTAAATATCAATTAAATAGAGGACAGACCCTCTGCCTTGCTCTGACAGATTTGAATCAACACAAGCAGAGAATCTTCCTTGCACATGTTATCATATCCCTAAGACATTTCTTAATAAGACAGCTTTTGCATCTGTCCAATGACGAGAAAAAAAATATGATTGAGCATTCTTTCACGAAGTGAAACATGAGTAAGAGTATATCCATGGCACTAGGTAACCCGTTAGTTTAATAATTCGTTTCAAGTTTGCCAGTTATAGAATGGTGAATTGGCACACTTGATTTTTTGTTCATAAATCTAAGATTAACTCCATTGAAATCCACAGCTTATTATTCTTTTATACAGTTTAACTAGATCCTAATAGTTCTACTGGTCCAAATTGACTTTGCTAGGTGGTAATAATGATTGAGGTGTCCAACTCTGAAAAACTAAATATAGCAGCCATCCAGCGTGTGATTACAGCCCGCCTTGGTTTGCCTTGGGATGACACAGACACAGAGCCAATTCGTGCCAGGTTTTTGGCGAAAGTGCTGGGCACAAAGAAATTTATCATTTTGCTGGATGATGTCTGGAGCATATTCCAATTAGAAAAAGTCGGGATCCCCACTCCAGATTCTGAGAGCAAAAGCAAGTTGATTCTCACCTCACGTTTTGAGCATGTTTGCAATCAAATGGGAGCACACCAGAGTTTGATCAAGATGGAGTACCTAGGGAAGGAGTCAGCATGGGATCTCTTCACAAGCAATTTGAGCACTAAAGCTGTTGCGGCTATTGAGTCTCCTGCCCCCAATAATGTCGTACGAGAGAATGCTGAAGCAATTGTCCAAAGCTGTGGTGGTCTGCCACTTGCACTCCAGGTGATAGGCAGGGCCGTGGCAGGACTAACAGAACCAAGGGACTGGTTCATGGCAGCGCAAGCGACCAAGGATGACATGAAGGACTTGCAAGGAGTCCTAGAAATGTTCAATATATTGAAATACAGTTACGACAAGTTGACAAAAACACAGCAGCAGCGTTTCCTGTACTGCACCCTTTTCCCAGAATATGGCACAATCAGCAAAGATAAGCTTGTGGATTACTGGATGGCAGAGAGGTTCATACCTCAGGACCCCAAGAAAGGCCATCGCATAATCCGTAGCCTGTTGTCGGCATGCTTGTTGGAAAATTGCAAGTCTGACTCCTCAGAGGTTAAGATGCACCACATAATTCGTCATCTGGGGATTTCCCTTGCAGGGCAGGAAAATAATATTGTGAAGGCTGGAATGAGTTTGGAGGAGGCTCCATCACAGAGAGAGTGGCAAACACCTAGAAGGATATCGCTCATGTTCAATAACATGAAGGACCTTTGTATCTCACCTGAGTGCAAGAATCTTGTAACTTTGCTAGTTCAGCATAATCCTAATTTGGAGAGGCTCTGTCCAACATTCTTCGAATCCATGCCTTCTTTAAGGGTTCTTGATCTTTCACACACCCGCATCAGAACACTTCCATTCTGTAGAACATTGTCCAAGCTCAAGTATCTCAATATGTCCCACACATGCATTGAGAGTCTTCCTGAAGAGTTTTGGGTGCTCAAAGAACTAACACATCTAGACTTGAGTGTTACGAAGGCCCTTAAAGACACATTTGACAATTGTTCCAAGCTACACAAGCTAAGGGTGCTAAACCTCTTCAGAAGCAACTATGGGATTCGTGATGTCAATGATCTGAACATTGATTCCTTAAAGGAACTCGAGTCCCTTGGTATAACAATTTATGCAGAGGATGTGTTGAAGAAGTTGACCAAGACTCATCCTCTAGCAAAGTCGACACAGCACCTTAGCCTCAAACACTGCAATCAAATGCAGTCAATCCAAATATCCGACTTCACACATATGGTGCAACTTGGGGAGCTCTATGTTGAATCCTGCCCTGACTTGGCACAACTTATTGCCGACTCTGACAAGCAAAAAGCTTCTCGTCTGCAAGTTCTCACCCTTTCTGAACTTCCAGCCCTCCAAACAATTCGGATTGGATCTTCGCCTCATCACTTTCGGAACCTCCTAGAAATTACAATCTCCAACTGCCAAAAGTTGCACCATGTGACCTGGGTTCTGAAGCTGGAATCACTTGAGAAACTTTCCATCTGTCACTGCCATGAGTTAGAGCAAATTGTTCAAGAAACAGTCGACGAGGTGGAAAGCAAGAGTATTCAGAAATGCAGGAGAAAAAATGGTTTCTCTGAAGAACAGGAGATACATGGTATTGTAGATGACGCACGGATAGAATATGCCAAAGATTACCAGAATATGACGAGGAGTGGGCGGATCAACGGGATCCAGCATCATGCAGACTTCCCAAAGCTGAGATCACTGGTGTTGACTGACCTACCGAAGCTGAGAAGGATATGCGTCCGAAGAGACTTTCCTTGTCTTGAAAGTATTAGGGTGGAGGACTGCCCGGATCTGAGAACACTCCCATTGGATCAAACATATGATTGCCAGATTTGTGGGTCATATGAGTGGTGGGAAAGGCTAGGATGGGGTGGCAAGGGCATAATGGAGAGCAAGTATTTCATTCCCCTCCAAGACAAAGACTAGCACAAGTATGACACTGTTTAACCTGCATTTGTCACTGCAACATGATGATGCAATATTATGTTTACTGTGTAAATACCGATCTATGGATTCCTCGGTTACATTTATATGTTCAGATTCATAATGAAGAAGCTTTTGTATAAGCCCGTCTGTATTATAGTATGTTTACGATATAAATACCAATCTATGTATTCCATTTATATGTTCAGATCCATAAATAGGCGGCTTTCGTACAAGCCTATCTGTATTCTGTACATACAACAAAACTGTATGAAGCTATATGCTGTGCACATTTTTGTATTCACAGAGCATATCTTTCAAATGCCTACACTCAAATACAAGTACAGTTAGCTCATACCTGAGTGGATTCTATTCAATGGTTACGCCTGTAGCCTGCAAAGGGATTCAACTGTGCATCCGCAGTTACTTGATTTGCCAGGCAACACCTCCTAAAGAAGCAACGAAATGTCAGTTTCCGGATTCCGCTCTATTTTTGAGCACAAACTTGAAGGCTCAAAGCTAATCCTACCTTAAAGGGGTGCCTAATGTATGCATAAGTAAGCTGATCAAACCGTGCAAGATCATATCCTATAACGAATCAAGAGTACAATGGATGATTTCCTGTCAGTCTGAACATAAGGCGTTGCTCGCGCATTTCGTCGGGCACCTTGCGGACACAGTGGAGATCGCTTATGTTAGACGAAAATCCTCGATGAGAACATTTGAAGGAACCACAACCCTCGGTTATTCCTCTCCTCCAGGCCCCCATTTTACCACGGTGAGGTCGCCGGTTGGGCTTGCATTGAGCAGCAGTGTGCCAAGCAGGCAACATTGCTGCTTCGGATGCGCGCGTGGAAGGGCAACTGGGCAAAGCACGTCCAACCTGGCATCGGGAGGGGCGACCCTTCGCACACTCACGGCGAGGTACGACGGCATGGGTCTTGCGCAGCTATGCGCTTCGTCTGTCTCGCTCTCGCCGCCTCCGCCCTCCGGTCTTGAAGAAAGCAAGGCAAGGAATAGGGGAGCCGGGAGGGCCTGGCAGCCTGTGTCGACAGCGGAAGGCCCATGTTAACACAACTACCCGTCGCCGTCGGGGGTTTGGCAGGGATATTCCGCCCTGAGCCCACCCGCTGACTTAACGCTCCCCGCCAGCTACCTAGTTCGCCGCACGTTATCAAAAAAAAAAAAAAAAAAGCTACTAGTTCGCCGCACGGCGGCTATCATCCCCCACCTCCAAATTTCTATCCGCTGGACGCAGCGCAAATGCGGCGCCCAACCACCAGTTTCCAATGTGAAAAAAATACGGCTTCACCGCCGGCTAAATTCCCACACGGACCGGTTGCTCTGGAACCCTGCGCGTGGAGAAGGAGAAACCAAGGGAACCTACCTAGCCGCGCACCCGCCGGTTCGTCGTCGCACGCAACGTGTTCGACCAATTGACTCTTCCATATCATTAGCTTCGCTGTGGGCGCAGCAGCCATTGCTTCGCTTGCGCCCGTTGTTCCGCTTCCCAGGAAACGACCTGGAAACAGGATTGCGGTGACAGGTCGTTGCCCACCGCATTCTGCTACAGCTCGAACCCTCCAAGAGTATGCCATCCACAAGTTTTCCTTCTCGAATGTTGACTTCTTCCTAGCTTCCAGTACCCAACTGCGCGTGGATTTATTCTCCGGGCATGCCAGTCACCGTCGGCAGAACCATCACGCTGCCTTCTCCGTACATCCTCGCCTTGCAGCCGGGTCTGGCCTGGGCTCTGTGTGGCTTCTCACCTTTGCATTACGTTCTCCTATATAAGCTCTTTAACATTCTCCCTTGTTCGCATCTTCCATGCCAGATCCAACCTGGCTGCTACTTGAACCTCGTTGTCCCCGATGACGGACGCGATCAGCGCGGCCGGTTCTTGCCTGCAGCCCCTGTGCGAATGTCTCGATGGCACGGGCATGCTCGATGCGGCGGCCCGAGAGGTCGCCTCGTTCCTTCGCGTCAAATCCAACTGGGCCGATCTCGACAAGGCCAAGGAGCTGCTGCAGGCTGTCGAGACGACGGTGAGAAGGCGGGTCACTGCGGAGATGGACAAGCTGAACGTCTGCGACCCTCAGGTGCAGGTCTGGCTGAAGCGTGTCGATGAGCTACAGCTGGAGGACATCGACGAGGAGTATGGCCAGTTGATGAAGTACTCCTGCCTCTCCCAGTGCACCCTCCATGCTCATCGGCGTACATCGCTCGGCCGGCGTGTTGTGGAGGCGCTGGATGACGCGAATAAACTCATTGCGGAAGGGAGGCGGTTCAAGAAGTTTGGGTTCAAGCCCCTGCCCAGGATTGTTGATCCCTTGCCTCACATTCAAACGTTTGGTTTGGAGACCATGCTGAGCAAGCTCCACAACCTGTTTGAGAAGGGTGACTCCAACATAATTGGTGTGTGGGGCCAAGGAGGTGTTGGTAAGACGACACTCCTCCATGTCTTCAACAATTATCTTGACAACAAGGTTCATGACTATCAGGTATGTTGCTTTCTCGATTACTGCAGTTGATGCCTCAGAATACATGTTTATCTGTACACTAGTGTTGCTATTTAAAAGTGTAAGTATAAGATTGCCTTCAATAACCATGCTTGAATTTGGAACCATATTCAATGAAAATTTTGTGTAGAACAACAATTTTTTGCATTGCCATGCATTTGAGAAACGGCACCAATGAAAGTTTCATGGCAGAACATCGGTACAGTGCGCTGAAGTCTGAAGTAATATTGAAATTCTTGTACAGGCATATGGAGATTTGACATGAATTTTACATGCACAGATGGTCACTACCGTTAGCATGTACTAGTTCAGCATGAAAATTTGACAACTTCATATGTAAACGTAGATATGTAATACTGTATATGAAATTGCTTTTTTTAAATTACACAATCCAAAATAGTGTGAGTTATTTTTATTTTTAAGCATCTTTTAAGTAGACCAAGTAAACAAGCATAAAATGCAACTGCATAAATTAATATTGTAATTGTAATTGGTTGATGCACACAACCATCCTTTATTGCTCAGTTAAATCCATACAAGAAGGCGATAATAAAACGAGCGATATTGACAACCAACCACGCAACGGGGCTAATGACACCAGTCTTATTGCTAAGACGCCAGCCATATTGGTTGAACAGCACCCGAGCTACTCTTGTAAAAAATAATGTAATTACAGCATTTCCATAGCTCATGTCAAAGTGCACACGCCTACCTGGATTACATTTTTAATTTGTTTATCTACCTCTACTTTGAAACATACTTACATCTCTTTTTCTGCACATGTTTCTCCACTACCATCTTGCCGTTGCTACTTTTCAGGTTATACTTTTAAGCACAGTTTTAAATTACTTCAAACTGTATATCTCATGTTTCCATTTTTCATTAACTTGCTTGTGCCAGGTTGTTATCTTCATTGAAGTATCCAATTCAGAGACGCTGAACATAGAGGAGATACAACAGACTATCTCTGAACGGCTCAACTTGCCATGGAATGAAGCAGAGCCAATTGCCAAACGGGCCAAATTCTTGGTAAAGGCACTGACCAGGAAAAGGTTTGTAGTCCTGCTTGATGATGTAAGGAAGAAATTCCAACTGGAGGACGTTGGCATCCCAACTCCAGATACCAACAGCCAGAGCAAGCTGATCCTCACATCACGTTACCAAGATATATGCTTCCAGATGAATGCACAGAGAAGCTTGATTGAGATGCAGATTTTGGGTAACGATGCTTCATGGGAACTATTCTTGAGCAAGCTGAGCGAGGAGGCTAGTGCAGCAGTTGAATTGCTTGGTTCCCAAAATGTCATTAGAGATTATGCCATGGCAATAGCCCAAAGTTGTGGAGGTTTACCACTTGCACTCAATGTCATTGGGACTGCTGTGGCAGGTTTGGAAGAGAGTGAGTGGAAATCTGCTGCAGATGCAATTGCTATCAACATGCACAATATTGAGGGTGTCGATGAAATGTTTGGTCGCTTAAAATACAGCTTTGACAGGCTCACACCCACTCAACAACAGTGTTTCCTATACTGCACTCTGTTTCCAGAGTATGGATCAATTAGTAAAGAGCAACTTGTTGAATATTGGTTAGCTGAAGGTTTTCTATTAAATGATCGTGAAAAGGGTTATCAGATAATTCGCAGTCTTATTTCAGCCTGCTTGTTGCAGGCCAGTGGCTCATTGTCATCCAAGGTAAAAATGCACCACATAATCAGGCATCTGGGACTTTGGTTGGTTAACAAGTCAGATGCAAAGTTTCTTGTTCAACCTGGGATGGCCTTGGATAATGCTCCATCAGCTGGAGAATGGAAAGAAGCTACAAGGATCTCCATCATGTCTAATAACATCACCGAGCTGTCTTTCTCGCCCAAGTGCAAAACTGTCACGACATTGTTGATCCAGAACAACCCAAATTTGAACAAGATGAGCTATGGATTTTTCAGAACTATGTCATCCTTGAAAGTGCTCGATCTTTCTCATACTGCAATCACGTCACTTCCAGAATGTGATACATTGGTTGCACTGGAGCATCTGAATTTGTCTCACACACACATTATGAGATTACCTGAGCGCCTATGGTTACTGAAAGAGTTGAGGCATTTGGATCTGAGTGTGACAATTGCACTTGAAGATACCCTGAACAACTGCTCAAAGTTGCACAAGTTGAGAGTGCTCAACCTCTTCCGCAGCCACTATGGGATACGTGATCTCGATGACCTGAATCTGGATTCCCTGAGGGATCTTTTGTTCCTCGGAATCACTATTTATTCAGAGGATGTGCTAAAGAAATTGAACATGCCTCGTCCTTTGGCAAAGTCAACACATCGCTTAAACTTAAAGTATTGTGCAGAGATGCAATCAATCATGATCTCTGACCTCAACCACATGGAGCACCTTGAGGAGCTGTATGTTGAATCATGCTATGACCTGAATATAGTGGTTGCTGATGCTGAGCTGACAACTTCACACCTGCAGTTCCTGACCCTCTCTGTTCTTCCCTCGTTGGAAAATGTCATCGTCGCACCAATGCCCCATAATTTTCAGTACATACGCAAATTGAACATTTCACACTGCCCAAAGTTGCTGAACATCACATGGGTCCGAAGACTTCAACTGCTTGAAAGGCTTGTCATATCTAATTGTGATGCGATGATCGGAATTGTTGAAGATGAGGAATATGAGGGGCAATATGGAGTAGAAACACAAATGAAAATGCAGGATCATGCTTCAGATAAACAAGAAGATCATGCTATGCTAGAAACTTCACGGAATGAGTGGCATTATGCAGGGTACAGTGACTTCCCGAAGTTGAGATTGATTGTATTGACGGAACTTAAGAAGCTGAGGAGTATTTGTAAAGCAAGAGCATTCCCATGTCTTGAGACCCTTCGGGTGGAAGACTGCCCAAATCTGAGAAGCATCCCGTTCAGAAGCATGCACAAGTATGGGAAATTAAAGCAAATATGTGGTTCATTTGATTGGTGGAAGAAACTTCAGTGGGAAAATGGGGTGGAGGAGGTACGCCTGGAGAGCAAATACTTCATCCCGATTTGACAGAAGCCCAGTTTCAAATTTCGATGCCTTATGTATCGCGTGAGAACGCCTTGTTTCTGTCCTCACATTGACAAGCGATCTCTTCTTAAGTTGTTTCAAATTCGTACATGTGACGGCATAGCTTCTGTACATTATTGGTATTACATTCATGCACATGATATTCTGTAAATGCTGGTATTACATTCATGTATGATATAATTTGTTCATCTAAATGGTATTTCAGTAAAGTTCTCAGACTTTGTCTTGTCAGTTTTACAGTCTCTTCATAACCATTGTCACTTTGTCAGAGGCGTTATCACGCCAGTTATATATTTCTCAACATTTTAGCCAAACCTCAGAGCTGGCACGATTATTGAGCATGGCATGGTATGCACCTCTTTGTTGCAATGGAGATTGAAGGATGTGATGGGATCAGGAGAAATGTTTCACTGACGGGAATATATTTGAAGTAAATAAACGCCTTGAGCATTTCTAGTTTGTACAGGTACATTTCTTGATTCTTTTTCATGATGTTGTCTTGTACTTTGGTATAAGAAAATCTAATAGATTCATTAGGATTGCTTGTGAAGTGTGGCTGAAAGGGAAAAACATTTGGATTGGTAAATGATCTGGTAATAGTAGGCCTGCTATTTCTTATCTGGAAGAGGTATTTCCCTGTTCACTCTCTGTTCAATTATGGCATTGCCTTTGTCCCAACTTCCGTTCATGCTCTGTTTTGAAGTCAGTAACAATATTTTTTTTAACTTTACCTATTATAGTCCAACGAGTGACAAAAAGGCAGAGTTTATTTTTGATATTAATAATAGCTCGATTAACTCCATAAATATTATGTATATTCTATCTCGTATCAGCAAATTCCTGTCATCAGGAATCAATATATGTTCCCAGTATTTTCTCATTATTGGTCATACTTCGCAAGCAATGTCCATCCTTTGGCTGGGAGCAAAGGGCGTACATTTTGATGCACTTATGCTAATGAAAGAAGAAAGATTTACAGTCTGCCAAGTGCCATATTTCAAAAATTCTGTTCTATGATGTAGAATTATGCTCATTTTCATTGTAGCAACTTGATAGCTTGTATAAGTACAGCTGCTAGTATTTCTAATGCATGCTTAAAATGTTAGCCTTACAGAAGATCACATACTCCCTGACAGATGTAAATACTGTTTCCTGAAAATATTAAGAGCTTGCCAGTTTACAGAACAATCGCTTCCTTCATTATTTTTCATCTCTTATTGTACATAATGAAAAGTATTGCCTACTCTCTATGCATCTATTTTCTGTAGGGATGACAACTTAACAAGTTACTAACACTGAAATGTGAATATACATTCAAAAAGTATTCCAATGAAACTGGAATAGTTAGCTACCATCTATATAAACTGCTATAGATGTTCGCAGACAAGGCTGAGTGTTGCTCATAAGCGTTTTGCTCAACTTTTCACTGTCTTATTCCCTTCACAAGCATCACATATAGTGTGGCCAAGGCCTTCACAGTAAGCGCACTTTGTATCTTCACCAACCCACTCCAAGAACTGCATTAGAATTAAACACATGTTAGAGAACAAATAAGAAGGTTTAATTAGTAATGTGGTGCATTTCTGCAACCCGAACTCTAGCTTACCTGTGGTTCAATGTTGGGCTCACCTGTTCCATCACATTCTGCAGGAAGGAAGGAAGGAGGATCGTATCAATAGTCGCAATATGGGGGATTAAGTTCTGCAGATCATTTATAGTGCATTGCAAGAGGTTGACACTGATAATAGATAAGTCAAGCCAATGGCAGTGACTTATAGTACGTTGGAGGCTGGAATGTACATACCAATGTGGAGTGAGATGCACTAGAAAAAAAATCCAGTAAATTCTATCTAGCTAGAATGCCAATTCCCCTGATTAGCTTTATCTACTTGCCACTTGCGAAAGACAAGTTATGCGCACAAAAATCTAACCTGCTGATAAATGTACCATGGTTTTGAAGATCTTAGAGGATACTAGCAGCTCAAAAAGTACATATACATATATAAGTGCAGGAAGCAGTGACTTCAGTACCTAGGCACAGGAGGCGGCCTTCGCCTCGACAGGTGATGCACTGCTTTGTTGAAGCAGTAGTAGCACCACTGGTTGGCTTGTTCCTATTGGTCAGCCTGGATGGATCTTCCCACCTGTTTTCACCAAGAAGGTACACTCTATGTTTGTTGAAGTCTTCTTTGACCACGGTTGGTTGAATCTCTGCAGTTTCTGGTACAGCTGGAACAAGTGCTCCGTTTATGCCTTCCTGCAAAGCAAAATGGAGTATAATCTCTCTCAGATACATACATCTGGTGTCAATATCTCATGACCATTGTACTGAAATACTGCTTGTTTCTTGAAGTGTCTATTTGCAAAGAGACTTGAGTAACTCATATCACATTTTATGAACTACAATGTTGTTACTGGGGAGTAAAATGCCAGTAGCTAAACTTACCTTCCTCATATCCTCCCCAATATGCCCTGTAAATAACCTCTCGAGTAGCTCCGATGTCATCAGTCCATCCTCGGCAGTCCCGATAGATGCCTGCAGCAGGAAGTATGCACCGTTTATACTGACTTTGGACAGCTAAATGGGAGTAATGGAACAACACGCGCCCGTTTGATCAAGGAATGAATGATGTGGTGTCGCGTGTCGACCTGCCAAGTCTTCACGGCTCGCTCTGTGCCTGTTGAAAAGCTGGAGAACTCCGTGTCTTCTTCGCCCGAGTAGAAACCAAGCTTCTCCAGGGCTTCCTACATGATGTGCAGTGCAGCTGGGTTTATACTGCCAACTGAATTTTTCTGATAGATAATGTGGAAGTGCTATGAAATGCTAACGAACTCAAGTACTCCATAAATGTGGAGTACTAAGTTATGGCTCGCAAACATGAGTCAGTACAGTCAGGTAGTTACATTAATTCAATGCAGCCAGTTTCTTGACATTGTTGAGCATCAGCTGATTGCAGATGTTGCAGTGAGTAGCTAGCTACAGTAGAAAATAACTTTGGTGGAAACAGAGCATTGCAAACGAACTTCGTTCGCAGGTATGGGCTCCCAGGTCACTTTGGGCCCAAACAGAGAGGTCATGCATGGCGAATCCTAGCCAAAACGAGAGGTGGGCGACGAGGCTCACCTGCATCGCGCGCACTTCCTCCCCTTCGCTCCCTACCCGCAGCGCCCTCTTCTTGACGCTGCTGGACCCCGCCTTCGGCTTCGGCTTCGCCTTCTCCTCGACCAGAACCACCTCTTTCCTCACCTCGACCACCGGTGGCGGCGGCGGCGGAGGCGGAGGCACGCGCGGCGCGGGCTTGGGTGGAGGCGGAGGTGGAGCAACGCGTGCAGCGGGTGGTGGAGGTGGAGGGGCAACTCCCGCGGGGGGCTTGGGCTTTGGTGCGGGAGGGGGCGGGGGCGGAGGCACTGGCTTGGCATCCGGGAGCGGCTCGAGCGCGCGAAGGCGCAGGTTGAGCGCCGTGATCTCGGACAGGAGGGCCTCGCGCTCGGCGCGCCAGCGCGACTCCTCGCGGAGCCACCGCTGCTCCTCCCGCAGCCACCGCTGCTCCTCCCGCAGCCACCGCTGCTCCTCGCGGAGCCACCGCGCTTCCTCGCGCTCCTCCCACGAAGACGACGAGGATGCGGCCGACCGGACCGGGGGAAGCACGGCGCGGCGATGGCAGGGCCTGAGGCGCGGGCGGTGGAAGGAGGAGACGAAGGGGAAGGCGGCAGTGGTTATGATCATGGTCGTGGAGGTGGAGGACGAGAGCGGGAGTGGCCGCTGGCGGGCAGTCAGTGAGGAGATTGGCAGTGGCCTCTGGCCAGTGGATATCTCTCTCGGCTTCGGCCGTTGATATTTCCGGCGCGCTGGCACGGTACCGGCAACCGCAGTCGCGCAACTGTGGTGCTGCTGTTTTCCTCCCGCGCGGCCCGACCGAAAGCGGTCTATGATGGGCCCCATTGTAGTCCGAACTTACTCGGACCAAATCACCGCTCATTCCAAAGCATGGATCGCGCCCGCGCGGGCTGAAGCAGGCCCATGAAGAAAGCTCAGACCGCTAGCCTGTGAGCAAATCCCTTCGTTTTGTTTTTCTCTCTTCTTTTTGTTCTCTCTCTATTTTATTTCTTCAATGCGTTAACTACACCGTCCTCATAAGAAGAGAATAAAAACGAGTTACAAACACCAACTACACGCCCAAAAAATATTTTCTTGCTACTCATTTTTCATTTTGTTTCGTTTACTGCACATGATCAAATGATTCATGACATGAGCCACCTCGGCATTGGCCGCATCACGCCGGCGATGCTCACTCCGGCGGTAACTGCGTAGCGCCGGCGCGCTGCCGATGCGCCGGGGTAAATGGTGATAGCGCCCGCGCATGTGGGAGAGGGGAGATAGATCTATGCGTGATGTGGATGAGAGGGGAGAGATATCTAGATCTAGCTAGAAGGGTGGTGCATGTGGGAGAAAAATATTTGCTAAAATATATGAGATATGATGAGTTAGAATAGCTAAAATGGGAGGGGGTGAGTGAAAGAATGAGCTAGTAAGAGAGGAGGGTCGAGCTTGAGTGAGCAAGGAAGAGAGTAGAGTGGTGGAAGAGAGCACATTTATTGCAACATGCCAGGTTACTGCCGGCGCGCTCTCCATATGGCATGTCAACGGTACTCTCATTAGCGCTAGCGCACGTCGACGTGGGGACGCCGGGGGTATGTTGGGGTGGGGCCGGGGCGGGGCAGGTGTGGGTCCCGCCACTTTTAGGGCCGGTGCGCGCACGCAGGATGCGCCGGGGGTAATGGGATGTAGCGTCGGCGCGTTCAAGACCTACACGCCGAGGGTAGTGGGTGGGACCACCGGGGTGAGGGCGGGGTGAGGGAAGGGTGGGGTAGGGCCTACCGCTTTAGCGCCGGCGCACGCAAGCATGATGCATCGGGGGTAATTGGACGTAGCGCCGTCACGTTCGAGCCCAACGCGCCAAGCGAGGGTACTTGGTGGGGTGGGTGTGGGGCTCGCCCTTTTAGCGCTGGCGTGCGCTAGGGGTATTGGGCTGTAGCCCTGGCGCATTCTTGCCCAAGGCGTCGGGGCATTGGTGGGGCCGGCTGGCGCTCCTCCAGCCGCCAGGGCTAAGTGACGTACCGCCGACGCATTCGCGTGTGGTGCGCTGGGGCTATGCGCGGGACGGCCACGGGAGGGGGAAGGGGGAGCAAGTAGATGTAAATCCGACGCGGTGGGCAAAGGACCTGCGCACTGACAGACAGTTGCCGGCGGGCTTATATTTTAGTGCACCGGCGGTACATTTTTTCTATAGACATTTCCTTAGTAATGTGTAGTCGAGACGGATACACATGTACCGCGGCGTTGCACAGAACGCCAGGTAGAGTATTATTTTTCTTTGCGTAATATCTTTTTTTATCACATATACAACCGTGAAAAGATGATTTTGTTTGTTTGTTTGTTGTGGCACCTGATATGAGAAACGAAACTCTACCGTGCATGCATCCACTGTCCATGTCATTGTGATTGTTTTGAGATTTGAATGTATATATGGATCTCTCCTATTGTTACGTGACAACTTTATTCCACTTTGCATGTATATGTACTATGTTTGCACAACGTGCACTATCTCTCATCTAGTAGTACACATAGTTAACTTTCAATCCAAGATTTGAATTATTTGTATGTGTTAAAGTAAATATCAAATTAATCATCTGTTTGAACCCGTGTATTTATTTTGACAATATCTTTTGAACAAGTCCAAATAGTTCTATTTCAAAAAATCAAAACTTGAATGTTGAAATACAATGAAACCTCATGATGGATTATGAAACACATTCAAACCTGACGATGCACAACAAACATGTTCGCTACAAACACACCGAACTCTAGGTCAATTGCCACTTATTTTCTAACTATGATTAATTAACTTTGAAAAACAGTGAAACAAATTGTTTCAAAAACATTTCTCTAGGTTCCATTAAGTTTTTTAAAGTTTCACTAGGTTTCAGAAATTGATTTTTATATAATGTTAAAATATATTCATTATTGGTCTTGTTTTGAACTTCTATTCATTAGGAACCCGAGTATTCAAACGGTTTTTAAATTAAAGTTATGATTTTAATACTACAGAAGTTCTAAATTGAAGAACTAGATCCTAGAGTGTGAGAAAGGAGAAAGAGAAAACTGACACAAATTTGTAAAAGATAGCATGGCAGAGATGGTGGGGCATGCATGTTATTTCACATGCATGCTTGAATTATCAGACTCCACTAGTATAGCTGGGCGTGGGCAGCCTGGCCTGGCACGAAAAAAGCCCAACAGTTCAGGCTTTTTAGGCCTGTGGGCTGAGTGTGGGCTTCAGATATGCTGCCCGGTGACTGCACGGGCCAGACTCCGGCTGAAGGAAACACACAAATAAGGGAAGGCCCACCCTGCGGCCCGAAGGATCTTGCACTCGGGCCAGGATCGAGCCGAGTTTTGAGGCCCCACAGCCCGGCCAAGCGGGCTCGGGCCTGGAAAATGTGTGGACGGGCTTTTCTGGCCCGATCCGAGCCTGGCCCGACCCAAAAAATGTGCATGTCGTGCGTTCTTTTTTCAACATTTGCATGCATGTTTTTTGGAACTTATATATTTCCTCTGATCTAAATTAATATTTTTAAATTGTCTATATTTGGATGTAAGCACTAAAACATGATTAGATTCGTTCGAATCTAGATAAATCCAAGAAAATTAGTTTGGATCGAACGGAGTATTTTGAACGGTTTGGAATTTGGGATCACTAGTACCCGCGACCCAACACCTATTTTCCGCGTGTTCGGTTATAGATCAAGAGTACATGACGATGACCCAAACAACGAGTAATGCTACGCATACGGAAATTTTCACAGAAACAGTAGACTGAGAGCATCTCCGCTCGTTGGCCGTTTTTAGGCCGAAATCCAGACCTAAATAGCGCCGGACGGGCGAAGGTTTCGGCCTGGGAACGACCTCTTTCCCACTTGCGTTCCCAGGCCGAGTCCCCACGTTTGGCCGAAATTTGATTAAACACGGCGAATTTTGGACGAATATAGGCGATTTTAATGAAGCAACGGCGAGTTCGTACAATAGTTGGCCAAATTCAGACATATACCCGAATTTTGGCCAAATTAGGATAAACTATAACTAAAACAGGAAAAAGGCCGCAGATGCAGATGCCGATGCCGATGACGCTGCCTCACGTGTCGTAGTGGCGGTAGAAGTTGGTGTAACTCGGGTTCCGCCGTGCCATCATTGCCGCCATCATCGTCGCCGTCGTTGTCCGGCCGCGCGAAACTGCGGCTGGTCGCCATTACCTCCACTGAGAAGGGCCAGCGTCATCGTCGTCGTCGGACGACGAGGGAACGCTCAAGGTATCTTGAGGCGAAGCGCGCTACGGGCGTGGCGAATGGCGCCTACGGCGCGGCCGCTTTCTCTGGCCTGCAGCGCCTCCTCCTCCTAGTCCGCCCTGGACCAGGCGAGGATGTTCGGCTCCGTGGACGGCGACGGCGGCGTGGCCTCACGGAGAGAATGCTCGATCGCCATTTTCATGGTGAAGGAGTCCTCGTCGACGGCGACGCCCCAGTCGGCGAGCTCGACCTTCGGCTGGCGGAGGGGCATCCGCCCGGGCGGCGAGGTCGCCGTGCGAGGCTTGCTGATGACGATGCCGCGCGCGTGTCCTCGGTGGTGATGTCCTCGGCGTGTCGGCCTCGCGCTTGGGAGGCCGGAAGACCCGCTGCTGTGGCGGCTGCAGGCGGGCCGAGGAGCGCGATGCGGAGGAGGATGGGGAGGAGAGGCTAGCCATCCTCCTGGCGCCCGAGCGGCGGCGGCGCCGGCAAGCGTGGGAACCCAAGCCGAGGGTTGTTGCCGCCGTGGATGTGCTCGAGGACGGCCTCGAGCGTGCGCCCCGACGCACTCCACCAACGGCGGCTCGCCGAGTTGTTGCGCTTCGGCGGCTCGCCTGGAGGACCTGAGTGCACGGCCAGCTCGGCGAGGCGGCGCTCCTCGAAGAAATGTTCCTAGTAGGCGAGGTTGCCGGGATCCTCGGCGAGCTCCGGATCCGGCATCGTCGCGATGGCGGCTTGGTTCCGTCCACCAGCTCGTGGTCCTCCGGTACCGGCGGCACCGGTATGCCACCGGCACTGAGCCTCCACCTGGGGGGCAGCGGAAGTCCGGCGGCGCCATGTGCCCGACGTCTTGGAGCATCTACGCCTCCCACAGCTGGAGCGTCCGCTGGCCGAAGCCGTTCGCCGCCGCGGGGTCGCCTGGATGCCTTTCCGCCATCTTTCTCTTTGCCGTTTCTTTCTTTCACCGGAGTGGTGCAGGGTGGAGGGGGCAGTGTGCTGCGAACCGGCGGTGCGACCGTGTTTTATAGGCCGAGCGAGAGCGGCGAAGGCGGGAGGGGTGTAGCGGCGAGGGCGGGAAAAGGTGAAGCGGCGTGATGTTAATGCCCGCCGGTCTGTCGCGGGAGCCGAGGCAACGGTGGTGCGCCATTACGGCGACGCGTGGCCGACGAGACCGGTGGTTAATGCCCGGTGGTCCTTCACGGCGTCCCGATGCGGGAGGATGAGGACGACTCGGCTTTTGCCGCTGACTGAGCGGGCCCACTCGGCGAACGGCTCTTTTCCCGCCGAATTCGCTTCGTCCGGTATTGTCAGCGCGTTCCCGACGCCTCGGGTTCGGCCTGGGAACGCCGGACCAGTTTTTGGCCAAATCGGGACGAAACCGGGGTCCTCGGACCGTGACAATTTCGACATCCGGACCAAAAATACGTCCTGGGAACGGCGTGCTGGAAGCCGAGTGGAGATGCTCTGACGATGGATGAAAAAACAAACCGCTCCTTTTTTTCAAGGAAAGGATAAAATTTTAACAAATCAACTCTAGCCACGTTTGTCCGTAATTTATCCGTAAGCCAGCCAGCCCCGTAGGCGTTGGATTATTACCCAAACAACACACGTCGGGTCCATGTCAGTAATGTGCTATTGCCGTGACGCTAAAGCTACAACGGGTGGACAAAATCTCCCGATCTTATCTTTGTTAGATCAAGCTAGCACGTAGCTGTAGGTACGGCGACTCGGCGGGACGATTCTCCAGCTAGCTATCTCGGTCCTCCCGTCATCTAATTGGATGTTAACAGCTCTCTCTGCTTTGTCCATCGTTGGCTGGTGAACCGTCTACATCGCGTACCTCGTGTTTTCGCTTGCTAAGATGTAACGGTGTAGTGATCCAGAGGGTAGAAAATAGCCTGACCTGGTAGCATCATGGACAAAATTTACAGTCTATAGGTGCTAGCATCATGGACAATTCTACGGTCTAGGGTTTGTGTGTTTCTTCACTAGGAGTGGTGTGGTCTTCGAGGGCTTCTTGCCGTGGGATCCAGGGCCAGCTGTACGCCACCGCGCCCCTTGCAACGTCGAGTGGGTGGGGGGTGTATGCCATCGATCTCCCTTCCTCCCTGACTCTTTGGCTCTTCTGTTCGGTCCGGAGTAGGTGATAGACACACGGTGTCGAGACTCGATCGCCATCGATCAATCCCCGCCCCGGTTCCTGCCCCGCGGTTAATTACTAAAGAATTATCTGAGGTCACTTATGTTACAAGACAGATCGAACAGCTTGGCTGCATGTTGTATTGAGAAGGATAAAATTGATCTGGAGATTGTACTCAATGATTTTGCATCTAAAAATGGCCGAAGAAGATTTTTTTTAAGCATTGAAGCATTATTCTCATTGGACTCATTGGAATTATTTCCTTTGAGTAATCAAACTAGCATTAAATACTACTTGTTATACTTCGAGACAAAAATGTATGATTGGATGTTAAATTTTATTCTAAAAGTGAAAGTGGATACATATATGTCTATTGTTCTAGATATGGCTACATATTTTTTTTCGAAATGGAGGGTGCGAGCCCTGGCCTCTGCATCGAAAAAAATACATACGGCCTTTATTGCGAGCCAGACTAGTTAGTTAGACTAAAAACGAGGTCATTTCTGGTATTCCAGATGCCCCACATAACAACAACATTAATGGTATTGTGGATATCATGATTTTTATTGAACAAACAACAAAGAAACAACAAAAAAAACATACATCATCGTACCTGGAGCCACCACACAACGCCTATAAAACTCGACAATGGAGGAAAATCATGTCAACGGGGCCGCTCTGTGTCCGGAAAGACAACGAAGGCACTCCACCGGCTAGGAATCGGGAACAATCGCATACCCCGAGGCGCCCTCTAGGCGAGACGAGAGCGTCCATCCGGATTAGCTGACTCTTAGAGAGCACCTTCTGTGCATGCCACAGAAGCCGTAACCGCCATCGAACCTCTGAACATTCACCCCAGTTAAGTTCTGCAGACGCCACCACGACGCCAAACCGCGTCTCCACCCTGCGCGAGGACATCGGCCCGCCCGCCGCCGAGACCCCGCTGCACCATGCAGCCAAGACTCACCGCCATCGACGCGGTAGATGAGACACCGCACCACCAAAATACCTCCTCTAGGCACCTCGATCTCCAAAACAATGCCCTCAAGAGGGTGAGAATGACACCGAAAGTGCCGTCATCGTCCGATCCCGGGAATCCTAGATCTAGGGTTTTCCCTGGAGCCTTAGGCATGAGGCGGAATTCGCAGCAACGAAGCCTTCATCAAGGTAAATGACGTCCGAGAACGTCGCAATCTTCGGCTCTGACCCGGAGCCCGACCTTCATCAGCCAACCGCCTCGCCTCCAACATGCCCGCCGCAGCGAAGGGCCGAGCCGCGGGGGAGGAAGGCTGCCACCGCCATCCTCCTTCGATCTGCCCGGAGAAGAGGCCGCATTCCGCCGCGATGTCGCTGGAGCGGCTGCACCATGACGCTCGGCAGCTCCACGTCCCTGCCCTTTAGCCGTCCCACTCCGACAGAGAGGCAAGGAGGCGAGGGATTCCCTGCTGCCGCCGGTATCAGCTAGACTTTGCCCAGCCGCACCCTCTGGCGGCGGCGGAAATGGAGGAGGGAGGAGGAGGGGATCTAGGCAATGACGCTAGGGCTTCCCCTCGGTCGCCAGGCGGGGGCGACGCGAGGGGTGAAAGGAAGGAAGCTTATTCAATAATATTAGGGGCTCATGCAGTCGACTTCACCTAGGGCCCCGCAAAACATAGAGCTGGCCCTGGAGGGATCTCCGGATCGTAAAGGAGCTTCATCGGCGGTATGTCCTTCTTGTTCGTCTTCAGGACGGATGTGGTCTTCTTGTCCCGTTCGACAACTTCCCGTACGCAACCAACAACGTCACGGCGAATCAGGAAGGAGCGGCAGCGGCGACGCGTCGTCGACACTGTCTGGAGGTTGAAGAAGAAGGGTTTCTCAAGGATTTCATTGTAATTTTTGTTTTTCTTGAGTTGCTTTATACCGTTCGATGTTATTTTAATGCTAGGGTCCTATTCGCAAAAATAACCAAAATATCAAAGGAATGTTACAAATGTGCTGGATGGCTTACTGTAGATTCGTATCAGTAGAATTATTTCATACCAAGAGAAAGTTTAATAACAGAGCTGGCTATAAGGAATTGCCATGTCATCTATAACTAACTTATAGTCAACTTGTACAATAGCAAACTATAAATATGTATAACTTTATTAATATATAACCCACGTCACACTCACAAAGGTCTTATGAGCACGTGCTATTGCTGACTTTTGCATGAGAGCCCACTCTCATTACCTTTTCTTGTCTCTCCCGTCTACATAGGCAAAAGTGACATGTAAGCACGCTATAAGCCCACTATTGTACTTGCTCTAAATGCAAAGGGACTTGCAGACAAAGAAATAAATTGCCGTCTAAGAAGTGTACATACTTATCAAAATTTGATTAGTCAATGAATTAGGAGTTTATTTATAACTAGTCAATGAATTTGTTTCGTGTGATACTCTTGATCTACTAGCAAAAATGGACTAGTTGCCTAGATTGATCGATCAGCTGGAACTAACCAGTCCATTTCGTTTGCAGTTCATTCTTAACCCATATCCTATTTTGCACGCACGTCCTCTACGCACGGAATATGGTACGTACGTGAAATCCATTTTAGATCTTTATTAAGGCGTGCGTCGACTAACCACTGATTCACTTCGCGGCCAGCCGGCAAATGAACGCGCACACATGCCAACCTTTGGCCCGACGTTTTTACTTATTACTTTTGGTTTGTATAAGTCACAAAACATATAAATACATGTTTTTAATTTTGGTGTTTAACTTATATCATCATGCAATAATATCCAATTAAAAGGCAAAAGGGTTGTTTGGTTGGGCTTATTTATTTTTTCCTTTTGGACTTTGCTTATAAGTCACAAAACTATCTTTGCTTTCAGCTTTGGCTTTGGTCTTGTGACTGGATATTGTTAGATGATGCTATAATAAGCTAAAAGCCAAAATCAAAAATATGTAGGTGCCTTTGTAACTTGTCAGAAGTTCCCCACAAAAAAAGAAACTTGTAAGCAGAAGTCAAAAAATAAAAAATAAGGCCAACCAAACAGCCAAACACCTAAATAAATATTTTTGTGACTTATTATAAGTTGTTTCAAAATATAAAATGTTTTAGCTTTTTTTGAAACAAATCTATCTAGATATTTTAGGGTGAAGGTTTATTCATTTTGCTCCGAACCAACACACTTAAAGACATCTATATTTTAGGAAAAGCTAAAACATCTTATATTTGGAACATAGGGAGTAGTACTATATAAATTTCAAAAACTACTTCCTCTATTTATAAATATAAGACGTTTTAGTTTTGTGAATGGAATGTGTCTACATGATTTTTAATATATAGGTTCGTAGAGATTCAGAGTGAATCTACACACTAAAAGGTGTTTAGATACATTCATTTGACAAAACTAAAATATTTTATATTCGGAGGGAGTAGAAATAAGCCAACCAAAAAAACTCATTCGTCCGCTAATCGCCGCCGGATTCTAATTTACTGTGCTGCAATGCAACGACGGAACTTGTTAAGAGAGAAAACGGAGATACACGCCAGGAATCTCACATTGAGACCGCGACTCGTCTCGGGACCCGGGCGAATGGCGATAAACCCCGATTCTGTCCGGTGCTTGGTCTCTCACTGCCTCCACAAATAAAAAAACCATAAATAAGACTAACCAAATAACTCAACACCTAAATAGGTATTTTACTGACTTATTATAAGCGGATTTGCTAGTTCTCAGGCGCCTGAGAACTAGCTAAATCTCAGTCGCGTCCGTTGCCGTCAGATGAAGCGCTTCAGGATTCGTGCAGCTGGGTGCCTCGGCTAGTGCGTTTGCTATTTTTCCACGCGTGGGCTCGTTCAGTTCAGCCCACGCCTGATCTTTTTTTTGCCGTCAGATGATCTTTTTTTTGTCTGATCTTATTTCATTTTTCTATTGCTAGTTGATTTGTCGTATGACTGTTGCCTCTTTTTCATACATTGTTCTTTTTGATTAATTGTTTTATTAAGTAAAATATGACACGGTAATTACTTTATTATTCTATTCTCCTCTATTTTCATGTCTTTTACTCTGTGTTTTCATTTTTAGTATTTTTTTGACCTTTATTTTCCCTACTATGTTTCCCTCTCTTCTCATTTTGTTTTGGTATTTTTATGTAATTTATAATTTTTAGGTATTAGTGTTTTCATAATGTAATTGAATATTTTTGCCAGTTTAATCCTATTTTTCTACTATGGTGTTGCTAATTATCGCTGATCACGATTAAGTTAGAGAATTGTTGGCTCTAAAATCGTCGGATTTGCGTTGCTATTCTTGCTACCGTGGGAGTTGCAAATTCGTTGCAACCGAGATTTTTTAATTTGCAATATGGATTAGAGCTGAGTATTTTACAGTTGCAAATAGGATGCAACCGAGAGAAAAATATCACTAGATTTATGAAGTGATTTGTGCTAGTGCGGGAGTTGCAATGAAGATTTTCTTGTTACATGTGCGTTGAAACTAAGTTTTTTTAGTTGCAAGTAGGATGCAACTGAGAAAATTCTTAGCTATTGGATTTATGTCGTGATTCGTGCTAGTGTGAGAGTTGTAAGTGGGTTGTAACTACGTTTTTGTTTTTATACGTGGGTTGCACGTATGTTTTTTCCGGTAGCAACTAAGAAAAATGTTCCTGGTTGTTGGATTTGGGTCGTGATTTGTGCTAGCATGGTAGTTTCAAGTGGCTTGCAACTAATAATTTTCAGTTGCAAGTGATTTCGAAATGAGTATTGTCCAGTTACAAGTATGTTGCAACTAAGAAAAATATTTTAGACTGTTTAAATTTTTGTTGTAATTCGTGCTAGTGTGAGAGTTGCAAGTGGGTTGTAACTGCATTTTGTTTTTATATGTGGGTTGCAACTATGTTTTTTGGTAGCAACTAAGAAAAATATTCTTGGTTGTTGGATTCGTGTCGTGATTTGTGCTAGCATGGGAGTTACAAGTAGCTTGCAACTAATAATTTTTAGTTGCAAGTGGTTTTGAAATGAGTATTATCTAGTTGCAAGTATGTTGCAACTAAGAAAAATATTTTGGTCTATTTAAATTTTTGTTGTAATTCGTGCTAGTGTGTGAGTTGTAACTGCAATTTTGTTTTTATATGTGGGTCGCATGTATGTTTTTTCCGGTTACAACTAAGAAAAATATTCCTGATCGTTGGATTCACGTCGTGATTTGTGCTAGCATGGGAGTTGCAAGTGGCTTGCCACTAATAATTTTTAGTTGCAAGTGGTTTTTGAAATGAGTATTATCCAGTTGCAAGTATGTCGCAACTAACAAAAATATTTTAAACTATTTAAATTTTTATTGTAATTCGTGCTAGTGTGAGAGTTGCAAGTGGGTTGTAACTGCGATTTTGTTTTGATATGTGGATTGTATATCTATGTTTTTTCGGTAGCAACTAAGAAAAATATTCCTGGTTGTTGGATTCGCGCCGTGATTTATACTAGCATGGGAGTTACAAGTGGCTTGCAACTAATAATTTTTAGTTTCAAGTGGTTTCGAAATGAGTATTGTCCAGTTGCAAGTATGTTGCAACTAAGAAAAATATTTTGGATTATTTAAATTTTCGTTGTAATTTGTGCTAGTGTGAGAGTTGCAAGTGAGTTGTAACTCAATTTTGTTTTTATATGTGGGTCGCATCTATGTTTTTTCCGGTTGCTAAGAAAAATATTCCTGATCATTGGATTCGCGTCGTGATTTGTGCTAGCATGGGAGTTGCAAGTGGCTTGCAACTAATAACTTTTGGTTGCAAATGGTTTTGAAATGAGTATTGTCCAGTTTTAAGTATATCCCAACTAACAAAAATATTTCAGATTATTTAAATTTTTGTTGTAATTTGTGCTAGTGTGAGAGTCGCAAGTGGGTTAAATACGATTTTGTTTTTATATGTGGGTCGTATCTATGCTTTTTCTTGTTGCAACTAAGAAAAATATTCTTGATCGTTGAATTAGCATCATGATTTGTGCTAGCATGAGAGTTGCAAGTGGCTTGCAACTAATAATTTTCAGTTGCAAGTGGTTTCGAAATGAGTATTGTCCGGTTGCAAGCATGTTGCAACTAAGAAAAATATTTCAAACTATTTAAATTTTCGTTGTAATTCGTGCTAGTGTGAGAGTTGCAAGTGGGTTGTAACTACGATTTTATTTTTATATGTGGGTTACATCTATGTTTTTCCGGTTGTGACTAAGAAAAATATTCCTGATCGTTGGATTCACGTCATGATTTGTGCTAGCATGGGACTTGCAAGTGGCTTGCAACTAATAATTTTCGGTTGCAAGTGGTTTCGAAATTAGTATTGTCTAGTTGCAAGTATGTTGCAACTATGAAAAATATTTCAGATTATTTAATTTTTGTTGTAATTTGTGCTAAAGTACACAAGAAATAAGAATAAGATGAGACAAAGAGGCCGTGCTAGGGTTATTTTTGGATATTCAAGTGAATACCAAAGATTTTGGCAAAATATTTTTATTTTTGACAAAGCAATGACGATTTTAGCAAAATAGCGATGGTTTTAACCAAATAATTAGTAAATTTGCAAAATTTCTACCGAGAGGCAAATCCCTGATGCCACCAGGACAACACGTCACGTTCTTTTTACCTATTTACCGGCCAAAAAAGTTTTTATTTATCTTTGCCACAGGACCACACGTCAAGTTATCTATACATAGGACCCTTGTTCCTGTTTGATTTATTTCCATCAAATAGTAGACCGGGAAGCCCATGCATGTGTCACGTAAAAAGACTGGGCATCAATCAATACGCTAACACACGCAAGCAGCCAGCAGGCCAACTTCTTCACGCTAAAGCCCAGGCAAACAGAGGCTTGAGTAGAAAGGCAAACAGAGGCTGACACTAGTAACACGAGGCAGAAACAAATATGACACGGTGATAACGGTCGCGACTGAGACTTACTAAATCTCAGTTGACTGAGACGTAGGTGGTCCCTATTATAATCTACTACTCCCTCAGTTTTAAAATATAAGATGTTTTAGTTTTGTGAAAAGACTGTATTTAGAACTCTTTTAGTGTATATATTTATATAGGTTAGGAGTGAATCTAAACACTAAAAGAGATCTAGATGTAGTTTTTTCATAAATCTAAAACATTTTATATTTTGAAAACGGAGGGAGTAGTACGGAGTATACAAAATTTATTAAAAACTAAAAATAAGCCAACCAAAGAAACCCTCATTCGTCCGCTAATCGGCCGCCAGATTCTAATTTGCTGTGCTGCGATGCAACGACGGAACTTGTCAAGAGAGAAACGGAGATACACGCCAGGAATCTCACATCGAGACCGCGACTCGTCTTGGGATCCTGGCGAATGACGATAAACCCCGATTCCGTCCGGTGCTTGGTCTCTCGCCGCGGCCGCGGCAATTTTCGTCGCACTCGGACATGACACACGTCGCTGCCCGGCCGCATATGTTCCGCCGGCCGGATGATAACTCCTATACATGCGGTGTCGTGATTACGCAGGAAGTGAGGCGACGACCTGCCCTTGGGTTGCTTTCCATGGCCGGCTGGGCGCATCGGAGGACATGAGCTAGAGATGGACCCATCGAGGGCTCGGCTCTGCCAATGCTGACCTTTCTCTAGGAGAATGAGCTCGATGGGCATAGCCTCGTCCGCCAAAGGCTCCATCTGGGGCGCGTACGATTATCTCCCATCCATCTATTATTCCCTTTCATCGTCATCATATTCAGATGTCCCTTTCACGTGCACAGCGGGGATTACTCCGACCACCAACCAAAAAGCTTGGCATAGCGGGCAGTGGCTCGACAAAAATCGGCTGTCCACACTAACGTTGCGGAGATTAGAGATCTTTGTCGAACACAAAAATCGTAAAATGTTTGGTTTTGTAATTACGATGTACTCCCTCTGTCTCGATTTACAGGGTTCAAAACGTTTTACATCGTGATCAAGACAATTTTTTATTGGACTTTTTCTTCCTTCAATTAGCTGTGCCACCATTAACCCCATCTCTTTAACACCGCACGCATGCAACTAATCGGGTGTGTAAATTGGTTTTGTTTTTCACCCCACTCGCATGCATAGGTAATTAGTGAGACGCCACTACTCTTAATTAAATGTATGCAGGCTTTAGAAGGGGAGATATTGTGGGACATTTTTTTCAGATTAGGCCTAGTAAACCGGGACGAAGGGAGTACAAATATAAAATTTGTATTTATAGCTAACCTCCACTGTTATGACTAAACTGTCCGCTTTTATATACCCATCATCTAAAAACAGATATCGAAAATTTATCTAGATTTACATGTATCTATACACTAAAACGTGTCTGACCAATGCTTTCAGACACATCGCGTAGTCCAAGCAAAGTCTCTGCCTAGCTACACAATAGAGGCCCACCAATATGTACTGTAAGTGCGAGATAAGTCGTTGTCAGATTGTAATTGCTACCGTAGATTTTCTCGAAAGGCTTTCATCCCTCTATTAATGTAGCAACTACACGATATAACTGCTGGCAGCAGTACAAAACAGCTAAAAGAAAAAGAGAGAAAGAGAAAAAAAAGTAATGCCAGCAACGGCAAATCGACGAAAACAAAGATGATCCGCAACCATTGTGCTCTCCAGAATCCTCCCACCACACTCCTAACACTCTGAACCACTGCGTACCAAGCAACATCTTCAAAAAGGGATACGACGACCACACTGTTGCCTAGGCTGATCCTAGGGGTTACCCCGGTACTAGGAGGGGAGTGGGGAAAGGGGTACTCCCGACGCCCCATAGGTGTCACCGCGTCGCTGTCGGACGAGCCAACATGGATTTCTCCCGACCCCTAAAAAACCACTACCTCGGACGATTTGAAGCACTCCACCCAACTTGCCACCCACCATCATGTGCCACCACGATCTTATTGCCATCCTCGTCGTCTCACTATGGTCACCATCGTGAGGCCTAGAGGACATAGTACAAGAGCGCAACAGAGGTTGGGGGTGGTAGCTGACCAGACGTGACAGTAGGGGCACACACCAGGCCCCGAGGGGTCCGGCCGAGCCAAGATTAGGCCCGCAAAGCCCCCACCGCCGCACTACAACAAGCTGGCTAGTAGCGCCACCATCACCCAAAAGTTGCTGGCTCACCATCAGCACCTCCAAAGAGCATCGCCGTCACCAGCAGGACTACCATCCCGCCCAACCCTGATAGGGCACAAAGGGGCCTAGATCTGGGCCGAGTGGGCACCACTATTGCCTGCTTGCACCGCCGCCAACTGACCATGCCGCTGCATTGCTAACCGACCAGGCGACGCCAAGAAGCCCTGCCACGATGCCAGGCCGTAGTCGCCTGAAAGCACCGCTCAAATCGAGCCCGCCACACACGAGCTTCACCGAGAGGTGAGAGGCAGAAGGCCACCGCCGATGTCGCCCAGGCCTTTCCCAGTGACGCCACGCGGGCGACGACATGGGAGAGAGAGGGATGCGGGAGTGCAAAGAAGCAAGAGGCGAGGGTGCGGCCCTATCGCCCGCGGGGGACGACGGGGTCGTGCGAGCGTTTTTTTCTCTACTACCCATAGATTTACATTAATGCTATGTTTGGATGTCATAATTGGGGCACATAATTAGACTTGTGAGAATGGCTAAGACGAGTTGAATTGGTTGGGTGGCTTTAGAATTTGGGCTTGGAAACTTGGAGTCTATTCCATGCCCGCCCTTGCCCCATGTATGATGGCCTCACGAGTTTCTGGGCGGGGAGGCTCGGTAACGCTCGAAAATAGCCCTGCATGTACCGTTTATTCTCCGATCAAGCAGGGAAACATAGCGCGAGTTCTCCACATGCGACGACACCGCGGACTACTGATGACCCACAAGTATAGGGGGTGTATCGCAGTATTTTCGAGGGAAGTGAAACCCAATTTATTGATTCGACACAAGGGGAGCCAAAGAATATTTATAAGCCTTAACAACTGAGTTGTCAATTCAGCTGCACTTGGAAACAATCTTGCTCACAGCAGTTTATCAGTAGCAACAGTTTTGTAGTAGGAATAGTAAAGTAACAATAGTAGTAAAGCAAAGACAGTAGTAACAAAAAGCGATGTGATGGGATTCGAGTACGGTAGGCATAGGGATGGATGGACGGGCGTTGCATGGACAAGACAATTCACATAGCAATCAGAACATAGGGCAATTGCAGATAAATAAGATAAAAGCATCCAAGTACTAGATAATCCTGGCATTGTGTTCCATATATAGTATACATGCTCGCAATGAGAACTTGCACAACATCTTTTGTCACCTTGCCACCCGTTTGCGCTGGGCCTCAAGGGAACTACTGGCAATTAAGGTGCTCCTTTTAATAGAGCACCGGAGCAAAGCATTAACACTCCGTGAACACATGTGATCCTCACATCAAAGCCATTCCCTCCGGTTATCCCGATTTCTGTCACTTCGGGGCCATCGGTTCCGGACAACAACGTGTGTATACAACTTGTAGATAAGACCAAAAACAATACTATCATAATGAATCAATAACATGTTCAGATTTGAAATCATGGCACTCGGGCCCTAGTGACAAGCATTAAGCACAACAAGTCGCAACAAAGTCATAAAGCACTAATAAAAGATACTAGGCACCAAGCCCTAACAATCTGATGCCATTACATGAACGATCTCATCCAATCCCTACCATCCCCATAGCCTACAACGGGGGATTACTCACTCATAGATGGGGGAAACATGGATAGTCGATGGAGAAGCGATGGTGATGATGATGGCGATGATCTCCTCCAATTCCCCGTCACGGCAGGGTGCCAGAATGGAGTTTCTGGTGCTGTTTCGTGGAATCTAGTGGTGGCGGCGGAGCGGAACTCCTTCGGGAAAACGTCGAACCCCCCGAAGTTTTTAGGTCAGAAGGCTCCTTATAGGCGAAGAGAGAGGCCGAGGGGGTGAGAGAGATCCTTCACGAGGAGGTGTGGTTTGTGAGAGGGGAGAGGGGGGCTTTATATAGGAGGGAGGGAGACCCCTCACCTCCCATAGCCGCCGCATGAGGGGGGACTCCTCCCCTCCTTCATTCATGTGGTGAACCTCCACTCACATAAACATGGCCTCCACCCAAAATCCCACTCACATGTATTTAATTTACACCAAATTAAATGCAACTCTCAATTAATAAAACTCTTTTATTTATTTTATTCAGAATTTTGTTAATTAATTTAATTAACAAACATTCACATAAAACCCCTTGCAGCATTTCAATATCACATACAGAAACACTTTCTGCAATTTCACCTGAAACAATTCCGGTTTCTATCGAAACAATTCCTGTTTCTATCGAAACATTTCCTGCGCTTTGCAAACCTTTTGTCTGGAACATATGTGCTCCTAAATGGTGTCCGGCAACCCTTAAGTGTGTCACCCTATGGTTCGTGAATAATGCAGACATGATTGAGACTCCTCTCAGATCAATAATCAGAAGCGAGACCTGGAGATCCATACTGACTCCTGCATATTCAACCATGACTTCTGTGATCGTGAGAACCTTTAACGTCAGCAATTTAATCCCTTTGTCTCATGATATAATACATGTCCGAGATTCGATCATCGGTATCCAAATACCTAGTTTGATATCGTTACCGACATGCACTCTTTTCTCGTTCCCGTGATATAACATTCTAGTGATCACATCACTTGCTTGCAAGCTATCTTAATGTGATATCACCGAGGAGCCCAGTATATCTATTAAATCGGGATTGACAAATTCCACTCTTGATCCATGAGCCTCAACATAACACCTTCATATGTTGAACCCACCTTTATGGTCACCTACAATTACGGCGTTTGATGTTATCAAAACACTCTTCCGGTGTTAGCAATTAACATGATCTCATGGTCTAAGGACCAAGACTACTTTGTATGATGTTATAGCAATATAAACATAATGACTTGATCGTAATGCTATACTTCGGATGCATTCATCCGAAGTATAGCATTACGATCAAGTCATTATGTTTATATTGCTATAATATTCATCCGAAGTATAGCATTACGATCAAGTCATTATGTTTATATTGCTATAACATCATACAAAGTAGTCTGATGTTATCAAAACACTCTTCCTGTGTTAGCAATTAACATGATCTCATGGTCTAAGGACCAAGACTACTTTGTATGATGTTATAGCAATATAAACATAATGACTTGATCGTAATGCTATACTTCGGATGAATGTTCAATATAAACATAATGACTTGATCGTGAACATTCATCCGAAGTATAGCATTACGATCAAGTCATTATGTTTATATTGCTATAACATCATACAAAGTAGTCTTGGTCCTTAGACCATGAGATCATGTTAATTATTAACGTTGACCATAAGAGTGTGATAACATCAAGCAGGGTGACCATAAAGGTGGGTTGATGTTATGAAGGTGGAATTTGTTGATGTCTTGATTATCAAGATGGACATGTTTCAGTGGCCTTGCGTGATATTACATTCTTAGCTCGTTGATTAAGTGATGGCTGAAGGGAGGTTGAGCGAGGAGTGGTTGTTGGGGCAGGATTGTTGGCTTGAAGGCGGATCGCTGCTGATTTGCGGCGCTCGGACTTCCACACGATCTTGAGATCGGCAAGCGTACGACTACATCAACCAAAAGTTCCTACTCGTTAACAAAACTCGTTGTCTTCGAGGGTAAGTTATCCATGGATGTATGTCCATCCGTTGCTCTGTATCTAGTAGATATATCTTGGCGTATAGTTCTCATCGTAGGAATTTTTTTGTTTTCTATGCTGCGGACCCAATAGCCCACACCACCATCTGGCGCGGCCTGGCCTGGCCCGCGCCACCAGGTGGTGTGGCCACCCCGTGGCTCTTCTCCGTCTCGTATTCTGGCTCCTGGAGTCTTCGGGTGAAATAGGATTTGTGGCATATTTTCCGGGATTTTTCCTGATAGTAGATTTTCTGCACAAAAAGTAGACACCAAGGCAATTTTGCTGAAAATAGCGTCAGTCCGCATTAGTTGCATCCAAATCACACAAGTATAGAGGAGAAACAATAGCAAAAGTGTTCGGGAAATTAGATACGTTTTGGACGTATCAACTCCCTCCAAGCTTAGCTTATTGCTTGTCCTCAAGCAATTCAGTTGAAAACTGTGTGCGATAAAAGAACTTTCTCGAACACATTTGCTTCATATGATGTAAATATTCTCAACAATGTGATCAACTATTTAGACAATTCATAATAAAGAGTATGCAACTGAGTATACTTAATAGTCATTGCAAGCTATGAAGAGATTCCAACTCAAGAATAATAAGTAGCATGAAGCACAAACATAAGTAACATTACAATGCTCATAAAAAGGTATGATAGAGTGGTATCTCGCTTGCCCTTTGATTATGAATATCAAGGCACCTCTGAAGTTCAAGTGATGACTAGAAGTAAAGATATCAAGGATACAAGCATCAAAGTCATAACACAAATAATCAAGTAATGGAGCAAACACAAAGAATGACAACTATGCTCTCAAGAAGGTGCTCAAAGAATATGTGGAGACTCAACAAGTAGAAGAAAAGGTTTTGAATAATTTGAAAGGCTTTCAAATGCTGAAAGTATGGTACTCATTAGCTTTGAGCTCTCATTGCCCCTATCATAAGCATCTTTAATGTGGTTAAGGTGAAAGTGAGGTCCAATCTGAGTTATATGCTTGACAGACTATAAACTGAAGGTCCCAAGTCCCTTGAGTACGAGGGCCGCTCCTCATGCTACTCAACTTTAGTTACCGGTAATTTCTTGTCATCGTAAGTATGTGTGTATCATTGAGAACTGCCAACGGGGTACCCCTTGCCCGATGATACGGAAGAATCCCCATATCAAAATGACAAGGCAAGTAGACAATGAGTATCTCAACAATCTTCTTATTTACCATGGGAAAATGGTGCTTTTCTCTCTATCTTTCCTCTTTTCATAAATCTCTCTTTTTTTCTTTTTCTCAATAGCTATCTCTCTCTTTTTTTATAAGAAGAATGCTTCATAGATATCATTATGGTTACGCTGCAGGTTTCCACCATGTCAGCATGGATTGAACCAATGACCAGGCGTTTCTCTAACACACATACATAACTCCATGGACTTACAAGCTCCCCTTTTATTTCACACCGACGACATCCGCAAACAAAAGAGCAAGGTATCAACTGGGTATATATTTACAAGTGTTGAAAGCGTTCCCCGTGAGACGGTTACGCTAATCTGACCTATAATTAGCAAGCATATAAGTTTCACGGAGAGTTCACAATGGTTCAGGTTTATTAAGTGCAGGAAAATAAAGTGTGCCATCTAGTTCGTGAGAGCTTTACTAACTAACTTTCTCATAACAAGCAAACATTTTATTCGGAAGAAAACAAGGCATAATGAATATGCACGGGAGTAGCAAATGATGCTAATAGGTAGGTATGGTGGACACTTTGGAAATATTTGGTTTAGGGAGTTGGAAACATGAGTAAAACACTCAGTGGAAGTGAAGGCTAGCAAAAGTAAAGGAGCGACAAACGAGAGAGCAATAGCTGTCATTATCATGCTTGCAATAAAACAGGACTACTCATGGCATGAAAGTGATTCAATATCCTCAAGGCAAAATAATTCATCGAGGCTCAACTGATTATTACAGTCATGTGCATGTGTGAGCATGTGCCAAGTCAATTCAAAATGAAACATTCAGAGGAGGATACCACGGTGTCATACCAATTTATGAATAGAGTAATGCAAGCAAACATTTATAAGACATGCTACAAACTATTAGCGAGCTGGAGCTAATCATCAGAAAGCAAGAACTATTAAGCATCCAAAGAAAACATACACTCGACATGAACGGACTAAGCATGCCCACAGTGATGAGTATATGTACAAAAATGAAAACAAATAGAGTTCGTTACCAGCCTCAAGTTGTCATTGATCCTCATTATTGCTCTTCACTTGTGTGGCTTGAATAATAATATGAAACCAATATCCACTGAGGACTGCCGAACCCTGTAGCAAACTCGCAAAAACCAAAGAAGAACGACAAATATTTTTGGTGTTTTCGATTTTTAAACAAGAACCAAAAGGGAAAAACAAACAAAGCAAAATCTTTTTGGGTTTTTGAATAGTTCAAACAAAGCAAAAAGGGAAAAACAAACCAAGGCAAAAAGGAAGAAGCAAACCAAAGAGAAACAACAGAAATATTTTTGGTCTTTTTGCGTTTTTAGAAAGCAAAAGCAAAGAAGAACGAAAACTAAAAAGAGAACGAAACATGAATATACAAAGCACCGACGCAACATGATATGGAGATGAGTGCGGTGTCGGCGTACCTCCCCCCAAGCTTAGGCTTTTGGCCTAAGTGGGTATCAATCCATGTACGAATAGGGGTTCCAAGCGGGCGGATCTTGGTAAGAATGGTCGTAGCTGGGCCCATGAGAAGAAGAAGAAGCTCCCCAATCATAAGCGGGCTGCTGATATGAAGACTCTACCTCATTCGAGGGCTAGGCCGAATCATCCGTGACCTCCCTTCTAGTGTCCTGCTCCTATTGGGAGAGCTCTCCCAAGTACGTGTCAAGCTCCTCCTCAGTGAGGGACCATCCTTCCCTGTTATCAAGGTTAAACAAAACAGGTGCAGGCAAAAGAACAACACGCTCGGACTTGCTCTTTCTCCAACCAGCTTTGAGAAAGGTTATTTCATAAGATAACTCACTCATACTAGCCCACGAGGAAACAAATTTATGCTGTATCATGGAATTAAGATCAAGCCTCTCTATGGGAAACTGTAGGTCTAGATGATGAGACACTAAACCATGCAATGCTAGTAAACGAGAAGCAATAAGGCCTCCACAAATTCCACCTTTCTCACGGTTAGCAGCAAGATGGAAAGCTATCAAAGCACCCAAGTTGTAAGACCTATCCCGTCTAAGAGCAGCAGAGATAAATGCTAGATCAAACGAAGATAACTTATTGGCAGTTTTCCTAGCAAGAACACACTTGGCAATAAAGTAGGCAAAGTAGCGAATGGAGGGAAGATGAATGTTACGGATTTTTCCATTCTCCTTCGAGAAGCTACTCCCTTGGCAAATTTCTGCGTATAAATCCATGAGTGGTTCATGTCTCTCCTTAATCTTCCTACATGATCCCCATTGAGGTACCTTAATAGCTGCACAAAAATCATCAAGAGAAAGGTTGATAGCAATATTGTAAATTTTGTAATGGACCATGGGGTTAGGCAAAGAGTCACTAAATTGGAAATCCTGCACCACAGACATGGTTAGCTTCACAAATTGACAAGGTTCATCTTCCAAAAACTGCTCTAACCCTGCATTAGAAACCAAAGTGTGGAAATCTTGTAGAATTCCTGCAGCTATCATGAACTCAGAGCATGGATAAATGGAGGGAAAAACTTCCTCCTCCCGGTGGACCTTCATGACCTCAGGTACCCAAAGCTCATGTTGGTTTAGGTGGTGTTCACTCATCTTCTATTCTGAAATTTAAACACCTATTAAACAAGTGATTGCAAAGTAAATATAATGAAGGATTCTACTCATAGGGACTTGCAAGAGGCCTAAACATGCATCAAAACTATATCTCTAAGCATCAAACAAGCTTACAAGCTCTCATAACCAATCACCTACAGCAGCCAAATACTCAACAAATAATCCACTAAACACAAATCTACTTGGACAAGGGGAGGAGTCACATACCAGGGAACAAATGCTCCAAATTTCAGCAAGAAAGATGGGCTGAGCAAGGAGATCGAAAAAATCGAGAGAAAGCATAGCAAGAACGCGATTTTGAGCTATGAACTGGAGCTTACTCGGGAGAGAGAAGAAAGTGGCAGGTGGGAGAGTTAGTGGGGGGCCAGGGGAGGCCCACACTAGGGCATGGTGCCACCCTAGGCTGGCCGCGCCACCATGTGGTGTGCCTGCCTGGTGGGCCCCCCTGGTACCTACCAGGTACTCCTCTGCACCTTTTTTCACGTAAAAAATTAATATGAATTTTCTAGAATTTTTTGAGACACTTTATTTTTGGGCATTTTTCAGAAATAGGGGAATGATTTTTCTGACAGACAGATTTTTTTTCTTTTGGAAACATGATGCAAGGACAAAACAAGGCTAGAACTACAGAAGTTCTAACATGCAAGCAACTAACAACAAAAAGAAAACTAAACGAAAGCAAAAACTAAAATGCAAAGGATATAAATAAACGGAGATAATCATAATGAAAACATTGTTTTGTTCAATGGAATCCTTTTGTTAACAAGGTTGATCAAGTCTTGCTACCAAAACAATTGCATATGAGACAAAACTTTGTATTCCACTAATGATTATGTTACCTCAACCTTGATAGAAATGGTCCCAATCATAATAGTTTCAAATTTTTCTTTTGATATGGGACAATATATTTCTCCAACTTGAATGCCTTCAACATGTTCAATTGAATTCAAACCATAAGTCCTTTCAATATTCTTGGAGAAATATACTGTATGTTCCTTGTCATTAACATTGAAGGTCACCTTTCCTTGATTACAATTAATAACAGCTCCTGCAGTATTAAGAAAAGGTCTCCCAAGAATAATAGACATATTATCATCTTCGGGCATTTCAAGCACAACAAAATCAGTTAAAATCAAGCAATTATGAGCCACCTGAACAGGTACATCCTCACATATACCCACAGGAATAGTGGTAGATTTATCAGCCATTTGCAAAGATATATCAGTTGGTATTAATTTTTCAAGTTGAAGCCTCTTATAGAGAGAGAAAGGCATACACTAACTCCAGCTGCCAAATCACACAAAGCAGTTCTAACATAACGGTTCTTAATAGAGTAAGGGATAGTTGGAATCCCTGGGTCTCCAAGTTTCTTAGGAACCTTACCATTGAAGGAATAATTATCAAGCAAAGTAGAAATTTCTTCATTAGGGATCTTCCTTTTATTGGAGACAATGTCCTTCATATACTTTGAGTAAGGAGGCAATTTAATAGCATCGGTCAAAGGAATTTGCAAGAATAAAGGTTTCATCCACTCACAAAACTTATTATAGTGTTCATCTTCCTTTGACTTGTGTTTCTTATCAGGGAAAGGCATAGGTTTTTGGACCCAAGGTTCTCTATCACTACCATGTTTCTTAGCAATAAAATCTTCTTTGGTGTATTTAGTATTCTTAGTGTGGTTTTTTGGTTCTTCTTCAACTTTCTCTTCATTAGGAACAACATTTTCTTCATTACCACTTTCAGTTTCAGCATCAGAGATAGATATACTATTAGGGTCTATAGCAAGTTCAGAGGGTTCTACAACAGTTTTATGTTTCTTTTTCCTTTTCTTACGAGTAGAACCACTATTTTCAGCTTGTTGAGAATCCTGCTCAATTCTTTTGGGATGCCCCTCGGGATATAGAGGATCCTGGGTAGTAGCACCACTTCTAGTTCTAATTTCATAAGCATGTTTTTCTTTAGCAGCATTAACTAGCAAGTCGTTTTGCACTTTAACGAGTTGATCTGTTTGAGTTTGAACCATTTGAAAGTGTTTAACAATCATTTTAACATCATTAGAGGTTCTTTCCACAATATCTTTCAATTCAACAATAGCTCTAGTGTTTTCCATTAGATGATTTTGCACCCTTTTATTAAAGTTATCTTGCTTAACAATAAAGATATCAAATTCTTCTAAGCATTGATCAGGAGGTTTAGAGTAAGGGATATCACCTTCATCAAAGTGTTGGAGAGAGTGTACCTCGATAGTGGATGAGTAGGGAATAGGTTTACATAATTCTTCTATAGGAGGTAAATTCTTGACATCTGCAGCTTTAATTCCCTTCTCCTTAAGACATTTCTTAGCTTCCTTCATCACTTCATCATTTAATTCAATAACTCCCCTCTTCTTTGATGTTGGAATAGGCACATGAATAGATGGTTCAGGTACAATTACTTCAGGTATAGCTTGTTTAGGAGGAGTCCAATCTTCATAATTCTTGCTTATTTTAGCCATTAATTCCTCAGCTTCCTTAGGAGTCCTATTCCTGAAAACACAATCAGCACAACTATCTAGGTATGTCCTAGATTCCTCGGTTAGTCCATTATAAAATATATCAAGAAGCTCATTCTTAGGTAATGGACTTCCAGCTTGTGCATGAATCAAAGCACAAAACCTTTCCCAAGATTCGGGGAATACCTCTTTTTCTCCCTGTTTAAAATCAAAAAGTTCCTGCAAAATAGCATGTCCAGCACTGGGAGGAAAATATTTCTGCAGGAAAGTACTAATCAAGCACTCAGGGCTATCAATAGATCCAGGAGGTAAATTACTAAACCAAGTTTTAGCTTCTCCTTTCAGTGAAAACGAAAAAATCTTAGAAACAAAGTAAGTACGCATCTTAATATCATCAGAAAACAAGCCACTCATGGTAGAAAGTTCATTCATATGTGCTACCACACTTTCATTCTTAGTCCCACAAAAAGGTTCTTTCTCGTCAATAGCTATGTAAGATAGATCGAGAGAGAAATCGTAATATTCATCTATAATGTTTATGGGAGAAGCAGCAAACTTAGCAACAGGATATAATTTGGGTCTAATAGTACGCCTCTCAAGGAGACTCTTAGCAGCGCTCCTATCATGGGTGTTCTTACATTCTCTAATAAATTCATCGGTCATCTCAACATAACCGTCTTCAATATCATAACTTTCACTAGACTCAGGTGAACTAACAGGTGTGGTAGTGTCTTCATTAGGAGTTTTGGTATTTCCATCTATAGTTCTAGCAATCGTAGCATCTAGGAAAGGACCTAATGAACCACTCTTATCAAGCACAGTAGAAAGCGACATCATAAGCATCGAGTTTGATTCAGCAGTAGTAGCAGTGTGTGTAGCATGAGTATGTGGTGATGTAAGGAACTTACTCAAAATAGACGGTGAATCAAGAGCAGCACAGGTGTTCAGAACCGTACCTCTTCTTGTAGTGGATGGTAAAATAGGAACCTTGCCATCACGAGACTTACCCATGATGGATGGATAGCAGCGAACAATAGAGAATCCAAGTGAGCTTGATAAATAAAGCTATGCTCCCCGGAAGCGGCGCGGAAAATAGTCTTGATGACCCACAAGTATAGGGGTGTATCGCAGTATTTTCGAGGAAGTGAAACCCAATTTATTGATTCGACACAAGGGAGCCAAAGAATATTTATAAGCCTTAACAACTGAGTTGTCAATTCAGCTGCACCTGAAACAATCTTGCTCACAACAGTTTATTAGTAGCAGTTTTGTAGTAGGAATAGTAAAATGTGATGATAGTAAAGCAAAGACAGTAGTAACAAAAATAGTAAATAGTGGGATTCGAGTGGGGTAGGCATAGGGATGGATGGACGGGCGTTGCATGGACAAGACAATTCACATAGCAATCAGAACATAGGGCAATTGCAGATAAATAAGATAAAGCATCCAAGTGCTAGATAATCCTAGGCATGTGTTCCATATATAGTCATACGTGCTCGCAATGAGAACTTGCACAACATCTTTTGTCCTGTCAGCCCGTTTGCAGCGGGGCCTCAAGGGAACTACTGGCAATTAAGGTGCTCCTTTTAATAGAGCACCAGAGCAAAGCATTAACACTCCGTGAACACATGTGATCCTCACATCAAAGCCATTCCCTCTGGTTATCCCGATTTCTGTCACTTCGGGGCCATCGGTTCCGGACAACAACGTGTGTATACAACTTGTAGATAAGACCAAAAACAATACTATCATAATGAATCAATAACATGTTCAGATCTAAAATCATGGCACTCAGGCCCTAGTGACAAGCATTAAGCACAACAAGTTGCAACAAAGTCATAAAGCACTAATAAAAGATACTAGGCACCAAGCCCTAACAATCTGATGCCATTACATGAACGATCTCATCCAATCCCTACCATCCCCATAGCCTATAGCGGGGGATTACTCACTCATAGATGGGGGAAACATGGATGGTCGATGGAGAAGCGATGGTGATGATGATGGTGATGATCTCCTCCAATTCCCCGTCCGTGAATGCCGAACGGAGTTTGATCTTGTTTCATGGAATCTGGTGGTGGCGGCGGAGCGGAACTCCTTCTGGAAAAACGTCAAACCCCCCGAAGTTTTAGGTCAGAAGGCTCCTTATAGGCGAAGAGAGTGGCCGAGGGGTGCACTGGGGCCCACACACCACCTCGGGCGCGACCTAGCTCAGCCACCACCAGGTGGTGTGGCCACCCCTGGCTCTTCTCCGTCTCGTATTCTGGCTCCTGGAGTCTTCGGGTGAAATAGGATTTTTGGCATATTTTTCGGGATTTTTCCTGATAGTTGATTTTCTACACAAAAAGTAGACACCAAGGCAATTTTGCTGAAAACAGCGTCAGTCCGCATTAGTTGCATCCAAATCACACAAGTATAGAGGAGAAACAATAACAAAAGTGTTCGGGAAAGTAGATACGTTTTGGACGTATCAACTACCTACAGAAAAGCGGTGACCACTCCAGCGAGTCTCCCTCTCTTGTTCCCCGTTGCCCTCTCCCTCTTCCCTTTCCATTCTCTGCCCCTTGGAGCAAGCTGGCATCGGCGATGACGTATGTCCCCTCCACTGCCCTGCCCTCGAACCCTAGATCGACTATAGGGGAATAGAGGATGCAAGGGAAACATTGGCGGGAGGCGAACGAAGGAAACTCCCCTAGGCTCTCTCCGAGCTGGCCTTTCCTTGCCCTCTTCTATTTATTTTTCCTTGCAAATATTCATGTGTTTGATTTTGTGAACTTGCATAACCCAAGGAGAATAAGTAGGTGGTGAGTTTAGTTGAAAGTACAAATTCATTTGATCTACTCTATGATCTAAATATGAATTTGTGCAATGTACACACTTGTTGCTCTTCATGTCTATGCTTGCATGCTAGAAAATGAATATGAAATATGATATGAATGTTTGATTTAAAGTGTTTATGCTCTGAATAATTAGATTTTAAACATTTTGTGTATTGTAGCATAATCATGTCTCAACAAGAGTTGGTTGCTTGCATTACCGAAGAGAACAAAAGAAGAAACATGAAAAGTATATTATTGCCAAAGAAGTATTTCGAGATGTTATGTATGGCACCAACTTATTTTAGTAGCGCACCGAGGAACCTAGGATGTTTGGATGATGAGGAGAAGGTTGCATATAGGAAGTACATCATAAAACAAATTGTATGAAGGGTCTAGGACAACTTGCTATGATAAGCTACACTTAACTAGAAGAAAGTTCAATGGTTTTTGTGCTATACGTTGCGTGAGAAGTGTGGTCTTAAAGATTGCATGTATGTGACAGTAGAAGAAAATGTTGCTATGTTATTATGAGTTGTTGGACATGGAATTAAAATGAGAAGGTGGAAGGTACCAAAGTTCTTTAGATACTATCAATAGGCGCATTTGTACTATATGTTATCTGCCATCCTATCAAACTGGGGAGTTCATCAAGCTTTTCAATCCTTATATGAATCCTCCCGATGATTACAAATGGAAGTGATTTGGCAATGCACTTGGATCACCAGATGGGTGTCATGTTCCTGTGTTTTCAATGTTGATGAAAAGGGAGGTATATAAATAGAAAACAAGATATCACCCCTAACATTCTACTTGTGGTTGACTAGAATGTTAAATTTCTCTATGTTTTACCTGGTTGGTAGGGCAAGGCATCAGACCTTAGAGTGCTAGAATATGCTATGAGAAACGATCGCTAAGATGCATTTGTTGTATCTCAGAGTAGGACTATTTCTCTTGGCTTTTTATTTATCATATTTAATTATTGTCAGCTAACTTATTTATTTTACAATAGGAAAGTACTACCTAGTTAATGTTGGCTATACCAATGTATCTGGATTTCTATCTCTGCCCAGATGCGCTCGACACCGCATGAAAGAGTGGTTTAAGTAAACAACAACCCCAAATGAAAAAAGAGTGGCATAACTTGTACCGTGCTCGTGCTAGAAATGTTGTGGAGAGAAATTTTGGTCCGAGGGATATTCACAATATATGAACATAAAATAATATAATAAATAAATAAAATATCTTTGTTGCTGATGGTTTCATTGCATGGAAAACAAAAAACTTCATACGAAATAGCAAGAGATAATCCCGCAAGATCTAATCTACTAGTTGTATATAACAAGTAGAATAGATCTGATCTACTTACTCTCAAAGAACACGAGCATTTAAAGATCTAGAGATCGTGGGTGATGTAGTCGATCGCTTGTGCCGGTTCAAACCCTAGTAGATCTTGACCTTCGAGATCCGTGTATCGAACGGATGACACCTCCGCGTTATCCACATGTTGCTCCGCGGTGACGTCTCCTCCTTCTTGATCCGGTAAGAGAGGTATAAGAACTCCACAAGAACCCGACAACACAATGGAAGCACTAATATGGTGGTGGTGGATTCCTGTAGGGCTTCACCTGTTCCAATCCAGGGGGTGGATGATCTTCACGGGAGAGAGAGAGGAGCTAGCAGGCAGAAAGGGGTGCGCCGACCTATGCTCCCGCCCCTCTATATATAGGAGGCCAGGGAGAGGCTTGCCCCTCCCTCATTCTTCCTAGGCCGGCAGTGGAAGGAGAGTGGGTGAGTCCCTCTCCCTCATGTGCCCATTCCCCTTTTTAGGGTTCGGCCAGCCGGAAGCCACTTGGGCCTTGTGGTTGTGGCACCCTGGCCCCACTATGACCGAGGTTCCCTAACTTGGGCCCATGTGACCCAACTCGTAGGTAGGACCTACCATGGACCCTCCAAGAACTTTCTAGAACCTTCTATCCGCATAGAATATTCTGAACTTTCCCAAAACCCTAGGAAGTGCCACATACAATTCTATACCTTTGAACCATTCCAAAGATCCTCGTGATATCAAGGATCTCATCTAGGACTCCGGAAGAACATTTGATTAACACCTTCTCAACGAAGACTAGCGACATCATAGGTTAAGTGTGTGACTTGATGGGTTCGAGAATATGCAGACATGATTGAGACAGCTCACCGATTAATAACCATTAGAGGGACTAGAAAGCCCATAGTGGTTCCCACACATTCAACAAAGTTCTTTTAGGTTGAACCATAATGTCAAAGATTCAAACAATCTGATATAGGATTCTTTTTGTATCACGATAAATTACTTGCCCGGGATTCGATCGTCGGTATCACTATACCTAGTTCAATCTCGTTACCGGCAAGTTCTCTTTACTCGCACCGTGGTATAGGATCCATGTGACAAACTACTTTACTCACTGAGCTCTTGGATGCTATACTACCGAGAGGGCCCAGAGATATCTTACACTCCATCATACGAAGGAAAAAAATCCCAATCTTGATTCACGCAACCCAACAGACACCATCCGAGAAACCTGAAAGCCACCTTTATAATCCTAATAAGTGAAGTAAACATAAAGCTAAATTTTATTCATAAGAAATCATCAAACCAAACATAAGTCAAATCCATAAATGAAATCAATGGGGATTTAGTACCAAGTGTTTAGAACGCTTGCATCTCACATACTATGCAACATAGCATATTAACAATCTTTAAACATTAGTCTTTGTCGGACCGATGATTCTATTCTTCAAATCTAGATCTTATCACGACTACAAGACACTGCTTGCATAACCTGCAATCAGGAGGCAGTTTCATTCTAGCATATATCTTACAAGACCCATCTTGCATACCGTGTGAAAGTTCAATCTTGCATGTCCTTTATTTTACAAAAACCTTTCCAAAACTCTATCACCTGCATTAAAAGCAAAATGCCATTTTATTAATGAAATGTGAAATGGTGGACAATGGAATCATGGTTAGTATACATGGTTGAGAAGCCATGTGGTGGATATTCCATTGTACTAGGAAAATTAGGGCTTAACAGCAACTGTAGCCAGTCATTCAAAGCGCCGTATAAAATGTGCTAACCATAGATCCCATAATGGGACGGGCAAGTCAGCTAGACCTTCTTCCTTTTTTGTCCTCAAATACTAAGTCGGGTTGTGGTCCAAAGTGGTTATTAGTGGGTGGGATCCCGCAACGTTGCTTAGCCCAAAATATATCGAGCTCGTTGGGGAACCCTAAGAGGAAGGTATGATGAGCACAACAGCAAGTTTTCCCTCAGTAATGATACCAAGGTTATCAATCCAGTAGGAGCAAGGAAACACCTCAAAGGTGTTGCTAGCTGAACTTTGGCAGGGCACACTACTGGTGCCAGCAGCAACATGGAGACCTGCACAACACAACCACAGAACTTTGCCCCCAACTTGCGATGAGGTTGTCAATCTCACCAGTTTTGCTGAAAACAAAGGATTAAACATATCGAGTGGAAGAAAGTAATAGTTTGCAGAAAGTAAAGCGAGAAGCGAAAGCTGATTGTAGATTGATAGTAAAAGAAAGGACCGGGGTCCATAGTTCACTAGTGGTGGCTCTCCTTAAGATATATGACATGTTGGGTGAACAATTACAGCGGTGCAATTGACAAACATCGAGAAAGCATACAAGCATATAATACTCATCTTGACTCCTTTGAGACTTGATTGGGCATTACAACATTATACATAGACCGTAATCCAACTACATCTATGACTAATAATCCACCTTCAGGTTATCATCCGAACCCCCTCCAGTATTAAGTTGCAAGCAACGGACAATTGCATTACGCATTGCATGTAAAGTAAACAATACGATTGTTCTATGAACAAAGGATTGTTGTTTTTGTCCCTAGTATCAACAACACATCTAGTACCTTAGAGATTTCTGTCACTTCTCCAGATTACTAGAGGCATGAACCCACTATCGAGCATAAATACTAACTCTTGGAGTTGCTAGCATCTACTTGGCCAAGATAGCTACTAACAACGGAAAGCATGCAAGATCACAAATAACAAAGACATGATAGAATCAATAATCAATCTGAAATACCATCTCAATATCCATCGGATCCCCGCAAACACAACATGTAGAATTACAAATAGATGGTCTTGATCATGAACGGAGCTCACAAGATCTAAACATGATAGCACAAAGGAGGAAAACCAGCCATCTAGCTACTACATGGACCCGTAGTCCAGAGATGAACTACTCACGCATCACACCGGAGGCTTGCATGGTGATGAAGGCCTCCAGGGTGAATTCCCCTCTCCGGCAGGGTGCTGGGAAGAGCTTCAGATCCCTCCCGATCTAGGGATGGAGCTGACGGTGGCTACAGACTCTTTGGTGGAATTTTGATCGGGTACTTAGGGTTTCTGTATCGGAGGCATCTTATAGGCGTAAGGGGAGGCCGAGGGGGTGCCTAGGGCGGCCAGACCACCCCCTGGCGCGGGCCAGGCTAGGCTGCGCGGCCAAGTGGTGTGGCGGCCCCCTGGCCCCTCTCCGTCTCGTATTCTGGCTTCGGGTGTCCCTCGGTGAAAAACTGACTTTGGCTTTTGTCCCGTCCAATTCCGAGAATATTCATTTTCTGACTTTCCTGGATCCAAAAACAGCAGAAAACAGGCAGCTGGCACTATGGCTCTTGTTAATAGGTTAGTCCAAGAAAGTGTATAGAAAGTACTCCAAAGTATGGACAAAACACAAGAAAGTAGATAAAACCAAGCATAGAACATCAAAAATTATGGATACGTTTGCAACGTATCAAACGTCCCTATCTTGTGCTGCATGATAACGACTTAGTACATTAGAAGGGATGGTAATTGAATGTAGGTATATGAAACAAATTTCATTACAAAAGGTGGACAACGGGTCTTGGCTAGTTTTCAGATTGGGCCTCAAACTAAGAAGTCTGGACGGGGTTAGCCACCCAGCTGTGCAATAAGGATAAAAACGTTTATGGGTAAAGTAGCACACCGCTCGAGAGTGTATAAATGTGACATGTTACTCCATGTTCTAGGAAAGGTCAGCAAATGCTGCAGAAAAGGGACTCCATGAAAACCTTTACAACCCGTGAAGGCTAACAAACATAGACTTTTAAACTAAAACTTATCTTTTCTAAAAAATGATTTCGAAAACTGCACAAGCCTAGGATGTCTGATCCACTACTATTCATCAAATACCTACATATTTTGAACTTGCTGAGTACGCTATACTCAATCTATCTTTTTATCCTTTGCTAGACTTTGGTAAGTTGTTGTAGTCATCCTAATCCAAGAAGACGACAAAGGAGGACCACTGTGGGGAACCAAGGAGCAAAGTAGTCAACGGTGTCAGATAGTTCAAATCAGCAATGGTGAACCTCAAGTCCAACCTAGACGAGATCCAATTCCCAAGAATAGGAACCATACCATTAGAAGTTGCTATTAGAACAAATAGACATCCTTGAGACATCAAAATAAGCTTAAAGGTAGACCTAGTACTTGACTAGACTACAAGCTGCTTCTTCTAGATTTTGGTTTGAACAGAAACTTACCTGACGAGCTCATTGTGTTTTGGAGGTTCTAAAGATCTTTTGTAAGAGATCTGTGATATGAATACTATAGTGTTACCTTGGACCTATTATGTTTCTGTTGTACTATTCTGTTGGGTGTAATATTCATGGTACAATGTTCTGTGAGTGTTATGCTAACGACTTTCGCACTATAACATGCAATGATGTGCTAGGTCACAACATTAGGCTTTCGCCCGGAGACCTCTACCATACCAGAGCAAAAGCGAGGGGAGCATCAGCTCGCCTCAACGATGCCTCCATGGAGGGCAATGACACCCACATGCGCCAATGTCTCTAGTGAAGGCGAGCAGGACTTTTGTCCATCGTTCACCTTCCTCCCTTCCCACCGAACCGGGGCAGTGGCAGTTATCCAAGTTGTTCACACTGCTGTCGCCACATTACTTCACCGTCGTAGCCACAACATTGTTGACCTCCCGGGATCAGCAAGAACCGAGGGAAGTCTTCATGTTCCCACAAGCCATGCCTTTCTTCTACCTCCTACTCGGTAGAGAGCTCACTACCGTAGATGTCACCTCCTGGCAGGAGTACAACAACAACAACCCTCAGGTCTAGATTGGACCCGGAAGGGCCCAAATCTAGCCTGCACAGCCAGCTGCTGGCCCACCCGTGTTACTCCTCCGCAGCCTCCGCCGCCTCTAGGAGCCAAACGCGCAAGGATCACGACATCACCACCAGATCCACCGCACAACTCCATGCCCATGGTCTAGGCAGCCTGTCCTGCAGCTAGGAACTACGTCGCCGCCTCCAGGACACGTGTTGCACACCGGTCTACCCGTAGACCCTCATGGCAAAACTCCGCTACCTCGCATCACCGTGCGCTGCCGCCTCTCCGAGCTACTCTGCTACCTTGTGTCGCCCCTCTTGATGTTGGTCCCTGCGTGAAGAAGACCCGGTGAGGCTCGCCCTTCCCTACCCACCGCTTATGCCAGCCGGGTGCCGCCACCACCGCCAGCACAGGCGGCGATAGTGGTGAGGGGTGTGGCCAGGGTGGGAGGCGTTGGGGCTAGGGTTTCACCCTCTTGGGTCATCCGCACTGTGACCCGGGAGGGGAGGGGGTCGTTACTGACATGGGTATACCCTACAGGTACTCGAGCTTGGTATATACGGTCCAAATATGTACAGGCCCACGGTGTCGCCAAGGCCCAAACGAAGGACTGAGTAACCTACGGACTCTCGATTGCTTGAAGAACAAGAAGAAGTTAAAGATAGAAAGTTTGAAGGGGAAAATCCTAACTTGTAACCGACTCGAACTGCTACCTAAGACCTAGCCTATCTATATAAGGGCTAGGAGGGGGCGGCGAGGAGGACACACGCAACCCTAGTGTTCCACCATCCTCGCCAGATTACATCTGCGCACCATTGTAACCTTCGGTTCCTTCAATAATTCCACGAGCAGACAAGCAGGAGTAGGGACCTTTACGAGGCCTGAACCTGGGTAAATCTTTGTCCCCTGTGTGCTTGTTTGCTAGCCGATAGATGTCTCCAGTGCTCCCTCCTTCTCCAAAACCCAAGTCCATAACAATGGGCATTGATGAGTTAAACCCTCGTCAATTGGCGCCGTCTGTGGGAATTGGGAGTGCTGATGTTGCGGCTTCTTCGGCCCCATCAACTGCGATCTACAACTCCGCAACAGCGGAGATTCGCCAGCTCTTCGGTGCGTTCGACTTCACCGTCCACACGCCGGCAACTCGCCCAGCCTTCGAGTCCGTAGGCGACGGAATCAGCCTGGCGATCGGGAGCTTCTACTTCCAAGTTGGTCAGATGGGTACGATTCGCATGCCCGATCAGCCGACAGCACCGGCGATTGCCCCAGCATCATGGTTCCCTGCATCGATCGGCACCCTCGAAGCTGAACACCGACAAGATCGAGAACACGGTCGGATGACAAGCGATCGCGACTCGATCTAAGCGATCGGCATCAAGATGGAACCTATGGTTCCGGATCTGAAAGTTGTGGAAGCAACAGCTTCCCCAATCACTTCATGTGCGCCGTCATCAATGCAGGCGATACCTTTGCCAATCGCGACAACGGTGGCAATCCCGGTAACGGCACCGACCTGCCCAACGCCGGCAACGGTGGCAATGGCGGCAACAGCGGTAACGGTGGCAATCGCACCCCCGTCGATAATGGAGGAGCAGTCGAACCTCCAACCATAATAAATGAGCAAACCGGCGAACGCGTCGTAATCAGGCTCAACGAGCAAGAATGGGCTTGCTGCCGCGAGGCCCTACGAGGCGCTCCTCTACCCTTCGGATCCCCGCAGGAACTACTGATGGGCTATCACTGGCTGCTGAAGGAAGAATTCAAGCGCCAACTACAAACAATCACGCAACTCGAAGCGCGTAAAAAGGCAGCGGACGAATCGAGCCTTCGTCACGCTGGACTCTCCTCCCACGGAGGATCCTCCTCAAGGGGCAACGAGTACCTCGCCAAGAAGAGGCAATCTCGGATGGCCCATCTCACCGAGCAAGAACGCATAGAAGCTGCAAAAGTTCTCGACTTCAGCTCTATGACAGTCGACACACGAGGCAACATGGTCCCTAAGACGCCGCAGGCTGCGGTCACAGCAGCCACCATGTACCTCCTCAACAACCAGCCACCAGCTGGAGATCCCCGAGTCGCCATGCACCGATCTACGATCGCAGACTTGGGATTAATCGAAGCCGCTCTCGACAAGGAGCCAACACCAGACCCGGAGAAGGGCAAAGCGCTAGCAAAGCGCTACTCCTCGCCCTAAATCTACACGGCAGCGATCCACGACTGTCTTGCCGCGCGCCGGCGACACAACCATGACTATGATGCACGCGACGACCTCACGCAGCGCAAGATCGACAAATCAAGAGCACGACGTGCTCGGTCGACTGACTCAGAAGAGGAAGATGTGGAGCTCTGCGGCGCCAGATGCTTCAGCAGATCCATCAGGCAGAAACGAATGCCTAAAGGGTTTAAACTCCCGTTAGAGAACCCGAAGTTTGACGGCCTACAGGACCTGAAGATCTAGCTGGAGGATCACATCTCCTCCGTCAGGCTCCACGGAGGCAGTCGAAGCACGACCATGCAATGCTTGCAGCTACAGCTGCAGGGCACCGCCCGAGCATGGCTCAACAACCTCCCATGCGGGCTTTGAGCGGCCTAGCTCCTCTCTGGTTTACAGCTTCGTGCACAACTTTAAGGGCACATACAAGCGGCCCGCATCAATCAAAGAGTTGAGATACTGCCAGCAAAGATCTGGCGAATCGTTGCGCTCCTACATCCAAAGGTAGTCCATCATCAAGAACTTCACAGAAAACATCTCGGAGGATCGCGCGATTGACGCATTCAACGGTGGAGTCCGCCGCTTAGAACTCAGAGAGGAGCTGGGCCGCTCAAAGCCCAAGACCATCGACCACCTGATGGAGATTGCGAATCGGTGGGCCGATGGAGAAGATTCAGTGAAGAATCGCGTTCACTCTGACGAGGAGGCGGAGCTCGAGCGCAGGCGCGATCGCCGAGGCAAGCATCGCATGCGCATTTACGATGACCGTGACGACGTCAACATGGTCGCGGCTGGCTACGCCGAAAGACTCGATGACAACCGCAACAGCGGGTACCGTAGCGACGGATACCGTGACTCCGGGAAAACCACGCAAGTATGGCAACACCACACTCGCGACGAAGCACCCACGAGCTCCATTGAGGACAAACTGTCCGGACCATGTACGGTGCACTTCTACATCGACAAACATGATGGCAAGAAGAAGTCCAGCCACCTCCTCAAGGATTGCCGCGAGTTCCTCAAGCTACATGAGGGACTGGTTCGGATGAACCGCAACGCAGTCGAAAGAGGCTACGGAGCCTCCCTAGGCGCCGTGGCACATGGCGCTCCGCCACCTCCACTTGGGCCACCCCCGAATGCAGCCGCACCGTACCAGCACCATGGAGGCGAACCGTACCCACGAGCCATGGGCACCATGATGATCCAAAAGGGACGCCCCTCCAATAGGGTGCAGAAGGCCATCACTCGCCAAGTCAACTTGGCCACACACTCGCCACCATCCACCACTGAGTACCTCAGTGGAAGCGAGTCCTGCATCACCTTTGACAAACGCGATCATCCGCCCCAGATACCCCATCCAGGCCATTGCCCCCTCATACTCGAGGCGCAAATCGGAGGCTTCGACATGAGCCGCGTCTTCATGGATGGCGGAAGTGGCATCAACCTTATATTCGCGAGTACCTTGCGAGCAATGAGGATCCCCCTAACTTGCTTGGAGGTCTCGGACACAATGTTCCATGGCATCGTCCCAGGGAAAGGCGTATACCCCTGGGAAAAATCAACCTCGACGTCATCTTCGGCACGCTGAAGAACTTCCGGCGCGAGCGCATCGACTTTGAGGTTGTCAACTGGCCCTCACAATATCACCGCATCCTCGGGCGCGTCGCGTTTGCTAGGTTCATGGCAGTGCCCCACTACGCCTACCTGTAGATGAAAATGCCAGGTCCCAATGGCGTCATCACGATCAACGGGAGCTCGAGTGATCTGACAGTTGCGATAGGGAATTCAACAAAATCTCCCAGTCCTTCGGTATGCAGGAGGAACTCGCGAGACTAAAGGAGACGACAAACAACAGTCTGCCTCCCTTGAGCCGACCAAGCTCACCGGATCTCTCCTTCGACTCATTGGTGCACACGAAGAAAGTGCAAGTCCACCCATCGGATCCCGCCAAGACGACCCTCATCACCAACAACTTGAGTCCCGCATAGGAACTCGCGCTCGTTGAATTCCTCCGTGAGCACTGGGAAATTTTTGCCTGGTGTCCTGCGGACATGCCAGGAGTTCGAAATTCGCGAGCATGCACCTAACGCCAACCCCGCCAAGGCCACTCAAGCAAACAATTCGGCGATTATGCGAGCCGCGGCGCGGCGATTGGAATGGAGATCAACAGACTCCTCGAAGCCAAGTTCATACGCGAGATCAAGGAAAGCACTTGGCTCGCCAACACGGTGCTGGTACCAAAAAAGGACACGGATATCCTGCGGATGTGCGTAGACTTTACCTCCCTGAACAAGCACTGCCCAAAGGATCACTTCCCGTTACCGCGCATCGACCAAATCATCGACTCCACCGCGGGATGCGAGCGCCTCTGCTTCCTCGACGCCTACTCAGGCTATAATCAGATTCGAATGAAGGAAGAAGATCAAGAGAAAACAGCGTTTACAATGCCCTTTGGTGTGTTCTGCTACAACACAATGCCCTTCGGGCTAAAGAACACGGGAGCCACCTGCCAGCGGTGCATGCAGGCTTGACTCAAGGGACAACTAGGCCGCAACATTCAAGTCTATGTCGACGATATAGTAATCAAGACCAGGGAGGAAGCCTCCCTAATCGACGATTTGCGCGAAACCTTCGCCAAACTCGACCGTTACCGGATCAAGCTCAATCCAGACAAATACGCCTTCGGCGTACCATCTGGGCAGCTACTCGGGTACCTCATTTCCGCGAGGGGAATCGAGGCAAACCCGAAGAAAATAAAAGCCATAGTGGCCATGGAGAAGCCGAAAAACATAAGGGGCGTCCAGCAGCTGGCTGGACGAATCGCGGCCCTCAGTCGATTCATCAGTCGGATGGGTGAAAAGGCGCTGCCTTTCTATCAGCTCCTCCGCAAAGCTGAAAAATTCGAGTGGACCAACGAAGCGCAAGAAGCATTCAAAGATTTAAAGCATCTGCTATCCACTTCGCCAGTGCTGGTGACCCCAAGAGAAAGGGCACCACTGTTGCTATACATTTCAGCCACCAACCAGGTGGTCAGCACAGTGCTGATCGTCGAGCAAGCCGAAGAAAACAAAATCCATGGCGTGCAACGCCTAGTATACTACCTCAACGAGGTCCTCACGCCAACAAAACAGCGGTACCCGCACTACCAGAAGCTGGCGTACGGTGTCTTCATGAACGCCCGACGACTGCGCCATTACTTCCAGGAACACCCAATCGTGGTGGTCAACGACGCCCCGTTGGGGCATATCCTCAACAACCCCGATGCCACGGGGCGAGTCGCGCTTTGGGGAATATGTAACACCCTCGAATCGGCCCTATGCAATTTTTAGCCCTTTCCGCCAAACCCACATAGAAACGATTCAAGGATGCCCACCAGGCACTTTCGTGCGGGTGGAAAACGAAGTAATACCATTACACAATAGTCCTAGATGGGACCCACAGAACATATATATATACAACACGACTCCAAGAGTCAAGAATACAGATATACAATACCAAGATCCAAATCACCTTGAAAACGATACGACGTTCGAGTACGAGCAAGATGCAAATTGGGCTAAGAGCCCTGAAGAATATCCTATGGCATCCATAACCCTGCCCATGCCAAGCCGGAAGGGTAACCCTGCTAACGACGTCGATCGCAAACCTGCTAAACAAAAAGGGTGCCGACAAAGGGTGAAGGGAAAAAGAGGAGTGTCAGTACTGAAGCCAGTACACGGCGAGGCTAGAATTCGGCGGATCTCACCTACATAGGTATGGTGGGCTGAAGCGGCAATGCAGTGGCACTAAACAACCTATAGAGACTCAGAAAACTGGCGGCTATTAGAGAAGGGTAAGAAAGACCTATTCGGATCCAACCTGAGACTAACACCAAACATACCCATCCTGGTATTTCCCCCTCGAGACCAAACGAGGAAGTCGGACCAAGGAACTCACACAGTTGGCAGTTTTATTCATTCCATTATAGTTGCAGCTATTACTAATCAGATATAGATAGCATGAGTCATCCTGATAGCATAAGTAGTGGGCAGTTTTAGTTAACATTCAGTTGTAGTTGGAACATTTACTAGTCAGATATAATTGTCCTGAGGAATCCCAAAACCCAGCAGTTGTTGGCACTTTTATCACATTCCATTAGAGTTGCAATACTTACTAGGCATATTTAACAAACAACCCAGATCCACCAGTTGTTGGCATTTTTAATATCCATTCCGTTATAGTTGAATCTGATTACTAGTCATATATTAAGTCAAGTTTATAACACTACTTTAGTTATGCTTGTCTATGATCGAGATACTGTGCTCCAAGTCATCCATAACCGCCGACACGGCTTTCAGAAAGTTTTACCCTGCAGGGGTGCACAAATAGCAACACACACTCGATCAACCTCGGAAAAACCAACTCAAAACCCAACGAGGCTTTCACGACAAAGCGATCACAGGATTCATAAATATTTCAGGGGGCCACCCCATTAAGCTACCTGCAACGAAGTTGGCCGGCTCCGAGACGGACCCAAGGTTTTCGCCAATGGCTGTAAACGACTAGGAACCCAGAAGTGTGACTGGGCTTGTCGATACCGCGAAAACACTCCGCAATCCTAAACAGTAAAGCATGGCATAGGTACATGATAGTAGTAAATCCCAAACTACTTTGTGGCCCCAAGAAATAGAAATGAATCAAGCTCTGGCTCAGGGGGGTCCATAAGGCCTCCCGGATGTGGATAGTGCGAAAAATCAAGGAACAGGTATCAAGTACTCGGGGTCCTACGGGACACAAGTGGGCATAAAAACCAAATAGCATATATTTCCCACCGATGCCTCTTTCATTAGTTGTCCTAGCAAGTTAATAGTTGTATTAAAGACATGATCATCTCCACCATAAACATCTGCCCGCATTCCAACAACTGTGGTACTTGGCAACACGAGATCGCACCTAAGCAAGCGACTACGACTCGCAAGGCCAGCTATCTACCAAACACAGGTAATAGGAGGTGTCCAAGGCAATACAGAGGCTGCACGAGATATAACTGGGGTACGGAAACTAAAGCATCACGACACGGATAGCAATAGATCAACAGGAAGAAATAAAGACTATAAATGCAAAATAGGTAGAAGGGGGAGAGATGCTCGCCTGGGAAACACTGCGGGAGGATCATATCCGGAGAACTTGTCGATACTCGCATCAACATCGGCCTAATCCGTGAAGAAGCAAACACTAGAAGAAACACCGGATGCAATATTTAATACTACGGCAGAAGATCCGGCATGCTTATGATATGATGCATGGTATGGCACGGATGCGATGCGACTAGACAAAATTAAGCGGAACCGGGGTCCCGACATTTAATTAAGTGGTTCATGTTGTTTAGATACCCCGCAATTTAAATGTTGAATTAACAAGGCGAATCATGGCATCGGTTCGCTATGCAATTTAAATGGAGTCCGGAATAAGATGGAATATCCCGCATATAGACTCCATATTTAATTATGAGATGAATCGGCAGAATGCCCCCAACCCACAGATAGCCATGCATGCATGAAGAATTAATTATGCGACAGTTGATAATGTCATATTATAAAAATAGGGGTCTTGAAAAGGGGATCACATTAGGGGTCGAAGATCTTGGGGTTTGATGTGGTTCGGGTTCAGTCTCAGGGTCACAGGGGATCAATCTTCGGAGAACGTCGTAGGACTGGGTTTGGCGTCGGCAGCTCATCGGCTTCGCCCAGGTCGGTGTCGATCTTGTCGTCACGACGATCTTGTCGGGTCTACGTATCAGTTCGGTCTTGGCGTTTGGGAAGAAGAACTTGGCGTTCCGGTGGCGATCTTGGCGGGATCAGTCTTCGGGGTCTCGCCTGGCGGATCCGTGATGTAGATCTTGGCGTCATTTGTTGAGGTTCTCGGGTGTCGGTGCCGGACTCGGGTGTGGCGTCGATGGTCTTGTGGTTCCATCTTGGGTTGTCGGTGAAGACTCGGGCTACGGGACTTGTTTGTCGGTGTCGGCCTCGGTTCTCGACATTGGTCTTGGTGTCACTTCGGTTTCCAAAGGAACTTGGCGACAGGAGCAAGATGGGGCCCAAGCGGTCACCCACAGACCATTCAATCCCCTCACTAAACCACACAGAGGCAAACAAAGGAACCATCAGTCATACCGCACCGACACTTGCAGCACGACAGAAGGAAGACCTGCAGGTCTATTCCAGATATTGCACGATGAGCAGAGGACGTCGGCCCGGAGAGATAGGTCTGCACGAGGTAGAGAGGTAGCCAGGACCCGACTAGGAGTCAATCGGACGTGGAAGAAGGCGCAGACAATGGTCGGAGCGAGCGGAGGCCAAGGTCGACGGCGGGAGGCACAGAGGACCTGCACGCGTCGAGGGTGGACGAGGGAGAGGCGGCTGGCCGCACGCGAACTACGCGGTGGAGGGGCGAGCCGCGGCAGCAGGCGGCGATATAGAGAGCAGTGGCAACCATGAGCCGGGTGGGTTGAGGAAGGATAAAACTGGGGGTTCACGGGTTGAGGAGGAACGGTGTTGGAGGGGGAGAGGAGTGGGGTTCATTGATGGGGAGACCGCAGACGGGCGTGGAAATGAGCGCCACGGCGGGAAGGGCGAGCACGTAGGGGCGGTGTTGGCGTGGCGAGCCAGCGGAACTGCAAAGACGGCGGGGAACGGTGGCGGGGTTGGAGGAAGGAGACGTGCACTCTTTTCTCGTTCCCGTGATATAACATTCTAGTGATCACATCACTTTCTTGCAAGCTATCTTAATGTGATATCACCGAGAGGGCCCAGAGTATATCTATCCGTCATCTGGATTGACAAATTCCACTCTTGATCCATGAGCCTCAACATAACACCTTCACGTAATCGAACCCATCTTTATAGTCACCCTGTTATGGTGTGACGTTTGATGTTATCAAGATACTCTTCCGGTGTTAGCAATTAACATGATCACATGGTCTAAGGATAAAGATTACTTCGTATGATGTTATAGCAATATAAACACAATGACTTGATCGTAATGCTATACTTCGGATGAATGTTCATCACATCATTCCACCAATGGTGTGACCTTGTTATTAACAACATCCAATGTCCATGATCAGGAAACCTTGATCATCTTGTTAATCAACAAGCTAGTCTATAAGAGAGGCATGACTAGGAACCCTTTTTCTTTATTAAACACACATGTATTGATGTTTCCTATCAATACAATTATAGCATGTAAAATAAACATCTATCATATACAAGGAATACATAATAACAACTTTATTATTGCCTCTCAGGGCATATTTCCTTCAGATAGCATGAGTCATCCTGATAGCATAAGTAGTGGGCAGTTTTAGTTAACATTCAGTTGTATGGGTGGGCGGTACCACTGTCTATTAAGGCGACAGTAACCTTTGACACACTTTTCACATATCGGTACTGTTGGGTCCGCAGCATAGAAAACAAAAAATTTCCTATGATGAGAACTATACGCCAAGATCTATCTACTAGATACAGAGCAACGGGTGGACATACATCCATGGAGAACTTACCCTCGAAGACAACGAGCTTTGTTAACGAGTAGGAACTCGTGGTTGATGTAGTCGTATGCTTGCCGATCTCAAGATCGTGTGGAAGTCCAGCGTACAAATCAGCAGCGCATCCGTCCTCGCACACACGTTCAAGCCACCGGACAACCTCCACCTCCTTGCTCCAGCGATCAGCGGAAGCAACAACTCCTTCAGAGCAAGGTCATCGGGAACATGTATCTTGCTAATCCGAGACCATGGGGGAATATCTAGAGGGGGAGAGAGATCCTTCACGAGGAGGTGTGGTTTGTGAGAGGGGAGAGGAGGGCTTTATATAGGAGGGAGGGAGGCCCCTCCCCTCCCATAGCCGGCGCATGAGGGGGGGGACTCCTCCCCTCCTTCATTCATGTGGTGAACCTCCACTCACATAAACATGGCCTCCACCCAAAATCCCACTCACATGTATTTAATTTCCACCAAATTAAATGCAATTCTCAATTAATAAAACTCTTTTATTTATTTTATTCAGAATTTTGTTAATTACTTTAATTAACAAACATTCACATAAAACCCCTTGCAACATTTCAATATCACATGCAGAACCACTTTCTGCAATTTCACCCGAAACAATTCCGGTTTCTATCGAAACAATTCCTGTTTCTATCGAAACATTTCATGCGCTTTGCAAACCTTTTGTCTGGAACATATGTGCTCCTAAATGGTGTCCGGAAACCCTTAAGTGTGTCACCCTATGGTTCGTGAATAATGCAGACATGATTGAGACTCCTCTCAGATCAATAATCAGAAGCGGGACTTGGAGATCCATACTGACTCCTGCATATTCAACGATGACTTCTGTGATCGTGAGAACCTTTAACGTCAGCAATTTAATCCCTTTGTCTCATGATATAATACATGTCCGAGATTCAATCATCGGTATCCAAATACCTAGTTTGATCTAGATTCGACATGCACTCTTTTCTCGTTCCCGTGATATAACATTCTAGTGATCACATCACTTGCTTGCAAGCTATCTTAATGTGATATCACCGAGAGGGCCCAGAGTATATCTATCCCTCATCGGGATTGACAAATTCCACTCTTGATCCATGAGCCTCAACATAACACCTTCATAGCACTGGACCCACCTTTATAGTCACCCTGTTACGGTGTGATGTTTGATGTTATCAAGATACTCTTCCGGTGTTAGCAATTAACATGATCTCATGGTCTAAGGACTAAGACTACTTTGTATGATGTTATAGCAATATAAACATAATGACTTGATCGTAATGCTATACTTCGGATGAATGTTCATCACATCATTTCACAAATGCTGTGACCTTGTTATTAACAACATCCAATGTCCATGATCAGGAAACCTTGATCATCTTGTTAATCAACAAGCTAGTCTATAAGAGAGGCATAACTAGGAACCCTTTTTGTTTATTAAACACATATGTATTAATGTTTCCTATCAATACAATTATAGCATGCAAAATAAACATCTATCATATACAAGGAATACATAATAACAACTTTATTATTGCCTCTCAGGGCATATTTCCTTCAGTCTCCCACTTGCACTAGAGACAATAATCTAGTTCACATAGTGATAAATCTAACACCCATGGAGTTCTGGTGTTGATCATGTTTTGCCCTAGGGAGTACTTTAGTCAACGGATCTGCTACATTCAGGTCCGTGTGCACTTCTAAATCTTTATATCTCCATCCTTGACATGCTCGCGGATGGAGTGAAACCGGCGCTTAATATGCTTGGAATTCTTGTGAGACCTTGGTTCCTTGGCGTTGGCTATGGCTCCATTGTTGTCACAATAGATCACCATCGGGTCCAATGCACTAGGAACCACACCCAGTTCCGTAATGAACTCTATCATCAAAGCGCTTCTGCGCCGCTGAAGCAGCAACATATTCCGCCTCCGTTGTTGATCCAGCCACCACAGGTTGTTTGGAGCTCCTCCAACTAACTGCTGCTCCGTTCAAGAGAAATACGTATCCGAATTGAGACTTAGAGTCATCCGGATCAGTGTCAAAGCTAGCATCGACATAACACTTAGCGACTAGCTCTTCTTCACCTCCGTATACAAGAAACATATCCTTAGTTCTTCTCAAGTACTTAAGGATATTCTTGACCGCTATCCGATGTTCAACACGGATCAGATTGGTACCTACTAGTCAAACTAATAGCATGTGCCACATCCGGTCTTGTACATAGCATGGCATACATTATAGAGCCTATGCCCGAGGCATAGGGATCTTATCCATTATCTCTCTTTCTTCGCCGTGGCGGACTTTGAGTCTTACTCAATGTCTTGCCTTGCAACATAGGTAAGAACCCCTTCTTACTTCTGTCCATATTAAACTTCTTTAATATCTTATCAAGGTATGTACTCTGTGATAGCCCAATTAGGCGTCTTGATCTATCTCTATAGATTTTAATGCCTAATATATATGAAGCTTCACCAAGGTCCTTCATCGAAAATTTGCTGTTTAGATAACTTTTAACACTGTTTAAAAGATCTAAATCATTTCCAATCAATAATATGTCATCCACATATAATATCAGAAATGCCACATTGCTCCCACTCACTTTCTTGTAAATACAAGCCTCTCCATAAGTTTGGACAAGTCCAAACTCTTTGATCACCTCATCAAAGCGAAGATTCCAACTCCGGGATGCTTGCTTCAGTCCATAGATGGATCGCTGAAGTTTGCACACCTTATTAGCATCCTTAGGATCGAAAAAACCCTTAGGTTGTATCATATACAACTCTTCTTCAATCTTACCATTGAGGAACGCAGTTTTGACATCCATCTGCCATATTTCATAATCAAAATATGCAGCAATTGCTAACATAATCCTAACCAACTTAAGCATCACTATGGGAGAGAATGTCTCATCGTAGTTACCTCCTTGAATTTGTCGAAACCCTTTGCGACAAGTCGAGCCTTATAGATGGTCACATTACCATCAGCATCAGTTTTCCTTTTGAAAATCCATTTATTCTCAACGGCCTTTCGATCGTGAGGTAAGTCCACCAAGTTCCAAACTTGGTTCTCGTACATGGATTCCATCTCGGATTTCATGGCTTCTAGCCATTTGTTGGAATCCGGGCTCATCATCGCTTCTTCATACGTCGCAGGGTCATCCATTTCATCAACCATGAAATTCACAATAGGATTGTCGTACAGTTCAGGAGCTGCACGTGTCCTGCTTGACCTGCTAGGTTCGGTAGTGTCCTCTTTCGGAGTTTCGTGATCATTATCATTAGCTCTCTCTTCATCAGGTGAAGTCAACTCCGAAACAACTTCCGATGTTGCGCCACTCGCCATTCCATGAAGAGAAGGTTCAATAACCTCTTCGAGTTCTACCTTCCGACTACTCACACCTTTCGCGAGAAACTCCTTCTCAAGAAAGGATCCATTCTTGGCAACAAAAACCTTGCCCTCGGATCTGTGATAGAAGGTATACCAATTGTTTCCTTAGGGTATCCTATGAAGACGCATTTTTCCGCTTTGGGTTTGAGTTTATCTGGTTGAAGTTTCTTCACATAAACATCACATCCCCAAACTTTAAGAAATGACAGCTTAGGTTTGTTTCCAAACCATAATTCATACGGTATCTTTTCAACGGACTTAGATGGTGCCCTATTTAAAGTGAATGTAGCGGTTTCCAGTGCATAACCCCAAAATGACAGTGGCAAGTCAGTAAGAGACATCATAGATCGAACCATATCCAATAAAGTACGATTATGATTTTCTAACACACCATTACGTTGTGGTGTTCCGGCAGGCGTGAGTTGTGAAACTATTCCACAATCTTTCATAATTGTGCTAAACTCGTAACTAAGATACTCTCCTCCACGGTCGGACCGTAGAAATTTGATCTTTCTGTTACGATGATTTTCCACTTCATTCTGAAATTCTTTGAACTTTTCAAAAGTTTCAGACTTGTGTTTCATCAAATAGATATACCCATATCTACTCAAATCATCCGTGAAAGTAACAAAATAACGATATCCACCTCGACACACTCATTGGTCCACACACATCGATGTATGATTTCCAATAGATCATGCTGTTCCATTGAACCGGAAAACGGCATTCTAGTCATCTTGCCCATAAGGCATGGCTCACATGTATCAAATGATTCAAAATCAAGTGATTCCAAAAGTCCATCAGGATGGAGTTTCTTCATGCGTTTAACGCCAACATGACCTAGACGGCAGTGCCACATATATGTAGATATATCATTATCAAGTTTAATCCTTTTAGCATCAACATTATGAATATGCGTAATACTACTATCGAGATCCAACAGAAATAAACCATTCAACATAGGTGCATGACCATAAAAGATACTATTCATATAAATCGAACAACCATTGTTTTCACTCTTAAATGAATAACCACTTTGCATCAAACACGATCCGGATACAATGTTCATGCTCAGTGCAGGCACCAAATAACAATTATTTAGGTTTATAACTAATCCCGATGGCATATGGAGGCAGCGTTCCGGCGATCACATCAACTCTTGATCCATTGCCGACCGCATCGAGACCTCATCCCTTGCTAGTTATCGCTTGTTCGCAGCCCTGAACCGAGTTACATATATTAGCAACCGATCCGTATCAAATACCCAGTGCTCTGCAGTACTTGTCAAGTACACATCAATAACATGTATATCACATATACCTTTGTTTGCCTTGGGACTTCTTATCCGCCAAATACTTGGGGCGATTGTGCTTCAATGGCCGATCCCTTGCAATAGTAGCACTCGATGTCGGACTTAGGGCCAGCTCGGGGTTTCCTTTCAGTGGCAACAGACTTGCCACCTTCTTTCCCTTGCTTGCCTTTCTTGTCCTTCTTGAAACCGATGGTCCTATTGATCATCAACACTTGATGTTCTTTCCTAATCTCCACTTCTGCAGTCTTAAGCATTGTGAAGCTCGGAAGAGACTTCTTCATGCCCTGCATATTATAGTTCATCATGAAGCTCTTGTAGCTAGGTGGCAGAGATTGGAGAACACGATGTATGCCTAAGTCAATGGGAATCGTTATTCCCAAGGACACAAGCTTATCGGCGACCCGGACATTTTGATGCGTGCTCACTATGAGCTGTTTTCCTCCATCATGCAGCTAAAGAACTTTTCGTAGCATTATAACTCTCTCTGGCAGCATGGGTATCGAAAATCATTTTCAATTCTCCCATGGTATCAAAGGCATTGCCATTTTGAAATGCTTTGAAGTTCGGCTCTAGCCCATACGGTATGCCAAATGAACTAAGTTGTGGTCCTCTGACGAGTTATATAGGCGTTCTTTTCCTCGTCGGGGCATCGAGCTGGTGGGGGCCTAGCGGCGCATCTAGCACATATTGCTTTTGTGCAGCAGTGAGGAGAATCCTCAAATTCATAGCCCAGTTGGTGAAGTTGCTACCATTCGCAGCAAGTTTCTCTTTCTCCATGAACACATTGAAATTAAAAGCAGGTGGTGCCATCTACAACAGAATTTGTAAAGTATATTTAGACTAACTTTATGATAGATTGAGTTCAACTAATCCAAATTACTAATGAACTCCCACTCAAAAACGACATCCCTCGTGTCCTTTTGGTGATTACATGAACCAAATCCACTACACCAAGTCTGATCATCACGTGAGTCGGTGTAGCTTCAAAGGCGAGCATCTATATGGGCATCATATCAACTATATGACTCATGCTTAACCTTTCGGTCCGTGTTCCGAGGCCATGTCTGTACATGCTAGGCTCGTCAAGTAAGAACCTTAGTATTTGCGTGTGTAAAACTGTCTTACACCCGTTGTATGAAAGCGTAGAGTTCAAACACCCGATCATCACGTGATGCCTCAAAACACGATCCACAAAACGGTGCATACTTAAGGAAGAACACATTTTATCTTGATATCTAAATGAGGGCTCATCTTATAATGCTACCAAACGCGCCAAACTAGCAATATAAGATGCTAACATCTAATGTGTGAAGTGAGGTGATATGGTCCATGCATTTGATCTCTATCATTTGCATCGTGGTATGATCTCTATCATTCCTTTGTGTTTAAGGCCAAGGTCTATGGAACTTACACATTAAGTGAGTTGTAAGAGTATCTATTATACATCTACTTACAACAATACCATATCAAAACACTAGCCCAGCAATGATTTAAACTAGACGCCTCTAATTTATCAATTGCAAGTTTTACGTGGCTTAGGGCTTTCGGAGATAGAACCTGTCTAACCTACGAACATGAACCACAACGAGGATAACTAAGTTATTAGCAACTCGTTGTAAATCAGATATTGACTATAGTAGGAGAGACAGACACCCGCCAGCCACTTATGCAAAACAAGTTGCATGTCAGTCGTGGGACCGGTCTCATGTACGATGACATGTAAGGTTGGTCCGGGCCGCTTCATCCCACTATGCCACCAATATCCAAAGTACATAGAAGATGCAATAACATGATCATCATCGCCCACATATAAACATATGTGTACTACCCGTGCAAAGCACCTACGCATAGATCAGGCTCTGATACCACAGTTGGGTCCGCAACATAGAAAACAAAAAAATTCCTACGGTGTGAACTACACGCCAAGATCTATCTACTAGGTACAAAGCAAACGAGTGGACATACATCCATAGAGAACTTACCCTCGAAGACAACGAGCTTTGTTAACGAGTAGGAACTCGTGGTTGATGAAGTCGTACACTTGCCGATCTCAAGATCGTGAGGAAGTCCGAGCGGCGCAACTCAGCAGCGCATCCGCACTCGCACACACGTTCAAGCCACCGGACAACCTCCACCTCCTCACTCCAGCGATCCAATGAAGCAGCAACTCCTTCTAGACGAAATGCCACTGGGAATTGTATCTCGCTAATCCGAGACCATGGGGGAATAATTCTAGAGGGGGAGAGAGATCCTTCACAAGGAGGTGTGTGGATGAAGGAGGGAATGGGTGGCCTTTTATAGGAGGAGGGGGGTGCTCCCTCTCTCCATGGTCGGCGCATGGGGGGTGACCCCTCACCTCCCCCATTCATGTGGTGGTAACTCCTCCACATTAAAATGCCTCTTCACATTCCCTTTTAAAGTCTCCACTTTAAATGCATTAAGTTTCTCCAAATTTAATGCTCTCTCATTTAATAAAACTCTTTTATTAAATTTATTCAGAATTTTGTTAATTACTTTAATTAACAAACATTCACATATAGCCCCTTGCAATATTTCAATATCACATGCAGAACCACCTTACGCAATTTCACCAAACAATTTCCGGTTTCTATTGAAACAATTCCTGCACTTTGCAATTCTTTCGCAAAACATATGTACTCCACCAGGGTGTCCGGTAACTCTTCAGTGTGCCACCCTATGGTTCGTGAATAATGCAGACATGATCGAGCCCCTTCTCCGATCAATAATCAGCATGGGACAGAGATCCGCATCGACTCCTACACATTCAACGATGACTCGTGATCGTGAGAACCATTAACGCTTGTAACTAAATCCCTTTGTCTCTCGATATATTAAATGTCCGAGATTCGATCATCGGTATCTCCATACCTAGTTTGATCTCGTTACCGACATGCACTCTTTTCTCGTTCCCGTGATATAACATTCTAGTGATCACATCACTTGCTTGCAAGCTATCCTAATGTGATATCACCGAGGAGCCCAGAGTATATCTATCCGTCATCCGGATTGACAAATTCCACTCTTGATCCATGAGCCTCAACATAACACCTTCAGTAATCAACCCATCTTTATAGTCACCCTGTTACGGTGTGACGTTTGATGTTATCAAGATACTCTTCCGGTGTTAGCAATTAACATGATCACATCGTCTAAGGATAAAGATTACTTTGTGTGATGTTATAGCAATATAAACACAATGACTTGATCGTAATGCTATACTTCGGATGAATGTTCATCACATCATTCCACCAATGGTGTGACCTTGTTATTAACAACATCCAATGTCCATGATCAGGAAACCTTGATCATCTTGTTAATCAACAAGCTAGTCTATAAGAGAGGCATGACTAGGAACCCTTTTTGTTTATTAAACACACATGTATATATGTTTCCTATCAATACAATTATAGCATGTAAAATAAACATCTATCATATACAAGGAATACATAATAACAACTTTATTATTGCCTCTCAGGGCATATTTCCTTCAGATAGCATGAGTCATCCTGATAGCATAAGTAGTGGGCAGTTTTAGTTAACATTCAGTTGTAGTTGGAACATTTACTAGTCAGATATAATTGTCCCGAGGAATCCCAAAACCTAGCAGTTGTTGGCACTTTTATCACATTCCATTGGAGTTGCAATACTTACTAGGCATATTTAACAAACAACCCAGATCCACCAGTTGTTGGCATTTTTAATATCCATTACGTTGTAGTTGAATCTGATTACTAGTCATATATTAAGTCAAGTTTATAGCACTACTTTAGTTATGCTTGTCTATGATCGAGATACCGTGCTCCAAGTCATCCATAACCGCGGACACGGCTTTCAGAAAGTTTTACCCTGCAGGGGTGCACAAATAGCAACACACACTCGATCAACCTCGGAAAAACCAACTCAAAACCCAACGAGGCTTTCACGACAAAGCGATCACATGATTCATAAATATTTCAGGGGGCCACCCCATTAAGCTACCCGCAACAAAGTTGGCCGGCTCCGAGACGGACCCAAGGTTTGCGCCAATGGCTGTAAACGACTGGGAACCAGAAAGTGTGACTGGGCTTGTCGATACCGCGAAAACACTCCGCAATCCTAAATAGTACAGGTGCTCCACGCACAATCTTAAATAAAGCAGTAAAGCATGGCATAGGTACATGATAGTAATAAAGCCCAAACTACTTTGTGGCCCCAAGAAATAGAAATGAATCAAGCTCTGGCTCAGGGGGTCCGTAAGGCCTCCTAGATGTGGATAGTGCGAAAAATCAAGGAACAAGTATCAAGTACTCGGGGTCCTACGGGACACAAGTGGGCATAAAAACCAAATAGCATATATTGCCCACCAGTGCCTCTTTCATTAGTTGTCCCAGCAAGTTAATAGTTGTATTAAAGACATGATCATCTCCACCATAAACATCTGCCAGCATTCCAACAACTGTGGTACTTGGCAACACGAGATCGCACCTGAGCAAGCGACTACGACTCGCAAGGCCAGCTATCTACCAAACACAGGTAATGGGAGGTGTCCAAGGCAATATAGAGGCTGCACGGGATATAACTGGGGTACGGAAACTAAAGCATCATGACACGGATAGAAATAGATCAACAGGAAGAAATAAAGACTATAAATGCAAAATAGGTAGAAGGGGGAGAGATGCTCGCCTAGGAAACACTATCGGAGGATCATATCCAGAGAACTTGTCGATACTCGCATCAACTCATCGGCCTAATCCGCGAAGAAGCAAACACTAGAAGAAACACCGGATGCAATATTTAATACTACGGCAGACGATCCGGCATGCTTATGATATGATGCATGGTATGGCACGGATGCGATGCGACTAGACAAAATTAAGCCGAGCCGGGGTCCTGACATTTAATTAAGTGGTTCATGTTGTTTAGATACCCCGCAATTTAAATGTTGAATTAACAAGGCGAATCATGGCATCGGTTCGCTATGCAATTTAAATGGAGTCCGGAATAAGATTGGAATAGCCCGCATATAGACTCCATATTTAATTATGAGATGAATCGGCATAATGCCCCCAACCCACAGATAGCCATGCATGCATGAAGAATTAATTATGCAACAGTTGATAATGTCATATTATAAAAATAGGGGTCTCGGAAAGGGGATCACATTAGGGGTCAAAGATCTTGGGGTTTGATGTGGTTCGGGTTCGGTCTCAGGGTCGCAGGGGATCGGTCTTCGGAGAACGTCGCAGGACTGGGTTTGGCGTCGGCAGCTCATCGGCTTCGTCCAGGTCAGTGTCGATCTTGTCATCACGACGATCTTGTCGGGTCCGCATATCGGTTCGGTCTTGCCGTTCGGGAAGAAGAACTTGGTGTTCTGGTGGCGATCTTGGCGGGATCGGTCTTCGGGGTCTCGCCTGGCGGATCTGTGATGTAGATCTTGGCGTCATTTGTTGAGGTTCTCGGGTGTTGGTGCCGGACTCGGGTGGCGTCGATGGTCTTATGGTTCCATCTTGGGTTGTCGGTGAAGACTCGGGCTACCGGACTTGTTTGTAGGTGTCGGCCTCGGTTCTCGACATTGGTCTTGGTGTCACTTTGGTTTCCAAAGGAACTTAGCGACAGGAGCAACATGGGGCCCAAGCGGTCACCCACAGACCATTCAATCCCCACACTGAACCACACAGAGGCAAACAAAGGAACCATCAGTCATACCGCACCGACACTTGCAGCACGACAGAAGGAAGACCTGCAGGTCTATTCCAGATATTGCGCGATGAGCAGAGGACGTCGGCCCGGAGAGATAGGTCTGCACGAAGTAGAGAGATAACCAGGACCCGACTAGGCGGCAACCGGACATGGAAGAAGGCGCAGACAACGGTCGGAGCGAGCGGAGGCCAAGGTCGACGGCGGGAGGCACAGAGGACCTGCACGCGCCGAGGGTGGACGAGGGAGAGGCGGTCGGGATGCACGCGGAACGATGCGAGGGAGAGGCCGGCGGGCGAGGCCGCAGCGACGCAGAGGCGGCGGTGCAGAGGTAAGCCGGGTGGCAACCAGCGGCGAGGTTCACGGGTTGGGGAGGACCTGGCTGCAGGCCAGGTGAGGCGCCACGGGCACGGTGCTGTTGGCGAGGGCCTTAGCAGACGGAGGGAAGAGGGCGGCCACGGTGGGGCCGGCGCGGACAAGGAGGCGGCAGGCCGGGAGGAGAGGGCCCCGGTGGCGGCGCGGCCGGGCCAGAGAGGCGGCGGAGCTGTGAAGGCGGCGGGGAACGGCGACGGGGTTGGAGGAAGGAGACGTGGTGGGGATCGAGGGGGATGGGGGTCGCGTGGAGGGGACGCGGAGTGGTGGGGCCGGGGCGCGGGGACCGGGTTGGTCTGTCCATCGTTGGGTGGGGACAGGCTGACGACGTGGGCGGTGGGTGGGGCTGGTGCTGGGCGCCGTCGGTGTCTGATGGGGGGGATCTGTGGCGGGAAAAAGGGGGGTAGGTGGCGTTGATATGTGCCAGGCGGCGGGGTGGAGCGGCGCGTTTGGTGGGAGGCGCGCAGGTGGGGTGAGGTGGCGGCTGGTGGTTGGCTGGAGTGAGGTGGAGGTGTGAGGTGGAGGGAGGGGATTGGTCAGGGTGAGGTGGAGGGAGGCTGGGTAGGATAGGATTGGGTGGAATTAGGAATAGATATTTTAGACTAGGGTTTGGAGGTGGCCGGCCGGGCTTCCGGGCCTGGCTGGCTGCCTCCCAAAAATAATATAAACTTTTATTTTAATTTAAAATAGACTTTTGTAAATAGTTTTTAGACAAATAAAAGACCCGGCAAAGACCGGAGTTTTGATTTGAAATTAAGACGGGGAATATTTAGAAAACAAAACTAGGCTTTTAGAAAATAGTTTTAGACAAACAAAAGCATGATGACATGACGATGCTCAAATGCAATGTGGCATGATGACATGAGCATGTGGTCATGACGATGCAATGCACAAAAACAACGCGATTTTCTAGTAGTGGTTTTGCGGGGCGCCACAATTCGACACCACTAACAAAGGATCTCGCCCTCGAGATCCACCTCATGGTACCGGGAAGAAGGTCGGCGATCTGAATCTTCTCGCTTCGTGTAGATGCTCGCGACACCACTAACAAGAGGTCGTTGTCAGTGATGGCCGAGAGAACACTCCGGGGACAAAGGGCGAAGGTAGAGGTATCAACAAATAAAGCCACCTCTAACTTCCGTGGACGGGGTAAAATTGCTGGATCCACCAATTCAATGTACAAAGCGAATGATAAGACTAGTGGTATGGTAGCTACTCCATCCCGCACTCAAAGCATTACTTTGCACATGAATAGGAGAATTATGCAACCAACTCTCGGAATTCAGACTAAAGATCTCGACAAGCGAGGTTCGGAAACAAAGGAGTGATGCAGACTCTGCATCAGATCTAGCATAGATGATGTCGTCGCATCGGAAAACACCGGAAGGCGCAAACAAGGAACAAAGAATGGTACCACAGATAAAGGATCACTCAGATAGCATGAAGACCGAAGGTGGAAACACCGCTGCCAAAGGAGGAAGCGAAACCCTGAAGGTACGACGGAACCCAACCACGAGAATTCCTGGACTCGAAGGAAAGATAAAAGAGCAGATTCAAAACACGCAGAGGTGAGAGGAGAGCAGCAGAGGGGTAAGGAGTAAAACATACCTAATCAGATCTATCCAACCGATTTTACAAAATAGTTTTGACACTCTAGATCGTCCATTAGCTAGGTTATCCTACAGGCTGGACTTGTGGGGTATCACAACTGCTGAGCTCTGATACCACTCTGTAACACCCTCGAATCGGCCCTATGCAAGTTTTAGCCCTTTCCGCCAAACCCGCATAGAAACGATTTAAGGACGCCCACCAGGCACTTTCGTGCGGGTGGAAAACGAAGTTATACCATTACACAACAGTCCTCGATGGGACCCACAGAACATATATATATATACAACATGACTCCAAGAGTCAAGAATACAGATATACAATACCAAGATCCAAATCACCTTGAAAACGATATGGCGTCCGAGTACGGACAAGATGCAAATTGGGCTAAAAGCCCTGAAGAATATCCTATGGCGTCCATAACCCTGCCCAGGCCAAGCCGGAAGGGTAACCCTGCTAACAATGTCGATCTCAAACCTGCTAAACAAAAAGGGTGCCGACAAAGGGCGAAGGGAAAAAGAGGAGCGTCAGTACTGAGGCCAGTACACGACGAGGCTAGAATTCGACGGCTCTCGCCTACAAAGGTATGGTGGGCTGAAGCGGTAGCACAACGGCACTAAACAACCTATAGAGACTCAGAAAACTAGCGGCTATTAGAGAGGGGTAAGAAAGACCTATTCGGATCCAACCTGAGACTAACACCAAACATACCCATCCTAGTATTTCCCCCTCGAGACCAAACGAGGAAGTCGGACCAAGGAACTCACACAGTTGGCAGTTTTATTCATTCCATTATAGTTGCAGCTATTACTAATCAGATATAGATAGCATGAGTCATCCTGATAGCATAAGTAGTGGGCAGTTTTAGTTAACATTCAGTTGTAGTTGGAACATTTACTAGTCAGACACAATTGTCCTGAGGAATCCCAAAACCCAGCAGTTGTTGGCACTTTTATCACATTCCATTGGAGTTGCAATACTTACTAGGCATATTTAACAAACAACCCAGATCCACCAGTTGTTGGCATTTTTAATATCCATTCCGTTATAGTTGAATCTGATTACTAGTCATATATTAAGTCAAGTTTATAGCACTACTTTAGTTATGCTTGTCTATGATCGAGATACTGTGCTCCAAGTCGTCCAAAACCGCGGACACGGCTTTCAGAAAGTTTTACCCTACAGGGGTGCACAAATAGCAACACACACTCGATCAACCTCGGAAAAACCAACTCAAAACCCAACGAGGCTTTCACGACAAAGCGATCACAGGATTCATAAATATTTCAGGGGGCCACCCCATTAAGCTACCCGCAACGAAGTTGGCCGGCTCCGAGACGGACCCAAGGTTTGCGCCAATGGCTGTAAACGACTGTGAACCAGAAAGTGTGAGTGGGCTTGTCGATACCGCGAAAACACTCTGCAATCCTAAATAGTACAGGTGCTCCACGCATAATCTTAAATAAAGCAGTAAAGCATGATATAGGTACAGGATAGTAATAAAGCCCAAACTACTTTGTGGCCCCAAGAAATAGAAATGAATCAAGCTCTGGCTCAGGAGGGTCCATAAGGCCTCCCGGATGTGGATAGTGCAAAAAATCAAGGAACAGGTATCAAGTACTCGGGGTCCTACAGGACACAAGTGGGCAGAAAAACCAAATAGCATATATTGCCCACCAGTGCCTCTTTCATTAGTTGTCCTAGCAAGTTAATAGTTGTATTAAGGACATGATCATCTCCACCATAAACATCTGCCAGCATTCCAACAACTGTGGTACTTGGCAACACGAGATCGCACCTGAGCAAGCGACTACGACTCGCAAGGCCAGCTATCTACCAAACACAGGTAATAGGAGGTGTCCAAGGCAATATAGAGGCTGCACGGGATATAACTAGGGTACGGAAACTAAAGCATCGCGACACGGATAACAATAGATCAACAGGAAGAAATAAAGACTATAAATGCAAAATAGGTAGAAGGGGGAGAGATGCTCGCCTGGGAAACACTGCCGGAGGATCATATCCGGAGAACTTGTCGATACTCGCATCAACTCATCGGCCTAATCCGCGAAGAAGCAAATACTAGAAGAAACACCGGATGCAATATTTAATACTACGGCAGAAGATCCGACATGCTTATGATATGATGCATGGTATGGCACGGATGCGATGCGACTAGACAAAATTAAGCGGAACCGGGGTCCTGACATTTAATTAAGTGGTTCATGTTGTTTAGATGCCCCGCAATTTAAATGTTGAATTAACAAGGCGAATCATGGCACCGGTTCGCTATGCAATTTAAATGGAGTCCGGAATAAGACTGGAATAGCCCGCATATAGACTCCATATTTAATTATGAGATGAGTCGGCATAATGCCCCCAACCCACAGATAGCCATGCATGCATGAAGAATTAATTATGCGACAGTTGATAATGTCATATTATAAAAATAGGGGTCTCGGAAAGGGGATCACATTAGGGGTCAAAGATCTTGGGGTTTGATGTGGTTCGGGTTCGGTCTTAGGGTCGCAGGGGATCGGTCTTCGGAGAACGTCGCAGGACTGGGTTTGGCGTCGGCAGCTCATCGGCTTTGCCTAGGTCGGTGTCGATCTTGTCGTCACGACGATCTTGTCGGGTCCGTGTATCGGTTCGGTCTTGGCGTTCGGGAAGAAGAACTTGGCATTCCGGTGGCGATCTTGGCGGGATCGGTCTTCGGGGTCTCGCCTGGTGGATCCATGATGTAGATCTTGGCGTCATTTGTTGAGATTCTCGGGTGTCGGTGCCGGACTCGGGTGTGGCGTTGATGGTCTTGTGGTTCCATCTTGGGTTGTCGGTGAAGACTCGGGCTACGGGACTTGTTTGTCGGTGTCGGCCTCGGTTCTCGACATTGGTCTTGGTGTCACTTCGGTTTCCAAAGGAACTTGGCGACAGGAGCAAGATGGGGCCCAAGCGGTCACCCACAGACCATTCAATCCCCACACTGAACCGCACAGAGGCAAACAAAGGAACCATCAGTTGTACCACACCGACACTTGCAGCACGACAGAAGGAAGACATGCAGGTCTATTCCAGATATTGCGCGATGAGCAGAGGATGTCGGCCCGGAGAGATAGGTCTGCATGAGGTAGAGAGGTAGCCAGGACCTTACTAGGCGGCAACCGGACGTGGAAGATGGCGTAGACAACGGTCGGAGCGAGCAGAGGCCAAGGTCGACGGCGGGAGGCACAGAGGACCTGGACGCGCCGAGGGTAGACGAGGGAGAGGCGGCCGGGCTGCACGCGGAACGATGCGAGGGAGAGGCCAGCAGGCGAGGCTGCGGCGACGCGGAGGCGGCGGTGCAGAGGAAGGCCAGGTGGCGATCGGCGGTGAGGTTCACGGGTTGGGGAGGACCTGGCTGCAGACCAGGTGAGGGGGCCATGCGCATGTACAGTGGCTTCGGCGAGGGACCTTAGAGGAAGGGGAAGAGGGCGGCCACGGCGGGGCCGGCGCGGACAAGGAGGCAGCAGGTCAGGAGGAGAGGGCCCCGGTGGCGGCGCGGCCAGGCTAGAGAGGCGGCGGAACTGCGAAGGCGGCGGGGAACGGCGACGGGGTTGGAGGAAGGAGACGTGGTGGGGATCGAGGGGGATGGGGGTCGCGTGGAGGGGACACGGAGTGGTGGGGCCGGGGCGCGGGGATCGGGGTGGTCTATCCATCACTGGGTGGGGCCAGGCGGACGACGCGAGCAGGCGGGGTGGGACTGGGTGCCTGGGCGCGTGGGTGTGCGGGCAGGGGTGGGGATGCGCGCGCGAGGCGGGAAAAAGGGGGTAGGTGGCGTTGATACGTGCAGTGGCGGCGGGTGGGCTGGCGCGTTTGGTGGGCGCTTGGTGGGGTGTGGTGGCGGCTGGTGGTTCGCTGGAGTGAGGTGGAGGTGTGAGGTGGAGGGAGGGGATTGGTCAGGGTGAGGTGGAGGGAGGCTGGGTAGGATATGATTGGGTGGAATTAGGAATAGATATTTTAGACTAGGGTTTGGAGGTCATGACAATGCAATGCACAAAAACAACGTGATTTTCTAGTAGTGGTTTTGCGGGGCGCCACAGAATAGAACTATCTCCACGAGACATCACATACGAAAAGCGTGACGCAATCAAGTCGCAAGTTCTCCCTGACTTCCTCGTGCACTGGATGGAGAACCAACTCCCGGACAAACCAGACATGTCCTACCTGTGGACAATGCACTTCGACGGGTCCAAGTGGAAGGAGCAGCGCAGTGTCATCGACATCACCTCAAGGGGACAAGCTGAAGTACATCTTGCGAATGCAGTTCACAGCCTCCAACAGCGAGGCTGAATACGAGGCCCTGTTGCACGGGATGAGGATGGCAAAAGCCTCCGGCGCCAAGAGGCTCATCATATACGGCGACTCTAAGTTGGTCGTCAACCAAACGATGCATCAGTGCGACGCACTGAACGACAACATGATCGCGTACCGTGACCTCTACGACACACTCGAAGGAGACTTCGATGGTTGCGAGCTGCGGCACGTAGGTCGCGAAAGCAACGAAGAGGCGGACGCACTCGCCAACATAGGCTCTACCTGCGCCCCCATACCACCTGGGGTATTTCTCGAGCGCATCTGCGAACGCTCCATCAAGCCAAAGGCCGCAGAGAAGAAAACAAACGCAACAACGGACTCAGGAGCTACGCCACCCAATGAGCCAATGGCATTCGATGACTTGGAGCTGGACACAGGACTCGAAGGACCAATGAGTGTCATGATGATTGAGCAATCCTGGACACAGCCATACATTACGTACCTCCTCAACAAGAGGCTACCGGACGATCCGACGGACGCACGGCACTTCGCGCGGCGATCCAAGGCATTCGCTGTTATCAACGGCGAACTGTACAAACGCAGCATCATAGGAGTGCTCCAACGATGCGTCTCCATGGCCGATGGAAGAGCGGTTCTCCTCGACATCCATGAAGGGACCTGGGGGCACCACACCAGCAGTCGCGCCCTCGTTGCCAAAGCTCTAGGAGCTGGATTCTACTGGCCTACGACCATGCGCAACGCCAAGGACATCGTCCAAAAATGCAATGCTTGCCAGCGATTCGCGGACAAGCCGCACGCACCCGGCGCAGAGCTACGGCCAATCCCATTGGCCTGGCCCTTCGCGCAATGGGGACTCGACATGGTCGGCAAACTCCCAAGGTCCTCACGTGGAGGCTACGTCTACCTCTTGGTCGCAGTCGACAAATTCACCAAGTGGATTGAGGCCATGCCAGTGACCAACCAATCAGGACATAGCTCAGTCAAGTTCTTCGAGTCCATCTTCTACCGCTTCGGAGTGCCGCACAACATCATCACCGACAACGGGACGAACTTCACATCCAAGGAGTTCCAAGAATTCTGCGAGAACCTCAGGATCAACATCAGCTACGCCTCAGTTGCGCATCCACAGACCAACGGTCAGGTGGAAAAAGCAAACGGGCTCATCTGCAGCGGCATCAAGAAGCGACTCCTCCGGCCACTCGAACAAGCTGCGGGCTACTGACCAGATGAACTGCAATCCGTACTCTGGAGCCTACGCACAACTCTAAACAGTGCCACGGGCTACACACCATTCTTTATGGTGCACGGAGACGAGGCAGTGCTACCCGCCAAGGTACGGTACAAGGCGCCGCGCGTGGTCTCTTATAGAGAACAAGAGTCATCCCTCGCACTCGAAGACTCCGTCGACCTCCTTGACGAAGCAAGGGAAATCGCCGCGGAAAGATCCACGATCTACCAGCAGAACCTGCGCAACTACCACAGTAGGAGGCTTCACCCCAGATCCTTCGTCAAAGGTGACCTGGTCCTGCGACTTAAGCAGCAGGGGCATCTCAAGCTCGAGTCCCCCTGGGAAGGACCGTACGTGATTACAGAAGTAATTCCAGGTGGCGCCTATCTCCTTCAAGATCTAGAGATAGGAGTCGCATACTCCAACCCCTGGAACGTCGCACAGCTGCGACGCTTCTACCCTTAGTCGTTTTTACCTTTTACATCGCAAATAAGGCGACTGAGCCAAGGCTACTTAGCCACACATTGTACCTCGCATTGTTCTTCGAATAAATAAAGCTAAGTGCCCCAAAACTCTGAGTTCTCCTTTACTTTTCCAATTTATATACTCGGGGGCTGCGCCACCCTATACACATATGTTCTTCGAACCAAAACGCGATATCCTAAGTAGCTGGTACATTAATCGAAACCCTTAACACAACATCAACCCAGCTGCAACGCACTTGACAGGTTGACAAGAGACTGAGATAAAAACATGACCAGGCTAACGAAAAGGACTCGCATAGTGCCACACACTTCATACTAACAAAGCTCTTTATACGCATTTGACAATAAATTATCTACAACATTTATATGAACTTTACAACACAAGTACACTTATGTGCAGGATACAAACTAGGCTACTACTGCAGCAGAAGAACGTTGGTTTGTTCCTCAAAGAAGTCGACGATCTCTTCAGTTGGGCGGTCCACCGCCTGGTAATGCGGCACCATATTCCAAGCAGAACCTACTGGTGGCGTAGGCGGCCCAGACGCAATTGCCGCAACATCTACGTCAGGCCTGTGCAGTCACCATTGACAGAGCAGCCTTGGCACCAGCCACCAACTGCTGCCTCACGCACTCGCGAACCGCGGTCAGGTCTTGAAACTTGGCAAGGAGGGCCAGCAAGCTTGATGGAGTATCATCCAGCGGGAACATCGCCCGATAAATGTTCTTCAAGCATGACTGCGATTTCTTCAGAAAGTGCAGCACTCGCGACGCACGATCCTATAGGGTCGCCAGCGCAGTCGCACGATCATGATCTACCCAGAAGTATCCACTTTCTTGAAGTTGCTCCTGGGTAAGATCATGCATGCGAATGGCAATTCTATCCTTCTCCTCCTGTGGGTGATGCGTGCTGACAACTACACGAAGCAGCAACAGCAACATGAGTACAACGTACCACTGCGAGTAACTACAAGGAAAATACGAGAACAAGCAAACTAACATTTGAATTGGTCGCCCAACTGCGTCAGCTCGCCAAGCAGATACTGCTCTCGAGCGGCGGCTTTTTCCTCCTTCGACTTCCATACATCCGCATTACTGCGGAGCACGGGCAACTCACGCTCCAGCTGCTTCACGCGGTCACGCAGTCACGAAAGTAGCGACAGCTCATCTACTCTGGAACGCGGCGGTACCACAGTATCATCAAGAGTCGGCGAGTCCTAATTTTCCCTCAAAGGATCACTCGATGTACCCTACCACAAGTCAAGATAGAAGCGAATAAGACGACCAAGTCAACACAATGACAAAAGGATTCAAATGCATTCAAGACAAGCAAAAGTATCAGCAGATACACTCGCCAGCAGGCACGTTCTTAAACAAAAGGACATAAGCTAATTAACTATTACAAAAGCTAAACTAAGGAGCAGCTGGCTTCTTCGACTTCGATGGCCTCGGGGGCTTCATCGAGTCCGTGGCAGTGTCAGATGCCACTGACTTTCCGCCAGCCCCTGATGCCGCCGCTTTCGCCGCCTTCTTGGCGCGATGCAGCTCCTTAGAATACTTTGCAACAGTATTTATCAACTGAGGCCCATATTTGCCATAGGCAGCCACGAAAGGAGCGAAGACTACCTGCTAGCCGTCCGTGCTAACAGGAATCGCCTTCGACACTGCGGCAGGGTCAATCTCGACTCCGTGGGCCTGCACCATGGCAAGTGACATGGACGCGCTGGCCGAGCGGAGCGAGTTCTTGAAGCTGGCAGGCACACCTCTAGCGAGTGACCCCACCAGCTCGTCTATATTCTCGACTAGCTCCGCCTTGGGCATCAGCTCCTCCCGAAGGCGACCGAGTACGCTTTTGGCCTTGGAGAGCGTGTCCTGCACGGCGATGCTGCAGTCTTTGACTGCTGACAGTGCACCCGCCAGAGCGTCATCACGACGAAGGGCCTGCGGATCAAAGCTCAAATCGCCAACATCTGTACATAAATCCACACATGGATAAAAACATTAGCGCCACCGGCAAAAACATTCGAAACAGAGAAGGATAACAACATCCACAAGCAAAATACCTGAGAGGGCCTTGGCAATTGAGAGCAGTTGTTCCTCGAACAACTTCTCTCTGGCTGCGAAGGAGGCACGCCGATCCTCTTCGCGCCTTTGCGCCTCGTCGCGGGCCACGATTGCCTCGTCGCGACCCTTCACAGCCGCGGCGAGGGTTTTCTCCATGGCAGCAACATTGCGCATGAGGTTGTTATGTTCGACTACAAATAGAAAGGGATTGACCGTCAGTCGATCATATCAAAAAGGAGAGGAAAAAGAAGAAGAGGTGCAGAACACTCACTTTCAACCACGCGATGACGCGTCTCCAGCATCGCATGCTGGCGGCCCATTGCAAGCACTTGCTCCGCCAAGTGCGCGGCTTCCTTCATAAGGAGCTATCGCACAACAAGAAATCAGCAGAGGCAATAGATAAACATCGACTGCAACAATAAAAAGAAGAAAAACTACACTTACATGGTCCTCCAATGACTCCGAAGATGTCTGCTGCACCGTCATCCGAGCAACCATTCGATGCTCTCCTGCATGAGGAGAACTGGAAGAATTGTGCCCGGAGTGGGCCGCCAATGGAGGGGAAGGAGCACGCTCGACCTCTTCCTTGGACCTTGAGGTCGCGACTCCTGATTCCTTCAAAAATTGGACGTCGCCAGAAGATGACGACGCCTCTTGACTGCAAGACAAAAACCACATCAAGAAAGGGCAAAAACAGAGACGAGCTATCAATGGCAAAAACAGAGACGAGCTATCAAGGGAAAAAGACAGAGAAAAGCAAATCAACTACAAAACTTACCAATCAAACTTGTCAAAGTCAAAGGTGGCTTCCCCCGACTCTGACGAAGACTCCTTGGGCAATCGCATCTTCTTGCGAGAAGATGGTGCCACGACGCTCACAGGAATGGCAGGAATTGGTGACTCTGCACCAACACCTGTACCTTCCGGAGTCGAAGGAGACGATGCATCGGAATCCTTGCTGCGCGACCGCTTGCGAGTATCCGGACTACCGAACTCAGGGGCTTCCTCCTCCGCATCAGAAGGGAAGGTCGACTCCGACTCGTCCTCTTCTAAAGCTTCGTGAGGGATAATCCCCTCAGGTAGAGGGGGCATACAAGGTGACACCGCCCAATCCTACACACAGACAACACATTCAGTAAACAGCAAGTAAACAACAGAGAAGCAATCGACAAAATTAGCTACTTCGTAGCACAACTATACCTCAGGAGGAGGGTTCGAAGCATCAAATGGAGGAACAACTGGCTCACTGGGAAGCACATCCTTGACGGTATACTTGGTGACCAGTCGAACCCTCTTGTCCACCTCACTCACGGACATGCCATCGGCAGACACGCGAGTGGCATCATCAGCGCAAGCCCACTGAAACATGGGGTGGACTCTGGCTTGCAGGGGCTGGACGCAGCGCAGTGCGCGTAATGAGGGCGCAGCCTCCTCCTCTTTGCCAATCACGACTCGAGGTCAGAGCCTTGTACTGACATCTGTCTCCGCGGACTCGCCAGGCATGACTACATTCTTCCAGGAGCGCATCCTCCTGCACGGCATCGCGGGATCAAAGGGACGAGTCCGAAGTGGTCTCTGTCAGCCTGCTCGTCGCGGACGTAGAACCACTTGTCCCTCCACCCTTGGACGGACGCCGTGAGCTTGATGTTGAAGTATGTGGCGGATGGGTCGACGTGGATTCCGTAACCACCTACATCATAGACTAAAGAACCAGACCCAGATTGGCGCTTCAATTTGAAGAGGCGCTTGAAAAGTCCGAAGTGCGGCTCGATTCCGAGCCAACACTCACAGAGAGTGATGAAAGAAGAGATATGGAGAATCGAATTCGGGGACAGCTGATGGAGCTGAAGCCCGTAGAAACAAAGAAGGCCCCTAAAGAAGGGGTGAAGAGGCAAGGAGAGACCACGAATGATGAATGCTAAAACATCACTTGGAAATCAGTGGGAGGAACAGGAATTGTCTCACCGCCGGGGACGCGCGCGTCGGCGACTGCGCCGGATAGCACTCCGTCTTGTCGAAGAAGGCGGAGATCCGACGAATTGATGATGGAGGGGCGCCACGCACCATTCGTGACGCAAGTGCATGCAGCCTTCTTCTTCCCGCCGGCGGCGGTGCTGGTGCCTGCAGCGGCGAAGCCTCCCTTCGTCTTCGCCGCGGCAACGGTGGCCGCGGATTCAGTCGCAGTGCCTCCCTTCTTCTTCCCCATTGCGCGGCGACGATGCAAGCGAAGGAAATAGCTCGGAAACGAGCGGAGATGGTCCAGCGTCACGAAAGAAACAGGCGCAGAGAAAAGCAGAGGAGCAGCAGCAATGGCGATGGAAGTGAAGGATGAACGAAAGCAGATGAGAAAATTACTGCCGCAGCACCACTACTTAACCGCTGGAAGATGCAATACAACGGCTCAGAAAAACCCTACTGGACGCGTGGCACACATCGTGTTGGACACGTGGAGAAGGGGAAGCGTGAACCGTCCCTCCACTATTCCCATTACGCACGGAAATCAAGGAGGCGCAGTTAAAATAAAGATTACGCACGCCCAGTCAAATCAAAGTCAGAAAGTGGGACCCACTGCTCATCACGTCCCGTCAAACTCGCTCACGCGGGCAACTGAGGTCATGAAAGCGTTAGCACTGACGTCATCAAAGCTACGCAGCAGAAAACTTCGGCTATTTTAGTCCTTGCTCGAGTCTTCGACTCCACCAAGCACTCGGGGACTACTCCCATAGGGAGCGCTGGTCGCGCACCCTACGATTTTTCTCTTCTTTTTTCAGGAACATGGACAATCAAAGGCAAACCCAACCGCTCGAAATACGTTTCGACTATGGACATGGGTTACTCTCATAGGGAGCGCCGGAAACAAATTCGACTGAAACAAACAAAAGACGACAGCAGTCGCAAAATGATTCTTCAGTCCCTGCCTGAGTCTTCGACTCAACCAGGCACTCGGGGGCTACTCCTATAGGGAGCGCTGATAGCGCACCCTATGATTATTTGTACAAAAAACTGTGTGTTGATAACGACCACACTCGAAGATCATGGCGACACCGCCTCATAATTTTTCCCTACAAAGAAACTGCGTCTCCTGGGTCATCTGAATCGTCTCCGTGATGATAAAATTCGGATGCCGCGCTTACAGCGTGAAGGTAAGACCTGAATAAGGCCTGGCAACGCATCAGCTGCGCACTACCAGAAATGTATCCGTGCCTACAGGTACAATGAACATGTCTTGACGGACGCGTCGAGTGCTCACACCCATATAACTAGAATTCGACTCCTGTAAGACCTCCGTGGCTTGAGTCGAATTACACCAGCACTTTTCCGGATTTGAGTCCGGGGACTCGAGTTTGAGTAGATTGCGTTGTTTTACCCTAAGGTGGTTAACTGATACCGATACTTCGGTTATATCAGACACGTACATCAACAATTCCTATGACATAAATAAAGCAGTCGAAATGCACTCGGCCAGACACTCGAAAGACTTCAAAAAGTCTCCAGTCGAATCTGCGATTCCACTGGACACTCGGGGGCTACTGACATGGGTATACCCTACAGGTACTCGAGCTTGGTATATACGGTCCAAATACGTACAGGCCCACGGTGTCGCCAAGGCCCAAACGAAGGACTCGAGTAACCTACGGACTCTCGATTGCTTGAAGAACAAGAAGAAGTTAAAGATAGAAAGTTTGAAGGGGAAAACCCTAACTTGTAACCGACTCGACCTGCTACCCGAGACCTAGCCTATCTATATAAGGGCTAGGAGGGGGCGGCGAGGAGGACACACGCAACCCTAGTTTTCCACCACCCTCGCCAGATTACATCTGCGCACCATTGTAGCCTTCGGTTCCTTCAATAATTCCACGAGCTGACAAGCAGGAGTAAGGACCTTTACGAGGCCTGAACCTGGGTAAATCTTTGTTCCCTGTGTGCTTGTTTGCTAGCCGATAGATGTCTCCAGCGCTCCCTCTTTCTCCAAAACCCAAGTCCATAACAATGGGCATTGATGAGTTAAACCCTCATCAGTTACTAACTAGGATTTGGATTTTTTTTTCCATATAATATCATGCCACTATGATTCCAGCAAATATTTTCTAACAGCTATAATTTGGACTGACTGTAATGCCAGCTTTTGTATTTCGCAACCGATGTGGGAGTACTATACATTAGCAATGTCTCACTGTTTCCCGCAACGGATAAAGTACTACTATTATTAGCAAGATCACTAATACAATCATCCGAACACTCGAGAATCAAATGGATGTGATAATCTTGAAATGACGACTAGTATTTCTAATTTAACATGTGTACGCAAGCCCACGGACCCGGTACACACGGTCTCACGCAGTCTCCACACGCTACGTACAGTAACAAGACGAGCCAACACCCTCGCTTCCACCGTTGGGAATCTCGAATGCCTGATTCTCTGTTTTCTGTTGACATCATGCGTGATACGGAGTGCTTTGTTAATATTCTAATTTCTAATAAGCACGTAAATACCATTAAACCAAATTATGAGGACCCACTACACAGGGAGTACTTTGGTGCCGCGCTCCTGCCTTTAAGTAAAGTGGCGCGAGCGAGCTAGGATCTAGGAGGGGAGAGGGCCTCGCCTTGTGTCAGGGAAGAAGCACAGAAAATGGGCGCGCGGACGGGCATGGCGGCCATACTGCTGGCGGCGGCGATCCTCGCGCCGACCGCGAGTGGGCTCGACCGCGGCGAGTTCCCGCCCGGGTTCCTCTTCGGCGCCGCCACTTCTGCTTACCAGGTTCGTTAACTGGTGCGACAGCATGGCTCCGTCGTACTGTATCTCGTTTCTCTTTGCCGTTTGTTCAGTGACTTGGCCCCGAACTCCCGATCGATGGACGCGCTACCGTTTTTCAGATTGAGGGCGCGTACCTGGAGGACGGCAAGGGCCTCAGCAACTGGGATGTCTTCACCCACACACGGTGTAAGTCATCTCTCCCAGAAACCTGGTGGTTTCCCCGTCTTATTTGGCTGATGCATGTGACTTCAGGACTGAGCTGAAACTGCAAAAAGGTTCGCCAGAGTTCGTCTGGATGGTGCTCTGAAATTACCATGTACTTAGTATGCTGATCGTGCATGGGCTGGCTGGATGACGTTTAGTGTCAAGTCAGCAAATCATCACCAGGACGGGGACACGAGCCATTCCCTATCGTCGCAGCTAGCTTAAGGGTCCAATTAAATACTCTAGTTAAGCCTTGAAAGATTCAGATCCATCGAGAAACCTGGCAGACAGGTGTGTGATACGACGGCGGACAATAAAAAGAGATTCAGCGGCCGTTCCGCACTATTTTTCTTGTCTTTTACGCAGGGGGCCGCAAGCGCGTTGCTATGCCCTCGGGGCTTTTGAGTATTCCTATATTATCTTTCCTCATGGTACTACTAGTAGTATTTTAGTATTTGGGTGGTCCATGTCTGTTCTTTCCGTATTTGTTAGATGTATTGATCTCACTGATTGGCCAGTACAGCCCTTCCCACAAATAATTCTTCGGACTGGCTATGGAACGGATACTTTTGCTCTACTCCACAATTTATTCAATACAAATATTCTCCGGCCTCAAGCTTTTGTGCTTTATCCTTGTACTGTATGAGCATGGTACTCCTGCATAATTTATGTTGTTCGTCTAGAATCAGACCTAACATGTGTTGACCGGTGCTCACATGCACTTCTCCATGCATGTTCAATGTTTTAGAAACTGTAAACTCTGCTTTTCTCTTATATATAAAAGCTTGCTTTGCCGCAGCTAGGGGCATCATGGATGGGCTGAACGGGGACGTAGCCGATGATCACTACCACCGCTACATGGTACGGATTCAGCAAACACCAACACAATATGCTCTGGACACTACTAATTGCCATGGTGCATCTAAGTTCTTGGTTACACCGATGTACTAACTAATACTGGCATTATTGCTCTCAACACAGGAAGATGTGGACATCATGCATAGTCTGGGCGTCAACTCGTACAGGTTCTCCATCTCCTGGGCGAGAATCCTGCCAAGTACGCCAACAAGAATTAACTAATTCATACACACGCACAAAGCTTTTTGCTGTTTAATCGGTCAATGTTCGATCAGTTCCTTACACAACTAAAATGGCGTCTTGTAGGAGGCCGGCACGGAGGCGTTAACTCGGCCGGGATCGCATTCTACGACCGCCTCATCGCCGCGCTCCTACAGAAAGGTTAACCCACATCTAAAAACTAAATTAGTAGATTCAGCTCTGAAAATAATGTTGAGAAATAAACAAACAACGGTGTCGAACGTACAGGGATAGAGCCATTCGTGACGCTGCAGCACTTCGATCTGCCGCACGAACTGGAGATCCGCTACGGCAGCTGGCTCGGCGCCGGAATCCGGTACGCCAACCATGCTCCGCTTCACATTTAGCCCTGCCACGGTGCTTGCTAGTTTTGCTTAGCTTGCTCGGAAAAACACTCGTGCTTGCAGGGAGGAGTTCGGCTACTACGCGGACGTGTGCTTCCGGGCGTTCGGCGACCGGGTCAAGTTCTGGACGACCTTCAACGAGCCCAACCTGTTCACCAAGTTCGCCTACATGATGGGGCAGTACCCTCCCAACCACTGCTCCGCGCCGTTCGGGACCTGCAACAGCGGCAACTCCCACCGGGAACCCTACGTCGTGGCTCACAACATCATCATGTCCCACGCCGCCGCCGTCGACAACTACAAGAGGAATTACCAGGCCAAGCAAGGCGGCTCGATTGGAATCGTGATCGCCATGAAGTTTTACGAGCCGCTGACGAATGCCACCGAGGATATTCTGGCGGCGCAACGTGCACTCTCTTTTGAGATACACTGGTATGCCATTTCTTTTCACCTCCTGGTGCAACAGTAGTAGTAGTTCACAACGAGTATAGATGTTTATTATGCTAGTAAACTAGCATCACCCATCAGTTCATCTGCAAACAAGGAGCTGTGCTCTTTGTCTATGTACTACAGTTGTTGTAACGTTTCCTTCTTCCCTTCTACAGGTTTTTGGACCCGATATTCTTTGGGGACTATCCCAAGGAAATGCGCGAGATGCTACAATCCAACTTACCAAAGTTCACCCCAGCAGAGAAGAGGTTACTGCAAAACAAGGTGGATTTCATCGGGGTAAACCACTACACCGCAATTTACGCCAAGGACTGCATCTCTTCTCCTTGCAACCTCAACACTTACGAGGGGAATGCGCTGGTTCTTGCTACAGGCGAACGAGACGGCGTACGGATTGGGAAACCAGTAAGAACTGCTTCTGTATGTTATTATATATCAATAGTCCTTGTGTTTTCTTCTTCCTTCTGTGTCATGTTTGGTGCCATCAAACCTTGTAGACCGCATTTGCTGGTTTCTACGACGTTCCAGCAGGAATGGAGCAGATCGTCGACTATGTAAATCAGAGATACGAGAACACGCCTGTCTATGTTACTGAGAATGGTGAGTGCCAAATAACAACACAATTTCAGAATAATTTCAGTACACTCCCAGTCCCTCCTAATCTGCTCGAGTTTTCCTGATCATGTGTTACTAATCCCTCTCTTTTTTCAGGCTATTCGCAGTACAGCAACAACAGTATGGAAGACTTGATCAATGACGTCGGAAGAGTGAACTACCTGCAGGGATATCTCTCGGGTATCTCTTCAGCAGTCAGGTGACATGCACGAACCGAATCGCATATTCTTCATCCGCATCACATACTTTACCAGTGGCACCAATAATAAACCATGCAACAAATATGAAAATGCTGGACTTGTTGGCATGCTTACAGGAGAGGAGCAAACGTGCGCGGCTACTTTGTGTGGAGTCTCATGGACAACTTCGAGTGGGCTTTCGGTTTCACCGTAAGATTTGGGATGTACCATGTGGATTTCGAAACGCAGAAGAGGACTCCAAAGATGTCCGCCAAGTGGTACCAAGACTTCCTCACGGGCTCTTCGCCAGTGCAAACTCTGAGAGCAGATTCTTGATTATTGTATTATGCAGTGCCATGGATACCCGCGTATTCAGCATGTTTGGGTACTTGTGGGATAGTACTGAATGTGAACTCTGTTGAGTAGGGTACCCGTGTGTAGGGGTGGAAACGAATACAAATACGGAGCAGATGTTAGTCGGATATGGAATCGGATCAGATATTTTCTCGATATGGAAGATATACGTGTTAAACCGTATGTCTAGCTGTATAGGGTATATATATGTATTGTACCGTGTACCACTCGTATTGAGGTGGACTCTCTGTACTCCGTATGTCTTGATATATATCACACCAGCAATCCTAATTAGGGCAACGCCTCCCATAATATTAATATGCTATCAGAGCGGTTTTGAGTTCAAATCCTGACTAACACAGTATTAAAAATAAATATACGCGTACACTCGAATCCCCGTCCTGGGCTTGTGAAAAATGGCCATTGTGCTGCACGTGAGGGGTAGTGTTGAGAATATAAATATATTGCCTATCGTCTTTCCATCAGTTCGGACGTTTGGAATAATGAGTTAGGGCAACAATTTAATATGGTATCAGAGCACTTGAGGATCTTCGTTGCTGTTGCCAATAATATCATGTCGTTCGGCTCATCTTCCTCCTCTGGTTCGACGGGTGGGGCGCTCAACATCACTGTCCCGGAGAAGCTAACCTGAAACAACTTCCTGCTTTGGCAAACTCAGATTCTTCCGGAGATTCGCAGAGCCTAACTCTTTGCCTTCCTTGATGGATCACTAGCGGCACCAGAGAAGGAATTGAAGACCAAAGACAAGGATGGGATTGAGGTGAAGATTTCCAATCCTGACTATGCGCGGTGGGTCGCGCAAGATCAAACTGTCCTAGGGTTTCTGGTCAAGAACATATCCAAGGAGGTCCTCACGCAGATGGTTGGCCTGCACTTTTCAGCTGAGGTTTGGAAGGCTGTGATGGAGATGTTCTCGTTGCAGTCTATGGCACAGATCATTCACCTCCGCACCAAACTGATGAAGAACCGCAAGGAGGACAAAACCGGACCAGTTTACTTCGGTCAGATCAAGGCGCTTGCTGATGAACTTGCAGCAGCTGGTAAGCCTCTGGATAATGAGGATATTATATCATACATACTTGCTGGCCTAGATAACGAATATATGACGGGTTCGTAGCTGCAATTACTGCCTTGATTGAGGTGAAACAATCTGTCAGTTTAAGTGATGTTTTTTCGCAGTTCATGTCATATGATGCTCGGTTGGAATCGAGGCACTCTGATGGTAGCTCCTCGGTCAATGCTGCAACTCGAGGTGGTCGTGGATATCATGGTCGTGGGTGTGGAAGCTACTAGGAGCAGAAGCAGCGTGTTGATTATCAGCGTGGCAGTTAGTATGAGCAGCTTGGAAACCATTATGAGCAGTGTGGGTATGGTGTTGGCAATGGAGGCCGAAACACCAACTCTCAGGATACCGTCAACAGCAGTATAGCGGTCAGGGTCCCCGTCCTATCTGCCAAGTGTGTGGAAAAGAAGGCCACATTGCATTACACAGCTGGAAAGCTACCGTGGTCCTAAGAAGTCGGCTGGTGCAGCTATTGGATCATATGGAATTGAACAAACTGGTATAGTGTCTCTAGGGTAACCGATCATTTCACGGGCGAGTTGGAGAAATTGCACGTGAGGGATCACTACAATGGGAACGAGAAAATTCACACGGCCAACAGTGCAGGTATGGATATACGTCATGTTGGTCATTATGTAATTCATATCCCTTATCATGATTTGCATCTCAAAAATATCTTGCATGTTCCTGAAGCCTCTAAAAGTCTTATATCTACTAGTCGTCCAGCCAAACATAATAATGCTTTGTTGAATATTGGCCTAATTCTTTCTTTGTTAAGGATCAGGACACGAGGAAAATTCTTCTTCAAGGTAGATGTGTGGAGGGTCTCTATCCTATTCTGTCGTCATCTACCTCATCCCTTGGCCGGCAAGCTCATGATGTCGTCAAGTCCTCTTCCTCGCTTTGGCATAGGCATCTAGGTCATCCATCTTTGGTAGTGGTTCATCAAGTTCTTCGAGACAATAATATTTGTTTAGTGACTCAAATAAAGAGACTGTTTGTGATGCTTGTCAAAAGGCCAAGAGCCATCAACTTCCATATCCTAAGTCATCAAGTGTGTCCAATTTTCCTCTTGAACTTAGGTTTTCTGATGTTTGGGGTCCTACCCCGGCATTTGTTGGGAGAAATAAAGATTATGTCAGTTTTATTGATGATTATAGCAAGTTCATATGGATATATCTCTTGAAAAATAAATCTCATGTGTTTTAGAAATTTCGTGACTTTCAACATCATGTTGAGCGACTCTTTGATAAGAAAATCATTGCTATGCAAACTGACTGGGGTGAGTATCAAAAACTTAACTCCTTCTTCCAAAGAGTAAGCATATCCCATCTTGTTTCGTGCCCTCATGTGCGTCAGCAAAATGGCCCCGCTGAGCGTAAGCATAGACATATTGTTGAGGTTGGTTTATCGCTTCTTGATTATGCGTCTATGTGCCTTAAGTTTTGGATGAATATTTTTTCACTGCTGTGTACTTGATTAATCGTCTTCCCAGCAAAGTCATTGACTCTCAAACTCCTATTGAGCGTCTCTTTGGTACTAAAGGTGACTATTCATTTTTGCGGATTTTCGGTTGTGCATGCTAGCCAAATCTTCGTCCGTATAATAAGAGTTGTTGGGTCCGCAGCATAGAAAACAAAAAATTTCCTACGGTGTGAACTACACGCCAGATCTATCTACTAGGTACAAAGCAACGGGTGGACATACATCTAACGAGAACTTACCCTCGTAGACAACGAGCTTTGTTAACGAGTAGGAACTCATGGTTGATGTAGCCGTACACTTGCCGATCTCAAGATCGTGAGGAAGTCCGAGCGCCATAACTCTGCAGCGCATCCGCACTCGCACACACGTTCAAGCCACCGGACAACCTCCACCTCCTCGCTCGGTGATCCAATGAGCAAGAACTCCTTCCGCATTTAAATGCCATCGGGAACATGTATCTCGCTAATCCGAGACCATGGGGAATAATTCTAGAGGGGGAGAGAGATCCTTCACAAGGAGGTGTGAGGATGAAGGAGGGAATGGGTGGCCTTTTATAGGAGGAGGGGGGTGCCCCCTCTCTCCATGGCCGGCGCATGGGAGGGTGAACCCTCACCTCCCCCATTCATGTGGTGGTAACCCCTCCATATTAAAATGCCTCTTCACATTCCCTTTTAAAGTCTCCACTTTAAATGCATTAAATTTCTCCAAATTTAATGCTCTCTCATTTAATAAAACTCTTTTTATTAAATTTATTCAGAATTTTGTTAATTAATTTAATTAACAAACATTCACATATAGCGCCTTGCAATATTTCAATATCACATGCAGAACCACCTTCTGCAATTTCACCTGAAACAATTTCCGGTTTCTATTGAAACAATTCCTGCGCTTTGCAATTCTTTCGTCTGAAACATATGTGCTCCAATGGTGTCCGGTAACTCTTAAGTGTGCCATCCTATGGTTCACGAATAATGCAGACATGATCGAGACTCTTCTCCGATCAATAATCAGCAGCGGGACCTGGAGATCCGTACTGACTCCTACACATTCAACGATGACTCTTGTGATCGTGAGAACCTTTAACGCTTGTAACTAAATCCCTTTGTCTCTCGATATATTACATGTCCGAGATTCGATCATCGGTATCTCCATACCTAGTTTGATCTCGTTACCGACATGCACTCTTTTCTCGTTCCCGTGATATAACATTCAAGTGATCACATCACTTGCTTGCAAGCTATCCTAATGTGATATCACCGAGAGGGCCCAGAGTATATCTATCCGTCATCTGGATTGACAAATTCCACTCTTGATCCATGAGCCTCAAAATAACACCTTCGTAGTACTGAACCCATCTTTATAGTCAGCCTGTTACGGTGTGACGTTTGTGTTGGAATTATGCCCTAGAGGCAATAATAAAGATGTTATTATTATAATTCTTGTTCATGATAAAGTTTATATTCCATGCTAGAATTGTATTAAGCGGAAACATTAATACTTATGTGGTTTGTGAACAACACCGTGTCCCTAGTACGCCTCTATGGACTAGCTCATTGATCAATGATGGTTAAGGTTTCCTAACCATAGACATGAGTTGTCAATTGATAATGAGATCATATCATTGAGAGAATGATATGATGGACAGACCCAAACTAAGCGAAGCAATTAGATCGTGTCATTGTGTTCATCTTTGCGAAGCTTTTCCTATGTCAAATATTGTATTCCTTAGAACATGAGATAATGCAACTCCCTGGTATCGGAAGAAAGCTTTGAGGTCATCAAACGTCATCCTATGAGAGGGTGATCATAAAGGTGTCTCTCAGGTGATCGAAAAGTATCTGTTGGGTTGTATGTATCGAGATGGGATTTGTCCCTCCCAAGTCGGAGAGATATACTTCGGGACCACTCGTGTCGATATCAACACGCTTGCAAGCATGTGGTTAAGGAGTTAATCACAAAGTGATATCGGATTACTGACGAGTAAAGTACTTTGTGAACGAGATTGAACTAGGTATGACGATACCGACGATCGAATCTCGGGCAAGTAAAATATCGCGAGACGAAGGGAATATATATATGGGATTGATTGAATCCTGGCATCGTGGTTCATCCGATATGATCATCGATGAATGTGTGGGAGTCAATATGGGTGCCCAGACCCCGCTGTTGATTATTGATAGAAGATCATGTCTGCATATTCTCGAACCCGTAGGGTCACACACTTAACGTGTCTCGATGCTAGGATAGATTGGATAATTGGTTTATGAATTTTTGTTTGGAGTCTCGGATGGGATCCGGGACATCACGAGAGGTTCCGGAATGGTCCGGAGAATAAGATTCATATAAGGCAGTGCAGTTTTTGGAGTTCGGAATTGTTCCGGATTAATCGGTATTGTACCGGAAGCTTCTAGAACCTTCCGGAAGGGGGCCAACGTGGTCCCACCTTCCGGGAGGGGGCATGGGCCTATGAGGGAGTGTCCTGGCCGCATTGGGCCAGGGGCACAAGGCCCCATAGGGCCCAGCCGATCCTAGATAAGTTTAAACTCGTTTAAACTAGAGATATGGTTTCTAGATAAGGGATAAGTTTAAATCGTTTAAACTAGAGATAGGCTTGGAGGATGGGCAAGGGCTGGCCGCACCCCCCCTCTATATATAGAGGGCTGGTGCGCCCCCTCCCCCCCAACCTACACCTTCCTCCAAACCCTAGTTGCCCTGCTGCCCTCCTCTCTCCCTCCCGACTGTTTGCAGGCGAAGCCCTGCTGCAGAAATTCTCCACCATATACACCACGCCGTCGTGTTGTAGATCCAATCTATCTCTCCACCCTACTTGCTGGTCCGAGGAAGGAGGAGACGTCGAGGTGCTGCACGTGTGCATCTCACGGAGGCACCGCCACTTGTGGTGCTAGATCGGATCGGATCGCGAGGAGGAGAAGCGAGTACGACTACATCACCCACGTTCCGACGAACGTTCCGCTGTGCGAATCTTCAAGGGTATGAAGATCTAATCCAATCTCTCTTGTTGTTTGCATCTCCTAGATTAGATCTTGGCTTTCCCTCTGTTCGCTTTCGTAGAAAATTTTGATTTACTATGCTGCAAAACCCTTGGTGGTATCGAGCTAGATCTATGCGTAGATGTGATTCACGAGTAGAACGCAACATGGTTGTTGCGAGGCGTTGATGTTTTTGTTGCAAGCCTCTTGTTTGTGTTCTTCTTATGGCCGGGATAGTGAGATTGAAGTGGTCAGGCCAACCTTACGCGACGTCGTTCATGAGACCGGCTCGCACTTGACGTGTGGCTTGTACCACACATGCGGTGGTGGATGTCGGTTTCTCTCACTATAGTTGTCATGGGATTAACACGGAGTTTGGCAACCATAATATCACCGCTGTGGCTTTCCGTAGGTAAGAATCGTTCTTAGCATCTACTCCCATAAGCCACGTAAAACATGCAACAACAAAGTAGGCGTCTAACTTGTTTTTGCAGGAGTGTTTTCGTGATATGGTATGGCCCAAGATGTGATGTGTATAATGTACGATGATCATGTTTTGTAATGTTTCACGACTTGCATGTCGATGAGTACACAACCGGCGAGCCATATGGTTGTCTTTATAATTGTGTATGACCTGCGAGTCAACTTCTTATCGCCATGTAATAGCTTTACTTTATCGCTAAGTAGTTAGCAATAGTTGTAGTTGCTATTCGTGGTGGAGGCAATCATGGTGAAGTGATGGAGATCATGCCGAGCGCACAAGATGGAGATCATTGCGAAGATTGGCTATACCATGTCACATAAAGTTATATGCATGTGATGTTTATCCTTTTATGTATCTTATTATGCTTAGATCGACGGTAGCATTATAAGATGATTCCTCACTTAAAGATCAAGATAAAAGCATGTTCTCCCGGTATGCACCGTTGCGAAGTTAAATGCGTGTCCAAGCATCACGTGATGATCGGGTGCTATAGACTCTACGCTCACATACAACAGGTGCAAGCCAGTTTTGCACCGGAAATACTTGGGTCTAACTTGACGAGCCTAGCATGTACAGACATGGCCTCGGAACATAAGAACCGAAAGGTTAAGCATGAGTCATATGAATGATATGATCGACACTTCGTTGTCCACCATTGAAACCACATCTCTTCTCGTGAAGATCGGATTAGGTGTGGTGAATTTGGATCGTGTTCACTAAACAACTTGAGGGATGTTGAATTTAGTGGGAGTTCATCTAGTAATTTGATTAAGTTGAACTATTTATCATGAACATAGTCTAAATAGTACTTGCAAATACTGTAGATCACATGGCCAAGTCCAACTTCAACTTCAACGCGTTTTGCTGAGAAAGAAAAGCTTAGAAACAATGGGTCTAACTTCACCAACTGGTTCCATAATCTAAGAATCATTCTGTCTGGACAAAAGGACTATGTCCTTGAGAAAGCGTTAGGTAACCCCCTGTGCCAAGCTACTGGCCGTGATGAGAAAGCTGTCTATCGGTCGCAAGAAAGATGATTATGGTGTGATTAAGAGCACCATGTTGTTTGCTATGGAACCGAAACTTCAAAATCGTTTGAAAACTATCCCGGCCCTTTGAGATTCTCGAGGATCTGAAAACCATGTTTGAGACTCAGCCCGCTCCGAGAGATATGAGATCTCCGAGAAGTTCTTTAAGCGCAAGATGGATGAAGGGAGTTCTAGTGAGCACGCCATTAAGATGTCGGGCTACACTCAACGCCTTGAGCAACTGGACTGCAAGATTCCAGAGGAGCTCAAGATTGACAAGGTTCTGCAATCACTTCCTCCCAGCTACAAAAGTTTTGTAGTGACTCATAATCAGATTGGTTCCACTGATACGATCACCGAGCTCTTCATGCAGTGAAGGCTGCGAGGTGGACATCAAGAAGGATAATCATGTGTTGATGGTCAACAAGCCCTCCTTCAAGAAAGGTAAAGGTGCAAAGAAGCCCTTCAAGAAAGGCGGCGGCAAGCGCGTTGCCCCTGCTGAGAAGAAGCTCAAGTCTGGTCCCAAGCCGGACACTGAGTGCTTCTATTGCAAGGACAAGGGTCACTGGAAGAATCGTCCAAGTACTTAGCGGACAAGAAGGCTGGCACCATCAAAGGTATATTTGATATACATGTTATTGATGTTTTCCTTACTAGCCCTCGTTGTAGTGCACAGGTATTTGATACCGTCGGTTGCTAATATTTGTAACTCAAGCAGAGCTGCGGAATGAGCGGCTTGCGAGGGATGAGGTGACGATGCGCGTTGGCAGCGGATCAAGAGTTGATGTGATGGCCGTCGTAACGCTCTACTTAGTTTTACCTTCGGGATTAGTTTTAAACCTTAATAAATGTTATTATGTGCCTGCGTTGAGCATGAACATTATTTCTAGATCGTGTTTATTGCAAGACGGTTATTCATTTAATTCGGAGAATAATGGTTGTTCTATTTATATGAGTAACATCTTTTATGGTCATGCACCTCTTGTGAGTGGTTTATTTCTTCTAAATCTCGAAAGGGATGAAACACACATCCATAACATTGAGGCTAAGAGATGCAAAGTAGATAGTGATAATACTACTTATTTGTGGCAATCGCTGCCTAGGTCATATTGGTGTAAAGCGTATGAAGAAACTCCATTCTGATGGACTTTTGGAGTCTCTTGATTTTGAATCATTTGACACATGCGAACCATGCCTCATGGGCAAGATGATCAAAACCCCGTTCTCCGGATGATGGAGCGAGCAACGGACTTGTTGGAAATCATACATACCGATGTATGCGACCGATGAGTGTTTCGACGCGGTGGATATCGCTATTTTCTCACTTTTACCGATGACTTAAGTAGATATGGGTATATCTATTTAATGAAACATAAATCTAAAACGTTTGAAAAGTTCAAAGAATTTCAGAATGAAGTGGAGAACCATCGTAATGTAAAGATTAAGTTTCTACGATCCGATCGTAGAGGCGAATATTTGAGTTATGATTTTCTCACGCATCTCAAAGCAAGTGGAATCGTTTCACAACTCACGCCACCGAACACCACAAGCAATGGTGTGTCTGAACGCCGGAATCGAACCCTATTAGATATGGTCCGATCGATGATGTCTCTTACTGATTTGCCGTTATCATTTTGGGGTTATGCATTAGAAACCGCTGCATTCACTTTAAATAGGGCTCCATCTAAACCGTTGAGACGACACCGTATGAACTATGGTTTGGTGCTAAACCTAAGTTGTCGCTTTCTTAAAGTTTGGGGATGCAAGCTTACGCCAAGAAGTTGATGGACAAGCTCAAACCCAAAGCGGAGAAATGCGTCTTCATAGGATACCCTAAGGAAACTATTGGGTATACCTTCTATCACGTAACCGAAGGCAAAGTGTTTGTCCCAAGAACGGTTCCTTTCTTGAGAAGGAGTTTCTCGAAAGAAGTGAGTGGGAGGAAAGTAGAGCTAGACGAGGTTATTGAACCTTCTCTTGAATTGGAGAGTAGCGCAGCACCTGAAATTGTTCCAAAGGTCACCGCACCAACAATAGAGGAAGCTAATGACAAGGATCATGAAGCTCGGACGATGTTGCCATCGAACGTCGCAGGTCGACAAGGTCGCGTGCCCTCTCCGAGTGGTACGGCAACCTGTCTTGACCTGTCTTGTTAGTAGAAGACAGCGAACCTACGAACTATGAGGAAGCGATGATGAGCCCAGACTGAGAAATGGCTAGAAGCCATGAACCGAATTGGGATCCATGAGCGAAAACCAAGTATGGACTTTGGTGGACCTCCTAGCGACCGAAAAGGCCGTTGAGTGCAAATGGATCTTCAAGAAGAAAACGGACGCGGATGGTAATGTTACCGTCTATAAAGCACGGCTTGTTGCGAAAGGTTTTCGACAAGTTCAAGGTGTTGACTACGATGAGACTTTCTCTCCGTAGCGATGTTTAAGTCCATTCGATTTTATTAGCAATTGCTGCGTTTCATGATTATGAAATATGGCAAATGGATGTCAAGATCGCTTTCCTCAATGGCAACATTGATGAAGAGTTGTATATGATGCAACCAAGGTTTTGTCGATCCTAAGGATGCTGATAAAGTATGCAAACTTCAGCGTTCCATTTATGGACTGAAGCAAGCGTCTCCGAGTTGGAACCTTCGTTTTGATCAAGTGATCAAGAGCTTTGGATTTGTTCCAAATTGCTACGAAGCTTGCATCTACAAGAAAGTGAGTGGGAGCTCGGTGACGTTTCTGGTACTATATGTGGATGACATATTGATTATTGGAAATGACATCAACATGCTTAACGATGTGAAGAGTTATTTGAACAAGTGTTTTTCAATGAAAGACCTAGGTGAAGCTGCTTATATATTGGGCATCAAGATCTATAGAGATAGACAAAGACGCCTGATAGCTTTAAGCCAGTACATACCTAGACAAAGTTCAAAAGGTTCAGAATGGATAAGGCATTGAAAGGTTCAAAGGCCTATGTTGTCGGAAGATATTGAGCAAGGCTCGATTACAGCTACGATGAAATGATAGGGAAGCTATGAGCAAAGTGCCTTATGCCTCGCCATAGGTTCCATCATGTATGCCATCTTGTGTACTAGACCGGATGTGTCCAATGCTCTTAGTTTGACGAAAGCAGATATCAAAGTGATCCAGTGGAACATTGGACAGCCGTGAAGAACATCCTAAGGTACCTAAATAGACTAAAGAAATGTTCTTAGTCTATGGGGTGATGAACAAATCGTCGTAAAAGGTTACGTCGTTGATAGTTTAGACACCGACAAGGATGATTGTAAATCTCAGACGTGATACGTGTATATTTTGAATGGAGGAGCTGTAAGTCGAGAAGCTGCAAGCAAAGCGTGGTCATGGGATCTCTGAGAAGCGGAATATATGGCTGCTGCGAAGCGTCAAGTGAAGGAGTTTGGATCGAAACTTCATCATTGAGCTTGGCGTGGTTCCAAGTGCATTGGACCCACCGGAGATATTGTGTGACAACACCGGCGCCATAGCACTCGCTAAGGAACCAAGATATCATCCAAAGACCAAGCATATCAACATAAGTTTCATATAATCCGAGATTATATAGCGAGATGGAGATCTGAAGATCAGCAAAGTACATACAGATCTGAATGTCGCAGATCCATTGACTAAACCTCTTCCACGTGTAAACATGATCAGACCTCATTGCCATGGGTGTAAGATTGTGGCCAAATGTAAACTAGATTATTGACTCTAGTGCAAGTGGGAGACTGGAAATATGCCCTAGAGGCAATAATAAAGATGTTATTATTATAATTCTTGTTCATGATAAAGTTTATATTCCATGCTAGAATTGTATTAAGCGGAAACATTAATACTTGTGTGGTTTGTGAACAACACCGTGTCCCTAGTACGCCTCTATGGACTAGCTCATTGATCAATGATGGTTAAGGTTTCCTAACCATAGACATGAGTTGTCAATTGATAATGAGATCATATCATTGAGAGAATGATATGATGGATGCACCCAAACTAAGCGAAGCAATTAGATCGTGTCATTGTGTTCATCTTTGCAAGCTTTTCCTATGTCAAATATTGTATTCCTTAGACCATGAGATAATGCAAATCCACGGTATCGGAAGAAAGCTTTGAGGTCATCAAACGTCATCCTATGAGAGGGTGATCATAAAGGTGTCTCTCGTGATCGGAAAGTATCATTGGGTTGTATGTATCGAGATGGGATTTGTCCTCCCAAGTCGGAGAGATATACTTCGACCACTCGTAATCGATATCAACACCGCTTGCAAGCATGTGGTTAAGGAGTTAATCACAAAGTGATATCGGATTACGGAACGAGTAAAGTACTTGCTGTGAACGAGATTGAACTAGGTATGACGATACCGACGATCGAATCTCGGGCAAGTAAAATATCGCGAGACGAAGGGAATATATATATGGGATTGATTGAATCGCATCGTGGTTCATCCGATATGATCATCGATGAATGTGTGGAGTCAATATGGGTGCCAGACCCCGCTGTTGATTATTGATAGAAGATCATGTCGCATATTCTCGAACCCGCAGGTCACACTTAACGTGTCTCGATGCTAGGATAGATTGGATAATTGGTTTATGAATTTTTGTTCGGAGTCTCGGATGGGATCCGGGACATCACGAGAGGTTCCGGAATGGTCCGGAGAATAAGATTCATATAAGGCAGTGTAGTTTTTGGAGTTCGAATTGTTAGGATTAATCCATTGTACCGAAGCTTCTAGAACCTTCCGGAAGGGGCCAACATGGTCCCACCTTCCGGGAGGGGCATGGGCCTATGAGGGAGTGTCCTGGCGCATTGGGCACATGGCCCCATAGGGCCCAGCCAATCTAGATAAGTTTAAACTCGTTTAAACTAGAGATAGGGTTTCTAGATAAGGGATAAGTTTAAATCGTTTAAACTAGAGATAGGCTTGGAGGATGGGCAGGCTGGCCGCACCCTCTATATATAGAGGGCTGGTGCGCCCTTCCCCAACCTACACCTTCCTCCAAACCCTAGTTGCCTTGCTGCCCTCCTCTCTCCCTCCCGACTGTTTGTAGGCGAAGCCCTGCTGCAGAAATTCTCCACCATATACACCACGCCGTCATGTTGTAGATCCAATCTATCTCTCCACCCTACTTGCTGGTCCGAGGAAGGAGGAGACGTCGAGGTGCTGCACGTGTGCATCTCACGGAGGCACCGCCACTTGTGGTGCTAGATCGGATCGGATCGCGAGGAGGAGAAGCGAGTACGACTACATCACCCACGCGATTTAAGCGAGCGTTCACGTCTTGAATCTTCAAGGGTATGAAGATCTAATCCAATCTCTCTCGTTGTTTGCATCTCCTAGATTAGATCTTGGCTTTCCCTCTGTTCGCTTCCGTAGAAAATTTTGATTTACTATGCTGCGAAACCCTTCAGTTTGATGTTATCAAGATACTCTTCCGGTGTTAGCAATTAACATGATCTCATGGTCTAAGGATAAAGATTACTTCGTATGATGTTATAGCAATATAAACATAATGACTTGATCGTAATGCTATACTTCGGATGAATGTTCATCACATCATTCCACCAATGGTGTGACCTTGTTATTAACAACATCCAATGTCCATGATCAGGAAACCTTGATCATCCTGTTAATCAACAAGCTAGTCTATAAGAGAGGCATGACTAGGAACCCTTTTTGTTTATTAAACACACATGTATTGATGCCGAATCAATACATTTCTAGCATGTAAAATAAACATCTATCATGTATAAGGAATATATAATAACAACTTTATTATTGCCTCTCAGGGCATATTTCCTTCAGTCTCCCACTTGCACTAGAGACAATAATCTAGTTCACATAGTGATAAATCTAACACCCATGGGGTTCTGGTGTTGATCATGTTTTGCCCTAGGGAGAACTTTAGTCAACGGATCTGCTACATTTAGGTCCGTGTGTACTTTACAAATCTTTATATCTCCATCCTTGACATGCTCGCGGATGGAGTGAAACCGGCGCTTAATATGTTTGGAATTCTTGTGAGACCTTGGTTCCTTTGCGTTGGCTATGGCTCCATTGTTGTCACAATAGATCACCATCGGGTCCAACGCACTGGGAACTACACCTAGTTCCGTAATGAACTCTTTCATCCAAACTACCTCCTGCGCCGCTTCTAAAGCAGCAACATATTCCGCATCCGTTGTTGATCCAGCCACCACAGGTTGTTTGGAACTCCTCCAACTAACTGCTGCTCCGTTCAAGAGAAATACGTATCCGGATTGAGACTTAGAGTCATCTGGATCGGTGTCAAATCTAGCATCGACATAACACTTAGCGACTAGCTCTTCTTCACCTCCGTATATGAGAAACATATCCTTAGTTCTTCTCAAGTACTTGAGGATGTTCTTTACCGCTATCCAGTATTCCGAACCTGGATCAGATTGGTACCTACAAGTCAAACTAATAGCATGTGCCACATCCGGTCTTGTACATAGCATGGCATACATAATAGAGCCTATGGCCGAGGCATAGGGGATCTTATCCATCATCTCTCTTTCTTCCGCCGTAGCTGGACTTTGAGTCTTACTCAGTGTCTTGCCTTGCAACATAGGTAAGAACCCCTTCTTACTTTCGTCCATATTAAACTTCTTTAATATCTTATCAAGGTATGTACTCTGTGATAGCCCAATTAGGCTCCTTGATCTATCTCTATAGATTTTAATGCCTAATATATATGACGCTTCACCAAGGTCTTTCATCGAAAATTTGTTGTTTAGATAACTTTTAACACTGTTTAAAAGATCTATATCATTTCCAATCAATAATAAGTCATCCACATATAATATCAGAAATGCCACATTGCTCCCACTCACTTTCTTGTAAATACAAGCCTCTCCATAAGTTTGGACAAATCCAAACTCTTTGATCACCTCATCAAAGCGGAGATTCCAACTTCGTGATACTTGCTTCAGTCCATAGATGGATCGCTGAAGTTTGCACACCTTATTAGCATCCTTAGGATCGACAAAACCCTTAGGTTGTATCATATACAACTCTTCTTCAATCTTACCATTGAGGAACGCAGGTTTGCCATCCATACGCCATATTTCATAATTGAAATATGCAGCAATTGCTAACATAATCCTAACCGATTTAAGCATCGCTACGGGAGAGAATGTCTCATCGTAGTCAACTCCTTGAATTTTTCGAAACCCCTTTGCGACAAGTCAAGCCTTATAGATGGTCACATTACCATCAGCATCAGTTTTCTTTTTGAAAATCCATTTATTCTCAACGGCTTTCGGTCGTGAGGTAAGTCCACCAAGTTCCAAACTTGGTGACATGGTTATACCTCCACGTGCGTAACTTGACATACTGGTCGGCCAAGGAAGGCCCACGGCCAATATACGCCAGCCATGAAGATTTTGGTGGCCCGGGCCCATGACGCCTTCGGATCCTTGAAGAACAAGACTAGAGTTTCAATACAACTTGTAACCTACTCGTATTGGCACCCGAGACCTAGCCTCCCCATATATAAAGGCTAGGAGGGTCCAACGAGGAGGGCACACACACAATAGACAGATCTATAGATCTAGCCACACACCCAACAACGATTACACCCAACAACGATTACACCCTGCGATTACGACATACACACATCCACGCCAGATCGAATCTGCGCACCCTGTAACTTTCGGTTCCGCCGCAATAAAAGAGCGCAAGCGGAGTAGGGTTTTTTCCCTCGGGGCCTGAACACAGGTAAATCCGTGTCCCCGTTGCTTGTCCGTTAACTGCCACGATCTCCAGCATCCCATCTTCTCCAAAACCCAAGTCCATAACAATGGGCATTGACGAGTTGAAACCTCGTCAATTGGCGCCGTCTGTGGAATTGGGGCTGCTGATTAGCGGTTGTGACGATTCCGACCCGATCGATCTACAACCTCGGCGATGGAGAATCACCTCCTCTTGGCGCTTCGACTTCACCGCCCACTCGGCCACCATGAAGGATTTCGAGCTTGTGGCGACGGACTCGAAATTCTGTTCGAGCTTACGCTTCCGGTGGGACAAGTGGCACCGCCGCCCCCGGCGGATGCCCGTGGCAATCAGGCCCGCTTCATGGGCTCCACACCCGTGCTACGCCGTCACCATCAACAGATGAGTTCTACAGCATTGCTTGCAACTCCGATCTGTGCGATCCACCTTCGGATGAAGGACCTATGGTTCGAATCCAGAAGCGCGGCGAACCAACCAATATCGCGCTATACGTGCCGCAATCATCCAAACCGACGAAGACCGCCTAACCCGCCGCCCAACCCCAACCCGCGGGCGGAAGCAGCAACGGGAACAGGGCCACCTCATCCAACTTAGCAAGAAGGATGGGTAAAGCCGCCGCGCCGTCGCGCGAAATAGTCCTACCTCTGGACTCCCACGTGACCTGCTGATGGCATACCACTACCTCCTCGCCGAGGAGCACAAGAAGCAAGTCAAGATCACGAGGCGCTCGATAAGCGCGAAAGCAGCCTCGAGTCCGGTCGCGACGAGCTGCGCTCTCCGCCATGGGACCCGGCTCCGGCACAAGCGGAAATCAGAAACAAGCACCACTCTCGGATGGAAAACATGGACCCGAAGGCGGCGTGGCGTGACCGAACCCTCCACACATCGTTCATGGATATGGGCGCCGTGACAACATCACCCGAAGAGCGCCACAAGCGCGATCATGGCAGCCGCTGCGTATCTTGCGGCTCACCCACCTCCGGAGGGACCCGAAAAGGGCCATGCATAGGTCCGCACTCACGGACTAGGACTAATCGGGCTGCGCTCACGAAGATGCTCCTACGGGCGAAGAAAAGCTCCGGCCAGGCGGCGAGCCCACTCCCTCATCCGAAGATGAAGAAGAACCGACCTTCCTCGAAGGAAGAAGAGCTCGCACCGCCACAAACATGACTCGGACGCCGGAGACAAGCTTACACGGCGCAAGATCGACAAAGCACGCGCCAAACAGCGCATGCTCATCCGAATCTGAGATGGATGAAGCGAAGGAGAACTCTGCGGGGCTCGATGCTTCAGCAGATCCGTCCGGCGAACACGGATGCCCGCGCAACTTTAAGCTTCGCCGGATACTCCGAAGTTCAACGGCACGCAAGATCCAAAGTCACGGCTCAGCGACCATCATCATCCGTCAAGCTTCACGGAGGCAACAAAGAAACCGCCATGCAATGCCTTCAAGCGCAGTGGCGAGCGGCGAATGCAGCTCAGCAGACTATCATCGGGATCCATCGAAGGCTGGGAGGCACAGCTTATAGCTTCATCAAAACTTCAAAGGCACCAGCAAAGGCCGCCTCAATCGAAGAGCTGCGAGCACGCACTTTCGGAAAAGGTGAATCTATTACTCGTACATACTACGCTGGTCTGACCAAGAACTCCACACACATCTCCGAAAGCGGGCCATCGGCGCCGGGGGCGGCGTCAACGCCCGAACTTCAGGAGAAACTTGGATCGTAAGCCCAAGACACTTTCGACCAGCTCATGAAATGCCAGCGATTGGGCGGATGGCGAAGATTGCATCTAAGCGAAGCGATCAGATGAAAGAAGCGACTACGCCGAAGCGAAGCGCCGCGGCAAGAGAGGCAGCGTCTCACGAGGACGCGACGGACCCGACATGGTCGCGGCGGCTCGCCGACCGCGTAACAACAATAGCCGCAGCGGCGGAGGATATCGCAGCGGAAACTTCGCGACAGACGACCAACGCGATGCGTTAGCAGCCGCGACGCGACAACGGACCTTCAGCACTCGACAAACTTTGGTCCATGCACCATCCACTTCTACATCGACAAACAAGATGGCAAAAAGAAAGCTAGCCACATGCTCAAGGACTGCCGCGAGTTCGAAACTCGGAAAGCATAGTACGGATGAGGCAACAAGCTCCAATTCTTGCGTTGAAGCGCACTTGCGCCCAGCGAAATAGCACACGGGCTCCTCCACGCCGCCTATTGAAGGCCCACATCAACGATCGCACCAGCGTCAAAAACAACGCCGGCACAAGTACCCCCCACCAAAGAGCACTCAATATGATCTGAAGGGCGTCCCACAAACAGGTGCATAAGAAAATCACCGACAAATCAACATGGCGTGACAACTCCGTCACGCAATCCACAGTACCTCAGCGGATCGAGTCTGCATCACATTCACCGCGAGATCACCCTTGCGGATCCCTCGCCCGGTCATGCGCCCTGGTCTTTGGAAGCATGGTCGGAGGCTTCGAGATGAGTCGCGTCTTCATGGGCGGCGGCGGCATCAACCTAATATTCGCAAGCACTCTAGCAGCTATGCGGATCCGCAATGCAACTGGAACAATCGGACACAACGTTCCACGGCATTGTCGAGGAAAGGCATCTTCCCCCTGGGCAAAATAGGGCTCGGCGTCATCTTGGGACCAGGACAACTTTGGCGGGCGCCTAGAATTGAAGTGGTGGGTAGCGTCGCAATACCACGCCATCACAGGGGCCGTAGCATTCATAAGGTTCTGGCCGTCCACCTCGCATACCTACTACTCAAGATGCAGGACCAAGGCGTCATCACGATCCAGGAGCTTCACCCGATCGGACCAATGCGGCGAGATTTCAACAAAATCTCGGTCCTTGGCATGCAAGGCGAGCTTGTAAGGCTCATGAAGGCGGACAATGGGCTACCCCAGTCACCAAGCGAGCGCACCTGATATGTCTTTCGACTCCACCATCAACACCAAAAAGTACAGGTCCATCCAGCGGATGCCTCCAAAACGGCGCTAATCGCCAGCGACCTCAACACCGCATAGGAAAGCGGCGCTCGTTGAATTCCTCCGTGAGCCTTTGGGAAATCTTACTTTGGTGTCCTGCGGACATGCGAAGTTCGAAATTCGCCGAAACGCACTCAATATCTTCCCGGACACCAAGCGATCAAACAGTCCATCGAAGACTGCCAGACCCGCGAGCGAAGCTATCGGCAAAGAGATCAACAGTTACTCGCGGCAGACTTCATCCGGGAAATCAAGGAAGCGAGTGGCTGGCAAACATAGTGATGGTCGAAGAAGGACACGGACATCCTGAGATGTCGCGTAGACTTCACGTCACTGAACAAACACTGCCCTAATGACCACTTCCCTCTCCCTCGGATCGACGGATCATCGATTATTGCGGGTTGTGAGAAACTCTCCTTCCTCGGCGCCTACTCAGGCTATAACGGTCGACTCAAGGTGAAGATCAAGAAAGCGGCGTTCATCACACCGTTGAGTATCTTGCTACAACACAATGCCCTTGGGCTAAAAACGCGGGTGCCACGTACCAGCGATGCATGCGACTGCCTCAAGGACCAGATCGGTCATAGCGTCCAAGTCTATCGGCGACATAGTCATCAAAACCAAGGAGGAAAGAACACTTATCGGCGATCTCCGCGAGGCGTTCGACAACCTTGATCGCTGGGATCAAGCTCAATCGAGAAAAATGCGCCTTGGCGTCCCCTGGTCGCTGCTGGATACTTCATCTCTCAACGAGGATCCGGCGAACGAAGAAAATCAAAGCTATCATGACAATGAGAAGCGAAAAACCTCAAAGAGGCGTTCAGCAGCTCGCCCGAAGCGATAGCGGCACTAAGCGAGTTCATCGGCCGCATAGGCGAAGGCCCTACCATTTTACCAAGCTGCTGCGCCGAGACAAGTTGATGGACACGAAGCCAGCAGCGCGTTGAAAACCTCAGCGTCTCCTCTCCACCTCGCCCGTTTGGTCACGCCAAAAAGCGCAAGCCCCTGTTGCTGTACATAGTAGCCACACACCAGGTGGTGGCCACGGTACTAAGTGGTCGACGACCGAAGAAGGCAAGACCCATGGGGTACAACGCCCAATTACTACCTCGGTGAGGTTCTCACTCCAACAAAACAGCGGTACCCGCTTTACGAAGCTGGCCTCTGGCGTGTTCATGCGGCTCGGCGACTGAGCCACTACTTCCGAGCATCGGTGATGGTCGTCAGCGAGAGCACCCTAAACAGCATCTGAACAATCCGAGGCCACGGGGCGCGTGGCCCTATAGGGCATCGAACTATCTGCTGGACATCATCTCGAGAAGCGACCATAATCAAATCTCAAGTCCTTCGGACTTCTGGTGCCTTGGATGGAGCTGCAGCTGCGACACCCAGACATGTGCAATCTGGACAATGCATTTTGGTGGCTCCAAGCGAAGCGGGAAGCGGAGTCATCTTGACCTCCCATAAGGTGACAAGATGAAATCGTCGCCGGATGAAATTGAGCCTCAACAACGAGGCCCTCATCCATGGCATCACGGATGGCAAAAATATGCGGCGCACGCTGGTCATCTCTGGTGACTCAACCTTGTCGTCCAGCGGACGATGAATGAGTGTGATACTACGCCGAAAACATGATCGCGTACGCGCACTATATAACGCCTTTTCGAAGGAGAATTCGACGGCTGCGAACTTGGCATCGGAAGAAACAGCGAGGAGGCCGATAGACTCGCCAACATCGGCTCCACTTGTGCAAAAGTACCACCAGGTGTGTTCCTCGAACAGATCTGCGTGCCATCCATCAGCGGAAATTCCCCAAGGGATCACCCGAAGCGAACACTCGGGGCCACGCTACTCGAAGGTCAAGAAGGACCCGAAAAGTTGGATACCGAAGTCGCCATGGTCACCTGATGCAGGTCATGGCGGTCGAAGAAACCTGGACACGTCCATACCTCCGATTCTGCTAAGCGAGCTTACCGGACAACCCGGCGGATGCGGCGCATATCTCGTCGGTCAGCCTTCACCATCATCAGCGAACTGTACAAGCGCGGCATTAAGGCGTCCTACAGCGATGCGTCACCATCAGCGATGGCAAGACCATACTCCAAGATATCCACGAGGGCATCTGCGGCCACCATGCGGTAGCGCTCCTTATCGCCAAAGCTCTCTGGCGGATTCTATTGGCCAATGACCATGAGAGCATAAAGGACATCGTCCGAAGATGCAACGGTGCCAGCGGTTCGGGCCAAATCAACTGCACTTGGTCGAACTCCGACCCATACCCATAGCAGCCTTTTGCTCAATGGGGCCTTGACATGATCGGACAAAGCGCCAAAATCCTCGAAGGAGGACCGTCTTCCTCTTGGTCACGATCGACAAATTCACCAAGTGGATCGAGGCCATGCGATCACCAACGGAAGGGCAAAACCGCCGTCAAGTTCTTGAATCCATAGTCTACAGGTTGGTACCACACAGCATCATCACAGATAAATGATCAAACTTCATCTCCGAAGAATTCCAGGACTTCTGCGAAGGCCTCGGGATCAATATCACGTACGCCTCAGTGGTGCACCCGCAAACAAATGGGCAAGTGGAAAAGGCCAGCGGCCTAATCGGCGCTAGCATCAAGCGCCTCATGAGCTCACTCGAGCACAAAGGCGGCAAGCTGGGCGAAAGAGCTACCGTGCATCTGTGGAGCTTACGAACTTCGTAAACAGCTCCACGGCTACACCGTTCTTCATGGTACGGGCTGAGGTTTGCTACCGGCGAAATCGTCACCGGGCTCCGCAGTCGTAAAGCTTACGGCGAGGCGAATCCTTGCTGCACTCGAAGGCCGTCGACACACTCGGCAAACGCAGGATATAGCAGCGGCTAGATCATGATGTACCATCAAAGTCTCGCAACTATCCCGCGGCTGCACCAGTCGCCGTCGAAGGAGACCTCGTCATGCGACTCAAGCAAAGCGAAGAACAAACTCGATTCGCCATGGGAAGGACCCTATGTCATCACCGAAGTCATCCCGGTGGCGCCTATCGCCTCAAGCACGTGGAGTGCAGGTCGCATACTCCAACCCATGGAACATCTACTTTTCTGACGATTCTACCCATAGCAATGGGCAATGTACCTTTACTTTCAATAAGGCTTACGGCCAAGGCTACTCGGAACCATGTACCTCCTCCATTCGCTACAAATAAAGCTAAGTGTCTAAACTCCCAACCTTTGGTTGACTATTTCTCTGCAACTTTGTTACATGCTACTACTTGCACTCGGGGCTCCCCACCTCACGATTTCATCGTGAGGACAAAAGCAGCTTGGGGCTCCCCCACCTCACGATTTCATCGTGAGGACAAAAGCAGCTCGGGGCTCCCCACCTCACGATTTCATCAAGCGAGGACAACACATGTACACTGAGTAGGCGACCACGTCGGAGCTGAAAAGACGCATGCTAAGCCTTTGCGTGCTCGCTAACAAGCAAACCTTTACAACAAAGGGCACATACCGCCCAGCCACAATATACAAATTTTACATCTATCATTTATTTTCAGGTTCTACCTATTGCAGAATAGCGAGCACGCTGCTCAAACAAATCTACAATCTGTTACATCTTGCCTTACGGCCGCGTAATGCGGCGCATATTCCACTCGCCACCATCGGCCGAGGAGGTGGCCCGATCATCCACAGCCAAATCTACATCGAGGCGATGCACCCTCACAAGAGACAAGGCAGCCTTCACCCTGCGACAAGCTGCTGCACCAGCTCCTTGACATTGCTGGCACTCGAAACTTCGCGGAAGACCTGCAAAAGTCGTTGCGCCATCAACGGAAACATGGCGTGCAACAGGGGCGATGATATGCACTGGCGAACACCGCGAAACACGGAAGGCAGCGATCCTGCACCGTCACGAGAACCATAGCACGATCGCGATCCACCCAAAAAGCCACCGGCTTCCATGTCCTGATGAGTCAAACAATTGACTCGAACAGCAATGCGCTCTTTTCTTCTTTGGGCGAGATTCGCACCTGCGACAACGGCACAGAACAAGAGTAAGGCCAGGCTCACCCGAAGCGAACTAAGCTACGGCCGAAGAAGGATCAACTTACACTGCGGCTCGGACAGCCGACCCAACTCCGCCATCAAGTATTCCTCTCTGGCTACACTACGGTCTGCTTTGGACTTCCAAACGTCAGCACGACCGCGTAGCCCAAGAAAATCCCTCTCCAAGCTGCGCACGCGATCCCATGAAGCGAGCTGCGAGAATCATCAACGATGCCAAGGCCTTTCGGATGAAGTACCAACTGGGTCAACACCGAAGGAACCTAAGCGAGAAGAAAAAGAAGGCACCAGACACTCGCCAAAGATAAAGCCCAACTCGGAGGAATTCATTAAATAAGGCCCTGCGTAGCTCAAGAATAGTGCTACAAAGATATTTACAGCAAAAAGTAAACTACATACTACCTACATCTCCTATGCCTAAAGGCGTAGGACAAAATCGCCTCGAGCAGGCGCCTAGCTTTGGCCTCGCCTTGCCCATGACGCGTACTCGAACAACAAGTCAATGAGCTTGGGCCCATATAAATACGCAGCGGCGGAGTAAGCAGCGAAGGCTACCTCTGATCCATCGCGGCCGTCGGCATCCAAAGTGATGCAGGGCAAGTTCAGCTCCGCCCCGGCCGCCATAGCCGCCAGCCCGGCCAGACGCACCGATGCCCTTCCGCTTATCGCTGCGGTAACCGGTGTGAGCCTTTGCGAGCACCCACATCTTCAAGGGTTGCACCCTTGGGAAAACTCTGGTAAAGCGACCAGGACCTCCTTTGCCTTGGCAAGGGAGTTGGCAGCAGTCTTCGGCGGTCTTCGGCCGCCCGTAGCATCATCGAGCACTCCCGTGCTCCGAGCTGCAGTCGGCTTCGATGCCTGCGGCATACGAGACAAAAACGAAGAAAACATGAAGAATAGCAACATAGAGGACCCGAAGAAGAAAAGAAGCAAGTACAAAAGCTAGCACTCACGAAATAGCCTTGGCGGCAGCCATGAGCTTCTCACTTCTCCTACTTCACGACCTGCGGCTTCTGCTGCGAGGCGCTCTTCGCTTGATTGCCTTTGACTCCAGCTCAAGCGCTCTTTCGCCTCGGCGGCGACTTCGCCTTCTGCTCCAATTGGCCAAGGCTCTTCTTGAGCATCAACCTCACGAAGAGTCATTATGCTCCTCTGCATTCACAACAAACCGGTGTCAACAAGCAGGACAAGGATAAACAAAAAAAAGTACTACAAAAGACGAATACCTTGCGGTGCTGCGGTTTCACCTCCGGCGTCGGTGCTCCTCCACCCGGCCGCTTGGCCTCTCGGACACAAGGCTGCGAGGAAAAAGCAATAGCGATGAGAGCATGACTTGGGGGCTCCCCAAAACAAAAAGCAAACACAACATCGGCATGTCGAAGGCGCTTGGGGCTCCTCCGTGACATAAGCGAGAAAAACTTCGTGCTCAGCGAACCCGAGACCGCCCAGAAATTGGCGCAACCACCAGCCTCTCCTACACAAGAGGAACTGGTGCGGCACCACCCGGTCGCCACACCGTCTGCGGATGGCGGCAATGTTCGACTCCCCCATCATCTCGCGCGCTCCATCACTAGAGCCGTCGGAGGATTGCCTACATCTGAACCAATCAACACGAGCAAAAATAACAAGTGAGCAAAAGACAGTGGCAACAAGCACACCACAGGCCCAGCGCTCGGGTCAAAGATAGGAGAAGCCCTCGGGCCCTCTTCTCCTCCTTCTTCTCTTCCTTCTTCCGCTTTGCTAGCGGGTGCGAACAACATTTCGCCGCGAGGCAGCGAGAATAGGAGAAGGCGAACCCCCGAACATCATCATGGCGCTCAAGACCCGAAGTTCACAGAATTCGGAATCGAGCATCGAAGACTACGCTTTCGAGCTCCGTGATAAGCTTTCGAATGGTCTTCACTTTCGATTATCGGCATCCTCCGCGGAGATTCGCGCGAAGGAAGCTCGGACAGAATCCACCACTTCATTATCCGGGGCATTCGGATACCTTTAAGGCAATGGTGGCGCCATGCAGCACGCTGAAGCTCTACAAGATGAGAAGAAACTTTGTTAGAAAACAAAGGACACAAGTACTGGCCCGACAAAAACATAAGGAAGCACGTCGCAAATCTACACCTTTAGCGCGCCAGCGTCGGCGAAAAGGGAGGAGTCGGTGACTTCCCGGGATTTTCGTCGACCTTGAACTTCAATAGCGCGAAGATCCTTGTCAGGTCCAACTCGGAGACCTCCTCCTCGAAACCCTCGTCGGATCACGGCGCCCAGTCTGAGGAACATCGATTGCGCTCTAGCACAGCGCTGCACCCGGCGCTCAAAAACACCGGATAATGTCGACCGTTCACCTCCTTCTCAGGAATCAATTGGAGCTCCTCCACCCGGCGGTACAAGGCCTCTATCTCCGCCACCTCACCGTCTAAGATCTGATTTTCAGGACCTCTTCTTCACAATTAAGCGGGAGGGGTCAAAGAGCGAGACCAAAAATCTTGCCCAGGCAGCAGATCCACGGATGTAAACCATTTCCTCCTTGATCTTGGACAGATTCGGACATGGAGAAGGAAAAAAATTGGACATCGGGACTAAGAGATGATGAAACCCCAATGGGATACACCATCCGAACGGTGCCTCCTCACGGAATCTGACTTAGGAAGAGGCCAAAGTGCGACTCAATGCCAAGCCAACACTCATAAGCGTGATAAAACCTGCAATGTGGAGAAGGGAGTTGGGAGGCAGATGATGGAGTTGAACCCCATAGAAAAAGCGATCCACGAAGGAAGTTATGGTGGATCGCAAAACCACGCCATAAGCAGCGACAAACATAACCCGATACCTAGATGGGGACGGGGATTACCTTACTACCGGGAGTCTCACGGCCGTCGTGTCCTGCGGAATCGAGGCTCGCTGGCGCAGCTTGTGGGAATCGCTCTCCGTGTCTCGATGGCCGCCCGGCCACCATCGGTGACACGAGCGTGGCGGCGCCCTTCTTGCCTCCGGCGCTGGTTCCCACTGCGGCGAAGACTTCTTTGGCTTCCCCATGGCGCTTCTGGCGGTGGTGTCGTTGCCAGCAGCGAAGACAAAGAAATCACGAAAGAAACTCTCTCGGCCGCAGCAAGAATCGCTCGAGCACAAGGAGGCGATAAAGCGCAGAAGCGGTGCGGTGAAAACAAACCCGATTTTCACCATGGATTATAACAGCAAAGGCGGCCTTACGCTGACGTCCATCAAGAAGACCTAACGCCAGCGGCAGATCTGGCCGTGCGTGTCGGCACCAAAGCGAACCGTCGTTCCCACGGCGTCCACTGTGGCGGAAATCGAGGAAGCGTCGTAATCATCTCACGCCGCGTGACGGTCAATTCAAAGTCAGGAAGTGGGACCCGCGCGCCGTCGATCAAGTCATCTGCGGCGGCGACGGCAGAGGTCATTGATAAATCGACGCAGCGTCATCAACATCTATACTAGCAATAACGGCTCCACGGCTAAAAGTACTCACTCGAATCTCGATTCGACTAAATACCAAGGCTACTCCTATCGGGGCGGTACCGCACCGATGTACTTCGGGTCAGCGATGCATACGAGATTTTCTACTACCGTTGCATGATACAAGACTCGAGTCTACCGAGTCTCGACTCCGCCGGACACTGGGGCTACTCCAAAGCTGGGCGATGGCCGTTCACACACAAGAGCTTCAAGTCCTACGTCAGTCCACGACTCCACTACAGACTCGGGGATACTCCCATAGGAGGAAGGATTTCAACATCCGAAAATTTTCGAGTCCCTACGGACTAAACAACTGAGCGATACTTGCACTAAAGTCTCGCTCGAGTCTCGACTCGAGCAGACACTGAGGGGCTACTCCCATAGGGAGGCCTGGTCGCGCACCTATGAAATCTTACTGCGATCTTCCGGATCCGCATGCAAAAACTTTTAAGCAACTCCCCAATTAATGCTAAGTGAGTAACATCCTCCTTGTACGAAACACCTCGCGGTGATAAACATTGGGATCTGCGTCTGCGGCTAAAGATAAGACCTATAGATATCATCGATGGCACAACGCTTTGCGCTCTGCTAGTATGAATCCGTGCAGCGTGCGATGAAAAATCCGACAGACGCGTTGGGTACATCATTTAAAAACACTGGAATTCCACTCCTGTAAGTCCTCCGCGACTGGTCGAATTCGCGACATATGTTCGGGTTAGAGTCGAGGACTGCTTTTGAAGAAGATCGTGTTGTTTTGTCCTAAGGCGATTAAGCGACCCTGATCCGTCGGGTGAGTCGGGCTGCGCATCAACAATCCCTACATTCTCTTGAAAGCGAGTTACACCGAAGGATTGAAGAGTCCTCGGCCGAATCTCGATTGACTAAACACTCGAGAGACTCTTGGCATGGTTATACCCTACTGGTACATAACTTCAGCATACTGGTCCAGCCAAGGAAGGCCCACGGCCAATATCGCCAGCCCATGAAGATTTTCGGGTGGCGGGCCCATAGCGCCGGATCCTTGAAGAACAAGACTAGAGTTTCAATACAACATAACCTACTCGTATTGGCTTTGAGACCTAGCCTCCCCATATATAAAGGCTAGGAGGGTCCAACGAGGAGAACACAATAAACAGATCTATAGATCTAGCCACACCAACAACGATTACACCTGCGATTCGACATACACACCTCCACGCCGGATCGAATATCGCACCTGTAACTTTCGGTTCCGCGTAAAAAGCGGAACAAGCGGGGTAGGGTTTTCCCTCGGGGGCACAGAACACAGGTAAATACCGTGTCCCCTGGTTGCTTGTCTGTTAACCGTGCCATGATCTCTAGCATCCCCATCTTCTCCAAAACCCAAGTCCATAACAATGGGCATTGACGAGTTGAAACCTCGTCACTTGGTTCTCGTACATGGATTCCATCTCGGATTTCATGGCTTCTAGCCATTTGTTGGAATCCGGGCTTATCATCGCTTCTTCATACGTCGCAGGGTCATCCATTTCATCAACCATGAAATTCCTAGCAGGATTGCCGTATAGTTCAGGAGTTGCACGTGTCTGCTTGACTGCGAGGTTCGGTAGTGTCCTCTTTCGGAGTTTCATGATCATTATCTTTGGCTCTCTCTTCATCGGTGAAGTCAACTCGAAACAACTTCCGGTCTTCGCCACTCGCCATTCCATGAAGAGAAGGTTCAATAACCTCTTGAGTTCTGCCTTCCACTTCTCACACCTTTCGAAACTCCTTCTCAAGAAAGGATCCATTAATAACAAAACCTTGCCCTCGGATCTATGATAGAAGGTATACCCAATTGTTTCCTTAGGGTATCCTATGAAGCGCATTTTTCCACTTTGGGTTCGAGTTTATCCGGTTGAAGTTTCTTCACATAAACGCCGCATCCCCAAACCTTAAGAAATGGCGACTTAGGTTTGTTTCAAACCATAATTCATCGGTGTCGTTTCAGCAGTTTAGATGGTTCGATTTAAAGTGAATCTATTGTTTCGGTGCATAACCCCAAAATGACATGGTAAGTCGATCGGAGACATCATAGATCGAACCATATCCAATAAGGTACGATTACGATGTTCGACACACCATTCGTTGCGGTGTTCAGCGGTGTGAGTTGTGAAACTATTCCACACTCTTTCATGTGTGTGCTAAACTTCGTAACTTAGATACTCTCCTCCACGGTCGAACCGTGAAAATTGATCTTTCTATTCGATGATTTTCCACTTCATTCTGAAATTCCTTGAACTTTTCAAAAGTTTCAGACTTGTGTTTCATCAAATGATATACCCATATCTACTCAAATCATCAGTTAAGTAACAAAATAACGATATCCACCTCGCCGAAACACGGTCATTGGTCCACACACATCGGTATGTATGATTTCCAATAGATCATCTCGTTCCATTGAGGCGGAAGCGGCGTTCTAGTCATCTTGCCCATAAGGCATGGCTCACATGTATCAAATGATTCAAAATCAAGTGATTCCAAAAGTCCATCGAATGGAGTTTCTTCATCGTTCGCCAATATGACCTAAACGGCGATTGCCATATATATGTAGACATATCATCATCAAGTTTAATCTTTTAGCATTAACATTATGAATGTCGTAATATTACTATCGAGATCAATAAAATAAACCATTCAACATAGGTGCATGACCATAAAAGATATCATTCTTATAAATCGAACAACCATTGTTTTCAGATTTAAAGGAATGACCACTTTACATCAAACACGATTCGAGATACAATGTTCATGCTCGGTCGGGCACCAAATAACAATTATTTGGGTTTATAACTAATCCCGATGGCAAATGGAGAGGTAGCGTCCGGCGATCACATCAACTCTTGATCCATTGCCGACCGCATCTGACCTCATCCCTTGCTGGTTGTCGCATTTAGTAGCCCTGAACGAGTTACATATATTAGCAACGATGCGGTATCAAATACCAGTGCTCTGCAGTACTAGTCAAGTACACATCAATAACATGTATATCACATATACCTTTGTTTGCCTTGCTTTGGACTTCTTGTCCATATAAATACTTAGGCGATTCGCTTCAATGGCCATTCCTTGCAATAGTAGCACTCGATTATCGGACTTAAAGACTAGCCGGGTTTCTTTTCAGCGTGTATGAGACTTGCCACCCTTCTTTCCCTTGTGCTTGCCTTTCTTGTCCTTCTTGAAACGGTGGTCCTATTGATCATCAACATGATGTTCTTTCCTAATCTCCACTTACAGTCTTAAGCATTGTGAAGCTCGGGAAGAGACTTCTTCATGCATATTATAGTTCATCAAAGCTCTTGTAGCTAGGTGGCGAGATTGGAGAACCACGATGTATGCCTAAGTCAATAGAATCATTATTCCCAAGGACACAAGCTTATCGGCGTACCAGGACATTTTGAGTCGTGCTCACTAGCAGACTGTTTTCCTCCATCATGCAGCTAAAAAACTTTAGCAGCATTATAACTCTCTGACAACATGGGTATCGAAAATCATTTTCAATTCTCCCATGGTATCAAAGGCATTGCCATTTTGAAGCAGCTTTTTGAAGTTCTGGCTCTAGCCCACTCGTTATCTGCCGCAATGAACTAAGTTGTGGTCCTCTGATGAGTCACATAGACATTCTTTTCCTTGTCGGGGAATCAGGAGCTGGTGGGGGCCTAGCGGTGCATCTAGCACATATTGCTTTTGTCTGATAGTGAGGAGAATCCTCAAATTCATAGCCGATTGGTGAAGTTGCTACCATTCATGGCAAGTTTCTCTTTCTCCATGAACACATTGAAATTAAAAGCGAGTGGTGCCATCTACAGCGAATTTGTAAAAGTTTATTTAGACTAAGTCTATGATAGATTGAGTTCAACTAATCAAATTACCAATGAACTCCCACTCAAAAGCGACATCCCTCGTGTCCTTTTGGTGATTACATAGACCAAATCCACTATACCAAGAATCCGATCATCACGTGAGTTGATATAGCTTCAAAGCGAGCATCTATATGGGCATCATATCAACCATATGACTCATGCTTAACCTTTCGGTCCGTGTTCCGAGGCCATGTACGTACATGCTAGGCTAGCCAAGTAAGAACCTTAGTATTGGCGTGTGTAAAACTGTCTTACACCGTTCCTATGAAAAGCGTGAATTAAGTACACCCGATCATCACGTGATGTCTCGAAACACGATCCATAGGCAGTGCATACTCAAGGAAGAACACATTTTATCTTGATATCTACAAGAGGATCATCTTATAATGCTATCAAAGCAGCGCCAAACTAAGCGTTATAAGATGCTAACATCTAATGTGTAAAGTGAGATGATATGGTCCATGCATTTGATCTCTATCACTTGCATCATGGTATGATCTCTATCATTCCTTTGTGCGTAAGGCCAAGGTCTATGGAACTTACGTTGAGTGTGTTGTAGAGTATCCACCATACATCTACTTACAACAATACCATATCAACACACTAGCCCGACAATGATCTAAACTAGGCGCCTCTAATTTATCAATTGCAAGTTTCACGTGGCTTAGGGCTTTGGAGATAGAACTGTTCTTACCTACGAACATGAACCACAGCGAGGATAACTAAGTTATTAGCAACTCGTTGTAAATCGAATATTGACTATAGTAGGAGGCGGACACCTTGACCACTTATATGCAAAACAAGTTGCATGTCGATTCGTGGAACCGGTCTCATATGCGATGACATATAAGGTTGGTCCAGCTTCATCCCACTATGCCACGATATCCAAAATACATACAAGATGCAATAACATGATCATCATCGCCCACATATCAACCATATATGTACTACCCGTGCTAAGCACCTACGCGTAGATCAGGCTCATACTGCTGTTGGGTCCATGAGCATAGAAAAAAAAAATTTCCTCGGTGTGAACTACACGCCAAGATCTATCTACTAGGTACAAAACAGCGGGTGGACATACATCCAGCGAGAACTTACCCTCGTGAATAGCGAGCTTTGTTAGCAGTAGGAACTTCGTGGTTGATGTAATCGTACACTTGCCGATCTCAAGATCGTGAGGAAGTCCAGCGCCGCAACTTCCGGCGCATCACTTTTCCTTTGCGTTCAAGCCCGGACAACCTCCACCTCCTCGCTCCAGCGATCCGGTAGGCGACAACTCCTTCGAGGGAAGCATGCCAGGAACATGTATCTGCTAATCCGAGACCATGGGAATAATTCTAGAGGGGAGAGATCCTTCACAAGGAGGTTTGAGGATGAAGGAGGGAATGGTGGCCTTTTATAGGAGGAGGGTGCCTCTCTCCATGGCAGCGCATGGGAGGTGACCCCTCACCTCCCCCATTCATGTGGTGGTAACCTCCACATTAAATGCCTCTTCACATTCCCTTTTAATGTCTCCACTTTAAATGCATTAAATTTCTCAAATTTAATGCTCTCTCGATAATAAAACTCTTTTATTAAATTTATTCAATTTTGTTAATTACTTTAATTAACAAACATTCTATATAGCCCCAATATTTCAATATCACATGCTGAACCTTACGCAATTTCACCGAAACAATTTTCGGTTTCTATTGAAACAATTCACATGCTTTACAATTCTTTCTCTGAAACATATGTGCTCCAAAATGGTGTCGGTAACTCTTAAGTGTGCCACCCTATGGTTCGCGAATAATGTGAACATGATCGAGACCCTTCTAGATCAATAATCAGCGTGGGGACACGGAGATCCGTCTTGGCTCCTACACATTCTAAACGATGACTCCACTGTGATCATGAGAACCTTTAGCAGCTTAGCTAAATCCCTTTGTCTCTCGATATATTACATGTCCGAGATTGATCATCGGTATCTCCATACCTAGTTTGATCTAGTTACCGACATGCACTCTTTTCTTGTTCGTGATATAACATTCTAGTGATCACATCACTTGCTGAAACTATCCTAATGTGATATCAAGGAGGGCCCAGTATATCTATTCATCATACGGATTGACAAATTCCACTCTTGATCCATGAGCCTCAACATAACACCTTACGTAGTCTTGAACCCATCTTTATAGTCACCATGTTACGATGTGGCGTTTGATGTTATCAAGATACTCTCTTCCGTTAGCAATTAACATGATCTCATAATCTACAGGATAAAGATTACTTAGTATGATGTTATAGCAATATAAACATAATGACTTGATTGTAATGCTATACTTCGGATGAATGTTCATCACATCATTCCACCAATGGTGTGACCTTGTTATTAACAACATCCAATGTCTATGATCAGGAAACCCTGATCATCACATTAATCAACAAGCTAGTCTATAAGAGAGGCATGACTAGGAACCCTTTTTGTTTTATTAAACACACATGTATTGATGTTTCGAATCAATACATTTCTAGCATGTAAAATAAACATCTATCATGTATAAGGAATATATAATAACAACTTTATTGTCTCTCGGGGCATATGAATTCCCTTTATTTGATTATATTGATGATCAGGTTGTTCTCTCATGTGTGAGTAATCCCCTTGGGTGTGGGAGATGTGAGGATTGGTGAGATGTGATGTGCCTTCATATATTTTCCATTAGTTTGTGATTGATTCTATTACTATATTGTAACTTATTATGTGCCTTGCTTGTTGAGATGCCAATTAAGACAACATGATACCTTGTTACATAGAGATACTTGATCTTGTACCTTATACTAAGTTAAAGCAAACCCGGGTGACGAGGGATATCAATGGAAAGCTAGTTGACTTGAGGATAGCTTAGATTAAACCACTTACTTATTGCATTAATGTATCCAAGGAGCTTAATGACAAGCTAGTAAGGGTCTTAAGTTAGTCTATGTAAAACCATGGTTTTGGTGACTAAATATGATTATTGAAGTTGGGATAAAATCTACCAAGAGGAGTTAGGATAATTATGGGTTGCTTGCCTACACATATATCTATAAGATTATAATTGTTACATTTACCACTCGACCACACAGCGATCCACAAAAACCATGAGCCCGAATCTCCCCTTCTTTAGCCATACAGAAACAACAAACAATCAAATTTGCGTTCTACTTTTATGCATATATTTACAGAAGTTACATTTTTTACATTTAAAGATTTAAATCTACTAGCATTTAATCAAATCCATTCTTATTTTAACTCCTGCCCAATCAATTCACTCTGGAGCCTGTGACAACTTTGGGTGTGGCGGAGACTTCATCAATAAACACTTACCTTGGGCTCCTGTGGGATCGATGTCGAACTTGAAACTAGCCTGGCAGTATTCACTTGCAGTCTCAGGGTTTTGCCACCATGATAGCGCGAATATGATCGTCTGGTAGCTATGGTCTGACTTTACCACATCTGCTTCTACTATCTTGCATGTTTCTAGGTCCGTGTCTGAGTGGCCTGCGTAATACCAATGTAAGCCAGTCGGTAGCATGCTGTTTTTGCCTTTTCTTTGTCAATTTTAATTCCACATGGGGCACCTAAAGGAGAGAGCACACCTCCTTCCTATACAAAGAGGTGCCCATGTGTGGGATAAAACACAAAAACAAGATATTATTATCTTGGCTGTATCCCTCCCTTTTCCCTCTAGTTGCCTTCGATAGCACGGTCCCGGAAGGAAAGAATGTTATGCAAATTGATTGTACATAGCCGCCATTGTTGTACTTGATGATTAAGCCAGGAAGGTCTTCCCGACCGGCGGGGATCAAGGAGTTCGTGAGCCATCGCATCACATATGTGTGTAGAATAACTTATTTGAAGTTGCGCTTGAGCCATCGATGCAGCGACCTAGACAAGGAGTAGCGTGCAAGGGCTTGGCCTTGAGGTTGGATGGGTACTACATCATCCGCTCCTGCATGCAGGCTTAGCTCTCTCCGGTCTTCAGGGTGATTACAGCTGTCTTCCTCCTCCATTACTTCTAGATAGAATATTTGGGCATTTGGGGAGTTCAGCGTATATTTTTTGTTATCTATTACGGAAACGTGCCAAATGCGATTGGTATCCAGAACTGATGGTTGGTATTACTAATGCGGATAGACACATGCAAAGTGTGGGCATATATAGCCTCGTTGTTACCTTCCATGTGCATTTTTGCCTTTCATACAGCATTCGCGGTTGTGATGAAGCGCCCGGACCGACCTTATGCGTAATCCTCGCGAGACTAGTTCAAGATGGAGCTTTAAGCCTGCTTGTCTGGTATAAGTGGCTAGCTGGTCATACATCTCTCTCATAGTAGTTGATATGGCATCTACGGAAGGCCCGAAAGGGTGTAGTAGAGACAACTATGTCTTCCGTGTTGTGGTTGGATGTTACGTAGGTAAAATTGTTATGCGAAAAACACAACCGTAAAATCTACAATAGATAGAGTAGGCGTCCCAACTTTATGTTACATGGAAGGCTTTGTGATGATATTGATATGATTTGCAAGTCATGAAAGAGTAAGGTAGTTTACTTTTTACCTTCTCTAGAATCATAAATAGTAGTCATCATGAAGATGAACAACAAAATTGAGTGGCGTTATGGACTTGGCCCAAACCAAAAGAACGATGGAGATCATGGAGCGAGGAAAAACCATGTAACATCACATAGAATTATTTTTAATCTTTGTGCATCTTATTTGAGTGCTAGTATTGATACACAACTGCGGCATTTAAATAGGATGATCCTAATTAAATACCAACGAAGTGTTCTCCCTTATGTGTGTAATCCCACTAAGAAGTTATGTGTAGTGACAATGGGGCTAGACATATCTATGTTAATATCTGATTGTGGGTTACAAGCCATGTATGTACCACCTGATACACTAAGGTTAGATTGGCGAGCATGTGTAGACATTGTATGACGGACTCTTGATAGAGATCAATCACGAGTCACATTGATGATGTGATGAGGTATAATCCACCAGCGCAACCATATTATACATGATCGATGTGGTGTAGTATTTAGGGATGATAGTTTAAGGGTTAGAACTCATATTATGAACTTGTGCAAGTCCTTTTTGCAAATGTCTTGTTATGGTCGACATCTTTGGTCCATGAATGAGTTAGATGGAATTTCATCGACTAGTACCAACTTACCTAAGTAGGATCCTCATAAAACCATCTTTGTTGATGTTCCATGTTTGTTTTATATCTACTTTTTTATGTTTTGTCCACACTTTGGAATATTTTTACACATTTTCTGGAGCTAATCTATTAACAAGATGCCACAGTGCCAGTTGCCTATTTTCTGCTGTTTTTGGTTTCAGAAAAGCTAGTAAGGAAATATTCTCGAAATTGGACCGGAAAAAGCCAAAGTCAATATTTTACCTGAAGCAACACGGAGTCCAGAGGGGAGACAAAGAGGGGAACCAGGGCGGCCACACCCTAGGGTGGCGCGGCCAGCCCTAGGCGCGCCGCCACCTGGTGTGGGCCCCCTGGTGCTCCACCGACCTTGCCCCTTCGCCTATAAAAGTCTTTCGAGACGAAAAACCTAAGTACCCGATCAAAATTCCACGAAAGAGTCTGTAGCCACCGCCATTTTCATCCCTAGACCGGGAGGGATCTGAAGCTCTTCCTGGCACCCTGCCGGAGGGGAGGGATCACCCTGGAGGCCTTCTTCATCACCATGACTGCCTCCGGTGTAATGCGTGAGTAGTTCATCCCTAAACTATGGGTCCATGTAGTAGCTAGATGGTTGGTTCTTCTCCTTTGTGTTATCATGTTTAGATCTTGTGAGATCCGTTCATGATCAAGATCATCTATTTGTAATCTTACATGTTGTGTTTGCGGGAATCCGATGGATATTGAGATGCTATTTCAGATTGATTATTGATTCTATCATGTCTATGTTATTTATGATCTTGCATGCTTTCCATTGTTAGTAGCTATCTTGGCCGAGTAGATGGTAACAACTCCAAGAGAGAGTATTTATGCTTGATAGTGGGTTCATGCCTCTAGTAATCTGGGGAAGTGACAGAAATCTCTAAGGTACTAGATATGTTGTTGCTACTAGGGAGAAAACAACAATCTTTTATTCATGGAGAAATCGTATTGTTTACTTTACACACTTTCTTAATGCAATTATCTGTTGCTTGCAACTTAATACTGGAGGAGGATCGGATGATAACCTGAAGATGGATTATTAGTCATAGACGCTGTTGGATTTTGGTCTATGTATAATGTTGTAATGCCCAATCAAATCTCATAGGAGTCAAGATGATTAGTATATGCTTGTATGCTTTCTACGTATGCATCAATTGCCCTACCGTAATTTGTTCACCCAGCATGTCATCTATCTTAAGGAGAATCACCTCTAGTGAACTATGGACCCCGGTCCATTCTTTTACCATCAATCTACAATCTATTTACTGTTTTCTGTTTACTTTCTGCAAGCTATTACTATCTTCCACACAATACGTTTAATCCTTTATTTTCAGCAAAATCGGTGAGATTGACAACCTCACTGTAAGTTGGGGGCAAAGTTCTGTGATTGTGTTGTGTAGGATTTCAAGTTGGAAACAACACCTTGGAGGTGTTTCCTTGCTCCTACTGGTTTGATAACCTTGGTTTCATAACTGAGGGAAAACTTGCTGTTGTGCTCATCATACCTTTCTCTTGGGGTTCCCCAACGAGTTCGATATATTTTGAGCCGTCGGCGTCCTCATCAAGAACTCCTTGGAGGAACACGTAACCGATGTTGATTTGACGAAGATGCTAGCCACGACTGACAACAAGGGATATCACGAGTTGTACTACAATAGGTTTTACCGTCGGACTAAATGTATTGAGATAGTTAGCGCCATGACGTTGAGTGAATCCTTTGTCGACCAGCCATGCCTTCTATTTATCAACATATCCATCCAACATTATTTAACCTTCCCCACTTGCATCCGATCAGATTCTGACCAGGTGGATGAGGAACAAGAGTCCACGTCTTGGTGTGTTAAAGGGCAAAAAATTCATCATCCATAGTAGAGCTCCACTGACTATCATGCGGGTCCTCATAGTGCAAGGAGGGCTCAGAATTTGTGCGGATCATATCGCACGGTGCCATCCTTCGGAGTGGTCGTCTTAACGATATTGTTGTGGAGAAGAGTCCGCATGGGGTGCATAATAGGGGTGGCTTGTGAGGCATTTGCGGTGTCCATGGATGTAGATGGAGCAAATAAAGAACACAAGGTCGACGTGTCCATTCCTTCAGCGTGAAGAAGACTAGCGGAAGGAGTACGTACCGTGGCAGAGAAGTTGCTTGTCGTGGCATCGGAATCCATCAATAAGTCTTTCACGGAAGAACAGGTGGCAGAATTGTATGCCACGGCAGAGCGGGTGATAGAATTATCGACTGCACCAGTACCTGCAGTAAAATTGCATGCCGCAATAGAGCATGCGGAAGATCGAGACTAGGCGCCATCGGAGGAACCTAAAATAGAAGGAGCCTCCATCAAGGCAGGGTTAGTTACTAAAAGATACAAAGACATATCGATAAATCGTCACCCTGGATTAATAGTTCATGTTACGGAAAATAAACAGGAATCATGGGTGTGTGCATGGATGATGAAGATGGTTGTGACGCAAATGGAAAATAGTTTTCGACAAAAACCATGGTTGGATAGTTTGTGGTTGTTGTATGGTTGCAGGTTGGGCTAGTAGGCGCATCCCAAAGTGCGTAAAAACCATAATCAGGTGTTTCCTGATGAGAGAACACGCGGCAAGGAATTCCTTGTCCCAAAACTGAATAGGTAGGGAGGATTGAGTGAGAAGGGTGATGAATGTCTCGACTATGTGTCTATGTTAACGCTCCGCAGTACGGTTTTGTGTGGAAGTATGAGGACAAGAAAAGCAATGTATTCCACTACGAGCAAAGTATCGGTTCAGGCGGTGGTGCTCACCACCCAATCCGACTGAACAACCTTGACTTTACTATTGAACTGTCGTTCAAAAATATTTTTGGAAGAGTGAAACAAATGTTCAACATCGGACTTGCGTTTGAGAAAGTAAATCCATGTAAACCGACGAAAATCATCGAGAAAACTCACGTAATATTTAAAATCACTAGAAGATGTAATTGCAGGACCCTAAACATCACTATGAATAGCTCTAATGGAGACCTTGGCGTGTTGGCCCGCTGATGACTCCCAACTGAAGGATATATGCCCTAGAGGCAAATAATAAAGGGTTTATTGTCATATATTATTAGTTTATAATAGTTTTATATCATACTATAACTGTATCAAGCGGAAACATTGATACATGTGTGGTATATAAACAAACTCAGTCCCTAGTAGTCTCTATTCAACGAGTTCATTGGGAAGATGATGATCAAGGTTTTCTGATCATGGTGCGATTAGAGCCAATTGATAGTGAAGTCATATCATGTGGAATGATGTGATAGATATTTCCCACCGATGATTGTTGCAACATGATCATGTCACTAAGTTCACGTTGCAATTGTCAAAAATGGAGTGTCCTAATCCTTAGACCGTGAGATCATATTAATCATTGTTACCGGAGGATTCGTTTGACTGTATCAACCATCATTTCCATGACTGGGTGACCATAAAGGTGCGTGTTGGGTAGTCAGAAGGAGCAGGTTGAGGCATATGCATCAAGATCGGGATTTGTTCTCCTGTGTGACAGGAAGATACACTAGACCCACTCGGTGAATTACATCCATAAGGTGCGCAGCGTATGACTAGGTCATGGGGATAGAATTTCACGGGAACGAGTAAAACGGTACTTGTTGGAAACAAGATTGAACAAGGTATCATGATATCAATGATCAGATCTCGAACAAGTCTTGTATCGCGTAATAGAGGGAATTGGACATATTGTTTAGGGTTCGACACGATCATGATTCGTGGAGTGCATAGGGGTAAACATGGGCATCCAGATCCCACTTTTGATCATTGATTGAGACATGCCTATGACATTCCTGAACCGTAGGAAAACACGCTTAAGGACACGACTATGCTTGGAGATCCTCCTGTGAGATGGAATCACAAAAGAGAGAAAAATCAGAATCATTCCAAAGAGATCCAAAGTTGTTCGCAGAAAGAAGGAAAGGAAAATACTGAAAGGTGTTTTGGATAAATAGAAATTTATAATATGCATTTATTATATGTTCATTGTGAATTAATTTATATTAAATAAATATTTAAATTATTATTAATAGTGCAACTTCCTCATTAGGCCAAAACCTTGGAGGGAATTGGCCCATGAGAAAGTCACACAAGAAAAACAGCAGTCAAAAGCGAGTTGGGCCGCTTTTGACCAACCCATGTGGATTTGAGGGTGACAGCCAACCGGTCGCCGCACGCATACCATGGCCTGCCAAGCCCACCCGAGCACTGCCTCCATGGGCTGACGGGAGTGGGCGAGCAGGCATGCAGTGGGCCGCGCCACGGTCCATCCAGCCCTAGCTCCCTGCTGCCCAGACCACCTCTGCTAGCTCCACATGTTGGGATGCAAGCGCGTGCACACGCCAGCCCAGCCGGCCAGGCTGTTGTGGTCATTGTGCAGCCACTAATTGCAGGATGCCACAGGTCACCACCCAGTGCACCAACACGGCCAGTCGGCTGGCCTTGGTTTTTCCTTTATTCCTTTGTATGTTTTAGTCCCATATGGCTTAGCCTTTGTGAAATGATAGAGATGTCGCCTAGAGGGGGGTGAATAGGAAATTTTAAAACTATTACGGTTTTGGCTTGATATAATGCGGAATTAAACTAATGTTTATTTTACAAGCACAAAACCTATATACACTAAGCTCAACTAAGTACACCAACAACAAGTTAAGCTAAGCAAGATAGCACAAGATAAATATACCACAAGTGATAAGCAAGATATAAGTACTTCAAGCTTGATGGCTATCACAAGAAAAGTAAGTTTGGGTATAGAGATAACCGAGGCACGCGGAGACGAAGATGTATTCCCGTATTCCCTTACAAGAAGGTACGTCATATTGGAGAGGTGTGGGATTCCTCGAAGGATTTCCCAATGCCACGAAGGCTCACCTTCTTCTCCGAGTCTATCGCACGAAGAAATAGGCCCTTTCCTTATGGCTAGATTTTCCTCCATTCCGGAGATGGCAAGCTCCACAACCACTTCACAAGCTCCACGAAGGAGAATCCCGGGTCTCTTCACAATCTTCCACGAAGAGGAAATCATGGTACCAACCGCCAAGCTAACTAGGAGGTCACCCTCCAAGAGTAACAAGCTCACGCTCTCTCACTCGAACAAATCGTAATGAAGAGCTCAACACTTATGCAAGAATGCAAAGCAAGAACACCAAGGGTGTTCAAATCCCTCACTCTCAAATACCACCAAAGCAACAAGTTCTAGGGAGGAATTAGAGATGAAGAACAATGGTGGAAGTCAACCAATGACTTCAAGATCTAGATCCAATGGGTTCCCCTCACTTAGAGGAGGAATTGAGTGGTGGGGATTGTAGATCTAGATATCCTCTTCAAAAGCCCTAAAAAAGATGCAAGAATCATAGGAGGGAAGGGAGAGAAGGCAAGCTCAAAGGGATCAACAATGGTGGTCAAAAACGTGCTCAAGAACCCTAGAACTTTGGAGAAGAAGCCCCCTTTTATACCCCTTCAAGGGGGATAACCGTTGGAGACAAAACAAGCTAGACGGACACGTTCCGGCGGGGAAACCAGTGCCGCCGGAACTGGCGCCGGAATTTCCGGTCAACCAGAAAAGTTCTGGTCAAAACCGAAACAGCAAACATAATAGCTTTTCGGCGCTTTGCCGGAAATTTCCGGTCACCGCCGGAATGAAAACAGGCACACGAAAACGGCGATAACGTTGACGTCCGGACTCGGATTTTAGCTAACTTGGGCTTTTTGAAAAGCTAAGAATAAGATCTATTTGTTAGAGAGTAGAAAACCCAAGAAAGAGAAAGAGGTAAAGAACCAAATAAGGTGAGGTATGAAACCTCCCTAACAACGAACCGGTAAAACCTCTAAACTCGAAAACACAATAGAAGATACATACGAATTCTGTTTTCGATGAACTTGGGCTTGTTGAAGAGCTAGCAATAATCTAAAGAACCTCACACAAAGAAACACCAAGAAGCAACAAAATAGGAAGAAGCAAAGTATGCAAAGGATTGAGCTCCCTAAGACGATGTGATCAAGTTACCCAACCGGAAGCCCCTCTTGATAGTGCGGCTATCTATCCTATAACCTGGTCTTCCAATAACCACCTTGATACCGGTAAAAGGAAAAACTAGCAAGGTCATACCTTTTTCTTGCGCATCCCGCTTGATCTTGATGACAACGCTTCAAGCTCCATCTAAGACGGAATGCATCACTTGATCATTGCTGCTTCGTTTTGACTCATAATTTGCTCCCCCATACACCACTATGGGATAGCTTCATTAAGACACGTCTTCACATATACATTATCACCAATATGGATGGCAAGCGTCAAGAAAATGATCTTCTCGAGATGCTTATCTTGAACTTGCCCTTCTCAACCTTGATGACGATCACCACTTGATGTCATCCTCTCATGGGATATATGAGATCTTCAGTTTTGAAGCATGCCCATGGAAAGATACCTATCCCATATAGAAAACACAAAGGCACATATACAATGGGTTAGTTCATGATGCATAATTAACAAGGCTTACCATACCACAGGATCCATGTGGTACATTCTTTATGCTTCATGTCTTGACCAACTTGAAATCACTCTTCACTCTTTGTATTGGTCAACCAAGTATCTTCTCATGCTCCATCTCAATATCTTGAGGTACATAAGGAACTCTCCATTTGATTACATGCTCTAAATATTAGTCAACCATAGTTCAACTAATGAGGCTATCATGACACCGACTTAGAGCCATATCTTGAATTCTTCTATTGAGATCACACTCTCAATATCTTGATCATATCATATTCTTCTCTTCAACTCGATGATCTTGATGCCAATACTCAAGGTATATCTTTATCTTTATGGCATCCATACTTGAATCCAACACATGGACTACAAGCATGACCTATGGAATATTCCTTCATATAAAACTCAAGGAAAACATTAGTCCATAGGGATTGTCATTAATCACCAAACCACACATAGGGGCAATTACCCTTTCACTTTGATAAAGGCACACCCCCTCCATTTATATAAAGGGGTGCCCATGGGAGGGATTATATACACCAAAAAGATATTCTCTAAGACACTTTTCCTTAGATAAAATTCCCCTCTCTCTCTCAGTTGCCTTTCCGGTGGCACGGTCCTAGAGAAGGACTGTACATGCAAAGTTAACACCGATGTGGCATGATGTTGTGCTGCAGGGATTCTGACCAGGAGGTCCACTTCCACAATCTCGGGATTGATTAGAGCTCGGGAGTCATTGTATTCATTGTATGTGTGTGATAACTCGGGAGAGATACCATTAGTAGCGACTGGACCATCGTGCAAGGATCTGGACAAGAGGTGACGTGCGAGAAGCTTCGCCACCTTGAGATCGGACGGGTACGACTACATCATGCACGCTCCTGCATGAGTGTAACGCTTTGTCGGTCTTTAGGGTACGTTACTGCTGTATTTCTCCGTTTCTGCATTAGTTCTAGATAGATCTTGAGCGTTAGAGTGTTTCAACATAGGATTTTTTTGTTATCTGCTATGGAAACCCTTTAGTGGTATCAGAGCCTGACCTATGTGTAGTATGATAGTATGGATAGACACATGCAGAGTGTGGGAATTGATACTCTAGTTGTTACCTTTCCACGTGCATTTGTTTATATCATGGTACTGTGAGATGAAGCGGACCTGACCAACCTTATGCGTAATCCTACGCGAGACTGGTTCCACGCTCAACATACGGGTTGTACTGTATAAGTGGCTAGCGGGTGTCTGTCTCTCTCGCAGTAGTTGATACAGAATCTACAACAGAAGGCTTCGAAAGGGGTGTAGTATAGACAACTATTGTATCCATATTGTGGTTGGGCGTTCGTAGGTAAAAACAGTTATATTGTAAAAGCTTAACAACCATGTAAAATCTACAATAAATAAAGTAGAGGCATCTAACTTTATGTTGTAGGGAAGATTTATGATATGATATGGTTATAGTCGTGAATGAGGTAAGGTAGTTTACTTTTCCTATTACTAAGTCGTATAGTATTAGTCATCGCGATGATGAATGAGAAGACCGGTGGCGTCGTAGACTTGGCGTCAAACCGGAGCACCTGATGGAGATCATGGAACGCGAAGATAACCATGTAACCTCACATTTAGATTAGATATGATTTAATCTTTGTGTGCATCTTGTTTGAGTGCAAATATTAGATACACAACAGTAGCATTTAAATTGGATGATACCTAATTAATACCAACATAGTGTTCTCCCATTAGTGTGCACCACCAAAAAAATTATCCGTTATGAGGAACACCATGACTATTGGGTGTTAGACATATTATGCGTTCGCATATGATGGGTGCAAGCCATGTATACACAACTAATACATTATGGTTGGGTTGGAGAGCCTAGCATGTACAGAAATGGTCTCAGAACACGAAGATCGAAAGATCGAGAACGAGTCACATGGATGATGTGATCGACGGATATAGTCCATCCTGATAGCCGCATCAAAGGCCATGATGATTGGGGATGATGAGGTGTAAAGGGGTCATGCAATCACTAAACTGTCTTTAGGGATGACGATTTAAGTGGGAGCTCATTTTTTAATATGATTACAAATTTGAACTCCAATTATGAACTTAGTCTAAGTCCTGTTTGCAAATGTCTTGTAGATTATGGCCATTCCCAGAGCTCATGACATCTTTGGTCCATTTATGCATGGGGAGAAACTTAAGCTATATGGGTCGAATTTTATTGACTGGTACCAACACCTCAGAAGGATCCTCATAGAAAACCATCTTCTCTATGTCCTTCGTGAACCCCTGGAAGATTTCCCCGATGACTTCGAAAGAAATGAAGATGCGACTCTTTGCGACCGCCGCGACACATTTATGGTTGTCAAGTACACCATTATCCATGCCATGGAACTTGGCTTGAGAGTTCCCTTCCATGAAATCGACACATATGATATGCTCGATGGATTGAAAAGCATGTTTTCACCTGCGTTTAGGTGCATGCAATGTGAGTACGTGAGGGAGTTTATTTCCATCAAGTTGGAAGAAAACTCAAGCTTGGAAAGCCACCTGGATACCATGGAAAATCTCCATAAAGGTCTTAAGGATTCCATGGGCACCTAGGTGACTGAATACTTTGCAATAGTTGGGGTATTGTGCTCACTTTTCCCAAGTTTCAAAGACGTTGCCACTGACTACGGCATGACAGGGATATCGTATACCTTACGCGAGGTCATAGCCAAGCTAAGGACTACCAAGGTGGAACCCAAGGTTGGGAATTGAACGATATCAACAGAGAAGGTATATGTTGATATACAAGTAATACATGTTTTCATGAAACACTTATACAGTTTCAAGTATTGGAGACTTACCCCTGTTATTTGAAAACAAGACCCTCTGCGTGAGAGTCTCTAATGGAACGAGGCACTGACGGCGTGATAACGGCAAGTAATTTGGATGAAGGCCGACGACACTACTTCCCTCGAAGTTTATCATTAGGATTATTAGATTTGAATAAAACCTTTGTAATCAAGTTTGTGAACCATATCCGTGTGTCTTGCTTATTGTGAGACAATTATTCATATTAATGAGAAACAATCAGTTGTTCCTTTTTTCTATGAATATTTTCTTTTATGATTAATGTTGTAATTACAAACAAGTTATTCTAGTTCTTAATCTATATGATAATGAAGCATTTATGAAATATGAAAATTGCCAGAAGATATCCAAACATAAATTTGATACTGTTTGAATCGTTCAAAGATTTTCAGAATCAAGGTAGATATAAAATTAGCAACAATATCAAAGTCTTTGCGATTTGATCCAAGTGACTTAGAATTCAAGTTAAATTGGCATATAATAAGGACTTGTGGAAAACGGTTTAAAAAATTATGGTGATTAGACAAATTAAATAGTATTAATGTGTCTAATACATCATAATCATAGTGTATAGGATACATATGGTCCAAAATGTATTTCCACTAGGTATAAACATTAGATATTAGAGTTATAGATTAAAATAACGAACATTCAATAAAACATAAGGAACATCTAAAGATTCATGAAAACAACACCATATGAGATATAGAAAAGTCGAGTTTCTGGAGATCTCGATAGTCCGAGATCATTGCAAATAATAAGTCTTTGTGGTGTATAAAAGTAGGATTCAAGAATTTGTTCTGTCATTTGCAGAATTTCATTCTTGATTCACTTGTCCTATTATTATAATAAGATATACCTACGAACTACAAAGAAATATTGATGGACCTAAGTACAAGAAATGACCAAGAGTCATGAAATTGGCAAAGGACTGATCAAAACTGCAAAGTCTTCAAGAGTTTGAATAAAAAAGTTGTAGCTAGTACGACATGCAGGGTTTGACCAATCAGAAATTGCTAAGTCTTGTAGCAGAAATTCTCGATTTGACGTAAGATCATTTTTTTTGGATTTGCCTGGATTATTGAGAAAAGTCTACAAATTGAGAGGGAGCTAAGAATTTTTCCAAATAGAATATGTGGACGACATATTTGAGTGGGAGATGAGTGACATCCTAAAATATCAAATATTGATGAAATATTGGAGTGGGAGCCTGACAATATTTTTTAATATGTAATTGAAATATTAGTGAACAATGTTTTTGGTATTAGGAATGATTAGATCATTATATGGATGAAATTTAAAATATATTAAATATAGTGGATCTATGTGATTAGATCAGGATGCTTAATAAACATTAAATGTCAAAATACTTGGAGTTTTGAAAGTAGTTCAGAAGGACCTAGTTGAGATCCTAAAAACAATTCAGAATGGATTTAAGTGAGGAATTGGTTCGTACTTGAACAATTAGGGAGTATTGAGTGGTGACTCGATATTCATGACAGTGGTTAAAGTAAAGAAAGATGCGTCACATCACCTGTGCCTTGGCCATAGGTTTTCCAGAAAAACGCATGTTATTTATACTTGACATAATGTGACCCAAGTTCTTAATGTAAGAACAGGTTTCTGAGTGATTAAAGTTAATCAATTATTCAGAGTTAAGTTTAGCACAAACAAAGCATGGTCAGGGATCAAGTTGCAAATATTTCAATTTGATCAATGTCTATATATATAGAAGTATTAGGATACTTCGGTGTTAGCGAGTATGATTTTGGTTTAAAGAAAGTTTGACTTTTGACTAAGTGTGTTTTATAGTTATACATGACATCTTGAAAGTTCTATTGAATGATAGATCGTCATCGTATATACTAGAAAAACAGAAGTCTCACTTTGCCACCAAAATGCTATAACATATTATATAATAATGATGTGAATGTCAAAATAGGTAACATTAATGATTTGCAAAATAGGACCTTATGAATCTGCTAAAATAGATTTAGAATAGGAAGTACTCCATGAGAAAGCATGATCAATAAACACATATGAGATATGGTTTATGATTAGTATCAATGCATCTAGATTATTTATACTCTAGTATAAGTGGGAGACTGAAGAAGATATGCCCTAGATACAAATAATAAATGGTTTTGTTGTAATATCTCATTAGTTCATAATATTTTTATATCATGCTATAACTATATCAAGCAGAAATATTGATACAAGTATGGTATATAAACAAACACAGTCCCTAGTAGCCCCTATTCAACCAATTCATTGGGAAGATGATGATCAAGGTTTCCTGATCATGGTGCTATTAGAGCCAACTGATAGTGAAGTCCTATCATGTGGAATGATGTGATGGACATTTCCCACCGATGATTATTACAACACGATCATGTCACTAAGTTCATGTTGCAATTGTCACAAATGGAGTGTCCTAATCCTTAGACCATGAGATCATATTAATCAATGTTACCGGAGGATTGCTTTGACTGCATGAACTGTCAATTTTGTGACTGGGTGACCATAAAGGTGCATGTTGGGTAATCCGAAGAGGCAGGTTGAGGCATATGCATCAAGATCGGGATTTGTTCTCCTGTGTAACGGGAAGATACACTAGACCTGCTCGGTGAATTACATCCATAAGCCGTGCAGCGTATGACTAGGTCATGGGGATGGAATTTCACGAGAATGAGTAAAACAGTACTTGTTGGAAACGAAATTGAACAAGGTATCAGGATACCTATGATCAGATCTCGGAAAAGTCTTGTATCGCGTAACAGAGGGAATTGGACATATCATTTAAGGTTCGACACGATGATGATTCGTGGAGTGTATAGGGTCAACATGGGCATCCCGGTCTCGCTGTTGATCATTGATCGAGATAATGTCTATGACATTCCCGAACCATAGAGAAACATGCTTAAGGGCACTACGACGCTTGGAGATCCTCCTATGAGAGGAAATCATAGAAGAGAGAGAAATTGAAATCGTTCCAGAGAGATCCAGAGTTGTTCGGAGAAAAAAGGAAAGGAAATTACCGAAAGGTGTTTCAGATAAATATCAATTTACAATATGCATTTATTATATGTTAATTATGAATTAACTTATATTAAATAAATATTTAAATTATTATTTATAGTGCAACTTTATCATTAGGCCAAAACCCCGGAGGGAATTGGTCCAGGAGGAAGTCACGCAGGAAAAACAGCAAAAACAACAGCCAAAAGCGAGTTGGGCCACTTTTGACCAGTCCATGCGGATTTGAGGGCGGACATATGTAGCATGCCGCGCGGGCGGCAACCAACCAGTCGCTGCACGCAGGCCACAGCCTGCCAAGCCCATCTGGGCACTACCGCCACGGGCTGACAGGAGTGGGCGAGCGGGCGCACGGTGGGTCGCGCCATGACCCACCCGGCCGCAGCTCCCGCTGCCTGCATCTTCTACTGCTCGCGTGTTGGGCCCACGAGTGCTTGGCGGTTAACCCCACTGGCAGCGCCATGGCTGTTGTGGCCGCTGTGTGCTGTAGCTGTTAGCTTGGCTACTCTGGGTCGGCCCACCGGGTGCACCTAGTCATTCCAACCGGCTGGCCCTGGTTTTTTCCTTTATTCCTTTGTATGTTTTAGTCCCATATGGCTTAGCCTTTGAGAAAGACACATTCCCCTCCGCCTATATACAGGATTCCCATGGGAGGGATTATATATACACCAACAAGATATTTTCTAAGGCACTTTTACTTAGAAAATCCCCCTCTCTCTCCTAGTTGCCTTTGCAGTGACACGGTTCCGGAGAAGGACTGTACACACAAAGTCAACACCGCTGCGGCACGCCGTTGTGCTGCAGGGATTCTGACCAGGTGGTCTACTTTTGCAACCTCGGCAGGGTTCAGAGCCCGAGAGTCGTTGTATTGGACCATATGTGTGTGATAACTCGGAGGAGCTACCGTTAGTAGCGACTAGACCGTCGTGCAAAGATCTAGACAAGAGGTGACGTGCGAGGAGTTTCGCGACCTTGAGGTCGTACGGATACGACTACATCATCCACGCTCCTGCATGAGCATAACACTTTCTCGGTCTTCAAGTATACGTTACCGCTATCTTTCTCCGTTACTGCACTACTTGTAGATAGATTTTGGGCGTTAAAATGTTCCAACGTAGATTTTTTTTATTATCTGCTGCGGAAACCCTTAGGGGGTAGTTCCATCACCTCCGTGATGGTAACATTTACGTTATGTGTAATATTGTACAAAGTCAGATATTGGTCCTGGTGGGTGGTATTTCCAAGCAAATAGTCATCCAGAAAAAAAAAATCCTCAGGCCATTTATAATTCAGAAAGATCCAAAGCAGAAGAAATGTTTTTTTTGTTACCATCAGACCAAGCCAACAATATGACACTCCTTTTTTCCAGTAAAGTTGAGACATAGATATTGAGCCCTCCTATTTTATTCTCGACAGTTTTTCCATACTCTATCTGCTACCAAGAAGCTTGGACAACCATTTACTAAGCAGAGCAATATTTTTATCCTCAAGATCTTGAATTATGAGGCGACTCCTAGTCTTTTGGACAACACACACAATTCCATTTAGCCACTTTATACTTCCTTTTCTTGCTATCTACCTGCCAAAACAACTTTGAACGGAAGTAGTCCAATCTTTAGGGTACTACTTTAGGTACTTGGAAGAAATATCATGAAATATCATATATATATATATATATATATATATATATATATATATATATATATATATATTGCACCGTATTTGAGAGTACTGAATTTATGACGACTAGACAACCTCCGAGGGAAGGAGCATTCTTTTCCAACTAGTCAACCTTTCTCCAATCACTTCTCGTAGTTTTTCCAATTGGTATGTGAGAGTCTATAATAATGTACCTGTGTTCCCAAATATCTAATGTGAAAATGTCTTTGATCATAGCCGAACAGTTCAGCGTATCGAGTGGCAAATTCCCGAGCTTGCTGGAAAGCAGAGCAAGTTTTTCTTATGAAAATTTCTTTTTAGACCTGAAAGTTACTCGAATCCTAATAAAATTAACATTCTAAATATCATGTTCCATAAAGAGAGTCATATTATTGGCATATTGCACGATAGATAGCCCACGGGCTGCAAGATGTGGCAGTACACCAGCATTTGGCACGAGTTCTTTACGCGCTCCGCGCTTGGAAGTAATGACCAACATATCATCCACACTACCCCATAATAAATTATGAACCCGCGTGCACCACGCTTTGGAGAAACCTTTCACTCTACGTAGTACTAGTAGTTATATAAAATACCATTTGACTTTGTCTCAAAAAAAAATACCATTTAACTTGGTCACATGTCGTACACGTCTGTTTCCCGCTAGAACAGAAGTTGATAGCGATGACCCAGAAACAACACATCGGATCGATGCCAGCAAATGTGACAATCATGTGTTCCGATAATACTACTACTGTCGGTCCATATTAATGGTCTTAAATTTATATAGATGTAAATGCATCTAGTCTAATTAGATATATATACGAATCTAGATAAAATTGAGTTCATTAATATGAACCGGAAGGAATACATATGATGCGGACAAAATCCCTCAATCATATCTTCAAAATAACAACCACTTATAGGAGGTCGCGGTGCATTTGCACTCATTGTGACAAAACATATTTCAAAATATTAAAAAAATCTACATACACATTCTAACATTTTTATATCCGTGCATAAGTTTTCGAGATGAAAATCCATGCAAAAAAGATAAAAAAATCCTGTGAATAATCCTATTCACGTGATATTTATTGTCTTTTTATCCGACACATAAAATATTTTTTCATCCCGAAAACTTATGAACGAACATAAAATGTTTAAATGTACATGTAGATATTTTTCTTCAAGTTTTTTAGTATTTTGAAATATATTTTCTCACGATAGGTGCAAATGCACGCGCCAGCCAAAACCAAAAGGAATTTCCCCAACGTACCTCTGTTTTGTACACCTCTGGTTGGTGAAGTGGCAACATCGCGTACTTATGTCACTGGGTAGGATATAAAGATGCAATGATTTACGCCGAAGGTAAGCTGACCTAAGAGCGTCACGGACATTTTTATTACAGTATATAACTTTGGGTGTTTGCCTAATTAAACCAATCTTGAGGAACTGTTGTCTGAATCGCTTGCTTTAGACCCCTATAGGCTAAATTGATTTCAGAAATGCCAAGGGCCTTCCTTGAGAATGAAAAAGGAAATAGCTGTGTAAGAAAAATATTATTCTATATGTGCAACTCCAGCAACAACTGCAAAATCCGGCGCACTAAAATCCTTGTGCCACGCGGCAAGCAGATATAACATGTGACGCTGGCGGGTGCTTCACCGGTGGCGCTATTTCGGAGCACGGCAAGCAGCGAAAAGTAGTCCTTCACCAGGGCGTGCTAAAATGCATCGCTGAAAACTATATTCATATATGTGAACCAAACAAAGATCAAATAAAAATATAAAATAGCAAAAATAGACTAGATATATTTTACATAGAACAGAGTTCAACATATCGGTACATAAAGTTCACGGCGGTTGAGCAGTGCTCGCGTGGTAGCCTACGCTCAAAGCATCCGGCGCCGAATGCCGCAGTATCCGGCACGGCAAACTATTTAGGGGTACATGATTTTAGCGCGGCAAACTATTTAGGGGTGCATGATTTTGACACGGCTGCTGGAGCTGCGCGACTTAGGGCATGTACAATGGTTGATAAGACAATCTTATATTATACGTGCCATGTAATTTTGATATAATGATAAAACTTGCTGTACAATGGGTCTTTTTTTAGTCTTATCTCCAGCGACAGATATCCCTAGATATGTGGTGAGACATATGGTGCTAAGAGATCTAAGAGAAGATAGATGTCGTTTTTTTGTTTATCTCTCCTCCAACTCAGCAATCATCTTACGTGGCATTACTAAGATAAGACTAAGATAAGACCATTATACGTGCCCTTAGGCTCCCGGCTCCCCCGCCCTAAAATAGTAGTTTTAGCTCGCGGACACGATATACAACCGCTCTTGTTAAGATTTCGACAGTTAATGGGTCACTATCTCGTGATACGCATGGTCTAGTAAACGGTCCTTTTGACCGATTAGCTGCAATGAACTACTAGGCCATATCTGTTGCCTTCACTTTTAAACAATGTATCCTGTTATCTTGATCCTTGAAAATCATTTCAGATCTTACGACGTGCGTCGAGCAACCCGTGGACATGTTTGGTTCCCGGCAACATTTTGTCAGGCCAACCACAGAAGTGTGACCGCGAAATTGGATGCCACAATGTACGGCAAAAGTTAGCAAAAAGAACTAATTCTACGATAGGTGAACCCAATGTAATACTAATATTTTTGTTTGAAAGATCCTGCTACTGCTTACTTTTGATTTCATTAGTAGGTACTCCCCCGTCCCACAATATAACCCTTTCTAGAAAGCTAAAATAGCTTGATAAAAATGCTTATATTGTGAAATGAGGTAGTAGAATATGTACATGCTCGCACTGGACGAAAAATGTATAAAACAAGAGAAATGAAAAAAGCTAACAAACTAGGCACCCTGGTGGCACTGGCTCAGCACGCCTACGTTGCAGGCCACAGCTCCGCCTCTTAGAGCTATGACCGCAAGCACTTCCCGAGGCCACCGCCTTAGCTCACGTCCACCGTCTAAAGCCGTCGCCCCGGCAACAGATCCACCCTACACCGGAAGGCACGAATCCGCCGCAACACAAGGAATAAAGATCTCCAAGGATATGTCTCCAAGAAGGTAATGACATGAGCATTGTTGTACCCCGCACCAGAGGAGCTTAGGTTTTCACCCGAAGAGACTTAACACACTCGCGTCGGTAGAAGATTGCAGCTCCCAAACGACGCATTGAAGAAGGAGAACGACGCCAATGGCATCGCTGCCGTCGGCACTTAAGTGCGGGGCTTCCGCCCGGAGCCAATCTCGACCGCCAAATCCAACACGGGGAGTTTGGACTAAAGGAGTAGCAAGCCAAGCGGCATAGCACTGCCACTGATATGGATATGACTAATTGGGTTCCTACAATTAGTTATCCTGGTCGCATAAAGGCTTACGGCCCATGAAGCCCATACGGAGTAAATGAAGGTTCAGGAAGCATCCGACGGATAGAAAGCGTGTCTTGGCGATTAAGGAAGAAATAGAAATCGATATTGTATTAGTGTTATAATTGTAACTTGTAACCTATCCATATATGGCTTCGGGATCCAGCCTATTATATAAAGGCTGGGAGGAGCCAACGAAGAGGCATCGAAAGCCTTGAGCAATCTGTAACCACATTGTCCATAAGCAATCAGACGACTTCGATTCCCTTGTTTGTCTGATCAACCGACGAAATCCCCAGCGTTCTCTTTTTCACAAAACCCTAAGTCCATAAGCATGGGCATTGCCGAGATTACCCCTCGTCATCCACCAACCACCAAACTCAACTATATGTTGCAAGTTGTCGCGACACATCACGCTGCACTAACTGCGTCATGCCGGCAGGAGGCCAAAAAGAAGCCTCCCGAACAACGCCGAAGCCGATTCCGGGGCGGCCGCCCCAACTTCCTCCCTGCTATGACCATGCCGGCCCTAAGATGCACCGATGCATCCTCGCTTGTGATGCGAGACCATGGTCAAATTTCCGCAACCCCCACTCACCCCCCCTCCCCCGCGCGTGCCCGACTAGGCCCAGAAGCCCAAGGGCGCAGTATGATGGATTTATTATTGAGACTCTCGAGCGAGTGTATATAGGCGTACAAGAATCAACTTGGAGTACAAGACAAGACATAAATCCTATCTCTACCTAATCTTTCCATAACTGTAATATACTCTAACATCCTCCATAGTCGTAGCGGTAGTGCCATGAACAACTGGAACATCGTGGCACGGTTAGACTGGAGATAAACCGAAGTAGCATCCAGTAGTCTGACATCCCCCCGCAGTCCGAGCGGGAACATCATGGATGGTGTCACAAAGCGGTAGCTTGGACTATGGAGGAAGCTGATGAGAAGCTCAAGAGAGGTAGCCGAGAGCGTGTTGGGCACGTTGAACACTGCAACCTTGGTCGAGGTAGCCGTGTGTGGGGTTGCCATGGTCGATGTCATTGTCGGATGCCGTTGTCGAGGTAGTTGCTCATGAAGCCGCGTGCGCATAGTGCACGAGGATGATGACGGAGATGCGTCAAGGCAGTCGTCGAAGGTGGCGATGCCAGAGCCGATGCAGTCCGAGCCGTCAAGGACGAGGTGCGGCCATAGTTTTGCCAGAACTAGGCGCACATCGGTAATGAATGCATACATCAGTTTTGCCAGAACCAAGTATGCAAAGAAGAACTCGTCGGTGACGCGGTCGAGGCTGACGTAGAGGTCGATGCCGAAGAAGACGTTGTTGATGACGATGTAGATGAGGCGCCGATCCGAGTTTGGCAGACTCAGGAAAGCATCGGGGACGAAGGAACGTATCGATGTTGCCAGTATCGGGCATGCGAGGGCAGGGACCATCATGAACCTGTGCGCTAGTGTCATAGGGGACGATATGACGATGGCGACGAGGTCGTTGTGGACGAAGATGTAATGGCCTGTGAAACCAGCAACGACCCGGAGTAGTCATGCTGGATGCCTAGAGAGGCGCAGTGGCGGTACTCGATGTAGGTGAAGAAGAATCCGATGTGACGAAGACCATGCGCGTACGTAGGCGAACCATACCATGGGAGGTGGCATGGAGATACCTAGGGCGTTGGTGCGCGGGAATGGTGAAGTAGAGTGCATGCAACGACGCTACGACCCGATGAGGCAGCATAGCTGCATGGCGCGAGTCGATGCAGCGACTAGAGGCCACCGGTGTGTACATGCTTGTGAGGCGCACTAGAAGCCAGTAGGCTAGGACCAAGGCATCGGCTCTGCGGCCCGAAGGGGCCATGCAGGGGCAGCCCATAGTTCGGTCGGTGGTAGGCGCATGGTTGGGGATGTGCTTGGCGTAGACAAGCACGAGATCGACTTATCAGATCGAATGTACGTCGTATGCGCCATGGCGTGGACAACACGTAGATCGGAGTCGATGCCGGCATTGTCGGTGAAGTCCCGGACGATAACGATGAAGATGATCTAAGGGTGATGGCCGCAACAGCCTAATGAGGAAAGGCGTAGCAGCCGACCGAGGTGTGCGACAGCTTGCCGTGAGGCTGCGATAGCCTACTGAGGCAGGAACGACAGTATAGGAGGCAGGCGCATGAACGCAATGTAGATCGTCAATAGCGATGGTTGGAGTAGAGGCGCGACGATGACGATGGCGATGGGCGATTCAATACGATCTATGACCGGTAAACCAAAAAAGAAAAATACAGGTCGAACGACCACGAAGAGAAAAACCGATCTAGAGACCAGGAAAAAAGACTCACCAGGGCAGCCGGTCAAGGATCGGCGGACGAGCCCTGATAGGGATCGCGCGACCCCCGGTGGAGATCATGGAGATCGATGCCCCAGGGGCGGCACTGTTGGAGATATGCCCAAGAGGCAATAATAAAAGTGGTTATTATTATATCTTTGTGTTTATGATGAATGTTTACATCCCATGCTATAATTGTATTATTAGGAAACACTAATACTTGTGTGTTTTGTAAACATAAAAGAGTCCCTAGTAAGCCTCTTGTTGAACTAGCTTGTTGATTGATTGATGATCATGGTTTCCTGATCATAGACATTGGATGTGATTAATGACAAGGTTATATCATTAGGAGAATGATATGATGGACACACACCCATAGTAAGCGTAGCATAAGATCAAGTCATTAAGTTCGTATTTCTGTAAGCTTTGAAATACATAGTAACCTAATCCTTCGACCATGAGGTTATGTTAATCATCATCACCGGATGGGTACTTTGATGACATCAAACGCCGCTTCGTAACTGGGCGGTTATAAAGGTGTCATTAGGTATTCTGAAAGTATGTGTTGAAGCGCATAGACCAAGATTGGGATTTGTCCATCCATATGACGGATAGATATACTCTAGGCCCTCTCGGTGGAATGTCATCTAGATAGCTTGCAAGCATGTGACTAGGTCACAAGGGATGACATAACATGGAACAAGTAAAGAGTACTTATCAGTAACGAGGAAGAACTAGGTATGAAGATACCGACGATCAAACCTCGGATAAGTATAATGTCACGAGACAAAGGGAATTGGTTTCGTATGTTAATTGGTTCAATCGATCACGAAGTAATCGTTGAGTATGTGGGAGCCGTTATGGATCTCCAGATCCCGCTGATGGTTATTGATGGGAGAGGTGTCTTCATCATGTCTGCATATTCACGAACCGTAGGGTGACACACTTAAGGTTCGAAGTTGTTTGAAGTAGATATGGAATTTGCGTTGGAGACCGAATGTTGTTCAGAGTCTCGGAATAGATCCGGGACATCACGAGAAGATCCAGAATGGTCCGGAGAATAAGATTCATATATTGGGGATCATTTTCTAAGTTAGGAAATGTTCCGGAGTATTTGTATGGAGATGCTAGAAGGTTTCAGAATGTTCTGGAAGGTTCTAGAGGATTTCTTGGAGTTTGCTTGAAAACCAAGAAAGGGATCAAAGAAACCAAGTGGGGTAAGACACGGATTCATGGGGGAGGAGGATTCTTCCCCCCTCCCCAACCCGCCGGTCCAAGGAGGAGGGAGTCCTACTAGGACTCCCCCTCCCCAGGCGCGCCTCCCTCCTTTAAATAGAAGGGAGGGGGCGCCCCCTCTTGCACCTTGTCTCATAACTCCCAATCTCAGCCGCCTCTCTCCTCCATGTTTCTTCAAGACAGCATAGGCGAAGCCTGCAGATTTCTCATCTCCACCACCACCACCACGCCGTGCTGTTGGGATTCCGTGGAGAAGATCTACTACCTCCGCTCGTCATGAACGGGAGAGGAAGGTCTGCTTCGACCAAGACGCAGTGACCGTCTGGAAGCGCCGGAACGCGGCGCCGGAAGGATCGTCCACACGATCTTGAGATCGGCAAGTGATCGACTACATCATCCACGAGATCTAATCTCGTTAACGCTTTCGGTTCTACGAGGGTTAGTACCGATCTATCTCGTTGCTCATGTCTAGTAGATTAGATCTTGGCTTTTATCTAGATTAGATCTGGGTTTTGTTCGTTCTTGCGGTAGAAATTTTTTGTTTTCCATGCTACGAACCCATCACTGGTATCAGAGCCTTGTCTATGCGTAGATCTGTTGCACGAGTAGAACACAATGAGGTTGTGGGCGTTGGTGCTCGTGCCGTCTTTTGCTATATGTGTACTTTGCATCTTGCGGTATGGTGGGATGAAGCGGCCCGGGCTAACATTACATGTCATCGTACATGAGACTTTCTCCACGCTTGACGTGCAACTCGTATTGCACAAGTGGCTTTGCGGGTGTCTGTCTCTCCCATCATAGTATAGATCAAATCTACACTTTGCCCTTGATAACACTTGTATCAACGTTGTGGTTCAGTTTCGTAGGTAAGATGCGTTCTTAGTCAAAAGCCCCAAGCCACGTAAAACTTGCAAAGAAAATTAGAGGCGTCTAACTTGTTTTTGCAGGGGTTTTATGATGTGATATGGCCTACATGTGATTGTGATTGTATTTGATGTATGCAATGATCCTTGTTGTAATATGGCAACCGGCAGGAGCCTAATGGTTGTTTTTAATTCTGTTAAGACTTGCGTGTCTATTTATCTTGTAATAGCTTTGTTCCAAGTAGTTGTAATAGTTGCTAGTGAAGATGAACAACCATGAAGCGGCGCCACGGACCTTGACGCAATGCTGGTGATGATGGAGATCATGTCCGTGCTTTGGAGATGGAGATCAAAGGCATAAGAAGAAAGGGCCATATCATATCACACTAATTATGAATTGCCTGTGATGTTAATACTTTATGCATCTTGTATTGCTTAGATCGCGACGGTAGCATTATAAGATGATCCCTATCACTAAATATCAAGTAATAAAGTGTTCGTCCTTAGTTGGCACCGTTGCTAAGACTCGTCGTTTCGAAGCATCTCGTGATGATCGGGTGTGATAGACTCTACGTGTGCATACAACGGGTGCAAGCCAGATTTGCACATGCGGAAACTAAGGTTAATCTTGATGAGCCTAGCATGTACACATGGTCTCGAACACGGAATACCGAAAGGTAGAGCATGAGTCATATGATTGATATGATGAACATGAAGATTGTTCGCCGATGAAGCTACATCATCTCACGTGATGATCGGACTTGGTGTAGTGGATTTGGTTCGTGTAATCACTAAAACAACTGCGAGGGATGTTGTTTTGAGTGGGAGTTCACCTAGTTGATTTAAGAATTAAATTTGAACACTATTTATCATAAACTTAGTCTAAATTACTTGCAAATTTGTTGTAGATTATGGCGAATGTTTCCATCAATTTCAATGCGTTCCTAGAGAAAGAAAAGCTTAAGAACAATGGAAGCAATTTCACGGACTGGTTCCGTGGACTGAAGATCGTCCTCAAGGCTGGTCAGTTGACCTATGTGCAAGCACCGCTTAGGTGACCCACCTACGAAGATGCCACCGATGACGTAAGAATGTTTACGCCACTCGAAACATCACTACTCCACAGTTCGTGTGCCATCACATGCGGTTTAGAATCGAGCTTCAAAAGCGTTTGAGCACCATGACCCATTTGAAATCATTAAGGAGCTCAAACTCATATTTGAGACTCAAGGCCATGGAAAGCTATGAAGCTTGAAGTTCTTTACCGCAAGATGGAAGAGGGTAGCTCAGTTAGCAGCACGCGTGCTCACCATGTCTGGGCACGCAAACAAACTCCGAGAGTTGGGGATACCGATTCCTAATGAATTTGGGATTCACCGTGTCCTCCAATCACTGCCACCAAGTTACAAGAACTTTATGATGAACTACAATATGCACTGCATGAACAAGACGTTGCCTGAACTATCGTCCATGCTGAAAACTGCTGAAGTGGAGATCATGAAAGAACACCAAGTGTTGAAGGTCAATAAGACCACCAATTTCAAGAAACGGGCAAGCCTAAGAACAAGGGCAACTTCAAGAAGGACGGCAAGAAAGCTGCCGACTGCTAAGAAGCCCAAGGCTGGTCCTAAACCTAAACTGAAAGTGCTTCTCGCAAGGGTGCTGGTCATCGAAGCGAATCGCCCAAATACCGGGCGGATCTGAAGAACGGCAACATCAAAAAGAAAGGTATATTCGATATACATGTTATAGATGTGTATCTTGCTAGTAATCGTAGTAGTGCCTGGGTATTTGATACTGGTTCGGTTGCTCATATTTGTAACTCAAACAGAGTCATGAATAAACGAAGACCGGCAAGAGACGAGGTGACGATGCACGTTGGAAATGGCTCCAAGGTTGATGTGATCGCCGTCGACGCCTCCCTCTACATCTACCATCGGGATTAGTTTTAAATTTAAATAATTGTTATTTGGTGCTCGTTAAGCATGAACATTATATCTGGATCTTGTTTTTTGCTAGACGGTTACTCTTTTAAGTCTGAGAATAAAGGTTGTTCGATTTATATGAGTAATATCTTTTATGGTTATGCACCTGAGATGAATGGTTTATTCTTATTGAATCTCGATAGTAGTGATACACATGTTCACAACATAGATGCTAAACGAATAAAATTAAATGATAATTCTACATACATGTGGCAATCGCTGCCTTGGTCACATTAGAGTGAAGCGTATGAAGAAACTCCATTCGATGGACTTCTTGAATCACTTGATTTTGAATCACTTGAAAGATGCGAAGCATGTCTAATGGGAAAAATGACTAAGACTCCATTCTCTGGTACAATGGAGCGAGCTACAGACTTATTGGAAATAATACATACCGATATGTGCGGTCCAATGAGTGTAGCATCACGTGGTGGATATCGTTATGTTCTCACTTTCACGGATGACTTGAGTAGATATGGGTATGTCTACTTTATGAAACATAAATCCGAAACTTTCGAGAAGTTTAAGGAATTTCAAAGTGAAGTGGAAAATCATCGTAACAAGAAGATTAAGTTTCTGCGTTCTGACCGCGGAGGTGAATATCTGAGTTATGAGTTTGGCATGCATTTAAAGAAATGTGGAATACTTTCACAGTTGACACCGCCGTGAACACCACAGCGTAATGGTGTGTCCGAACGTCATAATCGAACTCTCTTAGATATGGTTCGGTCTATGATGTCTCTTACAGATTTACCATTATCATTTTGGGGCTATGCATTAGAGACAGCCGCATTCACTTTAAATAGGGCACCATCTAAATCCGTTGAAACGACACCGTATGAATTGTGGTTTGGAAAGAAACCTAAGTTGTCATTCCTTAAAGTTTGGGGCTGCGAAGCATATGTAAAGAAGTTACAACCTGATAAGCTTGAACCCAAAGCGGAGAAATGCGTCTTCATAGGATACCCTAAAGAAACAATTGGGTATACCTTCTATCATAGATCCAAAGGCAAAGTTTTCGTTGCTAAGAATGGATCCTTTCTGGAGAAGGAATTTCTCTCGAAAGAAGTGACTGGAAGGAAAGTAGAACTCGACGAGGTTGTTGAACCTTCTTTTGGAGTTGAGAGTAGTGCAGCACTGGAAGATGTTTCTGTGCCGCCTGCACCAACTGGAGAGGAAGCTAATGATGCAGATCATGAAACTTCGAACGAAGTTACTACTGAACCTCGCACGTCAACGAGGGTCCGCATCACTCTCGAGTGGTATGACTCTGCCTTGAACGTCATGTTAGTGGACAACACTGATGACCCTGCGACGTATGAAGAAGCTATGGTGAGCCCAGATTCCGACAAATGGCTAGAAGCCATGAAATCCAAAATGGGATCCATGTACGAAAACCAAGTATGGACTTTGGTGGACTTACCGGATGGTTGTAAGGCTGTCGAGAACAAATGGATTTTCAAAAGAAAAACAGATGCTGATGGTAATGTTACCGTCTATAAAGCTCGACTTGTCGCGAAAGGGTTCCGACAAATTCAAGGAGTTGACTACGATGAGACTTTCTCACCTGTAGCGAAGCTAAAGTCTGTGAGGATTATGTTAGCAATCGCTGCATATTTCGATTATGAAATTTGGCAGATGGATGTCAAAACAGCGTTCCTTAATGGTGACATTGAGGAAGAGTTGTACATGGTACAACCCAAGGGTTTTGTCGATCCTAGTGATGCTGATAAGGTATGTAAACTTCAGCGCTCCATTTATGGACTGAAGCAAGCATCCCGGAGTTGGAATCAACGTTTTGATAAAGTAATCAAAAACTTTGGATTTATACAAACTTATGGAGAAGCTTGTATTTACAAGAAAGTGAGTGGGAGCTCTGTAGTATTCCTAGTACTATATGTAGATGACATATTGTTGATTGGGAATGATATAGAACTTCTTAATAGCGTCAAAACCTATTTGAATAATAGTTTTTCGATGAAGGATCTTGGCGAAGCGGCATATATTCTAGGCATCAAGATTTATAGAGATAGATCAAGACGCCTAATGGCGCTTTCACAAAGTACATACTTAGATAAAGTTCTAAAGAAGTTTAGAATGGAAGAGAGCAAGAAAGGGTTCGTGCCCATGTTGTCAGGTAAGACCTTGAGTAAAACCCAAAGTCCAAATGGCGTAAGATAGAGAAAAGATGAATAAAATTCCTATGCCTCGCCATAGGTTCTATCATGTATGACATGTCATACGAGACCGGATATAGCACATGTTGTTAGTTTGACTAGCAGATATCAAAGTGATCCCGGAATGTAACATTTGGACGGTCAAGAATATCCTAAAGTACCGAATAGGACTAAGGATATGGTTCTTTCTTCTGAGGTGATGAACAGCTTGTTGTAAATGGTTACACCGATGCTAGTTGGAACACTGATCCGTATGACTCAAGTCACACCGATAATGATTTATTTTGAATGGTGCTGCAATAAGCTGGAGGAGTGCCAAGCAGAGCGTTGTGGCAAAATCTTCAACTGAATAGGAATACATAGCTGCTTTGGAGGCTGCACAAGAAGGCATATGGATGAAGGAGTTCATTACTGAACTTGGCGTGGTTCCCAGTGCGTTAGACCCGATGGCCATCTACTGTGACAACACAGGTGCCATAGCTAATGCACAGGAGCCAAGGTCACATAGTGAAGCACATCAAGCTACGCTTTCATGCTATTCATGAGTATGTCCAAGATGGTGACATAAAGATTTGCAAAGTACACTAATCTGAATGTAGCAGATCCGCTGACTAAACCTCTCCCTAGAGCAAAGCATGACCAACACCAGAACGCCATGGGTGTTCGGTATATTACCATGTAATCTAGATTATTGACTCTAGTGCAAGTGGGAGACTGTTGGAGATATGCCCAAGAGGCAATAATAAAAGTTGTTATTATTATATCTTTGTGTTTATGATGAATGTTTACATCCCATGCTATAATTGTATTATTAGGAAACACTAATACTTGTGTGTTTTGTAAACATAAAAGAGTCCCTAGTAAGCCTCTTGTTGAACTAGCTTGTTGATTGATTGATGATCATGGTTTCCTGATCATAGACATTGGATGTGATTAATAACAAGGTTATATCATTAGGAGAATGATATGATGGACACACACCCATAGTAAGCGTAGCATAAGATCAAGTCATTAAGTTACATTGTAAGCTTTGAAATACATAGTAACCTAATCCTTCGACCATGAGGTTATGTTAATCACCATCACCGGATGGGTACTTTGATGACATCAAACGCCGCTTCGTAACTGGGCGGTTATAAAGGTGTCATTAGGTATTCTGAAAGTATGTGTTGAAGCGCATAGACCAAGATTGGGATTTGTCCATCCATATGACGGATAGATATACTCTGGGCCCTCTCGGTGGAATGTCATCTAGATAGCTTGCAAGCATGTGACTAGGTCACAAGGGATGACATAACATGGAACGAGTAAAGAGTACTTATCAGTAACGAGGAAGAACTAGGTATGAAGATACCGACGATCAAACCTCGGATAAGTATAATGTCACGAGACAAAGGGAATTGGTTTCGTATGTTAATTGGTTCAATCGATCACGAAGTAATCGTTGAGTATGTGGGAGCCGTTATGGATCTCCAGATCCCGCTGATGGTTATTGATGGGAGAGGTGTCTTCATCATGTCTGCATATTCACGAACCGTAGGGTGACACACTTAAGGTTCGAAGTTGTTTGAAGTAGATATGGAATTTGCGTTGGAGACCGAATGTTGTTCGGAGTCTCGAAATAGATCCGGGACATCACGAGGATCTCCGGAATGGTCCGGAGAATAAGATTCATATATTGGGGATCAATTTCTAAGTTAGGAAATGTTCCGGAGTATTTGTATGGAGATTCTAGAAGGTTTCAGAATGTTCTGGAAGGTTCTAGAGGATTTCTTGGAGTTTGCTTGAAAACCAAGAAAGGGATCAAAGAAACCAAGTGGGGTAAGACACGGATTCGTGGGGGAGGAGGATTCCTCCCCCCTCCCCAACCCGCCGGCCCAAGGAGGAGGGAGTCCTACTAGGACTCCCCCTCCCCACGTGCGCCTCCCTCCTTTAAATAGAAGGGAGGGGGCGCCCCCTCTTGCATCTTGTCTCATAACTCCCAATCTCAGCCGCCTCTCTCCTCCATGTTTCTTCTGCACAGGCATAGGCGAAGCCCTGCAGATTTCTCATCTCCACCACCACCACCACGCCGTCGTGCTGCTGGGATTCCGTGGAGAAGATCTACTACCTCCGCTGCTCATTTGGAACAGGAGAGGAAGGTCTGCCGACTCCGCACGTGTGACCGCTTTGGAAGCGGCTGCTGAACGCTGCCGAAGGATCGTCCACACGATCTTGAGATCGGCAAGTGATCGACTACATCATCCACGAGATCTAATCTCGTTAACGCTTTCGGTTCTACGAGGGTTAGTACCGATCTATCTCGTTGCTCATGTCTAGTAGATTAGATCTTGGCTTTTATCTAGATTAGATCAGGGTTTTGTTCGTTCTTGCGGTAGAAATTTTTTGTTTTCCATGCTACGAACCCATCAGGCACGGCGGAAACATGTGGCGGCGACTAGGTTTAGATCTGTTTAGGCTGATACCATGTAAAACAATAGAGAGGGGGGTAGATTGGCGAAATATGATGGATTTATTATTAAGCCTCTCGTACGAGTATATATAGGCGTACAAGCAATCAACTTAGAGTACAAGACAAGACATAAATCCTATCTCTACCTAATCTTAACATAATGATGGCTCAGTGTTGGCGCCAGAAAAATGTTGGTGCGGTGTTGATGTAGAGCTCGTTGGGAACCCCAAGAGGAAGGTATGATGAGCACAGCAACAAGTTTCCCTCAGTTATGAAACCAAGGTTTAATTGAACTAGTAGGAGCAAGGAAACACCCCAAAGGTGTCGCTAGCTGAGCCTTGGCAGGGCGCACTACCGGTGCTAGTAGCAACGTGGAGACCTGCACAACACAACCATAGAACTTTGTCCCTAACTTGCGATGAGGTTGTCAATCTCACCGTGTTTTGCTGAAAACAAAGGATATAACGTATCGAATGGAAAGAAGTAATTATTTGCAGAAAGTAAACACAAAGCAGTAAACAGTTTGTAGATTGTATGTAAAAGAAAAAGGACCGGGATCCATAGTTCACTAGAGGTGGCTCTCCTTAGATAGATAACATGCTGGGTGAACAAATTACAGCGGGGCAATTGACAAACATCGAGAAAGCAATACATGCATATACTAATGATCTTGAATCCTTTGGAACTTGATTGGGCATTACAACATTATACATAGATGATGTCTACACACTTCTATTCTTGTAGACAGTTGTTGGGCCTCCAAGTGCAGAGGTTTGTAAAACAGCAGCAAGTTTTCCCTTAAGTGGATTACCCAAGGTTTATCGAACTCAGGGAGGAAGTGGTCAAACGTATCCCCTCTCAAGCAACCCTGCAATCAAGATACAAGAAGTCTCTTGTGTCCCCAACACACCCAATACACTTGTCAGGTGTATAGGTGCACTAGTTCGGCGAAGAGATAGTGAAATACAAGTTTTAGAGATAATTATAAGTAGTAACGGTGATAGAAAATAGCTTAATGGTGTGGAAGAGACTAAAGGCAAACTGAAATAAAGATGGAAGCAAGCAAACATGTAACATATCTAATTGCAAACGGTGTATCAATGCTTAGAAACAAGGCCTAGGGATCATACTTTCAATAGTGAACACTCTCATATAAATATATTCTTCTTTATGATACTACGCTGAACTACTCTCTGGTTGAACACTCTAATCGATGGTAGGGCTATAACAGCACACCTCAAAGCTCATCTTTCCCATCTAGATAACCTCACACTGTCACCTTGAGTACTAGATGGTTCCAACAAACACCACAATTTCATAGAAAGATCCAACTCCAAATATAACTCATAACAAGTATTTGTAATCTCTAACCTAAGTGCCACCATGGTGCGCACGCTGTCACTTTCACACAGATGGGGAGAGCAGAGATCTATTAAAGCACTTGAGTAGCAAGGTATATCTATAGATTACAAGCTCATGATCTCAATAAGATCATGCATAGAGAGAGAGATGAACACATAGCTACCGGTAGAACCCTTAGCCTCGAGAGAGAACTACTCCCTCCTCATCATGGGAATCAGCAATGGTGATGGAGATGGTGGTGGAGATCGATGGAGATGGCTCCCGTGCACTTCCTCGGTCTTGGAACAAAGACTTTCTGTCCCCTGAATCTCCCCTTCGGTGGTGGCGGCGCTGCGGAACTTTTCGTGGATTTCTGATTGACTTTTTAGGGTTTTGGTATCGAGAGGCTCTTATAGGCGAAGGAGGCAAGGTCGGTGGCCAACCAGGGGGCCCACACCATGCCCTAGCGCGACCTGGGCTGGCCCGTGCCAAGGGGGAGTGTGGCCACCCTGTGGCCCCTCTCCGACTCTCCTTCTGGCTCCGTGAGTCTCCCGGGAAAATAGTAACTTTGGCTATTGTCCCGTCCAAATTCCGAGAATATTCATTTTCTGACTTCCTGCAACCAAAAACAGCAGAAAACAGGCAACTGGCACTGTGGCATCTTGTTAATAGGTTAGTCCAAGAAATCATATGAAAAGTACTCCAAAGTTGAAACAAAACACAAGAAAGTAGATAAAACCAAGCATGGAACATCAAAAATTATAGATACATTTGCAATGTATCAACATCCGCAAGCTTAACTCCTGCTTGTCCTGGAGTAGGTAAGTGATAAAAATAAAGAATAATTTTTGAGGTGACATGCACCATCATAAACTTGATCAAAGTATTCGTAAAACATTCAAAGCTGGGATCATAGTACTTCAATCATAACATGAAAGACAAAGTTCTAACAATAAGGCAAAGCAACTATGTTGCAACATGAAAAGGCACAAACAAAAGATTCATAAATAACAATGCTTTGCAAGACGTTTGTTTGTTTCACATAAAGAAAACATAGCATAGTGGCATTTAGCCTGTCCCTCATAGATTAGCAAACATAACTGCATAGGCCACCTTCAAAGTTCATAAGAGTGACTAGATACAAATAGTTTAAAACAAGCAATATCAAGTTATGCATCAATCAACTAGTCTTGGGACAATGCACATAGAACTAAGAATGGCCACTATGCTCTCAAAGTAGGTGCATAAAGATAAAAGGTGGAGACTCAATATAATGGTGGAAGAAAGGCCTTCATAGAAGGAAGTAGGGTTTCAAGTCTCATAAAGAGCTTCCAAAAATTATGGTACTTATAGCTTTCATCTCTCATTGCCCCTATCATAAGCATCTTGAAGTGATTAAGGTTAAAGTGAACAAACTATGGTGTACATGCTTGACGAAGTATAAGTTAGGAATCTCATGTCCCTTGTATACGAGGGCCACTCCTCATGTTACTCAAGTTTAGTCACCGGTAAGTTCTTATCGTTGTAAGTACATGTGTATCATAGAGAACCGCCAACAGGGTACCCCTTGCCCGGTGATACGGAAGAGTCCCCATATCAAAATGACAAGGCAAGCAGACAACGAGCATCTCAGCAATCTTCTTATTTACCATGGGAATATGGTGCTTTTTTCTCTCTTTCCTCTTTTCATAATCTCTTTTTTTTCTTTTTCTCTTTTTTTCAATATAGGACTCTTTTTTATAAGAAGAATGCTTCATAGACAGCTCATTATGGTTACGCTGCAGGTTTCCACCATGTCAGCATGGATTAGACCAATGCCCGTGCGTTTCTAACACATATACATAACTCCATGGACTTACAAGCTCCCCTTTCATTTCACACCGACGACATCCATAGACAAAAGAGCATGATATCAACTAGGTACAAAGTACAAGTGCAATGTTGAAAGCGTTCCCCATGACAGCATGGTTCTGCTAATCCCCAACATATAAGTGCAAGCATATACAACATAGACGACACAATGGTTGAAGTTTATTAAGGGCAAGAAAAGTAAACCGTTCCATCAAGTTCGTGAGAGATTTAATCACTAGTTTTCTCATAACAAGTTTAATTCGGAAGGTAAACAAAAACATGAATATACTTGGAATAGCATATGCTAGTAGGTAGGTATGGTGGACTCTTTGGAATAACTTGGTTTAGGGAGTTGGATGCATGAGTGGAACTCATACTTGGTTGCGGAGGCTAGCAAAAGACTGGGAGCGACAAACTAAGAGAGCAATAATGGCTATAATCATGCAGAGCGACAAAACATCATTAATCAAAGCATAAAGTGATACTACAAGTTGAAAACTAAAGGATCATAAAGGCTATGGTGACTTGGGATAGTCATAACATGGTGTGAGCATGCGCCAAGTCAACCCAAATAAAGCATCAAAGGAGAATACCACTATACTATGCTTTAATATGCTAAAACAACGCATGATTCATCCAAGGAACATTAAGCAATCTCAATTGTTTACAAGTCATGCTATAGCAAAGAATACTAAGCATAAAGCCAAAACAATATCAAGCATGGCATGACAAAGCATAGGCCACAGTCAAAAACAAGCTCTCTTTACCACTTAAGCATGAACTTTCCTACTCTTTTCCAATCCAAACCAAACTATTTGAAAACCAATGTATGAAAGAGGGGGTCCAACCAATTTATTCAGAAAACTAAGAAAACCAAGCAAACAAAAAACCAAAACAAAAACGAAAAAGAAGACGCTCCAAGAACAACACAACTATGCATGAAACAATAAAAATGAAGCGTTTGGAAGAAACCTGAGATTTTTATTGACGAAGAAGGGGGATGCCTTGGGCATCCCCAAGCTTTGACGCTTGTACTTCTTGGATATTTCTTGGGGTGACACGCGTGGCATCCCCAAGCTTGAGCTTTAGTCCATCCTTCATCTCATTACTCATTTCCTTCCATACACCTGAAATTTTTCCTTCATATAAAACTTCACACAATCTTTATTAGCAACAGTAGTACACTCAAGATAATAGGTCTTAAGGTTCAGTTCTAACACCAAATAAACTTCCATTAAAACACAAGCTACTGTAGCACTTCCCTCAAAAAGCTCAATTCCCCAAAAGAACTAAAAAAGGAACCAAAAAAAAGCAAATGCAAATAATGGCAGAAATCTGTCAAAACAGACCAGCGGGTAAAAACCAATTTTTTCGAAGACCTTCTGTTGCTCAAATCAAAAAGTGTTGTACTAACAAAAGTTAGATAACAACCTGGGGCAGAAGCACAAGAATTCACGCCTCAAAAAGACGTTCAGAGATTTTACACGAAGTTTTACGGTGAAGCACAGAAATCTGTTTCGGGACAACAACTTTCCCAATCATTACTTCTCTCTCATTAGAGGTTACTCTTGGCACAAAAAGCAAATAAAAAAGGATAAGGAGCGGTTATTACTGAGACTCATCTAAAACTTTTGGGTTATCTCCCAATAAGTACTTTTCTTTAACGCCTTTAAGTTAGGCATGATAGTTTGAGAAAATGCTCACATAAGAAATATGAATTGAAGTAAAAGAGAGCATCAAGAAGCAAATTCAAAACACATTTCAGTCTAACCCACTTCCTATGCATAGGAATCTTGTAAAGAAACAAGTCATGAAAGCACAAAGCAACAAGCATAGGAAAGCAAAACAAGTGCAACTTCAAGACTTTCAGCACATACAGAGGTGTTTCAATACCATGAAAACTTCTACAACCATATTTTTCTCTCCCATAATAATTTTCAGTAGCCTCATGAATGAACTCAACAATATAACTATCACATAAAGCATGCTTTTCATGAGCCAAATGCATATAAGAATTATTACTCTCCCTATAAGCATAGTCATTCTTATTAATCGTAGTGGGAGCAAATTCAACAAAATAGCTATCATTATTATTCTCATCACCATAATCATCAAATATAGGAGGCATATTGTAATCATAATTAATTTTCTCATCAATAGTAGGTGGACTGAAAATATCATATCCATCATTGTAATCATCATATATTGGAGGTGTTGTATCATCATAAGCAATAGAATAGCTATCTTCCAAAGCTGGGGAACTAAAAAGATCATTTTCATAAAGACTAGATTCCCCAAGCTTAGACTTTTCCATAGCATTAGCAATAATGGTGTCCAAAGAATTCATACTAACAACATTGCTATTAGCATGCAAATAAAGTTCCATAGGTTTTTTAATTTTTTCTTCAAACACTTCATGTCCTAACTCAAGATAAATACTATAAAGCTCTCTAATTTTCTTGTTGTTTTCCATTAAGCCTAACTAGTGAAAACAAGAAACAGAAAAGACAAAATTGCAGAATCTAAAGGAAATAACTTCGAGCACTCACACCGGCGCCAGAAAATAGGCGTTTGCCGTTGGAGGTTCTTCTTCTTTAATCCTCCGATGTGAATACCTTTTACCTTACCTCCCCAGCGACGGCGCCAGAAAATAGCTTGATGTATACGCACTTCTATTCTTGTAGACAGTTGTTGGGCCTCCAAGTGTAGAGGTTTGTAGAACAGCAGCAAGTTTTCCCTTAAGTGGATTACCCAAGGTTTATCGAACTCAGGAAGGAAGTGGTCAAAGGTATCCCCTCTCAAGCAACCTTGCAATCAAGATACAAGAAGTCTCTTGTGTCCCCAACACACCTAATACACTTGTCAGGTGTATAGGTGCACTAGTTCGGCGAAGAGATAGTGAAATACAAGTGTTATAGATAATTATAAGTGGTAACGGTGATAGAAAATAGCTTGATGGTGTGGAAGAGACAAAAGGCAAACTGAAATAAAGATGGAAGCAAGCAAACATGTAACAGATCTAATTGCAAACGGTGTATCAATGCTTAGAAACAAGGCCTAGGGATCATACTTACACTAGTGAACACTCTCATATAAATATATTCTTCTTTATGATACTACGCTGAACTACTCTCCGGTTGAACACTTTAATCGATGGTAGGGCTATGACAGCACACCTCAAAGCTCATCTTTCCCATCTAGATAACCCCACACTGTCACCTTGAGTACTAGATGGTTCCAACAAACACCACAATTTCATAGAAAGATCCAACTCCAAATATAACTCATAACAAGTATTTGTAATCTCTAGCCTAAGTGCCACCATGGTGTGCACGCTGTCACTTTCACACACATGGGGAGAGCAGAGATCTATTAAAGCACTTGAGTAGCAAGGTAGATCTATAGATTACAAGCTCATGATCTCAATAAGATCATGCATAGAGAGAGAGATGAACACATAGCTACCGGTAGAACCCTTAGCCTCGAGAGAGAACTACTCCCTCCTCATCATGGGAATCAGCAATGGTGATGGAGATGGTGGTGGAGATCGATGGAGATGGCTTCGGGGGCACTTCCCCGTCCCGGCAGGGTGCCAGAACAAAGACTTTCTGTCCCCTGAATCTCCCCTTCGGTGGTGGCGGCGTTGTGGAACTTTTCGTGGATTTCTGATTGATTTTTTAGGGTTTTGGTATCGAGAGGCTCTTATGGGCGAAGGAGGCAAGGTCGATGGCCAACCAGGGGGCCCACACCATGCCCTAGCGCGGCCTGGGCTGGCCCGTGCCAAGGGGGAGTGTGGCCACCCTATGGCCCCTCTCCGACTCACCTTCTGGCTCCGTGAGTCTTCCGGGAAAATAGTAACTTTGGCTATTGTCCCGTCCAATTCCGAGAATATTCACTTTCTGACTTCCTGCAACCAAAAACAGCAGAAAACAGGCAACTGGCACTGTGGCATCTTGTTAATAGGTTAGTCCAAGAAATCATATGAAAAGTACTCCAAAGTTGAAACAAAACACAAGAAAGTAGATAAAACCAAGCATGGAACATCAAAAATTATAGATACATTTGCAATGTATCAACATCCGCAAGCTTAACTCCTGCTCGTCCTGGAGTAGGTAAGTGATAAAAATAAAGAATAATTTTTGAGGTGACATGCACCATCATAAACTTGATCAAAGTATTCGTAAAACATTCAAAGCTGGGATCATAGTACTTCAATCATAACATGAAAGACAAAGTTCTAACAATAAGGCAAAGCAACTATGTTGCAACATGAAATGGCACAAACAAAAGATTCATGAATAACAATGCTTTGCAAGACGTTTGTTTGTTTCACATAAAGAAAACATAGCATAGTGGCATTTAGCCTGTCCCTCATAGATTAGCAAACATAACTGCATAGGCCACCTTCAAAGTTCATAAGAGTGACTAGATACAAATAGTTTAAAACGAGCAATATCAAGTTATGCATCAATCAACTAGTCTTGGGACAATGCACATAGAACTAAGAATGGCCACTATGCTCTCAAAGTAGGTGCATAAAGATAAAAGGTGGAGACTCAATATAATGGTGGAAGAAAGGCCTTCATAGAAGGAAGTAGGGTTTCAAGTCTCATAAAGAGCTTCCAAAAATTATGGTACTTATAGCTTTCATCTCTCATTGCCCCTATCATAAGCATCTTGAAGTGATTAAGGTTAAAGTGAACAAACTATGGTGTACATGCTTGACGAAGTATAAGTTAGGAATCTCATGTCCCTTGTATACGAGGGCCGCTCCTCATGTTACTCAAGTTTAGTCACTGGTAAGTTCTTATCATTGTAAGTACATGTGTATCATAGAGAACCGCCAACAGGGTACCCCTTGCCCGGTGATACGGAAGAGTCCCCATATCAAAATGACAAGGCAAGCAGACAACGAGCATCTCAGCAATCTTCTTATTTACCATGGGAATATGGTGCTTTTTTCTCTCTTTCCTCTTTTCATAATCTCTTTTTTTCTTTTTCTCTTTTTTTCAATATAGGACTCTTTTTTTATAAGAAGAATGCTTCATAGACAGCTCATTATGGTTACGCTGCAGGTTTCCACCATGTCAGCATGGATTAGACCAGCGGCCCAGGCGTTTCTCTAACACATATACATAACTCCATGGACTTACAAGCTCCCCTTTCATTTCACACCGACGACATCCATAGACAAAAGAGCATGATATCAACTAGGTACAAAGTACAAGTGCAATGTTGAAAGCGTTCCCCATGACAGCATGGTTCTGCTAATCCCCAACATATAAGTGCAAGCATATACAACATAGACGACACAATGGTTGAAGTTTATTAAGGGCAAGAAAAGTAAATTGTGCCATCAAGTTCGTGAGAGATTTAATCACTAGTTTTCTCATAACAAGTTTAATTCGGAAGGTAAACAAAAACATGAATATACTTGGAATAGCATATGCTAGTAGGTAGGTATGGTGGACTCTTTGGAATAACTTGGTTTAGGGAGTTGGATGCATGAGTGGAACTCATACTTGGTTGCGGAGGCTAGCAAAAGACTGGGAGCGACAAACTAAGAGAGCAATAATGGCCATAATCATGCAGAGCGACAAAACATCATTAATCAAAGCATAAAGTGATACTACAAGTTGAAAACTAAAGGATCATAAAGGCTATGGTGACTTGGGATAGTCATAACATGGTGTGAGCATGCGCCAAGTCAACCCAAATAAAGCATCAAAGGAGAATACCACTATACTATGCTTTAATATGCTAAAACAACGCATGATTCATCCAAGGCACATTAAGCAATCTCAATTGTTTATAACAAGTCATGCTATAGCAAAGAATACTAAGCATAAAGCCAAAACAATATCAAGCATGGCATTACAAAGCATAGGCCACAGTCAAAAACAAGCTCTCTTTACCACTTAAGCATGAACTTTCCTACTCTTTTCCAATCCAAACCAAACTATTTGAAAACCAATGTATGAAAGAGGGGGTCCAACCAATTTATTCAGAAAACTAAGAAAACCAAGCAAACAAAAAACCAAAACAAAAACGAAAAAGAAGACGCTCCAAGAACAACACAACTATGCATGAAACAATAAAAATGAAGCGTTTGGAAGAAACCTGGGATTTTTATTGACGAAGAAGGGGGATGCCTTGGGCATCCCCAAGCTTTGACGCTTGTACTTCTTGGATATTTCTTGGGGTGACACGCGTGGCATCCCCAAGCTTGAGCTTTAGTCCATCCTTCATCTCATTACTCATTTCCTTCCATACACCTGAAATTTTTCCTTCATATAAAACTTCACACAATCTTTATTAGCAACAGTAGTACACTCAAGATAATAGGTCTTAAGGTTCAGTTCTAACACCAAATAAACTTCCATTAAAACACAAGCTACTGTAGCACTTCCCTCAAAAATCTCAATTCCCCAAAAGAACTCAAAAAGGAACCAACAAGAAGCAAATGCAAATAATGGCAGAAATCTGTCAAAACAGACCAGCGGGTAAAAACCAATTTTTTCGAAGACCTTTTGTTGCTCAAATCAAAAAGTGTTGTACTAACAAAAGTTAGATAACAACCTGGGTCAGAAGCACAAGAATTCACGCCTCAAAAAGACGTTCAGAGATTTTACATGAAGTTTTACGGTGAAGCACAGAAATCTGTTTCGGGACAACAACTCTCCCAATCATTACTTCTCTCTCATTAGAGGTTACTCTTGGCACAAAAAGCAAATAAAAAAGGATAAGGAGCGGTTATTACTGAAGTAATAACTTCCAAGGCTCATCTAAAACTTTTGAGTTATCTCCCAATAAGTACTTTTCTTTAACGCCTTTAAGTTAGGCATGATAGTTTGAGAAAATGCTCACATAAGAAATATGAATTGAAGTAAAAGAGAGCATCAAGAAGCAAATTCAAAACACATTTCAGTCTAACCCACTTCCTATGCATAGGAATCTTGTAAAGAAACAAGTCATGAAAGCACAAAGCAACAAGCATAGGAAAGCAAAACAAGTGCAACTTCAAGACTTTCAGCACATACAGAGGTGTTTCAATACCATGAAAACTTCTACAACCATATTTTTCTCTCCCATAATAATTTTCAGTAGCCTCATGAATGAACTCAACAATATAACTATCACATAAAGCATGCTTTTCATGAGCCAAATGCATATAAGAATTATTACTCTCCCTATAAGCATAGTCATTCTTATTAATCGTAGTGGGAGCAAATTCAACAAAATAGCTATCATTATTATTCTCATCACCATAATCATCAAATATAGGAGGCATATTGTAATCATAATTAATTTTCTCATCAATAGTAGGTGGACTGAAAATATCATATCCATCATTGTAATCATCATATATTGGAGGTTTTGTATCATCATAAGCAATAGAATAGCTATCTTCCAAAGCTGGGGAACTAAAAAGATCATTTTCATAAAGACTAGATTCCCCAAGATTAGACTTTTCCATAGCATTAGCAATAATGGTGTCCAAAGAATTCATACTAACAACATTGCTACTAGCATGCAAATAAAGTTCCATAGGTTTTTTAATTTTTTCTTCAAACACTTCATGTCCTAACTCAAGATAAATACTATAAAGCTCTCTAATTTTGTTGTTGTTTTCCATTACGCCTAACTAGTGAAAACAAGAAACAGAAAAGACAAAATTGCAGAATCTAAAGGAAATAACTTCGAGCACTCACACCGGCGCCAGAAAATAGGCGTTTGCCGTTGGAGGTTCTTCTTCTTTAATCCTCCGGTGTGAATACCTTTTACCTTACCTCCCCAGCGACGGCGCCAAAAGATAGCTTGATGTATACGCACTTCTATTCTTGTATACAGTTGTTGGGCCTCCAAGTGCAGAGGTTTGTAGAACAGCAACAAGTTTTCCCTTAAGTGGATTACCCAAGGTTTATCGAACTCAGGAAGGAAGTGGTCAAAGGTATCCCCTCTCAAGCAACCTTGCAATCAAGATACAAGAAGTCTCTTGTGTCCCCAACACACCTAATACACTTGTCAGGTGTATAGGTGCACTACTTCGGCGAAGAGATAGTGAAATACAAGTGTTATAGATAATTATAAGTGGTAACGGTGATAGAAAATAGCTTGATGGTGTGGAAGAGACTAAAGGCAAACTGAAATAAAGATGGAAGCAAGCAAACATGTAACAGATCTAATTGCAAACGGTGTATCAATGCTTAGAAACAAGGCCTAGGGATCATACTTACACTAGTGAACACTCTCATATAAATATATTCTTATTTATGATACTATGCTGAACTACTCTCCGGTTGAACACTCTAATCGATGGTAGGGCTATGACAGCACACCTCAAAGCTCATCTTTCCCATCTAGATAACCCCACACTGTCACCTTGAGTACTAGATGGTTCCAACAAACACCACAATTTCATAGAAAGATCTAACTCCAAATATAACTCATAACAAGTATTTGTAATCTCTAGCCTAAGTGCCACCATGGTGTGCACGCTGTCACTTTCACACACATGGGGAGAGCAGAGATCTATTAAAGCACTTGAGTAGCAAGGTAGATCTATAGATTACAAGCTCATGATCTCAATAAGATCATGCATAGAGAGAGAGAGAGATGAACACATAGCTACCGGTAGAACCCTTAGCCTCGAGAGAGAACTACTCCCTCCTCATCATGGGAATCAGCAATGGTGATGGAGATGGTGGTGGAGATCGATGGAGATGGCTCCCGGGGCACTTCTCCATCCCGGTAGGGTGCCGGAACTAAGAATTTCTATCCCCCGAATCTCCCCTTCGGTGGTGGCGGCGCTACGGAACTTTTCGTGGATTTCTGATTGACATTTTAGGGTTTTGGTATCGGGAGGCTCTTATAGGCGAAGGAGGCAAGGTCGGTGGCCGACTAGGGGGCCCACACCGTGCCCTGGCATGGCCTGGGCTAGCCCGCACCAAGGGGGTGTGGCCACCCTGTGGCCCCTCTCCGACTCTCCTTCTGGCTTCGTGAGTCTTCTGGTAAAATAGTAACTTTGGCTTTTGTCCCTTCCAATTCCGAGAATATTCATTTTCTGACTTCCTGGAATCAAAAACAGCAGAAAACAGGCAACTGGCACTATGGCGTCTTGTTAATAGGTTAGTCCAAGAAATCATATGAAAATTACTCCAAAGATGGAACAAAACACAAGAAAGTAGATAAACCAAGCATGGAACATAAAAAATTATAGATACATTTGCAATGTATCAATAGTCCACCATCCAACTGCATCTATGACTAATAATTCACCTTCAGGTTATCATCCGAACCCCCTCCAGTATTAAGTTGCAAGCAACAGATTATTGCTTTACGAATCGCGTGTAAAGTAAACAATATGATTGTTCTATGAACAAAGGATTGTTGTTTTCTCCCTAGTAGCAACAGCACATCTAGTACCTTAGAGATTTCTGTCACTTACCCAGATTACCAGAGGCATGAACCCACTATTGAGCATAAATACTAACTCTTGGAGTTGCTAGCATCTACTTGGCCAAGATAGCTACTAACAACGGAAAGCATGCAAGATCACAAATAATAAAGACATGACAGAATCAATAATCAATCTGAAATAGCATCTCAATATCCATCGGATCCCCACAAACACAACATGCAGAATTACAAATAGATGATCTTGATCATGAACGGAGCTCACAAGATCTAGACATGAAAGCACAAAGGAGGAGAACCAGCCATCTAGCTACTACATGGATCCGTAGTCCAAGGATGAACTACTCACGCATCACACCGGAGGCTTGCATGGTGATGAAGAAGGCCTCCAGGGTGAATTCTCCTCTCTGGCAAGGTGCCGGGAAGAGCTTCAAATCCCTCCCGATCTAGGGATGGAGATGACAGTGGCTACAGACTCTTTCGTGGATTTTTGATCGGGACCTTAGGGTGTTCGTCCCGAGGGCATCTTATAGGCTGAAGGGGAGGATGAGGGGGTGTCGGAGGCGGCCAGACCACCCCCTGGTGCGGGCTAGCCGGGCCGCCTGTGTGGTGTGGTGGCCCCTGCCCCTCTCTCTGCCTCAGATTCGCATCTGATGACTTCCGGAAAAATAGGCACTTTGGCTTTTGTCCCGTTCAATTCCAAGAATATTCATTTTCTAACTTTCCTGGAACCAAAAACAGCAGAAAACAAGCAGCTGACACTGTGGCTCTTGTTAATAGGTTATTCCAAGAAATCATATGAAAAGTACTCCAAAGTGTGGACAAAACACAAGAAAGTGGATAAAACCAAGCATGGAACATCAAAAATTATAGATACATTTGCAATGTATCAACATCCCCAAGCTTAACTCCTGCTCGTCCTAGAGTAGGTAAGTGATAAAAAGAAAGAATAATTTTTTGAGGTGACATGCACCATCAAAGACTTGATCAAAGTATTTGTAAAACATTCAAAGTTGGGATCATAGTACTTCAATCATAACATGAAAGACAAAGTTCTAGCAATAAGACAAAGAAACTATGATGCAACATGAAAAGGCACAAACAAAAGATTCATGAATAACAATGCTTTGCAAGACGTTTGTTTGTTTCACATAAAGAAAACATAGCATAATAGTATTCAGCTTGTCCCTCATAGAGTAGCAAATATAAATGCATAGGACACCTTCAAAGTTCATAAGAGTGACTAGATACAAATAGTTTAAAACGAGCAATATCAAGTTATGCATCAATCAACTAGTCTTGGGACAATGCACATAGAACTAAGAATGGCCACTATGCTCTCAAAGTAGGTGCATAAAGGTAGAAGGTGGAGACTCAATATAATGGTGGGAGAAAGGTATTTATAAAAGGAAGTAGGGATTCAAGTCTCATAAAGAGCTTCCAAAAATTATGGTACTTATAGCTTTGAGCTCTCATTGCCCCTATCATAAGCATCTTGAAGTGATTAAGGTTAAAGTGAACAAACTATGGTGTACATGCTTGACGAAGTACAAGTTAGAAATCTCATGTCCCTTGTATACGAGGGCTGCTCCTCATGCCACTCAAGTTTAGTCACCGGTAAGTTCTTATCATCGTCAGTACATGTGTATCATAGAGAACCGCCAACAGGGTACCCCTTGCCCGGTGATACGGAAGAGTCCCCATATCAAAATGACAAGGCAAGCAGACAACAAGCATCTCAGCAATCTTCTTATTTACCATGGGAATATGGTGCTTTTTTCTCTCTTTCCTCTTTTCATAATCTCTTTTTTTTTCTTTTTCTCAATATAGGACTTTCTTTTTTTATAAGAAGAATGCTTCATAGACAGCTCATTATGGTTATGCTGAAGGTTTCCACCATGTCAGCATGGATTAGACCAGCGGCCCAGACGTTTCTCCAACACATACACATAACTCCATGGACTTACAAGATCCCCTTTTATTTCACACCGACGACATCCATATACAAAAGAGCATGATATCAACTAGGTACAAGTACCAAGTGCAATGTTGAAAGCGTTCCCCATGAAAGCATGGTTCTGCTAATTTCCAACAAATAAGTGCAAGCATATACAACATAGATGACACAATGGTTCAAGTTTATTAAGGGCAAGAAAAGTAAAGTGTGCCATCAAGTTCGTGAGAGCTTTAATCACTAGTTTTCTCATAACAAGTTTAATTTGGAAGGTAAAAAAAAGCATGAATATACTTGGAATAGCATATGCTAGTAGGTAGGTATGGTGGAATCTTTGGAATAACTTGGTTTTAGGAGTTGGATGCATGAGTAGAACTCATACTTGGTTATGGAGTCTAGCAAAAGACTGGGAGCGACAAACTAAGAGAGCAATAATGGCCATAATCATGCAGAGCGACAAAACATCATTAATCAAAGCATAAAGTGATACTACAAGTTGAAAACTAAAGGATCATAAAGGCTATGGTGACTTTGGATAGTCGAAATGGTGTGAGCATGCGCCAAGTCAATCCAAATAAAGCATCAAAGGAGAATACCACTATACTATGCTTTAATATGCTAAAACAACGCATGATTCATCCAAGGCACATTAAGCAATCTCAATTGTTTATAAAAAGTCATGCTACAACAAAGAATACTAAGCATAAAGCTAAAACAATATCAAGAATGGCATGACAAAGCATAGGCCACGGTAAAAAACAAGCTCTTTTTACCACATAAGCATGAACTTTCCTACTCTTTTCCAAACCAAACCAAACCAAACCAAACTATTTGCAAACCAATGTATGAAAGAGGGGGTCCAACCAATTTATTCAGAAAACTAAGCAAACAAACGCAAACGAAAAACCAAAATGAAAATGAAAAATAAGACGCTCCAAGAACAACACAACTGTGCATGAAACAATAAAAATGAAGCGTTTGGAAGAAACCTAGGATTTTTATTGATGAGGAAGGGGATGCCTTGGGCATCCCCAAGCTTTGACGCTTGTACTTCTTGGATATTTCTTGGAGTGACACGCGCGGCATCCCCAACCTTGAGCTTTAGTCCATCCTTCATCTCATTACTCATTCCTTCCATACACCTGAATTTTTTTCCTTCATACAAAACTTCACACAATCTTTATTAGCAACATTAGTGCACTCAAGATAAATAAGTCTTAAGGTTCAGTTCTAACACCAAATAAACTTCCATTAAAACACAAGCTACTATAGCACTTCCCTCAAAAAGCTCAATTCCCCAAAAGAACTCAAAAAGGAACCAACAAGAAGCAAATGCAAATAATGGCAGAAATCTGTCAAAACAGACCAGCGGGTAAAAACCAATTTTTTCGAAGACCTTCTGTTGCTCAAATCAAAAAGTGTTGTACTAACAAAAGTTAGATAACAACCTGGGGCAGAAGCACAAGAATTCACGCCTCAAAAAGACGTTCAGAGATTTTACACGAATTTTTACGATGAAGCACAGAAATCTGTTTCGGGACAACAACTTTCCCAATCATTACTTCTCTCTCATTAGAGGTTACTCTTGGCACAAAAAGCAAATAAAAAGGATAAGGAGCGGTTATTACAGAGGTAATAACTTCCAAGACTCATCTAAAACTTTTGGTTTATCTCCCAATAAGTACTTTTCTTTAACGCCTTTAAGTTAGGCATAAGAAGCAAGAAAAAGAATCAAGTATTCTCAAATGAAGAAGCATTAAAACCAAATTTCTTGACCTTACCTCTCTTACTTTTATTCTTAACCTTGGGGAAAATATGATTGTTTGGTGGAGAAGAAAGGTGCTTGGTACCCTTTCCCACATCTATTATTGCTCCAAGAAGTTCTAATAGGGATCTCCCAAGTGTAATTTGTCCTTTTCCTGCACATTCAATAACAAGATAATCAGTAGAAATCATTTTCCCAAGGATCTTTGTAAACACTCCTTCAGCTATTCCAAGAGGTAATATTTTAGCATTATTAGCAAGAGATATTTCTTTTCCTCCTTCAGTAAGCCCCCAAGTATTCAGAGATTCATAAATATCCTTGGGCATAAGACAAAATTCAGACATGATATCACAGTGGGCTTGAAAAGTTTCAGTGTTTATCGCAATATTTACTGTAGGGAGCCACTTTGATGGTTCAGAATTTATTGGAACATAATTGTGATGCTCCCTAAGCGTATTATAGCAATCTTTTAAGCTAGCAGTGCCAGTCTCAAGAGTGTTCAATCTAGCAAATATTCTTGCAAAAGAAATATCAGTTTGGCTAGGCAAGTTGTAAGTGAGGATCAATTTCTTTATAGCATTAATAGCATCATCCTCATTACATTGGAGAAAATCTCCTCCCACAACAGCATCTAAAGCATATCTATAGCAAAGAGCAATTCCAAGGTAAAAACTGCTCAGGAACAAACTTTGAGTCATTTTAGGCTCATTTTTTTCATGTAGATCAGAGTTTCTAGACCAAGCTTCTTTAAAACTTTCCTCAATTCCTTGTTTAAAAGTGAAAATCATTTCCTCGGGTGACATAGTGATTGGAGCAAGGCTAGACATAGTGGCAACTCAAGATAGGAACTAATTTTTTGTGTGTTTTCAAATAAGAAAGCAAAACTAGTGAAACTAATTTTTTTGTGTGTTTGATAAAGAAACAAGCAAACAAAGCAAAAAGAAACTAAGCAAAACAAAAATACCAAAGTAAAGAGATTGGTTATGAGGGACTCCCCTTGTGAAGATGTCCTTGACTCCCAAGAACGGCGCCAAAAATACTTGATGGCTCAAAGGTGTCGTCGGAAAAATGTCAAAGGTGTTGATGTAGAGCTCGTTGGGAACCCCAAGAGGAAGGTATGGTGAGCACAGCAGCAAGTTTCCCTCAGTTATGAAACCAAGATTTAATCGAACCAGTAGGAGCAAGGAAACACCCCAAAGGTGTTGCTAGCTGAGCCTTGGCAGGGCACACTACCGGTGCTAGTAGCAACGTGGAGACCTGCACAACACAACCACAGAAATTTGTCCCCAACTTGCGATGAGGTTGTCAATCTCACCGTGTTTTGCTGAAAACAAAGGATTAAATGTATCGAATGGAAAGAAGTAATTGTTTGCAGAAAGTAAACACAAAGCAGTAAACGGTTTGTAGATTGATGTAAAAGAAAAAGGACCGGGATCCATAGTTCACTAGAGGTGGCTCTCCTTAGATAGATAACATGATGGGTGAACAAATTACAACGGGGCAATTGACAAACATCGAGAAAGCAATACATGCATATACTAATAATCTTGACTCCTTTGGAACTTGATTGGGCTTTACAACATTATACATAGACCGCCATCCAACTGCATCTATGACTAATAATCCACCTTCAGGTTATCATCCGAACCCCCTCCAGTATTAAGTTGCAAGCAACAGATTATTGATTTACGAATTGCGTGTAAAGTAAACAATACGATTGTTCTATAAACAAAGGATTGTTGTTTTCTCCCTAGTAGCAACAACACATCTAGTACCTTAGAGATTTCTGTCACTTCCCCAGATTACTAGAGGCATGAACCCACTATCGAGCATAAATACTAACTCTTGGAGTTGCTAGCATCTACTTGGCCAAGATAGCTACTAACAACGGAAAGCATGCAAGATCACAAATAACAAAGACATGATAGAATCAATAATCAATCTGAAATAGCATCTCAATATCCATCGGATCCCCGCAAACACAACATGCAGAATTACAAATAGATGATCTTGATCATGAACGGAGCTCACAAGATCTAGACATGAAAGCACAAAGGAGGAGAACCAGCCATCTAGATACTACATGGATCCGTAGTCCAAGGATGAACTACTCATGCATCACACCGGAGGCTTGCATGGTGATGAAGAAGGCCTCCAGGGTGAATTCCCCTCTCCGGCAAGGTGCCGGGAAGAGCTTCAGATCCCTCCCGATCTAGGGATGGAGATGACGGCGGCTATAGACTCTCGTGGATTTTTGATCGGGCCCTTAGGGTTTTCGTCCCGAGGGCATCTTATAGGCGGCCAGACCACCCCTAGCGTGGGCCAGGCTGGGTCGCGCGGCTAGGTGGTGTGGTGGCCCCTCTCCGTCTCGTATTCTGGCATCTGATGACTTCCGGAAAAATAGGCACTTTGGCTTTTGTCCCGTCCAATTTCGAGAATATTCATTTTTTGACTTTCTTGGAACCAAAAACAGCAGAAAACAGGCAGCTGGCACTGTGGCTCTTGTTAATAGGTTAGTCCAAGAAATCATATGAAAAGTACTCCAAAGTGTGGACAAAACACAAGAAAGTGGATAAAATGAAGCATGGAACATCAAAAATTATAGATACATTTGCAATGTATCACATAACCGTAATATATACTCTAACAGCCACCAAGAATCCGCTTCAAAAGACCGTAGATATCTTTCCATCTTCCCACTCCTCAAATCGGCAAAGGGCCACAGCGAACCAAAGATCATCCACAACTCCATCACCTCGATGGCTTGTAGGAAGAACTCTAACCGCTTTGCCTCGATCTGGGGAGAGCAAAAGGAGCTTTATTGAGGGGATCGTGGTCGTGGCACCATCACCTGCCTCTAAATCCCACCAACGGAGCACCACAAGCATGTAGACCACCACCACCCGCCGCCGAAGGTCACTCCCAAACCACAACAACGAGATCCCAGACGGCATGACGTTAGACGCCACCGGAGCACACACCAAACTATCCTACCCTAACTACTGTTGTACATGGGGAAGGGTCGCCCACCCAATCTCATCACCGGCCAGAGCCGGAGAGGAGGGGAGAGGGGCCTGCCGGCCCGGAGGAAGAAGAAGAACCAGAGAAGGGAGAGGGAAAGGGCGAGAGCGGTCGGAGGAAGTCTCACTCCGCCCAACCCAAATTTGATGCATATGCAAAATAAAGGGAGAGTCTAGATCTCAGACGCCTGATTTTTACTTATGTCTTAAGTCGCTGTGTCATCCTACTATTTGTACTAATTCTTGGTTCCAACCATTTTGCAATTTACTAGTATAAAATTTGTACTAACTCTCAATTGCAAACTAGTTGTAACTAATTAAATTTCCAGTTACAACCTAGCTGCACATGTGTTGCACGAATAGCGAGGTATATCCAATGGTGAGGGAGGCGACTGAGACCTAACTAAAAATCAGGCACCTGATTTCCAGCAAAACCGCAAAATAAAATAGCCAGAGTCCAGGATGAACATGCTGGTGTTGTTGCTAAGGTGCCAGCACTTCCAGTGTTGATAGCAGATTGTGTGTTTGCTGCACACTCACGCGCCTATCATGTTGACACTCCAGATCCGACCTGGAGCCGAATCCATGTCGGGGAAAGGGGGCCTACAATTGGCTCATCAAAGGGATCGTACGGTTTGATGGAGAATGAGAGACGGCCAACGCAGCATTCTGATTCGTTTCGACGATACCACCAGCTCCAGGGACCTAGTGCTCATACTGGCAGATCCGATAAACCATTTGTCTTTATCTTTATCTTTAGTCCCCCCAGTTCTACGAAGTAAATGATTCTTTGGTCAAGACTCAGTTACGCTTATTTGTGTAAAAACTAAGCTGTGCTTATTTGTGTAAGACTAAGTTAGGCCTAACTGCGTAATATTCACTGAAGCCTAGCTTTTCTTTCCACGCCCATAATAGCAGAATTGCAGCGTAGAATAGATAAATGTAATGTGCATACTAGGCATTTTGCTCAGGATAACAACCACTTCAAGTAAAAGATACATGGTGTACGCATTTGAACGCATCACTAAAATGTGCCACCTATTGATGATTGATGACATGGATCTAGCTTTTCTGTGCGTATTTGCATTGAATCGCTCATTGATTTGTTCCCATATTGGCAATGGCTGATGAACTTCACTCTCTTCGGAACATGCTTCGTCAGCTAGCACTTATTGATGCAATGCAAAGTACAGAACATGGTTTTCATCGTCATTCCATTTAGGTCCCTTATGTTTCGTCATCACGGAGCTACTAATTTCAAATGAAAATCTAGTAAATAACATATGTATACATTGTTAGAGTATGATACACACATGGCACATAAATGTTTTTCTACAATCACAAGAAGAAAACTTGATGCATTTTCACCTTGTTGGTATTATGCCGTTTCTGGATAGATGTGGCTTTGGAGCTCGGAGAGGAAGGCGACGTAGCTGGTGCGTGTGCGACCATGGCGACAGCGAGCTCGGATTCTGGAGGAGGACAACATGACCGATCATGGTGGGCATAGTGACAGATCTCACCCGGAAATAAATTCTCGTCCCCGCGCCGTGCCATGGGTGCGGCCATGGTAAGGGCGAGCTCCGATTCGGGATGGGGAGGAGAGCGGGGTCGAGCAGTTTCCTTCACGTCCCAGCTCTACGCCATGACCGTGACCACAGATTGCCGCCCTGGGGAAAAAGAAGACGCGTAAAGGATGCAGACGCCACTGCTGCAAGGCCACATGGCAGCTACATGGCAGTCATGACGGCAACGACATAATGGCGAAAACTGATAGGGGGGGGCCAACTTGACGGGCGTTAACCTAATATTTTGTATTAAAACGTAAAGTTAAATTCGTGCTGAAAAAGACCCTCTGAGTATTTAGCACGCCAACTGTGGTCATCACGACTGATTATAGGCAACTTGGGTACCGTGTTGCCTGCGCGCCTTAATTTTTGGTCCGTAAAATGATATTCTTCACTGGGCAAGGTTGGTCGGACATACCGGACCACGACCCAAATCTCTCAGCAGCCCGATCCAAACACAAAAGAAGGGATCGTTTGGTCCGTGTGTGGCACGGGCGAGATTATCTTAATTTCACCCATCGTTCCACTTCAACATCGATCATGAAATGTCCTTTTCACGTGCGGCACGAGAGATTTACTCTAACCAACAAGCAACCTATTTTAAGGGACTCCACTAGCGCGCGCGGATTTCCGCTCCACGGCGCGAACATTGGCAGGTCTTGAAATGCAATTGGATCAACGGTAGTGTATCAGCCCTTTTTTTTTCGGAATCTATTTCATGAGTTCATAAAAAGTACAAAGTATCCTAAACATAATAAAAATTACATCGAAGTCTTTGGACCACCTAACGAATACCACTGCCGCCAGAGCGAGCCGCCGACGCGCCGCTGTCGCCGCTCCATTACCGGAGCCGGCATGCCATTGTTGATGACAGTCGGAAAGTCTTCGTGCACGTGTCCCTTAGGACCAGCGCCCTAGAGATGAAGTTGTCGCCATTGAACCCTTGAATTGATCTGAAACTTGTAACACCAAACATAAAACACACGTAGACTGGACGAGATACAGAACACACGTAGACTGGACGAGATCCACCATCCATGAAAGCGGCGACCAGACGGATCCCCACCCTCCTCAACGCCAGCAGCAGGATCGTCGCCGACGAGGTGGAAGAGGAGACGGTTATACCTTATTCTTGTCCCACACAATGCCGCCATAGCCACCATAACGACGATGCCGGATAACCAAACTCTTACTTTAGGGACCTTCTACACCGCCGAGCACAGGTCCGAGGTCCTCACCTCCTCCCGCCGCCGGAGCGGCAAGCAGAGGAGGCGAGGACCCATCGATGCTCGGTCGCAGACGGCGAGGACGAAGTAGATCGTGGCGGCTGCTAGGGTTTTTACCCTAACCGCTCACGGGAGAGGTATCACCAGCTTTTCGTTGGTTTTTTAACCCTTTTTATTTTACTACCTCACATCCATATTAGTATTCTTAACTAGATTCGGATATATCTAGTTAAGTATTTAGACTAGGTTTATTCGTATCTAGACAAAGTTGCGAACATTAATATGGATCGGAGGAAATAGTAAAATGAAATAAAAAATTTAGTGACACCATTGTTTTGAAAAAGTTACTCCATTTGATCGGAGGGAGTATTTTATTTTTTAAAATTAAGTAGGATAAAGTATGCCGAGTGCGTCGACTTGGCACTCGGACCCTTTATTTTTAACATCCAAAAATGCATTTTTCAAGTGTCAAAAAATTCTAAAAGAACATATTGAAATAGGCCATGATACTGTAAGTTGCAAAATTTCAATCTGAAATATGTTGAATGCTACCCTACATAAAAATACTTCCTCCGAACCATATTAGTTGACTTTGATTTATCTAGATTCGGATGTATCTAATATGGGTCGGAGGGAGTAATACTTCCTCCCTGACTTAAAGTATATACCATTAGTTGACTTCGATTTATCTAGATTCGAATGTATCTAATACTAAAACATGTCTAGATACATTCGAATCTAGACAAAATCAAGTCAACTAATATGGATCGGAGAGAGTAATAAAATTTCAGATCTAGATCCGTGAATACTACACCACAAATCTTATCAGAATTTGTCTTTTCTGTATAGCCTATAACACAACGTATTCTGGATCAAAAGATTTCACACTTGAAGTATATACCATTATATATATATGTGCATATTTTTTTTCAATTTTTAATTTGAATACAATTTCTGAACTTAGAAAATAAAATAGCTTCAAAAGCATGTTTTGACACGGTGTACCCTAGTGTTCACCCAATTCATCTATGCAGGTCGATACCCCTATTTATGGAAAGAAAATGTCGGACATGGACAGGGTCGCACGTAGCTTTAAATAAGTAGGGTGTGCAAGAAATTACCTAGCTACCACGAGGAGGCGACCCGGGAAAGGAAATGGTAACGGCGACGGGCATGGCCATTCTTCTGCTGGCGGCGCTGGCGATCCTCGCCCCGTCCGCGTGGGGGCTCGACCGCGCCGAATTCCCGCCGGGGTTCCTCTTCGGCGCCGCGACGTCTGCCTACCAGGTTGGTTCTTCGTCTCCGTCGTCGGCGACTCGGCGTCTCTCCTTGCTGTTCGATCGTTCAATCGACGACTCTGTGGTCTCTGGTTGCAGGTCGAAGGCGCGTACCTGGAGGACGGCAAGGGCCGCAACAACTGGGATGTCTTCACCCACACACACTGTAAGTCGTCTCTCCCTTCCTCCTTCTGCTCTGCTCCATCCATGTGTTCAGATTAGACCTGTAACTGACCGCGCGATTCTTTACCCCCTGTCTCCTTGCTCTCTGTGCGGAGATAGCCCACCGGTAATGCCATAAACAGAAATTTTGATTCATCAAAATTTTGATTGGATGATGCTCTGTTAATCCACCATGTATGCTAATCATTGAGCCGGATTAATTTACTGTCGGCAAATTATCACCAGGATAGAGACACAGGCCATTTTCTATTACAGCTAAGACTCCCCAAAAAAAAAGTTTAAAATGCACGTTTATAGGATGATGCTCCCTTACCCTCTTTAGTGAAAAGAATAGCAATTCTACTTCATCAAAGTTTGATTGGATGATGCCTCTTAATCCACCATGTATGTTAACCATTGACCTTGGATTACCCTACCGTCAGCAAATTATTACCAGGATAGAGACACAAGCCATTTCCTGTTACACAGCTTTGTGCCCAAAAAGAATGACTCTTCTGTCTGTGTGGGTAAATGAGCCTTAACTGCGCTGAGCTGTCGATCTGAAACCAGATCTAGCATGCCCAAGTCATAAGAGTTCTCACATGCAGTTTTCCGTCAAGTTGGCACGCACATATTATCATCTATTTTTAGTAGTTTTGAGGACAACTCTGTTTATAAATTTATGAGGGTTGCTTCGGTGTCCCCCACACCCTCAAACATAAGTTTGCCCTGGTATATACTGTCAGGTTTGTACAGTTTAAAACAGGCGTACAGGCTCCTATAGGGCTTTGAGGTGCCACCGTGCCCTTCGTTTCGAAGGGGTACAGGGTGATGGTGGTCGACCCTGTCTTCCACCATGCCTATGTTTGGGGAGGGGGGACATGAAGGCAAAAGTGTAAATTTATTGAACACTCCTGCTTTGCTCTCAATTTTTTTTTTTTCGCTCGCCGCTGCAGCTGGGAACATCTTGGATGGACGGAATGGAGACGTAGCGGCCGATCACTACCACCGGTACATGGTACAGAATCAGCAGACAGACAATCTCTATTACTATTCCCCATGTCATGCATCTTAAATGTACCAAACAAATACCAATGTACTGCTCTGCCATTATCCCCGAAACAGGAAGATGTGGACATCATGCATAAGCTGGGCGTCAGCTCGTACAGATTCTCGATCTCATGGGCGAGAATCTTGCCAAGTATGCCGAGAACAATTGATACACACATGCACCAAATTTTCATATCAAATGTTCAATTCTTTGATAAACTGTGGTTGAATCGTCGTAGGCGGCCGGCTTGGAGGTGTTAACCCAGCTGGAATAGCTTTCTACAACCGCCTGATCGCGGCACTCCTGCAGAACGGTAGTCTCCCACGCCACACCCACACCTCCTAATAATAATCTTCAACCCAGACACACGCTAACGATCCTAAAACGTTGCAACAAAACTGAACCAGGGATAGAGCCATTTGTGACGCTGCATCACTTCGATCTGCCGCAGGAACTGGAGACCCGATACGGCAGCTGGTTGGGCGCCGGCATCCGGTACGTACCCTACAATCTCCTGTTCATGTTGAGCCACAGTTCTAGCAAGTTTCTGAATTTACCTTGCTCGAAACCCTTTCTTTTCTGTCAGAGAGGAGTTCGATTACTACGCGGACGTGTGCTTCCAGGCGTTCGGTGACCGGGTCAAGCTGTGGACGACGTTCAACGAGCCCAACCTGTTCATCAAGCACGCCTACATGCTGGGAAGGTACCCTCCCAACCACTGCTCCCCACCGTTCGGGAACTGCAACAGCGGGAACTCCCAACGGGAACCCTACGTCGCGGCTCACAACATCATCATGTCCCATGCCGCCGCTGTCCACAACTACAACAAGAATTATAAGGTAAAATCCCCTCCCCCAGCAACTTACTCTATCGTTGTACTCTAACTTTGTTGGCGCCGCGATACTGTTTCGATGCATTTGAAATGCAGAGCCGCATTTGTCTCAGACGTTTTGATCCATCCACTTGTGTTAGGTGAAGCAAGGCGGCTCGATTGGAATTATTATTGCGATGAAATTTTACGAGCCACTGAGAAATACCACGGAGGATATTCTGGCGGCACAACGCGCCATGTCTTTTGAGATACATTGGTATGCAACTGAAAGTCGTTCACATCATCGACTTTATTTATTATGCTAATAGAAATGAAGTTCACCTAGTTATACCGCAAAAGAGGGGGGAGTAGTAGTACTATGCTTGTTTTTTCATGTTTGTTTTCCTGTCTACAGGTTTTTGGATCCGATATTCTTTGGTGAATATCCCAAAGAAATGCGTGAGATGTTATCACCAAACTTGCCAGAGTTCACCCCAGTGGAGAAGCGCTTACTGCAAAACAAGGTAGATTTGATCGGGATAAACCATTACACTACGATTTATGCCAAGGATTGCATCTATTCTCCGTGCAACCTTAAGACATACGAGGGGAATGCGCTGGTCTTTGCTACAGGAGAAAGAGACGGTGTACAAATCGGAAAATCAGTAAGAACTGGTTCTGTTATGCATTCATGATCCTATCCTTTTGTGCTTGTTTTCTTGACATGTTTGGCGTGATCAACCTTCCAGACTGCACTTGCTGGTTTCTACGATGTTCCAGAAGGCATGGAGAAGATCCTCGAATATGTAAATAAGAGATACGGAAACACACCTATCTATATTACTGAGAATGGTGAGTACCAAGGATATTACTACAAAATTCACAATGTTGCTTTCAGTAAACTCTCTGAAGATTCCCAATCCCTCGTAATTTGATTACGCCATCAATGATCTTGTGTTATCATACCCGCTCTCTCTCTCTTTTTTGTCATTTCAGGCTACTCGCAACACAGCAGTAACAATATGGAAGACACGATGAATGACATTGACAGAGTGAACTACCTGCGGGGTTATCTATCATCTATATCTTCAGCTCTCAGGTTCCATGCACAAACACAACGATTTTTTTGATACACGCTACATTTTACTGCACATTCACAACGATTTATTTGATACACGTTACATTTTACCAATGACACCTTGAACAAACACGTGCATCAAATTCTTAGAATGCTGGATGTGTTGTCATTCTTACAGGAGAGGAGCAAACGTGCGTGGCTACTTCGTGTGGAGTCTCATGGACAACTTTGAGTGGCTTTTTGGTTTCACCGTAAAGTTCGGGCTCTACCATGTGGATTTAGCAACGCAAAAGAGGACTCCAAGGATGTCTGCAGGATGGTACCGTGACTTCCTAACGGGCTCTAGGCCGGTGGACAAAGTGCAAGATCTTAGAGCAGATTCTTGATACTTCAAATGCCGTGGATAGCCGCGTATCCATAATGTTTGGGTGTAGTTATCAGCGAAGATTTGGTGTACGTGGACCTTAGAGATCCCTTTTTTAAAAGATAGAAAATCGTATTTCTGAGTTTCAAAAGATTCTGAAAAACTCCAGGATGTAGCCCATGATGTATCCCACAAACATGTAAAATACCAATTTGAAATACTTTGTATTATGAGCTACACAAAAATGACAAAAGTGTGGATATGGGTATGAATAATTTTACATCTCCAAATTTATAAGATTTTTTTTCATTTTGTGTAGCCCACAATATAACGAATTTCGGGATAAGATTTTTGCATGCTTAAATGATACAACATTGACTATGTCCAGAATTTATTTTCGGATTTTTCGAAACTTGTAAATAGGACTTTTACCTTTTTAAAACAAAGGGATCTATCGGTGTTTCGGTTTCCAATTTGTATGTAGGTGGGGGGCTTGTGACAATGATCCGATGGGGTAACAATCTCAAGCACACTAGATTTATACATGTTCAGCCCCGAGGGTGTGTTTGCCAGTAACAACCCTACCTCTTGTCGGCTTCATATTGATATGTATGTGAGGTGCTAGTGATTTGAGTGAGGTGCCAGCTAGCTTCCAGTGAGAAGCCGGTCGGGTCTGTCTCAACTTGGCTAGGGAGAACTGAATGTATGTGTGGGAGTATGCCAGTCTAGAACTTGTGCACTCAATCGTGTATGGTCAATGTGGATTTTTTCCGGCCTCGGTCTCCCGTATGGGAGTGGTGGCCTATTAATACTACGAGTGAGGGAGAACTCCATGGAGGGAGAGATGGCCACTCTCGGGCCAAGCCAGGGTATCTTGCCTCCGAAGACTCCTTTGGTATGGGCAGTCATACACGATATGGTTGCCACAACTATCGATGCCTCGAAGAACTACTTTATCAGCAATGTGTATATGGACGACCACATCTCACTTGCCACACCTGGCTAGAGGCAAGTTGCGTCCATGCATGCCGAGAACATCCAAGCCTCATCCGTCCGGGCCTACAGAGGGGCTTCTAGACACTACAACATAAATGATATTTATCGATAGAGCCCTTTTGTCACTTAATATCCATATTTTGTCAATAAATATATGTTGTTGATAAAATGGGTTGTCACTAATTTTGTCATAAAAGCCACGTCATAAAAAATCCATAACCACGGTTTGCATTTTTTGTCATTGTTTAACTTATATTAGTTGACGATGTTAGTTTTATCAACAATCATGTGCAATCGGTGACTGAAATATTTGCCATGACGTATGTGAAAAGTTTGTCATTGTAAATTATAAGGGAGTGTAGGACAGGTCATCATTACAGACGTGTCATTTTGTTAATTTAGTGCAATTTACTGACATGCCATTATGACTAGTGGGACCTAGTGGTTCTTACATGTGGACCAATGGCGGGTCCGAGACGGTTCGGACAGGTGGGACCTATAGGGTTCTGACAGGTGGGAGCCAGAGGGTTCGGACAGGTGGGACCCGGAGGGTTCTGTCAGGTGGGACCAAGAGGGTTCTGACAGGTGGGACCCAGAGGGTTCGGACATGTGGGGCCTAGAGGGTTCTGACAGGTGGGACCAAGACGGTTCAGACAGGTGGGACCGCGATGGTTCTGACACGTGGGTCCACGTGTTGATGACAGTGTCAGTAATTTTGTCATGTTATTAATTAAGCAGAAAATGAAAAAATATTATACAGACAAATAAAATTTAGAACCAATATATAAAATGGCGGCGATAAAATTCTGGACAATAGTTTTAACATGAAGATACAACTAAGTAAATCATATTGATGAACAATTTCATCAAGATGGAGGTGTGTTGAGTTGTTGCCCTGTCCTTGTTGTTGTGGTGTCCTTAAGATAAAACTAAGTGTGACTTCTAATTCTTGCTGTTTCTTTTCAGTTGCTCTGTTTTCTCTTCTTGTGCTTTCATCAGAGCTGCATGGTCCTCTTTTTGTTTTTTTTTCATTTCTTCAAATCTTTTATCCTGGGCTTCCATTATTCTAGCATCTCTTGTTTGTACCTTTCAGTTGCGAGGAGTGATTGTTCCTCCTATTCAGCAAGCTTGTTTTCTAGTTCTCGGACGTGTGCCGTGGACACGGAGCTCTTCCTTGAGATTGATCCAACTCCCAAATTTGAGAGAAACATGCATATGCTTGAGCTCGTTGTGCTCTTCTCCTTCAAGACTTTTTCAATAATCTGCAATTCTATTTTTTCAGTCGCATCTTCTAGACGTGGTCTATTTTTCATGGCCATCATTGCATCCTGTAAATAAGTTCAAATTAAAGCATAAGAAATATTAAAGTAGAAAGCTTATTCATTACAAAATATTAGCAGTATTGAAAATGTCTTACATAAGCATCCTTGGCTTCCGTAATCATGATGCATTCCTTGTTAGTGTGGGTAAGTCTATAGAATTCACTTCGAGATGTCACCTCCTCCAAGTTCTCCGATTTGAACTACAGGTACATGATCTAATGCTCATGAGTTTTTGCAAAAATGATTTTTAGACTCACAATATGATGTTTTATCATATATCCAATGTAAGTTTAGCGAGGCTCGTCCACTAGCTAAGAACCTTCATGCCCGCCTTTTTGACCATAGTTTGAAACCGGCATAAAAATTTAAAAAACGGTTCGAACAATGTAAAACCTTCGCGTCACGTCATATTATGTGTCATATTACAAGGAAAAATACCAAACTTGGTATATTAATTGCATCTAAAAAACCTTCTCAGAAATGACCTACCATGTTCGAGGTTTTATGGTTTTTAGGCCAAACAACCAATGATATCGCCAGAATCGCGACATAGTTTGTGATAATGTGCTCATATTATGCACGCATGTGCATATTGGGGTGGAAAACAATGTTGCGGGAGGAAGTTTTCCTTTTCGTCGCATGAAAAAACCGTTTTCTATTTTCTGAGTACCAAAAACTGGGCATTTTGTGAAACAACCACCAAAGTCTTATATCAAAATGCTACCACCCTATTTTTCAAAAATACTAGACCACCTTACATGGACAATATCCCAAACGGGGTATCTCAAACCTTTCCTCCCGCCCCTGGTAAAAAGACAAATTCCTGCCAAATCGGCAGGAAGTGGGTCCGATTCAAACTAAAGGCACATGATCTAATGCTCATGAATTTTTGCAAAAAAAAATTTAGACTCACAATATGGTGTTTTATTAGAGATCTAATGCATCTTTAGCGAGGCTCATCCACTAGCTAAGAACCTTCATGCCCGCTTTTTAGACCATAGTTTGAAACAGGCATAAAATTTTTAAAAACGATCCAAAAAATATAAAACCTTCGCGTGGCGTCATATTATGTGACATAGTTGCAAGAAAAAATACCAAACTTGGTATTGATTACATCTCAAAAAAACCTTCTCAGAAATGACCTAGCATGTTCGAGCTTTCATGGATTTTGGGCCAAACGACCAATAATATCGCCAGAATCGCGACATAGTTTGTGATAATATGCCCATATTATGCACGCATGTGCATAATAGAATGGAGAACAATGTTACAGGAGGAAGTTTTCATTTTCTTCGCCCGAAAAAGCCGATTTCTATTTTCTGAGTGCAAAAAAGGGATGTTTTGTGAAACAACCACCAAAGTCTTATATCAAAATGCTACCACCCTATTTTTTAAAAATATTAGACTGCCTTACATGGACAATATCCCAAACGGGGTATCTCAAACCTTTCCTCCCGCCCCTGGTAAAAGATAAATTCCTGCCGAATCGGTAGGAAGTGGGTTCGATTTGAACTACAAGTACATGATCTAATGCTCATGATTTTTTGCAAAAACCATTCATAGACTCACAATATGCTATTTTATCAGAGATCCAATGCAAGTTTAGCGAGGCTCGTCCACTAGCTAAGAACAATGAGTGGGATAAAAATTATAGAGTTCCGGCTAATTTTACTGTGTATCTGACAAAAACAGTCGGCAAAAATTCAGATACACGGAAAAGAACCTCTTTGCCGAGTGTTTTCCGATTAACACACAACAAAACTTTCACATACACGGCAAAGACCTGACAAAAACCTAATTTTTTTGGCGCGCGTGCAAACAGAAACTTTGGCGCCAAATTTTTTCCGTGTATACGTTTGTAGACACTCGGCAAACCCTAACGCCGTTAGTTGCACTGTCGGTTACGGGCAGGGAGGACGTGTGGCACGTCGGTTTGCCGTGTATCCCATGTTACCGAGTGTTTTATTTCGATTTTACCGTGTATGTCCGATTTTGCTGAGTGTTTTTCCGCGGGACACTCGGCAAAGGCGCAACTTTGCAATGAATGTCCTTTTTGCCGGGTATCGACCCCGCGATACACGGCGAACCGCTGTTTGCCGAGTATCCGAATTATAAACACTTGGTAAACACAAAAACACCCAGCAGAATCTCGTTTTCCGGTAGTGCCCCTCTCAAATCCTCCTCCCAAATCGTCTAGATCTGAAGGAATCGGTAGGGGATTTCGGCCTCAATCCATCCCCTAAGGTATTTTCCTCCTATCCCCATAATTCCATCCAAAACTTTCCTCACATTTCACCCAAATTTGCAAGTATAGCTGGAACCCTAGTCATCTTATATTTAAAAAAGATATGGATAAATATATTCATTGTCGGTCATTTAGCATTTATTTAGACCTTGTATTCATTAGAGAACATGTGTGACGATAATTTTGATCTTTCATGTTAGTTGGTATTTTTAGATAATCATGGTAGTTCATAAATTTAGTTAATCGGTTAGTTGAACACCAATTTAGTGACTTGTATTTTTCGTAGAACATGTGTATGTCAGACTTGGTTATTTAGTGACTTGTATTCGTACGTGGGATGTGATATGTGGTTATTTCGAAATTTAGTATGTGTATGTGAGATGTGAGATGTGAGATGTGGTTATTTCAAAATTTAGTGACTTGTATTTGTACTTGTTCATAATTGTGGCGCATGTGAGATATGGTTATTCATGGTTTACGTGTATGTTGTATGTGAAATTTCAATTTGCTATAACTAATGAGTTGGTTTTTGTGAAATATGTAGTATGTCGCTCTTCCATTCCCATTACGAGCCTGCACACTACGCATGGTTTATGGTGGAGAGGAGGACTCGATAACAGAAATATGCTAACCCATCTATGTTTGTTTATCTTTTGTTCACATGGGAGCCACATAGTAATCTAACACTTTTATTTTCAGGTATTTACACCATTACACCTGTGGTACCACCGGTTGTCATCTCCGAGGAAGATTTCATATTTACTATCTGCCTTGTTGTAATTGTCTTTATATAATTGCAATCAATCAGGCGGTGGCTATAATATTTTATCTAATCCCAGGAGGGTAGCACCGCAGGGCAGGGCTTTGCATATCATAGGGTAGCTCCCTTGATTGGGGCGCTATCCTACCTTAGAGCCCCAGTCTGCGGCTTTGCTCCTAGGAGAGTAGCTCGTGAAGCATTGGAGCTACCCTCTAGGACTTATCCTTTTTTAACGTGATTCTTCTATGTTAGTTTCGTCATTGAAATTTTAAATAGGATATCTCCTTTAATCACGGCCCTACACTAGTTAAGGTAAAGCCCCGTACGGAGGGGCTACATAACCCGCACGCAGGACCCATGTTGCCACGCTGGCGGGGGTAGCTCCATCGTTTGGGGCTGGAGGGTAGCTCCTTTCTCGTAGGCGCTATGATAAGAGGTTAGTTTTTGAAAAAAGATAGGCCAAGAGAAGTTTGTTAAACTTTGGTCAAAGGGTCATTTATGTCGGTTTCGACGTAGAATGGAGCCGTGCGCTAGGTGCATGCATTTTTTCACCACTAATGACATGGCAATTTGGTGGGGCCAGAGAAAAAAAGGTGCAAAGGAGGTGGCAACAACGGCTGGCCTGACATTAAGGTTTGTGCACACATCGTGCGGTGACATTTTAAGAATTTCGACAAAACCAGTGATACGGTTCCGGTTTTGATGAATGTTAGGACACCGTCGTAATAAACCCTATCCAAATTTGAGTAATCAAAGGGATTAGCTTCTAGCAATATACCATATGTCGGTCTAATTTAACTACACACGTTGACCGACCATCTGCAATGAACTACTAGTCCATATTTGCCGATATCACGACCCGCGGCGGGTTCTTGGCGATAAACCCCGATTCCATCGAGTGGTTGGTCGCTCGCCCTGGCCACGGCTTTTCCGTTGCATGTAATACAGCTTTGGCACGTCCACGGAGGGACAGCAAGCGCATCACCTGGAGGATGAAGTGTAGAGCTACAGTTGGAGACATCTGGCTGTGCGGCAGGTACGATTAGCTTATCCCCATCGACCATTCCCCTTCAACATCATCACACGTCCTTTTCCCTTCCAACTCCAACCAACAGGGCGCAACTTTTATATAAGCCGGCTAGCTGCGAGCGAAAGCTCTCTGTCCCAGACGAAGAAGAGCAAGCTACCTCGATCGAGAAGGCGACGGGAAAAGGAAATGGTCATGGCGACGGGCATGGTCATTCTGCTGGCGGCGGCGCTGGCGGTCCTCGCGCCGTCGGCGCGGGGGCTCGACCGCGCCGAGTTCCCGCCCGGGTTCCTCTTCGGCGCCGCGACGTCTGCTTACCAGGTTGGTTCTTCGTCTGGACCTTTGAATTAGCTCCGTCGTCGACGACTCGGCGTGCGTCTCTCTTTGCTGTTCGATCGTTCAATCGACACCGTGGTTTGTGGTTGCAGGTTGAAGGCGCGTACCTGGAGGACGGCAAGGGCCTCAACAACTGGGATGTCTTCACCCACACACAGTGTAAGTCATCTCTCCCATCTCCTTCTGCTCTCATCCTCTTCTCTTGGAAACAGAGAGGCGGCGATAGGGGATAGCCCTCCTGGCAGTGCCATGAATGGCAATTCTTTCTGCTTCATCGGAGTTTGATTGGTTCATGCTTCTTATCTAATCCACCATGTATGCTAGTACTAATCAATAATCATGGCGCTGGATTACTTTACAGCCATCAAATTATCACCGGGATAGCGACACAAGACATTTCCTATTACTATAGCCTAGCGTCCAAAAAAGTTGAGCTTGAAAGATCCGCTTTCCACCAGAAATCTGCTTCTGTGGGATCCGTCGGTCTGATAGTTTATAAGATTTGGGGGCAACTTGATTGTCTTCTGGGCTTAACTTACGGAGAAAGGAACGTAATGGCTTTTGGTTTCACTATATATTCTTTTTGCGAGGAATATATTTGATATTCCTATATGTACAACACTGAATAATTGCTAGAGTGGGTACGGAACTAATCTTATCCCTTTGTTTCCTTGTACTATAAAATATTCTCCCCACAGCCACACTAGGAAGCATAGGGGGCGCGAAGGGAGAGAGACGAAAGCATATGTTAGTGAAACTGGTCACAGTACTACCTATGCTCTGACTACAGGGAAAGTGCGAAAAGACCGGTTGCTCTTCCAGTTACTTGCATGTGGATGCGGTGCTTTCTGTAGTGATTACTTGTGATAAGCGGGAAAGTACGCACGGATTTTGATAGCTAATATGAGTTGGGATGACCAGTGCCATCAAGATGGACAAAAGCAAACTCGCTATAAGCTCCTTAAAACGAGCTAGAACCATGACCAATCTATTTTAATTAATATGTGTTTGAAATTGGCAGCCAATCCACGACTTTGATTACCGACTATGATTTATCCTCGGAGAACCTCTAACTAGCGGGTGACCGTGGCGATGGGCAAAGTTTCGATCACCTACCTTTAATTTGTCCTGTAGTTGTCAGAACGAAGGGGAAGAAGAAGGAAAAAGAGCATCGTCGTCGGCTGCTACAAAGGAGGGAAAGAAGCAAAGCGCCGTCGCACCGCCACCACCTCCATTTCGCCGATGTAGCACCGACCAAACCTTTGTCCACCACCATCGGTGGCCAATGTTGCTACCCCGTCGTCTCGCAACACCTGCCCTACCCAAAGCCATACCTTCGTCAGTTCGCCAACACCCCCTTTCGCATTCGACAATCACGGCCCAGACCCCACCCCTAAGGTTCCTTGCTCGTCTGATGTCGCCACTTCTAGCAAGGTACAAGCTCGCCGTCTCCATCTCCTCCACGGTCTCACCAGCTCCACGGAGCTGACCTTCCCTCCCTCGTTTCTCTTTCTTGATTTATTTCTATGGGCTCGTAGGAATAAGAAACACAACTGATATGGGGTGGGGTAGGGAGTGTGTTGGGTCCCTGTCTACCGGCTCTGTGGCCGGGAAGTCCGGCCGTGCCCGGCCCACGGTCCGTTTTTTTTCCTTGTACTGTATGAGCCTTAATTGAGCTGATGAATGATGACGTGGATCCAAAGCCACATCTAACATGTCAAACACTTCTCAGAGCAGTTCTAAAAAAAGAATAGTTGACGTACGTGCACATGTGATCATTTATATTCTTATAAAAGTCTTAACTCAGACATGCTTTTCTTCCATCTTTCAATTTTTTTGGGTACAGCTAGGAACATCTTGGACGGACGGAACGGGGACGTAGCGGACGATCACTACCACCGGTACATGGTACAGTATCAGCAAACAGACAATCAATAGTTACCAATTGCGATGTGATGCATCCTAATTTTACCGATGTAACACTCGCACTGCTCTGAACACAGGAAGATGTGGAGATCATGCATAATCTGGGGGTCAACTCGTACAGATTCTCCATTTCATGGGCGAGAATCTTGCCAAGTATGCCAAGAACAATTAACATACACGTGCACCAAGTTTTACGCCGTTTCATTTTTTCACCGTTCAGTTCTTTGAATCGTCGTAGGGGGCCGTCTTGGAGGCGTCAATTCAGCTGGAATAGCCTTCTACAACCGCCTGATCGCTGCACTCCAGCAGAAAGGTAGTCTCGTACACGCCACCTCCAAACTAAATTCCACTCTCGCACTCGCAACATCTTAAACTAAACGCTGGAACAAAAATGTCAACAGGGATAGAGCCATTCGTGACGCTGCACCACTTCGATCAGCCGCACGAGCTGGAGATCTTGTACGGCAGCTGGCTGGGCGCGGGGATCCGGTACGTACGACGTGCAACTCTCGACATGCTATTGCTCAGCATACCTTTGCCAGCCGTCTTAATTTATATTTGCTTGCTCGAAAAAAAAAACTTATGTTTGCAGGGAGGAGTTCGATTACTACGCGGACGTGTGCTTCCGGGCGTTCGGTGACCGGGTCAAGTTGTGGACGACGTTCAACGAGCCCAACATGTTCACCAAGCTCGCCTACATGCTGGGGATGTACCCTCCCAACCACTGCTCCCCGCCGTTCGGGAACTGCAACAGCGGGAACTCCCAACGGGAACCCTACGTCGCGGCTCACAACATCATCATGTCCCATGCCGCCGCCGTCGACAACTACAAGAGGAATTACCAGGTAGTAAAAGGCCCCAACATGTAGCTTACTCTATTGTTGCCGGCAAACTTTCTTCGCACGGCGAAACCGTTACGGATGCATCTGTAATGCAGAAACTCATTTGTCTTTCGTGTTAGGCGAAGCAAGGCGGCTCGATTGGGATTGTGATTGCGATGAAATACTATGAGCCTCTTACGAACGCCACGGAGGATATTATGGCAGCCAGACGTGCATTGTCTTTTGAGATACACTGGTATGCCATTTTTCCCTACCTCCCACCTGGTGAAAAGATAAACTTCACCCGGTTAATCCTGGCCTCTACAGGTTCTTGGATCCGATATTCTTTGGTGAATATCCCAAAGAAATGCGTGAGATGTTATCATCGAACTTACCAGAGTTCACCACGGCAGAAAAGAGGTTACTGCAAAACAAGGTGGACTTTATCGGGGTAAACCATTACACGGCAATTTACGCCCAGGACTGCATCTCTTCTCCGTGTGAACTTAAGACATATGAGGGGAATGCACTAGTCTTGGCTACAGGCGAAAGAGATGGTGTACAAATTGGAAAATCAGTAAGAACTTGTTATGTTATATACTTAGTGATCATGTTGTTCCTTTTGCTTCTTTTATTGACACGTTTGGCGTGATCAACCTTCCAGACTGCACTGGTTGGTTTCTATGATGTTCCAGAAGGCATGGAGCAGACCATCAAGTATGTAAATCAGAGATACGAGAATGCCCCCATCTATATTACTGAGAACGGTGAGTGACACATAAAGATATCACGAAATTCACACTACTTTCGGTAGACTCCCCAAAGATTCTTAGTCCCTCCTAACTTTCTTCTGCTATCAGTGATCTTGTGTTATCATACCCTGCTTTTTTTATCCACATTTCAGGCTACTCGCAATACAGTAGTAACAATATGGAAGACATGATCAATGACGTTGGAAGAGTGAACTACCTGCGGGGTTATCTCTCATCTATCTCTTCGGCTATCAGGTGGCATGCACAAACACATTAAATTTTCTTAATGCACATTACACTTTTTTACCAACGACGCCTTGAACAAAACACTAGCAACAAATCCTGAAGAGAAAATATTATACATGTTGGTACTTACAGGGGAGGAGGAAATGTGCGTGGCTACTTCGTGTGGAGTCTCATGGACAATTTCGAGTGGGTTTTCGGTTTCACTGTAAGGTTCGGGCTGTACCACGTGGATTTTGCAACGCAGGAGAGGACTCCAAAAATGTCTGCGGAGTGGTACCGAGACTTCCTCACGGGCTCTGGGCCAGTGGACCTAGTGCAGACTCTGAGAACAGATTCGTGAACTTCAATGTTGTGGATACCCGAGTAACCCAACATATCTATAATGTTTGGGTATGGGTATGAATTACGCCCTATGAATATTCTCGTGGGCTGATACCAAATAGTAATTATGTTAGTCATACTACTGAATTGTGAGTTCGCGCATGTACAATTGTAGATAAGCCGAGTCTTTTCTTAGCCATTCATGTCATCTAGAGAAGACAATAGAAGTAGATCATATAATGCACTATCTTTTTTTCCTAGCAATTAATGATAATTAATTTAATTTTCGTAGGAAGTTGACTTAATAAGGAAAGACATGTGATACACTAGAGAAAATAGCTTCCCCTTATTTTCCAAGGGAACATCTCTTAGTTAAGGGGCATGCACAATGGGATGACGTCAGTCTTCGCTTAGGGTTTCCACGTTGTTGATTAGTTGAAAGAGAGAGAAATAAGAAAAAAAGTTGCTTTCCCTTAGCTAAGGATGATCTCTTGGAAAATAAGGGAAGACTATTTTCTCCATTTTAAGTACGTCTTCTCTTAGCAAATCAATTTCTTTCTGAAATTTAATCAATTCTTATTAATTTTTAGGGATGACAATAGGAGAATAATGTATTGTATAACTTTTATCTATTGTCATCTCTAGATGATGTTGAGGACTAAGAGAAGACATGTTGCCTTCCCTAGCATTGTACATGCTCTAAGGAAAAACAACATTCTCTCTATTCATTCTCTCCTCCAACTAGAAAATATCCAACGTGGTAGCTCTAATAGAAGGTTGGCGTCACCCTATTGTGCATGACCTTGTGTGTGGATGGATCGAGTGGTACACATGATTTATTCTCAAGGTTTATGAAATATGTACTATCACATCTCTTTCTCCAGAAGATTAGGGGTATACTATAATTAGTATATGTGCAATCAAGGTCTCCTTGTACTCGAAATCGACTTACAAAGTGGATTTTAAATGTAGTATGACTCCAAAGATGTCAATGAAGTTGTAATGACTATTGAGAGCTATGGATTAGTGGACGAAGTGCAAACACTGGCAGCAGCAGATTTCTGAAAATAATGTTAATATATATATCAGTCTAAAAAATCAGACTATTTAAAGTTTGAATTTTGAATTATTCTGAATTAGCACAATGCTTGTGTTTCTAAAGAAAAATTCAGAGTAAGCGACTAGTCACCATGTCAGGTAGACAAGTAAAGCTTGATTGTATTAGTGCATGTTTCAAAAACCTAGCCCACCCTTTGACTTACATGGTTCAGTTTAGCCCAAAGCCCCAGACCAGTCAATGTGTCTTTCTTTGGCCCTGATCAGAGCCCCACCAGTAGTTGCGAATCGGCTTAGTAAAAACATCAGAGTTTGAATGCACCCTTGATATATGTTGGTAAGGCCTGCGGCGTAGAGCCTTGATTAGAACCTCACGAGCACTCGGGCAAGTAAGCTATCTACCCATTATATTATCTATTTGCTCAACCGGGACTGCAAATTCAGAAAATGTCCTTTAGGACATGTTCGGTTAATCCACTCTACAAGTGGATTGGAAGGGATTAAGGTGGATTTTAACTTAGATGGGATTTAGTCCCTCTCAATCCATGTTGATCCACTACAATCTCTTGCAAACCGAACAAGCCCTTATGCATTCTACCATTCGGGATGGGTAATCCCGGATATTTTGCGTCAAAATCCTGTTGCTCCACCTGAAGAATAGAACACACCTCCGTTTGTATCTCTATTGGTCACATGTGGCTAAATGTAATCGGGCATTTGGTAGGGTTAATAATTTGCCCTGTACCCACAACATAATATCCAGAGTTCGCTTGATGCAATTAACATGTGCAACCGATGCTTTGAAGAATTATAAGGTATCATCGACGACTAGAAAATGTAAAATTTCAGAAGCTCCCCTACACACCATCAATGGTGCAATGCATTGTAGTTCGACCTCTTTTTTCAACGAAGCAGGTAAACCATCAGGCTCAAATAAAAATAAGAAATAAGATGAGTTAACCCCCCCCCCCCAACGAAAATGTTTACAATAGAATTTAATTGAATTACATAGAGTATTCCACCGTGCTGGCGCATGTCATTATCCGTTGTATCAATCGATGACATAATCACATTTTGTACATAATATTCTTCAGTAAACGTCAATTAACTCTATCATAAGCTTTCGATAAGTCTATCCGGTAAGAACAGAAGGAGATATTCATGAAAGTGCCATGTTCCATATAATATAGACACTCAAAGGCCAAGAGTGCATTATCTGTTATCACTTTCTTCGGACGAATGCACTTTAATTTTTTAAATAATGTCCTCCTAGAAGGGCCAAAGTCTATTCATGAGACATTTTGCTACCCTCCACTCAACATTTTGTTCGCCTGTGGCGTCTAATGGAGACTGGAGCTACTTTATTTATGCTATCTATTTGCTACTTGTTTATTTGTGCGAGCGTTATGCTTTGCAAACTTTGTAATAAATGCAATATTCTGGATCATATCGCTGTAATAATGATGCACTGTTAATTCTTTGATATCTATCGATACTGTGTATGCCAATGAACCGATCCAGGGATTGGCGTGATACATAGAGGTGTAATCCTTGCGGGTTGTACCGTTTCAGATTCACTCTCCCATGAACAGCTGACGAAGGTGGTAGTTACTCTATGGGCAATCTGGAGCGCTAGGAGGAAGGCTATCCACGAAGATATCTTTCAGAGCCCGCTAACGATTTTTGGTTTCATCACCAACTACCTAGCTGAGCTGAATATAATCCAAACAACCCGGCTGCCGAAGACAGCAGTAACCTCTTCCATGACGGTGCCGACCTGGATACCTTCTCTAAGAGATCATATGAAGATTAATGTTGATGCTGCGGTTTCAAAGCATGGCAACAAAGGAGTGGTTGCAACAATTTGCAGAGATGAGCATGGAATTTTTGCTGGCGCATCTGTTTTAGCTGTACCGGGTACTTCTGATCCGGCTACACTTGAAGCTGTAGCGTGCCGTGAAGGTTTAGCTCTCGCAGCTGACTTAAATCTCCAACGAGTACATATGGCATCAGATTGTCTTGAGGTTATAAATTCTATCCGAGACGCAAGCAAAAACAGCTATTACTCTATTCTGAGAGAGATAGATCAACGGAGGAATGATTTTGAAAGCTTCAGCCACGAGAAGAGATGCTCAAATACACATGCTCATATGCTAGCTCGTTCTTTTATGTCTTTAGAACACGGACGCCATGTGTGGCTGTAGATCCCCCTGATACCAATATTGTACCCCTGTAATAAAAGGCGTCAGTAACCCTAAAAAAAAAAACCTAGATCTGGCAGTGCTTTCTCCGATACGCACGTACGCAAATGACTTCTCCCGTCCATCCGTTTTTTGCGGTAGCTCGCGAGAGACACAATCAACTGGTACGACCATGCCGCCGAATGCGACTGGCTGCCCGACGGAAACAGCGCGGGCGCGATCTGGTGACAGGGGCATCGTGTCGTGCCGCCTGTCTCCGTCCCACGAGCTCCACGACTCTCAACTCGATCGACACTCCTGGATATATAGAGAGAGAGATGACTGGAAAGGGGCCGAGAGACGTTCTAATCGCCTAACTTTATTCCCCTGTGAAGTGTGAAGGCCACGAAAAAATATTCGATTCCAAGTTCAGTCGCCTGAGTTGAGTACCGGAGCTCAGACGGATCGGATGGCGTGCAAGGCGGCGTCCCGGTGGTGGCTCCTCCTGCTCTTCTCCTGGTGCGCCCACCTGCTCCGCTCGTGTTCGTCGGAGATCGATCGCAGCCAGTTCCCTCCGCCTCCCAGCTTCCTGTTCGGGACCTCCACTTCTGCATACCAGGTACCCTGCCTGAATTGCTCCTCTTTTCCGGCCATTTATTTAGTACGCATATCTGGGCGATCCAGTCAGGGGGTTAGCCAGTAGCGAGGAGGAGGAGGACAGATACAGCACTTCTTGCCTGAAACTGTGCAGCAAACACGACACGACGCCGGGGCATTTCTGATGAAAATCTAGATGCACATCGACATCCGAATTCAATGAGCCGTGAGCCTGGTCATATTTGAATGCTGCTGATTGCTGGGATAACCATAGGAAATTTATGCACACGTTTTGGACTTCTGGTGTCCCTTTTTTTTTAAATTAAATCATGCTTCGTGATGTTGGCTGTCTTGTAAATGATACATACATCAGCTTTCTCTAGACTCTAGCTGTTTTGTTAAATTTTCATTCTTCAGATTGAAGGTGGATATTTGGAGGGTAAGAAAGGCATAAGCAATTGGGATGTCTACACTCATGAGCAAGGTCAAGCAATGGAAATTATATTGCACGATTTCACTCTAGACATAGTTCTTTTAACCTTTTCTCTTATCTTGTTATAACTCGGTTTCTCTCTTATCTCCTCTTTTCAGGTACAATTAAAGATGGAAGCAACGGTGATATTGCTGCTGACCACTACCATCGTTACATGGTATGTTTTCTGCAAAATGCACAGAGAAAAACCTGAAGATGGATGGTTAATAAATAAACTGTAAACTATTCCCTATACTCCAGGAAGACATTGAACTGATGCATTCCTTGGGCGTCAACTCATACCGATTCTCCTTAGCATGGACAAGAATCCTACCAAGTGGGTTTATCTTCCATGGACAATTGCTTACTATTTGAGTCAAATAAAGACCATCTCTGCAATCTCTTCTTGATGCAGGAGGCCGATTTGGGGATGTTAATCCAGATGGTGTAGCGTTCTATAATGCCATTATTGATGCCCTTGTACAAAAAGGTATATAACGCAAAACACGTGCAACATGAGCTAAAGTTTTGAAGGTATTAATGCATACTAGCTGGTAACGACATGCATAACCAGGAATACAACCATTTGTTACAATATGTCACTACGACATTCCACAGGAACTTGAAGAGCGATATGGTGGATGGTTGAATCCAGAAATCCAGTATGTATTTGTCGGTGCATCCTAATTTACTTTCCTCTCCCCAAATTTAAAAAAAAACTTATATTACTTCTATGTACTCTTCAGGAAGGACTTTAGTTACTTTGCAGAAGTATGCTTCAAAATGTTTGGCGACCGAGTAAAATTTTGGGTTACAATGAATGAGCCCAACTTACTGGCAAGATTTTCTTATATGGCTGGACGGTACCCTCCTGGTCGTTGTTCCTACCCATTTGGGAAATGTGCCTTTGGGAATTCTTCAACAGAGCCATACATAGCAGGTCACAACATGATACTTTCGCATGCAAACGCTGTGAGCATTTACAGAAAGAACTACCAGGTAGTAATTAGATTCCTCTTGGATAAAAACACAAGATTACCCTGTGTCATTTTCCATATAATGTTGTTAACGTAATGCCATCAACTGAAGATTTTTATTGTGTTTTAATATCTATGCCACTTGACAGGAGAAGCAAGGTGGGTATATTGGAATTGCTCTCTACGCAAGATGGTATGAACCGTTGCGAAATACCACAATCGACCGACTAGCAGTTCAACGGGCTATATCCTTCAATGTTCCATGGTACTATACTATCCTTTAGGATGGCAACTGTGGATACAGACACAGATAGTTAATATTTCGTTTTCTCATAAATTCAGAAAATTTGTGTTCTTAAAAAGATTATAATTCTGTTTGATACAAGAAAACAGGTCAACAGGCTGATCTATAACTCTAGAAATATCGCAAGTTCTGTTTCACTACAGGGATGCAGAGAAACTCGGACTCTCTTTTCTGTAACTGGACTTATTTATTCTCCTTCATTTCTTTGGAATGAAATAAATTAATTCTTCAGTTATCACAGCTTTTTTACTTTACATGTTCTATTCTTTTTTGACAGGTTTCTGGACCCTATAATTCTTGGTGATTATCCTCCAGAGATGCGCACAATGTTGGGTTCAAACCTACCACAGTTCACATTAAAGCAGAGGAACAAACTACGTGTAACAAAATTGGATTTCATCGGACTAAATCATTATTCAACATGGTATGTGAAAGATTGTATCTATTCACCATGTGAAGTGGATCCTGTAGATGGGGATGCGCGAGTGGTTAGTTTAGCAGAAAGAGATGGGGTACTTATTGGTAAAAAGGTAACCATAAGATTGCTAAATAGTTATTCATGTTAAGTCAGATTATAAAACATGATTGGTAGAAGAAAAATAAACAGTGGTTGCAATCTCACTCATGCAGACAGGAGTGCCATTCATTTATGACGTTCCACACGGGATGGAAGAGGTGGTTATGTATTACAAACAAAGATACAATAATACAGCAACATACATCACAGAAAATGGTGCGACGCTCTCTGTCTTCGTTAACTTTGGAAGTTTGAATAATCAGTATTTGTCATTTTGAGTAGGACACTGCCTATTTGCCACAGGTTCACAAGTTCGGAAACAATCAAACCATTTTATCTCTATTTGAAAGCAAATAATTTGTCTTCTTTCCTTCCAGAATACATCCAATGCTGTCAGAACCAGTTTTAACGGAGCTTGCCTATTATTGTTATGTTACAGTCTTACAGAACAATTGTGTGTGTGATATATGTGCAAGCTAACTCAAATTTTTAGGTTACGCTCAAGCAAGCAATATCAGCATGACTGCTAATGATTTTACGAGTGACACGGGAAGAATTGATTATATAAGTGGCTACCTCAAATTTTTAGCCTCGGCGATAAGGTAATATATCCAACTGTGGACACCCCATGTCCCCATGTCCCCATGCATAGATTTGGCTTCCACCTATGCATTAGAATATTGGGTTAGATGGGTTCCTGAAATATTCCTCACTAACATTTGATAGCAATGTGTGGTCGCTTGACATTGTTTGAGAATTCAAAAGAGAAATCAATACATTAGCTGATGCTCTGTTCTAATGTTATAATTGCTGTTATGGCAGTGCTACCAAATTGTTATTATGGCTACTCTTACTTCACGCTCTGAATTACATCCTGAGTTCTTCTTGTCAAAAAAAATTTGAAGGAAAGGAGTTGACGTACGTGGTTACTTTGTGTGGTCTCTTATTGACAACTTCGAGTGGACGTCTGGATACACAGCAAGGTTCGGGCTCTACCATGTCGACTTTAAGACGCAGAAGAGGATGCCGAAACTATCAGCTGAATGGTACAGGAAGTTCCTCAAAGGTTCATCTCTGACGAGAGAATTCAAAAATGGATCCCAGCCGCAGCAGTATGCTTCCTGAGCCATTGATCATAGTTTACCTCATGCTGATTATTATGTAAACGTGATGCTTCACATATTGATTAACCATGATTTTTTCCTTCTACACGCTGGAAACGGTTATCGTATGGAATCGGGTAACTGAATGAAAGGGGAAATGATTTTTGATGCTTCCTCTTGTAGAAACACAATCCATGTGCCAGGCAATGTAAAGTTGTAATTTGCAAGGCAATGTGCCAGGCAATGTAAAGTTGTAATTTGCAAGGCATATCTGTATGTGTGTGTGTGAATAAATGACTGATATACAGGTCGTTGTTGTAAGAAAGTGGACATTTATGTGTGTGAATAAACCATGCATGGTGTCAGTATTATAGTAAGTTCATAAGGGCTATGAACAGATGGAGATGCCATGCTTTTCAATGTTCATGTGTGTACAAGTTGTATGTACATGATTTGCTAAAATGTATATCAAAAGTTCTTGGTTAATTCCTAATGTTGCTGTAGATCTATGCTCAATAGATCTGCAGCTAAAAAAATCACCAAAGTGAACTAGAAGTTGCAATATGATCATTCCCCTTCACGTGCAGCAGGTATGCAATGTATAGCTAAAGTAATTATAATTTAATGATAATAAGTAATAGACAAGGTAATGAAACACTCAAGTTATATAATTACCTGTCGCCTATTTTTGCATGAAGATTTTGGTAATTTTTCAAGAACATCAGCGAATCACTGGTTTTGAATACATTGGCATATGATCCGCAAGAACTTCCAAAAATCATCTGCACTAGTCCGCGCTTCTGTTGAAGACCTGTACTCTAGGTACTCATAGTGGAGTAAAGCATCGTGAGTTTGTGACACAAATCATAAATTCTTGAAATCATAGAAAGCACATGTCTTAGGTACATGTATCAAATCTGCTGCATACACACTCCAGTTAGTCACAGTGCCACAGATAGTTTATCTGGGAACTGAGTATCAGTCCATCAAACTACATACTCCTATCATATTTCACAGAATAAAGATATCGAGAACCAGATGCAAAGGTCACCAATAGAAGGGAATGGCAGTCCAAGTTCAGGGTTCCACTGTTTCAGTTACTCAGATGATTGAATCACTCTTTCACAAGACCATTCTGAAGTTTTCTCAAGAAAGATAAGGCGATGGATTTTGAAATACAAGTGTGCATCAAGATAACCACTGTTTCTGTCTTTCAAGATTGTTTGAGCAGTTCCCAGGAGACATAATACACAGAACGACATCGTACAGCTAGCGCAGAAATTTTTCTGCCCAAATTGTAGTGAACTAACAGATTTTATTCCGGTCATTTGTGAAATTGTACCACAGATATTAGTAACTGAAATGCAGAATATTCACTATCAACTAGTAAAGGACAATTTGATCGATACATATCTCGTAAGAGAACTCCTTCACCTTGTTGGAGCACAAAAGTGTGTCTACATGCAGCACTACCTCTTCGTCGTCAACTATATCTATTCTGCCTGTGTCGGAGTAGTAGGAGTCGAAGGAGGGGGCGTAGGTGCAGGCGTCACAACGGTTGTTGAGGTTCCCCTTAGAGTCTTTGGGCCATTATCATCGACTACCTCCACAGCAGCTCTCTCCTTAGCTTTCTGGGCCCTCTGAACTACTTCCTCCTGTATTTAGAGTTATCCCCCAAAGGGAAAGGCAATTTAGAAGTGTGAAATTCAGTGCGGTTTAGACAAGGAAATGAAATGCATGACCATGGCCAATTCTAAGCATACATCAACACTATGCAGAAAAATCTCAATAGTGATTAATCACGGAAAACAGTTGGATTATGTGACAGCAACATCCAGAGCTACGAAACATATCAGGTTCTTCAGTAGCTAGACTGAAGGTGAAGCCCCTTCCACAACTCCAAGCTATATGACGAATTCCCATCGGGAGCAAGGGGCGGTGTACAGTACCTGGAATTCCTGGACCTGCTTCTGCTGCTCCGCCTGCCACTGCCCGACGACGCTGAACACCTCGCCCACCACCGACTCCGCCCTCTCCGTCAGCGCCTCCGCCAAGGCCTTCCCGAGGAAGAAGGCGTCAAGGACAGCCTTGCTCTCGTTATCACCTGCAGTAGTAGAGGAACAGCAAGCAGCACCAGGGGAGGATACAGCAAAAATCAGTAGGAGACCGAGGACCCGGTGCGAAATGACTCTCTGGAGTCTGGACCTCCAAAGGCAGCCGCAGCTTCGTGCCGCGAATACCGAGGGCTTTACCTGCTTTGTGATCGGGACGCGTGCCGCCGCCGTTGCCGCTGCTGCTCCTGGCCGCGAACTTGGGAAGGTTTCTGACGGAAGAGGAGGGGAACGCGCGGCGGGCGGGGAGAGAAACGCGGCAGATGGGCGAGAGTGCCGCCGCCGGTGCTGGTAGCACCGGTGCCATGAGGTTAGCTTCTCGTGGAGCCGCGGGATTTTCCAGCAGCGGCTGGGTATCGCTCAGAATTCCCGGCCACCGGCGGACGGGAAGCCACGGAGATTGGGGGTAAAAACCGAGGTGAGGCCTGTATCGTTTTTGGTTGGTCTACTACGGACCTACGGGCTACGGTACAGAGCCAGGGTCAATCCTGTCATTACACCTTCCTGGAGCCGTTTGCCCACGCGAAGCTGGAGTCTGGCTTTCCACTGGCAGAAGCCGAAGCTGGAACGAACGAAGCACTGAAGCAGAGTAATCTCTCATGCCAGGGTTTGCTTCGAACCCAATCGTGGGCCACGCTCCGGCCGCCGTGCTGTCCCCGATGGCAGCGCATGTCTGGAGAAGTGCTCGAGGAGCTGGAGTTCAAGGCGCACCGACGCACCGTGCGTCTCGCCTCCAGCGCCGCCAAGAGGAAGTGCGCTGTCGACTCGCTGCCCCCCTCTTTCTCCCATCGCCTCGACCGCAATATTGCCAGGGATTAGGCGGGCCGCGGCTGTGATCTGTGAAGTAGCAATGGTAGGTGCTGGCATGACCAAGGGTCAGTCCGTTGACGCAGACCAACAGTTTGATGAAATGCGGGCTTAAGTTGCTATTATCTGAAGAAGCTAACAGTAACAGCTGCGGTGCCTATTTTGTTCTGACTGTCGTCAGGACATCTGGTGGAACGCCAGCTCCGAGTTTGAAACAAAGATGTGTAGAAGTTCTATTAAGTTCTTGATAGTGATTAATCACGGATAATAACTCTAGCTCGGCAGTCGGCACATATACAATGGTAAGAACGCCAGCTCCGAGTTTGAAACAAAGACGTGGATCTGGGTAATATCATAGCTTGAGGTTTTGAAGCTCGCTGGAGGACCTGAGATGAACTAACTGCATAGTTTGACAACTGTGGCAGACGAAGTGTACCGTGCTGAAGATATTGGTCGCGACTACTTTGATGACTTTGTCGAGGGTTTTCAGGATACCACTGTCTCGAGGGTTGGTATTGTAATGTTCAGTTATTTTCTGCAAGTTACTGGAATCTTGATTATCGACTCATAAGTATGGCACATAGGATGCTCCCCTAGGGACTCAGATGTCAGCAGTGACACATAAGTATGGCTCACTAGCCTTTGCCCATGCTTTTAACTATAACTTTCTTGATAAAGACTGAATATCTGGTGGAAGCCACCCTCTCATGAAAACTCTGGAAATCATGTGTAGAAGTTCTATTAAGTTTGAAAAATATGTGTATGTGGATCTCACACTTATGAACCACCGAGTTTTCTTGGAGAGGGGGGTTTCCACCAAATATCTTCCCAAGATCTAACAGAGGAAGTAGATGGCATGGGCATGAGAAGCTTCAACCACCATCTGATGATGGTTGGTTTAAATCAGCTATTACTCAGAATATTTCTCGTACATATTGGTCACAAAATCAGCAAGGTATACTATTCAGACGGCGGTCCATTAATTTTTGTTAGCTTTTGAGTATAAGATCTTATAAGAGGTTTAGATGGCATGGAAAATGGCATGCTTCTGATTCAAGTACATGGGCATATATATATTATGTAATCTATGATTAGATAGGTACAAAAGCATACAAGGAATTCTAAAGATTACGTTACATTAATGTGGTATAGAATTTTATTGGAAGTAACCGCACAATTATGTGGCCATCCGAACTAATTTATACAATTCTTACTACTGTGTGAATGCAGCTTTAGTGCTTCTGCGCAATTTCAAGTATAAGTCTTGCTAGCAATTAATGGTACATGAACCTTGAATTTAGTGTATTGTTTCCTCAATGATTGTAATTAAGCGCACCACTGCAATTGATACCCCCTGATAATATTCCATGGTTCTCTTCACTCCCCAACCCAGTAAGTTAGTCAGCATATTTATCACCGATTCATATGTCATGCAGTTTTTACCAAATGTGCACTTATGGTTATAACTGAGTGGCCTCAAAATTTACTTATCTTAGCCAGGCATATCTTTCTATCTAGCTTAGAAAATTTAAACTGTCGTGTTAGGTCATGAGAACTCCCTTTTCCAATCATAATATTCTTTAATTGGCAGGTTCGTACCGTTTAAAACATTTAAAGTTAGGTAATGACAAGCAGTTCTAATCATGCTCTTGTGTGAGTTTATGCTGTTTTAATGTTTGGTAATGATAAGCTCCTTTAATCGTATTCCTGTTTTGATGGTTTATATTGATTTAATAACCTTCACAAGGTTCCCTAGAACATCTTACGACAAGTATGCCATGCATGATCTTTATCACTAGTTTATGAGCTTGCTGGGTATGCATCAGCCAAAGAGTATTCCAGGATAGAGGAAATTACAATGATGCTCGATACTTATGATTAGTTCCAAGGGAAGCTCATTCCACTGAACTTGTGCAGTTTAATGCATCCAATAACCAATATTAAAAGAATCCAGTCACTCTAGCATGTGAACTTTGTTGATTGTTCGATAAACTAAACATGACGATTAATTAATTTTATTTATTAGAATTTAGGATGGCTGAAGGTAATGATATTAGTGCATAAACTTACCAAGTAGTTGTTCAAGTCTTTTGTGTCGGGCTCCGGATTACAGTACTACTAAGTCGTATCTTCAAGTTGTATACGATGAAATCTCAGATGTCCCAACTCTGTTAGTGGAATAACTCAAGGAATCAAATGACTCGCTAATATAAGACATATTTAACTATACATGGATAGCTTGAACTTCTGCATGCTATGTGGAAGTGGCAAATGATCAAGTCTCCAAACAATGGGTGGTAGTGATTAAGGCAGTTGCGGCACTACTGACTAAGTCAACGTTAGAGGAGAGTTGCACATCTCAGGAATTGGAATGTTACCAGGGTGTAAATTCTTAAAATAAATTTGGGATCATAAGATAAAAATAGTTTCTGTAGGTTGATACTCCTCTGGTCATCCATTTGATTCCATATTTGTTGATGAGGCATCTATGTTAGATAGCTTCAGACATCATCCTGATCTGGAGTTTGATGGTTTTTTTTGCATCAGGTTTCCTTGTGGCCTTACTGAATTCTTGTGAGAACTGTAATGAACTGACTTCTCTTGGTGGATTACTTTGTCTTGAATATTTTTTACTTTGTTCCTTCACAGGCTTAAAGAATGTGAGGTGAATGTCTTTTTGTACATAGGATGACAGCAACTGCAGTGGCTTTAGATCTAGCACAGCAGAGCCTTCTAATGTTGGAGACACTGAAGTCTGCAAACATGGCGTCTTTGGGAACAACAGGAGGAAACTGAAGCTACAGAATTCCCTTCTTTCCAGCATCTTAACATTATGAGATATTAGCAAGCTGAGGGTCTTTCCTAAGATTCATACGTTGAAAATTAGCAAACAAAAATTGGGAGCATATGCTTGAATTACCAAGTTTCTTAGAACCTCCAACCTATTGAAATGGAGAGTTTCTGCCATGTTAACCATCTCCTTGCAACTGCATCTTGTCTTCATCTTTAGGCTTTATTAATCCTTTTTTTCTAGGGAAGAGAAGTCAGTACTCTGATTTCACAAGGAACACATAGCAACACATAGCAATGAAAGATCTCCATGTTATGTGCGTCTTTGGACTTCACAGATTGACATTGGATAAACAACTAGGAGTATTACATAAGACCTCAGGGTTGAAATGTTGCCCTGCTAGAATTTATCTGTCTGTTCATTAAATTAGAAACCAGGACTGATTGTTATATAAATGTAATGACTCTGATATACTTGCTTGCTATTATTTTGGAGTGCTTCGACAATTTTAGGGTTTACCCGATGAATCCAAATGTACTTTAGTGAAACCAATGTCTTGTTGCATTTACATCTCTTGTTATTTTTGCCCGTATTTTAACATGACCCATTAGCCTGTTTGTTTTTTGCTGACCTATTTGGCAGTGACTAGTGTTTTCATAACTTGACACATGTAATAAAGAATGCTGCAACTTGTTTATGTATTTCAGAAGAAATCGGCGAACCAGCTTGAGTCCAAATAATTCATGTTCCTCAGGAGATTTTACTTGTTTCCACAGACTGATTGTGAAGTCGGTTTGATGGCCATCTTTGGATCCCAACACTGGATAAGGCGAGCAAAATTCAAGATGTCCAGAAGTTGTTATCTTGAGATCCACACATACATGCAATACTAACCTTCGTGAGTACTAGCATAGCAGTGATTTGGGTGTAGAATATTGATGACACATGTGTTACTTTACCGATGGGATCATGAGTTCGCCAAAAAAGCAAATTGGGATCCTGATTTGTAGCATGGTTAATACATGTGGTAAATGATGCCAAGTGAACTCTGCTGGTTGGAATACTATCAACAATCTACCTTGACGGCACTGAAGCCAAAAAAAACTCCCCCGCTTTGCCCTCCCTTGGCGACACGGGGGAAAACCCTCGCCGCCGCTGGTCGGCCTCCCTCCCTCGTCCCACGCGTCGCCGCCGCCGGAGGAGTTGCCGGCGAAGCCGCACAGCCCAGGGATGGTGGCGGCGGGGCGGTTTTCCTCTCTTCCTCTCCCCTCTCGGGAGCCATGCGGGCGGGGGCGCGGTGGTCGGCGTGTGGCGATGGCGGCTGGCCTGCGGCCGGGTTTGGCGGGTTAGCGGCTGCTGCTGGCTCGGAGGTGGAGTGCGGTGGCGTGGCGGCGACCCTCCAGGCGTGGGGGCTGGGTGTGGTGGTTCTCCGGGTCAGATCTGGGCCTGGGGTGGGCCGACCTGGCCATGGCGTTGCTGCTCCTGGAGGTAGGCAGCGTGGTGCTGCTGCGGGAGCGTGGGTGCAGGGGGCTGGTGTAGCGCGGGATGGGCCGCGCGGGATGGGTTTGGCCTCCATGGCTTCTACGAGGTGGTCTGTGGGTGGAGGTTGCGATGGTGCGGTGAGGTTGCAGGTGGTCTGTGGGTGTCTTGGTGGCGGCGATCTTCTACCCCTCTCGCGGTGGCGGCTGCTCGGGTTCGTTCTGTTTGTCTTCTACAACTAACTCACGGACACTGGTGATGATCCGGACGGCGGCTTTCGTCGCGGCGATGGGGAGTCTAGGCGTGATGGCGGGAGGGATGCTTGTTGGTCATCGGGAGCTTGGAGAAGGAGGGGAGGTGTGGTGGTTTGTGTCGGTCCTTGTTGGACGGGTGTGAGGTTCGGGACTCTTCGCTGGGCGAAAGCCTTGTCTTGGCGGGCTGACCAGGACCGACGACGGTGACACCCGTGGGCGCCGCATCCTTCTTGAAGTTGTCGTCGAAGCGGGAGTTTCATGTTCCTCCATCCGGGCTCTTCGGGGGAAACCCCAGATCCCTCGCGGGATCGGGCGTGGGTGACGCTCTAGTGTCGCTTTGCCTCTTGGGGCCTCGCTTTGGACATCCACCGGACTGTGGGACCTCTGGATTGTTTTGGTGGTTTGGCGGTGGCGGTTTCATCTTCGTCCAGGCGGGCTGCGGCCCTAGGACCGGCGTGGTAGTTAGAGCGATGTCTCCGGTTTTCGCCTCCGCCTGTCGCGTTGAGGTGTGGTGTCGACCTGGTTGGCTGTCGACCCGTGTGGAGCGCAGCCTCGGGACTGGCGTGTGGTGTTGTGTTGTATCGGTTTTTGGCCAGTTTTCCTTATAAACGGGCCAGCTCTTTTCTACTATATCAATGAAAGGCAAAGCTTTTGCCTCGTTTAAAAAAAAGGAATACTATCAACTAAACCCAGTTCCCGTTGAAAAAGTGTTCCTTTGAGAGGAATTGCTCTGAAAGACTGAAAGTCTATATGTCCCTCTTCACATTTGAGCGATACCCACATTGTAATTTAAACAGAATTTTGCGTAAGGAACAATGTATACTCAAAATTTGCATTGCAATCAACAAGGAAAAAAAAGATGATCTTGCATCTGTATATTTGACCACACATGGTACATTATTACTACGGCAATTGCCAGACTCGAAATAAACTAACCAACAAACTGGTTCTTTCTTTTCTAGTAAGAGAGAACAACATAGACAATGTTTAAAAACACGCGCTAGGAAGCTCAGAAGTGAAGTTCGGCTTAATTTCCATCACCGATCCTCAGTTCCATGGCGTACGGCTCTATGTGCCGGCAGTGCGCTTCCTCCTCACGCGCCGCATACCTAGAAGATCGGCTGCCCCTCCGCCACACGGCTGACCATGTCGACGCCAACCTTGAGACGCGCTTGCACGCGTTCATGGGCGAGCAGCTCCGGCGTGAAGAGTCTTTTCCACCCTCTGCACCACTCCATGGCCTCGTCCCCGGCAGGGGGAGCAACAGAGAACAGCCAGTGACTCAACTTGTGCTGCCACTTGCCGAAGAACTCGGCCTCCAGGAGCTCCACCATGTCATTCTCCCGCACCAGCGGCGCCCACTTCATGATCACCCGCCCGAACGAGGAATCATTCTGCTTCGGCGGCGTGATCCGGAGCTCTCGCAGCGCCTGCGCCAGCCTGGGCACGACGCCGATCCCGTCCACGAACGGCCCCCAGCTCGCCGGGCTGAACAGGGCCTTCCACGGAGACACCAGCTCGTAGTTGGACGCCAAGGCGCAGCCGGCGTCCCATTCCTGCAGCCCCTCCCGGAGCTTGCGCCTCACGGTGGCGTACAGGCCCTCCAGCAGCGGGCCGGCGAACGGGACCCACGGTAGCAGCAGGGGGTGGCAGCAGGTAGTCTGCCACGGGCACCGCGGGTCCCACGAGTCCACGTAGGCCGTCAGCTCCGGCATGACGACCTCTTCCAGGACGCGCTGCAGGGTGGAGGCGGGCAGCATGTCCTTCCACAGCGACAGGAAGCGGAGCATCCTCTCGGGGTCAGTGGCCTTCCACTCGGAGGCCTTCAGGGCCGGAACGACGGTGTCGTTGATCAGCGCGGCGTACGGCGAGGTGGCCAACCCGTCGTCCATCGTGTTCTTGAGAAGGGCCGCGACCTCCAGCCAGAGCATGGGGTCCAGCAGCGGCAGCCACCTCTGGAGCACCGGGCGAACCAGCGGCGGCAGGACCGCGCGCGACCTGTCCGCAACGCGAAAGGTCCTGTACACCTCCGGGAACCTCTCCTTGAGCCACGTGAACTCCCAGATCAGGTCGCCCGCCGTCAGCTTCCCCGTGCCGTTTTCCTCATGGAGCGGCGCCCACAAGGCCTTTTTGATTGAAGCCATTGCATCCTGTATACCCTCCATGACCAGCTCCGGCGTCTCCTGATTCTGCCTGGCCAGGGCTGCATCTCTCTGCTGGCGCACTTTGGCGAGGATCTCCTCGCAGAACTCCCGGCCTTGCTTCCGGGATCCGTCGGCATCGCCCTGCTCGGAGTCCTGGCTTTTCTTTGCTCCGCGGTCATCTCCCCACCTGTTCGACGGTGGGTCGGTGCGGGGAAGTCCGTTGTCATAGGGTCCTCCCCTCTCGGCGCCGACGGTGCCGAAGTCGGCCTGTGGTGGTGCCTTGAACGACGGCACGGCGCCCGGTGCCGGGATGTACCGTGTGTGCTCATGCCTAGGGTAATGACGACGATAGTTAGACGGACCTGCTCCAACGCTGGCGGCAACGGAGTGGACGCGTCCGAGGAGGAGGTCTCCGGGGCCGCGTGGACGCTTCTTCGGCGGCAGCAGAAGGCCTCGGTCGCCGGCGTCGGACTCGGTGCCCGAGCCATCGTCACTGCCGCGGTAGGTGGAGCAGCTGTCTTCGCTTGTGTCAAACTCCATCCCAGCCATGGCGTTGCTGCACTCGTCAGCGCTGGAGTCGGAGCCCATGAGCGCTCGCAGGCAAGATTGGTTTGTGGATGGAGATTGGAGAGGGGATCAGGGCTGGTGGAGGTGTATGTTGTGCATTTCCCCCTGTCGACATTGCGCCCTTATATAGGTTCGAGTGTGAAACCATCGCAGAACGTTTCGAAATCTAACGGTAAGCAAGCGCGCAGCTAGCACCGTTCCAACGCATGACATTTGCGGAAAGAAACGATCGAGGGAAGATATTCAAATCACGCGCGGTTGAATATTGGCGCGTGTGCGGATGCGCGCGAGAAATGTGCGTACTATTGTTGAAGTTCCCGCGCTAAATGCATTCCGTAGGTTTTTCTTTTTCTTGAGAATTTGCATCACATGCCTAGTAGATAGCGCTCCCTAGCCCAATTATGCTTTGTTTTTCAGATAACCTTGGCCCAACACCCAATTAGCAACAGATACATCGTCACATCACCTGCTTTACCTTTTGTTTTTTATAAGGAACTCGTGATGTGACCCGTGTATTTACGTGGCTACGATTTTAGTATAGTCCCTCCGGTATATATTAATGTCTCGAAAATCCTTTTTGGCTAAACGCACCATTGTGAGAAAACATATTTTGAGATGTCAAAATACTCAGAAAAAATGTCTACACGTACATTCGAACATCTTATATTCGTTTATAAGTTTTCGGGATGAAAAAATATTTGATGTGTCATGTATCAAAAAGACAAAATATGTCACGTGAATAGGACTATTCACAGGATATTTTTTATCTTTTTTTTGCACAGGACACATAGAATGTTATATCATCCCGAAAACTTGTGAACAGACATAAAATGTTCGAATGTGTATGTACACATTTTTTTCAAATTTTTTGACATTTTAAAATATATTTTCTCACAGTGGGTGCAAATGCACCCGTGAGCCGAATAGCCACCTCCCTCTTAATGCCTCAACTTTGTCTAGATTCGTATATATCTAGTTAAGTACTTAAATGCATTTGTATCTAGACAAAGTTGAGGCCATTAATATGGACCGGAGGAGTACTATCATCTATTTCATCTGAATACGCAGACATCAATTTATACTGCATAAATACAGTCATTCTATAACATATGATTATTTGTTCCACAATATTACCTTCGAAAATGAGTTACTGATAATATAATATGATATGATTATATTTTTATTTTATTAATATAAATAATGATATATGAACTATGGTTAAACCCTACATATAGAACCTTGTTCTCGGGGCCAAACTAGGTGTCGGGAAACTTGTAGAACAAGCACATCACCTTCCTTGAGTTTGATATTAAACCCCAAATTATTCTTGTGAGGAAAAAGTTGCTTGCCGCAACACTCTCCAGGCGAGTCCCAATGAGTTGGTACACATCGTAGGTCATAGCCATCAAGCCTTATTCTAGCGTCCTTGGGGGAAGATGATCATCTTTCTTCCACTATCAACATCATATTCCAGTGGGAAGATAAGTAGTGATTTCTACTCTCTCAAAATTTTTAGTTATTTTAGTTGTTTGCCTTTTTATTGCATTTTATAATCTTAAAATTACAAAAAATAGTGTAACTTGTATTCATGTAATTATGTCTTCTTCTTATAGTGATGTTGTTTTTCCTTTGGAGGATGGGATCCTCACCTTTAAACAATTTCATGGATAAACTTTGAAAGATATTTGGTCTAGGCTTAATGAAATTCATGATGTGTGTCTTAATAAGTATTCTAAGGTTACCTTGCTTAGGAACTTTTACATTGGCTTGAATTTATGGTTTAAAACTGTGCATGATTCCATGGTTGGCGGTAGCTTTTTAACTGCATGTCATAATAACACCTCTTTTATTTTTGAAATTCTTTTAGAACCTGTCAAAAGAAAAAAAAAAGAGGATGATACGAAGATATTTTAAACACTCTTGTAGGGCTCTATCAATGCAATTCATAATGTTCTTCGTGAACTCCCTAGTAAATCAGTGTTGATTCTCTTAGTTCTTTTACTCGTAATAAGTTGAGTCGCATCGATAACTCTATCTCTCTTGTTATAAAAAACATACCTTTGTGGAGGTTGATATTAAAACAAATGAGTATTCTATTGTTCTAGATACACATGCTAAGATTGTTGGAATGTGTAGTACCTTACAATTACAAGTACCATAACCAACCATCCCAAAAGGAAGTGGGTTCATAAAGAACCTCCATCAAAAACTTTAGTTTATAATTAATTATCTGCTGGTATTAAAATGCTTAGTGATGTATCTTCAGATCCTTTGGTTAATATTGATTATTGTGATTTTCTAAATAAAATTCTGCTTACAAAACTTTCCAACGATCCATCTATTTAATGCAACAAAATCTGGTTTTAGCAAATACCTGTCTGGCAATGTTTTAGATGAAAATATATAAGAAAGAGTCCATGATCCCGCCTAAGCTTGGGGATGCATGGAAGCCCCTTGTGCAAATTTAAAGTATAAAATCTCCATGCATGGATCTTTGTGATTTAGGTGCTAGTGTCTCGGTTATACAAAATCTTTATATCATAACCTTGACAATGGTCCTTTATTACCTTGTTCTTTAAACTTACATCTTGTGATTCCTCTACTTAACAATTATTAGCTAGAGTTGATGATGTAATTATTTAATTGTATATGACATATGTGCATGTAGACTTTATAATTATGCTCCATTATCTTGGGAAGAACCTTTTTGAGAACTATATGGACAATAATTGAATTCTAAGGAAGAAAATTTAAGCTTCATTTTACCCGTAAGAAGTCTATGTAGTATATTCCTAGAAACCTTAGTCATACTATGGCAATAAAGGCCAAGTATGGCACTCGGTGATGAGTGAATCTAAATAAAGGTATCATGCCTAGCTATATGGGTATAACGAAAGCAATTCCAGGCGGCAAACCACTTATATATTTATTTTTGATGTTAGCTTGATATAGGTAGTAAATTTTGTTTGTATTCTCCTATTTTATTAATTAAGTGCCAAATTTAGTTTTCAGGATTTCATTGTTGTTCAAGCCTTTTGGTTTTGTTGTTTCTGTGCGATTGTTGTTTATTCAAGTTTATTCCTACTTGCTGGAGACTCATAAATCATGAACAAATTCACATAAGTATCATATGTTTGTCCTTTACCCACCCTATACTTTTTTAAAAATCTCCGCTGTGTCTAAAACTGCTAAAAAATCAGTGTTTTCGTTGCTATTTTCCAAAAAATATATTTTATTATAAGATTGGGTATTTGGTTTTCATCTTGATTCTTTTAGATCTAAAACTAGTTTTATGATGTTACCCACTAAAAAACATCTTTTATTTTAAAATAAAAATTGTTTTGATGATATGCGTAATAGCTTTGAGTTATTATTATTTGCACTAGTGACTCTCTGTTGAAAAGAAATGTACAAGGTATTGTGGTGAAATTTTTTCAGAGAATGAAGCAGCACCAAAAAAATATGAAGGAATGGTAAAACCTTAGCTTGGGAATGTCATAGGCATGCCACTCGCTATCAACCACCAACGATTCCTAAACATTTACCCATGTTTTTAGCACCATGATTGGTTTTATTAAAACTTGAGAAACTCTAGCTTTTAGTTCTTAGTTTATTAGTATTAAGACCACCATAATTGCCTTGGTATTAAGGGCATTCTGGAAAATAATTGTTGTTAAAGTTGCATGAAAAAAGGATAATCAAGTAATTACGAGATTGAGATATAATATCATCTTATTTTTGCATTTGATTATACCTTTCTAAAAAATGATAGTGCCTTGCAAAAATGCTGTAATAAATAGTAGATTTCATTCAAATAATCATGGTAGTGTTTAGTAGACAATTGATAGCTCCCAATTTGATCACATTTTACCGAGGCTTTTATATTGGTTTCTCTCTGTTTTCGTTGATTTTCTCCTTGCAACTAATGCTAATATTACGAGAACAGAGTAACCTTGTTGTTTATGATGACTTTCAGGTGTTGGGAACTTTTAGAATGATATACGGCCATTTACGAGCTTAATGGAGCAAATCAAGCAATTTATTAATTGGGATGATTTTCACCTAAGGCATCAGACGCTTTGACGACCATCTGTACGGTTAGGACCTGCCCGTACGGCGCGCATATACGATGTGTCAGATCCTTCGCCTCATCAATATATGAACTTTCATGAAGAAGGCATACGCAGAAAGAGAGCACGACATCTGCCAAATAGTGGAGAAGAGAACAAGAGGAGATCCAGAGAGAGAAGAGGCTTCTCCTTTCAATCTGCTCCAAGATCTTCAACCTCTCTAGTTCATACATTCATCCATCTAACCCTTGTATGAGAGAGAGGGAGGGAGAGAGAGATCATCAGACTTGTGAGATTAGGGTTTGCCACTCTATTTATACTTTTGATTGTATTTGATTCAATCTTCCTTTTTATTGTGGCTTTCTACGGTAATATCGAGATAAACTCTATTTATATTATTATTATATTATTGTGTTCTTTCTCTCTCATGTGCGAGTAAATCCCCTAGGCATGGGAGATGTAGGAGATTGGTGAGATGTGATGTGTCTATCTTTATTCCATCTATTCGTGGTTGTGGTTATTATTATTTTGAGCAAAAATGATTATCTATGTTATGTGTAATTCTTGTTATCTAATTTAAGGGCCCACTTAACATGATCTAGAGAACCACATAGATAAGAACTTGTTTTATAGTGAATCGGCAACCTCCGAGTGACACGGCTGATATCAGAGAGGAACTATTATAACTCAAGGAGTACGAGGAATCAAAAAGTTTAAAGTCTTTATTTGGTCTAATGGCCTTAAATGTTGCGCTGACTATAGCTGGTGGTAATAGGCAAAAGAATCATGGGAGTCAGACGAATCCATGGAGGAGTTCTGGCTTATAATGGGTCGCTCGCGTGCTTGCGTATTTATATGTAGAAGTACTATTACTTATACCATTTTATCCATTTGGCATATTCACTATCACCATAAACTGAATCTCTCCATGCATGAACTTTGATAACTCTACGTACTCTCCTTTTTTACTTTATGTTATTTACCTTATGTTTACTCCACAATACAAACAACTGCACTCGCCGTTTCCATCCTCTACAATTGTAGTCAATTCACTCAATACTTGTGACACCTTGGGTGCGATAGAGACACCGTAGATACACTTTCCTAGACTCCTCGTTGGGATCGATATAAAAACCAGAACTAATACTTTCACGAAAAGTGCTTCGAACGAACCCATGCTCTTACATGCATCAATAATTAATCTCGCAATATAGGAAATTAAGTGAATTGTCGTAGTGTTGTTGATATTTCAGAATTTTATCTATAAAATGTGTAGTTTATTATCAATATCTCATATATTTGCGTCATAATAATAGTTTTCACCAATAAAAATAGTGATTTTTTTGAATTTTCCCAAAAAAATCCCCCTTATTTAGTATATAGCTCTGTGAAGCAGGATTCCTATTTTTGTGTATTTTTTACTTTTAAGAACCTTCACGGACTCAGTTTGACCTCAACTTTTTGTCACGTAAAATTTATTGAAGATAAATAACTATAGGACAAAAAGGGCACTAGGAGGGCACCTACAAACCTAGAACACATCCATGGTGTGTCCAGGACAGGTGAACCATGGTTCTTATGGCCCCTTCGCCCTGGATTTTCCTCAATCATTTCTCTCAAGATTCCTTTTGACCTAAAACCATATATATATTCTATAATTCGTGAATTTCATAGAGTTGGTGCTATGATAGAAAAACAAAACAGTGACAAAAAACTGCACCACCATCAACGATTGGAGGAGGACACACTGCTAGATCCACCATGGTTGCTCCTTCGGCCAGCTCCCTCCTCCCAACGTCTTCCAACCGCCACCAGAGACAGAGCCAGTGGGGTGCAATTAAGGGCCATGACCCCCCTAATGATGATTTTTTGGTAAAACCCCCCTAGGTATTTGTATAAATATATAAAAAAGCTCCAAATTTACTCATATGCCCCCTCTAAGTAAAAAAATATGTGTCTTGGCCCTCCTTGTATATGATTTCTAGCTCCATCCCTGACCATCACTATAACAAGAAGGGAGTAGTCCACATCTAGACTATGAGTTTGTGAAAGTAGATTGATTTATCTATGTATGTACTATATCAAGTTTATAACTACATGAGCTACCTACATGATTATGTTCATCGTTGTAATTCCCTTAGAGCATCTCTAAGGGGCCTCCCCAAAATCTATCCCATTTTATCCATGCGGACACAGGTTTGGGGAGAAAAAGTACGGTTGTCCGCCCCTTGTCCGTCCCTAGCACCCAACGGGCCGCCCCCAAATCATCCCCCCCTCATACTTGAACCTGTTTCTCACATATTTCACATATTTCAAGCATTCGAGCACAATTTCAATAGAATTATGAGTAACATAGTTTAAAATTTGAAAAACTTATTCAAGCTACAATTATTCGAGATTTACTCCATTTTGGTTTCCTTTGTGCATCCACATGTGCCCAACCAAATCATCTTGAGTTGATCACGAGTTTCTCTATCTCAAATTTCTCAGTGAACTTGGAGGTAGGTTTCAAATTCTTTTGGTGCATGCTCTGGCTCTGCCCTAGGCCCCTAAAAATCCCACCCTCCAAGTTGCTCGGAATTCTCGCGCCCATCCTCCACAATCGTGTTATGCATGATCACACAAGATGTCATGACTTCCCACATTGTGTTCAAGCTCGATGTTCTTGTCGGGTGACGAACAATGGCACACCCAGCTTGAAGAACACCAAATTCCCTTTCCACGTCCATCCTACAAACTTGTTGCTCCTTAGCAAAACATGCTTTCATAGGGTTTATAGGAGAACTGATTGTCTTCACAAATGTTGCCCATGCAGGATAAATATCATTAGCTAGGTAATATCCTTTGTTGTAGGAGTGGTTGAGGATCTAATAATTGCACTCCGATGTCTGGCCCTCTACAAGCCTCGAGAACACTAATGAGCGCAGCACATTGATATCATTATGAGAACCTGCCATCCAAAAAAAGAATGTCAGATCCAGAGATCTTGAGATGCCACTGCCTCAAGAATGAATGTGCAACCTTTCTTGTGTCCCTTGTACTGTCCCTACCAATCAAAGGGACAATTCTTCAATTTCTAGTGCATGCAATCTATACTCCCAAGCATCCCAAGAAACCCTCTTGAGTTGCCAATTTCTAGGAGCCGAGTTGTGTCCTCCGCATTCGGGCCTCTCAAGTAGTGATCACCAATAACTTCCACCACCCATCTGCAAAACCTGTACATTGCTTCTAGGCATGTTGATTCGCCCATGCGGATATGCTCATCCACGAGATCACTTGCAACACCATAAGCAAGCATCAGGAAAGCATTAGTGCATTTTTGAATGGCAGAGAACCCTAGCTTGCCACATACATATGGCTTCAACTTGAAATAGTTGTCATGGACTTCCAAATGCGAAACAATACGATTAAACACATCCTGGCACATGCGGAAGCGGCACCTGAACTAAGTTGGAGTGTAAAGGGTATGCACCAGGTTGAAGTAGTCGTTGTAGAGTTGGATATGACCTGCAACTATGTTCTGGTCGAGCGCCTCATGACTTGGGATCGATCCTCTGAATATAGGAATGGAATTTTGTGTTTCCTCATGGCTCGACATGGCAGTTGCAAGCATAACTTCCAAGTCATCGTTTGAGGAGTCGTCATCGGACGTATCAATGAACTCCATGAAGAAGAACATCGCAACCTCATCCTCATCGGCCATTTTTGAACTCATAGTGTCGACGAGCCAAAACAGAAAACACCTTGCCGGCACGAGTCCGTCCGGCCGAGCTTGACGAGGTGTGGTGGAGCTTGGCGAGGTCGCGGCTAGCAATTGCGGAGCTTGACAAGGTGCGGCGGCTCACGTGTAATGTTGGCCAACTCCGGTGCTCTCTGCAGCTAGAAGCCAACTCCGCCGTCTAGAAATCGGGGGCGGCTGGGCGGCGGGTCTCGGCCAGAAGATCTACGGTGTCGTCGCGTGGGTGGAGACGCCCAAGGAGCTGCGGTGGTAGGCTGGCTACACGGAGGGGGGAGGCTGTTGGTGGGGGTGGGAATGGGGAAGGGATTACTGTGGCCGACAGGCGGGTCAGGGTCGGACAGGAGAAGACAAGGGAGGACGGCCTCGTGTGTCCGTTTGACCCAGGGATGGCTTGGGGAAAACAGATGGTCTGGGGGCGGATGGGGAATGGGGAGCCCGTTGGGAGCTGATTTCTGGGTCGGGTTGTCCGCGAGGACAGAAACATACCGATGGGTGTGTTTGGGGAGCTCCCCTGAGGATGATCTTATGGTGGACCTTTTGTTGATGATATGCATATTTTCATATTGTGTTTGATGTATTTGTAGGTGTGTATTATTACCTTATAAGAAGATCCAACTCCTAGTGCACAATGTGTGTATTATTACCTTATAAGAAGATCCAACTCGCAGTGAACAATCTGGGACTAAATCTCTTATCATGCATGCATGGCAAAGTTTCCTTTAGAACTTCCCATTGGATATTTATTGGGAAAGATTCAAAGAAGTAAAATTCAGAGTTGAAGAACCATTGAGAGATGGACATTTTTGTCGAGGATTGAGATTGATAAATTAACGCGGTGAGATTCTTATTGATGATGCTTGGCCATTCCACTTCTCTATCCGACTAACTCTAACACACACCCTCAATCTAAACAATTCCGTACAAGGTTAAGATTGGTCTTAAATCTATCTAGCATATGTCGCGTGGCTAGTTTAGTAAATACATCAGCCAATTGATCATTAGTGGAAATAAACTTGACTTCCAGTGCATCGTAGCTACTTGTTCATGCACAAAATAGAAATCAATCTCAATGTGCTTAGTCTGAGCATGAAAGACAAGATACGTTGTCAGGTATGTAGCCCCAAGATTATCGTACCATAAGATGGGCGTTCGCTGCTGACTCACTCCAAGTTCCTTGAGTAATGACTCTACCCATATAGCTTTAGCAACACCATTTGCCAATACCTTATACTCACCCTCAGTACTTGACCTCGAGACTGTAGGCTATTTTTTCGAACTCCACAAGATAAGATTTGGTCCAACAAAAAACAAAAAAAATCACTTGTGGAGCGTCGATTATCCACACATGCAACCTAATCCGCATTAGTAAAAATTCTAATGACTAAAGATGGTGACTTATGAATCTGCAAAACAACCTCAAGTGTTCCCTTAACATACCGCAGAATTCGTTTCACTACTTCCGAATGTACATTGGTAGGCAGGTGAGTTGCTATCCTGAGGTGTGTTTGGCCAATGTTGTGGCGAGTATTGACTTGGTGTGCAAAAGTAGATTATTGCCAATTCTTCAATAGACTTCTCCTTCTTAATCTTGATTTTCTTCTCATAAGGTAGTCTCGTGAATTGGTTGTAGCTTATTTCTACAGTTTCTTCACCAAGCTGTAAAGACAAAGCCTGCTTTTTGTTGTCAATATCAATATTCATAGAATTGTAAAAACGATTACCAAAGATAACTGGCCAACTGGAGTTCAAAGGTATTTCGACAATATGAAAATCAACTAGATACATAAAATCCCCAATAGATAAGCAAACATTGTGAAATACTCCAGGAGTAGGATGCAAAGTTCGATTAGAGAACATAAAAGTTGCTTGGTTTTATCTACTTTCTTATGTTTTGTCCACACTTTGGAGTACTTTTCATATGATTTCTTGGACAAACCTATTAACAAGAGCCATAGTGCCAGCTGCCTGTTTTCTGCTGTTTTTGGTTACAGGATAGTCAGAAAATGAATATTCTCGGAATTGGACGGGACAAAAGCCAAAGTTATTATTTTACCGGGGGACACCTGGAGCCAGAATACGAGACGGAGAAGGGCCAGAGGGCGGCCACACCACCTGGTCGCGCGGCCAGGCTTGGCCCGCGCCAGGGGGTGGTGTGGCCAGCTCAGGCACCCCCTCGGCCTCTCTTTCCGCCTATATATTGCCTCTAATACGGAAACCCTAAGAACCCGATCAAAAATCCACGAAAGAGTCTGTAGCCGTCGTCATCTCCAACCCTAGATCGGGAGGGATCTAAAGCTCTTCTCGGCACCCTGCCGGAGAGGGGAATTCACCCTGGAGGCCTTCTTCATCATCATGCAAGCCTCCGGTGTGATGCGTGATGTCGTGGTGGTGTCACGGCAGATGCCATGGATAGGCTAAAGGTGGGGACAAGATGCACTAGAGGAATCCAGGGAGGGATAGTGTGGTGATTCCACACACAGATGCTTTGTATTCAATCGGTTTCCAAGGTTTACAAGTGCTCCTTGAGCTGTATTGGGGAGAGGAGGAAGAAGGAACTCTCTTACTCTCACCACTAGCTAGCTCTCAGAGACCAACTAGAGATCAACCAAGTAAAACCCAACCCCTTCTACAGATGCCCTAGCCCTCCTTATATAGGGCTGGCTAGGTCTCCAATTAGGGCATACCTGGAATATGCCTCCTCCCAAAATAGCAAATCGATCGGGTCACTTTTCCCCATCGTAAGCCATGCAGAGGCTACGTGAGCCTCTACGGCGCCAGCATCATCCGACATAGGCAACGGCACCCTTGTCGGCCACGCCTCGGTGGTCCTTCTCTCTGTCCGCTTCGCTCACGCTCTAGCGTACAGTGGCGACCTTTTGACCAGCGAGATACCTTCCTTCTCTTGCAAGCCTGATGTAACCCGGATCGTGCCTGGTTGATCCAGCCACACCGGTACCTGCATACAAGTTATATAAATCCTGTTGGCATACGACATAAGTCGGCCGGGACTCAGTTAGGTGGACATCCTCCGGTCTGGGTTACTCTGTCATTCGGCCTGCCTTGAGGTGACTCGGCGAGCACTTGCTTTGACCTTGCCGTACCTCGGCTAACTTGGCCATTATACCCTGGCGTGACCCTACCCGGGGGTATCCCCCCAACATTAGTCCCCGAAACTGGTGCGGTCTTAGCAGCCTCAGCCGCTAAGGCCACAGCAGGTTCAATTTTACCGAGCCTTTTGCTCCCTTTTCCGAGTTACTCATATCCCGGATTTCATTGGCTAGCTTTTCCCTTGGCACATTCCGAGTTTTCACAAGCTGGCTGGGTCACCCTATAGTTATCCGGGTTATTCTTCCTTCTCTCGTACGCTTCCCCACGTGGAGGGTAATCATTATTTTGCCTCATTTTAAGGGTCTGCACCAGTTACTGCTGCAGTTAATGTCAGGTGTTACTGTTGCACACGTCACATCGTGTCTGTCTCCTCGTTAACTGTATCACCACGTCGCGTCATGGGAACCCCTGTGCCCTGTGGTCCTTCCTGTGGCTCGCCTCTAATTGGCTCATCCGGATAATACACGGCCACACCGTGTGGCCCTTCCACACCGCACGATCCCACTACCCCGCTGGGGCGTGGTTAAATAGGGGAGGGGTGCGCCCCTTGGGGTTTTTCCCCATTCTCGTGCCCCTCTGCCTCTTCTTCTTCTTCTTCTTCTTCTTCTTCCTAGCGACAACGCCGCTGTGTCAGCTTTGCTGCGCTTGGCCGCGCCGCCTCTGCCTTTTCAAGGCCAAAGATCGCCGCCACTCCCGTGCAGCTCCGCCGCCATGGGTCCGCGCCAATCTAAGGCATTGCCTCCCACCGCCGATAGGGCCACCGAGGACAGCGATTTGGGCATGACCGAAGAGGAGCTCACCGTCGCGGAGGCGGAGATGGAGGAGGGAGAGGAGAATGCTGAACGCGGCGCCTGGGCTGGCTCCTGGGTGTGCCAGGATGACCTAGACTGGTTGTATCACACCCGGCGCATCCCAGAGGGCGTGGTTGCCCGTCTCGCTATCGAGGAGCTTGCTCCCTCACCTAATCCAGGTGAGTTCGTAGTGTTCCTCTCCCACTTCCAGCGTGGGTTCGGCCTCCCCGTTAGTGATTTCTTCCACGATTGGCTCAACATCTATGAGCTTCAACCGCACCACCTTCCGGTGAACGCCATCACTTCCCTTTCTTCCTTTGCCTCCACCATAGAGGGGTATGTCGGATTGTGGCCCACTAAAGAGCTCTGGATCCGGTTTTTCGGTCTTCGCCGGAACGTGATTCCGAACAAGGAGCTTGACTCGGAGGACAAACATCTCACGCAGTTCAGCGCAACTTCTATCTCTCCTCGGAAACAGTCCATCTTTCCCCGGGTCATGAGGCTTGATTCTTGCAAGGGCTAGGCCCGAACCTTCTTTTATGTCAGAAATGGCACGACTGAAGATCTGATCTGGCTGCGCCCCTATGCTCCGGGTCCTCCTAATCCGGATCTGTGGGACCGGATCTCCAAGAAACCCACTGTCCTGGCGAACCAAGTCAACAAACGGTTCCAGGAGCTGAAGGATGCGGGGATGCGCAACGAGGATGCGATGATCACTTTCGTCCGCAATCGGATCTCCCCTCTCCAGAAACGCACTCACAAGCTTTGCCACATGAGCTGGCGCCTTGACCCCAACCGGACCTCCTCATTCGAGTTGAGCAATACCGAGATATTCCGCCGGGTCAAGGCCCTCTTCACCACTGATAAAAACTTCTCCGCTAATTGGGATTGGGGGATCGAGCACTTCTGCCGAGATAGGCTTCCTCCTGCGGTAAATCTCGTGATCCAATCTTTTTCCGAGTTATATCATATGTCAGAATTTGTTGTTTGTTTGATCCCTTTGCATTTTCTTCTTAGTTGTTTCTTCAGCAAACTCTTGAGGATGGCACCGAGCCTTCTCTCAAGTGGGTGAATGATCGAGATGCCCCGGACGAGGAGGAGCCAGATCAAGAGATGTTCCTGCCGTTCCCCGATGCCACCAAGCGACCCACCGGTAACTTCTCTTCCTTAAGGGATTGGCCTGATGATGAAGATGATTCCGACGTTGAGGTGATGGAAGCATTTGACGCTGTCCCCCTTTCTTACGCCTTTCCGGCATCAGCTAACCTGGGTGGGCAGATCCACGAAGATCCTCCTCTCGCCACGGGCGAGCCTGTCCCGGCTGCGTCAAAGAAAAGGGCGGCCGCATCTGCTTCTTCCTCCGGAGCTTCTAAGCCAACCAAGAGGCGAAAGAAGTCCACAGACAAAGCTGCCACCAAGCCTACAACTAAGGCCATAACCCGGAGAGCTCGCAAGCCCAAGGAGCCTTTGACCTCTGATGAGTAAGTCACTTCTTCCTTATCCAATTTTCTGCTTCGTGCTTTGCTATTCATTTGTTTTTCCTTTGTTATAATTTCTTATCATTCATCGTTTGATTCGGCAGGGCTGTGGTGGAGGTTCCTCAGAGCGGATCCGGCATCGCTTCGCCCCTCCGGCATAGCCCTTCTCCCCCTCGTGGCGACGATTCACGCCCGTTGAGCCCCATTCAGGAGGGTACAGCGGCTGCTCCGGGTTCTAGCCCACCTCGTCCAGAGGAGGGCAACCTCAGAGCAGGGGGAAGTGGCTCTGCTAAGGCAGCGGTTGCTCCCAGCTCCACTTCGGCTCAGCCGCAACTAGCTACCTCCGAGGTACCAATAGCACCCCCGCCAAGACAATCACCAGCACCAAAGATCAAGACCAACAAAGAAGAAGACAAGCATCAAGAATAAAGACTAACTCCCTCTGCCTCGTCCGAGTCTTCCAAGGCTCGGCGAGAAGACACAACTAGCACCAAGGCTAGCGCCAAGGTTGTGCCCAAGGGCAAATCCTCAGCACAAACTTCAACCTCTCAGCAGCAGCCCAAGGGCAAGAAAGCTTCTGACGCCGCCAGGGCAGCATCTATTGAGGCTGGACAGCGCATGCTCACGTCCATGCTTCCAAAGAAGACCCCACCGAAGAAAGACACCTTTGCCGGGTCAGCTGATGTGCAACTTGTTTTGCACACCAGTCCCGCTGTTGCACAAGTTGAGAGGAGGGAGGCCCGCGCCAAGGGTTTGATCGCGCCCCACATTCTTAGCGGAGAATGCTATCCTCTGGCCTTGATCGAGTTTGTCAATAACTGGAACAAGGTGGAGTTCATCCATAACGATGATATCCCGGAGAAATTTGGGCCTGCCGAGTTTGCGGCACAGATGAACATAGTCGCCAAGGATATCAACCTTGCGGGTCGGATGATGGAGGTACGCTACTTCGTCTTTTCTTTAACATGTACTAGTGCTTAGACATATAACCATTAGTCCCCGAGCCTCCGGGGGAGTAACTTGTTACTCAGCCGGATGCTCCTTAGAGAATTAGCGTAGCTCCCTAGTAACTTCGAATATGCACACACCTAGAGCCGGGTTAAGTTCCACTTGACCCGGATCTTGTACACCACTTCGAATATGCACATACCTAGAGTCGGGTTAAGTTCCACTTGGCCCGGATTCTGTACACTTCGAATATGCACACACCTAGAGTCGGGTTAAGTTCCACTTGGCCCGGATCTTTTACACTTCGAATATGCACACACCTAGAGCCGGGTTAAGTTCCACTTGGCCCGGATCTTTTACACTTCGAATATGCACACACCTAGAGCCGGGTTAAGTTCCACTTGGCCCGGATTCTGTACACTTTGAATATGCACACACCTAGAGCCGGGTTAAGTTCCACTTGGCCCGGATCTTGTACACTTCGAATATGCACACACCTAGAGCCGGGTTAAGTTCCACTTGGCCCCGATCTTGTACACTTCGAATATGCACATACCTAGAGCCGGGTTAAGTTCCACTTGGCCCGGATCTTGTACACTTCGAATATGCACACACCTAGAGCCGGGTTAAGTTCCACTTGGCATGGATTCTGCACATGACTAAGCTATCTTTGCTCCTTTCAGGTGACCACCAATCGCTGGAGCGCTGAGTTTCAGCGCCTCTTGGACACACACAAGGGGCTACGCTCGAAACATTCTACACTCCTTGCTGAGTTCGAGAAACGGGGTAAGTTTTCACTTTGACTTTTTTCTATGTTTCTTTGTCTTTTCCCGCTGAACTAATCTATTATTCGGATTGGTCAGCCGGAGTGGAGGCCAAGAACATCCTCATGAGGAAGAACTTGGACCAGATAAAAGGTAAGTCACTTCGGTTACTTAACTTCTGTGCTCTCTTTTCCTTCTCCTGAGCTCGGCATACATTCATACCTCGGCTTTGCCGGGTCAACAAACTGTTTCAGCATCTCTTGAAGATAGTGTGCTCGTGCCTGATATGATGCTGCATTTTATCGAACAAGCAGGGCAGCATCAGGCCGAACTTAAGAAGAAGGATGATGAGCTCGCCCTTCTCCGGACCAAGGATGATGAAATTGCCAAGCTCAAGGCAGAAATGAAGAAGCTCAAGGCGCTCCAAAAAACCGAGATGGATAAAGCTGGCCAAGATTTCACTGAAGAGCGAGAACGTCTCAACCTCCAAATTGCCAAGGATCAAGAACTGCTGAAGGAGGCCGGTGCTAATCTTGAGTCGGCGAAAGCTGAACTTGTGCAACTCCGGAAGAGGCGTGACAACTGCACCAAGGAGGTGACCCAGATCCACAGCCATATTTCTCGTAAGTTCTTTTCCTTCAGCCGACATGAATCTCTCCGGGTCAACCTCCTTCACCTATTTCACTTGTCTTGTTTTCAGACAAATTTCCGGAGGGTGATGCCATTGCAACCACTGCCATTGCCAAGTTCTGCCAAAAGAGGTGTACCCCAACTGGTCCTGGCGCAGAAAATATTCCCTATGACATGGAGGACCTGCTGGTCAGCTTATCTTCTCGCGTCGAGATTGTGAAGAACTATGGTAAGGATATCCTAGATGCAGCCATCCAGATCTTCAATGCTCTTTGGCCTAGTGAAGATACTCCGGAGGGCTCCACCGCTCTGATTAAAAAGTTAATGGAGTGCGAGACCCATCTTGACCTCTGGAGGGAATCCGCCGGACGCGCCGGAGCTGAGACCGTCCTCCACTACGTGCTCACATGGTATGAAAAAATAAACCTGAATCTTCTCGAGCGCATGCGCACCGGATCAAGATGGTCCAATGATCCGGATTGGATAGCTCAGTGCAAGGCTTGCGCCCATAGCCTCATTCAGTATGCCCCCATCCATCAATGGAATGAGGGACCAAGCTTCCTTGGCGCTATTGACGACAAATATGTCGAAGATAGTTCGAGTGAGGAGGAAGAGGACAAAACCTCGGGTGTCGAAGAAGGTGAAGATGATGCTGAAGCCAACACCGGAGTTGCACCTGCTGGCGCCGAGTCTCCTTGATCACCAATAAACACTTTGCAGTTTATCAGATCCCTGGTATGCCGGGTGCAAATGTATTAAGCACACAAGTTATATTTTGCTACTAACTTGCTTGTGCCGAATTAACTTGGGCGTAGTCCCCGAGTTTCATTTTCTTGTTTCTCCAATTTCTTAGCCCGGCTCGTGTCTACCTTGGTTTGGTTTTATGACTTACGAGTCCGAGTTTCAAAATTTGACTTAACAATACTTGGAAACTTTAGGACTAGCTCAAAACAATTCAGCATAGTAAAAACAGGGTAAACATAAAGTTAGTCCAAATAACAAATGTCGGCTCGATTACGTTCTTTTCCTTAGTCGTTTTTCGTGTGCTACGTAATTCCAAACTTGTTCTCTTGCTTGCCATGAAGCCAAATCTTGTTGGACAGCAGCAAGTCGAAGAGTTGAGTTTTTGGTTCTCACACACTACTAATCCGGCTTAGGCAGAAGCAACTTAAACTAGCCGACATAAAAAATAAATAACAAGTTCAGAAGACAGCAAATATTATTAAGGCAGTCCTCGAGTTACTGCTCGAGGTGCCATGATTTCATTGATAAGCTCATTGTCAGCATACATACCGACGTATGAGAGACTCGGATACACACACTTCTTTGCTAAGTGTAGAACGGACGAAGTAGAGCTACATTCCATGGACGCTTAGATTCCTCACCGGACCTATCCGTCTTGTTCTTCTCCTGTGGTTTTGCATCGATGAGATAATATGAGTCATTGTGCAATGCTTTGCTCACAATGAACGGCCCTTCCCATGGGGGGGGTAGCTTATGCATGCCCGCAGTATGTTGTACCAACCGGAGTACCAGATCACCTTCCTGGAAGACCCGGGGGTTAAGTTTCCGGCTATGATAGCGTCGGAGATTTTGCTGATATATGGCGGATCTGGACAATGCCAATTCTCTCGCTTCTTCCAGCAGATCAACATCGTTTTGCCGGGCTTCTCGCACTTCGGCTTCTGTGTATTGGGTGACCCTAGGCGAGTCATGCTCTATGTCGGCTGGTAATACAGCTTCTACCCCATATACCAGAAAGAATGGCGTATAGCCTGTTGATCGATTCAGAGTTGTTCTTAAACTCCATAGTACTGCTGGTAGTTCTTCTATCCAGCACCCCGCTGATCTTTGCAGCGTCTCAATGAGTCGGGGTTTTATCCCGGATAATACTAATCCGTTGGATCTTTCCACTTGTCCGTTCGATGCAGGGTGGGCTACCGAGGCAACGTCCAGCCGGATCTTCTTATCTCGGCAGAATCGCGCAAATGCTCCTTCAGCAAAATTCGTGCCATTGTCTGTTATGATACTATGAGGATAGCCGTATCTCAAGATGATATCTTTGAGGAATGTCACGGCCGTAGCTCCATCACATTTTCTTATTGGCTTTACTTCAATCCACTTTGTAAATTTGTCAACCATAACCAAGATATGGGTCATATTCCCTCTTGCTGGTTTAAACGGGCCAACCATATCCAAACACCATACGGCAAATGGCCAGGTAATCGGTATAGTCTTGAGCTCCGACATTGGCATATGTGTCTTGGTTGCATACCTCTGACAACCATTGCATTTTCTTACCAGATCTTCTGCTTGTTCTAAGGCACTTGGCCAGTAGAATCCATGCCGAAAAGCTTTTGCCACCAACGCTCTGGATGAGGCGTGATGCCCACATTCCCCTTGATGTATATCCCGGAGGATGTCAAGCCCTTCTTCCGGGTCAACACATCGTTGAAGGACGTTTGTGACAATTCTCTTGTATAGTTCAGCATTGATAATTGTGTATGCCTTTGCACGCCTCTGAATTTGCCTGGAAAGCACCTCTTCATTGGGAAAAGTTCCATCCTTCAGGAATTGAAATATGGGCAGTGCCCAAGCCGGTATAGCTCGAACTGGAAACACATCCTCTCTACTTCCATTTGATCCACCGGCATAACCTCGGCCGGTCATGCTACGGTCCCTGGTTCAGAAAGTCCCCGGGTTTCCTGAACCACTTCCCACGTCAATGTCCATGGGTACAGCTTCGGACTCTGGATCTGCCGGGATGTAGATTGAGTCGGTTTCTGGGGACAGCCTGATAGATGGTTTTTTGAGGTGTTCCAGTGCTACACCCGGTGGAATTGCTTGCCGGGTTGATCCGAGCTTCGACAGTACGTCGGCAGCCTCGTTTTCCAGCGGGGGTACATGGTGAAACTCGCATCCCTCAAAGTACCCAGATATCTTTTGCACATGGAATCTGTACAATGCCATGTTTGGATCAAGGGCATCCCATTGCCCCGAGACTTGCTGAACTACCAAATCCGAGTCGCCAAAGCATTGGATCCGACGTATTCCAATTTCTTTTGCCACTTTGAGCCCATGCACAAGTGCTTCATATTCGGCGACATTGTTTGATGCCGCGAAATGGATTTGCAGCACATACTTCAGCTGGTCGCTCTTTGGCGAGGTAAGTACAACTCCGGCGCCTAACCTGGTTTTTGTTTTTGATCCATCAAAGTGCATTCTCCAGTAGTTCGGATCTGGTAACGGTGGTTCGTATTGCATCTCGGCCCAATCCACGAAAAAGTCGGCCACAGCCTGAGACTTGATCGCATCTCTCTTGTCAGATTATGAGCATAAGGGCTAGCTCAATTGCCCTTTGCGATTCGCCGCTGCATCCTTGTTACTCATTATCTCAGATATGGGGGCTTCACATATCACTTTGATTGGGTGTTCTTCAAAGTAGTGTTTTAGCTTCTTTGCTGACATGTACACACCATATGCCATTTTCTGATAGTGAGGATAGTTTTGCTTCGATGCGGATAATACCTCGCTCAGGTAATAGACTGGCCTTTGCATTGACTTACCCTCTTCATCGTGCTCTACCACTACCACTGCACATTCAACTCGATTGGTTGCGGCTATATAGAGCAACATTGGCTCTTTCGATAGTGGAGAGACTAACACTCGTGTAGTGGCTAACATTTTATTTAATTGGATAAAGGCGTCGTTGGCCTGCAGCGTCCATACGAACTTGTCTGCTTTTTTCATTAGTTGATAGAGAGGCAATGCCTTTTCTCCCATCCGGCATACAAACCGACTTAAAGATGCCAGGCAACCAGTGAATTTCTGGACATCGTTAAGACACTTCGGCAGCTAAATTCGCTCTATGGCTTGGATTTTAGTTGGGTTAACTTCGATACCTCGGCTGGATACAAGAAATCCGAGTAATTTTCCAGTCGGGACACCGAAGGTACATTTCTCCGGGTTAAGCTTCATTCGGAACCTCCTTAGGTTCGCGAACGTCTGCCTGATATCATCAAGGAGCATTTTGCTTTCCTTGGTTTTTATAACCACATCATCCACATATACTTGCACATTCCAACCGATTTGGTCGTGCAAATTTTTTTGCATACATCTTTGGTACGTTGCCCCTGCATTACGTAAACCAAAAGGCATGGTGCGATAGCAATAAGCCCCATACGGGGTGATAAATGCAGTCTTTATTTGATCATTCAGATTCACAGGTATCTGATGGAAACCAGAATATGCATCTATGAATGACAACAGTTCACACCCAGCAGTAGAATCTATGACTTGATCTATCCATGGCAGTGGGAATGGATCTTTTGGGCACGCCTTATTCAGGTTCGTGTAATCGATGCACATACGCCAAACCACTGCCACATTCGGATCATCTTTCTTCTTTTCCACCAGCACCGGATTAGATAGCCAATCCCGGTAAAGCACTTCCATGATAAACCCAGCTGCTAGGAGCCGAGCTATCTCATCTCTAATGACTTTTCTCCTATCTTCGGCGAAGCGGCGGAGAGGTTGCTTCACCGGCCTTGCTCCGGGTCTCACATTCAAAGAGTGCTCGGCCAACTCCCTCGGAACACCTTGCAAGTCCTGTGTGGACCAAGCAAAAATATCCCAATTCTCATGGAGGAAGTTGACAAGCTCGCTTTCCTATTTGTCATTTAACCCGGCACCAATTGTTACGGTGCGCTCTGGGAACAGATCATCAACAAGCACTTTCTTCGTATCTTTCGTTGCTTGAAACGAAACACTTCCATGCGGGTTACTCAGCATCGGCATATACTGCTGAGAGGATTGAGCCAATGCCACCACCTCTGGATCTTTCTCTTTTCTTGTGCGATCACGAGTGACTCGGCCAGGTTAGACCCGGCTGACGCGCACTCAATGGAACGTCGGAAATCTCCAGCTATGGTAATTACTCCATTCGGCCCAGGCAACTTCATCTTCAGGTAACTGATGTGACAACTTGCCATAAATTTGTTCAGGGCAGGCCTGCCGATTAACGCGTGATACGCACTTTCTAGGTTCACCACCTCAAACTCCAAATTCTCGGTTCAGCAGTTATCTCTTGTGCCGAATAGCACGTCTACCCGGACCTTGCCAATGGGTTCATAGGAAATGCCTGGCACAATGCCATGGAAAGTTGTTCTTGTGGCCTGGAGCATGTTCTCCGAGATACCCAACTTGCGCATTGTATCCACATACATAATGTTGATGCTGCTGCCATTGTCTATCAGAACCTTAGAAAATCTCACATTGATATTTGGCCCGATGAACGTCGGGTCCAACACTAACGCATACGAACCAGGGCTAGGCATGAGCTTGGGGTGATCCTTGATATTCCAGGTGATTTTCTAATCCGACCAAGGCATATACCTCGTCATTGCGGGCATTACCGCATTCACCTCCATATGTCGGCGCTCTTTCTATCTGTTTCCTCTGTGGTAAACACACAGTAACTCTGGTGATGCTCTTTGTATTCATTCCTCCCCTCATTTCCAGGATATACTTGATCTGGCTGATGCTGATTTTCCACCTGATGCACTGCATCCCTTCTCTCATGGTTTTCATACCTCGTCGGAGGGGGTGGCAACATTAACTGTTGCGTGTTCGCTCTAGAGAGTAATTACTGCCGGGGTAACTCCTGCCGAGGTTGATCGTTTCGAGGTGCCTGAGCATTCCCCGAACCACTTTGTTCTATCTTCCTCATCCACTCACATTGCCGAGTCGTATGACCCGCCGGGTTACTCGGATTTGGCGTGTGAAACTTACACGGCTGATCTAGCATTGCGTCATAGGTATACCTCGGACGGTCCTTATTTTCTTGCCACTATTTCTTTTGTTCTGGAATCCAAGTTTTCTTGCCATCATTTCTTGGAGTCCATTGCCCTCCAGTTTTCTAGCGCTGACTATTCCCTGTTCCGGGTTGGTCTTGATTTACAGCTGCAACTTGTTGTGAACTATATCTATAATCCGGCCTGTCATCTCTTCTCTTACCCCGGTAATCATTCCGCCGGGATGATCCGGCTCCATCTACTGGTAATACTCCTCATTTGACTCGTTTGACACAAGCCTAGGTTGAGTCGGATCACCCAAGGCATATGAATCAACAATCCGGATCGTCTCTGCCAGTGTAGTTGGCATATCCCTTTTGTAACATCCCAAAACTTCAATCCAAAAGTATCAAAGTTCAAATCATCCAAATTTAGGATTAACAAAAACTTTTCCATATTTAAAATGAAAGCATTCATATATGTGTGCATTTAAAATAGGAGTTGTTTTGAAGTGCCATGATTGTGTGACCCTTTGCTTCTAAAATGTTTCTTAAATGATTTAAACATCATCTACATCATTCCCAAACTTTTCCTAAAAGAAATCAAATCAAAAAGAATTAAAATGAGGGAATGGTCATTTGGACAAATTTAACTCTCATGCCTACTTTGGCTATTCCTAGTACTCAATTCTTAATAGAAACAATTCTTCATCTTTGCACCCCTTGCTAGTACACATAATGAAGTACCAAGGCCCACCTTTTGATCTTCTAAAAACCTTCTGGAAACTATTTTAAATGACAGTTTAAAATTGAATCCAATGCATATGCCTAGATCACCCCTATTTCAAAAACCATGTATTTGAGCTCCATTTTCAAAACCCTTGCAACCAGAGACTACCTAGCACTAGTGGAGATCACCCAAAAAAATTGAACTCAAAATTCAAAACTTTTTCTCTTGCGGCCATTTCATCAAACACTTGGCAGGCAGAATCATAACTCTAATCCTAGCTCACTGTTTGGAACAGGGTTTTGCCCCCATTTGATCTCCATTTAATCCCTCTGTCCCCCTTTGATCAAACCATGCCAATTGCAGCCCATCCCCTATGCCCTAGTGGCCATGCCAAGCCATGCCGAGCACCACCCTGGCCGGCCAACCTTGCAACCGTTGCAGCAGACCACTCCCCCTTCCCTCGCCATGTCTAGGAGGTAGCCAACGCCGCACTGCCCCTCTCTGTCCCTTGCCCGAGCCAAGAGCAGCCGTGGACCACCGAGGAGAAACCGCGCCCAGTGCCACCAGACCATGCCGACGCTTCCCGCAGAGCGCGCACTGCCCCCCGCGTGCACAAGCCACCACTCGACACCAGCCCGCACCCACCACTCCGCCTCGACCTAGAGAACACCCTAGACACCCCCGTTCGCCGCCCAAAGCCCCACAGCCACCGCTCGCCGTGGACACCGCCGCCTCTGCCTCTCAGAGCGCCACCTCACCCCGACCGCATGCCACCGCCCCTACGGCCGCATTGAAGCGCTAGAGCACCGCCAGGGGACCACCCATCGATCGCCATCCCCAGCCATGCCGCTAGCTCGCCGTAGCCATGTCGCCACCATCGACCGCCCATCCCGCTCGGTCTCACCGTCGAGCCTATAAAAGGAGCCTTCCCCAGCACCAAAGACGCATAGCATTCCACTCCCCTCACCTCTCTGAACCTCACCCACCTCTCGCCGGAGCAAGTGGAGCAGCAGCTCGCCGGAATTGGAGCCAGAGCCGCCGCCACTAGAGAAGAAGGGTGTCGTTGATTCCGGCCACCCCAAGCTCCACCGCAACCATGCCTCGCCTCGCCGTCGTCTTCCACTTCGTTCGCCCGCATCGCCGACCCCGCTGGAGCCCTGGTACACCCCCAGTAGACCTCCACCGAGCCGCTAGGATTTGAGCTCGCCGGTGACCCGTCCGTCGTCGATGATGACCCTCAGCCGTAGATCTAGCCTCTAATCGCACGGCCCACAGCGCGCGTACCGCTTCGCGTTTTAAGTGCCGCTGACCAGTGGGACCCCCCTGTCAGCTGAGCCCCATGCCGCATAGCGCCACTGGGCTGGCCCATTTCCTTTCCCGCGCAAGCCCGTAGATTCAAATCTAGGTTTTTCTTTTTAGTTAGAATATAGTTTCTATCCAGTGTTTCAAAATTCAATTCTATGAGTTTGACAAATCCAAATTGCATGAAATAAATTTTGTCTGAAAGGTATTAAAAAGATCTATCCATGCCCGTTGGATTTAATTCATTTAGAGTTATAGATTTCTCCTAATAAAAATAAGAAGACAGGAGCTTTTGCAACTTGAAACATTTTTAGAAAATCAACCAAGTTAGCTTTTGAGTTGATTCCAACTCTCAAAAATCACATTTCATCATATCTATCCAAATATGTAATAATATTAAGGTTTACAGATAGTGACTTTGGACTAGTACCAAAATAATGTTATATAGGCATTTCTAGTCACTTTAAATCATTAAATAATAAACTTAAACCAAAGTAATAGTAATCCAACCTTTAAATCTCATTCCCACATGTTAGAATATGTGGTGAGGACATGTGTCCACATGATCCCATATTTTGGTGGTGAATATTAAATTGTAGTTAATTTTTCAATGAGTAGAAATTACTTTTCCAAAATAAAAAGGTGGAAACTATTGAATTAAACTTGTGATGTTTTGGATGATAATAGATCATCAATTGTGTGGTTTAGAATACTACTTAGCCTAAGTTAAGTATTGTTTGGTGATTGTGCCCTCCCTATGTATTTCTAGACGATAGTACCGACCAAGCCTTCGAGGAGGAGGAGTTCTACCAGGAAGAAGAAGAAGAAAACTTCAACCACTGCACCAACCAAGGCAAGCTATTAGTGGCAAGCTCACCCTTGCAAACATGCTTTAGTAAGCTATTGTAGCAATCTAGAATAAAACTAGATAGTTTAGTCAAGATGCCTTAAGCATACTTTGACCACACCCCCTTAGTTTACACAAAGTTCTTTAATTAATTTTGAAGGTAGCATAAAGAGTATAAAACTTGGCCTACTTAGGAACCTTTAGATGTCATTCTATGGCATGAGATTGATCCCACCTTTCCACCTTAGTGAACACTCTTAACCTAGTGTTTTAGAATAGATCAAACTTGAGTCATTTTAGATGGGAACACTTGGTGAAATGAGTTATGAAAACCTTGGAATGTTGAGTCATTCTATTGAGATGTTTTAACATGTGTTGAGAAACACAATTGATTTATGATGATGAAAATGATGAGGCATGAGCCTTAACCCTTCTTATAAAACTGATGGTTGGATTCGGATGCGATACCATTCCAAATTTACCGTACAACCACATTACCTGAATTGGGTAAGGCTTAGCTGGAAATTTATATGCATTAGTATTAGTTACCTCACGGGAGAGGTTTGAGCTGAGGCTACCTCTCAATGTTGTCCACCTATGCAAAGGCTCAAGATGACTGATGGTCATGGTTGGGAGGCCATGCTCATAGGAGAGGTGCTTGTACTAGGGTGTGTAAAGGGAAGGTTATGTTTGATTATCTGCATACCAAGTATGATGATTCAGGGTTATCCCTGACAGATGTATCGAATCTTGTGGTGAAAAAGTGTACCACCTCTGCAGAGTGTCAAACTATTCGAATAGCCGCGTCCGCGGTTATGGACAGTTGGAATGGCCATATTGTTTCGTTGTCAGATGTTTTCTAAATAACTTGAAATGAATGATGAACCTTGACTTGACCACAACAGGGTTGTGTTAATGAAAATAGCTTCCCAACTTAAGTGATTCTAGACTTTTACTTTATCTTTTCTTGCTTCAGAACTCAGTTTAGGTTTCAAACTTAACTTGTTAGTTATTCTGTCAATTCAGTACTTTAACTTAGAATTATAAAACCTTGCTAGTAGTAGTTTGCGAGTACTTAAAGAGTACTCATGGATTTTGTCCCTGGCTATTATCATGGCCAGACTATGAAGGAGATTATCAAGATGATGGTCAGCAGGACGGCTATGATAACTAGGACTATTTGCCTTCGTCAGCATTTCCTGTGCCCCTGAAGATGGACCCTACCGCTACGCTATCGTTTATTTCCGCTGCTTGTTGTATTAAAGACTGGATCATGAGATCCTTATTTGTGTAAAACCTTATGTATGGTTTGTAATGGATGATGTACTATGATATCCAGTCCGTTATGTCTCGCAAAAATGGTAATCTTGGGATTGCGAGGTATGGCATAACGGGCATCTGGGATTAAAAATCCGGGTGTTGACACCTTTGTAACCTTTGCCACAGCATGCTCGCATATCTACACCCTTGTGCAAACCAAGCTATGGCATGTGACTCAATCGCACCCTCACATGAGTTTCGCACTGTGCACGACCGGGTTAAGAACTCCCGGTCCATCTCATTCGGTCTCTGCTTGCACATTTCCAGGCTCTGTGGCCTATTCGGCCTCTGATACGTGCTCGAGAAGTTATTGACAAACATTTCCTCAAAATCGATCCACTAGTTAATACTTCCAGGTGGCAAATTGTTCAGCCATTCCCTCGCTGGCCCCTCCAGCATCTGAGGTACATATCTCACATCCCATCTCAAGTTGCCTGTAGAAATTTTCACCGTTGTCGCGGAGTTGATCAACCAATCCTCCGGCTTTGTGCTACTGTCATATGTTTTTGTGCCTCTGGGTAACTAGAAATTAGGTACTGGAGGCTCCTTCATGATCCGGGGCCCAAAACACGCAGGACCCGGAGGACCTTGACACTCAATTTTCTCTGACCTATAGAGCCGATCCGGTTTCAACCTGGCGTCATCAGGCATCAAGTTTCTGCTTCCCAATATTGACCCTATCACGTGATAGTCCGGCCTAGGGTATCCTGCGCTCACCATCTCCGAATCACCATCATTGTATCTATCTTGCTCTTGTGGAGCTCCTCTCTGTTGCATACCTTGGCCGACACTTCGCTCTTGCCATGGTATATTCCACGCCATGGTTTCCTGCACCCGAGTTACCGGTCTAAGCATTGCCGTTCATAGTGTTTCCCTTACCGGCATTGCCTTGGTCGCGGTCACCTCGGCCAGCTTCACCTCGGCTCACACTTCATCGATCCTCATTTCCCTGCACTTCTTTTCCTTTCCCTGCCCTTGCCGGGTCATATGGGACTATCTGCTTGTTTCTCCTCGCCGAGGTTACAACTTCGTCTCTCCTTGGGCCACCACGAGGGGACGATGCAGCTCCAGCAGATTTCTCCGGGTTACCTACTGCTGAATGAATGACTTTGGAGGCCCCAACTCTTCCCGGATTAGCCCTGAGTAACTCATCATTTTGTCTGTTCGCAATCTAAACTAACTCATTGACCCTATCCTGTTGTCTCTGGCGGGCTTCACCCGTCAAACCTAAAGGAAATATGCCCTAAGAGGCAATAATAAAGTTGTTATTATGTATTCCTTGTACATGATAGATGTTTATTTTGCATGCTATAATTGTATTGATAGGAAACATCAATACATGTGTGTTTAATAAACAAAAGGGTTCCTAGTTATGCCTCTCTTATATACTAGCTTGTTGATTAACAAGATGATCAAGGTTTCCTGATCATGGACATTGGATGTTGTTAATAACAAGGTCACAGCATTTGTGAAATGATGTGATGAACATTCATCCGAAGTATAGCATTATGATCAAGTCATTATGTTTATATTGCTATAACATCATACAAAGTAGTCTTAGTCCTTAGACCATGAGATCATGTTAATTGCTAACACCGGAAGAGTATCTTGATAACATCAAACGTCACACCATAACAGGGTGACCATAAAGGTGGGTTCAAGTAATGAAGGTGTTATGTTGAGGCTCATGGATCAAGAGTGGAATTTGTCAATCCCGATGACGGATAGATATACTCTGGGCCCTCTCGGTGATATCACATTAAGATAGCTTGCAAGCAAGTGATGTGATCACTAGAATGTTATATCACGGGAACGAGAAAAGAGTGCATGTCGGTAACGAGATCCAACTAGGTATTTGGATACCGATGATCGAATCTCGGACATGTATTATATCATGAGACAAAGGGATTAAATTGCTGACGTTAAAAGGTTCTCACGATCACAGAAGTCATCGTTGAATATGCAGGAGTCGATGGATCTCCGTGTCCCGCTTCGATTATTGATCTGAGAGGAGTCTCAATCATGTCTGCATTATTCGCGAACCGTAGGGTGACACACTTAAGGGTTGTCGGACACCATTTAGGAGCACATATGTTCCAGACAAAAGGTTTGCAAAGCGCTGGAAATGTTTCGATAGAAACAGGAATTGTTCCGATAGAAACCGGAATTGTTTCGGGTGAAATTGCAGAAAGTGGTTCTGCATGTGATATTGAAATTTTGCAAGGGGTTTTATGTGAATGTTTGTTAATTAAAGTAATTAACAAAATTCTGAATAAAATAAATAAAAGAGTTTTATTAATTGAGAGTTGCATTTAATTTGGTGGAAATTAAATACATGTGAGTGGGATTTTGGGTGGAGGCCATGTTTATGTGAGTGGAGGTTCACCACATGAATGAAGGAGGGGAGGAGTCCCCCCTCATGCGCCGGCTATGGGAGGGGAGGGGTCTCCCTCCCTCCTATATAAAGCCCCCCTCTCCCTCTCACAAACCACACCTCCTCGTGAAGGATCTCTCTCCCCTCTAGATATTGCCCCATGGTCTCGGATTAGCGAGATACATGTTCCCGGTGGCCTTGCGTCTGGAAGGAGTTGCTGCTTCCGCTAATTCGCTAGAGCGAGGAGGTGGAGGTTGTCTGGTGGCTTGAACGTGTGTGCGAGGACGGATGCACTGCTGATTTGCGGCGCTCGGACTTCCACACGATCTTGAGATCGGCAAGCGTATGACTACATCAACCACGAGTTCCTACTCGTTAACAAAACTCGTTGTATTCGAGGGTAAGTTCTCCATGGATGTATGTCCACCCGTTGCTCTGTATCTAGCAGATAGATCTTGGCGTATAGTTCTCATCGTAGGAAAATTTTTGTTTTCTATGCTGCGAACCCAACAGTGGTATCAGAGCCAGATCTATGCGTAGGTGCTTTGCACGAGTAGTACACATATGTTTATATGTGGACGATGATGATCATGTTATTGCATCTTCTATGTACTTTGGATATTGGTGGCATAGTGGGATGAAGCGGCCCGGACCAACCTTACATGTCATCGTACATGAGACCGGTTCCACGACTGACATGCAACTAGTTTTGCATAAGTGGCTAGCGGGTGTCTGTCTCTCCTACTATAGTCAATATCTGATTTACAATGAGTTGCTAATAACTTGGTTATCCTTGTTGTGGTTCATGTTCGTAGGTAAGACCGGTGCTATCTCCGAAAGCCCTAAGCCACGTAAAACTTGCAATTGATAAATTAGAGGCGTCTAGTTTAGATTGTTGCTGGGCTAGTGTCTTGATATGGTATTGTTGTAAGTAGATGTATGATAGATACTCTTACAACTCACTTAACGTGTAAGTTCCATAGACCTTGGCCTTACACACAAAGGAATGATAGAGATCATACCACGATGCAAATGATAGAGATCAAATGCATGGACCATATCACCTCACTTCACACATTAGATGTTAGCATCTTATATTGCTAGTTTGGCGCTTTTAGTAGCATTATAAGATGATCCCTCATTTGGATATCAAGATAAAATGTGTTCTTCCTTAAGTATGCACCGTTTTGTGGATCGTGTTTTGAGGCATCACGTGATGATCGGGTGTTCTCGACTCTACGCTTTCATACAACGGGTGTAAGACAGTTTTACACACGTGAATACTAAGGTTCTTACTTGACGAGCCTAGCATGTACAGACATGGCCTCGGAACACGGACCGAAAGGTTAAGCATGAGTCATATAGTTGATATGATGTCCATATAGATGCTCGCCTTTGAAGCTACACCGACTCACGTGATGATCGGACTTGGTGCAGTGGATTTGGTTCATGTAATCACCAAAAGGACACGAGGGATGTCGTTTTTGAGTGGGAGTTCATTAGTAATTTGGATTAGTTGAACTCAATCTATCATAAACTTAGTCTAAATATATTTTACAAATTCTGTAGATGCACCACCGCTTTTAATTTCAATGCGTTCATGAAGAAAGAGAAGCTTGTCGAATGGTAGCAACTTCACCAATCTGGCTATGAATTTGAGGATTCTCCTCATCACGCACAAAAGCAATATGTGCTAGAGGCCGCTAGGCCCCCACCAGCTCCGATGCCCCGACAAGGAAAAGAATGTCTATATAACTCGTCAGAGGACCACAACTTAGTTCATTGCGCATACCGTATGGGCTACAACCGAACTTCAAACGTTTCAAAAATGGCAATGCCTTTGATACCATGGGAGAATTGAAAATGATTTTCGATACCCATGCTGCCATAGAGAGTTATAATGCTTCTGAAAAGTTCTTTAGCTGCATGATGGAAGAGAACAACTCTGTAAGTGAGCACGTACTCAAAATGTCCGGTACGCCGATAAGCTTGTGTCCTTGGGATTAACGATTCCCATTGACTTAGGCATACATCGTGTTCTCCAATCTCGCCACCTAGCTACAAGAGCTTCGTGATGAACTATAATATGCGTGGCATGAAGAAGTCTCTTCCCGAGCTTCACAATGCTTAAGACCGAAGTGGAGATTAGGAAAGAACATCAAGTGTTGATGATCAATAAGACCACCGTTTCAAGAAGGACAAGAAAGGAAGGGAAAGAAGGGCGGCAAAACTATTGCTACCAAAAGAAACCCCGAGCTGGCCCTAAGTCCGACACCGAGTGCTACTATTGCAAGGATCGCCATTGAAGCGAATCGCCCCAAGTATTTGGCGGACAAGAAGTCCGGCAAGGCAAACAAAGGTATATGTGATATACATGTTATTGATGTGTACTTGACTAGTACTCGCAGTAGCACCAGGTATTTGATACGGATCGGTTGCTAATATATGTAACTCGATTCAGGGCTTAACAAGCGACAACTAGCAAGGGATGAGGTCACGATGCGGGTCGGCAATGGATCAAGAGTTGATGTGATCGCCGTCGAACGCTGCTCTCCATATGCCGTCGGGATTAGTTATAAACCTGAATAATTGTTATTTGGTGCCCGTGACCGAGCATGAACATTGTATCCGGATCGTGTTTGATGCAAAGTGGTTATTCGCTTAAGTCTGAAAACAATGGTTGTTCGATTTATATGAATAATATCTTTTATGGTGATGCACCTGTTGAATGGTTTATTTCGCTGGATCTCGATAGTAGTATTACGCATATTCATAATGTTGATGCTAAAAGGATTAAACTTGATAATGATATATCTGCATATATGTGGCACTGCCGTCTAGGTCATATTGGCGTTAAACGCATGAAGAAACTCCATTCTGATGGACTTTTGGAATCACTTGATTTTGAATCAGTTGATACATGTGAGCCATGCCTTATGGGCAAGATGACTAGAACGCTGTTTTCCGGTTCAATGGAACGGCATGATTTATTGGAAATCATACATACTGATGTGTGTGGACCAATGAGTGTGTCGGCGTGAGGTGGATATCGTTATTTTGTTACTTTCACGGATGATTTGAGTAGATACGGGTATATCTATTTGATGAAACATAAGTCTGAAACCTTTGAAAGGTTCAAAGAATTTCAGAATGAAGTGGAAAATCATCGTAATGTAAAGATCAAATTTCTGCGGTCCGACCGTGGAGGAGAGTATCTTAGTTACGAGTTTAGCACACATATGAAAGACTGTGGAATAGTTTCACAACTCACGCCTGCCGGAACACCACAACGTAATGGTGTGTCAGAACGTCGTAATCGTACTTTATTGGATATGGTTCGATCTATGATATCTCTGACTGTCTTGCCACTGTCATTTTGGGGTTATGCACTGGAAACCGCTGCATTCACTTTAAATAGGGCACCATCTAAATCCGTTGAAAAGACACCGTATGAATTATGTTTTGGAAACAAACCTAAGCTGTCATTTCTTAAAGTTTGGGGATGCGATGTTTATGTGAAGAAACTTCAACCGGATAAACTCAAACCCAAAGCGGAAAAATGCGTCTTCATAGGATACCCTAAGGAAACGATCGGGTATACCTTCTATCACAGATCCGAGGGCAAGGTCTTTGTTGCCAAGAATGGATCCTTTCTTGAGAAGGAGTTTCTCGCGAAAGGTGTGAGTAGTCGGAAGGTAGAACTCGAAGAGGTTATTGAACCTTCTCTTCATGAAATGGCGAGTAGCGCAGCTCCAGAAGTTGTTTCGGAGTTGACTTCACCTAATGAAGAGAGAGCTAATGATATTGATCATGAAACTCCGAAAGAGGACACTACCGAACCTCGCAGGTCAAGCAGGACACGTGCAGCTCCTGAACTGTACGGCAATCCTCTTATGAATTTCATGATTGATGAAATAGATGACCCTGCGATGTATGAAGAAGCGATGATGAGCCCTGATTCCAACAAATGGCTAGAAGCCATGAAATCCGAGATGGAATCCATGTACGAAAACCAGGTTTGGACCTTGGTGGACTTACCTCACGATCAAAAGGCCGTTGAGAAAAAATGGATTTTCAAAAGAAAAACCGATGCTGATGGTAATGTAACCATCTATAAGGCTCGACTTGTCGCAAAGGGGTTTCGACAAATTCAAAGAGTTGACTACGATGAGACATTCTCACCCATAGCGATGCTTAAGTCAGTTAGGATTATGTTAGCAATTGCTGCATATTTCGATTATGAAATATGGCAGATGGATGTCAAAACTGCATTCCACAATGGTAATATTGAAGAAGAGTTGTATATGATACAACCTAAGGGTTTTGTCGATCCTAAGGATGCTGATAAGGTGTGCAAACTTCAGCGATCCATCTATGGATTGAAGCAAGCATCCCGGAGTTGGAATCTCCGCTTTGATGAGGTGATCAAAGAGTTTGGATTTGTCCAAACTTATGGAGAGGCTTGTATTTACAAGAAAGTGAGTGGGAGCAATGTGGGATTTCTGATATTATATGTGGATGACATATTATTGATTGGAAATGATATAGATCTTTTAAACAGTGTTAAAAGTTATCTAAACAGCAAATTTTCGATGAAGGACCTTGGTGAAGCTTCATATATATTAGTCATTAAAATCTATAGAGATAGATCAAGACGCCTAATTGGGCTATCGCAGAGTACATACCTTGATAAGATATTAAAGAAGTTTAATATGGACGGAAGTAAGAAGGGGTACTTACCTATGTTGCAAGGCAAGACATTGAATAAGACTCAAAGTCCGGCTACGGCGGAAGAAAGAGAGATAATGGATAAGATCCCCTATGCCTCAGCCATAGGCTCTATAATGTATGTCATGCTATGTACAAGACCGGATGTGGCACATGCTATTAGTTTGACTAGTAGGTACCAATCTGATCCAGGTTTGGAACACTGGATAGCAGCCAAGAATATCCTTAAGTACTTGAGAAGAACTAAGGATATGTTTCTTGTATACGAAGGTGAAGAAGAGCTAGTCTCTAAGTGTTATGTTGATGCTAGCTTTGACACTGATCCGGATGACTCTAAGTCTCAATCCGGATACGTATTTCTCTTGAACGGAGCAACAGTTAGTTGGAGGAGCTCCAAACAACCTGTGGTGGCTGGATCAACGACGGAGGCGGAATATGTTGCTGCTTCAGAAGCGGCACAGGAAGCGGTTTGGATGAAGGAGTTCATAACGGAACTAGGTGTGGTTCCTAGTGCGTTGGACCCAATGGCGATCTATTGTGACAATAATGGATCCATAGCCAATGCCAAGGAACCAAGGTCTCACAAGAATTCCAAGCATATTAAGCGCCGGTTTCACTCCATCCGCGAGCATGTCAAGGATGGAGATATAAAGATTTGTAAAGTGCACACGGACCTGAATGTAGCAGATCCGTTGACTAAAGTACTCCCTAGGGCAAAACATGATCAACACCAGAACTCCATGGGTGTTAGATTTATCACTATATAAACTAGATTATTGTCTCTAGTGCAAGTGGGAGACTGAAGGAAATATGCCCTAAGAGGCAATAATAAAGTTGTTATTATGTATTCCTTGTACATGATAGATGTTTATTTTGCATGCTATAATTGATTGATAGGAAACATCAATACATGTGTGTTTAATAAACAAAAGGGTTCCTAGTTATGCCTCTCTTATAGACTAGCTTGTTGATTAACAAGATGATCAAGGTTTCCTGATCATGGACATTGGATGTTGTTAATAACAAGGTCACATCATTTGTGAAATGATGTGATGAACATTCATCCGAAGTATAGCATTACGATCAAGTCATTATGTTTATATTGCTATAACATCATACAAAGTAGTCTTAGTCCGTAGACCATGAGATCATGTTAATTGCTAACACCGGAAGAGTATCTTCATAACATCAAACGTCACACCGTAACAGGGTGACCATAAAGGTGGGTTCAGTGCTATGAAGGTGTTATGTTGAGGCTCATGGATCAAGAGTGGAATTTGTCAATCCCGATGACAGATAGATATACTCTGGGCCCTCTCGGTGATATCACATTAAGATAGCTTGCAAGAAAGTGATGTGATCACTAGAATGTTATATCACGGGAACGAGAAAAGAGTGCATGTCGGTAACGAGATCAAACTAGGTATTTGGATACCGATGATCGAATCTCGGACATGTATTATATCATGAGACAAAGGGATTAAATTGCTGACGTTAAAAGGTTCTCACGATCACAGAAGTCATCGTTGAATATGCAGGAGTCGGTATGGATCTCCAGGTCCCGCTTCTGATTATTGATCTGAGAGGAGTCTCAATCATGTATGCATTATTCGTGAACCGTAGGGTGACACACTTAAGGGTTGTCGGACACCATTTAGGAGCACATATGTTCCAGACAAAAGGTTTGCAAAGCGCAGGAAATGTTTCGATAGAAACAGGAATTGTTTCGATAGAAACCAAAATTGTTTCGGGTAAAATTGCAGAAAGTGGTTCTACATGTGATATTGAAATGTTGCAAGGGGTTTTATGTGAATGTTTGTTAATTAAAGTAATTAAAAAAATTCTGAATAAAATAAATAAAAGAGTTTTATTAATTAAGAGTTGCATTTAATTTGGTGGAAATTAAATACATGTGAGTGGGATTTTGGGTGGAGGCCATGTTTATGTGAGTGGAGGTTCACCACATGAATGAAGGAGGGGAGGAGTCCCCCCCTCATGCGCCGGCTATGTGAGGGGAGGGGTCTCCCTCCCTCCTATATAAAGCCCCCCTCTCCCCTCTCACAAACCACACCTCCTCGTGAAGGATCTCTCTCCCCCTCTAGATATTCCCCCATGGTCTCGGATTAGCGAGATACATGTTCCTGTGGCCTTTAAGGCCTGAAGGAGTTGCTGCTTCCGCTGATTCGCTGGAGCGAGGAGGTGGAGGTTGTCCGGTGGCTTGAACGTGTGTGTGAGGACGGATGCGCTGCTGATTTGCGGCGCTCGGACTTCCACGCGATCTTGAGATCGGCAAGCGTACGACTACATCAACCACAAGTTCCTACTTGTTAAAAAACTCGTTGTCTTCGAGGGTAAGTTCTCCATGGATGTATGTCCTGTTAGAATTATGCCCTAGAGGCAATAATAAAGATGTTATTATTGTAATTCTTGTTCATGATAAAGTTTATATTCCATGCTAGAATTGTATTAAGCGGAAACATTAATACTTGTGTGGTTTGTGAACAACACCGTGTCCCTAGTATGCCTCTATGGACTAGCTCATTGATCAATGATGGTTAAGGTTTCCTAACCATAGACATGAGTTGTCAATTGATAATGAGATCATATCATTGGGAGAATGATATGGTGGACAGACCCAAACTAAGCGAAGCAATTAGATCGTATCTTTGTGTTCATCTTTGCGAAGCTTTTCCTATGTCAAATATTGTATTCCTTAGACCATGAGATAATACAACTCCCTGGTATCGGAAGAAAGCTTTGAGGTCATCAAACGTCATTCTATGAGAGGGTGATCATAAAGGTGTCTCTCAGGTGATCGGAAAGTATCTGTTGGGTTGTATGTATCGAGATGGGATTTGTCCCTCCCAAGTCGGAGAGATATACTTCGGGCCCACTCGGTAATCGATATCAACACCGCTTGCAAGCATGTGGTTAAGGAGTTAATCACAAAGTGATATCGGATTACGAACGAGTAAAGTACTTTGCTGAGAACGAGATTGAACTAGGTATGACGATACCGACGATCGAATCTCGCAAGTAAAATATCGCGAGACGAAGGGAATATATATATATGGGATTGATTGAATCTGGCATCGTGGTTCATCCGATATGATCATCGATGAATGTGTGGAGTCAATATGGGTGCCTGCACCACGTTGATTATTGATAGAAGATCATGTCTGATATTCTCGAACCCGCAGGTCACACACTTAACGTGTCTCGACGCTAGGATAGATTGGATAATTGGTTTATGAATTTGTGTTCGAGTCTCGGATGGGATCCGGGATATCACGAGAGGTTCCGGAATGGTCCGAGAATAAGATTCATATAAGGCGGCAGTTTTTGGAGTTCGAATTGTTCCGGATTAATCGGTATTGTACCTAAGCTTTAGAACCTTCCGGAAGGGGGCCAACGTGGTCCCACCTTCCGGAGGGGCATGGGCCTATGAGGGAGTGTCCTGGCGCATTGGGCCAGGGCACAAGGCCCCATAGGGCCCAAATGATTCTAGATAGATTTAACTCGCTTAAATCTAGGGATAGAATTTCTAGATAAGGGATAGTTTAAATCGTCTAAACTAGAGATAGGCTTGGAGGAGGGCTAGGGCTGGCCACCACCCCCTCTATATATAGAGGGCTGGTCGCCCCCACACACATCTCCCTCCAAGCCCTAGTAGCCTGTTGCCTTCCTCTCCCTCCGATCGCTTGTAGGCGAAGCCCTCGCAGCAGTAAATTCTCCACCATATACACCACGTCGTCAGGTTGTAGATCCAATCCATCTCTCCACCATACTTGCTGGTCCGAGGAAGGAGGAGACGCCGAGGTGCTGCACGTGCATCTCACGGAGGCACCGCCACTTGTGGTGCTAGATCGGATCGGATCGCGAGGAGGAGAAGCTTATACGACTACATCACCCACGCATCTGACTAACGTTCACGGTAATCTTCAAGGGTATGAAGATCTAATCCAATCTCTCCGTTGTTTGCATCTCCTAGATTAGATCTTGGCTTTCCCTCGCTCAGAGAAAATTTTGATTTACTATGCTGCGAAACCCTTCGATGGTATCGAGCTAGATCTATGCGTAGATGTGATTCACGAGTAGAACGCAACATGGTTGTTGCGGCGTTGATGTTTTCGCTGCAAGCCTCTTGTTTATGTTCTTCTTATGACGCGGATAGTGAGATTGAAGCGTCCAGTGCCAACCTTACGCGACGCCGTCATGAGACCGGCTCCGCACTTGACGGTGGCTTGTCTAACACATGCGGCTAGTGGATGCCGCTTTCTCACTATAGTTGTCATGGGATTAATACCGAGTTTGGCAACCATAATATCACCGTTGTGGCTTTCCGTAGGTAAGAATCGTTTAGCATCTACTCCCATAAGCCACGTAAAACATGCAACAACAAAGTAGAGGCGCCTAACTTGTTTTTGCAGGAGTGTTTTCGTGATATGGTATGGCCCAAGATGTGATGTGTATATTGTATGCGATGATCATGTTTTGTAATGTTTCACGACTTGCATGTCGATGAGTACACAACCAGGAGCCATATGGTTGTCTTTATAATTGTGTATGACCTAAGTCAACTTCTTATACGCCATGTAATAGCTTTACTTTATCGCTAAGTAGTTAGCAATAGTTGTAGTTGCTATTCGTGGTGGAGGCAATCATGGTGGAGTGATGGAGATCATGCTAACGCACAAGATGGAGATCATTGCGCCAAGATTGGCTATACCATGTCACATAAAGTTATATGCATGTGATGTTTATCCTTTTATGTATCTTATTATGCTTAGATCGCGACGTAGCATTATAAGATGATTCCTCACTTAAAGATCAAGATAAACTGTGTTCTCCCCATGTATGCACCGCTATGAAGTTCGTGTCCAAGCATCACGTGATGATCGGGTGCTATAGACTTACGCCACATACAACGGGTGCAAGCCAGTTTTGCACACGGAAATACTTGGTTTGACTTGACGAGCCTAGCATGTACGACATGGCCTCGGAACACATGAACCGAAAGGTTAAGCATGAGTCATATGAATTATATGATCGACACTTCGTTGTCCACCATTGAAACCACATCTCTTCTCGTGATGATCGGATTAGGTGTGGTGAATTTGGATCGTATTCACTAAACAACTTGAGGTATGTTGAATTTAGTGGGAGTTCATCTAGTAATTTGATTAAGTTGAACTTTATCATGAACATAGTCTAAATTGTACTTGCAAATCAGTAGATCACATGGCCAAGTCCAACTTCAACTTCAACGTTTTTGCTGAGAAAGAAAAGCTTAGAAACAATGGGTCTAACTTCACCAACTGGTTCCGCAATCTAAGAATCATTCTGTCTAGAGGTCAAAAGGACTATGTCCTTGAGAAAGCGTTAGGTGACACCCTGCAATCATGGCTACTGCTGATGAGAAAGCTGTCTATCACCACGCAAAGATGATTATGGTGTGATTAAGAGCACCATGTTGTTTGCTATGGAACCGAACTTCAAAATCGTTTTGAAAACTATCCCGGCTCTTTGAGATTCTCAAGAGTTGAAAACCATGTTTCGCACTCAGCCCGCTTCCGAGAGATATGAGATCTCCGAGAAGTTCTTTAATCGCAAGATGGAGGAAGGGAGTTCCGTTAGTGAGCACGCCATTAAGATGTCGGGCTACACTCAACGCCTTGAGCAACTGGATCGCAAGATTCCAGAGGAGCTCAAGATTGACAGGTTCTGCAATCACTCCTCCCAGCTACAAAAGTTTTGTAGTGACTCATAATCAGATTGGTTCCATCGATACGATCACCGAGCTCTTCGCAGTCAAGGCTGCGGAGGTGGACATCAAGAAGGATAATCATGTGTTGATGGTCAACAAGCCCTCCTTTAAGAAAGGTAAAGGTGCAAAGAAGTCCTTCAAGAAGGGCGGCACAAGCAATGCCTCGCTGAGAAGAAGCTCAGTCCGTCCCAAGCCGGACATCGAGTGCTTTATTGCAAGGACAAGGGTCACTGGAAGCAACTGTCCAAGTACTTAGCGGACAAGAAGGCTGGCACCATCAAAGGTATATTTGATATACATGTTATTGATGTTTTCCTTACTAGCCCTCATTGTAGTGCCCAGGTATTTGATACCGTTGGGTTGCTAATATTTGTAACTCAAACAGAGCTACGGAATAGACGGCTTATGTAGGGATGAGGTGACGATGCGCGTTGGCAACGGATCAAGAGTTGATGTGATGGCCAGACGCCTCTCCTTAGTTTTACCTTCGGATTAGTTTTAAACCTTAATAAATGTTATTATGTGCGTTGAGCAAGAACATTATTTCTGGATCGTGTTTAATGCAAGACGGTTATTCATTTAAATCGGAGAATAATGGTTGTTCTATTTATATGAGTAACATCTTTTATGGTCATGCACCTCTTGTGAATGGTTTATTTCTTCTAAATCTCGAAAGGGATGAAACACACATCCATAACATTGAGGCTAAGAGATGCAAAGTAGATAGTGATACTACTACTTATTTGTGGCAATCGTCATCTAGGTCATATTGGTGTAAAGCGCATGAAGAAACTCCATTCTGATGGACTTTTAGAGTCTCTTGATTTTGAATCATTTGACACATGCGAACCATGCCTCATGGGCAAGATGATCAAAACCCCGTTCTCCGGTATGATGGAGCGAGCAACGGACTTGTTGGAAATCATACATACCGATGTATGCGGACCGATGAGTGTTTGACGCTAGCGGTGGATATCGCTATTTTCTCACTTTTACCGATGACTTAAGTAGATATGGGTATATCTATTTAATGAAACATAAATCTGAAACGTTTGAAAAGTTCAAAGAATTTCAGAATGAAGTGGAGAACCATCGTAACAAAAAGATTAAGTTTCTACGATCCGATCGTGGGGGCGAATATTTGAGTTATGATTTTCTCACGCATCTCAAAGCAAGTGGAATCGTTTCACAACTCACGCCATCGAACACCACAGCGCAATGGTGTGTCTGACGCGAATCGAACCCTATTAGATATGGTCCGATCGATGATGTCTCTTACTGATTTGCCGTTATCATTTTGGGGTTATGCATTAGAAACCGCTGCATTCACTTTAAATAGGGCTCCATCTAAATCCATTGAGACGACACCGTATGAACTGTGGTTTGGTGCTAAACCTAAGTTATCGTTTCTTAAAATTTGGGGATGCGAAGCTTACGTCAAGAAGTTGATGCCGGACAAGCTCGAACCCAAAGCGGAGAAATGCGTCTTCATAGGATACCCTAAGGAAACTATTGGGTATACCTTCTATCACAGAACCGAAGGCAAAGTGTTTGTCGCAAAGAACGGTTCCTTTCTTGAGAAGGAGTTTCTCTCGAAAGAAGTGAGTGGGAGGAAAGTAGAGCTAGACGAGGTTATTGAACCTTCTCTTGAATTGGAGAGTAGCAAGACCTGAAATTGTTCCAAAGGTGCCTTTGCACCAACAATAGAGGAAGCTAATGACAAGGATCATGAAGCTTTGGACGATGTCACTCTTGAACGTCGCAGTCGACAAGGTCGCGTGCCTCCCGAGTGGTACGGCAACCTGTCTTGACTGTCTTGTTAGTAGAAGACAGTGAACCTACGAACTATGAGGAAGCGATGATGAGCCCAGACTAGAGAAATGGCTAGAAGCCATGAAATCTGAATTGGGATCCATGAGCGAAACCAAGTATGGACTTTGGTGGACCCTCCTAGCGACCGAAAGGCCGTTGAGTGCAAATGGATCTTCAAGAAGAAAACGGACGCGGATGGTAATGTTACCGTCTATAAAGCACGACTTGTTGCGAAAGGTTTTCGACAAGTTCAAGGTGTTGACTACGATGAGACTTTCTCTCCCGTAGCGATGTTTAAGTCCATTCGGATTTTATTAGCAATTGCTGCGTTTCATGATTATGAAATATGGCGAGATGGATGTCAAGATCGCTTCCTCAATGGCAACATTGATGAAGAGTTGTATATGATGCAACCCGAAGGTTTTGTCGATCCTAAGGATGCGATAAAGTATGCAAACTTCAGCTCCATTTATGGATTGAAGCAAGCATCTCGGAGTTGGAACCTTCGTTTTGATCAAGTGATCAAGAGCTTTGGATTTGTTCCAAATTGCTACGAAGCTTGCATCTACAAGAAAGTGAGTGGGAGCTCGGTGACGTTTCTGGTACTATATGTGGATGACATATTGATTATTGGAAATGACATCAACATGCTTAACGATGTGAAGAGTTATTTGAACAAGTGTTTTTCAATGACAGACCTAGGTGAAGTTGCTTATATATTGGGCATCAATATCTATAGAGATAGACAAAGACGCTCGATAGCTTTAAGCGGTACATACCTAGACAAAGTTCAAAAGGTTCAGAATGGATAAGGCATTGAAAGGTTCAAGGCCTATGTTGTCGAGTAAGATATTGAGCAAGGCTCGGTGTCCAGCCACGAAATGATAGGGAAGCTATGAGCAAAGTGCCTTATGCCTCGCCATAGGTTCCATCATGTATGCCATGCCGTGTACTAGACCGGATGTGTCCAATGCTCTTAGTTTGACGAGCAGATATCAAAGTGATCCAGAGTGGAACATTTGGACAGCCGTGAAGAACATCCTAAGGTACCTAAATAGGACTAAAGAAATGTTCTTAGTCTATGGGGTGATGAACACCGTCGTAAAAGCTTACATCGATGCTAGTTTCGACACAATCGACAAGGATGATTCTAAATCTCAGTCAGATACGTGTATATTTTGAATGGAGGAGCTGTGAGTGGAGAAGCCGCAAGCAAAGCGTGATCGCGGGATCTACATGAGAAGCGGAATACATGGCTGCCGCAGGTTGCCAAGTGAAGGAGTTTGGATCAAACTTCATCACCGAGCTTGGCGTGGTTCCAAGTGCATTGGACTCACCGGATATTGTGTGACAACACCGGCGCCATAGCACTCGCTAAGGAACCAAGATATCATCCAAAGACCAAGCATATCAACTGCAAGTTTCATATAATCCGAGATTATATAGCAGATGGAGATCTGAAGATTAGCAAAGTACATACAGATCTGAATGTCGCAGATCCATTGACTAAACCTCTTCCACGTGTAAAACATGATCAGCACCTCGATTGCCATGGGTGTGAGATTGTTGCCAAATGTAAACTAGATTATTGACTCTAGTGCAAGTGGGAGACTGTTAGAATTATGCCCTAGAGGCAATAATAAAGATGTTATTATTGTAATTCTTGTTCATGATAAAGTTTATATTCCATGCTAGAATTGTATTAAGCGGAAACATTAATACTTGTGTGGTTTGTGAACAACACCGTGTCCCTAGTACGCCTCTATGGACTAGCTCATTGATAAATGATGGTTAAGGTTTCCTAACCATAGACATGAGTTGTCAATTGATAATGAGATCATATCATTGGGAGAATGATATGGTGGATGGATGACCCAAACTAAGCGAAGCAATTAGATCGTATCTTTGTGTTCATCTTTGCGAAGCTTTTCCTATGTCAAATATTGTATTCCTTAGACCATGAGATAATACAACTCCCTGGTATCGGAAGAAAGCTTTGAGGTCATCAAACGTCATTCTATGAGAGGGTGATCATAAAGGTGTCTCTCAGGTGATCGGAAAGTATCTGTTGGGTTGTATGTATCGAGATGGGATTTGTCCCTCCCAAGTCAGAGAGATATACTTCGGGCCCACTCGGTAATCGATATCAACACCGCTTGCAAGCATGTGGTTAAGGAGTTAATCACAAAGTGATATCGGATTACGAACGAGTAAAGTACTGCTGAGAACGAGATTGAACTAGGTATGACGATACCGACGATCGAATCTCGCAAGTAAAATATCGCGAGATGAAGGGAATACATATATGGGATTGATTGAATCTGGCATCGTGGTTCATCCGATATGATCATCGATGAATGTGGAGTCAATATGGGTGCCTGCACCGCTGTTGATTATTGATAGAAGATCATGTGCATATTCTCGAACCCGCAGGTCACACACTTAACGTGTCTCGGCGCTAGGATAGATTGGATAATTGGTTTATGAATTTGTGTTGAGTCTCGGATGGGATCCGGATATCACGAGAGGTTCGAATGGTCCGGAGAATAAGATTCATATAAGGCTGCAGTTTTTAGAGTTCGGAATTGTTCCATTAATCGGTATTGTACCGGAAGCTTCTAGAACCTTCCGGAAGGGGGCCAACGTGGTCCCACCTTCCGGGAGGGGGCATGGGCCTATGAGGGAGTGTCCTGGCGCATTGGGCGGGGCACAAGGCCCCATAGGGCCCAGCCGATTCTAGATAGATTTAACTCGTTTAAATCTAGGGATAGAATTTCTAGATAAGGGGATAGTTTAAATCGTTTAAACTAGAGATAGGCTTGGAGGAGGGGCTAGGGCTGGCCGCCACCACCCCCTCTATATATAGAGGGCTGGTGCGCCCCCTCCCCCCCACACACATCTCCCTCCAAGCCCTAGTAGCCCTGTTGCCTTCCTCTCCCTCCCGACTGCTTTGTAGGCGAAGCCTGCAGAAATTCTCCACCATATACACCACGCCGTCGTGCTGTAGATCCAATCCATCTCTCCACCATACTTGCTGGTCCGAGGAAGGAGGAGACGTCGAGGTGCTGCACGTGTGCATCTCACGGAGGCACCGCCACTTGTGGTGCTAGATCGGATCGGATCGCGAGGAGGAGAAGCGAGTACGACTACATCACCCACGTTCCGATTTAACGCTCACCGCGTAATCTTCAAGGGTATGAAGATCTAATCCAATCTCTCTCGTTGTTTGCATCTCCTAGATTAGATCTTGGCTTTCCCTCTGTTCGCTTCCGTAGAAAATTTTGATTTACTATGCTGCGAAACCCTTCATGTCCACCCGTTGCTCTGTATCTAGTAGATAGATCTTGGCGTATAGTTCTCATCGTAGGAAATTTTTTGTTTTCTATGCTGCGGACCCAACAAAACCCTCTAACTCGGACGCAGCTGCATCTGCTGCTCTGAGGTTCTTTGCCGGGGTACTATACTTCGGCAGCCCTGCGGACAGAATGTTCTCTGATTCCTCAACTCTAGTATCACCCTCTTTGTTCATTTCACTAATGAGGTTTCTCCCCTTCACTTTTACAGCATCTACCTTATTTGCCTTTGCGTACTCACGCAGTGTCATGTTCAACGACTGCTGAGCCGCTACTATCTTTTTCGTACCCTCTAGTATTTTCTGCCTAGTCTCCTCTAACTCGGCCTGTGCCCGAGCCGGATCTACTGCAGGTGCTATGGGGCTCTCTAGGCTATCTATCGCCTGCTGCAGCACATTCTCTGGCCTCTCTAGTGGAGGACCTCTACTTTTCCTTGGTGTCTTGGGTAATACCTCCGGATCTGGTGTTGGATCCTTGCTCGTGCCCGCGTCAGGCGCAGTCATCATCACCTCGGCACGGTCAGGGGAGCAAGTGATACGCGCCCCACGAGCCACGCTAAGGGGTGGCTCGCCTCCCTCGACGACATGCCGCGGATGAATGCACGACACATCGACAACGACGTAGATCTTGTGCGCTCCAAGCATGACGAAGAAGCCGTTGCGCGGGAGAGGTCGCTTGCCAAAGCAGCCAGCATTGTCGCTAACAAAGTCCAGTGCTCCAAAGCGCTGAACAAGCCCGGATATGATGCGTTCGCCGGTGCCGATGAGGTTTCCCGTACGGATCTTCACTCCTGCTAGCGCCGCTAGCCCCACGGTGGGCGCCAATTGTCGTGGTGGTGTCACGGCAGATGCCATGGATAGGCTAAAGGTGGGGACAAGATGCACTAGAGGAATCCAGGGAGGGATAGTGTGGTGATTCCACACACAGATGCTTTGTATTCAATCGGTTTCCAAGGTTTACAAGTGCTCCTTGAGCTGTATTGGGAGAGGAGGAAGAAGGAACTCTCTTACTCTCACCACTAGCTAGCTCTCAGAGACCAACAAGAGATCAACCAAGTAAAACCCAACCCCTTCTACAGATGCCCTAGCCCTCCTTATATAGGGCTGGCTAGGTCTCCAATTAGGGCATACCTGGAATATGCCTCCTCCCAAAATAGCAAATCGATCGGGTCACTTTTCCCCATCGTCAGCCATGCAGAGGCTACGTGAGCCTCTACGGCGCCATCGTCATCCGACATAGGCAACGGCACCCTTGTCGGCCACGCCTCGGTGGTCCTTCTCTCTGTCCGCTTCGCTCACGCTCTAGCATACAGTGGCCACCTTTTGACCAGCGAGATACCTTCCTTCTCTTGCAAGCCTGATATAACCCGGATCGTGCCTGGTTGATCCAGCCACTCCGGTACCTGCATACAAGTTATATAAATCCTGCCGGCATACGACATAAGTCGGCCGGGACTCAGTTAGTAGGACATCCTCTGGTCCGGGTTACTCCATGATTCGGCCTGCCTAGAGGTGACTTGGCCAGCACTTGCTTTGACCTTGCCGTACCTCGGCTAACTCGGCCATTATACCCTGGCGTGACCCTACCCGGGGGTATCCCCCCAACATGTGAGTAGTTCATCTCTGTACTACGGGTCCATTTAGTAGCTAGATGGCTGGTTCTCCTCCTTTGTGCTATCATGTTTAGATCTTGTGAGCTCCGTTCATGATCAAGATCATCTATTTGTAATTTCTGCATGTTGTGTTTGTGGGGATCCGATGGATATTGAGATGCTATTTCAGATTGATTATTGATTCTATCATGTCTTTATTATTTGTGATCTTGCATGTTTTCCATTGTTAGTAGTTATCTTGGCCAAGTAGATGCTAGCAACTCCAAGAGTTAGTATTTATGCTCGATAGTGGGTTCATGCCTCCGTAACTGGGAAGTGATGAAATCTCTAAGGTACTAGATGTGTTGTTGCTACTAGGGAGAAAACAACAATCCTTTGTTCATAGAACAATCATATTGTTTACATTACATGCAATTCATAATGCAATTATCTGTTGCTTGTAACTTAATACTGGAGGGGGTTCGGATGATAACCTGAAGGTGGATTATTAGTCATAGATGTAGTTGGATGGCGGTCTATGTATAATGTTGTAATGCCCAATCGAATCTCAAAGGAGTCAAGATGAGTATTATATGCTTATATGCTTTCTCGATGTTTGTCAATTGCCCCGCTGTAATTTGTTCACCCAGCATGTTATCTATCTTAAGGAGAGCCACCTATAGTGAACTATGGACCCTGGTCCTTTCTTTTACTTTCAATCTACAATCAACTGTTTACTGCTTTGTGTTTACTTTTTGCAAACTATTACTTCCTTCCATTCGATACATTTAATCCTTTGTTTTCAGCAAAACCGGTGAGATTGACAACCTCATCGCAAGTTGGGGATAGAGTTCTGTGGTTGTGTTGTGCAGGTCTCCACGTTGCTGCTGGCACCGGTAGTGCACCCTGCCAACGTTCAGCTAGCTACACCTTTGAGATGTTTCCTTGCTCCTACTGGATTGATAACCTTGGTTTCATAACTGAGGGAAACTTACTGCTGTGCTCATCATACCTTCCTCTTGGGGTTCCCCAACGAGCTCGACATCAACCACGAGCCAGCAAGTATTTTTCTGGCGCCGTAGCCGGGGAGTCAAGGACATCTTCACAAGGGGAGTCCCTCATAACCAATCTCTTTACTTTGTTGTTTTTGTTTTGCTTAGTTTCTTTTTGCTTGGTTTGCTTGTTTCTTTATCAAAAACACATAAAAAATAGTTTTACAAGTTTGCTCTCTTTATTGAAAACACACAAAAAAATTAGTTCCTATCTTAAGTTGCCATTATGTCTAGCATTGTTCCAATCACTATGTCACCTGAGGAAATGATTTTCACTTTTAAACAAGGAATTGAAGAGAGTTTCAAAGAAGCTTGGTCTAGAATCTCTGATCTACATGAAAAAACTGAGCCTAAAATGACTCAAAGCTTGTTCCTTAGCAGTTTTTACCTTGGAATTGCTCTTTTCTATAGATATGCTTTAGATGCTGTTGTGGGAGGAGATTTCCTCCAATGCAATGAGGATGATGCTATTAATGCCATAAAGAAGTTGGTCTTTACTTACAACTTGCCTAGCAAAACTAATATTTCTTTCACAAACATATTTGCTAGATTGAACACTCTTGAGACCAGCACTGCTAGTTTGAAAGATTGCTATAATACGCTTAGGGAGCATCACAACTATGTTCCAATAAATTCTGAACCCTCAGAGTGGCTTCCCGCAGTAAAGATTGCTATAAACAATGAAACTTTTCATGCTCGTTGTGATATCATGTCTGAATTTTGTCTTATGCCCAAAGATATTTATGAATCCTTGAATCTTTGGGGGCTTTGTGAAGGAGGAGAAGAAAATTTTCTTGCTAATAATACCACAATATTACCCATTGGAATAGCTGAAGGATTGTTTACAAAGATCCTAGGGAAAATGGTCTCTACTGATTATCTTGTTATTGAATGTGTAGGAAAAGGACAAATCACACTTGGAAGATCCCTATTAAAACTCCTTGGAGCAATAATAGATGTGGAGAAGGGCACCATGCGCTTTGTTTCTCCACCAAGCATTCACAAGTTCCCCAAAGGTAAGAATAAAGGTAAGAGAGGTAAGGGCAAGAAATTTGGTTTTAATGCTTCTTCATTTGAGAACACTTGATCCTTTTTCTTGCTTCTTATGCCTAACTTAAAGGCGTTAAAGAAAAGTACTTATTGAGAGATAACCCAAAAGTTTTAGATGAGTCTTGGAAGTTATTACTTCAGTAATAACTGCTCCTTATCCTTTTTATTTGCTTTTTGTGCCAAGAGTAACCTCTAATGAGAGAAAGTAATGATTGGGAACGTTGTTGTCCCGAAACAGATTTCTGTGCTTCACCATAAAAATTCATGTAAAATCTCCGTACATCCTTTTGAGGCATGAATTTTTGTGCTTCGGACCCAGGTTGCTATCTAACTTTCGTTAGTTCAACACTTTTTGATTTGAGCAACAGAAGGTATTCGAAAAAAATCGTCTTTACCTGCTGGTCTGTTTTGACAGATTTCTGCCATTTTCTGCATTTGCTTCTTGTTGGTTCCTTTTTGAGTTCTTTTGGGGAATTGAGCTTTTTGAGGGAAGTGCTACAGTAGCTAGTGTTTTAATGGAAGTTTTATTGGTGTTATAACTGAACCTAAAAGACTTATTATCTTGAGTGCACTAATGTTGCTAATAAAGATTGTGTGAAGTTTTGTATGAAGGAAAAATTTCAGGTGTATGGAAGGAATGAGTAATGAGATGAAGAATGGACTAAAGCTCAAGCTTGGGGATGCCACACGTGTCACCCCAAGAAATATCCAAGAAGTACAAGCGTCAAAGCTTGGGGATGCCCAAGGCATCCCCCTCTTCATCAATAAAAATCCCAGGTTTCTTCCAAACGCTTCATTTTTATTATTTTATGCACAGTTGCGTTGTTCTTGGAGCGTCTTATTTTTCATTTTTGTTTTGGTTTTTCATTTGCTTTTGCTTGCTTAGTTTTCTGAATAAATTTGTTGGACCCCCTCTTTCATACATTGGTTTTCAAATAGTTTGATTTCTTTTGGAAAAGAGTAGGAAAGTTCATGCTTAAGTGTTAAAGAGAGCTTGTTTTTTACTGTGGCCTATGCTTTGTCATGCCATGCTTGATATTGTTTTGGCTTTATGCTTAGTATTCTTTGTTGTATCATGACTTGTTATAAACAATTGAGATTGCTTAATGTGCCTTTGAAGAATCATGCGTTGTTTTAGCATATTAAAGCATAGTATTGTGGTATTCTCCTTTGATGCTTTATTTGGGTTGACTTGGCGCATGCTCACACCATGTTATGACTATCCCAAGTCACCATAGCCTTTATGATCCTTTAGTTTTCAACTTATAGTATCACTTTATGCTTTGATCAATGATGTTTTGTCGCTCTGCATGATTATGGCCATTATTGCTCTCTTAGTTTGTCGCTCCCAGTCTTTTGCTAGCCTCCGTAACCAAGTATGAGTTCCACTCATGCATCCAACTCCTTAAACCAAGTTATTCCAAAGAGTCCACCATACCTACCTATTAGCATATTCTATTACAAGTATATTCATGTTTTTATTTACCTTCCAAATTAAACCTGTTATGAGAAAAGTAGTGATTAAAGCTCTCACGAACTTGATGGCACACTTTACTTTTCTTGCCCTTAATAAACTTGAACCATTGTGTCGTCTATGTTGTATATGCTTGAACTTATTTGTTGGGGATTAGCAGAACCATGCTGTCATGGGGAACGCTTTCAACATTGCACGGGTACTTTGTACCTAGTTGATATCATGCTCTTTTGTCTATGGATGTCATCAGTGTGAAATGAAAGGGGAGCTTGTAAGTCCATGGAGTTATGTGTATGTGTTAGATAAACGCCTGGGTCGCTGGTCTAATCCATGTAGACATGGTGGAAACCTGCAGTGTAACCATAATGAGCTGTCTATGAAGCATTCTTCTTATAAAAAAAGAGTCCAATATTGAGAAAAAAGAGAAAAAGAAAAAAAAGATTATGAAAAGAGGAAAGAGAGAAAAAAAGCACCATATTCCCATGGTAAATAAGAAGATTGCTGAGATGCTTGTTGTCTGCTTGCCTTGTCATTTTGATATGGGAATTCTTCTGTATCATCAGGCAAGGGGTACCCCGTTGGCGGTTCTCTATGATACACATGTACTTACAATGACAAGAACTTACCGATGACTAAACTTGAGTAGCATGAGGAGCGCCCTCGTATTCAAGGGACATGAGATTTCTAACTTATACTTCGTCAAGCATGTACACCATAGTTTGTTCACTTTAACCTTAATCACTTCAATATGCTTATGATAGGGGCAATGAGAGCTGAAAGCTATTAAGTACCATAATTTTTGGAAGCTCTTTATGAGACTTGAATCCCTACTTCCTTCTATGAAGTCCTTTCTTCCACTTATATATTGAGTCTCCACCTTCTATCTTTATGCCCCTACATTGAGAGCATAGTGGCCATTCTTAGTTCTATGTGCATTGTCCCAAGACTTGTTGATTGATGCATACCTTAATATTGCTTGTTTTAAACTATTTGTATCTAGTCATTCTTATGAACTTTGAAGGTGTCCTATGCATTTATATTTGCTACTCTATGAGGGACAAGCTGAATGCCACTATGCTTTGTTTTCTTTATGTGAAACAAACAAATGTCTTGCAAAGCATTGTTATTTATGAATCTTTTGTTTGTGCTATTTCATGTTGTAACATAGTTTCTTTGTCTTATTACTAGAACTTTGTCTTTCATGTTATTATTGAAGTACTATGATCCCAGCTTTGAATGTTTTACAAATACTTTGATCAAGTTTATGATGGTGCATGTCACCTCAAAAATTATTCTTTCTTTTTATCACTTACCTACTCGAGGACGAGCAGGAGTTAAGCTTGGGGATGTTGATACATTGCAAATGTATCTATAATTTTTGATGTTCCATGCTTGGTTTTATCTACTTTCTTATGTTTTGTCCACACTTTGGAGTACTTTTCATATGATTTCTTGGACTAACCTATTAACAAGAGCCACAATGCCAGCTGCCTGTTTTCTGCTGTTTTTGGTTCCAGGAAAGTCAGAAAATGAATATTCTCGGAATTGGACAGGATAAAAGCCAAAGTTATTATTTTACCGGGGGACACCTGGAGCCAGAATACGAGACGGAGAAGGGCACGTGGGCGGCCACACCACCTGGCCGCGTGGCTAGGCTTGGCCCGCACCAGGGGGTGGTGTGGCCAGCCCAGGCACCCCCTCGGCCTCTCCTTCTGCCTATATATTGCCTCTGATACGGAAACCCTAAGGACCCGATCAAAAATCCACGAAAGAGTCTGTAGCCGTCGTCATCTCCATCCCTAGATTAGGAGGGATCTGAAGCTTTTCCCGGCACCCTGCCGGAGAGGGGAATTCACCCTGAAGGCCTTCTTCATCATCATGCAAGCCTCCAGTGTGATGCGTGAGTAGTTCATCTCTGGACTACGGGTCCATGTAGTAGCTAGATGGCTGGTTCTCCTCCTTTGTGCTATCATGTTTAGCTCTTGTGAGCTCCATTCATGATCAAGATCATCTATTTGTAATTTCTGCATGTTGTGTTTGCGGGGATCCGATGGATATTGAGATGCTATTTCAGATTGATTATTGATTCTATCATGTCTTTGTTATTTGTGATCTTGCATGCTTTCCGTTGTTAGTAGCTATCTTGGCCAAGTAGATGCTAGCAACTCCAAGAGTTAGTATTTATGCTCGATAGTGGGTTCATGCCTCCGTAATCTGGGAAGTGAGAAATCTCTAAGGTACTAGATGTGTTGTTGCTACTAGGAGAAAACAACAATCCTTTGTTCATAGAACAATCGTATTGTTTACATTACACTGATTGTAATGCAATTATCATTGCTTGCAACTTAATCTTTGGAGGGGGTTCGGATGATAACCTGAAGGTGGATTATTAGTCATAGATGTAGTTGGATGGCGGTCTATGTATAATGTTGTAATGCCCAATCGAATCTCAAAGGAGTCAAGATGAGTAGTATATGCTTGTATGCTTTCTCGATGTTTGTCAATTGCCCCGCTGTAATTTGTTCACCCAGCATGTTATCTATCTTAAGGAGAGCCACCTCTAGTGAACTATGGACCCCGGTCCTTTCTTTTACTTTCAATCTACAATCAAATGTTTACTGATTTGTGTTTAATCCTTTGTTTTCAGCAAAACCGGTGAGATTGACAACCTCATCGCAAGTTGGGGACAGAGTTCTGTGGTTGTGTTGTGCAGGTCTCCACGTTGTCGCTTTAATCGGTAGTGCGCCACCAACATTCAGCTGGCTACACCTTTGGGGTGTTTCCTTGCTCCTACTGGATTTATAACCTTGGTTTCATAACTGAGGGAAACTTACTGCTGTGCTCATCATACCTTCCTCTTGGGGTTCCCCAACGAGCTCGACATCAACCACGAGCCAGCAACCCCTACTATCCATTACCTTAGTAAGAATAGTTTCCTCTTCAGCTAACATTTTCTTTTGCATTTTTGAGTATCTATCATTGCGGCTAGTTTTAGATGGTTTTTCTTCCATAGGTGGTGTATAGCGTTCCCAATCTTTTGGAATTTGCAGGTAGTCAGCATAGGATCTAACAATTTGAATGATCATGCGATGGTCAAGGTTAAAACTCCCAAGCATTTTTTCTACCTTTCCAGAAACTAGAAACCTCTTTAAACAATTATACTCTATGGGGTTTTCCTTTTTAAATGCTGCCTCATAATAGGCTTTCTCTATCCTATTCACCGTATCTAATAAATTACATGCCCTCTCAATACTGAATTCGGTGAACGACCCGTTGGTAAGGGAATCGAGTTCAATTTTATTATCATCATCCTAACCTGCGTAGAAGGTGTGTATCACTAGCCAAGGTGGGAAATTATGATGGGGGCAGCGATCAAGCAAACCCTGAAATCTTGTATATCCCTCATGCAGGATTTCTCCAGGTTTTCCTTTCAAATTTGTGATCATGCGTCTTGCACCAAGAGTTTTTTCCTAGGAAAGAAATCAACTAAAAATAGAGAGGCTAGGCTCTCCCAAGAATTACAAGTCTTTGCAGAACTCTGAATATACCAAGAACGAGCTTCATCAATGAGGGTTTGGGCAAAGAGAGAAAACTTAACGCCATCCTCAGTTTGTATATTAAGATGGAAAGTCCTACTAATATCTTCGAAGAACCCTACATGCTCATACGGATCCTCTGTACCATCTCCTGCAAAAAAAATTTGCATGTAAAAGATTAAAAGCATGGGGTTAATATCATACCCTCTTGGGTTATTGGATTTTAAATATGCGTCCATGGGCGGACCGGAATTCCTCACAACCTCAAGCTGAATTATATGTTGGTACTCGCCCATAATGTATCACCTGAAACTAATAAACAACTTTAGTAAAACAATGAGTAAAGTAAGTAACTAAGAACAAAGACCAAAATTGCTTAACTCCCCGGCAACAGCGCCAGAAAATAGCTTGATGACTGCAAGTGCACAGATCAATTGTAGCTAGTTTTGAAGTAAAGATATCGAATCCACAGAGAGCTATTGGTAAAGGTCTTTATGCCCCTCGTTACTATTTACCAAAGAATACTTTTAAGTTGTCTTTGATTCCAAGTAAAGGGTGTTTGAATTGTTTATGGTTGTTTGCAGAAAAAGTAATTAAAACAAATAAAAGAAAATAAGTAACAAGATTGTATGTAAGCGTGGTTGAACTCAATAGGGCCAACGTTCTCGGGGATGTAGGATACACCACTAGCATGATACTATTATTATATGTAATCAAGATAACATACTTATTATGTCATGATATCTGTGGAGAGAGCCCCATAATAAGATGTTCACGACAAGGCTCGTAGGAAACCACTTTGTTGAGCCAACTATGAGGTCACCTCTAAATAACCACTCCAATGCCTGAGAGAAATCACCCATACATGCCACCGCAATTAAGGGTTTCCCCATGGATATCGTAATTAGCTTAGGGAGTCCCTCTTGATCCCCCTTTGACCATGTGGGTTACGAGCCGACGCCAATCTATCACCGGGCACTCCGGGTACGCTTCCACAACACGTCCAAAGGTTTTTTTCCTCCCTTTAGTCCTGAAGGCAAATGATATATGGTCGACTTCACATATCATCTAAAGAAAGAAATAAAACACAAGTCATAATTATATCATAGACAAGCAAGTCATATGGACACAAGAATAGATCATCTTTATTAGAAGTTCATAGTGGTGCCAGGGTTTCTCCATATCCCCCAAGAACAAAGGAACTACTCACTCATGGAAGCAATCAACAACATCATCATAATCAAATGGATGGATTAAAGTACGGGTGTAGATCTAATGCAAACCACAATTGGATCTGGAATTACAAAGAGATCTAATAGATGAAAGATAGGGTAATGGTGGTGATGAAGATGCAGCGGATGATGGTGAAGGGGATGATGCGTTGTCCTCCAATGATCCGCGGAGCAGCTGGGATTTTACCCCAGCCAAGTTCCTCCTTTGGATCCCTTTTGGATGTGGTGTTTCGTGGTTTCTGATGGCTGTGAATGTCAGATCTCTCTCTCGTTTTCACCAGGATAAACTATTTGATGAGGCGGTCCCGATGGCGCCTGGTACGGGCAGACGGTATGGGCGGGCTCCGCCCATACCATTGGTCGTTATCGATGCTCTCCTTGTTTGTTATTCTTCCAGGTGCAAAGGTAAATTCATAAAATGGCTTTTATCACTTAGAAATATCATATAATTACACAATATGACAACTCTAATTGATATGTTCATCTATGACTCCATGATTTGGGATCTTGTTGAAACAAGAAGGAAATAGAGCGCGTAGGCGCAGTGAAATACAAAAACCCCTACTCTATTTTTGCAAAAATAAGAGGTAAAAATGCTTCAATTTTGGACGCATCAGTGGGATACTCCCTCCAGTACCACCAGGTGTCACGCCCCCACTTCACCGAGCTCACCCTCTGTCTACAATCGTACCATGAGGAAGGACCCCCGGGTGCATATGAAGGGTTGACCAACACTTAGTTCATCTCCTTCATAGGCACCAGACACACGCCCACCATGAAGGCCGCATCCAGAATGACTTCAGATCGCGTGATGTGTTGTGCATTCACGGAGTCACCTCGGCGTTCCCCTCGCACGACAATGTCAAGCGTCTTACCAGGGAGGTGTATGTTGTGCATCCAAGCGTGGAAGCACAATGGCCCCTCAAATGGTCAGTCGTCTCGGTTACCTTTGAAGCTAAGGATCACCCTATCCAATGTGTGGGCATGGGAATCCTACCGTTGGTGGTCTCTCCAACCATCAGCAACGTCAGAGTAACCAAAATGATGGTGAACGGAGGTGCGAGCCTGAACCTCCTATCCACCCAACTCATGAGGCAGCTCCAGATCCCTCTCGAGTGTTTGATGCCCACTGGAGCATTCCAGGGCATTAACCCGGGGGCGACCCAACCGTTGGGGTAGGTCACGCTACCCGTCACGTTTGGGACACCAAACAATTTCCGCATGGAGAACATTAAGTTTGACGTTATGAAGATTCTCTTTCCCTACAACGGCATCCTCAGAAGGAGTCATCATCATGAGGGTAGTCCTCTAGACATTGTCTCCTGCATGGAGCAGTCCTATAGGGAGACTGTAGGGGAGGTTTCCTGGGACTCACGTGGTCCAAATGCGTTGGACATGTCACCCATGTGGAAAAACCTCCTGACCGAGCATCGCAACCTCACCAAGAATATCCCTCTCCTCGAGGGCGGGGTTACTCTATCACCATATAGGAGCACTCCCAACTAACAAATATGATAGTGCACTCATCTCCTTCCTCTGAGAGAACATGGATGTGTTCTCCAGGGACCCCTTGGGTCTTCCCGGGGTCCCGAGGGAGGTGATAGAGCATCATCTAGTAATGTACCTGGGAGCTCACCCAGTAAAGCAAAAGGTCCAGAACCAAGCGCAGAACAAGTAAGACTTCATCATCTCGGAGTTGCGGAAGCTAAAGTTTGCCAAGGCCATCTAAGAAGTATGGCACCCGACGTGGGTTGCCAACCCTGTCGTGGTGCCCAAGCCTCACAGTACCAACAAAAGGTTGTGTGTCAACTTCGAGGATCTGAACAAGGCCTGCCCCAAGGATCCTTTCCCACTACCCTGGATTGACCAAATTGTTGATTCCACAGTAGGATGCGATCTCCTCTTCTTCCTCGACGCTTTCTCCGGCTACCACCAGATCAAGATGACGAGGGAAGACAAAAAGAATACGACATTCATCACCCCTAAGAGATGCTTTTGCTACACTTGCATGCCCTTCGGTCTGAAGAACGCGGGTGATATCTAGCATGCCATGGGGGCATGCCTGGGAACACAGATAGGCTGCAGCGTGGAGGCCTACATCAATGACATCATGGTCAAATCCAAGCACCACAACACCTTGCTCCGGGACTTGAATGACACGTTCAACAACCCGTGCAAGGTACACCTCAAGCTAAACCCCGAGAAATGCATCTTCGGGGTTTCATTGAGGAAGCTACTCGGTTTCATGGTATCCCACTAGGGCATAGAGGCCAACCCCAACAAGATCAAGGCCATCGACCAAATGGAGGATCCTAGAAAGGTTGAGGATGTACATAGTCTAAATGGATGGATCACGAACCTAGGACGTTTCCTCTCCAGCTAGGGGAGCAGGACCTTCATTTCTTCAAACTATTAAAGAAATCAGGGTCCATCGAATGGACACCATAAGTGATACGTCCATTTTGCATCACTATTCTATGTCATAATTCACTGTTATTCATTGATATATTTCATATTAAGAGATGATACTTATGTTATTTCATCTGTTTTTGCATGGTTGATGACTTTTGGAGCATGGACCGCTGCAGTTAGGATTCTGATGAAAAAGGTGCTATTTGGAGGCAAAATTCGAGAAGATCAGAAAATCCGGGAAAATATATAGAAATTCCTATTTTTCCAGAAGACGAAGGTTGCCAGAAGAGGGAGTGGATATGGGCCACAGGGGGGCCACACCACCCCCTGGCGCGGGCCACCCTAGGCCGCGCCACCAGGTGGTGTGGACGCCCTGGACCACCTCTAGCTCTCCCTCTAGCGTATATATTCCTCCCAAAACCCTAAGACTCGGGGAGCAACCACAGAAAGATTCGGCCGCCTCTGCGGAGCAGAAAACACCGAGAGAGAAAGATCTCTTTGGCGGACAGATTTCTGCCGGGGGAATTCCTTGCCGGAGAGGGAAGATCGTCACCGTCAACACCACCATCAAGCTGGACTTCATCGGGATCATCATCATCACCACCATCATCACCATCAGCACCCTCATCACCATCTCCATATTGCTGTAACAATTGGGTTGAATCTTGCATTAGTTCTTAGGGGAAACTTTCCCGGTGTTGATTACTCTTTGTAGTTGATGTTATTGAGTGAACCATTGAATTATTGTTTATGTTCAGATTGTTATACATCATTATTCCATCTCTGATCATGATCCATATGATGTCTTGTGAGTAGTTTATTTTGTTCTTGAGGACATGGGAGAAGTCATGTTGTTAGTAGTGGAATTGTGTTGAGAAAGATTCAATAGATTGTTATTTAAGTTGTGGTGTACTTCTTCTAGTGGTGTCATGTGACCTATATGGGCCTAGGAGAATGCATTGTGTATTTGGCTACTAATCGTAGGGGTTGCCGGAGTGACAGAAATCTGAACCCCCATTAGGAAACCATTGCACAAGGGACGTAAGGGTCTTAGAGTTTAAAGTTGTGGTTTGGTTTCTACCTTAATTACTTTCTTATACGTACGGATGTTTGCAAGGGGTATAATCATAAGTATGTATTAGTCCTAGGAAGGTCGGTACATTAGCATAGGTTCACCCACACAACACTTAGCAAGCTAAAGAAGATTAATCAACTATATGAAGCGAAAGCACTTGACAGTCTTCCCATGTGTCCTCGAGAATGTTTGGTCATCTTAAGTAATACAACCGGCTTGTCCTTTGCTGCATAAAGGATTGGGCCACTTGCTGCATCTATTCTTATTGTCTTTTATTTACTTGTACTTTGTTTACTTGCTTTATAAAGACCCCTAAAATCCGTTTGCTAAGTATTTGCAGAGAATTCCTGATCCATACCACTAGCCAGCACCTTCTGCTCCTCGTTGGGTTCGACACTCTTACTTATCGAAAATACTGCGATACACCCCCTATACTTGTGGGTTGTCAAGACTATTTTTGGGCGCCGTTGCCGGGGAGTGAAGTGCTATTGGAGAGTGGAACTGGTAAAGGAAACTTCTATTGTGAGTATTTTTTATTTTTGTTAGTTGCTTTATTTTCGTTATGGATAATTCGATGAGTTTCTTATTTGGTAAAGCTACTACCACTGCTAAGGTAGTAGACGAACCACCACCTGCTGAGAATGATGCTTTTAAAATACCTACAAGAATTATTTATCGTGTTATGGATAACTACTATTTTGGGGATGGAACTGTCCATCCCGGTGATCATTTACTCTTTATACACGAATTATGCGGGTTGTTCAAGTGTGCAGGTATTACTACAGATCAAGTCAAAAAGAAGTTATTCTCATTATCACTGAAAGGAAGAGCTGAGAAATGGTATAAGCTACTGAGGAATGGTCAAGCTCTTGAATGGGAGGAAATAGTGCCTCTCTTTTATTCAAAGTTTAATCCTCTTAGTGAGATTCATAAAGATCAGAATCAAATATACAACTTTTGGCCTCTTGATGGAGAGAGTACATCTCAAGCTTGGGGGAGATTGAAGTTACTAATGCTCAAATGTCCCATTCATGAGCTCCCCAACAATATTATTATCAATAACTTTTATGCAAGGCTTTCTCTTCATGATAAGGATTTATTGGATGCTACTTGCGCTGGGTCATTCACTCGCATGGAAGAAGAAGCTAAATGGGATCTTCTGGACCGTATTCAAGACAATGTTGAAGCTTGGGAGAATGACAAAGGTAGAAAGTCAGGTATAAATTATGATTATAAATGCAATGAATCTTTTATGGGAACTGATGACTTTCAAAATATTAAAAATGCTTATGGTCTAGACTCTCAAGCTATTGCTTCTTATTTTAAGGCTTTTGCTTCCTATATTGAAGTGCCTAAAAAGAAGTGGAATAAGTATCATGAACCTTATAAAGATGTTTCTAAGAGTGTTCCTGCAAGAAATACTGAAGTTTATACTGCTAATCATGTGTTACCCGAACCTTACATTGAGAAAATGCCTTTCCCAGTTAAGATAAAGGAACATTTTATGATAGCTAGTATATTTAATGAAAGTATAAGCAAAGCTGTTGAACTTGATAAACAAATGGTTGATGAACCTATAATAACAAATGTGAAAGACTTTGTTACTAAATATGAAGAAGAGGGACATACTATCCTTTGTAAGGATACCTCTAATGTTGTTTCGCAAAGTAGTGTTATGAGAGCTAGTATTCCTGTGTTTTCTGTTAGAATAAGTGATCATTGTTACGATGGTCCTTGTGATAGTTATATTGTTAACTTTATGCATGATACTGAAAGTTACTATGAGAGAGGGAAAAGTGTTCTTATGCATCTCAATAATATCAAGTTTCCTCGTTTTATGCTGAAAGTTTTTATGTTGCACTTCTTTTGCCTTACTATGCTAGCAGTTTCTGGTTTCAACAACTTGTTTGTTTACAAAATTCCCTTGCATAGGAAGTGGGTTAGACTTAAACGTGTTTATTTTTGCTTCTTAATGCTCCCTTTCACCTCAATTCATATTCCTATGTGAGCATCTTCAAAATTATCATGCCCATCTTAATGGCTATAAAGAAAGAGCTTTTTGGGAGACAACCCAATTTGTTTTTGCTTTCAGTTTGTTTTTGTTTCTTTGAGTCTTGGAAATTATTACTTCGGTAATAACCGCTACTTATCCATTTTGTTTGGTTTTTGTGTCAAGATCAACCTCTAATGAGAGAGAAGTAATATTTAGGGAAGTTGCTGTCCCGAAACAGATTTTTGTGCTTCCCGTAAATATTCGTGAGAGATCTCTGTATGTAGGATTGAGCTGTAATTTTTTGTGCTTCTGACCCAGGTTGTTATTTAACTTTTGTCAGTTTTGCACTTTTTGATTTGAGCAACAGAAGATTTTCGAAAAAAATAATCTTTACCTGCTGGTCTGTTTTGACAGATTTTGCCACTAATGCATTTGCTTCTTTATTCGATTTCCTTTTTGAATTCTTTTTGGGTTTTCGGAAGGAGTTGCTACAGTAGGTTATGTTTTGATGGTTTTCAGTTTAAGTTGAACTCAAAAGGTTTTATCACTTCGCTTATACTAACGTTGCTAATGAGAACTGTGTGAAGTTTCGTGTGAAAGAAATTTCCAGGTTAGTGGAGCTAATGGTGTAATAAGGAAGTGAAAGGTTTCATGACTCACAATAAGTGTATGAAGATGAAGATATTGATGTTATTCAAGTGGTGACTCTGGAAGAATCTATCAAAGACCAAATTCAGAGACCTGCAGAGTCCGTTTTTGAATAGGTAACAGTTCTGGTAAGAAAAGTTCCGCGAAAATACTATTTAATTATATTTTTGCAGTTTTCAGTCAATAAGGAAAACTACGAAGCGAAAGAGGGAAGGAAACGGAGCCAGGGTGGCACGGTCCCATGCCTGGCCGCGCCACCAGGTGGTGTGGCCACCTCAGCCTCCGTCTCCGACTCGTTTTCTCCCAGTACCTTCCTTTTGTTGTGAAACTTTGTAATATATAATCCCCCGGATCCCCCGAGGTTCGTATATCTTGTTTTCATCGTGTTTTTGTTTCGATCTGTTTCTGCCATGAACTATTCTTGAAAGCTTAGAAGCACAATGGTTTCAGCCAAGGATAAAGGGAAGGAGCCTATGGAGGAGGACCTCCAAGACCCCGGGCAGGAGAAGGAGATCAAGAGTGAAGGTGAGGAGGAGGCAGAGCACACCAGCACTACCATTGCAAGCATTGGAGTGGTGGAAAACCCTGCCAGGACTATGTCAATTGGAGGGAAGCCTCCTCATCACCGTTCAGATCCCTGGTCACTTCCCCCACGCGCCAAAAATCCTTTCCATACCCTTATCCATGAGTATCAATACCAGAATATGCCCAAGGAGAAATTACCCTCCAATTGGGATTTGCCCCGTTCTAGCCATGCAGGAAAAGAAGACTTCAAGGAGGAAGAGTGGGGAAACAATTACAAGAGCTGGAATTCGCAACCCGACATGTTCATGAGCCGCATTGAGCAAAACTCGCAGCTTATTCGTAATCTCACCTTCGAGATTGAGGACTTGGGGAAACTGATCAAAGAGCTCATCAAGAGGATACCACCACCATCGAAGGAGTAATTCGTCATCAGGTTTGGCATCCCCTTGGTTTGTTCCAAGCTTGGGGGAGTGTCGCGGTATCACATCACTATATTCTATCTTTTTACCTTTTTAGTAGAGTCATATCATGAATAGAGAAGTTATTATGTAGGATGGTTTGCATTATGGAAGTGTCCCCTCTCTCGTTAGATATGTATCCCTTGGTGTGAGTTGCCGTTATGGAATATTAATGAGAATCTATCATTTACTCTTTTGCATATCTTATATTAGTTTTCAATATATGGTTATATGATTGAACTTGTTGTTAGTATTGGTAGCACTTTGGGATCATTGAGTTAATTTAGTTGGTTTTGGCAAACCTGGCTCGGTCAGTAGCAACACTATTTTTGAGAGTTGAATGAAAAAGATAAAAGTACTCTAAAGAAATATAATTTTATCATCTTTCTTTCTTGATTTGCTCATAAGTTTAGTATTCTCTAGTTAAGATCTTTTGTGCTTCCAAGGAAGATTGCATGTTTGTCTTTATCACTTGTATGTTTGTTTCTTTCCTTCAACTCTTATACTTGCTACCCAGCCTTGCTAGCCAAAAACCTGTACTGAGAGGGAATTCTTCTCGTGCATCCAATCCTTAAACCCCAACCTATGCCATTTGTGTCCACCATACCTACCTATTAGCACTATTGCTATTCCAAGTAAATTCTTGTTTTTATCTACCTCCCAAATTAAACTTGTTATGCATAGTGATTAAAGCTCTCACGAACTTGATGGCACACTTTACTTTCTTGTACTTAATAAACTTGAACCATTAGGTCCTTCTTTGTTGCGTATATGCTTGCGCTTTATGAGTTGAAGTTAGCAGAACCATGTATCATGGGGGACGCTTTCAACACTGCCATGGTACTTTGTGCCTAGTTGATATCATGATTCTTTTGCCTATGTATCCCGGCGGTGTGAAATAAAAGGGGAACTTGTAAGATCATGGAGTTCATATGTGTGTTAGAGAAACGCCTGGGCCGCTAGCCTAAGCCATGCCTAATCATGGTGGAAACTTGCAGCATAACTATAGTGAGCATTCTATGAAGCATCCTCAATAAAAACCTATGCAAATAGCAAATAAAAGATCATTGAGATGCTCATTGTCCGCTTGCCTTGTCATTTTGATTATGGGATAGCTCTTGTATCATGTGCAAGGTACCCTGCTGGCGTTCTCAATGATACACATGTATTTACAATGACAAGAGCTTACTTGTGACTGAAGTTGAGTAGCATGAGGTTCGGTACTCGTAAGTAAGGGGCATGAGATTTCAACTTATAACTTGTCAAGCATATCCTCTTAGTTGTGTCACTTTAACCTTAATCACCTAAAGATGCCTATGATAGGGGCAATGAGAGCTGAAAGCTAATAAGTATCATAATTTTTGGGAGCTCTTTATGAAACTTGCAATCTTTGCTTCCCTCTGCGAAGGGCCTTTCTTTTACCTTTTAGTTGAGTCAGTAAACCCATTCCATTCTATCTCAGTAAGTATTTTGAGTTGTTGTGTTTCATTCATTCATATGATGATTTATTCAATCATGTTTCTTATGTTCCTTGTTTTGCACATTGCTCTTATCTTGGTGATTACTACTTTGAAAGCTATCATTGAAAACCAGTTATTTGTGAACTCCAGCCAATTATCAATTATTTTTCGACCAAGAGCTAAGTTTGCCATTATCAATTATGATTCACTTTATGTATCTTTATTGTGTTTCCTTTACTTATTGCAAGTTAAGTTATATAATAGTGAGTTGTCTTCTATTATGAGCTATGTATTGATGAATGTGATGCTTCTTGTCCGTATTCTTTTATTGACTCTTCACTCCATAAACCTGAGATCATGTTTATTGATCTCAGTTTCGCTTGGGGACAAGCGAAGTCTAAGCTTGGGGGGAGTTGATACGTCCATTTTGCATCACTATTCTATGTCATAATTCACTGTTATTCATTGATATATTTCATATTAAGAGATGATACTTATGTTATTTCATCTGTTTTTGCATGGTTGATGACTTTTGGAGCATGGACCGCTGCAGTCAGGATTCTGATGGAAAAGGTGCTGTTTGGAGGCAAAATTCGCGAGATCAGAAAATCCAGGAAAATATACGGAAATTCCTATTTTTATAGAATACGAAGGTTGCCAGAAGAGGGAGTGGAGATGGGCCACAGTGGGCCCACACACCCTGGGCCACCCTAGTAGCGCCACCGGTGGTGTGTGGCCACAGCCCACCTCCTCTCCTCTGGCGTATATATTCCTCCCGAAACCCTAAGACTCGGGGAGCAACCACAGAAAGATTCCGCCACCTCTACAAGGAGGAAAACACCGAGAGAGAAAGATCTCTCTGGCAGACAGATTTCTGCCGGGGGAATTCCTTCCTGGAGAGGGAAGATCGTCGCCGTCAACACCACCATCAAGCTGGACTTCATCGGGATCATCATCACCACCATCATCACCATCAGCACCCTCATCACCATCTCCATATTGCTATAACAATTGGGTTGAATCTTGCATTAGTTCTTAGGGGGAACTTTCCCGGTGTTGATTACTCTTTGTAGTTGATGTTATTGAGTGAACCATTGAATTATTGTTTATGTTCAGATTGTTATACATCATTATTCCATCTCTGATCATGATCCATATGATGTCTTGTGAGTAGTTCGTTATGTTCTTGAGAACATGGGAGAAGTCATGTTGTTAGTAGTGGAATTGTGTTGAGAAAGATTCAATAGTTTGATATTTAAGTTGTGGTGTACTTCTTCTAGTGGTGTCATGTGAACATCGACTACATGACACTTCACCTATATGGGCCTAGGGGAATTCATTGTGTATTTGGCTACTAATCGTAGGGGTCTGAGTGATGTAAACCTGAACCCCCGTTAGGAAACCATTGCACAAGGGACGTAAGGGTCTTAGAGTTTAAAGTTGTGGTTTGGTTTCTACCTTAATTACTTTCTTATACTTACGTATGTTTGCAAGGGGTATAATCACAAGTATGTATTAGTCCTAGGAAGGTCGGTATATTAGCACAGGTTCACCCACACAACACTTAGCAAGCTAAAGAAGATTAATCAACTATATGAAGCGAAAGCACTTGACAGTCTTCCCATGTGTCCTCGAGAATGTTTGGTCATCTTAAGTAATACAACCGGCTTGTCCTTTGCTGCATAAAGGATTGGGCCACTTGATGCATCTATTCTTATTGTCTTTTATTTACTCGTACTTTGTTTACTTGCTTTATCAAAAAAAAACCTAAAAATCTGTTTGCTAAGTATTTGCAGAGAATTCCTGATCCATACCACTAGCCAGCACCTTCTGCTCCTCGTTGGGTTCGACACTCTTACTTATCGAAAATACTGCGATACACCCCCTATACTTGTGGGTCATCAAGAAGCAGAAGCAACGTTTCAAGACATGAAGCGCTACATGACTTCCCCTCCGATGCTGGTGGCTCCTGACGCATGTAAAATGCATACATGAACTTTCTAGTTTATTGATACATATTCCCACATATTTGTAACGTATATAATATTATATCCATGTTTTATATTGATTTTTGGGGGTTTACCAATGATCCCCTTTATTTTGGTTATAACTCTGTAGGATAGGAAAATCTTGTTATCTATATTTTTATCTTTTAGGGACCTAAAAAAGTCAAACAGATCTAAGATTCTTGAAAAGTCAATATTTCACGAAGAGGGATGATCTGGAGTGCTTGGAACTCACGAGTGGGGCCCGGAGGCCCAAAAGAGCCCAGATGGCATAGCCTGCCCTAGTGCACATGCCACCTGACCTTTTTTGGTCCTCGGTCATCCGATTCGCTTCATTATTTCGCCCACCAACTTGGTTTGACCTAAAAAATCCTATATATAGGCCCCCCAAGGCATCCTCGAGGGAAGCGCCACAAAAACATTGAAACGCCAAAACAGAGATAGAGCCAGCGAAGATTGGAGGGGGAAACTCCGTTGGACCCGGCACCAGAGGGATCTCTACCTTCTCCAACTTCATCACCATGATGAAGAGGGAGTAGTCCACCTATGTACTATGGGTTTGTGGTAGTAGCTTGATCTATTTCTCTCTTACTCTTCGTAGATCTAGTACCATATGAGCTTCCCAACATGATTATGGTCATATATGTAATTCCTATGTGGTGGATCTTTATTCTACGATTTGATATATGAGATTGGAACCTATTTATGTGTAAGATTTACTGATAGATGCATATCATGTACCCCATTCTTAATTACTTGTTTTGATCCAACTTGTATGCAAGAGCATGTGTGGGGGAAAGTGTGTATTAGATGGAGTAACATGGTGGTGGTGATTGAATGGTGACAACAAATTCAAGATCTACTATGGTTTTTACCTTTCTTTTGTTACCTCGCTAGGGATTAAGTGAATTAATGTGTTTTTACCTTTCTTTTGTTACCTCGCTAGGGATTAAGTGAATTAATGTGCTATAATTATCTTGTGATAGCTTGATAATCTTGTTTGGCTAAGGTAGTGTAGCATCCCAATTGTCTAACAATTGCAATGCTACTAGCCTAGTCTATATATATGCTACTTCCTACATATAATTGTTGCATCATAATTATATCATGCTCATGTCATCATGCCACATTGCATTTGAGCATCATATAAAACCCTTTTTCATTTGGTTCTTATCTCATATGCATTATTAATTGTATTTGGCTCTTGATATATTGTATTTGGTTCTTGATAATGCTTGATTCCCAAGTTGAGTTGGGGGCATCTCTTTTATTCAACTCCATCACCTTTCTTTGTCACCACCTTATAATTCCACCATCCTAATTATCCATGAGTTTTACTTTTCCTTTGGCATTTAAATCTAGCTCATGTGGGTTGGGATGGATCCACTTCTACTTTCCACATGCCCTCACTCTAGCATCATGTTGTTTCCACATTATTGATATGTGGAGCCACCTTTGCATGCCTTGTGAGTGGTACCCCTTTTCCTAGATTCCATATGGATTGGATTGGGATAATTGCTCATGTTGGAATATTTTTGAGACTATTAAACATCTAGTGGAATATACACACTAGCAAGTCCCAAGTATATTCAAATATGATCACCTCCATCTACTCCACATGGAACCTCCTTTCTAATTCTTTTAGCTTGGCCTTACTCCATATTTTGGGAATGCATGTGTATAAATGCCATGACTATTATTTTGTTTTCACAAAAACTAACATGGCATTTAATGCTTTTGCATGGGCCATGCAACAAGCCTCACCATCCAATTCTTTTGGTTTTACTTTGATTATTGAGTGGATCATGGTCCTTTAGGCTTCATTTCTTGTGGCTATTTTCTTTTGCTTTTACCCTAAACCCTCACCATCTTGGTCTTTATTCTCCTTGCCTTGTGCACCTAAAACCCTACACATCTCTCTCTCTCTCTTGTGTTGCTATTCACCATCATCATGTTTCAACCAAGTGCACCCCTCACCCCTTCCCTCCTTATTCATCACTCCACCCTTCCTTGCTTGACCATGTGGGTATGCAAAACCCTAAGCTAAACCTAATCACCACCACCCTAACCATCCCCCTTCTCTCTAGCTAGCCGAACCACCCCCTCTAATATAAACCCTACCCGAGCCTCCCATGCTCAACCACCCCATGCCGAGCACTCCTAGTTGCTCTCTCTCTCTCATTCTCTCTCTGCCAACAGGGACCCACCCCTTGCCATCTACCCCTCTATCTCTAACCCTAACCGAGCCCTCTACCCTAACTACCCGACCCTCTCTTCTCTCGGTTCCTCTCTCTCTCCCTGCCAAAGGGGCCCCACACCCGAGCCCTCTCCTCTCTCTGGCCCACCTGCAGCCACACCAGGCCCCTGCCCTGGTCTTCCCACGTCGAGCACGTGAGGGAGAGGAAGGAAAAGGTGGCCAAAGCCACCTTTTTCTCTACCCCGATCCCCCACGGCACCTCTCCCCTCTCCCTCTCTTTATCTACTCCCTCTCTGTCCTGGCATCGCCCAGATCCAACCAGGGTCGTGCCCTTCCTCCTCTCCCTCCCCTTCTCCCCCACATCCACCCCGGCGGCCACCGTCGGCATCCACCTCCGCTCGACATTACACGGCGGAGGGCGTGGCGTTGGGTGTCGAGGAAGACCTAGGCGAGCCCCTGGACCACCCCTGTGCCCTGCAGCGAGGAGGAGACGCCCCTGTACCTGCTGATCGTCGACGCGCCCGTGAGAAACCCTAGCTTAGGCCGGCGTCTGCATCCCCGGCGCACCGTCGCTCCCTGGCCCGATCCACCACTGCCGACCACCTCGCGGTGAGCCATCCTCCCTCTCTGACATCCTCTCTCTCGCCGTCGCTGCCTAGCCTCACCGGACGTTGTGCCGAGCACTCTCAGGCCGGTGAAGCCAGACGTCCCTCAGGCCAAGATAGCACCTTACCTAGCAGCCGCAGCTAACCCAGATCATCCCTTAGCCACCGCACTGGTGCCGCCCTCTGGCCGAAGGAAGGCCGCTGGTTCGAATCCTGCCAAGGCGCCCGGCGTCGTCACAGATCCACAAGAATACGTAGAAGAACAACGATGGCTGCATGCTTTGCACAAACCCCCCCCCCCAACCTTTTTTTGCTCAACCCGCGCTCCCCTCCGACCCCACCTGTCAGCCACCGTGGTCGTTTTACAAAAAGGCACCGCAAAGTCTGGGCCTCAACCCGCGGTCCCTGTCTCTGCCGCGTGGCACCTGCGGGCTCAGCCACTGGCGCGTGGGGCCATTTGACCACAGGTCCCACCTGTCTGTCTCGTGGGCTAGGTAAGCTCGCGGTGAGAAAAGTTTTTATGCTACGCTAAGGCTAGAAGTGGCTGGGTATAAAAGGTTTTCCCGTTTTTCGATTTTATAAAAACAATTTCAAAAAATGTTTTAATATGAAATTAAATCTGTTTTTAATAACTTTTAAATTATAAACCCAAATAATACAAATGATATATGTTTTGGAATTAGAAAATTGTGAGGAATTCAAATATGTCATTCATAATATCTTTTGGGCAAATGAAATTTTCGAAATTGTTTAAATGCAATAAAAATGCCTTTTCTTAAATAATTAATAACTTTAAATCTATAACTCCAAATTTGACAAATAATATGTTTAAATCGATCAGCGCGATGAGCCTGTTCTAACTACGCACTCCATGTTCTGAATTGCAGCATGCATTATATAAATATAAAGTATACAGCAACTTATATGGGAGCAAAACATGACTAAAACTTAATAAAACGCTTTATTCTTGTACCCCACACCTCACCCATGCCATGCTACTTTAATTGCCATGTAAATTGTGCATCATTCATCATGGCATGCTTGTTTGCTTGTCGCATTTTAATTCATATGCTTGTGCACTTTATTTATGTTGGCCCTTGTTTGTTTGGTTCTTCTTCGAATAGGCCTTAGCGAGGATATATCAGAATCCAGAGCACTACCCAGATCCGACTCTCGCTTCAACTGAGCTGCCAGGCAAGCACTACCACATGATTGCATACATATAGCAGCTATTGCCTCTATCTTATTCTTGCGTCATTGAGTCGCGATTGCATTAAATTGAATCCCAAGTACTGCATAGCCTTTACTTTTAAACCCCACCGAAGCTTGTTCCTCCATCCCATGATCCATTACTACAGGAGTTGTTTGAGCCATGCAAGTCGTAGAACTGCATGTGTAGGGTATGTGAGTGTCTGATAGATAACGAGGTACCTAAACAACTTAACCTAAGTAGTAATGGGATAACTAATGAAAGAGGCACCGGGTGGGCAATATCTGCTATTTGGCTTTTCATGCTCACTTATGTCCCGTAGGACCCCGAGTACTTGATTCCTGTTCCTTGACTATTCGCACTATCCACATCCAGGAGGCATTATGGACCCCCCTGAGCCAGAGCTTGATTCATTCTTATTTCTTGGGGCCACAAAGTAGTTTGGGGATTTATTACTATCCTGTACTTATGCCATGCTTTACTGCTTTATTTAAGATTGTGCGAGGAGCACCTGTACTGTTTTGGATGCGGAGAGTTTTCGCGGTATCGACAAGCCCATTCATACTTTCAGGTTCCCAGTCATTTACAGCCATTGACGCAAACCTTGGGCCGTCTCGGAGCCGGCCAACTTCGTTGCGGTTAGCTTAATGGGGTGGCCCCCTGAAATATTTCTGAATCCTGTGATCGCTTTATCGTGAATGCCTCGTTGGGTTTTGAGTTTGTTTTTCCGAGTTTGATCGAGTGTGTGTTGCTATTTGTGCACCCCTGCAGGGTAAATCTTTCTGAAAGCCGTGTCCGCGGTTATGGACGACTTGGAGCACAGTTTCTCGATCATAGACAAGTATAACTAAAGTACTGCTTTTAATTTGACTAAGTACTTGACTAGTAAATAGTGCAATACTCATGGAATGGTTAATAAAACTGCCAACGGATGGGTTGTTCATCCGCTTTCTCGTTGGTAAGCGAGAAGGAGGATGGATCTGTTAATTATACTGTTATAACTGTTGTCACTAATTAACGGACATCCGTCTATCATTGGTTAGGCGGATGGTTAGCGAGTATCTATAGACTTGTTAGTTATTATCTTTTGCTGCAATTGCGTCACCCCAGGTTTATGTTCCCTTTAGAGGCATAAAGACTTGCTGAGTACCCCTAGGGTCTCACACGATAAATTGTTTGATTCAGATGAACAGGTGTATTCGCAAGATGGATACTGGGTGGAGGAGACGGATGATGTTGGCAACGATCACTCGGTGTAGAGATTCCGGGAACGGGGATCCGTGAGATCTGTGGGCAGGATGTGTTTATTTATGTGGCATCTTATGCCAATTCGCTTCTTATCCGTACTCGGATCTTGTTTTCCGCTTCCGCCTGATACTTTGATGTTTGATGTATGAGGAGCTATCCTAAAATATTATCTCTATCTAGGATATTTGGATCTTGCTGTATGGCGTTGCAATATTTCTATTTCTTTTAGATGGAATGGCTCTGTGAACAGTTGTATGGTGGCTTGCATACATACTCACTTGTGTATGTAGTTGATCCCTTCGCCTACCGATTACGCCGCTCGTTCTTGTCCCGATGTTCTGAAAGTGGTTAGGACGGCCGAAAGGTCTACCTGTGAGTGGCCCCAGCCTTGCGTACTATTTTAACCACTTTCGCTCATCCAGGCATGTAACTAAGAGCGTAATTCACCGAGGTAGTTACAATTGGTATCAGAGCCATCCCGCCCTTCAGGGTCTCAGCCAAATGGTCGTTGTCAGTCTAGCAAATATTTTGGTAGCTATGTATAGTAGGGAAAAACAAAAACGTGAGAGTAGGACTGCTTCCATTTTTCTTCTTACCCACCCACCCATCCTTTTCTGGTAAGGAAGTGTAACGTTTCCAATCCTCTTCTAAAATTCAAACTAGGATTCACGTGTTCTGGGTTACGTAGTACCATAGGTTGTGTGTGTGTGTGTAATTCCTTGTCTATCTGTTGCATCCAACTTGTTATCGCTATCTGCCTTTTGGTTATCAACTGTTGGTACACTCCATACCGACAGGCTTTTGTAAACCGACGTGATCTATCCGACTTTTTGTTAACCGGCGCGATCTTATTAAGGGTGTTCTTCCTTCCAGCATGCTTTCATAGAATGTGGAGTTGCTAATCTTTATCTGCCAAGTGGTTTTGCGCATCTATTGGTATTTTAATGCTGAAAAATGCGGAATTTTTTTCTTTGATACATCTGTGTTTCCACACTCCTCTTCAGTCGTGTGTGAAACATTATCTATCTTCCTTTTATTGGCATGTTCATGCTAACTCATTCTTTGTGACCGGCGCTTAATCCTGGAGTTTTACTTCCTCATCAATTCTTCTGGGCTAAATACATAACATGTGTCGATCCGATGCTTGTGATCGTAATTTGGTTCTCGGCAAAGCTATATGACACTTATCATGAGTGGAGTATGGTCAATGCTATCGACACAATCCTCCATATGGTGGCGGTTATCTCCTGTGATTCGACTTACACCGTGATCATATCTATGCATATTAAAGTATCTTTGGCAATCCAGAGTTTTCTCAAGGCACTACGATGGTCTATCATCTGTTTATCATGCTTCACATCTTTTGAAACTCCATATCTGCAAAATTCTCGTTGATACGAGGGAATTTCATCTTTTCGCCTCTGATAGCTTTTCTTAAGGTATGAGCTATCATCGTTCCTTTATCCAAGATCTCTTTATATTTGTAACCGGCGATCCAATCGACAATGTGAACCAAGTGGCATTTCTTGTTCTCTTCCGAAGGACCAGATAGTTTATTCTGCCAGTGCATCTTTTTCTACACGAACCTGTGCTCTTAATGTTGATCTTTCAAAGAGCATTGAGCTCAGAGAGTGTTTCGAGCATTTGTTCGTTTCTTCCGCCTCTTGAACTTGATATTCTTGGAATATCTTCTTAATCCATGGTGGTATATGTTTAAATATGCTTGCCTATTCTATATCTATGGAAGATCATATGTGTCTCTTTATCTCAAGCTTCGAGAACACTGCCTGTGTGCAAAGTTCTCAAAGTGTAAATTCTGGCTTCTTGAAGTCACCTATCTCGACCACGTCCTTCTGCTAAATACATTACTTCAATTCTGGAATCAGCAAGTCCATTGTTAATTCCATCCTCCACCTTCAATCAAACCCGGAGTTTTTCCTTGTTGGAGAGTTATCATCGTCGTTCCGCGGAAGACTTCCTCAAGACTTCTAAATCTCTCTCAATCATTTCATGAAGAACATGGAGTTTCTTTTCACCTCTGTCTCGTCAAGTAATCTTTTGAAACCCTCTCGTTCTATCGTCTGTGCTCAATCCACCGGAGGACATGAAGACGTTTCAGATCTTTTGTAATCCTTCTGTTCAATTTGGTGCTATCTTTTTCTTTATCTGTGGAATCTTGCAGTTGTTCTCCGTAATCTTCCTTCATATCTTTCCGGTGGCTTGGTACTTCTGACATGACGACAACATCATCATCTTTATCTATCTTTGAATCCGGCGAATCGTTTGCATCTATCCTCGTTTTCTAACGGAGTTCCATGAGTTATTGTCAATACCTTCAGTCTGTTTAGTAGTTGGGTTGCATGGTTTTCTTATTCATGTACGGAGTAATGTTTTGGGTACGGGATGGAGTAGCTACCATACCACTACTCTTATCATTCGCTCTTGTACATTGGATTGGCGGATTAATGCAATTTCACTCATTCCACGGAAGTTAGAAGTGGCCTTTATCCCTCGATACTTTTACTTCCGTCCTTGTTTTCCGGAGTGCTCTCCCGAAAAAGTAATCAATAATCTATTGTGGTAATCTCGCCCTTTCTACACGGAGCAAAATCTTTAATTATCTGGTGGAAACCAATGCAAAATCTTCTATGTCTTCTTTTCTCTAACGGTGTTTGACATCCTCAAACAAGATAGAAGGAAACTATATTTGTCTTCAATTTGACAAATCCCTTTCTCTTGGTAAAGCCAATTATGGTTGATGCCATCAGTCGCAAATCTATTGCATTATCCTCAAGGTTAAAGAAAGAAACAAGTATCCCTACAATAAACTCTAGATCCTCTATATTCTTTTCTTCTCGGGATCCCACCATAATCTAGCATCACCTACTTGTCTTGAAGTTATATCCACGCACCTCAATTGTGTGATCCTTTGGTTCTTACCGGCATAACAAGAATCTAATCTGACAATGTCTAACTAAAATCTTTCCGTTGATATCAAGGAACCCTATTGTTTGAGGGCAATATTGTTTTCGAACTTCTTTTCCCAAATCCGAGAGAAGAGAAAATGTTATTTTCATAGTGGTTGATAACTTCTCCAAAGTCATTCTTTTTCTTCCGGATACATCGGCCTTTCTTATTCTTTCAAGTGGTTCCATTCTTTATCTTGTTTCTCGAAAAAACAAAGCTATGTTCATCCTATGCTTCTTGTCTCACGACAATCCTTCAACTCTTCTAACCCGTTGTTTCTCAAGCAAAACGCAAGACTTGCAACAAGTCTAGCAAGTTTTGTCAGGTGTAGTGGTCGCACCATTCCGTGGTCCATCAACTTGGGAACGTGAGGGTCACCTCCGTTCCGAACACCCGCCTCTCCTTGTGTTGTTTTCTTTTTCCTAGGAATCTCGGGGCGAGATTCTTGTTTAGTGGGGGAGAGTTGTAGCATCCCAATTGTCTAACAATTGCAATGCTACTAGCCTAGTCTATATATATGCTACTTCCTACATATAATTGTTGCATCATAATTATATCATGCTCATGTCATCATGCCACATTGCATTTGAGCATCATATAAAGCCCTTTTTCATTTGGTTCTTATCTCATATGCATTATTAATTGTATTTGGCCCTTGATATATTGTATTTGGTTCTTGATAATGCTTGATGCCCAAGTTGAGTTGGGGGCATCTCTTTTATTCAACTCCATCACCTTTCTTTGTCACCACCTTATAATTCCACCATCCTAATTATCCATGAGTTTTACTTTTCCTTTGGCATTTAAATCTAGCTCATGTGGGTTGGGATGGATCCACTTCTACTTTCCACATGCCCTCACTCTAGCATCATGTTGTTTCCACATTATTGATATGTGGAGCCACCTTTGCATACCTTGTGAGTGGTACCCCTTTTCCTAGCTTCCATATGGATTGGATTGGGATAATTGCTCATGTTGGAATATTTTTGAGACTATTAAACATCTAGTGGAATATACACACTAGCAAGTCCCAAGTATATTCAAATATGATCACCTCCATCTACTCCACATGGAACCTCCTTTCTAATTATTTTAGCTTGGCCTTACTCCATATTTTGGGAATGCATGTGTATAAATGCCATGACTATTATTTTGTTTTCACGAAAACTAACATGGCATTTAATGCTTTTGCATGGGCCATGCAACAAGCCTCACCATCCCATTCTTTTGGTTTTTACTTTGATTATTGAGTGGATCATGGTCCTTTGGGATTCATTTCTTGTGGCTCTTTTCTTTCGCTTTTACCCTAAACCCTCACCATCTTGGTCTTTATTCTCCTTGCCTTGTGCACCTAAAACCCTACACATCTATCTCTCTCTTGTGTTGCTATTCACCATCATCATGTTTCAACCAAGTGCACCCCTCACCCCTTCTCTCCTTATTCATCACTCCACCCTTCCTTGCTTGACCATGTGGGTATGCAAAACCCTAAGCTAAACCTAATCACCACCACCCTAACCATCTCCCTTCTCTCTAGCTAGCCGAACCACCCCCTCTAATATAAACCCTACCCGAGCCTCCCATGCTCAACCACCCCATGCCGAGCACTCCTAGCTGCTCTCTCTCTCTCATTCTCTCTCTCTGCCAACGGGGACCCACCCCTTGCCATCTACCCCTCTATCTCTAACCCTAACCCGAGCCCTCTACCCTAACTACCTGACCCTCTCTTCTCTCGGTTCCTCTCTCTCTCCCTGCCAAAGGGGCCCCACACCCGAGCCCTCTCCTCTCTCTGGCCCACCTGCAGCCACACTAGGCCCCTGCCCTGGTCTTCCCACGCCGAGCACGTGAGGGAGAGGAAGGAAAAGGTGCCCTGATATATGTTTTGGAATTAGAAAAATGTGAGGAATTCAAATATGCCATTCAAAATATCTTTTGGGCAAATTAAATTTTCGAAATTGTTTAAATGCAATAAAAATGCCTTTTCTTAAATAATTAATAACTTTAAATCTATAACTCCAAATTTGACAAATAATATGTTTAAATCAATCAGCGCGATGAGCCTGTTCTAACTACGCACTCCATGTTCTGAATTGCAGCATGCATCATATAAATATAAAGTATACAGCAACTTATATGGGAGCAAAACATGACTAAAACTTAATAAAACGCTTTATTCTTGTACCCCACACCTCATCCATGCCATGCTACTTTAATTGCCATGTAAATTGTGCATCATTCATCATGGCATGCTTGTTTGCTTGTCGCATTTTAATTCATATGCTTGTGCACTTTATTTATGTTGGCCCTTGTTTGTTTGGTTCTTCTTCGAATAGACGCCGAGCAGGGGATATATCAGGAATCCCAAGAGCACTACCCAGATCCGACTCTCGCTTCAACTGAGTTGCCAGGCAAGCACTACCACATGCTTGCATACATATAGCACCTATTGCCTCTATCTTATTCTTGCATCATTGAGTCGCGATTGCATTAAATTGAATCCCAAGTACTGCATAGCCTTTACTTTTAAACCCCACCGAAGCTTGTTCCTCCATCCCATGAGCCATTACTATAGGAGTTGTTTGAGCCATGCGAGTCGTAGAACTGCATGTGTAGGGTATGTGAGTGTCTGATGGATAACGAGGTACCTAAACAACTTAACCTGAGTAGTAATGGGATAACTAATGAAAGAGGCATCGGTGGGCAATATCTGCTATTTGGCTTTTTATGCTCACTTGTGTCCCGTAGGACCCCGAGTACTTGATTCCTGTTCCTTGACTATTCGCACTATCCACATACGGGAGGCCTTATGGACCCCTCCTGAGCCAGAGTTTGATTCATTATTATTTCTTGGGGCCACAAAGTAGTTTGGGGCTTTATTACTATCCTGTACTTATGCCATGCTTTACTGCTTTATTTAAGATTGTGCGAGGAGCACCTGTACTGTTTTGGATGCGGAGTGTTTTCGCGGTATCGACAAGCCCAGTCACACTTTCGGGTTCCCAGTCGTTTACAGCCATTGACGCAAACCTTGGGTCCGTCTCGGAGCCGGCCAACTTCGTTGCGGTTAGCTTAATGGTGTGGCCCCCTGAAATATTTCTGAATCCTGTCATCGCTTTGTCGTGAATGCCTTATTGGGTTTTGAGTTGGTTTTTCCTAGGTTGATCGAGTGTGTGTTGCTATTTGTGCACCCCTGCAGGGTAAATCTTTCTGAAAGCCGTGTCCACGGTTATGGACGAGTTGGAGCACAGTTTCTCGATCATAGACAAGTATAACTAAAGTACCGCTTTTAATTTAACTAAGTACTTGACTAGTAAATAGTGAAATACTCATGGAATGGTTAATAAAACTGCCAACGGATGGGCTGTTTGTCCGCTTTCTTGTTGGTAAGCAAGAAGGAGGATGGATCTGTTAATTATACTGTTATAACTGTTGTCACTAATTAACGGACATCCGTCTATCATTGGTTAGGCGGATGGTTAGCGAGTATCTATAGACTTGTTAGTTATTATCTTTTGCTGCAATTGCGTCACCCCGGGTTTATGTCCCCTTTAGAGGCATAAAGACTTGCTGAGTACCCCTAGGGTCTCACACGATGGACAGGTGTATTCGCAAGATGGATACTGGGTGGGGGAGACGGATGATGTTGGCAACGATCACTCGGGTGTAGAGATTTCGGGAACGGGGATCCGTGAGATCTGTGGGCGGGATGTGTTTATTTATGTGGCATCTTATGCCGATCCGCTTCTTATCCGTACTCAGATCTTGTTTTCGACTTCCGCCTGATACTATGATGTTTGATGTATGAGGAGCTATCGTAAAATATTATCTCTATCTAGGATATTTGGATCTTGCCGTATGGCGTTGTAATATTTCTATTTCTTTTAGATGGAATGGCTCTGTGAACAGTTGTATGGTGGCTTGCATACATACTCACTTGTGTATGTAATTGATCCCTTCGCCTGCCGATTACGCCACTCGTTCTTGTCCCGATGTTCTGGAAGTGGTTAGGACGGCCGAAAGGTCTACCTGTGAGTGGCCCCTGTGCCCCACCGTACTATTTTAACCACTTTCGCTCATTCAGGCATGTAACTAAGAGCGTAATTCACCGAGGTAGTTACAGGTAGTATATTTGTTATTCAAACATCATGTCAAAGTACCTAAGGCTATGCTCTATTAATTCTTAATTCTAGATTGCCTGGAGCTTTCCCTTTCTAGAGGAGTATAAGAGAGATGTGTTGCATCATATATATGTTAGGACATCATGCCCATATGAATGCTTATCAAACACATATTGAAGTTTCACCAATATTATGTTGATGGTGAATTGTTTTTATGTCCACTACAACTTAAAAAGAGAATAGACAAGTCAACCCATGAACCCCGGTGCAACTTTTAACATAAGAAACAACTTTTCATTACCATTACTAGCATTTATATTTTATCCAATTTAATATTTCAAAAATACAAAAATACTTTCTTTACTAGCAAACACAAACAAATCACAAAAATACCTTTCATATCATTGCCTTTATTTTACTTGCATATTTTATTTATTATTATTGTTATTTCATATTACTTATATGTAACCTTGTGCTTCACAACCACATGGTGGAGTTGGGGACATAAGAAATAAACTTTGCTTCATAGATTGCTTGAAGAGGAGGAGACAAACATCCTTTGATCAGCCAATTCCCCGAGAGTTCGACATAAACCCTCGAGTCACCCTTGTGGGGAAAAGACGTTTTCTACAACACTCTACACTTGGAGTCCCAATGAGTTGGTACACATAGAGTTTGTTGCCATCAACACCATTTTCTGGTGCCGTTGTCGGGGAGATAGCCAAGGTATATCACAACTGCTTCATCATCAAGATAGGAGTACAATACACCTCTACAACAACTGCTAGGGCACTTTCTAGCGCTATCATCATCAACTTTGTGCAAACACCTAAGCTTGTGGAGGTTGTACCACTGTGAGCTTTACCTTCTCCTTTAGATTTTCAAAGCAATTTACTTTTTTCTTGTTTTAGTCTTTTATTTGTTTGTTAATTTTTTACTTTCTCTTTAAAAACACAAAAATCTATAAAAATGCATCTTGCGTCATGTCAACTTTAAAGAAGGTACCTACTAGTGATGATGTAGGTAATTTTAATCAATATCCAGGGGAAACTTTAATGGAAGCCTCGTTTAGAATGCAAGATATTAAGAAAAATTGTCCTAGACAACTCACCCAGGCTCTTATAATCAAAAGATTTTATGATGTCCCTGGTCGAAGTGTTTCCTAGACTCATTAACTTGTGGTAGATTTGTCACGAGAAACCCAGCTCATGCTAATGTTGTTATGGCAAATATATTTGGGAACTCAAGAAAAACCAAGGAGGAAATTGAAATCCAACAATTAAAGGAGTCTTTGTAGGAAACTATCACAAGATTACAAAAATCCATTAAGGAGATCCCTAATAAAAATGATATAAACCAGATTTGCCTCCATATAAGAACTAAACTCAAAACTTTCCCTAATAGTATTCACACCCTTGTCAGAAAAATGAAAACTATTGAATATCATGTTAAAACTAAAGACTATTTAATTGAGAATGTTCACTCTAAAATAACCCTCATGAGTCGCCTCTTAGGACATGCCAAAGATTTGGTAACTTTTGTGGGGGAGGAAAGTGAATTAGAGAATAATAAATGAAGAAAGATAAAAGACATCATAAGAGAAGAAAAGAATCTACCATGTTTTTGGTAAATAAAAATAATAATAAACAAGATAACAAATAGCCACTTATGATTATAGATGAAAAGCAAGTAGAGGAAGTTAAAATGCTTAGTGAAATAAAAGAACCTATACTAGATCTTGATAAATGTAGCTTGCATGAACTCATTAATATATTACATAAGTTTTCTACCGATCCGTCTATTAATGTTCATCAAGCATTGGCTCATATATTACAAACTATGTCATATCAAAACATAGAAAGATACAACAATAAAGCTATGATACCACCAAATCTTGGGCATGCTTGGCTCCCTGATGAGTGTGTATTTGCATCATGGTTTACATTATTGTTTTGCATTGTAGATGTAGGATCTTGGTATATTATGATGCTCGCGTGCACATTTTATGTCTGTTTTCACCAAGATCGGGACAGATGATGGATCCAATGGATATAATTCTTGGAGCAGTTGTACTAAGGAGAAAAGGAGTAAAAAACAACGTAAATCACTTATTTGGGAAATATTAATAATACCAGAAGAAAACCAAAAGCGAACAAAGGAGACAGAGGGTTCAACGACCAACTATATGACCGGAATAAATTTTCCGATCATATAGTTGGCGCCACCTCCGCCTCCTCAAATAGTTTCACCCCGTGCAACTAGATCGAGGATATGACATACATAATACCTAGAAATCGTCAAAACCTCACCTCCGGAAGGCATCTAGAGGGGGAACTCATCCACCAGGGATCCATGTTCGCCCTGCACGGATCCGGGAGGCTAAGGCATCAATCTTCATCATCCACCACTGCATCACCACCATCTCCATCCATCCCATCTACATATTGTCTAGATCTTGTTGTAATTTCCGTAGTCGTTGTGGATTTATACAAGTACTATTCATCTATGATAGATTCTATTGATATTGCCACGATGTTGATTGCCTCCATGTCTGAGTAGATCATTAATTCATGGGGATATGGAGAAACCCTAGTATGAGATTGAAATAAGATAAAGTCTATTATGATATTCATCGCTATGACCATGTGTTAGATTGTCTTCATCTTGATGTTGAGAGAAGTCGACCTCTCAATATTTGCCTCTCATGGGGACTTGATGGAGGGAACTACTTGTTGGTAGACGGAGGCGTGTTAGCACTTACAGTGATTATAAAGTTGTTGGGACTCCTTACGTATCAACTTGGGAATCGAGAAAACTCACAAAACACTATCCATGACATGGGATACGTCCTACAGGATTACGTCCCTTAATAGCTCAGTAATTTGATTGATGTCAATTGCTGACTGCTGTGGTTATGAGGATGATGTGAGCAGCGGTTGCTGCCTATTTGTCCAAATACAGATTTCCTCCCACACATACATAGTTGAGAATGTTCCTGATAATAATATTTATCTTAGCTCCTTATAATGCTAGTGGTGTATCCGCTACTCCTTGAGAACGTGTTTTCCCTATTGCAGTTCCAATCTCTCTTACATACGCGATACTTATTTTCTACATTTAGTTGTTTTACTTTACTTTATTGTTGCTCTTATACCTCAAACCCAAAAACAACCTTTTACACAATACTCGCATTTTATCTTGTTACTTAGAACTTTATTTAGCATTTCTATCGTAATATTTATTTCAAGAGTTATTAGACTTTAGACTCCTGCTCCCTGTGGGATCGATATGTTTATTTCAAAACTAGCTACAAACGATCTATGCACTTGTAGTCATCAAGATATTTTCTAGCGTCGTTGCCGTGGAGCTAAGCGATGTAGGTCTTTTAGTTTTTGCTTATTTATTTTTATCTTGCTAAGTTTTGTTTTGAGTTACAGGTTTCCACCAACATGATGGAGTTTGAGCATATGGCTAGTGCTAACCCACTCAACCACTTTGGGAAGCCCTATGATATTTATAAAAGAGACAACTCCAATTAGAAGACAAGGGGATTTGAAATAAATCCTCTACTACTTGGTATTTTACACAAGAAGCAATTTACTGGAGATGAAGAAGATCCTGATCCATATGAGCATATTGCATGTTTCAAAGATATATGTGGCACTTTTCAACTGACGGGATATACCGCTGATGAGGTAAGGGTTAAACTTTTTAGTCAGAATTTGACTAGCATGGCTCTCTCTCATGGTATAGATCTCTACCCCCTGAAACCACTACTACTTGGGATAATCTAGCCTATGAATTTCTAGCAAAATATTATCCATTATCAAAATCTTTTGGGATTAGGCGTCTTATAATGACTTGGAGGAACCGTTCTAATGAGGGACTAGTAAGAACTTATATCAGATTTAAAGATTTACTACGTATATGTCCTCATCATGATTTACCTGAATGGTATTTATTGCATATCTTTTATGGCGGTTTAATTGAACCTAATAAAATTGAACTAGACTCTTTCGCAAAACGGAACCTTTATGAATCTTCCTATAACTAAAGCTTGGGCTTTACTTAATAGAATTCGCGATCATAGAGTTTCATGGAATTTTGGTCTAGGAAGTGAAGGAGGTGTAGAAATAGAACATGATTGCATTCATGACTATAATAAAAAAAGGCCATGTTAAAGAATTATCTAAAAAACTTTATTTGGATACAGATCTTGTGTTGCAAGTTGTTAAAGATTTTATAGAACATATCAAAGCTCCAAAAGAGGGTGCGGTCAAGTATGATCCATCACCCTAAGCTGAGAAGAAAAGAGAAGATAAAGCAACACTGGCCTCCCTAGAACCAATATATGAGATGCCTTTCCCTAACACTACACAAAAGCATATTCTTGAATATGAATAGGTCAAGGCAGTACAGGAAATGAAGGAAGAACAAAGTATGCCAGAAGTCGTGGAACACCTGGAAGAAAACAAAGATGAAGAGGTAACCAAGGAAGCAATTATGGCTATGTACGGACATTGTAACATAGTTAAACTTGATGAAGATACTTCCGTATTGGTTGAAGGTAAAACAAAGGTAAAAGATGTGGGTAAGCCTATTCTTCCCTGCATATTTAAAGAAACCTCGCATTATGGTTTATGTGGTCTTGGCACCGAAGTTAATGTTATATCTTATGATTTCTACTTAGAAATAAAAGAAGAAATAGAACCGGCTACAATTGAAAATACTGATATGACAATTATGTTAGCCAATAAAAATCTTAGAATTCCAATGGGAGTAGTTGAAGATGCAACTGTCACAATTGGAACAAAAACTTTCCTATCGATTTTGTAGTTGTTGATATGCCAGCTAACACTCTTTGCCCAATTATATTTGGAAGAAACTTTTTGAGTGATATAGGTGCCTATGTTGATTTCAAAAAGGAGATTGTGACCCTAAAGCTTGAGGGAGGAAAATGAATTCCACTTTTCCAAATTTAAAGACAGGCCTCCACAAATACAAGAAGAAGAGGAAGAGAAAACTATTGAGGAAATGGTAGCTCTTTTCTTTAGTAATCAAGAAGAAGAAATAAATGAAGACTCAAATTACGAAGAAATAGTTATGAAGGACAAGTCCCTAGAAGAACTTGAAGATGAATTTCATTCACTTCCCATTATGGGACCTCCTACTGATGAGGCTTTTGAAGAGCCAGAAAAGAGAGGGGGTGAGGAATTACCACCCCCAGAGTTGAAGACTCTACCAGATAATCCTAAATACAGATTTTTAGATGATACAAATAAATTTCCTGTTATTGTTAGTGCTAAACTTTCAAGAGAAGAAGAAGAACTTATGAAGATACTTAAGGAGCATCGCAAGTCTTTTGGGTATTCAATGGATGATTTGAAGGGCATTAGTCCCATGATAACCGTCCATCGGATATTCATGGAAGAAGGTGCTAAACCAGTTGCAGAATTTAATAGAAGATTGAAACCTGAAATGAAGGAAGTAGTAAGGAAAGAAATTGTACGCCTATTGGATGCAGGTATAATTTATCCTGTTAAAGAAAGTGAATGTGTGAGTCATGTTCATTGTGTCCCTAAGAAGGGCGGTTTTACTGTTGTTCCTAATGAAAACAATGAATTGATACCTACTAGAACTATTGTTGGGCATAGGATGTGCATAGACTTCAGAAAATTAAATAAAGAAACTAGGAAAGATCACTATCCTTTACCATTCATAGATCAAACTTTAGAAAGGTTAGCAAACCATACTCATTTTTGCTACTTAGACGGATACTCTAGTTTTTCTCAAATAGTTGTTCATCTGGATGATCAACTTAAAACAACTTTCATTAGTCCTTATGGTTTACATGCTTACCGACGTATGCCTTTTGGTTTATGTAATGCTCCAGCTACTTTTCAAATATGCATGACTGCTATTTTTGCCGATTTTATAGAAGTGATAATGGAAGTATTTATGGACAACTTTTCTATCTATGGAACTTCATTTACTAGTTACCTGGATAATCTGAAAAGAGTTTTGCAGCGTTGTGAAGAAACTAATATTATTCTAAACTGGGAGAAGTGCCATTTTATGGTCAAAGAAGGAATAGTACTTGGACACAAGGTATCAGGTAAAGGAATTGAAGTGGATAGACCTAAGGTTGAGGCAATAGAGAGAATGCCACAACCTAGGGATATTAAAGGTATAAGAAGTTTCCTTGGTCATGTGGGGTTTTTATAGAAGGTTCATTAGAAATTTCTCTGGAATATCTAAACCTTTGACTAACCTCCTGCAAAAGGGAGTAAGGTTTAATTTTGATGATAAATGTCTTGAAGCCTTTGATAAACTCAAAAATGCTTTATCCCGTGCTCCTATTATTAAACCACCTATCTGGGATATAACCTTTGACTTAATATGTGAAGCTAGTGATGATGTTGTAGGAGTAACTCTGGGACAACACATTGGTCACAGATTTAATATTATACATCATGCTAGTAGAACTCTAAATGGTGCTCAAAAGAATTATCCTAAGGAAGAAAGGGAACTTTTTGCTGTATTTTTCTCTTGTGATAAATTTTATTCTTACATAGTTGATGCAAAGGTAAGAGTTCAAACTGATCGTGATGGTCTAAAAGAACTCCTTGAGATGAAAGACCATAAGCCAAGACTGATCCGTTGGATTCTTTCACTTCAAGAATTTGAGTTGCAGATTATGCAGAGGCAAGAAATAAAGATGTTGGATACAGTGTCCATGTTTTCCCAACAAGACACCAATCTATTGAGAGGAACTTTAGTCCTGGTGATTTTCGTTTACAAGAATTTTTCAATGAACTAAGGACAATTCCTTCCAAAGAGAAGAAGTATTTGTTGTTGGAGGAGATTTTCATCCCCGAAACAAACAGTAAGTTCGAGGTAAGTATTCTTACCTAAGTAAGTGGTTTGTTTTCACAAATTTTACTTCTGAAATTTTTTCCTTTGAATTCCTTGTGTTTTTCTGAAGTTTTTGAGGGTTTTTACCAACTATACGGGTGGAGCTATATGACCGGAGAGGAAGCTTCCGCCATATAGTTGGTCGTTAAACTCTCTGTATCATCGTCGTGAAATTGTTTTCGATATCTGAGCCTATACGGTCGCAACTATACGACCGGAGCCAAAATTCCGGCCGTATAGTTGGTCGCTAAACTCTCAGAGACTTTCGATTTTTTGTGTCTGTATATATACGGTCGCAACTATATGACCGGAGCCAAAATTCCGGCTGTATAGTTGGTCATTAAACTCTTAGACACTTTTGATTTTTGGTGCCGGTATCTATATGGTCACAACTATATGATCGGAGCCAAAATTCCGGGCGTATAGTTGTAAGATCACGGTTTGATTTACAAAGAAAGAAAAATTATCTAATTATTTAAGTTGAAAAAGAAACCTTGAACAAAGGAAAATGAAAGTGCTATAAAAATAGAGTGAGAACAAGTCGAGGTAGAATCTTTAAGTCATAAGAATGCTTCATATACAATTGGAATTTGATAATTGAGATTGTTAAACTTTGAAATCCTAAATGAAGTGGAATGTATGGCTAGATCCTTTGCACAACACTTAAACAAGAGTGTGAGCATATATACAAAAGAGAAGAAAAGAAATAAGGAAAAGACCGAGTGTGCAAAGAGCAAATAGGCATATACCACTATATTGTAGTATGACAAAGAGACGCTTTGAGATTTTGAATCCCAAGTGAATATGTTAAATCCTAAAACTCTTGGGACTACCTCGCTAACTCATTCGGTTGAACTGAATACTTTTACATCATATTGCGAGTGATCTTTTGTGAACTGTTAAATGCTAAGGTGTGGAAGCCTGCTAATATTATTCAGATGATTCGAGTAAGGTACTATTCATGAACTTATTCCTATATATCGTATGATAAACACATGCTGCAATTGCCTCATTTATTTTATCGACTCAGCTTCACGAATATGAGGATCACATCCATTAAGCTAAACTTGCTCGGGACGTGCAAGAATCTAAGATTGGAGAAGTTGATGAGTGTTTATTTGCATCATGTTTTACATTATTATTTTGCATTGTAGATGTAGGATCTTGGTATATTACGACGCTCGCGCGCACATTTTATGTTTGTTTTCACCAGGATCAGGACAGATGATCCCCAATGGATATAATTCTTAGAGCAGTTGTACTAAGGAGAAAAGGAGTCAAAAACAACGTAAATCGCTTATTTGGAAAATATTAATAATACCAGAAGAAAACCAGAAGCGAACAAAGGAGACAAAGGGTTCAACGACCAACTATACGAACAGAATAAATTTTTCGGCCATATAGTTCTGGCCGTATAGTTGGCGCCGCCTCCGCCTCCTCAAATAGTTTCACCCCATGCAACTGGATCAAGGAGACGACATATAGAACACCCAGAAATCGCCGAAACCTCACCTCCGGAAGGCATCTAGAGGAGGAACTCATCCACCGGGGATCCATCTTCGTCCTGCGCAGATCCGAGAGGCTAAGGCATCGATCTTCATCATCCACCACTGCATCACCACCATCTCCATCCATCCCATCTACATCTCGTTGTAATTTCCATACTCGTTGTGGATTTATACAAGTACTATTTATCTATGATAGATTTTATTAATACTACCATGATGTTGATTGCCTCCATGTCTGAGTAGATCATTAGTTCTTGGGGAGATGGAGAAACCCTAGTATGAGATTGAAATAAGATAAAGTCTATTATGATATTCATCGTTGTGACCATGTGTCAGATTGTCTTCATCTTGATGTTGAGAGAAGTCAACCTCTCAATATTTGCCTCTCATGGGGACTTGATGGAGGAAACTACTTGTTGGTAGACGGAGGCGTGTTAGCACTTACAGTGACTATAAATCTGTTTGCACTTCTTACATATCAACTTGGGAACCGAAGAAACTCACGGAACACTATCCATGCCATGGGATACGTCCTACGGGATTACATCCCTTAATAGCTCAGTAATTCGATTGATGTTGATTGCCGACTGCTTTGGTTATGATGATGATGTGATCAGTGGTTGCTGCCTATCTATCCAAATACGAAGTTCCTCCCACACATACATAATTGAGAATGTTCATGATAATAATCTTTATCTTAGCTCCTTATAATGCTAGTGGTGTATCCGCTACTCCCTGAGAATGCCTTTTCCCTATTGCAGTTCCAATCTCTCTTACATACGTGATACCTACTTTCTGCATTCAGTTGTTTTATTTTACTTTATTGTTGCTCTTATACCTAAAACCCCAAAACACCCTTTTACACAATACTCGCATTTTATCTTGTTACTTAGAACTTTATTTAGCATTTATATCGTAATATTTATTTCAAGAGTTATTAGACTTCAGACTCTTGCTCCCCGTGGGATCGATATCTTTATTTTGAAACTAGCTACAAACGATCTGTGCACTTGCAGTCATCACTCCCCCAAGATATAATTACTATTCACAAAGAGACTCATCATGCTACATTAGATCTAGGATCTAGTGTCTCAGTTTTGTCAAATGAACTATATGAATTGTTAGAACCTAAAACTATGGAAAAAAAATACTCAATAGACCTTTTACTCAAATGAAATGTGAAGTTTTAGTTTCCACACAAAAAGTGTATGTAATACTTCCCAAGGAAAAAGGATATAGCACCAAGGTAAAAGCTACCACATGATCTCCATATTACTCTAAACAAGTAAATAAAGCCTAGTTATATGGCTATAAAGAAAGCGCTTTGCGGGAGGCAACCTAGTTATTTATTTTTATGCACTCTTTCTGTGCTTTATAGAGTCTCTTTTTAGTTTATCTTCTGTAGTTTTTAATAAAATACCAAGTTGAATCCATTTGTATGATATAAAGTTGAGAAAACATACGGAGTAGCAAATTCCTACACCAACACTGTTTAGTAGAAACATTCTCTGATTTTTTATGTAACTCCGATTGAGCTCATATTTAAAATTAATTTACAAATTTTCATCCTCTGTATGCACAATTTTTTTTCTAAAATTCGGGACCTGTTTAAGTGGTCGAAAAAAATACGTTTTGCTGCTGCTGAAAATCTAGACATATTCTTCCTTGTATTGTTTAAGCCATTCTTTTGAGTCTAAAAATGATTTGCCATGAGTCTTTTGATATTCTAAGAATGTATACAACATGATAAACTTACTGGACACCTAAAAAGGATTGTTTTAGGATTATATGGCAGCTAGCAACATATCTTTATACCACTAATGTCACCCCATAGAAAAGAAATGGGAGAAAGTTTTGCGTTGAAGTTTTTTGATAGGCAATGGAGGAACACCACACTAAGATCTATACAAGAATGGTGAAAACCATAATCTTGGGGATGCCCAAGGCATCCCATTAGACTTATCAAACTCTCGGTTTGCAAACCTCTAAACTTTGTTTTTTGAGCAACATAAGATGGTAATAGAAACTTGGAGCGTCTTTATCTAGCATCCTTGGATACTAGATAATAAATAAAGTAGAATAAGTGGAAGTCTCAAAGAAGTTTATGTTGGATAAATTTTTGGAATTTTGAGAACATATGTGGTCTTGTAGGATAAAAGGCTAGGAAGAGATGCTAACAAGGGCATGAGATACTCTCGTTATATCAGTAACTAAAGGGTAAACTTATGTTATTTATGGACCTTTTAATACATGTGCTCTCATAGAAAGTGAATGAAAGGAAGGCACCCAAGGATTCAGTTAGCCATGAAGAAAAGTAAATTGCTCGGGAGCATGTGCCTTGATTAAAAGATCCATGAAGAAAAAATTTATGCAGGGATTATTAATAAACGAGACCATTAACTAATGCCACGCTTTGTGGTGAAAGTGTTTAGCAGACAAGGAGAAGGATACTGTTGAACTTCATGTTTATCTTGTTATCATTATTCTGTTCTTTTAGTTTGTTGTCCTATGAGAGTTTATCTATTTTGCAAAGTCATTAGTAAGACTATAAATAGTGCAATGGTTATTGCTGAAAGTTAATGTGAAGTTAAAGATGATCCAATTGTCCAACATGCAATGGTTGATTTGTTCCAAAGTAAAGTGTAGTTGCTAGAACTTATATTTATGATGTAATTATATGCATGGTTGTTAATGTATAAATCTTTTAAGATAATTGAACATGAACAAGTTGATGATACAATGCACATATATTTATTTTATCAACCATAAGCTCATTGATACATGATATGATTTATTTGCTTATTTGCTCGAGGACAAGCAAAGATTTAAATCTTGGGGGAGTTTATATGTGCATTCTGTATCATCATAGTAGCCACATTTATAGATATTTTATATTGTTATTTGCATTAATTTACCATTGTTTTTGCATTTTTAGATGATTTACATGACTTCCCTATAAAGTCCCTTGTTTTGGTATTTAATTTCTAGGAGGCAGAAAATATTCGTTTCTGTATTTTAATGAATCTTATGTTTGCGCATGTAAATGGCATTAGGACAAATCATTAGAGGTGTATTTGCACATGTATATGGCTACACCTATTTTTAGGCTCTATCCAACGAGAATTAAACTTGACAAAATACTTAACATGTTGTTGTAGAAATCTTTATGCTAAGTAAATCCATGCCTCCCTGCGGAATGTTTGTTACATATAAAAACACATACTTGAGCTTGTCCTCTTGCTGCATAGTGGATTGGTAATTCGATGAAAAGAGCATTTACTTACTTGCAATTTACTTTACATCAATTTACTTTTCTGCAAACTATAAACCTCAGGAACACAAAACCCTTGCATTGTTATTATTTTACTTATTGAACTTGCTAACCAATACCTTCATCTCCTCGTGGTTCGACAAAATTTTCTATATTGATAGGTACTACAAGATCTCCTACACTTGAGAGACATCAATGTGTGAGTAGTTTATTTAGTTCTTGGGGAGATGGAGAAATCCTAACAAACATTATGCATTGAAATTAAGATGATATATAACTTAGATTTATGGTGTATGTATTAATTATCTCTTGATGTTATGTGGATGTGCACCACATAAGAATTGCCTTAGGGACTTGAGAGGGAATTTTCGTTGGGTATGTGGTGGTGTGATGGTGTTAAGTGACATGTCACATCGGATCATCACTCATGTGGTCAACGAGGATAAGAGGGGACTCATAAAGCTTGTCCATACACACGGGGTTAACCCTTAATTATTGGGAATCAAGGTGGCTAGCTTATGATCACGGTTCTGGTTATGCGGGATAAAATATCAAATGGTTGGTTTGTGCTCATCCAGTTTGGAGCTTCTCCCATATATACACATGAAGAAAGATATAGGTCTATCCTAATCATAATTAATCTATTTGCTAGTGGTAGATACAACACTTCCTGAGAACGTCTTAGCCCCATTGTAGTTTCAAGTACTTTACATCGCGAACCTTAGTCTTTCATTCAATAGCTCAATATTGTTTCGTTTACATAAACTCTTTCAAACACTATTTCACCCTCGCTAGAATTAAAGATAACTCTTAGCACTCTTTGGTTGATAGTAGCAGGGAGCATTAAGACTTCTACTAGTATCTCCTCATGGTTCGATACTCTTATTTCTAAATTGCACTCATCACCAGTGAATCATTAGTGGAAATAAACCTAACATCCAGTGCACCAGCAACTACTCGTTCACGCAGAAAATTAAATTGATATCAACGCGCTTAGTCCGAGCATGAAAGACTGGATTTCACCGTCAGCTATGTAGCCCCAAGATTATAACACCATAAGATGGCATACAGTGCTGAATCACTCCAAGTTCCTTGAGTAATGACTCTACTCATATAGCTTTAGCACCACCATTTGCCAATGCCTTATACTCAGCCTCAGTTCTTAACCTTGAGAATGTAGGATGTTTCTTCGAACTCCATGAGATGACATTTGGTCCGACAAAAACAACAAAACCACTTGTGGAGCGACAATCATACACATAGCCAACCCAAATCGCATCAGTAAAAATGCTAATGGAAGAAGATGGTGACTGACAAATTTGCAAACCAACCTGGATTGTTCCCTTAGCATAGCGCATAATTCATTTCACTGCTTTCCAATGTACTTCAGTAGGCGGGGAGAGACACTAGCAAACTTTGTTTACTGTAAAGGAAATATATGCACGCGTGAGGGTCAAATACTGCAATCCCCAACAACACTACGATATCGGAAAGCATCATCAGTACCAAGTATTTCTCTAGTGTCACGAGCCAGCCTCTCAGACGTGGCCAAGGGAGTAGAAGTAGAATTACAATTCTCCATATTGACACAATGAAGAAGATCAAGCGCATACTTCTGTTGACTCGATGTCACTCCCTGAATTGTAAGACGCTTCTAATCCAAGAAAATAATCCAGCACACCCATGTCCTTAATGGGAATGGTAGATGAAAGTGACTATAACAGACGATCAACAGTCTCTTGTGTAGAGCCAGCAATGACAATATCATCAATATAAACCAGCATAAAAATCTAGATACCATCCTAAGCAAAGATGAGCAAGGACGTATCAGCCTTTGACGAAGAAAATCCAAGTTGGTAAACGAGCTGAATCAAACAAGCATACCATGCACGTGGCGATTGCTTAAACCCATAGATTGATCGTTGAAGTTTGCAAACATGTGAGGGATACTTATCATCCTTAAACCCTAGTGGCTGCTGCATGTAAACATGTCCCGTCAAGAAATCATGGAGAAAAAGGCATTACTGACATCTAGATGTCGAAGACTCCAACTTCAAGAAACAACAAGGGACAACACCAGTTGAACAGTTGCAGGTTTTACAACCGGGCTAAACATGTCTTTGTAGTCAATCCCATGCTGCTGAGTAAAACCTCGAGCCACCAGACGAGCTTTATGCTTGTCAATAGAGTCATCCGGACGATGCTTAATTTTAAAAATCCACTTGCTACCGACAATGTTAATGCCAGGCGGGCGAGGAACCAAGGTCCAAGTCTTGGTATGTGAAAGAGCAGCGAACTCCTCGTCCATGGCAGCACGCCGCTCAGGTTCACACAATGCCTCGCGATGTGACAGCGGAGCAACGAAGAACACCCGTCTACGTGGATCATACCTCACCGTGCCATTCGTGTAAACCTTCTCCTTCCTGGTGTTGTCACTTGTCACGCTCCCGAGTCACCATCGTGTGTGTTAGAGCGGAGGGTGCAGAAGACGCGGCAGCCGAAGGTACCGCGACCGATGATGCATTGGCGGGAGGCGACACGGGCTGCCCAGCAGCTGGCAAGACCACCGGATCCACAATCAGTGGCCCGTGGGCCGCGTCGGGGAAGGCCGCACGGGATGAGGCCGTACGGAAAGAGCCTCCATGGCTTTCACTTATATATTAGGGATCAGTATACAACAATTACAACACGACTCGGGTACAAATACATACGCTAGACTAACTCTACATCTTATCCAACCGAGAGTTCAAGATTACTGAGGTATGGATTAGCGATGGCATATGCACTCTAGAGAAGAGACATTACCTTATCTGATGTGATGAAATTATTTAGATGACTCTGAGTACAAAAGGGTAAAGCAACAGAAGAATGGGAGTCGGTTTCAGTGACAATTTTCTGTTGTAGGTGGGGGAGGTCAGAGAGTGCATGAACGTGGCTCCCGGGGTCCAGGTAGCTCGTCACTGTATATAGAGCGTATATATGGACGTTGTAAACGATGGAACCGATCCAGAACTACTGCTTAATTTCTTGGATTTGTAGGTGTATAGTTTTATACTGTCAAAAAATTGCAAAGCCATAGCACCCAAAGCTGGTACAGAGTTGACAATGACTTTGGTAGTTTCTCTAACGCAATGACGGTTGACATACAGGTAATTGTTGTCACTTAAAGTTGTACAGTACTACTATAAAGCTAAAGCTCTTTGCTTACTTTATCTCCCCGTCGCGTTCTTTCCTATCAGCCGAAACTTCCGAAAGTGCACGATCTGTGGTGAGGAAATATGTAAGGCGGCTGCATGAGACAGAATAGGATCTACGTGTTCTCTCCGTCCTAAAAAAGAAGAAGGATGTCGCAAATTTATCTAAATTCAAATGAGTCTATATACTCCCCCATTCTTAAATAAGTGACGTGTGATTGTTCAGATTCGCGTATGTATCTAGACAAACTAAAATCATTTATTTTGGGACTAAGGAGTAATCAGTTTGTCTAGATTTTGAAATATCTACTATATACTAAAACGTATCTAGATACATTCAAATCTAGATAAACCCAATCCACTTATTTTAAATGGAGGGAGTAGGTAAATTCGAATTTGACAAATGTGCGATATCTATATCTTTTTAGAACGGAGGGAGTTGCTTTTTCCTAACACTTAGATTGTGTTAAGAGTGTTGCTCCAGTATAACCCTTTTCTGGACTCTACAAAAAAAAACTCAATAAGGGTAAATTGGTGATTAGTCTCTAATTAATTAAATAACGGATTAGATAAATTAGACTTGTCTAAGTCATATCCAAAACCTATATGTCCATATATAGGCATGCAGTATTTCTTTCTCCCGCCGAAATGGATAGCCGACGTCCGTGTTAGCTACATATACATATAGGCAGTGGCGGATGTAGGATTAAATTAGAGGAGGTGCCATGTTCAATACTAGTGGCTTAAATATCATGTATATGCATTTTTTAACCCATATAATATACATAAAATTATGCTAATCTCTATAAGTCAAAAGAATCTGCATTTTTTAGAGGTGCCATGGCACCTATGGCACTCCACTAGATACGCCCCTGCGTATAGGTACAGGTATGTGCAAGGCCAAGCCTGACTTCGCCCAATTATGCATGGATTAGGACAAAGCTGGTTCAGAATTTTGTCTGTGAACAAAACATTCCTCTGCAGGGTCATGGGCTCATGGCCCGAAAGCCGCCAACTCAGGAAAGGAGAAGAAGAAAAACGCACATGCCTTGAGGAAAGAGTCTCGTGAACAATTTTGCTCCTGTGTTTGGTAGAAACCAGGAGAGTAAATTCTAGCTTTTACCTCCTAGTTTGATATTTTTTACACTAATTACCACATTTAATAATTTTTCATCCATATTATCCTGTTTATCGAAAATTTTGCCAATTTTTATCCTCTTTAAGATTTTGCATATGATTTTAATGTGAGTGGAGTCGACTATTTTCCTCCAATTGTTTTTCTGCATCCCGAGAAAACCTTGAACCCCAAAAATCTGTCCATAGCCACCATCTTATGAAAATTATTACGATACACCAAGTCCATGTACGCATGTCCGAGTTGAGTTAGAGTTTATCACTTAGTAGTATTGTATCTTGACCTTGACGTGTAGGTATATAATCACATGTACTGCTTACATAATCTTGATACCGGAAAGAAACACAAAGAAAGGGGCACACATGCTTAGATGTATAAGGCTAATTAGTTGTGTGTACCTTGCTAGCTACTAAATCTCAATTGAGACAACAACTTTCTACGTGTTGTTATCATTGGCCAATAGCATTGACCAAACATTTAAAAAGAAGTTAACTTGGTCTGGAGCATGCCTCTGGCTCTAAGATCGCTAGCGATTACCTGTACTGAGTCCCTACCATCGACTCATATATCAATAGTTTTTACGTACATGTAACGACCGCGTGTAAGAAAGCGAGCGCGACTCACCTATCAGACCCACTTGGGCGTGAGAAAAACCGCTAAGAGAAAAGTGGGATGTGGCATCTCATGTGTAGCTGATAGACGGACCCATCTAGCTGATGGCTCTTGGATTTTTAAAAGGGGTAAAAACTGACAAAATGTTTGCTAAATGGTATAATACAGATGAAAAATTGTTGAATGGAGTAATTTGTGTCAAAAATATCAAACTATGAGTAAAAAGTGGAATTTACTCAAACCAGGATAACTCCGTTATTCAAATGTGCATTCGAGAGGTCAGGAAATGAGGTGAGGAAAATGACTCACTAATGTTTAATATTTCTTAAAGATGGAAAATGTGAAGTTTCGTAGGAAAAGTATTATAAGTGCACCTTGTGAAAAAAATCATAGCACTTCAAAGTTTTGCTTTGTTAGGCATGGCGCCTGGTTTCTTACTTCAGAAAATGTTTATTTTTTCTAAATTTCAAAGGCTTGAGTATGTACAATTTTTTCTATCTGGAATATCAAAATTTAGTTTGCAATTTCACTTTTTTGGTTTTAATATCCACCAAGCAAGCTATCTCATGGTTCTCAAGTAAACCAGTCCAAAGATAGGGATGGCACCCGCTGGGTATGCGCACGGGTGGAGCCACCTCATACCAGTCCAAATTGCTTTCAATCTTATCCATCGCCACCGCTACTCATACCCATCAATGGGTACAAGCTGGGAATCCGTGGATAAAAATACCCGGGTTTACACGCACCAAATTAAATGAAAATAACCATAAACAACAATTATAACCATAATTTATAAACAGCAACACATTATATAAATAGTAACACTTACTTATGAACAACATCACATTCTCATAAGCAACAACACTTGCTCATAAATGACAACATAACATAAAAGATAAATAACAACACGTAATCATAAACATCACAACAGTCATACACTTTAAGTTCACTAATTTACAACAAAGTGTAGAGCTTTCTTTGCGGAGAGAGTGTAGAGCTAATTTGACTGCACATAAAGCCATAACATATGCATTACAATAAATTTCCAACACCATAACAAATTCACCCGAAATAAACTCGAGCAATCCAATAGTAGAAAAATAAAGACCATGATGCAACATTTATTTAATCTTGATGGGCAAGTGTGAGATTTGGCCTAGCTAGCTTCCTTCAATGCGTGATTATGTGGAAATGGAGTACATTAGAATATAAGGGAGACCCACTTGTAAATTTTTTGATGGCACATAGTACGCGGGTATGGGTTCTACGATCCCATGTCCATCCCCGCTCTACCCAATGGTTATTTTTTCCCTATTTACATATACATGGATATTTATTTATCTCATACCCTTACCGACCGAATACGCGTGTATGGGTACCCATCACCATTAACGCAGTTATGTCTACTATTTTCTGAACTATTGACCAATTTAGACTTGTGTTTTTTGACATAGTTGACTGATGTTGTATTGATACATTTTTGTTTTACTTTTATTTACATGTTTTAAGTTTTCAGAGTCGGGAGCATAAAAAGCACGAGAGCATTGTATACGTTCTCGGTGGGAACAATATCATCCATTCACCCCTTTTTACCCACTCTCGAACAAGGCTTTCATCCCGTTTATAAATAAAGCAAACATCCACAATGAGTAATCAGGGACTCCTTTTCATCCATTTAATCTGATTGACAAGATTGACACGGTGGGACCATATAAACTGATTTGGTTGGGTCTATGGTATTTCGCAGACAATAGTAAAAGAGGCGCACACGGTGGTCTAGTTGTACTTCATTTATTTACCTTGTATATACCCTCAGATAAATAAATCGTATAAACTATTTAGGAACTTTTAAAAATAAAATATATCCCGTCCTAACTACTCTTTAGTGAAGGACGAAAGCTCTCAAATAAATTAAACAATTTTATCTCTGAACTGTTGTGTACTACAAATTTTATTTCGGTAGTAGTATCTGTATCCTGGATGGCTGAGAAAGAAAAATAAGTTTTTTTTAGGGAAGGAAGAAAAATAAGTTGGTAACATCGAAGAAAAAACTGGGAAGTAAAATAGGAGTGCGCTGGTACAGTTTGTCCGGGCCCATACACCAGAGGCCCGAAACATTAAAATAAATTTTACACCGAAAGATCCCCACGTATGTTCCACTGACGGGTGGCCCAGTGGTATACCCAGCCGCAAGATCGCTTGCGTGTACAAGGTCTCTGGAATTTCCCTTCAAGCCCCGCACCCTCGCCGCACAGCTGCACAATCACACATCCCACCATCGAACGAATTACCCAAATACCCTCAGTAATTCTCAGCAACCACGAGGATGCCCTTGGGCTCCGTCCGTTCGCAACAAACGTGCGGTGGCACTCGCGTAATTCTATGGAAACGCAATGGCACTCCCGCACGCCTCCCAGTATAAATAGGGGGCAGCCCCCATCCTCCCGGCTCCTTCTCTTGTAAGCCAGAATTTTCTCTCGCTTCCTCTCCACCCCTCGCTCTGGGTCTCTCCTCCCATCTTTCTCTACCCTCGTCTTTTCCTTTTGGCTCTTCCTGCCGTGTGAAGTTACCATCCTGCCCCCTGTGGGCCCCACCACAGGGCCATCCCCTGATAAAATTTCTTTTTTCTGTCCTTGTTTTTTTTTTGCCTACCATCAGAAACCGCTTTCCCCTCTTCCATCTCAATATTATTTTTCGACGCCTCGCTCGCTGCTGACGTGGCTGGGCTAGCGAGAGGTGAGCCGTCGATATGTCTCTGAGCGAGATGCTGGAGGCGGCGCGTGTCGCACTTGGTAAGCGCAAGGAGCAGGAGCGTGAGCTGTGCCCCGTTCCCGTCCCCGTCCCCGCGGCCCCTGGCGCTACCGCTAAAGCCGAGCTGTCGTCCAAGCCGGGCAGCAGCAACATGCTCCTAGCCGGGAACCTGGCCCACGAGTTCCTGACCCACGGCACGGTCCTGGGCCGCCGGATCGAGGCGACGAGCACGGTCCCGGGCCGCCGGGTGCAGCCGACGTGGCATCCCGCCCGGCCCGAGCCCGAGCCCGAGCCCGAGCCCGAGCCGAAGCGCAGGTATGCCGAGATGTCCTGGCTCCTCATGGCCAACGGGGCCCACATCCCCGACGTCGTCAACCCCACGCAGCTCGGCCGCTGGCTCCACATAAAGGACTGACGCCCGCCCGCCGCCCGCAGCGCCATTGCCCAGCAAGGAAGGAAGGAAGGAAGGAAGGAAACGCACCAAGACAAAGCGGTTTCGCCGTTCGATCCCCCCTCCCCTCGTCATTTACTACAGTAGTTTTCCATAGATCTAGCGAGAAAGAAATCTTGTTGTCGTTGTTGTACTTAGCTACTATCTCTGTTCGATGCATTGGCACCAGCTCTCATTTTACTTCCTACCGTATTATTACTACTAGTATCGTCCATATGCGTGTTGTGTTAATCTGCTTTTCCGATCCCACCAGTGCGGTCGAAAGTCGATAGATGAGAAGTGGATGGATCGGCCTCCCGGCGGAAAACGTTGCCATGTATGGCGACGCAGCGCAGCGAGCATGGCGTGCGCGCCGTCTGCATCGGTAGATATAGCAATGGCTCTGGCGGTAGTTGGCCCCCGTTTCTTTCCATCTCCATGTCAGGTCAGGAATGCATGGATGGGTGGATGGGCATGGCTTTGGCTCGGAACTCCCGTCAGGCAGCTGGCGCCCACCGCGTGCCTGCCAGGGGAAAGAAACACCACTAGATAATATTACTAGATCTGTACCGTCTCGTTACGTTAAGGCCTATAGTATAAGCGAGTGTTGATTATTTCAGACAGGCTTTGGTTTCGCTGCGATGAATTCAGCCATGATACTGTATGATATATGTGCAGAGTTGGTACATGTATATGAACTCGTACGTGCAGGCCGGTGCATGGAAGGAACGGCGTTGGTCTTGCTGCTCCGCACACACACGTATGTCGTTGCGATTTGTTTATGGGAGGAGCAAGGAAGGAAGGAAGGAAGGGGGTTGGGTTAGGTCTGCCCCAGTCTTTGTGCCCAGAGGAAGCCTATTAGTTGGTCGTTGTTATTCCCACCGATTGATTTGGTTCTTGCAGCTACGCCTGGCCTGTCATGATTGCGTTTAAATATTAACGGAGTAGCTGTCGATCCGGTCGATCTTAGTTTCCATTTTCATCGTCTGCGGGCCTTGGTCAATGGTCTCTAGGAGGGCGACGCAGTCGAATGTGCGAGCAATCTTGGGGAACAGGTTCGTCGATCAATTTTTGAGCACTTGTGGCACTTCTTGAGCCGCCGGGGTGAACACTCTCCAGGCAATTTCCCGGCATGGTCTCCGGCGAGAACTCGAGACTAAACACGCCCATGATCGCTTGCCTGTACTGGCATCGAAATATTCTTTTCTAGGACGAGATGGACTCAGACTCAGGTTGCCTGGACAGAATTTACAGCTCAGAGGCGCTTCTCCCGTTTTAATTCTTGCATGGTTGGTTGTCCGAAATAATGGCTAGCTAGACAATGCGAACGGTTCACGTGATTCAAGACAGCCAACACCAGGCCGGGTGCGACCGAAAAGGATAATTCTCCTACGTAGTCGAGTTGTTCTGTGCCAAGAAAAAACATAAAGTATTTCCTTCTCTCTTCTCCTTATCTATAGCATGCCTTATCCTGTTTGATATTCTCATAATTACGTACAAGTATACTATATGAGTTTTAGAGAAAATCCGGCGCACGTCTTGTGATGTTCGGTTTTTTCTAGGGAGCGAGTTCTGAACACCCCGACGAGGAAGAAGAGCCGAGGAGGACAGATCTTAGAAGGGAGGGGGTGAAGCGAGAGCACCAACGACATAGAAGGGGAGGAGGAAATTGAACGGTGACAGTGATAACGGCCTCGGGGATCACCGGCTAGGCACATCTACTCAAATTTTGTAGTATGAATTTTAGAGAAAATCGAACGCACATCTTATGATGATAGGTTTTCCAAAGAGCGACTTCAGACCCTAGTACTAGATAACCCAATGGGGAAGAAGAAGATTACAAGAGGATGAAACTCAGAGAAAAGTAGTAATGAGGTAGGGAGGGGGATGAAGCGTGAGCACCGACGACATAGAAGGGGAGGGGGAACTTGACTAGTGACTTTGAGGTCTCGGCGTCATCGGCCAGACGACCAATAACCACCGTAAGTTGACTTATGGATCACCGAGTGAACATGTAATGAGCTTCCAGATAGGCTTAAATCAATGTCTGATCAAGATAAGACGACGTATAATCTTAAATATGTATGATGAATCGACTGGTGGATGATGTGAGTGCATAAAGAAGGGAGAAGAAGAAGAAGAGTACAAGAGGATGAAACTCAAAGGAAAGTAGTAACGAGGTAGGGAGGGGGATGAAGCGTGAGCACCGACGACATAGAAGGGAGGGGGAAATTGACTAGTGACTTTGAGGTCACAGCGTCATCGGCTAGGCCGCCAATAACCACCATATGCTGACTTATGGCTCATCAAGTGAACATGTAATGAGCTTCCATACAAGCTTAATCAATGTCTGATCAGGATATGACAACATCTAATCTTGAATCCATATGACCATGTCTAATCTTAAATTCGTCTGAGGTGACTGGTGGATGATGCGAGTGCATACAAAGGGAGGAGGATGAGGAGATGGTGTTCGGAGAGATGAGAAGCTCAAGGGAAGGGTGCGGCGAGCGAGGTGGGAGTAAGGAGAAACTTGGTTGAGAGGAAGATCGCGTCATGAACAAAGGTCAACTTGTAAGGAATAAGGCCAAATGGTAGCAATGTAGTTTGCTTCTTTAATGTTTCATTATTGCTATTTATATGAGTCTAGAACTCTCTTCACGCTCATGCCAGGGTGGGCTTAGTGGTAATTTTGCTTAGTAACAACCTCGTGGTCACGCTCATGCCAGGGTGGGCTTAGTGGTAATTTCGCTTAGTAACAACCTCGTGGTGGAAGCCACTAGTGGCATCACATGTTCTAGGTGGTGGAGATGATCTTGCAGAAATAATCGAATACAATGGAACGATAAAACATAGTTCATGCTAGTAATGCCAGATGAGCAGAGAAGGTGCGATGAGGTGGCCTGGCGAGACAATGACATAGATAGAAGACAAAATACCATATATTGTAGCTTAGAAGGTAGACATGGCGTCGATGCTTGCAAACACTAGCCGCTTAGGCAGTAGGACTTAGGGGTATATGTCATTCGAGCAAGTGATGGTGTGAGGATGCACTAATTCCTTAATTGTGTATTTCCATCGGAAGTTCATGTTGACATATTTCTCTAATTTATGATAAAAGAATGACATCCGCTGGTGATTCATATGTTCTCATGTCTAGCTTGTGCTTTTAGCGTTGGAATGTCATTTCACTATATCTGCGACTGTGATGGGAGGGAGGTAGACACGGACTCACCCCGTCTATGTCAACTTTTCTAATGTTCCGATTGGCTCGTGTTTTTCTATTTTTCTTGACGGATAAATATCTCGTGGTAATGTTTATGCATGTCAACATACCTTTTGCTACTAATGGTACTGATCATCACGACAATCAGGGTGTAGGGTGAACCATGGAATAAATAAATAAATTCATGTTGGTTAATAGGCTCACTTGATGTTGTTGCGCGTTATTTCAGAGCATACCTTGTCCCTCTTAGTAATACGCATGTCCCAGAGTCCTATTGAGTAAGGCATGCATGTAGTCATAAAATTAGACTCCTGAGTAAGACATCCATGTAGTCATAAAATTAAACCGACTCGGTGAGAACAAACAGACCCTCGTCCACCCCGCATATGATAACCATTCTTTTTGCCAAGTTTTTTAACATAAATGGTAACACGGTTTGTATATCCATAAAGAAGAGCTTAGTTAGGTTATAACAAATTGCCAGCAACAAGCAAAAATATCACAAAAGTTTACTCTAAGAGAGAGAAAACACCTCTCAGCCTTCTTGTTAACCTATAAACCAAAAAAATAGAAAAAAATGTTACTCGTTGATCATCACCAAATTACCCCGCCTCAATTCCTCGTGGGCAAGTAGGGCCTCCTTGTGGGCAAATAGGGCCGCCTCAATGATGAACATACAACTGTTGAAATATGTGTTGACGGAACTTCTTCCATACATTTTAAAAAGCATAGATGAGTATGTGCAACTCCTTGGAGTGTGCAAGAAGAAATTCCACAAAGGTTTAAGAGTGAAATTGCATGTTGTTGCAGTGTGTGTTTTTATTGATTAATGACAATTCATATGGACTAATGATTTTACCGAGCCAGAGGGATGTTCCATAAGAGATGCATGAAGATCATTTGATGCATTCATGGAAAAATGTCATGAGGATAAATATATGCATTGAGTTTTAGTAATAAATGGCAATTACTATGGATAAAATGTTCAATCAAATTTTATATAAATAAATGCTTCACATAAGATACATGAAGACTATTGGGTGGGTTAAATGATGAATGACATCAGAGTCAAAATTGGCATGAAGATCATACAGCTGAAGATATGGATATGTTATGATCAAGAACAAGGAAGTGAAGAGAACCTCGAGGTATGCGATTGTCTTAAATGATTACACTCATTACAATTAATATGAAGTCCATGTGAAGATAGAGTAATGACTAATAGAGAGTTTTGTTGGGTCCGCAACATAGAAAACAAAAAATTTCCTATGGTATAAACTACACGCCAAGATCTATCTACTAGGTACAAAGCAACGGGTGGACATACATCCAACGAGAACTTACCCTCGTAGACAACGGGCTTTGTTAACGAGTAGGAACTCGTGGTTGATGTAGTCGTACACTTGCCGATCTCAAGATCGTGAGGAAGTCCGAACGCCGCAACTCAGCAGCGCATCCGCACTCGCACACACGTTCAAGTCACCGGACAACCTCCACCTCCTCGCTCCAGCGATCCAGCGGAAGCAGCAACTCCTTCCAGACGAAATGTCATCGGGAACATGTATCTCGCTAATCCGAGACCATGGGGGAATAATTCTAGAGAGGGGGAGAGATCCTTCAGAAGGAGGTGTGTGGATAAAGGAGGGAATGGGTGGCCTTTTATAGGAGGAGGGGGGTGCCCCCACTCTCCATGGCCGGCGCATAGGGAGGGTGACCCCTCACCTCCCCCATTCATGTGGTGGTAACCCCTCCACATTAAAATACCTCTTCACATTCCATTTTAAAGTCTCCACTTTAAATGCATTAAATTTCTCCAAATTTAATGCTCTCTCATTTAATAAAACTCTTTTTATTAAATTTATTCAGAATTTTGTTAATTACTTTAATTAACAAACATTCACATAGCCTGCAATATTTTAATATCACATGCGAACCATCTTTTGCAATTTCACCAAACAATTTTTGGTTTCTATTGAAACAATTCCTGCACTTTGCAATTCTTTAAATGCAAACATATGTGCTCCAAAATGGTGTCCCATTAACTCTTAAGTGTGCCACCCTACGGTTCGCGAATAATGCAGACATGATCGAGACCCTTCTCCGATCAATAATCAGCAGCGGGACCTGGAGATCCGTACTGACTCCTACACATTCAACGATGACTCCTGTGATCGTGAGAACCTTTAACGCTTGTAACTAAATCCCTTTGTCTCTCGATATATTACATGTCCGAGATTCGATCATTGGTATCTCCATACTTAGTTTGATCTCGTTACCGACATGCACTCTTTTCTCGTTCCCGTGATATAACATTCTAGTGATCACATCACTTGCTTGCAAGCTATCCTAATGTGATATCACCGAGGGCCTGTAGTATATCTATCCGTCATCTGGATTGACAAATTCCACTCTTGATCCATGAGCCTCAACATAACACCTTCGTAGTACTGAACCCATCTTTATAGTCACCTTGTTACGGTGTGACGTTTGATGTTATCAAGATACTCTTCCGATGTTAGCAATTAACATGATCTCATGGTCTAAGGATAAATATTACTTCGTATGATGTTATAGCAATATAAACATAATGACTTGATTGTAATGCTATACTTCGGATGAATGTTCATCACATCATTCCACCAATGGTGTGACCTTGTTATTAACAACATCCAATGTCCATGATCAGGAAACCTTGATCGTCCTGTTAATCAACAAGCTAGTCTATAAGAGAGGCATGACTGTTGGAATTATGCCCTAGAGGCAATAATAAAGATGTTATTATTATAATTCTTGTTCATGATAAAGTTTATATTCCATGCTAGAATTGTATTAAGCGGAAACATTAATACTTGTGTGGTTTGTGAACAACACCGTGTCCCTAGTACGCCTCTATGGACTAGCTCATTGATCAATGATGGTTAAGGTTTCCTAACCATAGACATGAGTTGTCAATTGATAATGAGATCATATCATTGGGAGAATGATATGATGGACAGACCCAAACTAAGCGAAACAATTAGATCGTGTCATTGTGTTCATCTTTGCGAAGCTTTTCCTATGTCAAATATTGTATTCCTTAGACCATGAGATAATGCAACTCCCTGGTATCGGAAGAAAGCTTTGAGGTCATCAAACGTCATCCTATGAGAGGGTGATCATAAAGGTGTCTCTCAGGTGATCGGAAAGTATCTGTTGGGTTGTATGTATCGAGATGGGATTTGTCCCTCCCAAGTCGGAGAGATATACTTGGGCCCACTCGGTGTCGATATCAACACCGCTTGCAAGCATGTGGTTAAGGAGTTAATCACAAAGTGATATCGGATTACGGAACGAGTAAAGTACTTGCTGTGAACGAGATTGAACTAGGTATGACGATACCGACGATCGAATCTCGGGCAAGTAAAATATCGCGAGACGAAGGGAATATATATATGGGATTGATTGAATCCTGGCATCGTGGTTCATCCGATATGATCATCGATGAATGTGTGGGAGTCAATATGGGTGCCTGCACTTCCTGTTGATTATTGATAGAAGATCATATCCGCATATTCTCGAACCCGCAGGGTCACACATAACGTGTCTCGGCTATGATAGATTGGATAATTGGTTTATGAATTTTTGTTGAGTCTCGGATGGGATCCGGGATATATCGAGAGGTTCGGAATGGTCCGGAGAATAAGATTCATATAAGGCGATCAGTTTTGGAGTTGAATAGTTCCGAGTTAATCGGTATTGTAAGCTTCTAGAACCTTCGGAAGGGACCAACGTGGCCCCACCTTCCGGAGGGCATGGGCCTATGAGGGAGTGTCCTGGCGCATTGGGCCAGGGCACAAGGCCCCATAGGGCCCAGCCGATCTAGATAAGTTTAAACTCGTTTAAACTAGAGATAGGGTTTCTAGATAAGGGATAAGTTTAAACTCGTTTAAACTAGAGATAGGGTTTGGATAAGGGAGAGTTTAAATCGTTTAAACTAGAGATAGGCTTGGAGGATGGGCAGGGCTGGCCCCCTCTATATATAGAGGGCTGGTGCGCCCCCTCCCCACACACACCTTCCTCCAAACCCTAGTTGCCCTGCTGCCCTCCTCTCTCCCTCCCGACTGTTTGTAGGCGAAGCCCTGCTGCAGAAATTCTCCACCATATACACCACGCTGTCGTGTTGTAGATCCAATCTATCTCTCCACCCTACTTGCTGGTCCGAGGAAGGAGGAGACGTCGAGGTGCTGCACGTGTGCACTAGATCGGATCGGATCGCGAGGAGGAGAAGCGAGTACGACTACATCACCCATGTTCCGACGAACGTTCCGCTGTGCGAATCTTCAAGGGTATGAAGATCTAATCCAATCTCTCTCGTTGTTTGCATCTCCTAGATTAGATCTTGGCTTTCCCTCTGTTCGCTTCCGTAGAAAATTTTGATTTACTATGCTGCGAAACCCTTCAATGACTAGGAACCTTTTTTGTTTATTAAACACACATGTATTGATGTTTCCGAATCAATACATTTCTAGCATGTAAAATAAACATCTATCATGTATAAGGAATATATAATAACAACTTTATTATTGCCTCTCAGGGCATATTTCCTTCAAGTTCATTGGAGGAACTCAAAGATACTCATGATTGGGTGATGAGATGAACCATGGAGGATTAAGATGTTGAGAAAATTAATACTAGAGAAGGATTCGTGACATAACTTCAACAAGGTTATGAGAGCTCATAAGTTGAGTGGTGATTGACCTACCCTTGAAGCAAGTACTCGAGTGAAGAATTCATACTATACCACATGAGATCATGATAGAGCATGCAGAAGACCAAATTGATGTTCATGGTGAACCCCAAAATAAGTCATGAGAGTGTTTGAGCCTTTGGTGGTCAAGTCTTGAAGAAATGAATAATTAAGTGAATAGTTCACTATAGACTTTAATATGTCAAGGGGTGGATATGCGTTTTAAAACTCCATGTGGATTTGGCTTTATCCTAATGAAGAATTAAACTAGGAGGATAAGTTTCAAGCATAATTATTAAATATGCTTGTAGTTCAAACTCTACACAAGGTATACCAATAGTACAAAGTATGGAACGATAGGAAGTAAAGTGGAAAGAGAAAACAACTGGTATTTATCTGAGTTCAAATATCTACTAATATTTTACTCTATGTTGGACAGGCTGCGATGAACAAAGCCCACTACGATCCCTCTAATGTAAAGTGCATAAGTAAAGGGCTCGGGCATAGGAATAACTGATGGATGCAAAGATGATAATTTTATCCGAAGTTCACTTCTAAAGAAGCTACGTCTTTGTTTGAGAGGTGCGATGGCGCAATGCTCTCCGAACGCCACAAATGGCTCACCTTGAGGTGTGCCGTCTTGATGCTCACCCAGCGTCACACAAGGCCTCACCCCAAGATGCGGAGTTATGCTACTCATCGATGCCACAAAAGGCTCACCTTATTCTCCCGTGATCTCACGACAAAGTCCTACTCATGATCCACTATGGGACACATGGGGCAGCCATAAAACCCGTACAAGCTTGGGGAAATCTCCACAACTCAATTAGAGGCTCCCAAGAACCAACACAAGAGGCCACAAGCTTGAGGCACTATCCACAACCTAATTGGAGGCCCCAAGAAACACCACGAAGGCTACAATTGTTTAGAATTCCAAGAACCCAAGAGTCACAAACTTCTTTTGATTTCACCAATCAAAATCTCCATATAGAACTCAAATTGATGCACCTAATGCAATGGCAAGTGCCTCACTCTCAAATTCCACCAAAGCTAAAAAGATATTGGGGTAATAATAGAGGAAGAACACAAGAAGAGAACATCCAATTCTCCAAGATCTAGATCTCAAGGATTCCCTCGCAAAAAAAGGATTTGAGTTGGTAGAATTGTAGATCTAAATCTCCTCTTCCAGATCCCTCAAAAAGATGCAAGAATCATGAGAGGGGGAAGAGAAGAGGACAAGATCTTTAATGTCAACAATCGAGGAGAGATAGAGAGTGGAAGGGGCAGCAAAAAGGGACTCAAAAAGTTAGGGAAACTTTGGGGAAGAAGGTCCCCTTAAATAGGGCAAGAGAAATATGTCAGTTTGGATCAGTTTCACACACTTTATCGAAACTTCCGTTGAACCACCAAAACTTCCGATGAAACGGAAACATGAATTAATGCAAGGAAACTAGCCTTTGGCGGAAGTTGGGTGGAAGTTTGGTCGGTATTACCGCCCATGGGAAAATCAATGGATAGCATGGTACATAAACTTCAATAACCTTTGCATCCGGACTATGATTTTGATGATCTTAGGGTCATTGGAATCACAGCGATGAGATATACAACTTCATGCATAGAAACAACATAGTCCAAAATAGGAGGATAAAAACAAAATTGAGAAAGGTATGACCTCTCTAAAAGAGACGAACTAGTAAGACCTCCAAAACCTAAAACACAAGAAGTTGAGCTTGAAAACTCCAATTGGGATGAAGCTAATTTTGTTGGAAATATAAAAGCAAGTAGAATCCAACAAAAATACCAAGTATATAGAGGTGAGGAACATCCCTCATAGAAGAACCAATAAAGACCACAACATAAAAGACAACAAGATTTCATACGAAATCCGTTTTTGATGAACTAGAGATTGTTATGAAGATAACCACAAGATCTAGATCCTCGCATGGATAAAATCCAAATAACAACTAATAATGATGCTAAGAATGCAAAGGTTTGAGCTCTGTCCGAAATATACGATCGAGTTACTCACTTGAGAGACCCTCTTGATAGTACGACTATCTATCATAAACTCGGTCTCCCAACTAACAACATGAGACCGACAAAAAGGAAAACCTATCAAGATCATACCTTTGCCTTGAGTATTCCACTCGAACTTGATGCAGACGATCTTTTCTTTGTCAAGATGCAACACCTTTCTTGATTGCTCTTGATCGCACTCGCTTGATGAAGACTTGCAAGTTGATCCCATGCTCCATGGGAAAACCTCTTCTTTGAACTTGTCTTCATCGATCCATAATCACCGACGATGACAAAATTCAAGCATGTGATCTTCTAGAGATGGCGCATCTTGAACTTGCACCCCTTCATTTCTTCCTGAGTGTTGATCCACTTGAAACTACTCTTTGTACTTCGTCTTGATCAACCTTGAATCATCTTATTTCTTCAACATGATTCCAATAGGCCCAAAACCCTTATTTGAACATTTCTTATTCTTCTTCTTTTCTTCGTCTTCGACATTGAAGCCAACACATGGTCCAAGCGATGCCAATGGACAATTTTTAGAAGTGTAACCCAATGCAAATATTAGTCCATAAAGATTGTCATTAATTACCAAAACCATACATGGGGGCATACATGCCCTTTCATTACCTTCACCTTATGAGATTGTTGACTTAGACTACGCATTCAAGACTTCATAGTGTCCACCCGAATCTACGATTCGACTGGACACGCGGGGGCTAGTGACATAGGTATGTCCTAGCTGACATCTCTAGCCTACCTGGCTTGGCCCAAGATGAGGTCCACACGGCGATCTGCTAAAGTCATCGAAGCTTAGGACAATCCGTCTGTTTCGAAGCCCACAAGGACACCGACTCCTAGCGTTCCTAACAAAAAGATCATGATTAGGAAACTAGAGTTCAACTTATAACCAACTTAAATGGTCTCTAAGACCTAGCCTCCCCATATAAAGGCTAGGAGGGGTCGCCGAGGAGACGATCTGTAACACAACACCCGTAGCTTACGCCAAATTCAATATGCGCACCCATTGTCATCTCGGTGACATTGTAAACTTCTTCATCATCAATCAAGCGGGAAGTAGGCCTTCAAGATCCTATATCTGGGTAAATCGTGTTCCCCGTTGTCTATTAGCCGACAAAGTCACAACACACATCTCCTTCCAAAAATCCAAGTCCATCAACCATGAGCATTATCATGGAGATCCCACGTCAATAGTAACTTAGCTAGTTATCATAACATCACACATATCAAGATAATATGAGTCTACAACCTTATTAAATAGACCTTGTATGTTATAGGACACACATATTATTGTCCACTATAAAGATAGTAACATGAGCATGTTACTAGTCTAAAGGTTGGCCATAGTGCAAGTATCATAGGTGATATCATGCATAAAATGCATGCAAAAATCTTATGTGGCACACCAATTAATAAAGAGAGAGGTGATTGTGGTATCATAATATGCTAGTGGATCATAGAATATAAAAGTAGTCATTTTAATGGTAAATAAATCTTATATACCAGTATGTATTGAGATTCTACAAATAATTAAATACAATAAGGTTATGAGATACTATTAGATGATACTATGCAGTATAGAAACTATATCATGTACTAGTATCACATGCATGATACTAGTAATATGACACTCCCAATATAACCAACCTAAATTACTTAACACTGTGACTATGGCTTAAGTGAATGTATCTAAAGCGGAAAGGATCGGATAAAGAAGCGAACCAAAATATTCTCGATCAAAATGTTGACTTTATCACGAACTAGAGGAAACCTAAGGCTGGTCATAGCGGAGTATCATATTGCTCGTATCATGCATATGATACTAATGTATGATACTATGTCTATAGTGCATTGTGTCATACTCCCTCCGTCCGCAAATAAGTGTACTTCTAGCCTTGTCCTAAGTTAAATTAAAGTACTCCCTCCGACCCATATTAGTTGACTTGGATTTTCCTAGATTCGAATGTATCTAATACTAAAATATATCTAGATACATCCATATCTAGAAAAATCTAAGTCAACTAATATGGATTGGAGGGAGTAAATTTGACTAATTTTTTAGCGAAACGTGGCAATATTAATGACACTAAATTAGTACCATTAGATCTGTTTCCAAATGTAGTTTTATAATATGTCAATTTGATGTAATATATGTTGCTATATTTATCTATAAAATTGGTCAAATTTGATTAAGTTTGACTTAGGCAAAAGCGAGAAGTACACTTATTTGCGAACGGAGGGAGTATAGTAGCATCATAGTAGTAGTATATTTATTGATTTTGTAGAATCTCTATGTAAATTTGTGTACAAGATTTACTTGTCATTAGGATTTCTAGTTTTACGTGCTATGATACTTTAACCATCTCTTTCTTTATTAATTGTTGTGCCACGTCAGATTTTTGCCAACATGGCATACATAATCTAAAGATATAATTGGGGGGAGTACTACGGTGCTCACCAAAATTCTGATTTGATTAGCCTTTAGATATCTCCCCGTTAAATCTCGTGCATTCGTTGTTTTCACCGCGGTCATATAAATAGAGCAGCCCACGGTAAAAACCCTAGCCGCCGACCCCAAATCCTCACGCACAGGTCTACTCCTCCCCAAATCCCCTTTTGTCCTCCTCCCCAATCCCAATTCTTCCCTCTCCTCTCGCCTCCGGCGGCGGCGCTCCACTTCCCTTGCTGCCACCGCCCTCCTCGTCCTCCTCCTCCTCCCAAGCACCGTCTCTCCTTGGTGGTGCTCTGCTCGACGTCGTCGACAAGCTCGAGATGGAGCAGGGCCGCTGCTCAAGTTGCTGCTGCTCTCTGCCTTTTCGTCTTCACCGATGCTCAGCCGAAGCAGCAGGGCACCATGGGGTTGGCTGCTGATGCAAGAGAGAGGGGAGGCTTAGGGAGGAGGCGCAGGAAGCAGAGGTAGAGCATGGGGAGGCGGGAAGGGGCGGAGGAGGAGCAGCACACCAGTGACCTGCAAGTCAGTCTCTCTCGCTCTCTCATGAAACAATTATGTGCAGGGTTGTATCATTTGTCGCGAAAGGAGATGCGTGTAAATACTAGTTATGATACTCCCATCATGGCTAGCCTAAAACGGTTTGACCGCCTATTGAACCAGTTTTTCTCGGCTTTTTAAATTTTCCAATCAGATTTGATCGGCTGATCCATGAACCCATCAGCATGCTGTCTGAGCCTGGTTGCGATTTGTTGGTGGTCGGTGTGGCGCCTGGTTGCGTTTTGAGTGACACGTCAGCATGCTGTCTGAGCCATCGGGTGCATCCAACACGTCAGCGCCCAGGCCACTCGAGAGGCCCAATACCACAGGATGATCCAGCCAGCCCATGGAGGCATGGACCAAAGCAACCGCTATCCTTGTTCGACATGGCCCAAGCCCGCGTAAGCTTAGGTCTTCCAACCAAGTCTCCAAATGGACTCCCTCCCTTCGTCCAGAAAAGGAACACGCTTGACCAAGCCGCCGACCCTAACGGACGGAGGACGGAGGACGGTGCGTCCCGCTCCAAAGCAAAGCATTGCCATTTCTGTCTGCACCCAGAAATCCCCGCCGCGCCGCGCCCAAATTTTCCCGCGGAAGCCATGGTGTCCACACCACAGCACGCGCCCTCAAATCGTTTCCACCTTCCCGCCACCCCCTCCACCCCCCCGCATTTCCGCAGCCGCACCCCCGGGTATTTCAGCGCAGCCAGAGCTGCCAGCACCGTCAAGGCACAATCCTTTCTCTCAGACAGCGGAACGGAGGTAGGCTAGGGGCCTAGTAGAGTATTCGGTGCTAGGAAGAAGGATTGACTCGTGAACGGAGATGGAGAGCAGTATGAGGAGGTTCCTCAACCCGCTGGTGCTCAACATCCAGAAGATGGAGCTGGAGCTCACCTGCCCCGTCTGGTACGCCATCTCGCCTCTTCTTATCCCTTCCTATCCCCATTTCTATTTCCTGGATCTAGACGTGGTTTGTTTAAACATGACAAAAAGGAGGGTAACCTTGGTAGGATCTGACTGGAGCTGTAGGAGTAATCCTGTAGCACATACGCCCAAAGGCGTCATCCTTTTCGTTCTTGCGAGGATCCCATATACGATTACCGGGAATAGGATGTGTGCGGCGCCGTGATTTAACTTAGCTAGCTTAGCAAGAGTTGGATCTGGTAAAACGGCGGGGGCGCTTTGGCCTGTTCGAAATATGGGACGGTGAAACGAATCGATATGTCCGCCGCGCCGCGCCTTCTGGATCTGTGACGACTGACCATCTCATTGTTTTTCCTGTTTGGCAGCCTGAAGTTGTTCACCGCGCCTACGACGCTACCATGTTCCCACACATCATGCAGGTTAGTTACTACTCCACCTTGACAACCCAACCCGATGCGCCATTCTCTCAATTACCTTGAGTACGGTATCATGACGAATTTCTTGAATTCTTTCAGCACATGTGCCACTACACAGACTATGGATAGCTACAGCTGCGCCATCTGCAAACTAGCCTACCGAACTCAAGGTACATCATCATAGAAAACTGACATGTTTGTGAGTCGGTGAGGCCTGGCCAACTAGAGTATACTTAGCTAATATTGGAACTGCTTGCAGATTTGAGGCCTGCTCATCACCTCGAGGCAATAGTGAACATCCACAAGAGCCTCAGCTCTACGCTCAGCAGCATGGTTACACAGCAGGGGACTCAAGGGGACATTCCTGGTACATGCCTGACCAATTCCAGATTTTCTTTATGCTCTCAGAATACCAATCACAAGTTTTCCTAGTAGTTTTAAGACCAAATGATAATTGTTTTGATGTGAACTCCTTTTTTTTCCACCAGTTGCATCTCAACAAACTCAAGAACCAGGAAACAAAAATTCTTACAACTCGGTTGCTTCAGTGCTGCTATACAACCAATCAACTGGACCTGCAAATGCACCTGTGGATGCTGACAAAACAATGGATCCTACAATGGAAAACCAAGCTAATGATGGGACCACTGAGATTCTCGTACACAAGGGGCCATGTAGGTCGTCTCAATCTTCCGATGGCACTAGGGATCTAGACTGTGACAGCAATGATCTTGAAGGAGAGTTGGTAATATTTCATCTTATGCAGAGGAACATTGTTTGTCAATATGACTTGTTTTTAAAGAGGTCCAGTCATATAGTCAGCTAAACAAAATAAAGAATGTCCCAAATGCCACCCTTAATCTTGCTTAAGAATCATTGTGATATATGCATTTAACATTAGTATGTGACATGATACATTTATCTTCACTTAATTAGTTATGGCTTTTGGTTTCAATGTACAGGGGCTGTGTGGCAAACTGGCAACTGTAATAAGCATGTTGTGGTTATTTGGAAAGGTGTAGGATATAGTATATCTAAAGATAGAGTTTTAAGTATTCATGCTCGGTACAATTGAGTCCTTAAATTAAGTAGTTTCTGATTAAACTAGGGAAATATGCTTTTGGTCTAGCCAAGAGTTTCTTGATATCTTATTTTCTGCAGGGAGATTTTATTGATATCTGACCTGTGGATCAAGTAAGTTGTCCTATATAAAGGGCCAGCATGAAACTCTTTAACATATAAACCAATAAGTAAAAGTTACAATAAGCCTCAAGCTTCTTCCACATCAGGGAGAACCTTGTTTGCTGGACAGTAGATGGCGATTGCCCTATCCCTGGTCTTTGGACCTATATCCTACCCAAAATACTTGTGGAGGAAGGTCCATACATTTCTCTCCTATATACACGCTAGTAAGATTTTTGTAAGAAAAAATAATGATATTTTTATGGTATTTGAACTTTAACTTATATAATTTTTATAAATGAACATCTCATCTTGAATATAAAATTTGGAACTTTATGTGTTGTCTTCTTAAATTTTACATAAAATGGCACCACTTTGCGAAATTCGTAATGAACATTCCCAGTTTACTTTATTAACAACCTTGCTATTTACTGAAGATCTTCCCACTGTATACTTCATTATTCTCTATGTAGTAAACCGACTATACTATTTTTGAAAAAGCAAAAGCTTTTCCAGTAATATATTAATAGAGTGAGAAGGCGTTGACGGCTGGACAAAATGGGTGCCCATCCAAAATGAATGGTTCATAGTAATTTGGGGTCATCTTAAAATTCATTTCTAAAAGCATTAAATCTGGCAACCAAAAATAGTTCTAGTGTGTAATAAATTCAATTTATTCTCTTTGCATCTGGTATATCCTGTTTATAGTAAATATCTCACTCCTAAAATTGGTCATTTGTCAGATAACAAGCAGATCACCTCCTCAAAGTGTGTTGAAAAGAGTACCTGATGTTACAGATGACCATACTAGGGAAGTGAAGAGGCTAAAGTCTAAAGATCAGAGTGAAAGTAAGTATTTTTTCTCTAACTTGTCGTTTCACTGGGATTTGGAAATGGAATGCAAAAAAACTGATGTGATTGTGAACATCAATGCAGAACAACCAACTATGGCTGACTCTTGGAAATGTGAATTTTGTCACTCCTCTGAAATCAGCGAGGTCAGACAATGGGAAAATATTGATTGATGTTGTATTCACTAGTATTTGACTGCCACTTATTGTTTCTGTACTTTGATAATCTAATGTTCTTTTCAAACTCAGTGTGCTGGACCATTGTTGCATTATCTGAACGGAGAACAAATGAAGGATGATCAAGCTTGGAAATCTGATGTTCTGCATGTCCATGAGAAATGCATTGAATGGTATGTTCCATGCAAATTTTGAGCTTATTTTTCCTGAACCTATAAATAAGCTTACTTCTCTATAAAAACATACATTTCATCTGAGTAGCATCCTCAGATGCTAAACTTCACATTTTTTTGGCATCTTTTGTCTTTTGGCTTTGTCGATAGTATCTATGTTATTATTTTTGGTATCATGTTTCTCAAGTAAAAAAAATATATCACTAATTTATCATACATATATAGGGCTCCTCAAGCATTCTTTGATGGTGATATTGTGAAGAATTTGGAGAATGAGTTGGCCCGTTCTTCGAAGATCAAGTGCAGTGTTTGTGGATTAAAAGGTGCAGCACTGGGCTGCCTTGTTAGGAGCTGCCGCCAAAGCTTTCATTTCCCATGTGCCCATGGGATCGCAGGCTGCCGATGGGATGAAGTAGGTCCTTAAATCTGCATTCTCCATTCTGTATTAAGTTAAAATGCACTTCATTATTTTGGCAAAAAATTATGTCAAGTTATATAATCAAATCGTTGTGATGTGCTTCAGGGAAAGTTTGTTATGTTGTGTCCTTCCCATTCATCAAAGAAGTTGCCATGTGAGAAACCGAAGTCGAAAAAGAAGAAGGCCCAGCTGCAAGGGTGTGTTCTCTGCATGTTATATATAGCTGTATTTTGTTATATTTGCATCTGCATGTGCTTCTCACATTCTCATGAACCATTGGTCTTTTCCTCGATTTGCCAGATCATCTTCTGATACTATTCTTGGTGATCTGAACTCACCTTTTCCAATGGAAAGGAATGAACTTTGGACAGCCTCACCTTTTTTGACAAGTGAATGGGTGATATGTGGATCTGCCCTCTCTGGTCGAGACAAGGTAGTTCTTTCTTATTCGATTATACCCTCTACATACTATTACTTGCTGTAGCTGTTTTGATGATGATGTTGTGTTGGTATCTTTGGAAACTTCACAGGAAGTCTTCGATCAGTTCCATTCTCAAACTGGCGTCACAATAACTAATACCTGGAGGTCAAATGTGACTCACATAGTTGCCAATACGGATGAGAAGGGAGCATGTGGTAGGACACTAAAGGTTCTCCTGGCTATACTAGCTGGGAAATGGGTTGTCAACGTAAACTGTAAGTACAGTCCTCTGAGGGCCAAGTCCTTCTCATAAGTTGTTCCTAGTTCTCTTGGCCGTTCCACATGACTGTTATTTAAGCTTAATAGGAGTAGAACATTACGTGCTGTGTGGACATTGTGCCTGCACTTCGTTTGCTCTAGTGTTAAATTGCCTTGTTTTGTATGGAAGTTCTTATACAGTTATTTTTACATTTAGGGCTGAAAGCCTGCATGGAGGCTAGAGAACCAGTCCCCGAGGAGCCCTTTGAGATCAGTTCTGATGTTCATGGCTCCGTTGATGGCCCTCTCACAGGAAGACTACGAGCAATGGAAAAGGTTCGTATGCGAGTTCTTTGAGAAAATTAGCGACAAATCTTAACAGAGTATTGATTGCATACTTTCTTTTTGTTCTCTAGGCACCAGGTCTGTTTTCAGGGCTGGCCTTCTACTTCGTCGGAGATGTCCTGCCGATATTTAAGGCGGACCTTGAAAACTTGATTTCCACGGCAGGAGGATCTATCCTGGACAAGGCTAGTCTCTCTAGCACATCCTTGATTCTTTACAACATGGAGGTTCCGGCAGGAGGTGATCAGCGCAACATTGAGGAGGTTCTGGAGAAGAGAAGGGCAGAGGCTGAGGAACTGGCAGCAACAGTTGGCTGCAAGGCTCTTGCTCATACATGGGTTTTGGATATCATCGCATCCTGCAAAGTGGAGTTTCCCATGTGACATTGTTCCCAAGTTATAGGGGTTAGGATGTGATTGGCGTTTGCTTGATAGTACAAAATAGGATCCAAATGTTGTAACGTGAGTGGTCAGTTAAACTATATCACTGTCGGTGACTGCTGTCATATTCATATGTTTCTTGCCTAATAATAATAATAATTCGTTTCACCTTCCTTTAGAAGAAGTGATGAGATGAAACTTGTACACTGGGTTTTGCTGTAGAATATGATGGATCTGAGGGTTATTTATCTTGAAGAAATCTCAAGATGGTGAGGGTAAGAGGCAAAGAAATCTCACTTGATGGATTTTTTCACTCTGGAAATTTGTTTTCCTCCGTCTGTCTAGAAATAACTGACTTAAGTTTGTCTAGATTCGAATGTATCTAGACGCATTTTAGTGTATAGATACATTTAAATTTAGACAAACACAGGTCAGTTATTTCTAGACAGAAGGAGTACATCTTTGGGTGCGCTTCAAGGAGGAGATTTTGGCTGTGCGGTTCATTACTCGCTGCTACAGCAAACTGAAAAGGAGAGGATGAAAATGATTGTGGAGTGCATTGGAGAGAAAGCAAGGTGAAAAGCGGCTGAGGTCACTAAGGTTAGGTTGCTTGTGAGACATTCTACCAATCAACAACAGCAGGAAAGGTCCCCTTCAGGCAGGCTCTCCGGTCTCACCAGTCAGCAGTCACCGTTGCCGTTTGCTGGTGCAATGTAGTCTGAGGAAGTTCTCACCAGACGCCCTCGTGTCAATCAGTATAGTAGCACATGCACCTCCACTACGACTTACCCACCTTCACCGGCCACAGCGAGACCCTGATAAAAGGGGCGCCCATGGATGGATCCTCGGCGCCGGTGCCATGGCGTTCTTCAACAGCGGGTCGCGAGCGCTGGTGGAGATCCTGACGAGGCTGCAGAGGTGCGTCGCTGCTAAGCTCATCCCTCTGCATTCAGACTGAACTCACGCATGTCTCGATTTTTGCAGCGCTGAAAGACCATTGCCGGTGGATCACACCTTCTTCGAGTTCGGATCGATAAAATACCACGTACAGGTTGCTCTCATTCTGAACCCAAGCAGCCACAGAAATCTGAACATTCCGTGTAGAGTAGTAGTAGTATTTTTGTTGTCAGCTGCACTGTACTGACACGGTGTGCCTGAATAATCGTGCGTATGCAGGCGTCGGCGGAGGATCCCGAGAACGTGCAGCTGTCCATATCGACGCCGTCCCTCTCCCACGAGGCCGCGCCGTCCCCCGGCCTGCCGGAGTTCACGCTGCAGGAGACGCGGAAGACGTACGGCGGGTTCGCGGAGGTGGTGGAGCCGGCGAGGGACGGGTACGCCCTGACGCTGCGGCTCAACTTCTCCGGCCTGGCCCGGCCGAAAGACCGCGCCCGGGCGATCCGGCAGGTGTCGCTGCTGCAGTCCGTGGTGCTGAGCTCGCAGCTGAAGCACATCCTGGGTGGCCTCGCCCCGTCCGGCGCCACCAAGCTCGTGTACAACCACCGCCACCCGTTCTTCGTCAGCAGGACGGTACGTACGTCGTCGTCAGTTTCGCCCAGGAGTCCGGCAATCGCTTTGGTTCGCTAGCTAAACGGCCGGTGTGGCTCTTGGGCGGGTGTTGCAGCCGGGGAAGATAAGCGCCATTTTCCCGATGCGTTTCCGGGACGACACGGACCTGGCCGTCGCGACGTCCTTCTTCCAGGTTGGTGCCCCGACCCGACACCGTAGCTCGCCTATACTTTTCGCCTACTCCATCATCCGGTGCACGGAGTGAACCTGAGGCAGAGTGGGGTGAGGTGTTGTGACGGCAGGAGCTGCAGGAGGCCGGGAGCTCGCAGTCGAGGGCGCCCAGGTGCAGCTGGTCGCCGATCCCGCCGCCGGAGCTGCGCGGGGAGTCCGTGCACCACCTCACCACCAACGGCGGCTTCGTCTCCTTCGGTACGTACGTATGCGCCTGACGCTCCGGTCCGGTTCACCCACCTCCGCTGCCGCTAGGCTGTCGCGTCCTCTCGCCCCGAGTGGAGTTTGACGTGTGCCAGGTCGTTGCTCCCATTATTCCGCGTGTGACGGACGTGCAGACATCTTGGAGCGGCACGTCAGGAGGAAACGGGCGGCCAAGACGGCGTGGATCCTGCTCAACTTCCAGTCCTACGTCAAGTACCATATCAAGGTTAGGTCGGTCACTGTTAACGTTAGTTGTAGGAATTGGACTTGCTGTGCTGATGGTGTACAGTCAATACGTTACTGCAGTGCACCCGAAGCTACATCCAGAGCAGGATGAGGAAGCGGCAGGAGAGCTTGACAGAGGTAGGTACGGTTTTTTTTTTTTAGACTGGAACACTTTATTATAGTTAACAAGCCGCCTCGTTAAAAACCTCCCAATCCCTCTTCGGTATCCTGGTGAGGAAAAGATAGCGTAAAAACTTGCTGCTCCGAGTTTACATATGCATAGGTTACACGAACGCCATTTGGCGGAGAAACTAACCAGACATGCCTACCAACAGAAAGGTAAACAGACTGTCTAGCTAAGTTATGAGCATCTATGTTGGATGATCTCGTGAGCGCAATCCACCCTTTGAAAGTTTGCCTTCCTAGCTGTGATCTCGTGGACGATCTGGCCATAGACCCCTCTCTCTTCTCCGCCCAGGTTCTTGACCACATTGCTGCAATCAGATGCTAGTTTAAACCTCTGGAGGAGCAGGTCGGCCGCCAACACCATGCCCTCCCGGCACGCCATCGCCTCCAGCGTTTCCGGGCCAGTGATGCCCTCGGCGACCACCGATGAAGCACCCGTAAAACTGCCATCTTCTCGACGCGCTACTGCAGCAATAGCCGCGATCGCAGTATTCTTCCCTGTAGCCGCGTCGACATTGATTTTTTGCATCCCCGCTGGCGGGGCAACCCATGCCGGTCTTGGTGGACTCTTTCCAGTAGCTGCCTTCACCTTTGGACTCGTCACCTGCAGCTCCGCGATAAAACGCTCAACAAAATAGTTCGTCGATAATGGGCTTTGGTAGATCTCTTCATGGATCGCCTTTCTCCTCACGTGCCAAACCGCCCATAGCGTGACTACTACCCTGATCAGTTCCGCGTGTGGTAGAGTTTTGAATGCCAGCCACGCTTTGGCACTCTCCTCTTGAATGTTACCGATCATCTTCGTACTCGCCTCTGGCGCCAGCGCCCATATGCAGCGCGCCATCGAGCACTCCAAAAGGGAGTGCTTCCATGAATCGTCGTTGCCGCAGAACTAGCATTGACGACTAGTTGCCATGTGTCGATGATGACGCACGTCAGCCGTTGCCAGCGATTCACGCGCCAGTCTCCACAAGAAAACACGAATCTTCGATGGAACCTGCACCTTCCATAGCGCAGTCCATTCTTTTGCTTTTCTAGCGCCAGATGAGCTTGTGGTTTCCTCCAGCCAGTCTGTCCTCCTCAATTTCGTTTCAATTAACATACGATATGCAGAAAGAACAGAGAATACACCTGACTTCTCGTAGTGCCAGACCCACAAATCCTCCTGTCTTCTCGTACTTAGAGGAATCTGCTCGTTCTTTATCCAACGGCCAGAAGAACGTTTGTACCTTCTGTACATCCCACCTTCCTTCTGTACTTATGATCAGCTCACTGACACGCTGGGGAGGAGTTTCGTCTGTACGGACTTTTTCGATCACTTGCTTCGTTCGAGCTTCTTTTTGGGGCCTCCCTACTGTTTTCCATCTTTGTGGATTATATCTCAGGCCTCCTGTTGCAAACCTCCTTTTGTTGAAATATGCCCAAAATTCGTAAGATAAAAGTGAGAAAGTTCCACAAACTAAATGACACGAAGGTATCCCAACTACTTGGTGTATCCTTTGAAGAGCAAACTAAAAAAGTATCGGTACAGTTGAAATTGTGTAAGAATATACCAAAAATTTATTGAAAAGAAAAGGCTGTGTACCAAAAATTGTAGTAACCATGGTGTTGTATTATGGAAAATGTGTATTTTTCCCTCGAGTTTTGGCTAAAATTTGTTTTTTGTCCATTCATAAAATTAGGAAAATAAGGAATATCGAAAGAAAATTAGACAATACTAACAGTATATAGGATTAATGGTAGAAAAGGGAAAATTTCCATAACCACACTTTAAACACGATTTTTAGAAGTAGTATGAAAAACAGTACACAATTTAACAATATTCATGAAAAAAACCCTGAATTCCATATATTTTATGTTTGTGCCTAAACATTTTCCTTTTTTTTTTGTTCCATCAGAATATAGCATTTCAAGCACCATTTCTTTAAAATTTTGATTCTTCTCAAATAGTGTACAGTTAAGTTACTTTCCCCCCTTTTTTAGTTTTGCTACTTTTTTCTTTAAAAATTCTAAATTTTGGTGATGGACTAATCGTATGGTCAACAACTACCATATCAACCATCAGACCTCCCATCCTCTACAGGCCAAATTTAGGTTTGTTCCTCGAGCTCTCAAGCTAGACAAACAAGACCCTTAACTTTGAAAATTTGGTAGATTTGGTCCCTCAATCCATCCGGTATGGACGATGTTGTGAAGATAGTGCTATGATAACCTATTCAATAAAATACTAAAAAAATATAAAGAAAATTTGGAAGAATCTAGATTATCAATCACTCTTTATTTAATGTAGATATTTTCACGAAAAATCCTGTTATAAATATTAGGAGGATATTGGAAGAAAAAATTAAACAATATTCCAAGCATTACTAACAATATAGATACGATCAATGTTTAAAAGGGGTATTTCCCTAACCACACTTTTAAAAAGGATATTTAGAACTATTAGAGAAAACCATGGGATTGGATAAAAATCATAAAATTTTAAGAATATTCATGAAAAATCACAAGAATTCCATACATTTCATGGGTGTTCCTACTGTTTCCCTTATAATATTTTCCGTTGTTTCAAAATTATGGATTTTGAGTATTCTTTATATAATTCTGATTTCCCCTAAATATTCTACAATTAATTTCCATTTTCTAAAATAACTGTTTTATAAAGTTTGTTGGTTTTTTCTAAGTATCGTATTTTCTTGTGAATGAGCTACATACATGCTCAGCCACTGCCATGTCATCCATCAAACAGTTTTGAGTCACACAAGAGACCGAATCTGTTTGGTTCTGAAAATTAAGGCGCAAGTTTTAGTTTACACTAAGGACCAAAACTAAATTTGGCCCATAACCGACGCACCACAAGATTATATTATTTTCTTGTTGAATGCAGGTGATCCAAAATGCAAGGTTAAGAGGAAGCGATAACACGAAGAAGTTACAAGGTACACAAACCTACCGTAGTGTGCGGAATTTTACATGCATAGCGCAGTTTCTCGTTCTCTACTTGGACAAAGTAAGAAAATAGAGGCTTATGTACCGCAACTCTCATGTTTATCATCGGTTTCTCACCTACTTATTTGCTCTAGACAAAGGGAGTGTTGTTGTGATTAACTGATCCACATAGGATTTTAGTAGGATCTTCTTTTGTCTGGCAGTGAGGAAGAAAAGCAAGAGGAGGTTGATCAACCTTGGCAAGGCCAAGAAGCTTCAGAAGGGTTTTAGAGCCGTGATCGACAAGATGAAGCGGCTGCGGCTGAGGATCAGAGTGCGAGCCCTGGACCGGCTCAGGCGGCACTACCGCCAGTGCTTCGCCATGCCACGTGTGAAGGGGAGCAATCACTACGACAAACTGGAGTGACCTACCTTTGCTCCATTATTGTTAGGACGAAATACAACTACAAGTCCTTGAATCGATCATGGCCAATTGGCCATAGATGCCATTGCCAAGCATACCTAGCATTCAAGCTGTCATCCGCGAGAGTTTTGTGATTATTCCTCAGCAAAACCGAACAGTACTGTTTAAGAAAACGATGAAGCTTACGCTGCACCCGGTTATCTCTGCATACTAGAAACTTATTTTTGAGGATTAATGTAGGCACTTGCATGCTAGAAAATCCTAATTGGTACGAGTAGTGGAAGTTAAGGAAGGGGTGTCGCACTGTCGCCACATCCTGTATGTCTCGAAAGCAAAGGAAAAGAAATGGATCTGTACATGTATCTCGGTACCCGGTAATGCTGTATCATTGTACGTCAGCCCAAGTACAAATGTTCCCATGAGAATCGAGAGGCATTTGCCGGTTGCAGATATCAGGTATTTTACTTTTCAATACTCCCTCTGACCCATATTAATTGACTTAGATTTGTCTAGATACAGATGTATCTAGACACATTTTAGTATTAGATACATCTATATCTAGACAAATCCAAGTCAACTAATATGGATCGAAGGGAGTAATACAAAGTTATTGCAGTGCCAGCATGGCAACGCTGCTTACATTTCTTCCCGAGGATCACTGCGAGCTAAGCCCTCCGTTTTAAAATATAAGATGTTTTAGTTTGTGAAGATAATGTATCTAGACAACTTTTAGTGTGTAGATTCGGAGTGAACCTCTCCCAACCTACACGCTAAAAGACGTCTACATACATTATCTTCATAACGCTAAAACATCTTATATTATGAAATAGAGGAAGTATTCTATTACGTAGATCCGAAGTTCCAAACAATAATATAGTAACAATGATTGCATAAGCAAACAACAATCTACTGCTAAAAATTAAAGTTTGTAGTGATTATAATTTTATATTATGGAGTAAGTCTATTTCCCCATATTATTGGAGAAGTTTAGTTTTTATACCGAGTCTACAACTAGACAAACCCGACCCTTAGAGCATCTCTAATTAACTCCCTTTTTTCTTTTAGAGGAGCAAAAATTTAGCGCCGATCCCCAAAATTTTTAGAGGAGTAAAATTTTGTTTTTTGCAAATCAAAACTTTTAAACAAAACTATTACTATTACAAACCGAAATAAGTGTAGTAAATCAAATTATTTATTATTACAAACCCAAATAAATGTAATAAATCCAATAGTTGAATATTACAAACCGAATTGAATGTAATAAATCAAATCGTTTGCAAGCAAATCAATGAAAACAAACACAACTAATTGCCATGGAGACGCCGGAGATGCTCAACAAGATCAACCTGTAGCTGATTATGTGCCTCCTTATTCTCGATGCTTCGGTGCATTGTGAGGAACTGGTCGATCCTGGATAGATCATGCTCAGGCACAACAGGGTCTCCATTTGAGATGTACCTAAAGTCATCATACATGTCTCTCTCATCTTCAATGGCCATGTTATGTAAAATGATGCAACATGTCATGATATTCCATATGACCTCTTGTTTCTAATACTCCACACGCCCACAAATAATGCCAAAGCGCTTCTGAAGCACACCGAAGGATCTCTCCACATCTTTCCTTGTTGCCTCTTGCTCTGTGGCAAAGTGTGATTTCTTCGGGTTATTGCAAAGATTTCGGGGGATTGTCTTTACAAATGTGTCCCATGGAGGGTAGATCCCATCAACGAGATAAATAACCCTTTGTGTATTGATGTCCTTCGATATCATAGTTGCATGGAGGAGCTTCACCCTTCACAAGCCTTGAAAACAGTGGTGACCTCGACAACACATTGAGATCATTGGGAGAGCCATACAATCCAAAGAATGGATGTCATATCCATAGATCATGCGAGGAAACTGCCTCGAGGATGATTGTTGCACCTTTGTAGTGGTCTTTCCAACCAGTTGGATAATTCTTCCAAGTCCAATGCATGCAGTCAATTGAACCTAGCATCTCAGGCCATCCTCTTTCTTTGTTTTCAGCAAGAAGACTGTCGGTGTCTTCTTCATTGGGTGCCCTCAAATACTCTATCCCGAAGATCTCAATCACAACTTTGGAAAACCTTCTCACGGACTCCAAAACTGTATGCTCTCCAATGCGAACATAATCATCAATGGCGTCGGCCGAACAACCATATGCGAGGACCCTCATGGCCGCCACACACTTCATCACCGGGCTAGCACCGACCTCTCCCATAGCACTCCTCCGAAGCTTGAACCAATCATTATGGGCTTCGACGGCTCTTGTGATAGTGAGGAACAAGTATTTTTGCATCCAAAACTGGCGCCAGAATTGCTTGTCTGTGTAGGTGGCATCGGGGTTGAAATAATCTCGCATGATCTTCTCATGCTCCTCGGCTCTGTTTCGGTTGACCCATGCACGACCGAACTAGGATCCCCTCCCCGGCGCCTGAAAATCTTTGTTCAAAATCATAATCATTGTCGTTTCCAAATCCGTCTTCATCTTCTTGAATCATCAAAAATCATCTCTCACAACCTCTTCATCTACAACCGAATATCACAGGGGAATTCAGTCGAGTACCTTGTGCATGACGGAGGGAAAGATCGCGGCCGGAGCAGTTGCGCCGTCCAAAAGGGAACTGGACGACCGGTCGGGCTAGAGGATGGACGGACGGCAAGGTCGTTGCTGACAAACGCCCTCTTGGCGGCTGCGCGACGACCATACGACCACGAACCAGCGTCTCCGCCGCCAAGAGAATCCAGCCACGGACTACGGCCACGGCCATCAACTCGACGCATGTGGTCGCTCTACACCGCCTCCTTCCCCTCCTAAAGATTTTCCCGATGAAATCGACCTCGTCATGCCCGGAGACGAGCTTTCTTTTGGTTCCGACCGGAGACGGGATCCACCTGGATCCGGCGGCTCTAGGGGGCGATTCCGGTGATGGTGAGCAACCGCGATAGGGGCGGATGGGGGAAATGGGGTTGCGGTGCTTCGGGAAGGCGGCGGAGGGAAAACGATGGCCGACGGGGGCAACACCAGCGGGAATGGTGCGGTGGGGCAGTGACGACGGGGTGGAGGAGAAAAAAATATGGGAATCATGGCCTCCTACGCGTATATTTGCGAGTCGCCGATGCCGATTCCAAAATTATTCGCCTCTAAAGCCGTTTGGGGATGGGTTAGAGTCAGCTCCGGCCGTTAGAGGATAAAATATACTCCTCTAACGGCCGAAAAGGGATGGGTTAGAGATGCTCTTAGCTTTCAAATCTGGATCGGTCCCTCACACCACTTGAAGCGCATGGTTTGATCGATGATGTGGGTAGCTTCGCACATGTGATAAAACAATAATTAATAATATATAATATTCTATGTTAAACTATGGATATTTAAAACTAAGTTTATACTCATTCTATTTCATATTACTCCGCACGTTTGGCTTAGTCAAGGTCAAACTTTGCAAAATTTGACCGATTATATAGGCAAATGTTTCAATAACTACAACATAAAATCAACCATATTAGAAACATAATGAAAACTATTTTCATATAATGTACATTTGATATTGTAAATGTTGATATTATAACATATATTGTTGGTCAAAGATCATGAAGCTTGACTTTTTTTTTGCAAATGATGAAGCTTGACTTTGGCCATTAAGGCTGGTATTTTCTAAGCAAATAAGAAAATATCTTTTAAATTTTAAAAAATATGTTGAAAAACAGTTGAATAAATTCCAAAATAATTACTAAAAGGATATGAGAATATTACAAATGAATGATAGAGGATCTAGTAACATTTAAAAATAACAAGTTAAAAATATTATGAAGAAAAAATGTAACTATAAAGGAAAGTCCAACAATACAAATAAGAATCCTAGATTTGTATCAACGAGGACTTCGAACTGGGGTTGTGAGGTTGTAACATCCACTCCTAGTCAAGTGAGCTAGGCTCGACTGAGCTACTGCTAAACCACGGCCAGGTCGCTAGAGGGACCAAATCTACCCTGTGTTGAAAGTTGAGGAGCAATTTTTTTCTAGGTTTATAGCTTAATAAGAAAAACAAAATTTGGCCAATTATGAAGGGACCAAATATATATTATTTGTTCACGGATCCAAGATGCAAGGATGTAACTACCTCGGTGAATTACGCTCTTAGTTACAAGCCTGGATGAGCGGAAATGGTTAAAATAGTACGGTGGGGCCAAATGCCACTCACAGGTAGACCTTTCGGCCGTCCTAACCATTTCCAAAACATCGGGACAAGAACGAGCGGCGTAATCGGCAGGCAAAGGGATCAACTACATACACAAATGAGTATGTACGCAAGCCACATACAATAGTCCTCAGAGCCATTCCATCTAAAAGAAATAAAAATATTGCAACGCCATACGACAAGATCCAAATATCCTAGATAGATATAATAGTTTAGGATATCTCCTCATACATCAAACATTAGAGTATCAGGCGGAAGCGAAAACAAGATCCGAGTACGGATAAGAAGCAAATCGGCATAAGATGCCCCATAAATAAACACATCCCGCCCACAGATCTCACGGATCCCCGTTCCCGGAATCTCTATACCGAGTGATCGTTGCCAACATCGTCTGTCTCCTCCACCCAGTATCCATCTTGCGAGTATACCTATTCATCTGAATCAAACAATTTATCGTGTGAGACCCTAGGGGTACTCAGCAAGTCTTTATGCCTCTAAAGGGGACACAACCTGGGGTGACGCAATTGCAGCAAAAGATAATACCTAACAATTCTATAGATACTCGCTAACCATCCGCCTAACCAAAGATAGACGGATGTCCGTGAATTAATAACAACAATTATAACCGTAATATTAACAGATCCATCCTCCTCCTCGCTTACCAACGAGGAAGAGGAAGAACAGCCCCCACCATTCGTTGACAGTTTTATTAATCATTCCATAAGTGTTGCACTATTTACTAGTCAGGTACTTAGTCAAATTAAAAGCGGTACTTTAGTTATACTTGTCTATGATCGAGAAACTGTGCTCCAAGTCGTCCATAACCGCGGACACGGCTTTCAGAAAGATTTACCCTGCAGGGGTGCACAAATAGCAACACATACTCGATCAACCTCGGAAAAACCAAATCAAAACCCAACGAGGCATTCACGACAAAGCGATCACAGGATTCAGAAATGTTTCAGGGCCACCCATTAAGCTACCCATACGAAGTTGGCGGCTCGAGACGGACCCAAGGTTTTGCGTCAATAGTGTAAACGCTGGGAACCGAAAGTGTGGTGGCTTGTCGATACCGCGAAAATACTCCGCATCCAAAACAGTACAGGTGCTCCTCGCACAATCTTAAATAAAGCAGTAAAGCATGGCATAAGTATAGGATAGTAATAAAGCCCCAAACTACTTTGTGGCCCCAAGAAATAAGAATGAACCAAGCTCTGACTCAGGGGGGGTCCATAAGGCCTCCCGGATGTGGATAGTGCGAATAATCAAGGAACAAGAATCAAGTACTCGGGGTCCTACGGGACACAAGTGAGCATGAAGAACCAAATAGCAGATATTGCTCACCGGTGCCACTTTCATTAGTTATCCCATTACTACTCAGGTTAAGTTGTTTAGATACCTCGTTATCCATCAGACACTCACATACCCTACACATGCTGTTCTACGACCCGCATGGCTCAAACAACTCCTGTAGTAATGGCTCATGGGATGGAGGGACAAGCTTCAGTGGGGTTTAAAAGTAAAGGCTATACAGTACTTGGGATTCAGTTTAATGCAATCGCGACTCAATGATGCAAGAATAATATAGAGGCAATAGGTACTATATGTATGCAAGCATGTGGTAGTGCTTGCCTGGCAGCTCAGTTGAAGCGAGGGACGAATCTGGATAGTGCTCCTAGGATTCCTGATATATCCCCTGCTCAGCGTCTTTTCGAAGAAGAACCAAACAAACAAGGGCCAACATAAGTAGAGTGCACAAGCATATGAATTAAAATGCGGCAAGCAAACAATCATGCCATGATGAAAGATGCACAATTTACATGGCAATAATGTAGCATGGCATGGTGAGGTGTGGGGTACAAGATTAAAGCATTTTATTTAGTTTTAGCCCGGTTTGCTCTCATAACACTTGCTGTATACTTATATTTATATGATGCATGCTGCAATTCAGAACATGGAATGCATAGATAGAACGGGCTCGTCGCGCTGATCTATTTAGACATATTATTTGTTAAATTTGGAGTTATAAAACTAAAGTTATTAATTAATTAATTAAGAAAAAGGGCATTTTATTGTAATTTTAATTACCTCAAAATTTTAAAGTGCTCAAACATTATTTTGAATAGCATATTTGAATTCCTCACATTTTTGTGGTTTCAAAACATATATTACATGTTGGTTTTGGAATTATATTTTAAAAGATATTTAAAACAGATTCAAATTTGAATTTAAACAATTTCTGAAAAAGTTTATTTAAAAACAGAAAAGCAGGAAAACATTTTACACCTAGGCAGACCCAGCCCCAGACACTGACGGGTGGGCCAGCTACTGACTGGGCCACATGCGCATAGGGAAAGGCTTTTCTCACCGCGGCGTAACTAGCCACTGAGGTTGGCAGGTGGGTCCGGTGGCTACGGGCCCACACGACAGCGGCCGAACGCGCAGAGACTGCCAGGTGGGGTTGTGATGGAGCGCGGTTTGAGGGCCTAAGAGCTGGGGGGGCTTAACTGCAAGTTTGCCAGGGCGGCTGACAGGTGGGGCTCGGTGTACCGCGGGTTGATCTAGCAAAAACGCAGGAGGGTATGTGCAAGGTGGTGACAGCTACTGTTTTTCTTCCCCTTTCTCTGACGGCGGAGCGTGCGGACAGAGGCGGCGCGCGGTGCAGGGATCGAACACGCGACCTCGTGCCTGTGCGCGGCGGCGACTACCACTGCGCCGGCTTGGGGTTGCTGCGAGGAAAGCGCTATGCGGCTAGATCTACCTAAGCGACGCCACGATCTGGAAACGAACGCGGACCCGGCGCGCAGAGAGCGTTCAAGGGAACGTCTGACGCGACCAGGACACGACGGCGACGACGATGATGTCAGGGAGGTACAGAGGCTCACCGCGGGCTCGACGGAGGCCTCGGATCGGAGCGGGAAGCAGCAGATCGACGATGAGGCCGGCGGCCGGTGACCTAGGGTTTGGTCAGGACGTCGGCGTCTTTGCCGCTGGGACCTTCTCCTCCTCGGCCACCGGTCTGAGTCGAGCGAGGATCCACCTTGGTCTCCTTGACCACCTCCACGTCAACCACACCGCTGAACGAGGGCGGGCAGATCTTGGCGGTGACCGGCGAGAGAGGGGTTAGCGTTGGTGAAGGAGACGGAGGGGAGAGGCAGGGGCTCTGGGGTGGACCTGGCGATGGCCATAGGAGCCATGGGCCGGAGGGTAAAGCGAGGGAGAGGGAGGAGATGCCATGTGGGACTCGGGGTAGATAAAGTGGCTTCGGCCCTTTTCTCCTTCTCCTTGATCACGTGCTCGGGCTGGAGCTCGACGTGAGCAGGACAGGGACAGGTAGAGGGCTGCAGGTGGGGCCGAGGAAGAGAGGAGGGAAGGTGGGGCCTGCTCGGCAGTGAGAGAGAAAGAGAGAGGAGAGGGGAAGCTAGGGTGTAGCTAGGGCATGCTCGACATGGGCTAGGGTTTGGGGGTGGGGTAGATGGGGTAGATGGGGTGTGGGTCAGGGAGAGAGAGGGCCAGCCTCGACAGCGAGAGAGAGAGGTGAGGTGAGGTGTGGTTAGGGTTTAGCTTAGAACTAGGGTTAGAAAGAAAAGAGAGGAAACTAGGGTTAGGGTTTAGATTAGGTGTTTAGGTTTTAAAACATGCTTATAAGATCAAGCCAAGGTGGAGGGGAAGATAAACCCAAGAAAAAGAGAGAGAAAGAGGTTTATGGAAAAAGGCCTCATTTGAATCATGCATGAAGGGAAGAATGGTGTTGATGAGTACATGGGGATGGTGGAGAGAGATGGAGATGATCCCACATAAAAAGAACCACTAAAACCAAGAGAAAAACAAATGGGCTAAAGGTGGTGGTACTCTTGCATGACCCATGCAAAACATTAAATGCCATATTCTTATACTTGTGAAGACAATAATAATAACATGGCATTAATCTTATGCATTCCCAAAAATTTAGAATAAAGGCCAAGCAAAAAGGAATTAGAATTAGATCCATCCCAACCCACATGAGCTAGAATAAATATTAAAATAAAAAGAAATACAAGCTCATGGGATGGAATGGTGGAATTATAAGGTGGTGACAAAGAAAGGTGGTGGAGTTGAAATAAAAGATATGCCCCCAACTCAACTTGGGCATTAAACAATATATCAAGAACCAAATACAATATATCAAAAGCCAACTACAATTAATACTGCATGTGAGAGAAGAACCAAATGAAAAGGGTTTTATATGATGCTCAAATGCAAGGTGGCATGATGACATGAGCATGATATAATTATGATGCAACAATTATATGTAGGAAGTAGCCATTATATTACTAGACCAAGTAGCATTACAATTGTTAGACAAATGGGATGCTACAACTCTCCCCCACTAAACAGGAATCTCGCCCCGAGATTGTAGGAAGAAGAAGAAGACTCAAAGAGGGTAGGATACTTGGCACGGAGCTCATCTTCACGTTCCCAAGTGGCTTCATCAACAGAATGGTGCGACCACTGCACCTTGCAGAATTTGATGGACTTGTTGCGAGTCCTTCTTTCTGCGACTTCAAGGATTTTTGTGGGGTGTTCTTGATAAGACAGGTCTTCTTGGAGATTGATAAGCTCATGGTCCACGGTCCTGCCGGGATCCTTGAAGCACTTCTTGAGTTGAGAGATGTGGAAAACATCATGGACTTTGAGTTTTTTCGGGAGCTCAAGAGCATAAGCAACTTCTCCTCTTCTTCCACGGATTTTGAATGGACCGATGTATCTAGGAGCCAGCTTTCCTTTGATACCAAAGCGGTGCGTGCCTCTCATGGGAGTGACACGAAGGTAAACGAGATCACCAGGGACATACTCCATGTTCGTGTGCTTTCTATCATAATTGCTCTTCTGGCGACTTTGAGCAATCTTCAGATTTTCAAGAATGATGTGAACCTTTTCCTCCGCTTGAGTTACAATGTCGGGGCCAAACAATATTCTTTCACTGCTTGAGCCAACCAATCGGAGTTCTGCATTTGCGACCATAGAGAGCCTCAAATGGTGCCATCTTTAGACTTTTCTGGAAGCTGTTGTTGTAAGAGAATTCAGCATAAGGAAGACATTCTTCCCACTTCATTCCGAAAGAGATGACGCAAGCACGGAGCATATCTTCTAGAATCTGATTGACCCTTTCAACTTGTCCTTGCGACTGAGGGTGGTAAGCTGTGCTGAAGTTCAATTTTGTTCCCAAAGCATTTTGGAAACTTCCCCAGAACTTGGAAGTGAAGATGCTTCCACGGTCTGAACTGATCTCAAGAGGAACTCCATATAGAGAGACAATTCTGTTGACATAGAGCTCAGCCAACTGAATTGCAGAAATTGTTTCCTTGACGGGAAAGAAGTGAGCCACTTTAGAAAGCCTGTCAATGACAACAAAGATTGCATTGTTGCCCTTCTGCGACCTTGGAAAACCAGTGATGAAGTCCATCTCTACTTTATCCCATTTCCATTCCGGGGATTTCAATGGCTGTAGAAGACCAGAAGGTTTCTGATGGACAGCTTTAACTCTGCGGTAGACATCACACTCCGAGACATACTTGGCACAATATCGTTTCAACCCAGGCCACCAATACTGTGTTTTCAAGTCCATGTACATCTTTGTGCTGCCAGGGTGGATAGAAAGAACAGAATCATGCGCCTCCTTGAGAACTTGCTCTCTCAAACCCGGGTAGTTCGGAACAAACATCCGGTGTTCAAAGAAAAGAGTGCCTTGGTCGTCGACGTGGAAAGACTCATACTTCGGAAGCTGAATGTTGGAAATGATCTTTTTAGTGTAAGGATCCCCAAGTTGAATGGAGCGAACCTTTTCTTCCTAGAGAGGGGTTGCCAGAAGGTTCAAAAGATACCCTTGATCCACAATTTCAAGGTTGAGCTGACGGAATTCCTCGCACAAGATAGGTTGTTGTTCTTCCACCATGAGGTTGCTGACATAAGCTTTGCGGCTGAGAGCATCGGCCATGACATTAGCTTTGCCCGGAGTGTAGTTGATGGTCAAATCGAAATCATTGATTGTTTCAATCCACCTCCTCTGACGAAGGTTGAGATCAGGCTGTGTGAAGATATACTTCAGACTCTTGTGATCAAAAAAGATTTCACAATGGTTGCTAAGCAAGTAATGCCTCCATACTTTCAAAGCAAAGACAACTGCTGCGAGTTCGAGGTCATGTGTAGGATAGTTGATCTCATGCGTCTTCAACTGTCGAGAGGCATAAGCAACAACTTGTTTTTATTGCATAAGGACCGCACCCAATCCTTGCAATGAGGCATCACAAAATATCTGGAAAGGCTTTGATGTATCTGGAGGAATCAAAACTGGTGTGGAAGTGAGCTTCTCTTTTAGTGTTTCAAAGCTTGCTTGACATGCAGGAGTCCAAAGGTATTTCTTGCCTTTCTTGAGGAGATCGGTAAGAGGCTTTGCAATCTTCGAGAAGTTCTGAACGAAGCGACGGCAATAACTAGCCAAACCAAGGAAACTCCGGACTTCTTTGACATTTACAGGAGGAAGCCAGTCAACAATTGTCTTTACAGTTTCTAGGTTGACGACAATGCCCTTGGCAGAGATGACGTGACCAAGGTAGGTGACTTGAGGCAGCCAAAACTCGCATTTGGAGAACTTTGCATACAAGCGGTTCTCACGAAGTTTGTTTAGGACACACCGAAGGTGTTCTTCATGTTCTTCCTTTGACTTAGAATAGACTAGGATGTCATCCAGATAGACCACCACAAACTTATCAAGATACTCCATGAAAACCGAGTTCATAAGCCTCGAGAAGGTGGCAGGTGCGTTGGTGAGACCGAAAGACATGACCGTGTACTCATATAGGCCATAGCGGGTGGTGAAAGCTGTTTTAGGAACATCTTCCTTGCGAATCTTGATTTGATGATAACCACTTCTCAAGTCAAGCTTAGAGAATACCACAGCTCTAGCTAGCTGATCGAAGAGATCATTAACCCGCGGAAGGGGATATTTATTCTTGATGGTTTTAGCATTGAGAGCCCGATAGTCAACACAAAGTCTATCAGTCTTGTCCCGCTTCTTCACAAAGATGGTTGGGCTACCCCAAGAAGAAGTACTGTGCTGAATGAAACCCAACTTCTCTTGTTCATCAAGCTGACGTTTGAGTTCAGCCAACTCAGCAGGACCCATTTTATAAGGCTGCTTAGAAATAGGAGCGGTACCAGGTTCAAGCTTAATCACAAACTCGACCTCACGATCCGGAGGCATACCTGGCAACTCTTCAGGAAAGACATCTGGGAACTCACAGACCACTGGAACACTCTGAATAGCTTCCATAGCATCATCATTCAGAGCCGCCAAAGAGAAAAGCTGAATAGCAGGAGTCAGACTTGGAGAATAGACTATATGGCCTTCAGGAATTTTCAGAGAAACCGAGTGTTCAGCACAATCAATCACAGCTGCATTTGCTGTCAACCAATCCATGCCCAAGATAACATCAATGTCAGAATTTCCCAGAATAATTAAGGAAGCCGGGAACGAATAACCACCAATCTCAATTTGATTGCCATGGCTGATTTTAGAAGCTGCCATTATTGCTCCAGGAGAAAGGACCATTAACCGCTTAAGGAGAGGATCCATAGCTAACTCATTCTCATTTGAAAATTTGTGAGAAACAAAAGAATGCGATGCACCAGAATCAAACAAAACTCGTGCAGGATGAGTTAACGGAAGCATACCCATCACAACTCGGTGCATGCTTAGCTTGAGCGTTGACCACGATTAGCACGAGCAACAGTAGACCCGGGCTTGGTGTTGATGTTGAGAGCCCGAGGTGGTGGTGCACGAACCATAGGAGAGCTTGCCGCAGGTCTTGGAGGTGGTGGAGGTAGAGCTTTGTTGTTCATTGGACAGTTCCAGTGTTGATGCCCAGTGTTTCCACAAGTGTAACAAGCACCAGGTGGACGTGGAGAAACGTAGCCAGGAACTCCGCCAGGCGCTCTAGGGTAGTTGTGGTTGTAGCCCCTGGGAGCAGCAGTGAAGGAGTTTGGTGGCCTTGCCGCGTAGCTTGAAGGTCTTGGTGGAGCCGGGAGCGACGGTGGGGTGTTAGGAACCCAGTCACGATGCTTAGAAGGAGTTGACATAGCTGAAGAGCTTGCTGCATCACGGTTGTGTTTCTTTGACTCCTCAAACACTTGCCTACTTGCTTCTTCCTGCAGAGCTGTATGTTGGAGTTCGGAAAAACGTCGGCCTTGCATGTGTGATTGCATATTTAATCGATGCATTGAGCCCTTGTCTGAACCTCTTTTGCTTCTTCTTGTCATCAGAGATCTCATCGCCACCATACCGAGAAAGGTTCATGAAGTTTCTGATGTAGGTATTGACATTGTCATTGCCCTGCTTGAGGTTGAGAAACACTTCCTTCATCCTCTCCATGACAATTTCTGACAGATATTGCTCTTTGAAAGCTCTAGTGAACTGTTCCCAAGTAGGCTGAAAACCAGTGTAGTTTGCCTTGAGGTAATTCTCCCACCATAGAGTTGCATCTCCCTTCATAAGGTGAGTGGCACATTTTACCCATTCTTGCTTAGGAACATCAGCAGTCACCAGTAACCTTGACATCTCACGCAACCAATCATCCGCATCAAGTGGCTGATCAGACACCTCAAAGTGGCGCGGGTTGAACTTCAGGAAGCTTTTGATGTCTCCTCGCTTGGGAGGTGGAGGTAGCGGAACAAATTCATTCCTCCTGACACTTTCTTCAAATCATTTCTTTGGTTCCATTGCATTATGCCAAGGCATTAGCGATGCTTGCCAACGATTCAGCCCAGGTTGTATGTCCTCCTCAGAACGGCGTGGTGGTGCCATCCTGTGATTGATATAAAACACAAGTTAGTACCATAATGGAGAATAATAATAATCCAAAATAGTACCAAAATGGAATTAACAAGATTTAAAGGATATAATTTACTAAGATGATATTAAAATATCAACAAAGTTCAAAGCACCCAGAAGATATTAAGCATATCGCACACGACTGAACAAGGAGTGTGGTACACAAACTAACAAAGAAAAATTTTCCGCAAATTTTGGCATTAAAATACCACTATATGCGCAAAACCACTTAACGAATCAAGATTAGTAACTCTAACAATTCAATATACAAGAGCGAATGATAAAAGTAGTGGTATGGTCGCGACTCCATCCCGCACTCAAATCATTACTCCGCACATGAATAAGTAAAACACATATCCCAACACCTTCTTCTTAAGATGAACCTAAAGATTAGTAACTACGGAAACGAACACCCCAAACAAGATAACGTCGGATAACAAAGAGTAAGACAGATCGCGTCGGTATACAACGAATCAGATAGATTGCGTCGGTTTGCAAAAGCCTGTAAGTATGGAATGTACCAACAGTTGATAACTAAAAGGCCGATAGTGATAACATGTTGGATGCAACAGATAGACAAGGAAAACACACACTCACACACACACACACAACCTATGGTACTACGAAACCCAGAACACGTGAATCCTAGTTTGAATTTTAGAAGAGGATTGAAAATGTTACACTTCCTTACCAGAAAAGGGTGGGTGGGTGGGTAAGAAGAAAAATAGAAGCAGTCCTACTCTCACGTTTTGTTTTTCCCTAGTATACATAACTACCAAAATATTTGCTAGACTGACAACGACCATTTGGCTGAGACCCTGAAGGGCGGGATGGCTCTGATACCAATTGTAACTACCTCGGTGAATTACACTCTTAGTTACAAGCCTGGATGAGCGAAAATGGTTAAAATAGTACGGTGGGGCCAAATGCCACTCACAGGTAGACTTTTCGGCCGTCCTAACCATTTCCAAAACATCGGGACAAGAACGAGCGTGTAAGCAATGAGGGATCAACTACATACACAAATGAGTATGTATGCAAGCCACATACAATAGTCCTCAGAGCCATTCCATCTAAAAGAAATAGAAATATTGCAATGCCATACGGCAAGATCCAAATATCCTAGATAGATATAATAGTTTAGGATATCTCCTCATACATCAAACATTAGAGTATCAGGCGGAAGCGGAAAACAAGATCCGAGTATGGATAAGAAGCAAATCGGCATAAGATGCCCCATAAATAAACATATCCCGCCCACAGATCTCACGGATCCCCATTCCCGGAATCTCTACACCGAGTGATCGTTGCCAACATCATCCGTCTCCTCCACCCAGTATCCATCTTGCGAGTATACCTGTTCATCTGAATCAAACAATTTATCGTGTGAGACCCTAGGGGTACTCAACAAGTCTTTATGCCTCTAAAGGGGACACAACCTGGGGTGACGCAATTGCAGCAAAAGATAATACCTAACAATTCTATAGATACTCGCTAACCATCCGCCTAACCAAAGATAGACGGATGTCCGTGAATTAATAACAACAGTTATAACAGTAATATTAACAGATCCATCCTCCTCCTCGCTTACCAACGAGGAAGCGGACGAACAGCCCCCACCATCCGTTGGCAGTTTTATTAACCATTCCATGAGTGTTGCACTATTTACTAGTCAGGTACTTAGTCAAATTAAAAGCGGTACTTTAGTTATACTTGTCTATGATCGAGAAACTGTGATCCAAGTCGTCCATAACCGCGGACACGGCTTTCAGAAAGATTTACCCTGCAGGGGTGCACAAATAGCAACACACACTCGATCAACCTCGGAAAAACCAAATCAAAACCCAACGAGGCATTCACGACAAAGCGATCACAGGATTCAGAAATGTTTGAGGCCACCCCATTAAGCTACCCATAGCGAAGTTGGCGGCTCGAGACGGACCCAAGGTTTGCGTCAATGGCTGTAACGACTGGGAACCCGAAGTGTGGAGGCTTGTCGATACCGCGAAAACACTCCGCATCCAAAACAGTACAGGTGCTCCTCGCACAATCTTAAATAAAGCAGTAAAGCATGGCATAAGTACAGGATAGTAATAAAGCCCCAAACTACTTTGTGGCCCCAAGAAATAAGAATGAATCAAGCCATTGCTCAGGGGGGGTCCATAAGGCCTCCCGGATGTGGATAGTGCGAATAATCAAGGAACAGGAATCAAGTACTCGGGGTCCTACGAGACACAAGTGAGCATGAAGAACCAAATAGCAGATATTGCTCACCGGTGCCACTTTCATTAGTTATCCCATTACTACTCAGGTTAAGTTGTTTAGATACCTCGTTATCCATCAGACACTCACATACCCTACACATGCTGTTCTACGACCCGCATGGCTCAAACAACTCCTGTAGTAATGGCTCATGGGATGGAGGGACAAGCTTCGGTGGGGTTTAAAAGTAAAGGCTATACAGTACTTGCGATTCAGTTTAATGCAATCGCGACTCAATGATGCAAGAATAAGATAGAGGCAATAGGTACTATATGTATGCAAGCATGTGGTAGTGCTTGCCTGGCAGCTCAGTTGAAGCGAGGGACGAATCTGGGTAGTGCTCCTAGGATTCCTGATATATCCCCTGCTCAGCGTCTATTCGAAGAAGAACCAAACAAACAAGGGCCAACATAAGTAGAGTGCACAAGCATATGAATTAAAATGTGGCAAGCAAACAATCATGCCATGATGAATGATGCACAATTTACATGGCAATAATGTAGCATGGCATGGTGAGGTGTGGGGTACAAGATTAAAGCATTTTATTAAGTTTTAGCCCGGTTTGCTCTCATAACACTTGCTGTATACTTATATTTATATGATGCATGCTGCAATTCAGAACATGAAATGCATAGATAGAACGGGCTCGTCGCGCTGATCGATTTAGACATATTATTTGTCAAATTTGGAGTTATAAAACTAAAGTTATTAATTAATTAATTAAGAAAAAAGGAATTTTATTGTAATTTTAATTACCTCGAAATTTTAAAGTGCTCAAACATTATTTTGAATAGCATATTTGAATTCCTCACATTTTTCTGGTTTCAAAACATATATTACATGTTGGTTTTGGAATTATATTTTGAAAGATATTTAAAACAGATTCAAATTTGAATTTAAACAATTTCTGAAAAAGTTTATTTAAAAACAGAAAAGCAGGAAAACATTTTACACCCAGGCAGACCCAGCCCCAGACACTGACGGGTGGGCCAGCTACTGACTGGGCCACACGCGCACAGGGAAAGGCTTTTCTCACCGCGGCGTAACTAGCCACTAAGGTTGGCAGGTGGGTCCAGTGGCTACGGGCCCACGCGACAGCGGCCGAACGCGCAGAGACTGCCAGGTGGGGTTGTGATGGAGCGCGGGTTAAGGGCCTAAGAGCTAGGGGGCTTAACTGCAAGTTTGCCAGGGCGGCTGACAGGTGGGGCTCGGTGTACCGCGGGTTGATCTAGCAAAAACGCATGGGGGTATGTGCAAGGTGGTGACAGCTACTGTTTTTCTTCCCCTTTCTCTGACGGCGGAGCGTGCGGACAAAGGCGGCGCACGGTGCAGGGATCGAACACGCGACCTCGTGCCTGCGCGCGGCGGCGACTACCACTGTGTCGGCTTGGGGTTGCTGCGAGGAAAGCGCTAGGCGGCTAGATCTACCTAAGCGACGCCACGATCTGGAAACGAACACAGACGCCGGCGCGCAGAGAGCGTTCGAGGGAATGTCTGACGCGACCAGGACACGACGGCGATGGCGATGATGTCAGGGAGGTACAGGGGCTCACCGCGGGCTCGACGGAGGCCTCGGATCGGAGCGGGAAGCAGCAGATCGACGACGAGGCTGACGACCGGTGACCTAGGGTTTGGTCGGGACGTCGGCGTGCTGCGGCTGCTGGGGACCTTCTCCTCCTCGCTGGCGTGTACAAGGCGAAGTAGGGGATCCACCTTGGTCTCCTCGACCACCTCCACGTCAACCACACCCGCTAGAACGAGGGGCGGGGGCGGTACTGGCGGTGACCGACGAGAGAGGGGTTGGCGTTGGTGAAGGAGACGGAGGGGAGAGGCAGGGGCTCTGGGGTGGATCTGGCGATGGCCATAGGAGCCGTGGGGCGGAGGGTAAAGCGAGGGAGAGGGAGGAGATGTCGTGTGGGACTCGGGGTAGATAAAGTGGCTTCGGCCCTTTTCTCCTTCTCCTCGATCACGTGCTCGAGCTGGAGTCGACGTGAGCAGGACAGGGACAGGTAGAGGGCTGCAGGTGGGGCCGAGGAAGAGAGGAGGGAAGGTGGGGCCTGCTCGGCAATGAGAGAGAAAGAGAGAGGAGAGGGGAAGCTAGGGTGTAGCTAGGGCATGGTCGGCATGGTCTAGGGTTTGGGGGTGGGGTAGATGGGGTAGATGGGGTGTGGGTCAGGGAGAGAGAGGGCCAGCCTCGGCAATGAGAGAGAGAGGTGAGGTGAGGTGTGGTTAGGGTTTAGCTTAGAACTAGGGTTAGAAAGAAAAGAGAGGAAACTAGGGTTAGGGTTTAGATTAGGTGTTTAGGTTTTAAAACATGCTTATAAGATCAAGCCAAGGTGGAGGGGAAGATAAACCCAAGAAAAAGAGAGAGAAAGAGGTTTATGGAAAAAGGCCTCATTTGAATCATGCATGAAGGGAAGAATGGTGTTGATGAGTACATGGGGATGGTAGAGAGAGATGGAGATGATCCCACATAAAAAGAACCACTGAAACCAAGAGAAAAACAAATGGCCTAAAGGTGGTGGTACTCTTGCATGACCCATGCAAAACATTAAATGCCATATTCTTATACTTGTGAAGACAATAATAATAACATGGCATTAATCTTATGCATTCCCAAAAATGTAGAATAAAGGCCAAGCAAAAAGGAATTAGAATTAGATCCATCCCAACCCACATGAGCTAGAATAAATATTAAAAGAAAAAGAAATACAAGCTCATGGGATGGAATGGTGGAATTATAAGGTGGTGACAAAGAAAGGTGGTGGAGTTGAAATAAAAGATATGCCCCCAACTCAACTTGGGCATTAAACAATATATCAAGAACCAAATACAATATATCAAAAGCCAACTACAATTAATACTGCATGTGAGAGAAGAACCAAATGAAAAGGGTTTTATATGATGCTCAAATGCAAGGTGGCATGATGACATGAGCATAATATAATTATGATGCAACAATTATATGTAGGAAGTAGCCATTATATTACTAGACCAAATAGCATTACAATTGTTAGACAAATGGGATGCTACAAAGGATAAGAGGAAGGGATAAGGAGAAGAGATTACAAGGTATACAAATGCTCCCTCTACACTAAACACTCTCCTAGATAAAAAACAATGTTATAAAACACAATTTTTGGAGCATCACATTTGTTTTTATTTTATACACATGTCATAAAAAATGCCTTTCTTCCTGAAACAGTATGTGCAAACATGAGACATGGACATTTGACATTTTAAATTTTCCAGATTATTTTGACGTTTGAGGTGTCCTCTTTCTTGGGCGGGAGGCGGGAGCGTGTGCTTCGAGAGCCGTTTTGAATTAATACATGCTCCCTCTGTTCCGAAATGTAAAGCCTTTTTAGTAGTTACATTTAAACTGCTAACAATGTTTACATTTAGGAACGAGGTAGTAGTTGAACAACTTTTTTTTGAAAATGAGTATATATTAATATCACACGGATACCAATTACACCCAACCTCTGCAACAACGCATATCCTATTGGCAATATGGATGTACACAACAAAAAAAGGAAGAAGAATTACAAAAAAGAAAAGCCCCGCTACAGTGATTAGATCCTTAGTAGCAGCGACACTAACCCCACCAGAACAACACCAGAAGTCTAACATCTCCAATAGCGATGCCTTCAAGAAGGAAACAGAGCACAAGCACCGTCATCGCCCGATCAAAGATCATAGGTTTTCACCCTGGAGAAAGTCCTCGCTCACAAAACAATGCCTTTAACAAGATCATTGCCAGACACAACCAATTAAGGCCAGACCTTGGATTTTCACCCTGCAAGGTAAGACTGTGAACTTCTCCTATGCCGCCGCCCCCATTTTCTGATGCCGCTGCTACAATTCACAAATCCAATTACTCATCGCCACCAGGACTCGAGCCACCATAGTTAGTCCACCAATCTTGGCTTCCATGACATTCTCCGCACACTGACTTCACCATGAAACTAAAGACATGTTCTATGATGGCAACAGACTGCAGAGCTTCGCCTCGCTCGACCGAATCTCATCCGTTCCAGCAATCTCCAGGCATGAATCGCCCATGGGAATTCACCGGCGGAGCCTTCCGGAACACGCCACTGCCACCAGATCTATAGAATCAGGCTGAAGGCAGATCTTCGTCTTGGAGAGAAATCCTAGGACCGAGCCTCTGCCAGCAAATGTGACCCGCGCCACCATCCGTCGAGGGAGAACCGCCATCAAATCCCGAGGCCGCCGTCCCGGCTTCTAGACCCCGCCGCCATCAGATTGCCGTCGGGGCGACAACCATCGAGCACCAAGGGGCTTCCTGCAGGGGAGAGGCCACCACGCGAGGAAGCAGCCCTGCCGCCACCGTTGGCCGGCCGAGCTTAGCCCGCCGGCGTCCTCCGGTGGCAGCGGAGGAGGAGCGGGAGGAGAAGTCAGGGGCGGCGGCGGCTTAGGGTTCCGCCCGTGCCGCCCCTCCCGAGAGCAGCGCGTGTGGGCGGACTATTCTGTCCAAAAATAAAAGGGAGATCCGATGTAGTAGTTGAACAACTAGGCCTGTATACCATAGGCCTGTATACCGCAACTGTGCACATGTGTATGTCATCCAATTAACAAAGAGAGGATGTCGGCCGTGATTCGTTGGGCATCTGAATTAAGCAGACGCAGCCATCAAACCACCAAGTTTTGGCATATTCAGATTTTCGCAATGATAGTCGTTGGCGCTGCTGACAAATGGTCCAGTGATTTCTGCTAGCTTAGGACCATGCAGACAGATGCTACAGATGCCGGTTGCTATCTTTCATACATTCGTGGATGGAGTGATCATTGATCAAATTAGCTCATCGATCTACTGTTCTTTTTTCTCTGTTGTCGTCGCAGTCGCAGTGAGGAAGAAGAGCAAGAGGAGTTTGATCAGCCTTGGTTGACAGGATGAAGCGGTTGCGACTGAGGATCAGGATGTCTCGAGTTGCTTCTGATATTGAATTGTTTTAATATCTTCTTTATATGAATATATATTGTTCTTTATCGAAAACAATTTGTTTGCGTTGAGTTATTGAAGATATTTTCTAGGCGGGAGCAACCTTTGTAGTCGCCCGAGCCGTACGCCCAGCATTCAAGCCGTCATACCCTCAGAGTTTGGAGTCATTATTCCTCAACAAAACCGAACGGCATCTCACCCAACAAAAAAACGGTACTGTTCAAGAAATGAAGCTGACATCGTACCCGATCGATTTATCTCTGCCCAAGTAGGCATATATATACACTTGTCAATTATCACAGAGGCAGCATGTGGCAACGCTGCTTACATTTCATTGTCGGGGTAACTGAGATCGAGATATTCTAGGAGCTCCGAACAAGGGTACATTTTTTTTTCTTTTTGCGAAAGAACAAGGTTACATTTTGACCTACGGCACTTCAGAATTATATAAAGAATACTGAAAATTTCACGCACAACAAAAAAGGGGATCTCGCATTCTAATTCCAAAGTGAGGCCTGAGGGGGCAACATAAAAGGAACTCCGAGACGGAAGCCGTCCCCAAACAGTAATGTCACTGGCAAGCAGCAGCCAGTTATGTGTGACCCGAGCACCCTGAAAGCATGTCCCGTGATTTAGTAACATCCAACCGTCCATGCACCGTGTATAAATTGCGACAGGAGCTACTAGCACTTAGCAGAGCTAGTTGAGGCCCGAGGGACCGTCCACCAGCCACCACCATGGCAACACAGCCGGGCCCTTTGACTGAATGGCCATGGCAATGGATGGGCAGCTTCAAGGTATGATAAGCATCTTGTTTGCTCTTCATCTCCATGTGCTGTTGTTTTTTCCATCCAGGTGTTCGTTTCGGGTTCAGAAATAAAGTAGGGCCATCCTTTTTAATCTTGAGCTAATGACATGATCACGGCGATCAAGAAGGAAGGAAATTCATTTGTTTGAGTGGCCTAGAGAAGAGATAGACTAAGAACTTCAATGATATGTTAGTTTGAGAAGTTGAGCTATATAGGTTCTACATATACTGCCTTACAAGTATCAAAGCAGAACAGGAATTAGTGGTATCTGTGGACGATTAGTGTTTGCAGTAAAATATCATGTCAAATGAATGATGAGACAACCCTATATTACCGCTTAAATGGAAATAAAAAACGGTGCCTAGCTTTCAAACAGTATATATATTCTAGCCCAAGCGTTCACATAAAAAAGTTGCCAGCTCAATGGGCACTTTTCAGTTTTCTAGATCTTCCAGAATGAGTTACTTCAAGAAATCGATGGAAGTAATATATATATATATATATATATATATATTGTACTATACTACCATGGTGTATTATTACAATCTATTTTTTTTTAAACAAACAAAAAGATAGAGGAGGATAGTGACCTTGACAAACTCCTTTGCGTGCTCTTGTATGGCAGTATAGCGACCTGAATACGATAACATGCACCAGTACTGTTCAAAGGAGTGCCCAATAAAATAAAATCTGTCTCATACTTCAGGTTTTTTTACTGCATGTGTAGTGATCAAATCATAAAGATGTACTGAATTGCTTAGCAGTTCATGTTGCTCTTGTGGAACCTTCAACTGTCTTTGTGCCTTGTCTCTGTGATCCAAATATACTTTTAAGTACTTCACGCACATACCCAACTGAACTGAGATAGGCAAAGTTATTTGTCTCTTTGAAACAAAGACATTTGCACCCTGACATGGCGATGGCTTACAAACAGCCAAAGATTAGGAGATACCACTTCTTTACACCATGCATTCATTTCATGTATCATATTCATCACTCATCAGCACCTATATTTAATCCAGTGCTCTATCCATGAACACAGTACCTGGTCCTGGCGCCTGCTGCGTTGCATACCGCACACAGGATGCTCACAAAGGGGTGGGGAGACATTGACCCAGCATACGCCACAATGTTACCAGCTCTGCTGCTGAGGATGATCCACAACCAGATCTGGATCAGCGTGTCTCGCCACCAGACCGCACGCAGGAAGCACATCATCGTCGACCGTAGTCTTGAATTCGAGCAGGTGGACCGGGAGAGTTCCTGGTAAGTCATGTGTGTCTATTTACTTCTATCGCACTCGCACTAGCACCCTGAGAATGTTGCACTGCTGAGCAGAGTCTCCATCACAATCACATGTCTTGTAATGCCAAGTGATCCTTTGCTATTCCGTACAGGGATGACCAGATCATCTTCAATGGGTTGTTCTTCTACCTGGCGTACGTGGCCGTCCCAAATGTAAGTCGCATGCCAGTGTGGACAACCGAGGGAGCCATCATCACCGCGTTGCTTCACATTGGACCTGTTGAGTTCCTGTACTACTGGTTCCACAGAGCACTCCACCACCATTTCCTATACTCCCGCTACCACTCACACCACCATGCCTCCATCGTCACAGAGCCCATAACCTGTAAGTAATAGCGTTTAGAACAGTTAACATGATGATGAATGATGCCACTAACTTAAGCATAAACAGTGGATCTCGCAATTCTTCATTTACCGCTTTAAGAAAAGAACCATAACTTTTAAGAATATTTTTGCAGATCTACTATGTTAATGCTTTTGCCGTACAACATTACATTCACATATCTGGATTGTGCGTATAGCACCATTTTCACCTAGTTCATGGAGCTCAGGCACAACTTCTTTTACCTATTCATGTTCTGAAAACTACCAGTAGCACTAAGTAAATGGCTGCTGAGAACATCTCAACATACATCAAAGGCTCATAGGTTGACAAGACATATATTCTGCTATTGTGAGCATAAGAAATTCAGATCATGTATATGTACAAAGAGAAAAAGTACAAACTTACACGGGCACTTTTCTGAAACTGCAAAATGGAAATGAGAAATTATTATATTGGTCCTTCCTACAGACCACCAAAGTCACATTTGTCTGAATGTTCTTTGCTGCAATGAATCTCTAAAATGCTCTGTTCTCTTCTGTCAGTTTTCTTTGTTCTGCCTCCAGGGTAACATAGGTTTTTTGTTCTCTTTTATCTCATTGGTTACCATAGGTTTTGGTTTGGTGGTTTGCTTTTGCTGTGTTTTTGCTTGTAAAGTTTTTTCACCTTCTTGCATGCTTCTTCTAATACAAATGACATGCAGTGTGACAGGTTTTCAAAAATAAATCTCTAAATGCTTGATATGTTGACAATCAGTGTACTTACATATAATTCTAATGCAACTTTACTATTTGACTGGCAGCTGTCATCCATCCATTTGCTGAACATGTGGTTTATTTCCTATTATTTTCGATCCCCACGATGACACCAATATTTCTGGGGTGTGGTTCTGTCCTGTCCGTTGTCTTGTACATCACGTACATTGACTTAATGAACAATATGGGGCACTGCAATTTTGAGCTGGTGCCAAAGTGGATCTTCCAAGTCTTCCCTCCTCTCAAGTATCTCATGTACACTCCCTCGTAAGTGTAACATTTTACCATCAAGCTTACAATCTAGTACTCCCTCCATTCACTAATGTAAGACCTTCTAGATATTTCAAAGTGGACTAGATACACTCCAAAATGAATGAACCTATTTACTACAACATGTCCACATTCATGTGTTTTAGCAAAAAGCTAGAATGTCTTACATCAGTGAACGGAAGGAGTAGCTAACATGCAACCAGGTTTCATTTCTTAACCAAAGCTGACTCAGTGGATTCTGCACACAATGCACAAGTTGAAATGATTAGTCATAGCTTCACAAAACCACCAACCAAAATATTCACTGTTATTTTGTTCCACATTTTCACAGGTTTCATTCTCTCCATCATACAAAGTTCCGTACAAACTACTCATTGTTTATGCCATTCTATGACTACATATACAAGACCATGGATAATTCAACTGACGAGCTGTATGAGAGAACACTGGAAGGAACGGAAGAAACACCAGATCTTGTTCATTTGACGCATCTGACCACCTTGAAATCGGCTTACCATCTAAGGGTTGGGATTGCCTCTATAGCCTCTAGACCCTCAGATAACCCTGTATGGTATATGTGGATGATATGGCCCATGTCATGTCTGTCAATGGTATTGGCATGGGTTTATGGATCTTCTGCGTTTGTCGTTGAAAGTCTTAAACTGAAGAAGTTAAAGATGCAAATATGGTCAATACCAAGATACAACTTCCATGTAATGTGTTTTACGTTCTGTATGAATCATATGCTTTAACATTTTTTGCGAACTGCTAACATTTTAGTCATGTCCAGTATGGCTTGATTTGGGAGAGAGAATCCATCAACTGCTTAATTGAGAAGGCAATACTAGATGCTGATGGAAGAGGGGTCAGAGTGCTCAGTCTAGGACTGTTAAATCAGGCATGATGGCTTTTCTCAGATAATTCTTTCTCTACACTTGTTTTCACATGACACTTACCTTCTGATCTGATCAAAACTATTCAGGCATATTGACCAATTAGATGTGGAGACTACCTTTTGATTAAACAGTTATGGAATTATTAATGGTTTTTTTAATAAACGTGTTGCCAAAGTTCAGAGCACAGTACAACAAATTGGTCAAACCAAAGAGTTAAACCGTTTACCCTTATGCTGTTGGTGCAGGCAAAACAACTTAATGGCCATGGTGAACTATTTACACAAAAATATCCAAAATTAAGAGTTCGACTTGTTGATGGAAGTAGCTTAGCAACTGCAGTGGTGCTCAAAAGCATCCCGTTAGATACAGAGCAAGTTTTTCTTTGTGGAGGCAGTTCTAAGATAGCCCATGCGACTGCTAAAGCTTTATGTGAGAGAGGTGTCCAGGTACCTATCAGACTGCTCCTTTGCTGAATTCATATGGTAGCTCTTTTTTTTCATTATAACAGTGGCTTTAAATGTATTCTAAGTATTCTAAAAAAAAATTGTGCAGGTAATCATGAACCAAAAGAAAGAATATGACATGCTCATGTCACGAGTTCCAGTGAGTAGCGCTGTCTATCTGAAATTCTCCAGTGATGAAATACCCCAGGTAAAAGTTATCAAAAGGGATCAAAATCCTCGACAGACCTTTAGCGTGATATATCGTAAGTGGGTATCACTTTATAGATACATGACAGGATAGTGAATGCTTCTACAAAACTTGATAAAATCACTCGCAATTTACCAACAAATAACTAGCACATCACAGATAAGAAATAGATAAAGGAGCAAACACTCCAACAAGCAGAATATTCATGATTACTCCTTCACTACAACAGATCTGGATAGGAGATAGCATAGATGACAAGCAACAACGGAGCGCACCGAATGGAACAATATTTATTCCTACATCACAGTTTCCCCTTAAGAAGACACGTAAGGATTGCACTTACTTGAGTAGCCCAGCAATGAAGATCCCAGAGACAATGCAGAATGTCCACACCTGTGAGGTACTAATAACATGTTTCCCTTACCTTTTTATGCAAATTTTGAGCTAAGCAAAATAGGACCATTAATGTACATGAACTTCTTGTGGAGCATTGGAATTGAATGTGATTGACATTTACATGTGTTGCTACTCGCTGTATGAACAGAACTGGCTTCCAAGAAGGGTGATGAGCGCATGGCGCATTGCTGGGATAGTACATGCTCTGGAAGGTTGGAACATTCACGAGTGTGGAGATGATATGATGGACATCGAAAAGGTTTGGTCGGCAGCTATCAAGCACAGATTCATTCCTCTGTCAAAAGCTTGATACTCCTCAATCCTCACAGATATGTTAATAATGATGGAAGTTAAGTTTGAGTGTTAACAGATAAGGAGTGTCCGATACTCTTATAGGATTGCTAGCTTCATTGAGCAGGTCATCATATATTTGGATAGAAGGCCATAAGCGTAATATTAATAGCTAAGTACTCATATGTATGGATGTAATGTATGATTAATCAGCTTGTAGAAAGTACTCAAATCAATAACAGTTATATCTTCAGAGATAAAAATCCAAACAGTGCACAATGACAGGGTCCAGGAACGGCGTAAGCTGGAGCGAGATCTAGTAACTTTGATTTTTCTCTGCGTTTGAGGTTCCTGTAGATTGTGCAGTAAGTACAAGATATCCCACAGAACTGTTAACCTTAATCGGCATCTGGGGTTGTCAGTCAATTATGACTAGTTTACAACTCAGGCAGTATCTAGGACAACGATTTTAGGCAGAGAAATCACGCAGAGTTTTTTTTATAGAATACATGGGGGAGTTGCAATGTTGCATATCGTCATCAAACTTACAGAAAGGGGATATCGCAGCAGCTCGGTGCCCTAACTAAACTTGATAGGTGTGGGCAAACTTCGCAAATAATGCGTGCACTCAAGAAAATGAAGCCAACATCGTACCCGATCGATCATCTCTGCCCAAGTAGGCGTATATACTTGTCAATCATCACAGAGGCAGCATGGTAATGCTACTTACATTTCATTTCATTGTGAGGGTAACTGAGATCGAGATATTAGATGAGCTATGAACAAGCTAGGTTACGTCTTGAACTACGCATTTCAGTTCCCTACAAGTGATTGATTGTTTGATCTCTAAGCCTTGTTGGCCATTCCTCCATTGTCTTTATCTGTACTTTGTGACAGTTTCACATGACAGACTTGCTTATGAGAAATGCAGCTCTATCACACCCATTTCCCAAAAAAACAACAGCTGAAACAAGGATCCCACATTCTAAATTCGAAGTGAGGCTTGTGTGTGTGTGTGTGTGGGGGGGGGGGGGGGGGCATGTCCTGTGATTAAGATTTGAGTACCTCTGCCCAGATTGTAGCTTGGAAGGACAAGTCATAGTAAAATACAGATGGGGTGGTGAAATATTGTCAAGTGTTGGTAATGGGCAAAAGGAACCTGCGGGGTCCAGATGCAAAAACGACACCCTTTTCCTGAACACCCACTCATAAGCAAGTCTGTCATGTGAGGAGCCAGCCAGTTGCCTTCAACCGCTTCAACAGCTACTTTCAGCCTACTATTGTCGCAAGAGCCATGCTACCCCGGTGTCGGTCCGTAACCTGAGAAAAAGCCCTCGGATCACTAGTCTTGCCAATGGCTTCAGGCATGTGTCTGCTGAAAGTGTTCAGAAGGCCCCTAGGCGTATGTCTATGAGCACACGACAGTCCACTCGCTTCAAAAGAAGCTCCTCTTCGCTGAAGACTTATATTCCTGCTACTCCGGTAGACCCTCAGATAAGCCTCTATGGCATATGTGGATCCTATGACCAATAGCATGGCTGTCAATGGTATTGGCATGGGTTTATGGATCTTATGTGTTTGTCGTTGAAAGTCTAGAGCTGAAGAAGTTCAAAATGCAAACATGGGCAACAACAAGATACAACTTGCAAGTAAAGGGTATTCCTTTCTGTATGAATCATATGTTTTAACAGCTTCGCAAACTGCTAACATTCTATTCATGTCCAGTATCGCCTGATTTGGCAGATAGAATCCATCAACAGCCTAATTGACAAGGCAATACTAGATGCTGATGGAAGAGGGGTCAGAAGGCTGAGTCTAGGGACTGTTAAATCAGGCATGATGGCCATACTTTTCTCACATAATTCTCTCTCTAAGTCTCTATACTTGCTTCCATATGCCACTTATCTTCTGATCTGATTAGAACATATTCAGCATATTGGCAAAACAGATGTAGGAACAGCCTTTTGAATATTCTAACCAGTTTGTAGAATTAATATGGATGTTTAACAAAAATGTTGCAAAAGTTCAGTGCACTGCACAGTACACACAAATTGATCAGGGTAAAGAGTTAAACCCTTATATTGTTGGTGCAGGCAAAAACACTCAATGGAAGGGGTGAATTGTTTGCAAAAAACATCCGAATTTAAGAGTTTGACTTGTTGATGGAAGTGGCTTAGCAACCACAGTGGTACTCAAGAGCATCCCCTTAGATACAAAGCAAAAGAAGGAATATGGTATACCAAGTCGCGATTTCCAGAGAGCAGCACTGTCTATCTGAAATTTTCTAGTGATGAAATACCCAGGTAAAAGTTATATTGAAAAAGGGATTGAAATCTTTAACAGACCTTCTAGAGTGATAATGGGGGTATCAACTAGTAGAGATATGACATGGCAGTGAATGCTTCTACAAACATTGTAAAAATCATTCACACAATTTTGGTTGCTAACATTATAATGCTACATCATCTACCAACAAATGACAATAAATACTCGGCAAACCTATGTAACCAGCATAGTACAAACTAGAAATAAGTAAAGGTGCAAACACTCTGACACGCAGGATATTCATGATTACTCCTTCACTACAACAGATCTGGATAGGAGATACCGTAGATGGTAAAACAGCAAGGGAAGGCACCAAATGGAACAATATTTATTCCTACATCACAGTTTCCCCTTAAGAAGACACGAAAGGATTGGACTTACTTGAGTATCCCAGCAATGAAGATCCCGGCGACAATGCAGAACGTCCACACCTGCGAGGTACCAATAACATGTTTTTACTACCATGTTTGTGTAAATTTTGAACTAAGCAAAAAAAAAGGACTATTTAATCTACAAGAACTTCTTATCCGAGACTGGAATAGATATACAATGTGATTGACATTTACATGTGTTGCAAGTCGCTGTATGAACTGAATTGGCTTCCGAGAAGGGTGACGAGCGCATGGCGCATTGGTGGGATAACACATGCTCTGGAAGGTTGGAACATGCACGAGCGCAGAGATGATATGATGGGCATTGAGAAGGCGTGGTCAGCAGATATTAAGCATGGATTCATGCCTCTGTCAAGAGCTTGATTCTTCTGAATCCTGGCAGATCCGTTAGTCGACAATGGTGCAAAGTTAAGTTTGAGTGCTAAAGAATACAGAGTGCCAGACCAGATATTCTGGCTTGCTAGCTCCATTGAGCAGGTTCTGGATATATGCTTGGATAGAAATTCAATAGCGTGATATCAGTAGGCTAAGTACTCGTATGTATGGATGTAATGTGTGAGTAACCAACTAGTAGAGAAAATTCATCAAAGGAAGCATCACAATATCAATGATCTTGAGAGAGAGAGAAAAAAATAGAAACAGTGAGCAATGCCAATGCAGGGTCCAGGAATGGCGTGAGCCGGAGAGACCCAGTAACTTTGGTTTTTCTCAGCCGTTGTGGTTCCTCTAGAAACGTGCAATGGCTACAAGATAGTATATATCACACAGAGCTGTGAGCCTTATTTGGCATTCGGGGTTGTTATTACGGGTCAATTATGGTCGAGCTTCTAGGTAGAATCCCCCGTCTATGTACTAAACGAACTGCGGGCGCAGTACTTACCGCGAGTGGCAGCCGGCGCCTCCCGCGCACGGGCACGCTCCCCTCGCGTCGCCGGCGCGGGGAGGAACGGTCACGTCTCCGGTGATGCGCGTCCACCCCCTTCTCCCAACTCCGTCCGCCGCCGCGACGGAGCTGGTCGACCCCGGCGGCTAGGGCTTTGTGTCGGGGGGCCGAGCGTATTGGGCCTCCAGTGTTCGGCATTGGGCTGAGTGAACGATTTGGGTTTGCTGGTTCGCTGGCTGGGAATTGGGCCTTGGGTGTTCGGTATTGGGCTTGTAGTTGTACGCCTGTAGCGGGCCTCCATTAAGTTCTGGTCATGGTCAGTGAACAATGCAGGCCATAGCATGGGCACGATGACGATGAGTCGATGACGATGCCGCTGCTCTACGTCGTGGTGAGCGACCACTAGCAAGCAACGGCATTTCCCTAAAAAAAAAGCAAGCAACGGCATGTTTTGTGTGATGAAGCACCATGAGAGCATGTTTTATGATTTCGATTCTAGCACTGTTTCTTGGAAAGATATGGCCACAAGAAAAATACAGTTGGGGAAGTGGATACTGCGAAGAAATGAAGGCTGGTAATGGAAAAAGGAAGGACACAGGCATGGGCACATGAGAAAATGACAACACGTTCACTTGTGTTCTTCATCTAACCATGGATGTACATGTAAGCACATATAAAATGCAACCGGAGCTTCGAGTTGCTAGCAGATGTAGCTGCTTACCTTGGGAAGTGAGGAAGGGCATCATCGTGCATCCATCATACCATGGCAACACGGCCGGGGCCTTTGACCGAATGGCCATGGCATTGGATGGGCAGCTTCAAGGTATGATGATATCTTGTTCGGTCTATGTTTCGTTTCGTTTCGAGTTCCTCTCTGATGTTCATTTCGCTTCAGAAATGTACTAGGTGGTAACATTTTATTTTATCTTAAGATAAAACCATGTTCACGAATTTGGGAACACCGTTTGATTGTTTGAACAAGAAACTAGTACTTCAATGATATGCTCGTTTGAGGGTATGAGCTTGCTACAAGGTTACTCATGCCTATATTTTTCATTGAAGAAGGTTTTGCGTTTATAAGAAAGAACTTCCATATGCATCATCATATCGACTATATATTGAAGTGTAACCTTGTTCAAAAACATTTTATATATTGAACTATAACAGGAACCGCAGCAAAAGTTGCATGTCTCGGTGAACTCAGACAATCCTATTATCCAGTATAATTCATTAAATCACCTGTATTTAAAATACCAAATAGTAGTATATTCTAGCCTCCAGTCCCATGATGCCTACTTTTCAGTTTTTCATACGATCCAGAAAAATTGCTTCAAGAAAACAATGTAGGTTATATACTACTACTCTGCTCTTGACTCATTTTTTAAAACACGAAAGGGTAGAGGATCGAGAACTTAGACAAATTCATTTGAATGCTTCTTGGACGGCTGATAGCGACCTGAAATCCTGAATACAGTAACATGCCCCAGTACTGTTCGGCGAGGTGCCCAACAAAACAATAACCCTGTTATCGGTGATCAAATCGTAAGGATTTACTGAATATTGACAAGCAGGGCATGCTGTTCTCATGAAACCGCAAACTGTCTTTGTACCTTGTCCTTGTGACCGAATATGAACTGCCGACAGCAGCTGTGCTCTTCAAGTACTTCACTTACATGCACAACTGAATTAACATAGTAGTATTATAACTTCCTTTCCTCTTCAATATGAGGGGTGCCTAATATTCACAAAATTGAAGCCACGACAATAGCTTCGAAACGATCAGAGATCTTGTCTGCATTTAACAAGATGATCCATTCATGCACACAGTATCTGGTCCTGGCCCCTGCTGCGTTGCACACTGTGCACAGGGTGGTCACCAAGGGGTGGGAAGACATGGACCTAGCGTACGCCGGCATGTTACCACTTTTGCTGCTGAGGATGGTACACAACCAGATCTGGATTAGCTTGTCCCGCTACCACACCGCGCGCAGGAAGCACATCATCGTTGATCGCGGTCTTGAATTTGAGCAGGTCGACCGGGAGAGGAACTGGTAAGTCATATCCACAGCTAGCTATTTATTTCCACCACACTCAGCAGTACAACATACTCCGTCTGTCCCCAAATATATGACATATAAACTTAGTTAAAAAGTCCATGTTTTATAAGTCTGACCAAGATATATTGGGGAATATCAACAACTATAATACTGAATAAATACATTATGAAGATATATCTTATAGCGGATTTATTGATATTGATTTGGTATTGTAGAACTTCACATTTTTGTATATATTTGGTCAAACTTAGAAAGCATTGACTTTTTTTACGAAATTTATACGCCATGTATCTGGGACGGATTGTGTACCTGAAATCTAATGATCCATCACAATCACATGTTAATATATCATCATGCATGTAAAGTGAGTGATCTTACCATTTATGTACAGGGATGACCAGGTCATACTCCTTGGGCTTGCATCCTACCTGACCTATGCAGCCACCCCGAGTGTCAGACTCATGCCAATGTGGGACACCAAGGGAGCCATCATCACAGTGTTGCTTCACATAGGACCTGTTGAGTTCGTGTACTATTGGTTCCATAGGGCGCTGCACCACCATTTCCTCTACTCCCGCTACCACTCGCACCATCATACATCCATCGTCACAGAGCCTATAACCTGTAAGTAACAACATTCAGAATTAGGATTGACGCAATGATTCACAATGCCACAAACAATAGATGACTTGAGAATAAGAATGACCACATGAACCAAGGTTCACTTACGTAAAACAAAGACACATGGAATATACCATTTTGTATGGATCGATTTAAGAAAAGCGCGATAACTTCGTCTACATGTTCTGATGTTGTAATGAATTTTCAAATGTTTGCTTTGTTAAGAGTTAGTGTAGTAGTGTTGCATAAAACATGTAGATGTGGTATTTAAAAAGCTAATGCAGACCTGTCCCCAAGTCTAATGCAATTTTAACATATGACTGGCAGCTGTCATCCATCCATTTGCAGAAATTTTGGCTTATTTCCTGATATTTACAATCCCGACGGTCATACCAATTCTTATGGGCTGTGGTTCTATCCTGGTTTCTGGCTTGTACTTTGTTTACATCGACTTCATGAATAATATGGGACATTGCAATTTTGAGCTGCTGCCAAAGTGGATCTTCAAGGTTTTCCCTCCTCTCAAGTATCTCATGTATACCCCATCGTAAGTATACCAATTTAAGATCAATCTTACAATCATGTTAACATGCAAACAGATGATGAAACTTTGGGTCCATTGAGCTGTTAATCAAAGTTCACCAGTGGATTCTTCACAGAATGCATGAAAAATCTAAATGGCTAGTCATAGCTTCACAGAACCAAGAACCAAGTTATTTACTGTTATTTTTCCACACTTCCACAGGTATCATTCTCTCCATCACACACAGTTCCGTACAAACTACTCACTGTTTATGCCATTCTATGACTACATATACAACACCATGGACAATTCAACTGATGAGCTGTATGAGAGGACAGTGAAAGGAACAGAGGAAACACCAGATGTTGTTCACTTGACTCATATGACCACCTTGCAATCGACTTATCATCTAAGGATTGGGATAGCCTCCGTAGCCTCTAAACCATCCGATAATCCTGTATGGTATATGTGGATGATATGGCCTATAGCGTGGCTGTCAATGGTATTTGCATGGGTTTACGGATCTTCTGCGTTTGTGATTGAAAGTCTCAAACTGAACAAACTCAAGATGCAAACATGGGCAATTCCAAGATACAACTTCCAAGTAATGTATTTTCTGTTCCGTATGAATCATATGCTTCAACAATATGTAAAGCTGGTGTTCCCGGTCTACTCTATTTGCTTTTTATAAAAAAAAGCAGGGCCAAGTGTCTTTTCTCTAAGAAAAATATGCTTCAACAGTTCTGCAAGCTGCTAACATTTTCATCCTGTGCAGTATGGCTTGATTTGGGAGAGAGAATCCATCAACGGGTTAATTGAGAAGGCGATATTAGATGCTGATAGAAGAGGGATCAGAGTGCTCAGTCTAGGACTTCTAAATCAGGCATGATGACCAAACTTTTCTCACGTGATTTTGTCCCTATGGTACTTGCTTTCATATGGCACTTAGCTTCTGATTGGATCAGAACACAATCAGATATATTGGCAAAAAGAATGTAGGGACAACCTTCTGATTACATCAAACCAGATTGTGGGATTCATAGGATTTTGACTAGAAATGTTGAAAAAGTCAGATGCACATTAATTGCACACATGGTCTAGGCAAAGATATTAACCCTGATACTCTTGGTCCCAGGCAGAACAACTCAATGGAAGTGGTGAATTGTTTATACAGAAATATCCAAAATTAGGAGTTCGACTTGTAGATGGGAGTGGCTTAGCAACAGCAGTTGTTCTCAATAGCATCCCTTCAGATACAAAACGAGTTTTTTTCTGCGGAGGCAGTTCTAAGGTAGCACATGCCACAGCTACAGCTTTATGTGAGAGAGGTGTCCAGGTACCTATCAGCTTGCTACTTTGTTGCCTTCGTTTTGTTACCCCATTATTGTTATGAATGATTTCACTAAAATATTGACGATTTCACTAAAATATTGACTATCATTGTACACAATGTTGATTAGGTAATCATGAAGCAAGTGAAGGAATATGACATGCTCAAGTTGCGAGTTCCAGAGAGCAGCACTGCCTATCTGAGATTTTCCAGTGATGAAATACCTCAGGTAAAATTTGTCCTTAAAAGGGATTGAAAACATCAAGAAGCTTTCTAGAGGGAATAGATTGCAACTGGGTAGTAGATATGGCATCAGTGGATTGCTTCTATAAACCTTTTTAAATAATTCACACATTTTTTAGTCGCTAACACTTTATGTAATACTGCCAGCAAATGACAAGAAACAACACCTTAAATCTATGTGGCTAGCATTGCACCAAAAAACTATAGGAACAAACACTCCAGGAAACAATATAATGACAATTACTTCTTTACTGCAACAGATCTGGATAGGAGACAACATAGATGATAAACAACAACTGAGGGCACCAAAAGGAGCAACATTCATTACTACATCACAGTTTCCCCCTAACAAGATACGCAAGGATTGCACTTACTTGAGTAGCCCAGCAATGAAGATCCCGGATTCAATGGAGAACGTCCATGCCTGTGAGGTATCAGTAATATGTTTACATTTTACCTGGTTGCGTAAATTTTGAGAGAAACAAAACAGGATAATTTGATGTACGTACACAACTTCTTAGCCAAGATTGAAATAGATAATGTGATTGATATTGGCATGTGTTGCTACTCGCTGTATGAACAGAACTGGCTCCCGAGAAGGGTGATGAGCGCATGGCGCATCGCCGGAATGATACACGCACTGGAAGGATGGGACATGCATGAGTGCGGAGATGGTATGATGGACATCGAGAAGGTCTGGTCAGCAGCTATTAAGCACGGATTCGTTCCTCTGTCGAAAGCTTGATGCTTCTGAATCCTGGCAGATATATTGTTCAATAAATGATGCAAAGTTGAGATTCAGTGTGAAGGAGGGCCAGACAAAGCTTATTGGCTTGCTAGATTTAGTGAGCAGGGTTTGCATATATTCGGATGAAAATTAAAATCCCTGAACGTGGTATCTATCGGTACTTGCTTGTATTATAGTACTAGTAGTACTGTACATGAAATGTATGAGTTACCAAATCACAGAAAATCATTAAAGCGTGTGTCGCTTTATACATAACTTGCCCCGCGGCCCTAACCTCCTACACATAACTATGAGCCTAGCTCGGCATTGGGCGCTTTCACAATCCATTCTGGCGACAACTGAAGGACTAGCGACTAGCGAGGCGAGATTAGAGGGAAGGAGGCGGAATTGGTGAACCTGCAGCCGGTCGCTCCGGATTCAGAAGATGGTCGTCCATGATCCACCCGAATCCCCGCTACCACTCCGTGGCGTCCGAGCATGACGAAGAAAGAAGGGTGGAGACGAAGAAGTGTAGGTTTATCGGTCGCTTGTGGCTGGCCTGGGCGTGCCATGGCCGGCGGCGCCGCTACCCGCTAGTAGTTGTTGTACCAAACTACCAATTGGTCCTGGGGGTGGACGCATAGGCCTCACTGGCATGGTCCGGTCCAATTGCGAGTCAGATTTTCCTCAAATAAAACAAATTGGGACTCAGGTTTCCCAAAGTATCACGTGGACGGACGAGACTAGGTGGCGACAAAGGTCTCGAATACAATGACTCTCTCAACAAGATAGAAACACTAAGCCGGTTTGAGAGTTGAGTCGTAAAACATGGACCGCTGGAAACGCCAATTTTGACTCTGCCGAGCGTCGCGTGCTGACCACTTGCACGCATGGGAAAGGGCGGGAGACAGGTCAAAAAAAAAAAGGACGGGAGACGGGACATTTTCGCCTTAACTCCCAGGCCACTCCACTCATCGTCCAGTTCTTCTAGCCCGTCACCCCGATTTCCAACCATGGCCGCCGCTCCTCCTCCTCCTCCTCCTGTTCGGAGGCCCCCACATCGGCAAAGTGAGTGCGCATAGCCTATAGGCGATCGTTCAACTAGAGAAGGTCGCTGCCGGCGGCGAAGCGGCCCTCGTGAGGGTGCTCAGGGCTCCCACACCCATCTGCGCGCGCGGAACTCGGGCGGGGCGGCGGCAGCGTCGCATACATCCGCGGAGGACGCCGCATCTACGGCCAAGCAGGCTAGAAAAGCTCTCGCCATAGTCAGGGTTCCCCTCGACTATTTGGATAGGGTTTTTCCGCCCATGTCGACGGCCCCAACCCCCATGGCCGGAGCTTCTTCTCTCACTCCGGCGGTGCCTTCTACTGCTCCATCGTCATCGATGGCGCCACCGCCGACTAGGGTAAGTTCCCGATCTACATAGCGGTTAGGGTTTGGCCCCAAATCGACAGCAGTTAGGACTCGATCTTCGGTAGTTGTAGAGCAATTTGGGGTTTTTCGCAGTACGTAGCAACATATTTCATAGTGTGCACACAACTCTTGGGATTTAATTTAGCCAATTCCTCAGTTTGGGTGTTGTCCTAGGGCATTGCCTGATTGAGGATTCATAGCCGAATCCTCAAATTGGTTGTTGTCCTGGGGCATTGCTCGATCGGGGATACTAGGTAGTTGTACTCCATGTGCATTGCCAAATTAGGCATTGTACTCTATGTCTGTACCATGTTCATTGCCAAATTGGGCAATGTTGCTAGCTGCCATTTCGTTGTTGATCTTGTTTTGCTTCATGCCAAGGTGGTAAAGTTTGAATGTGAGACTATCAAGAGGGGATGGACCCCCCCACCAGGTTTTGCCGACGTGCTCCCGACAAACCGTTGGGCACTGAAGCCCGTGGTCATCGGTAGGGTGGAGGCGGCTTCGCAGCCGCAAAGCAAGAAGGGTTGGTAGCCGAAGCTTGGCCACTACCCTATCACCGAGGTCCCTCGCCACTTCGTCATCCAGCTAGACGCGGCTGACCTCCACATGCTGGTGATCCCGCCTACATTCCTGTTTGGCCTGATGACCTGGATCAAGCAACCGCTATCGCGCGTCTTGCAGGCACAACCCACCACTGGTGCGCCAAGTGGGTGCAGGTGGACTGGTTCGCTAGCTAGGTTGCCTTCAGGAAGAACTGGTCGGAGCTGGTGTACAAGTACGGACCTGGAGCGCGACGACGTCATGGAGTTCAAGATTAAGGCCTTCGCCATCAAAATGACGATCTACAAGGCCGGCTCCTCCAGCGCCAGGCAGTACACCTGCCCAGACCATGGCTAGCGGCGGCGGCCTTCGTGTCGATGCTTCTGTAAGTTTGTAAGTAGTAGTTGTTGATGGACAACTTGTATGGTGAAGTAAGTAGGTTGATGGTTATTTTGATCAGGGGTGAAAACCCCTGGTGGTGGTTCAGGGGCATCCCATACCCATGTTGATGGTTTGTTTCATCACGGGTTAAGCCCCTGGTGCTTGAGGGCCACGCAATTCCTTTGCTAATGGTTCTTTTGATCAGGGGTGAATTTTAGAACCCCTGATTGCTACCTGCGTGTGGTTGTTAAGACTGTTATGGTGTAGCTAGCAACGTTTATGTATGCATATGGCTGTTATGGTGATCATCTAGCTCGCAATGTGTTGTGTGTGCATATGACTGTTCTTGTGATCATGTGTTGTGTGTGTGTTGGGGTGGTAAGATCACCAAATTTAAAATGGGTGATCATAACTCATGTGATCAGATACAAAGCACCACACCAAACACTTGTGAAATGCATCAACAGGGAAAAAACAAGAATGCGGGCAACCAAACAACTGAGCCTTTTTGCAGGAAACAAAGATGCAGGAAGCCAAACAACTTGCCCAAGTTGGTCCAAGCCCAGTCTTCCCCATGCAGCACCTAGTGGGCCAAGTGATAAAAATGAAAAATTCTGACCCGAGCAACCAAACACGCCCTAAATTCTTCACCAAAAGGTTAGTATGCGGAGAAGATGGGACCGTGACAGAAAATGCTGTAGATATGGAACACCTGTCTATTGATTTATATCGTAAGCTCCTCATGATCTAAAGGTACTAATACTAATGGTATATGAATGAGGTGATTGACATTGTGCCGATCAAGGTGGATGTTTTGATTTTTTTTGGAAAAGAGTAATTTTTTTGCGAATGGAAAAAGGGTATATATTAATATCACGTAGATACAAATTACACCTAGCCTCTGCAATAACGCATGCCCTAGCGACCTTACGGATGCACACATCCCAAAAAAAAGGGAAAAGAATTACAAAAAAGAGAAGTCCCGCTATAGAGAACTATTCCTCAAAGTAACGACACTGACACCACCAGAACAACACCAGTAGTTCACCACTCCAATAACAATGTCTTCAAAAAGAAAACAATACACAAGCATTGCCGTTGCCTGATCAAAGATCGTAGGTTTTCACCCTGGAGAAAGTTCTCGCTTGCAAAACAATACCTTCAACAAGGCCATTATCAGGCACAACCAATTAATGCCAGACCTTGGATTTTCACCCTGCAAGATAAGACTGAGAACTCCTCCCGTGTTATCTCTACCACAAACAGTCGCTGCTGCGAGTCACATATCACGTAGTCAATTCCTCGTCGTCACAAAGACTCAAATCACCATCATTGTCCTCATGTTTTCGCTTTTCTGACATTCTCCGCATCTAACTTCACCATGGCTCGTTGAAGATGTCACATGATGGTAACAAATACCAGATCTTCGCAATGCTCCCGTTAAAACTAAACGGCCACAAAAAAATTGGGTATGCACGACCGAATACCTTCCGATCTAGCAATTTTTAGGCCTGATGCGTCCAAGGGAGTTCGTCGGCGGAGCCTTCCGGAACTCGACACTCTAGCAAGATCAACGAGGGCAAGCATCAAGCAGATCATCATCTTCGCATGAGAGGAACCCTAGGACCGCTTCCATTATTCAAGCACACTAGCAGGCCCCCACGCCACCGATCAGAACAATGAAGGAGAAGACAAAGCAGCGTCAGAGACAAGTACCAGATCAGACCTAGAGGTCCAGATCAAACCCATCTCCATCATGCCCCGCGACCTCACTTCGCCGCTCCGGCTCGCGCCCACCATGGCCAAAAGGACCATGGCCTCGCCTGGATCCCGCCGTTAATTAGGGTTAGAGGGCTGATCTAGGTCTTCTAAAGGAATCCCCAACACCAGTGCCTCCTCCACCAGATCACCGCCATCCCGACCTAGGGATGCTGCCCAAGTCGCAGCGCATCGGCCTCCGCCACCGCTGTCCTAGAAACTCCGGCTGCCGTCTTCATCGTACCGCCCTCCTAGCCACCTTCGGTAGATAGACCCGCCGCCACCATGGCGAGGGCTGGCGGTAGCGACAACGAGACGATCTAGCAGTGGGAGGCCTCTAGCGGTGCATAGGTCACCCCCGGTGCCGTCTTGGGGTGCAACACGGGGGGACGTCGCCTTGGTGGATGATTTAATGACTTCTAAAATTCTTCAACCATACAATAAAAAGAGGTTGAAGAGGCAGTTTTTTAAATGTTTTCCATGGAGGCTTTAGGCTCAGATGGGTATCCTGCAAATTTCTTTAAGAGGCACCGGACATTTGTGGTAGGGAGTTGACTAATATTGTCCTTTGTATTTGAGGGGAGAAGAAAGTGCAGAAATCTTCAACGAGAAAAATCTTGTATTGGTTTCGAAGATAATAGACCCTTTGCATTAATCGCAATTCATGCCAATTAGTGTTTGCAATGTATTATACAAGGTAGATTTTAAAATAGTTGCGAATAGATTAAAGCTTGTTTTACCAGCTATTTCCGAGGAGCAATTGGCTTTTGTTCCAGGTTCGCTTATCACGGATAATATAATTTTAGCATATGAATGTCTGCATTTTATGAAGTGCAATAAAGCAAAGAGAACCAATCTTGTGCACTTAAATTGGATATGATGAAAGACAATGACATAGTTGAGTGGGACTATTTGAGAGCTATCATGATCAAGTTGGGGTTTGCACAGCCTTGGTTCAGTTTAGTTCTTTTATGCTTCTTAATGGCACTCAACTTCCAAAGTTCAAACAATCGGGATGAATCCGACAAGGAGAACCTATCTCTCCATAGTTATTCTTGTTGGAAGTATAGGGCCTTTCATGCCTATTGAAAAGTAAAAGTCAACTGTTGAACCTCACTGGGATCAAAGTGGCTCAAACGGCACCATTAGTTAGCCATTTTCTCTTTGCAGACGACAGTCTGCTGTTTATCAAGGTTAATGGTGATGGAGCGAGAGAAATCCCTTTGGTTCTTGAGAGTTATTATTAGGCCTCGGGACAACGGATAAATATGTCTTAATCAGGCCCGGTCCTAAGATTTCAGGGGCCCAGGGCGAAACTAAAATTTTGGGCCCTGTTATAGAACTTTTAAATAATATAAACATACATGCTATAAATAAAAAATTTAGAGAGTCTCTTATTTCAATATTTATATCAAATATTTTTAGCAAGCAAACTGCCTCATTAAAAACCTTCCAGTCCCCTTAGGTACCCTGGTAAGGAAAAGAGTGCGTCTGAAACTTGCTTCTCCAATAGTGAAATTACATATACCTCAGAAATTTCTTCTCACACTTCTAGATGTGAAGTCATTGATGATGGTATCAATATCAATCTCATCTAATAATTTCTTCTCGATGCATATAGTAGCCAAACCATTTAACCTCTCTTGCGACATTGTAGACCTCAGATGGTTTTTCAACAATTTCAACTTTGAAAAGCTCCTTTCAGCCGATGCCACAGTCACAGGCAGAGTAAATAAGATCCGATAAGCAATATAAATATTAGGATAGCAATCGGCTAATCTGACATACTCAAAATTTCCAAACCAGTCATTGATTTATTTGGCAAAGCATACCGGAGAACACCTAACTCAGAAATTAGATCGTTTAACTCAACATCACATGCACCACTTTTTAGAGATAAAGTGTGTGCAAGTTTAGTGCAAGGATCTTTTATATGAGAACCATCCAATGACTTCAATGCTACCGAACTCATTAAAAGCCCAAATATGCTTTGGAAGGATTGGAGTTTTTCAAACCTGCTTTTCAGTGATGTGATTGCCATATCAACCATGACTAGAAAGTAATTAACTTTAAAAGCATCATCATCTTGCAAGATTGTTTTATCATAGTCAATTTCATCAAAGTGCTTCTTCCTCTGAGATTTACGCTTTACTGGTAGTGATGGCTCTACGCCCATTTCAGATGCAATTTCCTTCGCAATGATCAAACAAGAAGCAAACCCATCATTTCTGAAATTTAGAAAGTAAGTACGTATACCTTCAATTTGCTGTAAGGTAGAGTCAATGCACATGGATGGAGATTGCAACTTCTTGCTCACTCCATTTACAGCAAATAAAATTTCGTACCAAATAACCATACCAAATATGAACTCAAAGCTGCCAAGTACTTCAAATATTTTTTTTGCATCTGTTCTATCCTTGGGTTCATTTTCACGATCTTCACTCAACTCATACAAAGCTGACCTCAGTTGACATGGTTGATTTCTAATTGCCTTGACACTTTTGATCCTACTCTCCCAACGAGTATTGGACAAAGATTTCGCAGTAAAACCTTCCACATGGCGAAGCAAACAACTCCATCGTTTGGTAGACCCAACAACTAGAACATATATCCGTTGCATAATTCCAAAAAAGGAAATAGCTTTACCACAAGATTTAGCCATATCACGCAAAGTGAGATTAAGACTATGACAAGCACATGGCATGTATAAAGCTCTTTGGTTTATTTTTAGCAATCGACTTTGCACCCCTTTGTTTTTACCTTTCATATTAGAGCCATTATCATAACCTTGAACTCTAATGTCATCAATATTAAGACCATGGGACTTGATGGATTCAACCAATACATCAAAAAGCCCTTCACCAGATGTGTCATGCACCACCAAGAAACCAAGAAAGAATTCCTCAATTTTAATGCTGCCATCAATAATATGAACACATCGAACCAATAAACTCATTTGTTCTTGGTGACTGACATCTGGAGTACAATCAAGAATAACTGAGAAATATTTGGCCTCTTTAACAATCTTGATAACAGAACTTGCAATGCTAGAACCTATGAGAAAAATCAACTCATTCTGAATTTTATGGCTAAGATAATGATGATGAATCTCTTTGTTCTGAATGTGTTTGATGTGTTCTTGCATTACCAAGTCAAACTCGGCAACCATCTCAACACAAGCTAAGAAATTACCATTAAGATCATTGTAAAGCTGCTCACTAGATCCTCTAAATGCCAAATTGTGTTTACTAAGATATTTCACAATAGCAATTATTCTTAACAAAACTAGCCTTATGCGCTCCTTTTCCTTTGTGATCTGGTGTTGTATATCTTTATCTATTGTCTTATGTTTGCTCAATCTAGTTCTCAACTCACTCCAAGAGTTCATGTTTGTAATATGCTCTACACTAGCTTCATGTTCTTGCAACCTCTCTGTGATGTGTTTCCAATCTCTAAACCCATCATGCCCTAGTGCACTCTTGCACTTGAGAGGATTGAACAACTTACAGCAAAAACAAAACACTCTGTCAACGTGTTTCGAATATACTAACCATTTGCGATCGCGTACCTCTCCATTGCTCATTTTTCTAGAGTAATGGGCATAAGAAAAATGTCTTAATTTACGATCTAACAGAAACTGAATATTTTCTTCTCTGATAGGACCCTTCTCCACTAATGTGTCGCTTGCTTTGTTATCAAGACTAGCCCAATTTGCCGGGTCATAAATATCCATACTAATCGGTTCCGCATCAACATTAGCAGGTTGTGTAGGAGATAAATTAAATGCGTGCTCAGAATCACTCACATTGTTATTATCTATGTTGATGTCAATGTTTTCTTCTTCCAGATCATCATTAGTTTGCTCCTCCACAAGAACTAATGCCAACTCGTCTGGGTTGTTTGAAGTGCTTGTGTTATTCTTCAAAAATTTGTCAAGAGCTCCTCTTTGTGATTCGATCAACGTATTTGTTTCTCTTCTCCGTTTCCTTTTTGCACTACTAGATGTGCACTTCTTTGGTGGCATAAAGCCCTTTTTAGGTGCCATAACCACGCTGAAAATAATTAGAAAATTACTAATCAAATTTCCATTAGCAAATTAGGGCATAGACAACGCAGTGAATTAGAGAAATCGGGCTACCTTCTGTAGAGGAACTGCGTTGATGTCTTGAGACTAGGAGACTTCGAGAGTTCGAGTGCAGTGATCTAGGCGACACGTCACAGATCGCAGACGAGCGGCTGTGGGCGTGCGTGCGCGGTGCGAGTGCGATGCGAGACTGCTCCGGAGTGCGGAGTGCCGTGCCTGAATCCTGATCCCAATTCCCTGTTCCCGGTCGGCGGAGTGCCTCTGATGGCCCTGATCCCGATTCCCGATCCGCGACTGCGAGACCAGGCCTGCGCGAGACTGCCTGATTCCAATTCCTGGAGTGCGTCTGCGTGCGTGTCGGGTGGAATACGATCGATCTCGTCCCGTCCAGGACTCCAGGTTCGTGTCGCGTGACTGTTCTCGGAAAGAGAGTTAGGGGCCCGTTAGCCCAACTGCTAAGCTATATTTTTTTTCTCAGGTGGGCTTCTATACTACATAGGATATACCTGAGGGGGCCCTTGAAAATTTTGGGCCCGGGGCGGCTGCCCCTTCCGCCTCCCCCTTGGGCCGGGTCTGGTCTTAATGTTCGGTATTTTTCAGTACGGGGTACCCAAATGCTGCAAGAGATGAGATAAATCAAATTCTAAATGTTCCAAATGAGTCCCTCTTAGAGATGTACTACATGGGAATGTCTTCGAGGGAGTCAATTCAAAGAATGGGCTTTCAAGTTCCTCAAAGATAGAAACTGGAGCAAAGTGAGAGGGTGGGTGGAGAAATTATTATCTTTAGCTGAGAAGGAGGTTCTCACTAAATTGGTAGACCAAGCAATACTAATTTATTCCATGGCATGTTTTAAATTGCCTCGAGATTTATGTGAATATATAAACCCACTTATTTGCAAGTTTTAGTGGGGCGGCAATAATGGTGAGAAGACCAACTGGATCTTGTGGGAAGAAATGACAAAGCCAAAGTTTTTGGATGGGTTGGGTTTGAGGGACATAGAGCTCTTCAATCTAGCTATGTTGTCTAGGTAAGCATGGTGGATTCTTATGGAGCCAAAATGCCTAACTCTTTGAGTGCAAGAATGTACTCAAATCACAATATTTCCCATTGACTATTTTTTGTATGCCGATCTTGGTTCTCATTGTCGTATATTTGGAGATCAATCTTTGATGGAAGAGAAGTGCTAAAACAAGGTCTCTTTAAACGGATCGGAGATGGGAAATCGACGGAGATATGGAATAGTAATTGATTGCCCCGTGACTATAGCATGCATCCCCTAGCATGTTTGGCTGGTGATCCAACTCATATGGTTAGCGACTAAATTGATGAAACCTCGGCCAGTTGGAATCAAACTAAAATTAAGTACTCCCTCCGATCTAAATTAATTGACTCGAATTTGTCTAGATTCGACATGTTTTAGTGCTAGATACATTCGAATCTAGATAAATCCAAGTCAATTAATTTGGATCGGAGGGAGTAGTTTTTTCTTGCCAATGGATGCTGCTGCTATATGCGTCATCCCTTTATATATGTGGAAAATGGAGGATTCTTGGTCATGGCAGTATGAAATGAGGGGAACGTTTTCAATTCGTTCAGCATACAAAATGCTAGTCCATACCAAATATAGGCGAGAGGCCTGACTTAAGAGTACTGCATATCCGTCTAATTCTAAAATAGGAGCAGAAGTAATGAATGAAACTTTGGTCTACTAGTGTCCCTTCTAAAGTGAAAATTTTCTTATGGAGGTTAGCACAACTGTCACTCCCATAATAGACATGTTACATCATTGAAATATGTCAATTGATAGTCGTTCGTGAAGATTATGTGGGGTAGAGGACTCGTGGAGACACTCTCTAATTGATTGTAACATGTCACGATGTGAGTACCTCAGAAGCTTTGGCCTGACGAGAGGCCCTTCCTTTAGCGACTGATCTGGGATGCACCAAGGTGGTCATATCTTATGATTGCAAGTCGATGACACCCGAAGCAAAAACAGTGGTTTGTACCTCAACATTGTTAGAGAGATTACGACAATGGCTGGGGAGCTGAGTTCTTTCTCTATTATTCTTTTTTTGAAATGGGGCGAGCCCCCGGCCTATGCATCCAGAGGATGCACACAACCATTTATTAAAAAATCAACCAGTGTCGAGTATAATAAGTCTTACAAATCACATGTAAGATAAGGTTGATACAAACACCAACCATCTGAACATATCAAGAGGTCTCACAAGAGAGAACATATAATAGCTAGACATATGTCAATTTACTAGAATGATGCCACAAAGTCTGGCTAAAAAAATACGAAAAAACCATGGGTTGCCTCTGATGCTCTGGGAGAAGGAAAATCCGGAGCTAAATCCAACGCGCCGCCATAAGGATAACCTACAAAAAAGATGGAACTCTAGTCTTGTTAAAAATAAAGTTATTTCGATATTTCCAAATGGACCAACTATGGCCAAAATGCCAATACGAATTTTGCCTTTATTCGGCTTATCCACTCCATTCAGCCAATTCCCAAACATATTAGTGATATTGGTAGGAGGAGGTAAATTATAAGTGCAAAAAACCATACGCCAAATGATTTTAGCAAAAGGACATGAAATAAATAAATGCTCAATTGTTTCATCTTCGTCACAAAAGCAACATTTTTTACAGCCATTTCAGTTCCTCTTAGAGAGATTATCTTTAGTTAGTAACACTTTATTATTGAGAAACCACATGATTTTTTTATTTTTTAGGTATTTTTATCTTCCATAAATATCTTGTAGGGAAACGCGGATGACCATTCATAAGATCTTCATACATAGATTTAACTATGAATACTGTATTCTCAGTTAAACTCCACAAAAAATTATCATGTTCATGTGTTAGGGTTAGTGCCATAAGTCACTCAGAAAGGTGCAGCCAGGCGTCCCATCTATTTTCAGTTAAATTTCTTCTAAAACTGATGTTTAGGGGATTGTGAGACAAAATTTTATGAACATATACATGTTTCCTATGAACAATGTTATATAAGGAGGGGTATTATTGACTGAGAGGCATCTCTCCTAGCCAAGCATCCTCCCAGAATCTAGTACTTCTCCCATCAACATAATTCTCAGCGTGTTCCAATTCTGAATGTAAGTTAGCTGTTTGAAAGCCATGTTTCCTATTTTTTGATTATTTTCTATTAATTATGATTATTGTGGCTAGTGTACACTGTTAAAAGGATGTCATTATTTGTTCACATAGAACCAGTTTAAACTGCTTATATTATTTGTTCACACAGTAACAGTTCTTGTGGGGGTTAATAATCAAGGGGCACGTTCAATATATATGTGAGATCTGACAGACATTCAATATACTGCTGTTACTATTGTATGGATGCATCCCTGTTTAGTCCTAGCTATTGTCTGTAATTATCTTTTTATTTTGTCCCTAGCTGATCTGTTTTGTTGCTAGCAGGTACTACCTTACCTCTTTTACAAGATCTCCAAGCTGAAGAATTTCCAAGTGCGAAGCCTTAGCAAATTGTAGATAGTGTTTTTATAGCTTGTAATATTGTGATTGAGAATATATATAGACAGATTGTAATTGAACTGAAATGTTTCATTTGTTTCCCATAAAAAATATTGATTGCTTGCTAGTGAAGAAATAATATCTGTGAAATTGATTTGCTCCTTATATTTGAATAAAGAATTAGAAAGGACGAAATTTTACTGGACAAAATATTATATGTGCTCTAAAAGGGCCATGATCCAAAGTTATATTGAGAGAAACATTTCAAGAAAATCAGAAATAGGCTAAAAATAAAGCAGAACCGGACAGTGAAAAGGCTAAAGCCCAAATATGGAATGGACAAAAAAGGCTAAAGCCCACCAACAATGCACACTAAAAGGCCAAAATTTAGTAAGAAAAAGGCTAGAAAAGTTGGGCTTGGCCCATATAGCCTGCCAAACTGGACTGGACTAAATCTGATCGACGATATTTCCAATTGGTTACAGATTTGCTACGTAGGATCCGATGTGGACAAGGCAGATAGTCCGTGACCAAAATAGATGATCGTAGATTCCATGACCATCTGTTTTGGTCACAAACGTCTATGACCAATTTAGAAAAAAGGTCGTGGTGTTTAACTAGTGACGCTCAACTTTTGACCATCTGTATTTGGTCACAAAAAGGTCATAGATTAAAAACTATGACCTTTTTGTGACCAATATGAAGAGTCATGTATCATCATATTTCTTGTAGTGGAGTTTCATATTGACAGCTTTCTGAAAATCATGTTCCACGAACAAGATAGTATCATCAGCATATTGTCATATGGACACTCCCCCTCGACTAGGTGGGGTATCAATCCATCTACTTGGCCATTCTCTTTTGCACGTGATATAAGAATAGCAAGAATATTAAAAAGCATAGGAGACAGGGGATCACCTTGTGGGAGACCTTTCTTAGTCTTGAAATGTGTCCTATGTCATCACTGACACGGATGTCAACACTTCCATACCGCACAAAATTATCAATCCATTTGCACTAGACAGGATCAAAACCTTGCATGCGAAGAACTTGTTGTAAAAAGGCCACTTTAACTTGTCATATGCGTTTTCAAAATCAATTTTAAATAAGACTCCATACATTTTCTTCCTATAGATCTCATGAATGGTCTCATACAGAACGACCATTCCTTTGAGTATATGCCATTCAGCCATAAAAGCTGTCTGAGTTGGTTTGATTATCTTGTGAGTGATCACAAAGATACGATTTGTTGCAACCTTAGTGAAAATTTTGAAACTCACATTGATAAGACATATGGGTCTATATTGTTGTATTTGGATCGCATTTTCTTTTTTGGACAACAGGGCGACGACTGCAAAGTTAAGTTTAAAAATGGTAAATTGGCTGTTTGCAACTGTGCAAACAGACTATCAAATCATGTTTAATTACAACCCAAAAAGTTTGATAGAATTCCGCGAGGAATCCATCAGACCCGGATGCTTTGTTATATTTCATCGAGGATATGGCATTGAAAACTTCTTGCTCACCAAAACTAGCAGTTAAAATCTCATTCTCTCTAGAAGAGACCTGAGGAATATCATTATTCCTTTCCTCTATAAGAATAAAATTATTCGGAGTCAGCTCCCCAAACAGTTTCTTATAGTATTCTAAAAATAAAACCTCAAATTCTCCTCACCCAAAATGGTCCCTTCATCTTGTTCTAGTTGGAATATTTTCTTTTTTCTATGTTTGCCATTTGCTATCAGGTTAAAATACTTAGTATTGTTACCTCCCTCTTGAATGTGTTTAACCTTAGCTCGTTGTGCCCATTTGGATTCCTCACCACGTCTTAATTTTGCCACTTGTTCATTTGCACTCCTCGTAACAATTCTTTCTTCATCCGAATGCTGTATAGTTTCAGTCTTTATATCCAGTTCGTCAATGATGGATAATAGCCTCTCCTTCTCTTTTTTATATTTTCCACTAAGATTTTTTGCCCAGCCACGCAAGAAACGCCGAAGGTGTTTGATTTTGATTTGCCATCTTTCAATAGGTGTATCCCCATGTGTTACCGAAGCCCATTCGGTAGCCACCAAATCAAAAAATCCGTCTTGTCTTAACCACGAGAGTTCGAACGAGAATCTCGGATTATTACCTTTATGGGCTTGGATCCCTGAATTTCCCACTCAATGGTGGAAAGAACACAATCAAGCTTTTTGTAAGTTGGTGTTTCACAACGGTTGGCCCAAGTAAATTGTTTACCTGAGAGAACAATCTCTCATAGGTTTAGACTTTTAATGACCGCGTTAAAAATAAAAGGCCAACGGGTGTTAAAATTATCATTGTTTTTATCTTCTCTTCTTCTTAAGTTTTTATCTTCTCTTCTTCTTAAAATATTAAAATCACCCCCAACAAGCAAATGTAGTGTCTCGTTTTCACAAACTCGCATTAACTCTGCAAGGAACTCATGCTTTAAGTTATTTTGGGCCACCCCATAAATTGGAACAAGAATCCATTGGAAATCTTCATTTTGACATTTTATATGGATTTTTACACAAAAATCACCTGAATCAACCTTGTTGACTTGTAGCGTTTCTGTGTTAACACCAACCAGAATACCACCGGAACGTTCATGAGGTGGTAGGCAGAACCATGTGAAATCCATCCCCGGAGTCAGGTGTTTAAGGAAAGAATCGTAAAATTAGACCTCCTTATTTTCAACAAAGCAACAAAATCTAATTTATGTTTCCTAATCGTTTCAGAAATAAAAATATGTTTGGCTGTAGCACGTAAACCCTCGCTATTCCATATCATTCCTATTAAACCTTGCATGTTTAAAAGTTTTATTTATTCTAACTCTAGTACCTATCATATTGTTTTTTCTTGCGCCCACGCACCTGCGTAGGTTGTACAGTTAGATGATCTTCAAGATCATCTAGACCGGCAACATCCTCCTCAACTAAATCATCACAAAGATTGGAAACCTTAGACACAACCAAACTTTCCTCCCCAAGATTATTTGTATCTTTCTTTGAGGTATTATGTTCAAGCTAGGTCAAAGTTCTATTTAATTCATTGTCTTTAATTAAATTTGCCGCTGCATTTCTTTGTGCTGAAGATTCACCCAAAGAGACCCCAACTGATTTAGCTCTTTCTGTAATATCAATATTTGAAAAAGACATGATTGAAAAAGTTGGATTTAAGTTTTTGCCTTTAAAGTCGTCACGTCGTTGGACTAAATCCACCGCACGCTCTAGCTGCGTGGCGTCCACATTAGACTGGCTCCTAACCCGATCACTTGATCGAACTTTAGTGGACATCTTCGGTATACCTCCAAAGGAAATCACTTTATCTAAAGAAGGTTTATTCCTCGCAAGAAAAGCACCGGTTGATGCAGCAAGAGGCTTCCCGAACTTAGCTTCAGCCGCCACCTTGGATATGGGAGTATAAGGTGTTCCCAAATTCAGATTATGTCCCACCTCCGAAGCCAACACTTCCTTCCCGGCCTGATTGCCAGTTGCTGCCGCGGCAGGGGTATCGCCCACGAAAGCCTGCGGGAGCTCCACGATAGCACGAAACTGTGTCGCGGCAGACGGCTCGGCAGACTCCTGCCTATCCACTGAAGTGCCCACAAACGACACAGTTTCTACCAGCTTCAGTGTCTCTTCTATTACCAACGGAACAACATAATGCAGAGGAGGTGTTCCCACATCCTTGGTCAGGACTCCAGATGGTGCCGCGGCAGGAAAAACATCCACGACAGCCCAAAATTGTGCCGCGACAGCCAAATCGGCAGACTCCTGCATCTCCACCAAAGTATCACCAGAAGACTTCATGACCACAAGCTTTGGTGCCTCGGTCGTCACCATTGGTTAGCACTATGCAGAGGAGTAGGCGATCCCATATCCTTGGGCGTCATGGACACCCGCTCATCCACTTGAACAAGATTATGGATCATCAAAGGAGCATCAATGCTAGATGGTGATATCGTAAAAGGTAAAGTCAACCCCTGTTTAACAATAGAAAAAGTCTTACAATGAGAAATTAGGTAAAGAAACATTATTGACAATACTACTACTATCAATAATATTAGTTTCATTAATTACCTCCTTCATCGGTAAACGAAAGGACCCAATATGCACACCAAGGGAGAGTGGCATCACTGCCGATTGTACCCCTCCTGGTGGTATAGGCCCCCACTACCATTCCGTGAATCATCCTTCTTTGGATTAGAAGAATCCAAAGCTCTATCCTCCTCCATATTACTAGTGCCATCCTTATTACCAGCATTTGCATCATCATCTTTATCAGTGCTGCTTCGTGGTCCCTTTGATTGTCCATCATGTGCCCCATTAGTTGGCGTTCTCTCAACCAGAAACTTCAGCCTATAAAAACCTCTTTTTATCCAAATATCCATATATGGTGGGATGAATTCTAGGTCAACACAATAGACCTGAACCTGACAATACCTTTCTGTCTAGTGAAAGGCATATCCACCATCTTGGTTTTTCCCAAAAGAGACCCAAGTCCCCAAAGGGATAGGAAATCCCCTCTAACATCTTTTGGCACACCAACAACCTGGACCAAAACCTTTGGTAAAAGAAACATAGGTTCATCAACCACACTCCACTCATCAAATTTCAGATAAATTGGAGTATCATGAATTTGATATTGTTTAACAACTTTAATTCTCCGCACCTCATCCTTGGTAGGAAATTTCACTTGAAAATCTTGGAATGGAACTCAGTCACTTCCCAAGTATAATTTAATGAAAACACTAGCCTCTTAAGAATGTTAGTTACCTGAGCCATAGTCAAAGAACCACATTTGACAACAACTCTACCAACTCTCGATGACGAGGGTTTAACTCATCAATGCCCATTGTTATGGACTTGGGTTTTGGAGAAGGAGGGAGCGCTGGAGACATCTATCGGCTAGCAAACAAGCACACAGGGGACAAAGGATTTACCCAGGTTCAGGCCTTGTAGAGGTCCCTACTCCTGCTTGTCTGCTCGTGGAATTATTGAGGGAGTCGAAAGTTACAACGGTGCGCAGATGCAATCTGGCGAGGGTTTGTGGAAGCTAGGGTTGCGTGTGTCCTCCTCGCCGCCCCCTCCTAGCCCTTATATAGATATGATAGGTCTCGGGTAGCAGGTCGAGTCGGTTACAAGTTAGGGTTCACCCCTTCAAACTTTCTATCTTAAACTTTTTCTTGATCTTCAAGCAATCGAGAGTCCGCAGGTTATTCGAGTCCTTCTATCTGGGCCTTGGCGACACCGTGGGCCTATACGTATTTAGACCGTATATACCAAGCTCGAGTACCTGTAGGGTATACCCATGTCACTCGAATTCTCAACTCTTGGTCTATATGAATCAATTGTAGGTAACTCAAGAAAAGTAAGCTTTTCATTACCAAGACCATGCACAATCACAATAGTTTTAGGAGCACTTAGCAGAGGACATGAAGAGGTAATGTGCTGGGGTGATTAACAATTATCACACACCATGACCGTACAGTCTTCATAAAAATGTCCCGCTTGATTGCATCGAAAACAACAAAGCTTGTCATTCCTCTTTGGTTTTTTTGCAGGACCATTACTATCCACATTCGGATCAGAAACAACCATCGGAACAGTCGTGGAAGCCAGACCCGTTCTGTGACCATGTGCTGCTGCGACAGCCGGAATGGTTGCGGCAGCCTGCCCATGCACCACGGCAGGCTGCCCTGTGGCCACAGCAAGAGGTTCCCGTGCTGCGGTAGGGGGCCGCCCCGACAACTGCCCCGCAACGCCAACACTAGCAGACGCCCCGGCACCCGCCTGAGCAACAACAGTTGAAGATTGTGGTAAAACTAAAGCACCACTATGAGCTGCAACAGCCACATCATCCACAACTTGTTTGAGCATATTTTGATCTAACGAACCTTGAGATGCATTGTTGTTTTGCGCCGAAAACTGTTGTTGTTGTTGAAATTTCTGTTGGCATTAGATCCATAATTCATCCGGCCACTGTTCCTTCCTCCATTCCAGGACTGTCCACCCCCACGGGTAGCCCTAAATTCGTAACGGCGCCTATTCTGGTATCGAAGGTCATTACCTCCATTGAAACCTTCAAGATTGTTGGATGCCTCACCTCCATGGAAACCACCGGCACCTCCACCACGAAAATTATTCTGGCCGGAGAAGCCCCCAGATTGGTTGTCATACCTTTGAAAATTGCCTCCCGAGCCACTGGATTCCCCATGGAAAAAAGTTTCCACCCCCATTGGGATTAGAGCTAGCTCCACGGCCTCTCCCAGAATTCGTAGGGAAGGAGTTGGTGTTAAAAAAACCTCGACCTCCACCAGGTCAATGACCCCGTCCCGGGCCGCCTCCGCCATAGCCGCCATGGCTCATTTCGTGGTCAAGCCTCCTTCCAGCTAGGGTTTTGGTTACCACGTGATCTAAGAGAGGCCGACAGATCACACCATCCCCGAAATTAGCGTCGCTAGGTATCTGTACCGTAGGTCACCGGGTAGGTATCACGTACAGTCGAGGCACAAGCAAGTTAATCTGACTCGACCGAACCTGCAAAGGTTCCAGGCCAGCCACATGAGACCCAAACCAAGCCCGGCTAGGGCCCAAAAAACAGAAATTCAAATTTCGCGAGATATTCGGATCAGTCGATCTTGCCCCGCTCGAGCTCGAAGATGCTGAACCAGCCGCCTTCGTGGATCGACGCCGACAAACCAATGTCCAACCTTCCCAATCATCATCGGAACCGCAAACGTAAGGAACAGAAGGATCCAGTGGTGGCCTTCTAGGAGAATGACGAGAGAGATTCTTAGCAGAAACCCTGCTGCCAACACTAAAAGAATCCGAACATACCTTTGACAATGGCGAGACATAGAGCTCCATTTCCGCTAGTCGCTGTTGTCACCGGCGTTCGATCCGCTTCGCCGCCCTAGAGGATGATGAGACAACCTCTGACCCGAGTTCATCTACGGGCGAACGATGAAGGTATTGGGTGGCAGAATCTGCCCATCCTCAGGTGGATTCCTTCCCCTCGTCTTCATCGCTATCCGAAGAGAGAACCCAGAATCTGCCCTTCTCAGGCGAGATCTCCCGCTGCGGCCCGCCCTTCTCCGATGAGATCTCCCGCAGTAGCATGCCTTCCTCCGGTGGGATCGACTGCAACGACGGTAGATCGCCAGGGGAGTCGCCACCGCAAAAACCGCACATGTCAAGAGAAACAAATCACGAGGCACACTGGCTAGCAAGGCACTTACTAAGTTTTACTAAGTTTTGATATAGGGCGCCACCTGTGGCTAATCCATCCTCTTGAGTCTATTCCTATACTAGATGAATTTGGATCACAAGTTCGGCACTTTCCGTGATAAAGAGAGTATACACTATTCATTACTACCTCCGTTCCGAAATATAAGACTTTTTTTATAAAAAGCTAATTTAGCTATCTAAAAGGACTTTACATTTTAGAACGGAGATAGTATTGTACTAGTAGATCTAACGGCCCGTGTTATCGACATGGATTTAGCTAGCTATTTCTCGGAGATATTGAGAACTGACCTTGCGTAAAAAGGCGCTCCTCGCGTCGCCTCCTCCGGGCGACTGAGGGGCTAACCCTAGCGCCCGCCGCCGCCGCCCCCGCCTCTGCTCCTCCTCTCTCGTCGCCTCCTAACACGGCCACCGGCGAAGCCAGGCGGCGCCAATGAAGGGGGCGGCGGAGACCTAGCGCCCCTCACGTCCCTGCGCAATTGGTCTGGAGGGCGGCCTCGCGGCAGGTTTTCGGGGGCTCGCGGCGGCGTGGCCGGGTGGTGCGGCGGCGATGCTATGGTTCTGGTGGCGCGGCGCCTACGGGGTGGCGGCGGCCTCCCGGTGTGGATCGGCGTCGCGATCGATGCCCCGTCCCTCCCTCTTCCCCTGTGGCGGCGCAGGTCGCCTGGATCGGCGGAGGAGCTCGGGGGGCGGTGGGTCACGTGGTGGTGCGTGACCAGAAGATGGGGTCGACGGCTGTGAGGTCCCGATCTGGGCCCTGCCTGGGCTTCGTGGGCCGCGAGGCGGCGCAATGGTGGAGTTGCACGCGGAATGGCTTCCGGCGGCCAGGACCTGCGGCGGCTACGCGGGCTCGACTGGGCCTGCCCTGGGCCCGATCTGGGCCTCTAGGGCTGTGGTCGCGGTGTTCTCTGTCCGCTCGGGAGGTGCTGGGTTGGTGGTTGCTGATGGCCAGATGTGTGTGGGAGATGAATGGCACCATCGTGGGGTGTTGCATCCTCCCGCCGACCTAGGCGCGCGGTCGGAGGGCTCGTCCGGGGTTCGATCTGGGCCGTCAAGGAGGTGTTTTTGGTGGCGGCGATCTTCAGTCCCTTTCGCGGTGGCGGCTGCCCGTGTTCCTCTATCTCGCGGGCAGTGGTGATGATCCGGACGACGGCTTTCGTCGCGGCGATAGGGAGTCTAGGCGTGGCGGCGGGAGTGTTGCTTGTTGATCGTCGGGAGCTTGGAGAAGGAGGGGATGTGTGGTGGTTTGTGCCGGTCCTTTTTTGGCGGGCGTGAGGTTTTGGGACTCTTCGCTGGGCGAAAGCCTTGTCCTGGTGGTTGGCCGGGACCGACGACGGTGACGCCCGTGGGCGCCACATCCTTCTTGAAGTCATCGTCGAAGCGGGTGTTTCATGCTCCTCTGCCCGGGTTCTTGGGGGTGGAAACCCCAGATCCCTCATGGGATCGGGCGTGGGCGGCGCTCTTGTGTCGCTTTGCCTCTTGGGGCCTCGCTTTGGATGTCCACTGGACAATGGGACCTGTGGAGGTGTTTTTTGTGTTTTGGCGGAGGCGGGTTTCGTCTTCGGCCTGGCGGGGCGCGGCCTGGGGCCGGCGTGGTAGTTGGAGCGGTGGCTCCGGTCTTTTCGCCTCCGCCTATTGCGTTGAGGTGTGGTGTCGACCTGGTTGGTCGTCGACCCGTATGGTGTGCAACCTTGGGGCTGGCGTGTGGTGTTGTGTTGTAACGGTTTTCGGCTTGTTTTCTTTATAAATGGGCCAACTCTTTTCTGCTATATCAATGAAAGTCAAAGCTTTTGCCTCGTTTAAAAAAAAAACTGACCTTGGCGTAAACTGTTTACATAGCAGCTGATAACTGAGGTCGACCTTACAACGGTGTCGTCAGCCTGATACACAACTCGATGACGGTACGTGTACCTCTGGGTGCTTCTCTTTTGCTACCGCTAGAAACAAGTCGCGAATCAGTGAATCAAGCTAGAAACCAAGTCAGATAAACCAAAACACAGATCATACGAATAGCACCCACTCCTCGCGCTTCCATGTGGTGTGTGAAACTGAAACGTGGACCCTTGCATTCGTCGGAGGTCGGACGTATCATGCCGGAGCCCTCCTCTGACTGCACGCACGGTGCCCCTAACGTCCACGTTCGCTGCCCGTATAAGGACCTGCCTCGCTCCACGTCGGGTTCGATCCATTCACGGCTGGGGATCCACCGGCCACCTCCATGGTCACGTCACGGGCTAGCTCAATGGTCACTGCTCAAGTGCTCACCCCACTACACTGCAGCAGCCTATAAATTGCGCCTGGCTCTCTCAATACAATACAGCATTCAGCAACATCATCTCGACAACACATCGAGGAGATTCCTAGCTACCCTCCTGCCCTTTCCAGCTTGATTTCTAGAGCTGTTCATTAATGGCGACCGTGATGGCCATGACCACATTCGCCGGTGCCGCTGCCGCCGTCGGGCTTCAGCGAGCTGGCCGCCGCTTCGCCGCTCTGCCTCTGGCGCTGCGCCGACGCGCCGCCGTCATCGTCAGGGCCCAGGCCGACGAGCCGAGCGCGCCACCGCCAAACAAGCCCAAGGCGAGCACCTCCATCTGGGACGCGCTGGCGTTCAGCGGTCCCGCGCCGGAGCGCATCAACGGGCGCCTCGCTATGGTGGGCTTCGTGACGGCGCTGGCTGTCGAGGCAGGGCGCGGCGACGGGCTCCTCTCGCAGCTGGGCAGCGGCACCGGGCAGGCCTGGTTCGCGTACACCGTGGCGGTGCTGTCCGTGGCGTCGCTGGTGCCGCTGCTCCAGGGCGAGACTGCAGAGGGCAGGGCCGGCGCCATCATGAACGCCAACGCCGAGCTTTGGAACGGACGTTTCGCCATGCTCGGCCTCGTCGCGCTCGCCGCAACCGAGATCATCACGGGCGCGCCCTTCATTAACGTGTAAATCTAGTTTGTTCTCCACCGGATAGCACAACTTGTACTACCTAGCTAGGACATGTAAGAGTACCCTAATTAAAGAATGTTGGCACTATCGGGAGTGGCATTAACGTGTAATGTTTCTTTTATCTTCATATATGTTGACACAAATTAATTTCTCTACCATACTAGCTAGTAGTATATTATAGTTGCATTTTTTTAAAGATGGACACATTTTGTTAGATCGCACATCTCGTGAAAAATCATCAGTTCTACTCCATACGCTCGGCTTATAGACACTACGGGAAAACAAGACGTTGCCGTGCGCCTGGCCTTTGCGTGTGCCTGCGCTGCCGTGTGTCCTTTCGACAAACGCACGGCATAGATGTAACGCACGGCAAAACTCTACATGACACACGGCAATGACAAAACACACGGCAAACCTAGACAAAGACGCATGACAAATAACGGCGCACAGCAAAGAAGTAGTAAACCACACGGCAAAAGGAAAAGCGCACGGCAGACTAGCAACGAGGGCCCACATCCTTGTCCAGCTGACGGGGCCGACCTGACGGAAGGCCTTTGCCGTGTATCACCGTCAAACGCACGGTAAAATTTCGAATTTCTACTTTTTTTTACGCACGAATTTTCCGCGCCTTATAATTTTTCTGCCCGTGAATTTATCCCGTGCGAATTTTTAAATGGCTTTGCCATGTGTTCGTGTCCGTGGACACACGGCAAAGGTCTTTGCCGTGCGTTAGGACTAGACACACGGCAAATGACCTTTTTTGTTTTTTGCCTACTGTCCTCTTCCACCATTTTATTTCGATAGGAGACGGGCGCCGAAACCCCACCAAAACTTGCATGTGGCCATGCCATGTTTACAAGTGTTGTATATGGTCCATAGAGGCAATAACACTTAGACTTAGAGAAGTGCTGAACCATATTGGCGGAACCTCATACGGAGAGAGAGAGAGCTAGGGGGTAGATCCCCCGGGCCCATCGAGACTAGGGTTTCGATGGGAGACGGGCACCGGAGCACCGAAATCCCACCTAAACTTGCATGTGGCCAAGCCATGTTTATAAAAGTGTGGTAGATGGTCCATATATGCAATGGCTAGCTCCAGGTGTCACCGTCTTCACACGCATGCGATAACACTTAGAGAAGTGTTAGACGTGTCATTGAACCTCCTAAGGGTCCAACGTGGGGCAACCGGTGAAATATTGGGCCAAACTTGGTTTTCTATGTAGATATGGACTAAACATGTCTAAACAAACAAAAAAGTACATTGACGGAACCACGTACGGAGAGAGCTAGGGGGTAATCCCCCGTGCTCACCGAGACTAGGGTTTCGATGGGAGACGGGCACCGGAGCACCGAAATCCCACCAAAACTTGCATGTGGACATGCCATGTTTACAAAAGTGTGGTAGATGGTCCATAGATGCAATGGCTAGCTCCGAGGCGTCATCGTCTTCACGTGCATGCGATAACACTTAGTGAAGTGCTAGACGTGTCGCTGGGAACCTCCCGCGAGGTGTCCAACGGGGGGCAACCGGTGGAATATTGGGCCGAAACTTGGTTTTCTCTGTAGATATGTACTAAACATGCCTAAACAAACAAAAAAGTACTTTGGCGGAACCTCGTATAGAGAGAGCTAGGGGTAGATCCCCCGGGCCCATCGAGACTAGGGTTTCGATGGGAGACGGGCACCGGAGCACCGAAATCGCACCAAAACTTGCATGTGGCCATGCCATGTTTACAAAAGTGTGACAGATGGTCCATAGATACAATGGCTAGCTCCGGGTGTCACCGTCTTCACAAGCATGCGATAACACTTAGAGAAGTGCTAGACGTGTCGCTAGGAACCTCCCGCGAGGGGTCCAACGTGGGGCAACCGGTGGAATATTGGGCCGAAACTTGGTTTTCTATGTAGATATGGACTAAACATGCCTAAACAAACAAAAAAGTACATTGGCGGAACCTCGTACGGAGAGAGCTAGGGGGTAGATCCCCAGGGGCCACCGAGACTAGGGTTTCGATGGGAGACGGGCACCGGAGCACCAAAATCCCACCAAAACTTCGGTGCGGGCTATCAATATGGAGGTATTTGTCGTGTGTTTGTAGATATGCGCACGGCAAAGGACTCCCGATATACGCACGACAAAGACCAACACTCACGGCAAAGGAGAAATATTTTGCCGTGCGTTTTGAAAAAGCACACGACAAACTAATAGGGCGGGCACACGCCAAATATAAGCCACACGGCAATGAAAAACTATTTTTCCATGCGTTCCACTAGAGCACACAGCAAAGAGGATAGGGCGGGCACACGGCGAAGCCACGCTGCACGGCGAACTGACGAGGACGGCGTCGTTAGTCCATCTGCCATCGTCAAGTACTTTACTTTGCCATGTAATTGGAAAAGCACACGGCAAAGTACTTTGCCGTGCGTTTTCCCCAGAGCACACGGCAAAAATCCTTTGCCATGCCTTTCTTTGCCGTGCGCGTTTTGCCGTGTGCTGTCACACGGCAAAGCCTTTGCCGTGTGGATTTCCTATGTTGCCGTGTGGATTTTCCACATGGCAAAGATCTGTTTTCCCGTAGTGAGATTAAGTCAAAAAGAAAAATCAACGGGTTCTAAGTTTAACCAATAATGCCTTGGAAAAAAATATAAATAATTACAATACCAAATCTATGTCAATGGATTCACCATAAAATATAGTTTCATAATATTTTTATTTCATATCATAGATGTTGATTTGTTTCTACATGTGTGGTCAATTTTTTTTAAAAAAAACCAAAATATTAAGCCAGCAAGCCGCGTCATTAAAAACCTCCTAGTCCCCTTAGGTACCCTGAAAGAAAAGGAGTGAGACTGAAACTTGCTGCTTCAAAGTTATACAATAGTTACATCGTTTAGGAGGGGCTGCAAGAGGAAGTCAGGGGGTTCATCGACCCAGTTACATGTAATTTTAGAATTGAAACACTCCCTAGCTAAGATGTGGGCAACCTTGTTTAACTCCCTCCCACAATGGCTATAGGCAATCTTCCCAAAACCTCCAACACAAGCCACAATTTCTGCATAAACTACAGTCGCCTCATTCCATAATCGGTCTTGCCTCGAGCATAGATTGATGACCTCCAAAGAATCGGATTCAGCCAAAACGGATTAGTATCCCAGTGAACTAACAAACAAGAGACCATGAAGCATAGCAAGAGCCTCAGCCATAGCCGGAATAGACACATGCGGTATGAATGTCGAAGATGCCGCCACAAAATCTATGTCAATGGATTCACCATAAAATATATTTTCATAATATTTTTATTTTGTATCATAGATGTTGATTTGTTTCTACATGTGTGGTCAAACTTAGTAAGTTTTGATTTTAGACTAAATTTATAAGTCTTATTTATTGGTATAGAGGTACCTATATTGCACATCTCCTAACTTGTACTTGTACACATCATAAGGCTAGGAAAATTTGCACCTATCATAAGTTTAAGATTTCTACGATCGAAGGTTAAACATAGTAGCTTAATATCGATGGATAGCTACTCCGTCCGTTTCAAATTACTGCACACGCACGCTTACCTAGGTGGGCTAGTACTCCCTCATTTTTCATCCAAAAAATTCTTTCCAAAAATCCTAAGAATTTTTTGGATGAAAAATGAGGAAGTACTAGCCTACCTAGATAAACGTGCGTGCGGAGTAATTTAAAACAGAATGAGTATTTTATAGAGATTGTTTAATTTTATTTTGTATTTTTGTTCATGTATGTAGCGAGGACAATGTGCTTGTGTGATATTTGACCACATCCGCTTGGTTTTCTCCATATTTCTCCGGAAAAAGATCAAGAAAAATGCATTACTTGATCAACAAAACATTTAGATGCGTAAGAAAGCTAAAATAACGATGCATGCACATAAATTCATGGGGTGAAATAAACTCGATTCCAAAGTAATCAGACCGGTTAAACCCAATACAATGGGTATCAAGCCTACAACACATAGAAACAATTAAACATGACATCCTTTTTGGAGAACATAAAACTAAAAAAATGAAAATGATAAAAACACATCCACATACTTTCAAACCGAACAAATGGGAGTGCATATAAAACACCAGGACACGTACGTTAAATAGATTGATTATTGCCACAATTTTCCACACCATTAACTTATCCAGTGGTATATCACGTATACTCATAAGTAACATATAAATCAAGTGTGTATACTTTCTACAACTCCGTGACGATTTACACACCTCTTAACTTGTACTTGCACACATCATAAGGCAGGGAAAAATTGCACATATCCAGAGTTGCACATTTCTTACTCAATGGTTACATAGTAGCTTAATATATATTGGATAACTATTTTGTAGATATTGTTTAACTTGCTTTTATATTTTGTTCATATTTGTGTCGAGGAAAACGTGCATGTGTCATATTTGACCACATAAAAAAAACATGGTTTCTCCATATTTCTCTGGAAAAAGATCATGAATAAATAAATACACAATAGTTGATCTTAGAAAAAGTATTTAGAGGTGTAATAATGCTAAAAGAATGCTCCATCCACACTATTTCATGAGTCAAATAAAATTGATTTTGAAGTAATGAAGCCCGCTTACATTCAACACAATGACTATCAAACCTAGAACACATATATAAACAATTAAACATGCCATCATTTTTGGAGAACATAAAGCTAAAAGAAAATACATTTGTACTTATACACATGGGTACATGAGCTATCTTGTCCCTTGGGAGATAAAAAATTGCTTTGAGATCGGCGAGAACTTGTGCAAAGAAAAACCATATTTTACTTTTGTTCATATTCTCGAAAGGCTAAAAGTCTGCACCCTATTTGACCAGATGTGACTTAAAGTTGCTAGACTCACCCACGTTCTGGAAATTGGCCATGTATAAACCTGCTTTTGATAGGCCTAGTTCATGGTCTACTTAACTTTTTCTTGTAGCCAGGCTTCACCCGTCGCCGGATAAACCGGTGCGAGAGTCCAGAAAGACCCATCTCAGTGTATAAGCCTATGTGTTCTCTAATCCAGCTCCTAGGCCGCCATTATTGCCCTTTCCATCGACCATCCCTCTTCTCCCTCACTCTATATGTCTCCAAAAATCGCGCCGGGGTCAGACAGGTGGGGTGGGCCAGATGGCCGGTACTCGGAGAAAATTACAAAAAACCACCACATTTAGGACTAGTGTTTTAAAAAGCCACCACTATTCACTAGGGTTTTAAAAAACCACCACTTCAGAACTAACACGTAACAAAAAATACCGATTCGGTTTTAATCCTCGGTAGACAGCGGAACTGACCGGTGAGACCGATTGTCAGGATGACGTGGCACATGTATTTTGCACAAAAGTCCTTGTACGTCATCAATTCTAATTTTGTGGTGAAGAGGTAACCGTGACAACCCTTACACGCCACTTTTTTTTCTTATTCTTTTATCCCTTCGTTTTCTGATTTTATTATCTACCAAAACCTTCGTTGACCAAGCCAATTGGAGCACCTAGGGCACCCACACTGTGTAGCCACAAGTAGTTCCAAATTGACTTTTTGGTATTTGGAACTAGTTCCTAACATTGTGGGGATAGTTCCAAATTGAGGAAAAGTGGGAACCGGCGCACCTTGCTGCTCCGATGCCAAACTCTGCCATGCAATATTTTATTCTATCTCTCCTACTAAAACGCATTCTTGTGCATGCATTGTGCTGAGCAAAGAGAGGTAGAAAATAAACACTCTGTGACATGCACGATAGACGTTGAGAGAGAATGACCTTTTTTTTATTCAATGGTGGGACGCGTGTAGGACATACATTTGGAACTACTACACTGTGGTACTCTGGCCAAATTTCATGTGATAGCTAAAGTCTACTTTTTGGCAGATTTAGCCATGGCAACGCTGTGGCTGCCCTTACGCCCGTACGTGGGTCTGAGGCACGGAGACAGCAGCGGCGGCTGACCGCACCGACGATTCGCTCGCTGCAGCTACCCCCACGTTAATACGTTGAGCCCATCGTCTTCTCTGTTTCTTGGTGCCGCTAACCGCCAAGGGAATCGAGCCGAGGTGGTCTGTGCCGTCGTCCCTGACTCCATCTTCCTCCGCTCCGGCCGAGCTCCGCCGCACATCGATTCTTCCCCTCCGCCGCATCACAGCCTTCTCTGACAGTCCCTGGAGCTGGACGGAGTCCCCTTAGTCGTACCGGAGGTCTTCCCATGGAGCGGCCCATCCCCGAGCTCGTTCCCAACGAGACCCCGCTTCGGCCGCCGCCGTCGGCAACCGTGTCGACGATGCCGATCCCCTCCGCCCGTCGTCGGGGCCTCCTCTCCCTCCGCACCAGCCAACCTTCTTCCTAAACACGTCCCTCCATCACTGGGGTGCGCGCTGATGCGCGGAGGAGCTATAGGTGCCCGTCGGGGTGAAGGAGTGGCGGCGCGGTCGCGTCCACCAGGAGGAGCATAGCGCGCGTCGGTCAAGGAGGAGTTGAGGGAGACGAGCCTGCGTGTCCGGCCGGCACGGAAGGAGGGAGTTCGCCGTGGTAGGGAGCTAGGGCGGTGAGTGGGAGCAACGGCGGTGTACGGCACGGTGTTGTTCCACCCCTGTTTTCTATCTTTTTTTAGAGAAAAAGTAATCTCTACTATCTAAAAAGAAGAAACAGGTTCCGTTTTCTGCCACCAGCCCACTACGTCCATCCCCTTCGTCGCTTTGTCGCCCCCTCCCACGAATGCTGTGAAACGGCTGAAGTGAGCCATAACCGGGAGGTGCACGTCACAGTCTGCAGCAGAAAAAATACATCTCTCCGCTCCCCGAAACCCTATAGGATGAGCACGGAAGTTGCTGCCCCGTCCCCTTGAAGGGTTTCGCAACATAGTAAATCAAAATTTTCTACGGAAGCGAACAGAGGGAAAGCCAAGATCTAATCTAGGAGATGCAAACAACAAGAGAGATTGGATTAGATCTTCATACCCTTGAAGATTCGCACAGTGAACGCGTTTAACGTGGGTGATGTAGTCGTACTCGCTTCTCCTCCTCGCGATCCGATCCGATCTAGCACCACAAGTGGCGGTGCCTCCGTGAGATGCACACGTGCGGCACCTCGACGTCTCCTCCTTCCTCGGACCAGCAAGTATGGTGGAGAGATAGATTGGATCTACAACACGACGGCGTGGTGTATATGGTGGAGAATTTCTGCCGCAGGGCTTCGCCTACAAACAGTCGGGAGGGAGAGAGGAAGGACAGCAGGGCAACTGGGTTTGGAGGAAGGTGTAAGGGGAGTGTGAGAGGGGGCGCACCAGCCCTCTATATATAGAGGGGGTTGCGGCCAGCCCTAGCCTCTCCTCCAAGCCTATCTCTAGTTTAAACAATTTAAACTCTCCCTTATCTAGAAATCCTATCTTATCTTATCTCTAGTTTAAACGAGTTTAAACTTATCTAGGATCGGCTGGGCCCTACGGGGCCTTGTGCCCCTGGCCCAATGCGGCCAGGACACTCCCTCATAGGCCCATGCCCCCTCCCGGAAGGTGGGACCACGTTGGCCCCCTTCCGGAAGGTTCTAGAAGCTTCTGGTACAATACCGATTAACCCGGAACTATTCCGAACTCCAAAAACTGCACTGCCTTATATGAATCTTATTCTCCGGACCATTCCGGAACCTCTCGTGATATCCCGGATCCCATACGAGACTCCGAACAAAAATTCATAAACCAATTATCCAATCTATCCTAGCGTCGAGACACGTTAAGTGTGTGACCCTGCGGGTTCGAGAATATGCAGACATGATCTTATATCAATAATCAACAACGGGGTCTGGGCACCCATATTGACTCCCACACATTCATCGATGATCATATCGGATGAACCACGATGCCAGGATTCAATCAATCCCATATATATATTCCCTTCGTCTCGCGATATTTTACTTGCCCGAGATTCGATCGTCGGTATCGTCATACCTAGTTCAATCTCGTTCACAGCAAGTACTTTACTCGTTCCGTAATCCGATATCACTTTGTGATCAACTCCTTAACCACATGCTTGCAAGCGGTGTTGATATCGATTCACAAAGTGGGCCCGAAGTATATCTCTCCGACTTGTGAGGGACAAATCCCATCTCGATACATACAACCCAACAGATACTTTCCGATCACCTGAGAGACACCTTTATGATCACCCTCTCATAGGATGACGTTTGATGACCTCAAAGCTTTCTTCCGATACCAGGGAGTTGTATTATCTCATGGTCTAAGGAATACAATATTTGACATAAGAAAAACTTCGCAAAGACGAACACGATGACACGATCTAATTGCTTCGCTTAGTTTGGGTCTATCCACCACATCATTCTCTAGTGATATGATCTCATTATCAATTGACAACTCATGTCTATGGTTAGGAAACCTTAACCATCATTGATCAATGAGCTAGTCCATAGAGGCGTACTAGGGATACGGTGTTGTTCACAAACCACACAAGTATTAAAGTTTCCGCTTAATACAATTCTAGCATGGAATATAAACTTTATCATGAACAAGAATTATAATAATAACATCTTTATTATTGCCTCTAGGGCATAATTCCAACAGTCTCCCACTTGCACTAGAGTCAATAATCTAGTTTACATTTGGCAACAATCTTACACCCATGGCACTGAGGTGCTGATCATGTTTTACACGTGGAAGAGGTTTAGTCAATGGATCTGCGACATTCAGATCTGTATGTACTTTGCTGATCTTCAGATCTCTATCTGCTATATAATCTTGGATTATATGAAACTTGCGGTTGATATGCTTGGTCTTTGGATGATATCTTGGTTCCTTAGCGAGTGCTATGGCGCCAGTGTTGTCACACAATATCTCCAGTGGGTCCAATGCACTTGGAACCACGCCAAGCTCAGTGATGAAGTTTCTGATCCAAACTCCTTCACTTGACGCTTCTGCAGCAGCCATGTATTCCGCTTCTACTGTAGATCCCGCGACCACGCTTTGCTTGCAGCTTCTCCAGCTCACAGCTCCTCCATTCAAAATATACACGTATCCTGTCTGAGATTTAGCATCATCCTTGTCGGTGTCGAAACTAGCATCGACGTAACCTTTTACGACGAGCTGTTCATCACCCCCATAGACTAAGAACATTTCTTTAGTCCTATTTAGGTACCTTAGGATGTTCTTTACGGCTGTCTAGTGTTCTACTCCTGGATCACTTTGATATCTGCTCGTCAAACTAAGAGCATTGGACACATCCGGTCTAGTACACAGCATGGCATACATGATGGAACCTATGGCCGAGGCATAAGGCACTTTGCTCATAGCTTCCTATCATTTACCGTAGCTAGACACTGAGCCTTGCTCAATATCTTACCTGACAACATAGGCACTGAACCTTTCAATGCCTTATCCATTCTGAACCTTTTCAGAACTTTGTCTAGGTATGTACTCTGGCTTAAAGCTATCAGGCGTCTTTGTCTATCTCTATAGATCTTGATGCCCAATATATAAGCAGCTTCACCTAGGTCTTTCATTGAAAAACACTTGTTCAAATAACTCTTCACATCGTTAAGCATGTTGATGTCATTTCCAATAATCAATATGTCATCCACATATAGTACCAGAAACGTCACCGAGCTCCCACTCACTTTCTTGTAGATGCAAGCTTCGTAGCAATTTGGAACAAATCCAAAGCTCTTGATCACTTGATCAAAACGAAGGTTCCAACTCCGAGATGCTTGCTTCAGTCCATAAATGGAACGCTGAAGTTTGCATACTTTATCAGCATCCTTAGGATCGGCAAAACCTTCGGGTTGCATCATATACAACTCTTCATCAATGTTGCCATTGAGGAACGCAGTCTTGACATCTATCTGCCATATTTCATAATCATGAAACGCAGCAATTGCTAATAAAATCCGAATAGACTTAAACATCGCTACGGGAGAGAAAGTCTCATCGTAGTCAACACCTTGAACTTGTCGAAAACCTTTCGCAACGAGCCGTGCTTTATAGATGGTAACATTACCATCTGTGTCCGTTTTCTTCTTGAAGATCCATTTGCACTCAACGGCCTTTCGGTCGCTAGGAGGGTCCACCAAAGTCCATACTTGGTTTTCGCTCATGGATCCCAATTCGGATTTCATGGCTTCTAGCCATTTCTCAGAGTCTGGGCTCATCATCGCTTCCTCATAGTTCGTAGGTTCGCTGTCTTCTACTAACAAGACAGTCAAGACAGGGTTGCCGTACCACTCAGGAGGGGCACGCGACCTTGTCGACCTGCGATGTTCGATGAGCAAGATCGTCCAAGCTTCATGATCCTTGTCATTAGCTTCCTCTATTGTTGGTGCGGTGACCTTTGGAACAATTTCAGGTGCTGCGCTACTCTCAATTCAAGAGAAGGTTCAATAACCTCGTCTAGCTCTACTTTCCTCCCACTCACTTCTTTCTTCGAGAAACTCCTTCTCAAGAAAGGAACCGTTCTTCGACAAACACTTTGCCTTCAGATTACGGATAGAAGGTATACCCATTAGTTTCCTTAGGGTATCCTTTGAAGACGCACTTCTCCGCTTTGGTTTCGAGATTGTCCGTCATCAACTTCTTGACGTAAGCTTCGCATCCCCAAACTTTAAGAAACGACAACTTAGGTTTAGCACCAAACCACAGTTCATACGGTGTCGCCTCAACGGATTTAGATGGAGCCCTATTTAAAGTGAATGCAGCGGTTTCTAATGCATAACCCCAAAATGATAACGCAAATCAGTAAGAGACATCATCGATCGGACCATATCTAATAGGGTTCGATTCCGGCGTTCAGACACACCATTGCGCTTGTGGTGTTCGGTGGCGTGAGTTGTGAAACGATTCCACTTGCCTTGAGATGCGTGAGAAAATCATAACTCAAATATTCGCCTCACGATCGGATCGTAGAAACTTAATCTTTACATTACGATGGTTCTCCACTTCATTCTGAAATTCTTTGAACTTTTCAAACGTTTCAGATTTATGTTTCATTAAATAGATATACCCATATCTACTTAAGTCATCTGTAAAAGTGAGAAAATAGCGATATCCACCGGCGTCGAAACACTCATCGGTCGCATACATCGGTATGTATGATTTCCAACAAGTCCGTTGCTCGCTCCATCATACCGAGAATGGTTTTGATCATCTTGCCCATGAGGCATGGTTCGCATGTGTCAAATGGTTCAAAATCAAGAGACTCCAAAAGTCCATCGAATGGAGTTTCTTCATGCGCTTTACACCAATATGACCTAGGCAATGATTACCACAAATAAGTAGTATTATCACTATCTACTTTGCATCTCTTAGCCTCAATGTTATGGATGTGTGTTTCATCCCTTTAGATTTAGAAGAAATAAACCATTCACAAGAGGTGCATGACCATAAAAGATGTTACTCATATAAATAGAACAACCATTATTCTCCGATTTAAATGAATAACCGTCTTGCAATAAACACGATCCAGAAATAATGTTCATGCTCAACGCAGCACATAATAACATTTATTAAGGTTTAAAACTAATCCCGAAGGTAAAACTAAGGAGAGCGTCGACGGCCATCACATCAACTCTTGATCCGCTGCCAACGCGCCGCCACCTCATCCCTCGCAAGCCATTGCCTATTCCGTAGCTCTGCTTCGAGTTACAAATATTAGCAACCGAACCAATATCAAATACCCAGGCACTACAATGAGGGCTAGTAAGGAAAACATCAATAACATGTATATCAAATATACCTTTGATGGTGCCAGCCTTCTTGTCCGCTAAGTACTTGACGATTCGCTTCAGTGACCCTTGTCCTTGCAATAGAAGCACTCGATGTCCGGCTTAGGTCGGACTTGAGCTTCTTCTCAGCAGGGCACGCGCTTGCCGCTGCCCTTCTCGAAGGACTTCTTTGCACCTTACCTTTCTTAAAGGGGGCTTGTTGACCATCAACACATGATTATCTTTCTTGATGTCCACCTCCGCAGCTTTCAGCTTAGCGAAGAGCTCGGTGATTGTATCGCTGGAACCAATTTGATTATGAGTAACTACAAAACCTTTGTAGCTAGGAGGAGTGATTGCAACTCATCAATCTTGAGCTCCTCCGAATCTTGCATCCGCTTGCTCAAGGCGTTGAGTGTAGCCCGACATCTTAATGGCGTGCTCACTAACTAACTCCCTTCCTCCATCTTGCGCTTAAAGAACTTCTCGGAGATCTCATATCTCTGAACGGGCCTGAGTCTGAAACATGGTTTTCAGCTCTCGAGAATCTCAAAGGGCCGGGATAGTTTTCAAAACGATTTTGAAGTTCGGTTCCATAGCAAACAACATGGTGCTCTTAATCACACCATAATCATCTTTCTTGCGATGATAGACAGCTTTCTCATCAGCCGCCAGCGATTTGCAGGGGTTACCTAACGCTTTCTCAAGGACATAGTCCTTTTGTCCGCCGCAGTAATGATTCTTAGATTGCGGAACCAGTTGGTGAAGTTAGACCCATTGTTTCTAAGCTTTTCTTTCTCAGCAAAACCGTTGAAGTTGAAGTTGGACTTGGCCATTGGATCTACAGTATTTGCAAGTACAATTTAGACTATGTTCATGATAAATAGTTCAACTTAATCAAATTACTAGATGAACTCCCACTAAATTCAACATCCCTCAAGTTGTTTAGTGAACACGATCCAAATTCACCACACCTAATCCGATCATCACGAGAAGAGATGTGGTTTCAATGGTGGACAACGGTGTCGATCATATCATTCATATGACTCATGCTTAACCTTTCGGTTCTTGTGTTCGAGGCCATGTCTGCACATGCTAGGCTCGTCAAGTTAGACCCAAGTATTTCCGTGTGCAAAACTGGCTTGCACCCGTTGTATGTGAGTAGAGTCTATAGCACCCGATCATCACGTGATGCTTGGACACGACGAACTTTCGCAGCGGTGCATACTTTAGGGAGAACACAGTTTTATCTTGATCTTTAAGTGAGGAATCATCTTATAATGCTACCGTCATGATCTAAGCATAATAAGATACATAAAAGGATAAACATCACATGCATATAACTTTATGTGACATGGTATAGCCAATCTTCGCAATGATCTCCATCTTGTGCGTTCGGCATGATCTCCATCACTCCACCATGATTGCCTCCACCACGAATAGCAACTACAACTATTGCTAACTACTTAGCGATAAAGTAAAGCTATTACATGGCGTATAAGAAGTTGACTCAGGTCATACACAATTATAAAGACAACCATATGGCTCCTGCGGTTGTGTACTCATCGACATGCAAGTCGTGAAACATTACAAAACATGATCATCGTGACAATATACACATCACATCTTGGGCCATACCATATCACAGAAAACACTCTCTGCAAAAACAAGTTAGACGCCTCTACTTTGTTGTTGCATGTTTTACGTGGCTCATGGGAGTAGATGCTAAGAACGATTCTTACCTACGGAAAGCCACAACGGTGATATTATGGTTGCCAAACTCGGTGTTAATCCCATGACAACTATAGTGAGAGAAACTGACATCCACCACCGCATGTGTGGTACAAGCCACACGCCAAGTGCGGAGCCGGTCTCATGACGGCGTCGTAAGGTTGGCCTGGACCGCTTCAATCTCACTATCCCGCGTCATAAGAAGAACACGAACAAGAGGCTTGCAACAGAAAACATCAACGCCGCAACAACCATGTTATGCGTTACTCGTGAATCACATCTACGCATAGATCTAGCTCGATACCCAAGGGTTTCGCAGCATAGTAAATCAAAATTTTCTACTGAGCGAGCAGAGAGGAAAGCCAAGATCTAATCTAGGAGATGCAAACAACAAGAGAGATTGGATTAGATCTTCATACCCTTGAAGATTCAGACGCAGTGAACGTTAAATCGGAACGTGGGTGATGTAGTCGTACTCGCTTCTCCTCCTCGCGATCCGATCCGATCTAGCACCACAAGTGGCGGTGCCTCCGTGAGATGCACACGTGCGGCACCTCGACGTCTCCTCCTTCCTCGGACCAGCAAGTATGGTGGAGAGATATATTGGATCTACAGCACGACGGCGTGGTGTATATGGTGGAGAATTTCTGCCGCAGGGCTTCGCCTACAAACAGTCGGGAGGGAGAGAGGAATGGCAGCAGGGCAACTGGGTTTGGAGGAAGGTGTAAGGGGAGTGTGAGAGGGGGAGCACCAGCCCTCTATATATAGAGGGGGTTGCGGCCAGCCCTAGCCTCTCCTCCAAGCCTATCTCTACTTTAAACAATTTAAACTCTCCCTTATCTAGAAATCCTATCTTATCTTATCTCTAGTTTAACGAGTTTAAACTTATCTAGGATCGGCTGGGCCCTACGGGGCCTTGTGCCCCTGGCCCAATGCGGCCAGGACACTCCCTCATAGGACCATGCCCCCTCCCGGAAGGTGGGACCACGTTGGCCCCCTTCCGGAAGGTTCTAGAAGCTTCCGGTACAATACCGATTAACCCGGAACTATTCCGAACTCCAAAAACTGCACTACCTTATATGAATCTTATTCTCCGGACCATTCCGGAACCTCTCGTGATATCCTGGATCCCATACGAGACTCCGAACAAAAATTCATAAACCAATTATCCAATCTATCCTAGCGTCAAGACACGTTAAGTGTGTGACCTGGATTCGAGAATATGCGACATGATCTTCTATCAATAATCAAGCGGGTGCAGGCACCCATATTGACTCCCACACATTCATCGATGATCATATCGGATGAACCACGATGCCAGGATTCAATCAATCCCATATATATATTCCCTTCGTCTCGCGATATTTTACTTGCCCGAGATTCGATCGTCGGTATCGTCATACCTAGTTCAATCTTGTTCACAGCAAGTACTTTACTCGTTCCGTAATCCGATATCACTTTGTGATCAACTCCTTAACCACATGCTTGCAAGCGGTGTTGATATCGATTACCGAGTGGGCCCGAAGTATATCTCTCCGACTTGTGAGGGACAAATCCCATCTCGATACATACAACCCAACAGATACTTTCCGATCACCTGAGAGACACCTTTATGATCACCCTCTCATAGGATGACGTTTGATGACCTCAAAGCTTTCTTCCGATACCAGGGAGTTGTATTATCTCATGGTCTAAGGAATACAATATTTGACATAAGAAAAACTTCGCAAAGACGAACACGATGACACGATCTAATTGCTTCGCTTAGTTTGGGTCTATCCACCACATCATTCTCTAGTGATATGATCTCATTATCAATTGACAACTCATGTCTATGGTTAGGAAACCTTAACCATCATTGATCAATGAGCTAGTCCATAGAGGCGTACTAGGGATACGGTGTTGTTCACAAACCACACAAGTATTAAAGTTTCCGCTTAATACAATTCTAGCATGGAATATAAACTTTATCATGAACAAGAATTATAATAATAACATCTTTATTATTGCCTCTAGGGCATAATTCCAACACCCCTTCCTCCCCGCCTCGCCACCATCGCAGGAGCATTGCTATACACACCTCATGCGACCTCCCGGCACCCACCTCCTCCCGCTATTCCATGCTCCGGAGCCCCGTGCTCTCCAAGATCCGCCTCTTGTCAGCGGCTGTCAGCTGCGCCTTCACGTATTTCTGCGACTAGACGTCGTCGCTGGGACCCCTGATGGCGCCGCCGCGGACAAGCCCAAGGAGATCGACTTCGATGACAACCACAATGGTACGCGGGTACCACAGGGAGGATGCCCATGTCGGCGCCGCTCGCCTTCCTCCTCGGCCTCCACCGCACCGGTAAGTCCGTTCTATGAGCTGGATTTCATGGCCTGCAGGCAGGCGAACATCTGTTCTATGTTCTGTGAGTTTTTCCAGCTATCCATGATCAGAAATACTAGGGAACTAACTCATGGGTTCCGGTTGCATAACTGATAAGGAACCACAAAAATCAGAACCTCAGAGGAAAAATAATTTGTAAAAGGTAAGACTTTTCGGGTTCTTCGGTAGGTTGTGCATCAAAGATGGAATCATGTGCTAATTTTAAATCCACATTGGACGAGCACATGCATCTTATTTTTTCATAATCTTGTTGGTCGCATGTATTTGTTGCCCTGAAATCTCCACTGAACTAATTAGATATATTAGAATTTTTTCTCCCTGAATCTTCCGTGTAATGCATCTATTTAGACAGATTTAGCTAGAGACCAGAACGACATTACCTATTTCTTTATGGTCGGGAGAGTGTTTTTATCTGATTAGATAAACAACACTCAAACATTTTTGGGTAGAATGTAACTTAGGCTTTCTAGATAACTCGTATATTCAAGAGCTTAGCTGATATTCCATACCAGAAAGGAGAATATTTTAGCCAGCATCATCCTCTATGCAATGTTCTGCAGGTCATCCTCCCTCTCTCTGTTTGTTGATGGAGTTGAGTTGACACTGAACCTAATTTATGAATATATTCAAGAGCTTAGCTGATATTCCATACCAGAAAGGATAATATTTTAGCCAGCATCATCCTCTATGCAATGTTCTGCAGGTCATCCTCCCTCTCTTTGTTTGTTGATGGAGTTGAGTTGACACTGAACCTAATTTATGAAGTAATATATGTTGTATGTATTCTCACCCTTTTGGAAAAAATGCATTTAGACCGTGCTACATTATTGGATAGTCTTTCTTATAGCTTTCCACTAATGTTAATATTTCATTGAAATTTTCCCTCCCCATAACAGATTCTTTCATCTCTTTTACGCCGGAAGGTTGGAGAATATACATTTCAAAGCAGAGGTTGTTGATTTTTATGCCATGTGAGCCTCTTTCAGTTTAATGCTTGAGTCCTAATATTTCACTTCTCTGAGCTTTTGAGTCCTGATATTTTAGCTTCTGGCCTTTTGAACATATGCCTCCAAAATATGTTCTGACAAAAAATTCCTTCTAAGTCCAATGATAGTTTGTGCACATCAGCAATTATATCCTTCTATGTTCTGTGTTCCGAATTACTCATGCAGTGCATTTTACACCACATTTTGAATCAATATGATCTTACTCACATATATTTTCTTACATTTGAGTATATATGCTTCCCATGTTATCATCCTTCACACATGTTATGTTTAATCTGTAACTATTTACCATAGTAGTTTCTGATTTTGTTGCTTATTGGTTTACAACATGGAGAGAACCAACCAAACATGCAACTGTTGAACTGAATTACTCCTTTAACTATCATCCTTAACAGATCTCATGTTTAGTCCGTAGCTAATTAACATAGTAATTTCTTATTTTCTGGCCATGTTGCTTATTGTTCTTACAACATTGAGATGAGAATTCAAAGAGCAGCCAAACATACATTTCTGCATGGTAACAAACTTAGATTGCAGAAAGTCAGCGACTGTTAAGCGCAATGTGAGCATGCAAGGAAACAATTGCCTAATTTTGTCAAGTTAGCAGAGCTCTAGGTAGCAACCTGAAATACACCGAGAGGTTGGTGGGGTCCTCTCAGCGGTATAACTTGCTTTAAAAATTTACTCTGTCACCCATTTGATTTACATCTATCTTTCCCCGATGAGCCGCTACGCTGGGCGTTTGCCTGCTCGTGTACACTGCTGCAAAGGCAGCTTCAGGGAAGAACACCCCCGAGCAGTCTTTAGATGCGACAGCTCGGCAGATGGCTGAGGACGAGGAACCAAGGAAGAATTCTAGCCTCGGATGGGCGTATTCGCAGCTGCATTTACACCGTGTGCATTTCCAGTTGCAGCAACGGTACCATCATATGCACCTCCATCTAATTCTGCATACAGGTTACAAGTTAAGCGACTTTTGGAATTTACTCCTATTCGCAGCTGCATTTACCCCTATTTGTATTACCTTTATATTTTGTTTCTGGACTTTTGGAATTCGCCTTTGCTTCTCTCTGTTTAACCCCTTGGTTGACAGATCCTCTATTCATATTTCTAGAAGCAATCCTTCAAGAAAAACCAATAGGAGAAAAGAAAGGTTCCAACTATTTGCTGCCATTCAGCCTGCAAGTCAGTCTGACTAGAAAATTACCTCTATTTGACACACATGCTCGCGCGCAAGAATAGTCAATCCATAGTGATGTATATGCGTGTTCTTTAAAAGTTTTAGTTCTTGCAAATTTTGTGTTGCCACTAGCCTGCAGTCTGAATTTCTTGAATGTCCGTCATTTTTTATTTTGCAGAACCGTAACTGAATCACCTTGCATGTTCATCATTTGTTATTTTGCAGGACCCTAACTGAATCACCTCAGGACCACAGTATGAGACACATTGATGGTGTTAGCTATATTTTTGGTAATGGCCTGCAGTTTGCTTGATTTGATAGCGTTAGTGTCCAACCAACTTTGTTTCAGCAACTGAAAATGTTATCAACATTGGAACACCTTATATTTGCAGGAAAAGAATAGCAGGAAAGGTAGGTTCTGCCCATCTAAACTGAAGGGGAAAAGGATGATTGAGTTAGAAGCTCGTTTGATCTTGCCAGGCTTGCTGCACTGAATCTCATTCTACTTTTGATTCAAAGGTATCTAGATCTCGGAAGTTCTCCCTGGATAACAATAAGCTTTGCTTCTCCTTTAGGAATGGCATTGTTGGGTTGTGATGTTGTTACAACTGAACAAGTTGAGATGCTACCGCTGCTCATGAGTAAGGCGGTGCCCTACTCAGCCTCTTCGGACGTGTCCTCTAGGAGGCAGACTGTGTGCGCATGGCTGTTGTTAGCGACCTTGGCCCCTCGCTGCCTCTATCGTGCAGTGCGGCTCTGGCCTGGTCCTCAGACGTTTTTTTGTTTGAACCGATTGGATAGGTTTGGATGTGCTGATGGACTGATCGATTTGTTGTTCCTCTGTTTGCTGTGCAAGTTGTTTTCAGAGCTTGAAGCAAGTGGGAATCGTTGCAAGTTGTTTTCAGAGCTTGAAGCAAGTGGAAATCGTTGAAGGAATATTTAGCGAGCAGTGGAGGCCTCGGCAACAAAATAAGGCGAGAGGTACTGCAAATCATTTTTCTATTTCTCTGTACATTACTATGTGACTGCAACTCCATCAGTATATATACCGTATTGTCGGTGGGGAGCAGCAAAACACTTGATCGGTTGATGCATAAATTTTGAGTTGTTCCATTTGTCACATCTACACTGTTGATAGACAACAATTGTTGTAGCCTAGATGGATAATTCTCAGATGTCTCATTGCTTATGTCTTTAGTTATTCCTGTGATGACATGTTCAGTCAAATGTAATGGGTCCAGGCCTAGCAGCAATATGTCCACAAACCTTATTTACTGCTTCCATACTTTCTTTGACTCTGGGGATTCATGTGGCATTTGCTGTCTGTGCATTTACAATTTTAAACCTGAACTTGTAACTCCTGAATATGCAATGTTTACTGGATGTTAAATTTTTCATGTGCGCCAACACAATGCTCTGCATCTATCGGTGGGACTATTACTGCTCAGTAGAATGTATAATTTATGTAGCCTTGCCGATAACAATAAAACTATGTCTCTTAAATACTTTTTCGCTCTTTGGCTGAACAATACACTACTTATTGTTGTAACTCTCTAACCCATCGTTCATATCATTTTAAGTGGATGTTTATACTAAGTCTTCTTTTCGAGAGGTAGGAATAGGGCATAATTGGTTTTCACATTTCTAATTTATAAGCTGGATTCTTGGACTGTTTAGAATGTGCTGATGTTTATTGGTTCCTTGCAGGCCCTTCCACGACAACAGTGTGGCCGTGTTTGTATGTTTGATCTCCTTTTTTATTTTCTTTTGACTAGCTCGTGAGCTGAGTTCTATGTTTGTTACTCCCGTGTCCTAAAGGTGTTTCGTTTTATTGCCCAAGTGATATCTGCGTGGTGTGATTGGGTGTTCTTGGGGAAGGGCGTCAAGCTGATGAGCTACGAAAGGTTGAAGCTGGCGCTGTCGGACCGCATGCCAGTTCACATGCATTTGTGAGATGGCTGGATATGCTGAGTTTCTTTTCTGATTTTTGAGTGCAGATGTTCCAGCAGTGTTACATATGTCCTTTGTTTATACGGTTTCGGATAATTTGTAGACAATTTGGTGCAAGTTCTCCATGATTTTGGAGCAAAATTTGGGTTGTACTGACTATCGATATTTTTTAAACCAAAATTTGATTTTTCACCCCGTGTGCTTCGAATAATTTGTAAAGACAATTTGGTGCAAGTTCTCCATGATTTTGGAGAAAAATTTGGGTCGTGCTGACTATCGATTTTTTTTAACCAAAATTTGATTTTTCATCCCGTTGCAACGCACGGGCATGTTTTCTAGTTTACATAAAAACCCAGAGCTAGAAACAGTCCACCGTGCATCTCCCTTGATCATTAATACATGTGCCACGTTATCCTGACAATGGGTCCCACCGGTCAGTTCCGCTGTCTACCGAGGATTAGAACCGAATCGGTGTTTTTTTGTTACGTGTTAGTTCTGAAGTGGTGATTTTTTGAAACCCTAGCGAATAGTGGTGGCTTTTTGAAACCCTAGCACCAAATGTGGTGGTTTTTTATAATTTTCTCCCGGTAGGTACTCGCAATGTGCACCGCTGTTGATTGGATTTTGGATCTTGATTTGTTTCCTGGTTCCCAACTTGCAGTTTATGGAGTTTGACTCGACCTCCGACGGCCAAGAATCGTCTAAATCTGACCATACCAAGGAAATCCATCTCTCCTCCTGTGTAGATGGTGAGGGCGTCTCCATGGATGGGAGTGTTCTTCCTGGAAGATTTAAAGGGCAGGTCGATGTAGAAGGTCTAACTGTTTGCACATATTTTTTGATTTGAACAAGGTAATACGCCCCATGGATTCGAACACGGTGTCCCCTGGTGCGCGGTCAGGCACCGACGAGGCAAGATGGAGGTCATCGCCGTCGAAGGCGCCCTAGCGCGTGGCACGAACGTGGTTGAGGAGGCATAGAGCGCCTCCCGGTAGAGCAGCTTCTCGGGGAGGTGCGGCGGGACGTGCAAGCTCCCCGTGCGGCGCAGGTCCAGCAGCACCGTGAATCAGGACGGAAGGAGCTCGTTAGGAGGAGAAAACAATGGAGAGAAACTCTGTCCTAGGATAGAAAGAAGTAGTATTCTCTCCCTAGCCACTAGAATGTCATGGGACAACGGTAGGGTGTGGACTGAGAAAATGCGTGTCAGGTGGCGGAAAGGATGGAAACGACATTCTAGATGTGACACGATCGAAATTGGATGTATAGTGAGCGCAGATCTTGGAGCTTGGGGCAACGGACGGATAGGTCTTGTAGCCACGTGTACAAGCACAAAATCCATTCTCAAAGCTAAAATGATTAAAATGACAAAAATGAATTAATGTTATTTCAAACCCAACAAAAGGGGGTGTATAAAAACATCATGACGCATATGAGTAATTAAATCAATTGATCATTGCCACGATTTTCTGACCGTTAACCTTTTAGGTGGTTTATCACGACATTTTCTCATACTTAACATAATAAATAAAATGAGTATAATTTCTACAAGTACGACATGAGAAATACATCACACACCTAACTTGCATATCTCCAAATGAACTTGTACTTGCAGACATCATAAAGCAGCAACAATTCACACATATCCAAAGTTGCACATTTCTAACTTGACAGTTACACATAGTAGCTTAATACAATAGATAGCTCTTTTATAGATATTGTTTAACTTGATTTTACATGATGACACTTCCGGTTTCTTTTTGATAAATCTTTACATTGCCCCTCTTTAAGATTGAATTAAATCCTCTTACTTTCCTTTTCTCTAGCGCTTTTGATATCCTGATTCTCGCTTTCCCATGTTGACTTCCATGAAAGAGAGGGACGACACAGTTAAACAATTTTGAGATTGACGTACACCTAGACCTAGGGGGCGGAGCTAGGATTTCCATATTGGATATTCGGACTAAAAAAAAATCGATGCACCAATAAATATACTATGTAGGATCACAATAGAAAAGAATGGAACAACAAATTGTTTATAGTAGTATAAATGTCTCGAATAATTAAATTACATTAGAAGAATTTAGAAAAATGTATTACTTTCAAGTCTTGATTACTTTACTCTGTGATCTCCCTTTTGAAAGCAAAAAATAATGTAATCATCCTTCACTTCCAAGAAGAAAAGTAACCAAGCAATCATTCAAGACCTACAAATAAAAAATAACTTGTTAAGCATCAGGCTCTTAATCACAATTAGGGAAAATAAGAAAACATTAAGCACTCTGTCTACACTCACGGTGTGAAACTGTATTTCTAGATTTTAAATCTGAATTATGTGGGAAAGGGATTGTGTTGGGACGCTGCACTGATGCTCCTACTTCTTGCCGGAATACGGACGCGCCACCGTCCACGGACATCTGGCCGCCGCGAGCTGACAACTGGCGACTGCGAAAATTTCGGATCTCGGTCCGATGTGAGGGCGGGGACTGGGCGGCGGGGAAGGTCGGTAAGGTGGCGCTGGAACGTGGGAACTGGGAAGCAAACGAGCCGGCGCCCAGCGGAGGCACGACCGCACGACGCCGATCGGCAGCGCTGAGCTGAGCTGGGCAGTGCGAAGGAACATTCCTCTCCGCTGACAGCCCAGTGGAACGTTGACGGCGCGTCGAGCGGAGGCAGTGCGATATGAAGTCAACTAGAAGGACCCCGCGCGCGTTGCTACGCCGTCTTCCTTTATGGGGACTAATAGTGTGCCTAAGTTGTTTTTGCTGCTAAGTTAAGTTGGTGGCTAGGTATTTGCTTCAGTTTTTTATGGGGCATCACCATTTTTTCCGTTCGGCAACATGCCTGTCATGTCCAAACTTGGTGTAGTGGCGCTTACTCAATATAATTTAATTTGTATTCTCATATGCAACAAGAAAAATAGTAACTTAATCAATCTATAAAATTGTCCCCTATATTAGACTTACAATTTCTCTTTTTAGCAAGTAGGAAGTGTCACATACAATTATATAAAGCAAATAAAAGTAGATTGCTAAAATGAGAAATTAGTATTCGCAAGTCTTCATAGAAATGATACAGCTCAGAGGCATGATATTACACAATTTTTTTTACAAAGGAACAGCAAGAAAATAGTCATAAAGATGACTGTATTTACATCAAGATCCTCTGTAATCCATCTCTATCATTCTGTAAGGCACCAGTGAAAGGGAAATGGACATCGCCTAGCGGGGGAGGGGGGGTGAATAGGCGTTTTAAAATTATTACGGTTTAGGCTCTAATAAATACGGAATAAAACTTAACGTTTAATTTGTCAAGCCAAAACCTATATCCACTAGTTTCACTAAGTGCACCAACAACCTATGCTAAGCAAGACAAGCAACAAGGTGATAACAAGATATGGTACTTCAAGCACGAAGGCTATCAAAATGTAAATTGCATAAGTAAAGGGCTCGGTTGAGAGATAACCGATGGACACGTAGACGATGATTTGTTTCCCGAAGTTCACTTCCAAAGAAGCTACGTCTCCCTGGAGAGGTGCGGGGGCGCAATGTACTTCGAACGCCACAAATGGCTCACCTCGAGGTGTGGTGGCTCGATGCTCACCCAACGCCACACAAGGCCTCACCAAGGATGCGAAGCCACGCAACTCACCGATGCCACAAAAGGCTCACCCTATTCTCCCGTGAGCTCGCCACAAAGGCCTACTCACGTTCCACTATGGGACACTTGAGGGCGGTCACCGAACCCGTACAAGGCTTAGGGCAATCTCCACAACTCAATTGGAGGGCTCCCAAGAAACGCCACAAAGGATCCACAATGCCACAAAAGGCCAACAAGCTTGGGAACCTCCACAACTCAATTGGAGCCCCAAGAACAATGCCACAAAGGCTACAAAGCCACAAAAGGCAACAAGGCCACAAAAGGCTACAAGACCACAAAAGGTCAACTATCCAACCATACAACCGTCTAGGGTTCCAAGAACCCAAGAGAAACAATCCCAAGGGATTGAACTCACCGAATCTCCAAGGAGAACTCAAACCTATGCGCCAAATGCAAGAGGCAAGTCCTTCACTCTCAAATTCCACCAAAGCTACAAAAGATATTGGGGGAATAAGGGAGGAAGAACACAAGAGGAGAACACAAAACTCTCCAAGATCTAGATCCCAAGGATTCCTTCACAAAGAAGGGATTTGGCTTGGTGGGGCTTGTAGATCTAGATCTCCTCTCTCAAATCCCTCAAAAAGATGCAAGAATCATAGGAGGGGAAAGGGGAGAGGGCAAGCTCTTCAAGGTCAACAATGGAGGAGAGAGAGAGAGAGCAAGAACCAAGAAAGAGCAAGTTAGGGCCGAAGGGGAAATGGGAGCTCCTTTTAAAGGGCTCCCCGATCTGCCTGTTACCCACAGAATCGCGCACGGCCGGTAGTACCGGTGGGTGGCCAGTACTACCGGTGGCACCCAGCCAACGGTCAGAAAACAACGAGAGAAAGAACACAAACGCGAGCCTGGCCGGTACTACCGCCGCTTCGCCGGAACTACCGGTGGCAAGAATTTCCTAGCGGTACTACTGCCTGAAAATCCGATCCAAGTTCCGTCAAATAGCGCTAACCAGGCAGAGAGAGTACTGAACCGAAAATGGGTTTACCGGAAGTTGGGCCGGAATTAACACCGGTACTACCGGCGGCAAACTGCCCTGGCGGTACTAACGGTGGCCTGCCGGAACTACCGGTCAGGCAAAAACTTTAGAATCAGAACTGCCACAACTTTTGCATCCGAACTCCAAACGAGATGAAACCAATTTTGTTGAAAAGATAACGACGCGTAGATACCTCCCAAGGTGTGGACCCGGAAAACCCGCAAGATCAAACACGCAATAAGATATGCAAGGGAAATCCGTTTTTGATGAACTGGAGCTTGTTATAAAGATAACCACAAGCTCTAGATCCTCACATGGACAAGAACCAAACAACAACCAAGAAAGATGATGCTATGTATGCAAAGGTTTGAGCTCTCTCCGAAAGATACGAACGAGTCACCCACTCGAGATCCCCTCTTGATAGTACGGCTATCTATCCTAAACCCGGTCTCCCAACACTACACGAGACCGGTAAAATAGAAACCCTATCAAGATCATACCTTTGCATTCAGCATCCCACTTGAGCTTGATGTAGACGATCTTGTCACCTTCAAGATGGAACACCTTTCTTGATTGCATTTGCTTGATGAAGACTTGAGAAATGCTCCCCCATACTCCATGGGGAAGCCTCTTCTTCCAACTTGTCTTCATCATTCCATGATTGCCGAGGATGGCAAGCTCCAAGCATGATATCTTCTAGAGATGACGCATCATAAGCTTGCACTTCATTTCTTGATGATGTCTTGAAGATAGCCATGAGGAACTCCATCTTCTTCTTCTTCTTCTTCTTCAAGACATACTTGATCTTCTTCTCCTTCTTGATTCCAATAGGCACAAAGCCCTTGGACATTGCTTCTTATTTTTCATCCTTGAAACCAACACATGGTCCAAGCGATGCCAATGGACAAACCTACAAGTGAAACTCAATTTGCACATTAGTCCATAGGGATTGTCATTAATTACCAAAACCACACATGTGGGCATACATGCCCTTTCAATCTCCCCCATTTTGGTAATTGATGACAATTTCCAAGAGAGGGTTTAAATATGGAATTTAACGAACAAAATGGTTTCCCCAACATCAAATACTACACAAGTATGTGATGTTGGTACAACCACAATATATAGAGCAAACTCCCCCACAATCTATGCATGTGTGATGAACTTGAATTTCATTGCATAGATTGCCAACCATTATTGGTGGTTGAGTTTCCTCTATATATTCAACATGCAAAGCAACAACAAAGATGCAAGAGCATGCAAGTCTAATGCTTTAAGAACCAACTCAAAGCATACACCAACTTCCCTTAAACCCTCTAAAACTTCCCCCCATTGGCATCGATTGCCAAAATGGGTAAAAAATTCTAAACGGCCAATATAGTGAGAATTCCTCCAAAGGTGTGCATATGCACATATCCAATGATGAATCCTTGGGAGGAAGTAAAACTATATTGAGGACCCAAAGATAGTAAAAAGAAAAGAAAGAGAAAATAGCTTCAACAAATGAAGCGAGCAACCCAAAAGACCAAAAAAATACCAATTGACAACAACAATGGATACAAAAAGAAGAACACAAGATATTATGATACAGACAAAAGAGTGTTTAGATGAAATAGGGAAGCTCCCCAATCTTTGTGCACAAGATAGAATCAAAGAATTTGAATACATCTTGCACAAATATGGAATCCTCACTCCCTCATAAACATCTAAGACACAAAAGATGAGAACAAAGGCAAATGAGCATTCTTAAATGAATTGAAGATGCTCCCCAAGGATTATGCACCAATTATAATAATTATATTTGGAAACAAAGTGCACAATCATGGAATCCTCACTCCTACAAACTCATTTAACAATACACGGCAAGAGAGATCAAATCATGAGTGTCCGGAGATGCAAACAAATGGGACAAGCACTTAAAAAAATTTGGAAGCCACCGAAGAATCAACAAGAAATAAAGGGTGGTCTCCAAGGAAAACAAAAACAACCAAAGATTTATCTTCTCTTGTGTGTATAAGTTTCTAGGTGGAAAATATCACAAAGACATATGCCCACAAAGAAACATGCACACACAAAATAGATACACAAGAAAGCACATGAACAACAAAATGAAGTCATATAATGTACAAATAGGATTTTTGCTTGAAAGCATGGCCAAAGGCTCAAATATATCTTATTGTACATCAATGAGATTCAAACACCAACACACTACATACATTACAACTATTACCAAGGGAAAAAGGGAATAGTTGGAATATATGGAGAAAGACAACACGTATCACAAATAGAAATCAACTATGCAAAATACTCACTATTGCACATGAGAGTGAATGAGGAAAAGATATGCAATAAAATTTCTAGATTGACATATTTGGGATTGGTGAATCATCATGATTTTGTATAGCCCACTTATATGCACTCATCTCATCATACTCACATTTGCAATAGAGAGCACTCCTAAAAACCAACAAAAGAAGCACAACATATGTAAAAACACAAACTCATGCCAACAAACAACCTACAAAAGGTTGGAAGCAAGATATGTATGCATGAGAGAGATACTTGTTACCGAGATATAAATGGTAGGATGTAGAGGATATGAATTCGTTGATCATCCTAGCTTGCCTCCAATTGACATGGGCACCACTTCTTCCTAATGGATGAGACATGCATCCAATATATCTCCAATGTACCTAAAACACAATTAAGTACACTATGTTCCCAAACAAATTGGGTCCAAAGTAGTTAGTGAAACTACAATATATAGGAGACCCTCCACATAAATATGTACATATTGATATGAAATTGAATTTCATGCACAACTTAGCCGATAGGATTTGGTGAAGAATCCCTATATATTGGATCAAGAGAGCAAGCATGCCATAATAAAAACATGTAGTAAATATGCATGCACGAGACTCTCAAGAACCAAAAATGAGATACAATTTGAACTAAAACACCAAGTAAACCAAGAAGTAGCACACAAGAGTGTGACACAACAAAGGTGTCCAAATTGTATCAAAGAGCCAAATCAACACTTGAAAGGACACAAATTCAACAAATGAACAAGGCAAAAGCCAAAGAGCAAAAGATGCACAAAACACACAATGCTCAAGGATTTATCTCATTCAAAATATCAAAACAAGTAACAAGGAATGAGACAAAGCCAACTCCCAAATAGAGCGAGGTTCCAACATATAAACCAAACTCTCTACACTTTTCATGATGGCACAAAGTACCAAAAGAGAGGATCAAGCATCCAAGCACAAGAAACACTATGTGGATCAACACAAGAAGCATAAAAGGAGTGTTCTAGATAATATAGGAGAGCTCCCCCATGAATGGTGCATTATAATGAATTTTGCTTTTGAATGCAAAATGCACACAAAAGAGATCATCACTACTACCTACATTAAATAAAACACAAGGGAATACCAATAAACTAAAGGGGTCCACAAGAGGCAAGGAAGACATGTGAGTAAAAGAAAACAAATTCTTGGCCAAAGATAGGAAAAATAAAGGCAAAGGCCAAAGTGAACATGATCAATCAATCCTACCATATATGGAGTGTCACTTGTCCAAGGACAAGAGATATGGGAGAAAGTTTCTCGAGGTAGTTTACAAGGAAATCATGATCATATTCACACAAAGAAGCATGTAACAAGACATAAAAGTTATGCTCGATGCTTCAAGAGAGATTCTTGAAAGCTCCAAAAAGTCACACAATCAATAAAGATTAAGGTAACTTGAAGAAAATGGTTTCCATGGAGGATATTGAGGTCCAAATATGAGGAAACACATATCAAGAAAAACTCTCACAAACAAGACCCAAAAGATGAGCAATAAAATCAATCCAAAGAAATTGGAACTTGTTTGAGCTAAATGTGCCACTTAGGAGCTAGATAAATATCAATATCAATTCTAAGTGACACTACCTCAAATGTCCACATTTTCTAGGTTTGTAATATGCACAAAGCATATGACTCCCCCATAATGTGATAAAACAAGAAAACTCAACAAGAGGTAAAAACATCCAAATAGAGATGACTAATAGACATTATGGAACATAAATTTATCATGAGAAAGACATACCACATAGAGACTAGATAAAATTGCAATATACATATTAAGTGGTATTCCTCATGTACACACATTTTAGGATTGTGGAATGCCCAAGCATAGCACTCTCCCAAAATGGGATAGTCCATTAATCTCTCGCAAGAGCCCAAAAAGATACCAAATGAATTCAACAACGACTCCAAACCAAGAACACGAATACATGATGTGCCAACCAACATACACAAATATACTAGACAACACAATATAGGTATGAGGGAAGCACAACATGTACAAACACATATAATGGTACAAAACCAACACATGCACAAGGAAGCAAGTAACTTTCAATGTAAAGGAGTTGAGCACATGTTACCGCAAGGAGGAACATTGGATATATGAGATAAAGGCAAGATAATCCAATTGGCTTGACTTGACAAAAATAAATGCTAAAGACCCCTCAATTCTTCATAATGTAGCCAAGCCTCCAATGCCCTCCAACAACACATATTGATCAAGTTTTAGCTTGTTGGTCCCCAACCAAGTTGGGTCCTAAGAAGTTAGTCACAATAGACTTGGCCACCCAAATGGTTCTTTTCTTGACACCACTTTGGGCACCAACATATTTGGCAAACACATTGCCCACCTCATCCTTACCAAGAGAATATGCATCATATATCAAGATAGGATTGGATGAGGAGTTACCCATGGTGCATGAGGAAGAGAGGTGACCCTTCTCGCGACATATGTAGCAAGTTCTTCTCTTTCCATCTTTCTTCTTGGAAGATGCCACCCCGTGAGGAAGAGCTTGAGTCTTGGGAGGAGGCCCGCTTCTAGCTTGAGGTGGAGCTTGAGGCCACTTCCCTTGTTGCTTCTTCTTCAATGGACAACATCTCACATGATGTCTTCTTCCTTGCACTTGAAGCACACAATGTTGGCCGGATTCTTCACTTGACCTTGGCCATTATTCTTGTTGCCCTTGTGCTTCAACAAGTTGGTGGGCTTGTTCTTGATGTTGGAGTTATATCCAAGCCCACTCTTGTCATTTGGGGATCTTCGCACACCCAAGATGTTCTTGAGTGTGGTCTTCCCTTCATGACACATCTTCAAGTCATTCTTCAAAGAATTGACTTGAGCCTTGAGCTTCTTGTTTTCCTCTACATGGTTAGTATCAACAACAATACTAGAGGAAGTAGATGCTACGTTGTTAGAGCAACAAGGCAAGGAATGTAGTTCATCACAAGATGTAGCAATAGCATGAGTGGATGAACTACAAGGACTAGCACATGGCAATATGACACTAGGAGTAGATGTAGTGCTAATGTCCACATGAGGCTCACTAGATGTTACCTTTGATACAATAGCCTCATGAGCCAACTTTAGACTACCATGGGAAACTAGAAGGTCCTCATGCGAGCTTGAGAGCTTAGCATGACTCTCTTTCAATTTCCCATAGTTGCTAGTTAGAAAAGCAAGTTGAGCACGTAGCTCAACATTCTCCTTCACAATAGATGCTTCACAAGAGATAGAGTTAGTAGCACAAGCATCATCAATAGTAGTGAGAGGCGAGGGCAACTTGGAAAGCTCTTTAGTGTATGAGGCTTTAAGTTGCTCATGTGACTCGGTGAGTTTGATGAGATCCCCCTTAATGAACCTAGAGCCATTGTTGAGGTGCTCAAAATCCTCAAGGTGTTTGGCATAAGCAACTTCAAGCTCATCATTCTTAATTTGGAGGGCACTTGCCACCTCAAATTCTCTATCATGAGATTTCTTCACTCTAGATAACTCTAGAGCAAAGGTCTCCTCAAGAGATTCCTTGGTGGTTTGTTCCTCTTCTAGAGCTTCATTTAGGTTTGCAATGTCATTAGCATACTCACGCTCAAGACTACTCATTTTTTCAATGGTGTCCTCATGCTCATAAATTAGTTGCTTAATTTCAATGGAAAAGTTCAATATTTCAATGAAAGTAGAGCAAGCATTTTCATTTTTGTGTAGAGCACGAAGGACTAGCTCCCCCTTCTCTTTTAGAGAAGCAACATCATCATCTACTTCATCTAAGTCAACATTCACATCATCAAGAGGTGCATTGGGGTCCAAAGGAGAATTTACCTTTGATTCCTTAGCCATGAGGCATAAGTGAATGTTGGAATAAGGTGATGATGGGGGAACACTTGAAGCTCCACTCACAACTTTGCCTTGGCCCACACATTCTTCAATTTCCTCTACATGGTTAGCAACACAAGTACTAGAGGAAATAGAAGCACATTTATCATGGCAACAAGGCAAAGCAAGCATATCATCATGGGATATATTCAAGGCATTTATACATGATATGCAAGGGCAATAAACACTAGGATGTAAATCACAAATAGTCCTACATGTGTTCATGCCCAAAGATACAACATTGCAATGAGATAGATATGGAGGATCATGAATGGCAAGCTCACTATACTCATTGCAAGTTCTATCACCACTCACAATATCATTACCTTGTGACAAATCACATGTTGGTGTAGTGGAAGAAGATGAGAACTCATCACGGCCGGAGGTGGAGGGAACACAATCATCCTCATCAATCTTGGACACATCATATTTTGCTTGAAGCTTGGTCCAAATATCATGAGCATTCCGAAAAAGCATGATTGAGGAAAGAACTACAAAGCTCACAATATTAACAAGCACATTAGATGCTTGAGCTTCGAGATAAGAGTTTGTCTCCTCCTCCAAAGATAGATTTTGAGGATCCATAGGAGGAGACAATCCCATATCTAGAATTCGCTCAATATTTGGGTCAATGACCCGGAAATGACTAAGCATGTGAATGCGCCAAACATGATAATTTGTGCCATCAAAAGTAAATGTGTGAGAGTGCACTAAACCCCTAGGAGACATCCTTACTCTCGAGGCGGTGAAGCCTAAGAAGCGAGAGACCTCGCTCTGATACCAATTGAAAGGGAAATGGATGTCGCCTAGAGGGGGGGGGGGGTGAATAGGTGTTTTAAAATTATTACGGTTTAGGCTCTAATAAATACGGAATAAAACTTAACGTTTAATTTATCAAGCCAAAACCTATATCCACTAGTTTCACTAAGTGCACCAACAACCTATGCTAAGCAAGACAAGCAACAAGGTGATAGCAAGATATGGTACTTCAAGCATGAAGGCTATCACAATGTAAATTGCATAAGTAAAGGGCTCGGTTGAGAGATAATCGATGGACGCGGAGACGATGATTTGTTTCCCGAAGTTCACTTCCAAAGAAGATACGTCTCCGTTGAAGAGGTGCGGGGGCGCAATGTACTTCGAACGCCACAAATGGCTCACCTTTCTTCTAACGCCGCAAGCTACTTCTTGTCATCGTACTGGCTATCTAGGCCTTTCTTCTATATGATTAATACACCTTTCAGGGTGTATTCTAGAAAAATGCCTTTTCATTCTCTACCTGGATCATTGGGACTATCAATGTAGGAATATGCCACCTCTTTAACCCTCACCTAGACAATATTGACGATCTCTAGTTTTGCAAAGGCAGACCGAAGAGAACTCACAACAGGTACTATGTTTTCTTGCCTATACATGATCTTGGACATCACATTCTATGCTCATGTGCTATCTACTGAGTATTGAGCAGCCATTTATGAGAGGAGTTTCTTATAGCTCTGCCAGGTTAAGTGCAAAGGGCCTATAGTTGGAGCGATGAAGAAAAATGAATAAATCAAATAGGATAGCACAAAATCACATGGTACACATGGAACCAGTGGCAAGTTCAATTCAAGGATTTAAGCCCACATAAGTTATTATATTTTGTCACAGGAAACTATCAATGTTTTGGCAAAAAAAGCCATAGGATGCAGGAAACCTACTCCATTAAGAAGATTAGAAGTAAATTTAAGAGTTTTAAAAATTCTGCATCAGCTCACATGGACATCCTAGCATGGAGTACTCAACTTTAATAAAAACAATGGAAAAATAATTCCATGACTTAATTCCAAAGTTGGGACACAAGGTAGAAAACCTAACATAAATAGATATAAATTTAGACATGAAATCTAGCGACGTAAAAGTTTTAATAAGAATCTATTACTCGACAATATAACAACTGAGATAAATTGGGGGAAAAGGCTATGTTAAGGATCTGCACGACACCGACCTTCACAATAGCAAGTACTCGTCTTGCTGAATGACTTGGGATGAATATTTCTAGAAAATTAACTTCCTGATATGCAAACTGAATATACAGCTAGTTAATCCAACAATCCAGACAACCTAACACCTAAGAACTCAAATACATTTCCCAAATTATAGATAGAACAAGCAATTAAACTTACGTCCTGGCGTACTTCCGTCTACAAACAAGTGGATCTTCATGGGATTCACACAATGGAGAAGATCGCATAGAAAGAGCAAGCTTTACTTGTTCTAGATAGTAGGGAGCCACTTGTTCGTTGCAGCTCGCCATCGCTGGGGCACGGGAGATGTCGACCTACCTTCAGTTCAGGTTGTCGAGCTAGCGGGGAGATGCGCGCGACGACCTTGGCCTTGGAACTTGGACCACCTCAGCTCCGTCTCATACATAGACAATGACATCGGTGGGCGTGTAAGTAGTGAACTTCTAGTCGGAAGGGAAAAATAATTCTAATATTTAACACACAACATGAGTAATATATGTGAACTTACTCTATTATGTCATATCTTGTGCACTTACATTCATGTTAGTATCTGTATATACACCAGAACATAACACTGTAGTAATCAGGTTTTACACTACTGTAGTAGAAAACAACTTGACTAATGACTAATCCAGTGATCCAAGTCGGAAGCCTGAGGATTAGTACAGTATTAAGGCAATCTAGCAAGTGGAAAACAATATAGCATAGTAACATATCGTGGAAGCAATATAACACAGTATCATATCATGGACTATTAGGATTCAGGAACACATGTCACATGCAAATTAGTAACTCAAGAATAGGATTTCATCTCAAATACGCTAATTTACATCAGAGTATAACAGAAATATCATCATATATCTACACTCGGTAATTTAACAAGAAAATAATCATTCCAGATGCAACGTAAAGCCCTAATCATGGGATCAAAAGCTAGTCATCAGATGACAGTACGCTTAAATAAAATTGGAACCCTAGGACTATTGGCAGAAGGTGCAAACCAAAATATGCTATTATACTGCAAATTTGATAAGTACATTATCCTCTGGTACACAGAAACCAGGACCTCTTAACAGATAGATACATACAATAAATCAGGGCATTGCCGATCTTCGGCCGATGGTAATAACCTGGGGCGTAAGACAAAGTGCTCGCTCTATTATTTATATTCGGTTCAACATCTTAAAAATATGATACTGGAGATACAGACCTTCCTGGGCATATCGTAACGTTCATGGTTAGTAATCCAAACATCATTTGATCAATTTAAATAAAGTCTAGAATTATTTAGTTTAGCTTGGTCAAAAACTGAAATTTAATGCTCGGTAAGCAAGTAGTATTTTCTTGATTAGATTTTGAGTTTTCAACTGCATAGTTGGATTCAGAAGCTCAAATATTTCTGATATGAATCCAAGGGATTCAAAAGTTTCACTGCCTCCAAGAAATAGAAAGTAAGAAACTATCTGGTAACAAAAGATGGAGCTATATTGATTTTCGCAATGCATGTTGTGCTAACATATTTTAGCAGAACCTTCCATTGAAGTGACCTGTAGGTACTTGTGTAGCTATGCTGAAACACTATTCATGTTCCAAGAAAAGGACGTGAGGGATTTCATTAAAAAGAACAGGAGTCTGGGCAGATTTGTGAGGGTCAACCGCTCCTATGAAATATGAAACATGTTATCTAGTTTTGGCCTTGCCTAGAGACGGAACATGTCGCTGTTTTAACTCATCGTTCCTTCTCTAATGGAAGTGTAGGTATGGGTGTTGTAATACGAAATATAGTTGGTGAGACACTCTGTCGTCATGAAGTTTCTTGGTGAATTGCAAGGATGCGCTTGAAGCTAAAGCCCATGCTGATTTGGAAAGAATCAGATTAGGCCTGCAGCATAGAAATAAGAAAAGAGTTCTCCAATCTTAGTGCATGGTGCTGTTACATGGAATGAAGAGCTCATATTGTGATCAAACTAAAGTCTCTTTGTCGCATCAAGGAGCTGAAGCAATTGATTCAAGGGGATAAAGAGTTTTTTACTCATAAAGGTAGATTGAAACCAAAATAAGGTTACAGATTTGTTAGGAAATCTTGCAAGGGTGAACCGAAGTACAAACAAGTTGTTACTTCATGCCCTTAGAATGTATGCTAGCAGTAGTTTCTGCATATTGTAACATTATTCCTTGAGTAATAAAGTTTTATTTTCCCCGTGCAGCTCAGCATCCCAATCTAGCAAACAAGATGAGCATTGTATTGTGGAATATGAAAGGATACATCACACCTTTATTGGATAAAACATTGTACTCGCTCCGTCTCAAAATAGATGTCGCGGATTTGTCAAAATTTAGGAGATTCGTCCAAATTTTGACAAACCTGCGACATTTATTTTGAGACGGGGAGAGTATTTGCAAAACCACAAGACAAACTCTAAATCCATATAATCTCCATCCCTCTAGAAACCGTGCGTGATTTATTATATGCAATATTTATCACCAGGCATTTGTACACACACTTGGTTTGCACATCTGAACCTACAACGTGAAAGCAAAAATAAAAAAATCTACTAAGCAAACAAGCACTCCTGTAGCCACCTAGTACACTGATGGTCACACTGTAACCAAATCAACAAGAAATACGATCGTATGAGGCCGTGCTGCCAGCGGATGTCCTCATAGACAGTACTGGGTGTTGGGTCCGCATCATAGAAAACAAAAAAATTCCTACGATGATAACTATACGCCAAGATCTATCTACTAGATACAGAGCAACGGGTGGACATACATCCATGGAGAACTTACCCTCGAAGACAACGAGTTTTGTTAACGAGTAGGAACTCATGGTTGATGTAGTCGTACACTTGCCAATCTCAAGATCGTGTGGAAGTCCGAGCGCCGCAAATCAGCAGCGCATCCGTCCTCGCACACACGTTCAAGCCACCGGACAACCTCCACCTCCTCGCTCCAGCGATGCAGCGGAAGCAGCAACTCCTTCCAGACGAAATGCCACCGAGAACATGTATCTCGCTAATCCGAGACCATGGGGGAATAATTCTAGAGAGGGAGAGAGATCCTTCACGAGGAGGTGTGTGGAAGAAGGAGGAAGAGGGGGGCCTTTTATAGGAGGAGGGGGGTACCCCTCCCCATGGCCGGCGCCTCATGGGGGGTGACCCCTCACCTCCCCCATTCATGTGGTGGTAACTCCTCCACATAAAAATGCCCCTTCATATTCTCTTTTAAAGTCTCCACTTTAAATGCATTAAAATTCTCTAAGTTTAATGTTCTCTCATTTAATAAAACTCTTTTATTAAATTTATTCAGAATTTTGTTAATTATTTTAATTAACAAACATTCACATAAAACCCCTTGCAACATTTCAATATCACATGTAGAACCATTTTCTGCAATTTCACCCGAAACAATTCCGATTTCTATCGAAACAATTCCTGTGCTTTGTAATCCTTTCGTCTGAAACATATGTGCTCCAAAATGTTATCTAGTAACCCTTAAGTGTGTCACCCTACGGTTCGCGAATAATGCAGACATGATTGAGACTCCTCTCAGATCAATAATCAGAAGCGGGACCTGGAGATCCATATTGACTCCTGCATATTCAACGATGACTTCTGTGATCGTGAGAACCTTTAATGCTAGTAACTTAATCCCTTTGTCTCATAATATAATACATGTCCGAGATTCAATCATTGGTATCCAAATACCTAGTTTGATCTTGTTACCGACATGCACTCTTTTCTCGTTCCCGTGATATATCATTCTAGTGATCACATCACTTGCTTGCAAGCTATCTTAATGTGATATCACCGAGAGGGTCCAGAGTATATCTATTCGTCATCGGGATTGACAAATTCCACTCTTGATCCATGAGTCTCAACATAACACCTTCGTAGCACTGAACCCATCTCTATAGTCACCTTGTTACGGTGTGAGTTTGATGTTATCAAGATACTCTTCTGGTATTAGCAATTAACATGATCTCATGGTCTAAGGATAAAGATTACTTCGTATGACGTTATAGCAATATAAACATAATGACTTGATCGTAATGCTATACTTCGGATGAATGTTCATCACATCATTTCACAAATGCTGTGACCTTGTTATTAACAACATCCAATGTCCATGATCAGGAAACCTTGATCATCTTTTTAATCAACAAGCTAGTCTATAAGAGAGGCATAACTAGGAACCCTTTTTGTTTATTAAACACACATGTATTGACGTTTCCGATCAATACAATTATAGCATGCAAAATAAACATCTATCATATACGAGGAATACATAATAACAACTTTATTATTGCCTCTCAGGGCATATTTCCTTCAGTCTCCCACTTGCACTAGAGACAATCTAGTTCACATAGTGATAAATCTAACACCCATGGAGTTCTGGTGTTGATCATGTTTTGCCCTAGGGAGAACTTTAGTCAACGGATCTGCTACATTTAGGTCCGTGTGTACTTTACAAATCTTTATATCTCCATCCTTGACATGCTCGCAGATGGAGTGAAACCGGTGCTTAATATGCTTGGAATTCTTGTGAGACCTCGGTTCCTTGGCGTTGGCTATGGCTCCGTTGTTGTCACAATAGATCACCATTGGTTTCAATGCACTAGGAGCCACACCTAGTTCCGTTATGAACTTCGTCATCCAAACTGCTTCTGAAGCAGCAACATATTCCGCCTCCGTCATTGATCCAGCCACCACAGGTTGTTTGGAACTCCTCCAACTAACTGCTGTTCCGTTCAAGAGAAATACGTATTCGGATTGAGACTTAGAGTCATCTGAATCGGTGTCAAAGCTAGCATCGACATAACACTTAGTGACTAGCTCTTCTTCACCTCCGTATACAAGAAACATATCCCCCTAGTTCTTCTCAAGTACTTAAGGATATTCTTGACCGCTATCCAGTGTTCCGAACCTGGATCAGATTGGTACCTACTAGTCAAACTAATAGCATGTGCCACATCTGGTCTTGTACATAGCATGTCATACATTATAGAGCCTATGGCCGAGGCATAGGGGATCTTATCCATTATCTCTCTTTCTTCCGCCGTAGCCGGACTTTGAGTCTTGCTCAATGTCTTGCCTTGCAACATAGGTAAAAACCCCTTCTTACTTTCGTCCATATTAAACTTCTTTAATATCTTATCAAGGTATGTACTCTGCGATAGCCCAATTAGGCGCCTTGGTCTATCTCTATAGATTTTAATGCCTAATATATATGACGCTTCACCAAGGTCTTTCATCGAAAATTTGCTGTTTAGATAACTTTTAACACTATTTAAAAGATCTATATCATTTCCAATCAATAATATGTCATCCACATATAATATCAGAAATGCCACATTGCTCCCACTCACTTTCTTATAAATACAAGCCTCTCCATAAGTTTGGACAAATCCAAACTCTTTCATCACCTCATCAAAGCAGAGATTCCAACTCTGGGATGCTTGCTTCAGTCCATAGATGGATCGCTGAAGTTTGCATATCTTATCAGCATCCTTAGGATTGACAAAACCCTTAGGTTGTATCATATACAACTCTTCTTCAATATTACCATTGAGGAACGCAGTTTTGACATCCATCTGCCATATTTCATAATCGAAATATGCAGCAATTGCTAACATAATCCTAACCGACTTAAGCATCGCTACAGGAGAGAATATTTCATCGTAGTCAACTCCTTGAATTTGTCGAAACCCCTTTGCGACAAGTCGAGCCTTATAGATGGTCACATTACCATCAACATCAGTTTTTCTTTTAAAAATCCATTTATTCTCAACGACCTTTCGATCGTGAGGTAAGTCCACCAAGGTCCAAACCTGGTTTGCGTACATGGATTCCATCTCGGATTTCATGGCTTCTAGCCATTTGTTGGAATCCAGGCTCATCATCACTTCTTCATACGTCGCAGGGTCATCTATTTCATCAATCATGAAATTCATAACAGGATGCCGTACAGTTTAGGAGCTGCACGTGTCCTACTTGACCTGCGAGGTTCGGTAGTGTCCTCTTTTGGAGTTTCATGATCAATATCATTAGCTCTCTCTTTATTCGGTGGAGTCAACTTCGAAACAATTTCCGGTGCTGCACTACTCGCCATTTCATAAAGAGAAGGTTTAATAACCTCTTCGAGTTCTACCTTCTGAATACTCACACCTTTCGCGAGAAACTCCTTCTCAAGAAAGGATCCATTCTTGGCAACAAAAACCTTGCCCTCGGATCTATGATAGAAGGTATACCCAATCGTTTCCTTAGGGTATCCTATGAAGACGCATTTTTTCGCTTTGGGTTCGAGTTTATCCGGCTGAAGTTTCTTCACATAAACATCGCATCCCCAAACTTTAAGAAATGATAGCTTAGGTTTATTTCCAAACCATAATTCATACGGTGTCATTTCAACGGATTTAGATGGTGCCCTATTTAAAGTAAATGCAGCGGTTTTCAGTGCATAACCCCAAAATGACAGTGGCAAGTCAGTCAGAGACATTATAGATCGAACCATATCCAATAAAGTACGATTACAATGTTCCGACACACCATTACGTTGTGGTGTTCCGGTAGGCGTGAGTTGTGAAACTATTCCACACTCTTTCGTGTGTGTGCTAAACTCGTAACTTAGATACTTACCTCCAGTTACCTTGAAATTTGATCTTTCTGTTATGATGATTTTCCACTTCATTCTGAAATTCCTTGAACTTTTCAAAGGTTTCAGACTTGTGTTTCATCAAATAGATATACCCGTATCTACTCAAATCATCCGTGAAAGTAACAAAATAACGATATCCACCTCGCGCCGACACACTCATTGGTCCACACACATCAGTATGTATGATTTCTAATAAATCCGCCGCCTGTTCCATTGAACCGGAAAACGGCGTTCTAGTCATCTTGTCCATAAGGCATGGCTCACATGTATCAAATGATTCAAAATCAAGTGATTCCAAAAGTCCATCAGAATGGAGTTTCTTCATGCGTTTAACGCCAATATGACCTAGACGGCAGTGCCGCATATATGCAGATATATCATAATCAAGTTTAATCTTTTTAGCATTAATATTATGAATATGCGTAATACTACTATTGAGATCCAATAGAAATAAACCATTCAACACAGGTTCATGACCATAAAAGATATCCTTCTTATAAATCGAACAACCATTGTTTTCAGATTTAAAGGAATAACTGAAGGGTTTCGCAGCATAGTAAATCAAAATTTTCTACGGAAGCGAACAGAGGGAAAGCCAAGATCTAATCTAGGAGATGCAAACAACGAGAGAGATTGGATTAGATCTTCATACCCTTGAAGATTCGCACAGCGGAACGCTGAGCGTTAACGTGGGTGATGTAGTCGTACTCGCTTCTCCTCCTCGCGATCCGATCCGATCTAGCACCACAAGTGGCGGTGCCTCCGTGAGATGCACACGTGCAGCACCTCGACGTCTCCTCCTTCCTCGGACCAGCAAGTATGGTGGAGAGATGGATTGGATCTACAACACGACGGTGTGGTGTATATGGTGGAGAATTTCTGCAGCAGGGCTTCGCCTACAAGCAGTCGGGAGGGAGAGTGGAAGGGCAGCAGGGCAACTAGGGTTTGGAGGGAGATGTGTGTTGGGGAGGCGACCAGCCCTCTATATATAGAGGGGGCGGCCAGCCCTAGCCCCTCCTCCAAGCCTATCTCTAGTTTAAACGATTTAAACTCTCCCCTTATCTAGAAATTCTATCCCTAGATTTAAACGAGTTTAAATCTATCCAGAATCGGCTGGGCCCTATGGGGCCTTGTTCCCCTGGCCCAATGCGTCCAGGACACTCCCTCATAGGCCCATGCCCCCTCCCGGAAGGTGGGACCACGTTGGCCCCCTTTCGGAAGGTTCTAGAAGCCCAGACAATACCGATTAACCCGAACAATTCGAACTCCAAAACTGCCGCCTTATATGAATCTTATTCTCCGACCATTCCGAACCTCTCGTGATGTCCCGGATCCCATCCGAGACTCAACAAAAATTCATAAACCAAGTATCCAATCTATCCTAGCGTCGAGACACGTTATGTGTGACCTCGGGTTCGAGAATATGCGTACATGATCTTCTATCAATAATCAACGGGTCTGCACCCATATTGACTCACACATTCATCGATGATCATATCGGATGAACCACGATGCCAGGATTCAATCAATCCCATATATATATTCCCTTCGCCTCGCGATATTTTACTTGCTCGAGATTCGATCGCTTGCATACCTAGCTCAATCTCGTTCACAGCAAGTACTTTACTGCTTCGTAATCCGATATCACCTTGTGATTAACTCCTTAACCACATGCTTGCAAGCGTGTTGATATCGATTATCGAGTGGGCCCAAGTATATCTCTCCGACTTGGGAGGGACAAATCCCATCTCGATACATACAACCCAACAGATACTTTCCGATCACCGAGAGACACCTTTATGATCACCCTCTCATAGGATGACGTTTGATGACCTCAAAGCTTTCTTCCGATACCAGGGAGTTGTATTATCTCATGGTCTAAGGAATACAATATTTGACATAGGAAAAGCTTCGCAAAGATGAACACAATGACACGATCTAATTGCTTCGCTTAGTTTGGGTCTGTCCACCATATCATTCTCCCAATGATATAATCTCATTATCAATTGACAACTCATGTCTATGGTTAGGAAACCTTAACCATCATTGACCAATGAGCTAGTCCATAGAGGCGTACTAGGGACACGGTGTTGTTCACAAACCACACAAGTATTAATGTTTCCGCTTAATACAATTCTAGCATGGAATATAAACTTTATCATGGACAAGAATTATAATAATAACATCTTTATTATTGCCTCTAGGGCATAATTCCAATAGTCTCCCACTTGCACTAGAGTCAATAATCTAGTTTACATTTGGCAACAATCTCACACCCATGGCACTGAGGTGCTGATCATGTTTTACACGTGGAAGAGGTTTAGTCAATGGATCTGCGACATTCAGATCTGTATGTACTTTGCTGATCTTCAGATCTCCATCTGCTATATAATCTCGGATTATATGAAACTTGCAGTTGATATGCTTGGTCTTTGGATGATATCTTGGTTCCTTAGCGAGTGCTATGGCGCCAAATGTTGTCACATAATATCTCCAATGGGTCCAATGCACTTGAACTACGCCAAGCTCATGATGAAGTTTCGATCCAAACTCCTTCACTTGACGCTCGCAGCAGCCATGTATTCCGCTTTCATCGTAGATCCCGCGATCACACTTTGCTTGTAGCTTCTCCAGCTCACAACTCCTCCATTCAAAATATACACGTATCCTGTCTGAGATTTAGAATCATCCTTGTCGGTGTCGAAACTAGCATCGACGTATCCTTTTACGACGAGCTGTTCATCACCCCCATAGACTAAGAACATTTCTTTAGTCCTATTTAGGTACCTTAGGATGTTCTTCACGGCTGTCCAAAGGTTCCACTCGATCACTTTGATATCCGTCACAAACTAAGAGCATTGGACACATCCGTCTAGTACACAAGATGGCATACATGATGGAACCTATGGCCGAGGCATAAGGCACTTTGCTCATAGCTTCCCTATCATTTACAGAATGGACACCGAGCCTTGCTCAATATCTTACTCGACAACATAGGCTTTGAACCTTTCAATGCCTTATCCATTCTGAACCTTTTCAGAACTTTGTCTAGGTATGTACTCGCTTAAAGCTATCAGCGCCTTTGTCTATCTCTATAGATTTTGATGCCCAATATATAAGCAGCTTCACCTAGGTCTTTCATTGAAAAACACTTGTTCAAATAACTCTTCACATCGTTAAGCATGTGGATGTCATTTCCAATAATCAATATGTCATCCACATATAGTACCGTAAACGCCACCGAGCTCCCACTCACTTTCTTGTAGATGCAAGCTTCAGAGCAATTTGGAACAAATCCAAAGCTCTTGATCACTTGATCAAAATGAAGGTTCCAACTCCGAGATGCTTGCTTCACCCATAAATGGAACGCTGAAGTTTGCATACTTTATCAAGATCCTTAGGATCAACAAAACCTTCGGGTTGCATCATATACAACTCTTCATCAATGTTGCCATTGAGGAACGCATCTTGACATCCATCCATATTTCATAATCATGAAACGCAGCAATTGCTAATAAAATCCGAATGGACTTAAACATCGCTACGGAGAGAAAGTCTCATCGTAGTCAACACCTTGAACTTGTCGAAAACCTTTCGCAACAAGCCGCTTTATAGACGGTAACATTACCATCCGCGTCCGCTTTCTTCTTGAAGATCCATTTGCACTCAACGGCCTTTCTACGCCAGAGGGTCCACCAAAGTCCATACTTGGTTTTCGCTCATGGATCCCAATTGGATTTCATGGCTTCTAGCCATTTCTCGAGTTTGGGCTCATCATCGCTTCCTCATAGTTCGTGGGTTCACCGTCTTCTACTAACAAGACAGTCAAGACAGGTTGCCGTACCACTCGGGAGGGCACGCGACCTTGTCGACCTGCGACGTTCGATGCGACATCGTCCAAGCTTCATGATCCTTGTCATTAGCTTCCTCCATTGTTGGTGCAAGCGTTTCGAACAATTTCAGGTGCTGCGCTACTCTCAATTCAAGAGAAGGTTCAATAACCTCGTCTAGCTCTACTTTCCTCCCACTCACTTCTTTCGAGAGAAACTCCTTCTCAAGAAAGAAACCGTTCTTTGCGACAAACACTTTGCCTTCGGTTCTGTGATAGAAGGTATACCCAATAGTTTCCTTAGGGTATCCTATGAAGACGCATTTCTCCGCTTTGGGTTCGAGCTTGTCCGGCATCAACTTCTTGACGTAAGCTTCGCATCCCAAACTTTAAGAAACGACAACTTAGGTTTAGCACCAAACCACAGTTCATACGGTGTCGTCTCAACGGATTTAGATGGAGCCCTATTTAAAGTGAATGCAGCGGTTTCTAATGCATAACCCCAAAATGATAACGGCAAATCAGTAAGAGACATCATCGATCGGACCATATCTAATAGGGTTCGATTCCGGCGTTCAGACACACCATTGCGCTATGGTGTTCCGGGTGGCGTAAGTTGTGAAACGATTCCACTTGCTTTGAGATGCGTGAGAAAATCATAACTCAAATATTCGCCCCCATGATCGGATCGTAGAAACTTAATCTTTCTGTTACGATGGTTCTCCACTTCATTTTGAAATTCTTTGAACTTTTCAAACGTTTCAGATTTATGTTTCATTAAATAGATATACCCATATCTACTTAAGTCATCGGTAAAAGTGAGAAAATAGCGATATCCACCGCGCGTCGAAACACTCATCGGTCCGCATACATCGGTATGTATGATTTCCAACAAGTCCGTTGCTCGCTCCATCATACTGGAGAACGGGGTTTTGATCATCTTGCCCATGAGGCATGGTTCACATGTGTCAAATGATTCAAAATCAAGAGACTCCAAAAGTCCATCAGAATGGAGTTTCTTCATGCGCTTTGCACCAATATGACCTGAGCAGCGATTGCCACAAATAAGTAGTATTATCACTATCTACTTTGCATATCTTAGCCTCAATGTTATGGATGTGTGTTTCATCCCTTTCGAGATTTAGAAGAAATAAACCATTCACAAGAGGTGCATGACCATAAAAGATGTTACTCATATAAATAGAACAACCATTATTCTCCGATTTAAATGAATAACCGTCTTGCAATAAACACGATCCAGAAATAATGTTCATGCTCAACGCAGGCACATAATAACATTTATTAAGGTTTAAAACTAATCCCGAAGGTAAAACTAAGGAGAGCGTGCCGACGGCCATCTCATCAACTCTTGATCCGTTGCCAACGCGCCGTCACCTCATCCCTCTTAAGCCGTCTATTCCGTAGCTCTGTTTGAGTTACAAATATTAGCAACCGAACAGATCAAATACCCGGGCACTACAACGAGGGCTAGTAAGGAAAACATCAATAACATGTATATCAAATATACCTTTGATGGTGCCAGCCTTCTTGTCGCTAAGTACTTGGACGATTCTTCGAGGACCCTTGTCCTTGCAATAGAAGCACTCAGTGTCCGGCTTGGGACCAGACTTGAGCTTATTCTCAGCAGGGGCAACGCGCTTGCCGCCGCCTTTCTTGAAGGGATTCTTTGCACCTTTACCTTTCTTAAAGGAGGGCTTGTTGACCATCAACACATGATTATCCTTCTTGATGTCCACCTCCGCCTTCAGCTTTGCGAAGAGCTCGGTGATCGTATCAGTGGAACCAATCTGATTATGAGTCACTACAAAACTTTTGTAGCTGGGAGGGAGTGATTGCAGAACCCCGTTAATCTTGAGCTCCTCTAGAATCTTGCAGTCCAGTTGCTCAAGGCGTTGAGTGTAGCCCGACATCTTAATGGCGTGCTCACTAACGGAACTCCCTTCCTCCATCTTGCGCTTAAAGAACTTCTCGGAGATCTCATATCTCTCGAGCGGGCCTGAGTCTGAAACATGGTTTTCAGCTCCTCGAGAATCTCAAAGGGCCGGGATAGTTTTCAAAACGATTTTGAAGTTCGGTTCCATAGCAAACAACATGGTGCTCTTAATCATACCATAATCATCTTTGCGTGGTGATAGACAGCTTTCTCATCAGCCATGCTTGCAGCAGGGGTTACCTAACGCTTTCTCAAGGACATAGTCCTTTTGTCCGCCAGATGAATGATTCTTAGATTGCGAGAACCGGTTGGTGAAGTTAGACCCATTGTTTCTAAGCTTTTCTTTCTCAAAAAACGTTGAAGTTGAAGTTGGACTTGGCCATGTGATCTACAATATTTGCAAGTACAATTTAGACTATGTTCATGATAAATAGTTCAACTTAATCAAATTACTAGATGAACTCCCACTAAATTCAACATCCCTCAAGTTGTTTAGTGAACACGATCCAAATTCACCACACCTAATCCGATCATCACGAGAAGAGATGTGGTTTCAATGGTGGACAACGAAGTGTCGATCATATCATTCATATGACTCATGCTTAACCTTTCGGTTCTTGTGTTCGAGGCCATGTGCATACAATGCTAGGCTCGTCAAGCTAGACCCAAGTATTTCCGCGTGTGCAAAACTAGCTTGCACCCGTTGTATGTGAGCGTAGAGTCTATAGCACCCGATCATCACGTGATGCTTGGACACGACGAACTTTCACAACGGTGCATACTTGGGGAGAACACAGTTTTTATCTTGATCTTTAAGTGAGGAATCATCTTATAATGCTACCGTCGTGATCTAAGCATAATAAGATACATAAAAGGATAAACATCACATGCATATAACTTTATGTGACATGGTATAGCCAATCTTCGCAATGATCTCCATCTTGTGCGTTAAGCATGATCTCCATCACTCCACCATGATTGCCTCCACCACGAATAGCAACTACAACTATTGCTAACTACTTAGCGATAAAGTAAAGCTATTACATGGCATATAAGAAGTTGACTCATAGGTCATACACAATTATAAAGAAAACCATATGGCTCCCTATTGTGTACTCATCGACATGCAAGTTGTGAAACATTACAAAACATGATCATCGCATACATTATACACATCACATCTTGGGCCATACCATATCACAGAAAACACTCCCTGCAAAAACAAGTTAGACGCCTCTACTTTGTTGTTGCATGTTTTACGTGGCTTATGGGAGTAGATGCTAAGAACGATTCTTACCTACGGAAAGCCACAACGGTGATATTATGGTTGCCAAACTCCGGTGTTAATCCCATGAACACTATAGTGAGAAACCGACATCCACCGCGCATGTGTGGAACAAGCCACCGCGTCAAGTCGCGAGCGGTCTCGCGAACGACGTCGCGTAAGGTTGGCCTGGACCGCTTCAATCTCACTATGCCGTGTCATAAGAAGAACACAAACAAGAGGCTTGCAACAGAAAACATCAACACCCGCAACAACCATGTTGCGTTCTACTCGTGCATCACATCTACGCATAGATCTAGCTCTGATACCACTGAAGGGTTTCGCAGCATAGTAAATCAAAATTTTCTACGGAAGCGAACAGAGGGAAAGCCAAGATCTAATCTAGGAGATGCAAACAACGAGAGAGATTGGATTAGATCTTCATACCCTTGAAGATTCAAGCAGTGAACGCTAAATCCGAACGTGGGTGATGTAGTCGTACTCGCTTCTCCTCCTCGCGATCCGATCCGATCTAGCACCACAAGTGGCGGTGCCTCCGTGAGATGCACACGTGCAGCACCTCGACGTCTCCTCCTTCCTCGGACCAGCAAGTATGGTGGAGAGATGGATTGGATCTACAACACGACGGTGTGGTGTATATGGTGGAGAATTTCTGCAGCAGGGCTTCGCCTACAAGCAGTCGGGAGGGAGAGTGGAAGGGCAGCAGGGCAACTAGGGTTTGGAGGAAGGTGTGTGTAAGGGGGAGGGGCGCACCAGCCCTCTATATATAGAGGGGGAGGGGGCGGCCAGCCCTAGCCCCTCCTCCAAGCCTATCTCTAGTTTAAACGATTTAAACTCTCCCCTTATCTAGAAATTCTATCCCTAGATTTAAACGAGTTTAAATCTATCCAGAATCGGCTGGGCCCTATGGGGCCCTGTGCCCCTGGCCCAATGCGGCCAGGACACTACCTCATAGGCCCATGCCCCCTCCCGGAAGGTGGGACCACGTTGGCCCCTTCCGGAAGGTTCTAGAAGCTTCCGGTACAATACCGATTAACCCGGAACAATTCCGAACTCCAAAAACTGCACTGCCTTATATGAATCTTATTCTCCGGACCATTCCGGAACCTCTCGTGATGTCCCGGATCCCATCCGAGACTCCGAACAAAAATTCATAAACCAAGTATCCAATCTATCCTAGCATCGAGACACGTTAAGTGTGTGACCCTGCGGGTTCGAGAATATGCAGACATGATCTTCTATCAATAATCAACGGTGTGCAGGCACCCATATTGACTCCCACACATTCATCGATGATCATATCGGATGAACCACGATGCCAGGATTCAATCAATCCCATATATATATTCCCTTCGTCTCGCGATATTTTACTTGCCCGAGATTCGATCGTCGGTACCGTCATTCCTAGCTCAATCTCGTTCACAGCAAGTACTTTACTCATTCCGTAATCCGATATCACCTTGTGATTAACTCCTTAACCACATGCTTGCAAGCGGTGTTGATATCGATTACCGAGTGGGCCCGAAGTATATCTCTCCGACTTGGGAGGGACAAATCCCATCTCGATACATACAACCCAACAGATACTTTCCGATCACCTGAGAGACACCTTTATGATCACCCTCTCATAGGATGACGTTTGATGACCTCAAAGCTTTCTTCCGATACCAGGGAGTTGTATTATCTCATGGTCTAAGGAATACAATATTTGACATAGGAAAAGCTTCGCAAAGATGAACACAATGACACGATCTAATTGCTTCGCTTAGTTTGGGTCTGTCCACCATATCATTCTCCCAATGATATAATCTCATTATCAATTGACAACTCATGTCTATGGTTAGGAAACCTTAACCATCATTGACCAATGAGCTAGTCCATAGAGGCGTACTAGGGACACGGTGTTGTTCACAAACCACACAAGTATTAATGTTTCCGCTTAATACAATTCTAGCATGGAATATAAACTTTATCATGGACAAGAATTATAATAATAACATCTTTATTATTGCCTCTAGGGCATAATTCCAACAATAACCACTTTGCATCAAACACGATCCGGATACAATGTTCATGCTCAGTGCAGGCACCAAATAACAATTATTCAGATTTATAACTAATCCCGATGGCATATGGAGAGGTAGCGTCCCGACGGCGATCACATCAACTCTTAATCCATTGCCGACCCGCATCTTGACCTCATCCCTTGCTAGCTGTCGCTTATTCCGCAGCCCCTGAATCGAGTTACATATATTAGCAACCAATCCTGTATCAAATACCCAGGTGCTACTACGACTACTAGTCAAGTACACATTAGTAACATGTATATCACATATACCTTTGTTTGCCTTGCTGGCCTTTTTGTCCGCCAAATACTTGGGGCAGTTGCGCTTCCAATGGTCAGTCCCCTTGCAATAGTAGCACTCAGTATCAGACTTAGGGCCAGCTCGGGATTTCTTTTCAGGTGTGGCAATAAATTTGCCACCCTTCTTTCCCTTCTGCTTGCCTTTCTTGTCCTTCTTGAAACCGGTGGTCTTATTGATCATCAACACTTGATGTTCTTTCCTAATCTCCACTTCCGCAGTCTTAACCATTGACAAAAGCTCGGGAAGAGACTTCTTCATGCCCTGCATATTATAGTTCATCATGAAGCTCTTGTAGCTAGGTGGCAGAGATTGGAGAACACGATGTATGCCTAAGTCAATGGGAATCGTTATTCCCAAGGACACAAGCTTATCGGCGTACCCAGACATTTTGAGTACGTGCTCACTAACGGAGCTATTCTCCTCCATCATGCAGTTAAAGAACTTTTTAGAAGCATTATAACTCTCTACGGCAGCATGGGTATCAAAAATCATTTTCAATTCTCCCATGATATCAAAGGCATTGTCATTTTCGAAACGCTTTTGAAATTCTAGCTCTAGCCCATACAGTATGCCGCAATGAACTAAGTTGTGATCCTCCTGACGAGTTATATAGACATTATTTTCCTCGTCAAGGGCATCAGGAGCTGGTGGGGGGCCTAGCGGCGCCTCTAGCACATATTTCTTTTGTGCAGCAGTGAGGAGAATCCTCAAATTCATAGCCCAATTGGTGAAGTTGCTACCATTCGCAGCAAGTTTCCCTTTCTCCATGAACACATTGAAATTAAAAGCAGATGGTGCCATCTACAACAGAATTTATAAAGTTTATTTAGACTAAGTTTATGATAGAGTGAGTTCAACTAATCCAATTACTAATGAACTCCCACTCAAAAACGACATCCCTCGTGTCCTTTTGGTGATTACATGAACCAAATCCACTACACCAAGTCCGATCATCACGTGAGTCGGTGTAGCTTCAAAGGCGAGCATCTATATGTGCATCATATCAACTATATGACTCATGCTTAACCTTTCGGTCCGTATTTCGAGGTCATGTCTGTATATGCTAGGCTCGCCAAGTAAGAACCTTAGTATCTGCGTGTGTAAAATTGTCTTACATCTGTTATATGAAAGCGTAGAGTCGAGTACACCCGATCATCACATGATGTCTCGAAACACGATCCACAGAACGGTGCATACTTAAGGAAGAACACATTTTATCTTGATATCTAAATGAGGGATCATCTTACAATGCTACAAAAAGCGCCAAACTAGCAGTATAAGATGCTAACATCTAATGTGTAAAGTGAGATGATATGGTCCATGCATTTGATCTCTATCATTTGCATCGTGGTATGATCTCTATCATTCCTTTGTGTGTAAGACCAAGGTCTATGGAACTTACACGTTTAGTGTGTTGTAAGAGTATCTATCATAAATCTACTTACAACAATACCATATCAAGACACTAGCCCAACAACGATCTAAACTATACGCCTCTAATTTATCAATTGCAAGTTTTATGTGGCTTAGGGCTTTCGGAGATAGAACCAGTCTTACCTACGAATATGAACCACAATGAGGATAACCAAGTTATTAGCAACTCGTTGTAAATCAGATATTGACTATAGTAGGAGAGAAAGACACCCGCCAGCCACTTATGCAAAACAAGTTGCATGTCAGTCGTGGAACCGGTCTCATGTACGATGACATGTAAGATTGGTCCGGGCCGCTTCATCCCACTATGCCACCAATATCCAAAATATATAGAAGATGCAATAACATGATCATCATCGCCCACATATAAACATATGTGTACTACCTGTGCAAAGCACCTATGCATAGATCAGGCTCTGATATCACTGTTGGGTCCGTGGCATAGAAAACAAAAAATTTCCTACGATGAGAACTATACGCCAAGATCTATCTACTAGATACAGAGCAACTGGTGGACATACATCCATGGAGAACTTACCCTCGAAGACAACGAGTTTTGTTAACGCGTAGGAACTCGTGGTTGATGTAGTCGTACACTTGTCGATCTCAAGATCGTGTGGAAGTCCGAGCGCCGCAAATCAGCAGCGCATCCGTCCTCGCACACACGTTCAAGCCACCGGATAACCTCCACCTCCTCGCCCCAGCGATGCAGCGAAAGCAGCAACTCCTTCCAGATAAAATGCCACCGGGAACATGTATCTCGCTAATCCGAGACCATGGGGGAATAATTCTAGAGGGGGAGAGATTTCCTTCACAAGGAGGTGTGTGGAAGAAGGAGGAAGAGGGGGGCCTTTGTTAGGAGGAGGGGGTACCCCTCCCCATGGCCGGCGCCTCATGGGGGGTGACCCCTCACCTCCCCCATTCATGTGGTGGTAACTCCTCCACATAAAAATGCCCCTTCACATTCTCTTTTAAAGTCTCCACTTTAAATGCATTAAAATTCTCTAAGTTTAATGTTCTCTCATTTAATAAAACTCTTTTATTAAATTTATTCAGAATTTTATTAATTACTTTAGTTAACAAACATTCACATAAAACCCCTTGCAACATTTCAATATCACATGCAGAACCACTTTCTGCAATTTCACCCGAAACAATTCCGGTTTCTATTGAAACAATTCCTGCGCTTTGAAATCCTTTCGTCTGAAACATATGTGCTCCAAAATGGTGTCCGGTAACCCTGAAGTGTGTCACCCTACGGTTCGCGAATAATGCAGACATGATTGAGACTCCTCTCAGATCAATAATCAGAAGCGGGACCTGGAGATCCATACTGACTCCTATACATTCAACGATGACTTCTGTGATCGTGAGAACCTTTAACGCTAGTAACTTAATCCCTTTGTTTCATGATATAATACATGTCCGAGATTCGATCGTCGGTATCCAAATACCTAGTTTGATCTCGTTACCGACATGCACTCTTTTCTCGTTCCCGTGATATATCATTCTAGTGATCACATCACTTGCTTGCAAGCTATCTTAATATGATATCACCGAGAGGGCCCAGAGTATATCTATCCGTCATCGGGATTGACAAATTCCACTCTTGATCCATGAGCCACAACATAACACTTTCGTAGCATGAACCCATCTTTATAGTCACCTTGTTACGGTGTGACGTTTGATGTTATCAAGATACTCTTCTGGTGTTAGCAATTAACATGATCTCATGGTCTAAGTATAAAGATTACTTCGTAAGATGTTATAGCAATATATTGATTGTAATGCTATACTTCGGATGAATGTTCATCACATTATTTCACAAATATTGTGACCTTGTTATTAACAACATCCAATGTCCATGATCAGGAAACCTTGATCATCTTGTTAATCAACAAGCTAGTCTATAAGAGAGACATAACTAGAAACCCTTTTTGTTTATTAAACACACATGTATTGACGTTTCCGATCAATACAATTATAGCATGCAAAATAAACATCTATCATATACGAGGAATACATAATAACAACTTTATTATTGCCTCTCAGGGCATATTTCCTTTACTGGGAAGGGCAAGACCACAACCGGGGGGAGGGAGAGACCAAGCAGGAATAGACTCACCACGATTTGGAGGAGGTAGCAGCTCCGAAGGACGCGACGCAACCAGAGGCGGTAGGGCAAGGCCGAGCACCACCAGACCCACCGTGGCAAACTGCACTAGCGCGACAGCGTACCTCGTCGATGCGGCAGGTGCACCATGGACAAAATCTGGCGGCGAGGGGCAGCCCGGCTGGCGGCCGCTCGCCGTTGCCTCAGTGTTGGACAGCTGGAGCCGGCGGAAGAGATGCGAGGGGAAGAACCTGAGAGAGACATCGGGGAGGAGATAAAGAGATGGGGTGCCACGAAACCGTCTAACTGTGCGCCGTCTACAAACACAGACGTGTCAAAATATGTGTCGCACACGAGAAGACGGACCCATCCAGCAACACGTCCCGGCTCCCGAGCAACCACAGGCTCTCAAAACCAGGGAGCTTAGAGCTCCTTAGGGATTCGTCGTGCAGATCAATGATCGTGGCCATTGTTGCTGGAAGTTGGGACAATCGTGACAGCCTGGCCCAAAACTACAACCCAAATTAAAATAGGGGGCTCACTGGTGGAAGTCTAAGCTCGTATTTTGGCCAGGTTGAGAGGTTGAACGCGGGAGGACTCCACAGGTCGCGTTTTTGCGTTTTTTGCGAGTTTAAGACATGCAAAAGAACACTGTCCTATATGTATATTTTTATAGAAGCTTATATACTGTATTATTTTGGTAAAAATTATTGGGTATTCATCGCATACCCGTGAATTAGTCTAGCTTCGCCCCTGCCTAGGGCGCAAAGAACGGAAAAGAAATGATGCATGGATTAAGGGAGGAGGAGGGACACAGACACATGCTGATTGATGGACTCGTCGCGAAAGACGAACTGACGGCGTCGCGGAAGTAACAGGCGACGCTGAAATCGCCCGGAAAAAACAGCAGGCGTCACGAAAGACGTGAATTGACGCGTGACGGCGTGAGTGCGTGACCCTCCCGCAATCCTGCCTAGCTGATCGATTTTTGCTGTTTGTGATGGGTTTGTTGTCTTCCGGAGCCAGATTTCGTCCATACGTCCTAGTTAGAGATTTCTCTTTTTTTACCTCTGCATACCTATGTTAGGCTATACTAAAATATTGGGTCCCTAAATTTTTTGGGCCCTGTGCGGCCCCCTAGTTCGCACTCCTGTCGGTCCGGTCCTGTTAGTTACCAGACGCCAGATTGGCTTAGATAGCACAATCTTACATAAAAATTGAAAAAAATGCTTATTTGACATTTCTTGGAAAATTCCTTCCTTATTTGACTCTGTACAAAAATTCCTTCCTTATTTGACACCGTGGTCTAAATGTTTTGTCTTACATGACACTGTCGTTGCTTCCGTTACCTCTTTCCGTTAGTTTTTTTTTCTGGTGGACCAAACTATCCCACCGTTTTATCCCTTTAATCCCAAATAAAACCAAATCCCGATCGGTTGCGCCACCGTCGGCTTCACAATTCCTGCAACCCGCAACGTCGCTGCATGTAGACCAGTGGGCCACCGCCCAGCGCTCCCTGTCATATCGTCCGAGGTGCTGCTCCGGCTCGAGCGCCTCTTCTGACTGTAATTCGTTTTTGCATTTTCCTTTATAATGGTCTGATTGCATTTTAGCTGTACACACTTTTGTTGCTGACGCAGTATACACAATTAAAAAAATGCAGCTCACATCCTACGTTGCACTGTTCGTGCCTGGAAGTACACACACGGAGCCCACGCAATACATTTTGCTTTTGTCTACAAGGCGTACACTTGATGATTAGAGAAACAAACTGCAAGAAAACATTCATAGTGCTGTTGATTTTGTTTTGTACAAATTTTGGTGACGTAATGCACCAGGGTTAAAAAAAAGTCCTTTCATACCTTTACTTAACACCGTTAGTGTTTAAAATGAACTAGAGTGTCATATAAGACAAAAAAATTAGACCAAGTGTCAAATAAGAAAGAAAAACTTTTTAAGTGTCAAATAGGGAATAGTATTTTTGAGTAGTGTCAAATAAGGAATTCTCTCTAAAATTTCTTCTTAATCAAGCAATGTTCTTTGTGCTCGTCGAGGATCGGAATGTCCGTATGACCTAAGAAATGTTGGCAAATCATGAACGGCGACTGTTAACTGATATATCCTTCCCCGAAGAAAAAAGAAACCCATGCTCTCGCGACTAGGCACCCTCGCACGGGCGTCTGGTCGCTCCGCCGACTGTCCTTCTCTGGGAAGTCCCTCACCTCCTCTCCCCCGTCGTCATCGGCGTGCGTCGGTGGGCAAGGCCCGGGCGGCGCCAACGGCAATGGACTCCTGCCCTTCCCCCTCCGGAGGCGTCCTCGCGTGGGATGGCTCGGCTCCGGGTGGTGCTCCCTGGCTCCGGCGGCGGTTCGGCGCGGCTTCGTGCTTCTTGGATGGTGGCGTCACGGCGGAGCCGCCAGTTGGTGGCGAGGGTAGCTGGTTCAAGCTCGATCGTCGGCCCGTGATGCCCTGCAGGCCCAGATCTAGGCCCGATCTAGGTCAGTACGGGTCGGGCTTGGCGGAGCTGCCTCCGGCTAGACTACGGGCAGCTTGTGACATGGGTGGCGATGACGACACTGCCCGTGCTGAAGCACGGCGGCGGGAGCTTCGCGGGCCCATCTGGGTCCGTATGGTCCTATGGTGTCGAGCAAGAGGGTAGCGACGGTGGTGGTCTACGTGCAACAGCGTGACGTTGGGGACTTTACGGACCCTTCTAGGGCCTGGCCGGGCCTGCCGGCCTGGTGTGTCACTGTGGTCGCGTCCGGTCGGCACCCGCCATTGGCGGTGGAGGACGTCCTCCAAGTGGCCCTGTTGTCGCCTCCCTCCGACTCCAATGGCATGGTGTTCTCTTGTCGATGTGTCTGATCGGCTACCATCTATGGCGGTGGAGGTTGTTCCCTCCCGAGTGGTTGTCGTACTGTCGTCCCTTGTCTATGGTTATCTCTTCTCAGTCTGGTCGGCCTCACAGTGTTTTCCATGGTGAGATGACGTTGGTGACTTCAAAACCACGGTGGCGTATGTTGGTGGGTGGCATGATTTGTGGTGCGCTATGGATTGTACGGAGATGTGGTTTTTTGGGGGTCAGGAGAAATCCCTGTCATCTTGGCACCGACGCGGTGACGCTTGCGAGTGTCACCGTTCTTTACTGAAGGGCGTCAGGTGTACCTCTTTCCCACTCCCCGTAACATACCGGGGGAAACCCCAGGACCTGTTCGGGCAGCAGCATCATTGCCGTCGCTTTCCTTCTTAGAGATGTTGCTTGGTATGGCGATTCAGAGTGCTTGGATCATGGTAGGAAATCTCCGGAGGGTGCAGCGGTGGCAAGTCATCTTCGGTTTCGTTGATCCACCGATGTCGGCTTTGTTTTCTCTTCTTTTCTTTTCTCTTTTGTTTTTTTGGGCTTGATTGTGCTGTTTTGCCCCAGTAGTGGTCTCAAATCTATACCACTATATATAATAATTATGTAAATTAATAGTCTTTGAGTAATGCATTTTTTTATTAATAAAAAAATATAAAACCTTGATAAGGTGGGTAAAACATGCAAAGAAGAAAGATAATAAATCATTGCATGACATTACTATGCATTGCATATTGCTTCTTTAAATATTGTCCTTACCGGGCAATAATGGTCTTCTGTAGAAACCAGAGCTCAAGGTCAGGTGGAAGTATCCGACTTCACTACCTTGCAGTCACAAGGCAAGTTCATCACTTGGTCATGTCCTTTGAGAGTCTTTATGAAAGTATTTGAAAAATGTGTGTTATCACCTATGTTCTAAAAGAGATAGAAAATAAGGATTTTCCCAAACAAATGAAATGTTATTATCATCCTAAGTGGTGATAAATACTAAGAATGACAATGGAATCTAAGATTCCAGTTGCCAAACAACTAGGACTTAATAACCCATGACATCAGTGATTCTAGCGTCGTATAATACGCGTTAACCATAAGATTTGGAATGAGACGAAGAAGTCAGCTGGATCTTCTTCCTTTCGCATGAACTGATGACCTTATCGTGAGGCTATTTATTTCTCGTTGAGAACTTAGCACATGGGTGGGACCCCTTAGTTCCCCGCGATATTGGTGTCTAGATTATCTGTGCATAGCTATCTTGGTGGAGGTTCACCATAGCTGATGGTGGCTGCCAGGCGGAGCTACTTACAGAGTCTTCGAGAGGCTACCCGAAGTGTAACCGTGGTATAACTTCTTGGGGGTCGTGTCTTCATGCAGGGCCGCGGAGAAGGGCAAGGATTGACTTGGATCATCTACTGGGCCCCACGTCAAGGGATTATGGATAGGAAAGTACGCATGGTTGTCCAACAAGGATTTGGTCTCTTATGGGTAAAGCAATGCACATCTGCAGAGTGTAAGAATTATGACATGTTACTCCATGTTCCAGGAAGGAGCTACGAACGCGGCAGGAAAGGAACTCCACGAAGTTCTGGTCAACCTGTGAAGGCTAATGGGCATAGTTTTTGATAATAAAATCAATCTTTGAAGAAAGTTTTATGAAAACTACATAGTGCCAACGACTTATAGTCTGAGGTAGTAGTTAGAGCATCAAACTTCCCACCGTGCATATAATGAACTTGCTGGGTAACGCTGTTACTCACCCTTTCTTTTGAACCCCTTGCTAGACTTTGAGGAGCAGAAGGATAACCAGGTGTATGCTATAGAAGTCTAGAATGACGTCTACTACGAAGGGCTGGACCTATCTGGTGGAGTCAAAGGGGTGGACTATGGGATACACTATGTGAAGGGAATATGCCCGAGAGGCAATAATAAAGTGGTTATTATCTTATTCCTTGTTTATGATAAATGTTTATTTTGCATGCTATAATTGTATTAATTTGGAAACATTAATACATGTGTGTTTAATAAACAAAAAGGAAAGTTCCTAGTTATGCCTCTCTTATAAACTAGCTTGTTGATTAACAAGATGATTAAGGTTTCCTGATCATGGACATTGGATGTTGTTAATAATGAGGTCACAACATTAGTGGAATGATGTGATGAACATTCATCCAAAGTATAGCATTATGACCAAAGTTATTGTGTTTATATTGCTATAACATCATACGAAGTAATCCTAGTCCTTAGACCATGAGATCATGTCAATCACTAACACTGGAAGAGTATCCTGATAACATCAAACGTCACACCATGAAAGGGTGATTATAAAGGTGGGTTCAGTGCTACGAAAGTGTTATGTAGAGGCTCATGGATCAAGATTGGGATTTGTCCATCCCGATGACAGATAGATATACTCTGGGCCCTCTCGATGATATCACATTGGTTAGTTTGCAAGCAAGTGATTAGATCACTAGAATTTTATATCACGAGAACAAGAAAAGAGTACATGTCGGTAACGATATCAAACTAGGTATGGAGATACCAATAATCGAATCTCGGACATGTAATATATCGCGAGACAACATGATTTAGTTACTAGTGTTAAAGGTTCACACGATCACAAGAGTCATCGTTGAATATGTGGGAGTTAGTACGGATCTCCAGGTCCCGCTGCTGATTATTGATCGGAGAGGGGTCTCGATCATGTCTACATTATTCACGAACCGTAGGGTGACACACTTAAGGGATACCGACACCATTTGGAGCAAATATGTTTCAGATAAAGATTTAAAAAAGCGCTGGAATTATTTCAATAGACACCGAAACTGTTTCATAGACCTTGGCCTTACACATAAAGGAATGATAGAGATCATACCACGATGCACATGATAGTGATCAAATGCATGGACCATATCATTCCACTTTACACATATGATGTTCGCATCTTATATTATTAGTTTGGTGCTTTTAGTAGCATTATAAGATGATCCCTCATTTAGATATCAAGATAAAAATGTGTTCTTCCTTAAGTATGCACCGTTTATGTTTCACCGCTTCAAGACATCACGTGATAATCGGGTATACTTGAATCCACGATCATATTTCGGGTGTAAGACAGTTTTACACACGCGAGTACTAAGGTTCTTACTTGGCGAGCCTAGCATGTACAGACATGGCCTCGGAACATGGACCGAAAGGTTAAGTATGAGTCATATAGTTGATATGATGCCCATATTGATGCTCGTCTTTGAAGCTACACCGACTCACGTGATGATCGGACTTGGTGTAGTGGATTTGGTTCATGTAATCACCAAAAAGGCACGAGGGATGTCGTTTTTGAGTGGGAGTTCATTTCTAATTTGGATTAGTCGAACCAAATTTGTCATAAACTAAATCAAAGTGAATTTGCATAATTTGTTGTAGTCATTTGCATCTGTTTACTACCTTATGCTTAGTTTTAGTTGAGATAATAGAACTATAGAATTCTGGATATTTACTTTACGAACTGGTATCGTATTGTTTTGAATGTCAATTTAAAGTTTAGAAGTCCTATTGCAAACTTTCAGCAAACTCTATTTACTCCGTGAAGTTTAATAAGTAGTATTAAATCAAGAGTAAGAATTCCAATGTTAGTATCTAAAGTATCATGTTTGCCTCCATGATTCTTGATATTCAAAAGTTGTTTTAATATCGTGGTTATCTAGGAGCTGAAATAATTGTTTCAGAAACCATCATGTGTGGAAGATATTGTGATATCTAAAACAATATTTTTTGGTTGCATTATGATAGAGTATAATTTAGCAAAATACATGTTCTCATATTGTATGAGAATTTGTGAAGGATGGAGATGCTAGGCATCCTAATCTACTGATGACCCACAAGTATAGGGGGTGTATCGCAGTATTTTCGAGGGAAGTGAAACCCAATTTATTGATTCGACACAAGGGGAGCCAAAGAATATTTATAAGCCTTAACAATTGAGTTGGCAATTCAGCTGCACCTGGAAACAATCTTACTCACAGCAGTTTATCAGTAGCAACAGTTTTATAGTAGCAATAGTAAAGTAATAACAGTAGTAAAAGTAAAGACAGTAGTAACAATTGCAGTAAATAGTAGGATTAAAGCGCGATAGGCATAGGGATGGATGGACGGGTGTTGCATGGACAAGACAATTCATATGGCAATCAAAACGTAGGGCATTTGCAGATAAATAAGATAAAGCATCCAAGTACTAAATAATCCTAGGCATGTGTTCCATATATAGTCATACGTGCTCGCAATGAGAACTTGCACAACATCTTTTGTCCTGCCAGCCCGTTTGCAATGGGGCCTCAAGGGAACTACTGACAATTAAGGTGCTCCTTTTAATAGAGCACCGGAGCAAAGCATTAACACTCCATGAACACATGTGATCCTGACATCAAAGCCATTCCCTCCGGTTATCCCGATTGCTGTCACTTCGGGACCTTTGGTTCCGGACAACAATATGTGTATACAACCTGCAGGTAAGACCATAAACAATACTATGATAATGAATCAATAACATGTTTAGATCTGAAATCATGGCACTCGGGCCCTAGTGACAAGCATTAAGCATAACAAGTTGCAACAAAGTCAAAAAGCACTAATAATAGATACTAGGCACCATGCCCTAACAATCTGATGCCATTACATGAACGATATCATCCAATCCCTACCATCCCCATAGCCTACATCGGGGGATTACTCACTCATAGATGGGGGAAACATGGATGGTCGATGGAGAAGCGATGGTGATGATGATGGCGATGATCTCCTCCAATTCCCCATCCCGGCAGGGTGCCAGAACGGAGTTTCTGCTTCTGAATCGTGGAATCTGGTGGTGGCGGCGCATCAGAACTCTTTCTAGAAAAACGTCGAACCCCCCTTGGTTTTTAGGTCAAGAGGCAACTTATAGGTGAAGAGGGAGGCCGAGGGGGCAGCGGAGGCGGCCACACCACCCCCAAGCGTGGCCTGGCCTGGCCCGCGTGGCCAGGTGGTGTGGGCCCCTCGTGGCCCTACTCCGTCTCGTCTTCTGGCTCTGTGAGTCTTCTGGTGAAATAGGATTTTTGGCATATTTTCCGGGATTTTTCCTGATAGTTGATTTTCTGCACAAAAACTAGACACCAAGGTAATTCTGCTGAAAATAGCGTCAGTCCATGTTAGTTGTATCCAAATCACACAAGTTTAGAGAAAAACAATAGCAAAAGTGTTCGGGAAAGTAGATATGTTTTGGACGTATCAACTCCCCCCAAGCTAAGCTTATTGCTTGTCCTCAAGCAATTCAGTTGAAAACTAAGTGCGATAAAAGAAAATTTCATGAACACATTTGCTCCATAAGATGTATATATTCTCAGCATATGGTCAACTACTCAGGCAATTCATCATAAAGAGTATGCAATTAAGTTTACTTAATAGTCATTGCAAGCTATGAAGAGATTCCAACTCAAAAATAATAAGTAGCATGAAACATAAACATAAACAACATTGTAATGCTCATAAAAAAGGCATGATAGAGTGGTATCTCGCTTGCCTTTGATTGTAGAGCAAACATAAATGCCAAGGCACCTCTGAAGTTCAAGTGAAGACTAGAAGTAAAGATGTCAAAGATACAAGCATCAAAGTCATAACACAATTAATCAAGTTTTGAGACAAGCACATTACACTAAGAATGACAACTATGCTCTCAAGAAAGTGCTCATAGAATGTGTGGAGACTCAACAAGGAAATGAAAAAGGTTTTGAAAAGTTTGAAAGGCTTCCAAATGCTTAAAGTATGGTACTCATTAGCTTTGAGCTATAAATGGTTAAGGTGAAAGTGAGGTCCAATCCGAGTTATATGCTTGACAGACTATAAACTAGAAATCTCATGTCCCTTGAGTATGAAGGCCGCTCCTCATGCTACTCAACTTTAGTTACCGGTAAGTTCTTGTCATAGTAAATACATGCGTATCATAGAGAACCGCCAACGGGGTACCCCTTGCCCGATGATACGGAAGAATCCCCATATCAAAATGACAAGGCAAGCAGATAACTAGTATCTCAGCATTCTCCTTATTTACCATGGGAAAATGGTGCTTTTTTCTCTCTTTCCTCTTTTCTCAAATCTTTATTTTTTATTTTTTTAATAGCTATCTCTTTTTTTATAAGAAGAATGCTTCATAGATACTCATTATGGTTACGCTGCAGGTTTCCACCATGATTAGGCATGGATTAGACCGGCGGCCAGGCGTTTCTCTAACACACATACATAACTCCATGGACTTACAAGCTCCCCTTTTATTTCACACCGATGACATCCATAAACAAAAGAGCATGATATCAACTAGGTATATATTTACAAGTGTTGAAAGCGTTCCCTATGACAACACGGTTCTGCTAATCCCCAGCCTATAATTTGCAAGCATATAACTTTCATGGACAGTCACAATGGTTCAGGTTTATTAAGTGCAAGAAATAAAGTGTGCCATCAAGTTCGTGAGAGCTTTACTAACTAACTTTCTCATAACAAGCAAACATTTTATTCGGAAGAAAACAAGGCATACTGAATATGCACGGAAAAGGAAATGATGCTAATAGGTAGGTATGGTGGACTCTTTTGGCAATATTGGTTTTGGGGAGCTGGAAACATGAGTAGAGCTCATACTTAGTGCAAGTAAGGGCTAGCAATAGTAAGGGAGCGACAAACGAGAGAGCAATAACTGTCATAATCATGCTTGCAACAAAACATGACTAATCATGGCATGAAAGTGATTCAAGACCCATGAGGCAAAATAATTCATCGAGGCTTAACTGACTATTATTTCAGTCATATGCATGCATGAGCATGTGCCAAGTCAATTCAAGTGAAACATTTAGAGGAGGATACCACAATGTCATACCAAGTTATGAATAGAGAAATGCAAGCAAACATGCATATGACATGCTACAAACTATTAGCGAGCTGGAGCTAATCATAAGAAAGCAAGAACTACTAAGCATCCATAAATAACATACACCCTACATGAATAGACTAAGCATGCCCACAATGATGAGTATATGCACAAAAATGAAAACAAATAGAGTTCATTACCAGCCTCTTACCAGACCTCAAGTTGTCATTAATCCTCATTATTGCCCTTTACTTGTGTGGCTTGAATAATAACATGAAACCAAATTCCACTGAGGACTGCTGAACCCTACAACAAACTTCACAAAACCAAAGAAGAACAACAAATATTTTTGGTGTTTTTAATTTTCAAAGGCAAGAACAAAAAGGAAAAACAAGCAAAGCAAAATCTTTTTGAATTTTTCTAATAGTTCAAACAAAGAAAAAAGGAAAAAGCAAACCAAGGCAAAAAGAAGAAGAAGCAAACAAAGAGAAACAACAGATTTTTTTGGTCATTTTGTGTTTTAGAAAGCAAAAGTAAATAAAGAACGAAAACTAAAAAGAGAACTAAGCATGGATATACAAAGTACCGACTAAATATGATATGGAGATGAGTGTGATGTCGGTGTACTCCCCCCAAGCTTAGGCTTTTGGCCTAAGTGGGTATCAACCCTAACACGAGTAAGGGTTCCAAGCAGGCGGTTCTTTGTAAGAATGGTCGTGGTTAGGCCCTTGGGAAGAACAAGAAGCTCCCCAATCATAGGTAGGCTGCTGATATGAAGACTCCCCCTCATTCGAGGGCTGAACCGAATCATCTGTAACCTCCCTTCCAGTATCCTGCTCCTGTTGGGAGAGCTCTCCCAAGTACGTATCAAGCTCCTCCTTAGTGATTGACCATCCTACCCTGGTATCAAGGTTAAACAAAACAGGTGCAGGCAAAAGAACAAATCGCTCGGACTTACTCCTTCTCCAACCAGCCTTGATAAAGGTTATTTCATAAGACAAATCACTCAAATTAGCCCAAGAAGAAACAAATTTATGTTGTATCATGGAATTAAGGTCAAGCCTCTCTATCGGAAACTGTAGGTCTAGATGATGAGGCACTACACCATGCAAAGCTAATAAACAAGAGGCGATGATGCCTCCACAAATTCCACCTTTCTCGCGGTTAGCAGCAAGACGGAAAGCTATCAAGGCACCCAAGTTATAAGTCCTATCTCATTTTAAAGCAGCTGAGATGAATGCTAGATCATACGAGGATAACTTATTAGCAGTTTTCCTAGCGAGAACACACTTGGCAATAAAGTAAGCAAAGTAGCGAATAGACGGGAGATGAATGTTACGGATTTTCCTGCTCTCCTTCGAGAAACTGCTCCCTTGGCAAATCTCCGCATACAAGTCCATGAGTGGTGCAGGTCGCTCTTTAATCCTTCCACACGATCCCCACTGAGGTACCTTAATAGCTGCACAAAAGTCATCAAGAGGAAGGTCGACAGCTATATTGTAAATTTTGTAGTGAACCATGGGGTTAGGCAAAGAGCACCTAAATCGAAAGTCCTGCACTACAAACATAGTTAGTTTCACAAATTGACAAGGTTCATATTCCACAAAATGCTCCAACCCTGCATTAGCAATTAAAGTATGGAAATCCTGAGAAATTCCTGCAGCCCTCATGAATTCGGACCATGGATATATGGAAGGAAAAACTTCCTCCTCTCGGTGAACCTTCATAACCTCAGGCACCCTCAGTTCATGTTGGTTGAGTTGATGTTCATTCATGTTCTATTCTGAAATTTAAACATCCATTACACAAGTGATTGCAAAGTGAATACATAATGAAGAGAACTACTCATGGGGACTTGCAAGAGGCCTAAACATGCATCAAAACAATATCTCTAAGCATTGAACAAGCTTACAAGCTCTCATAACCTGTCACCTACAACAACAAAATACTCAAGATATAAACCACTAAACACAAATCTACATGGACAAGTAGAGGAGTTACATACCGGAGAACAAATGATCCAAATTTCAGCAGCAAAGATGGGCTGAGCAAGGAGATCAAAAAATCGTGGACAAGAATAGCAAGAACGCGATTTCGAGCAATGAACTGGTGTTTTCTCGGGAGAGAGAGCAGTGGGAAGTGAGAGAGTGAGTGGAGGGCCAGGGGTGGCCCACACCATGGCCAGGCGCGCCCCTGGGCTAGTCGCGCCACTAGGTGGTGTGCCTGCCTGGTGGCCCCCCTGGTACTCTCTAGGCATTTCTCTGCCCCTTTTTTCATCAAAATATTTAATATGAATTTTCTGGAATTTTTCGAGACACTTTATTTTTGAGTAAATTTCAGGTATAGATGAATGATTTTCTGATAGAAAAAGGTTTCTGGAAAGATGCAAAAGCAAAACAAAGCTAAAACTTCAGAAGTTCTAAGACACTTTAATATGCAAGCAACTAACAATAGAAAAGTAAACTAAACAAAAACAAAAATTAGAATGGATAAAATAAAAGTAAGCAGAGATAATCATGGTGAAAACATTGTTTTGTTCATTAAAATCCCTTTGTTAACAAGGTTGATCAGGTCTTGTTACCAAAACAATTTTATATGAAACAAAACTTTATATTCCACTAATGATTATGTTACCTCAATCTTGATAGCAATGGTCCAAATCATAATAGTTTCATATTTTTCTCTTGGTATGGGACAATATATTTCTCCAACCCGAATGCCCTCAACATGTTCAATTGAATTTAAACCATAAGTCCTATCAATCTTCTTGGGGAAATAGACAGTATGTTCCTTGTCATTAACATTAAAAGTCACCTTTCCTTGATTACAATTAATAACAGCTCTTGCAGTATTAAGAAAAGGTCTCCCAAGAATAATAGACATATTATCATCTTCAGGCATTTCAAGCACAAGAAAATCAGTCAATATCAAGCAATTATGAGCCACTTGAACAGGTACATCCTCACATATACCAACAGGAATAGTAGTAGATTTATCAGCCATTTGCAAAGATATATCGGTTGGTATTAGTTTTTCCAGTTGAAGTCTCTTATAGAGAGAAAAAGGCATAACACTAACTCCTGCTCCCAAATCACACAAAGTAGTTCTAACATAACTATTTTTAATAGAACAAGGAATAGTTGGAATCCCTGGGTCTCCAAGTTTCTTTGGAACTTTACCATTAAAGGAATAATTAGCAAGCAAAGTAGAAATTTCTTCATTAGGGGTCTTCCTCTTATTCGAGACAATATCCTTCATATACTTTGAATAAGGAGGCAATTTAATAGCAACAGTCAAAGGAATTTACAAGAATAAAGGTTTCATCCACTCACAAAACTTGTTATAGTGTTCATCTTTCTTTGACTTGTGTTTCTTATCAGGGAAAGGCATAGGTTTTTGGACCCAAGGCTCTCTTTCACTACCATGTTTCTTAGCAACAAAATCTTCTTTAGTGTATTTTGTATTCTTAGTGTGCCTTTTAGGCTCTTCTTCTACATTTTATTTATCAGGAGCATCATTTTCTTCATTACCACTTTCAGTTTCAACATCAGAGACATATATGCTATTAGGATTTTTAGCAGTTTCAGAAGGTTCTACAATGGTTTTATGTTTCTTTTTTCTTTTCTTAGGTGTCGTTGTATTGGGAAAAGCAGTACCTAAGGAGGTTAGATAGAGGTGTGGGGACTAGCAGGGAAGCTATCGACGGCGTCCGCAGGCGGGATTGGATAAAAGCAAGCATAGCTGGACACAGGAAGTACCCAGGTTTGGAGTCCTCGTGATGAGGTAAAGCTCCTACTCCTGCCGGATCTGACTATGGGGGATATACGTGTTGGGTCCACACCATAGAAAACAAAAAATTTCCTACGGTGTGAACTACACGCCAAGATCTATCTACTAGGTACAAAGCAACGGGTGGACATACATCCAACGAGAACTTACCCTCGTAGACAACGAGCTTTGTTAACGAGTAGGAACTCGTGGTTGATGTAGTCGTACACTTGCCGATCTCAAGATCGTGAGGAAGTCTGAGCCAAGCAACTCAGCAGATCCGCACTCGCACACACGCTCAAGCCACCGGACAACCTACACCTCCTCGCCTAGCGATCCAGCGAAGCAACAACTCCTTCCGCATTTAAATGCCACTGGAACATGTATCTCGCTAATCCGAGACCATGGGGAATAATTCTAGAGGGGAGAGAGATCCTTCACAAGGAGGTGTGAGGATGAAGGAGGAATGGGTGGCCTTTATAGGAGGAGGGGTGCCCTCTCCATGGCCGACGCATGGGGTGGGTGACCCCTCACCTCCCCCATTCATGTGGTGGTAACCCCTCCACATTAAAATGCCTCTTCACATTCCCTTTTAAAGTCTCCACTTTAAATGCATTAAATTTCTCCAAATTTAATTCTCTCTCATTTAATAAAACTCTTTTATTAAATTTATTCAGAATTTTGTTAATTACTTTAATTAACAAACATTCACATATAGCCCTGCAATATTTCAATATCACATGCAGAACCACCTTCTACAATTTCACCAAACAATTTCCGGTTTCTATTGAAACAATTCCTCGCTTTGCAATTCTTTCGTCTGAAACATATGTGCTCCAAAATGGTGTCCGTAACTCTTAAGTGTGCCACCCTATGGTTCATGAATAATGCGTATATGATCGAGACCCTTCTCCGATCAATAATTAGCAATGGACACGGAGATCCGTCTCGACTCCTACACATTCAACGATGACTTCGTGATCGTGAGAACCTTTAACGCTTGTAACTAAATCCCTTTGTCTCTCGATATATTACATGTCCGAGATTCGATCATCGGTATTCCATACCTAGTTTGATCTCGTATCGACATGCACTCTTTTCTTGTTCCCGTGATATAACATTCTAGTGATCACATCACTTGCTTGCAAGCTATCCTAATGTGATATCACCGAGAGGGCCCAGAGTATATCTATCCGTCATCTGGATTGACAAATTCCACTCTTGATCCATGAGCCTCAACATAACACCTTCGTAGTACTGAACCCATCTTTCTAGTCACCCTGTTACGGTGTGACGTTTGATGTTATCAAGATACTCTTCCGGTGTCAGCAATTAACATGATCTCATGGTCTAAGGATAAAGATTAGTTCGTATGATGTTATAGCAATATAAACATAATGACTTGATCGTAATGCTATACTTCGGATGAATGTTCATCACATCATTCCACCAATGGTGTGACCTTGTTATTAACAACATCCAATGTCCATGATCAGGAAACCTTGATCATCTTGTTAATCAACAAGCTAGTCTATAAGAGAGGCATGACTAGGAACCCTTTTTCTTTATTAAACACACATGTATTGATGTTTCCGAATCAATACAATTCTAGCATGTAAAATAAACATCTATCATGTATAAGGAATATATAATAACAACTTTATTATTGCCTCTCAGGGCATATTTCCTTCAATACGAACTACAAGTGCTCCTTGAGCTGTATTCTCTAGCTACTGCCTTAAATGCACTGAGACCAACCCTTTCTACCGAGGCCTTGCCTCTCCTTATATAGGCAGGGAGGCAACAGTCTCACTGGCCAGTTCGACTAGCGGGCCCCACATGCGGGTCCCAGCCGGTTGGTCATCTATAGTACTCGGTATGGTATGTCACATCGGAGTCTGAGCGGTATGGTTGTCGTAGGCACAGTAGACGTCGTGCGAGCTTGTCGTCATCATTGGGCCATTGTTCCCGCGTCATCCCTGCAAAGTCTTCGGTATGGTCGAGTGGTTGCCGGTCTTGTCATCGTACAGGGCGTACCGTGCACTGATACACACGTCGTCCTGTCTCACTGATTGGTTCCGGCTACGTCGCCGTAGCCGGCTACTTCTTGCCGATCCGGCTACCATGCGATAGCCGGCCTGTCTTGCCTTGTCCGGCTGCATCTGGTCAGCCGGACGCGATCCGACTGCCTAGTTTCTTGTCCGGTTGGGGTATCTGGGGACCATCCCCCTAACACTAGCCGCCGAGCGCGTGTGGATTCCGCCCTTAGGCGAAATGTGCGCGCGCTCCCTTTTGGTTTTAAATTTGTGTCTGGCTACGCCTGACAGTTGCGCTACCCAAGACGTCAGTGCTGACGCCAGCCACGCGCGCACGCACCATCATTGCACTGCGGTGGGCAGCGTAATGTCCCATCGCACGTTGCCTCGGGAAACTGCTGCCCGGCGCTTTGGTTCTCGCTCCCAGATCTTCTGCGCATCCTGCGTCGGCGCACGGGATCTGGGCGGAGGTTGGGGTGAGGGTCGTCCGGATGCGCGCCACGTGGCGCGGTTGATAGTTGTGCTTCTGGTCCTTTAAAGGGATGCCGCAGGGGGAGCAGTTCCCCTTCTTCGCTCTCCCGCTCTAGTTTTCCTCTTCCCAGCGTGCTCCTGCCCTTTGCGCCCCGGCTCTGCTGCCGTTGTAGCCCGTTGCACCGCCCGCTCTTCGTCGTCGGTGGTACAGGCCACCGTCACTCCTCCGCCGCCGTGCCTTCCTGTTAGCCGGTAATGGCAGCCGACCGCGGAGGTTGGTGTGGCTCCTCTGTCACGGAGGACCATATTCAGAAGTACCGCCCGACCCGCGTCCTTCCACCGGAGGAGGAAGTAGGGGTGCGGTTGGCGCCGGCGAGAGAGGTGTCGCCGCACCCGGCGGAGGGGGAGCGCGTCATCTTCCTCTCCCATATGGCGTGCGGGTTCGCCTTGCCGGTGCATCCCTTCTTCCTCACCTTCCTGGTGTTCTTCGATCTCCACCGCCACCATCTCGGCGCCAACGCAATCGGGACGTTGGCGCACTTCATGGCCTTCTGCGAGAGCTACCTCGGGATCCAGTCAGATCTCGGGCTCTTCTGCCGGCTCTTCCGAGTTCGGCCAGTGCGATACGAAGGGCCGCTTAGTCGTCTGTGGTGGCGCCTCCATCTACTCCGCGCCCAATCCGCTACCCCAAGTTCTTGCTCCATGACGACTGTGGCAGCAATGCGATTTCTACGCCAAGAACGTCACCAACGCCGACGGATCAATCTTCCGCTTTCCAGATGTCGAGTCCAGCCGGCGAATCGAGCTGAAGATCCACGGCGACAAGGCGGAGTCGGACGCGATGTTGTAGCGCATGCGCTCCCTCGTCACCTGCCGGCTAACCGGCCTATACATTACCCTCAGCTGGATGTCCCGGCTGATGATGTCGTTGCAGCAGCGAGCGCACAAGATGTGCTACTACTCCGGCTGGACTCGACCCGGTTGTCATGTGATCCCCGCTACCACAACCTGAAGGAGTGGGTGTGGACGATCACCAAGGAGCGGCTGCCGGAGGGCTGGAAGTTTAGTCTGGCGCCCTACAGCTGGGAGAACCGCGCGCCCCCGGGTAAGTTCTTCTAGCCGGAAGCTTCTTTTGTTCTTCTTGCATTTCTTTCTTGTTTTGTCTGGCTAACTTCTTGTATTCGGCAGATCTTCGCTTGCATTTGTCGCGAGGAGGGTGAAGCTCCCCTTGAGGAGTTCACGCCTGACTTTCCCGAGCCGCATGCTCGGTGGTCCGGCGAGGAGTCGGACGAGGATGGTGATGCCTTCCCCAGCCGAAATGATGAGCCAGCTGCCGACCCCCACGCGGAGGTTCACGAGGAGGAGGAGGCCACGCCAACCACCGATCCGCCGGACGCTTCTGCAATGTGGCGAATGAGGCGGCTGGCCGTTCCAGCTCCCGCCGGCCTGCCGCGGAGGAGCCAGACCAGCGTCCTGCCGTTGAGCCGCCTTGGCCGGAAGAAGGGGCCGCCTCCGGTTGTGCCGGGGTACGTCCCTCCTCCCTTTGCACTTATCATTTTCTGCCTGTTTCTTTTCCTGCTTTTCTACCCTTGGCTTACTTGCCTTTGTTTCCTTTCTCTTGTCTTCTGTTTTCTTAGCACGCTGGTCTCGTTTGGAGCCGCGAGCCCGGCGTGAGCGCCAACCGGGTTGCCACCTAACGCTCCGACCTCGTCTGCCAGCACCCCTCCTTCTCCCGTGGCGCCGCCTCGGCCACCACCTCGATCTGAACCGGCTGCCTCAGCCGGAGCGGAGGGTCCGCAGCCGGATGTGGTGGTCCAGCTGGAGGCGGATCCTCAGCCGGGTGGCTCTTTCGCGGGCGCGCGGGGGGCCACTACCGGCAAGGAGCTCGTGGTTATCGGCGACGACAACTCCGACGACGAGCCGGGGGAGGAGTAGAGGACGGCGGTGGTTGCCGCGAAGGAGTCCTTGGCTGCCAACGCCGTGGATGACGACGCCTCCTCCGCCGCCTCGCTGACGGACCTCGCCGCCACCCTCGAACTGGCAGTGAAGTAGATCCGGCTGCTGGAGGCCGCAGCCGGCGGGAACCGGACCCTGGAGCAGAAGCTTGCTGCTGCCAACGCGACCTCCCAGAGTAAGTTTGCTTCATCCGTCTCGTCCTTTTTTTACTGATAGCCGGTTTCGTCGCAGCTATCCTCGTGTGCGCTTAGCGCAGAATCGATCGCTTGAAGAAAGCGAACGACCGGCTGAGCAAGTCCAACTCTACTCTGTGGCTGCAGAATAAGGATTGGCACGCGAAGGTAGATGGCCTGGAGGCCACCATTAAGGAGCGCGACGCCTCGCTCGCCAGCCGGATCGAGGCCTTCAATCTTCTCGAGGCCTAGAACAAGGACCAAGAGAAAGAGATCAAACGGCTAGCGACGAAGGAGAAGGCTCTGGTGGAGGAGCTGATGCAGGTTGGACACACAGCTAAGGGTAAGTTCTTCTTTTCTGCTTCCCTTTCTTTCTGGATCCGGTAGCCGGATCTGACTCTCTTTTCTGACAGTGTTTTATCCCGGCATAGACCTGCTGGCATACAACCGGCTACAGGAAAACTAGTCGGGAGCGCATCCGACAGCCCAGGAGCTCGTCGTCCTTCTTGGCGAAGAAGCTGCCAAGCTTCGTCAAGCGGCACGAGACATCTTCTCCTTCCTGTGGCCAGATGCGCAGGTTCCGGAGACGATGGCGCAACTAGCTACGAAGGTGGGGGAGGTGCCGGCTATGGTGGACCGGCTGCGGGACTTGACAGCGAGCCGGAGCGGAGATGGCTCTGGCTCTTATGCTCTCCTGGTACAAGGACACCCGTGTCGAGAAGATCGACGGTGGTTTCCGTGCCACCGCCGACCTTGCCGCCATCCACCAGGCCCATCCGGAGCTCCGGGGATCCGCCATAAAGATCACCGACTACGTGGACCCCGACGAGGTGCTCACCGACTCGGAGTCTGTTGGTACTCCTGAAGTGGAAGCCCCGATGTAGCCGACTGCGGACGCCGGAACAGGATTGAGCGTCGCGCCTCCTCCTCCGCCTGAAGCCTCTACCGGCCAAGACGCTCCTTATGGCAAGGGTCCTGCCGCTTAGTCGTTGCCCCGGGATGCCGGGTGTATTTGTCTTGCTTTAGATCCGTTTGAAACTTGTCTGTTTGTACCGGCTGTCTCTGACACCGGGTAAACTTATGGGAGCTTCGCCTCCCTTTTTTCTTTGCTCGCTAATATTGAACTTGCTTGAGTTTCCTTCAACTTGTGCTTCGACTTTTCTTTTAATATTTTGCCGGTTGACTTTATCCGGTTACACACCTTTAGCCGGGAGAACTATATCTTCAGTGGGGGCGCACTCAGCACACCCACTGGGTGTAGCCCCCGAGATTCATAGTAGCCGGCGTAGCCGGGTGCTTCGAAACTTTTCTTCTTTTCCTCAATCTTCTAACTTTGTCCGACTATACTAGTCTTAGTCGGTTACTTCGCTGGCTGAACACCTTTAGCCGGGGGAACTAACATTCTAGTTGGGGCACGCGAGCGCACCCACTGGGTGTAGCCCCCGAGATTCGAAGTAGCTGGCGTAGCCAGGTGCTTCGAATCTTTCTCGCCCTCTCTTGCTCCTGCCCTTGCCCTCACCTAGGCTCCGAACGACCGACTAAACACCTTTAGCCGGCCGGGAACTACAAGATTCCACTAGGGGCACGCGAGCGCACCCAGTGGGTGTAGCCCCCGAGATTCGGAGCGCTTGATGAAGGCAAGGACTTCGAATCTTCTTCTCCTTTTCTTGCTCCTACCCTTGCCCTCACCTGGGCTCCGAACGGCCGGCTAAACGCCCTTAGCCGGTCGGGAACTACAAGATTCCACTGGGGGCGCGCGAGCGCACCCAGTGGGTGTAGCCCCCGAGATTCGGAGCGCTTGATGAAGGCAAGGACTTCGAATCTTCTTCTCCTTTTCTTGCTGAATTCCGACTCAAGGTAGTCGGACAAGAATATACATACACATACATTCTCACCGGTTAATAGGTTAGTCTGCCAAATTGTAGCCGGAAAACGGATTTGTTTTTTCGAAAACTAGCTTGCGCCTCTCTGGACACTTGGTCGCTTTCCCGTGTGCTCTGCTGTTTTCGCTGCGTCCTTGCCGGGCAGCCAGGTTGCGGTATGTAGCCGGAATCGAAGGGAGCTGATAATACATTGCGCACGGTACTAACGACTTAGCAACCGGATTAGCTTAAGCTAGTTGCAAGGCCGGGACGCCCGGTCTGTCGCGTCTCCTCCCTGTTTTTTGTGTGGGATGTCTCGGGCTTTTGCTCTTGCTAGCCGGACAGCCGGGTTGCGGTCTATAGCTGAGACGAAGAGTGGGCCTCTGACATCGTCGCACACTACTCAGTCGGTTTGTTGACTTAGCAGGTCGGACCAGCCGGCGAGCCCCCGGGTAGGGGTTGCCGGAGCCAGAAAACCATAAGCAGAAAAAACAGATGCGAAAACACATTTCTAGCAAGGAGCCCCCGAGCATCTCGTAGGGGTCCGCATTTTCATTCATAGGGTTTGTGTGATACATACACTGTCTGGCGACTAGGTGTAAAATGGGCGCAGCAAGGCCATGTTCCAGGGACGCTCGGTCTCCTCGTCCGATTTGTCCATCTTGTTCTTGCGCGGCTGCTGCACGTCAATGAGGTAGTAGGAGTCGTTGGGCAGTGCTCGGCTGATGATGAAGGGGCCCTCCCAAGGTGGCGATAAGTTGTGCATGCCCTTCGTGTCTTGCACCAGCTGGAGAACCAGGTCGCCCTCGCGGAACACGACTGGGCGGATCCGGCTTGAATGGTACTGGCGTAGTCGTTGCTGGTATAGGCTGATCTAGATAGAGCCAGCTCGCGGGCCTCCTCCAGGAGGTCCACTCCGTCCTCCTGCGCCTCCTGGTTGGCCTTTTCGTCGTATAGGAGCTTGCGCGGTGAGTCGAACTCGATGTCCGCGGAGAGGACGGCTTCCGATCCGTAGACCAGGAAGAACAGGGTGTAGCTGGTTGATCTATTAGGCATGGTGCGGAGGCTCCATAGCACAGCCGGAAGTTCCTCGATCCAGCATCCGGGTGACCGCTCCAATGGCTCGATGAGATGCGGTTTGATGCCGGCTAGCACCAAGACGTTTTCTCTTTCAACTTGCCCGTTGGACTGCGGGTGCACGACTGAGGCAAGGTCCAACCGGATGCCCTTGTTGCTGCAGAATCGGGCGAAGGCCCCCTTGGCGAAGTCCGTGCCGTTGTCGGTGATGATGCTGTTGGGGTAGCCGAACCGGTTGATGATGTCAGTGAAGAAGGTGACGACTGTCGCCCCGTCTAGCTTCCGGTTAGGCTTGGCCTCGATCCACTTCGTGAATTTATCCACCGCTACCAGTAGATGGGTCATACCCGCATGTGCTCGCTTGAAGGGACCGACCATGTCGAGGCCCCAAACCGCGAAGGGCCAGGTGATCGGTATGGTCTTGAGTACCGAAGTTGGCATGTGCCTAAGCTGCCCGAAGCACTGGCACCCATTGCACGCGCGGACCAGCTTCTCAGTGTCTTCGAGGGCGGTGGGCCAATAGAAACCATGGCGAAATGCCTTGGCGACTATCGCCCTTGACGAAGCATGATGCCCGCACTCGCCTGGTGGATGTCCTTGAGTAGCCGGTAGCCCGTGTCTACATCGACACATCTCTGGAAAATGCCGGATACGCTGTGCTTGTACAGTTTGCCGTTGATGATGGCGTATGTGTGCGCACAGCGCCGGATTTGCCTGGCCTCCACCTCGTCATCCGGAAGTTCTCCGTTGGCGATGTAGTTCATGAAGGGTTGTGCCCAGGATGGCACTTCCCGAATGACGAGGATGCTCCCGTTCTCCGGTTGATGGATGTCGAGGGGGTCGTCCGGGTGATGTACCCGATACGGCAGCCCCCGAGCTGCTTGGCGAACCGGCAGCCCCCGGGTCTTGCGAGCTAGAGGGCACTGCCTTGCCAGAGTTGGTGCGGGTCTTCTTTTTTGGGGGCTCTGCCTGCCCTGCTTCTGCTGCCCCATCAGCCGGAGCGCTCCCTGCCCAGATGATGGAGTCTGATTCTGGTGACGGGTTGATGGAGGGTTTGCGCAGGTGCTCCAAGGAAACCCCTGGTGGGATTGCCTGCCTGGTGGATCCGATTCGGGCGAGCGAATCGGCTGCCTCATTGTTGGCGCGAGGGACATGATGGAATTCGCATCCGTCGAAGGAGGCGCTGAGCTTATGGATGTGGAACCGGTAGAGGGCCATGTTTGCATCTCTGGCGTCCCATTCTCCAGACACTTGCTGCACCACCAGATCCGAATCACCGAAGCAAAGGATCCGGTTCACACCGATCTCCTTGGCCAGTCGGAGTCCGTGCGCTAGTGCCTCATATTCGGCTACGTTGTTGGAGGCCTTGAAGTGGATCTGCAGCACGTACTCCAGCCAGTCTCCCTTGGGCGAGGTGAGCACGATGCCGGCTCCCAAGCCCCCGAGCATCTTCGACCCGTCGAAGTGCATCTTCCAATGGTCTGAATCCGGAACCGGTGGGAGATACTGGGTCTCGGCCCAGTCGATGAGGAAGTCCGCCCGTGCCTGCGACTTGATCGTGAGCCGAGGCTCGTATTGGATGGAGTAGGCGGCGAGCTCGATGGCCCACTTGGCGACTCGGCCGGCGGCGTCCTTGTTGCCGATGATCTCCGAAAGGGGTGTGGTGCACACGAACTTAATCGGATGCTCCTGGAAGTAGTGCTTGAGCTTCTTGCACGCTAGGTACACGCTGTAGCACATCTTCTGGTAGTGGGGGTAGTTCTTCTTAGAGAGGGAGAGAACCTCACTGAGGTAGTAGACGGGTCTCTGAACCGGCTGATCCTTGCCTTCCTCGGGGCGCTCCACCACCAGGACGATGCTGATGACCCAGCTGATGGCTGCTATATAGAGCAACATCGGCTCCTTGCTAGCCGGCATGGCTAGAACTAGCGCTGTGGATAGCATGCGCTTGAGGTCATGAAATGCGGTGTCGGCTTGCAAAGTCCAGGAGAACTTGTCCATCTTCTTCATCAGCTGGTACAACAGGAGTGCCTTCTCCCCCAGCCGGCTGACGAAATGGCTGAGGGAGGCTAGGTATCCGGTGAACTTTTGGACACCAAGCAGGTTCTTGGGCGGCTGCATCCTCTCGATGGCCGTGATCTTCTCCGGATTTGCCTTGATGCCTCGTTGTGATACGAGGAAACCGAGGAGCTGACCGGATGGTACTCCGAAGACGCACTTCTCCAGGTTCAGCTTCATCTGGTACTGGCAGAGGTTGCCAAATGTCTCTCCCAGATCTTCGAGGAGGGTGCGCTTCTCCTTGGTCTTGATGACCACATCGTCCACATAAGCATGCACGTTTTGGCCTATCTGCGAGTGCAAGCACTTCTGCATGCAGCGCTAGTAGGTAGCGCCTGCATTGTTCAGACCGAAAGGCATGGTTATGTAGCAGAAAGCCCCGTAGGGGGTGATAAATGATGTCTTAATCTGATCAGTCGGGTTTAACCGGATCTGATTGTAACCGGAATAACAATCTAGAAAAGACAACAAATCACAGCCGACCGTGGAATCGATGACTTGATCGATACGGGGCAAGGCGAAAGAGTCTTTCGGGCACGCCTTGTTTAGGCTGGTGTAGTCGATACACATGCGCTAGGTCTTGTTCTTCTTCAGCACCAGGACTGGGTTCGCCAACCAGTCCGGGTGGTACACTTCCATGATGAACCCGGCTGCGAGGAGCCGGGTGATCTCGTCACCGATTATCTTCCTCTTCTCCTCTGCGAACCGGCGCAGAGGTTGCTTGACCAGCCTGGCATCCGGCCGCACATGAAGTGAGTGCTCGGCGAACTCCCTCGGCACACCCGGCATGTCCTTGGGAGACCATGCAAAGATGTCCTGATTCTCATGGAGGAAGTCGACAAGCGCGCCTCCCTATTTGTTGTCCAAGCCGGCACCAATGGTGACGAACTTAGTCGGGTCGGAGGGGTCGAGCAGGATCCTCTTCGTCTCCTTCGCCGGCTGGAAGGCTCCTTCTCCAGCCGGTTTGCTGCTAGCCGGTATGTCCTGCTGGGCCATGGCCACATTGCGCATGATCACACGCTTCTCCTCGGCTATGATGAGGGCCTCGGCCAGTTTGGAACCGGCTGAGGCGCACTCCATCGACCGCCTAAAGCAGCTGGCGACGGTGATCACGCCGTGGGGTCCCGGCATCTTCGTCTTGAGGTACGTGTAGTGGGGGATGACCATGAACTTGGCGAGGGCGGGGCGCCCGAGGAGAGCATGGTAGGAGCTCGTCAGGTTTACCACCTTGAACCAGATTGGCTCACGACAGAAGTTCTCCTTGGTCCCGAAGATGACGTCCGGCTGAATTTTTTCCAGCGGGGCGCAGGCTGGCCCAGGCAGTACGCCGTGGAACGTCGTGGTAGCCGGGCGTAGATCGCATTCGTGAATGCCCAGCTTCTCCAGCAAGGACTGGTAGAGGAGGTTGAGGCTGCTGCCTTCGTCGATGAGGACGCGCGAGAATCGGCAAGTGCGCGTGTTAGAGACGATGAGGGGGTCGAGCGCCATGGCGTAGCCCCCGGGAGTTGGCAGCTGCTCCGGCTGGTCTACGCGGCTCCAGGTGATGGGGGCTTCTGACCAGTTCAGGTACTGGGGACCGGAGAGACGATGGCGTTGACCTCCTTGGAGCGTCGCCTGCGGCTGTGCTTGTCATCCAGCTCCGTCTCGAAGATGTGGTAGGGGGCGTGCGGCTAGGGGTAGCCGTTGTTGTTGTTGTTGCCGTTGTTACCATCATTACCGGCTCCTCTAGCCGGTGGTGGTGGTCCACCAGGAGGGGGCGGGGGAGACGAGGTTGGTTACCCTGGTCTTTTAGCTAGCGGGTCCAGCTGCAATTCCGAGTGGTGTGCGTAGCCGGTTTGAAGGGACCGTTGTGCCACTTGCACGGGCCGTCAAACATCTGGTCGAAGGTGAGCCGTGGCTTCTGCCTCCTTGCATCGTTAGCCGGTGCGTCGGACGCACCCTCCACAGCATTGACCTGCCGCGCGTGGTAGCGAGGCTTCTGCTACCCGGCTTGGCGGTCTCCATGGAACCGGTTGTCGTTGCGGTGGCGCCTGGAAGATCCAGCTTTGCCAGCCGGATTGCTCGGACGGTCGCGAGCCGACTCCGTAGGAGTCGGACGTCCGTCAGCATTTACTCGGAGGGGCTTCTTCATGGCGGCATCCGCTGTGGCGTACTGGTCCGCAACCGTCATGAGTTCTGCCATGGTTTTTGTCTCGTCACATAGTAGCCGGTGGCAAAGCATGGTGCCTTCTCGACAACCCTCGATGAAGAAACTGATGGCCTGGCTTTCCAGAATGCCCTCGCAGGTGTTGCGTAGCTCCGTCCACTTGGCGAGGTACTCGCGGTCACCCTGGACGCACAAGGCCAGGTCGCGTGGGCGTCCCGAACGCTTGTACGTGCCATTGAAGTTGCGGACGAACACCTTCTCGAAGTCTGGCCAGGCGTTGATGCTATTGGGCGCGAGGCTGTTGAGCCACGTCCTTGCCGACCCGGTTAGCATGAGGGGGACGTAGCGCACGGCAGTGCACTTGTTCCCATGGGCTATGCCGACTGCCGTAGCATAGTCGGTCAGCCAATCTTCCGGCTTCATGCTGCTGTCGTACTTGGGGGTGTCCCTGGGCAGGGAGAACTTATCCGGAAACGGCTCGTTCCGGATGCGGGGTCCGAAACAAACCGGGCCGGTAGAATCTTCTTCCTCCGTGACGCGCGCTTGAGCGAGGAGCTCGATGCGGTCACGGGCATCCGGACAATCCGGGTTGGGCGCTCCCACCCGGCCTAAGAGACGGGAGCCGACGGGTCTAGCTGCTCCGGTTGGGGGAGGGGGAGGCGGCGGGTTGTTGTTCACTGTCTGCTCCTGGCGCGGCTGGCCCTTGTTGCCAGAGCTGTGACGCCTGCTGCGGGCCTTAGCCAGCTGAGAGGAGGACGCCTGCTGGGTGTCGCGCGGCGCGCCCCTGCTGTTGGCAGGGAGCTTGCCCCCTGGAGTAGCTGGGGTCCTCTTGCATCTGCCGGTTGGCGTCAGCCTGCTCGTCCGCGATGCGGAGGAGCTCCTGCACGCGGGTGTGCTGGCGGGCTCGCTCCTCGCCCTCCAGCTTGGGTAGTTCCTCTGCTGCAGCTCGTGCCGCATGCAGGTTCTTGATGGGCGTGCTATAGGTGGGCCGGATGAGGGCGGGCGCGGGATCCGGCTCCCCATCCTTTTCCATCCTACCGCCTAGCTCGCCGCTTCCAAGGCGTCGCCATGGCTCGGCTCATGTAGCCGGAGTGAAGCCATGCGCGCGGTCGTACTCGCGCCGGGTGATCTTGAGTTGCTTGCGGGTTGCCGCCAGCTCCATGGCCTCCTGGAGGAGGATCTGTCTCTCCATGGCGAAATTGGCCTCTGCCTCCTCCGGGTTATCCACGAGGTTAACCGACGTTTGGAGCCGATCAATGGCATCCTCCACCGGGTTCCGAGGTTGCGGAGGGGCGGAAGTTCCAACCTCGTCCACGTCCCGCTCCCGTGCTCACCGGCCACGCGCTCACCGGCTGAAGTGCGGAACGTGACTCCAGTCGAAGCCATCTGCCCCACGGTGGGCGCCAACTGTCGTTGTATTGGGAATGACAGTACCTAAGGAGGTTAGATAGAGGTGTGGGGACTAGCAGGGAAGCTATCGACGGTGTCCGCAGGCGGGATTGGATACAAGCAAGCATAGCTGGACGCAGGAAGTACCCAGGTTCGGAGCCCTCGTGATAAGGTAAAGCTCCTACTCCTGCCGGATCTAACTATGGGGGATATACGAACTACAAGTGCTCCTTGAGCTGTATTCTCTAGCTACTGCCTTAAATGCACTGAGACCAACCCTTTCTACTAAGGCCTTGCCTCTCCTTATATAGGCAGGGAGGCAACGGTCTCACTGGCCAGTCCGACTGGTGGGCCCCACATGCGGGTCCTAGCCGGTTGGTCATCTACAGTACCCGGTATGGTATGTCACATCGGAGTATGAGCAGTATGGTTGTCGTAGGCACATTGGATGTCGTGCGAGCCTGTCGTCAGCATCGGGCCACTATTCCCGCGTCATCCCCGCAAAGTCTTCGGTATGGCTGGGTGGATTCCGGTCTTGTCATCGTACAGGGCGTACCGTGCACTGATACGCACGTCGTCCTGTCTCACTGATTGGTTCCGGCTACGTCGCCATAGCCGGCTGCTTCTTGCCGATCCGGCTACCATGTGATAGCCGGCCTGTCTTGCCTTGTCCGGCTGCATCTGGTCAGTCGGACGCGATCCGACTACCCAGTTTCTTGTCCGGTTGGGGTATCTGGGGACCACCCCCTGACATTAGGAGTAGTACCATTATTTTCAGCTTGTTGGGAATCCTGCTCAATTCTTCTAGGATGCCCCTCAGGCTATACAGGATCCTGGGTAGCAGCACCACTTCTAGTTCTAATTTCATAAGCATGTTTTTCTTTAGCAGCATTAACTTGCAAGTCTTTTTGTACCTTAATAAGTTGATCAATTTGAGTTTGAACCATGTGAAAATGTTTAACAAGCATTTTAACATCATTAGAGGTTCTTTCCACAATATCTTTTAACTCAACAATAGCTGTAGAGTTTTCCATTAAATGATTTTGCACCCTTTTATTAAAATTATCTTGCTTAACAATAAAATATCGAATTCTTCTAAGCATTGATCAGGAGGTTTAGAGTAAGGGATATCACCTTCATCAAAATGTTGGAGAGAGTGTACCTCAATAGTGGATGAGTGGGGAATTGGCTTACATAATTCTTCTATAGGAGGTAAATTCTTGACGTCAGCAGCTTTAATTACCTTCTCCTTAAGACATTTCTTAGCTTCCTTCATCACTTCATCATTTAGTTCAATAACTCCCCTCTTCTTTGATGTTGGTATAGGTGCAGGAATAGTTGGTTCAGGTATAGTTGTCTCAGGTATAGCTGGTTCAGGAGGAGTCCAATCTTCATAATTCTTGCTTATTTTAGCCATTAATTCCTCAGCTTCCTTGGGAGTCCTATTCCTGAAAACACAATCAGCACAACTATCCAGGTATGTCCTAGATTCTTCAGTTAGTCCATTATAAAATATGTCAAGAAGCTCATTCTTAGGTAATGGACATCCAGCTTGTGTGTGAATCAAAGCACAAAACCTTGCCCATGATTCAGGTAATATCTCTTTTTCTCCCTGGTTAAAATCAAAAAGTTCCTGCAAAATAGCATGTCTAGCACTAGGTGGAAAATATTTCTGAAGGAAGGTACTAATCAAGCAATCAGGGCTATCAATAGATCCAGGAGGTAAATTATTAAACCAAGTTTTAGCTTCTCCTTTCAGTGGAAAAGGGAAAAATTTAGCAACAAAGTAGGTGCGCATCTTAATATCATCAGAAAATAAGCCACTCATGGTAGAAAGCTCAGTCATATGTGCTACCGCACTTTCATTCTTAGTCCCACGGAAAGGTTCTTTCTCAACAATAGCTATGTAAGATAGATCAAGAGAGAAATCATAATCCTTATCTTTAATGTTTATGGGAGATGTAGCAAACTTAGCATTAGGGGACAATTTGGGTTTTATAGTACGCCTCTCAAGGAGACTCTTAATAGCACTCCTATCATGGGTGTTTTGACATTCTTTAATAAATTCATCGGTCATCTCTATATAACCATTTTCAATATCATAACTTTCTCTAGACTCAGGTGAACTGATAGGTGTAGTATTGTCTTCATTAGGAGTTTCAGTATTTCCAGCTATAGTTCTAGCAATCGTAGCATCTAGGAAAGGACCTAATGAACCACTTTTATCAAGCACAGTAGAAGCAGCATCATAAGTATCAGAAGTTTTAGATTCAGCAGTAGTAGCTGTTGGGGTTCCGCGCATGAAAACAATAATTTTTACCCTACGCCCCTAAACCCCTGAAGTTGCCAGGACCTATCTATTAGTAATATAGTAACGGGAGGGGCTTTTTGTGAACTTACCCTTGAAGACCGAAAACCGTTGTCAACGCTCAGGAGAGTGTGGTTGATGTAGAGGAGCCGAAGCCGACCTCAAGGTCGTGATGAAGTCCTTGCGCTCCTTTGGCTCCAACGACTTGAGTGCCTCAAGTGCGACACCTCGCGGGGAGTTACACACGTCCGGTGCCTGACGATGACTCCCGCTTCCCCGATCCAGCAGCAGTTGCAGAAGTAGAGCTCCTAGATCCGAATCCCGCCGCACGACGGCGCTCCATGGTGAAGATGTCTCTCGTTCGCGCAATCCGAACTTGGGACCATGGTCACGAGAGAGAGAGGGAGACAGAGAAAATATCAATTAGGTTTCCTCCCAAAAGTGATCAGACCTTTATTGATTTTTGGTGTGTATTTATCTGGCCAAATACCCCCACTATATATAGGGGGAGGGGAGGTACTACCTCCCTCAAAGTCCCGGGGTGGGACTAAAGGAGAGGAGGGGGAGGGGAGGCCGCTGATGACCCACAAGTATAGGGGGTGAATCGCAGTATTTTCGATAAGTAAGAGTGTTGAACCCAACGAGGAGCAGAAGGTGCTGGCTAGTGGTATGGATCAGGAATTCTCTGCAAATACTTAGTAAACGGATTTTTAGGGGTTTTTGATAAAGCAAGTAAACAAAGTACGAGTAAATAAAAGACAGTAGGAATAAATGCAGCAAGTGGCCCAATCCTTTATGCAACAAAGGACAAGCCGGTTGTATTACTTAAGATGACCAAACGTTCTCGAGGACACATGGGAAGACTGTCAAGTTCTTTCGCTTCATATAGTTGATTAATCTTCTTTAGCTTGCTAAGTGTTGTGTGGGTGAACCTGTGCTAATGTACCGCCCCATCCAAGACTAATACATACTTGTGATTATACCCCTTGGAAACATCCGTAAGTACAAGAAAGTAATTGAGGTAGAAACCTAACCACAGCTTTAAACTCTAAGACCCTTACGTCCCTTGTGCAATGGTTTCCTAACGGGGGTTCAGGTTTCATCTCGCAACCCCTACGATTAGTAGCCAAATACACAATGCATTCCCCAAGGCCCATATAGGTGAAGTGTCATGTAGTCGATGTTCACATGACACCACTAGAAGAAGTACACCACAACTTAAATAACAATCTATTGAATCTTTCTCAACACAACTCCACTACTAACAACAAGACTTCTCCCATGTCCTCAAGAACAAAACGAACTACTCACAAGACATCATATGGATCAGATCAGAGATGGAATAATGATGTATAACAATCTGAACATAAACAATAATTCAATGGTTCACTCAATAGCATCAACTACGAAGAGTAATCAACACCGGGAAAGTTTCCCCTATGAACTATGCAAGATTCAACGCAATTGTTACAGCAATATGGAGATGATGATGAGGGTGCTGATGGTAATGATGGTGGTGATGATGATGATGATCCCGATGAAGTCTAGCTTGATGGTGGTGTTGATGGCGACGATCTCCCCTCTCCGGGAAGGAATTCCCCCGGCAGAAATCTGTCTGTCGGAGAGATCTTTCTTTCGGTGTTTTCCGCCGCAGAGGCGTGGAATCTTCTGTGGTCGCCCCGAGTCTTAGGGTTTCGGAGAATGATATACGCCAGAGGGAGAGGCTGAGTGGGCCAGGTGGCCACACCACCTCTCGGCAGCCTAGGGTCGCCACGCCATGGGGTGGTGTGGGCCCCTGTGGCCCATCTCCACTGCCTTCTCGGCATCCTTAGTCTTCGAAAAATAGGATTTTCCGATATTTTCCCGGATTTTCTGATCTTCTAATTTTGCCTCCAAACAACACCTTTTCCATCGAATCCTCGACCGCAGCGTTCATGCTCCAAAAGTCATCAACCATGCAAAAACAGATGAAATAACATAAGTATCACCTCTCAATACGAAATATATCAATGAATAATAGTGAATTAAGACATAGAATAGTGATGCAAAATGGACGTGTCAACTCCCCCCAAGCTTAGACTTCGCTTTACCCAAGCGAAACTGAGCTCAATAAACATGGCCTCAGGTTTATGGAGTGAAGAGTCGATAAAAGAATACGGAAAAGAAGCATCACATTCATCAAATACATAGATCATAATAGTAGACAACTCACTATTATATAACTCAACTTGTAATAAGTAAAGGAAACACAATAAAGATACATAAAGTGAATCATAATTGGTAATGGCAAACTTAGCTCTTGGTCGAAGAATAGTTGATAATTTGCTGGAGTTCACAAATAGCTGGTTTTTCAATGATAGCTTTCAAAGTAGTAAACATCAGGATAAGAGCAATGTGCAAAACAAGGAACATAAGAAACATGATTGAATAAATCAACATATGAATGAATGAAACACAACAACTCAAAATACTTGCTGAGATAGAAGGGAGTAGGTTTACTGACTCAACTACAAAGTAAAAGAAAGGCCCTTCAAAGAGGGAAGGTGGATTGCAAGTCTCATAAAGAGCTCCCAAAAATTATGATACTTACTAGCTTTCAGATCTCATTGCCCCTATCATAGGCATCTTTAGGTGATTAAGGTTAAAGTGACACAACTAAGAGGATATGCTTGACAAGTTATAAGTTGAAATCTCGTGCCCCTTACTTATGAGTACCGATCCTCATGCTACTCAACTTCAGTCACGAGCAAGCTCTTGTCATTGTAAATACATGTGTATCATTGAGAACTGCCAACAGGGTACCCCTTGCACATGACACAGGAGCTATCCCATAATCAAAATGACAAGGCAAGCAGACAGTGAGCATCTCAGCGATCTTTTTATTTGCTATTTGCATAGGTTTTTATTGAGGATGCTTCATAGAATGCTCACTATAGTTATGCAAGTTTCCACCATGATTAGGCATGGCTTAGGCTAGCGCCCAAGCGCTTTCTAACACACATATAAACTCCATGATCTTACAAGTTCCACTTTTATTTCACACCGCCGGGATCCATAAGCAAAAGAACATGATATCAACTAGGTACAAAGTACCAAATGAAGTGTTGAAACTAGTCCCCATGATACATGGTTCGGCTAACTTCAACTCATAAAGCGCAAGCATATACGCAACAAAGAAGGACCCAATGGTTCAAGTTTATTAAATGCAAGAAAGTAAAGTGTGCCATCAAGTTCGTGAGAGCTTTAATCACTAATTTTCACATAACAAGTTTAATTTGGGAGGTAGATAAAACAAGAATTTACTTGGAATAGCAATAATGCTACTAGGTAGGTATGGTGGACACAAATGGCAAAGGTTTTGGTTTAAAGGAGGTGGATGCACGAGAAGAATACCCTCTCAGTACAGGTTTTTGGCTAGCAAGGCTGGGTAGCAAGTATAAGAGTTAAAGGAAACAAACAAACATACAAGTGATAAAGAGAAACATGCAATCTTCCTTGGAAGCACAAAAGATCTTAACTAGAGAATACTAAACTTATTAGCAAATCAAGAAAGAAAGATGATGAAATTATTTTTCTTTAAAGGTACTTTTATCTTTTCTTTCAACTCTCAAAAAAAAAGTGTTGCTACTGACCGAGCCAGGTTTGCCAAAACCAACTAAATTAACTCAATGATCCTAGAGTGCTACCAATACTAATAACAAGATCAATCATACAACCACGAATTGAAAACTAATATAAGCTATGAAAAAGAGTGAATGATAGAACTTCTCATTAATATTCCATAACGACAACTCACACCAAGGGATACATATCTAACAAGAGAGGGGACACTTCCATAATGCAAACCATACTACATAATAACTCCTCTATTCATGATATGACTCTACTAAAAAGGTAAAAAGATAGAAGATAGTGATGTGATACCGCGGCACTCCCCCAAGCTTGGAACAGACCAAGGGGATGCCAAACCTGATGACGAATTACTCCTTTGGAGGTGGTGGTATCCTCTCATCTTCGTCCGTCTTCCAAGGTAAAGGCTTCCCATCAACAAAGGACATCGTGGTTTCCAACATCCTGAAACTTGCAGCAGCACTTATGAGTTTAAATCTAGCCTCATACTCACAGTTTTGATTTTGAGCATCATAGAGTTGTGCTTGCAGTTTGTTGGTTGTTTGGCAGAGTGAGAGGACTTCGTATTTGAGTTTAGCAGTCTCCTTTTGGTGCTCGGTGATGAGTTCGGAACAAATCTTATGGATGATATCCACTTCGCGCTCTACCATCTTCTTGTACCTAAATAATTCTTGTTCCAATGCTTCCATCCTGTCCTCTAGACTTCCTTCACCTTTAGGGCCTTGAACCTCTTTAATCCGAACCTCCCCACCTTCGAGCAATAACTCCTTGGGATGAATCTTCAATTCTCTCATGTATGGGTTGATGATATCTTCCAAGGAATCTCCCTTAACTGATCCAGTGGAAGACATTGAGGCTACAAATCTGAGATTTTACCTGGCAGAAACAAATCGAAACAAAAACACGATATACGGACCTCGGGGGATCCGGGGGGTTATATATTATGAAGTTTCATATCAAAAGGAAGGTACTGGGTGAAAACGGGTCGGAGGAAGAGTCTGGGGTGGCCTCACCACCTGGTGGCGCGGCTAGGGGTGGGCCCGCGCCACAGGGTGGTGTGGGCTACCCCGGCTCCGGTTCCGTCCCTTTTTCGCTTCGTAACTTTCCTTGTCGACTGAAAACTGCAAAATTATAGCTGTATTGTATTTTCGTGGAACTTTTCTTACCAGAACTATTACCTATTTGAAAACAGACTCTGCAGGTCTCTGAATTTGGTCCTCGATGAATTTCTCCGGAGTTATAACTTGAAAGGCATCAACATCTTCATTGTAAGAATCTCCAGCAATATAGTGTTTGAGTCGCTATCCATTCACTACTTGTGTAGTATTATCTTTTAGAGAAGAAATTTTTATTGCTCCGGAATGGTATACTTCTTCAATGATGAAAGGTCCTTCCCATTTTGATAGTAGCTTACCTGCAAAAAATCTGAGACGGGACCTATACAATAGAACTTTCTCACCAACATGAAATTCTCTCTTAAGTATTCACTTGTCATGCCATCTTTTAACTTTTTCCTTAAAGAGCCTAGCATTCTCATAGGCTTCACTCCTCCATTCATCTAAAGAACTTAAGTCAAATAATCTTTTCTCACTAGCGAGCTTACAATCTCTATTTAGTTCTTTCATTGCCCAGTAAGCTTTGTGTTCTAATTCTAAGGGTAGGTGGCAAGCTTTCCCATAAACCATTTTATAAGGAGACATTCCCATAGGATTTTTGTAAGCAGTTCTATAAGCCCATGAAGCATCATTCAACTTCTTAGCCTAGTTTTTTCTAGACCTATTAACAGTCTTTTGCAAGATAGATTTAATTTCTCTATTTGATAACTCTACTTGCCCGCTAGTTTGGGGGTGATAGGCTAAAGCAATTCTATGATTAACATCATATTTAGCACCACGAATGAAATGAGAACCACGATGAATGAAATGAGAACCCCCCATCAGTCATGAGATACCTAGGCACCCCAAACCTAGGAAAGATAATATCCTTAAGCATTTTTAGAGAAGTCTCCCCGTCAGCACTCTTTGTAGGAATGGCTTCTACCCACTTAGTAACATAGTCAACGGCAACAAGAATATGAGTGCAGCCTTTCGAAGGAGGGAAAGAACCCATAAAATCAAATCCCCAACAATCAAAAGGTTCAATAACTAGAGAGTAGTTCATAGGCATTTCATTGCATCTAGAAATATTACCAACACGCTGACATTCATCACAAGATAAAACAAATTTTCTTGCATCTTTAAAAAGGGTAGGCCAGTAGAAACCTGATTGTAGTACCTTTTGTGCAGTTCTATCTCCTGCATGATGTCCTCCATAGGCACTACCATGACATTTATGCAATATCTCCTTTTGTTCATATTTTGGAACACATCTTCGCATAATACCATCCACTCCTTCTTTGTATAAGTGTGGTATAAGTGTGGGTCATCCCAAAAATAATGCCTCAAATCATAGAAGAACTTTCTTCTTTGCTGAGCTGTAAAAGTTGGAGGCAAATACTTGGAGACAATAAAGTTAGCATAATCGGCATACCAAGGGCTTCCTCGCGAGCTCACCCCTACTGCAGCTAACTGTTCATTTGGGAACCTATCATTAACAGGCATAGGGTCAAAAGAGATGTTTTCCAAACGAGATTAATTATCATCTACAGGGTTTTCAACACCCTTCCTATCTACTATATGTAGATCAAACTCTTGTAAAAGCAGTACCCATCTAATAAGCCTAGGCTTAGCGTCCTTCTTCGTCATAAGATATTTAATAGCAGCATGATCAGTATGAATGGTTACTTTTGAGTCCACAATATAGGGCCTAAACTTATCATAGGCAAAAACAACAACTAGAAATTCCTTTTCAGTAGTGGCATAATTCCTTTGAGCAGCGTCTAGAGTCTTACTAGCATAATGGATAACGTTTAACTTTTTATCAATACGTTGCCCAAGGACAACCCCTACAGCAAAATCACTAGCATCACACATTATTTCAAAGGGTAAACTCCAATCAGGTGGTTGAACAATAGGGGCTATAGTTAAAGCCTTCTTAAGAGTTTCAAAAGCTTCCCTACAATCATCATAAAAAACGAAGGGTACATATTTTTGAAGAAGATTAGTGAGAGGTTTTGATATCCTAGAGAAGTCTTTAATAAAACTCCTATAGAAACCAGCATGACCAAGGATACTACGAATACCTTTGATGTCTCTTGGACATGGCATCTTCTCAATTGCCTCAACCTTAGCTCTATCAACTTCTATGCCTCTTTCAGAAACTTTATGCCCAAGAACAATCCCTTCATTAACCATGAAGTGGCATTTCTCCCAATTAAGAACAAGATTAGTTTCTTCACATCTCTGCAAAACTTTATCAAGGTTATGCAGACAATTATCAAAAGAAGTTCCATAGACAGAAAAGTCATCCATGAACACTTCTACAATTTCCACACAAAAACCATGAAAGATAGCAGACATGCACCTTTGGAAAGTAGCAGGAGCATTACATAAACCAAAAGGCATACGTCTATAAGCATAAGTTCCATAAGGGCAAGTAAAAGTATTTTTTTCTTGATCTTGTTGTTTAACAACAATTTGAGAGAAACCAGAATAACCATCAAGAAAACAAAAATGGGTATTTTTGGACAACCTTTCCAACATTTGATCAATAAAAGGAAGCGGGTAGTGATCTTTCTTAGTAACTTTATTGACTTTCCTAAAATCGATGCACATCCTATAGCCTACCACTATTCTTTGAGGAATAAGCTCATCATTATCATTAGGGACAACGGTAATACCTCCCTTTTTAGGAACACAATGAACAGGACTAACCCATTCACTATCAGCAATAGGGTAAATAATACTAGCATCAAGGAGCTTCAAGACCTCATTCCTTACCACTTCCTTCATCCTAGGATTTAAACGTTGTTGGTGCTCCACTATTGGCTTCGCATCTGCTTCTATGTTGATAGAATGCTGACATATACTAGGTGAAATCCCTTTTAAATCATCCAGAGTATAGCCCATAGCTCCTCGATGTTTCCTCAAAACTTCCAATAACCTTTCTTCTTCCTTCCCTGAAAGTTTAGCGCTAACAATAACAGGATATATCTTTTTATCATCAATATAAGCATATTTAAGATCATTAGGGAGAGGTTTTAGATCGAAAACCGGATCCTTTTTAGGTGGCATCGTGGTACCCAAGTCTTCTACAGGAAAGTCGTGCTTAAGCATCATAGGTTGATCACGGAGAATCCTGTCAATTTCATTCCTTTCTTCCATGAAGATTTCACTTTCATGATCTTCCATAAATTGTTGCAAAGCATTGTTAGGAGCAAGAGAAATAGAAGCAAGTTTTTCAACCCTAAAATCCTCATTATGGGTTTCCTCTTCGCAAGGTTCTTTAGCAAATTTCGAAAAATTAAACTCATAAGATTCCCCATCAAACTTAGTCAAGATTTTCTCCCTCTTGCAATCAATAATAGCTCCACAGGTACTCAAGAAAGGTCTACCAAAAATGATAGGGTAGGTTTTACTAGCAGCCGAACCAAGTACTAGAAAATCAGCAGGGTACTTAATCTTACCACAAAGAACTTCCACGTCTCGTACAATACCAATTGGAGAGATGGTCTCTCTATTAGCAAGGTGAATAACCACATCAATCTCTTCCAACTCGCAAGGACTAATTTCATGCATAATTTCTCTGTAAAGCTCATAAGGAATAGCACTGGAACTTGGACCAATATCACATAAACCATAATAGCAATGATCACCAATTCTAACAGAAAGCACAGGAACACTAGCCTTTTTAGTTCTATTGGGATGTGAAACAATATTAGAAGCATCCTCACAAAAGACTATGTGCCCATCTTCTACGCTTTTAGTGACAAGGTCTTTCACAATTGCTACCACAGGTTCAATGTTTATTTGTTCATCAGGTTTTACAGTTCTTTTTTCACTTTTGGTGATTACATTAGTTATAATAGGATGGTCCTTTACCTTTTCGAGGAAGGGAATCTTCTCAATATAAGGTTCGGGTAAGATGGGGTCAATAATGCAATACTCAGCACTTCCATTAGGAGCATAGTCAACAATATCTTTGTAAGGTGCATGGTATTTGTTCCATTCCCTTTTTGGAATTTCGATATAGGAAGCAGAAGCTCTAAAGCAATTCATAATAACTTGCAAATCAAGACCATAAATATTACTAATATTTTGAAAGTCATCGGTTCCCATAAAAGATTCAATGCATTCATAATCATAATTTATACCTGACTTTCTACCTTTATCATTCTCCCAAGCTTCAGCATTGTCTTGAATACGGTCTAGAAGATCCCATTTAGCTTCTTCTTGAATGATCCAGCACAAGAAGCATCCAATAAATCTTTATCATGTAGAGGGAGCCTTGCATAAAAGTTATTGATAATAATATTGTTGGGGAGCTCATGAATAGGACATTTGAGCATTTGTAACTTCAATCTCCCCCAAGCTTGAGCTGTACTCTCTCCATCAAGAGGCCAAAAGTTGTATATTTGATTCCGATCTTTATGAATCTCACTAGGAGGATAAAACTTTGAATAAAAGAGAGGCACTATTTTCTCCCATTCTAGAGCTTGACCATTCTTCAGCAGCTTATACCATTCCTCAGCTCTTCCTTTCAGTGATAATGAGAATAACTTCTTCTTAACTTGATCTGTAGTAATACCTGCACACTTGAATAACCCGCATAATTCGTGTATAAAGAGTAAATGATCACCAGGATGGTCAGTTCCATCCCCAACATAGTAGTTATCCATAACACGATCAATAATTCTTGTAGGTATTTTGAAAACATCATTCTCAGCAGGTGGTGGTTTATCTACTACCTTAGAAGTGGTAGTAGCATTACCAAATAAGAAACTCAGCGAATTATCCATAACGAAAATAAAGCAACTAACAGAAGTAAACAATACTCACATTAGAAGTTTCCTTTACCAGTTCCACTCTCCAATAGCGCTTCACTCCCCGACAATGGTGCCAGAAAATAGTCTTGATGACCCACAAGTATAGGGGGTGTATCGCAGTATTTTCGATAACTAAGAGTGTCGAACCTAACGAGGAGCAGAAGGTGCTGGCTAGTGGTATGGATCAGGAATTCTCTGCAAATACTTAGCAAATGGATTTTTAGGGTTTTTTGATAAAGCAAGTAAACAAAGTACGAGTAAATAAAAGACAGTAGGAATAAATGTAGCAAGTGGCCCAATCCTTTATGCAGCAAAGGACAAGCCGGTTGTATTACTTAAGATGACCAAACGTTCTCGAGGACACATGGGAAGACTGTCAAGTGCTTTCGCTTCATATAGTTGATTAATCTTCTTTAGCTTGCTAAGTGTTGTGTGGGTGAACCTGTGCTAATGTATCGCCCCATCCAAGACTAATACATACTTGTGATTATACCCCTTGCAAACATCCGTAAGTATAAGAAAGTAATTAAGGTAGAAACCTAACCACAACTTTAAACTCTAAGACCCTTACGTCCCTTGTGCAATGGTTTCCTAACGGGGGTTCATGTTTCTGTCACTCCGGCAACCCCTACGATTAGTAGCCAAATACACAATGCATTCCCCTAGGCCCATATAGGTGAAGTGTCATGTAGTCGACGTCCACATGACGCTACTAGACGAAGTACACCACAACTTAAATAACAATCTATTAAATCTTTCTCAACACAACTCCATTACTAACAACAAGACTTCTCCCATGTACTCAAGAACAAAACGAACTACTCACAAGACATCATATGGATCATGATCAGAGATGGAATAATGATGTATAACAATCTGAACATAAACAATAATTCAATGGTTCACTCAATAGCATCAACTACGAAGAGTAATCAACACCGGGAAAGTTTCCCCTATGAACTATGCAAGATTCAACGCAATTGTTACAACAATATGGAGATGGTGATGAGGGTGCTGATGGTAATGATGGTGGTGGTGATGATGATGATGATCCCGATGAAGTCCAGCTTGATGGTGGTGTTGATGGCAACGATCTCCCCTCTCCGGGAAGGAATTCCCCCGGCAGAAATCTGTCTGCCGGAGAGGTCTTTCTCTCTCGGTGTTTTCCGCCCCGTAGAGGCGACGGAATCTTTCTATGGTCACTCCCCGAGTCTTAGGGTTTTGGGAGGATGATATACGCCAGAGGGGAGAGGCTAGAGTGGGCCAGGGTGGCCACACCACCTCCTGGCGCGGCCTAGGGGTGCCCGCGCCATGGGGTGGTGTAGGCCCCCTATGGCCCATCTCCACTCCGTCTTCTGGAATCCTTAGTCTTCTGGAAAAATAGGATTTTCCGTATATTTTCTTGGATTTTCTGATCTTCGCGAATTTTGCCTCCAAACAACACCTTTTCTATCAGAATCCTGACTGCAGCGGTTCATGCTCCAAAAGTCATCAACCTTGCAAAAAGAGATGAAATAACATAAGTATCACCTCTCAATACGAAATATATCAATGAATAATAGTGAATTAAGACATAGAATAGTGATGCAAAATGGACGTATCAGCCGACGACCACCCTAGTGTGCCCCACGCGGGGGGCTTGGCCCAGCCGGCCAACCCCCTTGCCCCTTCTCCCTCTCTCCTTTCCCTAATGGGCCCTCTCCCCTTCGGGAATTGGCCCATTAAGCCTTTTGACCTTTTAAATTGATTTTCTCTTTATTAAATAATTATGAATAAATGATTAAATCATTATTTAACATTCATTCACATATTATTCAACCTCCATGGTTATGGAACACTTCCACCTCCACTCCGGACATCCTACGGACTTACCAAAACCCTTCCGGTTTTCTCTCAACAATTCTTCAGCGATTCTTCCGATCCTATAAACACTCTCTAAGCATCATCAAGCCCTTAAGCGTGATACCCCATGGTTCGGGAACACTCCAGACATGGTCGGGACACTCCCGCACCAATGATCGACAGAGGGACCTGGATGGCCATGTGACCCCTATGCATTCTACAAAGATCTTTCGTCGTTTGAACCGGGACAGTCATGTCTTATTCCCTTTGTCTCTCGATACTTGCATTGCCCGAGATCTGATCAATGACATCACCATGTCGTGTTCAATCTCATTACCGAACAATGCTACTTGACTCGTTCCGACAAGTGATATCCCTATGATCAAATCACATGTTGCGCGGCTATTGGATATAACCTCTCTGAGTGGGCCCTTGAGTATCTTCTCGTCACATGGACGGACAAATCCCGCTCTTGACATATATTGCCTCTACGGTTTCCTCCGCGTACCTGAACACACCTTTATAACCACTGTATTACCAAGTGGCGCTTGATGCTATCTAAGCACTCTCGGGAGACAGTGATTGATATAGCCTCACGGTCTAAGGAATAGTCTACGAGGATCCATTTCTAATCATCGTAACTTTAACTTCGCGACATGATCGGGTCACGATGTTTAGGTTGGGTATTGGTTCATTGTCTCATTCTCCGAATGAGTTGACTCCATTTCCAACTGGCATAAATGCCACATGATCAGGAAACATGATCATCTGTTGACCAATGAACCAGTGACTAGAGTTTCACTGGGAACCCCTGGTTGTTTATATTTCACATGTGTATTGATGTTTCCACTCAATAGAGTTATAGCATGATATAAAACTTAATCATAAACTATACAAAATATGATAATAGTCCTTACTACTATTTGTCTCTAGGGCATATTTCCAACAGTCTCCCACTTGCACTAGAGTACAAATACACTAGCTGCATTTGTTCTTAATCATTGCACCATATATCCGGTACCCTGAACATGCTTGCTCATGGAAGAGGTTGAGTCTTGGGTCTGTACTGTACAGTCCCAAATCCTTTGCAACTTACTAATGTCACTTTGATTGACATTAATACATTATCATCCCATGATAACATCTGTGTGTATGTATCTTCGCTATGGCAGCAGAACGAGGCCTGATTCCAGGAGCCTATAGTGACTTTAGATCAACCTCGAGGGCTTTCTCACGTTAAAAGCGAACTAGCCCCGCCATAACATTATACAACACTTTAGATGGTACCCTTATCTATTATTATAACTGTATTCATCGAAACACTAGTGCACTCAGTGCAACTTTCGATGTTTTGTTCACCTCACTTCCTACTTGACTTTAATCGGTATTATGGGAGTTTCCAACATATTCCCTTATAACATAACCCTTTATGTTTTAAGATATGCCATCCTTTATGGATTTGGAAAATATGTCTACAGTTCTCTATTAGACTCTGTGGACAAACTTAGCTCAACATTTCGTGATTCAAACTTAATCACTTTTAAATGTTCCTTATTGGATCATATATTATGTTAAGTTATCATCATGGTTTTCTAAGATAGAACCTATGCCTTAACATAGTGGATGATGATCATGCTTTTCTTTCTTTCAACCATTGATGTTAAACTTAATACTATTCCTAACTTGAGTTATTAAGGACTAGTTCCTTAATTAACTTCTATTCTGAAACCCTTTTCAGAATCCCTTAAGGAATACTACATAATATCATAATACACCTATTATCAACTTCTACACCTTATAAATCATTATTTATCGGTACTTGCGCGTTTATTCTTAACATACTTAAGAATCTCTCCTATAAGCTCCCACTCAAAATATGTTCCTTCATATTTGAATTTGAGACTTATATTGCTCCCACTAAAAAATATGTCATTCACATATTATTTTAGGAAGACTTTCATAGCTCCCACCCATTTCATGCAAATTGCATATCTACTCACTATTTTTGAACAACTTCAAAATCCTTTGATCAAATATCAAAGTGAGAGATTTACTATGAGACACTAGTACTTTTACTAGTTTTAAATCCACTAGACATTAAGCACACTTGAATCAAATTCATTTGAATTCGTCCAATACTTGACAAATTGTGCTTTTGTCATTCACCCCCTTTTCCACTATTGCTTTGCAGTCATTTGGGAAAATTCCAAGTAACCCCTTTTACTTGTGAGATTCAGCAATGAATTGCTTTCTAATCTCAAGTGAATTTTGCTTCTAGGATTTCTCATAATTTAGTTTACCATTATTTCCTTTGTAGTTCGTAGGTATGTCATATTCCAAGAATCATGACAAATGATTCACAAATGTTTCCATACTAGATATGGATTACATTTTGAATCCTACTTCATGTAGTGAAAACACCAGTGGGGAAAACACAATGATTGTTATCATTGATTCTTTGCTTTTGTGAAGAGAATCGTTCATGAACGTTGTCCGTTGAGCTTCTCAACACTCTGATGCAGGGATTTGAATCCTCATCGTGTTTTTCACTATCTTCCATTTGCTCCATAATTGAGAAATATCACTAACATTGAGCTTTCTCAAGAATGTACCAAAATCCAAGCAATACCAGTTTTGCTTCTCTTTTGGTTTCAGCTATGGACTTTGTATTCAAAGTTCCCAATGAATACTCTACAAGGACTTATTCGCTATTGTTTTGGTTATATTGAATAACCCCAAAACTTTCACGACGATCCATACTAGAGATGGAGCCACTTTCACGAATCCAAATAGTTCACTATATATTCTAATTGAGTGCTAACTATTTCTAACTAATGGTCTCTACATCTACACTACAACGATTTATTTGGTGCCATCTATTTACCCATTTTGATATCCAATATCACATTGTGATGCTTTGCATTTTGACGTTTCAAAACGCTTTGCATTTCACAATTTCTTTTATGCCATCCTTATAAAGTCGAATTTCATTACTATTGATCAAATCATAGTAATTAGATTCTCTTTTATATTTATACCTTTTTATTGATGAAACACTTTGATCAAATCAAATAGTTTCATACTTATGTTTCCTTTGGTAAACTACTTTACACATTTAAACAATCATATAATGATAATTACCATTCTGTCAAAACATAATACATTGAATATGTATTTACTTTTAACATTTCATTAAACACTTTGTATTCAAGTAATACACTGTGTTTAAGTTATTTTTCCGAACTTAGGCATGATTTATATGTGATAAGAAATCGAATGTCTTTCACATATTATCATTATAACTTTGAATTTAAACAATCGTTTCATTCATTAATGAATATATCATTAAGTTGGGTATTTTAAGGCATTTCAATATTTTACAAATGTTCATGCATTATCAAATAGTTTCAAATAACAAGGATAATTTACATATAATCAAACAAGATATTAACACAAATAGAAATCATTCATAAAAGTAGAACAACTGTTTGTTACAAACTCATATGAATAACCGTCTCACAAAGTGTGAGACACACTAAAGAAGTTCATAATATTTTGATTACAATAACTATCCAAAACCTAAACTAAATGATAAATGTTGAGGGAGAGCGTCGTTGGCCATCATCATCATGCTCGCCATCAACACGCAATGTCACCTCCTCTCCAGCAACCACCTCTCATGCAGAAGGACCTGTTTTCAGCAAAACAGAACAAGTATCAAATATACTTAACACTGCAAATGTGTTTGCAAGATTATAACATTTATAAAATTGTATACCTTTGTCATCGATGACCTCTCTGGTGATTGCTTCAACCTTTACATCATGAAATGTAATATGAACTCTTGGAAATCCAATGTTTCCGTATCACCACTCATGATGCTATTCTGGACATGTCCTTCGTATCTGGGAGGCAACGATCGAAGCAGTACGCCTATCGCAAATGGATTATCCATCCAGTAATCCACGAAGTAAACCAGTCTCATGTGTGCATCAAGCCTGCGCTCCAAGTGACCCTTCAGACATGTATGCTCCTCCGTCTGTATGGAAAGGAACTCTCCAAGTAGCTCGTGCTTCCACATGCGCACATGGCCTATGAACTCTACTCTCAGCTGATCCACCATTGAATATGGATCAAGATCACCCATGAGCGGATGGAGTTCATCCACCATCCCGTAACGCATTATCATCTGAATGTAGGTGGACATCTCTTGACGATAGTAGCGGTCTGCCAACTCTTGTGGTCTCTCATAGTGGTCTGCCTCAGCCAAATCCATCGTGCGACGTATGTAGTCTACCACATGATTCCTAGTAAGGAGATCATTCAGGCGCACAAGCCAACTAGGGAAGTTGGATCCATCAAGTCTAAGTTTCTCACCCTTTACCCATTCCTCAATGACAAAGTAAGCTTCACGATGAGCCATCTCTACATTCATAATTACAAAAGGAATTTAGACTAAGTTTATAATTAAATGACTTAATAATAACTCCACTCAGAAACACCTATCCCCATAAGGGTTCCTAGTGATAACATGACCCCTATCAGCCACATCTCCCCTGATCGTCACAACCATTAGTGTGGGTTCAAGGGTGGACGCTAAACATCGGTCACATCATTCATTCGACTCGTGCTCGATCTTTCGACCATCCGCATTCCGAGGCCATGTCTGCACATGCTAGGCTTGCCAACTCAACCTTAGTGTATTTGTTGTGCAACATGGCTTAAACCCACTGTATGCAAATGTAGATATGTCTGACACCCATGCCTGTACCATGTATCGCCTCATACCGAAGAACGTTTTTGGTGGTGCACACTAAGGGGGAACACAATCGTTGGTAATTTTAATAGGGATCATCTTATTAGGCTACTGTCGAGTATCTAATACTAGCACACAATAAGATATACAAACAATAACATTGAATGTAAATGCGATGTGATATGGTCCTTCACGTCGTGATCTCCATCCGTCGTCACCGGATTCCGGCGCCAGGGTTTCGGCGTTGTAGACACCAGGGTACCGGTGTCATTCTAGCGTGGTAGTCCGTCACCTCCATGACTATCAACTACTACGCAACATAAGGTAATCACTTTACCTTTGCCAAAACCATATCACAAAGCAACGCCCCCTGCAAAACAAAGTTAGACGCCTCTACTTTATCTTTGCATATTTTACGTGGCTGAATGGGCTTTCGCACAAGAACCGTTCTTACCTACGAACTTTCAGCACAACGCTGATCAAGTAGTTGTCTCTACTACACCCCTTTCGGGGCCCTCCATTGCAAATGGTATACCAACTAATGCAAGAGAGACAGACACCCCCTAAGCCACTTTATACGGTACAAGCCGTATGTCAAGCGTGGACTAGTCTCGCGAATGAACGCGTAAAGTCGGTTGGGGGCCGCTTCATCAAGCATTTCTGCAGTATACACAAGTACACGTGGGAGGGTAACAACTAAAAGATCAATGCCCACACGCTACATCTCGTGTGTTCTACCCGTACTAGCATTACTATGCATAGATCTAGCTCTGATACCACTGTTGGGGTTCCGCGTATGAAAACAATAATTTTTACCCTACGCCCCTGAACCCCTGAAGCTGCCAGGACCTATCTATTAGTAATACAGTAATGGGAGGGGCTTTTCACGAACTTACCCTTGTAGACCGAAAAGCATTGTCAATGCTTAGGAGAGCATGGGTGATGTAGACGAGCCGAAGCCGACCTCAAGGTCATGATGAAGTCCTTACGCTCCTTTGGCTCCAATGACTTGAGTGCCTCAAGTGTGACACCTCGCGGGGAGTTACACACGTCTGGTGCCTGACGATGACTCCCGCTTCCCCGATCCAACAGCAATTGCAGAAGTAGAGCTACTAGATCCGAATCCCGCAGCACGACGGCGCTCCACGGTGAAGATGTCTCTCGTTCGCGCGGTCCAAACTTGGGACCATGGTCATGAGAGAGAGAGGGAGAGAGAGAAAATATCAATTAGAGGTCCTCCCAAAAGTGGAAAGACCTTTATTGATTTTTGGGGTGTATTTATCTGGCCAAATACCCCCACTATATATAGGGGGAGGGGAGGTACTACCTCCCTCAAAGTCCCGGGGTGGGACTAAAGGAGAGGAGGGAGAGGGGAGGCCGCTGGCCACCCTAGTGGGCCCCGCGCGGGGGGCTTGTCCCAGCCGGCCAACCCCCTTGCCCCTTCTCCCTCTCTCCTTTCCCTAATGGGCCCTCTCCCCTCCGGGAATTGGCCCATTAAGCCTTTTGACCTTTTAAATTGATTTTCTCTTTATTAAATAATTATGAATAAATGATTAAATCATTATTTAACATTCATTCACATATTATTCAACCTCCGTGGTTATGGAACACTTCCACCTCCACTCCGGACATCCTCCGGACTTACCGAAACCCTTCCGGTTTACTCTCTACAATTCTTCGGCGATTCTTCCGATCCTATAAACACTCTCTAAGCATCATCAAGCCCTTAAGTGTGATACCCCACGGTTCGGGAACACTCCAGACATGGTCGGGACACTCCCGCACCAATGATCGACAGAGGGACCTGGATGGCCATGTGACCCCTGTGCATTCCACGAAGATCTTTCGCTTGAACTGGACAACGTGTCTTATTCCCTTTGTCTCTCGATACTTGCATTGCCCGAGATCTGATCAATGACATCACCATGTCGTGTTCAATCTCGTTAACGAACAATGCTACTTGACTCGTTCCGACAAGTGATATCCCTGTGATCAAATCACACGCTGCGCAGCTATTAGATATAACCTCTCTGAGTGGGCCCTTGAGTATCTTCCCGTCACATGGACGGACAAATCCTGCTATTGACATATATTTCCTCTATGGTTTCCTCCAAGTACCTTAACACACCTTTATAACCATTGTATTACCAAGTGGCACTTGATGCTATCTAAGCACTCTTGGGAGACAATGATTGATATAGCCTCACGGTCTAAGGAATAGTCTATGAGGATCCATTTCTAATCATCATAACTTGAACTTCGTGACATGATCGGGTCATGATCTTTATGTTGGGTATTGGTTCATCGTCTCATTCTCCGAATGAGTTGAATCCATTTCCAACTGGCATAAATGCCACATGATCAGGAAACATGATCATCTGTTGACCAATGAACCAGTGACTAGAGTTTCACTGGGAACCCCTGGTTGTTTATATATCACACGTGTATTGATGTTTCCACTCAATAGAGTTATAGAATGATATAAAACTTAATCATAAACTATACGAAATATGATAATAGTCCTTACTACTATTTGTGTCTAGGGCATATTTCCAACAGTAGCAGTGTGTGTAACATGTGTATGTGGTGGTGTAAGGAGCTTACCCATAACAGATGGTGAATCAAGAGCAACAGAGGTATTCAGAACCGTACCTCTCCTTGTAGTGGATGGTAAAATAGGGACATTGCCATCACGAGACTTACCCATGATGGATGGATGGCAGCGAACAATAGTGATTCCAAGTGAACTCGATAAATAGAGCTATGCTCCCCGACAACGGTGCCAGAAAATAGTATTGATGACCCACAAGTATAGGGGGTGTATCGCAGTATTTTCAAGGGAAGTGAAACCCAATTCATTGATTCGACACAAGGGGAGCCAAAGAATATTTATAAGCCATAACAACTGAGTTGTCAATTCAGCTGCACCTGGAAACAATTTTGCTCACAGCAGTTTATTAGTAGCAACAGTTTTGTCATAGCAATAGTAAAGTAATAACAGTTGTAAAAGTAAAGACAGTAGTAACAATTGCAGTAAACGGTAGGATTAAAGCGCGGTAGGCATAGGGATGGATGGACAGGCATTGCTTGGACAAGACAATTCATATGGCAATCAAAACATAGGGTATTTGCAGATAAATAAGATAAAACATCCAAGTACTAAATAATCCTAGGCATGTGTTCCATATATAGTCATACGTGCTCGCAATGAGAACTTGCACAACATCTTTTGTCCTGCCAGCCCGTTTGCAGCGGGGCCTCAAGGGAACTACTGGCAATTAAGGTGCTCCTTTCAATAGAGCACCGGAGAAAAGCATTAACACTCCATGAACACATGTGATCCTCACATCAAAGCCATTCCCTCCGGTTATCCTGATTGCTGTCACTTCGGGGCCTTTGGTTCCGGACAACAATATGTGTATACAACTTGCAGGTAAGACCATAAACAATACTATCATAATGAATCAATAACATGTTCAGATCTGAAATCATGGCACTCGGGCCTTAGTGACAAGCATTAAGCATAACAAGTTGCAATAAAGTCAAAAAGCACTAATAATAGATACTAGGCACCATGCCCTAACAATCTGATGCCATTACATGAACGATATCATCCAATCCCTACCATCCCCATATCCTACATCGGGGGATTACTCACTCATAGATGGGGGAAACATGGATGGTCGATGGAGAAGCGATGGTGATGATGATGGCGATGATCTCCTCCAATTCCTCGTCCCGGTAGGGTGCCAGAACGGAGTTTCTGGTTCCGAATCACGGAATCTGGTGGTGGCAGTGCAGCCGAACTCTTTCTAGAAAAACGTCGAACCCCCCTTGGTTTTTAGGTCAAGAGGCAACTTATAGGCGAAGAGGGAGGCCGAGGGGGCAGCCGAGGCGGCCACACCACCCCTAGGCGCAGCCTGGACTAGCCCACATGGCTAGGTGGTGTGGGCCCCTCGTGGCCCTACTCCGTCTCGTCTTCTGGCTCCGTGAGTCTTCTGGTGAAATAGGATTTTCGGCATATTTTCCGGGATTTTTCCTGATAGTTGATTTTCTGCACAAAAACTAGATACCAAGGTAATTCTGCTGAAAACAGCATCAGTCCGTCATAGTTGTATCCAAATCACACAAGTTTAGAGGAAAAACAATAGCAAAAGTGTTCAGGAAAGTAGATACGTTTTGGACGTATCATCTACCAAAAAGGTTTTGGGAACTGATATTATACTCATGATTCATCCTTATAGGCTATAGTAGCTTGATCATGAAAGTTGTCATGATAAGGATGAATAGAATATGTAAGTAAAATGTTTACTACCCTAAAAGATTACTAAAGAATGGATTTTTGAAAGAACACCAAACATTTGATGATGGTGATCCACTTCAAAGTGCAAGTCCAAAGGTAGTAGTATTTGACTATACACGCTTTGTACTATGTGTCATTTGAATGACACCACTATTGATGTTGATAGATTCTTTAAAAAAAGGAATTGCTGAAAGAGAGTCTATAAAATATTTGCCAGAAAAGAAAAAGGTTGGAGATGTCCAACTTAGGTATATAGAAGATATACATGTTATGGCTATATTCCTTGCTTCTTAAACAATGTGGTTCTTAGGTATTAGATACCGGTATTGGATACCTAATTGGTTGGTATGAAGTGTCATACAGGACAACACAATTCATGAACTGCAATGGCCTAAGTAACTAGCAAGAGAATAAGTGATGATGTTCATCGAAAACAAATAAAGTGTTATTATGTTTCTCGTTGAGATCAAAGCTTGTCTTCAAGATTTGTTTAAATTGTTATTTTGTTCCGGTATTACGAGAAGAATGGTTGTTCAAATAATTACCGTATTCCATAGAAGATGGATGAACTTTTACAAGTCTAGTTGGAGAAATCACATCAATAAACATTATTGCTAAAATGTCGTAAGGCAAATGATTGGAAGATCACTTATGAAGTGACATCGTTGTTTTGAATTATATTGGAAAGTAAACATGAAGAAACTCCATGTTGATGGATTTTTGGAGTCTTTTGATTTTGATCAATTGACGCTTGTGAAACTTTCCTCGAGATAATTGAAACTCCGTTCATAGGCCAAAGAGGAACGAATGACTATCTTATTGGAAATTATGAATGTTGATATGCATAGTCCATTATGTGTAGCCATATGTGATCGATCTTTTTGCTTCATATGCTTTCTTCAGAAATGTGAGTGAATATATCTATATATGTACTTAATAAGGAAGAAGTATGAAACATTTGAAAATTGTTCAAAGACTTTCAAGATGAAGTGAAAAATCATTGTAACAAGAAAAATAAAATAGTTTATGATTTGATCATAAAGGAAGATATTTGAGTTACAGGTTTAGAAAAACACCTAAGGTTTAGCAAAACAAATAAAAGAGTTTATGATTTGTGTTTGACATGGTAAGATCAAAGGTGTCATTTATAAAACTGCCATTATGTTTTAAGGATTAAAGCTTTAGAGACTACCACTTTTCCACTGAAAAGAGCACCATCGTGATCCATTGAAATGACACCATATGAGTTATGGTTTGGGATAAAACCCGAATTGTATATTCTTAAATTTTGGTATGCTATGCATAAGTAAAATGTTTACAACCAAAGTCGGATAAGCACGTCTTTATAGGTTATCCCAAAGGATTTTTTGGGAATTCCTCCATAACACCAAGTACAAAAGAGTTTGTCGCTTGGAACGTCAAGTTTCTTGAGAAGGAATTTTTCACGAAACGTTAAGTGGGAGGACAATAGAACTTTGATAAGGTTGTTGAACCTTAGCTATATGTGCTAAGTAGCGTAGTGCCGGAAAGTGTCCTGGTGGCGGCCACAATGCTCATGGCTCCCATGATTACAAAGGGTGTGATCTCGGAGATTAGAGTTCCTATTGAACCATGTGGGTCGGTAAGAATCAAATAGTAAGATTTGAAGCAGAAGTCGTTATTGTTTTGACAATGATGAACCGACTGCATGCAAAGAAGAGATGATGGGCCCTGACTCCATAAAATGACTAGAAGTCATAGAATCTGTATATCCATACACGAGAAATCAATTTTATGAACATGGAAGACCCTCTAGAAAGGCGTGAAGCCTATCGGTCGTGTTTGGATCTATAAATGTAACACCCCAAAAATATTAATCAAGGTTATCAAGTTCTAATCACCCAAGTTTAGGGTTAGCAAAAACTTTTATTATTAATTTGAATATGAGTGTATGTGTGATTTGCATTAGTGTATGATTGAGTGAAATTGCCTTGTTTGTGTTGCTATAAATGATAAGGGATGGTTTAAAGATGAATACTACATCATCTAGGCCAATTACAAAAAAAATCAAAAGAAAAGAAATTCAAATAAGAACCATATGATCAAATGGTCATTTTGACCAAAATTAACCACTAGACTACTTTGAGTGTTCCTAGTAAAGAATTTCTAATAGAAACATTCCCATTTCTTTTCACCCCTTGCCAGACCAAGTAAAAGTGAATCCAAGCCCACTTTACAAACTCACAGAAACTATTTTCAAATCTATTTAAAAGACAATTCAAAATTGAATCAAGTGTATGTACTAAGATTACCGTTTTGCAAAAACCACTCAAATCAATTCACCTTGACTTTTCCAAGCAACCATAGACACTCAAGCATAAGATCAGAACACTCACCAAATTTCATTCAAAAATTTCAAATTCACCTGGCAGACATAGATTAAACCTTGCCTAACTTCTACTGTTGTGAGCAGTAATTGATCAACCCTTTGTCCCCATTTCACTCCCCCTGTCTCCCCTAGTGTCCAGCAATGCAGTGGATAGCTCCCCCTTTGCTGTTGCGCTAGTACCGCGTCGGCCGACCATGGACAGCTCGCCACAGACCGTGCCGCCTTCGTCCCGGATGTCCAGGAGGCAGGCCACCGTCCACCGCCACCCCTTGTCCAACCCTCGACCGTAGGAAAGCCATGGACCACCAGAAAACCGCCGTGTCCATTTTCTCGGCGCCATGCCGAGAGCGCACCAGAGCTCCGCAGCCGACCAGCGTGCACACACCGCGCCTCGCCCTCTCCGCACGTGCCCGCACTCGCCGTGACACTAGCTACCTCCTAGACATGCCCGTTCACCGTCGCGCGACCCGTAACCACTGTGCACCGTCTCGAACGCCACCGCTCCCACGCAGAGCACCGCCCACGCCCGACCATTCTTGACCGCCCCGTGCTGCGCCATTAAGCCTGTGATGACCGCCAGGGAGCACCGCGTCGCCCTACCCTCAGCCATGCCGCTAGCCCCCTGTATCACCGTCACCGACGAGCCCGAGCCATCCCGCTCTGTCCCTCTCGCCGGTGTATAAATAGAGGCCACCTCCGCCTCAATTCACCACACCATCTCACTCCCCACTCCTCACAGAACCTCCCACACCTCTCCTTCGAGCAAGGCGAGCACCACATCGCCGGAATTTAGCCAGAGCCTGTCGCTGTAGTGAAGCAAGGGCGCCGTTGATTGGAGCCGCCCCAAGAGCCACCGCGACCACCATTCGAACTTCCGTCATAGACAATGCCGTTCGCCCCCATCACTGACCCTAGCTGGAGCCCTGGTGAGCCTCACACGACACCCACCATCACGTTAGGTTTAGCTTCTCGCTGAAGCTGTTCGACATAGAAGATGAACCTTAGCCGTTAGATCGTGTTCTAATCGTAGGGCTCAGATTAAAACATACCGATTCGGGTTAGATAAGCCACTGACTAGTGGGACCCCCTGTCAGTAGCCCGTTGCGCTAGCGTAGTGCAGTTGGGGCGGCCCGTTTACTTTCCCGCGCAGAGCCCAGTGATTCAAATAGGATTTTTCTAATTTAGTTAAAACTAGATTCTGTCAGTAGATTAAAAAATCAATTCAAAGAGATTCACTAAACCAAATTACATGATTCCAATTTTGTTAGAAAGATACTCAAATTATCTATCCAAGCCCGTTGGATTCAAACCATTTGAAATTATAGATCACCTATAGTAAAAATAACAAGACAGAGGCTTTTGCCACTTCAAACATTTTTCAAAAATCAACCATAAATGCTTTTGAGTTGATTCTAACTCTCAAAAATCACATTTGACCAGATCTATCTAAATATGTAAAAATATTTAGGTTTACATGCAGTGATCTTGGAATAGTACTAAAAGAATGCTATATAGGCATTTCTAGTCACTTTAATTTTATTAAATAGTAATTTTAAACTTTATAAAATATGACCACCACTTTAAATCACATTCCCAAGTATTAGAATATGTGGTGATGACATGTGTCAACATGATCCGATATTTTAATTGGAGAATATTAAATCTTAAGTATTTTCAATGAGTAGAAATTACTTTTCTAAAATAAAATAAATAAGACTAAGTCTTTAATACATGTGATGTTTGTGATGATGCTAGATCATCAGGTGTGAGCCTTAGTGTGCTCAATAGAAATATTTAAGTATTTTTTGGTGATTGTGTACCTCGTATTCATTTATAGACGCTAGTACCGACCCGGGATACGAGGAGGAGGAGTACTACGAAGAAGAAGAAAACTTCAACCACTGCAATACTCAAGGCAGGCCATCCTTGCAAGATAATCAATGCAAGCCTAGCACTACAAGTTGACCATGCAAGCTAATACTTGCAAGTTTCATAACCTAGGCAAGATGCCTTATGCATGCCTTGGTTATGTAACCTTGATTATACCAATCCCAAGTTTCACTTGCAAGCTTTATTCTTTTACTTTTACCTGAACTCTTTATTTTTTGGTTAGTGATTTGTGAGTATTGGAAAATAGGATAGGTACCATAAAGAGTATAAAACTAGGCCTAAGTAGTTATACTTAGATGTCATCAAAAGGGATAACACTAGAGCTGGATAGTTACACTTGATTAGCACCCCTCATTAGTGAATACCCTCAACTTTAGTGGCTAGTGCTAAGCATAAAAGTTGATCACTTTAGATGGGAATACTTGGTGAAAATGATTATGAAAACCTTGGAATGATGATTTGTTCTATTGAAATGTTTTGACATGTGTTGATAAACACAATGATTTGATGATGAAAATGTTGAGGCATGAGCCTTAGCCCTTTATAAAAACTGATGGTTGGGTTCGGATATAATACCATTCCAATTTTACCATACAACCACAATACCCGAATTTGGTAGGGCTTAGCTGGAAGTTTATATGCCTTAGTATGGGTTCCCTTGCAGAAGAGGTTGAGCTGAGGCTACCTCGTGATGAATGTCCACCTATGCAGTGCCCAGGATGGCAGATGGCCATGGCTGGGAGGCCAAGCTCATAGGGGAGGTGCCTATACTAGAGTGTGTAATTGAAAGGTTATGATTGATTATTCGCATACTAAGTATGATGATTCAGGGTTATTGATACATTGCAAACGTATCCATAATTTATGATGTTCCATGCTTGGTTTTATCTACTTTCTTATGTTTTGTTCCAACTTTGGATTACTTTTTATACACTTTCCTGGACTAACCTATTAACAAGAGCCACAGTGCCAGTTGCCTGTTTTCTGCTGTTTTTGGTTCCAGAAAGTCAGAAAATGAATATTCTCGGAATTGGATGGGACAAAAGCCAATATGCCTATTTTTCCCGGAGACTCACAGAGCCAGAATACAAGACGGAGAGGGGCCACAGGGTGGCCACACCACCCCTAGGTGCGGGCCCCCCTTGGTCGCGCCAGGGCATGGTGTGGGCCCCCTGACCGGCCACCGACCTTGCCTCTTTCGCCTATATATCTCCCCCGAGGCAAAAACCCTAGATCGTCAATCAGAAATCCACGAAAAGTTCGGTAGCGCCGCCGCCACCGAAGGGGAGATTCGGGGGACAGAAAGTCTCTGTTCCGGCACCCTGTCGGGATGGGGAAGTGCCCCCGGAGCCATTTCCATCGATCTCCACCACCATCTCCATCACCATTGCTGATTCCCATGATGAGGAGGGAGTAGTTCTCTCTCGAGGCTAAGGGTTCTACTGGTAGCTATGTGTTCATCTCTCTCTCTATGCATGATCTTATTGAGATCGTGAGCTTGTAATCTATAGATCTACCTTGCTACTCAAGTGCTTTAATAGATCTCTGCTCTCCCCATGTGTGTGAAGTTGATAGTGTGCACACCATGGTGGCACTTAGGCTAGAGATTACAAATACTTGTTATGAGTTATATTTGGAGTTGGATGTCTTTATGAAATTATGGTGTTTGTTTGAACCATCTAGTGCTCAAGGTGATAGTTTGCAATTAGATCTGTTACATGTTGATGTCTACGCACTTCTATTCTTGTAGACAGTTGTTGGGCCTCCAAGTGCAGAGGTTTGTAGAACAACAGCAAGTTTTCCCTTAAGTGGATCACCCAAGGTTTATCGAACTCAGGGAGGAAGTGGTCAAAGGTATCCCCTCTCAAGCAACCCTGCAATCAAGATACAAGAAGTCTCTTGTGTCCCCAACACACACAATACACTTGCCAGGTGTATAGGTGCACTAGTTCAGCGAAGATATAGTGAAATACAAGTGGTATGGATAATTATAAGTGGTAATGGTGATAGAAAATAACTTGATGGCGTGAAAAAGACTAAAGTAAAATTGAAATAAAGATGGAAGCAAGCAAACATGTAACAGATCTAATAGCAAACGGTGTTTCAGTGCTTAGAAACAAGGCCTAGGGATCATACTTTCACTAGTGAACACTCTCATATAAATATATCATCTTCATGATGCTATGTTGAACTACTTATAAGAAATACTACTTTCAGAGGTTTGAGCATTTTTATTGCTATCATTAACAACAATTTCATTTTCCATGCAAGTGTCTTTAAAAGGCTCATGATACATGTCCCAATTTTCTTTAGGAGCATTAATATGAGAAGCAAAGGTTTTAAAACAATCAATAAGAATTTGAGGATCAAGACCATATTTAGCACTAAGCTCTTGAAAATCAGCAGTTTCAGCGAAACACTGAAAGAACATGTGTGCCCCATGTGTGGTTTTGGTAATTAATGACAATCTTTATGGACTTATGTTTGCATTGAGTTTTACTTGTAGGATTTGTCCATAGGCAATGCTTTAACCATATGTTGGCTTAAAGGTTGGAAGAAGAAGAAAGTAAAGAAGATCAAGTGTTGATCAAGGTTTTAAGGAATGATCCGGAGATTGGTCAAGTAGAAGTTGAGCATATGGCAAGTGTGTCTTGAATAATAAGATGATCTCAAGTGTAGCGTGCCATCCTTATGGTGATCATGGATATGTGAATATAAGCCCAAAATAGAGGCTCTTCCATAGTGGAGTATGGGGGAGCAAATTCCAAGTCTTCACCAAGCTAGCGCAATCAAGAAAGGTGTTCCATCTTGAGGTGTAGAAGATCGTCATCATCAACATCAAGTGGAATATACACAAGGCAATTGTTTGATCTTGATAGGGTTTCTTTCTTACCGGTCTCGTGGTGTTAGTTGGGGAGACCGGTTTATAGGATAGATAACTGTACTATCAAGAGGGGCTCTCGAGTGAGTAACTTGATCATATCCCTCGGTGAGAGCTCAAACCTTTGCATACTTGGCATCATCTTTCTTGGTTCTTATTTGGGTCTTACTCATGTGAGTATTTAGATCTTGTGTTAATCTCCATGACAAGCTCAAGTTCATCGAAAATGAATTTCATATGCATTCTCTATTGCGTTTTCGATGTTGGAGGTTTTATCGGTTCGTCTTTTTGGGAGAGGTCAAACCTTTCGTAATTTGGTTATATCCTACCTTGCTAGACTATGATGTTTCTCTGGATGATCTTGTATATCTCATTGTCCTCTTTAAAACGATCCCAAGATCATCAAAAATGGAGTCTGGATGCAAAAGTTATGATTGTTTCAGTTTTGCTGTTTCTGCCAGTTTTCAGGGGGCGGATTATCCGGCCATGGGGGCGGATTATCCAGCCCAATTTTCGGAAAACGGCTAAGGACTTTGAGGCGTGGCTCCCAGTAACATGGCGGGATTATCCGGGCCTCTAGGGGCGGATTATCCGGCCCAAATATCCGCCCCCTATACTGAGGGTCGCGCCGCGAAGTCCTTAGCCATATTTTGGCCCGGGGAACCCGGCATATCCGGGGAGGGGCGGATTATCCGGCCTGGGAGGTCCCAGACGGTCATATTTCGTTGGGGAGGGGTATAAATAGACCCCTTCTTCCTCCTTAGGCTGGTGGCTTGCATTCTCTCTCTCCTCCATTGTTTTGGCCTTCAAGATCTTGCAAATTCTCTCAATCCCTCCCATATTTCTTGAATCCTTTTGGGGGATTTGAAAGGGGTGGTCTAGATCTACAACTCCACCAATCCATCTCTCCTCTATGTGAGAGGAACATATTGGGATCTAGATTTTTGGGTTTCTTTTGTGGATTTCCTCTTGTGTTCTTTCTCTCTTATTCTCCCACTAGCTTTTATAGCTTTGGTGGAATTTGGGAAAGAAGGACTTGAGCACTTCTTGTGTTCTTGCCATTGCATTTGGTGCATCGGTTTGAGTTCTCGGTGAGGATTCGATTGGGTGAAAGGTGAGAAGCTTTTTACTCTTGGGTTCTTGGAACCCTAGACGATTTAGTTGTTTTGCAGGTTTGTGGATTACTTGGGGCCTCCAATTAAGTTGTGGAGATTTCCTCGAGCTTGTTTGTTGGGAGCCTCCAATTGAGTTGTGGAGAAGTGCCCCAATCTTTGTGAGAGGTTACGGATTGCCACCGACAAGTGCACCGATAGTGAAGAAGTGAACCAGGCCTCTTGTGGCGAGGTTCACAGGAGAATAGGGTGAGGCCTCTTGTGGCGTGGTGGTCTTAGTACCGCCCACCCCTCCAACGAGACGTACTCTCTTTACGGGAGGAACTCGGTAATAAATCATCGTCTCCGCGTGCCTTGGTTATCTCTATACCCGAGTTATTTACTTATGCACTTTATTTTGTGATAGCCTTCGTGTTTGAAGTCTTATATCTAGCTATCACATAGTTGCTTGTTTTGCTTAGCATAAGTTGTTGGTGCACATAGGCGAACCGTAGTTTATATAGGTTTTGTGCTTAACAAAGTAAACGCTAGTTTTATTCCGCCTTTATTAAGCCCTTCTCATAAAAGTTTTAAACCGCCTATTCACCCCCCTCTAGGCGGCATCTGTATCCTTTTCAAAGACTTAATGCAATCATACTCATAGTTTATACCTGGTTCTTTACCTTTGTTGTTATCCCAATCTTCGGTATTGCTTTGAATTGTTTCAAGAATATCCCACTTAGCTTTGACCTCCTTACTCGTGAAGGGTCCCTCTAAACAAGTATCTAGATAGTCCTTGTAATATCCTGAAAGCCTTGCATAGAAATTATTAATAACAATATTCCTGGGGAGCTCATGAATGGGACATTTGAGGATTAGTGACTTCAATCTCCCCCATGATTGGGAAATACTTTCTCCACCATGAGGATGAAAATTATAAATATAATTCCTATCTTTATGAATTTCATGAGGAGGATAAAATTTAGAGTAAAAGAGAGATTCAAGTTCCTTCCACTCCAAATGATGAGGATCATCCAGTAGCTCATACCACTCCCTTGCTTTGCCCTTAAGTGATAAAGAGAATAACTTCTTCTTGACGTGATCTGTTGTAATACCTGCACACTTGAACAACCCGCATAATTCGTGTATAAAGAGCAAATGATCACCGGGATGGACAATTCCATCTCCAAACTAGTAGTTATCCATAACACGATCAATAATTTTTATAGGTATTTTAAAAGGGATGCTTTCAGTATGTGGATTTAAAATATCACAAGTATCATTAGAATTACCACATATGGGAGATAAAGTATGATCAGAGAAAATTTTCTTCCTTAAAACTGGGGAACTAAAGAGATCATTTTCATAAGAACCAACTTCCCCAAGCTTAGACGTTTCCATAGCATTAGTAACAAAGGTGCTCAAAAGATTCATACTAATAACATTGCTATTAGCATGCAAAGAAAGTTCCATGGGGTTTTTAATTTTCTTTTCAGACAATTCAAGTTATAACTTAGGAAAAATACTAAAAAGCTCTCTAACTTTGTTGTTGTTTTCCATTAAGCCTAACTAGTGAAAACAAGAAACAAAAAGACAAAATTGCAGAATCTAAAGGAAATAACTTCGAGCACTCACACCGGAGGATGTGAGTACCTTTTACCTTACCTCCCGACAGCGCTTTAAAATAGGCGTTTGCCGTGGGAGGTTCTTCTTCTTTAATCCTCTGGTGTGAATACCTTTTACCTTACCTCCCCGGGAAAATATCTTGATGTCTACGCACTTCTATTCTTGTAGACAGTTGTTGGGCCTCCAAGTGCAGAGGTTTGTAGAACAGCAGCAAGTTTTCCCTTAAGTGGATCACCCAAGGTTTATCGAACTCAGGGAGGAAGTGGTCAAAGGTATCCCCTCTGAAGCAACCCTACAATCAAGATACAAGAAGTCTCTTGTGTCCCCAACACACGCAATACACTTGTCAGGTGTATAGGTGCACTAGTTCGGCGAAGAGATAGTGAAATACAAGTGGTATGGATAATTATAAGTGGTAATGGTGATAGAAAATAACTTGATGGCGTGGAAAAGACTAAAGTAAAACTGAAATAAAGATGGAAACAAGCAAACATGTAACAGATCTAATAGCAAACGGTGTTTCAGTGCTTAGAAACAAGGCCTAGGGATCATACTTTCACTAGTGAACACTCTCATATAAATATATCATCTTCATGATACTACGCTGAACTACTCTCTGGTTGGACACTCTAATCGATGGTAGGGCTATAACAGCACACCTCAAAGTAAGTCTTTCCCATCTAGAAAACCCCACACTGTCACCTTGAGTACTAGATGAGTCCAACAAACACCACAATTTCATAAAGATATCCAACTCCAAATATAACTCATAACAAGTATTTGTAATATCTAGCCTAAGTGCCACCATGGTGTGCACGCTGTCACTTTCACACGCATGGGGAGAGCAGAGATCTATTAAGCACTTGAGTAGCAAGGTAGATCTATAGTTTACAAGCTCATGATCTCAATAAGATCATGCATAGAGAGAGAGATGAACACATAGCTACCGGTAGAACCCTTAGCCTCGAGAGAGAACTACTCCCTCCTCATCATGGGAATCAACAATGGTGATGGAGATGGCGGTGGAGATCGATGGAGATGGCTCAGAAACACTTCCCGTCGGCAGTCTTGGAACAAAGACTTTCTGTCCCCCGAATCTCCCCTTCGGTGGCGGCGGCGCTGTGGAACTTTTCGTGGATTTCTGATTATTCATTTAGGGTTTTGGTATCGGGAGGCTCTTATAGGCGAAGGAGCAAGGTCAGTGGAGTGCCAGGGGCCCCACAACACCTGGTGGTGCGGCCAGGGCTAGCCCGTGCCACCATATGGTGTGGCCAGGCCCTGGCCCTCCTCCGTCTCTGCTTTTGGCTCCGTGAGTCTACCGGTAAAATAGGAACTTTGGCTTTTGTCCCGTCCAATTCTGAGAATATTGATTTTCTGACTTTCCTGGAACCAAAAACAGCAGAAAACAGGCAACTGGCACTGTGGCATCTTGTTAATAGGTTAGTCCCAGAAAGTATATAAAAATACTCCAAAGTATGGACAAAACATAAGAAAGTGGATAACACCAAGCATGGAACATCAAAAATTATAGATACATTTGCAATGTATCACATGTTTGCTTGCTTCCATCTTTATTTCAGTTTGCCTTTAGTCCCTTCCATGTCATCAAGCTCTTTTCTGGCACCGTTGTCTTATATCTATACCACTTGTATTTCACTATCTCTTCGCCGAACTAGTGGACCTATACACCTGACAAGTGTATTGGGTGTGTTGGGGACACAAGAGACTTCATGTATCTTGATTGCAGGGTTGCTCGAGAGGGGGATACCTTTGACCACTTCCTCTCTGAGTTCGATAAACCTTGGGTGATCCACTTGAGGGAAAACTTGCTGCTATTCTACAAACCTCTACACTTGGAGGCCCAATAATTGTCTACAAGAATAGAAGTGCGTAGACATCAGTTATCCTTGACGGATGTATCGAATTTTGTGGTGAAAGTGTACCACCTCTTCAGAGTGTCAAACTATTCGAATAGCCGTGTCCGCGGTCATGGACAGTTGGAGTGGCCATATTGTTCCGTCATCAGATGTTTTCAAAAATGACTAGTGAATTGAACTATGACTTTGACTTGACCACAACAGGATTGTGGACATGAAAACTAGGTTCCCACTTACAGTGATGTAGAACATTAACTTAGTTTTCTTTACTTCTAAACTTAGTTTGAGATAAACATGGCTTTTTGCAAATAAACCTAGAGCTTAAGATTCCTACTAGAACTACCTTACTTGTTAGTGATAGTTTGCGAGTACTTAAAGAGTACTCATGGCTTTGTCCCTGGCTATTCCCGTGGCCAGACTATGAGGAGGGCTACCAGGATGATGGACAACAGGAGGTCTACGACAACTAGGATCATCTCCCATTGTCAGCATTGCCTATGATTCTAAAGATGGAGCCCCTACTACGTTTAATTTCCGCTGCTTGATTTGTAATAAGACTAGGTCATGAGATCCTTTATTTGTAAGACCTTTATTATGGTTTGTAATGGATGATGTACTATGGTACCAATTCTGTTATGTCTCACACAAATGGTAATCCTGGGATTGCGAGGTATGGCATAATAGGCATCTGGGATTAAAAATCCAGGTCTTGACAAGTTGGTATCAGAGCCATCCTGACCATAGGAGACCCTAGTTAGAATGGCCATCCAAAAAAAAACTTAGTTTCAAAAGAAAAGAAGTGAGTATTTATAAAAACCTATTCCCACTCTTACCCTTGAGATTCTTTAAAAAAATCATGTTCCTCAAATATTCTTGCAATTCTACCTAAACTTCGACACACTTGATCACCCCACTAACTTGCTCACCCTAAATGCTTATAGATGGAGATCCAGTATTGCAAGTTCTACCAGCTGGGCAACGAATGCCACCTGATCTTTGAGAGGGATCTAGATGCACTATCAGAGTATCTTGAGCACCCGCACCCGGAGTTCTTCGGGGCACAACTCAACGATCTCAGAGGCAAGATAGAAGCACCCACTTCGGAGAAGATCCAATTCAGCTTGAGGGAGAACAACTGGCTAGATGGCTTAGCTAGGACTATGCATGAAGCTCTTACCCGTCTGTGTGGGCAAAACCTCAACCAGATCCAGGGAACCCGCTTTGCTCACTACGCAAGGCGTGATTTGATACGTTGCAAATGTATCTATAATTTTTGATGTTCCATGCTTGTTTTGTATCTACTTTCTTATGTTTTGTCCACACTTTGGAGTATTTTTATACATTTTCTGGAACTAACCTATTGACAAGATGCCACAGTGCCAGTTGCCTGTTTTCTGCTGTTTTTGGTTCCAGAAAGTCAGAAAATGAATATTCTCGGAATTGGACAGGACAAAAGCCAAAGTCAATATTTCACCGAGGGGAACATGGAGCCATAAGACGAGACAGAGAGGGTCCAGGGGCCGGCCACACCATAAGGTGGCAAGGGTTCCCCCAGGCCGCGCTAGGGGGTGGTGTGGGCCCCTCCGAAACCCCTCGGCCTCCCCTCTCGCCTATAAGAAGCCTCCGATGAGAAAACCCTAAATCCTCAAGCCTCCAGCCACGAAAAGTTCCGCGGTGCCGCCGCCACCAAAGGGGAGATTCGGGGGAAAGAAAGTCTTTGTTCCGGCACCCTGCCGGGACGGGGAAGTGCCCCTGGAGCCATCTCCATCGATCTCCACCGCCATCTCCATCGTCGTTGCTGACTCCCATGATGAGGAGGGAGTAGTTCTCTCTCAAGGCTAAGTGTTCTACCGATAGCTATGTGTTCATCTCTCTCTCTCTATGGATGATCATATTGTGATCATGAGCTTTGTAATCAAGTAGATCTACTTTGCTACTCAAGTGCTTTAATAGATCTCTCCTCTTCCCGTGTGTGTGAAAGTGACAGCGTGTACACCATGGTGACACTTAGGCTAGAGATTACAAATACTTGTTATGAGTTATATTTGGAGTTGGATGTTTCTATGAAATTGTGGTGTTTGTTGGAACCATCTAGAGCTCAAGGTGACAGTGTGGGGTTATCTAGATGGGGAAAGCAAACTTTGAGGTGTGCTGTTATAGCCCTACCATGGATTAGAGTGTCCAACCGGAGAGTATTTCAGAGTAGTATCATGAAGAGAAGATATTTATATGAGAGTGTTCACTAGCGAAAGTATGATCCCTAGGCCTTGTTTCTAAGCATTGAAACACCGTTTGCAATTAGATCTATTACATGTTTGCTTGCTTCCATCTTTATTTCAGTTTGCCTTTAGTCTCTTCCACGTCATCAAGCTCTTTTCTGGCACCGTTGTCTTATATCCATACCAGTTGTATTTCACTATCTCTTCGCCGAACTAGTGCACCTATACACCTGACAAGTGTATTGGGTGTGTTGGGGACACAAGAGACTTCTTGTATCTTGATTGCAGGGTTGCTTGAGAGGGGATACCTTTGACCACTTCCTCCCTGAGTTCGATAAACCTTGAGTGATCCACTTAAGGGAAAACTTGTTGCTGTTCTACAAACCTCTGCACTTGGAGGCCCAACAACTGTCTACAAGAATAGAAGTGCGTAGACATCAAATCTTCACCATGATGAGAATGTTAAAGGAGTTTAATTTCATCGGAGACGATGAAGATGCTTTCATTTGCAAGAAATTAAGTGGGAGTGCTGAGACAAATTTCCAATACATTATGCAGAGTACATATTATGGATTGGAAATGATGTATATTTTATTAACATAAGTTAAGAATTTCATTAAAATAGGATTTTGATGAAAGACTTTGGCAAAACCGGAATATTTGGCATCAATATCTATATGGATAGATTGAGGCGCTAATATGGTTGTGCCATACGTACATGTATGATATATTGAAAGGGTTCAATATGGAAACAACAAGAAAGGTTCTTGCTGCATGGAAAGGATTGTATCAAGATTCAAGTGTTTCAACACTTGGTGAGTAAAATCACATGAAGATTTTGATCGATTACACCGTGATATGTATATATCCAGATATGTCCTATGCTCTAAATGTTATGAGCACATACTAGAATGAATCATAAGATGATCATTGGACGATAGTAAAGATATTCTTATGAGCTTTGGAAGAACCAAGAATATATCATGTATAAGTGACAAATAGTTAAAGGTAGTTCATTGTAAAGTGTTACATTGATACTAGTTTTGTCACAAGATACAAATTAAATTTATCTCAATTTAGACTATGGGTGGCACAATGTAATGGAAAAGATGTTCCATGAAGGATTTGGATGAGTTCCAAAGTTGAGACATTATGATGGATACTACAACAAAAGGCTAAGTATATGACTGCTATAGTAGCAGCAAAGGAGAGCATTTGTGTTAAGTAGTTTGTTATCAAACTAGGTGTGGTTCAAAGTGGGCTAATACTATGAAGATATATTGTATGACAATAATATCAACATATTTTAACCCAAACGAACTAAAGGTCTCACCAGAGGACCAAATTTATACAATGCCATCTCATTTGAGAATGAGTGATGCGTAGAGACGCAAATACATGCAAATACACATGGACCTGAAACTGTCAGATCCGGAGATTATGTTAACCACTAGCAATCGCGTATATGCAACACTAGAAAGCCATAGGTATTCAATACGCAAAGTTTTTCAAACTAGATTATTAACTCTAGCGCAAGTGGCAGACTGAAGGGAAAACCCCAGAGGCAATAATAAAGTGGTTATTATCGTATTCCTTGTTTATGATAAATGTTTATTTTTCATGCTATAATTGTATTAATTTGGAAACATTAATACATGTGTGTTTAATAAACAAAAAGGAAAGTTCCTAGTTATGCCTCTCTTATAAACTAGCTCGTTGATTAACAAGATGATCAAGGTTTCCTGATCATGGACATTGGATGTTGTTAATAACGAGGTCACAACATTAGTGGTATGATGTGATGAACATTCATCCAAAGTATAGAATTGTGATCAAAGTCATTGTGTTTATATTGCTATAACATCATACAAAGTAATCCTAGTCCTTAGACCATGAGATCGTGTCAATCACTAACACTGGAAGAGTATCTTGATAACATCAAACGTCACACCATGAAAGGGTGATTATAAAGGTGGGTTCAGTGCTACAAAAGTGTTATGTAGAGGCTCATGGATCAAGATTGGGATTTGTCCATCCCGATGATGGATATATATACTATGGGCCCTCTCGGTGATATCACATTGGTTAGCTTGCAAGCAAGTGATGAGATCACTAGAATGTTATATCACGGGAACGATAAAAGAGTACATATAGGTAACGAGATCAAACTAGGTATGGAGATACCAATGATCGAATGCCGGACATGTAATATATCGCGAGACCAAGGGATTTAGTTACTAGCGTTAAAGGTTCACACGATCACAAGAGTCATCGTTGAATATGTGGAAGTCAGTACGGATCTCCAGGTCCCGCTGATGATTATTGATCGGAGAGGGGTCTCGATCATGTCTACATTATTCACGAACCATAGGGTGACACACTTAAGGGATACCGACACCATTTGGAGCAAATATGTTTCAGATAAAGATTTAAGAAAGTGCTGGAATTATTTCAATAGACACCGAAACTGTTTCAGGTGAAATTGCTGAAATTGGTTCTGCATGTAATATTGAAATGTTGCAAGGAGTTTTATGTGAATGTTTGTTAATTAAAGTAATTAAAAAAATTCTGAATAAAATTAATAAAAGAGTTTTATTAAATGAGAGAGCATTAAATTTGGAGAAATTTAATGCATTTAAAGTGGAGGCTTTAAAAGAGAATGTGAAGGGGAATTTTAATGTGGAGGGGTTACCACCACATCAATGGGGGAGGTGAGGGGTCACCCCCATGGGGTGCCGGCCATGGGGAGGGGTACCCCCTCCTCCTATAAAAGGCCACCCCTCTCACCCTTCTTCCTCACACCTCCTCGTGAAGGATCTCTCTCCCCCTCTAGTATTTTTCCCATGGTCTCGGATTAGCGAGATACATGTTCTCAGTGGTTTTATCTAGAAAGGAGTTGTTGCTTCCACTGCTTTGCTAGAGCAAGGTACGGAGGTTGTCGGGGTACCGGACGTGTGTGCGATCACGGATGCACCGCTGCTTTGTGGTGCTAGACTTGGTGGTGCTGGACTTGCTGGAGCTGGATCGGATGGACGTGCTGCTGTCGGGCCTACTGGACTTCATCACGATCTTGAGATCAACAAGTGTACTACTACATCATCCACGAGTTCCATCTTGTTAACGAAGCTTTGTTGTCTTCGAGGGTAAGTTATCTATGGATGTATATTCACCCGTTGCTTGTATCTAGTAGATAGATCTTGGCGTATAGTTCCCATCGTAGGAAATTTTTTGTTTTCTATGTTGCGAACCGAACACTATGGAGATAAAGCCAACGAGTCGGAGTAGTTGTCAGGCCGGAACTTAGTTATCTAGGTTGAGCCGAGCAGCACGAACCCTATAGAATAAGTTGTTGAGCTCACGTCTTTCTTATCGTTGTGTTTTTCGTTCTTCCTCTGAACTTATTAAGTAAGTTATTTGGTTTGTAAGTTTGAACCATTCAAAGATCTTGATATTTTGGTATTATAACAATAGTATGTGAATGTTTGTAATTTGGATCCGCAATGTTTCTATTGTACCACTCTGAGGGATGTAATATTTGCGGAATGGTGTTTCGTGACTGTTATGTCAACGACTATAGTATACTACAACATGTAGTGGTATGCTGGGTTATCGCAGTTTAATAAACAAATAAAAGGTTCCTAGTGATGCCTCTCATTATACTAGCTTGTTTATTAATAGATGATCAAGGTTTCCTAATCATGACATTGGATATTGTTAATAACAAGGTCACAACATTGGATGAATGATGTGATGAACAAACTCCCAATGTATAGTAATACGATCATGCCATTATATTTACACTACTATAACGTCATTCAAAGTAACCTTAATCCTTAGAGCATGAGATCACATCAATCCCTGACTCAGGAAGAGTACTTTGGTTATATCAAACGTTACACTATAACAGGGTGATTATAAAGGTGTCATCGGATACTTGGAAAGTGTTAGTTGAGGCTCGTGGATCAAGTGTGGGATTTGTCCATCCTGATGACGGAGAGATATATACTCAGGGCCCTCTCGATGATATCACATTAACATAGCTTGCAAGCAAGTGATAATGATCATTAAGAATGTCATATCAAGGGAACGAGAAAAGTGTACTTGTCAGTAACGAGATCGAACTAAGTATGGATAATACCAAATGATCGGATTTCGGACAAGTAAAATATCGCGAGAGAAAAATAATTGGTTACTACGAATAAGGTTCACACGATCACTAGTTTATCGATTGAGCTGGTGGGAGTCATTATGGATCTTCAGGCCCTGCTAATGATTATTGATCGAAGAGTGTCTCGATCATGTCCACACAGTTCACGGACCCGTAGGAAGACATAGTTAAGGATAGTCGACGCATTTGAGTAGATAGGGAACACCGGAGAAAATACTGGACAGTCCAGGAATTGTTCTGATAAATCTGCCGGAATAGTTTCGGTATATCGGAATATTACCGGGGATTGAATTATCAATGTGTTCATTAAATGAAGTGTTTATTAAATGAAGTACTTATTAAATGAAGTGTTCATTGAATGAGTGGCATTAAATCAAGTGAATTAAAAAGGAGTTTTAAATTGCATGACTCTTGATTTTGAGTGGAGATTAAACATGAGAAAGTGGAGATAATTTTTGAAAGAATAGCCAAAATACCACTACTAAATACCGAGAGTTCCAAAATACCATCCAAAAAACTAACTAGCCAAAATACCACTCCAATCTTGGTTCTCATAGCCAAAATACCACTACACCCTAATTGAGACTAACACACAGACAAAAAGACTTGCATGCCCTTATCTTTTCCTATATAATCGACGCTGAAACAACGAACACAAAGAATCCTGAGCTTCTGCTCACCGCCAAGAAAAATACCAATCGAAAAAAATATGGGAAGAAGGAGCAGATCCTCACCAACTGCAGCGTAGGCAAGATCAAACCAGCGTCCCGGAGAACCAAACAATGGCAGTCGAGCAGGGGAGCGGCGGTGGTCGACGGTCGAGCTGGGTACAGGGTGTGGCTGGCTGCAAGGGCTTGGCAAGGGGCTTGGTAGCGGTCTGGGTGGGCGCGAGGCGCATGACCCGGAGCAACGAGGAGCTGTCCATGGACGCATAGAGAGAGGAGAGCAGGGCAGCGGAAACCAAGCAGTAGAGTAGGGACAAGGGTGCGGTGGCCAGCCAAGCCAGCTCTGACGATTTTCTCTATCGGGCGCGCCACCATGGCTGGAAACTGGAACGAGGAGGGGATAATCGTCTAGATAGAGTTGGCTTTTCTCTAAGGGGTTATTTATGGAATTTCTCCAAAAATGATACGTTCCTAACAGTTGGACTAACGGACGAAGGTTGAAATCTCACGGAAGTGGTATATTGGCTATGAAAACCAAGATTGTAATGGTATTTTGGTAAGTTAGGTTTTTTGAGTGGTATTTTGGCACTCTCGGTTTTCACTAGTGGTATTTTGGCTATTCTCTTATAAATTTTGGTGAGTGGAGAGTCCACTCACATGAATGGGGGAAGAGGTGGGGGCACCTCTTTAGCCGTCGGCCATGGGAGGGGCTGCCCCCTCCCCCTATAAAAGGTGGGGTAGAGCTCTCTCCTCTCTCACACACTCATCCTTCTCCTCTCATATGCCCTTTGGTTGGCATTTTCCTTCCTTTTCTAGCCTTGTCCATTGCCACGAGCATGGAGTTTAGGCGAAGCCCTGCTCAAGATCTTCTCCACCACCATCACCATAATGTTGTAGTGTTGGTGGAGTTCCCGAGGATCTCCTACTTCCGCTGCCGAGCTGGAGCGAGGGACGGAAGTCGTCGACACACCGTACGTGTGATCGATTACGGAGGTGCTGTGTTTGTGGTGTTGGTCATTGCGTCCTTAATGACGGTCGTGTATACTCTACAACAACTATGTTTATTTGCGGGGACGCTATGCCGCTTTACGGTCTTTTAGGGTGAGTCCATCTGAAACCGTTATAAGTGTCACCTAGATTCGATCTTGGTAGTCGCAACCATAGGAAAAAACTTATTTTCCATGCAAAGAACCTCTTCAGAAAGGATACCAATGCCTCGAAAGTTGCTTTAATTTAGAGCAATGGGTTACAAGTTACACAAGAACCCCAAAGATAAAATCACACCCTATTCCTCAAGTTTTACAAAAAAGGAAAACATAAGTGAAAATATAGACTGCATTTGCCTCCTTCAACACCAATCTTGCTCATAGAAGATAGAGGCTTTCAAGACACCGCACCAACGCCATCACTTATTTAAGAAAATATGTTCACTCATTTCAAAAGGTATTACAGTGTATATGTTAGAAAAAATATTCATGTTTCGGAAATGTACATGTATTTATTGATTTATTATGGAGTGTCTTTTTAAAGAGAACCAACACTAAAGAGAATAGATTTTTATAAAATGGAATAAAGGATGAACCAGAAGAAAAATAAAAAAATATTAATAATTATAACTAGGTGAAAAAATTAACATAGGTCAAAAAACATGGCATGCAACTAAACATATTATATAGAAAAAGGAAAAGATAAAAGGAAAAAAAAGAATTAGGAAAACGAGAAGGAATATTGCAGCTGAGATTATTGGGCCGGTCCATTAGCGGAAACCGGCACGGGGCTCACGAAGAAATACACGTATGAACTGATCCAGAAAAAAAAAACGCTGTCACCCGCACCCGCGTAAACCCGACGCAATCTGAATCATGTTTGAAGTTGGAGACGAGCGCGGACCTGAATCCCGTTTTGAAAGCCAGGAGAGACCCCCGGGTTGGAAACCCTAGTTTTCGCTTCTCATACTGATTCGATCTCTCATCTTGAATTCCCGATTGGTCCAACACTCGGGAGTTTCCCCAATTCCCCATTCGATCCCGATTAGCGCGTGCTTTCCCGCACTGGAGGATGTCGAGCCTGGCATCGATCTCGGCGGCGCGCGGGGACGCATCGCCGTCGGGGAATCAGGGTCAAGCTTTCGATCACTTCTTGGTGGTGGATTTTGAGGCGACCTGCGAGAAAGACAAGCGCATCTACCCGCAGGAAATCATCGAGTTCCCCTCGGTCCTCGTCGATGGCGCCACCGGCCGCATCGAATCCGCGTTCCGCAGGTACGTCCGTCCCAAGCATCATCCTGTTCTGACCAAATTTTGCAGGGACCTCACGGGCATCAGGTAGGAGGACGTGGACGGAGGCGTCGATCTCGGGGATGCGCTCTGCCTGCACGACGCTTGGCTGAAGGCAGCGACAGAGGGGACAGGGGCCAAGAAAGGCGGTGGCTTGGCCGTCGTGACCTGGGGGGACTGGGACTGCCGCACTATGCTGGATTCGGAGTGCCGCTTCAAGGGTATCCCAAAGCCTGCCTACTTCAATCGCTGGATCAACCTCAGGGTCCCCTTCGAGGCGACTCTCGGTGGCGGAGGGCGGACAAACCTGCAGGAGGCGGTCCGGGCGGCGGGGCTGGAGTGGGAAGGCCGCCTGCACTGCGGGCTCGATGACGCACGCAACACGGCGCGCCTTCTTGTGGAGCTCATGCGGCGGGGCGCCAAAATCGGGATTACTGGCTCACTGGCGCCACCTCCGCTGACCCAGGAGCAGCAACAGAATCCTCGCCTCAGCCCATGCGGGATTACTGGCTCGCCCGGCGCCGTTGCCGCCAATCCAGCAGCAGCCTCACACAAGCCCGTGCGCTGGCGCCGCGACGAGATTCTGCTACTGCGGAGTTCCGAGCAGAGGAGGCATTGTAGCTGTGCCAGGGCCGATGCAGGGCATGTGCTTCTTGGGGTGCGGCAACTGGACGCCGACCATGGGAGTCGTCTGCCCCTACTTTGTCTGGGGCAATTGAACCAGCTGCGCCACTGATGAGATTGCAGACTCAAGTCAGATGGATTGCTAGTGTAGCTGTCAGAATTGAATGCAGCTTAGTTGATTCTATGTGTGATTTTGGTCACCAGAATCAAATGTGACCTAGCTAGTCTTGGCTTCTTAGTGTTATTTGGTCACCGGAATCAAATGTGACCAGCTTAGTTGATTCTCAGTCTGAATTGCTCACTCAAACCAACGGCTAGGGGAGTAGCTATTCTTGATGTAATCAGTGGCTGAATTATTAATATTAATGAAATATTTGATTTAATTATGACCATTCTTCTTTCTTCAGTATCCTTCTAATTAAATTCATCAAGTTGTGATTTGTGACAATAGTTGACCAATTGAAACACTTGCCCTCGTGAGTACACAGACAATTTGCTTTACAAACGATGCAAAGTGTAGTATATTCATGCTTACAGGACACCGGTACAGATTAGAACTGTGGGCATTGTTGCAAGAACTTGACCGGTTTATGTAAACAGCATAGCAGCTATTTCCGAACTCACTCCCCCACACCCGAGCATTAACTGCAATCTTGATATGAATGCACAGATATGAAATATTACCACCTTCTACAAGTTTTCCATGAGTCACTAACTAGAAATACAATCTTGACGTTCGCAGTTTTGCTATTTGTTCATGGTACAAGACTTGGAGGACCAGCACCATGAGCATGAATATGAAACTGGATGTCATACTTAGGCTTCTATCAGCCAATCAGGGGAAACCCTGAATGAAATATATGAATTTTCTGAAGAAGTGGTTCCTGATGATGATACAGTCGTGAATTGATAATGAAAAGAGTAAACTGATTAACACACTGACAGACAGGCAAAGTGCCAACATTGTTGTCACCATCCCAGGGGCTAGTGGAATGGGAAAAACTACTTTGGCATGGAAAGTACATGATGATTCAGCTAAATAATACATGATGGTCACCACACAAGAAATGCTTTTGGAAGACCTAAATTCTCTAAATGCATTGAGAAGTCTGCAGATACTGAAGATGGAAAGAGTCTCAGATTGTTTGAGGATGCAGAAAGCCATGCTGGAGAACAAATCTCACCCTAAGGAGCTTGAACTATGTTGTAAGCAGTGATGATAGACAGGCCTAAGTACAGAAGACTTGCCTGTGGTCAAAGAATTGGTTCTCCGAGCCTGCAATGAACTTATGGAAATCTCAAATCTTCTATCACTTGAAGCACTAATTGTCATCGGTTGCTCTAGATTGAAGGATGCCAATGGAGCACGCTATCTAAAGCAGGTCCGCATCAAAGATCAAGAGAATGAAGATGTCATGCGGAACTTTAATTAAAGGGCAACAACTTACTTTGTGCATTTTGAAGTGGACCATCAAGCAGTTTTCTTGGCATAATATGTGTATTTATTTTCTAGTTTTATCTGAATCTGAAAAACGGTATCAGGTCATCATGATATGTGAGAAACCCATTGCATAATTTTTTAATTGTAAGCTGGCAGCCTTTTCATGTGTACCTCCATCTAATCAACGTCTTATGTTATGCCAAATATGATTGTGCACATATGTAAGGGGAACATATTGTTTCGCGATATTGAGATTGTTTGTCTGTTTTGGATACACCAAGAGATGTCCTCTAAATAAAATTAATGCTGAAAACATAATGGTTCGTCTAGAAAAACAATGAGTATAGTAAAGGGACTAAGATAGCCTTTGTTCGAGATAAGATCTTGGGTTTTGTGACACCGACCGAAAACCAGCAAGGCTTGCCTGGCGTTGGATACAAACGGGAATGAGCACCCCTGGCGGGCTGGCCCTTAGTACTCCCGTTTTCTGTCAAGCCATTGTCATCTTGTGCTTTTTTTGGATGCTTTTTTTCCTCCCAAGATATCCTTCCTTAGAGTATCTCCACTCGTTGGCCGTTCCTAAGCCGAAATCCAGATCTAATTTGCGCCAGCGGATGTAAGTTTCAGCCTGGGAACGGACTCTTTCCTACTCGCGTTCTCAGACCGAGTCCCCACGTTTGGCTAAAATTTGATCAAACATGGCGAATTTTGGCGAATATAGACGATTTTAACAAAGCAACGGCGAGTTCATACAATAGTTGGCCAAATTCGGACATATACCCGAATTTTGGCCAAATTAGCATACATTATAACTAAAACAGAAAAAAACAGGGCCGCCGATGCCGATGCCGATGACGCCGCCTCACATGCCGAAGTGGCGGTAGAAGTTGGTGTAGTCAGGATCCGCTGTGTCGTCGTCGGCATCGTCGTCGTACGGCGTCTGCGGGGGCCGCGAGCTGCCCTGGCCTGGGTCGCCGTACCTCCATGGCTGAGAAGGGCAAGCGTCATCGTCGTCGTCGAGGACGACGAGGCGCGCGCGAGGTAGGCGGGAGCGGAGCGCGCTCTAGGCGTGGCGGAAGAACGGCGCCCCCTGAGGCGACGCTCGGCCTGCTCCTGCAGGCGCTGCACGCGCAGTGCCTCCTCCTCCTCGCAGACCAGGCGAGTATGTTCGGCTCCGTGGACGGCGATGGCGGTGCGGCCTCACAGAGAGAACGCTCGATCAATATTTTCATGGCGAAGGAGTCCTCGTCGACGGCAACGCCCCAGTCGGCGGGCTCGACCTTCGGCTGGCGGAGGGCATCCTACCGGTCGGCGGTGTCGTCGTGCGGGGCTCGCCGATGACGATGTCGCGCGTGCGTGTCCTCGGCGGCGACAGCCTCGGCGTGTCGGCCTCGCACTTGGGAGGCCGGAAGACCTCGCCGCTGCTGCGCAACGACTGCGCAGGAGCAGACGCCGAGGAGCACGACACAGAGGAGGAGCTGGAGAGGCTGGCCATCCTCCTGGGCGCCCAGCTCGCCGGAGGTTGTTGGCGCCAGCGAACACGGGACCCCAGCCTGGGGTTGTTGCCGGCGTGGATGTGCTCGAGGACCGCCGCGAGCGTGCGCCCTACCGCGCTCCACCATCGGCAGCGGCTCGCCGCACTGTTGCGCTTCGGCGGCTCGCCGGGAGGACCAGGATGTGCGGTGAGCTCGGCGAGGCGGCGCTCCTCGAAACGCCCCGCCAAACGCCCGGTGCGTGGTCTCGGCAAGCTCCGGATCGGCATTGCCGATGGCGGCTGGATCTCGCCCACGATTCGTGGTCTCGGCACCGGCAGACCGGTATGCCGTGGCTGAGCCTCCACCTAGGGGGCAGCGGATATCCGGTGGTGCCATGTACCCGGCGTCATGGAGCATTCGCGCCTCCGACGCCTGGAGCGTCCGCCGGCCAAAGCCGTTCGCCGCCGCTGGATCGCCTGTGTACCTCTCCGCCATCTTTCTCTTCGCCGTTTGTTTCTTTCGCCGGAGTTCAGGGTGGTGAAGGGTGGAGGGGGCAGTGTGCTGCGAACTGGTGGTGCGGCCATGTTTTATAAGCCGAGCGAGGGCGGCGAAGATGGGACGGGTGTAGCGGCGAGGGCGGGAAAAGGGGAAGCGGCGGAAAGTTAATGCCCGCCGGTCCGTCGCGGGAGTCGAGGCGATGGTGGCGCGCCATTACGGCGACGCGTGGCCGACAAGACCGGTGGTTAATGCCCGGCGGTCCTTCGCGGCGTCCCGATGCGGGAGGATGAGGACAACTCGGCCGCTGCTAATCGAGCGGGCCGCTCGTGACGACTCTTTTCCCGCCGAATTCGCTTCGTCCGGCGTTCCCAACGCGTTTCCGTCGCCCCGAAAACGGCCTGGGAAGCCCGGTATTTTGGGCCAAATCCGGATGAAACCGGGGTCCTGGGAACGCGACTAGGCCAAATTTCGGCGTCCGGACCAAAAATATGACCTAGAAACGACGTGCTGGAAAGCCGAGTGAAGATGCTCTTATACTTCTTGGGACGGACGTCGTAGTCAAGATAGTGGACTAATTGTGCCAAACTTCCTCTAATCTGTTGAAATAAACTACTCACTCGGTTCCACAACATAAGCCTTATAGCAAGTTGTAGTAGTATGGAAATGTTGTTCAATGGAAGGTCTATTAGGGGAGGGTCGTGGATCTTCCCCACAACATTAGTTTTTACAATCTTTCTGTTTTTGGGACTCCCCATAAACAAATACTAGTACTTGGTAATAATGGGATTTTCTTCATTTTCAAAATATACCAAGTAGTCCGTGCCATCTCGCCAGTTGTTTAAAACTCGTACTACTAGTATATATCTAAAATAACAGGTGCACCATGGTGCCCAGACACCATACGTGATACGCGTATTTTCGCTATAAACCACACAAACCTGAGGGTATACGTACCTAAGTTATACATACCTAGGTATCATATATCTAAGATATGCGTACGTAAATTACATATACCTAACATATTACATATCTAAGGTGTATGTACACAGCATATGTGTATATATATGTAACTTAGATATGTACATATTAGGTATGTGATACCTTAGGTATATATAACTTGGATTGTTATATCTTAAGTATGTAAAATTTAGGTACGTACAACCTAGGTATATGTGTCTGGGCACCATAGTGTACCTGTTATTTTACCTATATATATATATATATATATATATATATATATAAACCCTATTCAGCATCCAGGGTGCAGAATAGTTATTTTGCACCCTACATATTTTTATGTTCTTACATACATAAATTTATGTTTTGTATATTAATAATTATGTTCATATTCATCAGAAACGTAAAAAAATCGACATAAAAATACGATTTATGAGTCATTATAGTGTAAAAAATAGAGAAAATTCGCATTTTACGCCGTATTTTTTTACGGCATGTAAATAATTTTTTTACGACATGTCTAAATTTTCTTATGTTCTTCTTAACTTCTGAGGTAAGAGAAAATTTACGTGACGTAAAAATCTTATACGATTTGAAAGATAGAGGGTGGATGAAGAATAACTATTCTACACCTAGGATGTCAAATAGCGCCACTCTAGAAACCCTATTCAACATTCAGGGTGTAGAATAGTTATTTTGCACCCCACATATTTTTATGTTCTGACATATATAAATTTATGTTTTGTATACTAATAATTATGTTCATATTCATCAGAAACGCAAAAAAATCGACATAGAAATACGATTTATAAGTCATTATAGTGTAAAAAGCATAGAAAAATCGCATTTTACGCCGTATTTTTTACGGCATGTAAATATTTTTTTTACGACATGTCTAATTTTTTGTATGTTCTTCTTGACTTCCGGGATAAGAGAAAATTTACGTGACGTAAAAATCATGTACGGTTTAAAAGATAGGGGATGGATGAAGAATAACTATTCTACATCCTAGGTGTCAAATAGCGTCACTCTCTCTCTCTACCTATATATATATATATGACATATTCATACTACACCCGGGTGTAGTTACATCCACGTGTGTTCATAATTTAGACAGTATCTATCATACTGGAGACTATATATAGGTAGTATGAAGTATATAAGAATATTTGGGTAGTATATATACTATTTTTTGAGTAGTATGTAATTTTTATTCACATACTCCTTTTGTACGTACAAATATAACGGTATTTTACATATATACTGAAAAATATGGGTGCATTTGTAATTTTTTCACCTCACTTGCTTATAAGTATCTTAAATATAGTATATGAACATACTCAAACAGATAAAGTATTACAAATACTTTCGTAAGGTGGTATATGAGACGTGGGTGTAGTTACACCCGGGACTACGTATAGTATGAAGTATATAAAAATATTTGGGCAGTATATATACTACATTTTTGATAGTATGTAATTTTTATTCACATACTTCTTTTATACGTACAAATATGACGGTATTTCATATATATAGTGCAAACTATAGGTGCACTTGCAATTTTTTCACCTAACTTGCTTGTAAGTATCTTAGATATAGTATATGAACATACTCAAATAGATAAAGTATTATAAATACTTCCGTAAGGTAGTATATGAGAGGTGGGTATAGATACACCGGGAGTAAGAAGTATTTTTCATATATATATATATATATATATACACACGAGGAGTGTTTGTATAAAAATTACATACTACCAAAAAAATAGTTTATATACTGTCTAAATATTTTTATATACTTCATACTACGCGTACATACCTTCCGGTATGGTAGATACTGCCTATATAGTATGAAACACGTGTGGGTGTAGTTACACCCGGGTGTAGTACGAATATGTCATATATATATCTTGTCCTATATGAAATCTGAAGTTTTCTGGAGATTTTTTCAGCATGACTGAGAGTGCCCAGAACTCACAGGTAATCCACTTGAGATGAAATAAGAGGACTTGTGCCTAAAATCTTGTAGGACAAGAAGCAACGACGTTGGATCTTCCCGTCTGCTGCTTGCATTGGTGTCGACTAATCACCTCTCCATCAGTAGCCATAGGAAACATGGTTATTAAACTGGTGATGGTTGTAGCTATCTCAATCAATTTTTGTGTCACGTTGCATCTTCTGCAAGAAGGCACGTCACTTTTCTCTCTACTAGATTTAGAGGTGCGCCTTGACGCACTGTCTCAGTATACTCATAGTTATATGCGGCTCAAATTCTCAATAGTGAATAGCAATATGTTTATTTCTAATATAGATATTTGAATGGACGCCCAAAATGGTGAGTTATCTGAACCATCTCTTCTAACAGAGCATGTTGACTTACACTAATCAGTAGTAGCTAAAAAGGTATACGCAAGCTAAAGCTTAGATTGTCAAGGCCTATTTCTGGCCGTCCATGCATGGCCCAATCTCGGCCCAACATCGTCCCACGATTCTGGCCCGTCTCGCATCCACTGCGCATCTCTGGTCAATCATCATGGAAGCATGTGCCTCTGCATAGGCAATTTGAGCTGTTGTAACATCTCAACAATATCTTAGATCTTTCTCCCAGAGTACAAAAAACATGATGGACAATAACTATAGGGGTAGCTCTTTGTAAATACCTAAAATCATCAATAATGGCACATGTTAGCTCACCTGGCAGTGTACTTTTCTAGGATGAAAGCACGAAAGTCTAATAAAAGGTGGTCTATTTCACGTCGTCACTATGGTAGAACCACAATCAGGTTGCAATAATTGAAGCTAAAGACCAATCAGTTTCACTATTGGATTTGTGGATTTTAATCCTTTTATAAACCATTGATTGAGATTGTACGTAGACATGGTAAATTTCACTAAATTACTACTTACAAAGAAAGCAAACAAAGATCTTTTCATTCCAATTGTTCATTCATTTATTGATCATCGGAGAAAACATAGCCGATACAGAACATAACAATATTAGAGGCCATACTCGCTTTGTTCTCTCACACGCATTTTTCCAAAAACAAACTGTTGCTGCTAAGAAAATCACACACATGCATCTCTTATGGTCATTTGATTGAATATTTTGTATTGGCCACTAAATAGTCATATGTATTTGCAGTAAAAAAAGAGCATTGCTCCTTATATCCAATCATAGCGAATGAAATGAAAAAAACATTGAAGACAAAAAGTAGTAAAGAACAAAAGTACACCTCGATCCACATCTTCAGTTGGGCTTCAGCTCAATCATTGCATCGATCCGTTTTTCTGAATCCTCCTATATTAAGCATGAAAAACAAAAAAAAGCTAAGCCAAACACGGAAAAGGGAAATTAGCGATATATGATCAACACAGCCGCACTGTTAATCCAGTTATGCATTCATTTTTCAAGGACAACTATTATAAGTTTTTTCTCCTCATTTAGGCGACATGCATAGTGACTATTTAGTGAATTGTCAAGGTTTAGCCACCAAGAGTAATAATTTATAGTTTTTGTATTAGTAATGAGCAATTGAAAATACAGAAAAAACGCATGTTACAGAAACAAAACATTATCATGACAGATGGTAAATAATAGTAGTACATCATGGAATGGAAATTGCTCTATCCGCTAGAAGAAAATTGTGAAAAAGTAACACAAAATATTAATCTCTATTACCTGAAATGCATCCATGGGAAGTAGGTACCAGGAGAGTAAAGAACATATCATGCTCTAGGGATTAGCATCCCTTCTGTTGTTTTTCTTCATGCTCATATAATTTCTGAAATAGGAGAACATAAGCTTCGGTAGAAAGTGAATATATTCTGCAGTCGTATGGAAAGCATGATAGTTATGTGTCATCTTAGTCTCTCTGTTTGAAGGACATGGAAAGAAAATATAAAACAAAAATTTCAGCTGGATACTAAATATATAACAGGACTCTACAACAGAAATCAGCAGGAAATACCATTCTAGACAATACAAGGACAATCCATGTAATAATAGGGCTATTCAGTTCAGCACATCTACCATAAAAAGATGATCTGATGACCTATGTAGATGAATATCAATGGAACAAATATAGCTATCTTTATAGAGATAACCATACTCAAAAGACACAGGGGCTTTAAAATTATTTGCTAAACGGGTCACAAAATGGTCAAGCATGACACATGACTGCCCTTATCGTAGAAAATACTACCTTGTCTATATCTTTCATTTAAGACAGTATACAATAGAGAAACAGATTTACCTCAGGAAGTGGTGACATTAGGCCGAGGCGATAATTTGGTCGGATGGTAGGGGTGCTCCTTAGCGCACGATCCCGTGAAATTCGTGTTGCAAATGGTAATCAATATCATCAGCTTGATTAGAGAAGTAGAGAAAGTAACCTTAATCAGAGTTGTAATCATCGGTGTCATAAATACGTCCATCTGAGTCGAAGTAGTGAACGTCAGATTCACGATGTTGTAACATAAACGTGCATAATGGCAAAGGCTAGAGCCACTTTTAGCTACACAAATCACGGAAGCAGAAAAACAGGAATAAAATAGCAGACCTGAGCATGATATTTCATACATGAAAAATGAAAAAATAAGTTTATAATCTGATATCTAAGCAATTAACTTCATGGGCATTGGCATATAAAAGCAACTAAAAGTATCATCAAGTACAATAATCTTCATCTATTGGAATTGATGTATACAATGAAAAAATGCATGGCTCTACCGTGGTAATACATAGCACCATTCAGTGTTGCACTATGAAACACTGGCGAGCAACGAATTGAACTTAGTTCTTAGATGTGAAGTCCAAGTTAGAGGAAATTGGCTATGTTTTTTGTTATCTTGTTGAATCTGCGACTACAGACTCTAGAACGGCTCGTAGGCAGGTACTAAATTGAGGTAGCCGAAGCATGGGAGCAATAAAACAATCTATAGGCTGTGGAATTGAAGAACGGAAGAATTAAATTAATCTAGTCCCCCACACTGTAACGAAACCTTATAGAGAAGCGTAGTAACAAAAAGTGTGTCTATAGAATTAATCTTGCTTGCAAAGGTAGTACTTGCGTCTCATCACTTGCAAAGGCAGTACTTGCTTATCATCAAGCAATGATGCTTGCTCCGACAACGTTTTTCCATACATTTCTCCAGCAGACATAGCTACAGATCTCTCCTGTCAGCCTTTCAAACCTGGGAAATACAATAAGTCATGAACGCCTTTAAACTGTTTTTAGATTTAAATAAACTTACTACCACTTGTGCATTGCAGCTGAAAGAACCTAGCTAATATAAACAAAGACGGTATCTGAATAATATCATGTATCCAGAGATCATAATCCACAATTATATGTTAGAATACTGTTGTGATTGCAAAGAAAGAACCAATCTAATAGCGGCAATTATCTGCAATACAATGTAAACTCTTTTTCTAAACATAAGCAGTCTTATAGCCTAAAATGGGTAACCAAAATAACCCACGTTTAACCCCAAATTGTATCTAATAGCTGGGACATTTTTGGTAGTATCAAGATAACCCGGTGTGTCCGAGCACTAAGGCCGAAAATCAAACACTATTGTGACCATAAATTTTATCTTGGTCTAGGGTGATTAGCAAGAGCATTCGCCGTAGATAAAGGAAGGCATTACATCAAACATGTAATCCGAAAAAACGTAAAAAGCAGATAACAGCAGAGAAGACCAACGCCTACCAGATCGCATGAGCAGCCGAGGTCGTGGAAGAATAAGAACAACAAGGAAAACCTGCGTACAAAGCAGGAGAGACGAATTAGCAAGAGCATTCTTCACATATTGCTTTTTTAGGAGCCAACTATTTCATCCTAAATAATCTGTCAAATAATAGGTTCGTTGGCCTCTTCCGATATGCAAAAAAAGCTATTACGACATCACCAATATTCTGAAAATTTCAGATATATGCCTTTCAGCTGACTAATATTTCAGTCAGGCAAGAACCAACGCACATGGAAACACACATATATAGAGAGAGAGAGTAGGGGATAAGGATCAAAAGAAGCCCACCTTGCCATCAACACGGGCGTCATTCACTGAACATAATCTGGTTACAATAGGAGCAGCACCTTTCATCAGCAAGCAGTACATGTCTTCTGCTAACAAAGGAATTTCTGTTAGGCATGCCTAAAGTTGCAACATCCGAGAGGTGGTACAAATAACACCAATGACGTCAAGTGTTACACAGTAAGCAATCAGTTGTCAAGGACATATGGATAATAGCATAAGAATCTGCCGAAATCACATAATAGGATAATAATAAATCATGAGCATGCTTTACATACCCGAGGAAAACCCATCCCAAAAGAAAACTTGGCAACGGCTTCTAGGCGAGGCAGGGAGAGCTCTAACTAATCATAGCGCATCAAAACTAATCATATTGGCGGGGAGGGGAATCGCGGGAGGGAGAAGAAGGGCGAGGGCTGGCGACGGCTCACCTCAGCTTGCAGGGCATGTACTCACGATCCTGCTGCTGGGCCGGAGGTCCGGCGATCGATCCTGCACGGGCTCGTCCAGGCCACCGGTTACTGCCGACCACCCGACCGCCTCTGCTGCATGCGAGCTCGGACCGGCGTTCTGGTTCCTCCTTCCGCTGCTGCACGTGATGAAGAGGGGCGGTGCTCATCGGCCGGCATATAGGAGTAGAAGAGATGGGCGCGGACCACACCGGAGGCAAGGGAGAGGAGGAGAGGCAGCTAGGGTTTGTTGGAGGAGGAGACGGACCAACAACGATTAGGAGGAACCCTAGTGAAATAATTTTTCTCTACATAAATTGAAGAGGGGGTTCCCATCTAGGGCTAGACACATGCCTCAATTTATCATCATCTCTAGGGTTTACATATGGAGGTGTTGGAAATATGCCCTAGAGACAATAATAATAAGGATTATTATCATATTTTATAAAGTTTATAATTAAGTTTTATATTATGCTATAAATATATTAAGAAAAAATATCAATACACGTGTGATATATAAACAACCAGGAGTTCCAAGTGAAACTCCAGTCACTGGTTCATTGGTCAATAGATGATCAAGGTTTTCTGATCATATGACATTTATGCTAGTTGGAAATGGAATCAACTCATTTTGAGAATGAGATGATGAACCAATAGCCAACCTAAATATCGTGACCTGATCATGTCACGAAGTTCAAGTTACGATGATTAAAAATGGATCCTCGTAGACTATTCCTTAGACCGTGAGGCTATATCAATCACTGTCTCCCAAGAATGCTTAGATAACATCAAACGTCACTTGGTAATACAGTGACAATAAAGGTGTGTTCAGGTGTTCGGAGAAACCGTAGAGGCAACATATGCCAAGAGTGGGATTTGTCCGTCCACGTGACGGAAAGATACTCAAGGGCCCACTCGGAGAAGTTATATCCAATAGTTGCGCAGCGTGTGATTTGATCACAGGGATATCACTTGTCAAACGAGTCAAGTAGCATTGTTCGGTAACAGGATTGAACACGACATGGTGATGTCATTGATCAGATCTTGGGCAATGCGAGTGTCGAGAGACAAAGGGAATAAGGCACGACTGTCCCGATTCAAACGTTGAAAGATCTTCGTGGCATACACATGGGTCATATGGCCATCCAGATCCCTCTGTCGATCATTGGTCCGGGAGTGTCCCGATCATGTCTAGAGTGTTTCCGAACTGTGGGGTATCATGCTTAAGGGTTCGATGATGCTTGGAGAGTGTTTATAGGATCGGTAGAATCGCCAAAGAATAGAAGAGATAAAACCGGAAGGGTTTCGATAAGTCCGAAGTGGAGATGGAAGGTGTTTCATAACCAAGGAGATTGAATAATATATGAATGAATGTTAAATATTGATTTAATCATTTATTCATAATTATTTAATAAAAGAGAAAATCAATTTAAAGGTCAAAAGGTTGAATGGGCCAATTCTGGAGGGAAGAGGGCCCATTAGGGAAAGGCAAGAGGGGAGAAGGGGCAAGGGGTGGCCGACTAGGCCAAGCCCCTCACCCATCGCGCGGGGCCCACTAGGGCCGGCCGGCGGCTGCCCCCCCTCTCCTCTCCTTTAGTCCCACCCCGGGACTTTGAGGGAGGTAGTACCTCCCCTCCCCTATATATAGTGGGGGTATTTGGCCAGATAAATACACACAATATTCAATAAAGGTTTCCTCACTTTTTGGGAGACCTCCAATTGATATTCTCTCTCTCGTGACCATGGTCCCAAGTCGGACTGCACGAACGGGAGATATCTTCACCGCAGAGCGCCATAGCGCTGTGGGATTTAGATCCAGGAGCTCTACTTCCGCAACTGCTGCTGGATCGGGGAAGCGGGAGTCATCGTTAGGCACCGGACGTGGGTAACTCCCCGCGAGGTGTCACACTTGAGGCACTCAAGTCGTTGGAGCCACAGGAGCGCAAGGACTTCATCACGACCTTGAGGTCGGCTTCGGCTCGTCTACATCAACCACGCTCTCCTGAGCGTTGACAAATTTTCAGTCTTCAAGGGTAAGTTCGCGAAAAGCCCCTCCCGTTACTGTATTACTAATAGATAGATCCTGACAACATCAGGAGTTCAGGGGCGTAGGGTAAAAATTTATTGTTTTCATACGCGGAACCCCTATAATGGTATGAGAGCTAGATCTATGCGTAGTACTGCAAGTACGGGTAGAACACACGAGATGTAGCGTGTGGGCGTTGATCTTTTAGTTGTTACCCTCCCACATGTGCTTGTGTATACCGCAATAATGCTTGATGAAGCGGCCCCAACCGACTTTACGAGTTCATTTGCGACACTGGTCCACGCTTGACAAACGGCTTGTACAGTATAAAGTGGCTTTAGGGGGTGTCTGTCTCTCTCGCATTAGTTGGTATGCCATTTGCAACGGAGGGACCTGAAAGGGGTGTAGTATAGACAACTACTTGATCAGTGTTGTGGTGAAAGTTCGTAGGTAAGAACGGTTCTTGTGCGAAAGCCCATTCAGCCACGTAAAATATGCAAAGATAAAGTAGAGGCGTCTAACTTTGTTTTGCAGGGGGCGTTGCTTTGTGATATGGTTGTGGCAAAGGTAAATTGATTACCTTATGTTACGTAGTAGTAGATAGTCACGAAGGTGACCGACTACCACGCCGAAAAGACACCGGTACCCTAGTGTCTACGGCGCCGGAACCCTAGCGCCGGAATCCGGTGACGACGAATGGAGATCACGATGTGAAGGACCATATAACATTGCATTTACATTCAATGTTGTTGTTTGTATATCTTATTGTGTGCTAGTATTAGATACTCGATGGTAGCCTAATAAGATGATCCCTGTTAAAATTACCAATGATTGTGTTCCCCTTAGTGTGCACCACCAAGAAAGTTCTTCCGTATGAGGCAGGCCATGATGAGCGGGTGTCAGACATATCTACGTTCGCATACAGTGGTTGTAAGCCATGTTGCACAACGAATACACTAAGATTGAGTTGGCGAGCCTAGCACGTTATAGAGACGTGGCCACGGAACGCGGATGGTCGAAAGATCAAGCACGAGTCGCATGAATGATGTGACCGATGTTTAGCGTCCACCCTAGAACCCACATTGATGGCCGTGATGATCGGGGGAGATGTAGGGAAAAGGGGTTGTTTTATCACTAGAACCCTTTAGGGGATAGGTGTTTCTGAGTGGAGTTATTATTAACTCATTTAATTATAAACTTAGTCTAAATTACTTTTGCAATTATAAATGTAGAAAAAATGGTTCTCCCCGATGCTACCTTTCCTGTTGACGATTGGTTAGAAGGAGAGAAGCTCAGGCTAGATGGATCAAACTTCTCTATATGGGTTGCGCATCTCCACGTTCTCCTTAGCGAGAATAACATGGTCGACTACATACTCGATAAGATGGATTTGGAGCAGCCCTATTTCTGTGAGACCCCAGAACAGCGGGAAGACCACTATTACCATCGTGAGATGCCCACCTTCATATAAGTTATAATGTGCTACGGGATTGTGGATGAGCTATGGCCAGTCGTGGGTAATCTTGACCCTCGAGCGACTATGGTACAACTTAGGACACATTTTGTGGAACAATCACGCATATGGAAGCATGAGCTGATGGGAGACTTCCTCTCCATTAAGATGGAGGAGAAATCATCACTTGACGACCACTTGGAGCGCATGCATGATGCGTACATGAGGCCTCCATACTTCTTAGATAGCTGGATGACGGGCTGTTTTGCAAACGGAGTTGTGCTGCGGTCGCTGCCACCAAGCTACCAAGAACAAGTCAGGACTTGCATTATGAGAGGCGACACGGAAACACAGGATTTCCATGAGTTCATATCACATTTTAGAGATGTGATGGTTGAACCCGTTGTCCCTGAGGTCATCAATGACAACGGTATATATTTGATATACAATTTTATAAATGTCATAATCTTGCAAACACATTTGCAGTGTTAAGTATATTTGATACTTGTTTTGTTTTACTGAAAACAGTTCCTTCTGCATGAGAGGTGCTTGCTGGACAGGAGGTGACGTTGCGTGTTGATGGCGAGCATGATGATGATAGCCAACGACACTGTCCCTCAACATTTATCATTTAGTTTATTTTAGGATGATTATTGTAATCAAAAGATTGTGAACTTCTTTAGTGTGTCTCACACTTTGTGAGATGGTTATTCATATGAGCTTGTAACAAACAGTTGTTCGAATTTTATGAATGATTTCTATTTGTGTTTATATCTTGTTTGATTATGTGTGAATTATCCTGGTTTTGAAACTAATTGATAATACATGAACATTTGTAAAATATTGAAATGCCTTTAAAATACCCGACTTAATGATATGTTTATTAATGAATGAAACCATTGTTTGAATTCAAAGTTATGTGATAATATATGAAAGTCATTTGATTACTTGTCGCATATAAATCGTGCCTAAGTTTGGAAAAATAACTTGAACACCATGTATTACTTGAATACAAAGTGTTTAAATGAATTGTAGAAGAGAATACATATTCGATGTATTATAGTTTAACAAAATGGTGATTATCATTATATGATTGTTTAAATGTGTAAAGTAGTTTACCAAAGGAAACATGAATATGAAACTATTTAATATGATAAAATTGTTTCATCAACAAAGGGTATTAAAGATAAATGAGAATCTAATTACTACGATTTGGTCAATAGTAATGAAATTCAACTTTATAAGAATGGCATGAAGAATATTGTCGAATGCAATGCGCTTGAAATGTCAAAATGCAAAGCATCACAATATAATATTAGATATCAAAATGGGTGAATTGATGGCGCCAAATAAATCGTTGTAGTGTAGATATATAGACCATTAGATAAAAATAGTTAGCACTCAATTAGAATACATAGTGAAACATTTGGATTCATGAAAGCGACTCCATATCAAGTATGGATCATCGTAAAAGTTTTGGGGTTATTCGATATAACCAAAATAATAGCGAATAAGTATTGCTTGGATATGAAACCCATAGCTGAAACTTTGAATACAAAACCCATAGCTGAAACCAAAAGAGAAGCAAAACAAGTATTGCTTGGATTTTGGTGCATTCTTGAGAAAGTTCGCATTTAGTGATATTTCTCGATTATGGAGCAAATGGAAGATAGTGAAAAACATGATGAGGATTCAAAACCCTGCATTAGAGTGTTGAGAGGCGCAACAAAAAACGTTCCTGAATGATTCTCTTCACAGAGGAAAGAATCAATGATAATGATCATTGTGTTTTCCCACTGGTGTTTTCACTACATGAAGTAGGATTCAAAATGTAACCCATGTCTTATATGGAGACATTTGTGAATCATTTGTCATGATTCTTGGAATATGACATACCTACGAACTACTAAGGAAATAATGGTAAACTAGAATTATGAGAAATCCTAGAAGCAAAATTCCCTTGAGATTAGAAAGAAATTTTGCTGGGTTCGCAGCATAGAAAACAAAAATTTCCTACGATGGGAACTATTATATGCTAAGATCTATCTATTAGATACAAGCAACGGGTGGATATACATCCATAAAGAACATACCCTCAAAGACAACAAAGCTTTGTTAACGAGATAGAACTCGTGGATGATGTAGTCGTACACTTGTCGATCTCAAGATCGTGATAAAGTCCAGCAGGTCCAGCTCCAGCACGTCCATCAGATCTAGCTCCAGCAAGTCCAGCACCACTAAGTCCAGCACCGCAAAGCAGCGGTGCATCCGTGATCGCACATACGTCCGGTACCCCGACAACCTCCGTCCCTTGCTCCAGCAAAGCAGCGGAAGCAGCAACTCCTTTCCAGATAAAGCCACCGAGAACATGTATCTCGCTAATCCGAGACCATGGGGAAAAATACTAGAGGGGGAGAGAGATCCTTCACGAGGAGGTGTGAGTGATAAGTGAGGATAGGGGGGACTTTTATAGGAGGAGGGGAGGGTACCCCTCCCATAGCCGGCGCCCCATGGAGGTGATCCTTCACCTCCCCCATTCATGTGGTGGTAACCTCCTCCACATAAATTTGCCTCTTCACATTCTCCATTAAAGTCTCCACTTTAAATGCATTAAATTTCTCCAAATTTAATGCTCTCTCATTTAATAAAACTATTTTATTAATTTTATTCAGAATTTTGTTAATTACTTTAATTAACAAACATTCACATAAAACCCCCTGCAGCATTTCAATATTACATGCAGAACCAATTTCAGCAATTTTACCCGAACAGTTTCAGTGTCTATTGAAATAATTCCAGCGCTTTCTTAAATCTTTATCTGAAACATATTTGCTCCAAATGGTGTCAGTATCCCTTAAGTGTGTCACCCTACGGTTCGCGAATAATGCAGACATGATTGAGACCCCTCTCCGATCAATAATCAGCAGCGGGACCTGGAGATCTGTACTGACTCCCACATATTCAACGATGACTCTTGTGATCGTGTGAAACTTTAATGCTAGTAACTAAATCCCTTTCTCTCGCGATATATTACATGTCCGATATTCGATCATCGGTATCTCCATACCTAGTTTGATCTCGTTGCCGACATGCACTCTTTTCTCGTTCATGTGATAAAACATTCTAGTGATCTCATCACTTGCTTGCAAGCTAACCAATGTGATATCACCAAGAGGGCCCAGAGTATATCTATCTGTCATCGGGATGGAAAAATCCCACTCTTGATCCATGAGCCTCCACATAACACTTTCGTAGCAGTGAACCCACCTTTACCCTTTCACGGTGTGACGTCTGATGTTATCAAGATACTCTTCCAGTGTTAGTGATTGCCATGATCTCATGGTCTAAGGACTAGGATTACTTCGTATGATTTTATAGTAATATAAACACAATGACTTTGATCGTAATGCTATACTTCAGATGAATGTTTATCACATCATTCTACTAATGTTGTGACCTCATTATTAACAACATCTAATGTCCATGATCAAGAAACCTGGATCATCTTGTTAATCAACGAGCTAGTTTCTAAGAGAGGCATAACTAGGAACTTTCCTTTTGTTTATTAAACACACATGTAGTTTGTAGGTATGTCATCTAGTCATGGATACAATCATGGATTCTATGACTTCTAGTCATTTTATGGAGTCAGGGCCCATCATCGCTTCTTTGCATGCAGTCGGTTCATCATTGTCAAAACAATAACGACTTATGTTTCAAATCTTACTATTTGATTCTTACCGACCCACACGGTTCAATAGGAACTCTAATCTCCGAGATCACAACCTTCATAATCACGGGAGCCATGAGCATTTTAGCCACCACCGGGACTGAAGGGAATATGTCCTGAGAGGCAATAATAAAGTTGTTATTATACATATTCCAAGTATATGATATTTATTTATTTTGCATGCTATAATTGTATTAATTTGGAAACATTAATACATGTGTGTTTAATAAACAAAAGGAAAGTTCCTAGTTATGCCTCTCTTATAAACTAGCTCATTGATTAACAAGATGATCAAGGTTTCCTGATCATGGACATTGGATGTTGTTAATAACGAGGTCACAACATTAGTGGAATGATGTGATGAACATTCATCCAAAGTATAGCATTACAATCAAAGTAATTGTGTTTATATTGCTATAACATCTAACAAAGTAATCCTAGTCCTTAGACCATGAGATCATGTTAATCACTAACACTGGAAGTGTATCTTGATAACATCAAACGTCACACCGTGAAAGGGTGATTATAAAGGTGGGTTCAGTGCTACGAAAGTGTTATGTAGAAGCTCATGGATCAAGAGTGGGATTTGTCCATCCCTATGATGGATAGATATTCTCTGGGCCCTCTCAGTGATATCACATTGGTTAGCTTGCAAGCAAGTGATGAGATCACTAGAATGTTATATCACGGGAACGAGAAAAGAGTACATGTTGGTAACGAGATCAAACTAGGTATGGAGATACCGATGATCGAATCTCGGACATGTAATATATCGTGAGACAAAGGGATTTAGTTACTAGCGTTAAAGGTTCTCATGATCATAGAAGTCATCATAGAATGTGTAGGAGTCAGTATGGATCTCCAGGTCCCGCTTTTGATTATTGATCTGAGAGGGGTCTCGATTATGTCTGCATTATTCACGAACCGTAGGGTGACACACTTAAGGGACACCAACACCATTTGGAGCAAATATGTTTCAGACGAATGAATTGCAAAGCACTAGAATTATTTCAATAGACACCAAATTGTTTCGGGTGAAATTACAGAAATTGGTTCTGCATGTAATATTGAAATGTTGTAGGGGGTTTTATGTGAATGTTTGTTAATTAAAGTAATTAACAAAATTCTGAATAAATTTAGTAAAAGAGTTTTATTAAATGAGAGAGCATTAAATTTGGAGAAATTTAATGCATTTAAAGTAAAGACTTTAAAGAGGAATGTTAAGGGTCACTTTTATGTGGAGGGGGTTACCACCACATGAATGGGGGAGGTGAGGGGTCACCCCCATGGGGCGCCGGCCATGGGGAGGGGTACCCCCTCCTCCTATAAAAGGCCACCCCTCTCACCCTTCTTCCTCACACCTCCTCGTGAAGGATCTCTCTCCCCCTCTAGAATTATTCCCCCATGGTCTCGGATTAGCGAGATACATGTTCTCGGTGGCATTTTGTCTAGAAGGAGTTGCTGCTTCCGCTGCATCGTTGGAGCGAGGAGGCGGAGGTTGTTCAGTGGCCTGAACGTGTGTGTGAGTGTTGTTGCACTGTTGTTTTGTGGCGCTAGGACTTCCACACGATCTTGAGATCGGCAAGCGTACGACTACATCATCCACGAGTTCCTACTCGTTAACAAAACTTTGTTGTCTTCGAGGGTAAGTTCTCCATGGATGTATATCCACCCGTTGCTTGTATCTAGTAGATAGATTTTGGCATATAGTTCACATCATAGGATTTTTTTGTTTTCTATGTTGCGAACCCTTTAGTGGTATCAGAGCCTGATCTATGCGTAGGTGCTTTGTACGGGTAGAACACATAAGAGTATGTGGGCGGTGATGATCATGTTATTGCTTCTTATATGTACTTTGGATATTGGTGGCATAGTGGGATGAAGCGGCCCGGACCAACCTTACATGTCATCGCACATGAAACCGATTCCACGATTGACATGCAACTAGTTTTGCATAAGTGGCTGGCGGGTGTCTGTCTCTCCTACTATAGTCAATATCTGATTTACAACAAGTTGCTAATAATTTGGTTATCGTCATTGTGGTTCCATGTTCGTAGGTAAGAACGGTTCTATCTTCGAAAGCCCTAAGCCACGTAAAACTTGCAATTGATAAATTAGAGGTATCTAGTTTAGATCGTTGCTGGGCTTGTGTCATGATATGGTAATGTTGTAAGTTGATGTATAGTTGATACCCTTACAACATACTTAACGTGTAAGTTCCATAGACCTTGGCCTTACACACAAAGGAATGATAGAGATCATACCACGATGCAAATGATATTGATCAAATGCAAGAACCATATCATTTCACTTTACACATATGATGTTCGCATCTTATATTGCTAGTTTGGCATTTTAGTAGCGTTATAAGATGATCCCTCATTTAAATATCAAGATAAAAATGTGTTCTTCCTTAAGTACGCACCGTTTATGTTTCGCCGCTTCAAGACATCACGTGATGATCGGGTGTACTTGAATCCATGATCATATTTCTGGTGTAAGGCAGTTTTACACACGTGAGTACTAAGGTTCTTACTTGGAGAGCCTAGCATTTACAGACATGGCCTCAAAACACGGACCGAAAGGTTAAGCATGAGTCATATAGTTGATATGATGTCCATATAGATGCTCGCCTTTGAAGCTACACCGACTCGCATGATGATCGGACTTGGTGTAGTGGATTTGGTTCATGTAATCACCAAAAAGACACGAGGGATGTTGTTTTTGAGTGGGAGTTTAGTTGAACTCAATCTATCATAAGCTTAGTCTAAATAAACTTTACATATTCTGTTGTAGATGGCACCACCTGCTTTTAATTTCAATGTGTTCATGGAGAAAGAGAAACTTGCTGCAGATGGTTGGAACTTCACCATCTGGGCTATGAATTTGAGGATTCTCCTCTCTGCTGCACAAAAGCAATATGTGCTAGAAGTGCTGCTAGGCCCCCCACCAGCTCCTGATGCCCCTGACAAGGAAAAGAATGTCTATTTGACTCGTCAGGAGGACCACAACTTAGTTCATTGCAGCATATTATATGGGATAAAGCCAGAACTTCGAAAGCGTTTCGAAAATGGCAATGCCTTTGATACCATGGGTGAATTGAAAATGATTTTTGATACCCATGTTGCCGTAGAGAGTTATAATGCTTCATAAAAGTTCTTTAGCTGCATGATGGAAGAGAACAGCTCCGTAAGTGAGCATGTACTCAAAATGTCTGGGTACGCCGATAAGCTTGTGTACTTGGGAATAACGATTCCCATTGACTTAGGCATACATCGTGTTCTCCAATCTCTGCCACCTAGCTACAAGAGCTTCGTGATGAACTATAACATGCAGGGCATGAAGAAGACTCTCCCCGAGCTTCTGTCAATGCTTAAAACTGCAGAAGTGGAGATTAGGAAAGAACATCAAGTGTTGATGGTCAATAGGACCACCGGTTTCAAGAAAGACAAGAAGGGTAAACAGAAGGGAAAGAAGGGCAGCAAATCTATTGCTGCGCCTGAAAAGAAATCCCGGGCTGGCCCTAAGTCTGATACCGAGTGCTACTATTGTAAGGGGACTGGCCATTGGAAGCGCAATTGCCCCAAGTATTTGGCGGATCAGAAAGCTGGCAAGGCAAACAAAGGTATATATGATATACATGTTATTGATGTGTACTTGACTAGTACTCGCAGTAGCACCTGGGTATTTGATACCGGATCGGTTGCTAACATATGTAACTCGAATCAGGGGCTAGGAAACAAGCGACCGCTAGCAAGGGGTGAGGTCAAGATGCGTGTCGGCAATGGATCAAGAGTTGATGTGATCGCCGTCGGAACGCTACCTCTCCACCTACCATAGAGATTAGTTATAAACCTAAATAATTGTTATTTGGTGCCTGCTATGAGCATGAACATTATATCTGCATCTTGTTTGATGCGATGTGGTTATTCGTTTAAATCCGAAAACAATGGTTGTTAGATTTATATGGATAATATCTTTTATGGTCATGCACCCGTTATGAATGGTTTATTTCTATTGAATCTTGATAGTACTCATATGCACATCCATAATGTTGATGCTAAAAGGATTAAACTTAATGATGATATATTGGCACTACCGTCTAGGTCATATTGGCGTTAAACGCATGAAGAAACTCCATTCCTATGGACTTTTGGAATCACTTGATTTTGAATCATTTGATACATGTGAGCCATGCCTTATGGGCAAGATGACTAGAACGCTGTTTTCCGGTTCAATGGAATGGGCGACAGATTTATTGGAAATCATACATACTGATGTATGCGATCCAATGAGTGTGTCGGCGCAAGGTGGATATCGTTATGGGTATATCTATTTGATGAAACACAAATCTGAAACCTTTGAAAAGTTCAAAGAATTTCAGAATGAAGTGGAAAATCATCATAATAGAAAGATCAAATTTCCGTGGTCCGACCGTGGAGGTGAGTATCTAAGTTACGAGTTTAGCACACACATGAAAGAGTGTGGAATAGTTTCACAACTCACGCCTGCCGGAACACCACAACGTAATGGTGTGTCGGAATGTTGTAATCGTACTCTATTGGATATGGTTCGATCTATGATGTCTTTGACTAACTTGCCACTGTCATTTTGGGGTTATGCACTGGAAACTGCTGCATTCACTTTAAATCGGGCACCGTCTAAATCCGTTGAAACGACACCATATGAATTATGGTTTGGAAACAAACTTAAGCTGTCATTCTTAAAATTTGGGGATGCGATGTTTATGTGAAGAAACTTCAACCGGATAAACTCGAACCCAAAGCGGAAAAATGTGTCTTCATAGGATACCCTAAAGAAACATAGGTTTTGTGCTTTGATTCATGCACAGGCTGGATGTCCATTACCTAAGAATGAGCTTCTTGATATATATTATAATGGACTAACTGAGGAATCTAGGACATACTTGGAAAGTTGAGTTGATTGTGTTTTCAGGAAAAGAACTCCCAAAGAAGCTGAGGAATTAATGGCTAGAATAAGCAAGAATTATGATGACTGGACTTCACTTAAGCGAACTACACCTGAGTTAACTATGCCTGAGCCAACACCAACACCAAAGAAAAGAGGAGTTATTGAACTAAATGATGAACTGATGAAGGAAGCTAAGAAATGTCTTAAGGAGAAGGGTATTAAAGCTGAATATGTGAAGAATTTACCTCCTATTGAAGAATTATGTAAGACAATCTCCCACTCAACCACTATTGAGGTACACTCTCTCCAACATTGTGATGAAGGTAATATTCCTTATTCTAAACCTCCTGATCAATGCTTAGAAGAATTTGATGTTTTTATTGTTAAGCAAGATAATTTTAATAAAAGGGTGTAAAATCATTTAGTGGAAAACTCTAGAGATATTATTGAGTTAAAATATAGTATGGAAAGAACCTCTAATGATGTTAAAATGCTTGTTAAACATTTCCAAATGGTTCAAACTCAAATTGATCAGCTTATTAAAGTACAAAAATATTTGCTGGTTAATTCTTCTAAAGAAAAACATGCTTATGAAATTAGAACTAGAAATGGTGCTGCCACTCAGGATCCTCTATATCTAGAGGGGAATCCTAAAAGAATTGAGCAGGATTCTCAACAAATTGAAAATAGAGGTACTTCACCTAAGAAAAGAAAAAAATAAACATAAAACTATTGTAGAGTCTTCCGAACCTGCTAAAGATCCTAATAGTATATCTGTCTCTGATGCTAAAACTGAAAGTGGTAATGAGGAAAATGATGCTCCTGATAAAGAAAAAGTTGAAGAAGAACCTGAAAGGCACACTAGGAATACTAAATACACTAAAGAAGATTTTGTTGCTAAGAAACATGGTAGTGAAAGAGAGTCTTGGGTCCAAAAACCTATGCCTTTCCCTGATAAGAAACACAAGTCAAAGGAAGACGAACACTATAATAAGTTTTGTGAGTGGAGGAAACCTTTATTCTTCTAAATTCCTTTGACTGATACTATTAAATTACCTCCTTATTCAAAGTATATGAAGGATATTGTCTCTAATAAAAGGAAGATCACTAATGAGGAAATTTCTACTTTGCTTGCTAATTATTCCTTCAATGGTAAAGTTCCAAAGAAACTTGGAGACCCAGGGATCCCAACTATTCCATGCTCTATTAAAAATAGCTATGTTAGAACTGCTTTGTGTGATTTGGGAGCAGGAGTTAGTGTTATGCCTTTCTCTCTTTATAAGAGACTTCAATTGGAAAAGTTAATACCAACTGATATATCTTTGAAAATGGCTGATAAATCTACTACTATTCCTATTGGTATATGTGAGGATGTTCCTGTTCAAGTGGCTCATAATTGTTTTATAGTAACTGACTTTGTTGTGCTTGAAATGCCTAAAGATGATAATATGTCTATTATCATTGGGAGACCTTTTCTTAATACTGCAGGAGCTGTTATTAATTGCAATCAAGGAAAGGTAACTTTTAATGTTAATGACAAGGAGCATACTGTCTATTTCCCCAAGAATATTGATAGGAATTTTGGTTTAAATTCAATTGAAAATATTGAGGGCATCCAAGTTGGAGAAATATATTGTCCCATACCACGAGAAAAATATGAAACTATTATGATTGGGACCATTTCTATCAAGGTTGAGGTAACATAATCATTTAGTGAAAAGCAAAGTTTTGTTTCATAAAAAATTGTTTTGGTAACAAGACCTGATCAACCTTGTTAACAAAGGGATTAATGAACAAAACAATGTTTTCACCATGATTATCTTTGCTTACTCCTATTTTATCTTTTCAATTTTTGTTTTCACTTAGTTTACTTTTCTGTTGCTAATGGCTTGCATATCAGAGTGTCTTAGAACTTCTGAAGTTTTTATTTTGTTTTGCTTTTTCATCTTTACGAAAACATCTTTCTGTCAGAAAATCATTTATCAATACCTGAAAATTGCTAAAAAAAATAAAGTGTCTCAAAAAATTCCAGAAAATTCATATTAATTTTTTACGTGAAAAAGGGGCAGAGGAGTACCTGGAGTGACCCAGGGGGGCCCACCAGGCAGGCACACCACCTGGTGGTGCGGCCACACCAGGGGCGCACCTAGCCATAGTGTGGGCCACCCCTAGCCCTCCACTTACTCTCTCACTTGCCACTTCTTTCTCTCTCCCAAGAAAACACCAATTCATTGTTCATACTCGCGTGCTTGCTGTTCTTGCTCGCGATTTTTTCGATCTCCTTGCTCAGCCCATCTTTCCTGCTGAAATTTGGAGCATTTGTTCTCTGGTATGTGACTCCTCCTCTTGTCCAAGTAGATTTGTGATTAGTGGTTTATATCTTGAGTATTTTGCTACTATAGGTGACAGGTTATGTGAGCTTGTAAGCTTGTCCAATGCATAAAGAAATTGTTTTGATGCATGTTTAGGCCTCTTACAAGTCCCCATAAGTAGTTCCTTTCATTATGTAATCACTTTGCAATCACCTGTATGATGGATGTTTAAATTTCAGAATATCAAAGATGAACAACCACACTTTTGGAGAAGTATTTGAGAGGGACACACCCAGGAGGGCAAGGCCTTCAAGATCAGCTTCTCAATTTAGGCCATCATATAATGAAGATCTTATTGCACCACGCTTTGGCAATGAAGGAGATGAGGGAGATGCTCACCCATCTACCTTCCCTTGTTTTACCTTTTTGCAAGTTGCAGGGATTCTCGATGATTTTGTTACTTCTAGTTCAGAGGGTTGGTTTGACCACTTACATACAGGATGAGAGTGAGCAATATGCCGTGCTCACCAAAACTTTTGTTGAGAGTTTCGTTTTCACTAACACCCCTTATCAGTCAACTGTTTCGTTCAAAATTTATAATTTGCCTATTACCATGCCATTGGAAAGATTTTGCGGCATTATAGGCACATGCATGACTGGGACGGTGAAGAAGATCCAAGGTCGACTCGTTGATTTGCTGGAGCTCTACCGAAGTGTGACAAATGATGATGACCGCGCAACTCAGCGTGGGAAGATAAGGAGCATTCAAATCCTAGATCTTAGATATTTTGCTTATTATCTTGCCACTAGCATTCTTGGTAGGGAGAACACTAGTAATATTTCTAATTACCATTTAGCCTTCCTTGGTACTGCACTTAATAATGATACCAAGTATAATCTTGGTTCCCTCATTGCCCGTCGCTTAGCTGCTAGAGGACCCATCTATGGGGGTATTATTGCCTCACGCACGATTGCTGCTTTGAAACTTTCTGTTGATCCTAATGATATTGTATTGACAACACAAAGACTTGATCTTTCTGCTATGAAAACACATCACTTTATTACTACTGACTCTAGTACCGAGAATTTAGTTTACAGGATGTTGTTTACTAACGGGGACGATAGGGAAATTCCTTTGCCACCGTCCACTTTGTACAGTATTTGCAGGATGCCATGGTCACGTTCCAAGGAGGAGGTGGACGAGCAGCTCTGCTTGCTTGGTTTCCACGGGCAGCACCAGGGGGATGTGCCCTCTTACGACTACTCTGCGCACTATGCTGGGGCGTCCTCGAGTTCGTATCAGGACGAAGGCACTTCTTCGCCGTATTACGGAGGCGCTCCATCTTGGCCAGCTTGGTATTGATACCCACTTAGACCAAAAGCCTAAGCTTGGGGGGAGGTACACCGACATCACACTCATCTACTTATCATGTTCAGTTGGTACTTTGCATATCCATGTTTTGTTTTCTTTTTAACCTTCGTTCTTGCTTTGTTTCTGCTTTCCAAAACGCAAAAAGACCAAAATTATTTTTGTTATTTCTCTTTGTTTGCTTCTTTATCTCTTAGCCTTGGTTTGCTACTTCCTTTTAGCTTTCATTTGATTATTCGAAAAACCCAAAAAGATTTCGCTTTGCTTGTTCTTCCTTTTGGTTCTTGCCTTTAAAAATCGAAAACCCAAAAATATTTGTTGTTCTTCTCTAGTTTTGTAAAGTTCGTTGCAGAGTTCAGCGGTCCTCAGTGACTCCTTGGAGAATGGATTTATCTTATTATCCAAGTCACACAAGTGAAGGGAAATAATGAAGATTAATGACAACTTGAGGTGTGGTAAGAGGCTGGTAATGAACTCTATTTGTTTTCATTTTGTACATATACTCATCATTGTGGGCATGCTTAGTCTGTTCATGTAAGGTGTATGTTATCTATGGATGCTTAGTAGTTCTCGCTTTCTTATGATTAGCTCCAGCTTGCTAATGATTTGTAGCATGTCATATGAAAGTTTGCTTGCATTGTTCTATTCATAACTTGGTATGACATTGTGGTATCCTCCTCTGAACGTTTCGTTTGAATCGACTTGGCACATGCTCACGCATGCATATAACTGAAACAATTATCAGTTAAGCCTCAATGAATTATTTTGCCTCAGGGTTCTTGAATCACTTTCATGCCATAATTAGTCCTATTTTGTTGCAAGCATAATTATGACAGTTATTGCTCTCTCATTTGTCGCTCCCTTTCTATTGCTAGCCTTCACTTGCACTGAGTAAGAGCTCTACTCGTGTTTCCATCTCCCCAAAGCCAACATTGCCAAAAGAGTCCACCATATCTACCTATTAGCATTTTTGCTACTCCTTTCATAGTTATATGCTCTGTTTTCTTCCGAATAAAATGTTTGCTTGTTATGAGAAAGGTAGTTAGTAAAGCTCTCACGAACTTGATGGCACACTTTATTTCTTGCACTTAATAAACTTGAACCATTGTGCCCATCTATGTTGCGTATATGCTTGCGCTTTATAAGTTGTGAATTAGCAGAACCATGTTACCATGGTGAACGCTTTCAACATTGCACTTTATTTAGTTGATATCATGTTCTTTTGCTTATGGATCCCGGGGGTGTGAAATAAAAGGGGAGCTTGTAAGCTCATGGAGTTTGTATATGTGTTAGAGAAACGCCTGGGCCGCTAACCTAAGCCATGCCTAATCATGGTGGAAACTTGCAGCATAACCATTGTGAGCAATCTGTGAAGCATCCTTAATAAAAAACCTATGCAAATAGCAAATAAAAAGATCGTCGAGATGCTCATTGTCTGCTTGCCTTGTCATTTTGATATGGGAATGCTTCCGTATCATCGGGCAAGGGGTACCCCGTTGGCGGTTCTCTATGATACACATGTACCTACAATGACAAGAACTTACTCGTGACTAAAGTTGAGTAGCATGAGGTTCGGTCTTTGTAAGTAAGGGGCATGAGATTTCAACTTATAACTTGGCAAGCATATCCTCATATTTGTTCACTTTAACCTTAATCACCTAAAGATGCTGATGGTAGGGGCAATGAGAGCTCAAAGCTAATGAGTACCATACTTTCAGCATTTGGAAGCCTTTCAAACTTTTAAATCTTGTTCTTTCACTTTCTTGTTGAGTCACCACTTATTCTATGAGCACTTTCTTGAGAGCATAGTTGTCATTCTTAGTGCAATGTGCTTGTCTCAAAACTTGGTTAATTGTGTCATGACTTTGATGCTTGTATCTTTGATATCTTTACTTCTAGTCTTCACTTGAATTTCAGAGATGCCTTGGCATTTATTTGCTCTACAATCAAAAGCAAGCGAGATACCACTCTATCATACCTTTTTATGAGCATTGCAATGTCGCTTATGTTTATGTTTCATGCTACTTATTATTTTTGAGTTGGAATCTCTTCATAGCTTGCAATGACTATTGAGTAAACTTATTTGCATACTCTTTATTATGAATTGCCTATGTATTTGATCATATGCTGAGAATATATATATCTTATGAAGCAAATGTGTTCGTGAAAGTTTCTTTATCGCACTCAGTTTTCAACTGAATTGCTTCAAGACAAGCAATAAGCTAATATTGGGGGGAGTTGATACGTCCAAAACATATCTACTTTCTCGAACACTTTTGCTATTGTTTGTCCTCTAAACTTGTGTGATTTGGATACAACTAACACAGACTGACACTGTTTTCAGCAGAATTACCTTGGTGTCTAGTTTTTGTGCAAAAAATCAACTATTAGGAAAAATCCTGGAAAATATGCCAAAAATCCTATTTCACCAAAAGATTCAGGGAGCCAGAAGACGAGACAGAGGAGGGCCACAAGGGGCCCACACCCCTCGGCCACGTGGGCCAGGCCTGGTCGCGCCTGAGAGGGGTGTGGCCGCCTCAGGCACCCTCTCGGCCTCCCTCTTCGCCTATAAGATGCCCCTTGACCTAAAAAACGAGGGGGGTTTGACGTTTTTCTAGAAAGAGTTCCGCTACACCACCACCACCAGATACCGTGATTCGGAACCAAAACTCCGTTCTGGCACCCTGCCGGGACGGGGGGATTGGAGGAGATCATCGCCATCATCGTCACCATCGCTTCTCCATCAACCATCCATGATTCCCCCATCTATGAGTGAGTAATCCCTCGCTGTAGGCTATGGGAATGGTAGGAATTGGATGAGATCATTCATGTAATTGCATCAGATTGTTAGGGCATGGTGCCTAGTATCTATTATTAGTGCTTTTTGACTTTGTTGCAACTTGTTATGCTTAATGCTTGTCACTAGGGCCCGAGTGCCATGATTTCAGATCTGAATATGTTATTGATTCATGATGATAGTATTGTTTATGATCTTACCTGCAAGTTGTTTACACATATTGCTATCCAGAACCAAAGGCCCCAAAGTGACAATAATCGGGATAACCGGAGGGAATGGTTTTGATGTGAGGATCACATGTGTTCACTGAGTGTTAATGCTTTGCTCCGGTGCTCTATTAAAAGGAGCACCTTAATTCCCTTGAGGCCCCGCTGCAAACGGGGCGGCAGGACAAAAGATGTTGTGCAAGTTCTCATTACGAGCACGTATGACTATATATTGAACACATGCCTATGATTATTTAGTACTTGGATGCTTTATCTTATTTATCTGCAAATGCCCTATGTCTTGATTGCTATATGAATTGTCTTGTCCATGCAACACCCATACATCCATCCCTATGCCTACCGCGCTTTAATCCTACTATTTACTGCAATTGTTACTATTGCCTTTACTATTACTACTGTTACTACTTTGCTATTGCTACTACAAAACTATTGCTACTGATAAACTGCTGTGAGCAAGACTATTTCCAGGTGCAGCTGAATTGACAACTCAGCTGTTAAGGCTTATAAATATTCTTTGGACCCCCTTGTAATGAATCAATAAATTGGGTTTTACTTCCCTCAAAGACTATTGCGATCCCCTATACTTGTGGGTCATCAGGCCCTCTCGATGATATCACATTGGTTAGCTTGCAAGCAAGTGATGAGATCACTAGAATGTTATATCATGGGAACGAGAAAAGAGTACATGTCGGTAACGAGATCAAACTAGGTATGGAGATACCGATGATCGAATCTCGTACATGTAATATATCGCGAGACTAAGGGATTTAGGTACTAGCGTTAAAGGTTCTAACGATCACAGAAGTCATCATAGAATGTGTAGGAGTCAGTATGGATCTCCAGGTCCCGCTTCTGATTATTGATTTGAGAGGGGTCTCGATCATGTCTGCATTATTCATGAACCGTAGGGTGACACACTTAAGGGACACCAACACCATTTGGAGCAAATATGTTTCAGATGAATGAATTGCAAAGCGCTAGAATTATTTCAATAGACACTGAAACTGTTTCGGGTGAAATTGCAGAAATTGGTTCTGCATGTAATATTGAAATGTTGTAGGGGGGTTTATGTGAATGTTTGTTAATTAAAGTAATTAACAAAATTCTTAATAAATTTAATAAAAGAGTTTTATTAAATGAGAGAGCATTAAATTTGGAGAAATTTAATGCATTTAAAGTAAAGACTTTAAAGAGGAATGTTAAGGGTCACTTTTATGTGGAGGGGGTTACCACCACATGAATGTGGGAGGTGAGGGGTCACCCCCCTTGGGGCGCCGGCCATCGGGAGGGGTATCCCCCTCCTCCTATAATAGGACACCCCTTGATGACCCACAAGTATAGGGGGTGTATCACAGTATTTTCGATAAGTAAGAGTGTCGAACCCAACGAGGAGCAGAAGGTGCTGGCGAATGGCTAGGAGCAGGAATTCTCAATAAATACTTAGCAAACGGATTTTTAGGTTTTTTTGATAATGCAAGTAAATAAAGTAGGAGTAAATAAAAGACAATAAGAATAAATGCAGCCAGTGGCCCAATCCTTTATTCTGCAAAGGACAAGCCACTTGCATTACTTAAGATGACCAAACGTTCTCGAGGACACATGGGAATTCCGTCAAGTGCTTTCGCTTCATATAGTTGATTAATCTTCTTTAGTTTGTTAAGTGTTGTGTGGGTGACCCTGTGCTACTGTACCGACCTTCCTAGGACTAATACATACTTGTGATTATACCCCTTGCAAGCATCCGTAAGTACAAGAAAGTAATTAAGGTAGAAACCTAACCACATCTTTAAACTCTAAGACCCTGACGTCCCTTCTGCACGGGGGTTTAGGTTTCTGTCACTCCGGCAACCCCTACGATTAGTAGCCAAATACACAATGCATTCCCCTAGGCCCATATAGGTGAAGTGTCATGTAGTCGACGTTCACATAACACCACTAGAAGAAGTACACCACAACTTAAATATCAAACTATTGAATCTTTCTCAACACAATTCCACTACTAACAACATGACTTCTCCCATGTCCTCAAGAACAAAACGAACTACTCACAAGACATCATATGGATCATGATTAGAGATGAAATAATGATGTATAACAATCTGAACATAAACAATAATTCAACGGTTCACTCAATAGCATCAACTACAAGGGGGTGGTACAGCCTAGGCTGACCCACGCCAGGGGGTGGTGTGGGCCCCCTGTGGCCCATCTCAGCCTCCCCTTCTGGCTTCCTTCGTCTTCTGGAAAAATAGGATTTTCCATGTATTTTCCTGGATTTTCTAATCCTCGCAAATTTTGCCTCCAAACAGCACCTTTTCCATCAGAATCCTAACTGCAGCGGTCCATGCTCCAAAAGTCATCAACCATGCAAAAATAGATGAAATAACATAAGTATCATCTCTTAATATGAAATATATCAATGAACAACAGCAAATTATGATATAGAATAGTGATGCAAAATGGACGTATCAACTCCCCCCAAGCTTAGACTTCACTTGTCCCCAAGCGAAACTGAACTCAATAAACATGACCTCAGGTTAACGGAGTGAAGAGTCGATAAAAGAATACGGACAAGAAGCATCACATTCATCAATACACAAGTCATAATAGAAGACAACTCACTATTATATAACTTACCTTGCAATAAGTAAAGGAAACACAATAAAGATACATAAAGTAAATAACAATTGGTAATGGCAAACTTAGCTCTCGGTCGAAGAATAGTTGATAATTTTCTAGAGTTCACAAATAACTGGTTTTCAAAGATAGCTTTCAAAGTAGTAATCACCAGGATAAGAGCAAAGTGCAAAACAAGGAGCATAAGAAACATGATTGAATAGATCAACATATGAATGAATGAAACACAACAACTCAAAATACTTGCTGAGGTAGAAGGGAATAGGTTTACTGACTCTACTAAAAAGTAAAAGAAAGGCCCTTCGCAGAGGGAAGCAGGGATTTCAAGTATCATAAAGAGCTTCCAAAAATTATGCTACTTATTAGCTTTCAGCTCTCATTGCCCCTATCATAGGCATCTTTAGGTGATTAAGGTTAAAGTGACACAACTAAGAGGATATGCTTGACAAGTTATAAGTTGAAATCTCATGCCCCTTACTTACGAGTACCGAACCTCATGCTAGTCAACTTCAGTCACAAGTAAGCTCTTGTCATTGTAAATACATATGTATCATAAAGAACTGCCAATGGGGTACCCCTTGCACATGATATAGGAGCTATCCCATAATCAAAATGACAAGGCAAGCAGACAATGAGCATCTCAGCGATCCTTTTATTTGCTATTTGCATAGATTTTTATTGAGGATGCTTCATAGAGTGCTCATTATGGTTATGCTAAAAGTTTCCACCATGATTAGGCATGGCTTAGGCTAGCGGCCCAGGCATTTCTCTAACATACATATAAACTCCATGATCTTACAAGTTCCCCTTTTATTTCACACTGCCGGGATCCATAGGTGAAAGAATCATGATATCAACGGAATATAAGTTCAAATTTGAAAGCGTTCCCCATGATACATGGTTCTGCTAACTTCAACTTATAAAGCGCAAGCATATACGCAACAAAGATGGACACAATGGTTCAAGTTTATTAATTGCAAGAAAGTAAAGTGTGCCATCAAGTTCGTGAGAGATTTATTTACTAATTTTCTCATAACAAGTTTAATTTGGAAGGTAGATAAAAACATGAATTTACTTGGAATAGCAATAATGCTAATAGGTAGGTATGGTGGACACAAATGGCATAGGTTTTGGTTTAAGGATTGGATGCACGAGAAGAATTCCCTTTCAGTATAGGTTTTTGGCTAGCAAGGCTGGGTGGCAATCATAAGAGTTGAAGGAAACAAACAAACATACAAGTGATAAAAACAAACATGCAATCTTCCTTGGAAGCACAAAAGATCTTAACTAGAGATTACTAGACTTATGAGCAAATCAAGAAAGAAAGATGATGAAATTCTATTTCTTTAGAGTACTTTTATCTTTTTCATCCAATTCTCAAAATAGTGTTCCTACTGACCGAGCTAGGTTTGCCAAAACCAACTAAATGAACTCAATGATCCCAAAGTGATACCAATACTAACGACAAGATCAATCATATAACCAAGAGTTGAAAACTAAAATAAGATATGCAAAAGAGTAAATTCTAGAACTTCTCATTAATATTCCATAACGGCAACTCACACTAAGGGATACATAGATATCTAACAAGAGGGGGACACTTCCATAATGCAAACCATCCTACATGATAACTTCTCTATTCATGATATGACTCTACTAAAAAGGTAAAAAGATAGAAGATAGTGATGTGATAACATGGCACTCCCCCAAGCTTGGAACAAACCAAGGGGATGCCAAAACCTGATGACGAATTACTCCTTCGGTGGCGGTGGTATTCTCACGATGAGCTCTTTGATTAGCTTCCCCAAGTCCTCAATCTCGAAGGTGAGATTACGAATCAACTGTGAGTTTTGCTCAATGCGGCTCATGATCATGTCGGGTTGAGAATTCCAACTCTTGTGATTCTTTCCCCACTCTTCTGAAGGGTTCCATAGCAGAAAACAAAAAAATTCTATCTACTCGAACACTAATACCAGGATCTATACTATGTAGACATAAGTAACGAAGAAGGAATACAGTATTCATACCTTTGCAGAGAGAGGCACACCTTACGCAGGAAGGAGTATATTGATGAAGATGAGCAGCACCCCAAGTGTGGTGCCTCCGAAGTTCGTCACATGTCCGGTGTAGTGGACGTCAACCGGGCTCCGATCCAGCCGAGCAGCGGAAGAAGTAGATGCCGGATCGCCGATCACACAACGGTAGTGTGAAGGTGGAGAACTCAACCACGAGGTCCTCCCCAATATTACGGGGAAGTCCTCAGCAGAAGAGAGAGAGAATGAGAGGAATGGGTGTATTCCAAGGGGAAGGGGGCCCCCTTTATATAGTAGGAGGGGGGCGCACCACCCAGGGGCCAGGCGGTGTGGGACTAATGCCCACACCCGCCGGCCACCATGGGGCAGCCGCCGGCCCTAGGTGGGCCCCACTCGGGTGGCCCACTAGCCCTAGGCCGGCTGGCCCCCACCCCCTTAGGCGCCTTGCCCACTTGGGCCTCCCCTCGGGTAAGGCCCATTAGCAATATAGTGCCTTTTAAAATAAAATAAAATATATATTTAATATTAATTCTCCAATTAACATTCAAATACACATATTATATTATTCCTTCACTCCGGAACATCTTCCGGACCCCTTCCGATCTCCATCGGATGTTACCGAAACTATTCCGGTTTCTCTCTCTCTATTTCTCATACGATATCTCATCTACCCTAAGCGTCCCCACCCTTAAGCGTGACATCCTTCGGTTTGGAAACACTCCGGACATGATAGAGACCACTCTCATATCAATGATCAACAGAGGGACCTGGATGGCCATGTGACCCCCGTGTGTTTCACGAATTCAATCGCTCGAACCGTGAGATAGTCGTTCCCCATTCCCTTTGTCATACGATACCTAATTCATCCGAGACTTGATCTTCGGTATCCCTATACCTTAGTTAGATCTCGTTACCGATGAACTTGTTTTCTCGTTCTCATGTCGTTGCATTCCGTGACCTAGTCACATGTTTGCAAGCTTCATTAATGCAACGTCACCGAGATGGCCACATGTATCTGTCCGTTACATGGACTAGACAAATCCTAGTCTTGATATGTACTCCTCTACGCATTCCTTCAGAAAACCTGAGTGGCATCTTTTTGATCACCCTGTTACGAGATGATTCTTGATAACCATCTAAGCTTCTTCCAGAATGGTGATTTGCATTACCTCACAGTCAAAGGATCAGGTTGCGAGGTTCTCTTTGTTTTATCATCAATGGTGAACTTTGTAACTAGATCTCATTACGATATAACGGTCGGATGTTTGTCTATCATGTTATTCAACTAATAACATGACCTCGTTGTCAGTTGGCATAAATGCCCATGATCTTGAAACATAGATCATCCTCATGACCAATGAATTAGTTCACTAGACGTAACTAGAGACACAGTTTGTTTACATACCACACGTGTATTAATGTTTCGTATTAACACAGTTATAGCACAGTATGAAACGTATTATGAACATACATGAGGTATATCAAATAATGCACTTTATTATTTGCCTCTAGGGCATAACTCCTTTAGTCTCCCACTTGCAACAGAGTATTCAAAACTAGTTTACAATAGGCAGGAACCTAACACCAATGGAATCTCGGTGTTGTCCGTGCTTGTCATGTTGGAGAGCTTTAGTCAAAGGATCTGCTACATTCAGTTCCATATCTACTTTGCAAATCTTGACTTCACCTTCGTCAACTATCTGTCGGATGACGTGAAATCTAAGTTTGATGTGTTTGGCCGTGGAATGAGTTCTTGGTTCCCTTGAATTTGCAATGGCTCCCGTGTTATCACAATAGATTGTCACGGGGTCTTGTGCATTGGGAAAAACTCCTAGTTCGATGACCAAATTTCTTAGCCAAACAGCTTCATTTGCTGCATCAGCTGCATCAATGTATTCAGACTCCATTGAAGATTGTGCCACCACCGGCTGCTTCTTGCTCTTCCAGCTTACGGCCCCACCATTCACCAAGAAAACAAATCTTGTTTGAGACTTCGAGTCATCATGATCTGAATTCCAGCTCGCATCTACGTAACCTGTTACGTTCAGAGCTTCATCATTTCCTCCATAGATTAGAAACATATCCCTTGTTCTTCTCAAATACTTTAGGATATTTTTCACAACTGTCCAATGATCCGGTCTTGGATTACTTTGATATCGGCTCGTCAAACTAAGAGCCAATGCCACATCAGGTCGGGTACTAAGCATTGCATACATGATAGATCCTATTGCAGAAGCATAGGGGACGTCAGACATCTTTTCTCTATCATTGTCCATCATAGGACATTGAGTCACACTCAAGTTGCAATTCTTCATCATAGGTGTAAAACCCCTCTTGGTGTTTTCCATTTTGAACCTCTTTAAAATCTTATCTATGTAAGTACTCTGACTTAATGCTATTAGGTGCCTTGATCTATCTCTATATATCTTGATTCCTAATATGTATGCAGCTTCACCTAGATCCTTCATGGAAAATTGGTTGCTCAAATACGCTTTCGCGCTATTCATAAGATCCACATCGTTTCCCATGAGTAATATGTCATCCACATATACTACTAAGAAAACTACCGAGCTCCCACTCGCTTTCTTGTAAACACAGAACTCTTGTTGGTTTTGGACAAATCCAAAACTCTTGATCACTTGATCAAAATGTTGGTTCCAGCTCCGAGATGCTTGCTTCAACCCATAAATGGACCGTTGGAGCTTGCATACCTTTCCATCATCCTTAGGATCAACAAAACCTTCCGGTTGCATCATATACAACTCTTCATCAATGTGACCATTGAGGAATGCGGTTTTGACATCCATCTGCCAAATTTCATAGTCGAAATGTGCAGCAATTGCTATTAAAATCCTGACAGCCTTAAGCATCACTACGGGAGAGTAAGTCTCGTCGTAGTCAACTCCTTGGATTTGTTGAAAACCCTTTGCGACAAGTCGAGCTTTGTGAATGGTCACATTACCATTCACATATGTCTTTCTCTTAAAGGTCCATTTATTTTCCACGGCCATGCGACCTTCTGGAAGATCCACCAAGGTCCAAACTTGGTTTTCATGCATGGATCTTATTTCGGATTTCATGGCTTCTAGCCACTTCTCGGAGTCAGCACTACCCATAGCTTCTTTGTAGTTTGCAGGTTCATCCTGATCATCTAATATGACAAACATTACAAGGCTACTGTACCAATCTGGAGTGGCACGAACCATTATGCTTCTAACTTTCAAGAATATTTCCTGGTAGAAACAGATCGAAACAAAAACACGATGAGAACACGATATACGAACCTCGAGGGATCCGGGGGATTATATATTACGAAGTTTTACAACAAAAGGAAGGTATTGGGAGAAAATGGGTCGAAGACGGAGTCCAAGATGGCCACACCACCTCCTGGCGCGGCCAGAGGGGTCGCGCCAGGGGGTGGTGTGATCCACCATGGCTCCGTTTCCGTCCCTCTTTCGCTTCTTTGCTTTCCTTGTTGGATAAAAACTGCAAAAATATAACTTGATAGTATTTTCACGGAACTTTTCTTACCAAATCTGTTACCTATTCGAAAACGGACTCCGCAGGTCTCTGAATTTGGTCTTTGATAGATTCTTTCACATTCACCACTTGAATAACTTCAATATCTTCATCTTCATACGCATATTGCTCGAGTCATGATACCTTTCTCTTTCTTATTACACCATTTTCTCCAATAACCTGGAAATTTCTTTCACACGAAACTTCACACAATTCTCATTAGCAACATTAGTGTGAGCGAGGTAATCAACCTTTTAAGTCCAATTTCAACTGAAATTTATCAAATCATAAGCTACTGTAGCAACTCCTTCCGAAAACCCAAAAAGTATTCAAAAAGGAAATCGACTTAAGAAGCAAATGCAAGAGTGGCACAATCTATCAAAACAGACCAGCAGGTAAAGATCAATTTTTTATAAAATCTTCTATTGCTCAAATCAAAAAGTGCAAAACTAATGAAAGTTAAATAACAACCTGGATCAGAAGCACAAAAAATTACAGCTCAATCCGATGTACAGAGATCTCACACGAATTTTTACGGTGGAGCACAAAAATCTGTTTCGGCACAGCAACTTCCCCAAAATCTTACTTCTCTCGCATTAGAGGTTGATCTTGACACAAAAAAACAAACAAAAAGGAGAAGGAGAGGTTATTACCAAGGTAATAACTTCCAAGACTCAAATAAAAAAACTGAAAGCAAGAATAAACTGGGTTGTCTCCCAAAAAGCTCTTAATTTATAGACATTAAGATGGGCATGATAATTTCAATGATGCTCACATAAAAATATGAATTGAAGTGAAAGAGAGCATTAAGAAGCAAACATATACATGTTTAATTCTAACCCACTTCCTATGCAATGGAATTTTGTAAACAAACAAGTTGTTGAAACCAGAGGCTACAAGCATAGGAAGGGAAAACAAGTGTAACATAAAAACTTTCGGCATAAAACGAGGAAACTTGATATTATTGAGATGCATAAGAACAATCTTCCCTCTTTCATAATAACTTTCATTATCATGCATAAACTTAATAATGTAACTATCACAAGAACCGTTGTAGCAATGATCACTTATCCTAACTGAAAAAACACAGGGACACTAGCTCTCATAACACTGCTTTGTGAAACAATATTAGGGATATCCTTACAGAGGATAGTGTGTCCATTTTCTTCATATTTAGTGACACAATCTTTCACATTTGCTATTATAGGTTCATCATCTATTTGTTTATCAGGTTCAACAACTTCATTTGTACTTTCATTAACCATACTAGCTATCATAGAATGTTCCTTTATCTTAACTGGGAAAGGTATTTTCTAAATATAAGGTTTAGGTAAAGCATGATTAGCAGTATAAACTTCAGTATTTCTTGCAGGAACACACTTAGCAACATCTTTATATGGTTCATGATACTTATTCCACTTTTTTTAGGAACTTCAATATAGGAAGCAAAAGCCTTAAAGTAAGATGCAATAGCTTGCGAGTCTAGACCATAAGCATTTTTAATATTTTGAAAGTCATCAGTTCCCATAAAAGATTCAATGCATTCATAATCATAATTTATACTTGACCTTCTTCCTTTGTCATTGTCCCATGCTTTAGCCTTGTCTTAAATATGGTCTAGAAGATCCCATTTAGCTTCTTCTTCCATGCGTGTAAATGATCCAGCACAACAGGCATCCAATAAATCCTTATCATGAAGAGAAAGCCTTGCATAAAAGTTATTGATAATAATATTGTTGGGGAGCTCATGAATGGGACATTTGAGCATTAGTAACTTCAATCTCCCCCAAGATTGAGTTGTACACTCTCCATCAAAAGGCCAAAAGTTGTATATTTGATTCCGATCTTTATGAATCTCACTAGGAGGATAAAACTTTGAATAAAAGAGAGGTACTATTTCCTCCCATTCAAGAGCTTGACCATTCTTCAGCAGCTTATACCATTCTTCAGCTCTTCCTTTCAGTGATAATGAGAATAACTTCTTCTTAACTTGATCTATAGTAATACCTGCACAGTTGAACAACCCGCATAATTCGTGTATAAAGAGCAAATGATCACTGGGATGGACAGTTCCATCTCCAACATAATAGTTATCCATAACACGGTCAATAATTCTTGTAGGTATTTTAAAAGTATCATTCTCAGCAGGTGGCGGTTCATCTACTACCTTAGCAGTGGTAGTAGCATTACGAAATAAGAAACTCAGTGAATTATCCATATTGAAATAAAGCAACTAACATAAGTAAACAATACTCATAGTAGAAGTTTCCTTTACGAGTCCCACTCTCCAATAGCGCTTCACTCCCCGGTAACGGCGCTAGAAAATAGTCTTGATGACCCACAAGTATAGGGGTGTATGGCGGTATTTTCGATAAGTAAGAGTGTCGAACCCAACGAGGAGCAGAAGGTGTCGGCGAATGGCTAGGAGCAGGAATTCTCTGTAAATACTTAGCAAACGGATTTTTAGGGGTTTTTGATAATGCAAGTAAATAAAGTACGAGTAAATAAAAGACAATAAGAATAAATGCAGCAAGTGGCCCAATCCTTTATTCACCAAAGGACAAGCCATTTGTATTACTTAAGATGACCAAACGTTCTCAAGGACACATGGGAATTCTGTCAAGTGCTTTCGCTTCATATAGTTGATTAATCTTCTTTAGTTTGCTAATTGTTGTGTGGGTGAACATGTGCTAATGTACCGACCTTCCTAGGACTAATACATACTTGTGATTATACCCCTTGTAAGCATCCGCAAGTACAAGAAAGTAATTAAGGTAGAAACCTAACCACAACTTTAAACTCTAAGACCCTGACGTCCCTTGTGCAATGGTTTCCTAACAGGGGTTCAGGTTTCTGTCACTCCGGTAACCCCTACGATTAGTAGCCAAATACACAATGCATTCCCCTAGGCCCATATAGGTGAAGTGTCATGTAGTCGACGTTCACATGACACCACTAGAAGAAGTACACCACAACTTAAATATCAAACTATTGAATATTTCTCAACACAATTCCACTACTAACAACATGCCTTCTCCCATGTCCTCAAGAACAAAACGAACTACTCACAAGACATCATATGGATCATGATCAGAGATGAAATAATGATGTATAACAATCTGAACATAAACAATAATTCAACGGTTCACTCAATAGCATCAACTATAAGGAGTAATCAACACCGGGAAAGTTTCCCCTAAGAACAATGCAAGATTCAACCCAATTATTATAGCGGTATGGAGGTGGTGATGATGGTGCTGGTGGAGATGATGGTGGTGATGATGATCCCTAAGAAGTCCATCTTGATGGTGGTGTTGATGGCGACGATCTCCCCTCTCCGGGAAGGAATTCCCCTGGTAGAATTCTGTCTGCTGGAGAGATCTTTCTCTCTCGTTGTTTTCCGCCCCATAGAGGCGGCGGAATCTTTCTGTGGTCACTCCCCGAGTCTTAGGGTTTCGGGATGATAATATACGCCAGAGGGGAGAGGTTGGAGTGGACCAGGGCGGCCACACCACCTGGTGGCACGGCCTAGGGTGGCCCGCGCCAGGGGGTCGTGTGGCCCCCCTGTGGCCCATCTCCACTTCCCCTTATGGATTTCTTCGTCTTCTGGAAAAATAGGATTTTCCATGTATTTTCCTGGATTTTCTGATCTTCGCGAATTTTGCCTCCAAACAACACCTTTTCCATAGAATAGTGATGCAAAATGGACGTATCACCCCTCTCGCCCTTCTTCCTCACACCTCCTCGTGAAGGATCTCTCTCCCCCTCTAGAATTATTCCCCCATGGTCTCGGATTAGCGAGATACATGTTCCCGGTGGCATTTCGTTTGGAAGGAGTTGCTGCTTCTGCCGCATCGCTAGAGCGAGGAGGCGGAGGTTGTTCGGTGGCCTGAACATGTTTGCGAGTGTGGATGCGCTACTGGTTTGCGGCACTAGGACTTCCACACGATCTTGAGATCGGCAAGCATACGACTACATCATCCACGAGTTCCTACTCATTAACAAAACTTTGTTTTCTTCGAGGGTAAGTTCTCCATGGATGTATATCCACCTGTTGCTTGTATCTAGTAGATAGATCTTGGCGTATAGTTCACATCGTAGGAATTTTTTTTTTACTATGCTGTGAACCCTTTCAGGGACACTTTCCGGTGCTGTGCTACTTAGCACATATAGCTAAGGTTCAAAAACCTTATCAAAGTTCTATTGTCCTCCCACTTAACTTTTCACGAAAAAATCCTTCTCAAGAAACTTGACGTTCCAAGCGACAAACTCTTTTATCCTCGGTGTTATGGAGGAATTCCCAACAAATTCTTTAGGATAACCTACAAATACGTGCTTATCCGACTTTGGTTGTAAACATTTTACTTATGCATAGCATACCAAAATTTAAGAAAAGATAATTCAGGTTTTACCCCAAACCATAACTCATATGGTGTCATTTCAACGGATCACGATGGTGCTCTTTTCAGTGTAAAAGCGGTAGTCTCTAAAGCTTCAATCCTTAAAACATAATGGCAATTTTATAAATGACACCTTTGATCTTACCATGTCAAACATGGTTTGATTTCATCTCTCGAATATGCCATACTCCTATGGTTTATCGGGGAAAACAAATCATGGAACAATTCCTCAAATATTAGGTGTTTTGCTAAACATGTAACTCAAATATCTTCCTTTATGATTGAATCATAAACTTTTTATTTTCTTGTTACAATGATTTTCCACTTCATCTTGAAAGTCTTTGAACAATTTTCAAATGTTTCATACTTCTTCCTTATTAAGTAAATATACAGATATATTCACTCAAATTTCCGGAGAAAGCATATGAAGCAAAAAAAGATCCATCGCATATAGCTACACATAATGGATTATGCACATCAGCATGCACAATTTCCAATAAGCTAGTCATCCGTTCCTCTTTGGTCTATGAATGGAGTTTCAATTATCTCAAGGAAAGTTTCACAAGCGTTAATTGATCAAAATCAAAAGACTCCGAAAATCCATCAACAGGAGTTTCTTCATGTTTACTTTCCAATATAATTCAAACAGCAATGTCACTTCATAAGTGATCTTCCAATCATTTGTCTTACGACATTTTAGCAATAATGTTTATGGATGTGATTTCTCCAACTAGACTTGTAAAAGTTCATCCATCCTTTATGGAATACGGTAATTTTTTGAACAATCATTATTCTCATAATACCGGAACAAAATAATAATTATTAAAAAAAATCTTGAAGGCTAGGTTTGATGACAATGAAAAACACAATAACACTTTATTCATTTTCGATGAACATCATCACTTATTCTCTTGCTAGTTACTTAGGCCGTTATAGTTCATGAATTGTGTTGTTCTGTATGACACTTCACACCAACCAATTCGGTATCCAATACCGGTATCTAATACCTAAGAACCACATTGTTTAACAAGCAAAGAATACATCCATAACATGTATATCTTCTATATACCTAAGTTGGACATCTCCGACCTTTTCTTTTCTGCCAAATATTTTATAGATTCTCTTTTAGCAATTCCTTTTCTTTTAAAAAGAATCTATCAACATCAATAGTGGTGTCATTCACATGACATATAGTATAAAGCGTATATAGTCAAATATTAATACCTTTGGACTTGCACTTTGAAGTGGATCACCATCATCAAATGTTTGGTATTCTTTCAAAAATCCATTCTTTAGTAATATTTTAGTGTAGTAAACATTTTACTTACATCTTCTATTCATCCTTATCATGACAACTTTCATGATCAAGCTAATATAGCCTATAAAAAAGAATCGCGAGTATAATATCAGTTCCCAAAACCTTTTTGGTAGACTAGGACCCCTAGCATCTCCGACCTTCACAAATTCTCATACAATATGAGAATGTGTATTTTGTTAAATTATACTCTATCATATTGCAACCATAAACATTGTGTCAGATATCACAATATCTTTCACACATGATGGTTTCTGAAACAATTATTTCAGCTCCTAGATAACCTTGATATTAAAACAACTTTTTAATATCAATAATCATGGAGGCAAACATGATACTTTAGATACTAACATTGGAATTCTTACTCTTGATTTAATACTACTTGTTAAACTTCATGGAGTAAATAGAGTTTGCTTAAAGTTTGCAATAGGACTTCTAAACTTTAAATTGACATTCAAAATAATACGATACCAGTTCGTAAAGTAAATATCCATAATTCTATAGTTCTATTATCTCAATTAAAACTAAGCATAAGGTAGTAAACAGATGCCAATGACTACAACAAATTATGCAAATTCACTTTGATTTAGTTTATGACAAATTTGGTTCTAATCCAAATTAGAAATGAACTCCCACTCAAAACGACATCCCTCATGCCTTTTTGGTTATTACATGAACCAAATCCACTACACCAAGTCCGATCATCACGTGAGTCGGTGTAGCTTCAAAGGCGAGCATCTATATGCGCATCATATCAACTATATAACTCATGCTTAACCTTTCGGTATGTGTTCCGAGGCCATGTCTGTACATGCTAGGCTCGCTAAGTAAGAACCTTAGTACTCGCGTGTGTAAAACTGTCTTACACCCAAAATATGATCGTGGATTCAAGTACACCCGATCATCACGTGATGTGTTTAAGCGGCCAAGTAAGAACACATTTTTATCTTGATATCTAAATGAGGGATCATCTTATAATGCTACTAAAACGCCAAACAAGCAATATAAGATGCAAACATCATATGTGTAAAGTGGTATGATATGGTCCATGCATTTGATCACCATCATATGCATCATGGTATGATCTCTATCATTCCTTTGTGTGTAAGGCCAAGGTCTATGGAACTTACACGTTAAGTATGTTGTAAGGGTATTAACTATACATCAACTTACAACATTACCATATCATGACACAAGCCCAGCAACGATCTAAACTAGATACCTCTAATTTATCAATTGCAAGTTTTACGTGGCTTAGGGCTTTCGAAGATAGAACCGTTCTTACCTACGAACATGGAACCACAATGACGATAACCAAATTATTAGCAACTTGTTGTAAATCAGATATTGACTATAGTAGGAGAGACAGACACCCGCCAGCCACTTATGCAAAACTAGTTGCATGTCAATCGTAGAACCGGTCTCATGTGCGATGACATGTAAGGTTGGTCTGGGCCGCTTCATCCCATTATGCCACCAATATCCAAAATACATGAAAGAAGCAATAACATGATCATCATCACCCACATACTCTTATGTGTTCTACCCGTGCAAAGCACCTACGCATAGGTCAGGCTCTGATACCACTGTTGGGTTCGCAGCATAGGAAACAAAAATTTCCTACGATGGGAACTATTATACGCCAAGATCTATCTATTAGATACAAACAACAGGTGGATATACATCCATAGAGAACATACCCTCGAGTACAACAAAGCTTTGTTAACGAGATGGAACTCGTGGATGATGTAGTCATACACTTTCCCATCTCAAGATCATGATGAAGTCCAGCAAGTCCAGCTCTAGCACGTCCATCAGATCTAGCTCCAGCAAGTCCAATACCACCAAGTCCAGCACCGCAAAGCGAGGGTGCATCCATGATCATACACACATCCGGTACCCCGACAACCTCCATCCCTTGCTCCAGAAAAGCAGCGGAAGCAGCAACTCCTTTTTAGATAAAGCCACCGGGAACATGTATCTCGCTAATCCGAGACCATGGGGAAAATACTAGAGGGGGAGAGAGATCCTTCACGAGGAGGTGTGAGTGAGAAGTGAGGAGAGGGCCCTTTTATAGGAGGAGGGGAGGGTACCCCTCCCATGGCCGGTGCCCCATGGAGGTGACCCTTCACCTCCCCCATTCATGTGGTGGTAACCCCCTCCACATAAATTTGCCACTTCACATTCTCCATTCAAATCTCCACTTTAAATACATTAAATTTCTCCAAATTTAATGCTCTCTCATTTAATAAAACTCTTTTATTAATTTTATTCCGAATTTTATTAATTAATTTAATTAACAAACATTCACATAAAACCCCCTACAACATTTCAATATTACATACAGAACCAATTTTAGCAATTTCACCCGAAACAGTTTCAGTGTCTATTGAAATAATTCCAGCGCTTTCTTAAATCTTTATCTGAAACATATTTGCTCCAAATGGTGTCGGTATCCCTTAAGTGTGTCACCCTATGGTTCACGTATAATGCAGACATGATCGAGACCCCTCTCCGATCAATAATTAGCAGCGGGACCTGGAGATCCGTACTGACTCCCACATATTCAACGATGACTCTTGTGATCGTGTGAACCTTTAATGCTAGTAATTAAATACCTTTGTCTCGTGATATATTACATGTCTGAGATTTGATCATCGATATCTCCATACCTAGTTTGATCTCGTTGCCGACATGCACTCTTTTCTTGTTCCCGTGATATAACATTCTAGTGATCTCATCACTTGCTTGCAAGCTAACCAATGTTATATCACCGAGAGGGCCCAGAGTATATATATCCGTCATCGGTATGGACAAATCCCACTCTTGATCCATGAGCCTCTACATAACACTTTCGTAGCACTGAACCCACCTTTATAATCACCCTTTCATGGTGTGACATTTGATGTTATCAAGATACTCTTCCAGTGTTAGTGATTGACATGATCCCATGGTCTAAGGACTAGGATTACTTCGTATGATGTTATAGCAATATAAACACAATGACTTTGATCGTAATGCTGTACTTCGGATGAATGTTCATCACATCATTCCACTAATGTTGTGACCTTGTTATTAACAACATCCAATGTCCATGATTAGGAAACCTTGATCATCTTGTTAATCAACGAGCTAGTTTATAAGAGAGGCATAACTAGGAACTTTTGTTTTGTTTATTAAACACACATGTATTAATGTTTCCAAATTAATACAATTATAGCATGCAAAATAAACATTTATCATAAACAAGGAATAAGATAATAATCACTTTATTATTTCCTCTCGGGAATATTCCCTTCAAATTCGTTGCTGAATCTTACAAGTAAAGGGGTTACTTGGAATTTTCCCAAATGACTGCAAAGCCATAGTGGAAAAGAGGGTGGATGACAAAAGCATGATTTGTAAAGTATTGGACAAATTAAAATGAATTTGATTCAAGTGTGCTGAATGTCTAGTGGATTTAAAACTAGTAAAAGTACTAGTATCTCATAGTAAATCTCCAAGTTTGATATTTGATCAAAGGATTTTGAAATCGTTCAAAATTGTGAGTAGATATGCAATTTGCATGAAGTTGAGTGGGAGATATAAAAGTCTTCCTAAAACAATATGTGAATGACATATTTTTGAGTGGGAGCTATATAAGTCTCAAATTCAAATATGTAGGAACATAGTTTGAGTAAGAGTAGTGACTCATACCCAAATATGTAGGAACATATTTAAAGTGGGAGCTTATAGGAGTGATTCTTAAGTGTGTTAAGAATAAAAGTGCAAGTACCGATAAATAATATTTTATAAGGGGTAGAAGATGATAATAAGTGTATTATGATATTATGTAGTATTCCTTAAGGGATTCTGAAAAGGGTTTCAGAATAAAAGTTAATTGAGGAACTAGTCCTTGATAACTCAAATTAGGAATAGTATTAAGTCCAACATCAATGGTTGAAAGAAATAAAAGGATGATCATCATCCACTATGTTGAGACATAGGTTCTATCTTAGAAAACCATGATGATAACTTAACATAATATATGATCCAATAAGAAACGTTTGAAAGGTGATTAAGTTCGAATCACAGAATGTTGAGCTAAGTTTGTTCGCAGTGTCTGATAGAGAACTGCAGACATATTTTCCAAATCCATAAAGGATGACATATCTAAAGCATAAAGGGTTATGTTATAAGGTTATATGTTGGAAACTCCTGTAAAAACTGACTAAAGTCAAGTAGGAAGCAAGGTGAACAAAAACATCAAAAGTTTCACAGGGTGCACTCGTGTTTCGATAATTCCATCTATAATAATAGATAAGGGTACCATCTAAAGTGTTGTATAATGTTATGGCGAGGCTAGTTCTCTTTTAACATAGAATGATGTGCCCTAGGGCATAGTGCCCATGAGAAAGCCCTCAAGGTTGATCTAAAGTCACTATAGGCTCCTGGAATCCGGTCTCGTTCTGCTACGATAGCGACGATACATACACAAAGATGTTATCATGTGATAATAAAGTATTAATGTCAATCAAGGTGACATTAGTAAGTTGCACAGGATTTGGGACTATAAAGTACAGACCCAAGACTTAGCCTCTTCCATGAGCAAGCATGTTCAGGGTACCGAATATATGGTGCCAATGATTAAGAACAAATGCAGCTAGTTTATTTGTACTCTAGTGCAAGTGGGAGATGATACGTCCATTTTGCATCACTATTCTATGTCTTAATTCACTATTATTCATTGATATATTTCATATTGAGAGGTGATACTTATGTTATTTCATCTATTTTGCATGGTTGATGACTTTTGGAGCATGGACCGCAATGATCCGATTCGATAGAAAAGGTGCTGTTTGGAGGCAAAATTGAAGATCGAAAATCCGGGAAAATATACGGAAAATCCTATTTTTCAGAAGACTAAGGATGCCGGAAGATGGAGAGGAGATGGGCCACGGGGGCCCACCACCCATGGCGCGGCAGGCCTAGGCCGCCAGAGGTGGTGTGGCCACCTAGCCCACTCTAGCCTCTCCTCTAGCGTATATCAACCTCCGAAACCCTAAGACTGGGAGGCGACCACAGAAGATTCCGCCTCTGCAAGGAAACACGAGAGAGAAAGATCTCTCTGGCGGAATGATTCTGGGAATTCCTTCCCGGAGAGGGGAGATCGTCGCCATCAACACCACCATCAAGCTGGACTTCATCGGGATCATCATCATCATCACCACCATCATCATCACCATCAGCACCCTCATCACCATCTCCATATTGCTGTAACAATTGCGTTGAATCTTGCATAGTTCATAGGGGAAACTTTCCCGGTGTTGATTACTCTTTGTAGTTGATGCTATTGAGTGAACCGTTGAATTATTGTTTATGTTCAGATTGTTATACATCATTATTCCATCTCTGATCATGATCCATATGATGTCTTGTGAGTAGTTCGTTTTGTTCTTGAGGACATGGGAGAAGTCTTGTTGTTAGTAGTGGAGTTGTGTTGAGAAAGATTCAATAGATTGTTATTTAAGTTGTGGTGTACTTCTTCTAGTGGTTTCATGTGAACGTCGACTACATGACACTTCACCTATATGGGCCTAGGGGAATGCATTGTGTATTTGGCTACTAATCGTAGCGGTTACCGGAGTGACAGAAACTTGAACCCCCGTTAGGAAACCATTGCACGAGGGACGTAAGGGTCTTAGAGTTTAAAGTTGTGGTTAGGTTTCTACCTTAATTACTTTCTTGTACTTACGGATGTTTGCAAGGGGTATAACCACAAGTATGTATTAGTCTTGGATGGGGCGGTACATTAGCACAGGTTCACCCACACAACACTTAGCAAGCTAAAGAAGATTAATCAACTATATGAAGCGAAAGCACTTGACAGTCTTCCCATGTGTCCTCGAGAACGTTTGGTCATCTTAAGTAATACAACCGGCTTGTACTTTGCTGCATAAAGGATTGGGCCACTTGCTGCATTTATTCCTACTGTCTTTTATTTACTCGTACTTTGTTTACTTGCTTTATCAAAAACCCTAAAAATCTGTTTGCTAAGTATTTGTAGAGAATTCCTGATCCATACCACTAGCCAGCACCTTCTGCTCCTCGTTGGGTTCGACACTCTTACTTATCAAAAATACTGCAATACACCCCCTATTCTTGTGGGTCATCAAGACTATTTTCTAGCACCGTTGTCGGGGAGTGAAGCGCTATTGGAGAGTGGAACTGGTAAAGGAAACTTCTACTGTGAGTATTGTTTACTTCTGTTAGTTGCTTTATTTTCGTTATGGATAATTCGCTGAGTTTCTTATTTGGTAATGCTAGTACCACTGCTAAGGTAGTAGATAAGCCACCACCTGCTGAGAATGATGTTTTCAAAATACCTACAAGAATTATTGATTGTGTTATGGATAACTACTATGTTGGGGATGGAACTGTCCATCCCGGTGATCATTTACTCTTTATACACGAATTATGCGGGTTGTTCAAGTGTGCAGGTATTACTATAGATCAAGTTAAGAAGAAGTTATTCTCATTATCACTGAAAGGAAGAGCTGAGGACTGGTATAAGCTGCTGAAGAATGGTCAAGCTCTGGAATGGGAGGAAATAGTGCCTCTCTTTTATTCAAAGTTTTATCCACATAGTGAGATTCATAAAGATCGGAATCAAATATACAACTTTTGGCCTCTTGATGGAGAGAGTACAGCTCAAGCTTGGGGGAGATTGAAGTTACTAATGCTCAAATGTCCCATTCATGAGCACCCCAACAATATTATTATCAATAACTTTTATGCAAGGCTCCCTCTACATGATAAAGATTTATTGGATGCTTCTTGTGCTGGATCATTCACTCGCATGGAAGAAGAAGCGAAATGGGATCTTCTGGACCGTATTCAAGACAATGCTGAAGCTTGGGAGAATGACAAAGGTAGAAAGTCAGGTATAAATTATGATTATGAATGCATTAAATCTTTTATGGGAACTGATGACTTTCAAAATATTAAAAATGCTTATGGTCTAGAGTCTCAAGCTATTGCTTCTTATTTTAAGGCTTTTGCTTCCTATATTGAATTGCCTAAAAAGAAGTGGAATAAGTACCATGAGCCTTATAAAGATATTGCTAAGAGTGTTCCTTCAAGAAATACTGAAGTTTATACTGCTAATCATGTTGTACCTGAACCTTATATTGAGAAAATGCATTTTCCAGTTAAGGTAAAGGAACATTCTATGATAGCTAGTATGGTTAATGAAAGTATGAGTAAAGCAGTTGAACCTGATAAACAAATGGTTGATGAACCTATAGTAGCAAATGTGAAAGACTTTGTCACTAAGTATGAAAAAGAGGGACACACTATCCTTTGTAAGGATACCTCTAATATTGTTTTACATAGTAGTGTTATGAGAGCTAGTATTCATGTGTTTTCTGTTAGAATAAGTGATCGTTGCTATGATGGTCCTTGTGATAGCTATATTGTTAAGTTTATGCATGATGCTGAAAGTTACTATGAAAGAGGGAAAAGTGTTCTTATGCATCTCAATAATATCAAGTTTACTCGCTTTATGCTGAAAGTTTTTATGTTGCACTTCTTTTGCCTTCTTATGCAAGTAGCCTTTGGTTTCAACAACTTGTTTGTTTACAAAATTCCCTTGCATAGGAAGTGGGTTAGACTTAAATATATGTGTGTATTTTCTTCTTAATGCTCTCGTTCACTTCGATTCATATCCCTATGAGAGCTTCTTCAAAATTATCATGCCCATCTTAAAGGCTATAAAGAAAGAGCTTTATGGGAGACAACCCAATTTGTTTTTGCTTTCAGTTTGTTTTTGTTTCTTTGAGTCTTGGAAGTTATTACTTCGGTAATAACCGCTCCTTATCCGTTTTGTTTGGTTTTTGTGTCAAGATCAACCTCTATTGAGAGAGAAGTAATATTTGGGGAAGTTGCTGTCCCGAAACAGATTTTTTATGTTTCACCGTAAAAATTCGTGAGAGATCTCTGTATGTCGGATTTAGCTGTAATTTTTTGTGCTTATGCCCCAGGTTGTTATTTAACTTTCGTTAGTTTTGCACTTTTTGATTTGAGCAACATAAAATTTTCGAAAAAATTGATCTTTACCTGCTGGTCTGTTTTGGCAGATTTTGCCACTCTTGCATCTGCTTCTTTATTCGATTTCCTTTTTGAATTCTTTTTGGGTTTTCGGAAGGAGTTGTTTCAGTAGCTTTTGTTTTGATGGTTTTCAGTTGAAGTTGGACTCAAAAGGTTTTATCACTTCACTTATACTAATGTTGCTAATGAGAATTGTGTGAAGTTTTGTGTGAAAGAAATTTCTAGGTAGTGGAGATAATGGTGTAATAAGGAAGAGAAGGGTTTTATGACTCAAGTAATAAGTGTATGAAGATGAAGATATTGATGTTATTCAAGTGGTGACTCCGAAAGAATCTACTAGCTACCAAATTCAGAGACCTGGAGAGTCTGTTTTCAAATAGGTAATAGTTCTGGTAAGAAAAGTTCCGTGAAATTACAATACAACTATATTTTTGCGGTTTTTAGTCAATAAGGAAAGTTACGAAGCGAAAAAGGGACGGAAACGGAGCTAGGGTGGCTCACACCACCCTGTGGCGCGGGCCCACCCCTGGCCGCGCCACCAGGTGGTGAGTCCACCCCGGACTCCGCCTCCGACTCGTTTTCTCCCAGTACCTTCCTTTTGATATGAAACTTCGTAATATATAACCCCCGGATCTTCCGAGGTTCGTATATTGTGTTTTAGTCGTGTTTTTGTTTCGATCTGTTTTTGCCAGGACATACTCTTTGAAGGCTTAGAAGCACAATGGTGTCCGCCAAGGATAAGGGGAAGGAGCCTATGGAGGAAGATCTCCAGGACTCCAGGCAGGAGAAGGAAATCAAGAGCGAAGATGAAGAGGAGGCAAAGCACACCGACACTACCATTGCGAGCATTGGAGTGGTGGAAAACCCAGCCATTGGAGGCAAGCCTCCTCATCACCGTTCAGATCCCTGGTCACTTCCTCCATGCACCAAGAATCCTTTCCATACCCTTATCCATGAGCATCAATACCAGAATGTGCCCAAGGGGAAATTACCCTCCAATTGGGATTTGCCTCGTTCTAGCCATGCAGGAAAAGAAGACTTTAAGGAGGAAGAGTGGGGAAAGAATAGCAAGCGCTGGAATTCTCAACATGACGTGATCATGAGCCGCATAGAGCAAAACTCACAACTGATTCGTAATCTCACCTTTGAGATTGAGGACTTGGGGAAATTGGTCAAGACGCTCATCGAGAGGATACCACCACCACCAAAGGACTATTCGTCATCAGGTTTGGCATCCCCTTGGTTTGTTCCAAGCTTGGGGGAGTGTCGCGGTATCATATCACTATCTTCTATATTTTTACCTTTTTAGTAGAGTCATATCATGAATAGAGGAGTTATTTTGTAGTATGGTTTGCATTATGGAAGTGTCCCCTCTCTCGTTAGATATGTATCCCTTGGTGTGAGTTGCCGTTATGGAATATTAATGAGAAGTTCTATCATTCACTCTTTTGCATAGCTTTTATTAGTTTTCAATTCGTGGTTATATGATTGATCTTGTTGTTAGTATTGGTAGCACTCTGGGATCATTGAGTTAATTTAGTTGGTTTTGGCAAACCTGGCTCGGTCAGTAGCAACACTATTTTTGAGAGTTGAATGAAAAAGATAGAAGTACTCTAAAGAAAAATAATTTCATCATCTTTCTTTCTTGATTTGCTCATAAGTTTAGTATTCTCTAGTTAAGATCTTTTGTGCTTCCAAGGAAGATTGCATATTTGTCTTTATCACTTGTATGTTTGTTTGTTTCCTTCAACTCTTATACTTGCTACCCAGACTTGCTAGCCAAAAACCTGTACTGAGAGGGTATTCTTCTCGTGCATCCACTCCTTTAAACCAAAACCTTTGCCATTGGTGTCCACCATACCTACCTATTAGCATTATTGCTATTCCAAGTAAATTATTGTTTTATCTACCTCCCAAATTAAACTTCTTACGTGAAAATTAGTGATTAAAGCTCTCACGAACTTGATGGCACACCTTACTTTCTTGCACTTAATAAACTTGAATCATTGTGCTCACCTATGTTGCGTATATGCTTGCGCTTTGTAAGTTGTGAATTAGCAGAACCATGTTGTCATGGGGAACGCTTTCAACATTACAATGGTACTTTATACCAAGTTGATATCATGTTCTTTTGTCTATGGATGTCGTCGGTGTGAAATGAAAGGGGAGCTTGTAAGTCCATGGAGTTATGCATGTGTGTTAGAGAAACGCCTGGGCCGCTGGTCTAATCCATGCTGACATGGTGGAAACCTGCAGCGTAACTATAACGAGTATCTATGAAGCATTCTTCTTATAAAAAAAAGAGTCCGATATAGAGAAAAAAAGAGAAAAAGAAAAAAAAGAAATATTATGAAAAGAGGAAAGAGAAAAAAAAGCACCATATTCCCATGGTAAATAAGAAGATTGCTGAGATGCTTGTTGTCTGCTTGCCTTGTCATTTTGATATGGGGATTCTTCCGTATCATCGGGCAAGGGGTACCCCGTTGGCGGTTCTCTATGATACACATATGCTTATGATGACAAGAACTTACCGGTGACTAAACTTGAGTAGCATGAGGAGCGGCCCTCGTATTCAAGGGACATGAGATTCTCAACTTACAACTTGTCAATGCATATCCTCATTTTTGATCACTTTAACCTTAATCACCTAAAGATGCTTATGATAGGGGCAATGAGAGCTGAAAGCTAGTAAGTATCATAATTTTTGGGAGCTCTTTATGAGACTTGCAATCCCTGCTTCCCTCTTTGAAGGGCCTTTCTTTTACTTTCTAGTTGAGTCAGTAAACCTACTCCCTTCTATCTTAGCAAGTATCTTGAGTTGATGTGTTTCATTCATTCATATGATGATTTATTCATTTATGTTTCTTATGTTCCTTGCTTTGCACATTGCTCTTATCCTGATGTTTACTACTTTGAAAGCTATCATTGAAAAACCAACTATTTGTGAACTCCAGCAAATTATCAACTATTCTTCGACCAAGAGCTAAGTTTGCCATTACCAATTATGATTCACTTTATGTATCTTTATTGTGTTTCCTTTACTTATTACAAGTTGAGTTATATAATAGTGAGTTGTCTTCTATTATGATCTATGTATTTGATGAATGTGATGCTTCTTGTCCGTATTCTTTTATCGACTCTTCACTCCATAAACCCGAGGTCACGTTTATTGAGCTCAGTTTCGCTTGGGGACAAGCGAAGTCTAAGCTTGGGGGGAGTTGATACGTCCATTTTGCATCATTATTCTATGTCTTAATTCACTATTATTCATTGATATATTTCATATTGAGAGGTGATACTTCTGTTATTTCATCTATTTTTGCATGGTTGATGACTTTAGGAGCATGGACCGCTGTAGTCAGGATTCTGCTAGAAAATGTGCTGTTTGGAGGCAAAATTCGTGAAGATCAGAAAATTCGGGAAAATATACGGAAAATCCTATTTTTCCAGAAGACTAAGGATGCCAGAAGATGGAGTGGAGGTGGGCCACAGGGGGCCCACACCACCCCATGGCGCGGGCAAGCCTAGGCCGCGCCAAGAGGTGGTGTGGCCACCCTGGCCCACTCCAGCCTCTCCCCTCTGGCGTATATCAACCTCCCGAAACCCTAAGACTCGGAGAGCGACCACAGAAAGATTCTGCCGCCTCTGCGGGGTGGAAAACACCGAGAGAGAAAGATCTCTCCGGTAGAAAGATTTCTGCCGGGGGAATTCCTTCCCAGAGAGGGGAGATCGTCGCCATCAACACCACCATCAAGTTGGACTTCATCGGGATCATCATCATCATCACCACCATCATCATCACCATCAGCACCCTCATCACCATCTCCATATTGCTGTAACAATTGCGTTGAATCTTGCATAGTTCATAGGGGAAACTTTCCTGGTGATTACTCTTTGTAGTTGATGCTATTGAGTGAACCGTTGAATTATTGTTTATGTTCAGATTGTTATACATCATTATTCCATCTCTGATCATGATCCATATGATGTCTTGTGAGTAGTTCATTTTGTTCTTGAGGACATGGGAGAAGTCTTGTTGTTAGTAGTGGAGTTGTGTTGAGAAAGATTCAATAGATTGTTATTTAAGTTGTGGTGTACTTATTATAGTGGTGTCATGTGAACGTCGACTACATGACACTTCACCTATATGGACCTAGGGGAATGCATTGTGTATTTGGCTACTAATCATAGGGGTTGTCGGAGTGACAGAAACCTGAACCCCCATTAGGAAACCATTGCACAAGGGACGTAAGGGTCTTAGAGTTTAAAGTTGTGGTTAGGTTTCTACCTTAATTACTTTCTTGTACTTACGGATTTTTGCAAGGGGTATAATCACAAGTATGTATTAGTCTTGGATGGGGTGGTACATTAGCACAGGTTCACCCACACAACACTTAGCAAGCTAAAGAAGATTAATCAACTATATGAAGCGAAAGCACTTGACAGTCTTCCCATGTGTCCTCGAGAACGTTTGGTCATCTTAAGTAATACAACCGGCTTGTCCTTTGCTGAATAAAGGATTGGGACACTTGCTGCATTTATTCCTACTGTCTTTTATTTACTTGTACTTTGTTTACTTGCTTTATCAAAAAACCCTAAAAATCCGTTTGCTAAGTATTTGCAGAGAATTCCTGATCCATACCACTAGCCAGCAGCTTCTGCTCCTCATTGGGTTCGACACTCTTACTTATCGAAAATACTGCGATACACCCCCTATACTTGTGGGTCATCAGGAGACTGTTGGAAATATGCCCTAGAGACAAATAATAATAAGGATTATTATCATATTTCATAAAGTTTATGATTAAGTTTTATATCATGCTATAACTATATTGAGAGGAAACATTAATACACGTGTGATATATAAACAACCAAGGGTTCCTAGTGAAACTCCAGTCACTGGTTCATTGGTCAATAGATGATCAAGGTTTATTGATCATGTGGCATTTATGCCAGTTGGAAATGGAATCAACTCATTCTGTGAATGAGATGATGAACCAATACCCAACCTAAACATCGTGACCCGATCATGTCACGAAGTTCAAGTTATGATGATTAGAAATGGATCCTTGTAGACTATTCCTTAGACCATGAGGCTATATCAATCACTGTCTCCCGAGAATGCTTAGATAGCATCAAACGTCACTTGGTAATAAAGTGACAATAAAGGTGTGTTCAGGTGTTCGGAGGAACGGTAGAGGCAATATATGCCAAGAGCGGGATTTGTCTGTCCACGTGACAGAAAGATACTCAAGGGCCCACTCGGAGAAGTTATATCCAATAGTTGCACAGCGTGTGATTTGATCACAGGGATATCACTTGTCGAACGAGTCAAGTAGCATTGTTCGGTAACAAGATTGAACACGACATGGTGATGTCATTGATCAGATCTTGGGCAATGTGAGTGTCGAGAGACAAAGGGAATAAGACACGATTGTCCCGGTTCAAACAATGAAAGATCTTCGTGGAATACATAGGGGTCACTGATACTTTGCAAATGTATCTATAATTTTTGATGTTCCATGCTTGGTTTTATCCACTTTCTTGTGTGTTGTCAACACTTTGGAGTACTTTTCATATGATTTCTTGGCCTAACCTATTAACAATAGCCATAGTGCCAACTGCCTGTTTTCTGCTGTTTTTGGTTCCAGGAAAGTCAGAAAATGAATATTCTCGGAATTGGACGGGACAAAAGCCAAAGTGCCTATTTTTTCGGAAGTCATCAAGTGCCAGAATACGAGACGGAGAAGGGCGGAGGCAGCCACACCACACTGCCAGGCTTGGCCCGCGCCAGGGGTTGTGTGGTGGCCCCTGGCACCCCCTTGGCCTCCCCTTCCGACTATATGATGCCCTTGGGACGAAAACCCTAAGGGCCCGATCAAAAATCCACGAAAGAGTTTGTAGCCACCGTCATCTCCATCCCTAGATCGGAAGGGATCTGAAGCTCTTCTCGGCACCCTGCCGGAGAGGAGAATTCACCCTGGAGGCCTTCTTCATCACCATGCAAGCCTATGGTGTGATGCGTGAGTAGTTCATCCTTGGACTACGGATCCATGTAGTAGCTAGATGGCTGGTTCTCCTCCTTTGTGCTTTCATGTCTAGATCTTGTGAGCTCCGTTCATGATCAATATCATCTATTTGTAATTCGGCATGTTGTGTTTGCGGGGATCCGATGGATATTGAGATGCTATTTCAGATTGATTATTGATTCTATCATGTCTTTGTTATTTGTGATCTTGCATGCTTTCCATTGTTAGTAGCTATCTTGGCCAAGTAGATGCTAGCAACTCCAAGAGTTAGTATTTATGCTCGATAGTGGGTTCATGCCTCTGGTAATCTGGGGAAGTGACCGAAATCTCTAAGGTACTAGATGTGCTGTTGCTACTAGGGAGAAAACAACAATCTTTTGTTCATAGAACAATCGTATTGTTTACTTTACACGCAGTTTGTAAAGCAATAATCTGTTGCTTGCAACTTAATCGGAGGGATTCGGATGATAACCTGAAGGTGGATTATTAGTCATAGATGCAGTTGGATGGCGGTCTATGTCTTATGTTGTAATGCCCAATCAAGTCTCAAAGGAGTCAAGATGATTAGTATATGCATGTATAGCTTTCTCGATGTTTTTCAATTGCCCCGCTGTAATTTGTTCACCCAGCATGTTATCTATCTAAGGAGAGCCACCTCTAGTGAACTATGGATCCCGGTCCTTTTTCTTTACATACAATCTACAAATTGTTACTATTTTGTGTTTACTTTCTGCAAACTTTTACTTCTTTCCATTTGATACGTTTAATCCTTTGTTTTCCGCAAAACATGGTGAGATTGACAACCTCATCGCAAGTTGGGGACAAAGTTCTGTGGTTGTGTTGTGCAGGTCTCCACGTTGCTACTAGCACCTAGCGCCTCGCCAAAGCTCAGCTAGTAACGCCTTTGGGGTGTTTCCTTGCTCCTACTAGTTCGATTAAACCTTGGTTTCATAACTGAGGGAAACTTGCTGCTGTGCTCATCATACCTTCCTCTTGGGGTTCCCAACGAGCTCTACATCAACCCCGCACCAGCACTTTTCTGGGCGCCGTGCATTGAGCCATCAAGCATTTTTCTGGCACCGTTGCCGGGGAGTCAAGGACATCTTCACAAGGGGAGTCCCTCATAACCAATCTCTTTACTTTGTTGTTTTTGTTTTGCTTAGTTTCTTTTTGATTTGTTTGCTTGTTTTCTTATTCAAAAACACACAAAAATTAGTTTTACTAGTTTGCTTTCTTATTTGAAAAACACAAAAAAATAGTTCCTACTATAGTTGTTATTTTCATTGGTCTGTTATTGTCTTGTTTAATCATGCTTTCTGTCAATGGTTGGTTTCTTTGAAACTAAATCTTATTGGCAAGGTGGGTTCACGGAAGAACAAAAATATTATTATAAGGAACACCGCTTGTCACAAAAAGGGAAACACTTATGGGAACAAATTGATAAATTGTATACCATTGCTATAAATATGTGCTCTACTTATAATGTTACTTATTGCTTTGATAAATCTTGTTGCTGTAGGAGGTATAAACACCTCCCTTTTCAATGTGAGTATAATGATAATGTTACCATATCTTCTTATGTTAAAGGGAATTATGACTTTTATGATGTGGAACAAACTGAAGAATTTATTGCTTGGAAGGGTGCATTCGAACTAGCTTATTTGCTTGAAAATACTGATGATGCACCTTATAAATATGAGGTTTATGATATACTTCAATTGTGCTTTGATAATTATAAGGAAGAAAATGGCTATATTCTTGAATATCTTAATAGATGCTCTCCACCAATGGAAGAGACTTATGCCTTGCAGGAGCCTATGGAAGAAGAAATTGCTGAAACTAGAAGCTCATTGGATGAAAAAGAGGAGGAGAGTGATTACCAAGAGGAGGAAGAATGGATCTACCCATCCCTACCTTCTAATGAGAGTAACTCTTTACCCCTTACATTATTTGATTGTCCCCCATGCTTACCAAAGGAGGACGAATGTTATGTTCCTAAGGATTCTTTTGAAAATGTTTATAATAAAGCTCTAGTGCTTGTAGATCATGAAAAGCATGCTTTATGTGATAGTTATATTGTTGAGTTTATTCATGAGGCTACTGAAAATTATTATGAGAGAGGAAAATATGGTTGTAGAAGTTTTAATGGTACTGAAACACCTCTCTATGTGCTGAAAGTTTTGAAGTTACTTTTGTTTTATCTTCCTATGCCTGTCACTTTGTTCTTTGTGCATTTATTTGCTTATAAGATTCCTATGCATAGGAAGTGGGTTAGACTTAAATGTGTTTTGAATTTGCTTCTTGATGCTCTCTTTTACTTCAATTCATATTTCTTATGTGAGCATCTTCTCAAACTATCATGCCTAACTTAAAGGCGTTAAAGAAAAGTACTTATTGGGAGATAACCCAAAAGTTTTAGATGAGTCTTGGAAGTTATTACTTCGGTAATAATCGCTTCTTATCCTTTTTATTTGCAGTTTTTGTGCCAAGAGTAACCTCTAATGAGAGAGAAGTAATGATTGGGAAAGTTGCTGTCCCGAAACAGATTTCTGTGCTTCACCGTACAAATTCGTGTAAAATCTCTGAACGTCTTTTTGAGGCGTGAATTTTTGTGCTTCAGCCCCAGGTTGTTATCTAACTTTCGTTAGTTCAACACTTTTTGATTTGAGCAATATAAGGTCTTCGAAAAAAATTGTCTTTACCTGCTGGTCTGTTTTGACAGATTTCTGCCATTTTCTGCATTTGCTTCTTGTTGGTTCCTTCTTGAGTTCTTTTGGAGAACTGAGCTTTTTGAGGGAAGTTACACAGTAGCTAGTGTTCTAATGGAAGTTTATTTGGTGTTAGAACTGAACCTTAAGACTTATTTATCTTGAGTGCACTAATGTTGCTAATAAAGATTGTCTGAAGTTTTGTATGAAGGAAAATTTTCAGGTCTATGGAAGGAATGAGTAATGAGATGAAGGATGGACTAAATCTCAAGCTTGGGGATGCCACACATGTCACCCCAAGAAATATCCAAGAAGTACAAGCGTCAAAGCTTGGGGATGCCCAAGGCATCCCCTTCTTCATCAATAAAAATCCCAGGTTTCTTCCAAACGCTTCATTTTTATTGTTTCATGCACAGTTGTGTTGTTCTTGGAGCGTCTTCTTTTTCGTTTTCGTTTTGATTTTTCGATTGCTTTGTTTTCTTAGTTTTCTGAATAAATTGGTTGGACCCCCTCTTTCTTACATTGGTTTGCAAATAGTTTGGTTTGGTTTGGAAAAGAGTAGGAAAGTTCATGCTTATGTGGTAAAAAGAGCTTGTTTTTTACTGTGGCCTATGCTTTGTTATGGCATGCTTGATATTGTTTTGGCTTTATGCTTAGTATTATTTGCTGTAGCATGACTTGTTATAAACAATTGAGATTGCTTAATGTGCCTTGGATGAATCATGCGTTGTTTTAGCATATTAAAGCATAGTATAGTGGTATTCTCCTTTGATGCTTTATTTGGGTTGACTTGGCGCATGCTCACACCATGTTATGACTATCTCAAGTCACCATATCCTTTATGATCCTTTAGTTTTCAACTTGTAGTATCACTTTATGCTTTGATCAATGATGTTTTGTTGCTCTGCATGATTATGGCCATTATTGCTCTCTTAGTTTGTCGCTCCCAGTCTTTTGCTAGCCTCCACAACAAAGTATGAGTTCTACTCATGCATCCAACTCCCTAAACCAAGTTATTCCAAAGAGTCCACCATACCTACCTATTAGCTTATGCTATTCCAAGTATATTCATGCTTTTGTTTACCTTCCAAATTAAACTTGTTATGAGAAAACTAGTGAATAAAGCTCTCACGAACTTGATGGCACACTTTACTTTTTGCATCTAATAAACTTGAACCATTGGGTCCTTCTTTGTTGCGTATATGCTTGCGCTTTATAAGTTGAAATTAGCAGAACCATGTTTCATGGGGAACGCTTTCAACATTGCACTTGTACTTTGTACCCTGTTGATATCATGTTCTTTTGCTTACGGATCCTGGCGGTGTGAAATAAAAGTGGAACTTGAAAGATCATGCAGTTTGTATGTGTGTTAGAGAAACGCCTGGGCCGCTAGCCTAAGCCATGCCTAATCATGGTGGAAACTTGCAGCATCACCATAATGAGCACTCTATGAAGCATCCTCAATAAAAACCTATGCAAATAGCAAATAAAAAGATCGCTGAGATGCTCATTGTCTACTTGCCTTGTCATTTTGATTATGGGAAAGCTCCCGTATCATGTGCAAGGGGTACCCCGTTGGCGGTTCTTAATGATACACATGTACTTACAATGACAAGATCTTACTTGTGACTGAAGTTGAGTAGCATGAGGATCGGTCTTCATAAGTAAGGGGCATGAGATTTCGGTTTATAACTTTTCAAGCATATCCTCTTAGTTATGTCACTTCAACCTTAATCACCTTAAAGATGCTTATTATAGGGGCAATGAGACCTGAAAGCTATAAGTACCATAATTTTTGGAAGCTCTTTATGAGACTTGAATCCCTACTTCCTTCTATGAAGGCCTTTCTTCCACCATTATATTGAGTCTCCACCTTCTACCTTTATGCACCTACTTTGAGAGCATAGTGGCCATTCTTAGTTCTATGTGCATTGTCCCAAGACTAGTTCATTGATGCATAACTTGATATTGCTTGTTTTAAACTATTGTATCTAGTCACTCTTATGAACTTTGAAGGTGTCCTATGCATTTATATTTGCTACTCTATGAGGGACAAGTTGAATACTATTATGCTATGTTTTCTTTATGTGAAACAAACAAACATCTTGCAAAGCATTGTTATTCATGAATCTTTTGTTTGTGCCTTTTCATGTTGCATCATAGTTTCTTTGTCTTATTGCTAGAACTTTGTCTTTCATATTATGATTGAAGTACTATGATCCCAGCTTTGAATGTTTTACAAATACTTTGATCAAGTCTTTGATGGTGCATGTCACCTCAAAAATTATTCTTTCTTTTTATCACTTACCTACTCGAGGACGAGCAGGAGTTAAGCTTGGGGATGTTGATACATTGCAAATGTATCTATAATTTTTGATGTTCCATGCTTGGTTTTATCCACTTTCTTGTGTGTTGTCCACACTTTGGAGTACTGTTCATATGATTTCTTGGACTAACCTAGTAACAAGAGCCACAGTGCCAGCTGCCTGTTTTCTGCTGTTTTTGGTTCCAGGAAAGTCAGAAAATGAATATTCTCGAAATTGAACGGGACAAAAGTCAAAGTGCCTATTTTTCCGGAAGTCATCAAGTGCCAGAATACAAGACAGAGAAGGGCCAGAGGCCGGCCACACCACCTGGCCACGTGGCCAGGCTTGGCCCGCGCCAGGGGGTGGTGTGGTGGCCCCTGACACCCCCTCGGCCTCCCCTTTCGACTATATGATGCCCTCGGGACGAAAACCCTAAGGGCCCGATCAAAAATCCATGAAAGAGTCTGTAGCCGCCGTCATCTCCATCCCTAGATCGGGAGGGATCTGAAGCTTTTCCCGGCACCTTGCCGGAGAGGGGAATTCACCCTGGAGGCCTTCTTCATCACCATGCAAGCCTCCAGTGTGATGTGTGAGTAGTTCATCCTTGGACTACGGATCCATGTAGTAGCTAGATGGCTGGTTCTCCTCCTTTGTGCTTTCATGTCTAGATCTTGTGAGCTCCGTTCATGATCAAGATCATCTATTTGTAATTCTACATGTTGTGTTTGCGGGGATCCGATGGATATTGAGATGCTATTTCAGATTGATTATTGATTCTATCATGTCTTTTTTATTTGTGATCTTGCATGCTTTCCGTTGTTAGTAGCTATCTTGGCCAAGTAGATGCTAGCAACTCCAAGAGTTAGTATTTATTCTCGATAGTGGGTTCATGCCTCTGGTAATCTGGGGAAGTGATAGAAATCTCTAAGATACTAGATGTGTTGTTGCTACTAGGGAGAAAACAACAATCTTTTGTTCATAGAACAATCGTATTGTTTACTTTACACGCAGTTTGTAAAGCAATAATCTGTTGCTTGCAACTTAATACTGGAGGGGATTCGGATGATAACCTGAAGGTGGATTATTAGTCATAGATGCAGTTGGATGGCGGTCTATGTATTATGTTGTAATGCCCAATCAAGTCTCAAAGGAGTCAAGATGATTAGTATATGCATGTATTGCTTTCTCGATGTTTGTCAAGTGCCCCGTTGTAATTTGTTCACCCAGCATGTTATCTATCTACGGAGAGCCACCTCTAGTGAACTATGGATCCCGGTCCTTTTTCTTTACATACAATCTACAAACTATTACTGTTTTGTGTTTACTTTCTGCAAACTATTACTTCTTTCCATTTGATACATTTAATCCTTTGTTTTCCGCAAAACACGGTGAGATTGACAACCTCATCGCAAGTTGGGGACAAAGTTCTGTGGTTGTGTTGTGCATGTCTCCACGTTGCTACTAGCACCGGTGCATACTGCCAAAGCTCAGCTAGTAACACCTTTGGGGTGTTTCCTTGCTCCTACTAGTTCGATTAAACCTTGGTTTCATAACTGAGGGAAACTTGTCGCTGTGCTCATCATACCTTCCTCTTGGGGTTCCCAACAAGCTCTACATCAACCACGCACCAGCACTTTTCTGGGCGCCGTGCATTGAGCCATCAGTCACATGGCCATCCAGGTCCCTCTGTCGATCATTGGTCCGGGAGTGTCCCGACCATGTCTGGAGTGTTCCTGAACCATGGGGTATCACGCTTAAGGGTTTGATGATGCTTAGAGAGTGTTTATAGGATCGGTAGAATCGCCAAAGAATAGAAGAGAGAAAACCGGAAGGGTTTCGGTAAGTCTAGAGGATGTCCGGAGTGGAGATGGAAGGTGTTCCATAACCATGGAGATTGAATAATATGTGAATGAATGTTAAATATTGATTTAATCATATATTCATAATTATTTAATAAAAGAGAAAATCAATTTAAAGGTTAAAAGGCTTAATGGGCCAATTCCGGAGGGAAGAGGGCCCATTAGGGAAAGGCAAGAGGGAAGAAGGGGCAAGGGGTGTCGGTGGCAATCCCCACCTCATGTAGGCCCACTAGGGCGGCGTGCGCCCTCCCTCTCCTCTCCTTTAGTCCCTGATGACCCACAAGTATAGGGGGTGTATCGCAGTTTTTTCGATAAGTAAGAGTGTCGAACCCAACGAGGATCAGAAGGTGCTGGCTAGTGGTATGGATCAGGAATTCTCTGCAAATGCTTAGCAAACAGATTTTTAGGGTTTTTTGATAATGCAAGTAAATAAAGTACGAGTAAATAAAAGACAATAAGAATAAATGCAGCGAGTGGCCCAATCCTTTATTTAGCAAAGGACAAGCCGGTTGTATTACTTAAGATGACCAAATGTTCTCGAGGACACATGGGAATACCATCAAGTGCTTTCGCTTCATATAGTTGATTGCTCTTCTTTAGTTTGCTAAGTGTTGTGTGGGTGAACCTGTGCTAATGTACCGCCCCATCCAAGACTAATACATACTTGTGATTATACCCCTTGCAAGCATCCGCAAGTACAAGAAAGTAATTAAGATAGAAACCTAACCACAGCTTTAAACTCTAAGACCCTTACGTCCCTTGTGCAATGGTTTCCTAACGGGGGTTCAGGTTTCTGTTACTCCAGCAACCCCTACGATTAGTAGCCAAATACACAATTCATTCCCCTAGGCCCATATAGGTGAAGTGTCATGTAGTCGATGTTCACATGACACCACTAGAAGAAGTACACCACAACTTAAATATCAAACTATTGAATCTTTCTCAACACAATTCCACTACTAACAACATGACTTCTCCCATGTCCTCAAGAACAAAACAAACTACTCACAAGACATCATGTGGATCATGATCAGAGATGGAATAATGATGTATAACAATCTGAACATAAACAATAATTCAATGGTTCACTCAATAGCATCAACTACAAAGAGTAATCAACACCGAGAAAGTTTCCCCTAAGAACTATGCAAGATTCAACCCAATTGTTACAACGATATGGAGATGGTGATGAGGGTGCTGGTGGATATGATGGTGGTGATGATGATGATGATCCCGATGAAGTCCAGCTTGATGGTGGTGTTGATGGCGACGATCTCCCCTCTCCGGGAAGGAATTCCCCTGGCAGAATTCTGTCTGCCGGAGAGATCTTTCTCTCTCGGTGTTTTCCGCCCCGCAGAGGTGGCGGAATCTTTCTGTGGTCGCTCCCCGAGTCTTAGGGTTTCAGGAGGATAATATATGCCAGAGGGGAGAGCCAGGGGTGGATCAGGGCGGCCACACCACCTGGTGGCGCGGCCTAGGCTGGCCCGTGCCAGGGGGTGGTGTGGGCCCCCTGTGGCCCATCTCAGCCTCCCCTTCTGGCTTCCTTCGTCTTCTAGAAAAATAGGATTTTCCATGTATTTTCCTGGATTTTCTGATCTTCGTGAATTTTGCCTCCAAACAGCACCTTTTCCATTAGAATCCCGACTGTAGCGGTCCATGCTCCAGAATTCATCAACCATGCAAAAACAGATGAAATAACATAAGTATCATCTCTTAATATGAAATATATCAATGAATAACAGTGAATTATGATATAGAATAGTGATGCAAAATCGACGTATCAACTCCCCCCAAGCTTAGACTTCGCTTGTCCCCAAACGAAAACTGAACTCAATAAACATGACGTCAGGTTTATGGAGTGAAGATTCGATAAAAGAATACGGACAAGAAGCATCACATTCATCAATACATAAGTCATACTAGAAGACAACTCACTATTATATAACTTAACTTGCAATAAGTAAAGGAAACACAATAAAGATACATAAAGTAAATCATAATTGGTATTGGCAAACTTAGCTCTTGGTCGAAGAATAGATGACAATTTGCAGGAGTTCACAAATAACTGATTTTCAATGATAGCTTTCAAAGTAGTAATCACCAAGATAAGAGCAATGTGCAAAACAAGGAACATAAGAAACATGATTGAATAGATCATCATATGAATGAATGAAACACAACAACTCAAAATACTTGCTGAGATAGAAAGGAATAGGTTTATTGACTCAACTAAAAAGTAAAAGAAAGGCCCTTCGTAGAGGGAAGGAGGGATTTCAAGTTTCATAAAGAGCTCCCAAAAATTATGGTAGTTATTAGCTTTCAGCTCTCATTGCCCTATCATAGGCATCTCTAGGTGATTAAGGTTAAAGTGATCAAATACGAGGATAAAGCTCTCATTGTCCCTTGAATACGAGGGTCGCTCCTCATGCTACTCAAGTTTAGTCACCAGTAAGTTCTTGTCATAGTAAGCACATGTGTATCATGGAGAACCGCCAACGGGGTACCCCTTGCCTGATGATACGGAAGAATCCCCATATCAAAATGACAAGGCAAGCAGACAACGAGCTTCTCAGCAATCTTCTTATTTACCATGGGAATATGGTGCTTTTTTCTCTTTTTCCTCTTTTGTCATCTTTTTTTTCTTTTCCTCTTTTTCTCAATCTCTATCTCTTTTTTATAAGAAGAATGCTTCATAGATGCTCATTATGGTTACGCTGCAGGTTTCCACCATGATAGCATGGATTAGACCGGCGGCCCAGGCGTTTCTCAAACACACATGCATAACTCCATGGACTTACAAGCTCCCCTTTCATTTCACACCGACGACATCCATAGACAAAAGAACATGATATCAACTAGGTACAACGTACCAGTGCAATGTTGAAAGCGTTCCCCATGACAGCATGGTTCTGCTAATTCACAACTCACAAAGCGCAAGCATATACGCAACATAGATGGGCACAATGGTTCAAGTTTATTAAGTGCAAGAAATTAAAGTGTGCCATCAAGTTCGTGAGAGCTTTAATCACTAATTTTCATAGGACAAGTTTAATTTGGAAGGTAGATAAAAACAAGAATTTACTTGGAATAGCAATAGTGCTAATAGGTAGGTATGGTGGACACAAATGGCATAGGTTTGGTTTACGGATTGGATGCACGAGAAGAATTCCCTGTCAGTACAAGTTTTTGGCTAGCAAAGTTGCGTAGTAAGTATAAGAGTTGAAGGAAACAAACAAACATACAAGTGATAAAAACAAACATGCAATCTTCCTTGGAAGCACAAAACATCTTAACCAGAGAATACTAAACTTATGAGGAAATCAAGAAAGAAAGATGATGAAATTATATTTCTTTAAGAGTACTTCTATCTTTTTCATTAAGTTCTCAAAAATAGTGTTGCTATTGACCGAGCTAGGTTTTCCAAAATGAACTAAATTAACTCAATGATCCCAAAGTGATACCAATACTAACAACAAGATCAATCATATAACCATGAATTGAAAACTAATATAAGATATGCAGAAGAGTAAATGATAGAACTTCTCATTAATATTCCATAATGGTAACTCACACCAAGGGATACATATCTAACGATAGAGGGGACACTTCCATAATGAAGACCATCCTACATGATAACTTCTCTATTCATGATGATAGAAGATGGTGATGTGATACCGTGGCACTCCCCCAAGCTTAGAACAAACCAAGGGGATGCCAAAACCTGATGACGAATTAGTTTTTCGGTGGTGGTGGTATTCTCTTGGTTGGCACAAGGAAATCTTCCAGTATCTTGCGAAGCCTGCTATTCTCCTTTTGAAGCATACCCACCTTCCTCCTCAAGACTCGGTACTTGCCGCAGAACTCATCAGTGACTCGTAGAGCTTCCACTACTGCAGGGTAAGAACTGAGATCTAGAGTTGGAGGTATCAGCCCCTTCATGCCTATTGTCATGTCCTTCACTTCCTCCCTGCCATTCCGATCCATGTCTTCGCGCCTAGTTGCGATCCTTTCTTCTTCCACCCATCCTACGAGGGTCTTCTGCTCAAGATTGTGATGGAGCTCGTGACGGTGTCGCCGCTCGTAATCCTTTGAAGATGAACCCCTGAACGACATCTGAACAAAATAGACTGAAACAAAAACACGATGATAACACGATATACAAACCTCGAGGGATTTGTGGGATTATATATTACGAAGTTTTACAGCAAAAGGAAGGTACTGGGAGAAAACGGGTCGGAGATGAAGTCCGAGGTGGCCACACCACCTGGTGGCGTGGGCAGGGTTGGGCCCGTGCCACAGGGTGGTGTGAGCCACCCTGGCTCCGTTTCCATCCCTCTTTTGCATCGTAGCTTTCCTTGTTGGCTAAAAACTGCAAAAATATAACTGGACAGATCTTTCGCGGAACTTTTCTTACCAGAACTGTTACCTATTCGAAAACGGACTCTGCAGGTCTCTAAATTTGGGATTTAGTAGATTCTTCTGGAGTCACCACTTGAATGATATCAATATCTTCATATTCATACTCATATTGCTTGAGTCATGAAACCTTTCACTTTCTCATTACACCATTTTCTCCACTAACCTGGAAATTTCTTTCACACAGAACTTCACACAGTTCTCATTAGCAACATTAGTATAAGTGAAGTGATAAAACCTTTTGAGCCAATTTCAACTGAAAACCATCAAAACATAAGCTACTGTAGCAACTCCTTCCGAAAACCCAAAAAGAATTCAAAAAGGAAATCGATTAAAGAAGCAAATGCAAGAGTGGCAAAATCTGTCAAAACCGACCAGCAGGTAAAGATCATTTTTTTAGAAACTCTTCTGTTCCTCAAATCAAAAAGTGCAAAACTAGAGAAATTTAAAAAACAATCTGGGGCAGAAGCACAAAAAATTACAGCTCAATCCGACAGACAGAGGTCTCTCACGAAATTTTACGGTAAAGCACAAAAATCTATTTCGGGAAAGCAACTTCCCCAAATATTACTTCTCTCTCATTAGAGGTTGATCTTGACACACAAACCAAACAAAAAGTATAAGGAGAGGTTATTACCGAGGTAATAACTTCCAAGATTTAACGAAACAAAAACAAACCGAAAACACAAATAAATTGGTTTGTCTCCCAAAAATATCTTTCTTTATAGCCATTAAGATGGGCATGATAATTTTGATGATGCTCACTTAGGAATATGAATTAAAGTGAAAGAGAGCATTAAGAAGCAAAAATACACACGTTTAAGTCTAACCCACTTCCTATGCAAGGGAATTTTGTAAACAAACAAGTTGTTGATACCAGAGGCTACTAGCATAGGAAGGCAAAAGAAGTGCAACATAAAAAAATTCAGCATAAAACAAGGAAACTTGATATTATTGAGATACATAAGAACACTTTTCCCTCTCTAATAGTAGCTTTCAGTATCATGCATAAACTTAACAATATAACTATCACAAGGGCCATCATAATAATGATCACTTATTCTAACAGAAAACACAGGAATACTAGTTCTTATAATACTACTTTGTGAAACAATATTAGAGGTGTCCTTACAAAGGATAGTGTGTCCCTCTTGTACATATTTAGTGACAAAGTCTTTCACATTTGCTATTATAGGTTCATCATCCATTTGTTTATCAGGTTCAATAGCTTTATTTGTACTTTCATTAACCATACTAGCTATCATAGAATGTTCCTTTATCTTAACTGGGAAAGGCATTTTCTCAATGTAAGGTTCATATAATACATGATTAGCAGTATAAACTTCAGTGTTTCTTGCAGGAACACTCTTAGCAATATATTTATAAGGTTCATAATACTTATTCCACTTCTTTTTAGACACTTCAATGTAGGAAGCAAAAGCCTTAAAATAAGTTGCAATAGCTTGAGAGTCTAGACCATAAGCATTTTTAATATTTTGAAAGTCGTTAGTTCCCACTAAAGATTCAATGCATTCATAATCATAATTTATACCTCACTTTCTTCCTTTGTCATTCTCCCATGCTTCAGCATTATCTTGAATACGGTCCAGAAGATCCCATTTAGCTTCTTCTTCCATGTGAGTGAATGATCCAGCACAAGAAGCATCCAATAAATCCTTATCATGAAGAGAAAGCCTTGCATAAAAGTTATTGATAATAATACAGTTGGGGAGCTCATGAATGGGACATTTGAGCATTAGTAACTTCAATCTACCCCAAGCTTGAGATTTACTCTCTCCATCAAGAGGCCAAAAGTTGTATATTTGATTCTGATCTTTATGAATCTCACTAGGAGGATAAAACTTTGAATAAAAGAGAGGTACTATTTCCTCCCATTCAAGAGCTTGACCATTCTTCAGCAGCTTATACCATTCCTCGGCTCTTCCTTTCAGTGATAATGAGAATAACTTCTTCTTAACTTGATCTGTAGTAATACCTGCACACTTGAACAACCCGCATAATTCGTGTATAAAGAGCAAATAATCACCGGGATGGACAGTTCCATACCCAACATAGTAGTTATCCATAACACGATCAATAATTCTTGTAGGTATTTTAAAAGTATCATTCTCAGCAGGTGGTGGTTCATCTACTACCTTAGCAGTGGTAGTAGCATTACAAAATAAGAAACTCAGCGAATTATCCATAATGAAAATAAAGCAACTAACAGAAATAAACAATACTCACGGTAGAGGTTTCCTTTACAGGTTCCACTCTCCTATAGCGCTTCACTCCCTGGCAACGGTGCCAGAAAATAGTCTTGATGACCCACAAGTATAGGGGGTGTATCACAGTATTTTCGATAAGTAAGAGTGTCGAACCCAACGAGGAGCAGAAGGTGCTGGCTAGTGGTATGGATCGGGAATTCTCTGCAAATACTTAGCAAATGGATTTTTAGGGATTTTTGATAATGCAAGTAAATAAAGTACGAGCAAATAAAAGACAATAAGAATAAATGCAGCGAGTGGCCCAATCCTTTATTCAACAAAGGACAAGCCGGTTGTATTACTTAAGATGACCAAACGTTCTCGAGGACACATGGGAATACCGTCAAGTGATTTTGCTTCTTATAGTTGATTAATCTTATTTAGTTTGCTAAGTGTTGTGTTGGTGAACATGTGCTAATGTACCGACCTTCCTAGGACTAATACATACTTGTGATTATTCCCCTTGCAAGCATCCGCAAGTACAAGAAAGTAATTAAGGTAGAAACCTAACCACAGTTCTAAACTCTAAGACCCTTGCGTCCCTTGTGCAATGGTTTCCTAAGGGGGGTTCAGGTTTCTGTCACTCCGGCAACCCCTACGATTAGTAGCCAAATACACAATGCATTCCCCTAGGCCCATTTAGGTGAAGTGTCATGTAGTTGACATTCACATGACACCACTAGAAGAAGTACACCACAACTTAAATATCAAACTATTGAATCTTTCTCAACACAATTCCACTACTAACAACATGACTTCTCCCATGTCCTCAAGAACAAAACGAACTACTCACAAGACATCATATGGATCATGATCAGAGATGGAATAATGATGTATAACAATCTGAACATAAACTATAATTCAATGGTTCACTCAATAGCATCAACTACAAAGAGTAATCAACACCGGGAAAGTTTCCCCTAAGAACTATGCAAGATTCAACCCAATTGTTACAGCGATATGGAGATGGTGATGAGGGTGCTGGTGGATATGATGGTGGTGGTGATGATGATGATCCCGATGAAGTCCAACTTGATGGTGGTGTTGATGGCGACGATCTCCCCTCTCCGGGAAAGAATTCCCTCAGTAGAATTCTGTCTGCCGGCGATATCTTTCTCTCTCGGTGTTTTCCGCCTCGCAGAGGTGGCGGAATCTTTCTGTGGTCGCTCCCCGAGTCTTAGGGTTTCAGGAGGATAATATACGCCAGAGGGGAGAGCCAGGGGTGTACCAGGGCGGCCACACCACCTGGTGGCGCGACCTAGGCTGGTCCGCGCCAGGCGGTAGTGTGGGCCCCCTGTGGCCCATCTCAGCCTCCCCTTCTGGCTTCCTTCGTCTTCTGGAAAAATAGGATTTTCCATGTATTTTCCCGGATTTTCTGATCTTCGCGAATTTTGCCTCCAAACAGCACCTTTTCCATCAGAATCCTGACTGCAGCGGTCCATGCTCCAAAAGTCATCAACCATGCAAAAACAGATGAAATAACATAAGTATCATCTCTTAATATGAAATATATCAATGAATAACAGTGAATTATGATATAGAATAATGATGCAAAATGGACGTATCAGTCCCAACCCCGGGACTTTGAGGAAGGTAGTACCTCCCCTCCCCCTATATATAGTGGGGGTATTTGGCCAGATAAATACACACAATATTCAATAAAGGTTTCCTCACTTTGGGGGAGACCTCCAATTGATATTCTCTTTGTCTCTCGTGACCATGGTCCCAAGTTCGGACTGCACGAACGAGAGACATCTTCACCGTGGAGCGTCGTCGTGTTGCGGGATTTGGATCTAGGAGCTTGTTTGATGACAGACATGCACACAAAACACAGGTAGTAATAGAATTAATCAAAAAGGAAAAGAGGAAAACGGGTAAAAAATCGTATGTTGGGTTCGGCAGTACCAGTTACCCCAACCGGTAGTACCGCTCGTAGCCCCGATAGTACTGCTTGTCGCGGATTTCGTTTTTCTAGATCTAAAACAGGGGTAGAAAGGCTGACGAAAATTCCTCAAATCCGAGCAATTTTGACCAAATTGGGCTAGGAAACGCAGGCAAATGGTAGACCAACTCCAAAGATAAGTTTCTATTAGACCAAAACCAAAATCAACTCACCAATACGAGAGATCGATCCAAAAGCAATTTGGGGCAATATTTTTGGTATTTTCGAATTTATGGTGGAAATCGAAGGGCGAAGTCAAATCCGTGGCATCCAAAAGCTGCTGATAACAGTTGTTATGGGTCTCCTTGTGGATTTACCCTTGGAGTGGCCCGATCTTCATGGATTTGAGGAAGAGGGTCAGGGAACTCGCGATGAACGCAAAGATACAAACACACGCCAAAACACACCTGATTTGATTTGCTCCCGTTGGTTCGAACAACCAATCCAATAGAATCCTCGGTGAGAGACCTTGCGGTAGAATCAACAAATGAGAGATCGTCAAGCGGATGATAGAATCCAAACCAAGGAGAGAGTAGCAACCAAGTAGAATCGAATGTAGGGGTTCGCGTATGAAAACAATAAAATTTTATCCTACGCCCCTGAACCCCTGATGCTGCCAGGACCTATCTATTAGTAATGTAGTAACAGGAGGGGCTTTTCACGAACTTACCCTTGAAGACTGAAAAGTGTTGTCAACACTCAGGAGAGCGTGGTTGATGTAGACGAGCCAAAGCCGACCTTGATGACCCACAAGTATAGGGGGTGTATCGCAATATTTTCGATAAGTAAGAGTGTCGAACCCAACGAGGATCAGAAGGTGCTGGCTAGTGGTATGGATCAGGAATTCTCTGCAAATACTTAGCAAACGGATTTTTAGGTTTTTTTTTGATAAAGCAAGTAAACAAAGTACGAGTAAATAAAAGACAGTAGGAATAAATGCAGCAAGTGGCCCAATCCTTTATGCAGCAAAGGACAAGCCGGTTGTATTTCTATTGATGACCAAACGTTCTCGAGGACACATGGGAAGACTGTCAAGTGCTTTCGCTTCATATAGTTGATTAATCCTCTTTAGCTTGCTAAGTGTTGTGTGGGTGAACCTGTGCTAATGTACCGCCCCATCCAAGACTAATACATACTTGTGATTATACCCCTTGCAAACATCCGTAAGTACAAGAAAGTAATTAAGGTAGAAACCTAACCATAGCTTTAAACTCTAAGACTCTTGCGTCCCTTGTGCAATGGTTTCCTAATGGAGGTTCAGGTTTCTGTCACTCCGGCAACCCCTACGATTAGTAGCCAAATACATAATGCATTCCCCTATGCCCATATAGGTGAAGTGTCATGTAGTCGACGTTCACATGACACCACTAGAAGAAGTACACCACAACTTAAATAACAATCTATTGAATCTTTCTCAAGGCAACTCCACTACTAACAACAAGACTTCTCCCATGTCCTCAAGAACAAAACGAACTACTCACAAGACATCATATGGATCATGATCAGAGATGGAATAATGATGTATAACAATCTGAACATAAACAATAATTCAATGGTTCACTCAATAGCATCAACTACAAAGAGTAATCAACACCGGGAAAGTTTCCCCTATGAACTATAGCAAGATTCAACCAATTGTTACAGCAATATGGAGATGGTGATGATGGTGGTGATGATGATGATGATCCTGATGAAGTCTAGCTTCATGGTGGTGTTGATGGCGACGATCTCCCTTCTGCGGGAAGGAATTCCCCCGACAGAAATCTATCTGCCGGAGAGATCTTTCTCTCTCGGTGTTTTCCTCCCCGCAGAGTCGGCGGAATCTTTCTGTGGTCGCTCCCCGAGTCTTAGGGTTTCGGAAGGTTGACATACGCCAGAGGGGAGAGGCTAGAGTGGGCCAGGGCGGCCACACCACTCCCAGGCGCGGCCTAGGCCTGCCCACGCCATGGGGTGGTGTGGGCCCCTGTGGCCCACCCCTACTCCATCTTGTGGCATCCTGAGTCTTCTGGAAAAATAGGATTTTCCGTATATTTTCCCGGATTTTCTGATCTTCGCGAATTTTGCCTCCAAACAGCACCTTTTTCATCAGAATCATGACTGTAGTGGTCCATGCTCCAAAAGTCATCAACCATGCAAAAATAGATAAAATAACATAAGTATCACCTCTCAATACGAAATATATCAATGAATAATAGTGAATTAAGACATAGAATAGTGATGCAAAATGGACGTATCAACTCCCCCCAAGCTTAGACTTCGCTTGTCCCCAAGCGGCGAGCTCAATAAACATGGCATCAGGTTTATGGAGTGAAGAGTCGATAAAAGAATACGGACAAGAAGCATCACATTCATCAAATACATAGATCATAATAGAAGACAACTCACTATTATATAACTCAACTTGTAGTGAGTAAAGGAAACACAATAAAGATACATAAAGTGAATCATAATTGGTAATGGCAAACTTAGCTCTTGGTCGAAGAATAGTTGATAATTTGCTGGAGTTCACAAATAACTGGCTTTTTCAATGATAGTTTTCAAAGTAGTAAACATCAAGATAAGAGAAATGTGCAAAACAAGGAACATAAGACATGATTGAATAAATCATCATATGAATGAATGAAACACATCAACTCAAGATACTTGCTAAGATAGAAGGGAGTAGGTTTACTGACTCAACTACAAAGTAAAAGAAAGGCCCTTCAAAGAGGGAAGCAGGGATTGCAAGTCTCATAAAGAGCTCCCAAAAATTATGATACTTACTAGCTTTCAGCTCTCATTGCCCCTATCATAGGCATCTTTAGGTGATTAAGGTTAAAGTGACACAACTAAGAGGATATGCTTGACAAGTTATAAGTTGAAATCTCATGCCCCTTACTTATGAGTACCGATCCTCATGCTACTCAACTTCAGTCACGATCAAGCTCTTGTCATTGTAAATACATACGTATCATTGAGAACCGCCAACGGGGTACCCCTTGCACATGACACAGGAGCTATCCCATAATCAAAATGACAAGGCAAGCAGACAGTGAGCATCTCAGTGATCTTTTTATTTGGTATTTGCATAGGTTTTTATTGAGGATGCTTCATAGAATGCTCACTATAGTTATGCTGCAAGTTTCCACCATGATTAGGCATGACTTAGGCTAGCGGCCCAGGCGTTTCTCTAACACACATATAAACTCCATGATCTTACAAGTTCCACTTTTATTTCACACCGCCGGGATCCATAAGCAAAAGAACATGATATCAACTAGGTACAAGTACCAATGAAGTGTTGAAAGCGGTCCCCATGATACATGGTTCGGCTAACTTCAACTCATAAAGCGCAAGCATATATGCAACAAAGAAGGACCCAATGGTTCAAGTTTATTAAATGCAGGAAAGTAAAGTGTGCCATCAAGTTCGTGAGGGCTTTAATCACTAATTTTCACATAACAAGTTTAATTTGGGAGGTAGACAAAACAAGAATTTACTTGGAATAGCAATAATGCTACTAGGTAGGTATGGTGGACACAAATGACAAAGGTTTTGGTTTTAAAGGAGGTGGATGCACGAGAAGAATTCCCTCTCGGTACAGGTTTTTGGCTAGCAAGGCTGGGTAGCAAGTACAAGAGTTGAAGGAAACAACCAAACATAAAAATGATAATGATAAACATGCAATCTTCCTTGGAAGCACAAAAGATCTTAACTAGAGAATACTAGACTTATGAGCAAATCAAGAAAGAAAGATGATGAAATTATTTTTCTTTAGAGTACTTCTATCTTTTCTTTCAACTCTCAAAAATAGTGTTGCTACTAACCGAGCCAGGTTTTCCAAAACCAACTAAATTAACTCAATGATCCCAGAGTGCTACCAATACTAACAACAAGATCAATCATATAACCATGAATTGAAAACTAACATAAGCTAAGCAAAAGAGTGAATGATAGAACTTCTCATTAATATTCCATAACGGAAAATCACACCAAGGGATACATATCTAACGAGAGAGGGGACACTTCCATAATACAAACCATACTACAAAATAACTCCTCTATTCATGATATGACTCTACTAATAAGGTAAAAAGATAGAAGATAGTGATATGATACTGCGGCACTCCCCCAAGCTTGGAACAAACCAAGGGGATGCCAAACCTGATGACGAATTACTCCTTTGGTGGTGGTGGTATCCTCTCGATGAGCTCCTTGATCAGTTTTCCCAAATCCTCAATCTCAAATGTGAGATTACGGATAAGCTACGAGTTTTGCTCAATGCGGCTCATGATCATGTCGGGTTGAGAATTCCAGCTCTTGCTATTTTTTCCCCACTCTTCCTCCGTGAAGTCTTCTTTTCCTGCATAGCTAGAACGAGACAAATCCCAATTGGAGGGTAATTTCTCCTTGGGCATATTCTGGTATTGATGCTCATGGATAAGGGTATGGAAAGGATTCCTGGTGCGTGGAGGAAGTGACCGTGGAGCCAAACTGTGACGAGGAGCTTTCCCCCCAGTCTGCATCTGTGCCGTCCTTCTGACCTTGGCAGGTTTCACCACTCCAATGCTTGCAATGGTAGTTCCGGCATGCAGATGTTGGCCTTGCTCCTCTTCACCTTCACTCTTGATCTCCTTCTCCTTCCTGGGGTCTTGGAGGCCTTCCTTCATAGGCTCCTTCCCTTTATTCTTGGCGGACACCATTGTGCTTCTAAGCTTTCAAAGAGTATGTCCTGACAAAAACAGGTCGAAACGAAAAAACGACGAAAACACAATATACGAACCTCGGGGGATCCGAGGGGTTATATATTATGAAGTTTCATATCAAAAGGAAGGTACTGGGAGAAAACGAGTCAGAGGCAGAGTCTGGGGTGGACTCACCACCTGGTGGCGTGGCCAGGGGTGGGCCCGTGCCACAGGGTGGTGTGAGCCACCTTGGCTCCGGTTCCGCCCCTTTTTCGCTTCGTAACTTTCCTTATTGACTGAAAAACTGCAAAAAAATATAGTTGGATAGTATTTTCGCGAAACTTTTCTTACCAGAACTGTTACCTATTTGAAAACAGACTCTGCAGGTCTCTGAATTTGGTATCTAGTAGATTCTTCCGGAGTCATCTCTTGAATATCATCGATATCTTCATCTTCATACACTTATTACTTGAGTCATAAAACCCTTCACTTCCTTATTACACCATTATCTCCACTACCTGGAAATTTCTTTCACACAAAACTTCACACAATTCTCATTAGCAACATTAGTATAAGTGAAGTGATAAAACCTTTTGAGTCCAACTTCAACTGAAAACCATCAAAACAAAAGCTACTGAAACAACTCCTTCCGAAAACCCAAAAAGAATTCAAAAAGGAAATCGAATAAAGAAGCAGATGCAAGAGTGGCAAAATCTGCCAAAACAGACCAGCAGGTAAAGATAATTTTTTTCGAAAATCTTCTGTTGCTCAAATCAAAAGTGCAAAACTAACGAAAGTTAGATAACAACCTGGGGCAGAAGCAAAAAAAATTACAGATCAATCCGACATACAGAGATCTCTCACGAATTTTTACGGTGAAGCACAAAAATCTGTTTCAGGACAGCAACTTTCCCAAATATTACTTCTCTCTCATTAGAGGTTGATCTTGACACAAAAACCAAACAAAACGGATAAGGAGCGGTTATTACCGAAGTAATAACTTCCAAGACTCAAAGAAACAAAAACAAACTGAAAGCAAAAACAAATTGGGTTGTCTCCCATAAAGCTCTTTCTTTATAGCCATTAAGATGGGCATGATAATTTTGGAGATGCTCACTCAGGAATATGGATTGAAGTGAAAGAGAGCATTAAGAAGCAAAAACACACACGCATGTAAGTCTAACCCACTTCCTATGCAAGGGAATTTTGTAAACAAACAAGTTATTGAGACCAAAGGCAACTTGCATAAGAAGGCAAAAGAAGTGCAATATAAAAACTTTCAGCATAAAACGAGGAAACTTGATATTATTGAGATACATAAGAACACTTTTCCCTCTCTCATAGTAACTTTCAGTATCATGCATAAACTTAACAATGTAGCTATCACAAGGACCATCATAACAATGATCACTTATTCTAACATAAAACACGGGAATACTAGCTCTCATAACACTACTTTGTGAAACAATATTAGAGGTATCCTTACAAAGGATATGGTGTCCCTCTTTTTCATATTTAGTGACAAAGTCTTTCACACTTGCTAGTATAGGTTCATCAACCATTTGTTTATCAGGTTCAATAGCTTTACTAGTACTTTCATTAACCATACTAGCTATCATAGAATGTTCCTTTACCTTAACTGGAAAAGGCATTTTATCAATATAAGGTTCAGGTAAAACATGATTAGCAGAATAAACTTCAGTATTTCTTGCAGGAACACTCTTAGCAATATCTTTATAAGGTTCATGATACTTATTCCACTTCTTTTTAGGCACTTCAATATAGGAAGCAAAAGCCTTAAAATAAGAAGCAATAGCTTGAGAGTCTAGACCATAAGCATTTTTAATATTTTGAAAGTCATCAGTTCCCATAAAAGATTCAATGCATTCATAATCATAACTTATACCTGACTTTCTACCTTTGTCATTCTCCCAAGCTTCAGCGTTGTCTTGAATACGGTCCAGAAGATCCCATTTAACTTCTTCTTCCATGCGAGTGAATGATCCAGCGCAAGAAGCATCCAATAAATCCTTGTCATGTAGAGGGAGTCTTGCATAAAAGTTGTTGATAATAATATTGTTGGGGAGCTCATGAATTGGAAATTTGAGCATTAGTAACTTCAGTCTCCCCCAAGCTTGAGATGTACTCTCTCCATCAAGAGGCCAAAAGTTGTATATTTGATTCTGATATTTATGAATCTCACTAGGAGGATAAAACTTTGAATAAAAGAGAGGCACTATTTCCTCCCATTCCAGAGCTTGACCATTCTTCAGCAGCTTATACCATTCCTCAGCTCTTCCTTTTAGTGATAATGAGAATAACTTCTTCTTAACTTGATCTGTAGTAATACCTGCACACTTGAACAACTCGCATAATTCGTGTATAAAGAGTAAATGATCACCGGGATGGACAGTTCCATCCCCAACATAGTAGTTATCCATAACACGATCAATAATTCTTGTAGGTATTTTGAAAACATCTTTCTCAGCAGGTAGTGGCTTATCTACTACCTTAGAAGTGGTAGTAGCATGACCAAATAAGAAACTCAGCGAATTATCCATAACAAAAATAAAGCAACTAGCAGAAGTAAACAATACTCAGAGTAGAAGTTTCCTTTACCAGTTCCACTCTCCAATAGCGCTTCACTCCTCAACAGCCTTTAAAATAGTCTTGATGACCCACAAGTATAGGGGTGTATCGCAGATTTTCGATCAAGAAGAGTGTCGAACGAGGAAGCGGAAGGTCTTGGCTAGTGGTATGGATCAGGAATTCTCTGCAAATACTTAGCAAACGGATTTTTAGGTTTTTTTTGATAAAGCAAGTAAACAAAGTACGAGTAAATAAAAGACAGTAGGAATAAATGCAGCAAGTGGCCCAATCCTTTATGCAGCAAAGGACAAGTCGGTTGTATTTCTATAGATGACCAAACATTCTCGAGGACACATGGGAAGACTGTCAAGTGCTTTCGCTTCATATAGTTGATTAATCTTTTTTAGCTTGCTAAGTGTTGTGTGGGTGAACCTGTGCTAATGTACCGCCCCATCCAAGACTAATACATACTTGTGATTATACCCCTTGCAAACATCCGTAAGTACAAGAAAGTAATTAAGGTAGAAACCTAACCACAGCTTTAAACTCTAAGACCCTTACGTCCCTTGTGCAATGGTTTCCTAATAGGGGTTCAGGTTTCTGTCACTCCGGCAACCCCTACGATTAGTAGCCAAATACACAATGCATTCCCCTAGGCCCATATAGGTGAAGTGTCATGTAGTCGATGTTCACATGACACCACTAGAAGAAGTACACCACAACTTAAATAACAATCTATTGAATCTTTCTCAACGCAACTCCACTACTAACAACAAGACTTCTCCCACCAAAACGAATTATGATCCCGATGAAGTCCAGCTTGATGGTGGTGTTGATGGCGACGATCTCCCCTCTCCGGGAAGGAATTCCCCCCGACAGAAATTTGTCTGCCGAAGAGATATTTCTCTCTTGGTGTTTTCCGCCCCGCAGAGGCGACGGAATCTTTCTGTGGTCGCTCCCCGAGTCTTAGGGTTTCGGGAGGTTGATATACGCCAGAGGGAAGAGGCTGGAGTGGGCCAGGGTAGCCACACCACTCCTAGGCGCGACCTAGGCCTGCCCGCGCCATGGGGTGGTGTGGGCCCCCTGTGGCCCACCCCCACTCCATCTTATAGCATCCTGAGTCTTCTGGAAAAATAGGATTTTCCGTATATTTTCCTGGATTTTCTGATCTTCATGAATTTTGCCTCCAAACAACACCTTTTCCATCAGAATCCTGACTACAGCGGTCCATGCTCCAAAAGTCATCAACCATGCAAAAATAGATGAAATAACATAAGTATCACCTCTCAATACGAAATATATCAATGAATAATAGTGAATTAAGACATAGAATAGTGATGCAAAATGGACGTATCAGACCTCAAGGTCGTGTTGAAGTTCTTGTGCTCCTGCGGCTCAACGACTTCTAGTGCCTCAAGTGTGACACCTTGCGGGGAGTTACATGCAGTCGGTGCCTGGCGATGACTTCCGCTTCCTCGATCCAGCAGCAGTTGCGGAAGTAGAGCTCCTGGATCCGTATCTCCTAGCGTGACGGTACTCCGCGGTGAAGATGTCTCTCGTTCGTGCAGTCCAAACTTGGGACCACGGTCACGGGAGAGAGAGAGATCAATTGGAGGTCTCCCCAAAAGCGAGGAAACCTTTGTTGAATATTGATTGTATTTTTCTGGTCAAAATACCCCACTATATATAGGGGAGGGCGGTACTACCTTCCTCACTGTCCCGGGGTGAAGTAAAGGAGGGGAGAGGGGGAGGCGTGCCGGCCAGCCCCCCACCATGCGCCCCACGTGGGGCATGCCCACTAGGGCCACCAGCCACCCCCTAGTCCCCTCCTAGGGGTGTGGTCCCCTCTTGGGCCTTTCCCTTCCGGGATTTGACCCATCAAGCCCTTTGACCAATAATTGATTTTCTCTTTTATTAAATAATTATGAATAAATGATTAAATCAATATTTAACATTCATTCACATATTATTCAATATTCATGGCTACGGAACATCTGCCACCTCCACTCTGGACATCCTCCGGACTTACCGAAACCCTTCCGGTTTTCTCTCTTCTCTTCTTCGGTGATTCTACCGATCCTGTAAACACTATCTAAGCATCACCAAGCACTTAAGCATGATACCCCACGGTTCGGGAACACTCCGGACATGGTCAGGACACTCCCGGACCAATGATCAACAGAGGGACCTAGATGGCCATGTGACCCATGTGCATTCCACAAAGATCTTCCGTTGTTTGAACCGTGACTGTTGCGTCTTATTCCTTTTGTATCTCGATACTTGCATTGCCCGAGATCTGATCAATGACATCACCATGTCGTGTTCAATATCGTTACCAACATATTCTACTTGGCTCGTTTCGACAAGTGATATCCATGTGATCAAATCACACGCTGTGCAGCTATTGGATATAACTTCTCCGAGTGGGCCCTCGAGTATCTTTCCATCAAGCGGATGGACAAATCCTGCTCTTAACATATATTGCATCTATTGTTCCTCCGAATACCTGAACACACCTTTATGATCATTGTATTACCAAGTGATGTTTGATGCTATCTAAGCACTCTCGGGAGACAGTGATTGATATAGCCTCACAGTCTAAGGAATAGTCTACTGGGTCTATTCCAATCATCATAACTTGAACTTCGTGACATGATCTGGTCATGATGTTTAGGTTGGGTATTGGTTCATCATCTCATTCTCAGGATGAGTTGACTCCATTTCCAACTGGCATAAATGCCACATGATCAGGAAACCTTGATCATATGTTGACCAATGAACCAGTGACTAGAGTTTCACCGGGAACCCCTGGTTATTTATATATCACACGTGTATTGACGTTTCCTTTTAATACAGTTATAGCATGATATAAAACTTAATCATAAACTTTATGAAATATGATAATAATCCTTATTATTATTTGTCTCTAGGGCATATTTCAAACAGTCTCCCACTTGCATTAGAGTACAAATAAACTAGCTGCATTTGTTCTTAATCATTGGCACCATATATCCCGGTGCCCTGAACATGCTTGCTCATGGAAGAGGTTGAGTATTGGGCATGTACTTTACAGTCCCAAATCCTTTGCAACTTACTATGTCACCTTGATTGACATTAATACTTTATCATCACATGATAACATCTTTGTGTATGCATCATCATTATGGTAGCAGAATGAGGCTGGTTTCCAGGAGCCTATAGTGACTTTAGATCAACCTCGAGGGCTTTCTCATGGGCACTGTGCCCTGGGACACATCATTCTACGTTAAAAGCGAACTAGCCCTACCATAACATTATACATTACTTTAGATGGTACCCTTATCTATTATTATAAATGTAACCATCAAAACACTAGTGCACCCTATGCAACTTTCGATGTTTTGTTCACCTTGCTTCCTTCTTGACTTTAGTCGATGTTATCGATACAGGAGTTTCCAACATATTCCCATATAACATAACTCTTTATGCTTTAAGATATGTCATCCTTTATGGATTTGGAAAACATGTCTACAGTTCTTTATTAGACACCGCGGACAAACTTTAGCTCAATGTTCTGTGATTCGAACTTAATCACTTTTCAGACGTTCCTTCTTGGATCATATATTATGTTAAGTTATCATCATGGTTTTCTAAGATAAAACCTATGTCTCAACATAGTGGATGATGATCATCCTTTTCTTTCTTTCAACCATCAATGTTAGACTTAATTCTATTCCTAATTTGAGTTATCGAGGACTAGTTCCTTAATTAACTTCTATTTTGAAACTCTTTTCAGAATCCTTTTAGGAATACTACATAATATCGTAATGTACTTATTATCAACTTCTAATTCCCTATAAATCATTATTTATCGGTACTTGCGCTTTTATTCTTAATGTGTCGTATACACACTTAAGAATCACTCCTTTAAGCTCCCACTCAAAATATGTTCCCAACATATTTTAGTATGAGTCACTACTCTTACTCAACATATGTTCCTACATATTTGAATTTGAGACTTATATTACTCCCACTCAAAATATGTCATTTACATATTGTTTTAGGAAGACTTTCATAGCTCCCACTCAATTTCATTCAAATTGCATATCCTCTCACTATTTTGAATGACTTCAAAATCCTTTGGTCAATTATCAAATTTGGAGATTTACTATGAGACACTAGTACCATACTAGTTTTAAATCCATTGGACTTTCAGCACACTTGAATCAAATTCAATTGAATTTGTCCAATACATTATTCATAAAAATTTGTGCTTTTGTCATTCACCCCCTTTTCCAATATGGCTTTGGAGTCATTTGGGAAAATCTAAGTAACCCTTTTTACTTGTTAAGATTCAGCAACAAATTGCTTTCTAATCTTAAGTGAATTTTATCTTTAGGATTTCTCATAGTTTTAGTTTACCATTATTTCCTTAGTAGTTCGTCGGTATGTCATATTCTGGTAATCATGACAAATGATTCAAAAATGTATCCATATGGGATATGGGCTACATTTTGAATCCTACTTCATGTAGTGCAAACACTTGTAGGGAAAACACAATGATCATTATCATTGATTCTTTTCTTTTATGGAGTGAATTCTTCAGGAATGCTTTCCGTTGTGCTTCTCAACACTCTGATGCAGGGTTTTTGAATCCTCATCGTGTTTTTCACTATCTTCCAGAAGCGTCATAATCGAAAAATACCACTTTCCTTTTGGTTCTAGCCATGGATTTCGTATTAATTTCCCAATGAATACTGTACAAGGACTTATTCGCTATGGTTTTGGTTATATCGAATAACCCCAAAACTTTCACGATGATCCATACTAGATATGGCGCTGATCTCACGAATCTAGATGGTTCACTATATATTCTAATTGAGTCCTAACTATTTCTAACTAGTGGTCTTTACATCTAGACTACAATGATTTATTCAGCACCATCTATTCACCTAGTTTGATATCTAATATCACATTGTGATGCTTTGCATTTTGAAATTTCAAACGCATTGCATTCCACAATTTCTTTATTCTAATCTTATAAAATCAAATGTCATTACTATTGATCAAATCGTAGTAATTAGATTCTCATTTATCTTTAATACCCTTGGATGATGAAATATTTTGATCATATCGAATAGTTTCATACTCTTGTTTCTTTTGGTAAACTTCTTTACACAATTTAAACAATTATGATAATTCCCATTTTGTTAAAACACAATACATCAAATATGTATTCACTTTCAACAATTCATCAACCACTTCGTATTCATGCAATATACGGTGTTTAAGTTATTTTGCCGAACTTGGGCATGATTCACATGTGACAAATAATCAAATGACTTTCACATATTATCAACATAACTATGAATGTAAACAATGGTTTCATTCAGTAATGAACATATCATTAAGTTGGGTAATTTTCAAGGCATTTTAAATACTTTACAAATGTTCATGCATTATCAATTAGTTTCAAAACAAGGATAATTCACACATAATCAAGTAAGATATGAACATGAATAGAAATCATTCATAAAATTAGAACAATTGTCTGTTACAAACTCATATGAATAACCGTCTCATGAAGTGTGAGACACACTAAAGAAGTTCATATATCCATCGATTACAATAACTAAGTGATAAACATCGAGGGAGAGTGTCGTTGGCCATCATCATCATGCTCGCCATCAACACACAACGTCACCTCCTCTCCAGCAAGCATCTCTCATGCAGAAGGACCTATTTTCAGCAAAACAGAACAAGTATCAAATATAATTGACACTACAATATGTGTTTGCAAGATTATAACATTTATAAAATTGTAGATCAAATATATACCTTTCTTGTTGATGGCCTCTATTGATGGGGATATGCCGAAGGGGGTATGCCTAGCAGGACGTTCCGATTGGGTTGAAGGGCCTATGAGTGGGCCTAAAGGATAGCGACTGGAGTGCGACTGAAGGAGAAGCCCGGCGACTGGAAACTGAAGGCCCAGAAGCATACTTGAAGCCCGGTCAGATTAGGTCAAAAGCCTCTGAGTCCATATCTGGCTCGGTTGTAACTTGTAAACCCTAGCAAGGTGACTCCTATATAAACCTCCCTAGGGTATCCTAAGGACTTACGTTCCATCATACACCCCCTCAAGCGACTCGCTGCTTAGACGCTGAGCTCGCCACCCTTGTAACTCGCTCTCCATTAATCCAATATAGCAGGAGTAGGTCTTTACCCTCCGGGGGGCGAACCTGGGTAAACCATGTGCATCTTCCCCCATCTCGCTCTGCAGATGGCCACTAGCTCTTCCTCATGTTGCAATCAATCACTGCCAGTAGCAGCGACTGCCGTGGCCATTTCCACGATAGTGGCGCCCACTGTGGGGCATAGCGGGACTGGCCTGAGTTCTACGACGAGACCCTACTCGCTGATCGATCGGCCACTCGCCACCGGCCACATTGATTGCCATTGGCGGGATCTTACAGATCCTGCCCAGCAGCTACATCCTGGCGTCACGCCCGGTCACTCACGGCGCGGTGATGCCGGTCAGCTCCATCAACCTCTTCGTCGGCTTCACTAGCACGGTCGACCCAGCTGCAACGATGATCGTCGGCGGATCGCCGCCGCACCGCGACCTGCTCTCGAAAGAGCAGGTCTGCTCCATCAAGTGCCTCGTCACCAAGTACGACTCGGCCGCTAGCAGCACAGCCGAAACCAACGCCGCCACCAACGACGAGGCCCTAAACGACAACGCCGACTCCGCGACCCCTGCCTTGGTCGATGGATCTATCACCGCCGCATCACGAGAGGACTCCATCACGCGAGTCTCCAACCCGGAGGATTTCGAGGACCCCTCCATCCTCGGGAACTTCGACTCCGACTCCGGCTCGGAGTTGCCTGAAGACTTCCACGCTAGGTCCAATCGCTTCAACGCGATCTACATGGCGGGCAGTACGGCCGCCCCGCCAGATCCATTCTCCATGCTGATCCCGCCGACTACAACGGCCACAGAGGTGGAGGAAGCCCGCCTGCGGCTTCGAGGCGCAATACCGAACTTCGCGGCGCGAAATACCGCCTCGGCGAAGCGGCGCGGGATCTATCGCTCTATCACCAACGCGCATCAGGACCGCTGAACTCCAACATCCGGGCAGCGTCACGAACTTCAACGACAGCGACCCGCGCCGCGGCGAGTGCGAATCTGCGAGAAGCGCGCCGGTGGAAGCAACCCGCGAGACCACCACGCGCCTGCGGCATCGGAGCCCTCCACCACCCATTGGCTGCGCGCCCCCGCCGGACCAACCGTGGATCATCATCTCGCCTCAAGCCCGCGACGCTAATGGACTACCACTCTACTCCACCCCGATGGACAATGTCGTCATGGCCGACGCCGCGGTCGCCAACCTCGACGTCCAAGGCGACGTCGTGCTATAGATCCAGTACGCCAAGGCCCTACTCGCCAGGGCCGTCAAGCAACAAGCTGCTGGAGTCGACCCGCAGGTGCGGATGTATTCCCGTTCCTCAGCAAGCAGGGCGGCGTCAAGCGGTCACCCCACCGTCGCCAACGCATTGACTTGCCCCCCACCGCAGCCCCTGGCGAACCAGCCACGGGCCGCCAACCCCACGTTGTCCACCAATGAGCCGCAACCAGCGAATAACACGGTCGCTGCCAACGGGCAGCCCATTGATGCCCGAACGAACATCATCAACAACCAAGCATGGTGGGACCACCAGCCCAACGACTTGAGGCACACCCTCACCAACCGCGGCGACCCGGAACCAAGAGGCTCGCTCAGTCGAGTCGGACCGTAATGCTTTGGGCCCATGATCCGTGGGGGAAAATACCCCACCAACTTCAAGGCTCCCAAAGAGATCGAAAAGTACGATCCGACGTATGATCCAGCTGTCTGGCTAGACACATACCTCATGGAAATGGGAATCGCAGGCCACACCGACCTGCTCGTCGCTCGCTACCTTCCCCTGATGATGGAGGGTGCGACTCGGCAATGGATCAACACCCTCCCCGCCGACAGCATCGATTCCTGGGAAGAAATGCAGGACGCCTTCATCAGGCACTTCGAGGGCTCCTACACCCGCGCCACAACCATAGAAGATCTGGAGCAATGCATCCAGGGACAACGCGAGTCGACTCGCCGCTGGATCCAAAGATGGCAAGAACTATGGATCAACGCCTCCGGCATCCACCTAGATACGGCGATACATTGCTTCAAGAATGCGTGCCGGTATGAACCCCTGGTCGCTAAGATCAAGAGGGTCTACTGGACGCTCGACAACATCCCCGACCTCCTCGAGATCGCCAAGCGCTACGCGGAGGAGGACCCTAACCAAGACTCTGACGACGAGTCGGGAGGAAGACACCGAACCAGCATCCATGATAGCGGGCGCCTACGCGACATGCGCTGACAACACCGCATCACCATCACCGCAAGCGCCGCAGACGGGCGAGAAACGTCGCCAACGCTGGCTACGGCCAGCGCGACCCCAAGAGCTACCACGATGGAGGAAACTACCGCGACAGTGGAAACTACCGCTCCAACAACACAACAAGGCTGAAATTCGACCCTGCTGCCCTGCTCAATCAGCCCTGCATCTACCATAGCAGAGAGGGAAAACCCGCCACCCACACCACCGCTGATTGCCACTCTCTCAAAGAGATTGAAAAGGCAAGGTGAGCAAGGGAGGACCCCAATAACAACCCACCTCGGGACAACGGGAACGCCGGCGGCTTCGGCACCACCGTCGGCTCGCTACACACCTTCACCAGACTCGGCACCAAGTGCGAGAAGAAGGTGCTCTCCTACGCGGTCGCCGTCAATGCGGTGACCCAAGTCGACATCCCTCGCTTCCTCAACTGGTCCGAGAAGAGCATCACCTGGAGTCGCCAGGACCACGCGCCAGAATCGAATACCCAGGGCGAGACTACTGGCTGCCCAAGACACTAATGGACGGTGGGAGCTCCATCAACATCATGTACCTAGACACATTCAAGAGGCTCTAGCTCCCAGGAGCAGCCATCGAGCCAACCCTGACGACCTTCCACGGTATCGTCCCCGGCCGGAAGGCGTACCCGATCGGAAAAGTGACACTGCCAGTCACCTTCGGCACTCCGGCAAACTACCGCACGGAGAGGGTCGTATTCGAGCTGGTGAACTTCCGCAGCCCTTACCCATGTCACGGCGCGAGCATTCGCAAAATTCATGGCGACCCCACACTACGCCTACAACATGATGAAGCTCCTAGGGCCAAGCGGCATCATCACCGTCCACGGTGACCCTGACATGGTCGTGGAATGCGAGGACAAAGGAGCCGAGCTCGCCAACGCCGTCATCGCTGCGGAGACCGACCACACGGAGGAGCTTGTGAAATACGCAGGCAACATCAATAAGGATGACCCCACCATCCTGAAGAAACCAATCGCCGTGAACTCCACGTTCGAGGCGACCACGCACACCCGCACCGTCGAGCTCGTCCTGGGCGACTCCAGCCAGACGGTCACCATCGGGGTGCACATGAGCCTCGCATAGGAAAGAGCGCTCATCGGGTTCCTCCGTGAGAACCGCGACATCTTCGTGTGGAATCCATCTGACATGCCAGGTGTCCCGAGGGAACTCGCTGAGCACAAACTCAACGCTGACCCCAACGTGCGACCAGTAAAGCAGTCGCTACGGCCCTTCAATAAAGAGCGCCGTCGAGCAATCGCCGAAGAAGTATAGCGCCTGCTAGCCGCAGGCTTCATCCGGCCAATCAAATACTCCAAGTGGCTGGCAAACCCAGTCCTGGTTCTGAAAAAGAACAACACATGGAGAATGTGCATCGACTACACCAACCTCAATAGCGCCTGCCCGAAGGAGGAGTTCGTCCTACCGCGCATCAATCAAATCATCGACTAGACCGCGGGATCGGAGTCGCTGTGCTTCCTTGACGCTTACAACCAGATCAAGATGGCGGTCGAGGACGAGGAGAAGACGGCGTTCATCATGCCATTCGGCGCCTTCTGCTACACGGCCATGACCTTTGGCCTCAAGAACACCGGCGCCACATACCAGAGATGCATGCAGGAGTGCCTAGCAAGCCAAATTGGCCGCAACATTCATGTCTACATTGACGACGTGGTGGTGAAATCCACCCACCAGGATGACCTGCTCGCCGACCTGGCTGAAACCTTCGCAAACCTGTGGAGGTACAACATCAAGCTGAACCCTGGAAAATGCACCTTCGGTGTCCCCACCGGACAGCTCCTGGGATATGTAGTCTCCAAGCGAGGCATCGAAGCCAACCCCACCAAGATCGACACCATCACGCGACTCGGGAAACCCGAGTGCCTGCGCGACGTCCAGAAGTTGGCAGGGCAAGTCGCGGCCCTCAGTCGCTTCATCCCCCGACTAGGCGAGAAGGCAATGCCCCTCTACCGCCTGATGCGCAAGAACCCCATGTTCCAATGGGACGCGGAGTCCGACGATGCACTCAAAGCGCTCAAAGAAGTGCTACTCACGGCTCCACTCCTCGCCGCTCCACTCGACAAAGAGCCAATGCTCGTCTACGTCGTGGCCTCCCCTCGAGTCATCCGCGGCGTGATGGTCGTCGAACGACCGGAGGAGGGCAAGGACCACCTCATATAGCGCCATGTCTACTACATCAGCGAAGTCCTAACAGATTCACGACAGCGCTACCCATAGTACCAGAAACTGGTGTACACGGTATTCCGAGCTCAGCGGCGACTCCCACACTATTTCCAGGAGCACCCGGTCACGGTGGTCTCTTTCGCACCTCTGTAGGACATAATACACGACCGCTAGGCGACTGGGCGAGTCGCCAAGTGGGTCGTCGAAATCGGCGTCCACAACATCAACTATGAGCCACGTAAAGCGATCAAGTCACCATCCCTAGTTCATTTCCTCGCAGATTGGGAAGAAGCACAGCAGCCGGAGAAGCTCCCGTACCTCCACTACTGGTCGCTCCATTTTGACGGCTCCAAGAACGCCGACGGCACAGGGGCAGGGGTCATACTGACCTCTGATTTCTACGCACCTCTATTCTTGTAGACAGTTGTTGGGCCTCCAAGTGCAGAGGTTTGTAGAACAGCAGCAAGTTTTCCCTTAAGTGGATTACCCAAGGTTTATCGAACTCAGGGAGGAAGTGGTCAAAGGTATCCCCTCTCAAGCAACCCTGCAATCAAGATACAAGAAGTCTCTTGTGTCCCCAACACACCCAATACACTTGTCAGGTGTATAGGTGCACTAGTTCGGTGAAGAGATAGTGAAATACAAGTGGTATAGATAATTATAAGTGGTAACGGTGATAGAAAATAGCTTGATGGCGTGGAAAAGACTAAAGTAAAACTGAAATAAAAAAGGAAGCAAGCAAACATGTAACAGATCTAATAGCAAATGGTGTATCAATGCTTAGAAACAAGGCCTAGGGACCATACTTTCACTAGTGAACACTCTCATATAAATATCTTCTCTTTATGATACTACTCTTCGGTTGAACACTCTAATCGATGGTAGGGCTATAACAGCACACCTCAAAGTTCATCTTTCCCATCTAGAAACCCCACACTGTCACCTTGAGTACTAGATGAGTCCAACAAACACCACAATTTCATAAAGACATCCAACTCCAAATATAACTCATAACAAGTATTTGTAATCTCTAGCCTAAGTGCCACTATGGTGTGCACGCTGTCACTTTCACACACATGGGGAGAGCAGAGATCTATTAAAGCACTTGAGTAGAAAGGTAGATCTATAGATTACAAGCTCATGATCTCAATAAGATCATGCATAGAGAGAGAGATGAACACATAGCTACAGGTAGAACCCTTAGCCTCGAGAGAGATCTACTCCCTCCTCATCATGGGAATCAGCAATAGTGATGGAGATGGTGGTGGAGATCGATGAATATGGCTCCGGCAGCGGCGCGGAGCACTCCTTCCCCGCTGCCGGTATCACAGGGGAGCACCGCCCCTTAGCATCCTTCCTTTATGGCTTCTTGGGAGCCCTTCCCCATGGAGCTGGGATCCATGGGGGGGCAAAAACGTCGCTTTGGTGGCTGCAAATTCGTGGGTGGAGGTGTCTTGGGCGAATTAGGTTTCCTCCCTTTATATAGCTTCTCGGATTCCCATCACCCTATCTTGGGCTGCAGTAAATCGGGCCTAAAAGTCCCGTCCGAACTCGGAATCCTGTAAATTTTATATCCAGAACATTTGTCGCAAAATTTCCAACAACTTTGTAGTTGAAGAGTTTTCAGTTTGACGCCGTCTTCGACCCGAAACGTGACCATCTTCAAAAAGAGTTCTGAGACAGATTTCTGGAAAAAATCCCAATTTGATTCCAACAAGGTTTCCACTTGTATTCTTGGTAATTCCTACACATCAAAGTGTAAAACAAGAACATTGTGCACTTTTGCAACTATTAGTAGGTTAGTCCAAATAAATCATAAACTTTATACAAAAAGGAGTGTCAAAAGCATATTATTAGCATAAAACCATCAAAAATTATAGATACGTTATAAACGTATCAACATCCCCAAGCTTAGTTCCTGCTCGTCCTCGAGTAGGTAAACAATCAAAACAATATAATTTTTGAGGTGACATGCAGACAACACAATCTTGATCATCAGTATTGTAAAAGCATTGATAGCTGGGATTAAGGTACTCTAAACATGAATCATGAAAGATGGAGTTCTAACAATAAGACATAGCAACTATGTTGTAACATGAAAAGTCACAAACAAAAGATTCATAAATATCAATGCTTTGCGAGACGTTTGTTTGTTTCACATAAAGAAAACATAGCATAATGTCATTCAGCTTGTCCCTCATAGAGTAGCAAATATAAATGCATAGGACACCTTCAAAGTTCATAAGAGTGACTAGATACAAATAGTTTAAAACAAGCAATATCAAGGTATGCATCAATCAACAGGTCTTGGGACAATGCACAAAGAACTAAGAATGGCCACTATGCTCTCAAAGTAGGTGCATAAAGATAGAAGGTGGAGACTCAAAATAATGGTGGAAGAAAGGCCTTCATAGAAGAAAGTAGGGATTTAAGTCTCATAAAGAGCTTCAAAAAATTATGGTACTTATAGCTTTCAGCTCTCATTGCCCCTATCATAAGCATCTTGAAGTGATTAAGGTTAAAGTGAACAAACTATGGTGTACATGCTTGACGAAGTATAAGTTAGAAATCTCATGTCCCTTGAATACGAGGGTCGCTCCTCATGCTACTCAAGTTTAGTCACCGGTAAGTTCTTGTGGTCGTAAGTACATGTCTATCATAGAGAACCGCCAACGGGGTACCCCTTGCCCGATGATACGGAAGAATCCCCATATCAAAATGATAAGGCAAGCAGACAACGAGCATCTCAACAATCTTCTTATTTACCATGGGAAAATGGTGCCTTTTTCTCTCTTTCCTCTTTTCTCATATCTCTTTCTTTTCTTTTTTTCTCTTTTTTCTCAATCTGAATTTTTTTATAAGAAGAATGCTTCATAGACAGCTCATTATGGTTACGCTGCAGGTTTCCACCATGACAGCATGGATTAGACCAGTGGCCCAGGCGTTTCTCTAACACATATACATAACTCCATGGACTTACAAGCTCCCCTTTCATTTCACACCGACGACATCTATAGACAAAAGAGCATGATATCAACTAGGTACAAAGTACCCGTGCAATGTTGAAAGCGTTCCCCATGACAACATGGTTCTGCTAATCCCCAACAAATAAGTGCAAGCATATACAACATAGATGACACAATGGTTCAAGTTTATTAAGGGCAAGAAAAGTAAAGTGTGCCATCAAGTTCGTGAGAGCTTTAATCACTAGTTTTCTCATAACAAGTTTAATTCGGAAGGTAGATAAAAACATGAATATACTTGGAATAGCATATGCTAATAGGTAGGTATGGTGGACTCTTTGGAATAACTTGGTTTAGGGACTTGGATGCATGAGTGGAACTCATACTTGGTTATGGAGGCTAGCAAAAGACTGGGAGCGACCAACTAAGAGAGCAATAATGGCCATAATCATGCAGAGCGACAAAACATCATTGATAAAAGCATAAAGTGATACTACAAGTTGAAAACTAAAGGATCATAAAGGCTTATGGTGACTCGATATAGTCATAACATGGTGTGAGCATGCGCCAAGTCAATCCAAATAAAGCATCAAAGGAGAATACCACTATACTATGCTTTAATATGCTAAAACAATGCAAGATTCATCCAAGGAACATTAAGCAATCTCAATTGTTTATAACAAGTCATGCTAAAGCAAAGAATACTAAGCATAAAGCCAAAACAATATCAAGCATGGCATGACAAAGCATAGGCCACAGTCAAAAACAAGCTCTCTTTACGACTTAAGCATGAGCTTTCCTACTCTTTTCCAAACCAAACCAAACTATTTGACAACTAATGTATGAAAGAGTTGGTATAACCAATTTATTCAGCAAACTAAGCAAACAAAGCAAACGAAAAACCAAAATGAAAACAAAAAAGAAGACGCTCCAAGAACAACACAACTGTGCATGAAACAATAAAAATGAAGCATTTGGAAGAAACCTGGGATTTTTATTGATAAAGAGGGGGATGCCTTGGGCATCCCCAAGCTTTGACGCTTGTACTTCTTGGATATTTCTTGGAGTGACACGCGTGGCATCCCCAAGCTTGAGTTTTAGTCCATCCTTCATCTCATCACTAGTTCCTTCCATACACCTGAATTTTTTCCTTCATACAAAACTTCACACAATCTTTATTAGCAACATTAGTGCACTCAAGATAAATAAGTCTTAAGGTTCAGGTCTAACACCAATAAACTTCCATTAGAACACTAGCTACTGAAGCACTTCCCTCAAAAAGCTCAATTCACCAAAAGAACTCAAAAAGGAACCAACAAGAAGCAAATGCAAATAATGGCAGAAATCTGTCAAAACAGACCAGCAGGTAAAGACGAATTTTTTCAAAGATCTTCTGTTGCTCAAATCGAAAAGTGTTGAACTAACGAAAGTTAGATAACAACCTGGAGCAGAAGCACAAAAATTCACGCCTCAAAAAGACGTTTAGAGATTTTACACGAATTTTTACGGTGAAGCACAGAAATCTGTTTCGGGACAACAACTTTCCCAATCATTACTTCTCTCTCATTAGAGGTTACTCTTGGCACAAAAAGCAAATAAAAAGGATAAGGAGTGGTTATTACAGAGGTAATAACTTCCAAGACTCAACTAAAACTTTTGGATTATCTCCCAATAAGTACTTTTCTTTACCGCCTTTAAGTTAGGCATGATAGTTTGAGGAGATGCTCACATAACAAATATGAATTGAAGTAAAAGAGAGCATAAAGAAGCAAATTCAAAACACATTTAAGTCTAACCCACTTCCTATGCAAAATAATCTTGTAAAGAAACAAGTCATGAAAGCACAAAGCAACAAGTGTAGGAAAGCAAAACAAGTGCAACTTCAAAATTTTCAACATAAAGAGGGGAAACTTAATATTGTTGAGACACATAAAACCATGTTTCCCTCTCTCATAATAACTTTCAGTAGCATCATGAATAAAAGTAACAATATAACTATCACATAAAACATTCTTATCATGAGCCACATGCATAAAATAATTAATACTCTCCACATAAACATAGTCATTCTTATTAATTGTAGTAGGAGCAAATTCAATAAAATAGCTATCTTTATTATTCTCATCACCATAATCATCAAATATAGGATGCATATTGTAATCATAATTAATTTTCTCCTCAATAGTAGGTGGACTAAAAATATCATATTCATCATTGTAATCATCATATATTGGAGGTTTGGTATCATCATAAGCAATAGAATAGCTATCTTCCAAAGTTGGGGAACTAAAAAGATCATTTTCATAAAAACTAGCTTCCCCAAGCTTAGACTTTTCCATAGCATTAGCAATAATGGTGTTCAAAGAATTCATACTAATAACATTGCTATTAGCATGCAAATAAATTTCCATAGGTTTTTAAATTTTCTCTTCAAACACTTCATGTCCTAACTCAAGATAAATACTATAAAGCTCTCTAATTTTTTGTTGTTTTCCATTAAGCCTAACTAGTGAAAACAAGAAACAAAAAGAAAAAATTGCAGAATCTAAAGGAAATAACTTCGAGCACTCACACCGGAGGATGTGAGTACCTTTACCTATACCTCCCGGCAACGGCGCTGAAAATAGCTTGATGTCTACGCACTTCTATTCTTGTAGACAGTTGTTGGGCCTCCAGGTGCAGAGGTTTATAGAACAGCAGCAAGTTTTCCCTTAAGTGGATTACCCAAGGTTTATCAAACTCAGGGAGGAAGTGGTCAAAGGTATCTCCTCTCAAGCAACCCTGCAATCAAGATACAAGAAGTCTCTTGTGTCCCCAACACACCCAATACACTTGTCAGGTGTATAGGTGCATTAGTTCGGCGAAGAGATAGTGAAATACAAGTGGTATAGATAATTATAAGTGGTAACGGTGATAGAAAATAGCTTGATGGCGTGGAAAAGACTAAAGTAAAACTGAAATAAAGAAGGAAGCAAGCAAGCAAACATGTAACAGATCTAATAGCAAACGGTGTATCAATGCTTAGAAACAAGGCCTAGGGACCATACTTTCACTAGTGAACACTCTCATATAAATATCTTCTCTTTATGATACTACTCTTAAATACTCTCCGGTTGAACACTCTAATCGATGGTAGGGCTATAACAGCACACCTCAAAGTTCATCTTTCCCATCTAGAAACCCCACATTGTCACCTTGAGTACTAGATGAGTCCAACAAACACCACAATTTCATAAAGACGTCCAACTCCAAATATAACTCATAACAAGTATTTGTAATCTCTAGCCTAAGTGCCACCATGGTGTGCACGCTGTCACTTTCACACACATGGGGAGAGCAGAGATCTATTAAAGCACTTGAGTAGAAAGGTAGATCTATAGATTACAAGCTCATGATGTCAATAAGGTCATGCATAGAGAGAGAGATGAACACATAGCTACCGGTAGAACCCTTAGCCTCAAGAGAGATCTACTCCCTCCTAATCATGGGAATCAGCAATGGTGATGGAGATGGTGGTGGAGATCGATGGAGATGGCTCCGGCAGCGACGCGGAGCACTCCTTTCCCGCCGCCGGTATCACAGGGGAGCACCGCCCCTTAGCACCCTTCCTTTATGGATTCTTGGGAGCCCTTCACCATGGAGATGGGATCCATGGCGGAGGCAAAAACGTCGCTTTGGTGGCTGCAAATTCGTGGGTGGAGGTGTCTTGGGCGAATTAGGTTTCCTCCCTTTATATAGCTTCTTGGATTCCCGTCACCCTATCTTGGGCTGCAGTAAATCGGGCCTAAAAGGACCGTCCGAACTCGGAATTATCTAAATTTTATATCCAGAATGTTTGTCGCGAAATTTCCAACAACTTTGTAGTTGAAGAGTTTTCAGTTTGACGTTGTCCTCGAACCGAAACGTGACCATTTGCAAAAATACTTCTGAAACGGATTTCTGGAAAAATCCCAATTTGACTCCAACAAGGTTTCCACTTGTATTCTTGGTAATTCCTACACATCAAAGTGTAAAACAAGAACATTGTGCACTTTTGTAACAATTAGTAGGTTAGTCCAAATAAATCATAAACTTTATACAAAAAGGAGTGTCAAAAGCATATTATTAGCATAAAACCATCAAAAATTATAGATACGTTATGAACGTATCAACCTCCCCCAAAGGAGACAAGCTCCGCTATGTGCTCCACCTCAACTTCAAGCCGTGCACCAACAACATGGCAGAATACGAGGCCCTCCTTCACGGCATGAGAGCCGCTAAGGAGATGAACATCAACCGCTTATGATGCTATGGCGACTCCAACCTAGTCGCCGGCCACGCCGGGACATGCGACGCCATCTCTCCAACAATAACCGTGTACCGCCAAGCGGTAGACCAGCTGGGAGGGCACTTTGACGGCTATTCTGTCGAGTGGATTGACAGACGCAAGAACGAGGAGGCAGACGCCCTTTCCTGTATCGGGTCGGCCCGACAAGCGCCACCAGCAGGTGTCTTCCTCGACATCATCCACAAGCCTTCGGTCAGCCCACCAAAGGAGATCGACGTCGGGGTACCGCTGCAACCAGAGCCGGCCCTAGTCGCCATGGTTGTGGAGCCTAGCAACTAGACAGCACCATACATCGCCTTCCTGGAGCACAAGATCCTACCAAGCAACGATACTGAGGCGCGCATGATTGTGTGCCGCTGCAAATCCTTCGTCATCATCAACGGCGACCTCCACAGACGCAGCATGACTGGCGTGTTCCCGCGCTGCGTACAACCAGAAGAAGGCCGCAAGATCCTCCAGGATATTCACGCTGGCGACTGCGGCCATCACGTCGGCGCCAAGTCACTAGTCTCCAAGGCCATGAGGCATGGTTTCTACTAGCTCACCGCACACGCCGACACCACCAACATCGTCCCACGATGCGTCGGGTGCCAGAAGTACGCCCACCAGACGCACCTCCCCGGTTCGGCACTCAAGACCATCCCCATTACATGGCCATTCACCGTATGGGGCATGGACATGGTAGGCCCATTCAAGAAGGCCCCGTCTGGCTTCACCCATCTCCTGGTCGCGGTCGACAAGTTTACCAAATGGGTCGAGGCCAAGCCAATCAAAAAGTGCGATGGCAAGACGGCCACCAAGTTCTTACGCGAGCTCATCTATCGGTACGGCTACCCGCACAGCAGCATAATGGACAACGGCACCAATTTCACCAAGGGGGCCATGGCGGAATTTTGTGAAGAACATGGCATACGACTCGACCTCGCTTTAGTCGCCCACCCGGAGTTGAACGGCCAAGCAGAACGCGCCAACTAGAGCGTCCTCCACGGGCTCAAGCCGCGACTCCAGGTGCCCCTCGAACGCACCCCAGGGTGCTGGGTCGACAAACTCCCGTCCGTAATATGGGGGATCCGCACTTCCGTCAATCGCTCCACCGGGTTCACACCCTTCTTCATGGTGTATGGCGCCGAGGCCGTAATGCCAACTAACCTGGAGCATGATTCACCTCGAGTCGCTAACTACATCGAGGCGACCAATGAGGTCGCCCGCCAAGACAGCGTCGATCAACTCGACGAGGGACGCGACCTGGCTCGCTCTCGCACCACCATCTACCAGCAAGGACTCCGCCGCTACCATAGCCGCCGAGTCCAGACTCGCACCTTCCAGGAAGGCGACCTGGTCCTACGACTGGCCCAAGACAAGAAAGGCATGCACAAACTCTCCCCCCCCCATGGGAGGGGCCATTCGCCATAGGGCGAGTCCTCGGCAACGACGCCTACTACCTCAGCGACATACGGGGTGACGGCCAGCTCGAGGTCGGGAGGCCATGGAATGTAAACCTCCTTAGAAAGTTCTATACATAGAACCTCAAATTGTACTCAACTGGCATATATAATGAAATTCATTCAGATCACACAAATTGTGTCTACTCGCCATATTCTTGTGCCACTCGCACTCGTACATATCAGCAATATGCTACTCACGGAAGTCAGTCTTTGGTCAAGCGACCGGCATGGCTAAGTAGTGCGGCACAAGGGCACCGGAAATACTCGGGCCTTGGGTCGTCCACGAAAACGCCAACCCGGAGCTGCCATTGGAGTCGCCTAGCCCGACTGGCCCACCGGGCCAAGACAACCGGTATACGCTTCTCACAGCGACCTGTCCCTCCCATCCTCGCATAAGCGACTCGAGCAGTTAAGTACCACATGGGGACTCCATAAGCAGAACCCCACGTGGCTCGGGAACATACCAAATAAGAGAGCTGCCTTGGACTCGCCAAGCGACTAGCTCTCCAGGCCAGGGGAAGAGACGCGTTACAAACAACGCATTAACAACCTACAACAGGAACGCGACCAATATGACTGAGCACCACGCTCGGGGACTCGCCTATAAAACAATCCCACTCGCGCTTGGGGACTCGCCACTCAGAAGACGCGAGAGATAAAACAATGCACAACCAAAATAAAACACAAACGTATACAATCGAGTTATACCCCATTAAAGGGCGGACGCGCTCGGGGACTCGCTCAATCAAAAATAAACACACCACACAATCCTGGTAGAAATACGAGTCGATTGCCCCTCCTTGGCATATATTACAAAATGTTGATCACATTACAGCAGTCGCCACTTGGCATACATTACAAACTGCCCAACTACATTGTTTATTCCACAGGTCCTGATGAAGAAGCACCACCACCCCCCTTGACACGAACAAAAGGCTGCCACGGGTTCATCGGGTAGGTCGTCAGCGACTTCGACAACGATGACCGGAAGGGCTGCTCCGACTTCATGTCGCGATGCTCTGGCTCGGGGTCGCTAGGCGCCAACACCGTCTCCTGGTATGGCAGAAGATCCCCCATCGCTAGGACCCGGTCGGCAAAAGGGGAGGCCTTCGCAGTTAGCTTCAGTACCTCTGACATCTCCACCGTGCCGGTCGCTGATGGGTAGCCACTGGTCACGTTGTCAAGGTCGAAGTCGTTGGGGAAGTGGGCGAGACCTAGGCTCAATGTCGTGGTGGTCCGCGCCTGAACGCCGAGCGCGCCATCCACTCCACGACGACAGGCGCCTCCTCCAGATAGCGCCACACCTCCGTAAGCCCCCCAGGAATAACCTCGGTGGGGGGCATGCCTTGAAGAACTGCTTGGACGCATAACGCTGAAGCCGTGGCCGCATTCACCACGGCAGTGACGCACTGAAAGCATCGAAAGTGTGAACGACCGGGTCGCTTTGGCCTATCACAGCTGCAAAATAAGACATCAGTGAAACTACGGGCTTCCTAATTAGGGACTCGCCAAACAAGTTAGGCAACGACGGATACTCACCGAGGAGTTTGCGGCAATTCTCCATGAAATGCTTCTCCAAGGCGGCATGGTTGTTGTGCAGCCCCACGATGATCGAATTCGTGGTCTTGCGTTCCTCCTCAGCCGCAGCAATAGCAGCCTTCGCTCGGTCCTCAGAAGAAACTGTGGCCGCTCTCGCCTCCTCCAAGTCTTGGATTAGCAAGGAAATTCGCCCATTCGCCGCGTCCAGTTCGATGACTGGAACATACCCTTCACGGGCATTGGAAATTGCAGCCGGGAGACCATCTGAAAGAAAAATCATCAGCAAGTCATCCAAAAACAGGTCATATATGAAAGAAAAAGGGAAAGAAAGGCAAGTACTCACCAACAATTTCCTGGAGTCGCCGGTTAGCCTCCTGCGCCTCGCGCAGATCCCGTTCCAAGCGCTCCCTTGCGGCCTGCCGGTCGGTCGATTCCTTTTGCAAACCCTGCAGAGAAAACAATGTTCAGTACTAAAGAGCTACATCAAGTTTCCCGCCGCTGAAATTCAGAGACTAGGAACTCGGGGACTGGAGAGTAGAAGCAATTCAGTGCCTAGCCGCTAAAATTCAGCAGCCAGACACTCGGGGACTGGACATACCTGAATGGCGGCACCAAGCATTTTATGAAGCTCACCGGCATCAGTCGACGGGACTATGAAGGAGGTGCGCCCACGACATGACCCAATATCTCCATCGACGACCTCCGGGCTCTATGGAGATTGGTTATCCGCCACGCTTGGGAACCCCCTCACCATGAAGCGAGGGAACGTTGCTGACGCCCTAGCCGGGGCGACCGCGACTGGCTCCGACTGCGCAGCCATCGCCTCTTCGACGACTGCAGCTGGGTCGCTCCCCTTGGCGCTAGTCATCTCGACGGAATCATCGGCACCGCCCTTGTTCCTCTTCACGCCTTCCAGAGCCGCGACATCATCAGTAGACTTCCTCTTCTTGGGGAGGTCGCCTTCTCCTACGGTAACGGTCGGCGGAATCTTCGCCACCGAAGGACGACTGATCTTTTTGACTCCGGACCTGTCAAAACGTCAAAATCAACACGAAGACGACACAAGATGGAACACAATCTGGAACGGAAAATGCAAGGCTTACTTGGTGACTGGGAGAACACGCAGCCCGGTGCTGATGTGGGCAGGCTTATCCAATTCGGGGCCCAGCTTGCGAGTGAGCCCCCTCTCAAAGATGTTTGAAGCCCACGACACCGCGAGCTTCCTTGATGACGAAGCCGCGGTCGCCAGAACCTCCGGCTCCGAAGACGCGGCCGCTCTCGACGGCTACGGCAACTTAGACGTTGCTGCTCCAACCACTTCCTGGCTTGGGGCCCCCCGAAACCGTCGGCGCGATCGCTGCCAGGGGAATTTCTACCGCCGCCTCGGTGTCCTTGCCCTCCAACCCCTTCGTCGGGATTGCGTCCTCTGGGGCTTTGTGCGAGACTTCGGGGGTGTCTTCATCATCAGAGTCATCATCTGACTCAAACACCACCGCCGACTTGGACGACGACATTGGCTTCTTCGCTAGTGACTTGGGCTTGCGCGCGGGCTTCGACGGTGTGGCCGTACGCCGGTGTATGCTCCTTCGCAACCTCGTCGCCTCCGTCGTGTTCATCCAGGCTGCGACTTGCTTCGAACTCGTGTTGTTTCTGCATGCGAGTCTTGCAAGCCACGGGCGCTGGGGGAGGGACCTCCTCCTCCTCGTCGCTGTTAGAGGAGTCTCCCTCGGAGTCCTCCTCGAGCTCCCGAGGAACCTCTTCATCGAGCGGAGGAAGCCAGCCCTCCAACACCTAAAACAGCTAAAAACCACCACGATTAACCACCAAATGTCGCGACTACGAATCGAAATGCGGAAATGACGACTGGGGAGAAAATTTACTGTGGGGGCTTCGTTCTTCACGGGAGTGTACGGGGCGAGCCCGACCGACACGATGGTGAACTCCGCATCAGTGATCTTTTTCAGGGAGGCCTTGTAGTCCTCGGCCTCCCATGATTCCTTGCTAGTTCAGGAGGGGCCGTGCTTCCCGATGTACTCATACATCCAATGCGGCCGTGCCGCCAGTGGAACCAGGCGCCGCCCGAGCCAGCAGTTGTAAAGGTTGATCGAAATCAACCCCTAGTCCTTCAGCCTCTGGATTTGGTCCATCATCTCCGCGACGGCTATCCTCTGGTCTTCGGGGAGCTTCTTCGGTGGCAAACGGCGAGGTTCGCTCCTCTCGGCGACGAACTCGGGAAGTGTTACCTCACCGGGGAGAGTGGATTCTTTCACATAGAACCAACTCTTCTTCCACTCGCTGGCGGCTTTCTTTGGCAGAAGGAGCTTGATGAAGTTAGCCTTCGGTTTCAATTGGAACGTGACATCGCTTGTGGCCAATATCAAGTCGTCGGACGCCTCGCGCCCGATGCGTCCATGGAAGAGCTCCAACCACAACGGAAAATACGGCCTGCAGCCGAGGTAACACTCGCAGAAGGCGACGAAGATCACCAACTGCTCGATGCTCTGCAGGCCGTGATCCGATGGCTTGATCGCGTAATACGCGCAGAAGCGCTGAAAGAAGAGCAAGGTGGGGAACCCCAAACCTCTTTCTAGATGACTGGGGAAACAGATGAATTCGCCGGCTCGCGGTTTGGGCTCAGTGCGGAGGAGGGGGGACCCGCCAGTTCCCCTTGCGGAGGACTCCGGTGTCCTCGAAGGACTTGAGCTGGGCTGTGGTACACTTGGATTTTCCCCATGAGCCTTTGGGAGGCGCCATCAGGAAGGGCGTGGAATCGCACGACGCGGCAAAATCAAATCGCAGGAAGACAGGAGGATTGAAGGAAGGAAGAATGAATATGGGAGAATGAAGAATGCGGGGAAGGATTTGCAGAGCTGATTCGTCACTCCCCTTATATGGGAACGCTACCCGCCAAATTCGGGGTAGCCATTACTTATGGTAATTACGCCGAAGTTACCGTTGGAATTTCCAACGGATAGTTTGACCAGAATTGACGGTTCAACTCCTCCATTCCACCCGCTACCCGCTAGTATTCTTCACTCGCCGAAGCGGTGACTTGGCAGCAGAGACATTCGCCGGGGTGGCGAGTGGAAGCCTGGGGAAAATTTCCTCGGTTCTAATGGAGTCCATCACCGAATCGACTGGGCGTCCAAATTGGGCTCGCCTACTTCAACCGCCAAAAAGACACCAGCACCTGAATCAATGATGGCCTCGGGGACTACTGATGGGGATGTCTTTGAAGGGTATGCCAAGGACGTTAGATTGGGCGAAAGGGCTGTGAGTGGGCTGAAGGACGAGGAGGCTGTTCAAGGAGAAGCCCAGCAAGCTGAAATCAAGGCCGGAACATACTTGAAGCCCGGTCGGATTAGGTCAAAAGCCTCCGAGTCCATATCTAGCTCGGTTGTAACTTGTAAACCCTAGCGAGGTGACTCCTATATAAACCTCCCTAGGGTATCCTAAGGACTTACGTTCCATCATACACCCCCTCAAGCGACTCGCTGCTTAGATGCCGAGCTCGCCACCCTTGTAACTCGCTCTCCATTAATCCAACCTAGCAGGAGTAGGTCTTTACCCTCCGGGGGCCAAACCTGGGTAAACCATGTGCATGCGCCCCCATCTCGCTCTGCAGATGGCCGCCAGCTCTTCCTCACGTTACAATCAATCGCTACCAGTAGCAGCGACTGCCGTGGCCATTTCCACGACATCTATGACAATGGGTTCAACCATCACATCCCTGAAATGTGATATGAACTCATGGAAATCCTGTGTTTCCGTGTCGCCTCTCATGATGCAAGTCCTGACATGTGCTTGGTAGCTTGGTGGTAGCGACCGCAGCAACATGCCTATTGCAAAAGAGCTTGCGAACCAGTTGTCCAGGAAGTATGCAAGACTCATGTATGCATCATATATGCGTACCAAGTGATTGTCAAGTGAAGAGTTCTCCTCCATCTTTATGGAGAGGAAATCTCCCATCAGCTCATACTCCCATATGCGAACTTGTTCCATGAAATGTGATCTAAGTTGTGCCATAACCGTTCAGGGATTAAGACTTCCCACAATCGGCCATAGCCCGTCGACCATCTCGAGGCGTGTCGTCACTGATATGAATGTGGCCATCACACGATGATAGCAGCAGTGATCCCATTGCTCCTAGGTCTCATGAAAATAGGGCGGCTCCAAATACATCTCACAGATAATGTAGTCAGCCATGTCGTTCTCGCTAAGGAGACCATGGAGACGGATGACCCATATAGAAAAGTTGGATCCATCTAACTTGAGATTTTCTCCTTTTAACCAATCGTCAATAGGGAAGGTAATCTCGGGGAGAACCATTTTCTATATTTATAATTGCAAAAGGAATTTAAACTATGTTTCTAATTAAATGAGCTAATAATAAATCCACTAAAAACACCTATCCCCTGAAGGGTGATGACCCACAAGTATAGGGGGTGTATCGCAGTATTTTCGATAAGTAAGAGTGTCGAACCCAACGAGGAGCAGAAGGTGCTGGCTAGTGGTATGGATCAGGAATTCTCTACAAATACTTAGCAAACAGATTTTTAGGGGTTTTCGATAAAGCAAGTAAACAAAGTACGAGTAAATAAAAGACGGTAGGAATAAATGCAGCAAGTGGCCCAATCCTTTATGCAGCAAAGGACAAGCCGGTTATATTACTTAAGATGACCAAACGTTCTCGAGGACACATGGGAAGACTGTCAAGTGCTTTCGCTTCATATAGTTGATTAATCCTCTTTAGCTTGCTAAGTGTTGTGTGGGTGAACCTGTGCTAATGTACCGCCCCATCCAAGACTAATACATACTTGTGATTATACCCCTTGCAAACATCCGTAAGTACAAGAAAGTAATTAAGGTAGAAACCTAACCATAGCTTTAAACTCTAAGACTCTTGCGTCCCTTGTGCAATGGTTTCCTAATGGAGGTTCAGGTTTCTGTCACTCCGGCAACCCCTACGATTAGTAGCCAAATACATAATGCATTCCCCTAGGCCCATATAGGTGAAGTGTCATGTAGTCGACGTTCACATGACACCACTAGAAGAAGTACACCACAACTTAAATAACAATCTATTGAATCTTTCTCAAGGCAACTCCACTACTAACAACAAGACTTCTCCCATGTCCTCAAGAACAAAACGAACTACTCACAAGACATCATATGGATCATGATCAGAGATGGAATAATGATGTATAACAATCTGAACATAAACAATAATTCAATGGTTCACTCAATAGCATCAACTACAAAGAGTAATCAACACCGGGAAAGTTTCCCCTATGAACTATGCAAGATTCAACGCAATTGTTACATCAATATGGAGATGGTGATGAGGGTGCTGATGGTGATGATGGTGGTGATGATGATGATGATCTCGATGAAGTCCAGCTTGATGGTGGTGTTGATGGCGACGATCTCCCCTCTCCGGGAAGGAATTCCCCCGGCAGAATCTCTCACGGAGAGAGATCTTTCTCTTCGTGTTTTCCGCCTGCAGAGGCGCGGAATCTTTCTGTGGTCACTCCCGAGTCTTAGGGTTTCGGAGGAAGATATACGCCAGAGGAGAGGCTGAGTGGGCCAGGGCCACACCACCTCTGGCCTTGAGGGCCCTGCGCCATGGGGTGGTGTGGGCCCCCTGTGGCCCATCTCCACTCTGTCTTCTGGTATCCTTAGTCTTCTGGAAAAATAGGACTTTCCGTATATTTTCCCGGATTTTCTGATCTTCGCGAATTTTGCCTCCAAACATCACCTTTTCCATCAGAATCCTGACTGCAGCGGTCCATGCTCCAAAAGTCATCAACCATGCAAAAATAGATGAAATAACATAAGTATCACCTCTCAATATGAAATATATCAATGAATAATAGTGAATTAAGACATAGAATAGTGATGCAAAATGGACGTATGAACTCCCCCCAAGCTTAGACTTCGCTTGTCCCCAAGCGAAACTGAGCTCAATAAACATGGCCTCGGGTTTATGGAGTGAAGAGTCGATAAAAGAATACGGATAAGAAGCATCACATTCATCAAATACATAGATCATAATAGAAGACAACTCACTATTATATAACTCAACTTGTAATAAGTAAAGGAAACATAATAAAGATACATAAAGTGAATCATGATTGGTAATGGCAAACTTAGCTCTTGGTCGAAGAATAGTTGATAATTTGCTGGAGTTCACAAATAGCTGGTTTTTCAATGATAGCTTTCAAAGTAGTAAACACCAAGATAAGAGCAATGTGCAAAACAAGGAACATAAGAAACATGATTGAATAAATCAACATATGAATGAATGAAACACAACAACTCAAAATACTTGCTGAGATAGAAGGGAGTAGGTTTACTGACTCAACTAAAAAGTAAAAGAAAGGCCCTTCAAAGAGGGAAGCACGGATTGCAAGTCTCATAAAGAGCTCCCAAAAATTATGATACTTACTAGCTTTCAGCTCTCATTGCCCCTATCATAGGCATCTTTAGGTGATTAAGGTTAAAGTGACACAACTAAGAGGATATGCTTGACAAGTTATAAGTTGAAATCTCATGCCCCTTACTTATGAGTACCGATCCTCATGCTACTCAACTTCAGTCACGAGCAAGCTCTTGTCATTGTAAATACATGCGTATCATTGAGAACCGCCAACCTTGCACATGACACAGGAGCTATCCCATAATCAAAATGACAAGGCAAGCGGACAATGAGCATCTCAGCGATCTTTTTATTTGCTATTTGCATAGGTTTTTATTGAGGATGCTTCATAGAATGCTCACTATAGTTATGATGCAAGTTTCCACCATGATTAGGCATGGCTTAGGCTAGCGGCCCAGGCGTTTCTCTAACACACATATAAACTCCATGATCTTACAAGTTCCACTTTTATTTCACACCGCCGGGATCCATAAGCAAAAGAACATGATATCAACTAGGTACAAAGTACCAAATGAAGTGTTGAAAGCGGTCCCCATGATACATGGTTTGGCTAACTTCAACTCATAAAGCGCAAGCATATACACAACAATGAAAGACCCAATGGTTCAAGTTTATTAAATGCAAGAAAGTAAAGTGTGCCATCAAGTTCGTGAGAGCTTTAATCACTAATTTTCACATAACAAGTTTAATTTGGGAGGTAGATAAAACAAGAATTTACTGGAATAGCAATAATGCTACTAGGTAGGTATGGTGGACAAATGGCAAAGGTTTTGGTTTAAAGGAGGTGGATGCACGAGAAGAATACCCTCTCAGTACAGGTTTTTGGCTAGCAAGGCTGGATAGCAAGTATAAGAGTTGAAGGAAACAACCAAACATACAAGTGATAAAGACAAACATACAATCTTCCTTGGAAGCACAAAAGATCTTAACTAGAGAATACTAGACTTATGAGCAAATCAAGAAAGAAAGATGATGAAATAATTTTTCTTTATAGTACCTTTATCTTTTTCATTTAACTCTAAAAAAAAGGGGTTGCTACTGACCGAGCCAGGTTTGCCAAAACCAACTAAATTAACTCAATGATCCCAAAGTGATACCAATACTAACAACAAGATCAATCATATAACCACGAATTGAAAACTAATATAAGCTATGCAAAAGAGAGGATGATAGACCTTCTCATTAATATTCCATAACGGCAACTCACACTAAGGGATACATATCTAACGAGAGAGGGGACACTTCCATAATGCAAACCATACTACATAATAACTCCTCTATTCATGATATGACTCTACTAATAAGGTAAAAAGATAGAAGATAGTGATATGATACCGCGGCACTCCCCCAAGCTTGGAACAAACCAAGGGGATGCCAAACCTGATGACGAGTTACTCTTTCAGTGGTGGTGGTAATATTTTCTTAGTTGACGTGTGTAGCATCCCATCTGTCTAACATCTGTAATGCTACATGGTCTAATAATAAAATGCTACTTCCTGCATATAATTGTTGCATCATAATTATATCATGCTCATGTCATCATGCCACATTGCATTTGAGCATCATATAAAACCCCTTTTCATTTTGGTTATTCTCTCATATGCATTTGTATCACTTGTATTTGCCTCTTGATATATTGTATTTGCTTCTTGATAAATTGCTTCATGCCCAAGTTGAGTTGTGGGCATATCTCTTTTGACTCCACCACCTTAACCTTGTCACCACCTTATAATTCCACCATCCAACCTATATGTGGGCATTTGCATTTATTTTTGCTTTTGTCTAGCTCACATATATAAAGATGGATCATCTTGCCTTTCTACATGCTCCCATACATGATCTATGTTGTTTTCACAATATGAGCTATGTGGAGCCACATGGCCACCTTTGCATGCCATGTGAGTAGAAATATCATTTATTTCATGTGGTTTATTTGAATCATGTCCATGATTGGATTGTATTTGTGGCTATGAGGAATATATAGTGGAAAGTACACACTAGCCATGGCTACCTTGTAATTCATGCATGACCATGCTTAAAAACTATACCATATGTGTTGGAGAGCTTCCATAAATAATTTCGGTGGCTTTATGCTTGAATAGACCAATGGCCATGAGGATCCTAATTGTTTTCACAACTAGAAAGTAGTGCATTTATTGCACATGCATAAGCCATGCAAGCACGACTCTCCACATTCCCTTCTAGTATATCTCTTTTATTTTTCGGGTTTATTTGAGATAGTTTGTTTAGATATAAATAAGGCAAAGCAAGATTCTTGATTCCAAACCAAATCAAATTATCAAACCTAAAACCATCCCTATCTTCTTACATGTTCTCACATGGACACCACACTTGTTTTCTTGCCATATCTGTCTACAAAGGTAAAAATATATGTGACCTTTTCTTTTCTTTGCTTTTAAATTTATCTGTTTTGGATCTGTGTTTTTTTGGAATCTGTTCAAACAAACCTTTTAAACAGGCCTATCCATGTGTGTGTACCCTCACACATACACACACATCCTTCGTCTAATTCCTGTCTACACACAACGCCACACATACACCTAGCTACGTGATCACCCAAGCTAGACCAAACTACCCGTTTCTATACTAGCTAGAGCTACCATCGATCAACCAGACCAACACCCCGGCTGCACCTAGCTACCGGAAGCGCACCCAGCTGAAAGTGGCCTTTTTCTTGCCTCGCTGGTACCAGCCCCAACCCGTTCCCCTCTAGTCCAACTCGATCAAGCGAACGAGAACGACCCGCCCACGCTCCTGCGCATCGTCCCTCTTGCCTGCACGTGCTCCAGCTGCCCAGCCAAGCGCCCATGCCTCGCGCGTGACACTCCCTCTCTCTCTCTAGGCATAAAGCAAGCAAAGCGTCGTAGGACAGCACCAACCCCATCCCCATCCACCCGTTCCACCTAACCCTAGCTCGAGATCCCCAGCCAAGCTTCGCCGCCGCCGCCATGCAGCTCGCTGCCGCCATGGCCACCTCGCCGACCTAGAGCTCACCGTCGTCGTCTCGGACGGAGAGCGAGGAGGAGAAGAGCCAGCAGACGCTGATGTCCCCGCACACGCGCAGTTCGCCGTCGCCGTCCACCTACAGCACCCGTACACCGTCGCTGCGCTAACCTCAGCCGCCAGGCACGCCACGCTCTGCATTGTCGCCGCCGTCTTTGCTTCCCCGTCGCTCCCCGCTTGGCCTGGCTCGGCCAGCTCCGAGCGCAAGGTGAGAGCCACGCCACTCCTCCCCTTTCTCCTTGGCTTGCACCATCGTCACTCGTTGCGCCAGCAACAGCCACCGTGCGCGCCGTTGTGAGCATGCGCACGCCACGCACAGCAGCAGCTTGCTGCACCCTCTGTTCTCCTAAATTTCCCGAGCTCTGTAGACCTCCGTTAATGAATCTCCGAACACCAAAGATGTAGCCTGTGCTCCCCTATTTAAAACTAGCCCTTAGACGCTCATTTTGGTGCTGCGTAGCGCCCAGAATCATCCTCGAAAACCCTGTGTTTTCTTGCTGTTCGTCGTCGTTCGACAGTGACACGCGTGACACCTGTTCGTTCCGCTGTTCCGCTTGTCCGTGTCGTTTCTCTGGTTTCCCGATCTCAGATCTGAGCCCACATACCTCTAGCCCTTGGATCCCTCGTCAGTTCGAGTGTTCACACGCGTAAAGCGGTGCTCTGTGCACACCGGATTCGTCCTTGAAAACCTAGCGTCGCCGTGCAGAACCCTGTCGCGGAATTCAGTTCCTATCGTCGGTTTTCTTCAAACTTAGCAGCGGCAGTAGCTAGGAAATTAAGTAAACGGGACCGATTCTAACATGAGCCGTAGCCCAGCCCATTGGTTCACCGTGCCAGTCCACATGCATCGAGAGATGCGAGGTCCCTGGTTCAATCCCCAGCTCCTCTCCAATTTCTAGGAACCTTTTTCTAATTAAATAAAAATCTAGAAATTGAATATATCTAATTAAATCCATATCTTTTTCTCTAATTTGAATTTGACAAATTTTCCAAAATGAAAAGTGGTTCAAATTTAAATATAAATACAAACAAATTTACAAATTTCACCAGAGTCAGCTCTAACTAGTCAAACCTTTGACAATTGACCCCTTTTTTTATGTAACTTGATTTAAATAATGTTTTAAATTCAACTTATTCAAATTCAACATATGATATATGTTTCCTCTGCAATTTCTAGGAACCTTTTTCTAATTAAATAATAATCTTGATATTGAATATATCTAATTAAATCCATATCTTTTTCTCTAATTTGAATTTGACAAATTTTCCAAAATGAAAAGTGGTTCAAATTTAAATATAAATACAAACAAATTTACAAATTTCACCAGAGTCAGCTCTAACTAGTCAAACCTTTGACAATTGACCCCTTTTTTTATGTAACTTGATTTAAATAATGTTTTAAATTCAACTTATTCAAATTCAACATATGATATATGTTTCCTCTCCAATTTCTAGGAACCTTTTTCTAATTAAATAAAAATCTAGAAATTCAATATATCTAATTAAATCCATATCTTTTTCTCTAATTTGAATTTGACAAATTTTCCAAAATGAAAAGTGGTTCAAATTTAAATATAAATACAAACAAAATTTACAAATTTCACCAGAGTCAGCTCTAACTAGTCAAACCTTTGACAATTGACCCCTTTTTTATGTAACTTGATTTAAATAATGTTTTAAATTCAACTTATTCAAATTCAACATATGATATATGTTTCCTCTCCAATTTCTAGGAACCTTTTTCTAATTAAATAAAATCTAGAAATTGAATATATCTAATTAAATCCATATCTTTTTCTCTAATTTGAATTTGACAAATTTTCCAAAATGAAAAGTGGTTCAAATTTAAATATAACAAACAAATTTACAAATTTCACCAGGGTCAGCTCTAACTAGTCAAACCTTTGACAATTGACCCCTTTTTTATGTAACTTGATTTAAATAATGTTTTAAATTCAACTTATTCAAATTCAACATATGATATATGTTTCCTCTCCAATTTCTAGGAACCTTTTTCTAATTAAATAAAAATCTAGAAATTCAATATATCTAATTAAATCCATATCTTTTTCTCTAATTTGAATTTGACAAATTTTCCAAAATGAAAAGTGGTTCAAATTTAAATATAAATACAAACAAATTTACAAATTTCACCAGGGTCAGCTCTAACTAGTCAAACCTTTGACAATTGACCCCTTTTTTATGTAACTTGATTTAAATAATGTTTTAAATTCAACTTATTTAAATTCAACATATGATATATGTTTTCTGATCATAAAAATGTGAGGATTTCAAATCTGCCATCCAAATTAATGTTTGACTAATTTGAATTTTCGAAATTGTTTAAATGCAATCAAAATGCCTTTTCTTAATTAATTAATAACTTTAAATCTACAACTCCAAATTTGATAAATAATATGTCTAAATCGGTCAGCGCGACGAGCCCGTTCTAACTATGCATTCCATGTTCTGAATTGCAGCATGCATCATATAAATATTAAGTGTACAACAAGTGTTATGGGCGCAAAACATGACTAAAACTTAATAAAATGCTTTATTCCTGTATCCCACACCTCATCCATGCCATGCTACATTATTGCCATGTAAATTGTGCATCATTCATCATGGCATGCTTGTGTGCTTGTCGCATTTTACTCATATGCTTGTGTACTTTATTTATGTTGGCCCTTGTTTGTTTGGTTCTTCTTCGAATAGACGCCGAGCAGGGGAAATATCAGGAATCCCAGGAGTACTACCCAGATCCGTCTCTCGCTTCAACTGAGCTGCCAGGCAAGCACTACCACATGCTTGCATACATATAGTACCTATTGCTTCTATCTTATTCTTGCATCATGGAGTCGCGATTGCATTAAATTGAATCCCAAGTACTGCATATCCTTTACTTTTAAACCCCACCGAAGCTTGTTCCTCCATCCCATGAGCCATTACTACAGGAGTTGTTTGAGCCATGCGAGTCGTAGAACAACATGTGTAGGGTATGTGAGTGTCTGATGGATAACGAGGTACCTAAACAACTTAACCTGAGTAGTAATGGGATAACTAATAAAAGAGGCACCGGTGGGCAATATATGCTATTTGGTTTTTCATGCCCACTTGTGTCCCGTAGGACCCCGAGTACTTGATTCCTGTTCCTTGACTATTCGCATTGTCCACATACGGGAGACTCTATGAATCCCCCTTTGCCAGAGCTTGATTCGTACTTTATTTCTTAGGGCCACAAAGTAGTTTGGGGCTTTATTACTATATTGTACTTATGCCATGCTTTACTGTTTTATTTAAGATTGTGCGTGGAGCACATGTACTGTTTAGGGATCACGGCACGATTTCACGGTATCGACAAGCCCGGTCACACTTTCGGGTTCCCAGTCGTTTACAGCCGTTCTCGCAAACCCTGGGTCCGTCTCGGAGCCGGCCAACTTCGTTGCGGGTAGCTTATTGGGTGGCCCCCTGAAATATTTTAAGAATCCTGTGATTGCTTTGTCATGAAAGCCTCGTTGGGTTTTGATATGGTTTTTCCGAGGTCGATCGTGTGTGTGTTGTATTTGTGCACCCCTACAGGGTAAATCTTTCTAAAAGCCGTGTCCGCGGTTATGGACGACTTGGAGCATAGTTTCTCGATCATAGACAAGTATAACTAAAGTACCGCTTTTAACCTGGCTAAATACCTGACTAGTAAATAGTGCAATACTCATGGAATGGTTAATAAAACTGCCAACGGAGGGGTTGTTCGTCCGCTTTCTTGTTGGTAAGCGAGAAGGAGGATGGATCTGTTACTCATACTGTTATAACCGTTGTTACTAATTAACGGACATCTGTCTATCATTGGTTAGGCGGATGGTTAGAGAGTATCTATAGACTTGTTAGTTATTATCTTTTGCTGCAATTGCGTCACCCCAGGTATATGTCCCCTTTAGAGGCATAAAGACTTGTTGAGTACCCCTAGGGTCTCACACGATAAATTGTTTGATTCAGATGAACAGGTGTATTCGCAAGATGGATACTGGGTGGAGGAGACAGATGATGTTGGCAACGATCACGCGGTGTAGAGATTCCGGGGATGGGGATCCGTGAGATCTGTGGGCGGGATGTGCTTACTTCCGTGGAATCTTATGCCGATTTGCTTCTTGTCTGTACTCGGAACTTGTTTCTCGCTTCCGCTTGATACTCTGATGTTTGATGTATGAGGAGCTATCCTAAACTATTATCTCTATCTAGCATATTTGGATCTTGCCATATGGCGTTGCAATATTTCTATTTCTTTTAGATGGAATGGCTCTGAGAACTGTTGTAAGGTAGCTTGCATACATACTCACTTGTGTATGTATTTGATCTCTTCGCCTGTTGCCTATGCCGCTCGCTCTTGTCCCGATGTCTTGGAAGTGGTTAGGACGGCCGACGGGTCTACACGCATGACCTGGCCTCAGACTGTACTTTTAACCACTTCTGTTTCATCCAGGCTTGAACTTAGAGCGTAGGGTCCGAGGTAGTTACAACGTGAGGAAATCTTCCAGCATCTTGCGAAGCCTATTATTCTCCCATTGAAGCATGTCCACCTTCCTCCTCAAATCTCGGTACTTATCGCAGAACTCCTTAGTGACTCGTAGGGCTTCCATTGATGCAGGGCAAGAGACTAAAGGTACCAGCTCTTGCTTGGGGTCTTGGAGATCTTCCTCCATAGGCTCCTTCCCCTTATCCTTGGCGAACACCATTGTGCTTCTAAACCTTCAAAGAGTATGTCCTAGCAGAAACAGATCGAAACAAAAACATGACAAAAATACGATATACGAACCTCGGGAGATCCGGGGGAATATATATTACGAAGTTTCATATCAAAAGGAAGGTACTGAGAGAAAACGAGTCGGAGGCGGAGTCCGGGGCGGACTCACCACCTGGTGGCGCGGCCGGGGTGGGCCCGCGCCACAGGGTGGTATGAGCCACCTTGGCTCCGTTTCCGTCCCTTTTTCGCTTCGTAGCTTTCCTTATTGACTGAAAACTGCAAAAATATAGTTGGATTGTATTTTCGTGGAACTTTTCTTACTAGAACTGTTACCTAGTTGGAAACGGACTCTATAGGTCTCTGAATTTGGTATTTAGTGGATCCTTCCAGAGTCACCACTTGAATCATCAATATCTTCATCTTCATACACTTATTACTTGAGTCATAAAACCCTTCTTTTCCTTATTACACCATTATCTCCACTTTCTGGAAATTTCTTTCACACAAAACTTCAGATAGTTCTCATTAGCAACATTAGTATAAGTGAAGTGGTAAAACCTTTTGAGTCCAACTTCAACTGAAAACCATAAAAACATAAACTAGTTAAGCAACTCCTTCCGAAAACCCAAAAAGAATTCAAAAAGGAAATCGAATAAAGAAGCAAATGCAAGAGTGGCAAAATCTGTCAAAACAGACCAGCAGGTAAAGATCAATTTTTTCGAAAATCTTCTGTTGCTCAAATCAAAAAGTGCAAAACTAACGAAAGTTAAATAACAACCTGGGGCAGAAGCACAAACAATTACAGCTCAATCCGACATACAGAGATCTCTCACGAATTTTTACGGTGAAGCACAAAAATCTGTTTCGGGACAGCAACTTCCCCAAATCTTACTTCTCTCTCATTAGAGGTTGATCTTGACACAAAAACCAAAAAAAATGGATAAGGAGCGGTTATTACTGAAGTAATAACTTCCAAGACTCAAAGAAACAAAAACAAACTGAAATCAAAAAACAAATTGGGTTGTCTCCCATAAAGCTCTTTCTTTATAGCCATTAAGATGGGCATGATAATTTTGAAGAAGCTCTCATAGGGATATGAATTGAGGTGAAAGAGAGCATTAAGAAGCAAAAAAATACACACGTTTAAGTCTAACCCACTTCCTATGCAAGGGAATTTTGTAAACAAACAAGTTTTTAAAACCAGAAGCAACTTGCATAAGAGGGCAAAAGAAGTGCAACATAAAAACTTTCAGCATAAAACGAGGAAACTTGATATTATTGAGATACATAAGAACACTTTTCCCTCTCTCATAGTAGCTTTCAGTATAATGCATAAACTTAACAATATAGCTATCGCAAGGACCATCATAGCAATGATCACTTGTTCTAACAGAAAACACGGGAATACTAGCTCTCATAGCACTACTTTGTGAAACAATATTAGAGGTATCCTTACAAAGGATAGGGTGTCCCTCTTTTTTATTTAGTGACAAAGTCTTTCACATTTACTATTATAGGTTCATCAACCATTTGTTTATCAGGTTCAGCAGCTTTTCTTGTACTTTCATTAACCATACTAGCTATCATAGAATGTTCCTTAATCCTAACTGGGAAAGGCATTTTCTCAATATAAGGTTCAGGTAAAACATGATTAGCAGTATAAACTTCAGTATTTCTTGAAGGAACACTCTTAGCAATATCTTTATAAGGTTCATGATACTTATCCCACTTCTTTTTAGGCACTTCAATATAGGAAGCAAAAGCCTTAAAATAAGAAGCAATAGCTTGAGAATCTAGACCATAAGCATTTCTAATATTTTGAAAGTCATCAGTTCCCATAAAAGATTCAATGCATTCATAATCATAATTTATACCTGACTTTCTACCTTTGTCATTCTCCCAAGCTTCAGCATTGTCTTGAATACGGTCCATAAGATCCCATTTAGCTTCTTTTTCCATACGAGTGAATGATCCACCACAAGAAGCATCCAATAAATCCTTGTCATGTAGAGGGAGCCTTGCATAAAAGTTATTGATAATAATATTGTTGGGGAGCTCATGAATGGGACATTTGAGCATTAGTAACTTCAATCTCCCCCAAGCTTGAGCTATACTCTCTCCATCAAGAGGCCAAAAGTTGCATATTTGATTCCGATCTTTATGAATCTCACTAGGAGGATAAAACTTTGAATAAAAGAGAGGCACTATTTCCTCCCATTCCAGAGCTTGACCATTCTTTAGCAGCTTATACCATTCCTCAGCTCTTCCTTTCAATGATAATGAGAATAACTTCTTCTTAACTTGATATGTAGTAATACCTACACACTTGAACAACCCGCATAATTCGTGTATAAAGAGTAAATGATCACCGGGATGGACAGTTCCATCCCCAACATAGTAGTTATTCATAACACGATCAATAATTCTTGTAGGTATTTTGAAAACATCATTCTCAGCAGGTGGTGGCTTATCTACTACCTTAGCAGTGGTAGTAGCATTACCAAATAAGAAACTCAGAGAATTATCCATTACGAAAATAATGCAACTAACAGAAGTAAACAATACTCACAGTAGAAGTTTCCTTTACCAGTTCCACTCTCCAATAGCGCTTCACTCCCCGGCAACGGCGCCAGAAAATAGTCTTGATGACCCACAAGTATAGGGGGTGTATCGCAGTATTTTCGATAAGTAAGAGTGTCGAACCCAACGAGGAGAAGAAAGTGCTGGCTAGTGGTATGGATCAGGAATTCTCTGTAAATACTTAGCAAACAGATTTTTAGGGGTTTTCGATAAAGCAAGTAAACAAAGTACGAGTAAATAAAAGACAGTAGGAATAAATGCAGCAAGTGTCCCAATCCTTTATGCAACAAAGGACAAGTATGTTGTATTACTTAAGATGACCAAACGTTCTCGAGGACACATGGGAAGACTGTCAAGTGCTTTCGCTTCATATAGTTGATTAATCCTCTTTAGCTTGCTAAGTGTTGTGTGGGTGAACCTGTGCTAATGTACCGCCCCATCCAAGACTAATACATACTTGTGATTATACCCCTTGCAAACATCCGTAAGTACAAGAAAGTAATTAAGGTAGAAACCTAATCACAACTTTAAACTCTAAGACCCTTATGTCCCTTGTGCAATGGTTTCCTAATGGGGGTTTAGGTTTCTATCACTCCGGAAACCCCTACGATTAGTAGCCAAATACACAATGCATTCCCCTAGGCCCATATAGGTGAAGTGTCATATAGTCGACGTTCACATGACACCACTAGAAGAAGTACACCACAACTTAAATAACAATCTATTGAATCTTTCTCAACGCAACTCCACTACTAACAATAAGACTTCTCCCATGTCCTCAAGAACAAAACGAACTACTCACAAGACATCATATGGATCATGATCAGAGATGGAATAATGATGTATAACAATTTTAACATAAACAATAATTCAATGGTTCACTCAATAACATCAACTACAAAGAGTAATCAACACCGGGAAAGTTTTCCCTATGAACTATGCAAGATTCAACGCAATTGTTACAGCAATATGGATATGGTGATGAGGGTGCTGATGGTGATGATGGTGGTGATGATGATGATGATCCTAATGAAGTCCAGCTTGATGGTGGTGTTGATGGCGACGATCTCCCCTCTCCGAGAAGGAATTCCCCCGGCAGAAATCTGTCTGCCGGAGAGATCTTTCTCTCTCGGTGTTTTCCGCCCCGCAGAGGCGGCGAAATCTTTCTGTGGTTGCTCCTTGAGTCTTAGGGTTTCGGAGATGATATACACCAGAGGGGAGAGGCTGGAGTGGGCCAGGGTGGCCACACCACCTCCTGGTGTGGCCTAGGGCTGCCCGCGCCATGGGGTGGTGTGGGCCCCCCGTGGCCCCTCTCCACTCCGTCTTCTGGCATCCTTAGTCTTCTGGAAAAATAGGATTTTCCGTATGTTTTCCTGGATTTTCTGATCTTCGCGAATTTTGCCTCCAAACAACACATTTTCCATCAGAATCCTGACTGCAGCGATCCATGCTCCAAAAGTCATCAACCATGGAAAAATAGATGAAATAACATAAGTATCACCTCACAATATGAAATATATCAATGAATAATAGTGAATTAAGACATAGAATAGTGATGCAAAATGGACGTATCAAAGGGTTGTAGTGATAACATGCCCTTTTCCCCACATCTCCCCCGATCATCACGGCCATCAATGTGGGTGCTAGGGTGGATGCCTAAACGTTGGTCACATCATTCATGCGACTTGTGCTTGATCTTTCGACCATCCGCGTTCCGAGGCCATGTCTACACATGCTAGGCTCGCCAACCAAACCTTAATGTATTCGCTGTGCAACATGGCTTACACCCACTATATGTGAACATAGATATGTTTGACACCTGATCATCACGGCGCTGCCTCATACCGAAGAACTTTCTTGGTGGTGCACACTAAGGGGGAACACAATCATTAGTATTTTTTAATAGGGATCATCTTATTAGGCTACCATCGAGTATCTAATACTAGCACACGATGAGGTATACAAACAATAACATTGAATGTAAATGCAATGTGATATGGTCCTTCACGTCGTGATCACCATCCGACGTCACCGGATTCCGGCGCCATAGGCACCAGGGTACCGATGCCTTTCTGGCATGGTAGTTCATCACCTCCATGACCGTCCACTACAACTTAGCAACATAAGGTAATTACTTTACCTTTGCCACAACCATATCACAAAGCAACACCCCCTGCAAAACAAAGTTAGACGCCTCTACTTTATCTTTGCATGTTTTACGTGGCTGAATGGGCTTTCACACAAGAAATATTCTTACCTACAAACTTTCACCACAATGTTGATCGAGTAGTTGTCTCTACTACACCCCTTTCGGGGCCCTCTGTTGTAAATGGTATACCAACTAATGCAAGAGAGACAAACACCCCACATAGCCACTTTATACGGTACAAGCCGTATGTCAAGCATGGACCAGTCATGCGAATGAACACGTAAAGTCAGCTGGGGGGCACATCAAGCATTATTACGGTATACACAAGTACACGTGGGAGGGTAACAACTAAAAGATCAACGCCCACATGCTACATCTTGTGTGTTCTACCCGTACTAGCATTAGTACACATAGATCTAGCTCTGATACAACTATAGGGGTTTGCGTATGAAAACAATAAAATTTTACCCTACGCCCCTGAACCTCTGATGCTGCCAGGACCTATCTATTAGTAATGTAGTAACATGAGGGAATTTTCGTGAACTTACCCTTGAAGACTGATGGCTCAATGCACGGCACCTAGAAAAGTGCTGGTGCGTGGTTGATGTAGAGCTCGTTGGGAACCCCAAGAGGAAGGTATGATGAGCACAGCAGCAAGTTTCCCTCAGTTATGAAACCAAGGTTTAATCAAACCAATAGGAGCAAGGAAACACCCCAAAGGTGTTACTAGCTGATCTTTGGCAGGGTGCACTACCGGTGCTAGTAGCAACGTGGAGACCTGCACAACGCAACCACAGAAATTTGTCCCCAACTTGCGATGAGGTTGTCAATCTCACCGTGTTTTGCGGAAAACAAAGGATTAAATGTATCGAATGGAAAGAAGTAATAGTTTGTAGAAAGTAAACACAAAGCAGTAAACAGTTTATAGATTGTATGTAAAAGAAAAGGATCGGGATCCATAGTTCACTAGAGGTGGCTCTCCTTAGATAGATAACATGCTAGGTGAACAAATTACAGCGGGGCAATTGACAAACACCGAGAAAGCAATACATGCATATACTAATCATCTTGACTCCTCTGAGACTTGATTGGGCATTACAACATTATACATAGACCGCCATCCAACTGCATCTATGCCTAATAATCCACCTTCAGGTTATCATCCGAACCCCTCCAAGATTAAGTTGCAAGCAGCAGTTATTGCTTCTGAGCGGTGTGTAAAGTAAACAATACGATTGTTCTATGAACAAAGGATTGTTGTTTTATCCTAGTAGCAACAGACATCTAGTACCTTAGAGATTTCTCACTTCCCAGTTACGAGGCATGAACCCACTATCGAGCATAAATACTAACTCTTGGAGTTGCTAGCATCTACTTGGCCAAGATAGCTACTAACAACAGAAAGCATGCAAGATCTCAAATAACAAAGACATGATAGAATCAATAATCAATCTAAAATAGCATCTCAATATCCATCGGATCCCCGCAAACATAACATGTATGGATTACAAATAGATGATCTTGATCATGAACGGAGCTCACAAGATCTAAACATGAAAGCACAAAGGAGGAGAAACCAGCCATCTAGCTACTACATGGATCCGTAGTCCAAGGATGAACTACTCACGCATCACACCGGAGGCTTACATGGTGATGAAGAAAGCCTCCAGGATGAATTCCCCTCTCCGGCAGGGTGCCGGGAAGAGCTTCAGATCCCCCGATCTAGGGACAGAGACGATGGCGGCTCTGAGACTCTTCGTGGATTTTGATGGTGCTTAGGATTTTCATCCGAGGCAACTTATAGGCGGAAGGAGAGGCCGAGGGTCTGAGGTCGGCCAGACCACCCGGTGTGGCCAGGCCTGGCCGCGACAGTGGTGTGGCGGCCCCACTTCTCTCCGTCTCGTGATACGCACTTGATCCCTTCCGGAAAAATAGGCACTTTGGCGTCTAACTTTGTTTTGCAGGAGGGCTTGTGTTATGATATGGTATTGGTCATTATGAAGGTAATATAGTTTACTTTTCTATTACTAAGTAGTATAGTAATAGTAATCATTCCGATGGACGAACTGCTAATGGCGTCATGGACTTAGTGTTAAACCGGAGGCAAGATGGAGATCATGCCGAAGCGCTTGATGGAGATCAAGGCGCAATAAGAAGGACCATATCATATCACAATATACATGTGATGTTGATACATGTTTTACATCTTATTATGCTAGTATCAGATACTCAACGGTAGCAAATAAGATAATCCCTAAGTGATTCCAATGATAGTGTTCCCCTTGTGTGTGCACCACCAAGAAAGTTCTCCGTTATGAGGCAGGCTGATGGCTCAATACACGGCGCCCAGAAAAGTGCTTGGTGCGTGGTGTTGATGTAGAGCTCGTTGGGAACCCCAAGAGGAAGGTATGATGAGCACAGCAACAAGTTTTCCTCAGTTATGAAACCAAGGTTTAATCGAACCAGTAGGAGCAAGGAAACACCTCAAAGGTGTTATTAGCTGAGCTTTGGCAGGGCGCACTACCGGTGCTAGTAGCAACGTGGAGACCTGCACAACACAACCACAGAACTTTGTCCCCAACTTCATATGAGGTTGTCAATCTCACCGTGTTTTATGGAAAACAAAGGATTAAAAGCGTGTCGAATGGAAAGAAGTAAAAGTTTGTAAAGTAAACACAAAACAAAGAAAAGATTGTAGATTGTATGTAAAGTAAAGGACCGGGATCCATAGTTCACTAGAGGTGGCTCTCCTAGATAAATAACATCTTGGGTGAACAAATTACAGCGGGCAATTGACAAACACCGAGAAAGCAATACATGCATATACTAATCATGTTGACTCTGAGACTTGATTGGGCATTACAACATAATACATACCGCCATCCAACTGCATCTATGACTAATAATCCACCTTCGTTATCATCCGAACCCTCCAAAGATTAAGTTGCAAGCAATGATTATTTCTTCTGAATCGTGTAAAGTAAACAATACCATTGTTCTATGAACAAAAGATCGTTGTTTTCTCCCTAGTAGCAACAACACATCTAGCACCTTAGAGATTTCTGTCACTTCTCCAGATTACTAGAGGCATGAACCCACTATCGAGCATAAATACAAACTCTTGGAGTTGCTAGCATCTACTCGGCCAAGATAGCTACTAACAACGGAAAGCATGGAAGATCACAAATAACAAAGACATGATAGAATCAGTAATCAATCTGAAATAGCATCTCAATATCCATCGGATCCCCGCAAACACAACATGTAGAATTACAAATAGATGATCTTGATCATGAATGGAGCTCACAAGATCTAGACATGAAAGCACAAAGGAGGAGAACCAGCCATCTAGCTACTACATGGATCCGTAGTCCAAGGATGAACTACTCACGCATCACACCGGAGGCTTGCATGGTGATGAAGAAGGCTTCCAGGGTGAATTCCCCTCTCCGTGGTGCCGGAAGAGCTTCGATCCTCCCGATCTAGGGATGGAGATGACGGCTCTGAGACTCTTTGTGGATTTTGATCGGGCACTTAGGGTTTACGCCCCGAGGGCAATATATAGTCGGAAGGAGAGGCCGAGGGTGCCCGGAGCCACACCACCTCGGCACGGCCAGCCGCCACGGCCAGTGGTGGTGTGCCCCTGGCCCCTCTTCATCTCGTATTTTGGCACTTGATGACATCCGGAAAAATAGGCACTTTGGCTTTTCTCCCGTCCAATTCCGAGAATATTCATTTTCTGACTTTCCTGGAACCAAAAACAGCAGAAAACAGGCAGCTGGCACTGTGGCTCTTGCTAATAGGTTAGTCCAAGAAATCATATGAAAAGTACTCCAAAGTTGGAACCAAACACAAGAAAGTGGATAAAACCAAGCATGGAACATCAAAAATTATAGATACATTTGCAATGTATCAACATCCCCAAGCTTAACTCCTGCTCGTCGTCGAGTAGGTAAGTGATAAAAAGAAAGAATAATTTTTGAGGTGACATGCGCCATCATAAACTTGATCAAAGTATTTGTAAAACATTCAAATCTGGGATCATAGTACTTCAATCATAACATGAAAGACAAAGTTCTAGCAATAAGCAAAGAAACTATGATGCAACATGAAAAGGCACAAACAAAAGATTCATGAATAACAATGCTTTGCAAGACGTTTGTTTATTTCACATAAAGAAAACATAGCATAATAGTATTCAGCTTGTCCCTCAATAGAGTAGCAAATATAAATGCATAGGACACCTTCAAAGTTCATAAGAGTGACTAGATACAATAGTTTAAAACAAGCAATATAAAGTTATGCATTAATCAACTAGTCTTGGGACAATGCACATAGAACTAAGAATGGCCACTATGCTCTCAAAGTAGGTGCATAAAGATAGAAGGTGGAGACTCAATATAATGGTGGAAGAAAGGCCTTTTGTAAAAGGAAGTAGGGATTCAAGTCTCATAAAGAGCTTCCAAAAATTATGGTACTTATAGCTTTCAGCTCTCATTGCCCCTATCATAAGTATCTTTAAGGTGATTAAGGTTAAAGTGACACAACTAAGAGGATATGCTTGACAAGTTATAAACCGAAATCTCATGCCCCTTACTTACGAAGACCGATCCTCATGCTACTCAACTTCAGTCACGAGTAAGCTCTTGTCATTGTAAGTACATGTGTATCATTAAGAACCGCCAACGGGGTACCCCTTGCACATGATACAGGAGCTTTCCCATAATCAAAATGACAAGACAAGCAAACAATGAGCATCTTATCGATCTTTTTATTTGCTATTTGCATAGGTTTTTATTGAGGATGCTTCATAGAGTGCTCATTATGGTGATGCTGCAAGTTTCCACCATGATTAGGCATGGCTTAGGCTAGCGGCCCAGGCGTTTCTCTAACACACATGCAAACTCCATGATCTTACAAGTTCCACTTTTATTTCACACTGCTGGGATCCATAAGCAAAAGAACATGATATCAACGGGGTACAAAGTACAAGTGCAATGTTGAAAGCGTTCCCCATGAAACATGGTTCTGCTAATTTCAACTTATAAAGCACAAGCATATACGCAACAAAGAAGGACCCAATGGTTCAAGTTTATTAAAGGCAAGAAAAGTAACAAGTTCGTGAGAGCTTTATTCACTAGTTTTCTCATAACAAGTTTAATTTGGAAGGTAAAAAAAAGCATGAATATACTTGGAATAGCATAAGCTAATAGGTAGGTATGGTGGACTCTTTGGAATAACTTGGTTTAGGGAGTTGGATGCATGAGTGGAACTCATACTTGATTGTGGAGGCTAGCAAAAGACTGGGAGCGACAAACTAAGAGAGCAATAATGGCCATAATCATGCAGAGCAACAAAACATCATTGATCAAAGCATATAGTGATACTACAAGTTGAAAACTAAAGGATCATAAAGGCTTATGGTGACTTGAGATAGTCATGACATGGTGTGAGCATGCGCCAAGTCAACCCAAATAAAGCATCAAAGGAGAATACCACTACACTATGCTTTAATATGCTAAAACAACGGATGATTCATCCAAGGCACATTAATCAATCTAAATTGTTCATAACAAGTCATCCTACAGCAAAGAATACTAAGAATAAAGCCAAAACAATATCAAGCATGGCATGACAAAGCATAGGCCACAGTCAAAAACGAGCTCTTTTTACCACATAAGCATGAACTTTCCTACTCTTTTCCAAACCAAACCAAACTATTTGCAAACCAATGTATGAAAGAGGGGGTCCAACCAATTTAATTAGAAAACTAAGCAAACAAAAGCAAACGAAAAACCAAAATGAAAACTAAAAAGAAGACGCTCCAAGAACAACACAACTGTGCATGAAACAATAAAAATGAAGCGTTTGGAAGAAACCTGGAATTTTTATTGATGAAGAAGGGGATGCCTTGGGCATCCCTAAGCTTTGACGCTTGTACTTCTTGGATATTTCTTGGGGTGACACGCGTGGCATACCCAAGGTTGAGCTTTAGTCCATCATTCATCTCGTTACTCATTCCTTCCATACACCTAAAATTTTTCCTTCATACAAAACTTCACACAATCTTTATTAGCAACATTAGTGCACTCAAGATAAATAAGTCTTACGGTTCAGTTCTAACACCAAATAAACTTTCATTAAAACACTAGATACTGTAGCACTTCCCTCAAAAAGCTCAATTTCCCAAAAGAACTCAAAAAGGAACCCTTAAGAAGTAAATGTAGAAAATGGCAGAAATCTGTCAAAACAGACCAGCAGGTAAAGACGAATTTTTTAGAAGACCTTCTATTGCTCAAATAAAAAAGTGTTGAACTAACGAAAGTTAGATAACAACCTGGGGCAGAAGCACCAAAAATTACAGCTCAATACAACATACAGAGCTCTCTCACGAATTTTTACGGTGCAGCACAAAAATCTGTTTCGGGACAGCAACTTTCCCAATCATTACTTCTCTCTCATTAGAGGTTACTCTTGGCACAAAAAGCAAATAAAAAGGATAAGGAGAGGTTATTACAGAGGTAATAACTTCCAAGACTCATCTAAAACTTTTGGGTTATCTCCCAATAAGTACTTTTCTTTAACGCCTTTAAGTTAGGCATAAGAAGCAAAGAAAGAATCAAGAGTTCTCAAATGAAGAAGCATTAAGACCAAATTTTGTTTTCATAGGAGAAGCAAAAGAAAACTTTTCTCTTTTTTTAGGGAAGTGTTCTATACCTTTCTTGAGTGGGAGTTGATATTTAATGGTGCCTTCTTTCATATCAATGATGGAACCAATAGTTCTAACAAAAGGTCTTCCCAAAGTAATAGGACAAGAAGCATTGCATTCAACATCCAAAACATAGAAATCAACGGGGACATAGAAATCGTTAACCATAATAAGAACATCATTAAGACTCCCCATGAGTTTCTTTTTAGCATTATCATCAAGTGGGACATTCAAATAACAATCTTCAAGAGGAGGCAAATCAAGCATATCATAAATCCTTCTAGGCATAATAGAAACATTACTATCAAGATCACATAAGGCTTTGAAATCAAAGTCATTCATTTTCATATTAATGATGGGTTCCCAGCCATCTTCTTGTTTTATAGGAATAGAAGCTTTATGTTTCATATTTTCTTCTTTAATCTTTATGAGAGCATCAGTAATGTGTTTTGTAAAAGCCATGTTCATAGCACTAGCATTAGGACTTTTAGCAAGCTTTTGTAGGAACTTAATAACTTCAGAGATGTTGCAACCATCAAGATCAAAGTCAAATTTATCATCTAAAGTAGTAGAACTATTACTAGCCTCCACACTAGTGGTGGTGATAGTAGAAACACTAATGTTTCTAGCAATTTCATCTTCTCTTTCCCACTTAGCATGTAATTCAGCTAATAGTCTAACATTTTCATCAATTCTTACTTGTATAGCATTGGTAGATGCAAAGGGATTCTCATTAGTTTTAGGTTTAGCAGCCATTTTATTTAAAGAAGATTGAGCTTCAACCAAAGATGCTATATTTCTTTCAGCATTAGAGAGTTTTTCCTCAATAGTTTTATTGAAAGCAGTTTGTTTACTAATAAACTCTTTAAGCATAACTTCAACTTCAGAGGGAGCACTCCTATTATTGTTGTAATAATTTCCATAAGCATTACCATTGTTGGGAGGATATGGCTTATAATTGTTGTTACCAAAATTGTTCCTATAAGCATTATTGCCAAAATTGTTATTTCTTATGAAGTTCACATCAACTTGCTCTTCTTGAGCAACCAAAGAGGCTAAAGTAACATTATTTGGATCAATATGGGCTTTCCCATTCACAAGCATAGACATAATAATATCAATCTTATCACTCAAGGAGGATGTTTCCTCAACAGAATTTACCTTCCTACCTTGTGGAGCTCTCTCAGTATGCCATTCAGAATAATTAACCATCATATTGTCCAGAAGTTTTGTTGCAGCACCCAAAGTGATGGTCATAAAGGTACCTCCAGCAGCAGAATCCAATAGGTTCCTTGAAGAATAGTTCAATCCTGCATAAAAAGTTTGGATGATCATCCAAGCAGTCAGTCCATGAGTGGGACAATTCTTTACCAAAGATTTCATTCTTTCCCAAGCTTGAGCAACATGTTCATTATCAAGTTGTTTAAACTTCATTATTTCACTTCTCATAGATATAATCTTAGCAGAAGGATAGTATTTTCCAATAAAAGCATCTTTGCATTTAGTCGAAGAATCAATACTATTCCTAGTTAAGGAATTCAACCATTCTTTAGCTTTTCCTCTCAAAGAGAAAGGAAACAATTTCAGCTTAATAATATCACCATCTATATCCCTATGCTTTTGCATCTCACAAAGTTCAACAAAGTTATTTAGATGGGAAGCAGCATCTTCATTACCAATACTAGAAAATTGCTCTCTCATAACAAGATTGAGTAAAGCAGGTTTTATCTCAAAGAAAGTATTTTCAGGCATAGGTGGAGCAATAGGTGTGCTCATAAAATCATTGTTGTTGGTGCTAGTGAAGTCACACAACTTAGTGTTATCAAGAGTAGTCATTTTTTCGGGTTTTCAAATAAGAAAGCAAACTAGTAAAACTAATTTTTTTTGTTTTTTTGATAACAAAACAAGCAAACAAAGCAAAAATAAACTAAGCAAAACAAAAACAACAAAGTAAAGAGATTGGTTATGAGGGACTCCCCTTGTGAAGATGTCCTTGACTCCCCGGCAACGGCGCCAGAAAAATGGCGCGTGGTTGACATGGGAGTTTCTTCTTCTATGGATCCCTGGCAACAGCGCCAGAAAAATGCTTGATGGCTCAATGCACGGCGCCCAGAAAAGTGCTAGTGCGTGGTTGATGTAGAGCTCGTTGGGAACCCCAAGAGGAAGGTATGATGAGCATAGCAGCAAGTTTCCCTCAGTTATGAAACCAAGGTTTAATCGAACCAGTATGAGCAAGGAAACACCCCAAAGGTGTTAATAGTTGAGCTTTGGCAGGGCGCACTACCGGTGCTAGTAGCAACATGGAGACCTGCACAACATAACCACAGAACTTTGTCCCCAACTTGCGATGAGGTTGTCAATCTCACCGTGTTTTGCGAAAAACAAAGGATTAAACGTATCGAATGGAAAGAATTAATAGTTTGCAGAAAGTAAACACAAAGCAGTAAATAGTTTATAGATTGTATGTAAAAGAAAAGGACCGGGATCCATACTTCACTAGAGGTGGCTCTCCTTAGATAGATAACATGCTGGGTGAACAAATTACAGCGGGGCAATTGACAAACATCGAGAAAGCAATACATGCATATACTAATCATCTTGACTCCTCTGAGACTTGATTGGGCATTACAACATTATACATAGACCGCCATCAAACTGCATATATGACTAATAATCCACCTTCAGGTTATCATCCGAACCCCCTCCAGTATTAAGTTGCAAGCAACAGATTATTGCTTTACAAACTGCGTGTAAAGTAAACAATACGATTGTTCTATGAACAAAGGATTGTTATTTTCTCCCTAGTAGCAACAACACATCTAGTACCTTAGAGATTTCTGTCACTTCCCTAGATTACCAGAGGCATGAACCCACTATCGAGCATAAATACTAACTCTTGGAGTTGCTAGCATCTACTCGGCCAAGATAGCTACTAACAACGGAAAGCATGCAAGATCAAAAATAACAGAGACATGATAGAATCAATAATCAATCTGAAATAGCATCTCAATATCCATCGGATCCCCGCAAACACAACATGTAGAATTACAAATAGATGATCTTGATCATGAACGGAGCTCACAAGATCTAGACATGAAAGCACAAAGGAGGAGAACCAGCCATCTAGCTACTACATGGATCCGTAGTCTAAGGATGAACTACTCACGCATCACACTGGAGGCTTGCATGGTGATGAAGAAGGCCTCCAGGGTGAATTCCCCTCTCTGGTAGGGTGCTGGGAAGAGCTTCAGATCCCTCTCGATCTAGGGATGGAGATGACGGCAGCTACAGACTCTTTCGTGGATTTTTGATCGGGCACTTACGTTTTACGTCCCGAGGGCAATATATAGTTGGAAGGAGAGGCCGAGGGGGTGCCAGGAGCGGCCACACCACCCCCTGGCGCGGGCCAGGCCTGGCCACGCGGCCAGGTGGTGTGGTGGCCCCCTGGCCCCTCTCAGTCTCGTATTCTGGCACTTGATGACATCCGGAAAAATAGGCGCTTTGGCTTTTGTCCCGTCCAATTCCGAGAATATTCATTTTCTGACTTTCCTGGAACCAAAAACAGCAGAAAACAGGCAGCTGGCACTGTGGCTCTTGTTAATAGGTTAGTCCAAGAAATCATATGAAAAGTACTCCAAAGTTGGAACGAAACACAAGAAAGTGGATAAAACCAAGCATGGAACATCAAAAATTATAGATACATTTGCAATGTATCAAAGACCGAAAAGCATTGTTAACGCTCAGGAGAGCATGGTTGATGTAGACGGGCCGAACCTGGCCTCAAGGCTGTGTTGAAGTCCTTGCGCTCATGCAGCTCCAACGACTTCTAGTGCCTCAAGTGTGGCACCAAGTAGGGAGTTACATGCATCTGGTGTCTGGCGATGACTCCCGCTTCCTTGATCCAGTAGCATTTGTGAAAGTAGAGCTCCTAGATCTGAATCATGTAGCACGACAGCGCTCCATGGTGAAGATGTCTCTCGTTCACGCAGTCCGAACTTGGGACCACGGTCACAGGATAGAGAGAGATCAATTGGAGGTCTCCCCAAAAGTGAGGAAATCTTTATTGAATATTGGTTGTATTTTTCTGGTCAAAATACCCCCACGATGTATAGGGAGAGGGGGAGGTACTACCTCCCTTAAAGTCCCGGTGTGGGACTAAATGAGGGGAGAGGGGGGAGGCGTGCCGGTAAGCCCCCTACCATGGGCCCCATGTGGGGCAGGCCCACTAGGTCTGCCGGCCACCCCCTAGGCCCCTCCTAGGGGTGTGGTCCCCTCTTGGGCCTTTTCCCCTCCGGGATTTGGCCCATTAAGCCCTTTGACCATTAATTGATTTTCTCTTTTATTAAATAATTATGAATAAATGATTAAATCAATATTTAACATTCATTCACATATTATTCAATATCCGTGGCTATGTAACACCTTCCACCTCCACTCCGAACATCCTCCGGACTTACGGAAACCCTTCCGATTTTCTCTCTTCTATTCTTCGGTGATTCTATCGATCCTGTAAACACTCTCTAAGCATCACCAAGCCCTTAAGCGTGATACCCCACGGTTCGGGAACACTACTCCAGACATGGTCAGGACACTCCCGGACCAATGATCGACAGAGGGACCTGGATGGCCATGTGACCCCTATGCATTCCACGAAGATCTTCTGTCGTTTAAACCGTGACTATTGTGTCTTATTCCTTTTATCTCTCGATACTTGCATTGCCCGAGATCTGATCAATGACATCACCATTTCATGTTCAATCTCGTTACCAACACATGCTACTTGACTCGTTTCGACAAGTGATATCCTTGTGATCAAATCACACGCTGCGTAGCTATTGGATATAACTTCTCCAAGTGGGCCCTCGTGTATCTTTTTGTCACACGGATGGACAAATCCTGCTCTTAACATATATTGCCTCTACTGTTCCTCTGAATACCTGAACACACCTTTATGATCGTATTACCAAGTGACGTTTGATGCTATCTAAGCACTCTTAGGATACAATGATTGATATAGCCTCATGGTCTAAGGAATAGTCTACTAGGTCTATTCCTATCATCGTAACTTGAACTTCGTGACATGATCGGGTCACGATGTTTAGGTTGGGTATTGGTTCATCATTTCATTCTCAGAGTGAGTTGACTCCATTTCCAACTGGCATAAATGCCACATGATCAGGAAACCTTGATCATTTGTTGACCAATGAACCAATGACTAGAGTTTCACCGGGAACCCCTGGTTGTTTATATATCACATGTGTATTGACATTTACTTTCAATATAGTTATAGCATGATATAAAACTTAACCATAAACTTTATGAAATACGATAATAATCCTTATTATTATTTGTCTCTAGGGCATATTTCCAACATCCCAAAGGGGAGAGACCAAGCACTACTAGAATCCTTGATAGGGAGAGACCAAACACTTGAGGAGGGTCTTGATGACTTGGAGAAGAGCACCGACTCCAAGGCCTTGTACAACTCATAGATCTACTATTGAGAGGGGTTTCCCATCTAGGGTTAGGCACATGCCTCAATTCACCATCATCTCTAGGATTTACATATGGAGGTAGGGGTATATATAGGCCAACCACAAAAACAGGGGTAATTTGGGCATAAAAGGGAGTTTTGGGGCATTACATGGAAGGGATCTGAAGCTCTTCCTGGCACCCTGCCGGAGGGGAGAGATCACCCTGGAGGCCTTCTTCATCACCATGACTGCCTCCAGTGTGATGCATGAGTAGTTCATCCCTAGACTACGGGTCCATGTAGTAGCTAGATGGTTGATTCGTCTCCTTTGTGCTACCATGTTTAGATCTTGTGAGCTCCATTCATGATCAAGATCATCTATTTGTAATCCTACATGTTGTGTTTGCGGGGATCAGATGGATATTGAGATGTTATTTCAGATTGATTATTGATTCCATCATGTCTATGTTATTTGTGATCTTGCATGCTTTCTGTTGTTAGTAGTTATCTTGGCCAAGTAGATGCTAGCAACTCCAAGAGGGAGTATTTATGCTCGATAGTGGGTTCATGCCTCTAGTAATCTGGGGAAGTGACAGAAATCTCTAAGGTACTAGATGTGATGTTGCTACTAGGGAGAAAACAGCAATCCTTTGTTCATAGAAGAATCGTATTGTTTACTTTACACACTTTGCTTAATGCAATTATCTGTTGCTTGCAACTTAATACTGGATGGGGTTTGGATGATAACCTAAAGGTGGATTATTAGTCATAGATGCAGTTGGATTACGGTCTATGTATAATGTTGTAATGCCCAATCAAATCTCATAGGAGTCAAGATGATTAGTATATGCATGTATGCTTTCTTGGTGTCTGTCAATTGCCCCTATGTAATTTGTTCACCCAACATGTCATCTATCTTAAGGAGAATCACCTCTAGTGAACTATGGACCCCGGTCCATTCTTTTACCATCAATCTACACCTATTTACTATTTTCTGTTTACTTTCTGCAAGCAATTATTATCTTCCACACAATACGTTTAATCCTTTGTTTTCAGCAAAACTGGTGAGATTGACAACCTCACTGTAAGTTGGGGGCAAAGTTCTGTGGTTGTGTTGTGCAGGATTCCAAGTTGGAAACAACACCTTGGGGGTGTTCCCTTGCTCCTACTGGTTCGATAACCTTGCTTTCATAACTGAGGGAAAACTTGCTGCTGTACTCATCATACCTTCCTCTTGGGGTTCCCCAATGAGCTCGATACGTGTTGAGTCAATCATCAAGCTTTTTCTGGTGCCATTGCCGGGGAGTCAAGGACATCTTCACAACGGGAGTCCCTCATAACCAATCTCTTTACTTTGTTTTATTTGTTTTGCTTAGTTTATTTATGCTTTGTTTGCTTGTTTATTTTATCAAAAACACAAAAAAATTAGTTGTACTAGTTTGCTTTCTATATTAAAAACAAAAAAATAGTCTCTATCTCAAGTTGCTATTATGTCTAACATTGCTCCAATCACTATGTCGCCCGAGGAAATGATTTTTACTTTCAAACAAGGAATTGAAGAGAGTTTCAAATAAGCTTGGTCTAGAATCTCTGAATTACATGCAAAAACTAAACCTAAAATGACTCTAAGCTTGTTTCTTAGCAGTTTTTACTTTGGAACTGCTCTTTGCTATAGATATGCTTTGGATGCTGTAGTAGGAGGAGATTTCCTCCAAAGCAATGAGGATGAAGCTTTTAATTCCATAAAGAAGTTGGTCTCAACATATAACTTGCCTAGCAAATCTGATTCCGCCTTCATAAACATATTTGCTAGATTAAACACTCTTGAGGCCAACACACCTAGTTTAAAAGATTGCTATAACATGCTTAGAGAGCATCATGAATATGTTCCAATAAATTCTGAATCTTCAAAATGGCTTCCTACAGTGAAAGTTGTTATAAATAATGAAACTTTTCATGCACGCTGTGATATCATGTCCGAATTTTTTCTTATGCCTAGAGATATCTATGAATCTTTGGGGACTTTTTGAAGGGGGAGAAGCAATATCTCTTGCTAATAATGCCACAATATTACCTATTGGAATAGCTGAAGGAGTGTTTACAAAGATTCTAAGGAAAGTGGTGTCTACTGAATATCTTGTTATTGAATGTGTAGGAAAAGGACAAATTACACTTGGAAGATCCCTATTAAAACTCCTTGGAGCAATAATAGATGTGGAAAAGGGCATCATGCATTTTGCTTATCCACAAAACAATCATACGTTCCCCAAGGATAAGAATAGAGGTAAGAGAGGTAAGGGCAGGAAATTTGGTTTTAATGCTTCTTCATTTGAGAATACTTGATTCTTTTCTTGCTTCTTATACCTAGCTCAAAGGCGTTAAAGAAAAGCACTTATTAGGAGATAACCCAAATTTTGTTAGGAACCTTTTTATTGAGTCTTGGAAGTTATTACCTCTGTAATAACCGCTCCTTATCATTTTTGTTGCCAAGAGTAACCTCTAATGAGAGAGAAGTAAGACTTGAGAAAGTTGTTGTCCCAGGACAGATTTTTGTGCTTCGCTGTAAAAATTCGTCAAAAATATCTGCACGTCGGTTTGAGCTATAATTTTTTGTGCTTCTTCCCCAGGTTGTTATCCAACTTTCGTTAGTTCAACACTTTTTGATTTGAGCAACAGAAGGTCTTCGAAAAAAATCAGTTTTTATCTGCTGGTCTGTTTTGACAGATTTCTTCCATTATTTGCATTTGCCTCTTAATCTCTTTCTCTATGAGTTCTCTTTGATCATTTGAACTTTTTAAAGGAAGTGCTACAGTAGCTTGTGTTTTAATGGAAGTTTTACTTGTGCTGAAACTGAACCAAAAGACTTATTATCTTGAGTACACTAATGTTGCTAATGAAGATTGTGTGAAGTTTTGTATGAAGGAGATTTTAAAGTGTAGGGAAGAGTAATGTGATAAGATGAAGTATGGACAAAAGCTCAAGCTTGGGGATGCCACCCGTGTCACCCCAAGAAACATTCAAGAAGTACAAGCGTCAAAGCTTGGGGATGCCCAAGGCATCCCCTTCTTCATCAATAAAAATCTCAGGTTTCTTCCAAACACTTCATTTTTATTGTTTCATGCACATTTGTGTTGTTGTTGGAGCGTCTTCATTTTCGTTTCTAGTTTTTGTTTGCTTAGTTTGCTTGAATAAATTGGTTGGACCCCCTCATTCATACATTAGTTTTCAAATAAGTTGGTTTCGATTGGAAAAGAGTAGGAAAAGTTCATGCTTAAGTGGTATAAAAGGAGCTTGTTTTTAACTGTGACTTAGACTTTATCATGTCATGCTTGATATTGTTTTGGCTTTATGCTTAGTGATTTTTGCTGTAGCATGACTTGTTACAAACAATTGAGACTGCTTAATGTGCCTTGAAAGAATCATGCGTTGTTTTAGCATATTAAAGCATAATATTGTGGTATTCTCCTTTAATGCTTTATTTGGGTTGACTTGGCGCATGCTCACACCATGTTAAGACTATACCAAGTCACCATAGCCTCTATGATCATTTAGTTTTTGACTTGTAATATCACTTTATGCTTTGATTAATAATGTTTTATCACTTTGCATGATTATGGCCATTATTGCTCTCTTAGTTGGTCGCTCCCAGTCTTTTGCTAGCCTCCATATCAAGTATGAGTTCCACTCATGCATCCAACTCCAAATAAAACCAAGTTATTCCAAAGAGTCCACCATACCTACCTATTAGCATTTGCTATTCCAAGTATATTCATGTTTTTATCTACCTTCCAAATTAAACTTGTTATGTGAAAACTAGTGATTAAAGCTCTCACGAACTTGATGGCACACTTTACTTTTCTTGCACTTAATAAACTTGAACCATTGTGCCCATCTATGTTGCGTATATGCTTGCATTTTGTAAGTTGTGAATTAGCAGAACCATGCCGTCATGGGGAACGCTTTCAACATTGCACTTTATTTAGTTGATATCATGTTCTTTTGCTTATGGATCCCGGCGGTGTGAAATGAAAGGGGAGCTTGTAAGGCTCATGGAGTTCGTATATGTGTTAGAGAAACGCCTGGGCGGCTGGTCTAATCCATGCCTAATCATGGTGGAAACCTGCAGCGTAACCATAGTGAGCAATCTATGAAGCATCCTCTATAAAAAAGGAAGCCTATTAAAATAGGAAAGAAAAAAAGAAAAAGAAAAAAAGGATACCTATGCAAATAGGAAATAAAAGGATGCTGAGATGCTAATTGTCTGCTTGCCTTGTCATTTTGATATGGGGATTCTTCCGTATCATAGGGCAAGGGGTACCCCGTTGGCGGTTCTCTATGATACACATGTACTTACAATGACAAGAACTTACTTGTGACTAAACTTGAGTAGCATGAGGAACGGTCTTCGTAAGCAAGGGGCATGAGATTTTTAGCTTATAACTTGTCAAGCATATCCTCATATTGGTTCAGTTTAACCTTAATCACCTAAAGATGCTTATGATAGGGGCAACGAGAGCTGAAAGCTAATAAGTACCATAATTTTTGGAAGCTCTTTATGAGACTTGAATCCCTGCTTCCTTCTATGAAGGACTTTCTTTTACTTTTATGTTGAGTCTCCATCTTCTATATTTATGCACCTATTGAGAGAGCATAGTGGCCATTCTTAGTTTAATGTGCATTGTCCCAAGACTTGTTGATTGATTCATAACTTTGATATTGCTTGTTCTTAAACTATATGTATCTAGTCACCCTTATGAACTTTGAAGGTGTCCTATGCATTTATGTTTTGCTACACTATGAGGGACAAGCTGAATACCATTCTCATTATGTTTTCTATATGTGAAACAAACAAACGTCTTTCAAAGCATTGTTATTCATGAATCTTTTGTTTGTGCCTTTTGATGATATAACATAGTTGTTATGTCTTATTGTTAGAACTATATCTTTCATGATATGTTAAAGTACTATGATCCCAGCTATCAATGTGTTATAAATACCTTGATCCAGATTGTGATGGTGCATGTCACCTCAAAAATTATTCTTTTTTATCACTTACCTACTCAAGGACGAGCAGGAGTTAACCTTAGGGATGTTGATACGTTGCAAACGTATCTGTAATTTTTGATGTTCCATGCTTGTTTTATATCTACTTTCTTATTTTTTTTCCATATTTTGGAGTATTTTTACACATTTTATGGAACTAACCTATTAACAAGATGCCACAGTGCCAGTTGCCTATTTTTTGTTGTTTTTGGTTTCAGAAAAGCTAGTAAGGAAATATTCTCTGAATTGGACCGGACAAAAGCCCAAGTCAATATCTCACTAGAAGGAATACGGAGTCCGGAGGGGAGACGAAGAGGGGAACCAAGGCGGCCACACCTGGTGGTGGCGCGGTCAGCCCTAGCCGCGCCACCAGGGGGTGTGGCCCCTGGCTCTCCACCGACCTTGCCCCTTCGCCTATATATTGCCTCCAGGACAAAAACCCTAAGGACCCGATCAAAATTCCATGAAAGAGTCTGTAGTCGCCGCCATCTCCATCCCTAGATCGGGAGGGATTTGAAGTTCTTCCCGGCACCCTGCCAGAGGGGAGAGATCACCCTGGAGGCCTTCTTCATCACTGATACGTCCATTTTGCATCACTATTATATGTCATAATTCACTGTTATTCATTGATATATTTCGTATTGAGAGGTGATACTTATGTTATTTCATTTGTTTTTGCATGGTTAATGACTTTTGGAACATGAACCGCTGCAGTCAGGATTCTGATGGAAAAGGTGCTGTTCGGAGGCAAAATTCGCGAAGATCAGAAAATCTGGGAAAATATACGGAAAATCCTATTTTTCCAGAAGACGAAGGCTGCCAGAAGAGGGAGTGGAGATGGGCCACAGGGGGGCCACACCACCCCCTAGCGTGGGCCAGCCTAGACCGCGCCACCAGGTGGTGTGGCTGCCCTGGCCCACCTCTAGCTCTCCCCTCTGGCGTATATAATCCTTCTGAAACCCTAATACTCGGGGAGCGACCACAGAAAGATTCCGCCGCCTCTACGGGGCGGAAAACACCGAGAGAGAAAGATCTCTCCGGCAGACAGATTTCTACCGAGGGAATTCATTCTCGGAGAGGGGAGATCGTCGCCATCAACACCACCATCAAGCTGGACTTCATCGGGATCATCATCATCATCACCATCAGCACCCTCATCACCATCTCCATATTGCTGTAACAATTGGGTTGAATCTTGCATTAGTTCTTAGCAGAAACTTTCCCGGTGTTGATTACTCTTTGTAGTTGATGCTATTGAGTGAACCATTGAATTATTGTTTATGTTCTACATCATTATTCCATCTCTAATCATGATCCATATGATGTCTTGTGAGTAGTTCATTTTTTTCTTGAGGACATGGGAGAAGTCATGTTGTTAGTAGTGGAATTGTGTTGAGAAAGATTCAATAGTTTGATATTTAAGTTGTGGTGTACTTCTTCTAGTGGTGTCATGTGAACATCGACTACATGACACTTCACCTATATGGGCCTAGGGGAATGCATTGTGTATTTGGCTACTAATCGTAGGGGTTGCCGGAGTGACAAAAACCTGAACCCCCGTTAGGAAACCATTGCACAAGGGACGTAAGGGTCTTAGAGTTTAAAGTCGTGGTTAGGTTTCTACCTTAATTACTTCCTTGTACTTACGGATGTTTGCAAGGGGTATAATCACAAGTATGTATTAGTCCTAGGAAGGTCGGTACATTAGCATAGGTTCACCCATACAACACTTAGCAAGCTAAAGAAGATTAATCAAATATATGAAGCGAGAGCACTTGGCAGTCTTCACATGTGTCCTCGAGAACGTTTGGTCATCTTAAGTAATACAACCGGCTTATCCTTTGCTGAATAAAGGATTGGGCCACTTGCTGCATTTATTCTTATTGTCATTTGTTTACTCGTACTTTATTTACTTGCTTTATCAAAAACCCCTAAAAATCCGTTTGCTAAGTATTTGCAGAGAATTCCTGATCCATACCACTAGCCAGCACCTTCTGCTCCTTGTTGGGTTCGACACTCTTACTTATCAAAAATACTGCGATACACCCCCTATACTTGTGGGTCATCAAGACTATTTTCTGGTGTTGTTGCCGGGGAGTGAAGCGCTATTGGAGAGTGGAACTGGTAAAGGAAACTTCTACTATGAGTATGGTTTACTTCTGTTAGTTGCTTTATTTTCATTGTGGATAATTCGCTGAGTTTCTTATTTGGTAATGCTACTACCACTGCTAAGGTAGTAGATGAACCACCACCTGCTGAGAATGATGCTTTTAAAATACCTACAAGAATTATTGATCGTGTTATGGATAACTACTATGTTGGGGATGGAACTGTCCATTGCGGTGATCATTTACTCTTTATACACGAATTTTGTGGGTTGTTCAAGTCTGCAGGTATTACTACAGATCAAGTTAAGAAGAAGTTATTCTCATTATTGCTGAAAGGAAGAGCTGAGGAATGGTATAAGCTGCTGAAGAATGGTCAAGCTCTAGAATGGGAGGAAATAGTACCTCTCTTTTATTCAAAATTTTATCCACCTAGTGAGATTCATAAAGATCAGAATCAAATATACAACTTTTGGCCTCTTGATGGAGAGATTACAGCTCAAGCTTGGGTGAGATTGAAGTTACTTATTCTCAAATGCCCCATTCATGAGCTCCCCAATAATATTATTATCAATAACTTTTATGCAAGGCTCCCTCTACATGATAAGGATTTATTAGATGCTTCTTGTGCTGGATCATTCACTCGCATGGAAGAAGAAGCTAAATGGGATCTTCTGGATCGTATTCAAGACAATGCTGAAGCATGGGAGAATGACAAAGGAAGAAAGTCAGGTAAAAACTATGATTATGAATGCATTAAATCTTTTATGAGAACTGATGACTTTCAAAATATTAAAAATGCTTATGGTCTAGACTCTCAAGCTATTGCTTCTTATTTTAAGGCTTTTGCTTCCTACATTAAAGTGCCTAGAAAGAAGTGGAATAAGTATCATGAACCTTATAAAGATATTGCTAAGAGTGTTCCTGCAAGAAATACTGAAGTTTATACTGCTAATCATGTTTTACACGAACCCTACATTGAGAAAATGCCTTTCCCAGTTAAGATAAGGGAACATTCTATGATAGGTGGTTAATGAAAGTACAAATAAAGCTGTTGAATCCGATAAACAAATGGTTGATGAACCTATAATAGAAAATGTGAAAGACTTTGTTACTAAATATGAAGAAGAGGGACACACTATCCTTTGTAAATATACCTCTAATATCGTTTCACAAAGTAGTGTTATGAGAGCTAGTATTCCTGTGTTTTCTGTTAAGATAAGTGATCATTGTTACGATGGTCCTTGTGATAGTTATATTTTTAAGTTTATGCATGATACTGAAAGTTACTATGAGAGAGGGAAAAGTGTTCTTATGTATCTTAATAATATCAAGTTTCCTCGTTTTATGCTGAAAGTTTTATGTTGCACTTCTTTTGCCTTCCTATGCTAGTAGCCTCTAGTGTCAACAACTTGTTTGTTTACAAAATTCCCTTGCATAGGAAGTGTGTTAGACTTAAATGGGTGTATTTTTTGCTTCTTAATGCTCTCTTTCACTTTAATTCATATTCTTATGTGAGCATCTTCAAAATTATCATGCCTATCTTAATGGCTGTAAAGAAAGAGCTTTTTGGGAGACAACCCAGTTTATTTTTGCTTTCAGTTTGTTTGTGTTTATTTGAGTCTTGGAAGTTATTACTTCGGTAATAACCTCTCTTTATCCATTTTGTTTGGTTTTTGTGTCAAGATCAACCTCTAATGAGAGAGAAGTAAGATTTGGGGAAGTTGCTGTCCCGAAACAGATTTTTGTGCTTCACCGTAAACATTCGTGAGAGATCACTGTAAGTCGGATTGAGCTATCATTTTTTATGCTTCTGCCCCAGGTTGTTATTTAACTTTCGTTAGTTTTGCACTTTTTGATTTGAGCAACAGAAGATTTTCGAAAAAATCGATCTTTAACTGCTGGTCTGTTTTGACAGATTTTGCCACTCTTGCATTTGCTTCTTTATTTGATTTCCTTTTTGAATTCTTTTTGGGTTTTCGGAAGGAGTTTCTACAGTAGCTTATGTTTTGATGGTTTTCAGTTGAAATTGGACTCAAAAGGTTTTATCACTTCACTTATACTAATGTTGCAAATGAGAACTGTGTGAAGTTTTGTGTGAAAGAAATTTCCAGGTAGTGGAGATAATGGTGTAATAAGAAAGTGAAAGGTTTCATGACTCAAGTAATGAGTGTATGAAGAAGAATATATTGATGTTATTAAAGTGGTGACTCCGGAAGAATCTACTAGATACCAAATCCAGAGACCTGCAGAGTCTGTTTTTAAATAGGTAATAGTTCTGGTAAGAAAAGTTCCGCGAAAATACTATCCAATTATATTTTTGCAGTTTTTAGTCAATAGGAAAGCTCTGAGCGAAAGAGGATGAAGCGGGCCGGTGGCTCACACCACCCTGTGGCGCGGGCCCACCCCTGGCCGCGCCACCAGGTGGTGTGGTCACTCCGGACTCTGCCTCCGACTCGTTTTCTCCCAGTACCTTCCTTTTGTTGTGAAACTTCGTAATATATAATCCCCCGGACCCCCAGAGGTTCGTATATTGTGTTTTCGTCGTGTTTTTGTTTCGATCTGTTTGTGCCAGGAACTATCTTTGAAAGCTTAGAAGCACAATGGTGTCCGCCAAGGATAAAGGAAAGGAGCCTATGGAGGAAGATCTCCAAGACCCCGGGCAGGAGAAGGAGATCAAGAGTGAAGATGGAGAGGAGGCAAAGCAAGTCCAACATCCTCACACCGGCACTACCATTGCAAGCATTGGAGTGTTGGCAAGATCTGGCAGGGTCAGGAGGACAACACGGATGTCAACTGGAGGAAAACCTCCGCGTCACTGTTTAGCTCCACGCCATGCAGGGAAAGAAGACTCCAAGAAGGAACAGTGGAAAAAGAATCGCAGGAGCTGGGATTCTCAACCCGACATGATCATCAGCCACAATGAGCAAAACTCACAGTTGATTCGTACTCTCACCTTCGAGATTGAGGACTTGGGGAAACTGATCAAAGAGCTCATCAAGAGGATACCACCACCACCGAAGGAGTAATTCGTCATTAGGTTTGGCATCCCCTTGGTTTGTTCCAAGCTTGGGGGAGTGCCATGGTATCACATCACTATCTTCTATCTTTTTACCTTTTTAGTAGAGTCATATCATGAATAGAGAAGTTATCATGTAGGATGGTTTGCATTATGGAAGTGTCCCCTCTCTCGTTAGATATGTATCCCTTGGTGTGAGTTGCCGTTATGGAATATTAATGAGAAGTTCTATCATTTACTCTTTTGCATAGCTTATATTAGTTTTCAATTCATGGTTATATGATTTATCTTGTTGTTAGTATTGGTATCACTTTGGGATCATGGAGTTAATTTAGTTGGTTTTGGCAAACCTGGCTACGTCAGTAGCACCACTATTTTTGAGAGTTGAATGAAAAAGATAAAAGTACTCTAAAGAAATATAATTTCACCATCTTTCTTTCTTGATTTGCTCATAAGTTTAGTATTCTCTGGTTAAGATCTTTTGTGCTTCCAAGGAAGATTGCATGTTTGATTTTTATCACTTGTATGTTTGTTTGTTTCCTTCAACTCTTATACTTGCTACCCAGCCTTGCTAGCCAAAAACATGTACTGAGAAGGAATTCTTCTCGTGCATCCACTTCCTTAAACCAAAACCCATGCCATTTGTGTCCACCATACCTACCTATTAGCACTATTGCTATTCCAAGTAAATTCTTGTTTTTATCTACCTCCCAAATTAAACTTGTTATGTGAAAATTAGTGATTAAAGCTCTCACGAACTTGATGGCACACTTTACTTTCTTGTACTTAATAAACTTGAACCATTGGGTCCTTCTTTGTTGCGTATATGCTTGCGCTTTATGAGTTGAAGTTAGCAGAACCATGTATCATGGGGGACGCTTTCAACATTTCACTGGTACTTTGTACCTAGTTGATATCATGATTCTTTTGCCTATGGATCCCGGCGGTGTGAACTAAAAGGGAAGCTTGTAAGATCATGGAGTTTATATGTGTGTTAGAGAAACGCCTAGGCCGCTAGCCTAAGCCATGCCTAATCATGGTGGAAACTTGCAGCATAACTATAGTGAGCATTCTATGAAGTATCCTCAATAAAAACCTATGCAAATAGCAAATAAAAAGATCGCTGAGGTGCTCATTGTATGCTTGCCTTGTCATTTTGATTATGGGATAGCTCCTGTATCATGTGCAAGGGGTACCCCGTTGGCGGTTCTCAATGATACATATGTATTTACAATGACAAGAGCTTACTTGTGACTGAAGTTGAGTAGCATGAGGTTCGGTATTCGTAAGTAAGGGACATGAGATTTCAACTTATAAATTGTCAAGCATATCCTCTTAGTTGTGTCACTTTAACCTTAATCACCTAAAGATGCCTATGATAGGGGCAATGAGAGCTGCAAGCTAATAAGTACCATAATTTTTGGGAGCTCTTTACGAAACTTGAAATCCATGCTTCCCTCTGCGAAGGGCCTTTCTTTTACTTTTGAGTTGAGTCAGTAAACCTATTCCCTTCTATCTCATCAAGTATTTTGAGTTGTTGTGTTTCATTCATTCATATGATGATTTATTCAATCATGTTTCTTATGTTCCTTGTTTTGCACTTTGCTGTTATCTTGGTGATTACTACTTTGAAAGCTATCATTCAAAAACCAGTTATTTGTGAACTCCAGCAAAGTATCAACTATTCTTCAACCAAGAGCTAAGTTTGACATTACCAATTATGATTCACTTTATGTATCTTTATTGTGTTTCCTTTACTTATTGCAAGTTAAGTTATATAATAGTGAGTTGTCTTCTATTATGATCTATGTATTAATGAATGTGATGCTTCTTGTCCGTATTCTTTTATCGACTCTTCACTCCATAAACCTGAGGTCATGTTTATTGAGCTCAGTTTCGCTTGGGGACAAGCAAAGTCTAAGCTTGGGGGAGAGATCACCCTGGAGGCCTTCTTCATCACTGATACGTCCATTTTGCATCACTATTCTATGTCATAATTCACTGTTATTCATTGATATATTTCGTACTGAGAGGTGATATTATGTTATTTCATCTGTTTTTGCATGGTTGATGACTTTTGGAGCATGAACCGCTGCAGTCAGGATTCTGATGGAAAAGGTGTTGTTCGGAGGCAAAATTCGCGAAGATCAGAAAATCCGGGAAAATATATGGAAAATCCTACTTTTCTAGAAGACGAAGGCTACCGAAAGAGGGAGTGGAGATGGGCCATAGGGGGCCCACACCACCCCCTAGCGTGGGCCAGCCTAGGCCGCGCCACCAGGTGGTGTGGCCACCCTGGCCCACCTCTGGCTCTCCTCTCTGGTGTATATAATCCTCCCGAAACCCTAATACTCGAGGAGCAACCATAGAAAGATTCCGCCGCCTCTGCGAGGCGGAAAACACCGAGAGAGAAAGATCTCTCCGGTAGACAGATTTCTACCATGGGAATTTCTTCCTGGAGAGGGGAGATCGTCGCCATCAACACCACCATCAAGCTGGACTTCAGCGGGATCATCATCATCATCACCACCACCATCATCTCCATCAGCACCCTCATCACCATCTCCATATTGCTGTAACAATTGGGTTGAATCTTGCATTAGTTCTTAGGGGAAACTTTCCCGGTGTTGATTACTCTTTGTAGTTGATGCTATTGAGTGAACCAATGAATTATTGTTTATGTTCAGATTGTTATACATCATTATTCCATCTCTAATCATGATCCATATAATGTCTTGTGAGTAGTTCATTTTGTTCTTGAGGACATGGGAGAAGTCATGTTGTTAGTAGTGGAATTGTGTTGAGAAAGATTCAATAGTTTGATGTTTAAGTTGTGGTGTACTTCTTCTAGTGGAGTCATGTGAACGTCGACTACATGACACTTCACCTATATGGGCCTAGGGGAATGCATTGTCTATTTGGCTACTAATCGTAGGGGTTGCCAGAGTAACAGAAACCTGAACCCCCGTTAGGAAACCATTGCACAAGGGACATAGGGTCTTAGAGTTTAAAGCTGTGGTTAGGTTTCTACCTTAATTACTTTCTTGTACTTACGAATGTTTGCAAGGGGTATAATTACAAGTATGTATTAGTCCTAGGAAGGTCGGTACATTAGCACAGGTTCACCCACACAACACTTAGCAAGCTAAAGAAGATTAATCAACTATATGAAGCGAAAGCACTTGACAGTCTTCCCATGTGTCCTCGAGAACGTTTGGTCATCTTAAGTAATACAATCGGCTTGTCCTTTGCTGAATAAAGGATTGGGCCACTTGCTGCATTTATTCTTATTGTCATTTGTTTACTCGTACTTTATTTACTTGCTTTATCAAAACCCCCTAAAAATCCGTTTGCTAAGTATTTGCAGAGAATTCCTGATCCATGCCACTAGCCAGCACCTTCTGCTCCTCGTTGGGTTCGACACTCTTACTTATCGAAAATACTGTGATACACCCCCTATACTTGTGGGTCATCAATCACCATGACTGCCTCTGATGTGATGCGTGAGTAGTTCATCCCTGAACTACGGGTCCTTGTAGTAGCTAGATGGTTGGTTCTTCTCCTTTGTGCTACCATGTTTAGATCTTGTGAGCTCCGTTCATGATCAAGATCTTTGTAATCCTACATGTTGTGTTTGCGGGGATCCGATGGATATTGAGATGCTATTTCAGATTGATTATTGATTCTATCATGTCTATGTTATTTGTGATCTTGCATGCTTTCCGTTGTTAGTAGCTATCTTGGCCAAGTAGATGCTAGCAACTCCAAGAGGGAGTATTTATGCTCGATAGTGGGTTCATGCCTCTAGTAATCTGGGGAAGTGACAGAAATCTCTAAGGTACTAGATGTGGTGTTGCTACTAGGGAGAAAACAGCAATCCTTTGTTCATAGAACAATCATATTGTTTACTTTACACACTTTGCTTAATACAATTATCTGTTGCTTGCAACTTAATACTGGAGGGGGTTCGGATGATAACTTGAAGGTGGATTAATAGTCATAGATGCTGTTGGATTATGGTCTATGTATAATGTTGTAATGCCCAATCAAATCTCATAGGAGTCAAGATGATTAGTATATGCATGTATGCTTTCTCGGTGTCTGACAATTGCCCCGCTGTAATTTTTTCACCCAACATGTCATCTATCTTAAGGAGAATCACCTCTAGTGAACTATGGACCCCGGTCCATTCTTTTACCATCAATCTACAACTATTTACTATTTTCTGTTTACTTTCTGCAAGCAATTATTATCTTCCACACAATACGTTTAATCCTTTGTTTTCAGCAAAACCGGTGAGATTGACAACCTCATTGTAAGTTGGGGGCGAAGTTTTGTGGTTGTGTTGTGCAGGATTCCAAGTTGGAAACAACACCTTGGGGGTGTTTCCTTGCTCCTACTGGTTCGATAACCTTGGTTTTATAACTGAGAGAAAACTTGCTGCTGTACTCATCATACCTTCCTCTTGGGGTTCCCCAACGAGCTCGATACGTGTTGAGTCAATCATCACACTAAAGTCCGATCCTTGCAACAGTCTGACCCTTGCACGACAGTCTGAGTGCCACTAGTGGCAACACCCCCATGGTTTCGCACATATACAGTGTACGATGACAACCTCCAGTTCTATGATCCATGCCGAGAGTGTGGAAGTAAAATTTCTGGCTGGAATCTCTGCAGCACAATGGCGTGCCGCATCGGTGTCGTCTCTTGCATGTAGAACTCCTTCAGGAACCGCGCCAGTGCAACAGCGATGAAAGAGATCTCTATCCCCGTGTGCGATTCCAAACTTGGGAACCATACATGAGGGAGAGAGAGATTTTTTCTAAAGAAAATTGCCATAGAGAATATATCAATTGTTGTTTAATTTTCCCATCCCTATGCTCCTCTTTATATAGGGGAAGGGAGGCTGCCCCACCCATCCAAGTCCCAGGGTGGGACTATTCAAGGAGGAGGCAGGAGGAGGCTCCAAGGAGGGGAGGTGGCCGCCGGCCAGGTGGGCCCCCACCCACGCACCAGCCTGTGGCCGGTTGTGGGGTGGGCCCCACCCCCTGCGTGTCAAGGCCCATGGCGGTGGTGGCTAGGCTTGCCTCCCGTTGGGTGGCTTCCCTCTTGGGCCTTGTTCCTCTAGGAACTTTGCCCATTAGTGAAGTTGCCCATTAAATTTAATTTTAAATATATATTTAATATTAATTCCTTTAATTAATATTAAATATATATTATTAAATTTCCTTTGACCCGAAACACCTTTCAGTTTACTCCGAATGACTTTGGATCCTACCGGAACGATTCCGGTTCTTTCACGGAACACTTTTGGGGTTCTCTTCTCTTTTATCCTATGATTCTGACATTTCCATAATGATCCCCAATCGTCATCATACCCTTAAGCATGTTACCCCAACGGTTTCGGAAACACCACAGAAATGATCGAGAACTCTCTCGGATCAATGATCAATAGAGGGACCAGGATTTCTATAATGACCCTTGCGCATTCCACGATGTTTTATGTTGTTTGAACCGTGAAACGTCGAGTCCAATTTCCTTTGCTACTTGTACGAGATCTGATCATCGGTATCACATACCTTGTTCAATCTTGTTACCATCAAGTTTAATTTTACTCATTCCCGTGATATTCCATCCCAGTGACCTAGTCACATGTTGCAATATTATCGATGTAATCTCACCAAGTTGGCCGCGTGTATCTTCCCGTCACATGGGTGAAAAAAATCCTGATCTTGATGCATAGGTCTCAACATATCCCTCTAGAATACCCAACATACACCATTATTGTCACCCAGTTACGAACATGACATTTAATGCAGTCAAAGTAGCCTTAGGTGATAGTGATAATATGATCTCATGGTCAAAAGAGAAGGAAACTACACTTCTAACTATTGCAACAATAACTTTGTGACTTTATTGTGTTGCAGTACTTATATTGGGAATGTCCATCACATCATTCATAATGAAGTGACCTCATTGTCAGTTGACGTTAAAGTCGGGTTATGACCGGAAAACCTCGATCATCAGCTAACCAACAAAATAATACAAATAGAGGCTACTAGAGACTTGATTTGTTTGCATACCACACTTGTATCAATATTTCTACTTGATACAGTTATAGCATAGTATGAAACTATTATGAACTAATTGAGATATGGTAATAAAATCATTTATTATTTGCCTCTAGGGCATATCTCCTTCATATGGGTCGGATCCAAGCTACCATGTGAAGAGGTGGATAGGGCCTATTTGCGGCGGCAACAAAAATATTGATAGGCGATGGATCCATTTCTCACTTATGGCGTAATCACTAGCTAATGGATATGTTGCCGTCAGAAGTGGCCCCTTCCCTCTTTGCCATTACTACCCGAAAGAACAGGTTGGTCTGACAAGCACTCACAAGGGATAAATGGATCTCAGACCTCGACCAAGGTCTGTCATATATCATGTTGCCGGACCTCCTAAAATGGTTGGTGAGGTCCACCTTGACGAGTCCAGAGCCGACAACATAAAATGGAGGTGAATACACAACACATTCAACGTATCTCAAGCAATCCGCTTGGGCTTTTCGCTTCTCAATATGGCAATGTTGGGCGCTCCAGCCTCTGCCTCGACTTGCTTGCGGCACCTGGCTTCGATCTTCCATATCGTGACTGTGTATCCAGGGCTTGCAAATCTAGGAGCCAAGAGAGAATCATCAAATTATCTTCATCGTCGGCGGTTGCAGTGGCTTCATCCTCTGTTAGAAAGGCGACCATCATCTCATCGTCTAAATCCATGGCCTAGGCAAATCACCGAACACCTCACATACAAGGCAACCGCAAGGTGGTCTTGAAACTATCGGCGGTCACCAAACGATGGCGAAAACAGGGGAGTGTTCGGAGGGTCGATGCGGCGGCATAGCCTTTTTGTCGGCTTGGAAACGAGGGCTAGGGGAGGGAGGGGAGGGTGTGTCGGCGATGATCGGTGGGGTGGGGGCCGAACACATGCGGGATGGCCGGGGCAAGAGGCAAAATGTGGATTTTTTTCTTATGATAGCACTGGCCCACCCCTTTGCCAAATCCATCCGGCGTCCCCGCTCGCCATCCCGTGGGTTGGGTGTCGGATGCTGCATTGGACCACACCGAGTGAATAAAGGCTACGGGGGACGACTAGGTGCGGATTTCACGTCTCGCCTCGTATAGACCGTTTGAGTGAAAGGGAGCTACATAGAGACGGTTGGAGATGCTCTAATGACCTTTTGATTATGTATCAATAAAGCTCACATTTTTTGCAGAAAAATCCTAGTACAATAAAACAATTGCACTTTTATTAAAGCTACGATCGTGTGACGAATCTACATTTGACAAATCGTTAGGAGTAGACTAAACTGATTCGGTCTGTCAAGTCTACTGGTTACAAAGCAATATACTTCCGTGAATATTTTTGGGCTCGCTCCGACGTCTGACGTCACGTGTAAATAAACTCAGTTACATCCACTTTTACTGAAAATAAACTTAGGTACAACTCACCTTCAACTGAATTTTTTTATTACGACCTACTTGTAACTGAAAAAAACTCATTTAAAATCCACTTGCAACCGAATAATCTTAATTACAACCGGCTTGTAACTCTCGTGGTAGCACGAATCACGAACAAATCCAATGGTGAGAGGTGACTGAGAAATAGGGCGTGAGAAACGGCAAAACCGGATTTTTTGTGTGTGTAAATCCAATCACCCTAGCTAGTGTTCTCCAAATGATTTGATCCAAATTTCAAATCACCGGTCAAACAGCAATTAGACCCTACTGGCTGCACCACGCTAGAGATCTCGACCACCCCGTTCAAACCCGAATAAACAAAGCAGTACGAACACGAGGTCCCACCAACCGAGATAATTCGAACGCCCTTGATCAGAGGGTCATCACTCACTCAACAGCGCGGCTCCGCCGGGCCACCACTGCGCGCACCCACAGGCCCGGCCTTGACGCCAACAACGGTCAGATTCCCCACGAACCCAAAGCGACACACAACAAAAATACCCCCCCGCAAAAATCGCCACGGAATTCAAACCGAGGCACTCCATTAAAAAACTCCGCCTAAATCGAATCCCCCCCGCATCTCCGCCTCCATGGGCTGCTTCCGCGCCTGCTTCGGCGGCGGCGACCGCCGGAAGTCGCGGGGGAGGTCGCCGGAGAGGCTCCCGCCGCGTCCGGACCATGTGAGGTTCCTGGTCTCGGGGTGCCCGGTGGCCCTGCGCTAGGGCGCTTTTGGTCTGCGGCGAGTTTCTGATCGGTTCTGGGTTTTGCCCCGCAGGTCGCTCCGGTCGGCAAGGCCTCGTCGCCGGCGGATGTGGTGGTGAAGGAAGCGGCGCCGCCAGTGCCGGAGGCGAGGGCTTTGGCGCGGCCACCGCCACCGCCGCCGCCGGTGCTGTTCGTGGAGGAGGCGCCCACTGCCGCGAGCCCCGGGAAGGAGCAGAGGTGCGTGTAACCTCCGTTGCGCCGTCTTTGCGCTTTTTTGCATGTTCGCTCCTATGATAGGATATTGTGCGCGAGAGAAATGACTGGTTAGGAGAGAATCACAGCTCCGGTGTTTGCAAAAATGCCACAGAGAAGCGCCATCGCAGAATCACTGATGGATGCAAAGCCTTAGGTGCTCGCTTTTGCACAACAGACGTTAATTGCCTCTCTTGCTGTTGGTTTGTTTGCAGGGAGCTGAGCGAGCAGAAAACTCTGATACCACCATCACCGGCAGTGGACGTTGCCAACGAGGTGGTCACTGCCGCAAGCCCTGGAAGAGAGCCGAGGTGTGTGAAACCTTCATTGGACCGCAATCACACGTCTCTGCTTGTCTCTTGATTCTTTCGGTAACTTGTGTTTGCTGTGGTGTTTCTTGCTGGCTGTATCCTTGCAGGCAGTGGAATGAGAACAAGGGGTCGCCTGCATCCTCTTTGCCGCAGGAGAAGATAGTCACACCACCACTCTCCCCGGTGAAATGTTCACCACCAGTGGTTGCAGTTCCTGATATGGAACCCAGGTAGATGAACGCCCTTTCTGTAAGAAGTATGATGCATATTATGTTCCTGTCCTGCTAATATGTCATCTTCCTTGATTTGTAGGGAGGTCAGTGAAGAGGATAGCCGCAGTGGTGGCAAGAAGAAAGTGACATTTGACATGAATGTTAGAACGTACGAAGATACAACACTATCTGATGAAGAAGGGGAACTCTCAGAACCTGTTAAGTGGATGAAAGATGAAGATGTAGAACACGTGCAGAAGAGTGTTCTACTCCCAGAGAACCATCGGTACGGGAATTGCATAGACAGTGATGATGACAATGGAGATGAGTATGGTGAGGATGACAACTATGGTGATGATAGTGAAGCGGAGGAGGATTTTGTAGACTGCAAGATTGACTTAGTGGATGAGGAGGAAATGAGAACTGGAGAGAACACGGAGGAGTCTCATGAGTCCCTATTTTCACTGCCAATGTCTAAAGATCAGCAGAATGGCCAAGAAGTCAGCAGCCCTGTACCTAAGAGCAGTGTTACCCCTGCACAGGAAGAAAGCCCTCTGATCCATGGGAACAATCACCGTGATAGAAGCCAATACGTCCGTCCTGTATTGAACCCAGTTCAGAATCTGTCACAGTGGAAGGAAGTTAAGGCCCAGGCAGGACCAGTTAAAAAGTTGTACAAGGAGAATGTAAACTCGGTGCCAGATGTTGGTGCAAGCCTAAGTTGCAAGGTTGCAAATCAGACAAAGATGGGCCCTAGCAACTCTAGCAAGGGAGAAGTTTCTGTAGATGCAAGCCTCTCTACATGGTTAGCTTCTTCAGACAATTCAACAGTTGACAAGGCGCAGAGTAAATCCCCCCGCTCTGTTTCCTCGGTAAGCAGAGAAGAAAGGCCTGTCCTGGGTGCGTTGACTGTTGATGACCTTAAGCAGTCATCAGCTACGCCATCTCCACGAAGGTCCCCAGGCCATAACCGTGAAGAGGTGCTGATCGTGGGTACGGTGGGAAGTTACTGGAGTAGCACAAAACAGGGTAACGGGTACTGCTCTTCAAGGTCCGATTCAGGAAGTACTGGAATCCCCAATACAACCAGCAAATACAGAGAGGTGCACTAAACAATTAAACATGCCCATCGCCATCGTGCATTTCTTGTGATTTTTTAGTTTTAAGTGATATGCTTATCCCTTAATGATTCGTTGCAGGATAGGAAGGTGAACTGGCACTCGACTCCCTTTAATGTCAGGCTGGATAAAGCTCTGAAGAAATCTTCTGCATGAGTTGCTGGTGATGCTGCTAAAGATTTTTTTATATTAAATATGTTGAGTTCCTTCCCAGCAATAAGCACTGCCTTACCAATATGCGCGGTGTGTCCCACTTTGTGTAGCAAAAGTGTCTTGTAAATTTAGGGGCGAGTCCAATTGAGTTTTTTGTATATTGAAGGGGAGATGTATGCCTTGTGCTGGATACAGAAGTGTCACAAAATTGGCTTGTTTGCATGACTGCCTGTGTGCATTGCAGATTTGAGAAAGATAATTTGATTATCGCTCACCTTTTTGTGTTTCACGTTCCTCAAATTTGCAGACCACATCATTTTCCTATGACATCAGGGCCTCAGGGGTTTACATGAGCAAGATGAATGTAGTCCTGACTGCTCCACAGTTAAGACTAAATTGCATTTGAGATTCTCCTTGTTATCTTTTATATGTGGTGCTCACGCTACAAATGCATGATGCTCTTGCTAGAAATTTACATAGTATATAAATCTTTTCTTGACGTACTGTTCATTCAAAGTTCAAACTGTCCCATATTTCTCTTGGGGCTACTGCTTAGCCAACTTCTTGAGATGACTCATGCCTGCTTATTCAGTTAAGAGTACTTAAAACTGTAAGACGTCAATTTTAGTAAATGAAAGTCAAAGAAGGACAAGCGTGGGTATTTGGCATGTTTATTTTTACTAAAAAATGTATTATCCACATAGGTGTGACAAACTGACTAACAGTTTAGTTCATGATGATCGCTAGTGGGCCTTCATGCCCTCTCATTTTCTCAAAGACCATGCTGATCATTTTTTTGAAAATTTGAAGTTGTCATTTTCAGTTCTTTATTTCATGGATTTGGTCTATATGTATTTTTCTGTTGTCGAATTATTTAACCAGGCAATGATTGAGGATTATTTGACCGAATATAGGTTTTCACACTTCCATTTTATTTTCAGAAACATGGTGATTTCTCTTCACCTGACTGTCGGGTGTTGCGAAAGTGATTGTGACAACATCTGTTGTCTTCAGAGTTGGCTACTGACCATAGGTTGATCTTGGTGGTTCATGGTCGCAGTGTTCAGGTTCCATGATCTGATCTTTTGACTTTCGGAAGCATATTTGAATGCTTATCTCGTTCAAGGCAAACAGTAATAATGCTTAAAACCATACGTTTTCCTGAGCTGGATTCTGGAATGAAATCGAAAAGATACTGTTGGCCCCTGAAACCAAGTGTGTGTCCGCTGCTGTAAAATAAAAGGTGTGTCGGCTGGGCCACACAAGGTTGTGGTGCCCAAAGACGGTGCGAGAGAAAGAGGACGATGTCTACACGGCACACACAAAGAAACAACACACAACTGTGTTATCGGCGTTAAAATTCAACGGACACGTCTCTGCACCGGAACCGACTTGGAAGCAACCATCGTGTCCCTTTAGATTAACACATGTTAAATATGTCCAAAGCATTGAACGGATGTGTCCTGTTCGTACGGACGCCTCTCTCTCCCTCCGTAGACAGTTATATATGTAAACAGACATGTCTCTTGTAAACGGATACAACTCTTTAAAGGCATCCCAAACTCTTGTATAAATAGGGTTTTGCCCACGAGCAATAGATCACAAGTTTTCACTCTCAATACTTTGAGTTCTAACACGTTATCATGCGCGCATAGCTCTATACGAGAGTAACTGCAAAAAGCGAAGAAGAACAGAGGAAGGGAAAGATTCTATGGGAGTCAATCCAAATGGAGGAGGAATGTGTTTTGTGGACAGTGGTACCACAAACTCTGCTAAAGGAAATAAAGTATTTTCAAACTCTTAAAAAGTTAAATGGAGATATTTTAACAATCGATGGACGCGATGCGGTAATTGTTGGCACATGACATGCCATATTTACCCTCCCTATGGGTACACAAATTATAATTCAGGATGCTTTATTATATCCCGATTCAACTCGTACCCTCGTAGGATATAGAGATATCCGTAAAATGGCTTTCATATTGAAACCCATGAAGACAACAAAGAGAAATATCTACTTTTTACAAAAGACAACGGATATGGCAAACAAATATTTGAGAAAATTCCTTCTTTATTATCAGGATTGTACTACACATACATAAAACCTGTAGCACGTGTTGCGTATAAGGTGTTTTTTCAAAATGTCAATGCACTCCAAACTTGGTATGATCGCCTTGATCATCCTGGTGTAGGGATGATGTGGAAAATTATCTGCAATTCAAATGATCATGACTTAAATGAAGCTAAATTCCCACAATCTAAGGATTTCATGTGTACTGCATGTGCTACCGGGAAACTCATTTTAAGACCTTCTCTTCTTAAAATTCAAGCGGAATCACTCCAATTCCTTGAACGAGTTCAACGCGATATTTCTGGTCCCATCCAACCATTGTCTGGACCTTTTAGGTATTTCATGGTTCTAATAGACGCATCTAAACGATGGTCTCACATGTGCCTACTATCCACACGAAGCATGCATTTGCTAAAATAATGAGACAAGTTATTAAATTACAAGCTCATTATCCTGAGAATCGAATTAAAACAATTCGAATGGACAACGCTGCTGAATTTTCCTCACGTGCCTTCAATGATTATTGCATGGCCTTAGGAATGGAAGTTCAGCACTCGGTCTCATATGTCCACGCTCAAAATGGATTGGTTGAATCTCTAATAAAGAGAGTTAAGCTCATAGCACGACCCTTACTAATGAATTGCAACTTACCAACTTCATGTTGGGGTCATTCAGTTTTACATGTTGCTGACTTAATTCAATTGCGATCAACTGCATATCACAGCACTTCCCCTCTGCCATTAGTATGTGGGGTACAAATCACCGTCGATAATCAAGTACCTTAAACCCCTCACAGGGGATATATTCACAGGCCATCACGCTGATTGCATCTTCAATAAGGACCATTTCCTTGACATTAGGGGAAGATATTAAGCACCATAAAGATGCCCGGAAATCGATTGGAATGCCCAAAAAATTTCCTCCTCAGATCCACTTACTCAAGAAACTGAACTTCAAGTTCGTAAAATAATTAATTTGGCAACACATTGCAAATAACCTGCCAGATTCATTTACTGACTATAAAGATGTTACTAAATCCTATAATCCTGCTATAAATGCGTCCGAATGAGTGGAGGTACCAACAAAAACCACTAAACCCTCTCTTCAAAGGAAGAGGGGGAGAAGTACGGCCATGGAATAGAATTCAGCTCCACGCAAGCAACAAAATAAATAGAGAAAGAAACCCTCTGAACCGGTAAATAAAAATCAACCTAGTGTTGATAATTATCAAATGGGTAATATACACCTAATGGAAAGACAACCTTCAAAACCCAGCTCAGTTGTGCACATAATGACTGGGACATCGGAAAATCCAGACTCAACCGTATTGGAAAATCACGACGAGTCAATAAGGGTAAATGAAATTTCTATAAACTATATAGATTCTAGAGAATCTTACAATCGTAAGTCTACAATTGTCGACATATATTTCTCAACTACAACTGCAAACAATTTTCTAAATGATCATGATCCAAATACCATGGCAGAGTGTGAGAAACACTCCGACTGTCCTAAATGGAAGGATACAATCCAAGAAAAATTAGCATCGCTCAATAAACGTAAGGTATTCACTAAAGCAATACCTATACCTGTTTTCCCTGTGGGATTCAAATGGGTTTTCATCCGTAAGAGCAATGAGAATAATGAGATGGTGAGATATAAATCAAGGCTTGTAGTCCAAGGTTTCACGCAGAGACCAGACATTGATTTCAATGAAACATATTCTCTAGTAATGAGTGGCATTACTTTCCGATACCTTATATCTATGGCAGTACAAAATCATCTATCTATGCAGTTGATGAACGTAGTGACCGCTTACCTTTATGGCTCACTTGATTCAAACATATATATGAAGGTTTCTGATGGAATCCCAATTTTGAATCCAAGTGAAAACGCAACGTATATTGTATAAAACTAAATAAGTCTCTATACAGCTTGAAACAGTGAGAACGCATGTAGTACAACCGACTTAGTGAGTTCCTTGTGAAAAAGGGATACTCCAACAATGATGATTGTCCATATGTTTTCATCAAGAAGTCCAAAACTGGATTTTGCATTTTTTCAGTGTATGTAGATGATCTTAACATTATTGGAAACACACAAGATATTGATGAAGCACGCGATCATCTAAAGACCGAATTTGAGATGAAGGATTTGGGTAAACCAAATTTTTCTTAGGATTACAACTCGAGCACCTTCCCTCAGGTATTTTGGTTCATCAAACCGCCTATATCTAGAAAATATTGGAGAAATTCAATATGGACAAATCCTATCCATAAAAAACTCCCATGGTTGTTCGATCTCTAGACATAGAGAAAGATCAATTTAGACCAAGGGGTGATGGAGAAGTGATACTTGGATCTGAAGTTCCATATCTCAGTGAGCGCTCATGTATCTTGCAAATTGCACCAGACCTGATATTGCATTTGCGGTGAATTTACTAGATAGACATAGCGCAACTCCCACTAAACGCCATTGGGCGGGAGTCAAGAATATATTTCGATATCTCCAAGGTACAAAGGATCTTGGCCTATTCTTTCAATTTCAGAAAAAACTGGACATTGATATGATTGGGGATACTGATGCTAGCTACTTATCAGACTCCCATAATGCCAGATCACAAACTGGTTTCGTGTTCCTACATGGTGGGACAACCATCTTATGGAAGTCTTCCAAACAGACCTTAGTGGCTACATCCATCAATCATTCTGAAATAATCGCATTATATGAGGCATCACATGAAAGCGTGTGGCTTCGCAGAATGATAAACCACATACAACAACCATGTGGTAAAGGTTCTATCGAATCTCCAACCATTATCTACGAAGTTAATGTTGCTTGTGTTGCTCAAATGCAAACGGGTTACATAAAGAGCAATATCACTAAACATATTGCACCTAAATTGTTTTATCCTCATGAATTACAAAAGAGTAGGGAGATAAACATCTTGCAAGTCAAATCATGCGATAATCTAGCTGACCTATTTACAAAATCTCTACCAACTTCAACATTTGAAAAATATATTCATAGAATTGGTATGCGATGACTTCGTGATTTGCAAGGATCAGGGGGTATCTTTCTAAATTATAACCCATACAAACATTATATTACACTCTCTTTCCCTTTATGAGTTTACTCGCATGGTTCTCATCAAGGTTTTTAATGAGGTAATATCACCACAAGAATGTATGTCATACATCCTATTTTCCCCACCGGGTTTTTTAACGGAAGTATACAAGATATATTGATTGTCATCTAAACTTACCAACGAGTTTTATCATTTCAAGGTTTTCTCATATAAGTTCTTAAAAAGACAATACTCATTATGTGTTGTATAATTTTCTTCTTACTTTTTCTACTGGGTTTTAAAAGAGTTTTCACAACATATCAAATACTATTTTTCTCATATTTTCCCACAGGGTTTTTGGGGAAGTTGTTCAACATAATATACGCTTGTGATCAACAACATATTCTCAAGATTATACAATAAATACAAGACATAAGAGAATGAGCTTTGTACAAGGGGGAGGGTTAAAATCCAACGGACATGTCCCTCCACCGAAACCGACTTGGAACCAACCATCGTATCCCTTTAGATTAGCACATGTTAAATATATCCAAAGCATTGAACGGATGTGTCCCGTCCGTATGAACGCCTCTCTCTCTCTCTCTCTCTCTCTCTCCCTCTAAACAGTTATATATGTAAACATACGTGTCTCTTGTAAACGGATGCAACTCTTCAAAGGTATCCCAAACTCTTGTATAAATAGGGCTTTGCCCACAAGCAATAGATCACAAGTTTTCACTCTCAATACTCTGAGTTCTAACAATCGGAAATGGAAAAACTTGTCAGTTCGCACCCTGGATAGGGTTGAAAATAGAACGGGAAACAGATGAAACATGTTTTGTCATTTTTGTTTCCACTTGTCTCGTTGGAGTCGGAAATAAAACCGAAAACTCTAAAAATGAATACGTAAACGGAAATCACCGGAGACGACTATGGATCAGATACGATACATCAAACATTTGTCAGAACACAATAATAGCATGATACATTGGTCCGTACACCAAAAATCACACGTAAAGTGAAAATTAGACAAGGAATAACTCCCAACTTTGACAAGTGACAATTAAACATAAAGTGAAACACACTGTTCAACAGCTTGACAAGAACATAAGTTCACAAAAATAGTTTCAACTAGACGCTAAGACACTCATATCATTAGTTACATCGCCTAGTTGCATGTGTGATGTAGATCCTAGTTGCATATATTCTATGGCCTACCAAAAACAAGGGAAACCACACATTAAGTACTATTTTGTACATGGGTTTGGCTGAGTTATATTTCTGAAAAGTTTTCGTATTTATTTTTCCAAAATTTTCTCGCCATTTCCGTTTTCGTCAGAAATGGCTAACCTATTTTATTTTCCGTATCCATTTAGAATACTCCCTTTTCTTAAAATACTGCTTCCGTTTCTGTTTTCATCTCTCTGTTTCCCTTTTCATCGATCAATGGAAAGTTTTCTTTCCGTTTTCAACCATAATCCTAGAGTATAAAAACTGGTACGGATAACCCCTTTGGGCCCTGCTTGAGAACATCGTATAGTTTGGCTCATGTATCGCTTTGCACTAGAAATATAGTTGCTCCCATGGAAACCAATAAATACAGGTGTAACTTGATTCCCCTTTCCCTAAGCTGTTTGAAGAGGGTAGGAGGCTGAATAGGCGGACATATGGCTGAACCCAACACAAGGCTAGCATTCTTTTTTAGCCAAATTTCCTCATAATTATCCAGGATAAAATATCAGAAGGCATCACAATTTTATTTTCTCGATCAAGTTTAGTTTTTCAGACATATGTCCGATATAATTTTCCTTAACATACGTAGCTTGATCAAAAATAAGTTGCCAGCAGCCATGACGATGCTAGGCTGGAACTGTCATGGGCTTGGCCCCGCGACAGTTCAGGAGCTGGAAAGGCTAGTGCATACTCACAAACCGAATTTACTTTTCCTTTCAGAGACAAGGCAGAAAAAAGACTATGTAGAAGGCCTGCGGTGGAGGCTTGGCTTAAAACATGTCGTTACTTTTAGTGGAGAGGGAAAAGGAGGGGGTTTAGCTTTGTTTTGGGATGAGAGCATCGATGTAGAGCTGTTCAAGATGAGCGACCGTCATATCGATGTAACCATAGTAAACCATCCTGTTGGAAATAAATGGAGATGCACTTTTGTTTATGGGGAACCTCGCACTAATGAAAGATACAATATGTGGAACTGGAACATGATGAAACGTATAAAACCACTGCTCCCCGGTCCTTGGTTTATGATAGGGGATTTTAATGAATATATGTGGCAAAGTGAACATTTCTCTGCTAGGCGCAGGAATGAAAAACATATGTTGGACTTCCGAGAAATTTTGTCGCACTGCGACCTGCATGACTTGGGGTTCAAAGGATTACCTTGGACTTTTGATAATAAACAGATTGGGCAGCGCAATGTGCGAGTTCGACTTGACCGTGCAGTGGTGGACTCAGATTGGACAAGTATGTTTCCAAATTACTAGGTACATCACTTGACATCGACCAAATCTGATCATTGTCCTGTTTTAATTACATTAGAACCTGCTTGTGCTGTGAGAAATATATCTCATGTATGCAGGTACGAGCGCTACTGGGAGAGACAAAGATTGCCTGGGAGATGAGATTGCAAGCGCATGGTCTATGCATAAAAAACCAAGATGGTTGGGTGATGTTGCAAACAACTTGCAAGGTGTGATGATGTCCCTGCACGAGTGGACTGGGGCCACCATTGGCTGCATTCAACATCAACTGAAAAAGAAAAGGAAAATTCTGGATTGACTCTATGGCAAACAAGATAACAGGAGTAGACAAGCAGCAAAGAAGATCAGTGCTGAAATCAACGAACTGCTGGAAAAGGAGGAAATAAGATGGCGCCAGAGATCACGTGTGTCTTGGCTGAAGGCAGGTGACCGGAACACTGCGTATTTTCACAGGACCGCAACTTGGCGTAAGAAGAAGAACAATATAGAAAAGCTTATAACTGCTCACAGCAATGAGACCACTGATCCGATTGTCATGGAAAGACAGACAACAGATTTTTTTAGAGATCTGTATACTGCTGATCAGTCAGTAGCTCCTGAAAGCATCATACATTTATTCCAGCAAAAAGTTGATGACCAAACAAATGCTTCTTTGTGTGCACCATTCACATATGAGGAAATAAGTTTTGCCCTCTTCCAAATTGGACCATCCAAAGCACCTGACCCTGATGGATTCCCGGCAGCTTTTTTTCAAAGGAATTGGGGTACAATCAATGAAGATATTATCCGAGCTGTAAGAAAATTCTTTGAAGATGGAGACATGCCTGAAGGTGTAAATGATACATGTATTGTCCTTATCCCCAAAATAAAAAAACCACGGCCTTAAGAGACTTTCGTCCAATCAGTCTTTGCAATGTTATATATAAGGTTGTTGCAAAGTGCCTAATTAATAGAATGAGACCCCTTCTTCAGGATATTATTTCAGAAACTCAGAGCGCCTTTGTGCTGGGACGTATGATCACAGACAATGCAACAATCGCTTTTGAATGTATACATGCCTTGCAGAAAGGATCAAACACAGCTGGAAAGTTTTGTGCTTACAAGTTAGACCTAATGAAGGCTTATGATCGAGTCGACTGGAGATACCTGGAGAAAACAATGAGGAAATTTGGCTTTGCTGAACCTTGGATAAAGTGGATAATGACTTGTGTAAAACCTGTCCGTTTTTCTGTCAGGTTCAATGGAAAGATGCTTGAAAGTTTCAGGCCAACTCGTGGGCTTCGTCAAGGAGACCCGTTGTCGCCTTACTTATTCCTACTCGTTGGTGAGAGTCTCTCTGCTTCACTTCATCATCAAATTAATTCGAATATGATTCAAGAATTGAAGGTCTGTAGAATGAGTCCAGGAATATCCCATCTTTTGTTTGCTGATGACAGCCTCTTGTTTTTTCAAGCAAATGCCGAGCAAGCAAACAAGGTGTATGAGGTTCTTCAGCTATATCAGAAAAGTACGGGTCAGCTTTAAAGCCTAGCTAAATGTTCTGTCATGCTTGGACACAATGTGTCTCAGGAGGATGGGGAAGCCGTGGCTTCCATTTTGAAAGTTGGATCCATGACATTAGATGACAAATAAATCGGACTACCTATTCCTGAGGGACAAATGAAAGACGGAAAACTCAAACCAACAAAAGACAAATTGCTGAAGAAGTGCTCGAATTGGAATGAAAAGGATATGTCAGGTGCAACTAAGGAGACCATAGTAAAATCGGTGGCTACTGCAATGTCAACATATGCTATGAGCGTGTTCAAATTTTCTGCTGGACTGTGTGAGGAACTAACTCAGATCATTAGGAACTTTTGGTGGGGAGATGATAATGAAAGAAGAAAGGTCCATTGGATGGCGTGGGACAAGATGACTATGCCAAAAAGTCATGGTGGCATTGGCTTCCGAGATTTGAGAATCTTTAACCAAGCTCTGCTTGCTAGACAAGCCTGGAGACTTCTTGTGTACCCAGAAAGCCTGTGTACAAGATTGTTAAAATTAAAATACTACCCAGCAGGAGAACTCACTGACACTGTGTTTAGTCAGAATGTTTCACCATGCTGGCAAGGAACAACTCATGGTTTGGAGCTACTAAAAAAGGAATCATCTGGAGGATTGACACATGAAAAAAGATCAGAATTGGCGTGACAACTGGCTTCCTAGGGGTAATCATAAAGTCCTAGACAGATCGAACAAATTGCGGCTAAGATGGGTATCTGATCTTATAAACCCGGCTACTAGAACGTGGAATGAAACAACTGTTAGATAAATCCTATACCCCCCCGGATGCTGATGAAGTAATGCAGATCCCTATCCCATCAAGCACGAGAGATGATTTCGTTGCATGGGCACATGAAAAAACAGGCATTTTTCAGTGAGAAGTGCATATAGACTGGGTATGCAAATACAATAGAAAGAAATACAAACTTCTACCAGTTCAAATCCAGAGGGTGATAGATCTTTATGGAATGTGATTTGGAAAGCAAAGGTACCACCAAAAATAAAAACATTTGGCTGGAAACTGACATCTAATACTCTAGCTGTTCAAGAGCATCGTTGTCGGAGAAACATGGAAGTAATGCCTACTTGTACTCTATGCGGTGGAACCTGAGTCTGCTCATCATGTCGTGGTTTCCTGTACAAAATCAAGAGCTCTAAGAAATTGCATGAGAGAAGTCTAGGCACTACCACCTGAAAAAATTAAGTATATAGGAAAGGATTGGGTACTTGTCCTTCTTAGTCAGTGCACCGATGACATGAAAGCAAAACTTCTTTTTATCTGGTGGCATGCCTGGCACATGAGAAATAACTCAATCTTTGGGGGTGGAAAATGCAATGTGGAGCAATCAGCTTCTTATATTCAGTCTTACATTTCTTTGTTCATGCAGATCAAAGACCTTGATCTGGAGCGAGGTTACAAAGGGAAGAAACCTATATATCCTTTGAATGATGGTTTGCCAAAAAACCTCAAGAAACCACCTGGTGTGTAGACCAGACCTGTAGATGGTTGACATAAATTAAATGTGGATGCCAGCTTCTTGTAGGACGAGAATAATGGATCTTGGGGTGCCGTCCTTAGAGATAAAGAAGGGGAAGTGAAACTTTCAGCCTGGGGGATAATTCCTTATTGTCAATCAGACGAAATAGCAGAAGCAATAGCAGTCCGTGAAGGTATAAAAACTATCATTCCGATGGGTACTAACCCTGTGATTGTTGAATGTGATAATATTGCAGTGGTGAATGAACTAAAATTATTAAAAGAGAGCAGATCAAAAATTTCACTGATCCTTTCTGAAGCTAGAGATTTGCCAAATCATCTGCCTCACTACAAAATCCAAAAAGTAAATCGGGCAAGTAATTCAGTGGCTCATGAATTAGCAAGTTTCAGTCGTAGTGTGTGGAGTGGGGTGTATGTTGGGTCCGCAGCATAGAAAACAAAAATTTTCCTACGATGAGAACTATACGCCAAGATCTATCTACTAGATACAGAGCAAGGGGTGGACATACATCCATGGAAAACTTACCCTCGAAGACAATGAGTTTTGTTAACGAGTAGGAACTCGTGGTTGATGTAGTCGTACGCTTGCCGATCTCAAGATCGTGTGGAAGTCCGAGCGCCACAAATCAGCAGCGCATCCGTCCTCGCACACACGTTCAAGACACCGGACAACCTCCACCTCCTCGCTCCAGCGAATCAGCGGAAGCAGCAACTCCTTCCAGACGCAAGGCCACCGGGAACATGTATCTCGCTAATCCGAGACCATGGGGGAATATCTAGAGGAGGAGAGAGATCCTTCACGAGGAGGTGTGTTTTGTGAGAGGGGAGAGGGGCTTTATAGGAGGAGGAGAGACCCTCCTCCCACAGCCGGAGCATGAGGGGGGGACTCCTCCCCTCCTTCATTCATGTGGTGAACCTCCACTCACATAAACATGGCCTCCACCCAAAATCCCACTCACATGTATTTAATTTCCACCAAATTAAATGCAACTCTCAATTAATAAAACTCTTTTATTTATTCTATTCAGAATTTTGTTAATTACTTTAATTAACAAACATTCACATAAAAACCCTTGCAACATTTCAATATCACATGCAGAACCACTTTCTGCAATTTCACCCAAAACAATTCCGGTTTCTATCAAAACAATTCCTGTTTCTATCGAAACATTTCCTACGCTTTGCAAACCTTTTGTTTGGAACATATGTGCTCCTAAATGGTGTCCGGCAACCCTTAAGTGTGTCACCCTACGGTTCACGAATAATGCAGACATGATTGAGACTCCTCTCAGATCAATAATCAGAAGCGGGGCCTGGAGATCCATACTGACTCCTACACATTCAACGATGATTCCTGTGATCGTGAGAACCTTTAACATCAGCAATTTAATCTCTTTGTCTCATGATATAATACATGTCCGAGATTCGATCATCGTTATCCAAATACCTAGTTTGATCTCGTTACCGACATGCACTCTTTTCTCGTTCCCGTGATATAACATTCTAGTGATCACATCACTTGCTTGCAAGCTATCTTAATGTGATATCACCGAGAGGGCCCAGAGTATATCTATCCATCATCGGGATTGACAAATTCCACTCTTGATCCATGAGCCTCAACATAACACCTTCATAGCACTGAACCCACCTTTATGGTCACCCTGTTACGGTGTGACGTTTGATGTTATCAAGATACTCTTCCGGTGTTAGCAATTAACATGATTTCATGGTCTAAGGACTAAGACTACTTTGTATGATGTTATAACAATATAAACATAATGACTTGATCGTAATGCTATACTTCGGATGAATTTTCATCACATCATTTCAGAAATGTTGTGACCTTGTTATTAACAACATCCAATGTCCATGATCAGGAAACTTTGATCATCTTGTTAATCAATAAGCTAGTCTATAAGAGAGGCATAACTAGGAACCCTTTTGTTTATTAAACACACATGTATTGATGTTTCCTATCAATACAATTATAGCATGCAAAATAAACATCTATCATATACAAGGAATACATAATAACAACTTTATTATTGCCTCTCAGGGCATATTCCTTCAGTGTATTAATGAGTACGACCTCTTCCTGCGTGTTGGGCTCGGCTCAAAAAGATGCAATAACATGATCATCATCGCCCACATATAAACATATGTGTACTACCCGTGCAAAGTACCTACGCCTAGATCAGGCTCTGATACCACTGTTGGGTCCGCAACATAGAAAACAAAAAATTTCCTACGAAGAGAACTATACACCAAGATCTATCTACTAGGTACAAAGAAAACGGGTGGACATACATCCATGGAGAACTTACCCTCGAAGACAACGAGCTTTGTTAACGAGTAGGAACTCGTGGTTGATGTAGTCATACACTTGCCGATCTCAAGATCATGAGGAAGTCCGAGCGCCGCAACTCAGCAGCGCATCACTTTTCGCACACGTTCAAGCCACCGGACAACCTCCACCTCCTCGCTCCAGCGATCCAGCGGAAGCAGCAACTCCTTCCAGACGAAATGCCACCAAGAACATGTATCTCGCTAATCCGAGACCATGGGGGAATAATTCTAGAGGGGGAGAGAGATCCTTCACAAGGAGGTGTGAGGATGAAGGAGGGAATGGGTGGCCTTTTATAGGAGGACGGGGGTGCCCCCTCACTCCATGGCCGCCGCATGGGGGGGTGACCCCTCACCTCCCCCATTCATGTGGTGGTAACCCCTCCACATTAAAATGCCTCTTCACATTCCCTTTTAAAGTATCCACTTTAAATGCATTAAGTTTCTCCAAATTTAATGCTCTCTCATTTAATAAAACTCTTTTATTAAATTTATTCAGAATTTTGTTAATTACTTTAATTAACAAACATTCACATATAGCCCCTTGCAATATTTCAATATCACATGCAGAAACACCTTCTGCAATTTCACCCGAAACAATTTCTGGTTTCTATTGAAATAATTCCTGCGCTTTGCAATTCTTTCGTCTGAAACATATGTGCTCCAAAATGGTGTCCGGTAACTCTTAAGTGTGCCACCCTACGGTTCGCGAATAATGCAGACATGATCGAGACCCTTCTCCGATCAATAATCAGAAGCGGGACCTGGAGATCTGAACTGACTCCTACACATTCAACGATGATTCCTGTGATCGTGAGAACCTTTAACGCTTGTAACTAAATCCCTTTGTCTCTCGATATATTACATGTTCGAGATTCGATCATCGGTATCTCCATACCTAGTTTGATCTCGTTACCGACATGCACTCTTTTCTCGTTCCCGTGATATAACATTCTAGTGATCACATCACTTGCTTGCAAGCTATCCTAATGTGATATCACCGAGAGGGCCCAGAGTATATCTATCCGTCATCTGGATTGACAAATTTCACTCTTGATCCATGAGCCTCAACATAACACCTTCGTAGCACTAAACCCATCTTTATAGTCACCCTGTTACGGTCTGACGTTTGATGTTATCAAGATACTCTTCCGGTGTTAGCAATTAACATGATCTCATGGTCTAAGGATAAAGATTACTTCGTATGATGTTATAGCAATATAAACACAATGACTTGATCGTAATGATATACTTCAGATGAATGTTCATCACATCATTTCACAAATGTTGTGACCTTGTTATTAACAACATCCAATGTCCATGATCAGGAACCCTTGATCATCTTGTTAATCAACAAGCTAGTCTAAATGAGGCATGACTAGGAACCCTTTTTGTTTATTAAACACACATGTATTGATGTTTCCTATCAATACAATTATAGCATGCAAAATAAACATCTATCATATACAAGGAATACATAATAACAACTTTATTATTGCCTCTCAAGGCATATTTCCTTCAGTCTCCCACTTGCACTAGAGACAATAATCTAGTTTATATAGTGATAAATCTAAGACCCATGGAGTTCTGGTGTTGATCATGTATTGCCCTAGGGAGTACTTTAGTCAACGGATCTGCTACATTCAGGTCCGTGTGCACTTTACAAATCTTTATATCGCCATCCTGGACATGCTCACGGATGGAGTGAAACCGGCGCTTAATATGCTTGGAATTCTTGTGAGACCTTGGTTCCTTGGCGTTGGCTATGGCTCCATTGTTGTCACAATAGATCACCATCGGGTCCAACGCACTGGGAACCACACCCAGTTCTGTTATGAACTCCTTCATCCAAACTGCTTCCTGCGCTGCTTCTGAAGCAGCAACATATTCCGCCTCCGTTGTTGATCCAGCCACCACAGGTTATTTGGAGCTCCTCCAACTAACTGCTGCTCCGTTCAAGAGAAATACGTATCCGGATTGAGACTTAGAGTCATCCGGATCAGTGTCAAAGCTAGCATCGACATAACACTTAGCGACTAGCTCTTCTTCACCTCCGTATATAAGAAACATATCCTTAGTTCTTCTCAAGTACTTAAGGATATTCTTGACCGCTATCCGAGGTTAGAACCTAGATCAGATTGGTACCTACTAGTCAAACTAATAGCATGTGCCACATCCGGTCTTGTACATAGCATGGCATACATTATAGAGCCTATGGCTGAGGCATAGGGGATCTTATCCATTATCTCTCTTTCTTCCGCCGTAGCCGGACTTTGAGTCTTACTCAATGTCTTGCCTTGCAACATAGGTAAGAACCCCTTCTTACTTTCGTCCATATTAAACTTCTTTAATATCTTATCAAGGTATGTACTCTGCGATAGCCCAATTAGGCGTCTTGATCTATCTCTATAGATTTTAATGCCTAATATATATGAAGCTTCACCAAGGTCCTTCATCAAAAATTTCTTTGTTTAGATAACTTTTAACACTTTTAAAAGATCTAAATCATTTCCAATCAATAATATGTCATCCACATATAATATCAGAAATGCCACATTGCTCCCACTCACTTTCTTGTAAATACAAGCCTCTCCATAAGTTTGGACAAATCCAAACTCTTTGATGACCTCATCAAAGCGGAGATTCCAACTCCGGGATGCTTGCTTCAGTCCATAGATGGATCGCTGAAGTTTGTACACCTTATCAGCATCCTTAGGATCGACAAAACCCTTAGGTTGTATCATATACAACTCTTATTCAATATTACCATTAAGGAACGCAGTTTTGACATCCATCTGCCATATTTCATAATCGAAATATGCAGCAATTGCTAACATAATCCTAACCAACTTAAGCATCGCTACGAGAGAGAATGTCTCATCGTAGTCAACTCCTTGAATTTGTCGAAACCCCTTTGCGACAAGTTGAGCCTTATAAATGGTCACATTACCATCAGCATCAGTTTTTCTTTTGAAAATCCATTTATTCTCAACGGCCTTTCGGTCGTGAGGTAAGTCCACCAAGGTCTAAACCTGGTTTTCGTACATGGATTCCATCTCGGATTTCATGGCTTCTAGCCATTTGTTGGAATCAGGGCTCATCATCGCTTCTTCATACGTCGCAGGGTCATCTATTTCATCAATCATGAAATTAAATAGCAGGATTGCCGTCTGATTCAGGAGCTGCACGTGTCCTGCTTGACCTACGAGGTTTGGTAGTGTCCTCTTTCGGAGTTTCATGATCAATATCATTAGCTCTCTCTCTTCATTAGGTGAAGTCAACTCCGAAACAACTTCTGGAGCTGTGCTACTCACCATTTCATGAAGAGAAGGTTCAATAACCTCTTCGAGTTCTACCTTCTGACTACTCACACCTCTCGCGAGAAACTCCTTCTCAAGAAAGGATCCATTCTTGGCAACAAAGACCTTGCCCTCGGATCTGTGATAGAAGGTATACCCAATCGTTTCCTTAGGGTATCCTATGAAGACACATTTTTCCGCTTTGGGTTCGAGTTTATCCGGTTGAAGTTTCTTCACATAAACATCGCATCCCCAAACTTTAAGAAATGACAGCTTAGGTTTGTTTCCAAACCATAATTCATACGGTGTCTTTTCAACGGATTTAGATGGTGCCCTATTTAAAGTGAATGCAGCGGTTTCCAGTGCATAACCCCAAAATGACAGTGGCAAGTCAGTCAGAGACATCATAGATCGAACCATATCTAATAAAGTACGATTACGACGTTCTGACACACCATTACGTTGTGGTGTTCCGGCAGGCATGAGTTGTGAAACTATTCCACAGTCTTTAATATGTGTGCTAAACTCGTAACTAAGATACTCTCCTCCACGGTCGGACCATAGAAATTTGATCTTTCTGTTACGATGATTTTCCACTTCATTCTGAAATTCTTTGAACTTTTCAAAAGTTTCAGACTTGTGTTTCATCAAATAGATATACCCATATCTACTCAAATCATCCGTGAAAGTAACAAAATAACGATATCCACCTCGCGTCGACACACTCATTGGTCCACACACATCAGTATGTATGATTTCCAATAGATCATCAGCCTGCTCCATTGAACCGAAAAGCGGCGTTCTAGTCATTTTGCCCATAAGGCATGGCTCACATGTATCAAATGATTCAAAATCAAGTGATTCCAAAAGTCCATCGAATGGAGTTTCTTCATGCGTTTAACGCCAATATGACCTGAGCGACAATTGCCACATATATGCAGATATATCATTATCAAGTTTAATTCTTTTAGCATCAACATTATGAATATCGTAATACTACTATTGAGATCCAATGAAATAAACCATTCAACACAGTGCATGACCATAAAAGATATTATTCATATAAATCGAACAACCATTGTTTTCAGACTTAAATGAATAACCACTTTGCATCAAACACGATCCGGATACAATGTTCATGCTCAGTGCAGGCACCAAATAACAATTATTTAGGTTTATAACTAATCCCGATGGCATATGGAGAGGTAGCGTCCCAACGGCGATCACATCAACTCTTGATCCATTGCCGACCCGCATCGTAACCTGATCCCTTGCTAGTTGTCGCTTGTTCCGCAGCCCCTGAACCGAGTTACATATATTAGCAACCGATCCCGTATCAAATACCCAGGTGCTACTGCGAGTACTAGTCAAGTACACATCAATAACATGTATATCACATATACCTTTGTTTGCCTTGCCCGACTTCTTGTCCGCCAAATACTTGGGCGATTCTTCAATGGCGATCCCTTGCAATAGTAGCACTCGATTATCGGACTTAGGGCCAGCTCGGGGTTTCTTTTCAGGCGCGGCAATAGACTTGCCACCCTTCTTTCCCTTGTGCTTGCCTTTCTTGTCCTTTCTTGAAACCGGTGGTCCTATTGATCATCAACACTTGATGTTCTTTCCTAATCTCCACTTCTGTAGTCTTAAGCATTGATAGAAGCTCGGGAAGAGACTTCTTCATGCCCTGCATATTATAGTTCATCACGAAGCTCTTGTAGCTAGGTGGCAGAGATTGGAGAACACAATGTATGCCTAAGTCAATGGGAATCGTCATTCCCAAGGACACAAGCTTATCGACGTACCCAGACATTTTGAGTACGTGCTCACTAACGGAGCTGTTTTCCTCCATCATGCAGCTAAAGAACTTTTCTGTAGCATTATAACTCTCTACGGCAGCATGGGTATCGAAAATCATTTTCAATTCTCCCATGGTATCAAAGGCATTGCCATTTTCGAAACGCTTTCGAAGTTCTGGCTCTAGCCCATACAGTATGCCGCAATGAACTAAGTTGTGGTCCTCCTGACGAGTTATATAGACGTTCTTTTCCTTGTCAGGGGCATCAGGAGCTGATGGGGGGCCTAGCGGCACATCTAGCACATATTGCTTTTGTGCAGCAGTGAGGAGAATCCTCAAATTCATAGCCTAGTTGGTGAAGTTGCTACCATTCGCAGCAAGTTTCTCTTTCTTCATGAACACATTGAAATTAAAAGCAGGTGGTGCCATCTACAATAGAATTTGTAAAGTATATTTAGAATAAGTTTATGATAGATTGAGTTCAACTAATCCAAATTACTAATGAACTCCCACTCAAAAACTACATCCCGCGTGTCCTTTTGGTGATTACATGAACCAAATCCACTACACCAAGTTCGATCATCACGTGAGTCGGTGTAGCTTCAAAGGCGAGCATCTATATGGGCATCATATCAACTATATGACTCATTCTTAACCTTTCGGTCCGTGTTACGAGGCCATGTCTGTACATGCTAGGCTCGTCAAGTAAGAACCTTAGTATTTGCGTGTGTAAAACTGTCTTACACCCGTTGTATGAAAGCGTAGAGTTGAGAACACCCGATCATCACGTGATGCCTCAAAACACGATCCACAAAACGGTGCATACTTAAGGAAGAACACATTTTATCTTGATATCTAAATGAGGGATCATCTTATAATGCTACCAAACGCGCCAAACTAGCAATATAAGATGCTAACATCTAATGTGTGAAGTGAGGTGATATGGTCCATGCATTTGATCTCTATCATTTGCATCGTGGTATGATATCTATCATTCCTTTGTGTGTAAGGCCAAGGTCTATGGAACTTACACGTTAAGTGAGTTGTAAGAGTATCTATTATACATCTACTTACAACAATACTATATCAAAACACTAGCCCAGCAACGATCTAAACTAGACACCTCTAATTTATCAATTGCAAGTTTTACGTGGCTTAGGGCTTTTGGAGATAGAACATGTCTAACCTACGAACATGAACCACAACGAGGATAACCAAGTTATTAGCAACTCGTTGTAAATCAGATATTGACTATAGTAGGAGAGGCAGACACCGCCACCACTTATGCAAAACAAGTTGCATGTCGGTCGTGGAACCCGGTCTCATGTACGATGACATGTAAGGTTGGTCGGGCGCTTCATCCCACTATGCCACCAATATCCAAAGTACATAGAAGATGCAATAACATGATCATCGCCCACATATAAACATATGTGTACTACCCGTGCAAAGTACCTACGCATAGATCGCTCACGATACCCTTTGTTGGGTCCATGACATAGAAAACAAAATTTTTCCTACGAAGAGAACTATACACCAAGATCTATCTACTAGGTACAAAGCAAACGGGTGGACATACATCCATGGAGAACTTACCCTCGAAGACAACGAGCTTTGTTAACGAGTAGGAACTCGTGGTTGATGTAGTCGTACACTTGCCGATCTCAAGACCGTGAGGAAGTCCGAGCGCCGCAACTCAGCAGCGCATCTACACTCGCACACACGTTCAAGCCACCGGACAACCTCCACCTCCTCGCTCCAGCGATCCAGCGGAAGCAGCAACTCCTTCCAGACGAAATGCCACCGGGAACATGTATCTCGCTAATCTGAGACCATGGGGGAATAATTCTAGAGGGGGAGAGAGATCCTTCACAAGGAGGTGTGAGGATGAAGGAGGGAATGGGTGGCCTTTTATAGGAGGACGGGGGTGCCCCCTCACTCCATGGCCGCCGCATGGGGGGTGACCCCTCACCTCCCCCATTCATGTGGTGGTAACCCCTCCACATTAAAATGCCTCTTCACATTCCCTTTTAAAGTATCCACTTTAAATGCATTAAGTTTCTCCAAATTTAATGCTCTCTCATTTAATAAAACTCTTTTATTAAATTTATTCAGAATTTTGTTAATTACTTTAATTAACAAACATTCACATATAGCCCCTTGCAATATTTCAATATCACATGCGTAAACACCTTGCAATTTCACGAAACAATTTCCGGTTTCTATTGAAACAATTCCTGCGCTTTGCAATTCTTTAAATCTGAAACATATGTGCTCCAAAATGGTGTCCGGTAACTCTTAAGTGTGCCACCCTACGGTTCGCGAATAATGCAGACATGATCGAGACCCTTCTCCGATCAATAATCAGTAGCGGGACCTGGAGATCCGTACTGACTCCTACACATTCAACGGTGACTCCTGTGATCGTGAGAACCTTTAACGCTTGTAACTAAATCCTTTGTGTCTCGATATATTACATGTCTGAGATTCGATCATCGGTATCTCCATACCTAGTTTGATCTCGTTACCGACATGCACTCTTTTCTCGTTCCCGTGATATAACATTCTAGTGATCACATCACTTGCTTGCAAGCTATCCTAATGTGATATCACCGAGAGGGCCCAGAGTATATCTATCCGTCATCTGGATTGACAAATTCCACTCTTGATCCATGAGCCTCAACATAACACCTTCGTAGCACTGAACCCATCTTTATAGTCACCCTGTTACGGTGTGACGTTTGATGTTATCAAGATACTCTTCCGGTGTTAGCAATTAACATGATCTCATGGTCTAAGGATAAAGATTACTTCGTATGATGTTATAGCAATATAAACACAATGACTTGATCGTAATGCTATACTTCGGATGAATGTTCATCATATCATTTCACAAATGCTGTGACCTTGTTATTAACAACATCCAATGTCCATGATCAGGAAACCTTGATCATCTTGTTAATCAACAAGCTAGTCTATAAGAGAGGCATGACTAGGAACCCTTTTTATTTATTAAACACACATGTATTGATGTTTCCTATCAATACAATTATAGAATGCAAAATAAACATATATCATATACAAGGAATACATAATAACAACTTTATTATTGCCTCTCAGGGCATATTTCCTTCATTCCCCTCTCCGGCAGGGTGCCGGGAAGAGCTTCAGATCCCTCCTGATCTAGGGATGGAGATGACGGCAGCTACAGACTCTTTCATGGATTTTTGATCGGGTACTTAGGGTTTACGTCCCAAGGGCATCTTATAGTTGGAAGAGGAGGCCGAGGGGTGGGGCCACCACCACCACCTGGCGCGGGCAGCTGAGCCAGCAGTGGCGTGGTGGCCCCTGGCCCCTCTCCGTCTCGTACTCTGGCATCTGATGACTTCCGGAAAAATAGGCACTTTGGCTTTTGTACCGTCCAATTCCGAGAATATTCATTTTCTGACTTTCCTGGAACCAAAAACAACAGAAAACAGGCAGCTGGCACTGTGGCTCTTGTTAATAGGTTAGTCCAAGAAATCATATGAAAAGTACTCCAAAGTGTGGACAAAACACACGAAAGTGGATAAAACTAAGCATGGAACATCAAAAATTATAGATACATTTGCAATGTATCAACATCCCCAAGCTTAACTCCTGCTCGTCCTTGAGTAGGTAAGTGATAAAAAGAAAGAATAATTTTTGAGGTGACATGCACCATCAAAGACTTGATCAAAGTATTTGCAAAACATTCAAAGTTGGGATCAAAGTACTTCAATCATAACATGAAAGACAAAGTTCTAGCAATAAGACAAAGAAACTATGATGCAACATGAAAAGGTACAAACAAAAGATTCATGAATAACAATGCTTTGCAAGACGTTTGTTTGTTTCACATAAAGAAAACATAGCATAATAGCATTCAACTTGTCCCTCAATAGGGTAGCAAATATAAATGCATAGGACACCTTCAAAGTTCATAAGAGTGACTAGATACAATAGTTTAAAACAAGCAATAACAAGTTATGCATCAATCAACTAGTCCTGGGACAATGCACATAGAACTAAGAATGGCCACTATGCTCTCAAAGTAGGTGCATAAAGGTAGAAGGTGGAGACTCAATATAATGGTGGAAGAAAGGCCTTTGTGAAAAGAAGTAGGGATTCAAGTCTCATAAAGAGCTTCCGAAAATTATGGTACTTATAGCTTTCAGCTCTCATTGCCCCTATCATAAGCATCTTTAAGGTGATTAAGGTTAAAGTGACACCACTAAGAGGATATGCTTGACAAGTTATAAACCGAAATCTCATGCCCCTTACTTACGAAGACCGATCCTCATGCTACTCAACTTCAGTCACGAGTAAGCTCTTGTCATTGTAAGTACATGTGTATCATTAAGAACCGCCAACGGGGTACCCCTTGCACATGATACAGGAGATTTCCCATAATCAAAATGACAAGGCAAGCAGACAATGAGCATCTCAGCGATCTTTTTATTTGCTATTTGCATAGGTTTTTATTGAGGATGCTTCATAGAGTGCTCATTATGGTGATGCTGCAAGTTTCCACCATGATTAGGCATGGCTTAGGCTAGCGGCCCAAGCATTTCTCTAACACACATACAAACTCCATGATCTTACAAGTTCCACTTTTATTTCACACTGCCGGGATCCGTAAGCAAAAGAACATGATATCAACAGGGTACAAAGTACAAGTGCAATGTTGAAAGCGTTCCCCATGAAATATGGTTCTGCTAATTTCAACTTATAAAGCACAAGCATATACGCAACAAAGAAGGACCCAATGGTTCAAGTTTATTAGATGCAAAAAAGTAAAGTGTGCCGTCAAGTTCGCGAGAGCTTTAATCATTAGTTTTCTCAGAACAAGTTTAATTTGGAAGATAAACAAAAGCATGAATATACTTGGAATAACATAAGCTAATAGGTATGTATGGTGGACTCTTTGGAATAACTTGGTTTAGGGAGTTGGATGCATGAGTGGAACTCATACTTTGTTGTGGAGGCTAGCAAAAGACTAGGAGCGACAAACTAAGAGAGCAATAATAGCCATAATCATGCAGAGCGACAAAACATCATTGATAAAAGCATAAAGTGATACTACAACTTGAAAACTAAAGGATCATAAAGGCTATGGTGACTTGAGATAGTCATAACATGGTGTGAGCATGCGCCAAGTCAACCCAAATAAAGCATCAAAGGATAATACGACTATACTATGCTTTAATATGCTAAAACAACGCATGATTCATCCAAGACACATTAAGCAATCTCAATTGTTTATAACAAGTCATGCTACAACAAAGAATACTAAGCATAAAGCCAAAATAATATCAAGCATGGCATGATAGAGCATAGGCCACAGTCGAAAACAAGCTCTTTTTACCACATAAGCATGAACTTTCCTACTCTTTTCCAAACCAAACCAAACTATTTGCAAACCAATGTATGAAAGAGGGGGTCCAACCAATTTATTTAGAAAACTAAGTAAACAAAAGCAAATAAAAAACCAAAACAAAAACGAAAAAGAAGATGCTCCAAGAACAACACAACTGTGCATGAAACAATAAAAATGAAGCATTTGGAAGAAACCTGGAATTTTTATTGATGAAGAAGGGGATGTCTTGGGCATCCCCAAGCTTTGACGCTTGTACTTCTTGGATATTTCTTGGGGTGACACGCATGTCATCCCCAAGCTTGAGCTTTAGTACATCCTTTATCTCATTACTCATTCCTTTCATACACCTGAAATTTTTCCTTCATACGAAACTTCACACAATCTTTATTAGCAACATTAGTGCACTCAAGATAAATAAGTCTTAAGGTTCAGTTCTAACACCAAATAAACTTCCATTAGAACACTAGATACTGTAGCACTTCCCTCAAAAATCTCAAATCCCCAAAAGAACTAAAAAAGGAACCAACTAGAAGCAAATGCAAAAAATGACAGAAATCTGTCAAAACAGACCAGCAGGTAAAGACGAATTTTTTCGAAGACCTTCTGTTGCTCAAATCAAAAAGTGTTGAACTAACGAAAGTTATATAACAACCTGGGGCAGAAGCACAAAAATTTACGCCTGAAAAAGACGTTCAGAGATTTTACACGAATTTTTACGGTGAAGGACAGGAATCTGTTTGGGGACAGCAACTTTCCCAATCATTACTTATCTCTCATTAGAGGTTACTCTTGGCGCTAAAAGCAAATAAAAAGGATAAGGAGCGGTTATTACTAAAGTAATAACTTCCAAGACTCATCTAAAACTTTTGGGTTATCTCCCAATAAGTACTTTTCTTTAACGCCTTTAAGTTAGGCATAAGAAGCAAGAAAAAGAATCAAGTGTTCTCAAATGAAGAAGCATTAAGACCAAATTTTGTTTTCATAGGAGAAGCAAAAGAAATCTTCTCTCTCTTCTTAGGGAAGTTTTCTATACCTTTCTTGAGTGGGAGTTGATATTTAATGGTGCCTTCTTTTATATCAATGAGGGCACCAACAGTTCTAAGAAAAGGTCTTCCCAAAGTAATAGGACAAGAAGCATTGCATTCAACATCCAAAACATAGAAATCAACGGGGACATAGGCATTGTTAACCATAATAAGAACATCATTAAGACTCCCCATGAGTTTCATTTTAGCATTATCATCAAGTGGGACATTCAAATAACAATCTTCAAGTGGAGGCAAATCAAGCATATCATAAATCCTTCTAGGCATAATAGAAACACTACTATCAAGATCACATAAAGATTTAAAATCAAAGTCATTCACTTTCATATTAATGATGGGTTCCCAACCATCTTCTTGTTTTATAGTAATAGAAGCTTTATGTTTCATCTTTTCTTTTTTAATCTTTATGAGAGCATTAGTAATGTGTTTTGTAAAGGCCATGTTCATAGCACTAGCATTAGGACTTTTAGCAAGCTTTTGTAGGAACTTAATAACTTCAGAGATATTGCAACCATCAAGATCAAAATCAAATTTATTATCTAAAGTAGTAGAACTATTACTAGCCTCAACACTAGTGGTGGTAATAGTAGAAACACTAATGTTTCTAGCAATTTCATCTTCTCTTTCCCACTTAGCATGTAATTCAGCTAATAGTCTAACATTTTCATCAATTCTTACTTGTATAGCATTAGTAGCTGCAAAGGGATTATCATTAGTTTCAGGTTTAGCAGCCATTTTATTCAAAGAAGATTGAGCTTCAGCTAAAGATGCTATATTTCTTTCAGCATTAGAGAGTTTTTCCTCAATAGTTTTATTGAAAGCAGTTTGCTTACTAATAAACTCTTTAAGCATAACTTCAAGTTCAGAAGGAGCACTCCTATTATTGTTGTAAGAATTTCCATAAGCATTACCATTGTTGGGAGGATATGGCTTGTAATTGTTGTTACCAAAATTACTCCTATAAGCATTATTGCCAAAGTTGTTATTTATTATAAAGTTCACATCAACTTGCTCTTCTTGAGCAACCAAAGAAGCCAAAGGAACATTATTTGGATCAATATAGGCTTTCCCATTAACAAGCATAGACATAATAATATCAATCTTATCACTCAAGGAGGAGGTTTCCTAAACATAATTTACCTTCCTACCTTGTGGAGCTCTCTCAGTATGCCATTTAGAATAATTAACCATCATATTGTACAGAAGTTTCGTTGCAGCACCCAAAGTGATGGTCATAAAGGTACCTCCAGCAGCAGAATTCAATAGGTTCCTTGAAGAATAGTTCAATCCTGCATAAAAAGTTTGGATGATCATCCAAGCAGTCAGTCCATGAGTGGGACAATTCTTTACCAAAGATTTCATTCTTTCCCAAGCTTGAGCAACATGCTCATTATCAAGTTGTTTAAACTTCATTATTTCACTTCTCATAGATATAATCTTAGCAAGAGGATAGTATTTTCCAATAAAAGCATATTTGCACTTAGTCCAAGAATCAATACTATTCCTAGTTAAGGAATTCAACCATTCTTTAGCTTTTCCTCTCAAAGAGAAAGGAAACAATTTCAACTTAATAATATCACCATCTATATCCCTATGCTTTTGCATCTCACAAAGTTCAACAAAGTTATTTAGATGGGAAGCAGCATCATCATTACCAATACCAGAAAATTGTTCTCTCATAACAAGATTGAGCAAAGCAGGTTTTATCTCAAAGAAAGTATCTTCAGGCACATGTGGAGCAATAGGTGTGCTCATAAAATCATTGTTGTTGGTGCTAGTGAAGTCACACAACTTAGTGTTTTCAAGAGTAGTCATTTTTGTGTGTTTTTGATAAAGAAAGCAAACTAGTAAAACTAATTTTTTTATGTTTTTGATAACAAAACAAGCAAACAAAGCAAAAATAAACTAAGCAAACCAAAAATAACAAAGTAAAGAGATTGGTTATGAGGGACTCCCCTTGTGAAGATGTCCTTGACTCCCCGGCAACGGCGCCAGAAAAATGTTTGTTGGCACGTGGTTGGCGTGGGAGTTTCTTCTTCTTCGTTCCCCGGCAACGGCGCTAGAAAAATGCTTGATGGCTCAATGCACGACGCCTAGAAAAGTGCTGGTGCGTGGTTGATGTAGAGCTCGTTGGGAACCCCAAGAGGAAGGTATGATGAGCACAACAGCAAGTTTCCCTCAGTTATGAAACCAAGGTTTAATCGAACCAGTAGGAGAAAGGAAACACTCCAAAGGTGTTACTAGCTGAGCTTTGGCAGGATGCACTACCAGTGCTAGTAGCAACGTGGAGACCTGCACAGCACAATCACAGAACTTTGTCCCCAACTTGCGATGAGGTTGTCAATCTCATCGTGTTTTGCAGAAAACAAAGGATTAAATGTATCGAATGGAAGGAAGTAATAGTTTGCAGAAAGTAAACACAAAGCAGTAAATAGTTTATAGATTGTATGTAAAAGAAAAGGATCGGGATCCATAGTTCACTAGAGGTGGCTCTCCTTAAGATAGATAACATGCTGGGTGAACAAATTAGAGCGGGGCAATTGACAAACATCGAGAAAGTAATACATACATATACTAATCATCTTGACTCCTTTGGAACTTGATTGGGCATTCCAACATTATACATAAACCGCCATCCAACTGCATCTATGACTAATAATCCACCTTCAGGTTATCATCCGAACCCCCTCTAGTATTAAGTTGCAAGCAACATATTATTTCTTTACGAACTGCGTGTAAAGTAAACAATATGATTGTTCTATGAACAAAGGATTGTTGTTTTCTCCCTAGTAGCAACAGCACATCTAGTACCTTAGAGATTTCTGTCACTTCCCCAGATTACCAGAGGCATGAACCCACTATCGAGCATAAATACTCCCTCTTGGAGTTGCTAGCATCTACTTGGCCAAGATAGCTACTAACAACGAAAAGCATGCAAGATCACAAATAACAAAGACATGATAGAATCAATAATCAATCTGAAATAGCATCTCAATATCCATCGGATCTCCACAAACACAACATGCAGAATTACAAATAGATGATCTTGATCATGAACGAAGCTCACAAGATCTAGACATGAAAGCACAAAGGAGGAGAACCAGCCATCTAGCTACTACATGGATCCGTAGTCCAAGGATGAACTACTCACGCATCACACCGGAGGCTTGCATGGTGATGAAGAAGGCCTCTAGGGTGAATTCCCTCTCCGTGAGGGTCAGGGAAGAGCTTGAGATCCCTCCGATCTAGGGATGGAGATGGCACGCTATAGACTCTTTCGTGGATTTTTGATCGGGTACTTAGGGTTTATGTCCCGAGGGCATCTTATAGTCGGAAGAGGAGGCTGAGGGGTGCCGGGGCGCCACACCACCCCTTGCCTTGAGCCGGGCCGTGTGGCCAGGTGGTGTGGTGGCCCCCTGGCCCCTCTCCGTCTCGTACTCTGGCATCTGATGACTTCCGGAAAAATAGGCACTTTGGCTTTTGTCCCGTTCAATTCCGAGAATATTCATTTTTTGACTTTCCTGGAACCAAAAACAGCAGAAAGCAGTGAATTGTGGCTCTTGTTAATAGGTTAGTCCAAGAAATCATATGAAAAGTACTCCAAAGTATGAACAAAACACAAGAAAGTGAATAAAACTAAGCATGGAACATCAAAAATTATAGATACATTTGCAATGTATCATGCCCTTAATCTTGAGAGACAGAGGCCCCCTTCTGTTACCCACGGATAGCCGTCAAGCTAACCTTGTTGAAGTAGTAGCATATGCTTGCTGCGAGTGATTAGTAAGCACGCAAGAATCTGTGGTCCGGTGATTTAGTTTTGATGTGTATTGTTACTTTTGTTGGCGATTATTTTTGTTGCATTGCTTATTGGCTACCAAAACAATCTAATATTGCAACAAGTTTATTTTTAGAACTATGTGTAGAATATGTTGTGTCCAACAATGTATGAACTCTGGATTTTGTTTAGCCATTAGAGATGCATTGTCGCTACACAAATGCCGATGGTGCATGATGTTAGAAAAATATCAACAACGACATCGATTAATGATAATAAGGTGAGATCATTGTTGATCACCTCGCTAGGTTACCAAGGCGACCGTGGTTTTCCTCAAAAAAAGGACACCATGGTTAAGCGAAAAAACATGTTTAGAGTAGACTTTGTCGGTGTTAGGTGTTTTTAATGGTGGTGAACCTAACAACGAAAAAAAAATACTTATCCACCAATCCCCAAATTCTTGGCATTTTCATTACCCCAGGTCAAGTTACACAAAGAGATGTACACCAAAGAGCTTGTGGATTATAAACTGTTCACACCTAAACCAGTTATAAAATCTATTTTTCTTAAATGCTTTCTCCGTTTAAAAATATAAGTGTCGCGGATTTATTTAGATACATGCTAGACTTATTTCTGAACAGAGAGAGCATTATGTTAAGAAAATACATTTTTTTTTGACGTGAAGAAAATACAATTATTAGCCCCAAAAGGAAAGAAAACACAAGTAATACTAATCCGTCCTCTAACCAAACGTGAAACGTGGCCTCGATCCAGATTCAAAATCTAATCTCCAGTCCTCCACGGTTTCCTCCCCACCGTCCCACACCGCCCGCTTCCTTTTCTTTCGCTCCTCCCTCTCCCGAGCCCTCAGTCTTCACGCACGTACACCGGCCCAATCCGTCCCAGCGCAGCGTGGCTCTAGACTCTACAGCCGCCGCCGCCGCCGCCGTGCCCTACACCTCTCATCCGCGCCTCCCAATCCGTCTCCGCGCCCAGCCCCCCTCCCTTCCCCCAAACCCCTCCGCCTTTCACGCTCGCCGCCGTCATCGCCGTTCCCGTCCAACCACACCGCGTCCCTGCCTTCTCAACCCCCGTCCGCGATTCGGTTTCTGAGGTATGGGCATTTTTTTCGTCTGTGATTAGTTAAACCCCACTGGCCTCGAGGAATTTTGGGCGCGCCATCTAGATCCGTGGGGATTCCCATTTTTTGCTGTTCTTGATCATCTTGGTCGAATTCAAATCAAATCGAATCTCCTAACGGTCCGCCCCTGGTGGTAGATCGCAGGGGGGCGAAGTATACGGGATAATCTAACCTGTAGCTCTTCATTTATTGCGAGATCATGTTTGCTGTTTTAATTGTCTCCGGTAAGCCAGAACATTCATAGCAAATAGAAGGTATTTACACCTCAAATTCAGGGGTAGATGCCACATCATTTTGATATGCCCAGGGGCCAATCCCAATTGCGTAATCTTCATTTAAACCGATGATCTTGTGTGATCAGGATTGACTACTCTATTTATTTTTTTGAAAGAAAGCATCACCCGATTCTGTTCCTATCTGTTGCTTACTTCTGCGTTATTTGAATCCAATCCAATGGTTGTTTACCCCCACTTTCACATGTACTTTGAGTTAGTTCCTTCCCTATCACTAAATCCTCCAATGACCACTAACAGCTGCCAAACCGTCAGCCATTTGCCAGGGTCACCACTCTGCCTCTCTCTCTGACTTACCAGGAATTAGTTTCTCTTTTCTCATGTTTTCTTCACATGCAATAGATGTTCTTCCTAGATCAAAATTACCTATTTTTTAGCCTTGATTGTTGTAATTAATTTCCCCCCTGATTTTAATGTTCTTTTAACGAGGATATGAGGTAGCCATGCTCCTTTTCTAATATTTCTCTGCATGTTACAGAAATATTGGATAATTTTTTGATCGTATTGACATGTTAAGGTGAAGGGGAAGTTATCTACAACTGAAATAACTTGTGGTCAGATAATATGGTTGACATGAACCCAGATCACATTTTTGAGGTCCCTGACACTCCTGACAGAATACAGCAGTCAACATGCCCTGTATCAAGCTCAGCTGCTACAAGAGGCATTACAAGGATGCCTGGAGATCCTTCACCAAACAACAGATTCAAAATTAGGATCAAGACTAGTTCCAACCAGGGTCAATCAAGTAGAGTTAGTGCAGTTAGTGAACAGCCTGCACACTTAGGAACCAGTGATTTGTTTGAACAAGCTGAATTGGCGAGGTCGTTGCCAGAAGCAAAACTACCCTCACCAAAATTAGATAGGGCTACTGGAAAATCTGTTGTAAATGGCTATGGGGCTCGCACTCTTGGTTTGGGTCAGAGCAGCAGCATTTCAAACGACATGATATGTACGGGCACTGGAGTAAGCGACAATAGCCGCCAAATCAGAGAAGGGCAGGCTAGCCATCGAGATGCAAATCGTCGGTACTTGGATTTTCTTGGTGCGGGATCAGGTTTTCCTACTACCTCAGTGGGAAAATCACAGAACAGAACAAAAAATAGCACCTCTAATGGGCTGAAGGAAGTATTAGGTGCTGATGATTTTTCAGGATCCAATCCCAGTGAGGACAGTAGTGAAGCAATCATTATCAAGGGTACAGAAGGACTCTCAAGTCGTACACCATCTGATGTTCCTCAAAGACATATGGGTCGAAGAATCTTGGTGCGAAATGGTTGTATTTCTCCATCTAACATTGTCCAAAGAAGCGGTAAAGCTGCTGAAAAGCAGGAAATGTGCTCTACAAGTGGAGTCTTTCACCAGTCAAATTCTCAGGCTGATGTTTCTCATAGAGGAAATGTAATTGATCTTACTGATAATTCACCAATAGTAACAAAGAAAGGAAGCGCTGTAACTGATGGATTGGCATTCCAAAACGTCAGAATGGCCAGGGCTGCGGGGACTCTAATTCCACGAAGTATAAATCAAGCAAGCAGAAGTAATTGTTCTGAAAGTTTAAATAACAAAGGCAAAGATATTATCCATGATGTCATGGGTGCTGAAAGGTCTGGAGAGGCTAATACAATGAGGTGCGCCATATCTCTTTGTTCATACAGAAGTGTCATCAATTCATTTCATGTTGTAATATGAGTACAAAGTATAGGCAAATTGGATGTCTCCAAACATTGCAATAGGTTAATCCTGGATGTTAGTGTGTATTTCATTAGTTGAAACTGAATTGAATTTATAAAGTTTGTAGTGCTCAATGGAGTAATTTAAAACAAAACTGAACTTTGTAGAAGTCAAAAAAGTAAATCCAGTTTGTTGAGTAAAGTACCACCTCTGAAAATGAAAAAAAGCATGATTCATTTGTCATTCTATTTAGATACCTGTCACATATCAATGACCTTATTAAACCTCCTCTGTTACAGGGTTTGTCCAAGAGCTGTAATAGATTCTGCTGTTGTAAATGGCGACATTACTGGCATAAGTTCTCAGCAAGGTTGGAGAACAACACGTAATCATACTAGTAAAGTATCCAGGCCATTATTGGGTATGACGACTACTAGTTGTGGAATAGAATCTGGATCTTCTGGACCATCTGCAGCAGCAGCAGGAGACAACAATATCACATTTAGTGCAGCAACCACTACACGGTCAACAAGTTTGAGGAATAGGACTGCAAGGATCAGTAAAGGAAAGAGGAAACACACCTCAAGTTCCTATCATCCTGGTGAAAGCTCTAGTTCTCTTAATGAACATAGTGGTTGTCTTGCATCTTCAGACACAGCAGCTGGCAGAAATCATACCACTCTTTGTCATGATACTCCTGTAATCGATATTGATGACATATCTTCCCCTGAAGTTAGAACTCGTTTGAGGGGCTACCGTGATGGAACCTCGATTGATCCTAACATAAGTGCACAGTTGGAGGCTGATGAATTGCTGGCTCGGCAACTTCAGGAGCAGCTTTACAGTGAAACACCTCGTGTTGCTCCTAGAGAAGAGGTATATCCTAATAGAGAAGAGGTATATCCTAATCAATCCCTTTCCTCCGTGTCTTCATGTTGTGTGCGTGCGGTGCATCTTCTCTTAGCGTCGTGAAGGTACTACTAGTTCTTCAACAAGGTAACTTTCTTTTAATAAAGCAGATTGATGCAATCGTGGCAATGTCACTTCAACATGAAGAAGATGCAGGGCGGACATCTAGAACCGTAAGGCGTTTTCAAATTCGAAATGATACTGTAAGAACACCTATCTCATTGGTTTTTCTGTTTTTGGAAGTTATTTCATATCTTTATTTGAAGTCACTATGCCTTTCCCTTTTCAATGCATTTACTGTATGTTTGCACCCAAACCTAGGCTTTGTTAGCAATTAAATAATATTTCAATTGTTGAAAATGAAGTTATAGGGATATGTGCCCATAAACATCAGAACGATGCTTGTAGGAATTTGTTGGTTGGCCTATTATCAAGCGGGAGTTCTTGCTATCCATAAAACGCCAAACAAACCTGTTTACTTTTAAGATTATTCTCGTGTACAGTGTCGTTATGACTAGTACCTTGGCTGTTTTGAGGCTGACATGTTTTATCTTCTTCTTATCCTTAGAGAGCTGCAAGAGCATCCCATTCTAGTGCTGCTCAGCGTGCGATCAGGGCTAGATATGAGACGGCGATTTCCCATATGCGGAATGTGGGTCCAGTAACTTTGGGATTGGTATTGCTTTCATTCTTGTCCTTGTACTTCTTCTACCTCTAAATTATTTCACTTCTCAAAGGAAGATCTTTACTTTTAAATGATAAGACTGACATATTTTCCTGCTTTCCATGTCATTTGCGTTTGTCCCAATCTCAGTATGTAAGATGTTGTAAAGTAAACCAAATGGCATGTGATGAATTTAGATAGTGTGTTACTGCTTTTCATCCTATTACCTATGCTTATGTCATCCTAGAACCAACAGAACATTCCTTTTGGGGCGAAAACTGTTTGACATTTGACTTCACCTGACGACTTGTATCTGGCTTCCAATTGTACTCTATGGTACATGCTTGGAACTGTCATGATTTACCAAATTGGTTGCATTTTAATCTCTTCGGAGTGGTTTGGACTTTGAAGTACTGAACCACCCCCTATCATGTACTCCCTCCGTCCCAAAATGTAAGGCGCCTAAGCTTTAGTCAAAAGTCAACATCTTCTAAGTTTGACCAAGTTTATGCAAAAAAATACGAATATCTGCAATATCGAATGGACATATTGGGAAACTATACTTTATGGTGAATCTATTAATATTGATTTGATATTGTGAATGTTTATATTTTTACATATAAATTTGGTCAAACTTAGAATATATTGACTTTTGACTAAAGCTTAGGCACCTTACATTTTGGGATGGAGGGAGTATATCATTAATTCTCACTATTATCAGGGAATTGTCCCTTTTGAGTTGTAAACTTGGTTTTGTAAGCACTGGGTCATATATATGTTGATCAGCTGCTGTTAAAGTAAAACCAACTGGTAAAAAGTCTTGCATCAAATAAAATCTTCCTTGAGTTTACAGATTGTGATTGCCTGAATTGATTCTCCAAGATTATCAACAGCTTCTGACTGTCAATTTTTCAGAGGGCTATGGTTGCCGGATATCCTGCTTCGCATATTCAACCTAATATTGATTTGTAAGTGCCACCTCCTGTTGTACTTCTAGTGCTCGAATCTGGTTACCTGCGTATCTTGAGAGCTCGGAACAGCTTACATGTTACGATTCATTTAGCTTTTTGCTGACTGGAATTTACATATAACACTGCGTCACATTGGTTTAGCAGCTTCACTGAACTGTGTAGCTTTATGTGATAACAGTCTTTTCTGAAAATTTAGTTTCTAAAACATACCAAGTTGAGTATATCTTTTCTGGGTTCTCTGCATGTGACTAGCAGCAGTGTTAGTACCCATAGTGGATAGGGTAACATACAACTTGATACAATTTGCTGAGCAGTAAGATTCTATAAATGTGAACATTTACTAAAGGAGCTTCTGTTGCAGAAATGATTATGATGCTCTACTTGCATTAGATGAAAATAACCACCAGCACACTGGTGCTTCAGAAAGTCAGATCAATAACTTGCCACAGTCAGTATTTCAGGTAAATCTATTCAGTTTGTACATACAAAGTGGTATCTGTTTTCTCGTTTGTCTCTGAGAAGTTCTGACTAGTGATTTTTTTCCTTGGACAGTCAACTAGCACTGAAGAGCCTTGTGCAGTGTGCCTTGAGAATCCCTCTGTCGGAGATACCATCCGCACTTTGCCATGCTTCCATAAGTTCCATAAAGATGTATGCACTCTTACCTTTAGGTGCCATAACCCCTAATATTGTAACCGAGTTGCATTTTTGACGTGAAATTGCTTCCACCTTGCAGTGCATCGACGAATGGCTGAGAAGGAAGAAACTCTGCCCAGTTTGCAAGTGCGGGATTACAAGAAGTTAGCCGATGCAGCTATTGTGTGCATTCACATATAGCACGAATTAGTCAGCTGCTTGTGTGATTGCACTTTTCTGTCGGTAGTGGTACAGATCGGAGGTTGCACTTGGCTGCTCCGACTGCATCCTGTGCCAATGCCCCTTCTGTGCCTTTGTTCCGACGGATCATACTAAATAATCGATATTTCACATGTTTACACCAGCAATTTGTATATCCGTGTTTCTTGTTCCTTTACTTGCTAAAGATGCTGTCATAATATCATTTCACGATTTATGGAGAACGCAGTCTATACCAGTGTGGAAGCTACAATTATCACTAGTAGGGCAAATATTGGCTCTTTGATGGCAAGGCTGCACGAGATTTTAAGCGAATCCAGCATCAACTTTGCCCAGAAGAGCAGCAACGCCCATTAGTTTTTTTTGGTCGAAAGCTCCAATCAAACAAATCGAACATGTGGCAGATGTCGTTTTTTTCGTAGGTTGAAGGGAAGTTAAGTTTTTGGGTTGAAATATGGGTGGACATGGTAAATTTACGTGGTTGTCTGGGTTGTAACGCCAGGAGTCTATTCAGCACCTAAGTAGCATACAAACCCTTTTCTTGAACTGGGCAAAACTCGTATTTCAAGTTTCCCATGATTATGGAAACATGTGTGCACTTCAAACATGGGTAGGAACTGGGCAGTGACCCTTGTAATATTCATAAAACAATATAATTATCTTTTTTTTTAGAGTACACCAATGACCTAACTTATTTTAAGACAAGGCAGAATTTTGAGTACAAGAATGGTCCCAATCGCTGCTGCGAAGCATAGCATGACCTCCACTCTGGCTAGTCCGAAGACAGCCACCACAAATACAACAACAACAAAGAGTTTTTCCTAAGCTAAGTAACAAAGCCGAGTCCCGACCGACGCCGGTTGCCTCCAAAGAATAACCGCTCCAAAAGGGCTCTCCTTGTCGACACACCATCCATCAAGAAGAGTAGATGGTGGGACTTGGTCGGCCCGAGGAGAGCCACATCTTGGACTCACCGATGAAGGCGTGCATTATGCCCTTGGAGAGCACCCTAGGACAACTACGAGCACCTGAGGAGGTCAACTTGGAACCTCCACGCCGAGTCTCCAAACGCGATGCTCCCAACAGAGTGCCGACGCCGAGGAACCGCCATCGCGCTGATCCAACTTCAGACCTAGGTTTTCGCCCGACGACCTCTACCATACTGGAGCGAGAGAAGTGCCGGCTCACCTTGGCGACACCTCCAAGGAGGGAAACAATGTCCACAAGCACCATCGTCGTCGGCGAAGGCGAGTAAGACTTTCGTCCATCGAACACCTTCCTTCCTCCGCGCGGGATTGGGGCAACTGTCCAAGATGTTCACACCGCCGCCGCAGCAACACTTCACCGTCATAGCCGAAGTGTCATGGACCTCCTGTGACCCGAACGAAACAAGAGCACTCCATCTTCCCACAGCCCCCACCTTTCTTCCACCTCCAGGTCGGTAGAGAGCTCGCTACCGCAGCTGTCACCTCCTGACAGCAGTGCAACAACCGCAATTCTGCATATAATCATCTCTGGTTGTGCAAATGATGTATGAACAAATCAACTTATGTAGTTTGTTTTTCGAGAATATTTTTCATGATATTTCTCACATAACGTAATGTCATATACTTACTCCATTCCCAAATATAAGACGTTTTGGTAGTTCGTATGTATTAGCTAGACTCAAATACAATACACAGTCACTCAACCTTCTAATCCAAATTTAGAAATAAAAACAATACACTCCTAGTTTCTAAAATACAGGAAAAGCGTGTGGTTTAAGACATATAGCTTGGTCTTGCATATCCTATGTGATCTTTTTTTTAGTACAGTGATACATAAAACATGTGATGTTGTATATCACTGTCTCAAAATACCCGCAAAAGAAAAACTGTCTCAAAACGACAAGCTGTTGTTCTAGAAAAATCTATCTGTAATCCAGACAGATAGCACCAGTGGTCTAGTGGTAGAATAGTACCCTGCCACGGTACAGACCCGGGTTCGATTCCCGGCTGGTGCATGTTTTGTTGATTTTGTCCTTGCCTTTTAAGACACGGCTGTCACAGAAAGAACCGCCAGTTTTTTTTTTTGCCTGATCTTAGAACTCGGTTAGAGACTTGATATCAACAACAACATCAGATCTGTGGGCTGAGCATTCATTTTAAGAAATAGGTTCCGACAATCAGACTGAAAACAATGTTGTGGTGACCTTCATATCACGGGCAAGACAAACAGTGAAACAGCACATCGAATAGCAAATTCTTATGCTAGTATCTCTGATGAAGTAATGCCAGGAAAAGGACCGACGGCGAGCCATCGGACAACCACACCAATTACCCAGCTCGACGACGAGGAAGAGATTGCAGCATCCACGTTAAAACAAACCAACCCAGACAGCGGTGGAGTCGACTTTTGATTTTTGAACCTGTTTCGGGACTGCATAACTTGTAGTTGTAGACTGAACCGGCTTCTGTTTGTAAGCTTGAAGTTTCTAGCATTATTTCTAGCCTCCTAATGTGCCATCCGTTCGGTAGATCAAATAACCACTGCTTAGGCCACGTCCGGATACTTCCCATTTCCGAACCATTTTTAGACCAAATGATATCACTTAAACAAGTTTATGGTGCTAAGCTTGATTTTTTTGGCATATGGTTCCGTAGATATTCCCTAGAGACCTTCATTACGAAGATCTATAAGGGTGAAGAGGCGTTCCACTGTCAGCGGAGCTGGCAAAACTGGATCCTTCAAGGGGAATCGAACACAGTCTACTTCGACGCCGTTGCCAATGGTCAACATAGAAGATGTTCGATCCCCTGCCTCTAGGAGGAGGATACCCTGCTAGAAGACCCGAAAGACATCTCTGCTCTTATATACTCCTATAAAGACTTGTTCACCATTGTTCCGCGTTCTGAAATATCGTTGGCTCCCGACTTATGGTAGCCAGAGGCCTTGGTTACCTCTGTGGAGAATGCGGAGCTTACTCTCTCATTCATGCCGGAGGAGGTAGCTGCAGCGATTAATTCCATGAATACCAATTCGGCCCCCCGGGCCGGATGGTCTTTTTTCCAGACATTCTGGAACCATCTTCAGTCGGTTATTATACCTATGTTTTAGGAGTTCTACACTGATACGTTGGTGATGTCTCGACTAAACTTTGGTGTGATTATCTTGATCCCAAAGTAGTGGGGGGCCATGGATAACCACCAGTTTAGACCGATCATGGTGATTAATGTCATTGAACGGATCTTTGCAAAAGTCAACGCAATTAGAATTGCCCCGGTCAAGGAATGGCTCACTCATCCCATAAAGTCCGCCTTCCTGAAGGGTCACCTCATCCATGACGGTTTATTTGCGCTTCATGAAATTATTCATGAGGTTAAGATACGACATCACAAGGGCGTGTTCCTCAAGTTGAACTTCTAGAAGGCATATGACTAGTTAGACTGGGCCTTCCTCCGTCATGTGCTTGAGAGGAGGGGATTTGACAATAGGGTGATTTGCTGGATTATATGCAGTTCATCATGAGTGGCAACATGGCTATTAACATCAATGGGGAGGTTGGTCCGTACTTTCGACCCTCCTACGGGGTAAGACAATGGGATCCTATATCTCCCCTTCCATTTAACTCTACGGTAGATGTCCTAGCAATTTTTTTTGGATAAAGCCAAATTACTGGTCACATCTCTAGTGTGGTAGGCCATCTTATCCCCGGAGGAGGGATCTTCGACCTCCAGTATGCCGATGACACGATGATCATGGACCAAGGCTCGGAACTTGACACTATTAATCTCAAGTTCCTTCTCCTATGCTTTGAATCCATATCAAGTCTTAAGATCAACTTCGATAAAAGTGAGGTCATGATCCTGGGATACTCAGATGAGGATAGACACCGGATTGCTGACAACCTCAATTGTAGGTTGGCAGGCTTCCCCATCTCATACCTAGAATGCCAATATGGGATACACGGGTTCTGATCAAGGATCTTGCCCCTAGCCACGAGGGTTCGGTCCAAAGCTGAACTAGCGATCAAGGCTCACAACTAAGGGTAGAAATACAATCTGGATTAACTCATTCCTATCTAGCCTCCCCATGTATCAGATGGGACTATACCTGCTACCAGAAGGGACCCACACAGACTTTGCAAAGGAGTTATCCGGGTTCTTTTGGGTGGCCAGGGATGGTCACCAGAAGTACCACATGGTGAAATGGGCTGACCTTGCGCCCCAAGATCCTTGAAGGCATAGGGATTCTAGACTCTCGCCGGTTCAATGTTGCTTTGATGTTGTGTTGGGTGTGGCACATCCTTAAGGAGGATGGAGGGTTGTGGCTCCAGCTCATTAAAGCCAAATACTCCAGGGGCCGACCTCTCCTAGCATGTGAGCGTCAGGAGGAATCTATGAAGGGGTTCCGTAGCAGAAAAAATTCCTAACGACAAGAACACCATAGCCAAGATCTATCTATGCAGATGTAAGGTAACGAGAAGGATTCGGTGTTCATACCTTTAAGACCGAAAACAGTTAACGTTCCACGGAGAACGTGGATAATGTAGTTGTCTGACGTAGCTGCAAGGTTGTGTAGACGTCCAAGATCCAAGCTCCAAGCGGATAGCACCACAAGTGGCAGTGCCTCGTGGCTTTACACTCATACGGTGTAGAGACGTCTCTCGGGCTCTGGTCCAGCAAAGCAGTGGAAGAAGATTGATTCGGACCGAGTCCAGCAGCACGACGACTTGCGTATGGTGGAGAAATTCCTATCCCCATATGTAGTTCCAAACTTGGGAACCACACAAGAGGGAGAGAGAATATGCAAAGCCAATTGATGGGATGGATTTGGGGAGAGGGGTGCCCCTCATTATATAGGTGGAAGGGAGGTACCACCTCCCTCAAAGTCTCGAGGTGGGATTCGCTTCCGACCAGCCCCCTCATGGGCCCCACATGATGGGGAGCCCACCTAGTGGCCGCCGGCCACCTTGGCCTTCCCTAGGGCGCGACCCCCTCTTGGGCCTCTATGAGACCCTAGAACATGGATTAATAGGATTTATAAGATACCCATATCAACAAGTTGCAACTTCTTTTTGAAAGCTCATCTGAAAAGAACTCCGAGGTTAAGCGTGCTTGGCCTGAAGGAATTTGAGGATGGGTGACCGACAGGAAAGTGGGTATCGGATACACCGAGTGAGGACATAGTGCACATAAAAGACTAGTATTGGTCTGTGGGGCCAGTCTAGATATCCTATTAAGCTGCTAGGAGTGACATCCCGGGCATGGAGAGTCTGGGGTGTTACAGCCTCCTCCGCTGAGGCCCAATTAGGTGGGCTACTCCATAAATCCACTCTTAAATACATTTAATTAATCTTAAATACATATTAATACATTTAATTAATCGTAAATACATATTATTTAATACCTATCACTCTGAAATACCTTTTGGACCCCGCAGGTCATCATTGGATATCCCCGGAAACATTCTGGTATCATCGATCTCCATGATCTTCGCCGAGGGCCGCACGATCCGCAACAGGGCTCGTCCGCTGATCCGTCATCAGCTATCCTAGTGAGTCTTCTTTTCTGATCTCTAGATCGGCTTTCTCTCCGCTGGTCCCTTAGCCGGTCTTATTTTTTGGTTCACCGATCATAGATCGGATTGAGTCGCCCATCACCATCATAATCGACGTGCCTCTACTCCGACAACGACATCGACCTGCACCGACCATCTTCATCAAACCGTGCGCGGGGCGCCTCTACATGCATCGCAACAGGTTGTCCTGGTCCGCGTGGTCTCCATCGCTTGTCCATCTTCGTCGCCATCACTCGAGACTTCACCGACAACATCAACATGGACTACAATCTGCATGTTGTCGTCCATGCCATGGCGCGAACTACGTCCCTATCGGTCTGATCAACCGACTTGTGCACGTCGCCAAGCACGTCCCCGAGCACACGCCTATCACTGATCGAGTAATAGGCTGCCGCCTTGGTCTACGCCTCCGACTTCCAACGCGCCTTCCTAATGCATACATCGCTGGTGGCCTCACTCTGCTGCACCGACTCGTGTACTGCATCTACGTTATCCCCTCATATCGTAGTGTTGCTACATGGAGTCTATCTCATCGTCCCCGCACGTAAACGTCTCAGGCTACCACCGCGCCACTCCCACGGCGCGGGTCGCCACCATCCGCGCATGGTCTTAGTCATACTGTCGGTTCTTCAGCGCCAACTTCGTGTACGGCCATCGTGTCTCCCCATGTTGAAATGGATCGTATGGGCACCTAGAGGGGGGGGGGGGTGAATAGGTGCTACTTCAAATTTTAATGCTTTTTTCAATTTTAGGCTTAACACAAAAGGTAAATTCTCTAGATAGATATTATATAGAATTTCCCTATATGCAAACCTAACTACTAGCGAGTAAAGACGAGTGAGAAAGAGGAACGGGTAAACCGTAGTGGAGCACACGGAGACACATGATTTGTTTTACCGTAGTTCCTTCCTTGTTAAGGGAAGCACATCTGCGTTAGAGGGGTGGGCGGTACTAAGACCACCACGCCACAATAGGCCTCACCCTGTTCTCCGATGGATCCCGCCACCAAAGGCCTGATCCACCTTTTCATTATAGGAACCCTTCGAGACGGGAACCGGCGCCTTTACACAACTAGCGGGACACAACTCCACAACCAAATTGGAGGATCCCGTAATGATAACAAGCTGCCACAAGAACAAGTTATCAATAACAAAAACATGAGATCTAGATATTAACAAGAATACTAGATCGGAGATTTCTCTAAGTGAATGGAGAGGAGTTGATGCGCTTGATTCGTGATGACAATGTAGGTTGTCTCCTCCTTCAATTCCCCCAAAGACGAAGACTTCGGGTGGTTGAAGTGGGAGATCTAGAGGGAGCTTTTGCAACAGGTCTGGCAATTTTCGAGTGAATCAAGAGTTCTGAATGGAGGTGCTGAAGGGGATTTTATACCCCCTACACCCACTGAGCCGTTTGAGCCATTTGGGGACGGATTATCCGGCCCAAGTGAGGGCCGGATTATCCGGCCTGGGGAAAACTCCGCCCCAAACTCGGATTATCCGAGAAACAATCCGTGCCCACTCAGAGCGACGCGCCGAGCCTGCCCTTGAGCGCCTCCTAGGGACCGGATTATCCGGCCCCATGCGAGGGCCGGATTATCCGACCAGGGAAGGAAAAACCGCCCCTGTTCGGATTTTCCGGGAGAAAATCTGAACCCACTCAGAGCGTCGTGCCTTGGCTGCCTTTGATCGTCTTCTGGGGGGCGGATTATCCGGCCCAAGGCGAGGGCCGGATTATCCGGTCCGGGGAAGAAAATACGCCCCTGTTCAAATTTTCCGGGAGAAAATCCGACCCCATATAGAGTGACGCGCCAAGCCAGCCTTTGTCAAATGAGTTAGGCCGGATTATCCGGCCCTTGATGGGGGCAGATAATCTGGTCCCCCAAACACAAAAACATATCCTGCACACTTAGCACACATGAGAAAACTCCACGATATTTTTATCTAACACTCAAAACACAGGGAACTATGAAATGTTCTTTCAATCTCCCCCTTTTTGGTGTTAGATGACAATACTAGGATTTATAGGAAGGTTCTCAAGACAACAAGATTTAATGAATGAAAATGACTCCCCCTCAATGTGTGCATACTAAAAAATGCATTTGATTACAAATACACACAAGAGGGTATAAGTCTATTTCATTGGGAACATATGTGAAAAGCTCATACCACCGGTAGGGAGATAGATGCGTCCTCAACACATAATAAGAATATCCAATGATGGCCATAGTGAGCGCCTCCCTCGATATAGATATCCAATAGCCAAAAGAATATCCAATAAGATAGATGACTCCATATGAATAATCCACACGATAAATCCACAACCACACAAACATAGTCTTATATGGCACAAAAACACATAAAAGTTCGACGCTAAAAGGGCACAAGCGAGAGAAAAAGAAACAAAACGCTAAAGAGCAAGAACTTGTGCCCGACCCATGCAAATCCTCGGAGACCTAATAGAACTACTTCTCCCTCTCTGGCATCGAGACGCCAAAAAGGAAGAAGAGCGATGCTAAAGCCCCAAGGGATCACTCGTAGTCCTCATCCTCGTCCTAGTCCCCGAAAGTATTTAGCACGAGGACAGCGCTTGTAGGTCTTGGGAGCGCTGGAACCACCTGTGAAGCGAATAAGGGGGATAGCAAAGGGGATAAGCATACACACAAGTCCAAGATAGAACGTACAAAAAGTAGGCAAATAGTTCATAGACCAATCCTACTCAATGCACAAATCTATACGAAACTGAACCAGTTTTGAGTCAGTCAGGCCGGATTATCCAGCCTAGCCAGGGACGGATAATCTGGCCCTGGCAAAAAATTTCAGAATTGCCTAGATTGAATGCAAAAGAGTAGATCGGGCCTAGATACTGTAAGACTACAATTTCTATGCGAAACAACGTCCTTCTAGACAACGTTCCACCCAACAAGCAACACATCTAGCCAAAGATAGGGAGAGAGGGAGTTACCCTCACTCATTGGAGGAAGAACGCGGAGGAGAAGGTACCTGTAGGCGCGGAGAAGAAGATCCGGGGAGGCCCAGAGAACCCGGTGGCCGGAGGGGCTCCAGGGAGGGTGGGGGACGGCAGGCGCCGGTTGGGAGGAGGGAGAGGGTCGGGGGAGAAGTGCTGCTCGTTATGAGCCCTTCCTCCCGAACCCAGCCCTTAAAGACTGAATCCGCCAGGGCCAGATTATCTGGCCTATACTTGGGCCGGATTATCCGGCCGAATTCTGAATTTCTATTACACATAGATTCAGGCCCGCGCGTCCCCAAACAACACCCCCACAAGGTGTACAAGGGACTTGTGTGCAAGAATAGATGGCTTAGGGGTAGGGAAAGGCTTAGGATTCAGAGAACCAAACTGAGATGGTACTACACACTCAAAATTGCAAGAATCAAATCAACCAAAGGACAAAATTAAGTGTGATTCCCATAAGAACAAACGATGAGCAAGAATAACCAAAAAGATCCAAATAAACTCAACTCTTCTCATGGAAGAGGGCGGTGGCCGAAGCCACCTTGTTGGAGTGTATGGTATGACACCGCAAAGATGTATCTTGGGTTCATGACCAATACTCATCAATAAGCTCACATATCACAAAATGATATTAAGAGGAATGATTTGACTTGCTTTCGCCATTACGAGGGGAGGGTTAGCCCAATCAATTAGGACCACACTCCCCCTATATCCATGCCCACATCTAGACCAAATAAGACTGAGATGTACGAGTGAGTGCATGGGTAATCAAGACAAGCTCCTTGAATCAACGATATTTAGCTCATTCCTCAAGTAACAAAACCTTGCTTCATCAAGTGGCTTCGTGAAAATATCAGCAAGTTGGTTCTTCGTGCTCACAAAAGATAGATCAATATCGCCTCGAGCAACATGGTCCCGAATAAAGTGATTCTGAATCTCAATATGCTTCGTACTTATGTGCTGTACCAGATTGTATGCAATTTTGATTGCACTTTCATTATCGCATAAAAGAGGCACTTTGTCACAATTGACACCGTATTCCTTTAAAGTTTTCCTCATCCATAATAACTGAGCGTAGGCACTAGCAACAACAACATATTCAACTTCAGCGGTGGAGAGTGATATATAATTCTGCTTTTTAGAAGACCAACAAACTAGAGATCTTCCAAAGAACTGACAAGCTCCAGAAGTTGATTTCCGATCATCCTTATCACCAGCCCAATCTGAATCAGTATAACCACATAGAGAGAAGTTGGAGCCCTTGGGATACCATAGACCAAAGTTAGGGGAATGAACCAAATATCGGAAGATCCTCTTGACCGCCACTAAGTGGCTTTCTTTAGGAGCAACTTGATACCTTGCACACACCCCCACACTCAACACAATATCGGGTCTAGATGCACAGAGGTAAAGAAGAGAGCCGATCATGGACCGGTATACCTTTTGGTCCACATCTTTACCGTGAGGATTGAGTTCAAGGTGACATTTTGTTTGCATCGGAGTGGCGACGCCCTTAAAATTCGTCATCTTGAATCTCTTGAGCATGTCTTGGATGTATTTTGCTTGATTGATGAAGGTTCCTTCTCTAAGTTGCTTAATTTCGGATCCAACAAAGAACCATAACTCCTCCATCATAGACATCTCAAACCTGTCAGCCATAAGCTTTGAAAATTCATCATTAAAAGCTTTATTAGTAGAGCCAAAGATGATGTCGTCTACATATAGTTGGCATACGAAGATCTCCCCCTTAACCTTCTTAGTAAAAAGTGTGGGATCGATTTGCCCAACCTCGAAGTCACGATCTAACAAAATCTCTTTAAGGTGCTCATACCACGCACGTGGGGCTTGTTTAAGGCCATAGAGAGCCTTATCGAGTTTGTAGACATGGTTCGGGAAGTTAGGATCCTCAAATCCCGGGGGTTGCTTTACATATACCAATTCATGTAGAGGACCATTAAGAAACACACTCTTAACGTCCATTTGCTGTAATTTAAAATTATTATGAGCAGCATAAGCAAGAAGGATACAGATGGACTCAAGACGAGCCACAGGAGCATAGGTCTCACCGAAGTCAATGCCCTCAACTTGGGAGTAGCCTTGTGCCACGAGTCTTGCTTTGTTCCTCACAACAATGCCATTCTCATCTTGCTTGTTTTTAAATATCCATTTAGTGCCAATAACATTGCGGCAGTCCTTGGGCTTCTCCACTAGTTTCCAAACCTTGTTGCGTTCAAAGTTATTCAACTCTTCATGCATAGCAACAACCCAGTACGGATCTTCAAGGGCTTCAAACACTTTCTTGGGTTCCACCATTGAGATGTGGGCTTGATGCTCACCGAAACTAGCCAACTCCCTTCTTGTGGAAACCCTTCGTCGAAGATCACCTACAAATTTGTCAAGAGTATGTCCCCTGAACTCAAGGTTCCTATCGGCACGAGCCTTGCGACGAAGTTCAATAAGTTTGTTGTCTCTTGGTGGAATAGTTTCATCATTTGAGTCTTTGTTGGAATCATTTGCTTGGCCTTGATCAGTAGCTTGATTAGCAGTAGTAGGAGATGATGAACCTTGCCCTTGAAGTGGATCAACAGTCATAACAGGAGGCTGTTGATCATCAGGAGTTTCAGGGCCGGATAATCTGGCAGTGTGTGGGTCCGGATAATCCGGCCTGGGAGATCCTGAAGCATCTTCACTAGCTTGACTGGAACTTTCTTGAATTGGCGAGTGGCCGGATAATCCGGGGGCAGCCGGAAAATCCGGCCTGGGACTTGCAGCTGTTTGTTCGACATGACGGTCATATTGGTTGCCAGTGGAGTGAGGGCCGGATAATCCAGTGTAGACCGGATAATCCGGCCTGGAGCATTCAGGAGCATGTTGACCTTCAGCATTTGGAGGAGTTGGTGTAGAAGTTTCTCCCGTGGTTGGAGCATATTGAGTCTGTGTAGATGAGGGCTCTACATGAGTAGAGCATTGTCCTTACCGATCCGCCACAAGGGGTTCCTCAATGGGGCGGAAAAATCCCACGCCCATTCTTCTTATGGCATCTTGGGGTATTTCAACATCTGCATCACAAACATCAACTTGCCCTGCACGGGAGCCATCATTTTCCTCGAACACCACACTACAAGATTCTACAACAGTTCCGGAGAGCTTATTGTAGACTCTATAAGTGTGGGATTGAGCACCATAACCAACAAAAATACCTTCTAAAGCCTTAGACTAAAATTTAGATAAACGAACTCCTTTGATGAGAAAGAAACACTTACACCCAAATACCCGAAAGTATGAGATGTTTGGCTTGTTACCGGTAAGTATTTCATACAGAGTCTTGTCCAAGATTTTACAGAGGTATAACCGGTTGGATGAATGACAAGCGGTAGAGATTGCTTCAGCCCCGAAGTTATATGGAGACTTGAATTGAGCTAGCATGGACCTTGCCATATCCATTAGGGTCCGGTTCTTCCTCTCGGCAACACCATTTTGTTGAGGGGTGTACGCAGCAGAATATTGATGTCTTATCCCCCTCTTCACTTAGGAATTCATTTAAGGTGTAATTCTTGAACTCGGAGCCATTATCACTCCTTATTGCCAATATAGGGACATTGTGTGGACGTTGAACCTCGTTGGCAAAGTCGATGACCGTTTGTTGAGTCTCGCTCTTCAACTTGAAGAAATAGACCCAAGTGTATCTTGAGTAATCATCAACAATCACAAGGCAGTACTTCTTCCCACCAAGGCTTGCATGTGATGGAGGTCCAAAGAGGTCCACATGAAGCAGCTCCAAGATCCTCTTTGATGAAATAATAGTCTTCCTTTGATGGGGAGAGTCATGCATTTTCCCTTCAACGCAAGCCCTGCAAACACGATCTTTGGCAAAGGAAACATTTTATTTTAGTATAAGGATGTGGCCACCCTTGTGGAGGCTTTGCAAAGTTCTCATGTTGACGTGGGCTAGTCGGCAATGCCATAACCAACCCGCGTCAGCCTTTCCAAAAAGACACATCGGGCCTGTAGTGGTTTTCCTTGAGAAGTCCACCACGTACATGTCATTTTTGACATATCCCATGAAAGCGACTTTTAGAGACTTGCTCCACAAGAGTACCACCAAATCAGCATCAATAAAAACTGCAAAGCCCATCTTACCAAGGGCGTGAACTGAAAGTAAATTATAATCGAGGGTCTCAACAAGCATGACGTCCACGAGAGAGATATCGTGAGCAACCACAACTTTGCCGAGACCCAATACCTCAGATTTTGACTTGTCACCATAGGAGACGGTTATATGATCATGATTTTGCTGCATCTCCATGATGATCTCCTTGCTTCCAGTCATATGACTTGTGCACCCGCTATCGAGTACCCATTTAGAGCCATCGGAAGCATAACCCATGCAAGAAAGTTACTTCTTGGTTTTAGGTACCCATTTTTCAATGGGTCCTATCATGTTAGTGACAAGGGTCTTGGGGACGCAAATAGACCAAGGAATGTAACAATCATAAGGCCCTACATAACTGGCATAAACATCACCATAATAATCACAATATAACTCATAGTTAGGATTGTTAGCCCCTGCAAAACCATCATAATTAGACTTGTCATTAGTGGTGGTGCTAGTCTTTGGTTGAGCAGTCTTGCTCTTCTTCTTCTTCTTCTTCTTCTTCTTCTTCTTGTTCTTTGTCTTGGGAATATAACCAAGACCCTCTTTTCCATTGTTTGTTCTTTGCTTGCTAAGAACCTCATCTAGAACTTCTTTACCTTTGTGTTGAGATCCTTTGCAAGTTCTACTTGTCCACAAGATGGTGTGGAGGTGCTGGGCATATCATGCTTCTCCAATTGAGTTTGGAGCTGGTCACAAGACTCATTTAAAGTATAATGTTCACTCTCCAAAGCCTTGTGAGCAATGTCAAGTTTCTCAAATTTCTCCAAGAGTCTAGCATGAGCAGCACCAAATTCAATCTTTTCGTTTTTTAATTTCTTTACCTTAGCAAGAGCGTTGTCACATTATTTGATGAGCTGAGCAACAACCTCTTCATGTGACTCTTCAATTGACTCAAGTCTCTCTTCCAAGGATATTCGAGCTTCCTCTTCTTCTTCCAAGGCATTCTTCAAGGAGGCTATCTCCAAGGCATCTTCTCTTTCAATTCTGCCCTTTTCTTCTAGAAGATCTTCGGATTGAGCAAGTTGGCTCATAAGAGCATCAACATGAAGTTTGTGCTCACCTTGCAAGTTAGTGAAAAAGGTGTCCAAAGCAATAACTTCTTCTTTTATCTTAAGACTAGTATGATCATCCATATCCATATTTATGTTAGTCTTAGGAAATGAAGAAATAGAAGATGATACCTCGGACCCTCTCGCCATAAGGCAAGTGGCATTGTTGTTGATGGCGTTTTCGTTTGGAGAGTCAAAGAGTGATGACGGAGTATATGTGGTGGCTATAGCAGCCACCTCACGAGTACTATCTTCATCCTCTTCATCTTCACTTGCAGAGGAATATTCTTCTTGTGCCAGCAAGACAATCTTGGGTTGTTTCTTGTAAGGGCCATTCTTTTTGATAAATGGCTTCTTTCTAGGCGCCTTGGATTTTTCTTTAAGTATGAGCCTACCACCATTGTCTTCTCTATTTTGATATGGACACTCAGCCACAAAGTGTAGCCGATCTCCACAATTGTAGCATGCTCTCAGTTTTGGGTCATTCTCTCTTCTTCCACTTGACCCATTCTTGTGCTCGAGTTCCGACTTGGCCTTGGCTAGATCCTTCCAAAAGTTCCTTGCATAGAACACCATGTACTCACCATGAGCATGCTTGACTTCCTCGGGGCAGTCCAAGGAGACACCCTCGAAACCTCTTTCATCCTCATCTTGCTCAACAACATTTGCCTTTAGAGCAACATTGACCCCTTTTTGCATTCCAATGGCTCGGGCACGGGCATCTTCCGCATTCTTAGCTGCAACCTTAAATGATGCCATTTCTTGCATGACTTCATTGGAAGTCATTTGATGGTAGTTGTTTCTACCTTGCAAGCTCTTCAAGTCCGTTGACTCAAAAGGCATTAGAGCACTCATGCATTTCCTTTTTATCCAAGCATCATTAATGTGAGTGGCTCCATGCTTTCTAAATGTTGTTGCGATGCCCTTGAGTCTTCTATACATATCTTCATGGTTTTCACCATCCAACATGTAGAATCCTTCAGCTTCATTACTAAGGGCATCATACCTATTCCTCCTCATGCTTTTATTTCCGATAAAGAGGTCGGTGAGAGCATCCCAAGCTTCTTTAGCTGTGTTGAGATGCTCAATGTGGGGCATGTCCTTGGGACCCACTCCGAGCTGTATCATGTGGAGAGCCGTTGCATTCAATTGGCTATCCACAACTTCTCTTCTTGTCAAGTTGGTGTGATCTCCAATATGAAGACCCTCTTCGATAATTCTCCAAAGTTCAATTGACGAACTGCATACATGATATTTCATTAAGAATTGCCATTGATTGAATGAAGATGCAGTAAGTTTGGGTGGATCACCCCTATTATTTATATGAGGATGTGGGATAGGTGGGTCAGGAGAATATAGGTGATGGACCTCACTATAGTCCTCCTTACCACTTCCCTTCTTGGAGGTGGAACCATTATGTTTTTCACCTACCACTTCATCTTCCTTAGATCCGGTGTTAGCCTTATTCTTGGATGATGGAGTGGCAGCCTCAGAGGAAGATGGAGATGGGGCTGAGGATGATGTGATGCGAGCAATCATTTGTTGCATCTCCTCCATCTTGGTCTCAAAGGATTTCAACAAGGTTGTTTCCAATGTCTTGAGGTCATCCATTGTGACCTTGTCCACAGCCTCATTCCCATTCTCCTTGGTACCCATACTTCTCATAGGCGATTAAGCCCGAATAAAGAGTCGGGGCTCTGATACCAATTGAAATGGATCGTATGGGCACCTAGGGGGGGTGGTGAATAGGTGCTACTTCAAATTTTAATGCTTTTTCAATTTTAGGCTTGACACAAAAGGTAAATTCTCTAGATAGCTATTATATAGAATTTCCTTATATGGAAACCTAACTACTAGCGAGTAAAGGCGAGTGAGAAAGAGGAACGAGTAAACCGTAGTGGAGCACACGGAGACACATGATTTGTTTTACCGCAGTTCCTTCCTTGTTAAGGGAAGTACATATGCGTTGGAAGGATGGGCGATACTAAGACCACCACGCCACAATATGCCTCACCCTGTTCTCCGATGGATCCCGCCACCAAAGGCCTGATCCACCTTTCCACTATAGGAACCCTTTGAGGCGGGAACCGATGCCTTTACACAACTAGCGGGGCACAAATCCACAACCAAATTGGAGGCTCCCATAATGACAACAAGCTGCCACAAGAACAAGTTATCCATAACAAAACATGAGATCTAGATATTAACGAGAATACTAGATCGGGGATTTCTCCAAGTGAATGGAGAGGAGTTGATGCGCTTGATTCGTGATGACGATGTAGGTTGTCTCCTCCTTCAATTCCCCCAAAGATCGAAGACTTCGGGTGGTTGAAGTGGGAGATCTAGAGAGAGAGCTCTTGCAACAGGTCTGGCAATTTTCGAGTGAATCAAGAGTTCTGAATGGAGGGGATGAAGGGGCTTTTATACCCCCTGCATCTACTAAGCCGTTGGAGCCATTTGGGGCCGGATTATCCTGCCCAAGTGAGGGACGGATTATTCGGCCTGGGGAAAACTCTACCCCAGACTCGGATTATCCGGCAAACAATCCGCCCCCACTCAGAGCGACGCACCGAGCCTGCCCTTGAGCTCCTCCTGGGGGCCGGATTATCCGGCCCCATGCGAGGGCCGGATTATCTGGCCAGGGAAGGAAAAACCACCCCTGTTCGGATTTTCCGGGAGAAAATCCGAACCCACTCAGAGCGTCGCGCCTTGGCTGCCTTTGATCGTATTTTGGGGGCCGGATTATCTGGCCCAAGGCGAGGGCCGGATTATCCAGTCCGAGGAAGAAAATCTGCCCCTTTTTAGATTTTCGGGAGAAAATCCGACCCCAGGCAGAGTGACGCACCAAGCCAGCCTTTGTCAAATGAGTTAGGCCGGATTATCTGGCCCTTGATGGGGGCGGATAATCCGGTCCCCTAACCACAAAAACATACCCTGCACACTTAGCACACATGAGAAAATTCCACGGTATTGTTATTTAACACTCAAAACACAGGGAACCATGAAATGTTCTTTCACACGTAACCTACACGGCCACCCTAGGTTGCCACTGGTTTTGCCGCCTACATCTTTGTCATTGTCCACTACAACTTCGTCGCTAATGTCACTGCCTCCGCCCAAAAATGCCTCCTCGGCAACACCTGCACCCCGAAAATGCAACCTCCCGGCAACACCACCATCACGGCAACGCCACTGATTCCACCCTCGCGTCTACTTTGACAACCACGGACTGCATTGGCACCTTCCTGTCTTCGCCGCCCTGCGCCTTGCAACTGTCATGGAGACCTCCTTTGCTAGTCTATCACCCACATGGCACGACAACCGTACTAGTCCCGCTCTACATATGCTCGGTGCTGGCAACACCGCCGCATGCCTTCATCCCTGACGCGTCCTCGGGTCTGGCAAGGTCGGGTCGGTGCCTCGTCTTCCTCGGCATCGACTCCTACGACTGACTCGACCATGTCACTTATGGTTGTTCTTGCATACTCGATTCTAGCAAAACCGTAGTATGCCTACGCCCCCAACATGCACCTAGTTCCGGCACAACTATGGTCGCACCTCGTCCTCGACGGCTCGGATTGTATTGACTTCGGCATCGACATCCTCGACGACTGCCCTCGATGCGTCTCCGTCATCATCACCACGACACCTTCTTCGCGCCCGTGGCTTCACGTGCGGCTACCTCGAGACCTACATCCCCGACCACGACATAGACCATAGTGTCCCCTTGCAACGGCTACCCTAACCTTGGCACCACCTCACACTCTCGCTCCCTCGACATCGGCACAAGGGCTAACCTCGCCTAAGCACTCATCAGCTTCCTCTATAATCCAAGCATCTGCACCACGACACCGTCCACGACACTCCCTCTACGACTGCGGGGGAGGGGGGGGTGTCAGACTTATGGGTCTACTTCGATTTATCTCCAGTCTGGCCGTCCATGATGTCCATGTTGTTCACAACGCTCCCGCTATGACTGCGGGAGAGTGTTAGAGTATAAGTACGGTTTAGGTAATCTAGGATCGAGATAGATCTCGTGTCTTGTCTTGCACTCCAAGATGATCTTTGTACACCTATATATGCTCGCCCATGAGGCTCAATAATACATCCAACATATTCCACCAATCTCTCTCTATATCGTTATACGGGAAATGTGAAAGGAGTTCTATTATGGATGGACCTGTGGCTGTCAGACTCCCTCTTGTGCACTACTTTCCCGGCTCTCTTCGCAATCTGTGCATTCCCCTTGCTTTTGGTGGCTGAGGCGTGGCACAAGGGACTCTGGAACATCCCATTCCGAAGAACCTTTAGCCCAGACGAGGCTGCCGCCTTCGACATGCTTCAAGAGGCCCTCCCAACGACCCTCTCGGAGACGGATGGCTCGGTCTCCTGGTGACCCTCTCCCTCTGGAGGGTTCTCAGCCATCTCGGCTTACCGGGCCCTCTTCCAAGGGCCTGAATTGCCGTGGACGACTCATGTATGGAAAGCACCACTACCACTCAATCTTAGGATCTCTGTGTGGCAACTGCTGCGGGACCGGCTACCCTCAGGGGTGGAGGTGGCCAAGAGGAATGGCCCGGGTGAGGGGCTCTGCCCATTGTGTGGGACACCGGAAACGGAGACCCACATAATGTTCATTTGCCTTGCCACTCAGTTTCTATGGAGATTTGTCCGAGAGTCTCTAGGACCGGCCTGGCAGGCCCATGACCTTAGTGAGGTCCTCGATATTGAGGCGAACCATACCAGCAGGAGGCGCGACCTTTTCTGTTTAGTGTTTGCTGCGTTGACCTGGACGTCGTGGAATGTACGCAACAAGATGGTTATAGAACATGTTCTTACGAGACATGCTTCTGACTCCATTTTTGCCCTAGCGGATGTTCTTGTTTTTTCTTCTTCTCCTTTTGTTTTTGGACCATGTATGAAACTTGCTTGTACTGGATGGTCAGCTTTATTTAAAAAAGGGGCGAAAGACTGTTTTGATGAGTTGCATTTTCTTAATTTGTGCAATGAAGTGTTCTTTTTTCACCACGGGTCTGTGGACCAATGTTGCGTTTCATTCTAAATTTTAATAATGCAATTTCGATCTCATAATATTCTTTTTTTTGACAGGGGATCTCATAATATTCAAGTGGTCATGAAAATACAACAATCTTTTGCATCACGGCGTTTTTGAATGCGACCTATAGCTAGAATGCTTTTGCCACGCCGGGTACACCGGATATTTCGCCACCCTTTTCTTCCCCACGAACCAGAGCTAGCGACTGCATCCCCGGAGAAGGACCGACTGCACAGCACACGCGGATGGGACACGCCCGCCGCACGAGGACACGCAAAAAAACCGTGGTGGACTCCGAACTTCCCGGAGCCGGAGGGATTCTGGAATGGAATCCGGGCTAGCTCGTATGTAGGTCTCCATGCTCGTCGCCTCCACAGCGACTTTCACTCTCCACCACTCCGCGCAGTTCACTTGCCTCTCCTGATCCGTCACCTGCTCCCACCTATCCAAGCTGCACTCTGATCCTACTAGCGCGGCTATAAAATTTCTCCTCGACTCTACAACCGCCGCGCCTCCTCCATAACTGTCTGCCGTGCTGTACCTCTGCTGCGTCAACAGCGCGCCGACCCCTCCGCCGCCCCTCGCCGGCGTCGCCCGTCCTTCCTCGTAGCAAAAAGAATCGCGTCATCGGACCTGCTGTCTCCGCCATTTTGGAAATTAGTTTCTGTAAGGTATGAACCTTAGAACGATCAATTAGTTAAACCCCAGTCACCTCCACACCACAGTCTGTAATCTTGATCCGCCCCATGCCGTCTTCAGTGCAAGATTAGCTTGGGGTTGGGGGTGAAGAAATATGGTTTTACCATTTTCTTTACACTGGATTTTGAACCTTGGGACTGGTATGTACTAGTACGTTTTCTGCATTGGTCTGTATGTATGTAGGACATTACCAGGAGTGTGACTGATTTCCTGAACTGGCATTATTAACGGCTGTCCACTCATGATGTCCTATAATAATTTGATCACTTCCCACACTTCACTTTGAATTGTGATAATTTTCCATTTTGTCCCCATACTTCAGTGACACAGGACGTGGCAAACTATTAACGTGAAAACTAAAAGTGTGGCAAACGATCAATTCCCCTGATTTTCTACTGTGCCATAAGTATCCAGATTCTTTTTCAATTGGCGTTCACTGATGCTGAATTGCTGATGTTCATAATCTCTGATCCGTTAATAAAAAACTTGTCCTAAAAAATATAAAAAATTATCTACGTATCTTAATATCAGTAATTTCGATCATCCTCTCTATGCTATTTACGTCCCAACATACTACACACAACCATGTAAATTTAGCCAATAACCTGTAGGTCCTATATATTCTCTATGCTGATAAAGGTGAATTTCTTTCTAGCTAGTGCGTGACCAAAATCTTGTGAACGAACATACACGTCAGGTGCACAAAGGCCCTTGGATGCAATGGAAGGGGGTGGTGCTGTAGCCGCTAGTGCTGAGTTTAAGGAGTGTTTACGCCTAACTCGGAGCCAGCCTTACATTCTTCGACTTGTTTTCTCTGCTGGCATCGGCGGTCTTCTTTTCGGATATGATACAGGTAGTATGGATAACTCTATTTTTATTGGTGAGGTAACATCATGATTTTTATGTTTTTCTTGTACGACGTTTAACTAAAGTTTAGGGATGCATATCTATATATCTCGTTATTAACATAATTATTTTCTGTTTCTAGGTGTCATATCTGGAGCACTGCTGTTCATTCGAGATGACTTTATCGAGTTGGAGAAGAACACTACTCTAAGGGTACGTACGTGTTGTGTGACTGATGTGATGGATGGATTATTCTGCGATCTGGTTCGATTTCGGTTTATTTCTGCAATGTTCAGCATCACTTCATAAAAAATTACTCATATGTAGCGTCTGCTCTGATTCGGAATGATGCAGGAGACGATAGTGAGCATGGCTGTAGCTGGAGCTATCGTCGGAGCTGGACTCGGTGGCTGGCTGAATGACAAGCTTGGAAGGAGGCCTTCCCTCATACTCGCCGATGTGCTCTTCATTGCAGGCGCCTTGATCATGGCCTTTGCCCCGAGCCCCGCCTTCATTATCTTCGGGAGGGTCTTTGTCGGTCTTGGAGTTGGAATGGCTTCCATGACAGCGCCTCTTTACATCTCTGAAGCCTCGCCGGCTAGAATAAGAGGCGCGCTGGTGAGCACCAATGGCCTTCTTATCACCGGAGGGCAGTTCATGGCATACCTGATTAATCTGGCCTTCACCAAGGTACTAGCTAACAGGTTCTGAAGTTTCCTTTGATTCTTTTTGTTCATCATCAGTTGATAGATACGATTTCATAATTGGAGCAATAATTTTATCTCCGCGCGACTTCCATCAGGTTCCGGGAACCTGGAGGTGGATGCTTGGCATTGCAGGAGTCCCTGCTCTTCTTCAGTTATTTCTAATGGTGACACTGCCAGAGTCACCAAGATGGTTGTACAGGCAGGTTGGCATTTAATTTCTGTGGACATCTGTGTGACACTTGGTCATATGAAAGAATCTCTACCTGTCAAATTACTGGCGAAACACCAGTATTTGGCAATATTGTGGCAAATGTTGCTGAAAAAAAGTAAACAATTGTGACAGTATATATGTCTTTCAAAAGAAAATGTGCTGAAAACTTGTACCTGGTTGGTTTAACAGGGTAGGAAAGAGGAAACTGTAGTCATCCTGCGGAAGATTTACCCTGCGAATGAGGTGGAACAAGAGATCGAGTCCCTGCGCAAATCGATCGACGACGAGATACTCCTGGAGGGGTCCATCGGCGAGCAGGGCCTGGTCGGCAAGCTGAAGAAGGCATTCGGAAGCAGGGTTGTCCGCCGCGGTCTCATGGCCGGCGTCATCGTCCAGGTGGCCCAGCAGTTCGTCGGCATCAACACCGTCATGTACTACAGCCCGACGATCGTCCAGCTGGCGGGCTTCGCCTCCAACGACACGGCCATGGCGCTCTCGCTCATCACCTCGGGGCTCAACGCCATCGGCTCGGTCGTGAGCATGTTCTTCGTGGACAGGGTAGGGCGGAGGCGCCTGATGCTCCTCAGCCTGGTGGGCATCGTCGCGTGGCTCGCCGTGCTCGGCGGCACCTTCCTCGGGGCGGCGCACAACGCTCCGCCCGTCAGCGACCTGGAGATGCGGCCGTTCGCCGACCAGACGTGCCCGGAGTACAAGCCCAGCGTCCACTGGAGCTGCATGGACTGCCTCAAGGCCGAGTCGACGTGCGGGTTCTGTGCTCACCAAGGAGACACGGTAAACCTCTGTTCGATCTTCTCGGTAAAACTGATGTCAGTCTCTTGTAAAAATTGCTCATGATCTGCAAATCTTTGGGTCCGCGCATGAATAATGAAGCTTCTCCCCGGCGCGTGTCTGGCGCTGAGCAACGCGACGAGAGGGATGTGCCACGACGACCACCGCGAGTTCTACTCGGAGGGGTGCCCGAACAAGTTCGGGTGGCTGGCGCTGCTCGCGCTGGCCGCGTACATCGTCTCCTACTCCCCCGGCATGGGCACCGTGCCGTGGATCGTCAACTCGGAGATCTACCCGCTGCGGTTCAGGGGAGTCTGCGGGGGCATCGCCGCGGTGGCCAACTGGGTGTCCAACCTCATCGTCACGCAGACGTTCCTCACCCTGACCAAGGCGCTGGGCACGGCGGAGACCTTCTTCCTCTTCTGTGGCGTCTCCTTCCTCGCGCTCATCGTCGTCTTCTTCACCGTGCCGGAGACCAAGGGCCTGCAGTTCGAGGAGGTGGAGAAGATGCTCGATAGCAAGGACTACAAGCCTTGGAAGAGGTACCGCCCCGAGGTGCCGCTCAAAGGGCGCGAGATCAGCCTATGTATGCCGTGAAATCTGCATAGCTTATTTGAATTTTTTGGTTTAGTTCCGAGTAGGAATAATTATTTTGTAGTAGTACGTAGAGACCTCCGTTGCCGATATTCCAAAAAGGAAACGGAAGCGTTTAGTCATTTCTAGTCATTGTTGATATATATATACATACTCCGTATTAATTAGAACTTTGCCCTTGTACTTTAGAACATGTAATGAATCTTTATTTCAGTGTTGCAGTGATTATTAAGCTCTAGTGTAGTACTATTACACTAGAGCTGTTCAGAAGTCCAAGTGAGAACATTCAATCATATTAGGTTTCAGGTTGCCTTCGGGTCAGGTTTATTGCTAGATTCACGCACACTTTCCTCTTCTCTCGAGGTGGAAACGAAATCTCCTTCATCTTGTTTTTTCGCTGCAACCCAGGTTGAGCGCTGCCGCCAAGAGGGAGCTCCGCATCGTCCAGACCTATGCGGCCTCCGTCTCCCTCGGCGGCGGCCACGATCACCGCTTCATCGACTCCCCGACGTCGGCCCCCTTCAGCTCTCGGGAGGCTTACCGCATGCTCTCCCCCCTCAGGCCATTGATGTCTCGGCGTGCAAGGCGTGGGACCTTCGTCTGCCCGCGAAAATTCAGATTTTCTCCTACCTAACCGACATCGACAGACTCAGTATGCGCTCCAACCTCTTCCTCAAGCATTGCTCTCCCTCGGCGTTGTGTGTGACTTGCCCTTCTGCCGAGACTGAGAGGCACCTCTTCTTCGACTGCTCACTTGCCTCGGAGGTCTCGCGTAGGCTCGGTGTGATGATTCCGGGGGTTGGTTTCTCCATTTGGGACCTGCCGCCGCCGCATGCGACGCCGACCCCCATATGGCACGCCGGCGTCGCGACGATCCTTTGGTCCATCTGGAAGGTGCGGAACGACCTTGTCTTCAACGCTAAGGCCTCCTCGGCAAGTACCATGCTTCGCAGGGCTGGAGACGACCTCACAATTTGGAGGTGGAGATACAAGATCCCTGATTGTGGGCGGCTTGACACTCTTCGTGTCTGTTTTCTGTCTGCGGCTATGTAATTTGTTTCTTGTATTTTTCCTCTTGTGAGTGTCCTACTCCCCCCCCCCCCCACACACACATGTACCTCTCTCTCTTATACTTGTACGAACGGTATGACTAGCCAGTCGCTTCGAGTAATACAACAAGCGGTGGGGATAAAAATCCCCCCCTTAATTCTCGAAAAAATATCTCCTTCATCTCTCGTGTTCTACTTTTAGATAAAATAAAAGGCTTTCGCCCAATTTTTTTTGACGTGGACCAGGAGGAGGAGCTCTCATTTTTTTTTGCATTAAATAGAGGGAAATACTGTACAAGGGAGAAGGAGAGCAATCCACAACAAGTCAACAATGCCCCATGAGGGAAACGATGACCAAGGACGACACCAGTGCCAGCATGACATAGTCGAGCGGGGCTTTCACCCGAAAGAAGCCGCCAACAAACTCCAAATGGCCTAGGGCTGCAACACCACTATCAAGCACTACGCCATCAAGGGGACACCTTCAAGACCATCTTGCACCGAGGTCTTATTCTCGAAACACATGGTACTTCCCAATAGGGCCGCCCCACATTAGCTAGCTTGGTGGAAATTTAGTCCTCCAAGCATCAAATCTGGGGAAAATTGGCCAAATTGGGTAGGGAAAACGCAGGCTTTGTTCGCATGGAAACCAGGGGTGCAGGGTTCTCTAGGCAAGGATCGGGCTGTCCACCAGGCTAGAAGGATAAAGCATGACCGCTCTCCAAGCGATCCAGGCTTTGGGTTCCTCTAAAGGCTAGGAGTGCTCGGGCATCGTTCACAGCGAGGAGAAGCTCGAGAGACCGGGGATGTACCCATGGAGAAAGACCGAGGAGGGAGGGAACATATGGCATCAAATGCCTACCCCAGAAGACCATGCCACCTCTGCACATGCAACTACTGGCCCACACTGACGGCCAACAGAGCAGCGTCGCCACGTTGTGACCATGTACGCGTTGCCCAACCTCATGGTATCTCCATCTTACCGTGTGCTTCCGACACCTATGGTGTCGCCTTACCTTTATAAAAGGAGGCCCAAGCCGACATAAGAGAGGGTTAGAGAAGAAGGAACTAGTGAATATTTCCCCAAGAACAATCTCTATAACCACTTCATCATCCACTAGAAAAATCATAGTTGCAAGACGTAGGGTTTTGCACAAAATGGCCTGAACCTAGGTAAAAAAACCTATGTCTCTGTGGGCTTGTCTGTTCTCCACGTCAGTCGATCAAGCTCGCCGTACTTTGCGCCCCTGGTTGAACTCAAAAGAGGACCTCCCATCCTCGGTGTCAAAATCTTGAACACGACATCTGGCGCGCCAGGTAAGGGCACAAACTTGCGAACGATCTCTCTCGGTGATACCTCACTCTCCTCGCACATTACACTGCGAGGAAAAGGTATACCACGTTGGGGACCACCCGGTGCGGTAGCACGGGTAGTGAAGGTTGTCCGCATACTTCACACGGTGGGATGCAACAACTCCGCCAGCGGTGGAGCCAGAACTGCCATCCCGACTCCCCACCATGGTGGCCAGTCAGCAACAACCACTCTCCCCAAGTATTCTCGGCCCGAGGCTGCATTTGTAGTCACTAGCGCTTTACTATGTTTCTGTAGGGGTTCCGCGCATAAAAACAATAAATTTTACACTACGCCCCTGAACCCCTGAAGCTGCCAGGACCTATCTACTAGTAATACAGTAACATGAGGGCTTTTCGCGAACTTACCCTTGAAGACCGAAAAGCGTTGTCAATGCTCAGGAGAGCGTGGTTGATGTACACGAGCCGAAGCCGACCTCAAGGTCGTGATGAAGTCCTTGCGCTCCTTCTGGCTCCAACGACTTGAGTGCCTCAAGTGCGACACCTCGCGGGGAGTTACACACATCCGGTGCCTGACGATGACTCCCGCTTCCCCAATCCAGCAGCAGTTGCGGAAGTAGAGCTCCCGGATCCGAATCCCGCAGCGCGACGGTGCTCCGTGATGAAGATGTCTCTCGCTCGCGTAGTCCAGACTTGGGACCACGGTCACGAGAGAGAGAGAGAGAGAGAGAGAGAGAGAGAGAGAGAGAGAGAGAGAATATCAATTGGAGGTCCTCCCAAAAGTGGGGAGACCTTTATTGATTATTGGTGTATTTTTCTAGGCTAAATACCCCACTATATATAGGGGGGAGGTACTACCTCCCTCAAAGTCCCGGGGTGGGACTAAAGGAGAGGAGGGGGTGGGGTGGTGGCCGCCAGTGGGCCCCGTGTGGGGGGGGGGGCTAGGCCCAGCCGGCCAGTCCCTTGTCCCCTCTCCTCTCGCCTTTCCCCAATGGGCCCTCTCCTCCTAAATTGGCCCATTAAGCCTTTTGACCTTTAATTGATTTTCTCTTTATTAAATAATTATGAATAAATGATTAAATCAATATTTAACATTCATTCACATATTATTCAACCTCCGTGGCTATGGAACACCTTCCACCTCCATTCCGGACATCCTCCGGACTTACCGAAACCCTTCTGGTTTTCTCCCTTCTTTTCTTCGGTGATTCTACCGATCCTACAAACACTCTCTAAGCATCATCAAGCCCTTAAGCGTGATACCCCACAGTTTGGGAACACTCCAGACATGGTCGGGACACTCCCACACCAATGATCGACAGAGGGACCTGGATGGCCATGTGACCCCTGTGCGTTCCACGAAGATCTTTCGTCGTTTGAACCGGGACAGTCATGTCTTATTCCCTTTGTCACTTGATACTTGCATTGCCCGAGATCTGATCAATGACATCACCATGTCGTGTTCAATCTCGTTACTGAACAATGCTACTTAACTCGTTCCGACAAGTGATATCCCGTGATCAAATCACACGCTGTGCAACTATTGGATATAACTTCTCCGAGTGGGCCCTTGAGTATCTTCCCGTCACATGGACGGACAAATCCCGCTCTTGACATATATTGCCTCTACGGTTTCCTCTAAATACCTGAACGCACCTTTATAACCACCGTTTTACCAGATGGCGTTTGATGCTATCTAAGCACTCTCGGGAGACAGTGATTGATATAGCCTCACGGTCTAAGGAATAGTCTACAAGGATCCATTTCTAATCATCGTAACTTGAACTTCGTGACATGATCGGGTCACGATGTTTAGGTTGGGTATTAGTTCATCATCTCATTCTCACAATGAGATGACCTCATTTCCAACTGGCATAAATGCCACATGATCAGGAAACATGATCATCTGTTGACCAATGAACCAGTGACTAGAGTTTCACTGGGAACCCTTGGTTGTTTGTATATCACACGTGTATTGATGTTTCCACTCAATACAGTTATAGCATGATATAAAACTTAATCATAAACTACATGAAATATGATAATACTCCTTACTACTATTTGTCTCTAGGCATATTTCCAACAGTCTCCCACTTGCACTAGAGTACAAATACACTAGCTACATTTCGTTCTCAATCATTGGCACCATATATCCGGTACCCTGAACATGCATGCTCATGGAAGAGGTTGAGTCTTGGGTCTGTACTTTACAGTCCCAAATCCTTTGCAACTTACTAATGTCACCTTGATTGACATTAATACTTTATCATCACATGATAGGATCTGTGTGTATGCATCGTCTCTATGGCAGTAGAACGAGGCCTGATTCCAGGAGCCTACAGTGACGTTAGATCAACCTCGAGGGCTTTCTCATGGGCACTGTGCCCTGGGACACATCATTCTATGTTAAAAGCGAACTAGCCCCGCCATAACTTTATACAACATTTTAGATGGTACCCTTATCTATTGTTATAAATGTATTCATCGAAACACTAGTGCACTCTGTGCAACTTTCGATGTTTTGTTCACCTTGCTTCCTACTTGACTTTAATTGGTATCTACAGGAGTTTCCAACATATTCCCTTATAACATCTCTTTATGCTTTAAGATATGTCATCCTTTATGGATTTGGAAAACGTGTCTACAGTTCTCTATTAGACACTGTGGACAGACTTAGCTCAACATTCTGTGATTCAGACTTAATCACTTTCAAACGTTCCTTATTTGGATCACATATTATGCTAAGTTATCATCATGGTTTACTAAGATAGAACCTATGTTTCAACATAGTGGATGACGATCATCCTTTTCTTTCTTTCAACCATTGATGTTTAAACCTAATGCTATTCCTAATTTGAGTTATTAAGGACTGGTTCCTTAATTAACTTCTATTCTGAAACTCCTTTCAGAATCCCTTAAGGAATACTACATAATATCATAATACACCTATTATCAACTTCTGCATCTTATAAATCATTATTTATAACTATTTGTGCCTTTCATTCTTATATACTTAAGAATTACTCCTATAAGCTCCCACTCAAAATATGTTCCTACATATTTGAATTTGAGTCTTACATTGCTCCCACTTAAAAATATGTCAATCACATATTGTTTCAGGAAGACTTTCATAGCTCCCACTCAATTTTATGCAAATTGCATATCCACTCACTATTTTGAACAACTTTAAAATCCTTTGATCAAATATCAAAGTGAGAGATTTACTATGAGATACTAGTACTTTACTAGTTTTAAATCCACTAAACATTTAGCACACATGAATCAAATTCATTTGAATTCATCCAATACTTTACAAATTGTGCTTTTGTCATTTACCCCTTTTTCCTACTATGGCTTTGCAGTCATTTGGGAAAATCCAAGTAACCCCTTTTACTTGTGAGATTCAGCAACGAATTGCTTTCTAATCTCAAGGGAATTTTGCTCCTAGGATTTCTCATAATTTAGTTTACCATTATTTCCTTAGTAGTTCGTAGACATGTCATATTCCAAGAATCATGACAAATGATTCACAAACGTCTCCATACAAGATATGGATTACATTTTGAACCCTACTTCATGTAGTGAAAAACAATAGTGGAGGAAAAACACAATGATCAATATCATTGATTCTTTCCTTCTGTGTAGAGAATCGTTCAGGAACATTGTCCATTGCGCTTCTCAACACTCTGATGCAGGGTTTTGAATCCTCATCGTGTTTTACACTATTTTCCATTTGCTTCATAATCGAGAAACATCACTAAAAGTGAGTTTTCTCAAGAATGCACCAAAATCCAAGCAATACAAGTTTTTCTTCCTTTTTGGTTTTAGCTATGGACTTTGTATTCAAAGTTTCCAATGAATACTTTATAAGGACTTATTCGCTATTGTTTTGGTTATATCGAATAACCCCAAAACTTTCACGAATTCAAATGGTTCACTGCCTTCTAATTGAGTGCTAACTATTTCTAACTAATGGTCTCTACATCTACACTACAACGATTTATTTGGTGCCTTCTATTCAACCCCTTTGATATCTAATATCACATTGTGATGCTTTGTATTTTGACGTTTCAAAACACTTCGCATTTCACAATTACTTTTATGCCATTCTTATAAAGTTGAATTTCATTACTATTGATCAAATCATAGTAATTAGATTCCCTTTTATATTTATACCCATTGTTGATGAAACACTTTGATCAAATCAAATAGTTTCATATTCATGTTTCCTTTGGTAAACTACTTTACACATTTAAACAATTATTTAATGATAATTACCATTTTCGTTAAAACCCAATACATCGAATATGTATTTTTTTAAACACTTTGTATTCAAGTAATACACGATGTTCAAGTTATTTTGCCGAACTTAGGCATGATTTATATGTGATAAGAAATCGAATGACTTTCACATATTATCACATAACTTTGAACTTAAACAATGGTTTTTCATTCACTAATGAACATATCATTAAGTTGGGTATTTTAAATAAGGCATTTTAATATTTTACAAATGTTCATGTATTATCAATTAGTTTCAAACAACAAGGATGATTCACACATAATCAAACAAGATATGAACACGAATAGAAATCATTCATAAAAGTGGAATAACTGTTTGTTACAAACTCATATGAATAACCGTCTCACGAAGTGTGAGACACACTAAAGAAGTTCACAATCTCTTGATTACAAAAATCATCCTAAAACATAAACTAAGTGATAAATGTCGAGGGAGAGCGCTGTTGGCCATCATCATCATGCTCGCCATCAGCACGCAATGTCACCTCCTCTCCAGCAAGCACCTCTCATGCAGAAGGACCTGTTTTCAGTAAACAGAACAAGTATCAGATATACTTAACACTACAATGTGTTTGCAAGATTATAACATTTATAAAACTGTATATCAAATATATACCTTTGTCATTGATGACCTCTCCGGTGATTGGTTCAACCTTTACGTTTCTGAAACGTAATATGAACTCATGGAAATCCAATGTTTCTGTATCACCACTCATGATGCTACTCTGGACATGTCCTTCGTAGCTGGGAGGCAACGACCGAAGCAGTATGTCTATCACAAATGGATCCGCCATCTAGTAATCCACGAAGTGAACCAGTCTCGTGTGTGCATCAAGCATGCGCTCCAAGTGACTCTTCAGACATGTATGCTCCTCCATCTGTATGGAAAGGAACTCTCCAAGCAACTCGTGCTTCCACATGCGCACATGGCCTATGAACCCTGCTCTCAGCTGATCCACCATCGAATATGGATCAAGATCACCCATGAGCGGATGTAGTACATCCACCATCCCGTAACACATTATTATCTGAATGTAGGTGGACATCTCTTGGCGATTGTAGCGGTCTGCCAGCTCTTGTGGGGTCTCATAATAGTCTGGCTCAGTCAAACCCATCGTGCGGCGTATGTAGTCTACCACATGATTCCTAGTAAGGAGATCATGCAGGCGCACTAGCCAACTAGGGAAGTTGGATCCATCAAGTCTAAGTTTCTCACCCTTTACCCAATCCTCAATGACAAAGTAAGCTTCACGGTGAGTCATCTACATTTATAATTGCAAAAGGAATTTAGACTAAGTTTATAATTAAATGAGTTAACAATAACTCCACTCAGAAACACCTATCCCCAAAAGGGTTCCTAGTGATAACATGACCCCTATCAGCCACATCTCCCCCGATCATCACGGCCATCAATGTGGGTTCAAGGGTGGACGCTAAACGTCGGTCACATCATTCATGCGACTCGTGCTCGATATTTCGACCATCCGTGTTCCGAGGCCATGTTTGTACATGCTAGGCTCGCCAACTCAACCTTAGTGTATTCGCTGTGCAACATGGCTTATACCCACTGTATGCGAACGTAGATATGTCTGACACCCGATCATCACGGCATGCCTCATACCGAAGAACTTTCTTGGTGGTGCACACTAAGGGGAAACACAATCGTTGGTAATTTTAACAGGGATCATCTTATTAGGCTACCGCCGAGTATCTAATACTAGCACACAATAAGATATACAAACAATATCATTGAATGTGAATGCTATATGATATGGTCCTTCACGTCGTGATCTCCATCCGCCGTCACCGGGTTCCGGCCCCAGGGTTCTAGAGGCGTAGACACCAGGGTACCGGTGTCATTCCGGCGTGGTAGTCCGTCACCTCTGTGAATATCTACTACTACGTAACAAAAGATAATCACTTTACCTTTAACACAACCATATCACAAAGCAACTCCCCCCTGCAAAAAAAAGTTAGACGCCTCTACTTTATCTTTGCATGTTTTACGTGGCTGAATGGGCTTTCGCACAAGAACCGTTCTTACCTACGAACTCTCAGCACAACGCTGATTAAGTAGTTGTCTCTACTACACCCCTTTCGGGGCCCTCCATTGCAAATGGTATACCAACTAATGCGAGAGAGACAGACACCCCCTAAGCCACTTTATACGGTACAAGCCGTATGTCAAGCGTGGACCAGTCTCGTGAATGAACGTGTAAAGTCGGTTGGGAGCCGCTTCATCAAGCATTACTGTGGTATACATAAGTACACGTGGGAGGGTAACAACTAAAAGATCAACGCTCACACGCTACAACTCGTGTGTTCTACCCGTACTAGCATTACTACGCATAGATCTAGCTCTGATACCACTTTAGGGGTTTCGCACATAAAAACAATAAATTTTACACTACGCCCCTAAACCCCTGAAGCTGCCAGGACCTATCTATTAGTAATACACTAACGGGAGGTGATTTTCGTGAACTTACCCTTGAAGACCGAAAAGCGTTGTCAACGCTCAGGAGAGCGTGGTTGATGTAGACGAGCCGAAGCCGACCTCAAGGTTGTGATGAAGTCCTTGCGCTCCTTCTGGCTCCAACGACTTGAGTGCCTCAAGTGCAAAACCTGGCGGGGAGTTACACATGTCCGGTGCCTGACGATGACTCCCGCTTCCCCGATCCAGCAGCAGTTGCGGAAGTAGAGCTCCCAGATCTGAATACCGCAGCGCGACGGCGCTCCGCGGTGAAGATGTCTCTCGCTCGCGCAGTCCGGACTTGGGACCACGGTCACGAAAGAGAGAGGGGGAGAGAAAAAATATCAATTGGAGGTCCTCCCAAAAGTGGGGAGACCTTTATTGATTATTGGTGTATTTTTCTAGGCCAAATACCCCACTATATATATGGGGAGGGGAGGTACTACCTTCCTCAAAGTCCCGGGGTGGGACTAAAGGAGAGGAGGGGGTGGGGTGGCCGCCGGCCATCCCCTAGTGGGCCCCGCAGAAGGGAGGGGGCTAGGCCCAGCCGGCCAGCCCCCTTGGCCCCTCTCCCTCTCTCCTTTCCCTAATGGGCCCTCTCCCTCCGAAAATTGGCCCATTAAGCCTTTTTTTGACCTTTAATTGATTTTCTCTTTATTAAATAATTATGAATAAATGATTAAATCAATATTTAACATTCATTCACATATTATTCAAACTCCGTGGCTATGGAACACCTTCCACCTCCACTTCGAACATCCTCCGGACTTACCGAAACCCTTCCGGTTTTCTCCCTTATTTTCTTCGGTGATTCTACCGATCCTACAAACACTCTCTAAGCATCATCAAGCCCTTAAGCATGATACCCCACGGTTCGGGAACACTCCAGACATGGTCGGGACACTCCCTCACCAATGACCGATAGAGGGACCTGGATGGCCCTGTGACCCCTGTGCGTTCCACGAAGATCTTTTGTTGTTTGAACCGGGACAGTCGTGTCTTATTCCCTTTGTCACTCGATACTTGCATTGCCCGAGATCTGATCAATGACATCACCATGTTGTGTTCAATCTCGTTACTGAACAATGCTACTTAACTCGTTCCGACAAGTGATATCCCCATGATCAAATCACAAGCTGCGCAGCTATTGGATATAACTTCTCCGAGTGGGCCCTTGAGTATCTTCCCGTCACATGGACGGACAAATCCCGTTCTTGACATATATTGCCTCTATGGTTTCCTCCGAATACCTGAACACACCTTTATAACTACCGTTTTACCAGATGGCGTTTGATGCTATCTAAGCACTCTCGGGAGACCGTGATTGATATAGCCTTATGGTCTAAGGAATAGTCTACGAGGATCTATTTCTAATCATCGTAACTTGAACTTTGTGACATGATCGGTTCACGATGTTTAGGTTGGGTATTAGTTCATCATCTCATTCTCAGAATGAGATGACCTCATTTCCAACTGGCATAAATGCCACATGATCAGGAAACATGATCATCTGTTGACCAATGAACCAGTGACTAGAGTGTCACTAGGAACCCCTGGTTGTTTGTATATCACACGTGTATTGATGTTTCCACTCAATACAGTTATAGCATGATATAAAACTTAATCATAAACTACATGAAATATGATAATAGTCCTTACTACTATTTGTCTCTAGGGCATATTTCCAATAGTTTCTCGTTAGAAGCCGTCGGGAGCGACCCTAGCACGGGGTCTTGTCTCGTTCATCTGGTGGATCTGGTGAGATATTCCCTCCGGTACCACCGGACAACGCACCCACAGTTCGCAACAAGCGCTCCCCGATTGCGATTGCACCCCGGGGAAGGGCTCCCAGACACATCGAAGGAGATTGGCGAATAGTTCTACTCCTCCCTAGGTCCCAGACATACACCCTCGTCAGAGCAACGTGGGATCACATCCGGATTAACTACAGATCATGTGACATGCTATGCCTTCAGGGGCTCCTCGGCCTTCCCCTCGCACAACACTATCAAGAGGCTCACCAGAGAGGTGTGCACTGTGCATCCAAGCATGGAACATTGTGCCCCTCAGATGGTCAGCTGTTCCAGATATCTTTGACGCTCAGGATCACCCTGACCGATGCGCGGGCATGGGGATCTTGCTGCTAGTGGTCTCGATGACCATAAACAACATCATGGTAACAAATATGCTCGTGGACGGAGGTGTGGTCCTAAACATCCTGTCCACACAACTTATGAGGTAGCTCTAGATCTCTGGCGAGCGGTTGCTGTCGGTGTTCCAGGGGATCACCCCGGGGACAACGCAGTCGCTGGGGCAGGTCACGATGCCGGTTACGTTCGGAACATTAGGAAACTTCCAATGGAGAACGTCATGTTTGATGTGATGGATAGTCTTCTACCCTACAACAACATCCTTGGAAGACCGGCCCTGACAAAATTCATGGAAGTGATGCACTACACGTACAACACCATGATGATCCGGCCAAGAATGGGGTCATCACCATCAATACCGACCCTCGAGACGCTATCTTCTTCTTGCAGTTGACCTTTCAGGAGACAACAACGGTGCTTTCCTAGGACTCACATGATCCAAACGTGTTGGGTCCGTCACCCATGCAGAAGAAGTGCCTAGCCAAGGATCGCAACCTCACCAAGAAGGTCCTCTAATCAAGGGGAAGGGGCTGCCCCATCACCATTGGGGTGCGCTTCACCAACAAATAGGAAGCGCGCTCGTCACCTTCTTCCGGGAGACACATATGTGTTGGCCTGGCACCCCTCAGGTCTTCCTGGGGTCCCAAGGGAAGTGATAGAGCACCATCTGGCATTATGCTCAGAAGCTCACCTGGTAAATCAGAAGGTCTAGTGCAAGGCACACGACAAACAAGACTTCATTGTTTCGAAGGTCCGAAAGCTGAAGGTGGCCAAGTTCATCCATGAAGTATAGCATCCGACATGGGTTGATAATCCCATCGTGGTACCCAATCCCCACAACGACAACAAAAGGTTGTGCATCGACTTCATGGACATGAACAAGGCATGCCCCAAGGATCCATTCCCCCTACATCGAATCGACTAGATTGTTAACTCTACAACCGAGTGCGATCTCCTCTGTTTCCTCGACGCATTCTCTGACTACCACTAGATCAAGATGGTGAAGGAAGATGAAGAAAAGATGACGTTCATGAAGAAGATATGCCCTAGAGGCAAATAATAAATAGGTTTATTATCATATCTAGATTAGTTCATAATAGTTTTATACCGTTCTATAACTATATCAAGTGGAAATATTGACACATGTGTGGTATATAAACAAACCACTATCCCTAGTAACCTCTATATAACTAGTCTACTGGGAAATGAGCGATGATCAAGATTTTCTAATCATGAAGAATTTATGCCAGTTGACAATGGATTCACATCATCCGTAAATGATGTGATGGACATTACGCACATAAGTATTATGACCTGATCAAGTCACATGGTTTAAATGTTGTAATAATTAGAAACTAAGTGACCTTCTCCTTAGACCATGAGTTCATATCGAATCACTATCACATGCGGCTGCTATGACTGTATCAATCATCACACCGTAGCAGGATGACCATAAAGGTGTATGTTGGGTATTCCAGAGGAACACGTTGAGGCGTATGCATCAAGATTGAGATTTTCACCCTCTTGATGGGAAGATACATTGGACCCACTAGGTGAGATTGTACCTAATAGGTTGCAACCATATGACTAGGTCATGGGGATACACTATCACAATAACGAGTTAAGTGGACTTGTTGGTAACAAGATTGATGTTCAAGTCTCGGACAAGTCATGTACCAAAGAAACAAAAGGAATTGAACTCAGAGTTTATGGTTCAGACGACATAACATTGTGGAATGTGTGGGGATCATTATGGGCATCCTTGTCCCTCTATTGATCATTGTTTGAGAGAGATCTTGATCATGTCTATGAAATTACCGAACTGTAGGGTAACACGCTTAATGGTCTTACGGTGTTCTGAGATCGATATCGAAGTGCTAGGATCACATATGGAAAAAAGAGAGAAAGTCAGAAGTGTTTCGGGTAAAGTCCGAAGTCATTCAGAGTGATCGAAAAGGAGGTTTTGATCATGAGGAAATATTTATATATATTTTGGTATGCTAGTAGATCTTCGTGTGTGGCGTTTGCTGTCATTGGGACTTCCTCCGAAATTGTTGCTCTTGCTTTTTGCCATGCTTCGGCTAGTAGCCGGAGGTTTTGCCGCTCGCTTCCGCGTGGTTCTTCTCTCCTTGGCGTTATGTTGTTGTTCATCAGATCTCTGCAATTTCCTTTGTTTCCATGATCTCATGCATTATCACATGACAAGATATCATCAGGTTCAAAAATAGGGTTACCGTTGGAGTCTTCCTGAGTTAAAGCGTCTACGATAATTACGCACACTTGGTGCTGAGTTGTGTATGGACTGGTGAGATCATCATCGGAATTGAGGGAGACACTGTCCCGGGGATCAGTGAAGTCCGGGAGTTTCTGTTCTGGGTAAATTTTAGCCATCCTAATTCCAAAGTCGATGCTTTCGTCACTTTCTTCAGGTTCCACGTTTGTCGGGCTTGATTCGTGTGGCGTGGTTGGCTGGTGGTCTGATCCAAAGGAAAGATTGTCATAGAGACCATCAAGATCCCCTAGATCTACTGTGGTTTCCTTGTTTTCTTCGTCTGCATCGATCTGCATCGTGACTTATGCGGAAGATCCGACAGATGATGTAGCTATCTCCATAGGCACAATTTTTTCTACCGACAGTCCTGATGAGATTAGAACCGAGGTGTGGGATTCTTCGGGATTGTCTACTTGGAAACGGAAACTTCCGATGATGAGATCGGATCCGCCGTTGGCGAGAGCCGAAACATGAGTGGGTGGGCGTGGTGCCGCTTCTGTTGGATTGTTACTTGAAAAAAAAGGGTCTGCCAAATCCATGACTTCAGCGTTCAGGCTTCCCACAGACGGCGCCAATTAACGAGGGGTGACCTTTGCAATGCCCATGGTGATGGACTTAGGGTTTTGCGAAAAAGAGAACGCTGGGAATTTCGTAGGATATCGGGCAAACAAGGGAGTCGAAGTCGCCTGAATACTCGATGAATAATACTATTATAGATTGCTTGAGGTTTTTTGGTACCTCCTCATAGGCTTCTCCCACCCTATATATAATAGGTCGGGTCTCAAAGCCGTATACAGATAGATTACAGATGTATGATTACAACTTCAACTCAACGTCGGTTCATATTTTCTTTTCTAATACAACTAAGGCTTTCCCCCGGTTGCTTCCTTGGGCCGTCATCTTGAATCTTTATGGGCCGTGAGCCTTTTATACAGTTAGGGTAGCAGATCATAATAGCCTATGTCACCTCCCCTCTCATCTTTAGTGGTTACCAACATCGAGTAGGAAGAGCCCCCACCCCATTTATAGTACTAGTCTAGGTCTTGGTTTGGCGTGATGTCGGTGTCTGGTGGAGTTCTAGAGCTGTGTAGTGGATTTCAGCCATATCTGATGAGGGGTAGGGCTCCTCTCACTCAATGCGATGCTTTGGAGGACGGAGTTAAGAGTGGTGGAGACAAGCATAGATGCATCCTTCAATAAGGACGAAGTTTTTGAGATCTCGAGTCCATGTGGCTGTTATGGTGGAGGGTGGCGGAGCAGGCTAGAGGAAGCTGGGGCATCAAGGGAAGTTTAGATGGCTGCTTCATGGAGTTCGTGCGCGGTAGCAACGATCTGTTGCTATGATCTTGGGCCAGTGAGGCGTCCGCTCCACATCCTTCTTGAGAGTGCTTCCTCGATGACATGGATGTCGTCGAGCTTCATGTTCAAAAGGCGGTTACTCACTCCCTGCTTGCCAGCAACATGTGCGCATGATCTGCTCTGCCGATGAAAGGTGTGCTCAAACCTCCAGGCTATCGAGCTATTATGGAGGCCCTTTGCTTCCAAAGCGCGGTGTATTCCTGTTGTTGCAGCCCAAGTGGTTGTGTCTACAGTGGTATTGCAATCAACTATGATCAGATGCATCGACAAGAGATCAGTGGAGAAGGAGCTGGATTGCTTTTCCCATTCTTGTTCTGGGTCTTGGGTGCAAAAGTTAAGGGTCCAATTGTATTTTTCTTCATTTTAGAGGTCTTTTATGTAAAACGTAATCCACCAAAGATGAATTGAATGATTGAATACAGCTATCCGTGTCTTTCTAGACCCAAAAAAAGAACAGCGATGTGGTTGGACACGCTTGTACCACGTGAATTTTTCACTTAGTATAGGAAAACGGTATTATTTCCGACGGACTCAAGCCGTCGGCCTAGGCAGGAAAACCATCGGCACACTAATTTGTCAAATCTAGTAGTCGGCACTCTCGGCATTACCATACATGAAATGGCTGTCACACTATGCCGACGGTCAGTGTGGCCGTCGTCACGCTCACCTGGGGACCGTTGGCAGCGCAATCCGTATGACGGTGGCACCCCTCCAATGTGTCGACGGTTTTTTCGCCAGCCTGTCATGTTTCAGACTTGTGTGCCGAAGGTCCCGCTAAATAGCCGTCGGCGTACATTGAGACCGTCGGCGACATGCCGTTTTCCTGTAGTGTACTTCCCGTCGCCAGTTTACAGGCACAGCGGCACAATGTCACGGGATCGGAATTCCTCTACCGTATCGGCCGCTGGGCGGCCGCGACGTGTTTGTGCCGGTGCCCGTTGTGGTTCTCTTCTTGGCGTCACGGCACGTGCGAGCCGGAACACCGTCGGCACCATCGTCGTCGATCGTCCATTCCGCGACGCCAGCCAAAAGTGCCAAACAACCATAACGTCTGGCGTTTCCATATACGCCGAGGAGATCGCCGGCCCGCAACCACATCATCTGGCAGCCACTCAGGCACTGCCGGAGAGATAGGTGGCGAACTGGCGATCGACGTGAACGTGTGGCGCACACGACACGAGCCGTCACGCGCGCTTAGCTCCATCGTCCCCAGCGGAAAAAGCACAGAGAAGGTTCCAGCCAGGTGCCCGCCACATCACGGACGAGTCAGCTGACTGATCACTTCCCGGAGTGGCATAGCCGGACGTGCACACTTCCGCCGGGCTCGCTGCACCGTCCGTCCCACTTCCCCCTCGCGCGTCTCCGGCCGCGCCATATAAGAAGAGCAGACCGCGAGGCAGTTTACTCACCTTACCATTGATACCTTCCTCCTGACGTAGAGCGACACAAACAGAGACACAGTGAGCATCATGGCGGAGGACAAGGTGGTGGTCTCGGACGCGCTGTCGTCGGTGGCGAAGGCGGCGCCGGTGACGGCCCAGCGGCCGGTCCGGGATGACCTGGAGAAGCACATTCCGAAGCCCTGTGAGTGCCCGGCCAGATCTTCGATCATCTCCTGCCCTTGTCCACCACGAATTCACAAGCATGTACTCGTACGCAGACTTGGCTCGAGCTCTGGTGGCGGTGGACGTGAACAATCCTGAAGGGACCAAGGGCGGCCGCCACGAGCACGGGCAGAAGAGCGTCATGCAGCAGCATGTGTCCTTCTTCGACCAGAATGGTGACGGCATCATCTATCCCTGGGAAACTTTCAGAGGTAAGCCAGACAAGTACCCTCTTTCAGGTAGCACAAGTGTGGTCCATAGTTAATTAGTACAGTACGGAGTAGTAGTACAGTTTCCTCCACGCACACATGATAATTGATATGGCATGTTTCAGTGTTCTCTGGAAACACTTTATGTGACCTATGGAACGAATGCACTGAATACTTGTGGTATACTATAGCGTACTAACCACAACCACGTCACACGATCAGATAATCAGTGACCTCAGGCGGATAACTCATGTACATCTTGTAATAGGCTAGCAAAAATACGTGGAATGCCAAACACATTTTCACGAAAATAATGACAACACTTCCAAAAAACCTTGTTCTCCCAATTAAATAAATAAATAACCATAAAGGTTCAATGAAGTTCCACAAAATAATCCAATATTGGTTTCATTATTTTTCTGAATTTTTCATATAGATTTCACATGGATTTTGTAAATGCATTAGCATCTCTTACTTTTTTTTGGGAAATGTGCGCTTTATTACTTAAAAGGCCTTAAAATTTTCTTAACATTAAGAAATTTCTCATGGGTTTGATGCTTCCCATCAAGCATATATTTCATACAAGTTCACACCGTTCATATTATTTCTCATGGCCATGTGAGTGAAACTTCAACCTCTATAAAATAAGTCGTGTCTCGAAGTTTGATTTTTTTATAAAGGACGCTTTATTAATTAAAGAGTTTTAAGCATTACACCTGACCTCTTGGAGAACTATGATGCACATAGCCAACACAAGTCCAAAGTCTCAAAACACTATAAATACGAATTATATATCAGGATGAGAAATTACAAGACACCAAAATCTTGAAGTTTGATTAAATCACGGAAACACGCTAGAACCTATTGTGAAACCTTCAAGTACAAAAGAATGGTCTGGGAAGTACATATAGTTGTTTCTTCGAGTTTCTATAAAGGTAAATGGAATTTTCAAATTCTAAACATTGAATATATTCAACATTGATCTTGTTTCGAAGATCTCGTCCAAACGAAGGGATGGTGAAAACAAATCTCGAGTCAGACAACCAATTCAAAAATAGTATAGTATTGTTTCTCAAAAGATGCATGATAAAAACCAATACCAAATGCTCCAATGATCTAGGGCGGTACTTAAAAACTGGAGGGTCATCGAATATCTTAGCGCAATAGTATACATGATGCCTCCTAGCTCATACCATATTTACGTTTTACCGGTCGATTGTTCATCGTTTCTAATCGTTGAACGAGTTTTCAGGACTAAGGAGGCTGGGATTCAACATGATCCTGTCTTTCATCGTAGCAATCGGCATACATACTGGCCTGAGCTACCCAACTCTGCCTGTAAGTCACTGAACAGCCACGATAACTTGCTGAAAATCGTTTGTTCCAGATGCCCTATTGTATACGACATTTTCTGAACTCTATAGCAAGTTAATTATTCATCTGATCTTCCGTGGCCGCGGCTACAGACCTGGAGACCATCTCTCCTGTTCCCAGTCTACATCGACAGGATCCACAAGGCCAAGCACGGCAGCGATACCGCAACTTTCGACACCGAGGGGAGGTAAGCCAAATCTTTTCCAGTTCACAAAAGTTACATATGATCTGCTATAGTTACTACTACATGGCTGTCCGACATATGCAATTGTGAGAAACGTAGGTTCATGCCGGTGAATTTCGAGAACATATTCAGCAAGAACGCCCGCTCGCGGCCGGACAAGCTCACGCTTCGCGAGATCTGGATGATGACCAATGGCCAGCGGCTGGCGTACGACCCGTTTGGATGGTGAGCACCTCAGGCGGTGGTTTCCTTTGATAGATTATACTTTTCGCTCCGATTTTCTCGGGACAAATGACAGAAATAATGCTTACTGATGCCCGAAGGTAAATCCATGTGGAATTATTCTGCAGGGTCGCGAACAAGGGGGAGTGGATACTGCTGTACATGCTCGCGAAAGACGATGAAGGGTACCTGCCGAGGGAGGCGATTCGCGGCGTCTATGATGGCAGCTTGTTCGAGTTCATTGCCGAGCAAAGGAAGAAGGCACACGGGAAGCAGCACTAGCGTGCAGCGCTGCCATCCCAGAATCTGCGTCTTCCTGTGTGTGACTGCGGAGGACTAGCTACCACCTCATGTATGTTTTTATGAAATAAAAGAGCTGATGGACTAAAGCTCGGGGAATTAAAGACTTAATGTTGTGTGCACTTCTCAAAACTTTATCACCAGAGGAAGAAGTACCGTGATCTTCCTTGTTTTCTTTTACTTTACTGTACTATATATATTTGTGTTGTATCTAGTGAGATTTTTTTTCGACTAAAAGGGATCTCTCCCCAGTTTCATTAATGAAAATGAAACTTACAGAGTTTAAAAGAATAACAACGGCACAACAAGGAACTAACCAGGAATACTCCAGCCCAGCAACTACCCAACACTACCAACATCCCAAAGCTAAGCTGGAAGCAAACCAACATCCCAAAGCTAAGCAGAGAGCAGTATCCAAAAACCATGACCAAATATAACACTAATATATTACAGACCCTCTGATTTGCCGCAACGCAACACCACCTATCAGATCACCACATGAATCGAGCCACTCTGCTCAGGGTGTTCCTGGAGTTGCTCCAGCGATGCTTTCCCTCCATAGCTTGAAGATGTAGTAGTCTTCCAAGAGGATATCCACCCAAAGTCCACACACTTCAAGGCGCTGGGAGGATCAGTGGGTTTTTCAGATTTTGCATCATCTTGGTCATGAAGCAATCGATAAGCCCCCCTCCAAATCTTTGAAAGGGACGTTCCAATCCTTCAGATAGAGCAGAACCAGACGCCAAACCTGTTTCATATTAATCCAAGTAGTTCTATTAAAAACAATACTATTCCTATTGTTCCACAGTGCCTAGAGGACAGCCGAGGTCACAACATTAAAGTGTAAACACCTCTTATTAGCAAGCCATTTAGAAGCTACAAATTCATAGTCCAAGACATGAATGGAAAAAACTTCCAAAACCTCCTCCCAAAGCTGCCTAGCTACAATGCATTCAAATAGGAGGTGTTTGACAATTTCAATTTCTTTACAAAGCTCACATTCTAGAGGCTTTGGCATACCTCTAGACCTCAGGATATCTCTAGTCATAATCTTGTTCTGAGACACCAGCCAGAGAAACACCTGAATCCTGGGTGGAATTTTTAGGTTCCAAACAGCAGGAAGATAAATCGGCCTAATCCCTCTAAAGTTCACTAAAGCATACATGGATTTGGATGAATAAAACCCATTAGTTTCACATTTCCATATTAGTTGATCCTCTTCACCATAAAAAGCAACCGATCTGGCAATATTTTGCAGGTTAAACCATTGAACCATCATATCATCAGAGAAGGTTCTCCTAAAATCACATTTTAGCTGAGTACCATCCGAGAGATCAGCAATAGTTTTAGTTTGCTGGTTAGAGACTATGTACAAATCCCAAAATTGTGAGGCTAAAGGTGAGTTTCCAAACCAAATATCCTCCCAAAATCTAATTTTCCTACCATTACCTACATGCCATCTATACCCAAACTTTATGGCCCTAGTAGCCCACATCACACCTTTCTAGAAGGTAGAAGGATGAGATTCCTGACAACATAAGACATTTGGGTTTTTTGTGTTGTATTTAGCATTAACCACTCTCCTCCAAAGAGCTCCCTCTCTTTGAATGTATCCCCTAACCCAAGACCCTATTAAGCACAAATTCAGATCTTGTAGATTTGGTATTCCCATCCCTCCAAAGTCTTTCTTTATGCAAACTGAAGGCCAGTTGTCCAAGTGAATCTTATGGTTTCCTTCCTCATCATTCCAAAAGAAATTTGCTAGTTGGGTATCAATCAGACTCAAAGCCCATTTTGGAAATTTGAAAAAGGGTGTCTAGTGAGATGTTCCCTATTCGGTCGTGAAAGGCAGAAACACCAGTCAGGGTGTCTCATTTTTTCTCAAGAACCTGTGGGAGATCTATGTGTCATATCATTAGCATAGAAGAGGGAGGAAACAATCAAAGGTTCAGCAATTTACAAGACAAGGTGGGCGGAGCGAAAATCATGCCCAAACCTACGGCATACACATTGGCGTGCCGGGCACCACCAACTACAAACAGTCCTAGTCTAGCTATCTCACATTCGGACCGTGGAAAAGCCAACCATGGCTTCCATTCATACAAGATCTTGTCGGCGATGACTGGAGCACTACTAAGGAAGTCACCGAACACCAGAGCATTGCACTCAATCAAGAGACTGTTGCATCAGAGGCAGAACCAGGAAATTGTCGAAGCCTGGGCGTGCCCGCAAGGCAACTAAAAAATTTCTCGGACAAATATAGTTTTCACAATAGTTTCGCAGCGGAAACATGAATACAATACATTACGTGTCCAGAACACATTGCAATGTTCACAAGTTCACAACACACTCGAATGTTTACAAATTTATAACACATTCAGATGCTCATATACACTAATATTAGATATGATATGACTTGGAAAGAACTCCCAAAAGACTAATGAAACTCCGATGATCGACAAGCAGAGTTGAATTTTCGCAAAAAAAAGACAAGCAGAGTTGAAGTGTCCAAAATCACCCCCATCAAAACTCTACATGATATTACCAATGATGCGCTAATTAGCCCTTGCCCTACGAGGTAGATGTTTCATTCTCTTCTTCATGGCTTGAAATCGTTGAGCAATAACATCACTATCAAGTTGTCTAAACATCTATCGCTCGTTATAACATATCAAGTCATTGAACCATCCATTCTTGAGCTTGTTATGCAATTTGGACTTGATGATCTTCATTGTCCAAAAAGCCTTCTCAACCGATACGGTTAAAACCGGTATTATTAAGGCCAACTCAATAAGTTTATAGACCAATTGGAAGACCAAATTCTTCCCCGTTTCAACTATCTTTTTAGCCAAACTTTTAAAATTTGTGCAAGTAGAAAAAGAGGCATGGATTCTTACATAGTGAATATAATTCTCAAGTTGGCATCTCCTAGTTGCACGATCATTGTTAGATAAATTCGCACGATAAATTAAAGATAAGTGAGCAAGCTTGTCCACATCAAACAATGAGAAAGAGCTATTCGGACTAAGACACGAGAAGCTCTCTAACACCTCCATTGAAGCTTCACAAAATGGATGATCCATATCAACACATATCTTATCAACAACAACATAGAAGATCTCAACTTTGTAGAAATGAAGGTTAGTTGTAGGACCCTTCAAAAGGTATGTTCTTCTCACTTGGTCTTGCACATTAGGATGATATTCATTGATTTGTTTTCTAAGAGCGAGATTACACATAATTTCATCCGGATTAAACATATCCTCTGCCTCATGCTGCTCTTCCTCTTCATTTGCCACATTAGGTAGTGGTTGTTGTGGTAACCTTCTTCGATCAACCAAAACTCTCCCAATACCTAAAATAGGAACAATTTCATTAATGATTAATCAATACTTCAAGGTCCAACTATGCCATTTGAACTATTTACAAAGTCATGAACAAATAAAATCGCTGTTAGGTGGTCCTAAACACGGTTTGGTCCTAAATTGAACTGAAATTAGGTAAAAGAAGCTACCTTATTTATCTACCAACCGAAGTCAAGGAAGACGAGCCTGCCGGAGTCCGATTCGCTACCGTGGATGCCAGGACGGCACAATGGCGCTTGCCGCTACCAGATGCGGTCGGGCCTTGCCGTTTCTTCCTAGGTCACCCGTTGTCGCCATGTTCCGAACCAGAGGCAGCAGGCGCTCCACCTCCTGGATCTCCGTCTTTCGATGGCATCTATTGGCCGTTGGGGGCTGTAATTTTGGAATCTAGGAAGGCGGTAGGAGTGATGTCGGCCGGTCACTGGTTGCGGTTGTGCGAGCGAGGATTCCCGGAATGACTATGCTGAGTCCAATTGTTGCGTGTGTGTATGCCTACTTCGCCGGGTTTCACAACACGTGCCAAGCCAAAAGCCCATCCATAGCTGTAGTGTTTTGCCCACGATCAGTCCGAAATTTCTTGCTGAATTTCATCTCGCGCACGAGGCGCGTGGACCTGAAGCACGTGCAAGCGCCGGGGAATAGGACGCTGCGTCCGTCCGTGTGTTGCATGAGCAAAAAGAAAGAGTTCACCTCCCTCCGCAGCATCCTTGGTACCCTAGAAATTGATTCGGGCCACTAGGAAGACAGGGAGTGGTCGCCAATGGACTTAATGACTGTAGTTTTTACCATTGCACGAGGCAGTACCAGTTTCCCCGGGAAAATGGGCATTGGAGGAAAGTGTGATCCAACATTTTGGTCGGTGACACTACAGAGGGGACATATCCCCTTGTTTGGCAAGCCTCAGCGTTTTAGCCGGTCCGCATTCAAAGATTTTTAGACTAAAAAGGAATTTCTCCCTAGTTCCATTAAACATAATGAAACTTACAGAGTGTGCAAAAAGAAAACTAAAAAGGAGTAATAGACCAACAAACTAAGAGACACCACTCGGCCTATCTGACTGCCAGGAACGCACACAGACAGAAACACCTAGCCGATCACAAAAGCTAGGAACCCGCCAAGTACCAACTACTCAGCTAAGGAAAGAACCAGCAAAGGACCAAGTGAAAATCCAACATTATAGACACATTGCCATCGGCACCACCCACTCAGAACACCACATGAATAGAATCACTCTGCTCTAGGTGCTCTTGCAGGTGCTCTAGCGATGCTCTCCCTCCATAGCTTTACGATGCCATGGTTTTCCAGGAAGAAATCCAACCAAAATCCACACACTTCAAGCTGTTGGGAGGGGCAATGGACTTTTCAGCTTTTGCATCATCTTGGTCGTAAATTGCTCGATCATCCCCCTCCAAATCTTTGAAAGGGAGCTTCCAGTTCCTCAGATAGAGCAGAACCAGGTGTCAAACCTGCTTCATATTAATCCAAGTAGATTTGTTAAAAACTAGGGTATTTCTATTATTCCATAGAGCCCAGAGGATTACAGAAGTCACAACATTAAAATGCAAAAACCTTTTGTTAGAAAGCCATTTTGAAGCAATAGATTAAAAGTTAATGACAAGGATATCAAAAACTTCTGCCACATCCTCCCAGAGCTTCCTAGCTACAATGCAATAAAAAATGAGGTGTTTAACAGTCTCTATTTGTTTGCACAGGTCACATTCTAGAGGTTTTGGAATCCCCTAGCTCTCAAGTTGCCTCTAGTCATGATCTTATTTTGAGAGAATAGCCAAAGAAAAACCTAGATCCTAGGGGGAATTTTTAGATTCCAGATAGCAGGTAGATAGATAGGTGTTACCCCTCTAAAATTCAGAGGAGTAGACACCATTAGTTTCATATTGCCAAATAAGTTGATCATTAATATCTCAAAACACAACCGTTTTAGCAATGGCTTGCAAGACCATCATCTCCTCAGAGAAGGTTCTCCTAAAATCACACTTGAGCTGAACCCCATCCCAAATCTCAGCAATAGTTTTGGTTTGTTGGTTGGACACCACATATAGATCCTAGAATTGGGAATCTAGAGGTGAATTTCCAAACCAAATATCTTCCGAAAACCTAATAAAATTACAATTACCCATGTGCCATTTATATCCAACCTTAATGGCTCTAGTAGCCCACATCACACCTTTCCAAAAGGTAGAAGGTTGTGTCTCTTGACAACACAATATGTTAGGATTCTTTGTGTTATACTTAGCATCTATAACCTTCCAAAGCCCCTTCCCTCTGAATATACCTCCTAACCCATGAACCTATTAAGCATAAGTTGAGATCATGTAGGTTTGGAAATCCCCATCCCTCCAAAGTCTTTTTTCATGCGAACAGAAGGCTAGTTAGCTAGATGAATCTTATGGTTCCCATCTTCATCATTCCAGAAAAGTTTGCTAGTTAAGTATCAATAAGACTCAAAGACCACTTTAAAAATTTAAAGAAGGAAAGGAGATAGATAGTAATACTAGCTAGGCATGCCTGCATAAGGATTCTCTTTGCTGTAGAGGACAACAATTTCCCTCTCCAACTGGCAATCCTTTTAATAATACTCTCTATCAAAGGCTGAAAATCCTCTCTTCTCAGTTTACTATAGTGAAGAGGAATTCCTAAGTACTTAATAGGGAAATCTCCAGCCACACATTGAAATATATCAATGAAAGGTTGTAGCTCCTCCAAAGACATATTAATGGAGATTAATTCACTCTTGTGGTAATTAATCCTCATCCCTGAAATATGCTCAAAACAAGTTAGGATCCATTTAAGATTAATGGCTACTCTATCATCATGTTCCAGGAAAAGCAAATTGTCATCTACATATTGCAGACAAAATACTCCACCAGGGATAAAATTGGCGCACATGCCTCTAATCAGGCCATGTGTGGCCCCTTTAGCAAGCATCTTAGAAAAGTCATCTACAAAAAGGTTAAACAGTAAAGGGCAATGGGGTCTGATGGCTCAAAATATACCGAGCTTGTTGGAGAACCCCAAGACAAAGGTATGATGAGCACAGCAGAAAATTTTCCCTCAGTTATGAAACCAAGGTTATCGAACCAATAGGAGCAAGGAAACACCTCCAAGGTGTTGTTTCCAACTTGAAATCCTGCACAACACAACCACGGAACTTTGCCCCAACTTACAGTGAGGTTGTCAATCTCACCGGTTTTGCTAAAAACAAAGGATTAAACGTATTGTGTGGAAGATAGTAATTGCTTGCAGAAAGTAAACAGTAAACAGTAATAGTAGAAGGTATAGCAATGTTAAAAGAATGGACCAGGGTCCATAGTTTATTAGAGGTGATTCTCCTTAGGATAGATGACATGTTGGGTGAACAAATTACAGCAGGGCAATTGACAGACACCGAGAAAGCATACATGCATATACTAATCATCTTGACTCCTACGAGATTTGATTGGACATTACAACATTATACAAAGACCGTAATCCAACTGCATCTATGACTAATAATCCACCTTCAGATTATGATCCGAACCCCCTCCAGTATTAAGTTGCAAGCAACAGATAATTGCATTAAGCAAAGTGTGTAAAGTAAACAATACGATTGTTCTATGAACACAGGATTGTTGTTTTCTCCCTAGTAGCAACATCACATCTAGTACCTTAGAGATTTCTGTCACTTCCCCAGATTCCTAGAGGCATGAACCCACTATCGAGCAAAAATACTCCCTCTTGGAGTTGCTAGCATCTACTCGGCCAAAATAGCTACTAACAACGGAAAGCATGCAAGATCACAAATAACATAGACATGATAGAATCAATAATCAATCTAAAATAGTATCTCAATATCCATCGGATCCCCGCAAACACAATATGTAAGATTACAAATAGATGATCTTGATCATGAACGGAACTCACAAGATCTAAACATGGTAGCACAAAGGAGGAGAACCAACCATCTAGCTACTACTACATGGACCCGTAGTCCAGGGTTGAACTACTCACGCATCACACCATAGGCATTCATGGTGATGAAGAAGGCCTTCAGGGTGATCTCTCCCCTCCGACAGGGTGCCGGGAAGAGCTTTAGATCCCTCTCGATCTAGGGATGGAGATGGCAATGGCTATAGACTCTTTCATGGAATTTTGATCAGGTCCTTAGGGTTTTCGTCACGGGAGACTTTTATAGGCAAAGGGGCAACGTCGGTGGAGTACCAGGGGGCCCACACCACCCCCTAGTGCGGCCTGGCCTAGACCGTGCCACCAGGTGGTGTGGCCAGCCCCTGGCCCCTCTCCGTCTCGTCTTCTGGCTCTATGAGTCTTCCGATAAAATATCGACTTTGGCTTTTGTCCGGTCCAATTCCGTAAATATTTATTTTCTAGCTTTTCTGAAACCAAAAAAACAGCAGAAAACAGGCAACTGGCACTATGGCATCTTGTTAATAGGTTAGTTCCAGAAAATGTGTAAAAATACTCCAAAGTGTGGATAAAACATAAAAGTAGATATAAAACAAGCATGGAACATCAAAAATTATAGATACATTTACAACGTATCAGGGTCACCTTGGCTTAGCCGTTTTCCTGTAAAAAAGAAGTCACTTTCAGTATTATTAATCTTAATACCAACTAATCCTCCGTGGGTGACTTGCCTAATTAATCTAATAAATTGAGGAAAAAATCCTCTAGCCTCTAGAAGTTCATATAAGAAATCTAGGTTAACTCTATCATAAGCTTTTTCATCATCAATCTTAAAGACCATACCCTGATAATTTTCCTATGTACTTCATGAATAATCTCATGAGAAGTGACAACACTTTCAAGGATAAATCTGCCTCTAATGAAAGAAGATTGCTCATGATCTATAAGTCTAGCAATAACCGTAGCTAATCTCTTAGTTAGTACTTTTGTAAAAATCTTAAAGGAGCAGTTTAAAATACTAATAGGTCTAAACTTTTTCATAGTCCTAGCATCATCCTATTTAGGGACTAGGGTGAACATGGCAAAATTTAGCCTAAAGAGGTCTAACTCATTCCTAGTCCAAGCATTAAACATATTCAATAGATCAAAAGAAACAATGTCCTAGAACTGTTGATAAAACATAAAGGAAAGGCCATCAGGCCCAGGGGCTCCATCAAAGTAGGAGGTAAAAATAGCCTCTCTAATATCCTCTAAGGTGAAAGGGTCCCCTAGGATCTCATTCTCTCCATCACTGACTTTCTCTTCTTCAGAAAAGAAATCATGTCCAAGTCTAATATCTGGTCTATCCTCCCCACTAAAAAGATTTTTATAGTAATCTGTAGCTACTTTCAACATATCTTTAATATCAGTAATAGGGCCCTCAAGACCATGTAGGACATGAATAAGCTTCTTCATGAGCCTTTGGTTTGCTACTGCATGGAAGTATGATGTATTCCTGTGACCCTCCATAATATCCCTATCTCTAGCCCTTTGCCTCGCTTTTGTCTCTTCCATTACCCAATAACTATTCATTTCTGAAGAATGAAGTTAAATCTATTTTTCTCTTCCACGGACAGGTCTTGAGTTTTTGCTTTAATATCCAGAATATCATATTCCTCCATTAGAGTTTCTTTATTCCTCCTAACGGAAGCCTCTAAATCGATACTCCACCCTTTGGCTAACCTTCTAAACAATCTAACTTTGGCTTGCCAAATGTCTACCATATTATGGTTGTTCACCTGTAAGGTTAATGACTATTTCTTTAAAGTTTGTCCTAGCAAGCCACCATTTCTCAAACTTAAAGCTACCTTTTTTTAGAAATGCCCCTCATTAGAGTCCCAAATAATGGGTATGTGGTCACTCCCCACCCTAGCTATAGCCTTGGCATGAGCCAAAGGGAAATGAGCTTCAAAATTAGTGCTACAGAAGATCCTATCAATCCTACTCATAATCAATTCTTCCCGATTATTACCCCAAGTAAAGGATCTACTAGCTAGGCCAATTTCCATCAAAGCCCACATCTCAATCCAGACATTGAACTTACTAGCCCACCTAAAATCTATATTATGATTGCTTTTGTCCTCAAGAGACCTCACTAGGTTGAAGTCTCCTCCAACAATAGCAGGACCATGCCAATTAAGGAAAAGCTCATGGAGTTCAGAGATAAACACCTGCTTTTTATCTTCATAAGCAGAACCATACACAGTGGTAATCCTACAAACAAAATCATCTAATCTATTTTTCACTACAACACTAACAGAAAAACTCCTAATCTCCCAAGACAATAGCTCAAATAAATCTAAGTTAACTCCTGCCACAATTTCACCAACAGTCCCAATAGATGAAAGGAAATTCCAAGCAAAATTCATGTTACCTAAGATGGTTTTCAGGAAAGAATTACTAAAAGATTATTTCTTAGTTCCTGAAAGCCAATGTAATCTAGATTAAGAGGAACTAAATAATCATCTATGTATTTTTTTCCTACCAACATCAGAAAGGTTTATGCTATTCCAGAAGCCTACTAACATTTAGACATCTTCATGGGGTGCTTGCCCCGAGATTTTCTAACTACTTCAGTACAAATATCAGCTACAACATCTACCTCTTCCTATTCTAAATCACTATCTACTCTTACTGAACCCAGTTTCTTGTCAGTACTAGGTTGAGGGTCTACTTTACTAACTTTTAGGCCAATAACAGAAGTCATATCTTCTAATTCATAAACATCAAGAACCTAGAAAGGATGTTGAGACATGATACTTTTCATCTTCTTAGGGACTTCTAGTTTGACCACTTTCTTCCTCTCCTGGGATTTCTTAATCATATTCTAGGACCTATCAATCCTGTTACATTATCTGGTTGGCGTCACAGGACCCCATTTCTTCTGCTTCTTCTTAATTCCTTGGGAGATACCATCAGCATTGGCATCAATATTACCAAAGCTTGGCATAAGGTCATCAGGAAGTTGTGGTAGGTCCTATAGCCTTGGCTAATCTTCATCCATCAAGTTCAGTTTCTGATCTAAGGACATGTAGTTGTTTTCTTCCTCATCCCAGAAATTATGCACCTCAGAATGAGCTATTTTATCTTCTGGTGATTTATCCTAGACAAAAGCACCTTCCCTATCCACCAGACCTTTTTGGACCAAGAGTTGGAAAACTTCAGTGACATAATAAGGTGTCACTCCCCTAGTATCCCTTGATCTGGTTTTATCAGGCTGACCAGCTGAAGGGGCAAAGGAACCTCCATATGAGGCATTTGCACCTTTGCCTTGTTCTCTAGATCTATCACCAAACCTACCATGTTCTGAGTGACCTTGTTGTCTAGAATCACCAGGTCCACCTTTTTACTCTTATCCTCCAAATCATCACCTATCAAATCATCTTCCTAGAACTCCACAGTGTATGCATCCAAGTCTACACAGTGAATCCCAGCATGAAAAGACTACCATGGAAATCAAACAGCCTTCTAGAAGGCATTTTGCTAGGATCTCTACATTTAATCTTCACTCTCACTTCCTTAGCATTGTTTCTAAAGATTATGATCCAATCTACATCCTTCAGAATGCCACAAACGGACACTGCTTCATCCAAGATGTTCAAATCACACCACTTTGTCTGTAGCCTTGTAATTTTAACCCAGATGTCAGACAGAGTCTCTACATGTTCAGGATCTTGATTCCATGCCTCAACCTTGACCCACACTCCTTCTTTAACAAGAGAAAACTTGGGGTATCCTATAACCTGTTCAACATTGATGTGGGGAGGGAACTTCACTAGAAAAGAGCCACTGCACCCCAACTCCCTGATCTCCCAAGGCTAGTTGGTCTTGTAAATTTTTGAAAAGTTAGCTGCCAGCTCCTCCTCAGATATCTCCCCCTCTTCCACAAGCACAACACCACAATTTTTGGTAGAGGCACTAGGATTGATGATGAACTCTAGGGACTCAATGTGATATAATCCAAGACCAGAAGCAACACTACCAATATATTTAGCTATCTGATTAGGTCTCTTCCTGACTAACAGTTCCTCGCAAAACATACCAAGTACTTACAAATGAAACACATCTGTGGTTTGTCACAAGTAGCATGGTGGTGTCCTAGCTCCCCACAACACATGCACATAGCATCAATGTAGCTCATCTAGAGAGGAACCAAATTACAAGAGGATCTTAGAAAAGGTTGCTCTTTCCGAGCCATAGGGACCTGCTTCTTGGTTTTTGGAACAGGCTTTGTCTTGCCATATTGCTCACCATTCTGACCCTGATCCTACTCTAGGGAGCCACCAACTGATTTGAGTGCATCCCAAATTGTTGAGGAGGGGGAATCCATGGTAAGGCCCAGGAAAACCCCAAGGAGGAGGCATGTTACCTGGATGGAACCTAAACTAGGGTTGATTAGGAAAGAATTGGGGTTGCATCTAACCAAACTCGAACAGAGATTGTAGTTGTTGCATCTATTGAGGTTGGCCTGACTGTTGCTGCTACCACGAATCCTGACCAGAATTCCCCACTTTTCCTCTCTCCTTTCCTCTTCCTCTATCAGCCATAATCTCTACCCTCACACACTGCAGATCGGTAGAGGAATCAGCACCCTCAATGCCTAAACACTGCAGAACTGTTGTCTCTTCCGCCACCGGGAGGGAGGAAGAAAACCCCTAATCCTTGAAGGCACTTTTTGTGGATTGTTTTTAAGGGATAGGATCAGTGGTGGTGGTGGTGCCCTGCATGGTGGTTGTGGGCATGGTGTACCAGTTGTCCCAAAGCAGGTAGGCTGTGAGGGAATATTCCATAGATGGTCAAAGAAACCCAGCTCATTTTACTCAACAACCCCCTGTTCCTTACTAAAATATGGCCCCCTCCATAGCCTGAACCTTTTCCTCCTTCGGCCCTCGGCTACAACCAAACTGGACTCCCACGCAGCTAAGGAAGAAGCCGACCCCAGGTCATTTCAGCAGCACCTTTGTTATGAACAAGTCCAGAGTCTTCACAATCACTTGCGCTTGCGTTCTGAGCTGCAAAATCGCCACCGCTGTAGTCATCTCCTTTCTTGACACCTCCAATACCATCTGAATCGGATCCCAGGCGTGTGACAACAGGTGCCGCACAGACTATTCCGCAAGCGAGAGCGGAGAAGTTTATCTCTAAGGTCTTCCCCTCCTCCTGCATGAAACCGGTCTCTGTGTCCCCATTAACTGATGATCCAGAGCTGCAGCAATTGATGGTGCTGGCATCATGACCTTGGAAATCGATTTCTGACTTCGCATCTTCTTATGCCGAGATCGACACTGCTGAGCGGGGAGCACTTCTGAATCCTTCACTGCTTCCACCTCCAATGTCGATGGGGCCAAAGGATCTGATACAGAGGCCGAGTTTAGGGGGAGAACCTTCAGAGGCACCACCACCCCATGCCTCCAACGAACTCTGCTCGATCCCTAATTCAACACTTCGGCAGACAGCACTGGAATGGATCTCAGCTGATCCCCTTCGTCGGTCTTCCTCTCCACCCAAGGCCTAGGATCCCTGATGCGTGTCGCCGCTCGGCACATCCTCTCCTTCATCACCGAAGACCGCCAACGTTAATCGCCTCGCGACCCCATATCTGAAATCCAAGTAATGTGCCAATGGCGGAAGGCTTGACGGAGCACAAATAACACTCGATAGGAATGCAGGGGTAGGAGATGAGGAAGCCGACGCGTGCGCACTATCGCCCGGGCGCCTTGGCCTGCCATAGGGGGTGGTCGACGTGCACCCGCCATGAATAGGACCTCGTTCTAGGACAGGTGGCGAGAGAGCCATCCTAGTACAGTATTTGTCCCTCCGCAGTGAAAGATCTCCCCTTAGAGCGTGCCAAGCGTGGAAGCAGAATTTTATAGACACAAAGGTGTTCCAAACCTCCTCACACTACAAGAAATATGATATTTGGTGATAAATAGCCCCATGACAAAACTCAAATCCATCATCGAAATAGCTTTTAGACGACAGAATGAATTGCTCGTCACCGAAGATCACTATTGCATGATGGAATCATTTTCCGTCATGGCAAACCATGGCCGATTAACCTCACGATGGAATTTAGAGTGTGGTACATTGAACCATCATTGTATGTACTATCGGACCCACATGTCAGCAATAGAAATAAAAAGGGAATAATGTTGATATGGTGGGTTTGGAACCTAGGACGTTACACGAGAAAAATAGCTTAACTACCGTTAGGCTATAGTCGGATTGATTAGTAAGTTCATTTCGTTGTCTTAGAAATTCGTGTTACATTTCATTAGTATAATTGTGTGTCATTGTCTCTTTCCTCTCTTCAGTTAGCCGAAACGGTCAGTTTGACATCTTGTTAGTTCGTAGAGGAGAGAGAGGAGAGGAACCCTACCTTCTCGTGGCGGCGCAATGGCTACGGATGTCGGATTCAAAGGGATCCTCGCTGGAGAGCATTGTATGGTACCTTCCGTGAGCTCGTGCTTGTGAAGGAGGAGCGCGGTTGAGGGGTAGGCCCGTGTCTCGCTGTCCAACCCAGCGGGAGGTGGATGCGGCAGCGGAGGAGGAGGATCAGCATGTGCATTACTAGGAGGAGCTGGCTGCATCACGGCAGGAAAAGTTGTACCACAAGGCGTTGACCTTGTACTGCATCCTAGCCTCGGAGAGGAGCGGATCCGCATGTCAGAGCTGATTGGATGGAGTCCAGAGTTCGACCCCGCCATGCCCATGGAGGAGCACGTCGCATTCTACATGCATAGGTGAGCAACCTTTTAGCGCCTCAAGTGCCACCATCACCACCAACGAGCACATCTGGAGGGAGGGGACAGCTGGGCAACAGTGACCAGGAGTACTTCTGGAACCAGGGCGGCGAATGGTTAACGGTGCCGACACCTTGATCTACTTCGCAGGTATGTCCATTTCCCATGTTCTCCTGCATTAGGTAGCTCTGAATGTGTGTAACACTTTCAGTTAATTAAACATTATTTTGTTTTCATGCTCGATTTGTAGAAGAAGGATGACAATGCATTACTACTGAGGAAGATTGGCTAATTGGAGAAGGAGCTACATAAACTAAAGCTTGATAATAATATGTTGGTGAAGAATTATAGCTTGGCGATGAGAAGCAGGGTTGTGAAGGAACTGAGGATAGTTTGTAGTTGTGTACTGCTCTATGCATGTGTAGATCTCTTGCATCTAGAATGTACTTTTTTAAAACTTCGCAAAAGTTATTTAGAAGTATATCATATTTTTTTATGACCAAAGCTTCTTATGGCAATGAGGAAGAAATGGAATACTAAAGTATTCTGAAGGAAGTTATTGAGCTGTGGTACTTGAGAAACGTGTTCAGCGAGAGGTCAGTTTTACAGTTTCGTTGTGATTGGTTTGACCTTCAAGGCAAACACAAGATGAAAGATAATGGATACTTTAAGACTGTTAATATGTCCACATTGTGGTACAAGAATGAACCATTTACTTTGGCAAACCAAGTAAAGACATGCTTTTAACTGGATGAAACAAATGAGTCATCCTACCACCACCACCAGTTTACCCTCAGCAGTACAACCAGCTACAACGAAAGAGTCAACCATCACAAATATCCTTGATCTTCCTCAGCTTATCCTTGTTAGCGTCATTGGCTTCGAACAGATCATAGAGTGTACTCAAGTTTCTCATTTTCCTCCTTCAAGGTCTTTTGTTCCTCATAAGTCATAACATTGCTTCTGCTTCTCTTTCATTACCTTTGTCTGGGATTTCTGAACGTTCCTCAGCAACTCAACCTTATTCCTCAACGCTCCAGTCTGCTTGGAATTCATCTCCTCATATCTTGCATTGTTATCATTCATCCTAGACAAGTTCTCCCCACCGCCTTCTTCTCTGTTGCTTCTATGAATTTCTTCACATCAGCCAGCAGATTTGAGTGTTTTTTGCCAAGCTTGTTCTTCTCATCAGTAAGTTTCTTTACCAACTTCGCATTCTCAATCCTCTCATCAATTCTTGCACTGCTGCTATCATCATACATCCCCCATAGCTTTGCAATTGTATTCTTCATAACACCTAGCCATTCATTGTCCATCCAAGCCACAAACCCACAGTTTCCGACCTCCTGCAGGTCAAAAATTCATTGACACGGACCTACTACTTGGAAGACAAGTCAATGGCGATACAAGGATCTAAGCACTTACATTCTAAAGTTGGCGGTGGTAGAATCTGCGGCCTGTGGTGGTTCCTCTAAATGCAACACGCCTGATAGGCTCAAGTTTGTGGAAGCGAAAGACCTCAGGGCAATCTTTTGCTATGTCGCATAAGCTAGGATGTTCGAAAGATTCAGGAGCAGAGTCCATGTGTGTGATGTCCTAATACACCAATTCCAGTTCATCTGATTGTAAATCGATAATTCCCAACTCGCTACCAAACCCTAACCATATGAAAGAATTGGGGGAAACTGTACTTACCCCTAGATACGATTGACCGGAGTTGTCGATGTCATTCCATCTTGGCATGGAGCCCGCCCGGCCGGTTCGACGCACAAGAGGAAGTTGTCTTTCCGGGGGTGTCGTCGCGGTCTTCGCCATTGGCCGCACTTGAACGGGGAAGATGTGGATCTGGTTTAGGCCGCGAGAGGGTAGGGTGTGTCCTAACATATAATGACTAGTACTTCCCTCTAAGCATTACTTATAAATATTCATAAATATTTATTGATCCCCATGTTTTAAGAATTTTTAAGAACCATTCATATGCTTTATTCATTTTTTTAACACTTTTCTTCATAATTTTGGTAGTGATATGAAGAAATTCGAAAGCTAGTGCCCAAAAAGTTGAAAGTGATCTGAAGAAAACCGAAAGCTAGTGCCCACAAAGTTGAAAGTGATGTGAACAAAAACGAAAGCTAATGCCACAAAGTTGAAACTGTTGTGAACAAAAGTTATCTAAAGAACAAACAAATACAACACACAACTTTTGTTTACACACACATAGACATAAAACACAAGTTACATACAACATTGTTTGCATAGACAAATAAAATACAAGTAACATACTAAATAGTTCATGAACACACAAAAGGACTTCTACATGCCTAACTTGAAGCAATTTGCATGTTTCTTCAATCACCACGAGTCGTCCTCCCAATCATACTTATGGCGCTTCTAGCCGATCGAGGATCCCTCGCCGTACTTCCACTTCTCGCAGATCATTGGTGGTGGCCGAATGTGGCAGTGGCTTCTCAAACCTTACACTACCAGGACCTAACAGTGCAGCTCGTAGCTGATCCATCCGTCGATGGCAGCATACCTGAGGTTGATATCGGATAGTGGCTTGTAATCCCATAAGGCACGCCCAACACGGTTATTTATGTCATGTGTGAAGCCAGACTTCATATCAGCGTAGGACGGGTTAATGATTTTTGCTACAAGAATAGCCATGCCAGCCTTCTTTCTTCCTTCAATCTTCAAGATGTCCTAGAGGTACACGTGGTACGGATATGGAATAGACATCCACTCTATCGCAAGCACCATCATGTTGTTCGTGATGTCAACCGAAGTGAATTTAACATGCTTTTGATTTAGAAATCTAGACAGGTTGCAAGAGTGTTGAAGGGACCGCCTGCAGTGTGAGTTTCGAAGTCAAATAAATTTTCATATGTATACAAGTTTTATAATTGGACTAGTAAATGAACACGTTGCATTGTACAAGCAGGAAAATTACACCTACAATTAATCCAAAATTAATTATGTTGATTGGAAGTGAACAATCAGAACAGTTGTGAAAACTTATGGTAGTCGATGTTCAGAATCTTTATAAATTAGGGCATTGTAGGAAAATAAAAATCTACATGATAAAAAATATATGAGTCGCAAATAATTAACCCCCTGAGCAGATAAACATGAACAAGCACGTACAATTATTAAAATTCATATACCCCCAAAGTAGATCTACGTACAACTTACTTAATTAACTATAAAAATTCCTGATTTCTAAAGAACAGAGAAACATACCTCACATAGTGGTAGACCAGGACGTGGTTCCTCATTGGGAGTTGCACCACGACACACCTCTATTGATTCCTGGTGTACTCGATATCGAGGACGATGAACTTGTGCTTCTCCTCCCTCAGCCAGTCCTCGTACTTCTCGAGGATGCGGTCCTATTAGGGGGTTGTTGGTGTAGACGACCTCAAGCATGGTCATGCCGTGGGGATTTTCTCGACTTCCAATTGATTTTCTCGCCATAGATTCTCCTTTTGTTGAATCCGCTAATTCAAGTTGAACCCGGTTGATGATGAAGAAGCTTGTTGATACTGTCGGCAACAAACATCTAGGCATTTGATCTGCCCAGCTTTGGCACGGCGATGAAGTCACCGCCAGATGCGATCTGGCAGCCGTTGATGATGAGGGAGCCACTGGATTCGTGACTCCAGCGCCTAGATTCCCCACATACGATACCAATTGATGAGGGTAACCTCGGCAATATCCATAGTCATGGACTTGGATTTCATTGAAAAGGGGTGCGCTGGTGATTTTGTCGGCTTATCAGACAAACAAGGGAGGCGAGATTTACCTAGGTTCATGTCCTCATAGAGGAAACCCTACTCCTGCTTCTATGATCTTTATTGATGGAGGGTACAAAGTCGCCAAGTTGCCAGATGCGATCTAGCTTATAACATATTATGGTGACAGAGGTTAAGGTTTCTAGATTTATTGTGTCTATTAGGTGATGTCCTCCTCGTTGTACCCTCCTAGCCTTTATATATGGGGAGGCTAGGTCTCAGTTACCAATCCGAGTAGGTTAAAAGTTGGTGTTCATGTAGAGTCTAATCTTGCAATTTCCTTGCCTTGTGTCCTTGTAGGCTTCATATCTGTCGAACCATCATGGGCATAGATCTTGGTATATATTCATATGGGCATTCCGCTGGACCGCACCGTATAAGCCAACAATGGGCAGCCAAAGTGTTATGCCCATGTCACCATGTGTGTTCACGCACATACATCGGGCAAGAAACGGCTCGCTCACAGGCTAATGATGTGCCCTAGCTCGACGATAGGCTCCTATCAAGCGTGGCATGCATATTGCTCGGAGAGCGCAATGACGACAAAACCACCTTCGTCGCTCTCTTTGGATGAGGGATCTAGGCATGTCTACAAGGCGACCCAACTCCTTGCCTAGAGCTCTGTTGAGGGGGAAGAGGAGGGACAATGTTGTGGTGGTGAACAATGTCCTGGCTCGCTGGGATACGATTACATGGCCCTTTGCCATAGGCAACTCATTGGATCGTGGTTAGCAGGTATTTGCCAATGGACACTTGAGACAGACATGGTCACGATCCAAAGATGCACTTAGGGGGTGTTTCGTTGCCGGCAGCCAATTTGAGTTTCCTTCTGGCTAGGTCCTGGCGGCCATGTCCACGCAAAAACAAGCTCTAGGCCAATTTTGGCCGTTGGTTTTGTAGGCTGCATTGCATGGCTAGGAACTCAGGCCCAGTTTGATTGGTTGCTTGCAATTCCTCATTGTGCTCAGTAAAGGCAACACATAACTGTTTGGTACGAACTTGTTTGCACACACAACTGGCATGTCATCACCTCTTTCAAAAATGGTGAGCTTACCACCATCAAGAAGATCACAGTCACACACATATCATAGGTACTAACAAGCATAATACCATATTAACAGTCATAGACTAGGTGCTACACTGTACTTAACTTACTATCAGATTCATATCTAAGGAACCTGACTACTATTAATAGTCGGGGAACACACCCCTATCGCAAAATAAGATGTTCTTCAGCTTCTACTAGGTAGCATCATAAGTACATGATCATCAGCACAAAAGCAAGATCATGTTGGTGCTCAATAGCCATGGCGAGCGCACTAGTACGCCACCTACACGGAGGTAGTTTTCCTATAGACGGTGAGGTTGAACCTGAAGATGGGGGTGTTGCCTACTTGCATTGTGCTCTTTTCCATGAACTTCTTCCACCCCTTCATTAATACCAGCTCTCACCATACCACTTGATCTACATGTGCCACTCATAGAACTTTTTCAGGTGGATCGGCACTTTCACACCCTTGTCGTGATCTACAGCTTCCTCAGGAGCAGCTTCTCCATTGCCGGCAGGGCGACAAGGACTTCGAGGTCTAGGGTGCCAACCTGCACGTAGAACCGGAGTGGCTTCTCAGGGATGCCGGTATGACCAATCCCTATAGGGCGCCACTTATGCTTCTTGGAGATCTCCAGCTCCTACACCTCCTCAATGAGGCTTGGTACGACATGCCTCAATTGTATAGGGGGATGTGATCTTCTTCACTTGGCTCAGGAGCTTCGGCCCTAGCCACGAACTCCTAGTTCTGCACGGACATACACAATGTCAGGTCCAGCATGACAACCATACCAATTGCAGTGCAAGGATGCAGGCCATGGCAATGATCACCTATGGATAGATGGCATACGCGCGCATTGCTAGCGTGCATTTGTGCAGTGTATTGCAATGGTTAGCAATGCACCCACACACACATCGATTCTACTACTAGAGCATACATCTAGCACGATTATAGCATTGCACGTACCTAATCTAAGAAGTAAGCAGCAAATTGAAGAATCTACAAAAACCCTAACTAGAAAGGGGGAAGGTACTTACCATCGGCTGCAGCAACAATGGGTCGTGATGAGGTCGCAATGTCGATTCCACACGCATGCGCGAGCCCCATTGTCTAGTCAGAACCGGTCGACGTGCCGGGGCCAGCGGCGGCGATAGAGGCATGGTAGGCCAAAAAACAAATCCCGGTGGCGGCGGTGGAGGCATGGTCGTGGTCAAAGGAGAAAAACGCGGCACATGATTGAACCCCAGCGGGAACGCCATGTCCTGGCTTATGCCAAGGGCCCCTACCGGCATGGCGGCTGCTCGACTAGAGGCGAAGAAGGATGGGGCCTCAAAGAAATCCCCCGTCTGCATCGACGGCCGCAGATACACCACGGCCATACGAGCCGCCACATCCGACCTCATCACGGTGGAAGGACGACTAGCAATCGGCGACAACCGATTTAATGTTGGCGCGACAGTCGGGTCAATCTGAATGTCGTACTCCCGGGTCTTCCACATGTAGATTGCAGTGGCCCGCCTACAAGGAAGCTTTGCCGGAGAAGGCAGCGGCGGAGGTGGTAGAGGATGCGAATCCATCGGTGCACTGGGAGGTGTGCTCGAGGTCAGTTGTGATGGGACAACACGGTGATAGGGGTGAGAGTGAGAAAGAGGGGTAGGAGGGCGGTGATAGGGTGTGGCCAGTTATGGTGCGTGGTCTCCCGCGCTTCCCACGCATGCAACGGGTGGCATCCTCAGGGAAAATTTGCGTTGCAACGAGCCTGGCTCCACGGAAACTGTCGATTCGGCAGTTCCTCTAGGGCCTGCCAAGGGGAGGAGGGTTGCTTTGAGCACCATGCGGGACACGACGTGGAGGCCGCACATGTATCTAATCGACCTAGAAACTTCTCCACGCAGCCTGCCCCGACCTAAAACACTCTACCAAACACTCCCTTAGCGATTATGTCACGTGCCCTGAGGATAGGGCAACATCCATAACATTTCACGACGACGTGGTTATCCTAGATGTGCTGATTGTTGCACAACTTCAGGGCCACTTTGGATTGCATGATCCAAAAACTCAGTAATAGGAAGAACACGGGAATTCTACATGTTTGCACGTGCAAAAAGAGAATTGCAAGACATAGGAATTAGGAATAGTCGTTTGGATAAAACATCTGACGTAATGGAGTCTAAGAAAGAGATTGAAGTCAATGTTCAAATTCCTATAGAATTGAGGCATATGAATCCAATCCATAGAAATTTAGGCACCACTATTCTCTTTAATCCAAAGACAATCCATAAAAAAAATCCTAAGAATTAGAATCATACAAAAATCATATGAAATTGCTACAATCCAAAAAAAAAAACTTTCATATTGTCGGATACCGCTTTGGTATGATCCTAGATCCTAAGTTGTAAACATTTCTCCCAGTTGAAAGGGAAGCAGAGTTATCTAAAACGAAAAAATGGTAAGTGCGCAGAAAATAAAGTACGCAATATTCCCTATGTTACAAAATATAAGGCGTCTAAGAATTAGTTAAAAATTAAACCTTACTAATTTTGACCAAATATTTTAAAAAAAATCTACATCTGCAATACTAAATAGACAAATTAGTAAAATATATTTTATGGTAAATCTATTGATATTGATTCAATATTGTAAATGTTCATATTTTACGTATAAATTTGGTCAAATTTATAAAATGTAGACTTTTGACTAATCCGTGGACGACTTATTAAGTACAGAATGTTTCCATTACATTATTACAAAACACATAATACGGCTTTGGCTTACATAAACATGAGCATAGTTAGGCATGACAATCATATGTCAGAATTTGAGGCCAGAACCTCTCATCTTCTCCTCAACGATGTCATCCAGTTTCTTTGCCATCTCTGGCGTCAAGTGGGTCGCCCAGTCCCCCACTTTCCCAGCCCTGAAGTATGACGAATTCTCTATAGGCACTCCAGCGATCCGATCCGACACTCCGGACGAGTTGACCTGTAGGCTCTTGAGCTTGTCGAAGCTACACAGGTCCACGAGCGCCTCCACGACGCCGCGCCGCACCTCGTCGTCGGAGAACGGGACACGGAGAAACTTGGCCAGCGTCTTGACATGGCTAACCGGGTCGGCCATCATGTCGTCGTACTTCAAGAAGAGAATCTTATGGGGCTCCATCAAGCTCTGCCTCCAGTACCCAAGGTAGTGCTCCCAGATAGGCCCGTACGAGGACACCCCTTGGCAGAAGAGCTGGAAAGCTTTGTCTAAGGTGAAGTCCGGGTGCACCTTGCTCGCGAAGTGCCAGTAGGACACCAGCACGTCCTTGGGCTCCCGGCACAGGTACACGACCTGGCAGCCGAGAGCGGAGACGCGCGGGGGCAGCAGCGCGACCGGCATGTGGGTGCAGAGGAGCCTCGGGGAGGCGAGCGCGTCGAGGCCGGCGACAGGGTGGACCCGGCGGTCAGGTAGCTCGAGGAAGGGCACCAGGTCCTGGGGATGGTTGGTGAGCAGCGGATGGCCGTCGCTGCCGGCGGCGTGGCGCTGGCGGTTGGCGACGGCGAAGGCGAGGGCCTTGAGCCAGGTGGTGCCGCTCTTGGGGTAGGTGACGAGGAAAAGGTCGTCGGGGCGCGGCTCGAACTGGGCTTCCAGGAGCCTGACGCTCTCCGCCGTTTGGTGTTTTAGCCAGTAGCCTCGGTAGAGGACCCAGAGCCGTTGCCTCATCGGAGCAAGGGTCTCCTCTTCGTCCCAAGCGGCGACTTCATGGTCGCTCTCGCGTTGAGCTTCAGCCATGGCAAGCTAGCAGCAGGGCCAAGGTGGGTGGAACTATACCTCTTCTATACTATGGCTCTTGGTGGTTATGAAAGATGGCAAATGAAGCAAACATGGCCGACAGAAGAGACAACGATCTAGTTGGGCCGCGGAAGTATTGAATTATACACGTATGCATCACGAGCACACTAGCTGCTCGCAAAAATCCAGTTCAGCATTTGTCTCGCACTGTGGCTACGACAGAGAAAAGCAGAAATGTACGTCATCGGTGTTACTTGATACTGTACCGGTGTACAGTGGGAACCAGGATTTTATCGATGGGTATGCCCCACAAAATTTTGATAGCCATTCTGATAAAATTTATTTTCGATCCATTAATAGTTGTAAAATTTGCATGGTAATATAATATGGAAGCAATAAATAATATGTTATTGAGAGATTAAGTTGAAAAGTTGAATGAATTGCCATTTTTTCTATTCAAAAAAATGTAAGCAAAACAATTGGCAGCATATACAGGCGGTACAACAAGTTTAACAAATCTTACATGGCAGATTACCGTGCAGCTTGCGTTTAGTTGCAGCGCCCTAGGTTAGTTGAATGTGGCCTCATAATCGTGGGATCCGGTCGGCGAAGGACAAATGGTTTGCGCCTTGCTTTGCGGCGCGTGCCGGTTCAAGGGGCAAAGGGCGACCTGGCATCTAGGTCATCGGTCCCGGCGTGCCGGCCTGACTTGCGTCTAGGCAGATCGACTAGCTGGCTGGGTGTGGCGGCGAGGCCGGTGGCCATGAGCGGTGGACGCTGGAGACCTGGCGATTAGTTGGACCAAGCTAGCTGGATGTGGCGGCGTGGCTGGTGGCCAGTGGCCGCCGGATCAACTCGGCTTGGCGGCGTCTTTGTTTCTAGATCGGCATCAGGGACGAGACGAGCAGAGCCTGCTTAGTCATGGGATTGATCTGAGCTTTTGTTGGGCCAATCGCTAATGTCTTTTTTCCTCTCCCGATAAAAAAATCGTTAATTGCCTAATTAGCTACGGCCTGCTCCTGCTAAGCACGCGGTTGGGCTGCAGGGTATGCCGGGGCATACCTGGCATACCCTGTAGGTCTGCCACTGTGGTGTAGCATACAGCAGCTGTCTGTTTTCTTTCAACAAATTGCAGGGCTCGTTTTGTTGTTTACGCATCAGCCCGCCCTTGGCTTAAACGTTGTAACAGGGATTTATTTCACTGCATCTGCATAGCAGTAGCATAGTTCCACCAGGGAGAAAAGGAGACATCGTTTCTACTCCCTCCGATTTTATAATATAAGATATTTTAGTTTTTTGTAAAACGAATGTATGTAGACGACTTTTAGTGCAAGTTAGGATCATAACGGATATACTAAAAGATATATAGATACATTCGTTTCACAAAATCTAAAGCATCAAACGGATGGGAGTATCTTTGTCATGTCATTAGTAATCCCACGATGAATGAAAGCTCAAGGCTTTGGGTCATGCTTCGAAGTTCTAAGGCACTCCCTTTTCCAAAATAACTTAAGTTCTTTTTTTTTTGGAAATGAGCATATATTAATATCAGAAGATACCAATTACACCCAGCCTCTGCAACAACGTATTGTCCTAGCGGCCATACGGATGCACACAGCCAAAAAAAGAAAGAAGAATTATAAAAAAAAAAAGTCCCGCTACAGTGACCCATTTGTTGAAACAGCAGTACTACCACCACCAAGACAACACCAGAAGTCCAGTTTCTCCAAAAACGATGCCTCCAAGAAAGGAATAGTGCACAACACCATCATCGCCCGATCATAGATCTTAGGTTTTCACCCTGAAGAAAGTCCACACTCTCAAAACAATGCCTTCAACAAGGCCATTGCCAGGCACAACCAATTAAGGTCAGACCTTGGGTTTTCACCCTGATAGGTAGGATCATGAACCTCTCTGTCTGATCGCCCCACTTGCATGCCGCTGCTCCAAGTCACAAGTCACCAAGCCAATTCCTCATCACCAGCCAGAGTCGAACCACCATTGTCAGTCCTCAGAACTCGGTCTCCATGATATTTTCCGTCAGCACCATGGAACGAGAACATGCCCCATGATATTAACAGCCCGAGCTTGAAGCGCTCCTCCGAACCCAAACGGCGAGTAAAACATGGGTGCGCATTTATCGAATCTTTCCAATCCGGCAATCTCCAGGCATTACTCGCCCATGGGAGTTCGCCGACGGAACCTTCCGGAACTCACCAATCCGACCAGATCAACAAGGGCAAGCAACAGCAGATCTTCATCTTCGTGCGAGAGGAACCATAGGACCGCCACCATTATTCAAGCACACCAGCAAACCCCCACGCCGCCGATCAGAACAGCGAAAGAGAAGGCAAGGCAACGCTAGAGATAAATCCAGATCGAACCCATCTCTATGCGCGCCCCGTGGCCACCCTTTGCCACTCCGGCTCACGCCCACCATGGCCAAGAGGTCCATGGCCACGCATGGATCCCGCCGGAAATTAGGGTTAGAGGGCCAATCTAGGTCTTCCAAACGGAATCCCAACGCCAGCACCTCCTCCACCAGATCTCCACCACGGGGAACCGCCGCCTCCACCGAAGATCGGCCTCACTTCGACGCACCACCCCCCAGCCACCTTCGGCGGCTAGGCCTGCCGCCACCGCGGCGAGGGCCGGCGGCAGCGGCGTCGATTGGATCGCGAGGGGGAGCTTTGGCGGCGGCGGTAGTAGCCCCTATGTTTATAAGAAGTCAAACTATATTTTAAAGTTTCACCAAGTTTGTGTTGGATGTTAAGCAATTTCCGGATGGAGAATGCTAGATGTGCCCAGGGGTATGGAAACTTTCCCCATGTAACCAGCCGTTGGATCATAATAGATCGATGGTCAGATCTTCTCGTCACGTCCCTTCATTCTACTTTTGCTACTATGTAGCAAATAAAATACTGCTTTTGCTACTAAACGGTTCGGCCAGAAACAGAAAAAAAAGACTACACCTTGCCGAAGACCTCCCCATAGTCTTGCCAAAGACTTTGTAGCAATGTTTTTCTAATGTAGCAAAACCGACTTAGCCGGAGACTCGCCGGATATCTCGTAGCAAAAACATTACACTATTGTAGCAAAAACACAAAACGGTTGTAGAAAAACTATTTTACTTTGATGTGAATTCACATAACATCAATAGAAAAAAAAATCAAGACTTAGGGGTGCAACGTTGGCGACCGGCAGTAGCAATGTCGCTGTCGTATGTAGCAACACCGAGCACCACAGGAAGCAACACCGCTAGACGTAAGTAGCAACATTATTGCCCGCTATAGGGAGCAACGTAGCCCACTGTCTATAGCAACATCACCCGCCGTAATTAGCAAAGTCGCTCGCCATATGTGGCAAACCCGCCGCCGTATGTAGCAAGGTCGCCCGCCATAGCACTTCTATCATTGCCAACACCAGCGCAGGCGGCACAACCAGCACAACGTCATGCGTGGGGCAGCACTGCCACCAGCGCGGGTAGCACACCCCATCCCCCCATCCCCCCATTGACAGCCCACTCTCTCCAATCGCCATGGCCATGGAACGGAGGCAGCTAGGAGGAAGAGAGGGTGGGAGAGGAGGAGACTGACAGAGGCAAAGGAGAGGTGGCGCAGCGGCGCGTTACTAGGGAGAGGCGGCGCGACAATGCGTTGTTGTGAAAAGACGACACAAAGGCACTCCGGAGGGAGGAGCCAGGGGCGCGGACGAGCTGCGGTGGTCGAAGTCTATGGGGAAGAAAAAACACAAAGAAACCAGGAAGAGGATAAGACGCACGCGTGTGGAGGCAGACGCTAACGAGCGGGTGGGTGGGACCCAGACGATATCATTCGGGGGACGGGAATCATTCCCCTTTATGGATGAATTTAATTAATGAAAGCAACATCACATATGCAGTATTGATCGAGAAGGTCGGCATTGTAGCAACACCATGGTGGTGTCGATGTCTCTTGATCTGTCGTCCATGGTGGTGCCGATCCGTAGAGGATATATACGTACCGTGGTCGAATAGAGGTGTGTAAGTCGTGCCAAGACACTCCAGAATCGTGGTGCATTATTTCAGTGGACGGGGTTTCACAGTCCTCTTCGGCACCTGGTTGCTAATCCTATCTCTCGATTAGATCAGTGTGACGTGGCTTCCATCTGGTTGCCGAGAAACCCCACAGTGATTAAGACCCAGATCGCGTCAGCCATGGCCACCGTCGAGGAGCGGAACATGGCCACCAACTCCAAGATCGGCGACCTCGTCGAGCAGATGCGAGCCCTCACCAACTATAGATGGAGACAATGAATGAGACCACCACCGACTCGAGGTCCTCGAGTCAGGAATCATGACACGACGAACAGGCAGCACAGAAATATCACGCTGAGAACCACCGTCACGAGATTCAATACCAACAAATAGCCACATTTTTTTCGAAAAGGGGAGTAAAACCCCGGCCTCTGCATCAGTAGATGCACACAGCCATTTATTACGAAGTCATCATCCAAAAGTTTTACAATTCAAGGATCAGGTAAGGTTGATACATGCACCAACCAGCAAAATATAAGCGACAAATGATCACTAAACATCTTGTAAACGACTAATATGCCGCCAGCATGACTGGGTGAAGATATCTCGTGCGACCATCAGGAGACGGCGGCACCCGGTAACCATTGATACATTGCAAATGTATCTATAATTTTTTATGTTTCATGCTTAGCTTTATTCACTTTCTTGTGTTTTGTTCCAACTTTGGAGTAATTTTCATATGATTTCTTGGACTAACCTATTAACAAGAGCCATAGTGCCCGGCCTGCTTTTCTCTGTTTTGGTTCCAGGAAAGTCAGAAAATGAATATTCTCGGAATTGGACGGGACGAAAGCCAAAGTGCCTATTTTTCCGGATGTCATCAAGTGCCAGAATACGAGACGGAGAAGGGCTAGGGGGCCACCACACCACCTGGCCGCGTGGCTAGGCCTGGCCCGCACCAGGGGTGGTGTGGCCGCTCCCGACACCCCCTCGGCCTCTCCTTCCGCCTATATATTGCCCTCGGTACGAAAACCCTAAGTACCCGATCAAAAATCCACGAAAGAGTCTGTAGCCGCCGTCATCTCCATCCCTAGATCGGGAGGGATCTGAAGCTCTTCCCGGCACTCTACGGAGAGGGGAATTCACCCTGGAGGCCTTCTTCATCACCATGCAAGCCTCTGGTGTGATGCGTGAGTAGTTCATCCTTGGACTACGGATCCATGTAGTAGCTAGATGGCTAGTTCTCCTCCTTTGTGCTTTCATGTCTAGATCTTGTGAGCTTCGTTCATGATCAAGATCATCTATTTGTAATTCTGCATGTTGTGTTTGCGGGAATCCAATGGATATTGAGATGCTATTTCAGATTGATTATTGATTCTATCATGTCTTTGTTATTTGTGATCTTGCATGCTTTCCGTTGTTAGTAGCTATCTTGGCCAAGTAGATGCTAGCAACTCCAAGAGTTACTATTTATGCTCGATAGTGGGTTCATGCCTCTGGTAATATGGGGAAGTGACAGAAATCTCTAAGGTACTAGATGTGATGTTGCTACTAGGGAGAAAACAACAATCCTTTGTTCATAGAACAATCGTATTGTTTACTTTACACGCAGTTTGTAAAGCAATAATCTGTTGCTTGCAACTTAATACTGGAGAGGGGTCGGATGATGTAACACCCTCGAATCGGCCCTATGCAAGTTTTAGCGCTTCCCGCTAAACCCGCATAGAAACGATTCAAGGACGCCCACCAGGCACTTGCCTGCGGGTGGAGAACGAAGTAATACCATTACACAACAGTCCTCAAAGGGACCCACAGAACAGATATATATACAGCCCGACTCCAAGAGTCAAGATTACAGATATACACTACAAAGATCCAAATCACCTTGAAAACGTTACAGCGTCGGAGTACGGACAAGATGCAAATGGGGCTAAGAGCCCTGAAGAATAACCAATGGCGTCCATAACCCTGCCCAGGCCAAGCCGGAAGGGTAACCCTGCTAACGACGTTGATCTCAAACCTGTTAAAACAAAAGGGGTGCCGACAAAGGCCAAAGGAAAAAGAGGAGCGTCAGTACTGAGGCCAGTACATGGGGAGGCTAGAATTTAGCGGCTCTCGCCTACATAGGTATGGTGGACTGAAGCGGCAGCAGAGCATGCACTAAACAACCTATAGAGACTCAATACAGCTGTCGGCTATTAGAGAGGGATAAGATAGACCTATTCGGGACCAACCTGACACTACCACCAAACATACCCATCCTAGTATTTCCCCCTCGAGACCAGACGAGGAAGTCATGCCGAGGAAACCCACACAGTTGGCAGTTTTATTCATTCCATTATAGTTGCAGCACTTACTAGTCAGATATAGATATCATGAGTCATCCTGATAGCATAAGTAGTGGGCAGTTTTAGTTAACCATTTAGTTGTAGTTGCAGTACTTACTAGTTAGATACAATTAGCATGTGATATCCCAAACCCAGCAGTTGTTGGCACTTTAATTTCATTCCATTGGAGTTGTGATACTTACTAGGAAGGTATAACATGACACGATTCACACCAATTCCACCAGTTGTTGGTACTTTTAATATCCATTCCGTGATAGTTGAATCTGATTACTAGTCATATATTAAGTCAAGTTTATAGCACTACTTTAGTTATGCTTGTCTATGATCGAGATACTGTGCTCCAAGTCGTCCATAACCGCGGACACGGCTTTCAGAAAGATTTACCCTGCAGGGGTGCACAAATAGCAACACACACACGATCAACCTCGGAAAAACCAAATCAAAACCCAACGAGGCTTTCACGACAAAGCAATCACAGGATTCATAAAATATTCCAGGGGTCACCCCACTAAGCTACCCACAATGAAGTTGGCCGGCTCCGGAACGGACCCAGGGTTTGTGACGATGGCTGTAAACGACTGGGAACCCGATAGTGTGACTGGGCTTATCGATACCGCAAAAACGTGGCACGATCCAAAACAGTACAGGTGCTCCACGCACAATCTTAAATAAAGCAGTAAAGCATGGCATAAGTACAGGATAGTAATAAAGCCCCAAACTAGTTTGTGGCCCCAAGAAATAAGAAATGAATCAAGCTCTGGCTAAGAGGGATTCATAGACTCTCCCGGATGTGGATAGTGCGAATAGTCAAGGAACAGGTATCAAGTACTCGGGGCCTACGGGACACAAGTGGGCATGAAAAACCAAATAACATATAATTGCCCACCGGCGCCACTTTCATTAGTTATCACAGCAAGTTAATAGTTGTAAATAAATACATGATCATCTCCACCATAAACATCTGCCAGCATTCCAACAACTGTGGTACTCGACAACACGAGATCGCACCTGAGCAAGCAACTACGACTCACAAGGCCAGCTATCTACCAAACAACAGGTATTAGGAGGTGTCCATGGCAATATAGAGGTTGCACGGGATATAACTGGTGCACAAAAACTAAAGCATCGCGACACGGATAGCAATAGATCAACAGGAGGAAATAAAGACTATAAATGCAAAATATGTAGAAGGGGAAGAGATGCTCGCCTGGGAAACACTGCCGAAGGATCATTATCCGAAGAACTTGTCGATACTCGCATCAACTCATCGGCCTAATCCGCGAAGAAGCAAACACTAGAAGAAACACCGGATGCAATATTTAATACTACGGCAGAAGATCCGGCATGGTTATGATATGATGCATGACATGGCAAAGATGTGATGCAACTAGGCAATATTAAGCGGAACCGGGGCCCCGACAATTAATTAGATGGTTCGAGTTGTTTCACTACCCCGCAATTTAAATGTTGTATTAACAGGGCGAAACATGGCATCGGTTCACTACACCAATTTAAATGGAGTTCATATAAGACCAGAATAGCCCGCATATGGTCTCCATATTTAATTATGAGGTGAATCGGCATAATGCCCCCATACCCACAAATATGTATGTAAGCATGAACAATTTAATATGCGACAGTTGATAATGTCATATTATAAAAATAGGGGCTTAGGGTCACACATCTGGGTTCGGAAGATCTTGGGTTCCGGGGGTCCGGGTTCGGTCTCAGGGTTTGACGGGGATCGGTCTCAGAGGTAACGTTCTCGGACAACGGAAGTAGATCTTGTCGCATCCGCGGTCTTCGGGTCCATGTAGAAGAGCTCGTCGTCCGGGTTCTCGGTGATCTGTGAAGATCTTGATGGTCCAGGAGGTAGATCTTGTCGTCGGTCCCTTGTCGGTGGTCTTGACGATGGTTTGTCGAATGCCACCTAGTTCGGTCTTCAGGACTTTAGGGTCTTGGCGGGGACAATCTTCACCTCCGGGAATGGGATCTTCGGGTCCGAAACGGGAGTTCTTGTCGTTCCATGACGGAGATCTTGGAGGTTCCATGTCGACGACCTTCGGGTATGGTGGATTCGGATCCATGTGGGAGATCTTGCCGGTAGCGGAGCGGAGGTAGCATGATCAGCTGTTTTATTAGCGACACACCTCTATTAACAGGCCACCACCACGGGCAGAGGCATATGCAAACGAACACACCATCTCCTCATCGACTGCTTCACCCACGGAAGCAGCAGAGCAGCAGAGGCCATGGACGGCGGGGAAAAACGGCGAGCCCACGGGGCTTCGAGGCGAGGTCGAGGAAGGGGCGCCAGGGTACTGCTGAGGCGAGCGGGTCGGAGGTCGTCGGCGACGGCACGGTGAGGAGCTCGGACGAGGTGAGGCGTAGGGGCCCGCAGAGAGGGGCGACCGGAGGGCGAGGGCGGCCGAGCGGCGACCGGAAAAGGGAGGGAAGGCGGCCGGCGAGGACGGAGCTCGGGGGCCACGACAGGAGCTCCGAGCTGGGGTCGCGTGCTCAGGGAGAGGGAGGAGGAAGGCCGGAAGAGGCGCGGGCCGGCGGGGAGCGAGCGGCGCTGGGGTAGAGACAAGGGGCAAGATCAAGCCCGGCGGCCGGAGGCGGTTTGATCGGGAGGAAGGAGGGAGCAACGAGCGAGTGGTTGGTGGTAGGTGGGGGTTGGGCGAGACGAACCGGGCGTGCGGATGGAGGCGAGCGACAAGGGTGGGGCCAGGGAAGAAGAGGCGGCCGACAGGAGGAGCGGGAGGCGCAGGTGGCGTGCTCGGCTGGGGAAAAATGGGCTCTCCCGCGGGTGGGCCCGGGGGAAGAAAGGAGGGAGGCGGGTGTGGCAGGTGGGGGTCATCCAGCAGGTGGGGATGGCAGCGGGGGTTGGTGGAAGGAGCGATGGAGTGTGGGCGGTGGGTGCATGCGGCGCTGGGTGGGGCGGGAGCGTGTGGCAGGCTGGCACGCGGCGAGACCAGGTGAGGTGGGCCAGGGATTGGGGATGGGTGGTTGGTGGCCGGGTGGAGCTGGTCGGTGGGGTGGAGTAAGATGGGGTAGACACGGAAAGAGAGGGTTGTGTGGGTGCGTGTGTACAGGTTGGGTTAGGGTAGGATGGGGATAGGATTAGATGTGGATCTAGGGTCAGGGATTTATCGGGTAGTAGGTGGCTTGGCCTAAACGGCCGGGCTGCCTCCTCGCAAAAATATTTTTATTTATTAGTTTTATTTTTTTAGAAAGACTTTTATAAATAGTTTTTAGACAAATAAAAGATCCAGAAAAAGACCAAGGTTTTAATTTAAAATAAAGGCGGGGTATTTAGAAAACGAAAACTAGGCTTTTCGAAAAGTAGTTTTAGGCAAAACCATGCATGATGATGATGATGCTCAAATGCAATGTGGCATGATGACATGAGCATGTGGTCATGATGATGGAATGCATAAAAACACAGCGATTTTCTAGTAGTAGTTTTAGCGGGATGCCACAGATGATAACCTGAAGGTGGATTATTAGTCATAGATGCAGTTGGATGGCGGTCTATGTATAATGTTGTAATGCCCAATCAAGTCTCAAAGGAGTCAAGATGATTAGTATATGCATGTATTGCTTTCTCGATGTTTATCAATTGCCCCACTGTAATTTGTTCACCCAGCATGTTATCTATCTTAAGGAGATCCACCTCTAGTGAACTATGGATCCCGGTCCTTTTCTTTACATACAATCTATAAACTGTTTACTTCTTTGTGTTTACTTTCTGCAAACTTTTACTTCTTTCTATTCAATACGTTTAATCCTTTGTTTTCCGCAAAACACGGTGAGATTGACAACCTCATCGCAAGTTGGGGACAAAGTTCTGTGGTTGTGTTGTGCAGGTCTCCATGTTGCTACTAGCACCGGTAGTGCGCCCTGCCAAATCTCAGCTAGTAACACCTTTGGGGTGTTTCCTTGCTCCTACTGGTTCGATTAAACCTTGGTTTCATAACTGAGGGAAACTTGCTGCTGTGCTCATCATACCTTCCTCTTGGGGTTCCCAACGAGCTCTACATCATCATTGCTCCAGCATTTTTCTGGGCACCATACTCAGAGACATCAAGCATTTTTCTGGGGCCGTTGTCGGGGAGTCAAGGACATCTTCACAAGGGGAGTCCCTCATAACCAATCTCTTTACTTTGTTGTTTTTGTTTTGCTTAGTTTTCTTTTTGCTTTGTTTGCTTGTTTTGTTATTCAAAAAAACACACAAAAAATTAGTTTTACTTGTTTGCTTTCTTATTTCAAAAACACAAAATTTTTAGTTTTACTAGTTTGCTTTCTTTTTCAAAAACACAAAAAAATTAAGTCTGCTATAGTTGTTGGTCTATTATTGCCTTGCTTTGTCATGCTTCCTATCAATAGTTGGTTTCTTTGAAACTGAATCTTATTGGCATGGTGGGTTCACGGAAGAACACAAATATTATTATAAGGAATACCGCTTGTCACAAAAAGGGAAACACTTATGGGAAAAAATTGATAAATTGAATACCATTGCTAGAAACGTGTGCTCTACTTACAATGTTACTTATTGCTTTGATAAATCTTGTTGCTGTAGGAGGTATAAACACCTCCCTTTTCAATGTGAGTATAATGATAATGTTACCATATCTTCTTATGTTAAAGGAAATTATGACTTTTATGATGTGGAACAAATTGAAGAATTTATTGCTTGGAAGGGTGCATTCGAACTAGCTTATTTGCTTGAAAATACTGATGATGCACCTTATAAATATGAGGTTTATGATATACTTCCATTTTGCTTTGATAATTATAAGGAAGAAAATGGCTATATTCTTGAATACCTTAATAGATGCTCTCCACCTATGGAAGAGACTAATGCCTTGCAGGAGCCTATGGAAGAAGAAATTGCTGAAACTGGAAGCTCATTGGATGAAAAGGAGGAGAGTGATGATCAAGGGGAGGAAGAATGGATCTACCCATCCCTATCTTCTAATGAAAGTAACTCTTTACCCCTTACATTATTTGATTGTCCTCCATGCTTACCAAAGGAGGACGAATGTCATGTTCCTGAGGATTCTTTTGAAAATGTTTATAATAAAGCTCTAGTGTTTGTAGATCATGAAAAGAATTCTTTATGTGATAGCTATATTGTTGAATTTATTCATGAGGCTACTGAAAATTATTATGAGAGAGGAAAATATGGTTGTAGAAGTTTCATGGTATTGAAACACCTCTCTATGTGCTGAATGTTTTGAAGTTATTCTCGTTTTATCTTCCTATGCATGTCACTTTGTTCTTTGTGAATTTATTTGCATACGAGATTCCTATGCATAGGAAGTGGGTTAGACTTAAATGTGTTTTGAATTTGCTTCTTGATGCTCTCTTTTACTTTAATTCATATTTTTTATGTGAGCATCTTCTCAAACTATCATGCCTAACTTAAAGGCGTTAAAGAAAAGTACTTACTGGGAGATAACCCAAAAGTTTTAGATGAGTCTTGAAAGTTATTACCTCTTTAATAACCTCTCCGTATCCTTTTTATTTGCTTTTTGTGCCAAGAGTAACCTCTAATGAGAGAGAAGTAATGATTTGGAAAGTTGCTGTCCCGAAACAGATTTCTTTGCTTCACCGTAAAAATTCGTGTAAAATCTCTGAACGTCTTTTTGAGGCGTGAGTTTTTGTGCTTCTGCCCCAGGTTGTTATCTAACTTTCGTTATTTCAACACTTTTTGATTTGAGCAACAGAAGGTCTTCGAAATTTTTTGTCTTTATCTGCTGGTCTGTTTGACATATTTCTGCCATTTTCTGCATTTGCTTCTTGTTGGTTCCTTCTTGAGTTATTTTGGAGAATTGAGATTTTTGAGGGAAGTGCTACAGTATCTAGTGTTCTAATGGAAGTTTATTTGGTGTTATAACTTAATCTTAAGACTTATTTATCTTGAGTGCACTAATGTTGCTAATAAAGATTGTGTGAAGTTTTGTATGAAGGAAAAATTTTAGGTGTATGGAAGGAATGAGTAATGAGATGAAGGATGGACTAAAGCTCAAGCTTGGGGATGCCACGCGTGTCACCACAAGAAATATCCAAGAAGTACAAGCGTCAAATCTTGGGTATGCCCAAGGCATCCCCTCCTTCAACAAAAAATCCCAGGTTTCTTCCAAACGCTTCATTTTTATTGTTTCATGCACAGTTGTGTTGTTTTTGGAGCATCTTCTTTTTCGTTTTCATTTTGGTTTTTAGTTTGCTTGGTTTGCTTAGTTTTCTGAATAAATTGGTTGGACCCCCTCTTTCATACACTGGTTTGCAAATAGTTTGGTTTGGTTTGGAAAAGAGTAGGAAAGTTCATGCTTATGTGGTAAAAAGAGCTCGTTTTTGACTGTGGTCTATGCTTTGTCATGCCATGCTTGATATTGTTTTGTCTTTATGCTTAGTATTCTTTTCTGTAGCATGACTTGTTATAGACAATTGATATTGCTTAATGTGCCTTGGATGAATCATGCGTTGTTTTAGCATATTAAAGCATAGTATAGTGGTATTCTCCTTTGATGCTTTATTTGGGTTGACTTGGCGCATGCTCACACCATGTTATGACTATCTCAGGTCACCATAGCCTTTATGATCCTTTAGTTTTCAACTTGTAGTATCACTTTATGCTTTGATCAATGATGTTTTGTCGCTCTGCATGATTATGGCCATTATTGCTCTCTTAGTTTGTCGCTCCCAGTCTTTTGCTAGCCTCCACAACCAAGTATAAGTTCCACTCATGCATCCAACTCACTAAACCAAGTTTTTCCAAAGAGTCCACCATACCTACCTACTAGCTTATGCTATTCCAAGTATATTCATTCTTTTGTTTACCTTCCAAATTAAACTTGTTATGAGAAAACTAGTGATTAATGCTCTCACGAACTTGATCGCACACTTTACTTTTTTGCATCTAATAAACTTGAACCATTGGGTCCTTCTTTGTTGCGTATATGCTTGCGCTTTATAAGTTGAAATTAGCAGAACCATGTTTCATGGGGAACGCTTTCAACATTGCACTTGTACTTTGTACCCCGTTGATATCATGTTCTTTTGCTTACGAATCCCGGCGGTGTGAAATAAAAGTGAAACTTGAAAGATCATGGAGTTTGTATGTGTGTTAGGCTGCGTTTGTTTGGGCTGCAGCTGTTGAAAATCAGCTGTGGGAAAGCAGCTGTTGGAAACAGAAATTTGTTGTTTGGTAAGAAGACTTTTGACGATAGTTGTTGCTGGTTTTGAGACTGAATTGTCTGAAATGCCCCTGAGTGCAGAAGATGTTATATAAGTGTTGATTTAAAATGAATTAATTGACCTTTTTTACTTAACTAGTCGCTCTGTCTAGAAATAACTAACTTGAGTTTGTCTAATTTTGAATATATCTATACACATTTTAGTGTATAGGTACATTCGAATTTAGACAAAAAAAAGTCAATTATTTACCGACGCAGGAGTACTACGATTCAAGGGCTAGATTACTTTTTTTTAACTTTCTCTACCTTTTAACCGCATACACACGTACCCCAAAAGTTTGTCTAATTTTGAATATATCTATACACATTTTAGTGTGCACATCACCAACACTATCTTGGTGTCATCCATGTAAAAATAACAAATAAAATAAGACACTATGGTTGTTGGAGACGAGCATGAGCTCGATCCCGTCGACGGTCAGGACCGTCGCTCCCGCCTGCCCGTGCAGCGACCGTAGCTCCCGCATGGCCCTGCCCAAAAATCGCCGCCGCCCCACGTCCAGGCACCGCCGCCGCCACCCCACGCCCGGGAACCGCCGCCGCATCTCGTCCTAGTTGACAGCACGCGCTGGTCTCCTCCTCGAGCTGCGTCTGGTCATGGCGTTGGCTAGACTGGCTGATTCCGGTTGGATAGACCAGAAACAGAGTAGGGATGCGCCGGCGCCGCCATCCCCACGCCTAGGCGAGGCGGTGGCTCCTTCTCCGGCAGCCGATGGGGACAGGGACGGAGAGGCTGGGAATGGATCAGGGGAGAGAGCAGGGAGGGAGCGGAGACGGCTACCAGCGGCGAAGATGGCCGGCGGAGGGTGGAACCCTAGCTTGCCTTCTCCTCCGTGGCACTGGACAGGAGAGATTGGGGGGAATCACTCGGGCTGGGGGCACAGTGGCAGTTTTCTGTTATTACCCGGAACTACGGTGGGTACTTCGGTCCACTGCACTCGGGAAGCGGCAAAAGCGCTCGGGAAGCTGCTCTCGACCCGCTTTCGCTCAACATCCCTCGCACGTTCATTTTGCAGGCCTGATTCTCGCCAGCGCTTCTCAATATTCAGTCGTTTGTTTCAGCTTGTGATTCTAGGACCCAAAAGCTCAACCGGAAGCTGAAACAAACGGAGCCTTAGAGAAACGCCTGGGCCGCTAGCCTAAGCCATGCCTAATCATGGTGGAAACTTGCAGCATCACCATAATGAGCACTCTATGAAGCATCCTCAATAAAAACCTATGCAAATAGCAAATAAAAAGATCACTGAGATGCTCATTGTCTGCTTGCTTGTTGGGGATATACTTTCCGGGTATCCTCACAGTTCCTCACTGACCAGGGTGGCCCACTTCGGGTTAGAGCTTTGCTTCACGGGCGGCCCAGTCTGGGAGAAAGACGGAGTCCAATCCGGCGACGGGAAGGCCCAGAAGACTTACCGACTTAGGCCCATAATGTTACTTGTAGTTCAAGATGTACTCTGTAACTGACTCTTAGTCGTAGCCGGATAGATCTCTCCTGAAACCCTAGGCCGGATATCTATATAAGCCGTCCTAGGGAGAGCCTTAGGGCACAACCTCAATAGTCTAAAATCTCAACTCGCACAGGCGAAACCCTTGTAACCCATATTCCGGCTTTGCCAGACATCGATTACTAGCGGAGTAGGATTCGTCCCAAAGCCGCGGATTCAACAGGTAAACTTGTGTGCTCACCGTCCCGGTATACCGTACGTCTCACACCCCTCTCTTCCGCACGCCTCGAGGACCCCCTCATGGCGTACTTGTCCTCAATCCGACGACAGTTGGCACCCACCATGGGGCAAGTGAGCTTCGGATCTGCGTTCCGAGCGGAATCTACAAGAATCGGAATCGGCGAGACTATCACCGTCGGTCGCGTCCTCTACGCCAGCAACGTCCCTCTCATCGTTCTCGAAGAGACTTGGATTCCGGCTAGGGAGGACGTGACTGCCTACACAATCATGTCTTTTTGGCGAGATCGATGTTTACATCAGTTTCGCTGAACCTGCCCAACCCACCCCAGCGGTGATGATAGAGGCAGAAGAATCTTCTAGGTCCCCGTTGTCCGCGGAGGCGGCAGAGTTCCGGATCTCAGAAAACCCTAATCCCACCCAGCCCACACCAGTTGCGGAGATAGTGGAGAAATCCGAGCCTGAAGAAGACCTTGCGGTCCAAGTCGAATCTGGAGTGGATCTCCCTAGAGGAGCCGGATCCCAGATCGACCCACCCATGGAAGTCGAAATTCAGGAGGAGCATATCAACGACACTGATTCCGGCTCTGATGATGCCGGGACAGATAGACCTTTCCTAAGGTACACACTAAAACGTATGATACTGCAAGGCGAAAGCGCAGATGTAATCCTCGAGACCATCAAAAGTTTCGACATGGCTGACCGCGAAAGCCGCAGGTACCTCAGGAAGCACGTGTCACACTTCGTCGGATACGTGGGATCCGGATCCGGCTCTGCCGATGCTGGAGAAAACACCGACTCTGTGTTGGAGGCAATTGGAACAAACGCCGACGTACCTGCATCCTCGGATGAATTGATGACGTCAGCAGATTTCCGAAAGTTCTCTGCTGAATATGAAGAGGAGTATAACTCCAAAGCTACAGAAGAAGGAGAAGCCATGGATGAAGGATCCGGGGAACACTCTCCCAAAGCGCAGGATGACATGGACATCAGAGACAATCCTGAAGTCCATATGTCCGAAAGTACCGATCAGAGCTTGACTCCGGGAAACGGACCCAAAGCTGTCTTTGCTACCGGCGCTGCCAAGAAGGCAAAGAAGAAGAACAAGAAAAACAAGACCCCGGCAAAAGACCCTCTGACAGAGGAGGTGATTGCCGAGGAATACGAGGAAGACTCGGATGGAGCGCTTATCCCAGAAGAGCCGAAAAAGAAGCATCGGTGGATGGACACGTGATCACCGAAGGTGCGCATAAACTCATCGATGCCGCATTAACCACACCTATCCCTACCGCCACAGAACTTACTGCGGATAAGCTGGACGAAAGGGCGCAGGCCCTAGAAGCGCGTCGTCAACAACTCCTCGATGAAGCCAAAAACATCGAGGTGGAGAAGAAACGCATGTCAAACAAGGAATACATATCTCAGTTACATCAGAAGACACGGAAGCGTCACACCAATGACGACCAATTCCCACGTGTCCGTGCCGTCCTCTTCGGAGATGAGATGGGGAAGCCACGGAAAGATAACAACAGAGATTGGATATACCCAACCCTAGTACAGAATACCGTGGCGGCCCGAGAAATTCTATCGGCTAATCCAGGACCGGAGGAGATCCGTTTGGGTATCAAACTACTCAACAAGGGACTGGAGCAGCAAAAGGTCACCCTGTCCGGAAGTCAAAAACTGGTCTCGGATTTTGACCAATGTCGCACAGATCCGGCATGGGCCGGCGTAAGATCCCATTACGTTCGGGCGCAGTATCATCACCCCGAACACCGGGAAGACAACTATTCAAGAACCGGATCATTAGGACAGCATCACAAAACTTCGCGTAACTGGAGCAACGTCGCTCCAGCGGCCGAGAAAGACGCCATTGTTGCACTGAATCCGAAGAACCCTCCCCGACGAGAATCTAACAATCGAAGGGGAGAATATAAAGAGAAACGACGGGAGGAGGATCGTCAGAAAATGCCACCTCCTAAACATACAAGCCGTCCGGCTGAGCCTCACCATGGTGGGAACGACGGACGAAGGAACGACGGAAACTATGCTGGAACAAGCCGGCAGGGGGCTCGTCATAGTCAAGATCCTCCTCGGAACCGGAATAATGACGCTCCGGACGGAGGCCGGCGATCAACCGGAAACTATCCAGCTGCCCCACCCTCTCCACCACACAGCTATCACAACGGCCCCCATGGAGGGCAAGGAGGACGACATGACGGAGGAGGTGGTGGCAGAAGCCGAACTCCGGCTCCAAGGCACCGCAGCCATAGCCAGCATTCGGTACGATCTCTATCCCCGAACGACGCAAGGCACAGGATCAACTCCAACATAGAGGCACAGCGCTATGAAAACGATGACATGTACGTGGGCCCAAAGTGCTTCGGACCACGCATCAGAGCTACAAGATTCTCGGAAGGATTTGCTAGCTCAAGACACATCCAAGCCTACGACGGCATTGTTCGGCCAGACACTTGGCTACAGGATTTTTTTCAAGCTTGCTGCATCGCCAAAGGCGGAAACAGCCTGGTCACAACCCGATATCTCCCACTTATGTTGCGGAAGACGGCGCGATCATGGCTGAATGAACTTCCAGAGAACACCATCCATAACTGGTATGACATGCAAAGTGCATTCTTTCGGGATTTCGAAGGCACATATCGGAGGCCCTGTTCGGTCGGAGACCTACAGCGTTGCACCCAGAAAGCCAGAGAAACTTGCCGAGATTATCTCGGACGATGGATCGACACCAAAAACTCCTGTGAAGGAGTAAACGATCAAACTGCGATTGAAGCTTTCATCGTAGGGCTCCCAATTGGTCTACTACGTCACCGCTTGAAGTGTGACAAGGTCACTGATTTGGGAGAGATGATAGAAACAGCGAGCAAGTATGTGGATGCTGACGACGACGCAGAGGGATTACTCAACATCCTGGTTGTACCTCAGTCAGCAAAAACAAAGCAACAAGCTCAGAAGCGCAAAAATACCTCGGAAGAAAAACCCAACACAGAAATAGCGGTGGTTACTACTGTTTCCGGGTCTAGAGGACGAGGAGGACATGGCGGAGGCCACGGGCGTGGCCGTGGGACTTCGAGGGTCCAAGGTAGAGGAGAACAGCAACTAGGCAAAACCTACTCTTGGGCCGACATTGCCAATAACCCATGTGTGCATCACTTGGACGCCAATGGGGGCTCGTCCCACACCAACGCTGAATGTCGTTTCAACAACGACATCAAAAGAGATGATACCGCGGGCTACAAAGCTAAGCGGAAGAAGGGAAAGAAAAATCCCAAAAAAGACAAAGAGACCAAGGAAGATTCCGACATGGAGGAAGCTGATGCTTGAAATCCCAGGTCGGAAGGGAAGAAGACTTTTCCCACCCAAAAGGACACTTAAGTCACTTTCCTCGGATCTCAACCAGCAAAGGTCAAGAAAGCAGTTATTCACGAGCTCAATGCAACAGTTCCGGTTGTCCCTCAATATCTGGACTGGTCGGAAGTGGCAATCACATTTGACCGCGCTGATCATCCGCCTAAGTTGCACAGGCGAGGAAAATACGCCTTAATCATCAATCCACTTATTGATGGTTATGGTTTCTCCAAGACCCTCATGGACAGTGGTAGCAGCATCAATATTCTCTATGTCGAAACGCTACGCCGGATGAAAATCTCGGAGACCCAGCTGAACCATAGCTCTGTGATCTGTCACGGAGTTGTCCTAGGAAGACAAGCTAATTCCCTGGGAGAGATTACTTTGGATGTTACCTTTGGAACTCCAAAGAATTACCGGACGGAGGCACTTTCTTTCGAAGTGGTCCCGTTCAAGAGCGCATACCACGCTATATTCGGACGTCCGGCTTACTGGGCTTTTATGGCTCGTCCGTGTTACATTTACAATATGATGAAAATTCTAGGTCCCAACGGCGTGATCACCATCAGGGGAGACCCGAAGAAGGCGTGAGAGTGCGAGGATGGAAACGCCGCCTTTGCCAAAGCCGTGCTGCACGCCCAGGAGTATCAGGAGATCAAGAAGAGCATAGATCCGTCCGAGATGCCCGCAACGAAGAAGGAGGTGACAAAGTCAAATCCGGAGTTCAAGGCATCAGAACAGACGAAGAAAGCACCGTTGAAGGATGATGACCCCTCCAAGGTGACCAAGATAGGCGTAGGCCTAAGTAGCGCATAGGAAAGTGCGCTCGTCAAGTTCCTCCAAGTAAATCAAGATATCTTCGCATGGCAGCCATCTGACATGACCGGAGTACCTAGGGAACTTGCCGAGCACTCTCTAAATGTAAACCCGAACGCTAAACCCGTCAACAGTCCTTACGACGGTTTGGCGACGAAAAGCGTAAGGCAATAGCTAAGGAACTAGTGTGGCTCAAGTTAGCCGGATTCATAGAAGAGGTCATCCACACTGAGTGGTCGGCCAATCCTGTAATGGTCCCTAAAAAGGACACCACTGATTTAAGGATGTGTGTTGATTATACTGCCTTGAATAAGGCTTGTCCAAAAGATCCGTTTGCTTTGCCTAGAATTGATCAAGTTATCGATTCTACGGCAGGCTCGGAACTCCTCTGTTTTCTCGACGCATATTCCAGTTATCACCAAATCCAGATGAAGGAATCTGACAAAGTCAAAACTTCATTCATAACCCCCTTCGGAACCTTCTATTTTGTTACGATGCCCTTTGGGCTGAAGAACGCAGAAGCTACGTACCAGCGCATGATGCAGTGTTGCCTCCACAACCAACTCGGACGCAATGTACATGCATACGTGGATGATATCGCGGTGATATCCAAAAAGAAGGAAACACTGATTTCCGACTAGGAGGAGACGTTCGCCAATCTACGAAAATACAACATCATGCTTAACCCGAAGAAATATTTCTTTGGAATACCAGCCGGAAAATTGTTAGGTTTCATCATGTCTCAAAGAGGCATAGAAGTGAACCGCGACAAAATCAAGGCTATACTCAATATTTCCAGGCCAACTTGCCTGAAGGATGTACAAAGATTAACCGGTTGCATCGCTGCGGTCAATCGATTTGTAAGCCGGCTTGGTGAAAGAGCCGCACCATTATACAAACTCCTAAAAAAGACGAAGGATTTTGTTTGGACTGACGAAGCTGAAGCTGCACTACAAGACCTGTTGAGAGTACTCTCATCTACTCCTATCCTTGCAGCGCCGGAACCTCAGGAACCGATGTTGCTTTACATTGCTGCGACAAATAAGGTCGTTAGTATCGTCGTGGTGGTGGAGAGACCAGAGGAAAATCAGGAACACCTGGTGCAGCATCCGACATACTTTGTCAGCGAGGTCCTGACAGAATCAAAACAGCGGTATCCGCACTATCAAAAGTTGGCTTACGGTGTTTTTCTAGCATCTCGTAAGTTACGACACTATTTTCAGGAGCATCCAATTACCGTGATGAGCAAAGCTCCCATGAGAGACATAATCAACAACAGTGACGCCACAGGACGCGTCGCCAAATGGGGCATAGAGCTTGCAACTTTCGATATTGAGTATAAACCTCGGACAGTAATCAAATCCTAGATCTTTGCTGACTTTGTCGCTGATTGGACAGAGACGAAGGAGAACATGACCCTCCCTGAGTCGGAATATTGGACCCTCTTTTTCGATGGGTCTAAGGCTCGAGGGGGCTCGGGGGCTGGCGTGGTGCTCAAAGCACCCCAAGGAGATAAACTTTTATACGTGTTGCAGATCCACTTCACAGCGACAAACAATATTGCCGAGTATGAAGCACTGCTGCATGGAATCCCGATTGCCAAGGATATTGGCATCCGACATTTGATGTGTTACAGAGATTCGGATCTTGTTGCTCAACAAGTGTCGGATATTTGTAATGCAAATAAACACATGGCAGCATATAAAGCTGTCGTGGATGATCTATCGAAATCGTTTGAAGGGTTTGAAGTTCAACACATCCCTCGAGCAGAAAATGAGGAAGCAGATGCACTATCTCGGACAAGTCGAAAGGGCAAATGGTTTAATCTTACAAGGCCTAAAACCGAGACTCGAAGCACCACTACGACGTGCTGCGGGGGCTTGGGCAGAGGAATTACCTTCTGTAATTTGGAGGTTACAAACAACTCCAAACAGGTCAACAGGATACACACCTTTCTTCTTGGTCTATGGCGCAGAAGCAGTTCTTCCTAGTGATTTGATTCATACTTCTCCTAGAGTGGCCGCGTATATCAAAGAGGATGCCGAGATTTCTCGACAAAATGATCTCGACTTAGTCAAAGAAGTTCACGTCGTTGCTGAAATGAGATCTACTGACCTATCGCCAGGTTACGCAAGTATCATAGCCAGAGAGTCCGAAATAGATCTTTCAATAAAGGTGATTTTGTTCTCCGGCTTGTGCAACAAAGAAAGCACAAACTTTCCCCAGTATGGGAAGGACCCTTTTTAGTTAGTCGAGTATTGCACAATGGATCGTACTACTTAACTGACATGAGGCCAGTCAAAGAAAGACCTGCTACTAAGAAGAGAAAGAGAGCTGGAGGCAGTACAAATCCGGATGAGTTAGACAGACCATGGAATATCGCTCAGCTACGTTCCTTTTATTCTTAGTTTATCCTTCTTTGTAATCATACATATGTACATGTTCTGTGAGAAATAAAAGTTTTGGTTGCCTCAAGTTTTTCTGAGAAGATTTTACCATCTTATTTCCAAATGATCATGTCATAGTCGAAAATCCCAGAATGCTTGAAAGTACTTTATGCTCATGTTCGTTCTGGTTTAGATTTCTGATTCTAAAATTGCTACCTTCGGGTATAACTCTAAAATTTATAGTCTTTATTTTGGTTATTTGTCTGATTGCTGGATGCGGGCATTTTCCGAGTAGTGAATTGTTGGTACTGGAAGCCGACTTTGTTTCCGAGTTTAAACTGGTTTAGCAATTGAGCTCCGTTGCTCGGCAAAGTTTCTGGCGGAAGGTTTAGCCGGCTCACGAAAGGGACGAGGCAGAAAGCCAGATAAACGATAAGTAGAGATGAAAAAGTACAAGTGCTTATGTAAACATTTCAGGCACACAAAAAATTTCAAAGCCAAAAAGTGCTGAATAGATCAAAAGCTTAGCACTAGCAAAGTTAAAATATTACATATTTACAATCGTATTAGGTTTTTCTGAAATAATAAATAAATTTCTGGTCTATGATGTAGCAGGAGATGAAGGAGCTGCTGGCTCGCTGGTTACGCCACCTTGATATCGTTCCGAGATATCCACATCCGAGTTGGTGCGTTCATCATCGGAAACTTCTTCGGTTTCTTCTGAAGGAGGAGGCGGAGTATCCACGCGGGTGAAGAAGGGGATCTCGTAGCTGGTCAGATCAGCCATGTGACACTCATATCCGGCACAGGAGTGCATGATGGCTTGAAGGTCCTGCTCCTGGTCGTCTTCGTCTACCTTGCAGTACCCTCTGGTCAGTTGCCATATCTCCATGTTTCCATGGTGGCTCATGACCATGGTGAGAGCGTTCTGTGTAGCAGTCCGCGCGTAGGACATGTTCCAGGCCCGAACAAGCTGCGGCATCTCCTTGGCCTTGTCCCGCACCTGAAAATCCGACATGCTTGGCATGTCCGAAATCTTGAGAGCTTCGTCGATGTCCTCAAGGGATTGGCAGAAGTCATGAAGCAGGTCACCAACTTGGGTAAGCCGGTGGGTGCGAGGCTCGGAGGAGGAAGAGTCTATCAAGTTCAGAGGACCTATACACAAAGCAAGTTAAGAAAAATCCGACATCGGTAAATGTCGAAGAAAGAGACAAGTCGGATAGATGGAACGTACCGAAAATGACGTCGTCAATTTTGGTCTTCTCCTCCTGGAGACTTTGGAGTTCAGCCCGGAGCGCCTGGGACATATCCTTCTCTCTGCCAAGCTCATTCTTGAGATCCGAGATTATTTTATCTTGAGCAGCGATCTTGCGATCACGCTCATCAGTGTCCATGGAGGAGGATTCAAGGACTTGAGCTATTCTCCTTTCATGATCCGCCTTAAGCTTATCCAGCTCTTGGCGAAGTCCCTTGTTCTCCACCACCAGGGTCTTGAGGTTCTCGGCCTCTTCAATCATGGCGACGGATTGTTTCACCAGCGCTGTAAGTCAAAAAAGAACAACAGTTTAGAAAAAATCGACATTAAAAATAACAAAGACAAGGTTTGAGTCTCGGAATGTTTACCTTCGGCCTCATCCTTGGCAACTTTAAGCTCAGCATTTTTAAGCCGGAGAGCTTTGATCTCTCTCCGCTTATCGCAGACATTGGTCAATAATTCCTGGTTATAGGAACATACTTTCTGTAAGTCAGAATACCCAAAGTCAGAAAGCTACTTAAGACTCGGGCTAATATTTTTGCTAAATATCAGCACGAGCCTTGGGGGTTACACTAGTTCATTCTTTGGCATCCTAATGAAGCATAAACTCGGATTATATATCCTACTTCATGCTTGGGGGCTAGAGGATATGATATAACATAATGGAAAAAACAAGAGTTGGAATTTCGACTTACATATTGCTCGCGGGTGAGTTTATCCAAACCCGCGTTCACTTCAGCGGCCACCTTCTCGGCAAGAGTAAGAGGGATCACTGGGGCTGTTGGAAGCTCGCCAGTCCTAATCCTCTCGTCGCAAAGGCGGACTTGGGCGAGAAGGTCAGAGAACTTGACGTCCTCTACTTCTTGCGCTTCTTCTTCGGCAGATAGATGGCTTTTCTCCAGGACTTGCCTGGCGATCCGCTGGATTTCTTCGGCAGATTTCCGAGACAGGCCAAACTTGGCAAGTCCCGGATTGCTGATGAGGTTTTCGGTGAAGGTTTCTGCCGAGGGATCATTACCCGAAGAGGGTTCACCCTTATCTTGATCTGACGCACCCATGGTGACATCAGTTTGCGACCCAAGGATCGCAGGATCCGTTGAAGGAGTCGAATCTTCTGCAACAACCGGAGAAGGAGTGATCACCGGCGTTGCAGAAGGTTGAGGGGCAGGAGTCGGAGGAGCCACGGCAGGGGAAGCTATGGTGAGCTTCGTCTGACACAAAGGCTTCAAAGAAATCCCTTTCCCCTTTCCCTTGATGATCGATTTTGCTCTGAGAATGTAGTAAAGTCGGAAACATTACATCTCGGAAAGAAATTTGAGTAAAGTACAAAGGCGGAAAGTTGTGACTGAAAGTTACCTCTTCACGACAGGCACCTCCTTTATTTAACAGCCATCGTCGGAGCTTTAAGCTTCTTGAGCGCAAGGTCCGCAATGAGACCTACTTCTCTCGAGAAAACTCAGCAGGATATCCTTCGAGCGGAGCAAGTTCCGACTCGGGGAGGTCAGCAAGCTGAAAAGAAGAAAACATATCAGTATTGCAGTATAACTAAAAGAATGAAACACATAAAAGGTGTGATGATGTGAGCTTACCGGCACCACGGGGTATTCTGCCGTGTGCATATCCAGAGAAACCTTCGGAATTCTCCTCTCGATCCGCTCCTTGATCAGCCACTTGATCTGGCTTATGTAGCCTTGAGTGGTGTAGGCTTTGGGGCTGATGCGGAGGGAGTCGGTTTTGGAAGACGTGATGGAGTGCATCAGTCTATCCCCGTGGTACTGAAGTGACTGGATCCGACGTGAGACCCAGCACTAGACCAAGTCGGATCCCTTCAGACCATTGAGCTTAATCAAATATTTGATCCGCCTCTTAGCGAGGATCAGATTGTCGGAAACAGCCAGAGCAGCCTCGTCCCAGGAAGGCTGGGCCGTGGCAGCTCCGTCGACAAAAGACGGCAAAGCAGTAGCTTTGTCGGGAGCCGGAATATCCCTGTGATAGAAAAATGTGGTTGGCCATTGTTTGACCGAGTCACTGGCTAAAATTTTGGGATAAGCCTGGTCGCGTCTAAATGAAAAGCTGATAGTGCCGGTGATATAAGGAACACCGGCGGTAATGGAGTTTCTCCGAACATGGAAATAATATCGGAAGAGAGTCAAACTCGGCCTAATGCCGAGAAAGCCCTCACAAAGTGAAGCATACACACTCATCTCTAAGAGAGAGTTGGGAGGAAGATTGTGGAGTTGAACTCCGTAATGATCTATCATCTCGGAGAAGAACTTCGAGGGAGGAAAGGACAGACCTCTATCTAGGTGGGTGCCAAAGTGGACCCGCTCGCCGTCGCGGGGGTTGGGGACGGTTTCCCCGTAGCTGCTCCGCCAGTCGCCGGCAACGAGAAGCCCCTCCTTCTCCACGTTCTTTAGGCCCTCATCGTTGAGGGCGCGGGGGATCCAGATTCCCTGGAAGCTCTCCTTCTCCGCTGCTACTTCCGCCGCTGCCGCCAAGCCGGAGGAAGAAGATGAAGCCATTTCTCTGATGAGAAGATGACCTAAAAGGGGCGGCGCTGGGAGTTCTATGGGGGAAGGACGAGGAGGCTCTGTGCACGCAGGAGGATTGGGAGGAAAAGAAACGGCAAAGGACTGGTGGAAAGGAGAAGGAAAAATCCTAACCCCTTATATCCACCTAACTGCGCCAAGATTCATGCAAATGCTACAGCGTAACCGCCACGCGTCGTGGAAAGAACTGGGAAGGACCCACGCGATGATTACGTCTCCTCGATCTCCACGCACGCATTGAAACGGCGCCTCGGTTCCGCGAACCGTGGACCCACCAACGGTCGTGCTGACGGAACGCTTATCAGATGACGTGACTTGACCATGCTTGTGTCAGGTGGCGTTAGAGACCAAGTTCCGGCTTAGTTTGAAATCGAGCTGGAAAATCCGAGTAACCTATTGATAGGTCCGACTTATTTTTAATACCCGGATCGTATTTTTTGTTGTGAAGTTTCAGGAACCCTTCAAGGTTCTGCAAGCCGAAGATCAAGCTAGACGATGATAAATCCGACTTTGGATCTTGGAGGCCTCCGGGGGCTGCTGTTGGGGATATATTTTCGGGGTATCCTCACAGTTCCTCACTGACCAGGGTGGCCCACTTCGGGTTAGATCTTTGCTTCACGGGCGGCCCAGTCAGGGAGAAAGACGGAGTCCAATCCGGCTACGGGAAGGCCTAGAAGACTTACCGACTTAGGCCCATAATGTTACTTGTAGTTCAAGATGTACTCTGTAACCGACTCTTAGTCGTAGTCGGATAGATCTCTCCTGTAAACCCTAGGCCGGATATCTATATAAGCCGTCCTAGGGAGAGCCTTAGGGCACAACCTCAATAGTCTACAATCTCAACTCGCACAGGCGAATCCCTTGTAACCCATATTCTGGCTTTGCCGTATTACTGGATTACTAGCAGGAGTAGGATTCGTCCAAAGCCGGCAGATTCGACCTGGGTAAACTTGTGTGCTCACCGTCCCGGAATACCGTACGTCTCACACCCCTCTCTTACGCACGCCTCGAGGACCCCCTCATGGCGTACTTGTCCTCAATCCGACGACATTGCCTTGTCATTTTGATTATGGGAAAGCTCTCGTATCATGTGCAAGGGGTACCCGTTGGCGGTTCTTAATGATACACATGTACTTACAATGACAAGAGCTTACTCGTGACTGAAGTTGAGTAGCATGAGGATCGGTCTTCATAAGTAAGGGGCATGAGATTTCGGTTTATAACTTGTCAAGCATATCCTCTTAGTTCTGTCACTTTAACCTTAATCACTTCAAGATGCTTATGATAGGGGCAATGAGAGCTGAAAGCTATAAGTACCATAATTTTTGGAAGCTCTTTATGAGACTTGAATCCCTACTTCCTTTTACAAAGGCCTTTCTTCCACCATTATATTGAGTCTCCACCTTCTATCTTTATGCACCTACTTTGAGAGCATAGTGGTCATTCTTAGTTCTATGTGCATTGTCCCAAGACTAGTTGATTGATGCATAACTTGATATTGCTTGTTTTAAACTATTGTATCTAGTCACTCTTATGAACTTTGAAGGTGTCATATGCATTTATATTTGCTACTCTATTGAGGGACAAGATGAATGCTATTATGCTATGTTTTCTTTATGTGAAACAAACAAAAGTCTTGCAAAGCATTGTTATTCATGAATCTTTTGTTTGTACATTTTCATGTTGCATCATAGTTTCTTTGCTTATTGCTAGAACTTTGTCTTTCATGTTATGATTGAAGTACTATGATCCCAGCTTTGAATGTTTTACAAATACTTTGATCAAGTCTTTGATGGTGCATGTCACCTCAAAAATTATTCTTTCTTTTTATCACTTACCTACTCAAGGACGAACAGGAGTTAAGCTTGGGGATGCTGATACATTGCAAATGTATCTATAATTTTTGATGTTCCATGCTTGGCTTTATCCACTTTCTTGTGTTTTGTTCCAACTTTGGAGTACTTTTCATATGATTTCTTGGACTAACCTATTAACAAGAGCCACAGTGCCAGCTGCCTGTTTTCTGCGGTTTTGGTTCTAGGAAAGTCAGAAAATGAATATTCTCGGAATTGGACGGGACAAAAGCCAAAGTGCCTATTTTTCCGGATGTCATCAAGTGCCAGAATACAAGACGGAGAAGGGCCAGGGGGCCACCACACCACCTGGCCACGCGGCCAGGCCTAGCCCGTCCAGGGGGTGGTGTGGCCGCTCCCGACACCCCCTCGGCCTCTCCTTCCGCCTATATATTTCCCTCGGGACGAAAACCCTAAGTACCCGATCAAAAATCCACGAAAGAGTCTGTAGCCGCCGTCATATCAATCCCTAGATCGAGAGGGATCTGAAGCTCTTCAAGACCACCGGAGAGGGGAATTCACCCTGGAGGCCTTCTTCATCACCATGCAAGCCTCTGGTATGATGCGTGAGTAGTTCATCCTTGGACTATGGATCCATGTAGTAGCTAGATGGCTGGTTCTCCTCCTTTGTGCTTTCATGTCTAGATCTTGTGAGCTCCGTTCATGATTAAGATCATCTATTTGTAATTCTGCATGTTGTGTTTGCGGGGATCCGATGGATATTGAGATGCCATTTCAGATTGATTATTGATTCTATCATGTCTTTATTATTTGTGATCTTGCACGCTTTCCGTTGTTAGTAGCTATCTTGGCCAAGTAGACGCTAGCAACTCCAAGAGTTAGTATTTATGCTCGATAGTGGGTTCATGCCTCTGGTAATCTGGGGAAGTGACAGAAATCTCTAAGGTACTAGATGTGATGTTGCTACTAGGGAGAAAACAACAATCCTTTGTTCATAGAACAATCGTATTGTTTACTTTACACGCAGTTCTTAAAGCAATAATCTGTTGCTTGCAACTTAATACTGGAGGGGGTTCGGATGATAACCTGAAGGTGGATTATTAGTCATAGATGCAGTTGGATGGCGGTCTATGTATAATATTGTAATGCCCAATCAAGTCTCAAAGGAGTCAAGATGATTAGTATATGCATGTATTGCTTTCTCGATGTTTGGCAATTGCCCCGCTGTAATTTGTTCACCCAGTTTGTTATCTATCTTAAGGAGAGTCACCTCTAGTGAACTATGGATCCCGGTCCTTTTCTTTACATACAATCTATAAACTGTTTACTTCTTTGTGTTTACTTTCTGCAAACTTTTACTTCTTTCCATTCGTTACGTTTAATCCTTTATTTTCCGCAAAACACGGTGAGATTGACAACCTCATCGCAAGTTGGGGATAAAGTTCTGTGGTTGTGTTGTGCAGGTCTCCACGTTGCTACTAGCACCGGTTGTGCGCCCTGCCAAAGCTCAGCTAGTAGCACCTTTGGGGTGTTTCCTTGCTCCTATTGGTTCGATTAAACCTTGGTTTCATAACTGAGGGAAACTTGCTGCTGTGCTCATCATACCTTTTTCTTGAGGTTCCCAACGAGCTCTACATCATCATTGCTCCAACATTTTTCTGGGCGCCATACTAATAGCCATCAACCATAATATCCCGTTGGTCTTGCGGTAGAAGAAAGGCCCATAGTTACACCCAATGTGCCACCATATGAATCACCTGCAAGAGATTAAATGTTTTGTTTTTGTTAAAGATAATATCATTCCTGCAACGCCAAATAGACCAACACAAGGCCGAGACTCCAATTCGGATTCTTGCCTTAGACTTATTATCAACACCATTCAACCAATTCCCAAACATATTTGTTATATTAGATGGAGGGGGGAGATCAAAAGCAAAATAAACAATGCGCCACAAAAGGCGAGCAAAAGGACACGATATAAACAAATGTTCTATGGTCTCCTATGATCCACAAAAACAACACTTGCTACACCCTACCCAATTCCTTTTAATCAAATTATCCTTAGTAAGGAGAACTTTATTATGAAGGAACCACATGAAAATTTTAATTTTGAGTGGGATTTTCAATTTCCAAATATATTTCCAAAGAAAGACCGTATGATCACTCATAAGATCCTCATACATGGATTTCACTAAGAATACACCGGACGCTGTTAAGTTCTATACAAACTTATCTCGGTCCTCAGACAACTGCACCATCATAAGCCTTTGGCATAAGTGAAGCCAATCATCCCACTTGGTGCCACTAAGTACTCTCCTAAAACCAATATTTAGTGGTACTTGAGCTAGAACTTGAGCCACGGTCACGTTTGTCCGTTGCACAATATTATATAATGATGGATATTGTCGTGACAGAGATAAATCTTCTAACCATGTATCCTCCCAAAACCTAGTGTTGGCTCCATCCCCAATTTGGAAATGCCCCCTAGTGAAGAATTCATTCTTCACCTTCATAAGTCCCTTCCAAAATGGGGAATCGGTTGGTTTCGGTTGGACCTTAGACAAAGTTTTTTGACTTAAATATTTATTATTTAACAATTATTGCCACACCCCTTCCTCGTTTAGTAATTTAAAAAGCCATTTGCTTAATAAACACCTATTTTTAATTTCCAACACCTCAATACCTAGACCTCCCTGATCTTTAGGTCTACAAATTATGTTCCATCTCGTTAATCTATACTTTCTTTTATTCTTATCACTTTGCCAAAAAAAAAGCGAGACCTATAGAAATCCAATCGCTTTCTTACCCCCTTGGGTATTTCCAGAAATGATAGCATAAACATAGGTAAACTTGTTAAAACAGAATTGATTAGAACTAAGCGATCACCATATGATAAAAGCTTGCCCTTCCAGCAACCCAACTTTCCTTGAAGTCTAGTTTCTACTGGATACCAATCTGAATTTTTAAGTTTTCTATAGTGAATTGGTATGCCCAAATATCGAGAAGGTAAAGATCCAGCCTCACAACCAAAAATTTGTTTGTACCGTTGTTCCTCCTCTTTGGCTTTCCCAAAACAGAAAATCTCACTTTTATAAAAGTTGATTTTTAATCCCGATAATTGTTCAAATATACATAAAATTAGTTTCATGTTTACAGCCTTCTGTAGATCATGCTCCATAAATAATATAGTATCATCCGCATATTGCAAAATTGAGACTCCACCATCAACGAGATGAGGGATGAGGCCTCCAACTTGTCCATCCTCTTTAGCTCTTGTAATTAGGATAGCAAGCATATCTACAATAATATTGAAAAGTATTGGGGATAAGGGATCTCCCTGACGAAGACCTTTTCTAGTTTGAAAGAAATGTCCAATATCATCGTTAACACGTATCCCAATGCTCCCCCCTTGCACACACTGCTCAATCAATTTACACCACTCTGGTGCAAATCCCTTCATGTGCAAAGTTTGTTGAAGGAAGGACCATTTAACGTTATCATACGCTTTCTCAAAATCAATTTTAAATAAGACCTCATCTATTTTCTTCCGATGAAGCTCATGAATGGTTTCATGCAAAACAACCACCCCTTCTAGGATGTGTCGTCCAGGCATAAAAGCAGATTGAGTTGGTCTAATAACTTTAGGGGCAATCCCCGTAATACGATTAGTACCCACTTTGGTGAAAATTTTGAAGCTAACCTCGCACGAGGGCAGGATCAGGGGAGGGGGGGGGCGCATTGCCATGCCGATCTTCCTCCCGGTACTGGTATGTCCCGTCACGCCTCTCACTTGTCCGACAGAGAGCCTCGCACTCACAAGTCACCACCTAAGTTGGATTTTCCCGAGTTTGATGGGAGGATTATCAAGTTTGATGGCGAGGTACCAATGGTGGCCTGGTGGGAAGACGTAAACCCGTTGATCCTATCAATTTTGGCCGGCACGAGCCAGAAAACGTGTGGCTTACTATCATTACCATCTTGCAACACGAGACAAAGCAAACGGTGCGGCCTAACGTTCCATACTGGGCAAAAATAAGTGGAGCGAATTTATATATGTGTTAGGCAGCGCCGCGATCGGGGCGGACGTACGTTTAACTCTACCACGTATGGTGCAAATCACGACGTGGACACCTCACGTACTCTCTAACCATACTCACAAGCGGTCACATACAAGCTTCCTTCCTACGTGTCCGTCAGGATCGTGCAACTCGTTTCCTCCCGCGATATATAGGAGGGAGTGCAGACACCGCGAGAGAAATTGCTCGCACACCAAAGATGCGATTGGTAGCTTGTATTCAATTGAGCATGGAGCATGGTCATGTTGAAACGGACCAAAAATCATGTTGTTTATTGTGTTTAGTTTCGGTGTGAGAATTTCCTTCATATCAGTGGTAGCTTTGATCTATTTGTTTCCTTCGCTGCAAACATGTTCTCTTTCTAGGCTGATGCAAATACAAGGTGTTTATTTGTTCGCCACTATGATTTTACATGTACTACGCTCAAACTTGCAAAAGAGAGATATCAGAACAGATCACCGTTGCATCCGATCATACACACACGCACGCTATAGGAATAAGACAAGGTGTCGACTGCCAGGATGTACGCCGACGGCGTAGCCCACCAAACCGGCCGTTGGCACAAGAAAGCTGTCGGCGTAGGGACTTGGCCGTGACGACGATGCGACGGCGTCAGAGGTACGCTGGTGGCAATGCCCTCTGCATAGGTTTCGTAGCTACGCCAATGGCAATGCCCTCGGCATATTTATTTTCCCATTTACCACATTAACATTAGATAAATCATAACTAAATCATTCTAATTCAGAAAAATACAAAATAATATATCAAAATTTGCAGAAAAATAAGATCTACACTCAAATATTATACATTTATGATGAATAAAAATTAAGCAAAAAAAACATTACATATAATTTCGTATAACACATTTTAAAAGATACTCCCTCTGTTTCAAATTACGGTTCGTACAATTGGGTGTTTAGGAACACCGCTAGAGAGATGCTCTCGACGTTTCCGTGTCAAGCAGATCGACCGACCCGCAAATCATAGTGACGGTGACGGGCGCGGCCCACAGAACGTTCTGGGCGGCAAATCCCGACGAGACACCTCGCTTGCTCGCTTCTTCACGTGCGTACCAACCGTACACCTTTCACACGCCTTGCGTGTGCTTCGTTCTCGCGTACGTTCACTATAAGGGGAGCAGCACACGCTGGAAGTCTATCCGGAGCCGTAGCACTTGGTTGCTTCCTTGGCTCGCCAGGTTGAGCCCAAACTTGTGGAATACAGAGTGCAGACCACAGGGAGCGTTATATATGGCGGAGGAGGCTAATGCGCCGACCGAGGCAATGGCGACGGTGGCGGCGGAGGCGCCGGTGACTGCCCAGCGGCCGGTCCGGGCAGACCTGGAGCCCCGCCTCCCAAAGCCCTGTGAGTGCCTGGCTCTGGCTGGCTGCTCCGTTTTCTCTCTTGTTCTGTCGGCAGAAACAGGCGTTGATTTCATCAGCAGAGCAAGCTCAAGCATAACTAACTAAGATGCTTATTACGCGCAGACTTGGCTCGAGCACTGGCTACGCCCGACGTGTACCATCCTGAAGGGACGACGGGGGAGGGGCACGAGCACGGGCAGAAGAGCGTGCTGCAGCAGCACGTGTCCTTCTTCGACCTTGACGGCGACGGCGTCGTCTACCCCTGGGAGACTTACGGAGGTAAGCCATGATTTATGGCCAAAGGCTTATGTCTGCGAACCCAAATCTGGTATATGCACACAGCACACTTATGGGCATGTACTTATTGTTCCAGGAATGCGGGCACTGGGCTTCAACGTCATCGTGTCCTTCATACTGGCAGTTGCCATAAACATCGGACTAAGCTACCCAAGCCTTCCGGTTAGTTTAAGAAAAAATGTCAAAAGTTGAGATAGTCTATTTGTATTCCACAAAATTGCTACTGCTTAAAGAAAATATAACCAAACTCTCATCCATCTTGGCTCTTCACGCATGATCGGTGCAGAGCTGGATACCATCTCCCCTGTTCCCCATACACATCGAAAACATTCACAGGGATAAGCATGGCAGCGATTCCTCGACTTACGACACGGAGGGAAGGTAATGATCTACAGCTTCAAAATCAACTCCAAACTAGTACCTTACTACTAGTTCAAAATGTTTACACGGCCTTTCAGTTTTGAAAGACGTATGTACGCTCCAACTGTCAAACGCAGGTTCATGCCGGTGAATTTCGAGAGCATCTTCAGCAAGAACGCCCGGACGGCGCCCGACAAGCTCACCTTGGGCGAGATCTGGAGGATGACCGAGGGCAACCGGCTGCAGTACGACTTCTTCGGATGGTGAACGCCCGCAGATTATCCATTTGATTCTAACCGTTTGCTTGAGTCGCTTGCTATATAATGCTCGGGTCTGAACAACTTATGTGTGTTATATTATAAATAAATCAGGATAGCAAGCAAGGGAGAGTGGATACTGCTGTACGTGCTCGCGAAAGACGAGGAAGGCTTCCTTCCCAGGGAGGCCGTTCGCCGCTGCTTCGATGGGAGCTTGTTCGAGTTCATCGCCCAGCAAAGGAGGGAAGCACACGAGAAGCAGCACTAGACCGCAACTCTGGCATTTACCTCATGTGTCTTAGTTCGAAGATTGCCTCATGTGACATGTGTCTAGTTCAAAGATTACCTAATGTACGCCGGTGGAATAAAACGCAAATGAAACTTCGGTAGACAAATATTGTGCTTTTCTATTCTGTTTTTACCCGAAGAAAATAGATGGTGTTCTCTTTAAAATATATTTCAAGAAGGAAAGTTAAATGAGTTTTTTTTTACAAACACTGTGCATAAAAAGATTTTCACCAGAGTGGTATAAGTTGCTTGATCAGTTTGTTCAGTGAGGCAGCATAGTAATAAAAATCAACGATGATATTGGTCACTATTTTCAAACTCGCAAGAGCTTAAGACAAGGTGATCCGTTGTCATCAATACTCTTTAATATTATATTATTACAAACATATTGGACATCTTAATAGTTACATCAAAAGAAAATGGCCAAGTTCGAGCGGTTTTTTTTAAATAATATATTTTTTTAATTCTGAAAATATTGCATGAATTTAGCATTTTCCAAATCAAGCACATTTGCACCAATCGACTTCGCGAGCGTCGAATGAAAGGTAAACTGATTGGTGTGAGACCGGTGGGTCCCAAGCTGCTATCGGCCACGGGCAGGCCGATTGGAGCATTGAACATGTAAGTTTTCCCCGACTGCCCCGCAGCTGACCGGGCTAGTTGCATTCCGTGGTGGATGCATGTGACTGAGCTAGCTAGCTCCCAGTCCTGACTGTCTATTATAACTTAATTAATTAGCAATAACCAGGACATAAGGAAAATCAAATGAATTTACATGCTCCAATCGGCATGCGCGCGTGGCCGACAACAGCTTTCAGTCCACGTAGGACCCGACACGCCATGCAGTCGGTCTCGCCCAGTCAGACTGACTTTCATTCAGCTCTCGCAAAGCCGATTGTTGTGCTAGATTTGGAAATTTCTATATTCATACAATAGTTCTAAAATTAAATAAAAAAGAATATTATTTAAAAAATCTCGCCGGAGGACTTATTCCTCATCTTGTGGAGGGAGGGATATCGATTCTACGATATGTTGATGACACGATTTTGTTTATGGAACATGATTTAGGAGAGTCCGCCGACCTGAAGTTAATTCTATGTATTTTTGAACAACTCTCTGGTTTAAGTTTAACTTTAGAAAAAGTGAAACTTTATATTTTGAAAAGGCTAAAGAGAAAGAGGAACAATACGAACAACTATTTGATGGTGAGTCTCGATCTGTTATTTTTAGTTATTTGGGAGTACCTATCTATTACAGAAAACTAAAGAACTATGATTGATACACAGTTGAAAGCCGCAAGCTTAGCTACTGCCAAGATCCTATCATATGGAGATCGGTTTGTTCTTATAAACTTAGTTTTGACCATGTTTCTTAAAAATACCTAAAGGGGTACGAAGCGTCTTGATTTTTTCAAATCACGATTCTTCGGACAAATTGAGGATGCTAAACATAAATATCGGTTAACTAAGTGAAACATTATTTGTTGACTAAAAGATCAAGGAGGGCTTGTATTGAAGTACTAGGTATTAAAACCAGATATTTCCTTAGCGGATGGTTGTTTAAATTGCTTAAGAAAGAGGGCGTGTGACAGGAGGTATTTATCTCAAAAAATCTTAGCCCAAGTAACAAGTAAGCCGACTGATTCACCGTTCTAGGCGGTACTCATGAGAGTTAAAGAGAAGTCTTTAACATAGGATTTTTTAAAAATTGGTAAACATACTACGATTTTATTTTGGGAGAATACTTGGTTAGTCTCAACATCGCTTGCTCAATAATACTTTTCTTATATAACATTGTGCAACAGAAACATGTTATAGTTGCAAATAGTTTATCAATGGTTTCCTTAAACATTGGTTTTAGGAGCCAACTGATAAGTAAAATTTATGGATTGACTTGTGTCAAAGTTTGAAAGGGTATCTTTAAATAATGAATCTGATAAATTTATTTAGAAATTAATAGCTAATGGAATTTTTTTGATGAGGTCTATGTAAGCTGATCTCATGAATGAACATACAATGTTCCTTTACAAATATCTATGTAAGTTAAACATCTCACTAAAGATCAGAGATTTTATGTGGTTCCTCGATAAAAATAATCTTGCTTACTAGAGATAATCTAGAACTCCGAGGAAATAGTGGAACACTTATTTCTTCGATGTCCTTCTGCTAGATTGATTTGGAGAGTTGTTATTCTACATATAGCATACCACCACCAATTAATATCACCACCAATATGTTTAGGAATTGGTTAAATAGCATCAACACGGAAACTAAAACTAGGATCTCGTATAGTATTTTTCGCATTAGTTTGGTCGATACGGAATTATATAAATAATATTATGTTTGACAGGAAGGATTCTATAATTTTCTACAAGTTATCTATATGGTTGTGCACATGATTCAACTATGGTGTTTCCTTCTTCCGGATGATAATACCTATCTTCCGCTAATTGTGAGAGCGTTTGCGCTGAACCGTAGCGCAGAGCCGAATGGGATGTCCCAGGTTTCTTTTCCCATTTATTTATTTTTCATGTAGATGAGGTGAATTTGGCTCTTTTTTCAATTTTCTTTTGTGTGCTTTTCTCTTTGTTTGCATTGAGTTATTCTTTCTTACATTCAAATTTTTGAAAAAGAAATCAGACTTTTAGGAAAAATGTTTAGATTTTAAAAGGAAGATGTCTAGATTTTTAAAAATATTCAAATTTGGACAAATTTTAGATTTTTTAAAACATTCAGATTTTAAAATGCTCATATTTGAAAGGTTTAGAAATTTTTAAATGTTCAGAATTTAAATATATTCATATATATAAATTTTCAGTTCAGAAAAATATCCGCATTTAAAAATGTTCATGTTTCCAAAATATTCTAATTTTAAGAAAAAAATGAAAAAGAAATAGTAGTATTTTGGGTTGCATTGCAAGCGATGTAGGAAGAAATTGCCGTAAGTGGGAGTGACTCCTTCCCCCATCGAGCGGTGTATAAGACGAAGCTCTTAACTTTCGCTTCTCGATGCGGGAGCGACTTCACCCGTGCATCGTTGTTTCTAGGGTTGACCCGTTTGTTCTAGTAGCTTCATTTGTTCTTTGTCGCTCTCCTTTCTGGTTCGGTTTGTCTACTCGGTTGATGTATAAACTGTTTCTAGTTTAGTTAGACAGTACGTTTTGAAAAATGTTTAATTTTTGAAAATATTTGGATATAAAGAATATATTCAAATTTTAAAGAAGTAGAGATTTGAAAAATATTCATATTTCAAATTATTCAAATTTGAAAACTATTCAGATTTCAACAAATACTTAAATTTGAAAACTATTCAATACTAAAATTATGCAAATTTAAAAACTACTCATATAAAATATTTAAATTTAAAATTGTTCATATTTAAGAAAAATTAACAACAAAACAAAAATAAGAAAAGAAATAAACTGACTAGAAAAGAAAAATAGAAAATCAAAAAGGCATCAAAAAAACCGAATGAAAAAAACCATGAAAACCTCCATAATAACACAAAAAATCACTGTACAAAGAGCCGTGACGAGTAATTGTGCCCATGATGAGTCGGCCCAAACTGCGGGAAGCACAGTTTCAACTTTAATAAGTGTGATATAGGATTTCATGGGTGCTGCTAGTCACTGGCGGCGGTACGTAGACCAGTCCAGTTTTCGAGGCTCCTTTTTTCTTTACTATTTCTTTTTTCTATATCTAATATTAAACTATGAACATTTGTATAATCAAGATTACAAAGCAGTGAATATTTTTCTAAATACTTCTGAATATTTTCAAAAATTATGAACAAAAATTCAAAATTCATGAACAAAAAATTCAAAATTTTGATTTTTTTTAAATAAAATCATAAACATTTTTCAAAAAATCATGGACCGAAATTCAAAACTCATAAACCAAAATTCGAAAATCATGAGCAAATTTTTCAAAAACCATGAACCAAATTCAAAAATTATGAACCATTTTAAAAATTGTTAACCAATTTCAAAAAATGAATCAAATTCATAAACCATAAACCAATTTTAAAAAGCGTGTATTTCTTAAAATATAATAAAGATTGTTCGGAAAAAAGTAAATTAAAACCGAAAACAAAAAAAGGAAAAAAATAAAATTCATTACCGCGCGGAATGGGCCGGCCCAATAGGGAGTTCCGCGGTTTCCATATAGGGACACCCGAGCCTGGCCAGGTGGACCGTATGTGCTCCCAGGAAGAGCTGGCTATCTGCGCTGCAGGGAGCAGTAAATTAAACCCCATACTGACAGAGCCGAGAGCAACAGGCCCAGCCCAGGACTTCCTCCGCCCCGTCAGCCCGGTTTACCCAACTGCTGACAACCGCAGTGCTTACTCGAACCTCCCGGACTCGACGAAACGCGGTGAGTAGGTGCAAGGCGGCCAGCGACACGTTACTGCCGAGCTCCATGCACGCGCACACGTCGCGCCGATGTGCCCTCCGCCGCCGCCACGTCCCCACGGCTCCTCGCCGCTTTATATGTGGCTGCGCGGCCTCGGCACTACCCATATACACTGGAACTTCGTGAAAGTAACACTCCACAGCCTACGTGCTACCTAGTTCTCGTCTCCACATTATAGCAGAGATGGCCACCAAGGCGCGCAACGACGTCCCAGGCACGGCCAGGACGGAGGGGAAGGGCGATGCCGGCGGCGTCGTCGACGTCCATGGCACGACAGCCAGGAGGACGGTGGGGAAGGGCGATGCCGGCGGCGTCGTCGACGTCCATGGCACGACAGCCAGGAGGACGGTGGGGAAGGGCGATGCCGGCGGCGTCGTCGACGTCCATGGCACGACAGCCAGGACGGGGGGAAAGGGCGACGTCGCAGTCAGCAAGGACTCCCTGACGATCGTGGCGCTGCAGGCGCCGGTCACCGTCGAGCGCCCCGTCCGCGGCGACCTCGAGGAGCACGTCCCCAAGCCATGTGAGCACACATGCTGCATGAACTGGTCACCGTACTTAATGTCCACGGTTTGCCTGATGATTTGCCAAGACATCTTTACAATTTGGCTGGACAGATTTGGCGAGAGCTCTGGCGGCTCCGGACATCTACCACCCAGAGGGGACGACGGATGATCACCACCACCACCATATGAGCGTCCTGCAGCAGCACGTCGCCTTCTTCGACCGCGACGACAACGGCATCATCTACCCCTGGGAAACTTACAGCGGTAATGTCACACGCGCGATTCCTCTGGGTCTACGATGTCAAGATTCGCCCACGCAAATTCATACTTAAGCATGTGAAAATTAACCCTCGTCTCGCATGAATTCAGGATGCCGTGCGGTTGGGTTCAACGTGCTCATGTCTGCCTTCATCGGGTTGCTGGTGAACCTGGTCATGAGCTACCCCACCCTGCCTGTGAGTGAACCTGGTCATGATTTATTTTACTTCAGCAATCGCGTGTCTTTAATTTGTATGTACTGTACACTGCAATTAAATTGATTTGTGATTTCAGGGCTGGCTGCCGTCCCCGCTGCTGCCAATTTACGTGCACAACATCCACAAGAGCAAGCACGGGAGTGACTCCGGGACCTATGACAAAGAGGGCAGGTGATTGACTGACTGATCTCACCGTTCTAAGGTCGAATGTTGAAATATACAGTTTAAGTGCACACCGACTGACAGTGACAGAGAATGTGAATCTGTCCGTGGTTCAGGTTCATGCCGGTCAATTTCGAGAACATCTTCAGCAAGTACGCCCGGACGTACCCGGACAGGCTGAGCTTCCGGGAGATGTGGCGGATGACAGAGGGGTGCCGGGAGGTGTTCGATTTCTTCGGCTGGTAAATTGTTCAATCACGGAGGGATCGATGGATGAGCGTGAATTAGCGCTGCTCAATCAGGCTATGTTAATAACTGGATGTGTTCATTTATCATCATCAGGGTCGCGGCGAAGCTGGAGTGGTCGATCCTGTACGTGCTGGCGAGGGACGAGGAAGGGTACCTATCCAGGGAGGCCATCCGGCGCATGTACGACGGGAGCCTCTTCGAGTACATCGAGAGGCAGCGCCGAGCCCAGCAGGAGCACGTCAAGATGTCCTAGATCCATCACATCGCATCGCCGGGTAGTAGCATGTAGATGTAGAATACGGACCCAGATCCGTGTGGATTGTGGAACACAAATAATGTCAAGTGCCGTTGATTGTACACAGATGAGGCCTTTTATTTTACTGATGGGAATCCGTAACAACAAGGCCTATTAGCTCAGCTGGTTAGAGCGTCGTGCTAATAACGCGAAGGTCACAGGTTCGAGACCTGTATGGGCCATATTGTATTTTTATCTTGCGCTTTTCTACTATTCTTTGGGAACCGACAGGCCAGAGGTCCGGTAAAATGATCGTTTAGGGCATGTTTGCATTTTCCTCTCGGCTGGGAACTCCGTTTGAAACTCCCTGAGAAAAATGATCAATCTGCATTTCTAATCAAAATCATATAACTGTCTTTTTTAAGAGTGTTGTTTTCTGATAAAGCAAATATATTACTACTCCTTGGTCTTGATGATTTAGTATACGTTCTCTTATAATTTACATTCATGAAAAATATTTCAGTAGTAGTATTTCGTAGGGCCTGGAAATACACACGCTCCGCTCCGTAAGAAACGGAGCGATCCCATCTGCCCCCAACAACGCCGCCGCCGGTCCCTGCCTCCTCCGTCCGCCGCTCTGGTGACGGGAGGGGCTGTCTCCTCCGTCCGCCGCTCCGGTGACGGGAGGGGGTGGGGACCCTGGTGCTTCGGCTCCTGTAGTTAGGGTTGGCCTAGTGTTTCCTTGAGGCGTTTTCATGGAGGAGAAGACGCCGCGTCGGAATAATTTGCCTCTGCTCTTCCTCCATCTCGACGTCGCTCTAATCGGTGGCGTTGTGGGGCAGGTGGCCCGGTCGTCTTGCAAATCTTTGGATCTGACGAGATTCATGTCTGGTGGTCGACGGTTGGCATACTCGTGGGTGGCGGTCTTGTCGGCTGCTCTAGTTGTGTTTGATGTCTTGCAGTTGGATGCGCGGAGGACGGTAGGCGACGACGTTCCTCTTCTTCGACTACATCGGATGAACTTGATGGCGTCGGGATCTGGTGATCACGGGAAAGATCCCCGGCCGACGTGCCACAAAGTCTCGGTCTCGTTGCTTGCAGCGGTCCGATTCATCGGCTCAAAAAGCATCATTGTATGCGAAGGTGCTCTCCCAGATCTTAGTATGGTGGCTTTTCATCCCTTTTTCCGGCACGGCCATGGTGGCGGCGGAGGACGACGGTGGACAACGTTTCGGCAAGGCACAAGTTTCTCCAAGGGTGGACTTGTAGTTTTACTCCTTGTGGGGTTCTTTGTGTAAAGTTGCTTGACACGTATTTTTATTTGATGGCCATATGTGTAATCTCTGTAAACGTTTTGTTTAATAGAATATATGGTTACTTAAAAAAAACGAAAGAATAAACGAAGCCATGCAATTTGCATGTAAATGGGCTTCCTAGGGGTCAATGGATAATCATTACAGTATGAGATTTAATTACCTGAGAAAAATTATGTTTACTATGGTAAAATGTAGATTAAAGTAGAAAAAAATCTCACTTGAGATGTAGATTACAATAGAATGAAGAGATAATAATGTATACTGTACTGATTTTACAAGTGAAATTCATAGTTGTTGATTAAAAGGTGAACCACTCGTATATTTCGGGAGGGAGTGAGCCAACTTACATACCCATCTCCAAAAATAACTTTCATCTTATCTCTGACTATATATACCACATGCAATTAAAAAATAATAAGTGGAATCATCTTATTGATGTCCTTTGACTTGTATAAAAGTTTCTGTATAGTTGACTTGTATTTTCTAAGTTGTACCTTCTATTTATTTATCTTTGCAAAATTTCACCTAAATAACCGTAGTGGTGGCTATTTGGACAACATTGACCCAAAGTCAGAAAGAAATTCGCGAACTAAACTATGTGACAAAAGTATTTCACACCACTAACCTTTTTCCAACGGCATATAGAGTGAGTGGCGATGCACTCTATACATTGCAGCGTCCATCGGTCATGGTGTTGCACTTACAAAATGTGGCGCCACCGGTCATGACGTTGCACAACACAATACAGTGTCGTCGGTCATGGCGGTCATGGTGTACACTGTAGAGTGCAACGCCACTCTATAGCCTAAAGAAAGTTAGTGGTGTGAAATACTTTTGCTGTGAGTTCAGTTTGTGAATTTCTTCGTAGTGGTCCGACACTAGGAACATATTTCAAAATTTAAGAAAATAGAAAAAATATTTGCACATAGAATACAAACATTTTACATTCGATCAGTTTTTGGGTGCTAATAAATCTGTTGTTTGAAAACATATTTAAAGTATTAAAAAATAGATTTTTTTGTATTTAGATACAAATATTTTATGTTCGACCACAAGTTTTTAGGGGTGCTAATGAATGTGTTGTTTGAAAACATATTTCAAAATATTACAAAAATAAAAATAAATATTTACATGTAGATACAAATATTTCATGTTCGATCACAAGTTTTCGGGGAAACGGGCCATTTTTTGTGACATGTGTAAAAAAGATAAATTTTGATGCTCCAATAGGACTATTCATAGTTTTTGATTTTTATACAGCTCGGATAAGATATTATTTTTTCCCAAAACCATGTGTACAAACCTAGAATGCTAGTTGCGCATGCGAATTTTTTTGAATTTTTTTAGCATTTTAACTTTTAGTTATTATGTATTTTTAATACTAGATTTATTGGCACCCCTGAACCAAAACGCTCTCCGGTAAAGCGCACTACTGGACCCAGTGACTGGTACTACCGAACCTGGTGATGTGTATAAGAAGTACTGTTTCTAAGGGGAGTGGTACTAGGGGTGCCCATACTAGTGGTACCGGGTCTCAGAACCTGTGGGTTCAGATTGGGAGGGTGATCTCCTCTTAATATTTTAGGAGGGCTTTGGGCACCATCCGTGCCTAACTTTTTAGGAGGGCTTTGGGTGCGCATATTTGACATGTGTATGTGAAGTTCGACACCACCCATACATTCCATACCGGACCCGTTCTTGATAGAGTGATTTTCCTACTGACTCAACAAAGTGAAAAATCAAGAAACATTGTCTTCAATATTATCCTTTTTGAGGAGCATCAAACCGTTTTGTGTCATTGTACGTTTTGTGTCATTGTAAAATGTACCTATAATGCCCATGCACATGATTGGTCTGCTAATTGCATTGTCGTCTACACCAAAACCACTTAGGGAAAGAAATGTCATTTTAGATGATTTAGTGAACCCTTTGCTCGTATGTCACGGTTAGAACTGGATTAGCTATAAAGGACCAAGGTCATCCTTTCATTACTTTCTCCTTGTCTCCCAAACAACAGAATTGCAGAATATGAAGATTACCCTGCAACGATTTTGTCTTCGTGTCTTGAGCCAGATCCCAAGTAGACCTTGTAATGTCTTGAGCTAGATCCCAATTATACCTCTAATGTCTACATACTTCTATTCTCGTAGACAGTTGTTGGGTCTCCAAGTGCAGAGGTTTGTAGAACAGCAGCAAGTTTTCCTTTAAGTGGATTACCCAAGGTTTATCGAACTCAGGAAGTAAGTGTTCAAAGGTATCCCCTCTCAAGCAACCCTGCAATCAAGATACAAGAAGTCTCTTGTGTCCCCAACACATCCAATACACTTGTCAGGTGTATAAGTGCACTAGTTCGGCGAAGAGATAGTGAAATACAATTGGTATGGATATAAGACAACGGTGCCAGAAAATAGCTTGACGTGAGGAAAAGACTAAAGGCAAAAAGAAATAAAGATGGAAGCAAACAAATATGTAACAGATCTAGTTACAAACGGTGTTTCAATGCTTATAAACAAGGCCTAGGAATCATACTTTCACTAGTGAATAGTCTCATATAAATAGATTTCCTTTATGATACTACTCTGAACTACTCTTAGGTTGGACACTCTAATCCATGGTAGGGCTATAACAGCACACCTCAAAGTTCGCTTTCCCCATCTAGATAACCCCACACTGTCACCTTGAGCACTAGATGCTTCCAACAAACACCACAATTTCATAAAGACATCCAACTCTAAATATAACTCATAACAAGTATTTGTAATCTCTAGCCTAAGTGCCACCATGGTGTGCACGCTGTCACTTTCACACACATGGGGAGAGCAGAGATCTATTAAAGCACTTGAGTAGCAAGGTAGATATACTTGATTACAAAGCTCATGATCACAATATGATCATGCATAGAGAGAGAGATGAACATATAGCTACCGGTAGAACCCTTAGCCTCGAGAGAGAACTACTCCCTCATCATCATCGGAATCAGCAACGGTGATGGAGATGGTGGTGGAGATTGATGGAGATGGCTCCGGGGGCACTTCCCCGTCCCGGCAGGGTGCCGGAACAGAGACTTTCTGTCCCCCGAATCTCCCCTTCAGTGGCAGCAGCGCTGCGGAACTTTTCGTGGCTGGAGGCTGTTCGATCTAGGGTTTTTGCATTGGGAGGCATCTTATAGGCGAAGAGGCAAGGTCGGTGGGTCGCCAGGGGGGCCACACCACCTGGTGGTGCGGCCAGGGCTAGCCCGTGCCACCACATGGTGTGGTCTCCCTGTGGCCCCTCTCCGTCTCGTCTTCTGGCTTCGTGAGTCTTCCGGTAAAATATCGAATGTGGCATTTGTCCGGTCCAATTCTGAGAATATTTATTTTCTGACTTTCCTGAAACCAAAAACAGCAGAAAACAGGCAATTGGCACTGTGGCATCTTGGTAATAGGTTAGTCCAAGAAAGTGTATAAAAGTACTCCAAAGTTGGAACAAAACATAAGAAAGTAGATAAAAACCAAGCATGGAACATCAAAAATTATGAATACGTTAGCAACGTATCAACATCCCCAAGCTTAACTCCTGCTCGTCCTCGAGTAGGTAAGTGACAAAAAGAAAGAATAATTTTTGAGGTGACATGCACCATCATAAACTTGATCAAAGTATTTGTAAAACATTGATAGCTGAGATCATAGTATTTCAATCATAACATGAAAGACAAAGTTCTAACAATAAGGCAAAACAACTGTGTTGCAACATGAAAAGGCATAAACCAAAGATTCATGAATAACAACTGAATGCTACTATGCTATATTTTCTTTATGTGAAACAAACAAACGTCTTGCAAAACATTGTTATTCATGAATCTTTTGTTTGTGCCTTTTGATGTTGCAACATAGTTTCTTTGTCTTATTGCTAGAACTTTGTCTTTCCTGTTATGATTGAAGTACTATGATCCTAGCTTTGAATGTTTTACAAATACTTTGATCAAGTTTATGATGGTGCATGTCACCTCAAAAATTATTCTTTCTTTTTATCACTTACCTACTTGAGGACGAGCAGGAGTTAAGCTTGAGGATGTTGATACATTGCAAATGTATCTATAATTTTTGATGTTCCATGCTTGGTTTTATCCACTTTATTGTGTTTTGTCCACACTTTGGAGTACTTTTCTTATGATTTCTTGGACTAACCTATTAACAAAAATATTCACCGAATTAGTCAGGTTTTGGTTCCGTGAAAGTCAAAATGAATATTCTCGAATTGGACGACAAAAGCCAAAGTGCCTATTTTTCTAAGTCATCGCCATACAAGACGGAGAAGGGCTAGCCGACACCACCTGAGACCTCTCGGCCTCTCCTTCCGCCTATATATTGCCCTCTGATACGAAAACCCTAAGTACCCGATCAAAAATCCACGAAAGAGTCTGTAGCCACCGTCATCTCCATCCCTAGACCGGGAGGGATCTAAAGCTCTTCCCGGCACCCTGCCAAAGAGGGGAATTCACCCTGGAGGCCTTCTTCATCATCATGCAAGCCTCCGGTGTGATGCGTGATACGTCCATTTTGCATCACTATTCTATGTCTTAATTCACTATTATTCATTAATATATTTCGTATTGAGAGGTGATACTTATGTTATTTCATCTATTTTTGCATGGTTGATGACTTTTGGAGCATGGACCGCTGCAGTCAGGATTCTGATGAAAAAGGTGTTGTTTGGAGGCAAAATTCACGAAGATCAGAAAATCCGAGAAAATATACAGAAAATCCTATTTTTCCAGAAGACTCAGGAAGCCAGAAGATGGAGTGGAGGTGGGCCACAGGGGGCCCACACCACCCCATGGCGCGGGCAGGCCTAGGCCGCGCCTGGGAGTGGTGTGGCCACCATGGCCCACTCCAGCCTCTCCCCTCTAGCGTATATCAACCTCCCGAAACCCTAAGACTAGGGGAGCGACCACATAAAGATTTCGCCGCCTCTGCAAGGCGGAAAACACCGAGAGAGAAATATCTCTCCGGCAGACAGATTTCTGCCGGGGGAATTCCTTCCTGGAGAGGGGAGATCGTCGCCATCAACACCATCATCAAGATGGACTTCATCGGGATCATCATCATCATCATCACCACCATCATCACCATCAGCACCCTCATCACCATCTACATATTGTTGTAACAATTGAGTTGAACCTTGCATAGTTCATAGGGGAAACTTTCCCGGTGTTGATTACTCTTTGTAGTTGATGCTATTGAGTGAACCATTGAATTATTGTTTATGTTCAGATTGTTATACATCATTATTCCATCTCTGATCATGATCCATATAATGTCTTGTGAGTAGTTCGTTTTATTCTTGAGGACATGGGAGAAGTCTTGTTGTTAGTAGTGGAGTTGCGTTGAGAAAGATTCAATAGATTGTTATTTAAGTTGCGGTGTACTTCTTCTAGTGGTGTCATGTGAACATCGACTACATGACACTTCACATATATGGGCCTAGGGGAATGCATTGTGTATTTGGCTACTAATCGTAGGGGTTGCGGTGGTGATGAAACCTGAACCCCCGTTAGGAAACCATTGCACAAGGGACGTAAGGGTCTTAGAGTTTAAAGTTGTGGTTAGGTTTCTACCTTAATTACTTTCTTGTACTTACGGATGTTTGCAAGGGGTATAATCACAAGTATGTATTAGTCTTGGATGGGGCAGTACATTAGCACAGGTTCACCCACACAATACTTAGCAAGCTAAAGAAGGTTAATCGACTATATGAAGCGAAAGCACTTGATAGTCTTCCCATGTGTCCTCGAGAGCGTTTGGTCATCTATAGAAATACAACCGGCTTGTTCTTTGCTGCATAAAGGATTGGGCCACTTGCTGCATTTATTCCTACTGTCTTTTGTTTACTCGTACTTTGTTTACTTGCTTTATCGAAAACCCCTAAAAAACCGTTTGCTAAGTATTTGCAGAGAATTCCTGATCCATACCCCCTATACTTGTGGGTCATCAAGACTATTTTCTGGCGCCGTTGCCAGGGAGTGAAGTGCTATTGGAGAGTGGAACTGGTAAAGGAAACTTCTACTATGAGTATTGTTTACTTCTGCTAGTTGCTTTATTTTCGTTATGGATAATTCGCTGAGTTTCTTATTTGGTAATGCTACTACCACTGCTAAGGTAGTAGATAAGCCACCACCTACTGAGAAATATGTTTTCAAAATACCCACAAGAATTATTGATCGTGTTATGGATAACTACTATGTTGGGGATGGAATTGTCCATCCCGGTGATCATTTACTCTTTATACACGAATTATGCGGGTTGTTCAAGTGTGCAGGTATTACTACAGATCAAGTTAAGAAGAAGTTATTCTCATTATCACTGAAAGGAAGAGCTGAGGAATGGTATAAGCTGCTGAAGAATGGTCAAGCTTTGGAATGGGAGGAAATAGTGCCTCTCTTTTATTCAAAGTTTTATCCTCCTAGTGAGATTCATAAAGATCGGAATCAAATATACAACTTTTGGCCTCTTGATGGAGAGAGTACAGCTCAAGCTTGGGGGAGATTGAAGTTACTAATGCTCAAATGTCCCATTCATGAGCTCCCCAACAATATTATTATGAATAACTTTTATGCAAGGCTCCCTCTACATGATAAGGATGTATTGGATGCTTCTTGTGCTGGATCATTCACTCGCATGGAAGAAGAAGCTAAATGGGACCTTCTAGATCGTATTCAAGACAATGCTGAAGCTTGGGAGAATGACAAAGGTAGAAAGTCAGGTATAAATTATGATTATGAATGCATTGAATCTTTTATGGGAACTGATGACTTTCAAAATATTAGTAATCTTTATGGTCTTGATTTGCAAGTTATTACAAATTGCTTTAGAGCTTTTGCTTCCTATATCGAAATTCCAAAAAGGGGATGGAATAAATACCATGCACCTTACAAAGATATTGTTGACTATGCTCCTATTGGAAGTGCTGGGTATTGCATCATTGACCCCATTTTACCTGAACCTTATATTGAGAAGATTCCCTTCCCTGAAAAGGTAAAGGACCATCCTATGATAACTACTGTAATCACTAAAAGTGAAAAAAGAACTGTAAAACCTGACGAACAAATAAACATTGAACTTGTGGTAGCAATTGTGAAAGACCTTGTCACTAAAAGCGTAGAAGATGGGCACATAGTCTTTTGTGAGGATGCTTCTAATATTGTTTCACATCCCAATAGAACTAAAAAGGCTAGTGTTCATGTGCTTTCTGTTAGAATTGGTGATCATTGCTATTATGGTTTATGTGATATTGGTGCAAGTTCTAGTGCTATTCCTTATGAGCTTTACAGAGAAATTATGCATGAGATCAGTCCTTGCGAGTTGGAAGAGATTGATGTGGTTATTCACCTTGCTAATAGAGAGACCATCTCTCCAATTGGTATTGTGCGAGACGTGGAAGTTCTTTGCGGTAAGATTAAGTACCCTGCTGATTTTCTAGTACTTGGTTCAGCTGCTAGTAAAACTTATCCTATCATTTTTGGTAGACCTTTGTTGAGTACTTGTGGAGCTATTATTGATTGCAAGAGGGAGAAAATCTTAACTAAGTTTGATGGGGAATCTTATGAGTTTAATTTTTTGAAATTTGATAAAGAACCTTGCGAAGAGGAAACCCATAATGAGGATTTTAGGGTTGAACAACTTGCTTCTATTTCTCTTGCTCCTAACAATGCTTTGCAGCAATTTATGGAAGAACATGAAAGTGAAATCTTCATGGAAGAAAGGAATGAGATTGACAGGATCCTCCATGATCAACTGTAGCATCCCATCTGTCTAACATATGTAATGCTACTTGGTCTAGTAATATAAATGCTACTTCCTACATATAATTGTTGCATCATAATTATATCATGCTCATGTCATCATGCCACCTTGCATTTGAGCATCATATAAAAACCTTTTCCATTTGGTTCTTCTCCCATATGCATTAGTAATTGTATTTGCCTCTTGATATATTGTATTTGGTTCTTGGTAAATGCTTGATGCCCAAGTTGAGTTGGGGGCATATCTTTTATTCAACTCCATCACCTTTCTTTGACACCACCTTATAATTCCACCATCCTAATTATCCATGAGCTATACTTTTCTTTTGGCATTTAATCTAGCTCATGTGGGTTGGGATGGATCCACTTCTAACTCCACATGCCCTCACACTAGCATCATGTTGTTTCCACATTATTAATATGTGGAGCCACCTTTGCATGCTTTGAGAGTGGCACCCCTTTTTCTAGTTTCCATATGGATTATTATGAATGTATGCTCATGTTGGAATATTATTGAGACTATTAAACATCTAGTGGAATATATACACTAGCAAGTCCCAAATATATTCAAATATGATCATCTCCATCTACTCCACATGGGACCTTCTTTTAAATTCTTTTACCTTGGCCTTACTCCATATTTTTGGAATGCATATGAATAAATGCCATGGGGTTTATTTTGTTTTCACAAATTAAACATGGCATCTACTATTCATGCATGGGCCATGCAAATCTCCACCATCTCTTCTCCTTGGGTTTTCCCTTTGTTTTTGAGTGGATCTCCTCTTTTGGAGCTCTCTTTTTCTCTCATCTCACTCTCCATGCCATCACCACATACTTGTTGGATCTTGTTAGATCATACTCTAAAAACCCTAACCCCCCTTGCTTTTGATCATGTTAAAACCCCTTGACTCATCTTTCTCTCTCTCCCTTAAAACCCTAACCCTAACCACCCTACCCCACTTTAACCATCTACCCCACCACCCTCCTCTCTAGCTAACCCGAGCCACCACCCAGCCCTAATCTACCTGGCTCAACATCTAACCTAGCTAACCACCCCAACCCGAGCCTTCCCCTCTAACCCTAGCTCCTACCCGAGCTCTCTCTCTCTCTCTCTCTCTCTCTGCCAAGCCAGCCCCACACCGAGCCTGCTGCTCCTTGGCCTCGCCCTGGTCCCACCTGGCAGTCCCTGGCCTCCCTACCCCTGCCCTAGCCACGCCCAACACGTGAGGGAGGAGAAGGACAAAGGTGGCCGAAGCCACCTTTTTCTCCACCGTGCCCCACGGCATCTCCTCTCCCTCTCGTGCATATCTACTCCCTCCCCTCTTCTCCCTGCCGCACCTACCCCAGGCAGCTGCGCCGCAGCTTCCTCCCTTCTCCCCCTACCACCACTTCTGCTCCAACTCCGGCCACCCTCGGCATCGGCTTCCACCACAAGATCTAGGCGGTGGGCGTGGAGCTTTGGGTGTCGAGGAAGGCCACGGGATCCTCTGCGTCACCCCTGTGCACAGCAGCGAGGAGGAGAAGTACCGGAGCAGGCAACCACCGTCGCGTCCGAACCCGAAACCCTAACTCCGGCCGGCGTCTGCATCGTTGCTGATCTGCTGCTCCCCGGCCCGATCCACCACCGCCAACCACCTCCTGGTGAGCCACCCTCCCTCTCTGACAACCTCTCTCTCGCCGTCGCTGCCTAGCCTCGCTGGACGTTGTGCCGAGGACTCTTTGTGCGCCGTGAAGCAAGCCAGACGTCCCGCGCATCACGCTTTACCTAGCCGCCTACCCCACTCCTAACAACATCCTCCAACCTACCGCACTGGTTTCGCCTCGCCGCACGCGCGCACGAGGTCGCCAGATCGAACCCCCGCGCCGCGCTCTGTCCCTGCCGAGCACGGGCCGCTTGTCAGTTAATTCGGAGAAGACCCACAGTACCAGTTGGGTACTTTACAAATACCCCACACACACACACACACACTTTTTGCCTCGACCCGCAGTACCCCAGGCCTACCATACAGCCTCCCGTGGAAGTTTTGCAAACAGGCTCCCAGGTTTTTGTAAACCTCAACCCGCAGCCCCTAGATCCCCCACGTGGCACCCCCCGGGTTCGCTCGCTGTCGTGTGGGCCTGCGAGCCCGCTGGCCCCACCTGTCAGTCCCTTTGACTAGCTTAGCTCGCGGTGCAAAAACTTCCTGTAGCTGTTTTCGCCAACAATGTGACCCCACATGCATGGTGTGGCTAAGTTTTCTTGGTATAAAAGTCATGATTTCTTTTTTAATTAAAACATTTTCAGAAATGATTTAAATGTGATTTCAAATCTGTTTTTAATAACTTTTAAATTATAAATCCAAATAATACAAATGATATTATGTTTTGTCTTTTAGGCAAATTAAATTTTTCGAACTTGTTTAAATGCAATAAAAATGCCTTTTCTTAATTAATTAATAACTTTAATTCTACAACTCCAAATTCGACAAATAATATGTCTAAATCGATCAGCGCGACGAGCCCGTTCTAACTATGCATTCCTTGTTCAGAATTGCAGCATGCATCATATAAATATAAAGTATACAACAAGGGTTATGGGAGCAAAACATGACTAAAACTCAATAAAATGCTTTATTCTTGTACCCCACACCTCACCCATGCCATGCTACATTATTGCCATGTACATTGTGCATCATTCATCATGGCATGCTTGTTTGCTTGTCGCATTTTAATTCATATGCTTGTGCACTTTATTTATGTTGGCCCTTGTTTGTTTGGTTCTTCTTGAATAGGCCAAAGCGGGGATATATCAGAATCCCGTGAGCACTACCGGATCCTTCTCTCGCTTCAATCGAGCCGACAGCAAGCACTACCACATGCTTGCATACATATATCACCTATTTCATCTATCTTATTCTTGCATCATTGAGTCGCGATTGCATTAAATTGAATCCCAAGTACTGCATAGCCTTTACTTTTAAACCCCACTGAAGCTTGTTCCTCCATCCCATGAGCCATTACTACAGGAGTTGTTTGAGCCATGCGAGTCGTAGAACTGCACGTGTAGGGTATGTGAGTGTCTGATGGATAACGAGATACCTAAACAACTTAACCTGAGTAGTAATGGGATAACTAATGAAAGAGGCACCAGTGGGCAATATCTGCTATTTGGCTTTTCATGCTCACTTGTGTCCCGTAGGACCCCGAGTACTTGATTCCTGTTCCTTGACTATTCGCACTATCCACATCCGGGAGGCCTTATGGACCCCCCCCTGAGCTAGAGCTTGATTCATTCTTATTTCTTGGGGCCACAAAGTAGTTTGGGGCTTTATTACTATCATGTACTTATGCCATGCTTTACTGCTTTATTTAAGATTGTGCGAGGAGCACCTGTACTGTTTTGGATGCGGAGTGTTTTCGCGGTATCGACAAGCCCAATCACACTTTCGGGTTCCCGATCGTTTGACCATTGACGCAAACCTTGGGTCCGTCTTGGAGCCGGCCAACTTCGTTGCGGGTAGCTTAATGGGGTGGCCCCCTGAAATATTTCTGAATCCTGTGATCGCTTTGTCGTGAATGCCTCGTTGGGTTTTGAGTTGGTTTTTCCGAGGTTGATCCAGTGTGTGTTGCTATTTGTGCACCCCTGTAGGGTAAATCTTTCTGAAAGCCGTGTCCGCGGTTATGGACGACTTGGAGCACAGTTTCCCGATCATAGACAAGTATAACTAAAGTACCTCTTTTAATTTGACTAAGTACTTGACTAGTAAATAGTGCAATACTCATGGAATGGTTAATAAAACTGCCAACGGATGGGTTGTTCGTCAGCTTTCGCTGGTGTTTAGAAGGAGGATGGATCATTAATTATCTTGTATAACTGTTGTTACTAATTAACGGACATTCGCTCATCATTGGTTAGGCGGATGGTTAGCGAGTATCTATAGACTTGTTAGTTATTATCTTTGCTGCAATTGTCACCCTAGGTTATGTCCCTTTAGAGGCATAAAGACTTCACCGAGTACCCCTAGGTCTCACACGATAAATTGTTTGATTCGGATGAATGTGTATTCGCAAGATGGATACCGGGTGGAGGGACGGATGATGTTGGCAACGATCACGCCGTGTAGAGATTCCGAGAATGTGGATCCGTGAGATCTGTGGGGATGTGTTTATTTATGTGGCATCTTATGCCGATTTGCTTCTTATCCGCATCAATCTTGTTTTCCGCTCACCGATACTGATGTTTGATGTATGAGGAGCTATCCTAAAATATTATCTCTATCTAGGATATTTGGATCTTGCTATATGCTGCAATATTTCTATTTCTTTTAGATGGAATGGCTCTGTGAACAGTTGTATGGTGGCTTGCATACATACTCACTTGTGTATGTAGTTGATCCTTCACCCGACACGCCCGCCGTTCTTGTCCTGATGTTCTGGAAGTGGTTAGGACGGCCGAAAGGTCTAACTGTGAGTGGCCCCTGGGCCCCACCGTATTATTTTAACCACTTTCGCTCATCGAGGCATGTAACTAAGAGCGTAATTCACCGAGGTAGTTACATCAACCTAAGATGCTTAAGCACGACTTGCCTGTGGAAGACTTGGGTACCACGATGCCACCTAAAAAGGATCCGGTTTTCGATCTAAAACCTCTCCCTGATGGTCTTAAATATGCTTTTATTGATGATAAAAAGATATATCTTGTTATTATTAGCGCTAAACTTTCAGGGGAGGAAGAAGAAAGATTATTGGAGGTTTTGAGGAAACACCGAGGAGCTATGGGCTATACTCTGGATGATTTGAAAGGGATTTCACCTACTATATGTCAGCATTCTATCAACATAGAACCAGATGCGAAGCCAGTAGTGGAGCACCAACGACGTTTAAATCCTAAGATGAAGGAAGTGGTAAGGAAGGTATTGAAACTCCTTGATGCTGGTATTATTTACCCTATTGCTGATAGTGAATGGGTTAGTCCCGTTCATTGTGTTCCTAAAAAGGGAGGTATTACCGTTGTCCCTAATGATAATGACGAGCTTATTCCTCAAAGAATAGTGGTAGGCTATAGGATGTGCATCGATTTTAGGAAAGTCAATAAAGTTACTAAGAAAGATCGCTACCCGCTTCCTTTTATTGATCAAATGTTGGAAAGGTTGTCTAAAAAGACCCATTTTTGTTTTCTTGATGGTTATTCTGGGTTCTCTCAAATTGCTGTTAAACAACAAGGTCAAGAAAAAACTACTTTTACTTGCCCTTATGGAACTTATGCTTATAGACGTATGCCTTTTGGTTTATGTAATGCTCCTGCTACTTTCCAAAGATGCATGTCTGCTATCTTTCATGGTTTTTGTGAGGAAATTGTAGAAGTGTTCATGGATGACTTTTCTGTCTATGGAACTTCTTTTGATAATTGTCTGCACAACCTTGACAAAGTTTTGCAGAGATGTGAAGAAACTAATCTTGTTCTTAATTGGGAGAAATGCCACTTCATGGTTAATGAAGGGATTGTTCTTGGGCATAAAGTTTCTGAAAGAGGCATAGAAGTTGATAGAGCTAAAGTTGAGGCAATTGAGAAGATGCCATGTCCAAGAGACATCAAGGGTATTTGTAGTATCCTTGGTCATGCTGGTTTCTATAGGAGGTTTATTAAAGATTTCTCTAGGATATCAAAGCCTCTCACTAATCTTCTTCAAAAAGATGTACCTTTTATTTTTGATGATGATTGTAGGGAAGCTTTTGAAACTCTTAAGAAGGCTTTAACTACAGCCCCTATTGTTCAACCACCTGATTGGAGTTTACCCTTTGAAATAATGTGTGATGCTAGTGATTTTGGTCAGAGGGTCGTCCTTGGGCAACGTATTGATAAAAAGTTAAACGTTATCCATTATGCTAGTAAGACTCTAGACGCTGCTCAAAGGAATTATGCCACTATTGAAAAGGAATTTCTAGCTGTTGTTTTTGCTTGTGATAAGTTTAGGCCCTTTATTGTGGACTCAAAAGTAACCATTCATACTGATCATGCGGCTATTAAATATCTTATGACAAAGAAGGACGTTAAGCCTAGGCTTATTAGATGGGTACTGCTTTTACAAGAGTTTGATCTACATATAGTAGATAGGAAGGGTGCTGAAAATCCTGTAGCTGATAATTTATCTCATTTGGAAAACATCTCTTTTGATCCTATGCCTGTTAATGATAGTTTCCCAAATGAATAGTTAGCCGCAGTAGGAGTGAGCTCTCGAGGAAGCCCTTGGTATGCTGATTATGCTAACTTTATTGTCTCCAAGTATTTGCCTCCAACTTTTACAGCTCAGCAAAGAAGAAAGTTCTTTTATGATTTGAGGCATTATTTTTGGGATGACCCACACTTATACAAAGAAGGAGTTGATGGTATTATGCGAAGATGTGTTCCAGAATATGAGCAAAAAGAGATATTGCGTAAATGTCATGGTAGCACCTATGGAGGACATCATGCAGGAGATAGAACTGCACAAAAGGTACTACAATCAGGTTTCTGCTGGCCTACCCTTTTTAAGGATGCAAGAAAATTTGTTTTATCTTGTGATGAATGTCAGCGTGTTAGTAATATTTCTAGACGCAATCAAATGCCTATGAACTACTCTCTAGTTATTGAACCTTTTGATTGTTGGGGATTTGACTTTATGGGTCCTTTCCCTCTTTCGATTTTAAACAAAAACCAAAAGAGAAAAACAAGCAAAGAAAAATATTTTTGGGTTTTTTTTTCGAATAGTTCAAACAAAGCAAAAAGGAACAAGCAAACCAAAGCAAAAAGAAGAACCAAACCAAAGAGAAACAACAAAAATATTTTTGGTCTTTTTGTGTTTTTAGAAGGCAAAAGCAAAGAAGAACGAAAACTAAAAACAGAATGAAAGCATGAATATACAAAGAACCGACACAACATGATATGGAGATGAGTGCGGTGTCGGTGTACCTCCCCCCAAGCTTAGGCTTTTGGCCTAAGTGGGTATCAATCCCAGGCTGGCCAAGACAAAGTGTCACCGGGGTACGACGAGGAGGTACCCTCGTCCTGGTGCGAGCTAGAGTACATCCCTCCGTGATGTGCGGAATAATCATAGGAGGGCACATCCTCCTGGTGCTGCTCGTGGAAACCCAACAAGCGAAGTTTCTCATCCACCTCCTCCTTGGAGCACGACCACGGTCTCCTATCAACACTGAACAAAGCCGGCTGGGGCAAAAGGATCTCCCTTTCATCCCCGTAAGTGAAAAGCATCCTATATACTGGATTGTTCAAATCAGAGGTAGCAGTGACAAAGTGATGAGTTTTTATGGCAACAAGGTCGAGCCTCTGTGGTGCTAGCATAACATCATCAGGAGCCACAGAAAGATCTAATGCATCAACTACACGTGAAGCAATGATGCCCCCATAGATAGCCCCCCCTAGCAGCTAGGCGGCGAGCAATAAGAGAGCCAAGGTTGTACCGAGTATCATTGTTGAGCGCAATAGCAAGGAAAGCTAAGTGATAGTTGGAGATATTACTAGTGTTCTCCCTACCCAAAACACTAGTGGCAAGGTAGTATGCAAAGTATCTAAGAGCAGGGAGTTGGATATTTCTTATCTTTCCATTTGCATACCACGGTCATCATCATTGGTCACCCCTCGGTAAAGCTCCAACAAATCAGCAGGCCGCCCTTGAATTTTCTTCACGGTCCCTGTCATACGCACACCTACAATACTGCAAAATCTCTCAAAAGGCATGGTGAAGGGCCTATCATAGATTTTAAATGAGACAGTAGAATGATAGGATGTGTTAGTAAATGAGAAGCTCTCAACAAAAGTTTTGGTGAGCATAGCGTATTGTGCACTCTCATCTTGCATATAAGAGGTCAAACCAGCCCTCTCAATCAGTAGCAAGAAATCATCAAGAATACCTGCAGCTTGCAAGAAAGAAAAACAAGGGAAAGAGGATGGATGAGCATCTCCATCATCTCTTTCACTGCCAATACGTGATGCAACGAGGTCTTCATTATATGATGGCCTAGCTTGAGAGGCTGTTCTTGAGGGCCTTGACCTCCTAGGTGCATCACTCTCAAATATCTCTCCAAAAGTATGGTTGTTCATGCTTGGTATTCTGAAATTTAAACACCTATTAAACAAGTGATTGCAAAGTAATTATAATGAAGGATTCTACTCATAGGGACTTGCAAGAGGCCTAAACATGCATCAAAAATATATATCTAAGCATCAAACAAGCTTACAAGCTCTCATAACTAGTCACCTACAGCAGCAAAATACTCAACATACAATCCACTAAACACAAATCTACTTGGACAAGGGGAGGAGCACATACCAAGGAACAATTGCTACAAATTTCAGCAAGAAAGATGGGCTGAGCAAAGAGATCAAAGAAATCAAGAGCAAGCACAGCGAGAACACGGTTTTGAGCTATGAACTGGAGCTTACTCGGGAGAGAGGAGAAAGTGGCAGGAGAGAGAGGTAGTGGGGGGCCAGGGGTGGCCCACACCAGGGCATGGCGCCACCAGTGCAGCCGCCACCATGTGGTGTGCCTACCTGGTGGGCCCCCCTGGTACCTACCAGGTACTCCTCTGCCCCTTTTTTCACGTAAAAATTTAATAAGAATTTTCTGGAATTTTTTGAGACACTTTATTTTTGGGCAATTTTCAGAATAGAAGAATGATTTTTCTGACAGACAATTTTTTTTATTTTTGGAAACATGATGCAAGGACAAAACAAGGCTAGAACTACAGAAGTTCTAGCATGCAAGCAAACTAACAACACAAAGAAAACTAAACGAAAGCAAAAACTAAAATGCAAGGATAGAAATAAACGGGGATAATCATAATGAAAACATTGTTTTGTTCAATGGAATCCTTTTGTTAGCAACATTGATCAAGTCTTGCTACCAAAACAATTGCATATGAGACAAAACTTTGTATTCCACTAATGATTATGTTACCTCAACCTTGATAGCAATGGTCCCAATCATAATAGTTTCAAAATTTTCTTTTGGTATGGGACAATATATTTCTCCAACTTGAATGCCTTCAACATGTTCAATTGAATTTAAACCATAAGTCCTTTCAATCTTCTTGGGGAAATAGACAGTATGTTCCTTGTCATTAACATTGAAGGTCACCTTTCCTTGATTACAATTAATAACAGCTCCTACAGTATTAAGAAAAGGTCTCCCAAGAATAATAGACATATTATCATCTTCAGGCATTTCAAGCACATCAAATCAGTTAATATCAAGCAATTATGAGCCACCTGGACAGGTACATCCTCACATATACCCACAGGAATAGTGGTAGACTTATCAGCCATTTGCAAAGATATATCAGTTGGTATTAATTTTTTAAGCTGAAGCCTCTTATAGAGAGAGAAAGGCATAACACTAACTCCAGCTCCCAAATCACACAAAGCAGTTCTAACATAATTGTTCTTAATAGAGCAAGGGATAGGTGGAATCCCTAGGTCTCCAAGTTTCTTAGGAACCTTACCATTGAAGGAATAATTAGCCAGCAAAGTAGAGATTTCTTCATTATGGATCTTCCTTTTATTCGAGACAATGTCCTTCATATACTTTGAATAAGGAGGCAATTTAATAGCATCAGTCAAAGGAATTTGCAAGAATAAAGGCTTCATCCACTCACAAAACTTATTATAGTGTTCATCTTCCTTTGACTTGTGTTTCTTATCAGGGAAAGGCATAGGTTTTTGGACCCAAGGTTCTCTTTCACTACCATGTTTCTTAGCAATAAAGTCTTCTTTGGTGTGTTTAGTATTCTTAGTGTGGTTTTTAGGTTCTTCTTCAACTTTTTCTTCATTAGGAACTTCATTTTCTTCATTACCACTTTCAGTTTCAGCATCAGAGATAGATATACTATTAGGATCTATAGCAGGTTCAGAGGGTTCTACAACAGTTTTATGTTTCTTTTTCCTTTTCTTACGAGTAGAACCACTATTTTCAGCTTGTTGAGAATCCTGCTCAATTCTTTTGGGATGCCCCTCAGGATATAGAGGATCCTGGGTAGCAGCACCACTTCTAGTTCTAATTTCATAAGCATGTTTTTCTTTAGCAGCATTAACTAGCAAGTCCTTTTGCACTTTAACGAGTTGATCTATTTGAGTTTAAACCATTTGAAAGTGTTTAACAATCATTTTAACATCATTAGAGGTTCTTTCTACAATATCTTTCAACTCAACAATCGCTCTAGTGTTTTCCATTAGATTATTTTGCACCCTTTTATTAAAGTTATCTTGCTTAACAATAAAGATATCAAATTCTTCTAATCATTGATCAGGAGGTTTCAAGTAAGGGATATCACCTTCATCAAAGTGTTGGAGAGAGTGTACCTCAATAGTGGGTGAGTAGGGAATAGGCTTACATAATTCTTCTATAGGAGGTAAATTCTTGACATCTATAGCTTTAATTCCCTTCTCCTCAAGACATTTCTTAGCTTCCTTCATCACTTCATCATTTAATTCAATAACTCCCCTCTTCTTTGATGTTGGAATAGGCACCGGAATAGATGGTTTAGGTACAATTACTTCAGGTATAGCTTGTTGAGGAGGAGTCCAATCTTCATAATTCTTGCTTATTTTAGCCATTAATTCCTCAGCTTCCTTGGTAGTCCTATTCCTGAAAACACAATCAGCACAACTATCTAGGTATGTCCTAGATTCTTCGGTTAGTCCATTATAAAATATATCAAGTAGTTCATTCTTAGGTAATAGACTTCCAGCCTGTGCATGAATCAAAGCACAAAACCTTGCCCAAGATTCGGGCAATACCTCTTTTTCTCCCTGTTTAAAATCAAAAAGTTCCTGCAAAACAGCATGTCTAGCACTAGGAGGAAAATATTTCTGTAGGAAAGTATTAAACAAGCACTCAGGGCTATCAATAGATCCAGGAGGTAAATTACCAAACCAAGTTTTAGCTTCTCCTTTTAGTGAAAAAGGGAAAATCTTAGCAACAAAGTAACTACGCATTTTAATATCATCAGAAAACAAGCCACTCATGGTAGAAAGTTCATTCATATGTGCAACCACACTTTCATTCTTAGTTCCGCCAAAAGGTTCTTTCTCGACAATAGCTATGTAAGATAGATCGAGAGAGAACTCATAATCTTCATCTATAATGTTTATGGGAGAAGCAGCAAACTTAGCAGCAGGAGATAATTTGGGTCTAATAGTACGCCTCTCAAGGAGATTCTTAGCGGCTCTCCTATCATGGGTGTTCCTACATTCTTCAATAAACTCATCAGTCATCTCAACATAATCTTCTTCAGCATCATAACTCTCACTAGACTCAGGTGAGCTAACAGGTGTAGTAGTGTGTTCATTAGGAGTTTCGGTATTTCCAATTATAGTTCTAGCAATCGTAGCATCTAGGAAATGACCTAATGAACCACTCTTATCAAGCACAGTAGAAGCAGCATCATAAGCATCAGAAGTTTGAGATTCAGCAGTAGTAGCAGTGTGTGTAGCATGTGTATGTGGTGGTGTAAGGAACTTACTCGTAATGCACGGTGAATCAAGAGCGAGAGGTGTTCGTAACTGCACTCTTCTTGTAGTGGATGGTAAAATAGGAACCTTGCCATCACGAGACTACCCATGATGGATGGAAAGCAGCGAACAATAAAGAATCCAAGTGAACTTGATAAATAAAGCTATGCTCCCCGGCAACGGCGCCAAAAAATAGTCTTGATGACCCACAAGTATAGGGGGTGTATCGCAGTATTTTCGAGGGAAGTGAAACCCAATTTATTTATTCGACACAAGGGGAGCCAAAGAATACTTATCAGCCTTAACAACTGAGTTGTCAATTCAGCTGCAGCTAGAAACAATCTTGCTCACAGCAGTTTATCAGTAGCAACAGTTTTGTAGTAGGAATAGTAAAGTAACAGCAGTAGTAAAGCAAAGACAGTAGTAACAAAAGCAAGAAATGGGGTTCGAAAAGATAGGCATAGGGATGGATGGACAGGCGTTGCATGGACAAGACAATTCACATAGCAATCAGAACATAGGGCAATTGCAGATAAATAAGATAAAGCATCCAAGTACTAGACAATCCTAGGCAGGTGTTCCATATATAGTCATACGTGCTCGCAATGAGAACTTGCACAACATCTTTTGTCCTGCCAGCCCGTTTGCAGCGGGGCCTCTAGGGAACTACTGGCAATAAAGGTGCTCCTTTTAATAGAGCACTGGAGCAAAGCATTAACACTCCGTGAACATACGTGATCCTCACATCAAAGCCTTTCCCTTTCGGCTACCCCGATTTTTGTCACTTCGGGACCATAGGTTCCGGACAACGACGTGTGTATACAACTTGTAGATAAGACCAGAAACAATACTATCATAATGAATCAATAATAAGTTCAGATCTGAAATCATGGCACTCGGGCCCTAGTGACAAGCATTAAGCACAACAAGGTTGCAACAAAGTCATAAAGCACTAATATAGATACTAGGCACTATGCCCTACCAATCTGATGCCATTACATGAACGATCTCATCCAATCCCTACCATCCCCATAGCCTACAGCGGGGGATTACCCACTCATAGATGGGGGAAACATGGATGGTCGATGGAGAAGCGATGGTGATGATGGTGGCGATGATCTCCTCCAATTCCCGTCGTGAGGTGCGTAATGGAGTTTACGGTGCTTGTGGAATCTGGTGGTGGCGGCGGAGCTGAACTCCTTCTGGAAAAACGTCGAAAAACCCAGAAGTTTTTAGGTCAGAAGGCTCCTTATAGGCGAAGAGAGAGGCGGAGGGGGTGCCTGAGGGGCCCACACCACCCCCTGGCGTAGCCTGGCCTGGCCCACGCCAGCAGGTGGTGTGGCCACCCCAGGGCTCTTCTCCGTCTCGTATTCTGGCTCCTGGAGTCTTCGGGTGAAATAGGATTTTTGGCATATTTTCCGGGATTTTTCCTGATAGTTGATTTTCTGCACAAAAAGTAGACACCAAAACAATTCGCATTAGTTGCATCCAAATCACACAAGTATAGAGGAGAAACAATAGCAAAAGTGTTCGGGAAAGTAGATACGTTTTGGACGTATCATCCACATGCATATAATAATTATTACTCTCCACATAAGCATAGTCATTCTTATTAATTGTAGTGGGAGGAAATTCAATAAAATAGCTATCATTATTATTCTCATCACCATAATCATCAAATATAAGAGGCATATTGTAATCATAATTAATTTGTCAGGTGTATAGGTGCACTAGTTCGGCAAAGAGATAGTAAAATAAAATTTGTATGGATATAAGACAATGGTGCCAGAAAATAGCTTGACGGGAGGAAAAGACTAAAGGCAAAAAGAAATAAAGATGGAAGCAAACAAACATGTAACAAATCTAGTTGCAAATGGTGTTTCAATGCTTAGAAACAAGGCCTAGGGATCATACTTTCACTGGTGAACACTCTCATATAAATATATTATCTTCATGATACTACTCTAAACTACTCTCCGGTTGGACACTCTAATCCATGGTAGGGCTATAACAGCACACCTCAAAGTTCGCTTTCCCCATCTTAGATAACCCCACACTATCACCTTGAGAACTATATGGTTCAAACAAACACCACAATTTCATAAAGACATCCAACTCCAAATATAACTCATAACAAGTATTTGTAATCTCTAGCCTAAGTGTCACCATGGTGTGCACACTGTCACTTTCACACACATGGGAAGAGCAGAGATCTATTAAAGCACTTGAGTAGCAAGGTAGATCTACTGGATTACAAAGCTCATGATCACAATATGATCATGTATATAGAGAGAGATAAACACATAGCTACTGGTAGAACCCTTAGCCTCAAGAGAGAACTACTCCCTCCTCATCATGGGAATCAGCAACGGTGATGGAGATGGTGGTGGAGATCGATGGAGATGGCTCCGGGGGCACTTCCCCATCTCGGCAGGGTGCCGGAACAGAGACTTTATGTCCTTCAAATCTCCCCTTCGGTGGCGGCAGCGCTGCGGAATTTTTCGTGGCTGGAGGCTGTTCGATCTAGGGTTTTTGCATCGGAAGGCATCTTATAGGTGAAGAGGCAAGGTCGGTGGGCGGCCAGGGGGTCCACACCACCTGGTGGCGCGACCAGGGCTAGCCTGCGCCACCACATGGTGTGGCCGCCCTGTGGCCCCTCTCCGTCTCGTCTTCTGGCTCCGTGAGTCTTCCGGTAAAATATCGACTTTGGCTTTTGTTCGGTCCAATTCCAAGAATATTCATTTTCTGACTTTCCTGGAACCAAAAATAGCAGAAAACAGGCAACTGGCACTGTGGCATCTTGTTTATAGGTTAGTCCAAGAAATTGTATAAAAGTACTCCAAAATTGAAACAAAACATAAGAAAGTAGATAAAAACCAAGCATGGAACATCAAAAATTATGGATACGTTAGCAACGTATCAACCTCATGTTCTTAAAGAACCAATAGTTCGAGTACTCTTCATCTCTGTGCGATCACCATACACCTCGTGGCCTCCTCTAGCAGTGGACCCTCAGATTGAAACATCACATCATCCAGATCTTCTTTACGTGTTCCCAATTGTTGCATCATTGCTTCTATGCCTCTATGTAACACCCTAGATTTATACAAGCATTAGGGTTTGATGTGCATTGCATGAGCATCATCTAATCTTTGCTAAGACAAAATGCAAGAAAATATGTAAAACCCTTAAACTTTATTTCCCTCTCTCTATGTAAACCTCTCTTAATTTTGAAATCACAAAAATATTGGATCCAATTGACAAATAGGGTTGTGGGTATTTTCACCTTATTTTGAAACCTCTAGTATTTTTAAATTACTCAAAAACAGTTTTGGAATTGGTTTTCAAATGGAAAAGAAGAAAACAAAAAGGGAAATTTTTTTGGCAAAAGGAAAACAAAGTTAGAAGCAGCCCAGGCATGCCCAACACTCATCTCCCTCCTCCTCAACCTTTCCCGCGTCTCAACGCCCGACCCAAGCTAGCCTGACATCGGCCTCGTACCGCTCCGCATGTTCGTCGTCCTCGTCCCTAGCACCAAGATACTCATTGTCGCTGCCTCTGCCACTCGCTGGCACCGTGATGCCCGCCCGTGCTGTGATCCTCGCTACCATCATCTGCAGAGTCTACAAGAACCCCTCCACGACCGAGGCAAACCCTAGATTTTCCTTCTTTCCAAAATCCTCCCGTGACTGAAACCCTAGTCATAGGTGTTAAAGGGCACTGTCGTTTCTGTCCACCTCTTGTCGTTCTGAGATCACCGTCATGACTGCCATGCTCGTCTTGCTCTATCGCGCCGGCTCGAGAAATCCAGGAGGCTCCTAGGCGCCACAATTGACTGCTTCTTCCCGACATACGACCACGGTCGAATCGCTGCCGTCCGAGCTCCTACGACCTCTCTGTCACCTCCAGTGATATCCTGGTGAGCTCCTAAGCAAGATAGTGCTCTCCACCGTCCCCCTTTCGCTCCCATGTCAAGGTCCTAAAAGCTTCGCCACCGCCCACCATCAAATCTGTCGCTCCAACGACAAAAAATGAGTGGCGCAACTACCGTTCAACTCGCCCTGGCGCCCTCTCTCTTTTGCCCTCAACCACGCAAGTGCGCGCCTCCTAGTGCCCAGTTCGAGCACCACCTGAGGGATCTCCATTGCTGATGTCATGATGACATTAGCATGGGGAAATAAATCAATATCTTTTTACTGCAATTGTTTTGTGAAATTCATTTTTGGAAAATAATAAATCTCTGTGGGCTAGGCATGTCAGCATTTTAATAATTTCATAAATTATTTTCTAAAAAGAATAAAACTATGACACGTGGGTCCAAGTGGATAAATGTTTAATTGTTTTAGAAATGATTTAAAATGGATATTCATAAATAATTCATATTAAGTTAGAAAAATATGTATAATATATCAAAATGATTAGAAAAATGAGATCTACACTTTAGCATCAAAGTCATGGATTTTCAAGCAAATTCAACTAACAAGTTTATTTGTAGAACATGATGAACCCCCATAAGTGCTTTCGAGGTTTCCCCTGTATTAGGGTTTACCACTGTCAGAACCTTTTTAACTTTGTCGATCATGTATTGGGGTTACATTTTAGTACCCTTTAACTTTTCATATCATCATTCTTGATTGACCATTGCATTGATGCCATGTGTTAAACGTTGTTTGCCTTTCTTTTGGTGTTTCTGCTTCTTCTCGGTAGTCCTCGGAGTTGAATGTTAGCAACGAGTCTGAGACCGAGATTGAAGTTAGAGATCAACACCATCGAAGATGAAAAATCAATACTTGACCAACTGTAATCAAGTCAAGTACAAGGTTTACGAAGATCTGCTTATTGTTTATGAACAGGTAAAGGCAAGCACAACCCCACCATTATATAATACCATGCTTTTAAAATATTTCAATCTTTGCTATGTGCATACAATTTCAAAGTCTTTTATAGCCTAACATAACTAGGGTTTCGTTTGCGAATGTTGCTAGAGCTGTTATTTGTGGTGCTTAGCCATGATTAGTTGTTAATGTTGGTACATCTAGTTGATGAATCAGAGCTACGAATGAACCTAGTATGACAAGATGACGTGGTATGGTTAGAGATGTAAGTTGAACATTCTAAGGCATGTATGGGAGGCCATGGTGGGTTGCGGTTTTTGCAGTCCCATACTTATCACTACTAGGATCCGAGTTCTTGTATCTTGAATCAAGACGAGCGTACAACCCCACGGGAGCCTAGAAACCCCCTCGACCATCTAACTTTCCTAGTAGATTCCATGAGTCACATAGTTTAGGCGTTTTATTCGGCATACCCATATAAAATGTTTTCAAAGATTTGATGGGTGAAGGTGCACCATACAGGGCGTGGCAGGGAATGTGAGAGGCACAACCTCTGTAATCTCGAACCCTCTTCACAACTCTAGGGACCGGCTCTGGGACTTGACCGTTACATCGACATCTTCTTAGAGCGTGACTCATGATCTCAGTGAAAGCAAGATAAAAGTCGTGGTCAACCACCCTCTGCCGGCTTCCCAAGAAAGAGGGCTTATCTAGTGGCAATAAGAGTTGGTTGGTACGTGTGGGTAAAGTTGTACACCCCTGCAAGGTTTTAATCTTTTTTAAAAGGCGTGTCCACAGTTATAAACGACTTGGGAACGGACGTGATGATCATAGAGAACTTAAACATAATCGTAAATCTTGACAAGTAAAGTGTGCTTAAGGATGCTTTCTAGGAATCGAGGGGATGATCCTAGTTGGTAGGTTTAGTTGGTAAATATTTGATGGGTATGAAAAGATGATCAAAGCTAGAGATACCGCCTTCTTATCCCCTTCCAAATATTCTGATTACTCGAATTTCTACTTTCTCCCTGTTTTATAAACGAAGTCAGCTTATGCAAATCAACTCCACTAGCCATAAGTCTTGTGGAGTACACCCTATACGCAGCCTTGCGTTGTTGATACTTTTGTAGCGGAGTAAGAGTTTCACTGAAGACGAGTTTGGTACGACATCGACACAGACAAGTAGCTTGGGGTTCCCGGCCGGCAGCCTAAAATCTATGGACTGGGACGTCATCTTTATGTTTCGGGGCTCTTAGAACATTTGTTAAGTTTTTTTATGATAATAGCATAATTTGCTGTTCATTGTTTGATGTTTGTGGTTTGTGGCATCTGCTTGTAATATTTTGGTTCTTTGCTCAGTTATGAGCTTGCTGTAATAATTTTTGTGTCATAGGATAACTGTTATGTTATCGATTCTCTCACTATATATCCTTGAGCTCTAGGTTAGATTTATATCGGCCTGAGGTCTAAGATTTGTCTAAACCTAATTCTAAGGGTGTCACACTCTATCGCGCCACTTGACGACACACTCGATTGATCTATTGACATGGCCGAAAACCATGCCAAAACTGATCTCTCCCAACGAAGACCTGACCATCCTCCTGCTGCAAGTTGCCAAGGTCGGGAAGTGATACACGTCACCCCTTAATCAGCCCAGGCACAATCGATAGGAGGAAAGCTAGAGAAATGGGAGAGACTAAACGACACAGCAACCACGAGAGATCCATAAACCCTAAGAGGGGAAAAAAGGACAATTCAAATGGGATGCACTCAACTAATGTACTCCCTGCTCCGTTCACTAATGTAAGAACTTTTAAATATTTTAAAATAGTCTGGATACATTTTAAAATGATTTACATTTTTTTAGCATTTTAAAATGAGTTACATATCTCCAGACGAAACTGGTATTTGGGCTGAAACAAGATAACTAGGCCTGAGGCAGCACTTTCCCTAAAAAGGAGGCAGTGTGTTCTGGGCTTATGACCTTGTCAGCTTGTAGGCTTTTCGTTCTGGTCTCCGCCGCCAACCAAAGCCCACGAAACACACCAGCGGGAACTAGGAACCATGTTGCGGGCGGCGGCGTCGAGGTGCGGCGGCGGCGCCATCCGGCGACTGTCGGCAACAGCCGCAGTAAGCTCGAGGAGGAAGCCTCCCCAGGACGAGGGGGACTGGTCCTACTACAAGGAGTGGTGGGGCGAGGACGACGGCCCCGGCGATGGGGCACACACCGTCTTCCGCCGTCACTCCGAGCACGGCAATGGCGTCGTCTCCGTCGTCGCGTACCCAGCCTCCCAACCGGTATCGTCCGCTTCCTTTCTCCCCATCTCCCTTCTTGGTCTATTTCTTGCTTGAAGAAATGGAGATTAAGCGTCTTCATCTGCTGCCTATGCTAGAGAAAGTAACGAAAGGAGCACCTTTTGCTCATAGATCACTACGAGTGCTATCCTCGAAAGATTATACACTTAGTTATGAATTTATCTTTCTAAATTGAGTTCTGCGTGCTGGTTCCTGGCATAAAGTGTTAATGTGATGCAAGTTCACCTTCCAGCAAACCAACGTTGTTCAAGAACATGGGGCAAAATGGTTCTATATTTTTAATTGTCTAACTTGAATATTTTCTATGCCACTCATCATGATGATCAATTTGGAATTGTGCCACTACAATCATTTCGAGTCTTGTAATATCCATACTGCACAAAGTACTACTGATTTAATATCAGTTTAGACCAATCTGTTTTGGACTCATACAGAAATACAAATTGCTGTGTTGTGGCAGGCCAATGATCAGTGGCCAGTAATGGAGAGATGGCTTCGAGAAAGAAATTCAGTAATATACCCGGAATCAACTAGCGCTGACCAGTTTAAGATACTAGGCTACCAGTGGCGAGTAATGCGCTTTAACGACCATACACGGCAAAGTACTGCAAAAGTAATGGCGTGTTACAGGTCAGGGGGTGATAGAGCATTATACTCAATGCAGCAGCCCAACTGCTTAGCTGTTCCCTGTGAGTTCACTTGTACTACGTTTAGCTGTTCCCTATGAGTTCAGTTGTACTATGTTTACACCTATTGTGATGATAATATCTCCATGCTGTTTTTTGTATTTTTTAGTCTCGTTTGCATCCGTTAAACTATAAGTATAACTTATAAAGATGGCTTCTTACATGCAAGTCAACAGTATGGTATCAGTAAGGCCTTGTTTGGTACTAGAGTTTTTGTGGGGATTAGTTGGGATAATTCCCTAGAGTATTGGGTGAAATCTCTACCTTCACCCAATCCCCATAAAACCCCACCCACAATCCACTAGGTATGAGTAGAGTATTGGGGATTGAGAAAAATACACTAAAATTTAGGGAAAAGTGGGGATAAGCGGGGATTAAACTCGCTCAATACTCTAGTACCAAATATATTCTAAAAGTAAGTGGGGATTTGAGGTTTGGTGTGGATTATCCCCACTAATCCCTGCAAAAACTCTAGTACCAAACAAGGCCTAACATGATTCCAGCAACATGCCAAAAGACACTCGAAGTGTTATATGTCTACATGATTCCAGTATACACACATTTGTATACAGGTAAAAAGATATCAGTAACATGATTCCCCTGATTATTTCTTAACTGCAAGTGTTATATGTCATCAAAATAAGATGAAGGTTTTCTGTAGATGAGCATGTAGTTGTTGTATGCAAAGTAGCATAATTTTATTTTTCATGTGTGTTTTATATGTTGCTTCAATACCATTGTAAACATCCGAGTATCTGACAGTCATTATGTACAGATGTAAAGAGTATGGTATCAGCAGGATTGACAGCACTCCCTTGTTGTTCTTACGATCTCCCTCAAGCAGTTTCTGAGCAGAACACTATGAAAATTCTATGTATAGGCCATGGTGGTGGCAGCATACCATTATTTTTGGCTAGTAAATTCAAAGGTAGGCAATACCACTGGCTTCAATAATGTTTATTACCGCATACATTGTTACTGGATTTACTGATACGCAGTGCACACTGAATTGATGTTATTATCTTCTGGTCTTTTTGTTGTCCGGTTAGAAACTATACGCCTGGCCTGACAAATGACCTGCCTGCACTAATAGTTGAAGTTAAATATCACTTGATGGATTTTTGGACCAACACAGTATTTCCTCTTTAGTTCTACATGTAAATCCTTAATTCTGAAGTTTCCCACTTCATAAAAACACTTAAACATATTTCATCTGTAGCTCTACCTGTTAATCCTTAATTCTGAAGTTCCTCACATCATAGAAACACTGAAACATATATCATCTTTTCAGGTGCTGCTGTGCACATTGTGGAAATCGATCCAATCGTCGTTTCAGCATCGGTTGAATCAATGGGTTTTCCTGCATCACCCGCGAAAGGGTTATCATCTCACTCCATGCAGCCTGCCGACGGAGACGAGCTGCTGTGGGGAGGCATCCACGACCGTCTTTTCCTCCACATAACAGATGCAGAAGACTACATCGCCAACGACAACAACGTGTACGATCTAGTCTTCATCGACGCCTATGACGGGAACGACGTATTTCCCCGCAAGCTCTGGGATGTCGATGGAGCGTTCCTGAAGAACCTGGAGGCGAGAGTCCACCCTGACCATGGCACGGTGGTGGTGAACCTGCACTCCGATTCGGAGCAAGGCCCAGACGTCGACGACGACGCCCCTTTCGAGAGCACGCTCCCCATGGGCAAGTACGTCTCCCATGTCTGCGGCGCGTACAAGCAGCACTTCGGGCTGGCCTTCACGGCGGCCGTCCCGTGGCTCTGCAACATCACCCTGGTCGCATGCCACGATAAGGCGATGCTGAGCGGGGCGCCGGCAGGACTTAGTCGTAGAGACTTTGTCCTTGGCAACCTTCTGTCGAGGTCGAGTATGGTCGAGCAGGCCTTGGACCTGCCGTTTCCTTGCCTGCAGTACGTCAAGAATGGTTTCACCTTGGTCGAATGATCTGGTCTTGTATGAACAGAATTCCCCTTTTCTTTTCACACCGTTTGGTCTGCCGGATTGCTGAGCGATCTTGAAACTCGTGCCTGGGTTTCTCTGTAACCTTTTCCGCCGGCCGGCAGTTTGCACGAAGTCAGTGTGATTTCTGTGAAGAAACCGGTTGACTGCCCAATCCATGGATGATCGCCTTTTTTTTTGGAACATATAGATTTTATTAATTTAGGCACACTTTACAGAGAGTAGGGTGAAAGGGCTCACGCAAGATACAGCAAAGATGTCCTTTCCTGGACATTGTCCTATATCAGAGCAAAGACATCTGATTGTTATGTTGTTGGACTGAATCTTACTAGTAGCTAGTCTAGCCTGATGATGTGCCTTCAAGTTTGATCTTCTGTGAATATGAGTGATCTTTTTAAGCTGGAAGGAGTTGCTAGCTCGGATTCTTGCAAGTTGTGGCCTGATCATCCAGTGGCATGGTCGCACAGCAGCAATGTTAGTAGTAGCAGTTGCTGCCGACGCCAAAACAGAGCTGTCCGTGAAGAAGTGAGGTTCCTGGAGTTGAAGGAGTTCAGCTAGCTTGGTGGCCAGCTCAAGACCAAAAGCTTCAGCCTGTAGCGGTGAAGATGTTGGCGGTGACATGGAAGAGACATAGAGCTGGTTACGTCGCGCTCTAACTTCCAGGCTGCATCGCAGAAGACGGTGTCACCTACAGGTTCAGAAAAGAGAGACTATTTGCAAGCTGCATGTCCTGTTCTGTACATGGTCTTCAGATAGTGCTGCTTTCGAAAAAGGACAGAGAAATAACAAATGCATTCCATTTTCCAAAAATCCACATATAGAACAATCAGGTTCAATATGCTTTGAGAACCGCACTTGCTCGTTTACCTGTAAGGACTGCCTTACGAAGTAGCCTCCACGCAAAGGTTTGAACTCGAGGCGCCATGTTTGAAGTTTGCTAGACCTGGTTTAGTAGAGAGATAATCTGAGAGGGAACTACATTAGGTCGCTGATTTTCCGGTAAAATGAGGTTGTTGAAACAGTGCTTGTAGGCATCCTTGGAGGTGCATTAACTTGTGGGAGTTAACTTCCACACCAAAGTGTCTCGGCCTGTTGAGTTTATAATTGGAGTTTGAATGATGACGTTTGCGGTATCAGGACTAAATAGAGATCGAATCAAATCAGCATTCCAAGCCTTTTGATTAGGTATCCAAAGATACTACACCACCGCAGGATAAATAAAAGATGAGGTTTGAATGTTCAGATTATCATAAATGGTTTCCCGATCAATTATAGGTGATAGCTAGTAATTGCCATGAATGTAGGAGAGTACGAGAGAGACAGTCCCCTCCCGTGTCGCTCCCGCGAGCGAACGGGGAAAAAAATCCTACCTCGCCGCGGGCCGCCGCCACCCTCTCCCCTCCCCTCGCCGCCGCCGGGGCGCGCTGGCGGGCGAAGCCGGGCCGGCGTCGGCGGCGCCGGGGCTGTTTTTCCCTCCCCAAGGCGACGGGCTACGCGGGTGGGCCGGGCTTCGCGGGAGCGGCACGCTGGTGCAGGGCGCGCTGGCGTGGAGGCGGGCGGCAGTGGCGGAGGTCGCGGCGGCGCTGCTCGGCACGGAGGGCTGCGGCGTGGTGGTTCCGGCGGCGCGTTTCGGCTCGCCTCTGGCGGCGGCGGTGTGGTGGCCTCGCACGGCCTGGCACATCCGGAGTACGGTGGCGGCGGTGTCTTCGGGCGGCGCGACGCCGCACTCCGGTGACGCGGTGGGGGGCCGAGGCTCGGCTCTAGGGGCAGTGGTGGCGTCGCGGGGCGCCGACAGGAGACGGCAGGGTGGGGCTTCGCGGGCGTGCGCCCTCGGGAAGCTTCAGCTTGCCCAGATCTAGGCCCACTTGGGCCCGATCTAGGCCTAGGGCAGGCCCTTCGCGACCCTGACACCTTCTGGAGGAGGGGCTGTGGTGTGGGGCGTGTCAGACGGCGACTGCAGCTGCGGCTGCGCTGTAGCAACGTGGCGGCGGAGACTTTACGGGCCCCTTTTTGGGCCTGGCCGGGCCCGAGACCTGGTGTGTCTCTGCTGCCGCGTCCGGACGGCAACCGCCATTGGTGGTGGAGGTTGATCTCCTCCGCGCGGCTGTGCCGCGGCCGCCATCCTGAAGGAGTTATGCCCTAGAGGCAAATAATAAAGTGTATTATTTGATACTTCTCCTGTATGTTCATAATGCGTTTCATACTATGCTATAACTGTGTTAATACGAAACGTTAATACACATGTGGTACGTAAACAAACCGTGTCTCTAGTTACCTCTAGTGAACTAGTTCATTGGTCATGAGGATTGTCTATGTTTCAAGACCATGGGCATTTATGCCAACTGATAATAAGGTCATGTTATTAGTTGAATAACATGATAGACAAACATCCGACTGTTATATCTTTATGAGATCTAGTTACAAAGTTCACCATTGATGATAAAACACAGAGAACCTCGTAACCTGATCCTTTGACTGTGAGGTAATGCAAATCACCATTCCGGAAGAATCTTAGATGGTTATCAAGAGTCATCTCGTAACAGGGTGACCAAAAAGGTGCCACTCAGGTTTTCCGAAGGGATGCGTAGAGGAGTACATATCAAGACCAGGATTTGTCTAGTCTGTGTAACGGACAGATACATGTGGCCATCTCGGTGACATTGCATTAATGAAGCTTGCAAGCATGTGACTAGGTCACGGAATGCAATGACATGAGAACGAGAAAACAAGTTCATCAGTAACGAGATCGAACTAAGGTATGCAGATACCAAAGATCAAGTCTCGGATGAATTAGGTATCGAGTGACAAAGGGAATGGGGAACGACTATCTCACGGTTCGAGCGATTGTATTCGTTAAACGCACGGGGGTCACATGGCCATCTAGGTCCCTCTGTTGATCATTTATATGAGAATGGTCTCTATCATGTCCGGAGTGTTTCCGAACCGAAGGATGTCATGCTTAAGGGTAGGGACGCTTAGGGTAGATGAGGCATCGTATGAGAAACAGAGAGAGAGAGAAACCGGAATAGTTTTGGTAACATCCGATGGAGATCGGAAAGGGGCCCGGAAGTTGTCTCGGAGTGAAGAGATAATATAATATGTATATTTGAATGTTAATTGGAGAATTAATATTAAATATATTTTTTATTTTATTTTTGGAGGCACTATATTGCTAATGGGCCTCACCCGAAGGGAGGCCCAAGTGGGCAAGGCGCCTAGGGAGTGGGGGCCAGCCGGCCTAGGGCTGGTGGGCCGCCCCAGTGGGGCCTACCTAGGGCCGGCGGCTGCCCCAAGGTGGCCGGCGGGTGTGGGGATTAGTCCCACCCCACCTGGCCCCTAGGTGGTGCGTCCCCCTCCCACTATATAAAGGGGTCCCCCCCTAGAGGACACCCATTCCTCTCATTCTCTCTCTCTCATCTGCTGAGGACTTCCCCGTAATATTGGGGAGGACCTCGTAGTTGAGTTCTACATCTTCACACTACCGTCGTACAATCGGCGATCCGGCATCTACTTCTTCCGCTGCTCGGCTGGATTGGAGTCCGGTTGACGTCCCCTACACTAGACGTGTGACGAACTTCGGAGGCACCACACTTGGGGTGCTGCTCGTCTTCATCAATATACGCCTTCCTGCGTAAGGCGTTACTCATTCTGCAAAGGTATGAATACTGTATTCCTTCTCTGTTACTTATGTCTACATGGTATAGATCCTGGTATTAGTGTTCGAGTAGATAGAATTTTTTTGTTTTCTGCTACGGAACCCTTCAGTGGTATCAGAGCGGGTCTATGGGTAGACATGTCATACGAATAGAACACATAGCAATATGTGGGCATTGATTCTCTAGTTGCTACCCTCTTTAGTGTTATTGTTCATATCGCGATACTGTTTGATGAAGCGGCCCCCAACCGACCTCACGTGGTGATTCACGAGACTGGTCCACAAATCGAAGTGGCTTAGGGGGGTGTCTGTCTCTCTACAGTAGTTGATATGGCATTAACACTGGAGGGCCCTGAAAAAGGAAGAAGAACGGCAATCATTGAATCCATGTTGTGGCTCAACGTTCGTAGGTGGGAAAAGGTTCTACTACGAAAGCCCTAAAAGCCGCGTAAAACATGCAATAGTTAATATAGAAGCGTTTATCTTTATTATTGCATAGGGGCAAGTATTATAACATGGCAATGACAAGTTTGTGAAACTCTCATTGAAGCTATTGATGATGATCATAGAGCTGTAACCATGTCATAGCACTTTACTTTAGAAGTATTTCTTATTGTGCTAGTATACTTACTAGACGGTAGCATAATAAGATAATCCCTCATAGTATTTCAGTTATCGTATCCCCCTTGTGTGTGCACCACCAAGAAAGTTCTTCGGTATGAGGCGATCCAGGGTTACATGCCTGGGTGTCAAACATATCTACGTTCACATACAGTGGGTGTAAGCCATGTTGCACTGCGAATACACACGAGTTAGGACTGACGAGCCTAGCACGTTAGAGAAATGTGGCCTCGGAATACAAGAGACCGAAAGGTCGAGCATGAATCACATGGTTGATGTGATCGACATTAGGGAATGTCCACCTTTGATACTGCACTGATGGCCGTGACGATCGGACGAGGTGCAGAGGATAGGGATCATGTGATCACTAAACGAGTAGAGGGATGTTCATTTAAGTGGGAGTTCTTTTAGTTAAAACTTGAACTCATTATTATGAACATAGTCTAAACACTTTGCAAATCCTTTGTAGATGTCTCGCCCACCCACCTTCAACCTTAGCACTTTCCTCGAGAAGGACAAGCTGAAAACTGATGGAACCAACTTCACCGCATGGTTCCGCAATCTTAGGATCCTACTAGTCCCCTACAAGTTGACTCATGTCATCGAGGCTGAGCTTCTGGCTAAGCCTGCAGATTCTGCCTCTGAGGACGAAAAGAATGTCTGGCAGTCCAAGGCGGATGATTTCTTCCTCATCCAGAGTGGAATGCTCTATGCCATGGAGCCAGAGCTTCAAAAGCGTTTTGAGAAGATGAATGCTTTTGAGATCATTGAGGATCTCAAGGCTGTCTTTTCTCCACAGGCTCGTGCAGAGAGGTATGATGCTTCTGAGCTCTTCTTCTCTGCTAAAATGGAAGAGCACAGCAGTATTAGTGAGCACGTGGTCAAAATGTCTGGCTACGTTAAACGCTTAAACACCCTGGATTGCAAAATCCCGGAGGAACTCGCTATAGATAGGGTGCTGCATTCACTACCCCTAGATATAAGGGTTTTGTGATGAACTACAACATGCAAGGGATGACTAAAACCCTTGCTGAGGTGTTCGCCATGCTCAAAACTGCTGAGGTTGAAATCAAGAAGGAGCACACGGTGCTGATGGTCAACAAGACCACCAACTTTAAGAAACCGGGGCAAAAGGGAAAAGGCAAGGGCAAGAAGCCTAAGAGGGATGGCAAGTTTGTTCCCACCACCTCAAAGGCTGCCAAGCCTGGCCCTAAGCCCGACACTTCGTGCTTCTACCGCAAAGGGGATGGGCACTGGAAACGCAACTGCCCCAAGTACCTTGAAGACAAGCGAGCTGGCAAGATAGCCATTCTGGACAAAGGTATATATGATATACATGTTATTGATGTATTCCTTACAAGCGCCAGAAGTAACACCTGGGTATTTGATACCGGATCTGTTGCTCACATTTGTAACTCTCAGCAGGATCTGCAGAGTAGGAGGCGCCTGAGGAAGGACGAGGTGACGATGCGCGTCGGCAATGGTTTGAAAGTCGATGTGATGGCCGTCGGCACCCTGCATTTGCGTCTACCGTCAGGATTATTATTGATTTTGAATAAATGCTATTATGTACCCGCAATGAGTATGAATATTGTTAGTGGGTCTTGCTTGTTGCAAGACCGTTATTCGTTTAAATCAGGAACAAATGGTTGTTAAATTTATATGAATGATGTTTTCTATGTTCATGCACCTGTACGTGATGGTTTATTCTTACTTGATCTTGATTGTGATACACACATCCATAGTGTTGATGCTAAATGTTGTAAGCGCAGTGATGATAATTCCATGTACATATGGCATTGCCGTCTTGGTCATATTGGCATAAAGCGCATGAAGAAGCTTCATTCAGAAGGGCTTCTTGGATCATTGGATTTTGAATCCCTTGATACATGTGAGCCATGCCTCATGGGCAAGATGACCAGGACACCATTCTTCGGTATAGTGGAGAGAGCTATAGACCTACTTGGGATCATACACACGGATGTGTGTGGACCAATGAGTATCTCAACATGCAATGGTTATCGTTACGTTGTTACCTTTACTGACGACTTGAGCAGATATGGATATATCTACTTAATGAAGCACAAGTCTGAAACCTTTGAAAAGTTTAAGGAATTTCAGAAAGAGGTAGAGAATCAACTTAACAAGAAAATCAAGCACCTTCGATCGGATCGAGGAGGCGAGTATTTGAGTTATGAGTTTAACATGCACTTGAAGGACTGTGGGATTATACCACAGCTTACGCCAGCCGGAACACCACAGCGTAATGGTGTGTCGGAACATCGTAACCGAACCCTATTGGATAGTGTACGGTCCATGATATCTTTAACTGACTTGTCTGTGTCTTTTTGGGGATACGCGGTAGAAACCGCCGCTTTTATTTTAAACCGAGCACCATCCAAATCCGTGGAGACAACTCCATATGAGATATGGCATGGCAAGAAGCCATTGTTGTCATTTCTGAAAGTTTGGGGTTGTGAGGCTTACGTTAAGAAACTGCAGCCTGACAAACTCGAACCCAAATTGGAAAAATGTATCTTTGTGGGATACCCAAGGGAAACCGTTGGGTATACTTTCTACAACCAAGCCGAAGGCAAAACGTTTGTCGCAAAAACTGGCACCTTTCTCGAAAAGGAGTTTCTTGCAAGAGGAATGAGTGGAAGGAAAATAGAGTTAGATGAAATTGTTGACCCTTCTCTCCGTATTCCGAGTAGCGCAACGGAAGCTGTTTCGAAACCGCTCTCCAGTATGGAAGAAGAGCCTATTGATGCTGATCAAAACAATGACATCGAAACTCCTGAGGTTCGTAGGTCTACAAGGGTTCGTGCCACTCCAGATTGGTACAGTAGCCTTGCAATGTCTATCATCCTAGATGATCAGGAAGAACCTAAAAACTACAAAGAAGCTATGGATAGTGCTGACTCCGAGAAATGGCTAGAAGCCATGAAATCCGAAATAGGATCCATGTATGAAAACCAAGTTTGGACCTTGGTGGATCTTCCAGAAGGCCGCAAGGCCATGGAAAATAAATGGATCTTTAAGAAAAAGATAGATGCAAATGGTAATGTGACCATTCACAAAGCTCGACTTGTCGCAAAGGGTTTTCGACAAATTCAAGGAGTTGATTACGACGAGACTTATTCTCCCGTAGTAATGCTTAAGGCTGTCAGGATTTTAATAGCAATTGCTGCACATTTCGACTATGAAATTTGGCAAATGGATGTCAAGACCGCATTCCTCAATGGTCACATTGATGAAGAGTTGTATATGGTGCAACCAGAAGGTTTTGTCAATCCTAAGGATGCTAGAAAGGTATGCAAACTTTAACGGTCCATTTATGGATTGAAGCAAGCATCTCAGAGCTAGAACCAACGTTTTGATCAAGTGATCAGGAGTTTTGGATTTTTCCAAAACCAACAAGAGTTCTATGTTTACAAGAAAGCGAGTGGGAGCTCGGTTGTTTTCTTAGTAGTATATGTGGATGACATATTACTGATGGGAAACGATGTGGATCTTATGAAAAGCGTGAAAACATATTTGAGCAACCAATTTTCCATGAAGGATTTAGGTGAAGCTGCATACATTTTAGGAATCAAGATCTATAGAGATAGATCAAGGCACCTAATAACATTGAGTCAGAGTACTTACATAGATAAGATTTTGAAGAGGTTCAAAATGGAAAACACCAAGAGGGGTTTTACGCCTATGATGAAGAATTGCAACTTGAGTATGACTCAATGTCCTGTAATGGACAATGATAGAGAAAAGATGTCTTACATCCCCTATGCTTCAGCAATAGGATCTATCATGTATGCAATGCTTAGTACCCGACCTGATGTGGCATTGGCTCTTAGTTTGACGAGCCGATATCAGAGTAATCCAGGACCGGATCACTGGACAGCTATGAAAAATATCCTAAAGTATCTGAGAAGAACAAAGGATATGTTCCTAATCTATGGAGGAAATGATGAAGCTCTGAACGTAACAGGTTACGTAGATGCGAGCTGGAATTTAGATCATGATGACTCGAAGTCTCAAACAGGATTTGTTTTCTTGGTGAATGGTGGGGCGGTAAGCTGGAAGAGCAAGAAGCAGCCGGTGGTGGCACAATCTTCAATGGAGTCTGAATACATTGTTGTAGCTGATGCAGCAAATGAAGCTGTTTGGCTAAGGAATTTCGTCATCGAACTCGGAGATTTTCCCAATGCGCAAGACCCCGTGACGATCTATTGTGATAACACGGGAGCTATTGCAAATGCAAGGGAACCAAGAACTCATTCCACGGCCAAACACATCAAGCTTAGATTTCACGTCATCCGGCAGAACATTGACGAAGGTGAAGTCAAGATTTGCAAAGTAGATACGGAACTGAATGTAGAAGATCCGTTGACGAAAGCTCTCCACTTAGACAAGCATGAACAACACCGATATTCCATTAGTGCTAGATTCCTGCCTATTGTAAAATAGTTTTGTATACTGTAGTGCAAGTGGGAGACTGAAGGAGTTATGCCCTAGAGGCAAATAATAAAGTGTATTATTTGATACTTCTCCTGTATGTTCATAATGCGTTTCATACTATGCTATAACTGTGTTAATACGAAACGTTAATACACGTGTGGTATGTAAACAAACCGTGTCTCTAGTTACCTCTAGTGAACTAGTTCATTGGTCATGAGGATGGTCTATGTTTCAAGACCATGGGCATTTATGCCAACTGACAATGAGGTCATGTTATTAGTTGAATAACATGATAGACAAACATCCGACTGTTATATCTTCATGAGATCTAGTTACAAAGTTCACCATTGATGATAAAACACAGAGAACCTCGTAACCTGATCCTTTGACTGTGAGGTAATGCAAATCACCATTCCGGAAGAATCTTAGATGGTTATCAAGAGTCATCTCGTAACAGGGTGACCGAAAAGGTGCCACTCAGGTTTTCCAAAGGGATGCGTAGAGGAGTAAATATCAAGACCAGGATTTGTCTAGTCTGTGTAACAGACAAATACATGTGGCCATCTTAGTGACATTGCATTAATGAAGCTTGCAAGCATGTGACTAGGTCACGGAATGCAATGACATGAGAACGAGAAAACAAGTTCATCAGTAATGAGATCGAACTAAGGTATGCAAATACCAAAGATCAAGTCTCAGATGAATTAGGTATCGAGTGACAAAGGGAATGGGGAACGACTATCTCACGGTTCGAGCGATTGTATTCGTGAAACGCACGGGGGTCACATGGCCATACAGGTCCCTCTGTTGATCATTGATATGAGAATGGTCTCTATCATGTCCAGAGTGTTTCCGAACCGAAGTATGTCACGCTTAAGGGTAGGGACGCTTAGGGTAGATGATGCATCGTATGAGAAACAAAGAGAGAGAGAGAAACCGGAATAGTTTCGGTAACATCCGATGGAGATCGGAAAGGGGTCCGGAAGTTGTTCCGGAGTGAAGACATAATATAATATGTATATTTGAATGTTAATTGGAGAATTAATATTAAATATATATTTTATTTTATTTTTGGAGGCACTATATTGCTAATGGGCCTCACCCGAAGGGAGGCCCAAGTGGGCAAGGCGCCTAGGGAGTGGGGGCCAGCCGGCCTAGGGCTGGTGGGCCGCCCTAGTGGGGCCCACCTAGGGCCGGCGGCTGCCCCAAGGTGGTCGGTGGGTGTGGGGATTAGTCCCACCCCGCCTGGCCCCTGGGTGGTGCGCCCCTCCCACTATATAAAGGGGTCCCCCTCCCCCTGGAGGACACCCATTCCTCTCATTCTCTCTCTCTCATCTGCTGAGGACTTCCCCGTAATATTGGGGAGGACCTCGTAGTTGAGTTCTCCACCTTCACACTACCGTCGTGTGATCCGCGATCCGGCATCTACTTCTTCCGCTGCTCGGCTGGATCGGAGTCCGGTTGACGTCCGCTACACCGGACGTGTGACGAACTTCGGAGGCACCACACTTGGGGTGCTGCTCGTCTTCATCAATATACGCCTTCCTGCATAAGGCGTGCCTCATTCTGCAAAGGTATGAATACTGTATTCCTTCTCCGTTACTTATGTCTACATAGTATAGATCCTGGTATTGGTGTTCGAGTAGATAGAAATTTTTTGTTTTCTGCTACGAAACCCTTCACATCCTACATCAACCAGACCTACCCCACCTTGCAGGTCATGCGATGAACCTGGCTCGGTGGGTGCGAGTCTGTCTCGGTGGACGCCGGGGTGGCGGCCTCAGAAGGTGATGTGAGTTCCCTAGTCTGGTGGTGGTCCGGCAGGTTTGGGGGAGCTCGGTGGCGATGGTGCTACTGCTTGGCGGTCGGGATTTGCCATGGTGGTGGATCCCCTGGTGGAAGGAGGAGTAGGGCATAAGGCAGCGGATGGCGTGTTCGATGACAGCCTTGCTGCAGTGTGGCGGTCGGACTTCACGAGCCTTAGTGGGCTTGGCCGGGCCAGAGGTCCTGGTGTGTCTTGCTGCTACATCTGGTCGGAGTCTCATGCCAGAGGTAGTTCCCTCCCGCGTGTTGTTGACAGGCTGACCCTCGTCGGAGTCTCCACTCTCTCGGCCTACCGGCTTTGCTCCATGGCTCTCGGTGTGACGGCGGTGGTGACTTCAAGACCAGGATGGCGCGTGCTCGTGGGTGACGTGATTGGTGGAGCTTTTCAAAGTGCTCGGGAGGGTGGTTCTGGTGGGGTCGGGAGAAATCCTTGTCTGTTGACACTGACACGGTGACGCCCGAGGGTGTCACCTTCCTTCTTTAAGGTTGTTGGGGGCCTCCCTCCCCTACCTTCCCGCTGCGTACCGGGGGAAACCGTAGGTCCCGGCCGGACAGTAGTGTCGTCGTCACTCCCCTTCTTGGAGGTGCTGTTTTGGTACGTAGGCGCTTTGGACTGCGGGTTATGTGGTGGTACTTCTTTGGAGGGCGCACTGGTTGCGAGCTGGTTCCGTTCTCGGCACACCACCGTTATCGGCTTTTTTCTTCTTTTATTTTTTCTTGCTTTTCGTGTTGGGCTTGGGGTGTCCCTAACGCCTTGTATCCTGTGGTGTTTGTTACTTTGGGCGATGTGCTATCTGGCCCAGCAGCGGTCTCACCTGTGTGCTTTATTTATAAAGCGGGGCAAAAGCCTGTTTCGAGAGATAAATGGTTTCCCACTCTTAGAACCAAGGAGAACTCCAAATTGAACAATCCTAACATCAAATAATTGGTAAAACACTGCTGAAATCAAGAGATAACGTACGTTGATCGTTGAGTATGGCTGTCCAAAAGGCAGATTTTGGCTTGCTTGGCTTGGCCCACCGTATGGAAGTGTCATGGTGATACTTATCAAATTTCGATAAGGTTAATTTTCAAAAACATCCTTAGCAAATTTCCAACCAAACTCGAGGTCCACGCATTGCTGACTTCCTCACTTTCTCCTCTATTCCCCGCTATTTTTTTAGAAAACAGACCAAAGGCCCGACGATAAATTAATAGCGCCAAACGGCGAAAGGACACAAGGAGCTGAACCTAGCTTACACGAGCCACTTCACACACACAAAAGAAGACTACCAAGGAATCTACAAGAGGAAGCGCGAGCAATACGCACGACCATTACAAAGACTACATACAAGGGAGGCAAAGTTGGATGACAACAGTGTCGGGCTGGAGCTCACCCTAAGGATGAGCCAACGAACACGCACGCCGTCGAACCCGCCCCGTCCACGCGGGCAATGCCACCAAAGGCTGACCACCACTAGGCACTGACCAAAACTGTCCACAAACCAACATGCCACGCCAAGCGAGACCCAACAAGGAACCGATGAAGCAGCTTGGTGGGGTTTGAATGTTCCGATGCTAGAACATCGGAACATTGCAATTTCCACTCCAAGAAGGTGGGGTGAATGTTTAGAGTATCATAAATTGTTTCCCACTCCAAGAACCAAGGAGAACATTTTAGTCCGTAGGCTCCAGCAGAGCCCGACTTTAAATTAATAAAGCCACAACCGACAAAGTATATAATATCAACCACATAGGAACGCATCAAAGATCTATAGACTACACTACGACGTACAACTAAACATGATGCACAAACACACACATAAGCACATGTGTCCCAAAGCACATCTATGGAACATAAAAAGGAAAGACACAGGATACAAGGAGGATAGGGATGCCCAACTAGGTTGGAGCATCGCGGACTGCCCCGTGGAGGTGTCGAATCATGCCAATCATCACATCCAAAGCTTCCTGATCCTAACGTCTAGCCACGGACTTCCACACATGCAGATAAGTAGGTAGTTTGTAGAGTACGTCAGCAGGTTAAGATGGGAAAATCCCCTCAATGGAGAACTTGTTCCTAATGTTCCACATTGTCCACAGAAGAGCAGCACAACAGATCCAAAGTATGCGCTTAGTATGACCAATGTGGTCACACATCAAATTGTGAACGTTAGCAAATCATGCAGGGTCCCAAGAGCAGGAGAGAAATTCCTAACTGTGCTCCATAAGAATTTGGCCAGGGTGCAAGCAAACAAGATGTGGTCGTTATCCTCGAACTCTCCACATAGGGCATAGAGGCCCGTCGAGGGGTCCCTGCGACGGCGAATGTTGCCTTTCGATGGGAGTCATTTACGGCTGAGTTGCCAGAGGAAAACTCTAATCTTCAACGGGGCCGAGATCTTCCAGATCTCTCTAAAGTGCTTATGAGGCATGCCCTAGCAGAGCTTGGGATATAGCGACTTGATCGATAACGTCCCCGAAGGTTCCAAGGTCCAGGAGAAGGCATCGAGACCCTCTCCTGGGTGGGTATGGCCCAATGCAGGTTGTCCCACTCAATGGGTTGTACCACCCCAAGCATACGCCTGGACAAGTCATGCCACTCGGTTACGGCCCAGAGTTGGGCCACTATGGCCTCTTGGTCCATGGCAATGTCAAAATGTAGCGGGAATATATCCTTCAAGGGCCCCGACCCCTATCACCAGTCCACCCAGAACTTAGTGGATTGCCCATTATTTACCTTGTGTTTTTTCCCAGCAAAATGTACCGTTGACCTTATATATCGAGTTCCAAAATTGTGAACCTAAGTGATGAGTATCAACAAGTAGGTCTTTATTACGTAGATATTTGTTCGTGATGATATCAGCCCGCTAGCCCTACTCCCCTGAGACAATTTTCTAGATCCATTTGACCATCAAGAACACATTCATAAGCTTTGTGTCAATTATACCGAGCCCCCCCCAAGGATTTCAGGGTACACATCACCTACCATCTAACCCAATGGTATTTCCTCCTAATCTCATTAGCTTATCAGAAGAAACAAGAGCACGGTCTATCCATCGCGTGATGGACACCATCCCCTAGAAATCATGTCCCCATGGCATGTAGAGGCAGGCTCGAGATACATGCATTAATCAAGGCTAGTATTACCATGGAAGAAAGGAGTTTACCCATCTAGGGATCAGCCAACTTGGCAATCTTTATTGTCAGTGGACCCCAATCCGCTACTGAGAGGGCCCGGTCACTAACCAGGAGGCCCAGGTAAGTAAAGGGGAAGGAGCCTGTTTTGCAGGTAAGCATGTTGGAAATCCTTTGGGCCTCAGAGTCATTAGTCCCCACAACCATGACCTCACTCTTATGTGAAATAATCTTGAGACCAAAGATACACTCAAATCTCAGGAGGAGGAACTTGATATTTGCAATGGCAAGGTCCTCCGGTTTAAACATGATGATGGTGTCATCAGTGTACTATAAGTGTGTCACCTAAAGGGATCGTAACATAGGAAACAAAAAAAATCCTACGATATGAACACCAAACACGCCAAGATATAATCTAGGAGATGCATGTTATGAGTAAGAGGTCATCCAGAAAAACTTACCCTCGAAGACTGAAAAGCTTTTAACAAGACATGATCTCGTGGATGATGTAGACGATCACTTGTCGATCTCAAGATCGAGTAGATGAGTGCTTAAATCCGACAACACCTCACTGCTTGATCACATGTACAGCTTGAGAACGACTCACATACCCTCAATCCAACTGGGTAGCAGAAGCAGAAGGTCCACCGGACAAAACTACTTAGCCATGGATCGCAGTAATCCGAAAGCCAATGGGAGGGGAGGAAGAGAATCTTGTACTTGAGTGTATGGAGGAGAATAGCACCCACTCCACCTTATGAAGGGGTTCCATGATAGAAAACAAAAAAAATCCTATGGCAGAACACACCTAGTCAGGATCTATCTAGGAGTAATGCTGTAACGGAGAGAGACATTGGTAATATACCCATGTAGACCATAAGCGTTTAATGCTCATGCAGAACGTGGATGATGTAGTCATACTCGTGGCCCCTCATGGTCGCGAAGCTCCTCACAAGTCACCCCTTGTCCTGGTCCTCGTATGACGGTCCGGTGCCACAAGTGGCAGCACTCCTGAGGTATCGAACACGTACAGTGCAAGACGACGACTCCCGGATCTCTGATCCCTGCCGAGATTGCGGAAGTGGATCTCCTGGCCAGAATCACCATAGCACAACAATGTGTCGTATCGAAGCAGTCTCCCGCTCATGCAGCCCTTACTTTGGGGCCACTATTGCAAGATAAGAGAGAGAGAGAGAGAGAGAGAGAGAGAGAGAGAGAGAAAATCCTCTAAGGAAAGATGCCTTAGAGAATATTGGGTAGAAACTATTGCTCTTTTTCCCTCCTATATGGACCTTCTTATATAGGGGAAAAGAGGGCACCCCCATCCACTAAAGTCCCGGTGCAGGACCAAAGGGAGGAGGAGGGAGGCGTGCGTGCAAGGGGAGGAGGCGGCGGCTGGCCAGGCCAAGCAGGAAAGGGTGGGCCACCCGCGCACAACCCATGGAGGCACCGACGGCCGGGGTGGGCCCCACCCACCCACCCACCAAGCGACGGTGATGGCTGCTCCCCGTGTCCCTTCTTCTTGGGCCTTATTCCCTCCGAGGAACTTGGCCCAATAGGGAAGTTGCCTCATTTATTTTATTTTTAAATTAAATATTATTTTATTATTAATTACAATAATTAATATAAAATACATATCCAAAAAATCCTTTTGACCCAAAACTCCTTTCGGTTCTCTCCAACCTTAGGAATTTCCCGGAATGATTCTGGTTCTCTCATGGAACACTTCTGATGTTCCTTTCTATTTCCTCCTATGATTCCATCAATTCCATAACGATCTCCAAGCATCATAAATTCTTTAAGCGTGTTACCCAATAGTTCGGGAACATCACAGACATGATCGAGACGATCTCAGATCAATGATCAATAACGAGACCGGGGTGCACATAATGACCCCTATGCATTCCACGATCTCAATGTCATTTGAACCATAAACATTGAATCCAATTCCCTTGTTACTTTGATACCTGACTAGGCTGAGATTTGATCATTGATATCATGATACCTTGTTCTATCTCATTTCTGACAAGTTCTGCTTTACTCATTCTCGTGATATTCCATCCCCATGACCTAGTCATATGTTGCGCAACTTATGGATGTAATTCACCGAGTGGGCCCAACGTATCTTCCCGTCATATAGGAGAACAAATCCTGATATCAATATATACGCTTCAACCTGCCCCTCTAAAATACCCAACATACACCTTTATGGTCACCCAATTACAGTCATGAAAATTGATGCAGTCAAAGCAGCCTCAGGTGATAGTGATTAAATATGATCTCACGGTCTAAGGATTAGGACACTTCGTTTCTAACAATTGCAACTATGAACTTTGTGACTTGATCATATTGCAATAATTATACGTGGGTAATGTCCATCACATCATTTTCCATATGAAGTGACTTCATTGTCAGTTGGCATAAATGCACCATGATCAGGAAACCTTGATCATCAGTTGCCCAATGAACTAGTCGAATAGAGGCTACTAGGGACCTTTAGTTTGTTTATATATCACACATGTATCAATGTTTCTGATTGATACAGTTATAGCATGATACAAAACTATTATGAACTAATGAGATATGTGAAAGAGATATGCCCTAGAGGCCAATAAATAAAGTTGTTTTATTGTTATATCTCCAAATGTTCATAATAGTTTTGTATCATGCTATAATTGTATTAAGCTGGAACATTAATACATGTGTGGTATATAAACAACCAGGTACCTAGTATCCTCTAGTACTAGTTCGTTGGGTAGACGATGATCGAGGTCGATCAATCACTTGACATCATGATAAGATCGAGGTGTCCCATGGATGACCTGACATAAAGCGCCACGACAATGAGGTCACTTAATGAAGTGATGGATGCACCCAAACATAGAATTCCAATGTGATCCAGTCACAATGTTCAACTTTGTGATATCTAGCAAAGCGTAGTAACTTAATCCTTTGACCGTGAGATCATGTTTAATCACTATCTCCCGCGGCTACTTTGATCACATCAACCATCATGTCCATAACTGGGTGACCATAAAGGTGTGTTTCAACCATTCTAGAGGAACGGTTGAGGCGTATGATCGAGATCGGGACATTCCTATCTGAGTGATGGATATATACTCTAGGCCCACTCGACGAGACCACATCAATGAGCTTTCAAGAATGTGACTAGGTCACAGGGATGTGATATCACGGGAACAAGTAAACGTGTTTGTTGGTAACAAGATCAAACTGTATACAGATACATGAGATCAGGTCTTGTAAAAACCAGGTATTGTTGTGCAAAGGGAATGGGACTCAATGTTTAGAAGGTTCAAGCGAACAACCGAATTCGTGGGATGTGAAGGGATAATCATGTGTTTCTAGATACCTCCGATGATCACTTGATCGAGGAGATGTCTCCTTCATACCTAAACATTCTTGAACCGTATGGGTGTCATGCTTAAGGGCAATCGATGTTGCGGGTTGATCTACTACCAATAGAGAATTAGGAAGAGAGAACCGGAAGTGTTCCGAAGAGAATTCTGGAGTGTTCGGAGTCCGTTCAAAAGGAGTTTTGAATAAGGAGGAATTAAATAATGTATTTAATATTTAATTATGAATTAATATTAAATATATATATTTATTTAAATAAAAATAAAAAGGGGAAATTCCCCACATGGGCCTTCCCTAGGAGGGAAGAGGGCCCAAGAAGGAGGAGCCAAGGGCCACAAGGGCCATGCGATTAAGGGTGGGAGGGCTTGATGTGCTCGTCATTCGACGTAGAGCTCGTTGGAAACCCCAAGAGGAAGGTATGATGAGCACAGCAGTAAGTTTTCCCTCAGTTATGAAACCAAGGTTTAATCGAACCAGTAGGAGCAAGGAAACACCCCAAAGGTGTTACTAGCTGAGCTTTGGCAGGGCGCACTACCAGTGCTAGTAGCAACATGGAGACCTGCACAACACAACCACAAAACTTTGTCCCCAACTTGCGATGAGGTTGTCAATCTCACTGTGTTTTGCGGAAAACAAAGGATTAAATGTATCGAATGGAAAGAAGTAGAAGTTTGTAGAAAGTAAACACAAAGCAGTAAAAGATTGTAGATTGTATGTAAAGAGAAAGGACCGGGATCCATAGTTCACTAGAGGTGGCTCTCCTTAGATAGATAACATGCTGGGTGAACAAATTACATCGGGGCAATTGACAAACACCGAGAAAGCAATACATGCATATACTAATCATCTTGACTCCTTTGAGACTTGATTGGGCATTACAACATAATACATAGACCGCCATCCAACTACATCTATGACTAATAATCCACCTTCAGGTTATCATTCGAACCCCCTCCAGTATTAAGTTGCAAGCAACAGATTATTGCTTTACGAACTGCGTGTAAAGTAAACAATACGATTGTTCTATGAACAAAGGATTGTTGTTTTCTCCCTAGTATCAACAACACATCTAGTACCTTAGAGATTTCTGTCACTTCCCAGTTACGGAGGCATGAACCCACTATCGAGCATAAATACTAACTCTTGGAGTTGCTAGCATCTACTTGGCCAAGATAGCTACTAACAACGGAAAGCATGCAAGATCACAAATAACAAAGACATGATAGAATCAATAATCAATCTGAAATAGCATCTCAATATCCATCGGATCCCCGCAAACACAACATGTATGAATTACAAATAGATGATCTTGATCATGAACGGAGCTCACAAGATCTAAACATGAAAGCACAAAGGAGGAGAACCAACCATCTAGCTACTATATGGATCTGTAGTCCAAGAATGAACTACTCACGCATCACACCGGAGGCTTGCATGGTGATTAACAAGGCCTCCAGGGTGAATTCCCCTCTCCAGTAGGGTGCCGGGAAGAGCTTCAGATCCCTCCGGATCTAGGGATGGAGATGACAGCGGCTACAGACTCTTTCATGGATTTTTGATCGGGTACTTAGGGTTTTCGTCCCGAGGGCAATATATAGGCGGAAGAAGAGGCCGAGGGGGTGCCAAGAGCGGCCACACCACCTCCTGGCGCGGGTCAGGCCTGGCCGCGCGGCCAGGTGGTGTGGTGTCTCCCTAGCCCTTCTCCGTCTCGTATTCTGGCACTTGATCCCTTCCGGAAAAATAGGCACTTTGGCTTTTGTCCCGTCCAATTCCGAGAATATTCATTTTCTGACTTTCCTGGAACCAAAAACAGCGAAAAGCAGGGTAATTTGTGGCTCTTGTTAATAGGTTAGTCCAAGAAATCATATGAAAAGTACTCCAAAGTGGGAACAAAACACAAGAAAGTGGATAAAATCAAGCATGGAACATCAAAAATTATAGATACATTTGCAATGTATCAACATCCCCAAGCTTAACTCCTGCTCGTCCTCGAGTAGGTAAGTGATAAAAAGAAAGAATAATTTTTGAGGTGACATGCACCATCAAAGACTTGATCAAAGTATTTGTAAAACATTCAAAGCTGGGATCATAGTACTTCAATCATAACATGAAAGACAAAGTTCTAGCAATAAGCAAAGAAACTATGATGCAACATGAAAAGGCACAAACAAAAGATTCATGAATAACAATGCTTTGCAAGACGTTTATTTGTTTCACATAAAAAAACATAGCATAATAGTATTCAGCTTGTCCCTAAATAGAGTAGCAAATATAAATGCATAGGACACCTTCAAAGTTCATAAGAGTGACTAGATACAATAGTTTAAAACAAGCAATATCAAGTTATGCATCAATCAACTAGTCTTGGGACAATGCACATAGAACTAAGAATGGCCACTATGCTCTCAAAGTAGGTGCATAAAGGTAGAAGGTGGAGACTCAATATAGTGGTGGAAGAAAGGCCTTTATAAAAGGAAGTAGGGATTCAAGTCTCATAAAGATCTTCCAAAAATTATGGTACTTATAGCTTTCAGCTCTCATTGCCCCTATCATAAGCATATTGAAGTGATTAAGGTTATAGTGAACAAACTATGGTGTACATGCTTGACGAAGTATAAGTTAGAAATCTCATGTCCCTTGTATACGGGGGCTGCTCCTCATGCTACTCAAGTTTAGTCACCGGTAAGTTCTTGTCATCGTAAGTACATGTGTATCATAGAGAACCGCCAACGGGGTACCCCTTGCCCGATGATACGGAAGAATCCCCATATCAAAATGACAAGGCAAGCAGACAACGAGCATCTCAGCATTCTTCTTATTTACCATGGGAATATGGTGCTTTTTTCTCTCTTTCCTCTTTTCATAGTATATTTTTTTTCTTTTCTCTTTTTTCTCAATATAGGACTCTTTTTTTTATAAGAAGAATGCTTCATAGACAGCCCATTATGGTTACGCTGTAGGTTTCTACCATGTCAGCATGGATTAGACCAGCGGCCCAGGCATTTCTCTAACACATATACATAACTCCATGGACTTACAAGCTCCCCTTTCATTTCACACCGACGACATCCATATACAAAAGAGCATGATATCAACTAGGTACAAGTACCAAGTGCAATGTTGAAAGCGTTCCCCATGAAAGCATGGTTCTGCTAATTCCCAACAAATAAGTGCAAGCATATACAACATAGACGACACAATGGTTTAAGTTTATTAAGGGCAAGTAAAGTAAAGTGTGCCATCAAGTTCGTGAGAGCTTTAATCACTAGTTTTCTCATAACAAGTTTAATTTGGAAGGTAAACAAAAGCATGAATATACTTGGAATAGCATAAGCTAGTAGGTAGGTATGGTGGACTCTTTGGAATAACTTGGTTTAGGGAGTTGGATGCATGAGTGGAACTCATACTTTGTTGTGGAGGCTAGCAAAAGACTGGGAGCAACAAACTAAGAGAGCAATAATGGCCATAATCATGCAGAGCGACAAAACATCATTGATCAAAGCATAAAGTGATATTACAAGTTGAAAACTAAAGGACCATAAAGGCTATGGTGACTTGAGACACTCATAACATGGTGTGAGCATGCGCCAAGTCAACCCAAATAAAGCATCAAAGGAGAATACCACTATACTATGCTTTAATATGCTAAAACAACGCATGATTCATCCAAGGCACATTAAGCAATCTCAATTGTTTATAACAAGTCATGCTACAGCAAAGAATACTAAGCATAAATCCAAAATAATATCAAGCATGGCATGACAAAGCATAGGCCACAGTCAAAAACGAGCTCTTTTTACCACATAAGTATGAACTTTCCTACTCTTTTCCAAACCAAACCAAACCAAACCATTTGCAAACCAATGTATGAAAGAGGGGTTCCAACCAATTTATTCAGAAAACTAAGCAAACCAAGGAAAATAAAAACCAAAACGAAAACGAAAAAAAAGACGCTCCAAGAACAACACAATTGTGCATGAAACACTAAAAAGAAGCGTTTGGAAGAAACCTGGGATTTTTATTGATGAAGAAGGGGATGCCTTGGGCATCCCCAAGCTTTGACGCTTGTAATTCTTGGATATTTCTTGGGGTGACACGCGTGGAATCCCCAAGCTTGAGCTTTAGTCCATCCTTCATCTCATTACTCATTCCTTCCATACACCTAAAAATTTTCCTTCATACAAAACTTCACACAATCTTTATTAGCAACATTAGTGCACTTAAGATAAATAAGTCTTAAGGTTCAGTTATAACACCAAATAAACTTTCCATTAGAACACTAGCTACTGTAGAACTTCCCTCAAAAATCTCAATTCCCCAAAAGAACTCAAAAAGGAACCCACAAGAAGCAAATGCAGAAAATGGCAGAAATCTGTTAAATCAGACCAGCAGGTAAAGACGAATTTTTTAGAAGACCTTCTGTTGCTCAATTCAAAAAGTGTTGAACTAACGAAAGTTATATAACAACCTGGGGCAGAAGCACAAAACATTACAGCTCAATCCGACATACAGAGCTCTCTCACGAAGTTTTACGGTGAAACACAAAAATCTGTTTCGGGACAGCAACTTTCCCAATCATTACTTCACTCTCATTCGAGGTTACTCTTGGCACAAAAAGCAAATAAAAAGGATAAGGATAGGTTATTACTGAGGTAATAACTTCCAAGACTCATCTAAAACTTTTGGGTTATCTCCCAATAAGTACTTTTCTTTAACGCCTTTAAGTTAGGCATAAGAAGCAAAGAAAGAATCAAGTGTTCTCAAATGAAGAAGCATTAAGACCAAATTTTGTTTTCATAGGAGAAGAAAAGGAAATCTTTTCTCTCTTTTTAGGGAAGTGCTCTATACCTTTATTGAGTGGGAGTTGATATTTAATGGTGCCTTCTTTCATATCAATGATGGCACCAACAGTTCTAAGAAAAGGTCTTCCCAAAGTAATAGGACAAGAAGCATTGTATTCAACATCCAAAACATAGAAATCAATAGGGACATAGGCATCATTAACCATAATAAGAACATCATTAAGACTCCCCCATGAGTTTCTTTTTAGCATTATCATCAAGTGGGACATTCAAATAGCAATCTTCAAGAGGAGGCAAATCAAGCATATCATAAATCCTTCTAGGCATAATAGAAACACTACTATCAAGATCACATAAAGCTTTGAAATCAAAGTCATTCACTTTCATATTAATGATGGGTTCCCAACCATCCTCTTGTTTTATAGGAATAGAAGCTTTATGTTTCATCTTTTCTTCCTTAATCTTTATGAGAGCATCGGTAATGTGTTTTGTAAAGGCCATGTTCATAGCACTAGCATTAGGACTTTTAGCAAGCTTTTGTAGGAACTTAATAACTTCAGAGATATTGCAACCATCAAGATCAAAATCAACTTTATCATCTAAAGTAGTAGAACTATTACTAGCCTCAACACTAGTGGTGGTGATAGTAGAAACACTAATGTTTCTAGCAATTTCATCTTCTCTTTCCCACTTAGCATGTAATTCAGCTAATAGTCTAACATTTTCATCAATTCTTACTTGTATGGCATTAGTAGCTGCAAAGGGATTATCATTAGTTTTAGGTTTAGCAGCCATTTTATTCAAAGAAGATTGAGTTTCAGCCAAAGATGCTATATTTCTTTCAGCATTAGAGAGTTTTTCCTCAATAGTTTTATTGAAAGCAGTTTGTTTACTAATAAACTCTTTAAGCATAACTTCAAGTTCAGAGGGAGCACTCTTATCATTGTTGTAAGAATTTACATAAGCATTACCATTGTTGGGAGGATATGGCTTATAATTGTTGTTACCAAAATTGTTCCTATAAGCATTGTTACCGTAAGCATTGCTGCCAAAATTATTATTTCTTATGAAGTTCACATCAACTTGCTCTTCTTGAGCAACCAAAGAAGCTAAAGGAACATTATTTGGATCAATATGGGCTTTCCCATTAACAAGCATAGACATAATAATATCAATTTTATCACTCAAGGAGGAGGTTTCCTCAATAGAATTTACCTTTCTTCCTTGTGGAGCTCTCTCAGTATGCCATTCAGAATAATTAACCATCATATTGTCCAGAAGTTTTGTTGCAGCACCCAAAGTGATGGTCATAAAGGTACCTCCAGCAGCAGAATCCAATAGGTTCCTTGAAGAATAGTTCAACCCTGCATAAAAAGTTTGGATGATCATCCGAGTAGTCAGTCCATGAGTGGGACAATTCTTTACCAAAGATTTCATTCTTTCCCAAGCTTGAGCAACATGCTCATTATCAAGTTGTTTAAACTTCATTATTTCACTTCTCATAGATATAATCTTAGCAGGAGGATAGTATTTTCCAATAAAAGCATCTTTGCACTTAGTCCAAGAATCAATACTTGACGAGGGTTTAACTCGTCAATGCCCATTGTTATGGACTTGGGTTTTGGAGAAGGAGGGAGCGCTGGAGACATCTATCGGCTAGCAAACAAGCACACAGGGGACAAAGGATTTACCTAGGTTCAGGCCTCGTAGAGGTCCCCACTCCTGCTTGTCTGCTCGTGGAATTATCGAGGGAGTCGAAAGTTACAATGGTGCACAGATGCAATCTGGCGAGGGTTGTGGAAACTAGGGTTGCATGTGTCCTCCTCGCCGCCCCTCCTAGCCTTTATATAGATAGGCTAGGTCTCGGGTAGCAGGTCGAGTCGGTTACAAGTTAGGGTTTTCCCCTTCAAACTTTCTATCTTTAGCTTCTTCTTGTCCTTCAAGCAATTGAGAGTCCATAGGTTACTCGAGTCCCTCCATCCGGGCCTTGGCAACACCGTGGGCCTGTACGTATTTGGGCCGTATATACTAAGCTCAAGTACCTATAGGGTATACCCATGTCAGTAGCCCCCGAGTGTCCAGTGGAATCGCAGATTCGACTGGGGACTTTTGAAGCCTTCGAGTGCCTGAATGAGTATATTTCAATTGCTTTTATTTGTGTCATAGGGATTGTTGATATACGTGCCTGATATAACCGAAGTATCGGTATCAGTTAACCACCTTAGGGTGAAACAACACAATATACTCGAATTCGAGTCCCCGGACTCGAATCCGGAAAAGTGCTGGTGTAATTCGACTTAGGCCGCGGAGGTCTTACAGGAGTCGAATTCTAGTTATATGGGTGTGAGCACTTGACGCGTCTGTCAAGGCATGTTCATCGTGCCTGTGGGCACGTATATGTTTCTGGTAGTGCGCAGTTAAATGCATTGCCAGGCCTTATTCAGGTCTTACCTTCACGCCGTAGGCGCGACATCCGAATTTTATCATCGCGAAGACGATTCGGGTAACCCAGGAGACACAGTCTCTTTGTAGGGGAAATATTATGAGGCGGTGTCGCCATGAGTTTCGAGTGTGGATGTTATCAACACACAGTTTTTTGTTCAAATAATCATAGGGTGCGCGACCAGCGCTCCCTATGGGAAATGTGAGTGCTGGTTGAGTCAAGACTCGGCAGGACTAAAACTTTCGTTGTTGTCGTCTTTTGCTTGCTTGTTCAGTTGATGACCCGGGCAGGTAGTAAAACACCTTTGCGGCTGTTGTCGTCTTTGCCTGCTTGTTTCAGTCGATGACCCAGGCAGGTGCAAAAATATTTTCGCGATTGATGTCGTCTTTTGCCTGCCTGTTTCCGGCGCTCCCTATGGGAGTAACCCATGTTCATAATCAAACTGTGTTTCGAGTGGTTGGGTTTTCCTTTGCGATTGTCCATGCTCCTGCAACAAGAAAAAGAAAATTCATAGGGTGCGTGACGAGCGCTCCCTATGGGAGTAGCCCCCGAGTGCTTGGTGGAGTCGAAGACTCCAGTAAGGACTAAAATAGTCGAAGTTCTCCACTGCATAGCCTTGATGATGCCAGTGCTGATGCTTGTATGACTTTAGTTGCCCGCGTGAGCGATTTTGACGGGACGTGACGAGCTGTGGGTCCCACTTTCTGACTTTGATTTGACTGGGCGTGCGTAACCTTTTTTTAACTGTGCCTCCTCGATTTCCGTGCGTAATGGTAGAAGTGGGGGGACGGTTCACGCTTCCTCTTCTCCACGTGTCCTACGCGATGTGTGCCACGCGTCCAATAGGGTTTTTGTCAGCCGTTGGATTGCATCTTCCAGGGGTTAAGTAGCAATGCCGCGGCGGTAATTTTCCCATCTCTGTTCTTTCTTCCTTGCTGCCATCGCCATTGCCCTTTGCTTTCCTGCTTTTCTCTGCGCCCATCTTATCCACGACGCTGGACCAGCTCTGTTCGTTCCCCAGCTATTTTCTTCGCTCTCATCGCCGCCACGCAATGGGGAAGAAGAAGGGAGGCTTGCCGCGATCATGACCACCCTACATTGCAGCCGAAGAAGAGGGTGGCTCGCTACTTGGCCACCAGTGCCGCTGCCACCGGGAAGAAGAAGGTCACGGGTACCCGCGTGACGAATGGTGCATGGCGCCCCTCTATCATCAAGGCGTCAGATCTCCGTCTTCTTCGCCAAGACGGAGTGATTTCTGCATCAGTCGCTGATTCGCGCGTCCCTAGCGGTGAGACCGTTCCTGTGCCTCCCGCTGGTTATCGAGTGCTGTTACTTGCATTCATCATTCGCGGTCTTTCCTTGCCTCTTCACCCCTTTCTTCGGGGTCTTCTGTGTTTCTATGGGCTCCAGCTCCATCAGCTGTCCCCAAATTCTCTCCTCCACATCACTTGTTTCATCACCCTCTGCGAGTGCTGGCTCGGAATCGAGCCGCACTTTGGTCTTTTCAAACGCATCTTTAAATTGAAGCGTCAGTCCGCATCTGGCTCTTTAGTTTATGACGTAGGTGGTTGCGGAATCCATGTTGACCCATCCGCCACCTACTTTGATATCAAGCTCACCAAGTTCGTCCAGGGATGGAGGGACAAATGGTTCTATGTGCGCGATCAGAAGGCCAAGGACGAGCACTTTGGACTCACGCCCTTCGATCCCGTGACTCCCTGCAAGAAGATGAGTTCTTGGAAGAACGTGATCATGCCTTCCGAACTCGCGGAAACAGACGTGTTATATCAGCGCGTCTGCGACCTCGAGAGTCGCATAGGCGCAGAAGAGGGAGGATGCGCCCTTGTCAGGACTTGGCTGCGTCGTCGCGTCCAGGCTCTCCAGGCCAAGGTCCATCCCATGTTGCAATGGGGTGGCGCTGATGATCCCACTCGCGTGTCTGCCGATGGCATGTCCGCGAGTGAGGTAGATAAGAGGGTGCGACTGGTCACGAAGTATACCCTCAAGGATGTGCTTCCGAACGAGCCAGTCGTTCCTCCTTTCGATGCTTCGAATCCTCCTCCTGAGTTATGGTTGTGCTATGTAGTAGCGTATTTTCTCGATTGCGTATTCTGTTGCTTATCTGTGTTACTTTTTGTATGCAGGAGTGGGCGATGTCACCTTGCATGCCTCCCCTCCCTGAGGGGATCATTCCTCGTGAAGCTTTGGAAGAGGACCAGTCTGAGTCGACTGTCCCTTCCAATGTGGAAGAGGAAGCCCCCGAGTCCGAGAGTCCGGATACTCGCAAGCGTTCGCGTAGCGAGGATTCCGACGCGTTAACTCCTTCCACTCCAGGAGGCGCGGCTGTTGGTGCAGAGTCGGCAATTCCCGCCATTCCTGTGAGGGCTGTGGCACCGTCTTCTCGCAAGAAGATGCGATTGCCCAATGAGTCTTTGTCGGATTCGACGGAGGCCACATTTGATCTTGATAGATTTGACTGGTAAGTTTGCTAGTGCATTGGCTCGTCACTTGTTTTCTTCTTGTTGGCTTTTCCCTGGATTTTTCCTTTTCTGAGTGCGGATTTTGTCTTGCAGTCAAGAGGCGTCGTCATCTTCTGGTGACGTCGAATTTTTGAAGGAATCAGGAGTCGCGACCTCAAAGGCCAAGATAGAGGTCGAGCGTGCTCCTTCTCCTCTGGCGGCGGCCCACTCCGGGCACAATTCTTCGAGCTCTCCTCACGTAGGGGAGCATCGAGTAGTAGCTCAGATGATGGTTCAGCAATCTTCTTCGGAGTCGCTGGAGGACCATGTAAGTATATCTTCTCTCTCTTTTTTTATAAGTTGGCAGTCAACTCCCTTTGTTGCCTTCTGCTAACTCCTTGTTTTGTGCGACAGCTCCTTGTAAAGGAAGCCGCACAGGTGGCGGAGCAAGTGATGGCGATAGGTCGCCAGCATGCGATGCTGGAGAAGCACCACTGCGCGGTTGAGAGTGAGTGTTCTATACTTACTCTTGTTGTCTTCTCTGTATTTTGGTATAATCGACTGATAGCCAAATTTTTGACTGCCCTATAGCTGAGCATAATGCTTTATTGCGTGATGTCGCCACGTTGGAGAAGACGCTGGCCGCAGCTGTGAAGGGGCGCGATGAGGCAATCACGGCTCATGATGAAGCCCAGAAGCGCGAAGAGGATCTGCGAGCCTCCTTTGCGGCCAGGGAGAAGTTGTTCGAAGAGCAACTGTTCTCAGTCGCCAAGGCCCTCTTAGGTACCTTTACTTGGTGGATAGTTTATTGATGTTCTTCTCTTCCTCTGTAGCGCCGGTGGTATTAGAAGTTTGACCCGTGTGTGTATTTTGGTGTAGATGCTGGTGGCTTGAGTTTTGATCCACGAGTCCTTGGTCGCGATGACGCTCTGGCGGGCACGGTATCTGCGGTCGAAGACCGTAGCGCCGCTGTCCAAAATACGTTGTCCAAAGCCATGGCCACCCTGAGTCGCCTCCAGGAGGAGCTGATGCCGAAGGCAGAGCTGGTCGACAATGTGGAGGTGCTGGTGGAGTCACTCGCTAGGGGTGTGCCTGCCACGTACAAGAACTCCCTCCGCGCAGCTGGCGCGACCATGTCGCTAGCCATGGTGCAAGCCCACGGAGTCAAAGTGGATCCCTCGGCGGTGTCGAAGACAATGCCTGTTGGCGCGGATGGTCAGCAGGTAGTGTTCGCTCCCTTTGCGACTGCCTGTTCCAAATATGGCCATTCCTTGATAAACACCGTTGCCAAGTATTCGGAGGAGCTCAATCGCACAAAGGCGGCGAAAACTTCGGCCTCAGGGGCCGGCGGAAAGTCAGTGGCATATGATACTGCCACGGACTTGATGAAGCCCCCGAGGTCCTCGAAGTCGAAGAAGCCAGCTGCTCCGTAGTTAGGTCATTGTAATAGCTGATGAACTTGCTCTTTTGACTGGAAAACATGCCTGTTGGCGAATTTGTTTGTAGATACTTTTATTGATCCTGAATGCACCTGTCGCTTTTGACTTTTGAGTTGGTCGCCTTATTTTGCTTCTGGCTTGATTTTTGGTAGGGTACGTCAAGTGGCCCTGTGGGGGGAACCCCGGACTCGCCATCTATTGAGGATACAATGGCACCATCCTGCTCCAGGGTAGAGGAGCTTTCCCTGCTTTCGCGACTTCGTGATCGCGTTAAGCAACTGGAGCGTGAGTTGCCCGTGATCCGCGGTAGCGCGGACGTGTGGAAGTCAAAGGCTGAAAAAGCCGCCGCCCGCGAGCAATATCTGCTTGGCGAGGTGGCGACCGATTTAAGTGTTAGTTTGCTCATCCTCGTCTTTTCCTTTGTAGTTAATCGCAATGGTACGTTGTACTCATGTTGTTGATGCTGCTTCGTGTAGTTGTTAGCGCACGCCGTCCACAGGAGGAGAGGGATAGGATTGCCATCCGCCTTCATGATCTCACCCAAGAGCAACTTCAGGAGAGTGGATACTTCTGGGTAGATCATGATCGTGCGACTGCGTTAGCAACTCTGCAGGATCGCTCCTCGCGGGTGTTGCTCTTTCTGAAGAAGTCGTAGTCGTGTTTGAAGAACATCTACCGGGCGATGTTCTCGCTGGATGATACTCCATCAAGCCTGCTGGCCCTTCTGACGAAATTTCAAGATATGTCCGCGATTCGCGAGTGCGTGAGGCAGCAGCTGGTGGCTGGTGCCAAGGCTGCGCTCTCCATGGTACGTTTGCACAGGCCTGACGTGGATGTCACCGCCATTGCATCTGGGCCACTGGCGCCACCAGCAGGATCTTCATGGAACATGGTGCCGTACTATCAGGCGGTGGATCGTCCAGCCAAGGAAATCATCGACTTCTTCGAAGAACAGACTAATGTTCTTCTGTTGCAAGGGTAGCCATATATGTATCCTGCATGTAAGTATACTAGTGTTGTAAAGCTCATATATATTTGTAGATAACTTATTTGTTGAATGTATACAAATAGATTTATAGACGTGGGGTGCGTTGCACTTATGCGAGTCCTTTTCGTTAGCCTGGTCATCTTTGTGTCTTTCCCCTGTCAACCTGTCAGCTGCATGGCAGCTGGGTTGTGTTTGTGTTAAGGGATTCGATTGATGTGCCAGCTACTCAGGATGTCGCGTTATTGTTCGAAGAACATATGTAGATAGGGTGGCGCAGCCCCCGAGTATGAAAGTTGACAAAAGAAAAGAGAGCACGGAGTTTTGGGGCACTTAGCTTTTATTTATTTGGAGAACAGTACGTAGTACAATGTGCGGCTAAGTAGCCTTATTTGTGATGCAAAAGTAAAGAAGAAACGAGTAAGGGTAGAAGTGTCGCAGTTGTGCGACGTTCCAAGGGTTGGAGTATGCGACTCCTGTCTCTAAATCTTGAAGGCGATAGGCGCCACCTGGGATTACCTCTGTAATCACGTACGGTCCTTCCCAGGGGGACTCGAGCTTGAGATGCCCCTGCTGCTTCAGTCGCAGGACCAGGTCACCTTCGACGAATGATCTTGGGTGAAGCCTTCTGCTATGGTAGTTGCGCAGGTTCTGCTGGTAGATCGTAGATCTTTCTGCGGCGATTTCTCTTGCTTCGTTAAGGAGGTCGACGGAGTCTTCGATCTGAGGATGACTCCTTCGCTGTAGGCGTGATCGTGGCGCCTGCACTGCCTCGGCGGGTAATACTGCCTCTGCTCCATGTACCATAAAGAATGGTGTGTAGCCGGTGGCGCTGTTTGGAGTTGTACGCAGGCTCCAGAGTACGGATTGCAGTTCGTTTGGCCAGCAGCCCGCGGCTTGTTCGAGTGGCCAGAGGAGTCACTTCTTGATGCCGCTGCAGACGAGCCTGTTTGCCTTTTCCACCTGACCGTTGGTCTGCGGGTGTGCGACTGAGGCATAGCTGATGTTGATCCCCAGGTTCTCGCAGAAATCTTGGAGCTCCTTGGATGTAAAGTTCGTTCCGTTGTCGGTGATGATGATGTGTGGCACGCCGAAGCGGTAGACGATGGACTCGAAGAACTTGACTGCGCTGTGCCCTGATTGCTTGGTCACTGGCATGGCCTCGATCCACTTGGTGAACTTGTCGACTGCGACCAAGAGGTAGATGTAGCCTCCTTGCGAGTACGTTGGAAGTTTGCCGACCATGTCGAGTCCCCACTGGGCGAAGGGCCAGGCCAATGGAATAGGCCGTAGTTCTGCGCCTGGTGCGTGTGGCTTGTCCGCGAATCGCTGACAGGCGTTGCACTTTTGGACTATATCCTTGGCGTCACGCATGGCCGTGGGCCAGTAAAATCCAGCTCGTAGAGCTTTGGCGATGAGGGCGCGGCTGCCGGCGTGGTGCCCGCAGGTCCCTTCATGGATGTCGAGGAGAGACGCATCGCTATAACACGCCTGTGATGCTGTGTTTATACAGTTCGTCGTTGATAACGGCGAATGCCTTGGAGCGTCGCGCGATGTGTCGTGCATCTGTCGGGTCGTCCGATAGACGCTTGCTGAGGAGGTACGTAATGTACGGCTGCGTCCAGGATTGTTCGATCATCATGACGCTCATTGGTCCCTCGAGTCCTGTGTCGAGCTCTAAATCATCGATTGTTGTTGGCTCATTGGGTGGCGTAGCCCCTGAGTCCGTTGCTGCGCTTGTTTTCTTCTCTGCGGCCTTTGGCTTGATGGAGCGTTCGCATATGCGCTCGAGAAATACCCCAGGTGGTATGGGTGCGCAGGTGGAACCTATGTTGGCCAGTGCGTCCGCCTCCTCATTGCTTTCGCGACCTATGTGTCGCAACTCGCAGCCGTCGAAGTCTCCTTCAAGTGTGTCGTAGAGGTCGCGGTATGCAATCATGTTGTCATTTAGTGCGTCGCACTCGTGCATTGTTTGGTTTACGACCATCTTGGAGTCGCCATATATGATTAGCCTCTTTGCGCCGTAGGCTTTTTCCATCCTCATCCCGTGTAACAGGGCCTCGTATTCAGCCTCGTTGTTTGAGGCTGTGAACTGCATTCGCAGGACGTACTTCAGCTTGTCCCCTTGAGGCGATGTCAGTATGACACCTGCTCCTGCTCCATCTTTTCTCTTGGACCCATCAAAGTGCATTGTCCAGAGGTAGGACATGTCTGGCTTGTCCGGGAGTTGGTTTTCCATCCAATGTACGAGGAAATCCGGGAGAACTTGCGACTTAATTGCACCGCGCTTTTCATATGTGATGTCTCGTGGAGACAGTTCGATTCCCCAAAGCGCGACTCGCCCTGTGGCGTCAGGGTTATTGAGAATATGTCCCAATGGGGCGTCGTTGACTACCACGATTGGGTGTTCCTGGAAGTAGTGGCGCAGTCGCCGGGTGGTCATAAAGACGCTGTACGCCAGCTTCTGATAGTGCGGGTACTGCTGTTTTGTTGGCGTGAGGACCTCGCTGAGGTAGTATACCGGGCGTTGTACGCCATGGACCTTGTTTTCCTCGGCCCGTTCGACGACGAGCACTGTGCTGACCACTTGGTAGGTGGCGGAGATGTACAGCAACAGTGGTTCCCTTTCTCGTGGAGTTACCAATACTGGCGAGGTGGATAGCAGGCGCTTGAGGTCTTCGAATGCTTCTTGCGCGTCGTTGGTCCACTCGAATTTGTCGTTTTATGAGGAGCTGATAGAAGGCGGCGCTTTTCGCCCATTCGACTGATAAATCGACTGAGGGCTGCGATTCGCCCGGCTAGTTGCTGAACGCCCCTTATGTTCTTTGGCTTCTCCATGGCCAGTATGGCTTTTATCTTTTTCGGGTTTGCCTCAGTCCCTCTCGCGGATATGAGATACCCGAGCAGTTGCCCAGAGGGTACGCCGAAGGCGCATTTGTCCGGATTGAGTTTTATCCGGTAGCGATTGAGATTGGCGAAGGTTTCGCGCAAGTCGTCGATTAGAGAGGCTTCTTCCTTGGTCTTGATTACTATGTCGTCGACATAGACTTGGATGTTGCGACCAAGTTGCTCCTTGAGGCAGGCCTGCATGCACCGTTGGTACGTGGCTCCTGCGTTTTTAGCCGAAGGCATTGTGTTGTAGCGAACACGCCAAGGGCATTGTAAACGCGGTCTTCTCTGGTCTTCCTCCTTCATTCGAATTTGGTTATAGCCTGAGTAGGCGCCGAGGAAGCAGAGGCGCCGTGATCCAGCAAAGGAGTCGATGATTTGATCGATCCGCGGTAGCGGGAAGTGATCTTTTGGGCAGTGCTTGTTTAGAGAAGTGAAGTCCACACACATCCGCGGGATATCCCTGTCCTTTTTTGGCACCAGCACCGTATTGGCGAGCCAAGTGCTTTCCTTGATCTCACGTATGAATTTGGCCTCGAGGAGTCTGTTGATCTCCATTCCGACTGCCTGTGCTCGTGGCTCGCATAAATACCGATTGTTTGCTTGACTGGCCTTGCGTCGGGGTTGACGTTGAGTGCGTGCTCGGCGAATTCCCTGGGAACTCCTGGCATGTCCGCAGGACACCAGGCAAAAATTTCCCAGTGCTCACGGAGGAATTCGACGAGCGCGAGTTCCTATGCGAGACTCAAGTTGTTGGCGATGAGGGTCGTTTTAGCGGGATCTGATGGATGGACCTGCACCTTCTTTGTGTGCACAGATGAGTCGAAGGAGAGGTCAGGTGAGCTTGGCCTACTCGAGGGGGCGCTCGTTGTCCGTCGTTTCTTCAATCGCGCGAAGTTCCTCCTACATGCCAAGGACCGGAGATTCTGAATTCCTTGTCGAATCGCCGACGTCAAACTCCCGTTGATCGTGATGACGCCGTTGCGACCTGGCATTTTCATCTACAGGTAGGCATAGTGGGGTACTGCCATGAACCTAGCGAACGCGACGCGCCCGAGGATGCAGTGGTATTATGAGGGCCAGTCGACAACTTCAAAGTCGATGCGCTCGCGCCGGAAGTTTTTCGGCGTGCCAAATATGACGTCGAGGTTGATTTTGCCCAGGGGTTATACGCCTTTTCCTAGGACGATGCCGTGGAACGTTGTGTCTGATGCCTCTAAGCAGGTTAGAGGGATCCTCATTGCTCGCAAGGTACTCGCGAATATGAGGTTGATACCGCTTCCGCCATCCATGAAGACGCGACTCATGTCGAAGCCTCCAATTTGTGCCTCGAGTACGAGGGGGTAATGACCTGGGCGAGGTACTTGGGGCGGGTGGTCGCGTTTGTCGAAGGTAATGCACGACTCACTGCCACTGAGGTACTCAGTGGTGGATGGTGGCGAGTGCGTGGCCAAATTGACTTGGCGAGTGATGGCCTTCTGCACCCTATTGGAAGGGCGCCCCTTTTGGATCATCATGGTACCCATGGCACGTGGGTATGGTTCGCCTCCATGATGCTGGTCCGGTGCAGCTCCGTTCGGGGGTGGCCCAGGTGGTGGTGGTGGCGTGCCATGTGCCACTGCGCCTGGAGCGGTCCCATAGCCTCTTTCGACTGCATTGCGGTTCATTCGAACCAACCCCTCATGTAGCTTGAGGAATTCGCGGCAGTCCTTGAGGAGGTGACTGGATTTCCTCTTGCCATCATGCTTGTCGATGTAGAAGTGTACCGTGCATGGCCTGGACAGTTTGTCCTCGATGGAAGTCGCGGGTGCTTCATCGCGAGTGCGGCGTTGCCACACTTGCGTGGTTTTCCCGGAGTCGCGGTATCCGCCACTGCGGTATCCGCTGTTGCGGTTATCGTCGCGTCTATCGGCGTAGCCGGCTGCGACCATGTTGACATCATCGCGATCGTCGTAGACGCGCATACGACGTTTGCCCCGGCGGTCGCGTCTGAGTTCTGCTTCCTCGTCAGAGTGAACGCGGTTTTTCAGCGAATCTTCTCCATCAGCCCACCGATTCACGATCTCCATCAGGTGGTCGATGTTCTTGGGCTTTGAGCGGCCTAGATCCTCCCTGAGTTCCATGCGTCGGACACCATCGTTGAATGCATCAATCGTGCGGTCTTCCGAGATGTTCTCCGCGGAGTTCTTGATGATGGACCATCTTTGGATGTAAGAGCGCAGCGATTCGCCAGATTTTTGCTAGCAGCATCTCAGTTCTTCGATTGAAGCGGGGCGTTTGTATGTGCCCTTGAAGTTGCGTACGAAGCTGTAGACCAGCTCATCCCAGCTGTGAATGGATCCGCGTGGGAGGTTATTGAGCCATGCTCGGGCGGCGCCCTGCAGCTATAGCTGCAAGCATTGCATGGCAGTACTTCGACTGCCTCCGTGCAGCCTGACTGAGGAGATGTGATCCTCCAGCCAGATCTTGGGGTCCTGCAGACCGTTGAATTTCGGGTTCTCCGATGGGAGTTTGAACCCTTTAGGCATTCGCTTTTGCCTGATGGATCTGCTGAAGCATCTGGCGCCGCAGAGCTCCCCATCCTCTTCTTCCAAATCGGTCGACCGAGCATGTCGTGCCCTTGACTTGTCGATCTTGCGCTACGTGAGCTCGTCGCGTGCATCATAGTCGCGATTGTGTCGTTGTGAGCGGCGGCGTCGAGACAGGTCGTGACTGTCATCGCTTGATGAGGGCGAGGAGTAGCGTCTTGCTAACGCTTTGCCCTTTTTCGGGTCTAGTACTGGTTCTTTGTCGAGGGCGGCCTCGATTAGTCCTAGGCCTGCGATCGTAGATCGGTGCATGGCCGTGCGCGGATCTCCAGCCGGTGGCTGGTTATTGAGAAGTTACATGGTGGCCGCCGTTACTGCGGCTTGTGGCGTCCTAGGAACCACGTTGCCTCTTGTGTCGACTGTCATAGAGCCGAAGTCGAGGACTTTCGCGGCGTCTATGCGTTCTTGTTCGGTGAGGTGAGCCATCCGTGATTGCCTCTTTCTAGCGAGTTGCTCGTTGCCTCTTGAGGAGGATCCTCTGTAGGAGGAGAGCCCAGCGCGACGAAGGCTTGACTGCCGCCGCTTTTACGCGCCTCAAGTTCCGCGATTGCTTGTTTCTGGCGCTTGAATTCCTCCTTTAGGAGCCAGTGGTAGCCCATCAGCAGTTCTTGCGGGGACCCGAAGGGTAGAGGTGTACCTCGTAGGGCTTCGCGGCAGCGTTCCCACTCTTGCTCGTTGAGCCTGATTACGACGCGTTCGCCGGTTTGCTCGTTGATTATGGTGGGGGGTTCGACTGTTCCTCCATTGCCACCGTTGCCGCTGTTGGCGGCGTTGGGCGGGTCGGTGCCGCTGCCGGTGTTACCATTGTTACCGCGGTTGGCAGAGGTGTCACCCGCGTTGATGATAGTGCACATGAAGTGATTTGGGAAGCTGTTGCTTCCACAACTTTCAGATCCGGAACCGTAGATTCCATCTTGAGTGGCCAGATCGCTTAGATCGGAGTCGCGACTGCTGTCGCTGACCATGTTCCCAACCGCCGCTGGAGCATTGAGCTCGCTGAGGGTACTGATCGATGGAGGGAACCATGATGCTGGGGCAATCGCCGGTGCCGTCGGCTGATCGGGCATGCGAAGCGTGCCCATCTGACCGACTTGGAAGCGGAAGCTCCCAATCGCCAGGCTGATTCCGTCGCCCACGGATTCGAAGGCCGGGCGAGTAGCCGGCGTGTGGACGGTGAAGTCGAAGGCGCCGAAAAGCTGGCGAATCTCTGCTGTTGCAGAGTTGTAGATCGCGTTTGATGGGGCCGAAGAAGCCGCAACATCAGCACTCCCAATTCCCACAGACGGAATTCAACCACTCTTTAGCTTTTCCTCTCAAAGAGAAAGGAAACAATTTCAGCTTAATAATATCACCATCTATATCCCTATGCTTTTGCATTTCACAAAGTTCAACAAAGTTATTTAGATGGGAAGCAGCATCTTCATTACCAATACCAGAAAATTGTTCTCTCATAACAAGATTGAGCAAAGCAGGTTTTATCTCAAAGAAAGTATTTTCAGCCACAGGTGGAGCAATAGGTGTGCTCATAAAATCATTGTTGTTGGTGCTAGTGGAGTCACACAACTTAGTGTTTTCAAGAGTAGTCATTTTTTTGGGTTTTCAAATAACAAAGCAAACTAGTAAAACTAATTTTTTGTGTTTTTTGAAGAACAAAACAAGCAAACAAAGCAAAAAAAGAAAACTAAGCAAAACAAAAACAACAAAGTAAAGAGATTGGTTATGATGGACTCCCCTTGTGAAGATGTCCTTGACTCCCGACAAATTGTAAAAGATCTTGATGTGCTGCTGCTCGACGTAGAGCTCTGGGGAACCCTAAGAGGAAGGTATGATGAGCACATCAAGAAGTTTTCCTCGCTTATGAAACCAAGGTTTAATCGAACCAAGAGGAGCAAGGAAACACCCCAAAGGTGTTACTAATGAAGCTTTAAGGTATGCACTACCGGTGCTAGTAGCAACATGGAGACCTGCACAACACAACCACAGAACTTTGTCCCCAACTTGCAATGAGGTTGTCAATCTCACCGTGTTTGGAGAAAACAAAGGATTAAACGTATTGAATGGAAAGAAGTAAAAGTTTGCAGAAAGTAATCACAAAGCAGTAAAAGATTGTAGATTGTATGTAAAGAGAAAGGACCGAGATCCATAGTTCACTAGAGGTGGCTCTCCTTAGATAGATAACATGCTGGGTGAACAAATTACAACGGGGCAATTGACAAACACTGAGAAAGCAATACATGCATATACTAATCATCTTGACTCCTTTGAGACTTGATTGGGCATTACAACATAATACATGACCGCCATCCAACTGCATCTATGACTAATAATCCACCTTCAGGTTATCATCCAACCCTCCAAGATAAGTTGCAAGCAACAGATTATTGCTTTATGAACTGCGTGTAAAGTAAACAATACGATTGTTCTATGAACAAAGGATTGTTGTTTTCTCCCTAGTAGAAACAACACATCTAGTACCTTAGAGATTTCTATCACTTCCCCAGATTACCAGAGGCATGAACCCACTATCGAGCATAAATACTAACTCTTGGAGTTGCTAGCATCTACTTGGCCAAGATAGCTACTAACAACGGAAAGCATGCAAGATCACAAATAACAAAGACATGATAGAATCAATAATCAATCTGAAATAGCATCTCAATATCCATCGGATCCCTGCAAACACAACATGTATGAATTACAAATAGATGATCTTGATCATGAACGGAGCTCACAAGATCTAAACATGAAAGCACAAAGGAGGAGAACCAGCCATCTAGCTACTACATGGATCCGTAGTCCAAGGATGAACTACTCACGCATCACACCGGAGGCTTGCATGGTGATGAAGAAGGCCTCCAGGGTGAATTCCCCTCTTCGGCAGGGTGCCGGGAAGAGCTTCAGATCCCTCCCGATCTAGGGATGGAGATGACGGCGGCTATAAACTCTTTCGTGGATTTTTGATCAGGTACTTAGGGTTTTCGTCCTGAGGGCAATATATAGGCGGAAGGAGAGGTCATGGGTGCTGGAGCAGCCACACCACCTCGGGCGGGTCAGGCCTGGCCGCGCGGCCAGGTGGTGTGGTGGCTCCCTGGCCCTTCTCCGTCTCGTATTCTGGCACTTGATCCCTTCTGGAAAAATAGGCACTTTGGCTTTTTTCCCGTCCAATTCCGAGAATATTCATTTTCTGACTTTCCTGGAACCAAAAACAGCAGAAAACAAGCAGCTGGCACTGTGGCTCTTGTTAATAGGTTAGTCCAAGAAATCATATGAAAAGTACTCCAAAGTTGGAACAAAACACAAGAAATTGGATAAAACCAAGCATGTACCATCAAAAATTATAGATACATTTGCAATGTATCAGGGCTCCCACCCTGCTGGCCCCTTGGTGGGCTTGGACGGGCAGGTGGGTCCCATCCCCACCGCTGGCCGGCCCTTCCTCCACCTCCTCCAAGTGTTTAGTCCCACCCCAGGACTTGGAGGGTGGGAGTGCCCCAGTTTTTCCTATATATAGGGGTGCCATTCACCCTAATTCCTCAATCAAGCCAATCCAACAATTGGAATTTGCCATTCTCTCTCCCTCCCTCTCTCCCTCTCAGCATGTTCCCAAGTTAGGAACATGCTACACAAGGTAGAGGTTTCTCCCCTCGCGCAGATCGTCGTGCCACTGGAATCGGTCCAGATCTTCTTCTGCTGCTGCCTTGCTTGACCGAGTCCCGAGAGATGTCATTGACATTGTACGTGTGTAAAGCTTGATGAGGCACCACCATTAGTGGTGCTAGACACTTGAAGCCTTCTAGACCCTGTGGTCTACGACACTCGGCTTCATCATCAACGTTTGTGAGGGAACGTAATTCCACTTTTTGGTGTTCAAAGGTATGATCACCGTATCCCACTCGTTACTGTACTTCTCCATAGATAGATCTTGGGTTGGTGTGTTCTCGTAGTAGGAATTTTTTGTTTTGTTCCACGGAACCCCTTCAGTGGTATCAGAGCGATCTATGTGTAGAGTACCAATACGAGTAGAACACACGTGGATTGTGTGGGCATTGATTTTCTAATTGCCACCCTCCCACGTGTACTTGCTACTACCACGGTGATGTTAGATGCAGCGACCCGGACAAACCTTACGCGAGATCAGTTCCACGACTAACATACGGCTTGTACCGTATAAGTGGCTGGTGGGTGTCTGTCTCTTCGACATTAGTTGATATGTCACTTACAAAGGACGGCCCTAAAAAGGGATTAAAAGCGGTAACTAGTTAATCCATGTTGTGGTTGGATTCATAGGTAAGAAATGGTTCTTGTGCGAAAGCCCAATCAACCACGTAAAACTTTCAAACATAAGTAGGAGCGTCTAACTTTGTTTTGCAGGGGGCAAGTGATATGTGTGGTTTAGGTAAGTGTTTATGGGATAGACAGCCAAAGGCAAGGTGGCACCGTGAACCTGGTGCAAATGTCAGCGCTCTCGATGGAGATCAAGACGCGACAAACCATCACATATCACACATACATAACTGTTTTAATTAGATGTTAGTTGTTGTGTGATCTTGTTGTGCTAGTATTAGACTTACGACGATAGCATAATAATATAATCCCTCATATTATAATTCAAATATTCGTGTTCTCCCACATGTGTGCACCACCAAGAAAGATTGCAATTATGAAGCATGTCATGATGATCAGGTGCTAGACATATTTGCATTCACATACGATGGGTGCAAGACATGTATGCACAACAATACACTGTGGATAAAGTTGGCGAGCCTAGCATGTACAGACATGGCCTCCAAACACAGATGACTGAAAGGTTAAGCATGAATCACACGTGATGTGATCGATATGGTGATATCTACCCTGGCAGCTGCATCAAAGGCCGTGATGATCAGGGATGATCCGATGTAAAGGGATCGTGTAGTCACCAAACGAATGTTGAGGGATGTTCATTTGAGTGATAGTTTTGGTATTTTAGTATGACTAAATAAGAACCCATATTATGAATGTTAAGGTTAACTACTTTACAAATACTATTATAGATGTCTCGTGCTACCTTCAACCTTTGCCCCTTCCTTGAGAAAGAAAAGCTCAAAACTGACAGGACAAACTTCATTGCATGGTCCCGCAATTTAAGGATTCTCCTCGTTCCCTAGAAGATGTCCTACATACTTGAGGCTGTAGGGGTTCCGTGTATGAAAACAATAATTTTTACCCTACGCCCCTGAACCCCTGATGCTACCAGGACCTATCTATTAGTAATATAGTAACGAGAGGGGCTTTTCGCGAACTTACCCTTGAAGACCGAAAAGCGTTGTCAACTCTCAGGAGAGCGTGGTTGATGTAGACGTGCCTAAGCCGACCTCAAGGTCGTGATGAAGTCCTTGCGCTCCTTTCGCTCCAACGACTTGAGTGCCTCAAGTGTGACACCTCGCGGGGAGTTACACATGTTCAATGCTTGACGACGACTCCCGCTTCCCCGATCCAGCAGCAGTTGTGGAAGTAGAGCTGCTGGATAAGAATCCCGCAGCGTGACGATGCTCCACGGTGAAGATGTCTCTCGTTCATGCAGTCCGAACTTGGGACCACGGTCACCAGAGAGAGAGAATATCAATTGGAGGTCTTCCCAAAAGTGAGAAGACCTTTATTGAATATTGTGTGTATTTATCTGGCCAAATACCCCCACTATATATAGGGGAGGGGAGGTACTACCTTCCTCAAAGTCTCGGGGTGGGACTAAAGGAGGAGGAGGTGGGGGAGGAGCCGCCGGCCATCCCTCCATGGGCCCCACGTGGGGGGCTGGCCCCTCCTAGGGGTGCGGCCCCCTCTTGGGCCCTTTCCCCTCCGGGAATTGGCCCATTATGCCTTTTGAATTTTTAAATTGATTTTCTCTTTATTAAATAATTATGAATAAATGATTAAATCAATATTTAACATTCATTCATATATTATTCAATCTCCGTGGCTATGGAACACCTTCCACCTCCACTCCGGACATCCTCCGGACTTACCGAAACCCTTCCGGTTTTCTCTCTACTATTCTTTGGCGATTCTTCCGACCCTATAAACACTCTCTAAGCATCATCAAACCCTGAAGAGTGATACCCTACGGTTCGGGAACACTCCAGACATGGTCGGGACACTCCCGGACCAATGATCAACAGAGGGACCTGGATGGCCATGTGACCCATGTGCGTTCCATGAAGATCTTTCATCGTTTGAACCGAGACGGTCGTGTCTTATTCCCTTTGTCTCTTGATACTTGCATTGCCCAAGATCTGATCAACGACATCACCATGTCATGTTCAATCTCGTTACCGAACAATGCTACTTGACTCGTTCCGACAAGTGATATCCCTGTGATCAAATCACATGTTGCGCAACTATTGGATATAACTTCTCTGAGTGGGCCCTTGAGTATCTTTCTGTCACGTGGACGGACAAATCCCGCTCTTGACATATATTGCCTCTACGGTTTCCTCTGAGTACCTGAACACACCTTTATAACCACTGTATTACCAAGTGGCGCTTGATGCTATCTAAGCACTCTCGGCAGACAGTGATTGATATAGCCAGACACTCTAAGAAATAGTCTAGGAGGATCCATTTCTAATCATCGTAACTTGAACTTCATGACATGATCGGGTCACGATGTTTAGGTTGGGTATTGGTTCATCATATCATTCTCAGAATGAGTTGATTCCATTTCCAACTAGCATAAATGCCGCATGATCAGGAAACATGATCATCTGTTAACCAATGAACCAGTGACTAGAGTTTCACTGGGAACCCCTAGTTGTTTATATATCACACGTGTATTGATGCTTCCACTCAATATAGTTATAGCATGATATAAAACTTAATCATAAACTCTATGAAATATGATAATAGTACTTATTACTATTTATCTTTAGGGCATATTTCCAACAGTCTCCCACTTGCACTAGAGTATAAATACACTAGCTGCATTTGTTCTTAATCATTGGCACCATATTCGGTACCCTGAACATGCTTGCTCATGGAAGAGGTTGAGTCTTGGGTCTGTACTTTACATTCCCAAATCCTTTGCAACTTACAAATGTCACCTTGATTGACATTAATACTTTATCATCACATGATAACATCTATGTGTATGTATCATCGCTATGGTAGCAGAGCGAGGCCTGATTCCAGGAGCCTACAATGACTTTAGATCAACCTCGAGGGCTTTCTCATGGGCACTGTGCCCTGAGACACATCATTCTACGTTAAAAGCAAACTAGCCCCGCCATAATATTATACAACACTTTAGATGGTACCCTTATCTATTATTATAAATGTATTCATCGAAACACTAATACACTCTGTGCAACTTTCGATATTTTTGTTCACCTCGCTTCCTACTTGACTTTAATCGGTATTTACAGGAGTTTCCAACATATTGCCATATAACATAACCCTTTATGTTTTAAGATATGTCATCCTTTATGGATTTGGAAAATATGTCTACAGTTCTCTATTAGACACTGCGGACAAACCTAGCTCAACGTTCCATGATTAACTTAATCACTTTTAAACGTTCCTTATTGGATCATATATTATGTTAAGTTATCATCATGGTTTTCTAAGATAGAACCTATGTCTCAACATAGTGGATGATGATCATCCTTTTCTTTCTTTCAACATTGATGTTAAACTTAATACTATTCCTAACTTGAGTTATTAAGGAGCAGATCCTTAATTAACTTCTATTCTGAAACCCTTTTCAGAATCCCTTAAGGAATACTACATAATATCATAATACACTTATTATTAACTTCTACACCTTATAAATCATTATTTATCGGTACTTGCGCTTTTATTCTTAACACATTTAAGAATCACTCCTATAAGATCCCACTCAAAATATGTTCCTAACATATTTGGGTATGAGTCACTACTCTTACTCAAACTATGTTCCTACATATTTGAATTTGAGACTTATATTGGTCCCACTCAAAAATATGTCAATCACATATTGTTTTAGGAAGACTTTTATAACTCCCACTCAATTTTATGCAAATTGCATATCCACTCACTATTTTGAATAACTTCAAAATCCTTTGATCAAATATTAAACTTGAAGATTTACTATGAGATACTAGTACTTTTACTAGTTTTAAATCCACTAGACATTTAGCACACTTGAATCAAATTCATTTGAATTCATCCAATACTTGACAAATTGTGCTTTTGTCATTCACCCCTTTTCCACTATGGCTTTGCAGTCATTTGGGAAAATTCCAAGTAACCCCTTTTACTTGTGAGATTCAGCAACATATTGCTTTCTAATCTCAAGTGAATTTTGCTTCTAGGATTTCTCATAATTCTAGTTTACAATTATTTCCTTAGTAGTTCGTAGGTATGTCATATTCCAAGAATCATGACAAATGATTCACAAATGTCTCCATACAAGATATGGATTATTTTGAATCCTACTTCATGTAGTGAAAATACCAGTGGGGAACACATAATGATCATTATCATTGATTCTTTCCTTTGTGAAGAGAATCGTTCAGGAACATTGTCCGTTGCGCTTCTCAACACTCTGATGCTAGGATATGAATCCTCATTGTGTTTTTCACTATCTTCCATTTGCTTCATAATCGAGAATATCACTAAAAGTGAGCTTTCTCAAGAATGCACCAAAATCCAAGCAATACAAGTTTTGCTTCTCTTTTGGTTTCAGCTATGGATTTCGTATTCAAAGTTTCCAATGAATACTCTACAAGGGCTTATTCGCTATTGTTTTGGTTATATCGAATAACCCCAAAACTTTCATGAATTCAAATGGTTCACTATATATTCTAATTGAGTGCCAACTATTTCTAACTAATGATCTCTACATCTACACTACAACGATTTATTTGGTGCCATCTATTCGCCTACTTTGATATCTTATATCACATCGTGATGTTTTGCATTTTGACATTTTCAAAACGCTTTGCATTCCACAATTTCATTTATGCCATTCTTATAAAGTCGAATTTCATTACTATTGATCAAATCATAGTAATTATATTCTCTTTTATCTTTAACACCCTTTGTTTGATGAAACACTTTGATCAAATCAAATAGTTTCATACTCATGTTTCCTTTGGTAAACTTCTTTACACATTTAAACAATCATATAATGATAATTACCATTTTCGTTAAAACACAATACATCGAATATGTATTTACTTTTAACAATTCATTAAACACTTTGTATTCAAGTTATACACAGTGTTCAAGTTATTTTGCCGAACTTAGGCATGATTTATATGTGATAAGAAATCGAATGACTTTCACATATTATCATATAACTTTGAATATTAAACAATGGTTTCATTCATTAATGAATACATCATTAAGTTGGGTATTTTAAAGCATTTCTATATTTTACAAATGTTCATTTATTATCAATTAGTTTCAAACAACAAGGATAATTCACACATAATCAAATAAGATATGAACAGGAATAGAGATTATTCATAAAAGTAGAACAACTGTTCGTTACAAGCTCATATGAATAACCGTCTCACAAAGTGTGAGACACACTAAATAAGTTCATAATCTTTTGATTAAAATAATCATCCTAAACATAAACTAAGTGATAAATGTCGAGGGAGAGTGTCGTTGGCCATCATCATCATGCTCGCCGTCAACACGCAACGTCACCTCTCTCTAGCAAGCACCTCTCATGCAGAAGGACCTGTTTTCAGTAAAACAGAACAAGTATCAAATATACTTAACACTGCAAATGTGTTTGCAAGATTATAACATTTATAAAATTGTATATCAAATATATACCTTTGTCATTGATGACCTCAGCGACAATGGGTTCAACCACCACATCTCTGAAATGTGATATGAACTCGTGGAAATCTTGTGTTTCCGCGTCGCCTCTCATAATGCAAATCCTGACTTGTGCTTGGAAGCTTGGTGGCAGCGACCACAGCATAACTCCTATTGCAAAAGAGCTTGCGAACCAGTTGTCCAGGAAGTATGCCAGACTCATGTATGCATCATATATGCTCAACAAGTGATCGTCCAGTGAGGAGCCCTCCTCCATCTTTATGGAGAGGAAATCCCCCATCAGCTCATACTCCCATATGCACACTTGTTCCACGAAATGCAATCTCAGATGTGCCATAACCGTTCGGGGATTAAGACTTCCCACAATCGGCCATAGCCCATCTTCCATCCCGAGGCGCATCGTCACTGATATGAAGGTGGACATCTCACGACGATAATAGCGGTCCTCCCGCTGTTCTGGGGTCTCATAGAAATAGGGCTGCTCCAAATCCATCCCATCGAGTATATAGTCGACCACGTTATTCTCGCTAAGGAGAACATGGAGACGCGCAACCCATATAGAGAAGTTTGATCCGTCTAGCCTAAGCTTCTCTCCTTCTAACCAATCGTCAATAGGGAAGGTAATGTCGGGGAGAACCATTTTCTACATTTATAATTGCAAAAGGAATTTAGACTAAGTTTATAATTAAATGAGTTAATAATAACTCCACTCAGAAACACCTATCCCCATAAGGGTTCCTAGTGATACCACGACCCCTTTCAGCCACATCTCCCCTGAGCATCACGGCCATCAATGTGGGTTCAAGGGTGGACGCTAAATGTCGGTCACATCATTCATGCGACTCGTGATCGATCTTTCGACCATCCGTGTTCCGAGGCCATGTCTGTACATGCTAGGCTCGCCAACTCAACCTTAGTGTATTCGCTATGCAACATGGCTTACACCCACTGTATGTGAACATAGATATGTCTGAAACCCGATCATCACGGCATGCCTCATACCGAAGAATTTTCTTGGTGGTGCACACTAAGGGGGAACACAATCATTGGTAATTTTAGCAGGGATCATCTTATTAGGCTACCGTCGAGTATCTAATACTAGCACACAATAAGATATACAAACAATAACATTGAATGTAAATGCGATGTGATATGGTCCTTCACGTCGTGATCTCCATTCGTCGTCACCGGATTTTGGTGCCAGGGTTCCGGTGCCGTAGACACCAGGGTACCGGTGTCTTTCCGGCATGATAGTTCATTACCTCCGTGACTATCTACTACTACATAACATAAGGTAATCACTTTACCTTTGCCACAACCATCTCACAAAGCAACACCCCCTGCAAAACAAAGTTAGACGCCTCTACTTTATCTTTGCATATTTTACGTGGCTGAATGGGCTTTCGCACAAGAACCGTTCTTACCTACGAACTGTCACCACAACGCTGATCAAGTAGTTGTCTATACTACACCCCTTTTGGGGCCCTCCGTTGTATATGGAATACCAACTAATGCGAGAGAGACAGACACCCCCTAAGCCATTTTATATGGTACAAGCCGTATGTTAAGCGTGGACCAATCTCGCGAATGAATGCGTAAAGTCGGTTGGGGGCGCTTCATCAAGCATTACTGCGGTATACACAAGTACACATGGGAGGGTAACAACTAAAATATCAACGCCCACATGCTACATCTCGTGTGTTCTACCCGTACTAGCATTACTACGCATAGATCCAGCTCTGATACCACTGTAGGGATTCCGCGTATGAAAACAATAATTTTTACCCTACGCCCCTAAACCCCTGATGCTACCAGGACCTATCTATTAGTAATACAGTAATGGGAGGGGCTTTTCACGAACTTACCCATAAAGACTGAAAAGCGTTGTCAACGCTCAGGAGAGCGTGGTTAATGTAGACGAGCCGAAGCCGACCTCAAGGTCGTGATGAAGTCCTTGCGCTTCTTTGGCTCCAACGACTTGAGTGCCTCAAGTGTGACACCTCACGGGGAGTTACACATGTCTGGTGCCTGACGATGACTCCTGCTTCCCTGATCCAGCAGCAGTTGCGGAAGTAGAGCTCCTGGATTCAAATCCCGCAGTGCGACGGCGCTCTGCGGTGAAGATTTCTCTCGTTCGCGCGGTCCGAACTTGGGACCACGGTCACGAGAGAGAGAATATCAATTGGAGGTCTTCCCAAAAGTGAGAAGACCTTTATTGAATATTGTGTGTATTTATCTGGCCAAATACCCCCACTATATATAGGGGAAGGGGAGGTACTACCTCCCTCAAAGTCCCGGGGTGGGACTAAAGGAGGAGGAGGTGGGGGAGGCACCTCCGGCCACCCCTCCATGGGCCCCACGTGGGGGGCTGGCCCAATAGGGCCGCCGACCACCCCCTTGGCCCCTTCTAGGGGTGCGGCCCCCTCCTGGGCCCTTTCCCCTCCGGGAATTGGCCCATTAAGCCTTTTGACCTTTTAAATTGATTTTATCTTTATTAAATAATTATGAATAAATGATTAAATCAATATTTAACATTCATTCATATATTATTCAATCTCCATGGCTATGGAACACCTTCCACCTCCACTCCGGACATCCTTCGGACTTACCGAAACCCTTCCGGTTTCTCTCTACTATTCTTCAGCGATTCTTCTGATCCTATAAACAATCTCTAAGCATCATCAAACCCTTAAGCTTGATACCCTACGGTTCGAGAACACTCCAGACATGGTCGGGACACTCCCAGACCAATGATCAACAGAGGGACCTGGATGGCCATGTGACCCCTGTGCGTTCCACGAAGATCATTTGGCGTTTGAACCGGGACGATCGTGTCTTATTCCCTTTGTCTCTAGATACTTGCATTGCCCGAGATCTGATCAATGACATCACCATGTTGTGTTCAATCTCGTTACCAAACAATGCTATTTGACTCATTCCAACAAGTGATATCCCTGTGATCAAATCACATGCTGCACAACTATTGGATATAACTTCTCTGAGTGGGCTCTTGAGTATCTTTCCGTCACATGGACGGACAAATCCCGCTCTTGACATATATTGCCTCTATGGTTTCCTCCGAGTACCTGAACACACCTTTATAACCACTATATTACCAAGTGGCGCTTGATGCTATCTAAGCACTCTTGGGAGACAGTGATTGATATAGCCTCACGGTCTAAGGAATAGTCTACGAGGATCCATTTCTAATCATTGTAACTTGAACTTCGTGACATGATCGGGTCACAATGTTTAGGTTGGGTATTGGTTCATCATCTCATTCACAGAATGAGTCGATTCCATTTCCAACTGGCATAAATGCTACATGATCAGGAAACATGATCATCCGTTGACCAATGAACCAGCGACTAGAGTTTCACTAGGAACCCCTGGTTGTTTATATATCACACGTGTATTGATGTTTCCACTCAATAAAGTTATAGCATGATATAAAACTTAATCATAAACTTTACGATAATAGTCCTTATTACTATTTGTCTCTAGGGCATATTTCCAACAGAGGCTGCTATAGGTGACCAACCCACTGCTACCGCCTCTCAGGTTGATAAAAATATTTATCAGCAACATGCAGATGATAATGCCTATGTCTAGAGTGGCATGCTCTACACCATGGAGGCCAACTTGCAGAAGCACTTTTAGAACAAGAGCGCCTTAGAGATCATCACCAATCTCAAGGCCATCTTTGCTCCCTAGGCCTAGTCTCAGAGTAATGAGGTTTCAAACCTCTTATTATCGTCTAAGATGGAGGAGCACAGCAGCCTGAGCGAGCACGTGGTCAAAATTTCTGACTACATTCAACCCTAAATGATCTTGATTGCAAAATCAACGACGAGCTGGCGATTGATAGGGTAATGCAATCTCTACCCCTAGCTACAAGAGCTTCGTGATGAACTACAACATGCAGGGTATGACCAAAACCCTGTCTGAGTTGTTCGCCATGCTCAAGCACGCTGAGGTGGAAATCAGGAAGGAGCACACTCTCTTAGTGGTTAACAAGACTGTTGACTTTAAGAATCCACCAAGAAGGGCAAGAACAAGAAGGGTAAATTCAAGATGTACGACAAAACTGTTGCCTCTTCCTCCAAGGCACCCAAGTCCCACTAGTAGGGAAAGGCTCACCCCCGGTGCACCAAAATGGCCTACCACCGGCCAGTACCTGTTCGCCAGTGACCATCTCGCCGGTAGTAATGCATTACATCCGGCGAACCATATGATTCGCCAGTGATAACTGATAATACCACCAGCGAGTAGTCCCATTCGCTGGGGATAATGTCCCCTAACTCTTGCGCACATACCTTCGCCATGGGTAATACAATTTGTTCGCCGGCAGTATTATGTATCAGAGCAAAAAAAAAATAGATAGAATACACAGATGATTACATGAACACACAGTATACTCGATAATGATAGCAAAATAAATATTAACACAGGAAACAGTAGCAGTATCCACCAAATGTTCAATATAGCTGGGACATTGGTTCATATAGCAGTATCTAGAGTTCACTCATGTTCACCCTCGTCGGAAGAGTTGGGAGGAAAGCAAGTGAAATAGATGATGTCATAAGTATGACTGAGCAAAAACTTGAACTCCCGTCCCTCTTTCATGTCATCGTACAAGATGAGGAGTCTGTTCCATCCAGAACCACTAAATATGTCCAGGCCTCCTCGTTGGTGACCCCTAACCTGGTACGTCCTATCGGGATGATTATGATGCGTCAAAGTGACACTAAACATGGCAACCTCATCCATGCTTCTATAGAGATGGTCCATGAAGCCATGCCGTGCATCGTAAGGGATTGACTGGGTAAAATCATAGGACAGAACAATTAGTCATCATTTTCATTGAACATATATATATTTACATACTCCACATGAATTTTAGAGAACATACCATCCTAACACCAAAGATTGCAGGGAGCTATGGTGATCTTCCTGTCCATGCAATGCCAACTATGTTGACCACAATTGCCGCACGCTTCTTTGCTATAATCCAATCTACATATATTAAGAAGAAAGTCAAAAAAGAATGCATGTATAGAGTAAACGACATATAATATGATGGTCTCAACTACATAGCTAGCTTACTGTTGGATATCATCGTCAGAGGGCGTGTACATGTAGTAGATTACGGGTGCTTAATGCATGAGAAAGATCTTTATCTTGTCTACGTATTGCATGTCATGATCATTCAAGAAGTTTATCCAGCCAGGTCCACTAAAAGATATCCTGATCACTATGTTGGTCACTATAACCACATAACTCCTGTCAAGATCAGCATCTGACATCAAAGTGACCTCAAACACAACATCGTCCATGGTGTTTCTATGGAAATGGTCCATGAAGTCCCGTCGCCAAGCGCAAGGGATTGACTGAGTAAAACAATAACAATACAACAAAGTCCATGGTTTATTTTCGATTATATATATAGAGACATCCATGATACTATGTATCTCACAGAGCACATACCGTCCTAACCTCAAACCCGGTAGGGAGCACTATGGGGAACTTCTTGTCCAGGCACCTCCCCAAAGGTTGTGCAGAGTTGTTGCACACTTGATCCATTCTATATATTTATCTAGAAAGAAGACGCATAGTAAACATAGTTATAAAGTAATTAAGTAGCAGGATAAGTAATATATATGACAAGTAGCTGATCCACGTCTAGTAAGATAAGTAATATATATGACAAAGTCTAGTAGGATAAGTCTAAAGTAATATATGAGAAAGTATAGCTAGATCAGGTGTCGTCGTCGTCGTCAGACGACTAACCTAAGGAACCTAGTTCAACAGATGACGTGGGTGTGACGGTGAAGTCGTCGGGGTTGAACCCGTAGTATGGGCCCTGAGGGCGCACGATGGAGGAACCCACATCGTCGGACCTAGAGGGGCCCACCTTCGGGACGGGCTGCTGGCGCATAGTGGTCGCCAATACCTCGTACTGCTGCGCCATCACCGTAGGATCCGCATGGAGCGCCTAGACCAAGGGGTCAACAAGCTGTCTCTCGGCCAGTCAGTGCTCCTGCACCTCCACCCTCGTGGCGACTCTCACACCCATAGGCCTATTCTGAATGGAACCTAGCTCGATCCTCGGGGAAGTTGAGGGTCGCCCTAGCCCCTCTATGCTGGACTACCATGCATTCATAGGCACGTGCCGCCTCCTCGGGCGACTGCCATGTCCCAAGGTGGAGCCTAATCCCATCGATGGTGATCTTAGCCTCCCAAGTGGGGATCCTCGTCGGCTTCTTATACACATCATGGTACTTCGGCTCCCACTGCACCATACTACTTAAACAGACAAGCAAACATATTAGCAAAAATAGTGTACAGGTAACTGAATCATAGCTAGGAAGTAGATTACGGATCCATGTGCATCAAAAGTTCATGGAGAAAACCTTTTCTGAAGTTCTCATGGTTAAGTACAAGTGTAACATTGTAATTCTTCATTCAGTACAAGTACAAGTGCAACCTTTTCTGAAAACATTCATCCAGTACAAGTGCATCAACTATTTAAGCTACCTAGGAAGTAGATTACAATGGTGGAAAGGGCATATATGGCTAGAGCATCGCTACCTAGGTACACAAGCCATATGATACGTCCATTTTGCATCACTATTCTATGTCTTAATTCACTATTATTCATTGATATATTTCGTATTGAGAGGTGATACTTATGTTATTTCATCTATTTTTGCATGGTTGATGACTTTTGGAGCATGGACCGCTATGTGGATTCGATGGAAAAGGTGCTGTTTGGAGGCAAAATTGCGAAGATCAGAAAATCCGGAAAATATACGGAAAATCCTATTTTTCCGTAAGACTCAGATGCCGAACATGGAGTGGAGGTGGGCCACAGGGGGCCCACACCACCCCATGGCGCGGGCAGGCCTAGGCCGCGCCAGGGAGTGGTGTGGCCACCCTGGCCCACTCCAGCCTCTCCCCTCTAGCGTATATCATCCCCCCGAAACCCTAAGACTCAGGGAGCAACCATAGAAAGATTTCGCCACCTCTGCGGGGCGGAAAACACCGAGAGAGAAAGATCTCTTCGGCAGACAGATTTCTGCCGGTGGAATTCCTTCCTGGAGAGGGGAGATCATCGCCATCAACACCACCATCAAGATGGACTTCATCGGGATCATCATCATCATCACCACCACCATCATCACCATCAGCACCCTCATCACCATCTCCATATTGCTGTAACAATTGAGTTGAATCTTGCATAGTTCATAGGGGAAACTTTCCCGGTGTTGATTACTCTTTGTAGTTGATGCTATTGAGTGAACCATTGAATTATTGTTTATGTTCAGATTGTTATACATCATTATTCCATCTCTGATCATGATCCATATGATGTCTTGTGAGTAGTTCGTTTTGTTCTTGAGGACATGGGAGAAGTCTTGTTGTTAGTAGTGGAGTTGCGTTGAGAAAGATTCAATAGATTGTTATTTAAGTTGTGGTGTACTTCTTCTAGTGGTGTCATGTGAACGTCGACTACATGACACTTCACCTATATGGGCCTAGGGGAATGCATTGTGTATTTGGCTACTAATCGTAGGGGTTGCGGAGTGATGTAAACCTGAACCCCCGTTAGGAAACCATTGCACAAGGGACGTAAGGGTCTTAGAGTTTAAAGCCGTGGTTAGGTTTCTACCTTAATTACTTTCTTGTACTTACGGATGTTTGCAAGGGGTATAATCACAAGTATGTATTAGTCTTGGATGGGGCGGTACATTAGCACAGGTTCACCCACACAACACTTAGCAAGCTAGAGAAGATTAATCGACTATATGAAGCGAAAGCACTTGACAGTCTTACCATGTGTCCTCGAGAACGTTTGGTCATCTGTAGAAATACAACCGGCTTGTCCTTTGCTGCATAAAGGATTGGGCCACTTGCTGCATTTATTCCTACTGTCTTTTGTTTACTCGTACTTTGTTTAGTTGCTTTATCAAAACCCCCTAAAAATCCGTTTGCTAAGTATTTGCAGAGAATTCCTGATCCATACCACTAGCCAGCACCTTCTGCTCCTCGTTGGGTTCGACACTCTTACTTATCGAAAATACTACGATACACCCCCTATACTTGTGGGTCATCAAGACTATTTTCTGGTGTCGTTGCCGGGGAGTGAAGCGCCATTGGAGAGTGGAACTGGTAAAGGAAACTTCTACTGTGAGTATTGTTTACTACTGTTAGTTGCTTTATTTTTGTTATGGATAATTTGCTGAGTTTCTTATTTGGTAATGCTACTACCACTGCTAAGGTAGTAGATAAGCCACCACCTGTTGAGAAAGATGTTTTCAAAATACCTACAAGAATTATTGATCGTGTTATGGATAACTACTATGTTGGGGATGGAACTGTCCATCCCGGTGATCATTTACTCTTTATACATGAATTATGCGGGTTGTTCAAGTGTGCAGGTATTACTACAGATCAAGTTAAGAAGAAGTTATTCTCATTATCACTGAAAGGAAGAGCTGATGTAACACCCTCAAATCGGCCCTATGCAAGTTTTAGCCCTTTCCGCCAAACCCGCATAGAAACGATTCAAGGACGCCCACCAGGCACTTTCGTGCGGGTGGAAAACGAAGTAATACCATTACACAACAGTCCTCGATGGGACCCACAAAACAGATATATATACAACAGCGACTCAAAGAGTCAAGAATACAGATATACAATACAAAGATCCAAATCACCTTGAAACGATAGAGCGTCCGACTACGGACAAGATGCAAATGGGGCTAAGAGCCCTGAAGAATAACCAATGGCGTCCATAACCTGTGCCAAGCGGAAGGGTAACCCTGCTAACAACGTCGATCTCAAACCTGCTAAAACAAAAGGGGTGCCGACAAAGGGCAAAGGAAAAAGAGGAGCGTTAGTACTGAGGCCAGTACACGGCGAGGCTAGAATTCGGCGGCTCTCGCCTACATAGGTATGGTGGGCTGAAGAGGCAGCGCAGCGGCACTAAACAACCTATAGAGACTCAATACAACTGGCGGTTATCAGAGAGGGATAAGAAATACCTATTCAGATCCAACCTGAAGCTAACACCAAACAAACCCATCCTGGTATTTCCCCCTCGAGACCAAACGAGAAAGTCGGACCAAGGAACTCACACAGTTGGCAATTTTACTCATTCCGTTATAGTTGTAGCAATTACTAATCAGATATAGGTAGCATGAGTCATCCTGATAGCATAAGTAGTGGGCAGTTTTAATCAACATTCCGTTGTAGTTGGAACATTTACTAGTCAGATATAATAGTCCTGAGGAATCCCAAAACCCAGCAGTTGTTGGCACTTTTATCACATTCCATTGGAGTTGCAATACTTACTAAGCAGGTATAGTATGACATAGATCACCACAGATCCACCAGTTGTTGGCATTTTTAATATCCATTCCGTTATACTTGAACTGATTACTAGTCACATATTAAGTCAAATTTATAGCACTACTTTAGTTATGCTTGTCTATGATCGAGATACTGTGCTCCAAGTCGTCCATAATCATGACACGGCTTTCAGAAAGTTTTACCCTGCAGGGGTGCACAAATAGCAACACACACTCGATCAACCTCGGAAAAACCAACTCAAAACCCAACAAGGCATTCACGACAAAGCGATCACAGGATTCAGAAATATTTTAGGGGGCCACCCCACTAAGCTACCCGCAACGAAGTTGGCCGGCTCCGTAACGGACCCAGGGTTTGTGTCAATGGCTATAAACGACTGGGAACCCGAAAGTGTGACTGGGCTTGTCGATACCGCGAAAACACTCCGCGATCCTAAATAGTATAGGTGCTCCACGCACAATCTTAAATAAAGCAGTAAAGCATGGCATAAGTACAGGATAGTAATAAAGCCCCAAACTACTTTGTGGCCCCAAGAAATAGAAATGAATCAAGCTCTGGCTCAGGGGGGTCCATAAGGCCTCCCGGATGTGGATAGTGCGAAAAATCAAGGAACAGGTATCAAGTACTCGGGGTCCTACAGGACACAAGTGAGCATGGAAGAACCAAATAACATCTATTGCCCATCGATGCCTCTGCATTAGTTATATCTAGCATTTTAATAGTTGTATTTAAAGACATGATCAACTCCACCGATAAGCATCTCCACCAAATAAACATCTGCCAGCATTTCAACAACTGTGGTACTTGACAACACGAGATCGCACCTGAGCAAGCAGCTATGACTCGCAAAGCTAGCTATCTACCAAACACGGGTGATAGGAGGTGTCCAAGGCAATATAGAGGCTGCACGAGATATAACTGGTGTTCGGAAACTAAAGCATCGCGACACGGATAGCAATAGAACAACAGGAGGAAATAAAGACTATAAATGCAAAATAGGTAGAAGGGGGAGAGATGCTCGCCTGGGAAAACACTGCCGAAGGATCATATCCGGAGAACTTGTCGATACTCGCATCAACTCATCGGCCTATTCCACGAAGAAGCAAACACTAGAAGAAACACCGGATGCAATATTTAATACTACGGCGGAAGATCCGGCATGATGATGATATGATGAATGATGCGGTGCAATTAGGCAGTATTAAGCGAAAATCGGGGTCCCGACAATTAACTAATAGGTTCGAGTTATTTAACAACCCCGCAAATTAAATGTTGTATTAACAGGGCGAATCATGGCATCGGTTCGCTACACAAATTTAAATGGAGTCCGGAATAAGACAAAGGTATCCCGCATATAGACTCCATATTTAATTATGAGGTGAATCGGCATAATGCCCCCAAACCACAGACAAGTATGCATGCATGAACAATTTAATATGCGACAGTTGATAATGTCATATTATAAAAATAGGGGCTTAGGGTCACACATCTGGGTTCGGAAGATCTTGGTTCCGGGGTTTGGGGTCCGGTCTCAGGGTTCGACGGGGACGGCGAGGTTCGGATACAGGATGTAGAACTTGTCATGACGTGATGGAGATCTTGGTTTCCAAGCGGTCGATCTTGTCGTCGATGGCAAACTTGAATGGATCGGGTACCGGGGTCTTCGGATCCGGGAAGTAGATCTTGTCGCACGGGGTCCAGGTAGGCGAACTTGGCGGGTTGGGACGATCTTGTCGTAGTCCTCGGGTGGCGGTGGCGGTCTTGGGTCTCGGCGCTGGAAGATCTTGATATTCCGTGTAGGCGACCTTGGCGTCCGGGAAGGAGAACTTGGCATGGCACCGGGTTCGATCTTTGGGTACTGTGGATCAGGGGTCTTGGCGTTCCGTGACGAAGGAGATTATGGATCCCTGTCGATGACCTTGAGTTTCAAACTTGTCACACCCGTGCGTCTTAGGGTTCCACGTTGCCGTGAGAATTGGTCGAACAGGTGATGGTGAGACATTGATGAATGGAGACCGAGATATACGAAGCTGTTGAATAGAAGCCGCAACAGCGATAGCAATACACGACCCATTATGCTACTACTGCACAGAAGAAATGACGTGATTGCTGCCTTGTTCGAGCTTCAGATCAAAGACACAAAGACTTCTGCTACATCTTGGATGGGCCAGGGTGCAGACACAAGGACGGGCGCCTCCCGCGTGTATCGTAGCAAGCTCAAGCAGCAGAGGACAAGCGGCCAGGGGCTGAGCGCGCATGGCCGCATCAAGGGGAGACGAGGTCGCGGGGGGGGGGGGGGGGTAGGAGCTCAGGTGAAGTGGTCCGACTTGGCGTCGAGGAGACAGAGCGGATGGAGGCAGGGCCTCGGCGGCTGTAGACGAGAACCAGGGCGGTGGCGCTCGTGATAAAGGCCACAGAGAGGACACGGACGCGGCGGCCGGCGACATTGCGGGGGCGTGCGTGACGTGGCGGTGGCTGGCGGTGGCAGAGGCTGACGGCGGGTCGAGCACAGGGAGGAACACAGCCGGGGAAGAGCTCAGCGAGTCCGACTCGCAGACGGGCGGGCGCAGGCCGGCGGGATCTGCGGGGAGGAAGCAGAGAAGGCCGGGGAGAGGGCACGACTTGGGTGAGGAAGGCCTGGCGGCGGAGCATGCGGCGACCCATGGGGAGGACGCAGCGAGGCTGCGGCCGGGCTCGGAGGAAGGCGCGTAGGGTGGCGAGGTGAGGCGGCCGGAGATAGGGTAGATGGCGGCGGCGAGGCCTGGGCGGCGACGGGGGAAGGCTCGGCGAGGCGCGCCGGCGGGAGGAAGCGAGAGGTTGGGGGGTCGCGGGACAGACAAGGAGGTGGCCGCGGGAGGCGCAGGCGGCCGGCGGGGTCCCGCGGCGGCGCGGCCGGAGCTCTACATCGGGGCGAGGCGAGCGGGGACAAGGAGGCCACGCGCGTGGGAGGAGGCGCGGCAGGGGGAGGTGGGCCCGCGGGGAGGACCCGAGGTACTGTCGGCACGGGGTCTCCCGGTGGGACCCGAGGGAGAAAAAGAGGGAAGGCGGGGAAGGCGATTGGGGCCAGGTGGTGGGAGTGAGGAGAGTTGGCGGCTGGTGCATGCGTGTGTGGCGTGTGGGGATTGGCCAGGGCTGTGGGCTGGTGAGGTGGAGGGAGGGGATTGGCCAGGGTGAGGTGGAGGAAGGGTGGGTAGGCTAGGTTTAGGTAGAAAAGGGTTTGGGGGATCTGGGTTAGATAGGATTTTTATCTGGAGGTGGCCGGCTAGGCTTTCGGGCCTGGCTGGCTGCCTCCCAAAAATAATTTAAATATTTTATTTATTAAAAACGAGGCGTTTGTAAACCGTTGGTAGAGAAACAAAATATTCCGGAGACCCGGGTTTTGTATTTGAATAAAGACGGGGCTTAATTAGAAAAACAAAATAGGTTTTCGAAAATAGTTTCAGACAAACCGATGCATGGTGATGACGATGCTCAAATGCAAGGTGGCATGATGACATGAGCATGCGGTCATGATGATGCATTGCACAAAAACAACGCGATTTTCTAGTAGTGGTTTTTGCGGGGCGCCACAGCTGAGGAATGGTATAAGCTGCTGAAGAATGGTCAAGCCCTGGAATGGGAGGAAATAGTGCCTCTCTTTTATTCAAATTTTTATCCTCCTAGTGAGATTCATAAAGATCGGAATCAAATATACAACTTTTGGCCTCTTGATGGAGAGAGTACAGCTCACGCTTGGGGGAGATTAAAGTTACTAATGCTCAAATGTCCCATTCATGAGCTCCCCAACAATATTATTATCAATAACTTTTATGCAAGGCTTTCTCTTCATGACAAGGATTTATTGGATGCTTCTTGTGCTGGATCATTCACTCGCATGGAAGAAGAAGCTAAATGGGATCTTTTGGACCGTATTCAAGACAATGCTGAAGCTTGGGAGAATGACAAAGGTAGAAAGTTAGGTATAAATTATGATTATGAATGCATTGAATCTTTAATGGGAACTGATGACTTTCAAAATATTAAAAATGCTTATGGTCTAGACTCTCAAGCTATTGCTTCTTATTTTAAGGCTTTTGCTTCCTATATTGAAGTGCCTAAAAAGAAGTGGAATAAGTATCATGAGCCTTATAAAGATATTGCTAAGAGTGTTCCTTCAAGAAATACTGAAGTTTATACTGCTAATCATGTTGTACCTGAACCTTATATTGAGAAAATGTCTTTTCCAGTTAAGGTAAAGGAACATTCTATGATAGCTAGTATGGTTAATGAAAGTACCAGTAAAGCAGTTGAACCTGATAAACAAATGGTTGATGAACCTATAGTAGCAAATGTGAAAGACTTTGTCACTAAGTATGAAAAAGAGGGACACACTATCCTTTGTAAGGATACCTCTAATATTGTTTCACATAGTAGTGTTATGAGAGCTAGTATTCCTGTGTTTTCTGTTAGAATAAGTGATCATTGCTATGATGGTCCTTGTGATAGCTATATTGTTAAGTTTATGCATGATACTGAAAGCTACTATGAGAGAGGGAAAAGTGTTCTTATGCATCTTAATAATATCAAGTTTCCTCGTTTTATGCTGAAAGTTTTTATGTTGCACTTCTTTTGCCTTCTTATGCAAGTTGCCTTTGGTTTCAATAACTTGTTTGTTTACAAAATTCCCCTTGCATAGGAAGTGGGTTAGACTTAAATGTGTTTGTGTTTTTGCTTCTTAGTGCTCTCTTTCACTTCAATTCATATCCCTATGAGAGCTTCTTCAAAATTATCATGCCCATCTTAATGGCTATAAAGAAAGAGCTTTATGGGAGACAACCCAATTTGTTTTTGCTTTCAGTTTGTTTTTGTTTATTTGAGTCTTGGAAGTTATTACTTCGGTAATAACCGCTCCTTATCCGTTTTTTTTGGTTTTTGTGTCAAGATCAACCTCTAATGCGAGAGAAGTAAGATTTGGGGAAGTTGCTGTCCCCAAACAGATTTTTGTGCTTCACCGTAAAAATTCGTGAGAGATCTCTGTATTTAGGATTGAGCTGTAATTTTTTGTGCTTCTGACCCAGGTTGTTGTTTAACTTTATTTAGTTTTGCACTTTTTGATTTGAGCAACAGAAGATTTTCGAAAAAAATGATCTTTACCTGCTAGTCTGTTTTGACAGATTTAGCCACTCTTGCATTTGCTTCTTTATTCGATTTCCTTTTTGAATTCTTTTGGGGTTTTCAGAAGGAGTTGCTACAGTATCTTACGTTTTGATGGTTTTCAGTTGAAGTTGGACTCAAAAGGTTTTATCACTTCTTATATACTAATGTTGCTAATGAGAACTGTGTGGAGTTTTATGTGAAAGAAATTTCCAGGAAGTGGAGACAATGGTGTAATAAGGAAGAGAAAGGTTTTATGACTCAAGTAATAAGTATATGAAGATTAAGATATCGATGATATTCAAGAGATGACCCAGAAGAATCTACTAGATACCAAATTCAGAGACCTGCAGAGTCCGTGTTCAAATAGGTAACAGTTCTCGTAAGAAAAGTTCCGTGAAAATACAATCCAACTATATTTTTGCAATTTTCAGTCAATAAGGAAAGCTACAAAGCGAAAAAGGGACGGAACCGGAGCCAGGGTGGCCCACACCACCCCATGGCGCGGGCCCACCACTGGCCGCACCACCAGGTGGTGAGGCCACCAAGGACTCCGCCTCTGACCCGTTTTCTCCCAGTACCTTCCTTTTGACATAAAACTTCGTAATATATAACCCCCCCGGATCCCCTGAGGTCCGTATATCGTGTTTTCGTCATGTTTTTGTTTCGATCTATTTCTGTCAGGACATACTCTTTGAAAGCTTAGAAGCACAATGGTGTCCGCCAAGGATAAAGGGAAGGAGCCCATGGAGGAAGACCTCCAAGACCCCGGGAAGGTGAAGAGGAGCAAGGCCAACATCCGCACACCGGCACTACCATTGCAAGCATTGGGGTGGTGGCAAACCCAGCCATTGGAGGGAAGCCTCATCATCACTGTTCAGATCCCTGGTCACTTCCTCCACGCACCAAGAATCCTTTCCATACCCTTATCCATGAGCATCAATACGAGAATATGCCCAAGGGGAAATTACCCTCCAATTGGGATTTGCCTCGTTCTAGCCATGCAGGAAAAGAAGACTTCAAGGAGGAAGAGTGGGGAAAGAATAGCAAGAGCTGGAATTCTCAACACGACATGATCATGAGCCGCATTGAGCAAAACTCACAGCTGATTCGTAATCTCACCTTCGAGATTGAGGACTTTGGGAAACTGATCAAGGAGCTCATCGAGAGGATACCACCACCACCTAAGGAGTAATTCGTCATCAGGTTTGGCATACCCTTGGTTTGTTCCAAGCTTGGGGGAGTGCCGCGGTATCACATCACTATCTTCTATCTTTTTACCTTTTTAGTAGAGTCATATCATGAATAGAGGAGTTATTATGTAGTATGGTTTGCATTATGGAAGTGTCCCCTCTCTCGTTAGATTTGTATCCCTTGGTGTGAGTTTCCGTTATGGAATATTAATGAGAAGTTCTATCATTCACCCTTTTGCATAGCTTATGTTAGTTTTCAATTTGTGGTTATATGATTGATCTTGTTGTTAGTATTGGTAACACTCTGGGATCATTGAGTTAATTTAGTTGGTTTTGGCAAACCTGGCTCGGTCAGTAGCAACACCTTTTTGAGAGTTGAAAAGAAAAAGATAGAAGTACTCTAAAGAAAAATAATTTCATCATCTTTCTTTCTTGATTTGCTCATAAGTCTAGTATTCTCTAGTTAAGATCTTTTGTGCTTCCAAGGAAGATTTCATGTTTGTCTTTATCACTTGTATGTTTGTTTGTTTGTTTCAACTCTTATACTTTCTACCCAGTCTTGCTAGCCAAAAACCTGTACTGAGAGGATTTCTTCTGGTGCATCCACCTCCTTTAAACCAAAACCTTTGCCATTTGTGTCCACCATACCTACCTAGTAGCATTATTGCTATTCCAAGTAAATTCTTGTTTTACCTACCTCCCAAATTAAACTTATTATGCGAAAATTAGTGATTAAAGCTCTCACGAACTTGATGGCACACTTTACTTTCTTGCATTTAATAAACTTGAACCATTGGGTCCTTCTTTGTTGCGTATATGCTTGCGCTTTATGAGTTGAAGTTAGCCGAACCATGTATCATGGGGACCGCTTTCAACACTTCATTGGTACTTGTACCTACTTGATATCATGTTCTTTTGCTTATGGATCCCGGCGATGTGAAATAAAAGTGGAACTTGTAAGATCATGGAGTTTATATGTGTGTTGGAGAAACGCCTGGGCCGCTAGCCTAAGCCATGCCTAATCATGGTGGAAACTTGCAGCATAACTATAGTGAGCATTCTATGAAGCATCCTCAATAAAAACCTATGCAAATAGCAAATAAAAAGATCTGAGATGCTCACCGTCCTTGCCTTGTCATTTTGATTATGGGATAGCTCCTGTGTCATGTGCAAGGGGTACCCCGTTGGCGGTTCTCAATGATACGCATGTATTTACAATGACAAGAGCTTGCTCGTGACTGAAGTTGAGTAGCATGAGGATCGGTACTCATAAGTAAGGGGCATGAGATTTCAACTTATAACTTGTCAAGCATATCCTCTTAGTTGTGTCACTTTAACCTTAATCACCTAAAGATGCCTATGATAGGGGCAATGAGAGCTGAAAGCTAGTAAGTATCATAATTTTTGGGAGCTCTTTATGAGACTTGCAATCCCTGCTTCCCTCTGCGAAGGGACTTTATCTTACTTTGTAGTTGAGTCAGTAAACCTATTCCCTTCTATCTCAGCAAGTATTTTGAGTTGATGTGTTTCATTCATTCATATGGTGATTTATTCACTCATGTTTCTTATGTTCCTTGCTTTGCACATTGCTCTTATCTTGAAGTTTACTACTTTGAAAGCTTTCTTTGAAAACTAGCTATTTGTGAACTCCAGCAAATTATCAACTATTCTTCGACCGAGAGCTAAGTTTGCCATTACCAATTATGATTCACTTTATGTATCTTTATTGTGTTTCCTTTACTCATTGCAAGTTGAGTTATATAATAGTGAGTTGTCTTCTATTATGATCTATGTATTTGATGAATGTGATGCTTCTTGTCTGTATCTTTTTATCAACTCTTCACTCCATAAACCTGAGGTCATGTTTATTGAGCTCAGTTTGGCTTGGGGACAAGCGAAGTCTAAGCTTGGGGGGAGTTGATACGTCCATTTTGCATCACTATTCTATGTCTTAATTCACCATTATTCATTGATATATTTCGTATTGAGAGGTGATACTTATGTTATTTCATCTATTTTTGCATGGTTGATGACTTTTGGAGCATGGACCGCTGCAGTCAGGATTCTGATGGAAAAGGTGTTGTTTGGAGGCAAAATTCGCGAAGATCAGAAAATCCGGGAAAATATACGGAAAATCCTATTTTTCCAGAAGACTCAGGATGCCAGAAGATGGAGTGGAGGTGGGCCACAGGGGGCCCACACCACCCCATGGTGCGAGCAGGCCTAGGCCACGCCAGGGAGTGGTGTGGCCACCCTGGCCCACTCCAGCCTCTCCCCTCTGGCGTATATCATCCCCCCGAAACCCTAAGACTCGAGGAGCGACCACAGAAAGATTCCGCCGCCTCTGCGGGGCAGAAAACACCGAGAGAGAAAGATCTCTCCGATAGACAGATTTTTGCTGGGGGAATTCCTTCCCGAAGAGGGGAGATCGTCTCCATCAACACCACCATCAAGATGGACTTCATCGGGATCATCATCATCATCACCACCATCATCACCATCAGCACCCTCATCACCATCTCCATATTGCTGTAACAATTGAGTTGAATCTTGCATAGTTCATAGGGGAAACTTTCCCGGTGTTGATTACTCTTTGTAGTTGATGCTATTGAGTGAACCATTGAATTATTGTTTATGTTCAGATTGTTATACATCATTATTCCATCTCTGATCATGATCCATATGATGTCTTGTGAGTAGTTCGTTTTGTTCTTGAGGACGTGGGAGAAGTCTTGTTGTTAGTAGTGGAGTTGCGTTGAGAAAGATTCAATAGATTGTTATTTAAGTTGTGGTGTACTTCTTCTAGTGGTGTCATGTGAACGTCGACTACATGACACTTCACCTATATGGGCCTAGGGGAATGCATTGTGTATTTGGCTACTAATCGTAGGGGTTGCGGATGTGAAAACCTGAACCCCCGTTAGGAAACCATTGCACAAGGGACGTAAGGGTCTTAGAGTTTAAAGCCGTGGTTAGGTTTCTACCTTAATTACTTTCTTGTACTTACGGATGTTTGCAAGGGGTATAATCACAAGTATGTATTAGTCTTGGATGGGGCAGTACATTAGCAGAGGTTCACCCACACAACACTTAGCAAGCTAGAGAAGATTAATCGACTATATGAAGCGAAAGCACTTGACAGTCTTACCATGTGTCCTCGAGAACGTTTGGTCATCTATAGAAATACAACCGGCTTGTCCTTTGCTGCATAAAGGATTGGGCCACTTGCTACATTTATTCCTACTGTCTTTTGTTTACTCATACTTTGTTTACTTGCTTTATCGAAAACCCCTAAAAATCCGTTTGCTAAGTATTTGCAGAGAATTCCTGATCCATACCACTAGCCAGCACCTTCTGCTCCTCGTTGGGTTCGACACTCTTACTTATCGAAAATACTGCGATACACCCCCTATACTTGTGGGTCATCAGTATCTAGGTGGTCTTCATTTTGATCCCAATTAAGTAGCTACTCATGAATGTAAAATAAAAATAGCAAGTCATGTAATAACTGATAAGATTCAGAGACTGCAAACAACTCACACGATCTAGCTAGCAAAGTGATGTAATAAATGATAAGATTTAGACTATCTAGCTAAAGGGCAAGCAAGAAAGTAAATGATCCATTGATGGTGTTTAGGCATAGCAATGTGCATACTTTTCATTGAATTTTATTACAAATTAGGATAGATGGAGGCTCATCACCAAGCATAACTAGTCAAGCACTACCCACTTTCTCAGCATTTCAACTTAGTATTGTATGGTTGTATGGAGGATTCTTTTGGAGAACTTGTGCTCTTCGTAAAAACGATCAACAGAGTGGACACACTCTATACAAGTGCAACTACCTGAACCTGAACATGCGCCATTGCCCTGCTACCGAACATGAACACTTGCTAGGGATTTTCCCTCATCCTCACTTAGGTGGAAACTTATTTCAGAAGGAATTATAAACCCACACTTCAGTGTTATGAGACCAATCAAACTTGGCTCCCGACTCTACATTGATGTTCCTTGTACTGTAAGAGTGTGCTGAAAACTAAATATTACCAAATGAGATGTTTGTGGAAGTTCTCAATCAAACTAGCAACGAGATTACAACGGGGTCCTGGAGTTTATACTCATGCACTACTATCAATTTTTGCTTCTGCTATCACGTGTTCCTATGAATTTTCTTTGGAATGGACAGAAGTGAAAATAGCAGCTGTACTTGTTCTAGTTGTTCCATGTTCTAAAGTGCAAGTGACAAAACATATGCTACCTCTGGAGCTATTTTTAATGGATGAGATGTTGCATAATGTGAGTGGGTTCAGAGATGGACAGCTAAAATACATGGTGTAGAGTCCAACACCTAATTTTTCTGAATTCCTAAAGCCTATTAGTGCCAGACTAGGGAAAAACAAGCACTCCGCGACGTGTGCCTACGGATGGGGGAGGTGGTCGTCGACGAGGTGGCAGCACGGATGGGGAGGTGGTCGTCAATGAGGTGGCGGTGCAGTGCTCCTACTGTGGGACGAGCCCGGGACTGGCCTCCTCCTCCTTCCCTTCGGCGGACGTGGGACAGCGACGGCGAGGGGGATCGGATGCGGGACAATGATGGCGGAGAAAGGGGCCATGGCTAGGGTTGTGAGATTTGGGGATCGGATTTTCATCGGGGCAATGGGGGTTAGTTGAGAGACGCTATTACAGGTGGACCCATGACCCACTTACCCCCGGCGCCTGTGGGCTTTATTTGTCGGGGGTAACTGATTTTTTTGGCCTGGGTGGCCATCCAACCCACCATACCCCTGGCGCCTAATGGCTTTATTCGCTAGTGGTAAAGGTCGGCCCATACGGGGGAACACGGCCCACCACAACCCTGACGTGCGCTAGACCTGTTCGCCGGCGGTAATTGGGCTAGCCCCGGCGCTGCTAGTGTCCTTTCGCCAGCGGTAACGTGAGGAAGTCCTAGATGGCCTTACCACCGGCGACCCCCGTGACCACTTCACCGGGGGTAAGGAATCTGGCTATAAGGTTTTCCCTACTAGTGTCCAAGCGCGGTGCCACGTGTTTCTACTGCAAGGGTGAGGGTCACTGGAAGCATAACTGCCCCAAGTACCTAGATGATAAGAAGGTTGGCAAGGTCATTGCCAAAGATAAATATATATATGATATACATGTTATCGATGTTTTCCTCACTAGTGCCAGGAGCAACACCTGGGTATTTGATACTGGTTTTGTTTCTCATATATGTAACTCTCAATAGGAGCTATGGAATAAACAGCGCCTGGTGAAGGACGAGGTGACGATGTGCATCGGCAATGGCAATCGAGTTGAAGTCATGGTTGTCGGCACCCTCCCTCTATGCCTCCCTTTAGGATTAGTTTTAGATTTGAATAATTTTTACTATGTGCAGGCTTTGAGCATGAATATTTTTAGTGGGTCTTGCTTATTGCAAGACCGTTATTCGTTTAAATCAGAGACACGTGGTTGTTCTATTTACATGAATAATGTGTTTTATGCTCATGCGCGACAAAGTAAAGGTTTATTCTTATTGAATCTTGATTTTTATGATACACACATCAATAGCATAGATGCCAAGTGATGCAAGCATGATAGCGATAACTCCATGTACATATGGCATTGCGGTCTAGGTCACCTCAGTGTAAAATGCATGAAGAAGCTCCATTCTAATGGACTTCTAGAATTGTTGGATTTCGAATCCCTCGATAGATGCAAACCATGCCTCATGGGCAAAATGACCAATGTCATTCAATGGTATGATGGAATAGGCTGCAGACCTATTGGGAGTCATACATTCTGATGTATGCGGACCAATGAGCATTTCCACACGCAATGGTTATCATTATTTTGTCACCTTCACTAACGATTTGAGTAGATATGGATATATATACTTGATGAAGCACAAGTCTGAAACCTTTGAAAAGTTCAAAGAATTTTAGAGTGAAGTTGAGAATCAACTCGAAAAGAAAATCAAGCACCTTCATACTGATCGAGGGGGCGAGTATTTGAGTTACGAATTTGGCACACAACTGAAGGCTTGTGTAATTGTACCACAACTTACGCCGGCTGGAACACCACAGCGTAATGGTGTATCCGAGCAACGTAATCACACCCTATTGGATAGCATACGGTCTATGATGTCTCTTATCAAATTATCCATATCCTTTTGGGGATATGCACTTGAGACTGCTACATTCATTTTAAATAGAGCGCGATCCAAATCCGTGAAGACAACGCCATATGAATCATGGCATGGCACTAAGCCAAAGTTGTCTTTCTTGAAGGTTTGGGGATGTGAGGCTTATGTTAAGAAACTATAGCCTCACAAACTCGAAACTAAAGCGGAAAAATGCATCTTTATAGGATATCCAAAGGAGACCATTGGATATACCTTCTAAAACCAAGTTGAGGGGAAAAAGTTTTCCGCAAAGAAAGGTACCTTCCTCAAGAAAGAGTTCCTTGCGAAAGGTGTAAGTGGAAGGAAGATAGAACTCGAGGAGATTATCAATACTGATCTTAAATACCGAATGTCGCAACAGAAGCTGTTCCGGAGCCACCCTTTTCAATTGAAGTGGGAGCGAATGATGATGATCATGAACCTCATGATGAGATAGCTATCGAACCCCGCAGGTCAACAAGAAAACGTACTACCCTTGAATGGTATAGTTATCTTACGAACATGGTCATGACTGTGGAACATGATGAACCGACAACCTACACAAAAGCAATGGAAGGCCCTGAACCCGAGAAGTGGCGAATAGCCATGGAATCTAAAATGAAGTCCATGTATGACAAATAGGTATGGACCTTGGTAGATATACCCGAAGGCCAAAAGGCTGTCGAGAATAAATGGGCCTTCAAGAAAAAGACGGATGCAGGTAGAAATGTCAATGTCTACAAAGCTCGACTTGTCACAAAAGGTTTCCGACAAATTCAAGGAATTGACTACGAAGAGACATTCTCTCCCGTAGCGAAGCTAAAGTCTATTCAGATTCTACTAGCAGGTGTTGCATATTTCGATTACGAAATATGGCAGATGGATGTGAAAACCGCTTTCCTAAATGAGAACATTGAGGAAGAGTTGTATATGATGCAACCATAGGGTTTTGTTAATCCAGAGGATGCTGGTAAAGTATGTAAGCTTCAGAGGTCCATTTAACTAAAGCAAGCATCTCGGATATGGAATCTTCGATTTGATGAAGTCATCAAAAGTTTTGGATTTGTCCAAAACAAAGAAGAAGCTTGCATCTATAAGAAAGTGAATGAGAAGTCAGTGACATTCCTAGTACTTTATGTGGACAACATATTGTTAATAGGGAATAACTTGAACCTTCTGAATAGAGTGAAAGGGTATTTAAATAGTAAATTCTCTATGAAGTACATGGGTGAACCGCCTACATATTAGGCATTAAGATCTATAGAGATAGATCAAAGCGTATGTTGGTCTTGGTCAAAGCACTTACCTAGAAAAGATTCTGAAGCATTTCAGAATGGACCTAGAAAAGAAAGGTTCTTTGCCAATCAAAAAAGGTGGCAAGTTGAGTGTGACTCAATGCCCAGTAATGGAACATGAAAAGGAAGCAATGAGAGGCGTTCCCTATGCCTCGACCATTGGCTCCATCATGTATGCCATGTTGAGCACTAGACCAGATGCAGCCATGGCTCTTAGCTTGACAAGTCGTTTCCAAAGCAACCTTGGGTCAGTTCATTAGAATGTAGTTAAGAATATCCTCAAGTACTTGAGAAGAACTAAGGATATGCTTCTAGTCTTTGGTGGACATGAAGAATAACTTTATGTAACAAGTTACGTGGATGCAAGCTTCTGCACTGATCCAAATGACAAAAAAATCAAACAGGGTATGTATTCATGGTTAATGGTGGCACATTGAGCTAGAGGAGCGGGAAGCAAAGCTCGGTGGCTCAATCTACAATGGATTCGAAGTACGTGGCTATCGCAGAAGCAGCTAATGAAGCTGTTTGGATGAGTAAGTTCATTATTGAACTTGGAGTGTTCCCAAGAGCGTAAGACCCTCTATGCATCTACTGTGACAACACGGGAGCCATTGAGAATGCAAAGGACCAAAGGTTCCACTCCACGGCCAAGCACATAGGCCGACATTACCATGTAATAAGAGAGTTTGTTGCTAAAGATAACATCAGAATTTGTAAAGTGCATATAGATGTGAATGTAGTTGATCCATTCACCAAACCTCTTCCACAAAAGAAGCATGATCAAGCCCGGGATGCTATTGGTGTTAGACTATTGCCTATTGTAAACTAGTGTAATCGTACTCTACTTCAAGTGGGAGACTGAAGGAGATATGCCCTAGAGGCTGATGTTTATGCACTTATATTCTTGTAGACAGTTGTTGGGCCTCCAAGTGTAGAGGTTTGTAGAACAGCAGCAAGTTTTCCCTTAAGTGGATCACCCAAGGTTTATCGAACTCAAGAGGAAGTGGTCAAAGGTATCCCCTCTCAAGCAACCCTGCAATCAAGATACAAGAAGTCTCTTGTGTCCCCAACACATCCAATACACTTGTCAGGTGTATAGGTGCACTAGTTCAGCGAAGAGATAGTGAAATACAATTGGTATGGATATAAGACAATGGTGCCAGAAAATAGCTTGACGGGAGGAAAAGACTAAAGGCAAAAATAAATAAAGATGGAAGCAAACAAATATGTAACAGATCTAGTTGCAAACGGTGTTTCAATGCTTATAAACAAGGCCTAGGGATCATACTTTCACTAGTGAACAGTCTCATATAAATATATTTCCTTCATGATACTACTCTGAACTACTCTCCGGTTGGACACTCTAATCCATGGTAGGGCTATAACAGCACACCTCAAAGTTCGCTTTCCCCATCTAGATAACCCCACACTGTCACCTTGAGCACTAGATGCAATCAAACATGCAAAGGTATTCCCTCTCAAGCAAGGTATTCCCTCTCAAGCACTAGATGCACCTTTATCGAACTCAGGGAGGAAGTGGTCAAAGGTATTCCCTCTCAAGCAACCCTGCAATCAAGATACAAGAAGTATCTTGTGTCCCCAACACACCCAATACACTTGTCAGGTGTATAGGTGCACTAGTTCGGTGAAGAGATAGTAAAATACAAGTGGTATGGATATAAGAGAATGGTGCTAGAAAATAGCTTGATGGCATTAAAAAGACTAAAGGCAAACTGAAATAAAGATGGAAGCAAGCAAACATGTAACAGATCTAGTTGCAAATGGTGTTTCAATGCTTAGAAACAAGGCCTAGGGATCATACTTTCACTAGTGAACACTCTCATATAAATATATTCTTCTTTATGATACTACGCTGAACTACTCTCCGGTTGGACACTCTAATCCATGGTAGGGCTATAACAGCACACCTCAAAGTAAGCCTTTCCCATCTAGATAACCCCACACTGTCACCTTGAGCACTAGATGGTTCAAACAAACACCACAATTTCATAAAGACATCCAACTCCAAATATAACTCATAACAAGTATTTGAAATCTCTAGCCTAAGTGCCACCATGGTGTGCACACTGTCAACTTCACACACATGGGGAGAGCAGAGATCTATTAAAGCACTTGAGTAGCAAGGTAGATCTTACAAGCTCATGATCTCAATAAGATCATGCATAGAGAGAGAGATGAACACATAGCTACTGGTAGAACCCTTAGCCTCGAGAGAGAACTACTCCCTCCTCATCATGGGAATCAACAATGATGATGGATATGGTGGTGGAGATCGATGGAGATGGCTCCGGGGGCACTTCCCCGTCCTGGTAGGGTGCCGGAACAGAGACTTTCTGTCCCCCGAATCTCCCCTTCGGTGGCGGCGGCGCTGTGGAACTTTTCGTGGCTGGAGGCATCTTATAGGCAGAGAGGCAAGGTCGGTGGGCAGCCAGGGGGCCCACACCATGCCCTGGCGCAGCCTGGGGGGACCCGCGCCTAGGGGTGGTTTGGCCACCCTGTGTCCCCCTTCATCTCTCCTTCTGGATCCGTAAATCTTCTGGGAAAATAACGACTTTGGCTTTTGTCCGGTCCAATTCTGAGAATATTCATTTTCTAACTTTCTGGAACCAAAAACAGCAGAAAACAGGCAACTAGCACCGTGGCTCTTGTTAATAGGTTAGTCCAAGAAATCATATGAAAAGTACTCCAAAGTGTGGACAAAACATAAGAAAGTAGATAAAACCAAGCATGGAACATCAAAAATTATGGATACGTTAGCAACGTATCAACATCGCCAAGCTTAACTCCTGCTCGTCCTCGAGTAGGTAAGTGATAAAAAGAAAGAATAATTTTTGAGGTGACATGCACCATCATAAACTTGATCAAAGTATTTGTAAAACATTCGAAGCTGGGATCATAGTACTTCAATCATAACATGAAAGACAAAGTTCTAGCAATAAGACAAAGAAACTATGTTGCAACATGAAAAGGCACAAACAAAAGATTCATGAATAACAATGCTTTGCAAGACGTTTGTGTGTTTCACATAAAGAAAACATAGCATAGTAGTATTTAGCTTGTCCCTCATAGAGTAGCAAACATAAATGCATAGGACACCTTCAAAGTTCATAAGGGTGACTAGATACAAATAGTTTAAAACAAGCAATATCAAAGTTATGCATCAATCAACAAGTCTTGGGACAATGCACATAGAACTAAGAATGGCCACTATGCTCTCAAAGTAGGTGCATAAAGATAGAAGATGGAGACTCAACATAAAAGTAAAAGAAAGACCTTCATGGAAGGAAGCATGGATTCAAGTCTCATAAAGAGCTTCCAAAAATTATGGTACTTATTAGCTTTCAGCTCTCATTGCCCCTATAATAAGCATCTTGAAGTTATTAAGGTTAAAGTGAACAAACTATGGAGTATATGCTTGACAAAGTATAAGTTGGAAATCTCATGTCCCTTGAATACGAGGGCCTCTCCTCATGCTACTCAGGTTTAGTTACCGGTAAGTTCTTGTCATCGTAAGTACATGTGTATCATAGAGAACCGCCAACGGGGTACCCCTTGCCCGATGATACGGAAGAATCCCCATATAAAAATGACAAGGCAAGCAGACAACGAGCATCTCAGCAATCTTCTTATTTACCATGGCAATATGGTGCTTTTTTATCTCTTTCCTCTTTCCATATATCTTTTTTCTCTTTTTTCTCAATATCTGACTCTTTTTTTATAAGAAGAATGCTTCATAGACAGCTCATTATGGTTACACTGCAGGTTTCCACCATGACAGCATGGATTAGACCAGTCGCCTAGGCATTTCTCTAACACATATACATAACTCCATGGACTTACAAGCTCCCCTTTCATTTCACACCGACGACATCCATAGACAAAAGCGCATGATATCAACTAGGTACAAATTACAAGTGCAATGTTGAAAGCGTTCCCCATGACAGCATGGTTCTGCTAATCCCCAACAAATAAGTGCAAGCATATACAACATAGACGACACAATGGGTCAAGTTTATTAAGGGCAAGAAAAGTAAAGTGTGCCATCAAGTTCGTGAGAGCTTTAATCACTAGTTTTCTCATAACAAGTTTAATTCGGAAGGTAGATAAAAACATGAATATACTTGGAATAGCATATGCTAGTAGGTAGGTATGGTGGACTCTTTAGAATAACTTGGTTTTAGGATTTGTATGCATGAGTGGAACTCATACTTGGTTGTGGAGGCTAGCAAAAGACTAGGAACGACCAACTAAGAGAGCAATAATGGCCATAATCATGCAGAGCGACAAAACATCATTGATCAAAGCGTAAAGTGATACTACAAGTTGAAAACTAAAGGATCATAGAGTCTATGGTAAATTGGTGTAGTATTAACATGGTGTGAGCATGCGCCAAGTCAACCCAAATAAAGCATCAAAGGAGAATACCACAATACTATGCTTTAATATGCTAAAATGACGCATGATTCTTTCAAGACACATTAAGCAATCTCAATTGTTTATAACATGTCATGCTACAGCAAATAATACTAAGCCTAAATCCAAAACAATATCAAGCATGGCATGACAAAGCATAGGCCATAGTCAAAAACAAGCTCTCATTACCACTTAAGCATGAACTTTCCTACTCTTTTCCAATCCAAACCAAACTATTTGAAAACCAATGTATGAAAGAGGGGGTCCAACCAATTTATTCAGCAAACTAAGAAAACCAAGCAAATGAAAACCAAAACAAAAACGAACAAGGAAGACGCTCCAAGAACAACACAACTGTGCATGAAACAATAAAAATGAAGTGTTTGGAAGAAACCTGGGATTTTTATTGATGAAGAGGGGGATGCCTTGGGCATCCCCAAGCTTTGACGCTTGTACTTATTGGATATTTCTTGGGGTGACACACGTGGCATCCCCAAGCTTGAGCTTTAGTCCATCCTTCATCTCATTACTCATTCCTTCCATACACCTGAAATTTTTCCTTCATACAAAACTTCACACAATCTTTATTAGCAACATTAGTGCACTCAAGATAATAAGTCTTTAGGTTCAGTTCCAACACCAATAAAACTTCCATTAAAACACAAGCTATTGTAGCACTTCCCTCAAAAAACTCAATTCCCCAAAATAACTCAAAAAGGAACCAACAAGAAGCAAATGCAAATAATGGCAGAAATCTGTCAAAACAGACCAGCAGGTAAAACCAATTTTTTCGAAGACCTTCTGTTGCTCAAATCGAAAAGTGTTGAACTAACAAAAGTTAGATAACAATGTGGGGCAGAAGCACAAAAATTAACGCCTCAAAAAGACGTACAGATATTTTACACGATTTTTTACAGTGAAACACAAAAATCTGTTTCGGGACAGCAACTTTCCCAAGCATTACTTCTCTCTCATTAGAGGTTACTCTTGGCACAAAAAGCAAATAAAAAGGATAAGGAGCGGTTATTACAGTGGTAATAACTTCCAAGACTCATCTAAAACTTTTGGGTTATCTTCCAATAAGTACTTTTCTTTAACGCCTTTAAGTTAGGTATGATAGTTTGAGAAGATGCTCACATAGAAAATATGAATTGAAGTAAAAGAGCATCAAAAAGAAAATTTAGAACACATTTAAGTCTAACCCACTTCCTATGCATAGGAATCTTGTATGCAAATAAATTCACAAAGAACAAAGTGAGAGGCATTAGAAGATAAAACAAGAGTAACTTCAAAACTTTCGGCACATAGAGAGGTGTTTCAGTACCATGAAAACTTCTACAACCATATTTTCCTCTCTCATAATAATTTTTAGTAGCCTCATGAATAAAATTAACAATATAACTATCACATAAAACATTCTTATCATGAGCCACATGCATATAATAATTATCACTCTCTACATAATCATAGTCATTCTTATTAATTGTAGTGGGAGCAAATTCAACAAAATAGCTATCATTATTATTCTCATCACCATAATCATCAAATATAGGAGGCATATTGTACTCATAATTAATTTCCTCCTCAATAGTAGGTGGACTGAAAATATCATATTCATCATTGTAATCATCATATATTGGAGGCATAGTATCATCAAAGTAAATTTTCTCCTCCGTGCTTGGGGGACTAAAAATATCATGCTCATCAAAACCAGCTTCCCCAAGCTTAGACTTTTCCATAGCATTAGCAATAACAGCGTTCAAAGAATTCATACTAACAACATTGCTATTAGCATGCAAATAAAGTTCCATAGGTTTTTAATTTTCTGTTCAAACACTTCATGTCCTAACTCAAGATAAATACTATAAAGCTCTCTAATTTTGTTGTAGTTTTCCATTAAGCCTAACTAGTGAAAACAAGTAACAAAAAGACAAAATTGCAGAATCTAAAGGAAATAACTTCGAGCACTCACACCGGAGGATGTGAGTACCTTTTACCTTACCTCCCCGGCAACGGCGCCAGAAAATAGCTTTTGTGGTGCGGTGTTGACGTGGGAGTGATGACCCACAAGTATAGGGGGTGTATCACAGTATTTTCGAGGGAAGTGAAACCCAATTTATTGATTCGACACAAGGAGAGCCAAAGAATATTTATAAGCCTTAACAACTGAGTTGTCAATTCAGCTGCACCTGGAAAACAATCTTGCTCACAGCAGTTTATCAGTAGCAACAATTTTATAGTAGGAATAGTAAAGTAACAGCAGTAGCAAAGCAAAGACAGTAATAACAAAAGCAGTAACAATGGGATTCGAGTGCGGTAGGCATAGGGATGGATGGACGGGTGTTGCATGGACAAGACAATCCACATAGCAATCAGAACATAGGGCAATTGCAGATAAATAAGATAAAGCATCCAAGTACTAGACAATCCTAGGCATGTGTTCCATATATAGTCATACGTGCTCGCAATGAGAACTTGCACAACATCTTTTGTCCCGCCAAATTGCTTTGCGGCGGGCTGAGGGAACTCGGCAATTAAGGTGCTCCTTTTAATAGAGCACCGGAGCAAAGCATTAACACTCCGTGAAAACATGCGATCCTCACATCAAAGCCATTCCCTTCTGGTTATCCCGATTTCTATCACTTCGAGGCCATAGGTTCCGGACAACAACATGTGTATACAACTTGCAGATAAGACCAAGAACAATACTATAATAATGAATAAATAACATGTTCAGATCTGAAATCATGGCACTCGGGCCCTAGTGACAAGCATTAAGCACAACAAGTCGCAACAAAGTCGTAAAGCACTAATAAAAGATACTAGGCACCATGCCCTAACAATCTGATACCATTACATGAACGATCTCATCCAATCCCTACCATCCCCATAGCCTACAGCGGGGGATTACTCACTCATAGATGGGGGAAACATGGATGGTCGATGGAGAAGTGATGGTGATGATGATGGAAATGATCTCCTCCAATTCCCCGTCCCGGCAGGGTGCCAGAACGGAGTTTCTGGCGCTGTTTCGTCGAATCTGGTGGTGGCGGCGGAGCGGAACTCCTTCTGGAAAAACATCGAACCCCCCGAAGTTTTTAGGTTAAAAGGCTCCTTATAGGCGAAGAGAGAGGCCGAGGGGGTGCCTGGGGGGCCCACACCACCCCCTGGCACGGCCTGGCCTGGCCCGCGCCAGCAGGTGGTGTGGCCACCCCTGGCTCTTCTCCGTCTCGTATTCTGGCTCCTGGAGTCTTCGGGTGAAATAGGATTTTTGGCATATTTTCCGGGATTTTTCCTGATAGTTGGTTTTCTGCACAAAAAGTAGACACCAAGGCAATTCTGCTTAAAATAGCATCAGTCCGCATTAGTTGCATCCAAATCACACAAGTATAGAGGCAAAACACTAGCAAAAGTGTTCGGGAAAGTAGATACGTTTTGGACGTATCAACTCCCCCCAAGTTTAGCTTATTGCTTGTCCTCAAGCAATTCAGTTGAAAAATGAGTGCGATAAAAGAACTTTCACGACCACATTTGCTTCATATGATGTAAATATTCTCAGCAATGTGATCAACTACTCAGACAGTTCATAATAAAGAGTATGCAACTGAATCTACTTAATAGTCATTGCAAGCAATGAAGAAATTCCAACTCAAGAATAATAAGTAGCATGAAGCACAAACATAAGCAACATTACAATGCTCATAAAAAGGTATGATAGAGTGGTATCTCGCTTGCCCTTTGATTATGAATATCAAGGCACCTCTGAAGTTCAAATGATGACTAGAAGTAAAGATATCAAGGATACAAGCATCAAAGTCATAACACAAATAATCAAGTAATGGAGCAAACACAAAGAATGACAACTGTGCTCTCAAGAAGGTGCTCAAAAAATATGTGGAGACTCAACAAGTAGAAGAAAAGGTTTCGAATAATTTGAAAGGCTTCCAAATTCTGAAAGTATGGTACTCGTTAGCTTTGAGCTCTCATTGCCCCTATCATAAGCATCTTTAATGTGGTTAAGGTGAAAGTGAGGTCCAATATGAGCTATATGCTTGACAGACTATAAACGGAAGATCCCAAGTCCCTTGAGTACGAGAGCCACTCCTCATGATACTTAACTTTAGTTACCAGTAAGTTCTTGTCATCGTAAGTATGTGCGTATCATTGAGAACCGCCAACGGGATATCCCTTGCCCGATGATACGGAAGAATCCCCATATCAAAATGACAAGGCAAGCAGACAATGAGTATCTCAGCAATCTTCTTATTTACCATGATAAAATGGTGCTTTTTTCTCTCTTCCTATTTTCATAAATCTCTTTTTTTTCTTTTTCTCAATAGCTATCTCTCTCTTTTTTTATAAGAAGAATGCTTCATAGATATCATTATGGTTACGCTGCAGGTTTCCACCATGTCAGCATGGATTAGACCAGCGACCCAGGCGTTTCTCTAACACACATACATAACTCCATGGACTTACAAGCTCCCCTTTTATTTCACACCGACGACATCCGCAAACAAAAGAGCAAGGTATCAACTGGGTATATATTTAAAAGTGTTGAAAGCGTTCCCCGTGATAGCATGGTTCTGCTAATCCCCAGCCTATAATTTGCAAGCATATAACTTTCATGGAGAGTTCACAATGGTTCAGGTTTATTAAGTGCAGGAAATAAAGTGTGACATCAAGTTCGTGAGAGCTTTACTAACTAGTTTTCCCAAAACAAGCAAACATTTTATTCGGAAGAAAACAAGTCATAATGAATATGCACGGGAGTAGCAAATGATGCTAATAGGTAGGTATGGTGGACACTTTGGAAATATTTGGTTTAGGGAGTTGGAAACATGAGTAAAACACTCAGTGGAAGTGAAAGCTAGCAATAGTAAGGGAGCGACAAACGAGAGAGCAATAGCTGTCATTATCATGCTTGCAACAAAACAGGACTAATCATGGCATGAAAATGATTCAAGATCCTCAAGGCAAAATAATTCATCGAGGCTTAACTGATAATTGCAGCCATGTGCATGCGTGAGCATGTGCCAAGTCAATTCAAATGAAACATTTAGAGGAGGATACCATGGTGTCATACCAATTTATGAATAGAGTAATGCAAGCAAACATTCATAAGACATGCTACAAACTATTAGCGAGCTGGAGCTAATCATAAGAAAGCAAGAACTACTAAGCATCCAAATATAACATACACCCTACTTGAACAGACTAAGCAAGCCCACAGTGATGAGTATATGTACAAAAATGAAAAAAAATAGAGTTCGTTACCAGCCTCTTACCATGCCTCAAGTTGTCATTGATCCTCATTATTGCTCTTCACTTGTGTGGCTTGAATAATAATATGAAACTAACATACACTGAGGACTGCCAAACCCTGTAGCAAACTCGCAAAAACCAAAGAAGGACGACAAATATTTTTGGTGTTTTCGATTTTTAAACAAGAACCAAAAGGGAAAAACAAGCAAAGCAAAATCTTTTTGGGGTTTTCGAATAGTTCAAACAAAGAAAAAAGGGAAAAACAAACCAAGGCAAAAAGAAGAAGCAAACCAAAGAGAAACAACAAAAATATTTTTGGTCTTTTTGTGTTTTAGAAAGCAAAAGCAAAAGAAGAACGAAAACTAAAAAGAGAACCAAAACATGAATATACAAAGTACCGATGCAACATGATATGGAGATGAGTGCGGTGTCGGCGTACCTCCCCCCAAGCTTAAGCTTTTGTCCTAAGTGGGTATCAATCCATGTACGAATAGGGGTTCCAAGCGGGCGGATCTTAGTAAGAATGGTCATAGCTGGGCCCATGAGAAGAAAAAGAAGCTCCCCAATCATAAGCGGACTGCTGATATGAAGATTCTCCCTCATTCGAGGGCTGGACCGAATCATCCGTGACCTCCCTTCTAGTGTCATGCTCCTGTTGGGAGAGCTCTCCCAAGTACGTGTCAAGCTCCTCCTCAGTGAGGTACCATCCTTCCATGTTATCAAGGTTAAACAAAACAGGTGCAGGCAAAAGAACAACACGCTCGGACTTGCTCTTTCTCCAACCAGCTTTGAGAAAGGTTATTTCATAAGATAACTCACTCAAACTAGCCCACGAGGAAACAAATTTATGTTGTATCATGGAATTAAGATCAAGCCTTTCTATGGGAAACTGTAGGTCTAGATGATGAGGCACTAAACCATGCAATGCTAGTAAACGAGAAGCAATGAGGCCTCCACAAATTCCACCTTTCTCACGGTTAGCAGCAAGACGGAAAGCTATCAAAGCACCCAAGTTGTAAGACCTATCTCGTCTAAGAGCAGCAGAGATAAATGCTAGATCAAACGAAGATAACTTATTGGCAGTTTTCCTAGCAAGAACACACTTGGCAATAAAGTAGGCAAAGTAGCGAATGGAGGGAAGATGAATGTTACGGATTTTTCCACTCTCCTTCGAGAAGCTACTCCCTTGGCAAATTTCTGCGTATAAATCCATGAGTGGTTCAGGTCTCTCCTTAATCTTCCTACATGATCCCCATTGAGGTACCTTAATAGCTGCACAAAAATCATCAAGAGAAAGGTTGACAGCAATATTGTAAATTTTGTAATGGACCATGGGGTTAGGCAAAGAGTGACTAAATTGGAAATCCTGCACCATATACATGGTTAGCTTCACAAATTGACAAGGTTCATCTTCCAAAAAGTGCTCCAACCCTGCATTGGAAACCAAAGTGTGGAAATCTTGTAGAATTCCCGTAGCTCTCATAAACTCAGAGCATGGATAAATGGAGGGAAAAACTTCCTCCTCCCGGTGGACCTTCAAGACCTCAGGCACCCAAAGCTCATGTTGGTTTAGGTGGTGTTCACTCATCTTGTATTCAGGGAACAATTGCTCCAAATTTCAGCAAGAAAGATGGGCTGAGCAAGGAGATCGAAAAAATCGAGAGCAAGCACAGCAAGAACGCGATTTTGAGCTATGAACTAGAGATTACTCGGGAGAGAGAAGAAAGTGGCAGGTGAGAGTTGGTGGGGGGCCAGGGGTGGCCCACACCAAGGCATGGCGCCACCCAAGGCTGGCCGCGCCACCATATGGTGTGCCTGCCTGGTGGGCCCCCCTGGTACCTACCAGGTACTCCTCTGCCCCTTTTTTCATGTAAAATTTAATATGAATTTTCTGGAATTTTTCGAGACACTTCATTTTTGGGCATTTTTCAGAAATAGAAGAATGATTTTTCTGACAGACAGATTTTTTTTTCTTTGGAAACATGATGCAAGGACAAAACAAGGCTAGAACTACAGAAGTTCTAACATGCAAGCAACTAACATGCAAAGGATAGAAATAAACGGAGATAATCATAATGAAAACATTGTTTTGTTCAATGGAATCCTTTTGTTAGCAAGGTTGATCAAGTCTTGCTACCAAAAAATTGCATATGAGACAAAACTTTTTATTCCACTAATGATTATGTTACCTCAACCTTGATAGCAATGGTCCCAATCATAATAGTTTCAAATTTTTGTCTTGGCATGGGACAATATATTTCTCCAACTTGAATGCCTTCAACATGTTCAATTGAATTCAAACCATAAGTCCTTTCAATCTTCTTGGGGAAATAGACAGTATGTTCCTTGTCATTAACATTGAAGGTAACCTTTCCTTGATTACAATTAATAACAGCTCCTGTAGTATTAAGAAAAGGTCTCCCAAGAATAATAGACATATTATCATCTTCTGGCATTTCAAGCACGACAAAATCAGTTAATATCAAGCAATTGTGAGCCACTTGAACAGGTACATCCTCACATATATCCACAGGAATAGTGGTAGATTTATCAGCCATTTGCAAAGATATATCAGTTAGTATCAATTTTTCAAGCTGAAGCCTCTTATATAGAGAGAAAGGCATAACACTAACTCCAGCTCCCAAATCACAGAAAGCAGTTCTAACATAACTGTTCTTAATAGAGCAAGGGATAGTTGGAATCCCTGGGTCTCCAAGTTTCTTAGGAACCTTACCATTGAAGGAATAATTAGCAAGCAAAGTAGAAATTTCTTCATTAGGGATCTTCCTTTTATTCGAGACAATGTCCTTCATATACTTTGAGTAAGGGGGCAATTTAATAGCATCAGTCAAAGGAATTTGCAAGAATAAAGGCTTCATCCACTCACAAAATTTATTATAGTGTTCATCTTCCTTTGACTTGTGTTTCTTATCAGGGAAAGGCATAGGTTTTTGGACCCAAGGTTCTCTTTCACTACCATGTTTCTTAGCAATAAAATCTTCTTTGGTGTATTTAGTATTCTTAGTGTGTTTTCAGGTTCTTCTTCAACTTTTTCTTCATTAGGAACAACATTTTCTTCATTACCACTTTCAGTTTCAGCATCAGAGATAGATATACTATTAGGATCTATAGCAGGTTCAGAGGGTTCTACAACAGTTTTATGTTTCTTTTTCCTTTTCTTACGAGTAGAACCACTATTTTTAGCTTGTTGAGAATCCTGCTCAATTCTTTTGGGATGCCCCTCAGGATATAGAGGATCCTGGGTAGCAGCACCACTTATAGTTCCAATTTCATAAGCATGTTTTTCTTTAGCAGCATTAACTAGCAAGTCTTTTTGCACTCGAGTTGATTTATTTGAGTTTGAATCATTTGAAAGTGTTTAACAATCATTTTAACATCATTAGAGGTTCTTTCCACAATATCTTTCAACTCAACAATAGCTCTAGTGTTTTCCATTAGATGATTTTGCACCCTTTTATTAAAGTTATCTTGCTTAACAATAAAGATATCAAATTCTTCTAAGCATTGATCAGGAGGTTTAGAGTAAGGGATATCACCTTCATCAAAGTGTTGGAGAGAGTGTACCTCAATAGTGGATGAGTAGGGAATAGGCTTACATAATTCTTCTATAGGAGGTAAATTCTTGACATCTACAGCTTTAATTCCCTTCTCCTTAAGACATTTCTTAGCTTCCTTCATCACTTCATCATTTAATTCAATAACTCCCCTCTTCTTTGATGATGGAATAGGCATAGGAATAGATGGTTCAGGTACAATTACTTCAGGTATAGCTTGTTTAGGAGGAGTCCAATCTTCATAATTCTTGCTTATTTTAGCCATTAATTCCTCAGCTTCCTTAGGAGTCCTATTCCTGAAAACACAATCAGCACAACTATCTAGGTATGTCCTAGATTCCTCGGTTAGTCCATTATAAAATATATGAAGAAGCTCATTCTTAGGTAATGGACTTCCAGCCTGTGCATGAATCAAAGCACAAAACCTTGCCCAAGATTCGGGCAATACCTCTTTTTCTCCCTGTTTAAAATCAAAAAGTTCCTGCAAAATAGCATGTCTAGCACTGGGAGGAAACTATTTCTGCAGGAAAGTACTAATCAAGCACTCAGGGCTATCAATAGATCCAGGAAGTAAATTACTAAACCAAATTTTAGCTTCTCCTTTCAGCGAAAAGGGGAAAATCTTAGCAACAAAGTAAGTACACATCTTAATATCATCAGAAAAAAGCCACTCATGGTAGAAAGTTCATTCATATGTGCTACCGCACTTTCATTCTTAGTCCCACAAAAAGGTTCTTTCTCGACAATAGCTATGTAAGATAGATCGAGAGAGAAATCATAATCTTCATCTATAATGTTTATGGGAGAAGCAGCAAACTTAGCAGCAGGAGATAATTTGGGTCTAATAGTATGCCTCTCAAGGAGACTCTTAGCAGTGCTCCTATCATGGGTGTTCTTACATTCTTTAATAAACTCATCGGTCATCTCAACATAACCATCTTCAATATCATAACTCTCACTAGACTCAGGTGAGCTATCAGGTGTGGTAGTGTCTTCATTAGGAGTTTCGGTATTTCCAGCTATAGTTCTAGCAATCGTAGCATCTAGGAAAGGACCTAATGAACCACTCTTATCAAGCACAGTAGAAGCAGCATCATAAGTATCAGAAGTTTTAGATTCAGCAGTAGTAGCAGTGTGTGTAGCATGTGTATGTGGTGGTGTAAGGAACTTACTCAGAACAGACGGTGAATCAAGAGCAGCAGAAGTGTTTAGAACCGTACCTCTTCTTATAGTGGATGGTAAAATAGGAACCTTGCCATCACGAGACTTACCCATGATGGATGGATAGCAGCGAACAATAGAGAATCCAAGTGAACTTGATAAATAAAGCTATGATCCTCGGCAACGGCGCCAGAAAATAGTCTTGATGACCCACAAGTATAGGGGGTGTATCGCAGTATTTTCGAGGGAAGTGAAACCCAATTTATTGATTCGACACAAGGGGAGCCAAAGAATATTTATAAGCCTTAACAACTGAGTTATCAATTCATCTACACCTAGAAAACAATCTTGCTCACAGCAGTTTATTAGTAGCAACAGTTTTATAGTAGGAATAGCAAAGTAACAGCAGTAGCAAAGCAAAGACAGTAGTAACAAAAGCAGTAACAACGGGATTCGAGTGCGGTAGGCATAGGGATGGATGTACGGGCGTTGCATGGACAAGACAATCCACATAGCAATCAGAACATAGAGCAATTGCAGATAAATAAGATAAAGCATCCAAGTACTAGACAATCCTAGGCATGTGTTCCATATATAGTCATACGTGCTCGCAATGAGAACTTGCACAACATCTTTTGTCCTGCTAGCCCGTTTGCAGCGGGGCCTCTAGGGAACTACTGGCAATTAAGGTGCTCCTTTTAATAGAGCACCGGAGCAAAGCATTAACACTCCGTGAAAACATGTGATCCTCACATCAAAGCCATTCCCTTCCGGTTATCCCGATTTCTGTCACTTCGAGGCCATAGGTTCCGGACAACAACGTGTGTATACAACTTGCAGATAAGACCAAGAACAATACTATAATAATGAATCAATAACATGTTCAGATCTGAAATCAGGGCACTCGGGCCCTAGTGACAAGCATTAAGCACAACAAGTCGCAACAAAGTCATAAAGCACTAATAAAAGATACTAGGCACCATGCCTTAACAGTCTGATGCCATTACATGAACGATCTCATCCAATCCCTACCATCCCCATAGCCTACAGCGGGGGATTACTCACTCATAGATGGGGGAAACATGGATGGTCGACGGAGAAGCGATGGTGATGATGATGGCGATGATCTGCTCCAATTCCCCATCCCGGCAGGGTGCCAGAACGGAGTTTCTGGTGTTGTTTCGTGGAATCTGGTGGTGGCGGCGGAGCAGAACTCCTTCTGGAAAAACGTCAAACCCCCCGAAGTTTTTAGGTCAGAAGGCTCCTTATAGGCGAAGAGAGAGGCCGAGGGGGTTCCTAGGGGGCCCACACCACCCCCTGGCGCGGCCTGGCCTGGCCCGTGCTAGTAGGTGGTGTGGCCACCCCCTGGCTCTTCTCCGTCTCGTATTTTGGCTCCTAGAGTCTTCGGGTGAAATAGGATTTTTGGCATATTTTCCGGGATTTTTCCTGATAGTTGGTTTTCTGCACAAAAAGTAGACACCAAGGCAATTCTGCTGAAAACAGCGTCAGTCCGCATTAGTTGCATCCAAATCACACAAGTATAGAGGAAAAACAATAGCAAAAGTGTTCGGGAAAGTAGATACGTTTTGGACATATCAGGGAATTTCTTCTTCTTCGTTCCCCGGCAACGGCGCCAGAAAATAGCTTGATGTCTACGCACTTCTATTCTTGTAGATAGTTGTTGGGCCTCCAAGTGCAGAGGTTTGTAGAACAGCAGCAAGTTTTCCCTTAAGTGGATCACCCAAGGTTTATCGAACTCAGGGAGGAAGTGGTCAAAGGTATCCCCTCTCAAGCAACCCTGCAATCAAGATACAAGAAGTCTCTTGTGTCTCCAACACACCCAATACACTTGCCAGGTGTATAGGTGCACTAGTTCGGTGAAGAGATAGTAAAATACAAGTGGTATGGATATAAGACAACGGTGCTAGAAAATAGCTTGATGGCGTTAAAGAGACTAAAGTCAAACTGAAATAAAGATGGAAGCAAGCAAACATGTAACAGATCTAGTTGCAAATGGTGTTTCAATGCTTAGAAACAAGGCCTAGGGATCATACTTTCACTAGTGAACACTCTCATATAAATATATTCTTGTTTATGATACTACGCTGAACTACTCTCCTTCGTCTCTCCTTTGTCTCTCCTTCTGGCTCCGTGAATCTTCCGGCAAAATAATGACTTTGGCTTTTGTCCGGTCTAATTCTGAGAATATTCTTTTTCTAACTTTCTGGAACCAAAAACAGCAGAAAACAGGCAACTGGCACTATGGCTCTTGTTAATAGTTTAGTCCAAGAAATCATATGAAAAGTACTCCAAAGTGTGGACAAAACATAAGAAAGTAGATAAAACCAAGCATGAAACATCAAAAATTATAGATACGTTAGCAACGTATCAGAGGCCAATAAATAAAGTTGTTTTATTGTTATATCTCTAAATGTTCATAATAGTTTTGTATCATGCTATAAATGTATTAGGCGGGAACATTAAAACAAGTGTGGTATATAAACAACCAGGTCCCTAGTATCCTCTACTACTAGTTCGTTAGGCAAACGATGATTGAAGTTTCCCAATCATGGACTTGACATAAAATAGTCTCCTGAAAACAAGGTCACTTAATGAAATGATGGACGCACCCAACCGTAGAATTGCAATGTGATGTAGTCACAATGTCTAACGTTGCGGTATCTAGCAAAACATAGTAACTTAATCCTTCGATCGTGAGATCATGTTTAATCACTATTTCCTACGACTGCTTTTATCACATCAACCGTCATGTCCGTAACTAGGTGACCATAAAGGCGTGTTTCACTTATTCTAGAGGAATGGTTGAGGCGTATGATCTAGATTGGGATTTTCCTATCCGAGTGACGGATAGATATTCCACTCGGTGATACCACATCAATGAGCTTGTAAGCATGTGACTAGGTCACAGGGATGTGATATCACGGGAACGCGTAAACGTGTTTGTCTGTAACAAGATCGCTATAAACAGATACATGGGATCAGGTCTTGGACGAACCAGGTATCATTGTGTAAAGGGAATGAGACTCGATGTTTAGAAGGTTCAAGCGAACAACCGAATTCGTGCGATGTGAAGCGATCATCATGTGTTTCTAGATACCGCTAATGATCACTTGATCGGGGAGATGTCGCCTTCATACCTAAATATTCTTAAACCATATGGGTGTCACGCTTAAGGGTTCCGTATAGAAATAGGAAGAGAGAACCGGAAGTGTTCCGGAGAGAATATGAAGTGTTCAGAGTCCGTTCAAAAGGAGTTTTGAATGAGGAATTAAATAATGTATTTAATATTTAGTAATAAATTAATATTAAATATATATTTATTTAAATAAAAAGAAAAGGCAAAACTCCACACATGGGCCTTCCCTGGGAGGGTAGAGGGCCCAAGAGGGAGGAGCCAAGGGCCACAAGGGCCATGCGGCTAAGGGTGAGAGGGCTCCCACCCTGCCGGCCCCTTGGTGGGCTTGGGCGGCGGGTAGGGCCCATCCCCATCGTTGGTCGGCCCTTCCTCGACCTCCTCCAAGTGTTTAGTCCCACCCCGGGACTTGGAGGGTGGGAGTGCCCCAGTTTTTCCTACATATAGGGGTGCCATTCACCCCAATTCCTCAATCAAGTCAATCCAACAATTAGTATTAGCCATTCTCCCTCTCTCTCCCTCCCTCCCAGCGTGTTCCCAAGTTAGGAACGTGCTACATGAGGTAGTGGTTTCTCCACCTAGCGCATGCCATCGTGCCGCCAGAATCAGTCCAAGTCTTCTTCTTCCACTGCCTTGCTTGACCGAGTCCTGGGAGACGTTGTTTACATCATACCTGCGTAAAGCTCAACGAGGCACCACCATTAGTGGTGCTAGACGCTTGAAGCCTTCTAGAACCTGAGGTCTGCAACGCTCAGCTTCATCATCAATGTTTATGAGGGAACGTAATCCCACTTTTTGGTCTTCAAAGGTATGATCACCGTATCCCGCTCGTTACTGTACTTCTCCATAGATAGATCTTGGGTCGGTGCGTTCTCGTAGTAGGATTTTTTTGTTTTCTGCCACGGAACCCCTTCAATATGATAATATACTTTATTATTTATCTCCTTCAGTCTCCCACTTGCACTAGAGTACAAATAATCTAGTTGCATTGTTACTAATCATAAACCATATCATATATGTGTTTAGTGATCATGCTTTCTGATGGAAAACTTCCTGTCCTAAATCTATGTTACAGATCTATATAATCTTTGCAAATAATTAATGTCACCTATTTTACATTAACACCATTATCATATAATGTGTTAAAGTATTTGTTTTGGTGACAAAGTGAGACTTTGTTTTGTAGTGTATACCATGATAGTCTATCAGTCAATTGAACTTTTAATGTTGTCATGTATACCTATAAACATACTCAGTCGAAAGTTGAACTTGCTTAAACCAAAACTATACGTATTAATACTAAAGTATTTCTACATATATGTAGATTTGATCAAAGTGCAACACTTGCGACTTTAATACCTAAGCATGCTTCCTTTGCGCTTAACTCTGATCTAGTGATTTAACTCATAAATCACTTTGGAATATATTCTTACAACTAAGAACTTTGGTCACATTATGTCAAGTATACAAGATGGTTTTAACATGGAAAACCTATGGCTTAGCCTTAGGTTATGCAATACCTCTTTTTCCTCTATTTAACCATTGTCATGAATACTGAGTTACTACACAATGCTTCTCTTAGTTTCACAAGTAAGGATTTATTATTCGCTTGTTTCTATTATGAACTGCTCTCAGAAGCTCGATTAGGTCATTCTGAACTTTTTTTTAGAATCCTAGAAGAATTTCTACATTTAATGTTCATCAAACATGTTGATCTATCTTCATAGGTCCTTTATGTTTAATAGTTTCAATTTCATCCATCTAATGACTCAATCATTTCTAATACCAACTACGTCATTTTTAATATGTCAATTACATATACAAGAATGTTGTTTCCTCCCACTCAAATATATCATCCATATTTGACAGACTAGGGTATTGCTCAGCTCCCACTCAAATATGTCATCCACATATTTGTCATGGAAAACTACTTAGCTCCCACTCAATTTATTGTAATTACATGCTCTCTCGATAATCTTGGTAAATCCAAAATTATCTGATCTTTAATCAAATTGAGAATTCTCTGTTACAAGATACCAGCAATCTCACGATTCATGAAAACATGCCTGTTGTACTAGTTACAAACTTTTTCTTGAAAATCTTGAAGACTTGTAGTTTTGAACAGTCCTTTACCAGTTTCTAAATTGGACTAATTGTTGATGTAAATCCAATAGACTTTAAGCATCGCTACATATTGTAGTTAATCTCTTGAATTTGTCAGAAACATTCTTTGTGACAAATCAAGCTTTTATGTCTTCCTTTTAAGTTTCATTTCTTCCTTTCAACTTTGTAGATTACCGGGAAGGATTAATTAAATGCCATTACTTAATGAGATAAAGTAACCTTTTTACTTTATAATCTCAAATGTAACTTAATATGGGATTTCATGAGTCTTAGTCATTTCTTGTAATTTAGGTTCATCATTCTTTCTTTGTAGTTCGTAGGTATGTCTCGTTCCATAAAACATGTCAAGTGCATCAATAAAATTCTGCAAATGGCTAAACATATTCTTGAATCCTACTTTTTTTAGTAAAGTATTAGTTGAAATGTCATGATCACTCATCATTAGTTTCCTCTATTTTTGTAGAGTTCATCTTCTAGAACATGTTCCATTATACTTTACTCAACAATCCGCAGGTTAGGTCAAACCCCATTTAGACTTATACATGTTCCACTAACATCTTCGATGAGAAAACACTTTCTCGAGGAAGCACCATGCTCGGCAATACAAGTTTTTCCTTCTTTGGTTTTAGTTTGGTCTTAGGGATCTCAATCCTCTACATACTTTGCATCTCCCTATTTTGTTGCTTCTTATTGTTACTCTATGTGAGGTTCTTGAGCTTGTTGCTTGATCTTGAACAAGCCTAAGTTTATCGAAAACAGAATTTGTATGCATCTTCTATTGCATTTTTGAGTTTGAAGATTTTACTGGTTCTTCTTTTAGGGAGGTTTCATACCTCTCCTTATTTGGTATTTTACCTCCTGCTCTTTCTTAATATTTTCATTAGATAGATCTTGTTCTCAACTTTTCAAAACCCAAGTTTTCTAAAATCGGAGTTCGGACGCAAAAGTTATCACCATTTTTATAATCATTGTTTTTTGTCTACGAAATTGACAAGATTCCCAGCGCTGCCAGAAATGCCGCCGGAACGCTTCGGTTGCTGCCAAAAATTCACGACGCCTAGTAGAACACTATACTAACTGATGTTCCAGTGGGCCGCCGAAAATTCTCGGCTGGCGCGAAATTTCCGGTCTGGTTTCTAGCCTGCCAGGACTAACGTTGGAACGTTCCGACCCAGAATTCGACTCAGCCAAACTTATCGTCAGTTTTTCCTAGACTACACGTTTTTGGCCCCAACGGTCATATTTGCTTTTCCTATAAAAGGAACTTATTTCCCATTGTTAGGTAAGGGTTATTGAGCATGCAATTGACCACCACTGTTGACCCCTTTGAGCTTGATTTCTCTCCCTTCCCTCTTATGTTCTTGCGTCTTTTTTAGGGCTTTGGAATAGGATATCTAGATCTATAATCCCCACCAATCAATTCCTCCTCTAAGTGAGGGGAACCCATTGGATCTAGATCTTGGAATCTCTGTTTAACTTCCAGCATTGTTCTTCGTCTCTAATTCCTCCCTAGCACTTGCTACTTTGGTGGGATTTCAGTGTGAAGGATTTGAACACCTTTGACGTTCTTGATTTGCATTCTTGCATAAGTGTTGAGCTCTCCATTTCAATTCGTTCGAGTGAGATACCATGATCTTGTTATTCTTGGAGGGTGACCTCCTAGTTGGCTTGGAGGTTGGTGCTGTGGTGTCCTCTTCGTGGAATATTGTGAAGAGGCCCAGGCTTCTCCTTCAAGGAGCTTATGAGGTGGTTGTGGAACTTGCCATATTCGGAGTGTAGGAAAATCTAACTATAAGGAAAGTGGTTATTCCTTCATAGGGATAGCCTCGTAGAATAAGGTGCCCTTTGTGGTGTGTAGAAATCCTTTGTGTTATCTCACACCTATCCAATATGATGTACCTTACTTATAAGGGAACACGGAATACATCTTTGCCCCCGCGTGCCTCGGTTATCTCTATACCCGAGTTTACTTTCCTTGTGATAGCTATCGACCTTGAAGTACTTATATCTTGCTTATCACTTGTGACATAGATATCTTGCGCTGCCTTTCTTAGCTTAACTTGTTGTTGGTGCACTTAGTTCAGCCTAGTATATTTAGGTTTTGTGCTTGTAAAATAATCTTTAGTTTAATTCTGCATTCTTTCAAGCCAAAAACCATAATAGTTTTAAAATTTCCTAGTCACCCCCTCTAGGAGACATCTCTATCCTTTCACACCTCTACGGCGTAATCTAAGAGGATGGGGGAGAGTGGGTCTCCCTACCATAGCCCCCATCTATTCTGAAAGTATTCTCCAATTTCCCCCATTGAGGGTGATGGATGTTTGGCCCACCGAGACCAGACCCATCGCCCTATGAATCCAACCTGGATCAAAGCCTTTTCGGATTAGAACCTCCCTAAGGAATGCCCAGTTCACCCAATTGTAGGCTTTTTCAAAGTCTAGCTTCAATAAAACTCCTCTAAGTTTCTTAGAATTTGTATCATGCACAATATCTTGTAACACAACCACGTCCTTGTGAATGTATCTACCCTTGATGAGCCAATTGGGTCCTACCGATGATGCAGTGTGAAATGGGGGCCAGACGTAGGGTATACACTTTAGCTACCAACTTAAATATGGCATTGGTCAGTGCAATAGGCAAGAACTGTCTAATATCGTCTGCACTGGCACTTTGGGAATAAGGGTGAGCACTCCAAAATTCAGGCGGGCTAGATCTACCCTCTCTAGGGCAAATCCATTCACAATCGCCATCACAAAGGGTCTAGTGAGGTGCCAGAACTTTTTTAAGAACACCATGAGAAACTGTATGGACCTAGCGTAGTGTCCATCTTCATGCTAGCTAGAACCTTATCCATCTCCTTGGTGGTAAAGGTTATCATCGGTATTGTATTATTTTCCTCTGAGACTCGCCCCTGTGCCTCCCAAAGGCTAGGGAGATCCTCAAGGGACTGGGTTCTCCCTCTGATCCCATTAGGTCTTTATAGAATCTAAGGTTATGTGCATGAAGCTCCTTAGGTTTCGTAATGGTCTCCTAATCATCAACTAGTCTCATCATGTCACACTTTCTCCTTTGGCCATTGGCAATGTCATGTAAGAAGGTCGTGTTGGTGTCACCTTTAAGCAACTAGTTGAATTGGCTAGGTTGTCGCCAATATTCCTCCTCCACCTTATCTAGGTGGGTGAGATGAGTCTCTAGGTGGTAGAGAAGGCCCCAATCATCCTCCGAGAGGATAGACGTATTCGCTTGCAGATCCAAGGATCACACTTGAGCTAGGATCCCGTTTTTAAGGTCCTTGTCCTCTCTGCCTAGGTTGCCCCCAGCCCATGAGAAATTTGCACAGACCCACCAAGATCCTTTGCCAAGCATCAATAGGATCCGTGGGCGGTCCCTGATGTGTGGCCAGATCCATCCACTTCAAGGACACTAGGTCCCCAACTCTGGTCTCTCCAACCACCCTTTCTTGAAATAGAAATGATGGCTCCTTTTTCTGAGAAGCGGTGAGTGATCTGACTCTATGATGGTCTCCACTATAAGGGTGCAGAGGGGAAATAACATATCCCATTTGGTGGACATAAACACTCGATCGATAACACATTGCACTGGATTTAACTGCTTATTAGTCCAGGTATATCTAACATTGCCCCTACAAATCTCGTGAAGCGCAAGATTGGCGATACACTCATTGAACATGTGTACTAGTGGCCAGTTAATGTTCTCGTTGTTCTTGTCCTATGATTCCTTGATTATATTAAAATCTTCCCCGACCACTAGGGGCAGGGACAGGCTGCTACCACCCTAGACGGCTCCAAGAGGAAATTCTACGATTTCCTGTGATCTGCCAGTCCATAGACTACAAACAGCGACCACCTCTAGGAGTTATCCGGCTGGAACATGTCCACCCTAATGAAGAAGGATCCACTACTCCATTCTTGGACCTCAAAGGTGTCCTTGTTGACCCCAACCAACATACCTCCAGAGTGTCCCTGAGCCGGCAAAGCGTGACATGAGAACTTCCCCATTCGATACTCAAAAGTTGCGCCAGGTTAAACGAGACTTTAATGGTATCCTGTAGATCCATGAAGTCTAGGAGCTCATGGGTGATAAAATCCTTTATGTGAATACGACGACCCGGGCGTCAAAATCCATGGATGTTGTAGAAACCCACATGCATCATGAGAGGGTCCCTTTTCCCCATCCACGATGGGTAGCCAACAAGCCTTTGGGCATAACCCTAGTATTGGCATGAGGGGCATCCTAGACAGGAATGTCAAATAAGGTCTCATGACCCTCCTTCCTAGATGGATCCACCTCTCGGATGGTGTCCATGTATAGGAGGGCGGACGAGGAGGCCCCTTTATCCTGCTCGAACTCCTTGTGGAAAGCCGCGTGTGCAAGCAATGCTTTCAAAGCCTCCTTCACTCTCACTAGCGGAAGGATCTTAGTTTCGGACTTATGCGTGTGTATGAAAGCAAGCCCTAGATCGTGTGTCACCCTAGATAAGTGTGCATCCGGTAGACTAGAAAGAATATCAAAATCAGAGGGATCCTTACCTGTGTTATCCAGGTTCTTCTCGGTCGTACGTGCTTGGAGCCTCTATAGAACCAGAGTCGTTGCCTCCAAACCCTGGACATGTGTGCTCTTCCGCATTGGACCCATGGGGATAGTCTTGGTGTGGCGCCCCTTGGGGAATGGGGTGTCACCCTTGGTGGCATCCAGGGTGTCGCCTCAACTATTCTCGATGACCATGGAGGTGTCATCCTCCTCTGTCTCCACACCCAACGTGGCTCCCTAATAACCCCCAAGTGCAGGAGATCACCGTAGTACCTCTCAATGTGGAAGTATGGTATTGATCCGCAGGAGCAAGAAGGAAAAGCTATCTATTCTTTACAACTGAAGTGTCACAAGTTTTAGTTGATTATTCACTAAACAAGTTAAGGAACAAGATGGTTGATTTAATAGATCCAAATTTAATGTAACACAACAAGAATGTAAAAGTGTCCCAATCCTCTTCAATGCAAGAGGACAATACAAGGGTTTTCTATTATGGGAACAATGGACATGGGTTCATGGGTTCACTTAATCCTCTCTTCACCATCTATGGTGATTATCATGTTATAGATAGTAAATGTACACACAATTGCAATGTTTTAATGGTAATTTTATGCCGACTACATGTCGTAAAACACATAGGTGAAAGAAGTACTCCCTTGTATTGCTAGGTAACCCTTGCAATAAGGCTAGCATTTGGTTTGTGTCACACCACACATCATACTTCTCCCCTTTTACCCCTAGATAAAGGATGTTGGGATGCATTATTGTCACTCAATACATATGTCATTGTCACTCGGCCACCCATTACCTACATATATCATACTTCTTAATGGAAAACATTCTAAACACTAGTGCAATGATTCATATGTTGTGATATGTTGTGAGTATTATCACATCTCTCTCATCTACCCCCACTTGGTGGTGTCAATCACCTCATGATATGGATAAACAAGGCATTATGTATAGATCTAAACCATTACGTGCATCATAGAATATTCCCAAAGTATGACAAACCATACAAGATCCAACACAAGGGTAAATGAATAACAAGTACTATCTCATAACACAATATCCACCATAGGAATTACATAGATAGATCCATACTCATGCAAGGCACATCATATGGACTTCAACAATGATCATACATGGAGAGATTAAATCAAGTTACCACCATAAACCCAAAGTCCAGGGGGTGGACTACTCCCCTCTCATCATGGAGAGTGATGAGGAGGCGTTGATGAAGGAGGAGAGGCGGTCGGAGGCAATTCCGGCATCGGTTCCCCGTCCAATCTTCCTCTGGCGATGGCCAGCAGACTCTCTGTTCTCGATGTTTTCTCCTCTGGTGTCTTCTATGTCGAGGACTCCCCGGGGGATCCTAATATAGGGGTTTTTAGGTCAAGAGAGCTATGTGGGCGAAACAATCAAGGCGATCGAATGGCCGAGGAGGAAAAGTGGGTAGGTGGCACGCCCACTTGGGCTGGGCGCGCCACCTAGGCTCTTTTGCGCCACCTGGACCTCCAGGTGAGGTTCTTGTGCTCCAGATGCTTCTCGTTGATAAATATTGACATCCCCAAAATTTCAGGTCCATTTGACTCCGTATAGGTCCTGAAACATCAAAAACATTGAAAACAGGGTTTTTCTGCCCTGTCGGGTTATAACCAAAATAAAGGGGATCATTGGTAAATCCCCAAAAATCAACATAAAACATGGATATAACATTATATGTGATGCAAATATGTGGATAAACATGTTAACAAACTGCAAGGTTAATGCATTTTACATGCATCACTCCCTACACGTGATTTCCCTTGTCCATCTTCTCCAGTTGCTCCTCGAGTCTATTTGTGGGTGCTTAGCCCTCTCCCTCCCCCACCCTACGCGATGTGTCCCCAGAACCAAGGAGAACTCCAAATTGAACTACCACCATCAAATAATTGGTAAAACACTACTAAAATCAAGAGATGATGTACCTTGAGTATGGTTGTCCAAAAGGTAGAATTTGGCTTGTTTGGTTTGTCTCTCTATATGGAAGTGTCATGGTGATACTTTGCTTTAAGGATTAAAGCAAGCTAACTTTAAGGTTCTTTCGCTAATCTCTAGCTACCGAGAGCTTGCAAGTTTCTAACTCCTAGTCCACCGATTTTCTTTTCTATGCAAACGTCTATCCCACATACTTGCATAGAAATTAAGAATCACCTAGACCAAATCAGATGGTTGACATGCATCATTACTTGCTTCTTTTCGGGGACTGGAATTGGTTAGGTAACAAGTTCCTAAGAGCAAATCTACCAGATCCCATAAACTTTATCCCTTAGAAGCCATTTAAAGGCCGCGAAAAACTAGTTTTACGGTCTGATTTGGGTTGGCGCGGAACAGATCCCGCTTCTACGCATGTAGTTTGTTTTACGAACGCGTGATGCATGATTTGTTCCATGTGATGCAGATAATTTTGAATTTCATAGTTTTGGAAAACAAAAATAGATGCAATCAGCAAACAATCGATGCAATAGTTTATAGTGTTTACATCGGCAAATGACCCAAAGCATGGATAAGTAGTTCATCAATGCAAGTGATCAAAAAGTTGCACCGTTGTCTCATCTTGCCGTATGTGATCGCATCAAGCAACACCATCATCCCCTATGTCACTATAGGCATATCCACCGCCACTACCACTTGTTGATCCACCATTGCCACCACCACTTGCTAGTGCACAACCACCTAGAAGAGCTTGCTTCCTTCTCTCTAAGATCTCTATTATTGCTAATTTCCACCACTCCAATTGGTGTGAATCCATTCTAGTTGGATCCATCATCATGGTTTGTTCTCCTCGGTGATGAGCTCCTTCATTGCCTTCCTCACGTCCAAATGAGACTTGTGCTTGGCATTTTTCTAGAGTGCTTCCTACCTTGCTTTCTTCATACCATTCTTCCTTAGCCACCACCACTTGTTGGTGCATAACCACCTAGAAGATCTTCCTTCCTTCTCTCTAAGATCTCTATTATTGCTAATTTCCACCACTCCAATTGGTGTGAATCCATTCTGGTTGGATACATCATCATGGTTTGTTCTCCTTGGCAATGAGCTCCTTCATTTCCTTCCTCTCCTCCAAATTAGACTTGTGCTTGGCATTTTTCTAGAGTGCTTCCCACCTTGCTTTCTTCATATCATTCTTCTCATACATGATCATCTTTGCCTCCAATGCATTCATCATCATTGCTTCGTTTGACTTCACAATTTCATCAATCTTACCTCTCAAACATGATGCTTTGGCCTCAAATTTAGCTTATATTTTGCCTTCTTTTTTCCATCTGGATTCCCCTTATTTCTTCCTCCATTCTCCTCATTTTGATTTTGGTGTAGTTCACCACTCTTTTCTTCCTTCCATTTTGAGATGAATCGAACACCTCCTCCTCCTCGATCTCTTCCAAATTATTCTCACCGTCCTCAACCTCCGCCTCATACATGTCGAACGGATTGAGTGGTTACTTGGTAATGCCACCCTAACTGGCATTAAGAAGATTCACACTTTGTCGGTAGAATTGTAGTTTTCCTGTCGGGCATCGATGAAGATCGGAGATGGAGCGACGTGAGGAAGGTCGTTGTGTTGCATGACCTACTTCTTTGTCCCATATACGATCGGCTTCTGCGCGTGAGGATGTGGCTAGGGTGCCGGAGAAGCGATGTCGATTGGCTCTTCTGGATGGACCACGAAGAAAGCACTGGTGACTGGTGGGGCTTGTGGGACGATGTGGGTGCCCGGGCGCTTCCTCTTCTTGGCCCCGCTGGCGGCAACGATCTAGGCAACGACATTGGTGGCTAGGGCACCCGCCTAAACGTTGGAGCCACCGAACTCGCGGGAGGCGGCAATTGAGGCCATGTGAACTCGCCATCAGCAGGCGGGAGCTCGGTCAGGTCCATGCAGTCGAATCCGAGACACTGCAGCACCAGAGAGTAGGTGGGTAGGTAGATTGATGATGTTGGTGGCACGGAAACAGGAAAGGGTGAGCTAAAATGTCCCTTCCACGTGAATCTATCCATGAGTACAGCGCACTCGGTTTGGTTGCATAGCCTTTTGATGTAGAGATTGGGGTGGGGATTTTTTTCCCCATAAAAACCTGAGGGTCGCGCGAGTTTACGGGATCTGTTAGGAACCATATTTTTTCACAAGCTAAAAGCGACCGGTTATTTTCCAAATCGCATGGGTTTACGGGATCTACTAGAGTTACTCTAAGAGCAACTTTAATAGCTAGCCCATTTTGGGGAAAGCCCCATAAAAATACAAAATGGGGCACTTCGGGGGAAAACAACCTCCAATAGCTGCCCATTAGTGTTTGTTGCGCCAAAATTTTCTCACACAACACCAACGTGTTGCATATTTGTGGCACCGCGGCCGCTACCCCATTTCCCTCCTCACGCACGCGTATAACCAACCACCACATGCAAAATCCCTATCCATGTGTGCCGCCTCACCTTCCGCCGCTCTACTCCGGCCACATACAATCTCAAGACCACATACAATCTCAAGACCACATACAAGCTAAAGACCACAAGCACATCTCTTTTCTTTCATGATGAGGACACATCGTCGAGGTCAACTCATTTTTAGGCAGGTGGAGATGATGTAGCCCAACACATGGCAATCACCATTGGTCCACATCATGTCACACCAACCATTCCTACAAAGGTCAATTCACTCCATCACTTGTCTTCCATTGATCATCACTTGAATGGGATCCTAATGAGATGAGTGCCTATGGTATTAACAAGCCCGTGACCATGATGCTAAGAGGAGAATACAAGGATACCCCAGCAAACAAGACAACCAAGCAAGAAGCATGAAAAGAAGACGGAAGAGGAATTCTGGTGCCAGTCCTGGTGCCACCAGATTCACCGCTAGATCATCCCAGCGCTAGATCCGGCGCGCCAAGCTCGCGGTCAAAAACCAACCAACAATCGCCGGAATCTTCCCGTGTCCCGCCAAAATCAGCGCTAGTACACCAATCCGGTGAATGCTAAAACAGTTTGGCAACTGCCAAAATAATCTGGCGTAACATCCGATGACGTTGAACTTACCACCAAATCACCAGTCTGTGCACTATTTTGGATTTGATGCCCTGGAATATTCGCTCTACCTATCCCTTTGCCCCTAGTACTATAAATAGCCCCTTGTGGCTCTAATCTAAGTAGAGAATGAATATTGAATAGATTTGTCTTAGCATCCATCTTCCCATAGGGGGACCTCTCTAGGATCTACACCAAGACCTAGGTTGTACAAGACCCTCGCCGTATGAGCGCTCTTTCTACCTCGTGATCTCTATTGCGTTGATCTCTCCCTTTGAGTCTCTATCGATTGCAATCTCTTCATGAGTGGATTCTAGCGGCTCCGAAATTGATCTTTCCTTTGTGGATCTCTACCTAGCGGACTCTTCCACAAGTATTCTATCAGGTTGGTGATTCAGGCCAACAAGGACAACCGAAGCATGTGTGTTTTGCGTGTGTTTGTATCTTTACCTTCCATTCGAGTGAGTTCATTGCGTTTTCCTCACCCCCGCCTCAAATCCGTGAAGATCGGGCCACCCCAAGGGTAAATCCACAAGGGAACCCATAACATGACCTCTCAACAAGATTTTGTGGGTTCACAATAAACCTCGTCACATGATTATGAGGAAGGCAACATTGCAAGAATCTCAAAAGGCAATGGAGACCGAGCGTCAACTCATGTTCATGGACAGTAGCAACATGAATGCCCAACAAAATGCATATATTGAGATGTGTCTGGATGATTTTATGCGGAAGAAACAATAAATGCTCCAAGCTACCATGGGACCAATGGGAGGATACATGGGAGAAATGGGTAGTGGAATTGTATCTAGCATGGAAAGCTTCATGAGTGTTATGGGAGCTAGCATGGGAGTTGACATTACGTCTCATGGGAGGAGGCATTGGTGGTGGCATGGGACATGGTGATGCCAATGTTTAACAATGCCAATGCCACTACACATGAAGGAGATGCCAATGTGCAAGTTGATCCACGCAACACCAACAACGACAATGAGGAGTGGTCATGTTATTTGGTCAAGTTTACATTTTTACTGCTATGTTTTGAACTATGAACCTTTGTTGTTAGTTACCATATGCCTTGAACTATGTAATATTTATGCTATGCTATGTGGATTTCGTGGTTGTCTATAGTTTGTTCATAATTTGTGGTCATTTTTGAAAGTTTTGATTCATTTTAGATGAAATATGCAGAAGAAAATATTGAAAAGGAGACGTGGTGGTGCGACAACCGTGCCCCATTTTGAAGCAGCTGTTGGAACAGTCGGTGCTACAAAATGAGGTAGCTAGTAAAGTGGCGGTTGTTTTGGTGCTTCATTTCCGCAAAACAGTTGTCTCATTTCCCAAATTAGTTGCCTCAAAATGGGTCAACTGTTACAGACACTCTAAGAGCATATCCACTCGTCCCCCCCCCCATACGGTGTATGGCGCGGCCCAATTTTGGGTCGTATGGGGGGCGACGGATTGGTTCATGATTTGGGGGGTGCTGGCTCCCAGTTGTGCCCCCCATACAAAATGTTTTGTTCTATCAAATCAACAAGTTTGTTTATCAAATCAAACAATTTCATGAAATTAAACAAACAATTCAAGATGTTCAATATAACAAACAAAGGCAAACAAATAAAGAAACTAGGTGGCTCCTTTGAGCTTCCACAGATGCTCCACCAGATTATCTTGTAGTTGGCTATGAGTATTTGTGTCTCGAACTTCCTGCTGCCTAGCGAGAAAAGTAGCAAACGCAGGTGGCACTTGGTGGTCAATATCTGGAAGAGGACCTTGGTGATAATACGGTTCAGTGTCAAACACTGGAGTCTCCCGCTCGCTCTCGATGATCATGTTGTGCAAGATCACACAGGCAGTCATGACCTCCCACATCTGATCTTTTGACCAGGTAAGGGCAGGGTACCTAACAATGGCAAGTCGAGCTTGCAGCACACTGAATGCCCTCTCCACATCCTTCTTGCAAGCCTCTTGTTGTTGGGCAAACCAAATTTTCTTTCCTCCAGGCACAGGGTTTGAGATTGTCTTCACACATGTTAACCATCTTGTGTAGATGCCATCTGCTAAGTAGTAGCCCTTATCATACTGGTGGCCATTAATCTCGAACTGCACTAGAGGAGCTCTTCCTCCAACAAGCTTGGCAAACACATTTGAACACTGCAACACGTTTATGTCATTGTGTGATCCTGCCATACTGAAGAAAGTATGTCAAATCCATAGATCATGATCTTTCACAGCCTCAAGCACCACACTGCATGATCCTTTCTGACCTTTGTACATGCCCTGTTGCGTGAATGGGCAGTTCTTCCAAGCCTAGTGCATATAGCCAATGCTGCCATGCATTCCTGGAAAACCCCTTGTAGCATTTTGTTCCAAGATTCGAGGTGTGTCTTCTGCATTGGGTGTTCTCAGGTATTTATTCCCATACACTGCCACAATTGCCCTGCAAAATATGTACATACAGTCGATGGTTGTGGACTTCACCACGTGGAGGTAGTCGTCCTGTGTGTCTCGAGGAATTCCATATGCAAGCATCCGGAGAGCAAATGTGCATTTTTGGATTGTGGAGAAACCAAGCGTGCCGACAACATCTCTCTTCAGTTTGAAGTAGTCGTCGAACTCTCTCAATTACTCGATGATCTTCAGGAAAAGCTTCCGGCACATTCTAAAACGGCGCCAAAATGTGACGTCGTCGTTCAATGGGTCGTCGGCGAAGTAGTCGGCACAGAGCATGTAGTAGCCTTCCATCCCCTGCCTCGGTTTGCTCTTGCACCGCCCAGGCTTCGAACCCCCAGCAGGCGTCTTCTCGTCGGCACCGACGAACATGCCTAGGAGGGATGTGATGATCGTTGTCGCCGACGCTGTCTCGGACACCAGTAGCAACGGCGACTTCATCGCCCATCAGAGCGGCCAACATCTCTTCCTTGTCCGAATCCATGCCTTCGGCAAACCGTCGAACACCTAGTAGTCAGGCGGTTGTGCGGCGGGCTTGGAGCTACCGGCGGGCGTGGGGACGGCTCGGGAGTGAGTGTGGGCGGCTCGGGAGGGAGGGGAAGGATTTCCGGCGGCTGTGGCGGTGGCTCTAGCGGACTGAACGACAGACGATTCCCGGCGAGGGGTGGTAGCGGCGTTGAGTTGCTGGAGTGGTGGTCGCTGGGGAGGAGGAGGGGTGGGAACGCAATATATGGCCGGCTTCGCAGGGGCATGTCGCCGACAGGACTGGCCCGCGTCATTTTTAGCTCCATCCGGTGCCCCGCTGTCCCTATTCCCCTCACCCTCGGATTGGGTTCAGCCTGGGACTGCCAGATAACTAAACAGGCCGCGCCGGCGTCCCAAAAAATTAAAGGACACGGCTAGGCGTTATTTTGGGCACTGGCATACCGCATAGGCCTTTAGGGGCCTTTAGGAACCCACTGGAGATGCTCTAGGCACTGCGGCCGGGAGTTCGAGATGACACGGCGTGAAGGTTGAGTCTTTGACTTGCGCGGAGAGACGGCCACGAAGTCGGGGAAGAGACACGTGAGATGCATTAAACCGGACGCCGATGGCTTAAAGTTTAGCTGGGCATGAGGTTCCTGCGCTTGCGAATTGACCCGCGATCCTCTCGAAGCGAAGTCGGGCTGACAGATCTAGCATCCTCTTGTCCTAGAGAAATGACCAATTCTTACTACATGTGTTGCTTTTCCTTCATGACTTGCACTTGCAATAGCTCAAGGCTCTTTGTGGAGTACATCGAGGATCGAGAGCTTGATTCTTGTAAACTGGATAAAGATTCACGTGCATGCACCCACTTGAACCGACGTCCTAGATTTTAAAATAATAAAGCCGCGCTGCCGACCAGTACACGTGCACGGTTCTTGTGATACAAATCAAGCCACGCACGAGGGGCGATGAGATCTCGAGGAGCCGAGCAAGCAAGAAAACGCCCAGAGAGCTATAGCATCGATGCTGCTACGGAGCTCCTCCACGTCATTCCTGCAGCACTCCCTCCTCTCCTCCTCCTCCCCATCACCCCCTCCCTCTCTCCACCTCCGGCGAGCCTTCTCCGACAGCCACCTCCCATCCCTCAACCCCAACGACGACGACGACGAGACCGCCGGCCTCCACACCGAGCTCTCCTTCTCCATCTACAACACCTTCGGCAGCAGCAGCAAGCAGGCGCCCGTCCAGATGGAACCCCACCACGAGCAAGTAGAGCTGGAGGAAGACCAGGAGGAGGAGACGCCCGCGCAGCCGGAACTGCCGGAGCTGCCGCTGTTCCTGGCCAGGGGCATGGGCATCGACCGCATCGCCTCGGGCCTCTTCACCGCCGGCATGCTGGGCTCCGAGGCCGCCGTGGCCAGGGTGATGAGCGGCGTCGACCAGAAGGCCGTGATGGCGCTGGACGCGCAGTACAAGGAGATGGTGGACGAGCAGCCCGGCAACGCGCTGTTCCTCCGCAACTACGCGCAGTTCCTCCACGAGGTACTACCGGCCGTATGGTCTCGCTGCTGCTGCTATCTTGTTATGAACTGCTCAGTAATAAGAGAAGTGACAACCGATGGATCAGGTGAAGGGCGACCCCAGGAGGGCGGAGGAGTACTACTCGCGCGCCATGCTGGCCGACCCGAGCGACGGCGAGATCATGTCGCAGTACGCCAAGCTGGTGTGGGCGGTGCACCGTGACCACGACAGGTCCCTTGACTATTTCCAGAAGTCGGTGCAGGCAGCCCCGCGGGACAGGTACGTACGCAGTACGCACAACGCGGCCCTAACATTACAAAAAGAATACACTCTGGATTTAAGAGCTCCTTCGAGCTGCAACGCCGGTAGTACTGTACTAGCTAACTTAGCCGCGCGCGGTTTGGCATGGCAGCCACGTTCTCGCGGCGTACGCCAGCTTCCTGTGGGAGCAGGACGACGACGACGAAGGCGAGCAAGGAGCGCCGGAGCCTGCTGATGCTGCACAGCCGATGCAGCTGGCTTCCGCGGGCGTTTGACCCAGACAGCCGAGGCGGGCGTGCGTGTGTGTGCTAACGATCGATGTACTACTAGTACTCCCTAATATAATGATCATGATTGTACGCTGTTTCTGTGTGATCTGTCAAGGATTGAGGTGTGTGTTTGTCAGGAATAAATACAAGAACCGTTGGAAGCGGCAAAGGTTGTGTGTAAACTTTATGATTTCATATGCGAATGCCAGTACCTGTACCTGATGTTTCTTGGTTCAGGATAAGATCTTGCAGGCTCGGTATAGTATTACCACGTTCGTAACCTCCCCACGCTCGCTTTGGACACCTGAGAGTTCTGCCCTGATGGGCTGGCGCAGGCTATGCTTCCCTGCGACTGCATCAGGCAGCCAAAACGCAGACACTGCTACGTGGCGACGTAGAAGCCAGCATGAGGAAGCATAGCCCGAATACTGCTAGGGATTTTGTCTAATCACATTTTTTTTGACAAAAATAAATGTATTAATATCACCAACGTACCAATTACATCCAGCAGCCCCTGCCCCTACAGCCCTAATGATCTACTCCTTATAACAGCTGATCAAACACCACCAATACAGAACCAGAAATCCAACTTATCTAAAAGTGATGCCTCCAAGAAAAAAACAGTGCACATCGTAGATTTTCATCTTGAAGAAAAATTCGTGCTCTCGAAACAATGCCTTCAATAAGATCATTGCCGGGCACAACCAATCTGCGCTCTCAAAACAATTTTCACCCTGAAAGTTTAACACTCGACTTCTCTTGTGCTATCACTTCCTGATGCCACTGCTACAAGTCACGAATCACCAAGTCAATTCTCCATCGCCACCAAGACTCGAAACACCATTACTACTCTTCAGATCTCGGCTTACATGACATCCTCCGCACGCTGACTTCACTATGGAACTAAAGATATGTCTCACAATGGCAACAGACTGCAGAGTTTTGTCTTGCTCCCTCTGAAACCAAACGGTCAGGAAAAAAACACGGTTGCGCGATCGAATCCCATCCCATCCAGCAATCTCCAGGCATCATTTTCTCAGGGAGTTCACCGGCGGAGCCTTCCGGAACTTGACACTCCAGCCAAATCAATAAAGACAGGCATCAAGCAGATCGACGTCTTAATATGAGAGGAACCCTAGGACCACCGACTTTATTAGAACCAAGCTTTTGATGGCCCCCACGCCGCCTGCTGGCCTCCACCAAGACCGGCTGCCCCAAACCCCACCGGTAGCCCAAAGGCATGGCCGACAGTGAAACCGACCCGCACCGCCCGAAGCCTCTATCAGATGGCCTCGCGACTTCAAGCACACCGGAGACGAGCCACTACCGTGTCGTCGATGTAGGGCCTCGCGTCCGCGCCGCCACCGCAGGACCACGCCACAGCGCCCCTCACCAAGCGCCACGTCGCGGTCGGCAAACACAACCCCCGTCGCCATCCACCATGGGAGGACCAACACTGCCTCCTAGGGCCGTCGTCCTGGTTCCCCGACATCATGAGCGCCCCGTCCAGGACGTTGAACCGATGAGGCCGAAGGGCACCCCGTGGGGCAGAGACCGCCCCGCCACCATCAACCAAAGGCCTTTGACCGTTGGTGTTCTCCAACAGCAGCAGAGGAAACTATTGACGAGAAGCTGCGGGTAGCGGGGGTTAGGGTTTCTGCCCGAGCCACCCCGTGGAGAGCGATGCGAGGGTTTGTCTAAGTCCATGGCTGCGGAGTCTAATCATATGATTCAGTATTTAGTCTAGGTCCCAGTAGAAACTCCCAGCATCAACCTAGCACACGAGCATTTCTCACCGTGAGTTCTTTGGCACAAGTCTGTGAGTTGAGCGTGCGTTATTTGGCACGAGTCCGTGAGTTGCACACCAGTACCTACTAGGCCGTGCTTCATAGAAACTAAAGGTTTCATAAACTAAGATCCACACGAGCATGCGTTATGCTCTGAAGTATAAACTTCATTTTTTGGCGCCTCCTCTGAAGTATGAACTTCTGCGGTGCTATTTGAAGAAGGCAACAGCTGCATTGCCGATTGCTGCATGACCTGCCACTTAGCGCATTGCAACAAGCTGGAAAGGGAATTAAAACTATCGATTGACACAGCTCTTTTTTTCCAAATGAACACGGATCAAACGATAACACTGATCCTTTTTTTCACGTCTCGGTAGCTCAGGTTTCGTTCATACCAGATAGGCAGCACAAACTACTATCATGCAGCAACTGATATAAGAATCCCATCTAGAAACGAGTCATGCTCAATATCACCTAAGGCAAAACGCATAGTTCTCCAGATAATCGCGCTTTGTGGTGTGACAAAAAATATGGCCAGGGCCGCACCAGGTAGAGAGCACCAGATGGGAAACGACCATTCACCGGCAGAGCAAATGTGGCGCTACTCGTAACCATCATACTGACGTCCACCCCTCCTTTGGTACCCATTTCCCTTTGACCGAGTAGCGTAATCCGTGTCGTATTGCCCACCATATTGACCCCGTGAAAAATCAGCTCTTCCCCTCCCTCGCCCTGCATAGTGGGAAGCTATAGTTAACACTTGACAGTACTAAGAAATGAGATAACTTCGAAAACCACAAAGCCTTGTCTACTGAAATTGATTTGGATTAGTACACTCTGGGGTATTTTTCTCGTTTCTTTGAAAGTTCCTCCTCCGTTCGGAATAAGTGTCGCAGATTTGTCTAGATACTCATGTATCTAGACTTATTTCCAAACGGAGGGAGTATAATTATGATGAATTTTTATCATGTGGTCGTGCTATATAGGGTACTTGACACTTGACAGTACAGAAAATTAAATAGCACTGGACAAACTGGAAGCCTATAATACCATCTCCAGATAATGGGTTCCAGGAGGAACCTCATTAATGTGGGAAGCATAAGTGAAGTACAGAAAAAGACATAGCCTATGAACAGCTGGCACAAAGATTATCGGGAAGTTAAAAATCTGCAAACAATGGTCATGAGGAAAACAGAGTGGATACTTACTTCCCCCACCACGGAAGATTATACTGTTAGGCCTCCTCTCCTCAACAAATACTTGACGCCCATTCAACTCTATTGGAGATGCCTGATATACAAAAGATCACCGTAAAAGATGTGTTCGGGTATAACGACATCATATAGATTCACACGCCACTCTGTTTCACAATTTCTATGGGCATCTACTACTGGCTCAAACCTGAATACAAAAAATGTGGATTCTTGATTTAATAATGCAGTGTCTACCTCTATATTAGTAGTTTATGCATCTGGAGTGAAACGGTGGATAAAACATCTTGACCACATTAGTTTGATTATGCACAAAACAGAAAGTCTGGGCTATATGTTCTGTGGAGTTCGGCAGTCGAGCAAAGTGTTGTTTATTTTCTTTTATTTCTTACAACAGAATTGGCACTTGGGCATAGAGGATGCAAAAACTAATTTGCGATGTACAAAGCAATTAAAGGTGGTCTCCCCTTTCCTCATCCTTTTCTTTTAAAATGAAGGGTTACCTGCAGAGGTTGTGCTATAATAATACAGGAGCATGCCATAGACTAAGAAATCGAAAAACTCACATGCAATGCATTCTGGATGCCACTCATGTTTTCATACTCAACAAAGCCAAAGAAAACTCCAGCCTCCTGTGTACAAGTACATGAATTAGGAAAGCCAACAGCAAGAAGAACAAAGCCTAGATAGAATCATAGGAGAAACAAACCTTGCGACTCCGTATAGCAACTCCATCGGGTTTAATTCTTCCAAAAGCCTGAAAGACCTTTTCAAGATCGAAGACTGAAGTAGCTGGAGAAAGATTACCAATATATACCGATAGGAACTCTTCTGACAGGAAATAAAATCCATCATCAGTCAAAACAACTAAAAAGATTACGACCTTCAGCTAAAAAAAGATTATGACCCCAGATTTATTTAGACAGACACAAATACTAACAATGGCAGATGAAAATAGTGTTATTATGTTGCAAAGAACATAAAAAACAGATAAAACACGTGATCAAATAGCTGCATATAAGAGACCAAAATTACGCATGCTGACACGCAAGTTTAAAGAATATGGTTCAATTTTCTGCACTTTGCATCCACATACACCAAAAAATAACTTCAGTAAATTACCAGGTCGAAAATTCAGACATGTAGGTCACATATAGAAACCATTAGCATTACTCATGAATCTAAAAGAATGTGCAACTTTTAAGTACCCAATAAGCTTGTCCAGCAAAAAAAACAGCATGACCGGATTTCTAGTTCTTAAACACATCAGTTAATCAGCGGCAGAAAGACAACTAACATGCATGAGTAACAATGATTGCAGGGAAAACTCGTCAAACACGCAACAAGCTAGAGCTACCATTACAAATGTAGCAGCTCTTAAAATATCAAACAAAATAACATAGGAGTGACTACAATAAAAATAGCAAGAGAAAAGGGGGTTGTGTACATCAGACAAGAGCTTCCCCACTTAGGATTTCACTAACTGATGAATAAGGCATTAAAGGGGAGATTTGTTAGCATTCAAGAATTTGCTTCAAACTACTTAAATCAGAAGATGATCTTAAATCCAAGACATGAAAGTTTGAGAAACAAACAAGTTGAAACCCGTTCTCGGTGCTAAAAGACAAAGGGTGTCAACCTCGAACAGTTAATCATTAGTAGATAAATGAATTTTGCCAAATGTTAGTAATAACAAAAAATCACAAGGTCAATCCCAAAAAATTGAGAAGCGGGAGCAAACAAGAATACAACAGAAATAAACCTTCATCCTCAGGGACACTGGCAACCCGACAAGTGTCCAAGTTGGATCTTTCTTGCGCTGCCTGTCGGACCGGCTGTGATTCTGCAGTCCCCACGGTAGCCTTGTTGACAGGAGCGGAGTGGGTAACTTGATGGCCAGCAGGTGCTTTTGTTCGCAGCTGACAAATTTGCATCCAATCACCATAAAGTTGATACTAAGAATTCAGAATGATTAAAAATACAACATAATTTTCTTACCACTGAAGCATATGTAAGCTTAGGTGGTTCTCCCACTGGTTCTTCAGGGGTAGGTGGGGAAGGGGGTTGGAGAGGAGCAAGAGATGCGTCCTGTTTAATGTCTTCTGAACTGGGGAATGAGGGAGTAGGATATTCAATATAAGTCTCTTCATTGATCCCAGCCTCAAACTCCAAAGGATCTTGCTGCTGCATCTCATGATTCTCATATATAATACCACCCTCCCTTTCCTCAACATCAGCAGGAGCTGCAAACCCATTTGCTTCAAATTCTTCAGCCACATAATCAGATGCTGAGGGATCAACCAAAAAAGAAACTCTTAACATTACGGCCATGGCTACAGTTGGAGATAAACTTTGCGTAAAGAATAATGCAGAAGAATACACTAATAATCTGGAAATATAACAGAAACTAGGAATTTATCTAGAAAGGAGTACTACCTAAAACTAGGGCAACAATTATAGCACATAGAATGGGAATGGGGTGGTAAGTGAATCACTAAAGTTGGCAACATGGAACATGATAAGGGGATTCAACAGTCTGCAGAAAAAACCAAAGGAGATGCTCCAGGTAAGAAATTGTGATAACTATACCCAAATAGCACTAATAATAAAAACCTATTTACGAAAGAGACCTAGCAGCAAAATGTACTTTATTTACTGACAATATATCATAGAACCAAGACGGCTATCATCAGCTATGATATTATAAACTGCTAAACGGAAGTAGGTCAACCGCAAGAGACAGTGAGTGACAGTTCTTTAGATGTATAATTACCTTGAACACTGTCAGGAGCAATACCTGTTTCGGTCAAGGTATTAGGAGCGGCCATCTCGGGCATGTTGTTAGCAACACCATAATCAGCAATTTGGTAATGAGCATCATACTCATCACAGATGAACTTAAAGATGTCACTGAATACAAAATAACCATTTGGTTCGACCTGAGGAGCAAGAATGAAACTCTGGGAGAATCTCTTGCGCGAAGGGTGGCCCTTCAATTGCACTAGGCCAGTAACCAACCCAAAGATGGCTCCACCCCATGACTCCAGGAAATTAGCCGTTTTAACCTCAACCTTGTGAACATTCATGTACATCAATATCTCATTGATTTCCTGCATAATTCAGGAAGAACATATGTAAGAAAAATATACAAAATAATGAAATTGGAAAAGTAAAATGTCACATTACAAGTTTGCAAGCTGGAAAAACAACAAAAATGATCTATAAAAAATAGATTCCATTACTCTAATGCCAAATTTTCTACTCCCTCCAGCAACACTTATTATGGATCGGAGGGAGTACTAAATTGAACTACGAACATCCAAAATCACAACAAGACCAGAGTATAATCAGCAGGCAACTAACAGTAAACAAGTGTCCAAAGAAGCCTTGTAAACCGTAGCTACCAATTTATCATAAAACTTACTAAAAATTTATAGTGTGCCCGGTAAAAAATGAGGTAATGGAACGATACTTCTGCAATTCAATTGCACAAATGAGAAACTAACTTTAAATGAGAGATCAAACCACAAGCCACATATTCTGCTTTGTTTACCCTTGAACACTGAAATTTTACTTCTAGTAATTTAATATAACACCAGGAAATGGATGGAAGCAAAATAGACAATACAGAAGTTCCACATCAACCAATACACATCCACACCACTAAGAAACTATTTAAGCACCAGATCCTGAATCATAAAAACTTCTGAACGTGGTAACAGTATTTTTCCTAATACACACTACATGAAACCACTGCCTACTCGTTCCAAAAGGTCTGAAATCACAACAAGAACAAAGACCTATAATCATCAGTCAATTAGCATTAACCAAGTATCCAACAGAGCCTTATAAACCACACCGACCAATTTATCATAAAACTTAGCTAACAAGATATAAAAGGCGCCCAGTAAATAATGAGGTAATAAAACAGTACTTGTGCATTTCTATTAGATGAAAATGAGAAACTAACTTCAAATCGGAGATCAAATCACAAGCCACATATTCTGCTCTGTTTACCCTTGAACACTAATTTTTACTTCTACTAGTTTAATTTAACACCAGGAAATGGATGGAAACAAAATAGGCAGCACAGAAGTTCCACATCAACCAATACACATCCATACCAGTATGAAACTATTTGAGGACCAGATCCTGAAACATAAAAACTTCTGAACTTGTTAACAGTAAATTTCCTAATACACATTACATGAAACCACTGCCTATTCGTCCCAAAAGGTCCAAAGTCCATTCATCCCCAGCAACACAGCAATAGTCATAATCTCGTCCTAAAACAATGCATTGAAAACCAAGACACCAATTCGGTCATATGCATACTCGCCAACCATCCATCAAACAGAACTGACATCAACGTGCATTGCACACTGTCCACCTGTACTTGGTATTACCACGGCAGGGTGACCACTATCGGCATCGAGGGAAGCAGATACAGCAGAAACATGACTAGATTGAGGTTCATACCTCGACCGTCTCCCCAAAAGCGGACTCCAACGTCTCGCAGTCCAGCCTCACCACGGTGCTCCCTTCCGTGTAGAACTGCCTCGCCAGCTCCGGGGTGCTGGCGAGAACGCTGTAGTAGCCGCGGAGGAAGACGGACCCCACCTGCGGCAACCACAGCCAAAACCCCTAGGCATCAGCCAAAAAAAAAATCTCCTCCGCCCAACGCCGCGGGGTTTACCCGGTGTGTTTCGGCCCGGCGCTCACCTCGGAGGCGTAGGGGTGGCCGGCGATGCGGTGCTGCTCCCGCCGCAGCTCGTCCATGGCCGACATAAACCCTAGCGCGGGGGAGTTCGGCTAGGGGAGGGCGAACCGAACCAACGGCGCGTCCTCTCGCGAGGCGCACGCGGCGGGAGTGAGGGTGCGGGGGCGGAGGCGGAGGCGGCTAGGGTTTGGCGGGTCTGGGGCTCGCTCGCCGCGTCGGCCTGTACGGGGAACGGAGGCGAATGGGGATTTGAGTCAGGGATCGAACGGGGAGGAGAGGGAGGGGAAGGTTTTAAAATGGCCTCACTGGTCGCCGCTCGCTGCCTCGCTGGCCTTTTACTGCCTTCCTTCCTTTCGCCGTCCCGTTTCCTTTGCGGGAGCCGTCGTCTCTCTTCCGGTCGGTCAAAGCCGCGAGGGAGACGCGGGGTACCGGTCGGTCCGGTCTCCGGCTGTGCAGATTGGCCGGTAGGTCCCGCAACGAGTGATTCGGCCCGTGGGGTTCAGAGTGTAAGTGGGCACGCGTAGGGTGTCAGGTCCCGCAAAAATCCCACTTCTAGTACTCCCTCCGCTCTCAAAATAAATGACGTGGGTTTGTCTAGATCCGGATGTATCTAGAAACGTTTTAGGATATAGGTACATGTAAATCTAGACAAACTCAAGTCACTTATTTTGGGACAGAGGGAGTAGCAAAAATTTATACTAGATTTTCACAAATGAACTAAAAGTGGGATTTAGGTGGATCCCGTTTGACACCGTATGCACGGGTTGACTGTGGCCCCATTGTAACCATTTAGAGCAACTCTAGCAAATTTCTAAAAACTATAAAATAACAGTAGTTTTATAGTTTTCCACGCATAAACGACGCCGAGCAGGTATCGTCAACACGGTCGATCAGTAAATTTTTTTATGGGGGACGAAAAAATGCGCGACCCGTACATACGTGGGTTCGGCCAAACCGAGTGCGGCATGTACTCGTGAAGAGATTCACGCAGGAGAGACATTTCAGCTAGCTTCATTCTCGCTTCCGTGTCGCCGCCGTCAATCCACCCACCTACCCCTGCTCCAACGCTGCCGCATCCTAGATTCGAAGGGAACCTAACGGAGCTCCCGCCGGCAGCTCGCGAGGTCGTGGGCTCTCAACCGCTGCCTCCCTCAACTCCGGCATATGGCTCGGGTGCCTCGCCCGCCGACGCTGTCGCTCGGAGCATTGCCGCCGCCAGGGGAAGAAGAGGAAGAGCGGGGGCACCCAGGTCATCCCGCAAGGCCCTCCAATCGTCGGCGCTGCTTCTGCGAGCCAACCAATCATTGTCGACGCTCCGGCTCCCCAGCCAGGACCTCACGTGCGGAAGAAGATATTTGGAGAGGGGCTAAAGAAGAAGCACAGTGATGGTCATCCTCCTATCGCTTTGATCCCGGTTGTCGGTGTCCCGCAAGCCAACCCCGACGCCACGAGCAACATGTTCGCCGAAAATCCCGAAAGGTATCTAATTTCCCTGATGTGATGGCCTAGTTGTTTTGATTGCTCGTCGTGATTTTCGATTTGTGACGATGTAGGCTCGAATCGTCGGATATTGCGTCCTCGTTTATGAATTTGCTTAATGAGAGTGATGTCGACGTTAGCTCGACGCTCGATTCATTCGATGTGGATGGGAATGAGGTTGAGGACGACATGGATTAAGATGAGGTTGAAGAGATCGAGGAGGAAGCGTTCGATTCATCTCGAAAGGGAGGTCCGAGGAGAACAAAACAATGATGACGAATCCAACCAAAATGGATCCATTACCAACTAGAGTGGTGGAAGCTTGCGAGAATAGAGATCTTACAACGAAGGAAGCAAGCTCTTCTAAGTGTTGGTGCTTCGGCAAATGGTGGTGGCGGTGGAGATGCAAGTGGTGGTGGCGGTGGTGAAGGCTTCGACTTTGATGACCTCGACGACGGCGATGTTGTTTGATGCGATCATGGGAGCAAAGATGAGATGACGTGCAAGTTTTTGATCACTTGCGGCGATGAACTTTTATTTTGCATGACATGTTGATTGCCTAGAAACTATTAAATAGTGCATCGTTGATTGTTCATTTGCATCTTTGTTTGTTAGAGTATTAGGCATATACGATTGTTATGGTAGTTTAGATATAGTTAGGATTGTACGTAAACAGATCCTAACTTTATCTAAACTATCATAACCGGTCCGAAACCCTAGCCGCACGCTGTCGCCGCGCGGCCCCCGGGGGATCGATCTCCATGATCTCCACCGGGGACCGCGCGATCTGTCGCAGGGTTCGCTGTCCTGGTGAGTCTTTTCCGATCTCCTGGTCGGTTTTTCTCTCCACCGGTCACTTGGACGGTCCTCTTTTTTGGTTTACCGATCATAGATCGGATTGAGTCGCCCACCACCGTCGTCATCACCATGCCTCTACTCCGACCATCGGCATCAACGATCTACACCGCGCTGGTGCACCTGCCTCCTCTGCTGCGCGCCTGCCTTGGCCGGCTGCTACGCCTTCCTTGAAAGGCTGTAGCGGACACAGTCTCCCGGATCATCTTTGTCGTCATCGTCCGATACTTCATCGACAACGCCGCCATCGACTCCGATCTACGCGTCGTCCATGCCATGGCGCATACGGCGCACCGTCGGTCTAATCAAACCAATCCCGTGCCCGTCTACGCCAAGCATGTCCCCGAGTACGCGCCTACCACCAATTGAGCTATGGGTTGTCGTTTTGTTCGCCCCTTCGGGGTGTAGCACCGCTGCCTTGGTCAACCAGCCACGATCAACTCGCGTGCTCGCAGAATGTTGCACCTTCGGTCATAGCGTTCTGACGCGGTCATCATCGCCGCCCCTCACAGATCGACGATTTTGGCTCCACCGCGCCACCTCCCACGGTGCGGGTCGCCACTGTTCGCGCATGGTCTCCGTCACACCGTCGGGTTCTTCCTTGCCAACTTCGAGTACCGCCACCGCGCCAATCTAGGCATCCAACATGACCACTTTAGGCTGCCATTGGTTTTGTCGCCTTCTACGTATTCGTCGCTGCCCTTGCATGCCCGGTATTGGCAACACCGGTGTGTGCCTTTGTCCTCGATGCGTCCCCGAGTCTGGCAATCTCCTATCGGCACCTCGCCTTCGTCGGCCTCGACAAAGTCTTCTTCGGCATCGACAACTTCCTCTACGGCTGCCTCGACCGCGTCACTGCCAAGTTCTTCTTTGCGTACTCGGTTCTGACACAACCAAAGTATGCCTTCGTCTTTGACGTGTGCCTAGTTCTGAAAAAACTATGACCACACCTCATCCTCGACGGCTCATACTGCATCGACTTCGGCATCGACACCCCCCGGCAAGCTGTCGCGGCCCCTTGGCAAGCCCCCTCGGCAAGCCTTCGCGGACCCTCGGCAAGATGTCACGGCCCCACGAGGACTGCTTCGACGTGTCTCTGCCATTCTACTTGTGCACTATGCACTTGCGGCTTCATGTGCGGCTCCCTCGACACTGGCACCCGACCACGACATTGACCACGACGACCCCTCACACAGCTACCACGACCAAGGTTGCAGCGCCCAACGCTCACGACTACCCCGACATCGGCACAAAGGGCTACCATCTTGCTTGAGTACCTCACCAGCTTCCTCTAGTCCAAGCATTTGCGCCGTGACACACCGTCTACGACACTCCCGCTGCTACTGTGGGGGGATGTCAACCTACTGGATTCTACTTCGGTTTCTCTCTAGTCTGATTGTCCACGACATTCCAGTTATTCACGATGCTACCTCTACGACTGTGGGGAGTGTTAGAGTATTAGGCATATACGATTGTTATGGTAGTTTAGATAGAGTTAGGATATGTTTATGTATAATCCTAACTTGACTCGTACTCTAAGATGATCCCTTGTACGCCTATATATACTCGTCCATGAGACTCAATAATACATCCATCATATTTCGCCAAACTCATACTCTTTCATTGTTGAATGCCTATTTAAAACTATCAACATTGCAATTTTTACAACTCCGTTTGTTCCTGTTTTACGGGCCAAGGATGCGGGATCTGCTCGGTGCCGGCCCAAGCAGAACCCTAAAACAGGTCTTCCGCAAACCATAAACAGGATTTACGAGCTATAGATTTATGAGATCTGCTAGAGTTGCTCTTAGGGCAGGTAATATAGCACATAACCCATATTCTAGAACTGTAAAACACGGATACAGTAAGCCGCAAAAGGTTTTTCACACTGAAAAGCCTCTGTGCAGAATATATTCTACATAGTAATACCTAAAATAGAATATACCACAAATATTCGGTCGTCTTCCTACTAGGCACGCAGTCACCGCTCCGCCATCCCCTGGACCTAAAACTCTCGCGAAAGCTCCGGCAAACCCACCACTATCGCTAAGGTCAAGAAGAAGCTCACAAAGGAGCGGCAGAAGGAGGAGACGAGGAGGAGGGACATTCGTAGAGATAGAGCGAGGAGTCACCTTGCAGTTGCCCAAGCCGCCTAGGAAAGGGCCCTTGCCCTCGAGCATGTCGTGGCCATTCAGGCCAAGGCCAATGTCGATGCCCTTGTCATGCAGGAGGCCACCCAACTCATGATAAAAGAGCAGAAGGCGGTCACCTTTTGCACGGACACAACAAGATCCAACTCGTCCACGAACAAGCCGTCGACTAGTGACGCAACCTACTATGGGCTAGCGGGGCACGACACAACGCTGCCCTCACCGAAGATTGGGCAGTCCTTCCTGGCAGTGTTAGACTTTGCTAGCCTTGATCTGGATGCCGCACCGGCTGGCGGCGACTCCTCGTCCAGTAGAAAAACCTTGCGGACTGTGCATGTGAAGGGGATATTCCCTAGAGGCAAATAATAGTGTGTTTATTATCATATCTTAATAAGTTCATAATAGTTTTTTATTATGCTATAACTGTATCAATCGGAAACAATAATACACATGTGATATATAAACAAACTAGAGTCCCTAGTAGCCTCGATATAACTAGTTCATTGAGTAGCCAATGATCAAGGTTTCCTGATCATGGTGCATTTATGTCGACTGGCAATGAAGTCATTGTTGGGTCCGCAACATAGAAAACAAAAAAATTCCTACGGTGTGAACTACACGCCAAGATCTATCTACTAGGTACAAAGCAACGGGTGGACATACATCCAACGAGAACTTACCCTCATAGACAACGAGCTTTGTTAACGAGTAGGAACTCGTGGTTGATGTAGTCATACACTTGCCGATCTCAAGATCGTGAGGAAGTCCGAGCGCCGCAACTCAGCAGCGCATCCGCACTCGCACACACGTTCAAGCCATCGGACAACCTCCACCTCCTCGCTCTAGCGATCCAGCGGAAGCAGCAACTTCTTCCAGACGAAATGCCACCGGGAACATGTATCTCGCTAATCCAAGACCATGGGGGAATAATTCTAGAGGGGGAGAGAGATCCTTCACAAGGAGGTGTGAGGATGAAGGAGGGAATGGGTGGCCTTTTATAGGAGGAGGGGGTGCCCCCTCTCTCCATGGTTGGCGCATGGGGGGGTGACCCCTCACCTCCCCCATTCATGTGGTGGTAACCCCTCCACATTAAAATGCCTCTTCACATTCCCTTTTAAAGTCTCCACTTTAAATGCATTAAATTTCTCCAAATTTAATGCTCTCTCATTTAATAAAACTCTTTTTATTAAGTTTATTCAGAATTTTGTTAATTACTTTAATTAACAAACATTCACATATAGCCCCTTGCAATATTTCAATATCACATGCAGAATCACCTTCTGCAATTTCACCCGAAACAATTTCCGGTTTCTATTGAAACAATTCCTGCGCTTTGTAATTCTTTCGTCTGAAACATATGTGCTCCAAAATGGTGTCCGGTAACTCTTAAGTGTGCCACCCTATGGTTCGCGAATAATGCAGACATGATCGAGACCCTTCTTCGATCAATAATCAGCAGCGGGACCTAGAGATCCGTACTGACTCCTACACATTCAACGATGACTTTTGTGATCGTGAGAACATTTAACGCTTGTAACTAAATCCCTTTGTCTCTCGATATATTACATGTCCGAGATTCGATCATCGATATCTCCATACCTAGTTTGATCTCGTTACCGACATGCACTCTTTTCTTGTTCCCGTGATATAACATTCTAGTGATCACATCACTTGCTTGCAAGCTATCCTAATGTGATATCACCGAGAGGGACCAGAGTATATCTATCCGTCATCTGGATTGACAAATTCCACTCTTGATCCATGAGCCTCAACATAACACCTTCGTAGTACTGAACCCATCTTTATAGTCACCCTGTTACGGTGTGACGTTTGATGTTATCAAGATACTCTTCCAAAGGTCAAGAATTAACATGATCTCATGGTCTAAGGATAAAGATTACTTCGTATGATGTTATAGCAATATAAACATAATGACTTGATCGTAATGCTATACTTTGGATGAATGTTCATCACATCATTCCACCAATGGTGTGACCTTGTTATTAACAACATCCAATATCCATGACCAGGAAACCTTGATCATCTTGTTAATCAACAAGCTAGTCTATAAGAGAGGCATGACTAGGAACCCTTTTTGTTTATTAAACACACATGTATTGATGTTTCCGAATCAATACAATTCTAGCATGTAAAATAAACATCTATCATGTATAAGGAATATATAATAACAACTTTATTATTGCCTCTCAGGGCATATTTCCTTCAGTCATATCATTGATAAATGATGTGATGGACATGAAGGAGATATTCCCTAGAGGGCCAAGAAATAAAGTGCTTTATTGTTATATCTATATATGTTCATAATAGTTTTGTATCATGCTATAACTGTGTTTAGCAGGACATAAATATAGGTGTGGTTATACAAACAATCAGGTCCCAAGTATTCCCAAAGATCATCCACACCCACTCTTTGCAGCAATGTCCAAATGTCCGATAGGTGTTCATCTATTTGCATGATGGCCTCTGGCAATCGCCTAGAGAAATTAATGGCGGCTGCGTTTGCAAGCGGAAGCGGGGATGGCAAAACGACCTCGCCCTCCTCCTTGCATCTATGAACCAAGTGGAATTCCAAAACAAGAACATCAAGGCCATTGTTCCTGATCAAGAGGCCATGGATCCTATCCACGGGAAGGCGATGAAGGACATCATCACTGCTAAAGATGGTGCTGAAAACAAAACTCATGTCATTAACATGACTGGAGCTTCGAAGTTATGACGATCGTAGTTTCTGGCAATCGATCTGTTTCTCTCTACTTTAATAGTGAATTGGCACACTCTGATTGAGCATATGAAGAGAGTTTGGAAAATCCGTGGAATAGTGGAAGCTAACCCAATGGATGCAGAAGAGGGAAGGAAATTTGTGCTTGAATTTTCAGAGGAGGGAGACTAACAACATGCAATTAGAGGAGGACCATGGTAGTACAAGTATGATGCCTTTCCGGTTGAGCAGATGGCAGCTGGGGTTAACCCCATGTCGGTACAGTTCTCTCATGTGCCGATGTTGGTTCAGTTTCAGGGGATACCTTTCTATATCCTCACTAGGCAGCTGTCGCGTGAGCTAGGGAAGCAGGTGGGAAAGCTTCTGATGATAGATGCTAATTCAATAGGAAACATATGTGACAAATTTCCTAGAGCTCGGGTGATGCTACCACTGTACTCAGCCCTGCAGAGATGGATCACCCTTGTAGATGAAATCAGCGGGGAAGAAGTGAAGGTGGACATCTGGTATGAGCGGCTGTTGAATTTCTGTTTGTTTTGTGGCTTCATTAGACACATGGAGGTTGGTTGTGATCTTCATGTCACGGCCAGGAAAATCAAGTACAACATGGAACTTGGAGTCCTACCAGTCCACTTTGACGATCCTAGAGCCTGGTACCTCCCAGACACAATGGGACAAGCACGCCCCCTATGTAAGCAAGTTCAACCTTGGCATGATACCTTTCCAGCATAAAAGAGGCAAGGTGAAGAAGCTCAAGGTTAGCATACGGTAGTCCAGAAGGTCGGCATTGAACAGGTGGCACATGAAGTTACAAAGCTGTCACTAGGTGTTGAAGATAAACAAGGAAAATTTGATAAAGATACCGAAGTTGGTGTGGCCCATGTTGTAGATAATGAGAACACACATAAGGAGTTGGTGATAGAATCATAGGAAAATGTTTATAGTACACGGTCTGCAAAGGAACCCAGAGATGGTGAAAAGGAAGGAGAAACATCCTAGGCCTCAAACTCAACCTCCAACACGAGGAAACAAAAGAGATGGAAGCGAAGAAATCGTGAGGAACTAGAAGTACAGATAAAACCAAAAAGCCTAATGAACCTTAAAGAAACCAGTGACGATGGTGAGAAAGGAAAAAACAAGGAACAAAGAGGATGATGAAGCTGATGACATGGAACTAATGCCACCATAGAAGAAGGGTGCTTTTTGTAGCGGTTCGCGCATGAAAACAATAATTTTTTCCTATGCCAAGAACCCTAATGTCAGGATTTATCTATTAGTAATCAGTAACGGGAGAGGCTTTTCCAAACTTACCCTTGAAGACCGAAAAGTGTTGTCAATGCTCGAGAGAGTGTGGTTGATGTAGTCGTACCGACGTCGAACTCGGGGTTGTGTTGAAGTCCGACAGCTCCTGTGGCTCCGACAACTCCTAGTGCCCCAGATGTTGCACCTCCGAGGGAGTTACACATGTCTGGTGCCTAACAATGACTCCTGCTCCTCTGATCCAACATCAGTTGCGGAAGTAGACCTTCTAGATCTAAAACCCGCAACACGATGGCGCTCCTCGGTGAAAAAGTCTCCTGCTTGTGCAGTCCTGACTTGGGACCATGATCACGGGAGAGAGAGAGGATCAAGTGGAGGAGTCCCCAAAAGAGAGGGAACATTTATTTATTATCGTGTATTTATTTTCTCAAAATACCTCTCTTTATATAAGGGAAAAAAGGAACCCATGTGGCTTTAGCTAAGCCATGTGGGACTAAACAAAGGAGAAGAAGAGGGGGAGCGGTTGGCCGGCCGGACAAGGCCCCCATGGGCCTAGCCAGCGGGTGCATGGGGCCCATGCGGCCCCTCCTCCCTTTCTCCCTTTTGGTCTTTTCCCTCATGGGCCTTTTTCCCTAGGGATTTTGGCCCAATAGTGAATTTGACCATTTTAATTCCTTTTCTTTTATTAAATAAATATAAATAAATGATTAAATCAATATTTAACATTTACTTACATATTATTCAATTCCCTTGGCTATGGAACTCCTTCCATCCCACTCCGGACATCCTCTAGACTTACCGAAACCCTTCTGGTTTTCTCTCTTTCTATTCTTCAGTGATTCCGAGAATACCAAAATGATCTCCGAGCATCATCAATCCCTTAAGCGTGATACCTCGCGGTTCAGGAACACTCTTGACATGGTCGAGACCTCTCTCGTACTAATGATCATCAGCGGAACCTGGATGCCCATGATGACCCCTATGCATTCCACGAATCGGTGTCGTTGAACCATGAATGTCATGTTCTATCCCTTTTGTCTCTTTGATACTTGCATTGTCCGAGATCTAATCAGTGACATCATCATGTGATGCATGTAAAATACATACATGAACTTGTAGTTTGTTAACATGTTTCCCACATATTTGCATCATATATAATGTTATATCCCTGTTTTATATTGATTTTGGGGGATTTACTAATGATCCCCTTTATTTTGGTTATAACCTTGCAGGGCAGAAAAACCTTGTTTTCAATGTTTTTGATGTTTCAGGACATAAACAAAGTCAAATGGACCTGCACTTTTGGGAATGCCAATATTTATCCACGAGAAGCATCTGGAGCACTAGAATCTCACCAGGAGGGCCAAAAGAGCCCAGGAGCCGCGCGCAGGCCTGGTGGGTGCACTACCCATGCTCTTTCTCTCCTCGACCATCCGATCGCGTTGATTCTTTCGCCCACGGAGTTCTCTTGACCTAAAAACCCCTATATAAGGACCCTCCCGGGGCGTCCTCTAAACAAAGTGACGAGAAGCAACGAGGAGCCACCAGACAAAAACACCACTAGATCTAGCAAAGATTGGAGGGGGAAACTCCACTAGAGCCACCTCCGGGGAGATCTCCACCCTCTCCAACATCTCTGGTTTCATCACCATGATGAAGAGGGAGTAGTCCACCTCTGGGCTATGGGTTTGTGGCAGTAGCTTGATCTCTCTCTCTCCCTCTCTTGTTCTTCATAGATCTAGTACCATATGAGTGAAACGTTGCAAACGTATCTATAATTTTAGTTGTTCCATGCTTGGTTTTTATCTACTTTCTTATGTTTTGCCCACACTTTGGAGTATTTCTATACACTTTCTAGGACTAACCTATTAACAAGATGCCACAGTGCCAGTTGCCTGTTTTCTGCTGTTTTTGGTTCCAGGAAAGTCAAAAAATCAATATTCTCGGAATTGGACCAGACAAAAGCCGAAGTCGATATTTTGCCGAAAGACTCACGGAGCCAGAAGACGAGACAGAGAGGGGCCACAGGGTGGCCACACCATATGGTGGCGCGGGCTAGCCCTGGCCGCCCACCGACCTTGCCTCTTCGCCTATAAGAAGCCTCCCGATGCGAAAACCCTAAATCATCAAGCCTCTAGCCACGAAAAGTTCTGCAGCACTGCCGCCACCGAAGGGGAGATTCGGGGACAGAAAGTCTCTGTTCCGGCACCCTGCCGGGACGGGGAAGTGCCCCCGGAGCCATCTCCATCGATCTCCATCACCGTTGCTGATTCCCATGATGAGGAGGGAGTAGTTCTCTCTCGAGGCTAAGGGTTCTACCGGTAGCTATGTGTTCATCTCTCTCTATGCATGATCTTATTGAGATCATGAGCTTGTAATCTATAGATCTACCTTGCTACTCAAGTGCTTTAATAGATCTCTGCTCTCCCCATGTGTGTGAAAGTGACAGCGTGCACACCATGGTGGCACTTAGGCTAGAGATACAAATACTTGTTATGAGTTATATTTGGAGTTAGATGTCTTTATGAAATTGTGGTGTTTGTTGGAACCATCTAGTGCTCAAGGTGACAGTGTGGGGTTATCTAGATGGGGAAAGCAAACTTTAAGGTGTGCTGTTATAGCCCTACCAACGATTAGAGTGTCCAACCGGAGAGTAGTTCAGCGTAATATCATGAAGATAATATATTTATATGAGAGTGTTCACTAGTGAAAGTATGATCCCTAGGCCTTGTTTCTAAGCATTGATACACCATTTCCAATTAGATCTGTTACATATTTGCTTGCTTCCATCTTTATTTCAGTTTGCCTTTAGTCTTTTCCCACGTCAACCACACGCCAGCAAGCTATTTTCTGGCACCGTTACCACTTATAATTATCCATACCACTTGTATTTCACTATCTCTTCACCGAACTAGTGCACCTATACACCTGACAAGTGTATTGGGTGTGTTGGGGACACAAGAGACTTCTTGTATCTTGATTACAGGGTTGCTTGAGAGGGGATACCTTTGACCACTTCCTCCCTGAGTTCGATAAACCTTGGTTGATCCACTTAAGGGAAAACTTGCTGCTGTTCTACAAACCTCTGCACTTGGAGGCCCAACAACTGTCTACAAGAATAGAAGTGCGTAGACATCAAGCTATTTTCTAGCGCCGTTGTCGGGGAGGTAAGGTAAAAGGTACTCACATCCTCTGGCTACTAAGCTATCTTCTAGTACGGTTGCTGGTGTGTGTGAGTGCTCGAAGTTATTTCCTTTAGATTCTGCAATTATATCTTTTTGTTTCTTGTTTTTATTTTCACTAGTTAGGCTTAATGGAAAACAACAAAAAATTAGAGAGCTTTATTGTATTTATCTTGAGTTAGGACATGAAGTGTTTGAAGAGAAAATTAAAAAACCTATGGAACTTTATTTGCATGCTAATAGCAATGTTGTTAGTATGAATTCTTTTGACACCATTATTGTTAATGCTATGGAAAAGTCTAAATGCTATGGAAAAGTCTAAGCTGCTCTCCCCATGTGTGTGAAAGTGACAGCGTGCACACCATGGTGGCACTTAGGCTAGAGATTACAAATACTTGTTATGAGTTATATTTGGAGTTAGATATCTTTATGAAATTGTGGTGTTTGTTGGAACCATCTAGTGCTCAAGGTGACAGTGTGGGGTTATCTAGATGGGGAAAGCAAACTTTAAGGTGTGCTGTTATAGCCCTACCAACGATTAGAGTGTCCAACCGGAGAGTAGTTCAGCGTAATATCATGAAGATAATATATTTATATGAGAGTGTTCACTAGTGAAAGTATGATCCCTAGGCCTTGTTTCTAAGCATTGATACACCGTTTCCAATTAGATCTGTTACATATTTGCTTGCTTCCATCTTTATTTCAGTTTGCCTTTAGTCTTTTCCCACGTCAACCACACGCCAGCAAGCTATTTTCTGGCACCGTTACCACTTATAATTATCCATACCACTTGTATTTCACTATCTCTTCACCGAACTAGTGCACCTATACACCTGACAAGTGTATTGGGTGTGTTGGGGATACAAGAGACTTCTTGTATCTTGATTACAGGGTTGCTTGAGAGGGGATACCTTTGACCACTTCCTCCCTGAGTTCGATAAACCTTGGTTGATCCACTTAAGGGAAAACTTGTTGCTGTTCTACAAACCTCTGCACTTGGAGGCCCAACAATTGTCTACAAGAATAGAAGTGCGTAGACATCAAGCTATTTTCTAGCGTCGTTGTCGGGGAGGTAAGGTAAAAGGTACTCACATCCTCTGGCTACTAAGCTATCTTCTAGTACGGTTGCTGGTGTGTGTGAGTGCTCGAAGTTATTTCCTTTAGATTCTGCAATCATATCTTTTTGTTTCTTGTTTTTATTTTCACTAGTTAGGCTTAATGGAAAAAAATTAGAGAGCTTTATAGTATTTATCTTGAGTTAGGACATGAAGTGTTCGAAGAGAAAATTAAAAAACCTATGGAACTTTATTTGCATGCTAATAGCAATGTTGTTAGTATGAATTCTTTTGACACCATTATTGCTAATGCTATGGAAAAGTCTAAATGCTATGGAAAAGTCTAAGCTTGGGGAAGCTAGTTTTTATGAAAATGATCTTTTTAGTTCCCTATCTTTGGAAGATAGCTATTATATTGCTTATGATGATACCAAACCTCTAATATATGATGATTACAATGATGAATTTGATATTTTCAGTCCACCTACTATTGAGGAGAAAATTAATTATGATTACAATATGCCTCCTATATTTGATGATTATGGTGATGAGAATAATAATGATAGCTATTTTGTTGAATTTGCTCCCACTACAATTAATAAGAATAACTATGCTTATGTGGAGAGTAATAATTTTATTCATGATGCTACTGAAAGTTATTATGAGAGAGGCAAACATGGTTTTATGCATCTCAATAATATTAAGTTTCCCCTCTTTATGTTGAAAGTCTTGAAATTGCACTCGTTTTGCTTTACTGTGCTTATTGCTTTATGCTTTCATGACTTGTTTCTTTACAAGATTCCTATGCATAGGAAGTGGGTTAGACTTAAATGTGTTTTGAATTTGCTTCTTGATGCTCTCTTTTACTTCAATTCATATTTCTTATGTGAGCATCTTCTCAAACTATCATGCCTAACTTAAAGGCGTTAAAGAAAAGTACTTATTGGGAGATAACCCAAAAGTTTTAGATGAGTCTTGGAAGTTATTACTTCTGTAATAACTGCTCCTTATCCTTTTTATTTGCTTTTTGTGCCAAGAGTAACCTCTAATGAGAGGGAAGTAATGCTTGGGAAAGTTGCTGTCCCAAAACAGATTTTTGTGATTTACCATACAAATTCATGTAAAATCTCTGTACATACTTTTGAGGCGTGAATTTTTGTGCTTCTTCCCCAGGTTGTTATCTAACATTCGTTAGTTCAACACTTTTTGATTTGAGCAACAGAAGGTCTTCGAAAAAATTCGTCTTTACCTGCTGGTTTGTTTTGACAGATTTCTGCCATTATTTGCATTTGCTTCTTGTTGGTTCCTTTTTGAGTTCTTTTGGGGAATTGAGCCTTTTTTGAGGGAAGTGCTACAGTAGCTTATGTTCTAATGGAAATTTTATTGGTGTTGAAACTGAACCAAATGACTTATTATCTTGAGTGCACTAATGTTGCTAATAAAGATTGTGTGAAGTTTTGTATGAAGGAAAATTTTCAGGTGTATGGAAGGAATGAGTAATGAGATGAAGGATGGACTAAAGCTCAAGCTTGGGGATGCCACGCGTGTCACCACAAGAAATATCCAAGAAGTACAAGCGTCAAAGCTTGGGGATGCCCAAGGCATCCCCCTCTTCATCAATAAAAATCCTAGGTTTCTTCTAAACGCTTCATTTTTATTGTTTCATGCACAGTTGTGTTGTTCTTGGAGCGTCTTATTTTTCATTTTTGTTTTGTTTTTTCATTTCCTTGGTTTGCTTAGATTTCTGAATAAATTGGTTGGATCCCCTCTTTCATGCATTGGTTTTCAAATAGTTCGGTTTGGATTGGAAAAGAGTAGGAAAGTTCATGCTTAAGTGGTAAAGAGAGTTTGTTTTTGACTGTGGCCTATGCTTTGTCATGCCATGCTTGATATTGGTTTGGCTTTATGCTTAGTATTCTTTGTTGTAGCATGACTTGTTATAAACAATTGAGATTGCATAATGTGCCTAGGAAGGATCATGCGTTGTTTTAGCATATTAAAGCATAGTATTGTGGTATTCTCCTTTGATGCTTTATTTGGGTTGACTTGGCACATACTCACACCATGTATGACTATCCCAAGTCACCATAGCCTTTATGATCCTTTAGTTTTCAACTTGTAGTATCACTTTGTGCTTTGATCAATGATGTTTTGTCGCTCTGCATGATTATGGCCATTATTGCTCTCTTAGTTTGTCGCTCCTAGTCTTTTGTTAGCCTCCACAACCAAGTATGAGTTCCACTCATGCATCCAACTCCTTAAACAAAGTTATTCCAAAGAGTCCACCATACCTACCTATTAGCTTATACTATTCCAAGTATATTCATGTTTTTATCTACCTTCTGAATTAAAGTTATGAGAAAACTAGTGATTAAAGCTCTCACGAACTTGATGGCACACTTTACTTTTCTTGCCCTTAATAAACTTGAACCATTGTGTCGTCTATGTTGTATATGCTTGCATTTATTTGTTGGGGATTAGCAGAACCATGTTGTCATGGGGAACACTTTCAACATTGCACTGGTACTTTGTACCTAGTTGATATCATGCTCTTTTGTCTATGGATGTCGTCAGTGTGAAATGAAAGGGGAGCTTGTAAGTCCATGGAGTTATGTATATGTGTTAGAGAAACGCCTGGGCCGCTGATCTAATCCATGCTGACATGGTGGAAACCTGCAGCATAACCATAATGAGCTGTCTATGAAGCATTCTTCTTATAAAAAAGAGTCAGATGTTGAGAAAAAAGAGAAAAAAAGAGATATATGAAAAGAGGAAATAGAGAAAAAAGCACCATATTCCCATGGTAAATAAGAAGATTGCTGAGATGCTCGTTGTCTGCTTGCCTTGTCATTTTGATATGGGGATTCTTCCGTATGATCGGGCAAGGGGTACCCCGTTGGCGGTTCTCTATGATACACATGTACTTACGATGAAAAGAAATTACCGGTGACTAAACTTGAGTAGCATGAGGAGCGGCCCTCGTATTCAAGGGACATGAGATTTCCAACTTATACTTCGTCAAGCATATACTCCATAGTTTGTTCACTTTAACCTTAATCACTTCAAGATGCTTATGATAGGGGCAATGAGAGCTGAAAGCTAAAAAGTATCATAATTTTTGGAAGCTCTTTATAAGACTTGAATCCCTGCTTCCTTCTATGAAGGCCTTTCTTCCACTTTTATGTTGAGTCTCACCTTCTATCTTTATGCACCTACTTTGAGAGCATAGTGGCCATTGTTAGTTCTATGTGCATTGTCCCAAGACTTGTTGATTGATGCATAGCTTTGATATTGCTTGCTTTAAACTATTTGTACCTAGTCACTCTTATGAACTTTGAAGGTGTCATATGCATTTATGTTTTGCTACTCTATGAGGGACAAGCTGAATGCCACTATGCTATGTTTTCTTTATGTGAAACAAACAAACGTCTTGCAAAGCATTGTTATTCATGTCTTTTGTTTGTGTCTTTTCATGTTACAACATAGTTGCTATGTCTTATAGTTAGAACTATATCTTTCATGCTCATGTTAGAGTACTATGATCCTAGCTATCAATGTTTTACAAATACTTTGATCAAGTTTATGATGGTGCATGTCACCTAAAAAATTATTCTTTCTTTTTATCACTTACCTACTCGAGGACGAGCAGGAGTTAAGCTTGGGGATGTTGATACGTTGCAAATGTATCTATAATTTTTGATGTTCCATGCTTGGTTTTTATCTACTTTCTTATGTTTTGCCCACACTTTGGAGTATTTCTATACACTTTCTGGGACTAACCTATTAACAAGATGTCACAGTGCCAGTTGCATGTTTTCTGCTATTTTTGGTTCCAAGAAAGTTAGAAAATCAATATTCTCGGAATTGGACCGAACAAAAGCCAAAGTCGATATTTTACTGGAAAACTCACGGAGCCAGAAGACGAGACGGAGAAGGGCCACAGGATGGCCACACCATATGGTGGCGCGGGCTAGCCCTTGCCGCGCCACCAAGTGGTGTGGGCTCCCTGGTCGCCCACCGACCTTGCCTCTTCGCCTATAAGAAGCCTCCCAATGCGAAAACCCTAAATCATCAAGCCTCTAGCCACGAAAAGTTCCGCAGCGCTGCCGCCACCGAAGGGGAGATTCGGGGGACAGGAAGTCTCTATTTCGGCACCCTGCCGAGACGAGGAAGTGCCTCCGGAGCCATCTCCATTGATCTCCATCACCATCTCCATCACCGTTGCTGATTCCCATGATGAGGAGGGAATAGTTCTCTCTCGAGGCTAAGGGTTCTACCGGTAGCTATGTGTTCATCTCTCTCTCTATGCATGATCTTATTAAGATCATGAGCTTGTAATCTATAGATCTACCTTGCTACTCAAGTGCTTTAATAGATCTCTGCTCTCCCCATGTGTGTGAAAGTGATAGCGTGCACACCATGGTGGCACTTAGGCTAGAGATTACAAATACTTGTTATGAGTTATATTTGGAGTTGGATGTCTTTATGAAATTGTGGTGTTTGTTTGAACCATCTAGTGCTCAAGGTGACAGTGTGGGGTTATCTAGATGGGAAAGGCTTACTTTGAGGTGTGCTGTTATAGCCCTACCATGGATTAGAGTGTCCAACCGGAGAGTAGTTCAGCGTAATATCATGAAGATAATATATTTATATGAGAGTGTTCACTAGTGAAAGTATGATCCCTAGGCCTTATTTCTAAGCATTGATACACCGTTTCCAATTAGATCTGTTACATGTTTGCTTGCTTCCATCTTTATTTTAGTTTGCCTTTAGTCTTTTCCCACGTCAACCACGCCATGACAAGCTATTTTCTACACGTTACCACTTATAATTATCCATACCACTTGTATTTCACTATCTCTTCGCCGAGCTAGTGCACCTATACACCTGACAAGTGTATTGGGTGTGTTGGGGACACAAGAGACTTCTTATATCTTGATTGCAGGGTTGCTTGAGAGGGGATACCTTTGACCACTTCCTCCCTGAGTTTGATAAAACTTGGGTGATCCACTTAAGGGAAAACTTGTTGTTGTTCTACAAACCTCTGCACTTGGAGGCCCAACAACTATCTACAAGAATAGAAGTGCGTAGACATCAATGAGCTGCCCAACATGATTATGGTCATATTTGTATTTCCTATGTGGTGGATCTTTGTTCCATGATTTGATATTTGAGATTTGAATCTATTTTGTGTAAGATGTTTTAATATATGCATATCATGCACCCCATTCTTCATTGCTTGTTTTGACCCAACTTGTATGCAAGAACTTTTATGGGGAGAAGTGTGTGTTAGATGGAGTGGCATGGGGGTAGAGATTGAATTGTGACACATCATATTCAAGATCTACTTTGTTTTTTATCTTTCTTTTGTAGCCTCACTAGGGGTAAAGTGAAATCATGTGCTACAATTATCACGTGACAGTGTGATGACCTTGTTAAATCAAGGTAGCATGTTCGTATTTCAAACATCATATAATATTGCTTAAAGCTATACTTTGATTTGTTCTTAAATCAAGATTGCATGGAGATTTCCCTTTCTTGAGGAGTATAAGAAAGAGATGTATTCCATCTCAATATTAGGATGTGATGCCCATATTAATTCCTTTTATCAAGGACTTATAGAATTTCCATGAATCTTTATCATTGATGGATTGTTTTGTGAGCACTACAACTTGAAAAGAGAGTAGACAAGTGAACCCATGAATCCCGGTCCGATTTTTATCATAAGAAACACCTTTCTATTGCATCTAGTATCATTTATATTTTCTGCAATTTATTATTTTGAAAATACAAAAATACTTTCCTTACTTGCAATCACTCATAAAAACCGAAAAATAACTCTACTATCTTCCATATCATCTAGTTTGCATTACTTTACTTTATTTACTTTAGTTTATTTTATATTTAATTTCATATTACTAATACGAAACCTTGTGCTTGACAACCACTTGGTGGAGTTGGGGACATAAGACAAATTATTTACTTTACAGGTTGCTTGAAGAGGAGAAGACAAACATCCTTCCACAACCAATTCCCCGAGAGTTCGATATAAACCCTCGGGTCACCCTTGTGGGTAAAAGAAGCTTGCTACAACACTCTACACTTGGAGTCCCAATGAAAAGTGGCTGCGTTTGTTGCCATCACCATGTCATGTTCAATCTCGTTATCGACAAATTCTACTTAACTCATTCTGACAAGTGATATCCCCGTGACCTAATCACACGCTGCATAGCTGTTTGGATATAACTTCTCCGAGTGGGCCCTAGAGTATCTTTGTATCACACGGATGGAAAAATCCCACTCTTGACACATAATGCCTCTACATGCCCCTCTAAATACCTGAACACACCTTTATGATCACCGTTTAACCGAGTGATGTTTGATGCTATCTAAGTATTCTCGGGTGACAGTGATTGATATGGTCTCACGGTCTAAGAAATAAGACACTAGGTTTCCTAATCATCGTAACTTGAACTTCATGACATACTTGGGTCACGATTCTTAGATTGGGTATAACTCATCATCTCATTCTCACAATGAGGTGACTCCATTGTCAACTAGCATAAATGCCACATGATCAGGAAACCTTGGTCATCTGTTGACCAATGAACCAGTGACTAGAGATTCACCGGGAACTACTGGTTGTTTATATATCACACGTGTATTGACGTTTTGTTTCAATATAGTTATAGCATGATATAAAAGTTAATCATAAACTTTATGAAATATGATAATAATTTATGTTATTATTTGTCTCTAGGGCATATTTCCAACAGTCTCCTACTTGCACTAGAGTACAAATAAACTAGCTACATTTGTCTACTAATCATCGGCACCGTATAACCCGGCACTTCTGATGATGCATGCTTATGGAAGAGGTTGAGTCTAGGGTCTGGACTTTACAGCCCGTCATATCCTTTGCAACTTTACTAATGTCACCTTGATTAACATTATCTCTTTATCATCTTATGATAACTTCTTTGTGTGTGTATAGTCGTTATGGCAACAGAGTGAGGTCGGTTTCCAGGAGCCAATAGTGACGTTAGATCAGTCATCGAGTGCCATTGACTCATTGGGCGGCATAGCCCCCGAGTCCATTGTTGCGCTTGTTTTCTTCTTTGCGGCCTTTGGCTTAATGGACCGTTCGCAGATGCACTCGAGAAATACCCCGGGTGGTATGGGGGCGCAGATAGAGCCTATGTTGGCCAGTGCGTCCGCCTCTTCATTGCTTTCGCGACCTATGTGCTGCAGCTTGCAACCGTCGAAGTCTCCTTCGAGTGTGTCATAGAGGTCGCGGTACGCGATCATGTTGTCATTCAGTGCGTCGCACTCATGCATTGTTTGGTTGACGACCAGCTTGGAGTCGCCGTATATGATGAGCCTCTTGGCGTCGTAGGATTTTGCCATCCTCATCCCGTGCAATAGGGCTTCGTATTCAGCCTCGTTGTTGGAGGCTGTAAACTGCATTCGCAGGATATACTTCAACTTATCCTCTTGAGGGGATGTCAGTATGACACCTGCGCCTGCTCTGTCCTTCCGCTTGGACCCATCGAAGTGCATTGTCCAGAGGTAGGACATATCTGGTTTGTCCGGGAGATGGTTCTCCATCCAGTACACAAGGAAGTCAGGGAGAACTTGCGACTTGGTTGCGTTGCGCTTTTCGTATGTGATGTCTCGTGGAGACAATTCTATTCCCCAAAGCGTGACTCGTCCCGTGGCGTCGGAGTTACTGAGGATATGTCCCAACGGGGCATCGTTGACCACCACGATTGGGTGTTCCTGGAAGTAATGGCGCAGTCGCCGGGCGGTCATGAAGACACCGTACGCCAGCTTCTGGTAGTGCGGGTACCACTGTTTTGTTGGCGTGAGGACCTCGCTAAGGTAGTATACTGGGCGTTGTACCCCGTGGACCTTGTTTTCCTCGGCTCGCTCGACGACGAGCACTGTGCTGACCACCTGGTTGGTGGCCGAGATATATAGCAACAGTGGTTCCCTTTCCCGTGGGGTCACTAGTACTGGCGAGGTGGATAGAAGGCTCTTGAGGTCTTCGAATGCTTCCTGCGCTTCGTTGGTCCACTCGAACTTTTCAGCTTTGTGGAGGAGTTGGTAGAAGGGCAGCGCCTTTTCACCCATCCGACTGATGAATCGACTGAGGGCCGCGATTCGCCCGATAATTCTTGAACACCCCTTATGTTTTTCGGCTTCTCCATGGCTAGTATGGCTTTTATTTTCTTCGGGTTTGCCTCGATTCCCCTCGCGGAGATGAGGTACCCGAGTAGTTGCCCAGATGGCACGCCAAAAGCGCATTTGTCCGGATTGAGCTTGATCTAGTAGCGGTCGAGGTTGGCGAAGGTTTTGCGCAAATCGTCGATTAGGGAGGCTTCTTCCTTGGTCTTGATTACTATGTCGTCGACATAGACTTGAATATTGCAACCCAGTTGTTCCTTGAGGCAAGCCTGCATGCACCGCTGGTAGGTGTCTCCCGCGTTCTTTAGCCCGAAGGGCATTGTGTTGTAGCAGAACACACCAAAGGGCGTTGTAAATGCTATTTTCTCTTGGTCTTCCTCCTTCATTTGAATCTGATTGTAGCCTGAGTAGGCTTCGAGGAAGCAGAGGCGCTCGCATCCCGCGGTGGAGTCGATGATCTGGTCGATGCACGGCAATGGGAAGTGATCCTTTGGGCAGTGCTTATTCAAAGAGGTGAAGTCCACGCACATCCGCAGGATATCCGTGTCCTTTTTTGGTACCAGTACCGTGTTGGCGATCCAAGTGCTTTCCTTGATCTCGCATATGAACTTGGCGTCGAGGAGTCTGTTGATCTCCATTCCAACTGCCTGTGCTTGTGGCTCGGACAATCGCCGAATTGTTTGTTTGACTGGCCTTGTGTCGGGGTTGACGTTGAGTGCATGCTCGGCGAATTCCCTGGGAACTCCTGGCATGTCCGCAGGACACCAGGCGAAAATTTCCCAGTGCTCACGGAGGAATTCGACGAGCGCGAGTTCCTATGCGGGTCTCAAGTTGTTGGCGATGAGGGCCGTCTTGGCGGGATCCGATGGGTGGACCTGCACTTTCTTTGTGTGCATCGATGAGTCAAAGGATAGATCAGGCAAACTTGGCCAGCTCAGGGGAGGTGACTGTTGTATGTCGACTCCTTTAGTCTCGCGAGTTCTTCCTGCATGCCGAAGGACTGGGAAATTCTGTTGAATTTCCTATCGCAACTGTCAGATCTCTCGAAGTTCCCGTTGATCGTGATGACGCCATTGGGACCTGGCATTTTCATCTGCATGTAGGCGTAGTGTGCTACTGCCATGAACCTAGCGAACGCGACACGTCCGAGGATGCAGTGGTACTGCGAAGGCTAGTCGACGACCTCGAAGTCAATGCGATCGCGCCGAAAGTTTTTTGGTGTGCCGAAGATAACGTCGAGGTTGATTTTGCCTAGGGGATATACGCCTTTTCCTGGGACGATTCCATGGAATGTTGTGTCTGAAGCCTCTAGGCAAGTCAGAGGGATCCTTATTGCTCGCAAGGTACTCGCGAATATAAGGTTGATGCCGCTTCCGCCATCCATGAAGACGCGGCTCATGTCGAAGCCTCCGATTTGCGCCTCGAGTACGAGGGGACAATGGCCTAAACGAGGTACTTGAGGCGGGTGGTCGCGTTTGTCGAACGTAATGCATGACTCGCTTCCACTAAGGTACTCAGTGGTAGATGGTGGCGAGTGTGTGGCCAAGTTGACTTGGCGAGTGATGGCCTTCTGCACCCGATTGAGGGCGTCCTTTTTGGATCATCATGGTACCCATGGCCCTTGGGTAGGGTTCGCCTCCCTGGTGCTGGTCCGGTCCAGCTGCGTTTGGGGGCATTCCAGGTGGTGGTGGCGGAGCGCCATGTGCCACGGTGCCTGGAGCGGCTCCATAGCCTCTTTCGACTGCGTTGCGGTTCATCCGAGCTAATCCCTCGTGTAGTTTGAGGAACTCGCGGCAGTCTTTGAGGAGGTGGCTGGACTTCTTCTTCCCATCATGCTTGTCAATGTAGAAGTGCACCGTACATGGCCCGGACAGTTTGTCTTCAATGGATGTTGCGGGTGCTTCGTCACGATCGCGGCGTTGCCACACTTGCGTAGTCTTCTCGGAGTCGCGGTATCCACCGTTACGGTATCCGCTGTTGCGGTTGTCGTCGTGTCTGTCAGCATAGCCGGCTGCGACCATGTTGACATCGTCGCGGTCATCGTAGATGCACATATGGCATTTGCTTCGGTGGTCGCGTCTGCGCTCGAGTTCTGCCTCCTCGTCGGAGTGAATGCGATTTTTCACCGAATCTTCTCCATCAGCCCACCGATTCACGATTTCCATCAAGTGGTCAATGGTCTTGGGCTTCGAGCGGCCCAGCTCCTCCCTGAGCTCTATGCGGCGGACGCCGCCATTGAATGCATCAATCGCGCGATCCTCCGAGATGTTTTCTGTGGAGTTCTTGATGATGGACCACCTTTGGATGTAGGAGCGTAGCGATTCGCCCGATCTTTGCTGGCAGCATCTTAGCTCCTTTATTGATGCTAGCCGCTTGTACGTGCCTTTGAAGTTGCGCACGAAGCTGTAAACCAGCTCATCCCAACTGCAAATGGATCCGCGCGGGAGGTTGTTGAGCCATGCTCGGGCGGCGCCCTGCAATTGGTAGTAAGCATTGCATGGCTATTAACCCATTTGCCGCCGTGGAGTCTGACGGAGGAGATGTGATCCTCTAGCCAGATCTTTGGGTCCTGTAGACCGTCAAACTTCGGGTTCTCCGATGGGAGTTTGAACCCCTTAGGCATTCGCTTCTGCCTAATGGATCTGCTGAAGCATCTGACGCCGCAGAACTCCACATCTTCCTCTTCCGAGTCAGTCGACCGAGCGCGTCGCGCCCTTGATTTGTCAATCTTGCATTGCGTGAGGTCGTCGCGTGCATCATAGTCGCGGCCGTGTCGCCGTGAGCGGCGACGTCGAGACAGATCGTGACTGTCGTTGCTAGATGAGGGCGAGGAGTAGCGCTTTGCTAGCGCTTTGCCCTTTTTCGGCTCTGGTGTTGGCTCCTTGTCAAGGGCGGCCTCGATTAATCCCAAGCCCGCGATCATAGATCGGTGCATGGCGGCTCGGGGATCTCCAGCTGGCGGCTGGTTGTTAAGGAGATACATGGTGGCGCTGTCACCGCAGCCTGCGGCGTCTTAGGGACCACATTGCCTTGTGTGTCGACTGTCATAGAGCTGAAGTCGAGGACTTTTGCAGCTTCTATGCGTTCTTGCTCGATGAGATGAGCCATCCGAGATTTCCTCTTCTTGGCGATGTAGTCGTTGCCCTTTGAGGAGGATCCTCCGTGGGAGGAGAGCCCAGCACGACGAAGGCTCGACTCGTCTGCTGCCTTTTTGCGCGCCTCGAGTTGCGCGATTGTTTGTACTTGGCGCTTGAATTCTTCCTTTAGGATCCAGTGATAGCCCATCAACAGTTCTTGTAGGGATCCGAAGGGTAGAGGGGCGCCTCGTAGGGCCTCGCAGCAGCGAGCCCATTCTTGCTCGTTGAGCCTGATCACGATGCGTTCGCTGGTTTGCTCGTTTTATATGGTTGGAGGTTCGACTGCTCCTCCATTGTTGATGGGGGTGCGATTGCCACCGTTGCCGCCATTAGGCGGGTCGGTTCCGTTACCGCGATTGCCCATGTTGTCGCGGTTGGCAGAGGTATCGCCTGCGTTGATGACAGCACACATGAAGTGATTGGGGAAGCTGCTGCTTCCACAACTCTCAGATCTGGAACCGTAGGTTCCATCTTGATAACCGATCGCTCGGATCGAAATCGCGGCTGCATCGTGACCGTGTTCTCAACTGTTGTCGGGGCGTTGAGCTCACTGAGGATGCCGATCGATGGAGGGAACCATGATGCTAGGGTAATCGACGGTGTTGTCGGCTGATCAGGCATGCGAAGCGTGCCCATCTGACCGACTTGGAAGCGGAAGCTCCCTATCGCCAGGCTGATTCCGTCGCCCACGGACTCGAAGGCCGGGCGAGTGGCTGGCATGTGGACGGTGAAGTCGAACGCGCCGAAGAGCTGGCGGATCTCCGCTGTTGCGGAGTTATAGATCGCGGTTGATGGGGCCGAAGAAGCCGCAACATCAGCACTCCCATTTCCCACAGACGGCACCAATTGACGAGGGTTTAACTCATCAATGCCCATTGTTATGGACTTGGGTTTTGGAAAAGGAGGGAGCGCTGGAGACATCTATCGTCTAGCAAACAAGCACATAGGGGACTCAAGGATTTACCCAGGTTCAGGCCTCGTAGAGGTCCCTACTCCTGCTTGTCTGCTCGTGGAATTATCAAAGGAGTCGAAAGTTACAATGGTGTGCACATGCAATCTAGCGAGGGTTGTGGAAACTAGGGTTGTGTGTGTCCTCCTCGCCGCCCCCTCCTAGCCTTTATATAGGTAGGCTAGGTCTCGGGTAGCAGGTCGAGTCGGTTACAAGTTAGGGCTTTCCCCTTCAAACTTTCTATCTTTAGCTTCTTCTTGTTCTTCAAGCAATCTAGAGTCCGTAGGTTACTCGAGTCCTTCATTTGGGCCTTGGCGACACCGTGGGCCTTTACGTATTTAGGCCGTATATACCAAGCTCGAGTACCTGTAGGGTATACCCATGTCAGGCATTGTGCCCTGGGAAACACTCTCTGCGAAAAGACGAACTTGTCCAGCCACAACATTATACATCACTTTTAGATAATATCCTTTTACTTTTATTTAAAATGTAGTTATCGAAACACTAGTGCACCATGTGCATTTTTCGATGTTTGTCACCTCGCTTCCTATTTGACTTCAGTCGGTATTATTGATGCAAAGATTTCTAATCTTTTAAGGTTAACATATGCCCTTATAACATAACCCTTTATGCTTTAAGGTATGTCATCCTTCATGGATCTTGAAAACATGTCTACAGTTCTCATTCAGACACTATGGACAATTTTAGCTCAATGTTTAGTGGTTCATACTTAATCACTTTCGAACTTTTCTTCTTGAATCTTATTATGTTGGGTTTTTCATCATGGTTTCTAAGACAGAACCTATGTCAAAACATAGTGGATGACGATAATACTTTTATTTCTTTCAACCATTGATGTTGTACTCAATGTTATTCCTAATTCGAATGATCAAGGACCATTTCTTAATCAAACCCTATTCCGAAACTACTTCAGAATCTCTTTTAGGAATACATTCCAACATAATATTGTAATATACTTTCTTCCAACTCTAATATTTATTAGTACTTGCGCTTTTATTCTCAATGTGTCGTATACACATAAGAATTAAGCTCCCACTCAAAATATGTTCCCTACATATTTGAGTCCGAAACCTACTTTGCTCCCACTCAAAAATATGTCATTCACATATTAATTCAGGAAGACTTTTCGCTCCCACTCAATTTTATGCAAATTGCACATCCTCTCAATATTTTGAATAGCTTCAAAATCCCTTGATCAATTCTCAAGTTGAATGTTTCTTTTACGAGACACTAATACTTTACTAGTATTTAATCCACTAGAATTTAGCACCCCTGAATCAAATTATTTTGAATTCATCCAACACATTATTCGTGGCAAATTGTGCTTTGTCTTTCACCTTTTTTCGTCATGACCTTGCAGTCCTTTGGAAAAATCATGCAATCTCCTTACTTGACAAGATTTAGTAATGATTTACTTTCTAATTTTTAAGTGAAATCCACTACTAGGATTCCTCGTAACTTCAGTTTACCATCACTTTCCTTTGTAGTTCGTAGGTATGTCATGTTCCGACAACATGACAAGTGATTCATAAATGTCTCCATACAAGATGTAGGGTACATTTTTGAATCCTACTTTATTTAGTAAAAACACTAGTGGGGAAAACACAATGATCATTATCATTGATCATTTCCTTTATGAAGAGACACGTTCTAGAACATGTTCCGTTGCGCTTCTTAACACTCTAATATAGGGTTATGAACTTTCATCGTGCTTTAACTATCTTCCATTAGCTTAATTATTGAGAACATTGTTTTCCTCGAGAACGCACCAAAATTTTAGCAATACTGGTTTTGCCTATCTTTTGGTTTTAGTTATGGACTTTGTATTCAATGAATACACTACAAAGATTTGTTTGCTATTGTTTTGGCGATATCAAAGAAATCCAAAATATCCACGACAATCCATACAAGATATGGTGTCGATCTAATGAATTTCAGATGGTTTACTTTATTCTAAATGAGTGTTCGCTATTTCCGATTAATGGTCTTTACACTTACACAACCACGATTTGTCTGGCGCCACCCATTCCCCCCTTGATATCACATTGTGATGCTTTGCATTTCAACGTATCTAAATTCAAAGCATTTCACAATCCCTTATGCCAATCTCATAATGTCGAATTTCATTACTATTGATCAAATAGGAGTAATTAGATTCTCTTTTATTTTGATACCCTTTGACGCTGAAATTCTTTGATCATATCATATAGTTTCACGCTCATGTTTCCTTTCGTAAACTCCTTTTTACAAAATTCAACAATTACAAAATGATAATAACCACTTCGTTGAAATGTGGTACATCGAATATGTACTTTCTTTCAACAATTCATCAAACACTTTGTATTCATACAATACGTGATGTCTTAGTTATCTCACCGAACTTAGGCATGATTTATCTGTGACAACAGATCAAATGACTTTCACATATTTATCAACGTAACTTTGAATTTGAAACAATGGTTTCATTGAAAATGAATATATCATTAAGTTAGGTATTTTCAAGGCATTTCAATATTTTACAAATGTTCATGCATTATCAATTAGTTTCACAGCACAAATAATTCACACATAATCGAACAACATATGAACACAAATATAAATCATTCATAAAAGTATAACAATTGTTTGTTACAAACTCATATGAATAACCATCTCACGAAATGTGAGACACACTAAATAAGTTTACAATCCATTGATTACAATAATTATCCAAAACGATAACTAAATGATAAATGTCAAGGGAGAGTGTCGTCGGCCATCATCATCATGCTCGCCATCAACACACAACGTCACCTCCTTTCCAGCAAGCAACTCTCATGCAAAAGGACCTATTTTCACAAAACATAACAAGTATTAGATACTTCAATACTGCAACAAGTGTTTGCAAGATTATAACATTTATAAAACTGTATATCACATATATACCTCCGTCATTGATGACCTCTCTAGCAATGGGTTCAACCTTCACATTCCTCAAATGTGATATGAACTCATGGAAATCTTGCTTTTCCCCCATCACCTCTCGTAATGCAAGTCCTGTCATGCCCTTGGTAGCTAGGAGCCTGCGACCGAAGCAACACGCCTATTGCAAAGGCATCAGTTATCTAGTAGTCCAGAAATAAACAAACCTCATGTACGCATCATGCATGCACTCCAAGTGACTCTCCAGACAAGCAAGTTCCTCCATATTTATGGACATGAATTCTCCAATCAGCTCGTGCTTCCACATGCGCACCTGGCCCACAAACTCCGATTTTAGCTAATCCAACATCGTATGTGGGTCAAGATTACCCACAACTGGATGTAGTTCGTCTACCATTCCGAAACGCATCGTTACTGAGATGAAAGTGGACATCTCACGATGGTAGTAGCGGTCTTCCCTCTGCTGTGGAGTCTCATAGAAATATGGCTGGTCTAAATCCATCTAGTAGCATATGTAGTCGACCAAGTCATTCTCACTGAGGATATTCAGACGCACAAGCCATTCTCGGAAGTTGGACCCATCGAGTTTGAGCTTCTCAGCATCTAACCAATCGTCAACCCGGAAAGAAGCATCGGGAAGAACCATTTCTATGTTTAGAATTACAAAAGGATTTTGGACTAAGTTTATAATTATGTGAGTTAAAACAAGAACTCCACTAAAACTGATATGCCCAAAAGGGTTTTAGTGATTACACGATCTCCACTCACTACACCGCCCCCGATCGTCACAACCGGAAATATAGTTGCAAAGGTGGATGCCAAAATGTTGATCACATCATTCATGCGACTCGTGCTCGATCTTTCGACCATCCGTGTTTTGAGGCCATGTCTACACATGGTAGGCTCGCCAACTCAACCTTACGTGTATTTGCTGTGCAACATGGCTTACACCCACCATATGTGAATGCAGATATGTCTGACACCCGATCATCACGACCCGCCTCATAATGGAGAACTTTCTTGGTGGTGAACACTAAGCGACGTGGGCATACCCTACAGGTACTCGAGTTTGGCATATACGGTCTAGATACGGCAAAAGCCCACGGCGTTGCCAAGGCACAATTCATGATTCGGGTGACTCGCGGAAACTCTGATTGCTTGCAGTGCAAGATGAAGCTTAAGATAGAAAGTTCAAAGGGACGAACCCTAATATGTAACCGACTCGACCTGCTACCTGATACCTAGCTTATCTATATAAAGGCTAGGAGGGGCGGCGAAGAGGACAATCACAACCCTAGTTTCCACAACCTTGCCAGATTGCATCTACACACCCCTGTAACTTTCGACTCCCTCAATAATTCCAAGAGCAAACAAGCAGGAGTAGGGACCTCTGCGAGGCCTGAACCTGGGTAAACCTTGCGTCCCTATGTGCTTGTTTGCTAGCCGATTGATGCCTCCAGCGCTCTCTCCTTCTCCAAAACCCAAGTCCATAACAATGGACATTGGCGAGTTAAACCCTCGTCACTAAGGGAGAACACTTTCGTTGGTATTATGTTTAGGGATCATCTTATTAGGCTACTGTCGAGTATCTAATACTAGCATACTAATAAGATGCACAAACAATGAACATTGAATGTAAGTGTGATGCGATATGGTCTTCGTGCTGTGATCTCCATCACGTGTCTCTGGATCTGGCGCCAGGGTTCTAGCGCCGTGGGCACTAGGATTCCGGCGCCCCGGTGTTGTAGTCCACCATCATCATGACCATTACTATTACTTAGCAACAAAACGTAAACTACTTTACCTTGAGTATGACCATATCACATCACAACGCCCCTACAAAACAAAGTTATATGCCTCTACTTTATCTTTGCATGTTTTACGTGCCTGCTAGGGCTTTTGCACAAGAACCGTTCTTACCTACAAACTTCAACCACAACGTGGATTAAATAGTTGTCTATACTACATCCCTTTCGGGGCCCTCCTATGCAAATGGCATACCAACTAATGCGAGAGAGACAGACACCCCCCAAAGCCACTTTATACGGTACAAGCCGTACGTCAAGCATGGACCAGTCTCGCAAATTAACACGTAAAGTCGGTTGGGGGCCGCTTCATCAAGCATTGCTGCGCTATGCACAAGTACACGTGGGAGGGTAACCATTATAAGATCAATGCCCACGCGCTACATCTTGTGTGTTCTACCCGTACCAGCAATACTACACATAGATCTAGCTCTGATACCATTGAAGGGGTTCGCGCCTGAAAACAATAATTTTTTCCTACGCCAAGAACCATAATGCCAGGATCTATCTATTAGTAATGCAGTAATGGGAGGGGATTTTTGCGAACTTACCCTTGAATACCAAAAAGCATTGTCAAAGCTCGGGAGATCATGGTTGATGTAGTCGTACCGACGCCGACCTTGGGGTCATGTTGAAGTCCGGCAGCTCCTTCGACTCCGACGACTCCTAGTGCCCCATATGTTGCACCTTCGAGGGAGTTACACATGTCTGGTGTCTGATGATGACTCCCGCTCCTCCAGTAGTCGCGGAAATAGACCTTCTGGATCCGAATCCCACAGCGCGATGGTGCTCAGTGGTGAAGAAGTCTCCTGCTTTCGCAGTCCTAACTTGGGACCAGGGTCACGGGAGAGAGAGGATCAAGTGGAGGTCTCCCCAAAAGAGAGGGAACCTTTATTGATTATTGTGTATTTATTTTCTCAAAATACCTCTCTTTATATAAGGGAAAAAGGACCCCATGTGGCTTTAGCTAAGCCATGTGGGACTAAACAGAGGAGAAGAAGAGGGGGAGGAGGTGGCCGGACGGCCAAGGCCCCCATGGGCCTAGCCGGCGGGTGCATGGGGACCATGCGGCCCCTCCTCCCTTTCTCCCTTTTGGTATTTTCCCTCATGGGCCTTTTTCCCTAGGGATTTTGGCCCAATAGTGAATTTGACCATTTTAATTCCTTTTCTTTTATTAAATAAATATAAATAAATGATTAAATCTATATTTAACATTTACTTCCATATTATTCAATCCCCGTGGCTACGGAACTCCTTCCATCCCACTTTGGACATCCTCCGGACTTACCGAAACCCTTCCAGTTTTCTCTCTTTCTATTCTTTGGTGATTCCGACAATACCAAAACGATCTCCAAGCATCATCAAGCCCTTAAGTGTGATACCCCACTATTCGTGAACACTCCGAACATGGTCGAGACCCCTCTCGTACCAATGATCATCAGCGGGACCTAGATGCCCATGATGACCCCTCTGCATTCCACGAATCTGTGTCGTTGAACCATGAACGTCGTGTTCTATTCCTTTTGTCTCTTTGATACTTGCATTGTACGAGATATGATCAATGACATCACCATGTCGTGTTAAATATCGTTATCGACAAATGCTACTTAAATCGTTATGACAAGTGATATCCCCATGACCTAGTCAGACACTGCATAGTTGTTTAGATATAACTTCTCCGAGTGGGCCCTCGAGTATCTTTCCGTCACGCGGATGGAAAAATCCCGCTCTTGACACATAATGCCTCTACCTGCCCCTCTGAATACCTGAACACACCTTTATGATCACCGTTTAACTGAGTGATGTTTGATGCTATCCAAGTATTCTCGGGTGACAGTGATTGATATGGTCTCACGGTCTAAGAAATAAGACACTAGGTTTCCTAATCATCATAACTTGAACTTCGTGACATGATCAGATCACGATGCTTAGATTGGGTATAGCTCATCATCTCATTCTCGTAATGAGGTGACTCTATTATCAACTGGCATAAATGCCACATGACCAGGAAACCTTGATCATCTATTGACCAATAAAATCCAGTGACTAGATATTCACTAGGAACTACTAGGTGTTTATATATCACACATGTATTGATGTTTCCTTTCAATACAGTTATAGCATGATATAAAACTTAATCATAAACTTCATGAAATATTGATGGCTCCAAAATTAGCCATCTTCCACTGTGTTTAAACATTGTTTTTGGTCAAGCAATTGACAAGTAACTCTCAATCCATGCCACTAATGACTAATAATTGCAAAGATATGCAAAACCTTGATTTGAATTATGTTGTGCAGAAATCACGCCAGTTAATGCGAAATCAGGAGTCATAATGAAGGTTTTTGAGGAAGTCCACACGACCAAGTAATTAGGGAGTCATTCCCTAGCGCTTGCGAGATTAACGACCACTGGTACAGGCAGGTCCCACCCATACCATGAGGCGATGGCTTTTTCTCATCAAACCCTACAACTTTCATGAGGACGCCTATATATTTTGAGGCTCCAGCCGCCAGCCAGAGAGCCGCCATTCTCAGATTTACATCACAACACCACCAAAGGAGATCCACGCCATTGTTCATCCATTGTTCACCCATTACATCATGCATCCCCTCCATTAGCCACATCCATTGCTTTGTACTTTAGATCTCCTTGTGATTCATTGACCATTGTAAGAATATTTGATTTCAATCTAAGTATTTTGCATAATTTTTTTTGTATCCTTGATCTATTTGTTATGAGTGAGTAGTCCTCACGGGCTGTGTGTCAGGGAGAAACCTCACAACAATTATGTGCATCCAATTCATGGGAGCATTGTGTTTTGTTTGCAATAGAGATTTATATCTTTTGTTTCTTTGTCTCTTATCTCGATCTATGGACTTGTAGGTACCCAAGATCCCATAGATTGATAAAGGCTTGAGGTGGGATACTTGGCTAGTGGCGATCTCATAGGAACCCTAGTGACAGAAAGGTCAATACGGTCTTCGTTTAGCGACCCATTTGGGATCACAACAACATCACCACTTAATGTTTTGATCTATGTTTTACACTTAATAATCGTTTGTAGCCCGTTGCTTCAGTGTGCACTCGGTTGGATTAAAAGACTATTACTATGCCCGCTGCATCACGGGGGCTCTAGTATATTAGGATGTGTTACCCAGAAGATATTATCCCTATTCAACCATTACACATGACTATGCTTATTATTATCTTTTATCCCATATGATGTGCAACTGCAGGTGGATCTTCAACCCTGGCCTATCTCCATCCATTGATTCTACCCATTATAAAAGTAAACTAGTTTGGTCCGGTAAACTAAGGTAAAAAGAAGAAGCAAAGTCTTGTAGATATGTCCTTTTTATTTCCTTTTAGCATTGCTTTCCAAGGTTCGATTAAACCTAGGTCTTCTAGGGAAAAAGCTATTATACTACATCCGTGTATCCGGATCGAAGGTATCAAATATGATAATAATCTATGTTACTATTTGTCTCTAGGGCATATTTCCAACAATTTTGAAGTTCCAAATCTGTCAGATTGTCTGGGCAAAGAAGGAGCTCATCTGCTAAGAGAGGAAGAATAGGGAAAAATTCAGGGACAAGAAGCAGTTCCCACTGAAGAGGATCAGAGCACAATGGAAAAGAGGATGGCAACATGGTGGAAAAAGGGGGTGAGGCAGCGACCGGTCCAGGGGCTACTGGCAAACTGTCAGGCACCAATGGCGGTGCCTGGCAAGGACAATGATTCTCTTCTCTTGGAACTGTCGTCGCTTGGGACAACTATGTATAGTTCAAGATCTTCTCCACATGATACAAACACATAGTCCCAGCTTTGTGTTCCTCTTCGAAACCAGGCAAAATAAGTTTTTTGTTGAATCTATGTGTAGTCGTTTGGGCTTTCAATTCTATTTTCCTGTTAGTATCAAGGGTAAGGGTGGTGGGTTAGCTCTCTTTTGGAATAATAGTGTGTTCGTTGACCCATTAAGTTTTGGGCCTCACCATATCAATGTAATAATCCTTGATAATGATGGAATAAAACGGAGAGCAACATTTGTTTATGGAGATCCTAGGGCTCAAGACATACATCACATGTGGACTTTGTTAAAAAGAATCGCTCCTAACACCAAGGAACCATGGTTCATGGTGGGACATTTTAATGAAGCACAATGGCAGAAGGAACACTTTTAAGCAGCTATGTGAAATGAGGGTCAGATGAAACAATTCATAGACACTCTTGCATTCTGTAATCTTTATGAATTAGGGCAAATTGAGACCCTAGACCTTTAATAACAAGCAAAGCGGCAAAAGTAGTGTTAAAGTAAGGTTGCACCGAGCTGTTGCTCAACCTGCTTGGTCTAATCTTTTTCCTGATGCTTCAGTTGAACACCTTACTTCTTCAAGGTCTGATCATTTCCACTGTTGGTAAGGATGAAAATAAAGTTTGCGCAAACAAATACCAGACATGTGAGAAGGTATGAAATCATGTGGGAGAGGGAAGCTTCGCTAGAAGAGGAAATAAGTTGTGCTTGGACAAACCATAAAAGTGCCCCTGATTTGGAAGGAGTAAGCTCAAGAATGAATGCCACTATGTCAACCTTGCACAGTTGGAGTAAAGATAATTTTGGTCATGTTGACAAAGAAATAAAAAACTGAAGCAAAAGATTGAGAGACTGTTGCTCAAAAATGATCTGAGCGACCATATGGAAATCAAAGCTACAAATGCAAAACTGGATGAACTACTTTATAGAGAGGAACTAATGTGGCTTCAAAGATCAAGAGTAAACTTGTTGAGGGAAGGAGATATAAACACCAAATTTTTCCACAGAAAAGCTTCAGCTATAGCAAAAAAGAATAGAATCAGAAAAATAAAAAAGTAGGACGGTGCTTTTGCTAAAAAAAGCTGATGGTATAAAGGTCACTACTTTAAAATTCTTTGAAAATTTATGTAGCAAGGATGACTCTGTTGACCCAAATGAGATTCTGAATTTAATTCAGCCTATAGTTCAGAATGATATGAATACGGATTTGCTAATGGAATACTCAGAGGATGAAATCGGAGATGCTCTGTTCCAAATTGGGCCTCTAAAATCTCCATGTCCTGATGGGCTGCCATCTAGATTCTTCCAACGTAATTGGGGCATGATAAAAAAGGAGATCATTTCTATAGTCAAGCATTTTTTTGATAATGGCCACATTCCTGAAGGAACAAATGATACTATCATAGCCCTTATCCCTAAAACAGATGATGTCGATGATCTAAAGGACTTCAAACCGATATCTCTCTACAACGTCCTCTATAAGGTGTGAAAGGCCCAACTTTGGTCGACTAGAGGGGGTGAATAGGAGACTACCAATTTTTAATCTTTTCTTGCAATTTTAAGGCTTTGCACAAAGTAAAGTTCACTAGAGATGCAACTAGGTGAATATCCTAAATGGTAAACAACGCAACAAGTAAACAAGACGGTAATTGCAAGAAGTAAAGGAGTGGAGCGAAAGAACCAGCGAGGGGACACAGAGATGTAATTCCCGTAGTTCACTTCCAAGGAAGCTACATCTCCGTTGGAGAGGTGTCGGGGCCACACAAGGTCACCCGAGCACCACAAAGGCCTCACCTTCTTCTCTGATGAGCACCACCACAAAGGTGGCCTCACAATCCAATAACCGGTGACCTTGAAGGTGCCAACTGAAACCTTTACAACGAGGTTGAGGGGGGACTCCACAACTCAATTGGAGACCCTCGACGACACCATGAAGCTTCACAACGAATGCCCCAGCTCCGAGGATGCCCTACACCATCTAGGGTTCCATGAACCCAAGAGTAACAAGATCCACGAAGGATGATGTGGGGGAAATCACGATTCCTTTGGTGGAAGTGTAGATCTAGGTCACCTCTCCCAATCCTCCAAAGATCAAGAGATTTGAGTGGGTAGGAAGAGAGATCTAGGCAAGTCAAGCTCTTGTATTAATGGAGGAGAGAGAAAACAAAGAGATAAGATGAGAGGAGGAAGAAGGGGGCCTTAAATAGGCCACCTCCAAACGGGCATTTTCTGCCTAGTAAGTCAAGCTCTTGTATTAATGGAGGAGAGAGAAAATGAAGAGATAAGATAAGAGGAGGAAGAAGGGGGCCTTAAATAGGCCACCTCCAAACAGGCATTTTCTGCCCAGTCCCGACACCATTGGTACTACCGGTGGCGGACTGGTAGTACCGGTGAGCGAGCCACCAACGCCCCAGTGGAGGCCACGCAACGGTCAAATTGACCAGTCAACGGTCCCGTAGAGCTGGCCAGAAATACCGGTCCTAGTTCCGGTCCTACTACCGGCAAATAGGCAGTGTGAGGCAGAAGGTATTCTGACCCGCATAGCCTGGCGCCGGAACTAGGTCCGGAATTGGGCCCGGAACTACCGATGCAGAAGGTGGCCGGTACTACCGGTCAGGGGTGGCAAGCTGAGCCAAATTACAATACTAATTCCGACAAATACACAAAACTAGACAGAAGTCTTACTAAACCAAAGGATGGCTCGTCGGAATTAGGACCGGAACTTCAACCGGAAGTTCCGCTTGAACAACCCTGAGAAACTCCTTGGGTGGTACTACTACCGCCTGGCCGGTACTACCGGTTAGGGCAAAAAACCCTCCAAAGCATCAGGGAACACTCTCTCATAAGAAAACTGGGATGGCTCTGGAATTGCATAGAAGGTATGTGCATGAAATGGTGATTTCCCACAACCTTACAAGGTGGACCCCCTCTTGATAGTACGGTAGCCAAAAACATAAAAAACAAGAGAAAGTGAAAATAAGCGCCATCGTCTTCAAGCTTTTTCTAGAGAAAAGTCCACCAACAAGCACGTCCGTAGATAAGCCCTGTAACTTGGACAGATAGTTAAACCACAAGAGAAGTTGTCATCAGCACCAAAAACATAAGGAGAAAATAATATCCTTTCAATCTTCCCCTTTTTGGTGCTTGATGACAACCCCACAATATTTGCATAGAGGATAACAAGCAGAAATAACTGAAGGGAGTAAGAGAGGAGAGAAGCTCCCCCTGGAGCATACACGGGAGAGAGCTCCCCCTTACAAGATAGACCAACAAGGGTGCAAGGAAGTAAATGAGAAAGGAAGGGAACTCATACCATGCACCAATACCATTGTGGTGATACAAAGATTGTATAAATGAGAATAGTCCACCACGACCACTCATATGAATACCACAAGGATACCTTAACACATAGTCTCACCAATAAAGTAGCAACCATACAAGAGGTCCAAACACAATAACGGAGGTCCACAAGCATACATAACGGAATAATGTGTGCACGAGCATAAAAGGATCAACGAAAGAGCAACCTCGAGACACAACCCATGCAAATCCCGTAGTCCTAACGGAGCACTTTCTCCCCCTTTGGCATCAAGATGCCAAAAAGGGACAAAGAGACAAACTACATGCCCCACCCACCAATGAACGGAGGAGGAGGCTCGGGGTCCCAAGAGGCATTGTTCCAAGAGGGCAGAAACTGATTGGAGATCTCAGGCTCGTCATCACTATCAGTCCACCTGCAATGCGCATTGACCCACTGATCCTTGGGCACGGTGACGGAGCTAGACTCAGGGGATACCTCAATATCAAGCTTCCTCATGATGGCCTTCTCCCTTTGACCATTGTGCCTCTGAGCGACATAAGACTGATACTCGTGGTCCTAGATGAAGCAGAAAGTCTTCTTAACCTTCTTCAGCAGCTTCTTAGCCCAAGAGGGTTGTGTCACAAGTTGGGGTGGAGGAGAAGCTGTTGGAGATATGCCCAAGAGGCAATAATAAAGTGGTTATTATCATATCTTCATATTTATGATAAATGTTTACATACCATGCTATAATTGTATTAACAGGAAACATTAATACTTGTGTGATTTGTAAACATGTAAGAGTCCCTAGTAAAGCCTCTTGTTAAACTAGCCTGTTGGTTAATATATGATCATTGTTTCCTGATCATGAACATAGAGATGTTATTAACAACAGGGTCATATCATTAGGAGAATGATGTGATGGACATACTCCTATAGATAAGCGTAGCATAAAGATCAAGTCATTTCAATAGTTCAATTGATGTATGCTTTCTGATACATAGTAACCTAATTCCTTCGACCATGAGATCATGCATATCACCTTTACTGGATGGATGCTTTGATGTCATCAAACACCACACCGTAACAGGGTGGCTATAAAGGTGGCATTGAGTGTTCGGAAAGTATTGGTTGAAACACATGGATCAAGAGTAGGATTTGTCCATCCACATGACGGATAGATATTCTCTGGGCCCTCTCGGTGAAATGTCATCCAATTAGCTTGCAAGCATGTGACTGGGTCACAAGGGATCACATATCACGGAGAAAAGAGTACTTATCGATGTGAGGTTGAACTAGGTATGCGAGATACCTGCGATCATAACCTCGGATAAGTAACATATCGTGAGACAAAGGAAATTGGTATCGTATGTAAGTGGTTCATTCGATCGCAGTAATCGAGAAATATGTGGGAGCCATATGAATTTCCAGATTCCTCTATTGGTTATTGTTAGAAGTGTCTCGATCATGTCCGCATAATTCACGAACCGTAGGGAGACACACTTAAGGATTGACGTTGTTTGAGTAGTTATGGTATTATGAGAAAGAGACCGAATGTTGTTGAGTCTCGGATGGGATCCGGGATATCACGAGGAGATCCGGAATGGTCCGGAGAATAAGATTCATATAAGGAAAGTCCCATTTGGAGTTAGGGAATGGTTAGGTGTTTTCGGGAACATTCTAGAAGGTCCTGAATGTCGGCACTCCGGAGGGAAGGGTACATGAATGTGTCATTACATATTGGAATGATTGCATCATGTACTAAGTGTTCTCGCTGTCCAAAATAAAGGGTTTATTTAAATCCTAAATTGAAAAGTCAAACGGCTAGTTTGAAAGTCAAAGCAAGTTTTGGAAAGTGGAAAGAGGAGGAGAAGAGGGAAACCGAGTTGGAGAGGGAGACCTCCTCCAACCGGCCAACTCCAATGCCGAGTTGGGGAGGACTCCTCCCTCCTGCACGCCAGCCCTCCCACCTAGAGATGGAGGGGCAGGGCTCCCCTCCACACACACACAAGTTCCTATCCTCTAACCTAAACCCTAGACCTAAACCCCGGTTTAGAGCTATTTAGGTTTAGAGCCTTCTAATTGGTTTAGAGCCTTCTAAATGGTGTGTATAATTACTAGACCACTAATAGCCTCTCTCATAAGCTCCACCATACTACTTTGGCTTAAGGCCTGCAGGATCTCCCTCTACTTCCGGTACCACGCCGTTGTCTTTAGGAATCGCGAGAAGTGCTACAACCTCCGCTGCTTGGAACAAGGGAGAGGAAGGTCTTCGTCAGTACGAACGTGTGACCCAAGGGAGCGCTGCTTAGGAGCGTGGCGCTGGAAGGATCGTCTCTGATCTTGAGATCGGAAGAAATGCGACTACATCACCCACGAGAATCTGCTCGTTAACCGCTTTGGAATCTTCGAGGTGAGTTCCTCTATCGACTCGTTGCTACAATCTAGTAGATAGATCTTGGCTTGTTTGTTTGTATGCGATAGAAAATTTTTGTTTTCCATGCTCTGAACCCCTACTGGTATCGAGCCGTGTCTATATGTAGATCTGTTGCACGAGTAGAACACAATGGTCATTGTGGGCGTTGATGCTTTTATTGTCGATTACTTTTTGTGTATTTTGCATCTTGCGGTATGTTGGGATGAAGCGGCCCGGGCTAACCTTACATGACATCGTTCATGAGACTTGCTCCACGCTTGACATGCAACTTGTATTGCATAAGTGGCTCTGCGGGTGCTGTTTCTCCTAGCATAGTTAAGATCCAATTTACAACGAGTAATCAACAATGCTAGTATCAATGTTGTGGTTCTTGTTCGTAAGTTAGAACGACACTTATTGAAAGCCCCAAACCACGTAAAATATGCAAAGAAAGTAGGCGTCTAACTTTGTTTTGCGGTGTCTGATGATGTGATATGGCCATGATTGTGATTATATTTGATGTATGCAATAATCCTTATTGTAAGTTGGCAACGGCAGGAACATATGGTTGTCTTTAATTTACATTAAGACCTGCGTGTCTATTCAAAATAGTTGTAATAGTTGAAGCTGGTGGACAACCATGAAGAAGCGTCATTGACCTTGATGCTATGCGGTGATGATGGAGATCATGTTCGTGCTTGAAGATGGAGATCGGAAGCACAAAGAAGAAAACCATATCATATCACATATTATGAATTGCATGTGATGTTAATCCTTTATGCATCTTGTATTGCTTAGTAGGCAGCGGTAGCATTATAAGATGATCCCTCATACATAAATTTCAAGTTCTAAAGTGTTCACCCTTAGTATGCACCGTTGCCAAAGCTTTGCTTGAAGCACCACGTGATGATCGGGTGTCTTTGATTCCTGGTGAATACAACGTAAGCAAGCAGATTTGCTTATGCGGTAGCTAAGGTTTGATCTTGTGAGCCTAGCATGTACGGACATGGCCTCGAACACGGATTACCGAAAGGTAGAGCATGAGTCATATAGTAGATATGATGAACATGTTGATTGTTCGCCATTGAAGCTATATCAACTCTCGTGATGATCGGTTTTGATGTGGTGGATTTGGTTAGTGTGATCACTAAAACAATGTGAGGATATTGATTTGAGTGGGAGTTCACCTAGATTAATTTAATTATTAATTCGAACTCAATTTATCATAAACTAAATAAAAGAGAATTTTCATAGTTGTTGTATTCATTGGAATCCGTTTACCACCTTGCGCTAAGTAATAATTGAGATGATAGAACTATAGAATTCTGGTTAGTTACTTTCTGATGGCATCGTATTGTATTGAAGTGTTAATCTAAAGTTTAAAAGTCCTATTGCAAACTTTCAAGAAGTTCGGTTACTCCATGAAGTTTATTAATTATTATTAAATGAAGAGTAACTTTTCCATATATTAGTATATAAGTATCATGTTTTCTCCATGATTCTTGATATTTAAAGATTGTCTTAATATCAAGGTTATCTAGGATCTGAAAGAGTTGTTTGAAACCATGATGTGTGGAAGATATTGTGATATCTGAAACAAAGTTTGGTTACAACATGATAGAGTATAATATGGCAAAGTTCATGTTTTCATATTTTGATGAGAATTTGCAAAAGGTTGGAGACACTAGTTGTCCTAATCCTCCAAAAGGTTTTGGATAGCAACATTATACTCATAATTCATCGTTATAAGCTAAAAGTAGCTTGATCATGGACGATTCCATGATAAGGTGAATATTTGATGTAGGTAAAATGTTTACTACACCAAGAGATTACTAAAGAAAGGAATTTGGAAGAACACCAAACATTTGATGATGGTGATCTACTTCAAAGTGCAAGTCCAAAGACATTTGTATTTAATTATACACGCTTTGGATTATGTGTCATATGTATGACTCCACTATTGATGTTGATAGATTCTTTCAAATGTAAAAGGAAATCTTGAAAGAGAATCTCATAAGTATATGGCGTAAAAGAAAAGACTAGAATTGTTTAGTTTAAGTATATAGATGATATACGTGTTATGGCTATATTCTTTGCTTATTAAACAATGTGGTTCTTAAGTATTTGATACTGAATTTGTTGGTGTGAATCGTCATACGAAACAACACAATTCATGAACTACAATGGCCTAAGTAACTAGCAAAAGAATATGTGATGATGTTCATCGAAAACAAATAAAGGGTTATTGTGTTGCTCGTTAAACATCAAAGCTTGCCTTCAGGATTTGTTTTATCAGGTATTATGAGAACAAAAGGGTTGTTCAAATAATTGCCGTAATCCATAAAAGATGGATGATTCACAAAACTCGTTGGAGACATCACATCCATAAAACTAGTGCTAAAAATGTCGAAAGACAAATTGATTGAAAGATCACTTAGGAAGTGACATCGCCGTTTAAATTATATTGGAAAGAAAACATGAAGAAACTCCATATGGATGGAATTTTGGAGTCTATTTGATTTTGATCAAATGACGTTTGTGAAACTTTCCTAGAGATAATTAAAACTTCGTTCATAGGCCAAAAGGGAACGATGGACTAGCTTATTGGAACTTGTACATATTGTTGTACGAAATCCATTATGTGTAGTCAAGAGCGATGGATTTCAACTTCATATGCTTTCTCCGAAAATTTGAGTGAATATATGAATATTTACTTAATAAGGATGAAGTGTGAAATATTTGAAAAGTTCAAAGAATTTTAAGATGAAGTGCAAAATCATTGTAACAAGAATATAAATAGTTTATGATAAGATCATAAAGGAAGATATTTGAGTTACAAGTTTAGCATAATACCTAAGATTTAAGGAATCGTTCCGTGGATTTGCATTTCCCGAAACACCATAAGAGTATGGAGCGTTCGAGATATGTAATTAAATCTTGTTTGACATGGTAAGATCAAAGGTATAATTCATAGAACTGCCATTATATTTTAAAGATTAAAAGCTTTAGAGACTACCGTTTTCCACTAAAAGAGCTCCATCATAATCCGCTGAAATGACACCATATAAGGTTATGGTTTGGGATAAAACCCAAGTAGTCCTTTCTTAAACATTGGTATGCTATGCATAAGAAAGATGTTTGCAACCAAAGTCGGATAAACCTGTCTTTGTATTATCATAAGTATTCCTCCATAAACAGGAGACAAAAGTGTTTTCGCTTAGAACGTCAAGTTTCTTTGAGAAGGAATTTTCGTGAAAAGTTAAGTGGGAGGACAATAGAACTTTGATAAGGTTAAAAGAACCTTAGCTATATGTGCAAAGTTGGCAAGACCGAAAAGTGTTCCGAGGCGAGAATAATGCTCATGGCTCACGTGCCTCAAAGGTTGTGGTCACGGAGGTCTAAGTTTCTATTGAAACAAGTAGGTTTGATGAACAATCAAATACCAAGATTTGAGAGTTAAATCATTATTTGACAATAATGATCCTACTAAATGCAAAGAAGCGATGATGGGCCCCGACTCCGCCAAATGGCTTGAAGCCATAAATCCGTGATAGTTCCATACACGAAATCAAGTTTTGAACTTGAAGGACCCTCGAGAAAGGTGTAAGACCTTACTTGTGTTTGGATCTATAAAGAAGTAGACATGGATGTTTCACATCTATGAAATAGTCGACATGTTGGGAAAAAGTTCACAAGAATGTTCAAAGGTTGACTATGACAAGATTTGATCTTTCATAGTGATATTTAGTCTAGACGGATTAATGTAGCAACCACTACATATAAATTTGTTATATGGTAGTTGAATAAACAAAACAAGTTCTTCTAATAGAATCGCTACCTAGGACATGTGCATAACACGGTCCAAAGGGTTTTGTTAATTCAAAGGATGCTAAAAGCATATGCAAACTTCAATGGTTGAAGTAAGCATAGCGGAGTTGGAATCTTCACTATGATGAAACCGTTAAAAGAGTTTAATTTCATCGGAGACAATGAAGATGCTTGCATTTGCAAGAAATTAAGTGGGAGCGCTTAAGACATGTTTCTAATACATTATGTGGAAGACATATTGTTGATTAGAAATAATGTATCTTTATTAACACATATTAAGAATTTCATCCCGATGAAAGACTTAGGCAAAACCCAAATATTTGGCATCAATAGACGCTAATATGGTTGTGCCAAGTACATAGACGAGATATTGAATGAATTCAATATAGAAACTACAAGAAAGGTTCTTGTTGCACGTAAAGGATTGAAAGAGTTCAATGTTGATGATATATTCAAGTGTATTGACACTTGGTAAGTGAAACAAAGATTCAAGTATAGATTGATACTTGATGTATGAAATCACAAAGAGTATTTATATCAATCATACTGTGATATGTACAAATCCAGATATGTCCTATGCTATAAATATTATGAGCATATATCGTAATGATTCATAAGATGATCATTGGACGATAGTAAGGATATTCTTATGATCTTTTGGAAGAACTAAGAGTATACTATTTGTAGAAGTGACAAATAGATGATTAGTTCATTGTAAAAGTACTACATTGATACTAGTTTTGTCACAGTACAAATTAAGTTTATCTCAATCTAAATTAAGGGTGGCACAATATAATGGAAAGTGAGTTCCATAATGGATTTGGATGAGTTCCAAAGTTAAGACATTGTGATGATACTTCAACAAAAGGTTAAGTATATGACTATTATAGCAGAAAAGAGGGCATTTGTGTCAAGTAGTTTGTTATCAAACTAGGTGTAGTTCAAGGATAATACTATGAAGATATATTGTGCTAATATTATCAACATGTTTTAACCCCAAAGAACTAAAGGTCACACCGAAAGACCAAATCATACAAAGCCATCTCATTAGAGAATGAGTGATGCGTAGAGACGCAAAGACATGCAATTACACCTGACCGAAGTGTCGATCCGAGATCGCTTAACCACTAGCAATCGTGTACATACAACACCAGAAAGCCATAGGTGTTGAAAACACAAAGGTTTGAAACTAGATTATTGACTCTAGTGCAAGTGGGAGACTGTTGGAGATATGCCCAAGAGGCAATAATAAAGTGGTTATTATCATATCTTCATATTTATGATAAATGTTTACATACCATGCTATAATTGTATTAACAGGAAACATTAATACTTGTGTGATTTGTAAACATGTAAGAGTCCCTAGTAAAGCCTCTTGTTAAACTAGCCTGTTGGTTAATATATGATCATTGTTTCCTGATCATGAACATAGAGATGTTATTAACAACAGGGTCATATCATTAGGAGAATGATGTGATGGACATACTCCTATAGATAAGCGTAGCATAAAGATCAAGTCATTTCAATAGTTCAATTGTATGCTTTCTCGATACATAGTAACATAATTCCTTCGACCATGAGATCATGCATATCACCTTTAATGGATGGATGCTTTGATGTCATCAAACACCACACCGTAACAGGGTGGCTATAAAGGTGGCATTGAGTGTTCGGAAAGTATTGGTTGAAACACATGGATCAAGAGTGGGATTTGTCCATCCACATGACGGATAGATATTCTCTGGGCCCTCTCGGTGAAATGTCATCCAATTAGCTTGCAAGCATGTGACTGGGTCACAAGGGATCACATATCACGGGAACGAGAAAAGAGTACTTATCAGTAACGAGGTTGAACTAGGTATGCAGAGATACCGACGATCATAACCTCGGATAAGTAACATATCGTGAGACAAAGGGAAATTGGTATCGTATGTAAGTGGTTCATTCGATCGCAAAGTAATCGTAGAAATATGTGGGAGCCATATGAATTTCCAGATTCCTCTATTGGTTATTGTTCGGAGAAGTGTCTCGATCATGTCCGCATAATTCACGAACCGTAGGGAGACACACTTAAGGATTCGACGTTGTTTGAGTAGTTATGGTATTATGAGAAAGAGACCGAATGTTGTTCGAGTCTCGGATGGGATCCGGATATCACGAGGAGATCCGAATGGTCCGAGAATAAGATTCATATAAGGAAAGTCCCATTTCGGAGTTAGGGAATGGTTCCGTGTTTTCATCGAACATTCTAGAAGGTCCTAATGTCCCAAGACCGAGGGGAAGGGTACATGAATGTGTCATTACATATTGGAATGATTGCATCATGTACTAAGTGTTCTCGCTGTCCAAAATAAAGGGTTTATTTAAATCCTAAATTGAAAAGTCAAACGGCTAGTTTGAAAGTCAAACGGCAAGTTTTGGAAAGTGGAAAGAGGAGGAGAAGAGGGAAACCGAGTTGGAGAGGGAGACCTCCTCCAACCGGCGGCCAACTCCAATGCCGAGTTGGGGAGGGACTCCACTCCCTCCCCCTGGCGCGCCAGCCCCCTCCCACCTATATATGGAGGGGCAGGGCTCCCCTCCACACACACACAAGTTCCTATCCTCTAAACTAAACCCTAGACCTAAACCCCGGTTTAGAGCTATTTCGGTTTAGAGCCTTCTAATTGGTTTAGAGCCTTCTAATTGGTGTGTCTAATTACTAGACCACTAATAGCCTCTCTCATAAGCTCCACCATACTGCACCGCTTAAGGCGAAGCCTCAGGATCTCCCTCTACTTCCGTACCACGCCACAGTCACGGAATCGCGAGGAGAGTGCTACAACCTCCACGCCTGCTGGAACAAGGAGAGGAAGGTCTTCGTCGAGTCGAACGGTGTGACCGATCATGGAGCGCTGCCGGAACGTGGCGCTGGAAGGATCGTCTACGCGATCTTGAGATCGGAAAGAGTACGACTACATCACCCACGAGAATCTGCTCTCGTTAACCGCTTTGGAATCTTCGAGGGTGAGTTCCTCTATCGACTCGTTGCTACAATCTAGTAGATAGATCTTGGCTTGTTTGTTTGTATGCGATAGAAATTTTTTGTTTTCCATGCTACGAACCCCTACAGAAGCCTCATCACAGTCCCCATCACTAGCATGGCCTGACGTGGTAGTAGCATCCCTAGCAGCTCTTGCAGAAGCAACTTCCTTTTCAGCCTGAGAGCGAGGTATCTTGTGTTTCATCACACGGATGGTCTTTTCCTCATGAATAGAGAGAGCATCTTGAGGGTAGAGAGAACCTGTTTCCTCCCTCCATTTGGCATTGATGAGTGTCTGGATGTATGGAGTATATGGACAAGACCTCTTCTCGATTATAGCGGACCAGATTTCTTCAAACATATAATCCATAACATCAAGGCACTCATGAGAGTCTTTATGGCGGTAAGTCTGATACATGAGATCAATATAGAATGCATGAAGCTGATCGAAGTTACCTGCCTTGGGAGCAATAGTGTTTTGATAGACCTTGCGCATGATGTCATAGGTGGGAATAAGATGGGAAACATTTCCATTGACGTCCCAGCCCTCAATGTATAAGGGCTCAAGAACTTCCGGCTCGGAGGCCTTCCCCCTATGCACCCACCACCCATTGGCACGACGGCCTTCCTGAATAGGGTAGCCAAGAAGGGTAGCAAACTTAGACCATTTAGCAGACAGATACCTGCTTTGAGTCATCTATTTCATGGTTCGATCAATAGGGTCAGTATCAAAGTAGAGGGTGGAGTAGAACTAAGCAATGGCCCTCTCATCATAGTTCTCACGGTGTTGTATAACCTTGATGAGTCCAAACCGCCTGCACATATCGAGAGCTTCACCAAAGTACTCGGTGTTTCTCTCCATCTTTGCAATGTTGATGTGCTTCTGGGGGGCAACAACATTCTTCTTCTTGGTAGCATAAATCTCAGAATAGATCTCTTCTTGACGCTTGGTGTGGAAGAAAGGATCCTTAGCCAGGCGGTCATGTTGTGGTGGTGTCACGACAGATGCCATGGATAGGCTAAAGGTGGGGCCAATATGCACTAGAGGAATCTAGGGAGGGATAGTGTGGTGATTCCACACACAGATGTTTTGTATTCTCTCAGTTCACCAGCATTGATGAAGAGGCCGTTGCACGGTGGAGGTCGCTTGCCGAAGCTACCAGCATTGTCGCTGACGTAGTCCAGCGCTCCAAAGCGCTGAACGAGCCCAGAGACGATGTGCTCGCCGTTGCCGATGATGCTTCCCCTCCGGATCTTCACTCCTGCTAGCGCCGCTAGCCCCACGGTGGGCGCCAACTGTCATGGTGGTGTCACGGCAGATGCCATGGATAGGCTAAAGGTGGGGCCAATATGCACTAGAGGAATCCAGGGAGGGATAGTGTGGTGATTCCACACACAGATGTTTTGTATTCTCTCAGTTCACCAAGTTTACAGATGCTCCTTGAGCTGTATTGGGGAGAGGAGGAAGACGGAGCTCTCTTACTCTCACCACTACCTCTACTCAATGAACAAACTACTCATGCGCCAGCCAGCCTCCACTACAGAGGCCCTAGCGCCCCTTATAAAGGGGAGACTAGGTCACTAGTTAGGGCATACGTGGAGGCATATTCCTGGGAATATGCCTCTTCCCAAAATAGCAAACTGACCGGGTCACCTTTTGCCATCGTAAGCCATGCAGAGGCTACGTAAGCCTCTGCGGCGCTAGTGCCAGCCAACATAGTCTGCGTCACCTTTGTCGGCCACGCCTCGCTGGTCCCTCCCTCTGTTCGCTTTGCTCACGCTCCAGCGCACAGAGATCACCTTTTGACCAGCAAGATACCTTCCTTCTCTTGCAAGCCTGGTATGACCCGGCCCCGTGGGTACCTGCATACAAATTATAAATAGCCCGCCGACATACGACATACATCGGCTGGGACACAGTTAGGTGGACATCCTCCGGTCCGGGTTACTCTGTAAGTCGGCCTTCCTTGAGGTGACCCGGCCAGCTTTCGCTTTGACCTTGCCATACCTCGGCTAACTCGGCCTCTATACCCCGGCGTGACCCTACCCAGGGGTATCCCCCCAACATTAGTCCTCGGTTGGTGCGGTCTTAGCAACTTTAGCTACTAAGGCCATGGCAGGTTCAATCTATTGAGCTTTTTTGCTCCCGTTTCCGAGTTACCTTATAGCTCGGATTTTCTGTCCTAGTTTTCCCTTGGCACATTCCGAGTTTTCACTCGCTGGCCGGGTCACCCTTCAGTTTTCCATGTTATCCTTCCTTCTCTCATACACTTCCCACGTCCTACATGGAGGGTAATCATCACCTTGCCTCATTTTAAGGGCCTGTGCCCGTTACCACACTTATTGTCAGGGGTTACTGCTGCAAACGTCGCGTCGCAGTTGTCTCCTCGTTAACTGCATCACCACGTCGCGTCATGGGATCTCCTGTTTCCTGTGGCCCTTCCTGTGGCTTGCCTCTAATTGGCTGATCCGGCAGATACACGGCCACACCATGTGGCTTCGATGCACAACATGATCCCACTACCTATCGCTTGGGCGTGGTTAAATAGGGGATGGGGCACGTCCCTTGGTTGTTTTCCCTCTTTTCGCGCCCCTCAGCCTTTTTGCTTCTTCTTCTTCCTTGCGACAACGCCGCCACCACCGCTCCTACTCTGTAGCGCCGCCGCTGCATCTCACTCTCGCGTTTCCTTGCTGCCGCTCCCGCGCGGTCTCATCGCCATGGGGCCGCGCCAGTCTAAATCACTGCCTCCCACGTCTGAACTGGCCGGTGAGGACAGCGACCTGGAGATGACTGAGGAGGAACTCGCCGTTGTCGAGGAAGAAGAGATGGAGGAGGAGGGCGAAACTTTGGAGCATGGTGCCTGGGCCGGTTCTTGGGTGTACCAAGACGACCTTGATTGGCTCTACCGCACCCGCCGCATCCCCGCAGGCATGATTTCTCGTCTTGCCTCCGAGGAGCTCGCGCCCTCACCCAATCCGGGTGAGTTCGTCGTCTTCCTCTCTCACTTCCAGCGTGGCTTCGGCCTGCCTGTGAGTGACTTCTTCCATGATTTCGTCAACATCTACAAACTCCAACCTCATCATCTTCCGGTGAATGCCATTACATCCCTCTCCTCCTTCGCATCCATCGTAGAAGGATACCTCGGCTTGTGGCCCACCAAAGATCTTTGGATCCGGTTCTTCGGTCTGCGGAGGAACGTGGTTCTGGATAAGGAGCGTTCCCTGGAGGACAAGCACCTGACCCAATGTGGTGCCGCCTCCATCTCTCCCCGGAAACAATCTGTCTTCCCCCGGGTCACGGGGCTTGAATCTTGCAAGGGCTGGGCATGGACCTTCTTTTATGTGAGGAATGGTTCGGATGAGGATCTGATCCGGCTACGCCCCTTTGCGATGGGTCCTCCTAATCCGGCTCTGTGGGACCGGGTTCCCAAGAAACCAACTGCCTTCGCATATTAGGTTAATAAGCGATTCCAGGAATTGAAGTATCTAGGGCTGCGCAACAAGGATGTGATGATCACATTTGTCCGCAGCCGGATTTCCCCCCTACAGAAGCGCACACACAAACTTTGCCATATGAGCTAGCGACTTGACCCCAACCGGACCTCCTCCTTCGAGTTGAACAACACTGAGATCTTCCGCCGGGTCAAGGCCCTCTTCACGACCAACAAGGACTTCTCCACTGACTGGGAGTGGGGATTGGAGCATTACTACCGGGACAAGCCTCCTCCTGCGGTAAATCTCATTACCCAATTCTTCTCCGAGTTATATCCTATGTCGGAGCATGCTGTTTATTTGATCCCTTTGCATTTTCCTTTTAGTTGTTTCTTCAGCAGACCCTTGTAGATGGCACCAAGCCTTCCCTCAAATGGGGGAAGGATCGACTTGTCTCAGACGAGGAGGAGCCGGATCAGGAAATGTTCTTGCCTACCCTGGACGCAACCAAGCGACCCTCTGGTAACTTCTTTACCTTAAAGAATTGGCCTGACGATGAGGATGATTCCGACATTGAGGTGGTCGAGGTATTTAACCTGGTGCCCATTTATTACGCGTTTCTGGCTTCAGCTAACCCAACTGGGCAGATCCATGAATATCCCCCTCTCGCTTCGAGTGAGCCGGCCCCAGCCGCGTCTAAGAAGCGGGCTACCACTTCAGCAGCTTCTTTCGGGCCTCCCAAGACAACCAAAAGGCGGAAGAAGTCTGCTGACAAGGTCACCAGCAAACCTCCGACTAAGGCCATAGTTGGGAGAGATCGGAAGCCCAAGGAGCCTCCGACCTCCGACGAGTGAGTTTCCTTTTCCTTGTACCATTTTCCGCTTCAAGTTTCTTTGTCTTCATGCCTCTCTCTTTGTTATATAATTTGTTATTCGTTGTTTAATTTGATAGGGCTGCCATGGAGGTTCCCTAGAGTGGCTCCAGCATTGCTTCGTCTTTCCGGCGTACCCCATCTCCCCCTCGCGACGATGACACGCGCCCACTGAGCCCAATTCAGGAAGGCTCGGTGGCTACACTGGATCTTAGTCCACCTCGTCCAGAGAAGGGAAACCTTGGAGCAGGGGGAAGTGGCACGGCCGAGGTAGCAGATGCTCCCAGCTCTTCATCGGCTCAGCCGCAACCCGTCACCTCTGAGGTACCAGCAGCAGCAGCACCACCGCCAACACCAGCGCCAGCACCAACAGCAGCACCAACAGCATCAGCAGTACCAGCAGCAACACAAGCACCAATACCAGCACCAACTCCTTCTGCCTCGTCCGAGTCTTCCAAGACCCGGTGAGAAGACCCCGCTAGCACCAAGGCTGCGCCCAAGACCAAATCTACAGCTCAAGCCTCAGCCTCCCAACAGCAACCCAAGGCTAAGAAAGGTTCTGGTGCCACCAAGGCAACATCCATCAAGGCTGGACAGCAGTAAGCAACTTGCGCTGCATACCAGTCCTGCTGCCACCCAAGTTGCGAGGAGGGAGGCCCACGCCAAAGGCTTGGTTGCGCCTCACATGCTTAGTGGAGAGAGCTATCCTCCAGCTTTGATTGAATATGTTGACAATTGGAACAAAGCGGAGTTCGTCGATCCAAACGACGATCTCCCGGAGAAGTTTGGGCCTGCCGAATTCAGCGCACAAATGAACACAAAGAGACATATCCATTAGTCCCCGAGCCTCCGGGGGAGTAACTTGTTACTCGGCCGGATGCTCCTTAGAAAACTAGCGTAGCTCCTCAGTAGATTAGAATATGCACACACCTAGATCCGGGTTAAGTTCCACTTGGCCCGGATTTTGCACACTTCGAATATGCACACACCTAGAGCCGGGTAAGTTCCACTTGGCCCGGATTTTGTACACTTCGAATATGCACACACCTAGAGCCGGGTTAAGTTCCACTTGGCCTGGATTTTGTATACTTCGAATATGCACACACCTAGAGCCGGGTTAAGTTCCAATTGGCCTGGATTTTGTATACTTCGAATATGCATATAGCTGAGCCAACCTTGCTCCTTTCAGGTCACTACCAATCGTCGGACTGCTGAGTTTCAGCGCCTCTTGGACTCACACAAGGTGTTGTGCTCAAAACATGCTGCTCTTCTTGCTGAATGCGAGAAAAAGGGTAAGTTTTCTCTTCGACTTCTCCCCCCATCTTTCTTTGTCTTTTCCCGCCGAACTAATCTGTCATTCGGATTGCACAGCCGGAGTGGAGGCCGAAAATACAATTATGAGAAAAAACTTGGCCGAGATAAAAGGTAATTCGCTTTGGTTACTCAATTTTCGTGCTCTCTCTCCTTTCTCCTGAGCTCGACAGATATTCATACCTCGGCTCTGCCGGGTCAACAAACCGTTGCAGCATCCCTTGAAGATAATGTGCCCGTGCCTAATATGATGCTGTATTTTCTCGAACAAGCAGGGCAACATCAGGCCGAGCTCAAGAAGAAGGATGACAAACTTGCCAAACTCCGAGCTAAGGATGATGAACTTGCCAAGCTCAAGGCTGAGATGAAAAAACTCAAAGAGCTCCACAAAATAGAGATGGACAAGGCTGGCCAAGACTTCACCGTAGAGCGAGAACATCTTAGCCTTCAACTTTCAAAAGATCAAGAGTTGCTGAAGGAGGCCGACGTCAAGCTTGAATCGGCTAATGTTGAACTTGAGAAGCTCCGGAAGAGGCGTGCTGATTGCACCAAAGAGCTGACTCGAATCCATAGTCATATCTCCCGTAAACTCTTTTCCTTCAGCCAACATGTATTTCTCCGGGTTAAACTCTTTTACTTATTTCACCTGTTTTGTTTTCAGGCAAATTTCCAGAGGGCGATGCCATTGCGGCTACTGCCGTTGCCAAGTTCCACCAGCAGAGGGGTACCCCGACTGGTCCTGTGTTTGAAACCATTTCCTATGACATGGAGGATCTTCTAGTCAGCCTATCCTCCCGGATTGAAATTGTGCAGAACTATGGCTTGGGTCTCCTGGATTCAGCCGTCCGGATCTTCCGTGCCCTTTGGCCTGGTGAGGATGTTCCAGAGGGATCCACTGCTTTGATCAACAAGCTGATGGATTGCGAGACCCAACTCGACCTCTAGAGGGAATCTGCCGCTCGTGCTGGAGCTGATACTGTCCTCCACTTTGTGCTCATGTGGTATGAAAAACTAGATCTGAAGATTCTCGAGCGCTTGCACACCGGGTCCAAGTGGTCAAATAATCCGGATTGGGTTGCTCGGCGCAAGGCTTGTGCCCACAACCTTATCCAGATTGCCCCTGTCCATCAATGGAACGAAGGACCAAGCTTCCTCAGCGCCGTTGATGATGAATATGTTGAAGATGATTCGGGTGACGAGGAAGAGGAGGAAGCCTCGATCTCAAGATAACAAAGATGATGATGAGGTCGTCAAGTTCCACCCGCTAGCGCCGAAGTTACCTCCTCGCCGCTACTCCTTGAGCACCAAAAACACTTTGAAATTTATCAGATCCCCGGTATGCCGGGTGCAGATGTATTAAGCATACTGATTATGTTTTGCTACTAAGTTGTTCATGCCAGATTAACTTGGGCATAGTCCCCGAGTTTCATTTTATTGTTTCTTCAATTTCATGGCTCGGCTCGCATCTACCTTGATTTGGTTTTGTGACTTACGAGTCCGAGTTTCAAAAATTGACTTAACAATACTTGGAAACTTTAGGATTAGCTCAGAATAATCCAGCACAGTAAAGATTAAGTAAACATAGAGTTAGTCCGAACAAAGAATGTCGGCTCGATTACGTTCTTTTCCTTAGTCGTTTTTCGTGTGCTTCGCAATTCCAAACTTGTTCTCTTGCTTGCCATGAATCCAAATCTTTTTGTACAGCAGCAATTCAAAGAGTTTAGTTTTTGGTGCTCACACACTACGAATCTGGCTTAGGCAGAAGCAACTTAAGCCAGCCGACATAAAAATAAATAACAAACATAGAAGACAACAAATATTACTAAGGCAGTCCCCGAGTTACTGCTCGAGGTGCCAAGATTTCATTGATAAACTCATTGTCGGCATACATACCAACGTATGAGAGACTCGGATACACACACTTCTTTCTTAAGTGTAGAATGGACAAAGTAGGGCTACATTTCATGGACGCTTAGATTCCTCGCCAGACCTATCCGCCTTGTTCTTCTCCTGTGGTTGTGCATCAATGAGATAATAAGAGTCATTGTGCAATGCTTTGCTCATAATGAATGGCCCTTCCCATGGGAGGGATAACTTATGCATGCCAGCAGTACGTTGCACCAACCGAAGTACCAGATCACCTTCCCGGAAGACTCGGGGATTTACTTTCCGGCTATGATAGCGTCAGAGATTTTGCTAATATATGGTGGATATAGACAATGCCAATTCTCTCGCTTCTTCCAGCAGATCAACATCATTTTGCCGGGCTTCTCGCACTTCGGCTTCTGTGTATTGGGTGACTCTAGGCGAATCATGCTCTATGTCGGTAATACAACGCCCCATATACCGGAAGAATGGCGATAGCTTGTTGATCGATTCGAGTTGTCCTTAAACTCCATAGTACCCGGTAGTTCTTCTATCCAAGACCTCACGATTTTGCATGGCTCAATGAGCCGGGGTTTTATCCCGGATAATACTAATCCGTTGGATCTTTCCACTTGTCCGTTTGATGCGGGGTGGGCTACCGAGGCAACGTGCAACCAGATCTTTTTATCCCGGCAAAATCGCGCAAATGCTCCTTCAGCGAAATTGGTCCCGTTATCTGTTATGATATTGTGAGGATAGCCGTATCTTAGAATGATATATTTGAGGAATGATACGGCCGTAGCCCCATCACATTTTCTTATCGTCTTTACTTCTATCCATTTGGTAAACTTGTCAACCATAACCAAGATATAGGTCATATTTCCTCTCGCTGGCTTAAATGGACCAACCTTATCCAAACACCATACAGGAAATGGCCAGGTAATTGGTATGGTCTTGAGCTCCGACATTGGCATGTGTGTCTTGGTAGCATATCTCTGACAACCATTACATTTTCTTACTAGATCTTCTGCTTGTTCCAAGGCACTTGGCCAGTAGAATCCATGCCGGAAAGCTTTTGCCACTAAGGCTCTAGATGAGGCGTGATGCCCACATTCCCCTTGATGTATATCTCGGAGGATGTCAAGCCCTTCTTCTGGGTCAACACACCGTTGCAGGACATTCGTGACACTTCTCTTGTATAGCTCAGCATTGATAATCGTGTATGCCTTTGCGCGCCTCTGAATTTGCCTTGAAAGCACTTTTTCATTGGGCAAGGATCCATCTTTCAGGAACTGGAATATGGGCAGTGCCCAAGCTGTTATAGCTCGCACCGGAAACACATCCTCGTCAATTTCCATTTGATCCACTGACATAACCTCCGGGGGTCAAGTTAGGTCAAGCTCGCGATCCGGCGATCGCCCGGTTTTCCTGAACCACTTCCCACATCAATGTCCATGGGCGCAGCTTCTGACTCCAGATTTGTCGGTATATAGATTAACTCGGATTCTGGGGATGGCCTGATAGATGGCTTTCTGAGGTGCTCTAGTGCTACACCCAGTGGAATCGCTTGTCGGGTTGATCCGAGTTTTGACAGTACGTCGGCAGCCTCGTTTTCCAGCCGAGGTACATGGTGAAACTCGCATCCCTCGAAGTATCCTGATACCTTCTGCACATGAAATCTATACAATGCCATGTTTGCATCCAAAGCATCCCATTGCCCTGAGATTTGCTGAACTACCAGATCCGAGTCACCAAAACACTGGATCCGACATATTCCAATTTCTTTTGCCACTTTGAGCCCATGTAGAAGTGCTTCATACTCTACAACATTGTTTGATGCTGTGAAATGGATCTGCAACACGTACTTCAGCTGGTCTTTCTTGGGTGAGGTAAGCACAACTCCGACGCCTAACCCGGTTTTCGTTTTTGATCCGTCAAAATGCATTCTCCAGTAATTCAGATCTGGCAATGGTGGCTCGTATTGCATCTCGGCCCAATCCACGAAAAAGTCGGCCACAGCCTGAGACTTGATCGCATCTCTCCTGTCGTATTGAGGAGCATAAGGGGCTAGCTTGATTGCCCATTTTGTGATCCGGCCGCTTGCATCCTTGTTGCTCATTATTTCAGATATGGGGGCTTCACATATCACTTTTATGGGGTGCTCTTCAAAATAATGCTTTAGCTTCTTAGCCGCCATGTACACACCATATGCCATCTTCTGATAGTGAGGATAGTTTTGCTTTGATGCCGATAATACCTCGCTTAGGTAATAGACTGGCCTATGCACTGACTTACCCTCCTCGTCGCGCTCTACCACAATCACTGCACTTACCACCCGGTTGGTTGTGGCTATGTAGAGCAACATTTGCTCTTTTGATAGTGGAGAGGGTAACACTGGTGCAGTGGCTAACATTTTCTTTAACTAGATGACGGCTTCATTGGCCTGCAGCGTCCATATGAACTTGTCCGACTTTTTCATTAGTTGATAGAGAGGCAATGCCTTTTCTCCCAACCGACATACAAACCGACTTAAGGATGCTAGGCAACCAGTAAACTTCTGGACATTGTTAAGACACTTCGGCAATTCCATTCGCTCTATGGCTCGGATTTTAGTTAGGTTAGCTTCGATACCTCTACTGGAGACAAGAAATCCGAGTAACTTTCCAGCCGGGACACCGGAGGTACACTTCTCTGGGTTAAGCTTCATTCGGAACCTCCTTAGGTTCGCGAATGTTTGCCTGATATCATCAAGGAGCGTTTTGCTTTCCTTGGTTTTTATAACCACATCATCCACATACACTTGCACATTTTGGCCAATTTGGTCGTGTAAACATTTTTGCATACATCTTTGATACGTTGCCCCTGCATTACGTAAACCAAAAGGCATAGTGGGATAGCAATAAGCCCCGTACGGGGTGATAAATGCAGTCTTTATTTGATCATTCGGGTTTAGAGGTATCTGGTGGAAACCAGAATATGCGTCTATGAACGACAATAACTCACACCCAGCAGTAGAATCTATGACCTAATATATCCTTGGCAGTGGGAATGGATCTTTTGGGCACGCCTTATTCAGGTTCGTGTAATCGATGCACATACGCCAAACCACTGCCACATTCGGGTCATCTTTCTTCTTTTCCACCAGCACCGGATTAGATAGCCAATCCGGGTAAAGCACTTCCATGATGAACCCGGCTGCAAGGAGCCGAGCTATCTCATCTCCAATGACTTTTCTCCTATCTTGGTTAGCGGAAAGGTTGCTTCACCGGCTTTGCCCCAGGTCTCACATTTAAAGAGTGCTCGTCCAACTCCCTCGAAACACCTTGCAAGTCCTGTGTGGACCAAGCAAAGATATCCCGATTCTCACGGAGGAAGTTGACGAGCTCGCTTTCCTATTTCTCATTTAACCCGACACCAATTGTTACGGTGCACTCTGGGAACAGATCATCAACATGTACTTTCTTTGTATCCTTTGTTGCTTGAAATGAGACACTTCCATGCGGGTTACTCAAGATATATCGGCATGGATCGAGCCAATGTCGCTACTTCCTGGATCTTTCTCTTTTCTTGTGCAATCACAAGTGACTCGGCCAGGTTAGACCCGGCTGATGCACACTCAATGGAACGTCAGAAATCCCCAGCTATGGTATTACTCCATTTGGCCCAGGCAACTTCATCTTCAGGTAACTGATGTGAGTACTTGCCATGAATTTGTTCAGGGCTGGCCTGCCGAGGAACGCGTGATACGCGCTTTCTAAGTTCACAACCTCAAACTCCAAATTCTCAGTTCGTCAGTTATCTCTTGTGCCAAATAACACGTCAACCCGGACTTTGCCAATGGGTTCACAGGATATGCCAGGCACAATGCCATGGAAAGTTGTCCTTGTAGCTTGGAGCATGTTCTCTGAGATACCCAACTTGCACATTGTATCCACGTACATAATATTGATGCTGCTGCCATTGTCAATCAGCACCTTAGAGAACCTCACATTGATATTTGGCCTGATGAATGTTGGGTCCAGCACTAATGCATACGAACCAGGACTTGGCATGATCTTGGGATGGTCTTTGATACTCCAGGTAATTTCCTGATCCGACCAAGGCATATACCTCGTCACTACCGGCATAACTGCATTCACTTCCATATCTCGGCGTTGCAAGCTTTTTCTATCTGTTTCCTCCGTGGTAAACACACAGTAACTCTGGTGATGCTCCCTATATTCATTTCTCCCCTCATTGTCGGGATACCTTTGATCTGGCTGATGCTGGTTTTCCAGCTGATGCACTGCATCCCTTCTTTCATGATTCTCATACCCCGGCGGAGGTGGTGGTAACATTAATCGCTATGTATTTGCTCCGGAGAGGAACTGCTGCCGAGGTAACTCCTGTCGAGGTTGATCATTCCGAGGTGCCTGAGCATTCCCCGAGCCACTTTGCTCTATCTTCCTCATCCACTCACATTGCCGGGTTGTATGACACGCCGGATTACTCGGATTTGGCGTGTGAAATTTGCACAGCTGATCCAGCATTGCCTCATACGTATACCTCAGCCGGTCTTTCTTTTCTTGCCACTGTCTCTTTTGCTCGGGCGTCCAAGTTTTCTTGCCATCATTTCTTGGAGTCCACTATTGCCCTCCAGTTTTCTGACGTTGATTACTCCATGCTCCGGGTTGATCCTGGTTTACAGCAGCAACTTGTTGCGAACTATACCTGTAATCCGGTCTATCATCTCTTCTCTTACCCCGGTAATCATTTCATCGGGATGATCCGGCTCCATCTCGCTGGTAGTACTCCTCATTTGACTCGTTTGACACAAGCCGGGGTTGAGTCGGATCACCTAAGGCATACGAATCAGCAATCTGAATTGTCTCTGCCAGCGTAGTTGGCATATCCCTTTATAACCTTTGCCACAACATGCTTGCATATCTACACCCTTGTGCAAACCAAGCTATGGCCTGTGACTCAATCACGCCTTCACATGAGTTTCTCATGTTGCACTAGCGAGTTAGGAACTCCCGGTCTGTTTCATTTGGCCTCTGCTTGCACATTAATAAGGTATGTGGCCTATTCGGCCTCTGATACGTGCTCGAGAAATTACTGACGAACATTTCCTCAAAATCGATCCAGCAGTTGATACTACCGGGTGGTAAATTGTTTAACCATACCTCGCCGCCCCTCTGACATCGAGGTACGTATCTCACTGCCCATCTCAAATTGTCTGTCGCAATTTTCACTGCTGTTGCGTAGTTAACCAATCCTCCGGCTTGGTGCTGCCGTCATATGTTTTCGTGCCTCTAGGTAACTGGAAGTTAGGTACCGGAGGCTCTTTCATGATCCGGGGCCCAAAGCACGCTGGACCCGGAGGACTTTGCCCCTCAATTAGCTCCGACCAATAGAGCCGATCCAGCTTGAGCCTAGCGTCATCAGGCAACAAGTTCCTGCTTCCCAACCTTGACCCTATCACATGATGATCCGGCCTATGGTATCCTGCATTCACCATTTCCGAATCACCGTCGTTGTATCTGTCTTACTCTTGTTGAGCATAGATTTGCCGCATACCCTGGCTGGCATTCTGCTCTTGCCGATGTACATTCTGCTGCTGCTGTTGCCGAGGTAGGTTTTGCCCTGCATCCGCCGAGTTATGCTGTCCGGCATTGCCGTTTCTAGCGTTTCTCTGACCGGCATTGCCTTGGTCACGGTTACCTCGGCCAGCTTCACCTCGGCTGACACTTTGTCGATCCTCATTTCCTTGCATATATTTTCCTTTCCCTGCCCTTGCCGGGTCATACATGACTATCTGTTTGTTTCTCCTTGCCGAGGTTACCACTTCCTCTCTTCTAGGGCCATCATGAGGGGATGATGCAACTCCAGCAGATTTCTCCGGGTTACCCACTGCCGAATAAATGACCTTGGAAGCCCCTGCTCTCGCCGGGTTGGCCGTGAGCAACTCCTCATTCTGTCTGTCAGTGATTCGAACTAACTCATTGACCCTCTCTTGCTGTCTTTGCTGGGCTTCACCCGTCAAACCTTCTAACTCGGATGCAGCTGCATCTGCTGCTCTGAGTTTCTTTGCCGGGGTGCTGTACTTCGGCAACCCCATGGACAACAGGTTCTCTGACTCCTCAACTCTAGTCTCACCCTCTTTGTTCATTTCACTTATGAGGTTTCTCCCTTTTACTTTTACAACATCTACCTTATTTGCTCTTGCGTAATCGCGCAGCGTCATGTTCAACGACTGGTGAGCCGCGGCTATCTTTCTCACACCCTCTAGTATTTTCTACCTAGTTTCCTCTAACTCGGCATGTGCCTAAGCCGGATCTACCACCGGTGCTATGGGGCTTGCCAAGCTATCTATTGCCTACAGCAACACATTTTTTGGCCTCTCTAGCGGAGGACCTCTACTCTTCCTGGGCGCCTTGGGTGTTACCTCCGGATCTGGTGTTGGGTCCTTTGCGCCCAGTTAAACCTGTCATCATCACCTCGGGCGGTAGGGAGCGAGTAATCGCGCCGTAAGTCGCGCTAAGGGGTGGCTCGCCTCCAGCGCGTGTTCTTGGTGAACGATGACACATCGACGCGGCGTAGATCCCGTGGGTGCCAAGCTTGATGAAGAGGCTGTTGCCGTGGAGGTCACTTTGCGAAGCTACCAGCATTGTCATTGGCGTAGTCAGCGCTCCAGCGAACGAGCCTGAGACGATGTGCTGCCGTTGCCGATGATGCTTCCGTCCGGATCTTCACTCCTGCTAGCGCCTTCCACAGTGGGCATGCCAACTGTCATGGTGGTGTCACGGCGGATGCCATGGATAGGCTAAAGGTGGGGCCAATATGCACTAGAGGAATTCAGGAGGGATAGTGTGGTGATTCCACACACAGATGTTTTGTATTCTCTCAGTTCACCAAGTTTACAGATGCTCCTTGAGATGTATTGGGGAGAGGAGGAAGACAAAGCTCTCTTACTCTCACCACTACCTCTACTCAATGAACAAACTACTCACACGCCAGCTAGCCTCCACTACAGAGGCCCTAGCGCCCCTTATAAAGGGGAGACTAGGTCACTAGTTAGGGCATACGTGGGGGCATATTCCTGGGAATATGCCTCTTCCCAAAATAGCAAACTGACCGGGTCACCTTTTGCCATCGTAAGCCATGCAGAGGCTACATAAGCCTCTGCGGTGCCAAATTATACCGACATAGGTCACCTTTGTCGGCCATGCCTCGCTGGTCCCTCCCTCTGTTCGCTTTGCTCACTCTCCAGCGCACAGAGATCACCTTTTGACCAGCGAGATACCTTCCTTCTCTTGCAAGCCTGGTATAATCCGGCCCCGTGGGTACCTGCATACAAATTATAAATAGCCCACCGGCATACGACATACGTCGGCCGGGACACAGTCAGGTGGACATCCTCCGGTCCGGGTTACTCTGTAAGTCGGCCTGCCTTGAGGTGACCCGGCCAACTTTCGCTTTGACCTTGCCATACCTCGGCTAACTCGGCCTCTATACCCCGACGTGACCCTACCCGGGGGTATCCCCCAACAGGTCACGAGGAACACTGTAGGGATCAATCTTGCAAAACTCCTCATATGCAAGCTGAGGCTAGGAAGAGATCGTCTTCTTGCTTGAATCAGGTCCAGAGGCGGTCTTCTTTTGACTGGCCAGAACAGACCAACAAGGGTGCAAGGAAGTAAATGAGAAAGGAAGGGAACTCATACCTTGTACCAATACCATTGTGGTGATACAAAGATTGGATAAATGAGAATAGTCCACCACAACCACTCATATGAATACCACAAGGATACCTTAACACATAGTCTCACCAACAAAGTAGCAACCATACAAGAGGTCCAAAGACAATAACGGAGGTCCACAAGCATACATAACGGAATAAAGTGTGCACGAGGAGCAAAGGATCAACGAAAGAGCAACCTCGAGACACAACCCATGCAAATCCCGTAGTCCTAACGGAGCACTTTCTCCCCCTTTGGCATCAAGACGCCAAAAGGGACAAAGAGACAAACTAAGCACCCCACCCACCAACGAACGGAGGAGGAGGCTCGGGGTCCCAAGAGGCATTGTTCCAAGTGGGCAGAAACTGACTGGAGATCTCAGGCTCGTCATCACTATTAGTCCACCTGCAATGCATGTTGACCCACTGATCCTTGGGCGCGGTGACGGAGCTGGACTCAGGGGATACCTCAATATCAAGCTTCCTCATGATGGCCTTCTCCCTTCGACCATTGTGCCTCTGAGCGACATAAGACTGATACTCGCGGTCCTGGATGAAGCAGAAAGTCTTCTTAACCTTCTTTAGAAGCTTCTTGGACCAAGAGGGTTGTGTCACAAGTTGGGGTGGAGGAGAAGCCTCATCACAGTCCCCATCACTAGCATGGCCTGACGTGGCAGTAGCATCCCTAGCAGCTCTTGCAAAGAACTTCCTTTCACCCGAGACTGAGGTATCTTGTGTTTCATCACACGGATGGTCTTTTCCTCATGAATAGAGAGAGCATCTTGAGGGTAGAGAGAACCTGTTTCCTCCCTCCATTTGGCATTGATGAGTGTCTGGATGTATGGAGTATATGGACAAGGCCTCTTCTCGATTATAGCGGACCAGATTTCTTCAAACATATAATCCATAACATCAAGGTACTCATGAGAGTCTTTATGGCGGTAAGTCTGATACATGAGATCAATCTGGAATGCATGAAGCTGATTGAAGTTACCTGCCTTGGGAGCAATAGTGTTCTGATAGACCTTGCGCATGATGTCAGAGGTGGGAAGAAGATGGGAAACATTTCCATTGACGTCCCAGCCCTCAATGTATAAGGGATCAAGAACTTCCGGCTCGGAGGCCTTCCCCCTATGCACCCACCACCTATTGGCACGACGGCCTTCCTGAATAGGGTGGCCAAGAAGGGTAGCAAACTCAGACCATTTAGTAGACAAATACCTGTTTTGAGTCATCTATTTCATGGTTCGATCAACAGGGTCATTATCAAAGTAGAGGGTGGAGTAGAACTGAGCAATGGCCCTCTCATCATAGTTCTCACAGTGTTGCATAAGCTTGAGGAGTCCAAACCGCCTGCACATATTGAGAGCTTCACCAAAGTACTCGGGGTTGCTCTCCATCTTTGCAATGTTGATGTGCTTATGGGGGGCAACAACATTCTTCTTCTTGGTAGCATAAACCTCAGAATAGATCTCTTCTTGACACTTGGTGTGGAAGAAAGGATCCTTAGCCAGGCGGTCACGAGGAACACTGTAGGGATCAATCTTGCGAAACTCCTCATATGCAAGATGAGGCCAGGAAGAGATCGTCTTCTTGCTTGAATCAGGTCCAGAGGCGGTCTTCTTTTGACTGGCCAGAACAGGTCTTTTACCTTTAGCAGAAGCACCACCGGCCAGCAAGAGTCTTCCCTTCCGAGTGACACGGGGGCGCAAGACCTCAAGATCATCCTCATCAATCTTAGACGGCCCACGAGAAGGAGCACGAGACCGCTTGGATTTTCCACAGGAACCACCTTGCACTGAGAAGAAAGCAAATAGAAGGGAGGGATAGGGGATAAGTGCACAAGGTCAAAAGAAAAGAACAAACAACTAGACTAGATTGACAGAGTACACAGGTAGAAGACAGACAAAGGTGCATCGGAAATTCCGCTGGCAGGTTTAAAAACTACCGTGGCGCGGCGCACGGAAATACCGATCGTGCCCAGTAGTACCGGTGAGAGGATCCGCTTTGTAGTAAATTGACCTCACGGTAGTGGTCGGCAGTCGGAACGAGAACGCAGCGGGTTTGTTGGAAATCACAGATCTGCGAAACTTGATGCACCAATTGTTGAAATCTAGACAATGTACTAGGGCAATCTGGTCTAAAGTCGAATCCTAGCCCTACCAAGATCTCCCAAAGCGGTTCTAGACAAAGAAGGGCCCTAGACATGGCATGTCCTACTCAAGCACAAGACGTGGCCAGATCTCCATGAATGGAGTATGAGAGGAGAAAATACTAGGGTCCATGGCGGGAGATCGAGGTGGGGAAGAATCCCATAGAGTCGATCTGAAGAGGGACGGCTAGAATCGGTGTGTCCGGCGGTGGCACCACGGAGAGCTCCTTGGGAGATGAGAGTTTCTAAGTTAGGGTCAGGCAAGTGGGTTAGAAGACCAGGCCCTGGCCTATAACTAATGGGACCTCGCTCGACCGGTAGTACTGCCGAGGCGAACTACCGACAAAATTTCAGGACATAGCGATATTACTGGTTAGAGCTTAATTTCTGAAATTAGTACGACCGGTAGTATCGCTCGCCGGAACTAGGTGATACCTAGGAAAGGCTCTCCATTTTGGTGGCAAGGAAGTGACCTTGTGGTGGGAAAAGAGGGTCAAGGGGTGGAGAAAAGGCTTGTGATAAGAGGCACAAACTGAGAAGAAATGACAAAATAAGATCCAACAATGAAAAACCACACCCAAAAACATTGAATACAAAGGGGAACCAAACAAAACAATGTCGGTGGCCTAGGCCACCATATATGAGTATATTTGGCTTGACACCGCGAAGATGTATCTTGGGTTCATTACCAAAACTCATCATTTAAGCTCATTTTGTCTCCTTGAGAGACCATAGAGAATGAATACATCAATATGTGCATAATAGGAAGAGTGTTGGTTCATATGAGGAACCACACACCCCCTAAAACCATGCGTACATCCAAACAAGATATTCTTTGAGACCCGGGTAGGTGTGCAAGATACTCAAGCCACATTGCTTGAATAAATGATATTTAGTTCATGCCTCAACTCTCGGAACCTTGATTCATCAAGTGGCTTCGTGAAAAGATCCGCAAGATTGGCCTTGGTAGGAACATACTCCAAAGAAATGTCTCCTCTAGCAACATGATCCCGAATGAAATGATGAAGAATCTCAATGTGCTTGGTCTTGTTGTGTTGAACCGGGTCGTGAGAAATAGCAATGGCACTCTCATTGTCACAAAGAAGTGGCACCTTGATGAAAGAGAGTCCAAGATCCTTCAATGTTTGCTTCATCCATAGCAATTGAGCATAACAACTTGCGGCGGAGATGTACTCAGCTTCGGCGGTGGACAAAGACACGCAGTTTTGCTTCTTCGAGGACCAACACACCAAAGATCTTCCAATAAATTGACAAGCACCGGAGGTTGACTTCCTTTCCACTTTGTCTCCTGCCCAATCCGAGTCCGTGTATCCATGAGGTCAAAGTGGATCCCTTGGGTACCACAGCCCAAAGTTAGGGTATGAACCAAATATCAAAGATTCTCTTGACCGCCACCATGTGGCTTTACTTTAGTGCGGCTTGGAGTATTGCACACATACCCACACTCAACATAATATCGGTCGAGATGCACAAAGATAGAGCAAAGAACCAATCATCAAGTTTATAAAGCTTTTGATCCACATCCTTACCCTTGGGATCGAGATCAAGATTAACCTTTGTGGGCATGGGAGTTTTGACTCCATTAACTTGATCAAGGTTGAACTTCTTGAGCATATCTTGGACATATTTAGCTTGGTTGATGAAAATCCCTTTCCTCAATTGTTTGACTTCAAAGCCAAGAAAGAATTCCAACTCCCACATCATAGACATCTCAAAGCGGTCGGTCATGAGCTTAGCAAAATCATCATTAAAAGCTTTGTTAGTAGACCCAAAGATAATGTCATCAACATAGATTTGGCAAATGAACAAGTTTCCTCCAACTTTCTTAGTAAAAAGAGTGGGACCAACGAGGCCTACTTCGAAACCATGGTCTAACAAAAGCTCTCTAAGGCACTCATAACACGCACGTGGGGCTTGTTTGAGACCATATAGTGCCTTATCTAGTTTGTAGACATGGTATGGGAAGAGGGGGTCCTCAAAGCCCGGAGGTTGCTTGACATACACCAATTCTTTTAAGGGACCATTAAGAAAAGCACTCTTAACATCCATTTGTTGCAATTTAAAGTTATGATGGGTAGCATAAGCAAGATTCTAGACGAGCAACGGGAGCATAAGTTTCACCATAGTCTATGCCCTCAACTTGAGAGTATCCTTGGGCAACTAACCTTGCTTTGTTGCGGACGACTATACCATTTGCATCCCTCTTGTTCTTGAAGATCCACTTGGTCCCAATCATTTTACAATCTTTGGGTCTCTTCACAAGTGTCCACCTTGTTTCTCTTGAAGTTGTGGAGTTCTTCATTCATAGCGTCAAGCCAATCATCATCTTCAAGAGCTTCGAAGACCTTTTGGGGCTCAACATGAGAAATAAACACATGATGAGAACTAAAAGAGGTTAGTTGTCTCCTAGTAGTGGAGCCCCTATTCAAATCTCCATAAACATTATCAAGGATATGGCCATCTTTGATGAGCTTGGCGAGACGGTATGCTTGACGGCGAGCTTGGGTATCAACACGAGATTCTTGAGTAACCACTTGGTCATCACCACGGTTCGAGTCCCCGCCTTGACTATATGCATGAACTTGATCACTATCTTCATCAACATCAACCGAGGGAGAGACATAATCATTTGGTGGAGAGACATTAGCTTGGCCTTGGTCATTGTCATCTTGACCTTCTTAAACTTGACCTTGAGCATCATTGACATGAGGAGCTTCACTACCTTGGTGAGGTGGAGCTTGATCGGCATGAGGTAGACTTGATCTTGGAGAGTCATGGACATGAAGATCTTGAGAAGAGCTTGGAGAACCTTGAGAAGCAATAAGTTGACCATGAGGTGCAAGATGGTCTTGTGAGAGTGAAGGCTCCGCTTGAGTGGAGCTTGGTCCTTCTCCTTCGGCCATAAGGGAATCCTCAATGGGGTGGAAGAAACCCACACCCATTCTTCTTATGGCTTGGGGAGGAATTTCATCACTTGGATCACGAACACCATCTTTCCTTTAAGAGACTCATGATCTTCATCAAACTCAACATTGCTAGATTCTTCAACCCTTCCTGTTGCTTTGTTGTAGACTCTATAGGCATGGGATTGATTTGAGTACCCAACAAAGATCCCTTCTTGAGCCCTAGACTCAAACTTCGACAAGCGGACACCTTTCTTGAGAAGGAAACATCTACAACCAAACACCCGAAGTACTTGACATTTGGCTTGCGACCGGTGAAAATTTCATATGGAGTCTTGTTCTTCTTCTTGCGTAGGCGAAGCGTTGTTGCATGGTAAGTGATTGAGATGGCTTGACCCAAAAGTTGTATGGTGACTTGAATTCGCCAACATAATTAAAGGTCGGCCGCATCCATCAAAGTACGGTTCTTCCTTTCGGCAACACCATTTTGTTGAGGGGTGTAAGGAGTTGAGTATTGATGTTTGATCCCCTCATCACTAAGAAACTCATCCAATGTGTAGTTCTTGAATTCGGTGCCATTGTCACTTCTAATGGTGAGGATGGTAGTATTGAGCTGTTGCACTTGATTGGCAAAGTCGATGACGGTTTGTTGAGTCTCACTCTTGAACTTGAAGAAGTAGACCAAGTGTATCTTGAAGTCACGACAATTACCAAACAATACTTCTTCCCACCCAGGCTATCATGAGAGGGAGGCCCAAAGAGATCCATGTGGAGAAGCTCAAGCACCGTTTGGTGATTTGATTAAGGATCTTGTGAGGCTTCTCATGCATCTTCCCTTCTATACAAGCCCTGCATACACGATCTTTGGCAAAGGAAATGTCTTTTAGTCTGGCGTGGCCCCTGTAGAGACTTTACACCGCCTTCATGTTGACATGGGCTAGGCGGTGATGCCACAACCAGCCCACGTTGGCTTTCACATAGAGATATATAGCATGTGTATATGGTGTTCCGGATAAATCCACTACATATAAGTCATGCTCTATGTATCCAATGAAAGCCACCATGAGGGACTTGCTCCACATGAGGACCATAGAGTGCTCATTAAAGAAATATGAAAAGACCCATGATAGCAAGAGCACGAATGGGAAGGAGATTATAACCAAGGGTTTTGACAAGCATGACATTAACCAACGATACATGCAGGGGTTACTACCACCTTACCAAAACCCAATACCTGAGAGCTTGTTTTATCACCGTGGGAGACCACTGATTGGCAAAATTTGGCCTAATCTCCGACATGATAGACTTGCTTCTAGTCATATGGCTTGTAGATCCACTATCAAGCACCCATTTTGCACCGTCGGAAGCAAAGTCCTACAACAAGCTTTGGTTTTAGGTACCCATTTTGCATTGGGTACCCATTTTTTTAGTCACAAGGGTCTTAGGTACCCAAATGTTCCAATGATAATCATGAGTGTAAGATGTGCCAATGTACTTAGCATAGACATGACCATCAAAAGATTTACAAAGAATGTAATAAGGATTGTTCTTCCCGTAGTTATCACTTTGCACAAAGGTAGAATCAAGAGGATACTTGAGCAAGGCTCTTGCTCTTCTTCTTTTCTTGTTCCTCCTCTTGTTCTTCTTTTGATGGCAACTTGCCCTTTTGCAAGTTGGTCTTTCAATATCTTGTTCTCCTCAACAAGATTCTCATGCTTGCAACAAGGGTTGAAGAAGAAGGCAAATGTACAATAGGCATAGCAGAAGACATTGAATGTTCATTTGTTCGATTGAGTTTGAAGTCGCTCATGAGCCTCAAAGAGACTTGAGAATTTACTCTCCAAGTCATAAGTGAGATGTTCCTCCTTGAGTTTCTCAAAATCCTTAAGGCATTCATGACCAACACCAAACTTAACCTTTTCATTTTTAAGGACATTCAATGAAGCAATAGCATGATCTCGTTCTTTAACAAGTTGCGTTATGAAGGCATTATGGTCATCAACAAGTTTAGCCACACTTTCTTCAAGAGTTATTCTCATGTTATGTTCATCTTCAAGGGATCGAGATAGAGAGGCAATCTCATCGGTGGACTCTCTCTCATTTTTACCTAACATGTCAATAACTTCTTCTTTCTCATCTAGCATTTCCCTAGCATGGTCAAGTTGGTTTACAAGTGTTTCAAAGAACATTCTAGTATCATCATCTAGATGCTTCATGGATTCACACGTGCTTACCATATCTTTCTTAACCTCAAAACCTTCTAGATCATGCAAGGGAAGTTCATTTGGGGAAAACTTGGAAGAGGGAGTTACATAGGTGGCCTTAGCCATGAGACACTTTTGGTTACGGTTGGTGATGTTCTCATTTGGAGAGTCAAGAGAGACACTGGGGTAGATGAAGTAGCAATAGCGTGACCCCATGATCTCTCCACCTTGACCTTCACTCTCAACATCATCATCATCGCCCGAGAAGCACTCTTCATGGACCACCATCGCCCTTTCCTTGTTAGGAAGGTTCTTGTTGTGGAAGTTCTTGTTCAAGGGGTGAGGAGGTCTTGACTTGCTCTTGCGAATGAGGCGGCCTCCATTGTCTTCTCTATTCTCGAAGGGGCATTGAGCTACAAAGTGACTCTTGTCATTGCAATTGTAGCAAGATCTTGCCTTTGGAGCCTTCATGGTTGAGTTGAATCTTGGGTTGTCCCTTGACCTTGACTTCATGCCCGGTTTGTTCCAAAACACCCTTGATGCTAGAGCCAAGTGCTCATTGAAAGCATATTTGATGTCCTCTTGCGACCACTCACTAGATTTATCGTCTTCATCAACTTCCACCACTTGAGCTTTCAAGGCAAGGTTTAACTTTTGAGACCCATAAGCACGAGCACAAGATGACTCCACATTATTGTTGGCAATGTTCATGGCAATGACTTCACTCAACACATCTTGAGAGGACATGGTGTGGTAGTTGCTTCTCCCCTTGATAGAGTTGAGTTTTTGCTCCTCAAAAGGAAGAAGGGCTTGAACAAACTTCCTCTTCATGAACTTGTCATCCACATAGGTAGCTCCAAGGTCCCTCATGGTACAGCAAAGAACCTTGAGACGATGATACATGTCTTCAGGTGACTCATCATCTTGCATTGCAAAGCCATCGGGCTCATTGTTGACTTCATCAAACTTGGAGCTTTGGATGCTAGCATTCCCAGTATACAACTCGATGAGTTGATCCCAAGCTTCTTTGGCGATGGAGAATGGGCGGTGAATGTGAGCAAAGTCCTTGGGGGCCAATGCCTTTTGGATCATGCCCAAAGCGGTGGCATTGAGCTGCTTGTCCATGACCTCGACCCGAGTCAACTTCTTTGCATCATATGGGGAAAAGCCTTCTTCAATAATCCTCATCGATTCAATAGAAGAGCTAGAAATGTGAGATTGCATTAGATATTGCCAATTGGTGAAGTTGGAGGTATCTATCATGGGAGGTGCTCCTTGAGGTATGATGTGTGATACATTGCAAATGTATCTAGAATTTTTGATGTTCCATGCTTGGTTTTATCCACTTTCTTGTGTTTTGTCCACACTTTGGAGTAGTTTTCATATGATTTCTTGGACTAACCTATTAACAAGAGCCACGAAGGTTAAATACCAAGTTTTCTTGTTTTTGGTTCCAAGAAAGTCGAAATGAATATTCTCGAATTGGACGGGACAAAAGCAGTGCCTATTTTCGGAAGTCATCGATGCAGGAATATGAGACGGAGAAGAGGTGGGGTCAGCCACCACCTGGTCAGCAGAGCCAGGGCCTAGCCCACGCCAGGTGGTCCGCCTGACCCAACACCCTCGGCCTCTCCTTCCGCCTATAAGATGCTCTGGGACCGAAACCCTAAGCACCGATAAAAAATCCACAAAAGAGTCTTGTAAGCGCTGTCATCTCCATCCCTAGATCGGGAGGGATCACAGGCTCTTCTAAGACCGCCAGAGAGGAGAATTCACCCTAGAGGCCTTCTTCATCATCATGCAAGCCTCCGGTGTGATGCGTGAGTAGTTCATCTTTGGACTACGGGTCCATGTAGTAGCTAGATGGCTGGTTCTCCTCCTTTGTGCTTCATGCCTAGATCTTGTGAGCTCTTGCTCATGATCAAGATCATCTATTTGTAATTCTGCATGTTGTGTTTATGTAGGATCCAATGGATATTGAGATGCTATTTCAGATTGATTATTGATTCTATCATGTCTTTGTTATTTGTGATCTTGCATGCTTTCCGTTGTTAGTAGATATCGGCCAAGTATATGCTAGCAACTCAATGAATAATATTTATGCTCGATAGTGGGTTCATGCCTCTGGAAATCTGGTGAAGTGACACAAATCTATAAGGTAATAGAAGTGCAGTTTCTACTAGGGAGAAAACAACAATCCTTTGTTCATAGAACAATCGTATTGTTTACATTACACGCAATTCGTAAAGCAATAATTTGTTGCTTGCAACTTAATCTTTGGAGGGTCCGGATGATAACAAGGTGGATTATTAGTCATAGATCACGTTGGATGGCGGTCTATGTATAATGTTGTAATGCCCAATCAAGTTCCAAAGGAGTCAAGATGATTAGTATATGCATGTATTGCTTTCTCGATGTTTGTCAATTACCCTGCTGTAATTTGTTAACCAAACATGTTATATATTTTAAGGAGAGCCAGCTCTAGTGTTCTTTGGATCAAGGTCCTTTTATTTTTCTTACATTCTATAAAATTTTTACTGCTTTGTGTTTACTTTCTGCAAACTACTACTTCCTTCCATTCGATCGTTTAATCCTTTGTTTTGTAAAACCGGTGAGATTGACAACCTCATCGCAAGTTGGGGACAGAGTTATGTGGTTGTGTTGTGGAGGTCTCCACATTACTACTGCACCGGTAGTGCATACGCCAACGTTCAACTAGCTACACCTTTGGGGTGTTTTGCTCCTCTGGATTGATAACCTTGGTTTAGTCGAGGGAAAACTTGTCTTTGTGCTCATCATACCTTCCTCTTGGGGTTCCCCAACGAGCTCGATATAATTTGGGCCATCAAGCATATTTTACAGGCGCGTTGTCAGGAAGTCAAGGACATCTTCTGAGGGAGTCCTCATACCAATCTCTTTACTTTGTTATTTTTGTTTTCTTAGTTTCTTTTTGTTTTGTTTGCTTGTTTTGTTATCAAAAAACACAAAAAATGGTTTTACTAGTTTGCTTTCTTATTTGAAAACACAAAAATTAAGTCTCCTTTAGTTGTCACCTCTTCCTTAGCTCACCATGTTGATCTCTAAATTCACCACTGAAAGACCTTTCAATTGGTAGTGGTTATAATTGGGAAGATAATATTAGAATTCTTTAATCATGTTAGTAAACATGAGGATACGAGATAGATGCCTTGAGAACTTGCTCCAAACTATGAGATTGCTGTAGCTTCTTTAATTCACATGTTAGAAGCTAGGTTTGTTAACCTCAACCCCTTAATGCAAGTAATGTTTCTTAAGCTTAACAAATTGAGGACCAAAAGAGGATTTATTCTAGAAGCGTTGTTTAAGGAGTTCTATGATGTTGCCAAGGAAGCTAGGAAAGTCTTTAGATGTTTCAATATGCTAGGATCATGTATATGTTGTTGGTACATGAGAAAATATAGACAAAACCGGACCTAATGGGGAGGAACCTAGATACCAATACCCTTTAAACTAGTAGCAATGCATGAAGCCATAGAAAAGAATCTTGATTGGATCGTTCCTGAAAACCCTTTTGATGAAAGTAGTGGACCTAAGAGCACTAAGAGAGGATCCTCTAGAACTTATTTTGATGAGATACCTTGCCTTGTTGAAGATATTTCTGGTATTGATCTTAATGCTTCTTCATTTGAGAATACTTGATCCTTTTTCTTGCTTCTTATGCCTAACTTAAAGGCCTTAAAGAAAAGTACTTATTGGGAGATAACCCAAAAGTTTTAGATGAGTCTTGGAAGTTATTACTTCAGTAACAACCTCTCCTTATCCTTTTTATTTGCTTTTTGTGCCAAGAGTAACTTCTAATGAGAGAGAAGTAATGATTGGGAAAGTTCCTTTTAATCCCGAAACAGATTTCTGTGCTTCACCGTAAAAAATTGTGTAAAATCTCTGAACATCTTTTTGAGGCGTGAATTCTTATTCTTCTTCCCCAGGTTGTTATCTAACTTTCGTTAGTTCAACACTTTTTGATTTGAGCAATAGAAGGTCTTCGAAAAAATTCGTCTTTACCTGCTGGTCTGTTTTGATAGATTTCTGCCATTTTCTGCATTTGCTTCTTGTTGGTTCCTTTTTGAGTTCTTTTGGGGAATTGAGCTTTTTGAGGGAAGTGCTACAGTATCTAGTGTTCTAATGGAAGTTTATTTGGTGTTAGAACTGAACCTTAATACCTATTATCTTGAGTGCACTAATGTTGCTAATAAAGATTGTGTGAAGTTTTGTATGAAGGAAAAATTCAGGTGTATGGAAGGAATGAGTAATGAGATGAAGGATGGACTAAAGCTCAAGCTTGGGGATGCCAGCAGCGTGTCACCCCAAGAAATATCAAAATACAAAGCGTCAAATCTTTGGGATGCCCAAAGGCATCCCTTCTTCATCGATAAAATCCTAGGTTTCTTCCAAACGCTTCATTTTTATTGTTTCATACCACCAGTTGTGTTGTTCTTGGAGTGTCTTCTTTTTCGTTTCGTTTTGGTTTTTGTTTGCTTTGGTTTTATTAGTTTGATGAATAAATTGCTTGGACCCCTCTTTCATACATTGGTTTGCAAATAGTTTGGTTTGGTTTTGGTTTGGAAAAGAGTAGGAAAGTTCATACTTATGTGGTAAAAGAGCTTGTTTTTACTATGGCCTATGCTTTGTCATGCCATGCTTGATATTGTTTTGGCTTTATGTAGTATTCTTTGCTGTAGCATGACTTGTTATAAACAATTGAGATTGCTTAATGTGCCTTGGATGAATCATGCGTTGTTTTAGCATATTAAAGCATAGTATAGTGGTATTCTCCTTTGATGCTTTATTTGGGTTGACTTGGCACATGCTCACACCATGTTATGGCTATCCCAAGTCACCATAAGCCTTTATGATCCTTTAGTTTTCAACTTGTAGTATCGCTTTATGCTTTGATCAATGATGTTTTGTCGCTCTGCATGATGATGGCCATTACTGCTCTCTTAGTTTGTCGCTCCGGTCTTTTGCTAGCCTTTCCTGACCAAGTATGAGTTCCACTCATGCATCCAACTCCCTAAACCAAGTTATTCCAAAGAGTCCACCATACCGACCTACTAGCTCTGCTCTTCCAAGTCTATTCATGTGTTTGTTTACCTTCCAAATTAAACTTGTTATGAGAAAACTAGTGATTAAAGCTCTCACGAACTTGATGGCACACTTTACTTTTTTGCATCTAATGAACTTGAACCATTGGGTCCTTCTTTGTTGCGTATAGAAAATAGTCTTGATGACCCACAGGTATAGGGGGTGTATCGCAGTATTTTCGAGGGAAGCGAAACCCAATTTATTGATTCGCTAAGGAAGCCAAAGAATATTTATAAGCCTTAACAACTGAGTTGTCAATTCACGCACTGGAAACAATCTTGCTCACAGCAGTTTATCGATATAGCAGTTTTGTAGTAGGAATAGCGAGTAGCAGTTATGATAAAGCAAGGACAGTAGTAACAAAAAGCGATGAAAAGTGGGATTCGAGTGCGGTAGGCATAGATGGATGCTTTTGACGGGCGTTGCATGGACAAGACAATTCACATAGCAAGCGAACATAGGGCAATTGCATATAAATAAGATAAAGCATCCAAGTACTAGACAATCCCTAGGCATGTGTTCCATATATAGTCATACGTGCATAATGAGAACTTGCACAACATCTTTTGTCCTACCGACCCGTTTTACTTGTTGGGCTTCTAGGAACTCTTGGCAATTAAAGGTGCTCCTTTTAATAGAACGCAGAATGGCATTAACACTCAAGTGAACACATGTGATCCTCACATCAAAGCCTTTCCCTTGGTTATCCTGATTTTACATCTGTCACTTGGGGCCATGGGTTGGGACAACGACATGTATACAACTTATAGATAAGACCAAAAACAATACTATCATAATGAATCAATAACATGTTCGATCTGAAATCATGGCACTGGGCCTAGTGACAAGCATTAATCACAACAAGTCGCAACAAAGTCATAAAGCACTAATAAAAAGATACTAGGCACCATGCCCTAACAATCTGATGCCATTACATGAGCGATCTCATCCAATCCCTACCATCCCCATAGCCTACGGGGGATTACTCACTCATAGATGGGGAAACATGGATGGTCGATGGAGATGATGGTGAAGATCGATGGAGATGTCTCGAGGCACATCTGTCCAGGTGCGAACAAAGACTTCTGTCCCCGAATCTCCCCTTGATTGGCGGTGGTGTGGGCTGGAACTTTCGTGGAAAACGCCGAACCCCTGAAGTTTTTAGGTCAGAAGGCTTCTTATAAGTGAAGAGGGAGGCCAGGGGGTGCACGGCCACCACACCATGCCTGGCCTTGGCCAAGCCCGACCAGCACTGGGGGTGGTGGCCAAACCCCACCCTCCTCCGTCTACGTGATACGGCTCGTGATTCTTCTAGAAAAATAGGCTTTTGTCCCGCCCAATTCCGAGAATATTCATTTTCTGACTTTCCGGAACCAAAAACAATGAGAAAATAGGCAACATTGTGGCTCTTGTTAATAGGTTAGTCCAAGAAATCATATGAAAAGTACTCCAAAGTGTGGACAAAACACAAGAAAGTGGATAAAACCAAGCATGGAGCATCAAAAATTATAGATACATTTGCAATGTATCAACATCCCTAAGCTTAACCATTTCGTCTCGAGTAGGTAAGTGATAAAAGAAAGAATAATTTTTGAGGTGACATGCACCATCAAGACTTGATCAAAGTATTTGTAAAACATTCAAAGCTGGGATCATAGTACTTCAATCATAACATGAAGGAACAAAGTTCTAGCAATAAGACAAAGAAACTATGATGCAACAAGACAAGGCACAAACAAAAGATTCATGAATAACAATGCCTTGCAAGGCGTTTGTTGTTTCACATAAAGAAAACATAGCATAGTGGCATTCAGCTTGTCCCTCATAGAGTAGCAAACATAAATGCATAGGACACCTTCAAAGTTTACAAGGTGACTAGATACAAATAGTTTAGAGCAAGCAATATCAAGGTATGCATCAATCAACAAGTCTTGGGACAATGCACATAGAACTAAGAATGGCCACTATGCTCTCAAGAAAGTGCTCATAGAGATGTGTGGAGACTCAACAAGGAAATGAAAAGGTTTTGAATAGTTTGAAAGGCTTCCAAATGCTGCAAGTATTGTACTCATTAGCTTTGAGCTCTCATTGCCCTATCATAAGCATCTTTAATGTGGTTAAGGTGAAAGCGAGGTCCAATCGATTATATGCTTGGCAATTTATAAACTAAAATCCCAAGTCCCTTGATACAGTGTTCCTCATGCTACTCAACTTTAGTTACCGGTAAGTTCGTGTCATCGTAAGTATGCGTATCATTGAGAACTTAGCAATGGTACCCCTTGCCCGATGATAAGGAAGAATCCTCATATCAAAATGACAAGAACAAGCAGATAAATGAGTATCTGACCAATCTTCTTATTTACCATGGGAAAATGGTGCTTTTTCTCTCTTCCTCTTTTCATATATCTTTTTTCTTTTCTCAATAGCTATCTTTCTCTTTTTTATAAGAAGAATGCTTTATAGATATCGTGTAAATTATGGTTACGCTGCAGGTTTCCACCATGTCGGCATGGATTAGACTAGCGCCCAGCGTGTCTCTAACACACATAGATAACTCCATGGACTTACAAGCTCCCCTTTATTTCACACCACGGCGACATCCATAAACAAAAGAGCAAGGTATCAATCGGGTATAATATATATTTACAAGTGTTGAAAGCGTTTCCGTGTAATGACGCGATTGCTAATCCCCAACCTATAATTAGCAAGCATATAACTTTCATGGAGAGTTCACAATGGTTAAGGTTTATTAAGTGCAGGAAATAAAGTGTGCCATCAAGTTGTGGGAGCTTTACTAACTAACTTTCTCGTAACAAGCAAACATTTTATTCGAAGAAAACAAGGCATATTGAATATGCACAGTAGCAAATGATGCTAATAGGTAGGTATGGTGGATTCCTTTGGCAATATTTGGTTTAGGGAGTTGAAACTTGAGTAAAACATACTCGGTGAAAGTGAAGGCTAGCAATAGTAAGGGAGGCGACAAGCAGAGGTGCAATAATGGCCATAATCATGCGAGGCGACAAAACATCATTAATCAAAGCATAAAGTGATACTACAAGTTGAAAACTTAAAGGATCATAAAGGCTTATGGTGACTTGTGATAGTCATAACATGGTGTGAGCATGTGCCAAGTCAGCCCAAATAAAGCATCAAAGGAGAATACCACTATACTATGCTTTAATATGCTAAAACAATGCATGATTCATCCAGCACATTAAGTAATCTCAATTGTTTATAACAAGTCATGATACAGCAAAGAATACTAAGCATAAAGCTAAAACAATATCAAGCATGGCATGACAAAGCATAGGCCACGATCAAAAAAACAAGCCTCTCTTTACCACTTAAGCATGAACTTTCCTACTCTTTTCCAATCCAAACGACTATTTGAACACCAATGCATGAAGAGGAGGTCAACCAATTTATTCAACAAACTAAGCAAACCATGCAAACTAAAAAACTAAAACAAAAGCGAAAAAGAAGGCGCTCAAGAACAACACAAGCTGTGCATGAAACAATAAAAATGAAGTGGTTGAAAGAAACCTGAGATTTTATTGATGAAGAAAGGGATACCTTGGCATCTCAAGCTTTGGCGCTTGTAATTCTTGGATATTTCTTGGGGTGACACGCGTGGCATCCCCAAGCAAAGCTTTAGTCCATCCTTCATCTCATTACTCATTCCTTCCACACACCTGAAATTTTTCCTTCATACAAAACTTCACACAATCTTTATTAGCAACATTAGTGCACTCAAGATAAATAAGTCTTAAGGTTCAGTTCTAACGCAATAAACTTCCATTAGAACACTAGCTACTGTAGAACTTCCCTCTAAAAGCTAAATTCCCCAAAAGAACTCAAAAAAGAACCAACAAGAAGCAAATGCAGAAAATGGCAGAAATCTATCAAAACAGACCAGTTGGTAAAGACGAATTTTTTATAAGACCTTATGTTGCTCAAATAAAAAAGTGTTGAACTAACGAAAGTTAGGTAACAACCTGGGTCAGAATCACGAAAAATTACAGCTCAATCCGACATACATAGCTCTCTCACAAATTTTACGGTGGAAGCACAAAAATCTGTTTCAGGACAGCAACTTTCCTAATCATTACTTCTCTCTCATTAGAGAGGGAGTTACTCTTGGCACAAAAGCAAATAAAAAGGATAAAGAGCGGTTATTACAGAGTGTAACTTCCAAGACTCAACTAAAACTTTTGGGTTATTTCCCAATAAGTACTTTTCTTTAACGCCTTTAAGTTAGGCATAACCAAAAACTAAAATGGATAGAATAGAAGTAAGCGGAGATAATCATAGGTGAAAACATTGTTTTGTTCAATGAAATCCTTTTGTTAACAAGGTTGATCAGGTCTTGTTACCAAAACAATTCCATATGAGACAAAACTTTGTATCCCACTAATGATTATGTTACCTCAACCTTGATAGCAATGGTCCCAATCATAATAGTTTCAAAATTTTCTTTGTATGGGACAATATATTTCTCAACTTGAATGCCCTCAACATGTTCAACTGAATTCAAACCATAAGTCCTTTTAATCTTCTTGAGGAAATAGACAATGTGTTCTTGTCATTAACATTGAAGGTCACCTTCCTTGATTACAATTAATAACAGCCCTATAGTATTTAAGAAAAGGTCTTAAAGAATAATAGACATATTATCATCTTCAGGCATAAAAGTTTGAGAGGATGCTCTCATAAGAAATATGAGTTGAAGTAAAGATAGCATCAAGAAGCAAATTCAAAACACATTTAAGTCTAACCCACTTCCATGCATAGGAATCGTGTATGCAAATAAATTCACAAAAGAACAAAGTGACAAGCATAGGAAGATAAAACAAGAGTAATTTCAAAACTTTAGGCACATAGAGAGGTGCTTCAATACTGAAAACTTCCACAAACATATTTTCCTCTCTCATAATAATTTTAGTAGCCTCATGAAGAAACTCAACAATATAACTATCACATAAAGCATGTTCTTCATGATCTACAAGCACTAGAGCTTTATTATAAACATTTTCAAGAGAAACCTCAGGAACATAACATTCATTCTCCTTTAGTAAGCAAGGGGACAATCAAATAATGTAAGGGATAAAGAGTTACTCTCATTAGAAGGTAGGCATGGGTAGCTAATCCATTCTTCCTCCTTTTGTTCATCACTCTCCTCCTCTTTTCATCTAATGAGATTTTAGGTTCATCAATTTCTTCTTCCATAGGATCCTGCAAGGCATTAGTCTCTTCCATTTGTGGAAAGCATCTATTAAAATATTCAAGAATATAGCCATTTCATCCTTGTAATTATCAAAGCAAAATTTAAGTATACCATACACCTCATATTTATAAGGTGAATCATAAATATTTTCAAACAAACTAGCAAGTTCAAAAGCACCCTTCAAGCAATAAATTCTTCAATTTGTTCCGCATCATAAAAGTCATAAATTCCTTTAGCATAGGAAGATATGGTATCATTATCACTATACTCACATTGAAAGGGAGGTGTTTATACCTCTTCTACAACAAGACTCATCAAGACAATAAGTAACATTATAAGTAGAGCACACGTTTCTAGCAATGGTATACAATCTATCAATTTGTTCCCATAAGTGTTTCCCTTTTTGTGACAAGCGGTGTTCCTTATAATAATATTTTTGATCTTACGTGAACCCACCTTGCTAATAAGCTTCAGTTTCAAAGAAACCAACCATTACAACAAGCATGATAAGGCAAGACAATATGAGACCAACGAAAATAACAACTAGAAGGAACTACTTTTTTTTGTATTTTGATAAAGAAACAAGCAAACAAGGAGAAGAAAATAAACTTAGCTTGAACAATAGTGAATCAAGTGAACTTGATAAATAAAAGCTATGCTCCCCGACAGCAGTAGCCTAGAAAATAGTCTTGATGACCCACAGAAAGTATAGGGGGGGTGTATCGCTTGGTATTTTCGAGGGAAAGTGAAGGCCAATTTATTGATTCGACACAAGGAGGAGCCAAAAGAATATTTATAAGCCCTTAACAACTGAGTTGTCAATTCAGCTTGCACACAGAAACAATCTTGCTCACAGCGGTTTATCGATAGCAACATTTTGTTATAGGAATAACGAAATGTAACAACGGTAGTAAAAGCAGAGACGGTAGTAACAAAAGCGGGTAATAGCGGTGGGATTCTAGTGCGATGAGAACATGAGTTGGATGGATAGTGGGAAATTGCATGGACAAGACAATTCACATATAGAAAGCCGAGAACATAGGGCAATTGCGAATAAATAAGAATAAAAGCATCCAAAGTACTAGACAATCCTAGGCATGTGTTCCATATATAGTCCATACGTGCACCATGATGAACTTGCGAGCATCTTTGTCCTGCAACCTTGACTTGCGTTTGCGGCCCAGGGGCCTCTAGGAACTCTTCACGGCAATTAAAGGTGCTCCCTTTTTAATGAAACACTGAACCAAAGCATTAACACTCCGTGAACACATGTGATCCTCACATCAACCTTTCCCTTAGGTTATCTCGATTTACCCATCACTTGAGATGACCCATAGGTTAGAGACGACAGCGATTAATGTATACAACTTGTAGATAAGACCAAAAACAATACTATCATAATGAATCAATAACATGTTCAGATCTAAAATCATGCGCACTTTCAGGGCCCTAGTGACAAGCATTAAGTCCTTTAACAAGTATGGCAACAAAGTCATAAAGCACTAATAAAGATACTAGGCACCATGCCACAACAATCTGATGCCATTACATGAAACGATCTCATCGAGTCCTACCATCCCCACTAGCGCTACTGGCCCGGGGGGATTACTCCACTCATAGATGGAAACATGGATGCATTCAGTGGAGAAGCGATATGGTGATGATGATGGCGATGATCTCCCCTCAATTCTGTCGTATCCGTGAGGATACCCGAGGCAGGAGTTCCCAAGGTCTGTTTGGATGAGTCTCTGGTGGTGGAAAGCGAGTAGAACTCCTTACTGATACGTCGAGACCCCAAAAGTTTTTAAAAGGTCGAGAGGCTCCTTATGGCCCGAATGAGGCAGGGGTGGTGCACGGTGGGCCCACCACCTGGCGCGGCTGGCGGCCCACTTCTGGTGGTGTAAGCCACCACCGGTGGTGTGTACCCCAACTCTTCTCGAGTCTCGTAATGCAACTCTCAAATAAATGTGCAACTCTGGAGTCTTCTAGAAAAATAGGCACTTTGGCTTTTGTCATTAATTCGATTGAATGTTCATTTTCCACGACTTTCTTTGGAACCAAAAACTGACGAGAAAAGCAGGCGGTAGCCTTTGTGGCTCTTGTTAATAGAGTGGCAGTTGAATCCAAGAAACCATATGAAAAGTACTCCAGAGTATGGACCGAAAACACGAGAAAGTGGATAAAACCAAGCATGGAGCATCAAAATTATAGATACATTTTACGATGTATCGAGAATGCCTGATGTCTTGGCGCTCTACATGACATCATGGCTTCCACCTCCGTAATATTAAACGATTGTAAGCCCTAGTCCTTTCCTTCCTCTCGTCTCTTGTTTTTTTCTCTCAATACGTATTGGGTGTTTGCGTTAGTACCCAATAGAAGACTTTAGCTTCGATCCCGATGTCCAAGTACATGGGCCTAACATGTGTTCCTTACAGAATCACCATAGTAGGCCAATTTGACACGAGATAGTAGCATCCCCTAGGGAAATGACTAGGCCGATGCACAAGCTAATAAAAAATCGGAATGACGGAAACATCTACCCTTGAAGAATACAGATGGCCAACAATGTCAAGTTTGTGAGGATGCTCCTCTTTTGGTTTCGATTTTAATATCCCTAATTTCTTGCGAAAGATGAAAGCGGGTTTTAACAATGCTTTCCTAGAAGTTCATCGTATACTAGGCGAAAGCCTTTGTATTTCTTCTTTTTAAGAATACCCTGAGTTGTATAATGACTTACCCAGGAATTGTTTGTGTGTCGCTCAAACTGTTGTTCCACCTTTAGGATTGAATTAAAAGTACCTGACCAGTCTTTCCCAAACCTCTTGTGACCATGCCTCGAAGCAGGACCTGATGCTTAACCATCCAAGTTCAGAAATTTGAATACTGGGCGGGAAGATATTAATGGCTTCAACTTTGTCTAAATCGTATATATCTAGTTAAGTATTTAGACTACGATACATCTTGATATCTATACAAAGTTAGAGGCTATTCAATGGACTTCGAGGAGTAACTTTCATCTAGAGTGAAATTTTCCATGAATTTGCTTCTTTGCATTAGTAATTAATAATAAGGTATGGGCGAGATATAGGGCTTGGTTTATAGGCTGAACTCTCCTTAATAAACGAGCCCAAGATTTCCTTGTGTTCCACAGAATGACGGAGGGAATATATGAACAATCTAGATCTAAAAAAGTTGATTAAAAACATAGATCTATACTATATCTAATTGCTAGGCCTATGGAAATTCCTCAACACTATACCATTAGGTATAGACTCGCTAACTTGATGATGAGTGAAAACAATGTATGATAAGGTAAAACAGTATTCCATGTACTTTCTTGACGTGACATTTCTATGTGATACTAGCTAGTTGTATTGTGTCACTTACAGGCGAGGACTTTCCAATGAGTCGTTGGGCGCCATATTGAAATCCTAAACCTCTACCATGTCTACATCTAAGAGTTCATATGCCCATAATACATCACAAAAAGTGTAAATTCACATGGAATCCACCACATTTTATGAACTGACTAGAGGATTTAGAGCATTGTGTAGGCCCTAGGAACAGGTTTTAGCATAAAATCACGGAGATGTGTGAAAAAGCCTCCACCTTCCACATGGGATTTAATATGGATTATCTAAAAGGTGGTGCGAAGAGGAAATACCAATACAAGTACGAAGTGGCTCTTGTTCCACAAATTAGAAGAAGTCTAGAAGGAAGATTCTAAGCATAAGTGCAAACCACCACTTTGAAGGCCATCGACATAAATCTTGTAAGAACTTGGCCTCTTGTTGAAGTTTGATAATGTTCCTATGACAAGGTTGACGATGAATACGTGGGAAAGAAGCTAATGAGGACGAGGGGAAAATCCCAGGAGGAAATGAGGAAGGCTAGAACTTTCAGGGCGAGAATGAAGAAACAGGAAGATGCCAAGGCGATACCCTGCTTTGCTACACCTCCTGCGACAAACTCAGGGGCTTCCAGATCTCTGTTTGTTCCTACACACACTGATGGTCGATTGATAGGTACCATCCAGAAACTGCTGCCCGGATCCTTAGTCCCAAAAAAAACTTTATTTTTTAATCCCAAATAAATATCTTGCGGTTGCAGATGTGATATACATTTAAGTTATTTTACTCTTGCTATGGTTTATGTCGAGAATCCCTTTGGTGAGGAGTCCCGAGTTTTATTTTCTTGTTTACTTTCGATCTCATGATTAGGCTCCGTCTACTGCCTTTTTTGACTTTCGACTTATGGGTCATTAAAGTCAAAAAATCAGATGTAATACTTAAAAACTAGAGAAACTTATAGTAATTAAGGCATAATAATAAAAGAAAGTAAATGGGGTTAGTTCAAAAAACAAGGTATAACGACTTCGCTTTTCCTTCCTTATGCAGAGATTTTCATGTGAGGCACTTGCGACTTTTGCTCTTGCACGCCATGAATCCCATGTTTTTCGGACAACATCAAATCCGAGAAAGAGTTAGCCTTTGGTGCTGACACATTCTTGCCCTACGACATGAGGGGTAGAAATTTAAGACACCCAGAAAGCATAAAAAAATCGAAGTACTGAAATTGACAATTACTAATTTTGTCACTTGGAGCTCGCTTTTTGCTACCGAGTCTTAGATGTTTAATTAATAAGCTCGTACCAGAGCATTCTGGAACGCCTAAAAGCCCGACATATGAAAGTTAGATACATACACTTCTCCTAAGTGTAAAATGGGCGAAATGGCGCTATATTCCATAGCCTTTTGATTCTTCTCTCGACCTAATGATACGTTGCTAATGTATCCATAATTTTGATGTTCCATGCTTGGTTTTATCTACTTTCTTGTGTTTTGTTCCAACTTTGAAGTACTTTTCTATACACTTTCTTGGACTAATCTATTAACCGTGCCACGATGCGGTTACTGTTTACGCTGTTTTGGTTCTGAGGGAAAGTCGGAAAGTCAATATTCTCGAATTGGGCAGGACAAAAGCCAAAGTTGATATTTTAGGAAGACTCACGAGCAAGACGAGGCGGAGAGGGCCCGCAGGCGGCCACACCATGTGGTGGCGCAGAATAGCCAATGCGCCACCGAGGTGGTTAATTAATGGTCAATAAACCCCCCTAATATGCAAACCTTGCCTCTTCGCCTATAAAGCCTCCTGATGCATAAACCCTGATCGTCGAGCCTCCACCAAAAAAAGTTCCGTAGCGCCGCCCTTATAGAAGGGGAGATTAGGAGACGAAAGTCTCTGTTCGGCACCACTGCAGGAGCCAGAAGTGCCGAACCATCTCCATCGATCTCCTACCATCTCCATCACCGTGATGATTCCCATGATGAGGAGGGTAGTTCTTCCTCAGGTGATGACCCACAAGTATATGGGGTGTGTCGTGATATTTCAATAAGTAAAATTAATCGAGACCCTTGAGGAGTAGAAAGGTCTTGGCTAGTGGTATGGATCGAAATTCTCTGCAAATACTTTAAACAGATTTTTAGGGTTTTGATAAAGCAAGTAAACAAAATGCGAGTAAATGAAAGGCAGTAGGAATAAATCGATAAGTGGCCCAATCCTTTATGCAGCGAAAGACCAGCCGGTTGTATTACTTAAGATGACAAGCGTTCTCGAGGACACATGGGAAAGGTCAAGTGCTTTCGCTTCATATAGTTGATTAATCTTCTTTAGCTTGCTAAGTGTTGTGTGGGTGAACTGTGCTAATGCAGACCTTCCTAGGACTAAGCCATACTTGTGATTATACCTTGCAAACATCCATAAGTACAAGAAAGTAATTAAAGGTACAAACCTAACCACAACTTTAAACTCTAAGACCCTTACGTCCCAGCCTTGTGCAGAGAAATGGTTTCCTAGCAGGAGTTCAGGTTACATCACTCCGACCCCTGATTAGTGTAAATACGATGATATTCCCTAGGCCCACATATAGGTGAAGTGTCATGTAGTCGGCGTTCACATGACACCACTAGAAAGAGAGTACACCACAACTTAAATATCAAACTGTGAATCTTTCTCAACACAACTCCACTACTAACAACATGACTTCTCCCATGTCCTCAAGAACAAAATGAACTACTGAAGACATCATATGGATCATGATCAGAGATGGAATAATGATGTATAACAATCTGAACATAAACAATAATTCAATTATTCACTCCAATAGCATCAACTACAAAGTGTAATCAACAGGAAAGTTTCCCTATGAACTATGCAAGATTCAACCCAATTATTACAACAATATGGAGATGGTGATGAGAGTGCTTTGCTGATGATGGTGGTGATGATGATGATGATCCGATGAAGTCCAGCTTGATGGTGGTGTTGATGTAGCGATCTCCCCTCTCCGGGAAGAATTCCCTGGCGAAATACGTGCCGAAGAGATCTTTCTCTCTCGGTGTTTTCGCCCATGAGCGGCAGAATCTTCGTGGTACTTCCAAAGTCTTAGGGTTTCGGGAGGATAATATCGCGAGGAGTGCGAGGGGTGGACCAGGGCCACACCACAGTGGCGCGACCTAGGCTGCACGCCCGGTAGTGTGGGCCCTGTGGCAACCCATCTCCGGCCCCTTACGAGCTTCCTCTAGTCTTCCGAAAAAATAGGATTTTACTATATATTTTCCGGATTTTCTGATCTTGAATTTTGCCTCCAAACAACACCTTTTCCATAGGAATCGACTACGGTCCATGCTCAAAGTCATCAACCATGCAAAAGCAGATGAAATAACATAAGTATCACCTCTCAATACGAAATATATCAATGAATAACGTTAATTATGACATAGAATAGTGATGCAAAATGGGCGTATCAACTCCCCAAACTTAGACTTAAACATCCCCAAGTGAAACTGAGCTTAATAAACATAACCTTAGGTTTATGGAGTGAAGAAGTCGATAAAAGAATACGGACAGAAGCATCATATTCAGCAATACATAGATCATAATGAAGACAACTCACTATTATATAAATTAACTTACGATAAGTAAAGGAAACACAATAAAGATACATAAAGTGAATCATAATTGATAATGGCAAACTTAGCTCTTGGTGAAGAATAGTTGATAATTTCTTTGGAGTTCACAAGTAGCTGGTTTTCAATGATAGCTTTCAAATTAGTAAAACATCAAGATAAGAGCAATGTGCAAAACAAGGAACATAAGAAACATGATTGAATAAATCATCATATGAATGAATGAAACACAACAACTCAAAATACTTAGCTGAGATAGAAGGAATAGGTTTCTTGACTCAACTACAAAAGTAAAAGAAAGGCCCTTGAGTGGGAAAGCGAGGATTACAAGTCTCATAAAACACCAAAAATTATGATACTTACTAGCTTTCAGCTCTTATTGCCCCTATCATAGGCATCTTTTGGTGGTTAAGGTTAAAGTGACACAACTAATAGATATGCTTGACAAGTTATAAATTGAAGTCCCATGCCCTTACTTGGTGCAAGACCTCATGCTACTCAACTTTAGTCACGAGTAAGCTCTTGTCATTATAAATACGTGTATCATTGAGAACCAATGGGGTACCCTTGCACATGACACAGGAGCTATCCCATAATCAAAATGACAGTAGCAGACGGTGAAGCATCTCGGCGATCTTTTATTTGCTATTTGCATAGGTTTTATTGAGGATGCTTCATAGAATGCTCACTATAGTTTTTGCTCAACGCAAGTTTCCACCATGATTAGGCATGGCTTGGGCTAAGCGGCCAGGCGTTTCTCTAACACATATAAACTCCATGATCTTACAAGTTCCACTTTTATTTCACACAGGATCCATAAGCAAAACAACATGGCATCAACTAGGTACAAGTACTAATGAAGTGTTGAAAGCGGTCCCATGATACATGGTTACCTAACTTCAACTCATAAAGCTATGAAACATATCATACTTAACAAGAAGGACCCAATGGTTCAAGTTTATTAAATGCAAGAAAGTAAAGTGTGCCATCAAGTTAAGTGAGAGCTTTAATCACTAATTTTCACATAACAAGTTTAATTTGGGAGATAGATAAAACAAGAATTGCTTGGAATAGCAATAATGCTAATAGGTAGGTATGGTGGACACAAATGGCATGGGTTTGGTTTTAAAGGAGGTGGATGCAGAAGAATTCCCTCTCAATCTGAGGTTTTGGCTAGAGGCTGGGTAGCAAGTATAAGAGTTGAAGGAAACAAACAAACATACAAGTAATAAAAACAAACATGCAATCTTCCTTGGAAGGACAAAAGATCTTAACAGAATACTAGACTTATGAGCAAATCAAGAAACAAAAACTGATGAAATTATTTTTCTTTAGAGTACTTCTATCTTTTCATTCAACTCTCAAAAGAAATAATAGTGTTGCTCTTGGTAGAGCCAGGTTTGCCAAAACCAACTAAATTAACTCAATGATCCCAAAGTGATACCAATACTAACAATGAGATCCATCATATAACCACGAATTGAAAACTAATATAAGCTATGCAAAAGAGTGAATGATAGAACTTCATATTAATATTCCATTAAACTCACACCAAGGGATACATACCTAACGAGAGGGAAACTTCCATAATGCAAACCATCCTACATAATAACTTCTTTATTCATGATATGACTCTACTAATAAGGTAAAAGATAGGAGATAGTGATGTGATACTGTGGCACTCCCCAAGCTTGGAACAAACCAAGGGATGCCAAGCGTGTAATTACTCCCGGTAGTGGTGGTATCCTCCCGATGAGCTCTACGATGGTTTCCCCAAGTCCTCAATCTCGAGATGAGATTCTGAATCAGGCGTGAGTTTTGCTCAATGTGGCTCATGATCATGTCGAGTTGAAATTCTAGCTCTCTTCCTCCTTGAAGTCTTATTTTCTGCATGGTGATGCGCTCGACTTTCGGCGTGAAGCCGTTGGGAACCCCAAGAGGAAGGTATGATGAGCACAACGATGTTTTCCTCAGTTATGAAACCAAGGTTTAATCGAACCGGTAGGAACAAGAAACACCCAAAGGTGTTACTAGCTGAGCTTTGGCGAAGCAGCGCCTACCCGGTGCTAGTAGCAACATGGAGACTTGCACAACACAACCACAAAACTTTATCCCCAACTTGCGATGAGGTTGTCAATCTCCGTGTTTTGGAAAACAAAGGATTAATGTATCGAATGGAAAAGTAATAGTTTGCGAAAGTAAACACAAAGCGAAACAATTTATACGGTGTATGTAAAGACAAAGGAATGGGATCCATAGTTCACTAGAGGTGGCTCTCCTTAGATAGATAACATGTTGGGTGAACAAATTACAGCGAGAGGCAATTGACAAACACGAGAAAGCAATACATGCATATACTAATCATCTTGACTCCTCACGAGACTTGATTGGGCATTACAACATAATACATGATAGCCATCAAGCGCATCTATGACTAATAATCCACCTTGAGGTTATCATAGAACCCCTCTAGTATTAAGTTGCAAACAGTTATTGCTTCTGAACTACGTGTAAAGTAAATAATACGATTGTTCTATGAACAAAGGATTGTTGTTTTCTCCCTAGTATCAACGGCACATCTAGTACCTTAGAGATTTATGTCACTTCCCCAGTTACGGAGGCATGAACCCACTATCGAACATAAATACTAACTCTTGGAGTTGCTAGCATCTACTTGGCCAAGATAGCTACTAACAGCGGAAAGCATGCAAGATCTAAATAACAAAGACATGATAGAATCAACAATCTGAAATAGCATCTCATATCTATCGGATCCCTTAAGCAAAACATGTATGAGTTACAAATAGATGATCTTGATCATGAGCAGACTCTAAGATCTAAACATGAAAGCACAAGGAGGAGAAACCAGCCATCTAGCTACTACATGGATCCGTAGTCAGGATGAACTACTCACATCACACGGAGGCTTGCATGGTGATGAAGAGGGCCTCTAGGGTGAATTCCCTCTCGTGGAAGTCCGGAAAACCTTGGGAGATCCTCTCGATCTAGGGATGGAGATGGCTGACTAGACTCTTCGTGGATTTTGATGTTCGGTGCTTAGGGTTTCGTCCCGAGGGCAATATATAAGCGGAAGGAGGCAGGGGGTCATGGGGAGGCGGCCACCACCCCCTACTGGCGCGATGAGCCACGGCCAGCCATGGCGGTGGTGTGGTGGCTCCTGGCCCTTCTCCGTCTCGTGATGCAGCAATCCCTTGGGAAAATAGGCACTTTGGCTTTGTCCCATCAATTCGAGAATATTCATTTTCTAACTTTCACGGAACCAAAAACAGCGAGAAAAGCAGGTAACCTTTGTGGCTCTTGTTAATAAGTTAGTCCAAGAAATCATATGAAATGTACTCCAAAGTTGGAACAAAACACAAGAAAGTGTATAAAACCAAGCATGGAACATCAAAAATCATAGATACATTTGCAATGTATCTAACATCCCCAAGTTTAACTCCTGCTAGTCCTCGGTAGGTAAGTGATAAAAAAGAATAATTTTTGAGTGGCATGCACCATCAAAGACTTGATCAAAGTATTTGCAAAATATTCAAGCTGGGATCATAGTACTTCAATCATAACATGAAGACAAAGTTCTAGCAATAAGCAAAGAAACTATGATTACCGAGAAAAGGCTACAAACAAAAGATTCATGAATAACAGTGCTTTGCAAGGCGTTTGTTTGTTTCACATAAAGAAAACATAGCATAATAGTATTCAACTTGTCACCCAATAGAGTAGCAAATATAAATGCATAGGACACCTTCAAAGTTCATAAGAGTGACTAGATACAATAGTTTTAAAACAAGCAATCTCAAAGTATGCATCAATCAAGCTTAGTCTTGGGACAATGCACATAGAACTAAGAATAGCCTAACTATGCTCATAAAAGTAAGTGCATAAAAGATGAAAATTGGAGACTCAATATAATGATATTAATTGGAAGAAGGCCTTTTGTAAAAGGAAGTAGGGATTCAAGTCTCATAGAGAGCTTCCAAAAATTATGGTACTTATAGCTTTCAGCTCTCATTGCCCCTATCATAAGAATCTTGAAGTGATTAAGGTTAAAGTGAACAAACTATGGTGTACATAGCAATGTGAAGTATAAAGGCAATCTCATGTCCCTTGTGTCACGGTAGAAACTCCTCATGCTACTCAAGTTTAGTCCATTGGTAAGTCCTTGTCATTGTAAGTACATGTATCATGAGAGAACACCAGCGAGGTACCACTTTGCCCAATGATCTGGAAGAATCCCCATGCTCGAAATGACAAAATGACGGACAACGAAGCATCTCGGCATTCTTCTTATTTACCATGGGGAATATAGTGCTTTTCTCTCTTTCCTCTTTTCATAGTATCTCTTTTTTCTTTTTCTTTTCTCTTTTTTCTCAATATAGGACTCTTTTTTTATAGAGAAGAATGCTTCATAGACAGACTCATTATGAGTTCTGTTGTAGGTTTCCTACATGTCGGCATGGATTAGACCGGTGAGAGCGTTTCTCTAACACATATAGATAACTCCATGGACTTACAAGCTCCCTTTCATTTCACCTTGAGACGACATCCATATACAAAAAGAGCATGATATCCAACTAGGTACAAGTACCAAGTGCAATATTAAGCGTTCCCCATGAAAGCTTGGATTACGCTAATTCCCAACAAATAAGTGCGAAGCATATACAACATAGAGCGACACAATGGTTCAAAGTTTATTAAGAGGCCGAAGTAAGTAAAGTGTGCCATCGAGTTAAAGGCTTTAATCACTAGTTTTCTCATAACAAGTGGAAGGTAAAACAAAAGCATGAATATACTTGGGAATAGCATAAGCTAGTAGGTAGGTATGGTGGACTCTTTGGAATAACTTGGTTTAGGGAGTTGGATGCATGAGTGGAACTCATACTTTGTTGTGGAGGCTAGCAAAAGATTGGGGCGATAAACTAAGAGAACAAAAAATGGCCATAATCATTATAAGCGACAAAGATCATTGATGAAAGCATAAAGTGATACTACAAGTTGAAAACTAAAAAGGATCATAAAGGCTATGTGATTACTTGAGATAGTCACTTAACATGGTGTGAGCATGTGCCGTCGACCAAATAAAGCATCAAAGGGAGAAATACACTATACTATGCTTTAATATGCTAAAAACAACGCACTTGATTCATACAAAGGCACATAGCAATCTCAATTGTTTTATAACAGAGTCATAATCTGACATAAAGAAATCTTACTTAAGGAATACACTACATAAAGCCAAAAACAATATCAAGCATGGCATGACAAAAGCATACTGATAAAAAACATAGCTCTTTTACCACATAGGCATGAACTTTCTACTCTTTTACCAAACCAAACTATTTGAAAGCAGATGTATGAAAGAGGGGTCCAACCAATTTTATTCAGAAAACTAAGCAAACCAAGCATAAGCGAAACCAAAAGCAACGAAAAAGAAGGCGGCTCCAAGAAAAACACAATTGTGCATGAAACAATAAAATGAAGCGTTTAGAAGAAACGCGGATTTTTATTGATGAAGAAAGGGATGCCTTATGGAATCATCCCAAGCTTGGCATACTTCTTGGATATTTCTTGGGGTGACAAGTGTAGCTATCATCCAAGCAGGCACAGATCATCCTTCATCTCATTACTCATTCCTTCCTTACATCTGAAAATTTTTTCCAGCTTTACAAAACTTCCACACAATCTCATTAGCAACATTAGTGAACTTAAGATAAATAAGTCTCAAAGGTTCAGTTCCTAACACCAAATAAACTTCCATTAGAACACTAGCTACTGTAGCACTTCCCCCAAAAAGGCTCAATTCCCCAAAGAACTCAGAAAGGAACCCACAAGAAGCAAATGCGAGAGAAATGGCAGAAATCTGTCAAAATGGACCAGCAGTGGGCAGAATTTTTTCGAGGACCTTCTGTTGCTCAAATAAAAACGTGTTGAACTAAAGAAAGTTAGATAACAACCTGGGGCAGGCACACAAAATTATATCTCAAATCCACATACGAATCTCTCAGGAATTTTTACGGTGAAGCACAAAATCATTTCAGGACAACCTTTCCCAAATCATTACTTCCTCTCATTAGGAGTTACTCTTGGCTAAAAAGCAAATAAAAAAGGATAAGGCGGTTATTACTGAAGTAATAACTTTAAGACTCATCTAAAACTTTGGGTTATCTTCCCAATAGTACTTTTCTTCACGCCTTTAGTTAGGCATAAAAAACAAAGAAAAGAATCAAGTGTTCTCAAATGAAGAAGCTTATTAAACCAGGTTTCTTGCCTTACCTCTCATTCTTATTTTATCCTTTGGGAAATGTGATTGTTTGATGGAAAAAGATTATGGTCCCCTCACATCTAGTATTGCTCCAAGGTTCTAATAGGGATCTTCAAATTAATAAATTTGTCCTTCTCCACCTTTGTTCCAACCTTAGAATAATCGGTGAAATCATTTTCCCAAGGATCTTTGTGAGCACTCCTTTAGCTATTCAATGAAATAAGGTAGCGTATTAGCAAAGAGATATTTCTTTTCCTCCTTCAGTAAGCCCCAAAGTTTAAAAGATTCATACGTATCTTTGGGCGCGACAAGAATTCAGGACATGATATCGCGTGAGCCAGAAAAGGATTTGATGTTTATCTCAATCTTCTTGTAGGGATCACTTTGATGGTTCAGAGTTTGTTGGAACGCGTTGGTGTCCCTAAAAGCGTATTATAGCATTTCTAAGCAAGTAGTGCTAGCCTCAAAGTGTTGACCTAGCAAATATTTTTGTGAAAGAAATGTCGGTTTGACTGAAGCATAGTGGCAAGTGAGGTCAATTTCTTTATAGATTATTGGCATCATCCTCATTACATTGGAGAAATCTCATCCACAATAACATCTAAGCATATCTACTGTGAAAACAGTCAAGGTAAAAATGCTTTAGAACAAGCTTTTGAGTCATTTAAACTCAGTTTTTCATAGATCGATTCTAGACTAAGCTTCCTTAAAACTTTCCTAAATTCTTGTTTTAAAAAGTGAAAATCTTTCCTGGAAGCATAGTGAATGGAGCAGGCTAGACATAGTGGCAGCTCAGGGTGAGAACTGTTTTTGTGTTTTTTTCAAATAGAAAGCAAACAAGTAAAACTAAATTTTTGTTTTGAAGAACAAAACAATAAACAAAGCAAAAACTAGCAAAAAAACAACAAAGTAAAGAGATTGGTTGAGGCCTCCCCTTGTGAAGTGTCCTTGACTCCAGCAGCGGCTGGCCAGAAAATGTCTTGATCGCTCGACTTTGATGTAGAAACTCGTTAGGAAACAGAGGAAGGTATGAAGGCTGGCATTTCCCTCAGTTGCTCGAAACCAAGGTTTTAGTGAGCCAGTGAGGCAGGAAACACCCAAGGTGTTACTAGCTGAGCTTTGGCAGGCCTCGGTGCTAGTAGCAGCGTGGAGACCTGCACAACCTGTCCCTAGAACTTTGTCCCCAACTTGCATTAGGACATCAATCTCACGTGTTTCGCAGACAAAAAGGTTAAGCATCAAACTGGAAAGAAGTAATAGTTTGCGGAAAGTAAACACAAAGCGAAGCTTGATTTATAGATTGTATGTAAGATAAAGGACCGGGATCACATAGTTCATAGAGGTGGCTCTCCTTAGATAGATAATATCTTGGGTGAACAAATTATAGTAAAGGCGATTGACAACCATAGAAAGCAATACATGCATACACGTCATATTGACTCCTGAGACTTGATTAGGCATTACAACATAATACGAACCGCCATCAACTGTCTATGACCTGTAAATCACACTTCAGATTTATCATCCGAACCCCTCTGAAGTATTAAGTTGCAAGAAACAGATTATTGCTTCTGAACTTCATTATAGTAAATATCGATTGTTCTATGAACAAAAGTTGTTATTTTCTCCTAATAACAACAGCACATCTAGTACCTTAGAATTTACATCTGCTTCTCAGATTGCGAGGAGGGCATGAACCCACTATCGAGCATAAATACTAACAGAGTTGCTAGCATCTCTTAGCCAAGAATAGCTACTATATAGCGGAAAGCAAAGTCTAAATAGCAAAACATATTCAGATCATGAATCAATCTGAAGCATCTCAATATCTATGGATCCCCACTTAAACAAAACATGCCTTAAAATTTAAATGGGTAGTCACTTGATCATGAAGCAGACTCCCAAGTCTAAACATGAAAGCCTGAAAAGGAGGAGAAACCAGCCATCTGGCATACTGCATGGATCCGTGGTCAGGATGAACTACTCACATCACCGAGGCTTGCATGGTGATGAAGAGAGACCTCTAGGTCAATTCCCCTCCGGCAGAGATTTGAGAAGAGCTTGAGATCCCTCAGATCTAGGATGGAGATGGCCAGTGACTCTGAGACTCTTCGTGGATTTTGATCGGTGCTTAGGTTTTTTAGGTCCAGGGCGTATATGGCGGAAGGAGGAAGTAGGGGGGGGTCTTGGGAGGCAGCCACACACCCCACAGCCTGGGCCAGGCCTAGCCACACCCAGCTGGGCTAATGGTGGCCTCTGGCCTTCTCCGTCTAAATGGTTCTGGCACTTGATCCCTTCCGAATAAAGCACTGGCTTTGTCCATCCAATTCGAGAATATTCATTTAAACTGTGGAATATTAAAACGAAGAAAGCAGACGGTAACCTTCGAAACAATAAGTTAGTCCAAGAAATCAATAAATACTCCAAAGTTGGAACAAAACACAAGAAAGTGGGATAAAACCAAACATCAAAATTATAGATGCATTTCCAATGTGTCATGTGAGGCAAATCCCAATTGGAGATAATTTCCTCTTGGGCATATTCTGGTATTGATGCTCATGGACTGAGGTATGGAAAAGTTTAAATTAAGTGGTGACGTGGAGCAAGCCAGCAGGCACCCCCAGTCTGCATCAGGTGCGGTCGCTAACCTGGCGAGTTTCCTCTGCCTCAATGCTTGCAGCTGTGAGTGTGGTGTCTCGGATGTTAGCCTGCTCCTCTTCACCTTCCTCTTGATCCCTTCTCCTTCCAGGGTCTTGGAGGTCTTCCTCATGGAAGCTCCTTTGCTTATCATGGTTTTCATTGTGCTTCTAAACTTTCAAAAGAATGTGTCTGGCAGCGTTCCAAAACAAAAACACAGCGGGCGATATCTGAGACTATCAGGGGGCTGAGAGGTTATATAATGCAATTCCTTATCAAAAGGAAAGTCTTGGGAAAGCGAGTCCAGGAGGCGGGTCAAGGTGGATCACACACAGTGGCCTTTGACCAGGGATGGGCCTGCGCCCGCGGGTGGTGTGAGCCTCCCCGGCTCCCGTTCGATCACTTCCCAAAACATTAGCTTTCCTTATTGACTGAAAACTGCAAAAATATAGTTGGATAGTATTTTGGCGGACTTTTCTTGCAGAACTATTACCTGTTTAAGCGGAGACTCTGCAGATCTCTTGAATTCTGGTATCTAGTAGATTCATCAGATCCTGTGAATAATCATCTGTATCTTCATCTTCCTTACATATTATTTGAGTCAACAAACCTTTCTCTTCCTTATGCACCATTATCTCCACTACACAAATTTCTTTCACACAAAACTTCACACAGTTCTCATTAGCAACATTAATAAGTGAAGTGATAAAACCTTTTAAGTCAACTTCAACCAGCCATCAAAACATAGCTACTGTAGCAACTCATACAAACTCAAAAGGTGAAAGTAGAATAAAAAGCAAATGAAAGAGTGGCTAAATCCTGTAAGCAGACCAGCGGTAAAGGGTATTTTTAGAAATCTTCTGTTGCTCAAATCAAAGTGCAAAACTAACGAGTAAATAACAACTGGGTCAGAAGCACAAAAATTACAGCTCAATCCGACGGCCACAGAGATCTCTCCACGAATATTTAAATTGAAGCACAAAAATCTGTTTCAGGACAGCAACTTACAAATCACTTCTCTCTCATTAGAGGTTTGATCTTGACACAAAAACCAAATAAGCGGATAAGGGCCGGTTATTACGAAGTAATAACTTCAAGACTCAAATATTAAAAACAAACTTAAAGCAAAATAAATTGATTGTCTCCAAAAAGCTCTTTCTTTATAGCCATTAAAGATGGTCCGCAATGATTTTGAAGTGCTCACATAGGAACATGATTAGTGAAGGCATTGAAGCAAAATACTACCGTTTGATCTATTTTGCTTCCTATGCAAGGGAATTTTACAGCAAACAAACAAGTTGTTGAGAATAACAGGCTACTTGCATAGAAGGCAAAAGAAATTCAACATAAAGCTTTCAACATAAAAGCAGAAGCAGTGTATGAGATGCATAAGAAACCTTTTTCCTCTTTCATAAAAATAACTTTTGATGTCGTGCATAAACTTAACAATATGGCTATCACAAAGACCATCCTTAATGTGGTCACTTATTCTAACAGAAACACAAGAATACTGGCTCGTAACACTACTTTACGAGAAACAATATTAGAGGCATCACTTAAAAGGGGATGGGTGTCCCTCTTCTTCATCATTTAGTGACGAAGTCTTTCACATTTGCTATTATAGGTTCATCATTTATTTGTTATCAATTTCAACAGCTTCATTCGTTGCTTTCGTAACCATTTTTAACTATCATAGGAGTGTTGTATACCCATGGGAAGGATTTTCTCAATGTGGGTTAGGTAGTACGTTAAGTAGTATAAGCTTCAGTATTTCTTGCAGGAACACTCTGCTTAATGTCTTTATAAGGTTGATACTTATTCAACTTCTTTAGGCACTTCAATATTGAAGCAAAGCCTTAAAATAAGCCAATAACGAGTACGAACCACCAGCATTTTGATATTTTGAAAGTCATCCAGTTCCATAAAATTCAATGCATTCATAATCATAGTTTATACGACTTTCTACCTTTGTCATTCTCTAGCTTCAACATTGTACCCGAATCACAGTCCGAAGATCCCATTTAGCTTCTTCTTTTCCATGCAGTGAATGATCCATGCAAAGAAGCATCAATAAATCCTTGTCGTATGAGGCCTTGCATAAAGGAACAGCCAGTAATAATATTGTTGGGAGATCATGAATGGACATTTGAGCCTTATTAACTTCAATCTCCCCAAGCTTGGGCTCTACTCTCTCCATCAAGTAAAGTTGTATGTTGATTTCGATCTTCATGAATCTCACTAGGAGATGAAGCTTTGAATAAAAGAAGAGAGCGCACTTTCACTCCCATTCAGGCTTGACCATTCTTCAGCAGCTTATACCATTCCCTCAAGGAATACTGCTTTTAGCGATAATAAGAATAACTCTTAGCAGTCTGTACTAATACCCTACACATGAACAACCCGCATAATTAAGTATTATAAAGGTAAATGATCACCGGGATGAATGGTTCCATCCCCAACATATCAATTATCCACTGTATAGATCAATAATAATTCTGTGATATTTTAAAAACATCATTCTCAACAGGTAGGGTAAAAAAGCTTATATCTAATACCTTATGATGGTACTAGCATTACAAATAAAAACTCAGCGAATTATCCATAACGAGAAATAAAGCAACTAGCAAAAGTAAACAATACTCACATTATAAGTTTCCTTTACAGTTCCACTCTCAAGCACTTCACTCCCGACAGCGGCCTTTCGAAATAGTCTTGATGACCCCACAAGTATAGGAATTAACGTAATGATGTTTAAAACAAGTAAGAGTGTCGAACTGACGGGCAGAAGGTCTTTGGCCTGACTGGTATGGATCGAGAATTCTCTGCAAATATACTTAGCAAAAGCAGATTTTAGGTTTTTTGATAAAGCAAGTAAACAAAGTACGATAAATGAAAGATAGTGAATAATCCAGCAAGTGTCCCAATCCTTTATGCATGAGACCCAGAGCGGTTTAGCCAATGCCACAAGATAAACGTTCGAGGACACATGGGAAAGCATCCCAGTGCTTTAGCTTCATATATGGACAGTTAATCTTGCGCTGGTGTTGGCGTAATTGTTTGTTTGCTATTTTTGACAACTAGGACTAATACATACTTGGTACACTTTACGGCATCAGCAAAATGCAATAATTAAAGGTGAAAACTAACCACATCTTAAGCTCGAAGACCTTCGTCCTTGTGCAATGGTTTCACGCAGAGGTTCAGGTTTTGTCACTCGGCAACCCCTAAGATTAGCAGCCAAATACTGTTATTCCCTAGGCCCCTTATAAGGTGAAGTGTCATGTGATACGGCGTTCACGGCACCACTGAAAAGTACTACAACAAATAAACTGTGGATACTTTCTCAACTGGCACCACCTAACAACGGCTTCTCCCGCATTCCTCAGAACAAATGAACTACCGAAGACATCATGGATATAGATCAGAATGGAGCAGCCAGTGGTAACAATCTGAACATAATAATCATCAATCAGTTCACTCAATAGCATCAACTACAAAGTGCGTCAACAGAGAAAGTTTTTCCTACATTCTACAAATTCCGTAATTATTACAGCAATATGCAGGTGATGAAAGTGCGCTGCTAATGATGATGGTGGTGATGATGATGATCTCGATGAAGTCCGAAAGCAGTGGTGGGTGTTGATGGAAGTCTCCCCTCTCAGGAAGAATTTACTGACAAAAATCTATCTCTGGAAGATCTTTGACCTCTCCGGTGTTTCCATACAGTGTGGAATCTTTAATCAACCCCAAGTGTAGTGTTTGGGAGGGTTAATGCGCTTGAGTTCGAGGGGTGGACCCGGGCGGCCACCACGGTGCTTGACCTAGGCTGGCGATGCTAGGGGTGGTGTAAATTTATTAGCCATCTCTAGCTTCGCCGTCTACGGAAAAATAGGATTTTCCGTATATTTGCAGTTTTCTGATCTTCTGAATTTTGCCTCCAGCTCCCACCAACCAGATCTGGCTTTGCATTATGCTCCAAAGTCATCAATAGCCATGAGATGAAATAACATAAGTATCACCTCTGTTCTGAAATATATCAATAGACAGGTGAATTATGACATAGAATAGTGATGCAAAATGGGCATCAGGCTACAAGGGTTTTTTACCGGTGGCTATGTGTTCATCTCTCTCTATGTGATCTTATTGAGATCAGGCTTGTGTCTATAGATCTTCTGCCTGCTCCAAGTGCTAATAGTCTGTCCTAGGTGTGTGAAGTTAATGATTTTCATGGTAGCACTTAGGCTAGAGATTACAAATACTTGTTGGATTGTTGAGTTAGATGTCTTTATGAAATTGTGGTGTTGTTGGACATCTAGTGTAAGGTGACGATTATTAGGGGTTATCTGAATGAAAGATGAACTTTGAGGTGTGCTATTCTATTTACCATCGTTAGAGTCATCCAACCGAATGATACAGCGTAGTATGTGAAAATATATTTATGAGTGTTCACTAGTGAAAATATGATCCCTAGGCCTTGTTTCTAAAACTTTCAACACCCGTTTGCTATTAGATCTGTTACATGTTACTTTAACTATCTTTATTTCAGTTTGTTTAGTCTTTTCATCATCAGCTATCTTCTATCACGTTACCATATAATTATCCATATACTTGTATTTCGTATCTCTTGACGAACTAGTGCACCTATACACACGACAAGTGTATTGGGTGTATTGAGACACAAAGACTTCTTATATCTTGATTGCTGAGGAATTTGCTTGAGAGAATACAACGTACTTCTCCACAGGTTGATAAACCCTTGATTCATGGGAAAAGCTTGCGTTACTACGAACTACGCACTTGGAGGCCCAACAAGCGTCTCTGGGCGGTACGCAGACATCAAGCTATTTTAAAGCGCCATTGCCGAGGAGGTAAGGTAAAGGTATTCACCTGAGGATTGAAGAAGAACCTCCACGGCAAAGCGCCTATTTTGCAGCGCCATTGCCGGGGAGGTAGTAAAATACTCATCCTCCGGTGTGAGTGCTCAGGGGTAACTCCTTTGAATTCTGCAATTTTGCCTTTTGTTTCTTGTTTTCACTAATTTGACTTGACTTAACAAAAAATTAGAGAAACTTTAAGTATTTATCTTGAGTTAAGACATGATATTTGAAGAAAAATTAAAAAACATAAGACTGGTTTACTTTATACTTAATGTTAATAGTATGAATTGGCTGAACACAAGTATTGCTAATGTATAATAGCTTGGGAAACTAGTTTTGATAAACACTTAATGTTACGATCCCCCCAATAGGAAAAATTTACTTTGATGATACCTGCCTCCAATATGGTAATTACAATGATGAATATGATATTTGTTCACCCTACTATTGAGGAGGTAATTACGATTAATATGCATCTATATTTGATGATTATGGTGATGAAATAATGATAGCTATTTTGTTAAATTTAGCTTCACTACAACTAATAGAATAATATGTTTATGTGATATTAATTTCTTTTATGCATGTATGTGATAAGAATGTTTCATATGATAGTTATATTGTTGTTTATTCGATGCTACTGCAAGTTATGAGAGAAAACATGATTTTATGTGTCTCTACAATATTAGTTTCCCCTCTTTATGTTGAAATTTGAAGTTGCACTTGTTTTTTCTAGCAGCATTTGCTGTAACATGACTTGTTTCTTTACAATATTCCTGCTTGCATAGGAAGTGGGTTGAACTTAAATGTGTTTTCAGTTTGCTTCATGCTCTCTTTACTTCAAATTCATATTTCTGTATGTGACATCTTCTCAAACTATCAAGCCTAACCGAAACGTTGTGGAAATTACTGACAGGGGAATATTTAAAAGTTTTAGATAGATCTTGGAAGTTATTGCAGTAATGTATACTTATATTTTTTATTTCTTTTGTGCTTGAAACAACCTCCTAATGAAAGTAATAATTGAAGTTGTCCCGATGAATTTCTGTGCTTCACCGTAAAAATTCGTGTAAAATCTATGTACGTCCTTTTTGAGCGTGAATTTTATGCTTCTGCAGGTTGTTCTCCTAACTTTTGTTAGTTCAACACTTTTTGATTTGAGAAACATAAGATTTAAAAATTCATGCACCTGCTGGTCTGTTTTGTGAATTTCTGCATTATTGCATTTCCTTCTTGTTGGACCTTTTGAGTTCTTTTTGATTGGGGTTTTGAGGGAAGTGCTACAATGCTTGTGTTTTAGTGATTTGTTGGTGAAACAGACCTGAGCGTATCTTGAATGCATAATGTTTATGTCAAGATTGTATGGTTTGTGAAGGAAAAAATTTCAGATTATGGAAGAATTGAGTAATGAACAGGTGGACAATCAGCTTAGGATACGTGTCACCCAAAAGAAATATCCAAAATTACTGGCGTCAACTTGGGGATGCCAAGTGTCCCTTCTTCATCAATAAAAATAACAGGTTTCTTCAAAACACTTCATTTTGTTGTTTTATGGTTGTCTTCTTGGGCATCTTTAATTTAGATTTTTTGTTTGCTTGGTTTGTAGTTTTCTGAATAAATTGGTTGGGCCCTCTTTTATATATTGAACAAATAGGTTAGGTTTGGAAAAAGTAGGAAGACATGATGGTAAAGAGCTGTTTTTGTTCTACCAACTGTCGCATCATGCCATACTCGATATTTTAGCTTTGTCTGCTTAGTATTCTTGCTGTGGCAAACATTGCAACAGTGGTATTGCTTAATGTGCCATGGAGATCATCGTTGTTTTAGCATATTAAAAGCATAATATTGTAGGTATTCATACGATGCTTCTATTTAGGTTGACACTTTTATGCCACCATGTTATGACCCATCTCAAGTCTGCTAGCCTTTATGATCTTTTATTTTTCAACGTAGTATCCTTTATGCTTTGATCAATGATGTTTGTCGCTCTATGATTATATTCATTACTTCTCTCTTAGTTTATACGCTCTAATGCGCCAACTCCAACAGTGGGTTCATATTATCGAAACCAAGTTATTCAAAAGTCACCAGCTTATACTACAAAAACATATATTCTAAGTATATTCATGCTGTTTACCTTTGATTATTTGATTTTGACAGTAATTCAGCTCCTCCGAACGATACATTTTTACTTGCACCAATAGAACCATTGTGTAGAGTCTGTGTGCACTTATTTGTTAAATTCTTGAAACCATGTGCTGTCATGAGGGCAGCTTTCAACATTATCTGGGCGGTGGTCTAATCCATGTGACATGATGGAAACCTGCTGGCGTAATACAATGGCTATCTGGGCGTTCTTCTGCATAAAAGAAGATTACCATTGAGAAAGAAAAAAGAAAAAAAAGTATAGAAAAGAGGAAAGAGAAAAAAGCACATATTCCCGCATTAAACAGAGATTCTTGGGAATGCTCGTTGTACGCTGCCTTTATCATTTGATATAGGAAGTTCTTCCATTAATCATTAAGCAGGGCACTTAAGCGAGTTCTCTATGATACACATGTACCGGTAATAAAGAGAACTTCCGCAGTTGGCTAAAACTTGAGAGTGCCACGTGAAGGCGACCCTGCGTATACAAGGACATGAGATTCTAACATACTTCATCAAACATAATACACCATTTCACTTTCCTTGTAATCTTCAAAGATATTTATGATAGAGGCAATAGAGGCAGAAAGCTAAAAAGTACCATAATTTTGGAGCTCTTTATGAAACTTGAATTCACCCAACCTATGAAGGCCTTTCTTTTACTTTTATGTTGAGTCTCCACCTTCTATCTTATTACCTACTTTGAGAGCATAATTGGCTATTCTTAGTACTGTATGCATTGTCCCCCAAGACTTGTTGATTGATCATAGCTGATGGCAGCATTTTAGCTGTGTATCCTAGTGCTCTTATGAACTTTGAAGGTGTCACATTTATGTTTTCTTTCTATTAGAAATTGACTGGATATACTATATATTTTCTTTATATGAAACAAACAAGCGTCTTGCAAAGCATTGTTATTCCTTGAATCTTTTGATTTTGTGCCTTTTTCATTTACCTTCTAGTTGCTTTGTCTTATTGCTTTAGAACTTTATCTTTTTTCATGTTATATGATTGGTACTAAGTGCAGCTATCATTGTTTTCAAATACTTTGATCAAGTTTATGATGGTGCATGTCTCAAAATTATTCTTTCTTTTATCCTTGCCTTTTCGAGGGAATGACGGGAGTTAAGCTTGGGGATGTTGATCGTTGCTAGCATTATCCATAATTTTGATATTCCATGCTGGTTTATCTACTTTCTTATGTTTTGTTTCCAACTTTGAAGTACTTCTATACACTTTCTTGGACGCATATTAACAAGTTACAGTGCCGGTTGCACATTTACGCGTTATTTTGGTTTAGGAAGTCGGAGAAGTCAATATTGGTGGATGGGTTGGCTTCAAGACTGCCCTATTTGCAGGAGACTCCTTGGAGCGGAAGGCCCAGGCGGAGAGGCGCGGGGGCGGCCACCATGTGGTGGCGCAGGCTAGCCACAGGCTGCGCCACCGAGGTGGTGAGCCCCGGCCGCCCACAGGCTCTGCCTCTTCGCCTGCTCCTGAAAGCCTCTGATACTGTTACTAAATCGTCAAGCCTCAGCCTGAGGATTCCAGCAGCTGTAGCCACCGAAGGGAGATTAGGTATAGAAAGTCTCTGTTAAAACTGCTGTGGGATGGGGAGAAGTGCCCGGAGCCATCTCCTCGATCTCACCACCATCTCCATCACCATTGCTGATTCTCGATGGGGAGGGAGTAGATTCTTCTCAGGGCTAAGTGTTCTACGGTAGCTGTGACCATCTCTCTCTGCCATGATCTTATTGAGATCATGACTTACTGGCCTCACTAGTGCCTTCTGCTCAAGTGCTTTAATAGTGCTCTCCCCATGTGTGTGAAGTTGATGTGTACACCATGGTGGCATAAACTAGAGATTACAAGCCACTTGTTATAATTATATTTGAGTTGGATGTCTTTATTAAATTTTGGTTTGTTGGAACATAAATTATCAAGGTGATAGTGTGGGTTATCTAGATAGGAAAAGATGAACTTTGAGGGTGTCTTAATTATAATACTTGATTAGAGTGTCAACGGATAGTAGTACAACGTAGTATCTGTAAAGAATATATTTATATGAAATTTCACTAGTGAAAGTATGATCCTAGGCCTTGTTTCTAAGCACTAAAACACCGTTTGCTATTAGATCCCAGTACATGTTGCTTGCTTATCTTTATTTAGTTTTACTTTAGTGCTTTCACATGTCATCAGCTATCTTCTATCAGGTACCACTTTTGGTATCATACTTGTGATTTCACTATCTCTTGGCGAACTAATTGCACCTATACACCTGACAAGTGTATTGGGTGTGTTGAACCTAAGAGACTTCTTGTATCTTAGT